>CM067847.1:573487432-583487432 GCA_034509565.1 Triticum monococcum
GTTCAAAACTGATATGTCGGTGCTTTGCATCATAGTAACTCTTATGTCGAGATTTGGCCAATTGCAATATGTCTCTTATTTCCCTAACTTGTTTCTCAGCTGCCATCATGAGAACTGTTCCAAAGATACGGCTATCTCCCGTTTGAGACCAATTTAATGGAGTGTGGCACTTACGGCCATACAAAGCCTCATATGGTGACATTTCTAGGCTAGTCTGGAAGCTGTTGTTATAAGAGAACTCGGCATAAGGCAGACAGTCTTCCCATTTAGATCCTTGGGCCAATGCTGTAACACCCTCGATGCGGCTATATCTCCTACGTGTCGAGGCATGACTTAGAGGCATAACCGCATTGAAAGCAATGTCACAAGTTAGGCAATCTTCACAACATCCCATGTAATATAGATAATAAAAGGGGAGATACATAGTTCGATTACACTCGCCATGTCAAACAAAGTACATAAATAGCATTACATCAACCAATCAGTCATGGCCCGACTACGGCGCCAAAATAAAAGATCGACCCAACATGCGACACGGTCCCGATCGCCCCAACTGGGCACCACTACTGATCATCAGGGAAAGAAACATAGTAACAGCGTGAGTCCTCGTCGAACTCCCACTTGAGCTCAAGCGCGTCATCTAGAACGGAGTCATCAGGTCCTGCATCTGGTTTAATAGTAAAACTGTGAGCCACAAGGACTCAGCAATCTCGCACCCTCGCGATCAAGACTATTTAAGCTTATAGGAAAGGCAAGGTAAATATGTGGAGCTGCAGCAAGCGACTAGCATATATGGTGGCTAACCTGTTCGCAAAAGAGAGCGAGAAGAGAAGGCAAAGCCTGGAAGAATAACTAGAGAACAACCTGCGGCAAGCATTACTCCAACACCGTGTTCACTTCCCGGACTCCGCCGAGAAGAGACCATCACGGTAACTCACACCGTTGATTCATTTTAATTACCTTAAGGTTCAAGTTATCTACAACCGGACATTAACAAATTCCCATCTGCCCATAACCGCGGGCATGGCTTTCGAAAGTTCAAATCCCTGCAGGGGAGTCCCAACTTAGCCCATGACAAGCTCTCACGGTCAACGAAGGAATATACCTCCTCCTGAGACATTCTGATCAGACTCGGTATCCCAGTTCTACAAGACACTTCGACAAGTTAAAACAAATCCAGCAACACCGCTCGAATGTGCCGACAAATCCCGATAGGAGCTGCACATATCTCGTTCTCAGGGCACACTCAGATGAGCGCTCCATACAACTAAAACCAAACCTCGAGTTTCCTCGAGGGGGCACTGCACAGGAATCTAGTTTGGGCCAACACTCAGACGAGCACTGGCCCGGGGGGGGGGGGGGGTTTAAATATGATGACCCTCGTGCTCCGGAAACCCAAAAAGAGGCTAGGTGGCAAATGGTAAAACCAAGGTTGGGCATTGCTGGAAAAGCTTTATTCAAGGCGAACTATCAAGGGGTTCCCATTATAACCAAACCGCGTAAGGAACACAAAATCCGGGAACATAACACCGATATGATGGAAACTAGGGCGGCAAGAGTGGAACAAAACACTAGGCGAGAGGCCGAGCCTTCCACCCTTTACCAAGTATATAGATGCATTAAGATAACATGGCAATATAATGATATCCCAACAAGTAAATAATTTTCCAACAAGGAACGGTCTCCAATCTTCACCTGCAACTAGCAACGCTATAAGAGGGGCTGAGCAAAGCGGTAACATAGCCAATCAACGGTTTGCTAGGACATGGTGGGTTAGAGGTTTGACATGGCATTTGGGAGGCATGATAAGCAAGTGGTAGGCATCGTAGCATAGGCATAGCAAAAGAGCGAGCATCTAGCAAAGCAAAGATAGAAGTAATCTCGAGGGTATGATCATCTTGCCTGCAAAGTTGTCTGTCGGTGTAATGGGACACGGATACCCCGAAGACGGCGAGATGATATTTCAAGACATCGGGGCTGGCAAAGCCCCTCAGTCCGACTGCCCGGCCGCTCCTGCCGACTCCCCGTCCGACTGCACTACCCGGCCGGCTACCGACTGCCGGCCGCCGACTATGCCAACCAGTCGGCTGCCGACTGCAGCCCGACCCGACATCGACGGGACAACCGTACCGCGGTGCCATCATCTACAGTGTACCGTGTCCCCTGGGTACTGATTTATAAAGTACCCCAGGGGACATGCATGACATGTGCCATGCCACTATACCATGCCTACATGGCTTGGCATGTAAGCTACCCAAGGTAGCTTACGTAACGCCACCACCCACATAGCTTACATAGCAAGCTACCTCACACTATAAATACACTACCCATCCATCCATCCAGGGGGATGGATCCTCTCACGCATGCACACTAGCAAGAAAGCTAGCCATCCATCCATCCATCCACATGAGCACATATGCTCACGGCCATAAGCATGGCCGGCCACTAGCACGCCTGATACAGGCATATACAAAGCCAGATGCCTATGGCACTGAGCTGATATACAGCTCTAGGAGCGACTCTGTACCAGATATACTCAGACATGCAGGAGTAGGGGTATTATCTCTCCGGAGAGCCCCGAACCTGGGTAAACCACCGCGTGCTACTCGCATACCCGCTCCCGGTCCTATCAGCAGCAGTCCTACCCACACACTAAGCCCTTGTGACATCTGTCGACTCGCAAGCCCCCCGTGAGAAATACCACGACAGTTGGCACCCACCATGGGGCGGTACTATGCTACCGCGCTGCAGCTGGTTTCGCTGTCCGGGCGGGACCATCTTCATCATCTCCGCCGCGGCGTCGCGCCGTCTCTCCGATAGCGCTCGGGGGCTCGACTTTGACCCGCCCCCGGAGCGGCCGCGTGGGACGGCGCGTCCTCGTCGGCGGCCTCGCCGCCTTCGTCGCTACCGTCACGACGCCGGCCGTCCATCCGCGCGTGCGCCACGCGCGGGGCCTCACCTCGGTCGGCTATTTCGCGTTCGCTCCCCTCCACGCTTGTCTAGCTCCGGCCGTAGCACGCGGTCGCTCCTCCATACACGCTAGCTAGCAAGCTACTCAATCCCCATACCATGGTCGTACACTTCCTTGGCTATGGCCGGATACTGACCATGCGTTATTCAGATAACGCCCAGACAATGCACTTTCTGCACCTCTCTTCGTGCATCTCCGCCTGCAGCTGGCCCAGCGCCCTCGCGCCTGCGCCCGTCGCCCGTAGCTGCCTGATCTGCCCCCGCGCGCCGCTGGCTTGCTGCTGCGGACGGTCCTGGACGCGTCCCTGCCGCCCCGCTCGGCCTAAGCACGGCCTCGCGGCCCTCTGCCTCCGCGCGCGTCGCCGCGTCCTCCCTGCTCCGTAGTCCGCCGCCGCTCCACCGCGCATGCAGCTGCGCGCCTGCCGGCTTCGCCCCGGTGCCGACTCCCCGGGCTGGCTCCGCCCGTCGCCGGCTGCCCCGGGCCGGCTCCGCCCGCCGCCTCCGGCTCCTCGCATCGGCCCGGGTGCCCCGCGCCATCCGGCGTCTGCCTCCTCCGCGAACCCGGCCCCGGCCGGCTCCCACTCCGCCCACGTCACGGCCGGCTCCATCGCCGGCCGGCTCCGCGCCTCCGCGACCGACTCCCCTGCGTGCCGGGTCTCCGCGCCCCCCCCCCCGCTCCGACCCATGGCCGGCTCCCGCGCTGGCCAGCTCTGCCCACGCTGCCCTCCCGTGCCGCATGCCTGTTGGCCGACTTCGCCCCCGCGCCGGCTCCCCCCGGTCCCGTCCGCACGTGCGCCGGCCCCGCCTCGCCTTCGCTCCGCCTGGGTCCGCCCCACCTACTCCGCGCCGGCTGGCCGGCTGTGACCGCTCCGCCTGGGTCCGCGCCGACTGCTCCACGCGCGCGCGTCGGCTCCGCCTCGCCCATGCCCGGCCACCCACGCCGCTCCGCCTACGCCACGGCATCACGCGGCCCGATGCTCCCCTCCAACTCGCCGGCTCGTCCCATCCACCCAGCCGGCCTCGGCCTCCGCGCCATCTACGCTCCCGGCCTTGTCCCGCTCCCTGCGGCCGGGTCGCCGACTCCTCCGCCTGCGCCGGCTTCCGCCGCTGCCAGCTCGGCTGCCGCCGCTTCCGACTCGCCGCTGCAGCCGACTTCGCGGCCCCGGCCTTCTCCGACCCATCGCGCCCGCCGACTCGCCGCGGCCGCCCGCTCCTACAACGGCCGGCTTCGGGCCTTGCCGGCTGCCGAGTGCTCCACCTCCGCCTCGCAGTCCTCTGCCCCGACGCTGGTGGTCGCCTCGCCTGCGAGCCCGGCTCCACCCAGCGGCCTGCTCGCGCTTCGGCCGGCTTCCCGCGCGACCGGGCAGAAGGCCCTGCCGCCCGCTCCGCTGTCATCTCGTTGCCGCGTCCTAACTGCCGGCTGGGTCGAATCCCCGTTGCTGGGCTCCTGGCGCCGCCTCGCGCCCGCACCTCTTCGGCCGCATGCCGCCTTGCCAAGTCTGGCCTTCCCATGCGGCCCCGATTGACCAGGTCAATATCCGGCTAGAGGAAAAAAGAGAAAAGAAAAGTCGGAGGGCCGGCTCGCCTGAAAAAAAAGAAGAGAGAGAGTGAGATGCCGGCTAGAGAAAACGTCAGGCCGGCTGGCTCCAAAAAAAAAGAAAAAAAGAGAGAGAGTGAGATGCTGGCTAGAGAAAAAGTCAGGCCGGCTTGCTCTAGAGAAAAGAGAAAAAAAATGTGCGTCCGACTACCAGATATGCATCCGACCGCGGACTGCCTGGCCGGCTGCAAAGAGTCCTACTGCTATGTCGGGGTCCGCCCACCCAGCCGCCCGAAGAAGAAAAAGAAGAAGACAAAGTAGTTGCCGGAAGATCCGGCCCGACTGGTCAGCAGTCGGCCCGAATCTCGGGGGCTACACCCAGCGGGTGCGCTGACGCGGCCCCGCGAGAGAAGAGAAGACAAAGTAGTTGCCGGAAGATCCGGCCCGACTGCTCAGCAGTCGGCCCGAATCTCGGGGGCTACACCCAGCGGGTGCGCTGACGCGCCCCCGCGAGAAAGAAGACAAAATAGCTGCCGGAAGATCCGGCCCGACTGCCCTGCAGTCGGCCCTACACCCAGCGGGTGCGCCGGCGCACTTCGCGAGCGCCGAGTCGCGCCGGCTATCTTCGACGACCGTGACTACACGAAAAACAATGTGAGCTCCTCACCCGCATATTTTTGCACTACGCAAGCACGGATAACCCCGAGCGTTGCTCAGGGGCTGCCTCCGCATTTTATTACAGTAGCATCACTGTTTGCCCCGGCGCCAGCCAGAGTTGGCCCGGGGGCTGGCCGCTTGGCCTGAGATGTTAGTTCCCGTAGACGGCTTAGTACCGTGCGTGGTACCAAAGGCCCAATCTTAGTCACAGACCGCAGAGCGGCTGCCGACTAGCAAGAGTGAACGCCGGAGGCCACCCACGCGAAAAACGTCCGGGAAGAAAAACATTCGGGCGACCCGACCGTTTTCCTTTTACAAGTATCTACTCGGTTGAATCTGCTCCCAGACTCTGAGTACTGTACACTCCACTTCGCGGCCCACTCTCAGCCACAGACCGCAGAGCGGCTGTCCGGCAAGCAAGGGCACAAGCCAAAAAGCGAAGGGAACACGAAAAAGATTAAGGGGGCTCGGACGAAACCGAGTCGGCACCCTCCGCATAAAACTTGCAATGATAAAAGCAAGCATTCGATATATCTGCATGGACTAACTCTATCCTTTTTTATGATTATTTTCATGAACATTTGCCAAAAAACCTCCGCCCAACTTTGCCAAGTTGCCCGGAGGCTCGGGGGCTACTGTCGGTGTAATGGGACACGAATACCCCGAAGACGGCGAGATGATATTTCAAGACATCGGGGCTGGCAAAGCTCCTCAGTCCGACTGCCCGGCGGCTCCTGCCGACTCCCCGTCCGACTGCACTACCCGGCCGGCTACCGACTGCCGGCCGCCGACTACGCCAACCAGTCGGCTGCCGACTGCAGCCCGACCCGACATCGACGAGACAACCGTACCGCGGTGCCATCATCTATAGTGTACCGTGTCCCTTGGGTACTGATTTATAAAGTACCCCAGGGGACATGCATGACATGTGCCATGCCACTATACCATGCCTACATGGCTTGGCATGTAAGCTACCCAAGGTAGCTTACATCCAACGCCACCACCCATGTAGCTTACATAGCAAGCTACCTCACACTATAAATACACTACCCATCCATCCATCCAGGGGGATGGATCCTCTCACGCATGCACACTAGCAAGCAAGCTAGACATCCATCCATCCATCCACATGAGCACATATGCTCACGGCCATGAGCATGGCCGGCCACTAGCACGCCTGATACAGGCATATACAAAGCCAGATGCCTATGGCACTGAGCTGATATACAGCTCTAGGAGCGACTCTGTACCAGATATACCAGATATACTCAGACATGCAGGAGTAGGGGTATTATCTCTCCGGAGAGCCCCGAACCTGGGTAAACCACCACGTGCTACTCACATACCCGCTCCCGGTCCTATCAGCAGCAGTCCTACCCACACACTAAGCCCTTGTGGCATCTGTCGACTCGCAAGCCCCCCGTGAGAAATACCACGACATTGTCAGAGTTGACTAGATCCTCAAAAGCAAACTCAACGGGCTCCTCGTTAGCGAACTCGTCTCCAGTCTCTACCCAAACAAGACAAAAAAGCAAACGGAACACAATCAACCACGTGCAAACTCAAACAACATGATGCAAACATGGTATGCTACGCGGGATGCCATATGCGATGCATATGCAAGATTTGACAAGGAATGAATGAACTTGGCCTCAACTTGTAAAACCAAGTGTGCCACTGGAAAGGTGAGATGAAATCGCTTGAAAACGATATAAAGATCACCGGAATCGGAGTCACGGTTTGGAAAAGGCAAGCGATTCAAATATGACACCGGTCTGCGATTTACAGCAAGTAGCCATCTAAATGTAACAAGATGAACATGCTACAACACTCAAACATGGCAACAAAATACATGGCAGGGATACATTCATGATGCTTAACAAAAGATGAACACTGAGCTATGGCCAATTCATCCATTAACAGGTTCAAACAAGCATGGCAAAAATGCATTTGGTAAACGGATTTCAGACTTAGTGAAATTAACACTTGTCTGGAATTTCAGATCAGATAGCACACTTTAGAGCATGAAAACTATATGCTACAGAACCTGAACATGGCAAAGTAAACATGGCATGGAGCTACTCAAAGAGCTTAACGAAAGTCCCTTAGTGACCTTGAGCCAAAAGGGATCAGAAAATACATTTGCAAGCATGTGAACATGGCAAAAACATAATCAGTTCTCAGACTTAGTGAAAACTGGAGCATGCAAAAACAGATATCAAGTAGGCATGTTTACGAGCTCGATGCACTCACTACAGAGCAAGTCATGACAATCTAAGCATACACCCATCAAGAATACAAAAAATACAAGATAGACATGGCAAGAACAATAACATAGCATGCACGGATCAACTACAACATCCTCGGCAAAATCGCTAACAAGTAGACAATCTGCCCAGATTCACGAAATAGCGAAAGTAGAGCTCGACTGACTCAAGTTAGGTTGCTCCATAATTGCAAACAAAGACATGGATGGATAGAGCACTACAAGATTAACAAAATATCCTTACTGATCATCCTCAAAAGAGGCACGGATCACTAGGAAACAACATGAACATATGGCATATTGAGATAAACAGATCAAGGACTTGGTGAAATTGCTAAGTCCCTGAAATCAGCATTAATGAATGCTCCACTTTGCAAGCTTGTGCTAGTCACCACACACATCACAAAAATACATGGGTTGCACCTCTGGATATATGGCAAAATATATAACAAAACTCATGTAGAGCACGTTGGCATATCATGCACACAATAATCATGGCAAAAATGACAAATATCTAATTGGAGCAGCAGATCTGATAATTATCTCAAATAGCACTCTTCCAACAGCATTTCGGGCATCAAGATGAACTCAAATGAAAATGATGCAATGAGATGAAATGATGTACCCTCTAAGATGAACATTTTGATATGCTATATGCCCAAAACGGAGCTACAGATGCGGAGTTATCACAAGTCAAAGTATGCAAAATAATCTGGGAACTTAGTGAAAAAAAGGGTCAATCCCTAGGGTTTTTTCCAGATCTGGATCGGATCTCGCCGGAGCATGCAAAACGAGGTTCATCGGGGTCGGTGCCGGAGCGTCGCCGGACTTGAAGGAGGCACACCGGCCGGACATGCCGGTCTTGGGGGGCGGCGGACGACGGTGGGCGGCGCTTGGCGGCCGGGTGGCGGCGACGGTGATCGCCGGAGGGAGGTGCGGTGGCTCGGTGAGGCGGCCCGGAGACGGCGCGCGGCAGCGTCGAGCGAAGGGAGGCGGCTCGGGCACTCTGGCGGCGGGGCGAGCGGCGCTGGGAGACAGGCCTCGGGGGCCCCGTACGGGCCTCGCGGGCCGGTGGCGCGGGAGGCGGCGATGTGGGGCGCGCGCGGACACGTGGCGCCCCAGGATTGGCGGCGGCGGGTGGCGGACGCGTCCGGCGCCGTCCGGACGTGTCCCGTGGCGGCGGAGACGATTTTTTTAGGGTTTGGACGGGGGAGATCCGGAATTTCGAGAGGGTGGTCTTTATATAGAGGTAGAGGGAGCTAGGAGTGTCCAAATGAGGTGAAGTTTTCGGCCACGCGATCGTGATTGAATGCTCTAGATGATGGAGAGGGTTTTGGGCCAAATTGGAGGGGTGTTGGGCTGCAACACACACGAGGCCTTTTCGGTCCCTCGGTTAACCGTTGGAGCATCAAATGAAGTCCAAATGGTACGAAACTTGACAGGCGGTCTACCGGTAGTAAACCAAGGCCGCTTGGCAAGTCCCGGTCCAATCCGGAAATGTTTAATCCCCACACACGAAAGAAAGGTAGAAATGACCACCGGAGGAGAACGGAGCGCCGGAATGCAAAACGGACAACGGGGAAAATGCTCGGACACATGAGACGAACACGTATGCAAATGCAATGCACATGATGACATGATATGAGATGCATGACAACGACAACAATACACGAAGACAAAAAAACCCAAAACCAAGAAAATAAAATAACTTAACGCCGGAAACGGCAAGATTTGGATTACATATTAGGTAAATCATATCCGGGATTACATATTATTTAAATCATTTCCTGGGTGTTACAAATGCATAGGCTCGTAGCATATCTTCGAGTATTTGGTTCATCCGCTCGGTCTGTCCATCGTTCTGAGGATGATAAGCGGTACTGTATTTCAGTGCTGTCCCCAAGGCTTGGTGGAGACGTGACCAAAAAGCGGAGGTAAAAAGTGAATCTCGGTCAGAAGTGATGGTTCGGGGTACTCCATGCAGACTGACTATCTTGGATACATACAGCTGGGCAAGTTGATCCGCTCGATATATGGTTCTGATTGGCATAAAGTGAGCAACCTTGGTTAAGGTGTCCACTATGACCTAGATTGCATCATTGCCTCGCGGAGTCTTGGGCAGCCTTGTGATGAAATCCATGCAGACATCATCCCATTTCCATTGTGAGACTGGCAGGGGTTGGAGAAGTCCGGCTGGCTTTTGATGGTCTGCCTTCACCTTGTTGCATATGTCGCAACAGGCTACAAAATAAGCGATGTCTTTCTTCATCCCATCCCACCAGAACACTTGTCGCAGATCTTCATACATTTTCGTACCTCCATGGTGAATAGAATACGAAGATTCGTGTGCTTCCGATAGGATTTTCTGCTTTAAATCCGCCTAATCTGGTACACAAGTTCTTCCATGGAATTGGAGAGTACCAAATTGATCCCTTGAGAAATCTGAGGTCTGTCCCGTTACCTTATCCTTGGCACACTTCTGCAGAATGGTGTCATCTGGTTGTGCCTTGCGGATCTCTTCCTCAAGGGTGGGGCGACTTCCAAAATATTAGCAAGGCCAGCATCAACTATGACCAGGTTGAGCTGAGCAATCTCCTCTTGAAGTTCAGGAGGCAAGGATTCCAATATGATATTCAGGCTGACAGGCTTTCGACTGAGCGCATCGGCGACCACATTGGCCTTACCCGGGTGGTAATTTATCCCAAGATCATAATCGTTGACTAACTCAAGCCACCTTCATTGACGGAGATTTAAATCTGGATGAGTAAATATATACTTGAGACTCTTGTGATCGGTAAAAAATTTGGCACCTCTACCCGATGAGATAGTGTCTCCAAATTTTTAGAGCATGAACCACCGCGGCTAATTCCAGATCATGAGTGGGAAATTTCCCTCGTGAGGTCGTAGCTGTCGCGATGCATAGGCTACTACCTTGTCGTCTTGCATAAGTACGCATCCAAGTCCTTGTTTGGAGGCGTCGCAGTACACATCAAAACTGCAGTAGATATCTGGAAGAGTTAACACTGGTGCAGTTGTCAGCCGTACCTTTAGCTTGTTGAAACTTTTCTCACAGTCCTCTGTCCATTCAAACTTCTTATCCTTTTTGAGCAGCTCCGCCATGGGTTTAGCAATCTTGGAAAACCCTTCAATGAAACAACGGTAATACCCCGCTAATCCAAGAAAACTCTGTTTCTGTGATACATTTGTAGGGGGCAACCAATCGAGCACATCCTTTACTTTGCTCAGGTCCACGGCTATACCTTTGGCAGATAGCATGTGTCCAAGAAATCCGACCTGCTTGAGCCAAAATTCGCATTTACTGAATTTGGCGTATAGCTGATGGTCACGGAGTCATTGTAACACAGCTCGGAGGTGATCTTTGTGATCTTCTTCACTCCTTGAGTAAATAAGTATGTCATCGATGAAGACTACCATGAACTTATCGAGGAAGTCCATGAATACTTTGTTCATCATATGCATGAAGAAAGCAGGGGCGTTGGTGAGACCAAAGGACATAACTATATATTCATAAAGACCGTACCGAGTGGTAAAGGCGGTCTTAGGAATATCTTCCTTTTTAATATTGAGCTGATGATATCCAGTCCGTATATCAACCCTGGAGAATACCTTGGCCTCACTGAGGTGATCAAACAAATCATCAATCCTTGGCATCGGATATTTGTTTTTGATGGTGACATCATTCAGCAGACGGTAATCCACACATATGCGGAGGCTGCCATCCTTTTTGTCCATGAAGATAGCAGGTGATCCCCATGGTGAAGAGCTGAGACGGATATATCCTTTCTAGAGCATTTCATCAAGCTAGTTCTTTCGCTCCACTAATTCTGATGAGGGCATCCGGTAATACTTCTTGTATAACGGTGCGGTTCTGGGTACAAGATCTATTGCGAACACAAGCTCTCGATCTGGTGGCATGCCTGGCAGCTCTTTTGGAAATACATTAGGAAACTCACTGGCCACATGAATTAATTCCAATTCAGCCAGAGCGGTGAAGGCCATTTCTTTCTTGGGTATGCTCCTACGAGCATAGAATTTGGTAGTCTGCCCCCCCCCCCCCCCCCCGACTGGTCAAAGTGACTTCTCGGGTCGTGCAATTTATGCATACTTGGTATTGAGTCAACCAAATCATACCCAAGATAACATCGAATTTAGCAGACTCGATAATTATCAAAGAAGTTGAAAAGCAGACTCTGTTGATACTGATTTCCAAATTATGGCAGACCAGATTGCTCCTGATTAAGGATCCCGGGGTATGTACCAGCATATTTTTGCCCAAAAGCGAACAAGGAAATTTGTTTTGGGCAACAAACCTCCGAGAGATAAAAGAGTGGGAACCTAGAGTCAAATAAAATTACTGCAGGTATGTTGTTAACAGGAAACATACCAATGACGACTTCGGGATTTTCTTGGGCTTCATCTGCGGAGAGGTGATGAACGTGCCCAGTGATGTGTTGCTGGTCCGGGCATGATTCCATAAAGTTGACTTGTGGCCTAAATAGAGCATTTGCCTTGCTGTTCTTGGGACACTGTCTGGCATAATGTCTGGTTTGCCCACAACTGAAGCAAGCATTGATGCGCTGGCGCTCCTTGTGCACCGGGTTGGTCACGACATTCTTGACTTGGGTGGTGGTCTTGTTAACATTCTGTTGCCAATTGGGCTTGTATTCCACCTGAGTCTGCTGCCAGGTACGAGCCTTTTGCACGGGTTGCCCATCCTTCTTTGGGTCAAACTTTCTCTTGTGATCGTTATTGACAGGCCTATTGTCTGATACGAGCTTGTGCTCCCTTTCCACAATGAAAGCTTTGTTCACTAGAGTTTGAAAATCTGGGAAATCACACATGCTGAGAGTACACCGGAGTTGTGGGTTTAATCCACCAAGAAATCTGTCAATCTTTCTTTCTTCAGCGGCCACGTCATGAAGGGAGTAACATGACAAATGGTTGAATTTTTGCAAATATTCACCCACAGACTGATTTCCTTGGAGGAGCGCGAGAAATTCTTGTTGCTTAGTCTTCATAATTCCAGTAGGGATGTGATATTTCCGGAACTGATCCGTGAATTTTGACCAGGTGATTTCTTCATCAGCAGGCCACATGGCTTTTATAATTTCCCACCATATGGCACCATCGCCTTCAAGATAATGAGTTGCAAATGGAACTTTATCACCTTCTTCAGTCCGAACAATCTCAAGTTTCCTCCCAATGGTTCGCAGCCAATCTTCTGCTTCCAAGGGGTTAATAGCCTGATTGAAACTCGGAGGCTTGGTCCTTTGAAAATTTGACAGCTTTGAGTGATGACCATTCTGATTCCCATTCTGCCCAACATAGCTTGCACAGTTTTTTAAATTTCAATCAGATCATGATTCCATCTTTCCTCAAACATATGTAGCATTTTCTCGGTGGAGGGCGGATTTGGCGATGGAGGCGGTGGTGGAACGTACAACTCGGGGGAGTGTCCTGCCAGTCGTGCGGAACAACAAACAGGAGTGCCCTCACGAACGTTGCTACTGCAGCCTCCCCGGGGCATCCTATTGTGGTTTTTCCCAAGACAACGCAACCAAGATGAGAAGCATTCAAAATAAATTTGGGAAAAGCCAGCAACAAAAGCCCGAGAAAAACCAAAAGGACGAAGAAAATACGGCAAATAAAATAGAGTCCCAACATAATTATACATAGACTCATACATGAAAGATACATAACATGACATGTCCAACTACTCTCATACATGAAATCAAATCTCATGACTTGTACGACTACACTCGTGCATCATCCGGACGACTGCGAGTACTCAGAAGCTCTACTACTCTGCTGGTGCTGCGGGGTCCTCTTCTGACTCGGATCCTGAACTGACGTGGTTAACTAAGACCTCCGGGTTAAAGGTAACACGGCGACGTTGCCTCGAGGGCTCTCCCTCTGGGGCAGGTGTAGGATGAAGCATCGGGGCTACATGAGTAGTGAGAAGTGAAACCCACTGAGCAAGAGCACTAAGAGGTTTCACGATCGAGGCGCCCTAGCTACTCGGAGGAGTAACCGGTGAAACAGGGGAACTAGAACTGAATGGAATATAAGGAGTAAATCCCAAGGACGATGGAGTAGTGGCAGATCTAGTAGAGACTAAAGCAGATGCTAAAGAAGTATGGGCATGAGGCAGCTCTTGAGCCAGCTCGTGGATCATAAGATAGCTAGCGGTGATGTAACGAGCAAGATGGCTAGCAAAGCTATCGGACTCCGGATCAATGATAGGGAAGCGGAGACGACCATTGTCGTGCAGAGAAGGATAGTGGTAGAAACCTGGGTGGTTCTGCATCTGGACCTTGTTGTAACGAAGCTCAACAAGGACCTCGAATGCATCAAACTGGATAGGCTGGGATGCAGTAGAAGCGTAACCGTTCCGAGAGGTACGAGTGTAAGTGCTCGAGTCGGAACTGGTGCGCAGAGTAACCACTACGTGATACTCATACACCGAGTCAGTTCGACGCTCCCGGTATACACGATAGACTGGATCATCACCGAGGGGGTACAGCCGACGCCACACGTTACGAAGGAGATGCGGTGACGTGTACGGCATCGGCTACAACTGGCACGGATACGGCACCGGAGCCATCTACACTCACAACCATTAGTAGGTTTGCATAAAAATAAGACAAGTATATGCAATGAAATAACCAGCTACCAATGCTACCGGCACACAATGTAAACTCATATCTACCGTCCAGTCAACACGTCGTAGTCTAGCGTGGCCTACAGTCAGCGTGGCTCTGATACCAAGTGTTGTGGCATCCCGGCTCAGAGCAACCGGTTTACCATGCATTGCCAGCCCAGAGACCATGTCTTCTGGCAACACACAACATCTTGGTACAGAAAACAACCGCTTTATTAATGCTAGCGGATCAAAGTTTACATTACAACAGGTAGCAAGGCCAAGCGCACACACGGTGCGACTGAACAATATGTACATTATTTAGTGAACATAAAGGCCTCGATCATAACAATTACGCGGCAACGGAACAACGTCGTAGAGGAACTCCATAGCACAGGGACACCGATGTGGACACGATCTAGACCCGAACAGCACTCCTTTCCAACAAGGCTTTCCTGAAATCTGGCATGACACACCAGGTCAGTACATGGAATGTACTTGCAAGCTCACAACAGACATAAACATAATGACAAACAATATCATGATAATTAACCAATTATTGACAAGGCAACAATATAACCAACATGCCGTGATCATACTCTTGTGAGAAAAATCCCTCTTACCAATGGTAATCACTGCTTGGATCACCACCGTGCCATCCTCAAAATCTTAACTATGAACATCTCGTAATCTTTACGGCAATCACAACCATGACCCATACTTGGTCTAAAACAATGATCCTTCCGGCAATCACAACCATGACCAACATTTGGTCTTACCCAACCTGATGGCCTTCTCACCATCACCAACAATGCAGAGTTCATAACTTGGTGTGCATGTTTTATTAAATGTTGACCCATGGTGTGACCTACTTTCGAGCGTGTCCATAACCGTGGACTTGGCTATCAATAGATTGATACACTCTGCAGAGGTAGCGCACTGTACCCACACCATGGAACCCATGGCCTCGTACTCCCATTCGGGTGGACCAATGACATTCCAACGAAACCCCTCCATTGCCATGATACTCCCTCGGCCACTCCGACCCACTCCCAACTGGGCTAGTCCTAGGTGGCCCCGTGTCTACCAAACACACAACGACCACCATCGTGGCCAAAACATAAACGTCCCTGACGGGAACCGGTACCAAAAATCTCAAAAACGGGCACACAAGGTTATGTCTGCTTACCAGGCTAGGGTACCGCACGCCCATAACCTTCCCTACTTGGAGGCACCAACCAGAGGCATGACGACGGACCGAATAAAGGCCTTCCCATACAGGCAAATGTGGTTGCACTAGGAAAAACTCGATTTAGTGGCACCATGACCCGGTCAACGATATATTCAAGTTGTATTATTTCAGGTTCAACTTAAATTGAAAATAACCGGTGTCATAGTATGCCATGAAGTGCAACAATAACATATGCATCACATATTAACGGAAAAAGACTGAGTCAACTATATCCTCACTAAGCATAACCATCAACAACTATTGACACTTCTCTGGTCAAGATTAAACCTCACATTTAGCAGAATCTTTTATAACAAATTTTATCATTTTTCTTATGCAAGAAAAATAACTCCAATTAATTACTTATATCGATAACCATATCATTTCTTTCATAGCAAAAATTAATTCTAATCTCTTAAACAACTTAGTTAGTTTTAAACTTTCTGTAACACAAGCATATTAACTTGGACAAGCATTTCACAGAATATAAATAACACAATAGTGATATATATGCATGGATTAAATCATTCATTCAAGTAGGAAAATCACAAATATTGCAATGGCACCATGAAAATGTTGTTGTGGCTTGCCTTAGTGCAGATGAGGTTCACAAGCCTCCCGATGATCCTCAAGACAAGCTTCACTTCTCTAAAAACATTTATAAACACAAAAAGAAAACATCAAGAACCCTTCTGAAAATCATCAGAAAATAGAGACAGGAGGGAAAAATCCCATTTTTAGTGAGCTGCTAGATTTCTTTACAAAGAACACAATGCAAAACGAATCAATTCATTTGGACTTATGGTTGAAAAGTTATAGTTGTTTGAAGTGTTGGGGAACGTAGTAATTTCAAAAAAATTCCTACGCACACGCAAGATCATGGTGATGCATAGCAACGAGAGGGGAGAGTGTTGTCTACGTACCCTCGTAGACCGATAGCGGAAGCGTTATGACAACGCGGTTGATGTAGTCGTACGTCTTCACGGCCCGACCAATCAAGCACCGAAACTACGACACCTCCGAGTTCTAGCACACGTTCAGCTCGATGACGATCCCCGGACTCCGATCCAGCAAAGTATCGGGGAAGAGTTCCGTCAGCACGACGGTGTGCTGAAGATCTTGATGTACTACTGTCGCAGGGCTTCGCCTAAGCACCGCTACAATATAATCGAGGATTATGGTGGCATGGGGCACCGCACATGGCTAAGAATATGATCACGTGGATCAACTTGTGTGTCTATGGGGTGCTCCCTGCCCCCGTATATAAAGGAGTGGAGGAGGGGAGGGCCGGCCCTCTCTATGGCATGCCTAGGGGAGTCCTACTCCCACCGGGAGTAGGATTCCCCCTTTCCTAGTCCAACTAGGAGTCCTTCCATGTAGTAGGAGTAGGAAACAAGGAAGGGGCGCAGCCCCTCCCCCTAGTCCAATTCGGACTAGGCCTTGGGGGGCGCGCGGCCTGCCCTAGGCAGCCCCTCTCTCTTTCCCGTATGGCCCAATAAGGCCCAATACTTCTCCCGGCGAATTCCCGTAACTCTCTGGTACTCCGAAAAATACTCGAATCACTCGGAACCTTTCCGATGTCCGAATATAGTCGTCCAATATATCGATTTTTACGTCTCGACCATTTCGAGACTCCTCGTCATGTCCCCGATCTCATCCGGGACTCTAAACTCCTTCGGTACATCAAAACTCACAAACTCATAATATAACTGTCATCGAAACCTTAAGCGTGCGGACCCTACGGGTTCGAGAACAATGTAGACATGACCGAGACATGTCTCGGGTCAATAACCAATAGCGGAACCTGGATGCTCATATTGGCTCCTACATATTCTACGACGATCTTTTATCGGTCAGACCGCATAACAACATACGTTGTTCCCTTTGTCATCGGTATGTTACTTGCCCGAGATTCGATCGTCGGTATCCAATACCTAGTTCAATCTCGTTACCGACAAGTCTCTTTACTCGTTCCGTAATAGATCATCCTGCAACTAACTCATTAGTTGCAATGCTTGCAAGGCTTAAGTGATGTGCATTACCGAGAGGGCCCAGAGATACCTCTCCGACGATCGGAGTGACAAATCCTATTCTCGAAATACGACAACCCAACATGTACCTTTGGAGACACCTATAGAGCACCTTTATAATCACCCAGTTACATTGTGACGTTTGGTAGCACACAAAGTGTTCCTCCGGCACACGGGAGTTACATAATCTCATAGTCATAGGAACATGTATAAGTCATAAAGAAAGCAATAGCAACATACTAAACGATCGGGTGCTAAGCTAATGGAATGGGTCATGTCAATCAGATCATTCACCTAATGATGTGATCCCGTTAATCAAATAACAACTCCTTGTCCATGGTTAGGAAACATAACCATCTTTGATTAACGAGCTAGTCAAGTAGAGGCATACTAGTGACACTCTGTTTGTCTATGTATTCACACATGTATTATGTTTCCGGTTAATACAATTCTAGCATGAATAATAAACATTTATCATGATATAAAGATATAAATAATAACTTTATTATTGCCTCTAGGGCATATTTCCTTCAGTCTCCCACTTGCACTAGAGTCAATAATCTAGATCACATCGCCATGTGATTTAACATCAATAGTTCACATCTTTATGTGATTGGTTCACATCTCCATGTGACTAACACCCAAAGGGTTTACTAGATTCAATAATCTAGTTCACATCGCTATGTGATTAAGACCCAAAAAGTGATCATGTTTTGCTTGTGAGAGAAGTTTAGTCAACGGGTCTGCCACATTCAGATCCGCATGTATTTTGCAAATTTCTATATCAACAATGCTCTGCAAGGAGCTACTCTAGCTAATTGCTCCCACTTTCAATATGTATCCAGATTGAGACTTAGAGTCATCTGGATCAGTGTCAAAACTTGCATCGACGTAACCCTTTACGACGAACCTTTTGTCACCTCCGTAATCGAGAAACATATCCTTATTCCAGTAAGGATAATTTTGACCGTTGTCCATTGATCTACTCCTAGATCACTATTGTACTCCCTCTCTTAACACAGTGTATGGTATACAATAGATCTGGTACACAGCATGGCATACTTTATAGAACCTATGACTGATGCGTAGGGAATGACTTTCATTCTCTTTCTATCTTCTGCCGTGGTCGGGCTTTGAGTCTTACTCAACTTCACACCTTGTAACATAGGCAAGAAACTTTTTCTTTGACTGTTCCATTTTGAACTACTTCAAAATCTTGTCAAGGTATATACTCATTGAAAAACTTATCAAGCGTCTTGATCTATCTCTATAGATATTGATGCTCAATATGTAAGCAGCTTCACAGAGGTCTTTCTTTGGAAAAAAAACTCCTTTCAAACACTCCTTTATGCTTTGCAGAATAATTCTACATTATTTCCGATCAACAATATATCATTCACATATACTTTATCAGAAATGTTGTAGTGCTGCCACTCACTTTCTTGTAAATACAGGCTTTACCGCAAGTCTGTATAAAACTATATGCTTTGATCAACTCATCAAAGCGTATATTCCAACTCCGAGATGCTTGCACCAGTCCATACATGGATCGCTGGAGCTTACACACTTTGTTAGCATCCTTTGGATCGATAAAACCTTTAGGTTGCATCATATACAACTCTTCTTACATAAATCCATTCAGGAATGCAGTCTTTACATCCATTTGCCAGATTTCATAAAATGTGGCAATTTGCTGACATGATTCGGATAGACTTAAGCATAGATACGAGTGAGAAACTCTCATCATAGTCAACACCTTGAACTTTGTCGAAAACCTTTTGTGACAATTCTAGCTTTGTAGATAGTAACACTACTATCAGCGTCTATCTTCCTCTTGAAGATCCATTTATTTTCTATGGCTTGCCGATCATCGGGCAAGTCAACCAAAGTTCATACTTTGTTCTCATACATGGATCCCATCTCAAATTTCATGGCCTCAAGACATTTTGCGGAATCTGGGGTCATCATCGCTTCCTCATAGTTCGTAGGTTGGTCATGGTCTAGTAACATAACTTCTAGAACAAGATTACCGTACCACTCTGGTATGGATCTCACTCTGGTTTACCTACGAGATTCGGTAGTAACTTGATCTGAAGTTACATGATCATCATCATTAGCTTCCTCACTAATTGGTGTAGTAGTCACCGGAACAGATTTCTGTGATGAACTACTTTCCAATAAGGGAGAAAGTACTATCAAGTTCTACTTTCCTCCCACTCACTTCTTTCGAGAGAAACTCCTCTAGAAAGGATCCATTCTTAGCAATGAATGTCTTGCCTTCGGTTCTGTGATAGAAGGTGTACCCAACTGTCTCATTTGGGTATCCTATGAAGACATATTTCTCCGATTTGAGTTTGAGCTTATCGAGATGAAACTTTTTCACATAAGCATCGCAACTCCAAACTTTAAGAAACGACAGCTTAGGTTTCTTGCCAAACCATAGTTCACACGGTGTCGTCTCAACGGATTTAGATGGTGCCCTATTTAACGTGAATGCAGCTGTCTCTAATGCATAACCCAAAAACGATAGTGGTAGATCGGTAAGAGACATCATAGATCGCACTATATCTAATAAAGTACGGTTATGACGTTCGGACATACCATTACACTATGGTGTTCCAGGTGGCGTGAGTAGTGAAACTATTTCACATTGTTTTAATTGAAGGCCAAACTCGTAACTCAAAGATTTTACCTCTGCGATCATATCGTAGAAACTTTTATTTTCTTGTCACGATGATTTTCTACTTCACTCTGAAATTCTTTGAACTGTTCAAATGTTTCAGACTTATGTTTCATCAAGTAGATATCCCCATATCTGCTCAAATCATCTGTGAAGGTCAGAAAATAATGATACCTGCTGCAAGCGTTAATATTCATCAGACCACATACATCAGTATGTATGATTTCCAACAAATCTGTTGCTTGCTTCATTGTTCCAGAGAACGGCGTTTTAGTCATCTTGCCCATAAGGCATGGTTCGCAAGCATCAAGTGATTCATAATCAAGTGATTCCAAAAGCCCATCAGCATGGAGTTTCTTCATGCGCTTTACACCAATATGACTTAAACGGCAGTGCCACAAATAAGTTGCACTATCATTATTAACTTTGCATCTTTTGGTTTCAATATTATGAATATGTGTATCACTACGATCGAGATCCAACGAACTTGTTTCATTGGGTGTATGACCATCGAAGGTTTTATTCATGTAAATAGAACAACAATTTTTCTCTGACTTTAATGAATAACCGTATTGCAATAAACATGATCAAATCATATTCATGCTCAACGCAAAAACCAAATAACACTTATTTAGGTTCAACACTAATCCCGAAAGTATAGGGGAGTGTGCGATGATGAGCATATCAATCTTGGAACTACTTCCAACACACATCGTCACTTCACCCTTAACTAGTCTCTATTTATTCTGCAACTCCTGTTTCGAGTTACTACTCTTAGCAACTGATCCAGTATCAAATACTGGGGGGTTGCTATAAACACTAGTAAAGTACACATCAATAACATGTATATCAAATATACTTATGTTCACTTTGCCATCCTTCTTATCCGCCAATCACTTCGGGTAGTTCCGCTTCCAGTGACCAGTCCCTTTGCAGTAGAAGCACTTAGTCTCAGGCTTAGGACCAGACTTGGGCTTCTTCACTTGAGCAGCAACTTGCTTGCTATTTTTCTTGAAGTTCCCCTTTTTCCCTTTGCCCTTTTATTGAAACTAGTGATCTTGTCAACCATCAACACTTGATGCTCTTTCTGGATTTCTACCTTCATTGACTTCATCATCATGAAATGCTCGGGATTCGTTTTCGTCATCCCTTGCATACTATAGTTCATCACGAAGTTCTACTAACTTGGTGATGGTGACTAGAGAATTCTGTCAATCACTATCTTATCTGGAAGATTAACTCCCACTTGATTCAAGCGATTGTAGTACCCAGACAATTTGAGCACATGCTCACTAGTTGAGGGATTCTCCTCCATCTTCAGCTATAGAACTTATTGGAGACTTCATATCTCTCAACTCGGGTATTTGCTTGAAATATTAACTTCAACTCCTGGAACATCTCATATGGTCCATGACGTTCAAAACGTCTTTGAAGTCCCGATTCTAAGCTGTTAAGCATGGTGCACTACACTATCAAGTAGTCATCATATTGAGATAGCCAAACGTTCAAAATGTATGCATCTGCTCCTGCAATAGGTCCGTCACCTAGCGGTGCATCAAGGACATAATTCCTCTGTGCAGCAATGAGGATAAACCTTCGTTCACGGATCCAATCCGTATCATTGCTACTAACATCTTTCAACACAATTTTCTCTAGGAACATATCAAAATAAACACAGGGAAGCAACAACGCGAGCTATTGATCTACAACATGATATGCAAAATACTACCAGGACTAAGTTCATGATAAGTTTAAGTTCAATTAATCATATTACTTAAGAAATCCCACTTAGATAGACATCCCTCTAATCCTCTAAGTGATTGCGTGATCCAAATCAACTAAACCATGTCCGATCATCACGTGAGATGGAGTAGTTTCATTGGTGAACATCACTATGTTGATCATATCTACCATATGATTCACGCTCGACCTTTCGGTCTCCGTGTTCCGAGGCCATATCTGTATATGCTTGGATCGTCAAGTATAACCTGAGTATTCCGCGTGTGCAACTGTTTTGCACCTGTTGTATTTGAACGTAGAGCCTATCACACCCGATCATCACGTGGTGTCTCAGCACGAAGAACTTTCGCAACGGTGCATACTCCGGGAGAACACTTCTTGATAATTAGTGAGAGATCATCTTAAAATGCTACCGTCAAACTAAGCAAAATAAGATGTATAAAAGATAAACATCACATGCAATCATAATATGTGACATGATATGGCCATCATCATCTTGTGCCTTTGATCCCCATCTCCAAAGCATTGTCATGATCTCCATCGTCACCGGCATCACACCATGATCTCCATCATCTTGATCTATATCAATGTGTCGTCACATGGTCGTCTCGCCAAAAATTGCTCTTGCAACTATTGCTATCGCATAGCGATAAAGTAAAGCAATTATTGGGCACTTGCATCTTATGCAATAGAGAGACAACCATAAGGATTTTGCCAGTTGCCGATAACTTCAACAAAACATGATCATCTCATACAACAACTTATGTCTCATCACGTCTTGACCATATCACATCACAACATGCCCTGCAAAAACAAGTTAGACGTCCTCTACTTTGTTGTTGCAAGTTTTACGTGGCTGCTACTGGGCTTAGCAAGAACCGTTCTTACCTACGCATCAAAACCACAACGATAGTTTGTCAAGTTGGTGCTGTTTTAACCTTTGCAAGGACCGGTCGTAGCCACACTCGGTTCAACTAAAGTTGGAGAAACTGACACCCGCCAGCCACCTGTGTGCAAAGCACGGCGGTAGAACCAGTCTCGCGTAAGTGTACGCATAATGTCGGTCCGGGCCGCTTCATCCAACAATACCACCGAACCAAAGTATGACATATAACATCAACACATAAAACCTAGGCTCGAATGCCACTGTTGGGCAACGTAGTAATTTCAAAAAAATTCCTACGCACACGCAAGATCATGGTGATGCATAGCAACGAGAGGGGAGAGTGTTGTCTACGTACCCTCGTAGACCGATAGCAGAAGCGTTATGACAACGCGGTTGATGTAGTCGTACATCTTCATGGCCCGACCGATCAAGCACCGAAACTACGGCACCTCCGAGTTCTAGCACACGTTCAGCTCGATGACTATCCCCGGACTCCGATCTAGCAAAGTGTCGGGGAAGAGTTCCGTCAGCACGACGGCGTGGTGACGATCTTGATGTACTACTGTCGCAGGGCTTCGCCTAAGCACCGCTACAATATTATCGAGGATTATGGTGGAAGGGGGCACCGCACACGGCTAAGAATATGATCACGTGGATCAACTTGTGTGTCTATGGGGTGCTCCCTGCCCCCGTATATAAAGGAGTGGAGGAGGGGAGGGCCAGCCCTCTCTATGGCGCGCCTAGGGGAGTCCTACTCCCACCGGGAGTAGGATTCCCCCTTTCCTAGTCCAACTAGGAGTCCTTCCATGTAGTAGGAGTAGGAAACAAGGAAGGGGCGCAGCCCCTCCCCCTAGTCCAATTCAGAATAGGCCTTGGGGGTGGAGGGGGGGCGCGGCCTGCCCTAGGCAGCCCCTCTCTCTTTCCCGTATGGCCCAATAAGGCCCAATACTTCTCCCGGCGAATTCCCGTAACTCTCTGGTACTCCGAAAAATACTCGAATCACTAGGAACCTTTCCGATGTCCGAATATAGTCGTCGAATATATCGATTTTTACGTGTCGGCCATTTCGAGACTCCTCATCATGTCCCCGATCTCATCCGGGACTCCGAACTCCTTCGGTACATCAAAACTCATAAACTCATAATATAACTGTCATCGAAACCTTAAGCGTACGGACCCTACGGGTTCGAGAACAATGTAGACATGACCGAGACATGTCTCCGTTCAATAACCAATAGCAGAACCTGGATGCTCATATTGGCTCCTACATATTCTACGAAGATCTTTTATCGGTCAGACTGCATAACAACATACGTTGTTCCCTTTGTCATCGGTATGTTACTTGCTCGAGATTCGATCATCGGTATCCAATACCTAGTTCAATCTCGTTACCAGCAAGTCTCTTTACTCGTTCCGTAATACATCATCACGCAACTAACTCATTAGTTGCAATGCTTGCAAGTCTTAAGTGATGTGCATTACTGAGAGGGCCCAGAGATACCTCTCCGACGATCGGAGTGACAAATCCTAATATCAAAATACGTCAACCCAACATGTACCTTTGGAGAAACCTGTAGAGCACCTTTATAATCACCCAGTTACGTTGTGATGTTTGGTAGCACACAAAGTGTTCCTCCGGCACACGGGAGTTACATAATCTCATAGTCATAGGAATATGTATAAGTCATGAAGAAAGCAATAGCAACATACTAAACGATCGGGTGCTAAGCTAATGGAATGGGTCATGTCAATCAGATCATTCACCTAATGATGTGATCCCGTTAATCAAATAACAACTCTTTGTCCATGGTTAGGAAACATAACCATCTTTGATTAACGAGCTAGTCAAGTAGAGGCATACTAGTGACAGTCTGCTTGTCTATGTATTCACACATGTATTATGTTTCCGGTTAATACAATTCTAGCATGAATAATAAACATGTATCATGATATAAGGAAATAAATAATAACTTTATTATTGCCTCTAGGGAATATTTCCTTCATGAAGCTCTCTAAATATAAATGAAATTTGAATCTAAATAAAGACAGGCTAGGGGGGTGACGTCGAAGGCGTAAAGCCTCAGGGCGCCACCACTCGTACCGTTTCACGCGCATACTGAGTGGCTGACTAGCAGGCCCCGGTAGTCAGGTGAGGCGAGAGGGGAAACAAGATAGGGGACGGCATGGCTTTGTCGGAGAAAACATCGGTGACGAGAGCTCCTTGGCCAAAACGATAGGGAGGGATCCAGAGAGGAGGTGGAGGCGCACCTGTCCGTACCCGTAGAGTAGCTAGGGGTGGTCGGACGGCGTCGGAATTGTCCTCTCTAGCGGAGACAGGAAGCAGAGCTTGCCGGAGACGAAGACGACGGCGAGCAGATGCGACTCCAGGGGCTCCAACCGGGCGGAACGGCACCACCACAGAGTGGCGGAGACCCTGGAAGGGTTGCCCAGGCCTGGGAGGGGCCGGAGCTAGGGAGACGACCCAAGGGGATCGCTGGCGAGATCAAGCTCGGGGACGGCGGCCCGCGGCTTGCCCGGCTGGGCTACGGTTCTCTACTAGGTTGTGGAGTGTGTGGGAGTGGTGTATGATGCTCGAAGAGGCTGGGGGATGTCTCTATTTATAGCCGATCGTTGAGGGGGGTTCGCGCTCCGCCGGTGGAGACCTGGACACGGCGCCTGGCGACGAGCGGCTTCAGTGAGAGAGGGAGAAGGATCTCACACGGGGACTGTGGGTGAACGGGGACGAGCACAGGGGCACTGGGGTGACGACGAGCACACTACGCACCGCACTGTTTCGTTGGCCGGACTGTGCCCATGCTCGCTGCAGCGAGCTCCGGCGTCGGTGAGTGCCAGGGGAGAGTTAATGGGGCTAGGACGAAGATGGTGGCGAGGTTTGGCATGCTTAGGCAGGCGGGGAAGCGAGCACGCGATCAACAGAGGCTCGGGCACGTCGCAGAGCGCGTCGGCCACACGCCAGCACACCTGGACGAACGCAGTCACCGCGTGAACTCTGACCTCAGGCCGACATAAACCCAAACTTCATGTCTGGCATATTGTTCGTGGTAGTTTTGAAGATTACCACTCTTTGGTTTGGATCCAGACGTAGTAGAAAAGATTTCACAAGCCTAGTAAGTTTCTGATCAGTAACTTTGAGAGTTGGGAGCTGAGCTTTGGAGGGTAGCAATCATCTACTAAGGTGATGCTGCACAAGAAAAATCAGCTACGTTGGAGCTAGTAAAATGGTAGTTGTTGTAGAAACCACCATTTCTGTCTAGAACAAAAAATATTTTCTATAGCAAAAATATTCCAAAAAGTTATGCAATATTTTTGATTGGGAATGTGCCCTAGGGTTCCAAGAATATTTGTGAATTTTCTCAGATTTTTGTGGGCAAGAAAAAATGGGGTTGCTTTGGAGCACATTGATCTAGCTAGGGTTTAAGAGAGGGAAATGAATATTTCTCATTTAAGAAAAATATTCCAATAATTATTTTGAGATGAACTAGAGTGGGAATGATGGCTCGGGAGAGAAATGGGACACTTGGGTGAAAGCCAAGGGATACCCAAGTGGTTAAGTCCATATGAAAAGATTCAAAACTCCAAACTTCAAAATCAATCCAAAAGAGAATCAGGCAAATAAAGTGGGTAAAAACCAGGCTGTCACATGTTCTTGGTGCCTTCTGACATTCAGGGGTTGTGGCAGTGTCATGGGGAGTTGAGCTCTGAGGTGTTGTCGTCACAATTTTATCATTGCGGTTCTGGAATACCTGAGTTCGCCGACATAGAAAATCTCTTTTATGCAGTTGTTGGTGAGATAACCTCGACGCCACCCAGTACTGGGGTGGGAGTTCGGGAGTATTGCCATAACTTGTATAACAGATGCTTTTCGAAGGTGGAGGTACATGATTTCCGAAGGTTTCTTGGTTATGTGTTGACGGATGGATACAGCTGGATGTAGGGATTGTTAGTTTGAGTGAGATCACTAGGAGGTTATGTTTCTTGGTTATGATGTGTCAAACATGAGTTAAGTATTTCTATGGGAGTACTAATCCTTCGTGATCATCGAGATTGTCATGTCAATTCTTTCCAACCGGTATGATTCTCTTCAAGATGATCCTATCTTTTTCCCATTCGTAAGATCAATTATCAGTTCTTCTCAACGGTGTTTATTTCATCCATCCTATGTTTTCTTTGTTTTTCCCGCCTTCCCACCCTTTTCTTCAAGGAATCGAATTTCTTAATCAAGTATCCTTTTTATTGATGGGAAGTCTCTCAATTCTTTTCCTTCAACATTATTATTCGGTGATTCTCAGGAAGATACAACAGAGCTTCAAATTTATTATCCTTCGTTATCTTTTCTTCTTCGGTGGATTAAGTTCAAGCTTTGTCGATCATATCTTTTCCTTGTTTCAAACGTTTTCTCATGCCGGTGCACCTCTTAATCATCCACTTCTCGCTATTCAATTGTTCCGTAGTGCTGAAGTTATCTCGAAGATTCGTGTTTCCACTCTGCATTCATTCAAGTTCTTTTGAGGATGTTATCTCATTCAAGCCATTTAATTCAGTCGATGCAATCTCCCTTTCAAGTAATCTTTCAATGGTGTTTCTTTTGAGTGGGCCCTAACCCACAGGTCTTTTCCCAGGATCTACCTGACGTAAGAATTCTTTTCAAGTTCTTTTCAAGTTTTACGTAAGAATGAATTATCACCAGACATGCCTTTCTCCAAGATCTTTCATAGTCTATTCATCGTTGGTTCAACCTTTCTAATTTTCATTCCGGTGTGTCTTAACAATTCATGGTGGTGTTTCTCTTCGTCATTCTCGAATTTTGAAGACCGAACACGAATTTCTCCTAAATCTTGTCTGTTCTATTGAAGATTCATGGGTCTAGCTTCACACTATCCTCTCAAATTATTCCGTTTGTCAGTAATTCTTTTCTTACCCATCCAGTGTAATTTAGGAGTCTTTTTAGTTTGATTCTCCGGAGCCCATCATCGCAGAATTACTCATTCCAGCTTTCAGCTCTCGTTCTCCAAATCTTACCGGTGCATCCCTCAAGTATTCCCTAGCCAGCTCGTGATCTCTTCATTCTCTTGTATCTAAATTTCTCTCAAGTATCTTCGTTCATTTTCCAATTCCTCCTGGCGATGCATTCTTTTTCTTCGCTCGTTCTTTTAATCCGTACGGTGGTTTGTCCAACATTCCTCTTCCTTCATTATCGTATCAATGCATTAGTGCTTTA
Organism: Triticum monococcum; assembly: GCA_034509565.1. Lineage (NCBI taxonomy): Eukaryota > Viridiplantae > Streptophyta > Magnoliopsida > Poales > Poaceae > Triticum > Triticum monococcum. Next base: position 573,515,330 of record CM067847.1, read on the forward strand.
CAAATCCTATTGGTGGTTCGTTGAAGACCTTCCCAAGTTTGTTCTATCTCTCTTTAATCTTTTTCAAAAAGAATAAGTGGCATACCAAATCCATTGCTGGTCATCAATTTAATTTGATGAAGGATAAGCATACAATAAATCTTATTCTTATTTCCTCGAGGTGATTAATCTCTTCTTTCCGGAGTTTGTTCATCATATCACATTCTTGGTTTCAAGTTGTTCATCCTTCTTTTTCCGGAGTTCCAAGTTCTCTCAGTTAACTCGCACGAAAATCCATCTAAATCAGTCCAAGGATTCACCTTGTGTTTTCAACTTCTCTTTCTTTCTATCATCCTTTATTACCGGAATTCTTCATGGAGGCTCTAGATGGTGGTTCGTCAAGGATTCTTTTCATTCTTCAATTGTTCTTGAAGATCTCTCTGGAAGTCATGACCCGCCAAGCTATACTCTAAAATAAACATGGTATTCAACACATGTCTTGTTTTGAGGAGTTCAAGCTTTCTTCATCTTGAATTATGAAGGGTAATTATTTCTTTCTTATCTTTTGAGGTGGTGTTATGTCACTTTTGACAATTTTCTTTCATGTTTCATGATTCATTGGAGTTATCTTGGGTTATATTTCACCTAAAGCTTTCCCTAAGGATTGTTGCTACTTATGGTTCCTATAAATGACCCAAGTTCTTCATTTATCCTCCCGATGAAATAAGTTTCTCGTCTCCTTGTTGATATCAATCCAATCTATTGTTACCCTTAGTGGCAGAATTTCACCTCATAATTTTGAGACGTTTTGCATAAGCCCGCTACAAGCTTATTCTTTTGTTGTTGACTTTCCAACAACTCCGTTCAACCCTTTTTTGTAAGGATGCTTTCCAAATCAATTATGGTAGAAGTTATCGTTTCCTTCTATGTTCCCTTGTTCCAATGATCTAGCTTCTATTCTTCTGCTCCGAAGGCATTATGTTGTTTTCTTCGACCCATCATATCATTTTGGAGATCATGTTCTTTTCATGCTTATCCATTTAACCGGATTTTTGTGTTCTCTTTCTAGTTCTTTCATCTTATCAAGTCTTGCCTCTCTTTTATACCGGAGTGCTGTCTAAATTCTGACATTCTTGTTCCTTGGCTATTTCGTTATATCGGTGTTCTTTCATATTCTTTTGGTTCGCTAACCTCTTTTTTCGCAATGCTCCTTGTTCCTCTTTTCTAATAGAGTGTTTTCAAATTCGTTCATCTCCATTATATTCTTTCTTTCGTTTTGTTCAACCCCTCAAGGTTCTTTGCTTTCACTTGTTTGTCAAAGAAGCAACTTTGTGTTACCTCTTCCTCTTCTGTTTCTCTCCGGTGCCATCCTTAGATCTCGGGACAAGATCTCTTGTAAGTGGAGGAGTCTTGTGACGCCCCGAGACTGATGCTCCAGAAGACTTCCTTAGATTTCGTGATCAGTTTCTTTTGTGCTTGCTCTATTTATTTATTTCACATCGCATCATGTCATCATGCCATCATGTCATTTAATTTTGTAAAACTCAACTAAATAAATTGCATGGATCTTCGGTCCATTTAAACCGAGGGAATTCACATGGTGATTGCTTTTTATAACATATCCTCCCAATATTAGGGAGCTATATTAAATATTCCATTAATTTGGAATTCACCATAACACACTTGCAAAACATCCCAATGCATATGTTATATTAATTCTTGGTCTCCAACCTTGCCATATTTTCTTTCATCATATTCCGGAGCTCTACCAAAAAACTGAACATTTTGGACCCTCCTTTTACCAAGTCCTAGTTCAAACCCATTTGAATTAAATTCAAATGAGTTTGAATTTACATCTTTCAATCATGACCTTTTCTATTTTCTCGGAACAAGCATATTTTTGAGAGTCCGGGAAAATAATCCCATGCCCAAACACTTTAACCTTTTCTTCACTCCTTTTTATTTCTTTGCATTTACTTTTTTGCGATGAAAAATAAGATAAGAGAGGAGAGAGGAGCCAACCCAGCCGGCCTCTTAGGCCTGACCGACTAGGCCGGCCCTTTAGGCCCAGCCGCCCCCACCTACAACTAACACTAGCGCCAGGGGAGAGCCTCCTGCTCGATCCCCATCTCCCTCCCGAGCGGTCACGCAGAAAGAGGGCAGCGCCAACCACCTCGTCGGGCCTCCACCTCTCCTTCCTGCGCCCTTCGCCGTGGCCGCTCCATGCTTCTTCACATGAGCCACGTCGCCTCCCCGCTATGACGCCCGCATCTCCAGCCGCTCCCCTGCAGCTCCTCCACCTCGCCTATGCGACCTCCCCTGCTGCTGCTGCTGCTCAGCTCCACCGCACCTCTTTCCGTTCCCTGCACCGCTGCGTCACCGGAACAACACCCGGTCCTTTGCTTCGGGTCCCAGTGTCCCGCGGCCATCGCCCCTGCATCGCGCCAAGTACCTGCACCGCTCCCTGAACCGCCAAGGAATATCACCAAACAGGGAATGACACCAAGTACCAGGTCAACAAGGACCGCTAAGTTCGTCGTCCGCCATCTCTGAAATCGCCAAGTACAACGACGATACGAGAACAACTACCGTCGACGTGCATTTTGCGAAGTACCACTACCATCGACCCTCGAAGACTCCGTATACGTCAAGTTTCTCGCCGGTACCCCGAAAATCTACGGAAACTTGTGTGACTAAGAACGTGAACGACTACCGTCGCCAAGATCGCTAGCACCACTACCGCCGCCGAGGACCGACAGTACCACTACTTCCACTATCGTCGCCACGAGAACGACTACTTCCCACAACAACCCGTGAATGACTACTTCCACTACGACCATCCCGAGAAAGTCTACTTCCTCTACATTGCACCAAATCCGAACTATCATGATTGCTCGCTTCGAAGGTATAACCACCGGAACGAGGCCCGTGGACCGAATGCACGTGTTGTATGAGATGCACCATATGTTTGCACCGTGTTCGTTGTGTTCCTTGCACATTCGTTGTAAGCCATGGCACCGACATGTGGGACACCCGGTATCCGAGATCACTCCCCATCACTATTGCACGTTTCGCGCACCCCCGCTTGCTCCTTTGCACCAGCATCTCAATTGAGTTTCCGAATCACCGGAATGTTGCCGTGGTAACATTTCCATTTCGCCGTTGTGGCACCCCTTTTCCTTCCGCCATGGAGACAAATGCCTCATATCTTATCATGTCAACATTTTCATAGAACTTGCATATGTCATTCGCATCATGATAACAACATTTAAAATGGTTATAATTGTTGTTTCCTTGAAATTGCTAAAGGCATATGAGGCTTTTCCGGAATTGTTGTTCGTTGTTTCCGACCTCATTTAAACTTGCCTAAATAGCTAGTTTATATTTGTTTCACCTCTTGCCTTGTTTAACAACATCTAATATAAATGAGTACATAAATGCGAGAGAACTAAATAAGTCATGTGGTGTTTCGTCAATATGCAACTCGTTGCATATTGAGCTCCACTTAATTTGTATTATTGTTTGTACAATTTGCCATGCCATGCCTCTTTAAATTGGACATGCATCATACTTGGTTGTGCATCATGCCATGTTTATGTGTTGGTTGTTTACCATGTTGTTTGCTTCTCTCGTTAGCTTCGGTTTCGTTCCGGAGTTGTGAGGATTCGTTCGAATACGTCCGTTTGTGTTCTTCATGGACTCGTTCTTCTTCCTTGCGGGATCTCAGGCAAGATGACCATACCCTCGAAATCACTTCTATCTTTGCTTTCTAGTTGTTCGCTCTATCGCTATGTCGCACTGCCTACCACTTGTTATATCAAGCCTCCCATATTGCCATGTCAAGACTCTAACCCACCTTCCTAGCAAACCGTTGTTTGGCTATGTTACCGCTTTTGCTCAACCCCTCTTATAACGTTGCTAGTTGCAAGTGAAGTTGAAGTTTGTTCCATGTTGGAACATGTTTATGTTGGGATATCACAATATCTCTTATTTTAATTAATGCATCTATGTACTTGGTATAGGGTGGAAGGCTCGGCCTTATGCCTGGTGTTTTGTTCCACCCTTGCCGCCCTAGTTTCCGTCATACCAGTGTTATGTTCCTTGATTTTGCGTTCCTAATGCGGTTGGAGTTATGGGACCCCCTTGACAGTTCGCCTTGAATAAAAATCCTTGTCGGGGGTTGGGTGCGACATTTTCCAATGGATGGCTTATCATGGTGGGAGCGAGTAGAACGTCGCCGGTGCCTGGAAGCGGGATGAGGCGTAGACACGAATTCCGGCGTACTTTACCCAGGTTCGGGGCTCTCCTAGGAGACAACACCCCTAGTCCTGCTCTGCAGGGTCTCCGCATGATCACTAAGACACTAGTGAGTACAATGGTGCTCCTCGAGCTGTATGCTAGAGGTAGAAGAGGGCGGGCACGCTCTCTCCTTCCTCTAGATATGCGTCTAGTTCTAACTGGTTCGTAACCCTTTGCATGGGTGCCCTGGTGGGTTTATATAGGCCTACAACCAAGGGGTACAATGGTAATTGGGCCGGGCGTAGGGCCCGGCTGTTAGTGTCTCTGGTCGCCGGGTTCTCCGCTGACCACCTGCGCCGCCTGGTGTGCCCACCGACTGCTCGGGTACGGAGCCGACAGTCCGCTCCTGCCGCTCGTGGGTTTTGCTGGCTGCTGAATACTGTAGCCGTGTGGCTAATGACGCATGCTTAGTCAGGTGACCGTGGCTACAGTCCCACTGACTGGTGGGAGATCACTGTAGCCACTCCCTGTTTTATCTGATTAATGGCGCGTGGACCCTGAGGGAGGAGAGGGCCGCCTGCCGAAGGCCGGCCTCCCTCGGGTCCGACTGGTCAGGCCTTCGCTGCCCTAAGGGCTCTCACTGCCTGGTAGGGCCCGCCGCCTGCAGGCCGTACCGACAGGTCATCGTGGGAACAGGACTCCGCGTGCCACTGGTGACATCAAGGGAGGAGTGGCAATAGTGCCGCGCCGAGCGGAGATCCCCGCCCGTACGAAGCACTGTGTCCACGCCCGGCCCTGGATATGGGGGGATGTGCTACACAGTAGCCTCGCCCCATCTCGTCTTCTTAATGGGGGCGCAGACTTTGAGGGCGCCATGGGTCGACTGCTAGGAGCCGGCCTCTCTGGAGGCCGCCTGCTAGGAGTCGGCCTGTCTTGGAGCCGCCTTTCTGATCATGGTTGTCTGCTGGCAGTCGGCCGTTCAGCCAGCCGGCCACCAGAAGGCGGCGCTTCATCTTGCCGTCTTGAGGGGTGCAGCCGGACCCGATGTCTTGAAAGGTTCGGGGACTAGGATTTGGCTACCCGTGGCCCATTACTCCGACAGTAGTCCCCGAAGCTAGTGAGGCGCTGTGCCGAGGGGCCGAGGAGCCTCAACAGTTTCCTTCCCCCGGTGCTCTAGACAGAAGCTTCATCTGACTCCTAGCAAGCCACCTGGTAGGAGCCGGCCACGTCCGGTCGGATATGTCTGAAACTTCGAATGCAACGGTGGGAACTAGGTGGCGTATTAGCCAAGCTACTTGGCCCGCCGCCCATCGTGGGCGTGCCGCGTGGCGTTAGCCAGCCGGGCCAGCCTGCCAGCCCACGCGTGCGATGGGACGTGACTGCGGGCTGGGCCTGTAATCACCGGGCCTCGGCACGCGAGCGGATCTGCTGCGGCCGAGGCAGGCGGTTGAGTTTCCCCGCGGGGTCATCGCGCGCAATAACTCATGTGACAAATGTGGGAACGTGGGGTCGTGGGCACAATTAATCCCACGATCCCATGCCCGCCCCCTCGGCTTCATAGCCCGTAGGCTATAAGTAGGAGGAGGAGAGGGAGCAGCGGAGCACGCACGCCTCCTCACCCTACTCTTGCCTCCTTCTTCTTCCTCTTGCCGCAGCGCCCCCGAGCCACTCCGGAGCACCGCCGCTGTTCGTCTCCGTCGTGCTCGTCCGCCCCGAGCCCTCTTGGCCCTGCCCCATTCTCTGCTCCCCCATTGCGCCATTTTCTTCGCCGAGCTTCTCCATGGCACGGGAGCGAGTAGGAGACTAAGATGGGTCGAATGTCAATGAAGACCATATCACTTTCCTCCGTGAGATGGGGCGTCTCCCCGGCACGGGCTACATGAAGGCGCGCGTGCCGCCGGAGGGAGAGATCTCACCAGTGCCGGGGGAGGGCGAGCGGGTCGTCTTCCGCTCGCACTTCATCCGCGGCTTCGGCCTGCCGGCAAGCGGCTTTCTTCGCTCGTTTCCCAAATTTTATCACCTCCAGCCTCATGACATCACGCCCAACACCGTGATGCTCCTGGCCGCCTTCGTCACGATGTGTGAGGGCTATGTCGGCATCCTCTCCACCATCAAGCTGTGGGGAGCATTCTTCTACACCAATCTGGGCACCTCCGTCCGGGAGGTGGCTACCCAGTGCGGTGTCTTCGTCACGGTTCTCCGGCCGTCGCTGAAGAACACCTTTCCCACCATCAAGCTGCCACAATCGGTCAAGATGTGGCAGCAATCTTACTTCTACGTGGAGAATGTGGACCCGACCGTCTACTTCATCAACCTGCTGGCTTCTGAAGCTAGCCCGCCGGCTGAGCCTTGGGCCAGCTGGGGCTACAAGCCGAAGCAGGTATCAGCAGATGGCGCCGCCGCCATCCAACGACTTCGAGAGCTGTCCGACTTGTTGGTCGCCTTCGTCATGCGCCGGTTTCGCCCACTCCAAGGCCGACTTCACTTGATCAGCCGGATGAGCGAGCATCACAATCCGTGCCGACTGAGTGCCAAGGAGATGCCGGCTACCGAGGTTGCAAACTTGGTGAACGAGATCTCTGGCCTCAAGCTGGAGGGGTCTTGGCGCTTCGGCAAGTGGCCATATTCCCGCGCCGACCCGCCGCCTCCTATAAGTTTTCCAATTCTTTCTTTTTGATACTCGTCTTGGCCTTCATCTTGGTCTTGACCAGCCGGCCTCTCACCGTTTGAAATAGATCTACATGTCAAAAGTGATGGCCGCCATCATAGGGGAGGGCAGCGACTATGAGCCAGACCGGGCGGTGAGCGACATGGACGACCCCGACTTGGGGGCGGCCGCCTTGGAGGACACCATGACAGGCAGCATCTATGAAGTATGCGGCTCCGAAGAAGGCGGCATCGAGACCTGGCCTGACAATGATGAGGAGGAAGAAGAGTCGCGCCGTGCGTGCGGCGCCGGTAGGGTGGACGTGGACCCCTCCCTCGAGACGACTGCTCGAGGTGGCATGCGCAAGCGTTAACAAGGCGCCGTCTTATTTGGCAGTGCTCCGAAGAAGGCCAAGAATCCGACCGCCGCAACCAGGTGGAAAGTGGCCGCAGCGAAGACGGCCAAGTACCAGAAGCTCCCAAAGGCGCCTCCTATGGTGTCGGCATAAGTATCTTTTCCTTGTGCTCTTGTTTCTTGTCGATTCCTTCTGAGCTTTCTCTGTGCATCTTTCTTGATTTAGGGCCCCACTCGCTCTTGAGAAGTCACCTGCCGCCTCCATCGTTGGGTTGGCGGAGACCTCCACCACCACCCGACGAATCGATCCGGCCGCCGACCTTCGGGAGGCGCGGGAGCAAAACGCACGGGAGGTGCGCGAGGAGTAGGAAGCCGCCCACCGGGAGAAGGAGGAGGCAGACAAGGCGGAGGCTGCCGCGCTGAAGAAGCTGTCGGAGGCCGAGGCCGACGCCGCTGCAAAGAAGCGGCTTGAGGAAGCCGCGCGCTGCCAGGAGCCGGTCTTCGTCTTTCCTCTGAACTCCACGCCGCCACCGCCAGAATTTGTGGCGCCGACGGGGGGTGCCGGGGATGACCACCCGGTCATGGAGAGGGAAGGTGGTGGCGTCGCCATGCCGGACGTAGTCGTGCCTCCAGCACCGCCAATCGAAGGAGTGCAGGACAAGCAGGCGGCCGACCCGCCAGTTCCACCAGCCAGTAGCGAGATGGTAACGGGCCCAACTCCTGAGGTCCGCACACCATTGCACCGCCGGTTTGCAAAGGCGGCTTCGGCACCGGCCCGTTGGAAGTCGGTACCGCGAGCTCATCGATCCCGGACACTGAGGCGATTAGCACCGCGCCCGCTGACTGGGTGCGAGGAGGCGGGACGGGCCCCCTGAACCAAGCGATCCTGGACGTCCAAGGCAAGCTTCAAGCTGAAGTTGATGCCCTGAAGCGGTGCAACCAGGCGTTCCCGGAGTCGCGAGCACCTGTCCGGGTATGCTTCTTACTTCTTCATTTTGACTCTCGTATCTCTTACACTTCTCTGTGGGGCGTGCTAGCACACCCACTAGGTGTAGTCCCCAAGTTTCGGGCGGCTGCTGAGCAGGCGGCTCGGAACTTTAACTGATAAGATCCAAGTGCTGACATTGTCTGATATTTTCCCTGTAAGATTATCATAACCTTCGCGCAGCCACCTTCAACTCCAAGGTCCAGGAGCTGACTCAACGGACCGCCGACCTATCGGAAAGCCGGAGTAAGTCCTTGTTTTCTTTCTCCGCGGGGGCGTGCTGGCGCATCCATGGGCTGTAGTCCACAGGATTCGGGCTGACTGTAGAGCAGTCGGGCCGGATCTCCCGGGCAACTATATATCTCCTTGTTGATTGTTGATGTCTTTTTATTCTTCTACTTTTGTAGAGGCCAACGCCACCCTACAGCGGCAGCTGGGCGAAGCCAACACCGCGTTGCGTGCCAAGGAGGCTGACTGCAGCAAGCTGGCCGAAGAGCGTGACCGGCTGGTCGCGCAACTGGCAGAGTAGGCGGAGCTTCTCAAGAAGGCCCAGAAGGAGGTGGAGGACAAAGAGGCCGATCTCCTTGCTGAGTTCGAGACTGAATGCTCTGCCTGGACTGACAAGGAGGCTTTGCTGACCGCCGGCTTCAGCAAAAATTGAGGACATGGTCGATGGTGAGCTTCCCTCTTTTTTCTTCTTCGAGCTGTCGGCTGCTGACCAAGCCGACCTCTTGTCTCTAACTTTGGCTCTTTTGCTTTCCGTTTGAGCAGACTTCTTCCCTGGTCATTTTGACGTCGCCAACCAGGCCATCGAGGCTGATCGCGAAGAGCGGAGGGTGGAAGGTGCGCAGATTGCTGCCAACGCCCCCGGACCCTCAGCGAGCAGCTCCTCTGCATCCAGGCCCGTCTTCGGCCGGCTCATCGGATGCTGCGCCGTGTGCAGCGTGTTGGCACCCAGGCGATTGCCGCCCTGTGGCCGGGCATGCTGGCTCCACGCACATCCAGCCGGACCGCCGACTGGCTAGAGGTGGCCGCCTGCCGCCTTGAGGCCTGGAAGGGTTCCTCGGCTCGGGCTGCGGAATGCCGGGCCTTCGAATCCGTCAAGGCGTGGTACCCTAGGCTAGATCTAGCCTAGTTGGCCACACTTCGACTGGAATCCCGAGAGGAGCTGGCAGCGGTGGAGCGTGAACTTGTCCAGCGAGCTACGACAGTCGCCGAGTACACTGACGCCGGCATCTTCGTTCCTAAGTTGGCTGAGAACAGCACCGAGGCGCCGCAGGAGTGGTTCAGGCTAAACCCAGAGGATGGCGAGGACTCAGCCAAAGTGATCGACTCCAGCGATGAGGGAGAAAGCGGGGAGGAGGAGGAAAGTGAAGGGGAGGCGCCAGAGGTTGGGGCGGACGGCCAGCCTCAGCTCGACCGCGCCTCCAGCAACGAGCCACGCCCGAGCGAGCCGTCTGCTGCAGAAGGTGACCAAGCAGAGACCGACCAGCCGGCCAGTCCACCAACCGGCACCGCCGACTCCATCGTTCCGCCGAACCCGTCCGCCGCTCCCTAGGCTGCCAACTTATCTTTGTTTTTACTTGCCTATTAGTCTCAGCAAACTTTGTTTTTCGCACAATTCCACCCGCGGGGTGTATTTCAAACTCCTGTTGAATGTTGGCCAGGGGCCCTTTGGTATGTAAATATACTTGTCGGGTTCTGTCTTTCCTTGCTTTTTGCTCCTTGACTTTTTTCCTTTTCCGCCCTCCCTAGGCTATCGTATGGCCAGGCAAATAGCCGCTCTGCGGACTATGGCCGGGTTCAGTACTCACCTGCTTTGGGAGGGTAAGTACTTAGCCGATTAGAGTTTTTTTTTGGCAAATTAAGCAGAAGCCGACCGGCCGGCTGCTAAGCAGCCGGTCGGTGTGGCAAGAAGCCAGCCTGAGCTATGTCCGTGCTTTGGGTCCTTAGCCATTTTTCATGCGGACACCCTTTCTACCTTGACTCATGCCCGCCGGACAGTCGCTCTGCGAGCTGCGGCTTCCGGCAGTAGAAAGCTTTAGTGCCAAAACATTACTTGTCCTGCTGCAAGAAGCATTACATAACACCAGGCGGCGAGTGCTCGGGTCAACTTGTCGAACCCGGTGCCAGGCGGAGTAATGACATAACACGATGACAGGCATAGTACTTATCATATAGATAAAAGAGGCCAATCCCCGAGCTCTTCTTGGGGGACCCGGAGTCTTCGTACTTAATACAAAAGTTGATGTGGTACATACTGCATTAACTGTAAAACCTTCGTAGGAGATTCGCATTCCATGGTCGCTCCGCCTCCTGGCCGGAGTCGTCTCTTTTGCGTGCTCGAGGCTTCTGAGCATCGATCAGGTAATAGGAGTCATTGCCCAGCGCCTTGCCGTTGATGAAGAGACCTTCCCAAAGTGCCAAGAGCTTGTGCTGACCGGCTATTCGCTAGATTAGTCGGAGCACAAGGTCTCCTTCTTGGAAGGATCTTGGCTTGACCTTCCGGTTGTAGTATCGGCGCAGACTCTGCTGGTAGTGTTGGGGAACGTAGCAGAAATTCAAAAAATTTCCTACGTATCACCAAGATCTATCTATGGAGAGACTAGCAACGAGTGGAAGAGAGTGCATCTACATACCCTTGTAGATCGCTAAGCGGAAGCGTTCAAGTGAACAGGGTTGATGGAGTCGTACTCGTCGTGATTCAAATCACCGATGACCAAGTGCCGAACGCACGGCACCTCCGCGTTCAACACACGTACAGCCCGGTGACGTCTCCCACGCCTTGATCCAGCAAGGAGAGAGGGAGAGGATGAGGAAGACTCCTTCCAGCAGCAGCACAATGGCGTGGTGGTGATGGAGAAGCGTGGCTATCCTGCAGGGCTTCGCCAAGCACCACAGAAGAGGAGGGAGAGAGAGATGCAGGGCTGCACCAAACGAGAGATCTAATCGCGTGTTGTGGGCAGCCCCCAGGCCTCATATATATAGGGGAAGGGGAGGGCTGCGCCCCTCTAGGGTTTCCCACCCCTAGGGGGGGCGGCAGCCCTAGATGGGATCCAAAAGGGGCGGCCAAGAGGGGAAAGAGGGGAAGGAACCCACTAGGTGGGCCTTAAGGCCCAACTGGACTAGGGTTTGCCCCCTCCCACTTATCCTTGCGCCTTGGGCCCCTTGTGGGGGGCGCACCAGCCCTCCTAGGGGCTGGTCCCCTCCCACACTTGGCCCATGCAGCCTTCTGGGGTTGGTGGCCCCACTTGGTGGACCCCCGGGACCCTCCCGGTGGTCCCGGTACGTTACCGATAAACCCCGAAACTCTTCCGGTGTCCAAAACAGGACTTCCCATATATAAATCTTTACCTCCGGACCATTCCGGAACTCCTCGTGACGTCCGGGATCTCATCCGGGACTCCGAACAACATTCGGTAACCACATACTAACTTCCTTTATAACCCTAGCGTCATCGAACCTTAAGTGTGTAGACCCTACGGGTTCGGGAGACATGCAGACATGACCGAGACGTTCTCCGGTCAATAACCAACAGCGGGATCTGGATACCCATGTTGGCTCCCACATGTTCCATGATGATCTCATCGGATGAACCACGATGTCAAGGACTTAATCAATCCCGCATACAATTCCCTTTGTCTATCGGTACGATACTTGCCCGAGATTCGATCGTCGGTATCACGATACCTTGTTCAATCTCGTTACCGGCAAGTCTCTTTACTCGTTCCGTAACACATCATCCCGTGATCAACTCCTTGATCACATTGTGCACATTATGATGATGTCCTACCGAGTGGGCCCAGAGATACCTCTCCGCTTACACGGAGTGACAAATCCCAGTCTCGATTCGTGCCAACCCAACAGACACTTTCGGAGATACCTGTAGTGCACCTTTATAGTCACCCAGTTACGTTGTGACGTTTGGTACACCCAAAGCATTCCTACGGTATCCGGGAGTTGCACAATCTCATGGTCTAAGGAAATGATACTTGACATTAGCAAAGCTTTAGCATACGAACTACACGATCTAGTGCTATGCTTAGGATTGGGTCTTGTCCATCACATCATTCTCCTAATGATGTGATCCCGTTATCAACGACATCCAATGTCCATGGTTAGGAAACCGTAACCATCTATTGATCAACGAGCTAGTCAACTAGAGGCTTACTAGGGACATGGTGTTGTCTATGTATCCACACATGCATCTGAGTTTCCTATCAATACAATTATAGAATGGATAATAAACGATTATCATGAACAAGGAAATATAATAATAACTTATTTATTATTGCCTCTAGGGCATATTTCCAACAGTCTCCCACTTGCACTAGAGTCAATAATCTAGTTCACATCGCCATGTGATTAATACTCACAGGTCACATCGCCATGTGACTAACACCCAAGAGTTTACTAGAGTCAGTAGTCTAGTTCACATCACTATGTGATTAACACTCAATGAGTTCTAGGTTTGATCATGTTGCTTGTGAGAGAGGTTTTAGTCAACGGGTCTAAACTTTTCAGATCCGTGTGTGCATTACAAATCTCTATGTCATCTCCTAGATGCAGCTACCACGTTCTATTTGGAGCTATTCCAAATAACTGTTCTACTGGGATCTATTCTAAATTGTTGCTCCATTATACGTATCCGGTATCCCTACTCAGAGCTATCCGGATAGGTGTTAAGCTTGCATCAACGTAACCCTTTACGATGAACTCTTTTACCACCTCCATAATCGAGAAAATTCCTTAGTCCACTAGTTACTAAGGATAACTTTGACCGCTGTCCTGTGATCCATTCTTGGATCACGCTTGTACCCCTTGACTGACTCATGGCAAGGCACACTACAGGTGCGGTACACAGCATAGCATACTGTAGAGCCTATGTCTTAAGCATAGGGGACGACCTTCATCCTTTCTCTCTGTTCTGCCGTGGTCGAGCTTTAAGTCTTAACTTCGTACCTTACAACTCAGGCAAGAACTCCTTCTTTGACTGATCCATCTTGAACACCTTCAAGATCATGTTAAGGTATGTGCTCATTTGAAAGTACCATTAAGCGCTTCGATCTATCCTTATAGATCTTGATGCTCAATGTTCAAGTAGCTTAATCCAGGTTTTCCATTGAAAAACACTTTCCAAATAACCCTATATGCTTTCCAGAAATTCTACATCATTTCTGATCAACAATATGTCAACAACATATACTCATCAGAAATTCTATAGTGCTCCCACTCACTTCTTTGGAAATACAAGTTTCTCATAAACTTTGTATATACCCAAAATCTTTGATCATCATCAAAGTATACATTCCAACTCCGAGATGCTTACTCCAGTCCTTAGAAGGATTGCTGGAACTTTGCATACTTATTAGCATATTTCAGGATTGACAAAACCTTCCGGTTGTATCACATACAACCTTTCCTCAAGAAAATCATGAGGAAACAATGTTTTGACATCCTATCTGCAAGATTTCATAAATAATGCAGTAATCGCTAATATAATTCCAACAGACTCTTAGCATCGCTACGAGTGAGAAAATCTCATCGTAGTCAACTCCTTGAACTTGTCGGAAAACATCTTAACGACAAGTCGAGCTTTCTTAATGGTGACATTTACCATCATTGTCCGTCTTTCTTTTAAGATCCATCTGTACTCAATAGCCTTACGACCATCAAGTAGTTCTTCCAAAGTCTACACTTTGTTTTCATATATGGATCCTCTCTCGGATTATATGGCCTCGAGCCATTTATCGGAATCCGGGCCCACCATCGCTTCTCCATAGCTCGTAGGTTCATTGTTGTCTAGCAACATGACTTCCAAGACAGGATTACGTACCACTCAGAAGTAGTACGCATCCTTGTCATCCTACGAGGTTTGGGAGTGACTTGATCCGAAGTCTCGTGATCAATATCATAAGCTTCCACTTCAATTGGTGTAGGTGCCACAGGAACAATTTCCTGTGCCCTGCCACACACTAGTTGAAGAGACGGTTCAATAACCTCATCAAGTTTCCACCATCCTCCCACTCAATTCTTTCGAGAGAAACTTTTCCTCGAGAAAGGACCCGATTCTAGAAACAATCCTTTATTGCTTTCGGATCTGATATAGGAGGTATACCCAACTGTTTTGGGTGTTCTATGAAGATGCATTTATCCGCTTTGGGTTCGAGCTTATCAGCCTGAAACTTTTTCACATAAGCATCGCAGCCCCAAACTTTTAAGAAATGACAGCTTAGGTTTCTCTAAACCATAGTTCATACAGTGTCATTTCATCGGAATTACGTGGTGCCCTATTTAAAGTGAATGTGGTTGTCTCTAATGCCTAACCCATAAACTATCATGGTAATTCGATAAGAGACATCATGGTATGCATCATATCCAATAGGGTGCAGTTATGATGTTCGGACACACCGTCACATTATGGTGTTCCAGGCTGTATTAGTTGTGAAACAATTTCCACAATGTCTTAATTCTGTGCCAAACTCGTAATTGAGATATTCATCTCTATGATCATATCATAGATACTTTATCCTCTTGTCACGACGATCTTTCAACTTCACCCTGAAATTACTTGAACCTTTCAATAATTCAGACTCGTGATTCATCAAGTAAATATACTCAACATCTACTCAAATCATCTGTGAAGTAAGAACATAACGATATCCACTACATGCCTCAGCACTCATTGGACTGCACACATCAAAATGTATTACTTCCAACAAGTTGCTTTCTAGTTCCATTTTACTGAAACCGAGGCTTTCAATCATCTTGCCCATGTGGTATGATTTGCATGTCTCAAGTGATTCAAAATCAAGTGAGTACAAAACGGTCCATTTGCATGGAGTTTCTTCATGCATATATACCAACAGACATGGTTCGCATGTCTCAAACTTTTCAAAAATGAGTGAGTCCAAAGATCCATCAACATGGAGCTTCTTCATGCGTTTTATACTGATATGACTTACGTGGCAGTGCCACAAGTAGGTGGTACTATCATTACTATCTTTTGGCATGAACATGTGTATCACTACGATCGAGATTCAATAAACCATTCATTTTAGGTGCAAGACCATTGAAGGTATTATTCAAATAAACAGAGTAACCATTATTCTCCTTAAATGAATAACCGTATTGCGATAGACATAATCCAATCATGTCTATGCTCAACGCAAACACCAATCTCGATGGTAGAGGGAGCGTGTGATACTTGATCATATCAACATTGGAAACACTTCCAACACATATCGTCAGCTCACCTTTAGCTAGTCTCCGTTTATTCCGTAGCTTTTATTTCGAGTTACTAACACTTAGCAACCGAACCGGTATCTAATACCCTGGTGCTACTCGGAGTACTAGTAAAGTACACATCAACACGACGTATATCCAATATACTTCTATCGACCTTGCCAGCCTTCTTATCTACCAAGTATCTAGGGTAATTCTGCTCCAGTGGTTGTTCCTCTTATTACAGAAGCACTTAGTCTCGGGTTTGGGTTCAACCTTGGGTTTCTTCACTAGAGCAGCAGCTGAATTGCCGTTTCATGAAGTATCCCTTCTTGCCCTTGCCCTTCTTGAAACTAGTGGTTTCACCAACCATCAACAATTGATGCTCCTTCTTGATTTCTACTTTTGCAGTGTCAAACATCGTGAATATCTCAAGGATCATCATATATGTCCCTGATATATTATAGTTCATCACGAAGCTCTAGCAGCTTGGTGGTAATGACTTCGGAGAAACATCACTATCTCATCTGGAAGATCAACTCCCACTCGATTCAAATGATTGTTGTACTCAGACAATCTGAGCACAAGCTCAACAATTGAGCTTTTCTCTTTAGTTTGTAGGCTAAGAAAATCGCCGGAGGTCTTATACCTCTTGACGTGGGCACGAGCCTGAAATCCCAATTTCAGCCCTCAAAACATCTCATATGTTTCGCGACGTTTCAAAACGTCTTTGGTGCCTCAATTCTAAACCGTTTAACTGAACTATCACGTAGTTATCAAAATGTGTATGTCAGATGTTCATAACATCCACAGACCAAGTTCGAGGTTCAGCACACTGAGCGGTGCATTAAGGACATATGCCTTTTACTGTCTGCATAATTGCTACTATCAACTTTCAACTAATTTTTCTCTAGGAACATATCTAAACAGTAGAACTATAGCGTGAGCTACGACATAATTTGCAAAATCCTTTTGACTATGTTCAGGATAATTAAGTTCATCTTATGAACTCCCACTCAGATAGACATCCCTCTAGTCATCTAAGTGATTACATGATCCGAGTCAACTAGCCCGTGTCCGATCATCACGTGAGACGGACTAGTCAACATCGGTGAACATCTTCATGTTGATCGTATCTTCTATACGACTCATGCTCAACCTTTCGGTCTTCTGTGTTCCGAGGCCATGTCTGTACATGCTAGGCTCGTCAAGTTAACCCTAAGTGTTTTGCGTGTGTAAATCTGTCTTACACCCGTTGTATGTGAACGTTAGAATCTAACACCCGATCATCACGTGGTGCTTCGAAACACGAACTGTCGCAACGGTGCACAGTTAGGGGAGAACACTTCTTGAAATTTTAATGAGGGATCATCTTATTTACTACCGTCGTTCTAAGCAAATAAGATGTATAAACATGATAAACATCACATGCAATCAAATAGTGACATGATATGGCCAATATCACTTTGCTCCTTTTGATCTCCATCTTCGGGGCTCCATGATCATCATCGTCACCGGCATGACACCATGATCTCCATCATCATGATCTCCATCATCGTGTCTTCTTGAAGTTGTCACGTCATCTATTACTTCTACTACTACAGCTAACGGTTAGCAATAAAGTAAAGTAATTACATGACATTTAAGTTGACACGCAGGTCATAAATAAATAAAGACAACTCCTATGGCTCCTGCCGGTTGTCATATTCATCGACATGCAAGTCGTGATTCCTATTACAAGAACATGATCAATCTCATACATCACATATATCATTCATCACATCCTTTGGCCATATCACATCACATAGCATACCCTGCAAAAACAAGTTAGACGTCCTCTAATTGTTGTTTGCATGTTTTACGTGGCTGCTATGGGTTTCTAGCAAGAACGGTTCTTACCTACGCAAAGACCACAACGTGATATGCCAATTGCTATTTACCCTTCATAAGGACCCTTTTCATCGAATCCGATCTGACTAAAGTGGGAGAGACAGACACCCGCTAGCCACCTTATGCAACTAGTGCATGTCAGTCGGTGGAACCAGTCTCACGTAAGAGTACGTGTAAGGTCGGTCCGGGCCGCTTCATCCCACGATGCCGCCGAATCAAGATAAGACTAGTAACGGCAAGCATATTGAACAAAATCAACGCCCACAACTACTTTGTGTTCTACTCATGCATAGAATCTACACAATAGACCTAGCTCATGATGCCACTGTTGGGGAACGTAGCAGAAATTCAAAAATTTTCCTACGTATCACCAAGATCTATCTATGGAGAGACTAGCAACGAGTGGAAGAGAGTGCATCTACATACCCTTGTAGATCGCTAAGCGGAAGCGTTCAAGTGAACGGGGTTGATGGAGTCGTACTCGTCGTGATTCAAATCACCGATGACCAAGTGCCGAACGCACGGCACCTCCGCGTTCAACACACGTACAGCCCGGTGACGTCTCCCACGCCTTGATCCAGCAAGGAGAGAGGGAGAGGATGAGGAAGACTCCTTCCAGCAGCAGCACAACGGCGTGGTGGTGATGGAGGAGCGTGGCTATCCTGCAGGGCTTCGCCAAGCACCACAGAAGAGGAGGGAGAGAGAGATGCAGGGCTGCACCAAACGAGAGATCTAATCGCGTGTTGTGGGCAGCCCCCAGGCCTCATATATATAGGGGAAGGGGAGGGCTGCGCCCCCTCTAGGGTTTCCCACCCCTAGGGGGGGCGGCAGCCCTAGATGGGATCCAAAAGGGGCGGCCAAGAGGGGAAAGAGGGGAAGGAACCCACTAGGTGGGCCTTAAGGCCCAACTGGACTAGGGTTTGCCCCCTCCCACTTATCCTTGCGCCTTGGGCCCCTTGTGGGGGGCGCACCAGCCCTCCTAGGGGCTGGTCCCCTCCCACACTTGGCCCACGCAGCCTTCTGGGGTTGGTGGCCCCACTTGGTGGACCCCCGGGACCCTCCCGGTGGTCCCGGTACGTTACCGATAAACCCCGAAACTCTTCCGGTGTCCAAAACAGGACTTCCCATATATAAATCTTTACCTCCGGACCATTCCGGAACTCCTCGTGACGTCCGGGATCTCATCCGGGACTCCGAACAACATTCGGTAACCACATACTAACTTCCTTTATAACCCTAGCGTCATCGAACCTTAAGTGTGTAGACCCTACGGGTTCGGGAGACATGCAGACATGACCGAGACGTTCTCCGGTCAATAACCAACAGCGGGATCTGGATACCCATGTTGGCTCCCACATGTTCCACGATGATCTCATCGGATGAACCACGATGTCAAGGACTTAATCAATCCCGCATACAATTCCCTTTGTCTATCGGTACGATACTTGCCCGAGATTCGATCGTCGGTATCACGATACCTTGTTCAATCTCGTTACCGGCAAGTCTCTTTACTCGTTCCGTAACACATCATCCCGTGATCAACTCCTTGATCACATTGTGCACATTATGATGATGTCCTACCGAGTGGGCCCAGAGATACCTCTCCGCTTACACGGAGTGACAAATCCCAGTCTCGATTCGTGCCAACCCAACAGACACTTTCGGAGATACCTGTAGTGCACCTTTATAGTCACCCAGTTACGTTGTGACGTTTGGTACACCCAAAGCATTCCTACGGTATCCGGGAGTTGCACAATCTCATGGTCTAAGGAAATGATACTTGACATTAGCAAAGCTTTAGCATACGAACTACACGATCTAGTGCTATGCTTAGGATTGGGTCTTGTCCATCACATCATTCTCCTAATGATGTGATCCCGTTATCAACGACATCCAATGTCCATGGTTAGGAAACCGTAACCATCTATTGATCAACGAGCTAGTCAACTAGAGGCTTACTAGGGACATGGTGTTGTCTATGTATCCACACATGCATCTGAGTTTCCTATCAATACAATTATAGCATGGATAATAAACGATTATCATGAACAAGGAAATATAATAATAACTTATTTATTATTGCCTCTAGGGCATATTTCCAACAGGTAGATGGTGGACCGACTGAGTGCCAACAGACAGCCCTCTTCTAGCAGATCGACGACGTCTTCTCTTGCTTCTTTCGCCTCTATCGGCGTTCTGGGAACGGGGGTCCCCAGACTTGCCTGCCTGCGGCCTGCGGCATGGCTCATGTGGGGGCCCAGCGCGGCCCATCTTCATCAGCTCAAGCTCAAGACCCTTGCGAGGTGCCAAGCCTCGTGGGGCGGACGACAGGAAGCTTCCTCAGAGGCAGCCTCATCAGGCAGGCTCGCGAGGAGGCGGAGAGATCAAGGGAGGGGTACCTCGCGAGGAACCCGTGACGCAAGCCATGACGATCGAGACCAGGCGGGCGCCGGCCTGTGCAGTGTCCTTGTTTCCCCTTTGGTGCAAAGGGGCAAGCACAGGCCAAGGCATCAGGAAAAGGATACCATTCCTTTGCAACGAGACCAAGACCAGCCAGACGGCAGGACGGAGGTCACCGTGGAGCCCAAGACGACATCATCACCAGTACTTTTGGCAGCCGAAGACCACCTTTGGTCAGGATAACTTGTACTAGATGTTCCCCTTCGAAATGGCCAATTGTTGGCGCCTTTCCCGCTCATTATTTGGGGAGAGGCCCAGGGCCTCTATAAATAGAGCTAGCCACCATAGAGTAGGGGGAGACACGGAAGAGACATCAGACACCCCAAGAACATCGAGAGATCTGGTAGAACCCTAGTAGAGAGAGAGAGAGAGAGAGATGCAATGAACTCAGCCTAGCAGTTCATCGCTCCAGCTCAAGAACACCTCTCGCGAGGCTGTTCTTCCCTTGTACTGTCCATCATCAGCCCCAGAGGCAATCCACCACACCACACACTGGAGTAGGGTATTACACCACAACGGTGGCCCGAACCAGTATAAACCTCGTGTTTCTTGTGTTGTTCATCATTTTCATCGTAGTTCGCATGTGAGGATCGGACGTAGATAGGTAGGGGAGAGATCTCCGCGTGCACCCCAGTGTTCGAACCTCAAGGGTCTGCCAAAACCCGAAACCCGACATTTGGCGCGCCAGGTAGGGGTGCGCCGGAATCTTCCTTCCGCTGTTCGCATATGATCTTCCGTCGTGTCCATGGCTGACGCTCGTCGGGCTCGCGCCGAGCGCCGGGCTGCTCACGACGCTCGCCTCGCCCAGACGGCGCCCGTCGGCGGCCCCCCCTCATCGTTCCCCATCGCCTGTCACCAACGCCGCCACCAGCCAGGCGGGGAATGAGCAGCAGGCCTTGTCCCAGCACCCCTTGGTGCGGCAGGATGGCTGCACCACCACCACGTCGCTGACTCCAGCTGGCTCGTCGTCCCACGCTCGTCGCGCACCCATGGACGCGCACGCCTCACCACTCTTGGCGCGGGAGCTCCTGCACTATCGCCCCGCCGACGACCTCTACGAGGACTGGCTCGCCCGCATCACCGAGCTCGTCAGTGCCGCAGGGGGCTCCCCCTTGCGGTCCCTCTCACTGCCTCGCCCTCCATCCCATGCAGGGGGCGAGGATCAGGAGGCGCCTCCGCCGCCTCCTCCCCAAGAAGGTGCCTTGACTCCAAGGCGCGCAGCCCCAAGGCAAAACCCTCCACGTCCGGCGCCAGCGCAGATAGAAGGGAGCTGTCAGGAGATCCCACGTCCCCGGGAAGGTGCTTGCGTGCTCCCAGCGTCGGGGCGCCAAGATCACGCCACAGCGCCTCCACGACAAAACCCCACGCTGCTCCCGGTGGCGGCGCGTGGTGACCCGCAAGAACGAGTCCAGCACCAGCAAAGGGCGCCGGTGGCCACGGCGTGCTGCCTCGCCTTCACCCCCGAGCTGTGCGGCGTCACATGGCCGGGCAAGTTCAAGCCTGACCTCCCACCCTGCTATGATGGTACAACGGACCCCGCGGAGTTCCTGCAGCTCTACGAGTTGGGCATTGTAGCCGCCAATGGAGACAAGAAGGTCATGGTGAATTTGTTCCCCATGGCGCTCGAGGACGGCGCCCGCACCTGGCTCCTGAACGTGGCGCCCGGCACGATCTCCTCCTAGATTGAGATGCGCACCCGCTTCATCACCAACTTCCAGGGCACTCGCGACCGGCCCCCGACCGTGAGCGACTTGCGCCGCATCAAGCAACAGCCAGGAGAAACCCTGCAGAAGTACATCTAGTGCTTCAACTACGCTCGCCTCAAGATCCCTAAGGTGACTGAAGAAGCCATCATCTTAGCCTTCTCCGACAGCGTGCGCGACGTCAAGATGAAGGAAGAGCTAGCAATCCATGAAGACCTGTGCACATCCCTGGAGCTGTTCAACTTGGCGACCAAGTGCGCCAGGGCTGAGGAAGGGCGTCTCTCCCTTCTCGAGCTCCCGGCAGCAGACTCGGAAGAAAAGAAGCTCAAGGCCAAGGACGTGAAGCGCAAGGGGGCTACCATGCTAGCTGCGGAACCGGACACCAAGCGAGGCAGGGATCAGCCTGAGTCATCTAAGGGCGGACGGTAATGCGTGTACCATGACCTCCACACCCACAACACCAATGAATGTCAAGAGCTCAGAGCTGTGCGAGATGGGAAAATCGGCCGACACCTAGAGCGCAACAATAGGGGCTATGGCCGAGGAGGAGGAAGAGGCGTTGGACGATGGGAAGACCGTGGCCTTCGCCAGGGATGGTGTGACCGCCCTCGCGAGGACCACTGGCAGGACCAGCCCCACAAGGGAGGCTGGAGGGACCAGCCTCGTGAGGACTGTCCCCACGGCTACGCAGGCCTCCCTCCTCTGCTGCCTCCACCAAGAAGGAACAAAGACCAACACCAAGACGATGGGGCTGGGGGCTTCCAAGAGCCGCGTGCAATTGCTTGCATCTTGGGCGGCGCCCAGGCCCCAGCCTCACAACGCATCTCCAAGCAGTTTGCTCGCGAGGTGAATGTAGTCCTTCCCAAGATTGAGGCCACGCGCCCTCTCAGGTGGTCTTCATGCGCGATCATATTGAGTTCCGTAGACCAGCTCAAGTGTGTCGCAACAGCCGGAGTCCTCCCAATGCTTTGCTCCCCAGTCATCAACATCATGTAGGTCACCAGGACCCTCATCGATGGCGGAGCAGGACTCAACATCCTGTTCGTCGAGACGTTCGACAATCCCCAAGTGCCATACGACCAGCTTCAGCCGACCAAGACTTTCTCAGGAGTCACCGATGATTCAACTATTCCACTTGGGCAGGTTCGCCTTCCGGTCACCTTCGGGCAACGCAACAACTACCGCATCGAGCTCATCGACTTCGATGTCGCTCACATCCACCTGCCATACAATGCCATCCTCGGGTACCCAGCCCTAGCCAAGTTTATGGCAGAGACTCACCATGGTTACAATGTCCTCAAGATGCCAGGAAGCAGTGGAGTCATCACCGTACCCTGTGAAGAAAGGGACGCAGTGTGCTCGCACGAGCATGCGTTCCAAGCCACAGCAATCGAAGACCCAGATCACAGGAGCGGGAGGCCTCCCGAGGCGACCCTCAAGAAGAGGAAGACCTCACCTGGCCAGAGCCACAAGGAAGAAGGCACCTCCAAAGGTATTGCGTCAGAATTCATGCCCGATCAGGGAGCGCCACCCTCTCGCGCATAGGAAGGCGTGCCCGGCGCCCTCCCAGGCAGGGCTCGGGGGCTCTCTCTTTGAGAGCCACCGACCTTGCCAAGGTAGCGGGGGAGGCACTCGGGCACCACTTGGAGGGGTGCTTTCAGGCACGCTTCCCTCAAAAAGGTACAAGTCAAAGGAGACCAGACCCTCAAGAGTTCATCGCAAGGAACACCCAAGAGCTACAAGAGTCCAGAGTCATGTGCGGCAGCCGCCGCTTGCATGCCGTGGCCCCACATCCAGGCGAGGATGGAGGACTGCACGTCTGCGTCGACGTACCAGGGCTCAACTGAGCTACGTCCCAGGAGCGCTTATGGCCTTCGGCCGTAGGGCGCCGCATGGGACCACCCGGCCCAGAGCTACATTCGCATGCCCTTTGGCCTGCCGAGCATGGTCGCCGGACATCAGCGCCTGTTTAGGAGCATTCTGGAGGCTTAGGAGGTCAGGCATCACGCGGTCCTAGTGGAGGTGGCGATGATCTCCGAAGACCTGCACGTGCCACCAGAGCCTCCCGAGGCCCCTGGGCCTGGGGGCTCATGAGGGCCGACGTCTTCACCGCGCATCGCTCACTTCCTCAGCATCACTTCATCTTCAGTAGCACCAGGTGACATCTTTCAGAGTTCTACTTTCAGCTGGGAGCGCCCACAGGGCTGCACCATTCCCAGGCCGCATGGGTCCGTCCCCACGTCATGTATCCATTTTGTTTGTGCTCTTTATATACCTTGTTGGGGGCGCCCCTCGGGCTGCATCATCCCCACACCGCTCGGGCCCGACCCGGCGGCAGTTGCTTTTCCAGCGTTTACCCTAGGATGAAGTTGTTCTTTCACACTTAATCTAATTCCCATAATTATCACCTACTGCTTGTCGTCGTGCAAAGTGCTTGCACGTTAAAAGGGGGGCGCCTGAGCATCGCGACTCATGGGCTCTTACTGGCTCTCCAGCCCTCACCCCTGGCCTTGACCCACGACATTGCGACCTGTCATACCAGCGGCGGCTGAGCTCGCTCGACGGCCGGGACCTGAGGACGTAGAGCATTTGCATTCTAACAACCCTGCAGGAACACACCAATTGATAAAGGCCTGGAGCCAGGCGCAACCCGCCTCGAGGTAGGGCCTCGTGAGTCCCACGCTGGCTCATGGCTGCCCAAATACACCTCTCCTAGCCCTACCGTGCCAGCCACGTGTCAGGGCGGGGATGTACACGCCCCGGGTGCTCCTCCCGGAGGGGAGCCCCCTCCCACGCACCAGTGGAAGCACAGTGCTCCACGCTGGCTGACGACACTACCGAGGAGCGGCTATGCCCGTACACATACGGAAGCACTATGCTCCGCACTAGTGATAAACACCTGAGGGTGGCCCATGGCCGTACCAACCTCAGGGAGCCCAGAGCTCAGTGTCCGGCACCAACGCAACGCCTCCCCTCGGGAGTGCCGCGCGAGGGGGATGGACACGAGGGCTACGCCCGGGCCTCGCTCGAGCGCACGCCACCCAGCCAGGTCCCTTGGACCTGGTCGTTGCGCGCTACTCCCCCAGCGGAGCCAAGGTACGAAAACCATTTGAGCGTCTAGGGGGACTCCTGATCATCGCGACTCAGGAGCCTAACTTGCCACGTAGCCCCTCACTCCTTAGTCCTGTCCTTGGTTTCCGGTCGGGGCTAACGCTGGGTGAGGTACGCGCGGGGCCAGGCCCTGCCGACGTAGAACGATCAATCCACTCCTCGCTCCCACCTTCCCTACTTGTTGCTCGCGTGTCAAGGGGGACTCCTGAGCATCGTGACTCAGGAGCCTAACTTTCCACGTAGCCCCTCATTCCTTAGTCCCGTCCTTGGTTTTCGGTCGGGGTTAATGCTGGGTGAGGTACGCGCGGGGTCAGGCCCTGCCGACATAGAGCGTAAACAAGTAGGAGAGGAAAATGCAAATTCCGGGAAATTCAAAGCAAATATTACAAGCCATAAGATTGTTCCACAACGCCAGACACAAGTTTTAACGCCTCCGCGAGGCATGGTGCATGTGCAGGAATAAAACAGGATGGAAGTCGTGAAGGAATCACTCCCTAGTAACACCGTCAGCGGAGGTGGAGTCACCCTGGACGGCTTCGCCTCCCGAGGTCGCAAGGCCGGTGGCACCATGCCCGGGCAGGACGCTGGGGGAGCGGAACTTCCCCAGAAAAACCTTGGCTCGGCCCCTCATGGCCTCACGGCCTCAGCAGCGACAGTGGCACGGTCGCCGCTCACGGGCTCCAGCAGGCTGTCAAAGTCGACGTTGGGGTCGCGGAGGTAGACATGGCCGAGGACACGCGTCAGCGCCGTAGAAGACAGGGCATGCGCCTGGGCCTCGACCGTGGGGCCAAGGCCGTCTGCGACATCCTCAAGCACATCAACCGAGAAGGGGAGCAGCTTGGCGGGGCCGTCCTCCGCACCAGCCAATGACTCCTCCAGGCCACTCTCATACAACGTCTTCAATATGCCTCAAGCCTTCTTCTCCAGCTCCGCGAAGGCCGCCCGGTCCTCCGTCAGGACCTTTGCCTTGGCGTCTTGCTCGGTCCTCTCCGCCTTCAGCGACCGCTCCAGCGTCTCCAGTCGGCTGTGATGGACATCAAGCTTGGCGTCCCGGTCCTTGGCGGCGGCCTCCCTAGCCTTCATCTCCTTCTCCTTCTCCTGGCGGCTGCGCACCTTCTTGGCGAGCTCGTCGCTCAGGCCCTGCAGCTCGGCCTCAAGTGTCTTGCAGTGGCCCTGGGCATTTGCGACATCGCCCAGGGCAGCATCGCGAGCGGCCTTGGCTTGGTTGGCGGCCCGCCTCTCCTCGTCGGAGGACGACATGGCCTGGCTCAACACCGCTCGGACGGAGGCAGCAGAACTAGCCCAGCCAGAAGCCAACTCTAGGCGCCTGGCCACCAGACGGGGGTCCGCGCTCAGGAGATCCTCCCACAGTTGGCTCACCTCGTTGGCAACCTGGTTCAGGACAGCGGCGGAGGGAGCAGAAGAGACAAGAACCTATGGAGCAGGCGAAGAAGATGGCAGCGTGGCCACGGCTTGGCAGGAAGGGACCTCCTGAGCCTTGGCCGCCACGGCCGCAGCATCGGGCACATTCGACTCCAGGTCCAGCAGGGCCACGAGGGCTGACTCCTCGCCAGGGTGCCCCAGTTGGCCTCACAAGGGCGGTCGGGTCGGAGAGGCGCGGGCCGCGCCATCCTCTCCCCCAACAGCCGAAGGCGTCTCCCCGGCAGGCGGATTCGCCCCAAGCAGGGCCGCAGAAGCCTCCTTCAACCTCTTGGCCGTAGGTGCCGCCTGGTAAAAGAGCGCAAACGTCAAGCCTCAGCTGCAGAAGCCAAGCAGAGCACGAATCAAGCACTTACTGGACATCGTCCGTGGAATCAAGCAACTTCCGGCCATACTTGAAGCCCGAGACCCTGCAACGGGGGTCAGCCTTGGAGGGCCCGGAAGCAGAAGGCTTGTCAGGAGAGATGGAGCTAGCCTTGGACCCCCAGGGACTAGAGCAGACCCTGGGGGAACCAGGCTCGACCTGCCCTTCCTCGTGACCGAGGAAGAGCCCTCCTTTCCTCGCCTGGCATCGGCCTCGTCGTCATCTGGCATGGAGCGGAGGGCCTGGGACCTGCGCCGAGGGAAGGACTCCCCCCAATCCTCGACAGTCTCCTCCGGGTCGGACGCTTCCTCCTTCGCCTCTTCTTCCTCCTCTTCCCTACTTGAGCTACCGGAGGACAAGTTCATCGTCGCCAAGACCGCCAGATCTTCGGGACCTGCCGCGGGCACCAGCCCCTCACCGTTAAAGGTGGGCATGGCGTTCACCACCAGCTCCCAGTCGTCACGAAGGAACAGGGGGATGGGGGCGCCCACCGGGCTCGCCACATCTGCCCCAACCAAGGAATGGAGGGCCGCAGCCAGATCCTCGTCGGTCAGGGCCTCGGAGCTCAGGCGTAGGGCGGCGTCTGCTCCTCCAGGCCCCCACAGTGGGAGCGGGTGCTCCTGGAGCGGAGCCACCCGGTGCTCCAAGAACTCCCTCAGGAGCGGGGCCCCGGTCAGCTTCGCCGCCTCCGAGTTGCTTGGTCTCAGGTCCGCGTTCATCCTCCTCAACACCGCCTTCGCACGAGGGTCAACGAGCTCTGTGCGGGACCATGCTTCAACGGACTTAGGTTCCCCCATGGGCAATACCAGACGAGGGTGGAGGCACCCAACATCCATCATGACCCACTTGCTCCGGTAGCCTTCAATCCTCTTCCCATGCTTCGAGATGGCGTTGGAGCTGGAATAGGCAATGAAGCTCGCGCATGCAGAGACCTGAGCACCAGAAACCTGGTGGGAGAAAAAGTGGCATAGCAAGGCCACCGAGGGCTTCACACCAACATGAGCCTCGCAATAGTAGGCGAAAATCGCCAGGAGAGGGACATAGTTGGGGTGGAGATGCAGAGCCTATAGGTTGTATTGGCGGAGAATGGCATGGAAGAACTCAGAGAAAGGAGGCACCAGACCAGCGACAATGGCGCTCATGAATAACGAGTAGAAGGTGCTCCCCTTGCCCTCAGGCTGATCGGAGCCGACCTTGAGCATAGTCGCTCCCTCGCTGCCCTGCGCCATCATCATCAGGCGCGCGAGGGTGAGGTTCTTCTCCGACAAATTCGGGGAATCCAGGGCCGGCGAGTACCAAGCATCATTCGGGGACTTGCGAGGCGCCATGGCGTGCTGGATGCGAAGCATTGAGACGGATCTGGAGGATTTCGGGAGCAAGAAGAAGGAGAACGAGAAAGGGGATCTAGGGCAAGACGGTCGAGAGTGGGGCAAGTAAGCCTGGCCAGCCCCCCCCTTTTTTGTCATTCATGCAGTTGCCGACGCATCATGGGAAGTGCAGACGCCCACGCCCAATCAACCGCCACGCGGCGCCCAAGGCCGCAGGCTGGTAGGGCCCGCGGCGCTTCGCGCTTGCCCCTTCGCTTCTCTGCTAAGCCAAGCCCATGTGCGCCTTGGGCCCGGGGGCAACTGTCGGCGTTCTGGGAACGGGGGTCCCCAGACTTGCCTACCTGCAGCCTGTGGCGTGGCTCATGCGGAGGCCCAGCACGGCCCATCTTCATCAGCTCAAGCTCAAGACCCTCGCGAGGGGCCAAGCCTCGTGGGGCGGACGACAGGAAGCTTCCTCAGAGGAAGCCTCATCAGGCAGGCTCGCGAGGAGGCGGAGAGATCAAGGTAGGGGTACCTCGCGAGGAACCCGTGACGCAAGTCATGATGATCGAGACCAGGCGGGCGCCAGGCGGGCGCTGGCCTGCGCAGTATCCTTGTTTCCCCTTTGGTGCAAAGGGGGCAAGCACAGGCCAAGGCATCGGGCAAAGGTTACCATTCCGGTGCAACGAGACCACGACCAGCCAGACGGCAGGACGGAGGTCACCGTGGAGCCCAAGACGGCGTCATCACCAGTACTTTTGGCAGCCGAAGACCACCTTTGGTCAGGATAACTTGTACTAGATGTCCCCCTTCGAAATGGTCAATTGTTGGCGCCCTTCCCGCTCATTATTTGGGGAGAGTCCCAGGGCCTCTATAAATAGAGCTAGCCACCACAGAGTAGGGGGAGACATGGAAGAGACATCCAGACACCCCAAGAATATCGAGAGATCTGGTAGAACCCTAGCAGAGAGAGAGAGAGAGAGGTCATGAACTCACCCTAGAAGTTCATCACACCAGCTCAAGAACATCTCTCGCGAGGCTGTTCTTCCCTTGTACTATCCATCATTAGCCCTAGAGGCAATCCACCACACCACACACTGGAGTAGGGTATTACACCACAACGGTGGCCCGAACCAGTATAAACCTCATGTCTCTTGTGTTGTTCATCATTTTCATCTTAGTTCGCACGAGAGGATCGGACGTAGATCGGTAGGGTTGAGATCTCCGCGCGCACCCCAGTGTTCAAACCTCAAGGGTCTACCGGAACCCGAAACCCGACAGCCTCCTCTTCGGTGTACATGGTGACTCGAGGGGATTCGAATTCTATATCCGTCGAGATGACGGCTTCAGCACCGTAGACAACGAAGAAAGGCGTGAAGCCGGTTGACTTGTTTGGAGTTGTGCGCAGGCTCTAGAGGACGGCCGGCAGCTTGTCGAGCCAACAGCCAGCCAACCGCTCCAGAGGCTCGACCAGTCGGGGCTTGATTCCGGACAGCATGAGTCTGTTTGCTTGCTCTACCTGGCCGTTTTATTACGGATGGGCAACGGACACTAGGTCTAGTCAGATGCCCTGCGCCGCGTAGAAACGGGCCAAGGCACCTTTGGCAAAGTTTGTGCCATTGTCGGTGATGATGCTGTGTGGTATGCCATACTGAATGGTGATGTCGGAGATGAAAGTCACAGCAGTCGGACCATTCAACTTCTTAATTGGCTTTGCTTGTATCCACTTGGTGAACTTGTCCATCGCGACAAGCAGGTGAGTCATGTCGCTGCATGCTATCTTGAATGGTCCCACCATATCCAGCCCCCAGATAGCGAAGGGCCAGGCAATGGGGATGGTCTTGAGTGCAGAAGCCGGCTGATGTGGCTCGGAGTGGAACTTCTGGCACCCTTTGCATTTCTGGACCAATTCTTTGGCGTCTTCTAGAGCAGTCGGCCAGAAAAAACCGTGGCGGAAAGCTTTGGCCACAAGTGCTCTTGAAGCCGCGTGGTGACCACACTCGCCTTGATGGATATCTTTGAGGATTGCTTGGCCTTGCTCCGGCTCCATGCAGCGCTGATAAACACCAGTGACACTGCGCCTCACAAGTTCTCTATTGACGAAGGTGTAAGCTGCTGCCCGACGTTATACTTGTCGGGCCAAGATCTCGTCCGTCGGAAGCTCCTTGTTCACCAGAAAGTTAAGGATGGGCTGAGCCCAGGAAGGTGCTGCAATTTCTTCGACTGCTAGGATTGCTACTTGCACGAGGGCGGATGGGCCGGGAGGCGGCGGGTTGGATTCGGCCGCCGCTTGCTGAATTGATGAAGTCCCCGAGCCGACTGCTGCAGTCCCCGGGCCGGGTTCTGAAGTCCCCAGGCCGGGTGCGGCTACCGCAGTCCCCGGGCTGCCTGCCGAATTTCCCGCGCCGGCTACTGGGGTCCCTAAGTCGGATCCGACTGCTGCAGGAAGAGCCGCACGAAGATGGAATCTGACTCTGGCGATGGCTTGACAGATGGCTTAAGGAGGCGTTGCAGGGTGACGCTGGCTGGTATTGCTTATCGAGTGGAGCCGATTTGTGCCAAGGCATCTGCTTGCTCATTGTCATTTCTTGGCACATGTAGGAACTCGCACCCTTCAAAGTATCCGCTGAGTTGCTGGACGAGGAAGCGGTAGCTTGCCATGTTTGCATCTTTGGCGTCCCAATCGCCTGACGACTGCTGAACCACCAAGTCAGAGTCTCCATAACACAGGATCCGGCGAATGCCGATTTCCCTGGCAAGTCAAAGCCCATGAATGAGTGCTTCATATTCAGCAACGTTGTTGGAGGCGGCAAAGTGGATTTGCAGCACATATCTGAGCTTGTCGCCTTCGGGAGAGGTGAGGACGATGGCGGCTCCCAAACCGGTGTGCATCTTGGAACCATCAAAGTGCATCCGCCAATGGGTGGAGTCTGGTGCCGGCAGCAGGTACTGGGTCTCGGCCCAGTCGACGAGGAAGTCGGCCAGTTCTTGTGACTTGACAGCGGTGCAAGGCTGGTAGTAGATGGTGTAGGGGCCAAATCTATGGCCCATTTGGCCACTCAGCCCGAGGCATCTCGGCTTCCAATGATCTCGGCAAGAGGAGCATTGCAGACAATAGTGATTGGGTGCTCCCGGAAGTATGGCTTTAGCTTCTTGGAGGCGAAGTGTACTTCGTAGCACATCTTCTGATAGTGCGGGTAGTTTTTCTTGGAGGCGGACAACACTTCACTCAGGTTATACACCGGCCTCTGGACCGGTAGTTCTTTGCCTTCTTCCTTGCGTTTCACAACTATGACTGTGCTGACCACCCGGCTGGTGGCGGCGATGTAGAGAACCATGGGCTCCTTAGCAGCGGAGCCGCTAGGACAGGCGGAGTGGTCAGCATCTTCTTGAGCTGGAGAAAAGCTTCATCCGCCTTGTCGTTCCACTCGAGAAAAGTGGTCTTCTTCATGAGCTAGTACAAGGGAAGAGCCTTCTTGCCCAGCCGACTGATGAAACGGATGATGGATGCCAAGGAGCTGGTGAAATTCTGCACGTCCAGCAGTCGGGTGGGTGCCTCCATCCTCTCGATGGCCTTGATCTTCACACGGTTACACTCTATGCCATGCTCCGAGACCAGGAAGCCCGGTACTCCAAAGACGCATTTCTCCGGGTTGAGCTTGATCTAAAATCGGCGCAAGTTTTCAAAGGTCTCCCTGAGGTCTTCCAGCATCGTTCCGCGCTTTTCCCTCTTCACCACAACATCGTCCACATAGACGTGGGCATTTATTCCAAGTTGCTGGAGGAGACACTTCTGCATGCAACGCTGGAACGTGGCACCAGCATTTCTCAAGCCGAATATCATGGTCAGGTAACAGAAGGCTCTGAATGGCATGATGAAGGCGGTCTTCAGCCTATCGGCCGACCTCAACTTGATCTGATGATATCCTGAGTATTCATCCAAAAAGCTCAGTAGCTCGCATCCAGCTCTGGAGTTAATTACTTGGTCGATTCTTGGCAAACAAAATGGGCCTTTGGCGCAAGCTTTGTTGAGGCTGGTATAATCAATACACATGCGCCACTTCTTATTCTTCTCCAGCACGAGGACTGGTTTGGCTAACCATTCGGGAAAGAACATTTCCATGATGAAGCCGGCTGCTAGAAGCCGGGCTATTTCCTCTCCAACAACTCTTCTCTTCTCCTCTGACAGGCGGTGCAAGGGCTTCCTGACTGGCTTAGCATCAGGTCGGACATGTAGCTTGTGCTCGGCGAAATCCGTCGGAACACCCGGCATGTCCTTGGGAGACCATGCAAAGATGTCTCGATTTTCACAGAGGAAATCGACGAGCTCGCTTTCCTATTTGCTGTCATGGTTCGCACCTATGACAGCGTGCCTCTCCGGGTGCTCCAGGTCCAAGGGTATCTTCTTTGTCTCTTTGGCCGGCTTGAACGAGCCCTCGGCTTCCGACTCCTTGGGATTGGGCGACATTTTCGGCAGCTTGCCTGCCATTGCCACCACCTGGTCAAGGAGTCGCTTTTCATCCGCAATCACGAGGGACTCGGCTAGCCGGCTGCTATCTACCGCGCAGATGGACAACTTCTTGTTGTCCCTAGTTATGGTTAGGATTCCCTTGGTGCCCGACATCTTCATCTTGAGGTAGGCATAGTGGGGGACCGCCATGAACTTGGCCAGAGCAGGCTGGCCAAGTAGTGCATGGTAAGGGCTCTCAAGGTCCACCACCTCAAACCAGACTGGCTCTCGGCAAAAGTGCTCATTGTCTCCTAAGAGGACGTCAATTTGAGTCTTGCCGATTGGTGAGCAGGAAAGGCCAGGGACTATGCCATGGAACACAATCCGGCTGGGCTGAAGCTGCCTGTGTTTGATTCCTAGCTTCTCCATAGTGTCTTGGTATAGGATGTTGATGCTGCTGTTGCCATCTATCAGGACCTGGGAAAAGAGAGCAACCCGCCTCTCTGTGGCGAAAGTGGCATCCAAGACTAGGGCATAAGAACCGGGATTTGGCATCACCTCCGGGTGGTCAGCTCTGCTCCAGCTGATGGGCTTCTCACACCAATGCATGAACTTAGGGGTTTCTGATGCGATCGCATTTACTTCTTGTTGCCGTTGTTGTCTGCTGTGCCTATCATTGGCCATGCTGGTGAACACGACATAAGCTCCATGCTCTTCAGGGTATTCATCTTGTATGGCGCCGACTGGCCGAACCACAGCCTGCTGCGGAGGAGTAGGCGGCGGGCCGGCAGGCGGAGGAGGCTGGAGCCCATCACCCTTGGCGATACGGGTGAGCCAGTGGCACTTCCGAGTGGTGTGGTTGGATGGCTTTGCTCTGCTGTGGAATTTGCAGGGCGCATTGAGAGTTTGCTCGTACGAGAAGGCGGTCAACCAGTTGGTCTTGCCACCCTTCTGACGCTTGGGTGGAGGCTGCCCTTCTGGCTGCCGATCTTCGACTGTTGCCACCTGCCGGCTGGTGGGAGCTGGCAGCGTGGCCTTGCGCTTGTTGTCATTTGGTTGCTGGCACCGACTGCTGTCGCCAGCCGTAGTCCGAGGAGCTTGAGGAGCCACCTTGCCAGACGTTTCAACTTTGATTTCCGCCTTCATGGAGAAGTTAGTCGTGGCATACTTGTCTGCTATGATCAGTAGTTTGTCGAGGGTCGCCGGCTCATCGCAGAGAAGCTGGCGCTTGAGGAGGGTGCCTTCTCGGCACCCGGCAGTGAAATAATCCATGGACTGCACCTCGTGCACGCCCTCGCAGGAATTGCGCAGCTCGGCCCATCGTGTGAGGTAGTCACGAGTCGACTCGTTGGGGCCTTGGACGGACAAGGAGAGCTGGCGAGGCTTGGGCGGCCGCTTGCACATGCTGGTGAAGTTGGGGATGTAAGATTTATTGAAATCAACCCAGTTGTTGATGTTGCGGGGCTTCAAGTTGTTCAGCCACGTCCGGGCTGTGCCCTGGAGCATGAGCGGAACGTACTTCACGGCAACGCGCTGGTTGCCGTTGGCGATGCTGATGGTAGTGGAGTAGTCAACCAGCCAGTCCTCCGGCTTCAAGGAGCCGGTGTACTTGGGCGTATAGCTCGGGAGCGTGAATCCTTTGGGAAAGGGCTCGTCTCGGATGCAGGGGCCAAAACAAGGCGGACCCTGCTCTGCTTCCTCTTCTAGTGCCAGGGATCGGTTGAGGCGGTCAATCCGGTGGCGGGCGTCATTCTCTCCGACTCCTTCTCGATGACCGAGGCGGTCGCCGAGTGTCGGATGGTCAACAGGTAGAGGGGAGATGTGGCTTACCCTACGGGGAGGGGAAGGCGGACAGTCGTCTTGTCGCCGCACAACTCTTGGGCGGCCGTCTTGGTCGCGCTCGATGGTGATGCGAGTCCGGCTACGGCTGGCACCTGGCTCCTTATCTCTCCTATCGCGGACGCCACCAGTCGGCATCCGAGATGTCGCGCCTTGATCCCGGTGAGGAGGCGGATCATCGTTTCGCCGGTTGAGTGCCTCAGTGTGGCAACCGGCCTCTTGCTGCTCAGCATCCGCGTAAAGGAGCTGCCGGACGCGCTCCGTCATGTGGCGGCGCTCGTCGCCCTCAAGCTTGTCTAGCTCGTCTGCTGCCGCCTGGGCAGCTCGTATATTCTCTGTAGGCGTGGCGTAGATGGGACGATCTGTCCCGAACATGCTGGCGATGGTCGCGCCACACTGCCGGATCGGGCCAATGCGGCTAGGTCCACCAGGAGCCGGCG
Organism: Triticum monococcum; assembly: GCA_034509565.1. Lineage (NCBI taxonomy): Eukaryota > Viridiplantae > Streptophyta > Magnoliopsida > Poales > Poaceae > Triticum > Triticum monococcum. The sequence continues at coordinate 573,549,762 of CM067847.1, forward strand.
TGCCGCCAACAACACGGTCTATCTCACGCTGGTAGGCCTCCGAAAGGCATCTCATGCTAGCCAGCCGGTTGGCGCTTTCGACGAGCTGGAAACAACATGCCTCCAGCGTCTCCATGTCAGCGTCTTCCGGGATGGGCGCGGTTAAGTCTTGCATTGCCTCCTGCAAAGGATCCTGGCCACCTCCGCCAGAGCGCGTGCCATGGCTGATGACGAGCACCTCCGTGACGGTGCTGCCGCCGCTGTTTGCGCGAGGAGGCGGTTTGTCGTAGACCACCACCTTGGTGGGGAATGCATCAAGCGACGCCGTGTCGGAGTCGACAAGCATCGGGTCGGTGGATCCAACCGACTCCAAGTCCGCAGCAGGCTCACTGGCAACGTGGAGCTGATAAAGGAGGCTGACAAGGCGGCTCTCATGGCCTATTGTGCCCGCATCAGACGCGGGCTCGTCGGAGAGGCGGATCTCGCCAACAAGGTCGGCAAGGCAGCTCGCAGCACATGCGACCTCCATGCCGTGCAGCGCGTCGGCGCAGACGCCGTCTGGCATGCCGGGCTGGCTGCGCTCGCCAGGAAGGAACAAGGTTCTCGTCCAGAACAGATCTATGGGAGACGGTGCACCTCGCCCCACGGTCAGCGCCAAATGTTGGGGGGTTGGGTGCGACATATGCCAATGGATGGCTGATCATGGTGGGAGCGAGTAGAACGTCACCGGTGCCTGGAAGCAGGATGAGGCGTAGACACGAACGCTGGCATACTTTACCCATGTTCGGGGCTCTCCTAGGAGATAACACCCCTAGTCATGCTCTGTGGGGTCTCCGCATGATCACTAAGACACTAGTGAGTACAATGGTGCTCCTCGAGCTGTATGCTAGAGTTAGAAGAAGGCAGGCACGCTCTCTCATTCCTCTAGATTTGAGTCTAGTTCTAAATGGTTTGGAACCCTTTGCATGGGTGCCCTTGGGGGTTTATATAGGCCTACCCCCAAGGGGTACAATGGTAATAGGGCAGGCGTAGGGCCCGGTTGTCAGTGTCTCTGGTCGCCGGCTTCTCCACCGACAACTGGGGTCCGCCGCCTGGTGGGCCCCGCCGGCTGGTCAAGTATGGAGCCGACAGGCCGCTCCCGCCGCTCGAGGGTTTTGCCGGCTGCTGATTACTATAGCCGTCTGGCTAATGACGCATGTTGGGTCACGGGAGCGTGGCTACAGGTCATCGTGGGAACAGGACTCCGCGTGCCACTGGTGACATCAAGGGAGGAGTGGCAATAGTGCCGCGCCGAGTGGAGATCCCCGCCCGTACGAAGCACTGTGTCCACGCCCGGCCCTGGATATGGGGGGATGTGCTACACAGTAGCCTCGCCCCATCTCGTCTTCTTAATGGGGGCGCAGACTTTGAGGGCGCTATGGGCCGACTGTTAGGAGCCGGCCTCTTTGGAGGCCGCCGGCTAGGAATCGGCTCGTCTTGGAGCCGGCTTCCTAATCATGGCCGTCCTCTGCTAGTCGGCCGTTCAGCCAGTCGGCCACCAGAAGGCGACGCTTCATCTTGCCGTCTTGAGGGGCGCAGCCAGCCCCGATGTCTTGAAAGGTTCAGGGACTCGGGTTTGGCTACCCGTGGCCCATTACTCCGACACTCCTCCAGCATGGCCCAACCTTGGTTTTACATTTGCCACTTAAGCCTTTTCCCTTGGGTTCTGCAGACTCAAGGGTCATCTTTATTTTAAACCCCGGGCCAGTGCAACTCTGAGTGTCGGTCCAAAACAGAGCCACTTGCGGTGCCGCCCCTAGGCAACTTGGGGTATCTTTGGTTGCCGTACGTAGTGTTCATCCGGTGTGCCCTAAGAACGAGATACGTGCGACTCTTATCGGGATTTGTCGGCACATCGGGCGGCTTTGCTGGTCTTGTTTTACCATTGTCGAAATGTCTTGTAACCGGGATTCCGAGACTGATCGGGTCTTTCTGGGAGAAGGAATAACCTTCGTTGATCGTGAGAGCTTGTGATGGGCTAAGTTGGGACACCCCTGCAGGGTTTAAACTTTCGAAAGCCGTGCCCGTGGTTATGTGGCAGATGGGAATTTGTTAATGTCCGGTTGTAGAGAACTTGACACTTGAATTAATTAAAATGCATCAACCATGTCTGTAGCCGTGATGGGCTTGAACGTATGTAGTTTCAGGATCACTTCTTGATCACTTCTAGTTTCACGACCATTGTGTTGCTTCTCTTCTCGTTCTTATTTGCGTATGTTAGACACCATATTTTGCTTAGTTCTTGCGTCAGCTCCACCTCTTTACCCCCATCCTACCTATAAGCTTAAATAGTCTTGATCTCGCAGGTGTGAGATTGTTGAGTCCTCGTGACTCACAGATACTTCCAAACAGTTGCAGGTGCTGATGATACCAGTGCAGGTGACGCAATCGATCTCAAGTGGGAGCTCGATGAAGATCTTGGTCTTTGTTATGTGTCTTTTCCGGATGATCAATAGTGGATCCCAGTTGGTTCCATAGTCGGGCCTTGATTGTATTCTGGAAGATGTATGTTTAACTTGTTATTTGTGTGAAGTGGCGATTGTAAGCCAACTCTTTATCCCTTTCTTATTCAGTACATGGGATTGTGTGAAGATTACCCCTCTTGCGACAAACCACCATGCGATTATGCCTCTAAGTTGTGCCTCGACACGTGGGAGATAAAGCCGCATCATGGGCATTACAAAGGTATTGTTGGTATTCCTGGATCTCCAAGTTCCTTAGCTACTCCATCTTTAAAAGTATAATTATCAAGCATGGTGGAGATTTCAGCGTCCGGTATTTTTCTCTTATTGGTGATGATGTCTTTCATGTATTTTGCATGAGGCATTTTCAATATATCAGTCAAGCGAGTACGCAAAAATACTGGCCCCAGCATTTCAGCAAAGCGTTTGAATTCTTCATCATCTTTCTTTTTAGTTGGCTTGGGTGCAAAGGGCATAGGTTTTTGAACCCATGGTTCTCATTCCTTACCGTGTTTTCTAGCAACAAAGTCTCTTTTATCATATCTTTTATTCTTAGGTTGAGGGTTATCAAGATCAATTGCAGGCTCTATCTCAACATCATAGTCTAGTTCTTCATTATTTGGTTGAATATCTTCATGAACCTCATGATTATCGATTTCATTATTAGAAGGTGAGTGTTCACTACCAGGTTGAGTTTCAGCGTCAGAGATGGAGACTTTATTATCATGAGGTTTTTCTACTTCAGGTTCACTAGAGGCATGCAAAGCCCTATCATTTTTCTTCTTCTTTTTCTTTTTAGAAGTACTATGTGCATCAGTGTTAGCCCTTTGAGAGTCCTGTTCAACTCTTTTTGGGTGTCCCTCAGGATAAAGTGGTTCCTGAATCGTCCTACCTCCTCTAGTCATTACTAACAACATGATCATTGATATTATTATTCATCTCATCTAACAACTCTCTTTGGGATTTAGCAAATTATTCTACCTGAGTTTGAACCATAGAAGCATGCTTCCCCACGCCTCTAACATCATTGGAAATTCTAAATAACAAGTCACTCAAGCGAGAAACCATATCAGAATTGTATTTAAATTGTTTCTTCATAACATTTTGCATTGAAGTGATCTTGCTTTCTAATGTAATTTTCAAACTCATAAAGGCATTGGCTAGGGTGCATATTGTGAGGATTATCATTATCATAGAATTTCATTAGAGAATTTACTGCTACCACCATAGGTGGTGGTGGTGTATCAAGACCATGTATTTCTTCAATAGGAGGAAATTTTTGACATCCTCAGCTTTAATACCTTTTTCTCTCATGGGTTTCTTTGCCTCTTGCATATCTCCAAGACTGAGATATAAGATACCCCTCTTCTTCGGAGTGCGTTTAGGTGGTGGTTCAGGAAGAGTCCAATCATCATAATTTTTCAATATGTTATTCAATACTTCTTTAGCTTGCCCAATAGTTCATTCCCTACAAACACAGCCAGCACAACTATCTAGAAAATCTCTAGAAGCATTGGTTAGTCCATTATAGAACCTATCGAGTATCTCATTATTCTTAAGAGGATGATCCGGCAAAGCATTAAGCAATTGGAGAAGCCTCCCCCAAGCTTGTGGGAGACTCTTTTCTTTAATTTGCACAAAGTTAGATATTTCCTGTAAGGCACCTTGTTTCTTATGAGTAGGGAAATATTTTTTCAGAGAAGTAATAAATAATGTCCTGGGGACTACACACACAACCAGGAGCAAGAGTATTGTACCAAGCTTTACCATCACCCTTTAATGAGAACGGAAATAATTTGAGAATATAATAATAGTGAATTTTCTAATCATGAGCAAAAAGTGTGGCTATGTCATTCAACTTAGTAAGATGTGCCACAACATTTCCAGTTTCATAACCATGGAAAGGATTAGATTCAGCCAAAGTAATCAACTCTGGATCGACAGAAAATTCATAATCCTTATCATCAACAAAGATAAGTGAAGTAGCAAACTGAGGATCACATTTCATTTTAGCATTCAAAGTGTTTCCTTTATACATACATAATAATTTTTCTAGATCATCTCTATCCTTACAAGCAAAATTTCTCTAGTTGTCTCCTCATTTGTAACTTAACCCTCTAGTACCTTAGGCAATTCATATCTAGGAGGACTAGTTCTAATAGGTGTTTCAAGATTTTCAGTTTCAAGATCTTCATCGGTTTCAACAATTTCATCAATTTCAACATTCTCAAAAGCTTTAGTTCTAGCAAGTTGTTCATCAAGAAATTCACCTGGCGGCACATTATCATCAAGCAAGGTACTGGAAATCATCATAAATATCATTCATAGCAGAAGTAGCATCATCAATAACTTGCGACATACCAGGATTAATAGCATGTGGGGGTGTTGCAAGTCTACTTATAACAGAAGGTGAATCAAGTGTGGAGCTACATGGCAATTCCTTACCTCCCCTCATCTTAGAGGGAAAAATCTTAGTCTTAGCATCCTTCAGTTCTTCACAGTGACAATTTGATAATAATCCCAAGTGACTCAACAAATATAGTTATGCTCCCCGGCAATGGTGCCAGGAAAAGGTCTTGATAAACCACAAGTGTAGGGGATCGCAACAGTTTTCGAGGGTAGAGTATAGACCCAAATTTATAGATTCGATACAAGGGGGTCCAAAGAATATTTGCAAGTATATATTAGCAACTGAGTTGTCAATTCAATCACATCTAGAGATTAATTAGCTGCAACAAAGTGATCAGCAACACAGTAATATGATAGATTTGATAGTAGTGGTAGCAGCAATAGTAACAGTAATAGTGATAATAATAGTTTTGTAGCAGTGACAATAGTAACAGCAACAATAGAAACTTAGCTAGATCAATATGTAGGAAAATCATAGGCATTGGCTTGGCGATTTGTTGGATGATATTCATCATATAACAGTCATAACCTAGGTCAATACGACACTAGCTCTAGTTCATAAATATAACGTAGGCATGTATTCCGTAAATAGTCATACGTGCTTATGGAAGGAACTTGCATGACAACTTTTGTCCTACCCTCCAATGGCAGCAGGCTCCTATTGGAAACTAAGGAATATTAAAGCCTCCTTTTAATGGAGAACCGGAACAAAGCATTAACACATGGTGAATACATGAACTCCTCAACTACGGTCATCACCGGGAAGTGTCCCGACTATTGTCACTCGGGGTTGTTGGATCATAACATGTAGTAGGTGACTATAACTGTAGCGATCCGACCTCAAACGGTCAAATCTCTATGCATAAGTGTCATCCCTGGGTCGGTAATGCTGACACACACAGTACTTGAAAGATTTACAACAGAGTTTCAATCACACACTTATTACATCGAATATCTCAAAAGAGAGTACTTATTACAATAATATGGCTGAAGGCCATCTAATGAAGATAACAGCGGAAGGCTTGGAAGATAAAGCGAGTCCATCAACTCCAACGACATAGCTAAGTGGAAGACAACGACCTACCGCACCTTACTCTTCGTCTGAAAAGTCTGCAACATAATACGTTGCAGCCCGAAATGGGTCCGCACATGGAATATGCTGGCAAAATAACACTGTAGAGCAATGAACATGTAGTAGCTATATCTATATGCATATTTGGCTGGTGGAGGCTCTATGGTTATTTTTGCAGAAAGCTAATTTTCCCCTACAACAAATGAATAAATTTTATCTAACTACAAAGTTTGTTGAAATTATTAAGAAGGTTCCTCCAACTCAAACCCAAATTAGTAATCATCAACCCAACAAATTAATTAATAGAATGATGAGATCAAATCAATAATTCAAGTACCAGATACTCAAGATGTCCATAACCGGGGACATGGCTAACAATGATTAGTTTATACACTCTGCAAAGGTTTGCGCACTTCTCCCCACAAGACTCGATCTCCTCCGCTAGATTTTCTCGCACTAAATGGTATTTGAAAAACGGATGACCAAGACATAGTCTTTCAAAAGCATTACCTCTTTACTCTGGGTAGACAGTACCACCTACATCCCCTACATCTGCTAGCCTACCACTGAAAGAGGTCACACAACTTAGTCAACTATGCCAGAGCCCATAATGGCTTGTGGCTACACACGGAAGTTTCCAGCATGAATAATCTTATGATCCCTTTGATCTTGGGTGGCAAACCATAGGATGATCACACGGGTACTCCGGGATATCCGAGGACAACACTGGATTGCTCCAGGTGCCTAGAAAACCACTGAGTCCTCCAGGGTGCCTCAACCAATCCACCCAGATGTGTATTAAAGTAGCCACCTGAAGTTTAACCAGTAATTAAAACTCTCACATCTGTCATGGATCACTCAAACCAAACCACGTCTACGAGCATAGCATAGCAGTATAAGCATAACGTAGAAGTAACACCCATGGTATGAAAATAAAGGCAATAGGTACTACCTCATCACTACTTCCTAGTACCCACATGTTCTCAAATCCTACTCATGCAATGTTTGAGGGTTGAAACTAATGTATAAAAACTGGGTATGAAAAGTATGATCAAAGTGTTACTTGTCGTGCCAACGATCTGAAAACCCTAGTGACTCGTAGTAGCACGCTTCGCACTCCGGAAAACTCTATCGCAAGCAAACAATAGCATACATAAGCACTCAAGCATAGATTCAAGGGTAAAACTCGAGTGAAATGATCCAAATCGAAATTACAAGTGAAGAGCTTTGAAATGCAAAAAGAAACAATCGATTCGTAGCTACGAAACTCAAACTGCAGTCAAAAGAAGTTTGAATTCAAATCTGCTTTCAACCAAATTTTAAATTGTCAAAACCTTGTTCAAGTTGATAAACTAGAAAGAGGGGTTCGAGACAAAGATTTTGGCATTGGTTTCACTGGATTTGGGTGGACGATTAAAAAGTTGCGAGGGTTAAAAGATCAGGGGCTAATCTGTGATAAAAATAATCGCAGATAGGTCCTTGGGCGAAAATAAAATAAAATAAAAAGGCTAACGAACGAACATTCGTTAACAGAGATGAATGAACAAATGCGCTCGCGAACAAATTTGTTTCGGCAACGTTCGCTAAGTAGCGGAACCAAAAAGAAAACCGATCTACTCGATCAAAAACGAAAAACCGAAATAAAGCCGGGTGGCGGTGGCTGTTTTTACCGGTTCATCGAAAAATACCGGCGGCGGCGAGGTAGGGGCTCCGGCGGGGCAGGCGACGCCGGCGCGGCTACGGCTACTGCTGCTGCTGCGGAGGCGACGGGCGGTGGTAATCGCGAGAGAGGGGCCGGGGAGTCCGGCTTTTAAAGCCTCGGGGGGTGGCTTGGGCAAGCGGCAGCGGTGAAAGGAGTCCTGTTCGGACTCCTATTGCAGTTCGCCAGCGGCACGGCGGCGCGGTGCAGGGAGGCGGTGGTGCAGGCGGGCCGGCCTGCTCGGCTCGGCCTTCGGCACAGTCGGGCGGGAACATTTTTTTAAATAAATAAATTCCACCGAAACAAAAATCCTAATAAAATATAGAAAAATTCTAAAATTGACAAAAGCATTTTTCACCATCTAAATAAATTATTTAGAACAAAGTGAACATTTTTCTAGCCAAAAAATACAATTTTGAAAAATGCATATTTTTCTAATTCAAATAAAATAGCAATAAAATCCCACATAAAATATTTATTTGATTTTAAATTTTTTCCCTCCAATATTCCTCTCTTTTTGGAGAAGTCATATTTCTAGGATCACAAACAAAATGCAAAATAAAATATGATATGCATATGATGACCTATGTATAACAACTAAATTGAAAATTGGGATGTTACAATAACTTGCAAGATCGGATCTAGAACATGGATATAATGATGATAACATAAATAGTTCAGATATGAAATCATGGCACCCGGGCCCAAAGTGACAAGCATTAAGCATGGAAAAGTCATAGCAACATTAATCTCAGAACATAGTGGATACTAGGGATCAAGCCTTAACAAAACTAACGCGATTACATAATGAATCTCATCCAACTCCTCACTGACCAGCGAGCCTACAAAGGGATTACTCACTCCCGGTGGACAGCATCATGGAATCGGCGATGGAGGAGGGTTGGTGAAGACGAAGACCGAAGATTCCCCTCTCCGGAGCCCCAAACGGACTCCAGATCGGGCCTCCCGATGAAGAACTAGAGGTGACGACGGCTCCGTATCGCGAAACAAGACAATTCTTCCTCCTCGATTTCTCTCTCGAAATATGTGTTTTTATAGCGTCGGTTTTAGGGTCTGAGGGGCCACCAGGTGGGGACAACCCACCTGGGCGCACCTGGAGGGGGGCGCCCTGGTGGGTTGTGCCCACCTTGGTGCCCCCCTCTAGTGATTCTTGGCTCCAGAAATTATCTTTATTTGTATAACAATTCCTCGCAAAGTTCCGTTCCAATTCGAGAACTTCTATTTCTGCACAAAAAACAACACCATGGTAGTTCTGCCGAAAACAACGTCAGTCCGGGTTAGTTTCATTCAAATCATGCAAATTAGAGTCCAAAACAAAGAGGAAAAGCATTAAGAAAAGAAGATACGACGGAGACCTATCAGGATTCATGTCCTTGTTGATATCTTCTTTGCTTCTTCATTAACCTGTGATTGATTATGTTTCCGGTCTTTTCATGTGTCGTGCGGAACGACGTGCGGTATTTTACGTAATGGCATGCGGGCTGCCCACGCCCCACATTCACGGGGAGGTAATTACCATTTTACTCATCCCACTACCTTCGATGTTTCCGTCACATATGCTGCATGCCTTGTGATACGTCCATTTTGCATCATGATTTTATATCAATATTTATTGCTTATGGGCTGTTATTACATATTATATCACAATACATATGCCTTTTCTCTCTTATTTTATAAGGTTTACATGAAGAGGGAGAATGCCGGCAGCTGGAATTCTGTACTGGAAAAGGAGAAAATATTAGAGACCTATTTTGCACAACTCCAAAAGTCCTGAACCTTCACGGAGAATATTTTCGGAATATATAAAAATATTGGGCGAAGAAAGCACCAGAGGGGGGCCACCAGCCAGCCACAAGGGTGGAGGGTGTGCCCCCCATCCTTGTGGGCCCCCATCAGGCCTCCGATGCCCATCTTCTGCTATATGGTGTGTTTTGACCTGGAAAAATAAGAAGGAAGCTTTCGGGACTAAGCGCCGCCGTCTCGAGGTGGAACCTAGGCAGAACCAATCTAGGGCTCCGGCGGAGATGTTCTGCCGGGGAAACATCCCTCCGGGAGGGGGAAATCATCGCCATCGTTATCACCAATGATCCTCTGATTGAGAGGGGGTCTATCTCCATCAACATCTTCACCACCACCATCTCCTCCCAACCCTAGTTCATCTCTTGTATCCGATCTTTGTCTCAAAACCTTAGAGTGGTACCTGTGGGTTGCTAGTAGTGTTGATTACTCCTTGTAGTTGATGCGAATTGGTTTATCCGGTGGAATATTATATTTTCAGATCCTTAATGATAATTAATACTCCTCTGATCTTTATTATAAATTTGCTTTGTGAGTAGTTACATTTGTTCCTGAGGACATGGGAGAAGTCTTGTTATAAGTAATCATGTGAATTTGGTATTCGTTCGATATTTTGATGAGAGGTATGTTGTCTCTCCTCTAGTGGTGTTATGTGAACGTCGACTACATGACACTTCACCATTATTTGGACCTAGGGGAAGGCATTGGGAAGTAATAACTGGATGATGGGTTGGTAGAGTGACAGAAGCTTAAACCCTAGTTTATGTGTTGCTTTGTAAGGGGCTGATTTGGATCCATATGTTTCATGTTATGGTTAGGTTTACCTTAATTCTTCTTTCGTAGTTGCAGATGCTTGCAAGAGGGGTTAATAATAAGTGGGGGGCTTGTCCAAGGAAGGGCAGCACCCAAGCACCGGTACACCCACATATCAAATAATCAAAGTACCGAAAGCGAATCATATGAGCATGATGAAAACTAACTTGACAACAATTCCCATGTGTCATTGGGAGCGCTTTGCTTTATATGAGAGTTCGTCCAGGATTCTCCTTTGCTACAAAAAGGATTGGGCCACGTTGCTGCACCTTGTTTACTTTTCTTACTTGTGACCCGTTACGAGTTATCTTATCACCCAACTATCTGTTACCGATAATTTCAGTGCTTGCAGAGAATACCTTGCTGAAAACCGCTTGTCATTTCCTTCTGCTCCTCATTGGGTTCGACACTCTTACTTATTGAAAGGAGTACGATAGATCCCCGATACTTGTGGGTTATCAAGACTATTTTCTAGTGCCATTCTGGGGAGTGAAGCGCCTTTCGTAAGTGGAATTTGGTAAGGAAACATTCATATAGTGTGCTGAAATATACTATCACCTATTACTATGGAAAAAAATTCCTTTGAGGGGTTTCTTCGGGGTTTGTTCACCTTGACCGGAAGAGCAAAGAGTTGCTCCTCAACCTACTGCATGTACTGAAAATATTTATTATGAAATTACTTCAGGTATGATAAAGAAATTGCTAGCTAATCCTTATGCAGGAGATGGAACATTACATCCCGATATGCACCTAATCTATGTGAATGAAGTTTGTGGATTATTTAATCTTGCAGGTGTGCCCGAGGATGTTGTCAAGAAGAAGGTCTTCCCTTTATCTTTGAAGGGAAAGGCATTAACAAGGTATAGGCTATGTGATGATATTGGATCTTGGAAATACAACCGATTGAAATTGGAATTTCATCAGAAGTTTTATCCTATGCATCTGGTTCAGCGTGATCGGAATTATATATATAGACCTCGTGAAGGAGAAAGTATCGCTCAAGCTTGGGGGAGGCTTAAGTCAATGTTATATTCATGCCCCAATCATGAGCTCTCAAGAGAAATTATTATTCAAAAAATTTATGCTCGGCTTCCTCATAATGATCGATCCATGCTCGATACTTCTTGTACCAGTTCTTTATGAAGAAGGATATTGAATTCAAGTGGGATTTTTTTGGAATGAATTAAACGCAACTCTGAAGATGGGGAACTCGATGAAGGTAAGGAGTCATGTATAAACCTTAAGTTTGATTGTGTTAAATCTTTTATGGATACCGATGCTTTTCGTGATTTTAGCATTGAATATGGACTTGACTCCAAGATAGTATCTTCTTTCTATGAATCCTTTGCTACTAATCGTGTGCGAGATATATAATAAAGTTTAGTTTGAGTTTTTGCTTTCTTTATTTTCATGTTCCAATAAAACGAAAGGAAATAAATGAAAAAGATCATATGCTAATCTTATGGTAGGTGATGACACAACATAAGGAAAAGTATAAGTAGGAAATTTTATTAGAGATTGACAAACATAACATTGGTCAATGATGCAACTCATGAAAGAATTAATAAGGGAAGAGAAGATTCACATACAAACACACTATACTGGAAATCTTTTGTGATTGTGAGCCCCCATCAAAATATCATATCCCAAGGTTGTTGACGGTGGACAAGGAAGACAAAGTAATGATTTATGTTTGTTTATATTCACATAGATGTTATATTGTCTACATCCTTCGACATGTCGTGCTTGCCCCCCATCTTTGCTAGCCAAAAATTCTGCACTAAGTAGAGATACTACTTGTGCATCCAAAAACCCTTAAATCCAAATCTTATTTTATAGAGTCCACCAGACCTACCTAGGGATTGAGTAAGATCCTTCAAGTAAGTTGTCATCGGTGCAATAAGGCAATAAAAATTGCCTCTAAAAGTGTTAGACCATTTAGTGTAAGAAAAAAATGAGTGTGGTACGAACTTGTGATAGCAAAGAATAAAAGCGACAGAGTGCATAATAAAGGTTCCTATCATAAGGGGCAATATAACATGACATTCTTTTGCACTAAGGGGTTTTGCATACAAACAAATAAGTGCATGGCAACCTCTGTTTCCCTCTGCGAAGGGCCTATCTTTTACTTTCATGTATTTACTTTTATGCAAGAGTCAGAGTTTTTCTATCAATTCCTTTTTATTTTTATCCGTTTGCAAGCATCATGTGGTGAGGAAAGATCTAGGCCCATATGTCCAGTTGAATATGGGAAGCATGAGCTATTATTGCTGACATCATTCTTGAGGTGAATACGTTGGGAGGCGAAACTATAAGCCCCTATCTTTCTATGTATCCTGTTGAAACATTTTGCTCATGTGTATGAGGTGAGTGTTAGCATCATAGAAGACTTTATGATGGTTGAGTACGTGGACTTGCCTAAAGGCTCCGATACGTGACCCTTCCTGAAAAGATGATGAATTGTAGTTGCATTGACCGAGAACAAAGTTTGTTGGTTCCCAATAGAGTTTATGCTTTATACTTCAATAGTGTGATGAATTGTTACTTATTCATGACAAGACTATGATAAAAGTTTTATGTTGCAGTTTCACTACTGCAGGATGCTGCTAATGCGACACTACGATCAAAGACCCTTCGACGAAACTGTGTGTGATGCCATAATCACAAACGGTGATGTAAAATACTGTTAAAAAACGTGCAAAACATTTGCGATGGCAGAGCCATCAAACACGGTTCAGATTTTAGTTGTGTGTGCGATATAGGACATATGGTTCAGTTCAATTAACTGTTTGCGATGAGGAGGAACAAAAGAAACGGGCAGCCAGATGGAGGTGTGTGTGATATACAACATACGGTTCACTCGGATGAACTATTTGTGATTAGGCAACACAAAAGAAACGTCCAGCCAAATGAAGGTGTGTGCGATATATGGTATGCGGTTCACTTGGATGAACTAGTTGCGTTGAGACATGAGAACAGAAATGGTTCAACTTAACAAGATGTGTGTGATACACAGCAAACGGGTCTGTAATCTGAAATGTGTGTGAAGACCGATAATAACACAGACGGTTGCTGCTAATAAGACGTGTATGTTGTGCGATGGGATTGCATATAGAACAACAACATACACACACACACATTTATAAGGACATGCTTGCATAACCAAACTAAACATCCACTTACATAGGTGGCTACTACAACCATGGCATTTGCACACACCAAAGTAAACTATTACATGCATAATTACATAGGTGGCTACTACACACATGACATTTCCACACACAAATAAACTAAACTATATATTACATGCATGATTAACTAGCATAAACGATCATCTGATCATCATCTACTTCTTGTGACACTTGCTCTCTTGTGGCTCGATCTAGGCTCGTTGATTTTGGTAACGAGGCACTTCCTCATGTCAACGATCCGCCTCTACATCTCGTAGCATGTGTACACGCTCTTGGCCGCGAACCTGAGGTGAGGTTCATCGAGTTTCCGCATCCAAGCCTTGTGCTAGGATAGGGGACTTGTCCTTTGGGCATCCTGCTTCATCTTTTCGTAGTAGGGGTCGATGATGGCCGAGGAGAGTTTGACCATGGATTCCTTCTTCGTGCTTCCCCAGACCCTGTAGTGGTCATGGATTTCGACAAGGTTCTTGTAAGACAAGCCCGTCACACGGAGCACGTTTACATCATTGGTGGTTTCTACCATGGCGAACTTGTAGTCGGTGTTGTTGACAAACCTGTTGAAATGGTCGCAAGGCTCTGCGGCCATGTAGTAGTGGTAGATGAGGATATGATGGCCCACAACTGCGCAACGGCAACCTACTGATCTATGCCGAGACGATCGGTGGTGTACTGGAGGTCGATGCCGACCACATTTTACTTGTCTCGAACAAGCAATTGCTCAACGCTGTTAATGTAGTGGTCCACCACGGCCGGGTTGATGGTGTACACCACCGAGAGATCCGTCTCCCTTGTGTGGGTCTCCACTCTATGCTCGCCGAACTCCGTTGGAGCGCCGCTGGACATCCCCTCTCTACGTGTCTTCCTGGGTGTGCTTGTTCTGTTGTGGGGCGCGATCGAAAGGTTGAAGAGACTAAGGCTATAATGGCCGCGGGAATTAAAGGGGAAGCCGGACGACCAGGAATATCGGCAGGTCCTGATGGCTGTTCTAATTTGCAGTGCATAACTCCATTGTGTCGCATGTAACTGCATCGCGTGGCAATGCGCGTGGCACAACCGCATTCATATGGGGCCCCTGATGTGATCGTGCGCACGCCCAACCGCTAGCAGAGCATGCACGGAGGGACGCAAGCAGAGCACTCCACGACAGAGTTTTGGATTTCGTCCGAAAATACGAAAGTCGGACGAAATTCGCCCATCTCGTTTGGGCCCGGTACTAGTACAAACCGGCCCCGATGTAGCAACGGCGTTCAACGAACATGAGCAGAGTGTGCCGCGACGCCTAACAACGAGCAGAGCTTGCCGAGGGACGCGAGCCGAGGCCGGCACAGTGATACGTGGCAAATAAGATGAACTGTGCGAGCGATGTCGGAGACATCAATAACGAATCAAATTAGAGTTGCGTGTGCAATACATGGCATACAGTTGATCCATCCGGGCTGTTTGTGATGGAATAAGCGGTGTCTGTTGTGGGCAAACACTTGCTGGTATATAACCTTAAATTTAACCAAAAAAGTGTTAATGCATGTTACAAAAATTGTATAGCTGGAAACTATGTTCAAATACGACTCCAACGATATAATCTTGGGCGACATGCATTCGTATTTTATTAGTTAAATCCTACTTATAAACCAGGACGGGGGTATAGTAGGTAATTAAATCACAAACGTTTTTTTGTATTAACCGTATGTGTACGTGTGCTTTCGTCCTCCTCTCGCACGCCTTGTCACCCCGCTGCCGCACATAGCTTACAGCGCAAGTTTGCACAATGTGTGGGGGCATTCTTTTGGCAAAACGGTGGTGCCAATGAATCATCGGTGAGCCCGTTCCCGTGCAACCTCGCAGGTTCCCGTCCAAGCTTCCCGCCCGACTCGGTGAGATCCCCCAAAATCCCAATACTTACCGGCCTGCTATAAAAACCCTAACGGATGGCGAGTCCTGCGTCGCATTTTTCCCTCCCTCCCTGTAGCTTATCTTGTGTGCTTCTCCCACAACCTCCGCGGCCCGATGGCGGGAGGTGGCCATCGTGGCCGCCACCCCACTGCCGGCCACCGTGGCCATCACCCGCTCCGCCACCGCGGCCTGAAGGTGGGAGGTGGTGGTCGTGGCTGCCATCCCATCATCGGTCGCCGTGGCCGCCAGCCCACGATCGATCGCCGTGGCCGCCAGCCCACGATCGATCGCCGGGATAATCACCCGCTCCGCCACCGCCGCCCGAAGGAGGGAGGCGCAGGTGGAGGCCCGCACATGCGTCAATGACCTTGCGCGCTACAACGAGTTCTTGCGGGAGGAGGAGGAGCGCCTCGTCGAGCATGCAAAGAGCCTTATCGCAGTCGTGGCCGTAGCACACGCCGACACAGAGGCGAGGAATCAGGAGATCTATGAGCAGTCCGACTGCTTTGAGAGTGATCGTCTGGAGCGGCAGTGGGCATTCAAGCTGGCGAGTGTCGCTGAACTTGTAGTAGCTGCAGGCACCGTATTGCATTTCTCCAGCTCGTCGGTAGGCTCCTCCTCCTCCTCTGCCTCTTACTAAGCACGCTTGGCAGAGGAGAGGCTGCCGGAAGTAGCACAAAGCCCCTCCGTGGTAGTAGTAGTATTTAGGGGCTATTTTTTCTGTTCATCTCACTATAGATGTGGTTGAACCTACACCGTACTTAAAATTAGCTAGTATATATAGTTGAAGTAACTATTTCAGTACGTGGTTGGCAACAATTGAGGAAAAGTTTGGTCGGTTCAGCTGTCGAGTTCAACTGTTTGTATAAATTAAGAAAGACTTCTTAATCTATGAATGAAATCTATGCTTAATTACTGAATTTTAGTTGCAAAAATTAGATAGTGCTAGTGATTTCTAGCTGCAGATTTGGACAAATCGCAGTGTTACAAGGATTGACAAATGGCAACGTTACTAGATCAACAAATGAAAATCTTTCCAGTTTGACAAATGGAAAGGTACCCAATATGACCGATGCAAATCTTACCAAATTTTTTGTACATGGTTACACATGGGTCATCCAAAACAACTGTTTGCATTGAAGGGATGCACAAATCCTGCGCTGCGGATTTTCCCTCGACTTAAGGGGGGAGACCATAGCTCTCACTTTGCATACGGGTGTTCTATCTAAAATGTTTGCGATCAAGAGCTGCATAAATCCTGCTCGGCACATTTTCTCTTGGCTTCCTGGGGAAGCTGTGGGCATGCCTTCCGTTTAGTCAAGCACTCAAGCACATGTCCGCACGGCACCTCCTGGCCATTAAAAGAGTGAGGCGTGGCGTCACGTGAATGGTTAACAGAACACACACAATTTAAATTATAAAAAATGTTTGAGATGTTACAGTGGCAGCTATTTGTTTCAAAATGCCTTTGTTGGCTGTTATTCGAGTGGGCCTTCTCTCAAAATGGACACGAAAAATAACACAACATGTCGGGTGCCATTCCATTATAGCATGCCAAGTTTCATGAATTTTAGATGAGTTTTGGATTTTACTAGAATTTAAAAACAAAGTATCTCAACATTTTGCCAGCAATCAACAGTGCCCTGGTGTTTGAAATTAATTATCATTTCTTGCATGGGACCTAAGCATGCCCCGAAGGACACAGATTTGATTTTCAACCAATTTATATGCACAAAGCTTGTGCATGTAGTTAAAATTTGAATTATGCACATGAAATGCCTAGAAAACCCAGTTAATGTATAGAAATGTCCAAACGAACCCAGAAAAATTCCAAAAGTAAACACAACACTCCTGTTGTTCTATGTTGACACTAGAAAAATTATGAAAGCAATAAGAGGCAACGGATATCGTTTTGTCCCCAAAGGTGACACGTTCCCTACCGAAACCATCACGCTTGTTCTGAGAAGCTAAGGTTTATGAGAAGCTTATACCCAAACCTGCCCCAAATGGGACAATTTTTTTACCATGACATGTTGATGCCGCTCCATGATAGCATGCCAAGTTTTATGAATTTCAGAGGAATTTTGTATTTACTAGAATTTAAAACCAGGTATCTCAATGTTTTGCCGGCAATCAACAGCGCCTGGTGTTTGAAATTCATTCCCATTTCTTGCATAGGACCTAAGCACGCCGCGAAGGACACATATTTGATTTTTGAACCAATTTATATGCACTGGAGCTTGTTCATGTAGTTCAAATTTGAATTATGCACATGAAACGCCTAGAAAACCAAGTTAATGTATAAAAATGTCCAAACGAACCCCGAAAAATTACAAAAGTAAACACACCACTCCTATTGTTCTATGTTGGCACTAGAAATTTTTTGAAAGCAATAAGAGGCAACGGATATCGTTTTGTCCCCAAAGGTGACGCGTTCCCTGCCGAAACCATCACACTTGTTGTGAGAAGCTAAGGTTTTTTTGACTGAAAATAGTAGGAGAGACTCCTACTATTCTATATTAAAATATAATAGGTAATTACATGGTTGGGAGGGAAGTCCCCTAAAAGGAAAACAAACAAGCAATGTCTAAAGTGAATTTACAAAAGAAGTGATATAATCACTGAGATCAGGGGACACTCTATATCTAAGCCAGGTAAGGTCAAGCTTAGTCCTCTCAAGCCAAGTTCTATATGAAGGAGTAATTTGATTTTAGATGAAGTTATTTCTCTCCTTCCAAATATTCCATGCAGTAATGGTGAAGATCTCAAAGAAAAGTCAACCAGAATAAATTCCTTTGCCTTGATTGTGGCCTCAATCCTTGAGATGCTAGAGTTGTATGATATACCAATCTTGGACCAGCAAGTTTGTCTAAAGGGCAATTAAAGATCAAGTGATCAATGGTATCTTCCTCATGAGCAGTGCATAGGACGCGTGATTCAGTATCCCCATCATGAAAATGTCTTCTTTTCAGCATGTTCCTTGTGTTCAGTCTATCAGCTAAAAGAAACCACAAGAATACCTTTAATTTCATTTGGAGCTTTGATTTCCATATCCATTTGAAAGGCTCCCGACAGGTGATTTGTCTATGGCAGTGAGTGTAGAATTTTTTTGCTGAGTAAACAGGTCCCCATGGATATGACCATTGATTAATACTTTTTGTCTCAAGAATTTGTGGCGGTTTTAGACTGTCTATGGAGTGTAGCTCATCGAGGGCCTTGGGAGAGAACGACAATTGGAATAGCAGACTCAACTCATTAGTCTCATAGTACGCACGAACTGAGATATCTTCGGGCTTGGTATCTGAATACAGGCAGGCAAAACTTTCAGAGAGGACTGGACCATTCCAATTATCATGCCACATGGATACATACAAGCCATTCTGTACCTCACATTTGGAAACTCCTCTGTAGATAGGCATACGTTTTGCTATAGACCGCCACCAAAATGAACCACACTTAGGAACAGCATGAGGTACAGTACCAGTATAGTATGACTCCCAAACTAATTTAACCCATTGGAGATCTACATGGTTATAAAATTTACCCAAGAACTTCAGGAGGAGTGCTTGATTATGAACTTTAATGTTAATCACTCCAAGACCTCGCTTATCTTTGGGACAGCACACTCTTTTCCAAGCAACTAAAGAGTTAAAAGACTAACCATGTTCATATTTATTTCCCATAGACATCTTCTCTGTATTTTGTCAAAAGTATAAAGGAATTTGACTGGCAGCTCCAAAGTGCAAGACGCAAATGTGATCATGGAGGATACTAGTGAATTTATGAGTGTGATTTTCTAACCATGACACATGAGAGCCGTGGTACTTGAGATGCGACGCTCTACCCGGTAAATTAAGGGCATCAACTCGGTCATGCTGGGTTTAGTAGTACCGAGTGGTAATCCAAGGTAAGTAAACGGAAGAGCACCCATTGTACAATCAAATACATTAGCTAGATCTAAAGCCTTTTAAGCAAAAATATTGATAGGAATGAGATTTGACTTTTGGAAGTTGATCCTCAGCCCAGTTGAGATGGCAAAATCATTCAGAACACATTTAAGGTTTGCAAGTTGAATTGAACAAGCTGGCATAATTAAGATAGTATCGTCCGTGTATTGCACAATAGGCTACGTACCAGATCAAGCGATCGGAAGATGCAATCTTCCTTCAGCGTATTCATTATTAATTATGTACTACATCAGATCCATAGCCAGTGCGTATAGAAGCAGCGACAGAGGGTTGCCTTGATGCACACCACGCTTGCAATGAAAACTCTTTCCAGGGGTACCATTTAAGAGCGCCGAAGAATGGGCAGAGTTAAGTATAGAGTTTATCCAGTGCCTCCATTACAAATTGAATCCCATCTTTTCCAACATTAGTAGGATGACATCATGTTCAATCAAGTCAAACGCTTTTTCAAAATCTAACTTGAGAATGATCACTTCATTACCAGATTTCTCACACTGAAAAATGTACTCAAAGGCTCATGCAAGACAGTCGTTAATTGTTCGCCCTTTAATAAACCCGTATTGGTTTGTATGTAACAAAGACACGATAACTTTCTACAGACAGTCAGCGATAAGTTTTATAATAAGTTTCAGGCAACAGTTCAACAGGGATATGGGGCAGTAATCATTTACGGAAGTGGGAGTCAACTTATTTGGAATAAGGGTGATCAACGAGGTATTCAAACAATCCAGAGAGATAGAGCCCTCCCAGAAACTATTGCAAAGGTTATAAAAATCAGGTGCAATTAGATCCCAACACATTTTGAAGAAACAACCATTGAATCCGTCTGGTCCTGTAGCCCTGTCAATGGGCATTTTAGCTACCACGTCATCGATCTCTTTTTTGGTGAATGGTGGAGATAGACCATCAAGATTGCTCACAGATTGAACAAGACTATCCAAATTCAATTTCATTTCATGGTCGACAAATACACCAAGTCTTGCTCTAAATGCTTGGAATAGAACTTGAGCCTTAGCTTCATGATCATCAGTAAGAGAACCATCTGGAAGGGATAGAGAGGCAATGGAATTCTGTCTATGTCTTTCAGTAGCCATACATTGGAAACATTTAGTGTTTTCGTCGCCAGCCTGTATATATCTTATGGTGCAACATTTACGCCAAGCTGCTGCTTATAGGACAGTAAACGAACTATGTGGGATTTTAAAATTTTCCGGAAGTTCCATTCTTAAATGACTAGAGGTATGCTCTCCTCTAAATTATCTAAAAGAGAGAGAATAGTATGACAATTATTCAGCAACAAAGAGAGCTTAGAAAGGCCATTGCTCCATCTCTTGAGGACTCGCCTCAAATTTTTGAACTTGGCACTGGGAGTTGCCAAGCGGATTTCACAGTGTCCATAAAACCTGGGTGTTAAGGCCAATAGTTTTCAAAACAAATACCTTGGAGCATGGAATGGAAGATTGAACCGAGACAAGACATGGTATGTGATCTAAAACTGGCCTGGGAAGCGCTTTCACTGATGTATTTGGATACGAGGCCGTCCAATGAGAAGCAAAGGTTTGTGAGAAGCTTATACCCAAACCTGCCCCAAATGGGACAAAAATTTTACCACGGCATGTTGATGTTGCTCGATGATAGCATGCCAAGTTTCATGAATTTCAGTTGAGTTTTGGATTTACTAGAATTTAAAAACCACGTTTCTCAATGTTTGCGGCCGAGTGATGGTGGCAGGGTGTTTAAAATTCATTCCCATTTCTTGCATGGGACCTAAGCATGCAACCAAGGACACATATTTTATTTTTCAACCAGTTTATATGCACAGGGGAATGTGCATGTAGTTCAAATTTGAATTATGCACATAAAATGCGTGGAAAACCCAGTTAATATTAAAAAAATAGCCAAACGAACCCCGAAAAATTCCAAAATTGCGCACAACACTCCTGTTGTTCTATGTTGACACTCGAATTTTTTTGAAAGCAATAAGAGGCAACAAATATCGGTTCGTCCCCAATGGTGGCACGTTCCCTACTGAAACCATCACGCTTGTTGTGAGAAGCTAAGGTTTGTGAGAAGCTTATACCCAAACCTGCCCCAAATGGGACAAAAATTTTACCACGACATGTTGATGACGCTCTATGATAGCATGCCAAGTTTCATGAATTCAAACGAGTTTTGGATTTACTAGAATTTAAAAACAAGGTATCTCAATGTTTGCGGCCGAGTGACGGTGGCAAGGTGTTTGAAATTCATTCCCATTTCTTGCATGGGGCCTAAGCATGGAACAAAGGACACATATTTGATTTTTCAACCAGTTTATATGCACTGGAGAATGTCCATGTAGTTCAAATTTGAATTATGCGCATAAAATGCCTGGGAAACCCAGTTAATGTATAAAAATGTCCAAACGAACCCCAAAAATTGCGAAATTAAACATGTAACATCCCAATTTTAAATTTGGATGTTATACATAGGTCATCATATGCATATCATATTTTATTTGTATTTTGGTTGTGATACTAGAAATCTCAAGCAACTCAAGGACCCAAGGAGAGAGTTGGAGGTTTCATTCATTTTCATATTTGAATTTTCTCAAATTTGAAAAGAGGATCAATTTGATTTTAAATATTGTTTTCTCCAATTATTTCCAATAATAAAAATAAATGAGAGAAGATAAAATGACTTCTATAAAAGAGAGGAATATTGGAGAAGAAATTTTAAAATCAAATTAATATTTTATTTGCTATTTTATTTGAATTAGAAAAAATATGCATTTTTTGAAAATTGCATTTTTAGGCTAGAAAATGTTCACTTTGTCCTAAATATTATGTTTGGAAGGTGAAAATTACTTCTTCTATTTTTCGAATTTTTTTATATTTTATTAGGATTTTTCTTTCGGGTGAAATTCTTAAAAAAAAGTTTCAACCGACTCGGCCGAAGCCCAGCCTGCCCAGCAGGCCGCCGCCGCCGCCTTTCCCTGCGTGGTAACCGCCCCACCGCTGTAGGCCGTGTCCGAGGCGGACACACCTCCCGAGGCCATCGCCGCTTCCCCAAGCCACCCCGCCGCCTCGCCCCCACTTTTTAAGGAGCCCCCCGGCCCCTCTCCTCACCACCGCTGCTGCCGCAGCCACCTCCAGCCGAGCCGCCGCCGCCGCTACTCGCTGCCACCGCTACTGCTTCCCCGCCCCTGCATCGTCATTCGCCGGAGCTGCCGCCCGCCGTTGACCGCTGCCGTTGTTTAACCGATATAAAGCCGTGCCGGTTCACCGGTCCTTTTTTTGGGTTCTTCGGTTTTGGATCGGTTTTTTTAGGGTTCGCTAATTAGCGAACACTCTTTATTTAGTTCTTTTTACCGAACAGATTCGTTCGTTTAGTTCTATTAGTGAATGTTCGTTCATTAGATTTTTTTATTTTTCTGCTTATTTTTGGCCAGGGACCTATCCATGAATACTTCTATCATAGTTTAGTCCCTGAACTTTAAACCCTCGCAACTTTTTGCTCGTTTGTCAAAATATAGTGAAACCAACACCAAAATCTTTGTCTTGTTCCCCACTTTCCAGATAACAAACGTGAACATGATTTTCATAAATTAAAATTTGGTTTCAAGCAGATTTGAATTCGAACTTCTTTTGATCGTAGTTTTAATTTGGTAGCTCTGATTCGATAGATTCTTTTTGCAAATCGAAGCTTTTCAGTTGAACTTTTAGTTTGGATATTTTCTCTTGAGTTTTACCCTTGCATCTTATGCTTGTGTGCTTATGTATGCTACTGTTTGTTTACAATAGAGTTTCCGGAGTGCGAAGCGTGCTACTACGAGTCATTAGGGTTTTTAGATCGTCGGCAAGGCAAGTTCACACTTTGATCATACTCTTCCTATACCCAGTTTTACTTGCATTAAATACACCCTCAAAGATTCCGTGAGTAGGATTGGGAACATGTGGTTATTGCTATGTTGTTGATGAGGTAGGAACCTATTACCTTTGATCACCCCGGGAACATACGCTTTGTTACTTATTGCTTAGTCATGCTCGTAGACGTGGATTGGTATGTGAGAATCATGCAAGTTGTGAGAGATAATAATTAAGGGTAACTACTTTAAGGTGGCAACTTTAACTCACATCTGGGTGGAATGGTTGGGGGACCCTGGAGAACCCAGTTGTTTGCCCGGGCACCTGGAGAACCGAGCGCTTGCCCAAGGGGATCCCGGAGTACCCGTGTGATCACCCTATGGAATGCCACCCAGGCTCAAAGGGATCATAAGATATTCATGATGGAAACTTCCATCTGCAGCCACAATCCATTATGGGCTCTGGCATAGTTGAGTATGTTGTGTGAGCTCTTTCAGTGGTAGGTAGAAGATGTAGGGGATGTAGGTTGTACTGTCTACCCAGAGTAAAGAGTTCATGCTTCGAAAAGACTATGTCTCGATCATCCATTTCTCAAACATCATATCGTGCGAGAAATCCAACGGAGAGATCGAGTCTTGTGGGAAAAGTGCACAAACCTCTGCAGAGCGTACAAACTAATCATGATTAGCCATGTCCTCGGTTATGGACATCTTGGGTATATGGTGCTTGAATTATTATGTTGATCTCATCACTTTATTTAATTAATTGGTTGGGATATTGATTATTAATTTGATATTGAGATGGGGTTACCATTCTCAATGTTTTCAACCAACTTTGTAGTTAAATAAAATATATTCCGTCATTGTAGGGAAAAACTGGCTTTTCGCAAAATGATAACCATAGAGCCTCCACCAGCAATATATGCATATAGTTATAGTTGTTTGATGTTTCATTGCTCTATACTGTTATTTTGCCAGCATATTCCATGTGCTGACCTATACAGGCTGCAACGTATTATGTTGCAAAGTTTTCAGACAAAGAGTAAGGTGCGCTAGGTCGTTGTCGTGCACTCAGCTATGCCGTTGGAGTTGATGGACTCATTTACCTTAGAAGCTTCCGCTGTTATCTTATTTAGATGGCCTGCAGCCATATTATTATAATAGATTCTCTTTTAAGGCTTTCGATGTAAAAAGTGTGTGATTGAACTCTGTTATAAAACCTCGAGTACTGTGTGTGTCAGCACTACCGATCCAGGGATGACACTTATACACAGAGATTTGACCGTCTGAGGTCGGATCGCTACAAAACACAACACTTCTGTTGTTCTATGTTGGCACTCGAATTTTTTTGAAAGCAATAAGAGGCAACGGATATCATTTCGACACCAAAGGTGGCACGTTCCATACCGAAACCATCACGCTTGTTGTGAGAAGCTCTGGTTTGTGAGAAGCTTATACCCGAACCTGCTCCAAATGGAACAAATTTTTTACCACGACATGTTGATGCCGCTCCCTGTTAGCATGCCAAGTTTCATGAATTTCAGAAGACTTTTGGATTTAATGGAATTTAAAAACCAGGGGTCTCAATGTTTGCGGTCGAGTTACGGTGCCAGGGTGTTTGAAATTCATTCCCATTTATTGCATGGGACCTAAGCATGCAACCAAGGACACAGATTTGATATTTCAACGAGTTTATATGCACCGGAGAATGTGCATGTGGTTCAAATTTTAATTATGCACATAAAATGCCTGGGAAACCTACTTAATGTATAAAAATGTCCAATGAACCCTGAAAAATTCCAAAAATAAACACAACACTCCTGTTGTTCTATATTGACACTCGAATTTTTTTGAAAGCAATAAGAGGCAACAGATATCGTTTCGTCCCCAAAGGTGGCACGTTCCCTACCGAAACCATCACACTTGTTGTGAGAAGCTCTGTTGTGAGAAGCTTATACCCAAACCTGCCCCAAAAGGGACAAAATTTGTACCACGGCATGTTGATCCCGCTCCATGATAGCATGCCAAGTTTCATGAATTTCAAACGAATTTTGGATTTACTAGAATTTAAAAACCACATATCTCAATGTTTGCGGCCGAGTGATGGTGGTAGGGTGTTTAAAATTTATTCCCATTTCTTGCATGGGACCTAAGCATGCAACCAAGGACACATATTTTTATTTTCAACCAGTTTATATGCACAAGGGAATGTGCATGTAGTTTGAATTTGAATTATGCACATAAAATGCGTGGAAAACCCAGTTAATATAAAAAATATCCAAACGAACCCCGAAAAATTCCAAAATTGCGCACAACACTCCTGTTGTTCTATGTTGACACTCAAATTTTTTTGAAAGCAATAAGAGGCAACAGATATCGTTCCGTCCCCAATGGTGGCACGTTCCCTACCGAAACCATCACGCTTGTTGTGAGAAGCTAAGGTTTGTGAGAAGCTTATACCCAAACCTGCCACAAATGGGACAAATTTTTTACCATGTCATGTTGATGACGCTCCATGATAGCATGCCAAGTTTCATGAATTCAAATGAGTTTTGGATTTACTAGAATTTAAAAACCAGGTATCTCAATGTTTGCGGCCGAGTGACGGTGGCAAGGTGTTTGAAATTCATTCCCATTTCTTCCATGGGGCCTAAGCATGCAACGAAGGACACATATTTGATTTTTCAACCAGTTTATATGCACTGGAGAATGTCCATGTAGTTCAAATTTGAATTATGCGCAGAAAATGCCTGGGAAACCCAGTTAATGTATAAAAATGTCCAAACGAACCCCAAAAATTGCAAAATTAAACATGTAACATCCCAATTTTCAATTTGTATGTTATACATAGGTCATCATATGCATATCATATTTTATTTGTATTTTGGTTGTGATACTATAAATCTCAAGCAACTCAAGGACCCAAGGAGAGAGTTGGAGGTTTCATTCATTTTCATATTTGAATTTTCTCAAATTTGAAAAGAGGATCAATTTGATTTTAAATATTGTTTTCTCCAATTATTTCCAATAATAAAAATAAATGAGAGAAGATAAAATGACTTCTTTAAAAGAGAGGAATATTGTAGAAGAAATTTTAAAATCAAATTAATATTTTATTTGCTATTTTATTTGAATTAGAAAAATATGCATTTTTGAAAATTGCATTTTTAGGCCAGAAAAATGTTCACTTTGTCCTAAATATTATGTTTGGACGGTGAAAATTATTTCTTCTATTTTTAGAATTTTTTTATATTTTATTAGGATTTTTCTTTCGGGCGAAATTCTTAAAAAAAAGTTTCAACCGACTCGGCCGAAGCCTAGCCTGCCCAGCAGGCTGCCGCCACCTTTCCCCGCGCGGGAACCGCCCCAACGCCGTAGGCCGTGTCCGATGCGGACACACCTCTCGAGGCCATCGCGGCTTCCCCAAGGCAACCCGCCGCCTCGCCCCCACTTTTTAAGGAGCCCCCCCGGCCCCTCTCCTCACCACCGCCGCTGCCGCAGCCGCCTCCAGCCGAGCCGCCGCTGCCGCTACTCGCTGCCGCCGCTGCTGCTTCCCCGCCCCTGCATCGTCGTTCGCTGGAGCCGCCGCCCACCGTTGACCACTGCCGTCGTTTAACCGGTATAAAACCCTGCCAGTTCACCGGCCATTTTTTTGGGTTCTTCGGTTTTAGATCGGGTTTTTTAGGGTTCGCTAATTAGCGAACACTCTTTATTTAGTTCTTTTTACCGAACAGATTCATTCGTTTAGTTCTATTAGTGAACGTTCGTTCATTAGATTTTTTTATTTTTCTGTTTATTTTAGGCCAGGGACCTATCCATGAATACTTCTATCATAGTTTAGTCCCTGATCTTTAAACCCTCGCAAGTTTTTGCCCGTTTGTCAAAATCTAGTGAAACCAACGCTAAAATCGTCGGCTTGTTCCCCACTTTCCAGATAACAAACGTGAACATGATTTTCATAAATTAAAATTTGGTTTCAAGAAGATTTGAATTCAAACTTCTTTTGATCGTAGTTTTAATTTCGTAGCTCCGATTCGATAGATTCTTTCTGCAAATCGAAGCTTTTCAGTTGAACTTTTAGTTTGGATATTTTCTCTTGAGTTTCACCCTTGCATCTTATGCTTGTGTGCTTATGTATGCTACTTTTTGTTTTACAATAGAGTTTCCGGAGTGCGAAGCGTGCTACTACGAGTCACTAGGGTTTTCAGATCGTCAGCAAGGCAAGTTCACACTTTGATCATACTCTTCCTATACCCAGTTTTACTTGCATTATATACACCCTCAAAGATTGCATGAGTAGGATTGGGAACATGTGGTTATTGCTATGTAGTTGATGAGGTAGGAACCTATTACCTTTGATCACCCCGGGAACATACGCTTTGTTACTTCTTGCTTAGTCATGCTCGTAGACGTGGATTGGTATGTGAGAATCATGCAAGTTGTGAGAGATAATAATTAAGGGTAACTACTTTAAGGTGGAAACTTTAACTCACATCTGGGTGGATTATTTGGGGACCCTGGAGAACCCAGTGGTTTGCCCGGGCACCTGGAGAACCGAGCGCTTGCCCAAGGGGATCCCGAAGTACCCGTGTGATCACCCTATGGAATGCCACCCAGGCTCAAAGGGATCATAAGATTATTCATGATGGAAACCTCCATGCGCATCCACAATCCATTATGGGCTCTGGCATAGTTGAGTATGTTGTGTGAGCTCTTTCAGTGGTAGCTAGCAGATGTAGGGGATGTAGGTTGTACTGTCTACCCAGAGTAAAGAGTTCATGCTTCAGAAAGACTATGTCTCGATCATCCATTTCTTAGACATCATGTAGTGCGAGAAATCCAACGGAGGAGATCGAGTCTTGTGGGAAAAGTGGGCAAACCTCTACAGAGTGTACAAACTAATCATGATTAGCCGTGTCCCCGGTTATGGACATCTTGGGTATATGGTGCTTGAATTATTATGTTGATCTCATCACTTTACTTAATTAATTGGTTGGGATATTGATTATTAATTTGGGATTGAGATGGGGTTACCATTCTCAATGTTTTCAACCAAATTTGTAGTTAAATAAAATATATTCCGTCGTTGTAGGGAAAAACTAGCTTTTCGCAAAATGATAACCATAGAGCCTCCACCAGCAATATATGCATATAGTTATAGTTGTTTGATGTTTCATTACTCTATACTTTTATTTTGCCAGCATATTCCATGTGATGACCTACACAGGATGCAACGTATTATGTTGCAAAGTTTTCAGACGAAGAGTAAGGTGCGCTAGGTCGTTGTCGTGCACTCAGCTATGTCGTTGGAGTTGATGGACTCATTTACCTTAGAAGCTTCCGCTGTAATCTTATTTAGATGGCCTGCAGCCATATTAATATAATAGATTCTCTTTTAAGGCTTTCGATGTAAAAAGTGTGTGATTGAACTCTGTTATAAAACCTCGAGTACTGTGTGTGTCAGCACTACCGATCCAGGGATGACACTTATACACTGAGATTTGACCGTCTGAGGTCGGATCGCTACAGAACACAACACTTATGTTGTTCTATGTTGACACTCGAAATTTTTGAAAGCAATAATAGGGTACGGATATCATTTCGTCCCCAAAGGTGGCACGTTCCCTACCGAAACCATCACGCTTGTTGTGAGAAGCTCTGGTTTGTGAGAAGCTCATACCCGAACCTGCCCCAAATGGAACAAATTTTTTACCACGACATGTTGATGCGCTCCATGATAGCATGCCAAGTTTCATGAATTTCAGACGAGTTTTGGATTTACTGGAATTTAAAAACCAGGTATCTCAATGTTTGCGGTCGAGTGACGGTGGCAGGGTGTTTGAAATTCATTCCCATTTATTGCATGGGACCTAAGCATGCAACCAAGGACACAGATTTGATATTTCAACCAGTTTATATGCACCGGAGAATGTGCATGTAGTTCAAATTTTAATTATGCACATAAAATGCCTGGGAAACCTACTTAATGTATAAAAATGTCCAAATGAACCCCAAAAAATTCCAAAAATAAACACAACACTCCTGTTGTTCTATATTGACACTCGAATTTTTTTGAAAGCAATAAGAGGCAGCAGATATCGTTTCGTCCCTAAAGGTGGCACGTTCCCTACCGAAACCATCACGCTTGTTGTGAGAAGCTCTGGTTTGTGAGAAGCTTATACCCAAACCTGCCCCAAATGGGACAAAATTTGTACCACGGCATGTTGATCCCGCTCCATGATAGCATGCAAAGTTTCATGAATTTCAAACGAGTTTTGGATTTACTAGAATTTAAAAACCAGGTATATCATTGTTTGCGGCTGAGTGACGGTGGCAGGGTGTGTGAGATTCATTCCCATTTCTTGCATGAGACCTAAGCATGCAACCAAGGACACAGATTTGATTTTTCAACCCGTTTGTATGCACTAGAGCATGTGCATGTAGTTCAAATTTTAATTATGCACCTGAAATGCCTACAAAACCAAGTTAACGTATAAAAATGTCCAAACAAACCCTGAATAATTCCATTTTTTTGACGACACACCTATAGTTGCATGTTCACTGCAGCTAAAAGTTCTAGCAATTCAAACACCATCCTTTGTAGCTGTGAGCCCATTATGTAATTCAAATCAAGACGATAAATCAAGTAGATCACACATAGTTTATTATCACCTACCATGTGAGATGCAACACAAAATATCTTGGAGCACCATTGGTACATAGTATGCCTATGGTTTACGCGAGAAGGTGCGTCGGCTACAGTCCACAGCCGGCATGTCAAGAACACTAGCTCACTCCCCAAATATCAATTCACTGTTCCTTCGTCGTGTGTGAAAGATGGGGACGTGGACCCATGTCATGAGGGCAACTTCGGCGGCCCACTCTGGCGAGAGCGCGGCCGCAGCTGCCAGGCGTGTGCTAACAAGCTTTGTGAGGGCGACCGCAGTATGTGTCCGGGCGGCCAAGGCAGCCCAAATGACCGCAGTTGCTTCTCAAGCGGCGGCAGCAGTATCTGCC
Organism: Triticum monococcum; assembly: GCA_034509565.1. NCBI lineage: Eukaryota > Viridiplantae > Streptophyta > Magnoliopsida > Poales > Poaceae > Triticum > Triticum monococcum. The sequence continues at coordinate 573,579,963 of CM067847.1, forward strand.
TCGGGGATAGCAACTGGCGAGAGCGGCACAACAGCTGTCCGTTCCGCAGCGGTGGCCTTAGCCCTAATGGAGGCCGCCCACTACCATGTCGAGGCTATCCACGCCCAGCTTGTGGTGGTCACCGCACAAATGAAACGAAGCTTCTCCAACAACGGTAGGCAACCCACGGCCGAAGAGTTGGCAATCACCAAGAGAGTTCGAGCAGCTGTCCGTTCCTGTGCGGCATACCTTGCCACGACGGACCCCGCGAGAGCCCAGATCGCGACCGCCCATGCCCAGCTCACAGCGGCCTATTCCAAAGATATGTCGGACGCGGATGGCGAGATGCTTGCCGAGTATGGTGCAATTGATCCTATGGAGCCCCTTCCCCAGGAGACCGTCGGGCGCGAGCTGGACATGGAAGCGGCGGCGGAGATCGACGAGCACCAGCCGTAGTATTACTCTTTGTTTTGTTTAATTAAGAGAGCCGGTCTTTAATTTGTTAGAGTAATGTTCAGGTCGGCTAGCTCTGTTTAATTGCTGAACTTGCTGCATTAAGATGTTAGTCTCCTTTGTGTACGCAAATTATGCAATGACGTGGGTGACCACTGTAACTAAGGAAATACGAACCAAAATTTTTTGTGTTCAAACTCAACACACACGGGTTAAGCTATCTGAATCGCTTGTGATGTTCACATATAGTACAGAGTTCTGAATAAGCGACCATGTCTGATAACACTTTGCGTGCCAGTTTTTTTGGCTTCCGCGGAAATATCTACCTCCCCGCATGCCCTCACCACCGGCGCAACACCTTCCACCCAAATCACCGATCCCTCCACCAAATAAGCGTCGCCCTAAGCCATGGTGCGCGTAGTATAGCCAGGATCCCAAGGACCATTTGGCAGCGGAGAAGCAAATCACGGCCGCACACGCGGATGAGGTCACGATGGCTGCCATTCGTGTTGACCCCCAGATCTTGGAGGAGCACCACGCTGCCAAGGCCACCGTCAATGCCTCGCGCACCGCCGACGCGACACGGTTGTCTGTTTGGTTCAATTCTGCAATGCGATGTTCAATTGTTGTGGGTCTATTCTTTTATTGTATACCATGTGAGAAATAAATCTAATTTGGCTGTACTAAATAAATGAGAATCAAATACAATTGCTATATTTCCATGTTGTTAAGCATGCTTGGTTTGGTTAAATGTCTGATCTTCTATTAGGAGTATGTTATATTGTGCAATGTGGTGCTCGGTTAATGTTTGATTCTTTTGTTGTGGTGTTTAGCTAACTGCTTGGTTCAATTCTACACTGCGATGTCCAATTGTCGTGGGTAGAATTTTGTATTGTTGCGCATGTGAGGAATAAATAGAATTTGGCTGCACTTCAGACATGAGAAATATATACAAGTGCTATATTTCCTAGTTCTTAATAATGATTTGTTTGGATAAATGGATTTTCCATGTGGCTTGAATTAATCATATGAATCTGCAATGTGCTTATTTTTCATCAACATATTTTATTGATAGCATGCGAACTCTTACTTAACCTGATGACTAACTACCTTATACGTGTTGCAGGGAAACAATGGGAAGCATTGAGGTTTAAAATCGAGGTTAGCACATGCATGGTCCATTGCCTAATAGCACATTATTGGGAAATTGCAGGAACCATTCTAATAATAAGGTTTTTAATAATTTGGTCTTGGACATGTAGGTCCTGCTGTCAGAGGTTTTGACCTATTGTTCGACCCTTTTTGCATATGGGGAAATGAGTTGTCCATGAATATCAGTCAAGTCAAGAAATTCAGAAAGATTGTTAGGATAAAGAAATTAGTGAAAAAAAACAACAAGATCTTTGTCTACACAATGAAGAAGACATCAGTTCACTACAGGATGGTACTAACTATTTTACCTTGACTTTTTTAGTCCTTTGCCCCATTTCCAATATAGAGAAGATATTTATGCACATCCTTGTTTTCAGGACTTTCCAAAGTAGTTCATTGATGATGGTTAGGAGGCGAGGAAGGTACTCATACAATACCCATGGTTCAATATTGAAGTGTTCCTGAAGAGGGCGAAGGATGGACGGTCAATCATCCACAGACACTGGCCTAAAGTTACAAAGACCTTCAACATCAATGAAGGCTCAATATTCGCCTTCTGCTTCAGCAGTTTTCCAGATGTACATCTGTCTATGTAGTGTCTATCATGCTAATTTCGAAAGGTTATAGATGTTGCATGTGAAACTTGGTCCTAGTGTAGTTGTGTAATGGGGTAGCTGAGTGCTGAAGCTATATGATGTTGTACTCTAATGTATTTCAATTATGAAAATGAAATATATTGTGTGCTTAATATGAAATGTCAGTTAGATTAATAAATGGATTATGAATACTCGGATAATTAGCCTGCTAATTGGGATTTGCTATTGCAAATGGTTGTTGACAAAATACCATGGGTGATGACATCAGGCAACGCACACAGTTTCTAGGAATAAACCATGTTGGATCAATGAACAATCACACACGACTTTCTCTTGAAAACTGTTTACGTTAGGCCACCTTGCGCAAACGTTTACCACATAAAAGCTGTGTGTGATGAACAGCCTTTGCCAAACAGTTTCTCCTACGGATGTGATGCATTCAATAATGCAAAAGATTTAACGGGAAATTTTGTGTGTGATTGTCGGTGTTCTGGGAACGGGGGTCCCTAGACTTGCCTGCATGTGGCCCACGGCGTGGCTGGGCTAGCATCTTCATCGACATGGCATTCAAGACCCTTGCGAGGGGCCAAGCCTTGCAAGGTGGACGATGCAAGACCTCCTCAGGAGCGGCCTCGCCAGGCAGGCTCACGAGGGGCGGAGATATCAAGGTGGGGAAAACCTCGCGAGGCCCCCGTGATGTGAGCCATGACCATCGAGACCAGGGGGGCACTAGGAGGGCGCCAGGGCGCGCAACGTCCTTGTTTCCTCTTTGGTGCTAAGGGGGCAAGCGTAGGCGCGGAGTACCGAGGCATCAGGCAAAGGTTTCCATATTGGTGCAATGAGACCAAGACCAGTAGGACGGCAAGACGGAGGTCACCATGGAGCCCAAGACGGCGTCATCACCAGAGCCTTTGGCAGGCGAAGACCACCTTTTGTCAGGATAGCTTGGACTAGTTGTCCCCTTCCGAATTGGCCATTGTTGGTTCCCTTCCCGCTCAATATTTGGGGAGAGGGCAGGGCCTCTATAAGTAGGACTAGCCACCACCATCGATCGAGGATGGATCATCAAGATCATCCCCAACCACACAAGCGCACCAAGCACAAGAACACCTCGACCTCAGGAGGCTGTTCTTCCCCTTGTATTGTTCATCATCAGCCCAAGAGGCAATCCACCACCACCACACTGGAGTAAGGTATTAGACCACAATGGTGGCCCGAACCAGTATAAATCTTGTGTCTGTGTGTTGTGAGTTCGTCGAGTGCACCCGCGAGATCTTAGCGAGCTAGGGCGTGGATCGATAGAGAGAAAACCTTCGCGCGCACCCTAGTGTTTGAACCTCGAGGGTTTGCCGGAACCCGTAATCTGACATTTGGCGCACCAGGTAGGGGTGCACCGTAGATTCTCTTCCATCAATCTGTGCTCCGACGCCACCGCGCTTCGCTCGCATGGCAGGCGCCCCCCCGCCGACTCCGACGGCCAGCGTTGACGACGGGGCCAGGGGGCTCCGAGCCCTTTCCCCCGCCCTGCGGCGGGTGCAGTGGCCGCCCAAGTTCAGGCCGGAGATGCCGCCGCGCTAGGACGGTGCGGTGGACCCGTCAGCTTTCCTGCTAGCGTACGAGGAGGCCGTCCACGAAGCCGGGGGTGATGACAAGGTCATGGCCAACTGGCTTCCCATGGCCCTCGCCGGCGAGCCGTGCGCCCGGCTACTCAAGCTTCTCGGATCCATGGTGGCATCTTGGGAGGAGCCGCATGACCTCTTCAGTACATGCTACGCGGCACCGGCACACCACGCAGTCGCGGCCTTGCTAGGCGGCTCACAGGCGCCACCTTCAGAGTGCCACATCAAGTCGTTCCTCCGCCAGATTGGTGCCGCTTCCACGCGCTCGGGGGCTCCACTGAGCTGGGCCGCGCCTGAGGCCGACCTCACCTTTAGCTCAGAAGACCACCCCGTCACCACCACTCGCTCGGGCATGCTTCTGATGCTCTGCATGCCCACCATCTGCAACGTGGCCGTCACCAAGACCCTCATCGACAATAGCGTTGGCCTCATCTTGCTCTCCATGGATGCCTTCAGCCTTCTTCATGTGCCGCTCGAGCGACTCAGCCTCAGCAAGCCTTTCTCAGGAGTTCGTGGCGGCGCTGCCCGCTCCCTGGGGCAGATCCGCCTTCCCGTCACCTTCGGCACGTGCGACAACTACCGCACTGAGCTGGTTGACTTCGACATCGCCCGCATCGGCCTACCGTACAATGCCGGTACCTAGCTCTGGCCCAGTTCACCGCGGCAACCCATCCAGCCTACAACCTCATGAAGATGCCTGGAAGCAAAGCTGTCCTCACCGTCAAGGGGGACACCAAGGAGGCCGTGACGGCGCTCAAACTTGCCTTCAGGACCGCTGCGGCGGCACAGCCCGTCGGCATTGGTGCCCCCTGAGGCCAAGGAGGCCGCGCAAACCAAGAAGAAGTATTTGTTCACCCAAGACAAGGCAGAAACCAAGCAGGTGCCGGTCGATGAGAACGGCTCCTCAGGAGCCACCTTCACCATAGGTGCCGGCCTGAACCCCAGCCAAGAGGAAGCATTGGTGAAGTTCTTGCGCACGCGCAAGGACATATTCGCATGGGAGCCCAATCAGCTGGTGGGGGTTCCGAGAGAGGTGATTCAGCACCACTTAAGGGTGTGCCCCAATGTGCGGCCTGTGAAGTAGCCAGCAAGGCGGCATTCCATGGAGAAGCATGCCTTCATCGTCCAAGAGACCCGCAAGTTGGAGGCGGTAGGTGCCATTCGTGAGGTCAGGTACCCCGAATGGCTGGCGAATCCAGTCGTGGTGCCTAAGAAAGGCGGGAAGGAGCGAATGTGTGTCGACTTCACCAATCTCAATAAGGCGTTCCCTCAAGATCCGTTCCCTCTCCCGCGCATCGACCATATCGTCGACTCCACCGCCGAGTGCGACCTACTGTGCTTCCTGGATGCGTTCTCAGGGTATCACCAAATCAAGATGATGGTGGAAGATGAAGAGAAGACAGCCTTCCTAACCCCGTGTGGGGTCTACTGCTACACCTGTATGCCCTTCGGACAGCGCAACGCGGGTGCAACCTTTTAGCGGCTAATGCACATCGCTTTAGGGTGGTAGCTCGGGAGAAACACGAAGGCCTATGTCGACGACATTGTGGTGAAGTCTCGGGAGGCGAGAACCTTCATCCAAGACCTGGAGGAGACCTTCGAAAGCGTGCGCCATTTGAACTTGCGGCTTCACCCGAAAAAGTATGTGTTTGGTGTCCCTTCCGGCAAGCTGCTGGGTTTCCTTGTGGATCAAGGCCATCGAGGGCATGAGCCCGCCGCAGACCCTCAAGGAAATGCAGAAGCTGGCTGGTCGGGTGACTGCATTGGGGCGCTTCATCTCCAAGATGGGAGAGTGCGCCTTACCCTTCTTCAAGATGATGAAGAAGAAGGGCCCGTTCGAGTGGACTTCGAAGGCCGACCGAGCCTTCCAAGACCTCAAGAGATACCTGACCAGCCCTCCGGTGATGGTAGCGTCACGGCCCCTCGAGCCTCTAGTACTTTATCTTGCCGCCACCCCATACTCTACCAGCGCTGCGCTAGTGGTGGTTCGGGAGGAGCACCAGGCCAAGAGTGCACCGTTCCAAGCTACGTCGCCAGCCAAGGTGACGCAAGATCAGGAAAGCGCGGCAAGAGCCATAGCGGCAGCAATAGGAGACCAAGCTCGGAAGGATGGCACCGTAGAGATTCCCGCAAGCGATCAGGCGCTAGGGATCCCACCACCTCAGGAGGCACCCCAGCTTGCACAAGACGCGAGCCTCAGCAAGACACCGCTCCTCGTCGAGCACAAGGTGTATTTCGTCAGCACGGTGTTGAGGGACGCAAGGGCACGATGCCCCATGCCTCAAAAGCTCCTGCTCGCACTCCTGGTGGCCTCGCGCAAGTTAAGGCACTACTTCCAGGGCATCTCGGCCTACCCATTGGAGAGGGTGCTCAGGAGCCCCAACTCCACTGGAAGGGTCGCTGAGTGGAACATCGAGTTGCAGGCATTCCAGTTGGAGTTCAGCACCACCAGGGTCATCAAGGGAGCCGCGCTCGCTGATTTTGTGGTGGAATGGATGGATGCCCCGACTTTTGAAGTGGGCGAGGACCGGTCTACCTCGCCAGGAAGTGAGGCTCCCGACGGATGGGTCATGTACTTTGATGGTGCCTTCGCGCATCAAGGCGCGGGGGCTAGAGCAGTACTCATCTCGCCCACGCAGGACAAGCTCTACTACGCTATGCAGCTTTGCTTTCAGCAGGGCGAGAAGGTCTCCAACAACATCGCAGAATACGAAGGTCTCATAGCTGGCTTGAAGGCCGCGACAGCTGTAGGAGTAAAGCGCCTCACCGTTAGGGGCGACTCAGATCTCCTAGTGAACTTCTCCAACAAAGTATATGAGCCAAAGGACGAGCACATGGAAGCGTACCTTGCAAAGGTACGAAAGATGGAAAAACAGTTCCTAGGCCTGGAGGTAGAGCATGTGCCCCGTGGCACCAACAAGGAAGCCGACGACATCGCCAGGAGGGCATCCAAGCGGCAGCCCCAAGAGCCTGGCGTCTTCGAGGAGCAGCTCTTCAAGCCGTCAGCTACACCACCACTTTCAAGCACGACACGGCCTCGGGAGGAGCTCCCATAACCACCTGCCACGGGAGCCCCAGCTTGTGGCCCAGCCTCAGGAGCTCGCTTGCTCTTGGCAATCGAGCCCCAAGAGGGATGTTGGACCAAGGAATTCAAGGAATATTTGATGCAAGGGGCACTACCAGAAAAGGAATAGGACACAGAGCACGTGGCTCGGCAAGCCACGACATACTACATTCAGGATGGTGTGTTGTACAGGAAGCGACCAAATGATGTTTCACTGCGTTGCATTTCCATGGACCAGGGGAAGGAGTTGCTGATTGACATACACAGCGGGGACTGCGGACACCACTCGTCATCACGGACTCTTGTCGGCAAGGTGTTTCGCAGTGGATTCTACTGGCCAATGGCGCTCAATGATGCAGCTGAGCTGGTGAAGTCCTGCAAAGCTTGCCAGTTCCACGGCAAGTAGATCTATCAGCCAGCTCAGGGCCTCCAGACTATACCACTCACATGACCGTTCGCGGTCTGTGGGCTGGATATATTGGGCCCATTCCCTCGAGCGCCAGCGGGCTACCGTTACCTCTACATCACCATCGAGAAGTTCACCAAGTGGGCGGAAGTGGAAGCCATTCGCACCATCCCAGGTGGTTCCGCGGTCAAGTTCATCAAGGGCCTCGTAAGCCGTTTCGGGGTCCCCAACCGCATCATCACCGACAGTGGCTCGCAGTTCACCGGTGACCTCTTCAAAACATACTGTGCTAACCTTGGAACGCTGATCTCCTACGCTTTGGTGGCGCACCCCAGGAGCAATGGCCAGGCTGAACGCGCCAACGCGGAGGTCCTGAGAGGCCTCAAGACCAGGACCTTCAAGAAGCAGCTCGGGGCCTGCGGCAGGGGCTGGCACGACGAGCTCCAGTCCGTGTTGTGGTCCATCCGCACCACCGCCACTAAGCTGACAGGCTAACACCATTCTTCCTTGTCTACGAAGCCGAAGCGGTCCTCCCCCTTAGGTCAACCATCACTCCGCACGGGTCCTGGTGTTTGATGAAACGCAGCAGGACGCCACGCGGGGGATGGACCTCGTGCTTGGGGAGGAATGTCGCTGCGAAGCTGCACTACGGGCGGCAAGGTACCGGCAGGCACTATGGCGATACCACTGTCGCAACATCCGCTCCAGGATGCTCAAGGCAGGCGACCTCGTCCTAAGGCGGGTCCTCTCCAGGGAAGGTTTGCACAAGCTCTCACCCATGTGAGAGGTCCCGTTAAGGGTCGTCCATATCTCCAGGCCTGGCGCCGCGCGCTTGGAGACACAGGACAGGGTGCCCATCCAGAACCCTATGAAGCAAGGCCTAGTGCCTGTGAAGCAAGGCCCAGTGCCTGTGAAGCAAGGCCCAGTGCCTGTGAAGCAAGGCCCAATGCCTGTGAAGAAAGGCCCAGTGCCTGTGAAGAAGGCCCGGTGCCTGTGAAGAATCGCTGCCCGTGACACTGTCATGTAATAATGAGTGGGGCTGTACACGCCTCGGAATCTCAGGAGTGCCTCCCTCGGGCCTCGGGGGCTCCCTTCCATGCCTAGTGGCAGCACTTAGCTCCGCATTGGTGAGAAGACGTGGAAGACTAGACTAGGTGTCGGACGCGGCTTTTCATTTGCTTTCCGCAGTTGGCTCGCCTTCTCTTAATCGAAGTTTGCTTCTAGTGTTCCTTGCTGATTTGGTTCTGTCGCCTTTTGCCGCCTTTTCCGAATCTAGTTCGCTTATGTTCTCTCTCTCTCTCTCGCATACCTCGCAAGGGGGCTAGGCAGGTGCCTTCGTGAGGGTTTCTTCCTCCTGCGTTGGTCCTTCTCTCTACCTTCGGTCTGCTTTCTCACGAGGCACCCTCGTTCGAGCCCGCAAGCCGGCGCATCTCTCCTAATCCAGGCCCCTCGGGTACCGCGAAATGAAGCGCTGGGTCAAGGCTCCGGTGAGCGATAAGTCTCCTTGCGAACCTCCTAACGAATTTTTTGCAGTTCCTGAGCAACCACTAAGCCAAGATGGGCACGAGGAAACAAGTGCCTCGTGAAGAAGAGGCTGCCCCGAACGCACCAGGCTAAGTTACCTCTGCACAAAATAACGGCACAACATGGAAATAACAAGCATAGCATAATGAGTGAGGAATCACAATTCGATACACGCCCTCCGGGCCCATACTGGTTTCATTTTGATGCAGGAAAGAAAAGAGGAACAAAACAAAAGCAGTGTTGCAGCGAACCACGGGGCAGGCCTCCAGCCACTTCCCGAGCTTAGCCGGATCCCTCCTCGTGCTTCACGGAGGCACGGTGACAAGACGACCCGCTACCACCTTCGGAGCGAGCGCGGCGGCATGGCGGCCGGCCGTAGCCGCCGCTGCTGGAGCATTCGCCAAGAGAAGGCCAACCAGTGCCCCCCATGATCACAGGTAATAATGGTTTTCCTTGCATTTTGCAGGGACTTGTCAAGTCGGGCAGTTTCTGAGGCAGCGTGTGGAAGAAGAGACGCCCACATCCAATCAATTGCCACGCGTCAACCGAGGCCGCCGGCTTTTGGGGCCCGCGGTGCTCCACACTTGACCTTTGGCTTCACCTCAAAGCCAAGCCCAAGCGCGCCTTGGGCCCAGGGGCTACTATCGGCATTCTGGGAACGGGGGTCCCCAGACTTGCGTGCCTGCAGCCCATGGTGTGGCTGGGCTAGCAAGTCTGTATGGCCCATCTTCATCGACAAGGCATTGAAGACCCTCACGAGGGTCCAAGCCTCGTGAGGCAGACGACACAAGACCTCCTCAGGAGCGGCCTCGCCAGGCAGGCTCATGAGGGGTGGAGAGATCAAGGCGGGGCAAACCTCGCGAGGTCCCCGTGACGTGAGCAATGACGATCGAGACCAGGCGGGCGCTAGGCGGGTGCCGGCGCGCGCAGCGTTCTTATTTCCTCTTTGGTGCTAAGGGGGCAAGTGCAGGCGCGGAGTACCGAGGCATCAGGAAAAGTTTTCAAATTGGTGCAACGAGACCAATACCAGCAGGACGGCAAGACGGAGGTCACTGTGGAGCCCAAGACGGCGTCATCACCAGAGCCTTTGGCAGGCTAAGACCACCTTTTGTCAGGATAGCTTGTACTAGTTGTCCCCTTCCGAATTGGCCGTTGTTGGCTCCCTTCCCGCTCAATATTTGGGGAGAGGACCAGGGCCTCTATAAGTAGGACTAGACACCACCATCGGCCGAGGACAGATCATCAAGATCATCCCCAACCACACAAGCGCACCAAGCACAAGAACACCTCAACCTTAGGAGGCTGTTCTTCCACCTGTATTGTTCATCATCAGCCCAAGAGGCAATCCACCACCACCACACTGGAGTAGGGTATTACACCACAATGGTGGCCCGAACCAGTATAAATCTTGTGTCCTTGTGTTGCAAGTTCGTCGAGTTCACCCGCGAGATCTTAGCGAGCTAGGGCGTCGATCGATAGAGAGAAAACCTTCGCGCTCACCCTTGTGTTCGAACCTCGAGGGTTTGCTGGAACCCGTGATCCGACAGTGATGTACCTATGAACGGAAACGTTTTCCTTGGAGCGACTATGTGGGATGTACATACGAACGGAAACTTTTAGCGGGGATTGACTATGTGGGATGTACTTGCGACCGGAAACAATTTCATCATATAATTGTATTTTTTAGGTCTAATGTACGTATTTCCGTATTTGAGCACTCGCCGGTCGCACACGACCTCATTTTGCCGAGAGTGTGTGCCAGGAGGGCATATCCCCGATGGTTTCAAGGTCGTGTGGGAACGACCCCCCTATCACCCACACTCACTAGGCGACGGTTCCAATTGCCGTCGTGGAAAGGGGTTAAAAACCGTTTGTATAGGACCGATGTGTACCAGTGTTTGTTGCTGTTATAATAATATACATCATGCTTTTATGTCTGTATTTTTTTATCGACACCTCACTCTCTAAACATGTGGACATGTTATTCGATTTTGACTTTCGCTTGAGGACAAGCGAGGTCTAAGCTTGGGGGAGTTGATACGTCCATTTTGCATCAAGTTTACCTACTGTTACTTATAATGTTTTTATGCATAATAATACTTTTTGGAGTAATTCTAATGCCTTTTCTCTCACAATATACAAGGTATACACAAAGAGGGAGAATTCCGGTAGCTGGAAATATGGACCAGAAAAAGCTACGTCAGGCTACCTATTATGCACAACTCCAATTGAGCTGAAACTTTATGGGGAACTTTGATGGAATATATAAGGAATATTGGAGTCAATAAGTACCAGAGGGGGCCCACCAGGTGGACACAACCCACCCGCGCGCCAGGGAGCCCAGGCGCGCCTTGGTGGGTTGTAACCTCCTAGGCCCACCTCCGGTGCCCATCTTCTGGTATATAAGTCATTTTGACCTAGAAAAAATATGGAGAGGACTTTCGGGACGGAGCACTGCCGTCTCGAGGCGGAACTAGGGCAGGAGCACGTTGGCCCTTCGGTGGAGCGATTCTGTTGGGGGAACTTCCCTCCCAAAGGGGGAAATCATCGTCATCATCATCACCAGCAACTCTCCCATCTTGGGGAGGGCAATCTCCATCAACATCTTCAACAACACCTTCAATCTGTGTACCGGAACTATAGATTGGTGCTTGTGGGTGACTAGTAGTGTTGATTACATCTTGTAGTTGATTAATATATGGTTTATTTAATGGAAGATTATATGTTCAGATCCATTATGATATTTAATACCCCTATGATCTTGAGAATGTTTATCACTTGTGAGTAGTTACTTTAGTTCTTGAGGTCAGGGGAGAAATCATGTTGCAAGTAATCATGTGAACTTGATATGTGTTCGATATTTTGATAGTATGTATGTTGTGATTCCCTTAGTGGTGTCATGTGAATGTTGACTACATGACACTTCACCATATTTGGGCCTAAGGGAATGCATTGTGGAGTAGTTATTAGATGATGGGTTGCGAGAGTGACAGAAGCTTAAACCCTAGTTTATGCGCTATTCCGTAAGGGACCGATTGGATCCAAAAGGTTAATGCTATGGTTATAATTTATTCTTAATACTTTTCTCGTAGTTGTGGATGCTTGTGAGGGGGTTAATCATAAGTAGGAGGATTTTTCAAGTAAGAACAACACCTAAGCACCGGTCCACCCACATATCAAATAATCAAAGTTGCGAACACAAATCGAATCAACATTATGCCCTCCTCGGCCCACCTCTGGTGCCCATCTTCTGGTATGTAAGTCATTTTGACCTATAAAATATAGGGAGATGACTTTCGGGATGGAGCGCCACCGTCTCGAGGCAGAACTTGGGCAGGAGCACTTTTTCCCTCCGGTGGAGTGATTCCACCGGGGGAACTTCCCTCCCAAAGGTAGAAATCATCGTCATCATCATCACCAACAACTCTCCCATCTTCGGGAGGGCAATCTCCATCAACATTTTCAACAGCACCATGTCCTCTCAAACCCTAGTTCATCTCTTGTGTTCAATCTATGTATAGGAACTATAGATTGGTGCTTGTGGGTGACTAGTAGTGTTGATTACATCTTGTAGTTGATTACTATATGGTTTATTTGGTGGAAGATTATATGTTCAGATCCAGTATGTTATTTAATACCCCTATGATCTTGAGCATGTTTATCACTTGTGATTAGTTACTTTAGTTCTTGAGGTCAGGGGAGAAATCATGTTGCAAGTAATCATGTGAACTTGATATGTGTTCGATATTTTGATAGTATGTATGTTGTGATTCCCTTAGTGGTGTCATGTGAACGTTGACTACATGACACTTCACCATATTTGGGCCTAAGGGAATGCATTGTGGAGTAGTTATTAGATGATGAGTTGCGAGAGTGACAGAAGCTTAAACCCTAGTTAATGCGATATTCCGTAAGGGACTGATTGGATCCAAAAGTTTAATGCATGGTTAGAATTTATTCTTAATACTTTGTTCATAGTTGTGGATGCTTGCGAGGGGGTTAATCATAAGTAGGAGTCTTGTTCATGTAATAACAACACCTAAGCACCGGTCCACCTGCATATCAAATCATCAAACTAGCGAACACAAATTGAATCAACATGATGAAAGTGACTAGATGAAATTCCCGTGTACCCTCAAGAACGCTTTGCTTATTATAAGAGCCCGTTTTGGCATGTGCCTTACCTCAAAAGGATTGGGATACCTTGCTGCACTTTTTTACTATTATCGTTACTTGCTCATTACAAATTATCTTGGTACCAAACTACTCCGTTACTTGTAATTTCAGCACTTGCCGTCATTACCTTGCTGAAAACCACTTGTCATTTCCTTCTGCTCCTCATTGGGTTCGACACACTTACTTATCGAAAAGGCTACAAATGCTCCCATATATTTGGGGGTCATCAAGGTTATTTTCTGGCGCCATTGTCGAGGAGCGAAGCGCTCTTAGTAAGTGGAAATTGGTAAGGAAAAATTATTACTATGTGCTGAAATTTATTATCACTAGTTACTATGGAAGACAATCCTTTGAGGGGTTTGTTCGGGGTATCTTCACCTCGACCGGAACCAGAATCAGTCACCCCTTGACCTACTGCACCTACTTAAAATATTGAATATTAAATTCCTTTGGGTATGATAGAACAACTTCTATCTAATCCTTATGCAGGAGATGGAACCGAACATCCTAATATGCACTTGATATATGTGGAAGAAATTTGTGGATTGTTTAAGCTTGCAGGTTAACTCGAAGATGAAGTTAAGAAGAAGGTTTTCCCTTTATCTTTGAAGGGAAAAGCATTGCGATTTCACAAAAAAATTATCTTATGCATCTAGTTCATCTTGATCGGAATTATATATATATATTTTTGTCTCGTGAAGGAGAAAGTATTGCTCTAGCTTGGGGGAGGCTTAAGTCAATGTTATATTCATGCCCAATCATGAGCTCGCAAGAGAAATTATTATTTAGAACTTCTATGCTCGGCTTTCTCGTGATGATCAATCCATGCTCGATACTTCTTGTACTGGTTCATTTATGAAGAAGACTATTGAATTTCGGTGGGATCTTATAGGAAGAATTAAAGCAACTCTAAAGATTGGGAACTCGATGAAGGTAAAGATTCAGGTGTTAAGCTTAAGTATGATTGTGTTAAATCTTTCATGAACACCGATGCTTTTCAAAAATTTAGCACTAATTATGGACTTGACTCTGAGATAGTAGCCTCCTTTTGTGAATCATTTGCTACTCACGTTGATCTCCCTAAGGAGTAGTGGTCTAAATATCACCCACCTATTAAGGAAGAAATTAAAGAACCAGTACTAGCTAAAGAAGAAACTATTATTTATAATGTTGATCCAGTTGGTCCTACTGCTTATATTGAAAAACCACCTTTCCCTATTAGGATTAAGGAACATGCTAAAGTTTCAACTGTGGTCAACAAAAGTTATATTAGAACACCTAAACCTGATGAACAAATCAAAGTAGAACCTAGTGTTACTATGGTTAAGGATCTCCTGGAAGAAAATATAGATGGGCATGTTATTTACTTCTGTGAAGCAGCTGGTAGAATTGCCAAACACGATAAAACGGATAAACATAGACCTATTGTTTGCATGCCCCTTGTCATAGTTAAAATAGGAGATCACTGTTATCATGGTTTATGCGACATAGGTGCTAGCGTGAGTGCTATACCCTATACCTTATATCAAGAAATTATGAATGACATAGCACCTGCAGAGATAGAAGACATAGATGTTACTATTAAACTTGATAATAGAGATACTATATCACCAATTGTGATTGTTAGAGATTGTGAAGTGTTGTGTGGGAAAATAAAATACCCTACTGATTTTCTTGTTCTTGGTTCCCCACAAGATGACTCTTGTCCCATTATCTTCGATAGACCTTTCTTGAACAACATTAATGCTAACATAGATTGTGACAAACAAACTGTCTGTGTTAGCATTGGTGATGAGTCCCATGAGTTTAATTTTTCTAAGTTTAGTAAAAAAACTCATAAAAAAAGAATTGCCTAGTAAAGATGAAATAATTGGTCTTGCTTCTATTGTTGTGCCTCCTATTGATCCTTTAGAACAATACCTGCGAGACCATGAAAATGATTTACATATGCATGAAAGAAATGAAATGGATAAGATTTTCTTTGAACAACGTCCTCTGCTTCAAAACAATTTAATTATTGAAACTCAAGGAGGTCCTCCTCCACCTAAAGGTGATCCTATGTTTGAATTAAAACAATTGCTAGACACTTTGAAATATGCTTATCTTGATGAGAAGAAGATATATCATGTTATTATTAGTGCTAACCTTTCAGAACATGAAGAGGAAAGATTATTGAAAGTTCTAAGGAAGCACCGAGCTACTATTGGATATACTCTTGATGATTTAAAGGGCATTAGTCCCACTCTATGTCAGGACAAGATTAATATGGAACCTGATGCTAAACCCATTGTTGATCACCAACGTTGGTTAAATCCAAAGATGAAGGAAGTGGTAAGAATGGAAATATTAAAACTTCTGGAAGCAGGTATAATATATCCTATAGCTAATTGTAGATGGGTAAGTCATGTACATTGTGTTCCTAAGAAAGGAGGTATTACTGTTGTTCCTAATGATAAGAATGAACTTATTCCACAAAGAATTGTTACATGCTATAGAATGGTAATTGATTTTAGAAAATTAAACAAAGCAACTAGGAATATCATTACCCACTGCCTTTTATTGATCAAATGCTAGCAAGATTATCTAAGCACACACATTTTTGCTTCCTTGATGGATACTCTGGTTTTTCACAAATACCTGTTTCTCAACCTGATCAAGAAAAGACCACTTTCACTTTTCCCTTTGGAACTTATGCTTATAGACGTATGCCTTTTGGTTTATGCAATGCACCCGCTACCTTTCAAAGATGTATGACTGCTATATTCTTTGACTTTTTGTGAAAATATTGTTGAGCTTTTCATGGATGACTTTTCTGTTTATGGGAAGTCTTTTGATGATTGTTTAAGCAATCTTGATTGAGTTTTGTAGAGATGCGATCAAACAAATCTTGTCTTGGATTGGGAGAAGTGCCACTTTATGGTTAATGAAGGTATTGTTTTGGGCCATAAAATTCCTGAAAGAGGTATTGAGGTGGACAAAGCTAAGGTTGATGCGATTGAGAAAATGCCATGTCCTAAAGATATTAAAGGTATTTGTAGTTTCTTAGGTCATGCTGGTTTCTATAGGAGATTTACCAAAGACTTTTCCAAAATTTCTAGGCCTCTTACAAAGCTTTTGCAAAAGGATGTTCCTTTTGTTTTTGATGATGATTGTTTAGAAGCCTTCGAGACACTCAAGAAAGCCTTAATTTTTGCACCTATTATTCAACCACTTGACTGGAACATGCCTTTTGAAATTATGTGTGATGCTAGTGATTATGTTGTTGGTGCTGTTTTAGGACAAAGAGTTGATAAGAAACTAAATGTTATTCATTATGCTAGTAAAACTCTAGACATTGCTCAAAGAAATTATGCTACCACTGAAAAGGAATTTCTAGCAGTGGTGTTTGCTTGTGATAAATTTAGATCTTACATTGTTGATTCAAAAGTAATTGTTCACACTGACCATGCCGCTATTAAATATCTTATGGAAAAGAAAGATGCTAAACCTAGACTTATTCGATGGCTTCTCTTGTTATAAGAATTTGATTTGCATACCACTGATAGAAAAGTTGCAGAGAACCCCATAGCTAATAACTTGTCTAGGCTTGAAAATGTGCTTGATGACCCACTACCTATAGTTTATCTGATGAGCAGTTAGCTACAATAAATGTTTCTCATAATACTCCTTGGTATGCTGACTATGCTAATTACATCTTCGCTAAATATTTACCACCTAGCTTTACATACCAACAAAATAAAAAAAATCTTCTATGATTTAAGACATTACTTTTGGGATGACCCACATCTTTATAAAGAAGGAGTAGATGGTATTATTAGACGTTGTGTACCTGAGCATGAGTAGGGACAAATCCTACAGAAATGTCAGTCTGAAGCTTATGGAGGACATCATGCGGGAGATAGAATTGCTCACAATGTATTGCAACCCGGGTTTTGTTGGCCTACTCTCTTCAAGGATGCCCGTAAGTTCGTCTTATCTTGTGATGAATGTCAAAGAATAGGTAATATCGGTAAGCGTCAAGAAATGCCTATGAATTATTCACTTGCTGTTGAACCATTTGATGTTTGGGGATTTGATTACATGGGACCTTTTCCTTCCTCTAATGGGTATACAAATATTTTGGTTGCTGTTGATTATGTTACTAAGTGGGCAGAAGCGATTCCAACTAGTAGTGCTGATCACAACACCTCTATTAAAAATGCTTAAGGAAGTTATTTTCCCAAGGTCATCCTCAGTCTAGGGGTCAAGTTGAACTTAGCAATAGAGAAATAAAATTAATTTTGCAAAAGACTGTCAATAGGTCTTGGAAGAATTGGTCTAAAAAATTAGATGATGCACTTTGGGCTTATAGAACAACATATAAAAATCCTATGGGTATGTCTCGTTACAAAATGGTTTATGGAAAAGCTTGGCATTTGCCTCTTTAGTTAGAACAAAGCATATTGGGCAATTAAAGAACTCAACTATGATTTCAAACAGGCCGGTGAAAAGAGGTTATTTGATATTAGCTCATTAGATGAATGGAGAACCCAAGCTTATGAAAATGCCAAGTTATTTAAAGAAAAAGTTAAAAGATGGCATGATAAAATAATCCAAAAGTGTGAGTTCAAAGTTCGAGAATATGTTCTTTTGTACAACTCTCGTTTCAGATTCTTTGCAGGAAAACTCCTGTGCAAATGGGAAGGACCCTATGTTATCGACGAGGTTTATCGGTCTAGAGCTATCAAAATAAATAATGCCGAAGGTACTAACCCTAATGGGCAGCGGATAAAACATTATATCTCAGGTATGCCCATTAATGTTGAAAGTAATATTATCCAAACTATGACACCAGAAGAACACATAAAATAGACCTTCTGGAACACTCCAGAATCACGAAAAAGAGTAGGTACATGATACAGTAAGTAAACGGACTCCGAAAAATCCATCAAAATATTTTCTGTCTGTTTTGGAGGAAAAAAAGAACCAACTAGGAAGGTCACCCTGGTGGGCACAACACACCAGGTTGTTCCCACCTCGGGTACCTTCCGGACTCTATTTTTCTTCTGTTTGCTTGTTTCGCAACAAAAAAATATTTATATACCCCCCGAACCTATTGACCACTATATCGTGGAAAAATCTTCTGTTCTCTTTTCTTGCAGTTTTTGGCTAGATCTATTGAGCCAGGCATCATGTCTTCTTCTTCCTCCAACAACGCGGAAGAGGATGCTTGGTTGATGAAGATCAAGCTGAAGAGAGAAGAGCCCGTAGAAACTGTCAAAGGGGACAAGAGCAAGGAGGCTACCGGAGATCAAGCGCCGGTGGTTGAGCAAGCTTGGACTGCTAAGGAAGAAGAAGAAGCTATCCTTAAACCTTACTATGCTCATCTTACCCCAACTGAGATTGAAGCCTTTCGAATCATTGAAACAGTTCGTGTGCAAAATAAGTATCTCACTCGTGAAAATATTCTACATGAAGAGCACATCATCTTCCTCCGAAGCGTCATCCATAGATTGGAGAATCTCTTGATCATGAAGGACAGGATCGCATACACTTCATCACCACCACCTTCTTCATCACCAAAATAAAATTGAGTATCGAGTATGGGAACTCCCCTTGGCTTCCGCCAAGCTTGGGGGAGGTGCCCCGGTATCGTATCACCCCCACTACCTTTTGCCTTTACTTATCTTAGTTTGACCCATAATTATCTTTTTCTTTAGATGAATAAAAGTTTAGTTCTATCCTTTCTTTTTGAGACTATGCTTAGTGATCTATCCTTGTAATCGTGTGCAAGATATATAATAAAGTATAGCTTGAGTTTTTTGCTTTCTTTATTTTCATGTTCCAATAAAATAAAGGAAATAAATGAAAAATATCATATGCTAATCTTATGGTAGGTGATGACACCACATAAGGAAAAGTATAAGTAGGAAATTTTATTAGAGATTGACAAACATAGCATTGGTCAATGCTGCAACTCATGAAAGAATTAATAAGGGAAGAGAATATTCACATACAAATACACTATCCTGGAAATCTTTTGTGATTGTGAGCCCCCATCAAAATATTATATGCCAAAATTGTTGACTTTGGACAAGGAAGACAGCGTAATGATTTATGTTTGTTCATATTCACATAGAAGTTATATTGTCATAGATCCTTCAACATGTGGTACTTGCCCCCCATCTTTGCTAGCCAAAAAATCCGCACTAAGTAGAGATACTACTTGTGCATCCAAAAATCCATAAACCCAAATCTTATTTTCAAGAGTCCAAAAACTATTAAAATCAAAAAATTTGCACTAAGTAGAGATACTACCTCAGGATTGAGTAAGATCCTTGAAGTAAGTTGTTATCGGTGCAATAAGGCAATAAAAATTGCCTCTAAAAGTGTTAGATCAGTTAGTGTAAGAGAAGATTGAGCGTTGTACGAACTTGTGATAGCAAAGAATAAAAGCGACATACTGCATAATAAAGGTTACTATCATAAGGGGCAATATAACATGACGTGCTTTTGCACTAAGGGGTTGAGGATACTAACAAATAAGCGCACGACAACCTCTGCTTTCCTCTGTGAAGGGCCTATATTTTACTTTTATGTATTTACTTTTATGCAAGAGTCAAAAAATTTCTCTCTATTCCTTTTTATTTTTCTCCTTTGGCAAGAGCATCATGTGGTGAGGTAAGATCTAGGCACATATGTCCAGTTGAATATGGGTAGCATGAGTTATTATTGTTGACATCACCCTTGAGGTGAATACGTTGGGAGGCGAAAATATAAGCCCCTATCTTTCTATGTGTCCGGCTGAAACGGTTTGCTCATTGGTATGCGGTGAGTGTTAGCATTCATAGAAGACTATACGATGGTTGAGTATGTGGACTTGCCTAAAGGCTCCTTTGCGTGACCCTTCCTAAAAATATGATGAACTATAGTTGCAAAGTTGACTGAGAACATAGATTGTTGGTTTCCAATTGAGTTTATGCTTTATACTTCAATAGTGTGTTGAGTTGTTACTTATTCATGAGATGCCTATGATAAAAAATTTATGTTGAAGTTTGTTGCTGTTATAATAATATACATGATGTTTCTATGTCCGTATTTTGTTTTTATCGACACCTCTCTCTCTAAGCATGTGGACATGTTTTTTGATTTCGGTTTTCGCTTGAGGACAAGCGAGGTCTAAGCTTGGGGGAGTTGTACGTCCATTTTGCATCATGTTTACCTACTATTATTTATAAAGTTTTTATGCATAATAATGCTTTTTGGAGTAATTCTAATGCCTTTCTCTCATAATATACAAGGTACACACAAAGAGGGAGAATTCCGGCAGCTAGAAATCTGGACCTGAAGAAGCTATGTCGGGCTACCTATTCTGCACAACTCCAGATGAGCTGAAACTTTACGAGGAATTTTTATAGAATTTATAAGAAATATTGGAGTCAATAAGCACCAGAGGGGGCCCACCAGGTGGGCACAACCCACCTGGGCGCGCCAAGGAGCCCAGGCGCGCCCTGGTGGGTTGTGCCCTCCTCGTCCCACCTCTGGTGCCCATCTTCTGGTATGCAAGTCATTTTGACCTATAAAATATAGGGAGAGGACTTTTGGGATGGAGCGCCACAGTCTCGAGGCGGAACTTGGGCAGGAGCACTTTTTCCCTCCGGTGGAGTGATTCCACCGGGGGAACTTCCCTCCCAAAGGTAGAAATCATCGTCATCATCATCACCAACAACTCTCCCGTCTTCGGGAGGGCAATCTCCATCAACATTTTTAACAGCACCATGTCCTCTCAAACCCTAGTTCATCTCTTGTGTTCAATCTATGTACAGGAACTATAGATTGGTGCTTGTGGGTGACTAGTAGTGTTGATTACATCTTGTAGTTGATTACTATATGGTTTATTTGGTGGAAGATTATATGTTTAGATCCAGTATGTTATTTAATACCCCTATGATCTTGAGAATGTTTATCACTTGTGATTAGTTACTTTAGTTCTTGAGGTGAGGGGAGAAATCATGTTGCAAGTAATCATGTGAACTTGATATGTGTTCAATATTTTGATAGTATGTATGTTGTGATTCCCTTAGTGGTGTCATGTGAACGTTGACTACATGACACTTCACCATATTTGGGCCTAAGGGAATGCATTGTGGAGTAGTTATTAGATGATGGGTTGCGAGAGTGACAGAAGCTTAAATCCTAGTTTATGCGCTATTCCGTAAGGGACCGATTGGATCCAAAAGTTTAATGCTATGGTTATAATTTATTCTTAATACTTTTCTCGTAGTTGCGGATGCTTGTGAGGGGGTTAATCATAAGTAGGAGGTTTGTTCAAGTAAGAACAACACCTAAGCACCGGCCCACCCACATATCAAATAATCAAAGTTGCGAACACAAATCGAATCAACAATATGAAAGTGACTAGATGAAATTCCCGTGTACCCTCAAAAACGATTTGCTTATTATAAGAGCTTGTTTTGGCTTGTTCCTTTGGCAAAAAAGGATTTGGCTACCTTGCTGCACTTTTTGTTACTATTATCGTTACTTGCTCATTACAAATTATCTTGCTATCAAACTACTCCGTTACTTATAATTTCGGCACTTGCAGACATTACCTTGCTGAAAACCACTTGTCATTTCCTTCTACTCCTCGTTCGGTTCGACACTCTTACTTATCGAAAAGGCTACAATTGGTCACAGATACTTGTGGGTCATTATATATATATATATATATATATATATATATCCACTCGGATGTAGATTATCATAAAGTATTATTGTTGATATTACCCTTGAGGTAAAAGGTTGGGAGGCGAAACTGTAAGACCCTATCTTTCTCTGTGTCCGATTGAAGCTTTGAACTCATAAGTATCGCATGAGTGTTAGCAATTTTGAAAGACTAAATGATAGTTGAATATGTGTAGTTGCTAAAAAGCTCTTATATTGACTCTTTCCGATGTTATGATAAATTGCGATTGCTCCAATGATTGAGATTATAGTTTGTTACTTTAGCATGAGAAATTATAAGACATTATATGTTGTTGTTCTAAAGATGATCATGATGCCGTCATGTCCGTATTTTATTTTATTGACACCTCTATCTCTAAACATGTGGACATATTTTTCGATATCGGCTTTCGCTTGAGGAGAAGTGAGGTCTAAGCTTCGGGGAGTTGATACGTCCATTTTACATCATGCTTTTATATCAATACTTATTGCATTATGGTATGTTATTACACATTATATCATAATCGTTATGCCTTTTCTCTCTTATTTTATAAGGTTTGCATGAAGACGGAGAATGCCGGCAGTTGGAATTCTAGACTAGAAAAGGAGCAAATATTAGAGACCTATTCTGCACAACTCCAAAAGTCCAGAAACTTCTCGGAGAATATTTTTTGAATATATAAAAAATATTGGGTGAAGAAAATACCAGAGGTTAGCCTCCAGCTAGCCACAAGGGTGGAGGGCACGCCCTACCCCCTGGGCGTGCCCCTCGTCCTTGTGGGCCCCCTAGCGGGCCTCTGATGCCCATCTTATGCTATATGGTGTGTTTTGACCTGGAAAAAATAAGAAGGAAGCTTTCGGGATGAAGCGCCACCGTCTCGAGGCGGAACCTGGGTAGAACCAATCTAGGGCTCCAGCGGAGCTGTTCTGCCGAGGAAACATCCCTTCGGGAGGGGAAATCATCGCCATCATCATCACCAACGATCCTCTCATCGAGATTGGTCCAATCTCCATCAACATATTCACCAACACCATCTCCTCTCAAACCCTAGTTCATCTCTTGTATATGATCTCTCTCTCAAAACCTTAGAGTGGTACCTGTGGGTTGCTAGCAGTGTTGATTACTCCTATTAGTTGATGCTAGTTGGCTTATCCTATAGAAGATTATATTTTTAGATCCTTAATGATAGTTAATACTCCTCTGATCTTGATTATAAATATGATTTGTGAGTAGTTACGTTTGTTCCCAAGGACATGGGAGAAGTCTTGTTATAAGTAATCATGTGAATTTGGTATCCGTTCGGTATTTTGATGAGATGTATGTTGTCTTTCTTCTAGTGGTGTTATGTGAACGTGGACTACATGACACTTCACCATTATTTGGGCCTAGGGGAGGCATTGGGAAGTAATAAGTAGATGACGGGTTGCTAGAGTGACAGAAGCTTAAACCCTAGTTTATGCATTGCTTCGTAAGGGGCTGATTTGGATCCGTATGTTTCATGCTATGGTTAGGTTTACCTTAATTCTTCTTTTGTAGTTGCGGATGCTTGTGAGAGGGGTTAATCATAAGTGGGAGGCTTGTCCAAGGAAGGTAAGCACCAAAGCACCGGTCCACCCACATATCAAATTATGAAAGTAACGAACATGAATCATATGAGCATGAGGAAAACTAACTTGACAACAGTTCCCATGTGAGCACATGAAAGCTTTGCTTTATATAGGAGTTCTTCCAGGCCTGTCCTTTGCTACAAAAAGGATTGGGCCACCTTGATGCACCTTGTTTCTTTTGTTACTCATTACCCGTTATGAATTTTCTTATCACACAACTATCTGTTACCGATAATTTTAGTGCTTGCAGAGAATACCTTGCTGAAAACCTCTTGTAATTTCCTTCTGCTCCTCGTTGGGTTCTGTCGGATTTCGGGTTCCAGAAAAACCCTTGAGGTTCGAACATTAGGGTGCGCACGAAGATCTCTCGCCCTCTCCAGATCGCACACACCATGATCTCACCGCCTAGCTCGACGAACCCAAAGAACAAGAGACACAAGAGTTTATACTGGTTCGGGCCACCGATGTGGTGTAATACCCTACTCCAGTGTGGTGTGGTGGATTGCCTCTTAGGCTGAGGATGAAGAGTTACAAGGGAAGAACAGCCTCCTGAGGAGAGGTGTTCTTGTGCTTGGTGAGTTGAGGCGGTCAAAGATCCTCCTTTTTCTAAGGTGGTGGCTAGCCCTATTTATAGAGGCCTGGGTGCTCTTACCAAATATTAGGCGGGAAGGGATCCCACAACGGCCAGTTTGAAGGGGGCAGCTAGTACAGGCTATCCTGACAAAAGTAGTCTTAACCTGCCAAAGGCTCTCATGGTGACGCTGTCTTGGGCTCCACGATGACCTCCGTCCTGCTGTCCTGCTGGTCTTGGTCTTGTTGCACCGATATGGAAACCTTTGCCTGATGCCTCGGGACTCCTCGCCTACGCTTGCCTCTTTAGCACCAAAGAGGAAGCGAGGACACTGCGCGCGCTGGCGCCCGCCTGACGCCCGCCTCGCAACGTTCGTCATGGCTTGTATCACACAATCCTCGCGAGGTGTCCCTTGCCTTGATCTCTCCGCCCCTCGTGAGCTAGCCTGGTGAGGCCGCCCCTGAGGAGATCTTGCATCGTTCGCCTCGTGAGGCTTGGCCCCTCGCGAGGGTCTTGAGTGTTTGCTGGTGAAGATGGGCCGTACATGACCGCTAATGGAACCATGTTGTGGGCCGCAGGAAGGCAAGTCTGGGGACCCTCATTCCCAGAACACCGACAATAGCCCCCGGGCCCAAGGTGCGCTAGAACTTGGCTTCGAGGTGAAGCCAAGGGGAAGTGTCGTGCGCCGTGGGCCCCAATAGCCTGCGGCCCCACTTGACGCGTGGCGATTGATTGGATGTGGGCGTCTCTGCTTCCCCACGCCGCCTCGGCAACTGCCCAACTTGACGAGTCCTTGCTGCATGCAGAAAAATATCATTATTACCTTAGATCATGGAGACCAGCAGTTGGCCTCCCCTTGGCTATAAATGGAAAGGGGGGCACAGCCACTGTCACCCATCTATTCCTTTGCTTCTCCCCTCCTTCTTCCTTGCTTCAATGCCGGCAGTGACACCCATGGCGCCTGTGAAGAGGCTGTCGGCTGCGGAGAAGGGGAAGGCCCGCTAGGAGGGGCCTGGCTCACTGCCGCCCAAGAGGGGACGCGACCGTCCCTGCAAGCACACCATGACCCCCGTCGCGGCTCCTCGTGATCGCGGTGGCGCTTCTTCGCGTGGTAGTGGTCGCCCGAGTCGTGGGGGCCCCGTAGATGAAGGGAGGCGCGCCATGGTCGCGCGGCCGCCCAGGCCGCACTTCCACTCCGTGGAAGTGCTGCCGGAGTTCTTCGTGTGGTCAGAGAACCCGGCCGACACTTTGCTTCAGCTCCCGCGCTTCTTTGCCGGCCAGCTGCTAGCCACTTGTCTAGGTGGTCTTTGGCTGCAGGCTGACGGCTGCTGCAGCAAGGCTTCATGGGTCTCGGTCGAGGTCGCCGCTGCAGGCAACACAGCCCTGGCCCACGGCTGGCAGATGTTTGCCCGCGCGCGCGGCAGGGGCCGGCGGTGCTCCCTCCACTTCAAGTACGATGACAACGTGACCCTTTATGTGAGGGTGTTCGGTGAAGATGGTCGCCGCGTCGGGTGTTGTCCCGAGGACAACCATGGCTCGTCCACCTACGAGAACTCTTCTTTCGGCAACAGCTCCGGCAGCGCCAGCTACGACCAGCCGCCACGCCACCGCAACCACTTCGAAGGTAGCAGCGGGTCGTCTCGTCGCCGCGCTTCAGTGAAGCACGAGGAGGGGTCTGGCTGAGCTCAGGAGAGAGCCACGGGCCCATCCTCTTAACCTGCCGTGACAGCACGTTCTGCTTTTGTTTCATTCTTCATTTCCTTCCTGCATTAAGAGAGAGACAAGTATGGGGCCCTGCTGGGGCGTGCAACAACTATGATTTCTATGTGGCTATGCTATGTTTATCATTCTTGTGTCATGTTGCAGCGTCATCATTTTATGTAGGCGCATAGGAATAACTTAGCTTGATGTGCCTGAAGTAGTTTCCGCCTTGCTAGACACATGTTCCCTAGTGCCTGGTGAGGCCTCCTACGCTCGGAAGGTGTCTGGGAACTGCAAAAATTCGTTAGGAAATTCTTATCCTTCGAATCCTAACCGCAGGCACTGCTAGCCATGACCCAGCGCTTCACATCGCGGTACCCCGGGGCCCCGGATTGAGAGGGGTGTGCCAGCTTCCGAGCTCGAGCGAGGGTGCCTTGCGAAAAACAGGTAAATGAAAACTCTCACGACGTTTCCAGTCCAGCCCCCTCGCGAGGCATGCGAGGGAGAGTACGAATCAAAAGATGAGGAACCAAGAGAAGAAAAGGAGGCAAAAGGCAATGGAACCAGGCTAGCAAGGAACACCAGAAAGAAAATTCTCACTAAAAAGGGGCAAGCCAACTGCGGAAAGCAAATGAAAAGCCACGTCCGGCACCTAGTCTAGTCTTCTTGTCTTCTCACCAGCGCGGAGCTATGTGCTGCCACTAAGACGTGGGAGGGAGCCCCCGAGGCCCGAGGGCGGCACTCCCGAGACTCCGGGGCGTGTCCAGCCCCACTCATTATTACTTGAGAGTGTCACGAGCGGAGATCTTCACACGCACTGGGCCTTGCTTCACAAGCACCGGGCCTTGCTTCATGGGTAGAACTTTTGGAGGTGCTGGATGTTCCAGGCGTTCTGATGGGGATCCCGTCCTGCATCTCCAGGCACGCGGCGCTAGGCTTGGAGACATGGGCGACGCGAAACGGGCCCTCCCACATGGGTGAGAGCTTGTGCAACCCTTCCCTGGAGAGCACCCGCCTTAGGACAAGATCACCACCTCAAGCGTCCTGGAGCGGATGCTGCGGCAGTGGTACCGCCGCAGCTCGGAGCGAGGCTTCACGGCGGCGTTCCTCCCCCAGCACGAGGTCCATCCCCCGCATGTCGTCCTGCTGCGTTTCATCAAATGCCAGGACCCGCGCGGAGCGATGTCTGACCTCGTGTGGGAGAATCGCTTCTACTCCGTAGACGAGGAAGAACGGGGTCTCGCCTGTCGGCCTGGTGGCGGTGGTGTAGATGGACCACAACACGGACTGGAGCTCGTCATGCCAACCCCTGCCATAGGCCTCGAGCTTCTTCTTGAAGCTCCTAGTCTTGAGACACCGCAGGACTTCCGCATTGGTGCGTTCGGCCTGGCCGTTGCTCCTGGGGTGTGCCATGGAGGCATAGCAGATCTGCGTTCCAAGATTAGCACAATATGTTTTGAAGAGATTGCTAGTGAACTATGAGCCGTTGTCGGTGATGATGCGATTAGGGACCCCAAATCGGCTTATGAGGCCCTTGATGAACTTGACTGCTGACCCAGCTAGGATGGTGCGGACGGCTTCCACTTCCGCCCAGTTGGTGAATTTGTCGATGGCGATGTAGAGCTAGCGGTAACCTCCAGGCGCTTGCGGGAATGGGCCCAGGATATCCAGCCCCCAAACCGTGAACGGCCATGAGAGAAGGATAGTCTTGAGGCCCTGACCGGCTGGTGGATCTGCTTGGCGTGGAATTGGCAGGCCTCATAGGATTTCACCAGCTCGACCGCGTCGTTGAGTGCCGTGGGCAAGTAGAACCCGCTATGGAAAGCCTTGCCGACTAGGGTGCGCGATGACGAGTGGTGCCCGCAGTCTCCACCATGTATGTTAGCCAGCAACTCATTCCCCTGTACCATGGAAATGCATCATAGAGAAACATCATTTAGCCGCTTCCTGTATAGCTCACCGTCCTGAATGCAGTACGCCATAGCCTGCCGGGCTACACACTCCGCGTCTTCCTCCTTCCTCGGCAACGTGCCTTGCGTGAGGTACACCCTGAGCTCCTCGATCCAGCACCCCTCCTGAGGCTCGAGCGCTCAGAGGAGGCAGGCTCCTGTGGTCGGGCCGTAGGTGGGGGCTCGCGAGGCTGGTGGCTGGGGGAGCTCCTCCTGAGGTGGCACCGGCTCCGCAGGCGGAGGTGTTGCCGAAGGCTTGAAGAGCCGCTCCTCGAAGACGCCGGGCTCTTGGGGTTGCCGCTTGGATGCTCTTTTGGCGATGTCATCGGCCTCTTTGTTGGTGCCACGGGGCACACGCTGTAGCTCCAGGCCCATGAACTGCTTCTCCATTTTGCGTACCTCCGCGAGGTATGCCTCCATGTGCTCATCCTTTGGCTTGTACACCTTCTTGGAGAAGTTGACGAGGAGCTGCGAGTCCCCCTTGATGGTGAGGCGTTTCACTCCCAGGGCCACCATAGCCTTGAGGCCGGCAATGAGACCCTCGTACTCTGCGATGTTGTTGGAGACCTTATCGCCCCGCTGGAAGCAGAGCTGCATGGCGTAGGAAAGTTTGTTTTGAGTGGGCGATATGAGCACGACTCCAGCCCACGTGCCCTAGCGTGCGAACGCGCCATCGAAGTACATGACCCAGCCATCCGGTGCTTCACTCCTTGGCGACAAGGATCAGTTCTCGCCTGCTTCGAGCTCCGGGGTGTCGGTCCATTCTGCCACAAAGTCGGTGAGTGCAGCCCCCTTGATGCCCCTGGTTGTGCTGAACTCTAGGTCAAACACTTGTAGCTCGATGTTCCATTCGGCGACCCTTCCCGCAGCATTAGGGCTCCTGAGCACTCTCTCCAATGGGTAAGCTGAGACGACCTTGATGGGGTGACCTTGGAAGTAGTGGCGCAGCTTACGCGAGGCCACCAGGAGTGCGAGCAAGAGCTTCTGAGGCATGGGGTATCGCGCTCTCGCATCTTGTCGCATTGTGCTGACGAAGTACACTGGGTTCTCGACAAGGGTAGGAGAGCTGATGGAGTTTTGGCTCCCGGGGGCTGAGGCGTTTCTTGTGGGTCCCCGGCTTCAGGGGCTCGACGACCAGCCGGGGCTGCCGCTGCCTCAGGAGCATCACCTTGGTGTTGTGCTGCCTCATCTGGCTTGGCGGCTCCATTTGGTGGGCCCTTGACCTGGGGCTCCTCTCTAAGGGCCACCAGCGCCGCACTGGCGGAGTGGGGTGTGGCAGACTAGTAGAGTACCAAGGGCTCGAGAGGACGAGGCACCACCATCACCGGCGGGCTGGTCAAGTATCTCTTGAGGTCTTGAAATGCCAGGTCGGCCTCGGGGGTCCAGTCGAATGGGCCCTTCTTCTTCATCAGCTTGAAGAACGGCAAGGCGCGCTCTCCCAACTTGGAGATGAAGCACCCCAGCGAAGTCGCATAGCTTGCAAGCTTCTACATCTCCTTGAGGTTTTGTGGTGGGCTCATGTCTTCGATTGCCTTGACCTTCTCTAGGTTGGCCTCAATCCCCCTATGGGACACGAGGAAGCCCAGCAGCTTGCCGGAAGGAACACCAAACACGCACTTCTTTGGGTTGAGCCGCAAGTCCACCTGTCGCAGGCTCGCGAATGTTTCCTCCAGGTCCTAAATCAAAGTTCTTGCCTCCCGAGACTTCACCACAATGTCGTCGATGTAGGCCTCAGCATTTCTCCCGAGCTGCCGCTCCAAGGTGATGTGCATCAGTCGCTGGAAGGTCGCTCCTGCATTGCGCGGTCCGAATGGCATGCAAGTGTAGCAGTATACCCCACATGGGGTTAGGAAAGCCATTTTCTCCACATCTTCCACCACCATCTTGATCTGGTGGTAGCCCGAGAACGCATCCAGGAAACATAGCAGATCACACTCAGCGGTGGATTCGACAATCTGGTCGATGCGCGGCAGCGGGAATGGGTCTTGAGGGCAAGCCTTGTTGTGGTTGGTGAAGTCGACACACATGTGCTCCTTCTGTCCTTTCTTCGGCACGAACACTAGGTTCGCCAGCCACTCTGGGTACCGGACCTCGCGAATGACACCTGCTGCCTCCAGCTTGCGGGTTTCCTGAACGATGAAGGAATCCTTCTCCGTGGATTGTCGCCTCGCCCTCTGCTTCACAGGGCACACGTTGGGGCATACCCTCAGATGATGCTCGATCACTCCTCTCAGTACCCCAACCAGCTGCTTGGGTTCCCAGGCGAATACTTCCTTGTTCTCCTGCAAGAAGTCTACCAACTCCATTTCTTGATCTAGGGCAAGGTCGAGGCCTATAGTAAAGGTGGCGCCAGAGGCCCCGTCTGCATCGACCGGTATCTGCTTTGTCTTGGCTTGACCATGAGTGAATAACTGCTTCTTCTTGGTCGGCACAGCCCCCTTGGTCCTGGGCATGGCCTTGTCGGCCCGGCAAGCTGCCGCCGTGGCCCTGAAGGTGAGTTTGAGGGCCGCCAAGGCTTCCTTGGTGTCTCCGACCACGTTGAGGATGCCCTTGCTTCCTAGCATCTTCATGAGGTTGTAGGCGGGATGGGTAGCAGCCATGAACTAGGCCAGCGCCGGGTACCCGAGGATGGCGTTGTACGGTAAGCCAATGCGGGCGATGTCAAAGTCGATTAGCTCGGTGCGGTAGTTGTCGCGTGTGTCGAAGGTCACGGGAGACGGATCTACCCTAGGGGGTTAGAGGAGCCGCTGCCGACTCCGGAGAAGGGCTTGCTGGGGCGGAGCCGCTCCAGCGGTATGCGAAGGAGACTAAAAGCCTCCATGTAGAGCAAGTTGAGGCCGGCACCGCCGTCGATGAGGGTCTTGGTGACAGCTACGCTGCAGATGGTGGGCGTGCAAAGCATCAGGATCACGCCCGAACCGACGGTGGTGATTGTGTGATCCCCCGAGTCGAAGGTCAGGTCGGCCTTGGGCGCCGGCCAACACCGGGGAGCCCCCCGCCGCGTGGAGGCTACGCCGATCCAGCGAAAGAATGGCTTAGTGTGATGGTCCGAGGGCGGCGCCTGTGAGCCACCGAGGAGAGCCGCAACGACGGGGGGTGCTGGTCCTCTGCAGCGCGTGATGAAGAGGTCACGCAGCTCCTCCCAGGAGGCCACAGAAGATTCCGGCATTTGGAGGAGCCAGGCGCGCGGCACGCCAGCGAGGGCCATTGGGAGCCAGTTGGCCATGACATTACCATTGCCCCGGCCTCCAGGACGGCCTCCTCGTATGCCAGCAGGAAGGCTGCCGGATCCGTCGCACCATTGCAACGGGGTGGCATCTGCGGCTTAAACTTGTGCAGCCACCGCACCCTCCGCAAGGCGGGGGTGAAGGCCCGGAGCCGCACGGCGCTGTGGAGGGCGCCCGTCAATCTAGTCGGAGAAGCGACGACGTCCATGAGAGCCAGTCGGAACGGTGACGCCGTCGGGGCAAGCCTCGGCGCACCCCTACCTGGCGCACCAAATGTCGGATTTCGGGTTCTGGCAAAACCCTTGAGGTTCGAACACTGGGGTGCGCACGAAGATCTCTCCCCCTCTCTACCTCACACACACCATGATCTCACCGCCTAGCTTGACGAACCCAAAGAACAAAAGACACAAGAGTTTATACTGGTTCTGGCCACCGATGTGGTGTAATACCCTACTCCAGTGTGGTGTGGTGGATTGCCTCTTGGGCTGAGGATGGACAGTTACAAGGGAAGAACAACCTCCTGAGGAGTGGTGTTATTGTGCTTGGTGAGTGGAGGCGGTCGAGGATCCTCCCTTTTCAAAGGTGGTGGCTAGCCCTATTTATAGAGGCCCAGGTCATCTTCCTAATTCATAGGTGGGAAGGGAACTCACAACGGCCAGTTTGAAGGGGGACAGCTAGTACAGGCTATCCTGACAAAAGTAGTCTTCGCCTGCCAAAGGCTCTGGTGGTGACGCCATCTTGGGCTCCACGATGACCTCCGTCCTGCTGTCCTGCTAGTCTTGGTCTTGTTGCACCAATATGGAAACCTTTGCCTGATGCCTCGGGACTCCTCGCCTGCGCTTGCCTCTTTAGCACCAAAGAGGAAACGAGGACACTGCACGCGCTAGCGCCCGCCTAACACCCGCCTGGCTCCACTCGTCATGGCTTGCATCACACAAACCTTGCAAGGTGTCCCTTGCCTTGATCTCTCCGCCCCTCGCGAGCCAGCCTGGTGAGGCCTCCCTTGAGGAAGTCTTGCGTCGTCCGCCTCCTGAGGCTTGGCCCCTCGCGAGGGTCTTGTGTGTTTGCTGGTGAAGATGGGTCGTACAGGGCCGCTGATGGAGGCACATTGTGGGCCGCAGGCAGGCAAGTCTAGGGACCCCCGTTCCCAGAATGGCGACAGGTTCAACACTCTTACTTATCGGAAGGACCACAATAGATCCCCTATACTTGTGGGTCATTAATTATGCTGTTGGTGCTGTTCTAGGGCAAAGAGTTGACAAGAAATTGAATGTTATTCATTATGCTAGTAAAACACTAGACAGTGCCGAGAGAAATTATGCTACTACTGAAAAAGAATTTTTAGCAGTTGTTTTTCTTGTGATAAGTTCAGATCTTATATTGTTGATTCCAAAGTAACTGTTCACACTGATCATGGTGCTATTAAATATCTTATGGAAAAGAAAGATGCTAAACCTAGACTTATTAGATGGGTTCTCTTGCTACTAGAATTTGATTTGCATATTATTGATAGAAAGGGAGCTGAGAACCCCGTTGCAGACAACTTGTCTAGGTTATAAAATGTTCTTGATGACCCACTGCCTATTGATGATAGCTTTCCTGATGAACAATTAGCTGTCATGGATGCTTCTCATAATACTCCATGGTATGTTGTTTATGCTAATTACATTGTTGCTAAATTTATATCACCTAGTTTAACATACCAGCAAAAGAAAAGGGTTTTCTGTGATTTAAGACATTTATTTTGGGATGACCCACACCTTTATAAAGAAGGAGTACATGGTGTTATTAGACGTTGTGTACCTAAGCATGAACACAGACATATCCTACGCAAGTGCCACTCCAAGTCTTACGGAGGACACCATGCTGGAGATAGAACTGCACACAAGATATTGCAATCCGTTTTTTATTGGCCTACTCTCTTCAAGGATGCTCGTAAGTTTGTCTTGTCTTGTGATGAATGTTAAAGAATTGGCAATATTAGTAGACGCCAGGAAATGTCTATGAATTATTCACTTGTTATTGAACCATTTGATGTTTGGAGCTTTGATTATATGGGACCTTTTCCTTCCTCTAACGGGTATACACATATTTCAGTTACTGTTGATTACGTTACTAAGTGGGTAGAAGCTATTTCAACTAGTAGTGTTGATCATAACACTTCTATTAAAATGCTTAAAGAAGTTATTTTTCCGAGGTTTGGAGTCCCTAGATATTTAATGACAGATGGTGGTTCACATTTTATCCATGGTGCTTTCTGTAAAATGCTTGCTAAATATGTTGTTAACCATAGAATTGCATCCCCATATCATCCTCAATCTATTGGTCAAGTAGAACCGAGCAATAGAGAGATTAAGTTGATTTTGCAAAAGACCGTTAATAGATCTAGAAAGAGTTGGTCTAAGAAACTTGATGATGCATTGTGGGCTTATAGAACTTCTTAAAAGAATCCTATGGGTATGTCTCGTTATAAAATGGTTTATGGAAAAGCTTGTCACTTACCTCTTGAACTAGAACATTAAGCTTATTGGGCTATTAAAGAGCTCAATTATGATTTCAAACTTGCCGGTGAGAAGAGGTTACTTGAAATTAGCTCACCTGATGAATGCAGAACCCGAGCCTATGAAAATGCCAAGTTGTTTAAAGAAAAAGTTAAAAGATGGCATGACAGAAGGATACAAAAGCGTGAGTTTAATGTAGGTGATCATGTTTTGCTATACAACTCTCGTTCAAGATTTTATGCAGGAAAGCTTATCTCTAAATGGGAAGGTCCTTACATTATCGAGGAGGTCTATCCTTCCAGTGCCATCAAAATCAACAACGCCGCAGGCACAAATCCAAAGGTGGTAAACGGTGAAAGAATCAAACATTATATCTCAGGTACTCCCATAAATGTTGAGACCAATATTATTAATACCGTAACACCCGAGGAGTACATAAGGGACACTTTCCAGAACGTTTTAGACTCCGAAAAGGAATCGGTATGTGTTACGGTAAGTAAACCGACTCCAAAACTGTTCTAATAGCAATTGTCCCCGTTTTGGAATATTTAAAAGAATTAGGAAAATTAAAAATAGTCCAAAAGTGACACGAGGCCACCACAAGGGTGGAGGGCGCACCCTACCCCCTGGACGCTCCCCTACCCTTGTGGCCACCTCGTGTGCCCACCAGACCTTGTTTTCTTGCACAATACTTCTTTTGGTCGGTAAAAATTCATTACATAATCTCCCCGAGGTTTTGACCACCGTACCACGACAATATCTCCTGTCTTTGTTTCGAGCTATTTTTCTGACAAATCTGGATCACCATGATGTCTCCAAGCTCCCCCAAGGATAATTTTTTCGAGAAGGTCATCAACCCCTACCTTGTGTAAGTGTTGCGACACCCTCAAGCCATTGAGATGCATGAGGGGGTGCTGCACATCCGCGACGTGGAAGGGCAGAAGAAGACTGGAAGCGTGGAGACAAGACTCGAAGAAATGGAGCAACAAATTTTCAAATGCCAAGGGATGGTGGAACATGAACTCAATGCTAATCACATGATGATCGCGGAGTTCACCAATAATCAAAATTTGGATGCTAAGAACATTGAGGAGGCCATCTTCAAGCTTCATGAGAAAATCGAGCATCTCAAATCCCAATCTATGACCTGCAAAACCAAAACTGTGAGTATGAATACAGATTTAAGAGGATGAGTTTGGCTGCAGATTTGAGGATCCTTGAGACTCATTCACCTTTCTATGTTGGTGAGCCTATGCCTTGGAAGATGGATGACAAGCCTACTACATCAACAAGTCCATCATCACACCTCCGAAGAAAGAGACATAAATACATGGGTATGGGCACTCCCCTTGGCAACTGCCAAGCTTGGGGGAGGTGCCCCAGTATCGTATCACCATCACACTCCTACATTTATCATTTCTCTTAGTTCAATCCTTTTGATTATATCTTGATCTAGTAGAATAAAGTTTTTAGTATGATCTAGCTTTGAGTTTTGCTTTATGTTCCCTCTATGTAATTGAGTCCCTGAGTTATATATAATAAAGAGTAGTTTTGAGTTGAGGGATTTGCTTTCTTGCTATGATCTTGAGGGAATTAAATAAAAGAGAGAATAAAAACAAATAAAAAGATCATATATTAATCTTATGGGAAGTAATGACTTCACATATAAAGAGTATGATGAATAAAAGTTGTTGAGAGTTGACAAACATAGTTTTGGTCATTGTTGCAATTAATAGGAAGTAATAAAGAAAGAGAGGTTTCACATATAAATATACTATCTTGGACATCTTTTGTAATTGTGAGCACTCATTAAAATAAGACATGCTAAAAAGGTTGATGTTGGACAAGGAAGACAACATAATGGGTTATGTTTTCTTATATCCGAATAGAAGTTATATTGTCATGGATCATCCAACATGTTGAGGTTGCCTTTCCCGCTCATGCTAGCCAAATTCTTTGCACCAAGTAGAGATACTACTTGTTCTTCCAAATATCGCTTAAACTAGTTTTGCCATGAGAATCCACCATACCTACCTATGGATTGAGTAAGATCCTTCAAGTAAGTTGTCATCTATCCAAACAATAAAAATTGTTCTCTAAATATGTATGATCTATTAGTGTGAAGAACATAAGTTTTATACGAACTTGTGATTTGGAAGAAATAAAAGCGACAGACTGCATAATAAAGTTCTTTATCACATGCGGCAATATAAAGTGACGTTCTTTTGCATTAAGATTTTGTGCATCCAACAATAAAAGCGCATGACAACCTCTGCTTCCCTCTACGAAGGGCTTATCTTTTACTTTTATCTTCTACCCTTATACAAGAGTCATGGTGATCATCACCTTTCCTTTTTACACCTTTTCCTCGGCAAGCACTATGAGTTGGAGAGATCCAGATATATATATATATATATATATATATATATATATATATATATCCACTCGGATGTAGGTTATCATAAAGTATTATTGTTGGCATGACCCTTGAGCAAAAAGGTTGCGAGGCGAAACTATAGGCCCCTATCTTTCTTTGTGTCCGGCTGAAGCTTTGAACCCATTAGTGTCGCGTGAGTGTTTGCAATTGTGAAATATTAAATGATAGTTGAGTATGTGGACTTGTTGAAAAGCTCTTATGTTGACTCTTTCCAATGTTATGATAAATTGCAATTGCTTCAATGACTGAGATCGTAGTTTGTTAGTTTTCAATGAAGTTTCTGATTCATGCTTTCCCTTGTGAATGAATGGTTACTTTAGCATAAGAAATTATATGACAATATGTATTGTTGTTCTAAAGATGCCATCATGTCCGTATTTTATTTTATCGACACCTCTATCTCTAAACAAGTGGACATATTTTTCGATTTCGGCTTTCGCTTGAGCAAAAGCGAGGTCTAAGCTTGGGGGAGTTGATACGTCCATTTTGCATCGTGCATTTATATTGATATTTATTGCATTATGGGCTGTTAGTACACATTATATCACAATACTTATGCCTTTTCTCTTTTATTTTATAAGGTTTACATGGAGAGGGAGAATGCCGGCACCTGGAATTCTGGACCAGAAAAGGAGCAAATATTAGAGACCTATTCTGCACAACTCCAAAAGTCCTGAAACTTCAGGGTGAATATTTCTAGAATATATAAAAAATATTGGGCGAAGAAAGCACCAGAGGGGGGCCACCAGCCAGCCACAAGGGTGGAGGGCGCGCCTTACCCCCTGGGTGCGCCCCCCATCCTTGTGGGGGCCCTGGCAGGCCCTCGACATCGGTCTTCTGCTATATGGTGCGTTTTGACCTGAAAAAAACAAAAGGAAGCTTTCAGGACGAAGCGCCGCCATCACGAGGCGGAACCTGGGCAGAACCAATCTAGGCTTCGGCGGAGCTGTTCTGTCGGGGAAACTTCCCTCCGGGTGGGGGAAATCGAAGCCGTCGTCATCACCAACGATCCTCTCATCGAGAGGGGGTCAATCTCCATCAACATCTTCACCAACACCATCTCCTCTCAAACCCTCATTCATCTCTTGTATCAGATCTTTGTCTCAAAACTTTAGATTGGTACCTATGGGTTGCTTGTAGTTGATACTAGTTGGTTTATTTGGTGGAAGATTCTATTTTCAGATCCTTAATGATAATTAATACTCCTCTCATTATGAACATGAATATGCTTTGTGAGCAGTTACGTTTGTTCCTGAGGACATGAGAGAAGTCTTGTTGTAAGTAATCATGTGAATTTGGTATGCGTTCAATATTTTGATGTAATGTATGTTGTCTCTCCTGTAGTGGTGTCATGTGAACGTCGACTACATGACAGTTGACCATGATTTGGGCCTAGGGGAAGACATTGGGAAGTAATAAGTAGATGATGGGTTGCTAGAGTGACACAAGCTTAAACCCTAGTTTAAGTGTTGCTTCGTAAGGGGATGGTTTGGATCCATATGCGTCATCTTATGGATAGGTTTACCTTAATTCTTCTTTCGTAGTTGCGGATTCTTGCGAGAGGGGTTAATCATAAGTGGGAGGCTTGTCCAAGGAAGGTAAGAACCCAAGCACTGGTCCACCCACATATCTAATTATCAAAGTAACAAACGCGAATCATATGAGCATGATGAAAACTAGCTTGACAACAATTCCCATGTGTCCTCGAGAGCGCTTGGCTTTATATAAGAGTTCTCCAAGCTTGTCCTTTGCAACAAAAAGGATTGGTACACATGATACGTCTCCAAGTTATATATAATTTTTTATTGTTCCATGCTATTATATTATCTGTTTTGGATGTTTTATATGCACTATTATGCTATTTTATAGTATTTTTGGGACTAACCTATTAACCTAGAGTCTAGTGCCAGTTCCTGTTTTTTCCTTGTTTTAGAGTTTCGCAGAAAAGGAATATCAAATCGAGTCCAGACGGAATGAAACTTTCGAGATGATTTTTCTTGGACCAGAAGACATCCATAGGACTTGGACTACACGTCAGGGAATCCACGAGGTAGCCACAAGGATGGAGAGCGCGCCCAGGGGGTAGGGCGCCCCCATCCTTGTGGACTCCTCGTGGCTCCACCGACCTATTTCTTTCGCCAATATATTCTAAAATATTCCCAAACCAATGAGGCAAGCCACGAAAACACTTTTCCACCACCGCAACCTTCTGCCCCCGTGAGATCCCATCTAGGGGCCTTTCCGGTGTCCTGCCGGAGGGGGATTCAATCATGGAGGGCTTGTACATCAACACCATTGCCATTCCGATGAAGCGTGAGTATTTTACCATAGACCTACGGGTCCATATCTGGTAGCTATATGGCTTCTTCTCTCTCTTTTATTCTCAATACCATGTTGTCCTTGATGTTCTTGGAGATCTATTTGATGTAATACTCCTTTTGCGGTGTGTTTGCCGAGATCCGATGAATTGTGGATTTATGATCAGCTTATCTATGAATATTATTTGAATCTCCTCTGAATACTTATATGCATGATTTGAAATCTTTGCAAGTCTCTTTGAACTATCAGTTTGGTTTGGCCAACTAGATTGGTTTTTCTTGTAATGGGAGAAGTCCTTAGCTTTGGGTTCAATCTTGCGGTGTCCTTTCCTAGTGACAGTAGGGGCAGCAAGGCACGTGTTGTATTGTTGCCATTGAGGATAAAAAGATGGGGTTTACATCATATTGCTTGAGTTTATTCCTCTATGTCATGTCATCTTACTTAATGCGTTACTCTGTTCTTCATGAACTTCATACTCTAGATGCAGACATGAGTTGGTCGATGTGTGGAGTAATAGTAGTAGATGCACGCAGGAGTCGGTCTACTTGATAAGGACGTGATGCCTATATTCATGATCATTGCCTTAGATATCGTTATAACTTTGCACTTTTCTATCAATTGCTCGGCAGAAATTTGTTCACCCACCGTAATATTTTCTATCTTGAGAGAAGACTCTAGTGAAACCTATGGCCCCGAGGTCTACTTTCCATCATGTAAGTTTCCGATCTACAATTTTAGTATCCTATTTACTTCCTTTGCAATCTTTTACTTTCCGTTCCATAAACCAAATATACTAAAATATTACTTTACCGTTTATCCATCTCTATCATATCTCACTTTGCAAATAACCGTGAAGGGATTGACAACCCCACTATCGCGTTGGGTGCAAGTTGGGGTTTGTTTGTGCAGGAATTCGGTGCCTTGTGCGTTGTCTCCTACTGCATTGATACCTTGGTTCTCAAAACTGAGGGAAATACTTAATCTACTTTGCTGCATCACCCTTTCCTCTTCAAGGGAAAAACCAATGCAAGCTGAAGAAGTAGCAGGAAGAATTGTTGGCGCCGTTGTCGGGGAGATCTACGCCAAGTAAAGACATAGCAAGTACCCATCATAAATTCTCATCCCTTGCATTACATTATTTTCCATTCGCCACTCATTATCCTCTCCCCACTTCTAAAACAATTTTTGAAAAGATTTGCCTTTTCTTCGCCTTATTACCATATGTATTTTTGTTTGTGTTTCCGTGTGCCTTCTATTTGCTTGCATCTTTGCTTGCTAAAAATCTATTGATATGGATCCACTTAAAGTTTTCTACTTGGATCATCTTCGATCTATTTGTGCTCGTGCTGAAACCCCAACTAGTTTAGTTGAAGAAAAATCTTTAGATGAGCATGTTCATTTTGTGTGTCATCATTTGTCTCAAAAAGGGAGACTCTTATGGAATCAAATAAACAGTTTGTTGTGTTATGCTTGTTGCTCTAAGAACCCTAAAATACACCTTCCCTACCTATGCGAGTTTAATGATAATGAAATCTTATCTTCTTATGAAAAGGGTGTTTATAGTTACTATGATATTGATCAAATTGAAGAATTGTTGCTTTTAAGGATGCTCATGAAGTTGCTTCTTGGATTGAAAAGTATGATATTACTATTTACAAATCTGAAAATTCCGACATACTTAAATATTGCTATGAAAACTATGCTCATAATGCCTATGTTAAGGAATTTATTGAGAGAATGACCCTTGCTTTGGAAGAAAATAATGATATGCATGAATCAATAGATAATTATGATTCCGATGATTTGATTGAAATATCCCTTGATGAACATGATGCTTGCTATTCTTATGGCCATGATGCCAATATTTATGGAGATGAATTTGCTATAGTTCCTTATGTTAAACATGAGATTGTTGCTATTGCACCCATACTTGATAGTTCCTTGAATCAAAAGCATGATTGCAATGAGGTTATTATAAATCCTATTAATGTCAATTATGCTAATAATATGCAAAACTCCAAGCTTGGGGATGCTAGTTTTGCTATGTCCACTACTTGTTGCAATGATCATGATTGGGGTGATTCTTCTTATGATCTCGAAAATTTATTTAAGCCCCATGATGAATATGAGATTGATAATAATGTTTGCAATAATATTGAAAGTGGGTTTGGTATAGTGTAAACTTTAGATCCCACATATTTGGAGTATATTAGATCTTATGAAGTTTTTGATAAAAGTGGGTTTGGAGAGGTCATGACTTTAGTTATTGATATTCCCACTATTTTGGAAGATCAACTTTGCTTGCATGTGGATCACGTAGAGAAAATTTTATGTGATAGCTATATTATTGAATTTGATTATGATCTTACATATAATTATTATGAGAGAGGAAAATATGGTTGTAGAAATTTTCATGTCACTAAATTACCTCTCGTTTTGTTGAGATTGTTATTGTTTCTTCCTCCTTCCTTGGATATGCTAGTTTTTGCTTGTCTTGATAATTTGTTTGCTTATATAATGCCTTTGCATAGGAAGTATGTTAGACTTATATGTGTTTGTCACATGTTTTATGATGCTCTCTTTGTGTTTCAATTCCTATCTTTCATGTGAGCATCATTAAAATTATCAATGCCTAGCTAAAAGGCTTTAAAGAAAAGCGCTTGTTGGGAGGCAACCCAATTTTTTTTTGTTTTTTGCTTTTTGGGTTCTGTTTTGCAATAAATAATTCATCTAGCCTCTGGTTAGATGTGGTTTTGTGTTTTAATTAGTGTTAGTGCCAATTTAGACCTTTGGGATATCTTACGATGATAGTTGATTTGATCTTGCTAAAACACAGAAACTTTTGCGCTCAGGAAAACAATTCTCATTTTTAGCAGAAGCGTGATGAAATACTAATACTTTTTGGAGAGTATTAATCAACAAATTTCTTAGGTCTTCCTAATTTTTCAGAATTTTTTGAGTTATAGAAGTATTCGAAATATACAGATTGCTACAGACTGTTCTGTTTTTGACATATTCCGTTTTCTATGTGTTGTTTGCTTATTTTGATGAATCTATGGCTCGTATCGGGGGGTATGAACCATGGAAAAGTTGGAATAATGTAGATATTACACCTATATAGAAAAATAATGAGTTCACAACAGTACGAAAAGTGGTGATTTATTTTCTTATACTAACGGAGCTTATGAGATTTTCTGTTGAGTTTTGTGTTGTGAAGTTTTCAAATTCTGGGTAAGGATTTGATGGACTATAGAATAAGAAGTGGAAAGATCCTAAGATTGGGGATTCCCAAGGCACCCTAAGTTAATATTTAAGGACAACCAAGAGCCTAAGCTTGGGGATGCCCTGGAAGGCATCTCCTCTTTCATCTTCGTCTACCGGTAACCTTACTT
The DNA here is from genome assembly GCA_034509565.1 of Triticum monococcum. Lineage (NCBI taxonomy): Eukaryota > Viridiplantae > Streptophyta > Magnoliopsida > Poales > Poaceae > Triticum > Triticum monococcum. The sequence goes on from CM067847.1 coordinate 573,621,340, forward strand.
GAGGCTATATTTTTATTCACCGCATGATATGTCTTTTGTTTGGAGCGTATTGTATGATTTGAGTCTTTGCTCATTAGTTTGCCACAATCATCCTTGTTGTACACACCTTTTGAGAGAGACACGCCTGAATCGTGATTTATTAGAATACTCTATGTGCTTCACTTATATCTTTTGAGCTAGGAAATTTTCCTCTAGTGCTTCACTTATATCTTTTTAGAGCACGGCGATGGTTTTATTTTATAGAAATTTATGAACTCTCATGTTTCACTTATATTATTTTGAGAGTCTCTAAACAACATGGTAATTTGGTTTGGTTATAAATTTAGTCCTAATATGATAGGCATCCAAGAGAGACATAATAAAAACTTTCATATAATGTGCATTGAATACTACGAGAAGTTTGATTCCTTATGATTGTTTTGAGATATGAAGATGGTGATATTAGAGTCATGGTAGTAAGAGTTGTGAATTTGATAAATACCTCTGTTGAGGTTCGTGAGTCCCGTAGCATGCACGTATGGTGAACCGTTATGTAACGAAGTTGGAGCATGAGATATTTTTGTATTATCTTCCTTATGAGTGGCAGTCGGGGACGAGCGATGGTCTTTTCCTACAAATCTATCCCCCTAGGAGCATGTGCATAGTACTTTGTTTCGATGACTAATAGATTTTTGCAATAAGTATGTGAGTTCTTTATGACTAATGTTGAGTCCATGGATTATACGCACTCTCACCCTTCCACCATTGCTAGCCTCTCTTGTGCCGCGCAACTTTTGCCGGTACCATAAACCCACCATATACCTTCCTCAAAATAGCCACCATACCTACCTATTATGGCATTTCCATAGCCATTCCGAGATATATTGCCATGCAACTTTCCACCGTCCAGTTTATTATGACACGCATCAGCATTGTCATATTGCTTTGCATGGTCATGTAGTTGACATCATATTTGTGGCAAAGCCACCATTCATCATTTTTTATACACGTCGCTCTTGATTCAATGCAAATCCCGGGACACTGCCGGAGGTATTCATATAGTCATGTCTTGTTCTAGTATCGAGTTGTAATTAATAGAAGTATGATGATCTTCCTTTTTAGAACATTCCCCCATGTGGGGAAATAAAAGAAAGAGAAAAAGGGAGAAAGACAAAAAGAAAGAAGAAATAAAAAAGGGAAAGAAAGAAAAAAGAAAAAAATAAAAAAAAAGAGAGAAAAAGAGAGAAGGGCAATGTTACTATCCTTTTCCATACGTGTTCTTCAAAGTAGAACCATGATCTTCATGATAAAGTGTCTCCTATGTTGTCACTTTCATATACTAGTGGGAATTTTGGTTATAGAACTTGGGTTGTATATTCCAACGATGGGCTTCCTCAAATTGCCCTAGGTCTTCATGAGCAAGCAAGTTGGATGCACACCCACTTAGTTTTCTTTTTGAGATTTCTTCAACTTATAGCTCTAGTGCATCTGTTGCATGGCAATCCCTACTCAATCACATTGATATCTATTTATGGTCATCTCCATATCCCGTTAATACGCCTATTTGATGTGAGACTATCTCCCTCATTTTGTCTTCTCCACAACCACCTTCTACTCTACCTATAGTGCTATGTCCATGGCTCACGCTCATGTATTGCGTGAAAGTTGAAAAGGTTTGAGAACATCAAAAGTACAAAACAATTGTTTGACCTCCCATCGGGGTTGTGCATGATTTGAATATTTTGTGTGATGAAGATGGAGCATAGCCAGACTATATGATTTTGTAGGGGTAAGCTTTCTTTGGCCATGTTATTTTGGGAAGACATAATTATCTTGTTAGTATGCTTGAAGTATTATTGTTTTTATGTCAATATTAAACTTTTTTTTGAATCATACGGATATGAACATTCATGCCACAATAGAGAAAATTACATAGATAAATATGGTAGGTAGCATTCCACATCAAAAATTCTATTTTTATCATTTACCTACTTGAGGACGAGCAGGAATTAAGCTTGGAGATGTTTGATACGTCTCCAACGTATCTATAATTTTTGATTGTTCCATGCTATTATATTATATATTTTGGATGTTTTGTATGCATTATTATGCTATTTTATATTATTTTTGGGACTAACCTATTAACCTAGAGCCCAGTGTCAGTTCCTCTTTTTTCCTTGTTTTAGAGTTTCGCAGAAAAGGAATATCAAACAGAGTCCAAACGGAATGAAACTTTTGCGATGACTTTTCTTGGACCAGAAGAGATCCATAGGAAGCCACGAGGAGGCCATAAGGATAGAGGGAGCGCCCAGGGGGTGTAGAGAGCACCCAGGGGGGTAGGGCGTGCCCCCACCCTTATGGGCCCCTCGTGACTCCACCCACCTATATATTCTCAAATATTTCCAAACCAATAAGGAGAGCCACGAAAACACTTTTCCACCACCGCAACCTTCTGTACTCGTGAGGTCCCATCTAGGGGCCTTTTTCAGTGTCCCGCTGGGAGGGGGATTCGATCATGGAGGACTTCTACATCAACACCATTGCCATTCGGATGAAACGTGAGTAGTTTACCTAGACCTACGGGTCCATACCTAGTAGCTAGATTGTTTCTTCTCTCCTTTTGATTCTCAATACCCTATTGTCCTCGATGTTCTTGGAGATCTATTTGATGTAGTACTCTTTTTGCAGTGTGTTTGCCGAGATCCAATGAATTGTGGATTTATGATCAGCTTATCTATGAATATTATTTGAATCTCCTATGAATTCTTGTATGCATGATTTGATATCTTTGCAAGTCTCTCGAACTATTGATTTGGTCTGGCCAACTAGATTGGTTTTTCTTGCAATGGTAGAAGTGCTTAGCTTTGGGTTCAATCTTACTATGTCCTTTCCCAGTGACAGTCGGGGCAGCAAGGCACGTATTGTATTGTTGCCATCGAGGATAAAAGATGGGGTTTACATTATATTGCTTTAGTTTAATCCTATACATCATGTCATCTCACTTATTGCGTTACTCTGTTCTTCATGAACTTGATGCTCTAGATGTAGGTAGGAGTCGGTCAATATGTGGAGTAATAGTAGTAGATGCAGGCAGGAGTAAGTCTACTTCATAGGGACGTGATGCCTATATTCTTGATATTGCCTTATATATCGTTGATATGTCTCCAATGTATCTATAATTTTTGATTGCTCCATGCTATATTATCTACTACTTTGGACTATATTGGGTTTTATTATCCACTTTTATATTATTTTTGGGACTAACATATTAACCGGAGGCCCAGCCCAGAATTGCTGTTTTTTGCCTGTTTTAGGGTTTCGAAGAAAAGGAATATCAAACGGAGTCCAAACGGAATGAAACCTTCGGGAACGTGATTTTCTCACCGAATACAACTCAGGAGACTTGGACCCTACATCAAGGCACGTAACAAGAGGCCACAAGGTAGGGGGTGCGCCATACCCCCCCCCCAGGCGCGCCCCCACCCTCGTGGGCCCCCTGTTGCTCCACTGACGTACTTCTTCCTCCTATATATATCCACGTACCCCCAAACGATCAGATACGGAGCCAAAAACCTAATTCCACCACTGCAACTTTTTGTATCCATGAGATCCCATCTTGGGGCCTGTTCCGGAGCTCCGCTGGAGGGGGCATCGATCACAGAGGGCTTCTACATCATCATCCAAGCCTCTCCGATGAAGTGTGAGTAGTTTACTTCAGACCTACGGGTCCATAGTTAGTAGCTAGATGGCTTCTTATCTCTTTTTGGATCTTAATACAATGTTCTCCCCCTCTCTCGTGGAGATCTATTCGATGTAATCTTCTTTTTGCGGTGTGTTTGTTGAGACCGATGAATTGTGGGTTTATGATCAAGTCTATCTATGAATAATATTTGAATCTTCTCTGAGTTTTCTATGTATGATTGGTTATATTTGCAAGTCCCTTCGAATTATCAGTTTGGTTTGGCCTACTAGATTGGTTTTTCTTGCCATGGGAGAAGTGCTTAGCTTTGGGTTCATTCTTGCGGTGTCCTTTCGCAGTGACAGAAGGGGCAGCAAGGCATGTATTGTATCGCTGTCATCGAGGATAAAAATATGGGGTTTTTTATCATATTGCCTTAAACTATCCCTCTACATCATGTCATCTTGCTTAAGGCGTTACTCTGTTTTTAACTTAATACTCTAGATGCATGCTGGATAGCGGTTGATAATTGGAGTAATAGTAGTAGATGAAGAATCGTTTTGGTGTACTTGTCTCGGACGTGATGCCTATATACATGATCATACCTAGATATTCTCATAACTATGCTCAATTCTGTCAATTGCTCAACAGTAATTTGTTCACCCACCGTAGAATACTTATGCTCTTGAGAGAAGCCACTAGTGACACCTATGGGCCCCGGGTCTCTTTCTCATCATATCAATCACCATTACTTTCTTATTGCTTTGCTTTTACTTTGCTTTTACTTTTTACTTTGCATCTCTATACCAAAAATACCAAAAATATTATTTATCATCTCTATCAGATCTCACTTTCGTAAGTGACAGTGAAGGGATTGACAACCCCTAAGCGCGTTAGTTGCGTTGAGCTATTGTTTTGTGTAGGTACGAGGGACTCGTGCGTGGCCTCCTACTGGATTGATACCTTGGTTCTCAAAAACTGAGGGACATACTTACGCTACTTTGCCGCATCATCCTCTCCTCTTCGGGGAAATCCAACGCAGTGCTCAAGAGGTAGCAAGAAGAATTTCTGGTGCCGTTGCCGGGGAGTCTGCGCAAAAGTCAACATACCAAGTACCCATCACAATCCCTATCTCCCGCATTACATTATTTGCCATTTGCCTCTTGTTTTCCTCTCCCCACAATTCACCCTTGCCATTTTATTCGCCCTCTCTCTCTCTCTCTCTTTCCGCTTGCCTTTCTTCCGCTATGTCTGAATCAAAAAGGGTTGGGGGTTCTTTCCAGAGTTTTAGTACTTTGGACAACCCCTCTATCCTCGCTAAACTTATAAATAAGGATACTATGGAAAAACCTACCGGAGTTATAAATGAGAGTCTTAATAATCTTGATGAAGATGATTCTGGAATTTTTCGTTATTTACTTGATGAATCTTTGAAAGATGCTTGGTATAGACTATTAAGGATCAGGGCTAGCTATGTTCCTCAATATCAAATTGAAGTTTTCCTAAAAAGCTTTTTTATTGGGCTTCCTTCTTCTTTTAAGCATGTCTTATATTCTATATTTGAAGAAGGTTTCCTTGAAGGGGATGTCGTACACACTTATGAAAAATGAAAACTATATTTGGGCACCCCATGAATGAGAAAGTTGAATCTACATCTCTTTTTCTCTCTTACCGAAATGAATCTATTAAAGAGATAAAGGCTAGCCTAGATACAAACTTCCGTAACATGCTCAATCTTTCTTCTACCATTAATAGCCATGTGCTTTATCAAAGTAGAAGGATTAATTCTATAGATAGCAAGTTTGCTCTTTTCTTTCCTAATACCAAAGATGGCAATATCTAGATCTATTCTAGCTTGTTATGCCTAGCTAGGGGCGTTAAACGATAGCGCTTGTTTGGAGGCAACCCAATTTTATTTTTATTCCTTGCTTTTTGCTCCTGTTTAGTAATAAATAAACTATTTAGCCTATGTTTTGGTTGTGTTTTCTTGTGTTTAATTTGTGTTTGTGCCAAGTAGAACCGTTGGGAAGACTTGGGGAAAGTCTTGTTGAACTTGCTGTAAAAAACAGAAACTTTAGCGCTCACAAGAACTGCTGTCATTTTTATTTGGAGAGTGATATTTAGTTAATTCTTCTTGCATATGATTAATAGATAAATTCCTCACGTCCAGAAATTTATTTTAGAATTTTTGGGGTTCCAGATCTTGCCTAGCTACATATTACTACAGACTGTTCTGTTTTTGACAGATTCTGTTTTTCGTGTGTTGTTTGCTTATTTTGATGAATCTATGGCTAGTAAAATAGTTTATGAACCATAGAGAAGTTGGAATACAGTAGTTATAACACCCATATAAGTAAATATTTAGTTCATTACAGTACCTTGAAGTGGTCTTTTGTTTTCTTTCGCTAACTGAGCTCACGAGTTTTCTACTTTAAGTTTTGTGTTGTGAAGTTTTCAAGTTTTGGGTAAAGATTTGAGGGATTATGGAACAAGGAGTGGCAAGATCCTAAGCTTGGGGATGCCCATGGCACCCCAAAGATAATCTAAGGACACCTAAAAGCCAAGCTTGGAGATGCCCCGGAAGGCATCCCCTCTTTCGTCTACTTCTATCGGTAACTTTACTTGGAGCTATATTTTTATTCACCACATGATATGTGTTTTGCTTGGAGCGTATTTTATAATTTTAGTCTTTGCTTGTTGGTCTACCACAATCATCCTTTCTGTACACACCTTTTGAGATAGCCATACATAATTTGGAATTTGATAGAATACTCTATGTGCTTCACTTATATCTTTTGAGCTCTATAGTTTTACTCTAGTGCTTCACTTATATCTTTTGAGTTATATAATTTTGCTCTAGTGCTTCACTTATATCTTTTAGAGCACGATGGTGGATTTGTTTTATAGAAACTATTGATCTCTCTTGGTTCAGTTAGATCTTTTTGAGAGTCTTAATAGCATGGTAATTTTCTTAATAATAATATGCTTAGTATTCAAGATTTGTAAAACTTTCTTTTGAGTGCGTTGAATACTAAGAAGAAATTGATGCTTGATAATTGTTTTGAGATATGAGGATGGTGATATTAGAGTCATGCTAGTTGAGTAGTTGTGAATTTGAGAAATGCTTGTGTTAAAGTTTATGATTCCCGTAGCATGCACGTATGGTGAACCGTTATGTGATGAAGTCAGAGCATGATGTATTTATTGATTGTCTTCCTTATGAGTGGCGGTCGGGGACGAGCGATGGTCTTTTCCTACCAATCTATCCCCCTAGAAGCATGCATGTAATACTTTTCTTTGATAACTTCTAGATTTTTGCAATAAGTATATGAGTTCTTTATGACTAATGTTGAGTACATGGATTATACGCACTTTTCTTCCTTCCACCATTGTTAGCCTCTCTAATACCGCGCACTTTTCGCCGGTATCATACACCCACCAAATACCTTCCTCAAAACAGCCACCATACCTACCTATCATGGCATTTCCATAGCCATTCCGAGATATATTGCCATGAAACTTTCCACCGTTCCGTTCATTATGACACGCTCCATCATTGTCATATTGCTAGCATGATCACACAGTTGACATTGTATTTGTGGCAAAGCCACCATTCATAATTCTTTCATACATGTCACTCTTGATTCATTGCATATCCTGGTACACTGCCGGAGGCATTCATATAGAGTCATATTTTGTTCTAAGTATTTAGTTGTAAGTAAATAAAAGTGTGATGATCATCATTTTTAGAGCATTGTCCTAAGTGAGGAAAGGATGATGGAGACTATGATTCCCCCACAAGTCAGGATGAGACTACGGACGAAAAAAAGAGGCCATAAAAAAGGGAGAAAGGCCCAAATAAAAAATGAGAGAAAAAGAGAGAAGGGACAATGTTACTATCCTTTTACCACACTTGTGCTTCAAAGTAGCACCATGATCTTCATGATAGAGAGTCTCTCATTATGTCACTTTCATATACTAGTGGGAATTTTTCATTATAGAACTTGGCTTGTATATTCCAATGATGGGCTTCCTCAAAATGCCCTAGGTCTTCGTGAGCAAGCAAGTTGGATGCACACCCACTTAGTTTCTTTTGTTGAGCTTTCATATACTTATAGCTCTAGTGCATCCGTTGCATGGCAATCCCTACTCACTCACATTGATATCTATCGATGGGCATCTCCATAGCCCGTTGATACGCCTAGTTGATGTGAGATTATGTTCTCCCTTTTTGTCTTCTCCACAACCACCATTCTATTCCACCTATAGTGCTATATCCATGGCACACGCTCATGCATTGCATGAAGATCGAAAAAGTTTTGAAAATGTCAAAAGTATGAAACAATTGCTTGGCTTGTCATCGGGGTTGTGCATGATTTAAATACTTTGTGTGGTGAAGATAGAGCATAGCCAGACTATATTATTTTGTAGGGATAGGTTTCTTTGGCCATGTTATTTTGAGAAGACATAATTGCTTTGTTAGTATGCTTGAAGTATTATTATTTTTATGTCAACATCAACTCTTGTCTTGAATCTTTTGAATCTGAATATTCATACCACAATTAAGAAGATTTACATTGAAATTATGCCAAGTAGCACTCTGCATCAAAAATTCTGTTTTTATCATTTACCTACTTGAGGACGAGCAGGAATTAAGCTTGGGGATGCTTGATACGTATCCAACGTATCTATAATTTTTGATTGCTCCATGCTATATTATCTACTGTTTTGGACTATATTGGGCTTTATTATCCACTTTTATATTATTTTGGGACTAACCTATTAACCAGAGGCCCAGCCCAGAATTGCTGTCTTTTACCTATTTTAGGGTTTCGAAGAAAAGGAATATCAAACGGAGTCCAAACGAAATGAAACCTTCGGGAACATGATTTTCTCACCGAATACAACTTAGGAGACTTGGACCCTACGTCAAGGCACGTAACAGGAGGCCACGAGGTAGGGGGGCGCACCCTACCCCCCCCAGGCGCGCCCCACCCTCATGTGCCCCCTGTTGCTCCACCGACGTACTTCTTCCTCCTATATATATCCACATACCCCCAAACGATCAGATACAGAGCCAAAAACCTAATTCCACCGCCGCAACTTTCTGTATCCATGAGATCCCATCTCGGGGCTTGTTCCGGAGCTCCGCTGGAGGGGGCATCGATCATGGAGGGCTTCTACATCATCATCCAAGACTCTCCGATGAAGTGTGAGTAGTTTACTTCAGACCTACGGGTCCATAGTTAGTAGCTAGATGGCTTCTTCTCTCTTTTTGGATGTCAATACAATGTTCTCCCCCTCTCTCGTGGAGATCTATTCGATGTAATCTTCTTTTTGCGGTGTGTTTGTTGAGACCGATGAATTGTGGGTTTATGATCAAGTCTATCTATGAATAATATTTGAATCTTCTTTGAATTCTTTTATGTATGATCGGTTATCTTTGCAAGTCTCTTCGAATTATCAGTTTGGTTTGGCGTACTAGATTGGTTATTCTTGCCATGGGAGAAGTGCTTAGCTTTGGGTTCGATCTTGCGGTGTCCTTTCGCAGTGATAGAAGGGGCAGCAAGGCACGTATTGTATCGCTGTCATCGAGGATAACAAGATGTTTTTTTATCATATTGCATGAAACTATCCCTCTACATCATGTCATCTTGCTTAAGGTGTTACTCTGTTTTTAACTTAATACTCTAGATGCATGCTGGATAGCGGTCGATGAGTGGAGTAATAGTAGTAGATGAAGAATCGTTTTGGTGTACTTGTCTCGGATGTGATGCCTATATACATGATCATACCTTGATATTCTCATAACTATGCTCAATTCTGTCAATTGCTCAACAGTAATTTGTTCACCCACCGTAGAGTACTTATGCTCTTGAGAGAAGCCACTAGTGAAAGTTATGGCCCCTGGGTCTCTTTCTCATCATATCAATCTCCATTACTTTATTATTGCTTTGCTTTTACTTTTTACTTTTCATCTCTATACCAAAAATACCAAAATTATTATTTATCATCTCTATCAGATCTCACTTTTGTAAGTGACCGTGAAGGGATTGACAACCCCTAAGTGCGTTGGTTGCGTTGAGCTATTGTTTTGTGTAGGTACGAGGGACTCGTGCGTGGCCTCCTACTGCATTGATACCTTGGTTCTCAAAAACTGAGGGAAATACTTACGCTACTTTGCTGCATCATCCTCTCCTCTTCGGGGAAATCCAATGCAGTGCTCAAGAGGTAGCAATCGTCATAACTATGCGCTTTTCTATCAATTGCTCAGCAGTAATTTGTTCACCCACCGTAATATTTTCTATCTTGAGAGAAGCCTCTAGTGAAACCTATGGCCCTCGGGTCTACTTTCCATCATATAAGTTTTCGATCTACAATTTTAGTTTCCTATTTACTTCCTTTGCAATCTTTTACTTTCAGTTCCATAAACCAAAAATACCAAAAATATTACTTTACCATTTATCCATCTCTATCATATCTCACTTTGAAAATAACCGTGAAGGGATTTACAACCTCTTTATCGCGTTGGGTGCAAGTTGGTGTTTGTTTGTGTAGGTATTCAGTGACTTGTGTGTTGTCTCCTGCTGGATTGATACCTTGGTTCTCAAAACTGAGGGAAATACTTACTCTACTTTGTTGCATCACCCTTTCCCCTTCAAGGGAAAAACCAACGCAAGCTCAAGAAGTAACACCACCTTGTTGCATCTTAGTTACTTTTGTTACTTGTTACCTGTTATGAATTATCTTATCGCACAACTATCTGTCACTGATAATTTTAGTGCTTGCAGAGAATACCTTGCTGAAAACCGCTTGTCATTTCCTTATGCTCCTCGTTGGGTTCGACACTCTTACTTATCGAAAGGACTAAGATAGATCCCCTACACTTGTGGGTCATCACCTTGCGCAAGGTTTGTGGCGCACGTAGGGCGCGAGAATGAGTGCCATGGCAAAAAACCAGCACCGTGGATAGGCGCAGAAGGGCGGTCGTTGATTCTAGATGCCATCAGTGATGCAGATTGATATGTCTCCGTCGTATCTATATTTCTTTTTTGTTTCATCCTAATATTATACAACTTTCACATATTTTTGGCAACATTTTGTATGGTTTATTTGGACTAACATATTGATCCAATGCTGAGTGCTAGTTCATGTTTGTTGCATGTTTTTGTTTCGCAGAAAATGCATATCAAACGAAGTCCAAATGCAATAAAATTTTACAGAGAATTATTTTGGAATATTTGTGAATTTGGGGACGTAGAATCAACGTAAATGGGGGCCCACAGGCCCCAAGATACACCAGGGAGCGCCCGAGGCCCCAGGCGCATCCAGGTGTCTTATGCTCACCTTGTACGTCGGTTGGATCTCCACTTCGGGCGCAAGGAAGCTTATATCCGAAAAAAACCGTGTTAAAATCTCAGCGCAATTGGAGAACAGATAGGGAGATCCAATCTCGGAGGGGCTCCCACCCTTCTGCCACCATGGAGGCCATGCACCAGAGGGGAAACTCTCCTACCATCTAGGGGGAGGCCAAGGAAGAAGAAGGAGGAGGGGGCTATCTCCCGGTGGCGCCGGAGTGCCGCCGGGGCGAGGATCGTGACAACAATCTACATCAACGATCTTGCTACCGTCAACACCAACTCTCTCCCCCTCTATGGAGCGGTGTAACACCCCTTCTCCTTGCTGTAATCTCTACTTAAACATGGTGCTCAACTCCATATATTATTTGCCAATGATATTTGGTTATCCTATGATGTTTGAGTAGATCCATTTTGTCCTGTGTGTTGGCGTCCTGGGAACGGGGGACCCAGACTTGCCTGCCTGCGGCCTACGGCGTGGCTGGGCTGGCAGGTCTGTACGACCCATCTTCATCAACAAGGCATTCAAGACCCTTGCGAGGGGCCAAGCCTCGCGAGGAGGACGATGCAAGAGCTCCTCAGGAGCAGCCTCGCCAGGCAGGCTCACGAGTGGCGGAGAGATCAAGGCAAGGCAAACCTCGCAAGGTCCTCCTAACATGAGCCATGACGATCGAGACTAGGCGGGTGCTAGGCGGGCGCCAGCGCATGCAGTGTACTTGTTTCCTCTTTGGTGCCAAGGGGGAAAGCGCAGGCGCGGAGTACCGAGGCATCAAGCAAAGGTTTCCATATTGGTGCAACGAGACCACGATCAGAAGGACGGCAGGATGGATGTCTCCATGGAGTCCAAGACGGCGTCCTCACCAGAGCCTTTGGCAGGCGAAGACCACCTTTTGTCAGGATAACTTGTACTAGTTGCACCCTTTCGAATTGCCCGTTGTTGGCTCCCTTCCTGCTCACAATTTGGGGAGAGGACCAGGGCCTATATAAGTAGAACTAGCCATCATAGAGAGGAGGGACCTCATCACAAGTGGGAAGCAGATCCAAGATCATCTCACCCACACAAGTTCACCAAGCACAAGAACACCTCAACCTCAGGAGGCTGTTCTTCCCCTTGTAACTGTTCTTCAATAGCCCAAGAGGCAATCCACCACCACCACAGTGGAGTAGGGCATTACACCACAACGATGGCCCGAACCAGTATAAATCTTGCGTCTTTCTGTGTTGTGAGTTCGTTGAGTTCATCTGCAAGATCTTAGAGACCTAGGGCGTGGATCGATAGGGAGAAAACCTTCGCACGCAACCCAGTGTTCGAACCTCAAGGGTCTTCCGGAACCCGTGATCTGACATGTGGCGCGCCAGGTAGGGGTGCACCGAAGCTTCCTTCCGTCGCTCCGCGCTCTGTTGCTTCGTCGTCTCCATGGCAGACGCGCGCCGCACTTGTGCCAAGCGCCGGGCTGCCCTCGCCGCCCACGTTGCTCAAAGGGCACCCGTCGGCAGGCCGCCTCGTCCTTCCCTGTCGCCTGCCCCCAACGCCGCCACCGGCCCGGCGGGGAATGAGCAGCAACCATCCTCGCTGCACCCCTCGGTGCGGCGGGGCAGCCGCACCGCCACTCCATCGTTGACCCCAGCTGGTTCTTCTTCCCACGCACGTCGCCCTCCCGTGGATGCACGGGCTGCGCTCCTTATGGCGCACGAGCTCCTATGCTATCATCCGATCGACGACCTCTACGAGGACTGGCTCGACCGCATCGCCGAGCTTGTCCGCGCCGCAGGAGGCTCCCCCGCGCCGTCCCTCTCTCCGCCTCGCCCTCAGCCAGCTACGGGCGGCGTAGCTCACTAAGTGCCTCCACCATCTCAGCCCCAATACGGCACCCTGGCACCAAGATGCGCGGCTCCGCGATGCAACCCGCCGCGTCCCGCGCCCGCGCGTGAAGAGAGAATCTGTCAAGAGTTCCCTCGGTCGCAACAAAAGACTTGGACGCTCCTCGTTCCACCGCCCCAGGACCGGCTGCTGAGGCAAGTCCACGCGCCACCTATAGAGGCAGGGCGCGGACCCCATCAAGACCAAGCTCCACCCCCTTGGCGGGCCCCGGTGACAACAGCTGGCTGTCGTGCCTTCACCCCTGAGCTGCGTAGCGTCGCCTGGCCGGGAAAGTTCAAGCCGGATCTGCCTCCTCGCTACGAAGGCACCGCCGACCCCGAGGAGTTCTTGCCACTCTACGAGCTGAGCATCAAAGTGGACAACGGCGACGAGAAGGTCATGGCGAACTGGTTCCCCATGGCTCTCAAGGAAGGCGCCCGCTCCTGGCTCCTGAACCTGCCTCCCGGCTCAATCTCCTCCTGGGACGAAATGCGCACCCGCTTCATCGCCAACTTCCAGGGAACTCGCGACAGCCCCCCGGTCGCGGGAGACCTGCGCCGCATCAAGCAACAGCCAGGAGAGACCCTGCAGAAGTACATTCAGCGCTTTAACAGCGCACAGATCAAGATCCCTAAGGTGACCGATGAGGCCATTATCTCTGTGTTCTCCGATGGCGTCCACGACGTCAAGATGAAGGAGGGGCTCACCATCCCTGAAGATCTGTGCACGACCCTGGAGTTGTTCAACATCGCGACCAAGTGTGCTAGAGCTGAGGAGGGGTGCCTCTCCCTCCTCGAGTTCCCTACTGCGGACCTAGAGAAGAAGAAAGCCAAGGCCAAGGACGTGAAGCGTAAGGGACACTACAAAAAAATACACTTCCGTGATGATATGTGTTTGTCACAGTAGGTCGCTTTTTTTGTCATGCATGTACATCCATGACAAATTTATGACAGAATCAAGATAGTCATGCCTGTGCTGTCGTAGAAGTGTTCCATGACATTACCAAAACTATCATCACGGAAGTTTCCACTTCCATGACGATAAATCGCGCGTCACAGAAGTGCTTTCGTCAAGGGTGACCGACACGTGGCATCCACCGTAATGGAACGTCGTTAAGCTATCGGGTCGGGTTTTGGATCCGATAACCCGTTAACAGCCCCGACCAATGGGGATTTTCCACGTGTAAAATCATCATTGGCTAGAGGAAACACGTGCCGGCTCATCGTCGAGACAGATGTCATCCACTCACTGGACAGAAGGCGCCTATGATACGTCGACATGTGGCACGGCCCAACAAGTTTAAATGGGTCGGCCCAACTAAAGGCCCACAAGATTTTGCGGACCATAATGGGACGACCCAGCTAAAGGCCCATGAGATTTTGCGGACCATAATGGGCTGGCCCAGCTAAAGGCCCACAAGATTTCGCGGGCCATAATGGGCCGGCCCAGGTAAAGGCCCACAAGATTTTCATGTGCCATAATAGGCTGGCCCAGGTAAAGGCCCATGGTGACTCTAGCCCATAATGAACAGTAATTTTCTTTATACCCATTAATGGCCCGTGATTTACATGGGCCGTTTCCAGCCCGTGTTAGCTTTCGGCCTATTGACGGCCCATACGTTCTTGGGCTCCTTTTCGGCCCTCGATTACTTCTGGCCCATTACTGGCATGTTCCCCGAATGGGCCAAATTTGGCCCATGGGAAGAGTCGGCCCGTTATTGGCCTGTTCCACTAATGGGGCAAATTCGGCCCATGGCAAGAGTCAGCCCGTTACTGGCCTGTTAACCAGTTGTGCCGTTTCCAGCCCGTCCTATATTCTGGCCCATTAACGACCCATTATGCCTGTGACAGAATTAAGCCTTTGTTGTCCTACGGCCTGTTAACGGCCTGTTACCGTGCTGGGCAGATACCAATTACGCCCGATTATGGCCCATGTAGATCCATTTATCCGACGGCCCGAGGCCCACCGATTACAGGCTCATTTACCGACGGCCCGTAGGAGACCCATGGATCCTACGACCCGTATATGGCCCATGGTAGTTGCGGTGACTAGCAAACCAGGGAAAAAGAAGACTAGGAAATAAATAAGGCCGAAACTAACGCTAGGCTATTAAGGCGATTGCACAGACCAGCATCAAAGATCGCCACCAGTGCAAATATAGGGAACACCCTACACTATACAAAAATGGCTTGCTGTTTTCTTCAGGCGGTGGCTGCACGTTAAGAATAAATTTTGTATCTCACCAAAACAAATTACAACTATATAACAAAAGGAAGGTTGGCATAAAACTTAACAGTCTAGCAGATAAATACACCACCAGAAGTTTAGAAGCTGTATTGTCCGATGGAGCACCATAACCCTTGCCTTCATTTCCCCTAGGCTCCTGAACAACATAGCAATTGTCTGATAGTCTGGTTTCAAAACCATGCATATCTTGACAACATTGAGCAATGTTTCTCCTTGTTTCACAAAGGGACTCTGTTAGGGAATGGACTTGTGTCTGGAGCGCAGATACAACATTGCTTTGAGCTTGCATATCTTGATCATGAGGCAGTTTGGACGATATTGCCTTAACAACCAACCCAGTATTACGCGGGAACGTGGTTTTGTTACTGTTAGTGGACAGGTACTGACCCACTGCAGCAAGAGCTGACATTGCGGTTATAGTTGCCTCGCCACCTTCAGAAGGTGACAGTTCCACCATTTTTTCCATAGCTCGCTGAAAAGTTGAGGTTTTACATTAGTAGTACCAGAACAGAAGATATTAAGGAGGCAGCAAAACCAAACAAAATAGCTTTGGTCTATATACAAAACTTATTCTGGTGAACCCATGTAAAATATTAGTTGTATTTTATTGCAAAGTACATAATAAAACCAGGTTCCAAACATATGACCATGTACCATCGCTAATGTATTGTCTATTTCTTCACATTGTATTGAGGGCTAAGGATAAAGAGACGAAGTTTATAATACGGTAAGCATAGTATGACGTCATTCATATCACAAAACAACTAAGAACAGACAAACAGGAAATTGTAACATTGTGTGGGCAATTCCAGCACGGAACTAGATTACGGGTCAAGATCAAAGGAACATCACTCCTCTCTTTTAAACCTTGTAAGGTGCAATGATACGCTAAGACAATTGTGTATAAAATTGAAAAGAGTAATAGACATTAGCTGCAAACCATGCAGTTCAAGGCACAAGTCAGAGTAAGTAGTAGTTAAAAGGCATGAGGATTAAGGACTTACAACAACGGCTTTGACTGGTGTAGTCATACCCTTCTTCTTGCTAGTGTGACAGTCCTTGAAGATTTCCACAGCATTTGGTTCAGGTACTTTTTGGTCCTTGCAGGTTTCCTCTGCATTTGGAACAAGTCAATATAGATCTGATAATATGGTACAGCGAAAAGAGTAAAAAAGCAGCTAATTACTAGAGCCTCGTAGTGCGCAATATAGCTACGAGATCCTGTTGTCTGTTGGAATTTCACTTTCGTACGGTTGGCCCTGTTCTTTGAACAGTTCACCTACAAGAAGATAGATTTGTGTGGCACATGTGTAAATAGGACTTCAACATGTGATCTGATGACATATATATAATGTACCTGATACATCGGATCGGACGAGTGTTTAACGAGTCCTCTCCAGTCTTCATCAGATATATTTTCCACTGGAGATGTTCGGGCAAGTTCACTGTTAGCCTTGCCTTCAAAGTGAGTTTTCCTCAAGTTATACCGATACTGTCACAGAGCAGACTTGAAAACATGGGTGCAAGCTTGTCTGGTTGCATCATCTTGGCTATCCAACTTGAACCTCATCTGTTGAAAATTATGGGAGTCTCATTATCAGCAACCTAGAAAGTATTGGACAGAGCAAGACGATATTACTAGTTTCCATACATAACCATACTTATAGATAAATGGTCGAGCAAGATCTTGAACTAGGTTTCGTCTTTGTCATTCCTGTACTGAATCCATGTTGGGAGGATACGTACATGACACCTAACAGCAACCGCTGCCTCTGATACTAACTTGGCTGACTCTGTAGCATCACGTGGCCTTTTTAAACCTGCCTCAAAATGGATCTCCATTCTTCCTCCTCTAGATTTAGTTAACCTATCAAGAATTATCCCTGATGTTTGTTTCCTCTTGCGCCTAGGTGCTAGTCCAACAACAAACATAGGAAGTGTTAGTGTACAACAAACTGTGAGACTACATATAAAGAAGCATGCAACTATAACTTGACTCCAGCAACTACCTTCTTGCTGTTGAAGCTCACAAGGTTCATCTGATATTGCCAACTCGTCTTGTGTCAAGAGTGCTTGGGAAGTAGTGTCAGGTGGCAAGGGAGCTTGGGAACATGCTGCGAGCTCAGTTGACGCATGAGTACGTCGTGCAGCTGGTAGTACTATGGTAGGTGTAGCATGGGATGCCACGTTAGGCAAATTTTCAGCTGGACTTTGACCTTCTATTGCACCATCAGTACCAGCAGAATCTGCAGGATTCATCCGCTTCTCATTCCTTGCCATTCCGTGTTTCTTCCTCTTTCTCTGTGCCATGTTAAGTCAAGCTGACAAGAAAAACGAATAACAATTTAGTTCTTCAGAACAAATTGATGCGTGATGCAGACAAACTGAACTTTGATGTTAGACAACCACATGATAGGAGGATGTAATATGTATGAAAAACAGGACGGAAGAGATAACTAGAACTATGATGTGTAAACTAAATTAGAAGCAATGCAATGGAAGGTAGACACCATATGAAGGATGCTACAAATATCGCTCTGCCAAGTTAACAGTGTCTCATCATAAATGGCGTTTAAACAAATGTGAAGCAGTACAAGAAATAAATCATATGCAAGATGCAAACAACATCACACTACCATGTTAGAGGTCTCTCAAAATTAGTGCCATTGCATATTCACAGCATTGCATATTCACAACTTATGATGTGTAAACTAAGGAGAAGGCATTTCAACAAATTAGAAGCAATGAAAGATAGACACCATATGAAAGATGCAATGAATATCACTCTACCAAGTTAAAACTATCTCGTCATAAGTGTTATTTCAACAAATTAGTAATACAAGCTAGAAAAGAATGTGAGATGTAACCTATATCACACTCCGAAGTCAAACATGTCTTATGATAAGTGATTGTTGCAGGTTACACAACAGTAGTAATTTGATGTAAGAACATGGTGTGATAGACAGGTATTGTATGTTCTAGAAACAGGAACACGTGTCTTATTCAAGTATAATGTGTAAAGTAAGCAGATGGAATTCAACAAAAGTAGAAGCAATACAAGCAAGACATCACACATAACATGCAACCACATATAACAGTGCCAAGTTAGAGGGAGCACCGGTGATGCTGCACTAGGGGAGATGTGCTCATCATAAACACAGCTTTGTTGAGTGTCTATGCATGTGTTGTCTTGGAAATCTTCTTGGGGGTGTGGAGGAGTAGAAACTGTAGAGGCGCTCCGTTCGGAAGGAGCACATTTATCCGCTGCCTTGCTAACTTCCTTCTGCTTTATTGATTTTTAATTGTCAAGTAAAACCGACAAGAAAAAGCAATAAAATTCTCTCTTCAGAACTCATTCATGCATGATACTAACAATCACTACTTTGATGTAAGGCAAACACATGATACCATGATGGAATATGTACGAAAAACAAGACGGCATGGCATGTTCACAACTGTTTGTGTAAACTAAGAAGAAACCATTGCAGCAAATAAGAAGCAATGCAAGCTAGACACCACATGAAAGATGCAACCAATATGACTCTGCCAAGTTAAAAGTGTCCCATCATAAATAGAATTTCAACAAATTAGAAGCAGCCCATGCTATAAATCATATGAAAGATGCAACTAATATCGCACTGCATATACTAAATGTGTCTCGTCATGTTGATTGATGCGGGATACAAAAAAACAATAGATTTATGTAAGGACATGCTTAATAGACAGATGTATTATGTACTAAATACAGGAAGGCATGTCACATTAACAGGTATAATGTATAAGCTAAGCAGACTAGCACATGTAGTTTAACAAGATTGGAAGAATTACAATCTAGACACCATATGCAACATGCAACCACATATCACGCTGCCAAGTTAGAGCAAGCACCTGCAATGCTAGTGTAGGGGAAATGCTGTAATCAACTACAGAGCTACGTTCACTATCTTCATCTAGCATTTCTGTTTCTTGAGAATCATGTCGGGAGGCTGACGCTGCATTCTTTAAATGAGGAGTAGTCCCCTTGCCTGCCTGTCTCGTCATAAGTGGTTGATGAGGGATACACAAGAACATTAGTTTGATGTAAGAACATGGTTAATACACAGATGTACTAGTATGTACCAAAAATAGAAAGGCATGTCATATTCAAAGGTATAATGTGTAAGCTAAGCAGATGCAATTTAACCAAATTGGAAGCAATACAAGCTAGACATCCGACTAGAGTGGTGAGCATGATCATCTAGGACCTGACAGCCTGGTGGGAGGCGGGCTGCTTCGCCACCATCGCAGCTTTTTAGTTGGCTTCCAGGTGATGCCTATCTTTGCTGGGCTTGTCACTGGCTCGGCCAGTGCCCTGACTAGCTATTTGTCTTCTGGTGCTCACGGGATGGTGGTTCATGTAAAAAATATCTTTCCTTATCTTACCGACTTTGGCCTTTCGAATACAAGCTAGACACCATATGGAACATGCAACCACATATGACACCGCGAAGTTAAAGCAAGCACCTGGGATGGTGGTTCATTGCGAGCGAGGTCATCAACTCCAGTGCTACGTTTACCGTCTCCATCTGCTGCCACTGCACCCATTATAGCGATGAAACGTGTCTTGCCTACCCGCACACCAAACTGGAGCGACTTCTCTCTTTCCTTTTTGGGTTCTCTCATGGCAGTAGAATCCGAAATACCCTTGCATAAAAACACAATAGTGAGAGTAAGGGTGAAGTGTGTGCAGAACTAGTGCACTGTAAAAGTAGCAGATAGCAGGTGGCTGAAAAATAAATGACAAGAGACATATGATAGCTCTACAACATTGCATGGCAAACAAAATTAGATTCTACTCTGTATCATTTTGTAATATATGAGCACAGGAAATGTAGGTACTCCTCCAGCACACCACCACATGTGGTCATATCTATGATAACAGTCGACTGAAAATAAATAGGTCAGTCGATTTTTTTAATGAACCATCCGATCTATAAGGAACGGGCAGATGGCCTTCGTCTACCTCCCGCCAGTCACTATTGACGATCTTTCTCGAACCGCCAGCGACCACCGGCCCAGACCCCTGCCTCCTCCGCCCCGCCCTCCCATCGACCTCACACCACCGCCGTGCTTGGCAGCCCCCCAGGCCATCCCTTTAATCCCGTCCGACCTCCTGATCGGGCGCCAGTAGCTCTAGGCCGCACACGCCCCTAAGATAAACACCAAGGCGCTGCTTCCCCGGCATAATAGGTGTACTAGCGCCTGTTATGCCGGGGAATGCTTCCGTTAATTGGGAATCAAGTGGCCAGAAATTGAAATTCAGGGGGGCGATGGACCTCTAGCTGAGGTGAAATAGTATATGAGGAGAAACCTTGTGCATCGTGAGTTACTAGGAACATCTAGTATCAAGAAGAAGCGGTCAAATAGTGTCTTCTGTGGGATGAATACCGTGCAAGCAGAGACGTAATATTTGCATGAATAAGGGAAGAGGAGTACCTTTTTCGGTTACCGGTGTGGTCACCTCCACAAGTCGCGCCGATTTTCTTGTTTTTACCGGGGAAACCGATGTTCTGGAGGGTGCAGGCTTGGACGAACCCATGGCCAAATTGTTGACTGTGTTGCCGTGGCCGTATGTCGGCGGAGGGGAAGCAGATTCGGGGCGGCGAAGGACGGCGTAGTAGGAACAGCTCCGGTGCAGTGGAGGGTGGCGAAGTTGGAGCTGCAGTGGTGAGGCATAGGATGGCGTGGTTGAACTGGCGCGGGTACGGACGACTCGGCCTCGGCTTCAACTATTAGCCGTGGAGGGCGTTGCGGTGGACGACGACGGGGTATCGGCTCCGGCGTGATGGAGGAGGGCGGCGGTTGATGGGTGGGATAGGGTGGCGGACGGAGGACGCCGGGGTTTCACGGTTGGTCGTGAGGTAGTTTTGGCGCCCACGGAGTACAATGGGGAATCAGACGGGTGGGGGGAGGGAACCATGTTTCGGTCTGGGACGCGCTTGTTTATTGCTTTTTTGAACAGAAATGGGACGCACTTGTTTGAAATTTGGGGAAAGTACAAACTTTTCCCCCTCCTAAATTTCGGACCTACTGCGGGTCGGGGGTAGGATGGTAATCCCAGGTGTCCCAAATAGTGGGCGGGAGCGATTTCGGCCGCGCGCATGTGTGCTTAGGCGGCCATTGTGTATGAATGTTTTTCGAATGAAGTTGCGTGGCGTCTAGATGAAGCTACAAACCTAACCCGGTTTAAGCCTTTGGACGTCGGGCCGGAGTTATTAGAAAAGTAATTTCCTTGTACTACCAAACATTGGTCTGACGTGGTTTCGGGTGAGTAGAGGCTCTTCTGGCGCTTCGTTCAAAATTGTGAAACACAAGCATTCACGTTTAGAGTACTCTTGAACTATGAGGATTGACCTAAATATACAACGTTATATTTGACCTTGTATGTTTGAAAACCTCATTAAATTATCCGCTTAATTTTGAAATTTTGACATTTGAAAATCCTATAACTACGATTATTTTGGAATGGAGGAGCTAAATTTGAATCTATTTTGTACACGACTACATATGCTATTATGTACAAAATCAGAGCAAAGATTGGTGCCCCCATAATTTAGGTATGGTTTACAAATGCCATGATATCAAATTCAAATAATTGGATGGACTTCATGTTGAATTCGATTTTTTAAACCACCTTAAGTTGAATTCAAATGTATGCTAGTTCATAGGTAGTAGCTATTTATAATGTCCATTGTGTAACTTTCGTATGTATAATGTGCTTTACACACACAACATGAACTATACTCACGTTTATATTCGATTGCTAAAGTGATGCATTGTCAGGAGTTCAAAATACTAACTATGTGGATCAATTGTGTTGAATAATAACATAGACATGCTCAAATCCGATAGAATCTAGATGTCTGATGGATCAATGACCGCTCCTTACGTGAATTGCAAATATCACGATCCCATCCTAATATTTGGATACAATTTATATCTTTAATCAGTGTGTAGAGCAGTCTTTTACGTGTAGTTTCACTCTCCATCGATGGTCTCTCACACATGCTCACACACTCTCTCCCGAGGTGTCTTTCTCGCATACATGCTCTAGATATAACCCTCCCTCCCTCTCGTAACCATTTACAACTGTTTTCACTAACCTTTATCACAAGCACTCTTCCTCTCGCAAAAATACATGCGCACAATCCTCATCGACCCTTTCTATATACATGGACCTGCCTACGTGTCTCATGTACGCACATTATCTTTACGCCTATCTCTCACGCATTGTCTCACACCTCTCTTCCTAATCGACGAGTATGATTCTAGCAGAGCATTTTGTAGGATGCCCCTTAAAGTTAGGTTGGATGAATAGTAATATTAGAGATAAAGGGGTTACCTTAGTCCGAGAACTTAGGGTTACAAATCCTAGCCGGCTTTGTCAGTGGACACAGAGTCCTTCACAATTCTGCTATCTTTGTCTTATATGACTAGTCATCCATGGGTCTTCGTAAATGCATCACGGGCCAACCAATGTGGCAGGACGGAACAGAACGAAGGGCCTCACCACGACCCACCGGACCTCACGCGGTGACACACCCTCTGCCCCCACGTCTCATTATATTCTCACACCCACACATACCAACACAAACACCACACACACAGAAAATTTCTCCTGGTGCCTCTATTCCCTCCCCCTTGCATATACACACTCAAGGGAATGGAATCTCTTGTCGTGACGTCATATTCGTCTCTCTCTCTCTAGACCACTCTCATTTCTCGTGCTATCTCTCCCACGCCCCCCCGTCGCCCCCTCTATCCATGCCTCTCTCGAATACGTAATACACACACATACCTCTCTAGGCCCCGCCAAATGCATCAACTACACATTCACACATGCTACATCACGTACCCCATTGATCTAAAAAGCCATCTCTTCACGTTTATTTCGCATACAACATTCCTTTTGAATAAAGTGTGGCCAAAAATTATTTTAGAGTTTCTACATATATATACAACATTACAAAGTTATATGGAGGAGTACGAACGCTAATTTGCATTGCATGGTGCCCACAATGATATTTATTCCGCACTGTGAATTTGTATATTTTTATACTCTATACAAAGTTAGTCATAATAAAAAGAAACGAAGAGCATCTCTCTCCATCGCATACCCCCCTATACGCCCCTTTCACGTATGCACACAAAACTATCTCCGGGTCCTCTAAAAGCAAGCCCCCAGAAAATTCACGCATGTTTCATCTTTCTCTCGTGATATATGCAATGACGATCATTGTATTTGATGCGAAAGCACGATACGTACATTGGACTTCAGAATCCACTCACTACGGTCACCATTTACGTTTAGTGGTTATTATGCATTCACGGGCTCACCGTACAACTCTGTATTTGCTCATGACATGACTAGTTGACCAGTTAAACGCTCCACGTGGCACCTCTAGTGTTGCATCACATTATCTCACTACCATCGCGCCCACCTGTCGACTTGTATCTACTCTACATCTACACTCTTATAAAATACATGAAATACACTCTTATAAAAACAGAGTTGGTGATGATGGTGTGCCTGCCATCCTACAATATAGGCCGTCCGATTTATATCTGACGGATAGGAAAGAAACTATGGCAATTTTGCAAAAAGGTACCCACACACCTCTCCACATTTGCAAATAAGGCCTTCCCTCGTTCATCCTTTTCTCTCACAATATAAACAATTCATACAAATGCATCTTGACGTTACATGCACGCACGGGCATCTTGCTAGTAAGAATGAAAACAAACGACAAAAAAATATTTGGACGGTGGTTCGAAGTCATGACCGCGGGCACAGCGGACAAGGTGGCCTTGTATTGGTATGCTGAGCCGTCTGTTTTAACACACAGGAGCTGGTGTGGTGATTATACACACACACACACGCATGCACACGAACTGCATCCATGCAACACTCACACAAACACATGCACCCACGCACGCATGCAACACTCACACGTACACACGCAGCCACGCACACAACACTCACACGCACACACACATGCATGCATGCACACACCAGTACACCACACAACCAACACACACTCTCACGCTCAAGTGCTCAACCTACACGTGCATGCGCACACATCAGGCCCTGACAGACACATACACAACCAGGTGATTCCCGAGCACAGGTTGGAGCCTTGTCGCGCCTGCGTAAATTTGTGTGTTATCTGACCTTTTGCCTATGTGAACTGATAGGTGGGACCCACAACAAACATGGTCAATTTAACTAGTCAACATGGCGCCACGCAGACTATTTGGCCGGTCAACAGAGTGCAATCTGATAATGAGCTATGAGCAAGTGACTGTATAATCACCGCAAAACATATATAGTGACCGTAATCAGCTTATTCTGAAGTTTGGTGACCGTATTACACTTTTCTCTCTGTAGGCCCTCCAAAACTACATCTCTACACGTTCTCGCATGTTACATTTAACAACTATGCAATACAACACTACTACTACACTCTAACACAATAAATCATATGTGTTTTTAGTTTTACTAGATATCATATTGCTACTTATAATTATTCAGTTTGCATACATTAAAATTGCCTTTGAAATGTATGGCCAATATCATCTACCGCGCGGGAAAAATCCCACCCTTTCCTGTTTAATCGGGTTTGTATCGATGGATCGTGCGAAACAACAAAACTATAGTACTATATAGTACAAGTGACAGTTCACTTGGCTGTCGTGTCGTCTACTCCTCCGTCGTAAGAGTGGAGCGCTCGCTTTCATAAATCTTCTAGTCCCTTTTGCCGACATGTGGGACATCAAGCTACCGGGTCCACGTGCCATACCGGAATACAGTGCAGAGCAGCCAGGGTGAAGCACCCCAGTCATGGCACCGGCGTAGTAATGAGCAATGAGGCGTCAAATCATAAAGCTGCGCCTTTCCCGCAGTTAAGTTGGAGGGACGAAGCAACCATCATTTCACTCGTTGCTGAATCCACTTCTCCCTCGTCTTCTTCAACTTAACCACGTGTTGCTTCTTCCGTTGTTCTGCCTCATGTGGGACACGGATCAGCTTGGTAAAGCACTAACATGTGGGACCGCATGTTAGCAAACCGCCAGGACAACGTCCTCCAAAAATAAGAAACCTCCCCCGCCATCTGCGCGGCAAAATCACCTCCTTTTTACTAATATCGATTCTATAATTTTTTTGATCGATATAATTGAGATTTGTATAGATAGCACATAGGAGCAAACCCAAGTGGTACGGTTAAGGGCATCCACGATGTGTAGCCAAATGTGAAAATAGCTTTTGGCATCGTGGGAACCATTTGTGGATGGTGTTGCCAAAGCCAAAAAGATGGAACCGAAGCTCCCTGATTGATTGATTGAAGGAATAGAAAAATGCAATGTCTCTCCTCTTTCTCCCATGCTTGGACGCATGTAGTACATTATAGAGCACATAGTCTACTCCCATGTCCCTTCTACCACAAATCACAAAGCAGTGAGGCGTCAAATCACAAAAGCACGGACGAAGCAACCATCACTTCACTCTTCGCTGACTCCGCTTCTCCATTGTCTTCTTCGAGAAGCCATCTCACCGCATTAGTTATAGTAGTACTAGTAAAGGACTTCCTGGATGCAAATAAGGCGGTTGTCTCGGCTTGCAGGCGGCACTTGTGAACGACTTACTGTGGTCTCCCTCAATGGTGTTCTCCGTCGAACGCACTTCGCCAAACCACCCAAAAAAATATCGTCGACGTCACCGCAATGGGGAAGGAAGTAAAATATAGTTACTACCTCCATTTTTTTGTACACAAGGCTAGTATATCAAAATTACAATTTGCAAAGGGCCACTAACACTAATCGAGGCAAAATTGATGGGGTTAGCAACCAAGGATATTAATATCCCCTACATGCATGCGGAAGTGAAATGGTTGGTTTGCATGGCGCTGCATTAATGAAGCGATGAGGAGTGAGATGGTTAGCTCTTTGGTTTTTGGAGAAAAAAATACGCATTAATTGAAACGTGAAACGAGGATTTGTATCGATTAAATCCCACGAAGGAAAACCCAGCCTTTCTTTTTTAACACTAGTACTCCTAGTACGTACGTACTTATCCTGTTTGCGTCCAGGCCTTGCATTGCCAAACTTCGCCACACATTTTTTCCAAGCTTGCCTAAAGTTTTCAAAATGAGAAGGAGGTACACTTGCGCATGGCCATCGCGGTCGCACCGCACCCTCACACGGTCACTCCTGCACGCCGCGGTCACACTGCACCCTCACACAATCGCTCCTGCACGCCGCAAACCCAACCAAGGGAACGCACCCTCACTGACACGTGCTGTCGCATGGGAACACACCAAACTCAGCCATCCTATCGTTGACACATAATTTTCGTTCATAGAGTATGTTTATCCAACCGCATGTTCGGGAGTATCCGTACGGCCCGTGTGATGGTCTATTGGGGAAGAAGAAGAGGTGAGGAAGAAGGAAAGAAGGGTTAGGAGACGTAGGATATTCATCCAACCGCCTGAAATGGTAGACTGACCCAAGTCAGGCGACTTGCATAACAAATATATGTTTTTACACAGCAAAAGATCCATAAAAACAACAACATAAAGTAAACTATCACTGCTCGCGGAAAGAGACGACCTCGTCGTCTTTGGCTGCCGGCGCGAACCAGCCGTCGCTGCCGACATGTGTCTCCGCACCGTGGTTGTCCTCGGCCTCCAGCTACTCGTTCAAGCGGAGCGTGCAGTCGCTTTGCACAGACGAGAGCACAGCCCGGTTCAAGTCAAGGACGTCTAGTTCCGCCTGCAGGAGGGCCTCGATGGCAGCAGCATCTGCGCGCTCCGCATCGGGTCGAGCCTCCGCCGGCCGGTTCAAGTCCAGGACGTCCGGTTCAAGTCCAGGAAATTCGGTTCCGCCTGCAGGAGGGCGTCGATGAGAGCGGCATCCACGCACTCTGTGTCGACTTGAGCCCCTGCCGGCCGGTTCAAGTCCAGGATGTCCGGTTCCGCCTGCAGGAGGGCCTCAATGGCAGCGGCATGCGCGCGCTCCGCCTCAAGTTGAGCCTCCGCCGCCCGGTTCACATCCATGACATCCGGTTCCGCCTGCAGGAGAGCCTCGATGGCAGCGGCATGCGCGCGCTCCTTGTCGAGTTGAGCCTCTGCCTCCCGGTCCTCCTTTAGTATCGCCATGTTGAACCGCTGGTCCACCTGCACCATGGGGGACTCGGATGCCGACACGAAGTCGACGTCCATCATCTCATACCCATCAGGGGCCTTCTGTGCCGTGACCTCCGCCATGAACATTGGATCGGCTTCCTCCTCCTCGTAGCTTGGCTCCAGAGAACTCGGGGATTGGCCCGCCGCAAAGCGAGCTTGGGAACGGAGGTCTGTGGCACCGACCGCCGCCACGATTTTTGCGCGGCGCTCCGGCGTCAACATCTTGTAGTAAGTGATCTTGCAGCGCACCATGGCTTTCCGGCGAACTAGGGGATGCTTGATGCGGGCTAGGGGATCGAAAGGTGGGGGAATGGGCTGAAGATTTGGTGTGGTTTTAGGGCAGTGGCTGGCGTAGGCCGAGCGGGGAAGGTTCTGGTGTGAATACTGGTTCCGGTGACGACCGTTCAATCGGTTTTGATTGTACATCTCTCTTGTCGCATTCGTGTTGCAGCCCGGCATGCTGGACCCTCCACGTCGCTCACGGAATGGAACGCGCTTCGTCTTGTGTTTTCGCTCGCTTGTGGGACCGCAGTTGAGAGCAAACCGACGTCCCTCCCCCTCCCCCGCCCGCGTCATTTATTATACCACCACTCCCTCCGTTTTATGCGGAGTACATAAAAATAGAGGGAGTATACTATGGATGAGGATCCCCTAACATGGCCGAACCCATTGAGTAACTGACATGCGGGGCCTAGCAAGCATGGGGTCCGCCAGTAAGTGACCGAAAGGGAGGGTAAGGCAGGGATACCTACGTCAGAGGATCCACTTCCACTATACTACTTTGACCAAATGTTAGAGTAATAATATATGACATGCAACTTACACAAATGGTAGAGTAATAATACTCCTATATGACATGCAACTTACACAAAGGATACAGGGTCTAATGCATTTTTCGAGGCTAACTTTGACCAAATGTTAGAGTAATAATATATGACATGGAACTTACACAAAGCATACGGTCAAATTCATATGTGAAAGGAGTTTCCAATGATATAATTTTCACATTATACATCTCATGTACTATTAATCTTGTTAGTAGTCAAATTGGAAACCATCTCGAGTACAAATCAAGGAGTACGTGCGAATCTAACAATATTGATTGGCGTTTGTCGGTGTCAAAACCAGCGGATCTCGGGTAGGGGGTCCCGAACTGTGCGTCTAGGCCGGATGGTAATAGGAGGCAAGGAACACGATGTTTTACCCAGGTTCGGGCCCTCTTGATGGAGGTAAAACCCTATGTCCTGCTTGATTAATATTGATGATATGGGTAGTACAAGAGTAGATCTACCACGAGATCAAGGAGGCTAAACCCTAGAAGCTAGCCTATGGTATGATTGTTGTGTATGAAGTTGTCCTACGGACTAAAACCCTCCGGTTTATATAGACACCGGAGAGGGTTAGGGTTACACAAAGTCGGTTACAATGGTAGGAGATCTTGAATATCCGCATCGCTAAGCTTGCGTTCCACGCCAAGGAAAGTCCCATCCGGACACGGGACGAAGTCTTCAATCTTGTATCTTCATAGTCCTGGAGTCCAGCTGAAGATATAGTACGGCTACCCGAACACCCCCTAATCCAGGACTCCCTCAGTAGCCCCTGAACCAGGCTTCAATGACGACGAGTCCGGCGCATAGATTGTCTTCGGAATTGCAAGGCGGGTTCCTCCTCCAAATTCTTCATAAAAGCTTGTAAACACCAAAAGTAGTGTCCGGCTCTGCAAAATAAGTTTCCACGCATTGCCACAGAGAGAATAATATTAACACAAATCTAATCTGCTGACATATTCTGCAGCGTGACATCACACTATGGCCAAGCCTCTATTCGAATTGTTTTCACTTTTCCACCTCAGCATGTTTTGCGAGGCGGTTTCCTTGGCACGTCTTGTCAAAGCAGAGATCGTGTCCCCTTTATTTACGGGATTCTCATTGATACGGACATGGGTAACCCAATCGTGCCCGTTAGCATGTCTTCTCGATTAAAGGCGAGTCCCAAATGGTTACGGGGAGGGCTCCTGGTCTCCAATCTCAAAACAAGTTCGCCCGTCGCCTCGAGTTCCAAGACCCTAGGCTCCAGATTCCAGGCGCCTCGGACCTTCAACAATGTCTGGTTCCGACCTTCAAGGCCGATGGATGCCCTCCTCCGTCACGAAGGAGGACGTGCTAAAGTTGAGAGAGGCTAGGTTCTTGACCGCCGAAATTTCGGATAGGTTGCCTGCTCAAAGGCAGGCTATCCCTAGTGCCCAGCCCGATGAGAGCATAGTGTTCATATCTCACTTCCTTTGGGGGTTAGGCTTCCTGATAGATCCCTTCGTGAGGGGGCTGATGTTCTATTATGGGCTGGAATTTCATGACTTAGCTCCGGAGTCCATCCTCCACATTTCCTCATTCATCGTTGTGCGCGAAGCGTTCCTCCGTGTTACTCTTCACTTTGGATTATGGCTCAAGACCTTTGGAGTGGAGCCGAAGATGATCAAAGGACAGCACACAGAGCGTGGAGGCGCTGTCATAAGTAAGAATGCCGATGCTCCATGGCCCGAGGGCTCCTTCCAAGAGGAGCTCGGCTTGTGGCAATGAGAGTGGTTCTATATCACCGCTCCCAGGAGCACCAAGTGGGTGGCGCCTCCTGCCTTTTGCTCGGGGCCCCCACCACGGCTAGCGTCATGGGTCAACAAAGGATTAGATTGGGGTTTATCCAAAGACGTGCCCTTGTTGCAGGGCTGCATCAGGGATCTCTTAGAAAGAGACCTCAACCTGGTCAAAGTGACGCAGGTCATGCTGATTCGCCGAACACTGCCCGACAAACGTCGCTCCCTTCGTCTGTGGGAGTTTAATCCAGAGGGACCACGAGTTCTCCAGCATTTTATGGGCGCAATGTATAAAATGGTCTATAGATCAGAACCAACATGTCCGGATTTGACTGAGGACGCAGGTTTAAGCTGCAATCAACCGGATACTCGAGTAAGTAACCTTGTGCCCGGACTCGCTATCCGTAAAATTGTCATGAATTCACCCCTAAAAGAGCTGTCCTTTTAAATAGGAGTGGATAGCGAAGGCAAAGCTGATCAGGTGTCCGGCTCCCCTTCCTGAGACCGGGCCGGATCCTGTGCTAGTCAGGATGTTGAAGATCATGCCTTTGGAGGGAAGTGAGGGGGAGGACAAGGAAACTATGGCCTCCTCGAGGGAGGCTGCTCCGAAGGGAGGAACCGACAATCCCTCTCCTAAGGGGAAGAAGAGGGCCATCTCTGACGACCCGGAGACCATGGCCTCAAAGCAGGGGGAAAAGTCCTCGTCAGAGGGTCCGACGCCGGGGAGATCCTCGGCCGAACTATGCCCTCAAAGGGATCAGCCCTCCAGCGAGCCGTAAGTAGAGAAAGATTTTCCTTTAGAGGGATGAGAGAAATCCTTGCTTTTTATCTGAGAAGATTAACCAAAATTTTACTTTATAGCTCGAACCTCAGCCCTTCTCAGCAGAGCTCGTCTTCGGGGTATCTTCTTCCGGAGATGACGGAGAGTGGAACGCCTCCACCTGCCGTACCACCTGGCGAGGCGGGCGACCCTGAGGTGTCGTCGCGGAAGGTTTCTCCGAAACCGGCAGGGGTGGAAGGTAGCCATATGTCCCCCCAAGATTCTCCGCGTCCGGCCTTCGATGGAGGTCATAGGACAAGTCCGGCACCGTCCGGTGCGCGGTCAGAGGAGCTGATGATTCTGCTGGGGCGAGCTTCTATCTCAAAGGAGCACCGTGCATTGATGGGTACGGTGATTGGAAGGCTTTCTTCCACGGAAAGTGGATTGCATGAGGCCGTCAGAAGTTTGCTGACGGGTTTTGAGGTACGTTTTATAATGTACTTCTTTGTCAGTTGCGCATAAACAAGATGCGCCCTGTGTAGATAGTAGCCCCTGAGACTCTGTTGTCGCATTTCGGGTTCCGGCAGACCCTTGAGGTTCGAACACTGCGGTGCGCGCGGAGATTTCGCCTCCTACCTACCTGCACCCCTCCGCCTTGCTAGGATCTAAACTATGGAAAGAACAACACAAGAGACACATGGTTTATACTGGTTCGGGCCACCGTTGTGGTGTAATACCCTACTCCAGTGTGTGGTGTGGTGGATTGCCTCTTGGGCTGATGATGATGAATAATACAAGGAAGAACAGCCTCGCAAGGGTCTGTTCTTGGCTGGGGCAATGAACTGCTAGGAGGAGTTCCGTCACCTTTCTCTCTCTCTCTCTCTCTCTCTCTCTCTCTCTCTCTCTAATCGAAACCCTCTCTAAAGAGCCTCCTTCCAACCCCCTTTGCTCTGTGGGTGGCTGGTCCTATTTATAGAGGCCCTGGTCCTCTTCCCAAATATCGAGCGGGAAGGGAGCCAACAATGGCGGGCTAATTTGAAGGGGGACAGCTAGTATCAGCTATCCTGAGAAAGGTAGTCTTCGTCTGCGCAAAGCTCCGGTGATGACGCCGTCTCGGGCTCCATGATGACCTCCGTCTCGTAGTCCTCCTTGTCTTGGTCTCGTTGCACCGAAATGGCAACCTTTGCCTGATGCCTCGGTACTCCGCGGCTGCGCTTGCCCCCTTTGCACCAAAGAGGAAAGGAGGACACTGCGCGGGCTGGCACCCGCCTGGTGCCCTTGGTCGTCATGGCTTGCGTCACGGGCACCTCGTGAGGTATCCTACCTTGGTCTCTCCGCCTCCTCGTGAGCCAGCCTGACGAGGCCGTGCCTAAGGAAGCTCCGTGTCGTCTACCCTGCGAGGCTTGGCCCCTCGCGAGGGTCTTGGGTTTGTGTTGGTGAAGATGGGCCGCGCTGGGCCCCCTTTTGAGCCACGCCGCAGGCCGCAAGCAGGCAAGTCTGGGGACCCCCGTTCCCAGAATGCCGATCGTAGCCACTAGACCCAAGGCGCGCCCGGACTTGGTCGTGCAGGGAGGCGGAAGGGCAAGATCGAAGCGCCGCGGGCCCTAACAGCCTGCGGCCTTAGGCGCCGCGTGGCGGTTTATTGGACGTAGGCGGCACTGTTCCCCCACGCCCTCCTTATTTTGCGCCATGCTAGGCGGACCCGTAGTCATACACAGCCTATAGCGCCCTCGATGCGGCTATATCTCCCACGTGTCGAAGCATGACTTAGAGGCATAACCGCATTGAAAGCAATGTCGCAAGTGAGGTAATCTTCACACAACCCATATAATAGATAAGGGAAAGAGTTACATAGTTGGCTTACAATCGCCACTTCACACAATTACATGAATAAAGCATCACATCATCCAAATACAATCAAGGCCCGACTACGGAGCCAAAATAAAAGAAGAACCCCAAATGCGACACGGTCCCCGATCGATCCCAACTAGCCTCCACTACTGATTAATTAGAACGAAACAACATAAAGGACAAGATCTTCATCGAGCTCCTCCTAAGCTGGGTTGCGTCATCTGCACAGACTCATCGGCACCTGCAAGCTGGTTTTGGAAGTATCTGTGAGCCACAGGGACTCAGCAATCTCGCACCCTCGCGATCAAGACTATTTAAGCTTATGGGTAAGGTAAAGGTATGAGGTGGAGCTATAGCAAGCGACTAGCATATATGGTGGCTAACATACGCAAATGAGAGCGAGAAGAGAAGGCAAAGCACGATCGATAAAAGTATGATCAAGAAGTGATCCTAAAACAACCCACGTCAAGCATAACTCCAACACCGTGTTCACTTCCCGGACTTCGCCGGAAAGAGACCATCACGGTTACACACGCGGTTGATGTGTTTTAATTAAGGTCAACTTCAGTTTTTCTACAACCGGACATTAACAAATTCCCATCTTCCCATAACCGCGGGCACGGCTTTTGAAAGTTCAAATCCCTGCAGGGGTGTCCCAACTTAGCCCATGACAAGCTCTCACGGTCAACGAAGGAATAGACTTCCTCCCGAGACATTCCGATCAGACTCGGTATCCCGGTTGTTCAAGACATCCTCGACAATGGTAAAACAAGTCCAGCAAAGCTACGAGCAACACCGGGTAGGTCAAGCTACGAGTAAAACTAGCCCTCAAGTTTCCCCGAGGTGGCTCCGCAGGCTGCCCATTTCGGACCAACACTTAGACAAACACTGGCCCGGGGGGGTTAAAATAAAGATGACCCTTGGGCTGGTCTAACCCAAGGGAAAAAAGGCTAGGTGGCGAATGGTAAAACCAAGGTTGGGCCTTGCTGGAGGAGTTTTATTCAAAGCGAACTGTCAAGGGGTTCCCATTATACCCAACCGCGCAAGGAACGCAAAATCCGGGAACATAACACCGATATGACGGAAACTAGGGCGGCAAGAGTGGAACAAAACACCAGGCATAAGGCCGAGCCTTCCACCCTTTACCAAGTATATAGATGCATTAATTAAATAAGATATATTGTGATATCCCAACAAGTAAACATGTTCCAACAAGGAACGATCTCCATGTTCCGACAAGGAACAAACTTCAATCTTCACCTGCAACTAACAACGCTATAAGAGGGGCTGAGCAGAGCGGTAACATAGCCAAACAACGGTTTGCTAGGACAAGGTGGGTTAGAGGCTTGGTTCAACAATATGGGAGGCATGATAAGCAAGTGGTAGGTATCGCAGCATAGGCATAGCAAAACAGCGAGCAACTAGCAAGCAAAGATATAAATGATTTCGAGGGTATGGTCATCTTGCCTGAAATCCCGCAAGGCAGAAGAACGAGTCCATGAAGAAGACAAACGTACGTAGTCGAACGAATCCTCACAACACGACGTTACCGGAAACAACCCGAAGAAGCACACCGGAAAGAAGCAAACAACATAGTAAACAACCATCACATAAACATGGCATGATGCACAATCAAGTATGATGCATGTCCAGTTTAAAGAGGCATGGCATGTCAATATGCACAAACAATCCTACAAATTAAGTGGAGCTCATTATGCAACGGAGTTGCATATTGAAGAAAAACACCACATGACTTATTTAGTTCCCTCTCGTTTAGGTACTCAACAATGTTAAATGTTGTTAAACATGGCAAGAGATGAAACATGAGTAGAAAACATAGTTAGGCATTTTAAATGAGGCCGGAATAATCAAACAACAATTCCGGTACATCCCCATATGCATTCGTTCACGGGCGGCGTCTCAAGGGTTATACCTTCGAAGCATGTGTTATCGGAGGGGGGTTCGAGTTCGTTGCGGTGTAGGGGAAGTTGATGTTCTCGGGACGTCGAGGGAAGTAGTGGTTCACGCGACGGTAGTCGAAGTAGTCATCCTATCATTCATTGGCGATCATCGGAGCGGTAGTGGTACATGTTTCAAAGAGGAACTTGGTGAATCCGAGTAACTTGGGGTCGACGGTAGTCGATCACGTTCATAGTTGCATGAGTTTCCGTAGATGTTCGAGTCATCGGTAGCGGTTTCCGGTGAATCTCGAAACGGTCTTGGTGTCTTCATGCGTAGGGGTACTCGGCGTCGTGGTACTTGGGTTTTTGGACTTGCCGGTCTCATCCTTGCAACGGTAGTCAAACTTGAAGTTTTTGGTTCATGGGTTTTCGCGACGGTAGTCGTACGCGTGTCGGAGAGGGACTTGGCGCATCCAAGTCCTTGGAGGTTCCTTGTTGTCCTTGCGTCTTGGTGCGGTACTTAACGATTCCAGGATGTAGAGGTGCAATTGTCGTAGCCGTGTCGTCGTTCACGTATCACCATGGTGTAGTCGTACTTGGCGTGGAGGTAGCCGACCAGGGGTACATGTCGATGGTCGTCGTGGTCTTGGCAAGTTCCAGTGCAGCAGCGGAATGGAGGGAGATGAGGCCAGCTGGTTGTGCACGCGAAGAGAAAGGTCGGCCCCAGGCGAACCACGGCATCGACGAGGCGCTCGCGACAGAGGCATGCAACAAGTGAGGCGCATGGAGGCGGACAGAGCTGCTGGTGTTTGGCGCCATGTATCGAGTGAAGATGGACGAGGCAAAAGGCTGCGACGGACTTGGCGAGGACGCGGGCGGGACTTGGCGACGGCGAGACATGGCGTCCATGGGGCCCTTCTCCAATGTCGACAGGGGCCGAGGCGCGGTGCTCCGGGTCAGTGGTGGAGCTCGCCGGGCGACGGAGGCGCGGCACTGGCGAAGGGAGGCCATGGCAGATGGGGGCAGCACGAAGCAGCAACCTGCTGTTGGTCGCCGGCGCGGACGACGCAAGGGGCGGCCGGCATGCGGCTCCAGGGACTTGGCGCGGCGGCCTCAGCAGCAATGGGCGCGGTTATGGCGGGGCTTGACTCCTCGTTGGTCCTGGTCGCCGGAGCAAGCGGCGATGAGGACGGTACTGGGGCGCTCTTGATCGAGCGAGGGGGGGGCTGTGGGGATTGAGCAGAATGGTGGATCGGGAGAGGATTGCAGCGAGAGGAGGGTGAGATGAGGAGCCGGGCACCCTACAAGCTGTCGATCTCTCTCTCTCTCTCTCTCTCTCTCTCTGACGACGCTGGTAGGGAGAACCGAACGAGGGGAGAGGGAGTCTGCGAGGGGATCGGGCTAGGGTTCGGTCGAGGCTAGGTTTAGGTGGGTGCGGATGGGCCTTAGGAGGCCGGCCCAAAGGAGAGGGAGGCTGCTGGGCTCTCCACTCCCTCTCTTATCTATTATTTCTCTAACAGAAAACAAGAGAAGAAAAATAAATGAAGAGGGGGTTTAGGGAGCAAAGTTGGACTCGCGAATAAATTTCCCGTACTCACAAAAATATGTTAGGTCCGAGAAAATTAGGAAAGACCAAGATTGAAAGAATAAATTCAAATTTCTTTGAATTTAATTCAAAAGGTTTGAACTAGGGTAGGTTCTAGAAGTTTCCAAAAATGTTGAGAATTTCGGTAGAGCTTTGGAAAATGATGAAAGAATAAATGGCAAGGTTCGAGGTCAAGCAGCGAGATAACAAAGGCATGGGGAAATTTGCAAGTGTGTTTTACGTGATTCCATAAGAATGGATACTTTTATAATAGCTCCACTAATATCGGGAGGATATATTATAAAGAGAAGTCATCCTTCCCTTGATTTAAATGGATCGAAGATCCACACAAATTATTTAGTTGAGATGCAAAAGATTTATGACATGATGCAATGCACACGATGCAAAGATGAATGCAACAAACCAACAACTCACACGACAAAAACCCGGAAACATGGAAGGCATCTGAAGCTCCGGTCTTGGGGCGTCACACAGTCGTTCCCCTTTTTATTGCTCGAGCGCCCTCTATCCTTCCTCTGCTCGAACTCTGGTTTCTGTTTTCAACTCAATCTCGAACCTCCCCCCCTTCCCATCGCCATGGCTCCGACGAAGAAGGGAAGAGGGAGGGAACCCGTGTCTCTTCCTTGCCCGCCGATGCTGGCGGCCCCCGCTGAGGGCTTGGGCAAGGCCAGCTCGGCTGTGGCCACCATCTTCAATGAATGCGGGAGGACGATGGCCTGGCCCGCGTCCCACTTCTCCATCGACAGGATAGCCACCGAGGTCTCGTATTTTGCCGACACCCTGTGGGCGGGTCTGGTTCCTCCCTTTTCTGATTTCTTCAATGCCGTGCTTTCCCACTATCAGATCCACATGATGCATCTGGGTCCTGAATCCATCACTCTCCTTTCGGTCTTCGCCTTTGTTTGCGAGGCTATGATGGGCATCCTTCCTTCGGTCGCCTTGCTGCGCCACTTCTACTCGTTGCGCCTTGTTGACCCTACCCAATGCTGGGCATGTGTGAGCTTTGTTGCCGCGTCTGAGACGACGGCCTCTGGGATTGATTTCAGGCTCCCTTCGCCCGCGGCTGGGTTCCGCGAGCGGTGGCTGTATGTGGATGCTGGGGTGACCAGCCCCCTCCTGTCGGAGCCAACTTCGCCTGCTGTCCCCAATTAGGGCTGGGGCCAGGAGACGCTTGAGAGCCCCCGGCTCGTCTTCGTCTGGCACCGCTTCGCGTTCTTGAGGTCGCTTGGCGCGATAGCGCCCAAGGTGGTGAAGGAGTTCCTGCTACGCCGCGTTGCTCCTCTCCAGCGCCACCCCTGCCGGATGTGGGCCTTCAGAGAGTGCGATGATCGTATGAGGCTCCAGGAAGAGGACCTAATGCCTGAAGTGCTGAGGACGGCGCTCTCGACCCTGACGGGGGACCCCAACCCTGGCAGTATCCAGCAGGGAGGGGCCTTCCTGTTCCTCTGCCAGAGCGGGGGCGATTTTCTGAGGCAGATGCCTATCTTCGATGAGTGGGGGCCGCGCCCCGCCAGCCTTCAGGGGCCTCGCGAGAACCCAGTGGTGGTGACTGCCCTTCCAGTCGGCCAAGGCGACTCTTCCTCAAGTGGCAGAGCAGGGAGGCACGAGGCACCAGAGGCCGAGGGGGCTCCCGGCGGGGTGACAACGCCGGGCGAGGCTCATGAGGAAGCAGTTATCGGGGCCCGTGCAGCTGAGGCTGAGGGTGACAAGCAGCTGCCCTCTGCGCCTATGACCGAGGCCACTGAGGCTCCGGCAGCTTCTCTTGGCGAGGCGATTGGCGGCGCACATCAGGCAGGCGCCCCTGACACAGATCGCCTTGACGCTCCATCTTTGTCGCAGGTTGATCCCTGCGCCCGACTCTTGGGCCGCTTCCGCGTGGACTTTGAGGCCCTCCGGAAGAGAAGGGAGGCCCTGGGCGACGATTATCCTTGTCGCCTGCTGAAGCGTAGGAAGTACTTCGCCGTTGATGAGTAAGCCTTCTCCTTTCCCAGCTCCCGATCATTCTGTTGCTCTTACTGACCCTTGCTCCACAGGCCCCTTCCAGCCGAGCTTGCGGAGACGGCTGAGGAGCCGTCCCCCTTGGCTTCGCCCCCTCCATTGTCTTCAAGCGCTCCAAGCAGTGGAGCCCTCCTGGTGAGGGCGATCGACGAGGCGAGCCGTCCCGAGGCGTATTGTGGCCCCGTGCACCTCGCGATCCTTCACGGGCCTTCTCGTGGCGTAGCCAGCCTGCCGTGGGCTTCTCGCCTGGTCATGGACTGCGATTGGCTGAGGCGCTTCCTGCGCACTTCACCTGGGGACGGGCTGGCCCCAGGCCGGGCTTCTGACGTGGCGTGCCCGGCCGTCGCGAGGGTGCCAGCCCCTAGCCCCCAGCCCAAAGAGGGAGTGCTGACTCGCGGCCCCGACGCTTTCTTGGGGCAGATGATGGTGTGGAAGACGTGCTCGAGCGCGCTCGGGAGCGTCGCGCTCTCCGCCAAGGATTCCTTCGAAGGGCGGCTGACGCGGTAAGCCTGCTTGGAGAGGAGCTTGCCGATGAAGACGCGTGCCTTGAGGCCGAGGGCCTGCGCCTGGCTACAGAGAGGCGCGAGCTGGAGGGCGCCATCGCCCTTGCGTGCCGTCAGCGCGATCTTGACAACGTAGAGGCCAAGGCGTCGCTGGTGGCCTCTCGGGAGGCCCGATCTTGGGCCACTAAGGAGGCTCGGGAAGTTGACCAGAGGCGAACAGCGGCGGAGGAGCGGGCTCGGGAGCTCCTGGCCTGGTGCCACTCACTGGAGGAGCTGGTGGAGCTGCGTGAGGCAGCCCTCACGTCGATGAAGGTGGCCTCCGGCGACTCGGCAGAGCTCCAGAAGCGTGAGGAGGCGCTGACGCTGGAAGCCGCCGAACGTACCCATGAGTACGAGCGTCTGGAGACGAGGGAGCGCTTGGTGACGCAGGTGGAGGATGATGTTGCTGCACAGGAAGCCCGCGTCCTGGAGGAGGTCGGACGTCGAGTGGCGATGGCGCATTTGAACCTCGAGCACGAGTTCGAAGCGACGCGGCGGGCCGACGCTTTCCGGGCCGCTCTTGAGGTGGCGCAAGGTGTGCTAACCGCTTCCCAGGCCGAGGTGCTTCTTCTCCGCCAGTGGGTGGAGGAGGCTGAGGTCGTCGCGGGCCAGAACGCGGACGAGATACGTCAGCGGCAGCTCCTGGAGCACGAGCACGGCCCCATGCTCACGACGCTCCGGGAGAGAGCCAACACAGCCTTGGGCAACATCTGCGAGGCGGCTGTTGGCGAGCCGCACGCAGTCAACTATGCTGGCAATCTTTAGTTCTTCACTAACGTGGTGACGTAGCTGGAGGCACGGTCGGTCAAGGCTGACAGGTTGGTGGAGGAGAGGAGCCGCGCCCTGCTCGGGCGCGCCTTTTCTCGCGTCTTCAGCCACCTCCGGAACATGGACCCCCACTTTGATTTTGACGCCACCATCGCCCCAGTCCCCCAGGCCGTCCGAGGCGATCTGGCGCACTGGGTGGAAGACAATGTGGATGCTCTTATTAGGGCCTTCGCCTCAGACAACAAGGGCGTGATCGTGGCGGCCGATGAGGGCGGCGACGTAGACAGCGATGGCGAGTTCAGTGATGCCAGCAACGGCTCGGGTGGTGCTCCTGAGAACGCATTGGGGGATTCATCCGACTGATTGTGCATCGCTCCTACCTCCTTACGCTACATGAATAGAACTCAGGTTTTGGCCTGATTGTAGTGAGAGCATTTTGGAGGGGGAGCCCCTTATGTAAAACTTGTGTTCATCGTATTAGTAGACGCTACATTGCCCTTGCGCCCGCGCCAAGTGGTTGGCCCAAGCGACGCACTGGTCGGCTAGTTTACCTTTGTCCCGTGCTGGCCCTGAGGCAGCCCGCGGGGGGTTGTGGTGTCTCGAGTGTTCCCTGATTGGGTTCGTAGGATCTGCTGTAAAACACCCTCCTGATAGGTCACGTCGGCGGCAGTCTAGGCTGCATGCAAGCTAGGCCTGACCCGGCTCGCGAGGGGCTCGCAAGGGGAGGCAGCTGAGGCGAAGTGGTAACCAAAACGCGAGAAATTGCTCGAACGAGACTAAGCACCCCTTCCCCGAACACACGCAAATCTCAAACTCGAATCCAACTTGAATCCAGCGGGGGAAAGCGACAACCAAAGGGAAGAGCAATGAAAGCAAACAAAAGGCCGCGTCTGGCACCTAGTCTAGTCTTGGACGCCTTCTCACGAGCTCGGAGCTAAGTGCTGCCACTGGGCGTGGGAGGGAGCCCCAGGGCCTGAGGCCAGCACCCCTGACACTCCGGGGCGTGTACAGCCCCACTCATTATTACGTGAGAGTGTCACGGGGTGGCGAGCATCACAGGCACTGGGCCTTCTTCACAGGTACTGTCCTTGCTTCATATCGCTAGATGAGGGCCCCGCCTTGCGCCACACTCTAGTGCCGTCAACGACGACCGGAAACCAGGACTCCGCCGATGGGGTAGAGCAGTCGCCAGTGGTTCCCCTGACGACCGCGGGTCCTCCGCCGGGGGCAGGCCCTGGGGCACCTCCCCAGCAGAGGGCCTACCTCCTGAGAACACCTTGCTCTGAACGCCGCGGTGGTGATGTCGGATCCCAGCCCCTCTCCTGCAGCCCCCTACGCCCTCCTCCCGAGGGGTAGGAGACTGTGGGAGCGGGGCAGCTGCTCACTGTGGCGACCTGCACCTCCTATGATCCATGGTTGGCGTATGCCTACTCCTGAAGAATTAGCGGTACCTGATAATCGTTGCCCCTAGCGTGGCCAGTGGGACCGTCCCGGGGCTCCCGGAAAGGCTCAGCTTCTGGCGCCTCGTCCCCCCAGCTTGGGCTGAGGAGCGAGCCTTGTTCACTCTTGTGTGGGTGTCCTTGGTCCATCATGAGGGGCACGTATTCCTCCGGCGCTGTCATCCCGAATGCCACACCGTAATGCCCCGCATGCCACGCGGTCCTGCCTGACACGCCCACTGTGGGGTGGCAGCGCGACTATCGACTGGGGCCGCGGGTCGCGTCGAGTCCTTCCTCTTCGCGGCCCGAGAGCGGGGGCAGCGCGCCGCCGGTCCGGCGCTGACAGCTTCGCTGGCGTTGGAGTAGCCTTGGAGCCAGCGGGCGCACGCGGAGCCCCCGCGCGGGCCGCCCTGGGCTTGAGATGGGAGCTGGGTGGAGAAGGGGTGAGCCCCCGAGGCGGCGAAGCCCAGGAGCTCTGCCATTCGCTCCAGCAGCACGTCGCGGCCGCCCTCCAGCAGCCTGCACTGCAACAGCTCTCGGGCCACTATGAGCGCGGCCCTCGAGTTCGCCTGCTCTCTGTGGGTGTACGACGTCGTGGTCGCGGCGTGATTGGAGGCCCTTGCCGCCGACCGCGCCTGCCGCGATGTGAGAGCTGTCGAAGCCTATCCGCGTCACCCGCAGACCGCATCGCCCTACGGACCGCGAGCTTCCTAGGGCACGGGGACGCCCGAGGCAAGCGGCTCTACGCAGGCGGGCCACACCGCCCACAGATCTAGGTTGCCCGCCTGGTCGCCGGACATGGTGATGACGACGCGACGGGGCGCGAAGTGGTAGAAGGACGATTCCGGCGCATCCCTACATAGCGCGCCAAATGTCGTATTTCGGGTTCTGGCAGACCCTTGAGGTTCGAACACTGGGGTGCACGCGGGGATTTCGCCTCCTACCTACCTGCACCCCTCCGCCTTGCTAGGATCTAAACTATGGAAAGAACAACACAGGAGACACAGGGTTTATACTGGTTCGGGCCACCGTTGTGGTGTAATACCCTATTCCATTGTGTGGTGTGGTGGATTGCCTCTTGGGCTGATGATGATGAACAATACAAGGAAGAACAGCCTCGCGAGGGTCTGTTCTTGGCTGGGGCGATGAACTGCTAGGAGGAGTTCGGTCACCTTTCTCTCTCTCTATCTCTGTGATCGAAACCCTCTGTAAAGAGCCTCCTCCTTCCAACCCCCCTTTGCTCTGTGGGTGGCTGGTCCTATTTATAGAGGCCCTGGTCCTCTTCCCAAATATCGAGTGGGAAGGGAGCCAACAATGGCGGGCTAATTTGAAGGGGGACAGCTAGTATCAGCTATCCTGACAAAAGTAGTCTTCGCCTGCGCAAAGCTCCGGTGATGACGCCGCTCGAGCTCCACGATGACCTCTGTCTCGTAGTCCTCCTGGTCTTTGTCTCGTTGCACCGAAATGGCAACCTTTGCCTGATGCCTCGGTACTCCGCGGCTGTGCTTTCCCCCTTTGCACCAAAGAGGAAAGGAGGACACTGCGCGGGCTGACACCCGCCTGGCGCCCTTGGTCGTCATGGCTTGCGTCATGGGCACCTCGTGAGGTATCCTGCCTGGGTCTCTCCGCCTCCTCGTGAGCCAGCCTGACGAGGCCGTGCCTGAGGAGGCTCTGCGTCGTCCGCCCCGCGAGGCTTGGCCCCTCGTGAGGGTCTTGGGTTTGTGTTGGTGAAGATGGGCCGCGCTGGGCCCCCTTTTGAGCCACGCCGCAGGCCGCGGGCAGGCAAGTCTGGGGACCCCCGTTCCCAGAACGCCGACATCTGTGTGGTGTCAGATTTGACGGTGTGCAGAGGATGATAATCCCAGGTCTAAAATGTCACCTTTGTATACAGGTGGCGAAGTGTCCGGAATCGAGCCGAACTGATGATTTTGCTAAACTAAAGCGGCAACTTGGCATGGCAGATGCCGACATCGCGCTCGTCAATGAGCCGCTCAATGAGGCTCAAGGTATGCAATTCCTCGGGCGGCATCTGGTAAGAGGATCTTTATGCCAGTATCTTACAATGTGTGTGCTTGACGCAGATGGTGCGGCCGCCGTGGAGAGTCTTCGGGCGGAACTTGCCCGAGCTAAGGAACGAGCCAGGAAAAGTCATGCGGCTGCCGAGAAGGCCCTTGAAGAGCTTAGAGTCGAACAGGCTGCTCACTGCCGAAGCAAGAAGGAGATGGCCGAGATGGCCATGAAGTTAAAAAGTGCTGCTGACCGTTGCGGGTTTTTTGAGAAAGAAGACCGGGTGAGACAGACGGACTTAGAGAAGGCCGTTGCTGATGCCAAGGACGCTCTCTCTACGACGTGAGCTGCGAAGGAGGAGCTGCACCAGGCCAGACAGATTGCGGCTGGAAAGCCCTTTATGCTGCGGAGGAAGTTTTGCGATCCGAAGTTTGCTCCATTGGACCGGATGTGGAGAGTGGAGGACACCTACCTGGATTTGGCAGCGAGTGCTGCTGATGCGACCGAATACTTTCGAGATCAAGAAGATCACGAAGTGGAAAGGCTTTTCTGGTCGCAGTTCCAGAATCCAGAGCGTCCACTGGCAGTGGACGATCGTCTAGCTCAATGGGCCGAACTGAATAGATTGTCCGGACTCGCCATGAAGTACGTCATGGGTCATCTGTGGCCGGGGAGATCAGAGCCGAAAAGTTATTTCAGTTTGGTGCAGCAATTCCTTGACGCGGTGCCACGTATTAATGCAATGAAGAGGTCAGCATGCATAGAGGGCGCACGGATGGCTCTTGCCTGTGTCAAGACATACTGGGCAGAGATGGAGACCGCCGTTGTTGCATCCCGAGATTCAAACAAAAGTCGAGTACCATCCAAGCACTATTTTTAGGAAGTCCTTGAAGGCGCTCGTGTAATATAGGCGCCGTGCTCGAAGGATGCTATGTTCTGATAGCATTATAAAGCAATATTTTGATGAATTGTAGTAGACTTTTATACTTGTGCCTTCAAGTATTTGGAACACCTCCTGTGCGGCCGTTTAAAATATA
Source organism: Triticum monococcum (assembly GCA_034509565.1). Taxonomy (NCBI): domain Eukaryota; kingdom Viridiplantae; phylum Streptophyta; class Magnoliopsida; order Poales; family Poaceae; genus Triticum; species Triticum monococcum. The sequence continues at coordinate 573,665,181 of CM067847.1, forward strand.
TATATATATATATATATATATAATCTGAAAGATTGCAGTCATTGGCTTCAGCCCCCACGCACATAGTGCGGGGGTGCTCGCAGAAGGCGCATTTTCACAATTAATCCAACGTCTTGGTCCTACAAAGGAGGTGATAGCGCAGCGAGCTAGGCAACCGGACTATAATGCTTTAACACTTTCACTTAGCCATAGGAGCTTGACAATGGGACTATTTAGGTAGCCCCTAGTGGCGACTGCGCTCGCCCGAATTCGGGGCGCGTATGTGCCTGGCCGGGAAATGGCCCTTCGTTAATGCGGAGGAATCCTACAGATTCCAGAGAGTCATCGAGTGGTTGACCAGTCTCATGCCATATCATGGCAGTCGGTTTTCGGCTTTCTCTACTGAGGTGCTCGCCTAGCCGAACCAGGGCACCATCGCAGTAGTTCTCCTGGTGCCGCCTTAGCCGATAGAGCGGAACGTAAGGCGGCCGAACACAGGAGCCGGGCAACCCAACATTTGACCAAAATCATGACTCAGAGCTGATGCATATAAGGCCAAATTCACGACGCCGAACACTCCCTAAGGTATTCGGTCTTTATGAGAGCGGGCGAGGTAACGCTTTGAGGTATAAGCCCCTAGTGTCCAGGTACGTGCAAGAATTCTGACGTGGCCACATGCCAAGACGCCAGCCTCCTCCTTGGTCATAGAACCAGGGGATGTGTATCAACAAGAGACAGTAAATAAGGTTTACGCATGGTCTTAATCTGAAAAGAATCCTTGGAACGGGTCCCTACTGCACGTCTACACCTGTGTCTCCGTTGTGCCGTATCCTGGACGGGCGCAGCACGACGTTCATCTGTAAAAAGAGAGCAACTAAGTTGAAAAAGGGGCGTGCCGAACAAAAAGTTATATGAAATAAAAAAAGTGTAAAGTGAAATATGAAAGAATTGAGCTTTATTGTCTCTTATTTTATACGTGTGAAGCCCCTGTGCAGGGGTATATGGCCACCAAGCCTTTATCAACGATGCTTTTGTGCCAGACTCGTCCAGCCGTGTCCGTGGTCTTAATGACCTGTTCCGATGTTCTGGCTGGTGAAGCCATTGTGTTGTGGCGGTGTTAAAGCGGCCACACAATCCTCCGCTTGGGGGAGGTGTTCTCACTGCTTCCCCTTTAAGGAGATGATGCCTCGTGGACCGGGCATCTTAAGCATAAGAGATGCATAATGTTGTATTGTGTTGAAGCGGGCGAAAGCTTCGCGTGCCAGTAGTGCTTGGTAACGACTTGAGAATGGGACGATGTGGAAAATTATCGGCAGAGCCGAAAATAACCTCGAGCCGGAGAAAACACATGCAATGGGTGTGCAGACCTGGCGCTACTCCTTGAAAGGAGGTTTTGCTGTGGCGAATTCTTTTTGGGTCGATCCCCATGTGGCGGATTGAGTCCTGATATATCAGGTTGAGTCCGCTGCTACCGTCAATTATTGGATTGAGTACCAGGGCAGTCTAGCCTGGGTTCCTGATACTTCTAGAATAATCCAGATGATCGAAGATGATTGGTTTTGACAACCAGTGGCGGGGTTCCTTTGGGATAGGCCGTGGGGTGCGTACCTTTATGGGCGCTGCACGTTTTGTTACGTGGAGTAAGTTTACAGTTTTTACTTCTTGTGGGAAATTCTTTTTTTTCCTGGTGCTCTGCTTTTGGGGCTCGTCCTCGTCTTCGCTTGGTGTATCGAGCCCCTTGTGTTCGGCATTGAGTCTGCCGGATTGTTTGAAAACCCAACAATCTCTGTGGGTATGGTTAGCAGGCTTTCCGGGAGTGCTATGTATTTGACATATCCCATCCAAGATTTTGTTTAGGTTGGATAGGTCGTCCCTGTTATCTTGGAGGGGCGGCTTTTTCTGATTCTGTCTTGAGCTTTTGAATCCGGCGTTGACTGTCGTGCTCTTCGGACATTTTTCCTTAGTCCGGCGATGATCCTTATTGCGTCGCGGTTTTCCGTTTCCATCCCTAGTTTCGGATGTACTTGGGTCACTGGTGCTGCTGTTGGAAATATGCCCAAGAGGCAATAATAAAAGCATTATTATTATATTTCCTTGTTCATGATAATTGTCTTTATTCATGCTATAATTGTGTTATCCGGAAATCGTAGTACATGTGTGAATAACAGACACCAACATGTCCCTAGTAAGCCTCTAGTTGACTAGCTCGTTGATCGACAGATAGTCATGGTTTCCTGACTATGGACATTGGATGTCATTGATAATGAGATCACATCATTAGGAGAATGATGTGATGGACAAGACCCAATCCTAAACATAGCATAAAGATCGTATAGTTCGTTTGCTAGAGTTTTTCCAATGTCAAGTATCTTTTCCTTAGACCATGAGATCATGTAACTCCCGGATACCGTAGGAGTGCTTTGGGTATACCAAACGTCACAACGTAACTGGGTGACCATAAAGGTAGACTACGGGTATCTCCAAAAGTATCTGTTGGGTTGACACGGATCAAGACTGGGATTTGTCACTCCGTATGATGGAGAGGTATCACTGGGCCCACTCGGTAATACATCATCATTATGAGCTCAAAGGTGACCAAGTGTCTGGTCACGAGATCATGCATTACGATACGAGTAAAGTGACTTGCCGGTAACGAGATTGAACGAGGTATTGGGATACCGACGATCGAATCTCGGGCAAGTAACATACCGATTGACAAAGGGAATTGTATACGGGGTTCCTTGAATCCTCGACATCGTGGTTCATCCGATGAGATCATCATGGAGTATGTGGGAGCCAACATGGGTATCCAGATCCCGCTGTTGGTTATTGACCGGAGAATCGTCTCGGTCATGTCTACATGTCTCCCGAACCCGTAGGGTCTACACACTTAAGGTTCGGTGACGCTAGGGTTGTAGGGATATGTATATGCAGTAACCCGAATGTTGTTCGGAGTCCCGGATGAGATCCCGGACGTCACGAGGAGTTCCGGAATGGTCCGGAGGTAAAGAATTGTATATAGGAAGTGCTGTTTCGGCCATCGGGACAAGTTTCGGGGTCATCGGTATTGTACCGGGACCACCGGAAGGGTCCCGGGGGTCCACCGGGTGGGGCCACCTGCCCCGAGGGGCCACATGGGCTGTAGGGGGTGCGCCTTGGCCTACATGGGCCAAGGGCACCAGCCCCAAGAGGCCCATGCGCCTAGGGTTTCAAAGGGGAAGAGTCCCACAAGGGGAAGGCACCCCCTAGGTGCCTTGGGGGGGAGGGAATCCTCCCTTGGCCGCCGCCGCCCTAGGAGATTGGATCTCCTAGGGCCGGCGCCCCCCCCCCTAGGCCCCCTATATATAGTGAGGGAAGGAGGGCCTCTCAGACCACGCCTTTGGTTGCCTCCTTCTCCCTCTCCAACACCTCCTCCTCCTCCATAGTGCTTGGCGAAGCCCTGACGGAGTATTGCAGCTCCATCACCACCACGTCGTCGTGCTGCTGCTGGAGCCATCTTCCTCAACCTCTCCTTTCCCCTTGCTGGATCAAGAAGAAGGAGACGTTACGCTGACCGTATGTGTGTTGAACGCGGAGGTGCCGTCCGTTCGGCGCTAGGATCTCTGGTGATTTGGATCACGTCGTGTACGACTACCTCATCCCCGTTCTTTGAACGCTTCCGCTTGTGATCTACAAAGGTATGTAGATGCATCCGATCACTCGTTTCTAGATGAACTCATAGATGGATCTTGGTGAAACCGTAGGAAATTTTTTGTTTTCTGCAACCTTCCCCAACAGTCGCATCATGAGCTAGGTCTATGCGTAATTCTTCTTGCGCGAGTAGAACACAATTTGTTGTGGGCATAGATGTTGTCAACTTTCTTGCCGCTACTAGTCTTATCTTGCTTCAGCAGTATTGTGGGATGAAGCGGCCCGGACCAACCTTACACGTATGCTTACATGAGACCGGTTCCACCGACTAACATGCACTAGTTGCATAAGGTGGCTGGCGGGTGACTGTCTCTCCTACTTTAGTTGGAGCGGATTCGATGAAAAGGGTCCTTATGAAGGGTAAATAGAAGTTGACAAATCACGTTGTGGCTTTCACGTAGGTGAGAAAACATTCTTGCTAGAACCCTATTTCAGCCACGTAAAACTTGCAACAACAATTAGAGGACGTCTAACTTGTTTTTGCAGCAAGTGCTTTGTGATATGATATGGCCAAAGTTGTGATGAATGATGAATGAGATATATGTGATGTATGAGATGTTCATGCTATTGTAATAGGAATCACGACTTACATGTCGATGAGTATGACAACCGGTAGGAGCCATAGGAGTTGTCTTTATTTTTATATGACCTGCGTGTCATTGAGAAACGCCATGTAAATTACTTTACTTTATAGCTAAATGCGTTAGCCATAGTAGTAGAAGTAATAGTTGGCGAGCAACTTCATGGAGACACGATGATGGAGATCATGATGATGGAGATCATGATGATGGAGATCATGGTGTCAAGCCAGTGACAAGATGATCATGGAGCCCCAAGATGGAGATCAAAGGAGCTATGTGATATTGGCCATATCATGTCACTATTATTATTTGATTGCATGTGATGTTTATCATGTTTAGCATCTTGTTTACTTAGAACGACGGTAGTAAATAAGATGATCCCTCATAATAATTTCAAGAAAGTGTTCCCCCTAACTGTGCACCGTTGTGACAGTTCGTTGTTTCGAAGCACCACGTGATGATCGGGTGTGATAGATTCTAACGTTCACATACAACGGGTGTAAGACAGATTTACACATGCAAACACTTAGGTTGACTTGACGAGCCTAGCATGTGTATAGACATGGCCTCGGAACACAGAAGACCGAAAGGTCGAGCATGAGTCGTACAGAAGATACGATCAACATGAAGATGTTCACCGACGTTGACTAGTCCGTCTCACGTGATGATCGGACACGGCCTAGTTTACTCGGATCATGTTATACTTGGATGACTAGAAGAGGGATGTCTATCTAAGTGGGAGTTCATTGAATAATTTGATTAGATGAACTTAATTATCATGAACTTAGTGTAAAATCTTTACAATATGTCTTGTAGATCAAATGGCCAATGTTGTCCTCAACTTCAACGTGTTCCTAGAGAAAACCAAGCTGAAAGATGATGGCAGCAACTATACGGACTGGGTCCGAAACCTGAGGATCATCCTCATAGCTGCCAAGAAATATTATGTCCTACAAGCACCGCTAGGTGATCCACCCGTACCACAGAACCAAGACGTTATGAACGCTTGGCAGACACGTGTTGATGACTACTCCCTCGTTCAGTGCGGCATGCTTTACAGCTTAGAGCCGGGGCTCCAAAAGCGTTTTGAGAGACATGGAGCATATGAGATGTTCGAAGAGCTGAAAATGGTTTTTCAAGCTCATGCCCGGATCGAGAGATATGAAGTCTCCGACAAGTTCTTCAGCTGTAAGATGGAGGAAAATAGTTCTATCAGTGAGCACATACTCACTATGTCTGGGTTACAGAACCGCTTGACTCAGCTGGGAGTTAATCTCCCGGATGACGCGGTCATTGACAGAATCCTCCAGTCGCTTCTACCAAGCTACAAGAGCTTTGTGATGAACTTCAATATGCAGGGGATGGATAAGACCATTCCTGAGGTATTTGCAATGCTGAAATCAGCAGAGGTAGAAGTCAAGAAGGAACATCAAGTGTTGCTGGTAAATAAAACCACTAAGTTCAAGAAGGGCAAGGGTAAAAAGAACTTCAAGAAGGACGGCAAGGAAGTTGCCGCGCCTGGCAAGAAAGTTGCCGGGAAAAAGCCAAAGAATGGACCCAAGCCCGAGACTGAGTGCTTTTATTGCAAGGGAAGTGGTCACTGGAAGCGGAACTGCCCCAAATACTTAGCGGACAAGAAGGCCGGCAAAACAAAAGGTATATGTGATATACATGTAATTGATGTGTACCTTACCAGTACTCGTAGTAGCTCTTGGGTATTTGATACTGGTGCAGTTGCTCACATTTGTAACTCAAAGCAGGAGCTACGGAATAAGCGGAGACTGGCGAAGGACGAGGTGACGATGCCCGTCGGGAATGGTTCCAAGGTCGATGTGATCGCCGTCGGCACGCTGCCTCTACATTTACCTACGGGATTAGTTTTAAACCTCAATAATTGTTATTTAGTGCCAGCTTTGAGCATGAACATTGTATCAGGATCTCGTTTAATTCGAGATGGCTACTCATTTAAATCCGAGAATAATGGTTGTTCTATTTATATGAGAGATATGTTTTATGGTCATGCTCCTATGGTGAATGGTTTATTCTTAATGAATCTCGAGCGTAATACTACACATATTCATAGTGTGAGTACCAAAAGATGTAAGGTTGATAATGATAGTCCCACATACTTGTGGCACTACCGCCTTGGTCACATAGGTGTCAAACGCATGAAGAAGCTCCATGCAGATGGACTTTTAGAGTCTCTTGATCACAAATCATTTGACACGTGCGAACCATGCCTCATGGGAAAAATGACCAAGACTCCGTTCTCAGGAACAATGGAGCGAGCAACCAACTTATTGGAAATCATACATACTGATGTGTGCGGTCCAATGAGTGTTGAGGCTCGCGGTGGCTATCGTTATGTTCTCACCCTCACTGATGACTTGAGTAGATATGGGTATGTCTACTTAATGAAACACAAGTCTGAAACCTTTGAAAAGTTTAAGGAATTTCAGAGTGAGGTTGAGAATCAACATGACAGGAAAATCAAGTTTCTATGATCAGATCATGGAGGAGAATACTTGAGTCATGAATTTGGCACACACTTAAGAAAATGTGGAATAGTTTCACAACTCACGCCGCCTGGAACACCTCAGCGTAATGGTGTGTCTGAACGTCGTAATCGCACTCTATTAGATATGGTACGATCTATGATGTCTCTTACCGATTTACCGCTATCTTTTTGGGGCTATGCTTTAGAGACTGCCGCATTCACTTTAAATAGGACTCCATCGAAATCCGTTGAGACGACACCGTTTGAATTATGGTTTGGGAAGAAACCTAAGTTGTCGTTTCTAAAAGTTTGGGGATGCGATGCTTATGTCAAGAAACTTCAAGCTGAAAAGCTCGAACCCAAGTCGGAAAAATGCGTCTTCATAGGATACCCTAAAGAAACTGTTGGGTATACCTTCTACCTCAGATCCGAAGGCAAGATCTTTGTTGCCAAGAATGGATCCTTTCTAGAGAAGGAGTTTCTCTCGAAAGAAGTAAGTGGGAGGAAAGTAGAACTTGATGAAGTATTACCTCTTGAACCGGAAAATGGCGCAACTCAAGAAAATGTTCTAGAGGTGCCTGCATCGACTAGAGAGGAAGTTATTGATGATGATCAAGATACTTCTGATCAAGCTCCTACTGAAATTCGAAGGTCCACAAGGACACGTTCCGCACCAGAGTGGTACGGCAACCCTGTCATGGAAATCATGTTATTAGACAAAGGTGAACCTTCGAACTATGAAGAAGCGATGGCGGGCCCGGAATCCGACAAATGGCTAGAAGCCATGAAATCCGAGATAGGATCCATGTATGAAAACGAAGTATGGACTTTGACTGACTTGCCCGTTGAACGGCGAGCCATAGAAAATAGATGGATCTTTAAGAAGAAGACAGACACGGATGGTAATGTGACCATCCATAAAGCTCGGCTTGTCACTAAGGGTTATCGACAAGTTCAAGGGGTTGACTACGATGAGACTTTCTCACCGGTAGCGAAGATAAAGTCCGTCCGAATCATGTTAGCAATTGCCGCATTCTATGATTATGAGATATGGCAAATGGACGTCAAAACAACATTCCTTAATGGTTTCCCTAAGGAAGAATTGTATATGATGCAGCCGGAAGGTTTTGTCGATCCTAAGAATGCTGACAAGGTGTGCAAGCTCCAACGCTCGATTTATGGGCTGGTGCAAGCATCTCGGAGTTGGAACATTTGCTTTGAAGAGATGATCAAAGCATTTGGGTTTACGCAGACTTATGGAGAAGCCTGCGTTTACAAGAAAGTGAGTGGGAGCTCTGTAGCATTTCTCATATTATATATAGATGGCATACTTTTGATGGGAAATGATATAGAACTCTTGGACAGCATTAAGGCTTACTTGAATAAGAGTTTTTCAATGAAGGACCTTGGAGAAGCTGCTTATATATTAGGCATCAAGATCTATAGAGATAGATCAAGACGCCTCATAGGTCTTTCACAAAGCACATACCTTGATAAGATATTGAAGAAGTTCAATATGGATCAATCTAAAAAGGGGTTCTTGCCTGTATTACAAGGTATGAAATTGAGCTCAGCTCAATGTCCGACCACAGCAGAAGATATAGAAGAAATGAGTGTCATCCCCTATGCCTCAGCCATAGGTTCTATGATGTATGCCATGCTGTGTACCAGACCTGATGTAAACCTTGCCATAAGTTTGGTAGGAAGGTACCAAAGTAATCCCGGCAAGGAACACTAGACAGCGGTCAAGAATATCCTGAAGTACCTGAAAAGGACTAAGGAAATGTTTCTCGTTTATGGAGGTGATGAAGAGCTCGTCGTAAAGGGTTACGTCAACGCTAGCTTCGACACAGATCTGGATGACTCTAAGTCACAGACCGGATACGTGTATATTTTGAATGGTGGGGCAGTAAGCTGGTGCAGTTGCAAGCAGAGCGTCGTGGCGGGATCTACATGTGAAGCGGAGTACATGGCAGCCTCGGAGGCAGCACATGAAGCAATCTGGGTGAAGGAGTTCATCACCGACCTAGGAGTCATACCCAATGCGCCGGGGCCGATCAAGCTCTTCTGTGACAACACTGGAGCTATTGCACTTGCAAAGGAGCCTAGGTTTCACAAGAAGACAAGGCACATCAAGCGTCACTTCAACTCCATTCGTGAAAATGTTCAAGATGGAGACATAGATATTTGTAAAGTACATATGGACCTGAATGTAGCAGATCCATTGACTAAACCTCTCCCTAGGGCAAAACATGATCAACACCAGAATTCCATGGGTGTTCGATTCATCACAACGTAACTAGATTATTGACTCTAGTGCAAGTGGGAGACTGTTGCAAATATGCCCTAGAGGCAATAATAAAAGCATTATTATTATATTTCCTTGTTCATGATAATTGTCTTTATTCATGCTATAATTGTGTTATCCGGAAATCGTAGTACATGTGTGAATAACAGACACCAACATGTCCCTAGTAAGCCTCTAGTTGACTAGCTCGTTGATCGACAGATAGTCATGGTTTCCTGACTATGGACATTGGATGTCATTGATAATGAGATCACATCATTAGGAGAATGATGTGATGGACAAGACCCAATCCTAAACATAGCATAAAGATCGTATAGTTCGTTTGCTAGAGTTTTTCCAATGTCAAGTATCTTTTCCTTAGACCATGAGATCATGTAACTCCCGGATACCGTAGGAGTGCTTTGGGTATACCAAACGTCACAACGTAACTGGGTGACCATAAAGGTAGACTATGGGTATCTCCGAAAGTATCTGTTGGGTTGACACGGATCAAGACTGGGATTTGTAACTCCGTATGACGGAGAGGTATCACTGGGCCCACTCGGTAATACATCATCATTATGAGCTCAAAGGTGACCAAGTGTCTGGTCACGGGATCATGCATTACGGTACGAGTAAAGTGACTTGCCGGTAACGAGATTGAACGAGATATTGGGATACCGATGATCGAATCTCGGGCAAGTAACATACCGATTGACAAAGGGAATTGTATACGGGGTTGCTTGAATCCTCGACATCGTGGTTCATCCGATGAGATCATCGTGGAGTATGTGGGAGCCAACATGGGTATCCAGATCCCGCTGTTGGTTATTGACCGGAGAGTCGTCTCGGTCATGTCTACATGTCTCCCGAACCCGTAGGGTCTACACACTTAAGGTTCAGTGAATCTAGGGTTGTAGGGATATGTATATGCAGTAACCCGAATGTTGTTCGGAGTCCCGGATGAGATCCTGGACGTCACGAGGAGTTCCGGAATGGTCCGGAGGTAAAGAATTATATATAGGAAGTGCAATTTCGGCCATCGGGACAAGTTTCGGGGTCACCGGTATTGTACCGGGACCACCGGAAGGGTCCCGGGGGTCCACCGGGTGGGGCCACCTGCCCCGGGGGGCCACATGGGCTGTAGGGGGTGCGCCTTGGCCTACATGGGCCAAGGGCACCAGCCCCAAGAGGCCCATGCGCCTAGGGTTTCAAAGGGGAAGAGTCCCACAAGGGGAAGGCACCCCCTAGGTGCCTTGGGGGGGGGAATCCTCCCTTGGCCGCCCCCCTAGGAGATTGGATCTCCTAGGGCCGGCGCCCCTCCCTAGGCCCCCTATATATAGTGAGGGAAGGAGGGCCTCTCAGACCACGCCTTTGGTTGCCTCCTTCTCCCTCTCCAACACCTCCTCCTCCTCCATAGTGCTTGGCGAAGCCCTGACGGAGTATTGCAGCTCCATCACCACCATGCCGTCGTGCTGCTGCTGGAGCTATCTTCCTCAACCTCTCCTTTCCCCTTGCTGGATCAAGAAGAAGGAGACGTTACGCTGACCGTACGTGTGTTGAACGTGGAGGTGCCATCCGTTCGGCGCTAGGATCTCCGGTGATTTGGATCACGTCGTGTACGACTACCTCATCCCCGTTCTTTGAACGCTTCCGCTCGCGATCTACAAAGGTATGTAGATGCATTCGATCACTCGTTGCTAGATGAACTCATAGATGGATCTTGGTGAAACCGTAGGAAAATTTTTGTTTTCTGCAACGTTCTCCAACAGCTGCATCTTGCCAACTAGCTGTCCTCTCCTGCGCAAAAGCGGGTCATGAGGCTTGTTAGTGCGGCCATTGTTCTTGGCTTTTTCTTGGCCGAGGTGTCTGGCGAGCCATTCGTCTCGGACATTATGCCTGAAAGCCGCTAAGGCTTCAGCGTCCAGACAGTCGACTATCTGATTCTTTTTAGTAAGAAATCTATTCCTGAATTTCCGAGCTGACTCTCCGGGCTGTTGGGTTATGTGACTTAGATCGTCTGCATCCAGAGGGCGGACACAGGTCCCTAGAAAATTTGCTCGGAAAGCGTCCTCGAGATCTTCCCAACTTCCGTTTGTGTTTTCAGGAAGGCTTTTGAGCCAGTGCCGGGCTAGCCCTTTAAGCTTGAGGGGTAAGTATTTTATGGCGTGGAGGTCATCTCCTCTAGCCATATGTATGTGGAGGATATAATCCTCGATCCAGACTCGAGGGTCTGTTGTTCCATCATATGCCTCTATGTTTACGGGTTTGAATCCCACTGGAAATTCATAATCCAGGACCTCATCGGTGAAACATAGGGGGAGTGCGGCACCCCTGTATTTGGGTGTGTTTGATTCTGATAATGGCTTTATTGCATTGCTTACGAGAGCTTGCTTTCTTGGCCCGTAGATGGACCTAGCTGGGCCATGATGCGAATCCTTAAGTGGGTCGCATGCCGACTTAAGTGCGGTGCTGCTTGCCGCTTTTGGCTGTCCATGGGGTCGTCTATCTGACCGTGTGGCTTTCTCGCTTTTGGAATGCGAGGGCTCTAAGGCCTCCTCGTCGAATTCAAGCAGTAGCTTTCTCTTCGGATAGCTTTTAGTGTGGTGACTGTCGCCGCAATTGTCTGCGGTATTAATTACTTTACTCCATCTGATCCTGAGTGCATCTTCCACAATTTTTAGCTTCCGCTTCTGATTTTTCAGGCTGCGTGCGGTTGCAACGAGCCGTTTGTGGAGGTTCTTCTGCTTAGTGGGCTTGTCCGGCGTAGGGTCATCCGGAATGCCATTTTCGCCGAGGGAAGGATGTTCGGTTTCTCTATCCGGGTTGTCCTGTTGGGACGGTTTCTCTAAGGCATGCTCGTCGTCTACCAGCTCATCCTGCTCTATGGCTGGGTCTTTATCGAGGCGGGGCTTGGGTCGGCGTTTATGCCGACGCTTTGATTGTTTTTCGAGAGATCGATCCCTCTTTCCGTCCCCGTTTTCCTCGATGTTGCTTTCTTTAGGGGTATCCACCATGTACACATCGTGAGATGGGGTGGCTGTTCGATGCCCTATAGGCATTGGTTCTTGGTTGTCTCCTGCATCATCGTCCATACCGTCGATGTCTTCGGAGTCGAAGTCGAGCACGTCGGTTAAGTCGTCGACAGTGGCTACGAAGTGGGTGGTGGGTGGGTTTTGAATTTCTTCATCATATGAATCCCATCCTTGCTGACCATAGTCCGGCCAGGGCCCTCCTGATAAAGAGAGAGACTTTAGCGAATTCAAGATGTCACCGAAGGGCGAGTGCTGAAAGATGTCCGCGGCAGTGAGTTCCATTATCGGTGCCCAATCGGATTCGATTGGCAGGGGCGCAGGGGGCTCGGAGTTCGAAGGGGAATCCGGCTCCTCGGAGTCATGAGCCATGCGGAGTGTGGGGCTGGAGTTCAGCTCGATCGCCTCTAAGATTGCAGCCCCTGAGCCAGCGTCCAACCACTGATCCTCGATCGGCGCAGTAGGCTCCGAATCAATGGTCGGAACCGATGCGTGTGCGGCCTACAAGGCACTGTTCGGCGGCAGAGCTATATCATGCCCATCGAGACAGTGCGGCGCGCTTGGCTGTGGCTCGAATCCGTCGAAGATCAAGTCCCCACGGATGTCAGCCATGTAGTTTAGGCTTTGAAACCTGACCTGATGGCCAGGGGCGTAGCTTTCGATCTGCTCAAGGTGGCCAAACGAATTGGCGCGCAGTGCGAAGCCGCCGAAGACAAAGATTTGTCCGGGGAGAAAAGTCTCATCCTGGACTGTATCGTGGTTGATGATCGAAGGAGCCATCGGGCCTAAAAGCGACGACACCGAGGAACTCTCAATGAAAGCACCAATGTCGGTGTCAAAACCGGCGGATCTCGGGTAGGGGGTCCCGAACTGTGCGTCTAGGTTGGATGGTAACAGGAGGCAAGGAACACGATGTTTTACCCAGGTTCGGGCCCTCTTGATGGAGGTAAAACTGTCGGATTTCGGGTTCTGGCAGACCCTTGAGGTTCGAACACTGGGGTGCGCACGGAGATTTCGCCTCCTACCTACCTGCACCCGTCCACCACGCTAGGATCAAAACTATGGGAAGAACAACACAAGAGACACAGTGTTTATACTGGTTCGGGCCACTGTTGTGGTGTAATACCCTACTCCAGTGTGTGGTGTGGTGGACTGCCTCTTGGGTTGATGATGGTGAACAATACAAGGAAGAACAGCCTCGCGAGGGACTGTTCTTGGCTGGGGCGATGAACTGCTGGGAGGAGTTCAGTCGCCTTTCTCTCTATCTCTCTCTCTCTCTCTCTCTCTCTCTCTCTGCTTCTAACCTCTCTAACGAGCCTCTTCCTTCCTCCCTTCCAACCCCCTTGCTCTGTGGGTGGCTGGTCCTATTTATAGAGGCCCTGGTCCTCTTCCCAAATATCGAGCGGGAAGGGAGCCAACAATGGCGGGCTAATTTGAAAGGGGACAGCAAGTATCAGCTATCCTGACAAAAGTAGTCTTCGTCTGCGCAAAGCTCTGGCGATGACGCCGTCTTGGGCTCCACGGTGACCTCCGTTTTGTAGTCCTCCTAGTCTTGGTCTCGTTGCACTGAAATGGCAACCTTTGCCTGATGCCTCGGTACTCCGCGGCTGCGCTTGCCCCCTTTGCACCAAAGAGGAAAGGAGGCGGCTGCGCGGGCTGGCACCCGCCTGGCGCCCTGAGTCGTCATGGCTTGCATCACGGGCACCTCGCGAGGCACCCCGCCTTGATCTCTCCGCCTCCTCGTGAGCCTTCCTGATGAGGTCGCGCCTGAGGAGGCTCCGCGTCGTCCGCCCCGCGAGGCTTGGCCCCTCACGAGGGTCTCGAGTTTGTGTTGGTGAAGATGGGCCACGCCGCAGGCAGGCAAGTCTGGGGACCCCCATTCCCAGAACACCGACAGTAGCCCCCGGGCCCAAGGCGCTCCCGGACTTGGCCGTGCAGGGAGGCGGAAGGGCAAGAGCGAAGCGCCGCGGGCCCTAACAGCCTGCGGCCATGGGCGCCGCCGGGCGGTTGACTGGTCGTGGGTGCCTTAGCAGCCGCGCGAGTTGATAAGGGAGTGGCTTCCGCCTAGGCCCTTCTTCTTGCTTTCATCGGTTGCTGCTCAGATCCTCTTTCTTGCGCTTCTCCTCCCTTCCTCCGAAATCTCCAGATCTGCTCTTACCGTGCGACCTAGGAAGCCATGGCGCCTCGCCAGCCCCCGGCCGCAGCTTGGTACTCGTCTGCCCTGGACCCGCCGAACGTGTCGGAGACGGGCCTTGCCCGGTTGCGCCGGATAGCGACAGTGCGAGGCATTGACGGAGCGAAGATGTTCAAGGCCGGCTCCGCCACCCCTGAGGATCCGAGGAGCACCTTCTATCCGCTCTTCGTAAGTGCCATTCTTGCTGGCCTAGTGCCTCCCTTCTCCGAGTTCTTCTTCTCTGTCCTCCGCCATTACAAGCTACAGGCTCTGCACCTCCATCCCAACTCCGTCCTTCTCCTCGCGATCTTTGCTTATTACTACGAGGCCCATGTTGGGGTGCAGCCCTCAGTGGTCTTGCTGCGCCATTACTTCTACCTCCGGACCTCTCGCGGTCCTGCTTCTGCATGCGCGAGCTTCGTCGTGTACGGTGGCGCCATCGCCATCTCGAACCCTGGGAAGAGGATTGAGGGCTTCAGGAGCAAGTTGGTCTTGGTGGATGCTGAGCGCATCCACCCTCGGCTGATCTTGCCCACAGAGCAGCCCATGAGCTCCAGCAACTGGGGTCGGGCGGAGCTCACGGATCCCCGCGCGAAAATGGTGTTGGAGAAGATGGACGCGGATCTGAGGCCGACCGACATGGCGGCGGCGAAGCCGACCGGCGCGTCGTTGCTGAGGGAGTTCCTGGAGCACCAGCTGGCTTCGCTTCGGCACTACTCGCTTCCAATGTGGAGGCCCCGTCCGAGCCCCGTGGCCCAGGCCAACGGAGACCTGGCTGCGGTTCTCCAATCTCTGGTCGGGGGCAACGTGGCGAGGTTGGAGGGCGCACCTACGCCCTTGTTCCTCCGCGACGACTGGGAGCGGGTAGTGAAGTCCATGCCCGTCTTCAACGGGGAAGGGCCCGTGCCCCTGGAGGCTCCTGGTGGACCGGTGGCTGTGCCCTCCGACGACTCCAGCGAAGAGGAGGGAGGAGGGAAGCGGGGAAAAGGGCGTGACTCCGAGGCTACTGACAGAGAGTCAAGGGCTCCCCTTCCCCGGTGCAAGTCCCGTGCTCTCCGCCTCCCTCCGAGCGACGACGACAAGGATGATGACGAGGACGACGACGAGGACGATGACGTGGACGTCGACGAGCAGGGCGGCGGGAGCTCACCCCCGATCCTGAAGAAGGACAGGACCGGACTGATCTCCCGCGGGTGTGCCCTGGCCTCGGGGCGGACTGCAGGCGCACCTTCCACCTCCAAGCTTCCCGAGGTTGACCCTTCCAGCCGGCTTCCGGGCTTCAAATTTGGCCGGAGCCCGCTCGAGCTCACTGGCGACGACCCGTAAGTGTTCGATTCTTGTCTTTATTTCTTGTTCTGCTTCTGAGGCTTGACATTCGCATCGATAGGCTGGCGCCCGCAGCGAAGAAGTCAAAGGGGGCTCCTGAGGTTCCCTCCGTGGCAGCGCCCCTGAAGGAGGGTGACCGCGACGCACAAGCTTCTCCTGCCCGGTCGTCCTCGCCAGGCCTGACTGAGCCGGCTGGGGCGAGCTCAGCCCCCACGGCCCAAGTGGCTCCCGAGGTGCTCTCGCCTGCCGCCGCCGCTACACCTGTCGGGGCGCGGCAGACTCCGCCTCAGGATGCTGCGGCCGTGCTGCCGCCTTCTCCTCCTACTCCACCGGCTGCTATCTCCCCGACTCTTTCCGCCGTTCTGGACCGTGCTGTTGCTGGGCTGGACCGGCTGCGGTAGGATCTTCTCGGCGCTGACCCTCGCCTGGTGTAACGCCCTCGATGCAGCTATATCTCCCACGTGTCGAAGCATGACTTAGAGGCATAACCGCATTGAAAGCAATGTCGCAAGTGAGGTAATCTTCACACAGCCCATGTAATACATAAGGGAAAGAGATACATAGTTGGCTTACAATCGCCACTTCACACAATTACATGAATAAAGCATTACATCATCCAGATACAAACAAGGTACGACTACGGAACCAAAATAAAAGAAGAACCCCGAATGCGACACGGTCCCCGATCGACCCCAACTGGGCTCCACTACTGATCAACTAGAACGAAACAACACAAAGGGCAAGATCTTCAACGAGCTCCTCCTTGAGCTTGGTTGCGTCACCTGGAATGGCATCATCGGCACCTGCAAGCTGGTTTTGGAAGTATCTGTGAGTCACGGGGACTCAGCAATCTCGCACCCTCGCGATCAAGACTATTTAAGCTTCTGGGTAAGGTAAAGGTATGATGTGGAGCTGCAGCAAGCGACTAGCATATATGGTGGCAAACATATTCGCAAAAGAGAGCGAGAAGAGAAGGCAAAGCGCGGTCGAGAAACTATGATCAAGAAGTGATCCTATAACAACCTACGTCGAGCATAACTCCAACAACCGTGTTCACTTCCCGGACTCCGCCGGAAAGAGACCATCACGGTTACACATGCGGTTGATGCATTTTAATTAAGGTCAACTTCAGGTTTTCTACAACGGGACATTAACAAATTCCCATCTGCCCATAACCGCGGGCACGGCTTTCGAAAGTTCAAATCCCTGCAGGTTTGTCCCAACTTAGCCCATCACGAGCTCTCACGGTCAACGAAGGAATAGACCTCCTCCCGAGACATTCCGATCAAACTCGGTATCCCGGTACAACAAGACATTTCGATAGGGTAAAACTAAACCAGCAACACCGCCCGAATGTGCCGACAAATCCCGATAGGAGCTGCACATATCTCTTTCTCAGGGCACACTCAGATGAGCGCTCCATACAAATAAAACCAAACCTCTAGTTTCCCTGAGGGGGCGCTGCACAGGACTCTAGTTCGGACCAACACTCAGAGGAGCACTGGCCCGGGGGGGTAAAATAATGATGACCCTCAGGAGCGCGACTCCCAAGGTAAAAGAAAAGGCTAGGTGGCAAATGGTAAAACCAATGTTGGGCATTGCGGGAGGAGCTCTACTCAAGGCAAACTGTCAAGGGGTTCCCATAATAGCCCAACCGCGTAAGGAACGCAAAATCCTGGAACATAACACCGATATGACGGAAACTAGGGCGGCAAGAGTGGAGTAAAATAGCAGGCATAAGGCCGAGCCTTTCACCCTTTACCAAGTATATAGATGCATTAATTAAATAAGATATATTGTGATATCCCAACAAGTAAACATGTTCTGAACAAGGAACAACATCTCCATGTTCCAACAAGGAACAAAACTCCAATCTTCACCTGCAACTAACAATGCTATAAGAGGGGCTGAGCAAAGCGGTAACATAGCCAAACAACGGTTTGCTAGGACAAGGTGGGTTAGAGGCTTGGCTTAACAATATGGGAGGCATGATAAGCAAGTGGTAGGTATCGCAGCATAGGCATAGCAAAAGAGCATGCAACTAGCAAGCAAAGATAGAAGTGATTTCGAGGGTATGGTCATCTTGCCTGAAATCCCGCAAGGAAGAAGAACCAGTCCATGAAGAAGACAAACGGACGTAGTCGAACGGATCCTCACAAACGCAACGTTATCGGAACCAACCCGAAGAAGCAACACCAGAAAGAAGCAAACAACATAGTAAACAACCAACACATGACCATGGCATGATGCACAACCAAGTATGATGCATGTCCGATTTAATGAAGCATGGCATGGCAAAGTGCACAAGCAATTCTATAAATTAAGTGGAGCTCACTATGCAACGAAGTTACATATTGACGAAACACCACATGACTTATTTAGTTCTCTCTCGGTTATGTACCCAACAATATTAAATGTTGTTATACATGGCAATAGGGTGAAGCAAAGCAAAACTACCTATCTAGTCAAGGTTAAATGAGGCCGGAAGCAACGAACAACAATTCCGGTAATCCCCATATGCATATATTAGGTTCGGTACTGTTCTGCCCTAAACATAATTTTAGAGTTGTTAAACATGCAAAGTAAGGTCACCATGATAAATTATGCATTTTTCCACCCCATTTACATATAAAGTTTATTAAATTTGGAGCTACGGTTAATTAGTTATGAATTAAAACATTTTAACATGGCATAGGAGTAAATTTAACCAAACATCGTTTTAATTATCTTAAACATGGATGAAAGTTGGATATTATGAATCTAGACAAAATTCTAAGCAAGTTTCATATATAAATCATTTTAATCCGATGCACGAATTGTGAGCTATTATATGCATGAACATGAGGGTCTTTACTGTAAAACGGAAATTCCCTGAAAAAATAGACAAAATCGCTGAACCTAAAAAAACACTAGTGGGCTGGGGAAACTGCTGACATGGGCCAAAGCCCGACTCGGTGGAAGAGGTAGCAGGCCGGCTGGCTGGGCTTGGTGCGGCAGCGCTGGGCCGGCTGGATCTGGGAGCCCAGCTCGATCGTTCAACGGCGAGGGGTCGGGCGAGCGAGCAGGTGAAGCAGGGAAGTAGCCGTGCGATGTGCGGGGGGAAACTTGGCGCTACTCTAGCGAGGGGCCGATGGCGCGGATCCAGCGGGCGGCGCGACGGGGAGGTCCAGTGGGAGCCGATGCAGGTGGCTGCACAGACGACGCGGGGACGTCCGGGTGAGACACGAGGCAGAGCAACGGGTCTTGGGGTCGGCCAGGGCTTAGCGTCGGCGAGGGATTGTGGGGAAGGCAGGGGACGGTCGGATCCTTGACCGGCGCGAGAGAAGAGGCAGCTCCGGTGCGGGGCGGAGGCAAACCGGCGGCCACGGACTTGGAGTTCCCTAGCGAGGCTCCTGTAGGGAAAGACATGAGGGGAGAGATGAGCAGCAGGAGAGAGGGAAAAACATGAGCAGAAGAAGGCCAGCGGTGCTTATCATGGGGTCGCCGGCGGCAGCGCCGGTTGTCGGACGACGATGCGAGGTGGAGGAGCACGGGGAGGCTCCTTGGCATGCGGTCGATGGCGGGAGGCGGCATGGATGCAGATCAGCAGCGGCTGGTTTCGAAGAAACGGGGCAACGACCATGGTGGATGGATCGGGAGGAGTGGATCTCGCGCACGGGGACGAGGTGGATCGAGGGAGGCAAGGGTCCTGCTGCAATTGAACTCCGTCTTGAGGAGCTCCTGCTCGAGCATGAGCGTGGAGACGCGGGGCTGCGACCAAAGGAGGTTGGTCGGGCACAGAAAATGGAGGCGGTGGTGGGATTGGGTGGAGACAGATCCCAAAGTGGGAGATGCTGGCGGCGGCAGGATGGGACAAACTGCCTAGAAATTAGGGTTTGGTCTAGAAATGGACTAGAGGGAGCTGCTATATATAGCATGTGGGTTTTTGTTAGGGGCTAATCCGGTCCCTCCAATTAAAATCGGACGGTCAGAAAAAAATAGGCTAAGGAGTCCAAATAAGGAAACGGTGATGTTTTGTAGATGCTTCGGGATTATCCGGAACCAACGGTGACAACTGTCCGGGTCGGTTCCGGGGAAGTTTCGGACACGCACGCGAGGGGTCGGTTGGAACTTGTGGGCTGTGCAGAGGGGCTCGGGCTGAGAGAAGAGAAGAGAAGAGAGAAAGGCCCGGTGACTGTTTCCAGAGACCGAAAACGTCCGACGTTTGCCCGGCTATAATGCCGCTATAGTTTAACGGTTGGGCTAACAAACGAACTCCGAATGCGATGAAACTTGGCGGGCGACCTACTAACAACATAACAACACCGCACGCCAACTTTCAACCCATTCCGAGAACATTTTCCGGCCACTTATAAAATAATATTTCGGACGTGTCGCGGGCGCGTGCAAGTGTGTCTGGGCTCACAACGGACAACGGAGAGAACGAGGAGGCCGGGACGGATGCAGGTTTTGAAAACATGATGATGCAATGCACATGATGACATGATGAAATGCAACACGCAAGCAAATGACATGACAACGACAGCGAATAACTGGAAGACACCTGGCACTTCGGTCTCGGGGCGTTACAACACTCCACCACTACGAGAGGATCTCATCCCGAGATCTAGAATGGCACCGGAGAGAAAACGGAAGAGACAGAGAAGAGGTAAAACTAAGTTGCTTCTTTGACAAACGAGTGAAACCAAAGAACCTTGAGAGGTTGAAAAAATTCTAGAAAATAATACAACGAAGGTGAACAAGGTCGAAAACACTCCGTTAGAAAAGAGGGACAAAGAACATTGCGAAAAAAACCTTGAGGTTGGAGGGCAAGATATATATTGAAACCACTCCGGTTAAGTCAAGATATAGAAGGATTAAGAATGATATAATTTGGACAGCACTCCGTCAGAGAAAGGACGCAAAACTTGGTAAGATGAGAGAACTTGAAAATAGGGCACGACACTCCGGTAAAATGGATGACATGAAAAGAACATGATTCTGACAAGAACAAGAAGAAGGTTTGAAGAGAGCAATATCACAATGACTCCAGAACAAAAGAATAGAAGATAGATAATTGAAATAGGAGAAAAGAAGAGAAAATGCCAACTTCTGCCAAAAGAGCTTGAGAAGGCATCCATAGGAGAAGGGTCGAACGGAGTTGTTGGAAAACCAACAATGAAAAGAGTAAGCTTGTATTGGGCTTATAGAAAAACATCTCGAAACTAGAGGTGATAATCTGCCACTCACGGGAAAAGAATTGGATTGATATGAACAAGGAGACGAGAAACTATATCACCGGGAGGATAAATGAAGAACATGGGTCATTATAAGCACCATAGATAGCAACAGTCCTTAGGGATGGCTTTAGGTGAAATATAACCCAAGATAACTCCAATGACAAGATTGATGGATTTAAAATACCTCATTCTTAATAACATGTGAATCATGAAACATGAACTCAGATTATCAAGAATGACATAATACCACCTCCAATGATACGGTTGAACGAATAGCACTCCAGATTGCAAGATGAAGAAAATAAAACTCCTCAAAACAAGACATGTGTTGAACACCATGTTTATTTGAGAGTATAGCTTGGCGGATCATAACTTCAAGGGAAATCTTGAGGACAATTGAAGAATGAAAGAAATCCTTGATGAACCACCATGTAGAACCTTCATGAAGAACTCCGTTAATCAAAAGAATGATAAAATGGAAGGAAGGAGAAGTTGAAATACACAAGGTGAATCCTTGCGATGATTTAAATGGAGCTTCGTGATAAATAGGGCTTGGAACTCCGGGAAAGAAAAGATAAGGCATCTCGAACTGAGAATATGATATGATGAACCACTCCGGAAAAAAGAATTAATCACTTGGATGAAACAAGAATAAGAATTACATTATGCTTATCCTTCACCAATTAAATTGATGACAATCAACGGATTTGGCACACTAGTTATTCTCATAGAAAAGATTAAGAGAGATATCGATAACTTTATAAGGACTTGATGGAACCGCCGGTGGGATTTGGAACAACGAATGAATTGATATGATAAACAAGGAAGAGAAATCTTGAACGAACAACCGTAAGAATTGAAAAAGAACGAATAAAACATGAAGAAACATTGGAAGAATTAGCAAATACACGAAGATGCTTGAAAGAATTTAGATATATGAGAACGAAGAGATGACGAGTTGATTAGAGAACACTTGAACGATGCACCGGTAAGATTTGGAGAATGATAGCTGAAAGCTGAGAATGAATAATTCTGAATTGATAGCCTCCGGAGAATCAAATTGAAAAGAATCTTGAATTGCTCCGGATGGGTGAAAAGAATTCTCATGATCAAAACAATTATGAGAGGATGGCATCACTCTAGAACCATGAATCTTTGAGATAATAGATAAGATATGGAGGAAAAACTCTTCTTCGGTCTTCAAAATCCGAGAATGACAAGGAGAAACACCACCAAGAATTGTTGAGATACTCCGGGAGAATGAAAAGCGACGAGGTAGAGCCAACAATGAAAAGAATTTGAAAATGATCTTAGAGAAAGGCACTTGACTGATGATGAATCATTCTTACGTCAAACTTCGAAAAGAATTTTACAGATATCTCCGGGAGAATTAGAAGAGTCAGGTAAGCTCCTGGAAAAAGACCTGTGGGTTAGGGCCCACTCAAGAGAAACACCGTTAAAAAGATTTAAAAGAGAGATTGCACCGGTTGAATTAAAAGGCTTGAATGGGATAAACATCCTCAAAATAGGATTAACGGATCTTGAATGACAAGACGATCCTTCTGAGATATCTTCAGCACTCCGGAACAATAGAATAGCGAGCGGTGAAAGATTTATGAGGTGCACCGGAACAAGGAAAAAATATGATACGATCAACACGAAAACTTGAGTTCAGTCCACCGGAGAAGAAAAGAGCAAATAATGATGAACTTGAAGCTCCGTTAGGATCTTCATGAGAATCACCGGATAAAAATATTGAAAGAAAAGAATGAAGAGACTTCACATGAATAGGATGGACACTTGATTATGAAATCTGAGTCCATGAAGAAAAACAAGGGAGGGACGGCGGGATAAACAAAGGCAACTTGGGACGAATGAAATGAACACCGTTTAGAGGACTGATAATTGATCTTGCGGAAGTTGAAATGGTCGGATCCACTAGAAGGGAAGCACACCGGTTGAAAAGGATTTACATGACAATCTCGATGCTCATGAAGGATTAGTGTTCACATCGGAGTATGAGAACACCATTTGGGGAAAGGTATGGAATCAACATTTGACTTCGAAGCAACTCGAATATCACAACTCAAAACAAAACAAAGGATTGGCTTGCAAAATAAGCCGGAACAAACATATGATAGAGATTTCGTCCGAAGTTTTCGTGGTGAGGCCTACACGGGCTCGATCGTACAACACCATCATGTACAAGGCAGTGCACATGCCATACGAAGTGTCCTCGAGTCGGCATAGCCAAGGACTCTTTAAGACACAACGAGACCACTGTAAAACCGACCGTGAATAGGCGGACCACTAGACGTCGAACCCTAATTTCATATCATACATCTGTCGGAAAGATATCCTAAGAGCTACTTGAATTCCCACCTATGAAACTCCCGAACCTTTCCGGTTATGCAATCAGGTGTTGGGGATACAGGGGAAGCATAATATCTCACCAAAAACTAGCAAATCCTACATCCAGCTGTATCGATCCTTCAACACATAACCAAGAAACCTTCAGAAATCGTCTTCCTCAACCTTCGAAAAGCATCCGTTATACAAGTTATGGCAATACTCCCGAACTCCCGCCCCAGTACTGGGTGGCGTCGAGGTTATCTCACCAACGGACTGCATAAAAGAGATTTTCGATGTCGGCGTACTAAACTCAGGTATTCCAGAACTGCAACAATAAAATTATGACGACAACACCTCAGAGCTCAACTACCTGGGACACTTCCACAAAACCCCTGACAGGAGGCACCAAGACAATGTTCTCATCATAAAACCATCGGAACGATTCCAAGATACCCGCGTGATCCTAAAATTTTTTTAGTGAAATTTGAGAAGAGAAGAGTCAAAACTCTACGTCAGGATGCCTTACCAGAGCGATGAAGGGACTGGGAGTAAAAAGAATTCCTAAACTCTCCGATATATAATTCCTAAATGACTCAAAACATTTTTCTAGACACAACTCGGCCGCTAAAAACGATCAATCAGTGGGGGCTCCTAAGGTCGGGGAAGGCTCTGATACCAACTTGTAACGCCCTCGATGCGGGTATATCTCCCACGTGTCGAAGCATGACTTAGAGGCATAACCGCATTGAAAGCAATGTTGCTAGTGAGGTAATCTTCACACAACCCATGTAATACATAAGGGAAAGAGATACATAGTTGGCTTACAATCGCCACTTCACACAATTACATGAATAAAGCATTACATCATCCAGATACAAACAAGGTCCGACTACGGAACCAAAATAAAAGAAGAACCCCGAATGCGACACGGTCCCCGATCGACCCCAACTGGGCTCCACTACTGATCAACTAGAACGAAACAACACAAAGGGCAAGATCTTCAATGAGCTCCTCCTTGAGCTTGGTTGCGTCACCTGGAATGGCATCATCGGCACCTGCAAGCTGGTTTTGGAAGTATCTGTGAGTCACGGCGACTTAGCAATCTCGCACCCTCGCGATCAAGACTATTTAAGCTTATGGGTAAGGCAAAGGTATGATGTGGAGCTGCAGTAAGCGACTAGCATATATGGTGGCTAACATATTCGCAAAAGAGAGCGAGAAAAGAAGGCAAAGCGCGGTCGAGAAACTATGATTAAGAAGTGATCCTATAACAACCTACGTCAAGCATAACTCCAACTACCGTGTTCACTTCCCGGACTCCGCCGAAAAGAGACCATCACGGTTACACACGCGGTTGATGCATTTCAATTAAGGTCAACTTCAGGTTTTCTACAACCGGACATTAACAAATTCCCATCTGCCCATAACCGCGGACACGGCTTTCGAAAGTTCAAATCCCTGCACGGGTGTCCCAACTTAGCCCATCACAAGCTCTCACGGTCAACGAAGGAATAGACCTCCTCCCGAGACATTCCGATCAAACTCGGTATCCCGGTACAACAAGACATTTCGACAGGGTAAAACTAAACCAACAACACCGCCCGAATGTGCCGACAAATCCCGATAGGAGCTGCACATATCTCTTTCTCAGGGCACACATAGATGAGCGCTCCATACAACTAAAACCAAACCTCGAGTTTCCCCGAGGGGGCGCTACACAGGACTCTAGTTCGGACCAACACTCAGAGGAGCACTGGCTCAGGGGGGAGGGTAAAATAATGATGACCCTCAGGAGCGCGAATCCCAAGGGAAAAGAAAAGGCTAGGTGGCAAATGGTAAAACCAATGTTGGGCATTGCTGGAGGAGCTTTACTCAAGGCGAACTGTCAAGGGGTTCCCATAATAGCCCAACCGCATAAGGAACGCAAAATCCGGGAACATAACACCGATATGACGGAAACTAGGGCGGCAAGAGTGGAACAAAACACCAGGCATAAGGCCGAGCCTTCCACCCTTTACCAAGTATATAGATGCACTAATTAAATAAGATATATTGTGTTATCCCAACAAGTAAACATGTTCCGAACAAGGAACAACATCTCCATGTTCCAACAAGGAACAAAACTTCAATCTTCACTTGCAACTAACAACACTATAAGAGGGGCTGAGCAAAGCGGTAACATAGCCAAACAACGGTTTGCTAGGACAAGGTGGGTTAGAGGCTTGGCTTAACAATATGGGAAGCATGATAAGCAAGTGGTAGGTATCGCAGCATAGGCATAGCAAAAGAGCGTGCAACTAGCAAGAAAAGATAGAAGTGATTTCGAGGGTATGGTCATCTTGCCTAAAATCCCGCAAGGAAGAAGAACGAGTCCATGAAGAAGACAAACGGACATAGTGGAACGGATCCTCACAAACGCAACGTTATCGGAACCAACCCGAAGAAGCAACACCGAAAAGAAGCAAACAACATAGTAAACAACCAACACATGACCATGGCATGATGCACAACCAAGTATGATGCATGTCCGGTTTAATGAAGCATGGCATGGCAAAGTGCACAAGCAATTCTATAAATTAAGTGGAGCTAACTATGCAACGGAGTTTCATATTGACGAAACACCACATGACTTATTTAGTTCTCTCTCGGTTATGTACCCAACAATATTAAATGTTGTTAAACATGGCAAGAGGGTGAAGCAAAGCAAAACTACCTATCTAGTCAAGGTTAAATGAGGCCGGAAGCAACGAACAACAATTCCGGTAATCCCCATATGCATATATTAGGTTCGGTACTGTTCTGTCCTAAACATAATTTTAGAGTTGTTAAACATGCAAAGTAAGGTCACCATGATAAACTAGGCATTTTTCCAACCCATTTACATATAAAGTTTATTAAATTTTTAGCTACGGTTAATTAGTTATGAATTAAAACATTTTAACATGGCATAGGAGTAAATTTAACCAAACATCATTTTAATTATTTTAAACATGGATGAAAGTTGGATATTATGAATCTAGACAAATTCTAAGCAAGTTTCATATATAAATCATTTTAATCCGATGCACGAATTGTGAGTTATTATATGCATGAACATGAGGGTCTTTACTGTAAAACGGAAATTCCCTAAAAAATAGACAAAATCGCTGAACCTAAAAAAACACTACTGGGCTGGGGAAACTGCTCACATGGTCCAAAGCCCGGCTCGGTGGAAGAGGTAGCAGGCCGGCTGGCTGGGCTTGGTGCGGCAGCGCTGGGCCGGCTGGATCTGGGAGCCCAGCTCGATCG
The DNA here is from genome assembly GCA_034509565.1 of Triticum monococcum. Classification (NCBI taxonomy): domain Eukaryota; kingdom Viridiplantae; phylum Streptophyta; class Magnoliopsida; order Poales; family Poaceae; genus Triticum; species Triticum monococcum. The sequence goes on from CM067847.1 coordinate 573,691,605, forward strand.
ATCAACGGCGAGGGGTTGGGCGAGCTGCTCTGCTCATGAGGGAAAACAGAGCAGCAACGCGAGCAGGTGAAGACGGGAAGCAGCCGTGCGATGCGCGGGGGGAAACTTGGCGCTACTCCAGCAAGGGGCCGACGGCGTGGATCCAGCGGGCGGCGCGATGGGGAGGTCCAGCGGGAGCCGATGCAGGTGGCTGCACAGACGATGCGGGGACATCCGGGTGAGACGCGAGGCAGAGCAACGGGTCTTGGGGTCGGCCAGGGCTTAGCGTCGGCGAGGGATGGTTGGGAAGGCGGGGGACGGCCGGATCCTTGACCGGCGCGAGGGAAGAGGCAGCTCCGGCACGGGGCGGAGGCAAACCAGCGGCCACAGACTTGGAGTTCCCTAGCAAGGCTCCTGTAGGGAAAGACGTGAGGGGAGGGATGAGTAGCGGGAAAGAGGGAACAACATGACCAGAAGAAGGCCAGCGGTGCTTATCTCGGGGTCGCCGGCGGCAGCGCCGGTTGCCGGACGACGATGCGAGGTGGAGGAGCATGGGGATGCTCCTTGGCATGCGGTCGACGGTGGGAGGCGGCATGGATGCAGATCAGGCGCGGCTGGTCTCGAAGAAACGGGGCGACGACCATGGTGTGGATGGATCGGGAGGAGTGGATCTCGCACACGGGGACGAGGTGGATCGAGGGAGGCAAGGGTCCTGCTGCAATTGAACTCCGTCTTGAGGAGCTCCTGCTCGGGCATGAGCGTGGAGACGCGGGGCTGCGACCAAAGGAGGTTGGTCGGGCATGGAAAATGGAGGCGATGGTGGGATTCGGTGGAGACGGATCCCGAAGTGGGAGATGCTGGCGGCGGCAGGATGGGACAAATTGCCTAGAAATTAGGGTTTGGTCTAGAAATGGACTAGGGGGAGCTGCTATATATAGCAGGTAGGTTTTTGTTAGGGGCTTATCCGGTCCCTCCAATTAAAATCGGACGGTCAGAAAAAAATAGGCTAGGGAGTCCAAATAAGAAAACGGTGATGTTTTGTAGATGCTTGGGGATTATCCGGAACCAACGGTGACAACTGTCCGGGTCGGGTCCGGGGAAGTTTCGGACAAGCACGCGAGGGGTCGGTTGGAACTTGTGGGCTGTTCAGAGGGGCTCGAGCTGAGAGAAGAGAAGAGAAGAGAGAAATGCCCGGGCGACTGTTTCTGAAGACCAAAAACGTCCGACGTTTTCCCGGCTATAATGCCGCTATAGTTTAACGGTTGGGCTAACAAACGAACTCTGAATGCGATGAAACTTGGCGGGCGACCTACTAACAACATAACAACACCGCACGCCAACTTTCAACCCATTCCGAGAACATTTTCCGGCCACTTATAAAATAATATTTCGGACGTGTCGCGGGCGCGTGCAAGTGTGTCTGGGCTCAGAACGGACAACGGAGAGAACGAGGAGGCCGGGACGGATGCAGGTTTTGAAAACATGATGATGCAATGCACATGATGACATGATGAAACGCAACACGCAAACAAATGACATGACAACGATAGCGAATAACTGGAAGACACCTTGCACATCGGTCTCGGGGCATTACACCTGGTGGCCGGGCGCTTGGAGCTGGCTTCTGTATGGGTTCGCTCCGACGCTTCGATTCGGGCGGCGGTGGTCCATGCCTCAACGGCATGCGATGAGGAGAAGCAGGCCGTTCTTGAGGCGAAGGCTGCTCGCGATGCAGCCCTGGGAGAGGTGGTCGACGTCCGTGGTCGCTGCAAGGCGCTGGAAGACGAGCTGCAAGGGCTGTGGGATCAGCTCGTGAAAGAGGTTCGCCTTCGCCAGGAGCAGGAAGAAGGCGTGAAGGCTCGCGAGGCGACCGTCGAGGGCCGGGAGGCCAAGCTCAAGAAGCGCCGCGACCGCCTAGGCGCACTGGAGCAGGAGTTGGGGGCGAGGAAGGCCGAGCTGGACGACAAGGCCCGGGTCCTTGCCGAAGACCGCGCGGCCTTCATGGAGCTGGAGGCGAAGGCTCGCTCCTCGCTGAGGACGCTTTACGACAGCGGCCTGGAGAGCCCACTGGCCGGCGCCGAGGACGGCCCCGCCAAGCTGCTTCCCTTATTGGTCCATGGTCTTGAAGATGTCGCCCTTGGCCTTGGCCCCACGGCCGAGGCCGAGGTGCGTGTTCTGTCTTCTGCAGCACTGACGCGGGTCCTCACCCACATCCACCTTCGCAATCCCGGGTTCGACCTCGACAGCCTGCTGGAGCCCGTGAGCGGCGAGCGTGCCGCGGCTGCTGCCGAGGCCGTGAAGGGTCGCACAGAGGCTCTGCTGGGGAAGTTCTAGGCCTTCAGCACCAAGCCGGAGCAAGGCGCTGCCGACCCCGCTGCTTCGTGAGGCGAACCCACTCCGCGCTGCTCCCCGCCGCCAAGTGACTCCATCGTGGCTCCTGTCCTGCTTTTAATTCCTGCACATGTATCATGCCTCGGGGAGGCGTTTAAACTTCCGTCTGATATTGGGATAACAGTGTGGACTGTAATATTTTCTTTCAAATTCCTTTGAAATTTGTGCTTTTCCTTCCTACTTGCTTATGTTCTACGCCGGCAGGGCCCGGCCCCGCACGTACCTCACCCAGCAATAGCCCCGACCGGAAACTAGGATGGGACCAAGGAGTGAGGGGCTACGTGACAAGTTAGGCTCCTGAGTCGCGATGCTCAGGAGTTCCCCTTGGCGCACGAACAGCAAGTAGGGAGTTATGATGTGGGTGGATCCACAGTTCTACATCTGCAGATCCCGGCCCCACGCGTACCTCACCCAGCAATAGCCTCGATCGGAAACCAAGACGGGACCAAGGAGTGAGGGGCTATGTGACCAGTTAGGCTCCTGAGTCGCGATGCTCTGGAGTCCCCCTTGACGCTCAAACGGCCTTCATACCTTGGCTCCGCTCGGGGAGAGGCGCGCGACGAACCAGGCCCGAGGGACCTGGCTGGGCGGCATGCGTCCAGGCGTGACCCAGGCGTAGCCCCCGTGCCCAGCCCCCTCGCGCGGCACTCCCGAGGGGAGGCATTACGATGAGGCTAGACACTAAACTCTGGGCTCCCTGAGGTTGATGCGGCCTGGAGGCCACCCTCAGTTGTTTATCACCAGCGCGGAGCATAGTGCTTTCGTATGTGTACGGGCATAGCCGCTCCTCGGCAGTGTCGTCAGCCAGCGCGGAGCATGGTGCTTCCACTGGTACGTGGGAGGGGGCCCCCCTCCGCGAGGAGCCCCCGGGGCATGTACAACCCCGCCCTGACACGTGGCTGGCACGGTAGGGCCTGGAGAGGTGTATCTGGGCACCCGTGAGCCAGCGCGGGACTCATGGGGCCCTACCTCTAGGCGGGTTGCGCCTGGCACTTGGCCTTATCTTGTGTTGTGTCCCTGCAAGTCTGGTTAGATGCTTGCACTCTACGTCCTCGGGTCCCGGCCCTCGAGCTGGTCTCAGCCGTCGCTAGTATGCCAGGTCGCGATGCTGTGTTCAAGGCCAGAAGGTGAGGGCTGGAGAGCCAGTAAGAGCCCTGAGTCGCGATGCTCAGGTACCCCCCTTTAACGTGCATATGGTCAGCATGGAGAAGAAGAGGTGCCGTGGACCGGCATCAAATAATCAAGCATGGTGGTTCTAACGCATAACCGGAAAATGAACGCAAATGGGGTACATGCCGCTGGGCCTGGCCCGAGCGGCTTGGGGATCATGCAGCCCGAGGGGCGCCCCAACAAGGTAAGCTAATCGATGCGAAATAAAAGGGATACACGCCGCAGGGACAGACCCACGCGGCCTGGGAGAAATGCAGCCCTGGGGGCGCTCCCAGCTGGAAGTGAAACTTGAAAGACGTCACCTGATGATGTTGAAGATGAAGGGGTGTTGGTGTAGCAGACTCGGTGGGCTGCGGAAGTCGATCCTCATGAGCCCCCAGGCCCAGGGGCCTCGGGAGGCTCCGGAGGCGCTGGTGGTTCCTCGCGGGCCATCTCCATCTCTACCAGGGCTGCGGAGCGCCTGGCCCCTCATGAGGCGTTGGTGCGTGTCAGCCGTGCTCGGCAAGCCGTAAGGCATGCGAACATAGCAGTGGGCTGGACCACCGCAGCGCCCCACTTGCGAGGGCCAGAGGCGCTCCAGGGAGGCGACTTGGTTGAGCCCTGGTACGTCGACGCAGACGCGCAGCTCGCCATCCTCGCCTAGATGGGGAGCCACTGCTGGTAGGCGGCGGGCGCCTTTCATGACTCTTGACTCCTGTAGCTCCTGAATGGCCTCGCTGACGAACTCCTGTGGGTCTGGATCTCCTTGCCTTGCTCCTTCTTGAGGGAAACGTGCTTCGAAACACGCCTCCATGTGGTGCCCAAGCGCCTCCCTCGTGACCCTAGCTAGGTCGGTGGCCCTCCAGGGGAGAGCCCCCGATCCCTGCCTGAGGAGGGCGCCAGGCGCGCTTTCCTATGCGATGGAAGGAGGTTCCCCCTGGGCAGGCACGGGCCCAGAGGGGCCTGCCTCCTGAGGGCCACGCCGGATGATGTCTTCTTCTTCTTGGGGCGGCCTCAGGAAGCCTCCTGCTTCCGCGATCCGGGTCTTCCAGTGATGCGGCCTGAAAGGCTCACTCTAGGGAACACACCACGTCCTTCTCCTCACAGGGCACCGTGATGACTCCGCCGCTTCCTGGCATCTTGAGGACGTTGTAGCCGTGGTGAGTCACGAGAATGAACTTGGCCAGCGCCGGGTACCCAAGGATGGCGTTGTACGGCAGGCGGATGTGAGCAACGTCGAAGTCGATGAGCTCGGTGCGGTAGTTGTCGCGTGCCCCGAAGGTGACAGGAGGCGGACCTGCCTGATCGGGACCGTGGAGCCGTCGGTGATGCCGGAGAAAGGCTTGGTTGGCTGGAGTTGGCTGTAGGGCACTTGGAGGGTCTTGGTGACCACCACGTTGCTGATGATTGGGGAACAAAGCATCACGAGGACTCAGGATGTAGCTGCACACTTGAGCTGATCTGCTGAGCTGAAGGTGATGGCGCACGCCGACCACCTGAGAGGGCGCGTGGCTTCGAGCCTGGGGAGGGCTGCATTCACTTCGCGGGCAAACTGCTTGAAGATGCGTTGAGAGGCTAGGGCTTGAGCTCCGCCCAGGATGCAGGCGATCGCGCGTGGCTCCTGGAAGCCCCAGCCTCCTCGTCCTGGTGGCGGTCCTCGTTTCTTCTTGGCAGCGGCGGCAGTGGCGGGAGGCCTGTGTTGCCTTGCGGGCGATCCTCGCGAAGCTGATCCCTCCAGCCTCCCTCGCGAGGTGGGTCTTGCCAGCGATCCTCGCGAGGTTGGTCGCGCCACCCCTGGCGCGGGACACGGTCTTCCCAGCGCCCTGCGTTCCTTCCTCCTCCTCGGCCGTAGCCCCGGTCACCACGGTCAGGGCGACGACCGATCCTTCCTTCTCGCACAGCTCGGAGTTCTTGGCATTCGCTGGTGTTGTGGGTGTGGAGGTCGTGGTACACGCAGTACCGGCTGCCCTTGGGAGGTTCGGGCTGATCTCTGCCCCGCTTGGTGTCCGGTTCTGCCGCGAGCATGGCAGCCCCCTTGCGCTTCACTTCCTTGGCCTTGAGCTTCTTCTCTTCTAGGTCTGCGGCAGGCAGCTCGAGGAGGGAGAGACGCCCTTCCTCAGCCCTGGCACACTTGTTCGCCAAGTTGAACAGCTCCAAGGAAGTGCACAGGTCTTCATGCATCGCCAGCTCCTCCTTAATCTTGACGTGGCGCACGCCATCGGAGAAGGCTGAGATGATGGCCTCTTCAGTCACCTTGGGAATCTTGAGGCATGCGTTGTTGAAGCGCTGGATATACTTTTGCAGGGTCTCCCCGGGTCGTTGCTTGATGTGGTGCATGTCGCTCATGGCGGGTGGCCAGTCGTGAGTACCTTGGAAGTTGGCGATGAAGCGGGTGCACATCTCTTCCCAGGAGGAGATTGTGCCTGGAGCCAGGTTCAAGAGCCAGGTGGGGGCCCCGTCCTTGAGCACCATGGGAAACCAATTTGCCATGACCTTCTTGTCTCTGTTGGCAGCTTCGATGCCCAGCTCGTAGAGCTAGAGGAACTCCGCAGGGTCGGCCATGGCGTCGTAGCGAGGAGGCAGGTCCGGCTTGAACTTGCCTGGCCATGCGATGTTGCGCAGTTCGGTGGTGTAGGCGCGGCAGCCTGCTATGGCCACGGGAGGCCTTGGGTGATGGAGAGCCTGGTTTTGCATGTCCCCACGCGCTGGAGCAGGAGGATGGTCGCGTCATGCTGGCGCAGGGAGCGCCCGGGCAGCTTCTGGCGGGCGAGGGGCTTCTTGGCAGCTCTGTTCTTGCCGCGCTGGCACCTGACGGAGCGGGTTCCGCCCAGGGGCCACGCACCTTGGAGCCATGGCGTCTTCTTGAGGAGGAGGCGGCCGGGGCGCCGGTGGAGCCTCTTCGCCCGCGCGGGGCGGAGTGCGGTGCAGCGGGACGGATGGCGCGGAAGAGGCCCCTGCGGCGCGGACGAGCTCGGCGACGTGGTCAAGCCATTCTTCGTAGACATCATCGACGGGACAGTAGCGCAGGAGCTCGTTTGCTGCGATGAGTGCAGCCCAAGCCTCCATGGGCGCGCAGAGCGCGCGGGACGAAGATCCAGCTGAGGCGAGCAAGGGAGTTGCGGTGCGGCCGTCTTGGCGCACAAATGGATGCTGAGACGATGCTTGCTGCTTGTCCCCCGCCGGGCCGGTGGCAGCGTTGACGGCAGGTGACGGGGAACGGTGAGGACGCCCACCGACAGTGGCCGTCTGGGTGATGCGGGAAGCGAGGGCGGCCCGGCGCTCCACGCAGGCCCGACGAGCGTCAAACATGAGCGTGATGGTCGGAGGCGAACGGGGTGGTGAAAGACGAGTTCCGGCGCACCCCTACCTGGCGCGCCAAATGTCGGATTTCAGGTTCCGGCAGACCCTTGAGGTTCGAACACTGGGGTGCGCGTGGAGATTTCGCCTCCTACCTACCTGCACCCCTCCGCCACACTAGGATCAAAACTATGGGAAGAACAGCACAAGAGACACAGGGTTTATACTGGTTCGGGCCACCATTGTGGTGTAATACCCTACTCCAATGTGTGGTGTGGTGGATTGCCTCTTGGGCTTATGATGGTGAACAATACAAGGAAGAACAGCCTCGCGAGGGTCTATTCTTGGCTGGGGCGATGAACTGCTGGGAGGAGTTCAGTCGCCTTTCTCTCCCTCTCTCTCTGCTTCTAACCTCTCTAACAAGCCTCTTCCTTCCTCCCTTCCAACCCCCTTGCTCTGTGGGTGGCTAGTCCTACTTATAGAGGCCCTGGTCCTCTTCCCAAATATCGAGCGGGAAGGAACCAACAATGGCGGGCTAATTTGAAAGGGGACAGCAAGTATCAGCTATCCTGACAAAAGTAGTCTTCGCCTGCGCAAAGCTCTAGCGATGACGCCATCTTGGGCTCCACGGTGACCTCCTTCTCGTAGTCCTCCTGGTCTTGGTCTCGTTGGACCGAAATGGCAACCTTTGCCTGATGCCTCGTTACTCCGCGGCTGCGCTTGCCCCCTTTGCACCAAAGAGGAAAGGAGGACGCTGCGCGGGCTGGCACCCGCCTGGCGCCCTGAGTCGTCATGGCTTGCGTCACAGGCACCTCGCGAGGCACCCCGCCTTGATCTCTCTGCCTCCTCGTGAGCCTGCCTGATGAGGTCGCGCCTGAGGAGGCTCCGCGTTGTCCGCCCCGTGAGGCTTGGCCCCTCACGAGGGTCTCGAGTTTGTGTTGGTGAAGATGGGCTGTGCTGGGCCCCCCTTTGAGCCACGCCGCAGGCTGCAGGCAGGCAAGTCTGGGGACCCCCGTTCCTAGAACGCCGACAAAAACCCTACGTCCTGCTTGATTAATATTGATGATATGGGTAGTACAAGAGTAGATCTACCACGAGATCAAGCAGGCTAAACCCTAGAAGCTAGCCTATGGTATGATTGTTGTGTATGAAGTTGTCCTACAGACTAAAACCCTCCGGTTTATATAGACACCGGAGAGGGTTAGGGTTACACAAAGTCGGTTACAATGGTAGGAGATCTTGAATATCCGCATCGCTAAGCTTGCCTTCCATGCCAAGGAAAGTCCCATCCGGACACGGGACGAAGTCTTCAATCTTGTATCTTCATAGTCCTGGAGTCCGGCTGATGGTATAGTCCGGCTACCCAAACACCCCCTAATCCAGGACTCCCTCAGCGTTGTTGAATGTTGATACCTTTTTGATCAAAGTAGATATACTTTGACTACACATAAAACTTATATGTAAACTAGAAAGGATAGGAGGGAGTATATTGTACATTCAAAAATGAAACGAACATTGAATACCCTTTATATATAATTTGCGGATGCTATGATCACCGGTTCAAAATTTTGAATCTGCCTTATGTATCACGTGCCCCCACTCGTTCCCTCTCGATTTCATATCGGGGTCCGGAGATCTATTGAAAGAGGACTAGGGTGGGTACATGCGAATGATACTCGGCGGAATGTTTAAATGAGGCATGCGGGAGGATGGACTCGACTGGAGGGCGACATGATCGATGGAGAAGAGGGTTGGAGAGGAATGAGAAATAAGCAAATGTCTAATGCGCAACGCGAAGCATTGACGCTCGAATATGGCCGGGAATACAGGGAAACAGGCATGTGGGGCACACCCGTCGGGACGATGTAGCGCAGACTAGTCCAATGGAGGAGCTGGCCCATGACCTCCTCGCCACCGACAACCGTTCATGTGGGTCGTTGGGGCCAACAATGGGGCGCAGCTCCAGCACCGCCTCTGGACACGACGACCGCGGTGAGCGACACGCTCATATTGTCGCTAGACATGGTCGGTTTCAGTTTGCCGAGGGTGGCGTTAGTGCTGTGGCACGACCAACGCTATGTTTGGTTTGTGCCCAAGGTTGCCCCATCAAAGCATTGGGTAGCCAAAATTTTGGTTGAGGTATTGGTTGCCCATGATTTGGCCGACATTGGCAAGAAAAATGAACTTGAGTTGGCTAGAGTTCATTGGCATGCCAAAGAAATGGCAACCATCCAAACAAAGACCAATCTTCGGGTCATGACCAAAATTTTGGTTGAGGTATTGGTTGCCCATGATTTGGACGACATTGGCAAGAAAAATGAACTACAGTTGGCTAGAGTTCATTGGCATGCCAAAAAATGGCAACCATCCAAACAATGACCAATCTTTTGGTCATGACCAAAATTTTGGCAAGGTGCACTTTGGCCACAATCCAAACACACCCCATCACCCGGCTCGTCGAGGATGCACGGGGTGCCGTGACACGTCCGCAGAGTGGTGTAGCGCGGCCAACTGCATCCTCTGGACCAGAGACCATGCCGGGTCGTCTTGCTTTTCCAATAACATGCGAGGATCGCATGTGAGCAAAGGGCATGTCCAACGTTGCCACGACCGTAGCTGACTACCCTGGCACACCAAAACCCTCATCCCTCGCACCGTCGCGCGGTGCGTTCCCAGCCGGTGCCAGCTGCCTGCATTCATGTCGTCCTTTCGTATGTCGTCATTAAGAGGCACGGTGCCCGCTGAACCAACTCCGGTGACTTAATGACGCACCCGGACGCTTGGCCTCACCGGAATGCGCTACTTAAAGTGGCAACACCAAGCTAATCTCCACACCATAGCGCATGGTCCTCCTACCTGGAACCACATCCGCCATGACCGCAAGCGTGAACGCTCTGCGAGAGAGCTTGTCTTCGGGGATGGAGCTCGAGATCGCTGCCCTCGCTCAAGTCGCCGCACAAGCGGTGGCCACACTGGCGGCCGACGACGGGAGCACCGTCAGCCACGTGTCCTACTTGGCGCCGTCCAACGTCCGGCACCGCCGAGGTCGGGGACTCCTCCGAGGATGAGTAGGGCATGGGAGGCGGCAGGGCATGGTGTGCCAACTAGCCGGTCCGTCTCCCGTGTTCTACTTTTCCTGGCCGGAGACCGCACCTTCACTTCACGGGTCTTGAACCCCGCCCCCGTACATGGAGATCACAGATGGAAGACGTCGGTCGCCGCCGTAGAATAGGTTTAGGGTCGGGTTTCTTTTATTTTTTTGTCCTATTAAAGTTCGAAATGTAATGAAAATCTGTCGTGTTTGCATTAATCTCGGCCGGTGTATATGAACTTTCACAATAATATACATATTGTAGGAGTACAAGCAAGATGCCCGTGCGTTGCACGGAAGATCAAGATCTTGTGGGAGAGATGGATGAATGAGGGAAAGCCTTATCTGCAAATGTGGAGAGGAGTGCGGGTAAATTGTCATAGTTTCCTTCCTATCCATTAGATATAGATCGGATGGCCTATATTGCAGGATCGGACACGTCTTTCTACATCTACGGGAACCTACGAAAGGGTTAACGTAAATTGCCTCTCTCTCTCCTCCCCTGATTTTCATGGTGGTGGGCCCCTCACTCCCCCCAATCTACAATCAACAGCTCACACATTTCACATTGCGTTAATTATGTAACTGGGATTACGTAGGTGTAGCATTACTTGTCCTAAAAAACCCAACTAAGCCAACCTCCCAGCATACCGCGCGGGGAAAGACCCAGCCGCGCCGTTTTAGTCGGGATTACCGGATTACTAGTAGTAGTATCGATGGATCGCGCGAAGCAACATATTTTTTTAGGGGGCGAAGCACCTAGTTTAAAAGGAAAAAAGCGGTACACTCACAACACTCCTGTCGCGGTCGCATTGCACCCCACACAAGTTCGGTCCTGCACACGGCTCACGCAAATGGAACGCACTTCGGCTTGCCTCTTCACTGACACGTGGGACTGCACTTGGAGAAACCGACCATGCGCCAAACTCCCCCCGCCCACCGCGCGAAAATCCTCCCCCCCCCACACACCCAAAAATTCCCCCCAAATCCGATTCAACCGCCCTTCGGCCAACTAGCCAATAATATTCCTCAAACCCCCCTCCCCCCTGTCCCCCTCCACTCCATTCGTTCCGCCAAAGACGCCCTCCTCGCCGCGCCGATACGTTCTTGTGGAGGCGCACGGCGGTCAGCGCCGCCACCGCTGGCGACGTTCGTGTGGAGACCCACGACGGTCAGCTTCTCCCATGGTACGCGCATTCTAGACTGAGGCCCCATTCATGTCGGTGTAGCGCTAAATGTTAGCTGAGAGACGCTGTTGATCTCACTGTTTGCCGAAGTAGTTTAATGTATATATGCTCTACTTAAGAAGCTTCCTTGCCCTGTTCTCCACTCAATCTACTTAGCTGAGTTGGCATGCCAAGGCCGATTAGTTGCTAAAATATCCTGCCATATATTTATTGTGACGTAGATTGCCATGGTCTAGTAGCCAATCTGTTAGCTGAAATAGCTCTACACCGTTTTATACTCAATCTTTGTTGCTGCAATGGCCTTCAATAGTTCGATGGATGTGTGCTCGGCCTCATTGACTGCTAAAACAGCCTGCCGTAATTTGGCACTCAAATTTGTTTGCTGAATTAGCTTTACATATATTTCATTACTTAGATCTGCTCGTCCAAATATCTTGCCATAGCTTTAGACATCGACCTAGGTATTTTTTTCTGTACTTCATAAAAAGCATATATGTTTTTCCTGTAATATCTAGTAGAAGAACTAATTTGTATGTCTAACAGATGGACAGGACTTGGATAACTTCTGCTCGAAGATTCTCTGCTGCATATGTCGAGGGGGTTGAAACCTTCATGAACTTTATCAGAGCTGAATACGGTGGTCCGAAATCAGATGTGCTCTGCCCCGTGTAGCAGTTGTATGAATTCAGTTACAAGACCCCAGTCAACTATGCAAAATCATCTACACTTGTATGGGATGTCGGTCACATATACTAGGTGGGTTCATCATGGTGAAGCTGTGAACATCAATGTTATTGACTACGTGGAAGCAGCAGCTCACCCTCTTGATCTGCCTGATGCTCAGGTGGAAGACGAGGTGGAGGTGGTGGTGGCGGAGCCAGTGAGTTTGACCAACATTGAAACAATGCTATGAAATGATCGTGCATTCCTTGAACTTTCACCTGCAGAAGAAAAACGGTGGGCCCGCATGTTGGAACAATGCAATGTTGCTGTCACCCCAGGAAATAAGCTGTGAGTATTCTCAGCTATGGTCACCTTTCTTCAGGTGAAGACATCTGAGCGAATGACCAACAAATCATTCCATGCGATGTTGGCTGCTTTCCGCGAATCTTTCCCAGATGCGTCTGAGCTGCCACACACCTAAAGTTAAGAATTTCCTTCATGCAGTTGGAATTGGATACGATATGATCCATGTTTGTAAGAATAATTGTGTTCTCTTCCGGAAGGATTATGCCAACTTACGTGAATGCCCAAAATGCAAATCATCAAGATGGAAAGATGGCAATGCTGTGAAGAGGATTCGTCATAATGTTCTGAGACATTTTCCAATTACACCAAGATTGCAGAGGTTGTTTCATGATGCTGAAACAAGAGAGGATGTACTATGGGATTCTAGGAACCAGGAGTACAGAGATCAGAATGTAATGAGCCATCCATCTCATGGTAGTGAGTGGAAAATCTTCAATGATAAACACAAAGAGTTTGCTGCTGACCCGAGAAACATTAGACTTGGCTTAGCTTTAGATGGATTTAACCCATTTGGCCACCAGAGCGCCACATATAGCATGTGGCCAGTGCTTGTTATCCCTTACAACATGCATCCAAATGTCTGCAGCAAAGAATCAAACTACATGATGGCCTTGCTCATCCTAGGTCCAAAAAGTCCTGGAAAGGATTTTGATTTGTTCATGGAGCCTCTTGTGGAGGAACTTCAATAGCTATGGAAGGGTGTTCTCACTCGAGACCTATATAGCAGCCCACCAGCTGACTTCATTCTGCGTGCTATTATAATTTTGTGCATCCATGATTATCCGGCTTTGGGAACTATGTCAGGGCGAACGATACATGGTTATAATGCATGTGTTCACGGTGACAGGAATCCGCTGTCATACACAATACTTAGCAAGATCTGTTACATTGGACACCGCCGTTTCCTTGCCAAGGACAAGTCGCATCCTAGAAAATACCGAAGACATGTGTTCAATGCAAAGCATGAAAACCGTGATGCGCCAAAGAGGCTCACTGCCGATGAGTTGCAAGTGGAATTAGAGAAGGGCAGGCATATTACACCAGGAAACCATCCTGGTAATGGTAGCGGGAAAAGGAAGCGTGGCAGGGTAGAAAAGAGATTATTGTTTATCCACAGGTCCACTTTGTGGGATTTGGAGTACTGGAAAGATTTGGAGTACTGCAAGACGAAAGATACCTTAAAATCTAGGATTGATTTGACACACCTGGGTATCAGAAAGGATTTGTAGGTGCAATATGAAGGTAGACCACGGGATGTGGCACCAGCTGTGTACGTCTTGGACAAGGTAAAAAGAAAAGAATTCTGTGAGGTCCTGTCACGTGTGAGATTCCCACATGGATTTGCTTCCAACCTTGAAATTAGAGTCAGTGCAGATGGAAACAAGGTACAAGGGTTGAAAACTCATGACTGCCACGTCTTACTTCAAAGGATTTTACCTGTTATCCTTAGAGGATTGGGCCGCCCAGACTTATACAGAGCAGTTGCAGAGTTGGGACAATTATTTAAGGAACTCTGCAGTAGGAATAACAGGATAGATGCTTTGCAGTGTCTTAGAGACAAGATACCAACTATCCTATGCGACCTTGAGAAGATATATCCTCTAGCCTTCTTTGATATGATGGTGCATTTGGCTGTTCATCTACCTGATGAGGCACTACTTAGAGGTCCAGTATAGTATGGCTGGATTTACCCTATTGAAAGGCGGCTAGGCACTTTCAAGGGCTATGTTAGGAACAGAGCTAGACCTGAGGGTTCCATTGCAGAGGCCTACATTACTACAGAAGCGTTGACATTCTGCTCAAAATACATTGAAATAGCTGATCAGCTTAGCAAAGAGGTGGGTGAAGACAATCCCGGGCTCAATGTTTTCGATTATTCTGTTCGAGTTACAGGGAAGAGTTGATAAGAGGACAAACCTAAAGATTTGGACAAAATGGTCTGGTATGTGTTGAATAACTGTCCTGAGATACTACCTTATATCAAGTAAGTGCAGTACTGCAGCTTATACATCGTAATCTACTAAACTTGCAGCACATTCTTATATATATATATATATATAGATGTTTGACGCGATCACTATGTTGTGCAGCATCTACAAAGAGGAGTTACTGCCACAAAATCCGAGAAACATTAACAAACTGGTTATGGCAGGATTTGCGAAATGGTTCAAGAACCATGTAAGCTTTTGAAGTGCACTGTCAGTTTTTAAATATATTGAGTACATAAGATGATCAGCTTGTCTATTTTCTAACCATAGGTTAAGAAGATGCGGGAGGATGGGCAGGCAATTGATGATGTCGTTTACTCACTAGCAATGGGTCCTGATACTCGGGTAAGACATTATGAATCTTGCGTTGTTGGAGATGTGCGCTACAACACCCTTGCACAAGAGGAAGGAAGGAAGACACAAAACAGTTCCATCATGAGCACGGATACGTATGACAAAGAGACAACTAAAATGTATGCTAACATAACAGACATTATTCAGTTGCAGTATATCTCCAGTTTCGAGGATCATCGGTGTGTGGTTCTATTGTGTTGTCGTTGGTATAACCTGTTTTCCAGGATCGCTAAACCCAAAGCTGATGATTATTTCAAATCCATCAATGTCAAGGCGGCGTACCAGACCAACGAGCCTTTTATTTTGGCAAATCAAGCAACACATATATTTTTCATGGAAGACACATTTGCACGTAGCGATGACTGGAGAGTATTACAAAGGTTTGAGCAGAGGAATTCATTTATTGAAGTTGCACAACAAGATGATGCTTACACTGCTCCTGATGTACATGATAACACAGATGTTCCTAATATCTTTGAGAACCATCACGTCAATGATGCCGGCAAAAAGATTGCTTGTCGTGCCGTGGACATACAAGAGTTGACCAAGAAGAAGCCAACGTTCGAGGACGTTGAGGACGAAGAAGAAGATGACACCGTGGGGAATTACGATTCAGACTGATACACATGGCGAAGATGTTGACGTTGCTGCTGCGGATGATGATTACATTGCTTTTGTCGTATTTTCCTGTCAGAAGACGTTTTTTATATACTATGTGAAATTGTGTTTGCTATGACAACTGAAACCTGGTGAACATGTTGTTTAGTATTTTGTTGTGAGAACATCACGTGTTATGTATGCTGATTTGTCTTTGCTGATTGTATGAAAACTAAAACATGATGACATTGTTGTTTAGTTGTACTCATATTTGGCTGTGAAACTTGAATTTTATGACATAGTTTGCTGTGGGACTGCAATTTGCTCGACGTCTTCGAATAAGAAGAAAGCTGACCCGGCAGGGCCTCTGCTATTTATTTATTTGTATGAGCAAAAGGGGATACCCCCTGATGTCCGTTAATAGAAATCATTAGATGTTCACAACACTACGCCCAGCCTGCTACACAGGTTTCATTCATTACTAGTTTCAGCAAAGTGCTCATGTCATAGCCACTGAATACATCACGAGTGCTACATACACTACAAATAAAGAGACAATCATCCTACAAAGCACATCTATTTTTCCCATTATCTTCACAAGCTCTTTCATCTCCTCATTGTTGTCAAGGCCGTACAACAGCTGTTGCTTGGCCATGATCAGAGGAACTACATCTTTAAGCTTCTGCTCTGCATCTTCCTCTTTTGTCGTTCCTTCAGTTACTTGTCCAACACCCCAACCTGCTGATATTGGGATTCTTCGGCTAACCAAATAATCAGCTTAGTTGCATTCCCCACATCAGCAACTTCCCAGAAATACAAATCACACGAATCTTCCCTTTTCTGCACGAATCAAATTGGTTGATCATCAACCAAACTATTAAAAAATCAGCAACTGAAAGCAGCAGAACAACACTTAAACATATTATTACCCCATGATTCGAGCATTTGTAGAAGACTCGGCCAGGGTTGCGGATTGTGGTTGAGACGCGACGCATGACTCTGCGTGATATGCAGCAGTGGCACCACACCAACGGCAGCGGGTTGCGATGAGCAATCGGCTGCGGTGCTCGTGCCGGCGAGGGTGTGATGAGACCCATAGGCGATGGTACGGGTTGCGACTTGGCGCATATCTGGTTGTTGCCTACTGAAAAGCAGGTGGATGAGCAGCCAACGGACATGGTTGCTGCGGCCAGAGCTTCTGATGCTAGGCAGAGTAAGTAGAGAAGAGGAGAAGCGAACGTTGGATATGTCAGTTTCATTACTTGCAGAGTAGCATAGCACCATATATCGTCATAGTCTAGGTTTGGATTCGAACTAGCTATAGGAGCGCGTCTTTCTTTTTTCTAAAACTCGGCAACGTCTCATTACTGGTACACTAGCTTGTTCTGTACGCCTTCCCAACTCTTTGATTTTCTTTCCCTTTTTTTGCGAGTAAGGAAGGAGGACAAAATTGAGAGTTCCTGGGACTCGAACCCAAGACCTCTCGGTTGAAAAACAATGGTGCTAGTCACTTATGTGGCGAACGTTCCCTATGAGGAGGATGGCAGACGAACGCATTTTCCTCGCAGTTTTCTTCCTATCTATAAAAAAGTATGCTACTTGGTGTCCGCTTAGTCAACAAAACGATTGTGCCAACCTTGACTGTTGGATTGACGTTCAACGTCTGTCACGTTTCTTCAGTCTCTTCTTCCTCGAGCCGCCAAAGCCAAACCAGCGCCGGCGGGACCGCCTGCTCCCGCCTCCCACGATTGGCTGTGATCTGCCCCGGCTCCTGTTCGTTCCCGTCCGAGGCCTCACCATCGTCCTCCGCCTTGGTTCGCTCGCCGCGGCGCCGCCCTCCGGTGTTGTCAACATGGTCAACAACCGAGAGGAATAAGGAGATGACTGTACATCGTTAGGATGACAGTAGGGACCCAGCAACGCGCGTAGTAATTTTGTTTTTTCAGGACGGAGAAGGGAATCAACTGGGTTGTGTGGGACCCGTGGCCTGTCTAGCCTAGGCTTTTATTTCATATGTTTTGCACATGGCCAGCCTAGTTTGTTTTTTTCCTTTCTGAAAATTGCTGGCCAGCTATTTTGTTTTTTGCAAAATAACCAACATAGGCCTACTTGCTTTTCTACGCCCTGCTGGGCCGGAAATCTTTCAAGACGAGGAGGGATGCATTTTGCCCAGAAAATGGGCTATAAGTAATATGAAATGGGCTATAAGTAATAATAAATGGGCTGTAAAATGAAAAAATACAGCAAACAGACAATTGGTTCCAAAATACTGTTTTCTTTCAGATTTTGATATTTTAAATTTCATTGTTTTTGTGTGGGTAAAATTTCATTGAATTAAAATTAAGGTATATTTAGATTTAAAATTAATTTGAATCTAGCTAGAAATTTCGGGTTGTATGCTGTTTGGGAGAGATTTGGAGGCTAACTTGTGGGTCTACTAGGTTGACGTGTACTTTGGCTTTGTCAACTTAGTCCACAAACGATTCTAGCAGCAGTGACCGTTGGATGTTAATCCAACGGCCATGCTGCTTCTTCAATATCTGATCTTCTTGCTCCATCCGCCCAAACCAGCTCCAGTGGGACTGCCTGCTCCCGCCTCCCGTGGCCGGCTGTGCTGCCGCACAGGCCGCACCGCCCCACCCTACTTCATTGCTGGCCAGGCCATTCCTGTACTCACCCACACCTCTTGTTATTTTCCGGCGACGACAGCCGGACCAGTAAACCCTCGTACTCCCCACTGCGTGGGAAACCATTACCGAGTCTTCCCTGGCTCCGTGTCGTTCCCTTCCTAGGCCTCGCCATCGTCCACCGCCATGGTGCTCTCGGCGTGGCCTGGTCAACTTGGTCAACGAACGACATCCATCGGCCGTGGACTGTACGCCCAAAATAATGATTCCTCCACCTGACAGCTAGGACCCACCGGAAGGGCCTCTATATTTCGTGAAAAAAACGTTCCCCCCGCTAACATGTCGGACCCACCAGCTATATCTTCGCACGCAAGGAAGTGCCTCCTTATTACACAAAAAAATGAATACCCCCTGCTAGCTGGGACCCACCATAGTGGGAGGATGACTTGTGGGCCAACAAAGTTGACGGTGACGGAGGGCTTTGTCAACTTAGTCAATATGAACGATTCTAGCTCCAGTGACCGTACGATGTCCATCCAACGGTCGTAGTGCTTCTTCAACCTCTGGTCTTCTTGCTCCAGCCGCCCAAAGCAACGCCGGTCGTGCCGCATGCTCCTGCCTCCCGTGGCCGGCTGTGCTGCCGCGGAGGCGTCACCGCCCCTACTATTCCCCCCGCTGGCCAGGCCCTGCGGCGACGGCAGCCTCACACCGCAGCCGAACCAGTGAACCCGCGTACTCCTCTCTGCGCGGGCTTCAACTGCCGCGTCTTCCCTGGCTCCGCGTCGTCCCCTTCCTAGGCCGCGCCATCGTCCACCGTCGTGGTGCTCTCCGCACGGAGTGGTCAACATCGTCAAGGAACGACTTCCATCGGAAGAGTACTGTACGTGGAGAGGCTGACGGCTTGGTCCACGGTCACAACCTAGTTTTTTGTGATTTGCCAAGTAAGTCGCTTTGTCAGGCCTGTTGGGCTGCAAATCTTTCAAGACGAGGAGAACTTTCATTCGGCTGGCCGAGAAAATGGCCCATCAGTAATGAGAAATGGGCTGTACATTTTTAAAACAAATCAAACCAGCAATTAGTTTCAAATATCTTTTTTTTCATTTCAAGATTTTAAATTACATTAATTTTTATGCGTGGAGAATTTGTTGGATTTTATATTGATGTACATTTATTTTTAAAATCAGTTTGAATGTGAGTCGAAATTTCGGGTTAAAAACAGTTCGGACCGCACCGAAATATGCAAAATTTCCTATAATTTTTTAACCGTGGCCACAATTTGGGCTGTAATGCTAACAAAAAGAATATGGCTCCAAAAAACCATAAGAATTAGCAAATGGGCTGAAATAATGGTAGATGGGATGTATGCAGTTTTCCACAGATTTGAGGCTTTCCTAAAAAAAGGTTGACGCACAAGCAGTTACTGTTGGATGTCCATCCAACGGCCGTCCCACTTCTTCAATCTCTGCTCTTCCTGCTCCAGCCGCTCAAACAAGCGCCGGCGGGACTGCCCGCTCCCTCCTCCCCGCAGCCGGCTGTGCTGCCGCGCAGGCCTCACCGCCCCACGGTACTCCCATCGCTGGCCTAGCCATCCCTCTACTCACCCACACCTTCAGTTATTCTCTGGCGACGGTAGATGAACCAGTAAACCCTCGTACAGTCGTACTCCCCTCCGCATGGGAAACAACTGTCGAGTCTTCCCTGCCTCCATGTCGTTCCCTTCCTAGGCCTCGCCGTCGTCCACCGCCCTGGTGCTCTCGGCGCGGCCTGGTCAACATGGTCAACGACCGACAAGCATCTGAAGTGGACTGTATGTGGAGAGGCCGACAGCTGGGTCCACGGCCGCACGCAAGGAAATGCCTCCTTATTACGCGCAAAATAATGATTCCTCCCCCTGACATCAGGGACCCACCAAAAGGGGCTCTGTATTTCGTGAAAAAAAGTTACCGCCGCTGACAGCTCAGACATACCAGCTATATCTTCGCACGCAAGGAATACTCCCCCTATTAGCTAGGACCTCGTATAGTGGCAGGCTGACTTGTGGGATTACTAACTTGATGGGGACGGAGGGCTTTGTCAACTTAGTCAATATGCACGATTCTAGCTCCAATGACCGTACGATGTCCATCCAACGGCCGTAGTGCTTCTCCAACCTCTGGTCTTCTTGCTCCAGCCACCCAAACCAGCGTCGATCGTGCCTCGTGCTCCTGCCTCCCGTGGCCGACTGCGATGCGGCGGAGGCCTCACCGCACCCTACTACTCCTACCGCTGGCCAGGCCATCCCTCTACTCACCCACACCCCCTGTTACTCTACGGCGACGGTAGCCTCACACCACAGCGAACCAGTGCCCTCATACTCCTCTACGGGTGGGCATCCACTACCGCGTCTTCCCCGGCTCCGCGTCGTCCCCTTCCTAGGCCTCGCCGTCGTCCACCGCACTGGTGCTCTCGGCGCGGCGTGGTCAACATGGTCAAGGAACTGCTTCCATCAGATGTGGACTGTACGTGGAGAGGCTGACAGCTAGGTCCATGGCCGCAGCAAAGAAGTGCCTCCTTATTACGTGCAAAATAATTATTCCTTCACCTGACAGCGGGGACCCACCAGATGGGGCACCGTATTTCGCCCCCCTGACTGCTGGGACCCACCAGCTACATCTTCGCAAGCAATGAAGTGCCTGACAGTCGGGACCCACCTGGTCGAAGCGTACGTAGCATTGTCATTCTGGTCGCGAACGTGTACGTATATACTGGTCGTAGTAGATGCGCGCATGTGTCGTAGTAGAGGCGCACACGTAGTATGTACACGTACGTAC
Organism: Triticum monococcum; assembly: GCA_034509565.1. Lineage (NCBI taxonomy): Eukaryota > Viridiplantae > Streptophyta > Magnoliopsida > Poales > Poaceae > Triticum > Triticum monococcum. Next base: position 573,712,104 of record CM067847.1, read on the forward strand.
ATCGGCCAGGGTGCAAGAAAGAAAATACGGCCATGTATGTGTACATACGGGCGGGGTCTCGAACGCCTACTCGCGCATACGTACGGCCAGGGCTCGTGTACATTGCTGGGTTAGAACGGAGAAACATCATCGTCGTCGTGTTCATGTGGAGGCAACGGAATGCGTCGTGTTCATGGGGAGGCAACAGAATGCGTCGTGTTCATCGGGAGGGCTTGGACGGAACAGGCAATGGAAACGAGGCCTGGCGTACCGCAGAGCGGAGGAAACGGCCTTGTGTTCGACCGGCCATGTTCGAAACAGGATCCTGTTCATCGGGAGGTGTCTGGCGTACCGCAAAATGGAGGAAATGGACCTCCTACGGTCGAAATGGGGGTCCTGTTGATCGGGAGGGGTGTGGCGTACCGTAAAACGGAGGAAACAGACTTGTGTTGGAGCGCTACAGTCGAAACGGGGGTCCTGTTCATCGGGAGGGGTGTGGCGTACCGCAAAACGGGACTCCACGGGATACTGTTCATCTCCACCATCGACCTCCTCCAGCCTCCACGGGCTCCTGTTCATCCAGCCTCCACCGCGCGCTACTCCACCGGCTAATGTTCAACCACCCCTCCACCGTCTACTATTCATCCAGCCCTCCACACCACGGGGTCCTGTTCAACCACCCCTCCACCGTCTACTATTCATCCAGCCCTCCACACCACGGGGTCCTATTCATCCACCCCTCCACCATCTACTGTTCATCCAGCCCTCCACCACACCACGGGGTCCTGTTCATCCAGAGGCAACGCCACCGCTCACTGTTCATCCAAACCCCCCGCAACGCTCACTGTTCATCCCATCGATCGGCTTCAGTTAGCAGCAGTAGCGAAGGAATCGCTCGATCGGGTTCAACTAACAGCCATCGATCGATCGCTCGGGTTCAGTAACGCTTAGCCTACAGTGCAATCGCTCGGGTTCAGTTAGAGCCCAACGCCTCGCTCGGGTTCAGTTAGAGCCAATGCCTCGCACACACGCGCGTACGTGTATGAGAGAAACGCGTATTGCTCGGCCCCCGACCTCCCACCGTAACCGGGAACTCGCCGAAATTTTCCTCCCCCTCGCTTCTACCACGGTTTTCCGTCATGGACGGCCCAAAGAATGTCATGCAGCTGCGTCTCCGGCCCGCCCAGGACGAAAAGCCCATTTTCTGTCATGATTTTTCGTCATAGAAGTAGGAGCCCACCACATCTATGATGATACCGGGTTTTGTCACAATTATCGTCATAGAAGTGTCATATGTATGACACAAAAAAATTCGTTCGGCCCAAAATGTCACGGATGTGTCTTTTTTTGTACTGGGAGCAGCCATGCTCGCAGCAGAACCAGACACCAAGCATGGCAGATACCTACCAGAGTCATCCAAGGGCAGCCGTCTGTTCTGCGCCTTCCACAACCTGAACACCCACAACACCAGCGACTGTCAAGAGCTTAGGGCCATTCGCGATGGGCGCTTCGGTCGACGCCCCGAGCGCGGCGACCGGGGCTACAGCCGAGGAGGAGGACATGGTGGCGGACGCTGGGACGACCGTGGCCCGCGCCAGGAGTGGCACGATCGGCCTCGTGAGGACCACTGACAGGATCAGCCTCGAGAGGGCGCATGGAGGGATCAACCTCGTGAGGATCGTCCTCAAGGCAACACCGGGCTCCCTCCGCTGCCACCACCGCCAAGAAGGAACAATGAACACCATCAGGACGAGGGGGCTAGGTGCTTCCAGGAACCATGTGCTATCACCAGCATCTTGGGCGGAGCCAAGGGCCCAGCCTCGCAGCATATCTTCAAGCAGTTTGCTCGCGAAGTGAACGCAGTCCTTCCCAAGCTCGAAGCCACGCGCCCTCTCAGATGGTCCAAGTGCCCATTGCTTTCAATTCGGCAGACCAGCTCAAGTGCGCGGCTACCACTGGCACCCTCCCTATGCTCTGCTCCCCAGTCATCAGCAACGTGCAAGTTACCAAGACCCTCATCGACGGCGGCGCAGGGCTCAACGTCCTGTTCGTCGACACGTTCGACAGCCTCCAAGTGCCGTATGACCAGCTTCAGCCCACCAAGCCTTTCTCAGGAGTGAACGACGGTTCTACCACACTGATAGGGCAGGTCCGCCTCCCTGTCACCTTCGAGGAACACAAGAACTACCGCAATGAGCTCATCGACTTCGATGTTGCGCACATCCGTCTGCCGTACAACACCATCCTCGGGTATCCAGCCCTGGACAAGTTAATGGCAGTGACCCATCACGGCTACAATGTCCTCAAGATGCCGGGAAGCAGCCGGATCATCACGGTCCATGTGAAGAAAGAGATGCGGTGTGTTCCCTCGAGCGTGCCTTCCAAGCTGCAGTAATCGATGACCCCGACAACAAGGGCGACGGCCCTCCTCAGGCCATCCCCAAGAAGAAGAAACAGCTACGCCGCGCAGGACCTCAGGAGGGTGGCGCCGCAGCCGGAGCATCCTCAGGATCAGCGCCCGCTCGAGGGGCTCCTCCCTCCATCACATAGGAAGGCGCGCCCTGCGCCCTTCCCGGGAAGGGCTCGGGAGGCTTTCTTCTGGAAGGCCTCAGACTTTGTCCACATCGCGAGGGAGGCGCTCGGGCACCACTTGGAGGCGTGCTTCATGGCACGTTTCCCTTAGGAGGGCACAGGGCAAGGATCGCCCACTGTTCAGGAGTTCATCACCAAGACCACCCAGGAGTTGCAAGACGCAAGGGCCATGTGCGGTGATCGCCGCTCACGAGACGCAACTTTCCATCCAGGCGAGGATGCCGACCTGCATGTTTGCGTCGACATTCCAGGGCTCAACAGGGCCGCTTCTCAGGAGCTTTTCTGGCCTTCGCGCGTAGGACGCTGCGAGGGCCCACCGCACAGCTACGTTCGCATGCCCTGTGGCCTGCCAAGTGTATCGTCTGCCTACCAGCGCAACTTGTGGCGCATCCTAGCGGCTCAGGAGGCTAGGCACCACGCCGACCTAATGGAGATGGAGACGGTCCTCAAGGAACCACCTGAGCCCCCATAGCCACCCAAGGCTCAGAGCTCCGGAGGCTCGTGAGGAGCAACCCTTTCGCCGTGCACCTTCAGCTGCCTCAACTCTCCTTCGTCAACATGACCAGGTGACATCTTTCCAAGTTCATTCAGCTGGGAGCGCCCCTCGGGCTGCATCATTCCCAGGCTGCGTGGGTCCGTCCCTGTGGCATGTATCCCTTTTCTTATGTATTTAGCTTACCTTGTTGGGGGCGCCCTTCGGGCTGCATCATCCCCAAGTCGCTCGGGCCTGACCCAGTGGCACGTATCTCTCATGCATTTGCTTAAGCATGCTACTCTCATGTTCGATATACGTATGATTACTACTTGCTCGATCGCCACCCATCATGAGGACCGCACGCCGGCCGTCTTTCTTCAAGACCCTTCGCGTGAGTAAATTGAGCAAGACGTCTGTGCTCGGGTCCGTCCCTGCAGCGTCGATAAATCCAACGGCTGAGCTCTGTCTGGTGGGCCGGCCCGGTTTACGTCACCTCCTGGGGCCATTGGTGCTTGGCCTTCTCACGTGATAACCTCAGGAGATTCGTTCGACGCAGGTTGTCTGACCACCTCGCAGGTTCGGCACCGCAAATAAGAACAAAGACCAGGCGCAACCCGCCTTGAGGTAGGGCCGTGTGAGTCCCGCGATGGCTCACGAGTGCCCAGATACATCTCGTCAAGCCCTGCCATGCAAGCCATGTGTTAGGGCGGGGATGTACACGCACCGGGGGCTCTCCTCAAAGGGAGCCCCCCTCCCACGCACAAGTGGAAGCACCATGCTCTGCGCTGGCTGTCGACACTACCGAGGAGCGGCTATGCCTATGCACAAGCGGAAGCACTATGCTCTGCACTGGTGATAAACAACTGAGGGCGGCTTCGCAGTCGTACCAACCTCAGGGAGCCCTAGAGCTCAGCGTCCGGCCTCACCGCAACGCCTCCCCTAGGGAGAGCCGCGTGAGGGGGCTGGGCACGGGGGCTACGCTCGGGTCACGCCCAAGCATACGCCACCCAGCCAGGTCTCCCGGACCTGTTCGTCGCACGTCCCTCTTGAGCCGAGCCTCGGCGAGGGCAAACATATAGAGATTGTTTGCATGTTAAGAGGGACTCCTGAGCATCGCGACTCAGGAGCCTAACTGGTCACGTAGCCCCTCACTCCTTGGCCCGTCTTGGTCTCTAGTCGGCCCAACGGCGGTTGAGGTATGCGCGGGGCCGGGCTCTGCCGATGTAGAACATCAACCTATCCTTGCGTACTCTCCCTGTAAGCTGTTTGCGCGTCAAGGGGGACTCCTGAGCATCATGACTCAGGAGCCTAACTGGTCACGTAGCCCCTCACTCCTTGGTCCGTCCTGGTCTCCGGTCGGCCGAACGGCGGTTGAGGTATGCGCGACGCCGGGATCTACCGACGCAGAACACAAAGCAAATTGGAAAAAATCACAAAATCTCGAAGCAAATATTACAAGACATATTGTCCTGACCATATCGAATGAAAGTTTTAACGCCTCCGCGAGGCCTGACGTGTATCGCAGGATGAAACAGGAAAGCAGCTGCAGGTCACTCCTGGACACCGTCATCTGCAGGATCGGCGGCATCGCCGGTCAAGGGAGCAAGGACGAAGCCGTGGAACTTCTTCAGCAGGGCCTCCACCTGACCTTTCACGGCTACGGTAGCGGCCGCATAATGCTCGTCAGCTACAGGCTCCAGCAGCTCGCCAAGACAAGCATTGGGGTCGCGAAGGTACAGATGGCTGAAAACACGCGTCAGAGTAGCCGAAGAAAAGACGCGAGCCTCGGCCTCAGCCATAGGACCGATGCCCTCCACGACTTCCTCAAGCGCCTTCACCAAGTGGGGAAGCAGCTGAGCAAGTCCATCCTCGTCGGTGGTCAGCGGCTTCTCCAGGCCCTTCTCGTACAGTGACTTCAGCGCCACGCAGGACCTCTTCTCAAGAAGCGAGAAGGCCTCGCGTTCTTCGGCCAGGACCTTCGCCTTGGCATTGAGCTCAGCATCCCTCGTCTTCGCCTCCTGCTCCAGTTCCTGCAGTCGGCTGCGCTCCGCGGGCTTCGCCTTCGTCAACTCCCCCAGCCCGGCATCGCGACCCTTGATGGCATCCTCCCGATCCTTCATCTCCTCCACCTTCGCTTCGCGGCCGCGTGCTTCTTTTGCGCACTTGTCGCGCAGCCTCTTCAGCTCGCCCACTAGCTCTCGGCAGTGGTCGCGGGCGGCCTCGGCGTCCTTCAGCACCGCCTCACGATCGACCACAACTCTGGCGGCGGCCTGCTTCTTCTTCTCGGAGGCCGCCGCGGCCTAGCTCGGCGACGCTCGAACGGCCGAGTTGGAGTGACGCCAGCCTGAGGCCAGCTCCAGGCGCCCGGCCACTAGGTGCGGGTCCGCGCCCAGGAGGTCTTCCCGTAGCTTGGCCATCCCCGAGAAGACACGCTCAAAGGCTGCAGAGGGGGCAGAAGAATTTGGGGCCAGAGGAGTAGCAGGAGTAGGAGGCGACGTCGTTACTAGAGCCTAGAAGATCGAGAGCTCCGGAGCCCTTGGGACCTCATTAGTAGAGCCAGGTGCCGGCACTTCCGGAGCCAACGGGGCCACGGGGGCTGGTTCATCCTGCCGATGCTCCTCTCGGCCTCGCGAGGGCGACCGGGCTGGGTAGGTGCGGGTGCTATCGCCCCTCTTCTCCGCAGAGGGAGGCTCGGCCGTGACAGCCCCTTTCTCTTCTTCGCCGAAGACTCTAGCCTGATCGACCAAACGAATGTCAGAAAACAACAAGTATAAGCAGGCGCAAGACGAAGCTCGAAGCACTTACTGATCCACTGCGACATAGTCCACCCTCCGCTTGGTGAGCCAAAAACCCGAAATCGTCAGGGCCTGAGGAGTGGGCACACGGGCTTCGGGAGCAGAAGAAGGCGTAGCGGTAGGACCGGAGCCGGTCCCAAGCGGCTCCACGTCGGAGGCAGCATCTCGAGAGACCAGCGACGATCTACCCCTTGTCAGGATGAGGGGAAGCTCCCTCACCTCCTAGCGGCCGACAACCTTGGCGTCGTCTGGTAGGGCGCGAAGGATGTCGGCCTTGCTCAAGGGGGAATTCTCCCCCATTCCCTTGGGGATCTCCTCCGAGCCCTCCTCATCCTCTTCCTCCTCGCGGGACTCGTCAGAAGACACCTCCACCGGCTTCGGCGTCGTGGAGGCCCCAGCGAGCGCCGGTAGCACTAGCCCGCGCGCGTCAAAGGTCGGCCTAGAAGCAACGAATTGCTCCCAGTCCTTGCGATGGAACAAAGGAAGAAAGACGCTCTGCGGGTACTCTTGGTTGTCCACAACCAAGAGACACATAATTGCAGTCAGGTAGTCATCAGGCAGGGCCACCGGGCTCAGACGAACCTTGTCTCCTTCACCTTCAAGCTTCCACAAGGGGCGCATGCGCTCCTGGAGTGGAGCAATGCGCAACGTCAAGAATTCCATCAGGAGCATGACCCTAGTCACCTTGGCTGCCTTCACGTTGCCCGCTCATCGGTGAGCTCAACACGAGACCACCCCTTGTCAGACTAGGGCGCCTCCATCGGCAGTTCCAAGCGTGGATGGGCACACTTGGCACTCGTCATGACCCATTTGGCCCTGATGTTGTCAACCCTCTTCCTGGTGTTCGAGATCGAGTTGGCCTGGCCGGCCGTGATGAAGTTGGCGCACCCGGAGATATGACCACCGGTGACGTGGAGGAAGAAGAAGTGGTGCAGCAATGCCACGGACGGCATCATGCCTAGGTACTCCTTGCAATAGTAGGTGAAGATAGACAAGAGAAGAACAGAGTGGGGATGGAGATGCAGCGCCTGCAACCCAAAGTGGTCGATGACCTCGAAAAAGAAATCAGAAAAGGGGGGAACCAACCCGGCGGCGATGCTGCTCCTGAAGAAAGGGAAGAAGGTGCTTCCCTCAGGCTTCGGCTCGTCGTGGGCAAGCCGGAGCTCCATCTTCCCCCTCTCATTGCTCGCCCCCACCGTCAGCAAGCGCGTGGTGGCAAGGTTCTTTTCCATGACGTTGGGCGCATCGCGGGCTAGCTCGAGCCAGGCCGGCACTGAGGAAGACTTGACCTTGCGCGGCGCCATTGGACGTCGATGCGGAGTGAAGTTGAAGTGGATCTGGAAGTTCTGGTAGCAAGAAGCGAGAAAGGGGATCTGAAGCAAGGCGAGAAAGAAGCAATGAAGGCAAGAGCTGTCCGCGCCAGCCTTTTAGTCAAGTCGAGCAGTTGCCGAGGTAGCGTGGCGAAGCAGAGACGCCCACGTCCAATCAACCGCCATGCGTCAACCGAGGCCGTAGGCTTTGCGGACCCGCGGTGCTCCGTGCTTGAGCCTTTGGATTTGCCTCGAAGCCAAGCCCGAGCGCGCCTTGGGCCAGGGGGCTACTGTCGATGTCCTGGGAACGGGGGTCCCCAGACTTGCCTGCCTGCGGCCTACGGCGTGGCTGGGCTGGCAGGTCTGTATGACCCATCTTCATCAACAAGGCATTCAAGACCCTCGCGAGGGGCCAAGCCTCGTGAGGCAGACGATGCAAGACCTCCTAAGGTGCGTCCTCGCCAGGCAGGCTCACGAGGGGTGTAGAGATCAAGGCAGGGCAAACCTCGCGAGGTCATCGTGACATGAACCATCACGATCGAGGCCAGGCGGGCGCCAGCACGGGCGGTGTCCTTGTTTCCTCTTTCGTGCCAAGGGGGCAAGCGCAGGCGCGGAGTCCCGAGGCATCAAGTAAAGGTTTCCATATTGGTGCAACGAGACCAAGACTAGAAGGACGGCAGGACGAATGTCACCATGGAGCCCAAGACGGCGTCATCACTAGAGCCTTTGGCAGGCGAAGACCACCTTTTGTCAGGATAACTTGTACTAGCCATCCCCTTTCGAATTGGCCGTTGTTGGCTCCCTTCCCGCTCAAAATTTGGGGAGAGGACCAGGGCCTATATAAGCAGAACTAGCCATCACAGAGAGGAGGGACCTCATCACAAGTGGGAAGCAGATCCAAGATCATCTCACCCACACAAGTTCACTAAGCACAAGAACACCTCAACCTCAGGAGGCTGTTCTTCCCTTGGTAACTATTCTTCATCAGCCCAAGAGGCAATCCACCACCACCACACTGGAGTGGGGCATTACACCACAACGGTGGCCTAAAGCAGTATAAATCTTGTGTCTTTTTGTGTTGTGAGTTCGTCGAGTTCATCTATGAGATCTTAGAGAGCTATGGCGTGGATCGATAGGGAGAAAACCTTCGCGCGCACCCCAGTATTCGAACCTCAAGGGTTTGTCGGAACCCGTGATCCGACACTGTGGGTTAATCGTGATCTTGGTTGGTATGATTGTATATTTTCTTTATGGTGCTGTCTATAGTGCCCTCCATCTCGTGCAAATGTGGGGGATCCTCGCTGTAGTGTGTTGCAATATTCCATGATTCTCTTATGGTGGGTTGCGAGAGTGACAGAAGCTTAAACCCGAGTAAGTGGGTTGTTGCGTATAGGATAAATAGGACTTGATACTTAATGCTATGGTTGGGTTTCACAACCTTAATGATCTTTAGTAGTTGTGGATTCTTGCTAGGGCTCCAATCATAAGTGCATATGATCCAAGGAGAGAAAGTATGTTAGCTCATGCCTCTCCCTCATGTAAAATTGAAAGAATGATTCACTACAAAAAAATACACTTTCGTGATGATACGTGTTTGTCATAGTAGGTCATGTTTTCTGTCATGCATGTACATCCATGATGATTTTAAGACAGAATCAAGATAGTCATACTTGTGCTGTCGTAGAAGTGTTCCATGACAATACAGAAATTATCATCACGGAAGTGTTCACTTCTATGACGATAAATGACATGTGATCTTGCACCGCACCATGGTTTCCAGCGAACTAGGGGACACTTGATGCAGGCTAGGGGATCGAAAGGTGGGGGAATGGGATGGAGAGGAGGTGCGATTTTGGGGCAGTGGCTCGCGTAGGCCGAGCAGCGAAGGTTCTGGTGTGAATAGTGGTTCCAGTGACGACCGGTCAATCGGCTTTGACTTTACATCACTCTTAGCACGTTCGTGTTGCACCCAGGCACACTGGACCCTCCTCGTCACTCACCGAATGGAACGCATTTCGTCTTGCATTTTCGCTCACTTGTGGGACCGCAGTTGAGAGCAAACCGACATCCCTCCCCCGCCTGCGTCATTTATACTACTACTCCCACTGTTTTATGCGGAGTAAATAATAACAGAGGGGGTATACTACGAATGAGGATCCCCTGACATGGCCGAACCCATTGAGTAACTAACATGCGGGGCCTAGCAAGCACGGGGTCCGCCAGTCAGTGACCGAAAGAGAGGGTCAGGCAGGGATACCTATATCAAAGGATCCACTTCCACTACTACTCCCTCCTTCCATCTATACAGAGCCTAATGTGTTTTTCGAGGCTAACTTTGACCAAATGTTAGAGTAATATATATGACATGCAACTTACACAAAGCATACGGTCAAATTCATACATGAAAGGAGGTTCCACTGATATAATTTTCACATTATACATCTCATGTACTATTAATCTTGTCAATAGTCAAAGGTGGTTTTGAAAAATGCATTAGAGCATGGTTAATAATGTACCCGGCTGTTGGCTATAAATAGACACTAGTGCAGAACCGGGCAATAGCACCGGTTCGTAAGGCCCTTTAGTGCCGGTTTGGTAACCGGCGCTAAAATGTAGGCACTAAAGTCCCCCCCCCCCTTAGTACCGGTTAAGCATGAACTAGTGCTAAAGGGTAACCACGTGGCACGAGCCAGCTTCGGGGGCAGGGAGCCCTTTAGTACCGGTTGGTGTCACCAACCGGTATTAAAAGGTTGGGCGGTTTTGGGTTTATGATTTCTTTTCATTTAGTTTTGTGTTTTCCATTTAATTCTTTTTCGTTTGCTGGTATTTTACGATACTACATATTGTACACGTTATGCATATATATAAATAGAATTTCTAGTAGAACCGATCATAATATATATATATATCATCGAATGTCTCACAACCACCATTAATTAATTCACACATACATACACACATGTATATATATACACAATTTCTCCTAATTGGTGCCTTCGGAGCCAGTGGCATTAGCCTAGCTAATTGGTGCCTTCGGAGCATGATAATAATTGGAAGTGGTTCATGGGGGCGGTAGCGGGTAATAGTATTCTCCTATGGGATCTATGACCTAGTCGAGCAAAAATCCCGCTATTTCCTCTTAAATTGCTTCTATGCGGTCCTCTGCTAGAAGCTTGTCCCGCACCTCTGTGAACTGTTAAGAAGGAGATCAATATGCATGTGTATTAGTTGTGTGACTAGATATCGATAATGGTGTAAAAATTGTGAATAGTGTTCTGACAATCGATATCGTACCCACTCCTGTCTTGGAGATTTGCTCCTTTCGAACGCCATCATGCGAATGTTCTCGCAAACGTAGTATGCACATAGATCATTCCCCGGCGCCTGCTTCACGGCCTTTACGAGAAAGGAATTTGATCAGATAATAATTAATCAAGCATGATAATTAAAGAGATGGCAGCTAGCTAGTACTACTTAATTACTTACCTTGGGTCGATACCATTTCAGATTTTGTTTCCATGGGCCTGGAGTGGCCCTGATGAACTTTGCCCAAGCCCTGCCCGCCGACAAAGAAAATGAATAAATGGGTTATTAAATAGTTGTTATCAGGAAATGACGAACTAATTAAATAGGCCGAGATATATTTAATAATGATTGAAATTACCTGTTGATTATCCCCTACACGATGGTGTAGTCCCTTGCTTTCTTAAGTAGTGAGTCTAGTACTTCAACTGTTCCTTCATCAATTTTAATGATTAACAGGATCCAGTGAAATCTGCATGCACACACGTTTGCATGTCTTAATTAAGTGGGCATACGTAAGCAAAAACATGTAGCTAGCTAGTAGGGAAAAACAGAATTTGTAGTACAAGACACTGTGACTCACTGGAAGTTGTAAGGAAGTAGTATATCTTCATTGTATTTGAGGTCCTTGAACAACTCTAGCATGCTTTCCTCTACACTTTTTTCGTGATATGGATCTATTTTCCATGTGTATTCATTAATGGTATTTGGGTCAACGAACCCAATGCCATAGCGTCCACCTTTTTTCATTTCATAAATCTTCATCCTGCATAATACCACAGAAAAGAATATAGTGAGGATAATTACAGGTAATGATTGATCAAAATGATCACTACAGCTAGCTTGAGACTTAAATTACAGAAAGAAATCACTTGCAGACAATAGAAACTGACGATAGATTTTTCGAGTGCATCTTGATTGTATAGCTGAAATAGTTCTGAATACTCAACGGTCACAACTTTCTCATGGTAGTAAGGATCCTACTTGACATTCACCATGAGGGACTCTCGATTGGAAATCTTTGTAATGTCCATGTACCATTGATGCAATTCATACATTCTCGTTCGGAGCTTATTGACCTCGTTTGGCTCGACCAAAGGTTGGCCCGCGGCATATTTTCGTTTTATTTCCTCCTCTCTAGTCGGAGACATGGGCTAGATATCGAGGAGTTGTCCAACAGTGATCCCGATCGTTTCAGCCTGCGCAATATGCTCCTCGGTTATTACCACATCGCCCACCCCGGGAACGTTAACGGTTTGCCCACAATAATATTGGGTGCGCCTACTCTCATGTGTTGTTCGCACAACAAGCAGGGGGATTGATTGCGCCGCCTGTTCTCCCAGCTGGGGAATGGTTTTACCGGTCCTTTTGCCAGCTGATTTGCTCGAGCTGTAGCTCGCCTCTTTCTGTAGACGTGCTCGATTTAACTTCTTGATGTGGTCCTCATAGTCTGTGTCAACAGGCTTGGGAGCTGGTGCTCTAGCCATACGAATGAAGTGGTCAATCTTTTCCACAGGCACTTTCTCCCTTGGCGGCGGTGGCGGTTTCGGTGCAAAATGGGCTTCCACCTCGGCCTTCGATATGGCTACGTTTTCCTCCTCGGACTTGTCGTAAGGCCTCTGTGGAAGACGCGCGAGGCTTGCACCATATTGAAATCCCTTGCCTCTGCCTGTACCTCCATTACTACCTCGACTTGTACCGCTACACACCATAGCTGAGGCGGCTCTCTTTCGTGATTGCTGAGGCGGTGAAGACGGCTGACGTGGCTGAGTTGGAGGAGGAGGAGTGGCCTGAAGCTGTGCCGTACTTGGAGGAGGAGTGGCCTGAAGCTGTGCCGGACTTGGAGGAGGAGTGGCCTGACGCGTTGGTGGACTTGTAGGAGCGGGAGTCTGCTGACTCAGTGGAGGACTTCGGCAAGGAGTCGGATGACGCGTTATCGGTGGCCTTCGAAAGATGATGCAATCCTTTCTCCATAGGATGATACGATGGTCGGCCTCTCCCAGTGTGTGCTCATCATCACCTCCAGGAATGTCAAGCTCTAGCCCCGAATATTGGTCCACCACCTCATCAACCAAGACACGAGCATAGCCCGCTGGAATCAGGTTGCAATGGAAGGTTGCCTCGGGGGGATTTGTAAAGGCAAGGGCGTCCGCCACCTTCATGGATATGTTCTTCATTTTGAAGTGTAGCTCGCAGTTAGTGTTCTCCATGATGTCATCAACTGGGTAGCTATCTAGCAATGCGTCGCCCGGGGCAGAACCCATGCTGCTTCTCGGCATGGATGGGACGGTGCTATCCAATGGTGGATCATCCGCTAGCTGCTGAGACCCGTTTGCTGGCTAAGTGAGTCGATCTGCTCCTGCTGTCGCTGAAATTTGACTGCCAAGTCCACGTGCGCTGATTCTAGGCCTTGAAGGCGTTCATAGTCCAGCTTCCTCTGCTCCTCCTCCATCTTCCTCTTCTTCTCCTCCACAATCTTCTTTCTCGCACGGGTTCTGTAGTCGGCGTTCCAGTCCAAAAACCCCTCATACCATGGCATAGCGCCCATGCCTCGTGTTCTTCCCGGGTGTTCAGGACTTCCCAGGGCACGCGTAAGCTCGTCGTTCTCTCTGTTGGGCTCGACCACCCCCGATCGAGCCTCTTCTATTGCAACAAGTAGCTTATCTTCGGCTCCGTCCAGACATGCCTTCTTCGAAACTTTGCCTGTCTTCGGGTCCAACTCCCCCCCATGCGCATAGAACCAAGTCCTGCACTTGGGGGCCAGCTCAATGTTTCTAGAGTGACACCTGCATCCAGCATCTCTTTCTCAGACTTATCCCATTTAGGCATTCCCACCGCATAGCCACCTGGCCCCAGCTTATGGAACTTATCCTTTTTTGCGGCATTGGCCTTGTTTATTCGCGACCGTTCCTTAGATAATTCTGAATCCTTGAATTCCACGAAATCGTCCCAATGAACACTTTGCTTCTCTAGTGTTCCCTCGAATACTGGAGTCTTCCTTCCTCCCTTGACGTACTTGGCCCATTCACGAATCTTGTGTTTCTTGAATGCAACCGCCATCTTCCTAAGAGCAGCATCCTTGAGTTTCTCCACATCTGCATCTATGAAATGATCTGGTAGGGTGAAATGTTCCATGAGCATTTCCCAAAGCAGAAGTTTTTGTCTGTCGTCGACAAAAGTAACTCCAGGATGTGGCTTTGCTGGCTCTCTCCATTCTTGAAGGGAGATCGGGAGTTGGTCCTTCACAAGAACTCCGCACTGACGAATGAACTTTTCCACAATCTTCTTAGGCGCTAATGGTTCGCCATTAGGTTTGATGACCTCGATATTGTACTTTACGCCCTCCTTCAACTTTTTGTTCGGGCCTCGTTTCCTATTGCCAGAAGATTTGCACGATCCGGATGGCTGAAAGAAGAAAGATCGATTCGTTAATATATCTTCAAGTCATTTAAAACATGTGATGATCACCAGATGCCTGCTTATATAAATATATATACCTCGTCGGTCTTTGTTGTTTCAAGATCAACATTTTCTTCATCATGTTCATAGTTCATGACTTCATCAATTCGGTCATCGCGATCGAATATCATATCACCCTCCCCGATGTTGTTTAGATATTCGGAGCCGTCATAATCTTCTTCATTCTGATCATCATCTGGCCCGCGAGGATTGCGTATGATATTGAATAGGGCCTCTTCTCCCTCTCTGCCGGTATTATCTGCCATAGGTTTTGTTTAACTAATCCAAAAGAAATATATTCAAATTACAACGCATGGATGCAATCACTTAATAAGGAAAATCTGAATCAATCATAGTACATAATAAGCATCATCGAAATTAATCTCGAATATGTCATCTCGAATAATAGATATAATCTCAAATACATCGTCTCGAATAATAGATATAATCTCGAATACATCGTGTCGAATAATAGATATAATATCGAATACATCACTAGCTAGCTAGCTAGCAAGCTAATAAAGATCGAATACTACAGAGTAATCTAGGCCACTCGCGGTTCCTGAGGTGCGGGCGGTGGACACCCAAAGAGAAGGAACCATCACTGGATCATAGCTCGGGTGATCTCCCAAAAGAACCTGCCAGGTATTAGAGAATCTGACGTCCATAGCAGCCATGTAGCGATGGGCGTGCTCGTCCTCCTCCCTAACACGGTGACGTACCACATCCGGCGGGGCCGGCTCCCTCCGCACCGAAAGTGGCCCACGTGAACGCCACCAACGGAGATGAGGGTCGATGACGGGACCCGGGGCCGGGTTCCTCACCAAGCGTCGCGCCCCTGAAGGTAGTACCTCCCAGTGCCAGCTTGGCGGAGCCCAGTCCCGGACATGGGTCCTCTGAAGCAGGACGTCGTCGCGAACGGGTCACCGGCGAGGATGCGGGCCGGGCATCGTCGACAACAAATACTATATGCCACAAAAGTAAAGTAACATTTTTTAAATGATGGATTGTGATTTCATATATGCAAATTCTAAATTTTATAACTAAAACTAACAGTTCTAATATTTGTATAACTAAAACTAACATTTCTAATATTTCTATAACTAAAAAACATTTCTATATAACTAACATTTATAATATTTCTATATAACTAACATTTCTATATAACTAACATTTCTATAACTAAAACTAACATTTCTAATAATTCTATAACTAAAAAACAGAAAGATTGCTAACAAGTCTATAACAATGTCTGTGTGTGTGGTTGGCGGCCGGGGCAGGAGCTCACCGACGAGGCGCGACGACGGTGGGTGGCGACGGGGACGGAGACGGGGCGGCGACGACGGGGACGGGGCGGCGATGACGGGGACGGGGATGGGTCGGGCGGGGACGACGTACGGGAGGCCGGGCCGGGCGGGGACGACGTACAGGAGGACGGGCCGGGCGGGGACGAGGGGAGGACGGGGCCGGGCGGGGACGAGGGGAGGACGGGGCGGGGCGCGGCCACGGGGACGGGGACGGCAACACACGGCGATGGGGACGGCGACGAGGGGCGGCGACGATGGGGCAGAGGAGAAAGGAGCAGGCAGAGATGAGAAACTAACAATTTTTTTGAAGTGTTTTCTTATATAGAACAACCTTTAGTACCGGTTGGAGCCACCAACCGGTACTAAAGGTTTGTTTTGGCCAGGCCAAGCGGCGGGAACGGCACCCCTTTAGTACCGGGTGGTGGCTCCAACCGGTACTAAAGACCCCCCCCCCCTTTAGTACCGGCTGGAGCTATGACCCGGTACTAAAGGGTGTGCGCTGCCAGGCGAGGGGCGCAAAAGTTTAGTCCCACCTCGCTAGCCGAGGGGCACTCGCACCTTCTTATAAGCCCTGCCGTCGCTGCTGTCTCGAGCTCCTCTCTTAAGCAGGCCTTCTGGGCCTACCTCTTCCGCGATGCCCTGTTGGGCCTACTGGGCTAGCGGGCCTGCATCCTGGCCCAACTAGAATTTGGATTTCTAGTCGTATGCAGGCCGCTGTGGCCCAGTAGGTGGGTTTTTTTTTCTTTTTTTTGCTTTATTTATTTTTGTTTTATTTATTTTAGAGTTTCTTTTTTTGCTATATTTAGAGTCTGTTTGTGAATATTTTTTCTTTAGGTAAAAAATTTACAAACTTTCTATTAGTACCGGTAGTTTACAAATTTGAATAGTTTAAATTTTGAATTATTTGAAATTTATGTGAATCACTAGTTTGTGAATAACTTAACTTTGAAAATAGATTTTTCAGTGATTCTTTTTTCTTATGTTTAATATTAGTGTGTTTTATCATTATATTCAATTTGGTAATGCTTAGGTTATTTAAAAAATGAAATGCCTTTGTGACGGATGAGTTTTCGTCCGAAACCCTGATACTTCGAAAGAGATTGTCCATTTTGTACACGAAGTGAATCCAGTTTTTGTGGTAACCCTCTCTACTTTTTTGCACATGCTATGTGGGTGAAATTATGATACCATGCCAAACTTTCAACCTTTTCTGAGTTCATTTGAAATGCTTTTCAATTTCAGGGTCATTTAGCTGAAAAAAATCAGTAATGCATGAAAGAATTTGCTTGCACATAAAATTTCTTCGCGTTTCAAATGCCAAAACACATAACTAGCTACCCTAACTATTACAGAGATTCCCTCCTGGGTGCGAAACACAGAAGAAAGTGATGATAGTGAAGCCGATCACATCCCAGATCTTTGGGTGTGAAACTTTTTCTTCGCGTGTGTCCCTTTGCGCCGTAGCCATGGAAAATCTTCATCATTTAACTGGATGCTCGGGTCAATATTCACTGGGAATGGGGAAATTTCATCAAACTTTTCATAATCTCCTGACATGTCTGTCTTGTCATCCACTCCCACGATGTTTCTCTTCCCAGAAAGAACTATGTGCTGCTGTGGCTCATCGTATGATGCATTCGCTTGCTTATCTTTTCTTTTTCTCGGCTTGGTAGACATGTCCTTCACATAGAAAACTTGTGCCACATCATTGGCTAGGACGAATGGTTCGTCTGCATACGCAAGACTCTTGAGATCCAATGTTGTCATTCCGTACTGTGGGTCTTCCGTTACCCCGCCTCATGTCATATTGACCCATTTGCACCGAAACAAAGGGACCTTCAAACCACGTCGATAGTCAAGTTCCCATATGTCATGTATATAACCATAATATGTTTCCTTTCCCGTCTTGGTTTCTGCATCAAAGCGGACACCACTGTTTTGGTTGGTGCTCTTCTTATCTTGGGCGATCGTGTAAAATGTATTACCATTTATCTCGTACCCTTTGAAAGTCATTATATTCGAAGATGGTAACTGGGACAGCAAGTACAGGTCATCTTCAATAGAGGCGTCATGCATGGTACGTGTCTGCAACCAGCTGGCGAAACTCCTGGTTTGTTCACGTGTCATCCAGTCATCAGACCGCTCCGGGTGTTTGGAGCGTAGCAAATTCTTGTGTTCATCCATATACGGAGCCACCAAGGCGGAATTCTGTAGAACTGTGTAGTGTGATTTAGTGAGAGAATGTCCATCGATACATATTATTTGTTCCCCTCCTAGCGTGCCTTTTCCATCCAGTCTGCCCTTATGCCGCCATTCAGGAACCGCAATCGACTTAAGGTCAGGAATAAAGTCAATACAAAACTCAATGACCTCCTCATTTTCATGGCCCTTGGAGATGCTTCCTTCTAGCCCAGCCTAGTTATGAACATATTTATTTAAGACTCCCATGAACCTCTCAAAGGGGAACATACTGTGTAGAAATAGAGGACCCAAAACGTTAATCTATTCACATAGGTGAACTAGGACGTGCGTCATGATGTTGAAGAAGGATGGTAGGAACACCAACTTGAAACTGACACGACATTGCACCAAATCATTCTCTAACTGTGGTATGATTTCTGGATTGATTACCTTCTGAGATATTGCATTGAGGAATGCACATAGCTTCAAAATGGCTAATCGAACATTTTCCGGTAGAATCCCCCTCAATGCAACCGGAAGCAGTTGCGTCATAATCACGTGGCAGTCATGAGACTTTAGGTTCTGGAACTTTTTCTCTGCCATGTTTATTATTCCCTTTATAGTCGACGAGAAGCCAGACGGTACCTTAATACTGAGCAGGCATTCAAAGAAGATTTCCTTCTCTTCTTTGGTAAGAGCGTAGCTTGCATGACCCTGATGTACGCCGTCTTTTCCGTGCATACGTTGCTGGTCCTCCCGTGCCTCGGGTGTATCTTTTGTCTTCCCATACACGCCCAAGAAGCCAAGCAGGGTCACACAAAGATTCTTCATCACGTGCATCATGTCGATTGTGGAGCGGACCTCTAGGTCTTTCCAATAGGGCAGGTCCCAAAATATAGATTTCTTCTTCCACATGGGTGCGCGTCCGTCAGCGTCATTCGGAACAGGTTGTCCACCAGGACCCTTTCCAAAGACCACCTTCAAATCCTTGATCATATCATGTACATCAGCACCAGTACGATGGCGAGGCTTCGTCCGGTGATCTGCCTCACCTTTGAAATGCTTTCCTTTCTTTCTTACCGGATGCCTGCTCGGAAGAAATCGATGATGTCCCAGGTACACATTCTTCTTACAATTAGCCAAATATATACTGTCGGTATCGTCCAAACAGTGCGTGCATGCGCAGTATCCCTTGTTTGTCTGTCCTGAAAGGTTACTGAGAGCAGGCCAATCATTGATGGTCACAAACAGCAACGCCTTTAGGTCAAATTCTTCCCCCATGTGCTCATCCCACGCACGTACACCTGTTCCATTCCATAGTTGTAAGAGTTCTTCAACTAATGGCCTTAGGTACACATCAATGTCGTTGCCGGGTTGCTTAGGGCCTTGGATGAGCACTGGCATCATAATGAACTTCCGCTTCATGCACAACCAAGGAGGAAGGTTATACAAACATAGAGTCATAGGCCAGGTGCTATGGTTGCTGCTCTGCTCCCCAAAAGGATTAATGCCATCTGCGCTTAGACCAAACCATACGTTCCTTGCGTCATCTGCAAACTCCTTCCCGTACTTTCTTTCGATTTTTCTCCACTGCGACCCGTCAGCGGGTACTCTCAACTTTCCGTCTTTCTTACGGTCTTCTCTGTGCCATCGCATCGCCTTGGCATGCTCTTTGTATTGGAACAAACTTTTCAACCGTGGTATTATAGGAGCATACCACATCACCTTGGCAGGAATCTTCTTCCTGGGGCGCTCGCCCTTGACATCACCAGGGTCATCGCGGCTGATCTTATAGCGCAATGCACCGCATACTGGGCAAGCATTCAAATCCTCGTACTCACTGCGGTAGAGGATGCAATCATTAGGGCATGCATGTATCTTCTGCACCTCTAACCCTGGAGGGCAGACAACCTTCTTTGCTTCGTACATACTCTCGGGCAATTCGTTGTCCTTTGGAAGCATATTCTTTATCATTACCAGCAACTTTCCAAATCCCTTGTCAGATACACCATTCTCTGCCTTCCATTATAGCAATTCCAGTGTGGTGCCCAGCTTTTTCTTGTAACCTACGCAATTCGGGTACAACAATTTTTTGTGATCCTCTAACATGCGCTGCAACTTCTTTTTCTCCAAATCACTTGTGCAGTTTCTCTTTGCATCGGCAATGGCCCGACCTAGATCATCAACGGGCTCATCTGATGCCTCTTCTTCAGCTTCTTCCCGCATTGCCGGCTCAGCTTCTTCCCGCATTACTGGCTTAGGTTCTTCCCTCATTGTTGTATCATCGTATTCAGGGAACCCATGGCCAGGATAGCTGTCGTCGTCCTCTTCTTCTTCATTGTCTTCCATCATAACCCCTCTTTCTCCATGCTTGGTCCAAACATTATAGTAGGGCATGAAACCGGACTCAAACAGGTGGACGTGAATGGTTCTTGACGTAGAGTAATTGTGACCATTCTTACAGCCAGCACATGGACAAGGCATAAAACCATCCGCCCGCTTGTTTGCCTTAGCCGCAAGCAGGAAAGTACGCACGCCATTAATGAACTCAGGACAGCATCGGTCATCGTACATCCATTGCCGGCTCATCTTCAATACACAACACCGAAAACAACAAATTAATACAATACATAAAGTTCATACATAAAGATCATACAACACTTAAATGCAACAAACAAATAACTCTCTAGCTAAAGAATTTAAATGCAACAACAAATGCGATCAAGGTCACAACTAAGGTAACAATTGATCCAACAGCATAATGATACCAAGCCTCACTATGAATGGCATATTTTCTAATATTTCTAATCTTCAAGCGCATTTTCTCCATCTTAATCTTGTGATCATCGACGACATCGGCAACATGCAAATCCAATTCCATCTTCTCCCCCTCAATTCTTTTCAATTTTTCCTTCAAATCCTCGTTTTCTCTTTCAACTAAATTTAACCTCTCGACAATAGGGTCGGTTGGAATTTCCGGTTCAACTACCTCCTACATACAAATATCTATGTCAACTTGATGGGCATAATTTTTCATAAACATGAAATGCAATGAATAGTTTTAAAAGAGAATATACCACATCCGAATCATAACCCGGACGAGGGCCGATGGGGATGGATATCAAAACCATGGCACTATGTATAACAAACAACGTATGGGTAATATAATTATACGCGTCACTATATATCCAAATCACACAAACATCAATTTTTAATATAAAACTTCATGAACAAGAGGCTCACCACAAAGTGGTGCCGGCGACGGGACGTTGCGAGCGATCGACGGTGGTTACGACGGAGATTTAGAAGGTACTAAGTAAACCACACCTACATATGCAAACTAAGTGTTATTTTTGACCTCAAATTGCATATAAATCAAATACTAGCACATATATATATATAATTCCTCCCAAATTACTAAACTCAAAAATCAATCACTATATAAAGCATTGCACAAGCTAATCTAGCAATGAGAGATGAAAGGACAAAGTTGCTAACCTTTGTGATCATTTGAATGGATGGGGGCCTTCAAATCTTGACAAATTTTGGGCAAAATGTGTGATGAGCTTGAGAGGAAGAGGGAAAAGAACAGAGAGGAGAGGGGAAAGGGGAAGAACAGAGCGAGCTCGGCTGGCTGAAGGGTCTATGTAGGATGACCTTTAGTACCGGTTCGTGATACGACCCGGTACTAAAGGTGCTGGAGGGGCCCCGGGCTGACAACATCCTGTCACCACTCACATTAGTACCGGTTCATGGCACAAACCGGTGCTAAAGGTTCGCCACAAACCGGTACTAATGAGAGCGGCCGGCTAGCCGTTGGAACTGGCACTAATGCACACATTAGTGCCGGCTCAAATTCAAACCGACACTAATGTGCTTCACGTTTGACCCTTTTTCTACTAGTGAGATGCCACCTCACTTAGATCCATCATAAAAATATACTCATATACAAATAGGTTGGCTCTTAGAATTGCTATTAGGTTGGTTCTAAGCATTTAATATTTGCATGAGCAAGGTATATGATTGGAAGAGAGTTGCATGCATACTATTTTTTCTTGATCTATGTGTTATAACCGAGCTGTAGAATAAGAGCCTGCTTCACTCTCTCTCCTCTCTTCTCACTCCTCCAAGTAGGATTTTAATGACATGGCAAGTCTTATAGCCTACTGACTAGGCCTTATTAGACTTGCTCTTAGGCCCTATATAAATCGAAAGAGATAGTACTATGAGCACTGCATACTCTACTACAGATGTTGTCAGTACTCCACTACAACTATTGGACAGGGAGCTTAAAAAAGTTACTATTGGACTGGCTATACGTGGCGAAATTTAGTAGGAAGAGCATGTGCGAGAACAAGCACATTCATGTGTTTGAAAACAAATGGGAAATCCTCTCTATTTGAATACAAATCTAGGAGTACATGCGAATCTAACAATATTGATTGGGCGTTGTTGAATGTTGATACTTTTTCCTGTAAGTTTGATCAAAGTAGAGATACTTTGACTAAACATAAAACTTATATGTAAACTAGAAAGGATCAGTGGGAGTATATTGTACGTTCAAAAGCAAAATGAACATTGAATACCCTTTACATATGATTTGCGGATGCTATGATCACCGGTTCAAAATTTTGAATCCTCCTTAGGTATCACACATGCACCCAGCCGTTCTCTCTCGGTTTCATCTCGGGGTCCGGAGATCGATTGAAAGAGGACCGGGGTGGGTACAATATGTTTGTTTTGCTAATGAACGTACAATATACTCCCTCTGATCCCCACACACCCGCCACCCCCCGTGGGTCATTTCTATCATAGAAACAGACCAAACCTTTATCTCCTTGCATGACACGCAATTGATATCTCAACATCAATCGGTCTTGTCAAGATGTGTCGGGGCATGAACCGAATGGGATGTCAAAACTAAGACGGGAAGCGAAACGTAGTGGAGGTAAAGTGAAACTTTAAATGAACCATTTGTTTGTATGCATGCCGGACAAATTACAACATTGGAAATACAAGCATGGTCAAGGCCCACATGCGAATGATACTCGGCAAAATGTTCAAATGAGGAATGCGAGAGGATGGACTCGACCGGAGGGCGGCATGATCGATGGAGAAGAGGGTTGGGGAGGAATGAGAAATAAACAACGCCACATGTTTATACTTGAACGACTCAAATAAACAATAAGTTGTCTCGTTTTCCCTTCTGTCTTGGTCACGAAGTAAGATAATCCCTCCGTTTTTATTTACTCTGCATATTAGGTTTGACTGAAGTCAAACTTCATAAAATTTGACCAACTTTATAGAACAAATATGAACGTTCGCAATAGAAAATCAATATGATGTGAAAGTGTATTCAATAATGAATCTAATGGCGTTGATTTTTTATTGTATATGTTATTATTTTTGTCTATAAACTTTTTCAAAGATTACAAAGTTCGAGTTTGAGCAAAGCAAAAATGTGGAGTAAATAAAAACAGAGGGAGTGCGCAGGGACTAGTATAGTTACTACTACCGGAACATGGTAAGTTGGACCCCTAAATGAGGGCACAGACCGGGCACACCTCAATTATTCCTTCAAATAGTTGGATACCTACATTAGCACACCATCCGACTACTTAATCAATTGTTATGCTTCACTAGTTGAAAACGAAAAGGGTGGTACCGTACCCAAAACCACCACACTTGGGGCTAGGGTAACAACTTGGTATTGTACCACATTTGAACCAGCGCACAAAAACCACCTGTTCTGCGCCTAATGTGCAACACAGAGCACTGACGCTCGAATTTGGCCGAGAAAATAGGGAAACCGACATGTGGGGCACATCTGTCGGGATGACATGGCGTAAACTAGTCTAATGGAGGAGCTGGCCCACGATCTCCTCGCCACCGGAAACCGTTCATGTGGCTCGTGGGGGCCAGCAACATGGCCTAACTCCCGCACTGCCTCTGGGCACGGCGACCACGGTGAGTGACAGGCTCATCGTCGTTGGACATGTCGGCTTCAGTGTGCCGAGGGTGGCGTTAGCGGTGTGGCACGAGTAGCGGATCAACACCCAGCTCGTTGAGAATGCACGGGGCGCCGAAGTGCGCGCACGTCGTGACGCGTCCGTGGAGTGTTGTAGTGCGGCCAACTGCATCCCCAGGACCTGAGACCATGCCAGGTTGTCTTGCTTTTTCAATGATATGTGGGGATCGCATGTAAGCAAAGGGCGTCTCCAACGTTGCCATGACCGTAGCTGACTACCCTGGCACACCAAAAACCCTCGTCCCTCTCGCCATTGCGTCGTGCTTTCCCAGCCGGCGCCAACTTCCCGCATTCATGTCGTCCATCCGTATGCTGTCATTAAGAGGCTCAGTTCCCGAGGAACCAACTCCGGTGACTTAATGATGCACTCGGATGCTTGGCATCATCGGAATGCGGTACTTAAAGCGGCAACGCCCAGCTAAACTCAACACCGTAGTGCATCATCCTGCTACCTGGCACCCGAACGCTTGTCTTTGGGGATGAGCTCGAGGTCGCCGCCCTCGCTCAAGTCACCTCCTGCAATGGAATACCACGGTAGCCAGACGCGGACGCGACCGCACAAGCAGTGGCCACGCTGGCGGACGACGACGGGAGCACCGTCAGCCACGCGTCCTACTTGCTGACGTCAAACGTTCGGCACCACCGAGGTTGGGGACTCCTTCGAGAATGAGTAGGGCATGAGAGGCGGTAGGGCATGGTGTGCCAACTGGCCGGTCTGTCTCCCGTGTTCTACTCTTCCTCACCGGAGACCGCACCTTCACTTCACGGGTCTTCAACCCCGCCCCCGTACATGGAAATCACAGATGGAGGACGTCGGTCGCTGCCATAGAATAGGTTTAGGGTCAGGTTTCTTTTATTTTTCTATCCTATAAAAGTTTGAAATGTAATGAAAATCTGCTGTGTTTGCATTAATCTCGACTGGTGTATATGAACTTTCACAATAATAGAAAGATATATTGTAGGAGTATATGGAATGATTATTCGTTTTTGTGTGTATAAACTTAGAAGGTTTGACCCGAGACAAAGCTAACAAGCGAAGTAAATAAACACATAGGGTCTACATACACAATTTATCTTAGGCACTCCAATATTACATCCACTACACATTCACGCATTTCACATCTTTATACATCTACAGGAACCTACAAAAGGGTTAACGTAAATTGCCTCTCCCCCCCCCCCTGATTTTCATGGTGGTGGGCCCCTCCCTCCCCCAATCTACAATCAACAGCTCACACATTTTAGATTACGTTAATTATGTAACTGGGATTACGTAGGTGTAGCATTACTCGTCCTAAAAAACCCAACTAAGCCAACCTCCCAGCATATCGCACGGGAAAAGACCTGGCTGCACCGTTTTAGTCGGGATTACAACATTACTAATAGTAGTGTCGATGGATCGCACGAAGCACCAAGTTTAAAAGGAAAAAAGGCCGCACACTCACAGCACCCCTGTCGCGGTTGCATTGCACTCCACACACTGTCAGATTTCGGGTTCCAGCAGACCCTTAAGGTTCGAACTCTAGGGTGCGCACGGAGATCTTTCCCCTATTGACTCGCGCTTCTATGGCTCGCAAGAAATCTAGGCTGGAAAGAAGAACACACAAAGGACACGAGGTTTATACTGGTTCAGGCCACCGATGTGGTGTAATACCCTACTCCAGTGTGTGGTGTGGTGGATTGCCTCAGGGGCTGATGATGAACAATACAGGGGGGAGAACGGCCTCGCGAGAGGTGTTCTTGAGCTGGTGCGGTGTGTTCTACTCGGTCTGAATCCCCCTCCCTCTATGGTGGCTAGTCATACTTATATAGGCCCTGGTCCTCTTCCCAAAATGTGAGCGGGAAGGGCGCCAATAATTGGCCATTTTGAAGGGGAACATCTAGTACAATTTATCCTGACCAAAGGTGGTCTTCGGTTGCCAAAAGCACTGGTGATGACGCCGTCTTGGGCTCCACGATGACCTCCGTCCTGCCGCTCTGCTGGTCTTGGTCTCGTTGCATCGGAATGGTAACGTTTACCCGATGCCTTGGACTGTGCTTGTTCCCCTTGCACCGAAGGGGAAACAAGGACACTGGACAGGCCGGTGCCCGCCTGGCGCCCGCCTGATCTCGATCGTCATGGCTTGCGTCACGGGCTCCTCGCGAGGTGCGCCTGCCTTGATCTCTCCGCCTCCTCGCGAGCCTCCCTGATGAGGCTGCTCCTGAGGAAGCATCCTATTGTCCGCCCCATAGGGCTTGGCCACTCGCGAGGGTCTTGAGTTTGAGCTGATGAAGCTGGGCCGGACTGGGCCCCCACTTGAGCCACGCCGCAGGCCGCAGGCAGGCATGTCTGGGGACACCCGTTCCCAGAACACCGACACACACGGTCAGTCCTGCACACACAAACGGAACGCTCTTTGGCTTGCCTCTTCATTGACACATGGGACACCACTTGGAGAAACCGACCATCCGCCAAACTCTCCCTGCCCATCGCGCAAAAATTCCCCCAAAAAATTCCCCCCAAATCCCAAATTCAACCGCCCTTCGGCCAACTAGCCAATAATATTCCCCACCCCCACCCCCGGCCCCCTCCACTGCATTCGCTCCGCCAAAGTCGCCCTCCCCACTGCGCCGATACGTCAGCACCGCAGTTCGTCGAGTGGACGCACGACGCTCGTCTCACTCCCATAGTATGCTCTCGTAGACTGCCATCCTCTAGCCGCGCCGCCACCGCTGGCGACGTTCTTGTGGAGACGCACGGCGGTCAGCACCGCCACCACTAGCAATGTTCATGCGGATATGCACGGCAGTCAACTTCTCCCATGGTACGCGCATTCTATACCGAGGCCTCGTGCATGTCGGTGTAGAGCTGCATGTTAGCTGATAGACGCTGTTAATCTCACTATTTGCCGAAGTAGTTTACTGT
The DNA here is from genome assembly GCA_034509565.1 of Triticum monococcum. Taxonomy (NCBI): domain Eukaryota; kingdom Viridiplantae; phylum Streptophyta; class Magnoliopsida; order Poales; family Poaceae; genus Triticum; species Triticum monococcum. The sequence goes on from CM067847.1 coordinate 573,738,438, forward strand.
TAATATGCTATGCTTAAGAAGCTTCCTTGCCCTGCTCTACACTCAATCTGCTTAGCTGAGATGGCATGCCAAGCCCGATTAGTTGCTAAAATATCCTTCCATATATTTATTGTGACGTAGTTTGCCAGGGTCTAGTAGCCAATGTGTTAGGTGAAATTGCTCTACACCGTTTGATACTCGATCTTTGTTGCTGAGATAGCCTTCGATATTTTGATGGTTGTGTGCTTGGCCTCATTGACTGCTGAAACAGCCTGCCATAATTTAGCACTCAAATCTGATTGCTGAATTAGCTTTACATATATTTTGTTACTTAGATCTGCTTGTCCAAATATCTTGCCATAGCTTTAGACAATGACATAGGTATTCTTTTTATGGACTTCATAAAAAACATATATGTTTTTCCTGTAATATCTAGTAGAAGAACTAATATGTATGTCTAATATATGGACGGGACATGGATAACTTCTGCTCGAAGATTCTCCGTTGCATATGTCGAGGGGGTTTCAAACTTCATGAACTTTATCAAAGCTGAGTATTGTGGTCCGAAATCAGATGTGCTCTGCCTGTGTAGCAGTTGTATGAATTCAGTTACCAGACCCCAGTCAATTGTGAAAAATCATCTACACTTGTATGGGATGTCGGTCACATATACTAGGTGGGTTCATCATGGTGAAGTTGGGAACGTCAATGTTACTGACTATGTGGAAGCAGCAGATCACCATCTTGATCTGCCCGTTGCTCAGGCGGAAGAGGAGGAGGAGGTGGTGGTGGCGGAGCCAGTGAGATTGACCAACATTGAAACATTGCTACGAAATGCTTGTGCATTTTGTGAACTTTCACCTGCAGAAGAAAAACGGTGGGCCCGCATGTTGGAACAATGCAACGTGGCTGTCACCCCAGGAAATAAGTTGTCAGTATTCTCAGCTATGGTCACCTTTCTTCAGGTGAAGACATTTGAGCGGATGACTAACAAATCATTCGATGCGATGTTTGCTGCTTTCTACAAATCTTTCCTAGATGCGTGTGAGATGCCTCACACCTGCAGTAGAATGAAGAATTTCCTCCGTGCAATTGGAATTGGATATGATATGATCCATGTTTGGAAGAATAATTGTGTTCTGTTCCGGAAGGATTGTGCCAACTTAAGTGAATGCCCAAAATGCAAATCATCAAGATGGAAAGATGGAGATGTTGTGAAGAGGATTCCTCATAATGTTCTGAGACATTTTCCAATTATACCAAGATTGCAGAGGTTGTTTCATGATGCTGAAACAAGAGAGGATGTACTGTGGCATTCTAGGAACCAGGAGTACAGAGATCAGAATGTAATGAGCCATCCTCTAATGGTAGTGACTGGAAAAGCTTCAATCGGAAACACAAAATTTTTGTTGCTGACCCGAGAAACATTAGACTTGGCTTAGCTTCAGATGGATTTAACCCATTTGGTCACCAGAGCACCACATATAGCATGCGGCCAGTGCTTGTTATCCCTTACAACATGCCTCCAAATGTCTGCACCAAAGAATCAAACTACATGATGGCCTTGCTCATCCCAGGTCTAAAAAGTCCTAGAAAGGATTTTGATTTATTCATGGAGCCTCTTGTGGAGGAACTTCAACAGCTATGGAGGGGTGTTCTCTCTGAAGACTTATATAACAGCCCACCAGCTGATTTCTCTCTACGTGCTATTATAATTTGGTGCATCCATGATTGTCCGGCTTTGGGAACTATGTCATGGTGAATGACACATGGTTACAATGCATGTGTTCGTTGTGGCAAAATCCGTTGTCATGCGCAATACTTCACAATATCTGTTACATTGGACATTGTCGTTTCCATGCCAAGGACACGACGCGTCCTACAAAATACTGAAGATATGTGTTCAATGCAAAGCATGAAAACCGTGATGCGTCAAAGAGGCTCACCACCATTGAGTTGCAAGTGGAATTAGAGAAGGTCGGGCATATTACACCAGGAAACCATCCTGATAATGGTAGCGAGAAAAGGAAGCGTGGCAGGGCAGAGGAGAGATTATTATTTACCCGCAGGTCCACTTTGTGGGACTTGAAGTATTGGAAAGATTTGGATCTGCGGCATAATCTTGATGTGATGCACATCGAGAAAAATATATATGACAACATTACTAGCACACTTCTTAATATTGAAGGCAAGACGAAAGATACGTTAAAATCTAGGATTGATTTGACACACCTGGGTATCAGGCAGGATTTGCAGGTGCAAGATGAAGGTAAACCACGGGATATGGCACCAACTGTGTACGTCTTGGACAAGGTAAAAAGAAAAGAATTATGTGAGGTCTTGTCACATGTGAGATTCCCACATGGATTTTCTTCCAACCCCGAAAGGAGAATCAGTGCAGATGGAAACAAGGTACAAGGGTTGAAAACCCATGACTGCCGCGTCCTACTTCAAAGGGTTTTACCTACTATCCTTAGAGGATTGGGCCGCCCTGACTTTTACAGAGCAGTTGCAAAGTTGGGACAATTCTTCAGGGAACTCTGCAGTTGAAATATCAGGATAGATGCTTTGGAGCGTCTTCGAGACAAGATACCAACTATCCTATGTGACCTTGAGAAGATATATTCTCCAGCCTTCTTTGATGTGATGGTGCATTTGGCTATTCATCTACCTGATGAGGCACTACTTAGAGGTCCAGTACAGTATGGCTGGATGTACCCTATTGAAAGGCGGCTAGGCACTTTCAAGGGCTATGTTAGGAACAAAGCTAGACCCAGGGGTTCCATTGTAGAGGCCTACATTGCTATAGATGCATTGACATTCTGCTCAAAATACATTGAAACAGCTAATCAGCATAACAAAGAGGTGAGTGAAGACAATCCTGGGCTCAATGTTTTTGATTGTTCTGTTCGTGTTACAAGGAAGAGTTGACAAGATGAAAAACCTAAAGATTGGGACAAAATGGTTTGGTATGTGTTGAATAACTGTCGTGAGATGCTAACTTATATCAAGTAATTAAGTGCTAAGTACTGCAGCTTATACATTGTAATCTACTAAACTTGCAGCACATTCTTATATATTTAGATGTTTGACGCAATCACTATGTTGTGCATCGTCTACAAAACGGAGTTACTACCGCAAAACCCAAGAAACATTGACAAACTGGTTATGGCAGGATTTGCGAAATTATCCATGAGCCATGTAAGCTTTTGAATCACACTGTTAGTTTTTTAATATATTGGGTACATAAGATGACCAGCATGTCTATTTTCTAACCATAGGTTAAGAATAAGCGGGAAGATGGGAAGGGAGTTAATGATGCCCTTTATGCACAAGCAATGGGTCCTGATACTCGGGTAAGACATTATGAATCTTGCGTTGTTGGAGATGTGCGCTACAAAATCCTTGCACGCGTCGAAGGCAGGATGACACAAAATAGTGCCATCATGAGCACGGATACGTATGATAGAGAGACAACTGAAAGGTATGCTAACATAACATACATTGTTCTGTTGCAGTATATCTCTAGTTTCAAGGTTCATTGGTGTGTGGTTCTGTTGTGCTGACATTGGTATAACCTGTTTTCCAGGATCGCAAAACCCAGAGCTGATGATTATTTCAAATCCATCAATATCAAGGCGGCATACCAGACCAACGAGCCTTTTATTTTGGCAAATCAAGCAACACAGATATTTTTCTTAGAAGACACGTTTGCACGTAGCGATGACTAGAGAGTATTGCATAGGTTTGAGCAGAGGAATTCGATTAATAAAGTTGCACAACAAGATGATGCTTACACTGCTCTTGTTGAACAACATTCCACATATGTTCCTAATATCTTTGAGAACCATCACGTCAATGACGTTGGTGAAAAGATTGCATATCGGGTTGTGGACATACAAGAGATGATCAAGAAGAAGCCAACGTTTGAGGACATTGAGGATGAAGAAGAAGATGACATTGTGGGGAATTATGATTCAGGCTGATACACACGAACAAGATGTTGACGCTGCTGCTGCGGATCATGATTAGAATGCTTTTGTCGTATTTGCCTGTCAGAAGACGTTTTTTATCTACTATGTGAAATTGTGTTTGCTATGACAACCGAAACCTGATGAACTTGTTGTTTAGTATTTTGATGTGAGAACATCACTTATTATGTATGTTGATTTGTGTCTGGTGATTGTATGATGACTAAAACATGACGACATTGTTGTTTAGTTGTACTCATATTTGGCTGTGAAACTTGAATTTGATGACATAGTTTGCTATTGGACTGCAATTTTCTCGACGTCTTCGAATGGGAACAAAGCTGACCCGACAGGGCCTCTGCTAATTTATTTATTTATTAGTAAAAGGGCCTCTGCTATTTATTTATTCATGAGAAAAATGGTATACCCCCCAATTTCCGTTAATAGAAATCATTAGATGTTCACAACACTACGCCCGGCTTGCTAAACAGGTTTTGTTCATTACTAGTTTCAACAAAGTGCTCATGCCATAGCCACTGAATACATCACGAGTGCTACATACCCTGCAAATCAAGAGACAATCATCCTACAGAGCACATCAATTTGGCCCATTATCTTCACAAGCTCTTTCATCTCCTCATTGTTGTCAAGGCCATTCAGCAGCTGTTGCTTGGCCATGATCAGAGAAACTGCATCTTTAACCTTCTGCTCTGCATCTTCCTCTTCTACCGTTCCTTCAGTTACTTGTCCAACACCCCAACCCGCTGGTATTAGGATTCCTCGGCTAACCAAATAATCAGCGTAGTTGCATTCCCCCACATCAGCAACTTCTCAAAAATACAAATCACATCAATCTTCCCTTTTCTGTATGAATCAAATTGGAAGATCATCAACCAAACTATTAAAAAAAATAGCAACTGAAAGCAGAAGAACAACACTTAAACATATTATTACCCCATGATTCGGGCATTTGTAGAAGACTCGGCTAGGGTTGAGGATTGTGGTTGAGACGCAATGGATGACTCTCCGTGATTTGTAGTAGTGGCATCACACCAACGGCAACGGGTTGCGATGAGCAACCGGCTGTGGTGCGTGTGCTGGCGGGCGTGTGATGAGACTCACAAGCGATGGTATCGGTGGCGACTTGGCGTATATCTGGTTGTTTCCTGCTGAAGAGAAGGTGGACGAGCAGCAAGCGGACATGGTTGTTGCGGCCAGAGCTTCTGATGCTAGGGAGAGTAAGTAGAGAAGAGGAGAAGCGAATGTTGGATATGTTAGTTTCACTACTTGCAGAGTAGCATAACACCATATATAGTCATAGTCTAGGTTTGGATTCGAACCAGCTACAAGAGCACGTCTTTCTTTTTTCTAAAAGTCAGCAACGTCTCTTTACGAGTACACTAGCTTGAAGGAAGGAGGACAAAATTGAGAGTACCTGGGACTCGAACCCAAGACCTCTCGGTTGAAAACCAAGGGTGCTAGTCACTTATGTGGTGAACATTCCATGGGAGGAGAACGGTAGACAAACGCATTTTCCTCATAGTTTTAGTTGCCACACAAGATCGAACGGTCGCAGTTTCGGGAATGTTATCGGGCGATCGAGCCTAGTTTTTGTTTTCTTCCTATATATAAAAAAGTATGCTACTTGGTGTCGGCTTAGTCAACAAATGATTGTGCCAACCTTGACCATTGGATTGACATTCAACGCCTGACGTGTTTCTCCAGTCTCTTCTTCCTCCAGCCACCAAAGCCAAACCAGAACCGGCAAGACCGCCTGCTCCCGCCTCCCACGGCTGAGTATGCTGTTGCACACGCATCATGCTTGTTGTGAGAAGCTCTAGATTGTGAGAAGCTCTAGATTGTGAGAAGCATATACCCAAACCTGCCCCAAATGGGAAAAAATTTACCACGGCATGTTGATGCCGCTCCATGATAGCATGCCAAGTTTTCTGAATTTCAGACGAGATTTGGATTTACTAGAATTTAAAAACCAGGCATCTCAATGTTTGCGGCCGAGTGACGGTGCCAGGGTGTTTGACATTCATTCCCATTTCTTGCATGGGACCTAAGCATGCACCCAAGGACAAAAGATTTGATTTTTCAACAAATTTATATGCACCGGAGCATGTGCATGTAGTTCAAATTTGAATTAACACATAAATGCATTGAAAACTCACTTAATGCATAAAAATGTCCAAACGAACCCCGAAAAATCACAAAAAATAACACAAGACTCATGTTGTTCTATGTTCACATGAGAAAATATTTGAGAGCAATAAGAGGCAATGGATATCGTTTCACCCCCAAAGTTGGGGTGTTCCCTAGTGAAACCATCACGCTTGTTGTGAGAAGCTCTGGTTTGTGAGAAGCATATACTGAAACCTGCCCCAAATGGGACAAAAAAATTACCATCGCATATTGATGCCGCTCCATGATAGCATGCCAAGTTTCATGAATTTCAGACGGGTTTTGGATTTACTAGAATTTAAAAACTAGGCATCTCAATGTTTTGCTAGCAATCCACAGTGCCCTGGTGTTTGAAATTCATTCCCATTTCTTGCTTGGGACCTAAGCATGCACCCAAGGACAAAGATTTGATTTTTCAACCAATTTATATGCACTGGAGCATGTGCATGTAGTTCAAATTTGAATTATGCACATACATGCATTGAAAACTCAGTTAATGCATAAAAATGTCCAAACGAACCCCGAAAAATCACAAAAAATAACACAACACTCCTGTTGTTCTATGTTGACATGAGAAAAATTTTGAAAGCAATAAAAGGCAATGTATATCGTTTCATCCCCTAAGGTGGGGCGTTCCCTACCAAAACCATCATGCTTGTTGTGTGAAGCTATGGTTTGCGAGAAGCATATACCCAAACCTGCCCCAAATGGGACATAAAATTTACCACAACATGTTGATGTTGCTCCATGATAGCATGCCAAGTTTCATGAATTTCAGATGAGTTTTGGATTTAATAGAATTTAAAAACCAGGCATCTCAATGTTTTGCCGGCAATCAACGGTGCCCTGGTGTTTGAATTTCATTCCCGTTTCTTGCATTGGACCTAAGCATGCACCCAAGGACAAAGATTTGATCTTTCAACCAATTTAGATGCACCGATGCATGTGCATCTAGTTCAAATTTGAATTATGCACATAAATGCATTGAAAACTCACTTAATGCATAAAAATGTCCAATCGAACCATGAAAAGTCACAAAAATAACACAACACTCCTGTTGTTCTATGTTGACACGAGAATTTTTTTGAAAGCAATAAGAGGCAATGGATATCATTTCATCCCCAAAGGTGGGCGTTCCCTACCGAAACCATCATTCTTGTTGTGAGAAGCTCTGGTTTGTGAGAAGTGTATACACAAACTTGCCCCAAATGGTACAAAATTTTTACCACGGCATGTTGATGCCGCTCCATGATAGCATGCCAAGTTTCATGAATTTCAGATGAGTTTTGGCTTTACTAGAATTTTAAAACAAGGCATCTCAATGTTTTGCCAGCAATCAACGATGCCCTGGTGTTTGAAATTTGTCCCATTTCTTGCATGGGACCTAAGCATGCACCTAAGGACAAATATTTGATTTTTTAACCAATTTATATGCACCGGAGCATGTGCATGTAGTTCAAATTTGAATTATGCACATAAATGCATTGAAAACTTAGTTAATGCATAAAAATGTCCAAACGAACCCCAAAAAATCACAAAAAATAACAAAACACTCATGTGGTTCTAGGTTGACATGGGAAATTTTTTGAAAGCAATAAGAGGCAATGGATATCGTTTCGTCCCCAAAGGTGGGGTGTTCCCTACTGAAACCATCATGCTTGTTGTGAGAAGCTCGGTTTGTGAGAAGCATATACCCAAACCTGCCCCAAATGGGACAAAAAATTTACGATGGCATGCTGATGCCGCTCCATGATAGCATGCCAAGTTTTATGAATTTCACACGAGTTTTGGATTTACTAAAATTTAAAAACCAGGCATATCAATGTTTTGCCAGTAATCAATGGTGCCCTGGTGTTTGAAATTCATTCCCATTTCTTGCATGGGACCTAAGCATGCACCCAAGGACAAAGATTTGATTTTTGGACCCATTTATAAGCACTGGAGCATGTGCATGTAGTTCAAATTTGAATTATGCACATAAATGCATTGAAAACTCACTTAATGCATAAAATTGTCCAAACGAACCTTGAATAATTCCAATTCTTTTATGACACATATATAGTTGCATGATCACTTCAGATAAAAGGTCTAGTAATTCAAACACCGTCCATGGCCGATGTGACCCCATTATGTAATTCAAATCAAGATAAAAAATCAAGTAGGTCCCACACAGTTTATTGTAACCAATCGTGTCAGATGCAACACAAAATGTCTTCGGACCGTGTCTGAATAAGGTACCGTGTCCGATGACACTTTGCGCACCAGTTTTTTGGCTGAAGCAATTCCAAATTTTCAGCTTCCGCGGAAATATCTACCTCCCCTCCCCCCCCCTTACCAAAGGCCACATTTCCCCTAGTTCCGCCTTCCTTTCCAAGTTGAAACCTTCACTCCTTGCTTGCAACGCCGCCGCCTCCTCTTCGGCGACCCTCATTCACGCTACTCGGCCTCGCCTATCCAGGCAGGTAATCCACACCCGACCCCCATCCTCCTCCTCCTTCCACATCCCACATGCCCCGACCGCCGGCGCGAGCGCGACACGTTCCACCCAAATCCTCGACCCTCCACCAAATAAGCGCCGGCCTAAGCGATGGTGCACAAAGTATAGCCAGGACCTCAAGGAGCATTTGGCAGTGGAGAAGCAAATCGCGGCCGCACATGCGGATGAGGTCGCGATGGCTGCCATTCATGCTGACCCCTAGATCTTGGAGGAGCAGCTCGCCGTCGAGGCCACCAATGACGCCTCGCGTGCCGATGCCTCGCGTGCCGACACCGCGACCTGGTTGGCTGCTTTAAATGATAGTTTGTGGCGTTTTCTCGAGGCCACCGTCGGTGCCTTCGATGAAGACTATGAGGTATTTTCTCTGTGTGCACGTGCTTACCTCATCTCGAGAGCCAGGGGGTTGGTGCCCGGGGTGGCTTAGGCAACTCACCACTACAACGAGGGCACCCACGGTGCAGAGGCCTCGCCCTCTTCCATGTCCACGGAGCCAATCGTCATCGATATCTCCGACACTAAGGAGTATCTTCTCTTATTAGCTCACTATAAGGACCCATGTGCAGTTTGCTAGCTATTGCCTTTCCTTAACAAATTCTAGTGAATTGTGCTCTCTAGTTTTACCATGCAATCTTCTGTTATAGTGTATATGTTCTATATGTTGTGCAATCTGGTGTTCAATTATCTGCTTGGTTCAATTCTGCAAATGTGATGCTTGATTCTTTAGGGTGCAATATTTCCAAGTTGTTAAGCATGCTTGGTTTGGTTAACTGTCTGATCCTCTATTAGGAGTATGTTATATTGTGCAATGTGGTGCTCAGTTAACATTTGGTTCATTTGTTGTGGTGTTTAGTTAACTGCTTGGTTCAATTCTGCAATGTGATATTCAATTGATGTGGCTACATTCTGTTATTGTGTACCATGTGTGGAATAAATCGAATTTGGCTGCACTTAATACATGAGAAACATATACAAGTGCTATATTTCCTAGTTCTTAATCATGCTTGGTTTGGATAAATGGGTTTTCCATGTGGCTTGAATTAACTTCCGTTGAGAGGCCCTTCGTGTCGTGATGATTTTGTAGGTACCCCGAGAGGCCCTCGAGTTTGCCGGAATGTCGATTAACTTCCGTTCTGGCAAATTCGGGTACTCCATATGTCCTATTTTCAGCAAAGGTCATGCTGAAATTTTCTGTGAATTTTAGCATGACTTTGCTAAAAATCGGACATATGAGGTACTTGCTACTAATGCATGGGCCGGGGTATCTTAGTACTTAGTTAAGTAGGATCAACTGCCCCTTTATTCTTGCTGCATTAAACCATAGGTGGCAATAGAGCCAAGTGATTAGTGCCAAGTGATTAGGCCCAACCTAGGGTGCCTCGGCATCGATAAACCCTAAATGATGAAAACTTAACTTGGCTGCCCCGGATGCCTCGGTGTCGATGAGAACCTAAATGATGTACGCTTAGGCTTTTAGGGTGGCTCGGCGTCGACAAACCCTAAATGATGAAAGCTTAGGCTTTTAGGGTGCCTCGGTGTCGACAAACCCTAAATGATGAGACCATGATCTTGTTCCTTGACAATAACCAACTTTTTAACCAAACTTTTTTCCTATTTAGAGCGAAACATGGCCCACAACAATGAGGCCGGTGGTTCGGGCGGCAAGCAATTCTGGGAGCTATCCCAGGAGATGGAGGAATGACCTCACCGCTATGAGGACGCCGCGGAAGACACGGATCCTGATTACACAACCCCTAGTGGCGTCGGGGATGACACCACTGATGGTGCCGCCGAGGATGCCACCACTGATTATGGCGGCGCACACATAGATGGCAGCCAACCGAAGAAGCAAAGGAAGGACAGGCGCCCGAATGCGCTCCGCACCCTCAAGGAGGAATTCACTCAAGTGGACTCCGACGGGAATCCAACGGAGCCCAAACATATAGTCAAGGGGTACTCGCTTCAGCTCAGGTGCATTCTCCGGAGCACCGCCTCGATCAACACCGAGAACCTTAGGCATAAGGACCGAGGGAATTTGCGCAACCTCTGCTTCACAAAGCTGCACGAACGATACAAGTTCCCCGCCGAATTTGAAAACACACGCCTCTCAGGGAATAAAGTGAATAGTGCCACCCTCACAAAGATGAGCACGGCCCTGTCTACTTGGAAAAGCGCGGTGAAGAGAATGATTGATAAAGGTGATAGTTATGAGAAGATCAAGGCGAAATATCCTTTGATGAGCGAAGATGAGTACAAGGAGTTCAAGATCAACTGCGAGAGCAGTGCAACCTCCGCTTCAAGTCAGTGGGGGAAAGAAATGCGGGAGTTGAACTTAGGGGAGCACAAACTCGGTCCCGGCGGTTACAGAGTGGCAGAGCCTATATGGGAAAAGGAGGACGCAGAGCATGCCGAGCAAGGCCTACCGCCCCGCTTCAAGAAATACAGCAGTGACAAGCAAACCAGGAACTATGTCAGGGCCCGGTACAAGGAGGACCCGATAACAAAGGAGCTTACCACGGATCCGAAGACCAGGGCGCTTGAGCTTGTTCTGGTAAGGAATACACCCCCGCGTAATTAGCTCCATATGGTTGCACTCTAATTAATCCCCAATATTTCTAAATGGTTCACGTTCCTTTCGCAGCACACTGAAAGAAGTAGCACGGGGTCGTATAAGAGCTCCCCTTTTGACACCCCTTTAAATAGGGCGTTGAACATAATGAAAAACAAGGATAAGCTCACTAAGCCGACGTCAGTTGGTCGTGTGGCCGGCAAAGGCTTGTCCACAAAATTGGGGTCATACTATACCGCTGGTGTGCTGAAGGAGAAAAAGAACAGCTCGGAAAGCCAGACGTGCGAGGTTGAAGAACTCAAGGCACAAGTGGCGAGGATTCCGGAGCTTGTCCAAGAGCAAGTGCAACAACAACTTGGAACGACGCTCAACGCCATGGTGCCTACGTTGATTAATAGGCTGACGACATGGATTGCGGGCGGCCAACAGGGGCCTCCCCCGGTTCCCAGCTTCACGGCCAGCAACTCGCATCGCGCAGGCGGCTCCATTGGTGTCTCCGGCGGTGCCATTGGTGTCTCCGGCGGCGGCGCCATTGGTGTCTCCGGCGGAGGCGGTATTCGTGTCTCCGGCGCCGGCACGGGCATTGGAGCTTAATGCACCCGGGTGTACACCGGCCGGCACCTCGCCAGCAAGCGCCCCTTCCGTCAGTTGCACGCCCGCCGTTGGCGGTGCCTCGACATTAGCCGAGCTCGACGACATCATGGTAACTAAGCCTCTCGGCCGATGACTTCATCTCCTTGCCTTTGACTGGGCATCCCTCATGCCCTGTACATGTTTTCGCAGGGCACCACCAACGTTCCTTGCACTCTTCTACACTTCGTGGGCGCCGAGTTGGTCGATGTCGCCAAGGGAAGAATCGTTCAACCGGGCAACCCCATGTTCCACGGTAATCCGATGCCACCCACAATGTATAGGGTTCAAGTGGTTCGGGTGCTGCCAGGCTGCGACGAGCTGTTACCTTCGATTCGACCCGCTGGGGCCGACGAAGAAGATGAGATGACTCTCAGCACCTGTGTAAACTGGCCCCTGCTTTGGCTAAAGAGCCAGATCCGTTTGGGGGCAGGGGACACCACCCCACAAACAAGACCGCCAGTCGTGCCGGCGCCAACCATGGCAAGAACGCCGCAACGCTACCAGAACTGCCGGACACCCCTATGGCACAGGATCTGGACAACCCTATGGCAGAGGATCCGGACGACGACGGTACATTTACCAAAGTTGATAAGTACTTTGCCGAACATGGGTACGCTGACGAGTTCTGTGGGCCTCTTTCTCAAGAACCCAACCAAGACGACTGCGATCTAGCTGGTATGGTGGAGAAATCCAATTGCAACAGGCGTCATCTGGCGTTCAGTTCTCAGGACACGCCTCTACCTCCCGCCTTCACCGAGCCTCAGATTGCTGAGGTGTGAAATATTATCATCCCCAACACGCTCAGGAAGGCGGTCTGTGAGCAGAACTCGGTCCCATTACAGGAGATCAAGAGGATGGAACGGAAATGAAAGACTAACAAGGGCGCCGGTGCGAGCCAGCCGGCACCGAGTTCGATCCGTGCTCAGGACGGGCCACCTTCACCTAAGGATATCTCGAGGAGGGTGCATGTGGTGGGTAGGGCGATGCTACCGCCAAATATGCTGAATGCTGCAACCGGTGCTATGAGGAGTCTGCACGACAGTGTTCTTTCCTTGGAGAAGCGGCGTCTCAGAGAGAAGGATGTGGCATACCCGGTTTTCATGGCCAAGGTGCCAAAGGGCAAGGGCTTTGTGGATGGCGACATCGGGGGTACGATCGTCCTGTGGTTTGATGACATCTTTGCTATGTTTAACCTTCATCCGCTGCACTACACCTTTGTTCGGCTGTTTTCGCTGAGTATGGAGATGCAGATCATTAGAGACAAGACCTCGGACATCGTGATAGTCGACCCCTTCTACATGCGTGCCAAGCACTTGAGCACCGCTGGGGACCGCCAAGTTGCGAGTTCACACCTTGAAGGCGTCATTCTGGCAAACCTAGATAAGGATAACTTCCTTGTGGCTTACTTTCCCGAGTAAGTCATCCCTTAACCGCCCCGTAACATATGATTTCTTAGATTTCGATCGTTCTTTTTTTTCTAACATTCCATGTTCTGTGCAGTGACACACATTGCACACTCATCCTCTTAAGCCCGAAATATTCCATGGACACGTATTTAGACCCGAACCGTAACTCCAATATAAACTACACAAATGTCAAGAAAGTTCTTGATGATGTTCTCCCCGCCTACGCCAAATCTGGAGGCACCTTCACCAGGGAAGTTCGTAAGTACGGCAAGCACATGTTCTCACACAATATGAAGTTCTGCTGCGTCAAGCAGCCGCCTGGCGGTCAGAAGGATGCCTACTACGCCCTCCATCACATGCGGGCGATCGTAAGGGACCATCATCAACTTCTGCTACCAGATAATCTCAAAGATTGGGCCGCGAGCTTGTCGGCAGTCCAGGATGTGGACCTCAGACAAGAATTCTTTCGCATCCAGTCAGAGTTTGCGGACATCATCCATCAAGATGTCCTTCATACCTCGGGGCAGCTCTTCCTCAGATATCAACCGTCCAACAGTAAGATAGATGAAATGCTACAAATGCAGGGTGACAACGACCGCAATTTCATGACCATCACGACAGACGGCGGCTTCATCCACGTTCCTGTCCGATGAGTCGAGTAGAAAGTAGTGATGTGTAGTTCTGAAACATTGATTGGCTCATGTTGTAATTATACTTTAATGAATTCGTATGTCTCTTTGGTTTCGACAGTCGTTCAACTTAGATGTAATCGATGCTATTTATTAGTAGGACCATGAATCGTGCTATTAATGTCTTGCTTTTCTCTTCCGATCCTTTTGTTGCATACTTACATATTGCTTATGTATTGTCTGTTGTTTGGCTTGTGCATAGAGATGCCATCGTATGTCGTGTACAAGGGTAAGGTTCCCGGAGTCTACGACGACTGGGAGGAGTGTTGGAGACAGGTTCACCGTTTCAGCGGTAATAGTTACAAAGGATACACCACTAGGGCGGAGGCCGAATCTAGATACGCCCGCTATCTAGCGGGAGAGAGGAGGGAGCGTTGGAGGAACCAGATGAAGACCAGTTTGATCGCGATGATGCTCATCGTGATGACCACAGCTCTCTTCTATGTGATGGTAGTTTAGATAATCGATATCGACTTGTAATGTGAAGACAAACTCGATACTCGCAGTCTTGAGACTTGTAATGTTTTATCTTTGTTCGGTCTTTTGAATTCGGAGACTAATATGATGAATTGTATTCGGAGACTAATCTTCTATTGTATTCGATGAATCTGATGTTGCTGTCTATATTCTGTCTAATAATATATTTTATATTCTATCTAATAATATATTTTATAACCTGCGCAAAAATCAAAAAAGGAAAAAAAACAAATATTCATACTAATGGCGCATCACCGCCAGGTGCGCCATTAGTATGCCAAAGGATAGTAATGGCGCATCAACAGAGAATGCGCCATTAGTATGACAAAGCCATGCTTACGTATGGCCCCCCGGGAGGCACTCTAATGGCGCATGCTGTTACATACTAATGGCGCACCAGTGGTGCGCCATTAGTAAAAATTACTAGTGGCGTGCTACTAATGGCGCACCGGTGATGCGCCATTAGTAGGCAAAACCGGTGCGCCATTAGGAGGCCTTTTCCTAGTAGTGTCTCTTCGACCTCCTACGGTTAAAACGGGGTTCTGTTGATCGGGAGGGGTGTGGCGTACCACGAAACGGAGGAAACGGACTTGTGTTGGAGCGCTACGGTCGAAACAGGGGTCATGTTCATTGGGAGGGGTGTGGTGTACCGCAAAACAGGACTCCACGGGCTGTTGTTCATCCCCACTGCGACATCCTCCAGCCTCCACGGGATACTGTTCATCCACCATCGACCTCCTCCAGCCTCCACATGTGAGTGTTCATCCAGGGGCTCATGTTCATCCATCCTCCACCGCTCCTCCAGTGGCTAGTGTTCAACCAGCCCTCTCCATGGGGTCCTGTTCAACCACCCTTCCATGGGCTATTGTTCATCCAGCCCTCCACCGGCTACTGTTCAACCAGCCCTCCACGGGGTTCTGTTCATCCAGCCCTCCACGGGGTCCTGTTCATCCACCCCAACCGGCTCGATCGGGATCCTGTTCAAGAGGCAATGAGCTCTACTACCACAGGGTCCTGTTCATCCAACCCCCACCAGGAACTATTCATCCACCACCCACCCCAATAACGCTCACTATTCATCAAGAGGCAGCAGGTTCGATTGGCTTCAGTTAGCAGCAGTAGCGAAGGAATCGCTCGATCGGGTTAAGTTAACAGCCAGATCGATCGATCACTCAGGTTCAGTAATGCGTAGCCTGCGGTGCAGTCTCTCGGGTTTAGTAGGTGAACGCCTCGCTCGTGTTCAGTTAGAGCACAATGCCTCACACCCACGCGCGTACGTGTACGATAGAAACGCGCATCACTCGGCCCCCGACCACCCATCTTAACCGGGAACTCCTTGATATTTTCCTCGCCATCACTTCTACGACGGTTTTTTCCATTATGGACGGCCCAAAGAATGTCATGCAGCTGCGTCTCTGGCCCGCCCAGGAAGAAACGCCCATTTTCTGTCATGATTTTTTGTAATAGAAGTAGAAGCCCACCACATCTATGATGATACCGGGTTTTGTCACAATTATCATCATAGAAGTCTCATAAGCATGACAGGAAAAAAATTCGTTCGGCCCAAAATGTCATGGATGTGTCTTTTTTTTGTAGTGATTACCGATACTTGTTATCAATTACCTAGGGACAAATGACTTTCTTGTTCACAAAAGCTATCCACTTTTATTACCATGCAATTTATTCATAGTTTTATTCTTGCAAAATAGTTTCATACTTGTTCTAGGTAAAGCAAATGTCAAGTGTGCGTAGAGTTGTATTGGTGGTCGATAGAACTTGAGGGAATATTTGTTCTACCTTCAGATCCTCGTTGGGTTCAACACTCTTATTTATCGAATAAGGCGACAAACAATCCCCTACACTTGTGGGTTATCAAGACCTTTTTCTAGCGCAGTTGCCGAGGAGCAATAACGTGGGGTGAATATTCTCATGTGTGCTTGTTTTCTTTATCACTAAGTAGTTTTTATTTCCTGTTCTAAGTTGTTCTCTATCTTTAGTTAGGGATATGGAACACGAAACACAAAAAAATTAGTGGTACTTGCTACTCATGGAGATAGGGAAACTGCTAAAACCTTGATGCTCGTTATGTGAAAAATATTATGCACTACTTTGATAATCCTGAGAAAACCCCATTCAGCTTGATAATGGGAGTAACATTGGATCAACGTGAATACTTTAGGGATTATCGCTTGACACAAAAAGGGAAACTATTATGGGATCAAATTGATATGTTGCACTTGTATGCTTGGAATTTATGCCATATATGTGATTATACTTATTGCTCTAGGATGAATGCTCCACACCTTCCCCTTTTATGCAAATTTAATGATAATGAAACCTTTTCTTCTTATGCTAATGGTAGATATGATTACTATGATGTGGAAGAATAGAAGAATTTGTTGCTTTTAAGGGTGCTTACCAAATTGTATCTTTATTTTAAAAGTTTGAAGATTTTGATGATTCGGTTTATAGACCTGAAAATTTTGCTTTCCTTAAATAATGCTATGATAATTAAAAATACAATTCCGATAATGATGAATTTATTGAGAAAGTCTCCGCTGTCTAAGAAGAGACTAATATTTTTCAGGAGTCTATGGAAGAAGAAATTGATGAAACTGTGAGCTCATTGGATGAAAAAGATGATATGGAGAGCGGAGAACAAAAGGAGGAAGAGTAGATTAGCTACCCGGGCCCACCTTCTAATGAGAGTAACACTCCAATGCATACATTGTTTAATGTCCCTTCGTTCTTACCGAAGGAAGAATGCTATGATAATTTCTATGATCCTGTTGATTTATTTGAAATATCCCTTTTTGACGAACTTGATGCTTGCTATGATTATGGCCAAGATACCAATATGAATTTTGCTTATGGAGATGAAATTGCTATAGTTCCTTATTTTAAGAATGAAATTTTTGCTATTGCACCCACATGATAGTCCTATTATCTTTTTGAATTCTCCAAAATACACTATATCAGAGAAATTTGCACTTATTAAGAATTACATTGATGTTTTTGATAAATAAATTTTCCTTTTACTGTTGCACATGATGTTTTTGATGAATATAATATGCATGTGATTGCTGCTCCGAATTGCAATTATATTGAGAGAGGAACTACATCTTTGCCTCTCTATATTTCAAACACGATAGAATTGCAAGAAACTACTTATGCTATGTATTGGCCTTTACTTGATGTGCATGAATTATTCTTGTATGACATGCCGATGAGTAGGAAGAGGGTTAGACTTCGTCATTGCATGATATATGTTGCTTTGTGCTCACTACTAAATGTTAAATCATTGTTACTTAAAATTGGCTTTGATATACCTTGGGATCCGGGTGGATCCATTACTTGAGCACTTTATGACTAGCTTAACGGCTTTAAAAAAAGGGCTGCCAGGGAGACAACCCTGAAGTTTTAGAGAGTCATTTATTTTTGTTGAGTGCTTTTATAAAGTTTAAAAACAAAAAATATTGAGGGGAAGCTAAAAACGTTTTCAAAAAGGGAAGCGATTGAAAGGTGGTGCATTGGAGAAATGAGGGTCGACCTTGAACACTTGTGTTCATGCTCATTGAAAAAATGTAGAATTTTTAATGAAAGTTCTCAAGAAAATAATTATCCCCTTGTGCAAATCATTTGTATTGTAAAATTAGTGTGCCAAGATTTTCCTTTAGGATGGGTAGATTGCTTGTTGGTATGTGCGGGCAAAAACAGAAACTTTGGTTGTAGTGCGTGACTTTTCATTTTTTTACTCGAATGTCAAAAGCTTATGAAAATTTTCGCACAGTCTTACTATACAAATTTTTATTTTGTCCTAGTTTTTCAGAATTTTTGGAGTACCAGAAGAATGGTAGATGTTCATATTGCTACAGACTATCATGTTTAAGACAGATTCTGTTTTTGATGCATTGTTTGCCTGTTTTGATGAAACTATCAATTTTTATCGGTGGTATAAGCCATGAAAAAGTTATAATACAGTAGTTGCAATGCAAAAACACAATATGAATGGGTTTGCAACAATACTTAGAGTAGTGATTTGCTTTATTATACTAACAGATCTTACCGAGATTTCTGTTGAGTTTTGTGCAGATGAAGTGATCAAAGATCGAGGAGGTCTCGATATGAGGAGGTGGAGAGTCAAGAGCTCAAGCTTGGGGATGACCAAGGCGCCCCAAGTAAATATTCAAGGATATTCAAGCGTCTAAGCTTGTTGATGCCTAGGAAGGTATCTCATCTTTCTTCAACAAGTATCGGTATGTTTTCGTTCTCGTTTCATTCATGTGATATGTGTGAATCTTGGATCGTCTTTTGTGTTTATTTTTCATTTTTCTTTTATGCACCATGCTGGTATGAGATAGTCCATGGTTGATTTCTAGAATGCTCATTGCACTTCACTTACATGTTTTAAGTGTGGCTTTATATAATGCTTCATGTGCTTCACTTATATAATTTGAAGTTTGGATTGCCTGTTTCCCTTCACATAGAAAACTGTTATTTGTAGATTGCTCTTTTTCTTCACTTATACTTATTAGAGCATGGTCTTTTGTAGAAAGAATTAAACTCTCTTGCTTCACTTATACCTATTTAGAGAGTCAACAGGATTTGGACAATTGCATCGTTAGTCATAAAATCCTACATAAAACTTGTGGACCACTGAATATGATATGTTTGATTCCTTACAATAGTTCACTAGTACAGCGAGGTGGTATACAAACAGTTTTTAACCCCTTTCCACGACGACATTTGGAACCGTCACCAAGTGAGTGTGGGTGATAGGGGGTTCCTTCCCACACGACCCAGAAACCGTCGGGGATATGCCCTCCTGGCACACACGCTCGGCAAAATGAGGTCGTGTGCGACTAGAGCGATCAAATATGGTTATCCGTACAGTAGTGCTAACAAAAATACAATTATACAGGCGAAACCATTTCTGGTCGTAAGTACATCCCACACAGTCAGTCCCCGCTAAATGTTTATGTTCATATATACACCACACAGTCGCTCCAGGGAAATCGTTTTCGTTCGCAGGTACATCACACACAATTTTCCCCATTAATCGTTTCTGATGTGTTGCCATTTCACACGATATTAACAATTTTATTGTTTGTGTTATTGAATGCATCACACACAGTGCGTAGAAGGAACTGTGTGGCAAAGGTTGTCCATCACAGATAGTTTTTATGTGGTAAACGTTTGCGCAAGGTGGCCTAATGCAAACAGTTATCAAGAGAATGTCGTGTGTGATTGTTCATTGATCCAACACGGTTTATTCCTAGAAACTATGTGCGTTGCCTGAGGTCATCGCCCATGGTGTTTTCTGAATAACCGTTCGCAATAGAAAACCCCAATTAGCAGGCTAATTGGCCATTTGCAAGCTAATTGCCCTATTATTAATAATCCATTTATTAATCTAATTGACATTCATATTAAGCACATAATATATTTCATTTCCATATTAAGGAAGCAGGATTTCATAATTGAAATACAACAAAGTACAACATGATATAGCTTCAGCACTCAGCTACCCCATTACACAACTGCACCAGCACAAAGTTTCACATGCAACATCTAGAACCTTTCGAATTTAGCATCATAGACGGTACATAGACATATGCATCTCATCTAGAAAACTACTGAAGTGGAAGGCGAATATGGAGCCTTCATTCATGTTGATGGTGTTTGCAACTTTAGGCCAGTGCCTGTGGATGATTGACCGTCCATCCTTCATCCTCTTCAGGAACACTTCAATATTGAACCGTGAGTGTTGTATGAAAACCTTCCTCGCAGCATGACCATAGAGGTGGTTTGAGAGGTAATCATCAATGAACTACTTTGGAAAGGCCTAAAAACAAGGATGTGCATAAATGTCTTCCCTATATTGGAAATGGGGCAAAGGAATAAAAAGGCAAGGTATAATGGTTAGTACCCTCTTGTAGTTAACTGATGTCTTCTTCATTGTGCATACAAAGATATTGTTGTTTTTTTGTCACTAATTTCTTTATCCTAACAATCTTTCTGAGTTTATTGAATTCATTGATATTCATGGAAAACTCATCTCCCCATATGGAAAAAGGGTTGAACAGTGAGTCAGAACCTCTGATAGCAGGACCTACATGTGCAAGACCAAATTGTTAAAAACCTAAATATTAGAATGGTTCCTGCAATTGCACAATAATGTGCTATTAGACAACGGACCATGCACGTGCTAACCTCGATTGTAAACCTCAGTGCTTCCCATTGTTTACCTACAACACATATAAGGTAGTTAGTATAAGTAAGGGCTTGCATGCTATTAGTAAAATATGTTGATGAAAACTAAGCACATTGTAGATTCATCAGATTAATTCAAGCCACATGGAAAACCCATTTATCCAAACCAAGCATGATTAAGAACTAGGAAATATAGCACTCGTATATGTTTCTCATTTATTAAGTGCAACCAAATTCGATTTATTCCTCACATGCACAACAATACAAAATTCTACCCATGACAATTGGACATCACATTGCAGAATTGAACAAGCAGTTAACTAAACACCACAACAAATGAACCAAACATTAACTGAGCACCACATTGCACAATATAACATACTCCTAATAGAAGATCAGATAGTTAACCAAACCAAGCATGCTTAACAACTTGGAAATATAGCAATTGTATTTGTTTCTCATGTATTTAGTATAGCCAAATTCAATTTATTCCTCGCATGGTATACAATAACAGAATGCACCCACAACAATTGAACATTGTATTGCATAATTGAACCAAACAGTTAACTAAACACCATAACAAATGAACCAAACATTAACTGAGCACCACATTGCACAATATAAGATACTCCTAATATAAGATCAGACAGTTAACGAAACCAAGCTTGCTTAACAACTTGGAAATATAGCAATTGTACTTTTTCTCATGTATTTAGTACAACAAAATTCGATTTACTTCTCACATGGTATACAACAACAGAATGCACCCACAACTATGGAACATCGCATTGCAGAATTGAACCAAACAGTTAACTAAACACCACAACAAATGAAGCAAACGTTAACTGAGCATCACATTGCACAATGTATAACCAAACCAAGAATGCTTGACAACATGGAAATATAGCAATTGTATTCGTTTCTCATGTATTTTGTAAAGATAAATTAAATTTATTTCTCACATGGAAGATAATACAAAATTGCAGCCTGGAGAATTGAACATGACATTTGCAGAATTGAGCCAAACAGTTAACTGAAGACGACAACTAATTAACCAAACCGTTAATAAGTGAGCACCACACTACATGACATATAGAACATATACACTAGAGCAATGGATTCTATGGTAAAATTAGATATCACAATTCACTAGAATTTGTTAAGAAAAGGCTGGAGCAGCACATGCAACGGGTAAACCGAGCATGCTTAACCGGCGTAGCTAGCAAATGACAAGGTGCTCCTCCAAGATTTGGGGGTCGGCAGCCATCGCAACCTCGTCCGCACGAGCAACCGCGATTTGCTTCTCCGCTGCTAAATGCTCCTTGAGCTCCTGGCTATACTTCGTGCACCATGACTTAGGGCGGCGGTTATTTGGTGGAGGGGTCGGTGATTTGGGTGGAAGGTGTCGCGCTGGCGGTCGGGGCATGTGGGATGTGGAAGGAGGATGGGGGTTGGGTGTGGATTACCTCCCTGCATAGACGAGGCCGAGTATCGTGAAGGTGGGTCGTCGGCAAGGAGGCAGCGCTGCAAGCAAGGAGTGAAGGTTTCAACTGGGAAAGGAAGGCGGAAACGGGGGAAATGTGGCTTTTGGTAAGGTGGAGGGGGTAGGGAGGTAGATATTTCCGTGGAAGCCGAAAATTTTGAATCGGTTCAGCGAAAATACTAGCGCACAAAGTGCCATCAGACACGGTACCTTATTCAGAACTGTGTACGATATGTGAACATCACAAATGATTCACATAGCTTAACCCGTGTGTGATGAGTTTGAACGTCAAAATTTTTGGTTTGAATTTCCCTGGTTACAGTGGTCATCCACATCCTTGCATAATTTGGATACACAAAGGAAAGTACAGCACACCCATAGTTCTTAATCGAGCAAGGTCAGCAATTAAACAGAGCTAGCTGACCTAAACATTACACTAAAAAATTAAAGATCGGCACTCTTAATTAAACAAAACAAAGAGTACTACTACGGTTGGTGCTCGTCGATCTCTGTCGCCTCCTCCATGTCCAGCTCACGCCCGACGGTCTCCTGGGGAAGGGGCTCCATGGCATCCATCGCACCATACTCAGCAAGCATCTCGCCATCCACGTCTGCCATCTCTTTGGAAAACACCGCCATGAGCTGGGAGTGGGCGGCTGCGATCTGGGCTTGGACGAGCTCCGTCGTGGCAAGGTATGCGACGGAGGAACGAACGAATGCTCGAACGCTCTCCGTGATTGCCGACTCTTTAGTCGTGGGTTGCCGACCGTTGTCGAAGAAGCTTTGTTCGACTTGTGCGGTGACCGCCACGAGCTGGGCGTGGGTGGCCTCGACATGGTCGTGGGCGACCTCCATCAGGGCTAGGGCCACGCTACGGAATGGACAACTATTGTGCCACTCTCGCAAGTTGCTATCCCCGAGGCAGATGTTGCTCCTGCCACCTGAGAAGCAACAGCGGGCGTTTGGGCTGCCCTGGCCGTCCAGTCACAGATTGCGGCCATGCTCATGCACCTTGTTAGCACGCGCATGGCGGCTGCGGCCGCGCTCTCGCCGTAGTGGGCTGCCGAAGTTGCCCTCACGACGCGGGTCCATGTCGCCATCTTTCACCGGCGATGATTGAACAATGAATGATATTTGGGGAGCGAGCTAGTGTGCTTGACACGCTGGCTATGGACTATAGCCAGCGTACCTTCTCGCGTAAGCCATAGGCATACTATACACCAACGGTGCTCCAGGATTTTTTGTACTGCATCTCACACGGTTGGTGATAATAAACTATGTGGGATCTACTTGATTTTTCATCTTGATTTGAATTACATAATGGGGTCACAGCGGCAATGGACGGTGTTTAAATTGCTAGGACTTTTATCTACAGTGAACATGCAACTACATGTGTGTGTAAAAAAATTGGAATTATTCAGGGTTCGTTTGGACATTTTATACATTAAATTGGTTTTCTAGCCATTTCACGTGCACAATTCAAAATTTAGCTACATGTGCATGCTCCAGTGCACCAACATGGATTGTAAAATCATATATGTGTCCATGGGTTTATGCTTATGTCCCATGCAAGATATGAGGATGAATTTCGAACTCCATGGCACGGTGGCTCTCCGGCAAACATTGAGATACTTGCTTTTGTAATTCTAGTAAATCCAAAACTCGTCCGAACTTCATGAAACTTGGCATGCTATCATGGAGTGGCATCAACATGATGTGGTAAAAATTTGTCCCATTTGGGGGAGGTTTGGGGATAACCTTCTTACAAACCAGAGTTTCTCACAACAAGCCTGATCGTTTCGGTAGGGAACATGCCACCTTTGGGGACAAAATGATATCCGTTGCCTCTTATTTCTTTCAAAAAAAATCTAGTGTCAACATAGAACAACAGGAGTGTTGTGTTAAGTTTTGGAATTTTTTCAGGGTTCGTTTGGACATTTTTATACATTAACTAGGTTTTCTAGGCATTTTATGTGCATAATTCTAATTTGAACTACATGCACATACTCTAGTGCATATAAATTGGTTGAAAAATCAAATCTGTGTCCTTGGGTGCATGCTTAGGTCCCATGCAAGAAATGGGAATGAATTTCAAACACCCTGGCACTGTCACTCGACCACAAACATTGAGATACCTGGTTTTTAAGTTCTATTCTATCCAAAACCCGTCTGAAATTCATGAAACTTGGCATGCTATCATGGAGCGGCATCAACATGACGTGGTAAATTTCTTGTCCTATTTGGGGCATGTTTGGGTATAAGCTTCTCACAACAAGCCCGATGGTTTCGGTAGGGAACGTGCCACCTTTGGGAACAAAACGATATTCGTTGCCTCTTATTGCTTTCAAAAAAATTCTAGTGTCAACATAGAACGACAGGAGTGTTGTGTTAAATTTTGAAATTTTTTGGGGTCCGTTTGGACATTTTTATACATTAACTGGGTTTTCAAGGCATTTTATGTGCATAATTCAAATTTGAACTACATGCACATGCTCCAGTGCATATAAATTGGTTGAAAAATCAAATTTGTGTCCTTGGGTGCGTTCTCAGGTCCCATGCAAGAAATGGGAATGGATTTCAAACACCCTACCACCGTCACTCGGCAGCGAACAATGAGATGCCTGGTTTTTAAATTCTAGTAAATCCAAAACTCGTCTGAAATTCATGAAACTTTGCATGCTATCATGGAGAGGCATCAACATGTCGTGGTAAATTTTTTGTTCCATTGGGGCAGCTTTGGGTATATGCTTCTCACAACAAGCCTGATGGTTTCAGTAGGGAACATGCCACCTTTGTGGACGAAACGATATTCGTTGCCTCTTATTGCTTTAAGAAATTATCTAGTGTCGACATAGAACAACAGGAGTGTTGTGTCAAATTTTGGAATTTTTCGGGGTTCGTTTGGACATTTTTTATACATTAGTTGAGTTTTCAATGCATTTATGTGCATAATTCAAATTTGAACTACATGCACATGCTCTAATGCATATAAATTGGTTGAAAATTCAAATTTGCGTCAATGGTCGCATGCTTAGGTCCCATGCAAGAAATGGGAATGAATGTCAAACACCCTGCCACCGTCACTAGACAGCAAACATTGATATACCTAGTTTTTAAATTCTAATAAATCCAAAACTCATCTGAAATTCATGAAACTTGGCATGCTATCATGGAGCGGCATCAACATGCCGTGGTAAAAATTGTGTCCATTTGGGGCAGGTTTGGGTACAGACTTCTCACAAACTAGAGCTTCTCACGACAAGCCTAATGGTTTCGGTAGGGAACATGCCACCTTTGGGGACGAAACGATATCCGTTGCCTCTTATTGATTTCAAAAAATTTCTAGTGTCAACATAGAACGAAAGGAGTGTTGTGTTAAATTTTGAAAATTTTTGGGGTTCGTTTGGACATTTTTATACATTAACTGGGTTTTCTAGGCATTTTATGTGCATAATTCAAATTTGAACTACATGCACATGCTCCAGTGCATATAAATTGGTTGAAAAATCAAATTTGTGTCCTTGGGAGCGTTCTCAGGTCCCATGCAAGAAATGGGAATGGATTTCAAACACCCTGCAACCGTCACTCAGCCGCGAACAATGAGATACCTGGTATTTAAATTCTAGTAAATCCAAAACTCGCCTGAAATTCATGAAACTTGGCATGCTATCATGGAGAGGCATCAACATGTCGTGGTAAAATTTTTGTTCCATTTGGGGCAGGTGTGGGTATATGCTTCTCACAACAAGCCTGATGGTTTCAGTAGGGAACATGCCACCTTTGTGGACGAAACGATATTCGTTGCCTCTTATTGCTTTCAAAAATTTTCTAGTGTCGACATAGAACAACAGTAGTGTTGTGTCAATTTTTGGACTTTTTCGGGGTTCGTTTGGACATTTGTATACATTAATTGAGTTTTTAATGCATTTATGTGCATAATTCAAATTTGAACTACATGCACATGCTCTAATGCATATAAATTGGTTGAAAATTCAAATTTGCATCAATGGTCGCATGCTTAGGTCCCATGCAAGAAATGGGAATGAATGTCAAACACCCTGCCACCGTCACTAGACAGCAAACATTGATATACCTAGTTTTTAAATTCTAATAAATCCAAAACTCATCTGAAATTCATGAAACTTGGCATGCTATCATGGAGCGGCATCAACATGCCGTGGTAAAAATTGTGTCCATTTGGGGCAGGTTTGGGTATATGCTTCTCACAACAAGCCTGATGGTTTCAGTAGGGAACATGCCACCTTTGTGGACGAAACGATATTCGTTGCCTCTTATTGCTTTAAGAAATTATCTAGTGTCGACACAGAACAACAGGAGTGTTGTGTCAAATTTTGGAATTTTTCGGGGTTCGTTTGGACATTTTTATACATTAGTTGAGTTTTCAATGCATTTATGTGCATAATTGAAATTTGAACTACATGCACATGCTCTAATGCATATAAATTGGTTGAAAATTCAAATTTGCATCAATGATCACATGCTTAGGTCCCATGCAAGAAATGGGAATGAATGTCAAACACCCTGCCACCGTCACTAGACAGCAAACATTGATATACCTAGTTTTTAAATTCTAATAAATCCAAAACTCATTTGAAATTCATGAAAGTTGGCATGCTATCATGGAGCGGCATCAACATGCCGTGGTAAAAATTGTGTCCATTTGGGGCAGGTTTGGGTACAAACTTCTCACAAACCAGAGCTTCTCACGACAAGCCTAATGGTTTCGGTAGGGAACATGCCACCTTTGGGGACGAAACAATATCCGTTGCCTCTTATTGATTTCAAAAAATTTCTAGTGTCAACATAGAACGAAAGGAGTGTTGTGTTAAATTTTGAAAAATTTTGGGGTTCGTTTGGACATTTTTATACATTAGCTGGGTTTTCTAGGCATTTTATGTGCATAATTCAAATTTGAACTACATGCACATGCTCCAGTGCATATAAATTGGTTGAAAAATCAAATTTGTGTCCTTGGGAGCGTTCTCAGGTCCCATGCAAGAAATGGGAATGGATTTCAAACACCCTGCAACCGTCACTCAGCCGCGAACAATGAGATACCTAGTATTTAAATTCTAGTAAATCCAAAACTCGCCTGAAATTCATGAAACTTGGCATGCTATCATGGAGAGGCATCAACATGTCGTGGTAAAATTTTTGTTCCATTTGGGGCAGGTGTGGGTATATGCTTCTCACAACAAGCCTGATGGTTTCAGTAGGGAACATGCCACCTTTGTGGACGAAACGATATGCGTTGCCTCTTATTGCTTTCAAAAATTTTCTAGTGTCGACATAGAACAACAGTAGTGTTGTGTCAATTTTTGGACTTTTTCGGGGTTCGTTTGGACATTTGTATACATTAATTGAGTTTTTAATGCATTTATCTGCATAATTCAAATTTGAACTACATGCACATGCTCTAATGCATATAAATTGGTTGAAAATTCAAATTTGCATCAATGGTCGCATGCTTAGGTCCCATGCAAGAAATGGGAATGAATGTCAAACACCCTGCCACCGTCACTAGACAGCAAACATTGATATACCTAGTTTTTAAATTCTACTAAATCCAAAACTCGTCTGAAATTCATGAAACTTGGCATGCTATCATGGAGCGGCATCAACATGCCGTGGTAAAAATGGTGTCCCATTTGGGGCAGGTTTGGGTACAAGCTTCTCACAAACCAGAGCTTCTCACAACAGGCCTAATGGTTTCGGTAGGGAACATGCCACCTTTGGGGACGAAATGATATCCGTTGCCTCTTATTGCTTTCAAAAAATTTCTAGTGTCAACATAGAACGACAGGAGTGTTGTGTTAAATTTTGAAATTTTTTGGGGTTCATTAGGACATTTTTATACATTGACTGGGTTTTCTAGGTATTTTATGTCAATATTTAAAATTTCAACTACATGCACATGCTCCAGTGCATATAAATTGGTTGAAAAATCAAGTTCGTGTCCGTGGGTGCGTTCTCAGGTCCCATGCAAGCAATGGGAATGGATTTCGAGCACCCTGCCACCGTCACTCCGCCGCGAACGACGAGATATCTGGTTTTTAAATTCGAGTAAATCCAAAACTCGTATAAATTCATGAAACTTGGCATGATATCATGGAGAGGCATCAACATGTCGTGGTAAAAATTTTGTTCCATTTGGGGCAGGTTTGGGTATATGCTTCTCACAACAAGCCTGATGGTTTCAGTAGGGAACATGCCACCTTTGTGGACAAAACGATATTCGTTGCCTCTTATTGCTTTCAAAAAAATTCTAGTGTCGACATAGAACAACAGGAGTGTTGTGTCAATTTTTGGAATTTTTTGGGGTTCGTTTGGACATTTTTATACATTAATTGAGTTTTCAATGCATTTATCTGCATAATTCAAATTTGAGCTACATGCACATGCTCTAGTGCATATAAATTGGTTGAAAAATCAAATTTGTGTCCTTGGGTGCGTTCTGAGGTCCCATGCAAGAAATGGGAATGGATTTCAAACACCCTGCCACCGTCACTCGGCCGCGAACAATGAGATACCTGGTATTTAAATTCTAGTAAATACCAGGTATCTCATTGTTCGCGGCGCAGTGATGGTGGCAGGGTGTTTGAAATCCATTCCCATTGGTTGCATGGGACCTGAGAACGCACCCAAGGACACAAACTTGATTCTTCAACCAATTTATATGCACTGGAGCATGTGCATGTAGTTCAAATTTGAATTATGCACATAAAATGCCTAGAAAATCCAGTTAATGTATAAAAATGTCCAAATGAACCCCAAAAAATTTCAAAATTTAACACAACACTCCTGTCGTTCTATGTTGACACTAGAATTTTTTTGAAAGCAATAAGAGGCAATGGATATCGTTTCGTTCCCAAAGGTGGCATGTTCCCTACCGAAACCATTAGGCTTGTTGTGAGAAGCTCTGGTTTGTGAGAAGCTTGTACCCAAACCTGCCCCAAATGGGACACAATTTTGACCACGGCATGTTGATGCCGCTCCATTATAGCATGCCAAGTTTCATGAATTTCAGACAAGTTTTGGATTTAGTAGAATTTAAAAACTAGGTATCGCACAACCCCGATGACAAGCCAAGCAATTATTTCATACTTAGCCTATTCAAACTCTTTCAACTTTTACGCAATATATGAGCATGAGCCATGGACATAGCACTATGTGTGGAATAGAATATGATGATTGAGATTGTGTGAGAAGACAAAAAGGGAGAAAGTCTCACATTAACACGGCTAATCAATGGGCTATGGAGATGCCCATCGATTGATGTCAATGCAAGGAGTAGGGATTGCCATGCAACGGATGCATTAGAGCTATAAATATATGAAAGCTCATCAAAGAAACTAAGTGGGTTGCATCCAACTTGCTTTCTCACGAAGACCTAGGGCATTTGAGGAAGCCCATCATTGGAATATACAAGCCAAGTTCTATAATGAAAGATTCCCACTAGTATATGAAAGTGACAACATAGGAGACTCTCTATCATGAAGATCATGGTGCTACTTTGAAGCACAAGTGTGGTCAAAGGATAGTAGCATTGCCCCTTCTCTCTTTTTCTCTCTTTTTTGGGCCTTCTCTTTTTTTATGGCCTCTTTTTTTTCGTCCGGAGTCTAATTCCGACTTGTGGGGGAATCATAGTCTCCATCATCCTTTCCTCACCTGGGACAATGCTCTAATGATGATCATCACACTTCTATTTACTTACAACTCAAGAATTACAAGTCGATACTTAGAACAAAAATATGACTCTATCTGAATGCCTCCGGCGGTGTACTAGGATTGCGATGAATCAAGACTGACATGTATGAAAAATTAAGCATGGTGGCTTTGCCACAAATACGATGTCAACTACTGTAGGATCGAAAGTATGTCTAGAGGGGGGGGGTGATTAGACTACTTGACCAATTAAAAACTTAGCCTTTTCCCAATTTTAGTTCTTGGCAGATTTTAGCTATCTTAGAGCAAGTCAAGCAATCATCACACAATTCAAGCAAGCATGCAAAGAGTTTATTGGCAGCGAAAAGTAAAGCATGTAACTTGCAAGAATGCAAAGGTAAGGGTTTGGAAGGATTCAAACGCAATTGGAGACACGGATGTTTTCCTGTGGTTCGGATAGGTGGTGCTATCCTACATCCACGTTGATGGAGACTTCAACCCACTGAGGGTAACGGTTGCGCGAGTCCACAGAGGGCTCCACCCACGAAGGGTCCACGAAGAAGCAACCTTGTCTATTCCACCATGGCCATCGCCCACGAAGGACTTGCCTCACTAGCGGTAGATCTTCACGAAGTAGGCGATCTCCTTGCCCTTACAAACTCCTTGGTTCAACTCCACAATCTTGTCGGAGGCTCCCAAGTGACACCTAGCCAATCTAGGAGACACCACTCTCCAAGAAGTAACAAATGGTGTGTTGATGATGAACTCCTTGCTCTTGTGCTTCAAATGATAGTCTCCCCAACACTCAACTCTCTCTCATAGGATTTGGATCTGATGGAAAGAAGATTTCAGTGGAAAGCAACTTGGGGAAGGCTAGAGATCAAGATTCATATGGTAGGAATGGAATATCTTGGTCTCAACACATCAGTAGGTGGTTCTTTCTCAGAACATATGAGTAGGAATGGTGTATGTGTTCTGATGGCTCTCTCTTCGAATGAAGAGGTGGTGGAGGGGTATATATAGCCTCCACACAAAATCCAACCGTTACACACAATCTACCAATCTCGGTGGGACCGAATCAGAAAACTCGATCTGACCAAAATAGTAAACCTAGTGACCGTTAGGAATTTCGGTGGGACTGAGATGCAACTCGGTAGGACCGATTCGGTTAGGGTTTGGGCATAACGTAATCTCGGTGAGACCGATCGCACAAACTCGGTGAGACTGAGTTTGGCAATTAGCTAACCAGAGAGTTGGTCAGGCAAACTCGGTGGGACCGACTTGCTCTTTCGGTGAGACCGAAAAGTTACAAGAAGGAAACATAGAGTTTACCTTGCATTCTCGGTGGGACCGATTCGCTCTTTCGGTGAGACCGAGAAGTTACGAAAGGGAAACAGAGAGTTTGCAAGCCCATCTCGGTGGGACCGAGATCCTAATCGGTAGGACCGAATTGCTAGGGTTTGGCAGTGGCAAATGACAAGTGAAACTCGGTGGCGCCGGATTGACAGAATCGGTATGACCGAGTTTGGCTTAGGGTTTAGGTCATTTGTGGATATGGAAAGGTGGTTGAGGATTTTGGAGCATATCACTAAGCACATAGAGCAAGAGGCTCATTAAGCAACACCTCATCCCTCCTTGATAGTATTGGCTTTTCCTAAAGACTCAATGTGATCTTGGATCACTAAAATATAAAATGAAGAGTCTTGAACTTTTGAGCTTGAGCCAATTCTTTGTCCTTAGCATTTTGAGGGTTCCACTTTCACATCCATGCCATGCCAATCATTGAGCTTTCTTGAAATAATCATCTTGAAATAGCATTAGCTCAATGAGCTATATGTTGTTATGAATTACCAAAACCACCTAGGGATAGTTGCACTTTCAATCTCCCCCTTTTTGGTAATTGATGACAACATATAGATCAAAGCTTCGACAAATGATAATAAGCATGAAATATATCGTCGCTTTGAGAAGTATGTGACAAATAAGAGCTCCCCCTAAATTTGTGCATATTTAAAATTTGCTTTGGACTGCAAATGCACAAGGAGTTAGAATCATGGGTTACTCTTCCATGTCACATACATCTTGGTGGAGCGCTCAAAAATGATAAGATTGAAATACATGCACTCATCACCAAGAATAGTGAATGATCACAGACAATAGATAGAATGATAACATATAGCAAGCATTAAGCAATCATTAAGTGTAGCTTATGATCAAACACATGATCATCGATGTCTCACAAGCATAAGGACGTAGTATCTCACACACAAGCAAACAAAGTTTGAAAAACCACCAAATAAAACAAGAGAGAATAAAAGCAACACTCTCTCTCGAAGCCTATGATCTATACATTTTCTCCCCCTTTGGCAACAAGTTACCAAAAAGTTCCTAGAAAATGCATAGTGCTAAGTCGACGCTCAGGCTTGATCTTCAGGTGGTGGTGAAGTCCGGAGCACGCCAAGGACGAAGCCTTCAGTAGAAGTGGTCGGAGTCGAGGCTGAAGTGGATGCTGGAGCTGGTGGAACGGAGGCTGTAGCTGGTGCAGACGTTGTAGCTCTAGTGTCAGCAACTGGCAGTGCAGACGACCTCATACCTCGTGGCACCCTCGCAAACGCATCAGTTGTGGTCCTGCCTCTCCTCTCGTTCATGTCCTCCTGAAGCTTCTCCATGGCGGTCTGTATTTCTGTCACCTTGATGTCCATGTCATAGAACCTCTGTTCCATGATCCTCTCTAGGCTCGCCTGGTTCTGAGTCAGGGTGGCAAGTCCTTGCTCAATACGCAGGGTGGACGCTATCAGGTAACTGAGCTGCTCTTGTTTGGTCTTCAAGAAGTATTCAGATGCCTCCGCTTGAGTAGGCATCCTGGCAGCTTTCTCCTTCTTCGCCTTCTCCTTCTGAGCTTGTGCATGGGCAGAAGAGGGTTCATTCTCAGTCATAACCACTTGGTTATCCTCAAAATCTGGGCGGATGGGCAGGTGTTCCTTATCCAATAAATACACGCCCGTGCCCATCTTGGAGTTGATGAGCTCTTGAATCTGTGGGGCATACCCACAACTCCTCTTCTGGTCTGCAGCTGTCCTCTTGATTGTTTCCACAATGAGACTCATGACCTTGAATTTCTGAGGCACGTCAAAGACATGAAGCAAGTTGATCGTGTGACCTCTGATCATCTTGTGATCTCCAGATTTGGGCAGAAGGGTGTGCCTAAGGATCCAGTTGATCGTAGGCAATCCTGAGAGCAGATAGTGCACTGAGCCAAACTTGAACGTGTCAAGCGCTTCATTCGGGATCTCCTTGTACATGTTGGACATGGAGTTGTGATCCATCTTTTTCTTGGCATAAATGTCCAAGTCATTCGCTTGCTCCTCTGGGGCATTGATCAACTTCGCCCATTCTTCCACAGTGGATTGGTACCTTGTACCCTCTGACATCCATGTGATCCTGCCATCTGCATAAAAGTGTGTTGTGGAGTAGAATTGCATGATCAGCTCCTCATTCCACTTTGTGAGCTTCTGCCCAACAAAGTCTACAACTCCACAAGCACTAAAGCTGTCAAATACACTGGGGTAGTACTCTTCATTGTCCTTGATGTAGGTCCAGTCGACCCATCTCATGTCACAAACGATCGGCTTCTTGTCAAGCAAAACAGTCTCATAGAAATCTTTCTGCTCCTTTGTATGAAATCTGTAATCCACGGTAGTCCTTCTCCTAGAAGCATACGGATCTGCTTCTCTCCATTTCCTCAGCCTTGAATCTCTCCTGAGCTTCATATCCTCAGCCACAGGATGAGCATCGTTGTGGTCTGGGATCTTGGGCTTGAGCTTCCGAAGGACACTCTCTTCCTCTTCTTCGATAACTTCAGGCATTGGGGCCTTGTTCTTTTCTGCAGCTGGGATGCTTCGTGTGTTCCTCTTTGGTGCACTCTTAGGCTTAGATGCAGCCTTAGGTGCTTCCTTGGGCTTGGATGCAGCTGTTCCTGACCTTATAGCATCTCCCATGAGTTTGGCTGCCTTGGGTGCTGGTGCAGCAACCTCTTCTTCTTCTTCCTCCTCATCTACCATGATGGAGGCCTTCCCAAGCACTCTGGCTACAGTCTTCTTGACTCTCTCTTTCCTTTTCTTGCCCTCAGCAGCAATGGGCTCAGTGGGAGCAGGCTTCACAGTTGAAGCCCTAGCCTTTGACATGGGCTGCCTGCCTGCTGACCTTTTGATTTTCAGGCCTGGCTTTGTGCCTGCTGCTGGCTCAGCTCTCTTTGATGTGGCCTCTTCCTCTGCCACATAGTCTTCATCCTCAGAATCATACGTTCTCTTCTTCCTTTGACGTGTGGCAACCTTAGGCAGATTACTGGGGGTGCTCCTGCTGCCATCATCAGAAGAACTTGAGGGGCTAGTGCCCTCACTCATCACAACTTGCTGCTCAGACACATTCTGGCTGTCACTTTGATCAGACATGTTGCACACTGACTGCTGACCCTGTGAATAGATTATGGATAAGATAGAGTGGATGAGCATCACAAAAAGCAGAGATTTCTGCAAAAGATTAATTCAAAAACTTAGTTTTAGTTTTCCACAGAAAGCATCTCGGATCTACCGATTTTCAAACTCGGTGACACCGAAGCAGTTTTGGCACCAGAACTGGTGAACTCGGTCAGACCGAGTCACAGTTCGGTGGCACCGAGACTGCTAGGGTTTCACAGAATTCCAAAATCGGTCGCACCGATAAGTTATTCTCGGTCAGACCGAATTTCACTTGTGCAATGGCAAAAGCCAGATCGGTGGGACCGAGTTTTTCAACTCGGTGGGTCCGAGATGGTTTCGGCGGAAACCTAACCCTAAAATTTTCGAATTAAACTTATTCTACGAGATCATTGACTGGATAGGAGTGTTTCAATCGTGGCAAGAATCATAATGATCACAATGTGCTAGGATCAGAGTGGAGAATAGCACAAAGATCGAGTCCATACCCTAGTTCGGCGGAGACTCGCTACGGCGGCAACGGTGGGGCAGAATTCCGTTGATGGCGGCGGAGAGCAGCGACTGGAGGCTGCTGGCGGCGAGAAGACGATCCGGAGACCACGAAGGCAGATCAGGCTATCGCGCGGGCGAAGAGGTTTCGGAGAAATTTCCAAAATTTTGCCCGACACTATATATAGCCCGACCCTGTCGGTGTGACCGAGTGGAACAACTCGGTGGCACCGAGATGCAAAACTGTGTGCAGTTATTGCAACTCGATGTGACCGAAAATTTCAAATCGGTTGCACCGAGATCGAAAACCTAGATCAACTTAATGAACTCGGTTGGACCGAAAATGGAGTATCGGCCAGACCAAGATTCATAAAGTGGTTTTGGAGGTTTAAGTCTATGATGAATCGGGGACTCCGAGCGCTCCTCACACAGAGTGGTTCGAATCTGACTTGATCAAGTTTTGTGATGCAGCATGAATAGAGTTTGAGACGAGAAAAACATAGATAGCTAGAGGAGGTTCTTAGGCATTCTTGTCCATCTACTTGGCAAAAGAAGAAAGCCAAACAATCAAAACAACAAGTGGATGTCCTCGAATGAGTAAAATATGCAACCAACATGCTCACACAATAAGATGGCAAATGAAATATGTGGCAAAGCATGCACAACCAATTCTAGCATCTATCAAGCAATTTGCGATGACTGGGTCATCTATATATGAGTATATTGACTTAGGAGTCAAGTGAGAACACTTGATCGTAGGTCATACTCATCGTTTAAGCTCAAGTGGGGTTACCACTTTTACATAAAGCATTGCTGTATTCACATCTTTAGAGTTGCTTTAGCTCAAGTCTTAGAGTAAAGCTCCCCCTAGATGTGATATCCCCCCTAAGAGGGATGAACTAACCTTGTGTTTTGTCGATGATGACTTCATGTAGATGTTGAAGATGTGGATGCTCAATGTTGATGTAGATCACTTGGAGCTATCCATTTGAGTGAATTGCACTTTCAATACCTACATGGGTTAGTCCCACAAGGAACAAACAAGGATATCCATAGACATAGAGTGATGCACACACAAGATGATGTCCATGAAAACTTTAGGTTACCTTGTCCCTTGTCTTACCAACAAGAGGGTTTGTGACTCCTTGAACTAGTGCAAGATGTGGAAGTTGATTGCACTTGTTCTTGCCAAAGTGATAAGAGTGAAGTATGTTGGCGGAGTCACCCTCAAGAACTCTCTAGTTCTTCTTCTTTTGGATCCACACCATCTTGATGGGAATCCTTGGAGTTGTAGTCGTACTTGATGTAGTGGAACTTGAAGTAGTCTTGGGAATCCACTTGACTAGGGTCTTAGGAGCTTCTTCAAATGCATCAATCCCCTCTTGAAGCTTGTCCTTGCCTTTTTGCTTGTAGTCTTGTGGTGGAAGATCATCTTGAGCTTGTGTCCCCTTAAAAGAAGTGTCATACTTCTCTTGTTGAGGAACAAACTTTATCTTGGGGTATTGATCTTCTTCCCATTCAACTCCATTGGCATTGAACTTTCATTCAAAACCAACACCTTGATTCTTCCGGTGCATTCCTTGCTTGCGCACAATTTCCTCGAATTGCTTACTTCCGGCAAGGCTCTTGTAAACACCTTTCTCTATAATTCCCTTCAATAAGCTATTTTCTTGCTCAAGTGTAACTTGGCTAAGAGAATCATTAGTGGAATCAAGAGAACTACTAGAAGCAACAATATTGGATTTAGCATGATCATTGTTACTACTAGAGGAAGAATCTTTCTTATTCTTGTTACTAGTCTTGACTTGAGGCATGTAGGTGGATAAAAGTAAACGCTTGGCAATGTGAGAAGAACTTTTCTTGCGGAGATCATCATTGATTTCTTTTAAGAACTCATGCTCTTGCTCAAGATTGAGCTTTTGAAAGCGTAGTTTCTCTTGAGCTCTTAAAAGTTCTCGATGATCTTCGAAGATAGTTTCATGGGCTAACTTAAGAGTGTTTAGTTCTTTAGTTAGAGCCTCAATCTTCTCCTTATCATTGTCATTTGTTTTAGCATGATTAATTGATATTTCACCATAATATTCTTCACTAGAGTTGTCAACAAGCAAATCATCATCACCTAACAAGTCATCTTCATCACTATTAAAGTCAACATACTCGGGGTGTGTTACCTTAGGACCTTTGGCCATGAAGCATCTTCCAATTCCTTCATTTGGTGAGTCAAATATGTCGTAGGAGTTGGTTGACACAAGTGCTATACTGGCAACACCTTCATCTTGAGTATCTTCGGAGTCGGAGTGATAACTTCTCTCGGAGTGGCTGTCGGAGTCGGAGCCGGATACCCATTCACCAACATGAGCTTGATGTCTTCATTTTGTATAGCTCCTTGACAATTTTTCCTTCCTTTCCGAGTCCTTGCTTCTCCGTGAGTATCTTCGTTCATAACGATCATCTCTACTCCTTCTCTCTCTTGGTGGAGATTCTTTGCTTCTTCTCTTTGGAGAATCTTCTCTTCTCTTGTAGGGAGCCGTACACTCATTGGAATAGTGTCCGGGTCTTCCACAATTATAGCAGTTTCGCTCTCGACTAGAAGATCTTTTGTCATTGTAGGACCTTGACTTGAAGCTTCTATCTTTGTTTCTACTCTTGTAGAACTTGTTGAAGTTCTTCACCATTAAGCTCAATTCTTCATTGAAGTTTTGTTTCTCACTTGATGATGTGGGGACTTCACATGACGCTTTGTAGGCACCACTTGATTTATTGTGAAGTTCCTCTTTATCCTTGAGTGACATCTCATGAGCAACAATCCTTCCAATTACTTCCGTGGGCTTGAGATCTTTGTAGTTGGGCATCATTTGGATTAATGTGCACACGGTATCATATTTCCCATCCAAGGCTCTTAGGATCTTCTTGATGATGAATCTATCGGTCATCCCTTCACTTCCTAAGCCGGCAATCTCATTTGTGATGAGAGCAAGCCTAGAGTACATTTCAGCGACACCTTCACCATCCTTCATCTTGAACTTGTCAAGTTGACTTTGGAGCACATCCAACTTGGATTCCTTGACGGAGTCGGTACCTTCGTGCATATCAATCAAAGTATCCCAAATTTCCTTTGCATTCTCAAGGCGGCTGATTTTGTTGAATTCTTAGTGGCACAATCCGTTGAAGAGAATATCGCAAGCTTGAGCATTGTATTAAAACATCTTCAACTCATCCGCGGTAGCTTCACGGTTTGGTTCTCTCCCATCAAAGAACTCACCTTGCAAACCAACACAAACAATAGCCCATACGGCGGGGTTATGTCCAAGAATATGCATTTTCATTTTATGCTTCCAACTAGCAAAATTAGTGCCATCAAAGTAAGGACCTCTACGGTGATAATTTCCCTCACTAGACGCCATACTCTCCTAGGTTGTGAAACCAAGGCTATGACCACCAGAAGCTATGGAGATCAAGGCAAATGGAGACCAAAGCTCTGATACCACTTGTTGGATCGAAAGTATGTCTAGACGGGGGGTGATTAGACTACTTGACCAATTAAAAACTTAGCCTTTTCCCAATTTTAGTTCTTGGCAGATTATAGCTATCTTAGAGCAAGTCAAGCAATCATCACACAATTCAAGCAAGCATGCAAAGAGTTTATTGGCAGCGGAAAGTAAAGCATGCAACTTGCAAGAATGTAAAGGTAAGGGTTTGGAGGATTCAAACGCAATTGGAGACACGGATGTTTCCCGTGGTTCGGATAGGTGGTGCTATCCTACATCCACGTTGATGGAGACTTCAACCCATGGAGGGTAACGGTTGTGCGAGTCCACGGAGGGCTCCACCCACGAAGGGTCCACGAAGAAGCAACCTTGTCTATTCCACCATGGCCATCGCCCACGAAGGACTTGCCTCACTAGCGGTAGATCTTCACGAAGTAGGCGATCTCCTTGCCCTTACAAACTCCTTGGTTCAACTCCACAATCTTGTCGGAGGCTCCCAAGTGACACCTAGCCAATCTAGGAGACACCACTCTCCAAGAAGTAACAAATGGTGTGTTGATGATGAACTCCTTGCTCTTGTGCTTCAAATGATAGTCTCCCCAACACTCAACTCTCTCTCATAGGATTTGGATCTGATGGAAAGAAGATTTCAGTGGAAAGCAACTTGGGGAAGGCTAGAGATCAAGATTCATATGGTAGGAATGGAATATCTTGGTCTCAACACATCAGTAGGTGGTTCTTTCTCAGAACATATGAGTAGGAATGGTGTATGTGTTCTGATGGCTCTCTCTTCGAATGAAGAGGTGGTGGAGGGGTATATATAGCCTCCACACAAAATCCAACCGTTACACACAATCTACCAATCTCGGTGGGACCGAATCAGAAAACTCGGTCTGACCGAAATAGTAAACCTAGTGACCGTTAGGAATTTCGGTGGGACTGAGATGCAACTCGGTAGGACCGATTCGGTTAGGGTTTGGGCATAACGTAATCTCGGTGAGACCGATCACACAAACTCGGTGAGACCGAGTTCGGCAATTAGCTAACCAGAGAGTTGCTCAGGCAAACTCGGTGGGACCGACTTGCTCTTTCGGTGGGACCGAAAAGTTACAAGAAGGAAACATAGAGTTTACCTTGCATTCTCGGTGGGACCGATTCGCTCTTTCGGTGAGACCGAAAAGTTACGAAAGGGAAACAGAGAGTTTGCAAGCCCATCTCGGTGGGACCGAGATCCTAATCGGTAGGACCGAATTGCTAGGGTTTGGCAGTGGCAAATGACAAGTGAAACTCGGTGGCGCCGGATTGACAGAATCGGTATGACCGAGTTTGGCTTAGGGTTTAGGTCATTTGTGGATATGGAAAGGTGGTTGAGGATTTTGGAGCATATCACTAAGCACATAGAGCAAGAGGCTCATTAAGCAACACCTCATCCCTCCTTGATAGTATTGGCTTTTCCTAAAGACTCAATGTGATCTTGGATCACTAAAATATAAAATGAAGAGTCTTGAACTTTTGAGCTTGAGCCAATTCTTTGTCCTTAGCATTTTGAGGGTTCCACTTTCACATCCATGCCA
The DNA here is from genome assembly GCA_034509565.1 of Triticum monococcum. NCBI lineage: Eukaryota > Viridiplantae > Streptophyta > Magnoliopsida > Poales > Poaceae > Triticum > Triticum monococcum. The sequence goes on from CM067847.1 coordinate 573,778,251, forward strand.
TGCCAATCATTGAGCTTTCCTGAAATAATCATCTTGAAATAGCATTAGCTCAATGAGCTATATGTTGTTATGAATTACCAAAACCACCTAGGGATAGTTGCACTTTCAACTACATGATCATGCAAAGCAATATGACAATGATGATGCGTGTCATAATAAATGGAATGGTGGAAAGTTGCATGGCAATATATCTCGTAATGGCTATGGAAATGCCATAATAGGTAGGTATGGTGGTTGTTTTGAGGAAGATATAAGGAGGCTTATGTGTGATAGAGCGTATCATATCACGTGGTTTGGATGCACCGGCGAAGTTTGCACCAACTCTCAAGGTGAGAAAGGGCAATGCACGATACCGAAGAGGCTAGCAATGATGGAAGGGTGACAGTGCGTATAATCCATGGACTCAACATTAGTCATAAAGAACTCACATACTTATTGCAAAAACCTACAAGTCATCAAAACCAAGCACTACGCGCATGCTCCTAGGGGGATAGATTGGTAGGAAAAGACCATCGCTTGTCCCCGACCGCCACTCATAAGGAAAGCAATCAAAGAACACCTCATGCTTCAAATTTGTCACACAACATTTACCATACGTGCATGCTACGAGACTTGTCAACTTCAACACAAGTATTCAACAATTTCACAATTACTCAATTAGCACACCTCTAATATTACCACCTTTATATGTAACAACTATCAGGCATCCAACTTCTCTTAGCATTTAAAATTTATAACCTAAGTAAATTACCATGCTGTTCTAAAGGACTCTCAAAATGATGTAAGTGAAGCATGAGAGATCAATTATTTCTATAAAATAGAACCACCATTGTGCTCTAAAAGATATAAGTGAAGCACTAGAGCAAATGATAAACTGCTCCGAAAGATATAAGTGAAGATCAATGAGTAGTCGAATAATTATGCAACTATGTGAAGACTCTCTAACATTTAAGAATTTAATATCTTGGTATGTTATTCAAACAGAAAGCAAAACAAAATAAAATACAATGACGCTCCAAGCAAAACACATATCGTGTGGTGAATAAAACTATAGCTCCAAGTAAAGTTACCGATGGACGAAGACGAAAGAGGGGATGCCTTCCGGGGCATCCCCAAGGTTGTCCTTGGATTTTACCTTGGGGTGCCTTGGGCATCCCCAAGCATAGGCTCTTGCCACTCCTTGTTCCATAATCCATCAAATCTTTACCCAAAACTTGAAAACTTCACAACACAAAACTTAAAAGAATATCTTCGTGAGCTCCGTTAGTAAAAGAAAACAAACCACTACTTCAAGGTATTGTAATGAACTCATTATTTATTTATATTGGTGTTAAACCTACTGTATTTCAACTTTTATATGGTTCATAAACTCTATTACTAGCCATAGATTCATCAAAATAAGCAAACAACACACGAAAAGCAGAATCTGTCAAAAACAGAACAGTCTGTAGTAATATGTAGACTTCGAATACTTCTAGAACCCAAAAAATTATAAAAACATTGCTGGACTTGAGAAATTTATCTATTAATCATCTGAAAAAAGAATTAACTAAATAGAACTCTCCAGTAAAACATAGCAGCAAATCTCGTGAGCGCTAAAGTTTCTGTTTTTTTAAAGCAAGATCGCAAAGACTTTCCCCAAGTCTTCCCAAAGGTTGTACTTCGCACAAACACTAATTAAAAGCAAAAAACCACATATAAACAGAGTCTAGATGAATTATTTATTGCTAAAAATTAGGAAAAAGCAAGGAACAAAAATAAAATTGGGTTGTCTCCCAACAAGCGCTATCGTTTAACCCCCCCCCCCTAGCTAGGCATGATGATTTCAATGATGCTCACATAAAAGATAAGAATTGAAATATAAAGAGAGCATCATGAATAATATGACTAGCACATTTAAGTCTAACCCACTTCCTATGCATAGGTATTGTGAGAGCAAACAACTTATGGGAACAATAATCAACTAGCATAGGAAGGCAAAACAAGCATAACTTCAAAACTTTAAGCACATAGAGAGGAAACATGATATTATTGCAATTCCTACATGCATATATTCCTCCCTCATAATAATTTCCTATAGCTTCATGAATGAATTCAACAATATAAATATCACATAAAGCATTCTTTTCATGATCTACAAGCATAGAAATTTTATTACTCTCCACATAAGCAAAATTCTTCTCATTCGGAACAGTGGGAGTATCATAAGAAACTCGAATACTATAAATTGTTTCCATATTAAAAGGGTAATGTTCAGAAAAGGGGTAACCATAATCATGACAAGTTTTATAAATATAATAATAACTACTTTTTATAGCATAAGTATCATCACAATAATCATCATAAGTAGCAACTTTGTTCTCATCATAATCAATTGAAACATCTTCCAAGATAGTGGAACCATTACTAAATAAATTCATGACCTCTACAAATCCACTTTCATAATTATCACAATATGATTCAACACCCTCCAAAGTAGTGGGATCATCACTTCCTAAAGTTTACACTCTTCCAAACCCACTTTCATCAATATAATCATCATAAGTGGGAGGCATGCTATCATCATAATAAATTTGCATATCAAAACTTCGGAGACTACAAATATCACCTTCATTAAACATGGCATCCCCAAGCTTGGGACAAACATTAATTGCAGCAAATATATTTTCAAACATGTCATTCTCATAAAACATAGCATACCCAGGCTTGGGCCTTTTCATATCATAAGCATAATCACTCTCATCATTAATAGTATGGATAGCACCAATAGTATAACAATTATCATCATCACAATGAGTAATAGGAGCAACATCATTTGGGAGGGATACATTTTACCTTTGCTTCTCCGTCTTTCTTTTTCTTCTTCACATCATGTGTGTGTTTAATCCTCTTTTTGGAGCTCCTTATTAATAAGATTGGTTGAATAGGAGGCTCCTCCTCGTTACCTGATTCATCATAAGAAATAATAGGAGAATATTGGGAGGTCTCTTCCATTTGATTAGTATTCTCTTCATCTTCTATTTGTTTTCTTGTCTTTATATAATTGGCAATATAAGGATTTTCAAAGAAATTCACCGCACAATACATAAAAAATTCTTATAGATCAAAATCAAGAAATCTATCAAGATTAAATTTTGGAATACCCTCAGTTATATGTTTCATTTCTTCATACCCCAAAAGAAGACCAAGCTCTTTATGATGCTCAAGGGTAATCAAGTTATCAAAAAATTTGGGCACGATTTGTTCATGAAACAAATAGCACTGGAGCTTTAAATGACCATGTTCATTGCAAAGTTCACAAGGATGGCGATAAATATTGAATCTTTCAGCACAATCATCTAGCCTTTCTTGCAACCATTTAATTTCCAAATACGTATGCCTCTGGCAAAATATATCATCCCTGTTTGGTGTGTGCTTGCAAGCTCTATGTATTCCACAAAAGTTGACATGTTTATAAGAGACATTTTCATCATGACTAGTGCAATCATCATTAGTACTATGGATATTCAAAGAGTTCATACTAATAACATTGCGATCAGGCTCATCATTCAAAGATTTAGTGCCAAACATTCTAATGCATTCTTCTTCTAACACTTTCGCACAATTATCGGAATCCTTATTTTCATGAAAGATATTAAAAAGACGAAGCATATGAGGTACCCTCAATTCCATTTTTTGTAGTTTTCTTTTATAGACTAAAATAGTGATAAAACAAGAAACTAAAAGATTTGATTGCAAGATCTAAAGATATACCTTCAAGCGCTAACCTCCCCGGCAACGGCGCCAGAAAAGAGCGTGATGTCTACTACACAACCTTCTTCTTGTAGACGTTGCTGGGACTCCAAGTGCAGAGGTTTGTAGGACAGCAGCAAATTTCCCTCAACTAGACGACCTAAGGTTTATCAATATGTGGGAGGCATAGGATGAAGATGGACTCTCTCTAACAACCCAGCAACCAAATAACAAAGATTCTCTTGTGTCCCCAACACACCCAATACAATGGTAAATTGTACAGGTGCACTAGTTCGGCGAAGAGATGGTGATACAAGTGCAATATGGATAGTAGATAATGGTTTTTGTAATCTGAAAATATAAAATAGCAAGGTAGCAAGTGGTAAAGGTGAGTGTAAATGGTATTGCAATGAGTTGATGTCACAGGCCTAGAATTTGATTGCAAATAGTTGTAGAAGCATCCATGCATCATGTTTAAATTTCTTTGAAAGTTGAAATGGGGATTGTTGAAACCCTAGCACCAAATGAATTTCAACTAGGGTCAAGTTAAATCTTTTCAATGAACCCAAAATGCCCCTCATAAATGTTCATCATTTTTGTTTTGGTCCAGAACGTGTGTCAAAAATGGTGCACACTTCTCTAGGACACTCTGGGTTATTGAATTAAATCATACATTATTTGCTCTTGGACATTTAAATGCTATAAATAATTTTAAATGTCCAGATGATCCTAAAAGTAAATGAGGGCTGTTGGAAATAATCCAAACAGAGCCCACAAATATTTTCAGGGTTTTTGATAATGCTCTGGCATTTTTATTAAAGCCAAAACAAATTACAGAAATAGAAAAGGGTTAGAAACTCACCTGGCTTACCTGTCCAGCCTAGCCGGCCTGGCACTATGCCGGCCCATTCCACTGGCCAGCGCCAGTCGTCCTCAACCTCGTGCCAGTGGGCACGAGGGCGTGTGCCCACGGTGCGCTAGCACGTGCGCGGCCACCGATAGCCACCTCCTGCTTCTGCCGACGCCCTAGACGACTCCAGATGGCGCCACACACCTCCCTGCCTCTCTCTCTCACTCTCACCCCCTTCCCTAGATCCCTCTCTCTCGCCTGAGCGCACCGCACCGCCGAGCACCACCGCCGCCACCGGCCGCCCCACGCCTCGCCAATGCGCCCAGAAGCTCTGCCACGTCGCTTGCTACCTCTTCGTCAAGCCACGAGACGCCGGACGCCCCATGGAGCCATCACCGCCGGCTTCTCCATCACCGGCCGCCCGAGATAGCTGTCAATGCCCCGTCGTCGTACGTCCTCCCACAAGCCCACTAAGCACGCTGCTGGATCCGCTGTGAGATCCTGCTCCAAACCCCTCTTCTCCCCCTCGTTTATGTGCACTCTAGCTCCGTTCCTCGCCATGGCCATAGCTCCTCGCCATCGTTCATGTCACCGCCGTGGCCAAGGCCACCGCAGCTCATTCCCGCGTGTGTTCCCGTGCTCAGCAGCCTCCTAGAAGGCCAACGCCGCCGCCCGCAGCTCCTGCCATGCACTGCAGCACCGCGCGCACACCTGGCCGTGCTCCGGCCGCCGCCCCGAGCTCGTTTCCGGCGAGCTCCGGCATCCTCGCAGCCTCCCGCTTGCTCCCCTGGATGCGTATGAGCTAGCGGGCTATGCCCTGGTGCCCTTAGTGTGCCAAACCCCCGCCCATAGCGCTTTCCCGATGCCCTCCACCGCGGATTTGGTCGTCGGCGTTTACACTCCAGTGGTGCTGACGTGGCATCGTAATTATGGCCTAATCACGATAGTTTAATCACCTCAGCCACTAACAATAGGGACCCACCGACTAAATAACCTCGGGTTAAGTTTAGATTAGATTTAGTCAAACACAGGGGACCCACACGCCAGCATTGACTTTGCTGACATGTCCGTTGACCGGTCCCACCAGTCTATGACACGAGCCGGCACTATGACACTGACCAGTGGGACCCACTGGTCAGGTTTGACCTGTACCAGCCCTGTTGACTCGCTGATGTCATGTTGACGCAGTGCTGACGCAGTTAATCTTTTCTGGAATTAGTTTATTTTCGAAATAACCAAAAATTCCAGAAAATGACTTAAACTTCAAAATCCATAGTAAATAATCTATAACTCCAATGGAAATAATTTATATATGAAAAATGATCAGAAAAATCCAAAGAATCTGTTTATGGCTTTTGCATGCATGTTAGAGCAACTTATGTCCTCTGTTTAGGACAATTCAATTGAATGGCATTTAAGAAAGCACATATGGAGTTTGAATTTGAACCTAGTGTTCAAACCAACTCCATTTAACTTGTTGCTAGTTGCATTAGGCCAATTAATAGCATATTGCCATGTCACATTCATGCATCATATTGTTGCATGGCATTGATTGTGTTTCTTTTGTGTTTGTCGGTGGTTGTTCCCTCTTGATAGGCGTGTTCCGACGACATGATCGATGACACCGATGAAGAGCTATACTATCTTCAGAAGTGCCAGGCAAGCAAAACCCCTTATTTATTCCGATACAATCCCACTCTCTCGCTTCTGCTCTCTTTTATTGCATTAGGACAACAACGATTCAACTTTTACAAGTTGTGGTAGTTTAACCCTTTCCTCTGCATGACCTGTCATTGCCACAGTAAATAGATGAAACCCACTAGCATGAGTAGGAGTTGTTTGAGCCCTGATATGCCTACTCATTCATGCTTGTTGTCATGCCTGCTACTGCTTAGAGTTGAGTCAGGTCTGATTCATCGAGGATGAATTGGAATGTGGTGAACATGTCCTACTGTTGAGAGCTAAGTGTGTGAACACGATTTGGTAAAGGTAGCGGTGAGAGGCCATGTAGGAGTACATGGTGGGTTGTCTCATTGCAGCCGTCCTCAGGAACTGAGTTCTGTGTTTGTGATCCATGAACAGTTACTACCACACATTGGGTTCCGGTAACTCAACCCCTCTCGGCTTATTAATCGCCTTGATCTCTGTCCAGGAGTTGCAAATAGTTTCTGGTGTTTGTAGGATATGTGTTCGGGGCCGTGTGTAGCGCTGGCCCTAGGGGTGGGCTATGTTGCGGTAGAGACACGAGGCATGGTGTACCGGGATGCCCGTTTGGTGCCTCGGGAACCCCGCTCTCATCATTTGGGGTTGTGAGCAACACCCCGGCCGGATCTCCTTGCGGATGGAACCAGAATGGGCGATAAACCTGGACTAGAGACTTGTGTGGTTAGTCAGGTCGTGGCCGACTCCCTCGCCAGGCTTCCGCTTGAAGGTTGCCGACATACACGATGTGCACATGGTGGTAAGTGGCGAGAGCGTGTGTAAAGAAGTACACCCCTGCAGGGTTAACATCATCTATTCGAATAGCTGTGTCCGTGGTGAAGGACTTCTGGGTTGCCTGTATATTTCATAGACAAGTGAAAGTGGATACTGTAAAATGCACAAGATAAGCGTGAGTGCTATGGATGGCGTTCTCGTAGGGAGACAGGAGCGGATCCATGGTGGTGTATTAATATGGTGAATATGTGGACTCGTGTGCGCCACCCCAAAAGAGTTACTTGCAGTCGTAGTTTAGGATAGCCACCGAGTCAAAGCTGGCTTGCTGCAGTTATACTCCACCACCCCTTTTTTGATACTAATGCATATGTAGCTAGTTCTGATGTAAGTCTTGCTGGGTACATCTGTACTCACGTTTGCTTAATTTATGTTTTGTAGAGAGACTTCAGTCTCACTAGTAGTTCCGTGTGGAATTCGACATTTAGCTTAATACCTCAGCTACGATCTTGTACCCTTGGTATGGTCTTGTAGATAGTTAGGCTTCTCAGCCTTTTTCATTTGTAGTTGTCTGTACTCAGACATGTTTATGCTTCCGCTTGATGCTTGTATGCTCTATTTGTTGGGTCATGGGACCCATGTTTGTAATACTTGGCTCCTCGGAGCCTAATGAATAAATACTCTGAGTCGTAGAGTCTTGTTGTGATGCCATGTTGTATTTGCACATATCGAGCATATTGTGTGTATGATTGAAATGCTTGGTATGTGTGGGATCCGACAATCTAGTTGTTTATCCTTTGTAGCCTCTCTTATGGGGAAATGTAGTCTGGTGCTTCCACTGAGCCTTGGTAGTCCGCTACAGCCCGGTTTATCAGAGTCCTGTTAGCCCAACACTATTGCTCCGGAATACTTAGACTGGCCGGCATGTGATTCACTTTGTTCCTGTGTCTGTCCCTTCGGGGAAATGTCACACTGTGACATCCAGAGTCCTGCTAGCCTGCTACAGCCCGGGTTCCTAGAGTCCTGTTAGCCCAGTTGCTATAGCCCGGATTCACACGCTGCTGACCGACATGCTCGATGGTGATTCATCTATGCCTTTCCCCGTAAGTTAGCGCCACTTTTGGTTCACGACTAGTCATGTTGGCTCGGGTTCTCTGTCATATGGATGCTAGCGACACTATCATATACGTGAGCCAAAAGGCGCAAACGGTCCCGGGCCAGGTAAGGTGGCACCCATGGGAATACCGTGCGTGAGGCCGCAACGTGATATGAGGTGTTACATGCTAGATCGGTGTGACTTAGGATCGGGGTCCTGATAGCTTTGGTATCAGAGCCTGACTGCCTGTAGGATTACCAAGCCAAACTGGTCGAAGTTGAGTCTAGAAATTCTTTAGTTATGTAAGGGAATTGATTGTGGAAGGGAACGTAAGGCTCGTTTTACTCCTTTACCTTATGCCTTACTAATTTGAGTCATCCTCTTCTTTCCTACGTGGGTTAAGGACTAGGATCTCATCTCTCTATCAGGTTTGCGTGTTACTAATCCGTAGAATCTTAGCATTGTTGGTTCTAGGCCTCAGTTGAGTTTCTACTACTTTTAGTATGTTGTCAGTTGAACCAGAACCTTGATATGATGTTGTTAAGTGACTATGCAAATCCTTGTGAATGTCTCAAATCTTTTTCTGAGCATTTATAGTCATTATGTTATCCGAGTCATCCCAGGTTTCTAAACAGTCTGATGCATTTGCAAATCCCTTCTTTCCGTTTCCGATGTCCTTTTGGGCCAGATTAAGCGCACTAAATGGTCTGTTGAGGTACTCCATTGCCTTGACATATATGTTGGAGCTAGTATTATGACCCTAGGCATCCTAGAGAACCACCCAGTAATCTAGCAATTATTTATATTCCTAGTGTGATGATTATGGCCATCATTCTCGAAAGCATCCCGTGATGCCATTTAGTAATAGGCATTCTATTCATGGGTTCTTGAACCCGAGATTCACCCTACTTACTTCATGTTGATAGTGTTGCTAGTACCTTTAGGATATTAGTAACCTTGCGACAGTCCTCAAGGTCTGTGGTATTTCCTTCTTCCAAATACCATGAACCATTAAGGCAGAAGTTCTTTGAATCAAAACATCACAATCAGAGTACTCTTGAGGAGTTCTCCATTCATAATTGTGATTCTACCAGTTCTACCTTTCTGCATGGGTTATCCGGAAGAAACCTGTTGAACTTGGTTCGACATATTAATCTATGCATCCACAACTCAGAAAGATATATGTCCCCTTGAGTTGTCCCTCTTCATTTGTATTCCGACCATCGTCTATCAATTGATAGTCAGGAGTAATTGTGCATCCGTGTTATCGATGCTTATTATTCATGTGGTCCGTCAAGCCGTTCTATTTTAGAATGACTAGGAGAAACAAACTCCAGTACCTCATCCATATCTAGGATTGGGTCAAAGCAATTGTATTCCGTAGACCAAATGCAATCAAGCTTTTGGTTTGTTCTACCTTGAAGTATTACCCACCTTATGTCAGGAATGTCATGAGAATTGCACCTTCTCTTATGAATTCTTGACGTAGTGATACTTCTCGCCATCATTATTCACTCCTCGGTTTCGTGTTGTTGCAACTGGAATACCGACAAGTGAATCATGATTTGTGAAATCAATACTCCTAGCAATCGTGTTGCTTGGTAGTTAATGGACATTAATATCATTCTTACGTGTTGGTTATCGGATCACTATTCTAGGATTGATCATGCTACCTTGTCCTTATTTCTGGTGCACTCTTTGATCTTTGAGTTAGGATTGAATCCCTTGGTCTTCTGATCATGTCGTCTTGCCTTGAAAAGCAAGATTGTTCTTGAGATTAATAACATACCGGTGGCTCGTGATTTTCCGAATATCTTCTGGAAGTATTACCAGGTTGTCACCTGACCGCTATGTTGAGTTCGTGATCAAGTTGGTTTCTTATAAACCACCCCTTCTCCAAGAATCTGTGTTGAATACCCCGGAGCTAGTTGGTCAAGCTAAACAACAACTTGGAGAGTTGGAAGATAAAAGCTTGTCTAACTTAGTTCATTTCCAAGGGGATATCTTGTGTTGTGTGTTTGTTGTAGAAAGATGATTTCTTCACCGATTGGTCCTCGTGATCAGTTGTTGAACCTATCGTCTTGCCCAAACCTTGATTTGAGTGTGGGCCATCATCAAATCAAGTTAGAACCAACGATATCTGTAATGTTGTCTTACTCATGGTTAATTCCTCGAGCATACATCATTACATCTTTTGGTCTGACCAATACTATCACATTGTTCACATAATAGTGGGAGTCCAGTGATATGGAAATTCTGAAGAGTTGCTGTTGAGCCCATCAGCAGCATTTTGTCTCCTCCATGATTCGTGTTGAACATCCAGCTAGTGTTGGAAACTTGTGTAAGAATTTTCTTCATGTCCCATTCATGAAGGATATGTTGGATGAAAGAAGTAACTTCCTCTAATTCATGTGCATTTGATGCAAGTTGCCGCCGTGAATTCGAGAAAGTTTGTTTTGCTTCCTCTGGAATCATCCCAAGTTAGTCATGCATATGTGCGAAGTATCCTGTGGTTTGGAGACTTGCAACCTTCATTCTATATGTATCCCTGGCACATCAAGCCACTAACTGATTTGTTCAAGGAGAAGAAGTTCCTTCATAAGAGCTAATAATATGACTTATGCAAGGACTTCGTTGTCCCCGACGATGGTTCCCAACCAGAACTCGGTAGTGTTTTATTATAAGACTACCATGTGGTCATGCTTGTCTAGGACAGTGTGTTCACAGGTGTGTAGCAAAACTAGCTGATGTTTTGGTGCTTGCTATCGTAGTTCATCTCCTGAGAATCTCGCAACGTCATCTCGTCGATTTGTGTTGCAAACTTTCATTTTTCTCTCTAGACTGGATGAGTCTAGATTATCCTTACACCAACCAGATCTGAATCTCAGGCAGGTGTGATGGTTGGAACATTACGCAAGAACTATAATATTGGTCTCTCTTTAACCCGGTAAAGTGGATGTCGTGGCCAACACACCCAGCTGAAAGATCCATTATTGTAGTATCTTGATTGAGGAAATTGACCACCTTCCCAAGGATTCCGTAGGGTTTACTTCCATAGTTATTCCTTATGGATTCTTGCGCTCCCGAAGTCCGACCTTCTACCTAATGTTCTAGATACCAAACCATATCAGTAAATGGGTTACGCTAGCACATCAAGGAGAACATTAGAACCAGAGTGCTAAATGTCTCTTGGTCGATCATCAGATTTTGTTTCCTTGGCGTCGCTAAGCAGAAATCTGAGAAGGTGTTATCTCCCTTTGCATCTGCATCATCCATCACTATTCATCATGGTAGTATGTTGTGTTGCCAGGATCCTTGACACGGATATTGGTAAAACCTTCATGAATATGGAAATGCTCAAGTTCTTGAGAGCATGATGTCGATGTCAAAACCGGCGGATCTCGGGTAGGGGGTCCCGAACTGTGCGTCTAGGCTGGATGGTAACAGGAGGTAGGGGACACAATGTTTTACCCAGGTTCGGGCCCTCTTGATGGAGGTAAAACCCTACGTCCTGCTTGATTAATATTGATGATATGGGTAGTACAAGAGTAGATCTACCACAAGATCAGAGAGGCTAAACCCTAGAAGCTAGCCTATGGTATGATTGTATGTTGTCCTACGGACTAAAACCCTCCGGTTTATATAGACACCGAGAGGTTTAGGGTTACACAAGGTCGGTTATAAAGGAGGAGATATCCATATTTGTATTGCCTAGCTTGCCTTCCACGCCAAGTAGGGTCCTATTCGGACACGAGACGAAGTCTTCAATCTTGTATCTTCATAGTCTAACAGTCCGGCCAAAGGATATAGTCCGGCTGTCCGGAGACCCCCTAATCCAGGACTCCCTCAGTAGCCCCTGAACCAGGCTTCAATGACGATGAGTCCGGTGCGCAGTATTGTCTTCGGCATTGCAAGGCGGGTTCCTCCTCCGAATACACCACGGAAGAATTTGAATACAAGGATAGTGTCCGACCCTGCAAAATAAGTTCCACATACCACCGTAGAGAGAATAATATTTTCGCAAATCTAATTTGCTGACTTGTTTTGGCAGCACGACGTTATGTCATGGCCCGGTGATTATTCGAGCCGTTTTTCTTCAACCAGCTCCACACATAACGCGAGGCGGTTTCTTGACACGTCTTGTCAAACCAGAGATCGTGTTCCCCCAATTATGGGATTCTCATTAATACGGTCGTGGGTAACCCAACCGTGTTTAGGACTCCTAGATTATAGGCAAGTCCCAAATGGCTACGGAGAGGACGCTTGATATTCACCCTCTTTATAAAGGGACAAGGTTTTCGCTTTTTCCCTCTCGTGCTCAATCGAACCCCTCTCCCGCCTCGAGTTCTAACACCCAAAGCCCAGGTCAGGTGCTCCGGATCCTCAATCATGTCCGGATCCAACCTTCAAGGCTGGTGGATGCCCTCCTCCGTCACGGAAGAGGATATCAAGAAGTTGAGGGAGGCCAGATACCTGACCGCTGAGGTTTCGCATCGGCTGCCTGCTTGAGGGCAGGTTGTCCCCACTCCCGAACCCAATGAGAATGTCGTGTTCGTCTCCCACTTCCTCCGAGGCCTAGGCCTCACTCTGGATTCCTTCGTCAGGGGTTTGATGTTCTATTGCGGGCTAGATTTCCATGATCTAGCTCCGGACTCCTTTCTCCACATCTCGTCATTTATTGTCGTGCGTGAGGCCTTCCTCCGCATTACCCCTCACTTCGGCATGTGGCTCAAGACCTTTGAAGTGAAGCCGAAGATGATCGAGGGGCAACATGCAGCGTGCGGAGGCGCGTCAATAGGCAAGATGGCAGGAGCTCCATTGCCGAAAGGTTCCTTTCCAGAGGTGTCCGAATTATGGCAATGGCAGTGGTTTTACGTCACGGCTCCTAGAAGTGCCAAGTGGGCAGCTGCCCCCGCTCTCTGCTCGGAACCCCCACCACAACTGATGTCATGGATTAGCAGAGGTCTGAGCTGGGGTCCAGCCAAGGACATGCCTATACTACAAAGCCGCATTGAAGATCTCTTCGAGGGAGATTTTAATTTGGTTGTGGTAATGCAAGTTATGCTGGTTCGTCGAGTCCAGCCTTGCAAATGTCGGCCCCTTCGCTTGTGGGAGTTCAACCAAGAAGGACCGCGCGCCATTCAAAGTTTCCTCGGCTTGACGCACGAGGAGATGTACAAGTCATTCTTCGGACCTCAAATAGAGTGTCCAAATACTACTAAGGACGTGGGCCTGAGCAGTAACCACGCCGCCGAACAAGTAAGAAATCCTCTAGCTGAACACACTGTATTTTATTCACGAACTTATTTCTGAGAGATCGCTCTTTGACCAGGACTGGTTAACAACGGCGGAGATGATTCGGTGTTCGCCCCCCCCCCTGAGGGTTTGGAAAATCCGGTTTTGGAAAAGATGCTCGAGCTCGCACCTTGCCCGGAGCCCTCGAAGGAAGATACAGGGGGGAATAATATGGGCGGAAGTGGGCCCCCATCGCTGCCAGTTCCAACCGAGGGAATGAGCGCCTCCACAAAGGAGGATAATCGGGGGAGGAAGAGGACTACTTCCGAGGATCCGGAAGCTGAGGCCTCCAAACGGGAGAAGAAATCTCCAACAGAGGGTCCTGCCTCGGGGGGTGCTCTTGCCGCACAAAGTCCGTGGGGGGGATCATCCCTCCAAAAATACTTTAATAGTGGAGGTATACCATCTTTATTCTAGGAAAAAAACCGCCGCATATATCTTGCAGTTCGGGTCTTAGCCCCTCTCAGCTGAGCTCGTCTTCGGGGGATCTTCTTCCAGAGATGATGGAGAGCGAAACGCCTCCCCTAGACTCCTCCTCTCAAGAAGCGGGCGACCCCGAAGTGTCGTCACGGAGGGCCTCTCCGGATCCGGTGAGGCCATACGATAATCCCATAGACCCCCGAAGTCCCCAGCGTCTGGCTCTCGAAGAGAGCAAACAAAAGAGTCCGGCACCGTCTGGTATGCGGTCGGATGTTCTGAGGGAGCTGGTGGGGCGAGCGGCCATCTCAGAAGAACACCGTACGCTGATGGGTACGGTGATGGAGAGAATTTCGTCCACTGAAAGCGGATTACATGAAGCCTTTATGAGTCTACTGACAGGCTTTGAGGTACGTGAGATAATATGTGATAGTACCGCACATGTTAGGTGTGCCCTGTGTAGATAGTAGCCCCTGAGACTCTGGTTGTCATCGAGAACGGCGGCGAACAGAGGATCATAGTCCCAGGCAATAACCAGACTGCCTTTATGTGCAGGTGGTGGAAGCTCCGGTGGCTAGCCGGACTAGTGAGTTTGCCTAATTAAAACGGCAACTGGATGCGGCAGACGCCGACATCGAGCTTGTTAACAAGCGGCTTGACGAATCACAGGGTAAGTAATGTTTTCTGGTGAATGTCACAAATAAGAGCAGCATGATGCCAGTATCTTTAATATGTTGTGACTGCAAATGGAGCTGCCACCGTGGAGACCCTTCGGGCGGATCTCGCCCGAGCCAAGGAACAAGCGAGGGTTAGTATTGCAGCTGCTTTGAAGGTGGCCAAGGAGTTAAGAGCCAAGAAGGCCGCCCATTGCGAAAGCAAAGAAAAGATGGCCAAGATGGCCGTAGAATTAAAAGGAACTTTTGACCATTGCCAGTTCCTTGAAGAGGAGAACCGAGTGAAGGCAGCGGACCTGGAGAAGGCCACTATGGCGACCAAAGATAGTCGCTCTGCTATGAGGGCAAAGAAGGAGGAGCTGCGTGAAGCCGGGGATATTGCGGCTGGGAAGCCCTTTCTGCTGCGCAGGAAGTTCGGAGATCCGTGGTATGCCCCTCTGGACCGGCTGTGGAGTTCGACAGACGCATATATGGACTTGGCGGCGAGCGGTGTCGATGCGGTCGAATACTTCCAAGATCAATCAGGTCGTGAAGTGGACAAGCTATTCTGGTCGCAATTCAACGTTCCAGAGCGTCCGCTTCCCTTGACTGATCAGCTAGCCAAATGGGACGAACTTAATAGGTTGTCCGGACTCACCATGAGGTCTATTGTAGATCAGTTGTGCCCAGAGAAGCCGAAGCCGAATAGCTATTTCAGCTTAGTGCAGCAGTTCCTTGGTGCGGTGCCGTGCATCAACGCGATGAAGAGGTTGGCGTGCATAGAAGGCTCGCGGGTGGCCTTTGCCCATGTCAAGGCATACTGGGCAGAGATGGATGCTACGACTGTTGCGGCGCAAGGTTCGGCCATGGGCCGAGTAGCTGCCGAGCACTATTTTGAAGAGGTTCTTGAGGGTGCTCGTTTGATAGAGTCCCAGTGCTCGAAGAATATTATGTTTGAATGACATGTATTCCCATTATAAACACAATGTTTTTGTGAAATATAGTAAAGCTGTATTTATACTTTTGCCGGAAAGTAACGTGATGCCTCCTGTGCGGTCGTTTATGTATATAACCTGAAAGATTGCAGTCGTTGGCTTCAAACCCAACACATATAATGCGGAGGTGCTCGCAAAAACGCGTGTTCACACTTAACCCAACGTCTTGTTCCTATTAAGGAGGTGATAGCGCAGCGAACGAGGCAACCGGACTATAATGCTTTAACACTTTCACTTAGCCATAGGAGTTTGACAGTGGGGCTACTAGATAGCCCCTGGTGGCTCCGCACTCTCCCAATCTCGGGGTGCGTACATGCCTGGTCGGGAAACGGCCCTTCGTTAAGGCGTAGGAATTCTAACATTCTGATAGGTCATCGAGTGGTTGACCAGTCTCACGCTATATATATCATGACAGTCAGTTTTCGGCTATCTCTACTGAGGTGCTCGTCCCGATGAACCAGGGCACAATCGCAGTAGTTCTCCTGGTGCTGCCTTAGCCGATAAAGCGGAACATAAGGCACCAAAACACAGGAGCCGGGCAAACCCAACATTTGACCAAAGATAGTGATTCGGAGCTGATGCATATAGGGCCAAACTCGCGACGCCGAACACTCCCTAAGGTATTCGGTCTTTATGGTATAGACTGGGCCTAAATAGTGCCCTTTGTAAGAAGCCCTTTGTGTCTAGGTACGTGCATTACTCTGACGTGGCCACATGCCAAGACGTCAGCATCCTTCTCAATTGTACTGAGAATTCGAGGGATGTGTATCAACAAGGGACAGTAAAAAAAAGGTTTATGCAGGGTCTTAATCTAAAAAGAATCCTTGGAGCGGGTCCCTGCTGCACGGCTGCGCCTGTGTATCCGTTGTGCCGTATCCTGGATGACTGTAGCACGATGATCATCTGTAAAAGAGAGGAACTTAGGTGAAAAAGTTGTCGTGCAAAAAGATAGTTTTTAAAGAAACCATGTATAACTAGAAATGAGTAGAAATTGCCACTTGTCTGCGCGCGTTGAGCCCCTTGTATTTGTAATAAGGGTGTGGCCATCAATCCGGTACAAATTACATATAGCAGCGCCGGACTCTTCTAACCGCGTCCGTGGTCTTGACGACCTTTAGTAGCAGGGAGCCCGTGCAGTGAGCCCCTGGGCCTGGCATTACTTCTTTAAAGGTAGTGTTGCTATGGCAAATTTTCGTTGGGTCTATCCCCATTTCGCGGATTGTATCCTGGTATATCAGGTTTAAACTGCTGGCACCGTCCATCAGGACTCGTGCAAAGTGGTATCCGTCAATTATTGGGTCTAATACCAGGGGAGCCCATCCTGCCCGCCGGATACTAGCTGAATAATCACGATGGTCAAAAGTGACCGGTTGAGACGACCAGTGGCAGGGTTCCGCGGTGATAGGCCCTTGGGCATATTTATCTGGGAGGGCCGCTTTGCTTGCCTTGATCACGTGTAATACGTTGACTATTTTGACTTCTGATGGAAACTTCTTTTGTTCCCCAGTGTCTTGCTTGAGAGGCTCATCCTCATCTTCGCTTGGTGTATCCTCCACCTTGTGTACGGCGTTGAGCTTGCCGGACTGCTTGAAGACCCAACATTCTCTGTGGGTATGATTAGCGGGTTTACCAGGGGAGCTATGGATCTGACATACCTTGTCTAGAATTTTGTTCAGGCTAGACAGTTCATCTCTGGCGCCTTTAGAGGGCGGCTTTTGTTTAGCTGGCCGAGAGCTTCGGAATCCGGCGTTTACCGCCGTGCTCTTCGGGTTGTCTTCTTTATTCTGATGCTTATTATTTTTGCTGCGTCATGATTTCCCATTTGCATCTCTAACTTCGGATGTGCTTGGGTCGCTGGTGCTGCATCTGGCTAGCCAGTTGTCCTCACCCGCGCAAAAGCGGGTCATGAGGCTTGTTAATGCTGCCATTGTTCTCGTCTTTTCTTGGCCGAGGTGTCTGGCAAGCCATTCGTCGCGGACGCTATGCTTAAAAGCTGCCAAGGCTTCGGCGTCCGGGCAGTCAACTATTTGGTTCTTCTTAGTAAGAAACCTGTTCCAAAGCTTTCGGGCTGACTCTCCGGGCTGTTGAGTTATATGACTCAAATCGTCTGCATCCGAGGGTCGGACATAAGTCCCTTGAAAATTTGCCCAAAAAGCGTCTTCGAGCTCTTTCCAACTTCCAATGGAGTTTTCGAGGAGGCTTTTAAGCCAGTGCCGAGCTAGCCCTTTGAGCTTGAGGGGTAAGTACTTGATGGCGTGGAGATCATCTCCTCGAGCCATATGGATATGGAGGATATAGTCCTCAATCCAGACCCCAGGGTCTGTTGTTCCGTCGTATGCCTCTATGTTTACGGGTTTGAATCCCTCTGGAAATTCATGGTCCAGCACCTCATCGGTGAAACATAGGGGGGGTGCGGCACCCCTGTATCTGGGTGTACCGCGTTGTTCTGATGTTTGTTGTGTTACATCATATGCTAGGGCGCGCTTGCGTGGTCCATAGATGGATCTGGTTGCGCCGTCCTTTTGGTGTGAGCCCTCGTGTGGATCGCGTATTGGCTTGCGAATGGCGTTGTTTGCCACTCCATGTAGGCCGTGAGGTCGTCTATCCGGCCAGGTGGCCGTTTTGATTTTTGGTTGTGGGGGATCTAGGGCCTCCTCATCAAATTCAGGTAGCAACTTCCGCTTCGGGTAGCTCTTGGTGGGGCAATTACCACCATACTTCGCTGTTGTGTTGAGTACTTTACTCCATCTGATTTGGAGTGTGTCCTGCGCAACCTTGAGCCTTTGCTTCTGTTTTTCCAGACTCCTCGCGGTGGCAACAAGCCTTTAACGGGCATTTTGCTGCTCCGGGTGCCTGTCCGGCGTTATGTCATCCGGACTATTATCTTTGACAGAATTGGTTTGTTCGGTTTGATTCTCGGTATTGCCGTGGTCCGGCAGTGGTTCGCCCTGCTCCAACGCTGGGTCTGTATGATCATTATTTCTGCTGAGGCAGGATTTGGGGCGGCGTTTGCACGCCGCTTTGACTGCTTCTCGAGGGGACAAGCCTTCGTTGCGTCCTTCCGTTCCTCGTCGTCGTCTTCTTTTGGTGTGTCCACCATGTATACGTCATATGATGAGGTGGACGTCTAGCGCCCTGTGGGCGGTGGTTCCTCTTCTCCTCCCGCATCGTCGTCCATACCGTCGATGACTTAGGAGTCGAAGTTTAGCATGTCGGTTGAGTCATCGACAGTGGCTACCAAGTGGGTGGTGGGTGGGCCTCGAATTTCTTCATCGTCCGCATCCCACTCCTGCCAGACATAGTTCGGCTAGGATTCTCCTAACAAGGAGGGTGACCTTAATGAGTTCAGTATGTCGCCAAAGGGCGAGTGCTGAAAAATATCCGCGGAGGTAAACTCCATAATTGGCGCCCAATCGGATTCGATAGGAACGGGCGCAGGCGGTTCGGAGTGCGTGGCCGGAGAAGGATCCGGCAGTTTCACAACACGGCTCTCGTGCAAGGCAGGGTCGATGTTCGGCTCGATCGCCGCTGAGGGTAAGGCCTCCGTGGCGGGGTCCATCCACCCGTCCGCAGAAGGTGCAACTGGCTCCGAATTGAGGGTCGGAGCGGCTACCGGTGCGATCTCCTTAACACCGTCCGATGGGAGAGCTAAGTCATGCTCATCGTGACAGCATGGCGCACAAGGCAGAGGCTCGAATCCGTCGAAGATCGAATCTCCACGGATATCGGCCGTGTAGTTTAAGCTTCCAAACCTGACTTGGTGGCCAGGGGCATAACTTTCCATCAGCTCCAGTTGGCCAAGCGAACTGGCCCGCAGTGCAAAGCCGCCGAGCACGAAGATCTGTCCGGGGAGAAAAGTCTAACCTGGACCGCATCGCTATCGATGATAGTAGGAGCCATCAAGCCTAACGGCGACGACACAGAGGAACTCTCAATGAAAGCACCAATGTCGGTGTCAAAACCGGCGGATCTCGGGTAGGGGGTCCAGAACAGTGCGTCTAGGCCGGATGGTAACAGGAGGCAGGGGACACAATGTTTTACCTAGGTTCGGGCCCTCTTGATGGAGGTAAAACCCTACGTCCTGCTTGATTAATATTGATGATATGGGTAGTACAAAAGTAGATCTACCACGAGATCAGAGAGGCTAAACCCTAGAAGCTAGCCTATGGTATGATTGTATGTTGTCCTACGGACTAAAACCCTCCGGTTTATATAGACACCGGAGAGGGTTAGGGTTACACAAGGTCGGTTACAAAGGAGGAGATATCCATATCCGTATTTCCTAGCTTGCCTTCCACGCCAAGTAGAGTCCTATTCGGACACGAGACGACGTCTTCAATCTTGTATCTTCATAGTCTAACAGTCTGGCCAAAGGATATAGTCCGGCTGTCCGGAGACCCCCTAATCCAGGACTCCCTCACACGCGCAAGCACTAGGATTGATCGTCGGCATTAATTGGGATCCGCTCTCAGTTTCTTGGATTATGCCATAACCTTTCAAACAGTGGAATCTCTCTCTACTATTGACTTTCTCCAAGTTACTAGAATCATTCCCAGCATTAGCATTTTGTTCCTAGCTTGCACCACCATTGTGCCATTCAACCATGGACTACCGTTCTCAGTAATTTCTGGTCAGGATCACCTTCAAAAGTGGTCCTACCATGGGTCCCATCCATTTCCGATGATAAGCGAAAGTCATCATTTGCGTTGTCTTCAACAAGGTAGTCCACATCATCCATCCTAGTCCGGGTATGCCATCCCTTCGTACTCCGCCAAACGATTGTTGTGATTTGCCTTAGGCTGGTATAAAGAGTTTCAATGATCTCTGAATCAAAAGTAATTATTTTTGCCACTTAAGGGAATATTTCTGCGAGTCATCTTCTTTAAGATATCTTGTTATGGTATCATGGAAACTCAACTCCTCGCTACGTTGACAACCGTTCACCACCTTCTTAAGCGTGAAATTGTTGTCTACCTATTGAACCTTCGTCATCTATTACACTCCATCCATGTGGATGTATGTGTCGTGTCTCAGCTCGAGAGATGTTTCAATGTCTCCCTCCATGAGTTGATCCTGAGTTGTTTGATCTTCGAGGAGATCGATCCTTCTAGAGTTTTCCCTTTCCTCTTGTTGTCTTGTTGGTTTGAGTTCTTAGAGCAAGACATCGAGACAAAGATGGTGATCGAATCAACGTTCTTATGAAGTGCAATTTGGATCGTGAAGACTGTGTTAGTTTGCGTCCCCCTTTCATCTTACCCTATGCTAGAATCTCGGGACGAGATTCTTGTTTAGTGGGGGTGAGTTGTCACAGCCCTAGAATTTGATTGCAAATAGTTGCACAAGCATCCATGCATCATGTCTAAATTCCTTTGAAAGTTGAAATGGGGATTGTTGAAACCCTACCACCCAATGAATTTCAACTACGGTCAAGTTAAATCTTTTCAATGAACCCAAAATGCCCCTCATTAATGTTCATCATTTTTGTTTTGGTCCAGAACCTCTGCCAAAAATGGTGCACACTTTTATAGGACACTCTGGCTTATTGAATTAAATCATACATTATTTGTTCTTGGACATCTAAATGCTATAAATAATTTTAAATGCCCAAATGATCCTGAAAGTAAATGAGGGCTGTTGGAAATAATCCAAACAGAGCCCACAAATTTTTTCAGGGTTTTTGATAATGCTCTGGCATTTTTATTAAAGCCAAAACAAATTACAGAAATAGAAAAATAATAGAAAAGGGTTAGAAACTCACCTGGCTTACCTGTCCAGCCCAGCTGGCTTGGCACTGTGCCAACCCAGTCCACTGGCCAGCGCTAGTCGTCCACAACCTCGTGCCAGTGGGCACGAGGGCGTGTGCCCGCGGTGCGCTAGCACACGCGCGGCCACCGACGGCCACCTCCTGCTTCTGCTGACGCCCTGGACGACTCCAGATGGTGCCACAGACCTCCCTGCCTCACTCTCTCACTCTCCCTCGCTCTCACCCCCTTCCCTAGATCCCTCTTTCTCGCGCCCGAGTGCACCGTAGCGCGCCACCGAGCACCACCGCGACCACCGGCCGCCCCACGCCGCGCCATGTGCCCAGAAGCTCCGCCACATCGCTTGCTACCTCTCCGTCAAGCCACGAGACACCGGACGCCCTGTGGAGCCGTCACCGCCGTCTTCTCCATCGTCGGCCGCCCGAGATCGCCGTCAACGGCCCGTCGCCGTACGTCCTTCCACGAGCCCACTTAGCATGCCACTGGATCCGCTGTGAGATCCTGCTCCGAACCCCTCTTCTCCCCCTCATTTATGCGCACTCTAGATCTGTTTCCCGCCATGGTCATAGCTCCTTGCCGCCATTCATGTCGCCGCCATAGCCAGGGCCACCGCAGCTCGCGCCCGCATGTGTTCCCACGCTCGGCAGCCTCCCAGAAGGCCAATGCCGCCGCCCGCAGCTCCTGCCATGCACTACAGCACCGCGCGCGCACCTGGCCGTGCTCTAGCCACCACCCCGAGCTCGTTTCTAGCGAGCTCCGGCGTCCCCGCAGCCTACCGCTTGCTCCCTTGGATGTGGACGAGCCCGGGCTATGCCCTGGTGCCCTCAGCGCGCCAAACCCCCACCCATGGCGCTTTCCCGGCACCCTCTGCCGTAGATTTGGTCGCCGACATTTACACTTCGGTGGTGCTGATGTGGCGTCGTAATTATGGCCTAATCACGTTTAGTTTAATCACCTCACCCACTGACAATAGGGACCCACCAACTAAATAAGCTCGGGTTAAGTTTAGATTAGATTTATTCAAACACGGGGGATGCACACGCAAGCATTGACTTTGCTGAGGTGTCCATTGATCGGTCCCACCTGGCTGTGACACGAGCCAGCACTATGACACCAACCAGTGGGACCCACTGGTCAGGTTTGACCTGGACCAGCCCTGTTGACTCGCTGACGTCATGCTGACACATTGCTGATGCAGTTAATCTTCTCTGGAATTAGTTTATTTTCGAAATAACCAAAAATTCCAGAAAATGACTTAAACTTCAAAAATCCATAGAAAATAATCTATAACTCCAATGGAAATAATTTATATATGAAAAATGATCAAAAAATCTAAAGAATCTGTTTATGGCATTTGCATGCATGTTAGAGCAACTTATGTCCTCTGTTTAGGACAATTCAATTAAATGGCATTTAAGAAAGCACATATGGAGTTTGAATTTGAACCTAGTGTTCAAACCAACTCCATTTAACTTGTTGCTAGTTGCATTAGGCCAATCAACAACATATTGCCATGTCACATTCATGCATCATATTGTTGCATGGCATTGATTGTGTTTCTTCTTTGTTTGTTGGAGGTTGTTCCCTCTTGATACACGTGTTCCGATGACGTGATCGATGAGACCGATGAAGAGCTATACTATCTTCAGAAGTTCCAGGCAAGCAAAACCCCCTTGTGATAAACCGACACCATCCCTAGTCGACGTAGCAAATTTTGTGCTATGAACAAATCTTCAGAAGGGTGACGAGACGCTGGCATTAAGGTCGTGTGGATGGGAGAATTATCCCTTGATGTATGAGCGGATAAAATATGCTGCCCTCGATGCCCGTGTGAGTTTCGAGATAGCTGCAAGGTCCAGAGAGCCTTGTTGTGAAGTCGTCTCCCATAGAAAATGAGAAGAAGAAGAAGAAGAAGAAGAAGAAGAAGAAGAAGAAGAAGAAGAAGAAGAAGAAGAAGAAGAAGAAGAAGAAGAAGAAGAAGAAGAAGAAGAAGAAGAAGAAGAAGAAGAGGAAGAAGATGCTGCAGCAGCAGGGCATTGTGGATGGATGAACTATTTCCTCTCTTGTAAAAAAAATATTCCCTCTCTATGTATATTGATATAGATAGACTATTTCGATGCTGTGCATGTCTTTGGAACAAGTAGTAGCATGGGTCCGCTTGACTATAAGGAACTATTTATCTGCCTAGCTTTCTCTAATACTCCTTCTAGTGATCAGTATGCAATGCATGTGTCCGTAGACATGACAGCTTGTGCATGGAAGTTCAACTACGGCGACCATCGCGTTTCATCCACTACCACTCGCGATTCCCACGACGCCGCTCCAACATGCTACTACCACATGGAATTCGGCGAGCATCAAGTTTCTACCACAACCACATGCGAATTCCATGACGCCGCACGAACCCATGACACCACACGTCCCGCACCATCGAATTTTCATCCAGAGGTTGTGACACATTTCGTCCCGAGCATCAATCCTCAGATGGAGTACTTCTGTACTACAGGTAGTACCCATCGGTGTGGCCATCTACGCCTCATAACGCCCCGGAGCCCAGCTCTGGCACCCCCGCCACGGACACGCCACCACCGGCCGGTTCATCTCCAACGAGTGAGTCCCGAACCACACACCACCATGAGAATGACATGTGGGCCAGCCGCATTTAATGTCTGCATGTCATTGAATCATAGGCCGGGCACTAAGCCATTGAAGTTCGGTCCCGTGGGCCCCGAGAGGGAAATGTAACTCCTGCGGCAGGCCTTGTGGTGCTCCCATAGTACGAGCTCGTGCCAAACACGGAATTTGTTTCTTACTACTACCAACTACTAATAAGGTACAGTGCATTGCACGCATGAGATTCTGGTGGTTTATGCATTATGCTTCTACATGTGGAGTCTTCTAGATTCTACATGTGGCAAAATCTGGTGGAATGAAGATGATATCAACCGACCAGTAGTGCTCGGATTTGCCATCTTTGTACCGTCGGATTGGCTTCATCCAGCGACCAACTTTCAAAGTTATGGTTTGGTTTGCAGCCTAAGGTTGCCACGCCTAAGCTTAGGCGTGTCGGCATGTGTTTGGTTCATTGCTACACTTGTGGCTTGCCACACTTTTCTAACTACATGGTCCACATGTCATAGACTCAACTTCTTGCCAAATCTTGCCACACTTGCGGTGGCCATTTTGTTAGCCACATTTTTTTGTGGCAGACACACTTTGCCTAAGCTTCGTTGTGGCAAAGTTAGTCATGAATGAAGTTCAACCATGGAGTCTTCTAGATTCTACATGTGGCAGAATCTGGTGGAATGTAGATGATATCCAACGGCCAGTAGTGCTTGGATTTGCCATCTTTGTACCATCAGATTGGCTTCATCCAAGGACCAACTTTCAAAGTTATGGTTTGGTTTGCAGCCTAAGGTTGCCACGCCTAAGCTTAGGCGTGCCACAAGTGTGTTTGGTTGTGTTCTCGTCTCAGCATACACTACAAAAAAATACACTTCCGTGATGATAAGTGTTTGTCATAGTAGGCCACTTTTTTGTCATGCATGTACATCCATGACAAATTTATGACAGAATCAAGAGAGTCATACATGTGCTGTTGTAGAAGTGTTCCATGACATTACCAAAATTATCATCACGGAAGTGTTCACTTCTATGACAATAAATCGCATGTCACAGAAGTGCTTTCGTCAAGGGTGACCGACACGTGGCATCCACCGTAACGGAACGCCGTTAAGCTATCGGGTCGGGTTTTGGATCCGATAACCCGTTAACAGCCCCGACCAATGGGGATTTTCCGCGTGTAAAATCATCATTGGCTAGAGGAAACACGTGTCGGCTCATCGTTGGGACAGATGTCATCCACTCACTGGACAGAAGGCGCCTATGATACGTCGACACGTGGCACGGCCCAATAGTGGCCCATTCCTGTGAAAAGGCCAGCCCATTTGACTTGGTCAAAAGCTGGCGGGCCGGCCCATGGAAAGCATGCTAACGGCATGTTCGCATATAGCCCATTTACAGTCCGCTAACCCAAGGCCCGTTACGCCCTATCCGAATTAGGCCCAGTAGCGTCCTCTGGGCCGTCCAATATGATTCCAGCCCATTTTCACTTCTGGCCCATGTATAGCCCATGACGTCTTTCAGCCCATATGAGGCCCTTTGTAACTCTTGGCCCATTAGCAGCCCGTGCTGAAACTGGCCCGTAATGAATAGTGTATCACTTTACACCCATTAACGGCCCGTGGTGAAACTGGCCCGTAATGAACAGTGTATCACTTTATACCCATTAACGGCCCGTTATTCCATTGGGCCGTCTCCATCCCATGTTATCTTTCGGCCTTCTCAGAGCCCATTTATTCTTGGGCTCATTTCCAGCATTCATTTACTTACGGCCCGTTACTGTCATTTTCTGCTTGTGGGCCAAATTCAACCCATGGTTACAGTCGGCCCGTTTGTGGTCCGTTAATATGTTGGGCCATTTTCATAGCGTCATCAAATACGGCCTATTAACGATGGCCCTTTATGGTCGGCCCATGAACGGACAATTCCAACTCTAGCCCGTTTACGGCCAGAATGTGGTCTGTTTGGCCCATGTTTGGCCAATCGATCATTTGGCCCGTATAAGGCCCATTGATGATACGGCCCGTAGAAGGCCCATTGATGATACGGCCCGTAGAAGGCCCACTGTTTCTACGGCCCGTAGAAGGGCCACTGTTTATATGGCCCGTAGAAGGCCCACTGTTTCTATGGCCCGTAGGAGGCCCAGTGTCACTACAGTAAATATTAGCCCATGGTTATTGTGGCCTAGTTTTAGAAAATAGGTTATTGCAGCCATTAGCAAACCGCGAAAAAAGAACTGCACTGACTACAAGCAAACAAATAAACAAGACAACAAGGAAACAAATAAGCAAGCAACTTACACTAGGCAATCACGGCTATTACACATATTACATCCACTGGGAATCAAAGTTCGCCACCAGTGCAAATATAGGGAACACAGCAGCATATAAACGCCGCAGCAAAACAAGTCCATAACTGAAACCACTTCAAAAGAGCTCAAGAAACAATATCCTGGGTACCCATAATGGTGGCAAGATGCTTAGCAAGCTTATTAAGTTTCTCTTGTTTGGGGCTTAAGTCCTCCAGCGTTTGCTATTGCACCAGAAAGTATGCATCTGAATTCTGCAGGGACTCCCTCAGTCCTTCGGCTTCTTGTCGCATAACATCTAATCGATGTCTTTCAACTTGAAGTTGAGACTCAAGAAGCTGAACTGATTCAGGCAATGAGTTCGAAGAGCTGGTGCCAGCAGTGGTAGCCAGTAACTCGAACACTACATCAAGACAGGACTTTGGGGTTGTCTCAGTGTCTTCAATATAGTTTTTATCAGCTTTCTTGGAGACTAACAGGGAAGTCTCACTATCTCGAACCTTATCTGCATTACTTCCTTTACCATTGCATAACAGGGTAATCTTCTGCAATATTTTATCCGTGTTCTAAAAGAGAAACAAACAAACACATCTCAGGTTTACAATGTAGTATATGAAACTCATTTTGGTAAACCAGTTCAGTAGTAAGGTGGACAGGATAACAACATGAAACAAACATATATCTATGTAGTATGGTCACTGTATGGTCTATATCATTCTAGTTTATGTTGCCAAATCAAGATAGATACAGTTCGAATCATATCTATTTAAGACAAAGCAGCATAGACAGAATATAAGTGTGGGAAACTACACAGCAATAGCAACACTTGTAATGTGCATGGCATGAGAACATAACTGTTTATTCAATTGAAACTGAAATCAACATAGTGCAAGTTACAACAGCAAACAGCCAAACACATTGAAGAAACAGGTTTAAAACATACTTGTTGCGCCATTGGAGTTTCCATTGCATCCTTCAAATTTGAAATTAGTTTGTATCAGTAAATACAGTGATGCAAGAGCAAAGTAGTATGAACCATAGCTACGGAACCTAACCTGAGAACAATTCCTCTTCTGCTTTAAGCGTTGACTTCGGGTTCGGAGTGGTGGTCTTCGTGATTTGGGCACCGCAGTTGCCTTACTAACTGCTCGTGTTTGGGTGCTCTGTGGTGGAGACGGTGCTGTGCCAACGGGAACTGGTTGTCTATCTGCTGGGGTTGGGGTTAGAAGGGGTGTAGCTGGTTCTCTGTCCAACTGGGTAGGGGTACAATCTGCATGAGTGTGGGTTATGTGTGGTGGGGCTAGTTCTTGGGCAAGTACAACCGTGGTTCTATTTGCATCGACAGGTAGCACGATCTTTTCTGAAGACCGTGTTTTTACTCCCATGGATACTGCCATCACTCCCTCCAATTGAAATGGCTGATAAACAAGAAAAGTAATTGAATGTACAGACATTGTAAGATAGACAGGTGCAATGGATAGTAGGGAAGAAAACATGGCATGAAATAATTCACATTTATGTTGTCTAAGCAAACAGAATAGCAGGACATAATTTCACATATATGATGGCTAATTAAACAGGATAGCATGACACAATTTCACATGTATGATGGCTAACTAAACAGGATAGAATGACATACTTCAAAATATGATGACTATGTAAACAGGATGACATGATATAACTATACGATGTGTCTATTAAAGTGGTTGGCATGACATAAATCACAAACATGTCGTCGATGGAAACATGATGGCATGATATAATTCACGGATAGAATGACATAATTTAAATATGATGACTATGTAAACAGGATGAGATGATATAACTATATTATGTCTTTAGAAAATGGGTTGGCATGCCATAATTCAGATACATGATGTCTATGTAAACATCATGGCATGACATAATTCAAATATTTGATTTATATACTAAGGAAGTGAGCAGAGGGCAATTGCATATATGATGTGTCAACTAAGGAGATGGCATTCAATATTGTGTATATGATGTAAAAACTAAGCATTGCAATACAACATATGCATTATATGAGTAATATAACCCTGCCAAGTTTGTGCATACACCTCAGGGGGATAATAGGACTGGTCATCTTCCTCTGAATCCTCCTCTGAAGAGCTATCTGTAACCATCAAGATATCTGCTTCAGCAGGTAGCATTGTCTGCTCTAAAGACCTTGTTTTCACTCTAGATTTCTCCATCACCAATTCAAATGGCTGATGCACAGGAAGAGCAGTTGAATATACAAACATTGTTGAAAAAATCAATGAGAAATACAAAAAAAAGGACGGCATGATATAATTCACATATATGACGCTTCCCTAAACAGCATGGCATTGCATAATTCACATACATAATGCCTTGCAACAAGATAACATTGCATAATTCACATATATAATGTCTTGTAACAAGATGGCGTTGCATAATTCACATATATGGTAATTAGACACTAAACAGGTGGCATTCACACAAAGCATGTCTAAACTAAGCAAATGGCATAGCAATGCAAGATACCATACACACGATATGAGCAACATAACCCTACGAAGTTAGGGCATGCACCTCGGGGGGGAGGGATATGACTGATCATCTGTCTCTGAATCCTCCTCTGAGGAGCTATCGGTAACCAACAAGACATGCGCTTCATAAAATAGAATTGTCTGCTCTGAAGACCTTGTTTCCACTCCAGATTTTTCCATGACCGTGCCAAATGGCTGATGCACAGGAAGAGTAATTGAATGTACTAAAATTGTTGACAAATTTAACACGTAATAACAAAATGATGGCATGATATATTCACATATATGATGCCTGGCTAGACAAGATGGCATTGCATGATTCACATATATGATAAAGAAACTAAACAGATGGCATTGACACAAAGCATGTCTAAACTAAGAAGATGACATCTTTAATGTATACAGTAAGCAATGCAAGGCACCATATGCATGATATTACCCACATCAGCATGCCAAGTTAGAGCGAAGACCTCATGGGGTAAATAGGAGTGGTCTTCTCCTTCTGAATCCCCCTCATAACAGTTATCTTCCTCGTGATTATGATCCGAAATGGGTAGAGGGGGGCTGCCTTTGCGCCCACCATGGAATGACGTCCGCATGAAATTTTATTGCCACGCAAGGCTCGTCTCTTTGGCTCTACATGATCAGTTCCATTGTGTACAATAACTGGTATGCATAGGAATAAAACATAGTGAGATTATCTAAGGAGTGCATGCACAAATCCAGAGTGATGGTAGCAAACTGTGGATAGACCCAAAACCAATGATAGCAGGCAGATAATAGCTTTAGTTAAAAATACAGATAATGGCTCCTTTAATGTTTGTTTGCACCCAACATGAAACTCATAGTAGACACCGGAGATTAACCAGATAGTAGACAGATAGTACTGATTGCTGCCCCAATATGTACCTCACAACCATTTAAGAACTCAAGTTTCAGCATTAGTTTGGACCTGAATCAGAGTCTAATAGGTGAAGACGACGATAATGTAGCATGTCATCATATTAAGCGACGCATAACGTAAGCAGACACGGAAGAGTGCGACCTCTCTTGCAGACCCGTGTAGTCCTGAAGGTCATCTACTTAGTTGATGATGGCAATGCAGTTGCCGTGGCTGCCGGCGGCGAGGAAGAAGATCTGAGGCGGTGAAAGACAGTCTGGAGAGCGGATCCCTGCTGTGGTGAACCCTTCCGTCATTGGAGCAGCTGAGCTGGGGTGGAACACAGCGGCGCAGGAGCAGGACAAACCACACAAGGTTTTCTTTGACACATATCTGTAACAGAAGTAATTGAGTAAGGACATGTTTGGATTTGAGGATTCTAACAATGCAGGGATAGGAAATAGATAGGAATAGGATAGGAATGCACGTGCAAAACAGAGAATTTAAAAACATAGGTTTTCTGTCAATCTGGGTGTTTGATTCACAATAATTGGAAGATCACAGGATGCAAAAAAGCATGGTGAGATTAAGTCAAACCACAAGAAAATGTATGGTTATAATGCTATTATGCTACTACTCCCTCCGTTCGGAATTACTTGTTGCAAAAATGGATGTATCTAGACGTATTTTAGTTCTAGATACATCCATATCCGAGACAAGTAATTCTGAACGAAGGGAGTATCTATTAGTCTTGTGCTTGATGATTAGGAATATGAACGGAGGAGAAGTGGAAATTAGAATTCCTACGGTTTTTCTTTCAAGGAGACACTAAAGGAACAAATCCTACAGTTTTCCTTTGCTCTATTCCTTTGCACCAAATTCATGAAAAGTAGTACCATAGGACCAATTCCGATGTTTTTCATTCACTTTTCCTTTCAAGCACTGGCGATTCTAGTAGGCAGGCTTGAGCAAGGAAAATCCTACACTAAAAAAATGTTTTTGTGCTACTTCTATTACTTTGGACCCAGGCCACTGCCATACTAGCTCAACTCCCAGGCCCATCGACAAATGCACAGCTCAAACGCGTAGAGATAATTAATGATGGCGTTCAGGAGAGTCCATCACGGATAGCTAAGTTGCCTGGTACCTCACTGCTTGTCATATAGTAGGATAAAATAATCGTATTTCCCGTTACTACGAGTGCTCAGTGGACAATATATATAACATGTAGAGTAAAAAGAGATGCAACAAGTGTAAAACCTCTTTGGCGAAGCCATGTCGATCTTAGCATGATTGGGTTGGCTGGTGAGGATGCTCTGGCTGACTTGGTTGTCGGAGGAGGGGAAGAAGATCTTAGGCGTCTGGAGATGGAGCCCGAGGTACTGCTCCGCTGTGATGGAGGGTTTCGTCGTTGAAGCAGCTTCGGTGAGTTGTACGACACCGAGGCTGAAGTAGGACAAGAGAGACAACGAACAACGTTAACCTGAGTGGAATTCTAATAGCATCTCCAATACATGACGTAAAGTACATAAACACAAAGTGCTAGATGTAAAATACATCAGCCGCTCATCTCTGAACTTAACTGTTGAAACTGAACTTAACTGTTGAAACTGAACTTAACTGTCGAAAGTGAACTTAACTGTCGAAACTAAATTTTGTTGTCGAAACTGAATTTTGCTGTCGAAACTGAACGCACTAGCAAGGTGAGGCTACACGTCGGTCGTCTGACTTTTTCATCTCTGGTCAGTCGATTTTGCAGCCGTTGGATACGAAATCAAGGGCCTGCGGTTCATCTTCAACCTCCACCCCCCCCCCTGAGCCGGCCGAACAGCAGCCCCCCGTCGCCCGTGGCCGGCGGTGCGCCACCCCGCCTGCCCCGAAAACACTCCCCATCGCCGGTCTGCCGCCGCCCCGGCCATCCCTCTAGCCCCCCCCCCCCCGTGCCGAGCTTTTTCTATGGCGATCCCCACGCCACCGCCCCGCCAACGCCCTGCCACCGCCGGCGACCACCGCCCTCATCCTGAACCCTAAGATAGATAGTGGGGTACCTCTTCGGCGAGCCCCCCTCCCCGCTGTGGCTGGTTCTTCCTTCACCCCGGCGGCATCGGAGTGAAGTGTAGCTAAATCGGAGCACCATCGCAAGCAAGAGCAAGAGCGAGAGCAGTAGCGCGAGCAAAAGCAATAGCAAGAGCAGACCAGGCAGGGGACCGAGAGCAAGAGCAGAGCAGCAGCGCGAGCGAGAGCTAAAGCAGCAGCAGGTCCTACTGATGTGGACATCGCCGCCGAGGGAGCAACGCCGTGGAGGAAGTGGCTGGCAACGCCGCCGTGGATGGAGCCGCACCGTGTCAGCTCGGGACCGAGCGCCGGCAGCACCGTGAAATCGAATCAAGAAGAAAATGCGGCGATTAGTGTACAACCTCTTTGGTGGCGCCGATTAGCCCGCAGCTTCATCCAAGGAAACAGTGATGATGATGCTCTTCCGGTGTTGCAGGTGAAGACGGCGGTGTGGGAATGGAGGTGGCGCAAAAGACGAGGGGAACGTCGGGGCAGCTCCTTGGAGGTGGAGGATGGTGTGGCTGAACCGGCGGGACGATGAGATCGACGACGGATCCTCATCCGGTACGGTGGATGAGGGACATCGAGGTGTTGCTGTGGACGACGTCATCGGGGAAGAGGCTCTGGCTAGGTGGCAGATGGAGCAGGGTGTGGGGTTTTGTCGCGGGTTTTCACGGCCTCGGTGTACGAATGGGTGGGCGGATGGGATGGCAGTGGGGAACCATGGCTTAGACGCGTTTGTCCAAAATGTGGGGTAAGTTACGAAAGTACCCCCGGCGATTTGAGGCGGTTCTTTCGGTTCAGGGGTACCACGGGAATTTTGCGTGTCGGGATTTCACAGGAGGTGGGAGTTTTCACGTGCGTTGTAATTTCGGAATAGCAAGGCGCGGGTTGAGATGGAGGGAGTTGTCGGAGCACAACAAGACAAAGATATATCTTAAATATTTCGGGCTAACAAGGCACGGGTTGAAGAGGCGGGAGTTTCGCAGCACGATAGACAGAGATACTAGCTTGAATTTTCGGCATAACAAGGCGCGGCTTGAGATTTCGGAAGAACAAGCTTAACATGTACCCAAAAAAGACAATTTGCACCTCAACACGCACAACACACACACAAACACCATTTAGACTAGAGTAAGGTACACGTGCCACTACTACAAAAACAGCTATAGCCAATATGGACACTAATGGCGTACTGTACATGTGGTGCGCCATTACTAAATACTAATGGCGCACCTAATGGCGCACCACATCCACGGTGCGCCATTAGTAAACATAATTTTTTTAATCTTTTCAAAACTACTAATGGCGCACCATGGGATGGTGCGCCATTACTAGTAATGGCGCACCACTCTAGTAATGGCGCATCATCCCATGATGCGCCATTAGTAATTATGTTTCAAAACTTTTTTCAAATTATTTTTATTTTTAGTTTTTAAACTACTAATGGCGCACCGTGGGAGTGGTGCGCCATTACTACTTGAACTAGTAATGGCGCACCATCCCACGGTGCGCCATTAGTAATTTGGCCCAAACATTCCCCCGAATGCACCCCCCCCCCCTGTGGGACCGCCTTTTCAGTTTTAAAAAAATAAAAAAAATGATAGAAATGTCAGAAAAATAAAAGAAAATAAGATTCCCATGTGATATGTGGTCTAGTTGTTAGCAAAATTTACAAACATGAATTTTCGACTTTTTTGCAAAATCTCTCGAGAATTTCTAAAAATGGGCATAACTTTTGCATATGAACTCGGATGAAAAAGTTTTTTATATGAAAAATCATCTACTCAAAAAGTTACATCCGAATTTAACGGGGGGAACCCCGTTAAACATTTTCAAAATCCTCAAAAACCTAACAGAAAAAAGATACAGGGCTTTTAAGATCTAGAGAGGCAAAAAAATTCAAAAAATTTCGAACTTACTAATGGCGCACCTGCCCATGGTGCGCCATTACTATCTTCCCGCCTTCAAAATTCAAAGTAAATCTAAAAAATAAAAAAAGTTACTAATGGCGCACGTGCCCATGGTGTGCCATTAGTATCTTTCCGCCTTCATAATTCAAAATAAATCAAAAAAAATAAAAAATAAAATTAGTAATGGCGCACCTGCCCACGGTGCGCCATTACTATGCCGTATATATGGCTGGGCGTGTCCTCTCCTCCTTACCTCTTCATTCTTCTCCTCCACTCCACCTCTCCTCCACTCCATCTTTCCTTCTGTCCTCCACCATACTACCATCCTCCTCTCCGGCGACCTCCTCCTCCTCCTCTCTGGCGACCTCCTCCTTCCTCCTCTCCGGCGACCTCCTCCTCTCCGACGACCTCCTCCTCCTCTCCGGCGACCTCCTCCTTCCTCCTCTTCGGCGACCTCCTCCTCTCCGACGACCTCCTCCCCCCTCCTCTCCTCTCCTCCCCTCCCCTCCCCTCCCCTCACGGTTTCTCCTCCCTCCTCTCCGGTGAGCTCCTCCTCCCTCCTCTCCGGTGAGCTCCTCCTCCCGCATCTCCGGTGAGCTCCTCCTCCCTCCTCTCTGGTGAGCTCGTCCTCCCGCATCTCCGGTGAGCTCCTCCTCCCTCCTCTCCTCCCATCCCCTCATGGTTCCTCCTTCCTCTTCTCCGATGCTCCGGTGAACTCCTCTCCGGTGATGTAGGTGAGCGCCTCTCCGGTCACCTCCTCCTCCTCCTCTCCGGCGAACTCCTCTCTGGCAAAAGAACACGACAAAAGAACGTACAAGATCCAAAATCAGGAACAAAATTTGAAATAATATCGTGCAAAAAAATGAGCAAAAAATGGGAAAAAATCACGATCCAGATCCAAATTCAAAATTCAAAAATAGCAATGGCGCACGGTGGGGGTTAGACGATGCACCACTACTATTTTCCCACCTTCAAAATTCAAAAATACTAATGGCGCACCGTGGTCTATACTAATGGCGCACCAGTGGCCTATACTAATGGCACACCGTGGTCTATACTAATGGTGCACCAGTGGTGCGCCATTAGTATACCAGATAATAATGGCGCACCACTGGTGCACCATTAGTAAAAAATACTAGTGGCGTGGTACTAGTGGCGCACCAGTAGTGCGCCATTAGTAGGCAAAACTGGTGCGCCACTAGTAGGCCTTTTCCTAGTAGTGTGCATTGCATGCATGAGATTTGGCAACCAAATTATGAATAAATACCACATTATAGCATGAAAGATTTGAGACATATATGCATGATGTAGATGTTCGTTTAATTCTTATAGTTCATTTCATTCAAAATCATCTAGTTTTTATAAGAAAGCTAATCTATTTTAAGATTCATGGAATTGTGCGTCGTAAGACATAAAGTAAAAACAAATAATGGCAAATCATGTAGAAAAACATTTGGGAAATTCTGATACAGAAGATTCTAGAACAAATAAGAAGTGCTTGTGTTTTGATGTTTGTGCATTATGCTTAAGTTCAACCATGGAGTCTTCTAGATTATACATGTGGCGAAATCTGGTGGAATCTAGATGATATCCAACGGCCAGTAGTGCTCAAATTTGCCATCTTTGGACCATCGGATTCGCCTCATCCAACGACCATTTTGCAAAGTTAAAGTTACCCGCACACAATATAAAAAATATAATATATATAGGGGTATAGATATAGATATGTGATGCAAAAGCCGCCCATCATCTCCAATTAGAATAGTGTATCCATGCACGGATGCGATGTGGCCGAATGATGTCTTTCATCGGTATCTCAAATTCAAATCAGTCTGACCTTGTTCAATGTGTATACATTACAACATGCTCGTTTCCAAACCGCACCGCGCAGATCTCCGTTATATTCATGCATGCATGGGTTTCAAACATCAGGATCTCTTATTCAAATATTTGAATTCAACTTTACATTGATTGTGACCTCACCTATTCAGCTATTCTTTTACACCCACATAGTAGTCTTCTGTTTATAATTGTACCACTAACTTTCCCTCGTGCATGCATCCACACACACTACTAGTCGGCATTATCCATCGCACGCATGCAATCTTTTTCTATAGGGTGGTCTGCCATGAAGGCACAGACCAACACACATCCCCCTCTCCATCATATCGGGCATTCTTTATCTCTCACGCATGCGTGCACAACGATCGATGTTCCTCTATGTATGTGTGTATATAGCTAGGTCTTTCATAGTTTTCCACACAAACCGATCAATCGATATATCCAGTGAGGTCTCACCCTCTTTCCCACGTCCAAATTGATCAATCTATACCTCTCTATATAGGATTAACATATATA
Organism: Triticum monococcum; assembly: GCA_034509565.1. NCBI lineage: Eukaryota > Viridiplantae > Streptophyta > Magnoliopsida > Poales > Poaceae > Triticum > Triticum monococcum. The sequence continues at coordinate 573,814,151 of CM067847.1, forward strand.
GCTAATACACCCACATTAATTATGTATCCAACATCCCCCTCTCATCATCCATGCCTTCCGCTTCATCTCTCAGACGCGTGCACAATGGCGAAGACAGGGGCAGTGAGGGCCCTGCCCCCTCCCCCCCTAACATCACTATATATCAAGGCTAATATGAATGTGATCATTAGAAAATTGCTGCTAAAAATGGTTTAAGTTCATGAATTGACCCTCCTCGTAAAGGATTAGCAATGCTTGGCCCCCTAGCTCATTTATTTTTCATGGCTTCGCCACTGCGCGCATCAGCGCACGTGTTCGCCCTCTCTCTCTCTAAATATCGATCTCGCACTTGTGCATTCCTTCATAGTCTCCCTCCACTCGGCCCCTCGCACCATATTCTAGCCCCCCACTGGATTTTGCCACATTACAATCTAGCAGACTCCATGGTTGAACTTAAGCATAATGCACAAACCTCAAAACAACAGTGGTTCTATTTTGTTCTAGAATCTTCCGTATCATAACTGCCCAAACTTTTTTCTAGTTGAATTGCCATTATTTGTTTTTACTTTATGCTTTACAACACACAATTCCATGAATCATAAAATAGATTAAGGGCTTCTTTGATTCAAAGGAATTTTGGAGGATTCTAATCATTAGGAATATTTCCTATCTTGGTTGTTTGATTCGTAGGATTGTAAACCATAGGAATTTTTCCATATGATTCATTTGCACTAGATTTCATAGGAAACATCCCATCCACTCAAACCTCTTTGAAAGAATTTTGTGTTTTTTCTATGCACAATCAAACACTCGTACAATCATGTAGGATTCAAGACGACATTTCACTATAATCCCATGTTTTTCCTATTCCCGTGTTCTTAGATTTTATATAAACTAATTGATTTTCAATGAGATGAACTATAAGAATTAAACAAAGGGCTACATCAGGCATATATGACTCAAAGCTTACATGCTATAGTGTGGTATTTATTCATAATTTGGTTGCAAAATCTGATGCATGCAATACACGTGTACCTTACTAGTACTTTGAGTATGTGCAAAACACGTAAATTAGAATACCAATGGCACGCTACACAGTGTCTCTCTTACAGTTCATGAAGCCACGTGGCACATGTGTAGGCGTTATCGCGACCTTCGTGCGTGGATTGATCACAGTGACGTGCTGCTGGTTCCAGAAGAATGTACTCGTCCTCCCTGAGCCATACTGGCGGTACATGCACGAAGCGAAGATGTGCACGCACGCCATGCACGCACTCATTCCTCGCACGCACACGCGGGTACACGGGTGGACGCAATTTTGTACCAAGATCCACCCCATGTGATAATTTGATGCGTGTAAAGTCATTCACTTCATTGATGGTCAATTAATACAACGCATGCAAATTGAGTGGACGTGAGGGCGGAAGAATGACATTATTACTCCACTCCGCGCATGCGAGTAGTTAAATCGTGGGTTGCTAGTAGTACTTACATTGGTCTCCTTCATATTTTGTGCCAATTTTTGATAGTAACATAATATTTACGCATTTGAGCAGTGTAGTACTTGAAATTTATGTTCGGCTAAACTCATCGGGGGCCGTTTCGGGCCTCAAAACCAAAACCATCAATTAATCTTTACCTTGTTCCCATCACATTCGAAAGCCTGCTCACACCTACTAGTAGTACGTACCAATCCTGAACGTGTTCCCACTATGTAGGTATTAGTACTAGTGCTAGTACTTAGGTTATAAAAAGGGGAACTACCTAACCGAAAATCACTCTACCTTTCCTCCTCATAAGTGCTTCTTCTTCGTCCGTCGTTGCCATGGCCGGTGAGCAGAGCTCTAGGTCGAGAACTACTCGTAACAAGGGAGTGGCAACCAAGGATGCGGAAAAAAAAGAGGGCTCGCCGCCACGCAGAGACCTCAAAAGATCTCTCACGGGCAAGCGACGGCTCCCAGGAGCGCCCTAGCCACGGAGGCGAACTTGCCGAGCCGGCGGAGCTAGAGTCGTTATCCCTCGATGGCATTCCCGATCAGCTCAATAAGCAGAAGGAGTTCATCCAAGGCTTGATGGCGTTGCTGAAGGAGAGCCTCGACGACATGCCCGCTGAGCTCAATCAGCAGGGGGAGTTGACCGTCGGCTTGGTGATGCTGCTGAAGAAGAGCATTGCCTCAGAGAATAAGGCGACCGGTGAAATCCTGCGACTTTGGGAGGACAATGCGAAGCTCTGCCACGAGATCGACCTGTTGAAGGAGAAGAACGCCGGCTGGAAGAAGCTGCATGAGAATAGTAGTTCCTCAATGAAGATGCTGCAGGCCCTCACCATGGAACAGAAGGAAGAGTTGGCGAAGCTTTGCATCGAGCACCCGGCTGTTGTCAAGGTACGTAATATGGCCGTGGAACAAATGATGAAGGCTCGCGTCGAGAAATGCCGCGTCATGGACACAATGATGAAGATGGCAGAGGAGACGCGCAAGGAGATGGAGGTCGTGGAGGCGATGAAGAAGCAGTTACGACTCCGTGGCGAATTAGATCATTCGGGGTGATAATCTTCCTTCTTCTTTTGCTCCTGTGTTTCTTCTTTTGCTTTGGGTGTTTCGCTGCACGTGTCACGTTCTCTGTGAGGCATGAATAGAACAATGTTTTTTTGAGGGAATGAATAGAACAATGCTAACAATGAGATGACTAGCAAATTAGATCAGTTTTTATCGCCATATGGCACTGGGCTGCTGTGTTTCTTGCTCCTCCGTCGCAATACTACTCCAGTGGAAAACTTGAGTATACCGCACGGTTCTTTGCTCCTCCTTGATCAGGTCGTCAGCACATTTATACGAGCAGTCAAATCAGAAGGCCCCGCCTTCCAGCAGTAATGAGTCGTCAAATCACAAAGTCCCTCGACTCTCGTGAAACCGACCAAGCTAGACTGCCTCGCCCTCTAGCCTTTTAAAAAATGTATACTTTTGTACAGCAGTAGTATCGATGGATTGCGCCATGGAGCAAAAGTTGAAATTAAAAAAGGTGGTACATATAGAGAGCGCTCGTCGCCAAATTATGCATATAGTACTATTAAAAAGGCTAGTCACAATAATGGTGTCCAACACAACCCACCCCTCAAATAAAACTAAGAGGGTGCTTGGATAAGTTTTAGTCCCATGACTAAAAGTAGTGGGACTAAAACAAGCTAGCCTCACCCATGCTTGGATCCAAATACTAAAAAGGCTAAAATCAAGTTAATGAGCATTTATTATCCTCCAAACCCTCCAATCCAGAAATCGCCTGTGTTAAAGGAGAGGAGTTAAATGAGTAGAGAGGGGACTAATCCACATTTTAGTAGGGGTACCCCTGACTAAAAAAATTTAGTCTCAAGACTAGTTTTAGCCCCTCTTTAGTCAGGGGTGCTTGGAACTTTAGCCTCTTAAAGAGACTATTTTTAGTCAGACTAAAATAAGTCCCTTGGATCCAAGCACCCTCTAAGCATCCTGGAATTCTTTGACAAAACTAAGCACCCTGAAATTCTTTGATAACTAAACTGCTGGCTATATGATGTTGGCCATATATATTGTACGTATATAATGTGAAGAAACGAGTGGTAGTACTATACCAACTAAAAGATGAAATGTAAGAAATACTAGTATGTATGTGCTGAAGAGTTAATGTAACGAGAGGAAACATAACATAGTTCTACTGGGGGCTCAGCACAACACACCCCTCAAATTAAATTAAGCACACCTGAAATTAAACTTTGCAAGTATTCTGGTAGACACTGCATTAGAACCACCATGAGCAATGACACTGCCACCTTACTCGGAGTCCTCGTCCACGTCCTCGACTTCGTCCTTGTCCCTGTTCCTCTTGGCCGATACTTCTTTGCTTGAACCGCACACTGGGATGTTGCTCTTCATCCAACCCTTGTAGATATTGAAGCAAAGGTAGCCATCCATTGCAGCGTAGTGGATGTGGTCTATATCTAGTAAATTCCGCTGCCATGCATGACGATGAAACGTGTAATGAGGTTTCTCCCGTTTACCGTATGAAGGATGAACCATGGCTCCTGCCAGGGTCAGCATTGAAGGCTGACGAGAGGACACCAGCCGATTCTTCTAGAGGTCGAAGGTGTTGCCTACAACGAGGCCTATCCGATGCAGGACTTGTCGTTACCAAAGTCTACAGTAACGAATTTGACTAGGTTGCTCTCAAGGAAGTCCTTAAAATCCTGGCACTCAACGTCGGCATGGCATATGTGGTAGACCAAGCATAAGTCATGCACGCAAACCTGGATCACGGCGGGCTTCTTCCTCTCTTCGTCCTTTAGATCCTTCTCTCGTCCCAGGACTGTGGTGTACTCAACATCTAGACCAGCGACCCACTCATCATCTGAGTCTTCGAACATGCGTCTGAAGCAAAAAAGGCATCCTTTCACGTCGCGGAAGAACGGGTGTAGATGAGGTCGAACTCATCGCCGGTGATGGTTCTAACCTTGTACTCACCGCCGATCATGGAGATTTGGGAAGCCATGGATTTGGGAGGAGGGTTAGGATTAGTGGAACTGCCATAATGTGAATGGACGGGACGACTAGGAGCAAACCGCCGTAGTATTGAAGGACGTGTGGGGACGAGTAGGAGCGAACTACCAGCGTGCGAACGGCGGGGTAGTGGCTTTCCATTCTCCCATGATACGAGCTTCCGAGAGCCCTTGGATCTGAGATTGAATGGTTGCATGGAGTGATTCTAGACCTATGGGCGAATATCCTATCCTGGAGGGTTATTCTACAAATTTTCGGCAACTTACCATGCGACCATTTGATCTCAGATCCAAGGGCTGCCAGCAGCCTGTATCATGGTCACGCCTACCACGACCGCCGCGTCGCTCGCGCGGTCGCGCCCTTGGAGATTTAACACGGTGCGTTAGGCTATCTGATGTTGGCATGGCATACATAGTCATCACTTAGTCACTCATACTACAACAAGGTTGGCTATAAGTGTATTTTTTTACTCCTCTCTATCTCTTTCTTCGTACTCAAGGAAGAAACGGTGCTAAGCGCGTGTATTTATTGCATTTGCCAAGGAGTGACCTCTTCAAATGAAATGGTGTTGCTAAGTTTGCTTCATTTAATTAGCTATAGACTCAAAATTGTCTTTTCACCTAGGTACACACGCTTAGCACCGTTTCTTCCTTGGGTCACCAAACTAGTCTCTCTCTTCTTGATTAACTTGCCACATCAGACTTTATGCTTATGTGGCAAGCTTATGCACCTGTAGGAGCAAGTTAAAGTAAGTACAATAGTGCGCTTTACATGGCATTTTTGCATATGTGGAGGAAAGAGAGGCAAGGAAAAAGTGGATAAGTGGGCTCTCATGCAAGAGCCAGCCTCCACTACATGGTGGAGCATTGGGAGAGGCACCTATATGGAGGTGGTCAGGAATCTGGGAGACTCACGCCGGTCGTAGCGCCGCAGTTAAAATGATAATGGCAAGTCAAATCACGGGGCCCCACCTGTCCAGCAGTAACTCCCTGTCAAATCACATAGCCCTACGTTTGCAGCAGCCTACTCCCTCGTCTTCTTGCGTCTCTGTCGAACCGACTAGGCGGAACTGCCCCGCCGCCTACCGCGCAGGAAAATCCCCGCCCTCGAATTTTAAATAGTATACAGTATACTAATTTTGTATCCATGGATTGCGCCCGTGCCATGGAGCAAAGCGTCTAGAAAACAGACGAGAGACGGTGGTCTTGCAATAGAGAAGAGGGAGAGGCGAGACGGTGGTTTTGGAATGGAGATGATGGAGAGGAGAGGAGGTGGTTTTGCAATGGAGAAGAGGGAGAGGAGCGTGCGGCAGCGATTTAGGATTGGACGAGAGGGCCGGCGCGCTCTGACTGGATCAAAATCAAAATCAATTTACCCTTCAATTAAGAAAGCGACCCCACATTAACTAGTCTCCCTTTTATTCTGGGTCATAATTGACCATGATTTTCGCACATAAAATATATGTTATACGTTGTATACAAGGCCACTATCAAAATTACAATTTGCAACTATACAAGGCCACTAACATAAATCGAGGCAAAATTGATGGCGTTTGCCTCGTACTAGCACCCGGGGACATTAATATCCCTTGTGTGCATGCGGGAGTGAGAAGGTTAGCTTGCATTCCCAACATTAATCAACCGATGAGGAGTAAGAGGGTTGGCTTGTTGTTCTTGGGAGAGAAAAACCACATTAATTAACATGACAAGCTAGCTTGCAACATTGACTTAAACATAGCATTGATTTTTACCTTGGTACCTGTAATATGAGTTTGTGGCCTTGTATACAAAAATGGAGGGAGTACAATTTGAAAGTACATTCAGATACAAACCAAACGATACAATTTTTGGTGACATGCATTCACATTTTGCCTGTCAAATACAGTACATGGTCAAACTTTGACCCAAAATACGCGAAACAACAAAAAAATACTTCCAAGACCAGCGCCACTCTTCCGCTCTTCTCCTCTTAGACCACCGCCGCTCCTCTCCTGTTCCAATCTAAATGCAGCGCCGCTCCTCTCCTCTTCCATTTCAAAACCACCGCCCCTCCTCTCCTGTTCTAGTCCAAAACCAGCGTCGCTCCTCTCCCATTCTAATCCAAAACCAGCGCTGCTCCTCTCCTCTTCCATTCAAAAACCACCGCCGGCGAGTGAAGGTGCTGTGTAGAAGTAGATCGATGGAGGAGTACAACCGATACGTGAGGATCACAGACGGCGGCCATGTGAAGCTAGCTAGGATGTTGGAGATATAGTCTAGGTTTGACAACAAGGACCAACTAGCGGCGACGGCGACATCCATGGCCAAATATCTGCAACAGAGCGAAAAGGCGGCGATACTCTTGGAGGGAGTCGCGCCGGAGTACATAGAGCTGCTCCTCTGGGTCATGGAGCAAACAGATTCACCGAATCCGATCGTGAGGGAGCGGTGGTGGGAGTATCGATCCCAGATGGAGCATCCACCAGATATTGAAGGATCGAGCATCTACAGGGTGCCGTTTGTGAGGGTGTCCTGCCAGAGCGAGCCGGTGGAGTCTTCATCGACCGAACCCAACTGTAAGAGGAGAAAAGCAGTTGGCCTGACGATGCTTCCCCGCCATCGTCTCCCTCGCCATTCACATCGTCTCACGGGGCGGCTGTCTGCCGCCGAGGAATAGGAGGGGGCTGCCCCCCCAGCCCAATAGTTGGGCAGGTTGTGAATTGTCAGGAGGAGCTTAGGGTTGTCAGTATTTGCAGGTTGTGAATTGTGTTTTGTGTTGTGTATTTTGAGAGTACTTTCAGATATGAATGTCTTTTGAATTTCAGATTTGCAGTATTGAGCATACGAAGTATTTTATGAATTCTAGATATCTATTTTTAGCACTTAAAAAATGTAGTTTCATAGGAGTATAAAAGTGCAGACAATGTGATTCTCAGAGAAGAAACTGCAAGTTTCAGTTTCAGATAAGAAACTACAAGTTCAGTTTCAGATAAGAAACTGCAACTTTCAGAGACAGAGCATTTATATTAACACGGCCTTTTCAAACAGGGTTAACATGATGTTGGAAGTTTTATTCATGGTCGAAAATGGAACTATCAGCCAGTTAACATCATGTTGATCAACATTCATGCATAGCACATCTTCATATGATGCACAGTCAAAATGCCCACACAATGTCGAGTGTGCGAAACACAGAGAAAACTAGGGACGAAGTTTTCGCACGTTTTGGACGTGGTTTTGGGCTGCCCCGTCTAGGCTTTCATTTTTAACATGCGCAGCCCACGTCCTCGGACACTACAAGAAATATGTCAAGTTATGACCTTCTGTCAGTGACCCTCGAAGAATTGGTCATAAAGTTATGACCATTTTAGACCAATTGGTCAAAAGCTGTCTGGGGGCTCTAAACCCTAAACCATAACGACCATTTTGGTCAGAAAGGTCATAATTTCATTAAAGGAAATGGTCATAAAGTAAACAGCGCTAGTCCGCTGCCTTATTTCTAGTTGTTAACAACCAATATAGATGGTCATAGCCTTGTAAATTGTGGTGGGTTGCTATGACTAGGCGCCACCTCATCAGTGTTGTCTATGTGTCGTGTCCATGTGGCAGTTTTTGCCCTAGCTTGTGAAGCAACCTATATTTCTGTCATTCCCAAAATTCCCAAAAAAATCTCATAAATTCTTTGGGTCATATCTTCGTCAAATATGTAAAAACCTTCCTTGCCTAGTTCAAAAATAATTCAACAATATTCATTTTCCTCTTCTGTACACAACAACAGTTTGTGAAGGAAGTACCACTTTGACATGTCCAAATAGTATCCATTTTCTATAGTGCTTTCCTGTGCCCAAATAACCATCCTCCACCAAATGCCAGCTCAATCCATTCATTATTTTGAGTCGAGCTTCAACATTCGTATTTATGTCCAGTGTGGTAGTTTGCAAAGCAAGTACCACCTAGGCTCCTCATTTTGAGCTGAAAATTTGTGAAGACGGTCTTCTTAGTAAATGATCATACTCAGCCAAAACACACGCCCATTAGCCATGTACATTTCCTGTACCGCTAATCAAACACTTGGCTGCTAATTCATGTTTGAGCATCGATCGGTCTCCTCGTGAGAATATTATGTTGTAATTTTCTTCCTAGCACCTACTTGGGGAGTGCCCAACCCACTAGACATGCCTAGGCCACCCAGAACACATGGCAACGCCACGGTCACGTGGTGACCATGCGGCGGGCATGCGAGTTTACGCGCTCTAGAGTTGGAGCCCTCGGCCACCGTCAAAACCTCGACGTATCGCCATCAAAACATGTATTTATGATTAAATATGTGCTTATGTAACTATAAATGATTTTTGGAAAAAAAATAAATAGCAAATTATGAGGCAGTTGCAGTTCAAATTTGACCCGCTTCCAACTGAATCGGCGGAAATTTGTCTTTTTCACGAGAGGTGGATCAAAACTTTTTACACCCAACCATTTTGTCAATTGTGCATTAAATATGTCCTAGTATTTTAGAAAAATGATTTGGTCCAATTTTGCAACAATTATTTTGGAGGTCCTTCACAAAAAACTCCTTTTGGGCACTCAAAAAATGGAAAATGATTTTTTCGTCCAAAGAAAATGAAAACTTCCTTAGGCAACATTGTTTGCCACTCCAATATGCACCCTTGTGGACAACATGAGATCATTTGAACAAACTATGCCATGAATGTGGCCATAAGATTGATTATTTGGCTTGAAAGCCATTGATCTCCACACGTGATAGCTCGTTTCTGAGAACACTTCTTTAAAATAATTGTCGTATTACAAGTTTGTTATTTTTCCTGGGAACTTGGCCACATATAATGACACAATGCAATGGTTTTCCAATTTTTTAATTTTTTTTGAATTTTTTATGCCCATTTCAAAATGCGGTCAAAACGGCGGGAATGACCGTTCCTAGCTAGTGGTTGAATCTTGGAATTTTTTTTGTGTTTCTATGATTAAATAGATACTTATGTACCTAGAAATGTTTTTTGGAAAAAATAAATAGCAAACTATGAGGCAGCTGCAGTTCCAATTTGACCCGCTTCCAACTAAATCGGCGGAAATTTGTCTTTTTCACGAGAGGTGGATCAAAACTTTTTACACCCCAACCATTTTGTCAATTGTGAATTAAATATGTCCTAGTATTTTAAAAAATTGATTTGGTCCAATTTTGCAACAATTATTTGCAAGGTTCTTCACAAAAAAACCTCCTTTTGGGCACTCGAAAAATGGAAAATGGTTTTTTCGTCCAAAGAAAATGAAAACTTCCTTAGGAAACATTGTTTGCCATTCCAATATACACCCTTGTGCACAATATGAGATCATTTGAACAAACTATGCCATGAATGTGGCCATAAGATTGATCATTTGGCTTGAAAGCGATGAATCTTCACACATGATAGCTCATTTCTGAGAATACTTTTTTAAAATAATTGCCGTATTACAAGTTTATTATTTTCCTGGAAACATGGTCAAATATAATGACACAATGTGAAGGTTTCCCAATTTTTTTTATTTTTTATGCCAGTTTCAAAATGCGGTCAAAATGGCGGGAATGACCGTTCCTAGCTAGTGGTTGATTCTTGAATTTTTTTGGTGTTTCTCTGATTAAATAGGTACTTATGTACCTAGAAATGATTTTTGGAAAAAATAAATAGCAAACTATGAGGGAGCTGCAGTTCAAATTTGACCCGCTTCCAACTGAATCGGCGGGAATTTGTCTTTTTCATGAGAGGTGGATCAAACCTTTTTACACCCAACCATTTTGTCAATTGTGCATTAAATATGTCCTAGTATTTTAGAAAATTGATTTGGTCCAATTTTGCGACAATTATTTGGGAGGTCCTTCACAAAAAAACCTCCTTTCAGGCACTAGGAAAATGGAAAATGGTTTTTTCGTCCAAAGAAAATGAAACTTCCTTAGGCAACATTGTTTGCCATTCCAATATGCACCCTTGTGCAGAATATGAGATCATTTGAACAAACTATGCCATGAGTGTGGCCATAAGATTGATCATTTGGCTTGAAAGCCATGAATCTTCACCCATGATAGCTTAGTTCTGAGAACACTTTTTTAAATAATTGCCGTATTACAAGTTTGTTATTTTTCCTGAAAACTTGGTCACAAATGATGACACAATGCGAAGGTTTCCCAATTTTTTAATTTTTTTTAATTTTTTATGCCCATTTCAAAATGCGGTCAAAACGGCGGGAATGACCGTTCCTAGCTAGTGGTTGAGTCTTGGAATTTTTTTGGTGTTTCTCTGATTAAATAGGTACTTATGTACCTAGAAATGATTTTTGGAAAAAATAAATAGCAAATTATGAGGTAGCTGCAGTTCAAATTTGACCCGCTTTCAACTGAATCAGCGGGAATTTGTCTTTTTCGCCAGAGGTGGATCAAGGCTTTTGACACCCAACCATTGTGTTAATTGTGCATTAAAAATGACCTAGTATTTTATAAAAATGATTTGGTCCAATTTTGCAACAAATATATGGTAGATTCTTCACAAAAAAACTCATTTTGGGCACTCGAAAAATGGAAAATGGCTCTTTTGTGCAATGAAAGTGAAAACCCCCCAAATCAACATTGTTTGTCATCCCAAGATACACACATGTGCACACTATTTGTTCATTTTAGCAAACTATAAGTGGTTAATATGTTGAATGTTTACCCTGAATTAGAGGGTGAAAATTATAAGAGAAACAAAAGAAGAAAACAAAACTACCTAAGCTTAATTTTGATTGGTGGAATCACTCGTGGCTTGGATCGATGACCTGGCATCCATCCGTCCATCCATCCATCCCATCCCATGACAGCAAACCCCCCTCTCTCTCGCGAACCCCACCCAACCCCCTCTCTCTCTCGCGCGAACCCTACCCACGGCAGCAAGCCCTCCTCTCTCTCGCGCTAACCCTAGCGCTGCACTCCTCCCTTGCCGCCGCCACCTCCAGCGCCAGATCCTGGCTGCCGTGTCTCCCTCCGACCTCGCCGCCGGTGCTCCCACCCTCTCCCCCCTCCCTCACCTCCCCTCACCTCATCGGAAGAGAAGACGAAGATCGTGCGCGCGAGCAGGTCAGGCGGTGGCGCCGGCTCCCAGATCCGCAAGGGCTTGGACCTGGAGCTCCAACCCCATGGCAGCGGTGGCGGATGCGGTTGACAGGTCCGCCATGGGCCTGGACCTGGAGTTCCATCTCCTCCATGGGGTCGGCTTCCAGATCCGCGCCCCCATGGGTTGGACCTGGTGCTCCATCTCCATGGCATCGTCTGCTTCCGCTCGGCCGTCTGCGTCCTTCTACTGCTCATCGAGGTAAGATATTCTCCCGATTTGCTCTTCCTTTCTCTTCAATTCCCTTACCTGATGCGTTGTGGCTTCCCTCCCTCCTCATGCAGAGCGCCGTGGTCGTCGTTGCGGAGACCTCCAGGCCCCGGCTCCACTGCCTGGCGCGTTTTCAGGTCGTCGGTCATCCACCTCCCACTCTCTCTTCTTGCCCCCGCTCGATCCCATCTGCCTAGGTGGTAGCGCTGCGTAGCATCTGTCTTTAGAGATGCTCTGTGTGTCCATCTTTAGATGATTTGATTTGCATCCTAGAATCAATTCATTTGCAATCCATTTGATGTTTTGAATTCATTTGCACAATTAGATCGAGAACAATGGCCACCAAAAAAACCTTGAGTGCTGCCTATGAATTGTCTCCTATGAAGAGGATGTAGCATCTCCACTTAAGTCGTCGCCCCCCCCCCTGCTGCTCAATTTTTCTAACTATATATATGTGCTGTGTGTACCCCTAGCCATTAAAAAAATAGTTGTTAATTTCATTCGCTGCAGTCTCTCTTAAGTTAGCTCCCAGCTCTCACTTCCGTTTACTTGAATGTTTAGGGTGGTGGATGAACGAGACGAATGCATTGCGCTCCTAAGAAGATTCTGAACTGCCAAGGCTACCCAACTAGCTGCGAGTAGACAAGCGAGGCATGGCTTGGTTACTGACTGCGGTTACTGGTAAGAACCTTCTACATCCTAGTATAGCTCCAAGTGTACATTCACCATGGTTACTGCATGTGTATAAACCTGTTTTCAATGTACTAGCGACATGTTTTACCAATTAAAGTTGCAGTTTCTATAACTGAAATGCTACAAAAATAGGGGCCAAAGTGGCAGATTGTTTCTTTTTGAGGGGCAAAGTGGCAGATTAGTTGGTACTGTAGTAAGTTGCTTATGTTGGTGTGGCGCACTCAGTCATGTTTCTTTGCACTAGAATTTTCAAAAAACACATGATTTTTTTGGGGTGGTTGTCTGAACTGAATTGCTTAGAACTTTCCTATCCAAACAAGAGTTGCCATTTTCCAGTATAATATGAGATTTCTGTTATGAGTAGTCGGATCATTCCTACAGACTTTTGTTCTTTGATTTGAAAATTGTAGCTCACATAGTAGAACAGTTGGTGTTGTAGCTGAGCACCTTTCTTTTTCTTCAGTACAGCCACATGTTTTTTCTTTAGCTCTCAAACTGCAGCTTACATGGTTGTGCGTTCTTAGCTCTTAGCTTTCTCAGTTCTTAAAATCCAGCTCAAATCGTTGTGAAATTTATCCTAGATAGACATTCAGTATTGTTCTATCTAGTTCTACTCAGACAAGTTTCTCAGTTTCATTGATCCTCTCTTTTTCAGTGTGAGCGCCGACGCGGCGGGGCGAGGCTTGCTCGGCCCGTTCGGGCTACTCATGCTGGTCGACAATGGCCTGTCGGAGCAGACCGCTGTCTACTTCTACCTGGTCAAGGGTGCGGACGGGAAGCTCTGCACTCACTTCTGCCATGACGCCTTCAGGTATGCACACATCGATCTTAAATCTGCACGCGCTTCTAATTACAGTGTACTGCGCCATGTTGTTTCAGTATTTTTGATCTAATAACATCTTTTCTTGTGGGATGGAGTGAGTGACATCTATCTATCTTACCTTGCTGAGAAACTACTTGCCATCTCAAATCATGTTTGTCAGGTCATTGAAGGAGAACATTCTCGTCAAGGCCGTTTACGGCAGCTTCGTCCATGTACTTGATGGAGAACATATGTAAGTGAGAATACGTTTCTTAAAGTAAATTCAGAAGAGTCAGTTGACATATTAAGATTGATTGGTCTTTGACTCATCAGTTACTGATTTGATTTTGTCCTGGCGGGGCGCTACTAGGCCAAGCAGAACAGGAAGAATGTCATGCCGGCCCGCATCATCAAGCACACCATGGAGATCATACACCTCCTCACCGACGCCAACCCCATATTCCCTTCTCTCCTTCCTTGAGATAGCTTGTATTATATCATGTCAGTTTAATGGATGAGAGTAGCAGTAGGATCGTATTTTTCTTCAGCTGCTGTCAATTGTCACTGTTTGCTGTTCCTTCGGATAGCTAGTATTAACTGGTTGCTTGCTTCTGTACCATGCTATCTATGGGTTATTACTTATTAGTATTGTTTATCCGACAATGAGCTTGAATGGTGTAGGAGTACAACAGCACCAGGTTAATTTGTAGAAGTGAGGTTACTGAATTTTTTCTATGCCATGGTACAATAATAATTCGAATGGTAGCCAGTTGACACGAGCTGTTTGGCCCAATTCCTGGTCTCTATTAGGGGGTACAATTTATTACTTTCTGTATAGATTTGTTAGCAATGGATGAACTGATCAGGGAAACAGTTCTGAGCTGATCTGAAGTTCTGAATTGGTCCAGCACATCTGAATTTGGAGTCCTTTCTGTACTACAGTCAGTGCCTTAGTCTGTTCGGCAGTTTTCTGCTTCTCTGCTGGTAGCTTAATTATAAGAATACAATTCTCAATAAATGTACTTTGCATTCTTACTGTATCTACTATTGCCACAATCATTCTTGTACCAACTTATTTATCATAGCTAAACAATAAACTATAGAGGCAATTTTGCAGCCTGTCAATGCCACTAGGATAACATTGACCCTTGCCCTGTTAATTTATAGTACTTCTGCTCTGCTCTGCTTCTCAAGGTACCCTCATCTTTGATTTCTTCCCTTCAACTCTCTGATGCTACTTTCCTTCCTCGTGCAGGCACGCCCAGATGCTCCCCTCGGTGTGGGCACCCGATGCCAGGCAGGCTGTGGATGCCCCAGACCTCAAGGCCGGCCGTGCTACTCCATCTACTCCTGCCCCGGCCATGCTCAACTTCGCTCCAGGTCTGTTGCCGCAGGTGAGACACTTGCCTCCATGCTTGGATGATTCTACCTGCTCACTTAGTATCATACTTGAATCTATGCGTACATGGTACATATAATTTGACTGAAACTATAGTTTTTGTAGTTTTACATTGTGTTATTATAGTTTTACTGAAACTGTAGAAATGACTGATGCACAAATTATTGAGAATAGAGAAGCAGCCTCAAGCTGATGTTGCAACAACTAGAAATGATGTGTCTAAATTATTGAGAATATGTTCTTTGATTCAGTGCTGATGCACAAAAACCTTCTCTGCAATATATTAACTGGTCATATTCTACTTCTGTAGCTATACCTTCTCTACGAGCCCATGACTGCTCAAACAAAAAGAAAGAGCTCTCAACTATTTGTTTATCCTGGTCCCTTTGATCAACGTAGTTTTACTGAAACTGTAGTTGGTACTTCCTTAGTGTTCAGTACATGGTACATATAGTGACCAAAATAAAACAGTAGACGTATTTTGGTCGTAAACGTCTTCGACCATTCCAGAAGAAAGGTCGCTATAGTCAGTTTATGACCGCCAGCTTTTGACCTTCTGTTTTTGGTCACAAAAAGGTCGCAAATGAAAAACCATGACCTTTCAGTGACCAATAGTGGTGGTCACAAGTTGACATATTTCTTGTAGTGGGATGGGAGGTCCATAGGCATGTTTGTATTTTCTTAGGGCCGTCATGTATTGACCGGCCTATGGACCTCCTATCCGAGGTTTTATTTTTGGCAGCCCAATTTATGTATTTTTTTGAAGAAAACACAGAGGTTTGTTCTATTTTTCTATATAAGAATACGAACGCCAGGTCCAACTTATGTTTCCCTTCTAACTATATTATATATATTTAAATTATTTTATATGTTGACTGTTTAGTTAACATAATTGTGTCACACCGTAGTTAGTTCAAGCATTAGAGTGCGCATCATGTTTTAATTCTTCTTAAATTTGAAATGGGGAAGACAGAACCACCAACACCCCCCTGGAAACAACTAGGGTTTACTAAAATTATTTTCAATGAACCTGAAATGCCCTTATAAAAAGTTCACCCTCTTTGTCATGGGTTAGAACCTCTGGCAAAATTGATGCACAATTTTCTAGGTCAACAGAAGGTCATTGAATTAAATCATAACTATTTGAGTATGGGCATTTAAATGCTATAAAATAATTTAAATGCTCAAATAATTCTGGAAATAAATGTTTCCTGTTGGAAATATTCTAAACAGAGCTCACAATTATTTTCAGGATTTTTGGAAACGTTTTAGTATTTTTAATAAAGTCCAAAAGTTGCACTTAAATAGAAAAACAGAAACAAAATCAAAAAAAGAGAGAGGGAAGCCCACCTGGGCCTTACCTGTGCTGGCCCAGCCACCTGGCTCGGCCCACCAGACTGGCTTGCCAGTCGTCGTCCACCTCCCGCCAGGAGGACGCGGAGCGCGTGGCCGGCGCCCGCGGCCACACGCCGGTCACCTCCTGCTTCCGCCGACGCCTGGAGACGTCCAGGGATGCCACGCCAACCCTCACATCCCCCTCTCATCCTCCCTCACTCTCCCCCTCGTCCCCCTCTCCCTCTCCCGCGATGGCCGAGCGCGAGCCTTGCCGCCGTTCGCCATAGCCGTCGCCAGAGCCACCCCCTCGCCCCTCCGACAAGCCCAATAGCTCCGCCTCGTCGCCTTGGACCTCTCCGCCGACCCACGCGACCCCAAACGCCGCCGAACGCCGTCTACAACCTCGTCTTCAACCTCGGGCACCCGAGCCGTCTCCGGTCGATTCGCCGCCGCCAGGACCTCCCCGAGCTCGCTGACCCCCTCTCCGACTCGGCCGTGAGCTCCTCTTCCTTTCCCCTAGCTCCCGTGCTCGTTTGGCCTCTGTAGTAGCCACTTCCACCGCACCCGAGAGCTCCCCGCCGCCAACCATGGCGCCGTCGTGGCCAGAGCCACCGTGGCTCAAGGCCAAGCTCACCGTTGTGCTCAGCGCAGCACCAGGAGCCCATAGCCACCACCAGCTCCCTCTCCCATGCACCGTAGCGTCGAATCCATCCACGCCCGAACTCCGGCGACCGCCAAGGTCGTCGCCGGCGTCGTTTCCGGCGTCCCCGTGTCCAACTACTTGCACCACTGGATGCGGCAGCTCCCCAGCTATGCGTAGCACATCTCCACCGTCGATTTGGTCACCGGAGGACCAAATCCGAAGCTCTCCGCCGTCTCGGCCTCGCCGGCAGCTCAGCGCCGGCGAGTTTGACCCAGTTTGACCCCTGGATGGGCCCAGGTAGACCCCCCCTGAGTCTATGACAGGTGGGGCCGGTCTATTAATTAATCTAGGATTAGTTTTAACTAATGTTAATTAAATCAGTCACTGACATGTGGGCCCAGGCCCCACTGACAATTATTAGTGCTAATCTAATCCTGTTAACTAGCTGAGAGACTGACAGAAGGGGCCCACCAGTCAGGTTTGACCTGGGCTGGCGCCTTTGACCTGCTAAGGTCAGCATGACGCAATGCTGATGCAGTAATGCATTTTCTGGATTTATTTTTATTCAGGAAATTTCAGAAAATGTTTAAAACTTCTAAAAATCATAGAAATTCAACCATAACTCCAAATGAAATAATTTATATATGAAAAATTATCAGAAAAATTCAATCTATCCATATGTAATGGTTTCATGCATGACAAAACAAGTTTACCTTGCTGTTTAAGCAGAATAAGGTAATGCACTAATAAGGCCATGTTTAATGAGCTAGTATTTGAATCTTTGATTCAAATGAGTTCATTCCCTTTTGTTTTAGCTTGCATTAGGCCAAGACACATTCATATTGCCATGTCATAGCATGCATCATATTGTTGCATATCGTCATGTGTTGAGTGTGTTCCGATGTGTTCTTCGTGGTAGGTTCTGCCTCCGAGGATATTCACGAGTATCCAACTGAAGGGCAGTATCCCACTACCACTCCATCAGGAAAGCAACCCATTGATCATTCCGATACAACCCATGTTCTCGCATCTGCTCTTGTTTACTGCATTAAGACATCGCGATTCAAACTACTGTGTGCTACGGTAGTTGAACCCTTATCCTCTGCATGACCTGTCATTGCCACAGTAACTAGATGAAACCCACTAGCATGTGTAGGAGTTGATTGAGCCATGTATGTGATTCCTACCTTGCTATGACTGCTATGCTTAGAGTTGTGTCAGGACTGGTTCATCTGGGTGATGGGCTAGAGTGATATCATTATGCCGGTAATATAAGGAATGTGTTGAACATGTTTTGGTAAAGGTATCGATGAGAGGCCATGTAGGAGTGCATGGTGGGTTGTTTCATTGAGGCCGTCCCTAAGAACTGAGATCTGTATGTGTGATTTAAGATTCAGCTACTACCATGCATTGGGATCCTTAATTGACCCTCTCGGCTTCTTAAATACCTTGGTATTCTATCCAGGAGTTGCAAATAGTTTCTGGTGTTGTAGGTTATGTGTTGGCGGCCGTGCGTAGCGCTGACCCTAGGGGTGGGCTATGTTGCGGTAGATACACCGTGGCACGGTGTACCGAGTCACCCGTTTGATGTCTCGGGAACCCTGTTCACATCGTTCGGGGCCGTATGTGGAAACCTCGGCCGAACTCCCTGCGGATGGAACCTGGATAGGCGATAAACCTGGACTAGAGACTTAGGTGTTTAGGTAGGCTGTGGCCGACACCCTCGCTGGGCTTCAGCTTGAAGGTTGCCGAGTACATGTCATGTAAACGGCGGTAAGTGGTGAAAGCGTGTATGACGAAGTACACCCCTGCAGGGTATAAAACTATTCGAATAGCCGCGTCCGTGGTAAAGGACTACTTGGTTGCCTATACAGTTCATAGACAAGTTAATGGATACTACTAAAAGACTCAAGATAAGTGTGAGTACCGAGGATGGCCCTATCGTAGGATGACGGGGGAGGATCCCCGATGGAGTATTGTGTGGTGAGTAGTGGACTCGTGTGCGAAAACTATTTTACTAGTGAAGTTTCGTAGGATAGCTTAGCCAAGAGTCAAAGCTGGCTTGCTGCAATAACCCCACCACCTTCTTGAGAATGAGCATGTATAGTAGGTTCTGATGTAAGACTTGCTGAGTACCTTGTACTCATGTTTGCTTATTTATTGTTTTCAGACGACAACACTGCCCCCTCCGATGGGTTTTA
The DNA here is from genome assembly GCA_034509565.1 of Triticum monococcum. Lineage (NCBI taxonomy): Eukaryota > Viridiplantae > Streptophyta > Magnoliopsida > Poales > Poaceae > Triticum > Triticum monococcum. The sequence continues at coordinate 573,833,053 of CM067847.1, forward strand.
TGTAGACCTTGATGTCGACGAGTGACTAGCCACCCAGGTGGTGATCCTGGCCATGGAGGGCCCCATGTAGATAGACAGGCTTCGAGAAGCCTTGTTTCTTTCTAGTGTCTGTACTCAGACTAGTTGCTTCCGCATGTGCTTGTATGAGTGTATGACTTGAGTGTCGGGTCATGTGACCCCTATCTGTATGAACATGTTATGTATGGCTCTCTGGAGCCTTTAAATAAAGTACTTGAGTTGTAGAGTTTTGTTGTGATGCCATGTTGTATGTACTCATATCGGGCATATTGTGTGTATGATTGAAATGCTTGGTATGAGTGGGATCCGACAATCTAGTTGTTTATCCTTGGCAGCCTTTCTTATGGGGAAATGTAGTCTAGTGTTCCTCGAGCCATAGTAGTCCGCTACAGCCCGGTTCACCGGAGTCCTGCTAGGCCAGCACTACTGTTCAGGACACTTGACTGGCCGGCATGTGTTTCACTTCGTTCCTATGTCTGTCCTTCGGGGAAATGTCACGCGGTGATATCCGGAGTCCTGCCTAGCCTGCTACAGCCCGGGTTGCCCGGAGTCCTGTTAGCCCAGTGCTACAGCCCAGAATCACTCGTTGATGACCGACATGCTCGATGTGATTCATGTATGCCTATCTCCATAGGTCTGTGCCGCTTTGGGTTCACGACTAGCCATGTCGGCCCGGGTTCTCTGTCATATGGATGCTAGCGACACTATCATAGACGTGAGCCAAAAGGCGCAAACGGTCCCGGGCCATGGTAAGGCGACACCCGCGGGATACCGTGCGTGAGGCCGCAAAGTGATATGAGGTGTTACCGGCTAGATCGATGTGGCTTCGAATCGGGGTCCTGACAGCGTTGGCATCAGAGCCGGACTGCCTGTAGGTTCTTTGAGCCAAACTGGTCGATGTCGAGTCTAGAAATGCTTTAGTTATATGTAGGGGGATTGATTGTGGGAGGGAATGTAAGGCTCTTTTACTCGTTTACCCTATGCCTCTGATCTGAGTCATTCTCTTCTCATTCAACGTTGGTTAAGGGCTAGGCTCTCTTCTTCTATCAGGTTCACGTGTTACTAATCCGTAGTAGCTTATAGGATTGTTGTTACAAGTCCCAGTTCAGTTTCTACTATTCTTAGTATGTTGCTAATTGAATCAAAACCTTGATATGATGTTGTTGAGTGGTATTGTGAACTGTTGTGGATGTCTCAAATCTTTTTCTGAGCATTTACAGCCGTTATGTTGTCCAATTTTCCCTAGAAATTCTAATATCTTTGCATTGTGGTTGTGCTTTCAGATGGCCAACCATGCTCAATACCAAGTGGTTCGCCTGACCCGGTGCCTCGACGTGCCCGGTCATACTGCTATGTTAGTCCGGGTAATGATCGAGACGGGTTACCGTTGGTATCCCGAATACACCGTCGAAGAGCAATTCTGAGACTTTAATCAAAGCCAATATTTCTGCACCGTCAGGATATTTCCTTCTTATCCTGGATCTACCGAGCCCCTTCACTGTTCCTATGGACTCGGGGTTACTGTTGAGATGGCTGTGCAGGATGCTGCCTATTCCATGATGACCATCATGCGAGTCCGGACTGGCCTGCTTCGGAACACCGACTTCCGTTACATGCCAGCTTCACTTCCGGGAGCACAAGGGTATCTTCAGGCTATCTATGCTGACTCCACTCAGGAGGACTCATTAACTCGTACCACTGCCGAGATGCTCGAAGATAAGGACCGAGAGAATCGGGCCTTGAGGCTGGAGCTTTTTAATACCTGTGCTGATCATTAGGCTACATTGACTTGGTTTGCACCTGTGGCGCAAGCTGGATGTATGGATACAAGGGATCTGTATCCTGTGAGATCTGCTTTGCCAGACATGGTGGATTGGCGTTATGTGGGAGGCATCACCCCACCCCATGGTCCCCACAGGCCACCGTTTGTTGGTCCAAGACCTCATCCTAGCCCCTATGGTCCACAGGCTCCTCAGGACCGTCTGTTCCTGGATGGTCACGTTGAACTTCCAGGCTATGGAGGTGACTTCTATGAGGACTACTACGAAGCTGTCTGAGTTAGTAGTAGTACCACTAGTATTGTAGTAGTTATATCTCCACTGTCCTGCGTGACTTGTGGAATATGACTTTGCGTGTAATCAATTCCGGAGGTGTAGACAAATAATGTATAGGAGCCTGGAATGCCTCCGATGAGATGTAACGTCTTTCATCATAGTTGTACTGTAGCCTGGGCTTGTACTAAACTATGTATGATGTGTATGACCGTTGGTATATATATGGTAGTTTTATATTACCATGACATACGGATGAACATCTCTGCATTCCGTGTTATCCATTACATTCTGCACTTCCTTGCTAAGTTTGAGCCATCCTTGTCTAAACCGTTGTCTTGTTTTTTTCCTAGGATGGTCAACACCCGCAGCAACCCTGCTGCCTTGGAGCAGGGGGAAGCCAGTGCAGCTAGGGGTGAAAATCTGCCTCACCTGCCTTCTCTGGCCGAAGTAATGCTGGAGGCGGAAAGAAACAAGCGTGAGACTAACCGCCTGCTAGAGCGGATTGAGTAGAACACTGCACGCCACCCGCGAAACGACTTGGTGTCAATTAATGACTTTATCAAGCTGTACCCACCAAAGTTTAACCATTCCGTCGAGCCCCTCGACGCGGATGACTGGCTTCGCAGCATCACCCACAAGCTACGTTCTGCCAACGTAGCCGAAGCCGACAAGGTTACCTACGCTGCCTACCATCTCGAAGGCCCTGCTAGCCTTTGGTGGGAAAACTTCGAAGCTATGCGCCCGGTCGGCCAAATCACTACTTGGGCTGAATTCAGTGAGGCTTTCTGTGAGCATCACATTCCGGAAGGTCTCATGGATCGCAAGAAGGAGGAGTTCTGCAACTTCACCCAAGGAAGACTGACTGTGGATGCTTATAGTTGTGAATTTGGGAATCTGGCACATTATGCCCCTAAAGAGGTATCTACTGATGCTAAGAAGCAGGCAAGGTTCCGCAAGGGACTTAGCCCTGAGCTTCGCCGCGATCTTCGTTTGCATGAGTGCACCTCCTTTCAGAAGTTGGTCAATAAAGCCATCAGTGCTGAGACAGGTCAGACTGATTATGACGCTTCACGCAAGCACTCCCGTGATTTTGGCTCTTCATCCGGCTCTGGAGCTCAGAAGCACCGGGTGTGGATCCCAAGCACGGCATTGCCACCTAGGTTCATTCCAAGGCCATCCTTTGAGGCACCTCGTCCCAACCAGCAATTTGCACCGCCCAAGCCCTATGGTGGCCCCGCTGCTAATGCTGCTCCACGCCCCAATGTGGTGACATGCTTTAAGTGTGGAGAGTCGGGTCACTATAGCCGAGAATGTCCCCAGAACAACAACCCCAATCAAACTGGAAAGTCCGTTGGCCGTGGTAAGCCCGTGGGAAAAACATTCTACGCCAAGCCGGCCACCACTGCACGTGGCCATGTCAACTATGTTTCAGCCGAGGAGACTCATGAGGATCCCAACGTCGTCCTTTGGTACGCTCCTTGTTAACTGCCATCCGGCATCTGTTCTTTTCGATACTGGAGCATCTCATTCATTCATATCCGAGAACTATGCTCGATTGCATAACACGACATTCTGTGACATGCCCACTTCCATGGTAATTCAAACTCCGGGTTCCAAATTGCAAACTTCTAGAGTAAGCCATGGGAACGAAATTCTTGTCGATAGACTTGTCTTCCTTGCATCCTTAATAGCTCTCATGTCCTTGGACATAAACATCATCTTGGGTATGGACTGGATGTCAGCTCATTATGCTAAGATTGATTGTGCCACTAGAACCGTTCAACTTACTCACCAATCGGGCAAGACAGTCAATGTCTTAACTCGAGTGGCCAAGCGCCAGCTTTACTACCTAAATGCCAACCCCCTTCCAGACCTTGAGGATGTTCCGGTAGTCCGAGACTTTCCGGATGTCTTTCCAGAAGAACTGCCAGGTGGTCCACCTGACAGGGAAGGCGAGTTTGTGATAGACCTTGTTCCAGGAACCGTTCCGATTTCTAGAAGACCCTACAAGATGGCACCCTTAGAACTAGCCGAGCTTAAGAACCAACTCGATGAGTCCTTGAAAAAGGGTTTCATCCATCCTAGTTCCTCTCCTTAGGCTTGCCCCGTCCTCTTCGTTAAGAAGAAGGATGGAACAGATCGAATGGTTGTGGATTACCGACCTGCCAACTTGGTCACCATCAAGAACAAATACCCGCTTCCCAGGATCAACGATCTGTATGATCAGCTCGCTGGATCCTCAGTCTTTTCCAAGATGGATTTGAGGTTGGGCTACCATCAAATCAAAATCAGAAACGGAGACATTCCCAAAATGGCCTTTGTTACTCGTTATGGCCAATACAAGTACAGCGTCATGTCCTTCGGTTTAACCAATGCCCCAGCTACCTTCTCTCGGTTAATGAACTCGGTCTTCATGGAGTACTTGGATAAATTCGTCGTAGTATACCTCGATGACATACTCATCTACTCCAAGAATGAAGAGGAACATGCCGAACATCTAAGGCTGGTATTGGTGAAACTTCGAGAGCATCGCCTTTATGCCAAATTCTCCAAGTGTGAATTTTGGTTGCCAGAAGTGACCTATCTAGGCCATGTAATCTCTGGCAAGGGTATTGCTGTCAATCCCGAGCGAGTTCAAGCCGTCCTTGATTGGACTCCACCTGAGATGGTCAAGCAAGTTCGAAGTTTCCTTGGCTTAGCGAGCTATTGCCGCCGCTTCATCGAAAATTTCTCCAAGGTTGCTAAACCTCTAACTGAACTCCTCAAGAAAGATAAAAAGTTCGAGTGGACTCCACAGTGCGAGTTCAGCTTTCAGGAACTGAAAAGACGCCTGACATCTGCTCCCGTACTGGTACCACCAGATTTCTCCAAGGACTTTATTATCTATTGCGACGCCTCGCGACAAGGACTAGGTTGCATACTCATGCAAGATCGTCAGGTAATTGCCTATGCTTCACGGCAATTGCACCCACATGAGGAAAATTATCCCACACATGATCTAGAGCTGGCAGCTGTAGTCCATGCACTTAAAACTTGGCGACATTACCTCCTCGGTAATCGTTGCAAGATCTTCACCAATCACCAAAGATTGAAATATATCTTCACCCAACCAGATTTGAATCTCAGGCAAAGACGTTGGGTTGAGTTGATCTCGGATTACGACTTAGGAATAACTTACACCCCGGGCAAAGCCAATGTCATGGCTGATGCGCTAAGCCGTAAATCCTATTGTAACAACCTGATGTTACAACAAAGTCAACCACTTCTCCATGAGGAATTCCATAAGCTTAATCTTCACATTGTTCCTCGAGGATTCCTATCCACCCTGGTGGCAAAACCTAACCTTATGGATCAAATCATAACCGCCCAGCAGTATGATAAGGGCATATCCCGGATTAAGGAAAACATCACTAGCGGAGTTGCTAAATGTCTCTCCATGGATGAGCGAGGTGCTGTCTTCTTCGAGAACCGTCTGGTGGTTCCCAAGAAACAACATCTACGCCAGTTGATCCTTAAGGAAGCTCATGAATCCCCTCTCACCATTCATCCCGGTAGTACTAAAATGTATCAAGACCTACGCTAGAGGTTTTGGTGGACTAGGATGAAGAGAGAAATCGCTCAATACATTTCTAGCTGCGACATCTGTCGTCGTGTTAAAGCAGAGCACCAACGGCCTGCTGGCACCCTTCAACCCTTGGCTATTCCCGAGTGGAAATGGGATAAAATCAGTATGGATTTCATCACTGGGTTTCCTAGGACCAAGAGAGGGAATAATGCCATCTTCGTCGTGATCGAACGTCTTTCCAAAGTAGCCCATTTCCTACCTGTTCGTGAGAGTATCCCCGCTAGCCAGCTAGCCGATTTATACATCTACCGAATAGTGTCTCTTCATGGTGTCCCATTGGAAATTAACTCGGACCGTGGGAGTCTCTTCACCCCTCGATTTTGGGAAAGTTTCCAAAATGCTATGGGAACTCGTCTCTCTTTTAGCACCGCCTTCCATCCTCAATCAAGTGGTCAAGTAGAGCGAGTCAATCAAATTCTGGAAGATATGCTCCGAGCTTCTGTTATCTCGTTCGGAATGAGTTGGGAGAAATGCCTCCCATTCGCGGAGTTTGCTTATAACAATAGTTATCAAGCTAGCTTGGGCAAAGCTCCTTTCGAAGTTCTATATGGACGAAAATGTCGAATGCCCCTTAACTGGTCAGAAACCAGGGAAAGACAACTTTTTGGCCCGGATATGATTCAGGAAGCAGAAGAGCAGGTTCGCGTTATTCGTGAGAAATTGAAAACAGCCCAATCTCGTCAAAAGAGTCAGTATGATCGTAAACATAAGCCTATGACTTATGAAGTCGACGAGAAGGCTTACCTTCGGGTTACTCCATTAAAGGGAACCCATCGTTTCGGTATCAATGGCAAATTGGATCCTCGTTACATTGGACCTTTCGCATTCTTGCCAAACGAGGAGAAGTTGCCTACCAATTGGAACTACCTCCGCATCTTTCCAGAGTTCATGATGTCTTCCACGTTTCTCAACTCAGGCGCTGCTTCGCGGATCCTATCCGTGGAGTGGACCACGAAACGCTTGATCTACAAGATAACCTCTCCTATCGGGAATATCCCGTTCGTGTCCTTGATCAAGCCGAGCGTACCGCTCAACATCGTAATATCAAGTTTCTCAAGGTTCAATGGTCACACCATTCCGAGAAAGAAGCCACTTGGGAAAGGGAGGATCGTCTTCGACTCGAGTACCCCACCTTCTTCCGGGAGGATCCTAAATCTTGGGACGAGATTCTTTTGAGTGGGGTGAGTTGTCACACCCTAGTTAGTTCAAGCATTAGAGTGTGCATCATGTTTTAATTCCTCTTAAATTTGAAATGGGGAAGACAGAACCCCCAACACCCCCTGGAAACAACTAGGGTTTACTAAAATTATTTTCAATGAACCTGAAATGCCCTTCTAAAAAGTTCATCCTCTTTGTCTTGGGTTAGAACCTCCGGCAAAATTGGTGCACAATTTTCTAGGTCAACAGAAGGTCATTGAATTAAATCATAAGTATTTGAGTTTGGGCATTTAAATGCTATAAAATAATTTAAATGCTCAATTAATTCTGGAAATAAATGTTTCCTGTTGGAAATATTCTAAACAGAGCTCACAATTATTTTCAGGATTTTTGGAAACGTTTTAGTATTTTTAATGAAGCCCAACAGTTGCAGTTAAATAGAAAAACAGAAACAAAATCAAAAAAAGAGAGAGGGAAGCCCACCTGGGCCTTACCTGTGCTGGCCCAGCCACCTGGCTCGGCCCAGCCGACTGGCTTGCCAGTCGTCGTCCACCTCCCGTCAGGAGGACGCGGAGCGCGTGGCCGGCGCCCGCGGCCACACACCGGCCACCTCCTGATTCCGCCGACGCCTGGAGACGTCCACGGATGCCACGCCGACCCCCACGTCCCCTCTCATCCTCCCTCACTCTCCCCCTCGTCCCCCTCTCCCTCTCCCGCGATGGCCGAGCGCAAGCCTCACCCCCGTTCGCTGTAGCCGTCGCCAGAGCCACCCCATCGCCCCTCCGACAAGCCCAATAGCTCCGCCTCGTCGCCTTGGACCTCTCCGCCGACCCACGCGACCCCAAACGCCGCCGAACGCCATCTACGCCCTCGTCTTCAACCTCGGGCACCCGAGCCATCTCCGGTCGATTCGCCACCGCCAGGACCTCCCCGAGCTCGCTGACCCCCTCTCCGACTCCGCTGTGAGCTCCTCTTCCTTCCCCCCTAGCTCCCGTGCTCGTTTGGCCTCTGTAGTAGCCACTTCCACCACACCCGAGAGCTCCCCGCTGCCGACCATGGCGCCGTCGTGGCCAGAGCCACCGTGGCTCAAGGCCAAGCTCACCGTTGTGCTCAGCGCAGCACCAGGAGCCCGTAGCCACCACCAGCTCCCTCTCCCGTGCACCGTAGCGTTGAATCCATCCACGCCCGAACTCCGGCGACCGCCAAGGTCGTCCCCGGGGTCGTTTCCGGCGTCCCCGTGTCCAACCACTTGCACCACTGGATGCGGCAGCTCCCCAGCTACGCGTAGCACGTCTCCACCGTCGATTTGACCCAGTTTGACCCCTGGGTGGGCCCAGGTAGACCCCCCTGAGTCTATGACAGGTGGGGCCGGTCTGTTAATTAATCTAGGATTAGTTTTAACTAATGTTAATTAAATCAGTCACTGACATGTGGGCCCAGGCCCCACTCACAGCTAATTAATGCTAGTCTAATCCTGTTAACTAGCTGAGAGACTAACAGAAGGGGCCCACCAGTCAGGTTTGACCTGGGCTGGCGCCTTTGACCTGCTGAGGTCAGCATGACGCAATGCGGACGCAGTAATGCATTTTCTGGATTTATTGTTATTCAGGAAATTCCAGAAAATGTTTAAAACTTCTAAAAATCATAGAAATTCAACCATAACTCCAAATGAAATAATTTATATATGAAAAATTATCAGAAAAATTCAATCTACCCATCTATAATGGTTTCATGCATGACAAAACAAGTTTACCTTGCTGTTTAAGCAGAATAAGGTAATACACTAATAAGGCCATGTTTAATGAGCTAGTATTTGAATCTTTGATTCAAATGAGTTCATTCCCTTCTGTTTTAGCTTGCATTAGGCCAAGACACATTCATATTGCCATGTCATAGCATGCATCATATTGTTGCATATCGTCATGTGTTGATTGTGTTCGGATGTGTTCTTCGTGGTAGGTTCTGCCTCCAAGGATATTCACGAGTATCCAACTAAAGGACAGTATCCCACTACCACTCCATCAGGCAAGCAACCCATTGATCATTCCGATACAACCCATGTTCTCACCTCTGCTCTTGTTTTCTGCATTAAGACATCGCGATTCAAACTGCTGTGTGCTACGGTAGTAGAACCCTTATCCTCTGCATGACCTATCATTGCCACAGTAACTAGATGAAACCCGCTAGCATGTGTAGGAGTTGATTGAGCCATGTATGTGATTCCTACCTTGCTATGCCTGCTATGCTTAGAGTTGTGTCAGGTCTGGTTCATTTGGGTGATGGGCTAGAGTGATATGATTATGCCGGTAATATGAGGAATGTGTTGAACATGTTTTGGTAAAGGTATCGATGAGAGGCCATGTAGGAGTACATGGTGGGTTGTTTCATTGAGGCCATCCCTAAATGTGTGATTTAAGATTCAGCTACTACCATGGATTGGGATCCTTAATTGACCCTCTCGGCTGCTTAAATACCTTAGTATTCCGTCCAGGAGTTGCAATTAGTTTCTGGTGTTGTAGGTTATGTGTTGGCGGCCGTGCTAGCGTTGACCCTAGGGGTGGGCTATGTTGCGGTAGATACACCGTGGCACGGTGTACCGAGTCACCCGTTTGGTGTCTCGGGAACCCTGTTCACATTGTTCGGGGCCGTATGTGGAAACCTCGGCCGGACTCCCTGCGGATGGAACCTGGATAGGCGATAAACCTGGACTAGAGACTTAGCTGTTTAGGTAGGCTGTGGCCGACACCCTCGCTGGGCTTCCGCTTGAAGGTTGCCGAGTACATGTCGTGTAAATGGCGGTAAGTGGTGAAAGCGTGTATGACGAAGTACACCCATGCAGGGTATAAAACTATTCGAATAGCCGCGTCCGCGGTAAAGGACTACTTGGTTGCCTATACAGTTCATAGACAAGTTAATGGATACTACTAAAAGTCTCAAGATAAGTGTGAGTACCGAGGATGGCCCTCTCGTAGGATGACGGGGGAGGATCCCCGGTGGAGTATTGTGTGGTGAGTAGTGGACTCATGTGCGAAAACTATTTTACTAGTGAAGTTTCGTAGGCTAGCTTAGCCAAGAGTCAAAGCTGGCTTGCTGCAATAACCCCACCACCTTCTTGAGAATGAGCATGTATAGTAGGTTCTGATGTAAGACTTGCTGAGTACCTTGTACTCATGTTTGCTTATTTATTGTTTTCAGACAACAACACTGCCCCCTCCGATGGGTTTTATGTAGACCTTGATGTCGACGAGTGACTAGCCACCCAGGTGGTGATCCTGGCCATGGAGGGCCCCCATGTAGATAGACAGGCTTCTTTCTTTCTAGTGTCTGTACTCAGACTAGTTGCTTCCGCATGTGCTTGTATGAGTGTATGACTTGAGTGTCGGGTCATGTGACCCCTATCTGTATGAACATGTTATGTATGGCTCTCTGGAGCCTTTAAATAAAGTACTTGAGTTGTAGTGTTTTGTTGTGATGCCATGTTGTATGTACTCATATCATGCATATTGTGTGTTTGATTGAAATGCTTGGTATGAGTGGGATCCGACAATCTAGTTGTTTATCCTTGGCAGCCTTTCTTACGGGGAAATGTATTCTAGTGTTCCTCGAGCCATAGTAGTCCGCTACAGCCCAGTTCACCGGAGTCCTGCTAGCCCAGCACTACAGTTCAGGACACTTGACTGGCCGGCATGTGTTTCACTTCATTCCTATGTCTGTCCCTTCGGGGAAATGTCACGCGGTGATATCCGGAGTCCTGCCTAGCCTGCTACAGCCCGGGTTCCCCGGAGTCCTGTTAGCCCACTGCTACAGCCCGGAATCACTCGCTGATGACCAGCATGCTCGATGTGATTCATGTATGCCTCTCTCCATAGGTCTATGCCGCTTTGGGTTCACGACTAGCCATGTCGGCCCGGGTTCTCTGTCATATGGATGCTAGCAACACTATCATATACGTGAGCCAAAAGGCACGAACGGTCCCGGGCCAAGGTAAGGCGACACCCGCGGGATACCGTGCGTGAGGCCCCAAAGTGATATGAGGTGTTCCCGGCTAGATCGATGTGGCTTGGAATCAGGGTCCTGACAAATTGGCAAATAGATGACCGCTCTCGCGATCCCCTTCGCCCCCGCCACCACCTCCACCCTCGCCGCCGCCCCCGCCACTACCTCCACCCTCGCCGCCGCCATAGATCTCGCAGCCACACCCCACCTCCTGACTCCTGGCGCGCCTGCCTCCCTCAGCAAGTCCGCTCACGCGCCCCATGTAGTCGCCGGCCATATCCACGGGGGAATGGCTGGAAGACAGGCAGATGTACAAGATGCATCTCCCATATGTCCACAAAGCCTTCCCGCGGATGCTCCAGCCGCTCGACTCCGTCGCGCCGGTGGTGGTGCGGGAGACTCGAGGGAGGAGATGGAGGGAGCGGGTGATGCGGATCCGCGATGACACTCTCTCCTGGAACCAGTGCACGCGCGAATGGAGGGAAGCAGAGGAGGAAGCTGCGAGGGAGGAAGCCAAGGAGGGACCGAATCTGTTCTCTAACTCGCACAGGTATGCTCGGATGTGCAAGGCTCATGTGGATTGGGAGCTGCTGAATCTAGCCCTGCGGATCTACTTCGAAGGAGATTTCTCGGAGAAGCACAGGATGCCCATCCCAGTGAGCCGCCGATTGTGCTCGTTCGATGGGCGAAAGGAGAAGTGAATTCAGGAGATCCACGCCGTGCTACGAGATGGGAATGCTTGACTGGACTCCTGCCCACCAGCACGCCACCGGAGCCGGAGCAGGTGGATCCCCTACCTTACCTCTCCCCCAAACCTGCAGAAGATTGAAATTAGGCTTGCAATCTGCTTCAATTGAGCTGTCTGGTGGTTATTTCTTCTTCCTGAGAGACAATATCTGGCTGGAGGATAAGAAGGAACCAGGAACTCCGATGAATTTTCCCTATCACAATGGGGGGAGCGCCGGTTGGGCAGTGGTACGGCCCACCTCCGCCCCAAATGGGGGCACAATCTAGGCAGGCTCCTGTAATTGCCCAAGATCAATCTGCTGGTGGTTTTGACTCTCAGATCAGTGGGAAATCTCAAGGCAAGAATCAGCAAAAGAAGAGATAGGACATCCAGAAAACTACTCCTGCCCATGCTTCGGGCCTTATGGCATACTCTGAGGTGATCTGCTACAACTGTGGGGAACCAGGGCATCATTTGGATAAATGTGTCAAGCCCAAGCGTTGTTTTATCTGCACAATGGTTACACATAAAGTTGAGAATTGCCCTGTCAGAAGGAAAACCCACAGTTCTGCTAGATATATTGGAAGTGCCACTCCAGGATTATGTCCACCATTGACAGAATTTTCTGTGACACAGAATTAGATATTTTTTCCCTTTTCTAGTTGTACAGCTCTGCCCAGATGTGGTAGTGACCACACTCCTTTGCTCTGGGACTCTGGTCTTAACCAAACTCCAAAGAGCAATAGTTTTAAATTTGAAAAGTGGTGGTTGCTTAGAGAAGATTTTACTGAGCTAGTCAGGAAAATCTGGAATGAGCCTACTGGGAGCAGCTGCCCCCTAGAAAATTGGCAGATCAAAATCAGGAGATTTAGAATAACTACCAAAGGGTAGAACTCCAATGAGGAAGCTAATCTTAGAAGATACAAAAGGCTTCTCCTCCTTGAGTTTTATTCTCTAGATATTAAGGCAGAAACCACTGACCTTTCTGAGGCTGAGACTAAGAGATTAAACTTTGTCCATGGAGAGCTCAAGAAAATTTGGCTTCAAGAAGAAATCAAAGCCAAACAAAGGTCTAGAGATAGGAACATTAAGGAGGGTGATAGAAATACTGCTTACTTCCATGCAGTAGCTAACCAAAGGAGGAGGAAAACCCTCATTCACTTCCTTGATGGCCCTAATGGACCTGTTACTGAGGTAGATGAGATGCTAAAAGTGGCTAGTGACTTCTACAAAGACCTATTTACGAAATAAAACCCTTCTGGGTTCTCTCTACAAAACAATTTTTTCTCTGCTTCTGAAAAAGTCTCTCCTGCTGAAAATGAGCTGCTAGAAGCCCCTTTTCAGAGATAGAGGTGAAGGAAGCCATTTTTAGCTCTTATCCTGATGGGGCTCCTGGTCCTGATGGGATTCCCTTCTTGTTTTACCAGCATTTTTGGGACTTGGTGAAAAATGATCTCTTAGATCTTTTCCAAGCCTTTCATAGAGGAGAGTTGGATCCAGCAACTTACTCATGGGGGGTCTGTTGGGGTTAAGTTAAATAACTGTGAAAGTGATTTTTCCTTGCTGGTAAAGGCCTTAGGCAAGGTGACCCCATCTCCCCGCTTTTGTTTAATTTAGTAGTCGACGTTCTTACTAAAATGCTAAGCAAAGCTGCTGATCATAGTCTGATTGCAGGGCTCTGTCCTGAGGTCTGTTGTGGTGGCATCATCTGCCTTCAATGTGCAGATGATATCATCCTTTTCTTAGACAATGACTCCACACATGCTAGCAATCTGAAAACTGTTCTAACCTGGTTTGAACAAGTCTCAGGCATGAGAATCAACTACTCTAAAAGTGAACTCATCCCTATCAACATGGATGATCAGGAGTTAGCTGACTTCCTCTCTATTCTAGTCTGTAATAAAGGTAACTTCCCCATTAAGTACCTAGGTATCCCTCTCCACTATGATAAACTGAGGAGAGAGGATATCCAACCCCTTCTGGATAAAATCATTAAAAGGATTGCTGGGTGGAGGGGCAAACTTCTCTCTTACTGAGGTAGATTGATCCTCATACAAGCTTCTTTGCCTAGCATTCCAATGTATCTCCTCTCCTTCTTCAAGTTCCCTAAATGGGTAGTGAACCTCATCAATTCACAAATGTCTCATTGCTTGTGGAATGATTTTGAGGGAAATAGGAAGCTACACCTTGCTAATTGGGCCCTAGTCTCCATGAAAAAAGATTTTGGAGGCCTAGGCATACCTAACCTCCAAGAAATTAACATCTGTCTTCTAGGGTCTTGGATTAAAAGATTCTATCAGGAAGACCTGAAACCCTGGAAGCTTCTTATTGCCCATAAATACCTAGGAAATAAACCTAATATTTTTGTCCCTTCCTCCAACCCTAAGACCTATAGATTCTGGAAAGGATTAAAATCTATTATGCATGCTGTGAAATTTGGCTACAGATGGAACATAGGGGATGGGAGCAGAACCAGGTTCTGGGAAGATACTTGGTTTGACACATCCCCTCTAGCAGTCCAATTTTGTTCTATTTACTATGTCCGCAATGAGCTTAACAAAAGTGTCAATGAAGTTTGGGACGGTCAATGCCTAAAACTCTCTTTTAGAAGGAACTTTAGTGATAGTCTCATGGAACAATGGTTCCAGTTGGAGGAAATTGCCAAAAGCATTACCTTTACTGCTGAGCCGGATGCCCTGATTTGGCAGCTAGACAATAAGGGGAAGTATTCCTCTAGCTCCCTCTATCATGTTATCAACTTTAGAGGGGTTCAACCCGTGTTTATTCCTGCTGTCTGGAAATTGAGAGTTCCCCCTAGAATTCATGTATTTCTCTGGCTTCTCTCCAAAAACAAATTGATGACTAGGGATAACCTTATGAAGAGACACATCATCAAACCCCTTGATTGTGTTTACTGCTTGGAACAAGAGTCTTGTTCTCACCTATATTTTGAATGTATAGTTGCTAGACATCTCTGGGCCCACATTGAGGAATATTTCTCTAGTCAGATTGGCTCATCCTTCAAATCTGTCGCCGGATTCTGGATTGCTACCAAAAAGTGCTCAGTTTTAAACACTATTAGCTCAGCTGTCCTTTGGTGCCTCTGGAAATATAGAAATGCTATGATTTTTAGTAACACCTCTTGGATTTCCATTCTGCAGGTCTTGAGGTTGATCAGGAACATGGTCAGTAACTGGGGGATTCTCTCCTCCAGATCGGACAAGGACCAGTTGATGAGCTTCGTGGACACCCTAACAAGATCCCTCCAGAAACCGTTGGCGATCACTTGTGGCTGAACAAGGCTCGACCTGCTTTGGGGCTGGACCCGTGGGGTCGTCTCAAGATCTCTGATGAAGATGATGGGCACCTGGCGCCGAAAAAGAGGGACATCCACCATGCTACGTCTTCCATCCCGGTGTCTCCGCTTGCTTACTGGTCGCCGCAGGCTGACACGGCCCCTCGGCTGAAAACCATGAAGGCTTCGCTGGACCCTCCTTGTGTGATTTGAGTTCTCTATCCGCTCTGCCTTTGGCACCGCTCGGGTGATTTGTGTTATTCAGAGAACTTGTTCATCCACCCCCCTAGTTTGTAGCTTTTCTACCTTTGCTTTCGAACTGCTCTTTGAGCTGCTGTATCAGAATATGTTGTGGTTTCGTTCTCAGCAATGGAACCAGGGAGATGCTCCTTGTTTTTCTAAAAAGTAATTTTATATGTTATTATATATTATTTTTATTGTCATCATATATTTAACAGATACTTACATATGTAAGAAAACAATATCCCACATCTTATTAACTTATAAAAATAATTTCTTATAACAAATAAAATCCTGCATTGTTTTGGCACGAAAATCCTAGTGATTGTGTACCAAAGCTTGGTAAGATTTAAGGACCAATGTAATAATATCACTTATTATTTAAATATATTTATAACAAAATGCTCAGCCCCTTTTTATTTTTTGATAACATTGCTGGCCCAACCCAACATTATAATTAGAATCAGCCCAGCAAAATCGTGTATTTCGAGAAAGTGCAAATGGGCTGTAATTTTTTAGGAAATAAAATAAACAGGCCGCATGGATGCTACATTATTTGTTCACCCAGCCCAGCTAATGGTTGTAGTTCAAAAAATATATCAAATTGACTGTAAATTCTACCGCGCAAAAAAAAGACTGTAAATTCTGAAAAAATGGGTTGAATACGTGCCACATTTTTGGAGGCTGAAATGTGGGCCAATAGGTCAAAGCCAATGCAAGTCGTTGTCAATTTAGTCAACAAATGATTCTGACATGTTAGCCGTTGGATTTACATCCAACGACCGGCATGCATCTTCAAGCTCTCGTCTTCTTCCTCCAGCGCCGCCGAGACCACCTCCCGCCTCCTGCTGCTAGCAGCTCTGCTTAGCACGCTTCGCTATGAAGCGCTACTCCACCGTTGGCCAGGCCATCCCTCCACCCCTCCACACCTCCTGTTCTTCTCCACCGACTGCCGAACCACACCGCACTAGAACCAGTTGAGCCTCGTACACCTCTCTGTCTGCGACTCTACTCCCGCGTCTTCCCATCTCCATCTCGTTGCTTCCGGGGCCTCGCCGTCATCCACCACCTTGGATGCGCTTGGCGCGGCGTGGTCAACGAACGACACCATCGGTATTAGACTGTGCATGGAGAGGCTGACAGCTGGGTCCACGGCCGCACACAAGGAAATGCCTCCTTATTATGCGCAAAATAATGATTCCTCCACCTGACATCTGGGACCCATCGGAAGGGCCTCTGTATTTCGCGAAATAAAGTGCCCCCCGCTGACATGTCGGACCCACCAGCTATCTTCGCACGCAAGGAAGTGCCTCCTTATTACGCACAAAAAAAATGAATATTCCCCCTGCAAGCTGGAACCCAGCATAGTGGGAGGCTGACTTGTGGGCCTACCAAGTTGACGAGGACGGAGGGCTTTGTCAACTTAGTCAATATGAACGATTCTAGATCATGTTACCGTACGATGTTCATCCAACGGCCGTAGTGCTTCTTCAAACTCTAGTCTTCTTGCTCCAGCCGCCCAAACTAGCGCTGGTCGTGCCGCGTACTCCTGCCTCCCGTGGCCGGCTGTGATGTCGCGGAGGCCTCACCGCCCCGTACTACTCCCACCGCTGGCCAGGCCATCCCTCTACTCACCCACACCCCCTGTTATTCTGCAGCGACAGCAGCCTCACACCGCAGCCGAACCAGTGAACCCTCGTACTCCTCTTCGCGTGGGCATCCACTGTTGCGTCTTCCCCGGCTCCGAGTCGTCCCCTTCCAAGTCCTCGCCGTCGTCCACCGCCCTGGTGCTCTCGGCGCGGCGTGGTCAACGTGGTCAACGACCGACTTCCATCGGAAGAGTACTATACATGGAGAGGCTGACAGTTGGGTCCATGGCAGCCGCAAGGAAGTGCCTCCTTATTACGCGGAAAATAATTATTCCTCCACCTGACAGTGGGGACCCACCGGACGGGCCACCAGTATTTTGCGAAAAAAATCGTTTCCCCCTAACTGTTGGGACCCACCGGACGGGCCACCGTATTTCATGAAAAAAACGTTCCCCCCGCTGTCAGCTCGGACCCACCGGATGTGCATCCTTATTATGCACAAAAAATGAATACTCCCCCGGCTAGCTGGGACCCACCTTGCTGGGAGGCTGACTTGTGGGCCTACTAAGTTGACGGGGACGAAGGGCTTTGTCAACTTAGTCAATATGAACGATACTAGCTCTAGTGACCGTACGATGTCCATCCAACGGCCGTAGTGCTTCTTCAACCTTTGGTCTTCTTGCTCCAGCCGCCCAAAGCAGCGCCGGTCGTGCCGCATGCTCCTGCCTCTCGTGGTTGGCTATGCTGCCGCAGAGGCCACACTGCCCCTTACTATTCCCACCACTGGCCAGGCCTTGCGGCGATGGCAGCCTCACACCGCAGCCGAACCAGTGAACCCTCGTAGTCCTCTCCGCGCGGGCTTGCTCTGCCGCGTCATCCCCTTCCTAGGCCTCGTCGTCGTCCACCGCCGTGGTGCTCTCCGCGCGGCGTGGTCAACGTGGTCAAGGAACGACTTCCATCGGAAGAGTACTGTACGTGGAGAGGCTGACAGCTGGGTCCACGGCCACGTCCTAGTTTTTTTTTGATTTGCCAAGTAAGTCGCTTTGTCAGGCTTGTTGGGCTGCAAATCTTTCAAGACAAGGAGAGCTTTCATCCGGCTGGCAGAGAAAATGGCCTATCAGTAATGAGCAATGGGTTGTACATTTTTAAAACACATCAAACCTGCAATTAGTTTCAAATATCTTTTTTTCATTTCAAGATTTTAAATTACATTAATTTTTATGCATGGAGAATTTGTTGGATTTTATATTGATATAAATTTATTTTTTAAAATCAGTTTGAATGTGAGTCGAAATTTCGGGATTAAAAACAGTTCGGACCACACCGAAATATGCAAAATTTCTTATAATTTTTTAACCGTTGCCACAATATGGGCTGTAATGCTAACAAAAAGAATATGGGCTCCAAAAAAATCTTAAGAATTAGCAAATGGGCTGTAAATTATTAGAAATAATGGCAGATGGGTTGTATGCTGTTTTCCATAGATTTGAGGCTTTCCTAAAAAAAAGGTTGACGCACAAGCACTGACTGTTGGATGTCCATCCAATGGTCGTCGTGCTTCTTCAATCTCTGCTCTTCCTGCTCCAGTCGCTCAAACAAGCGCCGGCGGGACTGCCTGCTCCCTCCTCCTCGCGGCCGGCTCTGCTGCCGCGCAGGCCTCACCGCCCGACCGTACTCTGATCCCTGGCCTAGCCATCCCTCTACTCACCCACACCTGCTGTTATTCTCTGGCGACGGCAGACGAACCAGTAAACCCTCGTACAGTCGTACTCCCCTCCGCATGGGAAACAACTGCCGAGTCTTCCCTGCCTCCGTGTTGTCCCCTTCCTAGGCCTCACCGTCGTCCACCGCCCTGGTGCTCTCGGCGTGGCATGGTCAACGTGGTCAAGGAACGACTTCCATCGTACGTGGACTGTACGTGGAGAGGCTGACAGCTGGGTCCAAGGCCGCAGCAAGGAAGTGCCTCCTTATTACGCGAAAATAATGATTCCTCCACCTGACAGCTAGGACCCACCGGACGGGCCACTGTATTTCACGAAAAAATGTTTCCCCCTGACTGCTGGGACCCACCAGCTACATCTTCGCACGCAAGGAAGTGCGTTTGGGCAAAAAAATTGATTCGCCCCCTGACTGCTGGGACCGACCAGCTACATCTTCACAGGCAAGGAAGTGCCTGACAGTCGGGACCCACCTGGTCGAAGCGTACGTAGCGTTCTCATTCCGGTCGCGAACGTGTACGTACATACTAGTCGATGTAGAGGCGCGCACGTGTCGTAGTAGAGGCGTGCACGTGTCGTAGTAGAGGCACGCACGTGTCGTAGTAGAGGCGCGCACGTAGCATTTACACGTACCTACAGCGGCCAGGGTGCAAGAAAGAAAATACGGCCATGTATGTGTACATATGGGCGGGGTCTCGAACGCCTACTCACGCATACGTATGGCCAGGGCTCGTGTACATGGTTGGGTCGGAACGGAGAAACAGCGTCGTCATCGTGTTCATGAGGTGGCAACGGAATGCGTCGTGTTCATGGGGAGGCAACATAATGCGTCGTGTTCATCGGGAGGGCTTGGACGGAACAGGCGATGGAAACGAGGCCTGGCGTACCGCAGAACGGAGGAAACGACCTTGTGTTCGACCGGCCACGTTCGAAACGGGATCCTATTCATCGGGAGGGGTCTGGTGTACCGCAAAGCGGAGGAAACGGACCTCCTACGGTCGAAACGGGGGTCCTGTTCATCGGGAGGGGTGTGGCGTACCGCGAAATGGAGGAAACGGACTTGTGTTGGAGCGCTACGATCGAAACGGGGGTCCTGTTCATCGGGAGGGGTGTGGCGTACCACAAAACGGGACTCCACGGGATACTATTCATCTCCACCGTCGACCTCCTCCAGCCTCCACGTGCTCCTGTTCATCCAGCCTCCACCGCGCGCTACTCCACCGGCTACTGTTCAACCACCCCTCCACCGTCTACTGTTCATCCATCCCTTCACACCACGGGGTCCTGTTCAACCTCCCCTCCACGGGCACCCCTCCACCGCCTACTGTTCATCCAGCCCTCCACACCACGGGTCCTGTTCAACCACCCCTCCACCATCTACTGTTCATCCAGCCCTCCACACCACGGGGTCATGTTCATCCACCCCTCCACGGGCACCCCTTCACCGTCTATTGTTCATCCAGCCCTCCACCACACCACGGGGTCCTGTTCATCCAGAAGCAACGCCACCGCTCACTGTTCATCCAACCCCCCCCCCCCCCCCCCCCCGCGCAACGCTCACTGTTCATCCCATCGATTGGCTTCAGTTAGCAGCAGTAGCGAAGGAATCGCTCGATCGGGTTCAGTTAACAGCCATCGATCGATCGCTCGGGTTCAGTAACGCATAGCCTGCAGTGCAATCGCTCGGGTTCAGTTAGAGCCCAACGCCTCGCTCGGGTTTAGTTAGAGCCAATGCCTCGCACACATGCGCGTATGTGTACGAGAGAAACCCGCATCGCTCGGCCCCCGACCTCCCACCGTAACCAGGAACTCCCCAAAATTTTCCTCCCCCTCGCTTCTACCACGGTTTTTTCCATCACGGACGTCCCAAAGAATGTCATGCAGCTGCGTATCCGGCCCGCCGAGGACGAAAAGCCCATTTTCTGTCATGATTTTTTGTCATAGAAGTAGGAGCCCACCACATCTATGATGATACCGGCTTTTGTCACAATTGTCGTCATAGAAGTGTCATATGTATGACAGAAAAAAAGTCGTTTGGCCCAAAATGTCACGGATGTGTCTTTTTTTGTAGTGATAGTTATTCCCTCTTCATGCATGGTCAACTCAACACCCCTCTTCATGTATGCTCTCTTCATGCATGCTTCTAGTGTATTTGTGCTAATCTAGTGTGGACTCATGCACCCTCCATACACTCTACCAAACACCCAAAAATGGGTCGAGAAGGGAACTCTTGGGATCATGCACCCTTCATACACCCTACCAAACACACCAGGCATGTGTTTGGTTCATTGCTACACTTGTGGCTTGCCACACTTTTCTAGCTACATGGTCCACATGTCATAGACTCAACTTCTTGCCAAATCTTGCCACACTTGTGGTGGCCATTTTGTTAGCCACATTTTTTG
This sequence comes from Triticum monococcum, assembly GCA_034509565.1. Classification (NCBI taxonomy): domain Eukaryota; kingdom Viridiplantae; phylum Streptophyta; class Magnoliopsida; order Poales; family Poaceae; genus Triticum; species Triticum monococcum. The sequence goes on from CM067847.1 coordinate 573,853,878, forward strand.
TTTCAGACACACTTTGCCTAAGCTTAGTTGTGGCAAAGTTAGTCATGAATGAATTTCAACCATGGAGTCTTCTAGATTCTACATGTGGCAGAATTTGGTGGAATGTAGATGATATCCAATGGCCAGTAGTTCTCGGATTTGCTATCTTTGTACCATTAGATTGTCTTCATCCAATGAACAACTTTCAAAGTTATTCACACACTATATAGGGGGTATAGACATAGATGTGTCGGCCCGTTGCAATGGATCCAAAGTATATCTGTTTAGTGGAGTGCACTCTAAACACATTATCTATTTATTTTTCTCTAACCTTTCGTAGCCATGCAACCAAGCCACATAAGCTTCATGGGTGCCCCCCACATCATATTACTCATACTATGTTGACAGCAAAAAAAGATAAACCACCCAAAACAAGATCTTCCCGTTTTTTATTCCTATGATGATGTGCTGTGCACGTACCTACTAGTTGTATAGTGGTAGTACTAGTTGTATAGTACAACCTTGGTACTAGTAGGAGTAGAGTAGTACGGAATGCTCCTACTCTATCAACGAGCCCCATCTGACACCTAATTTCTTGGCTTCCGTGCTACAGCTAGATCATCCCCTTGTTTCTGTTTTCCAACCCGGCGGCGGTCGGGGTGCGGTTTGCCAATAGTCGGTTTGCTCAACGGCGGTCCCACATGAAAGTGAAAATGCTAGGCAACACGCCTTCCCTAAGCTATGTGTTGTGCCGGACGGGCTGAGGAGTACTCCCGATTCCCGGGCATGTGGGGGGGGGGGGAGTGTGACGCGAACGCGGCGGGCCTTTTCCTTTTACTAGAAATGTGCCTGTGTGTTGCGACGGATCCAAAGTAGTAGAATAGTAGTACTTGTTCACAAACTTGAAAGAAATCACTCTTGTTTTGATATACTCCTAATATATTACTCCCTCTGTTCCTAAATATTTGACTTTTTAGAGATTTCAAATGGACTATCACATACGGATTATATAGACATATTTTGTAGTGTAGATTCACTCATTTTGCTCCGTATGTAGTCACTTATTGAAATCTCCAGAAACACAAATATTTAGGAATTGAGGGAGTACTTTTCACTCAAAATGTATTTCTCAGGCTGTTTTGATGAGGTGAGGGAGGGATGTGGTTGCTTTCAAGTTAAGAAGGGGTTTTCTGCAAATTGGAGTAGAGAAGTGGGCTATTGTTGCAAAAATGCCACAACTTACCTCGCAGCCGTTAGATGCAGATCTAATGGTCAAAAACGATGGATGGCAGACCCACCACCATCACCAACTGAGTCTTTTATAGGAGTATGTATTTCTCAGGTTGTTTTGATGAGGTGAGGGAGGGATGTGGTTGCTTTCAAGATAATAAGAGGTTTTCTGCAAATTGGAGCATAGAAGTGGGCTATTGTTGCAAAAATGGCACAACTTACCTCACAGCCGTTAGATGCAGATCTAATGGTCAGAAACGACGGATGGCAGACACACCACCATCACCAACGAAGTCTTTTGTAGGAGTAGGAGTAGAGAAACATGTATAAATTGTAACATTTTGGTTCTGCTCCTTGGCACGATCGATAGATAGAAATAATGATTGGAAACGCTAGGGCGGGGCTATTTCCGCCAGATAAGAAGGGTACATATCGCATCGTCGGTTTGGTCACACGTGGTCCGACATGTTCTAGTGTTTCTAGCAAGATGCCCGTGCATTGCACGAAGTTGATGGAAAAGGTAAGCACAACTTATAAATTGACCGATGGAGTACTAGTTACAGTGATGCATATAATTAAGCAAAGGGATCGCACATGTCGGTATTGACTAGAACGAGAATGCAACACCACAATAAGAATTAAGGCCATGATGATGATGTGATCGAAGTGGTGGTTACATAAGGTAAGAAGAAAGATGCATCCATCAACGTACGACCTCCTCCTCCTCCTCAACTTAGTGCGCCAGGCCACCGACCAGCGGCTAAGGAGTGGCGGCTTTTGTGGCGAGGTCAAGGTGCTTCTCAACAAAGGCATCCAAGGCTTCCAGCCGGTTGAGGAAGGCCAACATCATAGCGTCCTCACTGGCCTTGTAGATACCTATGTACACGATTTGCTCGTACACGTGGATGTGTAGGTTGACGAATTCTTGCAGGGCGAGGAGGCTCATGGCGAGCGTGACCTCCAGGTGAACATTCTTTGTGGCGTCGCAGGGCCACCAGTGCTTGAAAGAGGTTTCGGCCATGGAGGCCGATTAGGGTGGCAGGCAATGAGGAGCCCGGGTGCGCGGGCTGGAGGAGTACGGCGATGTCGTCCGCGAGCTTCTTGAGGACGGTGAACTTGTTGGTGATGGCAATGATCATCTGGTCCAACTGAGATTCATAGTTGGCGTCGAAGGCGGCCATCCACCATCCGGTCTCCAACACCGTCTGGAGACGATCCTCGGCGCCATGCCATAGGCCGACATCGTGGACCATCTGGCACAGCCGCTGGCCGCTCACGCGCATCGCCGCCATGGGTCTGGAGTGAGCTCTTTCGTGCTTAGTGTAGGTGCTTAGGCAAATGCTTAGGTGCATATGATGTGAGATGCATTGGAATACAGGGGCGCCTTTATATGAGGGCAAACTGTGTTGCATTCACATCGTGCGGCCTCTTTTCCCGGTCCTCCTCCCATTACTTCCCTCATGCATTAATTGAAGGAGGATGCATTCGCCGTTCAACATTTTGGGAATCGCTACTCCCTCGCTCGTCTGCATAAAAGCCGTATCGGGAAATGCGCCACCCGTTGTCAAATTGAATAGTATTGCGCTGGCTGAACACGCCTCCTCGCCTCCATCCAACCCCTCCGTTAAACCCGCATGAAAACCAAGAAACCTACTCCGGCCACACGTCCGTTCATAAGCGGGCCAGAATTAAACGCAACACCGACCGAGCTCCTCTCGCCTGCCCTCAGTTTAAATGAGGCCAGACGCCGGCCAAGCTCCTACCGTCTGCCCTCTATTTACACGAGGCCAGACAGATAGCGGGCAAGAATCGCACCCCTCCGCCGCTCCCCCATCTCCGCCTTCACCATTTTCTCCACTCTTCCGATGGCTTCCGAGGAGCCGTTCTCCGGCATATTACCCGGCTGGGTGGCCCACCGAGCCCTCCGGATACGGGCGAGGCCCCTCGGTGCTTCACCAACCTCGCTTGGCCCGACGGAGCCAGTTGCCGCCCCAAGCAGGCGCGTGGTTTAGCAACTCGCCGCTCTAGTTCAGCTCGATGAGGAGTGGCGAGTTGCTCCATGCCGGCACGGATGCGAGTGATACGTCTCCAACGTATCTATAATTTTTGATTGCTCCATGCTATATTATCTACTATTTTGAATGTTTATGGGCTTTATTATACACTTTTATATCATTTTTTGGACTAACCTATTAACCCAGAGCCCAGTACCAGTTTCTATTTTTACCCTGTTTTAGGGTTTCGAAGAAAAGGAAAATCAAACGGAGTCCAATGGACCTGAAACTTCACGGAACTCATTTTTGGAAGGAAAGAAGCCCAGAAGACTTGGAGTGCACGTCGGGGGATCTGTGAGGAGGCCATGAGGTAGGGGGCGTGCCCACCCCCCTGGGCACGCCCACCACCCTTGTGAGCCCCTCGTGCCCCCCTGACGTACTTCTTCCGCCTATATATCTCCATATACCCTAAAAACATCCGTGAGCACAATAGATCGGGAGTTCTGCTGCCAGAAGCCTTCGTAGCCACCGAAAGCCAATCTAGACCCGTTCCAGCACCCTGCCGGAGGGGGCAATCTCTCTCCGGTGGCCATCTTCATCATCCCGGTGCTCTCCATGATGAGGAGGGAGTAGTTCTCCCTCGGGGCTGAGGGTATGTACCAGTAGCTATGTATTTGATCTCTCTCTCTCTCTCTCTTGTGTTATTGATTTGGCACGATCTTGATGTATCGCGAGCTTTGCTACTATAGTTGGATCTTATGTTTCTCCTCCCCCTCTACTCTCTTGTAATGAATTGAGTTTCCCCTTTGAGGTTATCTTATCGGATCGAGTCTTTAAAGATTTGAGAACACTTGATGTATGTCTTGCCATGCGTATCTGTGGTGACAATGGGATATCACGTGATTCACTTGATGTATGTTTTGGTGATCAACTTGCGGGTTCCACCCATGAACCTAGGCATAGGGGTTGGCACACGTTTTCGTCGTGATTCTCCGGTAGAAACTTTGGGGCACTCTTTGAGGTTCTAGGTGTTGGTTGAATAGATGAAGCTGAGATTGTGTGATGCATATCGTATAATCATACCCACGGATACTTGAGGTGACATTGGAGTATCTAGGTGACATTAGGGTTTTGGTTGATTTGGGTCTTAAGGTGTTATTCTAGTACGAACTCTAGGGCTGTTTGATACGTCTCCAACGTATCTATAATTTTTGATTGCTCCATGCTATATTATCTACTGTTCTGGACTATATTGGGCTTTATTTTCCACTTTTATATTATTTTTGGGACTAACCTATTAACCGGAGGCCCAGCCCAGAATTGCTGTTTTTTGCCTATTTCAGTGTTTCGGAGAAACAGAATATCAAACGGAGTCCAAACGGAATAAAATCTTCGGGAACGTGATTTTCTCACCGAACATGATCCAGGAGACTTGGACCCTACTCCAAGGAGTCAAAGAGGAGGTCACAAGGGTGGGGGGCGCCCCCCCTAGGGCGCACCCCCTACCTCGTGGGCCCCTCAGTGCTCCACCGACGTACTCCTTCTTCCTATATATACCTACGTACCCCCAAACGATCAGAACAGGAGCCAAAAACCTAATTCCACTGCCGCAACTTTCTGTATCCATGAGATCCCATCTTGGGGCCTGTTCCGGAGCTCCGCCGGAAGAGGGCCGTCATCACGGAGGGCTTCTACATCATCCTAGCCCCTCCGATGAAGTGTGAGTAGTTTACCTCAGACCTTCGGGTCCATAGTTAGTAGCTAGATGGCTTCTTCTCTCTTTTTGGATCTCAATACAAAGTTCTCCCCCTCTCTTGTGGAGATCTATTTGATGTAATCTTCTTTTTGCAGTGTGTATGTTGAGACCGATGAATTGTGGGTTTACGATCAAGTCTATCTATGAATAATATTTGAATATTCTCTGAATTCTTTTATGTATGATTGGTTATCTTTGCAAGTCTCTTCGAATTATCCGTTTGGTTTGGCCAACTAGATTGGTAGTTCTTGCCATGGGAGAAGTGCTTAGCTTTGGGTTCGATCTTGCGGTGTCCTTTCCCAGTGACAGAAGGGGCAGCAAGGCACGTATTGCATCGTTGCCATCGAGGATAACAAGATGGGGTTTATTTCATATTGCATGAATTTATCTCTCTACATCATGTCATCTTGCTTAAAGAGTTACTCTGTTTTTAACTTAATACTCTAGATGCATGCTGGATAGCAGTCGATGAGTGGAGTAATAGTAGTAGATGCACAATCGTTTCGGTCTACTTGTCACGTGATGCCTATATACATGATCATGCCTAGATATTCTCATAACTATGCTCAATTCTGTCAATTGCTCAATAGTAATTTGTTCACCCACCGTAGAATACTTATGCTCTTGAGAGAAGCCACTAGTGAAACCTATGGCCCCGGGTCTATTCTCATCATATCAATCTCCATCACTTTAATCTTGCTTTTCTTTTTTACTTTGCTTTTACTTTTTACTTTGCATCTTTATACCAAAAATACCAAAAATATTATATCTATCAGATCTCACTCTTGTAAGTGACCGTGAAGGGATTGACAACCCCTAATCGCGTTGGTTGCGAGTAGCTATCGTTTTGTGCAGGTACGAGGGACTTGAGCGTGGCCTCCTACTGGATTGACACCTTGGTTCTCAAAAACTGTGGGAAATACTTATGCTACTGTCGGTGTACGAAAAGAGGGGTGCACTTTTTGTACCCCTATAACTATGCACGGGCAGTTAGAGCCGCGGGCACCACCACACCAAGTAAGGCAAGGGAGGTGAGCCAGGGTAAGACCGAAGCTCAAGGGAACTAGGACGGCGCCAAGGACAAAACCACAAAGAACAAAGGAGATGCAGCGGACTCCTCGGCAAGATCCTTGTCGGGAGACAGTTTTAGCAACCCCAGCAAGACCCTTGGCGCGGCAACTCGCCCCACGCCTACGGAGCAAATCACCCTTGAGTCCACTGCCCCCATGGGGCAAGGATTCGGGAGACATCCCCGTGGTGGCATGCAGATCTTTGTGAAGACATTCAAGATCAGATATGTACAATAGAAGATGACCCTTGGCGGGATTCCAGCCGAGGAAGACCACAAGGCCCCCGGCAAGCACCTTGCTGGGGATGACAGCAGGCGCCCCGGCAAGACCCTTTCCGGGGCCCCGGCAAGGCCCTTGCCAAGAACATCCGCAGGGCCACCATCAGGCCCATGCCGACTAAACCTCCACCACCGTACGCATGCGGTTGCCGACCCAATCAGCTGGGCAGGCACCTACGTGGCGGCATGCAGATATTCGTGAAGACCCTCCACTACGCCACCTCAGCTGCCTGCCTACCTACATGGCATCACAGGCATCGCTAGCCAGGGCGCGTGTCGACACAAGAAGGAGCGGCGTCGGACGAGACAGGTTTCTCCCCCGTCCCCGATAAAGCAAGGACACCTAAGCAAGACGCATTAAATGCGCCTTGTCATGTAATGCGAGGGATAACCTCGCATCACTGTACCCTTTCCACCTCCTGCATGCCACTATGGCAACCCCTTTTTCTATAAAAGGAGGCCCGAGGCGACCAGGAGGAGGATTTGGCTTTTTGGAGCTCCTAATGCCCCAGAGCTAGCTCAAGAATAGGAATATACATCCACCAAAGCAGGAGTAGGGTTGTACGCATCCTCGCGGCCCAAACCTGGATAAACAAACTGTGTACTATCTATTTGATCTGCTCTTCTCACGACCCCGCGCCCCGCTAACCGTAGTAGGGATTCTTGTGATCACATAGGTGTCATTCCCACCGACAGCTACTCTGCTGCATCATCCCTTCCTCTTCGTGGAAAACCAACGCAAGCTCAAGACATAGCAAGAAGGATTTATGGCGCTGTTGCCGGGGAGTCTACACAAAAAGTCAACATACCAAGTACCCATCACAATCCCTATCTCTCGCATTACATTGCCATTTGCCTCTCATTTTCCTCTCCCCCAATTCACCGTTGCCATTTTATTCGCCCCCCTCTCTCTCTATCCTCCCTCTCTATTTGCTTCTTTTGCCCGTTTGCTTTTGTTTGCTTGTGTGATAGTTTGTTTGCTTGTCGCCATGGCTAGTCTCATATCTTCCCCTTTGTCTCCCGAGAGTGAAGTTCTAAATTTTAAACAAAGGGAGAGAGAAAATCTAAAAGATGCTTGGTATAGAATTTGCAATGCTCAAAATAGATCTACCAGGAAGCAATCTACCTTAGTTCTTCTCCGCAATTTTTATGTAGGTGTTAATCCTTGGTATATATATATCCTCGATACCATTACCGAAGGGAACTTCTTGGGTAGCCATATTTTTGATTCTTATAATGCTATGCTAAATTTATTTGGCTCACCGCCTCTTTTGGTTAATGGAACCATGTTAACTTTGGAGCATGTTATGCAAAGACTTGAAATTATTGAAAATAAAGTTGCTACTATTGAATTAATTGAAAATCTAGATAAAAAGATCCACAATCAAATTACTCAATGTGGATCTAAGGTAGGAATGACTCTGAAAAATATTAAGGAAAAGGGACCCATAGTTAATGAGAAGATAAACCTAGATTCTACTAGAATTGATAAACTTGAGGGTATCATTACAAACTTGGGAACCGCTTTTTCTTCCGTAAAGAATACTCCAAGTCCTCCTACTAAAAATGCCAAGCTTATGTATGTTCCTAAAAATAAGGGTGAATCATCTAGTAAGGAAACTGTGGATCTTAAATCTATAAGTATTCATCCCAATCTTTTTGCTATCATTAAGGAACCGATTGATACAAATGAATTTTTCGATCTTGTTCCTAAAAGTTTGATAATCCTAAGGTAAATATATGCCTCATCGAAGAAATGCCTACCAAAGATGGCAATACCTAGATCTATCCTCGCTTTTATACCTAGCTAGGGGCGTTAAACGATAGCGCTTATTGGGAGGCAACCCAATTTTATTTTTATTCCTTGCTTTTTGCTCCTGCTTAGTAATAAACAAATTATTTAGCCTCAGTTTTGGTTGTGTTTTTTGTGTTTGTTCCAAGTAGAACCGTTGGGAAGACTTGGGGAAAGTCTTGTTGAACTTGCTGTAAAAAACAGAAGCTTTAGCGCTCACGAGAACTGCGGTCATTTTTATTTGAAGAGTGCTATTTAGTCAATTCTTTTTTGCAGATGATTAATAGATAAATTCCTCACGTCCAGAAATTTATTTTAGAATTTTTGGGGTTCCAAATCTTGCGCTAGCTACAGATTACTACAGACTGTTCTGTTTTTGACAGATTCTTTTTTTCGTGTGTTGTTTGCTTATTTTGATGAATCTATGGCTAGTAAAATAGTTTATAATCCATAGAAAAGTTGGAATACAGTAGGTTTAACACCAATATAAATAAATAATGAGTTCATTACAGTACCTTGAAGTGGTCTTTTGTTTTCTTTCGTTAACGGGGCTCACGAGTTTTCTATTTTGAGTTTTGTGTTGTGAAGTTTTCAACTTTCGGGTGAATTCTTTTGATGGATTATGGAACAAGGAGTGGCAAGATCCTAAGCTTGGGGATGCCCATGGAACCCCCAAGATAATCCAAGGACACCAAAAAGTCAAATCTTGGGGATGCCCCATAAGGCATCCCCTCTTTTTGTCCACTTCCATCGGTAATTTACTTGGAGCTATATTTTTATTCACCAACATGATATGTGTTTTGCTTGGAGCGTCTTGTATTATTTGTGTCTTTGTGTCTTAGTATGCCACAATCATCATTGCTGTACACACCTTTTGAGAGAGCCATACATGAATTAAAATTTGATAGAATACTCTATGTGCTTCACTTATATCTTTTGAGCAAAGTAGTTTTGCTCTATGTGCTTCACTAATATCTTTGAGCTATGTAGTTTTGCTCTATGTGCTTCACTTATATCTTTTGAGCGTTATAATTTTGCTCTATGTGCTTCACTTAGATCTTTTAGAGCACGGTGGTGGATTTGTTTTAAAGAAACTATTGATCTCTCATGCTTCACTTAAATTATTTTGAGAGTCTCTTAATAGCATGGTAATTTGCTTAATAATAATATGCTTGGTATTCAAGATTTGTGAAACTTTCTTTTGAGTGTGTTGAATACTAAGAAAAGATTGAAGCATGATAATTGTTTTGAGATATGGAGGTGATAATATTAAAGTCATGCTAGTTGAGTAGTTGTGAATTTAAAGAATACTTGTGTTAAAGTATGTGATTCCTGTAGCATGCACGTATAGTGAACCGTTATGTGATGAAGTTGGAGCATGATTTATTTATTGATTGTCTTCCTTATGAGTGGCGGTCGGGGACGAGCGATGGTCTTTTGCTACCAATCTATCCCCCTAGGAGCATGCGCGTAATACTTTGCTTTGATAACTTCTAGATTTTTGCAATAAGTATATGAGTTCTTTATGACTAATGTTGAGTCCATGGATCATACGCACTCTCACCCTTCCACCTTTGCTAGCCTCTCTAATACCGCGCACTTTTCACCGGTATCATACACCTACCATATACCTTCCTCAAAACAGCCACCATACCTACCTATTATGGCATTTCCATAGCCATTCCGAGATATATTGCCATGCAACTTTCCACCATCTAGTTCATCATGACACACTCCATCATTGTCATATTGCATATCCCGGTACACCGCCAGATGCATTCATATAGAGTCATATTTTGTTCTAAGTATCAAGTTGTAATTGTTGAGTTGTAAGAAAAATAAAAGTGTGATGATCGGAGACTATGATTCCCCCATAAGTCGGGATGAGACTCCGGACGAAAAATAAATAAAAGAGGCCAAAGAAGCCCAAATAAAAAGAGGCCATAAAATAAAAAAGGAGAAAAGGCCCAAATAAATAAATAAATAAATAAATATATATGAGAGAAAAAGAGAGAACGGACAATGTTACTATCTTTTTACCACACTTGTGCTTCAAAGTAGCACCATGATCTTCATAGTAGAGAGTCTCTCATGTTATCACTTTCATATACTAGTGGGAATCTTTCATTATAGAACTTGTCTTGTATATTCCAATGATGGGCTTCCTCAAATTTCCCTAGGTCTTCATGAGCAAGCGAGTTGGATGCACACACTTAGTTTCTTTTTGAGCTTTCATATACTTATAGCTCTAGTGCATCCATTGCATGGCAATCCCTACTCACTCACATTGATATTTATTGATGGGCATCTCCATAGCCCATTGATATGCCTAGTTGATGTGAGACTATCTTCTCCTTTTTGTCTTCTCCACAACCACCATTCTATTCCACCTATAGTGCTATATCCATGGCTCATGCTCATATATTGCGTGAAGATTGAAAAAGTTTTGAAAAAGTTACAGTATGAAACAATTGCTTGGCTTGTCATCAGGGTTGTGCATCATTTAAATACTTTGTGTGGTGAAGATAGAGCATAGCCAGACTATATGATTTTGTAGGGATAACTTTCTTTGGCCATGTTATTTTGAGAAGACATAATTGCTTTGTTAGTATGCTTGAAGTATTATTATTTTTATGTCAATGTAAACTTTTGTCTTGAATCTTTCGAATCTGAATATTGATATCACAATTAAGAAGATTTGCATTGAAATTATGCCAAGTAGCACTCCGCATCAAAAATTCTATTTTTATCATTTATCTACTCGAGGACGAGCAGCAATTAAGCTTGGGGATGCCTGATACGTCTCCAACGTATCTATAATTTTTGATTGCTCCATGCTATATTATCTACTGTTTTGGACTATATTGGGCTTTATTTTCCACTTTTATATTATTTTTGGGACTAACCTATTAACCGGAGGCCCAACCCAGAATTTCTGTTTTTTTGCCTATTTCTGTGTTTCAGAGAAACAGAATATCAAACGTCCAAACGGAATAAAATCTTCGGGAACGTGATTTTCTCACCGAACGTGATCCAGGAGACTTGGACCCTACTCCAAGGAGTCAAAGAGGAGGTCACGAGGGTGGGGGGGTAGGGCATGCCCCCTGCCTCGTGGGCCCCTCGGTGCTCCACTGACGTACTCCTTCCTCCTATATATACCTACGTACCCCCAAACAATTAGAAGAGGAGCCAAAAACCTAATTCCACCGCCATAGCTTTCTGTATCCACGAGATCCCATCTTGCGGCCTGTTCCGGAGCTCCACCGGAAGAGGGCCGTCATCACGGAGGGCTTCTACATCATCCTAGCCCCTCCGATGAAGTGTGAGTAGTTTACCTCAGACCTTCGGGTCCATAGTTAGTAGCTAGATGGTTTCTTCTCTCTTTTTGGATCAAAATACAAAGTTCTCCCCCTCTCTTGTGGAGATCTATTTTATGTAATCTTCTTTTTGCGGTGTGTTTGTTGAGACCGATGAATTGTGGGTTTATGATCAAGTCTATCTATGAATAATATTTGAATCTTCTCTGAATTCTTTATGTATGATTGGTTATCTTTGCAAGTCTCTTCGAATTATCCGTTTGGTTTGGCCAACTAGATTAGTAGTTCTTGCCATGGGAGAAGTGCTTAGCTTTGGGTTCGATCTTGCGGTGTCCTTTCCCAGTGACAGAAGGGGCAGCAAGGCACGTATTGCATCGTTGCCATCGAGGATAACAAGATGGGGTTTATTTCATATTGCATGAATTTATCTCTCTACATCATGTCATCTTGCTTAAAGCGTTACTCTGTTTTTAACTTAATACTCTAGATGCATGCTGGATAGCGGTCGATGAGTGGAGTAATAGTAGTAGATGCAGAATCGTTTCGGTCTACTTGTCACGGACGTGATGCCTATATACATGATCATGCCTAGATATTCTCATAACTATGCTCAATTCTGTCAATTGCTCAACAGTAATTTGTTCACCCACCGTAGAATACTTATGCTCTTGAGAAAAGCCACTAGTGAAACCTATGCCCCCCGGGTCTATTCCCATCATATCAATCTCCATCACTTTAATCTTGCTTTGCTTTTTACTTTGCTTTTACTTTTTACATTGCATCTTTATACCAAAAATTCCAAAAATATTATATCTATCAGATCTCACTCTCGTAAGTGACCGTGAAGGGATTGACAACCCCTAATCGCATTGGTTGCGAGTAGCTATCGTTTTGTGCAGGTACGAGGGACTTGAGCGTTGCCTCCTACTGGATTGATACATTGGTTCTCAAAAACTGAGGGAAATACTTACGCTACTCTGCTGCATCATCCCTTCCTCTTCGGGGAAAACCAACGCAAGCTCAAGATGTAGCACTGTTTGTGACACTTATAGGAATAGCCCAACGGATTGATTGGAAAGAATAACTTTGGGGTGGTTTTGTACCCTACCATAATCTCTTCGTTCGTTCTCCACTATTAGTGACTTTGGAGTGACTCTTTGTTGCATGTTGAGGGATAGTTATGTGATCCAATTATGTTAGTATTGTTGAGGGAACTTACACTAGCGAAAGTATGAACCCTAGGCCTTATTTCCACACATTGCAATACCGTTTACGCTCACTTTTATCATTAGTTACCTTGCTGTTTTTATAATTTCATATTACAAATACCTTTATCTACTATCCATATACCACTTGTATCACTATCTCTTCGCCGAACTAGTGCACCTATACAATTTACCATTGTATTGGGTGTGTTGGGGACACAAGAGACTCTTTGTTATTTGGTTGTAGGGTTGCTTGAGAGAGACCATCTTCATCCTAAGCCTCCTACGTATTGATAAACCTTAGGTCATCCACTTGAGGGAAATTTGCTACTGTCCTACAAACCTCTGCACTTGGAGGCCCAACAACGTCTGCAAGAAGAAGGTTGTGTAGTAGACATCAAGCTATTTTCTGGCGCCGTTGCCGGGGAGGTTAGCGCTTGAAGGTATATCTTTAGATCTTGCAATCAAGTCTTTTAGTTTCTTGTTTTATCACTAGTTTAGTTTATAAAAGAAAACTACAAAAAATGGAATTGAGTATGTCTCATACGCTTCACCTTTTTAATATCTTTTGTGAGTATGATGGAAAGGATAATTGTGCTCAAGTGCTAGAAGAAGAAATCTATAAAATGTTTGGCACTAAATCTTTGAATGAGGAGCATGATTGCAATGTTGTTAGTACGAATTCTTTGAATATCCATGATACTAATGATGATTGCACTAGTTATGATGAAAATGTCTCCTATAAACATGTCAATTTTTGTGGAGTGCATTGGGTTTGTAAGTACACACCAAATAGGGAAGATAGATATTGCAAGAGGCATAAGTACTTGGAAACTAAATTGTTACAAGAAGAGCTAGATGAATGTGCTAAAAAATTAATTTTTCTTAGCCCTACTTGTGAACTTTGCAATGAACGTGATCATTTTAGTACCCAATCCAAATTGTTTCATGATAGTATCGTGTCCAAAAATTGTGATGACTTGATTTCCCTTGCACATCATAATGAACTTAGTTTGCTCTTGGGTTATGAAGAAATTAAATGTATAACTAAGGATATTCCAAAATTTGCCCTTGATAAAGTTCTTCATTTTGATCTAGAGAAAATTTATATGTATTGTGCGGTGAATTGCATTGAAAATCCTTATATTGCCAACTACATAAAGAAAAGAAAACAAATAGAAGATGAAGAGAATAGTAATGAAAGGGAAGAGACTTCCCTATGTCCTTCTATTATTTCTTATGATGAATCAGGTAACGAAGAGGAGCCTCCTATTCAACCAATCTCATTAATAAGGGGCTCCAAAAAGAGGATTGAACCCACACATGATGTGGTGAAGAAGAAGAAAAGAAGAAGAAAGAGAGGTAAAAAGATATCTCCCCCAAATAATGCTGCTCCTATTACTATTGTGCCTCATGAAAATATAATTGTGGAAGATAATGACACTTCTTATGATCTTGAAAATCTTTTTGGCACTTGCTTGGAAGAATATCATAATTGCTATACTATTGGTGCTATCCATACTATTGATGATGAAAGTGATTATGCTAATGATATGAAAAGGCCCAAGCTTGGGGATGCTCTGTTTGATGAAGATGATGTTTTTGAGAATATATTTGCTGCAATTAATGTTTGTCCCAAGCTTGGGGATGCTACGCTTAATGAAGATGATATTTTTAGTATCCCAAGTTTTGATATGCAAATTTATAATGATGATAGCATGCCTCCTACTTATGATAATTATTGTGATGATACATATGCTATAAAAAGTAGTAATGATTATATTTATAAAACTTGTCATGATTATGGTTACCCATTTTCTGAACATTACTCTTTTAATGTGGAAACAATTTATAGTATTTGAGTCTCTTATGATACTCCCACTATTCCGAATAAGAAGAATTTTGCTTGTGTGGAGAGTAGTAAATTTTCTATGCTTGTAGATCATGAAAAGAATGCTTTAGGTGTATATTGTTGAACTAATTCATGATGCTACTGAAAATTATTATGAGGGAGGAACATATGCTTGTAGGAATTGCAATAATATCAAGTTTCCTCTCTATGTGCTTAAAGTTTTGAAGTTATGCTTGTTTTACCTTCCTATGCAAGTTGATTCTTGTTCCCATAAGTTGTTTTCTCACAAAATACCTACGCATAGGAAGTGGGTTAGACTTAAATGTGCTAGTCATATTCTTCATGATGCTCTCTTTATGTTACAATTCTTATCTTTTATGTGAGCATCATTGAAATCATCATGCCTGGCTAGGGGCGTTAAATGATAGCGCTTGTTGGGAGGCAACCCAATTTTATTTTTGTTCCTTGATTTTTGTTCCTGTTTAGTAATAAATAATTCATCTAGCCTCTGTTTAAATGTGGTTTTATGTTTTAAAATTAGTGTTTGTGCCAAGTAGAACCTTTGGGAAGACTTGGGGAGAGTCTTGTTGATCATGCTGTAAAAAAAAGAAACTTTAGCGCTCACGAGAATTGCTGCCATTTTTATTTGGAGAGCGCTATTTAGTTAATTATTTTTGCAGATGATTAATACACAAATCCTCAGGTCCAGAAATTTATTTGAGAATTTTATGAGTTCCAGAAGTATACGTTTGATCCAGATTACTACAGACTGTTCAGTTTTTGACAGATTCTGTTTTTCATGTGTTGTTTACTTATTTTGATGAATCTATGGCTAGTAAAAGAGTTTATAAACCATAGATAATCTGGAATACAGTAGATTTAACACCAATACAAATAAAGAATGAGTTCATTACAGTACCTTTAGGTGGTGATTTATTTTCTTATACTAACGGAGCTTACGAGTTTTCTGTTAAGTTTTGTGTTGTGAAGTTTTCAAGTTTTGGGTAAGGATTCGATGGACTATGGAATAAGGAGTGGCAAGAGCCTAAGATTGGGGATGCCCAAGGCACCCCAAGGTAATATTCAAGGATAGCCAAGAGCCTAAGCTTGGGGATGCCCCGGAAGGCATCCCCTCTTTCGTCTTCGTTCATCGGTAACTTTACTTGGAGCTATATTTTTATTCGCCACATGATATGTGTTTTGCTTGGAGCGTCATTTTATTTCATTATGTTTTGCTTGCTGTTTGAATATAATACCAAGATCTTAAATTATTAAATGTTAGAGAGTCTTCACATAATTGCATAATTATTCGACAACTCATTGATCTTCACTTATATCTTTCGGAGTAGTTTGTCATTTGCTCTAGTGCTTCACTTATATCTTTTAGAGCATGGTGGTAGTTTTATTTTGAAGAAATAGATGAACTATCATCCTTCACTTAGATTATTTTGAGAGTCTTCAATAGCATGGTAATTTGCTTAAAATCCTAATATGCTAGGTATTCAAGAATAATAAAATTCTCTCATGAGTGTGTTGAATACTGTGAGAAGTTTGATACTTGATAATTGTTTTGAGATATGAAGATGGTGATATTAGAGTCATGCTAGTTGAGTAGTTGTGAATTTGAGAAATACTTGTGTTAAAGTTTGTGATTCCTGTAGCATGCACGTATGGTGAACCGTTATGTGATGAAGTCGGAGCATGATTTATTTATTGATTGTCTTCCTTATGAGTGTCGGTCGGGGACGAGCGATGGTCTTTTCCTACCAATCTATCCCGCTAGGAGCATGCGTGTAGTACTTTGTTTTGATAACTAATAGATTTTTGCAAAAAGTATGTGAGTTCTTTATGACTAATGTTGAGTCCATGGATTATACGCACTCTCACCCTTCCACCATTGCTAGCCTCTCTAGTACCGCGCAACTTTCGCCGGTACCATAAACTCACCATATACCTTCCTCAAAATAGCCACCATACCTACCTATTATGGCATTTCCATAGCCATTCCGAGATATATTGCCATACAACTTTCCACCATTCCGTTTATTATGACACACTTCATCATTGTCATATTGCTTTGCATGATCATGTAGTTGACATCGTATTTGTTGCAAAGCCACCGTTCATAATTCTTTCATACATGTCACTCATGCATCAATGCACCTCCTGGTACACCGCCGGAGGCATTCATATAGAGTCATATCTTGTTCTAAGTATCGATTTGTAATTCTTGAGTTGTAAGAAAAATAAAACTGTGATGATCATCATTATTAGAGCATTATCCCAGTGAGGAAAGGATCATGGAGACTATGATTCCCCCACAAGTCGGGATGAGACTCCGGACAAAAATAAATAAATAAAAGAGGCCAAAGAGGCCCAAATAAAAAAAGAGAAAAGAGGCCATAAAAAAGGAGAAGGCCCAAATAAAAAAAATGAGAGAAAAAGAGAGAAGGGGCAATGCTACTATCCTTTTACCACACTTGTGCTTCAAAGTATCACCATGATCTTCATGATAGAGAGTCTCCTATGTTGTCACTTTCATATACTAGTGGGAATCTTTCATTATAGAACTTGGCTTGTATATTCCAATGATGGGCTTCCTCAAAATGCCCTAGGTCTTCGTGAGCAAGCAAGTTGGATGCACACCCACTTAGTTTCTTTTTGAGCTTTCATACACTTATAGCTCTAGTGCATCCGTTGCATGGCAATCCCTACTCACTCACATTGATATCTATTGATGGGCATATCCATAGCCCATTGATACGCCTAGTTGATGTGAGACTATCTTCTCCTTTTTGTCTTCTCCACAACCACCATTCTATTCCACCTATAGTGCTATGTCCATGGCTCACGCTCATGTATTGCGTGAAGATTGAAGAAGTTTGAGAACATCAAAAGTATGAAACAATTGCTTGGCTTTTCATCGGGGTTGTGCATGATTTAAATATTTTGTGTGGTGAAGATGGAGCATAGCCAGACTATATGATTTTGTAGGGATAGCTTTCTTTAGCCATGTTATTTTGAGAAGATATGATTGCTTAGTTAGTATGCTTGAAGTATTATTATTTTTATGTCAATATTAAACTTTTGTCTTGAATCTTATGGATTTGAATATTCATACCACAATTAAGAAGAATCACATTGAAATTATGCCAAGTAGCACTCCGCATCAAAAATTCTGTTTTTATCATTTACCTACTCGAGGACGAGCAGGCATTAAGCTTGGGGATGCTGATACGTCTCCAACGTATCTATAATTTTTTATTGGTCCATGCTATATTATCTACTGTTTTGAATGTTTATGGGCTTTATTATACACTTTTATATCATTTTGGGACTAACCTATTAACCCAGAGCCTAGTGGCAGTTTCTGTTTTTACCCTGTTTTAGGGTTTCAAAGAAAAGGAAAATCAAACGGAGTCCAATTGACCTGAAACTTCACGGAACTCATTTTTGGAAGGAAATAAGCCCAGAAGACTTGGAGTGCACGTCGGGGGATCTGCGAGGAGGCCACGGGGCAGGGGGCGCGCCCACCCCCCTGGGCGCGCCCTCCACCCTCGTGAGCCCCTCGTGGCCCCCCTGACGTACTTCTTCCGCCTATATATCTCCATATACCCTAAAAACATCCGTGAGCACAATAGATCGGGAGTTCCGCTGCCAGAAGCCTTTGTAGCCACCGAAAGCCAATCTAGACCCGTTCTGGCACCCTGTCGGAGGGGGCAATCCCTCTCCGGTGGCCATCTTCATCATCTCGGTGCTCTCCATGACGAGGAGGGAGTAGTTCTCCCTCAGGGCCGAGGGTATGTACCAGTAGCTATGTGTTTGATCTGTCTCTCTCATGTTCTTGATTTGGCACGATCTTGATGTATCGCGAGCTTTGCTATTATAGTTGGATCTTGTGTTTCTCCTCCCCCTCTACTCTCTTGTAATGAATTGAGTTTCCCCTTTGAGGTTACCTTATCGGATCGAGTCTTTAAAGATTTGAGAATGCTTGATGTATGTCTTGACGTGCGTATCTGTGGTGACAATGGGATATCACGTGATTCACTTGATGTATGTTTTGGTGATCAACTTGCGGGTTCCGCCCATGAACCTATGCATAGGGGTTGGCACACGTTTTCGTCTTGATTCTTCGATAGAAACTTTGGGGCACTCTTTGAGGTTCTATGTGTTGGTTGAATAGATGAATCTGAGATTGTGTGATGCATATTGTATAACCATACCCACGGATACTTGAGGTGACATTGGAGTATCTAGGTGACATTAGGGTTTTGGTTGATTTGTGTCTTAAGGTGTTATTCTAGTGCGAACTCTAGGGCTGTTTGTGACACTTATAGGAATAGCCCAACGGATTGATTGGAAAGAATAACTTTGAGGTGGTTTCGTACCCTACCATAATCTCCTCGTTCGTTCTCCGCTATTAGTGACTTTGGAGTGACTCTTTGTTGCATGTTGAGGGATAGTTATGTCATCCAATTATGTTAGTATTGTTGAGGGAACTTACACTAGCGAAAGTATGAACCCTAGGCCTTATTTCCACACATTGCAATACCGTTTACGCTCACTTTTATCATTAGTTACCTTGCTGTTTTTATAATTTCAGATTACAAATACCTTTATCTACTATCCATATACCACTTGTATCACCATCTTTTCGCCGAACTACTGCACCTATACAATTTACCATTGTATTGGGTGTGTTTGGGACACAAGAGACTCTTTGTTATTTGGTTGCAGGGTTGCTTGAGAGAGACCATCTTCATCCTACGCCTCCTACGGATTGATAAACCTTAGGTCATCCACTTGAGGGAAATTTACTACTGTCCTACAAACCTCTGCACTTGGAGGCCCAACAACGTCTACAAGAAGAAGGTTGTGTAGTAGACATCAGCGAGCACACCGGTACGGGCATCGTCGCTGCCGCGTCGTACCGCGCCTCCCATGTCTGTGGGCGCGCCTCCCGTGCCTGCGGCAGCGCCATGCAGGCAGAGACAGAAGTCGGGTGCATCGACAACGACGAGTCGGTCGCCAGCTTCTCCGTGTCCGCCGCCATCATCGAGGAGAAGTAGGACACTGGAGGCCGCCGCCACTTGGGTCCCATGAAGGCCACCACCAAGGCGACGACTGCGCATTCATGTGGTTTCTTTGCTTCTTTGTCTCTTCCGAGGACCTTCGTCGACCCCGCAAAGTGTTTGCGGGACATGAGGAAGACAAAGGGATCCGCGTGTGGCCATTTAGATTATGTACTCCCTCTCTAGCTGGTGGGAAAATTTTGTTCTAAGAACGGATAAATTGTATGTATCTATAACTAAAATAAGTCTAGATACATCCATTTCTAGGATAAGTATTTCCGGACAGAGGGAGTATTAATTATACCAAGATAGCCGGATTGGCACCGCTTAGTTCATGTAAATGTAATGAAATCCATCATGTTTATACGAAGATCCGGCTTTTTTATACGAAATCCTTCATGCTTATATGAAATCAGTTCGTGTTTGCACGAATTTCATCTGGTTGGTTAGAGTTGTGAAAATGTATGCCGCTGGCGTTTGGTGTCGTCCTCCGCGGAGGGAAACGGGAGGAAATTTGCCGGCTGCCGTTGGAGATCCTCTTATGCTGGAAATAATAGAGTGACATCCAATCCATTTGAGTTAATTGCGTGTATGATTGTCCCTCTATAAAAATTTAATTGCATGTACAGTATACACGTGACTTGCAGGGTGGCTACAGCTTCGTACAGAAAGTTAAAAAGAAACAAGTCCACCTTAATCTTATATCCTAAGTACTCTATGGGTTCCACTGTCAGTATAGTAGCGAAAGAAGTATATATTAAATAAGTAATATATAATATAAAAATTTAAAGTTAAAGACAGAATTCGAACTCATGTCATCGTGTTGCGAGCATCCGGTGCTAACCAGTCCAGCACATTTTTGTTGTAGACCATGCTGCTGATATATCTCCATGTCTACTCTCATACTCCATCCGTTCCTAAATATTTGTCTTTTTCAGATTTCAAATGGACTACCACATACGGATGTGTATGTAGACATATTTTAGAGTGTAGATTCACTCATTTTGCTCCATATGTAGTCCCTTGTTGAAATCTCTAAAAAGACAAATATTTAGGAACAGAGGGAGTAGAAAACAGAGTTGATGATGGTGTGCATGCCATCCTGCAATATAGGTCGTCGGATTTATATCTAACGGATTGCAAGAAAACTATGGCAATTTTGCAAAAATATACCCACACACCTCTCCACATTCGCAAATATGGCCTTCTCTCGTTCATCCTTTTCTCTCACAAGATAAACTACTCATACAAATGCATCTTGATGTTCCGTGCAACGCACGGGTATCTAGCTAGTTTCTTTTAAAATGGTTATTGGGATAATTGGGTTGAAGTGATATATTTTATGTCTGCCCCGAATTATTTCGGATTCACTAGTAGTAACAAAGAAAAGGTTGCCTTGTTAATTAACAGAAAACAGGGTGAAAACTATCACATGAGGTCGGTAAAAATGAGGCACACTGGGTTCAGCGTCATCGTCACTACAGCTATGCGCGCGCGAGAAGTCTACATATCGAGGGGGCTACTGAGCGAGGCACAGAGACACAATGTCTGAGAGAGAAACCAATTGACAGATTATGATCAGATTGAGTTGTCACGCTTCTACTGTCATTGTTGGGGTGGAGGGAGGGGGAGGGAGAGAAAGATGTATCCAGAGTGTGCGTGGTAGGCGCGGAGGCACAACTAGAGAGTGTGTGTGTGTGTATGTGTGTGTGTGTGTGTGTTTGAAAGAGGAGTAGATAGATTACTATCAAGATCGAGCTACCGCCCTACTCCTCTGGTGTCGGGTAGTGTGTGTGTGTGTGTGTGTGTGTGTGTGTGTTTGTGTGTGTGTGTGTTTGAGAGAGAAGCCAGTCGATAGATTAGTATCAAGATCGAGGTGTCACCCTACTCCTTCGGTGTTGGGAAGTGTGTGTGTGTGTGGTTGTGTGGGTGTGGGTGTGTGTGTTGGAGGGCGGGGTGGGGGGGGGCAGTGACACTTACATATCCCTACTCTTATAAAAACAGAGTTGGTGATGATGGTGTTCCTGCCATCCTGGAATATAGGCCATCCGATTTATACCCGACGGATAGGAACGAAACTGTGGCAATTTTGCAAAAGGATACCCACACCCCTCTCCGCATTTGCAAATAAGGCATTCTGTCGTTCATCCTTTTCTCCCACAAGATAAACTACTCATACAAATGCATCTTGATGTTCGGTGCAACGCATGGTCATCTTGCTAGTAGGGAGAAGGAGTTTGTGTCACACATATCTAGCTATATTAAGGTATAGGTAGACAGCATTTGTGCGAGGCATACTTAAAGCATCAGGAAGATAAACAAAATTGTGTGCATGCAAGTGCCGGAAAAAATGAAGCGAGAAAAAATGTGTGGGAGAGAGAGAGAGAGAGAGAGAAATCTCAAAACAAAAGGTGCTCTGTTGGAATCCCATTGTATGTATCCATATGGTTCCGGAACTCGAGTTAACCTTAGGCATATGTATGAGAGACATTATTATACTTTGAGACATTAGTGGCTGTGGGTGGGCGGAATTAAAGGGGTGGGCGTGTTCGACAGGGAGAGCGTGTGTGTTTCTATGTGAGAGACTTGTAGGACAGGGTAGAAAGACGAATTCTAACCTTGACGGAGGGAGAGAAATACACGAAGTGCGCGTGTGTGACTCCGATGACCACAGGGAAATGAGATATGTATGCGTGTGAGAGAGATTGCACAATTCATTCACGTATAACTATCTAGCGATCGTGGACGTGCATTGCTTGAACATAAATCAATATCTACTTCGTATCGTGGCCAAAGGTACAATATCGATTCAACGCTATAAAGATTGGACACTCACATATCACATTTTTTCTATTTAAATAAACCTTTTCAGTTGTGCATGCCAAAGTTACAGTGATGTTTCTTCAAACAACCAATATAGCTATCATGTACATCCACCATTGTTACTCTTGCATTCAAAATAATTAGTCTTGGATGATTTAAGGTTCTATTATGAAGTAATATATGTAATATTCATATATGAATTCAACGGGTACGCAATTTATGAAATGGAGGCTATGTAATCATATGATGTAACACTTTTAAGTAGCGGACTACAATATCCATTTCTTTTTGTGTGCCTCTACACTAACACGTCAATGCATTATGTTTAAAGTAAATAACCAATTGCACTAAATTATCTATTTACATGAGAAATACATAGGCTAAGCATTTGATCCCTTTTTTGTGAACGCGCCACTACATCCGTGCGATTGGCCGCGCCCGTGTCAACGTCCAAGTTATCGGCGCATCATCCCGAGTTATAGTCTTTTTCCTAGGGGTGGACACACCAGTTATTAACTGCTAACGTGTGCCCCGTGTACACAGTCTCGCACGAACTTCCCGCTAGCACGGTCCAAAAATAGTTGAAACTGGATACGAACGATCCCGCGGGCGGCAAAATCTCCCGCCTCCTTCTAAAATTTCCGCCACCTTAGTCTTTAGCATGTGAAATTCCCCTTTTGTCCTTGGTGCACGGAGACCAACAGTTATAATACCGCCCTCATCTACATAATAGGTTGGGGCTGCTTTGGTAACTTCTGGTTCCCCCACTACACGGCACCCCCATTTCCTCTCCCCTCTCGCAAAAATGACTAACTCCACAACACCAGAGCATCTCACATCACGCTGTCCGTACTTCATCGGCCTTTCTCCCCTCACATCTCGAAACCCTAGACTGCTCATCCACCGGCGTACCAGAGCCCATTCACTGCCAGCGGCGTCCACCTCGCCGGATTTGCTTCTGCGGCCGCATCTACCCCTCCCACCTCCCCTAGAAACAAGTAGACTGCTCATCCACCATTGTACCACAGCCCATTCAGTGACGGCCTTGTCCACGGTGCCGGATCTGCTTCGCCGGTACTCTCGTCAACTGCAGCGCATCTGCAGCGGCTCATTCGTACTCCCCACCGGAGACGCTTCGTCCACACCCCCCCGGAGCCACCCCACCGACGCCCCCATCGACGGCCTCTGATCCTCTTCGCCGACACCTTCCTCAACCCTACCGGAGCTGCTTCGCCGACAACATCATCAACCCCGCCGGAGTAGCTTCGCCTATACCATTTTCAAACCTACCGGGGCCGCTTTGCCAACTCACAAGTCCACGGCCTCAGATCTGCTTCCTCGCACCCTCATCCAACCTACCAAAGCAGCTTCTGACGCCCCGTCCACGGCCGCAGATCCGCATCGTCGACACCATCCTTAACTCAACCACCGGAGCAGCTTCACCTATGCCCTCGTCCACGGCCACAGATCCGCTTCGCCCACACCGTAGTTCACCCTACCGGAGCCGCTCCACAAACACCCTACTCGACGGTTCTAGATCTCCTTACCGGACCCTGACAGCTAGCGCAGCGTCATCACCGTTGACGTTTCTAACCTGATTCCCACCGTATGGCAAGATGCCAAGCACCTGTCACAGCCTAGGTACTTGTCACCTTTAAACCCGTCCAGCATCACCTGCCCAATGTACTTCAAATATACTAACAGGTCACTGTTACATGTTATGCAGCTGGCAAAAACTACAAGGACGATGTTTCTTCTGGATCTATCAGCTTGGCCAACCAAGAACCTGGACCGAGGCATTGCTATGATCTTGTAAGCGTGTGTCTCTCTCTTGTATTGTTCTGTGCCTACCAGCGTGCTTTGCTAGGATTTTCGACCAGTAATCCCTTTGTGCAGACAATAATTTCTACTACTGGCTGCTAAATTAGATATGTAGATGTCATACATGATACTACCTCCTACCTCCGTTCCTCAATATAAGTCTTTCTAGAGATTCCACTATAGGCTACATACGGGGCAAAATGAGTGAATCTACACTCGAAAATGCATCTATACACATCTATATGTGGTCCATACTGGAATCTCTACATAGACATATATTTAGGAATAGAGGCGGTACATTACACAAAATCATAGGTGGCATGTAGGAATTCCAGTACACTACATTAGGCTCCCTTAGAGTGCCTGCTAGTCCAGCATACAGAGTCATGGCTAGTTTATGCTACGCGCACAATCATTAATTCGTGGTTTAAATATGCTCAAGGGATATGCAATGTATTATCATGTAGAGATGTCTGAAATTAGCCGTGCCAACTTGCAGATTGGGTTACACAATGAAAAAGTACAAGATGTATGTGGAAATTTCATGGAACATCGCAAAAAACGAGAGCCAATGGTGAGCCTATACAGTGTGCTATGGTACGTCGCTCCTCCATTGCAATCATCGTGACATGTTATTTGTATGTCAGTTCTATTAGCCAACTTTCTTAGGGACATTTATTACGAGTTATCCTAAGAAAATAAGTACATGTGAATATAAGCTCCATGTAATAAGCCAACCAGTTCTTTTCATTGCGTTTTCAACTTATCTTTGGTATGATAAGTGAAAAGTCTAGATTGCATTATATTTTTTCATTTTGCAGCCCATATGAAAATTTATTTGACTTGCAAACATCACAAATTGAACCCAGTGCAGTAATTAATATGATAGGAAAACAGACCATCACTATTTGCTCAAAATGCAAATACAAAGATACCATCTACTTGGCACAATCTACTTTAGTCAATGTTTTCCATAGAGAACCCATTGCCTAATTTAAACGAAAAACGCATGACCCACATTTAAATGAAGAACAATTATTTATTGAAATTTCATGGTCCAAGTGGCTGGTTATTATCATATAGGAGCACCACCTGAAAGCATCATATAGCAGCAGCAGTAGCTCATAGCAACACATCATATAGCAGCAGCAGAAGTGTGCAATTCATCGTATACCTGCAGCAGCTCATAGCAATTCATCATATAGCAGCAGCAGGGGCAGCTCATAGCAATTCATCATATAGCAGCAGCAGGAGCAGCTCATAACAATTCATCATATAGCAGCAGCAGGAGCAGCTCATAGCAATTCATCATATAGAAGCAGCAGGAGCAGCTCATAGCAATTCATCATATAGCATCAGCAGGAGCAGCTCATAGCAATTCATCATACATTACCAGCAGGAGCAGCTTATAGAAACTCATCATATAGCGGCGGCAGCTCATAGCAATTCATCATATAGCAGCAGCAACAGCTCATAGCAATTCATCATATAGCAGCAGCTCATAGCAATTCATCATATAGCAGCAGCAGGAGCAGCTCATAGCAATGCATCATATAGCAGGAGCAGAAGCAGCTCATAGCAATCCATCGTTAGTGGATCAGAATGAAAATTTGGGAAAAATTCAGAGGAGATCCTCACCTTGTTGGATAAGCTCATCCTTCAAAAGCACCTCAAGGACACGGCCTGGGAGGTGGGGAGGGGGAATAAGGTGCCTTCTGCCATAGTGTGGCATCAGCCGTAGTTGTGCAGCGCTTGCCGGAATAGTGTGTTGGACGAACCATAGTGGAGCAGTTGCTGGAGACCATGAGAATGAGGGGCGGCATCAGGGGGAGGAGCAGCCAGGGAGATTTGCCCCTACCCGCCAGCCATGTAGCCTAGCTGGACAGAGCATCGTCGAGGACCAGGCCAGATGGGACCAGTGGCGACGGCTTGCTGGAGGAACTCTAGTGCTACAGGCAGGGGATCAAGGTCGGGGGAAAGGGGAGAGGAGATGCAAGCGGGCAGGGCAATGAACGCTTGTGTGTTTGTTTTTACTTGAGGGTGAGGTGTGACGCGGGCGTCACCAGTTGCATTTTGAGTGTAATATAGGCAGACAACATAGTCATTTCACTATTCCCCTTCCCTTCAATTTTTAGTGAGGTTCTACCCGAAACACCCCCCCTCCAAAGCAAAATTAGTTAAGCCCAAGCCCATAACTCAAAAATGACTTCTTTATATCTTTTATGGCTTATTTTGACAATAAGCCCTGAAAAGGCGGAATAGAACTGGCCCTTAACCTGCAATTCAATTGTGCATGCAATGATGAATCACTCCTGCCTGCTATAGTGTACATTTAGGCATCATCATACATGGCATAACCTAATACATGCGCATTCCATTGTAGAATCTAGAATTTACAATGTTTATGTTAGTTCATACATTGTGCATGATGTTTAAATGCCCCTTAAATCTGGTCAGTCAAGTGATGGTCTTTAAGCCTCCTTCTTTTCTTCTTTTCTTGATATGTAAGATTTGCTCGCACATCTGTTCAATTGCTTGTTTGCATCATCCAGCCATACTGGGACTATTTGCTTTGATTACTTGCTGTCCTTGGCCTAACACTCTAACAGAGCTTGTCAACAATTTAAACACTAAGGGCTACTGTAGTGGGGCCTTTTCTAACTCATAGGTGACATAAAGGTTTGGTTGCACACTAAAGTAGGCTCTCCAAGAGTAGCTGGAGATCCAGTTCGAAGGTATGCCTAGTTTTTACATAGTGCAGACATAGTAAATGCTCATTTCATTGTGTGCGAGTGCAAGAGATGCGGCATGTTTCATTATATGGTGTTGTTTTTTATAATCTCATCCTTTTGTGTTCACAGACTGGAAAGTATGCATATTTATCTTCCAAGGAGACGAGTAAGTAGTTTGTGTCACCTTGCAGAGGGGGTGCAATGAAGATAAGATTGAGGATTTCCAAGTACAAGATGTTAGGAAGGAGCCTTGCAAGAGAAGTAGGAGCTGTGTTGAGCCTCTTCAACCTGTTAAGGTAAGTCACTGTATCCAACTCAACAGTTCAATTCCTTGTCTATTTCAGGCATGGTTAATTTGCTTTTTCAATTGCTTTATTTGTCCTGAGTTAATGAGATGCCCAAAGAATGATGCCTGATGTTGGGTACTTGTATAACTATTAGTTGACATAATTAAAGGCCTTACCATTTAATTACTCTGCCAAAGTGTGTCTGAAGCTTTGAAGTCTACTAACTAACTATTATTGAATGATGCTCACATCTAGTTTATACTAGGCTAATGATTGCATAGTTTTGCTTGTTGTAGTATGCTTGTATGAAATCCTTTGTTGTTCATTATGCTCCCTAAGACTTTAATTGAGCTACAGAATGGCCAACTGCTTGCTTACTTCTACGCAACGTGTTGTCTAAATTTGTAACTTGTCTGTGTTCTGGATTGGGCCCCAACATCATGCTCCTCTGGTGAGCTAAGAGAGATTTCTGTATGCAGGCGGCACAGACTACCTTTTTTATAATTTTTCAAATATCACATGCTTATGCTTCATGACGTGTAACATTATTGTTAGTCCTGTTTTGCCATGTACAAAATAGTCTGTCTTGCTCACTTCATTGTTGTAACTATATTTTTGCCCTAGTCATATGTACTTACAGAAACATTTCAGGATGAAGTGACATCAACACAAAGATCTGCGAGCAATGCGGCATGGTCGTTACCGAATGATTATGGATTGGAATTGGAATGTGCTAATGTTCTCGAGCGTCAACTAGAAGTGGCAAGACAACGTGTACATGATTCTGAACGTACAATCAACAATTTGAGACTGTACATGCAGGTATTAGATGCAGGAGTCAAAAAATGAAACAAGACACTCAGGTAACAACGAAGGAATTGGAGATTTTGTAGACTGAAATTTGTGCTATCTAAATCCGGCCAATCCTATTTGCTGAAGAGATTATAGTTCAAATGGTAAGTTATGTTGATGCACGTCCATGATGTATGAGTTGTATTTGCCCAGTGTATGTAATTTGCTGTTTGTGTATGTTTTATTATCACTGGTGCCGAACCATAATGCCCAGTGGGTATAATCGGCTATAATTTCTTTATTGTATAGTGTAGGATTATTTTATGTTTCTATGCCTTAGTCTCTTTATTGTATAGTGTATGTTTTTAGAGGTGATAGTATAGAGTAGGATAATTCTTTAAATATGCTATATCGTTCAAACGGGGGCCAACTCGCCCAAACATTGTAGTGACCATGGCCCTCCACAGGTCGTACGTTCCATGGGCCATCAACGGGACAGACGATCCCTGGCCTTCTGTGGCCGTCAGATTCGTGGGCCTTCTATGGGCTGTCGGATCCATGGGCCTTCTATCGGCTGTTGGATCCATGGGCCAGCAGATCCATGGGCCTTCTATGGGCCTTCGGATCAATGGGCCTTCTGTGGGCCGTCGGGTCAATGGGCCTTCTACGGACCGTCTCATCTATGGGCCTTGTACGGGCCGTATAAGGGGCCGTAAACGGGCTAGAGTGGAAATCGTACGTTTTATGGGATGACCATAACGGGTCGTTAATCGGCCGTATTTGATGATGCTATGAAAATGGCCCAACAGATTAACGGGCCACAAACGGGCCGACTGTATCCATGGGCTGAATTTGGCCCACCAGCAGAAAAGGCATGTAACGGGCAGTAATTAAACAAATGCTGGAAATGAGCCTAAGAATAAATGGGCCCTGAGAAGGCCGAAAGACAACATGGGCTGGAAACGGCCCAACGGTATAATGGGCAGTTAATGGGTATAAAGTGATACACTGTTCATTACGGGCCAGTTTTACCACGGGCCATTAATGGGCCGAGGGTTACTAAGGGCCTCATATGGGCCAAAAGACGTCATGGGCCATACATGGGCCGGAAGTTCAAACTTGCTAGAATTATATTGGACGACCCAAATGACGCCACTAGGCCTAATTCGGATAGTCCATAAATGGGTCGTGGGTTAGCGGGCTGTAAATGGGCTATATGCGAACATGCCATTAACAGGCTTGCCATGGGCCGGCCCGCCACCTTTTGACCAAGTCAAACGGGCCGGCCTTTTCACAGGAATGGGCCTCTCTTGGGCCGTGCCACGTGTTGATGTATCATAGGCGCTTTGGGTCTAATGAGTGGATGGCATCTGTCCCAACGGTGAGCCGACACGTGTTCCCTCCAGCCAATGATGATTTTACATGTGGAAAATCCCCATTGGTCGGGGCTGTTAACGGGTTATCAGATCCAAAACCAGACCCGATAGCTTAATAGCGTTCCGTTACGGTGGATGCCACGTGTCGGTCACCCTTGACGAAAGCACTTCTGTGACGCGCGATTTATCGTCATGGAAGTGGACACTTCCGTGATGATAATTTTGGTAATGTCATGGAACACTTCTACGACAGCACAGGTATGACTATCTTGATTCTGTCATAATTTTTTCATGGATGTACATGCATGACAGAAAACGTGACGTACTGTGACAAACACGTATCATCACGGAAGTTTATTTTATTGTAGTGGATATGCATCACACAATCTCAGATTCATCTATTCAACCAACACAAAGAACTTCAAAGAGTGCCCCAAAGTTTCTACCGAAGAGTCAAGACGAAAACGTGTGTCAACCCTTATGCATAAGTTCACGAGATCACGGAACTCGCAAGGTGATCACCAAAACATACATCAAGTGGATCACGTGATATCCCATTGTCACCACAGATAAGCACATGCAAGACATACATCAAGTGCTCTCAAATCCTTAAAGACTCAATCTGATAAGATAACTTCAAAGGGAAAACTCAATCCATTACAACAGAGTAGAGCGGGAGAAACACCATAAGATCCAACTATAATAGCAAAGCTCACGATATATCAAGAACACGAGAGAGAGAGAGAGAGATCAAACACATAGCTACTGGTACATACCCTCAGCCCCGAGGTTGAACTACTCCCTCCTTGTCATGGAGAGCGCCGAGATGATGAAGATGGCCACCGAAGATGGTTTTCGATGGCTATAGAGGCTTCTAGCGACGGAACTCCCGATCTATTCTGCTCCCAGATGTTTTTAGGGTATATGGACATATATAGGTGAAAGAAGTCGGCCTGGGGAGCCACGAGGGGCCCACGAGGGTGGGGGCGCCCAGGGGGCAGGCGCGCCTCCCTGCCTCGTGGCCACCTCGAAGCTTCCCTGATGTCTACTCCAAGTCTCCTGGATTGCTTCCGTTCCAAAAATAACTCTCCCGAAGGTTTCATTCCGTTTGGACTCCGTTTGATATTCCTTTTCTTCAAAACACTGAAATAGGCAAGAAAAAAACAATTTGGGCTGGGCCTTCGGTTAATAGGTTAGTTCCAAAACTGATATAAAAGTGTATAATATATAAAGCCCATAAACATCCCAAAAAGATAATATAATAGCATGGAACAATCAAAAATTATAGATATGTTGGAGACGTATCATCGGTTCTATATCCAGCATATCTCATAGTAGGGGTCCTAAGCTAGGCGTCTTGGAGCGATGATAACATGGAAACATGATTTTACCCAGGTTCGAGCTCTCTTGAAGAAATAATACCCTATGTCCCGCTTTTGATTGTATTGATATGGGGATAGTACATAGTATAGGTATCTACCACGAGATTGTTGTAATGAATATGAGATGATCTATTGACTAGCCTAGCCTCGATTTATATAACACACCAGAGGCCTAGGGTTTAGAGGAGTCCTTGTCTTGGGTGCCAAGTCTTGTGGAATCCTCCTTGCATGCGGCATGGGCTGCCCGACGTGGTCCATAAGTGTAAGCCATGGGGGTCCTCGGCCCGATCCAGCTGGTCGAGAGATGACGTGGTGAGTCCCCCTTGGTCTAGGACACCATCAGTAGCCTCCTGAACCGGTCTTCAAGTTGGGGGCGCTCCTCGATTCTTCCGATTTGTTCTTCATCTTCGGTCATCGGTCTTGAAAACTGGAACAACAAATCTTCTCATCTTCGATCTTGAGGATTACCGAAGTGAATCCAAAGAGTCTACACGTCGGGTATCCGAGGAGCCCCTTTAAGTATTTGGCCTTTAGCAATGCCTTGTTATTTTTTACGCCACACCTCAGGCTTGAAGTTGTTCCCTTGCTGTAGTGTCCTCTTGCGTCCGAGCTCCAAAGCCGAACTGCATCCGAGATATCTTTTGCGCTTGAGCACCAACGCCGGACCGCTTTCGAGCTCCAATGCCGGAATGTATCCGAGCTCCAACACCGGACTGTATCTGAAGTGTCATAGATTACCTCGGTCTTGAAAAAGTTAAGAGGATAGAATGGAGCTTAATGCCGGAGATGCCCTCTATGGAGCCAGCCACTTGCAGCCGAGCTTTATGTCGGACTGCTTCTGAGGTATCTTTTGCAGTTGAGCACCAACGCTTGACTGTATCCAGGCTCCAACACCAAACTGTATCCGAGGTGGTGCACCACCTCGGTCATGGGCTAATTTATATGAATTTAATTCCGATTTTTGCAATGTATTTTCTACCGAGATGTATAGTCAGTAGCCCTCAAGGTGTCTGTTGGCCTAATTTCCGGGATGCACCTGAAGGATAAAATCAAACCGCTGACCCCAGTAGCCCCTAAGACTTAGGTCGATTCGTGAAATCGGCCTGAGGATCAATTCCCAGCTTGACAACATACTTAGGAATAGAAACATGGTGTAATATATTAGAGCAAATAGTGATCGGCGAACAGGCCCTTAAGAGAGGGTTTTGAGAAGTCGATGTAATAGATTAGCTTGATGCCGGATAAGTCCCAGATGGTACCTATTATTGTTCGAAGACGCGTTTGCCCATAGTTCGGTCAAGCCGAACACTGAGCACTTTCAATTTTCTGTATTGAATAGGCAATGCACTAGCCCTTGACACACTGGTCGGGTGGCAACACCAGATCAGGGGATCAATGTGCCCCTTTAATATTAGTAAATGATAAGCCCGAAGCCAAGTAGCCCCCGAGCCTTAATGTGGGCATGGGTGGCCGAATTAAGGATTGATATCCGGAGTAAAATCACAAATTATGTGTAATGATTCTACGTATCCAAGTACTCTACATTATTAGTGCTCAGATCCGCATTGTACAAAACTTTGTTGACCGACCATCGGCTTCAACCTCCTCGGCCAGTAGCCAGGGAGTGTTTGTCGCACTTTATAAAGCCTCTATGAGGGCAAAGATTTATGAAAAACAAGGTAGTCTGGCCATACGGTTTTATAAACAAAGGTATGCCGAAAGAATGTTATATTACTATGTAATGTAAAAAACATCTTCCAAAGAAAATAGTCCCGCTATCGGTTCCTTTCTTTGGGTTGTCATGCCGACCATGATCATGAAACCTCACCTCTGATCAATGCGGGAGAAAAATATTGAGGATTTAGTTTGGGGAAAGTTCCCGGTCTATGTGGTCTTTAGTGAACCTAAATTTTCACTTCCTTCATTGCCGACCAATTATATCCTTTAAGATCGCTAGATTTCGGCTTCACCTAGTCTGAGGTACTAACTCAGATGACCCGGTAGTAACAATCATAGAGGTGCTCCCTTTACCGCCTAGCCGAATAATCAGGAACATAGGGGTAAGCACAGGAGCTAGGCAACCCAGCTTGGCCAAAATCTTAAGTCAAATTGATGCATATTTATGGCTTTATAACAATAATTACGGAAGGCAACGCTTGTATACTAAATACAAACACTAATGATATATGTTTACTTTGACTCTGTTGCGACTGTTTATCAGTTGAAAGTGGCCCATCATCGGCTTCTACCCCTTTGTAGATACTACTTATGGTGTTTCCGCAGTAACAAGACAACCCTTAGCCGACGTCTCGGTGCCCGGAGGTGGTTGTGTTAGCAGAAACAAGGCAATCAGATATGCGAGCTTCATAACTTTCACTTAGTCATAGGAGGTTTAATCCCGGGAAGCTAGCTACGAGCCCCCGGTTAGTGTTCGGCACTGACCGAAATCTAGCCATTAACTCGGCCAATGTTATGAAAGGCCCATCATTTAACACGGGGTAATCGGTATCGATCCATAGTTTGACACCATCATCGGATCGCTGACCAGTTTACGCCCATTGTGATAGTCACTTTTCGGCTTTCTCCACTAAGGTGCTTAACCATTTGAGCTGGAAGCACAATCGCAGTGGTTCTCCCTTTGCACACCTAGCTGAACAAAGCGAAATGTAGGAGGCAAGCACAGGAACCGGGAAACCCAACTATTTACCGAAGACACAATTCAAAACCGATGCATATATAGCAATATCCGAGAGTGTTTTTGCCGAATCTCTAAATGTGTTCGGCATTGCACTGCGAGACTTATGCTGGAAACACACAAATAGTTTAAAAGTGCCATAGGCTTGGAAAACCAAAAACTTCTGTAAAAACTTTACGCCTGAACTAAATCAACTCATTTGGTGCCAATTCGAAAATTGGTCTTATTTTTGTGCTTCTGTCGTGCATTAATATGACACATCTGATCTCAAGACTTCAAGCGGGTCAGCCTATGGCTGCAACCTCCTATCGTGAAGGCGGAGTACATCTTGTTAGGCCAGTTTAGTGAACTAAACTCGAGCGGCATTAGAGAGAAAACAGGCTATCTGGCTATTGACCACACACTCGAGTCACGAAAGGAGTGGTAGAAAAGTACTTTGCAATGACTAGGAAGAAAACAATTATTATAGAACGGGTTGTACAAATTTAAGAGCCCCCAGTTAACTTGGGTAAAGGAAGTGTTTTTAACAAATAATGTTTTTAACAAACTAAGTTTTTGTTTAACATAAATATAAAGTTTGGTCGAACCGAACGAGAATTAAAAAAACTGAGCATGGAAGCGACTTAGCTAGTTAATGAGCTGGTGTCGATGCGCAACCCGAGCTTATGGCGGGACGAGCTCCCAGTCCCCCAAGCCGGTCCAGAGGTGGCGGAGCAAAGAGCTCGGCATGACGAAGTGGTGACATAGCACGACCAATGTGGCGAGGCGGAGCCCCCAGTCCGACCGAGGCGACGGAGCAGGCCGGCAGTATGACGCTGAAGTCCCCAGCGTGGTTTAATGAAGTGATGACGAAGCCACCGGTCCAGCCGAGGTGGCGTGGTACGTCGGTACGCCAAGGTGACAGTGCTGCCCAACGCAGATCATTTACCTGTGCACAGAAAATGGTGCAAGCCGAAGATAATAGTAATAATAATAAATTAAAAATTCATTGCATAATTAATAATTTATGCAAAGCGAGTAATAAAAGAAACATGGCCCATGTGCCGAACACTCGATGTGGTAGAGCCAACCAAACACATTGGTACGGTAATTCAACCAACAAGGTGATCACACGAGCCGATTTATGCCGGTTGTGACGACAACGTCGGCTTGCCGAAGTGACCACGTGACGCAGTCGAAATTGATTACCTACACGTGTAAAATAGTGCAGTCCAAAAAATAATAATATAAATATATAAAAAATCCTCGCATAATTAATTTACGCAAATTAATTTTTAAAGTGATGTGGCCTGGCATCGAAGCCAATGTCGATGGGGGGCATCGGCGTGGCAAAGCCTGAATTCGCAGGGTGGTCCTAGTTCCCGATGTGGCATTCACCGAATGGCGGACAGGAAAATGACTGAACCATCACCCAACCATCGTTAATGCGGCCAACATTTGACAGTCTTGTGCATAGAGGGTGGAACAAACTAGAGTAATATTAGTCGGAAAAAATAAGCCATGCAAGCAAAAAAATTAGTAGGAATAATAGCACCTGGTTTATTTGTTGTAGCAATCCAAAGAGACACACATGGGCATTCATGGATTTGCATCTTGTAATAGTACTAGTGCCAGCGCTTGCTTGATGTTGTGTGCGCGTACTCAGCCGGGATGCGGCGAAGCGAAGCCCCCAGTCCAGCTAACATGACGAAGCTGGTCGGTCGGTGACACCGAAGTCTCCGGAGTAGGTTGATGAATAGATGGCGAAGCTCCCGTTCCAGCCGAGGTGACGGAGCAGGTCGGTAAGGTGACGTTGGAGCCACCCTGTCAACCGAGGTGTTGAAGTGGTTCGGCGTGGCATACATTAGTTTGAAGAAGCTACGGCTCGGCCATGCTGACGCTGGTCATAACTTGTGACGCGGTCAATGCCAGATTGATGAAGTGACCGAGCGGCGATGTCGGCACACCTGACCCGTACGAACCATGGGGCGATGGTGTTGGCGATGATTTAGCCTTCGCGATGCCAAACTCTTGTTCAGCTTGCCGAGCTGATGATCCGATAAGGTTAGGCTCGGCTCGATGAAACGACAATCTATCTAGCGCAGGTCAGCGGACATGGAGCAAGGGTTGGTTTGACACCGGCACGATGGTGAATATTATCTCCGAAAAGGAGCAAAATTTGTGACATGTGTTCGGAAACAAAAAACAATACCCTAGAAAGAGATTCTTCCAAAAAGATTGTCCAATATCCCGTTCATGAAAAAAGATGAACTCGAGTCGGATTCGTATTCGCGCAGAAAACAGATCCGAAAAGTAATGCACTCATCGGAAGGTTCCCAGAGTTTGAATGGTCGGATCGAGCTGAAATTTTGAGAGGTGGTGGATATGGAAATTCCGCAGAAGATGAACGATTGGATCTTCTAAATGACCTCTGAGCTAGGCTCTGGAGACCACGCCCTAAACTCGTCCAGATTCCCGTCCAGCCTCGATAGGCCTCGGGTATATCATAGATCGCCGGAGATTCCTCCATCGGAAGGCGACGAAATTTTACAGGGTCGTTGTATACTCAATTCCACAGAATTGCACCAAAGGGTTCGTCAAATCCACTCACGAGGAGATGGTGGTAGCGAAAAAAATCTGATGTACAGAAAAAACTGTGCGACTGCGTGAGGGCAATGTTGACGATGAGCCACCAGGCTCCATGGACGACTTTTCCATGGTCTCGGTTGAGATTTGAGTTGAT
Organism: Triticum monococcum; assembly: GCA_034509565.1. NCBI lineage: Eukaryota > Viridiplantae > Streptophyta > Magnoliopsida > Poales > Poaceae > Triticum > Triticum monococcum. The sequence goes on from CM067847.1 coordinate 573,890,053, forward strand.
GATGAAAGTATATGTCTAATCTTGATGATCTGACGCGGAGCACTGTCCTCGGTCCAGCCAAGGTGACCAGCCGAGCCAGCAACAAAGATGCTGACATCGACCATAAAGCTCGGCTCCGATGCGTATATCACGCCAGAGACGATCCGAATTCCCATCACACCGTGGCGACTGCGAGCAGGCTCTCAATGAAAGCACCAATGTCGGTTCTATATCCGGCATATCTCGTAGTAGGGGTCATAAGCTAGGCGTCTTGGAGCAATGGTAAGATGGACACTGGATTTTACCCAGGTTCGGGCTCTCTTGAAGAGATAATACCCTGCGTCCTACTTTTGATTGTATTGATATGGGGATAGTACATAGTATAGGTATCTACCACGAGATTGTAGTAATGAATATGAGATGATTGATACGTCTCCAACATATCTATAATTTTTGATTGCTCCATGCTATATTATCTACTGTTTTGGACATTATTGGGCTTTATTATCCACTTTTATATTATTTTTGGGACTAACCTATTAACCGGAGGCCCAGCCCAAAATTGTTGTTTTTTTGCCTATTTTAGGGTTTCGAAGAAAAGGAATATCAAACGGAGTCCAAACGGAATGAAACCTTCGGGAACGTGATTTTCTCACCGAACAAGACCCAGGAGACTTGGACCCTACGTCAAGCAATCAACAGGGAGGCCACGAGGTAGGGGGCGCGCCTACCCCCCCCCCCACAGGGGCGCCCTCCACCCTCGTGGGCCCCTGTTGCTGCACCGACGTACTTCTTCCTCCTATATATACCTACGTACCCCCAAACGATCAGATACGGAGCCAAAAACCTAATTCCACCGCCGCAACCTTCTGTATCCACGAGATCCCATCTTGGGGCCTGTTCCGGAGCTCCGCCGGAGGGGGCATCCATCACGGAGAGTTTCCACATCAACACCATAGCCTCTCCGATGAAGTGTGAGTAGTTTAACTTAGACCTTCGGGTCCATAGTTATAAGGTAGATGGCTTCTTCCCTCTTTTTGGATCTCAATACAATGTTCTCCCCCTCTCTTGTGGAGATCTATTCGATGTAATCTTCTTTTTGCGGTGTGTTTGTTGAGACCGATGAATTGTGGGTTTATGATCAAGATTATCTATGAATAATATTTGAATCTTCTCTGAATTCTTTTATGTATGATTGGTTATCTTTGCAAGTCTATACGAATTATCAGTTTGGTTTGGCCTACTAGATTGATCTTTCTTGCAATGGGAGAAGTGCTTAGCTTTGGGTTCAATCTTGCGGTGTCCTTTCCCAGTGACAGTAGGGGCAGCAAGGCACATATTGTATTGTTGCCATCGAGGATAACAAGATGGTTTTTTTATCATATTGCATGAATTTATCCCTCTACATCATGTCATCTTGCTTAAGGCGTTACTCTGTTTTCATGAACTTAATACTCTAGATGCATGTTGGATAGCGGTCGATGAGTGGAGTAATAGTAGTAGATGCAGGCAGGAGTCGGTCTACTTGTCTCGGACGTGATGCCTATATACATGATCATACCTAGATATTCTCATAACTATGCTCAATTCTGTCAATTGCTCAACAGTAATTCATTAACCCACCATAAAATACTTATGCTCTTGAGAGAAGCCACTAGTGAAACCTATGGCCCCCGGGTCTATCTTCATCGTATTAATCTTCCAATACTTAGTTATTTCCTTTGCTTTTTTACTTTGCTTTTATTTTACTTTGCATCTTTATCACAAAAATACCAAAAATATTATCTTATCATATCTATCAGATCTCACTCTCATAAGTGACCATGAAGGGATTGACAACCCCTTATCGCGTTGGTTGCGAGGAGTTATTTGTTTTGTGCAGGTACGAGGGACTTTTGTGCAGCCTCCTACTGGATTGATACCTTAGTTCTCAAAAACCGAGGGAAATACTTACGCTACTTTACTGCATCATCCTTTCCTGTTCAAGGAAATCCAACGCAGTGCTCAAGAGTAGCAATGATATATTGACTAGCCTGGCCTCGGTTTATATAATACACCAGGGGCCTAGGGTTTAGAGGAGTCCTTGTCTTGGGTGCCAATTCGTGTGGAATCCTCCTTGTATGCGGCATGGGCTGCCCGAAGTGGCCCATAAGTGAACCTCCATGGGGGTCCTCGACCCGATCCAGCTGGCCGGGAGACGACGTGGTGAGTTCCCCTAGTCCAGGACACCGTCACCCGAGCCGCTATTTAATACGGGCGGCCTTACTATCGACCGCTACCTCTCAGCACCGCCAGTTGCCGTCCTCCCGCGCCCCACCCGTCGATCGCGTGACGACATAATGTTTGATTTACAAGTGAAGAACATTATGTGCTGCCTTGAAGCTTCAACAACGGTGTCCTGGAGGACGACGATGACAACGTGGCGTGCCGCCTCCGCTGCCGTCGGGAATAGTTTTTTGGGGGTTTAATAGTGTATCTCGATCATACGAATATAAATTCACAGTGTGACTGAATGAAAGATATGATTTGAACGAACTTGCATTTTTCTCTCTTAATGTACAGACTTAGCAAATGATTTTCTTTTGAAAAAATGTCAATGGTTTTTAAATATAAAACACTCATCACAAACATTTTAGTTAGAACACCCGTATGCAAACCGACAGCTTCCCCAGGAAGCCAAAGGAAAATGTGTCGAGGAGGATTTGTGCATCCCTTCAACGCAAATGGTTGTTTTGGATGACCCGTGCGCAACCACATACAAAACATTTGGTAAGATTGCATCTGTCATATTGGGTATTCGTAACCCACAAGTATAGGGGATTGCAACAGTTTTCGAGGATAGAGTATTCAACCCAAATTTACTGATTCGACACAAGGGGAGCCAAATAATATTCTCAAGTATTAACAGTTGAGTTGTCAATTCAACCGCACCTGAAAGACTTAATATACATAGCAAGGTATTTAGTAGCAACGTAATATGGAAGTAACGGTAACGGTGGCAAAAGAACCGTAGTAGTTTTTGTAGTAATCGTAACAGCGGCAACGGAACAGTAACTAAGCAAAGATCAATATGTGAAAAGCTCAAAGGCACTAGATCAGTGATGGATAATTATGTCGGATGCGATTCCTCATGCAATAGTTATAACATAGGGTGACACAGAACTAGATCCAATTCATCAATGTAATGTAGGCATGTATTCCGAATACAGTCATACGTGCTTATGGAAAAGAACTTGCATGACACCTTTTGTCCTACCCTCCCGTGGCAGCAGGGTCCTTTTGGAAACTAAGGGATATTAAGGCCTCCTTTTAATAGAGTACCGGACCAAAGCATTACCACTTAGTGAATACATGAACTCCTCAAACTACGGTCATCATCGGGAGTGGTCCTGATTATTGTCACTTCGGGGTTACTGGATCATAACACAAAGTAGGTGACTATTGACTTGCTAAATAGGATCAAGAACTCACGTATATTCATGAAAACATAATAGGTTCAGATCTGAAATCATGGCACTCGGGCCCTAGTGACAAGCATTAAGCATAGAAAAGTCATAGCAACATCAATCCTAGAACATAATGGATACTAGGGATCAAACCCTAACAAAACTAACTCGATTACATGATAAATTTCATCCAACCCATCACCGTCTAGCAAGCCTACGATGGAATTACTCACGCACGGTGGTGAGCATCATGAAATTGATGATGGAGGAAGGTTGATGATGACGATGGCGATGGATTCCCCTCTCTGGAGCCCCGAAAAGACTCTAGATCAGCCCTCCCGAGAGAGATTAGGGCTTGGCGGCGGCTCCGTATCGTTAAATGCGATGAATCCTTCTCTTTGATTTTTGTCTCTCGAACATGAATATATATAGTTGGAATTGACGTCGGTGGAGCCTCAGGGGGGGCCACGAGGCAGGGGGCGCGCCCTGCACCCTTGTGGACAGGGTGTGGGCCCCCTGGTGTTGATTCTTTCGCCAGTATTTTTTTATTAATTCCAAAACATGTCTCCGTTGATTTTCAGGTCATTCCGAGAACTTTTATTTCTGCACAAAAATAACATCATGGCAATTCTGCTAAAAACATCGTCAGTCTGGGTTAGTTCCATTCAAATCATGCAAGTTAGAGTCCAAAACAAGGTCAAAAGTGCTTGGAAAAGTAGATACGATGGAAACGTATCAACTCCCCCAAGCTTAAACCTTTGCTTGTCCTCAAGCAATTCAGTTGACAAACTGAAAGTGATAAAGAAAAACTTTTACAAACTCTGTTTGATCTTGTTGCCGCAAATATGTAAAGCCAACGTTCAAGTTTTCAGCAAAGATTATGAGCTAACCATATTCACAATTACATTTAGGTCTCATATTTACTCATATCAATGGCATAATCAACTAGCGAGCAATAATAATAAATCTCGGATGACAACACTTTCTCAAAACAATCATAATATGATATAACAGGATGGTATCTCGCTAGCCCTTTCTGAGACCGCAAAACATAAATGCAGAGCACCCCTGAAGATCAAGGACTGATTGGAAATTGTAATTCATGGTCAAAGATATCTAGTCATACTCAATGTAAATTAATAGTAATGCATGCAAATGATAGCGGTGCTCTCCAACTGGTGCTTTTTAATAAGAGGATGACGAGTCAACATAAAAGTAAATAGATAGGCCCTTCGTAGAGGGAAGCAGGGATTTGTAGAGGTGCCAGAGATCGAGTCTTGAAACAGAGATAAATAATATTTTGAATGGCATACTTTCATTGTCAACATAACTGTGGCACCCCGGCTCAGAGAAACTAGAATGCCCCGTATTCCAGCCCAGAGATCGAGATGTAGTCATCTGGAATACGACACTGCTTGACATAGAACAAATCAGCTCTTATTACAAAGGATAAATACACAGGTCTGATGTTACAAAGGATCACATCAGCATGGCGACACTACGCCTGCGATACTACACTTGCTTTTTGCTAGCAGCGGAACAACTCGTAGCAGCAGAATATATACTTCTAGCAGCGGAACAACAATGAAGGTGGTGAACTCCACTCCACAGGGACTCTGGCTAGGACACGATCTAGCTCGCACGCACGGTAACCTCAACAAGCAATCAAGCAATCATGGCATCACCTGCAATCTAGCATGACACGCCAGGTCGGTACATTGAATGTACTTGCAAGCTCACAACAACCAAAAGCATCAAGGCAAAATAACAACATAGCATTAGCAGATTAAATAATCAACAACTACCATGATACGAAAGCAACTACTAAGCATGATATGAAACTACTACAAGACTGATAAACCAACATCTTAATCTCAATGAACCGTCTCACGCTTGGCTATCCAGCCAACAAATATACCATCTCGATCACCTCATGATCACAACACAAATTGAATGATCATCCTCGAGATCATCCCAACATCATTATCTGCATTCTGCCAAACTGTTACTGCTCACAACATATCAACATATAAATCATCTAAAGTCATTCCGTCATGCGAGTGTTGATCGAACGGTGTGACCTAGTACGAACTTGTGCCCATGACCGAGGACACGGCTATCAATAGATTGAACACACACTCTGTAGAGGTAGCGCACTTTACCCACACCACGGAACCCATGGCCTCGCACTCCCATTCGGGTGGACCAACGGCGTTCCGACAAAACCGACCTACTGCCATGACCCTCTCCCGGCCACTCTGACCAACTCCCCTTTTGGGTTCAGTCCTGGGTGGCCACGTGCCTACCAAAGGCACCAATGGCCACCGTTGTGGAAAAAAACGGTCCCAAACGGGGACATGAGCTCAAAAACAAACCTGGGCACACAAGGCTTATGTCCGCCTACCTGATCAGGGTAGCGCACGCCCATAACCTTCCCTTGTTGGAGGCACCGGCGAGAGGCATGACAATAGACCCAGCTAGGACCTCTCATAAAGGTAAATGTGGTTGCACTGGAGAAAGCTCGATTCAGTGGCACCTGACCAACTTAATGACAGAATTTATCCCGAACATATAATAGTGATAACTGATACTCCGCTATCATCTACCAACCTGTAATCCAAGTTATAGCAATATCCAACAAATAATCCAATGCATACTATCGACATAACAAACTACTCCGAGGATAGCACTACTATCATAATGAATCCAACAACGATATTACTACTACCCAAATATCAAGAACAAGCTATCCAACTAAGATCCACATGCAAGCATCATCTAGTAAAACATACTCCAAACATAACATGATTAGCATCATGATGAAAAAAACACTAGCCACTAATAATCTAATGGAAACGTAATATCCAAAGTAATACTCCAAAGCATAATACCATCATGAAAATAATCATAATAGCCACTAAGAATCCAAAGGCAACATGTCATCCAGAAAACCTTCAAAAATATAAGTCCTAGAACTCCAAGCAATATCATTGCAATAGCAAGATCAAAACAATACTCCGAGAAATGCCATGAACAAATCACAAGTAGCTAAAACAATATTTTAAACCAGTTCAAATAATTTAAACGATGTCGCTGCATTGCAATCATGCAAATGGAGGGTGTGGCTTGCCTGTGGGTAGAAGGATTCATCGGGAAGAAGTGCGAGAAGATCGCGGAAAGAATCGCCGGAAAACGTTCTCTCTCGGAGGGGGCTGATTTAGTGCAAGGGATTAATGGTCATTTTTAGAATGCCGAACCATAGTGAAAATGCTACCAATAGAACGGCCTCGATGATACGGAGAAGTGGGCTTTGGAATCACCTCAATCGGAGTTGTGGTTGAAAAGATACGGCCGATTGAATGACAGGGACTAATCTATAAAATAAACATTCACAAACAGGCCCCTGGTGGTTAAAACAGAAAGCGCACTAAGGAAAAATATGTTTTCAGAGAAACGAAATCGTATTACTGACCGAAAGGAAACAAAATACGTTTTCAGAAAGCGCAAACGTATTACTCTCTGAAGGCATGACGAAGTACGCTTTCAATACATGAAAACGTACTCACCGCAGGGCGTCTCCACTTACGCCAGGTCAGCGGTCCAGGTCAACCCCTGGGTGGGTGATGTGTGGGGCCCGCCTGCACACCTTCGTCCTCCTCCTCGCACGCGCCTGCAAGGAGGCAAGGACGTCGTCGACCGGCGATTCCCGATGCCACAGTGGCTTTCCGGCGACGCTCCGCCTATGGATGGACTCGGGAGGAAGAGGCGCATCCAACCGTACCACTTACGGCCGCCGAGGTGGACCGAGGCGACGATGACTTCAACGCCGGTGGACGGTGGTCTTCGGCCGGAGTTGGGCACTGTGCTCCAGTGACGTAGGTGTGGGGAGAGCTCCGAGGCGAGGTCTAGGATGGTGGTGAGGGCCTCTGGTGGAGAAAAGAGAGGGAGAGGAAGCTCGGCCCGAGCCAATTTCGATGGCGGGGACCGACGGCCATGGCGTTCATAGGAGGCTAGGAGAGTGGTTCGAGCTCTTTTGAGTGGCTAGGGAGGGGTCTAGGAGTGAGGCAAGGGCGATGGGATGCTCGGGAGGCCGCGGGGAGGGGCTTAAATAGGCGGGCGAGGGAGGCCGTGGCCGAGTGCCGCCGCTCGAGCTCGGCCAAAGCTCTGGCTAGCTCAGCGAGCACAGGCGGGCACGGGAAGACGACGAAGCATTGATGTAGGGGTCATGGAGAAGAAACCAGTGCTGGGGAGTAGAGGAAATGGACGGGAGGAGGACCGGGTCAAGCGGGGCACAGTGCACCCGTGGGCGCGCGACGTCTAGCTTCGGCGAGGAGGCTTCGGGAGGGTGAAGGGGTTGAGGGCGACATGAGAGGCACGGGGAGATAGGTCGGCACCAGCGGACACGCGAACTCCGTCGAGACAAAGCTGGCTGGCGCGTTCCGACGCGCAGAGCGCGGCCAACGCTGCCAAAGCGCATGAAACGCCATGCCAAGGGGACAATCACCATGGGCACTGGCACGAAGAGGACAAGGGAGGCTGCGAGGAGTTGTCAAGTGACTGGTCCCTGCATAATAGAGGCTGAGGGAGTTGATGGATCGACAAAAGGAGCCAAGGAGAGGAGTGTGGCATCGCTGCAAGTTTGCTACATAAAACTTGGACGTGCACTGTTGATCAACAGGAACTAGATTGGGTCAAATGGTGTTCTCTGGGATGATTAGGATAGGAAGGACTATGATCCTCGAGGTTTTGAGGAAAAATGGACCAATATAAATCATAGTTGCTTCACAACTGCATATTTGGTCTGGAATCAAGATGTGGATGATGCATTCAAATGGTGTGGCCACTTGAGCTGAAATTTGGCAAGGCATTATGATTTGGACATATAGAGATACTGTAAAAATTTCATACTAATTCGATTCACCAAAATGATACTTCCTTCACAGCTATTCTCTCTGTCCAGAAACTTGCAAAAATTCTAGAGAAATATCGGCTTGGTGAATTGATCCTAAATTTGGTGGAGAGATGTTGTAAGGGTAGGAGCACAATCTGGTAATTTATCGGAATTAATGAAGCAATAAAAATTATACTTGCTTCACAACCTGAAATATTAACAGAATCAAAGATTTGATGTTGTGCTCACATAGATGATAGGATGGATCTGAATTTGGAGAAGTGTGCTAACATGGGCACATGAAGGGTTGTGCAAAATTTCAACTTATTTGGAAACTCCTAGCTAGTACTTCCTTCACAATGGCTTCTGTTTGACAGAAACTTTGAAAACTTGCTGAGGAAGATTGGCTAGAAAAATAAAGTTGAATTTTGACATGAGGCAATGATTTAGATGAAATAGCATTCCCAAAAAGTTTGGGAGCAATCAGGAAAGGATAGGTGGCAGTTCCTTCACAGAAAGCCACACTGGACAGAAATGAAGAATAATTTTTGGGGGATTATTCTTGGGCTAGGATAGGAAAGTTTGGGCATATTTGATCAACATATGACCCAAAGAAATTATGAGAATTATTTGGGAATTTTGGGATTGACAGAAATATAGGTTGCTTCACAACCTGGAGCAAACAGGGTTATTCCTTTAATAGAAAAAGGAATGTTCCCTAGAAAAAGGATTTTAGGGTTTAAGCTAGAATGGGAATGGAATGATCTTGAGAAAGTTTTGATGATGAAGGGTCACCGGGGATTGGAAATGATGATGATCTCCCAGGTTGCAAGGCCATAGAACCACTCCAAAAAGAATAACAGAGCAAAAACCAAATAAATCAAAGGAAAAAGAAAAGGGCCAAAAACCAAGCTGTTACAATAACAACCAAGAGATCTCGATATCTTCCATGCTACACACATTATAGGCGGTTCCCAAACAGAATGGTAAAGTTTTATACTCCCTCACCACCAAGAAACATCAATCCATGGCTTGTCCGAAACAACGGGTGCCTCCAACCAACAACAATCCTGGGGGAGTTTTGTTTGCAATTATTTTGATTTGAGCATGGGACTGGGCATCCCGGTTACCAACCATTTTCTCGTGAATGATGAGCGGAGTCCACTCCTCTTGAGAATAACCCACCTAGCATGGAAGATATAGACAGCCCTAGTTGATACATGAGCTATTCGAGCATACAAAACAGAATTTCATTTGAAGGTTTAGAGTTTGGCACCTACAAATTTACTTGTAGCGGCAGGTAGATACCGCATATAGGAAGGTATGGTGGACTCATATGGAATAACTTTGGGGTTTATGGAAGTGCATGCACAAGCAGTATTCCCGCTTAGTACCAGTGAAGGCTACAAAAATACTAGGAAGCGACCAACTAGAGAGCGACAACACTCATGAACATGCATTAAAATTAATTAACACCGAGTGCAAGCATGAGTAGGATATAATTCACCATGAACATAAATGTCATGGAGGCTATGTTGATTTTGTTTCAACTACATGCGTGAACATGTGCCAAGTCGAGCCACTCGAATCATTCAAAGGAAGATACCACCCTATCATACCACATCACAACTTTTTTAATAGTATGTTGGCACATAAGGTAAACCATTATAAACTCCTAGATAATTAAGCATGGCATGAGCAACTATAATCTCTAATTTTCATTGCAAACATGTTTCATTCATAATAGGCTGAATCAGGAATGATGAACTAATCATATTTACAAAAACAAGATAGGTCGAGTTCATACCAGCTTCTCTTATGTCAATCGGTCCATCATATTTCATCATTATTGCCTTTCACTTGCACAACCAAATGGCGTGGATAATAATAATAGTGCACGTGCATTGGACTAAGCTGGAATCTGCAAGCATTTAATACAAGGAAGAAGACAAGGTAATATAGGCTCTTTGTTAGATCAACAATAATGCATATGAGAGCCACTCAACATTTTCATCATGGTCTTCTCCTCTCGACTCCCAAAGAAAAGAAATAAAACTATTTACATGGGAAAGCTCCCAACAAGAAAAAGAAGAACGAGAAATCTTTTGGGTTTTCTTTTAATTACTACTACTACAAGCATGGAAAGTAAAATAGCTAAAATCTACAACTATTTTTTTTTGGTTTTTCTTAAGGTTTTTCAAACACACTAGAAGAAGGCTTAGAACAGAAAATAAACTAGCATGGATAGTGCAATCAAAAAATATGAGCACCGACAACTGGAATGAGTGTGTGAACATGAATGTAATATCGGTGAGAAATACGTACTCCCCCAAGCTTAGGCTTTTGGCCTAAGTTGGTCTATGTCCACTACTGGCCTGGTGGATATCCAAAGTTGTAGCTGGGGTCGTACTGAGATGCAGCAGCTACTGCCTGACGAGCTGCAGCTTGGAGGCAAGCTGCCTCCGTTCTCCACTCATATTCGTTTGCTTCCTCCCTGGTTATAACATGTCTCCTTTTTGCTTGAAAGTCAAAGAAAGTAGGAGTAGGGAGGGTAAAATGGACAGTGCGCCGTCTGTCAAAGATTAGTCGGTACTGGAGGAATTGTTCATTTCTCTCAAGAAACTGATGGTGAACCATAGCATATAATCTAGATAAGCAGGAGGCAACTCCATATCATTTCCATGTATGGGTATATTAAGATAATTAGCTACACGAGTTGCATAAATTCCACCAAACAAATGTCCACGTATACCGTTAAGATGCAACCTTCGTGCAACAATGGCCCCCAAGTTATATTGTTTATCACTTAATACCGCACTCTTGAGGACGCTAAGATCTGGAACGCACATGTGACAAGCCTCATCTTTACCGTTAATGCATCTACCAATGAAGAGAGCAAAATAATGTACCGAAAGGAAATGAATGCTCCCTATGGTAGCTTGTGTGATTTCCCTAGATTCCCCCATAGTGATACTAGCAAGAAAGTCTTTATATTCAGATTTGCGAGGTTCACTAACATTGCCCCAGTGCAGGAGTTTACAAGCAGTGTTAAAATCTTCTAGGTCCATGGTATATGATTTATCATAAAGATCAAATAAAATAGTGTGGGAATTGCGCGAGGATGTAAATTTAAACCTTCTCACAAAGGAATCAGTTAAATAGTAGTATTCTGGGCACTTATTTGACACGAAGCCCTCAAGACCAGCTTTATGGACATACGCATCAAATTCATACTTGATGCCCGCTTGGACCATAAAATCCGCTGACAGCCATTCACAAGGCCGCACTTGAGCTTCCCTTGGTGGTTCATCGTCCGGTTCACGTATCGCGAGCCTTGGTCCTTGCTTCCTTGAGGAACCACCTTGGTACATTTTCCTAAACGTTTTCTTCCTCTGAAAAATTTCTGAAATTTTTTGTGACTCAAAATAAAAGTGACCAAACTCAACAAGATTGATAAGAACTACTCCTACAAGTGCCTAGAGGCCATATCATGCATTAGAACTACTTGGGACCATATAAATTTGACATGCAAGCTTAAGAACAGGGTCACCTTAGCAGCAAAAAATTGCAATAAATAAAGCACTAGAACAAAAACTAATTGGACCATTGGAGGTGTCACATACCGAAGAACAATCCCCCAAAGCAGTTTTGTGAAAGGAGCTTTGAGCAAGGAGATCGTAAATGGCAACAAGATGAGCTAGAACATGGGTTTGAGCTATGGGAGGATTTTTCTAGAGGAAGACGAAGTGTGTGGGTGCTGGAATAAGTGGAGGGGGTCCACATGGGGTCAACGAGGCAGGGGGCGGGCCCCAGGGGGGTGGGCACGCCCTGGACCCTCGTGGCCAAGTGGTGTGGCTCCCTGGTGTGTTCTCAGTGCCAGTAATTCTAAAATATTCTCCAAAAAATCATATATCATTTTCAGGACGTTTGGAGAACTTTTATTTTTCGGGGTATTTTTATTGCAAGGATAATTCTGAAAACAGACAGAAAATACTATTTTTGCTTTATTTAATCTAAATAATAGAAAGTAAAAGGAGGGCACAGAGAGTTGTGCTTTCTAACTTCATCCATCTCATGCTTATCAAAAGGAATCCACTAACAAGGTTGATCAAGTCTTGTTAATAAACTCTTTCCGAATAACATGAAACCGGAGAATTTTCGAATAACACTAGGTTACCTCAACGGGGATATGCATCTCCCCAACAATAAGAATATCATATTTCTTCTTGACAGTAGGGAGAGGAAATTCAAAACCTCCAATAGTAATTGTTGAAAATTTTCCAATAGAATTGATACTGTTGACTTGAGGCTATTTCCTCAGAATGTGTACCATATGCTCATTACCATTAACTTGAAAAGTGACATTGCCTTTGTTGCAATCAATAACAGCCCTTGTAGTATTCAAAAAGGGTCTGCCAAGGATAATCGACATACTATCATCCTTAGGAATATCAAGAATAACAAAGTCCGTTAAAATAGTAACATTTGCAACTACAACAGGCACATCCTCACAGATACCGACAGGTACAACAATTGATTTCTTGGCCATTTGCAAAGATAATTCAGTAGGTGTCAACTTATTCAAATCAAGTCTATGATATAAAGAAAGAGGCATAACACTAACACCGGCTCCAAGATCACATAAAGCAGTTTTAACATAGTTTCTTTTAATGGAGCATGGTATAGTTGGTACTCCGGGATCTCCTAGTTTCTTAGGTATTCCACCTTTAAAATTATAATTGGAAAGCATGGTGGAGATTTTAGCTTCTGGTATATTTCTTTTATTTGTAACAATATCTTTCATATACTTAGCATAAGGATTCATTTTAAGCATATCATTCAAACGCATACGCAAAAAGATAGGTCTAATCATTTCAGCAAAGCCTTCAAAATCCTCATCATCCTTTTTCTTGGATGGTTTAGGAGGAAAAGGCATGGGTTTCTGAACCCATGGTTCTCTTTCTTTACCGTGCTTCCTAGCAACGAAGTCTCTCTTATCATAACGTTGATTCTTTGATTGTGGGTTATCAAGATCAATAGCAGGTTCAATCTCTACATCATTGTTATTGCTAGGTTGAGCATCAACATGAACATCATCATTAATATTATCACTAGGTTCATGTTCATTACCAGATTGTGTTTCAGCATCAGAAATAGAAATATCATTGGGATTCTCAGGTGTGTCAACAACAGGTTCACTAGAAGCATGCAAAGTCCTATCATTTTTCTTTTTCTTCTTCTTAGAAGGACTAGGTGTATCAACATTAGTTCTCTGAGAATCTTGCTCAACTCTCTTAGGGTGACCCTGAGGATACAAAGGTTTCTGAGTCATTTTACCCCCTCTAGTCACAACTCTAACAACATCATCATATTTCTTATTATTTAAATCATTGAGCAAATCATCTTATGCTTTAAGAAATTGTTCTACTTGAGTGGTAACCATAGAAGCATGTTTACTAATAAGTTTAAGTTCACCTTTAACTCTAGACATATAATCACTCAAGTTTTCAATCATATAAGCATTACGTTTAATTGTCTACCAACATAAGCATTGAAGTTTTCTTGTTTAATAATAAAATTATCAAACTCATCCAAGCATTGGCTAGAGATAATTTGGCTTTACTACCTGTGTTGGGTTATCAAGACCATGTATTTCTTCAATAGGTGGTGAATTCTTAACATCTTCAGCTTCAATACATTTTTCTTTCATAGATTTCTTTGCCTCTTGCATATCTTCAAGACTGAGAAATAGAATACCCCTTTTCTTCGGAGTTGCCTTAGGAGTTTGTTGAGGAAGTGTCCAATCATTATCACTACTCAACATATTATTCAATAGCAATTCAGCTTGTTCAACAGTCCTTTCCCTGAAAATACAACTAGCACAACTATCTAGGTGGTCTTTGGAAGCATCGGTTAGTCCATTATAAAATATATCAAGTATTTCGTTTTTCTTAAGAGGATGATCAGGCAAAGCATTAAGTAATCGAAGAAGCCTCCCCCAAGCTTGTGGGAGACTCTCTTCTTCAATTTGCACAAAATTATATATTTCCATTAAGTTAGCTTGTTTCTTATGAGCGAGGAAATATTTAGTAGAGAAGTAATAGATCATATCCTGGGGACTACACACACAACGAGGAGCAAGAGAATTAATACATATTTTAGAATCACCCTGTAATGAGAACGGAAATAACTTAAGGATATAGTAGTAACGAATTTTTTCCTCATGAGTGAATAGGGTGGCTATATCATTCAATTTAGTAAGATGTGCCACAACAGTTTCAGATTCATAGCCATAAAAAGGATCAAATTCAACCAAAATAATTAACTCAGGATCGACAGAGAAATCATAATCCTTATCAGAAATACAAATAGGTGAAGTAGCAAAAGCAGGGTCATATTTCATTCTAGCATTCATAGATTTTTCTTTCAGCTTAGCTAACAGTTTCTTAAGATCATATCTAACTTTGCAAGCTAAAAGATCTCCAACAGTTTCTTCATCCATAACATAACCCTCAGGTACCTTAGGACATTCATATCTAGGGGGAGAATCTTCATCATCACTTTCATCAGTATTATCAATTTCAATAATTTCATTCTCTCTAACCCTAGCAAGTTGTTCATCAAGAAACTCACCTAATGGCACAGTGTTATCAAGCATCGAAGTAGTTTCATCATAAGCATAATGTATAGCAGAAGTGGCATCATCAATAACATGCGAATCAGAATCAATAGCAGGAGTAGGTGTCGCAAGTTTACTCAAAACAGAAGGTGAATCAAGTGCAGAGCTAAATGGAAGTTCCTTACCTCCCCTCGTAGTTGAGGAAAAAATCTTGGTTCTGTCATCTTTCAAGTTCCTCATAGTGATCAACATATATAAATCCCAAGTGACTCAAAGAATAGAGCTATGCTCCCCGGCAATGGCGCCAGAAAATAGTCTTGATAACCCACAAGTATAGGGGATCGCAACAGTTATCGAGGGTAGAGTATTCAACCCAAATTTATTGATTCAGCACAAGGGGAGCCAAACAATATTCTCAAGTATTAACAGTTGAGTTGTCAATTGGACCGCACCTGAAAGACTTAATATCTGTAGCAAGGTATTTAGTAGCAAAGTAATATGGAAGTAATGCTAACGGTGGCAAAAGTTACAGTAGTAGTTTTTGTAGAAATCGTAATAGCGGCAACGGAAAAGTAACTAAGCAAAGATCAATATGTGAAAAGCTCGTAGGCACTGGATCAGTGATGGATAATTATGTCGGATGCGATTCCTCATGCAACAGTTATAACATAGGGTGACACAGAACTAGCTCCAGTTCATCAATGTAATGTAGGCATGTATTCCGAATATAGGCATACATGCTTATGGAAAAGAACTTGCATGAAATCTTTTGTCCTACCCTCCCGTGGCAGCGGGGTCCTATTGGAAACTAAGGGATATTAAGGCCTCCCTTTAATAGAGTACTGGACCAAAGCATTAACACTTAGTGAATACATGAACTCCTCAAACTACGATCATCACCGGGAGTGGTCCCGATTATTGTCAGTTCAGGGTTACCGGATCATAACACATAGTAGGTGACGACTTGCAAAATAGGATCAAGAACTCACATATATTCATGAAAACATAATAGGTTCAAATCTGAAGTCATGGCACTCGGGCCTAGTGACAAGCATTAAGCATAGCAAAGTCATAGCAACATCAATCTTAGAACATAATGGATACTAGGGATCAAACCCTAACAAAAATAACTCAATTACATGATAAATCTCATCCAACCCATCATCGTCCAGCAAGCCTATGATGGAATTACTCACGCACGGCGGTGAGCATCATGAAATTGGTGATGGAGGAAGGTTGATGATGACGATGGCGACGGATTCCCCTCTCCGGAACCCCGAACGGACTCCAGATCAGCACTCCCGAGAGAGATTAGGGCTTGGTGGCGGCTCTGTATCGTAAAACGCGATGAATCCTTCTCTCTAATTTTTTTCTCGCCGAACATGAATATATATAGTTGGAGTTGATGTCGGTGGAGCCTCTGGGGGGCCACGAGGCAGGGGAGCGTGCCCCAGGGGGGCGCTCCCTGCACCCTCATGGACAGGGTGTGGGCCCCCTGGTGTTGTTTCTTTCGCCAGTATTTTTTATTAATTCCAAAACGTGTCTCCGTTGATTTTCGTATCATTCCGAGAACTTTTATTTCTGCACAAAAATGACACCATAGCAATTCTATTGAAAACAGTGTTAGTCCAGGTTAGTTCCATTCAAATCATGCAAGTTAGAGAACAAAACAAGGTCAAAAGTGTTTGGAAAAGTAGATACGATGGAGACGTATTAGGTATGTTGCCATTTGTCAATCTAGAAATATTCACATTTGTTGTTCTAGTAACATTGCCTTTTGTCAACCTTGTAACACTGTGATTTGTCAAAATATGCAGCTAAAAATCACTAGCACTATCTAATTTTTGCAACTAAAATTCAGTTATTAATCATAGATTTCATTCACAGATTAAACGGTCCTTCTTTATACAAACAATTCAACTCGACAGCGGAACCGACCAAACTTTTTCCCAATTGTTGCCAACCACGTACTGAAATAGCTAGTTCAACAATATATATACTAGTTAATTTTAAGTACGTTGTACTGTTCCACCACATCTATAGTCAGATGAGCTGAACAAAATAGCCCCTAAATACTACGGAGGAGGAGGATCTGTGTACTACTTCCGGCAGCCTCTTCTCTGCCGAGCGCGCTCTATAACATGCCGAGGAGGAGGAGCCTACCGATGAGCTGGACAACTGCAATACGGTGTCTGCCGTTGCTGCACCTTCAGCGACGCTCACCTCAAACGCCCTATGCCGCTCCAGACGACCACTCTCGAAGCGGTGGTTCTCCTCATAGATCTCCTGATTCCTCGCCTCTGAGGTGGCGTCCGCCACAGCCACGGCGGCGGTAAGAGAAACTCCAATGGGGTGACCAATTTCGTCCGCCTTCATCCGTTTGGGTCGGCACGGACAAAAGTGGCGGCCCAACGCGCCGACCCAAACACAAATCACATCTGCTTCGCGTTCGCACCGACGCATTTTCGGCCCAAATTTGCGCCCCAAATGCATCGGCATGGATGCGGAACGAACACCACCCACGCCTTCTCAGCGTCCGCCGCATCCCCACCTGGCGGCTGTCCAACTATCCGCTGCCCATGCCGTCACCTTAATTTATGACCACGGGCCCACGCATCAGTGACGGTGATCGTCCTTTTTTAAGCCGACCGTGCGGCGGGGCCGTCCTCATCCAAAACCGCCGTCCACATCTAGCAAGCTCGGCCCCCCCGTTGCCGGAAAACCCTAGCCACCACCACCACAGTGAGATGGGGCTCTTCTCCGGCACCGGCAGTAGCAAGGCCAAGGGCAAGGCCCCCGCCATCCCTTTCCCCTCGGAGTTTCTCCCGCCTCCGCCGCCGCCGACTCACCAATAGAGGCAGCGCGTGAACGTGCCAGTGCACCAGGTGGAGTGGCACTGGCAGCATCGCGTGCCTATACCGTACCCCTACGTCACCCTGCTGCACGATTGGCATCTGGATCCAGAGAGGATCCTAGTGCCGGCAGCGCCGCGGTCGGCTAGGGCGCACGTGGAGGAGGTGCGGCGCTGGCGGGCGCGGCTGACGCCGGAGCAGCGCCGCGATGCCACCTACGCATCCGACTCGCCGAACAGGAAGAGGTGGTTCGCCTTTGAGCACGAGGAGGCGAGGTGTCGCGGCATGCGCGAGGTTGACCGCAGCCTGCTGCCCCCGCTCGTCGTCCGCGAGGAGGACCAGGCAGCAGAGGATGCCTACCAGGCGGTCCTTGCAGCAGTCTACCGCGAGAGCGAGGAGGACGAGTGGCGCAGGGTGGAGGCGGTGGAGGAGGAGGAGGCTCGGTACGAGGCGACCATGGCGCAGGCCATTCCCCTTTCCGTGGCCGGCGACTGCGTGTTGCCGCTAATGGCCCCGTCGTCCCCTCCCCGACATCGTGTCAAGGCCGACCCAGAGCCGCAGCCGGAGCTGGAGCCGTAGTCGTCCCCCATCAAGTGCTACTCCTGGACGGAAGTACTGTGCGAGTGGGTGTCCATGCCACCAGTTTGGATGGGGACGACACCGGCATAGGAGGCGGCGTACCTTGAGATGTGGCGCCAGCGACGGCTGGCCTAGGAGCGCCATCGCGGCGAGTACGAGGAGATGCTCGAGCGCGACCTCGAGGAGGAGGAGCGCGATGCTGAGGAGGAGGCGCGCCAGGCCGTGGCTGCACAGGCAGCCACAAAGCCCCCCGCGCCAGCACTGCCCGTGCTGGCACTGCCCCCCGCATTGGCACTGTCTCCGCCAGAACAGCTGCCCACGGCCTACATCACCGCCGCCTGGAACACGGAGTTCCCCTGGGCCAGCCCTGCGCCGACGCTCATCGACCTCACCGACCCCGAGGAGAAGAAGGACGACGACGACGCCTAGGGCAGCGCGCCGCCTCGTAGTTTAGGTTGTTTTTATTTTTCTTAAATGCTAATGTGGACGTGTTGACTCTCGCCGACCTTCATGGTCGGTTGTAATGTTTAATTAATGTTCTTTTTTAAAATATGCATGCGTTCTTTTTTTCCCTAGCGCCATCAAAATGGGCCGGGCCAGTGTTGCACGCACGCGGCGACCCAAACACGGAAGTGGATGTCCGTGTCCGCCTGGCCGACCCAAACGGACAAAAAGCAGACAAAATCGCCGTCCATTTGGGTCGGCCCATTGGAGTTGCTCTAAGGCTCTTTGCATGCTCGATGAGGCGCTCCTCCTCCTCCCGTAGGAACTCGGTGTACCGTGCAAGGTCGTTGACGCACTTGCGGGCCTCCACGTTCGCCTCCCCCTTCGGGCGGTGGTGGCAGAGCGAGTGATGACCCTGGCAGTCGATGATGGGCTAGCGGCCACGGCGGCCGATGATGGGGTGGTGGCCACGACCACCACCTCCCACCTTCGGGCCGGGATAGCGGAGAGGCTGATGGCCACGGTGGCCGGCAGTGGGGTGGCGTCCACGACGGCCACCTCCCGCCTTCGGTCCGCGGCGGTGGAATGGGCGATGGCCTTGGCTTTCGGTGGTGGTGTGGTGGCAACGACGGCTGGCAACAACTGCAGACGGGCAGCAGTGGCGGAGCGTGTGGTGGGTGTTCCGCGCACAGCCAATAGGGACGCCACGCGCACTGCACTACGTCGGGGACTGCGCCTCCACGGTGGGGTAGCCTCCCAGCTGGAGCTATCCTCTGATGATGGCGGAGTGGCTGAGCGACGATGATGGACCGGTGCTATTGGCGATTGTGGGAGAAGCAGACGAGATAAGCTACAGGGAGGGAGGGGAAATGTGACGTATGACTCGCCGGTCGTGAGGGTTTATATAGCAGGCCGGTAAGCATTGGGATTTTGGGGGATTTCACCAAGTCGGGCAGGAAGCTTGGGCGGGAACCTGCGAGGTTGCGCGGGAATGGGCTCACCGACGATTCATGGGCGCCACTTAGAGCCACCGTTTGGCCAAAAGAACGCCCCCGTGCGCGCTGTAAGCCATCTGCGGCAGCGGGGTGACAAGACGTGCGAGAGGAGGACGAAAGGCCACGTACACATACGGTTAATAAAAAATGTTTGCGATTTAATTACCTACTATATCCCCGTCCTGGTTTATAAGTCGGATTTAACTAATAAAATACGAATGCATGTCGCCAAAGATTATATAGTTGGATTCGTATTTGAACATAGTTTCAATTATATAATTTTTATAACAAGCATTAACATTTTGTTGGTTAAATTTAAGGGCAAAGTATGGCACAGAATATAAAGGGGACTATAGAACAAGATGGAGGTAGTAGCACACGGCCGCTCTCTATGCAGCGACGCAACTATCGGCCGGCTTGTAGGCGACTATTTCATGTGTGTTTAACTGCTCTATGCATGTGGTTGCTTGCGGTTGAGGCGGCCACGTCGTGCTCTGCTCTCGCATCCCTCCGGCGCATAATCACACATGTTCGTGTTCATCCGGTTGTGTCGGGCGTGGCACGATGATGCAGTTACCCGCTACACAAACTGCCATGCAGACACGTCGACAATCCAGGCCGCCCGGCCCCCATTTATTCCTGTGCCCATTTACCTTCATCTCTTGCGCCACACGACACAATAAGCACACCCACTACGACACATATAGAGAGGACATCCAGTGGTTCCAATGGCGCTCCCAGCGGCCGACGATGACAACGGCGGGCAGCTCACCACGCATCATGTAGTGGACAACCACGTGAGGGGAAGGCCCTCTGGGCGGTGTACACGAACGATCCGGTCTCGGTGGAGAGCTCCATCCAAACTATGGAGCAATTCCTTGCCAAGGACAAGAACCAAGTGGTCAGCTTCGACCTCGAGTACACCATCGGTCGTGCCGGGCATGATCAAAAGGTTGTCGTCGCCCAGTTGTGCATGCGACATGACATCCTCGTCTACCACTACCACCTAGCCACAAGGCCTTGCGAGTGTTTCTCCAGGTTTGTCAACAGCTTTGACTACAATTTCGATATGGTGGACACCACCAACGAATCTAAAAGGGCTCAAGGTTTCGGTCTTGAAATGCCCGAATCTTGTCAACATCCAGCACCACTACAAGGTCTGGGGCAGCGACAACAACAAACTGAACTCCCTGGTTGACCTTGCCTCGGGCATTGATGACTACTATGCAACTTTATTCTTGTAGACACGTGTTGGGCCTCCAAGCATAGAGTTTTGTAGGACAGTCGCAATTTTCCCTCAAGTGGATGACCTAAGGTTTATCAATCCATGGGAGGCGTAGGATGAAGATGGTCTCTCTCAAACAACCCTGCAACCAAATAATAAAAAGTCTCTTGTGTCCCCAACACACCAAATACAATGGTAATTAGTATAGGTGCACTAGTTCGGCGAAGAGATGGTGATACAAGTATAATATGGATAGTAGATGTTGATTTTTGTAATAGGAACAATAAAAAAAAGCAAGGTAGCAATTGATAAAACGGAGCACAAACGGTATTGCAATGCTTGAAAATGAGGCCTAGGGTCTATACTTTCGCTAGTGCAATCTCTCAATAGTGCTCATATAATTGGATCATATAACCACCCCTCAAAGTGCGATGAAGAATCACTCCAAAGTTCCTATCTAGCGGAGAACATAAGAAGAAATAGTTTGTAGGGTACGAAACCACCTTGAAGCTATTCTTTCCGATCGATCTATCCAAGAGTTCGTACTAAAATAACACCAAATAATTTCAGATTCAAAATACTCAATCCAACACAAGGAACCTCAAAGAGTGCCCCAAGATTTCTACTGGAGAAACAAAGACAAGAACATGCATCAACCCCAATGCGTAGATTACCCCAATGTCACCTCGGGAATCCGCGAGTTGAGTGCCAAAACATATATCAAGTGAATCAAAATAATACCCCATTGTCACCACAAGTATTCATTTGCAAGACATATATCAAGTGCTCTCAAATCCATAAAAGTATTCAATCTGATAAAACTAGATCTCAAAGGGAAAACTCAATTCATCACAAGATAGAGGGGAAAACACCATATGATCCGACTATATTAACAAGCTAGCGATACATCAAAATTGTGACATCTCAAGAACATGAGAGAGAGAGAAAGAGAGATTAAACACATAGCTAGTGGTACAAACCCTCAGCCCCGAGGGTGGACTACTCCCTCCTCATCGTGGTGGCCGCCGAGATGATGAAGATTGCCACTGGAGATGAATACCCCTCTGGCAGGGTGCCGAAACGGGGTCTGGATTGGGTTTCTATGGCTACAGAGGCCTGCGGCGGCAGAACTTCTGATCTAGGGTTATTTCTGATGGTTTCTCTATTTATAGGAATTTTTGGCGTCGGTTTCATGTGAAGATGGGCCTCGAGGTGACCACAACCCACCGGGGCAAGGGCCCAGGCGTGCCCCGGTGTCTTGTTCCCTACTCCTTAACCTTCTGGTCCTTCCACGAAGCTTTGTGGGTCTCTTTTGTTCTAAACAAATCGTCAAAAAGTTTCAGCTCATTTGGAGAACTTTCATTTCTGCACAAAAAACAACACCACGGTAGTTTTGCTAAAAACAACGTCCGTCCGGGTTAGTTTCATGCAAAACATACCAAAACCATATAAAATTGTTGTAAACATGGCATGAATACTTCACAAATTATAGATACGGTGGAGACGTATCAGCATCCCCAAGCTTAATTCCTACTCGTCCTCGAGTAGGTAAATGATAAAAGAAATAATTTATGAAGTGTAAATGCACGCAAAGTGCATAAGTTCGATCAATGATAATTTCAAGCACTTTTCCTAGCATCATAACAACAACTCTTTCTTATAAAACTTCTCATGTTAAAGTAGCAACCAATTCACATGTTAAGGTTCAAACGATGAATTCTCTTGAAACTCAACAACCTATGTTCTCACTCACCAAGCAATTGTAATTCATCTTATTCAACAGAGTTTAAGTATGAGCTCCACATACTCAACCATCATATAGTCTTCTATGATTGCTAACACTCACCGCATACACATGAGCAAAACATTTCAACCGGACACATAGAAAGATAGGGCCTTATAATTTCACCTCCCAACGTATTCACCTCAAGGGTGATGTCAACAATAATAACTCATGCTACCTATATCCAACTGGATATATGTGCCTAGATCTTTCCTCACCACATGATGTTTGCCAAAAGAGAAAAATAAAAAGGAATAGAGATAAGAACTTTGACTCTTTGCATAAAAGTAAATACATAAAAGTGAAAGATAGGCCCTTCGCATAGGGAAGCAGAGATTGCCATGCGCTTATTTGTTTGTATGCTCAACCCCTTCGTGCAAAAGAACGTCATGTTGTATTGCCCCTTGTGATGGCAACCTTTATTATGCAGTCTGTCGCTTTTATTATTCACCATCACAAGTTCATACAATGCTCAACTTTCTCATACACTAAATGATCTCACACTTTTAGAAGAAATTTTTATTACCTTATTGCACCGATGACAACTTACTTGAAGGATCTTGCTCAATTCATAGGTAGGTATGGTGGACTCTTAAAGATAAGATTTGGGTTTAAGTGTTTTTTGGATGCACAACTAGTATCTCTACTTGGTGCGGAATTTTTGGCTAGCAAGGATGGGGGCAAGCACCACATGTTGAAGCATCTATGACAATATAACTTCTATGTGAATATGAACAAACATAAACCATTACGTTGTCTTCCTTGTCCAACATTAACAATTTTGGCATATAATATTTTGATGGGGGCTCACAATAAAAAAAGATTTCCATGATAGTGTATTTTCATGTGAAAGTTCTCTTCCTTATACTAATTATTCATTAATTGCTTGTATGACGAATATTGTGATTGTCAAGCTTCAAAAGATTTCACTTTCTAAACCCAATGTGAAGCTACCACTAGGCATGATATGAACATATAATTTCAACTTCATGATATTCAATTCATACAACAATTTACTCATAGGATATAAGTGAAGCACAAGAGTAAATGACAAACTACCTCAAAAAGATATCAGTGAAGATCAAACAAGTAGTTAAGTAAATGGGCAGCTAATTGAGGACTCTCTCTTATTTAAAACTTTCAGATCTAAGAATTTTATTAAAACAGCAAACAAAATGAATAAAATGACATTCCAAGAATAGCACACATCATGTGAAGATGCAAAAACTTAGGTTCAACCGATACTAACTGATAATTGTTAAAGAAGAAAGGTGGGATGCCTACCGGGGCATCCCAAGCTTAGATGCTTGAGACTTCTTGAAATATTATCTTGGGATGCCTTGGGCATCCCCAAGCTTGAGATTTTGTGTCTCCTTAATTCTTCCCATATCACGGTTTTCCTAAATCTCAAAAGCTTCATCCACACAAAACTCAACAAGAACTCGTGAGATAAGTTAGTATAAACGAATACAAAAACCTTATCATTCCCTACTATAGAAAATCGCTAAAATCATTATTCAACATTGCATACTAAATTCCTTTGCATATTTAATACTCCTATCCTCACATAGGATCATTAAACAAGCAAACATATGCAAACATAACAACAATCTACCAAACCAGTACAGTCTGTAAAGAATGCAAGAGTCAATACTTATTAAACTCCAAAATTTATAAAACAAATACCACACTGTATAAAATTTATCAGATCTTATTTTGAAAAAGTTTCAACATTTTATCACATTCCGACTTTTCTAGGGAATTCTTTCAACAGCAGTAAACTTTCTGCTTTCAAACAGCAACATGTAGACTTGTAAAATAAGCATAGTAAAGGTTATCAATGCCACTTTTATTGAAATAAAAGATGCAAAACATAATTCTAAATAAAAACAAGTAAATCCTAACAAAATAAAATTACGCTCCAAGCAAAACACATATCATGTGGCGAATGAAAACATAGCTCCAACTGAGGTAACTGATAATGTTGGAGACGAAAGAGGGGATGCCTTCCGGGGCATCCCCAAGATTAGTTGCTTGGATATTCCTTGAATATTACCTTGGGGTGTCTTGGGAATCCCCAAGCTTAGGGTCTTGTCACTCCTTATTCCCCTCATATCGATATCTCACCCAAAACTTGAAAACTTCAATCACACAAAACTTAACGGAACTTCGTGAGATAGGTTAGTATGGTAAAGAGAAAACCATTTCACTTTGGTACTATAAAACACAAGAGTCATAATTGTTTCCACACAATTCCTACTGCAGCATATCATTTCCGCAATTTATATCGAGCAATATGGGCCATAGAAACAACAAAACAAGCAAACCATGCATTGAAAATAGAATCTGTCAAAAACAGAACAGTCTGTAGTAATATGTACACCAACCATATTTATACTACTCCAAAAATTATTAAACAAATATAAAAACATGGAAATTTTTTATATTAATCCTATGCAAAAAGAATCATCATTTTATCACACTTTGGTTAAAAATGAGAATTGTTATCCTGAGTGCAAAAGTTTATGTTTTTCAGCAAGATCAAATCAACTATCACCTTAAGCCATCCCAAAGGTCTTACCTGGAACTTTATTGAAATGAAAGCAATAAAACATGATTACTACAGTAGCCTAATCATGTGAACACACAAAAACAGTAGGTAAAAGTGTTGGACTGTCTCCCAACAAGCGCTTTTCTTTAATGCCTTTTAGCTAGGCATGATGATTTCAATGATGCTCGCATAAAAGATAAGAATTGAAACATAAAGAGAGCATCATGAATCATAAGTTCCATTCTCATAATATTTTTAGTAGCATCATGAATAGATTCATCAATATAAACATCACATGAACATTCTTTTCATGATCCACAAGCATAGAAATTTTATTACTCTCCGCATAAGAAAATTTATTCTCATTCACAATGGTGGGAGTATTATGAAACTCGAATACTAAAAATTGTTCCCACATTAAGAGAGTAATGTTCAATAAAAGGATATTCGAAATTATGACAGTAATTATCACTACTTTTTATAACATAAGTATCATCACAATAATCATCATAAGTAGGAGGCATGCAATCATCATAGCAAATTTGATCATTCAAAGTAAGGGGGCTAAAAAGATCATATCCATTAAGCATAGCATCCTCAAGCTTGGGACAAATATTGATTGCAGCAAATAAATTCTCAAACAAGTCATTCTCATCAAACATAGCATCCCCAAGCTTGTGGCTTGGCATATCACAAGCACAATCACTCTCATCATTAATAGTATGAATAGAACCAATGGTATAACAATTGCTATCATCGTAACTTCCCTAGTTGGTGCCAAAAATATTTCCAAGATTATAAGAAGTATCATTATCTTCCCAATCATAATCATCATAACAAGCAATAGTCACAACAAAATCATCATCAAGTGCATCATGTTCCACAATTATTTTTGATTCATTTTCATGAGGCACAACAATAATAGGAGCAACATTATTTGGGAGAGACGCCTTTTTACATCTATTATTTCTTCTTTTCTTCTTCTTCAACACATCATGTGTGGGTTTAATTAATCTTTTCAAGCTTCTTGTTGATGATATTGGTCGGATAGGAAGCTCCTCCTCGGTTACCTGATTCATCATAATAAACACTAGGAGGGTATTGGGAAATATTTTCCCTTCCATTAGTACTCTCTTCATATTCTATTTGTTTTCTGGACTTTAGATAGTTGACAATATAAAGATTGTCAATGCAATTTACCGCACAAAACATATAAATTTCCTCTAGATCAAAATCAAGAAATCTCTCGAGATTAAATTTTGAATACCCTTAGTTATACGTTTCATTTCTTCATACCCCAAAAGAACACTAAGCTCTTTATGATGTTCAAGGGTAATCAAGTTATCACAATTTCTGGACACGATTTGATCATGAAAGAATTTGCATTGGAGATTTAAATAATAACCTTCATTGCAAAGTTCACAAGGATGGCGAAAAAATTAAATCTTTCAGCACAATCATCTAACCTCTCTTGCAACTTTTTCGTTTCTAAATATTTATGCTTCTGGCAAAATCTATCTTCCCTTTTTGGTGTGCAAACGCACACCCAATTCACTCCGTAAAAATTTACATGCTTATAAGAAACATTTTTCTCATGACTATTGCAATAATCATTAGCATTTTTGATATTCAAAGAATTCATACTAACAACATTGCAATCATGCTCATCATTCAAATATTTTGTGCCAAACATTTTATTGACTTCTTCGTCTAACTTGAGCACAATTTTTCGATTCATCATTTTCAAGAAAGATATTGTAAAGATGCTCAGTAATATGATGCAACCTCAATTCCATTTTTATGTAGTTTTCTTTTATAAACCAAACTAGTGATAAAACATTAAACTAAAAGATTCAATTGCAAGATCTAAGGATATACCTTCAAGCACTCACCTCCCCGGCAATGGCACCAGAAAAGAGCTTGATGTCTACTACACAACTTTATTCTTGTAGACACATGTTGGGCCTCCAAGCGCAGAGTTTGGTAGGACCGTAGAAATTTTCCCTTAAGTGGATGACCTAAGGTTTATCAATCCATGGGAGGCATAGGATGAAGATGGTCTCTCTCAAACAACCCTGCAACCAAATAATAAAAAGTCTCTTGTGTCCCCAACACACCAAATACAATGGTAATTTGTATAGGTGCACTTGTTCGGTGAAGAGATGGTGATACAAGTGTAATATGGATAATAGATATTGATTTTTATAATAGGAACAATAAAAAACAGCAAGGTAGCAATTGATAAAACGGAGAACAAACGGTATTGCAATGCTTGAAAATGAGGCCTAAGGTCCGTACTTTCGCTAGCGCAATCTCTCAACAGTGCTAATATAATTGGATCATATAAGAACCCCTCAAAGTGCGATGAAGAATCACTCCAAAGTTCTTATCTAGCGGAGAACATAAGAAGAAATCGTTTGTAGGGTACGAAACCACCTCGAAGCTATTCTTTCCGATCAGTCTATCCAATAGTTCATGCTAAAATAACACCAAATAATTTCAGATTCAAAATACTCAATCGAACACAAGGAACCTCAAAGAGCGCCCCATGATTTCTACCGGAGAAACAAACACAAGAATGTCCATCAACCCCAATGCGTAGATTACCCCAATGTCACCTCGGGAATCCACGAGTTGAGTGCCAAAACACATATCAAGTGAATCAAAATAATACCCCATTGTCACCACAAGTATTCATTTGCAAGACATATATCAAGTGCTCTCAAATCCATAAAAGTATTCAATCCGATAAAATGAAATCTCAAAGGGAAAACTCAATTCATCACAAGATAGAGAGGGCAAAACACCATATGATCTGACTATATTAACAAAGCCCGCAATACATCAAGATTGTGACATCTTAAGAACACGAGAGAGAGAGAGAGGGAGAGAGAGAGATATTAAACACATAGCTACTGGTACAAACCCTCAGCCCTGAGGGTGGACTACTCCCTCCTCATCGTGGTGGCCGCCGGGATGATGAACATGGCCACCGGAGATGATTCCCCCCTCCGGCAGGGTGCCAGAACGGAGTCTAGATTGGTTTTCGGTGGCTACATAGGCCTGTGGTGGCGGAACCTTCTGATCTAGGGTTATTTCTAATGCTTTCTCTATTTATAGGATTTTTTGGCATCGATTTCACGTGAAGATGGGTGTCAGTGTCAAAACCAGCGGATCTCGGGTAGGAGGTCCTGAACTGTGCGTCTAAGGCGGATGGTAACAGGAGGCGGGGGACACGATATTTACCCAGGTTTGGGCCCTCTCAATGGAGTTAATACCCTACTTCCTACTTGATTGATCTTGATGATATGAGTATTACAAGAGTTGATCTACCAGGAGATCGTAGAGGCTAAACCCTAGAAGCTAGCCTATGGTATGATTGTTCTTGTCCTATGGACTAAACCCTCCAGTTTATATAGACACCGGAGGGGGCTAGGGTTACACAGAGTCAGTTACAAGGAATAAGATCTACATACCCGTATTGCCAAGCTTGCCTTCCACGCCAAGGAGAGTCCCATCCGGACACGAGACAAAGTATTCAATCTTGTATCTTCATAGTCCAACAGTCTGGCCAAAGGATATAGTTCGGCTATCCAGAGACGCCCTAATCTAGGACTCCCTCAATAGCCCCTTAACCAGGCTTCAATGACGATGAGTCCGGCGCGCAGATTTGTCTTCGACATTGCAAGGCGGGTTCTTCCTCCGAATACTCCATAGAAGATTTTGAACACAAGGATAGTGTCCGGCTCTGCAAAACAAGTTCCACATACCACCGTAGAGAGAATAATATTTCCACAAATCTAATCTACTGACACGTTTAGCAACATGACATCATGCCATGGCCCAGTCATTATTCGAACCGTTTTTCTCAACCAGCACTGCACATATCGCGAGGTGGTTTTCTTGACACGTCTTGTCGAAGCAGAGATCGTGTCCCCTTATCATGGGATTCTCATTAATACGGGTATGGGTAACCCAACCGCGCCATCAATTACGGCGTTCGGGGAATAAGCGATTTTACCAGGTAAGTGGGGAGGCGCATCGCCTCTTCCGCCCTTATAAAGGGACAAAGATTCACCCTTTTTACCCACGCCTTCTTCCTCCTTGCTTATCCATTCTCGTACACTCAAGCTCCAGCGCCCAAGTTCGTGTCTTTCTCCTTAAACCACTACAAGCATGTCCGGAGCGGGAGGCAAGTGGATGGTCTCCTCCGTCATGGAGGAGAACATCACAAAGCTACGGGAATCCAGATATCTGGCCGCGGACATCGCACACCGGCTGCCAGATGCGGGGAAAATCATCCCTATGCCCGAACCCCATGAGAGGGTAGTTTTCCTTACCCACTTTGTCCGCGGACTCGGATTTCCCCTTCACCCATTTGTCCGTAGGATCATGTTCTACTGTGGGCTAGATTTTCATGATCTGGCCCCCAATTTCATCCTCAACATCTCGGCGTTCATCGTCGTGTGTGAGGCCTTCCTCCGCATCAGGCCCCACTTCGGCCTGTGGCTGAAGACCTTCAATGTTAAACCAAAGGTGGTGGTCGGCCAGCAAGCAGAGCGCGGAGGCGCCATGGTAGGCAAAATGCCTAATGTCACCTAGCTTGAAGGCTCCTATGTGGAGACCATAAAGGGGTGGCAATCGGGATGGTTCTACATCACCGAGCCACGCGACACCAACTGGGTGGCGGCCCCCGAATTTCGATCCGGAATCCCAACGCGGCTCACTTCCTAGAAAGAGAAGGGCCTATCCTGGGGTTCCCCGGTAGAGCTGACCGGACTCCGGGCCTGCATCAAGAACATGATGTGCAAGAAAATCAAGCTCGTCAACGTGGTCCAAGTCAAGCTCTTCCGCCGGATACTCCCATGCCAATGTCGGGTATTGAATTTGTGGGAGTTTGACTCGGCCAAGCACCAGACGCTGCGAGAGCTCTTCGACACGACGCAAGGGCATCAAGGTACCTCCTCCCCTTACTGAGGACCGCGGACTCAGTGCAAAGCGCCATGCCAATTTGGTAAGTTTTTATATCTCACGGGATATTTATTTGCCCCAGTTTAATCATGTGCGGGACCTAAGCTTCCATGCCATTAACAGGACTGGGTAGAGACAGTGGAGCAGATCGATTGCCCAGCCCCCTGCCTGAAGATCCTGCAGATGCTCTCCTAACGGAGATGCTGGTTCCGGCGCCTTGCGAGGTGCCGGTGAAGAAGGCCAAGAAGAAGGCCACTGGGACCCGAAAGGGTCTCCGGCGTAAGGTTATATCAGACTCATCGTCCGATAAATTCGAAGCGCACTCCTCCCACGAAAATGAGGAGGAAGAGGAAAGTCCCCCCCCCCAGCCGGGGGAGACAAGAAAAGGAAGGCCACCCCAATCGGGGAGGCCGAAGGGTCCAAGAAGGGAAGGACCCGCCATCCGGACTGCTCCACGACGGCCGCCTACAGCGATGACGAGTGGTTACCCAGGGACAAGCCCCTGGCGAAGTCCTAAGTACCCGGATACCATAGTAATTCATGGTATGTTTTATTGCACTCCCTCTCCTTACGGCGAATGTGATTATGCAGTCCGTCCTGAGCCCGTCTCGACGTATCTTCGTCGGACGGTTCTTTGGACTCGTCGGATATGAATAGCAATTCACTTCCGACCGCCTCCACCCCTTGCCCTACGGACAATGTCGAGGTGTTGTCTCAAAAGGCACCGAGCCGAGGGGAGTAGTCCTGGGGGCACCTCGAGGCGACCTTTCAGACCCTGGGCGCAAAGGGAGCAAGACTCCCACGGGCTCCAAGTTCGGCCCCCAGCCGAACACTGCGTCGGAACCTTCGGTGGTTCCGGACTCCGGCAGGCGACCCCCCATTGAGAGGGGCAAGCCGCTCGTGCCAGTGGCCTCTGTCCATCCAGAGGCACCGGACAACTTGCTGGAAGCGCTTCGCAGTGCATTCCATCGATGAAGAGCACCTCACTATCATGAGTGCGGTGATCGAGAAAGTTAAGTCCTCCAAAAACGGACTAACCGAAGCTTGTGCTAGCCTCCTAACAGGCTTTCAGGTAAGCAATCAAAATATAGGAAAATATTACCGCATAGACAGTAGCCCCTGGTGCTCTGTTTGGCGCTCGCGAAGAAAGGCCGAATAGAGGATCAAATAATGACTCTGGAGTCTAATCATAATATGTCTATGTGCATATGCAGGCTTCACTGCTGGCCGCTGCCACATGTACTGCGGAGGTCGCTGCACTAAAGCGGGACCTTGAGTGGTCCGAGGAAGAGCTCGGCCTTACCAAGAGGCAGCTCAAGGAGACCAAAGGTAAGCAATACCTTGTCTATATATTAAAAAGAAATTCAGTTGTAAATTAATAGGATCATCATGAATTTGCCAGGGGCCACGACCGAGGTGGCGGCCCTGAAGAAGGTGTTGTCTAAGGCCGAAGACAAAGCGGCCAAGGAGCGCATTGAGCGGGAAAAGCAAGAAGCCCGGGTAGGCGAGGTGCAGCAAGGGCACGAGGCTCTCGCCAAAAAACACGAGTCCTCGGAGCTTGACTCTAAGACGCGAGAGTCCGAGCTTGCGAAGGCGCTCGAAAGCGCATAGAGTGCCAAGGCTGAAGCCCCCAAGGCCCTCTAGGAGATTGATGCAGTGAAGAAGATAGCAGCGAGTAAGGCATTCATTATGCAAAGCAAGCATGTGAACGAAATTTTCCTTTTACTTACCCGACTTCGGAGCTCTCTAGGAGCGTTCGCAGATCTTCCCTGCAGTGTATTGGATGCCGCGGAGTTTTACCGAGCTGAGGAGGGGTGCTCGACGGAAAATTTGTTCTGGTCTCAGTATACTGGGACCGAACACCCAATGCCCTTGAGCGACCAGCTGAAGCAACTGGTCGAGCTTCACAAGGCGGCCGAATAGGCCATGAACGGTCTTAGAGTCCGGTTGTGGCCTGGCGATCCCCTGCCTAGCAGCTACTTCGGTCTGGTGAGGCGTCTTATGGATGCCTTCCCACGGCTTGAAGTCATAAAGCGGTCCATCTGCATCGAGGGTGCGCGCAGGGCTTTTTCCTAGGTGAAGGTGCACTGGGCGAAGCTGGACGCCGTAAAGCTGGTGAAGGAGGGGTCGCCTGTAACGCCCCAGATATAACTTTCCCAATTTGTACTCCAACTCTTTCCGTTCCCGGTGTTAAGTTATATTTATTTCTCGGGTTCGGGTCTTTGTCTCCGTGTGTTGTTTTCGTTTTCATGCATCTCATATCATGTCATCACGTGCATTGCATTTGCATACATGTTCATCTCATGCATTCGAGCATTTTCCCCGTTGTCCGTTTTGCATTCCGGTGCTTCATTCTCCTCCGGTGGTCAAATCTAGCTTTCTTTCATGTGTGGGGATTAAACATTTCCGGATTGGACCGAGACTTGCCATGCGGCCTTGGTTTACTACCGGTAGACCGCCTGTCAAGTTTCGTACCATTTGGACTTCGTTTGATACTCCAACGGTTAACCGAGGGACCGAAAAGGCCTCGTGTGTGTTGCAGCCCAACACCCCTCCAATTTGGCCCAAAATCCACCAAACTCTGCTCCATGTCCTAGAGCGTTCGATCATGATCGCGTGGCCGAAAACCGCACCTCATTTGGACTCTCCTAGCTCCACTTATGCCTATATATACCCCGTCCATTTTCGGATCTCGTCTTCCCCGTCCAAACCCTAGCTTAAAAAACAAGGCATCTCCACCGACGGACACGTCCGGACGGAGCCGGACGCGTCCACCCGCCGCCGCCATCTAGTCAGCCGCCACCACGTGTCCAGGGGGACCGCATCGCCGCCGCCACCGACGCGGGCCCGCATGCCCAGCGCCGGCCCCCTTCCTCCTCCGCCCGGGCCAGAGGAGCCCGTGGCCCGACCGCATCTCCGCCGCTGCCCGCCTCCTTCCCGACCGAGCTGGCGAGCTCCGGCCGCCGGCCCATGCCGGCGAGCGCCGCCGCGTCCGCCCCGCCACCGCACGGAGCTCCGTCGCGCCGCCCCATCAAGTCCCGCTCCGGTGCCGCCTCACCGCCTTCCTCGACGTCCGCGCCGCCCTCCTCGATGTCCGCGCCTGCCCGACGAACTCCCGCGACCTCGAAGCTCCGGCCGGCGATCCTCGTTATCCGTGCATGAACAGTGGATCTGGATCTGAGATCCCGTTCAGGTTGACTTTTCCCTCCTAACCCTAATTTCCGAGCAATCTTTGACCTGCCATATCTTTGCATCCGTAGCTCCGTTTTGGAGATATAATATATCAAAATCTTCGTCTCGACATGTAAATCATTTCATTCCATTGCATCATTTTCATTTGAGTTCATCTTGATGCCCAAAATGCTGCTAGAAGGAGGCTTCGTGAGTTAAATTGCAGATCCGTTAGTTCATCATAGACTTTTGTCATTTTTGCCATGATTATTGTGTGCATGATATGCCTGTGACTCTTTGGGATGAATTGTTAAGCATTTTGTCTTCTTTCCAGAGGTGCCAACCATGCATTTTTAGGATGTGTGTGGTGACTTGTGCAAGCTTGCAAAGAGAGGCACCTGAGAATTCTGTTTTCAGGGACTTACTGGATTTTACTAAGTCTGGGATATTTTAGTTCATGATGCCATATGTTCAGCTTGTTTCCTAGTGATCCGTGCCTTGTTTGAGGATGATCAGTAAGGGAGTTTTGATATTCATGTTATGCTCTATCCATCCATGTCTTTGTTTGCATATGTGGAGTGCTCTAGCTTGAGTCAATCGAGCTCTACTTTTGCTTCGTGGTAAATCTGGGCAGATCGTCAACTTGTTTGTGATTTTGCCGATGCTATTGCTAGTGATCCGTGCATGCTATGCCATTGTTCTTGCCTTGTATAGCTAGAATTTTGTGCCCTCTTTATGGATATATGCTTGCCTTGCTATGACTTGCATCTTAGTGAGTGCATCGAGCTCGTTTACATGCCTTCGTGAGTTATAATTTCAGCATGTCTCAGTTTTCACTAAGTCTGAAAACTGATTGTAAGTGAGCTATGTTCGTGTGCTCGTTAGAGTATTTTGTGAACCCTTTTGGCCCCAGGTCACTTTGGGTGTTTTGTTAAGCTTGTTAAGTAGCTCCATGCCATGTTCTTACTTGTCATAATCAGGTTGTGTTTCATGTTGTTTTGCTGCTCCGAAGAGAGCATCGTGGTATGAAATTTCAGACTAGTGTTAATTTCACTAAGTCTGAAATCTGTTTTGCATTTGCGTTTTTGCCATGCTTGTTTGAACCTCATAATGGATGAATTTGGCCGTGGCTCAGTGCTAGTGTTTTGATAAGCATCTTGTGTACATCCCTGCCATGTCTTTTGTTCTCATGTTTGGTGGCTGTAGCATGTTCATTTCGTTGCATTTAGGTGCCTACTTGCTGTAAATCGCAGACCGGTTCATTTCGTAAAACGCTTGCCATTTCCAAACCGTAGCTCCGATTCCAATGATCTTTATATCGTTTTCAGGTGATTTCATCCCCTCTATCCAGTGGCACACTTGGTTTTCCAAGTTGAGGCCAGGTTCATGCATTTTCCTGTCACGTCTTGCATTTTGCATCCCGCATCGCATCCCGCATAGCATACCATCATTGCATCTTTTGCTTGAGTTTACACGTGGTTGATTATATCCTTGTTGCTTGTTTCTGTTGTTGGGTAGAGCCGGGAGACGAGTTCGCTAACGAGGAGCCCGTTGAGTTTGCTTTTGAGGACCCAGTCAACTCTGACAACTGTGCAGGCAAGATGATCATACCCTCGAAATCACTACTATCTTTGCTATGCTAGTTTGCTCGCTCTTTTGCTTTGCCAATGCTACGATGCCTACCACTTGCTTGTCAGCCTCCCAATTGCCATGTCGAACCTCTAACCCACCATTGTCCTAGCAAACCTTTGATTGGCTATGTTACCGCTTTGCTCAGCCCTTCTTATAGCGTTGTTAGTTGCAGGTGAAGCTTGGAGGTGTTCCTTGTTGGAACATTTATTTACTTGTTGGGATATCATTATATTGCTATGTTATCTAAATGCATCTATATACTTGGTAAAGGGTGGAAGGCTCGGCCTCTCGCCTAGTGTTTTGTTCCACTCTTGCCGCCCTAGTTTCCGTCATATCGGTGTTATGTTCCCGGATTGTTGCGTCCCTTACGCGGTTGGGCTATAATGGGAACCCCTTGATAGTTCGTCTTGATTAAAGCTTTTCCAGCAATGCCCAACATTGGTTTTACCATTTGCCACCTAGTCTCTTTTTCCCTTGGGTTTCCGGAGCCCGAGGGTCATCTTATTTTAACCCCCCCCCTGGGCCAGTGCTCCTCTGAGTGTTGGTCCGAACCAGGCAGCCTGCGGGGCCACCTCGGGGAAACTCGAGGGTTGGTTTTACTCGTAGCTTGACCTATCCGAGCGTGCCCTGAGAAAGAGACATGTGCAGCTCCTATCGGGATTTGTCGGCACATTCGGGCGGTGTTGCTGGACTTGTTTTAACCTGTCGAATCATCTTGTTGTACCGAGATACCGAGTCTGATCGGTGTGTCTTGGGTGGAGGTCTATTCCTTCGTTGACCGTGAGAGCTTGTTATGAGCTAAGTTGGGACCCCCTGCAGGGATTGATCTTTCGAAAGCCGTGCTCGCAGTTATGGGCAGATGGGAATTTGTTAATGTCCGGTTGTAGATAACTTGAACCTTAATTAATTAAAATGAATCAACTAAGTGTGTTGCCGTGATGGCCTCTTCTCGGCAGAGTCCGGGAAGTGGACACGGTGTTGGAGTTATGTTTGCGTAGGTTGCTCTCTAGTTTCCCACTCGTGCTTTGTCTCCTCTTCTCGCTCTCTTTTGCGAATAAGTTAGCCACCATATATGCTAGTCGCTTGCTGTAGCTCCACTCACATTACCCCTTTCCTACCTATTAAGCTTAAATAGTCTTGATCGCGAGGTTGCGAGATTGCTGAGTCCCTGTGGCTCACAGATTACTATTACACCAGATGCAGGGACAGATGATACCGCTCCAGATGGCGCGCTTGAGCTCAAGTGGGAGTACGACAAGGATTCTTAGCATTACTATGTGTCTTTTCCTGATGATCAGTAGTGGAGCCCAGTTGGGGTGATCGGGACCTATGTCGCTTGTTGGGTTGTCTTTTATTTTGGCGCCGTAGTCGGGCCATGAGTGTTTTGGATGATGTATGTTATTTAGGTACTTTGATGTGACGTGGCGAGTGTAAGCCAACTATGTACCTCCCCTTTTATATTATTTAGGTACAGGGGTTGTGTGATGATTTCCTAACTTGCGACATTGCTTTCAATGCGGTTATGCCTCTAAGTCGTGCCTTGACACGTGGGAGATATAGCCGCATCGAGGGCGTTACAAGTTGGTAATCAGAGCCTTCCCCGACCTTAGGAGCCCCATTGCTTGATCGTTTTTAGTAGCCGAGTTGTGTCTAGAAAAATGTTTTGAGTCATTTAGGAATTATATATCGGAGAGCTTAGGAATTCTTTTTACTTCCCAGTCTCCTCATTGCTCTGGTAAGGCATCCTGACGTAGAGTTTTGACTCTTCTCTTCTCAAATTTCACTAAAAAAATTTAGGATCACGTGAGTATCTTGGATTTGTTCTGATGGCTTATGATGAGAACATTGTCTTGGTGCCTCCTGTCAGGGGTTTAGTGGAAGTGTCTCGGGGAGTTGAGCTCTGAGGTGTTGTCATCATAATTTTATCGTTGCAATTCTGGAATACTTGAGATATGTTTGCGACATCGAAAATCTCCTTTATGCAGTTCGTTGGTGAGATAACCTCGACGCCACCCAGTACTGGGGCGGGAGTTCGGGAGTATCACCATAACTTGTATAACGGATGCTTTTCGAAGGTTGAGGTAGATGGTTTCCGAAGGTTTCTTGGTTATGTGTTGAAGGAAGGATACAGCTGGATGTAGGATTTGCTAGTTTGGGTGAGATATTATGCTTCCCCTGTATCCCCCACACCTGATTGCATAACCGGAAAGTTTCGGGAGTTTCATAGGTGGGAATTCAAGTAGCTCTTAGGATATCTTCCGACAGATGTATGATATGAAATTGGGGTTCGACGTCTAGTGGTTCGCCTATTCACGGTCGATTTTACAGTGGTCTCGTTGTGTCTTAAAGAGTCCTTGGCTATGCTGACTCGGGGACGCTTCGTATGTCATGTGCACTGCCTTGTACATGATGGTGCTGTACGATCGAGCCCGTGTAGGTCCCACCACGAAAACTTCGGACAAAATTTCTATCATATGTTTGTTCCGGCTTATTCCGCAAGCCAATCCTTGGTTTTATTTTGAGTTGTGGTATTCGAACTGCTTCGAAGTCATATGTTGATTCCACCCCTTGTTGATTTACCTCTTCTACCTAATTCTACGTGGCTTCGCAATTTAGGAATATGTGACCACTTCAAGAGAAGTGCATTCGTTCATTTTGTTCGGATGTGAAGACTTTATGTTGCAATTTTCATTCCGTTGGATTCACCTTCAATATTTGTCTATCTATGTGCTAATGGTGGTCAACCTCTTCAGGATGGCTCCCCCAATGCGCACGACTCCGAATCCTGATCCGCCACCACCTCCACCTCCTCCGGAGGCTTGGCAAGCTGTGATGGCCGCAACCAATGCAAATACACAGTTGATCATGCAAATCCTCCAAGAGCGCAATCAAGTCAGCCAAGGGAATCAAGGCAACAATCAGAACCATTTCGCTACTCTGAACCAGTTCCTCGCAAATGGTCCAAAGACGTTCAGCAATTGTGTTGAGGCTACCGATGCTGACGATTGGCTAGTGGATCTGGGCAAGCATTTTGAATGCAGCAACGTCAGGCCTGAAGATTTCATCAAGTTCGCTTCTTTCCAGCTCAAAGATCAGGCTGTAGAGTGGTTCCAGCAGTACAAGGATTCCAGAGGTGGACGTTTGATCACTTGGGATGATTTTCGTCGAGATTTCGGAGCTCATCACATCCCTCAGAGTGTGACTGAAAGCAAACGCGAGGAATTCCGCAATCTGAAGCAAGGCTCTTTGTCTATCTATGACTACATCAAGTTGTTCTAGAAGCTTGCCCGTTTTGCCAAGCAGGATGTTCCTGATGAGAAGAGCATGATATATCAGTTCAGGGGTGGTCTCCGTGAAGAAATTCAGCTCGCTCTTGTCCTTTTTGAGCCGTTGAGGTATGATGAGTTCTACAACATGGCACTGAAGCAAGAGGCTGCTCAGTTGAGGTGTGATGCTTCCAGGAAGTGAGTCAGAGACACTACGCCTTCTTCCTCTACTCAAGTGGCCAAGAAGCAGAAGTATTGGCTTCCTCCTCCTTCGTTCCGTCAGCCGTATCAGCAGAAGAGCAAAGGTGGCAGTGGTTCTTCCCACCCACCCAACCCAGGCTTTCAGAACAAGACTTTGTCTCAAGCTCCAAGATCGAGTGCTCAGTACCACCATCCGCTTTCAAAGGTCACGTGCAACAAGTGACAACAGAAGGGTCACTACGCCAACAAGTGTTTCAACCAGAGGCGTCTTCCTCCTCCTCCTCCTGTCAGATCGGCAAGTACAGCTGTGGTCAAGCATAACCCCAAGCACGCCAAGGTCAACTTGATGAATGCAGCTCAGGCAGAGGATTCGTCAGATGTGATCATGGGTAACTTTCCAGTTAACTCTATTCCCGCAAGAGTTCTTTTTGACACTGGTGCATCGCATTGTTTCATGTCAAAGCCATTTTTTACCAAGCATGAGTTCGTTTATTCTCATTTGGGTAAACAAATGGATATCGTTTCTCCTGGCAAACGCTTGAGTGCAAGTCTGGAGGTGCCAGATGTCACTATCATGATGGGCGATTTCAAGTTTCTGGCTTCTCCAATGGTTCTTGGTAATTCTGATATCGATCTTATTCTCGGGATGGACTGGCTCTCTAAGCATAAAGCTCAGCTTGATTGTGCAGCCAGGCAGATTAAACTGACTCATTCGTCTGAGGATGTCATTTTCTTTGCCGCTCGTGATGATACAATCCGGTTGTTTTCTCTCAATGAGAAGGGTGAATTGGATGCTATTTCGCAGATTCCGGTTGTTTGTGAGTATCAAGACGTCTTCCCAGAAGAGCTCCCAGGAATGCCTCCGCACCAGCCCGTTGAATTTGTTATTGAACTTGAGCCCGGTACGGAACCTGTGTGCAAACGTCCTTACAAGCTCGGCCCTGAAGAGTTGAAGGAGTTGAAGAAACAACTCGATGTTCAAGAAAGAATGGGTCTCATTCGGCCTAGTACTTCTCCGTGGGGTTGTGGTGTTCTTTTTGTGAAGAAGAAGGATGGAACGGACCGACTTTGTGTTGATTATCGTCCATTGAACAAGAAGACCATCAAGAACAAATACCCACTTCCCAACATCAATGAGCTGTTCGAACAACTCAAGGGTGCCCAAGTATTCTCCAAGCTTGATCTCCGTATGGGTTATCATCAGATTCGCATTCGTGAGCAAGATATTCCCAAGACGGCTTTCAGGACAAGCTATGGGTCATATGAATACACTGTCATGTCTTTTGGCCTCGCCAACGCTCCTCCGACGTTCTCTTGCATGATGAACTTCATCTTCAACCCCTACACCAATGACTTCGTTTTGGTCTATCTCGACGACATTCTGGTTTTCTCCAAGAACAAGGAAGATCATGCCAAGCACTTGCGTTTGGTTCTTGACAAGCTCAGGGAACATCAGTTCTATGCCAAGTTCTCCAAGTGTGAATTTTGGCTCGATGAGGTGCATTATCTCGGTCATATCATCTCTGCCAAGGGCATTGCCATGAATCCTGAGAAGGTGTCTGCAATTGTTAATTGGGAACCTCCTCAGAACGTGAAGCAACTCCGTAGCTTCCTCGGTCTCGCAAGCTACTGCCGAAGATTCGTTGAAAACTTTTCTAAGATCGCGAAGCCTCTCTCAAATCTTCTCCAGAAGCACGTCAAGTACGTTTGGTCTCCGGAGTGTGATATTGCTTTCAACACTTTGAAAGAGAAGTTGATCACTGCTCCAGTTCTGACTCCGCCTGATGAAACCAAGCCGTACGAGGTCTTTTGTGATGCCTCTCTCCAAGGTCTCGGTGCTGTACTGATGCAAGAGAAGAAAGTTGTTGCTTATACCTCTCTCCAGTTAAAGCCTAATGAGAAGAACTACCCCACTCATGATCTCGAGTTGGCGGCAGTTGTGCATGCTTTGTTGACTTGGAGACATCTTCTATTGGGAAGAAAAGTGGACATTTTCACTGATCACAAGAGTCTCAAGTACATCTTCACTCAGCCTAATCTCAACCTCAGGCAAACTCGATGGGTCGAAATGATTCAAGAGTACAATCCGAGTATCGAGTATACTCCAGGCAAGGCCAATGTGATTGCTGACGCTTTGAGCAGGAAAGCATATTGCAACAGTCTGATTCTGAAGCCTTATCAACCCGAGCTTTGTGAAGCTTTCCGCAAACTTAATCTGCAAATTGGTCCTCAAGGTTTCCTCGCCAACCTACAAGTCTCTCCTACCTTGGAAGACCAGATTCGCCAAGCCCAACTTCTTGATGCTATGGTGAAAAAGGTGAAGATTGGGATTGCCAAGAGTCAGTCCAAGTACAGGTGCTACCGCCTTGATGAGAAGGACACTCTCTTCTTCGAGGATCGAATTGTGGTACCCAAAGGTGAACTTCGTAAAGTGATCATGAACGAGGCTCACAACTCTCTCCTCTCCATCCACCCTGGGAGCACGAAGATGTATCAGGATCTGAAGCAAACTTATTGGTGGACTCGAATGAAGCGCGAGATCGCTCAATTCGTGAATGAATGTGATGTCTGCAGAAGAGTGAAGGCAGAACACCAAAGGCCAGTAGGTCTCCTCCAACCTCTTGCCATTCCAGAATGGAAGTTTGACCACATTGAAATAGACTTCGTGACTGGGTTTCCAAATCCCAAGCGTGGCAATGATGCTATATTCGTTGTCATCGACAAGCTCACCAAAGTGGCTCACTTTCTGCCTATCAAAGAGTCAATCACTGCAGCTCAATTGGCGGAACTCTATACCTCTCGAATTGTCTCTCTGCACAGTATTCCTCAAGTTATATCTTCAGACCATGGCAGCATCTTTACCTCCAAGTTTTGGGATTCTTTTCAGAAGGCCATGGGCACCAACATCCGCTTCAGCACCGCGTTCCATCCTCAAACAAGCGGTCAAGTCGAGCGTGTCAACCAGATTCTTGAAGATATGCTCAGGGCTTGTGTGATCTCCTTTGGCATGAAGTGGGAGGATTGTCTTCCTTATGCTGAATTCTCATACAACAACAGTTTTCAAGCAAGTTCGGGCAAGGCCCCATTTGAAATTTTGTATGGTAGGAAGTGCCGTACACCTCTCAACTGGTCTGAAACCGGTGAACGTCAGCTGTTGGGTAATGACCTAATCACAGAGGCAGAAGAAATGTGCAAGGTCATTCGTGATAACCTCAAAGCAGCCCAATCCCGCCAGAAGAGCTACTATGATAGTAAGCACCGTGATTTGGCTTTCGAGATCGGAGATCATGTTTACCTCCGCGTCTCTCCTATGAAAGGGACTCGTCGCTTTGGTATCAAAGGGAAGCTTGCCCCCAGATACGTCGGACCTTTCAAGATTGTCAGCAAGAGAGGCGACCTCGCCTATCAACTCGAGCTTCCTTCAAACTTTTCAAATGTTCATGATGTGTTCCATGTCTCCCAACTCCGAAAGTGCTTCAAGACGCCTGAACGCACCGTCAACTTCGAGGACATTGAGCTCCAAGAAGATCTCTCCTATCGTGAGCACCCACTTGCAATCCTTGAAGAGACAGAACGCAGGACTCGCAACAAGTCAATCAAATTTCTCAAAGTCAAGTGCTCACACCATTCCGACCGTGAAGCTACCTGGGAACACGAGGATCACCTCCGTTCTGAGTACCCGGAGTTCTTTCAGTCCTAGATCTCTGGACGAGATCTTTTCGTAGTGGTGGAGTGTTGTAACGCCCCAGATATAACTTTCCCAATTTGTACTCCAACTCTTGCCTTTCCCGGCGTTAAGTTATATTTATTTCTCGGGTTCAGGTCTTTGTCTCCATGTGTTGTTTTCGTTTTCATCCATCTCATATCATGTCATCATGTGCATTGCATTTGCACACATGTTCATCTCATGCATTCGAGCATTTTCCCCGTTGTCCGTTTTGCATTCCGGTGCTTCA
Source organism: Triticum monococcum (assembly GCA_034509565.1). Classification (NCBI taxonomy): domain Eukaryota; kingdom Viridiplantae; phylum Streptophyta; class Magnoliopsida; order Poales; family Poaceae; genus Triticum; species Triticum monococcum. Next base: position 573,932,614 of record CM067847.1, read on the forward strand.
TTCTCCTCCGGTGGTCAAATCTAGCTTTCTCTCGTGTGTGGGGATTAAACATTTCCGGATTGGACCGAGACTTGCCATGCGGCCTTGGTTTACTACCGGTAGACCGCTTGTCAAGTTTCGTACCATTTGGCCTTCGTTTGATACTCCAACGGTTAACCGAGGGACCAAAAAGGCCTCGTGTGTGTTGCAGCCCAACACCCCTCCAATTTGACCCAAAACCCACCAAACTCTGCTCCATGTCCTAGAGCGTTCGATCACGATCGCGTGGCCGAAAACCGCACCTCATTTGGACTCTCCTAGCTCCACTTATGCCTATATATACCCCCTCCATTTTCGAATCTCGTTTTCCCCGTCCAAACCCTAGCTTAAAAAAATGCATCTCCACCGACGGACACGTCCGAACGGAGCCGAACGCGTCCGCCCGCCGCCGCCATCCAGTCAGCCGCCACCACGTGTCCCCGGGGGACCGCATCGCCGCCGCCACCGACGCGAGCCCGCAGGCCCAGCGCCGGCCCCCTTCCTCCTTCGCCCGGGCCAGAGGAGCCCGTGGCCCGACCGCATCTCCGCCGCCGCCCGCCTCCTTCCCGGCCGAGCCGTCGAGCTCCGCCGCCGCCCCGCGCAGGCGAGCGCCGCCGCGTCCGCCTCGCCACCGCACGGAGCTCCGCCGCGCCGCCCCATCCAGTCCCGCTCCGGTGCCGCCTCACCGCCTTCCTCGACGTTGGCACCGCCCTCCTCGATGTCCGCGCCTCCCCGACGAACTCCGGCGACCTCGAAGCTCCGGCCGATGATCCTCGTTATCCGTGCGTGAACAGTGGATCTGGATCTGAGATCCCGTTCGGGTTGACTTTTCCCTCCTAACCCTAATTTCCGAGCAATCTTTGACCTGCCATATCTTTGCATCCGTAGCTCCGTTTTGGACATATAATATATCAAAATCTTCGTCTCGACATGTAAATCATTTCATTCCATTGCATCATTTTCATTTGAGTTCATCTTGATGCCCAAAATGCTGCTAGAAGGAGGCTTCGTGAGTTAAATTGCAGATCTGTTAGTTCATCATAGACTTTTGTCATTTTTGCCATGATTATTGTGTGCATGATATGCATGTGACTCTTTGGGATGAATTGTTAAGCATTTTGTCTTCTTTCCAGAGGTGCCAACCATGCATTTTTAGGATGTGTGTGGTGACTTGTGCAAGCTTGCAAAGAGAGGCACCTGAGAATTCTGTTTTCAGGGACTTAGTGGATTTCACAAAGTCTGGGATATTTTAGTTCAAGATGCCATATGTTCAGCTTGTTTCCTAGTGATCCGTGCCTCGTTTGAGGATGATCAGTAAGGGAGTTTTGATATTCATGTTATGCTCTATCCATCCATGTCTTTGTTTGCATATGTGGAGTGCTCTATCTTGAGTCAATCGAGCTCTGCTTTTGCTTCGTGGTAAATCTGGGCAGATCGTCAACTTGTTTGCGATTTTGCCGATGCTATTGCTAGTGATCCGTGCATGCTATGCCATTGTTCTTGCCATGTCTAGCTAGCATTTTGTGCCTTCTTTATGGATATATGCTTGCCTTGCTATGACTTGCACCGTAGTGAGTGCATCGAGCTCGTTTACATGCCTTCGTGAGTTATAATTTCAGCATGTCTCAGTTTTCACTAAGTCTGAAAACTGATTGTAAGTGAGCTATGTTCGTGTGCTCGTTAGAGTATTTTGTGAACCCTTTTGGCCCCAGGTCACTTTGGGTGTTTTGTTAAGCTTGTTGAGTAGCTCCATGCCATGTTCTTACTTGTCATAATCAGGTTGTGTTTCATGTTGTTTTGCTGCTCCGAAGAGAGCATCATGGTCTGAAATTTCAGACTAGTGTTAATTTCACTAAGTCTGAAATCTGTTTTGCATTTGCGTTTTTGCCATGCTTGTTTGAACCTCATAATGGATGAATTTGGCCATGGATCAGTGCTAGTGTTTTTATAAGCATCTTGTGTACATCCCTGCCATGTCTTTTGTTCTCATGTTTGGTGGCTGTAGCATGTTCATTTCGTTGCATTTAGGTGCCTACTTGCTGTAAATCGCAGACCGGTTCATTTCGTAAAACGCTTGCCATTTCCAAACCGTAGCTCCGATTCCAATGATCTTTATATTGTTTTCAGGTGATTTCATCCCCTCTATCCAGTGGCACACTTGGTTTTCCAAGTTGAGGCCAGGTTCATGCATTTTCCTGTCACGTCTTGCATTTTGCATCCCGCATCGCATCCCGCATAGCATACCATCATTGCATCTTTTGCTTGAGTTTGCACGTGGTTGATTGTATCCTTGTTGCCTGTTTGTGTTGTTGGGTAGAGCCGGGAGACGAGTTCGCTAACGAGGAGCCCGTTGAGTTTGCTTTTGAGGACCCAGTCAACTCTGACAACTGTGCAGGCAAGATGATCATACCCTCGAAATCACTACTATCTTTGCTATGCTAGTTTGCTCGCTCTTTTGCTTTGCCAATGCTACGATGCCTACCACTTGCTTGTCAGCCTCCCAATTGCCATGTCGAACCTCTAACCCACCATTGTCCTAGCAAACCATTGATTGGCTATGTTACCGCTTTGCTCAGCCCTTCTTATAGCGTTGCTAGTTGCAGGTGAAGCTTGGAGCTGTTCCTTGTTGGAACATTTATTTACTTGTTGGGATATCATTATATTGCTATGTTATCTAAATGCATCTATATACTTGGTAAAGGGTGGAAGGCTCGGCCTCTCGCCTAGTGTTTTGTTCCACTCTTGCCGCCCTAGTTTCCGTCATATCGGTGTTATGTTCCCGGATGCGTCCCTTACGCGGTTGGGCTATAATGGGAACCCCTTGATAGTTCGTCTTGATTAAAGCTTTTCCAGCAATGCCCAACATTGGTTTTACCATTTGCCACCTAGCCTCTTTTTCCCTTGGGTTTCCGGAGCCCGAGGGTCATCTTATTTTAACCCCCCCCCCCCCCCCCCCCGGGGCCAGTGCTCCTCTGAGTGTTGGTCCGAACCAGGCAGCCTGCGGGGCCACCTCGGGGAAACTCGAGGGTTGGTTTTACTCGTAGCTTGACCTATCCGAGCATGCCCTGAGAAAGAGATATGTACAGCTCCTATCGGGATTTGTCGGCACATTCGGGCGGTGTTGCTGGACTTGTTTTAACCTGTCGAATCATCTTGTTGTACCGAGATACCGAGTCTGATCGGTGTGTCTTGGGTGGAGGTCTATTCCTTCGTTGACCGTGAGAGCTTGTTATGGGCTAAGTTGGGACCCCCCTGCAGGGATTGATCTTTCGAAAGCCGTGCCCGCGGTTATGGGCAGATGGGAATTTGTTAATGTCCGGTTGTAGATAACTTGAACCTTAATTAATTAAAATGAATCAACTGAGTGTGTTGCCGTTATGGCCTCTTCTCGGCGGAGTCCGGGAAGTGGACACGGTGTTGGAGTTATGTTTGCGCAGGTTGCTCTCTAGTTTCCCGCTCGTGCTTTGCCTCCTCTTCTCGCTCTCTTTTGCGAATAAGTTAGCCACCATATATGCTAGTCGCTTGCTGCAGCTCCACTCACATTACCCCTTTCCTACCTATTAAGCTTAAATAGTCTTGATCGCGAGGGTGCGAGATTGCTGAGTCCTTGTGGCTCACAGATTACTATTACACCAGATGCAGGGACAGATGATACCGCTCCAGATGGCGCGCTTGAGCTCAAGTGGGAGTACAACGAGGATTCTCAGCGTTACTATGTGTCTTTTCCTGATGATCAGTAGTGGAGCCCAGTTGGGGTGATCGGGACCTATGTCGCTTGCTGGGTTGTCTTTTATTTTGGCGCCGTAGTCGGGCCATGAGTGTTTTGGATGATGTATGTTATTTAGGTACTTTGATGTGACGTGGCGAGTGTAAGCCAACTATGTACCTCCCCTTTTATATTATTTATGTACAGGGGATGTGTAATGATTTCCTAACTTACGACATTGCTTTCAATGAGGTTATGCCTCTAAGTCGTGCCTCGACACGTGGGAGATATAGCCGCATCGAGGGCGTTACATCGCCGGAGGGCAAGGAGCATCGCTGCCCCAAAATGTATTATGATAGTGTCCTGAAGGGTTCCCGCCTTGTGGCGGAGGAATGTGCTAGAGATGTAATTTTTGAATGAACACGCTCATGTGATCCTGTAATGTGAAACGAGTTCATTTGCGCTATGAAATGCTTTTTGAATTTAAAATATTACCTTCTGTGCGGCCGTTTATAAAATCTGAGAGTTGGCCAGTCGTCGGCTTCTGCCCCCATGTAACTAGTACTGGGGTGTTCGGGATAAACCTGAGCACTCTTTATCCCAATTTTGGGTCCTTCGAGGGAGGTGTTCAGGACAACGAACCAGGCAATCGGACTATAAGGCTTTATCACTCTCACTTAGCCATAGAAGTCTACAATTTTAAATTTTGGTGAAGCCCCTAGTATTCGGAAGGCCGAATTTGGGGCGCTATATACGCCTAAGTCGGGCAAGGCCAACTCCTCGCCTGTAGCGGAAAAGTCCTTAAGGACTTGAGACCTCTCGAACAGCGACCAGCTCTCACCTTATCATGACAGTCAGTTTTCGGCTTTCTCTACTGAGGTGCTCGTCCAGAAGAACCGGGACACAATCGTAGTAGTTCTCCTAGCGCTACCTTAGCCGATATAGTGGAACGTAAGGTACCAAAACATGGGAGCCGGGCAAACCCAACTATTGACCCAAGACATGATTCGGAGCTGATGCATATAATGCTATAAGTTTGGGGTGCCGTACTGTCGAAAGTGTTCAGACTTCTCACGCCGTATTATGGGGTAAATGAAAGCCCCTGGCATACTGACTGTACCAGAATGTATGCGTGCAAATTGTTGTAAATGAACATATAAGAAAAAATGATGGATAATGCAATAATAGACTAATGTTATGCATTGTTATTGAAATGATACGTTGAAGCGTACTGATACAAGTAGTGCAATAAGCAAAAAATAGGACTATTTGGCATGTCCTATCGAAGGGCAAGCTGCCTATGGGTAGTAAAAAGCGGGTATATCGATTGTTATTAGAGACCACCTGGGGGTTCCCCTGTATGTCTTAGCTTCTTGACTCCTTGGTTGTTCCTTCATGTAATGTGTCCGGCAGTCATACTGCCGGAAAGGGCTTCCAGAGAGTAAGGTCCTGAAAGAGAAAAAATGATAAAGGTATGCAGCCCCTAGGGCGGTTAAGCCGCATTGCAGGACGTGCCCTGATCATGCCCCCGCCTATGCCCATGGTATTTTCAGTGCGTAATTATGTACGCGTGACACGGATTTCGTCACTTGACTGGAATTGGGACGGGGGCCGAATTGCTAGGCGAGCTCTAAACATGCCAGGCGATCCCGTTGCAGGTTACTCCGAACTCTCTTGACGGTGTCCGGGGGCTGTATCGCCGAATTGGCGGTTTGCCTTAAAAGGCTGCTTTGTGCTTCTGCTGCGAGGGCCGCAGTGTGCTCTTCCATGCGGAGCGAGCGTTTTGTGTTTCCATTGACTATTATGACCCCCCGTAGGTCCTGGCATCTTGAGCTTGAGGTATGCGTAATGCGGTACCACATTGAATTTTGCAAATGCGGTTCGCCCGAGCAATGCGTGATAGCCACTCCGAAACGGGACGATATCGAAGATTAACTCCTCGCTTCAGAAGTTGTCCGGAGATCCGAAGACCACTTCCAGTGTGATTGAGCCCGTGCAATCGGCCTCTACACCTGGGATGACGCCCTTAAAGGTGGTTTTGGTGGGTTTGATCCTCGAGGGATCTATACCCATTTTGCGCACTGTGTCCTGATAGAGCAGGTTCAGGCTCCTACCGCCGTCCATAAGGACTCGAGTGAGGTGAAATCCGTCGATGATGGGGTCTAGGACCAATGCGGCGGATCCGCCATGATGGATACTAGTGGGGTGGTCCCTGCGATCGAAGGTGGTCACACAAGAGGACCATGGGTTGAACTTTGGGGCGACAGGCTCCATCGCATAGACGTCCCTTAGTGCATGCTTCTATTCCCTCTTGGGAATGTGGGTTGCGTATATCATGTTCATTGTCTTCACTTATGGGGGAATCTCTTCTGTCCACCCGTGTTCGGCGGCCGGGGCTCCTCCTCGTCATCACTATGCAGCCCCTTGTCCTTGTTTTCGGCATTCAACTTGCCGGCCTGCTTGAACACCCAGCATTCTCTATTGGTGTGATTGGCTGGCTTATCGGGGGTGCCGTGGATTTGACATGAGTGATCAAGTATGCGATCCAAACTGGATGGGCCCGGTGTACTTCTTTTGAATGGCTTTTTCCGCTGGCCGGATCTAGAGCCTCTGAATCCGGCATTAACTGACGTATCATCGGCGTTATCGCCATTGTTGCGGCGCTTGTGTCTATTACGGCGTGGTCTGCCGTTGGCATCTTTGGTATCCGAAGTGCCCGGATTCCTTGATGTGTTGTTGCTGCGAGCCAGCCAGCTATCCTCGCCCGCACAAAAACTGGTCATGAGTGTCATGAGGGCTTCCATAGACTTCGGCTTCTCCTGGCCGAGGTGCCGGGCGAGCCACTCGTCATGGATGTTATGCTTGAATGCCACTAAGGCCTCTGCATCCAGACAGTCGACAATTTGGTTTTTCTTGGTTAGGAACCGTGTCCAGAATTGCCTGGCCGATTCCCCTGGCTGCTGAGTTATATGGCTCAAGTCATCAGCATCCGGTGGTCGCACATAAGTGCCCTGGAAGTTGTCAAGGAATGCGTCTTCCAAATCCTCCCAACTGACGACGGAGTCTGCTGGCAAGCTATTCAGCCAATGTCGAGCTGGTCCTTTGAGTTTTAGTGGGAGGTACTTGATGGCATGCAGATCATCACTGTGAGCCATGTGGATGTGGAGGAGGAAATCCTCAATCCATACAGTGGGATCTGTTGTACCATCATACGATTCGATATTTACGGGTTTAAATTCCTCCGGGAATTCGTGATCCATAACTTCATTAGTGAAGCATAGGGGGTGTGCGGCGCCTCTGTGCCGGGCTATATCACGACGCAGTTCATATGAGTCTTGTCTGCTGTATTCGGCCCGGTCGGGTTTACTTTTAGTGTATCCGGCGTGATGGTCATCGTCCCGCATTGGCGCGCGCACCCGTGACCCGTATACCGACCTTGCATGTTTTGACCTGCTTTCCAATACGTCTCGCAGATCCCATGTGTTGCCCCGGGCCTTGGTATTTTTGTTTGAGTGGCGGCGGGGTGCAGGCTGAACTTCAGGCTGAAACGCCTCTCTGGCTCGGCCACGAGGTGGCCGGTCAGCCGCATTGTACACTGGTGATGTAGGTCTCAATGCTTCCTCCTCGAGTCGGGGTAGCGACCTACACTTTGGGTAACTCTTGGAGGGGCGCTCGAGTTCGTATTCCTCGGCTGCAAGGACTTCGGTCCATCTGTCTGCTAGCAAATCTTGATCAGCTCGAAGCTGTTGTTGCTTTTTCTTCAAGCTATTTGCTGTGGCCATAAGCCGACGCTTGAAGCGCTCCTGCTCGACGGGATCCTCAGGCACGATAAACTCTTCGTCGCCGAGGCTCACCTCGTCTTCGGAGAGAGGCATGTAATTGTCCTCCTCCAATTCTCTATCTGCTGCCCGCTCTGGAGGGCTAGCTTGTTCATCCTCCCGCTCTAAATCGTGCTAGAGGGGATTATTGTCCTCTTTGGCACTATCTGGAGTGTTATTGTCTTTTGTGCCGGTATCACTACTTTTGCTATGGCGGAACTTAGAGTGGTGCCGCTGACGTCAGCACTTGGGTTGCTTCTTCGAGGGGTCATCCCCCGCTGTCTCATCGCCATTGCCTTCTTTGGGGGTGTCCACCATGTATATATCATATGATGAGGTGGCGGTCCAGCGCCCTATGGGCGGTGGTTCCTATTCGTCTCTTGCATCCTCGTCCATACCGTCGATGTCTTCGGAGTCGAAGTCGAGCATGTCGGTTAAATCGTCGACAGTGGCTACTAAGTGGGTGGTGGGTGGGGAGCGAATTTCTTCGTCGTCCGCATCCCATTCTAGCCGGACATAGTTCGGCCAAAGTTCTCCTGACAAGGAGAGAGACCTTAATGAATTTAGCACAGCGTCGAAAGGTGAGTGCTAAAAGATATCCGTAGAGGTGAACTCCATGATCGGCGCCCAATCGGATTCGATAGGCACGGACGCAGGCGGCTTAGAGTCCGTGGTCGGAGACGAATCCAGTGGTTTGCCAACACGGCTCTCGTAAGGGGTGAAGTCAGTATACAGCTCCATCGCCACTGAGAGTGCGGCCTCCATGGCGGGGTCTATCCCCCCGTCCTCAGATGGCGCGATTTGCTCTGGATTGAGGGCCGGAGTAGTTGCGGGTGTGATCTCCCGAAAACTGTCCGACAGCAGAGTTACGTCATGCTCATCGTGATTGTGCGGCGCACCTGACATGGGCCCGAATCCGTCGAAGATCAAGTCTCCGCGGATGTCGGCAGTGTAGTTTAAGTTTCCGAACCTGACCTGATGGCCAGGGGCGTAGCTCAAATCTGCTCCAGATGGCCAAGCAAGTTGGCCCGCGGTGCGAAGCCGCCGAATATGAAGATCTGTCCGGGAAGGAAAACCTCACCCTGGACTGCATCATTACCGATGATAGAAGGAGCCATCAAGCCTTATGGTGATGGCATAGTGGAACTCTCAATGAAAGCACCAATGTTGGTGTCAAAATTGGCGGATCTCGGGTAGGGGGTCCCAAACTGTGCGTCTAAGGCCGATGGTAACAGGAGGCGGGGGACACGATGTTTACCCAGGTTCGGGCCCTCTCGATGGAGGTAATACCCTACTCCCTGCTTGATTGATCTTGATGATATGAGTATTACAAGAGTTGATCTACCACGAGATCGTAGAGGCTAAACCCTAGAAGCTAGCCTATGGTATGATTGTTTTTGTCCTACGGACTAAACCCTCCGGTTTATATAGACACCGGAGGGGGCTAGGGTTACACAGAGTCAGTTACAAGGAAGAAGATCTACATATCCGTATTGCCAAGCTTGCCTTCCACGCCAACGAGAGTCCCATACGGACACGGGACGAAGTCTTCAATCTTGTATCGTCATAGTCCAACAGTCCGGCCAAAGGATATAGTCCGGCTTCCCGGAGACCCCCTAAGCCAGGACTCCCTCAATGGGCCTCGAGGTGAGCACAACCCACCGGGGCACGTGCAAGGGCCCAGGCACGCCCCGGTGTCTTGTGCCCTACTCCTTCACCTTCTGGTCCTTCCAGGAAGCTTCTGGGGTCTCTTTTGTTCCAAAAAAATCATCAAAAAGTTTCAGCTCATTTGGAGAACTTTCATTTCTGCATGAAAAACAACACCACGGTAGTTCTGCTGAAAATAGCATCAATCCGGGTTAGTTCCATCCAAATCATACCAAAACCATATAAACTTGTTGTAAACTGGCATGAATACTTCATAAATTATAGATACATTGGAGACGTATCAGCCATCATCGACCCCTACTACATGAAGAATAAGGATGAGAGCAAGAAAATAACGCCTGGCACGGTGTTTGGCATGAGAGACTGGATGAACAACACATCAAGTACGTGGCTAAGGACGCATACACAAGGTACGAGATGTATAGGTGGATCGTTGACATCAGGAAGTGTCTTCTTCCTGCCCTAGATGAGGGATCGAGCCACTGAGCAGTGGCGGGAGCGTCCCAAGAAGTAGATGACTAGACGACCGTTTCTCCTACTTTAGAATGCATGCAATTGTTTATTGAGGTGTGTGCGAATGATCTGTATAGTCACTTATGTAATTGGATGTTTATTTCAGTTATATATATACATGTTATTCTTCTATAGATAGAACAAATCGCATGTCTTATTAGCAGCAATCGTCTGTGTTATTATTGTTCTTCGCACACATTTCTGATTATGGACCCGTTTGCCGCGTATCACACACATCTTGTTCGGTTGAACCTTTTCCATTGTGTTGCCTAATCACACACAGCTCATCCTAGTGAACTGTATGCCATATATCGCACACACCTTTATCTGGCTGCCCGTTTCTGTTGTTCTGCATCAACGCAAACAGTTCTTCTGGATTAACCATTTGCCACTCATCGCACACGCAAATCTCATATGAACCATGTTCGATGTCGCTGCCATCGCAAACATTTTGCATCTTTTTTGATGGTTTTATTGTGTCACTGTTTGTGATTGATGCATCACACACAGTTTCGTCGAAGGGTCTCTGATTCGACTGTCACGTTTGGACCATCCTGCAGTAGTGGTTTTGCGATATAGAGATGGAATATGTGGGAGGTACTAGTAAACGGTTGTGGTTAGTAAGGATATTGGTGTTAATATTTGTGATTCCCGAAGCATGCACATATAGTCTCTCGTTATGCTATGAAGTTGGAGCATGATTTATTATTGATTGTCTTCCTTATGAGTGGTGGTCGGGGACGAGCGATGGTCTTTCCTACCAATCTATCCCCCTAGGGGCATGCATAGTAGTACTTTGCTTCGAGGGATAATAAACTTTTGCAATAAGTATATGAGTTCTTTATGAATAATGTGAGTCCATGGATTATACGCACTCTTACATTTCTGCAAATTGCTAGCCTCTACGGTACCGTGCATTGCCCTTTCTCACCTCGAGAGTCGGTGCAAACTTCGCAGGTGCATCCCAACCCCGTGATATGATACGCTCTATCACACATAAGCTTTATTATATCTTCCTCAAAACAGCCACCATACCTAACTATTATGGCATTTCCATAGCCATTCCGGGATATATTGCCATGCAACATCCACCGCTTCGGTTTGATGACTTGAACATTCATTGTCATATTGCTTTGCATGATCATATAGCTGACATAGTAATTGTGGCTCAGCCACCGTTCATCATTTTTTACACATGTTACGCTAGATCATTGCTCATCCTGGTACACCGCCAGAGGCATTCATATACAGTCATATTTTTTTTATAGATATCGAGTTGTAATATTGAGTTATAAGTAAATAAAAGTGTGATGATAATCATTATTCATTTTTAGAGCATTGCCCCAGTGAGGAAAGGATGATGGAGACTATGATTCCCCCACAAGTCGGGATGAGACTCCAAATAATGAGAGAGAGAGAGAGAGAAAATAAAAGAAAAGAAAAAAAGAAAAAAGGGGAAAAGAAATAAAGAGAGAAGGGGCATGCTAGTTCCACACTTGTGCTTCAAAGTAGCACCATGTTTTTCATATGGAGAGTCTCCTATGTTGTCACTTTCATATACTAGTGGGAATTTTTCATTATAGGATTAGATGCACACCCACTTAGTTTTCATATTGAGCTTTCATACACTTATAGTTCTTAGTGCAACGTTGCATGGCAATCCCTACTTCTCGCATTAATATCAATTGATGGGCATCTCCATAGCCCGTTGGTTAGCCGCATCAATGTGAGACTTTATTACTTTTTTATCTTCTCTATATTTACCCCTATCATCATATTCTATTCCACCTATAGTGTTATACCCATGGCTTGCGCTCATGTATTGTGTGTGTTAGAGTTGTGTCGAATATTGTGTACAATGTAGGTTACAGTTGGACTTGTAGTAGTATTGTGTTTAGATAGGATACGGAGTCGTGTCCAAGTAGGACACTTGTATCCTAGGCCTCTCATATATAGTGGGGTAGACACACGATGTAACCTATTGTCGGATTTCGGATTCCGGCAAAACCCTTGAGGTTCGAACACTGGGGTGCACACAAATATCTCTCCTCCTCTCTAGCTCGCACACTCCGTATGATCTCATGGCCTAGCTCGACGAACCGAAAGAACAAGAGACACAGGATTTATCCTGGTTCGGGCCACTGTTGTGGTGTAATACCCTACTCCAGTGTGGTGTGGTGGATTGCCTCTTGGGCTGAGGATGAACACTTACAAGGGAAGAACAGCCTCCTGAGGAGAGGTGTACTTGTGTTTGGTCAGCTGGTGTGGTTGCCTTGGTGGAATGGATCCAGTCCAAGATGAGATGAGCCCCCTCACCACGGAGGTGGCTAGTCCTATTTATAGAGGCCCTGGTCCTCTTCCCGAATATTGAGCGGGAAGGGATTCCACAACAGCCAAATTCAAAGGGAGACAACTAGTACAAGTTATCCTAACAAAAGTAGTCTTTGTCTGCCACAGGCTCTGGTGGTGACACCGTCTTGGGCTCCACGATGACCTCCTTCCTGCTATCCTGGTGGTCTTGGTCTTGTTGTACCGATATGGAAATCTTTGCCTGATGCCTCGGGACTCCTCGCCTGTGCTTGCCTCTTTAGCACCAAAGAGGAAACGAGGACACTGTAGGTGTTGGCGCCCGCTTGGCTCCAGTCGTCATGGCTTGCGTCACGCAAACCTTACGAGGTGTCCCTTGCCTTGATCTCTCCGCCCCTTGCGAGCCAGCCTGGTGAGGCTGCCCCTGAGGAGGTCTTGCTTCATCTGCCTTGCGAGGCTTGGCCCTCGCGAGGGTCTTGAGTGTTTGCTGGTGAAGATGGGCCGTATAGGGCCGCTGGTGGAGCCACGCCGCGGGCCGCAGGCAGGCAAGTCTGGGGACCCCCCCTTCCCAGAACGCTGACATTAGCCCCGGGGCCCAAGGCGCGCTCGGGCTTGGCTTCGAGGCGAAGCCAAAGGGCAAGTGCGGAGCGTTGCAGGCCCCAACAGCCTGCGGCCACGGTTGGCGCGTGGCGACTGATTTGACGTGGGCACCGCCGCTTCCCCATGCTTCCTCGACAACTGCCCGACTTGACGAGCCCCTACTGCATGCAGAAAAGATCATTATTACCTTAGATCGTGGAAGCCGGCTGTGACGCCCCAAGACCAACGCTCCAGAAGATTTCCATATTTTAGTGTCCTCCGTGTGTTTCATTTGTGCTTGCGCTATTTATTTTTTTGCATTGCATCATGCCATCATGCAAGCATGTCATTTGATTTTTAAAAACTCAACCAAATAAATCACATGGATCTCGGATCCATTTAAATTGAGGGAATTCACTTGGTGATTTCTCTTTAAAACATATTCAAAGTCTCCTACTGTTATTAGGGAGCTATAATAACTATTCCATTAATTTCGAATTAACCATAAACACCTGCAAATATTTTTGTGCCTTTTCTGATTCAAATTTGGTCTCCAAACTTTGTCCTCATATTCTTTTATCGCTTTCTGAAGCTCCACCAAAAATCTCAACATTTTTGGTCACCCCTAAAACCTCGTCTGAGTTCAAACCATTTGAATTAAATTCAAATGAGTTTGAATTAAACTCTTCTATATCGCGTGAAACTTCTTTTCTTGGGCTAAGTATAATTCTTAGCCTTAGTAGGAGAAGTTTCAGCATTTTCCAAAACCCCTAGTTATTTCTTTCCTTCCCTTTTCCTTCTGTCTACTTTTCTGTAAATGGGAAATAGCAAAAGGTTGGCCTTTTTGCTCCGAAGCGGCAACTAGCGGCCCAGCTAACCCTCCTAAGCTCAGCCAGCCCACCACCAGTTGGCCCAAGGCCCATTTGGACATTCTAACCCTAGCCCCGACCGAATCCCCAGCTCTCTCCATTCGCTCTCTTCCTCACGCCGTCACCCTCACGCAGGCGTAGTCACCCCGCTCGAACCCTCTCCTCTCGATCCCCTCCTCCTCGTTCCTCCTCCCGCCGCCTCACACACCCTGCACCGCATCGCCAGGGAGAGGAGCTCCCCAGCTCGGCGCGCCCCTCTCTTCCATCGGCCCCGCTACCTCCATCCTCACGTCGCCTCTCTCCCCTTCCTCCCATCGCCGTCTTCGGCTGGAGCAGGAGCCCCCTGCTGTCGCTCCGGCCAGCGGAGTCCAAGCCATCGAGCAGCACCGTGCCCTCGTCACGTTCCCCTCTCCCTCCTCCTTCGTCAGCCTCGTCGCCGGCCGACCGAACCAGCAGGAGTTCCCTGCCGCACGCGTCCCTGAAGAGCGCATTGGCCAGCGCCAGATGCCATCGACCTCGAGCTCCGTGCCCTACTGTCGGTGTCAAAACTGGCGGATCTCGGGTAGGGGGTCCCGAACTTTGCGTCTAAGGCGGATGGTAATAGGAGGCAGGGAACACGATGTTTACCCAGGTTCGGGCCCTCTTGATGGAGGTAAAACCCTACGTCCTGCTTGATTTATTCTTGATGATATGAGTATTACAAGAGTTGATCTACCACGAGATCGAAGAGGCTAACCCTAGAAGCTAGCCTATGGTATGATTGTATGTTGTCCTACGGACTAAAACCCTCCGGTTTATATAGACACTAGAGGGGGCTAGGGTTACACAAGGTCGGTTACAAAGGAGGAGATATACATATCCGTATTTCCTAGCTTTCCTTCCACGCCAAGTAGAGTCCCATCCGGACACGAGACGAAGTCTTCAATCTTGTATCTTCATAGTCCAACAGTCCAGCCAAAGGATATAGTCCGGCTGTCCGGAGACCCCCTAATCCAGGACTCCCTCAGCAGCCCCTAAACCAAGCTTCAATGACGATCAGTCCGGCGCGCAGTATTGTCTTCGGCATTGCAAGGCAGGTTCCTCCTCCGAATACACCACGGAAGAATTTGAATACATGGATAGTGTCCGCCCCTGCAAAATAAGTTCCACAAAGCACCGTAGAGAGAATAATATTTCCACAAATCTAATGTGCTGACACGTTTTGGCAACATGACATTATGCCATGGCCCGGTGATTATTCGAACCGTTTCCTTTAACTAGCCCCACACATAACGTGAGGCAGTTTCTTGACACGTCTTGTCAAAGCAGATATTGTGTCCCCCTTATTATGGGATTCTCATCAATACAGGTGTGGGTAACCCAACCGCGCCATCAATTGCGGCGCTTGGGGGATAAGCGAGTTTTACCGGGCTAGTGGGGGTGCATAGTTTCGGCCGCCCTTATAAAGGGAAAAGGTTTAACCTTTTTCTACCCATGCCTTCTTCCTCCTTGCTCATCCATTCTTGCGCACTCGAACTCCAACGCCCGAGTCCACATCCTTCCCCTCAACCTTCTCCAATCATGTCCGGAGCAGGAGGCAAATGGATGGCTTCCTCCGTTACGGAGGGACACATCAAGAAGCTGCACGCAGCCGGATACTTAGCCGCGAATATCGCGCATCGGCTGCCCGTTGCGGGGCAGATCGTTCCTACCCCTGAACCTCATGAGAGGGTAGTTTTCCTCCACCACTTCCTCCACGGACTGGGGTTTCCCCTCCATCCATTCGTTTGTGGTCTCATGTTCTACTACGGGCTGGACTTCCATGATCTGGCCCCGAACTTCATCCTCAACATTTCAGCGTTCATTGTCGTGTGTGAGGCTTTCCTCCGCATCCGGCCCCACTTCAGCCTGTGGTTAAAGACCTTCAATATCAAGCCGAAGGTGGTGGGAGGACAACAAGCAGAATGCGGTGGAGCCATGGTGGGTAAGATGCCCAATGTTATATGGCTTGAAGGCTCCTTAGTGAAGACCATAAAGGGGTGGCAATCGGCGTGGTTCTACATCATCGAGCCAGGCGACACCAACTGGGTGGCTGCCCCCGAGTTTCGATCCGGAATCCCCACGCGGCTCACCTCCTTAAAAAAGAAGGGCATGTCCTGGGGTTCATCGGTGGAGCTAGATGGACTCCGGAAATGTATCCGGAATATGGCAGGCAAGAAGCTCAAGCTTGTCAACATAGTCCAGGTCATGCTCATCTGCCGGATCCTCCCGTGTCAACAACGAGATTTCAACTTGAGGGAGTTCGACCCGGCCCAGCACCAAACTCTGATCGAGCTCTTCAACACGACGCACAAGGACATCTCGAGGGTGTTGTTCAAGGGCGCCGAGGTCCCTCCCTCTCTCACCGAGGACCGCGGGCTAAGCGTGAATCGCCGAGCGCATTCAGTGAGTTCTATACATCGGGTAGGATATTTATTTCCCCTAGCTTAACCATGTGCGGGGTCTGAGCTCCATGCCTTTGACAGGACTGGGTGGAGACGTCGGGGTAGATTAACTGTCCGGCCCCTCTACCTGAAGACACTGTGGACGCTCTCCTAACGGAGATGCTGACTCCGGCTCCTTACAAGGTGCCAGAGAAGACCAAGAAGGCCAAGGGAACCCGAAAGAGTTCCCAACGCCAGGTGTTGTCGGACTCATCGTCCGATAACTCCGCGATGCACTCCTCCCCTGAAGACGAGGAGGAAGATGAAGATGCTCCCCCTTCAGTTGGGGGAGACAAGAAAAGGAAGGCCGCCCCGGCCTGGGGGGCGAAGGGTCCAAGAAGGGGAGGACCCTCCTTCCAGACTACTCCACCACCGCCGCTGATGGCGAAGACGAGTGGCTGCTCAGGGCCAAGCCCCTGGCGAAGTCATAAGTATTCGAATACTAGAGTAACTCATAGCATACCTTTGTCTCACTGCTTCTCCTAACGCCGAATTATGATTATGCAGACCACCACGAGCCCGTATCGACGTATCCTCGTCGGACGGCTCCCTGGGCTCGTCGGATATGGATAGCGATCCACTTCCGACCGCCACCTCCCCTTGCCCTACGGACAACGCCGAGGTATTGTCTCCAGAGGCATCGGGTCGAGGGGAGACAGTCCCAGAGGCACCTCAAGGCGACCTTCCGGACTCCGGGAGCAGAGGGAGCAAGGCTCCCGAGGGCTGCGAGTTCGGCCCTCAGCCGAACACCGCGCCAGAACCCCCAGTGGTTCCGTACTCGGGCAGGCGGCCTCCTTCCAAAAGGGGCAAGACGCCTGTGCCGGTGACCTCTATCCATCCAGAGGCACCGAACAATCTGCTGGGAGCACTGCGCAGCGCTTCCATCGTCGAAGAGCACCGCACTATTATGAGTGCGGTGGTCCAGAAGGTTCAGTCCACCAAGAGCGGACTGACTGAAGCCTGTGCCAGCCTTCTAACAGGCTTTGAGGTAAGTTTTTGAAATATAGGAAAAATATTACCGCATAGACAGTAGCCCCTGATGCTCTGTCCGGTGTTCACAAAGAAAAGCCGAATAGAGGATCAAACAATATCGCAGGAGTCTAATATAAGTATGTCTATATGCGTATGCAGGCTCCGCTACTGGCCTCTATCACACTGACTGCGCAGGTCGCCGCACTGAAGTAGGACTTCAAAGGGTCCAAGGAAGAGCTCGGCCTTGCCAAGAGGCAGCTTGAGGAGAACAAAGGTAAGTAGCACCTAGTCTATGGATATATATAAAAAGAATGCGATTGCAAAATGACAGGATCATTGTACATTTGCCAGGGGCCACGACCGAGGTGGCGACCCTGAAGCAAGCGCTATCTGAGGCCGAAAACAAAGCGGCCAAGGAGCGCACCGAGCGGGAAAGGCAGGAGGCTCGGGTGGGCGAGGTGCATCAAGAGCTCCATGCTCTCTTAACGAAGCGCGAGGCATTGGAGCTTGACTTGAAGACGCAAGAGTCCGAGCTTGCCGTAGCCCTCTTGATGGAGGTAATACCCTACGTCCTGCGCAAAGAATGCCAAGGCCGAAGCCCAAAAGGCCCTCCAGGAGATAAATGAGATGAAGAAGATAGCGACGGGTAAGGCATTCTATATGCAAAGAAAGCATGTGAAAGTAAATTACTTGTTACTTACCCGAATCCGAAGCTCTCCAGGAGCATTCGATTGAGATTCAACAAAAATAGACCACTCTTCAAGGGTGCATGACCATAAAAGATATTACTCATATAAATAGAACAACCATTATTCTCTTGTTTAAATGAATAACCGTCTCACATCAAACAAGATCCATATATAATGTTCATGCTCAACGCTGGCACCAAATAACAATTATTCAGGTCTAAAATTAATCCCGAAGGTAGATGTAGAGGTAGCGTGCCGACGGCGATCACATCGACCTTGGAACCATTCCCGACGCGCATCATCACCTCGTCCTTAGCCAATCTTCGTTTAATCTGGAGCCCCTGTTTCGAGTGGCAAATATGAGCAACATAATCAATATCAAATACCCAGGCACTACTACGAGCATTAGTAAGGTACACATCAATAACATGTATATCAAATATACCTTTGTTCACTTTGCCATCCTTCTTATCCGCCAAATACTTACACTATAAAAAAAAGACACATCCGTGACATTTTGGGCCGAACGAAAAAAAATTCTGTCATACATATGACACTTCTATGACGATAATTGTGACAAAACCCGGTATCATCATAGATGTGGTGGGCTCCTACTTCTATGACAAAAAACCATGACAAAAAATGGGCTTTTCGTCCTGGGCGGGCCGGAGATGCAGCTACATGACATTCTTTGGGCCGTCCATGATGGAAAAAACCGTGGTAGAAGCGAGGGGGAGGAAAATTTCGAGGAGTTCCCGGTTACGGTGGGAGGTCGGGGGCCGAGCAATGCGCGCTTCTCTCGTACACGTACGCGCGTGTGTGCGAGGCGTTGGCTCTAACTGAACCCGAGCGAGGCGTTGGGCTCTAACTGAACCCAAGCGATTGCACTGCAGGCTACGCGTTACCGAACCCGAGCGATCGATCGATGGCTGTTAACTAAACCCGATCGAGCGATTCCTTCGCTACCGCTGCTAACTGAAGCCGATCGATGCTGCCTATGGATGAATAGTGAGTGTTGCGGGGGGGGTGGATGAACAGTTCCTGGTGGGGGTGGATGAACAGGACCCCATGGTGTTGCCTCTGGATGGACAGGACCCCGATCGATCGAGCCGGTTGGGGCTGGATGAACAGGACCCCGTGAAGGGCTGGACGAACAGGACCACCCCGTGGAGGGCAAGATGAACAGTAGATGGTGAAGGGTAGGATGAATAGTAGCCCATGGAGGGGTGGTCGAACAGGAGCCCGTGGAGAGGGCTGGTTGAACAGTAGCCGGTGGAGTAGCGCGCGGTGGAGGCTGGATGAACAAGAGCCCGTGGATGAACAGTCGCAGGTGGAGGCTGGAGGAGGTCGACGGTGGATGAACAGTAGCTCGTGGAGGCTGGAGGGGGTCGACGGTGGAGATGAACAATATCCCGTGGAGTCCCGTTTTGCGGTACGCCACACCCCTCCCGACGAACAGGACCCCCGTCTCGACCGTAGCGCTCCAACACAAGTCTGTTTCATCTGTTTTGTGGTACGCCACACCCCTCCCGATCAACAGGACCCCCGTTTCGACCGTAGCGCTCCAACACAAGTCTGTTTCCTCTGTTTTGCGGTACGCCACACCCCTCCCGATCAACATGACCCCAGTTTCGACCATAGGAGGTCAGTTTCCTCCATTTTGCGGTACGCCAGACCCCTCCCGGTGAATAGGATCCCGTTTCGAACGTGGCCGGTCGAACACAAGGCCGTTTCCTCCGTTCTGCGGTACGCCAGGCCTCGTTTCCATCGTTTGTTCTGTCCAAGGCCTCCCGATGAACACGACGGATTCCATTGCCTCCCCATGAACACGACGACGACGTTGTTTCTCCGTTCCGACCCAGCCATGTACACGAGCCCTGGCCGTACGTATGCGCGAGTAGGCGTTCGAGACCCCATCCGTATGTACACATATGTGGCCGTATTTTCTTTCTTGCACCCTGGCCGTTGGACGTACGTGTACATGCTACGTGCGCGCCTCTACTACGACACGTGTGCGTCTCTACATCGACCAGTATGTACATACCGGTTCGCAACCAGAATGACAACGCTACGTATGCTTTGACCAGGTGGGTCCCGACTGTCACGCACTTCCTTGCCTGCGAAGATGTAGCTGGTGGGTCCCAACAGTCAGGGGGCGAATCATTTTTTTTGCCCGGGCGCACTTCCTTGCGTGCGAAGGCGTAGCTAGTGGGTCCAAGTAGTCGGGGGCCTGGTGGGTCCCAGCAGTCAGGGGGGCAAATCGTTTTTTTGGACGCACTTCCTTGCGTGCGAAGATGTAGCTCGTGGGTCCCAGCAGTCAGGGGGCGAATCATTTTTTAAATGAAATATGGTGGCCCGTCCGGTGGGTCCCCGTTGTCAGGTGGAGGAATAATTATTTTGCGCGTAATAAGGAGGCACTTCCTTGCGGCTGCCGTGGACCCAGCTGTCAGCCTCTCCACGTACAGTACTCTTCCGATGGAAGTCGGTCGTTGACCACGTTAACCACGTCGCGCCGAGAGCACCAGGGCGGTGGTCTGGACGACAGCGAGGCCTAGGAAGGGGACGATGCGGAGCCGGGGAAGACGCAGTAGTGGAAGCCCGCGCGGAGAGGAGTATGAGGGTTCACTAGTTCGGCTGCGGTGTGAGGCTGCCGTCGCCGCAGAATAACAGGGGGTGTGGGTGAGTAGAGGGATGGCCTGGCCAGCGGTGGGAGTAGTATGGGGCGGTGAGGCCTCCGCGGCATCACAGCCGGCCACGGGAGGCAGCAGCACGTGACACGACCGACACTGCTTTGGGCGGCTGGAGCAAGAAGACCAGATGTTGAAGAAGCACTACGGTCGTTGGATGGACATCGTACAATCACTGCAGCTAGCATTTATATTGACTAAGTTGACAAAGCCCTTGGTACGCGTCAACTTATTAGGCCCGCAGCTCGGATTTGGCAGAGACCATATAGCCCATTTGCAATTTGTAAGAATGTACAACCCATTTTTTAATTCTAATGGAATTCACTATAGCCCATTTACAGTTTGTTAAAAGTAAAACCCAACTTCTAGCTAGGACAACAATTAATAATTTCAAACAACCTCTCAAAACAGAATTCAAAAAAAAATTCCCACATTTTGATGGGATCCGAAATATTTGTATCCGAAATTTCTAGTCAGGTTAAATATAATTTCAAAATAAAGTTGTATTTCTTTAAAATCCAACGAAATATTGCGCGCGCAACAAGTAATGAAATTAAAATTTTCAAATTCCAAAAAAAAATTCAAACTAATTACGTGTTTGGTGCATAGTAACTGTCCAGTTATTATAATTACATCCCCTTTATTATTTCTTAAAGTCCATTTTCTTGTTAAGCCTAATGCATACCTCCTAGGAAAGTTTGCAGCCCAACGGGGCGGAGAATAACAAGTTGACCCGGATATTGTGTACAACTGTCGGCCCAGTTGCATTGCTGATGTTGAAAAAAAAGCTATTTTTATACACACATTAAAAAAATTGTATAGATAAGGAAAAAATTTATACCCACATTTAATAATTTTTAAATACATGATTCACACTTTTTAAAACATATTTTTTAGTCAACAGTGGGCCCACAGCGAGCGGAGGAGGTCACAACACATATTTTTTAAATACATGATTAACACTTTTGCAAAACCAATTAGCCCACAGCGAGCCAATTAGCTCCAGTCGGCCCACAGTGGGTCGATAGGGGCCAGTCGGCCAGCTGTAGGCTCACTGGAATCCCATGGCCTGCTGTGGGCCAACTAGGCCCAGTCGGCCTACAGCGGGCGGATCGTGTATTATTTTTGAAAAAAAAATTACCCAGCGTAATATTTATGAAAATTAATAAAAAATGTATTATTTAAAAAAATAGCGAAAAAGGCCTGTGTAGTACCGTACAACCTAAATTGGTTACTCATCCCACATTCAGCGACGCCGGAAAGGCCCAAACAAGGCTTCTGTACAACTTTTTAAAGTCACTGAGCTCAATTAATAACTTAAGAAAAAAAGTTAGATTATAGTGGAACCTAATTAAAAGCTGTCACGAGCAAATAAATAATTCAACGGGTCCCACTTGTGTGTGTGCGCACGCGCGTGTGTGTGTGAGAGAGAGAGAGATAGAGATAGAGAGAGAGAGAGACCCATCGGCCGATGCTCGTAAATACATCTTTCAGCCATATGCATTGCTGATGCTCAGTAAAAACTTGTATAGTTGACACAATCGTATAGAACATCATAGCACACTGAACTTGCATACAAAAAATTCACGCAGGCGGCACAATCAGGATGGAAGTAGTCGATCGCTACGGGAAGGGCTATGTTAAAACCAACGAAGTCGTACATAATGTTTCATCATCTTTATCAATGATGGGGAAATATCTTGAATGTTGTGCAAAGAAAACAGACAGACAACACAATAAGTTCTCCTAGCACATTAAGTTGACGTACAGCCCTTTCTAAAAAAAGTTCTGGTACAAAATTAGAATAGGACACAATCAAATGTACTGGCATATCAGTGCTTCACACCCATAGCTCGGATTGAACTAGTATCTGACAAGATTCAGTTGTTACCTCAAATTAGAGCACATCCAGGCAGCCAACCCTGCCTCTTCTCCCAAAGAAGCAGTGGCCTCCACCACGCGATGGAGTAGGCCCTGTGCCATCCATCGTTCCGAGCAACACGGGGAAAGTCTGACGTTGACTCATGTAATGGACGTTGTCGATGGACCCTGGCACCAGCGGTGGCGGCAGGACTTCGATTGATGGATTAACCACTTCTTCGACATGCACAAACACTCAATACAGGTACATCCCTAATGTGGTCTGCGGCGGCCTTGGTGGCGACGAATAGTACAACCCCGGTTCCTGCATCGGCATCTCAGCACCAATCACCTTCGGTATGGTGGACGGCTTCTTCATCCATGCCATAACCGTCAGAGCCCAGCTGTCTGGAGGAACAAACATACTTACGAGCTCACCTCCAAGGTCGTTGATAAGCTCGTTCATGGACTCGCTGTTCCAAGCACGTTGAGGCATGCCGTGGAAGGTAAGCTTTGTTAAAAACTCAAGCTCAGAGGGCACCGAGCCCCATCCTGCGTGCCACCGATCAAAGCTCATTAGTGCGACATCATAGAACAAACGCCGGGAAGATTCGAACACACGACTGCAGTCGAAAGTTGTCCGGAACCTGACGAAGAAATCAGCCGGTGGCGGACAGACTTCGATGAGCAAGTCACTTATTTGGATGCCGTGCGCAATACCAAGAGCTTTGACAAGGTCATCCGGCGAGACGGGAGGCCGGTCGCGGTTGATGGTTACCATCAGCACTTTGCCGGTAAACTGGTCGTCAAGCGCCGCCATGCCACCTTTGAGCGACAGCACGCAGTGACCGAAGGCGGGACGGACCTCAGGATCTCCGACTCGGAGATCCGAGTTGACCGG
Source organism: Triticum monococcum (assembly GCA_034509565.1). Classification (NCBI taxonomy): domain Eukaryota; kingdom Viridiplantae; phylum Streptophyta; class Magnoliopsida; order Poales; family Poaceae; genus Triticum; species Triticum monococcum. The sequence goes on from CM067847.1 coordinate 573,955,663, forward strand.
CGACATGATAGTGCGCTTGAGTACAGGGAGTACAGGAGGGGGGTTTGGGGGAACTGGAGTAGGAATCGAGATTCCAGAGGTGGGGGCGGGGCGGGAGACTGTGGATGAAAATGTAGCATGAATTTCGAGCACGCGCCAATATGCTCTCGGCGCGCAAGCGCATGAAAACACCGGTGGCGCCCACATGTCGGCCTATGAGTCCTTATTCATTATGTTTTGGAGAGCCCGGCCTTTTTTTCAAGATCTTTTGAGAGCACGGCCAGAGAGTCATAATTGACCTGTTTGGCATTGCGTTACTACTCGGCCCATATTCAACGACACCTCACTGGCCCAAACAAGTGTACATCATCGAAAAGACACTGAGCTCAAATTATATAACTTGAAAAAAGGAGATATACTCTGAACACCGGAGAATGGTGATGCCCTCATTTAGCCCACCAGTAGTTCGAGACAATAAACAGTTCGAAACAATGATATATACAACATTCAAACACTGACTAGTGACTAATACTGACATAAACAGCAAGACATGATAGTTCATAAGAAGTCTTGCTACACCTCCAAAACGCACCCATCTGCAGTGCTCGGACTCTCATGATCCAGACGAGAATGACATTCTAAACAGAAGCAACTATTACATAGTAAGAGTGACATAGACGAGGATGACCAAATGACAAGGAATATGCATAACAAAAGAAAGAACTACCCATCCAGAACCAGCAGCAAAGACAACAAAGTCATTCAAAGAGATGATCCAACACCATCATAATTTGCAGCCCCGCTTCAGCGACCAGTGATCCGGAGACACCAGTACTCCACCCTTTCGATGCAACAGCCCAATTACCTATCAACCTAAAGGCTCGAACCACATCACTGCCTGTCGTAATTGAGACATCCAAGGATCAAAGTTAATCTGGATGCCTTTGTCATTCTCACCTTCTTTTGGCTGCAGGCTGTATCATTGACAATCAGGGGAGTTTGCTCTCGCCGCGTAGACACAGTTTTCCATAGAAAACAGAGCCTCTCTGCCACCAAGGTCCTTGCCAATGGTGATCTCCTGGTTAATCAGATAATTGAGTCTGAGAAACAGAGAGTGTGAACCAAGGTTGTTTACCCGCCTCCAACTAAAAAATCCTAAAGGCCCCAACAAGCTGGTATCCTGCTCATAGACGTAACAGCCACTGTCCGGATACTCACCTATTACACGGTGCTTGTATATAGTGGGGTTTTTGCAATATAACTTTTTCGGCTCATGTGTCCGAATGATCATCAGTCTTTTGTCGTCGTCTGATCGAGCGAGGAACCAGCTGTGCTTCCCTGTTTTTGGCAAAGGTGGTGTGATAACAAAGGGCAGTAACTGTAGGGACACTGCATCATATCAAAAAGGACAGGCATTGTTAATGTAAGATGAGCATTGTTCAGAGTATGAGTAGGATAATGCAAGAAACATCATTGATGTGTCCCTGTTGGAACTGGGAGGAAAATATAGGGAAATGTATACTGGGTTCGAAAATATAGAAGTGCCATGCATGGTTATACTCATGTTATCTCGCAATCGATTCTTCACAGGAAACTACCATGTCATGCATGTTATGTAATCATGTTCTGTCCTCACAAACAAATTCTTCAAGGTAACTAACAGACCATGCATTGTTATATACTCGTGTTCCATGGGCAAAAATTTTGTGAGGATATTATTCTAGCCATAGATTGCTGAAGAGCGAATATAGGTATGTACACATGGTAAGCATTGCAGGATTTCACTACTTCCAAATATAGAGTTCTCCATATGAATATTTACTTCCCTAATGTATGGTTAGATGAAACCAACAGTGTGGTGCATGTTTCTACATCATGAAAATGAGGAAACTAACATGGCCATTGATACACACTCATATTTAGTAGTAGTATATAGATTACTGTAAAATAAGGACAATATCCATATATTCCTAACCGTTTGATTATTCAAGTTACAAATTGGTTGTAATGACATGGTCACAATCACATGAATTAACTCATTCCAAATATAGCTGATTTACGGCGTCTCTAATACATTGCCATAGTTCTACTCAAATTCTGCTCAAACAGAGATATGCCAATCATCACAAAAATTTCAAATAGTGTCATGGCGTCATCATTAACATGAGAGGAAACAACTTACACGCGTCGTCCCAGCAATACGTGGTGCCATCTGCTTTGTCGATCATGTAGATGATGCCATTGTGTTCAATAGCATCACAAAAGTGTGTATCAGCTTTGACGATGATCCACTGCGAGCCGAGTTGTCTCCAGCTAAAGAAGGCACCGGCGTAAAGATAGGCGAGTCCGCGGTCGAACAAGCCAATTAGCTTAAAGTCTGCGTAATTTGCATGTCATGTGGGCACTTGGCAGATTACAATCTTCTGCAAAACAAGGTCCGTCCAACTGACATAGTAATCTAGATGACTTGGACCATGATAGTAATACTCTATATAATCCAACGGAGGAAGGATAATCTCATGGGAGGTCTGGAAGTTCACCAGCACCAACTTTTTACCATCTTCTCTGAAGGCAGCCATCCAGTGGGAGTTCATGCTGACCCAGTACATACCTGCCAAGAAGTTTCAGGCGATGGTGATCGGATCAATGTCGAGGGAAATGATGTACGGCGACCCACTACATACCTGCAAAGAAGTTTCGGCTAATGGAGATCGGATTGAAGTCGAGGGGCATCATGCATGCCTCCGTATCATGGTGAGCCAATCTCGCAAGACTAGATAGCAGCAAGCAGGGTGTCTTGAAAAGCTTAGGCCTCGCTTCGACGATGGTCGTGTGCATGTCCCTCGAGCATGTAGCCAGCCATAGGACGCTCAACATATCCATACACGAACAACAAAGGTCGAGGATGTCACTGGGAAGATTGCTCCAATCGCGGCTCATATGGATGCTACGCGGTTCGCGTTCGGCCATGGTGGAGTTTGGAAGGGGGCTTGATTTACGAGGGAGAAGGATGTCGGTGCTGGAGCGGCTAGCAAGGGAATAGTGGTACTAGGGGAGGCGAGTGAGGCGACGGTACACGGGGGCACAGTGAGATGGAGACGGAGAAGGAGATGGAGATGGAGTGGTGTTATGGGAGCGCAGAGGGAGACGAGGCGAGGCGCCAATGTGTTGTACAACAGCGGTGACAAACTGCACTGTGCACAGGGTGAGGCTGACTTTGGTAACCCGAACACGCCGCCTGGACTAGTGTCAGGCGCAGGGTGTTGTCACTTCACTGTGAGGACCAGATGAATAGTATTTTGACCATCAAGTGTAGCACAGTTGTACAACTACTACTACTAGTAGTAGGTACATGAGTACTCCAGTATTGTATAGCGTAAATAGGTCTCCCGTGCTAGCATGCCTGTTCACTTCATCGTTTAGGTATCATCCATATTGCGAGCAGAACCTGTCGGATTTCGGGTTCCGGCAGACCCTTAAGGTTCGAACACTGGGGTGCGCGCGGAAATCTCGCCTTCAACCTCTCCGTCTCGATGGGATCTAAACTACTAAAAGAGCTGCATGAAAGACACAGGATTTATACTGGTTCGGGCCACCGATGTGGTGTAATACCCTACTCCAGTGTGTGTGGATGGATTGCCTCCTGGGGCTGGTGTGGATGAACAATACCAGGAAGAACAGCCTCGCGAGGGTCTATTCTTGGTTGTGGTGATGAACTGCTATGAAGAGTTCGGTCACCTTTCTCTCTCTCTCTCTCTACTTGCGAACCGAACGAACCAACCCGAACCGAGCCGAACCGAACCCCACCTCTAGCTATGTGGGTGGCTAGTCCTATTTATAGAGGCCCTGGTCCTCTCCCCAAATATTGAGCGGGAAGGGATCCAACAATGGCGGGCTAATTTGAAGGGGGACAGCGAGTGCATCTATCCTGACAAAAGCAGTCTTCGCCTGCCAAAGGCTCTGGTGATGACGCTGCGCTGGGCTCCATGGTGACCTCCGTCTCGTAGTCCTCCTGGTCTTGGTCTCGTTGCACCGAAGTGGCAACCTTTGCCTGATGCCTCGGTACTCCGCGGATACGCTTGCCCCCTTTGCACCAAAGCGGAAAGAGGGACGCTGCGCACACTGGCACCCGCCTGGTGCCCCGTGTTGTCATGGCTTGCGTCATGGGCACCTCGCGAGGTACTCCGCCTTGAACTCTCCGCCTCCTCGCGAGCCAGCCTGGCGAGTCTGTGCCTGAGGATGCGCCGTGTCGTCCGCCTCGCGAGGCTTGGCCCCTCGCGAGGGTCTTGAGCCTCGTGTTGATGAAGTTGGGCCATGCTGGGCCCCCACTTGAGCCACGCTGCAGGCCGCAGGCAGGCAAGTCTAGGGACCCCCGTTCCCAGAACGCCGACAGTGGCCCCCGGGCCCAAGGCGCGCATGGACTTGGCCGTGCCGAGAGGCAAAAGGGCAAGGGCGAAGCGCCGCGGACCCCAACAGCCTGCGACCTTGGACGCCGCATGGCGGTTGATTGGACGTGGGAGCCTTAGCAACCGCGCGGGTTGACAAGGGAGAGGCATCTTCCCAGACTTCGCCCTTGCTTTCTCCGGTTGCTGCTCAGATCCCCTTTCTTGCGCCTCCCCTTTCTTCCTCCAAACTTCCAGATCTACTCCGGTTGCGCGACCTAGGAAGCCATGGTGCCTCGCAATCCTCCGGCCGAAGCTTGGTATTCCCCTGCTCTGGACCCACCGACTTTTTCCAAGGCCACCTTTGCCCGGCTGTGCCGGATGGCGGCGACGCAGGGCGTCGTCGGGACAGAGGTGTTCAAGGTCGGCTCCGCCTCCCCTGAAGGTCGAGGGAGCACCTATTACCCTTTCTTTGTGAGCGCCATCGCAGCGGGCTTGGTGCCTCCCTTCTCCGAGTTCTTCTTCTCCGTCCTCCGCCATTACAACTTGCTGGCTCTGCATCTCCACCCCAACTCTGTCCTTCTCCTGGCGATCTTCGCTTACTACTGCGAGGCCCACTTAGGGGTGCAGCCCTCGGTGGCCTTGCTGCGCCACTACTTCTACCTCCGGACTACTGGCAGTTCTCCTTCCGCGTGCGCGAGCTTCGTCGCGCATGGCAGCACCATTACCATCTCGAGTCCCGGGAAGAGGGCTGATGGCTTCCGGAGCAAGTGGGTCTTGGTTGACGCCGGGCGCGTCCACCCTCGGCTGATCCCGCCCACGGAGCAGGCCGTGAGCGCCAGTAACTGGTGCCGGGCGGAGCTCGCGGATCCCCGCGCGAAGCCGGTGTTGGAGAAGATGGATGCGGACTTGAGGCCAGCAAACATGGCGACGGCGAAGTTGACTGGTGCGTCACTATTGAGGGAGTTCTTGGAGCAGCGGCTGGCTCCACTCCGGCAGCACTCTTCTTCGATGTGGAGGCCTCATCTGAGCCCCGGGCCTGCGGACGAAGAGGACGTGAACGCGGTTCTTCAATCTCTGGTCGGGGGCACGGTGGCAAAGTTGGAGGGCGCTCCCGAGCCCTTGTTTCTTCGCAGCGACTGGGAGCAGGTGGTGAAGTCCATGCCCGTTTTCAATGTGGTCGGGCTCGTGCCCATGGCGCCTTCTGAAGGACTGGTGGACGTGCCCTCCGGTGACTCCAGCGAGGAAGAGGACGAAGAGGAGCGGGGAGAGGGGCCCGACTCCGGGGCGACTGACGAAGAGTCGAGGGCTCCCCTCCCTCGGCGCTCGCCCCGTACTCTCCACCTATCGCCGAGCGATGATGATGATGATGATGACGATGACGATGTGCTGGGTAGCGGGAGCTCGCCCCCGATCCCGAAGAAGGACAGGACCGGGCTGGTCCCCCGCGGGCCTGCCCCTACCCCGGGGCAGTTCGCTGCCGCGCCTTCTGCTCCCAAGGTCGACCCTTCCAGCCGGCTGTTTGGCTTGAAGTTAGGCCAAAAGCTGCCCGAGCTCACCGGCGATGACCCGTAAGTGCTTGAACCTTGTTCTCTTGTTTCTCATTCTACCGACGAGGCTTGATGATTGCTTCTCTTGAGTAGGCGGGCGCCCACGACGAAGAAACCGAAGCGGGCTCCTGAGGCTCCATCCGCGGTAGCGCCCCCGCCTGTGAAAGGGGGCGATCATAGTGCGCGGGCTTCTCCTGGTCGGTCGCCCTCAGGAGGTCTGGCCATGCTGGCGGGGGCGAGCTCAGCCCCCATGGCCCAGGTGACTCCTGAAGTGTCCTCGTCTGGCGCCACTGCCACGACTAGGGAGACGCAGCGAACGCTGGCTCGAGATTCGGCGGCCTTGCCGCGGCCACCTTCTCCTCCCGTTTTGCTGGCCACTGCTCCCTCAGCTCCTCATGTCGTCCTGGAGCACGCCGAGGCTCCTCCGTCTTCTTCCTTTGTCTTGGAGCATGCTGCTGCTGAACTGGACCGGCTGCGTCAGGACCTTCTCGGCGCCGACCCTCGCCTGGTGGCTGGGTGTCTGGAACTGGCTTCGGGGTGGATTCGCTCTGATGCTTCGATCCGGGCGGCGCTGGTTCAGGCCTCGACGGCCTGCGACGAGGAGAAGTGGGCCGTCCTTGAGGCGAAGATTGCTCGTGACGCGGCCCTGGGGGAAGCGGTCAAGGCCCGCAACCGCTGCAAGGCGCTGGAGGACGAGTTGCAAGGCCTGCGGGGCCAACTTGCGGAGGAGGTTCGCCTTCGCCAAGAGCAGGAGAAGGGGGCGAAGGCGCGTGAGGCCGCGCTCGAGGACTCGGAGGCCAAGCTCAAGAAGCGCCGCGAGCGTCTAGGCGTGTGGAAGCAAGAGCTGGAGACGACGAAGACCGAGCTGGACGCCAAGACTCAGGTCCTCGCCGAAGATCGCGCGGCCTTCGCGGACATGGAGAGGGACGCCCGCGCTTCGCTGAAGATGCTTTACGAGAGCGGCTTGGACAGCCCGCTAGCTGGTGACGAGGATGGCCCCGCCAAGCTGTTTCCCTTCCTGGTCAAGGCTCTTGGGGACATCGTCCTTGGCATCGGCCCCGCGGCCGAGGCCGAGGCGTACATCCTATCTTCTGCCGCGCTGACACGGGTCTTCGCCCACGTCTACCTCCGTGATCCCAACACCGACCTCAACGCCCTGCTGGAACCGGTGAGCGGCGAGGGTGCTGCTGCCGCTGTCGAAGCCGTAAAGGGGCGCGCGGAGGCGCTGCTGGAGAAGTTCCGGGCCTTCAGCACCAGGCTGAAGCAAGGCGCTGCCAACCCTGCCGTTCCACAAGGCGAAACCAGCGCCGACGAGTGACTCCGTCCCATCCCTGCTCTTCTTTAGGTTCCTGCACATGCATCACGCCTCGGGGAGGCATTCAAACATGCGTTTGGCATTGAGATTGACAGTATGGACTGTAATATTTGCTTTTAAGTTCCTTGAATTTTATGCTTTTCTTCCCTACTTACTTGTGTTCTACGCCGGCAAAGCCCGGCCCCGCGCATGCCTCACCCAGCATTAGCCCCGACCGGAAACCAGGACGGGACCAAAGGAGTTAGGGGCCACGTGACAAGTTAGGCTCCTGAGTCGTGATGCTCAGGAGTCCCCCTTGGCGCGCGAACAACAAGTAGGGAAGCGTGATGTAGGCGTGTCTTCCGTTCTACGTCTGCAGAGCCCGACTCCGCGCGTACCTCACCCAGCATAGCCTTTCGGAACTAAGGAGTGAGGGGCTACGGAGCCAGTTAGGCCCCTGAGTCGCGATGCTCAGTAGTCCCCCTTGACGCGCGAATAGCGGGTGATGAGGCGAGATGTAAGCATGGCTACCGTTCTACGTCTGCAGAGCCCGGCCCCGCACATACCTCACCCAGCATAGCCTTTCGGAACTAAGGAGTGAGGGGCTACGGGACCAGTTAGGCCCCTGGGTCACGATGCCCAGGGGTCCCCCTTGACGTGCAAACGGCCTTCATACCTTGGCTCCGCTCGGGGAGAGACGCGCGGCGAACCAGGCCCGAGGGCCTGGCTGGGCGGCGTACGTCTGGGCGTGACCCAACCGTAGCCCTCGTGCCTAGCCCCCTCGCGCGGCGCTCCCGAGGGGAGGCGTTGCGATGAGGCCAGCCACTGAGCTCTGGGCTCCCTGAGGTTAACGCGGCCCGGAGGCCACCCTCAGTTGTTTATCACCAGCGCGGAGCATAGCGCTTCCGTATGTGTACAGGCATAGCCGCTCCTCGGTAGTGTCATCAGCCAGCGCGGAGCATGGTGCTTCCACTAGTACGTGGGAGGGGGCTCCCCTCCGGGAGGAGCCCCCGGGGCGTATACAGCCCCGCCCTGACACGTGACCGGCACGGTAGAGCTGGGTGAGGTGTATCTGGGCACCCGTGAGCCAGCACGGGACTCACGAGGCCCTGCCTCTAGGCGGGTTGCGCCCGGCACTGGGCCATATCTTGAGATGTGTCCCTGCAAAATTTGGTTAGATGTCGGTACTCTACGTCCTCGGGTCTCGGCCCTCGAGCTTGTCTCAACCGTCGCTGGTATGCCAGGTCGCGATGCCATGGACAAGGCCATAGGGTGAGGGCTGGAGAGCCAGTAAGAGCCCTGAGTCGCGATGCTCAGGCACCCCCCCTTTAACGTGCAAGTGGCCGACATGGGAAGAGAAGATGCCGCGGACGGGCACCATGCAGCTAAGCGTGATAGGCAATGCATAGTTGGAAATAAACGCTAGGGGGATACATGCCGCTAGGTCTGGCCCGAACGGCTTGGGGATGATGCAGCCCGAGGGGCGCCCCCGACAAGGCAAACTAACGACGGAAAGGTAAATGCAGATACATGCCGCGGGGACGGAGCCACGCGGCCTGGGAGTGATGCAACCCTAGGAGGGTGCTCCCAGCTGAGAACGGAACTTCAAAGATGTCACCTGAGGATGTCGTCGGCGTAGTGGCGTTGGTGCAACAGACTTGACAGGCTGCAGAAGCCGATCCTCACGAGCCCCCAGACCCCAGGATCTCGGGAGGCTCTGGAGGCGCTGGTGACTCCTCGCGAGCTGCCTCCATCTCCACCAAGGCCGCGGAACGCCTGTCTTCCTGAGCCTCCACGATGCCCCTCATGAGGCGCTGGTACGCCACAGCCATGCTCGGCAGGCCGTAAGGCATGCGAACATAGCTGCGGGGTGGACCTCGGCAGCGCCCCACTTGCGAGGGCCAGAGGCGCTCCGTTGTGGCGATCTGATTGAGCCCTGGTACATCGACGCAGACGCGCAGCCCACCATCCTCGCCTGGATGTGGGGCCACGGCTGGCAAGCGGCGGCAACCTCTCATGATCCTTGTCTCCTGTAGCTCTTGAATGGCCTCGTCAACGAACTCTTGCTGGTCTGATCTTCCTCGCCTGGCTCCCTCCTGAGGGAAACGTGCTGCAAAGCACGCCTCCACATGGTGCCCAAGCGCCTCCCTCGCGGCCCTGGCTAGGTCGGTGGCCCTCCAGGTGAGAGCCCCCGAGCCCTGCCTGAGGAGGGCACCGGGCGCGCTTTCCTATGCGATGGATGGAGGGCCCTCCTGAGGGGGCACGGGCCCTGAGGGGCTGAGCCTGACGACGTCTTCTTCTTCTTGGGGATGGTCTCAGGAAGCCTCCTGCTTCCGCGATCTGGGTCTTCTAGCGACGCGGCCTGAAAGACTCGCTCCAGGGAACACACTGCATCTCTCTCTCTTCACAGGGCACCATGATGACGCCGCCACTTCCTGGCATCTTGAGGACGTTGTAGCCGTGGTGGGTCATGGCCATGAACTTGGCCAGCGCTAGGTACCCGAGGATGGCATTGTACGGCAGGCGGATGTGAGCGACGTCAAAGTCGATGAGCTCGGTGCGGTAGTTGCTGCGGGCCCCGAAGGTGCCAGGGAGGCGGACCTGCCCGATCGGGACTGTGGAACCGTCGGTGATCCCGGAGAAAGGCCTGGTTGGCTGAAGCTGGTCGTAGGGCACTTGGAGGTTGTTGAATGTTTCCACGGACAGGATGTTGAGCCCTGCCCCGCCATCGATGAGGGTCTTGGTGACCAGCACGTTGTTGATGACTGGGGAGCAGAGCATCGGGAGGACTCCTGCAGTGGCCGCGCACTTGAGCTGGTCTGCCGAGCTGAACATGATGGGGCACGCCGACCACCTGAGGGGGCGCGTTGCTTCGAGCTTGGGTAGAACTGCATTCACTTCGCGGGCAAACTGCTTGAAGATACGTTGGGAGGCTGGGGCTTGAGCTCCGCCCAGGATGCAAGCGATCGCGCGCGGCTCCTGGAAGCCCCCAGCCCCCTCGTCTTGATGGCGGTCTTCGTTCCTTCTTGGTGGAGGCGGCAGCGGAGGTAGGCCTGCGTTGCCATGAGGGGGGTCCTCACGAGGCTGGTCTCTCTAGTCCCCCTCGCGAGGCAGGTCCCACCAGCGGTCCTCACGAGGCTGGTCGCGCCACCCCTGGCGCGGGCCGCGGTCTTCCCAGCGCCCTGGGTTTCTTCCTCCTCCCCGGCCGTAGCCCCGGTCAGCACGGTCAGGGCGACGGCCGATCCTTCCTTCTCGTACGGCGCGGAGCTCTTGACATTCGTTGGTGTTGTGGGTGTGGAGGTCATGGTACACACAGTACCGGCTGCCTCTGGAGGGTTCGGGCAGATCCTTGCCCCGCTTGGAGTCTGGTTCTGCCGCGAGTACGGCAGCCCCCTTGCGCTTCGCGTCCTTGGCTTTGGGCTTCTTCTCTTCTGGGTCCGTGGCAGGCAGCTCGAGGAGGGAGAGACGTCCCTCCTCATCCCTGGCGCACTTGTTCGCCAAGTTGAACAGCTCCAGGGAGGTGCAGAGGTCTTCGTGCATCGCCAGCTCCTCCTTCATCTTGACGTCACGCACGCCGTCAGAGAAGGCGGAGATGATGCCTCCTCTGACACCCTGGGGATCTTGAGGCGCGCGCTGTTGAAGCACTGGATGTACTTTTGCAGGGTCTCTCCGGGTTGTTGCTTGATGCGGCGCATGTCACTCACGGCGGGCGGCCGGTCGCGAGTACCTTGGAAGTTGGCGATGAAGCGGGCGCGCATCTGGTCCCAGGAGGAGATCGTGCCTGGAGCTAGATTCAGGAGCCAGGTTCGAGCTCCTTCCTTGAGCGCCATGGGGAACCAGTTCGCCATGACCTTTTCATCCCCGCCGGCAGCCTCGATGCCCAGCTCACAGAGCTGGAGGAACTCTGGGAGATCGGTCGTGCCGTCGTAGAGAGGGGGCAGGTCGGGCTTGAACTTGCCGGGCCACGCGACACTGCGCAGCTCAGTGGTGTAGGCGTGGCAGCCCGCGGTGGCCACGAAAGGCCTCGGTTGGTGGAGAGCTTGGTCTTGAGGGTCCCCACGCACTGCAGCTAGGAGCAAGGCGGGGTCTTGATGCGTCGGAGCTGGAGCAGGGTCGCGGCGTGCCGGAGCAGGGAGCGCCTTGGCAGCCCCCTGCGGGCAAGGGATTTCTTGGCAGCTTCGCTCTTGTTGTGATGGCGCCTGGCGGAGTGGGTTCCGCCCAGGGGCCGGTCGCCTTGGAGCCACGGCATCTTCTTGGAGGGGAGGCGGCTAGTGCGCCTCTGGAGCTTCATTGCCCGTGCGGGCGGAGTGCGGCGCAAAGGGACGGACGGCGCGGAAGAGCCCCTGCGGCGCGAACAAGCTCGGCGACGCGGTCGAGCCATTCTTTGTAGACGTCATTGACGGGACGGTAGCGCAGGAGCTCGTTTGCCGCGAGGAGCGTAGCTCGAGCCTCCAAGGGTGCGCGGAGCGCGCCGGACGAAGAGTCAGCTGGTGCGAGTGACGGAGTGGCGGTGCGGCCGTCTTGCCGCACGGATGGGTGCTGAGACGATGCCTGCTGCTCGCCCCCCGTCGGGCCGGTGGCGGCGTTGACGGTGGGCGACGGGTAACGACAAGGACGCCCACCGACGAGGGCCGTCTGGGCGACGCGAGAAGCGATGGCGGCCCGGCGCTCGGCGCGGGCCCGACGAGCGTCAGACATGGATGCGACGGTCGGAGGAGAGCGGAGCGGTGGAAGACGAATTCCGGCGCACCCCTACCTGGCGCGCCAAATGTCGGATTTTGGGTTCCGGCAGACCCTTAAGGTTCGAACACTGGGGTGCGCACGGAAATCTTGCCTTCAACCTCTCCGTCTCGATGGGATCTAAACTACTAAAAGAGCTGCACGAAAGACACAGGATTTATACTGGTTCGGGCCACCGATGTGGTGTAATACCCTACTCCAGTGTGTGTGGATGCATTGCCTCCTGGGGCTGGTGTGGATGAACAATACAAGGAAGAACAGCCTCGTGAGGGTCTGTTCTTGGCTGTGGTGATGAACTGCTATGAAGAGTTCAGTCACCTTTCTCTCTCTCTCTCTACTTGCGAACCGAACGAACCAACCCGAACCAAGCCGAACCGAACCCCACCTCTAGCTATGTGGGTGGCTAGTCCTATTTATAGAGGCCCTGGTCCTCTCCCCAAATATTGAGCGGGAAGGGATCCAACAATGGCAGGCTAATTTGAAGGGGGACAGCGAGTACATCTATCCTGACAAAGGCAGTCTTCGCCTGCCAAAGGCTCTGGTGATGACGCCGCGCTGGGCTCCATGGTGACCTCCGTCTCGTAGTCCTCCTGGTCTTGGTCTTGTTGCACCGAAGTGGCAACCTTTGCCTGATGCCTCGGTACTCCGTGGATACGCTTGCCCCCTTTGCACCAAAGAGGAAAGAGGGATGCTGCGCGCGCTGGCACCCGCCTGGTGCCTCGTGTTGTCATGGCTTGCATCATGGGCACCTCGCGAGGTACTCCGCCTTGAACTCTCCGCCTCCTCGCGAGCCAGCCTGACGAGGCTGTGCCTGAGGATGCGCCGTGTCGTCCGCCTCGCGAGGCTTGGCCCCTCGTGAGGGTCTTGAGCCTCGTGTTGATGAAGTTGGGCCGCGCTGGGGCCCCACTTGAGCCACGCCGCAGGCCGCAGGCAGGCAAGTCTGGGGATCCCCGTTCCCAGAACACCGACAGAACCAAATTCTCGTGCATGCCCAATCAACGCTCTACCACGATGCATGCAGTGGTCGTTTTGGTGCATCAAGGACGGCATGCAGATCATTCCACACTTGAGAAGAGGAAAAATGGAAAGGTAGAACGCGGCAGCAGAGGAAGAGAACGCTGGCTAACGAGGCTAGGAGGGGATCGAGCAGGAAGTTAATGCTCCATGCCTAAAGGTTTTGGGAAAACCTGATTTTCATAAGGTGACTTATACTCACCTAAACGGAGGGAGTATTCCTTAACCAGAGAATGTTGTGTCTCCCACTCACGCGCTCAAAAAAAACTACGACACATTTTTTATCTGTTTGCATAGGTCCCACTTATCAGGAAGGATGGGCACGTACACGAACAGGTACAACTCATCAGTCTAACTGTAACACCCTCGATGCGGCTATATCTCCCACGTGTCGGGGCACGACTTAGAGGCATAACTGCATTGAAGGCAATGTCGCAAGAGAGGCAATCTTCACACAACCCATGTAATACATAAGGGAAAGAGATACATAGTTGGCTTACAATCGCCACTTCACACAATACATGAATAAAGCATTACATCATCCAGATACAATCAAGGTCCGACTACGGAACCAAAATAAAACAAGACTACCCCTAATGCTACAGATCCCCGATCGCCCCAACTGGGCTCCACTACTGATCAACTGGAAACGGAAACAACATAACAAACACGATCTTCATCAAGCTCCTCCTTGAGCTCGGTTGCGTCACCTGCATGATATCATTGGCACCTGCAAGCTAGTTTTGGAAGTAATCTATGAGTCACGGGGACTCAGCAATCTCACACCCTCCAGATCAAGACTATTTAAGCCTATAGGTAGGGGAAAGGTATGAGGTGGAGCTACAGCAAGCACTAGCATATATGGTGGCTAACTTATGCAAATGAGAGCGAGAAGAGAAGGCAAAGCACGTTCAAGAAACTATGATCAAGAAGTGATCCTAGAACAACCTATGTCAAGCATAACTCCAACACCGTGTTCACTTCCCGGACTCCGCCGGAAAGAGAGCATCACGGCTACACACGCGATTGATGCATTTTACTTAAGATAAGTTTCAGGTTTTCTACAACCGGACATTAACAAATTCCCATCTACCCATAACCGCGGGCACGGCTTTCGAAAGTTCAGAACCCTGCAGGGGTGTCCCAACTTAGCCCATCACAAGCTCTCACGGTCAATGAAGGATATTCCTTCTCCCAAGACAATCCGATCAGACTCGGCATCCCGGTTACAAGACATCCTCGACAATGGTAAAACAAGTCCAGCAAGACCGCCCAATGCGCCGACATCCCGATAGGAGCTGCACATATCTCATTCTCAGGGCACACCGGATAAGCAATCCATACAATTAAAACCAGCCCTCCAGTTTCCCCGAGGTGGCGCTGCAAGGGGCTCTAGTTTGGACCAACACTTAGAGAAGCACTGGCCCGGGGGGTTAAAATAAGATGACCCTCAGGATGCGTAACTCCCAAGGGAAAAAGGCTAGGTGGCGAATGGTAAAACCAAGGTTGGGCCTTGCAGGAGGAGTTTTATTCGTAGCGAACAGTCAAGGGGTTCCCATTATAACCCAACCGTGTAAGGAACACAAAATCTGGGAACATAACACCGATATGACGGAAACTAGGGCAGCAAGAGTGGAACAAAACACCAGGCATAAGGCTGAGCCTTCCACCCTTTACCAAGTATATAGATGCATTAATTAAATAAGAGATATTGTGATATACCAACAAAAATCCATGTTCCAACATGAAACAAACTCCAATCTTCACCTGCCACTAAAAATGCTATAAGAGGGGCTGAGCAAAGCGGTAACATAGCCAAACAACGGTTTGCTAGGACAAGGTGGGTTAGAGGCTTGACATGGCAACATGGGAGGCATGATATAGCAAGTGGTAGGTATCGCAACATAGGCATAGCAATAGAGCGAGCAACTAGCAAGCAAAGATAGAAGTGATTTCGAGGGTATGGTCATCTTGCCTGAGATCCCGCAAGGAAGAAGGACGAGTCCATGAACGTAGTCGAACGGATCCTCACAAACACGACATTATCGGAACCAACCCGAAGAAGCAACACTGGAAAGAAGCAAACAACATAATAAACAACCATCACATAAACATGGCATGATGCACAATCAAGTATGATGCATGTCCGGTTTAATGAAGCATGGCATGGCAAAGTGCACAAGCAATCCTACAAATTAAGTGGAGCTCAATATGCAACTCCGTTGCATATTGACGGAACACCACATCAATTATTTAGTTCACTCTCGGTTAGGTACTCAACAATATTAAATGTTGGTTAACATGGCAAAAGGTGAAGCACAACAAAACTACCTATGTAGGCAAGTTTAAATGAGGCCGGAAACAACGAACAAAAATTCCGGTAAAACCCCATATCCATATTTTAAGGTTTGGTACTGTTCTTCCCTAAACACAATTTTAGAGTTATTAAACATGCAAGAAAAGTGCACCATGTTAAACTAGGCATTTTTCTACCCCATTTACATATAAAGTTTATTAAATTCCGAGTTACGGTTATTTAGTTATGGATTAAAACATTTTAACAAGTTATTTGAGAAAATTTAAAAAAACAACATTTTAAGCATTTTAAACATGGATGAAAATGACATATTATGAAACTAGACAAAACTCTAGGCATTTTCCATATATAAGTTGTTCTAATCCGAGGCACGGTTTGTGAGTTATAACATGCATGAAATAGAGGGACTTTTATGTAAAACAGCGCTCTCTGGAAAATAGGAAAAACGTTATAAAGAAAAAAAACATGAAATGGGCCGTATCTGTTGGCCCAACAGAGCACAGAGGGTTTGGGGAGGCTGCTCACATGGGCCACGGCCCGCTGGTGCAGAGGTAGGGGCTAGCAGAGGCGATGATGGGCCGCGCCCAAAGGCAGAGGTGAGGGAAGTCGTATCTGGCGCGGGGTCAATGGGTGGTGTGCTCATCCAGGGATTCGAGAGAAGCAGAGCTCGGCAGTAGAACCGGGCCATGGCGCGGCGGAGCTTGGGCGCTAGGATGCTTGCGAGGTTGCCGTGGTGGTCGCCGGGAAGACGGCAGCGGGCGTCGGCAGGAGGAGCTCTGCTCCGGCGAGCTGGTTGTCGGCGGCGCGACAGACGGCATGGGAGCAAGGTCCAGCGCCAGGAAGCACGCGGAGGCGGGACGACGCTGGAGCGGCAGCGACAGAACTCGGGGAGGCGGCGGAGACGAGTCGATCCGGATGCGTGGCGGCGTTCTCCGGCGTGGTGGCGCGACCGACGGAGCTGGAGGAGGCGACGCACGTCCTCTATTCGAAAGAGAGCTTCAGAGCCATGGTGTCAGCGTTCTGGGAACGGGGTACCTAGACTTGCCTGCCTGCGGCCTGCGGCGTGGCTCAAATGGGGGCCCGGCGTGGCCCATCTTCATCAACACAAGACTCAAGACCCTCGCGAGGGGCCAAGCCTCGCGGGGCGGACGACACGGCGCATCCGCAGGCGCAGCCTCATCAGGCTGGCTCGCGAGGAGGCGAAGAGATCAAGGCAGGGTACCTCGCGAGGTGCCCATGACGCAAGCCATGACGATCGAGGGTGCCAGGCGGGCGCCAGCGCGCGTAGCGTGCTTCTTTCCTCTTTGGTGCAAAGGGGGCAAGCGCAGCCGCGGAGTACCGAGGCATCAGGCAAAGGTTGCCATTTCGGTGCAACATGACCAAGACCAGGAGGACTATGAGATGGAGGTCACCATGGAGCCCAACACGGCGTCGCCACAGAGCCTTTGGCAGGCGAAGACCAACTTTAGTCAGGATAAGTGTACTAGATGTTCCCCTTCGAATTGGCCAATTGTTGGCGCCCTTCCTGCTCAATATTTGGGAAGAGGCCCAGGGCCTTTGCCTATAAATAGGACCAGCCACCCACAAAGCAAGGGGGGGGGGGTCGTTCGTTCGGTTGGCAAGCAGAGAGAGTGAGAGAGAGAGAGAAGGGTGACTGAACTCCTCCTAGCAGTTCATCACCCCAACCAAGAACAAACCCTCGCGAGGCTGTTCTTCCTTGTACTGTTCATCATCACCAGCCCCAGGAGGCAATCCACCAACCACACACTGGACTAGGGTATTACACCACAACGGTGGCCCGAACCAGTATAAATCTTGAGTCTCTTGTGTAGTTCTTTTAATAGTTTAGATCTTTGCGAGACAGGGAGGTAGAAGGCGTGATCTCCGTGCGCACCCCAGTGTTCGAACCTTAAGGGTCTGCCGGAACCCGTGATCCGACATTTGGCGCGCCAGGTAGGGGTGCGCCGGAATTTGCCTTCCTACTGCTCCGCCTCCTGTCGCATCGTCATCACCATGTCCGGCGACCAGGCGGGCAACCAAGGTCCATGGGCGGCGTGGCCCACCTACGGGGAACCGCCCGCCTCGGGCGACCCCGCGCCCCAGGCAGCTCGTGGTCCGCAGGGTGCTGCGGGCCGCGGGCGACGCGGACAGGCCTCCGCAACCCTCACACCGCGGCAAGCGCGGTCGGCGGCAAGGGCCTCCAATCACGCCGCAACCACGACACCGTACACCCGCCGGGAGCAGGCGAATTCAAGGGCCGCGCTCACGGTGGCCCGAGAGCTGCTGCGGTGCAGACTGCTGGAGGGCGGCCACGACGTGCTGCTGGAGCGAGTGGCGGAGCTCCTGGGCTTCGCCGCCTCGGGGGCTCACCCCTTCTCCACCCAGCTCCCATCTCAAGCCCAGGGCGACCCGCGCGGGGGCTCCGCACGCGCCCACGGACTCCAAGGCTACTCCGACGCCACCGAAGCTGTCAGCACCGGACCGGCGGTGGCGCTGCCCCCGCCCCCGGCCCGCGAAGAAGAAGGACTCGATGCGACCCGCGGCCCCGGAGGGCGGCCGCGCTGCCACCCCGCAGTAGGCATGACAGGTGGGACCGCGTGGCATGCGGGGCATCACGGCGTGGCACTCGGGATGACGGCGACGGAGGAATACGTGCCCCTCATGATGGACCAAGGACACCCTCACGAGAACGACAAGGCTCGCTCCTCGGCCCAAGCTGGGGGGACGAGGCAATGGAAGCTGAGCCCTTCCAGGAGCCCCGGGACGAACCCGCTGGCCACGCTGGAGGCAACGATTATCGGGCACCGCTAACTCTTCAGGGGCTGGTATACGCTAACCATGGATTGCAGGAGGTGCAGGTCGCCGCGACAAGCGGCTGCCCCGCTCCCACAGTCTCCTACCCCTCGGGAGGAGGGCGCAGGGGACTGCAGGAGAGGGGCCAGGATCCGACATCAGCACTGCGGCGTTCGGAGCAAGGCGTTCTCAAGAGGTAGGCCCTCTGCTGGGGAGGTGCCTCAGGGCCTGCCCCTGGCAGAGGACCCGTGGTCGTCGGGGGAACCGCTAGCGACCGCTCTACCCCATCGGGCGGCGTCCTGGGTTCCGGTCGTTGCTGATGGCACTAGAGTGTGGCGCAAGGCGGGGCCCTCGTCTGGCGATATGAAGCAAGGCCCGTGCCTGTGAAGAAGGCACAGTGCCTGTGAAGCTCGCCGCCCCGTGACACTCTCACGTAATAATGAGTGGGGTTGTACATGCCCCGAAGTCTCAGGGGTGCCGGCCTCAGGCCCTGGGGCTCCCTCCCACGCCCAGTGGACAGCACTTAGCTCCGCGCTGGTGAGAAGACGTCCAAGACTAGATTAGGTGCTGGACGCGGCCTTTTGCCTGCTTTTCGTTGCCTTTCCCTTTAGCTGTAGCTTTTCCCTCGCTGGATTTAAGTTGGATTCGAATTTGAGATTTGCGTGTGTTCGGGGAAGGGGTGCTTATTCTCGCTCGAGCCATTTCTCGCGTTCTGGTTACCGCTTCGCCACAGCTGCCTCCCCTCGCGAGTCCGGCCAGGCCTGGCTCATGCGCGACCTAAATTGCTGCTGTTGCTCCCTCTCGGGAGGATCTTCGGGTGCCTGCGGAGGTTGCCCCGTTCTGGAAAAGGCCCAGAGCCTGTGAAGCAAGGCGAGTGCCTGTGAAGCTATCGTGTTCTGAAAAGGCCCAGAGCCTGTGAAGCAAGGCGAGTGCCTATGAAGCGATCGTGTTCTAGAAAAGGCCCAGAGCCTGTGAAGCAAGGCGAGTGCCTGTGAAGCCCTCGCGTTCCGAAAAGGCCCAGAGCCTGTGAAGCAAGGCGAGTGCCTGTGAAGCCCTCGCGTTCTTAAAAGGCCCAGAGCCTGTGAAGCAAGGTGAGTGCTTGTGAAGCCCTCGTGTTCTGAAAAGGCCCAGAGCCTGTGAAGCACTCGCATTCTGAAAAGGCCCAGAGCCTGTGAAGCAAGGCGAGTGCCTGTGAAATCACTGCGTTTAGGAAAAGGCCCCGAGCCTGTGAAGAAGGCGAATGCCTATGAAGTCATTGCGCTCAGGAAAAGGCCCAGAGCCTGTGAAGCAAGGCGAGTGCCTGTGAAGCTCACACGTTCAGGAAAAGGCCCAGAGCCTGTGAAGAAGGCCAATGCTTGTGAAACTCCCCGCCGGCGACACTCTCGTATCCAATGGATTCAACTAAAGAACACCAAGGGCGTCACGCCCTCCCACAGGCTGCTTCGGGGCTTGCGCGAAACAAAGGTAAACCAGCCAGCCACCAGGCGCGGGCGCTCGTGCAATATGACAACTATTAATATGCTGAACACGGGTTTTACATGAGGGGCTTCCCCTCCCAAAATGCTCTCACAAGCCATCAGGACAAAAACCTGAGTTCTATTCATGCAGGGTGAAAAAGACAGGAGCGATACACACTCAGTCGGACCAATCCCCCAAGGCGTCCCCGGAAGCACCTCCCGAGCCTTCGCTGGGGTCGCCGAATCCGCCATCGTCGTCTGCGTCGCTGCCAGCGGTGTCAGGGCCGCTCGCCGCGCCGCCCTCGTCAGCACCCACGATCATGTCGTCGTCGTCCGAAGCGAAGGCCCTGACAAGGGTGTCCACGTTGTCTTCCACCTAGTGCGCCAGGTCACCTCGGACGGCCTGGGGGACTGGGGCAATGACAGCGTCAAAATCGAAGCGGGGATCCATGATCAGGAGATGGCTGAAGACACGGGAGAAGGCGCGCCCGAGCAGCGCGCGGCTCCTCTCTTCCACCAACCTATCGGCCCTTGTCGAACGCGCCTCCAGCTGCGTCACCACGGCAGTGAAGAACTGAAGGTTGCCAGCATAGTTGGCTGTGTGCGGCTCGCCAACAGCCGCCTCACAGATGTTGCCCAAGGCCGCGCTAGCTCTCTCCCGAAGCGTGGCAAGCATGGGACCGTGCACGTGCTCCAGGACCTGCCGCTGACATATCTCGTCCGCGTTCTGGCGCGCGACGCCCTCAGCCTCTTCCATCCGCTGGCGAAGACGAAGCACCTCGGCCTGGGAGGCGGCCAACTCCTTTTGTGCTGCCTCAAGGGCGGCCCGGGAGGCGTCGACTCGCCGCGTCGCCTCATCCCGTTGGGCCCTCGGGGCTGCAGTTCTGCCCTTGGCTTCGACCCGGATCATCCCCAGCCTCCCCTTGAACTCACGCTCGAGGCCTTGGCGCGCCGTCGCCACCCGACGACAAACCTCCTCCAGGACACGCGCTTCCCGCACAGCAACATCGTCTTCCGCCTGCGTCACTAGGCGCTCCCTCGACTCCAGCCGCTCGTACTCACGGGTGCGTTCGGCGGCTTCCAGCACCAACGCTTCCTCGCGCTTCCGAAGCTCAACCGGGTCGCCAGAAGCCACCTTCATCGATGCAAGGGCTGCCTCGCGCAGCTCCGCTTGCTCCTCCAACGAGTGGCACCGGGCCAAGAGCTCTCGAGCCCGTTCTTCTGCTGCTTCTCACCGTTGGTCTGCTCCCCGGGCCTCCTCAGTGGCCTGGGATCGGGCCGCCCAAGAGGCCTCCAGTGACGCCTTCGCCTCTTCGTCATCGAGGTCGCGCTGATGACGCGCGAGGGCAATGGCGGCCTCTAGCTCGCGCCTCTTTGCGGCCAGGCGCAGGCCCTCGGTCTCCAGGCGCGTGTCTTCATCGGCGAGCCCCTGCCCGAGCAGGTCCACCGCGCCACTCGCCCTTCGAAGGAATTCGTGGCGACGAGCGCGGCGCTCCCGGGCGCGCCCAAGCACGTCTTCCACACCATCATCTGCCCCAAGCAAGCGCCGGGGGCCGCGAATCATCATTCCTCCTCCAGGCAGGGGGCTGGGGGTTGGCGCCCTCGCGACGGCCGGGCGCGCCACACCAGAAGCCCAGCCTAGGGCCAGCCTGTCTCCAGATGAAGGGCGCAGGAGGCGCCTCAACCAGTCGCAGTCCCCGACCAGACGAGAAGCCCACGGCAGGCTGGCTATTCCCCGATAGGGCCCGCGAAGGAAAATCGCGGGGAATGAAGGGCTGCGGTGCACCTTGGGATGGTCCACCCCTTCAGACGCCCTCACCACAAGGGCAGAGCTGCTCGGAGCATTTGAGGACGGTAGAGGGGGCGAAGCCAAGGGAGGCGGCACCTCTGGTACTTCCGCGAGCTCGGCCGGAAGGGGCCTGTGGAGCAAGGATCAGTGAAAGCAACAAGAGGATCAGGAGCCAGAGAGGAAGAAGGCTTACTCGTCAGTGGCGAAGTACTTCCTGTGCTTCAGCACGCGACAAGGGAAGTCATCACCCAGGGCCTCCCTTTTCCTCCGGAGGGCCTCAAAGTCCACACGGAAGAGGCCCGGGAGAGGTGCACAGGAATCAACCTGCGAGGAGGACGGAGCACCAAGGCAACCTGCGTCGAGGACGCTTGCCTGACGCGCACAGTTAGTTGCCTCGCCAGAAGGCATGGCCGGGGGCTCAGGAGCCTCGACCCTAAGCGTCGGAAGCAGCCGCACCTCACCCGCAGCCTCGGCAGCGCGGGCCTCAGGAGCTGCCCCATCAAGAGCACTGCCAGGTGCGGCCACCTCGTCAGTAGCTCTCTCGACCCCCGCTGTCTCCGGCCTCCCTGCTCCACCACTCGAGGAGGATTCACCTGGACCAATCGGAAGGGCAGTCACCGCCACAGGGTTCCCGCGAAGCCCTTGGAGGCCGACAGGACGCAGCCCCCACTTGTCAAAGGAGGGCATCTGCCTCACGAAGTCATCCCTGTTCTGGCAGAGGTACAGCAGAGCTCCTCCCCGCTGGATACTGCCGGGGTTGGGGTCGCCAGTCAGGACCAAGAGCACCGTCCTTAGCGCCGCGGGCGTCAAGTCTTCTTCCTGAAGCCTCATGTGATCACCATGCCCGCTGAAGGCCCACATTCGACGAGAATGGTGCTGGAGAGGGGCAATGCGGTGCAGCAGGAACTCCCTCACCACCTTAGGCGCTGTCACGTTGAGCAATCTCAAGAACGTGAAGCGGCGCCAGACGAAGGCGAGCCGGGGGCTCTTAAGTGTCTCCTGGCCCCAGCCTGAATTAGGTACAGCAGGCGAAGTTGGCTTCGCCAGCCGAGGGCTGGGCACCCCGACATCGACGTACAACCACCGCTCACGGAACCCAGCTGGAGGCGGAGGGAGCTTGAAGTCAATACCCGAGGTCGCTGTCTCAGGCGCGGCGATGAAGCTCATGCACGCCGAGCATTGAGTGGGGTCGGCAAGGCTCAAAGAGAAGAAATGGCGCAGCAAGGCAACAGAAGGAGGGATGCCCATCAGCGCCTCGCAGACAAATGCGAAGACCGAGAGGAGGGCAATGGACTCAGGACCCAGATGCATCATGCGCATCTGGTAATGGGAGAGGACGGCGTTGAAGAAATCGGAGAAGGGGGGAACCAGACCCGCCAACAAGGCATCGGCAAAGTAATGAACCTCGGTGATTATCCTGTCAGTGGGGAAGTGAGACGTAGGCCAGGCCGTCGTCCTCCCACACTCGTTGAAGACGGTGGCCCGGGCCGGACTGAGCTTATCCAGGCACTCCAGATTGAGTATGATTGAGCGGCCGACGGCGGGGGCCACCGACAGCGGCGGGCGAGATGGAGACGCGGGCTTCTTCCCTTTCTCTTTCCTCGTCGGAGCCATGGCGGTGGACAAGAGTGAAGGAAATATGCCCTAGAGGCAATAATAAAGTTATTATTTATTTCCTTATATCATGATAAATGTTTATTATTCATGCTAGAATTGTATTAACCGGAAACATAATACATGTGTGAATACATAGACCAACAGAGTGTCACTAGTATGCCTCTACTAGACTAGCTCGTTAATCAAAGATGGTTATGTTTCCTAACCATGAACAAGGAGTTGTTATTTGATTAACGAGGTCACATCATTAGTAGAATGATCTGATTGACATGAC
Source organism: Triticum monococcum (assembly GCA_034509565.1). Classification (NCBI taxonomy): domain Eukaryota; kingdom Viridiplantae; phylum Streptophyta; class Magnoliopsida; order Poales; family Poaceae; genus Triticum; species Triticum monococcum. The sequence goes on from CM067847.1 coordinate 573,978,869, forward strand.
CCATTCCATTAGCTTAGCACCCGATCGTTTAGTATGTTGCTATTGCTTTCTTCATGACTTATACATGTTCCTATAACTATGAGATTATGCAACTCCCGTTTACCGGAGGAACACCTTGGGTACTACCAAACGTCACAACGTTACTGGGTGATTATAAAGGAGTATTACAGGTTTCTCCAATGGTAGATGTTGGGTTGGCGTATTTCGAGATTAGGGTTTGTCACTCCGATTGTCGGAGAGGTATCTCTGGGCCCTCTCGGTAATACACATCACATAAGCCTTGCAAGCACTGCAACTAAATAGTTAGTTGTGACATGATGTATTACAGAACGAGTAAAGAGACTTGCCGGTAACAAGATTGAACTAGGTATTGGATACCGACGATCGAATCTCGGGCAAGTAACATACCGATGACAAAGGGAACAACGTATGTTGTTATGCGGTCTGACCGATAAAAGATCTTCGTAGAATATGTAGGAGCCAATATGGGCATCCAGGTCCCGCTATTGGTTATTGACCGGAGACGTGTCTTGGTCATGTCTACATTGTTCTCGAACCGTAGGGTCCGCACGCTTAACGTTACGATGACAGTTATTATGAGTTTATGCATTTTGATGTACCGAAGGTTGTTCGGAGTCCCGGATGTGATCACGGACATGACGAGGAGTCTCGAAATGGTCGAGACGTAAAGATTGATATATTGGAAGCCTATGTTTGGACATCGGAAGTGTTCCGGGTGAAATCGGGATTTTACCGGAATACCGGGAGGGTTACCGGAACCCCCCGGGAGGCTAATGGGCCTATTGGGCCTTAGTGGAAAATAGAGAAGAGGCAGCCCACAGCCTAGCCGGCGCCCCCCCTTCCCAAGTCCTAGTAGGACTAGGAAAGGTGGGCCGGCCACCTCTCTCTCTTTCCCCCTCCCGGGAATCCTAGTTGGACTAGGATTGGAGGGGGAGTCCTACTCCCGGTGGGAGTAGGACTCTCCTGCGCCCCCACCTTGGCCGGCCAGCCCCTCCTCCCTTGCACCTTTATATACAGGGGGCAGGGGGCTCCCCAAGACACACAAGTTGATCCTTGAGATCGTTCCTTAGCCGTGTGCGGTGCCCCCTGCCACCAAATTCCACCTCGATCATACCGTTACAGTGCTTAGGCGAAGCCCTGCGTCGGTAGTACATCAAGATCGTCATCACGCCGTCGTGCTGACGGAACTCTTCCTCGACGCTTTGCTGGATCGGAGCCCGAGGAACGTCATCGAGCTGAACGTGTGCTAAGAACTCGGAGGTGCCGGAGTAACGGTGCTTGGATCGGTCGGATCGCGAAGAAGACGTACGACTACTTCCTCTACGTTGTGTGATCGCTTCCGCAGTCGGTCTGCGTTGGTACGTAGACAACACTCTCCCCTCTCGTTGCTGTGCATCACCATGATCTTGCGTGTGCGTAGGAAAATTTTTGAAATTACTGCGTTCCCCAACAGTGGCATCCGAGCCTAGGTTTTATGGTTTGATGTTATATGCATGAGTAGAACACAAGTGAGTTGTGGGCGATACAAGTCATACTGCCTACCAGCATGTCATACTTTGGTTCGGCGGTATTGTTGGTTGAGACGATCCGGACCAACCTTACGCATACTCTTATGCGAGACCGGTTCCCTCGACGTGCTTTGCACATAGATGGCTTGCGGAAGACTGTCTCTCCAACTTTAGTTGAACCAAGTGTGACTACGCCCGGTCCTTGAGAAGGTTAAAACGGAGTCTATTTGACGAACTATCGTTGTGGTTTTGATGCGTAGGTGAGATGAGTTCTTACTTAAAGCCCGTAGCAGCCACGTAAAACTTGCAACAACAAAGTAGACGACGTCTAACTTGTTTTTGCAGGGTATGTTGTGATGTGATATGGTCAAGGCATGATGCTGATTTTATTGTATGAGATGATCATGTTTTGTAACTAAGTTATCGGCAACTGGCAGGAGCCATATGGTTGTCGCTTTATTGTATGCAATGCAATCGCGATGTAATGCTTTACTAGATTACTAAACGGTAGTAATAGTCGTGAAAGCATAAGATTGGCGAGACGACAACGATGCTACGATGGAGATCAAGGTGTCGCGCCGGTGACGATGGTGATCATGACGATGCTTCGGAGATGGAGATCACAAGCACAAGATGATGATGTCCATATCATATCACTTATATTGATTGCATGTGATGTTTATCCTTTTATGCATCTTATCTTGCTTTGATTGACGGTAGCATTATAAGATGATCTCTCACTAAATTATCAAGAAGTGTTCTCCCTGAGTATGCACCGTTGCCAAAGTTCGTCGTGCCCAGACACCACGTGATGATCGGGTGTGATAAGCTCTACGTCCATCTACAACGGGTGCAAGCCAGTTTTGCACACGCAGAATACTCAGGTTATACTTGACGAGCCTAGCATATGCAGATATGGCCTCGGAACACAGAGACCGAAAGGTCGAGCGTGAATCATATAGTAGATATGATCAACATGACGATGTTCACCATTGAAAACTACTCCATCTCACGTGATGATCGGTTATGGTTTAGTTGATTTGGATCACGTGATCACTTAGAAGATTAGAGGGATGTCTATCTAAGTGGGAGTTCCTAAGTAATTTGATTAACTGAACTTAAACTTATCATGAACTTAGTACCTGATAGTATCTTGCTTGTTTATGTTGCTTGTAGATAGATGGCTCGTGCTATTGTTCCGTTGAATTTTAATGCGTTCCTTGAGAAAGCAAAGTTGAAAGATGATGGTAGCAATTACACGGACTGGGTCCGTAACCTGAGGATTATCCTCATTGCTGCACAAAAGAATTACGTCCTGGAAGCACCGCTGGGTGACAGGCCTGCTGCTGGAGCAACGCCAGATGTTATGAACGTCTGGCAAAGCAAAGCTGATGACTACTCGATAGTTCAGTGTGCCATGCTTTACGGCTTAGAATCGGGACTTCAACGACGTTTTGAACGTCATGGAGCATATGAGATGTTCCAGGAGTTGAAGTTAATATTTCAAGCAAATGCCCGAATTGAGAGATATGAAGTCTCCAATAAGTTCTATAGCTGTAAGATGGAGGAGAACAGTTCTGTCAGTGAGCATATACTCAAAATGTCTGGGTATAATAATCACTTGATTCAAATGGGAGTTAATCTTCCAGATGACTGCGTCATTGACAGAATTCTCCAATCACTGCCACCAAGCTACAAGAGCTTCGTGATGAACTATAATATGCAAGGGATGAACAAGACTATTCCCGAGCTCTTCGCAATGCTGAAAGCTGCGGAGGTAGAAATCAAAAAGGAGCATCAAGTGTTGATGGTTAACAAAACCACTAGTTTCAAGAAAAAGGGCAAAGGGAAGAAGAAGGGAAACTTCAAGAAGAACAGCAAACAAGTTGCTGCTCAGGAGAAGAAACCCAAGTCTGGACCTAAGCCTGAAACTGAGTGCTTCTACTGCAAGCAGACTGGTCACTGGAAGCGGAACTGCCCCAAGTATTTGGCGGATAAGAAGGATGGCAAAGTGAGCAAAGGTATATGTGATATACATGTTATTGATGTGTACCTTACTAGAGCTCGCAGTAGCACCTGGGTATTTGATACTGGTTCTGTTGCTAATATTTGCAACTCGAAACAGGGACTACGGAATAAGCGGACACTAGCAAAGGACGAGGTGACGATGCGCGTGGGAAACGGTTCCAAAGTCGATGTGATCGCGGTCGGCACGCTACCTCTACATCTACCTTCGGGATTAATATTAGACCTAAATAATTGTTATTTGGTGCCAGCGTTGAGCATGAACATTATATCTGGATCTTGTTTAATGCGAGACGGTTATTCATTTAAATCAGAGAATAATGGTTGTTCTATTTATATGGATAATATCTTTTATGGTCATGCACCTTTGAAGAGTGGTCTATTCTTGTTGAATCTCGAAGATAGTAATACACATATTCATAATGTAGAAGCCAAAAGATGCAAAGTTAATAATGATAGTGCAACTTATTTGTGGCACTGCCGTTTAGGTCATATCGGTATAAAGCGCATGAAGAAACTCCATAATGATGGGCTTTTGGAATCACTTGATTATGAATCACTTGGTACTTGCGAACCGTGCCTCATAGGCAAGATGACTAAAACACCGTTCTCCGGTACTATGGAGAGAGCAACAGATTTGTTGGAAATCATACATACCGATGTATGTGGTCCGATGAATATTGAAGCCCGCGGCGGATATCGTTATTTTCTCACCTTCACAGATGATTTAAGCAGATATGGGTATATCTACTTAATGAAACATAAGTCTGAAACACTTGAAAAGTTCAAAGAATTTCAGAGTGAAGTTGAAAATCATCGTAACAAAAAAAAATAAAGTTTCTACGATCTGATCGTGGAGGAGAATATTTGAGTTACGAGTTTGGTGTACATTTGAAAAAATGTGGAATAGTTTCGCAACTCACGCCACCCGGAACACCACAGCGTAATGGTGTGTCCGAACGTCGTAATCGTACTTTACTAGATATGGTGCGATCTATGATGTCTCTTACTGATTTACCACTATCGTTTTGGGGTTATGCTTTAGAGACGGCCGCATTCACGTTAAATAGGGCACCATCAAAATCCGTTGAAACGACGCCTTATGAACTATGGTTTGGCAAGAAACCAAAGTTGTCGTTTCTTAAAGTTTGGGGCTGCGATGCTTATGTGAAAAAGCTTCAACCTGATAAGCTCGAACCCAAAGCGGAGAAATGTGTCTTCATAGGATACCCAAAGGAAACTATTGGGTATACCTTCTATCACAGATCCGAAGGCAAGACATTCGTTGCCAAGAATGGATCATTTCTAGAGAAGGAGTTTCTCTCGAAAGAAGTGAGTGGGAGGAAAGTAGAACTTGACGAGGTAACTGTACCTGCTCCCTTATTGGAAAATAGTACATCACAGAAAACTGTTTCTGCGACACCTATGCCAATCAGTGAGGAAGCTAATGATGATGATCATGAAGCTTCAGAACAAGATACTACTGAACCACGTAGATCAACCAGAGTGAGATCCGCACCAGAGTGGTACGGTAATCCAGTTCTGGAAGTCATGATGCTAGATCATGATGAACCTACAAACTATGAAGAAGCGATGGTGAGCCCAGATTCCGCAAAGTGGCTTGAGGCCATGAAATCTAAGATGGGATCCATGTATGAAAACAAAGTATGGACTATTGGTTGACTTGCCCGATGATCGGCAAGCAATTGAGAATAAATGGATCTTCAAGAAAAAGACTGACGCTGACGGTAATATTACTGTCTATAAAGCTCGACTTGTCGCGAAAGGTTTTCGACAAGTTCAAGGAGTTGACTACGATGAGACTTTCTCACCCGTAGCGATGCTTAAGTCTATCAGAATCATGTTAGCAATTGCCGCATTTTATGATTATGAAATTTGGCAAATGGATGTAAAAACCGCATTCCTGAATGGATTTCTGGAAGAAGAGTTGTATATGATACAACCAGAAGGTTTTGTCGATCCAAAGGGAACTAACAAAGTGTGCAAACTCCAGCGATCCATCTATGGACTGGTGCAAGCATCTCGGAGTTGGGATAAACGCTTTGATAGTGTGATCAAAGCATTTGGCTTTATACAGACTTTTGGAGAAGCCTGTATTTACAAGAAAGTGAGTGGGAGCTCTGTAGCATTTCTGATATTATATGTAGATGACATATTACTCATTGGAAATGATATAGAATTTCTGGATAGCATAAAGGGATACTTAAATAAAAGTTTTTCGATGAAATACCTCGGGGAAGCTGCTTACATATTAGGCATAAAGATCTATAGAGATAGATCAAAACGCTTAATTGGACTTTCACAATGCACTTACCTTGACAAAATTTTGAAGAAGTTCAAGATGGATCAAGCAAAGAAAGGGTTCTTGCCTGTGCTACAAGGTGTGAAGTTGAGTAAGACTCAATGCCCGACCACTGCAGAAGATAGAGAGAATATGAAAGATGTTCCCTATGCTTCAGCCATAGGCTCTATCATGTATGCAATGCTGTGTACCAGACCTGATGTGTGCCTTGCTATAAGTTTAGCAGGGAGGTACCAAAGTAATCCTGGAATGGATCACTGGACAGCGGTCAAGAACATCCTGAAATACCTGTAAAGGACTAAGGATATGTTTCTCATATATGGAGGTGACAAAGAGCTCACCGTAAGAGGTTACGTTGATGCAAGCTTTGACACTGATCCGGACGATTCTAAATCGCAAACCGGATACGTGTTTACTTTAAACGGTGGAGCTGTCAATTGGTGCAGTTCTAAACAAAGCGTCGTAGCAGGATCTACATGTGAAGCGGAGTACATAGCTGCTTCGGAAGCAGCAAACGAAGGAGTCTGGATGAAGGAGTTCATATCCGATCTAGGTGTTATACCTAGTGCATCGGGTCCAATGAAAATCTTCTGTGACAATACTGGTGCAATTGCCTTGGCAAAGGAATCCAGATTTCACAAGAGGACCAAACACATCAAGAGACGCTTCAACTCCATCCGGGATTTAGTCCAGGTGGGAGACATAGAGATTTGCAAGATACATACGGATCTGAATGTTGCAGACCCGTTGACTAAGCCTCTTCCACGAGCAAAACATGATCAGCACCAAGGCTCCATGGGTGTTAGAATCATTGCTGTGTAATCTAGATTATTGACTCTAGTGCAAGTGGGAGACTGAAGGAAATATGCCCTAGAGGCAATAATAAAGTTATTATTTATTTCCTTGTATCATGATAAATGTTTATTATTCATGCTAGAATTGTATTAACCGGAAACATAATACATGTGTGAATACATAGACCAACAGAGTGTCACTAGTATGCCTCTACTAGACTAGCTCGTTAATCAAAGATGGTTATGTTTCCTAACCATGAACAAGGAGTTGTTATTTGATTAACGAGGTCACATCATTAGTAGAATGATCTGATTGACATGACCCATTCCATTAGCTTAGCACCCGATCGTTTAGTATGTTGCTATTGCTTTCTTCATGACTTATACATGTTCCTATAACTATGAGATTATGCAACTCCCGTTTACCGGAGGAACACCTTGGGTACTACCAAACGTCACAACGTTACTGGGTGATTATAAAGGAGTATTACAGGTGTCTCCAATGGTAGATGTTGGGTTGGCGTATTTCGAGATTAGGGTTTGTCACTCCGATTGTCGGAGAGGTATCTCTGGGCCCTCTCGGTAATACACATCACATAAGCCTTGCAAGCACTGCAACTAAATAGTTAGTTGTGACATGATGTATTACAGAACGAGTAAAGAGACTTGCCGGTAACAAGATTGAACTAGGTATTGGATACCGACGATCGAATCTCGGGCAAGTAACATACCGATGACAAAGGGAACAACGTATGTTGTTATGCGGTCTGACCGATAAAAGATCTTCGTAGAATATGTAGGAGCCAATATGGGCATCCAGGTCCCACTATTGGTTATTGACCGGAGACGTGTCTCGGTCATGTCTACATTGTTCTCGAACCGTAGGGTCCGCACGCTTAACGTTACGATGACAGTTATTATGAGTTTATGCATTTTGATGTACCGAAGGTTGTTAGGAGTCCCGGATGTGATCACGGACATGACGAGGAGTCTCGAAATGGTCGAGACGTAAAGATTGATATATTGGAAGCCTATGTTTGGACATCGGAAGTGTTCCGGGTGAAATCGGGATTTTACCGGAATACCGGGAGGGTTACCGGAACCCCCCGGGAGGCTAATGGGCCTATTGGGCCTTAGTGGAAAATAGAGAAGAGGCAGCCCACAGCCTAGCCGGCGCCCCCCCCCTTCCCAAGTCCTAGTAGGACTAGGAAAGGTGGGCCGGCCACCTCTCTCTCTTTCCCCCTCCCGGGAATCCTAGTTGGACTAGGATTGGAGGGGGAGTCCTACTCCCGGTGGGAGTAGGACTCTCCTGCGCCCCCACCTTGGCCGGCCAGCCCCTCCTCCCTTGCACCTTTATATACAGGGGGCAGGGGGCTCCCCAAGACACACAAGTTGATCCTTGAGATCGTTCCTTAGCCGTGTGCGGTGCCCCCTGCCACCAAATTCCACCTCGATCATACCGTTACAGTGCTTAGGCGAAGCCCTGCGTCGGTAGTACATCAAGATCGTCATCACGCCGTCGTGCTGACGGAACTCTTCCTCGACGCTTTGCTGGATCGGAGCCCGAGGAACGTCATCGAGCTGAACGTGTGCTAAGAACTCGGAGGTGCCGGAGTAACGGTGCTTGGATCGGTCAGATCGCGAAGAAGACGTACGACTACTTCCTCTACGTTGTGTGATCGCTTCCGCAGTCGGTCTGCGTTGGTACGTAGAAAACACTCTCCCCTCTCGTTGCTGTGCATCACCATGATCTTGCGTGTGCGTAGGAAAATTTTTGAAATTACTGCGTTCCCCAACAAAGAGAAGGGAAGTGAGAGATGGGATTGGAGGCAAGAGTCGAAGTTCGAAGGGAGGAAGAACAAGGGACGTTCGAGCAACAGGAAGAGGGGCGGCTGTGTACAACTACGGGGCAACCTAGCAGGGCACAAAATAAGGGAGCGTGGGCGAACGGTACCGCCCACGTCCAATCAACCGCCACGCGGCGCCCAAGGCCGCGGGCTGTTAGGGCCCGCGATGCTTCGCACCTGCCCTTTCGCCTCTCAGCACGGCCAAGTCCGAGCGCACCTTGGGCCCGGGGGCTACTGTCGGTGTTCTGGGAGCGGGGGTCCCCAGACTTGCCTGCCTGCGGCCTGCGGCACGGCCCATCTTCATCAACACAAGACTCAAGAACCTCGCGAGGGGCCAAGCCTCGCGGGGCGGATGACACGGCGCATCCACAGGCGCAGCCTCATCAGGCTGGCTCGCGAGGAGGCGGAGAGATCAAGGCAGGGTACCTCGCGAGGTGCCCATGACGCAAGCCAGGATGATCGAGGGTCCCAGGCGGGCGCCAGCGCACGCAGCGTCCTTCTTTCCTCTTTGGTGCAAAGGGGGCAAGCGCAGCCGCGGAGTACCGAGGCATCAAGCAAAGGTTGCCATTTTGGTGCAACGAGACCAAGACCAGGAGGACTACGAGACGGAGGTCACCATGGAGCCCAGCACGGCGTCGCCACAGAGCCTTTGGCAGGCGAAGAACAACTTTAGTCAGGATAAGTGTACTAGATGTTCCCCTTCGAATTGGCCAATTGTTGGCGCCCTTCTCGCTCAATATTTGGGAAGAGGCCCAGGGCCTTTGCCTATAGATAGGACCAGCCACCCGCATAGCAAGGGGGGGGTCGTTCGTTCGGTTGGCAAGCAGAGAGAGTGAGTGAGAGAGAGAGAGAGAAGGGTGACTGAACTCCTCCTAGTAGTTCATCGCCCCAGCCAAGAACAGACCCTTGCGAGGCTGTTCTTCCTTGTACTGTTCATCATCACCAGCCCCAGGAGGCAATCCACCAACCACACACTAGAGTAGGGTATTACACCACAACGGTGGCCCGAACCAGTATAAATCTTGAGTCTCTTGTGCAGTTCTTTTAATAGTTTAGATCTTTGCGAGACGGGGAGGTAGAAGGCGTGATCTCCGCACGCACCCCAGTGTTCGAACCTTAAGGGTCTGCCGGAACCCGCGATCCGACACATGGCGCGGAGCAGGTCCTTGTAGTGGTGGCGCGAGGCAGGCTTGCCGGTCGCTGGAGTGTCCAGACGAGGAGCAGAGGCGCGACGTCCCGTCCCGCTCGAAGCAGGGGTAGCAGGGGCAGTGACAGGGGATGGCGAGGCAGGGGATGCATTTGGCGATGCACTGACTTGGCACGGACAAAGGCACGGCTCCGGGCGGTGCAGGTAGCAGACGAGGCGGATCCGGCTGGCCGGCGCCGGATCCGGGCAACGGCAGCGCGGGTGGAGCTCAGGGGTGGCGTTTGGGACGAGATCGAGGTCGGCCATGGCGTCGGGCGTTGTGCTCCTCATTCCCTGCAGGCAGACAACGAAGGGAGAGCGAGGTTAGCACGGGAAGAAGAAGAAAGGAAGAGAAAGGGCATGGGCGCGAGGGAGGAGGAAGGACCTCGATCCAATCGGGGTTTGGGCTCTGGCTGGCTGCGGGTTCGTCCGGTGTTGACAACGAGCTGGAGCGGTGGTTGGTCCGATTGGATGGAGGAGGAGATCGAGGAGAAGGGGATCAGGGGGGATCCCGATGGCGATTTGATTTTTGGCGGCGGCGAGGAGGGATGATGGGACAGGCTCCCTAGATGTTAGGGTTGGCCACTATATATATAGCAATGAGATAAAGGGCTATTTGGAACCTCCGATTTAGATCGGGCGGTCGAGATTAAAAGGTTGGGGAGTCCAAATAAGGAAACGGAGATGCTTTGTAGATGTTTGGGGATGACCCGGACACAATGGTGACGACTGTCCGGGTCGGGTCCGGGACAGCTTTTCGGACGCTCGCGCGAGGGGGTTTGATGCACTGAGCAGAGAGGGTTTCGGACCGTGCGATCGCATCGGACAGCTCCGGACGCGAAGAGGGGTAGGAGGATGGACTAGGTGGGTTGTGGCGAGACTGCGAAGGGGAGAAGAGAGAGAGAGGGCCCGGCATCTGTTTCCGGAGACTGAAAACGTCCGACGTTAGACCGGCTATAATGCCGCTATAGTTATCCGTTGGGGCATCAAACGGACTCCGAACGCGATGAAACTTGGCAGGCAGCCTACTGACAACAAAACAACACTGCATGCCAACTTTCAACCCATTCCAAGAACATTTTCCGGTCACTTATAAAATACTATTTCGGACATGCCGCGGGCGCGTGCAAGTGTGTCTGGGCTCAGAACGGACAATGGAAGGAACTGGGAAACCCGGACGGATGCAAGTTTTGAAAACATGATGATGCAATGCACATGATGACATGACAAGATGCAACACGCAAGCGAATGACAAGGCAACACAGCGAATAACTGGAAGACACCTGGCACAACGGTCTCGGGGCGTCACAACACTCCACCACTACGAGAGGATCTTGTCCCGAGATCTAGGATGACACCGGAGGGAAATGGAGGAGGAGGAGGAGGAGAGGTAAAACTAAGTTGCTTCTTTGACAAACGAGTGAAACCAAGGAACCTTAAGAGGTTGAACAACTTGAAAGAAAGGATACAACGGAGATGAACAAAGTAGAAAACACCTCGTTAGAAAAGAGGAACAAGGAACATTACTAGAACCTTGTATGTTGAAAGGCATAAGAAAAGTGTTACAAAGGACAAGAAGTACATGCAAGCACTCCGGTAGAAACGAGATGCAGAAGGAACGATAAAGATCAATTACGACAACACTCCGGTTAAAACAAGATAGAGGAGGAAAAAGAATGATATAATTTGTACAGCACTCCGACTGCAAATGGAAGAAATTAACAAGAACTTGACAAGACGAGAGGATACTTGATGAAATCAACAACATGCTGCCTCCGGAACTATTGAAAGAATGGCACAAGGGGTACGAAAGATTTCAGACAGCACTCCGGTTGAAAAAAAGAGGTAAAACTTGATAATATGAGAGAACTAGAATGAAAACACGACACTCCAATTGAATGGATAAGCAACGGAAAGAACATGATCTTCGCAATACGAGATGATGAGTGAAGAGAGCATCATCACAATGCCTCCGGAAGAAATGAAACAATGCAAAGAAAAGAACGGAGAAGAAAACAACATGTTCTACCTCCAATGAATTTGAGAGAGCGTCCTTGAAAGAAGGATTGAATAGAGTTGTTGGGAAATCAACAACGAAAAGAGCAGGCTTGTTGAGGGCTTATGGAAAACATCTCAAAAAGTTGAGGTGAAAACCTGCCACAAATGAAAACAATTGCTTGCTTGAGAGCGACGGAGGGAAGAAAAACATCTTTCATCGCGAGAATAGGAGAAAAACTTGAGTTATTGATAAGCACCCCAATAGCAACATTCCTTAGGGAAGGTTTTAGGTGAAATATAACCCAAGATAACTCCAATGAAGAGATTGGTGGATTTAAGATATCTCATTCTGGACAACATGTGAATCATGAAACATGAACTCAAATAATGAAGAATGACATAGCACCACCTCAAATGATACAGTAGAAAGAATTGCACTTCCAAATGCAAAATAAAGAATGCTTGAACTCCTCAAAACAAAACATGTGTTGAGCACCATGTTTAATTTTTGAGTATAGCTTGGCAGATCTTAACTCCGATAGAAAACTTGAAGAACAATTGAAGAGTGAAAAAAATCCTTGACGAACCATCATGTAGCCTCCTTGAAGAACTCCGGTAATAAAAGGATGATAGAAAGAAAAGAAGTTGAAAACACGAGGTGAAGCCTTGCGGAGATTTAGATGGATCTTCACGACGAGATAAACGGAAAGCTTGGAACTCCGGATAAGAAAAGATGAAACATTTGAAATTGAGAATTTTGATGAACCTCCGGAATAAGGAATTGAATTTACTCGATGAAACAAGAATAAGAATTACATTATGCTTATCCTTCACCAATTTAATTGATTACAAACAATGGATTTGGCACACTACTTATTCTCATAGAAAGGATTAAGAGAGATATATCGCAAACTTGAGAAGGTCTTCAATGATCCACCGGTAGAATTTTGGAAAACAAGAATGCATTGATATGATAAACGAAGGAAGAAGAAATCTTAAATGAACCACCGTCAGAATTGGAAATGAACGTAGTAAAGGGATGAATCACCGGTAAGAATTAGAGAACGAATGAAGATTCTTGAGAGAATTTAGATGCAAGTGAACGAAGAGATCCCGAGCTGATTAGAGAACACTTGAAGGATGCACCGGTAAGAATTGAAAAGTAGAGCTGAAATCTGTAATGAATAATTCTTCTAAAGTGATGGCCTTCGGAGGAAAGAAATGAAAACAACTCATGAAATGCTCCGGATAGGTGAATAGAATTCTCACAATCGAAAACAATTATGAGAGGATGACATCAAGCTAGAACCATGAATCTTTGGGAGAATAGATAAGATATGGGGGAAAACTCTTCTTCGGTCTTCAAAATCCAACAATGATGAGGAGAAACACCACCATGAATTTTTGAGGTACTCCGGGATGACGAATTTAAAGGTTGAGCCAAACGATGAAAAGAATTTGAAAGATCTTGTAGAAAGACATTTGACTAATGACAAATCATTCTTATGTCAACATTGAAATGAATTTGAGAATAACTCCGGTAAAATTAGAAGAGTCAGGTAAGATCCTAGAAAAAGACTTGTGGGTTAGGGCCCACTCAAAAGAAACACCGTTGAACGATTGCTTGAAAAGAGAGATTGCACCGGTTGAAATAAATGGCTTGAATGAGATAACAACCTCGGAATAGGTTGATCGAATGCATAGTGGAAACATGAATCTTCGAGATATCTTGAGCACTCTGGAACAATTGAATAGCAAGCAGGGAATGATTATGAGGAGCACCGGTCATACGAAAAGCATTGGGCAAAATGAAAAGACTATGCTCAATACAAAGCTTGAATTGAATCCACCGGAGAAGATAAAAGAAACAAAGAATGATGAACTTGAAGCGCCGTTGGCATCTTCTTGAGAATCACCGGATAAGAATATTGACGGAAAATAATGGAGAGACTTCACATGAACAAAATGGATATTTGATTAAGACATATGAGTCCTTGAATAAAAAGGGATGGGAGGGTGGGAAAAACAAAGTCAACTTGGAATGGAAGAAGGTAACACCGTTGAGAAGAACTGAAATTGGATCTTGCTGATGTTGAAAATGATCAGATCCACTTGAATAGAGACACACCGGTTCAGAAGAAATTTAGATGACAAGCTCGATGATCAAGAAGGATTAGTATTTCCAAAGGAATATGAGGACACCATTTGGGGAAGGTATGGAATCAACACTCGACTTTGAAGCAACTCGAATACCACAACTCAAAACAAAACAAAGGATTGGCTTGCAGAATAAGCCGGAACAAACATATGATAGAGATTTCGTCCAAAGTTTTCGTGGTGGGGCCTACACGGGCTCGATCGTACAGCACCATCATGTACAAGGCAGTGCACATGACATACGAAGCGTCCCTGAGTCAGCATAGCCAAGGACTCTTTAAGACACAACGAGACCACTGTAAAACCAACCGTGGATAGGCGGACCACTAGACGTCCAACCCCAATTACATATCATACATCTGTCGGAAAGATATCCTAAGAGCTACTTGAATTCCCACTTATAAACTCCCAAAACTTTCCGGTTATGCAATCAGGTGTTGGGGATACAGGGGAAGCATAATATCTCACCCAAAACTAACAAATCCTATATCCAGTTGTATCCATCCTTCAACACATAACCAAGAAACCTTCAGAAATCGTTTACCTCAACCTTCGAAAAGCATCCGTTATACGAGTTATTGCAATACTCCCGAACTCCCGCCCAAGTACTGGGTGGCGTCGAGCTTATCTCACCAACAACTGCATAAAGGAGATTTTCGATGTCGGTGAAACTCAGGTATTCCAGAACTGCAATGATAAAATTGTGACGACAACACCTCGGAGCTCAACTCCCCGGGACACTGCCACAACCCCTAAATGTCAGGAGGCACCAAGAACAATGTTCTCATCACAAAACCATCAGAACGATTCCAAGATACCCGCGTGATCCTAAAATTTTTTTAGTGAAATTTGAGAAGAGAAGAGTCAAAACTCCACGTCAGGATGCCTCACCAGACGATGAAGGGACTGAGGAATAAAAAGAAGTCCTACTCTACGATATATATAATCCTAAATGACTCAAAACATTTTTTCTAGACTCAACAACGCCAGCAATTCGATCAAGCAGGGGGCTCCTAAGTCGGGGAAGGCTCTGATTACCAACTTGTAACACCCTCGATGCGGCTATATTTCCCACGTGTCGGAGCACGACTTAGATGCATAACCACATTGAAGGCAATGTCGCAAGAGAGGTAATCTTCACACAACCCATGTAATACATAAGGGAAAGAGATACATAGTTGGCTTACAATCGCCACTTCACACAATACATGAATAAATCATTACATCATCCAGATACAATCAAGGTCCAACTACGGAACCAAAATAAAAGAAGACAGCCCCTAATGCTACAGATCCCCGATCGCCCCAACTGGGCTCCACTACTGATCAACTGGAAACGGAAACAACATAACAAACACGATCTTCATCAAGCTCCTCCTTGAGCTCGGTTGCGTCACCTGCATGATATCATCGGCGCCTGTAAGCTGGTTTTGGAAGTAATATGTGAGTCACGGGGACTCAGCAATCTCACACCCTTGCGATCAAGACTATTTAAGCTTATAGGTAGGGGAAAGGTATGAGGTGGATCTGCAGCAAGCACTAGCATATATGGTGGCTAACTTACGCAAATGAGAGTGAGAAGAGAAGGCAAAGCACGATAGAGAAATTATAATCAACAAGTGATCCTAGAACAACCTACGCCAAGCATAACTCCAACACCGTGTTCACTTCCCGGACTCCGCCGGAAAGAGACCATCACGGCTACACACGCGGTTGATGCATTTTACTTAAGATAAGTTTTAGGTTTTCTACAAACGGACATTAACAAATTCCCATCTGCCCATAACCACGGGCATGGCTTTCGAAAGTTCAGAACCCTGCAGGGGTGTCCCAACTTAGCCCATCACAAGCTCTCACGGTCAACGAAGGATATTCCTTCTCCCAAGACAATCCGATCAGACTCGACATCCCGGTTACAAGACATCCTCGACAATCGTAAAACAAGTCCAGCAAGACCGCCCGATGCGCCGACATCCCAATAGGAGCTGTACATATCTCGTTCTCAGGGCACACCAGATAAGCAATCCATACAACTAAAACCAGCCCTCGAGTTTCCCCAAGGTGGCGCTACAAGGGGCTCTAGTTTGGACCAACACTTAGACAAGCACTGGCCCGGGGGGGTTAAAATAAGATGACCCTCGGGATGCGCGACTCCCAAGGGATTAAGGCTAGGTGGTGAATGGTAAAACCAAGGTTGGGCCTTGCTGGAGGAGTTTTATTCAAAGAGAACTGTCAAGGGGTTCCAATTATAACCCAACTGTGTAAGGAACGCAAAATCCGGGAACATAACACCGATATGACGGAAACTAGGGCGGCAAGAGTGGAACAAAACACCAGGCATAAGGTCGAGCCTTCCACCCTTTACCAAGTATATAGATGCATTAATTAAATAAGAGATATTGTGATATCCCAACAAAAATCCATGTTCCAACATGGAACAAACTCCAATCTTCACCTGCAACTAACAACGCTATAAGAGGGGTTGAGCAAAGCGATAACATAGGCAAACAACGGCTTGCTAGGACAAGGTGGGTTAAAGGCTTGACATGGCAACATGGGAGGCATGATATAGCAAGTGGTAGGTATCGCAGCATAGGCATAGCAATAGAGCGAGCAACTAGCAAGCAAAGATAGAAGTGATTTCGAGGGTATGGTCATCTTGCCCGAGATCCCGCAAGGAAGAAGGACGAGTCCATGAAAAAGACAAACAGACGTAGTCGAACGGGTCCTCACAAACACGACGTTATCGGAACTAACCCGAAGAAGCAACACCAGAAAGAAGCAAACAACATAATAAGCAGCCATCACATAAACATGGCATGATGCACAATCAAGTATGATGCATGTCCGGTTTAATGAAGCATGGCATGGAAAAGTGCACAAGCAATCCTACAAACTAAGTGGAGCTCAATATGCAACTCCGTTGCATATTGACGGAACACCACATCAATTATTTAGTTCACTCTCGGTTAGGTACTCAACAATATTAAATGTTGGTTAACATGGAAAAAGGTGAAGCACAACAAAACTACCTATCTAGGCAAGTTTAAATGAGGCCGGAAACAACAAACAACAATTCCGGTAGAACCCCATATGCATATTTTAAGGTTTGGTACTGTTCTGCCCTAAACACAATTTTAGAGTTATTAAACATGCAAGAAAAGTGCACCATGTTAAACTAGGAATTTTTCTACCCCATTTACATATAAAGTTTTTAAATTCCGAGTTACGGTTATTTAGTTATGTATTAAAACATTTTAACAAGTTATTTGAGAAAATTTAATCAAGCAACATTTTAAGCATTTTAAACATAGATGAAAATGACATATTATGAAACTAGACAAAAATCTAGGCATTTCACATATATAAGTTGTTTTAATCCGAGGCATGGTTTGTGAGTTATAATATGCATGAACTAGAGGGACTTTTATGTAAAACAGCTCTCTCTGGAAAATAGGAAAAATGTTATAAGGAAAAAACAGGAAACGGGTCATATCTGTTGGCCCAACAGAGCACAGAGGGTTTAGGGAGGCTGCTCACATGGGCCACGGCCCGCTGGTGCAGAGGGAGGGGCCGGCGGAGGCGATGATGGGCCGCGCCCAAAGGCAGAGGTGAGGGAAGTCGTATCTGGCGCGGGGTCAACGGGTGGTGTGCTCATCCTGGGATTCGACAGAAGCAGAGCTCGGCAGCAGAACCGGGCCTTGGCGGGGCGGTGCTTGGGCCCTAGGATGCTGGCAAGGTGGCCGTGGTGGTCGCCAGCAATACGGCAGCGGGAGTCGGTAGGAGGAGCTCTACTCCGGCGAGCTGGTTGTCGGCGGCGCGACAGACGGCAGGGGAGCGAGGTGCAGCGCCTAGAAGCACGCGGAGGCGGGACGACGCTGGAGCGGCAGCGACGGAACTTGGGCAGGCGGCGGAGACGAGTGGATCCGGACTTGTGGCGGCGTTCTCCGGCGGGGTGGCGCGACCAACGAAGCTAGAGGAGGCGACGCACGTCCTCTGTTCAAAAGAGAGCTTCAGAGCCATGGCACGGCGCAGGTCCTCATAGTGGTGGCGCGAGGCAGGCTTGCCGGTCGCCGGAGTGTCCAGACGAGGAGTAGAGGCGCGACGTCCCGTCCCGCTCGAAGCAGGGGTAGCAGGGGTGGCGATAGGGGATGGCGAGGCAGGGGACGCGTTTGGCGATGCACTAACTTGGCGCGGACGAAGGCATGGCTCCGGGCGGTGCAGGTAGCAGACGAGGCGGATCCGGCTGGCCGGCGCTGGATCTAGGCAACGGCGGGCTGGGTGGAGCTCAGGGGCGGCGTTGGGGACGAGATCGAGGCAGCCATGGCATCGGGCGCCATGCTCCTTGTTCCCTGCAGGCAGACGACGACGGGAGAGCGAGGTGAGCACGGGGAGAAGAAGAAAGGAAGAGAAAGGGCATGGGCGTGAGGGAGGAGGAAGGGCCTCGATCCAATCGGGATTTGGGCTCTGGCTGCCTGCGGGTTCGTCCAATGTTGACAACAAGCTGGAGCGGTGGTTGGTTCGATTGGATGGAGGAGGAGACCGAGGAGAAGGGGATCAGGGAGGACCCCGATGGCGATTTGATTTTTGGCGGCGGCGAGGAGGAATGATGGGACTGGCTCCCTAGATGTTAGGGTTGGCCACTATATATATAGCAATGAGATCAAGGGCTATTTGGAACCTCCGATTTAGATCGGATGGTCGAGATTAAAAGGTTGGGGTGTCCAAATAAGGAAACGGAGATGCTTTGTAGATGTCTGGGGATGACCTGGACACAACGGTGACGACTGTCCGGGTCGGGTCCGGGACAGCTTTTCGGACACGCACGCGAGGGGGTTTGATGAACTGAGCATAGAGGGTTTCGGACCGTGCGATCGCATCGGACAGCTCCGGACGCGAAGAGGGGTAGGAGGATGGACTAGGTGGGCTGTGGAGAGACTGCGAGGGGGAGAAGAGAGAGAGAGGGCCCGGCATCTGTTTCCGGAGACCGAAAACGTCCGACATTAGACCGGCTATAATGCCGCTATAGTTATCCGTTGGGGCATCAAACGAACTCCGAACGCGATGAAACTTGGCAGGCGGCCTACTGACAAGAAAACAACACCGCATGCCAACTTTCAACCCATTCCGAGAACATTTTCCGGCCACTTATAAAATACTATTTCAGACATGATGCAGGCGCGTGCAAGTGTGTCTGGGCTCAGAACGGACAACGGAAGGAACTGGGAAACCCGTACGGATGCAAGTTTTGAAAACATGATGATGCAATGCACATGATGACATGACAATATGCAACATGCAAGCGAATGACAAGGCAACACAATGAATAACTGGAAGACACCTGGCACAACGGTCTCGGGCATCACAGTACCCGCATAGCCTTTTCGTTTAGTCTACCTAGCCATCTAATCAACTGCCTGCACGCCACTTCTCCCATTTACTTCTCCATCGGGAACCGATTCTCCTCGGCTTCTTCACCTCCCCTTCGTCTTCATTTGCATCCAAACCCCACTGCATTCACATTGTTTTAACCTCTTTAAATAATCATCTACTACTTCAGTTAGACTAGCCATCTAATCCTAATTCTCCAAACCATAGCCCTCCGTTCCAGCGGTTCCAAATGACGATAGAGATCGAGATGCGGGTTTTTAGCGTCCAACATGTCCTCATCGAAGGCTCGATGCGCATAGTTGCCACCATCACCGTCCACCCAAGGGTTGTTTGGCAGTGGATCAACAATGTATCCAACTCCCTCGAAAAGGTAGAGACGAGGGTCATCGGTCTCGACGCAGAGTACACAGAGCGTGCCCCTGGGAAGATCCAGCGCGCCGCCGTCCTTCAGCTGTGCCTCAAAGATGAAGTTTTGGTGTACCACATCATACACTCACCCTCCATACCAGGTGAGCTTCATGATTTCTTGTCTCGGGAGGACGTATACTTCTGTGGGGCATCCATCGAAGGGGACAAACCGAAACTGGAGCCATACAACCATAATTTGAATAGCATCGCTGACCTACAAACCAGAATCAAAATTCTTGTAGAAGTTTGTGATAACAGACACCATCCCTATTCGACATAGCAAATTGTGTGCTCGGTACAAATCTTCAGAAGGGTGACGAGACGGTGGGATTAAGGTCATCTAGATGGGAGAATTATTCCTTGACGTACGAGCGGATAAAATATGCTGCCCTCGATGCCCGTGTGAGTTTCGAGATAGCTGCAAGGTCCAAAGAGCTTGTTGTGAAGCCGTCTCCCATGGAGAATGAGAAGAAGAAGAAGAAGAAGAAGAAGAAGAAGAAGAAGAAGAAGAAGAAGAAGAAGAAGAAGAAGAAGAAGAAGAAGAAGAAGAAGAAGAAGAAGAAGAAGAAGAAGAAGAAGAAGAAGAAGAAGAAGAAGAAGAAGAAGAAGAAGAAGAAGAAGAAGAAGAAGAAGAAGAAGAAGAAGAAAAGGCTGCACCAGCAGGAGGGCGTTATGGATGGATGAACTATTTCCTCTCTTGTAAAAAAAATTATTCCCTCTCAGTGTATATTGATATAGATGGACTATTTCGATGGTGTGCAAGTCTTTGGAACAGAGTAGTAGCATGGATCCGCTTGACTATAAGGAACTATTTATCCGCATATATAGCTTTCTCTGCTACTCCTTCCAGTGATCGGTATGAAGTGCATGTGTCCATAGACATGACATCTTGTCCATGGAAGTTCAACTATGGCGACCATCACGTTTCATCTCGCGATTCCCACGATGCCTCTCCAACCCACGGCACCACGCCCCCCGACGTGCGCCTCACCCCTCACGGCCGCACCGCCCCTCTGCCTTTGTGTGCATGACATGTGGGCCACCTAAAATGCGGCGAGCATCAAGTGTCTACCACAGCCACCCGCGATTCCCACGACGCCGCTCGAACCCATGAAACCAGACGTCCCCCGACCTGCGGCTCACCCCTCTTGGCCCCACTGCCCCTCTGCCTACGGGAGCATTACATGTGGACCAGTCACCTATCGGGTCCACATGTTATTGACTCAAAGGTAGGTGTAGTAAGGCGCTGAAGCTCAGTCCCGACGGCCTTGAGAGGGAAATGTAACTCCTGCGCCAGGGCTTGTGGTGCTCCCGCAGCATGAACTCGTGCCAAACTCGAGATTTGTTTCTTTACTATACATGCACGCAATGATTTAATGGACATTGTAATCTCAACATGTGATGGGGAGCTCTAAATTTGAATTTGAAACTTATAAAATGAAAAGATTCAAAACAAATAAACTGGGAGAGAGGGAGTATATCGTAGGATGTGTCCCATACAAAATAAGTCCCCTGGTTTGTCACCGCGAAGATGCGGTTAGAAAGAAGCACAGCGTCTTCCTACTCGTATGGCAACAAATCGGCCGCAGACAGCATGGTCCGCCTTTGACCGCCATGTGCAAGGTTCGTGCTATCTTATTCAATCTCACCATGGTTCCATCGTACCAATTCATGCAGTGGCCCATTGCATGGCTGATCCCAATGTTGGACAAAGGTTTTATGGGAACGGTTTCACTGTTGTAAATGTTGTGCAAATTGATGTTGGTACCCTCCCGTACATATGCAAGCCAATCGCCACTCGCACCGAGCCTAACCTATGAAATAGTGGGCAGGGGGAGAATTAGGAAATGGACACAGAAGTAGTCTTTAGAATGCATTTACTACGTGATCAAACTCATCTTACCTGCTCACCGGAGGAAATCCGAGTGCCCCTCAACGTCGGCATCTCAAGGGGCGTCAACTTGCAACTACGGCCACGCCATGCTGGAGAGACCCCCAAGGAAACATCCTCGTGTGTTCCATGGAACATCAAGATGCATTTGTATGAGTAGTTTATCTTGTGAGAGAAAAGGATGAATGAGGGAGGGCCTCTAGAGATAGAGATGTACACTACTACTACCAATGTGCTGGCCCGTGCGTTGCAATGGATCCAAAGTAGTAGAATAATACTTGTTCACATGCTTGAAATATAAACACTCTAGTTTTGATATACATGTGTTAGCAGACATGACAGCTTGTCCATGGAAGTTGAACTATGACGACCACCACGTTTCTTGTTTCTACCACTAAGCCACTGAAGTTCGGTCCCGTGGGCCCCGAGAGGGAAATGTAACTCCTACGGCAGGCCTTGTGGTGCTCCCGGAGTACGAGCTCGTTCCAAAACTGGAATTTTTTTCTTACTACTACCAACTAGTACTAGTAAGGTACACGTGCATTGCATGCATGAGATTCTGGTGGTTCGTGCATTATGCTTCTACATGTGGAGCTTTCTGGATTCTAACATGTGGCAAAATCTGGTGGAATGTAAGGTTAGGCAAGTTTTATTAACTTAGGCGGGTGTTTGATTCAAGCCACACCTTAGGCAAGCCACACTAAGGCCCCACATGACATACACACAAAAAATGTGGCAAGATTCCCTTAGGCTTGCCAACTTGTTTCTCTCGTTTTGAAGAACTAATAACTTTGCCTGAGCTTAGTTGTGGCAAAGTTAGGGTCTGTTTGATTCAAAGGATTTTCATAGGATCTTTGAAGGATTAGAATCCTTAGGGATTTTTCCTACGTTGGTCGTTTGATTCGTAGGATTGAATCATGTAGAATATTTTCCTAAGGATTCATTTGTACTACGTTTCACAGGAATTCTAACATGCACTCCAACCTCTTGAAAGAAATCCTTTGTTTTTCATGTGACACAATCAAACAAACTCAAATCCTATAGGGATCCAATGAACATGCCATTCCAATCCTACTTTTTTCCTATTCCTGTGTTTCTGCAATCCTATGAATCAAAGAGGCCCTTAGTCATGAATTAAATTCAACCATGGAGTCTTCTAGATTATACATGTGGCAGAATTTGGTGGATGATATCCAACGGCCAGTAGTGCTCGGATTTGCCATCTTTGTACCGTCGGATTGGCTTCATCCAACGACCAACTTTCAAAGTTTTTCACACACTATATAGGGGGTATAGATATAGATGTGCCGGTCCGTTGCAATGGATCCAAAGTATATATATATATCTATTTAGTGGAGTGCACTCTAAACTCATTATCTATTTATTTTTCTCTAACCTTCCATAGCCACGCAACCAAGCCACATAATTTTCATGGGTGCCCCCCACATCATATTATTCATACTACGTTGATTGAAAAAAAGATAAATCACCCAAAACAAGATCTTCCCATTTTTTGTTCCTACGATGTTGTGCCGTGCACGTACCTACTAGTTGTATAGTGGTAGTACTAGTAATATAGTATTAGGAGTACAAACTTGGTACTAGTAGGAGTAGTACTAGTACGGAATGCTCCTGCTCTATCAACGAGCCCCATCTGACACCAAATTTCTTGGCTTCCGTGCTACAGCTAGATCTTCCCCTCATTTATTTTTTCCAACCCGGCGGCGGGCGGGGTGTTGGTTTGCTCAACGGCGGTCCCACATGAAAGTAAAAATGCTAGGCAACACGCCTTCCCTAAGCCATGTGTCGTGCCGGACGGGCCGTGTTGTACTCCCGATTCCCGGGCGTGTGGGGGTGCGACGCGAACGCGGCAGGCCTTTTCTTTTACTAGAAATGTGCTCGTGCGTTGCGACGGATCCAAAGTAGTAGAATAGTAGTATTTGTTCACAAACTTGAAAGAAATCACTATTGTTTTGATATACTCCTAATATATTACTCCCTCCATACCTAAATATTTGTATTTTTTGAGATTTCAAATGGACTATCACATACGGATTGTATAGACATGTTCTAGTGTTTCTAGCAAGATGCCCGCGCGTTTCACGAAGTTGATGGAAAAGGTAAGCACAACTTATAAATTGACGGATGGAGTACTAGTTACAGTGATGCATATAATTAAGCAAAGGGATCGCACATGTCGGTATTGACTGGAACGAGAATGCAACAGCACAATAAGAATTAAGGCCATGATGATGCGATCGCAGTGGTGGTTACAGAAGGCAAGAAGAAAGATGGATCCATGAACGTACGACCTCCTCCTCCTCAACTTAGTGCGCCGGGCCACCGACCGGCGGCTAAGGAGCGGTGGCTTTTGTGGCGAGGTCAAGGTGCTTCTCAGCAAAGGCATCCAAGGCTTCTAGCTGGTTGAGGAAGGCCAACATCGTAGTGTCCTCACTGGCCTTGTAGATACCTATGTACACGATTTCCTCGTACATGTGGATGTGTAGGTCGACGAATTCTTGCAGGGCGAGGCGCCTCGCGGCGAGCGCGACCTCCAGGTGGACATTCTTCATGGCGTCGGCGGGCAGTCGCAGGGCCACCAGTGCTTGAAAGAGGTTCCAGCCATGGAGGCCGATTAGGGTGGCAGGCAATGAGGAGCCCGGGCGCGCGGGCTAGAGGAGTATGGCAATGTCGTCCGCGAGCTTCTTGAGGATGGTGAACTTGTTGCTGGTGGCAACGATCATCTGGTCCAACTGAGAGTCGTAGTTGGCATCGATGGCGGCCATCCACCAGCCGGTCTCCAACACCGTCTGGAGATGATCCTCAGCGCCATGCCGCAGGCCGGCGTCGTGGACTATCTGGCGCAGCCGCTGGCCGCTCACGAGCTGTGACACCCCAAAATTTTGACCTTGTTTTAATGAATTAAAATTTTGCCAGGAATTAAAAAACTCTAAATTTCTAAGCTCCCTTTTTGATTTTGTTTAATCATTTTCTTCCCTGTTGTGATGAGTTTCTCCCAAAGTGAAAATCTTTCAAATATGTTATTGGGCTTATTTAATCTCTCAAGAAAAAAATTTCCTCATTTAATATAACTAATTAAATAATTAAGTTGCTTGATTTTCACTTTCTTGAAAATGGTTTTTCAAGGTTAAGTGGCCATATTTGAACTACAACCATTTGATAAATTCACTTAAAATTTCCACAAAATTTGGAGATGTCATGTGATGTTTTTAAATCACCTTTGTATAAAAACATCTTTATTTAATGAAATATTTTGAGTTCTACAACAGATTTCTCTTCTCTGGTCCAGTGGGCATTTTGCACTACAACTCATTTAAATATTTTCTTCTAGCCTCCACCAAAATTTTTGGATGTTAGTAGTAACATATGATTCAACATTTTGCAAAAAACCTAGTGCTGTTCTTTGAAAATTTGAGTGAATCATCCTCATTTTTATTCTGGTCCAACTTGAGGATTTGTACAGCAACTACATCTTAAGTTGCTCCTTTACCCATGATTCCTTTTCCTGCTTATAGACCACCCTACCAAACCCCAAAATCCAGGAGCATGCACCCATTGGTTCATTTTTGGTTCATGAAATAATGCCATTTATTTCCTGTCCAGAATTGAAGTTTTGCAAAACTTGCACTAACAAGTTGGTGCATTTGACCAACTAACCTCACCACCCTCTTGTCCATCTAAAGAGACCCCAATCTGGAAGTTTTGGCCACCCCAAGAGTTGCCTAGGTGCATGTGGCATTCTATCGAGCAACCTGTGGGCATGAACAGTTTTGACATGAGTTTTGGCATTGCACTGTGAACTTGCACCTTGGATCAAACTAACCTGTCCACTAGACTCCCAGTTGCTCTTGACCTAGATCTCCTAAGTGCCAGCCTCACCCAAACTCTCTAGCGTGCTCTGGCATTGTGTCGAGCACATCCCGTGCGTGCCCAGAGCGCGAGCAGAGCGTGCGTTTGGCACGCGTTTTGCACCTGCCGCGTCCGAGCCGACACGCTGGCCCCCCTGGCTTTGGCCCACTCGGCAGCACCTCGCCACGCACGTCCCTCCTCACCGCTACGCGCCAAGCCGCCCCTCGCCATGCCCGACAGGCCAGGAGCTAGTCGCCACGGCCGCCGACAGCCCCTGCTCCGTTCAGCGCCGCCGAGCCTCCCCCGCTCGCCACCTGGCCCCTGGAGCAGCGCGAGCTTATCCGCAGCCATGTCCGCTAGCGCTCGTCGCCGCCACGATGCCCTGCGGCTACAGAAAGACGGTCGCCGACGAGCTCATCCACGGCCGCCGCTGAACCGCCTTGACTCGCCTATTTAAGGAGCCCCGAGCTCATCTCCGCACGCAGGCAGTCCCAAGCCACCTCCCGAGGACCCCCATTGGCAGCCAATCAACCCGGGGAGGCCTCCTTCCTCATCTCCGGCAACTCCTGCCGCCGCCACCGCCCCGGCCAATCCGGCACCTCCAGTACCTCCCCCTCTACATTCTCTTCGCCAAAAACTTCCCCATCCTCCAGTGAACCCATTCCCCTACTCAATCTTGATCGGGAACCACCGTAGCCCCAAATCCACCTTGCTCCCGAAGCTTCCCTCCGCCGCGGAGCTCGCCGCCGGCGATTTCCTCCACTTCCGACGACCCTACGGCTACCGGAGTGACCACCTAGGCCCCCTGAATCCACTGGTGGCCTCCGCTTTCCGAACAGAGCCACCGTTCGCCGGCGATGATCGCCGGAGCCCTGCTCCACTCGGGCAGAGGAGGGAGACGACGCGGGCGACTGGTCATACCTGACCAGTGGGCCAGGCGGGCCCACCGTCAGAGACCCAGCGCCAGTCCATGTGGTTAAGTGGAGGCGTAAAGGGCGCAAGTGCGTTTTCTCTGCACCGAAAGCATAATCTCGTTTGAACCGTTTTCTTTTCCTGAGTTTATTCAAAAACAGATTTTGACCAAATCTTTGACTGGCTATAACTTTTTAAATATAACTCCAAATGAATTGATTCTTTTCCTACCTTCCTCAAATTTGGTCTAGTTTATTTTAAGATTTATTTCAAAATTTTCCAAACAACTTTTTTGTACTGTTTTTGAAATGTGTGTTAATTCAAATATATTTTAAAATAGGATTTTGGAGAGAGAGAGAAGAAACTTTCAAAAGTTTTGGAGAGCACCTCACCCCTCCACAACTTAAAGGGAAGCATTCTGAACCCTGGTATAATGTTTTCTGGTGTGCTATTTGACACATTTATAACCCCACCTTATCTCGGAGGACTTGTTATTTTATGTGATATGATCATATGCATGGAAGCATATCAGTGATTTCCTTGCTATTGGGAATGAATATTTTTGTAATGATAATCATCCTCATATGCCTTGCATGCATGCCGGAAAGGAATCCGGGAAAGCCTCGGCCTTGGGTAGGCATGAGCTTGTCACCGGTCCCCGTCGGGACGGTTATGTCCGGTATGGCATGGTAAGGTATATTGAGTGGTGATTTCATCGGTTGTAATATGTTTGATATACATGTCATGCAGGGAACTTATAAACCTCCTGAGTCGACCGCAGATCGAGTCTTGTTCCAGTAACCCCCATACTTGCCTCGTACTACCACTCGTCCCTGCTGCAGGTAAGGGTACGGTTCAGTAAGTCGTCAACCCCTTTCCAGCACACACCGTACAGAGAGGCCATGGTGGAAGATATCGGTTGTAGCCGGTAGGCAGGACACCTGGTCCGGGGGCATGGGTGTTTCCGGTTGGAACCGAGAGGGGAGGCCACCCCTTAGAGCGCGCGATATAAATTTGATCCCATGCTACACGAGGTTGTAGCCTCCCCACTTAGAGTTTTGCTTAACAAGTGTCGTGGGTGATTCCAGACACCGATGAGTTAAGCTGGTGTGTGCAAGTTAGGCGTGTTTTCAACTAAAAGGCCGTAGACGGAATTAGTCCCGATGGACTAAAGGAATCCGTTACTCGTGGGTAAAGAGTACACCCTCTGCAGAGATTAAACCTATTCGAATAGCCGTGTCCATGGTTAAGGATTACAGTCTGGGATGGGTCAAGTATTGGTCTTTGTGTCGGTCTTCGGAGGTGAAAATGGTTAAACTAAAACTTGGACACTGATCGGTGACTTGTGAGGACCATGTTTATTATTTTGTGATGGACTAACCTGTTATATTATTTGTATTATCAAGTATCCCTGGGATGGTTCTACCCCTGGATATTCATGGTGATTAATTATTTCTAAGCCCGGCTAAATGTTTATTCCTGTGGATGGCTAACAGTTCATTATCATGAATTGAATATTTATTATGGGTACTAATTTACTTGTGAATAAAGCCCTTTCTGTGGTGTCGCTTAGACGCCCGACTGTGGCATTTCTTTTAAAGCCCTTTCTGTGATGTCGCTCAGACGTCCGACTGTGGCATTTCTTTTAAAGCCCTTTCTGTGATGTCGCTCAGACGTCCGACTGTGGCATTTCTTTTAAAGCCCTTTCTGTGATGTCGCTCAGACGTCCGACTGTGGCATTTCTTTTAAAGCCCTTTCTGTGATGTCGCTCAGACGTCCGACTGTGGCATTTCTTTTAAAGCCCTTTCTGTGATGTCGCTCAGACGTCCGACTGTGGCATTTCTTTTAAGCCCTTTATGTGGTGTCACACAGACGCCCGACTGCGGCATTTTATTTCCACTCCCTTATTGCTTATTCATGTCGCTTATAAATAACCGCTTGCATGCATAAAAGATATGTTATTTGTGACTGACGATGTGATCATAGAATATTTCAGTGCATAGATATCAGTTATATTATTCCAGTGTTCTTGATGTTTGCGAGTACATTCAAAGTACTCACTGGCTTGTCCCTGGCTATTGTCTTGGCCAGATATTCGCATGGAAAGGAGCGCTGCGATGACAGCCGCGGAAATTAAGCAACGGTGATAGCATCCTCGCGAAGATAGGAGTTAACCTGGTCAGCTGTTCCCGTGGGAAATGGAGTCCCACACACTGATGACTCACAAACCGCTTCCGCCATCGACCACTAGAAAACCTTTGATGTACTCACAGGCCACAATGGTCTTGTACTGCAAATTTTGTACTTTTTCTTGGAATTTCTGTAACAAGTTGGTGCCTCATCAGCTAACAGTAATCCTGGGGCTGGTGAGCACAACGGCCATTTTATGGAAATTTTTGTCCGGAAAACCGGTCGTGACAGACTTGGTATCAGAGCCAGGCTGACCATTGGCTAATCCTATCTTAGCCAGGTCAATGAACCTAAGTAAACCAGCCCACCAGACTTTGACCAAACCCCAGTCAAGCTTCCCTAGCAAGGTAGCCACACCGTGGCCCGACACCTTTTGGGCAGTCGGTGCCCAACCTATTAACCCAACCTGTCAACCTTGCGCCAGTAACCAAGTCCTAAATAGTCCTTTTTCGCAAGCGTGTGGAGGAAGACTCCGTCCCCTTTTTCCTATAAAAAGGGCACGCTAGCCCCAACCCAGCACAGCACAGCCGCTACCCCAAACCAAGCCACAATGCCCGGCCCCGTCGTGCACAATGAGACCACAGCAACCAACCTTGGCGGCTTTGTGACCATAGTCGCAAACCTCACCCATCGTGCCTATGCGTTAGAAGAGCCCCCAGAATATGTTGTGTACCAAGGACCCATGAGCGGCGAGAGCCGTCAATTCTGGGCCACTGTGCACATTTATGGTAGGGGACTAGAGCCCGAGCGCCCCTACAGGTTCACCGGAAGAACAACTTCCTTTGAGCCACAAGCCATCCAACTAGCTGCTCGAGAAGCTATAGTTCATCTCCGACACTTGTCGCCCAGAGTTAATTGTCGCTCGTTCCACTACTACCCCAGACGTGAAGGGTATGGTAGACCACCCCAAGTTGTCAACGGAGATCACGAGACAGATCCTGCATTGTTGCACCTAGTGTGCTATGTAAGTGCACTAGAGGAGCTATGCGATCAAATCACGATTGATCTAATCGCAGCCCGTGGAGAGCTGGTTCGTCGAACCCCGGCGAGAGAAGAGATCGAGCCCAACATCATCAACCCAGTCGTGCTGTTTGGACACCCGATCGAGCCCCGGAGATCTGCCCCAGCCATCGGCCAAGGTGCCGCGATAACCCCAGAAGTGCTTCGCCGCATACTGGAAGCACACTCTAACGGGGTTGTGGCCAACAATCCCCGAGATGATCATCATCGCTACCCCGAGCCTGCAGCCCCTTAGACCACTCCAGTTAATTCAGACGACGAGACCCGAAGAGAAGCCTCGACATCCACAAGGCACGCCCGCTTGGATATAAACGAGGTAGACTAAGTCACCCGGATCGTATCGAGTCCCAGTGTACCCTTGCTTTGTACCCGTGTGGCCTTGTTTTTAGACACTGTCTGTTGTCGTGCCTCTGTTTTAAATAGTATCTCTTGCATGGGTATATCAGCACCCAGTGGCATATTTTTCCGGACACAACTACCCAAAAACCTTCCCGACAACCCCCACAGTAACACATCACTATAGTGAAATGTGTGAATCTGTGGCTTGACCTCGGCTCTTGGAACAGAGCTGAGAATTTTCTTTACCATTCACCACGGTAAAAATGACCCAGCTCCAGTGCTATAAAAGGCCACCGCGTGACCTTGCCAAGCACCCCTCATCTCGTGCACCATCCTCACAATCAATTCTTGCCATGACGAGCCCCAGCATTTACCTGAGAACCCCAGATGCAACCCAGGGTAGTTTTGTCAAGATATTGTGGGATTTTACCTGCAGTACCATGGGCGCTACCCAGCCACCCCAGTACGAGCTGTTCAAATCAAGGATCACCTCTTCCGCCTCTAGATATTGGGCAGCAGTGCGCATCCCTCCCATAAACTCAAACCAAGATCCAACAGAGGTCTCCTTCATGGGGAAATCTATGCCAACCCCACAGATGGCCGTAGAAGCTGCTGCATACGAAGCGCTTGCTCGCCTTCGATTCGCAGTGCCTTATGCTAGCGAACGAGGGTACTATTACTTTCCGAGCCGTGCAGAACCCGGAGGAGTGACATCTTTTCCTGGTGGACGAATTGAGAGAGACCCAGTCCTGGCCAACCTTGTCCAGTACGTCATCGCTCAAGAGCGTTTAACCCAACGTGTGATGGGTTATCTCCAGAGCCTCGCAGATTTAAATCCTCAAATCGCCAGAGGCAGAGCACTAAGGCCCGACCGGGAGAGACACGTGCATCGACTGGTCAATCCACTTTCTCCGATAGAAGAGGAGTGTATCCCAGTACCAGAGACGTTTTCTAGGGTCCCCGTCCGATTACCCTTCCCATTTTAGACGTCGTTGCAGTGTTCATTATTGCAACACTTATTTTCGTGTGTGACTTATGCGTAATGCCCTGAGTTTGTATGACAAGTTAATTAATTGACTTCTACTTATGGATGTAGTTTTGTTGTGATTTATGCTCTTTTAAGTTAACTGCTTTTCTCGCAAAATCCTGGAGTGAGATTTTCTTTTCCTGAGTTGCCACATCTACACTTTCTCGCGGCGTGGATTTATTAATCTCACACAGCACCACGGCAGCAGACCCACAACCAAAATCATTCGAGCACATACACTGTTTGCAAAACTTTGCAACGGTGTTGCCTCCAGCTAATCACCCCCCCCCCCTAACAACGGTTAGCACCTAGCACACCCCATCTACTCCTCGTGATCACCACCACCGCGGAGAGCCAACACCCGAGCAGCAGCGTCGCGACGATCGTCGAGGATCATCGCGCACAGGAGCATAGAGAGCCCCAGTAGTGTCGCCAGTCCCACGAATATCAGGATCGCAAACCAGTCCGGCATCGCCTCCGCCATTAGAGCCTCACCTGAGCTTCTGTAAGCAGTAATGGGGAAAGGAGGAGGAGAAGTGAGGCCAGGTGTGAGGAAGGAGAGAGGAGAACACCCCGGACGTTTTATAGCTCGAGCTCGGTGTACGGTGGGCGAAGTCCACCAACGCCGCTCGTCGCCGATCGCCGGTGTTTGGAGACGAATCCGCAAGCAGTGCCGACAGCATGCTGGCCCGCGAGGTGAGTGCACGCTGCACCGGCAGCTAGCACGCCGCACACTACCTCGGTACGGCCTAGATGCCCTACGTGCTAAACGTCGCCGGTGGAGAAAGCACGGGGAAGCGCGCGAGAGAGGAAGAAGAGAGAGCTAGAGGGAGAAGAAGAGGCTGACTGTGGGCCCCGGGTCCACCCGTCAGCCAGAAAGAGCACTGTGCTCTCGGGTGCGACCAGCGTATATTTAAATTTAGAAACTATTCTAAAATTTTATCCAGCTAGGGATCCTACTTCCTTTTGTCCCAAACCGTGGATTTTTCCATGCAGCACCAGTATCCACACTATGGTTTTACACCACTTATTGCCCTCTCACTGTAGCCACATTTTTGTTGCATAAAATTTTCTTGAAACAACCTTTGGCAAATCTCGAGGACGAGATTTTTTCTTAAGGGGGGTAGTGTTGTGACACCCCAAAATTTTGACCTTGTTTTAATGAATTAAAATTTTGCCAAGTATTAAAAAAACTCTGAATTTCTGAGCTCCCTTTTTGATTTTGTTTAATCATTTTCTTCCCTGTTGTGATGAGTTTCTCCCAAAGTGAAAATCTTTCAAATATGTTATTGGGCTTATTTAATCTCTCAAGAAAAACTTTTCCTCATTTAATATAACTAATTAAATAATTAAGTTGCTTGATTTTCACTTTCTTGAAAATGGTTTTTCAAGGTTAAGTGGCCATATTTGAACTACAACCATTTGATAAATTCACTTAAAATTTCCACAAAATTTGGAGATGTCATGTGATGTTTTTAAATCACCTTTGTATAAAAACATCTTTATTTAATGAAATATTTTGAGTTCTACAACAGATTTCTCTTCTCTGGTCCAGTGGGCATTTTGCACTACAACTCATTTAAATATTTTCTTCTAGCCTCCACCAAAATTTTTGGATGTTAGTAGTAACATATGATTCAACATTTTGCAAAAAAAACCTAGTGTTGTTCTTTGAAAATTTGAGTGAATCATCCTCATTTTTATTCTGGTCCAACTTGAGGATTTGTACAGCAACTACATCTTAAGTTGCTCCTTTACCCATGATTCCTTTTCCTGCTTATAGACCACCCTACCAAACCCCAAAATCCAGGAGCATGCACCCATTGGTTCATTTTTGGTTCATGAAATAATGCCATTTATTTCCTGTCCAGAATTGAAGTTTTGCAAAACTTGCACTAACAAGTTGCTGCATTTGACCAACTAACCTCACCACCCTCTTGTCCATCTAAAGAGACCCCAATCTGGAAGTTTTGGCCACCCCAAGAGTTCCCTAGGTGCATGTGGCATTCTATCGAGCACCCTGTGGGCATGACCAGTTTTGACATGAGTTTTGGCATTGCACTGTGAGCTTGCACCTTGGATCAAACTAACCTGTCCACTAGACTCCCAGTTGCTCTTGACCTAGATCTGCTAAGTGCCAGCCTCACCCAAACTCTCTAGCGTGCTCTGGCATTGTGTCGAGCACATCCCGTGCGTGCCCAGAGCGCGAGCAGAGCGTGCGTTAGGCACGCGTTTTGCACCTGCCGCGCCCGAGCCGACACGCTGGCCCCCCTGGCTTTGGCCCACTTGGCAGCACCTCGCCACGCACGTCCCTCCTCACCGCTACGCGCCAAGCCGCCCCTCGCCACGCCCAAAAGGCCAGGAGCTAGCCGCCATGGCCGCCGACAGCCCCTGCTCCGTTCAGCGCCGCCGAGCCTCCCCCGCTCGCCACCTGGCCCCTGGAGCAGCGCGAGCTTATCCGCAGCCATGTCCGCTAGCGCTCGTCGCCGCCACGATGCCCTGCAGCTACAGAAAGACGGTCGCCGACGAGCTCATCCACGGCCGCCGCTGAACCGCCTCGACTCGCCTATTTAAGGAGCCCCGAGCTCATCTCCGCACGCAGGCAGTCCCAAGCCACCTCCCGAGGACCCCCATTGGCAGCCAATCAACCCGGGGAGGCCTCCTTCCTCATCTTCGGCAACTCCTGCCGCCGCCACCACCCCGGCCAATCCGGCACCTCCAGTACCTCCCCCTCTACATTCTCTTCGCCAGAAACTTCCCCATCCTCCAGTGAACCCATTCCCCTACTCAATCTTGATCGGGAACCACCGTAGCCCCAAATCCACCTTGCTCCCAAAGCTTCCCTCCGCCGTGGAGCTCGCCACCGGCGATTTCCTCCACTTCCGACGACCCTACGGCTACCGGAGTGACCGCCTAGGCCCCCTGAATCCGCTGGTGGCCTCCGCTTTCCGAACGGAGCCACCGTTCGCCGGCGATGATCGCCGGAGCCCCGCTCCACTCGGGCAGAGGAGGGAGACGACGCGGGCGACTGGTCATACCTGACCAATGGGCCAGGCGGGCCCACCGTCAGAGACCCAGCGCCAGTCCACGTGGTTAAGTGGAGGCGTAAAGGGTGCAAGTGCGTTTTCTCTGCACCGAAAGCGTAATCTCGTTTGAACCGTTTTCTTTTCCCGAGTTTATTCAAAAACAAATTTTGACCAAATCTTTCACTGGCTATAACTTTTTAAATATAACTCCAAATGAATTGATTCTTTTTCCTACCTTCCTCAAATTTGGTCTAGTTTATTTTAAGATTTATTTCAAAATTTTACAAACAACTTTTTTGTACTGTTTTTGAAATGTGTGTTAATTCAAATATATTTTAAAATAGGATTTTGGAGAGAGAGAAGAAACTTTCAAAAGTTTTGGAGAGCACCTCACCCCTCCACAACTTAAAGGCAAGCATTCTAAACCCTGGTATAATGTTTTCTGGTGTGCTATTTGACACATTTATAACCCCACCTTATCTCGGAGGACTTGTTATTTTATGTGATATGATCATATGCATGGAAGCATATCAGTGATTTCCTTGCTGTTGGGAATGAATATTTTTGTAATGATAATCATCCTCATATGCCTTGCATGCATGCCGGAAAGGAATCCGGGAAAGCCTCGGCCTTGGGTAGGCATGAGCTTGTCACCGGTCCCCGTCGGGACGGTTATGTCCGGTATGGCATGGTAAGGTATATTGAGTGGTGATTTCGTCGGTTGTAATATGTTTGATATACATGTCATGCAAGGAACTTATAAACCTCCTGAGTCGACCGTAGATCGAGTCTTGTTCCAGTAACCCCCATACTTGCCTCGTACTACCACTCGTCCCTGCCGCAGGTAAGGGTACGGTTCAGTAAGTCGTCAACCCCTTTCCAGCACACACCGTACAGAGAGGCCATGGTGGAAGATATCGGTTGTAGCCGGTAGGCAGGACACCTGGTCCGGGGGTATGGGTGTTTCCGGTTGGAACCAAGAGGGGAGGCCACCCCTTAGAGCGCGCGATATAAATTTGATCCCATGCTACACGAGGTTGTAGCCTCCCCACTTAGAGTTTTGCTTAACAAGTGTCGTGGGTGATTCCAGACACCGATGAGTTAAGCTGGTGTGTGCAAGTTAGGCGTGTTTTCAACTAAAAGGCCGTAGACGGAATTAGTCCCAATGGACTAAAGGAATCCGTTACTCGTGGGTAAAGAGTACACCCTCTGCAGAGATTAAACCTATTCGAATAGCCGTGTCCATGGTTAAGGATTACAGTCTGGGATGGGTCAAGTATTGGTCTTTGTGTCGGTCTCCGGAGGTGAAAATGGTTAAACTAAAACTTGGACACTAATCGGTGACTTGTGAGGACCATGTTTATTATTTTGTGATGGACTAACCTGTTATATTATTTGTATTATCAAGTATCCCTGGGATGGTTCTACCCCTGGATATTCATGGTGATTAATTATTTCTAAGCCCGGCTAAATGTTTATTCCTGTGGATGGCTAACGCGTTCATTATCATGAATTGAATATTTATTATGGGTACTAATTTACTTGTGAATAAAGCCCTTTCTGTGGTGTCGCTTAGACGCCCGACTGTGGCATTTCTTTTAAAGCCCTTTCTGTGATGTCGCTCAGACGTCCGACTGTGGCATTTCTTTTAAAGCCCTTTCTGTGATGTCGCTCAGACGTCCGACTGTGGCATTTCTTTTAAAGCCCTTTCTGTGATGTCGCTCAGACGTCTGACTGTGGCATTTCTTTTAAAGCCCTTTCTGTGATGTCGCTCAGATGTCCGACTGTGGCATTTCTTTTAAAGCCCTTTCTGTGATGTCGCTCAGACGTCCGACTGTGGCATTTCTTTTAAGCCCTTTATGTGGTGTCGCACAGACGCCCGACTGCGGCATTTTATTTCCACTCCCTTATTGCTTATTCATGTCGCTTATAAATAACCGCTTGCATGCATAAAAGATATGTTATTTGTGACTGACGATGTGATCATAGAATATTTCAGTGCATAGATATCAGTTATATTATTCCAGTGTTCTTGATGTTTGCGAGTACATTCAAAGTACTCACTGGCTTGTCCCTGGCTATTGTCTTGGCCAGATATTCGCATGGAAAGGAGCGCTGCGATGACAGCCGCGGAAATTAAGCAACGGTGATAGCAGCCTCGCGAAGATAGGAGTTAACCTGGTCAGCTGTTCCCGTGGGAAATGGAGTCCCACACACTGATGACTCACAAACCGCTTCTGCCATCGACCACTAGAAAACCTTTGATGTACTCACAGGCCACAATGGTCTTGTACTGCACATTTTGTATTTTTGCTTGGAATTTCTGTAACAAGTTGGTGCCTCATCAGCTAACAGTAGTCCTGGGGCTGGTGAGCACAACGGCCATTTTCTGGAAATTTTTGTCTGGAAAACCGGTCGTGACACGAGCATCGCCGCCATGGGTCTGGAGTGAGCTCTTTTGCGCTTAGTCTAGGTGCTTAGGCAAATGCTTAGGTGCGTACAATGTGGTAGATGCATTGGAATGGAGGGGCGCCTTTATATGAGGGCAATGAGGGCAAACTGTGTTGCATTCACATCGTGCAGCCTCTTTTCCCGGACCTCCTCCCATTACTTCCCTCATGCATTAATTGAAGAAGGATGCATTGGTCGTTCAACATATCAGGAACCGCTACTCCCTCCCTCGTCTGCATTGAAGCCGTATCAGGAACTGCGCCACCCGCTGTCAAATCGAATACTCCCTCCGTCTAGGTGAGTATTAAGTCATCTTACGAAAACCAAATACTCCCTCCTTTCCGGTTTATAAGGCTCAATTCAAAAATCTCACCAACTAAGGTAGATGATGAGTGGTGGAATATTTTTTGTAGTTTGCAAAAGCACCCAATTGATGCTCTTGTTTTCCTCAAAAAATTATGTTTACGAATGCATTAATTGCAATGCATGCATGCATAAAGTGCATGCATTGGTCGGTTTTCTCTTAATACTTGCATGCAATGATTTAATGCACCTTGAAGTCTGAACATGTGATGGGGAACAACCAAATTGAGCCTTATAAAATGGAAAAACTAAAATTTAGAGATAAGCCCTATAAACAGAAAAGGAGGGAGTAGTAAACACATAGGTGTGGTGCATTAACTCGCACGTTGTTTCTTATTTTTTGACATAAATAGAGGAATCAACCAAGAAGAGATGTGGGGCTTGTATGCTTTTAATGACTTGAGACTATCAAACATGACATGCAGTGGTCAGTTCGTTGCACAAGAACAAATACAACCCATGTCAGCACACATGCATCTTATATAGCATCACATCCAATGGATATAAAAGATGAATGAGACCAAATTATATCTCATATAGATGAGTTCTAGCAAAAATGTATTAATAATACTTTGTACTCATGCGCCATGTATCATATATTAGTATCATGTAGTACTTTATTTATTTATGAGGTATCCAGATGGCACTGCACCGCCAAGAAAAGAGGGTAACATCAAAATTATGGACTACTTTTTTGAGTATGTTGGTAAGGTCCGGTCATAGTCACTTGTTGAAATCTCTAAAAAGACAAATACTCCCTCGGTCCGGAAATACTTGTCATCAAAATGTATAAAAGGAAATGTATCTAGACGTATTTTAGTTTTAGATACATCTCTTTTTATCCATTTTGATGACAAGTATTTTCGGACGGAGGGAGTAGAAAACAGAGTTGGTGATGATGGTGTGCGTGCCATCCTGCAATATAGGCCGTCGGATTTATATCTAACGGATAGGAAAGAAACTATGGCAATTTTGCAAAAATATACCCACATGTCTCTCCACATTCGCAAATAAGGTCTTCCCTCGTTCAACATTTTCTCTCACAAGATGAACTACTCATACAAAAGCATCTTGATGTTCCGTGCAACGCACGGGCAGCTAGCTTATTTCTTTTAAAATAGTTGCTGCGATAATTGGGTTGAAGTGATATATTTTATGTCTGCCCCGAATGATTTCAGATTCACTAGTAGTAACAAAGAAAAGGTTGCCTTGTTAATTAACAGAAAACAGGGTGAAAACTATCACATGAGGCCGGTAAAAACAAGGCACACTGGGTTCAGCGTCATCGTCACTACAGTTGTGCGCACGCGAGAAGTCTACATATCAAGGGGGCTACCGAGTGAGGCACCGAGACACAATGTTTGAGAGAGAAACCAATTGACAGATTATGATCAGATCGAGTTGTCACCCTTCTACTGTCATTGTTGGGGGGAGGGAGAGAAAGACGTATCGAGAGTGTGCGCGGTAGGCACAGAGGCACAACTAGCGAGTGTGTGTGTGTGTGTGTGTTTGAAAGAGGAGTAGATAGATTATTATCAAGATCGATGTGCCACCCTACTCCTTTGGTGCCGGGTAGTGTGTGTGTATGTTTGAGAGAGAAGCCAGTCGATAGATTAGTATCAAGATCGAGGTGTCACCCTACTCCTTCGGTGTTGGGAAGTGTGCGTGTGTGGGGGGCAGTGGCACTCACATATCTCTACTCTTATAAAAAACAGAGTTGGTGATGATGGTGTTCCTGCCATCTTGCAATATAGGCCATCCAATTTATATCCGACGGACAGGAAGGAAACTATGGCAATTTTGCAAAAAGATACCCACACCCCTCTCCGCATTTGCAAATAAGGCATTCCCTCGTTCATCCTTTTCTCCCACGAGATAAACTTCTCATACAAATGCATCTTGATGTTCCGTGCAACGCATGGGCATCTTGCTACTAGGGAGAAGAAGTTTTTGTGACACATATCTAGCTATATTAAGGGATAGGTAGGTAGCATATGTGTGAGAGACATTAGTGGCTGTGGGTGGGCGGAATTAAAGGTGTGGGCATGTTAGACATAGAGAGCGTGTGTGTTTCTGTGTGAGAGACTTGTAGGACGGGGTAGAAAGACGAATTTAACCCTGATGGAGGGAGAGAAATACACGAAGTGCGCGTGTGTGATTCCGATGCCCATAGGGAAATGAGATATGTATGCGTGTGAGAGAAATTTCACAATTCATTCACGTATCACTATCTAGCGATCGTGGACGTGCATCGCTTGAACATAAGTCAATATCTACTTCGAATCGTGGCTAAAGGTACAATATCGATTCAACGCTATAAAGATTGGACACTCACATATCACATTTTTTCTATTTAAATAAGCCTTTTTAGTTGTCCATGCCAAAGTTACAGTGATGTTTCTTCAAACAACCAATGTAGCTATCATGAACATGCACCATTGTTACTCTTGCATTCAAATTCATTAGTCTTGGATGATTTAAGTTTCTATTTTGAAGTAATATATGTAATATTCATATATGAATTCAACGGGTACACAATTTATGAAATGGAGGCTATGTAATCATATGAGGTAACACTTTTAAGTAGCTGACTACAATATCCATTTCTTTTTGTGCGCCTCTACACTAACACGTCAATGCATTATGTTTAAAGTAAATAACCAATGGCACTAAATTATCTATTTACACGAGAAATACATAGGCTGAGCGTTTGATCCCTTTTTTGTGAACGCACCACTACACTAGTACGATTGGCCGCGCCCGTGTGAATGTCAAAGTTATTGGCGCATCATCCCGAGTTATTGTATTTTTTCTGGGGTGGACTTCACACCAGTTATTAACTGCTAACGTGTGCCCCGTGTACATAGTCTAGCATGACCTTCCCGCTAGCACGGTCCAAAATTAGTTGAAACTGGATACAAACGATCCCGTGGGCGGCAAAATCTCCCGCCTCCTTCTAAAATTTCCGCCACCTTAGTCTTTAGCATGTGAAATCCCCCTTTTGTCCTTGGTGCACGGAGATCAACAGTTACAATACCGCCCTCATCTACATGATAGGTCGGGGCTGCTTTGGTAACTTCTGGTTCCCCCACTACACGGCACCCCCATTTCCTCTCCCCCTCCCGCAAAAATGACTAACTCCACAGCACCAGAGCATCTTACATCACGTCGTCCGTACTTCATCGCCCTTTCTCCCCTCCCCTATCGAAACCCTAGACTACTCATCCACCAGCGTACCATAGCCCATTCACTGCCAACGGCGTCCACCTCGCCGGATCTTCTTCTGCGGCCGCATATACCCCTCCCACCTCCCCTAGAAACAAGTAGACTGCTCATCCACCACTGTACCAGAGCCCATTCAGTGTCGGCCTTGTCCACAGCGCCGGATCTGCTTCGCCGGTACTCTCATCAACCGCCGCGCATCTGCAGCGGCTCATTCGTACTCCCCACCGGAGACGCTTCGTCCACACCCCCCGGAGCCGCCCCACCGACGCCCCCATCGACGGCCTCTGTCCTCTTCGCTAACAGCTTCCTCAACCCTACCGGAGCCGCTTCGCCGACACCATCCTCAACCCTACTGGAGTAGCTTCGCCTATACCATTCTCAACCCTACCGGGGCCGCTTTGCCAACTCACAAGTCCATGGCCTCAGATATGCTTCCTCGCACCCTCATCCAACCTACCGGAGCAGCTTCTGACGCCCCATCCACGGCCGCAGATCTGCATCGTCGACACCACCCTTAACCCAACCACCGGAGCAGCTTTTGACGCCCCGTCCACGGCCGCAGATCTGCATCGTCGACACCATCCTTAACCCAACCACCAGAGCAGCTTCACCTACGCCCTCGTCCACGGCCATAGATCCTCTTCGCCCACACCGTAGTCCACCCTAACGGAGCCGCTCCACAAACATCCTACTCGACGGTTCTAGATCTCCTTACCGGACCCCGACAGCCAGCGAGCGTCATCACCCTCGATGTTTCTAATCTGATTCCCACAGTCTAGAGAGATGCCAAGCACCCTCCACGGCCTATGTACTTGTCACCTTTAAACCCGTCCAGCATCACCTGCCCGATGTACTTCAAATATACTAACCGGTCGTTGTTACCTGTTATGCAGCTGGCAAAAACTACAAGGACGATGTTTCTTCTGGATCTAACAGCTTGGCCAACCAAGATCCTGGACTGAGGCATTGCTATGATCTTGTAAGCGTGTCTCTCTCTCTTGTATTGTTCTGTGCCTGCCTGCGTTCTTTGCTAGGATTTTCGACCAGTAATCCCTTTGTGCAGACAATGATTTCTACTACTGGCTGCTAAATTAGATATGTAGATGTCATACATGATACTACCTCGTACCTCCGTTCCTAAATATAAGTCTTTCTAGAGATTCCACTATAGGCTACATACGGAGCAAAATGAGTGAATCTACACTCGAAAATGCATCTATATACATCTGTATGTGGTCCATACTGGAATTTCTACAAAGACATATATTTAGGAACAGGGGCAATACATTACACAAAATCATAGGTGGCATGTAGGAATTGCAGTGCACTACATTAGGCTCACTTAGAGTGCCTGCTAGTCCAGCATACAGAGTCATGGCTAGTTTATGGTACGCACACAATCGTTAATTGGTGGTTTAAATATGCGCAAGGGATATGCAATGTATTATCATGTAGAGATGTCTGAAATGAGCCGTGTCAACTTGCAGATAGGGTTACACAATGAAAAAGTACAAGATGTATGTGGCAATTTCATGGAACATCGCAAAAAAGGAGAGGCAGCGGTGAGCCTATACAGTGTGCCATGGTACGTCACTCCTCCATTGCAATCATCGTGACATGTTATTTGTATGCCATTTCTATTAGCCAAGTTTCTTAGGGACAGTTATTACGATTTATCCTAAGAAAATAAGCACCTGTGAATATAAGCTCCATGTAATAAGCCAACCAGTTCTTTTCATCGCGTTTTCAGCTTATCTTTGGTATGATCAGTGGAAAGTCTAGATTGCATTATATTTTTTTCATTTTGCTGCCCATATGGAAATTAATTTGACTTGCAAACATCACAAATTGAACCCAGTGCAGTAATTAATATGATAGGAAAACAGACCATCACTATTTGCTCAAAATGCAAATACAAACATACCATCTACTTGGCACAATCTACTTTGGTCGATGTTTTCCATAGAGATCCCATTGCCTAATTTAAACGAAGAACACATGACCCACATTTAAATGAAGAACAATTATTTATTGAAATTCGATGGTCCAAGTGGCTGGTTATTATCGTATAGTAGCATCACCTGAAAGCATCATATAGCAGCAGCAGCAGCTCATAGCAACTCATCATACAGCAGTAGCAGTCTACAATTCATCATATACCAGCAGCAGCTCATAGCAGTTCATCATATAGCAGCAGCAGCAGCAGCTCATGGCAATTCATCATATAGCAGCGGCAGGAGCAGCTCATAGCAATTCATCATATAGCAGCAGCAGGAGCAGCGTGTAGCAACTCATCATATAGCAGCAGCAGGAGCAGCTTGTAGCAACTCATCATATAGCAGTAGCAGCAGCTCATAACAATTCATCATATAGCAGCAGCAGCAGCTCATAGCAACTCATCATACAGCAGCAGCAGCTTATAGCAATTCATCATATAGCAGCAGCAGGAGCAGCTCATAGTAATGCATCATATAGCAGCTGTCGGCGTTCTGGGAACGGGGGTCCCCAGACTTGCCTGCCTGCGGCCTGCGGCGTGGCTCAAGTGGGGGCCCAGCGCGGCCCATCTTCATCAACACGAGGCTCAAGACCCTCGCGAGGGGCCAAGCCTCGCGAGGTGGACGACACGGCGCATCCTCAGGCACAGCCTCCTCAGGCTGGCTCGCGAGGAGGCGGAGAGTTCAAGGCGGGGTACCTCGCGAGGTGCCCATGACGCAAGCCATGACGACTCGAGGCACCAGGCGGGTGCCAGCACGCGCAGCGTCCTTCTTTCCTCTTTGGTGCAAAGGGGACAAGCATATCCGCGGAGTACCGAGGCATCAGGCAAAGGTTGCCATTCCGGTGCAACAAGACCAGGACCAAGCGGACTACGAGACGGAGGTCACCATGGAGCCCAGCACGGCGTCACCACCAGAGCCTTTGGCAGGCGAAGACTGCTTTTGTCAGGATAGACGTACTCGCTGTCCCCCTTCAAATTAGCCCGCCATTGTTGGATCCCTTCCCGCTCAATATTTGGGAAGAGGACCAGGGTCTCTATAAATAGGACTAGCCACCCACATAGCAGGGGGGGTTCGGTTCGGTTCGGCTCGGTTCGGTTGGTCAGTTGGGATCTGGAAGAGAGGAAGAGTGAAAGAGAGAGATAGAGAGGGGTGACTGAACTCCCCATAGCAGTTCATCACCCCAGCCAAGAGCAGACCCTCGCGAGGCTGTTCTTCCTTGTAGTGTTCATCATCACCAGCCCCCAAGAGGCAATCCATCCACCACACACTGGAGTAGGGTATTACACCACAATGGTGGCCCGAACCAGTATAAATCTTGTGTCTTTCGTGCAGTTCTTTTAGTAGTTTAGATCCCATCAAGACGGAGGGGTTGAAGGTGAGGTTTCCGCGCGCACCCCAGTGTTCGAACCTTAAGGGTCTGCAGGAACCTGAAATCCGACATTTGGCGCGCCAGGTAGGGGTGCGCCGGAGTTCGTCTTCCACCACTCCGTGCCCCGTCGCGTCTTCATCACCATGCCCGGCGACCAGGAGGGCAACCCCGACCCGTGGGCTGCGTGGCCCAAACGCGCGGAACCGCTCGCCTCGGGCGACCCCGCGCCCCAGGCAGCTCGCAGTCCGCAGGGCGCTGCGGCCCGCGGGCGACGCGGACAGACTTCGACAACTCTTACGCCGCGGCAGGCTCGGTCAGCAGCAAGGGCCTCCAATCATGCCACGACAACGACAACATACACCAGCCGGGAGCAGGCGAACTCAAGGGCCGCGCTCACAGTGGCCCGGGAGCTGCTGCGGTGCAGGCTGCTGGAGGGTAGCCACGACGTGTTGCTGGAGCGAGTGGCGGAGCTCCTGGGCTTCCCCGCCTCGGGGGCTCACCCCTTCTCCACCCAGCTCCCATCTCAAGCCCAGAGCGACCCGCACGGGGGCTCCACGCGCGCCCGCGGGCTTCAAGGCTACTCCGATGCCAGTGAAGCTGTCAGCACCGGACTGGTGGTGCCGCTGCCCCCGCCCCCGGCCCGCGAAGGAGAAGGACTCGACGCGACCCATGGCCCCGGAGGGCGGCCGCGTTGCCACCCCGTGGCAGGCATGACAGGTGGGGCCGCATGGCATGTGGGGCGCCACGGCATGGCATACGGGATGACGGCGACGGAAGAGTATGTGCCCCTCATGATGGACCAAGGACACCCTCACGAGGACGGGCAGGGCTCACTCCTCGGCCCCAGCTGGGGGGACGAGATGATGGAGGCTGAGCCCTTCCAGGAGCTCCGGGACGAGCCCGCTAACCATGGATCGCAGGAGGTGCAGGTTGCCGTGGCAAGCGGCTGCCTCGCTCCTACAGTCTCCCACCCCTCGGGAGGAGGGTGCAGGGGGCTGCAGGGGAGGGGCCGGGATCCGACATCACCACCGCGGCGTTCGGAGCAAGGCGTTCTCAGGAGGTAGGCCCTCTGCTGGGGAGGTGCCTCAGGGCCTGCCCCTGGCAGAGGACCCGTGGTCGTCGGGGGAACCGCTGGCGACCGCTCTACCCCATCGGGCGGCGTCCTGGGTTCCGGTCGTTGCTGATGGCACTAGAGTATGGCGCAAGGCGGGGCCCTTGTCTGGCGATATGAAGCAAGGCCAGTACCTGTGAAGAAGGCCCAGTGCCTGTGAAGCTCGCCGCCCCGTGACACTCTCACGTAATAATGAGTGGGGCTGTACACGCCCCGGAGTCTCAGGGGTGCCGGCCTCAGGCCCTGGGGCTCCCTCCCACGCCCAATGGACAGCACTTAGCTC
Source organism: Triticum monococcum (assembly GCA_034509565.1). NCBI lineage: Eukaryota > Viridiplantae > Streptophyta > Magnoliopsida > Poales > Poaceae > Triticum > Triticum monococcum. The sequence goes on from CM067847.1 coordinate 574,023,601, forward strand.
CGCGCTGGTGAGAAGACGTCCAAGACTAGATTAGGTGCCGGACGCGGCCTTTTGTTGCCCTTCCCTTTGGTTGTAGCTTTTTCTCTCGCTGGATTTAAGTTGGATTCGAATTTGAGATTTGCATGTGTTCGGGGAGGGGTGCTTGTTCTCGCTCGAGCTATTTCTCGCGTTCTGGTTGCCGCTTCGTCACAGCTGCCTCCCCTCGCGAGCCCCTCGCGAGTCGGGTCAGGCCAGGCTCGTGCGCAGCCCAGGCTGCCGCCGTTGCTCCCTCTCGGGAGGATTTTCGGGTGACTGCGGAGGTTGCCCTATTCGGAAAAGGCCCAGAGCCTGTGAAGCAAGGCGAGTGCCTGTGAAGCTCTCGCGCTCGAGGAAAAGGCCCAGAGCCTGTGAAGCAAGGCGAGTGCCTGTGAAGCTCTCGCGCTCAAGGAAAAGGCCCGGAGCCGGTGAAGCAAGGCGAGTGCCTGTGAAGCTCTCGCGCTCGAGGAAAAGGCCCAGAGCCTGTGAAGCAAGGCGAGTGCCTGTGAAGCTCTCGCGCTCAAGGAAAAGGCCCAGAGCCTGTGAAGCAAGGCGAGTGCCTGTGAAGCTCTCGCACTCGAGGAAAAGGCCCAGAGCCTGCGAAGCAAGGAGAGTGCCTGTGAAGTCATCACGCTCGGGAGAAGGCCCAGAGCCTGTGGAGAAGGCCAACGCATGAGGAGTTTCTCATCAGCGACAACCTCACATCCTGAGGACCCAACTAGAAAGCGCCCAGGGCGTCGCGCCCTCCTGCAGGCCGCCTCGGAACCAGTGTGGGACAAAGGTAAACCAGCCCACCGTCAGGCACGAGCGCAGTTTGATTACTACTGATATGATGGACCCAGGTTTTTACATGAGGGGCTTCCCCTCCCAAAATGCTCTCACACGCCACCAGGTCAAAAGCCTGAGTTCTATTCATGCAGAGTGAAAAAGACAGGAGCGATACGCGCTCAGTCGGACCAATCCCCCAATGCGTCCCCGGAAGCACCTCCTGAGCCTTCGCCGGAGTCGCCGAGCTCGCCATCGACGCCTGTGTCGCTGCCGGCGGCGTCAGGGCCGCTCGCCGCGCCGTCCTCGTCGGCACCCACGACCACGTCGCTGTCATCCGAAGCGAAGACCCTGACAAGGGCGTCCACATTATCCTCCACCCAGCGCGCCAAGTCGTCTTGGACGGCCTGGGAGACTGGGGCGATGACAGCGTCAAAATCGAAGCGGGGATTCATGTTCTGGAGATGGCTGAAGACACGGGAAAAGGCGCGCTTGAGCAAGGCGCGGCTCCTCTCCTCCACCAACCTGTCGGCCCTGACTGACCGCGCCTCCAGCTGCGTCACCACGGCGGTGAAGAACTGCAAGTTACCGGCATAATTGATCGTGTGTGGTTCGCCGACGGACGCCTCGCAGATGTTGCCCAAGGCCACGTTAGCCCTCTCCCTAAGCGTGGTGAACATGGGGCCATGTGCGTGCTCCAGGAGTCACCGCTGGCGTATTTCATCGGCGTTCTGGCGCTCAACGACCTCGGCCTCTTCCATCCGCTGGCGAAGACGGAGCACCTCGACTTGAGAGGCGGCCAGCTCCTTTTGCGCTGCCTCAAGGGCGGCCCAGGAGGCGTCGGCCAGCCGCATTGCCTCGTCCCGTTGGGTCCTCAGGGCCGCGGTTCTGCCTTTGGCTTCGACCCGGATCATCCCCAGCTTCCCCTCGAACTCACACTCGAGGCCTTGGCGCGCCGTCGCCACCCGACGACAAACCTCCTCCAGGACACGCGCTTCCCGCGCTGCGACATCGTCCTCCGCTTGCGTCACTAGGCTCTCCCTCATCTCCAGCCTCTCGTACTCGCGGGAGCGTTCGGCGGCCTCCAGCACCAACGCTTCCTCACACTTCAGAAGCTTGGTTGGGTCGCCGGAAGCCACCTCCATCGACGCGAGGGCTGCCTCGCGCAGCTCCGCTTGCTCCTCCAACGAGTGGCATCGGGCCAGGAGCTCGTGAGCTCGCTCCTCCACCGCCTCTCGCCACCCATCAGCTCTCCGGGCCTCCTCGATGGCCTGGGAGCGGGCCACTCGGGAGGCCTCCAGCGACGCCTTCGCCTCTTCATCATCAAGGTCACATTGGCGGCACGCAAGGGCGACGGCGGCCTCCAGCTCACGCCTCCCTACAGCCAGGCGCAGGCCCTCGGCCTCCAGGCGAGCATCTTCAGCGGCAAGCTCTTCCCCAAGCAGGTCCACCGCGTCGTCCGCTCGTCGAAGGAACCCTTGGCGGTGATTGCGGCGCTCCCGGGCACGCTCAAGCACATCTTCCACACCATCGTCCGCCCCAAGCAAGCGCCGGGGGCTGCGAGTCATCGTCCCTCCTCCGGGCAGGGGGCTGGGGCCTGGCGCCCCCGTGGTGGCCGGACACGCCACATCAGAAGCCCGACCAAGGGCCAGCCCGCCTCCAGATGAGGGGCGTAGGAGGCGCCTCAACCTGTCGCAGCCCAAAACCAGACGGGAGGCACCCGACAGACTGGCTATCCCCTGAGAAGGCCCGCGAAGGAGAAGCGCGGGGAATGAAGGGCCGCAGCGCACCTCGGGATGATCCGCCCCACCAGACGCCCTCACCACGAGGGCAGAGCTGCTCGGAGCACTTGAGGATGGTGGAGGAGGCGAAGCCAAAGGAGGTGGTACCTCGGCGACTTCCGTGACCTCCGCCGGAAGGGGCCTGCAGAGCAAGGATCAGCGAAAGCAACAAAAGGATCAGGGGTCAGAGAGGAAAAATACTTACTCGTCGGTGGCGAAGTACTTCCTGCGCTTCAGCACGCGACAAGGGGAGTCATCACCCAGAGCCTCCCTCTTCCTCCGGAGGGCCTCGAAGTCCACGCGGAAGCGGCCCAAGAGAAGAGCGCAAGGATCAACCTGCCGCGAGGACGAAGCATCAGGACGGTCCGCGTCGGGATCGCCCGCCTGGCGCATGCCACCCATCACCTCATCAGAAGGCGGGACTAGGGCCTCCAAGGCCTCAGCCCCAGGTGCTGGAGGCGGCTACCTACCACCTTCAGCCGCAGCAGAACGGGCCTCAGGAGCTGCCCCCTCGCGAGCGGCACCCAGCGCTGCCACTTCCTCAGGAGCCCCCTCGGCCTCAGGTGCCTCCTGCCTCCCTGCTCCGCCACTTGAGGAGGAGTCGCCTTGGCCGATTGGGAGGGGAGTCACCACTACAGGGTTCTCGCGAGGTCCTTGGAGGCCGGCGGGGCGCAGCCCCCACTCATCGAAGACGGGCATCTGCTTCACGAAGTCAGCCCTGCTCTGGCAGAGATACAGCAAGGCCCCTCCCTGCCGGATGTTGCCAGGATTGGGGTCCCCGGCCAAGGTCAAGAGCGTCGACTTCAGCGCCGCAGGAGCCAGGTCTTCCTCCTGGAGCCTCATGTCGTCCTCGCGGCCGTCGGAAGGCCCACATTCGGCGAGAGTGGCGCTGCAGGGGAGCGACGCGGCACAGCAAAAACTCCTTCACCACTTTGGGCTCCGTCACGCCGAGTTTCCTCAGGAGCGTGAAGCGGGGCCAGACGAAGACAAGCCGGGGGTTCTTCAGTGTCTCCTGGTCCCAACTTGAATTGGGGACAGCAGGCGAGGTCGGCTCCGATAGCAGGGGGCTGGGCACCCCTGCGTCCACGTACAACCACCGCTCGCGGAACCCAACCGCGGGTTGGGGGAGTTTGAAGTTAATTCCAGATGCCTTGGTCTCAGGCTCGGCAGCAAAGCTCGCGCACGCCCAGCGCTGGGAGGGATCGACAAGACACAGCGAGAAGAAGTGGCACAGCAAGGCAACCGAAGGAGGGATGCCCACCATGGCTTCGCAAACGAAGGAGAAGGCTGAAAGGAGGGTGATGGACTCGGGGCTTAGATGCATCAAGTGGATCTGATAGTGGGAAAGCACGGCAATGAAGAAATCGGAGAAGGGGGGAACCAGACCCGCCCACAAGGCATCGGTAAAACATGGGACCTCGGTTGCTATCCTGTCAATGGAGAAGAGGGACGCGGGCCAGGCAGTCGTCCTCCCGCACTTGTTGAAGACGGTGGTCAAAGCCAAGCTGTCCCTGCCCAGGCACTCTTGGTTGAGTATGGTCGACCGGCCGGCGGCGGGGGCCCCCGCCGGCGGCGCACAAGATGAAGGCATGGGTTCCTCCACTCTCTCCTTCCCCGTCGGAGTCATGGCGACAAGAAGGGGGGAGGATTCGAGATTGGATTGAAGGCAGGAGCAGGCATTCGAAGGAAGGAAGAACAGGGGACACCCGAGCAATAGGAAGGGGAGCAGTTGTGTACAACTACTAGTCCGCCTAGCAGGGCGCACAATAAGGAAGCGTGGGGGAACGGTGCCGCCCACGTCCAATCAACCGCCACGCGGCGCCCAAGGCCGCAGGCTGTTAGGGCCCGCGGCGCTTCGCCCTTGCCCTTTCGCCTCTCGGCACGGCCAAGCCCATGCGCGCCTTGGGCCCAGGGGCTACTGTCGGCGTTCTGGGAACGGGGGTCCCCAGACTTGCCTGCCTGCGGCCTGCGGCGTGGCTCAAGTGGGGGCCCAGCGCGGCCCATCTTCATCAACACGAGGCTCAAGACCCTCGCGAGGGGCCAAGCCTCGCAAGGCGGACGACACGACGCATCCTCAGGCACAGCCTCCTCAGGCTGGCTCGCGAGGAGGCGGAGAGTTCAAGGCGGGGTACCTCGCGAGGTGCCCATGACACAAGCCATGACGACTCGAGGCACCAGGCGGGTGCCAGCGCACGCAGCGTCCTTCTTTCCTCTTTGGTGCAAAGGGGACAAGCATAGCCGCGGAGTACCGAGGCATCAGGCAAAGGTTGCCATTCCGGTGCAACAAGACCAGGACCAAGCGGACTACGAGACGGAGGTCACCATGGAGCCCAGCACGGCGTCACCACCAGAGCCTTTGGCAGGCGAAGACTGCTTTTGTCAGGATAGACGTACTCGCTGTCCCCCTTCAAATTAGCCCACCATTGTTGGATCCCTTCCCGCTCAATATTTGGGAAGAGGACCAGGGCCTCTATAAATAGGACTAGCCACCCACATAGCAGGGGGGTTCGGTTCGGTTCGGCTCGGTTCAGTTGGTCAGTTGGGATCTGGAAGAGAGGAAGAGAGAAAGAGAGAGATAGAGAGGGGTGACTGAACTCCCCATAGCAGTTCATCACCCCAGCCAAGAGCAGACCCTCGCGAGGCTGTTCTTCCTTGTAGTGTTCATCATCACCAGCCCCCAAGAGGCAATCCATCCACCACACACTGGAGTAGGGTATTACACCACAATGGTGGCCCGAACCAGTATAAATCTTGTGTCTTTCGTGCAGTTCTTTTAGTAGTTTAGATCCCATCGAGACGGAGGGGTTGAAGGCGAGGTTTCCGCGCGCACCCCAGTGTTCGAACCTTAAGGGTCTGCCGGAACCCGAAATCCGACAGCAGCAGCAGAAGCAGCTCATAGAAATTCATCGTATAGTGGATCAGAATGAAAATTTGGCAAAAATTCAGAGGAGATCCTCACCTTGTTGGATGAGCTCATCCTTCAACAGCACCTCAAGGCCATAGTCTGGGAGGAGGGGAGGGGGAATAAGGTGCCTTCTGCCGCAATGTGGCATCAGCCGTAGTTGTGCAGCGCCCGCCGGAGTAGTGCGTTGGACGAACCACAGTGGAGCAGTTGCTGGAGACCATGAGAATGAGGGGCGGCACCAGAGGGAGGAGAAGCCAGGGAGATTTGCCCCTACCACCGGCCATGTAGCCTAGATGGACATAGCATTGTCGAGGACAAGGCCAGATGGTACCAGTGGCGACGGCTCGCTGGAGGAACCCTAGTGCTGCAGGCAGGGGATCGAGGTAGAGGGAAAGGGGAGAGGAGATGCAAGCGGGCAGGGCAATGAATGATTGCGTGTTTGTTTTTACTTGAGGGTCAGGTGTGACACGGGCATCAGCAGTTGCATTTTGAGTGTAATATAGGCAGACAGCAGAGTCATTTCACTATTCCCCTTCCCTTCAATTTTTAGTGAGGTTCTACCCGAAACACCCCCCTCCAAAGCGAAATTAGTTAAACCCAAGCCCATAACTCAAAAATGACTTCTTTACATCTTTTATGGCTTATTTTGACAATATGCCCTGAAAAGGCGAAATCGAACTAGCCCTTAACCTGCAATTCAATTGTGCGTGCAATGATGAATCACTCATGCCTGCTATCTGTACATTTAGGCATCATCATACATGGCATAACCTAATACATGTGCATTCCATTGTAGAATCTAGAATATGCAATGTTTATGTTAGTTCATACGTTGCACATGATGTTTAAATGCCCCTTAAATCTGGTCAGTCAAGTGATGGTCTTTAAGCTTCCTTCTTTGCTTCTTTTCTTGATATATAAGATTTGCTCACACATCTGTTCAATTGCTTGTTTGCATCAGCCAGCCATACTAGGACTGTTTGCTTTGATTACTTGTTGTTCTTGACATAGCACTCTAACAGAGCTTGTCAACGATTTAAACACTAAGGGCTGCTGTAGTGGGGCCTTGTCTAACTCATAGGTGACATAAAGGTTTGGTTGTACACTACAGTAGGCTCTCCAAGAGTACCTGGAGATCCAGTTCGAAGGTATGCCTAGTTTTTACATAGTGCAGACATAGTAAATGCTCATTTCATTGTGTGCAAGTGCAAGACATGCGGCATGTTTCATTATGTGGTGGTGTTTTGTTATAATCTCATTCTTTTGTGTTCACGGACTAGAAAGTATGCATATTTATCTTCCAAGGAGGCGAGTAACTAGTTTATGTCACCTTGCAGAGGGGGTGCAATGAAGATAAGATTGAGGATTTCCAAGTACAAGATGTTAGGAAGGAGCCTTGCAAGAGAAGTAGGAGCTGCGTTGAGCCTCTTCAACCTGCTAAGGTAAGTCACTGTATGCAACTCAACAGTTCAATTCCTTGTTTGTTTCAGGCATAGTTAATTTTCTCTTTTCAATTGCTTTATTTGTCCTCAGTTAATGAGATGCCCAAATAATCATGCCTGATGTTCGGTACTTGTATCACTATTAGTTGACATAATTAAAGGCCTTACCATTTAATTACTCTGCCGAAGTGTGCCTGAAGCTTTGAAGTCTATTAACCAACTATTATTGCATGAGGCTCACAATCTAGTTTATACTACGCTAATGATTGCATAGTTTTGCCTGCTATAGTATGTTTGTATGAAACCCTCTGATGTTCATTATGCTCCCTAAGACTTTAATTGAGGCATAGAATGGCCAAGTGCTTGCTTACTTATACGCAACGTGCTGTCTAAATTTGTAACTTGTCTGTTTTTTCAATTGGGCCCCAACATCATGCTCCTCTGGTGAGCTAAGAGGGATTTCTGTATGCAGGCTGCACATACTATCTTTTTTATAATTTTTAAAATATCACCTGCTTATGCTTCATGACGTGTAACATTTTTTTTGAAAGTGACGTGTAACATTATTGTTAGTCCTGTTTTGCCATGTAGTACAAAATAGTGTCTTGTTCGCTTCACTATTGTAACTATATTTTTGCCCTAGTCATGTGTACTTACAGAAACATTTCAAGATGAAGTGACATCAACACAAAGATCTGCGAGCAGTGTGGCATGGCCGTTATCGAATGATTATGGATTGGAATTGGAATGTGTTGATGTTCTCGAGCATCAACTAGAGGTGGCAAGACAACATGTACATGATTGTCAACGTATAATCAACAAGTTGAGACTGGACATGCAGGTATTAGATGCAGGAGTCAAAAAATGAAACAAGACACTGAGGTAACCATGAAGGAATTGGAGATTTTGCAGACTGAAATTTGTGCTATCTGAATCCGGCCAATCCTATTTTCTGAAGAGATTATAGTTCAAATGGAGTTAAGTTGATCCGCGTCCACGATGTATGAGCTGTATTTGCCCAGTGGGTATAATCGGCTGTAATATCTTTATTGTATAGTGTAGGATTATTCTACCTTTCTATGCCTTGATCTCTTTGTTGTAATAGTGTAGGCTTTTTAGAGGTGATAGTATTGAGTAGGATAATTCTTTGAATATGCTATATCGTTCAAACGGGGGCCAATTCGCCCGACCATGGCCCTTCACGGGCCGTCGGATCCACGGGCCTTCTACGTCTCGTAGGATCCATGGGCCTTCTACGTCTTGTAGGATCCATGGGCCTTCTACGTCTCGTAGGATCCATGGGCTGCCGGCTCATTTATGGGTCTTGTACGGGCCTTTAATGGGCCGTAGACAGGCCTTTAATGGAAATCGTACGTTTGGGCTGACCATAACGGGCCGTTAATAGGCCATATTTGGTGATGCTATGAAAATGGCCCAACAGACTAACGGTCCCCAAACGGGCCAACTGTAACGACGGGCTGAATTTGGCCCACAAACAGAAAATGACAGTAACGGGCCATAAGTAACCGAATGCTGCAAATGAGCCCAAGAATAAATGGGCCCTCATAAGGCTGAAAGTTAACTTGGGCTGGAAACAGCCCAGCGGAATAACGGGCCGTTAATGGGTATAAAGTGATACACTGTTCATTACGGGCCAGTTTCACCACGGGCGGTTAATGGGTGTAAAGTAATACGCTGTTCATTATGGGCCAGTTTCAGCATGGGCCACTAATGGGCCAAGAGTTACAAAGGGCCTCATATGGGACGAAAGACGTCATGGGCTATACATGGGCCAGAAGTGAAAACGGGCTGGAATCATATTGGACGGCCCAGATGAGGCTATTGGGCCTAATTCGGATAGGGCATAACGGGCCTTGGGTTAGCGAGCTGTAAGTGGGCTATATGCGAACAGTCCATTAACAGGCTTTCCATGGGCCGGCACGCCAGCTTTTGACCAAGTCAAATGGGCCGGCCTTTTCACAGGAATGGGCCACTGTTGGGCCGTGCCACGTGTCGACGTATCATAGGCGCCTTCTGTCCGGTGAGTGGATGACATTTGTCCCAACGATGAGCCGACACGTGTTTCCTCTAGCCAATGATGATTTTACACGTGGAAAATCCCCATTGGTCGGGGCTGTTAACGGGTTATCAGATCCAAAACCCGACCCGATAGCTTAACGGTGTTCCATTACGGTGGATGCCACGTGTCGTTCACCCTTGACGAAAGCACTTCTATGACGCACGATTTATTGTCATGGAAGTGGACACTTCCGTGATGATAATTTTGGTAATGTCATGGAACACTTCTACGACAGCACAGGTATGACTATCTTGATTCTGTCATAAATTTGTCATGGATGTACATGCATGACAAAAAAGCGACCTACTGTGACAAACACGTATCATCACGGAAGTGTATTTTTTTGTAGTGTTAGGGCAGTTCCGCTTCCAGTGACTAGTCCCTTTGTAGTAGAAGCACTCAGTTTCAGGCTTGGGTCCAGATTTGGGCTTCTTCCCGAGAGTGACAACTTGCTTGCCATTCTTCTTGAAGTTCCCCTTCTTTCCCTTGCCCTTTTCCTTGAAACTAGTGGTCTTGATAACCATCAACACTTGTTGCTGCTTCTTGATTTCTACCTCTGCAGCTTTAAGCATAGCGAAGAGCTCGAGAATCGTCTTATCAATCCCTTGCATATTATAGTTCATCACAAAGCCTTTGTAGCTTGGTGGCAGTGATTGAAGAACTCTGTCAATAACACTATCATCCGGAAGATTAACTCCCAGTTGAGTCAAGTGGTTATGGTACCCAAACATTCTGAGTATGTGTTCACTAACAGAATTGTTCTCCTCCATCTTGCAGCTATAGAACTTGTTGGAGATTTCATATCTCTCAACTTGGGCATTTTCCTGAAATATTAACTTTAACTCCTGGAACATCTCATATAGTCCATGACCTTCAAAATGTCTTTGAAACCGATTCTACGCCATAAAGCATGGCACACTGAACTATCGAGTAGTCATCAGATTGAGCTTGCCAGACGCTCATAACATCAGCATCTGCTCCCGCAGCAATCCTTTCACCCAGCGGTGCATCAAGGACATAATTCTTCTATGCAGCAATGAGGATAATCCTCAAGTTACGGACCCAGTCCGTGTAGTTGCTACCATCATCTTTCAACTTCGCTTTCTCTAGGAACGCATTATAATTCAAGGGAATGGTAGCATGGGCCATTGATCTACAATAACATAGATATGCAAAAACTATCAGGTACTAAGTTCATGATAAATTAAAGTTCAACTAATCATATTACTTAAGAACTCCCACTTAGATAGACATCCCTCGAGTCATCTAAATGATCACGTGATCCATATCAACTAAACCATGTCCGATCATCACGTGAGATGGAGTAGTTTTCAATGGTGAACATCTTCTATGTTGATCATATCTACTATATGATTCACGTTCGACCTTTCGGTCTCCAGTGTTCCGAGGCCATGTCTGTACATGCTAGGCTCGTCAAGTTTAACCCGAGTATTCGCACGTGCAAAACTGTCTTGCACCCGTTGTATCTGAACGTAGAGCTTATCACACCTGATAATCATGTGGTGTCTCGGCATGATGAACTGTCGCAACGGTGCATACTCAAGGAGAACACTTATACCTTGAAATTTAGTGAGAGATCATCTTATAATGCTATCGCCGTACTAAGAAAAATAAGATGCATAAAAGATAAACATCACATGCAATCAAAATATGTGACATGATATGGCCATCATCATCTTGTGCCTTTGATCTCCATCTCCAAAGCACCATCATGATCTCCACCGTCACCGGCTTGACACCTTGATCTCCATCGTAGCGTCGTTATCGTCTCGCCAACTATTGCTTCTACAACTATCGCTAACGCATAGTGATAAAGTAAAGCAATTACATGGCGCTTGAATTTCATACAATAAAGCGGCAACCATAAGGCTCCTGCCAGTTGCCGATAACTTTTACAAAACATGATCATCTCATACAATAATGTATATCACATCATGTCTTGATCATATCACATCACAACATGCCATGCAAAAACAAGTTAGACGTCCTCTACTTTGATGTTGCAAGTTTTACGTGGCTGCTACGGGCTTCTAGTAAGAACTTTTCTTACCTACGCATCAAAACCACAACGGTGATTTATCAAGTTTGCTATTTTAACCTTCAACAAGGACTGGCCATAGTCAAATCCAATTCAACTAAAGTTGGAGAAACAGACACCCGCTAGCCACCTTTATGCAAAACAAGTTGCATGTTTGTCGGTGGAACCGGTCTCATGAACATGGTCATGTAAGGTTGGTCCGGGCCGCTTCATCCAACAATACCGCCAAATCAAAATAATACAATGGTGGTAAGCAATATGACGATCACTGCCCACAAATCTTTGTGTTCCAATCGTGCATATCATCTACGCATAGACCTGGCTCTGATGCCACTATAGGGGAACGTAGCACGCAATTTCAAAAAAAATCCTACGATCACGCAAGATCTATCTAGGATATGCATAGCAACGAGAGGGGGAGAGTGTGTCCACGTACCCTCGTAGACCAAAAGCGGAAGCGTTAGTTTAACATAGTTGACGTAGTCGAACGTCTTCGTGATTCAACCGATCAAGTACCGAACATATGGCACCTTCGAGTTATGCACACGTTCAGCTCGATGACGTCCCTCGAACTCTTGATGTAGCAAAGTGTCGAGGGAGAGTTTCGTTAGCACGACGGCGTGGTGACGGTGATGGTGAAGTGATCCGCGCAGGGCTTCGCCTGAGCACTACGACAATATGACCGGAGGAGTAAACAGTGGGGGGGCACCGCACACGGCTAAGAACAATTGATGTGTCTTAGAGGTGCCCGCCCCCTCGCCCCCGTATATAAAGGAGGGAGAGGGGAGGAGGCCGGCCTAGGGTGCGCCAAGTGGGGGAGTCCCACTTGGACTCCTTGTCCAATTCGCCCCCCCCCCTTTCCTTTTACTAGAAGGGGAAAGGGGGAAGGAGAGGGAGGAGGAGAAGGAAAGGGGGCCACGCCCCCTCCCCTAGTCCAATTCGGATTCCTTCCCTGGGGAGGGCTCCACCCCTTGTGGGCTGCCTTGCCTTCCTCCTATGGCCCATGTGGGCCATATCTTCCACCGGGGGGTTCCGGTAACCCCCCCCCCCCCCCCCCCCCCCGTACTCCGATACGTCCCCGATACTTTTTGAAACACTTCCGGTGTCCGAATACTATTGTCCAATATATCAATCTTTACCTCTCGACCATTTCGAGACTCCTCGTCATGTCTGTGATATCATCCAAGACTCTGAACAATCTTCGGCCACCAAAACACATAACATAATACAAATTGTCATCAAACATTAAGCGTGCGGAACCTACAGGTTCGAGAACTATGTAGACATGACTGAGACACCTCTCCAGTCAATAACCAATAGCGGAACCTGGATGCTCATATTGGTTCCCACATATTCTACGAAGATCTTTATTGGTCAAAACGTAATGACAACATATGTCATTCCCTTTGTCATCGGTATGTTACTTGCCCGAGATTCGATTGTCGATATCTTCATACCCAGTTCAATCTCGTTACCGGCAAGTCTCTTTACTCTTTATGTAATGCATCATCCCGTAAGGCCGTAACTAACTCATTGGTCACATTGCTTGCAAGGCTTATCATGATGTGCATTACCAAGAGGGTCGAGAGATACCTCTTTGATACTCTAAGTGACAAATCCTAATCTCGATCTATGCCAACCCAACAAATACCTTCGAAGATACTTGTAGAGTATCTTTATAATCACCCAGTTATGTTGTGATGTTTGATAGCACACAAGGTATTCCTCCGGCATTCGGAAGTTGCATAATCTCATAGTCAAAGGAATACATATAAGTCATGAGGAAAGCAATAGCAATAAAACCTAACGACCATTATGCTAAGCTAACGGATGGGTCTTGTCCATCACATCATCATCAAATGACAATACATGTCTATGGTTAGGAAACTTTAACCATCTTTGATTAACGAGCTACTTTAGTAGAGGCATACTAGGGACACTTTGTTTTGTCTATGTATTCACACATGTATCAAGTTTCCGGTTAATACAATTCCAGCATGAATAATAAACATTTATCATGATATAAGGAGATATAAATAACAACTTTATTATTGCCTCTAGGGCATATTTCCTTAAGTTAGCTCATGCCTCTCCTTCATGTAAAATTGCAAGAATGATTACCGGTACTTGTTATCGATTACCTAGGGACAAATGATTTTCTTGTTGACAAAAGCTATCCACTTTTATTACCTTGCAATTTATTCGTAGTTTTATTCTCGCAATGTACTCGTAGTTTTATTCTTGCAAAATAGTTTCATACTTGTTCTAGGTAAAGAAAACGTCAAGTGTGCGTAGAGTTGTATCGGTGGTCGATAGAACTTGAGAGAATATTTGTTCTACCTTTAGCTCCTCGTTGGGATCGACACTCTTATTTATCGAAGAAGGCTACAAATGATCCCCTACACATGTGGGTTGTCACAGATGTACTGGATTGATGGAGTGGGGCGGTTGCCTCATGGGTGGTGAGGAGACAGCCCTCGGCCATGCTCCCCTATAAAAGGAGGGGTGGGCGAGGGGCTCATCCACACACACATCTTCTCCTTCTTCTTTTTCTTCTTCTTCTTGCATCTTACTTCTGGTATGGTGAGGGGAAGAGGACGTGGTCGGGCTCCAGAGGTGGCGACGCAGGTCTCTTCTCGGCAGCGTCTTCATCGCCTAGTTGGGGATGCGGGGGCAGAGTCCAGCGCACAAGGTGGAGCCGCAGGACGTGGATGCGGCCGTCGTGGCGCTCGGGGTCGAGGAGGGCGTGGCGGTGCTCTGGTCGCACCTCCCCCGGTCAACCTGGCTCGAATGGAGGGCCACGTCGGGGACCAACCGTTGGAGTTCATTGTCAAGCTGCGCGGACCTCCGTGCAGCCACCTTCGGCTCCCTACTCCTTTTGCAAGGGTGATGGAGGAAGAACAGTCGCCAGGATTGAATCTGCACATGAGGGACTGCTGTAATGGAAGCATGCGGGCGGACGTGGAGTTCCCCGCACCTCATGTCATGCTTCTCCGGCGTGGATGGAAAACCTTTGCTCATGCCCATAGCTTGGCAGCGGGGCACGTTCTCCATTTCAAGTTAATGGAGGCCAACCTGCTCTCCATCAAGGTCTTCGAGTGTTCAGGTGCTTGCTTAGGGTGCTGCGCAGTGGGCTCGACTGACGACGAAAGCTCTTCCTTGAGTGACAACGACGAAGAGGACAGTGACGACCAAATATAGGGTGGCTATGGGTGCGCCCGGGCACACCCGCCACGTTGGACCCAGCCCACACTGGCCCACACGATCCTACATATATTCCTCCCCATCCGCTCGTCGGACCAAACCCTATCCACTTCACTCCACTCCCCTCCACCACCCAAGCTCGTCCCCGGCACCGTCCGGCAGTCTCCGGCATGGCAAGCAGCGGATCCGAGTCCTTCACCTCCAGATCTGTCAACCTTGAGCTCATCCCACGTAGCCCAGAAGCAGAGATGGCCATCTGGCTTGCACTCTGCCACTCCCGAGAGGAGGCCGGTGCACGGCAGCGCTCGAACTCCTTCCGTCGGGAATCCATTGCGTCCGTCCAAATGACGCATGGATCCGGTGCTAGGGCGGTCGTCGCTGCCTCACCGAAGGCAGTGCGGTTCGTGCGGCATCCGAACGCAGTAACGGACGCGCAACCTCTCCGTTGGCGTGCCGAGACCATGGACGCACCATGGGCGTCGTGCGACGCAAACATGGCGCGGGATGCCCGCCGTGCACGGCAGCGGGCGCGGGACACGGCGGCAGCGTGAAGGAAATATGCCCTAGAGGCAATAATAAAGTTATTATTTATTTCCTTATTTCATGATAAATGTTTATTATTCATGCTAGAATTGTATTAACCGGAAACATAATACATGTGTGAATACATAGACAAACAGAGTGTCACTAGTATGCCTCTACTTGACTAGCTTGTTAATCAAAGATGGTTATGTTTCCTAACCATGGACAAAGAGTTGTTATTTGATTAACGGGATCACATCATTAGGTGAATGATCTGATTGACATGACCCATTCCATTAGCTTAGCACCCGATCGTTTAGTATGTTGCTATTGCTTTCTTCATGACTTATACATGTTCCTATGACTATGAGATTATGCAACTCCCGTTTGCCGGAGGAACACTTTGTGTGCTACCAAACGTCACAACATAACTGGGTGATTATAAAGGAGCTCTACAGGTGTCTCCAAAGGTACATGTTGGGTTAGCGTATTTCAAGATTAGGATTTGTCACTCCGATTGTCGGAGAGGTATCTCTGGGCCCTCTCGGTAATGCACATCACTTAAGCCTTGCAAGCATGGCAACTAATGAGTTCGTTGCGGGATGATGTATTATGGAACGAGTAAAGAGACTTGCCGGTAACGAGATTGAACTAGGTGTTGGATACCGACGATCGAATCTCGGGCAAGTAACATACCGATGACAAAAGGAACAACGTATGTTGTTATGTGGTCTGACCGATAAAAGATCTTCGTAGAATATGTAGGAACCAATATGGGCATCCAGGTCCCGCTATTGGTTATTGACCGGAGACGTGTCTCGGTCATGTCTACATTGTTCTCGAACCCGTAGGGTCCGCACGCTTAAGGTTTCGATGACAGTTATATTATGAGTTTATACGTTTTGATGTACCAAAGGTTGTTCGGAGTCCCGGATGTGTTCACGGACATGACGAGGAGTCTCGAAATGGTCAAGACATAAATATTGATATATTGGAAGCCTATGTTTGGATATCGGAAGTGTTCCGGGTGAAATCGGGATTTTACCGGAGTACCGGGAGGTTACCGGAACCCCCCGGGAGCTATATGGGCCTTAGTGGAAAAGAGAAGGGGCAGCCTAAGATGGGCCGCACGCCCCTCCCCTCCCTTGGTCTGAATAGGACAAGGAGAGGGGGCCGGCCCCCTCTCTCTTTTCCCCCCTCCGCGAATCCTATTCCAACTAGGATTGGGGGGATCCTACTCCCAGAGGGAGTAGGACTCCTCCTGGCGCGCCTCTCCTAGGCCGGCCGCACCCCCCCCCCCTTGATCCTTTATATACGGAGGCAGGGGAACCCCAGAGACACACAAGTTGATCTTCGTGATCGTTCTCTTAGCCGTGTGCGGTGCCCCCTTCCAACATAATCCTCGGTAATATTGTAGCGGTGCTTAGGCGAAGCCCTGTGATGGTAAAACATCAAGATCGTCACCACGACGTCGTGCTGACGGAACTCTTCCCCGACACTTTGCTGGATCGGAGTCCGGGGGATCGTCATCGAGCTGAACGTGTGCTAGAACTCGGAGGTGCCGTAGTTTCGGTGCTTGATCGGTCGGGCCGTGAAGACGTACGACTACATCAACTGCGTTGTCATAACGCTTCCGCTATCGGTCTACGAGGGTACGTAGACAACACTCTCCCCTCTCGTTGCTATGCATCACCATGATCTTGCGTGTGCGTAGGAAATTTTTTGAAATTACTACGTTCCCCAACAGTGGCATACGAGCCTAGGTTTTATATGTTGATGTTGTGCATGAGTAGAACACAAGTGAGTTGTGGGCGATATAAGTCATACTGCTTACCAGCATGTCATACTTTGGTTCGGCGGTATTGTTGGATGAAGCGGCCCGGACCGAGATTACGTGTACGCTTACGCGAGACTGGTTCTACCGCCGTGCTTTGCACACAGGTGGCTGGCGGGTGTCAGTTTCTCCAACTTTAGTTGAACCGAGTGTGGCTACGCCCGGTCCTTGCAAAGGTTAAAACAGCACCAACTTGACAAACTATCGTTGTGGTTTTGATGCGTAGGTAAGATTGGTTCTTGCTTAAAGCCCGTAGCAGCCACGTAAAACTTGCAACAACAAAGTAGAGGACGTCTAACTTGTTTTTGCAGGGCATGTTTTGATGTGATATGGTCAAGACATGATGATAAATTTTATTGTATGAGATGATCATGTTTTGTAACCGAGTTATCGGCAACTGGCAGGAGCCATATGGTTGTCGCTTTATTGTATGCAATGCAATCGCGCTATAATGCTTTACTTTATCACTAAGCGGTAGCGATAGTCGTGGTAGCATAAGATTGGCGAGACGACAACGATGCTACGATGGAGATCAAGGTGTCGCGCTGGTGACGATGGTGATCACGACGGTGCTTCGGAGATGGAGATCACAAGCATGAGATGATGATGGCCATATCATATCACTTATATTGATTGCATGTGATGTTTATCTTTTATGCATCTTATCTTGCTTTGATTGACGGTAGCATTTTAAGATGATCTCTCACTAATTATCAAGAAGTGTTCTCCCTGAGTATGCACCATTGCGAATAGGGCTGGAATTCGAGCCAAGTCGAGTCAGCTCGGCTCGGCTCGCTAGAGCTCGTTTCGTTAACGAGCTAGCTCGACTCGACTCGTTATTATAACGAGCTCAAATCCAAGATTGGCTCGACTCGTATAACTCGCGAGCTGACTCGTTTAGCTTGATAAGCTCGTTAAAGATATGAACATAAAATCCTTAAATATTATAAAATGATTACATATATATTCAACATATATATCACTAAACAACAGTAATTTTCTTGTACCGCATGAGTCTCCTAGGCGGTTGGGCTTTCAACGGCTAGGCCTTGTGTTGTGCGCCTGGGACATAGGGTGCTGAGTGGTTGATATTTTTTTGTATTGGGAATGGCTGATCTTTTGTACCGAGCCTAACGAGTTACACGAGTGCTCGTGAGATTGGCTCGTTTAACTTGGTCTATAAACGATCTTAAACTAAAGCTCGGCTCGACTCGTTATTCTTCGAGTTCGAGTCGATTCGAGCCGGGTCACGAACTACTCATTTAGCTCGCGAGCTTCGAGCTTTTTTTTCCAGCCCTAATTGCGAAAGTTCTTCATGCTGAGACACCACGTGATGATCGGGTGTGATAGGTTCTACGTTCAAATACAACGGGTGCAAAACAGTTGCACACGTGGAATACTCAGGTTACACTTGACGAGCCAAGCATATACAGATATGGCCTCGAAACACGGAGACCGAAAGGTCGAGCGTGAATCATATAGTAGATATGATCAACATAGTGATGTTCACCAATGAAACTGCTCCATCTCACGTGATGATCGGACATGGTTTAGTTGATTTGGATCACGTGATCACTTAGAGGATTAGAGGGATGTCTATCTAAGTGGGAGTTCATAAGTAATATGATTAATTGAACTTAATTTATCATGAACTTAGTCCTGGTAGTATTTTGCAAATTATGTTGTAGATCAATAGCTCGCGTTGTTGCTTCCTTGTGTTTATTTTGATATATTCCGAGAGAAAATTGTGTTGAAAGATATTAGTAGCAATGATGCGGATTGGATCCATGATCTGAGGTTTATCCTCATTGATGCACAGAAGAATTATGTCCTTGATGCACCGCTATGTGACAGACCTATTGCAGGAGCAGATGCAGACGTTATGAACGTTTGGCTAAGCTCAATAGGATGACTACTTGATAGTTTAGTGCACCATGCTTAACGGTTTAGAATCGGGACTTCAAAGACGTTTTGAACGTCATGGACCATATGAGATGTTCCAGGAGTTGAAGTTAATATTTCAAGCAAATACCCGAGTTGTGAGATATGAAGTCTCCAACAAGTTCTATAGCTAAAAAGATGGAGGAGAATCGCTCAACTAGTGAGCATGTGCTCAGATTGTCTGGGTACTACAATCACTTGAATCAAGTGGGAGTTAATCTTCCAGATAAGATAGTAATTGACAGAATTCTCTAGTCACCATCACCAAGTTAGTAGAACTTCGTGATGAACTATAATATGCAAGGGATAATGGAAACGATTCCCAAGCTCTTTGTGATGCTAAAATCGACGAAGGTAGAAATCAAGAAAAACAT
This sequence comes from Triticum monococcum, assembly GCA_034509565.1. Taxonomy (NCBI): domain Eukaryota; kingdom Viridiplantae; phylum Streptophyta; class Magnoliopsida; order Poales; family Poaceae; genus Triticum; species Triticum monococcum. The sequence continues at coordinate 574,042,523 of CM067847.1, forward strand.
CAAGTGTTGATGGTAGACAAGACCACTAGTTTCAAGAAAAGGGCAAAAGGAAGAACGAGAACTTCAAGAAGAACGGCAAGCAAGTTGCTGCTCAAGTGAAGAAGCCCAAGTTTGGTCCTAAGCCTGAGACTAAGTGCTTCTACTGCAAAGGGACTGGTCACTGGAAGCGGAACTACCCCAAGTGATTGGCGGATAAGAAGGATGGCAAAGTGAACAAAGGTATATTTGATATACAGATTATTGATGTGTATTTTACTAGTGTTCATAGCAACCCCTCGGTATTTGATACTGGTTCAGTTGCTAAGAGTAATAACTCAAAACGGGAGTTGCAGAATGAACAGAAAATAGTTAAGGGTGAAGTAACGATGTGTGTTGGAAGTAGTTCCAAGATTGATATGATCATCATCGCACACTCCCTATACTTTCAAGATTAGTGTTGAAACTAAATAAGTGTTATTTGGTGTTTGCGTTGAGCATGAATATGATTTGATCATGTTTATTGCAATACGGTTATTCATTAAAGTCAGAGAATAATTGTTGTTCTGTTTACATGAATAAAACCTTCGATGGCCATACACCCAATGAAAATAGTTCGTTGGATCTCGATCGTAGTGTTACACATATTCATAATATTGAAGCCAAAAGATGCAAAGTTAATAATGATAGTGCAACTTATTTGTGGCACTGCCGTTTAGGTCATATCGGTGTAAAGCGCGTGAAGAAACTCCATACTGATGGACTTTTGGAACCACTTGATTATGAATCACTTGGTACTTGCGAACCATGCCTCATGGGCAAGATGACTAAGACTCCGTTCTCCGGAACAATGGAGCGAGCAACAAACTTGATTGGAAATAATACATACTGATGTATGCGGTCCAATGAGTGTTGAGGCTCGCGGCGGGTATCGTTATTTTCTGACCTTCACAGATGATTTTAGCAGATATGAGTATATCTACTTGATGAAACATAAGTCTGAAACATTTGAAAAGTTCAAATAAATTCAGGGTGAAGTGGAAAATCATCGTGACAAGAAAATAAGGTTTCTACGATCTGATCGCGCAGACAAATATTTGAGTTACGAGTTTGGTCTTCAATTAAAACATTGTGGAATAGTTTCACAAACTCATGCCACCTAGAACACCACAGCATAATGGTGTGTCCGATCGTCATAACCGTACTTTATTGGATATAGTGCAATCTATGATGTTTCTTACCGATTTACCAATATCGTTTTGGGATCATGCATTAGAGATAGTTGCATTCACATTAAAAAAGGGGCACCATCTAAGTCCGTTGAGACGACACAATCTGAACTGTGGTTTGGCAAGAAACCAAAGTTGTCGTTTCTTAAAGTTTGGGGTTGTGATACTTATATGAAAAGGTTTCATCCTAATAAGCTCAAACCCAAATCGGAGAAATATGTCTTCATAGGATACCCAAAGGAGACTTTTGGGTACACCTTCTATTACAAATCCGAAGGCAAGACTTTTGTTGCTGAATTAGGAGCTTTTCTAGAGAAGGAGTTTCTCTCGAAAGAAGTGAGTGGGAGGAAAGTAGAAAACTTGATAAGGTAATTGTACCTTCTCCCTTATTGGAAAGTAGTTCATCACAGAAATCTATTCTTGTGACTACTACACCAATTAGTGAGGAAGCTAATGATGATGATCAGGTAACTTCATATCAAGTTACTACCGAATCTCGTAGGTAAACCAGAGTGAGATCCGCACCAGAGTGGTACGGGAATCCTGTTCTAGAAGTCATGTTACTAGACCATGACGAACTTGCAAACTATGAGGAAGCGATGATGCCAGATTCCGCAAAATGGCGTGAGGCCATGAAATCTGAGATAAGATTCATGTATGAGAACAAAGTATGGACTTTGATTGACTTGCCCAATGATTGGCGAGTCATTGAGATTAAATGGATCTTCAAGAGGAAGATGGACGCTAATAGTAGTGTTACTATCTACAAAGCTAGAATTGTCGCAAAAGGTTTTCGACAAGTTCAAGGTGTTGACTACGATGAGAGTTTCTCAATCGTATCTATGCTTAAGTCTGTCCGAATCATGTTAGCAATTGCCGCATTTTATGAAATCTGGCAAATGGATAAACAAAACTGCATTCCTTAATGGATTTATTAAAGAAGAGTTGTATGTGATGCAACAAGATGGTTTTGTCAATCCTAAAGGTGCTAACAAAATATGCAAGCTCCAGCAATCCATTTATGGACTGGTGCAAGCATCTCGGAGTTGGAATATACGCTTTGATAAGTTGATCAAAGCATATAGTTTTATACAGACTTGCGGTGAAGCCTGTATTTACAAGAAAGTGAGTGGGAGCACTACAGCATTTCTGATAAGTATATGTGAATGACATATTGTTGATCGGAAATAATGTAGAATTATTCTGCAAAGCATAAAGGAGTATTTGAAAGGAGTTTTTCAAAGAAATACATCGGTGAAGCTACTTACATATTGAGCATCAAGATCTATAGAGATAGATCAAAACGCTTGATAAGTTTTTTCAATGAGTACATACCTTGACAAGATTTTGAAGTAGTTCAAAATGGAACAGTCAAAGAAAGAGTTCTTGTCTGTGTTACAAGGTGTGAAATTGAGTAAGACTCAAAACACGACCACGACAGAAGATAGAAAGAGAATGAAAGTCATTCCCTATGCCTTGGCCATAGGTTCTATAAAGTATGCCATGCTGTGTACCAGATCTATTGTATACCCTACACTGATTTTGGCAAGGGAGTACAATAGTGATCTAGGAGTAGATCACTGGACCGCGGTCAAAATTATCCTTAGTGGAATAAGGATATATTTCTCAATTATGGACGTGACAAAAAGGGTTCGTCATAAAGGGTTACGTCGATGCAAATTTTGACACTGATCTAGATGACTCTAAGTCTAAATCTGGATACATATTGAAAGTGGGAGCAATTAGCTAAGACTAGCTCCATGCAGAGCATTGTTGACATAGAAATTTGCAAAATACATACGGATCTGAATATGGCAGACCCGTTGACTAAACTTATCTCACAAGCAAAACATGATCACACCTTAGTACTCTTTGGGTGTTAATCACATAAGCGATGTGAACTAGATTACTGAATCTAGTAAACCCTTTGGGTGTTGGTCACATGGCGATGTGAACTATGGGTGTTAATCACATGATGATGTGAACTATCGATGTTAATCACATGGTGATGTGATCTAGATTATTGACTCTAGTACAAGTGGGAGACTGAAGGAAATATGCCCTAAAGGCAATAATAAAGTTATTATTTATTTCCTTATTTCATGATAAATGTTTATTATTCATGCTAGAATTATATTAACCGGAAACATAATACATGTGTGAATACATAGACAAACAGAGTGTCACTAGTATGCCTCTACTTGACCAGCTCGTTAATCAAAGATGGTTATGTTTCCTAACCATGGACAAAGAGTTGTTATTTGATTAACGGGATCACATCATTAGGTGAATGATCTGATTGACATGACCCATTCCATTAGCTTAGCACCCGATCGTTTAGTATGTTGCTATTGCTTTCTTCATGACCTATACATGTTCCTATGACTATGAGATTATGCAACTCCCGTTTGCCGGAGGAACACTTTGTGTGCTACCAAACGTCACAACGTAACTGGGTGATTATAAAGGAGCTCTACAGGTGTCTCCAAAGGTACATGTTGGGTTGGCGTATTTCGAGATTAGGATTTGTCACTCCGATTGTCGGAGAGGTATCTCTGGGCCCTCTCGGTAATGCACATCACTTAAGCCTTGCAAGCATGGCAACTAATGAGTTAGTTGCGGGATGATGTATTACGGAACGAGTAAAGAGACTTGCCGGTAACGAGACTGAACTAGGTATTGGATACCGACGATCGAATCTCGGACAAGTAACATACCGATGACAAAAGGAACAACGTATGTTGTTATGCGGTCTGGCCGATAAAAGATCTTCGTAGAATATGTAGGAACCAATATGGGCATCCAGGTCCCGCTATTGGTTATTGACCGGAGACGTGTCTCGGTCATGTCTACATTGTTCTCGAACCCGTAGGGTCCGCACGCTTAAGGTTTCGATGACAGTTATATTATGAGTTTATACGTTTTGATGTACCGAAGGTTGTTCGGAGTCCCGGATGTGATCACGGACATGACGAGGAGTCTCGAAATGGTCGAGACATAAAGATTGATATACTGGAAGCCTATGTTTGGATATCGGAAGTGTTTCGGGTGAAATCGGGATTTTACCGGAGTACCGGGAGGTTACCGGAACCCCCCGGGAGCTATATGGGCCTTAGTGGAAAAGAGAAGGGGCAGCCCAAGATGGGCCGCGCGCCCCTCCCCTCCCTTGGTCCGAATAGGACAAGGAGAGGGGGTCGTCCCCGCTCTCTCTTTTCCCCCCTCCGCAAATCCTATTCCAACTAGGATTGGGGGGGGGGGGGAATCCTACTCCCAGAGGGAGTAGGACTCCTCCTGGCACGCCTCTCCTAGGCCGGCCGCACCCCCCCCCCGCCCCCCTTGATCCTTTATATACGGAGGCAGGGGAACCCCAGAGACACACAAGTTGATCTTCGTGATCGTTCTCTTAGCCGTGTGCGGTGCCCCCTTCCACCATGATCCTCGATAATATTGTAACGGTGCTTAGGCGAAGCCCTGCGACGGTAAAACATCAAGATCGTCACCACGCCGTCGTGCTGACGGAACTCTTTCCCGACACTTTGCTGGATCGGAGTCCAGGGATCGTCATCGAGTTGAACGTGTGCTAGAACTCGGAGGTGCCATAGTTTCGGTGCTTGATCGGTCGGGCCGTGAAGACGTACGACTACATCAACCGCGTTGTCATAACGCTTCCGCTATCGGTCTACGATGGTACGTAGACAACACTCTCCCCTCTCGTTGCTATGCATCACCATGATCTTGCGTGTGCGTAGAATTTTTTTTGAAATTACTACGTTTCCCAACACAGCGCTCGCGGCGGTGGACATCGGCGAGGCGGAGACGCATTCTCCGATGCCCCATATGGTGCATCAGGCTGGGCGCCGCAACCGTGTCGTGGTGGATGTCGCCAGCACATTTCAGGAGAGATCCATTATCGATCTAACATCCACCGGCACCCAACGGGTTCCTGGCTCCGACGAGGAAGAGTGGGGCATGGGAGACGGCGGCGTCTTGAGTCCCGCGAGTCGGTTCGTGTCCCATACCCTATTCTACCTTGCTGACGACCGGACCAACACTCTGAGGGGCGCAGCCGGCCGCCACGAGCGAAACACTGCCGGACAAAATTCCACTCAAAGTTCACTGCACTGCAATATGGATTTGAGATTTCTAATTTAAGGTATCCGGTTGTGAGATTTAGGGGCTGTTTGGTTTGTGACTAACTTTGTCAAAGATTGCCACACCTAAGGTTAGGCAAGTTTGACCAACTTAGGTGAGTGTTTGGTTCAAGCCACATCTTAGGCAAGCCACACTTGAGCCCCACATGGCATACACATAAAAAGTGTGGCAAGATTCCCTTAGGCTTGCCAACTTGTGGTTTTCATTTTGATGAACTAACCTTAGGCAAGTTTGGCTAAAATATATAGCAAAGTATGACAATGCTAGTCCTAAAACCAAGCAGCCCCTTCTTTTTTAAGATGTGAGCGGTCATTGCCCGCGGACACGTCGCCGCCGTTTGAGGAGTCAGATTTGCCCATCGTGTAGATGCCCTTATCTAGTCAAATTTCTTCAGGGGTCGTTCAATCCAAACAGACCTACTCATGCATGCATGGGCTAGTTGACGCATGCATGGGAGGACGAGCTGGAAGCCTGGAACGCGTGCGTAATGATAGGCTCGCCTGCTGCAGGTTTGATTTGATATCACTGAAGCATGTCACTAATTTGACCGATGGCCGCAAAAGATTTTCGGAAAAGAAGAGACGTCCGATTCCGACCCAACGAGCAACGCAACGAGCGAGCAGCCTAGCCCTAGCACGGCAGAACACACTGTAGTATTCTTATATCAAGGAAAAGACAAATAGGGAGTACGTACTGCGATCAATCCCTCCGACTCCAAGTTTCCACGGTTCAGCGGCCTGTCGAGTCTCTTGGAGCTACAAGGGTACTGCAGCAAGCAACCTATGCTGCCGTATCGGCGTCGACGGAGAGCATGCAAGACGGGGTTCTGAACCCTGCCGCGGGCTTCATTAACTATCTGCCGGTGCCGTTAAGGCCATGGACACACCGCCGAGCCTCTGTTGCACTTGCACGGACAGACTAATTTCAATGCAGAGGAACTACAGGTCTCTTTGATTTCAATAAGTCATCCGTCTTATAAAAAGATGTTTGTTTCTAGGGATTTATTGGTCTAGAGACTTAAATAAGTCCCTATAAGTTTCATCTAAACCAAACAGAAGGGACTTATAGAAACTTAAAATGGGCATTTGGAACTTATGAAATAAGACTAATAAAGAGGGACTTATAAGGACTTATATTTGTAATACGGTTTTACATAGACTTATAAGTCCCAGAAACCAAAAAGGTAGGGACTTTTTAGGAACTTGTGACTTATAAGTTGGGACTGAAAAAAGTCCTAGAACTTATGAACCAAACAGGGCCTAAGTCAGGTGATTAAAACCAGTGACTTATAAGTCACGCCCGTTTGGTTGTCAACTAACTTATAAGTCACCTGATCACACCGTTCTATCTTGTTTTTTTATGTAAAAATGATGGGACACATGCAAAAGGGGTGACTTATAAGTTTCAGTTTTGCTAGAACTCATCTAGATGAGATTTAATTTGATCCCATTCACCTTTTATAGCCATTGGATGTGATGCTATAAGATGCGTGTGTGCTGACGTGAGTTTATTCATTCTTATTTTTTAGGTGAATGAGACCAAATTACGTCTTATCTAGATGAGTTCTAGGTAAGACTTAATGGAAATTTTTTTATCCTATGCATTTGGGAGGAAAAAAATATTAGCTAAGACTCAATGGAAAAATTCCTATTCTATGCATCAAATAACATCTCTTTCTCTATAGAAATTGAAATGCATGTCATTTTACTTTTTGTGATTTTTTTTATTTCTATAAAATTCCTATCCTATAAACCAAAGAAGGCCTGATAGGTGTGGTTATCTGCGCGCTCGTCAGGTGTACTATTACTACTACTCAGTTTCGGCGCGTGTTGTCCAGATGCACGCCAATCAAACTAGCAAGTTAGTAGCAATGCTGGTGTGAGATGCTTGCTCTTGCAACAGCCAAGCCGATTCCTCTCCCTCTCGGCACTTCCCGTCGATATACTTCTCCCCTTTTTTTTCCAGAAGTGCCTTTGGAAGATCCCGGGCACGCTTTTTTTCGACGTCGATCATTACATCGCGTCTCCTGAACAAGGAGGTTCTTTTCCACAGTGTTTTATTACAGTCCGGATCCGCATTGCCTGCGAGAGTATCTTCTTTCGCTAGCCACGAAGCCCCGGACGGAGAAGAAGCCAATCATGCAGGTGCAGGTGCAGATGCCCGACTAGTGTGCATCTCGCCTGTCTCTGGTTTTGATGCAGCCTCTCGCGATAAAGGAGTTCTACAACGGGTCGACGCAGATCCGCAGTAGATTTGCACTTCTCTCGGTCACGCACGCACGCATGCGAGATCCATGCCTACGAGCCTAGTAGCAGTAACGGAGATCCAGCATGCCTGAATCAATGCGTGCGCCCGTCCCAGGCCCAACGTGGCTGCATGGCCTCGCACACGCAGTCCTCGGACTTTCTCGCTGACCTGACAGCACTGGCGAATCGAGAAAAAAAAATAGAGGATGGACTCGAAGTTTACCTGAGAAAACTAAATGGTCTTTTGAAGAATTTTTTTAATTATCTCCTAATCCTTTTGTGCAAATAAACTGAAATTTTCTTAGACTACTACCAAAAGCATATACTGTAGTACTAGAATTTTTTTCGTTTTTCCTGAAAAACATCAAATTTTGAAGAAAAAAAATGAATATGTTTAACCAGATAGCCATTAGCTCCAAACCCGTTCGTCCAAATAAAATCAAAATTTTCTAGATAACTAACGGAAACATGTACTATTTACTAGAATATTTTGGATTTCTATGTCCATAAGTTTATTTTTGTTTATTTCATTGATGTCCATCGACGTAATTTCTTTCATGTAGCATGTATAGTACTCCCTCCATCCAGAATATCTTTCCACAGAAATGAATATATTTAGATGTATTTTAATATTAGATACACTCATTTTTATCAAATTCTGCGACAAGTAATTCGGTATGGATGGATTATGAATTTAGGTTATTCGACATAAGAGCATCTACACGTGTGGTCACCAAATCCTGCCCCTCAAACACCCGCGGATGCGCCCGATCAATTTTCAAATCGCGCCGTCCACATCCATGTATCTCATATCTGGTATCCTATATCCATACCAAACATGCAACATGAACAATACTACGTCGAACATCAAACAAACATAGAAATGCTCATTCCAATCATCATCAGATCTCCAAAGATCGCCCAAATTCATATAATCCACATAAAGGTCAGACAAGTTTAACTACACTACTAAAAACTTGAAATTAAAGATGGAGACGGCGGATCGCCGGCCCTTTGCTCTTCTGATCGTCGGTACTGTTGTAGGCGTCCGGGTAGACGTCCGCGATAGGAGGCGGGTCGTCGGAAGAAGAGGATATGACAATATATCCCTTCAAACGTCGGACCGCCCGATTCTGCTTGCGGTTGAGCTTCGCCACCCTCATCACCTCCGCCGTCTTGCGCTCGGACTGTTCAATGGCTAACAGGAGCGCCTTTGCGTTTTTCCTCGGGAGCCGACAAGCGTCCATCTCGACGGTCGTAAGTGATCGTCGGTAGATGCAAGCGAGGAGCCGCTCCTCCTCGTCGGGCACCGTCGGCAACCCGTGGCGGTGGCGAATGGATCGCTCCCACTCCCTTGCCCGCTGCCTCTCGCGGCGAGCAGCGTGCTTCTGATGTCGGCGTGCGCATCCGCAGCGCTGGCGGAGCAGGCACTGGAACCCACCTCTGCCCTTACAGAGCAACATCCGGTGGGGTAGATGGACAACAGTTGGGCGACGCGCATTGAGGAGCCCTCGCGGAGCTGCACGCGGGTCGAGAGAGACCAACTCTGACGTCCACGCTGTGCCGACAGGGAGCGGCAATGAAGCCGATCTGAACTGCCCCCGTGTCCACCCGCGACCGCTCCATTGCAGTGTGGCGGGCCAGCTCATCCTCGTCAACACCGAAGCCGTCAGAGCAGCTGCCAGAGCTTGACATCGCCGGAGATTGGATTGTGTCGTGGTTCTAAGTCTGACAGTGAGGTAGGGGGTGTGTATGGAGAGGCTAGACCTTAGCTATTGGGAAGTTGTAAGCACGCAAGGTTTACGAGTTCAGGCCCTTCTCGGAGGAAGTAACAGCCCTACGTCTCGATGCCCGGAGGCGGTCGACTGGATTATGCGTGTGTAAAAGGACAAGGGTCCGAACCCCCGATACTGAGGAGGGAGGTGGCTTATATAGAGTTCGCCAGCCCTCTCCTGCCCTCAGTAATGCAGGGTTTAAGGTACATTTAAGGTGGGCGTTACTGATAACGTCCCTAATAAAGTGTCATAATACTCATAAAGGCTACTTAATAGCCGACCGTTTGCCTGTGGAGTGACTTGAGGTCTTTCTGGCAGTCGAGTGGTTGGCTTCTTGGTCGAGTGACAGCTTCTTGGTCGAGTGTCTTCAACCCGTCGAGTGGGATATCTTCAAGCTGTTTGAAAGGTGACTTCTTCTTAGGATGTCCTATGGTAGGACTCTTTAGGACGGGTCCGTGTCCCTACCGTAGGTACATGGCTTCATCATTAGCCCCTGAACGGATCGAGGCTGGAGTGAGAAAAGGGGTTAGGGACCTTTCCAACCGACCCTTCGGGTTATTATGGGTGCTTCGTTCTGGGTCGACTGTCACGGATGACGTCATTAACCTCTTTCAGTCGCCTTGATCCGTTCCAGGTCTTTCGTCGAATGGATTTCTTTACCTGTGAGGCATCGAGCGCCGGCGTGCGCGGGATTTCCGTTTCGTCAAGTTGTTCTGCAGCCAGCGGAGATCGCGGGATTTGGATTTTTTGGGAAGCGCGCGGAACGGGGGCGGCCGCAGTAATCGGGAGCGACAGTGCGAAGGCTCCTCGATCTCCGTGCCGCCTTTTTCGCCACGTACAGCACGCGCGCCTGCCACGGGATTTGACTGGATAGCTCGGGCCTACCTGCCAGCCACTCGGGAGCGGCCCCTTATAAGTAGTTGGCCCGGAGCCCTTCATCAGTACGCGTGCTCATCTCTTCCTCTTCCTTCTCTGTTTCTCCGTTGCCTCCCCCGCTCCCTTCGCTCTCGCCCCGCCACCACAAACCAGCTCGATACCTCGCCGGCGACGATGGTGAAGGGCAAGACGACCGCTTTGGAGCGCGCGAAGAAGGCGGCGGCGGGGAAGGGAAAGAAGTCTGCGCGCGGCGGATCTTCCTCTCGGACGGCCCTACCCAAAGGGTGGATCCAGGGCGACTGGATGCCCTCGGTGCTCCGTCAGGAGGACCTCGACGACCTGGTCGAGGGAGGAGCCATCCCCCACAAGGCTGCGCGTCTTCCAGGGGGAGAAATCGAGCCCCAACCACGCGAAGGTGAGTGCTTCCTCCTGGCGACTCATATTGACCGAGGGTTCTCTCTGCCACCCCACTCTTTCTTCCGCAACTTCCTGAACTTCTTCGGAGCGCAGCTCCATCACTTTACTCCGAACTCCATAGTCTATCTTGCCGCCTTTATTTCTATTTGTGAGGCGTTCCTGGGGTGCCGCCCACACTGGGGACTTTTCAAGCACATCTTCACCTGTCGCTCTCAGTCGGTTAAGAAGGCCAAGTCGAGTGACGAGAGGACACAGGTGATCCAGCTGTGTGGGGGTTTGGCGATCCAGACAAGGGGGAAAAGCTGTTTTCCCTCCATTACCTTCCCGGAGTCAGTTCGAGGATGGCAGGCGACTTGGTTCTACTGCCAGGATCAGGTGACCCCAGGGCAGTCGACTGGACTTCCACCCTTCACCCTCGACCGAGCCGAAAAGCCGGCTTCTCTGAAGGTGACGCCCGAAGAAAAGGCCCAGGTCAAGATTCTGGCGGGTCGAGTGGTTGAACTTGTCCGTGAGGGCGTGACGGGGATGGATCTGTTGGAAGTCTTCCTCAAGAGGCGAATCCAACCACTCCAGGCTCGGGACCACCCGATGTGGCTGTACTCTGGCCTCGAGGACACCACTCGGATCCACCCGGAGGAGGTCACCGACGAGATGTTGGAGGGGTGGTTGTCAAGCATCACGGGGAACAAGGACAACTCCCGAGGAGCTAGGAGGGTCATTCCACTCGACAGCTCGTATGAGGTCGACCAGGTGCGTCTTTATGTTTCCGACTGAAATCTTCGTTTTCTGCATTGGTCTTCTTTTGAGCGGGTCGACTGACTTTCCATTTTGTCTGCTGTCTTTCAGGCGACCACTGAGATGTATTCGACGCCTAACGGGGCGCAGGGGTCGACTGAGGAAGGAGAAGGGAGCGGAGGTGAGAGCGGGGACGACCAGGGCGAGTGGGAGTCAGACGGCGAAGGAGAGGGAGGCGATGACGTCTTCTCCAGCGAGGAGGAGGAGGAGGAGGCCGAACCTCCTCGCCCGGAAAGGCAATCCAAGCTCGCACACGACCCGGCGCAGGGACGTGGCCAGGCGACTGCCTCCGTCGGGCCATCGTCGAAACGCCCTCGGACTTCTTCTCCAACACCGACTGGGAAGGTCCCCAAGCAACCACGCACGACGCTATCCAAGCCGCCCAAGACTCTGCCCAAGATGAAGATAATTGTCCCTGTTATTTCCGGGTAACAAGTCTTGTCTTCTTTCGTCGATTGGAGGACGGATCCTCGGTCGACTCGTTATGCTTAACTGGCTGATTCTTCAAAATTTGCAGTGCTGCTACCTCCGAGGTCTCTGCCAAAGACGACGACCAAGAGATGGGGGACGCTGCTACCTCCAACCCTGGTACGATTATTGACGTTCTGTTTTTGAGTTGGCTTGGTTGTTTCTTGCAATTCTGGTCGATTGAAAGTTCTTCCTGCAGCCCCTCCTCATGTTATCGACCTCCCGGATGACGACGACAACGAGCCGCTGAGGATAGGGAGGACCAAGAGGCCGTCGACTGACAGGGCTCCCCAGCCTGCTCCGGCGCCTGAGGCCGTGGCTCGGGATGGCGGCGATGCCCCCCGGGCTTCTGTGTCCTTTGCCAATCCCCTGTCGAGTGCGCAGCCTTCAGCGTCGACTGCTAATCCGACTTCGCTCTTTGTCGCGTACTCTGTCCCTGAAGACGAAGTGGCCGCTGCGAAGGAGGCCATACACCAGGCAGGGGTCATGATGGAACAAGTGAAGAAGGCTCGAGAGGCCAGCCAGGCAGCTTACGACGCAAGTTCGGCGCTTCAGAGCAACGTCCAGGTCAGTCGATTTGATACTTGTTTGTTTGAAGAGTCTTTCTCCCTCTTTCTTTTTCTTTTTGAAGATCTTTGTATTTGTATCTGTACACCCACTGGGTTTGTTTTCTCTTTCTTGGACGAGTGGGGGCACGCTGAGTGCACCCACTGGGTGTAGTCCCCGAGACTACGGTGGACTGCTGGCAGTCGACTGTAGTCTGTATATTGCGTTTGTGAATCTGTACTTCTTCAATCGGTTTCGTCTGGCCAGGTCGAGTGGGACCGTGTCCTGTGGACTGCGGGCAGTTGATTTTTTTTTCGGTCGAACCAGTGGGGGCACGCTGAGTGCACCCACTGGGTGTAGTCCCCAAGACTACTGTCGAATGTTTTTGATTCGGCTGTGGTCTTAGAAACGTCACCATTGTTCCTTAGTTACTCGGAAGCAACTTATCTCGAACGTCTGTCGACTGGTTTTTCTTTTTGCAGAGATCCTGCGAACTTGCCGCTCGCTATGCTGAATTGGAGAAACAGAAGATTCAACTGGACCTTGATCTAGAGCTGGCCAGGACGGAGTTGCAGAAGGTCAGGGAGGGCGCCGCAGGTAAAGCGACTTTGTCGACTGATTTTGTTTTTAGGCTTGAGCATTCCTCTGCTATTTCCGATTCGATCGCCATTTCTTTGTAGGAGAATTGGAAAAAGCTTTGGCGAGGAAGGACCAGGACCTGGCTACTGCCCGCAAGGAGGCTGACGACAAGACGGCTCTGGCCGAACAGAAGCTGGCTTCGGTCGACCAGTTAGAAAAAGAGAACACCAGGTTGCAGACCGCTCTGATTGATGGCAACAAGCTGACTGCCAATTGGAAGAAGAAGAACCTCCTCTTGGGCGAGGAGATGGAAGGCATCGCTCGTAGGAGGGACGACCTGGAGAGCTACCTGAGGAGCCTCGCCAAGAGGCTGTACATCAAACTTGAAGGTGCACATCCAATTTTGACTGTTTTGTACTTTTGTGTCGACTCAATCTTGCGATTGTTGGCTTATCTTTAGGTCTTGTGTGCAGAATTCTGTCAGAACTTTGAAGAGGAGATCGGGCGGATCGAAACGGGTCTGGACCCAATCAATTCTCCGGTGAAAGATGATACTGCTATGAACCTGCTCCGACTGGAATCTCGAATCGACGGTGCCGTGGATTACTTGGCTCGACTGAAGGTCGCCATGTCGCGAATCGACTCGATGCTTTGGCCAGAGTCCACGCTCCAGAACGATCTCGAGTCTCTTATGGCTCGACTTGACAAAATCCCCGATCGAGTGCAGGAATGGAAGAAGTCTTCTGCCCGGTGCGGCGCTGATGTGGCTCTATCTTTAGTCCGCGTCCATTGCAAGGAGGCGCGAGAAGAAAAGCTGGCCGCCATCCAAGTCGCCAATACCAAGAGGCACAACTTCCAAGACTTCATGGAGACCTTCATTGCTGCTGCCACTCGCATTGCGGACGGAATTGACCTGGATGAGTTCGTCGCTCCTGCCAGTCCTCCTCTTGAGGAATGAGAAAACTTTTATGCCTTCTCTTAAATTAGCCTCGGAATGCCGAGTGGACTTGTAATCGTTTAAACTCTGCCGAGCTGAGGGCTCGAGTACTTTGATTCGGGGCCCAGGGCCTTTTAAGCTTTATCCGAACTTAATTTTTTGCTGAATGTCTTCGTGGTCTTGAGCTGTCGTGTGGGGCTTGATGGCCGACCCACACCCTGTTGTTGTACATTGTATTTGTGGCGGAGCTCTCAGGAAAAGGTGGCACCCACACCCTGTTACTGTAGAGTGGGACGAAGCTCACATTGTATTTGTGGCGGAGCTCTTCAGGAGGAGGTGGGTTTCAAACTTAGGCGAGTATCTGACTGCAGCTAAGTCTCTTCGTGGAGAGCTTAGGCGAGTGCTGAACTGCAGCTAAGCCTCCGAGTGGGAGGTTTGCTCTCCACTCGGTAGGATTTTTCAAACTTAGGCGAGTGTCTGACCGCCGCTAAGTCTCTTCGTGGAGAACTTAGGCGAGTGCCGAACTGCAGCTAAGCCCCCGAGTGGGAGGTTTGCTCTCCACTCGGTAGGATTTTTCAAACTTAGGCGAGTGTCTGACTGTAGCTAAGTCTCTTCGTGGAGAACTTAGGCGAGTGCTGAACTGCAGCTAAGCCCCCGAGTGGGAGGTTTACTCTCCACTCGGTAGGATTTTTCAAACTTAGGCTAGTGTCTGACTGCAGCTAAGTCTCTTCGTGGAGAACTTAGGCGAGTGCTGAACTGCAGCTAAGCCCCCCGAGTGGGAGGTTTGCTCTCCACTCGGTAGGATTTTTCAAACTTAGGCGAGTGTCTGACTGCAGCTAAGTCTCTTCGTGGAGAACTTAGGCGAGTGCTGAACTGCAGCTAAGCCCCCGAGTGGGAGGTTTGCTCTCCACTCGGTAGGATTTTTCAAACTTAGGCGAGTGTCTGACTGCAGCTAAGTCTCTTCGTGGAGAACTTAGGCGAGTGCTGAACTGCAGCTAAGCCCCCCCGAGTGGGAGGTTTGCTCTCCACTCGGTAGGATTTTTCAAACTTAGGCGAGTGTCTGACTGCAGCTAAGTCTCTTCGTGGAGAACTTAGGCGAGTGCTGAACTGCAGCTAAGCCCCGAGTGGGAGGTTTGCTCTCCACTCGGTAGGATTTTTCAAACTTAGGCGAGTGTCTGACTGCAGCTAAGTCTCTTCGTGGAGAACTTAGGCGAGTGCTGAACTGCAGCTAAGCCCCCGAGTGGGAGGTTTGCTCTCCACTCGGTAGGATTTTTCAAACTTAGGCGAGTGTCTGACTGCAGCTAAGTCTCTTCGTGGAGAACTTAGGCGAGTGCTGAACTGCAGCTAAGCCCCCGAGTGGGAGGTTTGCTCTCCACTCGGTAGGATTTTTCAAACTTAGGCGAATCGGATTCGCAGCTAAGTCACCCACTGGGGGATTTCGGATACATACAACAGTGACAGCAATTATTGGAACACTCTTATTTCTGATAAAAATGAACTTCAGAAGTTTTTCTTATTACATCTGGTTTGAGGGCGGACTCAAGTGTAAAAGGGGCGGAGAAGCTCCGCGTTCCAAGCTCGAGGTTCGTCGATCTGTCGATCAACATTGTAAAGGTGATATGCTCCGTTGTGGAGGACTCTGGTGACGATGAAGGGGCCTTCCCAAGTGGGAGCGAGCTTGTGAGGTTTCTGTTGATCCACTCGGAGGACCAGATCTCCTTCTTGAAAGGCTCGACTCTTCACATTCCGGGCGTGGAATCGATGTAAGTCCTGCTGATAAATGGTCGATCTGATCATTGCCATCTCCCTCTCTTCCTCAAAGAGGTCGACTGCGTCTTGCCGGGCCTACTCCGCTTCATCTTCGGTGTAAAGTTCGACTCGGGGCGCATTATGAAGAAGATCGCTTGGCAGGACAGCTTCGGCTCCATAAACCAGAAAGAATGGGGTCCTTCCAGTCGACCGGTTAGGGGTGGTCCTTAATCCCCACAGAACTGACGGAAGCTCGTCGACCCAAGCGCCTGCCGCGTGCTTGAGATCGCGCATCAGCCGAGGTTTTAGCCCTTTAAGAATCAGACCATTTGCTCTCTCAGCATGTCCATTCGACTGGGGGTGAGCGACTGAGGCGTAGTCGACTCGTGTGCCTTGAGAAGCGCAAAATGCTCTGAACTCGTCCGAATTAAAGTTTGACCTGTTATCAGTGATGATGCTGTGCGGGACTCCATATCTGAATGTCAATCCTCTGATGAAACTGATAGCGGTGCCAGCATCGAGGCTCCTTATGGGCTTAGCTTCGATCCATTTGGTAAACTTGTCGACTGCCACAAGCACATGAGTGAATCCACTCCTGCCCGTTCTCAGGGGGCCAACCATATCCAATCCCCAGACGGCAAAGGGCCAGACGAGCGGAATGGTTTTCAGGGCCGACGCGGGCTTATGTGACATGTTGGAGTAGAACTGGCACCCCTCGCACTTGTCGACTATCTCTTTCGCCATCTCATTTGCCCTTGGCCAGTAAAATCCAGCTCGGTATGCTTTAGCCACAATAGTCCGAGAGGACGCATGGTGACCGCAGGTTCCCAAGTGGATATCATTGAGGATTATTTGACCCTCTTCTGGCGTTATGCATTTCTGGCCGACTCCAGTCGCACTTTCTCTGTACAGCTGTCCCCTTATGACCGTGAAGGCCTTAGATCGGCGGACGATCTGTCGAGCCTCCTCCTCGTCCTCCGGGAGTTCTTTCCTTAGGATATATGCAATATACGGTATTGTCCAGTCAGGGATGACTGCCAAGACTTCCATGATTAGGTTGACTACTGCAGGCACTTCAACTTCAGTCGGATCCGTGGCACTTTTCGGCTGCGGGGCTTCTTCTGTGAAAGGATCTTCTTGGACTGACGGCGAGTGAATGTGTTCCAAGAACAGGTTTCTTGGAATAGCTTCTCTCTTGGAGCCTATCTTTGCCAAGTCGTCAGCTGCCTGGTTTTTCAGTCGGGGGATGTGGTGGAGTTCCAACCCCTCGAACTTCTTCTCTAGCTTCCGCACTGCATTGCAGTATCCAGTCATTGCCGGACTCCTGACGTCCCACTCCTTCATCACTTGATTAACCACGAGATCTGAGTCGCCATAGACCATGAGGCGACGGACGCCGAGCGAAATGGCCATGCGCAACCCATATAAAAGTGCTTCATACTCTGCTTCGTTATTGGAGGAATCGAAGTGAATCTGGAGAACGTATCTGAGCTTATCTCCTCGGGGGGAGACCAAAACTACCCCCGCGCCCGAACCATTCAGCATCTTGGATCCATCGAAGAACATAGTCCAGTGTTCCGAGTGAACTTGAGTCGGAAGTTTCTGTTCAATCCATTCGGCGATGAAATCCGCGATTGCTTGGGACTTGATGGCTTTCTTTGCTTCAAACTTGATATCTAAAGGAAGGAGTTCAATCGTCCACTTGGCCACTCGACCAGTTGCATCTTTGTTGTGCAGGATCTCCGATAATGGGGCGTCGCTGACGACTGTAATGGAGTGGCCAGAGAAATAATGTGCAACTTTCTTCGTGGTCATATAAATCCCATATACGAGCTTCTGGTAGTGGGGGTATCTTTGTTTTGAGGGGGTCAAAACTTCAGACACATAATATACAGGGCGTTGAACTTTGAAGGTCTTCCCTTTCTCTTCCCGCTCGACCGTAAGTACTGTACTGACAACTTGTCCCGTGGCTGCAATGTAAAGCAGCAGAGGCTCTTTGCTGATTGGGGCAGCTAGCACCGGCTGGGTGGAGAGCAGAGCTTTGAGCTCTGCAAACGCTGCATCATCTTCTGGAGTCCACTCGAACTTGTCAGACTTTTTCATCAGTCGGTAAAGAGGCAATGCTTTTTCACCGAGTCGAGAAATGAATCGACTTAAGGCGGCCAAGCAGCCTGTAAGTTTTTGGACATCATGCACACGTACAGGACGCTTCATCCGGAGTATGGTGCCAATTTTTTCAGGATTGGCGTCGATTCCCCGTTCGGAAACGAGAAAACCGAGTAGCTTGCCACCTGGAACTCCGAAAGTGCACTTTGACGGATTGAGCTTGATATCGTACCTCCTGAGGTTGGCGAAGGTTTCAGCAAGGTCAGCCCGCAGGTCGGAACCTTTCCGGGACTTGACTACGATATCGTCCATGTACGCCTCCACATTCCGACTGATTTGAGTGAGTAAACACTTCTGGATCATTCTCATGAATGTGGCTCCGGCGTTCTTGAGGCCGAATGGCATGGTGACGTAACGGAAGCATCCGAATGGAGTGATGAAAGCTGTTTTGATTTCGTCGGGCCCATACAGACAGATCTGATGATACCCGGAGTAGGCATCTAGGAAAGACAATCTCTCGCATCCCGCAGTTGAGTCGACAATCTGGTCGATGCGAGGGAGAGGAAAATGATCTTTCGGGCAGGCCCGATTGATATGCTTGAAATCAATGCACATACGGAGCGACTTGTCCTTCTTGGGGACCATGACGACATTGGCGAGCCACTCGGAGTGGTAGATCTCTCGGATGAACTCGACTGCTAAGAGCCGAGCCACTTCCTCGCCAATGGCTTGTTTTTTCTGGACAGCGGACCGTCGAAGATGTTCCTTCACGGGTTTGAACTTTGAGTCGACTCGCAGGCAGTGCTCAGCCAGCCCCCTGGGAACTCCAGGCATGTCAGAGGGTTTCCATGCGAAGATGTCCCAGTTCTCACGGAGGAGCTGGATGAGCGCTTCTTCCTATTTGGAGTCGAGCGTCGTCGAGATGTGAGTCGGAGCAGCGTCGGGATCGGTCGGGTGAATGTGGACTGTCTTCATTTCGCCAGCCGACTGAAAAGCTGACTCGGAGGCAGGCTTCTTAGCCCGTAACAATTCACTCGGGTCGGCAGTCTTTTGGTACTCTTTCAGCTCGACCACTGCCATTTGAGCGTCGGCGATCTTTGATCCCTTCTGGAAACATTCCTCTGCTTTCTTCCGGTTGCCCGTAACAGTGATCACACCTTTGGGGCCAGGCATCTTTAATTTAAGATACACGTAGCATGGTCGAGCCATGAAGCGTGCGTAAGCTGGCCTGCCCAAGATGGCGTGATAAGCACTCTGGAAGTCCACAACTTCAAACGTTAACTTTTCCTTGCGGTAATTCTTTGAATCACCGAAAACCACATTAAGAGCAATCTGGCCGAGTGACTCGGCTTTCTTCCCAAGAATGACTCCGTGGAAGCTCATGTTACTGGTGCTGAGTCTGGACATCGGAATGCCCATTCCTTTGAAGGTTTCAGCGTACAGTATGTTCAGGCCACTGCCGCCATCCATCAGGACTTTGGTCAGTCGAGTGCCTTCGACAACTGGGTCGACCACCAAAGCTTGCCTCCCAGGGGTGGCAATGTGCGTCGGGTGATCGGACTGGTCGAACGTGATGGCAGTCTGAGACCACTTCAGGTAACTGGGAGTCGCCGGGGCAACCATGTTGACCTCACGGTTAATGATTTTCAGTCGACTTTTGCTTTCGACATCAGCAAAAATCATCAAGGTGGAATTGACTTGGGGGTATCCATCGTCACTATCCTCCTTGTCTTCAACTCTGTCTGGCTCTTTTTCCTTATCCTTGGGCTGCTTGCCCTGGAACTGCTGAATCAGAAGCCGACACTGTCGAGTGGTATGCTTCGGGAAAATAAAATTTCCTTCTTCATCTTTCTTGGTATGGATGTGACATGGCAGGTCTAGAACATCATTCCCATCCTGATCTTTAACCTTCTTGGGCTTCCATGTGCCCTTGGGCTTTCCCTTGAAATTTCCCTGGGCCACAGCCAGGGCCTCCCCAGGGGCGGCTGGCTCGGCCTTCCGCTTCTGCTTCCGACTGGAGTTTCCTCCGGTTTCTTGGGCGACTGACTTAAGTTTGCCACTTCGGAGTCGGTCCTCGTCTTCTCCGTTAGCGTACTTGGTGGCAATCTCCATCATCCGATTAAGGGACATCTCTCCGGTCCGGCCAAACTTCAGATTCAACTCCCTGTACTTGACGCCTTCCTTGAAAGCGCAAACTGCTTGATGGTCTGGCACGTTCTCGACCGAGTGGTGCAGTGTGATCCACCTCTAGATGTATTCTCTCAGAGTTTCGTTTGGCTTCTGTACGCAAGACCGCAGCTCCGTAAGGCCTGCAGGGCGCTTGCATGTCCCTTCGAAGGTTGTGATAAACACTCGGGAGAGATCCTCCCAAGTGTAAATGCTGCTGGGCGCCAACTGATTCAGCCACGCCCTAGCTGAGCCTTCCAACATGAGGGGTAAATGCTTCATGGCCACCTCATCGTTGCCGCCGCCAATCTGCACAGCCACTCGGTAATCCTCGAGCCACGTGTCAGGCTTGGACTCACCAGTGAACTTGCTGATTCCAGTCGCCAGCCGGAAGTTGGGAGGGATCACCGCAGCTCTGATGGCTCGACTGAAACATTCAGGCCCCGAGGCGTGTGTCCTGCTGCCGGTGGGCGTATCTCTGTTGTGGCCCTCTCGATGAGCCCTGTTCCTGTCCACCAGACCTTGAACGAGGATGGATCTCGTGTCAAAGCCTGGGTCTCTGGGGTCGACTGGGATCTTCTGCCCAGTGTTATGGGGGCGCCTGTCGTCTCGATGTCGAGGTGCGTATGATCCACTCCTCGGGGGAGGGGACGGCACCCGACGCCCATCATCACGGTCGGGTCGGTGATCATATTGTTCATTTCTCCTATACTGATCGTGCCGGTCTCCACGCCCCTCACGCCTCTGGGGCAATCTCGGGCTGTGAGCTGACTGGACGGTTTCCGTTGCGACGGATCGACTGTGGATCCTGTCCCGCGACTGAGAGACGGCGGAATTCTGATTTCCCGCCGCTCGGAGCAATGCTCTGATCTGCAGCAATCCTCTGCCGGCCTCCGACTGGGAGGGCTGGATTGACTCCGCTATGCGGGCCGCGGCAGCCAGGTTCTGAACCGGAGTTCGGTACAGCTGCGGCGGTGGGAAGAGCTGACGTCGACTGGGTTCGGGAGCTTGCTGGAGTCGACTGGACTCGGGAGCCCGCTGACGTGCCCACTCGTCGAGAGCTCGCTGTAGATTCTCCAATCGAGTGCGCTCGGCTAGATTAGCCAAGCGCGCGTCCTCCAAGGCCCGGGCCTCGGGGGTTTCTCCAACAATAGGGGTGTAGAGCGCGTCCATGTTCCGGCGACGAAGCTCCTCCCGCTGCAATGATGTAAGGGGCTCGGGGAGGTATTCGTCGTGAGGGTGCGACGGATCGCCCCTATCGGCACCATCATCAGTGCGATGGAATCCAGGGGGACTGCGTGTCCCCTCGACCGCCAGAACCTCCGCCAAAGGGTCGCTGCTGTCACACTCGGAAGCGGTCTCCGTGGAGCCAGGTGACAGATCGAACAGGCCGCAGAGGGATTCGTCAGGCTCGATTGCCGCGACTTGCGGGGTCGTCGACTGGCGGGCCGCGGCGTGCTTCATCCACCGCTGGAGCCTCGACCGACCCGAGCGCTTGCGCTGGCGGGAGACAGGACGGGGGATGACACGGGAGTCGACCGATATGGGGTCGACGGCTGCCTCAGGAGGACGCCACGGACGCACGCGCGGAAGTGCGTCGCACCGCGGACGGGGAGCGCGTCGACGTCAAGCGGCGCCTCCTGGAGCCAGGCGGAGTCGTCGGCGATGAAAGTGAGTCCGCCAAGACGGATCTCGCGGTCCTCCGCCAAAGCTCCGCAGGAAAACATGATCAAGTGGATCGGAAAAATCGCAACTTCTTCAATTAGGCGCTAAGACTAAGGCCCCACGGTGGGCGCCAACTGTCGTGGTTCTAAGTCTGACAGTGAGGTAGGGGGGTGTGTATGGAGAGGCTAGACCTTAGCTATTGGGAAGTTGTAAGCACGCAAGGTTTACGAGTTCAGGCCCTTCTCGGAGGAAGTAACAGCCCTACGTCTCGATGCCCGGAGGCGGTCGACTGGATTATGCGTGTGTAAAAGGACAAGGGTCCGAACCCCCGATACTGAGGAGGGGGGTGGCTTATATAGAGTTCGCCAGCCCTCTCCTGCCCTCAGTAATGCAGGGTTTAAGGTACATTTAAGGTGGGCGTTACTGATAACGTCCCTAATAAAGTGTCATAATACTCATAAAGACTACTTAATAGCCGACCGTTTGCCTGCGGAGTGACTTGAGGTCTTTCTGGCAGTCGAGTGGTTGGCTTCTTGGTCGAGTGACAGCTTCTTGGTCGAGTGTCTTCAACCCGTCGAGTGGGATATCTTCAAGCTGTTCGAAAGGTGACTTCTTCTTAGGATGTCCTATGGTAGGACTCTTTAGGACGGGTCCGTGTCCCTACCGTAGGTACATGGCTTCATCAGATTGGATCGAGCAAATCAAAGTAGGGGAGGATAAGAGACGAAGGGGAGCAGAGTGAAGTAAGTGTAGGGCTTCTGGATTAGGGTTTTTGTGAGAATGAAATGGAGCCAATGGTGGGTTGGACCGACGTGGTGGACGCGCCCGCCCTATATTTGGGCTTGATACGACGGGCGCCAGACAGCCCGAATGTTTGAGTACGGTATATGACGCCGAGATGAGTCTCTTTTTAATAGTCAATGACAGGTTTGCTCGTCTGAATGTTTGAGACTGGTTTAAGACACACTTTGAGATACATGGCTTGAAACACAATGTTTTTATGATTGACTGGTCACTGTGCATCCGCATACATAGATGGTGCCGGGTTTGATATATCCCGCGGTTGTAGATACTTTTTTTTTGCAGGATAAACTTTCGTCTATTCATTTTCAATCATGATAGTACAACGAACACTAAAAATAATAAAATTTACATTCAAATTCGTAAACCAGCTAGCAACGACTACAAACACTGAAGCGAACCGAAGACATGCCACTATCTCCCGCGGCTGTAGATGCTCTTCATCATTGAACTCAACATGCTAGGAAGACTTTGCAATTTAGACGGCATAAAGCATCGGCCTCGTACCAGCGATATATTTTATGTCTACATGAGAGAGAGAAAAATAAATTAGACAAAGCAAAGAAGCACCGGCTACGTTGAACGTATCGGTGCATTGTGAGCGATCCGTCACTACACCGTGGTAGACTAGCCGGGCCAGTATTTCTCTCTCGAAGAAAAAAAATGGCCAGCTAGACCATGCAGAGGTGCAGGCCGATTGCATATAGGGAGTGACTAGTAAATATGTTCGTGCGTTGCAACGGAAGAAAAAAAAAAGCATACTTATAGTATAATATAAGCACAACTTAAGATCTCCACAGGTTTACCTTATATATTTCAGCATTGCCCACATTCGTGTTGTCGCTTATCCTCTTTCCTGCCAACCATGGTTGCGGTGTCCACCTAAACGTAATGTGTTTAAACATGGTCAATCTCAAAGTGATGGTCTCGGTTACTATCTTTTTTTTCTCGAATACGCACGAGTGTGCGTATCATACATTAAAGAAGAAAGAGGGAAGAACCCTTCACGGTTACATTACATAATCACCGGCGTTTCCTCGCCATTCGCCTAAGCCCTAGACCGACTACTCGCCATGTGCCCACTCTGGTGCCGCTATGAAGGCCGCTGCTAGGTCCCCTCGCAAGATGCCCGCCTGCATCCAAGCCATACTCTCGCGTGCTATTCGGTCCATAAGGCGTGTAGCGCTTACATTCGCCCCGTCGAATACTATGGCGTTCCTGTGCTTCCATAGCCCCCACAAAGTGAGCAGACATATGGTGTGGATCGTCTTCGCGTTACGCCCAAGCGCGCCGTGCCATGTGCACCAGTCCTGCAGCGCCTCTCCTGCCTGCGGCACGCCGGCTGGCATGCGCAAGGCCGTGAAGATGCGGGACCAAACCCCCCGTGCCAGCACACACTCCACGAGTAGATGCCCGATCGTCTCGTCGTGCTGATCGCAAAATGGGCAGGCGTCCTGGTGTGGTAGCCCTCACCTCGCCAATCTGTCGGACGTCCAACACCTATTCATGATCGCTAACCATGCAAAGAAACGGCATCGGAGTGGAGTCTTCGAGCGCCAAGTGAAGGCCGCCGTGGGTGACACTTGCCCTTTGACGAACCTTGCCGCGTATGCCGACCTAGCCGAGAACTCCCCCACTCCTTTCCCATGATCAGGAGATGGAATCCGCAATTTCCTCCTGAAGCTGCACCGCCCCAATCTTGTGCCAGATGTCCATATACTCCTCGATTCCGGTCATGTCACCAATAGACCCTATGTCTGTGGCCCACCGGCCATGTGCGACGGCCTCAAATACTGTCTGTATCCCTCTGGTCCTTGCCGGGACCGATCCATATGCACGCGGCGCCAGGTCCTGAATCCGATAGCCGTCGAGCCAACGATCCTCACACACACCTAAATCCCAAACCCACACACATCTGCCATTGAACAACATTGTCGCAAGTGAATGTCTAACAGTTCTAAACTAATCTCGTCAAGTTGGACGTGCCCTTCCCGAGCTACCGCCTGTACCTAGTACATACACCATATCTCATACACCCATCCACTTTTAAATTGTATAGTTGATTTTCAAACTGCATTGAACAACATTGACATTCTTTTGAAAATACATAAATACTTTTTAGATCACATGGACTTTTTTAAAGAGCATGAATTTTTTAATTACAAAATATTTGTAAGCCTGTGAACACTTTTTAGAATTACATGAATAATTTTTTTTTGAGAAAAAGGTGAACAATTTTCAATTGGTGTGAGCATTATTTTGATATATGAACACTATTCTTAAAACACATAAGCATTCTAAAATTCATGAACGGTTTTTAAAAACTACATGGCAAGTTTAAAAGGGCACAATCACATAAAATTAGAACATGCAGGTGAACAATTTTCAATTGGTGTGAACATTATTTTGATATATGAACACTATTCTTAAAACACATAAACATTCTAAAATTCATGAACGATTTTTAAAAACTACATGGCATTTTTTAGAAGGCACAATCACATAAAATTAGAACATGCATAAATTGGATTTTGGATGTGTAGCAAGTGATCAGATCACACATCCGCGCGTCTAATTTTTTTTCTTACTATAGTGAATGGGAGGAGAGCTATTCTCAAATATTTACTCTAGCTGTGCCATGAGCCTGTGCAATTTTCTCGTTCGTGACTATGCGGCTTAGTAAGGAAACAAAAAAGGCACTCGTGGAGTGCTCACGAAGGATATTTTGCCTTGACCCGTTGACTGGTCAAAGTACCCATCGCCTAGCGAAGGAAACCGTATAGCGCCAGCGTCCTTGCGTTCGGCGCTTGCCGGTGGGCTGGCCCAGTTGCTATTGCAAGTCGATGACCGTCTTTGACTTACAGGCATGATATATAGGTAGATTAGTTTTTTTTTTGTGAGGAATTATAGATAGATTAGTGAGAGCTCCTCCCAGCGCCTTATGAGCCTTGACGCCCACTGCACCCCGCTAGTGGGCCGGCCCATGAGAACGCAAGGCAGTGCAAAAAATGTATTAATGCGCAAAAACACTACCCGAGAATCTCAATCTTGATAGGATTCGGTCGTGGGCAAACCCTAAACGGCGCCCATTGCGCCCGTTTCTTCAATTCTCACAAACGGGCGCACACCCCCGCGCGGTGCTGGGCCGGCCCGTCTTTCCTTTTTTTTACACGTTCAGTCTGAAGAAGCGAGCGCCAAAAAAAGGAATGCTCGCCGGGGTTCGAACCATCGAACCAGGGATCTGTTGGTTGAGTTAGCACCGCATTACCAGTTGGACTACATACGACTGGTGACTAACTGCTTCTTCGGCTTCTTCTATTCTTTCTCTAGGTCGTGAGAGTTTTTTGTGCCCTTGTAATTTATGTTTTTTAAAGAATCGATGAACCTTTTCTTTTCTTAAATAACGTTGAACTTATTCCAAAATCTATGAACTTTTTCTGAATTCATGAACTGTTTTTCAAAATTGGTGAACATATAAAAATTTGTGAACTTTTCTTCCAAAATCAGATAAACTTTTTTCAATTTATGAACTTTTATTGGAAAAAATGATGAACTTTTTGTCAAAATCGTTGAACTTTTTTAAAAAAATTGATGAACTTTTTTGAAAATTGATGAACTTTTTTAGATAACTGATGAACTATTTTCGAAAATCGATGAACTTTTTTAAAATTTGTTATTTTTTTGAATATCAATGAAGTTTCTTGGAATACATGAAGTTTTTTTCCTAATTCGTGATATTTTTTCAAATCCGTGGGCATTTAAAATTTGTTCCCATTTTTTAAATCCGTACTCATGTTTTTCTAAATAGTGCGGCTATAGTTTTGGTTTAATACGTTTTCGCGTTGGAAAATTTCACACAGGCGTAATAGCTTTAGTGGTTAGCTAGTAACGCACTTAAGGAAGTCGGAGCAGGTTCGAAACCTCAGGTGATCGACATTTTGACAAATCCTATTCGACGCCTTAAGCACCGAATATAGGCCATTTGGTACAGGGCGGACACCCCCTGTACGCTTGGTTTGTCTAGCGGGCCGGCCCATCTCATTCCCTTCTGTTCTTCTTCTTCTGTTTCTAAAGAAGAAAAAAGGTGCAACAGCCAGGAATCGAACCAACGTTGAGCGAGTTGAGAGTACAACACGATAACCACCAGAACACCCAAGCCGCTCTGTTTACTTACATGTTTTTTATCCTCTTTTATCTTTCTTCTGTTTTTTTCCTTTTTTCTCTCCTTTTTGAAATTCGAGAAAGTTTTTTTCTGCAAAATTGATGAATTTTTTTCAAACTTGATGAACTTTTCTCAAATTTGATGACCTTTTTTTAAAATTTGATGAACTTTTTTCAAATTCGGTGAACTTTTTCCAAATCCGATGAACTTTTTTCAAATCCGGTGAACTTTTGTCAAATCCGATGAACTTTTTTCAAATTTGATGACCTTTTTCAAACCCGGTGAATTTTTTTTAAAATTGATGAACTTTTCTTCAAATTCGATGAACTTTTCTCAAGTTTGATGAACTTTTTTTAAAAATTGAAGAACTTTTCTTCAAATTCGATGACTTTTCTTCAAAAGCGTTGAACTTTTTTCAACATTGATGAACCTTTTACATATTTGATGATTTTTTTCAAATTCGATGAACTTTTTAAAAATAATTGATGAACTTTCTTTGTATTTGACGAACTTTTTTCAAATTCGACAAACTTTTTTCGTATTCATTGAACTTTTTTCTTAATTCATAATTTTCTGTGTTAATTTTTCATATTTATGAAAAACAATACGAGCATATTCCCTCCATTTTTTGCCCTGAAACAGCAGCTCAGCAGGAAAAAAATGAAAAGTAGGCGACGCGACTTGATCGATCGAGCGAGCGAGTGATTTTTTTCTGAAGCGAGCGAGCGAGCAAGTGATGCGCGGGAGCAAGGGAGCGAAGGCAGAGTGGGCCGGCCCATAAAGGGAGCTCCCGTGGGCGCCCGAACTCCTTACGGGCGCTGAAAGCGTTGGTGAGGAGCTCTTCGACATTTTGCTGGTTGTTTTTCGCTGTAAGTACCTTTTGCACTGTCAACGTATTAATGGGCGGCCCGCTAGCGTGTTGCTGTGGGCGCCCGTTGCCTCAGCCGGCGCATAAGGTGCCCGTTAGGAGGCCGAATCCTATTTGGCGCCCTTTGCGCCCGATACAGCTCTCCCGCTCCCTTCCCTCGCTACTAATGGGCCGGCCCATCTCAATGTTCGCTGTATGTTTTTATAGCGCAAAAAAGGACCTGCAAGGAGAATCGAACACTAGACCTCCGTCTTAGTAAGACGTTGCAACAACCACCGCACCACCTAGCCAGCTGTGATAACTTGCATCTTTTCTGTCCTTTCTTCTTTCATCTTACCTTTTTCCATTTCCTTTTTCTCTTTTTTCAATTTTTCTTTTTCATATTCGAGAAAATTTATTTCTTCACTTTTCGTTTTACGAAAAATGGATGAACTCTTTGTTTACAAATTCAATGAACTTTTTCCATAATAGATGACCTTTTTTCAAATTTGATGAACTTTTTTTGAATCTGGCAAACCTTTTTTCAACTTTGATGAACCTTTTTTGAATCTGATGAACTTTTTTTTCAAATTTTGATGAACTTCTTCATATTTGGTGAACAAATTTTTATTCGGTGAACTTTTTCCAAATCCGGTGAACTTTTTTCAACTTTTCATGAACTTTTTTCCAAATTCGTTGAACTTTTTCAATTTTGTGTTCAAATTTGATTAACCTTTTTTAGAATTGATGAACTTTTTCTCAAATTTATGAACTGTTTTTAAAATGCATTTTTTTCTTCAGATCCAAGTATTTTTCAATTTTGTGAACAAAGGGACGAACAGGAAAAAAAATAACAACGAACGAACGAAACATGCTCGGAGGGAAGGAGCGAGCGAGCGAAGAAGGGAAGGAGCTTGCTAGCTGGGCCGGCCCACGCGAGGCTGCTGCGTGAGCGCCCGCTAAGCGAACGGGCGCCTAAGGCGTCGAAGAGGAGGTCTCCCTCCCTCAATCCTGCGCTAGTTAGCTCCAAAGCTTGGTGGCCAACCAATAGACCTATTAAGCTCTTGTTGATAGATTGCAACACGAAACCTTTAAGAACTAACTTTAGACGCGCTTTTTAGAAAAATGGGATTTCTTTTGAAAAGAAATATGAACAAAATTTGAATGTCCACATATTTAAAAAAAACCACGAATTAGAAATAAAAAGTCCACGTATTCAAAAACATTTACCGATTCAAAGTTTCATAAAACTGAAAAAGTTCATCGACTTTGAAAAAAGTTCACTGATTTTCAAAAAAAGTTTATCAAATTTGACAAAAGTTCATTGAGATTGAAAAAGTTCGTCAACTTTGAAAAAAAAACTTCATCAATTTGAAAAAAGGTTCTTCATTTTTTTAAAAACTACATCACATATGAAAAAGGTTCGTCGAATTTGAGAAAAGTTCACTGATTTTGCGAAAATTTGGTCGCCTTTAAAAAAGTTCACTCATTTTAAGACAGAGAAAAAAACAAAGATAGAAAAAAAGAAAAGGAAACAGGAAAACAGCTGCCTTTTATGCGTTTATATAAATAAAATAAAAAGAACGACTATAGCACATCTGGTCATCTGGTCCAACTGGTTCGGGTGATGGCTACCTGAACGAACGGGCGTGGTTCGAGTCTCGGCTAGCGCCCTGTACCAAATGGCCTGTATTCGGCGCTTAAGGCGCCGAATAGGATTTGGCTAGATTAGTACCACCTTGGATATGCAAAATAATATGAACGGACGACGACGGATGAAAAAATACGAAATAAATATGGAGCATCTCTCTAATGTAATAAGATGATCCAACAGAAGGATTGTCAAAATATGCATCTATGTGTCCTCGGAAAAAATAATAAGCATTTCAGCTCACTACGACATAAATATATACTGAACTATTTGTTTTTTGTCCAGGACACATACAGTCTTATTTTTTTAATCCCTTCATTGGATCATGTTATATTATAGGTGTGTTGGTTCAGTAGTTTTTCAGAATTTTTGAGAACTTTTACACCGTTAAAACCCTTAACTAGTTTTGTATCAAACACTTGTAGAAAATCATATATATATATATATATATATATATATATATATATATATAGGTAAAATAACTAGGGCACCTAGGTGCCTGGGCATCTAGAGCATCAGCCGTTGGATCGATGGATGATCCTGCCTATGCGTATCGGGTTTCAATTGCTACACCCGTTAACAACATTCATTAGTCATTCTTAAATATTGCATGCGTCCCAATTCTGGTCCATTCTCACCTTCCACATATTATTGCATGAGCGTGATTTGTTCCTTTCCATAATTTTTCGCATTATGTTGTTGCCCTTTAATTCGATTCTTTCCAAATATGAAAGATGCCGTCTAATTTGATTGTTTACCAAAAATAGGAGCCCACGTACTTGCCATCATTTGGCTAGCCATTAAAACTGGACCAAAACCAAGCACACATTTGCATACCTACGTGATTCATCTCTGCCTCGTCCTTCTTCTACACGAGCATACCCCACATGGCCATGGTTGCCATTGTCACCGTCACGGTCGCTGATGGGGCTCCCAGGCTGTTTATCTCTCTATTACATCTATAGCAATTTACCTATTTCTTTTTCAACTGCAGGTATCTCCACCTCTTCGTCGCACTCTTTTACCTTTCCATGCACACGACCATGATCGAGGAATACACTATGGAGACTATGACCGCCCGGACAGCTGAGCTACCACCTCGAGGAACATACCTGATGTGACCTTTTTCTCTCTCGGTGTTAGTCAAAGTTATGGTTGTGCGAGGTATGTAGGATTCATGTACTTTGTGCAGAATAGTTCTGTGAAACCTGAGACTTGAAGTGTATGTTGTAATTCGCAAACCTTGTCTCATCTACAAATCTCAGCCATGTGCTTGTAGTTTTTGACTTATACGAATAGCTCCTATAGCAAGGTACATGCTGTTTTTCTCATAAATGTATAATGGCGAGGATACTATCTGGTAATTTATTCTCTCATTTTCCTTTGTGTTCAAAGCATTTTTTGTTCATCTAATTCGATATCGTTGCATTTTTTATTTCTTTTTCAGTTAACTTTATCATGGCTCTCTTCTGATACATCTACAAAAAAAAAGATCTATATGACACAGAGCTGCCGAGCTAATGCTGAGATGTGCTGGATGGTTAACAATGAAGGCTTTGCGTGACAATGTCAGGCACAATCAGTATGCGAGAGAAGCGAATGAGGATACATGCGATTTAATTGTATACTTCTTCGTTTTTGATCCTGCATATGTAGTTGCAATTTCGAGTGTGATAGCAAATGTTAGTCATGAAAATCGGGATGTAATATGGTTGCGAATAGGATTTAAGAGATACATGTGTATCAAATGATAAGTGATCTCCTTTTATCTTTTATCTCTAATTGTGTGCTGGAACATGTAATTTGGGTTGTAGTGACACACATTTTGGGCAACACTCTCAGGTATTTTTGAAATTTTGAATATTAAAATGAGTCACATTGTCATACTTTTGTTCAGGATATATAAAAGGGACCATATATTAAGAAAATTACCATACTGATTTTGGGTATTATTTCCAGGATATATATATAGAGCATGATGGTACCCCTGTCAGACAGATATAGTTGCACAACCTAATACCTAACCATCACACCGTATTCTACTTTCTAAATTTTGTAACAGAAATGGCAAATCACATTTTATTACACCCATTTTTCCAAGAAACTGGGTACCACCGATGTGGCATAAGGCCTAAAAGTATAGTTGTACACTCTGTAACCTATTCAAATTTTAATACAATAAGTATCAGTTGCCTGTATTAGATACACATGGTGTCGTATAGCTAATGTGTGATACCCACAGTGTCATATGCCCAACGACCACACTCAAAGTCTCCTAATAATGATAAAAAAGTTACTTGTTGGGTATTCTATAGGTATCTTGTACACTGACACACTGGTACAAAGTCTTTTCAATTTCCTAAAACAGTATGGATGTACCGCATTTTCGTACGGCTTATTTGCATGGGTATCTCATACCCAACAATGAAATGTAGTAGAGAAAATACCATCTAATTGTGGATTTTACTTTTACTTTCATTTGGGTATATCTGGTACCCACGAACAAACTATATAGTGAGAACAAATTGGTGCGCCATATATTATTATACGCCATCATCACACTACACTGCATTATTTACTTTTTCCTTATGTGCACCCGACCATAATTGACATACGTAGAATTTTTTGTACAAATTTAAAAGGCATATACCAACAATCTTACTATGACATCCCTAACTTCATATAGTCAACTTATAATCCACCAAATTTTGTGAGTATGTAGTACAAAAGATGCATACCTACATGGTTGTATTATAGTAATAGGCATTAGATACCTCCAATTTTAAATGATTATCGTCGAGAGATACCTACACAACACCATGCAAATTATTAAACAATGCCTACCCACATAGCACAACCTTTGGGGGTATAATACATCCACCTGTGGTGATCTTTAGTTATTCACCCAACGTAATTTCGTAAAGCTTGCTTTTCATCCAAAATTGACAATAATGTACACAAGCAGATACATAGTTCCATTTTATTAGAATTACGATAATGATCTTTATGATTCCCTACAATATTTTTCTTTTCCATCGGAATGGCTCTGCGTCCAACAAGATTTGTATTACATGTATATGATACATGGATCGAACGGACACAAAGTTTTTCGCTAAATGAGTTGGATGCTGCTGGTAGTGTGTCAAATGGGCGTCGTACTAGATTCGCCATACGTATATCACAACTATTTTTGCATATACCCTAGAGATATAACCACTAATCTAACTAAAGAATATATTATATTCCTTGCATAAAAAATTAGATCTTATATGGTATTGGCCACATTAATATAAACTAACATCAGCACAAGAATTATATAACATTCAATCACACATTGATTTCATAGAAAATATCTAATTGATGTGGTAGAAATCAATTTATTGCGGAGCAATTGTTCATACACAATCAAAAGAAAACCTATAAAATGGTATGTACTAAAACACTGGGCATTGTATACCTAAGAAGACACAATGTTGCTACTTAATAATAACAACGCCACAAAGATCTTTATGATTTCACATGCATTTCCTTTTTGCGTAACACTACGCAGAGATCATGTTAGTCGAGTGTCATCCTTTTGCCAAGTGTTTTGAGTTTAAAACCCAGCCAGCAGGAACTTGGTGAACTTGCATTTCGCCGAGTATCAGTGATGTCGGTAGTGCTTGTCTTATTCCATCCAGTAAAATTTATATTTCACATTTCCTAATCATTTTCTCTACTCCAAACTCCAAAGTACCATAAGGAATACTTTTTTTAATATACCCTGAAGATTTAGCCACTAGTGCAATTAAAGATCATCTTTATGATATACCCACGTCTATAGAATAAATGACATTCAATGATTAATTATTTTTGACAAAAATTCATAATGATAAAATAACTTTACATTTTAATTTGCACCTATCATAGGTACATACCCACACGACCAGACTAACAAATGTAGAGATATTTTTTAATTTTTATTTTGTGCGGGAGATATTTTTTTACTATAGGTATATACCTACATGACCAAGACTAATAAAATAAATAACATTCAACAAATGATGATTGTTTTACAGAAATTCGTAATTATGAAATACCTTCATATTTTAACTTGTGCCTATCATACATGTCAGTAGGTATGGAAACTCATTTCAGTTCGAAATGTTCAAACAATGGACCATTAATTACACACGCATCTTTGCATGGTATTTAATTGACTAGTTATACCTTTCCATAATTGACACGCCATGCAAAATTATTTGGAAGGTATGATGGAAAGTTATTTTCATCGGCTTGATTTGTTCAAACAATGTCCCGTTGATGACATCCACATCTTTGGAAGGTATTTCATTGCCATCATATACCCTTTCCATAATGTCCACGCCATGCAAAATTCTTTGTAAGGTATTCAATTGGCAGATATCAATTACTTTTGGAATGTTCGAACGGGCTATGCATGACAAACACACAAATGGAAACTTATTTCTTAAACGATGAGATATAATTCAAAATATTAACCTATTTGTTAACGGGTCAGACCCAATAAATCATCTATACATAATAAAAAAGATGCTACGATTCGATCTAACGGCATCTAGGCAAGGTGCCTGGGCACCTAGGTGTCCCAAACTCCCATCCTATATATATATATATATATATATATATATATATATATATATATATATATATATATATATATATATAGAGAGAGAGAGAGAGAGAGAGAGAGAGAGAGAGAGAGAGAGATTAAGGCATCTTCAACCCTGAATACAAATGATTCTAAAAAACGCTGAACACAAATCGGAAACTGCTAGATAGGGTACGGGTCCATAAACACATATGCGAGAGCCGGTCATTCAACCGTAGCTGCATCCATTTTAAACCAAACTAACCGGGCGATTTTCATCAAACACAACGAAAATCATCAAAATTTGAATATAAAATAGCATAAATCATTCAGAAAAAGCATGTAAGTATGTCTAGTACAACAACAAATTAAATTTAACAAGATTAACCGGATATTCAGTTTTTCATGGATGGATCATCTAATCCCACACATATTGTATCTTAAGCTTCATTCAACAATGTATGTACGTGAATGGCCGTCCCCTGATCTGCAGTACTTCACGGCATCGTGTGTAGACTACACAATGTGTACAACAACAATGAGTGAATGACTCAATAAACATGCAGAGCAAGAAGAAACACAACTTACTATCTCCATGATTGTCGTGCGCAATGGTCATATTGCCTTCAGCCGATCAACCACTCCACAATACTTCGTGACGGAGCTCTGCATGGTGTACCATTGACACACTAAGGATTTGACACTGTGTTCATGGATGATGTGCATGTCATAGGACGTAATGTGCTTTTGCGCATGAAACAAACCATGCACGCGCTGCCAAACGACCCCCATTCCGCTCCCTCCTACGAAGTCCGCAGATACGGCCAACCACACATCACACAAGAACTCATCCTCCTTCGTGGAGTATCCTCGCATCCTTCTTACTCTAAACGACGACATAAAATTCAAAAATACGCTCAATTGCATTTGACCGAACACCTGCAGAACGTGGTGTCCGCCATAGACGGCGTCGACAGGGGGCGATGGGTACCTGGTTGTGGACGAAACTTGGGTGAACGGCGCCATTGTACATGGTAAGCATGCGCGTGGGTGGGGCTAAGGACGTCCGGCATTACCTAGGCGGCGGCTGAAGTACGACGGTTGTGGAAGAGGAGAGTGCGAATGCAAAGTAAGGGGAAGAGACAGAGTGAAAGAGAATAGGATGAAACCAATTCTTATCGAAATCATTTCAAATCGTTTGGCATTCTAACACATTTTTTTATGAAAGAATAAGTTTTATTTAAAATTTCACCAAAAGTAAAATCATCTTAAACATTATAAAAATTGCATCGAGATCTAAAACTACGAATAACCATTATTAATGTTAGAACGAGCCACCGACACGCCGTTGCCGCTGCTTTGCCTACCTGAGCCGGGTTCACCTTGTCGGTGATGTACTAGTGCCAAACAGTTTGCTATGCATATTGGACATGGCCGAACTCTACAATTGTAGTTAAGGACATTTTTAATCAGCGAACATCAATCTTTTACGCGAGGACTATATCTCGCATTAAGCGTAGGGATGGCAATGGGTACACATTATCCGCGTACCTTATGGGTAAAAACCCTATTAGGATAAGAGTATGGGACAAAAAGTTACCCATGAATATTTAAATGAAAAAATATCATACCCATCAGGTAGAGAGGGTACGGGTATGGGATCGTATAACCCATGCTCGTGTACCCATGTACCCATCTAAAATGTTAACATGTGGGTTTCTGTTAATATCCGAATGTATTCATTTCGTCTCCTAATCACGTCAGGTAAAAACTCTAATGCGTCTTCAAATTATCTCTATAATTTATCATGATTTCATGAATTTAAAGTGTATGCATATGTGTTGTTGTTTAACATTTTTATATGTCACTTTATAGGCAAGTATTTTTGTTTATGAGAATATGTTGTTGTTACAATACATTGTTGTTTAAAATGTGTTGCTATTAATAATTTATGATTATATGTTGCTTTTTACAACTATTTTCTACTCAATTGATATGTTGTAAACGCGGGTGTTTTTACCCGCGGGTACCATATACCCTGTCGGGTGACGGGTATGAAAAAAAATTGTACCCTTAACAGGTATAAATATGGATGATGGATAAACTCAGGGCGGACAGGTAAGGATATGGGATAGCTCCATCCGTACCCATACCCTGAGCGCATTCTTTATCTAGTTGAAGCTTTCCTCACGTACTTAGCAACAGGGCCAGCCCGTTTCCCGTCTTATTTCTTTTCCTTCGTTGGATTCGTTCCATCGAGTGAGTTCGCTGGTTCGCTCGCATCTTGTTTTTTTTTTAGTTTTTTTCTTCGCTTCTTAACTTTTTTTGGGGGGGTGGGCGGGAGAGGGGATCTTCGCTTCTTAACTGATATTTGTGTTTATTTTGCTTTTTCATTTTTTTCCTTTCATTCCCCGTTTTCATCGATTTTTGTTGTTTATTCTTTGTTTATATTTGTTTCTTTTCTTGGTTTTTGTTGTTTTTTTCTTTGGTTTTTATTTATTATCTATTGGTTGTCATCTGTTTTCTTCCGTTCTTTCCTGGTTTTCATCAATTTTCCTTGTTCTTATATGTTTCTTTTCCAGTCTTCAATGGTTTTCTTGCTTTTTTTCATCCTCTGGTTTTTATTTATTTATTTCTTGGTTTTTTTGTTTTTCATTCTTTTTGCATCCATTACTTCATTTTTTTCCATTTTCCTTTTATTTAGTTTATTTTTTGCTCTACTTTGTTTCTTTCTTGTTTTCATTCTACATTTCTTGTATATGCCAACAATAAATTTTCTAATACACGTTTAAAATTGTAAGAAAACAAATTTATCATTTTTTCATACATGGTCAACATTTTTAATAAACATATTTTAACATTTTTCAAATGAGTGATTAATATATTTTAAATACAAGATTAAGATTTTTTGAATACTTAGTCAATATTTTTCACACACACTTTTAAACTTTTTCAAATGCTTGATTAATAGTTTTAAAATAAAAAGTTTAATATTTTTTATTACATGGTCACATTTTATCTATATCCATTTAACATGTTCCAAATTCTTGATTGACATATTCAAACACTTGTTGAACATTTTTCAAATGCTTGAGTAATATTTTTATATACATGATAAAAAAAATCATCATTTCTTCATACAAGGACATACTATTTTCTGTACACATTTAACATTTTTCAAATGCTTGATTAACATTTTTCAAATACTTCTTTGACATTTTTTTAAATTCTTGATTAATTTGTTTATAAATGACAAAAAAATCTTCATTTTTAATACATGACCAACAACTTTTCTATACTCGCTAAATATTTTCCAAATGCTTGAGTAACATTTTCAAATACTTGTTCAATGTTTTTTAAATATTTGTTCAACATGTTCAAAATTCTTGATTAACATTTTTCCAATACTTGTCCAACATTTTTTAAATACTTGGTCAATATTTTCCAAATGCTTGGTCAACATTTTTCAAATGTTTTTGTAAAGTATAAACAAAAGCACAAAAATAAAGCAAAAAACAAAAACAAAAAAAGGAGGCTGTGGCCGCCTGCACTTCTGGGTCGGCCCATCTCGGTCTCCCGTTCAGTGAGGGTTCCTCCTCTCACGCTGAACGCGACATATAGGGGCGCCCAAGTTTTTAGGGGCTCTGAGCGGAAGCCATGACGATCGTCCGATCGAGATCGAACACATGGCAATTTTCAAGAAATTACGCTAGACGGCACGACAATTCTTTCCAACAACATGGCAATTTTTGATTCCATACATGGCAAATCCTGTACGACAACATCATAATTTAAATTATTTTGGCAAGACAATTCTTGCGTTCGCCGAAAAAACCATTCCCAGCAAACCTTATATTTTAAACATTACCGTCCAATTCGGCACCTGGGCCAATTACACATGAGCGAGAGCGGAGCGACTGACACTGACCCACAAACACAAGAACCGTCGAAAAAAAACTCTCGCCTAATATCGTCATCTTTAGGTTTTGTGAGCTTCTAAGGACGGGTGGAGATTACTTTCTGAAGCCGGCTAATGGCGAGTGTGCGTGCCTACGAAACTATCTAGGTGTGGATTCAGCTCCATGATGCTGTAGCCTCGGCGGCGTGTGGCTCTTCGTCGAGGTGTGGACTCGGCTGCACCAGTAGCCTTAAGGTGTCATGGTTTGGTCTCGGCGGATTGAATCTTTTCGTCAACAATGTTGGTGCTTCTCGTGCATTGTGCATCTCGTTGGTTTGTTGACAAAGGAAGTTGAAGGCCCCCCCGAGAATATTGAGAAAATTGAGGAGATGGAGAAAATCCTCACGAAGTCTAAAGGGTTGTTGGTTGAGGAGATGGAGAAAAACCAGTCATTGAGAGAAGAGCATTCCACTCTCATGTCATGAATGGAAGAACTATCAAATAGTCATGATTTTCTCTCAGCCGACCACGAGAGATTGACCTATGATTACCTGAAAAGGAAACAGGAACTCGAGGTGCCGAGAGAGGCTCATGAGGATTTGATCAGAGAAAATTCTCTTCTCACCCAACAACTTAAAGAGAAACATGAAGTGTTTGTTCCACCTTGCTTAAAATGCCTTGATCGAAATAATGCTGAATCAAATGTTGAATCTTATGTGAATGCTAACCCCTCTGTCGAGGTAAATGGTTATGATGAAAATGCTAGGTTGAAGGATCTTCTTTAGACAAGAATTTTCAAATTTCTCTAAGGGCATCAAACCCTTTGTGGTGTTCTGAAGAAATCCATTCTTCACAAAAATCCTTGGAAGGAAGGTATCGGTTTCGAAAGGAAACTGAATGAAAATGGCTCCTACTGGGAACCTGATCAATATCCTCGAACTGTATGTGTGCCTTCCAAGAGCAAAACGCTCGATCCAGCTTTGCTTTTGGGATGTAACTCTCCCATCCCTGAATATCCTAATGATGATTCTCTCGATAACTATAAGTTATTCAAAAACCAATATGGTAAGGCTATTGCTTGCTATGTTGGACCAAACAGTAGGAATGGCCCCCCAAAGAAAGCTATCTGAGTGCCAAAGAAAACTATCCATGCATTGCCTATTACTCTAGTGCTAACCATGCAGGCAGAAAATGCTCGTCATTATGTTCGACACAATGAGTAAACGTGCATCAACCTCTATGCCTAGATTACCCCAATGTCACCGCGGGAATTGATTACCCATAGTATAGGGGATCAATCGTATTCCTTTTGATAAGTAAGAGTATCGAACCCAATGAGGAGTAGAAGGAAATGACAAGCGGTTTTCACCAAGGTATTCTCTGCCACTGTCATAAGTAACAGTGATAGATCCGAAAAGTAGAAAAGGCGCAACAAGGTAGCCCAATCCTTTTTATAGCAAAGGACAGGCTGGGAAGTTCTCTTATATAAAAGTAAAGTTCTCTCAAGGACACATGGGAATTATCATCTAGTCACTTCCATCATGTTTGTTTGATTAGGGTTTGCTACTTTGATAATTAGATATGTGGGTGAACCGGTGCTTCGGTGCTCTTCTTACTTGAACAAGCCTCCCACTTATGATTATCCCCTCTCTCAAGCATCCGCAACTACGAAAGAAGAATTAAGATAAATCTAACCATAACATGAAACATATGGATCGAAATCAGCCCCTTGTGGAATAACGCATAAACTATGGTTTAAGCTTCTGTCACTCTAGCAACCCATCATCTACCTATTACTACACAATGTCTTCCCTTAGGCCCAAGTATGGTGAAGTGTCATGTAGTCGACGTTCACATGACACCACTAAAGGAAGCAACTGAAAGGAAATATGCCCTAGAGGCAATAATAAAGTTATTATTTATTTCCTTATATCATGATAAATGTTTATTATTCATACTAGAATTGTATTAACCGGAAACATAATACATGTGTGAATACATAGACAAACAGAGTGTCACTAGTATGCCTCTACTTGACTAGCTCGTTGATCAAAGATGGTTATGTTTCCTAACCATGAACAAAGAGTTGTTATTTGATTAACGAGGTCACATCATTAGTTGAATGATCTGATTGACATGACCCATTTCATTAGCTTAGCACCCGATCGTTTAGTATGTTGCTATTGCTATTCTTCATGACTTATACATGTTCCTATGACTATGAGATTATGCAACTCCCGTTTACCGGAGGAACACTTTGGGTGCTACCAAACGTCACAACGTAACTGGGTGATTATAAAGGAGTACTACAGGTGTCTCCAAAGGTAGATGTTGGGTTGGCGTATTTCGAGATTGGGATTTGTCACGCCGAATGTCGGAGAGGTATCTCTGGGCCCTCTCGGTAATGCACATCACATAAGCCTTGCAAGCACTGCAACTAATATGTTAGTTGTGAGATGATGTATTACGGAACGAGTAAAGAGACTTGCCGGTAACGAGATTGAACTAGGTATTGGATACCGACGATCGAATCTCGGGCAAGTAACATACCGATGACAAAGGGAACAACGTATGTTGTTATGCGATCTGACCGATAAAGATCTTCGTAGAATATGTAGGAGCCAATATGGGCATCCAGGTCCCGCTATTGGTTATTGACCGGAGACGTGTCTCGGTCATGTCTACATTGTTCTCGAACCGTAGGGTCCGCACGCTTAAGGTTTCGATGACAGTTATATTATGAGTTTATGAGTTTTGATGTACCGAAGGAGTCCGGAGTCCCGGATGAGATCGGGGACATGACGAGGAGTCTCAAAATGGTCGAGACGTAAAGATCGATATATTGGACGACTATATTCGGACATCGGAAAGGTTCCGAGTGATTCGGGTATTTTCGGAGGTACCGGGGAGTTACGGGAATACGGGGAAGAGTAATGGGCCTTGATGGGCTTTAGTGGGAAGAGGAAAAGGGTGCTGCGCCCCCCTCCCCTTTGGTCCGAATTGGACTAGGGAAAAGGGGGCCGGCCACCTCTCCTTCTCCTCCTATTCCTTCTCCCTTCCTCCCCTTTTGGTGGACTCCTACTAGGACTTGGAGTCCTAGTAGGACTCCCATCCTGGCCGCACCCTATGCCTTGGCCGGCCTCCTCCTCCTCCATCCTTTATATACAGGGGCAGAGGGCACCCCATAGACACACAAGTTGATCCTTGAGATCGTTCCTTAGCCGTGTGCGGTGCCCCCTGCCACCAAATTCCACCTCGATCATACCGTTACAGTGCTTAGGCGAAGCCCTGCGTCGGTAGTACATCAAGATCGTCACCATGCCGTCGTGCTGACGGAACTCTTCCTCGACGCTTTGCTGGATCGGAGCCCGAGGAACGTCATCGAGCTGAACGTGTGCTAAGAACTCGGAGGTGCCGGAGTAACGGTGCTTGGATCGGCCGGATCGGGAAGAAGACGTACGACTACTTCCTCTATGTTGTGTGATCGCTTCCGCAGTCGGTCTGCGTTGGTACGTAGACAACACTCTCCCCTCTCGTTGCTATGCATCACCATGATCTTGCGTGTGCGTAGGAAAATTTTCGAAATTACTACGTTCCCCAACAGTGGTATCAGAGCCAGGTTTTATGGTTTGATGTTATTTGCACGAGTAGAACACAAGTGAGTTGTGGGCGATACAAGTCATACTGCCTACCAGCATGTCATACTTTGGTTCGGCGGTATTGTTGGACGAGACGATCCGGACCAACCTTACGCGTACTCTTACGCGAGACCGGTTCCCTCGACGTGCTTTGCACATAGATGGCTTGCGGAAGACTGTCTCTCCAACTTTAGTTGAACCAAGTGTGGCTACGCCCGGTCCTTGAGAAGGTTAAAACGGAGTCTATTTGACGAACTATCATTGTGGTTTTGATGCGTAGGTGAGATGAGTTCTTACTTAAGCCCGTAGCAGCCACGTAAAACTTGCAACAACAAAGTAGAGGACGTCTAACTTGTTTTTGCAGGACATGTTGTGATGTGATATGGTCAAGGCATGATGCTGATTTTATTGTATGAGATGATCATGTTTTGTAACCGAGTTATCGGCAACTGGCAGGAGCCATATGGTTGTCGCTTTATTGTATGCAATGCAATCGCGATGTAATGCTTTAATTTATTACTAAGCGGTAGTGATAGTCGTGGAAGCATAAGATTGGCGAGACGACAACGATGCTACGATGGAGATCAAGGTGTCACGCCGGTGACGATGGTGATCATGACGGTGCTTCAGAGATGGAGATCACAAAGCACAAGATGATGATGGCCATATCATATCACTTATATTGATTGCATGTGATGTTTATCTTTTTATGCATCTTATCTTGCTTTGATTGACGGTAGCATTATAAGATGATCCCTCACTAAATTATCAAGAAGTGTTCTCCCTGAGTATGCACCGTTGCAAAAGTTCTTCGTGCTGAGACACCACGTGATGATCGGGTGTGATAGGCTCTACGTTCAAATACAACGGGTGCAAAACAGTTGCACACGCGGAATACTCAGGTTATACTTGACGAGCCAAGCATATACAGATATGGCCTCGGAACACGGAGACCGAAAGGTCGAGCGTGAATCATATAGTAGATATGATCAACATAACGATGTTCACCATTGAAAACTACTCCATCTCACGTGATGATCGGTTATGGTTTAGTTGATTTGGATCACGTGATCACTTAGAGGATTAGAGGGATGTCCATCTAAGTGGGAGTTCTTAAGTAATATGATTAAATTGAACTTAAATTTATCATGAACTTAGTCCTGGTAGTATTTTGCAAATTATGTTATAGATCAATAGCTCGCGTTGTTGCTTCCCTGTGTTTATTTTGATATGTTCCTAGAGAAAATTATGTTGAAAGATGTTAGTAGCAATGATGCGGATTGGATCCGTGATCTGAGGTTTATCCTCATTGCTGCACAGAAAAAGTATGTCCTTGATGCACCGCTAGGTGACAGACCTATTGCAGGAGCAGATGCAGACGTTATGAACGTTTGGCTAGCTCAATATGATGACTACTTGATAGTTTAGTGCACCATGCTTAATGGCTTAGAATCGGGACTTCAAAGACGTTTTGAACGTCATGGACCATATGAGATGTTCCAGGAGTTGAAGATAATATTTCAAGCAAATACCCGAGTTGAGAGATATGAAGTCTCCAATAAGTTCTATAGCTAAAAGATGGAGGAGAATCGCTCAACTAGTGAGCATGTGCTCAGATTGTCTGGGTACTACAATCGCTTGAATCAAGTGGGAGTTAATCTTCCAGATAAGATAGTGATTGACAGAATTCTCTAGTCACCATGACCAAGTTAGTAGAACTTCGTGATGAACTATAATATGCAAGGGATGGCAAAAGTAATTCCTAAGCTCTTCGTGATACTGAAATCAACGAAGGTAGAAATCAAGAAAAACATCAAGTGTTGATGGTTGACAAGACCACTAGTTTCAAGAAAAGGGCAAAGGGAAGAAGGGGAACTTCAAGAAGAACGGCAAGCAAGTTGCTGCTCAAGTGAAGAAGCCCAAGTCTGATCCTAAGCCTGAGACTAAGTGCTTCTACTGCAAAGGGACTGGTCACTGGAAGTGGAATTACCCCAAGTGATTGGTGGATAAGAAGGATGGCAGAGTGAACATAAGTATATTTGATATACATGTTATCGATGTGTACTTTACTAGTGTTTATAGCAAACCCTCAGTATTTGATACTAGTTCAGTTGCTAAGATTAGTAACTCGAAACGGGAGTTGCAGAATAAACAGAGACTAGTTAAGGGTAAAGTGACGATGTGTGTTGGAAGTGGTTCCAAGATTGATATGATCATCATCGCACACTCCCCATAATTTCGGGATTAGTGTTGAACCTAAATAAGTGTTATTTGGCGTTTGCGTTGAGCATGAATATGATTTGATCATGTTTATTGTAATACGGTTATTCATTTAAGTAAGAGAATAAATTGTTGTTCTGTTTACATGAATAAAAACTTATATGGTTACACACCCAATGAAAATAGTTCGTTGGATCTCGATCGTAGTGATACACATAATCATAATATTGAAACCAAAAGATGCAAAGTTAATAATGATAGTGCAACTTATTAGTAGCACTGCCGTTTAGGTCATATTGGTGTAAAGCGCATGAAGAAACTCCATGCTGATGGGCTTTTGGAATCACTTGATTATGAATCAGTTGATGCTTGCGAACCATGCCTCATGGGCAAGATGACTAAGACTCTGTTCTTCGGAACAATGGAGCGAGCAACAGATTTGTTGGAAATCATACATACTGATGTATGTGGTCCGATGAATATTGAGGCTCGCGACAGGTATCATTATTTTCTGATCTTCACAGATGATTTGAGCAGATATGAGTATATCTACTTGATGAAACATAAGTCTGAAACATTTGAAAAGTTCAAAGAATTTCAGAGTGAAGTGAAAAATCATCGTAACAAGAAAATAAAGTTTCTATGATCTGATCGTAGAGAAAAGTATTTGAGTTACGAGTTTGGCCTTCAGTTAAAAACAATGTGAAATAGTTTCACTACTCACGCCACCTGGAACACCACAGCATAATGGTGTGTCCGAACGTCATAACCGTACTTTATTGGATATAGTGCAATCTATGATGTCTCTTACCGATTTACCACTATTGTTTTTGGGGTCATGCATTAGAGACAGCTGCATTCACGTTAAAAAAAAGG
Source organism: Triticum monococcum (assembly GCA_034509565.1). Classification (NCBI taxonomy): domain Eukaryota; kingdom Viridiplantae; phylum Streptophyta; class Magnoliopsida; order Poales; family Poaceae; genus Triticum; species Triticum monococcum. The sequence goes on from CM067847.1 coordinate 574,086,907, forward strand.
GGCACCATCTATATCCGTCGAGACGACGCCTTATGAACTATGGTTTGGCAAGAAACCAAAGTTGTCGTTTCTTAAAGTTTGGGGTTGCGATGCTTATATGAAAAAGTTTCATCCCGATAAGCTCAAAACTCAAATCGGAGAAGTGCATCTTCATAGGATATCCAAAGGAAACTATTGGATACACCTTCTATCACAGATCCGAAGGCAAGACTTTTGTTGCTAAATTCGGAAACTTTTTGGAGAAGGAGTTTCTCTCGAAAGAAGTGAGTGGGAAGAAAGTAGAACTTGATAAGGTAATTGTACCTTCTACCTTATTGGAAAGTAGTTCATCACAAAAACTGTTCTTGTGACTACTACACCAATTAGTGAGGAAGCTAATGATGATGATCATGTAACTTCAGATCAAGTTACTACCGAATCTTATAGGTAAACCAGAGTGAGATCCGCACCAGAGTGGTACGGTAATCCTGTTCTGGAGGTCATGTTACTTGACCATGACGAACCTACGAACTATGAGGAAGCGATGATGAGCCCAGATTCCGCAAAATGGTTTGAGGCCATGAAATCTGAGATATGATCCATGTATGAGAACAAAGTTTGGACTTTGGTTGACTTGCCCGATGATCGGCAAGCAATTGAGAATAAATGGATCTTCAAGAGGAAGACGGACGTTGATAGTAGTGTTACTATCTACAAAGCTAGAATTGTCGCAAAAGGTTTTCGACAAGTTCAAGGTGTTGACTACGATGAGTTTTTCTCACTCGTATCTATGCTTAAGTCTGTCCAAATCATGTTAGCAATTGCCGCATTTTATGAAATCTGGCAAAGGGATAAACAAAACTGCATTCCTTAATGGATTTGCTAAAGAAGAGTTGTATACGATGCAACTAGAAGGTTTTGTCGATCCTAAAGGTGTTAACTAAATATGCAAGCTCCAACAATCTATCTGTGGACTGGTGCAAACATCTCGGAGTTGGAATATACGCTTTGATGAGTTGATCAAGGCATATAGTTTTATACAGACTTGCGGTGAAGCCTGTATTTACGAGAAAGTGAGTGGGAGCACTACAGCATTTCTGATAAGTATATGTGAATGACATATTGTTGATCAGAAATAATGTAGAATTATTCTGTAAAGCATAAAAGGAGTGTTTGAAAGGAGTTTTTCAAAGAAAGACTTCGGTAAAGCTGCTTACATATTGAGCTTCAAGATCTATAGAGATAGATCAAGACGCTTGATAAGTTTTTCAATAAGTACATACCTTGACAAGATTTTGAAGTAGTTCAAAATGGAACAGTCAAAGAAAAGGTTTCTTGCCTGTGTTACAAGGTGTGAAGTTGAGTAAAGACTCAAAGCCCGACCACGGCAGAAGATAGAAAGAGAATGAAAGTCATTCCCTATGCCTCATTCATAGGTTCTATAAAGTATGCCATGCTGTGTACCAGATTTATTGTATACCCTGCACTGATTTGGCAAGGGAGTACAATAGTGATCTAGGAGTAGATCACTGGACAGCGGTCAGAATTATCCTTAGTGAAATAAGGATATGTTTCTCGATTATGGACGTGACAAAAAGGTTCGTCGTAAAGGGTTACGTCGATGCAAGTTTTTGACACTGATCCAGATGAATCTAAAGTCTCAATCTGGATACATATTGAAAGTGGGAGCAATTAGCTAGAGTAGCTCCATGCAGAGCATTATAGACATAGAATTTTGCAAAATACTTACGGATCTGAATGTGACAGACCCGTTGACTAAAATTATCTCACAAGCAAAACATGATCACACCTTAGTACTCTTTGGGTGTTAATCACATAGAGATGTGAACTAGATTACTGACTCTAGTAAACCCTTTGAGTGTTGGTCACATGACGATGTGAACTATGGGTGTTAATCACATGGTGATGTGAACTATTGCTGCTAAATCACATGGCGATGTGAACTAGATTATTGACTCTAGTGCAAGTGGTAGACTGAAAGGAAATATGCCCTAGAGGCAATAATAAAGTTATTATTTATTTCCTTATATCATGATAAATGTTTATTATTCATGCTAGAATTGTATTAACCGGAAACATAATACATGTGTGAATACATAGACAAACAGAGTGTCACTAGTATGCCTCTACTTGACTAGCTCGTTGATCAAAGATGGTTATGTTTCCTAACCATGAACAAAGAGTTGTTATTTTATTAACGAGGTCACATCATTAGTTGAATGATCTGATTGACATGACCCATTTCATTAGCTTAGCACCCGATCGTTTAGTATGTTGCTGTTGCTATTCTTCATGACTTATACATGTTCCTATGACTATGAGATTATGCAACTCCCGTTTACCGGAGGAACACTATGGGTGCTACCAAACGTCACAACGTAACTGGGTGATTATAAAGGAGTACTACAGGTGTCTCCAAAGGTAGATGTTGGGTTGGCGTATTTCGAGATTGGGATTTGTCACTCCGAATGTCGGAGAGGTATCTCTGGGCCCTCTCGGTAATGCACATCACATAAGCCTTGCAAGCACTGCAACTAATATGTTAGTTGTGAGATGATGTATTACGGAACGAGTAAAGAGACTTGCCGGTAACGAGATTGAACTAGGTATTGGATACCGACGATCGAATCTCGGGCAAGTAACATACCGATGACAAAGGGAACAACGTATGTTGTTATGCGATCTGACCGATAAAGATCTTCGTAGAATATGTAGGAGCCAATATGGGCATCCAGGTCCCGCTATTGGTTATTGACCGGAGACGTGTCTCGGTCATGTCTACATTGTTCTCGAACCGTAGGGTCCGCACGCTTAAGGTTTCGATGACAGTTATATTATGTGTTTATGAGTTTTGATGTACCGAAGGAGTCCGGAGTCCCGGATGAGATCGGGGACATGACGAGGAGTCTCAAAATGGTCGAGACGTAAAGATCGATATATTGGACGACTATATTCGGACATCGGAAAGGTTCCGAGTGATTCGGGTATTTTCGGAGGTACCGGGGAGTTACGGGAATACGGGGAAGAGTAATGGGCCTTGATGGGCTTTAGTGGGAAGAGGAAAAGGGTGCTGTGCCCCCCCTCCCCTTTGGTCCGAATTGGACTAGGGAAAAGGGGGCCGGCCACCTCTCCTTCTCCTCCTATTCCTTCTCCCTTCCTCCCCTTTTGGTGGACTCCTACTAGGACTTGGAGTCCTAGTAGGACTCCCATCCTGGCCGCACCCTATGCCTTGGCCGGCCTCCTCCTCCTCCATCCTTTATATACAGGGGAAGGGGGCACCCCATAGACACACAAGTTGATCCTTGAGATCGTTCCTTAGCCGTGTGCGGTGCCCCCTGCCACCAAATTCCACCTCGATCATACCGTTACAGTGCTTAGGCGAAGCCCTGCGTCGGTAGTACATCAAGATCGTCACCACGCCGTCGTGCTGACGGAACTCTTCCTCGACGCTTTGCTGGATCAGAGCCCGAGGAACGTCATCGAGCTGAACGTGTGCTAAGAACTCGGAGGTGCCGGAGTAACGGTGCTTGGATCGGTCGGATCGGGAAGAAGACGTACGACTACTTCCTCTACGTTGTGTGATCGCTTCCGCAGTCGGTCTGCGTTGGTACATAGACAACACTCTCCCCTCTCGTTGCTATGCATCACCATGATCTTGCGTGTGCGTAGGAAAATTTTCGAAATTACTACGTTCCCCAACAGCAACAACATAAATATCATCAAAATATCGAACGAATACCAAATTTACATGATTACTTATAACCATACTTCTCCCGTGTCCTCAAGAACAGAAGTAACTACTCACAAATCATATCCATGTTCAAGATCAGAGGGGTATTAAATATTATTAAGGATCTGAACATATAATCTTCCACCAAATAAACCAACTAGCATCAAGTATAAGATGTAATTAATCAACACTACTAGCAACCCACATGTACCAATATGAGGTTTTGGGACAAAGATTGAATACAAGAGATGAACTAGGATTTGAGATGAGATGGTGCTGGTGAAGATGTTGGTGAAGATTGGTCCTCCCATCATGAGAGGATCGTTGGTGATGTCGATGGCTTCGATTTCCCCCTCCCAAAGGGGAGTGTCCATGACGGAACCGCTCCGCTGGAGAGCAAAAGTGCTCCTGCCCAGGTTCCGCCTCGAGACGGCGGCGCTTCGTCCCGAAAGTCTTCTTCTGGTTTTTTCTAGGTCAAATGGCATCATATTGGAGAAGATGGGTGATACGTCTCCAACGTATCTATAATTTTCGATTGTTCCATGCTATATTATCTAGTGTTTTGGGCAATATTAGGCTTTATTATCCACTTTTATATTACTTTCGGGACTAACCTATTAACCGGAGGCCCAACCCAGATTTGCTGTTTTATGCCTATTTCAGTGTTTCGAAGAAAAGGAATATCAAACGGAGTCGAAACGGAATGAAATCAACTGGAGAAGTTATTTTTGGAAGGAAAGCAACCCAGGGGACTTGGACTCCACGTTAGGAGATACAGGAGGTGCTCACGAGGGTGGGGGGCGCGCCCCCCTACCCCGTGGGGCCCTCGTAGCTCCTCCGACGTACCTCCTGCACCCATATATACCTACGTAACCTAAAACTTCCAGAACGCACAATAGATCGGGAGTTCCGCCGCCAGAAGCCTCCGTAGCCACTGAAAACCAATCTAGACCCGTTCCGGCACCCTGCCGGAGGGGGCAATCCTTCTCCGGTGGCCATCTTCATCATCCCGGTGCTCTCCATGACGAGGAGGGAGTAGTTCTCCCTCGGGGCTGAGGGTATGTACCAGTAGCTATGTGTTTGATCTCTCTCTCTCTCTCGTGTTCTTGAGGTGATACGATCTTGATGTATCGCGAGCTTTGCTATTATATTTGGATCCTATGATGTTTCTTCCCCCCTCTACTCTCTTGTAATGGATTGAGTTTTCCCCTTGAAGTAATCTTATCAGATTGAGTCTTTAAAGACTTGAGAACACTTGATGTATGTCTTGCCGTGGATATCTGTGGTGACAATGGGATACCACGTGCCACTTGATGTATGTTTTGGTGACCAACTTGCGGGTTTCGTGACATTCGGAACCTATGCATAGGGGTTGGCACACGTTTTCGTCGTGATTCTCCGGTAGAACTTTGGGGCACTCTTTGAGGTCCTTTGTGTTGGTTGAATAGATGAATCTGAGATTGTGTGATGCATATCGTATAATCATACCCACGGATACTTGAGGTGACATTGGAGTATCTAGGTGACATTAGGGTTTTGATTGATTTGTATCTTAATGTGTTATTCTAGTACGAACTCTAGGGCTGTTTGTGACACTTATAGGAATAGCCCAACGGATTGATTGGAAAGAATAACTTTGAGGTGGTTTCGTACCCTACCATAATCTCTTCGTTCGTTCTCCGCTATTAGTGACTTTGGAGTGACTCTTTGTTGCATGTTGATGGATAGTTTTATGATCCAATTATGTTAGTATTGTTGAGAGGACTTACACTAGCGAAAGTATGAACCCTAGGCCTTGTTTCCTATCATTGCAATACCGTTTACGCTCACTTTTATCATTAGTTACCTTTCTGTTTTTATTATTTCAGATTACAAATACCTTTATCTACTATCCATATACCACTTGTATCACCATTTCTTCGCCGAACTAGTGCACCTATACAATTTACCATTGTATTGGGTATGTTGGGGACACAAGAGACTCTTTGTTATTTGGTTGCAGGGTTGCTTGAGAGAGACCATCTTCATCCTACGCCTCCTACGAATTGATAAACCTTAGGTCATCCACTTGAGGGAAATTTGCTACTATCCTACAAACCTCTGCACTTGGAGGCCCAACGATGTCTACAAGAAGAAGGTTGTGTAGTAGACATCAAGCTCTTTTCTGGCGCTGTTGCCGGGGAGGTTAGCGCTTGAAGGTATATCTTTAGATCTTGCAATCGAGTCTTTTAGTTTCTTGTTTTATCACTAGTTTAGTTTATAAAAGAAAACTATAAAAAAATGGAATTGAGTTTGTCTCATACGCTTCACCTTTTTAATATCTTTCGTGAGTATGATGGAAAGGATAATTGTGCTCAAGTGCTAGAAGAAGAAATCTATAAATTGTTTGGCACTAAATATTTGAATGATGAGCATGATTGTAATGTTGTTAGTATGAATTCCTTGAATATCCATGATGCTAATGATATGCAAAGCCACAAGCTTGGGGAAGCTATGTTTGATGAAGATGATATATTTTGTCCCCCAAGCTTTGATGAGCAAATTTATTATGATGGAAGCATGCCTCCTATCTATGATGATTATTGTGATGACACATATGCTTTAAAGAATAATGATAGCAATGAAACTTGTCATCTTGATCTTAATTTTCAATCACATGATAGTTATTTTGTTGAGTTTGCTCCCGGTACTATTAATGAGAAGAATTTTGCTTGTGTGGAGAGTAATAAAATTTCTATGCTTGTAGATCATGAAAAGAATGCTTCAGGTGCTGGTTATATTGTTTAATTCATTCATGATGCTACTGAAAATTATTGTGAGGGAGGAATATATGCTTGTAGGAATTGCAATAATATCAAGTTTCCTCCCTATGTGCTTAAAGTTTTGAAGTTATGCTTGTTTTACCCTCCTATGCTAGTTGATTATTGTTCCGACAAGTTGTTTGCTCACAAAATCCCTATGCATAGGAAGCATGTTAGACTTAAATGTGCTAGACATATTCTTCAAGATGCTCTCTTTATGTTACAATTCTTATCCTTTATGTGAGCATCATTGAAATCATCATGCCTAGCTAGGGGCGTTAAACGATAGCGCTTGTTGGGAGGCAACCCAATTTTATTTTTGTCCCTTGCTTTTTGTTCCTGTTTAGTAATAAATAATTCATCTAACCTATGTTTAGATGTGGTTTTATGTGTTTAATTAGTGTTTGTTCCAAGTAGAACCTTTGGGAAGACTTGGGGAAAGTCTTGTTGATCATGCTGTAAAAAATAGAAACTTTAGCGCTCAGAAGAATTGCTGCCAATTTTATTTGGAGAATCATATTTAGTTAATTCTTTTTGAAGATGATTAATAGATACATTCCTCAGGTCCAGAAATTTATTTGAGAATTTTATGAGTTCCATAAGTATACGTTTGATCCAGATTACTACAGGCTGTTCTGTTTTTGACAGATACTGTTTTTCATGTGTTGTTTGCTTATTTTGATGAATCTATGGCTAGTAAAAGAGTTTATAAACCATAGAGAAGTTGGAATACAGTAGGTCTAACACAAATATAAATAAAGAATGAGTTCATTACAATACCTTGAAGTGGTGATTTATTTTCTTATACTAACGGAGCTTACGAGTTTTCTGTTAAGTTTTGTGTTGTGAAGTTTTCAAGTTTTGGGTAAGGATTCGATGGACTATGGAATAAGGAGTGGCAAGAGACTAAGCTTGGGGATTCCCAAGGCACCCCAAGGTAATATTCAAGGATAGCCAAGAGCCTAAGCTTGGGGATGCCCCGGAAGGCATCCCCTCTTTCGTCTTCGTTCATCGGTAACTTTACTTGGAGCTATATTTTTATTCACCACATGATATGTGTTTTGCTTGGAGAGTCAATTTATTTTGTTAGGATTTGCTTTCTGATATTTAGAATAATTTTTTGCATCTTCTATTTCAATAAAAGTGGCATTGATAGCCTTTACTATGCCTATGTTACAAGTATACACGTTGCTGTTTGAAAACAGAAAGTTTACCGCTGTTGCAATAATTCCCTAGAAAAGTCAGAATGTGATAAAATGTTGAAACCTGTTGCATATTAAGCTTTGATAAATTTACTACAGTGGTAATTTTATGTCATAATTTTTTGGAGCTAGGGAAGTATGGATGTTGCAGAATTCTTTACAGACTAGCCTGTTTAGGCAGATTGCTGTTATGTTTGCATTGTTTGCATATGTTTGCTTCTTTAATGATTCTATTTGAGGATAGAACTATTAAATATGCATAGGCATTTAGTATGCGATGTTGAATAATAATTTTAGTGGTTTGCTACAGTAGAGTCTGATAAGGTTTTTGCAATGGTTTATACTAACTTATCTCACGAGTCCTTGTTGAGTTTTGTATGGATGAAGCTTTTGAGATTTAGGGAGACCGTGATATGAGAGGAATTAAGGAGACACAAAAGCTAAAGCTTGGGATGCCAAAGGCACCCCAAGATAATATTTCAAGAAGTCTCAAGCATTTAAGCTTGGGGATGCCCCGGTTGGCATCCCACCTTCTTCTTCAACAATTATCGGTTAGTTTCGGTTGATCCTAAGTTTTTACTTCTTCACATGATGTTTGCCATTCTTAGAATGTCATTTTATTTTGCTTTTCTTTCTGTTTGAATAAAATACCAAGATCTGAAATTCTTAAATGTTAGAGAGTCTTCACATAGTTGCATAATTATTCGACTACTCATTGATCTTCACTTATATCCTTCGGAGTAGTTTGTCATTTGCTCTAGTGCTTCACTTATATCTTTTAGAGCATGGTGGTAGTTTTATTTTGAATAAATAGATGAACTCTCATGCTTCACTTAGATTATTTTGAGAGTCTTAATAGCATGGTAATTTGCTTAAAGTCCTAATATGCTAGGTATTCAAGAATAATAAAATTCTCTTATGAGTGTGTTGAATACTAAGAGAAGTTTGATACTTGATAATTGTTTTGAGATATGGAGATGGTGATATTAGAGTCATGCTAGTTGAGTGGTTATGAATTTGAGAAATACTTGTGTTGAAGTTTGTGATTCCCATAGCATGCATGTATGGTGAACCGTTATGTGATGAAGTCGGAGCATGATTTATTTATTGATTTCCTTCCTTATGAGTGGCGGTCGGGGACGAGCGATGGTCTCTTCCTACCAATCTATCCCCCTTGGAGCATGCGCGTAGTACTTTGTTTTGATAACTAATAGATTTTTGCAATAAGTATGTGAGTTCTTTATGACTAATGTTGAGTCCATGGATTATACGCACTCTCACCCTTCCACCATTGCTAGCCTCTCTAGTACCACGCAACTTTCGCCGGTACCATAAACCCACCATAAACCTTCCTCAAAATAGCCACCCTACCTACCTATTATGGCATTTCCATAGCCATTCCGAGATAAGTTGCCATGCAACTTTCCACCATTCCGTTTATTATGACACGTTTCATCATTGTCATATTGCTTAGCATGATCATGTAGCTGACATTGCATTTGTGGCAAAGCCACCATTCATAATTCTTTCATACATGTCACTCTTGATTCATTGCATATCCCAGTACACCGCCGGAGGCATTCATATAGAGTCATACTTTGTTCTAGTATCGAGTTGTAATCATTGAGTTGTAAATAAATAGAAGTGTGATGATCATCATTCAATAGAGCATTGTCCTAAATAAAAAAAGAAAGGCCAAATAAAAAAAGGGAAAGGCCAAAAAAAAGAAAGGCCAAATAAAAAAAAGAGGCCAAATAAAAAAATAAAAAAATAAAAAAATAAAAGGGACAATGCTACTATCCTTTTACCACACTTGTGCTTCAAAGTAGCACCATGATCTTCATGATAGAGAGTCTCCTATGTCGTCACTTTCATATACTAGTGGGAATCTTTCATTATAGAACTTGGCTTGTATATTCCAATGATGGGCTTCCTCAAAATGCCCTAGGTCTTCGTGAGCAAGCGAGTTGGATGCACACCCACTAGTTTCTTTTGTTGAGCTTTCATATACTTATAGCTCTAGTGCATCTGTTGCATGGCAATCCCTACTCACTCACATTGATATCTATTGATGGACATCTCCATAGCCTGTTGATACGCCTAGTTGATGTGAGACTATCTTCTCCCTTTTTGTCTTCTCCACAACCACCATTCTATTCCACCTATAGTGCTATGTCCATGGCTCACGCTCATATATTGCGTGAAGATTGAAAAAGTTTGAGAACATCAAAAGTATGAAACAATTGCTTGGCTTGTCATCGGGGTTGTGCATGATTTAAATATGTTGTGTGGTGAAGATTTTGTAGGGATAACTTTCTTTGGCCATGTTATTTTGAAGAAACATAATTGCTTAGTTAGTATGCTTGAAGTATTATTATTTTTATGTCAATATAAAATTTTGTCTTGAACCTTTCGGATCTGAATATTCATATCACAAGTAAGAAGAATTACATTGAAATTATGCCAACTAGCATTCCACATCAAAAATTATATTTTTTATCATTTACCTACTCGAGGATGAGCAAGAATTAAGCTTGGGGATGCTTGATACGTCTCCAACGTATCTATATTTTTTGATTGCTCCATGCTATATTATCTACTGTTTTGGGCAATATTGGGCTTTATTATCCACTTTTATATTACTTTCAGGACTAACCTATTAACCGGAGGCCCAACCCAGATTTGTTGTTTTATGCCTATTTTAGTGTTTCGAAGAAAAGGAATATCAAACGGAGCCGAAACGGAACGAAATCAACTAGAAAAGTTATTTTTGGAAGGAAATCAACCCAGGGGACTTGGACTCCACGTCAGGAGATACGGGAGGTGCTCACGAGGGTCGGGGCGCCCCCCTAGGGCGCGCCCCCTGCCTCGTGGGGCCCCCGTAGCTCCTCCGACGTACCTCCTGCACCCATATATACCTACGTAACCTAAAACTTCCAGAACGCACAATAGATCGGGAGTTCCGCCGCCAGAAGCCTCCATAGCCACCAAAGCCAATCTAGACCCATTCCGGCACCCTGCCGAAGGGGGCAATCCTTCTTCGGTGGCCATCTTCATCATCCCGGTGCTCTCCATGACGAGGAGGGAGTAGTTCTCCCTCGGGGCTGAGGGTATGTACCAGTAGCTATGTGTTTGATCTCTCTCTCTCTCGTGTTCTTGAGGTGATACGATCTTGATGTATCGCGAGCTTTGCTATTATATTTGGATCCTATGATGTTTCTTCCCCCCTCTACTCTCTTGTAATGGATTGAGTTTTCCCCTTGAAGTAATCTTATCAGATTGAGTCTTTAAAGACTTGAGAACACTTGATGTATGTCTTGCCGTGGATATCTGTGGTGACAATGGGATACCACGTGCCACTTGATGTATGTTTTGGTGACCAACTTGCGGGTTTCGTGACATTCGGAACCTATGCATAGGGGTTGGCACACGTTTTCGTCATGATTCTCCGGTAGAACTTTGGGGCACTCTTTGAGGTCCTTTGTGTTGGTTGAATAGATGAATCTGAGATTGTGTGATGCATATCGTATAATCATACCCACGGATACTTGAGGTGACATTGGAGTATCTAGGTGACATTAGGGTTTTGATTGATTTGTATCTTAATGTGTTATTCTAGTACGAACTCTAGGGCTGTTTGTGACACTTATAGGAATAGCCCAACGGATTGATTGGAAAGAATAACTTTGAGGTGGTTTCGTACCCTACCATAATCTCTTCGTTCGTTCTCCGCTATTAGTGACTTTGGAGTGACTCTTTGTTGCATGTTGAGGGATAGTTTTATGATCCAATTATGTTAGTATTGTTGAGAGGACTTACACTAGCGAAAGTATGAACCCTAGGCCTTGTTTCCTATCATTGCAATACCGTTTACGCTCACTTTTATCATTCGTTACCTTGCTGTTTTTATTATTTTAGATTACAAATACCTTTATCTACTATCCATATACCACTTGTATCACCATCTGTTCGCCGAACTAGTGCACCTATACAATTTACCATTGTATTGGGTGTGTTGGGGACACAAGAGACTCTTTGTTATTTGGTTGGAGGGTTGCTTCAGAGAGACCATCTTCATCCTACGCCTCCTACGGATTGATAAACCTTAGGTCATCCACTTGAGGGAAATTTGCTACTGTCCTACAAACCTCTGCACTTGGAGGCCCAACAATGTCTACAAGAAGAAGGTTGTGTAGGAGACATCAATGGGCCTTGGAGGCCTGCCAGGGGCCCCACTAGCTCGGGGGTGCGCCCTGGGGTAGGGCGCGCCACTGGTATGCGTCGGTGTTATACAAACAAGTTTTAACCCCTTTCCGCGACGGCATTTGGAACCATCGCCTAGTGAGTGACGGCGATAGGGGGGTCCTTCCCTCACGACCCAAAAACCGTCAGGGATATGCCCTCCTGGCACACACGCTCAGCAAAAATGAGTTCGTGTGCGACCGGTGAGCGCTCAAATACGGAAATACATATAATATAGCTAAAAATATACAATTATACATGCGAAATTGTTTCCGGTCGCAAGTACATCCCACACAGTCAGTCCCGGCTAAATGTTTCCGTTCGTATGTACATCCCACACAGTCGCTCCAAGGAAAACATTTCCGTTCATAGCTACATCACACACAATTTTCCCCGTTAAATTATTTGTGATAGTGTTGCCATTGCACATGATATCAACAATTTTATCGTTTGCGTTATTGAATGCATCACACACGGTGTGTAGAAGAAACTGTGTGGCAAAGGCTGTCCATCATACATAGTTTTTATGTGGTAAACATTTGCACAAGGTGGCCTAACGCAAACAGTTTTCAAGAGGATGCTGTGTGCGCAGTGGAGATTGATCGCACACGTAGTGGATCCTATAAACGTTTCTGATCTCCACGTCTATCGCAGACGTTTCACTTTCGCAAACCGTGTGCAGTGTATTCCCTAATTAATCCCTAATTTCAAAATGATATGTTTTGAATTTGAAAGTAGGCAATCACTTATTTCATATCCAACCATGTTTATTACAAATATAGGTTCAACCACCAATGCACAGGTACAGATACTGAAGAACTACAGAAGCACCAAGTAAAGAATGATGAACCACAGTTGTACTAAAGACTGTAAAGAGAGAGGCGAAAGACATTCTGGTTGCTGGAGAAGGTGAAGCGAAATGCCCATATTGTGCCCTCCTCCATGCGTAATGCGTGCACAACTCTAGGCCAACACCTTGTGATGGCTGCCCGTCCATCCTTCACTGTCTTCATTACGACTTCTCGATGCTCATTGTAGTCTGGATGAAATACTTTAACCTTCATTGCGTGTCCACCAATCATGTGCTTGATAACTGGACAAATGCTAAAAAAAGCAACCTAACAACCAAATACAGATAAACAAGGCATCTGCTTGATAACTGGACAAATACTCCACTACAAAAAAAGACACATCCGTGACATTTTGGGCTGAATGATTTTTTTCTGTCATACCTATGACACTTCTATGATGATAATTGTGACAAACCCCGGTATCATCATAGATGTGGTGGGGTCCTACTTCTATGAAAAAAATCATGACAGAAAATGGGCTTTTCGTCCTGGGCGGGCCGGAGACGCAGCTGCATGACATTCTTTGGGCCGTCCATGACGGAAAAACCCGTGGTAGAACCGAGGGCGAGGAAAATATCGGGGTGTTCCCGGTTACGGTGGGTGGTCGGGGCCGGGCGATGCGCGTTTCTCTCATAGACGCACGGGCGTGGGTGCGAGGCCTTGGGCTCTAACTGAACCCGAGCGATTGCACTGCAGGCTACGCATTACTAAACTCGAGCGATCGATTGATGGCTATTAACTGAACCTGATCGAGCGATTCCTTCGCTACTGCTGCTAACTGAAGCCGATCGATGCTGCCTCTGGATGAACAGTGAGCATGCTGGGGGGGGGGGGGGGGGTTGGATGAACAGTTCCCGGTGGGGGTGGATGAACAAGACCCCGTGGTGTTGCCTCTGGATGAACAGGACCCCGATCGATTGAGCCGGTTGGGGCTAGATGAACAAGACCCCGTGGAGGGCAGGATGAACAGTAGACGGTGGAGGGCTAGATGAAAAGTAGCCCGTGGAGGGGTGGTTGAATAGGAGCCCGTGGAGAGGGCTGGTTGAACAGTAGCCGGTGGAGTAGCGCGCGGTGGAGGCTGGATGAACAGGAGCCCGTGGATGAATAGTCGCAGGTGGAGGATGGAGGAGGTCGACGGTGGATGAACAGTAGCCCGTGGAGGCTGGAGGGGGTCGACGGTGGAGATGAACAATATCCCGTGGAGTCCCATTTTGCGGTACGCCACACTCCTCCCGATGAACAAACCCCTTTTTATACCGTAACGCTCCAACAAAAGTCTGTTTCCCCCGTTTTGCGGTATGCCACACCCCTCCCGATCAACAGGACCCCCGTTTTGACCGTAGGAGGTCTGTTTCCTCTGTTTTGCGGTATGCCAGACCCCTCCCGATGAACATGATCCCGTTTCGAACATGGCCGGTCGAACACATGGCCGTTTCCTCCATTCTGCGGTACGCCAGGCCTCGTTTCCATCGGCTGTTCCGTCCAAGCCCTCCCGATGAACACGACGACGCATTCCGTTCTGACTAGCCGGTTGGCTCCCCATGAACACGACGATGACGTTGTTTCTCCGTTCCGACCCAGCCATGTACACGAGCCCTGGCCATACGTATGCGCGAGTAGGCATTTGAGACCCTGCCCGTATGTACGTACGTGGCCGTATTTTCTTTCTTGCACACTGGCCGTTGTACGTACGTGTACATGCTACATGCGCGCCTCTACTACGACACATGCGCGCCCCTACATCGACCGGTATGTACGTACACGTTCACGACCAGAATGACAACGCTACGTACGCTTTGACCAGGTGGGTCCCGACTGTCAGACACTTCCTTGCATGTGAAGATGTAGCTGGTGGGTCCCAACAGTCAGGGGGGCTGCTACGTCTTGAGCTTGCGTTGGTTATCCCCGAAGAGGAAGGGATGATGCAGCAGAGTAGCGTAAGTATTTCCCTCAGTTTTTGAGAACCAAGGTATCAATCTAGTAGGAGCCCACGCTCAAGTCCCTCGTACCTGCACAAAGCGATAGCTACTCGCAACCAACGCGATTAGGGGTTTTTAAGCCCTTCATGGTCACTTACGAGAGTGAGATCTGATAGATAGAATATTTTTGGTATTTTTGATATAAAGATGCAAAGTAAAAAGTAAAGGCAAAGTAAAAAGCAAAACAATATAAAAGTAATGGAGATTGATATGATGAGAATAGACCCGGGGGCCATAGGTTTCACCAGTGGCTTCTCTCAAGAGCATAAGTATTCTACGGTGGGTGAACAAATTACTGTTGAGCAATTGATAGAATTGGGCATAATTATGAGAATATCTAGGCATGATCATGTATATAGGCATCACGTCCGTGACAAGTAGACCGAAATGATTCAGCATCTACTACTATTACTCCACTCATCGACCGCTATCCAGCATGCATCTAGAGTATTAAGTTAAAAACAGAGTAATGCCTTAAGCAAGATGACATGATGTAGAGAGATAAATTCATGCAATATGAAATAAACCCTGTCTTGTTATCCTCGATGGCAACGATACAATACGTGCCTTGCTGCCCCTTCTGTCACCGGGTAAGGACAACGCAAGATCGAACCCAAAGCTAAGCACTTCTCCCATGGCAAGAACTACCAATCTAGTTGGCCAAACCAAATAGATAATTCGAAGAGACTTGCAAAGATAACCAATCATACATAAAAGAATTCAGAGAAGATTCAAATATTATTCATACATAGACTTGATCATAAACCCACAATTCATTGGTCTCAACAAACACACCGCAAAAAGAAGATTACATCGAATAGATCTCCACAAGAGAGGGGGAGAACTTTGTATTGAGATTCAAAGAGAGAGAAGAAGCCATCTAGCTACTAACTATGGACCCAAAGGTCTGAGGTAAACTACTCACACTTCATCGGAGGGGCTATGATGATGTAGAAGCCCTCCGTGATGACGGCCCTCTTCCGGCGGAGCTCCGGAACAGGCCCCAAGATGGGATCTCGTGGATACAGAAAGTTGCGGTAGTGGAATTAGGTTTTGGCTCCTGTTCTGATCGTTTGGGGGTACGTGTGTATATATAAGAGAAAGGAGTACGTCGGTGGAGCACCGAGGGGCCCACGAGGTAGGGGGCGTGCCCTAGGGGGGGTGCCCCCACCCTCGTGACCTCCTCTTTGATCCCTTGCAGTAGGGTCGAAGTCTCCTGGATCATGTTCGGTGAGAAAATCATGTTCCCGAAAATTTTATTCCGTTTGGACTCCGTTTGATATTCTGTTTATCCGAAACACTGAAATAGGCAAAAAACAACAATTCTGGGCTGGGCCTCCGGTTAATAGGTTAGTCCAAAAAATAATATAAAAGTGGAAAATAAAGCCCAATATAGTCCAAAATAGTAGATAATATAGCATGTAGCAATCAAAAATTATAGATACGTTGGAGACGTATCAGGGGCGAATCGTTTTTTTTGCTCGGACGCACTTCCTTGCGTGCGAAGATGTAGCTGGTGGGTCCCAGCAGTCAAGGGGAAACATTTTTTTGCGAAATACGGTGGCCCGTCCGGTGGGTCCCCGCTGTCAGGTGGAGGAATAATTATTTTGCGTGTAATAAGGAGGCACTTCATTGCTGCGGCCGTGGACCCAGCTGTCAGCCTCTCCACGCACAGTCCACGTCCGATGGAAGCCGCTCCTTAACCATGTTGACCACGCTGCACGGAGAGCACCAGGGCGGTGGACGACGGCGAGGCCTAGGAAGGGGACGACACGGAGCTGGGGAAGACGCAGCAGTGGAAGCCCGCACGGAGAGGAGTATGAGGGTTCACTGGTTCGACTGCGGTGTGAGGCTGCCATCGCTGTAGGGCCTTGCCAGCGGTGGGAATAGTAGGGGGCAGTGAGGTCTCCAGGCAACATAGCCGACCATGGGAGGCAGGAGCATGCGGCATGACTGGCGCTGCTTTGAGCGGCTGGAGCAAGAAGACCAGAGGTTGAAGAAGCACAACGGCCGTTGGATGGACATAGTACGGTCACTAGAGCTAGAATCGTTCATATTGACTAAGTTGACACAGCACTCCTCCCCGTCAACTTAGTAGGCCCACAAGTCAGCCACCCACCAAGGTGGGTCCCAACTAGCAGGGGGAGTATTCATTTTTGTGTGCGTAATAACGCGACACTTCCGGTGGGTCCGAGCTGACAGCGGGGGGAACGTTTTTTTTGCGAAATACGGTGGCCCATCCGGTGGGTCCCAGCAGTTAGGGGGGAAACGTTTTTTCGCCAAATACGATGGTCCGTCCGGTGGGTCCCTGCTGTCAGGTGGAGGAATAATTATTTTTCGCGTAATAAGGAGGCACTTCCTTGTGGCTGCCGTGGACCTAGCTGTCAGCCTCTCCACGTACAGTACTCTTCCGATGGAAGTCGTTCCTTGACCACGTTGACCACGCCGTGCCGAGAGCACCAGGGTGGTGGACGACTGCGAGGCCTAGGAAGGGGATGACGCGGAGCCGGGGAAGATGCGGCAGTGGATGCCCACGCGTAGAGGAGTATGAGGGTTCACTGGTTCGCTGTGGTGTGAGGCTGCCGTCGCCGCAGAATAACAGGGGGTGTGGGTGAGTACAGGGATGGCCTGGCCAGCGGTGGTAGTAATAGGGGGTGGTGAGGCCTCCGCCGCATCGCAGCCGGCCATGGGAGGCTGGAGCACGAGGCATGATCAGCGCTGGTTTGAGCGGCTGGAGCAAGAAGACCAGAGGTTGAAGAAGCACTACGGCCGTTGGATGGACATCATACGATCACTTGAGCTAGAATCGTGCATATTGACTAAGTTGACAAAGCCCTCCATCCCTGTCAACTTAGTAGGCCCACAAGTCAACCTGCCACTATACCGGGTCCCAGCTAGCAGGGGGAGTATTCATTTTTTTGTACGTAATAAGGACACACTTCCTTGCGTGCGAAGATATAGTTGGTGGGTCCGAGCTGTCAGTGGCGGTATCGTTTTTTTCATGAAATACAGAGGCCCTTTCGTTGGGTCCCAGATGTCAAGTGGAGGGATCATTATTTTGCGCGTAATAAGGAGGCACTTCCTTGCGTGCGGCCGTGGACCCAGCTGTCAGCCTCTCCACGTATAGTCCACTTTAGATGCATGTCAGTCATTGACCACGTTGACCAAGCCGCGCCGAGAGCACCAGGCCTAGGAAGGGAACGACACAGAGGTAGGGAAGACTCGGCAGTTGTTTCCCACGTGGAGGGGAGTACGACTGTATGAGGGTTTACCGGTTCGTCTGCCGTCGCTAGAGAATAACAACAGGTGTGGGTGAGTAGAGGGATGGCTAGGCCAGCGATGGGAGTATGATGGGGCGGTGAGGCCTGCACGACAGCACAACCGACCGTGGGGAGGAGGGAGCAGGCAGTCCTGCTGACGCTTGTTTGAGCGGCTGGAGCAGGAAGAGCAGAGATTGAAGAAGCACGACGGCGATTGGATGGACATCCAACAGTCACTGCTTGTGTGTCAACCTTTTTGTAGGAAAACCTCAAAATATGTGGAAAACAACATACAACCCATGTGCCATTATTTCTAATAATTTACAGCCCATTTGCTAATTCTTAAGGTTTTTTTTGGAGCCCATATTCTTTTTGTTAGCATTACAGCCCATATTATGGCCACGGTTGAAAAATTATACGAAATGTTGCATATTTCTGTGCGGTCTGAATTGTTTTTAATCCCAAAATTTCGAGTCACATTCAAACTGATTTTAAAAATAAATGTATATCAATATAAAATCCAACAAATTTTCCACGCATAAAAATTAATGCAATTTAAAATCTTGAAATGAAAAAAAAGAAATTTGAAAGTAATTGCCGGTTTGATGTGTTTTAAAAATGTACAGCCCATTTCTCATTACTGATAGGCCATTTTCTCGTCCAGCCGAATGAAGCTCTCCTCATCTTGAAAGATTTGCAGCCCAACAGGCTTGACAAAGCGACTTACTTGGCAAATCACAAAAAAACTGGGCTAGCCATTTTTAGAAACAAAAAAACTACTAGCTGGTCTGTGGTAAACTTAAAAGAGAAGGCTGTCTAGACAGGCCAGAGTGCCCCGCACAGCCCAGTTGACATCGTGCTTCCGTCTCAAAAACAAATTAGATAAATGCCACAACAAATATGGCGATTCATAAAAATGCCACTGCAATTTGCAAAATTTGAAAAATGCCACTACAATTTTTGCAAACTTTGGAAAACGCCACTGCAATTTGCAAACTTTGAGAAACGCCCCTCCATACTTTGAAAAATGCCACTGGAAATGGCATGAAATGGCATTTTTCAAAGTTTGGAAATTGCAGTGGCATTTCTCAGAAACACCAGATTTGGAGTGGCATTTATCAAATTAACCCAAAACAAAAATAACTGGGCGAGCTGCTGGGTCCCTGGTGTCAGCCGCTCGTTGTGCAACTCTCTCGTTTATTGACTACGTTGACAATGGCATGGACCCAGATGTCAGAAATCCATTAGGAGGACCCATTTTTTTATTTGATTGAAATAAGGAGGAACTTGCTTGCATACTGCCATGACCTTGGCGGGTCCCTGCTGTCATCCTCTCCACGTACAATCATCTCCTGATTGTGTACGCGTCAACTTGGTAGGCCCACAAGTCAGCCTCTAAACCCGTGGAGGACAAATACAACCCATTTAAAAAAATAACAGCCCATTCCATACGTTCAAACGGAAAGTTCAACATTCAGAGCAAAGTAACAGGTCTGATCCACATATAGAGTACTGAACTTCCACGTTGACAACCATCATAGCCAAGTTAACTATCTACTCCCACTAATACTATAGTAGCATACAAGTACTAACTTACTCTTAGCTAACTAGACGATGCCGTCCGCCATCTGCGGTACATGCTAAACGCCGGCACCGGCGTCCTCTGCCTCGCCTCGGACTTGCCAGAGGTGTGATAGGGCGCATTGCTCGTGTGCGTTGGCCCTTTCCATGCCGGTGTGGTCCACCGAAGCTTCGGCTTCTAAGCGGGAAACCCACTTGACGAGCTGGTAGTAAAAATCAGCGTCGCGAACGCGTGCGTGCCCGACAGCCTCCAGGGCTATTTGCCTGGCGCCGGCCTCCACGTAGTCGGCCCAGGTGCGAGCACTCTGCTCGCGACTCAGAGCGTCGGTGCGCTGCTGCTCCATGTCCCGTTGGCGGCGCAAATCGGTGATACACTGCTCCTCCGCCAAGCGGTCGCACTCCAATAACTCCTGCTCCTCCGCCAGGCGGTCGTGCTCCAACAAGTCCTCGATCTTCGCATTTCCATCTAAAGACCGATAGAATGCCTCCTCCCTCCATCTGCCTTCCGGGGAAAAACCGAACACTAGTTCTGGCGGTGACCGCCTCCGGCCTCGCCTATTGCTGACGGGTGGGGGCATGGCGGACGTGGCGAGAGCGAGGATAAGTGGCGAGCGATGTCAGGCCGGTGGGGACTTATGAGGATAGGGCGAGTTGGGTCATGGTGCCACCATAGAAGGCCGGGAAACAATACTTATAGACGGAAGGTAGCGCGACGGTCATCGGAATTCAATGCATAATTAAGCAGGCATGGCTTAGCGCGTCAGCTTGCTATGGAAAACTCGAGAAACTGAAATTCTGACTGTGCCATCCTGTCTCGTCCGTGCTGGGTCGCACGCCGGCATGACGGTCAAACGAGTGCACTCGAATCATGTCCCTCCTTGTCAATAATGATTCCACGCATTTAAAAGGCCCGCAACAATTAAAGCGCATCTTTTTTCGCATCAGTTAGCTGCCTTAATTACGGCCGACTGCATGTAGGCACTCAAAATCGCTCGCAGCCAGTACGCGGAGTAGCATGCAACGAGTCGCAGCCGAGGGCATTAGTTGATGAACTTTAGCTAGGAGATAAGGCATTTGCGAACGTTTTCGCTGGCAGTTTCTTCAGATTCGGATGGCATTTTCTTCAGAGCAGCTTGTCAGTTTCTTCAGAGGTAGGCATTTTTATTCAAAAAACTGCCACTTCGGATCTTGCGTTGCAACTAAAACAGCCAGGAGCGCATTAGTAGGCTAGCTAGTGATCGATCAGTAACTTGTAAACACTAAGCGAACAGATATAAGGAACTGTTAATGCATCTCAATGATTCACAAATCATATACAAATATGTAGCTCCAAAAGCAAAGATCTGCCACAACTAAAACCAACTAGTATGATTCCCATACATAAGATCAACATGTTAATGCATCTCAATGATTAACAGATCATATACAAATATGTAGCTCCAAAAGCAAAGATCTAGAAAAAACATATGTTCTTCCTACTAACATGGATGCTTCTCTTGGCCAACATTCAGTACAGACTGAAATACAAATTTGTTTGTGAAGTCTACAATTCCTCTTGCAAACGTAAGTGGTTTCACCAACAGCTAGAACCATGAGAATGAACCACACATGATGGAGGAACATCCACTGCAATATGAGTTGGTCTTCTCTTGATCACACGACGAGACTATTTTCGAAATACAAACTTTAACTTAGGCAAAATTATGCCCATTGTATAATCAGACCAAAGCAATGAAGCACCTAGTGTTGGACAATAAATAGTATAGTACTACTTTTCTGCAGTCCATGAAGTGACTACCCAATCTTTCTGTGTCTATTTTCAAATGGCACTGCATGCAGTGACTATACTATTCTCTTGTGCAGTTCAACCAAAATTGCGGTTACTTCGTGTGTTTGCCAAATAGCAACGGGCAGACATCTCTATCTGCAAAAATATCAAGTAGCTAGCAAACATATACCCCACCTTGTATTTTCGGCTTAAACATGTCTCTTCCGCTTAGCATCTGTCATGTTTTGCACTAGACAATTTGATACAGTCATGTTTTGCCCTGGACAATTTCATACTGAATTGATTTGCTTGTTCAGAGCAGAAATATAGCGCCTATTCTTCATCAGACCAAGGATATCCATGTTCGCAGTGATGGAAGAGGTGAAATCGATACAACCGAAATTGAGCATCCAATCATTGAATCATGTCCTGCACCTCCAATGTAGGTCCACCCCGCCAATAAATTCACATGCAAACCACTAGTATTACTATCTAATGATAGTACAAAAAGAGTAGCAAGATAGTAGCAAACATGTACCTTCTTAATGAACAGCTCATAGTGCCACCAATTGGATATAAAGGTTTGCAAGAAAACATGCTCCTAATGTTGAACCAGTTGGACTTTTTGTGCAGTTCCACTAAAATCAAGCATCCCTGTTTGCGTAGATATTGAAAGTGTGATTACTATAAAAGTGTCACTAGTTGAAGCATAGACTCACAAATATAAGCATTCCAATTTCTTAATGGGAAAAGGTAGCAAGACTGTTCCTAACCACCTGTTTGAAGGAATAAATAAGGCAACACAGGTTGATGTCAGAAAGGCATATATAGTTCTTTCTAAATAATGATCGATTCCTGACCTTTCCTCTTCTTTTAAGCATATCTTGTGCAGTTCAACTAAAATAAAATGCCATCATTGCCTTAACAATTCAGTGACACTGTACAAAAGGAAATGACTTAACATTACATCATGATGTCAGGTATGTAGTCGACAGGCATTAGAGACAAACTTACAGGCCTCCTCCGATAACATAATGAACATTAATTTTAACAAAGGTGTGACTAGCTTTATCGGGATAATTTGAGTGAACTCTACACCCTTTGTTCCTTAATATAAGACGTTTACGCGGTTCAGTTTAAAGTACCCAAACATCTACTAGTATTTAGAAAAACAGGTAGTAGTTTTCTTGAGCACATATCTGGGAAAGCTTGCCACACTTTATTTATGTCCATACACTAATGCAACACCATTCGAAATTTCAAATACTACAAATATACACTAATCCAGTGGCTAGTGCAACAGTAGAGTAGTTATTTTATTATAGGGTACAATACAATGGTTTTACTGAACAGATTTCAATAAACTCTGGCACTGGAAGATTTCTACAAGAATTAACAATACAAAATGTAAATGTAACATGTTTCAGCATTGGTATACTAGATGTGCATGAGCATTAAACCAAATACAAAAGTCTGAAGGTAACTAGCATTATTAACTAATGACAGTATACAAAATTGCAAACCATGTACCTCCAAGGTAAATATCATTTCGAACTCGGGGGGGCGGGGGCTTAAAAATTGCTATCCCAACCTTCATAATCGATCAAACATAAAAACTTGATTGAACGAATCAAGAGAACAGCCGGAGGAGGAGGTGCCCACTCTTGACCTTTCCTCTTGTCTTCATAATTTTTTGTGCAGTTTAACCAAAATAAAATGACATCAGCGCCTTGGCATTTTGGTGACAATGTACAAAAAAATTAACTTATCTCATGAAAGTGAGGTATGTAATCTATAAGCATTAACAGTGCAAAAATCTGAAGGTAGTAACAAGTTTCATCGTTGGTATACTGGCTGTGCAACAACATTAGAATGCCTTAGCTGAAAAATCTTTAATACATCCACAATCAACAACTAACCCTGAAAAAAATCCAGTGACATTAAATGTCATTGCTTAAATTTATCGGTGGCATTAGACTGAGTGCGGCATTAGTTAAATGTGGCATCACTTTAGCAGTAGCATTGCTTGACTTGACTGCTGGCGTTATACTAACAGCAAAAAAGTGACACTAAGAGCATGGGAGGCCTATTCGGACAGTGGGCGCACCGGTATGATGTACCTCCACGGACGCATAGAGTGGTGAGGGAGGTATGGTTGCCTAGAGCAACATATATCTAGGCAGCATATGTGGATTACGTCCCATTTTTGTTATGTTTAGCCACCTTTTTCCTATGTGAGGACAACAAACCGATCGACCTAGTCATTCTCTATTGCGTTGTCATGCCTTTCTACCCATCTTCAACCAAGAGACACGAGACTCGTTCCTTAGCTACTGATTTTCCCCTTTTCAACCTAGATGCGGGTTCGATGCCTACTCTCTTGGACAGTACAGTCTCCCTTCCTTTCCCTATTCAACCCATACATGGATTAGTCTGCATGAAGTAGGGTTTCCTTTAATAGTGCAAATTAAGGTTTTCGTCTGCGTGACCAGCAGAGCAGAGGATAGCAAATTGGTTAGATGGTGGAGTGGAAAAAGATCCACATGCAGCGACATGGCAGATGGGGCAATAGAACAAGGCTATGGTTCGAAAAGAGGTAGCATACCTGAGGGTCGGCGAGAAGTGGCTTCGCTCGTGGTCGTCGTCCTCCGCACGCACTACGACAATGAGCTTGGGGACGGAGGCCATCCCGCGCGGGCACTAGGTCTGAGAGGACGGCCTTGTCGTCAGTGCGTGACCTCGCTCACTAACGACGAGTGCATCAACGCTGCACATCCTTTTCTTCCCCGGCGGATCTGTGACCACCGGTGAGGAGGGAGAGAGAGGCCATCTTTTTTAGATCTAGAGAGAGGGTGATAGTGTGAGAAGCACGTGGTGAGCCCTTAGCAAGAATGCTCTGAAGCTCTAGCCTATATATCTTTTTTATACTACTAGTACTAGAGGTGGAGTAGTGGTAGAGTAGTTTATATTTTCTCTGCAAACAGTACCAGTTAGTCGTGCTTCAAAACTGAATGACACTCCATTAAAAAATAAAGTCGAGAAATAATGCGGCACCTCGGGACAACGCGACCAGATCGCATTTTGCATGAGAAATTACACACCATGTTTCGTTGACATGTGGTCCCGTTCCAACATGTCAGTGAGACGATGACGAGTCCTTTTGTACAATTTTCGAAAGGACGTGTAGGCCGGGGTGCCTCTTTGTGTACCGTGGCAAACTGGCAACCGTCCACCGACTCTTCGCCTTTCCCTCTCGATTTGGAACTGCTGTCGCACGCTCTTCCTCCCTCCTCCATTTGCCTTCACCCTTCCTTCTGCCATTGTTCGATCGTCTTCTCCATGGAGGGAACAAGCCGTAAACGACCCCGTTATTCTTGCCCCGATCTGAAAGATGACGTGGTGGGGGAACTCATTGATCGGTGCGATGTCATCACCTCGGCTAGCATGGGAGGTTCGTTCAAGCCCATTCTCGACTCAACTAATAACATCATTACAAGGAACCCAAGGGTCCAGGAGCGGTTTGATCTCCCTTATCTTCTTTGCTATAAGCCTGTTCGCATGGGTGCGGACAACGAAGGCCTCGCCTTGTGCAAGTTGATGCCGCTTGATAATGATACGTGTGATGTCAAGATGCCATCGCTTAAGGGTAAGTCCTGGGCTGGCGCAAATGGAGATTGGGTTGTTTATATTGGGTACAATTGCGAGTGGGAACTTGTGAATGTGTACACTCGTCAGCGGATTCCACTTCCAAAAATCTCAGAGTGCCCTGAGGTTGAGCACACAGATGATCTACGTACGTTCAAATACGATCATGGTGAGTGTCGTCTACTCAAGATAGCAATTTGTTGAGTTCCCAACCTCTCTTGGAATTACAAGAACTATCAAGTTGTTGCTATCTTCGACAAGCTTGTTGCCGTCCTTCGTGGTTCGACTGGATGGATATTGCTCAAAAATCAGTTTCTATACACGGATGTGTACTGTGATGCAATTGAATACGAGGATCTTGTGTTTGCTACCACCACTCGTGGCACTGTTTTTGCATGGGATCCTCGTAGTTTTGGTACGTTTGTCTTCCATCGTAATTATAATTGTTTCATCCACATGCATGCGGGTTAGCAAGTTTCCCTTTACTAATTAACCTTCTTCTTGTGTTTCCAAGATCCTATGAACATTCCACCACCTATACTTGAAAAAAATATAAGCAAGGCGGAGATGACAATGGTGATGATCACGAGCAGGAGGAGGAGCAGAACTTATATACTTAGTGGTGCCTGGCAACTAATTTCGATGGATCACCTCTTATTGTCTGTATACAGTGCACTCAGACTGTTACTACTGAGGAAGCAGGTGTTGTCTCCCATGGTCGCCCTCTCCTGACCTATTCCAACACCCGTTGCATGGTATTCATGACGGATACTAGTGTGCTAGCGCCAACACCTTCTCGCTCGTTCAGTATTGATAGTCTTGGAGCAAACTCGCTCTTTCTTGGACCAAACTATCCAATGATGGTGAAAGGCGATCCAGCTGCTGTTGACACAACGTTACTACCATTTATGAGAAGCAACTGTATCTATACCTCGGACATTTTGGTGGTTCCCTACCCTGGTCCTGATATATGCCACTTCGGCCTGGATGATCAGTCCTATGTTGCTCTCGATATTGACAATAGCTGGCCCTTCCCAGAGCACCTATGGTTCAAAGCAAGCGTTTCCAACGCCGAGGATTGGTTGAGTTGAAGTTCATTTCATTGCTTTTTATTTATTGTGTGATGAAAACTTTAGTATTTGCTAGAATGTTTTGTTGGAAATAATCTATAATCCAACATGTATCCTCATTGTTGTTGTGTGTTGATGACTTGTTGTATTTAATGAATGGTACATTTCAGTTGCAAATGCATGTCATAGACTCAATTTATGAATGGTTTTCAAGTCACTTCTTGGAGTGTGAGCACCATAGTAGTATAGCCAGCATCCGGTTAGTATATGAAGTTGCCACATCACATAGAGCCAACCTAATATTGGAGTATGCTAGCCCTCCACCGGCGCGCCACTTCAAATGGCGGAGGAAGTGAGAGGTCGCGTCACCTTGTGTCCAGATCTGAGATGCCACGTGTACCAGATGAATGACTCCAAGTTCGACCACCGTGATGCTAGGTGCGAGCCAAGGAACACTGTTGGAGAGACCCCCCTCATAATTTTCCTACATTGGTCGTTTGATTCATAGGATAGAATTCCATAGGATTTTTTTCCTATGTAATCATGTTTTAATTGGCAATCTAGCATCCACTCCAACTTTTGTTTCACTTCCTTTGTTCCTATGAAGAGAGTACTTGCTCTAAATGATGTGCCGCTGCAAGAGCCGCCTATATTAATTAACCATGCTCTAAAAAGGTGGACCAGCTTTGGCTATAGTAGTAATGTACTAGGTTAGTAGGTGACCTTGCGCTTGGCTCTTCTCCTCTTCCGGAAGTCGAACAATAATGATGGTACTACAGTAGTACTTCTGGCAATCTGACGCCAAATGAACTGCTGCACATCCACCGCTTGTAAGCAAAAGTTTCTCCTCGTGCTGCGAGCCACGGCGCACGCGTTAGCGAGGGAGAAGGCGCAGTAAGAAAGCTTCTTGTCATTTTGCGAGTTGACGGGACACATCAAAGTTATTTATTAGTACTCTCTTCAAAAAGGGCCGACCATGTCCATGGCTACCATCTCGTGCTCTGTCATTGAGTACGCGCACTATTCACATGCCATCGAAGAGAAAAAAATATTGCGTAGTACTAGGTGCCATCGAAGTGCACGACTCACTTACGCACTACATATCTCCATTTTCTTGCATGACACGCCACCTTGATGCTAGATGTCCTGCATGTCATGGAGGCATATATTATGATTTTGTAAAATGGATGCATATAGATGTCCCGCCTGCCGGCAACAAGATGAACAAAGCTCATGTCTTAAATGAAAGAGTGGAAGAACATAGATTCCCGATGACCGAGAAGGAGCTAAAAACCTCGGGGTGGAGCATTTGCACTCATAATATTTTATATTATTCAGTGATATAAAATCAACCAAATCTCTCCATGTTCCTATACCATTCTATAGTACTATGAGAATAACTTTGAACGTAAGCCATTGATTCACTCTATCCAATGGTCGTAGTTGGAAAATCCAAACAAAACCAAGCATTGGATCAACTCTTTTTTCGAGATCAACCCTTTTAGCACTTAGATTGTTGCCGCCTGCCCACCTAGCCCACCTATATATCTGCTCACGTGTGATGACCACATGAGCTATCCACTCAGATTGTATGTTAAGAAAATAAAGGTCGATAACTAATGCGACACTTCAGGCCAACGCGGCCAGATCACATTTTGCACGAGAAATTACACACCATGTTTCATTGACATGTGGTCCCGTTCCAACATGTCAGTGAGACGACGACGAGTCCTTTTGTACAATTTCCGAAAGGATGTGTAGGCCGGGGCGCCTCTTCGTGTACCGTGGCAAACTGGCAACCATCCATCGACTCTTCGCCTTTCCCTCTCGATTTGGAACTGCTGTCGCACGCTCTTCCTCCCTCCTCCATTTGCCTTCACCCTTCCTTCCGCCATTGTTCGATCGTCTTCTCCATGGAGGGAACAACCCGGAAACGACCCCATTATACTTTCCCCGATCTGAAAGATGACGTGGTGGGGGAACTCATTGATCGGTGCGACATCATCACCTCGGCTAGCATGGCAAGTTCGTTCAAGAACATTCTCGACTCAACTAATAACATCAGTACAAGGAACCCAAGGGTTCAGAAGCGGTTTGATCTCCCCTATCTTCTTCACCGTGACCCCGCTAACTGGCGTGGGGATGAGGGAAGCCTCGCCTTGTGCAAGTTGATGCCACTTGATAATGATACATATGATGTTAAGATGCCATCGCTTGAGGGCAAGGCTTGGGCAGGCACAAATGGAGATTGGGTTGTTTATATTGGGTAAATTGTGAGTGGGAACTTGTGAATGTGTACACTCGTCAGCGGATTCCACTTCCAAAAATCTTCGAGTGCCCTGAGGTTGAGCACACAGATGGTCTACGTACGTTCAAATATGATCATGGTGACTGTCGTCTATGGAAGATAGCAATTTCTCGAGTTCCCAACCGCTCTTGGAATTACAAGAACTATCAAGTTGTTGCTATCTTCGACAAGTTTGTTGCCATCCGTCGTGGTTCGACTGGATGGATATTGCTCAAAAATCAGTTTCTATACACGGATGTGTACTGTGATGCAATTGAATACGAGGGTCTTTTGTTTGCTGCCACCACTCGTGGCACTGTTTTTGCATGGGATCCTCGTAGTTTCGGTATGTTTGTCTTCCACTGTAATTATAATTGTTTCATCCACATGCACGCGAGTTAGCAAGTTTCCCTTCTCTACTAATTAACCTTCTTCTTGTGTTTCCAAGGTCCTGTGGACATTCCACCACCTATACTTGAAATTTTTTATAACCAAGGGGGAGATGAGGACGAGGAGGGCCGATATACTCAGTGGCGCCTGGCAACTTCCGATGGATCACTCCTTCTTGTCTGTATACAACCCACTGCTGATGTTACTACTAAGGAAGCAGGTGTTGTCTCCCATGGTCGCACTCTCCGGACCTATTCCAACACCCGTTGTATGGTATTCGGGATGGATACTATTGTGCTAGCGCCAACACCTTCTCCCTGGTACCGTATTGATAGTCTTGGAGCAAACTCGCTCTTCCTTGGACAAAACTATCCAATGATGGTGAAAGGTGATCCAACTACTATTGACACAACACTACTACCATTTATGAGAAGCAACTATATCTATATGTCACACATTGCGGTGGTTCCCTACCTTGGTCGTGATATAGTAGGTCGCTTCAACCTGGATGATCAGTCCTGCGTTGGTCTCGGGATTGACAGTAGCTGGCCATTCCCAGAGAATCACTTGTGGTTCAAAGCAAGCGTTTCCCACACCGAGGATTGGTTGAGTTGAAGTTCATTTCATTGCTTGTTATTTGTTGTCTGATGAAAACTTTAGTATTTATACTGTATCCTTGTTGTCGTTGTGGGTTGATGACCTGTTGTATGTAATAAAATTATAAAGTGATATGCCTGTGATAAATTTACTAAATTTATGAATGGCTTTCGAGTCGCTTCTCTAAGTGGGTACTGCGACGAGGCAAAACAATATTTTCCGAATACATAATTGTATGTGCATTGCAACAGGTTATCGGATGAGGCCAATCAACAATAGTACACTATTTGTACTAGCTTCACATGCTGCACTATCTCTACGTCTATGTACGTAATACAACAACTTTTAAACTTGAGACCAGCCACCCATCCTCACAAAGAACACTTTTTAACCTAGCACAGACTCCAGGAAATTTGGCCACAGTGTGAGGTGGGAAATATGTTAATGTGTTCGCTGTACGTAACCAACACCTTGAATCCTTGATACTACTACTATAAGTAGTAGGAGTAGTAGGGTGGCATGTGCCAGAACAAGCATTCACGTCCAGGAGTACGGCACATGCCACCAGCATGACTTCCAGCTGACACCATATTTGTTGGAGTCCGTGCTACAACAATCTCTTCAACCTCATTGTTTCTCTAACTCAGCCATCATGCGGCGGGCAAGGTGGGGGTTTACCAATAGTCGGTTTCCTCAACTGCGGTCCCACTTGTAAGGCCAAATCCAACGCACGACCCCAAACGGACCTCCGTTTTGCCCGGATTCTGTCCGTTTGGGTAGGGCGATGGGGTCGTGTCCGGGCCATTTCTCGGATGCGGTGGCCATGCGCCGAACGCGCGGACGCATCCCGGCCGCGTACATTTTTCTTTGCAAACACATATCTTTTTTCATCATTGATTTTTTGGTACATGGAAATACATCACCAAAATTTTGACTAGAAAAACAAGAACCACAAAAATACATTTTAGAAGATATCCAACTTCCATAACTGCTCTTGTAAGTTGGATTAGTGCCTTCTCGATGCATTCATTGTTGATCTGCGGAGGCTCGATCCTGCGTGCTTCTTTCTTCTTCGAGTGTAAAGAAGTAGACGTGTCTAGCCTCTATTCTATCAACAAGTGCACTAGTCTCATCTCTAAGCCTCTATGCTAGCTAAAAGTGCCAGAACATCTACTAAATTGCGCTCTATCAATATATTGTTGTACTCTTCTTCCCAATACCAAAACTTGCATCCATTCTACACAATAAAATTTTAAGTTAGCACAACTAGTCTAATCCGAGAGCACAATCGAAGATTTGGTTGAGTTCTTCCTCCTTTTGCCGACATGTGGGACATCCAGCATCCAGGTCGTGTCATGCAAGAAAATAGAGTGGTAGGTGAAGCCACATGATGTGCATCTTGGGTTAAACTGTAAATAGAATCTTACTACTCTGGAGTAACTCCAAAAGCAGCCACCGAAGATCTTTATTGGATTTGTTTTTCATCACCAACACGTCGAGGTGAAAGATGTGCAGGTTCAGTGGGTCCTCTTGCGTTTTCACTGACATGTGGGACCGCATATGAGCAAACAAACGATGGGCTCCGCGCGTCTGCTGGCTGGCTGAGAGAGATAGAGGAGGGCTGAGCACGGACTCCAGGAAATTTGTTCTACGTAACCAGCACCTCGATATAGTGGGGTGGCATGGGCCATAACTAGCATTCATGTCTAGTAGTACGACACACGCCACCCACACGAGTCCTATCCGACACCAATTTTCTTGGAGTCCGTGCTAGCTACAACCATCTCTTCTCCCTCCTGTTTTCTCAGCCATCACGCGGTGGGCGGGGTGGGGGTTTGCCGATAGTCGGTTTGCTCAACTGCGGTCCCACTTATAAGTGAAAATGCAACACAACACACATTCCCCCTTGAGCGGCGTGCCAGAAAAACCATGTGGGGGTGCGACGCGAACACGGCAGGCTTTTCCTTTTGAACTTGTAACTTGTAAAATTTGGTTCTGCTCCATGGGGCGACCGATAGATAGAAATAACGATTTTCCCTAGAGTAATCAGAAGTTTGGTTCTGGCGTGGTTCATGCATGGAGTACGTAGGAAAATTATGAAGTTTATGCGAAAGGTAAGATAATTACTAGTAGTACCATATACTACTACATGGATTTGACCGAAAGATAAAGATACATACGGATCCATCAACGACATCCTCACGCCCTAGTGCACCGGGTCACCAACCGATGTGTGAGGAGCAGCGACGTTGGCGGCACGCTCAACGTGCTTCTGAGCAATGCCGTCCAAGGTTGCCCTGCGGTGCAAGAAGGCCAGCGTCGTATCGTCCTCCTCTTGCATGTAGTAGTCCTTGTGGACGATTTGCGTGTAGACGTGGGTGATTATGTCGATGGTGTCTTGTTGCGCCAGGCGCTGCGCGGCGAGCGCGACCTCTAGGTGGACATTCTCCGGCGCGACGGCGGGCAGTCGCAGGGCCACCAGTGCGTCGAAGAGGTTGTCACCATAGAGGCCATTGAGGGTGGCAGGCATCACAGAGCCTGGGCGCGTGGGATGGAGGTGTACGTCAAGGTCGTCCGCGAGCTTCTTGACGATGGTGAACTTGTCGAGGAAGCCGATGAGGACCTCGTCGAACAAGGAGACGAAGTTGTCGTCCAAGCGGCCCCTCGCCCTGGCGGCCTCAAGCACTACCTGGAGACGTTCCTCGGTGCCGGGCCGCAGCCCGGCATCATGGACCATCTGGCACAGCCGGCTGATGCTCGCGCTCATCGCCTCCATGGGTCTAGCTTCTAGTCAACTGATCTTGCGATTGGAGTGATCACTCTTGCCCTTGGGTGCATAGGTGCGTAGGATTTCGTAGATTGGACTGGCGGGAGCCTTTATATGAGAAGTGCAGACTGCATTGAATTCACGTGCGTGTTGGCCATCTACTCCTCGCCCCTCTACTACACCTGCCTTTGGCTGTATGATAGGTTGGCCAGCCACCCGTTGGGCCCATGTGTCATACACCCAAAGGAAGGTGCAGTAAGTCAATGAAGCTGCATCCCCCTCTGTGCCCGTGCATGCTTTCAATGACTTGAGACTACCAAACATCACATGCGGTGGTTAGTTCATTGCATGCAATCCTATTAAGTAGCAAAAAGACATTAAGTTACCTCGCCGATAGGAATAAAACAATACACCATGTATTTATTTACAAAGGGAGTAGTACATTTTTTGTGACATGCATTACTAGATATTGCTAGTCAAATACTAAATCCAGATGGACGTGGTAGTACTACTAAATCTAGACGGTGGTGCTAGTACTAGTAGTAGTAGTACTACCAATGTAGTAGCATTGTACTACCCGTTGGTCAAATTATTACGTGCTGCTCCTCATAGTGAAGTGACAATACTCTACGCCGGAGATGACACCTGAGTAAAGGCGCCGTGTTCGGCATACCATAATCAGCCTCACCATCTGCAGTCACTATCATCATGGCTGTAGACCTAGCCTGCTTACAACTAGCCGTGTTCGACATAATTTCCCGT
Source organism: Triticum monococcum (assembly GCA_034509565.1). Lineage (NCBI taxonomy): Eukaryota > Viridiplantae > Streptophyta > Magnoliopsida > Poales > Poaceae > Triticum > Triticum monococcum. Next base: position 574,119,839 of record CM067847.1, read on the forward strand.
GCGTAGATACCCGTGCATTGCTCGGAACACCAAGATTGGGGGGTGGACGGCGCTGGCAGCAGCCATTGCGCCAGATTTTTCCATGGCCTTCTAGATGTGGTGGGGAGGAGATAAGGCTGATTGTGAGAGACAAGGAGTTGTTTGTAAATAGGGAACAAGTGCGGACATCTTTTTGCAAAACTAGAGAAGTTTGGTTTGTATGCGTCAGATCTAGATCCGACGGCTATTGGTGAAAGATGGTAGGCACAACATCATCACCAACTCAGGACCTGTTTGATTCCCAGGATTTTGAAAACGCAGGAATAGGACATGGCAATATTACAAGTTTCAAACTGATATTACAAATGTTAGGAGTAATGCTGCACCTACGAAGAGGGAATTACTAGGAAATTTACGTAAGAACTTTCGTTACTTTAGGTGGGTGCAGCATTATCGTACAAACTAAAATCCACCGCCCTGACAAGTCACTAATGGGCAAATAAGTTTTTGAGTCTTTGGCCACTTGATGTTTCAAAAACAAATTCAGCTTCTGCGGAGACTTTTTCATTTAGGCTTAGACGCTTGCGGTGATCAGCAGGCTATTCATTGTTGCGCCAGAAAACGCCAAGCCTCATTACCTTGAGCACACATGCCTCCAGAACAAAGAACCTGGACAATTTAATCTCAGATGTGCTGCCTCGATAGTTGATCAAATCAATTTTTGTAAGATGGAGATCAAGGCATTCGATGAGATTGTTATAGTGCAGCACATTTTTCACTTTTGGGTCTTTTTTTATCTGCAAAAGAAGAGAAAATATTAGAGTAGCTGGCTGTATAAGATTGCCGTGTCATCAAGAGGTACCAATATCATTTGCTCATATGATAGGGTTGGCTGGCTAGTGATATTTTTTCACTCTCTCTCTTTCTCTTTCCTCTCATTTACCTAGGAGTACGTGAAGAGCTTGGGCATTTGTTGCCTTCCACTATGTGGCCGATGCCATAATACACATCAATGTCAAACCAAAAGATTTTGGCACCGCTCTCGCGATGTGAGAGAGTTGGCACCACTGTGCACACAGACCCACATGTATAAACAAATCAATAAAACCAACTACACCAACCTCTCACTCTCCCAAACAAGTGTTTTTTTATTGCCTCAGTCCTCTCTCTCTCTCTCCCACGCAAGTGTTTTTTCATTGCGTGAGTTAATTTGGTACCAGAGCAAAGTAGGTGATCCAGATTGAGGCACCAGGTGAGCAATGGAGGGGCATTGATGCCAAATGCATCCCAAGTGAATTTGGCACGTGTTTTGGCCTACATAGTGGAGGGCCGTTATAGCCCACTTTTGTACTACCTCTTATTTAGTATAAAATTTTGACCATATATTTATGTAAGAAAATGCCAATGCATGTCACTAAAAATTACACCATTTGAAATTATGTTCAAATACAAATCCAACGATATAGTTCTTACTGACATGCATTAACATTTTGTCAGTTAAATCTATGGTCAAATTTTGGTACTACAAAATAGGAAGAGTAAACCAGGACGGAGGTAGTACTTTCTCTTAGGGTAACCATAGAGTTACTGGAGTAGTCTAAGTTACTTTCCACTACTAGGCTACTATAGTAGTACAACAAAAAAACGATGCAGGTGATCTCATGAGAAAAAATACTAAAAACATTTCTTTCGGTGCAGTGCGTAGATGCAGTTTTGAACACTACACTTGCCATCGTAACTTGGGAAAATTATGAAAAATTTGAGCTACGTTGTGATTACCGTTTACTAATAGGAAAGAAGTTTCACCTCGATGAGTAGCTTCTCTGTGCACGGAAAGCATGTAAGGAATCCAACAACTTGATCCAGATTGGGGCCGATAGATTTTATTGCCAAGATCTTCACTGTTCACATAGATTGGGTCAAGCTTGTGGGAATCATTTTCTGGAAGATGGTCATAAATACATCAAGAAGAAATTTAAAAATGTGAATTTCAAGAAGACGGAGAAGAAGATGAGTGCTGTACCTGAACGATTACGGATCCAATAAAGAGTTCGAAGAATTTGGCAGACGAGTGCACCAACGATGTCAATTTCAGCGCGTCAATGACCCTGATTTTTGTTGGACGTTGTAGATCCGATACAAGCAATCTCAAGGAAAGGCGCATTCTCAATGACCACAACGTGGAACAGCTGGAGTGATCTCTTACCAATTGATGTCTTGTTGCGGGGCCAGCAAGACACATAAATCATCGAAGATTCGTCGAGGCGATGTGGAGGCTAATGAACACGTGGATCTGCTCAAGACGAAGGTACTCGAGCGCAGTACAGCTGCGGAGTAGGTGCCCCATAGCCTTCTTCGAGATGACAACGTCAAAGAGGTCGAGCTGCTTGAGTTGAGGGAGAAGAAGGGTGGGGCGGCATTAATCTGGGGAAGATAGCAGGAGCTGAAACTGGTGCGGCGCAGCGTTGGCGCGAGGCAGAGCACGGACGGCGGCAGAGAGCGACATCGTCCAGCTTCAAAGCTGAGCTCCTCGAGCTGATCTAGGGTGGGGGATAAGAACTACTCGTCGAACTTGGGTTGGGCCTTGCAGTTGGTACTTAACATGCGGATGTCAAGGCATTTGGCTGGCCCAGGGTGCGATGAAAGGATCTTGGAGACTACGGCCATGTGTTTGCAATCCCATCGCAGAGGCAGCTGTCGATGGTAAGGTTGAGGGGGACGCGGCACTAGAGGGGGTGCCACCGCCGGGAGAGCATGGCGGTCCGCACGATAGATTTGGTGGGGAGGAGGCCAATGATGATGAGCAACATGTCGTCGGGGAGGCTGCTGATGAAGTCCAGGCTCGCCGAATGCGGTTTTGGCTCGAGCCACCTCCGCTTGTTGGCTGCCTCGCCGTCCATCTCAACCGGCGGCGATGCCGGTTGATACGTCCATTTTGCATCATGCTTTTATATCAATATTTATTGCATTATGGGCTGTTATTACACATTATGTCCCAATACTTATGCCTATTCTCTCTTATTTTACAAGGTTTACATAAAGAGGGAGAATGCCGGCAGCTGGGATTCTGGGCTGGAAAAGGAGCAAATATTAGAGACCTATTCTGCACAGCTCCAAAAGTCATGAAACTTCACGGAAGTCATTTTCAGAATATATAAAAAATACTGAGCACAAGAAGTTCCGGAGGGGGCCACACCCTGCCCACGCGGGTGGGGGCACGCCCTACCCCCTAGGCGCTCCCCCTGCCTCGTGGCCCCCTGGTGGCCCTCCGATGCCCATCTTCTGCTATATGGAGTCTGTCGATGAGGAAAAAATCATAAGCCAGCTTTCAGGAGAGACTCCGCCGCCATGAGGCGGAACCCTGGCGGAATCAATCTAGGGCTCCGGCGGAGCTGTTCTACTGGGGAAACTTGCCCTCGGGGGGGGGGGGGAAATCATCGCCATCGTCATCACCAACAATCCTCTCATCGGGAGGGGGTCAATCTCCATCAACATCTTCACCAGCACCATCTCCTCTCAAACCCTAGTTCATCTCTTGTATCCAATTCCTGTCTCTAAGTCTGGGATTGGTACCTGTAGGTTGCAAGTAGTGTTGATTACTCCTTGTAGTTGATGCTAGTTGGTTTATTTGGTGGAAGATCATATGTTCAGATCCTATATGCATATTAATACTCCTCTGATTATGAACATGAATATGCTTTGTGAGTAGTTACCATTGTTCCTAAGGACATGGGAGAAGTCTTGCTATTAGTAGTCATGTGAATTTGGTATTCGTTTGATATTTTGATGAGATGTACGTTGTCTCTCCTCTGGTGGTGTTATGTGAACATCAACTACATGACACTTCACCATTTTTGGGCCTAGAGGAAGGCATTGGGAAGTAATAAGTAGATGATGGGTTGCTAGAGTGACAGAAGCTTAAACCCTAGTTTATGCGTTGCTTCATAAGGGGTTGATTTGGATCCATATGCTTCATGCTATGGTTAGGTTTACATTAATACTTTTGTTGTAGTTGCGGATGCTTGCAATGGAGGTTAATCATAAGTGGGATGCTTGTCCAAGTAAGGGCAGTACCCAAGCACCGGTCCACCCACATACCAAATTATCAAAGTACCGAACGTGAATCATATGAATGTGATGAAAACTAGCTTGACGATAATGCCCATGTGTCCTCGGGAGCGCTTTACATCATATAAGAGTTTTTCCAGGCTTGTCCTTTGCTACAAAAAGGATTGGGCCACCTTGCTGCACTTCATTTACTTTTGTTACTTGTTGCTCGTTACAAATTATCTTATCACAAAGCTATCTGTTACCTACAATTTGAGTGCTTGCAGAGAATACCTTGCTGAAAACCGCTTATCATTTCCTTCTGCTCCTCGTTGGGTTCGACACTCCTACTTATCGAAAGGACTACGATAGATACCCTATACTTGTGGGTCATCAAGACTCTTTTCTGGCGCCGTTGCCGGGGAGTGAAGCACCTTTGGTAGGTGGAATTTGGTAAGGAAAAATTTATATAGTGTGCTGAAATTTACTGTCACTTGTTACTATGGAAAGTAATCCTATGAGGGGCTTGTTCGGGGTATCTTCACCCCGACCAGTAGAGCAAAGAGTTGCTCCTCAACCTATTGAACCTACTGAAAATGAAAATGTCTACTTTGAGATTCCTTCGGGTATGATAGAAAAACTGCTAGCTAATCCTTTTGCAGGAGACGGAATAATGCATCCTCATGAGCACCTAATATATGTGGATGAAGTTTGTGGATTATTTAAGCTTGCAGGTGTGCCCAATGATGTTATTAAGAAGAAGGTCTTCCCTTTATCTTTGAAGGGAGATGCATTGACATGGTATAGGCTATGTGATGATATGGGATCATGGAACTACAAACGATTGAAATTGGAATTTCATCAGAAATTTTATCCTATGCATCTTGTTCATCGTGATCGCAATTATATACATAATTTTTGGCCTCACGAAGGAGAAAGCGTCACTCAAGCTTGGGGGAGGCTTAAATCAATGTTATATTCATGCCCCAATCATGAGCTTCCAAGAGAAATAATTATTCAAAATTTATATGCTCGGCTTTCTGATAACAATCACACCATGCTTGATACTTCTTGTGCTGGCTCTTTTATGATGAAGACTATTGAATTCAAATGGGATTTATTGGAAAGAATTAAACGCAACTCTGAAGATTGGGACCTCAGCGAAGGTAAAAGTCAGGTATGACACCTAAGTTTGATTGTGTTAAATCTTTTATGGATACCGATGTTTTCCGTAAATTTAGCACTAAATATGGACTTGACTCTGAAATAGTAGCCTCTTTCTGTGAATCTTTTGCTACTCATGTTGATCTCCCTAGAGAGAAGTGGTTTAAATATCATCCTCCCATAGAAGTAAAAGTAGATGCACCTATTAAAGTTGAAGAAAAGACTGTCACTTATAATGATCCTATTGTTCCTACTGCTTATGTTGAGAAACCACCTTTTCCTGTTAGGATAAAAGATCATGCTAAAGCTTCAACTGTGGTTCGTAAAAGCAATATTAGAACCTATACAACTCCTAAGAAAGTTAAAGTTGAACCTAATATTGCTATTGTTAAAGATCTCTTGGCTGATAATATTGATGGGCATGTTATTTATTTCTTTGATGAAACTGCTAGAATTGCTAAACCTTGTGCTAAAGATAAACATAGACCCGTCGTTGGCATGCCTGTTATTTCTGTTAAAATAGGAGATCATTGTTATCATGGCTTGTGTGATATGGGTGCTAGTGCTAGTGCAATACCAATTGACTTATACAAAGAAATTATGCATGATATTGCACCTGCTGAGATAGAAGATATTGATGTTACCATTAAGCTTGCCAATAGAGATACTATTTCACCAATGGGAATTGTTAGAGATGTTGAAGTCTTGTGTGAGAAAACTAAATGTCCTGCTGATTTTCTTGTTCTTGGTTCTCCACAAGATAGCTTTTGTCCCATTACATTTGGTAGACCCTTCTTGAACACAGTTAATGCTAAGATAGATTGCGAAAAGGATGTTGTTACTACTGGTTTAGGTGATATGTCTCATGAATTAAATTTCTCTAAATTTCATAGACAACACCATGAATAGGAATTACCTAGTAAATATGAAATTATTGGTCTTGCTTCTATTGCCGTGCCTCCTAGTGATCCTTTAGAACAGTATTTTCTAGACCATGAAAATGATATGTTTATGAATGAAAGAAGGGAAATAGATGAAGTATTCTTTAAACAGGAACCCATCCTAAAACACAATTTGCATGTTGAAATCCTAGGGGATCCTCCTCCACCCAAGGGTGATACCATGTTTGAGCTCAAACCGTTACCTAATACTCTTAAATATGCTTATCTTGATGAGAAAAAGATATATCCTATTATTAGTGCTAACCTTTCAGAGCATGAAGAAGAGAGATTATTGAAAACTCTGAAGAAGCACCATGCTGCTATTGGATATACTCTCGATGATCTTAAGGGCATTAGTCCCACACTATGTCAACACAAAATAAATTTGGATAAAGATGCCAAACCAGTTCGTGATCACCAATGACAGCTGAATCCTAAGATGAAAGAAGTGGTAAGAAAGGAAATACTAAAGCTCCTTGAGGCAGGTATAATTTATCCCGTTGCTGATAGTCAGTGGGTAAGTCCTGTCCATTGTGTCCCTAAAAAGGGAGGTATTACTATCGTTCCTAATGATAAAGATGAATTGATTCCACAAAGAATTATTACAGGTTATAGGATGGTAATTGATTTCCGCAAATTAAATAAGGCTACTAAAAAGATCATTACCCCTTACCTTTTATTGATCAAATCTAGAAAGACTATCCAAACATACACATTTTTTCTTTCTAAATGGTTACTCTGGTTTCTCTCAAATACGTGTGTTAGCTGATGATCAATCTAAGACCACTTTTACTTGTCTGTTTGGTACTTTTGCTTATAGATGTATGCCTTTTGGTTTATGTAATGCACCTGCTACCTTCCAAAGATGCATGATGGCTATATTCTCTGACTTTTTTGAAAAGATTTGTGAGGTTTTCATGGACGATTTCTCCGTCTAGGGATCCTCTTTTGATGATTGCTTGAGCAACCTTGATCGAGTTTTGAAGAGATGTGAAGAAACTAACCTTGTCTTGAATTGGGAGAAGTGCCACTTTATGGTTAATGAAGGTATTGTCTTGGGGCATAAAGTTTCTGAAAGAGGTATTGAAGTTGATAAAGCTAAGGTTGATGCTATTGAAAAGATGCCATGTCCCAAGGACATCAAAGGTATAAGAAGTTTCCTCGGTCACGCGGTTTTTATAGGAGGTTAATTAAGGACTTCTCAAAAATTTCTCGGCCTTTGACTAATTTATTACAAAAAGATATACCATTTGTTTTTGATGATGATTGTGTAGAAGCATTTGAAATACTTAAGAAAGCATTAATCTCTGGACCTATTGTTCAGCCACCTGATTGGAATTTACCTTTTGAAATTATGTGTGATGCTAGTGATTATGCTGTAGGTGATGTTCTAGGGCAAAGAGTTGATAAGAAACTGAATGATATTCAATATGCTAGTAAAACTCTAGACAATGCTCAGAGAAATTATGCTACAACTGAAAAAGAATTCTTAGCAGTTGTATTTGCTTGTGATAAGTTCAGACCTTATATTGTTGATTCTAAAGTAACTATTCACACAGATCATGCTGCTATTAAATATCTTATGGAAAAAAGATGCTAAACCTAGACTTATTAGATGGGTTCTCTTGCTACAAGAATTTGATTTGCATATTATTGATAGAAAGGGAGCTGAGAACCCCGTTGCAGACAACTTGTCTAGGCTAGAGAATGTTCTTGATGACCCACTACCTATTGATGATAGCTTTCTTGATGAACAATTAAATGTCATAAATGCTTCTCATACTGCTCCATGGGATGCTAATTATATTGTTGCTAAATTTATACCACCTAGTTTCACATACCAGCAAAATAAAAAGTTTTTCTATGGTTTGAGACATTACTTTTGGGATGACCCACATCTTTATAAAGAAGGAGTAGATGGTGTTATTAGACGTTGTGTACCTGAGCATGAACAGGAACAAATCCTACGCAAGTGTCACTCCGAAGCATATGGAGGACACCATGCTGGAGATAGAACTGCACATAAGGTATTGCAATCCGGTTTTTATTGGCCTACTCTCTTCAAGGATGCCCGTAAGTTTGTTGTATCTTGTGATGAATGTCAAATAATTGGTAATATTAGTAGATGTCAAGAAATGCCTATGAATTATTCACTTGTTATTGAACCATTTGATGTTTGGGGCTTTGATTATATGGGACCTGTTCCTACCTCCAATGGATACACACATATTTTAGTTGTTGTTGATTACGTTACTAAGTGGGTAGAAGCTATTCCAACTAGTAGTGCTGATCATCACACCTCTATTAAGATGCTTAAAGAAGTTATTTTTCCAAGGTTTGGAGTCCCTAGATATTTAATGACTGATGGTGGTTCACATTTTATTCATGGTGCTTTCCGTAAAATGCTTGCTAAATATGATGTTAATCATAGAATTGCATCTCCTTATCACCCACAGTCTAGTGGTCAAGTAGAATTGAGCAATAGATAACTCAAATTAATTTTGCAAAAGACTTTTAATAGATCTAGAAAGAATTGGTCCAAGAAACTTGATGATGCATTATGGGCCTATAGAACTGCATATAAAAAGGGAAAATTTTGTTTTTGCCACTCTAGATTTTGCCAATTCTACTTATACCACTCTAGATTTTGACATTTCATTTTTGCCACTCTTAGCTTTTGACAATTATCGCAATTGCTATTTTGTGGCAAAAGCAAAATCATTTTATTTCATTTTTGCCACTGTTAGCTTTTGACAATTATCACATTTACCACTCTGAAAATTTTGCTTTTGCCACGGGAATGGCAGTTGTGATAATTGTCAAAAACTAAGAGTGGCAAAAGTGAAACGCCAAAATCTAGAGTGGCATAAGGAATATTGGCAAAATCTAGAGTGGCAAAAACAAAATTTTCCCATATAAAAATCCTATGGGTATGTCTCCGTATAAAATGGTTTATGGAAAAGCATGTCACTTACCTCTCGAACTAGAACATAAGGCTTATTGGGCTATTAAAGAGCTCAATTATGATTTCAAGCTTGCTGGTGAGAAGAGGTTATTTGACATTAGCTCACTTGATGAATGGAGATCCCAAGCCTACGAGAATGCCAAATTATTTAAAGAAAAAGTTAAAAGATGGCATGACAAAAGAATACAAAAGTGTGAGTTTAATGTAGGTGATTATGTATTTCTATACAACTCTCGTTCAAGATTTTTTACAGGAAAACTTCTCTCTAAATGGGAAGGTCCTTACGTTATCGAGGAGGTCTATCGTTCCGGTGCCATAAAAATCAACAACTTCGAAGGCACAAATCCGAAGGTGGGGAACAGTCAAAGAATCAAACATTATATCTCAGATAATCCTATAAATGTTGAAACCAATGTTATTGAGACCATAACCCCGGAGGAATACATAAGGGAGACTTTCCGAAACATTCCAGACTCCGAAAAGGAATAGGTATGTGGTATGATAAGTAAACCGACTCCAAAACAGTTCTAATGTCAATTTTCTTCCGTTTTGGAATATTTAGAAAAGTAGAAAAATAAGAAGCAGTCCTGGAAGGACACGAGGGCTCCACGAGGGTGGAGGGCGCCCCTTACCTCGTGGGCACCTCGTGTGCTCTCTGGACTTTGTTTTCTTACACGTCATGTATTTTGGTCGGTAAAAATTCATTATATAACCTCCCGAAGGTTTTGACCACCGTATCATGCAAAAATCTCTTGTCTTTGTTTCGAGCTGTTTTTTGACGGATCTAGGTCGTCATGTCGTCTTCAAGTGCCCCCAAGGACCAGTTCTTCGAGAAGGTCATCAACCCCTACCTCGCGGAAGTGCTGCAACCCCCTCAAACCATTGAGATGCATGAGGGGTTGTTGCACATCTGCGATGTTGAGGGACCAAGGAAGACCGGAAGCACGGAGGCAAGGCTCAAGGCATTGGAGCAACAAGTTTTCAAGTGTCAGGAGATGGTGGAGCGTGGACTCGATTCCAATCACATTATGATCACGGAGTTCACTAACAACCACAAGCTGGACATCAAGGACATTGGGGAGGCCATCTTCAAGCTTCATGAGAAAATCGAGCACCTCCAAGCCCAGATCTATGACTTGCAAAATCAAAACTATGAGTATGAATATAGATTCAAGAGGATGAGTTTGGCTGCAGATCTGAGGTTTCAGGAGACTCGATCATCCTTCTATGATGGTGAGCCTATCCCTTGGAAGAGGGACGACAAGCCTACGCCATCAACAAAACCATCAACTCCTTCACCGGCAAAAGAGATATAATCACATGGGTATGGGCACTCCTCTTGGCAACTGCCAAGCTTGGGGGAGTGCCCCGGTATCGTATCACCATCACTTCTATCTTTACCGTTTTCCTTAGTTCGATCCTTTTGATAATATCTTGATCTAGTAGAATAAAGTTTTAGTATGATCTAGTTGTGAGTTTTGCTTTATGATCCTTCTATGTAATCGAGTCCGTGAGCTATATATAATAAAGATTAGTGTTGAGTCAAGGGCTTGATTATTTTGCCATGATCTTGAGTGAATAAAAGAAAAGAGAAAGAATAAAAAGAAATAAAATAGATCATATGGATCTTATGGAGAGTAATGAGCTCACATAGAAAGAGTATGATGAATAAAAGTTGTTGAGAGTTGACAAACATAGTTTTGGTCATCGTTGCAACTAATAGGAAGTAATAAAGAAAGAGAGGTCTTGACATATAAATACACTATCTTGGACGTCTTTTATGATTGTGAGCACTCATTAAAATATGACATGCTAAAGAGTTGACATTAGAGAAGGAAGACAATGTAATGGGTTATGTTTCCTTACATCTAAGATAAATTGTATTGCCATGGATCATCCAACATGGTTGAGCTTGCCTTTCCCTCTCATGCTAGCCAATTCTTTGCACCAAGTAGAGATACTACTTGTGCTTCCAAATATCCCTAAACCCAATGTTTCCATGAGAGTCCACCATACCTACCTATGGATTGAGTAAGATCCTTCAAGTAAGTTGTCATCGGTGCAAGCAATAAAAAATTTGATCTCTAAATATGTATGACTTATTAGTGTGGGAGAAAATAAGCTTTATACAATCGTGTGATATGGAAGAAATAAAAGTGACGGACTGCATAATAAAGGTCCATACCACAAGTGGCAATATAAAGTGACGTTCTTTTGCATTAATATTTTGTGCATCCAACCATAAAAGCGCATGACAACCTCTGCTTCCCTCCGCGAAGGGACTATCTTTTACTTTTATCTCCTACCTTACATAAGAGTCATGGTGATCTTCACCTTTCCTCTTTACATTTTATCTTTTGGGAAGAACAACATGTTGGAAAGATCCTGGTATATATGGCTAATTGGATGTGAGTTTTCACGAACTATTATTGGTGACATTACCCTTGAGGTAAAATGTTGGGAGGCAAAACTATAAGCCCCTATCTTTCTCTGTGTCCAATTAAAACTCTATACCGATAAGTATTGCGTGAGTGTTAGCAATTGTGAAAGACTATATGATAGTTGAGTATGTGGACTTGCTTAAAAGCTCTTATATTGACTCTTTCCTATGTTATGATAAATTGCAACTACTCCAATGACTGAGATTATAGTTTGTTAGTTTTCATTGAAGTTTATGATTCATACTTGAGTGATTGAATTATTACTCTAGCATAAGACATCATATGACAATAATTATATAAGTTGCTATTCTAAGAATGATCATGATTCCCTCATGTCCATATTTTATTTTTATCGACACCTCTATCCTTAAACATGTGGACATATTTTTCGATTTCGGCTTTCGCTTGAGGACAAGCGAGGTCTAAGCTTGGGGGAGTTGATACGTCCATTTTGCATCATGCTTTTATATCAATATTTATTGCATTATGGGTTGTTATTACACATTATGTCACAATACTTATGCCTATTCTCTCTTATTTTACAAGGTTTACATAAAGAGGGAGAATGCTGGCAGCTGGGATTCTGGGCTGGAAAAGGAGCAAATATTAGAGACCTATTCTGCACAGCTCCAAAAGTCCTGAAACTTCACCGGAAGTCATTTTCAGAATATATAAATAATACTGAGTGCAAGAAGTTTCGGAGGGGGGCCACACCCTGCCCACGAGGGTGGGGGCGCACCCTACCCCCCTGGGCGCGCCCCCTGTCTCGTGGCCCCCTGGTGGCCCTCCGATGCCCATCTTCTGCTATATGGAGTATTTCGATGAGGAAAAAAATCATAAGGCAGCTTTCAGGATGAGACTCCGCCGCCATGAGGCGGAACCTTGGCAGAATCAATCTAGGGCTCCGACGGAGCTGTTTTGCCGGGGAAACTTCCCTCCAGGAGGGGGAAATCATCGCCATCGTCATCACCAACGATCCTCTCATCGGGAGGGGGTCAATCTCCATCAACATCTTCACCAGCACCATCTCCTCTCAAACCCTAGTTCATCTCTTGTATCCAATTCTTGTCTCTAAGTCTGGGATTGGTACCTGTAGGTTGCAAGTAGTGTTGATTACTCCTTGTAGTTGATGCTAGTTGGTTTATTTGGTGGAAGATCATATGTTCAGATCCTATATGCATATTAATACTCCTCTGATTATGAACATGAATATGCTTTGTGAGTAGTTACCATTGTTCCTAAGGACATGGGAGAAGTCTTGCTATTAGTAGTCATGTGAATTTGGTATTCGTTCGATATTTTGATGAGATGTACGTTGTCTCTCCTCTAGTGGTGTTATGTGAACATCGACTACATGACACTTCACCATTATTTGGGCCTAGAGGAAGGCATTGGGAAGTAATAAGTAGATGATGGGTTGCTAGAGTGATAGAAGCTTAAACCCTAGTTCATGCGTTGCTTCGTAAGGGCTGATTTGGATCCATATGCTTCATGCTATGGTTAGGTTTACCTTAATACTTTTGTTGTAGTTGCGGATGCTTGCAATAGAGGTTAATCATAAGTGGGATGCTTGTCCAAGTACGGGTAGTACCCAAGCACCGGTCCACCCACATATCAAATTATCAAAGTACCAAACGCGAATCATATGAACGTGATGAAAACTAGCTTGATGATAATTCCCATGTGTCCTCAGGAGCGCTTTACATCATATAAGAGTTTGTCCAGGCTTGTCCTTTGCTACAAAAAGGATTGGGCCACCTTGCTGCACTTTATTTAGTTTTGTTACTTGTTGCTCGTTACAAATTATCTTATCACAAAACTATCTGTTACCTACAATTTGAGTGCTTGCAGAGAATACCTTGCTGAAAACCGCTTATCATTTCCTTCTGCTCCTCGTTGGGTTCGACACTCTTACTTATCGAAAGGACTACGATAGATACCCTATACTTGTGGGTCATCAAGACTCTTTTCTGGCGCCGTTGCCGGGGAGTGAAGCGCCTTTGGTAGGTGGAATTTGGTAAGGAAAAATTTATATAGTGTGCTAAAATTTACTGTAAGTTGTTACTATGGAAAGTAATCCTATGAGGGGCTTGTTCGGGGTATCTTCACCTCGACCAGTAGAGCAAAGAGTTGCTCCTCAACCTATTGAACCTACTAAAATGAAAATGTCTACTTTGAGATTCCTTCGGGTATGATAGAAAAACTGCTAGCTAATCCTTTTGCAGGAGACGGAACAATGCATCCTCATGAGCACCTAATATATGTGGATGAAGTTTGTGGATTATTTAAGCTTGCAGGTGTGCCCGATGATGTTATTAAGAAGAAGGTCTTCCCTTTATCTTTGAAGGGAGATGCATTGACATGGTATAGGCTATGTGATGATATGGGATCATGGAACTACAAAGGATTGAAATTGGAATTTCATCAGAAATTTTATCCTATGCATCTTGTTCATCGTGATCGCAATTATATATATATTTTTTGGCCTCGCGAAGGAGAAAGCATCACTCAAGCTTGGGGGAGGCTTAAATCGATGTTATATTCATGCCCTAATCATGAGCTTCCAAGAGAAATAATTATTCAAAATTTATATGCTCGGCTTTCTGATAATAATCGCACCATGCTCGATATTTCTTGTGCTGGCTCTTTTATGATGAAGACTATTGAATTCAAATGGGATTTATTGGAAAGAATTAAACGCAACTCTGAAGATTGGGACCTAGGCGAAGGTAAAATTCAGGTATGACACCTAAGTTTGATTGTGTTAAATCTTTTATGGATACCGATGTTTTCCGTAAATTTAGCACTAAATATGGACTTGACTCTGAAATAGTAGCCTCTTTCCGTGAATCTTTTGCTACTCATGTTGATCTCCCTAGAGAGAAGTGGTTTAAATATCATCCTCCCATAGAAGTAAAAGTAGATGCACCTATTAAATTTGAAGAAAAGACTGTCACTTATAATGATCCTATTGTTCCTACTACTTATGTTGAGAAACCACCTTTTCCTGTTAGGATAAAAGATCATGCTAAAGCTTCAACTGTGGTTCGTAAAAGCAATATTAGAACCTATACACCTCCTAAGAAAGTTAAAGTTGAACCTAATATTGCTATTGTTAAAGATCTCTTGGCTGATAATATTGATGGGCATGTTATTTATTTCTTTGATGAAACTGCTAGAATTGCTAAACCTTGTGCTAAAGATAAACATAGACCCGTGGTAGGCATGCCTGTTATTTCTGTTAAAATAGGAGATCATTGTTATCATGGCTTGTGTGATATGGGTGCTAGTGCTAGTGCAATACCTATTGACTTATACAAAGAAATTATGCATGATATTGCACCTGCTGAGATAGAAGATATTGATGTTACCATTAAGCTTGCCAACAGAGATACTATTTCACCAATGGGAATTGTTAGAGACGTTGAAGTCTTGTGTGGGAAAACTAAATATCCTGCTGATTTTCTTGTTCTTGGTTCTCCACAAGATAGCTTTTGTCCCATTACATTTGGTAGACCCTTCTTGAACACAGTTAATGCTAAGATAGATTACGAAAAGGATGTTGTTACTCCTGGTTTAGGTGACATGTCTCATGAATTTAATTTATCTAAATTTCATAGACAACACCATGAAGAGGAATTGCCTAGTAAAGATGAAATTATTGGTCTTGCTTCTATTGCCGTGCCTCCTAGTGATCCTTTAGAACAGTATTTGCTAGACCATGAAAATGATATGTTTATGAATGAAAGAAGGGAAATAGATGAAGTATTCTTTAAATAGGAACCCATCCTAAAACACAATTTGCATGTTGAAATCCTAGGGGATCCTCCTCCACCCAAGGGTGATCCCGTGTTTGAGCTCAAACCGTTACCTAATACTCTTAAATATGCTTATCTTGATGAGAAAAATATATATCCTATTATTATTAGTGCTAACCTTTCAGAGCATGAAGAAGAGAGATTATTGAAAACTCTGAAGAAGCACCATGATACTATTGGATATACTCTCGATGATCTTAAGGGCATTAGTCCCACACTATGTCAACACAAAATAAATTTGGATAAAGATGCCAAACCAGTTCGTGATCACCAATGACGGCTGAACCCTAAGATGAAAGAAGTGGTAAGAAAGGAAATACTAAAGCTCCTTGAGGCAGGTATAATTTATCTCGTTGCTGGTAGTCAGTGGGTAAGTCCTGTCCATTGTGTCCCTAAAAAGGGAGGTATTACTGTCGTTCCTAATGATAAAGATGAATTGATTCCACAAAGAATTATTACAGGTTATAGGATGGTAATTGATTTCCGCAAATTAAATAAGGCTACTAAAAAGATCATTACCCCTTACCTTTTATTGATCAAATCTAGAAAGACTATCCAAACATACACATTTTTTCTTTCTAAATGGTTACTCTGGTTTCTCTCAAATACGTGTGTTAGCTGATGATCAATCTAAGACCACTTTTACTTGCCTGTTCGGTACTTTTGCTTATAGATGTATGCCTTTTGGTTTATGTAATGCACCTGCTACCTTCCAAAGATGCACGATGGCTATATTCTCTGACTTTTTTGAAAAGATTTGTGAGGTTTTCATGGACGATTTCTCCGTCTATGGATCCTCTTTTGATGATTGCTTGAGCAACCTTGATCGAGTTTTGAAGAGATGTGAAGAAACTAAACTGTCTTGAATTGGGAGAAGTGACACTTTATGGTTAATGAAGGTATTGTCTTGGGGCATAAAGTTTCTGAAAGAGGTATTGAAGTTGATAAAGCTAAGGTTGATGCTATTGAAAAGATGCCATGTCCCAAGGACATCAAAGGTATAAGAAGTTTCCTTGGTCACGCCGGTTTTTATAGGAGGTTAATTAAGGACTTCTCAAAAATTTCTCGGCCTTTGACTAATTTATTACAAAAAGATATACCATTTGTTTTTGATGATGATTGCGTAGAAGCATTTGAAATACTTAAGAAAGCATTAATCTCTGCACCTATTGTTCAGCCACCTGATTGGAATTTACCTTTTGAAATTATGTGTGATGCTAGTGAGCTGTAGGTGATGTTCTAGGGCAAAGAGTTGATAAGAAACTAAATGTTATTCAACATGCTAGTAAAACTCTAGAGAATGCTCAGAGAAATTATGCTACAACTGAAAAAGAATTCTTAGCAGTTGTATTTGCTTGTGATAAGTTCAGACCTTATATTGTTGATTCTAAAGTAACTATTCACACGGATCATGCTGCTATTAAATATCTTATGGAAAAGAAAGATGCTAAACCTAGACTTATTAGATGGGTTCTCTTGCTACAAGAATTTGATTTGCATATTATTGATAGAAAGGGAGCTGAGAACCCCGTTGCAGACAACTTGTCTAGGCTAGAGAATGTTCTTGATGACCCACTACCTATTGATGATAGCTTTCCTGATGAACAATTAAATGTCATAAATGCTTCTCATACTACTCCATGGTATGCTGATTATGCTAATTATATTGTTGCTAAATTTATACCACCTAGTTTCACATACCAGCAATATAAAAAGTTTTTCTATGATTTGAGACATTACTTTTGGGATGACCCACATCTTTATAAAGAAGGAGTAGATGGTGTTATTA
Organism: Triticum monococcum; assembly: GCA_034509565.1. Classification (NCBI taxonomy): domain Eukaryota; kingdom Viridiplantae; phylum Streptophyta; class Magnoliopsida; order Poales; family Poaceae; genus Triticum; species Triticum monococcum. The sequence continues at coordinate 574,136,983 of CM067847.1, forward strand.
GACGTTGTGTACCTGAGCATGAACAGGAACAAATCCTACGCAAGTGTCACTCCGAAGCATATGGAGGACACCACGCTGGAGATAGAACTGCACATAAGGTATTGCAATCCGGTTTTTATTGGCCTACTCTCTTCAAGGATGCTCGTAAGTTTGTTGTATCTTGTGATGGATGTCAAAGAATTGGTAATATTAGTAGATGTCAAGAAATGCCTATGAATTATTCACTTGTTATTGAACCATTTGATGTTTGGGGCTTTGATTATATGGGACCTTTTCCTACCTCCAATGGATACACACATATTTTAGTTGTTGTTGATTACGTTACTAAGTGGGTAGAAGCTATTCTAACTAGTAGTGCTGATCATCACACCTCTATTAAGATGCTTAAAGAAGTTATTTTTCCAAGGTTTGGAGTCCCTAGATATTTAATGACTGATGGTGGTTCACATTTTATTCATGGTGCTTTCCGTAAAATGCTTGCTAAATATGATGTTAATCATAGAATTGCATCTCCTTATCACCCACAGTCTAGTGGTCAAGTAGAATTGAGCAATAGAGAACTCAAATTAATTTTGCAAAAGACTTTTAATAGATCTAGAAAGAATTGGTCCAAGAAACTTGATGATGCATTATGGGCCTATAGAACTGCATATAAAAATCCTATGGGTATGTCTCCGTATAAAATGGTTTATGGAAAAGCATGTCACTTACCTCTCGAACTAGAACATAAGGCTTATTGGGCTATTAAAGAGCTCAATTATGATTTCAAGCTTGCCGGTGAGAAGAGGTTATTTGACATTAGCTCACTTGATGAATGGAGAACCCAAGTCTACGAGAATGCCAAATTATTTAAAGAAAAAATTAAAAGATGGCATGACAAAAGAATACAAAAGTGTGAGTTTAATGTAGGTGATTATGTATTGCTATACAACTCTCGTTCAATATTTTTTGCAGGAAAACTTCTCTCTAAATGGGAAGGTCCTTACGTTATCGAGGAGGTCTATCGTTCCGGTGCCATAAAAATCAACAACATCGAAGGCACAAATCCGAAGGTGGTGAACAGTCAAAGAATCAAACATTATATCTCAGGTAATCCTATAAATGTTGAAACCAATGTTATTGAAATCATAACCCCGGAGGAATACATAAGGGAGACTTTCCGAAACATTCCAGACTCCGAAAAGGAATAGGTATGTGGTATGATAAGTAAACCGACTCCAAAACAGTTCTAATGTCAATTTTCTTCCGTTTTGGAATATTTAGAAAAGTAGAAAAATAAGAAGCAGTCCTGGAAGGACACGAGGGCTCCACGAGGGTGGAGGGCGCCCCTTACCTCGTGGGCACCTCGTGTGCTCTCTGGACTCTGTTTTCTTGCACGTCACGTATTTTGGTCGGTAAAAATTCATTATATAACCTCCCGAAGGTTTTGACCACCGTATCATGCAAAAATCTCTTGTCTTTGTTTCGAGCTGTTTTTCTGACGGATCTAGGTCGTCATGTCGTCTTCAAGTGCCCCCAAGGACCAGTTCTTCGAGAAGGTCATCAACCCCTACCTCACGGAAGTGCTGCAACCCCCTCAAACCATTGAGATGCATGAGGGGTTGTTGCACATCTGCGATGTTGAGGGACCAAGGAAGACCGGAAGCACGGAGGCAAGGCTCAAGGCATTGGAGCAACAAGTTTTCAAGTGTCAGGAGATGGTGGAGCGTGGACTCGATTCCAATCACATTATGATCACGGAGTTCACTAACAACCACAAGCTGGACATCAAGGACATTGGGGAGGCCATCTTCAAGCTTCATGAGAAAATCGAGCACCTCCAAGCCCAGATCTATGACTTGCAAAATCAAAACTATGAGTATGAATATAGATTCAAGAGGATGAGTTTGGCTGCAGATCTGAGGTTTCAGGAGACTCGGTCATCCTTCTATGATGGTGAGCCTATCCCTTGGAAGAGGGACGACAAGCCTACGCCATCAACAAAACCATCAACTCCTTCACCGGCAAAAGAGATATAATCACATGGGTATGGGCACTCCTCTTGGCAACTGCCAAGCTTGGGGGAGTGCCCCGGTATCGTATCACCATCACTTCTATCTTTACCGTTTTCCTTAGTTCGATCCTTTTGATAATATCTTGATCTAGTAGAATAAAGTTTTAGTATGATCTAGTTGTGAGTTTTGCTTTATGATCCTTCTATGTAATCGAGTCCGTGAGCTATATATAATAAAGATTAGTGTTGAGTCAAGGGCTTGATTATTTTGCCATGATCTTGAGTGAATAAAAGAAAAGAGAAAGAATAAAAAGAAATAAAACAGATCATATGGATCTTATGGAGAGTAATGAGCTCACATAGAAAGAGTATGATGAATAAAAGTTGTTGAGAGTTGACAAACATAGTTTTGGTCATCGTTGCAACTAATAGGAAGTAATAAAGAAAGAGAGGTATTCACATATAAATACACTATCTTGGACATCTTTTATGATTGTGAGCACTCATTAAAATATGACATGCCAAAGAGCTGACATTGGACAAGCAAGACAACATAATGGGTTATGTTTTCTTACATCTAAGATAAATTATATTGCCATGGATCATCCAACATGGTTGAGCACTACTTGTGCTTCCAAATATCCCTAAACCAAATTTTTCCATGAGAGTCCACCATACCTACCTATGGATTGAGTAAGATCCTTCAAGTAAGTTGTCATCGGTGCAAGCAATAAAAAATTTGATCTCTAAATAAGTATGACTTATTAGTGTGGGAGAAAATAAGCTTTATACAATCATGTCATATGGAAGAAATAAAAGCGACAGACTACATAATAAAGGTCCATACCACAAGTGGCAATATAAAGTGACGTTCTTTCACATTAATATTTTGTGCATCCAACCATAAAAGCGCATGACAACCTCTAGTTCCCTCTGCGAAGGGCCTATCTTTTACTTTTATCTCCTACCTTACATAAGAGTCATGGTGATCTTCACCTTTCCTCTTTAGATTTTATCTTTTGGCAAGAACAACATGTTGGAAAGATCCTGGTATATATGGCTAATTGGATGTGAGTTTTCATGAACTATTATTGGTGACATTACCCTTGAGGTAAAACCTTGGGAGGCAAAACTATAATCCCCTATCTTTCTCTGTGTCCGATTGAAACTCTATACCGATAAGTATTGCGTGAGTGTTAGCAATTGTGAAAGACTATATGATAGTTGAGTATGTGTACTTGCTTAAAAGCTCTTATATTGACTCTTTCCTATGTTATGATAAATTGCAACTGCTCCAATGACTAAGATTATAGTTTGTTAGTTTTCAATGAAGTTTATGATTCATACTTGAGTGATTGAATTATTACTCTAGCATAAGAGATCATATGACAATAATTATATAAGTTGTTGTTCTAAGAATGATCATGATGCCCTCATGTCCGTATTTTATTTTTATCGACACCTCTATCTTTAAACATGTGGACATATTTTTCGATTTCGGCTTTGCTTGAGGACAAGCGAGGTCTAAGCTTGGGGGAGTTGATACGTCCATTTTGCATCATGCTTTTATATCAATATTTATTGCATTATGGGTTGTTATTACAAATTATGTCACAATACTTATGCCTATTCTCTCTTATTTTACAAGGTTTACATAAAGAGGGAGAATGCCGGCAGCTGGGATTCTGGCTGGAAAAGGAGCAAATATTAGAGACCTATTCTGCACAGCTCCAAAAGTCCTGAAACTTCACCGGAAGTCATTTTCAGAATATATAAATAATACTGAGTGCAAGAAGTTTCGGAGGGGGGCCACACCCTGCCCACGAGGGTGGGGGGGCGCGCCCTACCCCCCTGGGCGCACCCCCTGTCTCGTGGCCCCCTAGTGGCCCTCCAATGCCCATCTTCTGCTATATGGAGTATTTCGATGAGGAAAAAATCATAAGGAAACTTTCGGGACGAGACTCCGCTGCCATGAGGCGGAACCTTGCTAGAATCAATCTAGGGCTCCGACGGAGCTGTTCTGCCGGGGAAACTTCCCTCCAGGAGGGGGAAATCATCGCCATCGTCATCACCAACGATCCTCTCATCAGGAGGGTGTCAATCTCCATCAACATCTTCACTAGCACCATCTCCTCTCAAACCCTAGTTCATCTCTTGTATCCAATTATTGTCTCTAAGTCCGGGATTGGTACCTGTAGGTTGCTAGTAGTGTTGATTACTCCTTGTAGTTGATGCTAGTTGGTTTATTTGGTGGAAGATCATATGTTCAGATCCTATATGCATATTAATACTCCTCTGATTATGAACATGAATATGCTTTGTGAGTAGTTACGTTTGTTCCTGAGGACGTGGGAGAAGTCTTGCTATTAGTATTCATGTGAATTTGGTATTTGTTCGATATTTTGATGATATGTATGTTGTCTCTCCTCTAGTGGTGTTATGTGAACGTCTACTACATGACACTTCACTGTTATTTGGGCCTAGAGGAAGGCACCGGGAAGTAATAAGTAGATGATGGGTTGCTAGAGTGATAGAAGCTTAAACCCTAGTTTGTGCGTTGCTTCATAAGGGGCTGATTTGGATCCATATGCTTCATGCTATGGTTAGGTTTACCTTAATACTTTTGTTGTAGTTGCGGATGCTTACAATAGAGGTTAATCATAAGTGGGATGCTTGTCCAAGTAAGGGCACTACCCAAGCACCGGTCCACCCACATACCAAATTATCAAAGTACCGAACGCGAATCATATGAACGTGATGAAAACTAGCTTGACGATAATTCCCATGTGTCCTCGGGAGCGCTTTACATCATATAAGAGTTTGTCCAGGCTTGTCCTTTGCTACAAAAAAGATTGGGCCACCTTGCTGCACTTTATTTACTTTTGTTACTTGTTGCTCGTTACAAATTATCTTATCACAAAACTATCTGTTACCTATAATTTCAGTGCTTGTAGAGAATACCTTGCTGAAAACCGCTTATCATTTCCTTCTGCTCCTCGTTGGGTTCGACACTCTTACTTATCGAAAGGACTACGATAGATCCCCTATACTTGTGGGTCATCACTAGTGTACACATGTGCTGGTGTGTGTTGTGTGCTGGGTGTGCGCGAGTGCATCCTTCTGTGCATGCCGTCGCGTAGTGGTGAATTGTGCGCGAGTGCGTCCTCCACGCGAGAGAAGTGTGTCCTCAATGGGCCCTCAATTTACTAGTGTGCGGGGTGCTACCCCGAGTGGTTTCAACTTTGTTTACTTCACCGCATGTCAGATGGGCCTCTAGTTTACTTATTTTCACCCACTGCCACATGGGCCAGCACACGAAGATACAGAACACGAGCTGACAAAGCAGCATGTGGACTGGTTGACCAGTCAACTAAACAACAACGGAGCGATACGCTAACACAGTGAGCGTATAATCCGTCGGTATAGAGTGTTCGTGTGAGAGGGGAGGCCCGTGAGAGATAGCAGAGAGAGAGCTACTCCCTCTGTTCGATAATGTAGTTCCAACATTTTTTTAAAGTCAAACTTTTGAAACTTTGACCAAGTTTATAAAGAAATTACTTATATCTACAATACCAAAGATAAATGATAGTATGAAGTAAGTACATGTTGTGATGAATCTAATGATCTTTCTAGATGTAAATGTTTTTCTCCACATATACCTGGTCAAACTTTTCTGAGGTTTGACTTTTCAAAACATCCATATGCTTATGGACGTGAGAGAGTCCCTAACTAGAGAGAGAGAGTGAAGTAGAAAGAGTGAGTGAAAAAAGTGTGTGTGCGTGTGTGAAAGAGACATGGACAACACTCGATAAAAGTCGAGAAAAAACGTGTGTCTTATGCAAACATATCACACATGCATCTTCGACAACGGAAGCAAGGTGAGGAGATAGTGTGTGGTTGTTTGCAACCGAGAGAGCAAGACCCCTAGCACGTGGCCAAGAGGGTCTGACAAACAAGGGAGAGAGGTCGAGAGAGACGTACAGAGAAAATGCAGACATGGGGAGGAGAGAGTGTATGTTTGTCATAGAGAGATCCCCTGGTGATCATGATGGGACTACATGGGTGGTAGATCGAGTGACAAGGTGTGTGCGCGATAGAAGATACCACGAGAGATATCGAGATAGACGTATGGATGGAAGGAGACAATACGTGTGTTCCTGATGGCTAGTGAGAGATAATCATACTTAGGGGGGAGAGCTTGCGCCTATGATGGAGTGAGGGATTATGGTACTTATTAGGGGGGTACGTGTCACATGGAGAGAGAACAAGGGCGAAGAGTGTTGGATGGATCTATACATATAGCGCGAGCGAGACATGTGTATGTGTGAACCAAGGAGATATAAAGTTTGAGAGAGATTGAGGAGCCCCGATAAGACCGAGTGGTGCGTCAGATAGCTGAGAGGGGGAAAGAGACATTCCATCCGCTTGATAATGCAGTGCATGTAATTTTTTTAGAAGTCAGACTTTGGAAACTTTGATCAGGTTTACACAAATGCTATTTATATCTTCAATACCAAATACATCATACGAAACTACATCTCATGGTGAATCTAATGGTATATGTTTGCCGTTCCAGATGTAATTGTTTTTCTCCACGTACATGGTCAAACTTTGTGATGTTTGACTTTTCAATAAATCAATATGCTATGGACCTAGGAGAGTTCCTAAGCCGAGGGGGATCAAGTGCGTGTGAAGGAGAATGAGTAAGTGTGCAAAAAGAGTATGTGTGTGAAAGACAAGGTGACAACGAACGATAAATTAGAGAGAGAGTGTTTTTTCGTTTCTTAGGCGAACATATCACGCATGCATCTCCGAGATAGATAAGCGAGGCGAGGAGATACACGAAGATAGCTAGTGTGTGACTGTTTGCAACGGAGAGAGACACCCCTATAGCACATGTCCAATAGAGGTCTGGCCAACAAGGAACAAAGGTCGAGAGGGACACATGGAGAACATGGACACATGGGGAGGGCGAGAGGGTGTGTTTGTGATAGAGAGACCCCCTCGAGATCGTGAGGGTACTATATGGGTGGGAGATTGAGGGAGGTGCGTGCGCGATATAAAGATGCCCCAAGAGAAATCGAGATAGACCATGCACATGTTTGTGATGGAGACTAAGATTAGCTAGTCATATACATATAGGGGGGACTGCATGTGCCTACAATTGAGTGAGAGACCATCATACTTGGCTAGCTAGGCATGAGATTGTGTCTGTGTGCGTGTGAGATGGAGAGAGAACGAGGGAGAGAGATAGAGTTTTAGATGGGCCTATCGAGTGCGAGTGAGATATGCATGTGTATGTGTGACCCACGTAGATGGAGAGTTTGAGAGAGAGGGGGAAGAGCTCCGAGACGACAAAGTGGTGTGTGAGAGAGTTACGGGCAACGAGCCAAGGAATTTGTGTGCGTACAATGAGTGCACCCAAGATATCTAGCTTGGACTAGAGAATCATACATAGTGTGCGAGAAAGACCTATAGATGGAGTATATATGCATGCGAACTAGAAAGACCCCCCCCCCCACGCACACACACAAAGAGAGAGAGAGAGAGATGGAGAGAAACAGAGAGGACCAACAAGGTTTGTGTGTTGGATGTGTGCGACAGAATTGAATATTGTCGCCGAGAGAGAGAGAGAGAGAGAGAGAGAGAGCAGGAGTCCGGGAGAGGGGGAGGTCGCGTTTTATGCATCAAAGACTGATATAAACCATGTATCGATATAAACTTGCATTCAAATATTTAAATTGGAGAACATGTTGTCTGCAATCCACACATGAACGGATATATGCGTATATCAAACAAGTTCATTAATTTGACTTTCAACATGTTCATGGAGTACTATAATACTGTACAACATGCTATTCGATTGAGGTGTTCAATTTTGGATTTAGTTCACTATTTTGAGCTGGTGAACGAGCTATTTCATTGAATCGAGATATTTCATTTTGGGTTTGATTCCCATTTTTGAGTGGGTCAACTATTTGTCATATAGTAAATCGCTAGCAACGGGCATGTAAAAACACATTACTCCCGAGCATCATCTCTCCATCTAAAAAAGAAGTGGCAAGCTAATATTTCTAAATTTGATTCGAATCGACTTGGTAAGGTAGAAGTGGATGCTCGTTCTCCCAAATTTTGAATGAACCGTTAAACATCCTCTGCTCGGTGGAATTCGCCCGAGCAAATAAATGGGAGACGCGAAATTACCGTCCTATGTGGGAGACGCATTAATTGGCCCGTTGTGCATCGAGGGTAGGTTCGTAACTTCATCCAAGCGCGCCTTCTCCTCGGTTGAAATAACATGTGCTGAATAATTCATAAACCATGGTTGGCAAAACACGCTCTCCTCGCCCGAAATAGCTCGCACCCACTTTTTCAAAACACGCTCTCCTCGCCCGAAATCGCTCGCGCCCACTATATTTCAAAACACGCCCTCCTCGCCCGAAATTGCTCCTGCCCACTATTTGGGGAGAAGCAAAGTTACTCTACTATCCCCGACCCTCAGTACATAGACCCAAGCCGAGAAGCCTAAAGGCAGGTGTAGAACTGTAACTCCCCCTCACATTTTAGACAAATGCGTCCGTAAAACATGGTTCCACTCCCCTTCCAACCCCCCCCCCCCCATTCATACCTCGTGGGCGCCAAATCACCTTCTCCCTGGAAGCTCCCTTCTCCCGAGCCGCGAAACCTCAGCCCCTCCTCCATGGCACCCCCACCGCACCAATTTCACAGCCGCCCTCCTCCCTAATGCCGGAGACACTGGCCATTTGCCGTCGTGCACTGGGCCATGTGCCTCTTACTCCGTGCAGCTGGAGCTGCCTCGACGACGGCCGCGTGAACCGTACCAGAGCCGATTCACCCTCACCGTTGTTCACGGCACCGGAGCGGCTCCAACTTCGGATTCGTCTAGAGTCCCGGCGCTGCTTCCTCGTAGCCATTGACCGTCGCGACATTGCTGTTTCCCTGGCACTGGTGGCCACCGCAACCGCGCCGGCCTCACCGACTTGGCAGCTGGACCTGCCTGCTTCACCATGCCACCAGATAGGTCGCACCCTCATCTCAAATCACTTTATTTAGGCGTCAGTTGTCTGAATTTTTATTCTGGGCCAATCGATTCCCAATGGGAAGCAGCACCCCTCGAGGCGGCGGAGCTCCTAGGCTGCCGGTTGGCTGGTGTCTAACGTAAGGGTGCGGGGCCGCAAGTTCGCCGCGGTAGCAGCGCTTCGATGGCTATCTTAGAGTTGCGTGGGTTCAAGGTACTGCCGCCGCCGGATCTGGATGACGGGGAGTCTTTGTGGTTTGGCCCGGGGGCGGCGCAACCACGGCAGTGCAGTCGGGCGGGGAGCGGGGTTTTGGCCGGGGCCACGGACGGCGGAGGCAAGCTGCTCTACCGTTGGTCGCTGGCTCTTCGGGGAAGATTCGTAACAGTGTCAGCCGGGAGGCACAAGACGGCCATCAAGCCATCCAGCGTAGATCGAACAGTACCAAAATAAAATAAAATCGTGTGACCCAATTTAGTCCCAGTCAACAGACGTGTGACCACTCTCGTACCTTGCTGTTGATCTCTTAGTGTATTTCTTCAGATAAGAGATGTGTCGTTCTTACCATTATGCATTATCTGCATCTTCAGCCACACCGTCTTCCGACTCACCGCAACTGCTCCAACAAGGGAAGCATACACCAGAAGGGAGCTATAATCCCCACTCAATAGTTCCCTGCATCGAATGCGCGTGCCCGACATGGACAACCACAACAACTACAGGGCCATCGACAAGTCAGCACATGATGCTCACTCCTATGGATGGCGGCCAGATAGGTTGTACCCTCATCTTACTTGTGTGCGACATTTATGGATTTGTTATTCATCTAAGCATGGAAAATAGATTATCACATTTCATTGTATATTCATGCTGATCTCTTACGAGTCTTGTTCAGGAGTTAACGTTGTTCCATAGTACAGCTAAGGTACTTGTTCTTTAGGTAACGTTGTTCCATAGTTATCATCCATCAGCCAATGCTATCCCACAAGCTGGTGATTATAGTATTGTACCACTTCTAGTATTACCTATGTTGTTCTATAATACTTTTGTGTGCCATCTAGTTAATCTTGAGTACAAACGATACATATTCTGTAGCTTTCATCTGTGTTCTCCCTTTAGTTTTTGAGACCTGTTTCTGCTAGTTAACCCCAGTCCTACTATTTATGTCATCTCCTACAGGCACTCATTACATAAATCTAACTACTAGTTGTCTTCCATGCATGTCAGATATAATTGCACACACTGATATATCCACAAGAACCTCACGGAGCAATGTAAAGGCTAATAAACTTGATGTCAATGATACCCAATATGATGGAACATGTAATGGCAGTTCTTCAGAAGACTTGCAGAAAGATGTTGAATCCTCTTCACCCCACAAGGTCCTTGCTCTAACTTGGCCCGTGATATGGGTACAACATGCATATAATGCCCTGGAGTGTATCTACTCTGTTGCAATGCCATGTGCTTAGCATGCTGATCATGCATGTAAATATGTCATGCCTTCCCGTTTTTCAGTACCTATTCCATTCATGATAACATGTTTTCAAATTCAAGTACTGTCTTTCTACTCTATCGTAATGCCATCTGCTTAATTTGGACATCATGCTTCTGAATATCTTATGCATTATTATTCATCAGTACATACTTCATATGTCTACCATACCATGTTTTTTACATTGAAGTGATGTTCTAGTGTTCTGTTGCAATGCCATCTTAGTTTCCCAATCATACACGTATGTTGCCTTAGTTTTTTTGTACATATTCCGCTAGCATACAGTTTTACATTCAACCAGTGTTTTTTTACCGTGTTGTCCTGTTGTATCCGTAGCTCTTACGCCATACTCCATCCATCCGGATTACATGTTGCTGAAATGGATAAAAAAAGGATGTATCTAGAACTGAAATACGCCTAGACCCATCCATTTGTTTCGGATGGAGGGAATACATGTCAATATGTCATGCCTTTGTATTCTTCAGTACCTATTCCATCTCTCTGCTGTAGCATGTTTTATAACTGAAGCACCATTCTTCTATACAAGGCATGCAAGGGGAAGACGACTATGTTAGAATCAGAAGGGTTACAAACCAGGTCTTTGCAAAAGATCTAAATGCCATGACATAATAAACCAACTCTAGTTTTTATAGATACTGCTCCAGCACAGAGAAACCCAACTCCTACTGATAATAAGCAGATTCCAGTGGCCAAAGAACTAGTCCGCTCCAGTCCAGCAAAAATATGTCAACTCCATTCTAGGAAGCGTGTGCTTATCCTTGCATCATGAAATTTTATAGCATGTTGATCATATTTTCTACATGTTTCTTACCCATCTCTGTTTTAGAAAATAAGCTTAATAGATAGAAGAATTTCTGCATTGGTATCATCTGTGAGGAAAGATTCTTGCAGGAATTCTCTGTACTCCAATGCAGATGTAAGTACCTATTGTATATCACTATATTTTTACATCACCATGTATTTTGTTAATCGGCATGAATCCAACCTTTATCTGATCTAAATTTAGTTCTAGCAAAATGTATGATTAAAGGCCACAATGTTGATTTTTGTAAGGAAAACTGCCTGGTAGTTTTGCATCCTGATCTGCATGAGTGTACTATCTCATATCATGCACATTACTGAATTGTAGTGTTGCTCTTGTTGCCCATTCATTCATTGTGTCAATGTTGCTTTCGTATTACCTTACCTGGCTGATGATAGCTGTGCCATATTGTGTTAATTTGGTGTTGGCTAGTTGCCCAAACGTTCGTTGTGCCAATGTTGCTTTCCTATTATCTGACTTGGCCAATGATAGCAATGCTAGTGTCTTAATTTGGTGCAGGCTGCTGAAGATAAGAAGACAAACTCTGAAAATAGCAAGGCAACCCCATTGTTTCTTTCCGATAAATCTAGGCCAGGTAATATGCCAATAACTCATGATTAATCTGTTTGGTTCCCCTCCTAATTTATGTTATGATGCAGTGGTCGAGACACTCTCCACTGTCAATAATACAAGCCTGCCAAAATCGCCATCTGAATCTGTTCAGCATCCTCTATCTCGAATGCAACGAAAAAATGTATGTTTGTGAACCAATTAATGGCTGAAGGAATGATGGAAATGGTGGAGGAATCAGAGGTGCAGAGTCGTGCGACACAACAACTGATCAATGTTTTCAGAGACAGTGTAGCAAAGCAGCAAGAACTTGCCCACATGCTTATGGGCGTCATCCGTGCTGAGGTTGCAGATTGTGACGTTGTAGATCGTTAGGTTCTGTTCATTTATTTGCACTGGCATCAATCTTTGATTGCCCAGTGGATGTAATTTCTTGTAATATATGCTGGATCAGCAACGTTTTTCCCTATATGCTGCACCTTTGCTTGATCGGTTTTGGTCCTGTGCATAATTGCTTGTCGTAATGGGCTCAAATTATCTAATTTGGCCTAAAGACATGTACGAACTTTAGAGGGCCCATTAAGTTAATGGGCCGTTACCAGGCCAAAAGTTAATGCTCGGCCCTCTTAACTCCCGACTCGTTAACAGGCTGACATCAAAGCGGGCAACAGGTGGGCCCAATTGATTTCACGGGTTGTTAACAGGCCATTACTAAGTTCGGGCTACATATGGCCCAACTATACTATGGGCCTTTAGCAGGCCGAAAGAGACATCAGGCTTGTACTGGACCATGAAGAGCATGGGCCGCTAAGAGGCCGAAAGTTAGGTCGTATTGTATATGGCCCAACTGTGTTGTGGGCCTTTAGCAGGCCGAAAGAGAAACCAGGATGGTATTGGAGCATGAAGGGCATGGGCCATTAAAAGGCCAAAACTCAGGTCCGACTACAAATTGCCCAACTCATTTATGGTCCGTTAACAGGCTGAAAGGCACATAGGGCCGGGAATTGGCCCAACAATTAAATGGGTCGCTAGAAGGCCAAAACTCAGGTCCGACTACAAATGGCCCAACAGATATATGAGCCGTCACCAGGCTGAAAGACACACCGGGTCGGAAATTGGCCCAACACTTAAATGGCTCGCTAAAAGGCCGAACCTCAGGTCTGACTACAAATGGCCCAACTGATTTATGGGCCGTCAACAGGCTGAAAGACACACCGGGCCGGAAATTAGCCCAATATTTAAATGGGTCGCTAAAAGGCCGAAATATGTACATTGTGAAAATTGGCCCATCCACTGAATGGGCCGTTAACAGGCCGAAATCTCATCAGGCCGATATTGAGCCCAAATATATAGCGGGATGTTAATCAAACTGACGATGGGCTGCAATGGTGTCAAATCTTTAACAAGCCGTTGACAGGCCGAATTGGCACATCTTGTATGGGCCGTGGGCTTAAATGGACCTGACACAAGTAGGCCTTATATGGGTCGGCCTGCTATTTTTCATTGGGCCGGCCTTTTTCACCGGAATGGGCCACTGTTGGGCCGTGCCACGTGTCGACCTATCATAGGCGCCTCTTGTCCAATGAGTGGATGACATCTGTCCCAACGGTGAGGCAACACGTGTTTCCTCCGGCCAATGATGATTTTACACATGGAAAATCCCCATTGGTCCGGGATGTTAACGGGTTATCGGATCCAAAACCAGACCTGATAGCTTAACGGTGTTCCGTTACGGTGGATGCCACGTGTCGGTCGCCCTTGACGAAAGCACTTCTGTGATGCGTGATTTATCGTCATGGAAGTGGACACTTCCATGATGATAATTTTGGTAATGTCATGGAACACTTCTACGACAGCACATGTATGACTATCTTGATTCTGTCATAAATTTGTCATGGATGTACATGCATGACAGAAAACGTGACCTACTGTGAAAAACACGTATCATCACGGAAGTGTATTTTTTTGTAGTGCTCACTGTAACCAAACTAAGAACCAAATACATATAAACAAGGCATCTGCTCAATAACTGGAAAAAATGCTCACTCCAACCAACCTAACAACCAAATATAGATAAACAAGGCATCTACTCACTATAAACAACCAAATATATTCATTCGTGAAACTGAAGTGGACAATTCATACTTAAACATCACATAGCCCTATTGAACAATACATTTTTGCATAACTAAAATAATTAAACACGGCACAGTTAAAGCACCGCACGACAAATGCTACTACAACAAAGGGTACGGGTTAGCAAGCTAGAAAAGGTAAGATTTGCTGATAGAATGCTGCCTCACATTTCATGGACGGGATCCTTCGAGTTGGAAGAGCATAGACCCATGGTGCGCTCTCTGATGTCACAGATGGGATGTTTCACCTTGGAAGAACCTTCGTGGGTGCCCTCCTCATGGTCGTGGTTGATGAGATCTGACTTAGCAATTGAGGATCCCAAGACACCGTCGTAGAATGTGTCCTTTAGAAATGACAAAATAGGCTCGATGGCATATAAAGCTCGCAACTCCTTTACCGCTTGGTGGAGGAGATCAACGGCAGGGCCGTCGAAGAGATCGACGACGGTTGAACCAGAGGGGTTGGGGATGGACCACTTAACTTGTGACATGGCCCGCATGAAGCCGTCGCTGTGGACGAGCTTGATGTCGTAGCCAGCTTTCCCAAGATATAGTAATACGCTATCCCACTAACATGAAGCCTTCGTCATGGCAACATAGTCAACGTCTTCGTCGGCTTCCCCGGTGACATGTTGCTTCGGGATCGACAGGTCGGGGCGAATGACAGCCACCTCGCCAACGTCCGCCGAAGAGGCCTTGATAAACCTCTTCTTGGCTGAACGCTCGTCGGGCTCCCTGGGATACTTGGTCGAGCTTAGGCTGTGACATTCTGGAGCAGGGACGTGGATCTGGCGGGGAGGGACACTGCATGCCTCATCTAAACCTCAGGAGAGTGGGGTGACGGTATGGGAATCGCTGGGTAACCTGAACTTTATTATCTAAGCTAGGAGGAACGGCCAGACCAGCAGGGGTTGGCGGCAGCGCCGGCGGCGGACGCGAGCTAGGGTTCGAGGGGGAAGGGGCGGGTGGGGAACTGTGGAGGGGGGGGGGTTGAGGATACGCCATGGCTACTGAAAATTTTAGTAATGGTGGGTGGAGATGGTGGTGGACGAGGGAGGACGACGGTTCAAATGCCTCGGCTACTGCAATTTTACTATAAGGTCGGTGTTGGAGGAGTGTGGGCGACGGTTGAAGTACGAGGGCTACTAAAATTTGGGTAAATGAATTGATGCGGGGCGGGAGTGCCCAAGATCGCACACTGTCCAATAACAATATGCGTGTATGATAATAAGGAAAAGTGGCGCGGAACCGCCGATTTTTGCAACGCTCAAGGCGGGTAGTTTGTTTTTATATTTCTAGCTAGCTGGTCTATCGCACATGGTTCGTCCTAATTTCCAAATAAACTTGCCGCCTTTAGCTTGCACAGGTGGTGGTTTTATAGCTCACAGTTAAGCCAGTACCTCCACCCTTTGCTCGCGCTTGCGCGGTCGTGGTGATTTTACAGCGCACTTGCATCGCACACGGTTGAGCCAGTACCTCCACCTTAATTTGCTCGTGCTTGCGCAGGCGTGGTGATTCACAACACACTTATATCGCACACGATGAAGATATTATACCCATGTCCATTGAGTGTCATCAGAGTCCTTGCAGCAAAAAATAACGTTAGAGAGGGTCAGAAGACAGCCACACCAACATGTGGCCCAAATATATATGAGTGAAAAGGGTGGTCTATGATGTTCAAAATTCCAATGCACAACTTTGACCATGCGGGCCCACGGTTGGGCACGTCATCGAAGATCGATGAGAGGGGCGAGAAGTCAAGAACCACGTGAAAGTGGCCAATATATGTAGGAATATTGGGAATGTTTAAAACTTTAAATAGACAATGCATAACTTTGATGGCATCTTCCTCGCAAACCCGAAAGCACCCTTGGACACACACACACACACACATCTGGGCTATTCTGTTTCGTGTAACAAAATATTATTCTGTTACCCTACTTGAACTAATGGTTTCAGGCGGTTGTACTGATGATTTTCATCTCGTTGAACTGATTGTCTTTTCGTTGGAATGAGGCATGTAATATATCGTTGGAAATCTATTGACATCTACATTACAAATATATAGAATTTTTTTGCAAAATCGTCACGCTTTAAGAGCAGTTTTAAAAAAACCGTTTTTTCAAAACTAAAAATGTGAATCGTATTTTGAACTCAATTTTCAAACGGTTTACCAGAATTGAGCAAATAAGATGGCGTTGGAAAGCTGGTAAAAATACGCATCTTCCATATATCTAATGCTTTTCAAATTCTGTACGTTCTAAAAGTAATTTGGAAAATAGTGAAATTCTGGACGAAACATATTTTCTCGTTTTTTTGCAAATGGTTTATTGGATTGACGCAAATGATACGGCGTTGGAAAGCTATGGAAAATGTGCAACTTTTTCGTATTGAAATGTTTTTCTAATTCCTTATGGTTTAAACTCGAATTCAAATACGGTCAAAATTTATTTCGAACATGATTTTTTTAAAAAGTTTGTAGAAATGGGGCAAATAATATACCATTGCATAGCTATCGAAAATGTGAAACTTAGTCATGTTGAACGTTTTCTCTACTTCGCAACTGTCTAAAAGTAATTTTCAATAAGGTTAAACCCATCGTGTTGTTTTTTCCTGTCTAAAAACCAGAGTACTCGTACTGATCTATGTCTATGTTTGTACTGAGGTATTTTTCATAGAGTAGTTTTGAATGGTTCCGAAAAAATAATACTTTGAACGGATGTCTTTATGATTTTGTACTGAGTGTGTTTTCACATACTATTCTTTACTCTGTATTTTTTGTATAATTTTTCTTGTAACTTCTCAACGGTATTGTCATGCCCGAACTTGCATAGTTTATACCACTGAACTGAATTATATTTCTAATAAAACGAAAATGTTTTGTGTTTTCTTTTGAACTCAACATTGTTTTGTGACGATATTCTGGACTTCTCTCATTTTACCACCTGAACTTTTACCATTTTGAATTTTTTATGGTATTTTTTGTTTGAGCTTTTTTCCAAACTTATGTGGGATGTCATGTTCAATTTTTTTTGTACTTATATGCTATCAATAATAGAACATTTCTCATACATATATGCTAGTAGAACATTTCCCATAGAATTTTTTGTCCATTCATGGACATCAACCAAAATAGGCAGGAGAGAGCACTATCGAACTGATCATTGTTTTCGACCGAACTATTGTGTTCTTCTTTTCCCAGAACTGATCATGTAATACATATTGAACGGGCACACATGTATGATATAATGAACTGTAGGGCCTTAAAAGTGTAATTGTAGTACATCTATAAAGCTTCATAAGATCACATGAAGCCTTTGTCAAATGAAATATAAAAAATACTGACAAAACTTCACACTTTTGCATGAAGGGCATACTTCCAAACATGCTCGACGACACCCATTGAAATTGCGCAATTCACGGGTGGGAGCAAGCAGCAACTTTGAAGTATGCAAATTGGAAAGCTCATAAAGTAAAACATGGCATCTTGTTTTTTCCAGAAAAACCACAGGAGCGCATCCGCATAGTTATTCATCTCCATATCAATAATACTTGGCCACCAAAAACCCGAAAAATTGTTTTTTCCTAAAAACACACAACCTATTTTTGGAATGCATCAGTACAAGCTGACATTTTCAATTTTCAGAACCAATCAAACTTGCTAATTAGTACTCATGTACTTATTGGGACCAGATATATCCTAATATTAGTACTCATGTACTTACTGCGGCCTGCACTCAGCTCCTTGAGCGACCGGCCACAAAACAAGAAGTTGTATTGTTAAGCGGGAGGTCCTCGACCCCGTGACTCCTCCAGCAGGCTTTGATATACCCAGAATGCATCTTCCTCGTCAGTCCAATTCATGTACTGTGAACAGAGGAAGGAAGGATCGACAAGTTAAATGTTTTTAGGCACTAAGGATCCATGAAGTTCAAAACTAGAGGAAACTAGAGGAAAGGCTCTCACCTCCACCAAGTGCAGTAGCTGAGCCATCCTGCAGCAGGAGAGCGATGACGTGCTCGAATGGGCATTGCTGGTGAGAACCAGCGGGAATCAGATCGCTGTTTTTACGATGAACCACCTACGGAGGTGGCGTTGAACGGCCTGCTGTGGTGGCTGTGATCGGCTAGGGCGCTCGTAAAGACATGCCAACATAAAAAAACCTTAGTGTTACAAGAGATAATACAAGCAAAGATGCATTCCAGTTATATGAGCAAATGAAAAGAAATTCAGCCATACAAGCCTAATGAGTTATTTTTGTTTGTATGGCCCAAAAAGAAATGAATAATCACATGTAATTTCTAGAAAGGGAAGAACATTTTGAACTCTTTCACAAATATATGTGATAAACAGATACAACGTATCCATTGAACTGATATTTTTTTTCTCAATGAACTTTTCTGATATAGGAACTAGAATTTGTACCAATAGTTTATATTTACCATGTCAAAAGCAAACAACATGCATATATATATGATCTGCTAGTCAACACATCAACAAGCACGGCACCAACATACAACAACAACCAGTCATGGTGCTTTGACCCGGCCTCCTTCGACCTATGATCCGACGTCGTTGGTTCATTGTCCTTTCCATCAGTGGCAATGCCCCTGAACTTGGTGTAGACTGGTAGTAGAACTTACTAGCCCTCTACACTTGCACTGAAGACATTTAAACACAAACACGAAATGAACCTACTAGCATTTATTTTGTAAACTTTTCTCAAGGTACACATGTTTCCCTAAATTTGCAAGTGGATTTTCTTCTTTCTTTTATCAGATAACTTGCACATATAGATCTTCTTTACAAAATTATACAAATCATGGCAGCATTATCATGCTGAGATGAGTTATCTAATAGATCATGGCAGCACTATCATGTATTTATGAGACTACAATATCTAACCATCAAGCCTGAGCATTATCATGCGCATTGTCTTGTACTACAATATCAAGTAATACTACATTTTTCATCAACTCGATATTCATCAGTACTAGTATGACTAGACAATAAGTTGAGATTAGTAGCAGCACACACAAGATGTGCACTCCTGAAAATAAAGTGTACGAACTTTCTTAGTGACTGTAATTGAACTTTCAAGCACATTTTTCTGTAAAATTTACTTTTTAACTGAATTGAACTCTATTTTGTAGGCGAACCTTCCCTGTAGATGCACACGAACTTAATTTTGTGTTTGCACCTGGGCTACCAACATGAATAAGCTATGATGACAGAAGAGTTGTATAAACTCCACAAATAACAAGAATCTTTTCTGTCAAATGGTTCATACAAAATATTAACCAAAAATCATTTGTATACAAATTATCCGGATATCCCATAAGCCATTTTGTGTGCAACATCATTATCAGGCATTACCACAAGCACCTGTTTGTGCTATAGGAAGATGGAAGCACATAATAAATTTGACTTACCAACGGGAAGTAGATGTACTGAAAAGCATCCAGAAGATGAACTTGTGAACCTTGCTTTTTGCTGCATCCTGCAAAAAATAGTAAGTTGAATTATTAGTAGTGATCCATTGATAATAGTTCAATCCCACCTTATGCTTGAGCGCACTAGAACTGACAACAAACCAATGTTCAATCAAAATTTCAACTAGGCCGAAACTCGAAACAGGACAAACCGGTAGTTGATAGGCAACACTACATTGTTCTCTAACACTCATAGGGAGAAGAAATTAGACAGCATCGACAGCAAAAGAGGACACTAGTGAGCCGTGAAAGAAAAAAAACATCTAGAAAATGACCGTTCTCCTAGGTTGAAATCAGGGTGTACGTGATTTCAAAAAATAGGAGAGGTTGAACTGACTTTCTAAGTACGATGGAATTGAAGGAACTGGTTTTCAGAAATAGGAGGTGGATTGAACTGAAGGTGCTGGTGAGGGCGTTCGAGGACGGGTGGACGCGATGGTGGGGGCGCAGGCCGCCATGGATGACTATAGTTGAAATGATAAGAGGGTAGGAGCTATGTCACGAGATCCTTCACCATTGCTCAACATCACCAACATGTGTTCTGAACACTCATAGTCGAAACAAGTAACATGTAGTACTGTTCATAAAATTAAGTGCAGATAACTTGTCATTCATTTTATTTTTAGAAGGTTTAGATGCCTATGACTCTAGCACTGGGTGTACCTAAAATAATGGTGATTTTCATTTGACTCCAGAGCAACAAACAGTGCTTGTTGATCATACCATTCTTATGCTTCAACTTCTTTAGTGATCATGTTCGTGTGTTTCTGGTTACTGTGAAATCCATGTTGTTGCTTGACAACAAAACAAAGCATGATTTATTTCAGCGAAGCAAAAGTTGGCTAGAGATTTTTTTCTTTCCTTGCATCTGGACATATTTATAACTACCTATAACATGGGATATTCTATCAGACGCAGAGCTTTGCAGTTTACCTGATGATGAAATAGTAAGCCTGTTGAACAGAAAATCACACCAAATGTGAACTGATAATCACACAAAAGGTGAACAACTTCAAAAAATGAACTCTACTAGATCACTTAGCTCTTTCTTTGATGCCTCCTAGTGTAATCGAAAATAACATCGATGTTAGAGCTAAGGACTGAGGTAAATTTTGGTGAAAGCCGGGCACGAATCACTTGACACGGGCAGGCACGTACCTCGGCCTAGTCATCTTGTACAGGTGAACAGACAGGGGTGGTGGCTGTGAACGGCTAGATCGCTTCGGCGGCGGAGCCCCACCAGGAGGAGATGGCATGGTGGTGTGGGAGCAAGGGAAGACGGGGCGCTGCGGCGGCCGGAGCTTAGGGATATACGTGCGGCGCGGCGGCCGAAGCTGGGGAAGATGGGGGCGGGGCGGCTATGGAAGCAGGGAGGAGATGGGGGCGAGCGACGGTGAGTGCGTGAGGAAGGTCGGGTGGCGGCGCGCATGTCGGGAGGGGGAAGGGGGTGGGGCGTACTTGGAGGAGGGAGGGGCGGGGACGGAGGCACACATGCTAGGAGGAGGAAGGATGCATGGGGACGACAGCGCGCGTGCTAGGAGGAGGATGGAGCCATGGAGGCGCGGGGCGGCGGCGCGCATGGCAGGAGGAGGAAGCATGCGCGGGAGCGGCTGCGCGCATGGCTGAGATGGGGAAGAGGAGCAGGGCTGGTGGCGCGCGGCGCGCTTGGCCGGGAGGAGGAAGAGCGGGGCCGCCGGCGTACTATGACGAGAAATGCGGCCACGGGTTTGGGGGAATCCAGAGATTGAGGGAGGAGGTCGTGGGAGAGTGGTGTGCTTTTGTTTCTGTTCGGGCCGGTTTTGTGCAAATGACAATCGTGCCTTATAGGGCCGAGAAGTAACAGAATAATATTCTATTACTAGTAACAGAATAGCTCAGTCATATATATATGATAGGTCTATTCTAATAACACCCCTTAAGACCTTATTCTAATAACACTTCCTCTTATTCTGCTAACACCGAAGGAACTACTCTACCCACCCGGCCCGCACTACAGACCCAAAACAAGGCAAACTGCACACAAAAAAACCCAGCTCCAGTTCTTCACATCTCGCTGCCCCACGACCTCCTCTTCCCCACCTCCGTCTTCCCCCATCGAGCCCCCTCCTTCTCCACCTCCTTCCACTGCCGGAGCCCCGCCTCCTCCTTCCTCCAGCTCTATCGGGGCCCTGCCCCACCCCACCTCCTTCCTCCAACATGGCTGGTTCGGGCCAGCGCGCCCCAACTGCCAGTGCACCCCGCGGCGATGGCGGGATCCAGCCGCCACTGCCCCCCAGTGAGGCCTCCTCCCCCGAATCCGGCGGCCACCGCCCCCCTATGACCACTACCAGAGCTCCTCCGTGCGATCCTCCTCCGCCTCCCTCTCCCGCACATGCCCGGCTTCCCACCGCCGCCCTCACCTCCCCTCTAGTGGCCGTGGACGTCGGCGATCGTCAGATCCGGCCTCCATTGCGCCTGTAGCCACTGGATCCGTGGATCCCCCACGCGTGTGTTCCCTAGTCAGCCCCACCTCGCCGACCCCGGAGCTCCGCGCCTCTCTTTCACTCCCATCGCTGGATCCAGGCGGCCCCGTGCCCGCGGGAGGAGGCAGGAAGGGATCCCGTCGCGCTGGCCGCTTGGCTCGCCGGAGGAGGAGGTCGAGAATGGGGGGCTCAGGTGGTGCAGCTGTTGTCCGTGCTGCCCATCCCTCGCCATCTACCACGTTGGTGGCTGCATCATGTAGCGCCGTTGTGCTCTATCTTTGCCGCTGCCGTGCAGTACGCACGATGTGATTGTGCAGCTCGCCAGCGTCTTTGGTCCTCCCCAGCACCCCTCTCATCCCACCCCCCTGGTTGCCGGATCCAGAGGTGCAAAATAGCATCAGCAGTTCCCGAAGACCCTCATTGCAGTTCGCCAGCATGGTGATCTGTTTTGCTTCGCGTGTGTTTTTGTTCACGGGTCACATTTACATCAAAAAAAGCTAGTGGTCACTGTCTCTTTTTTGGACATGCAGTGTTGTGGGGGTTGCAGTTTTTGCATTGCAGTCCCATGGGCACCCAGGTGCAGTGTTGTGGGGGGTTGGACATGCAGTGCGCCGGCGACCGACTTGCATTTCACCGAAAAAATTAGGATCTATTTTTAAAGTCCCATGTCATTGTAATTTGTATGTGTTTGTGTTGTGGATTCGCCATGTCTCGTAGCCCAGAAATGTATAGAAGAAAACAAAAGTTCTTTATTTGAAGTGCAGCTCACTTGTTTGATCGCTGCATCTCCCAACAGTCCACTATGTTGCCAAGTGCAGAAAATTTAGAAGATTTTTTTTGAAAAAGGTTGATTTTTGTATGCAGCTCGCCCTGTTGTTGGGACTTTATTTGTATGTGTTCAGAAATTGCTGATTGGAGTATCTGCATATGCAGTGCAGACGCTGCTTTTGTGTTTGTGGATTTTTTTGGTATAAAGATTATAGGGACTCATTTGATTGCAGCGAAACATGGTGATGTTCAGACATGAGCACGCAGTTTCGACCATGTGGACATGCAGTGCAACCATTTTTCCGTGTTTGATGATTTTATGTATATAAAAGTCATATGGACTCGTTTGAAAATTGTTTACCAAAGAAGTTCATTTCGAATTGTGTTGTGGGTCATTTCCCTCGACCATGCGGTTCACTTCTTTGCACATGTACAGCTCGCCAATGTGGAAACCCAAAACTCCAGACAGAAAAAAGAAAGAAGGAAATGAAGTGCAAAGATGTGTTAAATGAACAATGGTAGAGAAACGACAGAAAAAGTAGTGTCGTTAACTTGACCATTTGATGCAGTGCGGTTTTCTTACTGAAGCAGTGCGGTCGAGTGTTTGATGTTGTTCATCTTGTAAGTGACCATTTGATGCAGTGCGGTTTTCTAACTGAAGTAGTGCAGTCGGGTGTCTGATGTTGTTCATCTTGTAAGTGCAAAGAAAAAAATGTTATCGAAACAACAAATAAAGTAATGCGGTTTACTTTTCCATACTTTTGGGGTTCACTTACGCCCGATGTGAAGTCCCGTCCACTTCCTCGCATGAGAAAAATTACGTGTAAATAAAAGAAATCAAGCAGTTCGCTTACCCGTTCGATGCAGTGTGGCTTTTTGTGCGATGCGGTGCGGTTTTCAGTCGGATGAAGTTCACTCATCGATTTGGGTGTCGTGAAAAACAGAGTGTCCGCATTTCGCTAAATTTAAAACTGCTCTTAAACCGTAAGGAATTAAAGAGAGTGTTCTACATGAAAAAGTTGTGTCTCGTCGATATCTTTCCAACGGCGTATCGTTTGAATCATTCTGATATGCGGTTTGTAAATTTTTTGCAAAAAACGGCCGCTGCCACTCGTCGTCCGTCGCACGATTTTCAAAATTAACTTAAAACCATAAGGAATCTCAAAAACATTTCAACATATGAAAGTTGCGCCTCGTCCATACCTTTTCAACAGTATATTACACGCCCCGCCACAGCAACCTCTCCCTGTGCTGGATCCGGTGGGATCCGCCTCCATCGCGTCCCGCCTGGACCCCCGCCGCTGCGGCCAGGGCAGCTCCCCCGTCCGGCCTCCTCCCCATCCTGGACTTGACGGCTGATGGGTCCAGGTCGCTCATGCCTCCGGAGGCTCCTGGGCGAGAGGACTCTCTGCAGTTCGGTGGCGCTCATGGTGCAGCTCGGTGGCAGTGCAGCTCGGTGGCGCTCGTGCGTGCAGTGCGTTCGGTGAGTGCATGCGTTTCAGTGCATCTCGTGTTGACCCCGACCACCATCCTCCATCGTCGTCCATCTCATGCGGCCCCTCCTAACCGCGCGCCCCTGGATCCGGGCAACCAGGCCTGGGCGCCATGCCACGCGCGGCCCGCTGGACTTCGACCGCTGGGGGTGTGGTGGTGGTGGGCTGCAACTTCATCTCCCTTATGCCCGCAGGTGCCGCCATGGGCATCTCAATCTTGTCTCCCATCACCGGCATTCAGTTGAGGATAGGGCGCCGCCGGCTTGCAGTTCGCTTGGTTCCCCATGCTGTGGTGCGGTGTGTCACCGTCGTTCTATTGCACTTTGGGACCTTCTTTTTCTTCAGATTTTGCTTGTCTGCAGTTCGCCTATGATCTTGGTGCGGTGCCGTGGATGTGCCAGCGGACGCTCTCTGTGTGGTTGGCCACGCTGTCCTTTGCAGATCGCTGGAGTGAGAGAGGAGGTGCTCTACATGGCGTGTTGCAGTTCCTGGTGCCACTCCAGTGCAGCTCGGTTTGTGCAAAAAAGTGGAGTTCTTTTTTTGTTGTTGTAGTAGTTCCTGGTCATTGTAATTTGTGTGTGTTTGTACTATGGATTAAAAAGAGGATCACTGTAGTTCGTTCGCCCCGGCTCGTAGTCCAGATATGTACAGATCGCAGCTCTCTCGGAAACATTCATTGAAGAAAACAAGAAAAAAATTGTTTAGGTGCAGCTCACTTGTTTCATTGCCGCAGTGATCTTCTCCCTCCTAGTGGTTCACTATGTTGCCGAGTGCAAAAACAAATTGGAAAAGTTGATTTTTTTAATGCAGCTCACTCTGTTGTTGTGTGCAGTAGAAAGAATATTGGAAAAAGAAAAATTGATGCAGTGCACTCACCTCGTCCCTGCAGTACCAATGTTCGACACGAAGTGCACTCCACCATGTTTGGAAAAATTTACGTCCCACAAAAAAAACATGCAGTGCACTTGCCCATCTAATGACGTGCGGTATTCCGTCTGAAGCAGTGCGTTCTTCTTTCCCCGTCCGAGAAAAAAATACGTCTAAACAAAAAGAAACCATGCAGTGCCCTTGACCATCTAATGAAGCGCGGTATTTTGTCTGAAGCAGTGCATTCTTCTGTCCGATGCAGTAAATATGACGATTTTGGTCTCGCGAAGAACAGAGTGTCCGCTTTTCGGTAAAATCGAAACTTGTCTTAAACCGTAAGGTATTAGAGAGAGTGTTCTACATGAAAAAGTTGCGTCTCATCGATATCTTTCCAACAGCGCATGATTTGAATTATTCTGACTAGCCGTTCGTAAAAATTTCGCGAAAAAACAGCCGCTGCCTCTCGAAGTCATCCGCACGATTTTCAAAATTAACTAAAATCCGTAAGGAATCTCAAAACCATTTCAACATATGAAAGTTGCGCCTTGTCCGTAGCTTTCAACGGCGTATCATATGTCTCGTTTCAACAAACGGTTAGAAAACTGGAGCAAAAACAGTACCGAAAATTTCAAAAAAATTGAAAAACAGAGTTCCGCGATTTAGTAAATTTGAAACTGCTCTTAAACCGTAATGAATTAGAGAAAGATTTATATATGAAAAAGATGCGCCTCGATGATATCTATCCAACGGCGTATCATTTGCTTCATTCCAACAAGCGGTTTAGAAAAAAACACGAAAAAACGCTCGCTGCCACTCGTCATCCGCCGCACTATTTTCAAAACTGCTCTTAAACCGTGTGGAATCTCGAAAAGTGTTCAACATGTCGAATTTGCGCCTAATCCATAGCTTTTCAATGGTATATTACACCCCTCATTCCGATAAACGGTTAAAAAATTAGAGCGAAAACAGTACCGAAAAAATAACGCGTGCAGTTTTTTCCGACGAGAAGTTCACTAGTCTCTATTGCAGTGCTCGTTGTCAAAATGATGCAGTGCGCTTCTATTGAGCATGCAGTGCCGAAGTGGTGTGCACAATAGTTATTCTGCTAATATTAGCAGAATAGACCGTCTATATATATATATATAGCCAATGAAGAAAAACGAAGGAATAGTTGCGAATGGGGGTAGGCATGAGGGGGCCTCCATAGCTAGGATCTTACCTCCTCATACCTACCCCCATTCTACTATCAGTCTCCTCAGGGCGGAAGTAACAGCCCTACATCTCAGTGCCCTGAGGCGGTCGACTGGATTATATGCGTGTGTGAGTTTACAAAAGATGCGAACCCCTGTCCTGGAGGAGGGGGTGGCTTATATAGAGTGCGCCAGGACCCCAGCTCCCCTCCATTACGTGGGGTTCAATGTACATAAAGAAGGATCGTTACAGGTAACATTTGTATTAAAGTGCTATAAATTATAGTTAAGTCTATGAGTAAACACCCGACCGTTGCCATGTAGAGTGACTTTAGATCTTCTGTTTGTCGAGTGATTTCTGTGACGGTCGAGTGACATTGATTCTTCTGAGTGGAATGTCTCTGGTCGAGTAGATGATGGTACCCTTTGAATGCTTCTGGCTTTAGGGTGATGTCCTTGGGGAGGGTGTGTAGGTCAGGCCTATGACCCTACCCTAGGTGCATAGCTTCATCATTAGCCCTCGAATGGTTCGAGGCTTGAGTGGAGAAGGAGTCGAGAATTCCTCCGATTCAATTTTTGTGCTCTGGGGGTGACTTATTGCGACCAAGCGAACAACCATGATGATCTCAATTCCTTTTCAGTTGCCTTGATCCATTCTTGAATCTGCCGAGTGAACTTTATTATGATGTCTTGAGTACTGATATGGAGAAGATATTCCGTTTGACAGATTGCCTTGCTGCACGCGGATATCGTGGGATTTGGTTTTGGGGAAGTGCGCGGGACGGGGGAGGCCGAAGTAATCGGAAGGGATTAGGTGTGGCCGCCTTGATCACCGCGCCACCTTTTTCGCCATGTACCTCGCGCGCGACTGTTGTGTGATTTGATTGGGTCGTCCGGACCCACAGGTCAGCCACTCGGAAGCGGCCCCATATAAGGCGTCGGGCCGGGGTTTTCTTTGAACAGTGTGTCTTTGTTCTTCTCTTTCTCTCTCAGTTTTCTCCGCTGCATCTGCTCCTGCTCCAGCGCCGCCGCCCCGTTCGAGCTCTGCTCGCCGCGATGGGGAAGGAGAAGATGGTGGCATTGGAACACACGAAGAAGGCGACTGCGAAGGCGAAGGGGAAGAAGTCCGGCCGGGGCGGATCTTCCTTGAGGTCCGGTCTGCCGCCGGGCTGGATCCAGGGCGACTAGATTTGCTCGACGATCTGTCAGGACGACATCGACGACCTGGTCGAGGGGGGACTGATCCCCCACGAATCGGCGCAACTCCCGGGGAACGAGACCGAGCCGCAGCCGCAGGAGGGTGAGCGCGTTCTCCTCGCTACTCACGTCGACCACGGGTTTTCCTTGCCTCCCCACCCTTTCTTTCGAGGTTTCTTGAACTTCTTTGGGGCGCAACTCCACCACTTTACCCCGAACATCATCGTGTATCTTGCTGCTTTTGTGTCCATGTGTGAGAGCTTCCTAGGCTGTCGGCCACACCGGGGCCTCTTGAAATACATATACACGTGTCGTTCTCAGTCGGTCAAGAAGGCCAACCCGAGTGACGAGAAGACGCAAGTGATTCAGATGTGCGGGGGTCTTTGGATTTAGATGAGGGGGACAAGTACTTTCCCAGCCATGATCCTTCTCGAGTCGGTCCGAGGGTGGCAGTCGACCTGGTTCTACTGCAAGGACCAGCCGACTCTGGGTCAGTCGACTGGACTTCCCTCCTTTTCCATGGCCTGAGTGGAGAAGCCTTCTGCTTTGAAAGTGACCCCAGAGGAGAAGGCGCAAGTGAAAGTGTTGGTTGAGCGAGTAGTTCAGCTTGTCCGTGATGGGGTAACTGGTATGGATCTATTGGAGGTCTTCCTCAGGCGGCGCATCCAACCACTTCAAGCTCGTGACCATCCGATGTGGATGTATTCGGGCACCGACGACACCACTCGGATCCATCCAGAGGAAGTCGACGAAGCTACGTTAGAAGGGTGGCTGAAGGGTATTACTGGCAATAAAGACAACCCTAGGGGATCCTAGAGGATTCCTCCACTCAACAAATCGTATGAAACCGATAAGGTATAACTCCAAATGGTCGACTGTCTTCTTGATTTATCAAGTAGCTGTTTGCTGTCATCCGACTGACTCCTATCTTGGTTGTTGTCTTCCAGGCCCTGACTGAGATGTATTTGATGCCCAACGGGGACCAGGAGTAGGACCCAAAGGGAGAAGCGAGCGGAGGTGAAAGCGGTGAGTGGCACTCTGACGATGAAGAGGACAAGGATAGCGACGACTCGAGTGATGAAGAAGAGGTCGACTCTCCTCCTTGTAGGGAAAGGCAATCCAAGCTTTCTCATGATCCAGCAAGCGCCCGCGACAAAGCAACTGCGCAAACTGGACAGTCATCAAAGCGCACTCGAACGTCTTCTCCAGAGCCGACTGAAAAGGCGTCGAAGCAACCGAAAGCTACGGCGTCCAAACCGCCAAAAGCCTTGCGGAAGATCAAAGTGGCCATCCCCATTGCTTCCGGGTATTAGTTGGGCTTGATTTCTTGTTTTAGTATGAATCTGGATCTGAGTCGATTCATTTCGTCAGATATGATCGACTGGATTCTGAAGTTTGTAGTGCTGCTACATCTGGGACTTCCACCCGCCAGTATGAAGACGAGGACATGGAAGATGTGGTCACCTCCAACCCGGGTACAATCCTCGTGATCTTGTTCTCGATTGTATGGTCGATTAAATTCTGGTGACTCATCTAGGGTCGGCTAATTTCTTTGCAGCCCCTCCCAATGTCATTGAGCTTCCGGATGATGACAAGGACGTGCCGCTGAGGGCTAGGAAGAAGAAGGAAACAGCTAGCAAGACATCCTAGTCGGAGCCGGCGGCGGAGCAGGTAGTTCAACGGCTCGAAGATGCGAGTAAGGTTTCTGTAACCTTTGCTGACCCAGTGTCGAGTGCGCGCCCTGTATCGTCGACTGCTCCAGAGCTTGTTTCAACCATCCAACTTCACGCCTCGGATCTCCAAGCCGCTGCGTCTAGACCGTCCGTCCCATTCTTTGCCACTCACCATGTTCCATAAAGCCAGTCGGACGCCACTGCGGAGGCTATTCATCAGGCTGGCATAATGATGGAGCGGGTGAAGGCGGTGCGTGAATGCAGTCAGGCTGCTTATGACGCCAGCGTGGCTCTTCGAGCCAATGTCCAGGTAAGTTAACTTCCGACTGAACTTGTTCTTTTAGGATATGCTACCCGAATATTTTCCTTCGCGCAATCTTTCATTGTCTTGCACTTTGAGATTATACACCCACTGGGTGCAGTCGAGTGGAATCTGAACCAGTGGGGGCATGCCAAGTGCACCCACTGGGTGTAGTCCCCGAGACCGCAGTCGACTGCTGGCAGTCGGTTGCTGTCTGAGCACTTCCTTTTTTTACTCGGCCTGGGCGGACCGTCCGAGTGGAATCTGAAACAGTGGGGGCACGCTAAGTGCACCCACTGGGTGTAGTCCCCGAGACTGCAGTCGACTGCTGGCAGTCGGTTGGGGTCTGAGTACTTCTTCCTCTCCCTTCTCTTTTTTTGTACTCGGTCTAGGCGGACCAGCCGAGTGGAATCCAAACCAGTGGGGGCACGCTAAGTGCACCCACTGGGTGTAGTCCCTGAGACCGCAGTCGACTGCTGGCAGTCGGTTGGGGTCTGAGTAGTCTTCAAGTTTTATTCACTCGGAAGTAGATAATCTTTGATCTTGTCGATTGATATGTCTTTTACTCACTGTAGAAATCTTGTTCGCTTATCTCCAAGTTTGCCGAATTTGAGGAAAAGCAAAGGCAACTCAACCTTGACCTGGAGTTGGCTCAGCAGAACTTAAAGAAGGCTCAAGATGAAGTCGCTGGTACGGAAGGTAACGGCCTGTCGACTGCTTATCTTGACCATCCTTCAAGTTATCTCTTCATTCTTCTGTTTGATCTAAATGTGTATTTTGCAGCAAAAATGAGGCTGGCCCTGGAGAAGAAAGGCTCGGACCTTGCAGCTGCACAGAAGGAGGCTCAGGAGAAGACTGACCTTGCTGACCAGAAACCGGCTTCAATCGGAGCGCCGGAGGAAGAAATCAACAAGCTGAAGTCGTCTCTCACTGAATCCAACCGAGAGGCGACTCGTCTGAAAAAAGATAAAGTGGCTCTGAATGACTAGCTGGAAAGCATGACTCATAGGAGGAACGATTTGGAGGCTTATTTGAAAGCTCTCGCCAAGAAACTCTTTCTTATGCTCGAAGGTACCCCCTTTTTACCTGACTATTTTACTGTTTGCAAGTTAGACCCGACCAGTTGACTCATTAACTCCTTGATCTTGCAGAATTCTGCCAAAACTTTGAAGAGGAGACTGGACAGATCAAGACGGGCTTGGACCCTATCCTTTCTCCAGTCGGCGATGAGGCTGCCATGAATGTGCTTCGATTGGAATCCCGTGTCACCAGTGTTACAAGTTATCTTGCCCGTCTGAAGGTTGTAGTTTCACGCATCGACTCATCGCTCTAGCCAAGGGAATGCTTCAGAATGATCTCGAGTCTCTGATGGCTCGACTCAATGAGGTCCCTGGTCGAGTGCAGGAATTGAAGAAGTCCTCTGCCCGATGCGGTGCTGACGTGGCTCTGTCACTGGTCAGGGTCCACTGAAGAGAAGCCCGAGAAGAGAAGCTGGCGGCGAGCAAGGTCTCCAACACAAAAAGGCATGACTTCCAGTCCTTCATGGAGACTTTCATTGCTGCTGCCACTCGGATCGCTGACGGGATTGATTTGGACGAGTTCGTCGAGCCTGCAAGTCCTCCTCCTGCCAAGTGAACAAACTTGATACTTAAACTTGCTTTAAATTTGCCTCGGAATGCCGAGTGGTTTTTGTAACCGTTAAACTCCTTCGGGCCTGACGCCTGAGTAGTTTTATCTGATCTTGGTTTATCTTCTGCATGCGCTTCCGTTTGCCTTCGAGTGGAACTTATTCTTCACTCGGAATATTCTTTGAGATGGAACCCTAAGGGAGATATCCCAGTCGACCTGTGCCTCATCGTCCTTGCAGATAAGGATGGAGCGCACATTGTACTTGTGGCGCAGCTCCATGGAGAGGTTGGCTGTCGACCTGTACCTCGTCGTCCTTGCGGATAGGGATGGAGCGCACATTGTACTTGTGGCACAGCTCCGTGGAGAGGATTGCAGTCGACTTGCACCTCGTTGTCCTTGCAGATAGGGATGGAGCGCACATTGTACTTGTGGCGCAGCTCCACGAAGAGGATTGTAGTCGACCTGCACCTTGTCGTCCTTGCGGATAGGGATGGAGCGCACATTGTACTTGTGGCGCAGCTCCATTGAGAGGATTGCAGTGGACTTGCACCTCATCATCCTTGCGGATAGGGATGGAGCGGACATTGTACTTGTAGCGCAGTTCCGAGGAGAGGATTGCAGTCAACCTGCACCTTGTCAACCTTGCGGATAGGGATGGTTTTTCAACTTAGGCGAGTACTAGACTACAGCTAAGCCCCCGGGTGTGAGGTTTGCTCATCACTCAGTAGGATTTTTGAAACTTAGGCGAGCACTGGGCTACAGCTAAGCCCCCGAGTGTGAGGTTTGCTCATCACTCGGTAGGATTTTTGAAACTTAGGCGAGCACTGGGCTGCAGCTAAGCCCCTGAGTGTGAGGTTTGCTCATCAATCGGTAGGATTTTTGAAACTTAGGCGAGCATTAGGTTGCAGCTAAGCCCCCGAGTGTGAGGTTTGCTCATCACTCGGTAGGATTTTTGAAACTTAGGCGAGCATTGGGCTGCAGCTAAGCCCCCGAGTGTGAGGTTTGCTCATCACTCGGTAGGATTTTTGAAACTTAGGTGAGCACTGGGCTGCAGCTAAGCCCCTGAGTGTGAGGTTTGCTCATCACTCGGTAGGATTTTTGAAACTCAGGCAAGCACTCAGCTACAGCTAGGTCTCCGAGTGAGAGGCTTGCTCATCCCTCGGTAGGTCCATGGAGAGGATTGCAGTTGACCTGCACCTTGTCAACCTTGTGGATAGGGATGGTTTTTCAACTTAGGCGAGTACTGGACTACAGATAAGCACCCGAGTGAGAGGCTTGCTCACCAATCCATAGGATTTTTTCAACTTAGGCGAGTACTGGACTGCAGCTAAGCCTCCGAGTGAGAGGCTTGCTCATCACTCGGTAGGATTTTTTGAACTTAGGCGAGTACTGGACTGCAGCTAAGCCTCCGAGTGAGAGGCTTGCTCATCACTCAGTAGGATTTTTTCAACTTAGTCGAGTACTGGACTTCAGCTAAGCCTCCGAGTGAGAGGCTTGCTCATCACTCGGTAGGATTTTTTCAAGTTAGGCGAGTACTGGACTGCAGCTAAGCCCCCGAGTGAGAGGCTTGCTCATCACTGAGTAGGAATTTTTCAACTTAGGCGAAATGGATTCGCAGCTAAGCTACCGAGTGAGAGCCTTGCTCATCACTCGGTAGGATTTTTTTAAAACTTAGGCGAAACGGATTCGCAGCTAAGCCACCCACTGGGGGATTTCAGAAACAAACGTAAGCCATCGACAATCCTTTTAGAAGACTGTAAAAAACTCTTGTTGAGGGAGTCTTGGATTAGGGGGTGTCCGGATGACCGGACTATACCTTCAGCTGGACTCCTGGACTATGAAGATACAAGATTGAAGACTTCGTCCCGTGTCCGGAAGGGACTTTCCTTGGCGTAGAAGGCAAGCTTGGCGATACGGATATGTAGATCTCCTACCATTGTAACCGACTCTATGTAACCCTAACCCTATCCGGTGTCTATATGAACTGGAGGGTTTTAGTCCGTAGGACAACATACACAACAACAATCATACCATAGGCTAGCTTCTAGGGTTTAGCCTCTCTGATCTCGTGGTAGATCTACTCTTGAACTACCCATATCATCAATATTAATCAAGCAGGACGTAGGGTTTTACCTCCATCGAGAGGGCCCGAACCCGGGTAAAACTTCGTGTCCCTTGCCTCCTGTTACCATCCGGCCTAGACGCACAGTTCGGGACCCCCTACCCGAGATCCGCCGGTTTTGACACCAACATTGGTGCTTTCATTGAGAGTTCCTCTGTGTCGTCGCCGTCAGGCTTGATGGCTCCTACGATCATCAATGGCGATGCAGTCCAGGGTGAGACCTTCCTCCCCGGACAGATCTTCGTCTTCGGCGGCTTCACACTGCGGGCCAATTCACTTGGCCATCTGAAGCAGATCGAAAGCTATGCCCCTGGCCGTCAGGTCAGATTTGGAAGCTTACACTACACGGCTGACATCCGCGGGGACTTGATCCTTGACGGATTTGAGCCACTGCCGAGCGCGCCGCACTGTCACGACGAGCATGATCTAGCTCTGCCGCCGAACAGTGCCCTGGAGGCCGCACCCGCATCGGCTTCGACCCTTAATTCGGAGCCAACTGCGCCAATCGAGGATGGGTGGTTGGAAGCCGCCTCGGGGGCTGTGATCCCAACGGCGATCAAGCCGAACACCAGCCGCGCACTCTGCAAGACTCGTGACTCCAAGGAGCCGGACTCCTCTCCGGACTCCAAACCCTCCGCGCCCCTGCCAATCGAATCCGATTGGGCGCCGATCATGGAGTTTACTGCCGCGGACATCTTTCAGCACTCGCCTTTTGGCGATATTCTGAAGACACTGAAGTCTCTCTCTTTATCAGGAGAGCCCTGGCCAGACTACGGTCAGCAAGGTTGGGATTCGGACGATGAAGAAATTCAAAGCCACCCACCACCCACTTTGTAGCCACTATCGATGACTTAACCGACATGCTTGACTTCGACTCCGAAGACATCGACGATATGGACGCCGATGAAGGAGACGATGAAGAACCAGCGCCTATCAGGCCCTGGAAAGCCACCTCGTCATATGACATATACATGGTGGACACCCCAAAAGAAGGAGATGGCGATGGAACAGCGGAGGATGACCCCTCCAAGAAACAGCCTAAGCGCCGGCATCAGCGGCGCCGCTCAAAATCCCGCCAAAACAAATACGGTGATTCCAGCACGGGAGATAATAATACTCCAGAAAGTGCCGAAGAAAACCCCCTCCAGCAAGACTTAGCACAGGAGGATGGAGAAACCAGCCCTCATGAGAGAGCGGCAGACAGAGAGGTCGAGGACGATAATTATATGCCTCCCTCCGAAGACGAGGCAAGCCTCGACAACGACGAATTCATCGTGCCAGAGGATCCCGTCGAGCAAGAGCATTTTCAATGTAGGCTTATGGCCACCGCAAGAAGCCTCAAGAAAAAACAGCAACAACTTAGAGCTGACCAAGATTTGCTAGTCGACAGATGGACTGAAGTCCTTGCGGCCGAAGAGCATAAACTCGAATGCCCCTCCAAGAGCTACCCAAAGCGCAGGTTGCTACCTCGATTAGAGGAGGAAGCACTTGATGCGGCCGACCGGCCACCTCGTGGCCGCGACAGAGAGGCCTCTCGGCCCTCCACTCAAGCCGCACCCCGTACCAAGGGACGGGAATATGCGCCGGACTTACGAGATATGTTGGAGGACAAGGCAAGGCAAACAAGATCGATCTACGGATCGCGTGGGCGTCCCACGGCTCGAGACAGTAACCGTCAAGCCGGCCACAACAAGACCGTCTGGCAAGTTCCGAGCAGGCGTAGCAATGCGGCCCATCACGGCAGGCCCGAAACATGGCTTAAACCGCACCAGGGGCTGTCGATTTTTTTTAATTTTCTCTTACTTTCAGGACTCCATTCTTCGGAAGGCCTGTTCGGCAATTCAATTGCCGCACAAACGATGCAAGAACCAGGGAAGCAGACAAGCCACGCCGCATTACGGAACTCCCAGGTGGTCTCTATCATGAGAAGTATACCTGTTTCGCATATTATTCCGCAGCTTGCCCCTGGAACGGACATGTTAAATAGTCCAACCTTTTGCTTATCGCATTATTTGTATCATTCTGCTTTGATCGCAGCCCTCTTTAATAAACAATGCATAGCTTTTGTCTATTTTTGCATTATTCTTTTTTTATGTTCCTTAACGACATGTTGCACCCGTACACTTTGGTACGGCCAAAATACGCCAGGGGCTTTAGTACCCCTCAACATGGTGTCAGAAGTCCGAACACTTTAACAAGTGCGGCACCCCGAACTCATAGCATTATATGCATCGGCTCCGAATCATGTCTTGGGTCAATAGTTGAGTTTGCCCGGCTCCTATGTTTTGGTGCCTTACGTTCCGCTATATCGGCTAAGGTAGCACTAGGAGAACCACTGCGATTGTGCCCGAGTTGAGCTGGGTCGAGCACCTCAGTGGAGAAAGCTAAAACTGACTGTCATGATGAAGCGAGAGCTGGTTGTTGTTCGAGAGGTTTTTTCGAGTCCTTAAAGACTTATGCCGCTTAGGGCGAGGAGTCGGTTCCGTCCGGCCAAAGGCGTGGATAGCGCCCCGAACTCGGTCTTCCGAATACCAGGGGCTTCGCCGAAATTTAAAATTATAGACTTCTATGGCTAAGTGAGAGTGTTCATGCATTATAGTCCGATTGCCTTGTTCGTTGGGCTAAGCGCCTCCCTCAAAGGACCCAAATATGGGAAAAAGAGCGCTCAGGTTTATCCCTGAACACCCCAGCACTAGCGGCATGGGGGCAGAAGCCGATGACGCGCCATCTCTCAGAATTGATAAACAGCCGCACAGAAGGTAATATTTTAAATTCAAACAACATTGCTTAGCGCATATGAACAAGTTTTCAGCGCACAGGACAAAACGAGCGAGTTTTACTCAAAAATTACATCCCTGGAATATTCATCCACCACAAGGCAGGCACCCTTCAAAACATCCTTATAATAATTCTCGGGCTTGCGATGCTCTTTCCCCGGCGGCGGCCCGTCCTTCACAAGCTTCTCAGCATCTAGCTTGCCCAGTGCACCTTAGCACGGGCAAGGGCCCTACGGGCACCTTCAATGCAGACGGAGCGCTTGATGACTTTGAGCCTTGGACAAGCCTCCACCAGCCACCGCACGAGCCCGAAATAGCTCCCAGGCAGAGCCTCTCCAGGCCACAGCCGAACTATGAGGCCCCTCATGGCCTGTTCGGCCGCCTTGTGGAGCTCGACCAGTTGCTTGAGCTGGTCGCTCAGGGGCACGGGGCGTCCGGCCTCAACATACTGAGACCAGAACACCTTCTCTGTCGAGCTTCCCTCCTCGGCTCGATAGAATGCGGCGGCATCAGACACACTCTAGGGAAGATCTGCGAACGCTCCTGGAGAGCTCCGGATTCGGGTAAGTAACAAGTAACTCACGTTTATGTGTTTGCTTTGCATAAAGAATGCCTTACCCGCCGCTATCTTCTTCACCTCATCCAACTCCTGGAGGGTCTTCTAGGATTCGGCCTTGGCAGACTTGGCATTTTCAATAGCCGCCGCGAGCTCGGATGCTCGCGTCTTTGAGTTAAGCTCCAAACTCTCATGTTTTTTCATGAGAACCTGGAGCTCTTGCTGCACCTTGCCAACCTTGGCCTCATACTTCTCCCGCTCGGTGCGCTCCATGGCCGCCCTCTTCTCGGCCTCGACCAGCGCTTGCTTAAGGGTCGCCACCTCAGACGTGGCCCCTACAATAGCCACGATAATCCTGTCATTTTTTGCAATTGCACCTTTTTATATATATTTAAACAAGGTATTTCTTACCTTCATTGTCCTCGAGCTGCTTCTTAGCACGCCCGAGCTCTTGCTCGGACCGCTCGAGGTTCTGATTTAGCGTGTCCACTTCCGCAGTCAGTGCAGCGGACGCAAGCAGAGAAGCCTGCATACGCATATTGACTCCTTTTTGTTAGACTCCTGCAAATTTTATGTGATCCTCTATTCGGCTTTTCTTCCCGAACGCCAAACAGCGCATCAGGGGCTACTGTCTATGCAGTATTATTATTTACACATTCTTTACTTACCTCAAAGCCTGTTAAAAGGCCAGTACAAGCTTCAGTCAGTCCGCTCTTGGCGGACTGAGCCTTCTGGACCACCGCACTCATAATGGTGCGGTGCTCCTCGTCGATGGAGGCGCCTTGGAGCGCCTCCAACAGATTGTCCAGCGCCTCCGGTTGGACGGGGGTCACCGGCACGGTGGGCTTGCTCCTCTTGGAAGGAGGTCCCCTGCCGGACTCTAGAACCTTTGAAGGTTCCGGAGCGGTGTCCGGCCTAGAGCCGGACTTGGAGCCCTGGGGGGTTTCACCCCCTTTACTCCTGGAGTCCGGGAGGTCGCCTTGCGGTGCCTCCAGGACCACCTCTTCCCGGCTTGGAACCCGTTGGGACAACACTTCGGTGTTGTCCGTAGGGCGGGGGGAGGAAGCCGTCGGAAGCGAGTTCACATCCGACGAGTCCAGTGAGCCGCTCGATGACGCGTCGAGCCAGTCTTTGGGTGGGCTGCATAAACATATTCGACAGAAGGGAAAGCTGTGCAATAAACGAATACTATGAGTTACTCTGGTATCCGGATACTTACGATTTTGCCAAGGGCTTGGCCCTGGGTGGCCACTCCTCTCCGCCATCGTCGGCGTTGGTGGAGTAGTCCGGAGGAAGGATTTCCCCTTCTTGGACCCTCCGGCCTCCCCAGAGAGGGCGGCCTTCCTTTTCTTCTCTCCTCCCGCTGGAGGGGGAGAGGTCTCTTCTTCTTCCTCCTCGTCTTCACGGGAGGAATGCTCCTCGGAACCGTCGGATGATGGATCCGACACCTCCTGGCGCCGGGCACTCTTTAGAGTCCCCGTGGCCTTTTTCGCGGCCTTCTTCTCCGGCACCACATAGGGTGCCGGGACCAGCAGCTTCGCCAAGCGAGCGTCCGCTGGGCCTTCAGGCAAAGGAGCCGGACAGTTGATCTGTCCGGACGTCACCTGCCAATCCTGTCAAAGGTAAGGGAGCTTAGATCCCGCATGGAGACAAACTATGAAAAACTGATACCCTGTAAAAGGAAAAAACAGCTTACCACATGAGCGTGATGCTGCGTACTGAATCCGCGATCCTCAGTAGCGGATGCAGGGGCCTCGGCGCCCTTGAAAAGCACCTTCCAGGCATCTTCGTACATTGTGTCGAAGAGCCTGCTCAGAGTTTGGTGCCGCGCCGGGTCGAACTCCCACAGGTTGAAAGCCCGTTGTTGACACGGGAGGATCCGGCGGATGAGCATAACCTGGACTACATTGACAAGCTTGAGCTGCTTGTCCACCAGGGTTTGGACGCATGTTTGGAGTCCGGTCAGCTCTCCCTTTTTACCCCATGACAGGACCATCTCTTTCCAGGACGTGAGCCGCGTTGGGGGTTCGGATCGGAACTCGGGGGCTGCGACCCACTTAGGGTCGCGCGGCTCGGTGATGAAAAACCACCCTGATTGCCACCCCTTCAGGGTCTCCACAAAGGAGCCCTCGAGCCATAATATGTTGGGCATCTTGCCCACCATGGCGCCTCCGCACTCTGCCTGGTTGCCGCGCACCACCTTCGGCTTGACATTAAAAGTCTTGAGCCATAGGCCGAAATGGGGGCGGATGCGGAGGAAGGCCTCGCACACGACGATAAACGCCGAGATGTTGAGGACAAAGTTCGGGGCCAGATCGTGGAAATCCAGGCCATAGTAGAACATGAGCCCCCGGACAAATGGGTGGAGGGAAACCCAGTCCGCGGAGGAAATGGGGGAGGAACACCACCCTCTCATGGGTCCTAGGAGTAGGGATGAGCTGCCCCTCTTTGGGAAGCCGGTGCGGAATGTCGTTGGACAAGTATCCGGCCTTCCTTAGTCTTTTGATGTGTCCCTCCGTAATGGAGGAGACCATCCACTTGCCTCCCACTCCGGACATGGCTGGAGAAGGTGGAGGTGGGGAGTGCCGACTTGGGCGCTGGAGCTCGAGTGCGCGAAAATGGATAGGCAAAGGAGGAAGAAGGCGTAGGTGAAAAGGTGGATCCTTATGCCCTTATATGGGTGGACGCGACTATGCGTCCCCACCAGCCTGGTAAAACTCGCGTATTTCCCAAGCACCGTAATCAATGGTGCGGTTGGGTTACCCACGCCCGTATTGATGAGAATCCCAGAATAAGGGGACACGATCTCTGCTTTAACAAGACGTGCCAAGGAAACCACCTCGCATGACGCGCTGAGGTGGGATAATAAAACGACTCGGATAAAGGCTTGGCCGTGGTGTGTCGCACTACGGAATACGTCAGCAGATTAGATT
Organism: Triticum monococcum; assembly: GCA_034509565.1. Classification (NCBI taxonomy): domain Eukaryota; kingdom Viridiplantae; phylum Streptophyta; class Magnoliopsida; order Poales; family Poaceae; genus Triticum; species Triticum monococcum. The sequence goes on from CM067847.1 coordinate 574,176,496, forward strand.
TGTGTAAATATTATTCTCTCTATGGCAATATGTGGAAACTTATTTTGCAGAGCCGGACACTATCTTTGTGTTCAAAATCTTCTATGAAGTACTTGGAGGAGGAACCCGCCTTGCAATGCCGAAGACAATCTGCGCGCCGGACTCGTCGTCATTGAAGCCTGGTTCAGGGGCTACTGAGGGAGTCCTGCATTAGGGGGTGTCCGTATGGCCGGACTATACCTTCAGCCGAACTCCTGGACTATGAAGATACAAGATTGAAGACTTCGTCCCGTGTCCGGAAGGTACTTTCCTTGGCGTAGAAGGCAAGCTTGGCGATACAGATATGTAGATCTCCTACCATTGTAACCGACTCTATGTAACCCTAACCCTATCCGGTGTCTATATGAACTGGAGGGTTTTAGTCCGTAGGACAACATACACAACAACAATCATACCATAGGCTAGCTTCTAGGGTTTAGCCTCTCTGATCTCGTGGTAGATCTACTCTTGTACTACCCATATCATCAATATTAATCAAGCAGGACATAGGGTTTTACCTCCATCGAGAGGGCTCGAACCTGGGTAAAACTTCGTGTCCCTTGCCTCCTGTTACCATCCAGCCTAGACGCACAGTTCGGGACCCCCTACCCGAGCTCCGCCGGTTTTGACACCGACACTTGTCTTTGATAAACAAACTACAAAGGTGCTTTTTATTACATCCCAATAGACTGAATGTTAAGTATAAAAGGGGCGGAGTATCTCCGCATTCCAAGCGCGCGGCTCGTCTTTCTTGTGCTCGACGTCGTAGAGGTGGTACGCTCCATTGCGTAGCACTGTGGTGACAACGAAGGGCCTTCCCAAGAGGGAGCAAGCTTGTGTGGTTTCTGCTGATCCACTCGGAGAACCAAGTCTCCCTCTTGAAATGCTCTACCCCTCACGTTTCTGGCATGGAATCGATGCAGGTCTTGCTGATAGATGGTTGATCGGATCAAGGCAATCTCTCTTTCTTCTTCTAGGAGATCAACTTCATCTTGCCGTGCTTGTTCTGCTTCTTCTTCTGAGAAAAGCTCAACTCGGGGTGCATTGTGGAGCAAGTCACTCGGAAGTACAACTTCGGCTCCATAAACCAAGAGAAATGGGGTTCTGCCAGTCGACCGATTGGGAGTTGTCCTCAACCCCCACAATACTGATGGAAGTTCGTCGACCCAGGCACCTGCTGCGTGTTTGTGGTCACGCATCAGTCGGGGTTTCAATCCTTTGATAATCAATCCATTTGCTCTTTCAGCTTGCCCATTCGACTCGGGGTGGGCGACTGAGGCATAGTCGACTCGAGTACCTTGTGAAGCACAGAAAGTTCTGAAGTCATCAGAATCGAAGTTTGATCCATTGTCAGTGATGATGCTGTGTGGAACACCATATCTGAATGTTAACTCTTTGATAAAGCTGACAGCAGTACTGGCATCAAGGTTCTTGATAGGCTTGGCTTCAATCCACTTGGTGAACTTGTCGACTGCTACAAGCACAAGAGTGAATCCACTCCTACCTGTCCTCAAAGGTCCAACCATATCCAATCCCCAAATAGCAAAAGGCCAGACGAGTGGAATGGTCTTCAGGGCCAACGCAGGCTTGTGAGACATATTGGAGTAAAACTGGCAACCTTCACATTTGTCGACTATTTCTTGTGCCATCTCATTTGCCCGTGGCCAGTAAAATCCTGCTCGGTATGCTTTGGCCACAATGGTCTGAGAGGACGCATGGTGACCACAGGTCCCCGAGTGGATGTCATTGAGGATCACTCGACCTTCTTCAGGTGTTATGCATTTCTGGCAAACTCTAGTCACACTTTCTCTGAACAACTGTCCTCTTATCACAGTAAAGGCTTTAGATCGACGGACAATCTGTCGAGCCTCTTCTTCATCTTCTGGGAGTTCCCTTCTAAGAATGTATGCGATATATGGTACTGTCCAATCGGGGTGATGACCAAAACCTCCATAATCAAATCGACCAATGCTGGAACCTCGATTTCAGTCGGATCGGTGGCACTCTGCGGCTGCGGGGGCTCTTTAGTAAAGGGATCTTCTTGAACTGAAGGTGTATGCATATGCTCCAGGAACACATTGCTGGGAATGGCTTCCCTCTTGGAGCCTATCTTTGCCAGATCATTGGCTGCTTGATTTTTCAGTCGAGGCATGTGATGAAGCTCTAACCCCTCAAACCTCTTTTCTAACTTTTTCACTGCATTGCAATAACCAGTCATAGCTGGGCTTCTGACATCCCACTCCTTCATCACTTGATTGACCACCAAATCCGAGTCGCCATAGACCATGAGGCAATGGACGCCGAGTGAAATGGCCATACACAACCCATACAGAAGTGCCTCATATTCGGCTTCATTGTTGGAGGAATCGAAGTGAATCTGGAGAACATAGCTGAGTTTATCACCACGGGGGGATACCAACACCACCCCACCACCAGAACCATTCAGCATCTTGGACCCACCGAAGAACATGGTCCAATGCTCCGAGTGAACTTGGGCCGGAAGTTGCTATTCGATCCACTCGACGAGGAAATCAGCTATTGCTTGGGACTTGATAGCTTTCCTTGCCTCAAATTTGATGTCCAGGGGAAGGAGTTCAATCACCCACTTTGCCATTCGATCGGTTGCATCTCTGTTGTTCAGAATCTGTGATAATGGAGCGTCGCTGACGACTGTAATGGAATGATCAGAGAAATAGTGTGCAACCTTCTTCGTGGTCATGTAAATCCCATAAACAAGTTTCTGATAATGTGGATATATTTTCTTTGATGGAGTCAGAACTTCAGAAACATAATATACTGGGCACTAAACTTTATAGGCTTTTCCTTCTTCCTCCCGCTCAACCGTGAGTACTACATTGACAACTTGTCCAGTGGCTGCAATATAAAGTAGTAAAGGCTCTTTGCTGATTGGTGCAGCAAGCACCGACTAGGTGGAAAGCAGGGCTTTGAGCTCTGCAAACGCTGCATCAGCTTCGAGAGTCCACTCGAACTTACCAGTCTTCTTCATCAGTCGGTAAAGAGGCAATGCCTTTTCACCGAGGCGAGAAATGAATCGACTCAAGGCGGCCAAACAACCAGTAAGTTTCTGGACATCGTGCACACGCACAGGGTGTTTCATCTGAAGTATAGCACCAACTTTATCTAGGTTAGCGTCGATCCCTCATTGGGAAACAAGGAAACCGAGTAACTTTCCACCAGGAACTCCGAATGTGCACTTTGATGGATTAAGCTTGATATCATATCTTCTGAGATTGTCAAAGGTTTTAGCAAGGTTAGCCAGCAGGTCGGAACCTTTACGTGACTTGACCACAATGTCATCCATGTATGCTTCCACATTCGGACTGATTTGAGTGAGCAGACACTTCTGGATCATCCTCATGAATGTGGCTCCGGTGTTCTTCAAGCTGAATGGCATGGTGACATAACAGAAGCATCCGAATGGAGTGATGAAAGCTGTTTTTATCCCATCAGGTCCAAATAGTTGGATCTGATGGTACCCAGAATAGGCGTCCAAAAAAGACAGATGCTCACACCCCGCAGTTGAGTCGATGATTTGGTCGATGCGGGGGAGAGGAAAATGATCTTTTGGGCAGGCCCGATTGATATGCTTGAAGTCAATGCACATGCAAAGTGAGTCGTCCTTCTTGGGTACCATGACAACATTGGCGAGCCACTCGGAGTGGTAGATTTCTCGGATGAACTCAGCTACCAGGAGCCGAGCCACTTCCTCGCCAATTGCTTTTCTCTTCTGGATGGCGGACCGTCGGAGATGTTCCTTGACTGGTTTTACTTTTGGGTCGACTCGCAAATGATGCTCAGCCCGTCCCCTGGGTACACCCGGCATGTCAGAAGGTTTCCATGCAAAGATGTCCCAGTTCTCACGGAGGAACTGGATGATCGCTTCTTCCTATTTGCTGTCGAGTGCTATTGAGATATGGGTCGGAGCAGCTTTGGGATCGGTCGGGTGAATATGAATCGACTTCATTTCACCGGACGGCTGAAATGCAGAATCTATGGCAGGCTTCTTGGCTCGCAGCAAATCACTCGGATCTGCATTTTTCTGATATTTTTGAAGTTCCACTACTGCAATTTGTGCATGGGCAATTTTTGAGCCCTTTTGGAAGCACTCTTCCGCCTTCTGCCGATTACCAGTGACAGTGATTACTCCTCTAGGACCAGGCATCTTCAATTTGAGATACACGTAACATGGTCGAGCCATAAAACATGCATAAGCGGACCTACCCAGAATAGCGTGGTAAGCACTCTTGAAATCCACTACCTCAAATGTCAACTTTTCCTTGCGGTAATTCTTGGAATCACCAAAAACCACATCAAGGGCGATTTTGCCGAGTGACTGAGCCTTCTTGCTAGGTATAACGCCATGGAAACTCATGTTGCTTTCACTAAGCAATACCAAATCCATATCCATATGGGTCGGGTTTGGATCGGGTTGAACAATACCAAATCCATATCCATATCCATGAAGGCAGTCCCAGCCCATCCATGAAAAAACCCATGGACGAAAAATTGTGACCATGTCCAAATCCGATGGATATCCATACCCATTGGATATCCATCAGGTCCTCTCAAGACCTATACACAAGACATAACTCATTGCATAATGTGCACTCTGCATTGGCGTGCTCACTCCCTGCCGTGCAGTCATAGCCCTTGCATTGTCCCACTGCTGCGGCCATGCATCAATGTGTGTGTGGAAAAGCGAAGATGGAGCTGGGTTGTCGCAGGCCAGTAGTGGCTGCTGCAGCGATCCACCTTACGTGGGGGTAGCGGCTAGCAGTGGCGGCCTCCGCTAGGGCTATGAGAGGAGTAACTCAAGGAGATGGCACCGACTCTCAATGACAAGTCATTTAATTAGTGTAGATAATAGGATGAGAAGGTGCGTTGGAGTATGTTATGGTGGGGATTGTGTAATTTCTTTTGGATGTTTTAGATAAAGGATAAAATTATAGTGGAACATGTGACTATGGGGTAGGGTAGCGTAATATTGCTCATTAAGTCAGACGATCGGGTCGGGTTTGGATATATCCATGGGTACAAGATTATGTCCATGCCCTATCCATGAGTAATCGGATCGGATTTGGACGCTACCCATGGGCGCAAAAGCATATCCAAACCCTATCCATTCGGGTTGGATATCCATGGGTATCCATGTCCATGGATAAAATTGCCATCCTTATCTGGGACCACTTCAGATAACTGGGTGTTGCAGGAGTAACCATGTTTACTTCTCTGTTAATAACTTCCAACCGACTTTTGCTTTCAACATCAGCAAAAATCATCAGTGTGGAATTGACATTGGGAAAACCATCATCATCTTCTTCCCTATCCTCACCTCCGTCCGACTCCTTTTCCTTCTCCTTGGGTTGTTTCTCTCGGAACTGCTGGATTAGGAAACGACACTGTCGAGTGGTGTATTTAGGGTAAATGATGTTCCCCTCTTCATCTCTTTTGGTATGAATATGGCATGGTAAATCCAACACATCATTCCCATCTTTATCCTTAACTTTTTTGGGAGTCATGGGCCCTTTGGGCTTTCCTTTGAACTTTCCTTGGGCAACAACTAATGCTTCACCAGGAGCAGTTGGTTTAGCCTTTCGCTTCTATTTCCGACGGGAATTCCCTCCTCTGGTTTCTTGGGCGACTGTTTTGTGCTTGCCACTCTGGAGTCGGTCTTCCTCTTCACCATTGGCATATTTGGTGGCAATCTCCATCATCCGAGTCAGAGTCATATCTCCTGTCCGACCGAATTTCAGATTCAACTCCCGATACTTAACACCTTCCTTGAAGGCACAAAATGCTTGGTGATCTGACACATTCTCCACTGTATGATGTAACGTGATCCATCTCTGGATATAATCCCTCAAGGTTTCATTCGATTTCTGAACACAACACTGCAATTCTGTCAACCCTGCCAGTCTTTTGCAAGTGCCTTCAAAGGTTCTAACAAACACTCGAGCAAGTTCCTCCCAACTATATATGCTGCCAGGAGCCAACTGATTCAACCACGCTCTGGCCGAGCCCTCCAACATCAAAGGGAGGTGCTTCATAGCCACATCATCATTGCCGCCACCAATCTGCACAGCCACTCGGTAGTCCTCAAGCCAAGTGTTTGGCTTGGACTCGCCGGTGAACTTGCTGACTCCAGTCGCCAACCTGAAGTTGGGAGGAATCACTGCTGCTCTGATGGCTCTGCTGAAACACTCGGGCCCTGAAACGTGCACCCTGCTTCCAGTCGGATGATCTCTATCGTGACCTTCTCTGTGAGCCATGTTCCTATCAACCAGATCTTGAATGAGGATAGACCTTGCATCAAAGCCTGGCTCTCTAGGGTCGACCGGAATTCTTCGTTCGCCGCTGTGGGGGTGCTTGTCATCTTGCCGCCGAGGCACGCATGACCCACTCCTCGGAGGAGGCGTGGGCACTCGACGACGGTCATCATGGTCGAGTCGATAATCATACTGCTCACGGTTCCTGTACTGATCTTGCCGGTGCCCACGTTCCTCACGCCGCAGAGGCGATCTTGGGCTGTGAGCAGATTGGACAGTATCTGCCACCGCAGATCTGCTATGAATCCTATTCCGCGACTGAGATACTGCTGTATTCTGCTCTCCTGCTACCCGGAGTAAAGCCCGGATCTGCATCAAACCTCGGCCAGCTTCTGACTGAGAAGGTTGAATTGACTCTGCTAGTCGAGCTGCAGCCGTGAGATTCTGGATCGGAGTTTGGTATACCTGAGTCGGAGGCAGAAAAAGTTGTCGTCGACCAGACTCAGGAATCCGCTGCCGAGCATGCTCGTCGAGTGCGCGCTGGAGGTTCTCTAGTCGAGTGCGCTCAGCCAAGTTGGCCAGGCGCATCTCCTCCAAGGCCTGGGCCTCGGGGGTTTCTCCAATGATAGGAGTGTGAAGTGCATCCATATTACGGCAGCGAAGCTCTTCCCTCCGCTGCGAAGAGAGGGGTTCGGGGTGGTACTCCTCGTGGACATGTGATGGGTCGCCGATGCCATCACCACCGTCTTCACGGGTGAAGCCAAGAGGAGTGCATGGTCCATTGACCATCAAAACTTCCGCCGCGGGGTCGCTGCTGTCGCACTCGGATGCAGTCTCGATGGAGCCAGTCGACAGATCGAACATGCCATAGAGAGTTTCATCGGGCTCGATCGCCGCGATTTGTGGGGTGGCCGATTGGCGGGCCACCTCATGCCTCACCCACCGCTGAAGCCACGACTGACCGGATCGCTGGCGCCGGCGAACAACGGAAAGTGAGGTTGTCATAGGAGCTGACTGATACTGAGTCGACGGCTGCCGAAGAAGGATGCCATGGATGCATGCATGGAAGTGCGTCGCCCCGCGGACGGGGAGCGGCTCGACGTCGAGTGGAGCCTCGTGGAGCCAAGCAGAGTCATCGGCGATGAAAATAAGCGCGTCAAGATGGATCTCGCGGCCTTCAGCCAATCCTCTGCCGGAAACCATGATGACAGGAATCGGAAAAATCGCAACTTCTCCAACAAACTGCTAAGACACCTGCCCCACGGTGGGCGCCAACTTTCGTGGATCTAAGACTGACAGTAGAATGGGGGTAGGTATGAGGAGGCAAGATCTTAGCTATGGAGTAGTTGTACACATGATTTTACGAGTTCAGGCCCTTCTCGGAGGAAGTAATAACCCTACGTCTCGGTGCCCTGAGGCGGTCGACTGTATTATATGCGTGTGTGAGTCTACAAAAGATGCGAACCCTTGTCCTAGAGGAGGGGGTGGCTTATATAGAGTGCGCCAGGACCCCAGCTCCCCTCCATTACGCGGGGTTCAATGTACATAAAGAAGGAGCGTTACAGGTAACGTCTGTATTAAAGTGCTATAAATGATAGTTAAGTCTATGAGTAAACACCCGACCGTTGCTGTGTAGAGTGACTTTAGATCTTCTGTTTGTCGAGTGATTTCTGTGACGGTCGAGTGACATTGATTCTTCCGAGTGGAATGTCTCTGGTCGAGTGGATGATGGTACCCTTTGAATGCTTCTGGCTTTAGGGTGATGTCCTTGGGGAGGGTGTCTAGGTCAGGCCTATGACCCTACCCTAGGTGCATAGCTTCATCAACTACCACTGGTGGTAGATAAAATTTGTCCTATATATATATAATGACATAATGTCGTACCTAGCTAGGATGCTTGGCCCACCACCTCCCACTTTGTGTCAGCAGGGCGGATGCACGTAATGATCGATACTTTGGTCATACATGCATGTCACCATGACTAGACGGACCAATGAATCTATCGTTTGGTCAAATGACAGTTGTTGTTGTCGATAAACCACTTGGGCAATAGATTGAACCATCATAAAAATCACACGAGAGGTACCACAAAACCATCACCTCTTGCATGTAGCCCAAAATAATGTACGCAGGGAAGGGGTGATGTATGTTTTCAATATAGAATAATGTACAATTTAGATGCGGTGCCTACCTCTCGATACAGACAACAACCATGAAGGCAAGGTAGTTAAGGACGAGATATGCGTGGTATGATGTATGTCGAACCCAACAATCCAAGCTTGTGGGTGGGAATCCTGACAACGCATGAGCTCGAGCTTTGGTTGAGCGACATGTGACGGTGACTGGCCCTAACACGAACTAGGAGGAGTCCATTCATGGCCAACACATATCCCTCATTATCGGTCAAAGGGTTGATACATATACGCTCGGAGAGCCCACAGATATGCGTGTCGTCACAAAAAACCGCACAAGGTAGACGTGGTTGATCAGAAGACCCCATATACACTACATGCGGCCCGAAAATATGTATGGGTACGGTGGTGTGTGATGTGTTTAAATCCCAAATGGACAACTTCGTTGGGCCACCAACTACATTACAAACCGAACACCGTACCTGACTCCAAGCCTGGTTCAATACGTACGATGTCAGTTTCCCAACTTCGAGGCGGCAGCGGCGGGGGAGGAAGGGTCGTCCCACGCATGCGCTCAAACTTTATTTGGTCTAGCACGGGACACATCTATATCTATATCTATACCCCAATATAGTGTGCGAATAACTTTGAAAGTTGGTCATTGGATGAAGCCAATCTGACGGTACAGAGATGGCAAATCCGAGCACTACTGGCCGTTGGATATCATCTACATTCCACGAGATTCTGCCACATGTACAATCTAGAAGACTCCATGGCTGAACTTAAGCATAATGCACAAACCTCAAAACACAAGCACTTCTCCTTTGTTCTCTAGGATCTTCCATATCTTAGTTGCACAAACTTTTTTTTCTAAATGAATTGTCACTTTTTGTTTTTACTTTATGCTTTACAATGCACAATTCTATGAATCTTAAAATAGATTTTTTTATAAAACTAGTTGATTTTGGATGAGATGAAGTATAAGAATTAAATGAACATCTACATCATGCATATATGACTCAAAGCTTACATGCTACAGTGTGGTATTTATTCATAATTTGGTTACCAAACCTCATGCCTGCAATGCACGTGTACCTTACTAGTATCAACAGGAAACCATCATGGTCAACCCTTCTAGTTGTTGGGTTAAAGGGATAGATTGTGCCCCCCTAATTGTCAATAAGGACAATATATATACCTTGGGGAGCCCACCGATATGTGTCACATGTATAAGCCTCACAAGGGAGACATGCTCGAGAAGAACACCCTGCCCCCTATACCCTGCATGCAACTTGAAAAATGTTTATATAATCGCCATGACAGGTCAAGTCAATCATTCTTCAATTTTTAGAGCAAAAAATAACCCATAAAAACATAGTAGGTTTATATAATCGCCATGATAGATCAAGTCAATCATTCTTTAATTTTTAGAGCAAAAAATAACCCATAAAAACAAGTCTACAAATTAGCAAAACAAGGATCCCAAGGTTTATATAATTGCCATGATAGGTCACTATAGAGATATTTTTTTTGAAAATACTATAGAGATATAATATATCTCTATAATGACCGTGTCATGGCATTTAAATGAAGCTTGAGATATGCAGCTTCCCACTGGGTCACCCATCCTTGGACTACTCCAGCCAGAGCACGTTTTACTTCTGCGTTCTATTCGACTAGGCTAGTGGATGGGAAGCCGCCCCTTGCAGATAAGAACTGCCTCCTTGCCATTAAGGCATTTCATGCTGGTCACCCTATGGGACCTACTCCCTGCTATCACACATATTTATGCTTTTAGAAACTGTGTGGGGTATTTACATGGTCGGTGTGTCGTCGCTAGCCTTCAATGAGCACTGACACTGGTAGTGGGAAAACGATGGGAGAAGAGGCGGGAAACGGATGAGAGGAGTGGCGAGAAACGGTATCCTATTTAGAAAACCTAGTAGAGAAGGAAGCATGAGCAGCACGATGCATGTGCACAATGCTTACCCATGTACTGCATGTGTTGTCGAAAGGGCTCAGGGTTTCCGTTCGATCTAGGAGCATCCAACGGTGCGCACATACGATCTGTGGGGTTTGGGTTCTGGCAAATCAGAACACATGACTCAGATCACGCGCGTGGCAGGGGGGAGGGGGCATCGGCCACGGTTTGGTAGGCACACGGCTTTCGTGAGTGAACCGTGTGCTATTTGAAAACATTTCATGATAAGAATCTCGATTTTAAATCCCCATAAATCCAAAACTAACCCGAAAATCGTGAAACCTGGCATGGTGTCATGACATGGCACATATATGTCGAGGAATTTTTTTCGTCTATTTTGGCGCAAGTTTTATTACAAGCCTCTTACAAACCGGAGCTTCTCTCAAATAAGCCTCGTGGTTCCGATAGGGAAAGGTGTCCCCCTTGTGGGCGAAACGTAATCATCGCCTCTTTTCGCCTTGTATTTTCTTCTACGGGCAACATGGAACGATAGGATATTCGTGCTGAAATTTAAACTTATTCAGGCTTCGTTTGGTCTTTTTATACACTAATTGAGTTTCCTAGGCATTTAATGTCCATAATTCAAATCTGAACATAAAATACATGCTCAAGTTCACCAAAATGGCTAGAAAATTTATACATGTGTCCTTGGGTGCATGTTTAGTTCACATGCCAGGAATGGGAACGAATTACAACCGTACCCGCGTCCTGGCTCGTCCTCAAACATTTGGAATCTCGGTTTTTAAATCCCCATAAATCATAAACTCACCAGAAAGTCATCAAAGGTAGCATGGTGTCACATCATGGCACATATATGTCGTGGTGAAAACATTGTCCAATTTGGGCCAAGCTTTATTACAAACCTCTTACAAACCGGAGCTTCTCTCAAAGAAGCCTCATGGTTCCGATAGGGAAACGTGTTCCCCTTGTGGGCGAAATGTAATCACTGCCTCTTTTCGCCTTGTATTTTCTTCCACGGGCAACATGGAATAACATGATATCCGTGCTGAAATTTAAACTTATTCAGGGTTCGGTTGGCCTTTTTATACACTAATTGAGTTTCCTAGGAATTTAATGCCCATAATTCAAATCTGAACTACAAATACATGCTCCTGTTCACCAAAATGGCTAGAAAAATTATAGACGTGTCCTTGGGTGCATGTTTAGTTCCCATGCCAGGAATGGGAATGAATTACAACCGTACCTGCATCTTGGCTCATCCTCAAACATTTGGAATTTTGGTTTTTAAATCCTGTAAATCCTAAACTCACCAGAAGTCATCAAAGGTGCATGGTGTCACATCATGGCAGATATATGACGTGGTAAAAACATTGTCCAATTTGGGCCAACCTTTATTACAAACCTCTTGCAAACCGGGGCTTCTCTCAAAGAAGCCTCGTGGTTCTGATAGGGAAACGTGTTCCCCTTGTGGGCGAAATGTAATCACTGCCTCTTTTCGCCTTGTATTTTCTTCCACGAGCAACATCGAACGACATGATATCCGTGCTGAAATTTAAACTTATTTAGGGTTCGTTTGACCTTTTTATACACTAATTGAGTTTCCTAGGCATTTAATGTCCATAATTCAAATATGAACTACAAATACATGCTCCAGTTCACCAAAATGGCTAGAAAAATTATAGATTTGTCCTTGGGTGCATGTTTAGGTCCCATGTTAGGAATGGGAACGAATTACAACCGTACTGGTGTCCTGGCTCGTCCTCAAACATTTCGAATCTTGGTTTTTAAATCCCCATAAATCCAAAACTCACCAGAAAGTCACCAAAGGTGGCACGGTGTCACGTCATGGCACATTTTGTCGTGGTAAAAACATTGCCAATTTGGGCCAAGCTTTATTACAAACCAGAGCCCATCGCAAGAAACCTCGTGGTTTCGATAGGGAAATGTGTCCCCTTGTGGTCCAAACGATAATCGCTCCCTCTTCTAGCCTCGTATTTTCTTCTACATGCAATAGAGAACAATGGGAAATTCGTGCCGAACTTTGAAATTATTCAGTGTTCGTTTGACCTTTTTTATTCATTAATTGAGTTTTCTAGGAATTTAATGTCCATAATTAAAATCCGAACTACAAATACATGCTCCAGTGCACCAAAATGGCTAGAAAAACGTACATGTTTCCTTGGGGTGCATGTTTAGGTCCCATGGAATGAATGGGAATGAATTCAACCGTCTCGCCGTCCTGGCATGGCCACAAACATTGCGAATCTCGGTTTTTAGATCTCTGTAAATCCAATACTCACCAGGAAATCATGAAACTTGGCATGGTGTCACTACATGGTACATATAATTGTCCAATTTGGGCGAAGCTATATTACAAGCCTCTTACAAACCGGAGCCTGTCGCAACCCTCGTGGTTCCGGTAGGGAAACATGCCCCTCTTGTGGGCGAAACGATAATCGTTGCCTCTTCTCGCCTTGAACTTTGTTTTCTACAGGCAACATGGAATAACAGGAGTGTCGGGCTGAAATTTGGAAGTGTTCAAGGTTCGTTTTGTCATTGTATATATTACTAATTACTAAGTTTTCTACACATTTAATGTAGTCCATAATTCAAATTTGAACTACAAGCACATGCTCTAGTGAAGCAAAATGGATGGGAAATCATACATGTGTCATTGGGTGCATGTTTAGGTCTCGTTTAAGGAATGGGAATGAATTACAAACTTGTCGTCGTCTTGAAACATTGAGAACCTCGGTTTTTAAATCCCAGTAAATCAAAAAGTCACCCAAAAAGCATGAAACTTGGCATGGTTTCATGACATGGCACATATATGCCGTGGTAAAAAAACATCCAGTTTGAGAAGAGGCGCACACATTAGTAGCCAACGAAGTCCTTTTTGAAACAAAAAGATAACACGTTAATATCGCAAACAGTTGTATTATATTAACCGTGTCGGAATTTAACCATACGCGGTGGCATGCGTGCAGCTGTTTGATTAGATGGGACGAGCGCGAGAAGTCCGCCGTGCAGGCTCGACGGGACGCGTGCGAGCAGTCCGCCACGCAGGCTCGACGGGACGCGTGCATCCTGTCCACCTCGCAGGCTTGAGGGGACACATGCGAGCAGCAAGGCCACCCATGCTCATCGGGAAGCGAGCTCTTTGACCTCCATGCACCAACTGTCGCCCGCCTCGCTCACAACTTCTCCATTAATGGGTTAATTAAAGCACCTGGACAGAGGGTGTTTTCTTGTGATCCCATGGCAGCATTTGCTTTGTTTGTGTTTTCAACTCATATTCCAACCTAATTTAAATTGCCACACAGGGAAACGGATAATACGACCACAAATAAAATGGCAACGGATAATACAACGACAAAGTTACAATGGCGCAGATAATAATTGTCTTACATATTCCGGATAATTTAAAATGCCACATGCGGCAAAGCCCGGAAGACACGTGGGCAAGAGAAGAAGGAAATTGCAGACAACGATCTGGGTTGCTACTGTCTCTACTCGTCGATGGATCGCTGGGCAACGAAATCCTCCAGCTCCTTCTTCAATTCCTCACGACTTTGCTTGAAAGCAGCCACGGATTCCTCCACCTCCTGCTCGTGCTCGATCCGGAGCTTCCTCAAGCCACCCATTAGTTCCTCGATGACCGCTTTCAGCGTCATCTCCGAGGCACTACTCTACTCATGCAACATCTTCTAGCTGGCAGCCTCCTCCTCCTTCTCGGCGAGCAACTTGAGGAGCTTCGCATTGTCACCCATGAGTTGCTCAATGAGGCCGGTCGCCTTCTCAACTGGGGCATCGCTGATCTTTAGCAACTTCATCAAGCCATCGACCAGCTCCTGCTGCATAGTGATGCCAGCGAGAATGTCATCGTTGCCAGTGAAGGACTTCAGGAACACTGGCTTGTCATGATGGCCGACGCCGCGAATGCGGTTGTGAGAGCCCTCACGTGCCCGTGAGAGCTCATTCGAGGGCTCCGCGGTGCGCCCGGACATCTCTGCTACGACTGCGGCTTCGCGGCGGGACCTCTCTAGTGCTTCTATGGCCTTGGTCTTTGCTGCCTGGTTATATGTCCACCCTAAACTCCTCCTACCGGTCATGACAGAACGACTTGACAGGAAATACCAGTTTTATGGGTGATGAGGAGAGAAACTGTGAAGTAATTTTCGAGTGTGTAGTTTTTATAGCCCGGTGCTAAGTGTGAACACATATTAATTTGATAGGTTTGGACAGATTTGCAATTACTTATTCCGTTGTAATCTGCAATGTGACGAGAAATAAGGTCAAAATTTATTGTTTGCAAAAGGTTGACCACGTGGTTGCTCGCCGTTGAGGCGGCCGCGGCGCGCTCCGCTGTGGCGTCCCTGCCCGCGCTCTGCTCGCCATTGAGGCAAATTTACAATGGCACTGGTTAATAATTCTTAATAATTGTCTTACATATTCAGGATAATTTAAAATTCCACATGTGGCATGGCCCAGAACACTCACGACCTACATATGCATACAATTATAATAAAATATAAGCTAAAAGGCTGAGTTGGCGGCCTTCAGACGATGGTCTTCTCGGACTCCATGATCAGCATGGCACCCTTGCGGGCGTTCACTCCAAGTGTTGTGACCCACCTCCGCCTACGGAGCTGCTGGCGCTGGGAGGCTCTTAGGGCTGCTGGGCCTCTTCCAGAAGAGCTTGACAACATGCAATCACGCATGAAAACTCCGCGAAACTGCTCCATTTCCATGCCTCTGGTCTGGTAGCAAATTTTGTCCATCACATGCATTCTCAAGATATCACGTTTGCGATGTTCTACTTTGTCAGGGATGTCAACTCCGCCAAGGATGCGCTCGAGCCTGGCCACCACATCATCAGGATTGTGGTTGACACGGCCGCTGCGGGCAATGATGAAGCCGCAGGCTGCCTGTGTCTTAACTGAATCACAGAGGTCCTCTGCCCATTCCTTGCGGGGCATCAAGCTCTCGATGAGCACTGGTGACGGTGGCTCTTCGGGTGGGTCGTCGATTATGCCGCCGAGCAACTCTGGATCTTTTGCATGATGGATGGCAAACTGCTCATCACACTCCTCTGAAATATGTCGATTGTGCTCCCAAGGACTGTCACGCTGATATCGCTGCTGATGGGCCATGGTGCCTGCACCGACCGATGAAGCTCTTGCTCCCCGACCTGCTCCGGCTTGTTCTCCTCGCCGAAGATGTAACGTAGGTAGGCGTCGATGTCAAAGCCTTGGTCGTTGCTTGCCATGCTTGTAATACTAATGGTAGATGGGTGAGGACTAAATCTGCGCAGAGTGTCGCGGTGGTGCGTTGCCACCCGGGTTATATGCAGCAAGCCGTTAGCTGGTGGCGGGAATCCGGTGAGGGAAGAGGCGTGGATTTTACAATTCACCCATGAGGAGCGCGGGAAGCATTCGCTGGAGCACGGGAAGCATTCGCTGGAGCGCGGGAAGACTAAGTGGAGCACATACACAACCCGAATACCGTATCTGGTGCCATGTGTTATTTATCACACGTGTTAACATAAGGAAACGTATGTGTAACTTACTAATCATCACACAGGAGTACTCGCAGACGCATCGTGTGCGATACTCCTAGCCACCGCAAGCAACTAGTTTGCATTTTTCAAAGTTTTTTGTACACACATAATCGCACAGGAACCAACTGTACTAACCGTCTGTGTTGTAATTTCTCATCGCAAATAGTTCATCCAAGTTTGTTGTTTGTCACGTATCACACACATCTTCTTAAGTTGAACCGTTTCTATTGTGTTCGCTAATCAAAAATAGTTTGTCCGAGTGAACCGTATGCCCTATATCACACACACCTTGATCAGGCTAACCGTTTCTGTTGCACTCCCTAATAGTAAACAATTCATCGGAGCGAACTATATGCCGTATATCACACACACATATATCAAGTGGATCAATAGAACACCCCATTGTCACCACGGGTATCCACATGCAAGACATACATCAAGTGTTCTAAAATCCAAAAAGCATTCAATCCGATAATGGTGAATCCACATAGGGAAAGACTAAATTCATCACAACAAGATAGAGCGGGAAGAACACCATATGATCCAACTATATTAACAAAGCTCGTGGTACATCAAGATTGTGCCAAATCAAGAACACGAGAGAGAGAGAGAGAGATCAAACACATAGCTACTGGTACATACCCTCAGCCCCGAGGGTGAACTACTCCCTCCTCATCATGGTGGCTGTTTGGATGATGAAGGTGGCCTCCGGTGATGATTTCCCCCTCCGGCAGGGTGCCGGAATAGGGCTCCAGATGAGATCGCTTCGGTCCAGAGGCTTGCGGAAGCGGAGCGGAAGTTCTAGGTTTCTTTCTGGTTTTTTTATATTTATAGGAATTTTTGGCGTAAGTTTCACGTCAGGGGGGCCCATGAGGGGCCGACAAGATCGCATGGCATGCCCTATGCAACAGGGTGCGCCCCTGAGCTTGTCGCTCCCTTGGACTTCATATGGTCCACCTTTTAAGCTTCGGGGGTCTCTTTTGGTCCATAAAAAATCACCATAAATTTTCAACCAATCCGAGAACTTTTATTTCTGCACAAAAATAACACCATTGTAATTCTGCTGAAAACAAAGTCAGTCCGGGTTAGTTTCATTCAAATCATACAAAAGTGCACCCAAAACCATATAAAATTGTTGTAAACATGGCATGAATACTTCATAAATTATAGATACATTGGAGACGTATCAAGGGTTATGAATGCAGTGGCCTCTTGGTCGGATTCTTCATTTTATTTGATGGTATCCCGAATATGCATCAAGGAAACACAAAAGCTCGTGCTCGGCTGTGGTGTCGACGATTTGGTCGATTCGTGGTAATGGGATGGGGTCCTTTGGGAAAGCCTTCTTGACATCTTTGAGATTGATGCATAGGCACCAAGATTTATCCTTCTTTGGAACCATGATGAGATTTGACAACCAGTCCAGATGCTTGATTTCTTGGATGAATACGACCTCTAGTAGTTTGGATAGCTCCTCCCCTATTGCTTTCCTCTTTGGTTCTAAGAACCTCCAAAGTGCATGCTTAACAGGTTTGGAACCTCAATGATGTTCAGGTTGTGCCGCAGGAGATTTCTTGGGATACGTGGCATATCATAAGGGTGCCAGGCAAAAATGTCCTAATTCTCGTGAAGAAAATTTTGCAATGCTTCGTCCACCGCAACATCGAGGCGAGTTCCAAGAGAGGCCATTTTAGACGAATCCTCGGGGTGAACTTGAAATTTGACAATTTCATCAAATGGCATGAATGATGTGAATTTTGATCGTTTGGTGAGGACAACATCGTCCTTGTTGACGGCTGCCCGTAGCTCAAATAATTCATCGGTAGCTATGGGCTTGAATTCTGCTTCTAGAGCCTAAGCTGTGGTTTTCTCCTCGGCTTTCATCGGTTGATCCAAGTTCCTCTTTACTGTGATCACGCCATTGGGCATGGGCATTTTTAGCTTCATGTATGCGTAATGGGGCACATTGTGAAGTTTAGCAAACATGGATCATTCGAGCAGCGCGTGGTAACCGCTCCGAAATAGGACCATGTCGAAGATTAACTCCTCGACCCGATAATTGTCAGGTGTTTCAAATGCCACATCCAGCGTGACCTTATTGGTGCACCATGCTTCCTCTCCTAGGAGCATACCTTCGAAGGTGGTCCAACTTGGTTAGATGTGGGATTTGTCAAACTGCAACTTTTGCAGAGTGTCATCATAGCTGAGGTTGAGGCTGCTGCTGCCGTCCATGAGGACCTTGGACAGTAGATAGCCATCGATGATAGGATCGAGGACAAGAGCCGCAACTTCTTTGTTGTGGACTCCTGTCGGTTGGTGTTATGATACGTCTCCAACATATCTATAATTTATGAAGTACTCATGCCATGTTTACAACAATTTTATATGGTTTTCGTATGATTTCATTAGAACTAACCCGAACTGACGCTGTTTTCAGCAGAACTACCGTGGTGTCATTTTTGTGCTGAAATAAAAGTTCTCGGAACGGGCTGAAAATTTACGGTGATTTTTTATGGACCAAAAGAGACCCCCGAACCTTCGAGGAAGGACCAGAAGCCTCATGAGGAAGCCACAAGCTTGCTAGGCGCGCCCTACTCCCCAGGACGCTTGGAGTGAGCTTGTCACTGCCTCGTGGACTCCCTTGACGTGAGACCGACGCCAAAAATTCCTATAAATACCGAAACCCACAAAAGAACCCTAGATGAGAAGTTCCGCTGACGCAAGCCTCTGTAGCCACGAAAAGTCAATCGGGGCCTATTCCGGCACTTTGCCGGAGGGGGAAAACATCACCGAAGGCCATCTTCATCATCCCGGGGGCCACCATGATGAGGAGGGAGTAGTTCACCCTCGGGGCTGAGGGTATGTACTAGTAGCTATGTGTTTGATCTCTCTCTCTCTCGTGTTCTTGATTGGGCACTATCTTGATGTACCACGAGCTTTGTTATTATATTTGGATCTTATGGTGTTCTTCCCTCTCTACCTTCTTGTGATGAATTGAGTCTTGCTCTTTGAGGTTTTTTTATGTTGGATTGAGTATTGGGTTTGAGAACACTCGATGTATGTCTTGCATATGGATAATCGTGGTGACAATGGGATATTATATTGATTCACTTGATGTATGCTTTGGTACTCAACTCGCGGATTCCTGAGGTGGCATTGGGGTAATCTATGCATAGGGGTTGATGCATGTTTTCATCCTACGTTCTTCGGTAGAAACTTTGGAGTGATTCTTTGTCGCATGTTGTGGGATTGTTATATGATCCAATTATGTTATCATTGTTGAGAGATTTTGCACTAGTGAAAGTATGAACCCGTTGCCTTATTTTCAAGCATTGCAATACTGTTTTTGCTCACTTTTATTACTGGTTACCTTGCTGTTTTTATTTCAGATTAGAAAAACCTATATCTACTATCCATATTACACTTGTATCACCATCTCTTTGCCGAACTAGTGCACCTATACAATTTACCATTGTATTGGCTGTTGGGGACACAAGAGACTCTTTGTTATTTGGTTGTAGGATTGTTTGAGAGAGACCATCTTCATCACACGCCTCCTACAGAATGATAAACCTTAGGTCATCCACTTGATGGAAAATTCTATTGTCCTACAAAACTCAACACTTGGAGGACCAACACGAGTGTACAAGAAGAAGGTTGTGTAGTAGATGATACGTCTCCAATGTATCTATAATTTTTGATTGTCCCATGTTATTATATTATCATTCTTGGATGTTTTATAATCATTTTATAGGCATTTTATATATTTTTTGGTACTAACCTATAGTGCCAAGTGCCAGTTGCTATTTTTTGCATGTTTTTTACATCACAGGAAATCAATACCAAACGGAGTCCAAATGCAGTGAAACTTTTTGTGGACATTTTTTGGACCAGAAGACATCCAATGGGCTGAAGAAGTGCCTGGGGGTGCTCCGAGGGGAGCACAGCGCACCCTGGTGAGTTGTGCCCACCTCGGGTGCCCCCGGACCGCCTCTTTACTCTATAAATACCCCAATATTCCAGAAACCCTAGGGGAGTCGATGAAAATCAATTCTAGCTGGCGCAAGTTCCAGAAACACCAGATCCAATCTAGACACCATCACAGAGGGGTTCATCATGTCCATTGGTGCCTCTTCGATGATGCGTGAGTAGCCTTTTGTAGACCCTCGGGTCCGTAGTTAGTAGCTAGATTGCTTCCTCTCTCTCTCTTGATTCTTAATACAATGGTCTCTTGGAGATCCATATGATGTAATTCTTTTGCGGTGTGTTTGTTGGCATCCGATGAACTTTGAGTTTATGATCGGATTGTAACGCCCCGAGGCCGTTGTGCCAGGTGTCTTCTAGTTATTCGATGTTGTTGCCTTGTCATTTGTTTGCGTGTCATGCATTTCATATCATGTCATCATGTGCATTGCATTTGCATACGTGTCCGTCTCATGCATCCGAGCATTTTCCCCGTTGTCCGTTTTGCAATCCGGCACTCCTACGTCCTCCGGCACCCCCTTTTGTCTCTTTTCGTGAGCGGGTGTTAGACTTTCTCGGAATGGACCGAGATTTTCCAAGCGGCCTTGGTACACCACCGGTAGACCGCCTGTCAAGTTTTGTGCCATTTGGAGTCCGTTTGATACTCCAGCGGTTAACCGGGGAACCGTAAAGGCCTCATGTGTGTTACAGCCCAACACCCCTCCAAAGTGGCCCATTAACCCATCCAAAACCCCTCCATCCTCTCGGCCATTCGATCACGATCGCGTGGCCGAAAACCGCACTCCATTTGGACATTGCTACCTCCCTCTACCTATAAATATGTGTCTCCCTCCGACTTTTTCGCGCAGTACAAACCCTAGCACCACAACCCTCGCGCTGCCGAACGTTTCTTCCTCTGCCGCCGGACATGTCCAACTTCCACCTCACTCCGTCCAATTAGCGAGCGCCACGTCACCCCCCTGCCGCTCGCCACCAACCGTAGCACGCCACGTCGCCCACGCCCACGCCCTCTCTCTCTCCTCCCTGCCGCCAGGCCCGCCGCGGCCCGGGTCGGGCCCTCCCGGCTCGCACGCCCGAGCCTGCCACCCGACGCCGCTCGCCCGCGTGCGCCGCCCATCCCGCCGTCGCCGACCGCCGTCTCCGCCGCGGCTCCGCCTCCCTGCACCGCCGGACTCCCTCGCCGCTTTGCCTGCTCCGCCGCGCCGCCACCACACGCTGACGCGCGCCACCACCCGACCTCCTCTGCGCCGCCTCGCCGCCTTGAAGCTCGCCGGAGTGCACCCTCCACCCAACTCCGGCCAGCTCCGGGCTCCTAGGCTCCGGATCCAGACTCGCCGCTCGTCGCCGGCCACCCACCTCGCCGGAGTTCCGCGCCTCGCCGTAGAAGGATGGGGACCAGATCCACCAACGCATCGATCCAAACGCCGCACCCACATCCTGGATCTCCTCGTCTCGCACGTCCTCGTCCCGTTGACTTTCGGAGGTCTAATTTTCCACTAAGTCCCAGATCTGTGATGTTTTACTGCTATGTTCTACATGCCATAACTCCTCATCCGTAGCTCCGTTTTGCATGCATGGTATATCAAAATTTTCATCAGGTTGTTCTCTTCATTTTGTTCCATTGTGCCATGCTTGTTCGAGTCCATCTTGATGCCCAAATAGTTGATGCAAGAGTGCTATAGAATGTTAGTTCCTGTTACTTAGCCGATTATGAGCATTTGTCATTTTTGCCATGATTATTGTATGCTGCATATGGGTATGAGCTCTACATGTGTTTTGGGATATGCCATGCCATCTTTACAGGGGTGTATGCCATGTATTTTTGTGATCAAGGTGGTGACTAGCACAAGCATGCAAAGTAGCTCTCGTGATATTGCTGATTTCAGGGACTTCGAATTTCACTAAGTCTTTGCTCCGCTGTTATTTTTTATGCCATGTATTCATGTTGCTACAGTGAGATCCATGCTTCTTTTGAGTATGTTCTATTAAGATGTTTTGGACATATGGTTGTGCTCTAGCCATCCATGCCCCTGTTTGCATTTATGGAGTGCCCTAGCATGACTCAATCTTGCTCTACTTTTGCTATAAAATGTTCCTGGCAAATTGTTTACGTGTTCATCAATTTTGCCAAGGTTGTTGTAGTTGCTCCATGCATGCTATTAACTTCTTCTTGCTTTGTTTGGCTTCATTAACATGTCTTCTTGCTACTAGTATGCTTAGTTTATCATTCAATGCCTTGTGATGAGTGAATCGAGCTCGCAAACATGCCTTCATAATTCTGTTGATGCCATGTCTAGTTTTCTGCTAATTCTGAATCTGTTAACAGAACTTGTTGTGTTTACATGGGTTCCATCATATCTTCTGATCCTTTTTGTCTTATGGTCAGTAAAGTACTTTTGTTATATGCTTTGAGTAGATTCATGCCATGCCTTTTTTTGCTATGTCCTGTTCCTGTAGCATGTTGTTAGCTTGCTCTAAACATGTCTTCCTGATGTTAATTCCTGACATGTTAGTATTTTCACAAAGTCTGTGATGTTGTTATCTTTTGCACTTTTGTCATGCTTGTTTGAACTTGAGCTTGTGTGATTTAGCCATAGATTAGTGTTCATCTTTTGTCAAGCATCTTGAGTAGATCACTACAATGTGCTTTGATTGCTATGTTAGAGTGTAGTAGCTTAGTTTCTTGTTGCATTTTAGATGGCATCGTGATGTTAATCGCAGAATGGTGCCATTCTTGTTTTGCTTGCCATTTGCAAACCGTGCATCTGATTCCGCTGATCTTTATATCGGTTTTGATCGAAATAAACTCATATTTCCAGCGGCACACTTGGTTTGCCAAGTTGAGGCCTGTTTCAATCTTTTCCTTCTGGAGCACGCATATGCATTGCATATCACATCCCGCATATCATGCCATGTTTTGCATGATGTTGCTTGCGCATTGCACCGTGGTTGATTGTGGTTTCCTTTGCTTGTGTTCTTGCATTGGGTAGAGTCGGGAGACGAGTACGTGTTCAAGGAACCCATTGAGTACGCTTACGAGGATCAAGCTTACGTCAACTCGGAGAACTTTGCAGGCAAGATGGCCATACCCTCGAAATCACTTCTATCTTTGCTTGCTAGTTGCTCTCTCTATTGCTATGCCGCGATACCTACCACTTGCTTTATCTTGCCTCCCATATTGCCATGTCAAGCCTCTAATCCAACTTTCCTAGCAAACCGTTGTTTGGATATGTTACCGCTTTGCTCAGCCCTTCTTATAGCGTTGCTAGTTGCAGGTGAAGATGGAGTTTGATCCTTGTTGGAACTTGATTATTGTTGGGATATCATTATTATATCTTGTTTACTTTAATGCATCTATATACTTCGTAAAGGGTGGAAGGCTCGGCCTTATGCCTGGTGTTTTGTTCCACTCTTGCCGCCCTAGTTTTCGTCATACCGGTGTTATGTTCCTTGATTTTGCGTTCCTTACGCGGTTGGGTTATAACGGGAACCCCTTGACAGTTCGCTTTGAATAAAACTCCTCTAGTAAGGCCCAACCTTGGTTTTACCATTTGACACCTAAGCCTTTTTCCCTTGGGTTCTGCAGACTCAAGGGTCATCTTTATTTTAAACCCCCGGGCTAGTGCTCCTCTGAGTGTTGGTCCAAACTAGAGCCCCTTGTAGCGCCACCTCGGGGAAATTTGAGGGTTGGTTTTAGTTGTATGGATTGCTTATCCGGTGTGCCCTGAGAACGAGATGTGTGCAGCTCCTATCGGGATATTTCGGCACATTCGGGTGGCTTTGCTGGTCTTGTTTTACCATTATCGAAATGTCTTGTAACTGGGATTCCGAGTATGATCGGGTCTTCCTGGGAGAAGGAATATCCTTCATTGAACGTGAGAGCTTGTGATGGGCTAAGTTGGGACACCCCTGCAGGTTTTTGAACTTTCAAAAGTCGTGCCCGCGGTTATGGGCAGATGGGAATTTCTTAATATCCGGTTGTAGAGAACTTGAAACTTAACTTAATTAAAATGAATCAACAACGTGTGTAACCATGATGGTCTCTTTTCGGCGGAGTCCAGAAAGAGAACACGGTCTCATGTTATGCTTGAACATAAGTAGTTTCTGTATCACTTCTTGATCACTTCTAGTTCACGACCGTGCTTTGCTTCTCTTCTCGCTCTTATTTGCGTATGTTAGCCATCATATATGCTAGTGCTTGCTGCAGATCCACCTCACTACCCCTTTTCCTACCCATAAGCTTAAATAGTCTTGATCGCGAGGGTGTGAGATTGCTGAGTCCCCGTGACTGACAAATACTTCCAAACAGTTGCAGGTGCCAACGATACCAGTGCAGGTGACGCAACCCAGCTCACGTGGGAGCTCGATGAAGATCGTGTTCATTGTGTTGTTTCGTTTCCAGTTGATCAGTAGTGGAGGCCAGTCGGGGCGATCAGGGATCTATGCATTTGGGGTTGTCTTTCTTTATTTGGTTCCGTAGAAGGACCTTGATTTTATTCCAGATGATGTAATGCTATATTTATGTATTGTGTGAAGTAGCGATTGTAAGCCAACTCTTTATCCCTTTCTTATTCAGTACATGGGATGTGTAAAGATTACCCCTCTTGCGACATGCCTACTATGTTATTATGCCTCTAAGTCGTGCTCCGACACGTGGGAAATATAGCCGCATCATGGGTGTTACAAGTTGGTAATCAGAGCCTTCCACGACTTAGGAGCCCCCTGCTTGATCGAATCGCTGACGTTGTTGAGTCTAGAAAAATGTTTTGAGTCTTATAGGATTATATATATCGGAGAGTAGGATTCTTTTTACTCCTCGGTCCCTTCGTCGCTCTGGTGAGGCCTCCTGACATAGAGTTTTGGCTCTTCTCTTCTCAAATTTCACAAAAAAATAGGATCAGCAGGTATCTTGGAATCGTTTCGATGGTTTTGTGACGAGAACATTGTTCTTGGTGCCTCCTGACATTTAGGGGTTGTGGCAGTGTCCCGGGGAGTTGAGCTCCAAGGTGTTGTCGTCACAATTTTATCGGTGCAGTTTTGGAATACCCGAGTTTCGCCGACATCGAAAATCTCTTTTATGCAGTTGTTGGTGAGATAACCTCGACGCCACCCAGTACTGGGGCGAGAGTTTGGGAGTATTGCCATAGATCGTATAACGGATGCTTTTCGAAGGTTGAGGTAAATGATTTCCGAAGGTTTCTTGGTTATGTGTTGAAGGATGGATACAGCTGGATGTAGGAATTGATAGTTTGGGTGAGATATTATGCTTCCCTTGTATCCCCAACACCTGATTGCATAAACGAAAAGTTTCGGGAGTTTATAAGTGGGAATTCAAGTAGCTCGTAGGATATCCTTCCAACAGACACATGATATGATATGGGATCTATCATATGTTTGTTTCTGGCTTATTCTGCAAGCCAATCCTTGTTTTGTTTTGATTATGGTATTCGAGTTGCTTCGAAGTCAAGTGTTGATTCATACCTTTCCTAAGCGGTGTTCTCATATTACTATGTGAACATTAATCCTTCTTGATCATCGAGATTGTCATGTCAATCCTTTTCAACCAGCGTGTTTTTGTCAACGGTGTTTGTTTCATCTGTCTCCAAGTTGTCTTTGCTTTCCCTCCCTCGCACCCTTTTCTTCAAGGACTCGGTTTCCTTAATCAGGTATCCATCTTATTGATGTGACGTCTCTTCATTTTTGTTCAGTCAATGTTCTTATTCGGTGATTCTCAAGAAGATTTTAACGGAGACTCAAGTTCATCATTCTTCGTTCTTTTTCTTATCCGGTGGATCCAATTCAAGCTTTCAGTGTTGATCATGTCATTTTCATTGGTTCACATGTTTTCCATGTTGGAAGTTCTTATTGAAGACTCTCTTATTTAATCACCTCTCGCTATCCATTTGTTCCGGAGTACTGAAGATATCTCAAAAGATTTGCGTTGCCATTCTCAATCGCTCAAGATATCTCGAGGTTGTTATCTCATTCAAGCCATTTAATTCAGCCGGCGCATCTCTCTTTTAAATCATTTCAACGGTGTTTCTCTTGAGTGGGCCCTAACCCAGAGGCCTTTTCCCAGGATCTTACCCGACTCTTCTAATTTTCCCGGAGTTACTCTCAAAATCTTTTTAAAGTTTGACGTAAGAATGAGTTATCATCAGTCATATGTATTTCTTCAAGATCTTATAACTCTTTTCATTGTTGGTTCAGCCTCTTGTATTTTCATTCTCCCGGAGTATCTCAATAATTCATGGTGGTGTTTCTCATCGTCATTCTCAACATTTGAAGACCGAAGAAGATTTTTCTCTCAATCTTGCTCCATCCTCTTCAAGATTCGTGATTCTAACTTGTTGCCATCCTCTCATAATTGCTTTTGATTGTGAGAATTCTTTTCAACCCATCCAGAGCATTCAAGAGTCTTTTCAGTTTGATTATCCGGAGGCCATCAATTCAGGTTTATTCATTCTCTGCTTTCAGCTCTTGTTCTCCAACCTTACCGGCGCATCATTCAAGTATACTCTAGTCAGATCATGATCTCTTCGTTCTCATGTATCTAAATTCTCTCAAGTATCATCTTTCATTTTCTAATTCTTACAGTGGTTCGTTCAAGAGTTCTCTTCCTTGGTTATGACATCAATTCATTTGTTCTTTCCAAATCCTACGGGCGGTTCGTTGAAGACCTTCCTAAGTTTGCGCTATATATATCTTAATCCTTTCCATGAGAATAAGTAGTATGCCAAATCCATTGTTTTTCATCAATTTAATTGATGAAGGATAAGCATAATGTAATTCTTATCCTTGTTTCGTCGAGTATAATTGAATTCCTTATTTTGGAGGTTCAAAAAAATTCTTGGTTTCAATTGTTTCATCTTTTCTTTTCCGGAGTTCCAGGTTTTTTCCGCTTTATCTCATCGCGAAGCTCCATCTAATCATTGCAAGGATTCACCTTGTGTTTTCAACTTCTCTTTCTTGTATCATCTTTTTATTACCGAAGTTCTTCATGGAGATTCTACATGATGTTTCAACAAGGATTTAATTCCTTCTCGATGTGTTCATCGAGATTCTTTTCAAAGGAGCTCAAGTATTCTTTATCTTGCATTCCGAAGTGCAATTCTTCCTACTTTATCTTTTGAGGTGGTGTTATGTCATTCTTGACAATTTCCCTTCGTGTTTCATGATTCGCAAGTTGTTAAGAATGAGATATTTAAACCCATCATTTTCTTCCTTGGAACTATCTTGGGTTATATTTCACCTAAAGCTTTCCCTAAGGATTGTTACTATTATGGTGCTTATAAATGACCCAAGTTCTTCATTTATCCTTCCGGTGAAATAAGTTTCTCGTCTCCTTGTTCATATCAATCCAATCTATTGGTTTTGTTAGTGGCAGAATTTCATGTCAAGTTTTCAAGATGTTTTCCATAAGCCCACTACAAGCTTACTCGTTTCGTTGTTGGTTTTCCAAGAACCCCGTTCTAGCATTTGTTGCAAACGTGCTCTCTCAAAATCGTGTTTCCATCTGTTCATTTCTTTCTAGTCTTTCCTTCTTCCGGAGGCATTGTGATGTTGCTCTTTTCTCTCATCATCTCGAATTGTGAGGATCATGTTCTTTCGTGCTTATCCATTTAACCAGAGTGTTGTGCCCTCTGCTCAAGTTCTTTTCGCCTTATCAAGTCTTCCATCTCTTCTCAACCGAAGTGCTGTCCGAAATTGGTTCTTCCTTGTTCATCTTTTCTGACGAAGATTGTCAACTTCGTTCATCTCTGTTGTATTCTTCCTCAAAATGGTTTAACCTTTCAAGGTTCTTTGGTTTCACTCGTTTGTCAAAGAAGCAACTTAGTTTACCTCTTATCTTCCTCTTCCATTTCCCTCCGGTGCCATCCTAGATCTCGGGACGAGATCCTCTCGTAGTGGTGGAGTGTTGTAACGCCCCGAGACCATTGCGCCAGATGTCTTCCACTTATTCGCTGTTGTTGCCTTGTCATTTGTGTGCGTGTCATGCATTTCATATCATGTCATCATGTGCATCGCATTTGCATACGTGTCCGTCACATGCATCCGAGCATTTTCCCCGTTGTCCGTTTTGCAATTCGGCACTCCTACGTCCTCCGGTGCCCCCTTTTGTCTCTTTTCGTGAGCGGGTGTTAGACTTTCTCAGAATAAACAAAGATTTTCCAAGCGGCCTTGGTACACCACCGGTAGACCGCCTATCAAGTTTCGTGCCATTTGGAGTCCGTTTGATACTCCAACGGTTAACTGGGGAACCGTAAAGGCCTCGTGTGTGTTGCAGCCCAACACCCCTCCAAAGTGGCCCATTAAACCATCCAAACCCCCTCCATCCTCTCGGCGGATTGATCACGATCGCGTGGCCGAAAACCGCACTCCATCTGGACATTCCTACCTCCCTATACCTATAAATATGTGTCTCCCTACGATTTTTTCGCGTAGTACAAACCCTAGCACCACTCCCCTCGCGCCGCCGGACAATCTTCCTCTGCCACCGGATATCTCCAGCTTCCACCTCGCTCCGTCCAATCAGCGAGCGCCACATCACCCCGCCGCCGCTCGCCACCAACCGTAGCGCGCCACCTCGCCTGCGCCCGCGCCCTCTCTCTCGTCCCCGTCCCCAGGCCCGCCGCGGCCCGGGTCGGGCCCTCCCGGCCCACGCGCCTGAGCCGGCCACCCGACACCGCTCGCCCGCGTGCGCCGCCCATCCCGCCGTCTCCGCTGCGGCTCCGCCTCCCTACGCGGTCGGACTCCCTCGCCGCCTTGCCTGCTCCGCCGCGCCGCCACCACACGCCGGTGCGCGCCACCGCCGCCTTGCCTTCGCGCCGCCACTCGGCCTCCTCAGCGCTGCCTCGCCGCCTTGAAGCTCGCCGAAGTGCGCCGTCCACCCAATTCCGGCCAGCTCCATGCTCCTAGGCCCCGGATCCGGACTCGCCGCTCATCGCCGGCCACCCACCTCGCCGGAGTTCCGCGCCTAGCCAGAGAAGGATCGGGATCAGATCCACCAACGCATCGATCCAAATGACGGGCCCATGTCCTGGATCTCCTCGTCCCGCACATCCTCGTCTCGTTGACTTTTGGAGGTACAATTTTCCACTAAGTCCCCGATCTGTGATGTTTTATTGCTCTGATCTACATGCCATAACTCCTCATCCGTAGCTCCATTTTGCATGCATGGTATATCAAAATGTTCATCAGGTTGTTCTCTTCAGTTTGTTCCATTGTGCTATGCTTGTTCGAGTCCATCTTGATGCCCAAATAGTTGATGCAAGAGTGCTATAGAATGTTAGTTCCTGTTACTTAGCAGATTACGAGCATTTGTCATTTTTGCCATGATTATTGTGTGCTGCATATGTGTATGAGCTCTACATGTGTTTTGGGCTATGCCATTCCATATTTACAGGGGTGTATGCCATGTATTTTTGTGATCAATGTGGTGACTAGCACAAGCATGCAAAGTAGCTCTCGTGATATTGCTGATTTCAGGGACTTAGAATTTCACTAAGTCTTTGCTCTGTTGTTATTTTTTATGCCATGTATTCATGTTGCTATAGTGAGATCCATGCTTCTTTTGAGTATGTTAGGTAAGGATGTTTTGGACATACGGTTGTCCTCTATCCATCCATGCCCCTGTTTGCATTTATGGAGTGCCATAGCATGACTCAATCTTGCTCTAATTTTTCTATAAAATGTTCCTGGCAGATTGTTTACGTGTTAATCAATTTTGCCAAGGTTGTTGTAGTTGATCCATGCATGCTATTAACTTGTTCTTGCTTTTTTGGCTTCATGAACATGTCTTCTTGCTGGTAGTATGCTTAGTTTATCATGCAATGCCTTGTGATGAGTGAATAGAGCTCGCAAACATGCCTTCTTAATTCTATTGATGACATGTCCAGTTTTTCTGCTAAGTCTGAATCTGTTAACGAAACTTGCTATGTTTACATGGGTGCCATCATATCTTCTGATCATTTTTGGCTTATGGTCAGTAAGGGACTTTTGTTATATGCTTTGAGTAGATTCATGCCATGCCTTTTTTTTCTATGTCATGTTCCTGTAGCATGTTGTTAGCTTGCTCTACATGTCTTCCTGATTTTAATTCCTGACATGTTAGTATTTTCACTAAGTCTGTGATGCTGTTATCTTTTGCACTTTTGTCATGCTTGTTAGAACCTGCTCTTGTGTGATTTAGCCGTAGATCAGTGTTCATCTTTTGTCAAGCATCTTGACTAGATCACTGCCATGTGCTTTGATTGCTATGTTAGAGTGCAGTAGCTTAGTTTCTTGTTGCATTTTTGATGGCATCGTGCTGTTAATCGCAGAATGGTGCCATTCTTGTTTTGCTTGCCATTCACAAATAGTGCATCCGATTCCGGTGATCTTTATATCAATTTCGACCGAAATCAACTCATCTTTCCAGCGGCACACTTGGTTTGCCAACTTGAGACCTGGTTCAATGTTTTCCTTCTGGAGCACGCATATGCATTACATATCACATCCCGCATATCATGCCATGTTTTGCATCATGTTGCTTGCGCATTGCACCATGGTTGATTGTGGTTTCCTTTGCTTGTGTTCTTGCCTTGGGTAGAGCCGGGAGACAAGTATAGTTCGAGGAACCCGTTGAGTACGCTTACGAGGATCAAGCTTACGACAACTCGGAGAACTTTGCAGGCAAGATGACCATACCCTCGAAATCACTGCTATCTTTGCTTGCTAGTTTCTCGCTCTATTGCTATGCCATGATACCTACCACTTTCTTTATCATGCCTCCCATATTGCCATGTCAAGCCTCTAACCCACCTTTCCTAGCAAACCGTTGTTTGGCTATGTTACCGCTTTGCTCAACCCCTTTTATAGTGTTGCTAGTTGCAGGTGAAGATGGAGTTTGTTCCTTGTTGGAACATGATTATTGTTGGGATATCATTATTATATCTTATTTACTTTAATGCATCTATATACTTGGTAAAGGGTGGAAGGCTCGACCTTATGCCCGGTGTTTTGTTCCACTCTTGCTGCCCTAGTTTCCGTCATACCGGTGTTATGTTCCTTGATTTTGCGTTCCTTATGCGGTTGGGTTATAAGGGAACCCCTTGACAGTTCGCTTTGAATAAAACTCCTCCAGTAAGGCCCAACCTTGGTTTTACCATTTGCCACCTAAGCCTTTTTCCCTTGGGTTCTGCAGACTCAAGGGTCATCTTTATTTTAAACCCCCGGGCCAGTGCTCCTCTGAGTGTTGGTCCAAACTAGAGCCCCTTGCAGAGCCACCTCGGGGAAACTTGAGGGTTGGTTTTAGTTGTACGGATTGCTTATCCGGTGTGCCCTGAGAACGAGATATGTGCAGCTCCTATCGGGATTTGTCGGCACATTCGGGTGGCTTTGCTGGTCTTGTTTTACCATTGTCGAAATGTCTTGTAACCGGGATTTCGAGTCTGATCGGCTCTTCCTGGGAGAAGGAATATCCTTCGTTGACCGTGAGAGCTTGTGATGGGCTAAGTTGGGACACCCCTGCAGGGTTTTGAACTTTCGAAAGTCGTGCCTGTGGTTATGGGCAGATGGGAATTTGTTAATATTCGGTTGTAGAGAACTTGAAACTTAACTTAATTAAAATGAATGAACAACGTGTGTAACCGTGATGGTCTCTTTTTGGCGGAGTTCGGGAAGAGAACACGGTCTCGTGTTATGCTTGAACGTAAGTAGTTTCAGGATCACTTCTTGATCACTTCTAGTTCACGACCATGCTTTGCTTCTCTTCTCTCTCTTATTTGCATATGTTAGCCATCATATATGCTAGTGCTTGCTGCAGCTCCACCTCACTACCCCTTTTCCTACCCATAAGC
Organism: Triticum monococcum; assembly: GCA_034509565.1. Lineage (NCBI taxonomy): Eukaryota > Viridiplantae > Streptophyta > Magnoliopsida > Poales > Poaceae > Triticum > Triticum monococcum. Next base: position 574,208,259 of record CM067847.1, read on the forward strand.
TTAAATAGTCTTGATCGCGAGAGTGTGAGATAGTTGAGTCCCCGTGACTCACGGATACTTCCAAACAGTTGCAGGTGCCGATGATACTAGTGCAGGTGACGCAACCCAGCTCACAAGGGAGCTCGATGAAGATCGTGTTTCTTGTGTTGTTTCGTTTCCAATTGATCAGCAGTGGAGCCCAGTCGGGGCGTCGGGGATCTATGCATTTGGGGTTGTCTTTCTTTATTTGGTCCCGTAGTCGGACCTTGATTGTTTTCTGGATGATTTAATGCTATATTTATGTATTGTGTGAAGTGGCGATTGTAAGCCAACTCTTTATCCCTTTCTTATTCAGTACATGGGATGTGTAAAGATTACCCCTCTTGCAACATGCCTACTATGCGGTTATGACTCTAAGTCGTGCTCCGACACATGGGAGATATAGTTGCATCATGGGTGTTACACAGATCTATCTCCTTTTATCCATGAAAGTTATTTGAGTCTTCTTTGATCTCTTATATGCATGATTTCTTATAGCCTCGTATTTCTTCTCCGATATTTGGGTTTTGTTTGGCCAACTTGATCTATTTATCTTGCAATGGGAAGAGGTGCTTTGTGATGGGTTCGATCTTACGGTGCTTGATTCCAGTGACAGAAGGGGAACCGACACGTATGTATCGTTGTCATTAAGGATAACAAGATGGGGTCTATTTCTACATAAATATATCTTGTCTACATCATGTCATCATTCTTATTGCATTACTCCTTTTGTCGATGAACTTAATATACTAGATGCATGCTAGCGGTCGATGTGTGGAGTAATAGTAGTAGACGCATGCAGGAGTCGGTCTACTAATATTGGATGTGATGCCTATATATTTATCATTGCCTGGATATCGCCATGATTATTTGAAGTTCTATCAATTGCCCAACAGTAATTTTTTTACCCGCCGTTTGCTATTTTTCTCAAGAGAAGCCACTAGTGAAACCTACGACCCCGGGGTCTCTTCCTTAATATATTTGCCTTTGCGATCTATTTTCCTTTGCTTTTATTTTCAGATCTATTAAACCAAAAATACAAAAATCCCTTGCTGCAATTTATTTTATCCGAGATCTATTTATCATATCTATTATATTTTTATCATGCCTGTTTGCCAATTTTTGGCGCCGTTACCCAAAAGGGATTGACAACCGCTTTAACATGTTGGGTTGCGAGTATTTATTATTTATGTGCAGGTGTTGTTTACGTAGTGTTGCTTGGTTCTCCTACTGGTTCAATAAACTTGGTCTCATCACTGAGGGAAAATACCTACCGTCGTTGTGCTGCATCATCCCTTCCTCTTTGGGGAAATACCGACATAGTTCTACCAGACATCAAAAGGAATTTCCGGCGCCGTTGCCGAGGAGACATCATCAACATCTACCAGGTTCCTAATCACAAATCTCATCTCCTCGAAATTTACATTATTTGCCATTTGCCTCTCCCCCACTTAACAAAAAATTTGTCATTTTATGCGCCCTCTTTTTTGTCTGCCATTTTCTTGCAGGATCTGTTTTTGCGTGCGTTCTTATTTGTGTAGTCATGATGCCTTGAAGAAAATATTATGATGTTTCTTACCCCAATATTTTTCTTGAAATTGAGAAAAGTACTAAGGAATATATGACTACACCAATTTGAGCACAATAAATATTTTACCGAAGAATTTAAGGAACACTCCGTTGTTCTAGATGCTATAACAAAATAACTCGATGATATTAGTAGAGAAGTTTGCAATCTCCAATCTAAGTATGCTTTTGCTAAAAGTTTGCTAGGAAAAATTTCCGATGCACAAGCTACCCTAGTAAATCAAATGGCCGCTAAACCAATCTCGTTAGACGATAAAAATGATGAAGATCTTAAAATGCTTGGTGTTTCCTCTATTGATTCCTTGTTTAGTAAATTGATGAAAAAGGGACTGAAGAAGAGTCAACTTTAGCTAGAAGGCATCCCATTTGGAGGGTGAAAATCTTGTGCAGAAAATTGATAAAAGTGGGTTTGAAGAGGTCAAAACTTCAACTAGTGATGTGCCCACTCTTTTGGATTACAAAGACTTTAATTATGATAGTTGTTTGTTGATTGATTGTATTTATTTGTTGCAATCCATGATGAATTCACCCCATGCTTATGAACAAAATAAAGCTTTTACTAAACATATTGTTGATGCTTTGATGAAATATTTGGAAGAAAAGTTGGAATTAGAAGTTTCAATTCCTAGAAAGTTACATGATGAGTGGGAACCAACTATCAGAGTCAAGATTAAAAATTATGAGTGTTTTGCTTTGTGTGACTTGGGTGCTAGTGTTTCTACAATTCTGAAATCTTTATGTGATGTGCTTGGTCTTACCGATATTGAAGAGTGTTCTTTAAATTTGCACTTGGCAGATTCTAATATTAAAAAGCCTATGGGAAGAATTAATGATGTTATTATTCTTGGAAATAGGAATTATGTTCCCATAGATTTTATTGTTCTTGATATTTATTGCAATCTGTCTTGTCCAATTATTCTTGGTAAACCGTTTTTACGCACTATCGGTGCCATGATTGATATGAAAGAAGGCAATATTAAGTTCCAATTTCCACTAAGGAAGGGTATGGAACACTTCCCTAGAATAAGAATTAGGCCACCATATGAATCAATCATGAGGGCATCTTATGGATATAGAAACAAGGATGACAATACTTAAATCCTTGCTTTATGCCTAGCTAGGGGCGTGAAACAATAGCGCATGTTGGGAGGCAACCCAATGAATAAAATTCATTTTTGTTTTTTGCTTCCTATTATTGTGTCTTAGAAAATTGATGCTACTGTTATGATTGTGTTTTTTGTGTTTTAATTAGTGTTTGTGCCAAGTAAAGCCTTTAGGATCTTCTAGGGTGATAGTTGACTTGATCTTGCTGAAAAACAGATACTTTCATGCTCACGGAAATAATTTTCATTTTTAACATAAGAGTGATAAAATACCAATTCTTTTTGAAGAAGATTAATATACAATTTTTTCAGGTCATCCTAATTTTTTAGAATTTCTGGAGTTACAGAACTATTCGAAATACCCAGATTGTTAGAGATTGTTTTGTTTTTGACAGATTCTGTTTTCTTTGTGTTGTTTGCTTGTTTTGATGATTCTATGGTTTTATTTGGAAGAGTTTTTGCCATAGAAAAGTTGGAATATAATAGATATAATGCAAGAATAAAATATGAATTGGTTTGAAACAACACTTATAGTAGTGATTTATTTTCTTATACTAACGCATCTCACGAAGGTTTTGTTTAGTTTTGTGTGATTGAAGTTTTCAAGTTTTGGGTTATCTTACGATGGATGAAGGAATAAGAAGTAAGAAGAGCCTAAGCTTGGGGATGCCCACGGAGCTATTATCCAAAGAGAAGAAATCAACTAAGCTTGGGGATGCCCCGAGTGGCATCCCCTCTTTCTTCTAATGACCATCGGTATTTTACTCGAAGCTATATTTTTATTTGTCACATACTATGAGTTTTGCTTGGAGCGTCTTGTATGATATAAGTATTTGCTTGTTTTGTTTTGTGTTCTAAGTTTTGAATCCTTGCTAGACACACCTATTTGAGAGAGCCAAAAATATGCCATGACTTGTTAGAATTGCTCTCTATGCTTCACTTAAATCTTTGTGAGCTAAGGAATTGCTCTAGTGCTTCACTTATATCTTTTTGAGCATGGTGTGCTTTAGTAATTTTGAAGAAATGCTCTCTTGCTTCACTTAAATTTATTTGAGAGTTAGTAATTTTTTTAAGAAATTCTCTCTTGACTTAAATTAATTTGAGAGAAAGAAATATTATGCTCATGATCTTCACTTATATTTGTTTGAGCTTGTCAACAGCAACACATGAAAATTAGTTCCAAAGTGATAGATGTCCAAGAAGGATATAACAAAAAAATTCATGAAGATCATTGGACAAATAAACTTGATTCCTTGTAGTAGTTTTGAGATATGATGATATGATATGTGAGTCATGATGATGAGTGATGACCCACAAGTATAGGGGGTCAATTGTAGCTCTTTTCGATAAGTAAGAGTGTCGAACCTAACGATGAGTAGAAGGAAATGACAAGTAGTTTTCAGCAAGGTAATGTCTGCAAGTGCTGAAATTGTAAGTAGTAGAGTAGTCTGATAGCAAGATGATTTGTAACGAGCGAGTAACGATAGTCGCAATAAAAGTGCAGCAAGGTAGCCCAATCCTTTTGAGGCAAAGGACAGGTGTCGGTGTCAAAACCGGCGGATCTCGGGTAGGGGGTCCCGAACTATGCGTCTAGGATCGATGGTAACAGGAGGCAGGGGACATGATGTTTACCCAGGTTCGGGCCCTCTTGATGGAGGTAATACCCTACGTCCTGCTGGATTGATATTGATTATATGAGTATTACAAGAGTTGATCTACCACGAGATCATAGAGGCTAAAACCCTAGAAGCTAGCCTATGGTATGATTGTTGTATATTATCTATCGACTAGCCCGGCCTCGGTTTATATAATGCACCAAAGGCCTAGGATAACAAGAGTCCTAGCCGAATACGCCGGTGGGGAGGAGTCCTTGTCTTGATCACCAAGTCTTGTGGAATCTTCCATGTATGCGACAGCTGTCCGAACTGGCCCATGAGTATATGTCCATGGGGGTCCTCGGTCCAATCTAACAGATCGGGAGATGACGTGGTGAGTACCCCCTAGTCCAGGACACCGTCAGTAGCCCCCTGAACCGGTCTTCAAGTTAGGTACGCTCCTCGATTCTTCCGAACTATTCTTCATCTTCGGTTGTCAGTCTTGAAAACTAGTTCAACAAATCTTCTCATCTTCGATCTTGAGGATCACCGAAATGCATTCGACAAGTTTATACGTCGGGTATCCGAGGAGCCCTTTTAAGTTTCCGGCCTTTATCAATGCCTTGTTATTTTTATGCCACACCTCGGGTTTTGAAGTTGTTCCCGGGAGGCAGTGTCCTCTTGCGTCCGAGCTCCAACACCGGACTCCATTCGAGGTATCTTTTGCAGCCGAGCACCAATGCCGGACTGCTTCCAAGATCCAATGCCAAAATGTATCCGAGCTCCAACGCCGGACTGTGTCCAAGCTCCAACGCCAAAATGTATCCGAGCTCCAACACCGGACTGTGTCCAAGCTCCAACGCCGGACTATATCCAAGATGTCATAGATCATCTTGGTACAAAAAAGTTGAAGGAGTTTAGCCGAGCTTAATGCCGGAAATGCCCTCTATGGAGCCAGCCACCAGCACTCGAGCTTTATGTCGGACTGCTTTCGAGGTGGTGCACCACCCCGACTGTGGGCCGATTTTTTTTCAATATTTTTTATTGGTGCAATTTATTCTCTGCCAAGATATACAGCCAGTAGCCCTCAAGGTGTGTATCGGTCTAAAACCCGAGATGCACCTGAAGGATGACATAAGACCGCTGATCCCAGTAGCCTCTGAGACTCAGGTTGATTTGCAAAATTGGCCTGAGGATCAAGTCCTAGCTCGGCAGAATACTTTGGGACACAAAAGGCGGCGTGCTCAGTCCTCGAGACTCAGGTTGGGTGTCGGGATTGGGTGCGACATATGCCAACGGATGGTTTATCATGGTGGGGGCGAGTAGAACGTCGCCGGTGCCTGGAAACGGGATGAGGCGTAGACACGAACGCCGGCGTACTTTACCCAGGTTCGGGGCTCTCCTAGGAGATAACAACCCTAGTCCTGCTCTGCGAGGTTTCTGCATGATCACTAAGGCAAAGTGAATACAAGGGCATTCCTCGAGCTGTATGCTGAAGGTGGGAGAAGGCTGGGTCAGCTCTCCCCCCCTCTGTGATCTGGTCTAGTTCTAATGGATCAGACCCCTTTGCATGAGTGCCCTGGGGGGTTTATATAGACCCGTCAGTGCCGCCAACCGAAGGCGTGGTGGCGACGGGCCTGGCTCTCGAGGTTGGCACACCGATGCGCCGCCGTCTCGCGAAGGCGGCCTCGGCGCCGCGCCCTCTGGAGACTGGCGCCACGAGCTCCACGATCCCGGACACCAAGGTGTCGAGCGCCGCGCCCACTGGGTGGGTGCGGGGAGGCGGGACGGGCCCGTTGAACCGGGCACTCTTGGACGTCCAAGCCAAGCTCCGGGCCGAGGGCGACGCCATCAAGGAATGCCCAAAGGCATATCTGGCGTCATGAACGACCATCCGGGTATGCGTCCTTCCTTTTTTTGTTTCTTGTTTTTCTTCATGGGGGCACGCCAGTGCACCCACTGGGTGTAGTCCCTGAGTTTCGGGCCGGCTACTGAGCAGGCGGCTCGGGACTCTAATCGGTGAGTTCCAAGTACCAACACTTTGTCTGAAATTTCGATGCAAGATTACCACAACCTTCGCGTGACCACCTTCAACGCCAATGTTGAGGAGCTGGCCAAGCACCGCCGACTTGTCGGACAGTTCGGGTGATTCCTTTTCCTTCTCTGCGGGGGCGCGCTGGCGCACCCGCGGGCTGTAGTCCCTGAGGTCCGGGCCGACTGCTGAGCAATCGGGCCGGATCTCCCTGACAACCTTTCTTCCTTATTGACGACTAACACCCCTCCCCCTTCTTCTTTAGAGGCCAACGCCGCCCTACATGAGTAGCAAGGTGAGGCCAACACCGTGCTGCGTGTCAAGGAGGAGGAGTGCGGCCGGCTGACGGAGGAGCGTGACCGGCTGGCTACGCTGCTGGCGGAGCAGAAGGAGCTGCTCCAGAAGGCCCAGAAGGAGGCGGAGGACAAGGAGACCGCCCTCCTTGCCGAATTCGCGTCTGAGCGCTCTTCCTGGACCGACACGGAGACAACGCTGGTCTCCGGCTTCCACGCGATCGAAGATCTCGTCGACGGTGAGCTTCCCCTCATTTCCTTTTCTAAGCTGCCGACTGCTAGTTGAGTCGACCTTTAATCTTTAACCTTGTTCTTTGTTCTTCTTACTTGGCAGACTTCTTCCCCGGCCACTCGGACGCTGCCAATCAAGCCATCGAGGATGATCATGAAGCTCGGAGGGCGGACGACGCACAGATCGCCGCCAACGCCCCCCGAACTCTTGGCGAGCAGATCCTGAGCATCGAGGCCCGCCTTCGGCCGGCCCACCGGCTGCTATGCCGGGTTCAACGCGTCGGCGCCCAGGCGATTGCCGCCCTGTGGCCGGATATGCAGGCACCTGATACGTCTCCAATGTATCAATAATTTTTGATTGCTCCATGCTATATTATCTACTGTTTTGGACTATATTGGGCTTTATTTTCCACTTTTATATTATTTTTGGGACTAACCTATTAACCGGAGGCCCAACCCAGAATTGCTGTTTTTTTTGCCTATTTCAGTGTTCCGAAGAAACGGAATATCAAACGGAGTCCAAACAGAATGAAACCTTCGGAAACGTGATCTCCTCACTTAACGTGATCCAGGAGACTTGGACCCTACGCCAAGGCATCAGAGAGGCAGTCATGAGGGTGGGGGCGCCCCCCTAGGGCGCGCCCCCTGCCTCGTGGGCCCCTCGATGCTCCACCGACGTAGTCCTTCCTCCTATATATACCTACGTACCCCCAAACGAACAGATACAGAGCCAAAAACCTAATTCCACTGCCGCAACTTTCTGTATCCACGAGATCCCAGGGTGGGGCCTGTTCCGGAGCTCCGACAGAGAGGGCCGTCATCACGGAGGGCTTCTACATCATCATAGCCTCTCCGATGACGTGTGAGTAGTTTACCTCAGACCTTCGGGTCCATAGTTAGTAGCTAGATGGCTTCTTCTCTCTTTTTGGATCTCAATACAAAGTTCTCCCCCTCTCTTGTGGAATCTATTCGATGTAATCTTCTTTTTGCGGTGTGTTTGTTGAGACCGATGAATTGTGGGTTTATGATCAAGTCTATCTATGAATAATATTTGAATATTCTCTGAATTCTTTTATGTATGATTGGTTATCTTTGCAAGTCTCTTCGAATTATCCGTTTGGTTTGGCCAACTTGATTGGTAGTTCTTGCCATGGGAGAAGTGCTTAGCTTTGGGTTCGATCTTGCGGTGTCCTTTCCCAGTGACATAAGGGGCAGCAAGGCACGTATTGCATCGTTGCCATCGAGGACAACAAGATGGGGTTTATTTCATATTGCATGAATTTGTCTCTCTACATCATGTCATCTTGCTTAAGGCATTACTATGTTTTTAACTTAATACTCTAGATGCATGCTGGATAGCGGTCGATGAGTGGAGTAATAGTAGTAGATGCAGAATCATTTCGGTCTACTTGTCACGGACGTGATGCCTATATACATGATCATGCCTAGATATTCTCATAACTATGCTCAATTCTGTCAATTGCTCAACAATAATTTGTTCACCCACCGTAGAATACTTATGCTCTTGAGAGAAGCCACAAGTGAAACCTATGGCCCCCGGGTCTATTCTCATCATATCAATCTCCATCACTTTAATCTTGCTTTGCTTTTCTACTTTGCCTATACTTTTTAGTTTGCATCTTTATACCAAAAATATTATATCTATCAGATCTCACTCTCGTAAGTGACCGTGAAGGGATTGACAACCCCTAATCACATTGGTTGCGAGTAGCTATCGTTTTGTGCAGGTATGAGGGACTTGAGCATGGCCTCCTGTCACACCCTCGATGCAACTATATCTCCCACGTGTCGAGGCACGACTTAGAGGCATAATCGCATTGAAGGCATATGTCGCAAGTCGGGTAATCAACACAAACATCCCATGTAATATAATAATAAAGAGGGATAACATAGTTGGCTTACACTCGCCACGTCACATCAAAGTACATAAATAACATCCATCATACAAATCACTCATGGCCCGACTACGGCGCCAAAATAGAAAAGACCCCCAACATGCGACAAGGCCCTGAATCTAACCCCGATTGGGCACCACTACTGATCATCAGGAAAAGACACATAGTAACGCTGAGAGTCCTCGTCGTACTCCCACTTGAGCTCGAGCGCGCCATCTGGAGCAGTATCATCTGTCCCTACATCTGGTGTAATAGTAATCTGTGAGCCACAGGGACTCAGCAATCTCGCACCCTCGCGATCAAGACTATTTAAGCTTAATAGGTAGGAAAGGGGTAATGTATAAGTGGAGCTGCAGCAAGCGACTAGCATATATGGTGGCTAACTTATACGCAAAAGAGAGCGAGAAGAGGAGGCAAAGCACAAGCGAGAAACTAGAGAGCAACCTGCGCAAACATAACTCCAACACCGTGTCCACTTCCCGGACTCCGCCGAGAAGAGGCCATCACGGCAACACACTCAGTTGATTCATTTTAATTAATTAAGGTTCAAGTTATCTACAACCGGACATTAACAAATTCCCATCTGCCCATAACCGCGGGCATGGCTTTCGAAAGATCAATCCCTGCAGGGGGGTCCCAACTTAGCCCATAACAAGCTCTCACGGTCAACGAAGGAATAGACCTCCACCCAAGACACACCGATCAGACTCGGTATCTCGGTACAACAAGATGATTCGACAGGTCAAAACAAGTCCAGCAACACCGCCCGAATGTGCCGACAAATCCCGATAGGAGCTGCACATATCTCTTTCTCAGGGAACACTCAGATTGTCCAAACTTCCGGTAGGCCAGCCCAGCGTTGCCCCTGGTGGCCACCGGTGGCTGACGTTCCGGACCAACACTCAGAGGAGCACTGGCCCGTGGGGGGCTAAAATAAAGATGACCCTCGGGCTCCAGAAACCGAAGGGAAAAAGGGGTAGGTGGCAAATGGTAAAACCAATGTTGGGCATTGCTGGAAAAGCTTTAATCAAGGCGAACTATCAAGGGGTTCCCATTATAGCCCAACCGCGTAAGGGACGCAACAATCCGGGAACATAACACCGATATGACGGAAACTAGGGCGGCAAGAGTGGAACAAAACACTAGGCGAGAGGCCGAGCCTTCCACCCTTTACCAAGTATATAGATGAATTAAGATAACATAGCAATATAATGATATCCCAACAAGTAAATAAATGTTCCAACAAGGAACGGCTCCAATCTTCCCCTGCAACTAACAACGCTATGAGAAGGGCTGAGCAAAGCGGTAACATAGCCAATCAACGGTTTGCTAGGACAAAGGTGGGTTAGAGGCTCAATCATGGCAATTGGGAGGCTGACAAGCAAGTGGTAGGCATCGTAGCAATGGCATAGCAAAAGAGCGAGCAAACTAGCATAGCAAAGATAGTAGTGATTTCGAGGGTATGATCATCTTGCCTGCACAGTTGTCAGAGTTGACTGGATCCTCAAAAGCAAACTCAACGGGCTCCTCGTTAGCGAACTCGTCTCCCGGCTCTACCCAACAACACAAACAAGCAACAAGGATACAATCAACCACGTGCAAGGGCAACCAATAATATGCAAAGATGGTATGCTATGCGGGATGCAAAATGCAAGACGTGACAGGAAATGCATGAATCTGGCCTCAACATGGAAAACCAAGTGTGCCACTGGATAGAGGGGAAGAAATCCCCTGAAAACGATATAAAGATCATAGGAATCGGAGCTACGGTTTGGAAATGGCAAGCGTTTTACGAAACGAACTGATCTGCGATTTACAGCAAGTAGGCTCCTAAATGCAACGAAATGAACATGCTACAGCCACCAAACATGAAAACAAAATGCATGGCAGGGATGTACACAAGATGCTTAACAAATCACTAGGACTGAGCCATAGGCAAATTCATCCATTAAGGGTTTCAAACAAGCATGGCAAAACTGAAAAAGCAAAACAGATTTCAGACTTAGTGAAATTAACACTAGTCTGAAATCTCAGACCACGATGGTCTCTTCGGAGCAGCAAAACAACATGAAACATAACCTGAACAAGACAAGAAAGAGCATGGCATGGAGCTACTCAACAAGCTTACCAAAACACCCAAAGTGACCTGGGGTCAAAAGGGTTCACAAAATACTCTAACGAGCACACGAACATAAATGAAACACAATCAGTTTTCAGACTTAGTGAAAACTGAGACATGCTGAAATTATAACTCAGGAGGCATGTAAACGAGCTCGATGCACTCACTACGGTGCAAGTCATAGAAAGGCAAACATATATCCATAAAGAAGGCACAAAATGCTAGCTAGACATGGCAAGAACAATGGCATAGCATGCATGGATCACTAGCAATAGCACCGGCAAAATCGCAAAAGAGTTCACGATCTGCCCAAATTAACAACGATGCAAAAGTTGAGCTCGATTGACTCAACCTAGGGTGCTCCAACATAACAAGTAAAGACATGGATGGATAGAGCACAACATAAATATCAGAACTCCCTTACTGATCATCCTCAAAAGAGGCACGGATCACTAGGAAACAAGCTGGACATATGGCATCATGAACTAAAACATCCCAGACTTAGTGAAAATCACTAAGTCCCTGAAAAACAGCAATCTCAGGTACCCCTCTTTGCAAGCTTGCACAAGACAACACACACACCCTAAAAATGCATGGGTGGCACCTCTGGAAAGAAGACAAAATGCTAAACAATTCATCCCAAAGGGTCACAGGCATATCAGGCACACAATAAACATGGCAAAAATGGCAAAAATGAATGATGAGCTAACGGATCTGCAATTTAACTCATGATGCCTCCTTCTAACAGCATTTTGGGCATCAATATGAACTCAAAAGAAAATGATGCAATGGAATGAAATGATGTACTCGTCGAGACGAAGATTTTGATATATCATATGTCCAAAACGGAGCTACGGATGCGGAGATATGAGCAGTCAAACGTAGCACGAAAATTAGGGTTGGAGAGGAAAGTCAACCGGATCTAGATACAGATCCGGATCCCGTGCACTGTAGCACTGCTCATGGCGCGGCTGACGAGGTTCACCGGCGTGGAGGGAGGAAGAAGCCGGGCCGAGGCCGGCGTTGGGGACGGCGGTGAGGCGGCGCTTGGGCGGCGGCGGCCGAGGCGAAGGGCGCCGGGGCGCGGGGTCCGGTGGTGGTCGGGGTTGGCGGCGAGGGCGAGCCGCGGCTTTGCCGGAGACGGGTCGCCGGCGATGGCGATGCGGTGGCCGGAGCTGCCCCGAGTCGCCGGCGCGGAGGAAGGGGAGCACCGGGCGGCGGCGGGCGCGAGTGGGCCGCGAGGGCCGGATGCGGGCTCGGCGGGCCGGCGGGGAAGTGGTCCGGGTGGCGCCACGTGGCGCGCTGCGAGTGGCGGCGGGGTGGAGCAGACATTGTCCGGCGCAGGCCGGACACGCCCGTCGGTGGCGGAGGAGGGAGATTTGTTTTTTTAGGGTTTTGGACGGGGGAAGAAGAGATCCGAATGGAGGGGGTATATATAGGCATAGAGGGAGCTAGGAGTGTCCAAATGAGGTGTGGTTTTCGCCCACGCGATCGTGATCGAACGACCGAGATGATGGAGCAGAGTTTGGTGGGTTTTGGGCCAAATTGGAGGGGTGTTGGGCTGCAACACACACGAGGCCTTTTCGGTCCCTCGGTTAACCCTTGGAGTATCAAACAAAGTCCAAATGACCCGAAACTTGACAGGCGGTCTACCGGTAGTAAACCAAGGCCGCATGGCAAGTCTCGGTCCAATCCGGAAATGTTTAATCCCCACACACGAAAGAAAGCTAGAAATGGCCACCGGAGGAGAACGAAGCGCCAGAATGCAAAACGGACAACGGGGAAAATGCTCGAATGCATGAGATGAACATGTATGCAAATGCAATGCACGTGATGACATGATATGAGATGCACGAAAACGAAAACAACACACGGAGACAAAGACCCGAACCCAAGGAATAAATATAACTTAATGCCGGAAACGGCAAGAGTTGGAGTACAAATTGGGAAAGTCGTATCTGGGGCGTTACAACACTCCACCACTACGAAAAGATCTCGACCCGAGATCTAGGACTGAAAGAACTCCGGGTACTCAGAATGGAGGTGATCGTCGCGTTCCCAGGTAGCTTCACGGTCGGAATGGTGTGACCACTTGACTTTGAGAAATTTGATTGACTTGTTGCGAGTTCTACGTTCAGTCTCTTCAAGGATTGCAACTAGGTGCTCACGATAGGAGAGATCTTCTTGGAGCTCAATGTCCTCGAAGTTGACTGTGCGTTCAGGCATCTTGAAGCACTTTCGGAGTTGGGAGACATGGAACACATCATGAACATTGGGAAAGTTTGAAGGAAGCTCGAGTTGATAGGCGAGGTCGCCTCTCTTGCTGACAATCTTGAAAGGTCCGACGTATCTGGGGGCAAGCTTCCCTTTGATACCGAAGCGACGAGTCCCTTTCATAGGAGAGATGCGGAGGTAGACATGATCTCCGATCTCGAAAGCCAAATCACGGTGCTTACTGTCATAGTAGCTCTTCTGGCGGGATTGGGCTGCTTTGAGGTTATCACGAATGACCTTGCACATTTCTTCTTCCTCTGTGATCAGGTCATTACCCAGCAGCTGACGTTCACCGGTTTCAGACCAGTTGAGAGGTGTACGGCACTTCCTACCATACAGAATTTCAAATGGGGCCTTGCCCGAACTTGCTTGAAAACTGTTGTTGTATGAGAATTCAGCATAAGGAAGACAATCCTCCCACTTCATGCCGAAGGAGATCACACAAGCCCTGAGCATATCTTCAAGAATTTGGTTGACACGCTCGACTTGACCACTTGTTTGAGGATGGAAAGCAGTGCTGAAGCGGATGTTGGTGCCCATGGCCTTCTGAAAAGAATCCCAAAACTTGGAGGTAAAGATGCTGCCATGGTCTGAAGATATCACTTGAGGAATACCGTGCAGAGAGACAATTCGAGAGGTATAGAGTTCCGCCAATTGAGCTGCAGTGATCGACTCTTTGATAGGCAGAAAGTGAGCCACTTTGGTGAGCTTGTCGATGACAACGAATATAGCATCATTGCCACGCTTGGACTTTGGAAACCTAGTCACGAAGTCCATTTCAATGTGGTCAAACTTCCATTCTGGAATGGCAAGAGGTTGGAGGAGACCTGCTGGCCTTTGGTGTTCTGCCTTCACTCTTCTGCAGACATCACATTCATTCACGAATTGAGCGATCTCGCGCTTCATTCGAGTCCACCAATAAGTTTGCTTCAGATCCTGATACATCTTCGTGCTACCAGGGTGGATGGAGAGGAGAGAGTTGTGAGCCTCGTTCATGATCACTTTACGAAGGTCACCTTTGGGCACAACAATTCCATCCTCGAAGAAGAGAGTGTCCTTGTCATCAAGTCGGTAGCACTTGTACTTGTACTGACTCTTTGCGATACCAATCATCACCTTTTTCACCATAGCATCAAGAAGCTGAGCTTGGCAAATCTGGTCTTCCAAGGTAGGAGAAACTTGAAGGTTGGCGAGGAAACCTTGGGGAACAATTTGCAGATTAAGTTTGTGGAAAGCTTCACAAAGCTCGGGTTGATAAGGCTTGAGAATCAGACTGTTGCAATATGCTTTTCTGCTCAAAGCGTCAGCAATCACATTGGCCTTGCCTGGAGTATACTCGATACTCGGATTGTACACTTGAATCATTTCGACCCACCGAGTTTGCCTGAGGTTGAGATTAGGCTGGGTGAAGATGTACTTGAGACTCTTGTGATCAGTGAAAATGTCCACTTTTCTTCCCAATAGAAGATGTCTCCAAGTCAACAAAGCGTGCACAACTGCCGCCAACTCGAGATCATGAGTGGGGTAGTTCTTCTCATTAGGCTTCAACTGGCGAGAAGTATAAGCAACAACTTTCTTCTCTTGCATCAGTACAACACCTAGACCTTGGAGAGAGGCATCACAAAAGACCTCGTACGGCTTGGTTTCATCAGGCGGAGTTAGAACTAGAGCAGTGATCAATTTCTCTTTCAAAGCTTTGAAAGCAATATCACACTCCGGAGACCAAACGTACTTGACGTGCTTCTGAAGAAGATTTGAGAGAGGCTTCGCGATCTTGGAAAAGTTTTCAACGAATCTTCGGCAATAGCTTGCAAGACCGAGGAAGCTACGGAGTTGCTTCACGTTCTGAGGAGGTTCCCAATTAACAATTGCGGACACCTTCTCAGGATCCACGGAAATGCCCTTGGCAGAGATGATATGGCCAAGATAAAGCACCTCATCAAGCCAAAATTCACACTTGGAGAACTTGGCGTAGAACTGATGTTCCCTGAGCTTGTCAAGAACCAAACGCAAGTGCTTGGCATGATCTTCCTTGTTCTTCGAGAAAACCAAAATGTCGTCGAGATAGACCAAAACGAAGTCATTGGTGTAGGGGTTGAAGATGAAGTTCATCATGCGAGAGAACGTCGGAGGAGCATTGGCGAGGCCAAAAGACATGACAGTGTATTCATATGACCCATAGCTTGTCCTGAACGCCGTCTTGGGAATATCTTGCTCACGAATGCGAATTTGATGATAACCCATACGGAGATCTAGCTTGGAGAATACTTGGGCACCCTTGAGTTGTTCAAACAGCTCATTAATGTTGGGAAGTGGGTATTTGTTCTTGATGGTCTTCTTGTTCAATGGACGATAATCAACACAAAGTTGGTCCGTTCCATCCTTCTTCTTCACAAAAAGAACACCACAACCCCACGGAGAAGTACTAGGCCGAATGAGACCCATTCTTTCTTGAACATCGAGTTGTTTCTTCAACTCCTTCAACTCTTCAGGGCCGAGCTTGTAAGGACGTTTGCACACAGGTTCCGTACCGGGCTCAAGTTCAATAACAAATTCAACAGGCCGGTGCGGAGGCATTCCTGGGAGTTCTTCTGGGAAGACGTCTTGATACTCACAAACAACCGGAATCTGCGAAATAGCATCCAATTCACCCTTCTCATTGAGAGAAAACAACCGGATGGTATTATCCCGAGCAGCAAAGACAATTACATCCTCAGACGAATGAGTTAGTTGAATCTGCTTGGCCGCACAATCAAGCCGAGCTTTATGTTTAGAGAGCCAGTCCATCCCAAGAATAAGATCGATATCCGAATTACCAAGAACCATTGGAGAAGCGAGGAACTTGAAATCACCCAACATGATGGAAATATCCAGAATCTCTTGGTTGGCGAGAAAACATTTGCCAGGAGAGACCACTACTAACGGACTATGCATAGCTTGGGAAATCAACTCATGCTTAGATGCAAAAGGCTTCGAGATGAAACAATGCGATGCACCCGTATCAAAAAGAACTTTTGCAGGAATATCATTAACAGGAAGGTTACCCATGATCACATCTGACGAATCCTCTGCCTGAGCTGCATTCACCATATTAACCTTGGCGTGCTTGGGATTATGCTTGACCACAGCTGTACTTGCCGATCTGACAGGAGGAGGAGGAGGAAGACGCCTCTGGTTGAAACACTTGTTGGCGTAGTGACCCTTCTGTTGGCACTTGTTGCACGTGACCTCAGAAAGCGGACGGTGGTACAGAGCACTCGATCTTGGAGCTTGAGACGAAATCTTGTTCTGAAAGCCTGGGTTGGGTGGGTGGGATGAACCACTGCTACCTTTGCTCTTCTGCTGATACGGCTGACGGAACGGAGGAGGAAGCCAATACTTCTGCTGCTTGGCCACTTGAGTAGAGGAAGAAGGCGTAGTGTCTCTGACTCGCTTCCTGGAAGCATCACACCTCAACTGAGCAGCCTCTTGCTTCAGTGCCATGTTGTAGAACTCATCGTATCTCAACGGCTCGAAGAGGACAAGAGCGAGCTGAATTTCTTCACGGAGACCACCCCTGAACTGATAAATCATGCTCTTCTCATCAGGAACATCCTGCTTCGCAAAACGGGCGAGCTTTTGAAACAACTTGTTGTAGTCATAGACAGACAAAGAGCCTTGCTTCAGATTGCGGAATTCCTCACGTTTGCTTTCAGTCACACTTTGAGGAATGTGATGAGCTCGGAAATCACGACGGAAATCATTCCAAGTGATCAAACGTCCACCTCTGGAATCCTTGTACTGCTGGAACCACTCTGCGGCCTAATCTTTGAGCTGGAAAGAAGCGAACTTGACGAAATCTTCAGGCCTGACGTTGCTGCATTCAAAATGCTTGCCCAGATCCACTAGCCAATCGTCAGCATCGGTAGCCTCAACACAATTGCTGAACGTCTTTGGACCATTTGCGAGGAACTGGTTCAGAGTAGCAAAATGGTTCTGATTGTTGCCTTGATTCCCTTGACTGCCTTGATTCCGCTCTTGGAGGATTTGCATGATCAACTGTGTATTTGCATTAGTTGCGGCCATCACAGCTTGCCATGCTTCCGGAGGCGGCAGAGGTGGTGGCGGATCAGGGTTCGGAGTCGTGCGCGTTGGAGGAGCCATCCTGAAGAGGTTGACCACCATTAGCACACAAATAGACAACTATTGAAGGTGAATCCAACGGAATGAAAATTGCAACATAAAGTCTTCACATCCGAACAGAATGAACGAATGCACTTCTCTTGAAGTGGTCACATATTCCTAAATTGCAAAGCCACGAAGAATCAGGTAGAAGAGGTACATCAACTTAGGGTGGAATCAACATATGACGACGAAGCAACTCGAATACCACAACTGAAAATAAAACCAAGGGTTGGCTTGTGAAATAAGCCGGAGCAAACATATGATAGAAATTTCGTCCGAAGTTTTCGTGGTGGGACCTACACGGGCTCGATCGTACAGCACCATCATGTACAAGGCAGTGCACATGACATACGAAGCGTCCCCGAGTCAACATAGCCAAGGACTCTTTAAGACACAACGAGACCACTGTAAAATCGACCGTGAATAGGTGAACCACTAGACGTCGAATCCCAATTTCATATCATACATCTGTCGGAAAGATATCCTAAGAGCTACATGAATTCCCACCTATGAAACTCCCGAAACTTTCCGGTTATGCAATCAGGTGTTGGGGATACAGGGGAAGCATAATATCTCACCCAAGCTAGCAAATCCTACATCCAGCTGTATCCATCCTTCAACACATAACCAAGAAACCTTCGGAAACCATCTACCTCAACCTTCGAAAAGCATCCGTTATACGAGTTATGGCGATACTCCCGAACTCCCGCCCCAGTACTGGGTGGCGTCGAGGTTATCTCACCAACGAACTGCATAAAGGAGATTTTCGATGTCGCGCACATATCTCAAGTATACCAGAATTGCAACGATAAAATTATGATGACAACACCTCAGAGCTCAACTCCCCGGGACACTTCCACTAAACCCCTGACAGGAGGCACCAAGATAGTGTTCTCATCATAAGCCATCGGAACAAAACCAAGATACTCGCGTGATCCTAAATTTTTTTTAGTGAAATTTAAGAAGAGAAGAGTCAAAACTCTATGTTAGGATGCCTTACCAGAGCGATGAGGAGACTGGGAAGTAAAAAGAATTCCTAAGCTCTCCGATATATAATTCCTAAGGACTCAAAACATTTTTCTAGACACAACTCGGCTACTAAAACGATCAAACAATGGGGGCTCCTAAGGTCGGGGAAGGCTCTGATACCAACTTGTAACACCCTCGATGCGACTATATCTCCCACGTGTCGAGGCACGACTTAGAGGCATAATCGCATTGAAGGCATATGTCGCAAGTCAGGTAATCATCACAAACATCCCATGTAATATAATAATAAAGAGGGATAACATAGTTGGCTTACACTCGCCACGTCACATCAAAGCACATAAATAACATCCATCATACAAATCACTCATGGCCCGACTACGGCGCCAAAATAGAAAAGACCCCCAACATGCGACAAGGCCCTAAATCTAACCCCGATTGGGCACCACTACTGATCATCAGGAAAAGACACATAGTAACGCTGAGAGTCCTCGTCGTACTCCCACTTGAGCTCGAGCGCGCCATCTGGAGCTGTATCATCTGTCCCTACATCTGGTGTAATAGTAATCTGTGAGCCACAGTGACTCAGCAATCTCGCACCCTCGCGATCAAGACTATTTAAGCTTAATAGGTAGGAAAGGGGTAATGTATAAGTGGAGCTGCAGCAAGCGACTAGCATATATGGTGGCTAACTTATACGCAAAAGAGAGCGAGAAGAGGAGGCAAAGCACGAGCGAGAAACTAGAGAGCAACCTGCGCAAACATAACTCCAACACCGTGTCCACTTCCCGGACTCCGCCGAGAAGAGGCCATCACGGCAACACACTCAGTTGATTCATTTTAATTAATTAAGGTTCAAGTTATCTACAACCGGACATTAACAAATTCCCATCCGCCCATAACCGCGGGCACGGCTTTCGAAAGATCAATCCCTGCAGGGGGTCCCAACTTAGCCCATAACAAGCTCTCACGGTCAACAAAGGAATAGACCTCCACCCAAGACACACCGATCAGACTCGGTATCTCGGTACAACAAGATGATTCGACAGGTCAAAACAAGTCTAGCAACACCGCCCGAATGTGCCGACAAATCCCGATAGGAGCTCCACATATCTCTTTCTCAGGGCACACTCAGATTGTCCAAACTTCCGGTAGGCCAGCCCAGAGTTGCCCCTGGTGGCCACCGGCGGCTGACGTTCCGGACCAATACTCAGAGGAGCACTGGCCCGTGGGGGGCTAAAATAAAGATGACCCTCGGGCTCCGGAAACCCAAGGGAAAAAGGGGTAGGTGGCAAATGGTAAAACCAATGTTGGGCATTGATGGAAAAGCTTTAATCAAGGCGAACTATCAAGGGGTTCCCATTATAGCCCAACCGCGTAAGGGACGCAACAATCCGGGAACATAACACCGATATGACGGAAACTAGGGTGGCAAGAGTGGAACAAAACACTAGGCGAGAGGCTGAGCCTTCCACCCTTTACCAAGTATATAGATGAATTAAGATAACATAGCAATATAATGAGATCCCAACAAGTAAATAAATGTTCCAACAAGGAACGGCTCCAATCTTCCCCTGCAACTAACAACGCTATGAGAAGGGCTGAGCAAAGTGGTAACATAGCCAATCAACGGTTTGCTAGGACAAAGGTGGGTTAGAGGCTCAATCATGGCAATTGGGAGGCTGACAAGCAAGTGGTAGGTATCGTAGCAATGGCATAGCAAAAGAGCGAGCAAACTAGCATAGCAAAGATAGTAGTGATTTCGAGGGTATGATCATCTTGCCTGCACAGTTGTCAGAGTTGACTGGATCCTCAAAAGCAAACTCAACGGGCTCCTCGTTAGCGAACTCGTCTCCCGGATCTACCCAACAACACAAACAAGCAACATGGATACAATCAACCACGTGCAAGGGCAACCAATAATATGCAAAGATGGTATGCTATGCGGGATGCGATGCGGGCTGTAAAATGCAAGACGTGATAGGAAATGCATGAATCTGGCCTCAACTTGGAAAACCAAGTGTGCCACTGGACAGAGGGGAAGAAATCCCCTGAAAACGATATAAAGATAATAGGAATCGGAGCTACGGTTTGGAAATGGCAAGCGTTTTACGAAACGAACCGATCTGCGATTTACAGCAAGTAGGCTCCTAACTGTAACGAAATGAACATGCTACAGCCACCAAACATGAAAACAAAATGCATGGCAGGGATGTACACAAGATGCTTAACAAATCACTAGGACTGAGCCATAGGCAAATTCATCCATTAAGGGGCTCAAACAAGCATGGCAAAACTGAAAAAGCAAAACAGATTTCAGACTTAGTGAAATTAACACTAGTCTGAAATCTCAGACCACGATGCTCTCTTCAGAGCAGCAAAACAACATGAAACATAACCTGAACATGACAAGAAAGAGCATGGCATGGAGCTACTCAACAAGCTTAACAAAACACCCAAAGTGACCTGGGGTCAAAAGGGTTCACAAAATACTCTAACGAGCACACGAACATAGATGAAACACAATCAGTTTTCAGACTTGGTGAAAACTGAGACATGCTGAAATTATAACTCAGGAGGCATGTAAACGAGCTCGATGCACTAACTACGGTGCAAGTCATAGAAAGGCAAACATATACACATAAAGAAGGCACAAAATTCTAGCTAGACATGGCAAGAACAATGGCATAGCATGCATGGATCACTAGCAATAGCACCGGCAAAATCGCAAAAGAGTTCACGATCTGCCCAAATTAACAACGATGCAAAAGTTGAGCTCGATTGACTCAATCTAGGGTGCTCCAACATAACAAGTAAAGACATGGATGGATAGAGCACAACATAAATATCAAAACTCCCTTACTGATCATCCTCAAAAGAGGCACGGATCACTAGGAAATAAGCTGGACATATGGCATCATGAACTAAAACATCGCAGACTTAGTGAAAATCACAAAGTCCCTGAAAAACAACAATCTCAGGTACCCCTCTTTGCAAGCTTGCACAAGACAACACACACACCCTAAAAATGCATGGGTGGCACCTCTGGAAAGAAGACAAAATGCTTAACAATTCATCCCAAAGGGTCACAGGCATATCAGGCACACAATAAACATGGCAAAAATGGCAAAAGTCAATGATGAGCTAACGGACCTGCAATTTAACTCACGATGCCTCCTTCTAACAGCATTTTTGGCATCAAGATGAACTCAAAAGCAAATGATGAAATGGAATGAAATGATGTACTCGTCGAGGCGAACATTTTGATATATCATATGTCCAAAACGGAGCTACGGATGCGGAGATATGAGCAGTCAAACGTAGCACGAAAATTAGGGTTGGAGGGGAAAGTCAACCGGATCTAGATACAGATCCGGATCCCGTGCACTGTAGCACTGCTCATGGCGCGGCTGACGAGGTTCACCGGCGTGGAGGGAGGAAGAAGCCGGGCCGAGGCCGGCGTTGGGGACGGCGGTGAGGCGGCGCTTGGGCGGCGGCGGCCGAGGCGAAGGGCGCCGGGGCGCGGGGTCCGGTGGTGGCCGGGGTTGGCGGCGAGGGCGAGCCGCGGCTTTGCCGGAGACGGGTCGCCGGCGATGGTGATGCGGCGGCCGGAGCTGCCCCGAGTTGCCGGCACGGAGGAAGGGGAGCACCGGGCGGCGGCGGGCGCGAGTGGGCCGCGGGGGCCGGATGCGGGCTAGGCGGGCCGGCGGGGAAGTGGTCCGGGTGGCGCTACATGGCGCACTGCGAGTGGCGGCGGGGTGGAGCGGACGTTGTCCGGCGCGGGCCGGACACGTCCGTCGGCGGCGGAGGAGGGAGATTTGTTTTTTTAGGGTTTTGGACGGGGGAAGAAGAGATCCGAATGGAGGGGGTATATATAGGCATAGAGGGAGCTAGGAGTGTCCAAATGAGGTGTGGTTTTTGCCCACGCGATCGTGATTGAACGACCGAGACGATGGAGCAGAGTTTGGTGGGTTTTGGGCCAAATTGGAGGGATGTTGGGCTGCAACACACACGAGGCCTTTTCGGTCCCTCGGTTAACCGTTGGAGTATCAAACGAAGTCCAAATGACCCGAAACTTGACAGGCGGTCTACCGGTAGTAAACCAAGGCCGCATGGCAAGTCTCGGTCCAATCCGGAAATGTTTAATCCCCACACACGAAAGAAAGCTAGAAATGGCCACCGGGGGAGAACGAAGCGCCGGAATGCAAAACGGACAACGGGGAAAATGCTCGAATGCATGAGATGAACATGTATGCAAATGCAATGCACGTGATGACATGATATGAGATGCACGAAAACGAAAACAACACACGGAGACAAAGACCCGAATCTGAGGAATAAATATAACTTAATGCCGGAAACGGCAAGAGTTGGAGTACAAATTGGGAAAGTCGTATCTGGGGCGTTACACCTCCTACTGGATTGATACCTTGGTTCTAAAAAACTGAGGGAAATACTTACGTTACTTTGCTGCATCATCCCTTCCTCTTCGGGGAAAACCAACGCAAGCTAAAGAGGTAGCAAGATGGATTTCTGGCGCCATTGCCGGGGAGTCTACGTAAAAAGTCGACATACCAAGTACCCATCACAATCCCTATCTCCCGCATTACATTATTTGCCATTTGCCTCTCATTTTCCTCTCCCCCACTTCACCCTTGCCGTTTTATTCGCCCTCTCTCTCTATCCTCCCTCTCCTTTCTCGCTTGCCTTTTGTTTGCTCGTGTGCTTGTTTGCTTGCTTGTCGTTACGTCTGAAATTGGGGAAGTTATCGCCAATATGGGCGATAACAATATCATGGAAAATTCTGATGCTCCTGCTGAAGAACCCCCTACCTACCATACAAAAATATTTCGAATCGGTAGTGGTAATATTATTGGAAAAGGAGTTATTCAAGATTTCTTTACTTGTGCCGGCGCTTTGCCCTCTATGGGCGGTTCTATTCTTCATAGAACTAGTAGTCTTGCGGACGCTATTGCCATGCTTATCGTTGAACTTGAAAGGCAATTTATGCATATGCACCCATCTATACAAAGAGTTTTCCTAGTATTTTCTAATATCGAGCATTCTTCTATTAAGCGTGCCGCTACTATCTTTTCGGCTCATGAATTTAGATTTCTAATAAAAGAAGCCAAATAAATCTTTGCGCACTATAGGGTGGACGCTGGTCGTCCTCCCATAGAATCTATCCTCCTCGATCAAGAAGAAATTATGCGCTTTCAATCCCTTGATTATGTTGCTTTTAATGAAAACCTTAGGAAAAAGGTGCCAATCAATATTTTAATTGATAGAATCTCTGAACTTAATGATGATTTGGCTATTCGAAATAACGAGCTAGGGTGCTCTCTTGATTTTAGGCTCACAAGGTTCTGTCAAAAGAGTGCTTATAATGATGAATTGGTTGTACAATACGAAGGGCCGAAAGAGGAACCTATACCTCCTAAAATTGATCTTGGGGACTTCTGTCCTATTAAATTTAGCCCATTTGATTACTTTTGCTTGCCTCAAAGAAAACTTTCTGCCGAACATAGAGAATACGAAATGAGTTTCACCGATCTATCTTATTACTACGGCACAACCTAGATCTATCCTCGCTTTTATGCCTAGCTAGGGGCGTTAAACGATAGCGCTTCTTGGGAGGCAACCCAATTTTATTTTTATTCCTTGCCTTTTGCTCCTGTTTAGTAATAAATAAATTATTTAGCCTCTGTTTTTGTTGTGTTTTTTGTGTTTAATTAGTGTTTGTGCCAAGTAGAACCGTTGGGAAGACTTGGGAAAAGTCTTGTTGAACTTGCTGTAAAAAACAGAAACTTTAGCGCTCACGAGAACTACTGTCATTTTTATTTTAAGAGTGATATTTAGTTAATTCTTTTTGAAGATGATTAATATATAAATTCCTCACGTCCAGCAATTTATTTAAGAATTTTTGAGGTTCCAGATCTTGCGCTAGCTACAGATTATGACAGACTGTTCTGTTTTTGACAGATTCTGTTTTTCGTGTGTTGTTTGCTTATTTTGATGAATCTATGATTAGTAAAATAGTTTGTAATCCATAGAGAAGTTGGAATACAGTAGGTTTAACACCAATATAAATAAATAATGATTTCATTACAGTACCTTGAAGTGGTCTTTTGTTTTCTTTCGCTAACGGAGCTCACGAGTTTTCTACTTTAAGTTTTGTGTTGTGAAGTTTTCAAGTTTTGGGTGAATTCTTGTGATGGATTATGGAAAAAGGAGCGGCAAGAGCCTAAGCTTGGGGATGCCCATGGCACCCCCAAGATAATCCAAGGACACCAAAAAGTCAAAGCTTGGGGATGCCCCGGAAGGCATCCCCTCTTTCATCCACTTCCATCGGTAATTTACTTGTAGCTATATTTTTATTCACCAACATGATATGTGTTTTGCTTGGAGCGTCTTGTATTAATTTTTGTCTTGTGTTTTAGTATGCCACAATCATGCTTGCTATACACACCTTTTTAGAGAGCCATACATGAATTAAAATTTGATAGAATACTCTATGTGCTTCACTTATATCTTTTGAGCTAAGTAGTTTTACTCTATGTGCTTCACTTATATCTTTTGAGCGTTATAATTTTTCTCTATGTGCTTCACTTAGATCTTTTAGAGCACGGTGGTGGATTTGTTTTAAAGAAACTATTGATCTCTCATGCTTCACTTAAATTATTTTGAGAGTCTCTTAATAGCATGGTAATTTGCTTAATAATAATATGCTTGGTATTCAAGATTTGTGAAACTTTCTTTTGAGTGTGTTGAATACTAAGAAAAGATTGAAACATGATAATTGTTTTGAGATATGGAGGCGATAATATTAAAGTCATGATAGTTGAGTAGTTTTGAATTTAAAGAAATACTTGTGTTAAAGTTTGTGATTCCCGTAGCATGCACGTATGGTGAACTGTTATGTGATGAAGTCGGAGCATGATTTATTTATTGATTGTCTTCCTTATGAGTGGCGGTCGGGGACGAGCGATGGTCTTTCCTACCAATCTATCCCCCTAGGAGCATGCACGTAATACTTTTCTTTGATAACTTCTAGATTTTTTTCAATAAGTATATGAGTTCTTTATGACTAATGTTGAGTCCATGGATTATACGCACTCTCACCCTTCCACCTTTGCTAGCCTCTCTAATACCGCGCACCTTTCGCCGGTATCATACACCTACCATATACCTTCCTCAAAACAGCCACCATACCTACCTATTATGGCATTTCCATAGCCATTCCGAGATATATTGCCATGCAACTTTCCACCGTTCCGTTCATGACACATTCATCGTTGTCATATTGCATATCCCGGTACACCGCCAGATGCATTCATATAGAGTCATATTTTGTTCTAAGTATCGAGTTGTAATTGTTGAGTTGTAAGAAAAATAAAAGTGTGATGATCATCATTATTAGAGCATTGTCTCAATGAGGAAAGAATGATGGAGACTATGATTCCCCCATAAGTCAGGATGAGACTCCGGAGGAAAAATAAAATAAATAAATAAATAAATAAATAAAAGAGGCCAAAGAAGCCCAAATAGAAAGAGGCCATAAAAAAGGAGAAAAGGACCAAATAAAAAAATGAGAGAAAAAGAGAGAAGGGACAATGTTACTATCCTTTTACCACACTTGTGCTTCAAAGTAGCACCATGATCTTCATAGTAGAGAGTCTCTCATGTTATCACTTTCATATACTAGTGGGAAACTTTCATTATAGAACTTGGCTTGTATATTCCAATGATGGGCTTCCTCAAATTGCCCTAGGTCTTCATGAGCAAGCAAGTTGGATGCACACCCACTTAGTTTCTTTTGATGAGCTTTCATATACTTATAGCTCTAGTGCATCCGTTGCATGGCAATCCCTACTCACTCACATTGATATCTATTGATGGGCATCTCCATAGCCCATTGATACGCCTAGTTGATGTGAGACTATCTTCTCCTTTTTGTCTTCTCCACAACCACCATGCTATCTCACCTATAGTGCTATATCCATGGCTCACGCTCATGTATTGCGTGAAGATTGAAAAAGGTTTTAAAAAGTTAGAGTATGAAACAATTGCTTGGCTTGTCATGGGGGCTGTGCATGATTTAAATACTTTGTGTGGTGAAGATAGAGCATAGCCAGACTATATGATTTTGTAGGGATAACTTTCTTTGGCCCTGTTATTTTGAGAAGACATAATTGCTTTGTTAGTATGCTTGAAGTATTATTATTTTTTATGTCAATATAAACTTTTGTCTTGAATCTTTCGAATCTGAATATTCATATCACAATTAAGAAGATTTGCATTGAAATTATGCCAAGTAGCACTCCGCATCAAAAATTCTCTTTTTATCATTTACCTACTCGAGGATGAGCAGGAATTAAGCTTGGGGATGCCTGATACGTCTCCAACGTATCTATAATTTTCTATTGCTCCATGCTATATTATCTACTGTTTTGGACTATATTGGGCTTTATTTTCCACTTTTATATTATTTTTGGGACTAACCTATGAACCGGAGGCCCAGCCCAGAATTGCTGTTTTTTTTCCTATTTCAGTGTTTCGAAGAAACGGAATATCAAACGGAGTCCAAACGGAATGAAACCTTCAGAAACATGATTTTCTCACCGAACGTGATCCAGGAGACTTGGACCCTACGCCAAGGCATCAGAGAGGCGGTCACGAGGGTGGGGGGCGCCCCCCTAGGGCGCACCCCTGCCTCGTGGGCCCCTCGATGCTCCATCGACGTACTCCTTCCTCGTATATATACCTACGTACCCCCAAACGAACAGATACAGAGCCAAAAACCTAATTCCACCGCCGCAACTTTCTGTATCCACGAGATCCCATCTTAGGGCCTGTTCCGGAGCTCCGCCCGAGAGGGCCGTCATCACGGAGGGCTTCTACATCATCATAGCCTCTCCGATGAAGTGTGAGTAGTTTACCTCAGACCTTCCGGTCCATAGTTAGTAGCTAGATGGCTTCTTATCTCTTTTTGGATCTCAATACAAAGTTCTCCCCCTCTCTTGTGGAGATCTATTCGATGTAATCTTCTTTTTGCGGTGTGTTTGTTCAGACCGATGAATTGTGGGTTTACGATCAAGTCTATCTATGAATAATATTTGAATCTTCTCTGAATTCTTTTATGTATGATCGGTTATATTTGCAAGTCTCTTCGAATTATTTGTTTGGTTTGGCCAACTAGATTGGTAGTGTTGGGGAACGTTGCAGAAAACAAAAATTTTCCTACAGTTTCACCAAGATCCATCTATGAGTTCATCTAGCAACGAGTATTCAGATTGCATCTACATACCTTTGTAGATCGCGAGTGGAAGCGTTCAAAGAACGGGGATGATGTAGTCGAACACGACGTGATCCAAATCATCGATGACCAAGCGCCGAACGGACGACACCTCCGCGTTCAACACACGTACGGGACGGGAGACGTCTCCTCCTTCTTGATCCAGCAAGGGGGAAGGAGAGGTTGATGAAGATCCAGCAGCACGACGGCGTGGTGGTGGATGCAGGGCGTCACAGTAGCAGGGCTTCGCCTGTACTACGAGAGAGAGAGACGTAACGGGGAGAGAGGGAGGCGCCAGGGGCTGGTGTATGAAGTCCCTCCTCTCCCCCACTATATATAGGAGGGCCAAGGGGGGTGGTGCGCCAGCCTAGGAGATCCAATCTCCTAGGTGCGGCGGCCAAGGGGAGGTTTCCCTCCCCCCAAGGCACCTAGAGGTGCCTTCCACCATTGGGACTCTTCCCTTATGTGGAACCCTAGGCGCATGGGCTTTTGGGGCTGGTGCCCTTGGCCCATCTAGGCCAAGGCGCACCCCTTACAGCCCATGTGGCCCCCCGGGACAGGTGGCCCCACCCGGTGGGCCCCCGGGACCCCTCCGGTGGTCCCGGTACAATACCGATAACCCCGAAACTTGTCCCGATGGCCGAAACAGCACTTCCTATATATAATTCTTTACCTCCGGACCATTCCGGAACTCCTCGTGACGTCCGGGATCTCATCCGGGACTCCGAACAACATTCGGGTTACTGCATATACATATATTCACAACCCTAGCGTCACCGAACCTTAAGTGTGTAGACCCTACGGGTTCGGGAGACAAGCAGACATGACCGAGACGACTCTCCGGTCAATAACCAACAGCGGGATCTGGATACCCATGTTGGCTCCCACATGCTCCACGATGATCTCATCGGATGAACCACGATGTCGAGGATTCAATCAATCCCGTATACAATTCCCTTTGTCTGTCGGTATGTTACTTGCCCGAGATTCGATCGTCGGTATCCCAATACCTCGTTCAATCTCGTTACCGGCAAGTCACTTTACTCATACCGTAATGCATGATCCCGTGACCAGACACTTGGCCACTTTGAGCTCAATATGATGATGCATTACTGAGTGGGCCCAGTGATACCTCTCCGTCATACGTAGTGACAAATTCCCAGTCTTGATCCCTGTCAACCCAACAGACACTTTCGGAGATACCCGTAGTATACCTTTATAGTCACCCAGTTACGTTGTGACGTTTGGTATACCCAAAGCACTCCTACGGTATCCGGGAGTTACACGATCTCATGGTCTAAGGAAAAGATACTTGACATTGCAAAACTCTAGCAAACGAACTACACGATCTTTATGCTATGTTTAGGATTGGGTCTTGTCCATCACATCATTCTCCTAATGATGTGATCCCATTATCAATGACATCCAATGTCTATAGTCGGGAAAACCATGACTATCTGTTGATCAACGAGCTAGTCAACTAGAGGCTTACTAGGGACATGTTGGTGTCTGTTATTCACACTTGTATTACGATTTCCGGATAACACAATTATAGCATGAATAAAGACAATTATCTTGAACAAGGAAATATAATAATAATGCTTTTATTATTGCCTCTAGGGCATATTTCCAACAGTCTCCCACTTGCACTAGAGTCAATAATCTAGTTACATTGTGATGAATCGAACACCCATGGAATTCTGGTGTTGATCATGTTTTGCCCTAGGGAGAGGTTTAGTCAACGGATCTGCTACGTTCAGGTCCGTATGTACTTTACAAATCTCTATGTCTCCATCTTGAACATTTTCATGAATGGAGTTGAAGCGACGCTTGATGTGCCTTGTCTTCTTGTGAAACCTGGGCTCCTTGGCAAGTGCAATAGCTCCAGTGTTGTCATAGAAGAGCTTGATCGGCCCCGACGCATTGGGCATGACTCCGAGATCGGTGATGAACTCCTTCACCCAAATTGCTTCATGTGCTGCCTCCGAGGCTGCCATGTACTCCGCTTCACATGTAGATCCCGCCACGACGCTCTGCTTGCAACTGCACCAGCTTACTGCCCCACCATTCAAAATATACACGTATCCGGTTGTGACTTAGAGTCATCCAGATCTGTGTCGAAGCTAGCGTCGACGTAACCCTTTATGACGAGCTCTTCGTCACCCCCATAAACGAGAAACATTTCCTTAGTCCTTTTCAGGTACTTCAGGATATTCTTGACCGCTGTCCAGTGTTCCTTGCCGGGATTACTTTGGTACCTTCCTACCAAACTTACGGCAAGGTTTACATCAGGTCTGGTACACAGCATGGCATACATAATAGAACCTATGGCTGAGGCATAGGGGATGACACTCATCTCTTCTATATCTTCTGCCGTGGTCGGACTTTGAGCTGAGCTCAATTTCATACCCTGCAACACAGGCAAGAACCCCTTCTTAGACTGATCCATATTGAACTTCTTCAATATCTTCTCAAGGTATGTGCTTTGTGAAAGACCTATGAGGCATCTCGATCTATCTCTATGGATCTTGATGCCTAATATATAAGCAGCTTCTCCAAGGTCCTTCATTGAAAAACTCTTATTCAAGTAGGCCTTGATGCTGTCCAAGAGTTCTATATCATTTCCCATCAAAAGTATGTCATCTACATATAATATGAGAAATGCTACAGAGCTCCCACTCACTTTCTTGTAAATGCAGGCTTCTCCATAAGTCTGCGTAAACCCAAACGCTTTGATCATCTCATCAAAGCGAATGTTCCAACTCCAAGATGCTTGCACCAGCCCATAAATCGAGCGTTGGAGCTTGCATACCTTGTTAGCATTCTTAGGATCGACAAAACCTTCCGGCTGCATCATATATAATTCTTCCTTAAGGAAACCATTAAGGAATGCCGTTTTGACGTCCATTTGCCATATCTCATAATCGTAGAATGCGGCAATTGCTAACATGATTCGGACGGACTTTAGCTTCGCTACCGGTGAGAAAGTCTCATCGTAGTCAACCCCTTGAACTTGTCGATAACCCTTAGCGACAAGCCGAGCTTTATAGATGGTCACATTACCATCCGCGTCTGTCTTCTTCTTAAAGATCCATTTATTTTCTATGGCTCGCCGTTCAACGGGCAAGTCAGTCAAAGTCCATACTTCATTTTCATACATGGATCCTATCTCGGATTTCATGGCTTCTAGCCATTTGTCGGAATCCGGGCCCGCCATCGCTTCTTCATAGTTCGAAGGTTCACCGTTGTCTAACAACATGATTTCCAAGACAGGGTTGCCGTACCATTCTGGTGCGGAACGTGTCCTTGTGGACCTTCGAATTTCAGTAGGTGCTTGATCAGAAGTATCTTGATCATTATCATTAACTTCCTCTCTAGTCGGTGCTGGCACCTCAGGAACATTTTCTTGAGTTGCGCCATTTTCCGGTTCAAGAGGTAATACTTCATCAAGTTCTACTTTCCTCCCACTTACTTCTTTCAAGAGAAACTCCTTCTCTAGAAAGGACCCATTCTTGGCAACAAAGATCTTGCCTTCGGATCTGAGGTAGAAGGTATACCCAATAGTTTCTTTTGGGTATCCTATGAAGACGCATTTTTCCGACTTGGGTTCAAGCTTTTCAGGTTGAAGTTTCTTGACATGAGCATCGCATCCCCAAACTTTTAGAAACGACAGCTTAGGTTTCTTTCCAAACCATAATTCATACGGTGTCGTCTCAACGGATTTCGACAGAGCCCTATTTAAAGTGAATGCGGCAGTCTCTAAAGCATAGCCCCAAAAAGATAGTGGTAAATCGGTAAGAGACATCATAGATCGCACCATATCTAATAGAGTGCGATTACGACGTTCGGATACACCGTTACGCTGAGGTGTTCCAGGCGGCGTGAGTTGTGCAACTATTCCACATTTTCTTAAGTGTGTGCCAAATTCATGACTCAAGTATTCTCCTCCACGATCTGATCGTAGAAATTTGATTTTCCTGTCACGTTGATTCTCAACCTCACTCTGAAATTCCTTGAACTTTTCAAGGGTTTCAGACTTGTGTTTGATTAAGTAAACATATCCATATCTACTCAAATCATTAGTGAGGGTGAGAACATAACGATAGCCGCCGCGAGCGTCAACACTCATTGGACCGCACACATCAGTATGTATGATTTCCAATAAGTTGGTTGCTCGCTCCATTGTTCCTGAGAACGGAGTCTTGGTCATTTTACCCATAAGGCATGGTTCGCACGTGTCAAATGATTCATAATCAAGAGACTCTAAAAGTCCATCTGCATGGAGCTTCTTCATGCGTTTGACACCTATGTGACCAAGGCGGCAGTGCCACAAGTATGTGGGACTATCATTATCAACCTTGCATCTTTTGGTACTCACATTATGAACATGTGTAGCATTACGTTCGAGATTCATAAAGAATAAACCATTCACCATAGGAGCATGACCATAAAACATATCTCTCAAATAAATGGAACAACCATTATTCTCGGATTTAAATGAGTAGCCATCTCGAATTAAATGAGATCCCGATACAATGTTCATGCTCAAAGCTGGCACTAAATAACAATTATTAAGGTTTAAAACTAATCCCGAAGGTAAATATAGAGGTAGCATGCCGACGGCGATCACATTGACCTTGGAACCATTCCCGACGCGCATCGTCACCTCGTCCTTTGCCAGTTTCCGCTTATTCCGCAGCCCCTGCTTTGAGTTACAAATGTGAGCAACTGCACCGGTATCAAATACCAAGGAGCTACTACAGACACTAGTAAGGTACACATCAATTACATGTATATCACATATACCTTTTGTTTTGCCGGCCTTCTTGTCTGCTAAGTATTTGGGGCAGTTCCGCTTCCAGTGACCGCTTCCCTTGCAATAAAAGCACTCAGTCTCGGGCTTGGGTCCATTCTTTGGCTTCTTCCTGGCAGCTTGCTTGCCGGGCGCGGCAACTTCCTTGCCGTCCTTCTTGAAGTTCTTTTTACCCTTGCCTTTCTTGAACTTAGTGGTTTTATTGACCATCAACACTTGATGTTCCTTCTTGACTTCTACCTCTGCTGATTTCAGCATTGCAAACAACTCAGGAATGGTCTTTTGCATCCCCTGCATGTTGAAGTTCATCACAAAGCTCTTGTAGCTTGGTGGAAGCGACTGAAGGATTCTGTCAATGACCGCATCATCTGGGAGATTAACTCCCAGCTGAGACAAGCGGTTATGTAACCCAGACATAGTGAGTATGTGCTCACTGACAGAACTATTTTCCTCCATCTTTCAGCTGAAGAATTTATCGGAGACTTCATATCTCTCGATCCGGGCATGAGCTTGAAAAACCATTTTCAGCTCTTCGAACATCTCATATGCTCCATGTCTCTCAAAACGCTTTTGGAGCCCCGGCTCTAAATTGTAAAGCATGCCGCACTGAACGAGGGAGTAGTCGTCAACACGTGTCTGCCAAGCGTTCATAACGTCTTGGTTCTGTGGGACGGGAGCTTCACCTAGCGGTGCTTGTAGGACGTAATCTTTCTTGGCAGCTATGAGGATGATCCTCAAGTTCCGGACCCAGACCGTATAGTTGCTGCCATCGTCTTTCAGCTTGGTTTTCTCTAGGAATGCGTTGAAGTTCAGGACTACGTGGGCCATTTGATCTACAAGACATATTGTAAAATATTTTAGACTAAGTTCATGATAATTAAGTTCATCTAATCAAATTATATAATGAACTCCCACTTAGATAGACATCCCTCCAGTCATCTACGTATAACATGATCCGAGTCAACTAGGCCGTGTCCGATCATCACGTGAGACGGACTAGTCAACGTCGGTGAACATTTTCATGTTGATCGTATCTTCTATACGACTCATGCTCGACCTTTCGGTCTTCTGTGTTCCGAGGCCATGTCTGTACATGCAAGGCTCGTCAAGTCAACCTAAGTGTTTGCATGTGTAAATCTGTCTTACACCCGTTGTATGTGAACGTCTGAATAAAACACCCGATCATCATGTGGTGTTTTGAAACAGCGAACTGTCGCAACGGTGCACAGTTAGGGGGAACACTTCTTGAAATTAATATGAGGGATCATCTTATTTACTACCGTCGTTCTAAGTAAACAAGATGCAAAACATGATAAACATCACATGCAATCAAATAATAAACGTGACATGATATTGCCAATATCACATAGCTCCTTTGATCTCCATCTTGGGGCTCCATGATCATCTTGTCACCGGCTTGACACCATGATCTCCATCATCATGATCTCCATCATCGTGTCTCCATGAAGTTGCTCGCCAACTATTACTTCTACTACTATGGCTAACGCGTTTAGCAATAAAGTAAAGTAATTTACATGGCGTTTCTCAATGACACGCAGGTCATACAAAAAACTAAAGACAACTCCTATGGCTCCTGCCGGTTGTCATACTCATCGACATGCAAGTCGTGATTCCTTTTACAATAGCATGAACATCTCATACATCACATATAGATCATTCATCATTCATCACAACTTTGGCCATATCATAACACAAACCACTTGCTGCAAAAACAAGTTAGACATCCTCTAATTGTTGTTGCAAGTTTTACGTGGCTGAATTAGGGTTCTAGCAAGAACGTTTTCTTACCTACGTGAAAGCCACAACGTGATTTGTCAACTTCTATTTACCCTTCATAAGGACCCTGTTCATCGAATCCGCTCCAACTAAAGTGGGAGAGACAGACACCCGCCAGCCACCTTATGCAACTAGTGCATGTTAGTCGGTGGAACCAGTCTCACGTAAGGGTACGTGTAAGGTTGGTCCGGGCCGCTTCATCCCACAATACCGCTGAAGCAAGAAAAGACTAGTAGTGGCAAGAAAGTTGACAAATCTACGCCCACAACAAATTGTGTTCTACTCGCGCAAGAAGAACTACGCATAGACCTAGCTCATGATGCCACTGTTGGGGAACGTTGCAGAAAACAAAAATTTTCCTACGGTTTCACCAAGATCCATCTATGAGTTCATCTAGGAACGAGTATTCAGATTGCATCTACATACCTTTGTAGATCGCGAGCGGAAGCGTTCAAAGAACGGGGATGATGTAGTCGAACACGACGTGATCCAAATCACCGATGACCAAGCGCCGAACGGACGGCACCTCCGCGTTCAACACACGTACGGGACGGGAGATGTCTCCTCCTTCTTGATCCAGCAAGGGGGAAGGAGAGGTTGATGAAGATCCAGCAGCACGACGGCGTGGTGGTGGATGCAGGGCGTCACAGTAGCAAGGCTTCGCCTGTACTATGAGAGAGAGACGTAACGGGGAGAGAGGGAGGCGCCAGTGGCTGGTGTATGAAGTCCCTCCTCTCCCCCACTATATATAGGAGGGCCAAGGGGGGGGGGTGGTGCGCCAGCCTAGGAGATCCAATCTCCTAGGTGCGGCGGCCAAGGGGAGGTTTCCCTCCCCCCCAAGGCACCTAGAGGTGCCTTCCACCATTGGGACTCTTCCCTTATGTGGAACCCTAGGCGCATGGGCTTTTGGGGCTGGTGCCCTTGGCCCATCTAGGCCAAGGCGCACCCCCTACAGCCCATGTGGCCCCCCCGGGACAGGTGGCCCCACCCGGTGGGCCCCCGGGACCCCTCCGGTGGTCAAGGTACAATACCGATAACCCCGAAACTTGTCCCGATGGCCGAAACAGCACTTCCTATATATAATTCTTTACCTCCGGACCATTCTGGAACTCCTCGTGACGTCCGGGATCTCATCCGGGACTCCGAACAACATTCGGGTTACTGCATATACATATCTTCACAACCCTAGCGTCACCGAACCTTAAGTGTGTAGACCCTACGGGTTCAGGAGACAAGCAGACATGACCGAGACGACTCTCCGGTCAATAACCAACAGCGGGATCTGGATACCCATGTTGGCTCCCACATGCTCCACGATGATCTCATCGGATGAACCAGATGTCGAGGATTCAATCAACCCCGTATACAATTCCCTTTGTCTGTCGGTATGTTACTTGCCCGAGATTCGATCGTCGGTATCCCAATACCTCGTTCAATCTCGTTACCGGCAAGTCACTTTACTCGTATCGTAATGCATGATCCCGTGACCAGACACTTGGCCACTTTGAGCTCAATATGATGATGCATTACCGAGTGGGCCCAGTGATACCTCTCCGTCATACATAGTGACAAATTCCCAGTCTTGATCCGTGTCAACCCAACAGACACTTTCGGAGATACCCGTATTATACCATTATAGTCACCCAGTTACGTTGTGACGTTTGGTATACCCAAAGCACTCCTACGGTATCCGGGAGTTACACGATCTCATGGTCTAAGGAAAAGATACTTGACATTGCAAAACTCTAGCAAACGAACTACACGATCTTTATGCTATGTTTAGGATTGGGTCTTGTCCATCACATCATTCTCCTAATGATGTGATCCCGTTATCAATGACATCCAATGTCTATAGTCAGGAAACCATGACTATCTGTTGATCAACGAGCTAGTCAACTAGAGGCTTACTAGGGACATGTTGGTGTCTGTTATTCACACTTGTATTTCGATTTCCGGATAACACAATTATAGCATGAATAAAGACAATTATCACGAACAAGGAAATAGAATAATAATGCTTTTATTATTGCCTCTAGGGCATATTTCCAACAGGTAGTTCTTGCCATGGGAGAAGTGCTTAGCTTTGGGTTTGATCTTGCGGTGTCCTTTCCCAGTGACAGAAGGGGCAGCAATGCACGTATTGCATCGTTGTCATCGAGGATAACAAGATGGGGTTTATTTCATATTGCATGAATTTATCTCTCTACATCATGTTATCTTGCTTAAGGCGTTACTCTGTTTTTAACTTAATACTCTAGATGCATGCTGGATAGCGGTCGATGAGATGAGTAATAGTAGTAGATGCAGAATCGTTTCGGTCTACTTGTCATGGACGTGATGCCTATATACATGATCATGCCTAGATATTCTCATAACTATGCTCAATTCTGTCAATTGCTCAATAGTAATTTGTTCACCCATCGTAGAATACTTATGCTCTTGAGAGAAGCCACTAGTGAAACCTATGGCCCCCGGGTCTATTCTCATCATATCAATCTCCATCACTTTAATCTTGCTTTGCTTTTTTACTTTGCCTTTACTTTTTTACTTTTCATCTTTATACCAAAAATACCAAAAATATTATATCTGTCAGATCTCACTCTCGTAAGTGACCGTGAAGGGATTGACAACCCCTAATCGCGTTGGTTGCGAGTAGCTATCATTTTCTGCAGGTACGAGGGACTTGAGCATGGCCTCCTACTAGATTGATACCTTGGTTCTCAAAAACTGAGGGAAATACTTACGCTACTTTGCTACATCATCTCTTCGGGGAAAACCAACGCAAGCTCAAGAGGTAGCAGCACCGCGCACCCCCAGCCGGACTGCCGACTGGCTGGAGGTAGCAGTCGGCCGCCTTGATGCCTGGAAGAGTTCTTCGGCCCGGGCTGGAGCACGCCGAGCCTTAGAGTTCGCCAAGGTGTGGTATCCTGGGCTGAGTCTAGCCCAGCTAGCCATGTTCCGGTTGGAAGCTCAGGCAGAGTTGGCAGTCGTGGAAGATGATCTCGTGAAGCGCGCCACGTCGATCGCCGAGTACACCGACACCAACGTCTTCACCCCAGAGCAGACTGAGAACAGTGAGGAGGCACCGCCGGAGTGGTTCGGGCTGAACCCGGACGACGGCGAGGACTCGGCGGAGGTGATCGACTCCAGTCGCGAAGAAGAAGGCGAGGAGGAGGAAGGAGACGAGGAGGAGGTGCCAGAGGTCACGGCAGACGGCCAGCCCCAGCTCGACCGCGCCTCTAGCAACGAGCCACGCCCAACTGAGCCAGCTGCTGCCAGAGGTGATCAAACGGAGACCAACCAGCCGGCCGCCCCGGCAACTGGCACCGCCGACCCCTCAGGTCCTCCGAGTCCGTCCTTGGCTTCCTAGGCTGCCACTTTATCTTTGTTTTTACCTAATTAGTAGTCTCAATGAACTTGTTGTTTTGCACAATTCCACCCACGGGGTGTATCTTGAACTTCTGTTTGAGGATTCGGCCAATGGCCTCTTCTATGTAAATATTTATCCGTGTTCTATCTCTTCTTGCTTATTGCTCTTTGGCTTTTTCCTTTGCCGCCTTCCCTCGGTTGCCGTCTTGCTAGTCGGACAGCCGCTCTGCGGACTGCTGCTGGATCAAGTGCTTGGTTTCTTTGGGAAGGCAAGTACTTAGCCATTTAGAGTTTTTAGCAAGTTAATTTAGAAAACGGCCTGCTGGCTGCTCAAGAGTCGATTGTAAAAGGCTGGAAACCGGCTTAAACTATGTACATGCTTTGAGTCCTTAGCCATTTTTCATATGGGCACCCATTCTACCTTACTCCTGCTCACCACACAGTCGCTCTGCAATTTGCGGCTTCTAACAGGAGACGACTTAAGTGCCACACACTACTTCTCCGGCTGCAGAAAGTCATTTCATAGTTCAAGACGGCAAGTCCTCGGGCCAACTAGTCGAACCCGGTGCCAAGCGGTATAACAAAGAATAACATACTCATAGGCATAACTATTATCATATAGATAAAGGAGGGCAGTCCCCGAGCTCTTCTCGAGGGGCCCGAGGTCTTCGTACTTTAATACAAAAGGTAGCGTGGTACATACTGCATTAACTGTAAAATCTTCGGAGGAGGTTTGCATTCCATGGCCGCTCCATCTCTTTGTCAGAGTCGTCCCTCTTGCGTGCACGGGGCTTCTGAGCATCGATCAGGTAGTAGGAGTCGTTGCCCAACACTTTGCTGATGATGAAAGGGTCTTCCCAAGGTGCTGAGAGCTTGTGCTGGCCGGCTGTTTGCTGAATCAGCCGGAGCACAAGGTCTCCTTCTTGGAAAGATCGCGGCTTGACCTTCCGGTTGTAGTATCGGCGTAGGCTCTGCTGGTAGATGCTGGACCGGCTGAGTGCCAACAGCCGGCCCTCTTCCAGCAAATCGACGCCGTCTTGACGTGCTTCTTCTGCTTCTTCTTCAGTGTACATGGTGATTCGAGGGGAGTCGAACTCTATATCCGTTGGGGTGACGGCTTCGGCACCGTAGATGAGGAAGAAGGGCGTGAAGCCGGTTGACTTGTTTGGAGTCGTGCGTAGGCTCCAGAGGATGGTTAGCAACTCGTCAAGCCAGCAGCCTGCCGAGCACTCCAGAGGCTCGACCAGCCAAGGCTTGATGCCGGACAGGATTAGGCCGTTTGCTCGTTCTACCTGGCCGTTGGACTGCGGATGGGAAACGGACGCTAAGTCCAGTCGGATGCCCCGCGTCGCGTAGAAACGGGCCAAGCCACCTTTGGCAAAGTTTGTGCCGTTGTCGGTGGTGATGCTATGTGGTATGCCGTACCGAGTTGTGATGTCGGAGATGAAGGTCACTGTAGTCGGACCATTCAACTTCTTGATTGGTTTTGCTTCTATCCACTTGGTGAACTTGTCCACTGCGACAAGTAAGTGAGTCAAACCGCCTCGTGCCATCTTGAATGGTCCTACCATGTCCAGACCCCAAACAGCAAAGGCCAGGCAATGGGAATAGTCTTGAGTGCAGAAGCCGGCTGATGAGGCTTGGAGCGGAACTTCTGGCACCCCTTGCATTTTTGGACCAGGGCCTTGGCGTCTTCAAGAGTAGTCGGCCAGAAGAAACCATGGCGGAAGGCTTTGGCGACGAGTGCTCTTGAAGCCGCATGGTGGCCACACTCGCCTTGATGGATGTCCTTGAGAATTGCTTGGCCATGCTCCGGCTCCACGCAGCGCTGGTAGATACCAGTGATACTGCGCCTTACGAGTTCTCTGTTGACTATGGTGTATGCTGCCGCCCGGCGTTGCACTTGCGGAGCCGAGATCTCATCAGTTGGCAGCTCTTTGTTCACCAGGAATTTGAGGATGGGATGGGCCCATGAAGGTGCTGTTATTTCTGCAACAGTCAAGACTGCGACTTGGACGAGGGCGGCTGTGCCGGGAGGTGGCGGGTTGGAGTCGGCAGCTGCTTGCTGTGTTGATGAAGTCCCCGGGTGGATTGGCGCAGTCCCCGGGCCGGGTTCTGAAGTCTCCAGGCCGACCGCCGCAGTCCCCGGGGCGGGTGCGACTGCTATGATCCCCTCGCCGTCTGCCAGAATACTCGTGCCGTCCGCGGGGGCTCTTGAGTCGGACCCGACTACTTCAGGAGGAGCCAGTACGAAGATAGAGTCTGACTCCGGTGATGGCTTGACAGATGGCTTGATGAGGCGCTGGAGGGCGACGCCAGACGGTATCGCTTGACGGGTGGATCCGATTCGCGCCAGGGCGTCTGCTTGGTCGTTGTCGTTTCTTGGTACATGGAGAAACTCGCACCTCTCAAAATATCCACTGAGTTGCTATACGAGGAAGCGGTAGCTCGCCATGTTTGTGTCTTTGGCGTCCCAATCGCCTGACGACTGCTGGACCACCAAGTCAGAGTCACCATAGCACAGGATCTAGCGAATGCTGAGCTCTTTGGCTAGCCGGAGCCCGTGAATGAGTGCCTCGTATTCGGCGATGTTGTTGGAGGCGGAAAAATGGATTTGCAGCACATATTTGAGCTTGTCGCCTTTGGGAGAGGTGAGGACGATGTCGGCTCCCAAGCCGGTGCGCATCTTGGAGCTGTGGAAATGCATTCGCCAATGGGTGGAGTCGGGTGCTGGCGGCAGATACTGGGTTTCGGCCCAGTCGATGAGGAAGTCGGCCAGCGCTTGTTATTTGATGGTGGTGCGAGGCTGGTAGTAGATGGTGTAGGGGGCCAAATCTATGGCCCATTTGGCCACTCGTCCTGAAGCGTCCCGGCTGCCAATGATATCGGCTAGCGGAGCCGTGTAGGCCACAGTGATTGGATGTTCTTGGAAGTAAGGCTTTAATTTCTTTGCGGCAAAGTGCACGCCGTAGCACATCTTCTGGTAGTGGGGGTAGTTTTGCTTGGAGGTCGACAGTACTTCACTTAAATAGTATACCGGTCTTTGGACTAGTAGCGCCTTGCCTTCCTCCTTGCGCTCTACCACGATGACTGTGCTGACTACTCGGCTGGTGGCAGCGATGTAGAGGAGCATGGGCTCCTTAGGAGTCGGAGCCGCCAGGATAGGTGGAGTAGTCAGCATCTTCTTTAGTTGGAGAAAATCTTCTTCCGCCTTGTGGTTCCACTCGAAAAAAGTGGTCTTCTTCATGAGTTGGTACAGGGGAAGAGCCTTCTCGCCCAGCCGACTAATGAATCGGCTGATGGATGCCAAATAGCCGGTGAACTTTTGTACGTCCAGCAGTCGGCTGGGTACCTCCATCCTCTCAATGGCCTTGATCTTCACCGGGTTGCACTCTATGCCGTGTTCGGAGACCAGGAAGCCAAGGAGCTGGCCGACTGGTACTCCGAAGACGCATTTCTCCGGATTGAGCTTGATCTGAAATCGGTGCAAGTTCTCAAAGGTCTCCTTGAGGTCTTCCAGCAGTGTTCCACGCTTCTCCGTCTTCACTACCACATCGTCTATGTAAACATGAGCATTTCTGCCGAGTTGCTTGAGGAGGCACTTCTGCATGCATCGCTGGAAGGTGGCACCGATGTTCCTCAAGCCGAACATCATGGTCAAGTAGTAGAAGGCTCCAAACGGTGTGATGAAGGCGGTCTTCGGCCTATCGGCTAGGTTCAACTTGATCTAGTGATACCCCGAATATGCATCCAAGAAACTCAACAGCAAAGCGAACGGGTCCTTGGGGCATGCTTTGTTGAGGCTAGTGTAGTCAATACACATTCACCATTGCTTGTTCTTCTGCAGTACTAGGACCGGGTTGGCTAGCCATTATGGAAAGAACACTTCCATGATGAAGCCGGCCGCAAGCAGCCGGGCTATCTCTTCTCCAACAACTCTTCTCTTCTCTTCTGACAGGCGGCGTAAAGGCTGCCTGACTGGCTTGGCATCAGATCGGACGTGCAATTTGTGCTCGGCAAAATCCGTCGGGACACCTGGCATGTCTTTGGGGGACCATGCGAAGATGTCTCGATTCTCACAGAGGAAATCGATGAGCTCGCCTTCCTATTTGCTGTCGAGGTTGGCGCCTACGACAGTGTACCTCTCTGGGTGGTCCGGGTCCAAAGGTATCTTCTTTGTTTCTTTGGCCGGCTTGAATGAGCCCTCAGCTTCCGACTCCCTGGGACCGGGCGACATCTCTAGCTGTTTGCTTGCCATCGCCACAACCCGGTCAAGCACCCGCTTCTTAGCTGCGATCACGAGGGACTCGGCCAGCCGACTGCTCTCTGATGCACAGGCGGACGACTTCTTGTAGTCGCTAGTTATGGTCAGAATCCCTTTGGGACTCGGCATCTTCATCTTGAGGTAGGCATAGTGCGGGACAGCCATGAACCTGGCCAGCGCAGGCCGGCCAAGTAGTGCATGGTATGGGCTCTCCAGGTCAAACACTTCGAACCAAATTGACTCTTGACGGAAATGATCTTTGTCTCCGAAGAGGACGGCGATCAAGATCTTGCCGATTGGTGAGCAGGAAAGGCCAGGAACTATGCCATGGAACACTGTCCGGCTGGACTAAAGCTGCCTCTGTCTGATTCCTAATTTCTCCATGGTATCCTTGTACAGGATGTTGATGCTGCTGCCACCGTCTATCAGGACTCTAGAGAAGCGAGCAGCTCGTTTGTTCCTGGCAAAGGTGGCTTCCAAAACCAAGGCGTAGGAGCTGGGTTTGGGCATTACTTCTGGGTGGTCAGCTCTGCGCCAGCTGATGGGCTTCTCAGACCAATGCATGAACTCCGGTGTGTTAGATGCTACTGCATTCACCTCCTGCTGCTGCTGCCGCCTGCTGCGTCGATCATCGGCCATGCTGGTGAACACGACATAGGCTCCATTCTCTTTTGGGTAATTTTCTTGTATCGCGCCGACTGGTCTGACCGCCAGCTGCTGGGGCGGAGGAGGAGGCGGCTGCCCAGCAGGTGGGGGAGGCAAAAGGCCGTCTACCTTGGTGATCCTGGTGATCCAGTGGCACTTCCGAGTGGTATGGTTGGACGGCTTCGCGCCACTGTGGAATTTGGAGGGTCCATCCAAAGTCTGCTCATATGAGAAAGCTGGCTGCTAGTTGGGCTTGCCGCCCTTCTGGAGTTTGGGCGGAGGCTGCCCTTCTGGCTACTGATCTTCGACTATCGCCACCTGCCGACTGGTGGAAGTCGGCTGTGGGGCTTTGCACTTGTGGTTGTTCTGCTGCTAACGCCGACTGGTGTCTCCGGTCGGGGTTCGAGGAGCCTGAGGAGCCACCTTGCCGGTCGCGCTAACTTGAATCTCCGTCTTCATGGAGGAGTCAGCCGTGGCGTATTTGTCTACTATGATCAGCAACTCGTCGAGGGTTTCCGCTCATCACAGAGAAGCTTGTGCTTGAGGAGGGTGCCCCCTCGGCACCCTGCAGTCAAGTACTCAATAGCCTACACCTCGTGCACGCCCTCGCAGGAGTTGCGGAGCTCGGCCCAGCGCGTGAGGTAGTCACGAGTTGACTCGTTGCGGCCCTGTACGCACAAGGAGAGCTGGCGAGATTTAGAAGGCCGCTTGTATGTGCTGGTGAAGTTGCGGATGAAGGCGTTGGTGAAGTCGACCCAACTGTTGATGCTGCGGGGCCTTAGGTTGTTCAGCCATGTCCGAGCCGTGCCTTGGAGCATGAGCGGAACGTACTTCACGGCAACACGCTTGTTGCCGTTTGCTATGCTGACGGCCGTGGAGTCGTCGACCAGCCAGTCTTCCGGCTTCACGGAGCCGGTGTGTTTGGGTGTGTCTCTGGGGAGCGTGAACCCTTTGGGGAAGGGCTCGTCTCGGATACGGGGGCCGAAACACGGCGGACCCAACTCATCTTCTTACTCGAGTGCCAGGGATTGGTGGAGATGGTCGATCCGGTGGCGGGCGTCATTCTCTCCAACTCCCTCTCGGCGGCCAAGGCGGTCGCCGAGCGTCGGGTGATCAACAGGCGGCGGGGAGACTCGCCTTTCCCTTCGAATGGGAGGAGGCAGACAGTCGTTCCATTGTTCCACTGTTCTTGGGCGGCCGTCTCGGTCGC
Source organism: Triticum monococcum (assembly GCA_034509565.1). Taxonomy (NCBI): domain Eukaryota; kingdom Viridiplantae; phylum Streptophyta; class Magnoliopsida; order Poales; family Poaceae; genus Triticum; species Triticum monococcum. The sequence goes on from CM067847.1 coordinate 574,251,971, forward strand.
GCTCTATGGTGATGCGAGTCCGACTGTGGCTCGCAGCCGACTCCTTGTGTTTTCTTCCACGACGCCGCGAGTCGGCGTCTCGGCGGGGAGGCAGTTTGTCATTCTGTTAGTGCGGCGCATCAGTGCGGCAACCGGCCTCGTTCTGCTCTGCAGCTGCGTCAAGGAGTCGCTGGACGCGCTCCGTCATCAAGCGACGTTCTTCGCCCTCGAACTTGTCCAGATCGTCTGCCGCCTCCTGGGCGGTTCGAATGTTCTCTGCAGGCGTGGCGTAAATGGGGCGATTCACCCCGAACAGGTCGGCGATGGCCGCGCCGCGCTGCTGGACCATGCCAAGGCGGCTAGGCCCAGCTGGAGCCGGCGTGCCGCCCACAGCGTGATCCATCTCGCGCTGGTAGGCCTCTGACAGGCATCTCATGCTGGCCAGCTTTTTGGCGCCTTCGACTAGCTGAAGGCGGCGTGCCTCCAGTGTCTCAGCATCGGCGTCTTCGGGAATGGGCCCTGCCAGGTCTTGCAGCGCCGTGTTGAGCGGGTCATAATCACCCCCGCCAGAGTACTCGCCATGATCAATGACAAGCACTTCCGTGACGGTGCTTCCGCCGCTCTCCGCGCGAGGGAGCGGCTCATCGTAGACCACCACGTTGGTGGGGAATGTGTCGAGCGACGCGGTGTCGGAGTCGACCAACATCGGATCGGTGGAGCCTACGGACTCCAAGTCCCCAGCTGGCTCACTGGCGACGTGGATTTGATCGAGGAGGCCCGCGAGTAGGCTCTCGGGTCCGCCTGTGCCCGCGTCGGATGCGGGCTCGTCGGAGAGGCGGACCTCGCCAACAAGATCGGCAAGGCAACTGGCCGCGCAGGCGATTTCAACGCCATGCAGCGCGTCGGTGCAGACTCCGTCTGGCATGCCTGGCTGGCTGCGCTCGCCAGGGAGGAAAAGGGTTCCCGTCCATAACAGGTCTCCGGACGACGGTGCACCAGGCCCCAAGGTGGGCGCCAAATGTCGGGGGTTGGGTGCGACATATGCCAATGGATGGCTTATCATGGTGGGGGCGAGTAGAATGTCGCCGGTGCCTGGAAACGGGATGAGGCGTGGACACGAACGCCGGCGTACTTTACCCAGGTTCGGGGCTCTCCTAGGAGATAAGACCCCTAGTCCTGCTCTGCGGGGTTTCCGCATGATCACTACGGCAAAGTGAATACAAGGGTGCTCCTCGAGCTGTATGCTGAAGGTGGGAGAAGGCTGGGTCAGCTCCCCCCCCCCCTCTGTGATATGGTCTAGTTCTAATGGATCGGACCCCTTTGCATGGGTGCCCTAGGGGGTTTACATAGGCCTACCCCCAGGGGTACAATGGTAAACTTTCTGGGCACAGGGACCAGCCGTTTGTCTCTTCGCCTGCTGGCCCTTCTGCTGACTCATAGGCCCCGCTAATTGGTGGGCCCTGCTGACTGGTCTGGTACAGAGCCGACAGGCCGTACCCGCCGCTTGCGGGTCCTGCTGGCTGCTGATTACTGTAGTCGTGCCTCTAATGATGCAGGCTTGGTCATGAGGTCGTGGCTACAGCCCTGCCGTCTGGCGGGTGATCACTGTAGCCACTCCCTATCTTGTCTGGTTAATGGCGTGGTAACCCGTGGGAGGGGAAGGCCGACTCCCCAGGGCTGGCTCCCTACGGGTCCGACTGGTGGCGCCCTTGCCATCTTCCGGACTATCCCTGACTGGTAGGGCCCGTCATCCGTGGACCGTACCGTCAGGCCGTCGTGGGCACAGGACTCCGCCCACGGTTGCTGATGTCAGGGATGGTACGGCAACAGTGCCACGCCAGACGGAGATCTCCGTTGGTACCGCGCACTGTGGCCTAGCCATCTCCTGGAAAAGGGGAGGGAGTGGGCTTTACTGTTGCCACTCCCTGTCCCATCCCCCCTGATGAGGGCATGGGCTTTTTTGGTGTCGTGGGCCGACTCCCCGTGGCCGGCTTCTCAAGAAGACGCCAGGCAGAGTCGGCCGGTCTTGGCCTCGCCTCTAGGACTCGGATGCATGCGGGCAACCTACTGTTCCTTCAGTCGTCCTCCAGAAGGCGGCTCTCCATCTATCGTCTCGAGGGGCGCAGTCCGCCCCGATGTCTTGAAAGGTTTTGGGCCTCGGGTTAGCCTACCAATGGCCCATTACTCCGACATTAGGTGCAGCCGACCAACCTGAGGATCAAAATCTCGGAAACTATATTGCACATAAAATTTTCTGCATTGGACAAGCAATGCAGTAGCCCCCGAGACACTGGTCGGCTGGCAACACCAGATCAGGGGATTGATGTGCCCCTTTAATATTTGTAAATAATAAGCCTGAAGCCCAGTAGCCCCCGAGCCTTAATGCGGGCACGGGTGGCTGAATTAAGGATCGATATCCATAGTAAAATCACCAATTATGTGTAATGACTCTATGTATCCCAGTACTTTACATCATTAATGCTCGGATCCGCATTGTACAAAACTTTGTTGACTGATCATCGGCTTCCACCTCCTCGGCTAGTAGCCGAGCAGTGTTTGTCCTAGTTTATAAAGCCTTTATGAGGGCAAGGATTTACGACAAACAAGGCAATCTGGCCATACGGTTTTATAAACAAAGGTACGCAGAGAGATATGTTATATTACTGTTTAACATAAGAAATGTCTTCCAAAGAAAATAGTCCCGCTATCGGTTCCTTTCTTTGTGTTGTCATGCTAAGCATGATCATGAAACCTCAGCTCTAATATGAGAGCAAAATATCAAGGATTTAGTTTGGGAGGCCAGTTAATAGCCCCCGGTAGTGTTCGGCGACAGTCAGGGTCAAGTCGTAAACACTTCGGCCATTGTTATGAATGGCCCGTCATTTAACACAGTCATCGGATCACTGACCATTTTACACTTATTATGACAGTCAGTTTTCGGCTTGCTCCACTAAGGTGCTTAACCATGTGAGCTGGAAGCACAGTCACAGTGGTTCTCCCTTTGCACACCTAGCCGAACAAAGCGGAACGTAGGAGGCAAGCGCAGGAGCCGGGCAACCCAACTATTGACCGAAGACACAGTTCGAAACCGATGCAAATATAGCAATATCTGAGAATATTTTTACCGAATCTCTAAAGGTGTCCGGCGTTGCACTGCGAGACTTGTGCTGAAAACACACAAATAGTTTAAAAGTGCCAAAAAGCTTGGAAAACCAAAAAAACGTCAGTAAAAACATGACGTCCAAACAAGATCAAGTGTTCGGTGCCAATCTGAAAATTGGAAGAGAAAGAAAAAATTGTGCTTCTGTCGTGTTTTGACAACGACCAAGAAGAAAACACATTTACAACTCAATATAAATTTTAAGAGCCCCCAAGTGGCTTGGGTAAGAATTTTATGTATAATGATTGTATGTACCGAAGTACTTATATCATATTTGTGTTCACCCCGAACTTTAAACGCGTCTTAACCGACCATTGGCTTCTCCCTCTTCGGCCAAGGGCCGAAAAGTGTCATGTACTCCGCCTGTGGAGAGTATCGACGGTGTTTCCAATGACCAGGCAATCAGGCCATAAGGCTGTAACAGACAAAGCGCGCTCAAGAAACTTATGCTATATTACTAACGAAGTGTAAGAAGCATCTTCGAAGAAAATAGTACCCCCATCGATACCTTTCTTCGGTGCTCATTATTACTATGAGACTTGTGCAATAGATTTTTTGTACTCATGATTTCCATTGTGTGCCGACCATGATTGAAAACAATAAGAGCGCTAACTTTCAGCTTCACCCAGTCTGAGGTCAGAGCTCGGATGACCCGGTCGTGACAATCGCAGAGGTGTTCCCTTTAGTCCCTAGCTGAACAATCGGGAACGTAGGGGTAAGCACAGGAGCCAGGCAACCCATCTTGCAAATCGCTTAGGTCAATATGGTGCATATTGTGGCGTAATACACGAACAAGGAACGAAGCCATACAAGTATAATCATATGCAAGAGGAAAAGCTCCGTCAAGGGAGCCCCCATGTAAACGGGTTGTTTGAATTTGTGTGTCACAAACAAAGTTTTTACAAGGAGATTCTCTACAAGCAACTTTTTTTCAAAAAGGTATAATGCTTGGTCGAACCGAACACAAGTTAAAAATTTAAAACTTTGACCATGAAGGCAACTTAGCTGGTTAATGTGTTCGGTATTGATGACGCGGCCCGAGCTTGATGCGGGACAAGGTTCCATCCCCCAAGCCGGTCCCAAGGTGGCGGAGCAAAGAGCTCGGCACTCCGAACTGCTGACATAGCACGATCAATGCGGGCCGACAGAGTGATGCCGAAGTCCCTAGCATGGGGTAATGAAGTGTTGACGAAGCCCCCCGTCCAGCCGAGGTGGCGTGGTATGTCAGTACGCCGAGTTGACGATACTGCCCAACTCGGATCATTTTCCTGTGCACCAAAAATAGTGCAAACCGGAGATAATAGTAATAATAATAATTAAAAAAATCATTGCATAATAAATAATTTATGCAAAGTGAGTAATAAAAAAATATGGCCTGGCGCCGAAGTCAAGGCGGGGGCGTCGGCGTGATGCGGTAAAGGTGTGGCAAAGCCTGAATTCACATGTCGGTCCGAGTTCCGGATGCGGCATTCCTCGGACTATGTACGGAAACGGACCGAACCACCATGCGACTGTCGTTAGTGCGGCCATCATTCGATATACCTGTGTACAAATGATGGAACAAACCAGAGTAATAATTTCTTGGAAAAAATAAACCCCAACAACCAAAAAATACTAGGATTAATGGCACTTGTTTTATTTGTTGTAGCAATCCGAAGAAAGGTGATTCCGAAAATTGGGACTCGATCCGCACACCCATTGCCTAATGGGCGATAAAGCGATGGCATGGCAATGCTGGCAAAGGTCGGCTTGCCGAGGCAAAGCCCTCGGTCCAACTAACATGACGGAGCTGGTCGGCTAGTGACACCGAAGTCTCCGGAGTAGGTTGATGAAGAGATGGCGAAGCCCCCAGTCCAGCCAAGATGTCGAAGCCTCGATGTCAGCCGATGAGTCGAAGTAGGTCGGCGTGATGGACACCAGCTTGAAGAAGCAATAGTGCGGCCCTGCCGATGCAGGTCGTGACGTGGTCGATGCCAGCTTGATGAAGTGACCGTGCGGCGATGCCATTATGCCCGCTCCGTGTAATACGTGGGGCGGCGATGTTGGTGATGATTTATGCTTCGCAATGCCGGACTCTTGTTCGGCTTGCCGAGATGATGATCCGAAGAAGTTGAGCTCGGCTCAACAAAGTGACGACGCGTCTAGCGCAGGTCGGCAGCCTTGGAGCAATATTGTCGGACTGGTTTGACACCAGCATGATGATGAAGATGACCTCAGGGGAGGCTTAAAAATTTACGGGCACGTGTTTAAAAACAACGCACAATACCCTAGAAGAGAATTCCTCTAAAAAGGTTGTCCAATATCATGTTCATAAAGAAACATGAATTCGGGTCGGACCCGTATTCATGCAGAAAACAGATCCGAAAATTGATCCACTCATCGGAAGATTCCTGGAGTTTGAACTGTCGGATCGAGCTGAAATTTGGAGGGGTGGTAGATATGGGAATTCCGAAGTAGATGAACGGTTGGATCTTCCAAAGGACCTCCGAGCTGGGCTCTGGAGGCCAGGCCCTAAACTCGTCCAGATTCTCATCCAGATTTGACAGGGCTCAGGTATATCGTAGATTGTCGGAGATTCCTCCATCGGAACTCGACGAAATTTTGCATGGCTGTTGTAGACGTAATTCCGCACTATTTCACCAAAGAAATCTTCAAACCGACGGTCAAGGAGGTGGTAACGGCGAATACAAATTCGCTGTCCATAAAAACAGCACGGCCGCCCGAGGGCAATATTGACGTTGAGCCCTCGAGCTCCATGGATGACTCCTCTATGATCATGATAGAGATCGGAGTTCATGTTGAAGAAGGCCCCCATCCAAACATGATGATCAAAGATGGAGCATGGTCCTCGGTCGAGCCAAGGTGACCAGTCGAGCCGGCGACGAAGATGCCGACGTCGCAGTTAACCTACGGGCGAGCCATTGATCCTTTTGCCGATCACACAACAGAACTCTCAATGAAAGCACCAATCTCGGGCAGGGGGTCCTGAACTGTGCGTCTAGGATCAATGGTAACAGGAGGCAGGGGACACGATATTTACCCAAGTTCGGGCCCTCTTGATGGAGTTAATACCCTACGTCATGCTTGATTGATATTGATGATATGAGTATTACAAGAGTTGATCTACCACGAGATCATAGAGACTAAAACCCTAGAAGCTAGCCTATGGTATGATCGTTGTATATTATCTATTGACTAGCCTGACCTCAGTTTATATAATGCACCAGAGGCCTAGGATAACAAGAGTCCTAGCCGAATACGCCGATGGGGAGGAGTCCTTGTCTTGATCACCAAGTCTTGTGGAATCTTCCATGTATGCAGCAGCTGTCTGAACTGGCCCATGAGTATACGGCCATGGGGTCCTCGGCCCAATCTAACAGATCGGGAGATGACGTGGTGAGTACCCCCGAGTCCAGGACACCGTCAATAGGCCAAAATAGTCTCTTATGATAAGTAAAGCGTTCTTGAGGGTACACGGGATTTTCATCTAGTCACTTCCATCATATTGGTTTAATTCGTGTTCGGTACTTTGATAATTGGATATGTGGGTAGACCGTTGCTTAGCTGTTTTTCTTACTTGAAAAACCTCCTAGTTATGATTAACCCCCCCGCAAACATCCACAACTATGAGAAAAGTATTAAGAATAAATTCTAACCATGGCGTTAAACTTTTGGATCCAATCGGCCCCTTACAAAATAGCACATAAACTAGGGTTTAAGATTCTGTCGCTCTCGCAACCCATCATCTAATTGCTACTCCACAATGCATTCCCTTAGGACCAAATATGGTGAAGTGTCATGTAGTCGGTGTTCACATGACACCACTAAGGGAATCACAACATACATACTATCAAAATATCAAACACATATCAAGTTCACATGATTACTTGCAACATGGTTTCTCCCGTGGCCTCAAGAACAAAAGTAACTACTCACAAATGATAATCATGCTCAAGATAAGAGGGGTATTAAATAGCATATTGGATCTGAACATATAATCTTCCACCAAATAAACCATATACTAATAAACTACAAGATGTAATCAACACTACTAGTCACCAAGCACCAATCTATAGTTCCGGTAACAAAATTGAACACAAGAGATGAACTAGGGTTTGATATGAGATGGTGTTGTTGAAGATGTTGATGGAGATTGCCCTCCCCAAGATGGGAGAATTGTTGGTGATGATGATCACGATGATTTCCCCCTTCGGGAGGGAAGTTTCCCCGGCGAAATTGCTTCGCCGGAGGGCAAAAGTGAAGGAAATATGCCCTAGAGGCAATAATAAAAGTTGTTATTTATATTTCCATATATCATTATAAATGTTTATTATTCATGCTAGAATTGTATTAACCGGAAACTTAGTACATGTGTGAATACATAGACAAACAGAGTGTCCCTAGTATGCCTCTACTTGACTAGCTCGTTAATAAAAGATGGTTAAGTTTCCTGACCATGGACATGTGTTGTCATTTGATGAACGGGATCACGTCATTAGAGAATGATGTGATGGACAAGACCCATCTGTTAGATTAAGCATAATGATCATTTAGTTTTATTGATATTGCTTTCATCATGACTTATACATATTCCTCTGACTATGAGATTATGCAACTCTCGAATACCGGAGGAATACCTTGTGTGCTATCAAACGTCACAACGTAAATGTGTAACACCCTCGATGCGGCTATATCTCCCACGTGTCGAGGCACGACTTAGAGGCATAACCGCATTGAAAGCAATGTCACAAGTTAGGCAATCTTCACAACATCCCATGTAATATAGATAATAAAAGGGGAGATACATAGTTTGCTTACACTCGCCACGTCAATCAAAGTACATAACTAGCATTACATCATCCAAACACTCATGGCCCGACTACGGCACCAAAATAAAAGATCAACCCAACATGCGACACGGTCCCGATCGCCCCAACTGGCACTACTACTGATCATCAGGGAAAGAAACATAGTAACGGCGCGAGTCGTCGTCGAACTCCCACTTGAGCTCTAGCGCGTCATCTGGAACGGAGTCATCAGGCCCTGCATCTGGTTTATAAGTAATTTGTGAGCCACAGGGACTCAGCAATCTCGCACCCTCGCGATTAAGACTATTTAAGATTATAGGTAAGGCAAGTTAAATATGTGGAGCTGCAGCAAGCAACTAGCATATATGGTGGCTCTCCGGTTCGCAAAAGAGAGCGAGAAGAGAGGGAAAAGCGCGAACGAGTAACTAGAGGGCAACCTGCAGCAAGCATTACTCCAACACCGTGTTCACTTCCCGGACTGCGCCGAGAAGAGACCATCACGGTAACTCACACAGTTGATTCATTTTAATTAAGTTAAGGATTCAAGTTATCTACAACCGAACATTAACAAATTCCCATCTGCCCATAACCGCGGGCACGACTTTTGAAAGTTCAAATCCCTGCAGGGGAGTCCCAACTTAGCCCATGAAAAGCTCTCACGGTCAACGAAGGAATAGACCTCCTCCCGAGACATTCCGATCAGACTCGGTATCCCGGTTCTACAAGACACTTCGACAAGTTAAAATAAATCCAGCAACACCGCCCGAATGTGCCGACAAATCCCGATAGGAGCTGCACATATCTCGTTCTCAGGGCACACTCAGATTGTCTAAACTTTCAGTAGGCCAGCCCAGAGTTGCCCCTGGTAGCCACCGGCAGCTGACGAGTTGGACCAACACTCAGAGGAGCACTGGCCCGGGGGGGGGGGGGTTAAAATAAGATGACCCTGGGGCTCCGGAAACCCAAGGGAAAGAGAGGCTAGGTGGCAAATGGTAAAACCAAGGTTGGGCATTGCTGGAAAAGCTTTAATCAAGGCAAACTATCAAGGGGTTCCCATTATAACCCAACCGCGTAAGGAACACAAAATCCGGGAACATAACACCGATATGACGGAAACTAGGGCGGCAAGAGTGGAACAAAACACTAGGCGAGAGGCCGAGCCTTCCACCCTTTACCAAGTATATAGATGCATTAAGATAACATGGCAATATAATGATATCCCAACAAGTAAATAATGTTCCAACAAGGAACGGTCTCCAATCTTCACCTGCAACTAGCAACGCTATAAGAGGGGCTGTGCAATGCGGTAACATAACTAATCAACGATTTGCTAGGACTTTGTGGGTTAGAGGTTTGACATGGAAAATTGGGAGGCATGATAAGCAAGTGGTAGGCATCGTAGCATAGGCATGGCAAAAGAGCGAGCATCTAGCAAAGCAAAAATAGTAGTGATCTCGAGGGTATGATCATCTTGCCTGCAAAGTTTTCAAAGTTGACTGGATCCTCGAAAGCAAACTCAACGGGCTCCTCGTTAGCAAACTCTTCTCCCGGCTCTACCCAAACAAGACAAACAAGCAACAAGGACACAATCAACCACGTGCAAAGCTCAAACAATATGATGCAAACATGGTGTGCTATGCGGGATGCGATATGTTATGCATATGCGAGATTTGACAAGGAATGAATGAACCGGGCCTCAACTTGGAAATCCAAGTGTGCCACTGGAAATATGAGATGAAATCGCATGAAAACAATATAAAGATCACCGGAATCGGAGTTACGGTTTGGAAATGGGAAGCGATTCAAATATGACAACGCTCTGCGATTTACAGCAAGTAACCATCTAAATGGAACAAGATGAACATGCTACATCACTCAATCATGGCAACAAAATACATGGCATGGGTCCATTCATGATGCTTAACAAAAGACGAACAGTGAGCTACGGCCAATTCATCCATTAACAGGTTGAAACAAGTATGGCAAAAATGCATTTGGTGAACAGATTTCAGACTTAGTGAAATTAACACTTATCTGGAATTTCAGATCAGATAGCACACTTTGGAGCAGGAAAACTATATGCTACAGGACCTGAACATGGCAAATTAAAGCATGGCATGGAGCTACAAAAAGAGCTTAACAAAAGTCCCTTAGTGACCTTGAGCCAAAAGGGATCAGAAAATACATTTGCAAGCATGTGAACATGGCAAAAACATAATCAGTTCTCAGACTGTGAAAACTGGAGCATGCAAAATCAGATATCAAGTAGGCATGTTTACGAGCTCGATGCACTCACTACAGAGCATGTCATGAAAATCTAAGCATATACCCATCAAGAATACACAAAATACAAGCTAGACATGGCAAGAACAATAACATAGCATGCACGAATCAACTACAACATCCTCGGCAAAATCGCTAACAAGTAGACAATCTGCCCAGATTCACGAAATAGCAAAAGTAGAGCTCAATTGACTCAAGCTAGGGTGCTCCATAATTGCAAACAAAGACATGGATGAATAGAGCACTACAAGATTAACAAAACATCCTTATTGATCATCCCCAAAAGAGGCACGGATCACTAGGAAACAATATGAACATATGGCATATTGAGATAAACAGTCCAAGGACTTAGTGGAAATGCTAAGTCCCTGAAATCAGCATTAACGAATGCTCCACTTTGCAAGCTTGTGCTAGTCACCACACACATCACAAAAATACATGGGTTGCACCTCTGAATAGATGGCAAAACGTATAACAAAACTCATGTAGAGCTCAGGGGCATATCATGCACGCAATAATCATGGAAAAAATGACAAATATCTAATTGGAGCAACAGATCTGACAATTATCTCAAATAGCACTCTTCCAACAGCATTTCGGGCATCAAGATGAACTCAAATGAAAATGATGCAATGAGATGAAATGATGCACTCTCTGAGATGAACATTTTTATATGCTATATGCCCAAAACGGAGCTACGGATGCAAAGTTACGATGCGATGAACATAGCCAAAATAATTAGGGTTTCGGGCAAAAAGTCGACCGATCCGAGATCCGGATCCAGATCTGGCCGCACGGAATACGAGGTTCGTCGTGATCACTATTCGCTGGAGGCGGAGGAGGCCGGCCGGAGAGGGACTTCCCGGCGACGACGCGGAGTTCGGCGGAGGGCGGTGGAGGCGAAGATGGCCGGAGCTGGCCTTGGGGTGGCGGGCGAGGACGCGGCGGCCCGGATCCGCCGGAGGAGGTGAGGGTGGCGCCCTGGTGCGGCGGCGGGCGAACGCCAGCGGGGAGGCGGCGGGCGAGGGAGCCGGGCGGCGGGCGGAGTGGATCGGGCGGGGCCTGGTCGGGCGGCGGGGAGGGCCGGCGCTGGGCCTGCGGGCCCGCGTCGGTGGCGGCGGCGAAGTGGTCACGGGGGCGCCACGTGGCAACTTCTCGTTGGACGGCGGCGGCGGGCGGACGTGTCCGATGGCGGCGGAGACGAATTTTTTTAGGGTTTGAAGGAGGGGATCCGGGATTTGGAGGAGGGGGTCTATATATAGGGGTAGAGGGAGCTAGGAGTGTCCAAATGAGGTGCGGTTTTCGGCCATGCGATTGTGATCGAACGCTCTAGATGATGGAGAAGGTTTTGGTGGGTTTTGGGCCAACTTGGAGGGGTGTTGGGCTGCAACACACATGAGGCCTTTTCGGTCCCTCGGTTAACCGTTGGAGCATCAAACGAAGTCCAACTGGTACGAAACTTGACAGGCGGTCTACCGGTAGTAAACCAGGGTCGCTTGGCAAGTCTCGGTCCAATCCGGAAATGTTTAATCCCCACACACAAAAGAAAGGTAGAAATGACCACCGGAGGAGAACGAAGCGCCAGAATGCAAAACGGACAACAGGGAAAATGCTCGAATGCATGAGACGAACACATATGCAAATGCAATGCACATGATGACATGATATGAGATGCATGACAATGATAACAACACACGGAGACAAAAACCTAAACCCGAGAAAATAAAATAACTTAACGCCGGAAACGGCAAGAGTTGGATTACATATTAGGAAAATCATATCCGGGGTGTTACAACACTCCACCACTACGAAAGGATCTCGTCCCGAGATCTAGGACTGAAAGAACGCCAGGTATTCAGAACGAAGGTGATCCTCGTGTTCCCAGGTAGCTTCACGGTCGGAATGGTGTGACCACTTGACTTTGAGGAATTTGATTGACTTGTTGCGAGTCTTGCATTCAGTCTCTTCAAGAATAGCAACGGGGTGCTCACGATAAGAGAGATCTTCTTGGAGCTCAATGTCCTCGAAGTTGACGGTATGATCAGGAGTCTTGAAGCACTCTCGAAGCTGAGAGACATGGAACACGTCATGCACATTTGCAAAGTTTGAAGGAAGCTCGAGTTGATAGGCGAGATCGCCTCTCTTGCTGACAATCTTGAAAGGTCCCACGTATCTGGGGGCAAGCTTCCCTTTGATACCGAAGCGACGAGTACCTTTCATAGGAGAGACACGGAGGTAAACATGATCTCCGATCTCGAAAGCCAAATCACGGTGCATAGTATAATAGTAGCTCTTCTGGCGGGATTGGGCTTCTTTGAGGTTATCTCCAATGACTTTGCACATTTCCTCTGCCTCTGTGATTAAGTCATTACCCAAAAGCTGACGTTCACCGGTTTCGGACCAGTTGAGAGGGGTACGGCACTTCCTGCCATACAGAATTTCGAATGGGGCCTTGCCCGAACTTGCTTGAAAACTGTTGTTGTAGGAGAATTCAGCATATGGAAGACAATCCTCCCACTTCATGCCGAAGGAGATCACACAAGCCCTGAGCATATCTTCAAGAATCTGGTTAACACGCTCTACTTGACCGCTAGTTTGAGGATGGAAAGCTGTGCTGAAGCGGATGTTGGTGCCCATGGCCTTCTGAAAAGAATCCCAAAACTTGGAGGTAAAGATGCTACCACGGTCTGAAGAGATCACTTGCAGAATACCGTGCAGAGAGACAATTCGAGAGGTATAGAGTTTCTGACACCCCAAAGTTTTGGCCTTGTTTTATTAATTAAAATTTTGCCAGGAAATTAAAACTTTTATTTCCTGGGCTCCCTTTTTATTTTTTTGAACCTTTTTCTCCCTTGTTACTATGGAGTTTTTCCCCAAAGTGAAAACTTTTCAAATATGTTTTGGACTTGTTTAACCTCTCAAGAAAAACTTTTCTTTTATTAGTAGGACTAATTACATAATTAAATTTCTTAATCTTTATTTCCTTGAAAAATGGTTTTCCCAGGGTTATACGGCCATATTTGAACTACAACCATTTGATAAATTATTTCAAAAATCCCACCAAAATTTGGAGATATCATGTAATGTTTTTAAATCACTTTTGTGCAAGAATATATTTTATTCTTGTTATATTTTGAGCTCTACATCAATTTTTCTTCTCTGGTCCAGAGTGCAATTTTGCACTACAACTCATTTAAATATTTCTTTCTAGCCTCCACCAAAATTATGGGATGTTAGTAGTAGCATATGATTCAACATTATGCAAAAACCTAGTGTTGTTCTTTGAAAATTTTGAGTGAATCAACCTCTTTTTCATTCTGGTCCAGCCCTGTGATTTCTACTGCAACCATATTTTTGCTTGCTCTTTGGCTCTTGATTCCTTTTCCTACTTGTAGCCCTCCCTACAAAACCACTAAGTCCAGGAGCATGCACCCTTTGGATCATTTTTGGTTCATGAAATAATGCCATTTATCTCCTGTCCAGAATTGTAGTTTTGCAAAACTTGCACTAGCAGGTTTCTTCTTTTGGCAAACTAACCTCACCACTTTCTTAATCATCCAATGAGACCACCATCTGGAGATTTTGGCCCCTCCAAGAAATGCCTAGGTGCCTGTGGCATTTTGTCAAACACCTTATGAGCATGATCTGTTTTGACATGAGTTTTAGTTTACACTGTGAACTTGCACCTCTGATCAAACTAACATGTCCACTAAGCCTCTAGATGACCTTAACCTAGGCCTGTGGACTTGCATTAGTTGTATAGCAGTTTTGGGTCGCCCTGGCATTTCGTCGAACGAGTGCCGTGCACGCCCGAAGCGCGAGCAGAGCACGTGTTTTGCACGTGCTCGTGCCCGAGCCAGCGCGCCCCTGGATAAGCTTCCCCGAGCTCATCCTGATCCTCTCCCTCTCTCCGCACCATGCCACGCACGTCCCTCCTCACCGCTTCACGCCAAGTCGCCCCTCGCCACGCCCCGGCAGGCCAAGAGCTAGCCTCCACGGCCGCCCGACAGCCCCTGCCATGTTCGGCACCGCCCCGACCACCACAGCGCGCCAGCTCGCCCCTGGAGCAGTGCCCCCTTGTCCGCTAGCTCCTGTCGTCATCCCCAGCCACGCCACGTTGCCTGCAAGCTACAGAATGGTGGTCGCCAGCGACCTTATCCACGGCCGCCGCGGAACCGCCTTGGCTCGCCCATTTAAGGAGCCCCGAGCTTCTCCGAGCCCTCAGGCAACCCCACGCCGTCTCACTAGTGCCCCCATCGCCATCAATTGAAGGGGAGCGGGTCATCTTCAACTTCTCCGGCGACCACGGCCGCCGCTACTGCCTCGTTCGCTCCAGCGCCACCAGGACCTCCCCCGCTCCACTCTCTTCACCAGGAGCTCTCTCTTCCTCCCATGAACATTTTCCCCTGCTCAATTTTGATCAGGAAACACCGTAGCCCCAGACCCCCTGCTCCCGAAGCCTCCTCCGCCGCGAAGCTCACCGCCGGCGATTCCCTCCATCCCCGGCGACCCTACAACCACCGGGAGGACCGCCTAGGAGTGGCGGATCCATCCCTGCACTCTGATACCCGCAAAGAACCACCAGTCGCCGGTGACGATCGCCGGAGTCCCGCCCCCTCTCGGGCAGAGGAAGGAGAGGGAAAGGTGGACCGGTCAAACCTGACCAGTGGGCCAGGCGGGCCCACTGTCAGTGACCCACCCCGCCACCACGCGTGTTTAAGTGAAGACGTATAATTGCCCAGTACGTTTTCCCTGCACCGAAAGCGTATTCGTGGCCGAAACGTTTTCTTTTTGTTTTATTTTTAAAAACAGATTTTGACCAGAACTTTGACTGGCTATAACTTTTTAAATATAACTCCAAATGACTTGATTCTTTTTCCTACATCTCTCAAATTCTGTCTAGTTTATTTTAAGATTTATTTGAAAATTTTCCAAACAACTTTTTTGTACTGTTTTTGAAATATGTGTTCTTTGCATATTTTTGAAAATAGGATTTTTGGGAGAGAAGAAAACTTTCAAAAGTTTTGGAGAGCACCCCCCACCTCTCCACACCTTGAACGCAAGCATTCTGAACCCCGGGATAATATTTTTGGTGTGTTAGTTGACACGTTTATAACACCACCTTATTTCGGAGAACTTGTTATTTCATGTGACATGATCATTTTGCATGGATGCATATTAGTGATTTCCTTGCTGTTGGAAATGAATATACTTGTGATGGTAATCATCCTCATGTGCCTTGTATGCATGCCAGAAAGGAATCCGGGAAAGCCTCTGCCTTGGGTAGGAGTGAGCTTGTCGCCGGTCCCCGTCGGGACGGTTATGTCCGGTATGGCATAGTAAGGTATAATGGGTGGTGATTTCATCAGTTGAATTATATTTGATATACATGTCATACAAGGAACTCATAAGCCTCCTGAGTCGGCCATAGATCGAGTCTTGTTCCGGTAACCCCCATACTTGCTTCGTACTGCCACTGGTCCCTACCGTAGGTGGGGTATGGTTTAGTAAGTTGTTAACCCTTGTCTTGGCACACACCGTACAGAGAGGCCATGGTGGAAGATATTGGTTGTAGCCGGTAGGCATGCCACCTGGTCTGGGGGCATGGGTGTATCCGGTTGGGACCGAGAGGGGGGCACCCCTTAGAGCGCGCGATAGAAATTTGATCCCATGCTACGCGAGGTTGTAGCCTCCCCACTTAGAGTTTTGCTTAACAGGTGTCATGGGTGATTCCAGACACGAGTGAAAGCTGGTGTGTGCAAGTCAGGTGTGTTTCAATTAAAAGACCGTAAACGGAATTAGTCCGATGGACTAAAGGAATCCGTTACTCGTGGGTAAAGAGTACACTCTCTGCAGAGATATTAAACCTATTCGAATAGCCGTGTCCATGGTTAAGGATTACAGTCTGGGATGGGTCAAGTGTCGGTCTTAGTGTCGGTCTTCGGAGGAGAAACTACTGAACCCGAATATTGTTTTATGACTTGTGATATATGATGGTTATGATTGTTATCATTGTGAACTAACCATTTGCATTGTTTGAAATAAGGAATATCCCTGGGACGGTACCACCTCCTGGATATTCACTATGATTATGTTTTCATACAAGCCCTTTCTGTGGTGTCGCTTAGACGCCCGACTGTGGCATGCTTGTCATTTTATTTACTTTACAAGCCCTGTCTGTGGCGTCGCTCAGACGCCCGACTGCGGCATGCATGTTATTCCATTTACTTATAAGCCCTTTATGTGGTGTCGCACTGACGCCCGACTGTGGCATTTTATTTCCGCTCCTTCATTACTTATTCATGTGATACATAATTAACTTGCTTGCATGCATAAGAGGTGTTTTATTTATGACTGACGATGTGATCATAGAATATTTTGGTGCATGATTATCAATTATATTACTTCAGTGTTCATAATGTTTGCGAGTACATTCAAAGTACTCACTGGCTTGTCCCTGGCTATTGTCTTGGCCAGATTTCTGCGTGGAGACGAGCGTTGCGATGACAGCCCCGGAAACTAAGCAACGGTGATAGCAGCCTCGCGAAGATAGGATTTAACCTGGTCAGCTGTTCCTGTGGGAAATGGAGTCCCATAGACCGTGGTGATCCACAAACCGCTTCCGCCCTCAACCACTAGAACCATTTGATGTACTCATAGGCCACAATGGTCTTGTACTACATATTATGTACTCTTGCTTGGAATTTCTGTATCAAGTTGGTGCCTCATCAGCTAACAGTAATCCTGGGGCTGGTGAGCACAACGGCCATTTTCTGGAATTTAAGACCCGGAAAACCGGTCGTGAGAGAGTTCCGCCAATTGAGCTGCAGTGATAGACTCTTTGATAGGCAGAAAGTGAGCCACTTTAGTGAGTTTGTCGATGACAACGAATATAGCATCATTGCCACGCTTGGACTTCGGAAACCCAGTCATGAAGTCCATCTCAATGTGTTTGAACTTCCATTCTGGAATGGCAAGAGGTTGGAGGAGACCAGCTGGCCTTTGGTGTTCTGCCTTCACTCTTCTGCAGACATCACACTCATTCTCGAATTGAGCAATCTCGCGCTTCATTCGAGTCCACCAATAAGCCTGCTGGAGGTCTTGATACATCTTCGTGCTCCCAGGGTGGATGGAGAGGAGAGAATTGTGAGCCTCGTTCATGATAACCTTACGAAGATCACCTTTGGTCACAATAATACGATCCTCGAAGAAGAGAGTATCCTTGTCATCAAGGCGGTAGCGCTTGTACTTGGGTTGACTCTTGGCAATCCCAATCTTCACCTTTTTCACCATAGCATTAAGAAGCTGGGCTTGGCGAATCTATTCTTCCAAGGTAGGAGAGACTTGAAGGTTGGTGAGGAAACCTTGAGGAACAACTTGCAGATTAAGTTTGCGGAAAGCTTCACAAAGCTCGGGTTGATAAGGCTTGAGAATCAGACTATTGCAATAAGCCTTCCTGCTCAATGCGTCAGCAATCACATTGGCCTTGCCTGGAGTATACTCGATACTCCGATTATACTCTTGAATCATTTCAACCCATCGAGTCTGCCTGAGGTTGAGATTAGGCTGAGTGAAGATATACTTGAGACTCTTGTGGTCAGTGAAGATGTCCACTTTCCTTCCCAATAAGAGATGTCTCCAAGTCAAAAGAGCATGCACAACTGCCGGCAACTCGAGGTCATGAGTGGGGTAGTTCTTCTCGTTGGGCTTCAACTGGCGAGAGGTATAAGCCACAACTTTCTTCTCTTGCATCAAAACTGTGCCGAGACCTTGGAGAGAGGCATCGCAAAAGACCTCGTATGGCTTGGATTCATCAGGAGGAGTCAAAACTGGAGCAGTGACCAATTTCTCTTTCAAAGTGTTGAAAGCGATGTCACATTCTGGAGACCAAATGTACTTGACGTGTTTCTGGAGAAGATTTGAGAGAGGCTTCACGATCTTAGAAAAGTTTTCAATGAATCTTCGACAGTAGCTTGCGAGACTGAGGAAGCTACGGAGTTGCTTCATGTTCTGAGGTGGTTCCCAATTCACAATTGCAGACACCTTCTCAGGATTCACCGCAATGCCCTTGGCAGAGATGATATGACCAAGATAAAGAACCTCATCGAGCCAAAATTCGCACTTGGAGAACTTGGTGTAGAACTGGTGTTCCCTCAGCTTATCGAGTACCAAACGCAAGTGCTTGGCATGATCTTCCTTGTTCTTTGAAAAGACCAGAATGTCGTCGAGATAGACCAAAACAAAGTCATTGGTCTAGGCGTTGAAGATGAAGTTCATCATGCGAGAGAACGTCGGAGGAGCATTGACGAGGCCAAAAGACATGACAGTGTATTCATATGAACCATAGCTTGTCCTGAAAGCCGTCTTGGGAATATCTTGCTCACAGATTCGAATCTGGTGATAACCCATGCGGAGATCAAGCTTGGAGAATACTTGGGCGCCTTTGAGTTGCTCGAACAGCTCGTTGATGTTGGGAAGTGGGTATTTGTTCTTGATAGTCTTCTTGTTCAATGGAGGGTAATCAACACAAAGTCGGTCCGTTCCATCCTTCTTCTTCACAAAAAGAACACCACAACCCCACGGAGAAGAACTAGGTCGGATGAGACCCATTCGCTCTTGAATGTCGAGTTGCTTCTTCAGCTCCTTCAACTCTTCAGGTCCGAGCTTGTAAGGACGCTTGCACACTGGTTCCATGCCAGGCTCAAGATCGATGACGAATTCAACTGGCCGGTGCGGAGGCATTCCTGGAAGCTCTTCTGGAAAGACGTCTTGATATTCACAAACGACTGGAATCTACGAGATAGCATCCAGTTCACCCTTCTCACTGAGAGAAAACAGACGGATGGTATTATCCCGAGCAGCAAAGACAATTACATCCTCAGACGAATGAGTCAATTGAATCTGCCTGGCTGCACAATCAAGCTGAGCCTTGTGCTTAGAAAGCCAATCCATCCCAAGAATAAGATCAATATCCGAGTTACCAAGGATCATTGGAGAAGCCAGAAACTTGAAATCACCCATCGAGATAGAAATATCCGAAACCTCATAGTTAGCGAGCAAACATCTACCCGGAGAGACAACTGCTAACGGTTTATGCATAACTTGAGAATACCACCCATGCTTAGATGCAAAAGGTCTCGAGATGAAACAATGCGATGCACCAGTGTCAAAAAGAACTTTTGCAGGAACATCGTTAACAGGAAGGTTATCCATGATGACATCTGACGAATCCTCTGCCTGAGCTGCATTCACCATATTAACCTTGGCGTACTTGGGGTTATGCTTGACCACAGCTGTACTTGCCGATCTCACAGGAGGAGGAGGAGGAAGACGCATCTGGTTGAAGCACTTGTTGGCATAGTGACCCTTCTGTTGGCACTTGTTGCACGTGACCTCTGAAAGTGGACGGTGATACGGAGCACTCGATCTTGGAGCTTGAGACGAAGTCTTGTTCTGAAAGCCAGGGTTGGGTGGGTGGGAAGATCCACTACCACCTTTGCTCTTCTGATACGGCTAAAGAAACGGAGGAGGAGGAAGCCAATACTTCTGCTGCTTGGCCACTTGAGTGGAGGAAGAAGGAGTAACATCTCTGACTCGCTTCTTGGAAGCATCATGTCTCAGTTGAGCGGCCTCTTGCTTCAATGCCATGTTGTAGAACTCATCGTACCTCAAGGGCTCAAAGAGAACAAGAGCTAGTTGGATTTCCTCTCTGAGACCACCCCTGAACTGGTATATCATGCTCTTCTCATCAGGGACGTCCTGCTTAGCAAAGCGGGCGAGCTTCTGAAACAACTTGTTGTAGTCATAGACAGACAAAGAGCATTGCTTCAGGTTGCGGAATTCCTCACGCTTGCTTTCAACCACGCTTTGAGGAATATGATGAGCTTTGAAATCTTGACGGAATTCATCCCAGGTAATCACACGGCCTCCTCTGGAATCCTTGTACTACTGGAACCATTCTGCAGCTTGGTCTTTGAGTTGGAAGGATGCGAACTTGACAAAGTCCTCAGGCCTGACGTTACTGCACTCGAAGTGCTTGCACAAGTCCACTAGCCAATCGTCGGCATCAGTTGCCTCAAGACAATTGCTGAAAGTCTTTGGCTGATTTGCAAGGAACTGGTTGAGTGTGGCAAAGTGATTCTGATTGTTGTCTTGGTTGCCTTGGTTCGCTTGATTGCGCTCTTGAAGAATTTGCATGATCAACTGCGTGTTTGCATTGGTTGCGGCCATCACAGCTTGCCATGCCTCCGGAGGAGGTGGAGGTGGTGGCGGATCAGGATTCGGAGTCGTGCGCGTTGGAGGAGCCATCCTGAAGAGGTTGTCATCCATTAGCACATTGATAGACAAATATTGAAGCTGAATCCAACGAAATGAAAATTTCAACATATAGTCTTCACATCCGAACCAAATGAACGAATGCAATCCACTTGAAATGGTCACATATCCATAAATTGAGAAGCCACTTAGAATTTAGGTAGAGGAATAAATCAACAAGGTACGGATCAAGAACGAATACTCGGTAAGAAATCCCAATCTCAAACCAAATATCCGTGCAAGAAGAACTAGAGCTACAAGAATTCCCACCTATGAAACTCCCGAACCTTTCCGGTTATGCAATGAGGTGTTGGGGATACAGGGGAAGCACAATATCTCACCCAAATCTAGCAAATCCTACATCTAGTTGTATCCATCCTTCAACACATAACCGAGAAAAAACTTCGGAAACCATCTACCTCAACCTTCGAAAAACATCTGTTATACAAGTTATGGCGATACTCCCGAACTCCCACCCCAGTACTGGGTGGTGTCGAGGTTATCTCACCAACGAACTGCATAAAAGAGATTTTCGATGTCGACGTACTAAACTCAGGTATTCCAGAACTGCAACGATAAAATTGTCACGACAACACCTCGGAGCTCAACTCCCTGGGACACTGCCACAACCCCTAAAGACAGGAGGCACCAAGAACAATGTTCTCGTCACAAAACCATCAGAACGATTCCAAGATACCCGCGTGATCCTAAATTTTTTTAGTGAAATTTGAGAAGAGAAGAGTCAAAACTCTACGTCAGGATGCCTTACCAGAGCGATGAGGAGACTGGGGAGTAAAAAGAATTTCTAAACTCTCCGATATATAATTCCTAAATGACTCAAAACATTTTTCTAGACTCAACAACGGCTGCTAAAAACGATCAAACAGTGGGGGCTCCTAAGGTCGGGGAAGGCTCTGATTACCAACTTGTAACGCCCTCGATGCGGCTATATCTCCCGCATGTCGAGGAACGACTTAGAGGCATAACCGCATTGAAAGCAATGTCGCAAGTTAGGCAATCTTCGCAACATCCCATGTAATATAGATAATAAAAGGGGAGATACATAGTTGGCTTACACTCGCCACGTCAATCAAAGTACATAACTAGCATTACATCATCCAAACACTCATGGCCCGACTACGGCACCAAAATAAAAGATCAACCCAACATGCGACACGGTCCCGATCGCCCCAACTGGGCACCACTACTGATCATCAGGGAAAGAAACATAGTAACGGCGCGAGTCCTCGTCGAACTCCCACTTGAGCTCTAGCGCATCATCTGGTACGGAGTCATTAGGCCCTGCATATGGTTTGGAAGTAATTTGTGAGCCACAGGGACTCAGCAATCTCGCACCCTCGTGATCAAGACTATTTAAGCTTATAGGTAAGGCAAGGTAAATATGTGGAGCTGCAGCAAGCAACTAGCATATATGGTGGCTATCCTGTTCGCAAAAGAGAGCGAGAAGAGAGGGCAAAGCGTGAACGCTTACTAAAGGGCAACCTGCGGCAAGCATTACTCCAACACCGTGTTCACTTCCCGGACTCCGCCGAGAAGAGACCATCACGGTAACTCACACAGTTGATTCATTTTAATTAACTTAAGGATTCAAGTTATCTACAACCGGACATTAACAAATTCCCATCTGTCCATAACCGCGGGCACGGCTTTCGAAAGTTCAAATCCCTGCAGGGGAGTCCCAACTTAGCCCATGACAAGCTCTCACAGTCAACGAAGGAATAGACCTCCTCCCGAGACATTCCGATCAGACTCGGTATCCCAGTTCTACAAGACACTTCGACAAGTTAAAACAAATCCAGCAACAACGCCCGAATGTGCCGACAAATCCCGATAGGAGCTGCACATATCTCGTTCTAAGGGCACACTCAGATTGTCTAAACTTCCGGTAGGCCAGCCCAGAGTTGCCCCTGGTAGCCACTGGCGACTGACGAGTTGGACCAACACTCAGAGGAGCACTGGCCCGGGGGGGGGGGGGGGAGTTGAAAATAAGATGACCCTCGGGCTCCGGAAACCCAAGGGAAAAAGGGGCTAGGTGGAAAATGGTAAAACCAAGGTTGGGCAGTGCTGGAAAAGCTTTAATCAAGGCAAACTATCAAGGGGTTCCCATTATAACCCAATCGCGTAAGGAACGCAAAATCCGGGAACATAACACCGATATGACGGAAACTAGGGCGGCAAGAGTGGAACAAAACACTAGGTGAGAGGCCGAGCCTTCCACCCTTTACCAAGTATATAGATGCATT
Source organism: Triticum monococcum (assembly GCA_034509565.1). Taxonomy (NCBI): domain Eukaryota; kingdom Viridiplantae; phylum Streptophyta; class Magnoliopsida; order Poales; family Poaceae; genus Triticum; species Triticum monococcum. The sequence continues at coordinate 574,274,779 of CM067847.1, forward strand.
AAGATAACATGGCAATATAATGATATCCCAACAAGTAAATAATGTTCCAACAATGAACGGTCTCCAATCTTCACCTGCAACTAGCAACGCTATAAGAGGGGCTGAGCAAAGCGGTAACATAGCCAATCAACGGTTTGCTAGGACAAGGTAGGTTAGAGGTTTGACATGGCAAATTGGGAGGCATGATAAGCAAGTGGTAGGCATCGTAGCATAGGCATGGCAAAAGAGCGAGCATCTAGCAAAGCAAAAATAGTAGTGATCTCGAGGGTATGATCATCTTGCCTGCAAAGTTGTCAGAGTTGACTGGATCCTCGAAAGCAAACTCAACGGGCTCCTCATTAGCAAACTCGTCTCCCGGCTCTACCCAAACAAGACAAACAAGCAACAAGGACACAATCAACCACGTGCAAAGCTCAAACAATATGATGCAAACATGGTATGCTATGCGGGATGCGATATGTGATGCATATGCAAGATTTGACAAGGAATGAATGAACCTGGCCTCAACATGGAAATCCAAGTGTGCCACTGGAAAGATGAGATGAAATCGCTTGAAAACGATATAAAGATCACCGGAATCGGAGTTACGGTTTGGAAATGGCAAGCGATTCAAATATGACAACGGTTCTGCGATTTACAGCAAGTAACCATCTAAATGCAACAAGATGAACATGCTACAGCACTCAAACATGGCAAAAAAAATATGGCAGGGGTCCATTCATGATGCTTAACAAAAGATGAACACTGAGCTACGTCCAATTCATCCATTAACAGGTTCAAACAAGCATGGCAAAAATGCATTTGGTGAACAGAATTCAGACTTGGTGAAATTAACACTTATCTGGAATTTCAGATCAGATAGCACACTTTGGAGCACGAAAACTATATGCTACAGGACCTGAACATGCCAAAGTAAACAATGGCATGGAGCTACTCAAAGAGCTTAACAAAAGTCCCTTACTGACCTTGAGCCAAAAGGGATGAGAAAATACATTTGCAAGCATGTGAACATGGCAAAAACATAATCAGTTCTCAGACTTTGTGAAAATTGGAGCATGCAAAATCAGATATCAAGTAGGCATGTTTACGAGCTCGATGCACTCACTACAGAGTATGTCATGACAATCTAAGCATACACCCATCAAGAATACACAAAATACAAGCTATACATGGCAAGAACAATAACATAGCATGCACGGATCAACTACAACATCCTCGGCAAAATCGCTAACAAGTAGACAATCTGCCCAGATTCACGAAATAGCAAAAGTAGAGCTCGATTGACTAAAGCTAGGGTAATCCATAATTGCAAACAAAGACATGGATGGATAGAGCACTACAATATTAACAAAACATCCCTACTGACCATCCTCAAAAGAGGAACGGATCACTAGGAAACAATATGAACATATGGCATATTGAGATAAACAGTCCAAGGACATAGTGGAAATGCTAAGTCCCTGAAATCAGCATTAACGAATGCTCCACTTTGCAAGCTTGTGCTAGTCACCACACACATCACAAAAATACATGGTTTGCACCTCTGAATAGATGGCAAAACATATAACAAAACTCATGTAGAGCTCAGGGGCATATCATGCACACAATAATCATGGCAAAAATGACAAATATCTAATTGGAGCAGCAGATCTGACAATTATCTCAAATATCATTCTTCCAACAGCATTTCCGGCATCAAGATGAACTCAAATGGAAATTATGCAATGAGATGAAATGATGCACTCTTTGAGATGAACATTTTGATATGCTATATGCCCAAAACGGAGCTACGGATGCAAAGTTACGATGCGATGAACATAGCCAAAATAATTAGGGTTTCGGGCAAAAAGTCAACCGATCCGAGATCCGGATCCAGATCTGGCCGCACGGAATACAAGGTTCGCTGGGATCACTGTTCGCCGGAGACGGAGGAGGCCGACCGGAGAGGGACTTGCCGGCGACGATGCGGAGGACGGCAGAGGGCGGCGGAGGCAGAGATGGCCGGAGCCGGCCTTGGGGCTGCGGGCGAGGACACGGCGGCCCGGATCCGCCGGAGGAGGCAAGGGCGGCGCCCTGGCACGGCGGCGGGTGAACGCCGGTGGGGAGGCGGCGGATGGCGGCGGGCGAGGGAGCCGGGCGGCGGGCGGAGTGGATCGGGCGGGGCCCGATCGGGCAGCGGGGAGGCGGGCCCACGTCGGTGGCGGCGGCGAAGTGGTCATGGGGGCGCCACGTGGCGACTTCTCGTTGGACGGCGGCGGCGGGCGGACGCATCCGGCGCCGTCCGGACGTGTCCGGTGGCGGCGGAGACGAATTTTTTTAGGGTTTGAAGGAGGGGATCCGGGATTTGGAGGAGGGGGTCTATATATAGAGGTAGAGGGAGCTAGGAGTGTCCAAATGAGGTGCGGTTTCCGGCCACGCGATCGTGATCGAACGCTCTAGATGATGGAGAACGTTTTGGTGGGTTTTGGGCCAACTTGGAGGGGTGTTGGGCTGCAACACACACGAGGCCTTTTCGGTCCCTCGGTTAACCGTTGGAGCATCAAACGAAGTCCAAATGGTACGAAACTTGAAAGGCGGTCTACCGGTAGTAAACCAAGGCCGCTTGGCAAGTCTCGGTCCAATCCGGAAATGTTTAATCCCCACACACGAAAGAAAGGTAGAAATGACCACCGGAGGAGAACGAAGCACCGGAATGCAAAACGGACAACGGGGAAAATGCTCGAATGCATGAGACGAACACGTATGCAAATGCAATGCACATGATGACATGATATGAGATGCATGACAATGATAACAACACACGGAGACAAAAACCCGAACCCGAGAATATAAAATAACTTAACACCGGAAACGGCAAGAGTTGGATTACATATTAGGAAAATCATATCCGGGGTGTTACAAACTGGGTGATTATAAAGATGCTCTACAGGTGTCTCCGAAGGTGTTTGTTGAGTTGGCATAGATCGAGATTAGGATTTGTCACTCCGAGTATAGGGAGGTATCTCTGCACCCTCTCGGTAATGCACATCACTATAAGCCTTGCAAGCAATGTAACTAATGAGTTAGTTACGGGGTGATGGATTAAGAAACAAGTAAAGAGACTTGGCGATCACGAGATTGAACTAGGTATGATGATACCGACGATTGAATCTCGGGCAAGTAAAATACCGATGATAAAGGGAATAATGTATGTTGTTATGCGGTTTGACCGATAAAGATCTTCGTAGAATATGTAAGCCAATATGAGCATCCAAGTTCCGCTATTGGTTGTTAACCTAAGATGTCTCTCGGTCATGTCTACATAGTTCTCGAACCCGTAGGGTCCGCACGCTTAACGTTCGATGACGATTTGTATTATGAGTTATGTGTTTTGGTGACCGAAGTTTGTTCGAAGTCCCGGATGAGATCACGGACATGACGAGGAGTCTCGAAATGGTCGAGAGGTAAAGATTGATATATTGGACTAGGGGTGGGTGGCGTGGCCCCCCTTTCCTTCTCCCTCTCCCCCTTTCCCCTTTCCCCTTTCCGTTGGTTGGAAGGAGGGGGGGCGAATCCTACTTGGAATAGGAGTCCAAGTAGGACTCCCTCCTTGGCACGCCCCGTTGGGCCGGCCACCTCTTCCTCCCCCCTCTATATACGGGGGCGGGGGGCACCCCAAAGACACACCAATATTTCTCTTAGCCGTGTGCGGTGCCCCCCTCCACAATTTACCCCCTCGTTCATATTGTCGTAGTGCTTAGGCGAAGCCCTGCGTAGATCACATCATCAACACCGTCACCATGCCGTCGTGCTGATGAAACTCTCCCTCGACCCTCTACTGGATCAAGAGCTCGAGGGACGTCATCATGCTGAACGTGTGCTGAACACGGAGGTGTCGTACGTTCGGTACTTGGGTCATGAAGACGTTCGACTACATCAACCGCGTTAACCTAACGCTTTCGCTTTCGGTCTACGAGGGTACGTGGACACACTCTCCCCGTCTCATTTTTATGCATCTCCTAGATAGATCTTGCATGATCATAGGAAATTTGTGAAATTGCATGCTACGTTCCCTAACAGTGGCATCCGACCCAGGTCTATGCGTAGATGATATGCACGAGTAGAACACAAAGAGTTGTGGGCGATTATAGTCATACTGCTTACCACCAACGTCTTACTTTGGTTCGGCGGTATCGTTGGATGAAGCGGCCCGGACCGACATTACATGACCGCGTTCATGAGACTGATTCTACCGATGTGCTTTGCACACAGGTGGCTGGCGGGTGTCTGTTTCTCCAACTTTAGTTGAATTGAGTTTGACTATGGTCGGTCCTTGTTGAAGGTTAAAACTGCACACTTGACGAAATATCATTGTAGTTTTGACGCGTAGGTAAGAACGGTTCTTGTTAGAAGCCCATAGCAGCCACGTAAAACTTGCAACAACAAAGTAGATGACGTCTAACTTGTTTTTGCAGGGCATGTTGTGATGTGATATGGTCAAGACGTGATTTGATATAAATTCTTGTATGATATGAAATGTTTTGTAACAGTTATCGGCAACTGGCTGGAGCCATATGGTTCTCACTTTGTTGTATGAAATGCAATCGTTGTGTAATTGCTTTACTTTATCACTAAGCGGTAGCGATAGTTGTAGAAGCAATAGTTGGCGAGACGACAACGACACTATGATGGAGATCAGGTGTCAACCCGGTGACGATGGAGATCATGATGATGCTTTGGAGATGGAGATCAAAGGCACACGTTGATGATGGCCATATCATATCACATATTTTGATTGCATGTGATGTTTATCTTTTATGCATCTTATTTTGCTTAGTATGACGGGAGCATTATAAGATGATCCCTCACTAAATTTCAAGGTATAAGTGTTCTCCCTGAGTATGCACCGTTGCTGCAGTTCATCGTGCCGAGACACCACGTGATGATCGGGTGTGATAAACTCTACGTTCACATACAATGGGTGCAAGCCAGTTTTGCACCTATAGAATACTCGGGTTAAACTTGATGATCCTAGCATATGCAGATATGGCCTCAGAACACTAAGACTGAAAGGTCGAACATGAATCATATAGTAGATATGATCAACATAGAGATGTTCACCATTGAAAACTACTCCATCTAACGTGATGATCGGACATGGTTTAGTTGATATGGATCACGTGATCATTTAGATGACTAGAGGGATGTCTATCAAAGTGGGAGTTCTTAAGTAATATGATTAATTGAACTTTAATATATCATGAACTTAGTCCTGATAGTATTTGCAAATTATGTTGTAGATCAATAGCTCGCGTTATAGCTCCCCACTTATTTTTGATATGTTCCTAGAGAAAATAAGTTGAAATATGATAGTAGCGATGATGCGGACTAGATCTGTGATCTGAGGAATATCCTCATTGCTACACAGAAGAATTATGTCATTGATGCACCGCTAGGTGACGGACCTTTTGCAGGAGCAGATGCAGACATTACGAACGTTTGGCAAGCTCAGTATGATGACTAGGTGGTATTTTAGTGTGCCATGCTTTACGGCTTAGAATCGGGACTTCAAAAACATTTTAAACGCCACGAAGCATATAAGATGTTCCAAGAGCTGAAATTGGTATTTCAGACTCATGCCCAAGTCGAGAGGTATGAGACCTCTGACAAGTACTTTGCCTACAAGATGGAGGAGAATAGCTCAACCAATGAGCATGTGCTCAGAATGTCTGAGTACTACAATCACTTGAATCAAGTGGGAGTTAATCTTCCAGATAAGATAGTGATTGACAGAGTTTTCTAGTGACTATCACCAAGTTACTGGAACTTCATGATGAACTATAATATGCCAGGGATGAAGAAAACAATTCCCGAGCTCTTCGCGGTGCTAAAAGCGGCGAAGGTAGAAATCAAGAAAGAACATCAAGTGTTGATGGTTAACAAGACCACTAGTTTCAAGAAAAGGGGCAAAGGAAAAGAAAGGGAACTTCAAAGAATGGCAAGCAAGTTGCCCCTCCCGTGAAGAAACCCAAAGCTAGACCTAAGCATGAAACTGAGTGCTTCTACTACAAAGGGAATGGTCACTGGAAGCAGGACTACCCCAAATACTTGGCGGATAAGAAGGATGGCAAAGTGAAAGGTATATTTGATATACATATTATTGATGTGTACTTTACTAGTGTTCATAGTAATCCTAGGGTATTTGATACCAGTTTAGTTGCTAAGATTAGTAACTCGAAACGGGAGTTACAAAATGAGCAGAGACAACGATGTGTGTTGGAAGTGATTCCAAGGTTGATAAGATCACCATCGCATACTCCCTTTACCTTTGGGATTAGTGTTGAACCTAAATAAATGTTATTTGGTGTTTGTGTTGAGCATGAATATGATTGGATCATGTTTATTGCAATACAGTTATTCATTTAGGTTAGAGAATACTTGTTGTTCTGTTTACATGAATAAAACCTTCAATGTTCATACACCCAATGTGAATGGTTTGTTGAATCTCGGTCGTGGTTCTACACATATTCATAATATTGATGCCAAAAGATGCCAAGTTGATAATGAGAGTGCAACATATTTGTGGCACTGCCATTTAGGTCATATTGGTGTAAAGCACATGAAGAAACTCCATGTGTGTGGACTTTTGGAATCACTTGATTATGAATCATTTGATGCTTGCGAACCATGCCTATGTGGTCTGATGAGTGCTGTGGCTCGCGGCGGGTATCAATATTTTCTAACCTTCACAGATGATTTGAGTAGATATGGGTATATCTACTTAATGAAACACAAGTCTGAAACATTTGAAAAGTTCAAAGAATTTCAGAGTGAAGTTGAGAATCATGGTAAAAAGAAAATAAAGTTTCTACGATCTGATCGCGGAGGCGAATATTTGAGTTACGAGTTTGGCTTTTGAGGGAGTCCTGGATTAGGGGCTCTCCGGACAGCCGGATTATATACTTTGTCCAGACTGTTGGACTATGAAGATACAAGATTGAAGACTTCGTCCCGTGTCCAGATGGGACTCTACTTCGTCTTGTAATACTCATATCATCAAGAATAATCAAGCAGGACGTAGGGTATTACCTCCATCAAGAGGGCCCGAACCTGGGTAAACATCGTGTCCCCTGCCTCCTGTTACCATCCGCCTTAGACGCACAGTTCGGGACCCCCTACCCGAGATCCGCCGGTTTTGACACCGACATTGGTGCTTTTATTTAGAGTTCCACTGTGTCGTCACCATATGGCTTGATGGCTCCTTCGATCATCACTAGCGATGCGGTCCAGGGTGAGGCTTTCCTCCCCGGACAGATCTTCATATTCGGCGGCTTTGCACTATGGGCCAATTCGCTTGGCCATCTGGAGCAGATCGAGAGCTACGCCCCTGGCCATCAGGTCAGATTTGGAAACTTGAACTACACGTCTGACATCCGCGGAGACTTGATCTTCGATGGATTCGAGCCCATGTCGGACGCGCCGCACCGTCGCGACGAGCATGATGTAACTCTGCCGTCGGACAATGTTCGGGAGATCGCATCCGCAACTACTCCGTCCATCAATCCAGAGCAAGTCGCGCCATCCGAGAGCGGAGGGATGGACCTCACCATGGAGGCCGCACTCTCAGTGGCGACAGAGCCGGATACTGACTTCACCCCTTACGAGAGCCGTGTCGCCGAACCACTGGATTCATCTCCGGCCATGGACTCCGAGCCGCTCACATCCGTGCCCGTCGAGTCCGACTGGGCGCCGATCATGGAGTTCACCTCCGCAGATATCTTTCAGCACTCACCTTTCGGAGATGTGCTAAATTCATTAAGGTCTCTCTCCCTGTCAGGAGAACCTTGGCCGAACTATGTCCGGCTAGAATGGGATACGAACGACGAAGAAATTCGCTACCCACCCACCACCCACCTAGTAGCCACTGTCGATGATTTAACCGACATGCTTGACTTCGACTCTGAATACTTCGACGGTATAGACGACGAAGTCGGAGACGAACAGGAACCACCGCCCTCAGGGCGCTGGACCGCCACCTCATCATATGATATATACATGGTCAACACCCCCAAAGAAGGCAATGGCGACGAGACAGTAGAGGATGACCCCTCCAAGAAGCAACCCAAGCGCCGACGTCAGCGGCGCCGCTCTAAGTCCCACCACAGCAAGAGCAGTGATACCGGCACAGGGGATAATAACACTCTGGATAGCGCCAAAGACAACAACAATCCCCTCCAGCATGGTGTAGAGCTAGAGGACGAACAAGCGAGCCCTCCAGAGTAGACAGCAGATGGAGAACCGGAGGAGGACAATTACACGCCTCTCTCCGAAGACGAGGCGAGCCTCGGCGACGACGAGTTTATCGTGCCTGAGGACCCCGTCGAGCAAGAGCGCTTCAAGTGCCAGCTTATGGGCACGACAAATAGCCTAAAGAAAAAAGAGCAACAGCTTCAGGCCGATCAAGACTTGCTAGCAGACAGGTGGACCGAAGTCCTTGTGGCCAAGGAGCATCAACTAGAGCGCCCGTCCAAAAGTTACCCAAAACGCAGGTTGCTACCTCACCTCGAGGAGGAAGCATTGAAACCTCATTCACCAGTGTACGATGTGGCTGACCGGCCACTACGCGGCCGAGCCAGAGAGGCGTTTCAGCCTAAAGTTCAGACCGCACCCCGTCACCACTCAGTCAAACATACTAAGGCCCGGGGCAACACAGAGGACCTGCGAGACATCTTGGACAGTAAGGCAAAAATCGCAAGGTCAATATACGGGACACGGGCACGTGCGCCCACAAGGGACGATGATCGTCGCGTCGGATACACCAAGAGTAAATCCGGCCGGGCCGAATAGAGCAGACAAGACTCATACGAACTACGTCGGGATATAGCCCGACATAGAGGTGCCGCACACCCCCTATGCTTCACTGACGAAGTTATGAATCATGAATTCCCGGAGGTTTTCAAACCCGTAAATATCGAGTCATACGATGGCACAACAGATTCCGCTGTATGGATTGAGGATTTCCTCCTTCACATCCACATGGCTCGCGGTGATGATCTACATGCCATCAAGTACCTCCCACTAAAACTCAAAGGACTAGCTCGGCATTGGCTGAATAGCTTGCCAGCAGATTCCGTCGGCAGTTGGGAGGATCTGGAAGACGCATTTCTTGACAACTTCCAGGGCACTTATGTGCGGCCACTGGATGCTGATGACTTGAGCCACATAACCCAGCAGCGAGGGGAATCGGCCAGACAATTCTGGACACGGTTCTTGACTAAGAAAAATCAAATTGTAGACTGTCCGGATGCAGAGGCCCTAGCGGCATTCAAGCATAACATCCGCGACGAGTGGCTCGCCCGCCACCTCGGCCAGGAGTAGCTGAAATCTATGGCAGCCCTCACGACACTCCTGACGCGCTTTTGCGCGGGAGAGGATAGCTGGCTGGCTCGCAGCAACAACACATCGAGGAATCCGGATACCCTGGATACCAAAGATGCTAATGCTAGGCAGTGTCGTAATAGACCAAAGCGCCACAATAACGGCGATAACACCGAAGATACGACAGTCAATGCCGGATTCAGAGGCTCTAAATCCGGTCAGCGGAAAAAGCCATTTAAAAGAAATACTCCGGCTTCGTCTAGTCTGGATCGCATACTGGATCGCTCATGTCAAATCCACGGCACCCCCGACAAGCCAGCCAATAACACCAACATAGAATGTTGGGTGTTCAAGCAGGCCGACAAGTTAAATGCCGAGAACAAGGACAAGGGGCTGCATAGCGATGACGAGGAGGAGCCCCGGCCGCCGAACACAGGAGGACAGAAGGGGTTTCCCCCTCAAGTGAAGACAGTGAACATGATATACGCAACCCACATTCCCAAGAGGGAGCGGAAGCGTGCAGTAAGGGACGTCTATGCAATGGAGCCCGTCGCCCCAAAGTTCAACCCATGGTCTGCTTATCCGATCACCTTCGTTCGTAGGGCTCACCCCACTAGCATCCGTCATGGAAGATCTGCCGCACTAGTCCTAGACCCCATCATTGATGGATTTCACCTCACTCGAGTCCTTATGGACGGCGGCAGCAGCCTGAACCTGCTCTATCAGGATACAGTGCGAAAAATGGGTATCGATCCCTCAAGGATCAAACCCAGCAAAACCACCTTTAAAGGCGTCATCCCAGGTGTAGAGGCCCATTGCACAGGCTCAATCACACTGGAAGTGGTCTTTGGATCACCGGATAACTATCGAAGTGAAGAGTTAATCTTTGACATTGTCCCGTTTCACAGTGGCTATCATGCACTGCTCGAACGGACATCATTTGCAAAATTCAATGCAGTGCCGCATTACGCGTACCTCAATCTCAAGATGCCAGGACCTCGCGGGTTCACAACAGTAAATGGAAACACAGAACGCTCGCTCCATACGGAAGAGCACACTGTGGCCCTTGCAGTAGAGGCACAAAGCAGCCTATTCAGGGAGACCACTCATTCAGTGTCACAGCCCCCGGACACCTTGAAGCAAGTCCAGAACAAGTTGCAACAGGATCACCAGGCATGATCAGAGCTCGCCTAGCAATCCGGCCCCAGTCCCAGTCCCAGTGAAGCGGCGAAATCCGTGCCGCGCATACATAACTACGCATTGAAAATACCATGGACATAGGCGGGGGCACAATCAGGACATGCCCCGCATTTCGCTTAACCACACTAGGGGCTGTATACATTTGACATTCCTTTTCTCTTTCAGGGCCTAACTCTTTGGAAGCCCTTTCCAGCAGTACGATTGCCGGACACATTCCGGAAGCAACAACCAAGGCGGCAAGAAGCTAAGATGAACATGGGAACGGCCAGGTGGTCTCTAGTAATACTTGATATACCCGCTTTTCACTATTTATGCGTAGCTTGCCCTGGGATAGGACATTTCAAATTATCCTACTTTATGCTTATTGCACTACTTGTACCAGTATGCTTCGACGTATTATTCAAATAACAATGCATATCATTAATCTGCCATTGCATTATTTAAGTTTTTCTCTTTCTCTTATATGTCCATTTATGACAATCCGCACCCGCACATTCGGGTACGGTCAGTATGCCAGGGGCTCTTGTTTACCCCATAATACGGTGCAAGAAGTCCGAACACTTTCGACAGTGCGGCACCCCGAACTTATAGCATTATATGCATCAGCTCCGAATCATGTCTTTGGTCAAATGTTGGGTTGCCCGGCTCCCATGCTTTGGTACCTTACGTTCCGCTATATCGGCTAAGGTAGCAGTGGGAGAACTACTGCGATTGTTTCCCGATTCTTCCGGTCGAGCACCTCAGTAGAGAAAGCCAAAAACTGACTGTCATGATAAGGCGAGAGATTGGTCGTTGTTCGAGAGGTCTCAAGTCCTTAAAGACTTTTTCCACTTCAGGCGAGGAGTCGGCCTTGTCCGGCTTAGGCGTGTATAGCGCCCCAAATTCGGCCCTCCGAATACTAGGGGCTTCGCCAAAAATTTAAAATCATAGACTTCTATGGCTAAGTGAGGGTGATAAAGCATTATAGTCTGATTGCCTGTTTTGTTGCGCTGAACACCTCCCTTGAAGGACCCAAAATTGGGGTATAGATTGTTCAGATTTACCCTGAACACCCCAGTACTAGTTACATGGGGGTAGAAGCCGACGACTGGCCAACTCTCAGATTTTATAAACGGCCACACAGAAGGTAATATTTTAAATTAAGAAAGCGTCGCATGGCGCAAAATAACTCGTTTCATATTATAGGATCACATGGGCATGTTCATTCAAAAATTACATACTTGGCACACTCATCTGCCACTAAGTGGGAACCCTTCAGGACGCTCTCATAGTAATTCTTGGGGCAGCGATGCTCCTTGCCCTCCGGCGGCCCCTCCTTCACCAGCGTCACGGCGTCCAGCTTCTCCCAGTGCACCTTCGCCTGGGCAAAAGCCATGCGTGCACCTTCGATGCAGACGGCCCGCTTGATGACTTCAAGCCGTGGGCAGGCTTCCACAAGCCGCCTCACCAGACCGAAGTAGCTGCCGGACAGGGGCTCTCCAGGCCACATCCGGACTATAAGGCCCCTCATGTCCTGTTCGGCCACCTTGTGAAGTTCGACCATCTGCTTCAGCTGGTTGCTCAAGGACACGGGGTGTTCGGTCCCAGTATACTAAGACCAGAACAACTTCTCCATTGAGCTCCCCTCCTCGACCCAGTAATACTCTGCGGTATCCAGTACACTGCGGGGAAGATCTGTAAACGCTCCTGGAGAGCTCTGAACTCGGGTAAGAAAAGGGAAAGTCTCCTTCACATGCTTGCTTTGCATATTGAATGCCTTACCCGCTGCTATCTTCTTCACCGTGTCAATCTCCTGGAGGGCCTTGTGGGCTTCGGCCTTGGTGCTCCGGACGCTTTCAAGCGCCTGCACGAGCTCGGACTCTTGCGTCTTGGAGTCAAGCTCCAAGGACTCGTGCTTTTTGGCGAGAGCCTCGAGCTCTCTGCACCTCGCCTACTCGGGCTTCTTGCTTCTCCTGTTCAATGCATTCTTTGGCCGCTTTGTCTTCGGCCTCGGACAACACCTTCCTCAGGGTCTCCACCTCGGTCGTGGCCCCTGACAAATTCATGATGATCCTATTACTTTACACCCGAACTTCTTTTTAACTATATAGACAGGGGTATATCTTACCTTTTCTCTCTTCGAGCTGCCTCTTGGTAAGGCCGAGCTCGTCCTTGGACCGCTTCAGGTCCTACTTCAGCGCAGAGACCTCCACAGTATGTGCAGCAGCGGCCAGCAGTGAAGCCTGCAGATACACATAGACATACTATAATTAGACTCCTGAGTTATCATTTGATACTCTATTCGGCCTTTCTTCGTGAACGCCGAATAGAGCATCAGGGGCTACTATCTATGTGGTAATATTTTCTTATAATTACCTCAAAGCCTGTTAGGAGGCTGGCACAAGCTTCGGTCAGTCCGTTTTTGGCGGACTGAACCTTCTCGACCACCGCACTCATGATAGTGCGGTGCTCTTCATCGATGGAAGCGCTGTGAAGCACTTCCAGCAAGTTGTCCGCTGCCTTAATGGGGGACCGCCTGCCGGAGTCCGGAACCATCGAAGGTGCCGGCGCAGTGTCCGGCTGGGGCCCGAACTCGAAGCCCATAGGAGCCTCGCTCCCTTGGTACCCAGGGTCCGGGAGGTCGCCGTGAGGTGCCCCCAGGATCACCTCCCCTTGGCTTGGTGCCTTTTGAGACAACACGTCGGCATTGTCCGTAGGGCGAGGGGTGGAAGCGGTCAGAGGAGAACCGCTGTTCATATCCAACGAGTCCAAAGAGCCGCTCGACGAGGGTACGTCGAGACGAGCTTGGGACGGACTGCATAATCACATTCGGCATGAGGAAAGGCAGTACAATAAAACATACCATGAAGTACTATGGTGTTCGGACACTTACGACTTCACCAGCGGGTGTTCCTGGGTAGCCACTCTTCGCCGTTGTCGGCGGCCGTCGTGGCATTGTCCGGAGGGAGGGTCTTTCCCTTCTTGGACCCTTCGGCCTCCCCGGATGGGTCGGCCTTCCTTTTCATGTCTGCCCTGGCTGGGGGGGGACTTTTCTCCTCTTCCTCGTTTCCATGGAAGGAGTGCGCATCGTAGTCATCGGATGATGAGTCCGATATAACCTTGCACCGGAGACCCTTTCGGGTCCCCGTGGCCTTCTTCTTGGCCTTCTTTTCCGGCACCTCATAAGGTGCCGGAGTCAGCATCTTCGTTAGAAGAGCGTCTGCATTATCTTCGGGCAGGGGAGCTGGGTAATCAAGCTGCTCCGCTGTCTCTATCCAGTCCTGTTAATGACATGAAAGCTTAGATCTAGCACATAACTAAACCAGGGCAAATAAATACCCTAAGAGATATAAAAGCCTACCGGATGGGCGCGACGCTTTGTGCTGAGTCTGCGGTCCTCGGTGAGGGAGGGAGGCATCTCCGAGCCCTTTAACAGCACCCTCCAGATGTCCTCGTGCGTCATGTCGTAGAGCTCTCGCAGCGTCTGGTGCCTGGCCAAGTTGAACTCCCACAAAACAAATGCCCGTCGTTGACATGGAAGGATCCGGTGGAAGAGCATAACCTGGACCACGTTGACGAGCTTGATTTTCTTGTTCGTCATGTTCCGAATGCTGGTCTGGAGTCCGGTCAGCTCTATCGAAGAACCCCAGGACAGGCCCTTCTTTTTCTAGGAGGTGAGCCACGTGGGGATTCTGGATCGAAATTTGGGGGCCGCTACCCAGTTGGAGTCGCGCGGCTCGGTGATGTAGAGCCACCCCGATTGCCACCCCTTTATGGTATCCACGTAGGTGCCCTCGAGCCAGGTGACATTCGGCATCTTGCCCACCATGGCTCCTCCGCACTCTGCTTGCTGGCCACCCAGCACCTTCGGTTTGACATTGAAGGTTTTTCAGCCATAGGCCAAAGTGGGGCCTGATGCGGAGGAAGGCCTCGCACACGACGATAAACGCCGAGATGTTGATGATGAAATTGGGGGCCAGATCATGAAAATCCGGCCCATAGTAGAACATGAGCCCGTGGACAAACGGGTGGAGAGGAAATCCCAGTCCATGGATGAAATGGGTAAGAAAAACTACCCTCTCATGGGGTTCGGGCATGGGGACGATCTGCCCCGCATTTGGCAGCCGGTGCGCGATATCCGCGGCCAAGTATTCGGCTTCTCGTAACTTGTTGATGTTCTCCTCCGTGACGGAGGAGACCATCCACTTGCCTCCTGCTCCGAACATGATTGGAGTGGTTTGAGAAGAAGAACGCGAGCTTGGGCGCTAGAGCTCGAGTGTGCGGGAATGGGTAAGCGAGAAGGAAGAAGGCGTGGGGTGAAAAAAGTAAATCATTGTCCCTTTATAAGGGTGGAGGAGGCGGTGTGTTCCCCACTTGCCTACCAAAACCGCTTATTCCCCAGGCGCCGTAATTGATGGCGCGGTTGGGTTACCCACGTCCGTATTGATGAGAATCCCGTGATAAGGGGAAGACGATCTCTGCTTTGACAAGACGTATCAAGAAAACCAACTCGCGATATGTGCGGAGCTGGTTGAGAAATGCGGTTCAAATAATAACCGGGCCATCGTGTGACGTCATGGTATCAAAATGTGCCAGTATATTAGATTTGTGGAAATATTATTCTCTCTATGGTGGTATGTGGAAGTTATTTTGCAGGGTTGGACCCTATCCTTGCATTCAAAGTCTTCCATGGTGTATTCAGAGGAGGAACCCGCCTTGCAATGCCGAAGACAACACTACGCGCCGGACTCATCATCATTGAAGCCTGGTTCAGGGGCTACTAAGGGAGTCCTGGATTAGGGGATCTCCGGATAGCCGGACTATATCCTTTGGCCGGACTGTTGGACTATGAAGATACAAGATTGAAGACTTCGTCCCGTGTCCGGATGGGACTCTACTTGGTGTGAAAGGCAAGCTAGGCAATACGGATATGTATATATCCTCCTTTGTAACCGACCTTGTGTAACCCTAGCCCCCTTCGGTGTCTATATAAAGCGGAGGGTTTTAGTCCATAGGACAACATACAATCATACCATAGGCTAGCTTCTAGGGTTTATCCTCTTTGATCTTATGGTAGATAAACTCTTGTAATACTCATATCATCAAGAACAATCAAGCATGACGCAGGGTATTATCTCCATCAAGAGGGCCCGAACCTGGGTAAACATCTTGTCCCCTGCCTCCTATTACCATCCGCTTTAGACGCATAGTTCGGGACCCCCTACCCAAGATCCGCCGGTTTTGACACCAACAGCCTTCATTTAAAACAATGTGGAATAGTTTCAGAACTCGCGCCGCCTGGAATACCACAGCGTAATGGTGTGTCCGAATGTCGTAACCGTACTTTATTTGATATGGTGTGACCTATGATGTCTCTTATCAATTTACCACTATCGTTTTGGGGTTATGCATTAGAGACAGCTGCATTCACGTTAAATAGGGCACCATCTAAATCTATTGAGACGACACCATATGAACTGTGGTTTGGCAAAAAAACCAAGCTGTTGTTTCTTAAAGTTTGGGGCTGCGATGCTTATGTGAAAAAGCTTTAACCTGATAAGCTTGAACCCAAATCAAAGAAATGTGTCTTCATAGGATACCCAAAGGAGACTATTGGGTACACCTTCTATCACAGATCCGAAGGCAAGATATTCGTTGCTAAGAATGGATCCTTTCTATAGAAGGAGTTTCTCTCGAAAGAAGTGAGTGGGAGGAAAGTAGAACTTCATGAGCTAATTGTACCTTCTCCCAAATTGGAAAGTAGTTCATCACAGAAACCAGTTCCAGTGATTCCTACACCAATTAGTGAGGAAGCTAATGATGATGATCATGAAACTTCAAATCAAGTTACTACGGAACCTAGTAGGTCAACCAGATTATGATCCGCACCCGAGTGGTACGGTAATCCTGTTCTGGAGGTCATGTTACTTGACCATGACGAACCTACGAATTATGAGGAAGCGATGATGAGCCCAGATTCCGCGAAATGGCTTGAGGCCATGAAATCTGAGATAGGATCCATCTATGAGAACAAAGTGTGGACTCTGGTGGACTTGCCCGATGATCGGCAAGCCATTGATAATAAATGGATCTTCAAGAGGAAGACAGGCACTGATGGTAGTGTTACTATCTACAAAGCTCGAGTTGTTATAAAAGGGTTTCGATAAGTTCAAGGTGTTGATTATGATGAGGTACCCCGCCTTGATCTCTCCGCCTCCTCGCGAGCCAGCCTGGTGAGGCCGTGCCTGAGGAAGCTCCGTGTCATCCGCCACGCGAGGGTCTTGGGTTTGTGTTGGTGAAGATGGGCCGTGCTGGGCCCCCCTTTGAGCCACGCCGCAGGCCGCAGGCAGGCAAGTCTGGGGACCCCCATTCCTAGAATGCCATCAGTAGCCCCCGGGCCCAAGGCGCGCCCGGACTTGGCCGTGCAGGGAGGCGGAAGGGCAAGTGTGAAGCGGCGCGGGCCCTAACAGCCTGCGGCCTTGGGCGCCGCGTGGCGGTTGATTGGACGTGGGCATCTCCACTTCCCCATGACGCCTCGGCAACTGCATGGATTGGACAAGTCCCGGCATGCAAAGCGGTTCATAATTACCTGTGATCATGGGGGCCGTTGGTTGGCCATCACCAGCCATAAGTACGGGCCGGCGCGCGCCCTTCCAGTTCATCCCCCCTTGCTTCCCCTTTTTCTTCATGGCCCCGTCGAGGAGGTTCTCGGCCGCCGAGAAGGGGAAGGCTTGCCGGGTTGAGCCCGCCTCTCACCCACCCAAGCGTGGCCGAGGGCGCCCTCGCAAGCATCCTGTGGCCACCACGGTGGCTCCCCGCGGCCACGGAGGCGATCTTCAGCACGGCGATGGGCGGGTTGCTGCAGCCGGGGGCGCGCTCCGGCTGCGCGTCCCCCCAGGCCGCGCATTCATGCTGCCGGAGTTCGTCTTGTGGTCGGCGGAGCCAGCTAGCACCTGGCTCCCACTTCCTCGCTTCCTCCTCAGCGAGCTCCCGGCCGGTGCCCCGGGCGGCCTCTGGCTCCAGGCCGACGGCTGCTGCAGCCGGGCCTCATGGGTCTCCCTGGAGGTCTCCGCAGCCGGGAGCCTTTCCCTGGCCCGCGGTTGGCAGACGTTTGCCCATGCGCGTGGCCTGAGCCGTCGCTGCACCCTACACTTCAAGTTCGATGGCGACGCCACCCTCTACGTGAGGGTGTTTGGGGAAGATGGTCGCCGCGCGGGGTGTTGCCTCGAGGGTGACGACCGCGGCTGGAAACCCAGCTCCGGTGATGATGGAGGGAGCAGCGCTCGCATGGCTGGTGGCGTTCGGGGTTCCTCAAGCTTCTCCGATTCTTCTTCAGGCGGTGACTCCTCTAGCGGTGGCCGCGATCAGCCTCCATGCCGTCGTATCTTCTTGGGGGGTGGCAACGTGTCCGCACATTGCCGCGCCCTGGTGTAGCACGAGAGGGAGTCCGCCTGAGCTCCGGAGGCAGCTCAGGCCTTCCCCGCGGGCCGGTGTGAGGCGAGCCGCGCCAGATTTGTTCCTCCTTTTCCCTTTTTCCTGTGTAACAAAGACAATAGTGCGGAGCCCCGCGGGGGCGTGTTTGGGTTATTGCTGTTAATCATCGTTTTGCTTTCATTATCGTTCCTTCCAGCTATGTGTCCGAGCATGGATAGTTCCCGACCCCGGCCGTGGGGGGGGCGACCGACCCAGGCCCTTTGTTTGTGTCACGGTGCCCGTTGGGCATGGACTGGAGGGGTGCTCCTGTAAGGGGCCCAGGTCGTGAGCTCTTTGAATGACTAGGATAGGAACGCTCGCGAGGGCGCTCAGCTGCCCCCCTTGCGAGGCCTTGCGCAAGAGAAATCGAGGCAGGAGAGTGAGAAGCCTAAGAACTGGAAGACAAAGACGGCAACAACTTCAATTAAACTTCAAATGAGAAGGAACAAGCCAACTGCGGAGCTAAGTGCTGCCATTGGGCGTGGGAGGGAGCCCCAGGGCCTGAGGCCGGCGCTCCTGAGACTCCGGGGCGTGTACAGCCCCACTCATTATTACATGAGAGTGTCACGGGCGGCGAGCTTCACAGGCATTGGTCTTCTTCATAGGCTCCGGGCCTTTTCCAAAACGCGATAGCTTCACAGGCACTCGCCTTGCTTCACAGGCTCTAGGCCTTTTCCAAAACATGATAGCTTCACAGGCACTCGCCTTGCTTCACAGGCTCTGGGCCTTTTCCAAAACGCGATAGCTTCACAGGCTCTGGGCCTTTTCCAAAAACGCGATAGCTTCACAGGCACTCGCCTTGCTTCACAGGCTCTGGGCCTTTTCCAAAACGCGATAGCTTCAGAGGCACTCGCCTTGCTGGAAACAAAGTTGCACAGCATAATAGTGCTTGTCTTGTGTGGGCGATATAAGCACCGTCCCAGCTCCAACGCCATGCCTGGAGAACGCCCCATCGAAGTACATGACCCAGCCTTCTGGCGCCTCGCTTCCCGGGGATAGGGACGATCCTCATTGGCCTTGAGGCCTGGCGCCTCCGTCCACTCTGCCACAAAATCTGCCAACGCTGCTCCCTTGATGACCCTGGTCGTGCTGAATTTGAGCTGAAATGCTTGCAGTTCTACGTTCCACTCAGTGACCCTTCCAGCTGAATTAGGGCTCCTGAGCACTCTCTCCAGGGGGTATGATGAGATGACCTTAATGGGGTGACCCTGAAAATAGTGCCGCAGCTTGCGCGAAGCCACCAGTAGCGCGAGGAGGAGTTTCTGAGGCATGGGGTGCCATGCTCTTGCATCCCGCAGCACTGTGCTGACGAAGTACACTGGGTGCTCAAGAGGCGGAGTGCGTCAGTGCTGGTGACTCCTTCCGGAGACCGTGGCGCCTCTTGAGGCAATGAGACCTCCTGAGACTGGCCATCTGGAAGAGGGGCCTCTTCCACCTCTGGTGCGCCCCTCTGCGGCGGCTGATCCTCCTCAGCCGCGGTGGCGGTTTCTGTAGGCCTTCCTTGTCCCTGTTCTACCTTGTCCTGGGCTACTGCCGTGGTTTTGATTCGGGGCTCCTCTCTGACTGCCACCAAGGCTGTGCTGGCGGAGTAGGGAGTGGCGGCGAGGTAAAGCACCAGGGGCTCCTGAGGGCAAGGAGCCACCATGATCGGTGGGCTGGTCAGGTATCTCTTGAGGTCCTGGAACGCCTGGTCGGCCTCTTCAGTCCACTCGAAGGGCCCCTTCTTCTTCATTAGCTGGAAGAAGGGCAGGGCTCATTCTCCCAACTTGGAGATGAAGCGCCCTAGCGCGGTCACGCGCCCCGTGAGCTTCTGCATTTCTCTGAGGGTCTTTGGCGGGCTCATGTCTTCCACTGCCTTGACCTTCTCTGGGTTAGCCTCGATGCCTCGGTGGGACACGAGGAAACCCAAGAGCTGGCCCGAGGGGACTCCGAACACACACTTCTCTGGGTTGAGCCGTAGGTTCACTGCATTGAGGCTCGCGAAGGTTTCCTCCAAGTCCTCTATCAAGGTCCCGGCCTCCCGAGGCTTTACCACAATGTCATCGACGTAAGCTTCAACATCTTCCCGAGCTGCGGGCCCAAGGTGATGTGCATCAACCGCTAAAAGGTCGCCCCTGCGTTACGCAGCCCGAATGGCATGCACGTGCAGCAGTATACCCCACACGGGGTTAGGAAGGCCGTCTTCTCGATGTCTTCTACCGCCATCTTGATCTGGTGATACCCAGAGAAGGCATCCAGGAAGCATAGCAGGTCGCATTCCGCAGTGGAATCGACGATCTGGTCGATGCGGGGGAGCGGGAACGGATCTTGCGGGCATGCCTTGTTGAGGTTGGTGAAGTCGACACGCATACGCTCCTTCCCTCCCTTCTCTGGCACAACGATAGGGTTGGCCAACCAATTTGGGTATTGGACCTCGCGGATGACCCAAGCGGCCTCTAACTTGCGGGTCTCTTAGATGATGAAGGCCTGCTTTTCTGTGGACTGCCGCCTAGCCTTCTGCTTCACAGGGCGCACGTTAGGGCACACGTTGAGGTGATGCTCGATTACACTCCTGGGGATCACTGCCAACTGGTCTAGCTCACAAGCGAATACCTTCTTGTTTGCGCGTAGGAACCCAACCAGGGCCTCCTCCTGCTCGGGTTTGAGGTGGGCGCCTATGGTGAAAGTGGCGTTGATGGACCCGTCCTCATCGACGGGTATCTGCTTGGTTTCTGCCTTGTCTTGGGTGAACAACTGCTTCTTCTTGGCGGGTGCAGCCCCCTTGGGCCCGGGGGTCTCCAAGTCGGCGAGCTGTGCCGACGCCGCCGTCTTGAAGGTGAGCTTGAGCGCCCGCAGCGCGTCCCCGGTGTCTCCGTGCACAGTGAGGACACCGCTGCTCCCGGGCATCTTCATGAGGTTATACGCCGGGTGCGTCGCGGCCATGAATTGGGCCAGCGCTGGGTAGCCGAGGATGGCATTGCACGGGAGGCCGATGGGGGCGATGTCGAAGTCAACCAGCTCCATGCGGAAGTTGCCGTAGGTGCCGAAGGTCACTGGGAGCCGGATCTGCCCCAAGGAACTGGACGACTTGCCCCCAACGCCTGAGAAGGGCCGGCTGGGTTGCAGCCGTTCCAGGGGTATGCGGAGGAGGTTGAAGGCCTCGACCGAGAGCACGCTGAGGCCCGCGCCGCCATCAACGAGGGTTCCGGTGACGACCACCTGGCAGATGGTGGGGGTGCACAACATGGGGAGCGCGCCCGAGCAGGCCAAGTTGGAGGGGTGGCCCTCCGAGCTGAAGGTCAGGCCGGTCTCGGGCGCCGCCCGATCCAGGGGAGCCCCCTGCCGCGTGGAAGCGGCGCCGACCCGGCGGATGAACGGCTTGACGTGGTGACTTGTGGGCGGCGCCTGCGAGCCGCCCAGGAGGGCCGCGACGACCGGGGGTGTTGGCGTAGCGCGATGGGACGGCGCAGGAGAGCCCCCTGCGGCGCGGACGAGCTCGGCGACGCGGTCGAGCCATTCCCCGTAGACGTCATCGGCGGGGCGGCAGCGCAGGAGCTCGTTTGCCGCAATGAGTGCAGCCCGAGCCTCCATGGGCGCGCTAAGCGCGCGGGGCGAAGACCCAGCTGGGCGAGCGAGGGAGTTGCGGTGCGGCTGTCTTGGCGCACGGATGGATGCTGAGACGAGGCTTGCTGCTCGTCCCCCGCCGGGCCGGTGGCGGCGTTGACGGCAGGTGACGGGGAACGGCGAGGACGCCCACCGACAGGGTCTGTCCGGGCGACGCGGGAGGCGAGGGCGGCCCGACGCTCCACGCGGGCTCGACGAGCGTCAGACATGAGCGTGATGGTCGGAGGAGAACGGAGCGGTGGAAGACGAATTCTAGCGCACCCCTACCCAGCGCGCCAAATGTCGGATTTCGGGTTTCGGCAGACCCTTAAGGTTTGAACACTAGGGTGCGCACGGAGATTACGCCTTCTACCTGTCCGTCTCGCAAAGATCTAGACTACTGAAAAAACTGCACAAGAGACACAAGGTTTATACTGGTTCGGGCCACCGTTGTGGTGTAATACCCTACTCTAGTGTGTGGTGGGTGGATTGCCTCTTGGGGCTGATGATGATGAACAATACAAGGAAGAACAGCCTCGCGAGGGTCTGCTCTTGGCTGGGGCAATGAACTGCTGGGAGGAGTTCAGCCGCCCTTCTCTCTCTCTCTCTATCTACCTTACTCTCACTCGTCGGCCCCTTGTTATGTGGGTGGCTGGTCCTATTTATAGAGGCCCTGGTCCTCTTCCCAAATATCGAGCGGGAAGGGAGCCAACAATGGCGGGCTAATTTGAAGGGGGACAACAAGTATCAGCTATCCTGACAAAAGTAGTCTTCGCCTGTGCAAAGCTCTGGTGATGACGCCGTCTTGGGCTCCACGGTGACCTCCGTCTCATAGTCCTCCTGGTCTTGGTCTCGTTGCACCGAAATGGCAACCTTTACCTGATGCCTCGGTACTCTGCGGCTGCGCTTGCCCCCTTTGCACCAAAGAGGAAAGGAGGACGCTGCGCGGCCTGGCGCCCGCCTGGCGCCCTGAGTCGTCATGGCTTGCGTCACGGGCACCTCGCGAGGTACCCCACCTTGATCTCTCCGCCTCCTTGTGAGCCAGCCTGACGAGGCCGTGCCTGAGGAAGCTCCGTGTCATCCGCCCTGCGAGGGTCTTGGGTTTGTTTTGGTGAAGATGGGCCATGCTGGGCCCCCCATTGAGCCACGCCGCAGGCCGCAGGCAGGCAAGTCTAGGGACCCCCGTTCCCAGAACGTCGACAGTATAAAGATGCAAAGTAAAAAAGTAAAGGCAAAGTAAAAAAGCAAAGCAAGATTAAAGTGATTGATATGATGAGAATAGACCCGGGAGCCATAGGTTTCACTAGTGGCTTCTCTCAAGAGCATAAGTATTCTACGGTGGGTGAACAAATTACTGTTGAGGAATTGACAGAATTGAGCATAGTTATGAGAATATCTAGGCAGGATCATGTATATAGGCATCACGTCCGTGACAAGTAGATCGAAACGATTCTGCATCTACTACTATTACTCCACTCATCGACCGCTATCCAACATGCATCTAGAGTATTAAGTTAAAAACAGAGTAATACCTTAAGCAAGATGACATGATGTAGAGAGATAAATTCATGCAATATGAAATAAACCCCATCTTGTTATCCTCGGTGGCAACGATACTATAGGTGCCTTGCTGCCCCTTCTGTCACTAGGTAAGCACACCGCAAGATCGAACCCGAAGCTAAGCACTTCTCCATGGCAAGAACTACCAATCAAGTTGGCCAAACCAAACGGATAATTCGGAGAGACTTGCAAAGATAACCAATCATACATAAAAGAATTCAGAGAAGATTCAAATATTATTCATAGATAGACTTGATCATAAACCCACAATTCATCGGTCTCAACAAACACACCGCAAAAAGAAGATTACATCGAATAGATCTCCACAAGAGAGGGGGAGAACTTTGTATTGAGATTCAAAGAGAGAGAGAAGAAGCCATCTAGCTACTAACTATGGACCCGAAGGTCTGAGGTAAACTACTCACACTTCAACGGAGAGGCTATGATGATGTAGAAGCCCTCCGTGATGACGGCCCTCTTTCGGCGGAGCTCCGAAACAGGCCCCAAGATGGGATCTCGTGGATACAGAAAGTTGCGTCGGTGGAATTAGGTTTTTGGCTCCTGTTCTGATCGTTTGGGGGTACGTAGGTATATATAGGAGGAAGGAGTACGCCGGAGGAGCAACGAGGGGCCCACGAGGCAGGGGGGCTGGGTAATCAAGCTGCTCCGCTGTCTCTATCCAGTCCTGTTAATGACATGAAAGCATAGATCTAGAACATAACTAAACCAGGGCAAATAAATACCCTGAGAGATATAAAAGCCTACTGGATGGGCGCGGCGCTTTGAGCGGAGTCTGCGGTCCTCGGTGAGGGAGGGAGGCATCTCGGAGCCCTTGAACAGCACCCTCCAGACGTCCTCGTGCGTCATGTCATAGAGCTCTCGCAGCGTCTGGTGCTTGGCTGAGTCGAACTCCCACAAAACAAATGCCCGTCGTTGACATGGAAGAATCCGGCGGAAGAGCATAACCTGGACCACGTTGACGAGCTTGATTTTCTTGTTCGTCATGTTCCGGATGCAGGTCTGGAGTCCGGCCAGCTCTACCGAAGAACCCCAGGATAGGCCCTTCTTTTTCCAGGAGGTGAGCCGCATGGGGAGTTTGGATTGAAATTTTGGGGCCCCCACCCAGTTGGAGTCGCGCGGCTCGGTGATGTAGAACCACCCCGATTGCCACCCCTTTATGGTATCCACGTAGGTGCCCTCGAGCCAGGTGACATTAGGCATCTTGCCCACCATGGCGCCTCCGCACTCTTCTTGCTGGCCACGCACCACCTCCGGTTTTACATTGAAGGTTTTCAGCCATAGGCCAAAGTGGGGCCTGATGCGGAGGAAGGCCTCGCACAGGACGATAAACACTGATATGTTGATGATGAAATTGGGGGCCAGATCATGAAAATCCAGCCCATAGTAGAACATGAGCCCGCGAACAAACGGGTGGAGAGGAAATCCCAGTCCGTGGATGAAATGGGTAAGAAAAACTACCCTCTCATGGGGTTCGGGCGTGGGGACGATCTGCCCCGCATTTGGCAGCCGGTGCGCGATATCCGCGGCCAAGTATTCGGCTTCCCGTAACTTTTTGATGTTCTCCTCCGTGACGGAGGAGACCATCCACTTGCCTCCTGCTCCGGACATGATTGGAGTGGTTTGAGAAGAAGAACGCGAGCTTGGGCTCTAGAGCTCGAGTGTGCGGGAATGGGTAAGTGAGAAGGAAGAAGGCGTATGTGACAAAAAGTAAATAATTGTCCCTTTATAAGGGCGGAGGAGGCAGTGTGTCTCCCCACTTGCCGGGCAAAACCGCTTATTCCCCAGGCGCCATAATTGATGGCGCGGTTGGGTTACCCACGTCCGTATTGATGAGAATCCCATGATAAGGGGAAGACGATCTCTGCTTTGACAAGACGTCTCAAGAAAACCGCCTCGCGATATGTGCGGAGCTGGTTGAGAAAAGCGGTTCGAATAATAACCGGGCCATGGTGTGATGTCATGCTATCAAAATGTGTCAGCAGATTAGATTTGTGGAAATATTATTCTCTCCATGGTGGTATGTGGAACTTATTTTGCTGGGTTGGACACTATCCTTGCATTCAAAGTCTTCCATGGTGTATTCGGAGGAGGAACACGCCTTGTAATGCCGAAGACAACACTGCGCGCCGGACTCATCGTCATTGAAGGCTGGTTCAGGGGCTACTGAGGGAGTCCTGGATTAGGGGGTCTCTGGACAGCCGGACTATATCCTTTGGCCGTACTATTGGACTATGAAGATACAAGATGGAAGACTTCGTCCCGTGTCCGGATGGGACTCTACTTGGCGTGAAAGGCAAGCTAGGCAATACTGATATGTATATCTCCTCCTTTGTAACCGACCTTGTGTAACCCTAGCCCCCTCCGGTGTCTATATAAACCGGAGGGTTTTAGTCCGTAGGACAACATACAATCATACCATAGGCTAGCTTCTAGCGTTTTATCCTCTTTGATATCATGTTAGATAAACTCTTGTAATACTCATATCATCAAGAACAATCAAGCATGACGTAGGGTATTACCTCCATCAAGAGGGCCCGAACCTGGGTAAACATCGTGTCCCCTGCCTCCTGTTACCATCCGCCTTAGACGCACAGTTCGGGACCCCCTACCCGAGATCCGCCGGTTTTTTGACACCGACAGTCTTCATTTAAAACAATGTGGAATAGTTTCAAAACTCAAGCCACCTGGAATACCACAGCATAATGGTCTGTCCGAACGTCGTAACCGTACTTTAATAGATATGGTGTGACCTATGATGTCTCTTACCAATTTACCACTATCGTTTTGGGGTTATGCATTAGAGATAGCTGCATTCACGTTAAATAGGGCACCATCTAAATCTGTTGAGACGACACCATATGAACTGTGGTTTGGCAAAAAAAACCAAGCTGTCTTTTCTTAAAGTTTGGGGCTGCGATGCTTATGTGAAAAAGCTTTAACCTGATGAGCTTGAACCCAAATCACAGAAATGTGTCTTCATAGGATACCCAAAGGAGACTGTTGGGTACACCTTCTATCACAGATCCGAAGGCAAGATATTCGTTGCTAAGAATGGATCCTTTCTATAGAAGGAGTTTCTCTCGAAAGAAGTGAGTGGGAGGAAAGTAGAACTTGATGAGCTAATTGTACCTTCTCCCGAATTGGAAAGTAGTTCATCATAGAAACCAGTTCCAGTGATTCCTACACCAATTAGTGAGGAAGCTAATGATGATGATCATGAAACTTCATATCAAGTTACTACCGAACCTAGTAGGTCAACCAGATTATGATCCGCACCGAGTGGTACGGTAATCCTGTTCTGGAGGTCATGTTACTTGCCCATGACGAACCTACGAACTATGAGGAAGCGATGATGAGCCCAGATTCCACGAAATGGCTTGAGGCCATGAAATCTGAGATAGGATCCATCTATGAGAACAAAGTGTGGACTTTGGTGGACTTGCCCGATGATCGGTAAGCCATTGATAATAAATGGATCTTCAAGAGGAAGACAGACACTGATGGTAGTGTTACTATATACAAAGCTCGACTTGTTATAAAAGGGTTTCGATAAGTTCAAGGTGTTGATTATGATGAGATTTTCTCACTCGTAGCGATGCTTAAAGTCTGTCCGAATCATGTTGCCACATTTTATGAAATCTAGCTAATGGATGTCAAAACTGCATTCCTTAATGGATTTATTAAAGAAGAGTTCTATATGATGCAACCAGAAGGTTTTCTCAATCCTAAAGGTGCTAACAAAGTGTGCAAGATCCAGCGATCTGCTATGTCTTGAGCTTGCGTTGGTTTTCCCCGAAGAGGAAGGGATGATGCAGCAGAGTAGCGTAAGTATTTCCCTCAGTTTTTGAGAAACAAGGTATCAATCCAGTAGGACGCCATGCTCAAGTCCCTCGTACCTGCACAAAACGATAGCTACTCGCAACCAACGCGAATAGGGGTTGCCAATCCCTTCACGGTCACTTACGAGAGTGAGATCTGATAGATATAATATTTTTGGTATAAAGATGCAAAGTAAAAAGTAAAGGCAAAGTAAAAAAGCAAAGCAAGATTAAAGTGATTGATATGATGAGAATAGACCCGGGGGCCATAGGTTTCACTAGTGGCTTCTCTCAAGAGCATAAGTATTCTACGGTGGGTGAACAAATTACTGTTGAGCAATTGATAGAATTGAGCATAGTTATGAGAATATCTAGGCATGATCATGTATATAGGCATCACGTCCGTGACAAGTAGATCGAAACGATTCTGCATCTACTACTATTACTCCACTCATCGACCGCTATCCAGCATGCATCTAGAGTATTAAGTTAAAAACAGAGTAACACCTTAAGCAAGATGACATGATGTAGAGAGATAAATTCATGCAATATGAAATAAACCCCATCTTGTTATCCTCGATGGCAATGATACAATATGTGCCTTGCTGCCCCTTCTATCACTGGGTAAGGACACCGCAAGATCGAACCCAGAGCTAAGCACTTCTCCCATGGCGAGAACTACCAATCTAGTTGGCCAAACCAAACGGATAATTCGAAGAGACATGCAAAGATAACCAATCATACATAAAATAATTCAGAGAAGATTCAAATATTATTCATGGATAGACTTGATCATAAACCCACTATTCATCGGTCTCAACAAACACGCCGCAAACAGAAGATTACATCGAATTGATCTCCACAAGAGAGGGGGAGAACTTTGTATTGAGATTCAAAGAGAGAGAAGAAGCCATCTAGCTACTAACTATGGACCCGAAGGTCTGAGGTAAACTACTCACGCTTCATCGGAGAGGCTATGATGATGTAGAAGCCCTCCATGATGACGGCCCTCTTCCGGCGGAGCTCCAGAACAGGCCCCAAGATGGGATCTCATGGATACAGAAAGTTGCGGCGGTGGAATTAGGTTTTTGGCTCATCTTCTAATCGTTCGGGGGTACATAGGTATATATAGGAGGAAGGAGTACGTCGGTGGAGCACCGAGGGGCCCACGAGGCAGGGGCGCACCCTAGGGGGGCGTGCCCCCCACCCTCGTGACCTCCTCTTTGACCCCCTAGAGTAGGGTCCAAGTCTCCTGGATCACGTTCGGTGAGAAAATCACGTTCCCGAAGATTTTATTCCGTTTGGACTCCGTTTGATATTCTGTTTCTCCGAATCACTGAAATAGGAAATAAATAGCAATTCTGGGCTGGGCCTCCGGTTAATAGGTTAGTCCCAAAAATAATATAAAAGTGTAAAATAAAGCCCAATATAGTCCAAAACAGTAGATAATATAGCATGGAGCAATCAAAAATTACAGATACGTTGGAGACGTGTCAGGCATCCCCAAGCTTAATTCCTGCTCATCCTTGAGTAGGTAAATGATGAAAAGAGAATTTTTGATGTGGAGTGCTACTTGGCATAATTTCAATGCAAATCTTCTTAATTGTGGTATGAATATTCAGATTAGAAAGATTCAAGATAAAAGTTTATATTGACATAAAAAATAATAATACTTCAAGCATACTAACAAAGAAATTATGTCTTCTCAGAATAACATGGCCAAAGAAAGTTATCCCTACAAAATCATATAGTCTGGCTATGCTCCATCTTCACCACACAAAGTATTTAAATCATGCACAACCCCGATGACAAGCCAAGCAATTGTTTCATACTCTAACTTTTTCAATCTTCACGCAATGCATGAGCGTGAGCCATCGATATAGCACTATAGGTGGAATAGAATGGTGGTTGTGGAGAAGACAAAAAGGAGGGGAAGATAGTCTCACATCAACTAGGCGTATCAACGGGCTATGGAGATGCCCATCAATAGATATCAATGTGATTGAGTAGGGATTGCCATGCAACGAATGCACTAGAGCTATATATGTATGAAAACTCAACAAAAGAAACTAGTGGGTGTGCATCCAACTTGCTTGCTCATGAAGACCTAGGGCAATTTGAGGAAGCCCATCATTGGAATATACAAGCCAAGTTCTATAATGTAAAATTCCCACTAGTATATGAAAGTGACAACATATGAGACTCTCTATATGAAGAACATGGTGCTACTTTGAAGCACAATATATGAGACTCGCTATATCATGGTGCTACTTTGAAGCACAAGTGTGGAACAAAAGGATAGTAGCATTGCCCCTTTTTATTTATTTTCTTTTTTTTGGGGACTTCTTTTTTTCTTTGGCATTTCTCTATTTTTTTATTGGGACAATGCTCTATTGAATGATGATCATCACACTTCTATTTATTTACAACTCAATGATTACAACTCGATTCTAAAACAAAGTATGACTCTATATGGATGCCTCCGGCGGTGTACCGGGATATGCACTGAATCAAGAGTGACAAGTATGAAGAAATTATGAACGGTGGCTTTGCCACAAATACTATGTCAGCTACATGATCATGCTAAGCAATATGACAATGATGAATGTGTCATGACGAACTAGATGGTGGAAAGTTGCATGGCAATATATCTCAGAATGGCTATGGAAATGCCATAATAGGTAGGTATGGTGGCTATTTTGAGGAAGGTATATGGTAGGTGTATGATACCGGCGAAAGGTGAGCGGTATTAGAGAGGCTAGTAAAGGTGGAAGGGTGAGAGTGCGTATAATCCATGGACTCAACATTAGTCATAAAGAACTCATATACTTATTGCAAAAATCTAGAAGTTATCAAAGCAAAGTATTACGCGCATGCTTCTAGGGGGGTAGATTGGTAGGAAAAGACCATCGCTCGTCCCTGACCGCCACTTATAAGGAAGACAATCAATAAATAAATCATGCTCCGACTTCGCCACATAACGGTTCACCATACATGCATGCTATGGGAATCACATACTTTAACACAAGTATTCTATAAGTTCACAACTACTCAACTAGCATGACTTTAATATTATCACCTCCATAACTCAAAACAATTATCATGCTTCAATCTTTTCTTAGTATTCAACACACTCAAAATAAAGTTTCACAAATCTTGAATACCAAGCATATTATTATTAAGCAAATTGCCATGCTATTAAGAGACTCAAAAAGAGGGGGAGAATCGATCTCCACAAGAGAGGGGGAGAACTTTGTATTGAGATTCAAAGAGAGAGAAGAAGCCATCTAGCTACTAACTATGGACCCGAAGGTCTGAGGTAAACTGCTCACACTTCATCGGAGAGGCTATGATGATGTAGAAGCCCTCCGTTATGACGGCCCTCTTCCGGCGGAGCTCCGGAACAGGCCCCAAGATGGGATCTCATGGATACAGAAAGTTGCGGCGGTGGAATTAGGTTTTTGGCTCCTGTTCTGATCATTTGGGGGTACGTAGGTATATATAGGAGGAAGGAGTACGTCGGTGGAGCACCGAGGGGCCCACGAGGTAGGGGCGTGCCCTAGCCCCCCCCCCACCCTCGTGACCTCCTCTTTAACCCCCTGGAGTAGGGTCCAAGTCTCCTGGATCACGTTCGGTGAGAAAATCACGTTCCTGAAGATTTTATTCCGTTTGGACTCCGTTTGATATTCTGTTTCTCCGAAACACTGAAATAGGCAAAAAACAGCAATTTTGGGCTGGGCCTCCGGTTAATAGGTTAGTCCCAAAATAATATAAAAGTGGAAAATAAAGCCCAATATAGTCCAAAACAGTAGATAATATAGCATGGAGCAATCAAAAATTATAGATACGTTGGAGACGTATCACGATCCATCTATGCACTGGCGCAAGTATCTCGGAGTTGGAATATATGCTTTGATGAGTTGATCAAAGCATATAGTTTTATACACACTTGCGGTGAAGCCTGTATTTACGAGAAAGTGAGTGGGAGCACTACAGCCTTTCTGATAAGTATATGTGAATGACATATTGTTGATTGGAAATGATGTAGAATTTTTCTGGAAAGCATAAAGGAGTGTTTGAAAGGAGTATTTAAACAAGGACCTCGGTGAAGCTACTTACATATTGGGCATCAAGATCTATAAAGATAGATCAAGACGCTTGATGAGACTTTCGATTAGTACATACCTTGATAATATTTTGAAGGAGTTCAAAATGGATCAGTCAAAGAAGGAGTTCTTGCCTGAGTTGTAAGGTATGAAGTTGAGTAAGACTCAAAACCCGACCATGACGGAAGATAGAGAGAGAATGAAAGTCCTTTCCTATGCCTCAGCCAAAGGTTTTATAAAGTATGCCATTCTGTATACCAGACCTATTGTGTACCTTGCCATGAGTTTGGCAAAGGGGTACAATAGTGATCCAGAAGTGGATCACTGGACATCGGTCAAAATTATCCTTAGTTAGCTAAGAGGACTAAGGAAATATGTCTTGGTTATGGAGGTGGTAAAGAGTTCATTGTAAAGAGTTATGTAGAATCAAGCTTTTACAACGATCTGGATGACTCTGAGTGTCAATCTGGATACACATTGAAAGTGGGAGCAATTAGCTAGAGTAGCTCCATGCAAAGCATTGTGACATAGAAAATTTACAAAATACATACGACTCTGAATGTGGCCGACCCGTTGACTAAACTTCTCTCACAAGAAAAACATGATCACACCGTAGTACTCTTTGGGTGTTAATCACATAGCGATGTGAACTAGATTATTGACTCTAGTAAACGCTTTCGGGGTTAGTCACATGGAGATGTGAACTAATCACATAAAGATGTGAACTATTGGTGCGAAAATCACATGACGATGTGAACTAGATTATTGACTCTAGTGCAAGTGGGAGACTGAAGGAAATATGTCCTAGAGGCAATAATAAAAGTTGTTATTTATATTTCCTTATATCATGATAAATATTTATTATTCATGCTAGAATTGTATTAACCGGAAACTTAGTAAATGTCTGAATACATAGACAAACAGAGTGTCCCTAGTATGCCTCTACTTGACTAGCTCCTTAATCAAAGATGGTTAAGTTTCTTGACCATGGACATGTGTTGTCATTTGATGAATGGGATCACATCATTAGAGAATGATGTGATGGACAAGATGTAGGGGAACGTAGTAATTTCAAAAATTTCCTACGCACACGCAAGATCATGGTGATGCATAGCAACGAGAGGGGAGAGTGTTGTCTACGTACCCTCGTAGACCAAAGCGGAAGCGTTATATCAACGCGGTTGATGTAGTCGTACGTCTTCACGATCCGACCGATCCAAGCACCGAAACTACGACACCTCCGAGTTCTAGCACATGTTCAGCTCGATGACGATCGCCGGACTCCGATCCAGCAAATTGTCGGGGAAGAGTTCCGTCAGCACGACGGCGTGGTGATGATCTTGATGTTCTACCGTCGCAGGGCTTCGCCTAAGCACCGCTACAATATTATCGAGGATTATGGTGGAAGGGGGCACCGCACACGGCTAAGAGAACGATCATGAAGATCAACTTGTGTGTCTATGGGGTGCCCCTTGCCCCCGTATATAAAGGAGTGGAAGAGGGGAGGGCCGGCCCTCTCTATGGCGCGCCCTAGGGGAGTCCTACTCTCACTGGGAGTAGGATTCCCCCTTTCCTAGTCCAACTAGGAGTCCTTCCATGTAGTAGGAGTAGGAGACAAGGAAGGGGAAGGGAGAAGGGAAGGAAGGAGGGGGCGCAGCCCCTCCCCCTAGTCCAATTCGGACTAGGCCTTGGCGGGCCGCACGGCCTGCCCTAGGCAGCCCCTCTCTCTTTCCCGTATGGCCCAATAAGGCCCAATACTTTTCCTCCGTATTCCCGTAACTCCCCGGTACTCCGAAAAATACCCAAATCACTCGGAACCTTTCCGAAGTCCGAATATAGTCGTCCAATATATCGATCTTTACGTCTCAACCATTTCGAGACTCCTCGTCATGTCTCCGATCTCATCCGGGACTCCGAACTCCTTCGGTACATCAAAACTCATAAACTCATAATATAACTGTCATCGAAACCTTAAGCGTGCGGACCCTACGGGTTCGAGAACAATGTAGACATGACCGAGACACGTCTCCGGTCAATAACCAATAGCGGGACCTGGATGCCCATATTGGCTCCTACATATTCTACGAAGATCTTTATCGGTTAGACCGCATAACAACATACGTTGTTCCCTTTGTCATCGGTATGTTACTTGCCCGAGATTCGATCGTCGGTATCCAATACCTAGTTCAATCTCGTTACCGGCAAGTCTCTTTACTCGTTCCGTAATACATCATCCCGCAACTAACTCATTAGTTGCAATGCTTGCAAGGCTTAAGTGATGTGCATTACCGAGAGGGCCCAGAGACACCTCTCCGACGATCGGAGTAACAAATCCCAATCTCGAAATACGTCAACCCAACATGTACCTTTGGAGACACCTGTAGAGCACCTTTATAATCACCCAGTTACGTTGTGACGTTTGGTAACACACAAAGTGTTCCTCCTGCACACGGGAGTTACATAATCTCATAGTCATAGGAACATGTATAAGTCATGAAGAAAGCAATAGCAACATACTAAAGGATCGGGTGCTAAGCTAATCGAATGGGTCATGTCAATCAGATCATTCAACTAATGATGTGATCCCGTTAATCAAATAACAACTCTTTGTCCATGGTTAGGAAACATAACCATCTTTGATTAACGAGCTAGTCAAGTAGAGGCATACTAGTGACACTCTGTTTGTCTATGTATTCACACATGTATTATGTTTCCGGTTAATACAATTCTAGCATGAATAATAAACATTTATCATGAAATAAGGAAATAAATAATAACTTTATTATTGCCTCTAGGGCATATTTCCTTCAGTCTCCCACTTGCACTAGAGTCAATAATCTAGTTCACATCGCCATGTGATTTAACAGCAATAGTTCACATCATCATGTGATTAACACCCATAGTTCACATCATCATGTGACCAACACTCAAAGGGTTTACTAGACTCAGTAATCTAGTTCACATTTCTATGTGATTAACACCCAAAGAGTACAAAGGTGTGATCATGTTTTGTTTGTGAGATAATTATAGTCAATGGGTCTGTTATATTCAGATCCGTAAGTATTTTGCAAATATCTATATCAACAATGCTCTGCACGGAGCTATTCTAGCTAATTGCTCCCACTTTCAATATGTATCTAGATCGAGACTTAGAGTCATCTAGATTAGTGTCAAAACTTGCATCGACGTAAACCTTTACGACGAACCTTTTTGTCACCTCCATATTCGAGAAACATATCCTTATTCCACTAAGGATAATTTTGACCAATGTCCAGTGATCTACTCTGAGATCATTATTGTACTCCCTTGCCAAAATCAGTGTAGGGTATACAATAGATCTGGTACATAGCATGGCATACTTTATAGAACCTATGGCTGAGGCATAGGGAATGACTTTCATTCTCTTTCTATCTTCTGCCGTGGTCGGGCTTTGAGTCTTACTCAATTTCACACCTTGTTACATAGGCAAGAACTCTTTCTTTGACTGGTCCATTTTGAACTACTTCAAAATCTTGTCAAGGTATGTACTCATTGAAAAAACTTATCAAGCGTTTTGATCTATCTCTATAGATCTTGATGCTCAATATGTAAGTAGCTTCACCGAGGTCCTTCTTCGAAAAACTCCTTTCAAACACTCCTTTATGCTTTGCAGAATAATTCTACATTATTTCCGATCAACAATATGTCATTCACATATACTTATCAGAAATGTTGTAGTGCTCCCACTCACTTTCTTGTAAATACAGGCTTCACCGCAAGTCTGTATAAAACTATATGCTTTGATCAACTTATCAAAGCGTATATTCCAACTCCGAGATGCTTGCACCAGTCCATAAATGGATCGCTGGAGCTTGCATATT
Source organism: Triticum monococcum (assembly GCA_034509565.1). Taxonomy (NCBI): domain Eukaryota; kingdom Viridiplantae; phylum Streptophyta; class Magnoliopsida; order Poales; family Poaceae; genus Triticum; species Triticum monococcum. The sequence continues at coordinate 574,309,735 of CM067847.1, forward strand.
TTGTTAGCACCTTTAGGATTGACAAAACCATCTTGTTGCATCACATACAACTCTTCTTTAATAAATCCATTAAGGAATGCAGTTTTGTTTATCCATTTGCCAGATTTCATAAAATGCGGCAATTGCTAACATGATTCGGACAGACTTAAGCATAGATACGAGTGAGAAACTCTCATCGTAGTCAACACCTTGAACTTGTCGAAAACCTTTTGTGATAATTCTAGCTTTGTAGATAGTAACACTACTATCCATGTCCGTCTTCCTCTTGAAGATCCATTTAATCTCAATGGTTCGCTGATCATTGGGCAAGTCAATCAAAGTCCATACTTTGTTCTCATACATGGATCTCATCTCAGATTTCATGGCCTCAAGCCATTTTGCGGAATTTGGGCTCACCATCGCTTCTTCATAGTTCGTAGGTTCATCATGATCTAGTAGCATGACTTCCAGAACAGGATTGCCGTACCACTTTTGTGCGGATCTCACTCTGGTTGATCTACGAGGTTCAGTAGTATCTTGTTATGAAGTTTCATGATCATTATCATTAGCTTCCTCACTTATTGGAGTAGGTGTCACAGAAACAGGTTTTTGTGATGTATTACTCTTCAACAAGGGAGCAGGTACAGTTACCTCGTCAAGTTCTACTTTCCTCCCACTCACTTGTTTCGAGAGAAACTCCTTCTCTAGAAAGGATCCATTCTTAGCAACGAATGTCTTGCCTTCGGATCTGTGATAGAAGGTGTACCCAACTATCTCCTTTGGGTATCCTATGAAGACATATTTCTCCGATTTGAGTTTGAGCTTATCGAGATGAAACCTTTTCACATAAGCATCGTAACTCCAAACTTTAAGAAACGACAGCTTAGGTTTCTTGCCAAACCATAGTTCACACGGTGTCTTCTCAACTGATTTAGATGGTGCCCTATTTAACGTGAATGCAGCTGGCTCTAATGCATAACCCCAAAACGATAGTGGTAGATCGGTAAGAGACATCATAGATCGCACTATATCTAATAAAGTACGGTTATGACGTTCGGACACACCATTACACTATGGTGTTCCAGGTGGCGTGAGTAGTGAAACTATTTCACATTGTTTTAATTGAAGGCCAAACTCGTAACTCAAATATTTTACCTCTGCGATCATATCGTAGAAACTTTTATTTTCTTGTCACGATGATTTTCCACTTCACTCTGAAATTCTTTGAACTGTTCAAATGTTTCAGACTTATGTTTCATCAAGTAAATATCCCCATATCTGCTCAAATCATCTGTGAAGGTTAGAAAATAATGATACCTGCTGCAAGCCTTAATATTCATCGGACCACATACATCAGTATGTATGATTTCCAACAAATATGTTGCTTGCTTCATTGTTCCGGAGAACGGCGTTTTAGTCATCTTGCCCATAAGGCATGGTTCGCAAGCATCAAGTGATTCCAAAAGCCCATCAGCATGGAGTTTCTTCATGCGCTTTATACCAATATGACCTAAACGGCAGTGCCACAAACAAGTTGCACTATCATTATTAACTTTGCATCTTTTGGCTTCAATATTATGAATATGTGTATCATTACAATCGAGATCCAACAAACCATTTTCGTTGGTGTGTATGACCATAGAAGGTTTTATTCATGTAAATAGAACAACAATTGTTCTCTAACTTAAATGAATAACCGTATTACAATAAACATGATCAAGTCATATTCATGCTCAACGCAAACACCAAATAACACTTATTTAGGTTCAACACTAATCCCGAAATTATAGGGAGTGTGCGATGATGATCATATCAATCTTGGAACTACTTCCGACACACATCGTCACTTCACCCTTAACTAGTCTCTGTTTATTCTTGCAACTCCCGTTTTGAGTTACTAATCAGCAACTGAACTAGCATCAAATACCGAGGGGTTGCTATAAACACTAGTAAAATACACATCAATAATCTGTATATCAAATATACCTTTGTTCACTTCACCATCCTTCTTATCCGCCAAACACTTGGGGTAGTTCCGCTTCCAGTGACCAGTCCCTTTGTAGTAGAAGCACTTAGTCTCAGGCTTAGGACCAGACTTGGGCTTCTTCACTTCAGCAACTTGCTTGCTGTTCTTCTTGAAGTTCCCCTTTTTTCCTTTTCCCTTTTCTTGAAACTAGTGATCTTGTCAACCATCAACACTTGATGTCTTTCTTGATTTCTACCTTCATCAATTTCATCATCATGAAAAGCTCGGGAGTCGTTTTCGTCATCCCTTGCATACTATAGTTCATCACGAAGTTCTACTAACTTGGTGATGGTGACTAGAGAATTCTGTCAATCACTATCTTATCTGGAAGATTAACTCCCACTTGATTCAAGCGATTGTAGTACCCAGACAATCTGAGCGCATGCTCACTAGTTGAGCGATTCTCCTCCATCTTTTAGCTATAGAACATGTTGGAGACTTCATATCTCTCAACTCGGGTATTTTCTTGAAATATTAACTTCAACTCCTGGAACATCTCATATGGTCCATGACATTCAAAACATCTTTGAAGTCCCGATTCTAAGCCGTTAAACATGGTGCACTAAACTATCAAGTAGTCATCATATTGAGCTAGCCAAACATTCATAACGTCTGCATATGCTCCTGCAATAGGTCTGTCACCTAGCGGTGCATCAAGGACATAATTCTTCTGTGCAGCAACAAGGATAAACCTCAGATCACGGATCCAATCCGCATCATTGCTACTATCATCTTTCAACACAATTTTCTCTAGGAACATATCAAAATAAACATATGAAAGCAACAACGCGAGCTATTGATCTACAACATAGATATGCTAATACTACCAGGACTAAGTTCATGATAAATTTAAGTTCAATTAATCATATTACTTAAGAACTCCCACTTAGATAGACATCCCTCTAATCATCTAAGTGATCACGTGATCCAAATCAACTAAACCATAACCGATCATCACGTGAAATGGATTAGTTTTCAATGGTGAACATCATTATGTTGATCATATCTACTATATGATTCACGCTCGACCTTTCGGTCTCCGTGTTCAGAGGCCATATCTGCATATGCTAGGCTCGTCAAGTTTAACCCGAGTATTCTGCGTGTGCAAAACTGGCTTGCACCCCTTGTAGATGGACGTAGAGCTTATCACACCCGATCATCACGTGGGTTCTGGGCACGACGAACTTTGGCAACGGTGCATACTCAGGGAGAACACTTCTTGATAATTTAGTGAGAGATCATCTTATAATGCTATCGTCAATCAAAGCAAGATAAGATGCATAAAAGATAAACATCACATGCAATCAATATAAGTGATATGATATGGCCATCATCATCTTGTGCTTGTGATCTCCATCTCCGAAGCACCATCATGATCACCATCGTCACCGGCGCGACACCTTGAACTCCATCATAGCATCGTTGTCGTCTCGCCAATCTTATGCTTCTACGACTATCGCTACCGCTTAGTGATAAAGTAAAGCATTACAGGGCGATTGCATTGCAGACAATAAAGCGACAACCATATGGCTCCTGCCAGTTGCCGATAACTCAGTTACAAAACATGATCATCTCATACAATAAAATTTAGCATCATGTCTTGACCATATCACATCACAACATGCCCTGCAAAAACAAGTTAGAAGTCCTCTACTTTGTTTGTTGCAAGTTTTACGTGGCTGCTACGGGGTTAAGCAAGAACCAATCTTACCTGCGCATCAAAACCACAACGATAGTTTGTCAAGTTGATGCCGTTTTAACCTTCGCAAGGACCGGGCGTAGCCACACTCGGTTCAACTAAAGTTGGAGAAACTGACACCCGCCAGCCACCTGTGTGCAAAGCACGGCGGTAGAACCAGTCTCGCGTAAGCGTACGCGTAATGTCGGTCCGGGCCGCTTCATCCAACAATACCGCCGAACCAAAGTATGACATGCTGGTAGGCAGTATGACTTATATCGCCCACAACTCACTTGTGTTCTACTCGTGCATATAACATCAAACCATAAAACCTAGGCTCGGATGCCACTGTTGGGGAACGTAGTAATTTCAAAAATTTCCTACGCACACGCAAGATCATGGTGATGCATAGCAACGAGAGGGGAGAGTGTTTTCTACGTACCCTCGTAGACCGAAGCGGAAGCGTTATATCAACGTGGTTGATGTAGTCGTACGTCTTCACGATCCGACCGATCCAAGCACCGAAACTACGGCACCTCCAAGTTCTAGCACACGTTCAGCTCGATAACGATCCCCGGACTCCGATCCAGCAAAGTGTCGGGGAAGAGTTCCGTCAGCACGACGGCGTGGTGACGATCTTGATGTTCTACCGTCGCAGGGCTTCGCCTAAGCATTGTTACAATATTATCGAGGATTATGGTGGAAGGGGGCACCACACACGGCTAAGAGAACGATCATGAAGATCAACTTGTGTGTCTATGGGGTGCCCCCTGCCCCCGTATATAAAGGAGTGGAGGAGGGGAGGACCGGCCCTCTCTATGGCGCGCCCTAGGGGAGTCCTACTCCCACCGGGAGTAGGATTCCCCCTTTCCTAGTCCAACTAGGAGTCCTTCCATGTAGTAGGAGTAGGAGACAAGGAAGGGGAAGGGAGAAGGGAAGGAAGGAGGGGGCGCAGCCCCTCCCCCTAGTCCAATTCGGACTAGGCCTTGGGGGGCCGCGCGGCCTGCCCTAGGCAGCCCCTCTCTCTTTCCCGTATGGCCCAATAAGGCCCAATACTTTTCCCCCGTATTCCTGTAACTCCCCGGTACTCCGAAAAATACCCGAATCACTAGGAACCTTTCCGAAGTCCGAATATAGTCGTCCAATATATCAATCTTTACATCTCGACCATTTCGAGACTCCTCGTCATGTCCCCGATCTCATCCGGGACTCTGAACTCCTTCGGTACATCAAAACTCAGAAACTCATAATATAACTGTCATCGAAACCTTAAGCGTGCAGACCCTACGGGTTCGAGAACAATGTAGACATGACCGAGACACGTCTCCGGTCAATAACCAATAGCGGGACCTGGATGCCCATATTGGCTCCTACATATTCTATGAAGATCTTTATCGGTCAGACCGCATAACAACATACGTTGTTCCCTTTGTCATCGGTATGTTACTTGCCCGAGATTCGATCGTCGGTATCCAATACCTAGTTCGATCTTGTTACCGGCAAGTCTCTTTACTCGTTCCGTAATACATCATCCTGCAACTAACTCATTAGTTGCAATGCTTGCAAGGCTTAAGTGATGTGCATTACCGAGAGGGCCCAGAGATACCTCTCCGACAATCGGAGTGACAAATCCTAATCTCGAAATACGTCAACCCAACATGTACCTTTGGAGACACCTGTAGAGCACCTTTATAATCACCCAGTTACGTTGTGACGTTTGGTAACACACAAAGTGTTCCTCCGGCACACGGGAGTTACATAATCTCATAGTCATAGGAACATGTATAAGTCATGAAGAAAGCAATAGCAACATACTAAACGATCGGGTGCTAAGCTAATGGAATGGGTCATGTCAATCAGATCATTCAACTAATGATGTGATCCCGTTAATCAAATAACAACTCTTTGTCCATGGTTAGGAAACATAACCATCTTTGATTAACGAGCTAGTCAAGTAGAGGCATACTAGTGACACTCTGTTTGTCTATGTATTCACACATGTATTACGTTTCCGGTTAATACAATTCTAGCATGAATAATAAACATTTATCATGAAATAAGGAAATAAATAATAACTTTATTATTGCCTCTAGGGCATATTTCCTTCACAAGACCCATCCATTAGCTTAAGCATAATGATCGATTAGTTTTATTGCTATTGCTTTCTTCATGACTTATACACATTCCTTCGACTATGAGATTATGCAACTCCCGAATACCGGAGGAACACCTTGTGTGCTATCAAACATCACAACGTAACTGGGTGATTATAAAGATGCTCTATAGGTGTCTACGAAGGTGTTTGTTGAGTTGGCATAGATCGAGATTAGGATTTGTCACTCTGAGTATCGGAGAGGTATCTCTGGGCCCTCCCGGTAATGCACTTCACTATAAGACTTGCAAGCAATGTGACTAATGAGTTAGTTATGGGATGATGCATTAGGGAACAAGTAAAGAGACTTGCCGGTAACGATATTGAACTAGGTATGATGATACCGATGATCGAATCTCAGGCAAGTATCATACCGATGACAAAGGTAATAATGTATGTTGTTATGTGATTTGACCCATAAAGATCTTTGTAGAATATGTAGGAGCCAATATGAGCATCCAGGTTCTGCTATTGGTTATTGATCGGAGATGTGTCTCGGTCATGTCTACATAGTTCTCGAACCCGTATGGTCCGCATGCTTAATGTTCTATGACGATTTGTATTATGAGTTATGTGTTTTGGTGATCGAAGTTTGTTCAGAGTCTCGGATGAGATCACAGACATGACGAGGAGTCTCGAAATGGTCGAGAGGTAAAGATTGATATATTGGACAAGGGGTGGGTGGCGCAGCCCCCCTTTCCTTCTCCCTCTCCCCTCTCCCCCCTTTCCACTTTCCTTTGGTTGGAAGGAGGGGGTCAGAATCCTACTTGGACTAGGAGCCCAAGTAGGACTCCCTCCATGGCGCGCCCCCTTGGGCTGGCCACCTCTTCCCCCCTTCATATACGGGGGCGGGGGGCACCCCAAAGACACACCAAGATTTCTGTTAGCCGTGTGCGGTGCCCCCTCCACAGTTTACCACCTCGGTCATATTGTCGTAGTGCTTAGGTGAAGCCCTGCGCGGATCACATCAGCAACACCATCACCACGCCATCGTGCTGGCGAAACTCTCCCTAGACCCTCTACTGGATCAAGAGCTTGAGGGACGTCATCGTGCTGAACGTGTGCTGAACATGGATGTGCCGTACGTTTGGTACTTGGATCGGTAGGATCATGAAGACGTTCGACTACATCAACCGCATTAACCTAACGCTTCCGGTTTTGGTCTACGAGGGGACATGGACACACTCTCCCCGTCTCATTGCTATGAATTTCCTAGATAGATCTTGCGTGACCATAGGAATAGAAGGAAAACTTTGACTCTTTGCATAAAAATAAATACATAAAATTAAAAGATAGGCCCTTCATAGAGGGAAGAAGAGGTTGCGATGCGCTTATTTGTTTGTATTCTCAACCCCTTAGTGCAAAAAACGTCATGTTGCATTACCCCTTATGATAGCGACCTTTATTATGCAGTCTGTCGCTTTTATTCTTCACCATCACAAGTTCATACAACGCTCAATTTTCTCTTACACTAAATGATCTCACACTTCTAGAAACAATTTTTATTGCCTTTTTGCACCGATGACAACTTACTTGAGGGATCTTGCTCAATCCCTAGGTAGGTATGGTGGACTCTTGAAAATAAGATTTGGGTTTAAGTGTTTTTGGATGCACAAGTAGTATCTCTACTTAGTGCAGAATTTTTGTCTAACAAAGATAGGGGGCAAGCACCACATGTTAAAAGATCCATGACAAAATGACTTCTATGTGAATATAAACAAACATAAACCATTAGGTTGTCTTCCTTGTCCAACGTCAATAATTTTGGCATATAATATTTTGATGAGGGCTCACAATCACAAAAGATTTCGAGGATAGTATATTTATATGTGAATCTTCTCTTCCCTTATTAATTCTTTCATGAGTTGCATCATTGACTAATGCTATGTTTGTCAATCTCTAATAAAATTTTCTACTTATACTTTTCCTTATGTGGTGTCATCACCTACCATAAGATTAGTATATGATCTTCTTGATTTATTACCTTTTATTTATTTATTTCCTTTCTTTTCATTTATTTCCTTTCTTTTAATTTCAACATGAAAGCAAAGAAAGCAAAAACCCAAACTAAACTTTATTATATATCTCACACACGATTACAAGGATAGACCACTAAGAAAACTCTCAAAGAAGAAAGGATCAAACTAAACTTTTAGTCATCTAAAGCAAAAGATCGAACTAAAATAAATAAAGGCAAAAAGATAGTGGGATGATACGATACCGGGGCACCTCCCCCAAGATTGGCGGAAGCCAAGGGGAGTGCCCATACCCGATACTCAATTCTCTTCTGGTGATGAAGAAGAAGGTGGTGGTGATGAAGAAGGGACCTTGTCCTCGGGTTTCCATGGCAGAGGTCCACCATCATAAGAGGAAGAGTGAGTGTCACGGGTCCTGCAACCAGTAGCCAAACTCATACCTTTAAATATTGCCTCATATTCAAAGACTTGGTTTTGGAGATAGTAAATTTCGCTTTGGAGGAAGTGGATTTGCTCGTTGAGGGTGAAGACAATGTCCTTCATGGGCTTGCCATCCACCTTGAGATCATAGGAAAGGTCTGCAATCATGAGGCGATTGGCATTGAGTACACGCTCCACCATCGCCTTGCAGCAGAAGACATCTTGTTCCATAGCTTCAAGCATGGCCTCCACGGTTCTCGTCCCCTTAGGACCGGTCACATCACGGAGGTGAAGCACCCCCTCATGCATCTGGATGACTTGAGGGTGCTGCACCACCTCCCGCAAATATGGGTTGATGACGTTCTTGAAGAACTTGTCCTTGGAGGAGCTTGAAGCGGCCATTGTAGATGGGATCTGACAGAAAACAACAAGAAAAGAAAACAGAAGATTTCTCCGTGATACAGTGATCAATAGGTTTGGGGGGGTATATAAAGATTTTTTATCTTGGGAAACAAGCAAGCTGTAGAAAAACGTAGTCCAGAAGGTACCCCAAGTGGGCACAACCCACCTGGGCGCGCCTGGCAAGCCAGGCGCACCCTGGTGTCTTGTGCCTACCAAAGTACGCTTCCTGGAAGTTTCTTATTTTCCAAATTTTATAAATATTCCAAAACTGACTAAAAAAATATTTTTGCGTATTTTTCGGAGTTTGTTTACTTACCGTATCATGTACCTCCTTATTTTCACGATTCTAGAGTGTTCCAAAAGGACTATTTTATGTGTTCTTCCAGTGTCAAAGTTTGGAAAATATTACTTTCAACATTAATGGCGTACCTGAGATATAATATTTTATTTGTTGCCCATTGACAACCTTCGGGTTAGTACCTTCGGCATTATTTATTTTGATGGCTCCGAACCAATAAACCTCCTCGATGACGTAGGGGCCTTCCCATTTTGAGAGGAGTTTTCCTACAAAGAATCTGAAACGAGAGTTGTACAAAAGAACATATTCTCTAACTTTAAACTCATGCTTTTGAATTCTTTTGTCATGCCATCTTTTAACTTTTTCTTTGAATAATTTTGCATTTTCATAAGCTTGGGTTCTCCATTCATCTAATGGGCTAATATCAAATAACCTCTTTTCACTAGCAAGTTTGAAATCATAATTGAGTTCTTTGATGGCCTAATATGCTTTATGTTCTAACTCAAGAGGCAAATGACAAGCTTTTCCATAAACCATTTTATAAGGAGACATATCCATAGGATTTTTATATGAAGTTCTAAAAGCCCAAAGTGCATCATCTAATTTATTAGAAAAATTCTTCCTGGACCTATTGAAAGTCTTTTGCAAAATTAATTTTATTTCTCTATTGCTAAGTTCAACTTGACCAATAGACCGAGGATGATAAGGTGATGCAATTCTATGGTTAACATCATACTTGGCAAGCATTTTATGGAAAGCACCATGATAAACTGTGAACCACCATGAGTCATTTAATATCTAGGGACTCCAAACCTTGGGAAAATAACTTCCTTAAGCATTTTAATAGAGGTGTTGTGATCAGCACTACTGATTGGAATAGCTCCTACCCATTTAGTAACATAATCAACAACAACCAAAATATGTGTATACCCATTAGAGGAAGGAAAAGGTCCCATGTAATCAAATCCCCAAACATCAAATGGTTCAACAGCAAGTGAATAGTTCATAGGCATTTCTTGACGCTTACCGATATTACCTATTCTTTGGCATTCATCACAATATAAGACAAACTTACGGGCATCCTTAAAGAGAGTAGGCCAATAAAATCCAGATTGCAATACCTTGTGAGCAGTTCTATCTCCATCATGATGCCCTCCATAAGCGTTGGAGTGACATTTCCATAGGATTTGTCCTTGTTCATGCTCAGGTACACAACGTCTAATAATACCATCTACACCTTCTTTATAAAGATGTGGGTCATCCCAAAAGTAATGTATTAAATCATAGAAGATTTTTTTCTTTTGTTGGTATGTAAAGCTAGGTGGTAAATATTTAGCAACAATGTAATTAGCATAGTCAGCATACCAAGCGGTACTATGAGCAACATTTATTGCAGTTAACTGCTCACCAGGAAAACTATCATCAATAGGTAGTGGGTCATCAGGCACATTTTCATGCCTAGATAAATTATCGGCTACGGGGTTCTCAGCTCCTTTTCTATCAATGATATGTAAATCAAATTCTTGTAACAAGAGAACCCATCAAATAAGTCTAGGTTTAGCATCTTTATTTTCCATAAGATATTTGATAGCAGCATGGTCCGTGTGAACAATTACTTTGGAATCAACAATATAAGGTCTAAATTTATCACAAGCAACACCACTGCTAAGAATTCTTTTTCAGTAGTAGCATAGTTTCTTTGAGCACTATCTAGAGTTTACTAGCATAATGAATAACATTCAGTTTCTTATCAACTCTTTGTCCTAGAACAGCACCAATAACATAATCACTAGCATCACACATAATTTCAAAAGGCAAGTTCCAATCAGGTGGTTGAACAATAGTGCAGAAATTAAGGCTTTCTTGAGTCTTTCAAAGGCTTCTAAACAATCATCATAAAAAACAAAAGGAATATGCTTTTGCAAAATATTCGTAAGAGGCCTAGAAATTTTAGAAAAGTCTTTGATAAATCTCCTATAGAAACCAGCACGACCTAAGAAACTACGAATACCTTTTATATCTTTAGGGCATGGCATTTTCTCAATTTCATCAACCTTAGCTTTGTCCACTTCAATACCTCTTTCAGAAATTTTATGACCCAAGACAATGCCTTCATTAACCATAAAGTGGCACTTCTCTCAAGTCAAGACAAGATTTGTTTGTTCACATCTTTGCAAAACTCGATCAAGATTGCTTAAACAATCATCAAAAGACTTCCCATAAACAGAGAAGTCGTCCATGAAAACCTCAACAATATTTTCACAAAAGTCAGAGAATATAGCATTCATACATCTTTGAAAGGTAGCAGGTGAATTACATAAACCGAAAGGCATACGTCTATAAGCATAGGTTCCAAAGGGACAAGTAAAAGTGGTATTTTCTTGATCAGGTTGAGAAACAGGTATTTGTGAAAAAACAGAATATCCGTCAAGGAAGCAAAAAATGTGTGTGCTTAGTTAATCTTTCAAGCATTTTATCAATAAAAGGCAGAGGGTAATGATCTTTTCTAGTTGCTTTATTTAATTTTCTAAAATCAATTACCATTCTATAGCTTGTAACAATTCTTTGTGGAATAAGTTCATTCTTATCATTAGGAACAACAGTTATACCTCCTTTCTTAGGGACACAATGAATAGGACTTTCCCATCTACTATCAGCTATAGGATAGATTATACCTGCTTCCAGAAGTTTTAATATTTCCGTTCTTACCACTTCTTTCATCTTTGAATTTAACCGACATTGGTGATCAACAACGGGTTTAGCATCAGGTTCCATATTAATTTTGTGCTGACATAGAGTGGGACTAATGCCCTTTAAATCATCAAGAGTATATCCAGTAGCAGCTGGGTGCTTCCTTAGAACTTTCAATAATCATTCTTCTTCCTGTTCTGAAAGGTTACCACTAATAATAACATGATATATCTTCTTTTCATCAAGATAAGCATATTTCAAAGTGTCTGGCAATTGTTTTAATTCGAACACAGGATCACCTTTAGGTGGACGAGGACCTCCTAGAGTTTCAATAGGCAAGTTGTGTTTAAGCAGAGGACGTTGTTCAAAGAAAATCTTATCTATTTGATTGCTTTCATGCATATGTAAATCATTTTCATGGTCTAGCAAATATTGTTCTAAAGGATCAGTAGGTGGGATATCAATAGAAGCAAGACCAATTATTGCATCCTCACTAGGCAATTCTTTTTCATGAAGCTTTCTACTAAACTTGAAAAAATTAAACTCATGAGATTCATCACCAAAACTAACACCGACAATTTTTTCCCACAGTCTATTCTAGCATTAATGGTGTTCAAGAAAGGTCTACCAAAGATAATGGGACAAAAGTAATCTTGTGGGGAACCAAGAACAAGAAAATCAGTAGGGTATTTTATTTTCCGACACAAGATTTCAACATCTCTAACAATCCCAATTGGTGATATAGTGTCACTATTAGCAAGTTTAATAGTAACATCTATGTCTTCTATCACTGCAGGTGCTATGTCATTCATAATTTCTTGATATAAGGTGTAAGGAATAGCACTCACACTAGCACCTATGTCACATAAACCATGATAACAGTGATCTCCTATTTTAACTGAGACAACGGGCATGCCAACAACATGTCTATGTTTATCCTTTTTATCAGGTTTGGCAATTCTAGCAGCTTCTTCACAGAAGTAAATAACATGCCCATTTACATTTTCTTCCAAGAGATCTTTAACCATAGCAATACTAGGTTCCACTTTAATTTGTTCATTAGGTTTAGGTGTTCTAATGTAACTCTTGTTAACCACAGTTGAAACTTTAGCATGTTCCTTTATCCTAACAGGGAAAGGTGGTTTCTCAATATAAGCAGAAGGAACAACTGGATCAACATTGTAAAGTATAGTTTCTTCTTTAACTGGTACCGGTTCTTTGATTTCTTCTTTAATAGGTGGGTGATATTTAAACCACTTCTCTTTAGGGAGATCAACATGAGTAGCAAATGATTCACAAAAGGAGGCTACTATCTCAGAGTCAAGTCCATATCTAGTGCAAAACTTTTGAAAAGCATCGGTATTCATAAAAGATTTAACACAATCATACTTAAGCTTAATACCTAACTCTTTACCTTTGTCAAGTTACCAATATTCAGAGTTGCATTTGACTCTTTCCAAAAGATCCCACCAGAATTCAATAGTCTTCTTGATAAAAGAGCCAACACAAGAACTATCAAGCATGGTTTGATCATTATGAGAAAGTCGAGCATAAAAGTTCTGGATAATAATTTCTCTTGTGAGCTCATGATTGGGGCATGAATATAACATTCACTTAAGCCTCCCCCAAGCTAGAGTGATACTTTCTCCTTCACGAGGCAAAAAATATATATATAATTCCGATCACGATGAACTAGATGCATATGATAAATTTTTTGGTGAACTCCAATTTCAAACGATTCCAATTCCAAGATCCAATATCATCGCATAGCCTATACCATTCCAATGCTTTTACCTTCAAACATAAAGGGAAAACATTTTTCATAACTTCATCCCCAGATAAACCTGCAAGCTTGAACAATCCGCAAATTTGTTCTACATATATCAAGTGCATATCAGGATGTTCGGTCCATCTCCTGCATAAGGATTAGCTAGCAGTTATTCTATCATACCCAAAGGAATTTCATATTCAATATTTTTAGTAGGTGCAGTAGGTTGATGGGTAGCTAATTTTGGTTCCGGTCGAGGTGAAGATACCCCGAACAAACCCCTCAAAGGATTGTTTTCCATAGTAACAAGTGACAATAAATTTCAGCACACTATATAAATGTTTCCTTACCAAATTCCACTTACCAAAGGCGCTTCACTCCCCGGCAACGGCGCCATAAAATAGCCTTGATTACCCAGAAGTATAAATGATCAATCGTAGCTCTTTTCGATCGGTAAGAGTGTCGAACCCAATGAGGAACAGAAGGAAATGACAAGTGGTTTTCAGCAAGGTAATGTCTGCAGGTGCTAAAATTGTAAGTAGCAGAGTAGTTTGATAGCAAGATAATTTGTAATGAGCGAGTAACGATAGTAGCAATAAAAGTGCAGCAAGGTAGCCCAATACTTTTGAGGCAAAGGACATGCCAAGACGGTCTCTTATGATAAGTAAAACGTTCTTGAGGGTACACAGGATTTTCATATAGTCACTTTCATCATGTTGGTTTAATTCGTGTTCGGTACTTTGATAATTTGATATGTTGGTGGACCATTGCTTAGGTGTTGTTCTTACTTGAACAAACCTCCTACTTATTATTAACCCTCCCGCAAGCATCAGCGACTATGAGAAAAGTATTAAGAATAAATTCTAACCATAGCATTAAACTTTTGGATCCAATCGGTCCCTTATGGAATAGCGCATAAACTGTGGTTTATGCTTCTGTCACTCTCGCAACCCATCATCTAATTGCTACTCCACAATGCATTCCCTTAGGCCTAAATATGGTGAAGTGTCATGTAGTCGATGCTCACATGACACCACTAAGGGAATCACAACATACATACTATCAAAATATCAAACACATATCAAGTACACATGATTACTTACAACATGATTTCTCCCGTGACCTCAAGAACAAAAGTAACTACTCACAAATGATAATCATGCTTAAGATCAGAGGGGTATTAAATAGCATATTGGATCTAAATAGATAATCTTCCACGAAGTAAACCATATAGTAACCAACTACAAGATATAATCAACACTACTAGTCACCCACAAGCACCAATCTATAGTTCCGGTAACAAGATTGAACAATAGAGATGAACTAGGGTTTGAGATGAGATGGTGCTGTTGAAGATGTTGATGGAGATTGCCCTCCCCAAGATGGGAGAGTTGTTGGTGATGATGATGACGATGATTTCCCCCTCCAGGATGGAAGTTCCCCCGACAGAATCGCTCCACCGGAGGGCAAACGTGCTCCTGCCCAAGTTCCGCCTCGAGACGGCAGCGCTCCATCCCGAAAGTACTCTCCTTATTTTTCTAGGTCAAAATGACTTATATACCGGAGTATGAGTATCGGAGGTGGGCTTGGGTGAGCACAACCCACCAGGGTACGCTTGGGCTCCCTAGCGCGCCCAGGTGGGTTGTGCCCACCTCGTGGGCCCCCTTTGGTAGTTATTTGATCCAATATTCATCATATATTTGATAAAAAATCTTTGTGAAGTTTCAACTTGTTTGGAGTTGTGCAGAATAGGTGGCCTGACATAGCTTTTCCAGGTCCAGATTTCCATCTGTCGGAATTCTCCTCTTTTGTGTGTACCTTGTAAATTACGAGAGAAAAGGCATTAGAACTACTCCAAAAAGCATTATTATGCATAAAAACATCATAAATAACAGTAAGGAAACATGATGAAAAATGGACATATCAATGAGTAATTATGCTTTAGTAAGAATATTGGTGTTAAGGTTCGTGATTCCCTATACAAGCACAAAAGTTAATAGTTTTGCAATGAAATTGTCGGGGATATACCCCTCAGTATGACCCGACCAGAAGTGTGACCCGTCTGGAGCTTGGCGACTCACTGGCAACCCGCTTGGACCGGGCGGTTTATGATTCATTGGAGACCCGGCGGGCGGGTCAGATGGGCGACAAGGCCCAAGGCCCAGTAGGCCGGTTTATGTGATGGTGGGCCGACTTAAAGAGGAAAGGCGTGAGGAATATCTCCCTTACAGGGGATCAAAACCCGGACTTATATCCGGCTTGTAGTAGAAGATAGGCTAGTCCTAATCCTATTTGGACTCCACATGTAACCCACCCCTCTAACTTATATATGGAGGGGCAGGGCTCCCCAAAGAGGGACAGGCAAGAAACAATCTCTAGGGCTAGATACAACTAGAGGAGAGCCGGCTTACCGGCGTCTCCCTCATGAGCATAATGAGACCTAGCCACAAACAGCATGTAGGGTTGTTGCCGGATGATGTTTCCCGGGGCCTGAAGCTGTCTAAATCCTTGTCTTGTGTGTCGCGTCTCTCGTCCCGAACAACCCCTCTCAAGCTACTACATAGATGCGTTGGCCTCACATCTAAGTCCTCACACTAGGACATCTGCCGTGACAATTCCACGACAGTTGGCACCCACCGTGGAGCCTATGCACGGTGGTGTTGAGTTCTTGAAGGGATCTCTCATAGGGATTGAGAAGCTCGCAATATGCTAGGTAAAGAAGAGCCGGCACAGAAGTTCATGTCGTGGGCGCACAGTCAATACGGTGTATTCAATATTTACAAAAGATCAAGAGAAAATCAGGGTTGCATGAGTGCAAGCGCCGTAACTCGCGAAGATCGAAGGGATTTTTTCCACCGAGTCCGTGACGAGAGTTCTTTCCTTTTGTGATGGCAGCCTCAGGTAATCCATCAGGTGCACCAAGACGGACTTGAGCTGGTTTATAACACCGCGACTGGTTCATCTGTCTGAGCCGCCTCTGATGTTACGGTCGTCTTTACGATCTGTCTCTCGCGGCCTGGTCTACATCAACACACCGGGCCGCACTTGTCTGGATGAGCTGTTTATTGATTATGAGTAAGTCACTACTTGGGAAGCTCGGTTTTCTTCCAACAAATTGGAGGAAAATTATCATATATTATCAGCCGCCGTCTGCACTGGATGGTTCAAATTGGCAGGCGCACAAGTCGCCGCCACTATAGTTTGGTTAACTTCAAACAGCCAGTTGGAAGGAGCCATTGGCCGAGTTGCTAACACGGCTCATACGGGATCATTTATAACTCGCCGCAGTCACCTCAACCTTCTGTGGGTTCACATCGCGCTATGAACGCCAATGATATACACCTTCTGCTATGGTAAAATATGGACAATCTCAAGCCAACTCCTCGATTCGTCTTGAGACTCGGGGGCTACAATGGTATGACCCGGCAAAATTAGCCGGTTTCAATAAATTCAAGAACTCTGGGCATTGAAGGGAAAAATAACCCGGCCCCAGAGATTACTGCTAGATCGATGCAAATTTAAAAGCCATCAAAAGATTTCCGGCTTGAAATAAGGATTCTGGTTTAAAATCTGGTTCAAGAGACATCTTTCTCCCACAAAGCACTGAAGCTCTCAAATCCGGTTTGAAATCCAGTCCAAGGTAAATTCTGGTTTAAATTTGTCCTTCTGCTATGATATCCATCCAAGTTTGTTTTATTAGCACATGTTGTTTTTGTAAAAAAAACAAGTTTATCTTTGCCTTGGTCTGCAATATTGTTTATGCAGGGCAATTATTTATGGCAAAAAGTGACATTATATCGCGGAGATGGAGGCACGTCAACATCTTTTGGCACAGGTGGTCATCGTTACTCAATGGACTCCTGCACCAGCTTACAACGTTGTGCCGTCTTTCGCGACCGCGCCGGCTTACAGCGCCGTGGCCGTCTCTCACGACCATGCCGGCTTACAACAAGGAGGACAAACTTGCCCGTCTGCACTGGTTTATAACACCGCGACCGGTTCCTCTCTCTGAGCCGCCTCTAATGTTATGGTCGTCTTTACGGTCCGTCTCTCGCGGCCTGGTCTACATCAACACACCGGGCCGCACTTGTCTGGATGAGCTGTTTATTGATTATGAGTAAGTCACTACTTGGGAAGCTCGGTTTTCTTCCAACAAATTGGAGGCAAATTATCATATATTATCAGCCGTCGTCTGCACTGGATGGTTCAAATTGGCAAGCGCACAAGTCGCCGCCACTACAGTTTGGTTAACTTCAAACAGCCAGTTGGAAGGAGCCATTGGCCGAGTTGCTAACACGGCTCATATGGGATCATTTATAACTCGCCGCAGTTACCTCAACCTTCTGTGGGTTCACATCGCGCTATTAACGCCAATGATATACACCTTCTGCTATGGTAAAATATGGACAATCTCAAGCCAACTCCTCGAGTCGTCTTGAGACTCGGGGGCTACAATGGTATGACCCGGCAAAATTAGCCGGTTTCAATAAATTCAAGAACTCCGGGCATTGAAGGGAAAAATAACCCGGCCCCGGAGATTACTGCTAGATCGATGCAAATTTAAAAGCCATCAAAAGATTTCCGTCTTGAAATAAGGATTCTGGTTTAAAATCCAGTTCAAGAGACATCTTTCTCCCACAAAGCACTGAAGCTCTCAAATCCGGTTCAAAATCCAGCCCAAGGTAAATTTGTCCCTCACAAATTTTTGAAGCTTTCAAATCCGGTTTAAAGTTCCGGTTCAAAAAGAATTAATCTCTCGCAAGTTCGAGTTCTAAGAAAAATTAAGGGTTGCCAAAAAGAACTTATATGGTAACTTGGGGGCTTCCTGTTCAAACATAGGTCATATTCGAACCAAAGAGAACATAGTTGTCGGTACCCTCTTGATCGGCACAATGCCAAGCTCACTAGGGGGCTTCCTGATCGTATCCGAATCATAGCTTAACCTTTTTTGGGTTCGACGTGGGTCGTATTCGAATCAGCGTCGTTAAACAACTCTCAAGGTCATTTGGGGGCTTCCTGTTCAAACATAGGTCATATTCGAACCAAAGAGAACATAGATGTCGGTACCCTCTTGATCGGCAATGCCAGAGCCACTGGGGGCTATATGATCGTATTCGAATCTGAGCTCAACCCCTTTGGAACGGTTTTCTGATTGTATACGAATCGGAAGCCTTAAACTTTTTAAGTCTTTTTGCGAACAATTTTTGGGTTTGACTTGAGACCTTTTTTGGATCATATCTCAAATATATATGAGTGGTTTATGCTTAACACGGTTTGACTTTTTGACTATAAGTCGCCAGCTTATGACAATCATCATCTATGTGGAAGCATTGGCTTCTAAAGATTGGGTTATCACCCTTACTGCACAGGTCATATAAACCGGCAATACAAATTCAATATCACATTGGTTATATGTGAGGTATTATGACCCGCCCTGCGGTAAACCGCCAAGGGTTCTTGTGATCTACTTGTGTGCAGGGTAAGACTACATTTGGGTGGTTACCCGCCCTTGCTCTTGACATTAAGTCGCCAGGGCATATGTTGTTTAAACTCTGTGCAGGATTTGCAGAACTATGACTTGTATAAATGCTTCAGTCCAAGCTCATCACTGAAATTGGTGTCTCAAAAGGGTTATCAATTATTGATTTTCTCAAGGGCTATAGGCCACCGGGTTACAAAAATTCCGGCTTACAATGAATGCGCATTAAGTCGTCATTGGCCAGGAGCCATTAGGTACTTAAACTCCGGATTTACTTGTCAAAAGATGAGGTATTCAAACCTTTAATAGCCAAAACTGGCTGGATTTTCATGATGATATTGAATGATTGAGGTTTTCATACCGGATTATATTATTCAAATCTTGAATAGCCAACATGGCTGGATTTCTATTGTGATTATCAATAACCAGTGTTATGATTGAGGTTTTCAAAGTCGCTTTAGCGCAACGGCTATTATTTTTATCAATGGGCATGATTTATTTTACAATGGAGGAAATAGTCCCAAGTCGCTGCAGGCTTACAACCCGGCACTTGGGTTACATGACACTGCCAGCATGCACCATGGCACTTGGGGGCTAATGGAAAGTCATTTTTTGCTCAACTTATTGAAGACCCGACTCATCACATTCTAAATGAGCTGGCCCTTGGGGGCTACCAATTGCTCCTGTCAAAAATTCAAGGTACACAAGCATTAATCCATTATATTGAACGGTTCACTATTCAGTTGGTAGAGTACAAAGCTCTTAAAATTTTGGACATGGGTTCAAGCCCCATGGTGGAGATTATATTATATGATGTTATTATCAATTACAGACAAAGTGCCAGCTCAGTATTATCTTACTAAGCCGGCCCTTGGGGGCTACAAATTGTTGTTCAAGTTTACATGGTTATATCTACAAAGTCCATGCTCATTATTGCATAATGACCCGACCCTTGGGGGCTACACTGGTTGAAGTTTTTTTGAGCATAAGGCAATTTCAAGTCCCAGATTGCTGCAAGCATGACAACCCAGCACTTGGGGGCTACATATATGGAGTATTCAGTTTTTATTAGTGCCTAAGATGAACGTGGATTTCTTCAAAGTGGCAGTAATTATATGGAAACAAGTCTCAAATCATCACTTTGTTCTTTTCAAGACTTGGGGGCTACAGGTAATATGGATATAAGGGAGAAATATCTTCCAATTTTCAGTTTTGAGCAAACCAGATTGACCCGGCATCACCAATCATTATGACCCGGTGTCTGCAACAATCATAACCTGGCATCATCAATAATCATGAACCGGCATTGGCAACAATCATGAACCGGCGTTGGAAACAATCATGACCAGGAATTATCAGTTTTTATAACCCGGTGATTTTGGAAATCATAGATCGGCAAGTTCTATATTTTCAAACCGGCTGAATGTCAGATGAGTATTTCAAGACCAATATTTCTTAAGCCGGTGCTTTGGAAGCCGACTCAAGTGGATTATTCTTCACAATATTTCTCTATGAGACACCAACGTCAGCAATTTGAGTATGAAGCTGGTTTATTGACCCGGATTTTTTAGAAGGAGGAAATGACAATGACTTAAGGATGATCAAGTGCCGGCTTACAAGAATATTAACCCGGAGCACAACCTATCCATTTTTCTTGTGTTTATTTTGCAGCATAAGTTTACCATGGATAAATCCAAGCTAAACTGGGGGCTAATGTCAGGGATATACCCCTCAGTATGACCCGTCCAGAAGTGTGACCCGGCTGGAGCTTGGCGACTCACTGGCAACCCGCTTGGACTGAGTGGTTTATGATTCATTGGAGACCCGGCGGGTGGGTCAGATGGGTGACAAGGCCCAAGGCCCAGTAGGCCGGTTCATGTGATGGTGGGCCGACTTAAAGAGGAAGGACGTGAGGAATATCTCCCTTACAGGGAATCAAGACCCAGACTTATATCCGACTTGTAGTAGAAGATAGGCTAGTCCTAATCCTATTTGGACTCCACATGTAACCCGCCCCTCTAACTTATATAAGGAGGGGCAAGGCTCCCCAAAGAGGGACAGGCACGAAACAATCTCTAGGGCTAGATACAACTAGAGGAGAGCCGGCTTACCGGCGTCTCCCTCATGAGCATAATGAGACCTAGCCACAAACAACATGTAGGGTTGTTACCGGATGATGTTTCCCGGGGCCCGAAGCTGTCTAAATCCTTGTCTTGTGTGTCGCGTCTCTTGTCCCGAACAACCCCTCTCAAGCTACTACATAGATGCGTTGGCCTCACGACTAAGTCCTCACACTAGGACATCTGCCGTGACAATTCCACGACAGAAATTACATCCTACTTGTGGTGCATTATTCGGTGTTAATTATGCTTAATGCTCGCTTATGAGATTTCGTTTCTTGGTTGGTCGCTTCTCAATCTTTTGCTAGCCTTCATTTTGCACTAAGTATGATCACTACTTCTGCATCCAAAATCCTTTAAACCAGTTTTGCCGTATGATTTCACTATACCTACCTATATGCGGTATTATTTTGTCGTTCTAAGCAAATTTGTATGTGCCATCTCTAATTTTCAAAATAAATTTCTCTTTTGTGTGCTTGTAC
This sequence comes from Triticum monococcum, assembly GCA_034509565.1. Taxonomy (NCBI): domain Eukaryota; kingdom Viridiplantae; phylum Streptophyta; class Magnoliopsida; order Poales; family Poaceae; genus Triticum; species Triticum monococcum. Next base: position 574,331,206 of record CM067847.1, read on the forward strand.
CACTCGCGAGGCGGTAAGGTGTGGCTGATATTTTCCATGCTAGATGTGTTATTCTCACGATGAGTGTTTATTCACTTGTCATTGCACGAGAGTAAGGCAAAGGTATTAGGGATGCCCAGTCCTGAAATGAAAAATGAATTTACTTTATGTTTTCAAATAATAAATCCTTGGAAAGTGTTGGTTTGCAAGGCACCGGTGGATACGGCTAGCCGTGGAAAGTGAAACTATGGTGGAAAAGGGAATAAACTTTAATTTCTGTTTGGGAACCGCCTATGATATATCTAGCATGGAAAGTGTGGGGAACTCTAAGTCGTTCTCGTTGGTGGGAAAAGTATGCCTCTCAAAATGTTTTTATCTCTCAATTTTCGCTTTGAGCTTTGGCACCTCTACAAATCCCTACTTCCCTCTACGAAGTGCCTTTCTTTTACTTTATGCAAAAAAATTGAGTCTCCATCTTCTCTTATAAAGCACCAACTAGGGGGCACTATGATCGTGCTTGAGCATTGGGTGTAGCTAATATGCGAGTGTGTTTCATGAATGGATCAATGATTGAGCATGATGGGCTAGGGATAACTTATTTTAGCGTTGATATTTTGAAAGACATGGTTGCTTGTTGATATGCTTGAGTATTTAAGTCTCATGTCAAAACTAGACTATTGCTTTGAATCATATAAAAGTCCAAATGTCCATGCTATAAAGAAGATGAGATCACATGTTAGGCACCATTCCACATCAAAAATTCTATTTTTATCATTTACCTACTCGAGGATGAGCAGGAATTAAGCTTGGGGATGCTGATACGTCTCCAACCTATCTATAATTCTTTATTGTTCCATGTTGTTATAATATCATTCTTGGATGTTTTATAATCATTTTATAGTCATTTTATATCATTTTTGGTACTAACCTATTGACATAGTGTCAAGTGGCAGTTGCTGTTTTTTGCATGTTTTTTACATCGCAGGAAATCAATACCAAACGGAGTCCGAACGTAGTGAAACTTTTTGTGGATATTTTTGGACCAGAAGACATCCAATGGGCCGGAGAAGCGCCTGGGGGTGCTCCGAGGGGAGCATGATACGTCTCCAATGTATCTATAATTTTTTATTGTTCCATGCTATTATATTATCTATTTTGGATGTTTTATATGCATTAATATGATATTTTATATGATTTTTGGGACTAACATATTAACCTAGAGCCTATTGTGAGTTCCCGTTTTTCCTTGTTTTAGAGTTTCATTGAAAAGGAATACCAAACGGAGTCCAAACGGAATAAAACTTTCGCGATAATTTTTCTTCGACCAGAAGACACCCAGGAGACTTGGAGTGCAAGTCAGAAAAGCCACGAGGCGGCCACAAGGGTGGAGGGCGCGCCCCCCGACCTTGTGGGCCCGTCGGTGACCCCCTGACCTAGATCTTACTCCTATATATTCTCAAATACCGCAAAAACTTCCAGGGGAGCCACGAAACCACTTTTCCACCGCCTCAACCTTCTGTACCTGTGAGATCCCATCTAGGGGCCTTTTCCGGCATCCTGCCGGATGGGGATTCGATCACAAAGGGCTTCTACATCAACACCATTGCCTCTCCAATGAAGTGTGAGTAGTTTACCACAGACCTATGGGTCCATAGCTAGTCTCTAGATGGCTTATGCTCTCTCTTTGATTCTCAATACCATGTTCTCCTCGATGTTCTTGGAGATCTATTCGATGTAATACTATTTTGCTGTGTGTTTGCCGAGATCCGAGATGTTCTTGGAGATCTATTTGAATTGTGGAGTTATGATCAGGTTATCTATGAATATTATTTGAATCTCCTCTGAATTCTTATATGCATGATTTGATATCTTTGCAAGTCTCTTCAAACTATCGATTTGGTTTGGCCAACTAGATTGGTTTTTCTTGCAATGGGAGAAGTGCTTAGCTTTGGGTTCAATCTTGCGGTGCTCGATTCTAGTGATAGAAGGGGAACTGAGACGTATTGTATTGTTGCCATCGAGGATAAACAGATGGGGGTTTCATCATATTGTTTGAGTTAATTCCTCTACATCATGTCATCTTGCTTAAGGCGTTACTCCGTTCTTTATGTACTTAATACTCTAGATGCATGCTGGATAGCAGTCGATGTGTAGAGTAATAGTAGTAGATGCAAAATTGTTTCGGTCTACTTGACACGGACGTGATGCCTATATTCATGATCATTGCCTTAGATATCATCATAGCATTGCGCTTTTCTATCAATTGCTCGGCAGTAATTTGTTAACCCACCGTAATAATTTCTATCTTGAGAGAAGGCTCTAGTGAAACCTATGGCCACGGGGTGTATTTTCCATCATATAAGTTTCCGATCTACAATTCTAGTTTCCTATTTACTTTCTTTGCAATATTTTACTTTCTGATTTATAAACCAAAAATACCAAAAAATATTACTTTACCGTTTATCCATCGATATCAGATCTCACTTTCCAAATAACTGTGAAGGGATTAAAAACCCCTTTATCGCGTTGGGTGCAAAGTTGGTGTTTGTTTGTGCAGGTAGTTGGTGGCTTGTTGTGCTGTCTCCTACTGGATTGATACCTTGGTTCTCAAAAGCTGAGGTAAATACTTACTCCACTTTGCTGCATCACCCTTTCCTCTTCAAGGGAAAAACCAACGCAAGCTCAAGAGGTAGGAGGAAGAATTTCTGGCACCATTGCCGGGGAGATCTACGCCAAGCCAAGACATAGCAAGTACCCATCATAAACTCTCATCCCTCACATTACATTATTCGCCATTCTCCTCTCGTTTTCCTCTCCCCCACTTCTAAAACGATTTTCAAAAAGATTTGCTTTTTTTCTTCGCCCTTCTTCCGTTCGATCTTATGTTTGCTTGTGTTGCCATGTGCCTTCTATTTTCTTGCATCTTCGCTTGCTAAAAATGTATTGATATGGATCCTCATCCCCTTGCTAATATTTTTAAAAGATCCAATTATGAAGAACCAATTGCTAGTGAGTTGAGTGCACTAGATTATCTTTATGAGGTTTTGCTTGAAATTCATGAATCTAAAAATTATGATGAAGTGTTGAAAGAAGAAATTAATGAAGTGATTCACTATAGCTCCTTGAATGAAAAGCATGATTGCAATGATATTATTATAAATTCTATTAATGTCAATTGTGTTAATGATATGCAAAACCCTAAGCTTGGGGATGCTAATTTTTCTATGTCTACTACTTGTTGCAATGATCATGATTGGGGTGATTCTTCCTATAATCTTGAAAATATATTTAAGCCCCATGATGAATATGAGATTGATAATAATGTTTGCAATAATACTGAAAGTGGGTTTGGAAGAGGGTCAACTTTAGATCCCACATATTTGGACAATGTTCAATCTTATGAAGTTTTTGATAAAAGTGGGTTTGGAGAGGTCATGACTTTAGTTAATGGTATTCCCACTATTTTGGAAGAGTGTTAACTCTGCATGCATGTGGATCATGCTGAGAATATTTTATATGATAGATATATTGTTGAATTTGATCATGATCCCACATGTAATTATTATGAGAGAGGAAAATATGGTTTTAGAAATTTTCATGTTCCAAAATTACTTCTCGTTAGGTTGATATTGCTATTGTTTCTTTCTTCTTCCTTGCATATGGTAGTTTTTGCTTGTCTTGATAATTTGTTTCCTTATAAAATCCCTATTCATAGGAAGCATGTTAAACTTAAACTTGTTTGTCACATGTTTTATGATGCTCTCTTGTGCTTCAATTCTTGTCTTTCGTGTGAGCATCATTAAAATTATGAATGCTTAGCTAAAAGGCTTTAAAGAAAAGTGCTTGTTGAGAGACAACCCAATATATTTATTTTATGTATTTAATAAATAATTCATCTAGCCTCTGGTAAGATGTGGTTTATGTTTAATTTAGTGTTTGTGCCAAGTAAGACCTTTGGGATAGCTTATGGTGATAGTTGATTTGATCTTGCTGAAAAACAGAAACTTTTGCACACAGAGGATTAATTTTCATTTTTAGAAGGAGCGTGATAAAATACTGATTCTCTTTGAAGAAGATTAATAGAGAAATTGTCTAGGACTTCCTAATTTCTCAGGATTTTTGGAGTTACACAAGTATTCTAAATATCCGGATTGCTACAGACTGTTCTGTTTTTGACATATTCTGTTTTTCGTGTGTTGTTTGCTTATTTTGATGAATCTATGGCTAGTATCGGGGGTATGAACCATGGAAAAATTGGAATACATTAGATATTACACCAGTATAAATAAAGAATGAGTTCACAATAGAAGCAAAAGTGGTGATTTATTTTATTATACTAACGGAGCTTATGAGATTTTCTGTCGGAGTTTTGTGTTGTGAAGTTTTCAAGTTTTGGGCAAAGATTTGAAGGACTATGGAATAAGGAGTGGCAAGAGCCTAACCTTGGGGATGCCCAAGGCAACCCAAGGTAATATTCAAGGACACCAAGAGCCTAAGCTTGGGGATGCCCCAGGAAGGCATCCCCTCTTTCGTCTTCATCTATTGGTAACTTTACTTGAGGCTATATTTTATTCACCAGATGATATGTGTTTTGCTTGGAGCGTCTTGTATGATTTGAGTATTTGCCTTTTAGTTTGCCACAATCATCCTTGCTGTACACACCTTTTGAGAGAGACACGCATGAATCGTGATTTATTAGAATACCCTATGTGCTTCACTTATATCTTTCGTATAAAGTGCATGGAATACTATGAGAAGTTTCATTCCTTATGATTGTTTTGAGATATGAAGATGGTGATATTAGAGTCATGCTAGTAAGTAGTTGTGAATTTTAGAAATACTTGTGTTAAAGTTTGCGAGTCCCGTAGCATGCACGTATGGTGAACCGTTATGTGATGAAATCGGAGCATGATTTATTTATTGATTGTCTTCCTTATGAATGGCAGTCGGGGACGAGCGATGGTCTTTTCCTACCAATCTATCCCCTAAGGAGAATGCATGTAGTACTTTGTTTTAATGACTAATAGATTTTTTCAATAAGTATGTGTCGGCGTTCTGGGAACGGGGGTCCCCAGACTTGCCTGCCTGCGGCCTGCGGCGTGGCTCAAAGGAGGCCCAGCATGGCCCATCTTCATCAACACAAGACTCAAGACCCTCGCGAGGGGCCAAGCCTCGCGGGGCGGACGACACGGTGCATCCTTAGGCACAGCCTCCTCATGCTGGCTCGCGAGGAGGCGGAGAGATCAAGGCGGGGTACCTCGCGAGGTGCCCATGACACAAGCCATGACGATCGAGGGTGCCAGGAGGGCGCCAGCAAGCGCAGCATCCTTCTTTCCTCTTTGGTGCAAAGGGGGCAAGCGCAGCCGCGGAGTACCGAGGCATCAGGCAAAGGTTGCCATTTCGGTGCAACGAGACCAAGACCAGGAGGACTACGAGACGGAGGTCACCATGGAGCCCAGCACGGCGTCACCACAGAGCCTTTGGCAGGCGAAGACCAACTTTAGTCAGGATAAGTGTACTAGATGTTCCCCTTCGAATTGGCCAATTGTTGGCGCCCTTCCCGCTCAATATTTGGGAAGAGGCCCAGGGCCTTTGCCCATAAATAGGACCAGCCACCCGCATAGCAAGGGGGGGTTGGTTCATTCGGTTCGCAAGCAGAGAGAGTGAGTGAGAGAGAGAGAAGGGTGACTGAACTCCTCCTAGCAGTTCATCGCCCCAGCCAAGAACAGACCCTCACGAGGGTGTTCTTCCTTGTATTGTTCATCATCACCAGCCCCAGAAGGCAATCCACCAACCACACACTGGAGTAGGGTATTACACCACAACGGTGGCCCGAACCAGTATAAACCTTGTGTCTCTTGTGCAGTTCTTTCAGTAGTTTAGATCTTTGTGAGACGGGGAGGTAGAAGGCGTGATCTCCGCACGCACCCCAGTGTTCGAACCTTAAGGGTCTGCCGGAACCCGTGATCTGACATTTGGCGCGCCAAGTAGGGGTGCGCCGGAAACTGTCTTCCACCACTCCGCTCAACTCCGACCGCCGCATCCATGTACGGTGCCAGTCGAGCTCGCGTTGCCCCGGCGGCCCTCGCCGGTGGGCGTTCTCGTTGTCCCCCGTCGCCCGCCGTCAACACCGCCACCGGCCCGGCGGGAAACGAGCGGCAAGCACCACCCCAGCATCCGCCTACGCGACAGAGTAACTGCACCGCAACATCGACGCCTCCGGTCGTTGCGGCCCTCCTGGGCGGCTCGCAGGCGCCGCCCACGGGTCGCCACGTCAAGCCTTTTGCCCGCCGGGTTAGCACCGTTTCCGCATGGTAGGGGGCTCCCCCGAACCGGGCGTATCGCGAGGTCGGTCTGACCTTCAGCTCGGAGGACCACCCCACCAACCTGGTCGTCTCGGGCGTGCTCCCCCTGTTGTGCACCCCCACCATCTGCTAGGTGGCCGTCACTAGAACCCTCGTTGACGGCGGCGCGGGCCTTAGCGTGCTTTCGGTCGAGACTTTCAACCTCCTCTGCATACCCCGGGAGCGGCTGCGACCCAGCCGATCTTTCTCGGGCGTCGGGGGCGGATCATCCGACTCCCTGGGACAGATCCGGCTCCCGGTAACCTTCGGCACCTATGACAACTTCCGCACGGAGATGGTCGACTTCGACATCGCCCCCATCGGCCTCCCTTACAATTCCATCCTCGGAGTACCCGGCACTGGCTCAGTTCATGGCCGCCACGCACCCGACGTACAACCTCATCAAGATGCCCGGGAGCAGCGGTACCCTCGCCGTGCACGGGGACACCGGAGACGCCCTGCGAGTACTCAAGCTCGCCTTCAAGACGGCGGCATCGGCACGGCCCGTCAACGCGGAGACCCCTGAGCCCAAGGGGGCTGCCCCGCCAAGAAGAAGCAGTTGTTCACCCAGGACAAGGCAGAAACCAAGCAGATACCCGTCGACGAGGACGGGTCCTCCAGTGCCACTTTCACCATAGGCGCCAACCTTGAGCATGAGCAGGAGGAGGCCTTGGTCAAGTTCTTGCGCGCGAATATGAAGGTATTCGCTTGGGAGCCCGATCAGCTGGCGGGGATCCCCAGGTGTGTCATCGAGCATCACCTCAACGTGTGCCCAAATGTGCGCCCCGTGAAGCAGAAGGCCAGGCGGCAGTCCGCGGAGAAGCAGGCCTTCATTGTCCAAGAGACCCACAAGCTAGAAGCCGTTGGGGTCATTCGCGAGGTCCGATACCCGGATTGGTTGGCCAACCCTGTTGTTGTGCCCAAGAAAGGGGGGAAGGAACGCATGTGTGTCGACTTCACCAACCTCAACAAGGCATGCCCGAAAGATCCGTTTCCGCTCCCCCGCATCGACCAGATCGTCGATTCCACTGCGGAGTGCGACCTGCTATGCTTCCTGGACGCCTTCTCCGGGTATCACCAGATAAAGATGGCGGTAGAAGACATTGAGAAGACCGCCTTCTTGACCCCGTGCGGGGTATACTGCTATACATGCATGCCGTTCGGACTGCGTAACGCAGGGGAAACCTTTCAGCAGCTAATGCACATCACCTTGGGCCCGCAACTCGGAAAGAATGTCGAAGCCTACGTTGATGACATTGTAGTAAAATCTCGGGAGGCCAAGACCCTGATACAAGACATGGAGGAGACCTTCGCGAGCCTCGACGCAGTAAACCTGTGGCTCAACCCGGAGAAATGTGTGTTTGGCGTCCCCTCGGGCAAGCTTTTGGGATTCCTCGTGTCCCATCGTGGCATCGAGGCCAACCCCGAGAAGGTTAAGGCGGTCGAGGACATGAGCCCGCCAAAGACCCTCAGAGAAATGCAGAAGCTCACTGGGCGCGTGACGCGCTAGGGCGCTTCATCTCCAAATTGGGGGAGCGAGCGCTGCCTTTCTTTCAGCTGATGAAGAAAAAGGGGCCCTTTGAATGGACTGAAGAGGCAGATAAGGCGTTTCAAGAACTCAAGAGGTACCTGACCAGTCCCCCAGCCATGGTGGCTCCGCGCCCTCAAGAGCCCCTACTGCTTTACCTCGCCGCCACTCCCTACTCCGCCAGCGCAGCCCTGGTGGCGGTTAGGGAGGAGCGCCGAGTCAAGACCGCAGCGGTAGCCTGAGGCAAGACAAAACGGGAACAAGGAAAGCCTGCAGAAGCCGCAACCACAGTTGAGGAGGGTCAGCTGCCGAAGAATGCACCAGAGGCAGGAGAGGCCGCACTCCCGGATGATCCACCTCCTGAGGCCACGCCATCTCGTGAGTCGCCCTTACCTCCCGAGGGCGCCGCGACCCCAGATGCTCTCAGCCTTGTTGAGAATCCAGTCTACTTTGTTAGCATGGTGTTACGGGACGCGAGGGCACGGTACCCAATGCCTTAGAAGCTCCTCCTCGCGCTACTGGTAGCCTCGCGCAAGCTGCGTCACTACTTCCAGGCTCATCCCATCAAAGTCGTCTCATCGTACCCCCTGGAGAGAGTGCTCAGGAGCCCTAACTCAGCCGGAAGGGTCGCCGAGGGGAACATGGAGCTGCAGGCGTTTCAGCTCGAGTTCAGCACAACCAGGGTCATCAAAGGAGGAGCGTTGGCGGATTTCGTGGTGGAATGGGTGGAGGCACCAGGCCTCAGGGACAACGAGGATCGGTCCCTCTCTCCAGGGAGTGAGGCGCCGGAAGGCTGGGTCATGTACTTCGATGGAGCGTTCTCCAGGCACGGCGCGGGGGCTGGTGCGGTGCTGATATCACCCACTCAGGATAAGCTCTACTATACCGTACAGCTCTGTTTCCAGCAAGGTGAAAAGGTCTCCAACAACATAGCAGAATATGAGGGACTGATAGCCGGGTTGAAGGCCGCAGTAGCCCTGGGAGTGAAATGCCTCACCGTCAAGGGCCACTCGCAGCTCCTAGTCAACTTCTCCAACAAGGTGTACGAGCCGAAGGACGAACGTATGGAGGCCTACCTAGCGGAGGTCCGTAGGATGGAAAAGCAGTTCTGGGGGCTGGAGCTGAAGCACGTGCCCCGTGCCACCAATCAGGAAGCTGACGACATAGCCGGACGGGCATCCAGGCGGTTGCCGCAGGAACCCGACGTCTTCAAAGAGCGGCTCTTCAAACCTTCAGCACAGCCAACGTTATCAAACACCGCTCAGTCTCGAGAGGAGCTCCCCCAGCCGCCAGCCTCGGGAGCCCCGGTCTGTGGACCGACCTCAGGAGCACGCATTCTCCGGACGATGGAACCTCAAGAGGAGTGCTGGATCGCAGAACTCCGGAGTTATTTAATGCAAGGGGCCCTACCGGAAAAGGAAGAGGAAGCGGAGCGTGTGGCACGGCAGGCCACGGCATACTGCATCAGAGATGGGGAACTTTACCGGAAGCGACCAAACGGTGTATCTCTGCCCTGCATCTCCAGGGAGCAAGGAAAGGAACTACTGGAGGACATACACGGCAGAGACTGCGGACACCACTCATCATCACGGACCCTCGTCGGCAAGGCATTCCATAGCGGGTTCTATTGGCCCACCGCGCTCAACAACGCAATCGAATTGGTAAAGGCTTGTGAGGCCTACCAGTTTCATTCCAAGAAGATCCATCAACCGGCGGGGGGCCTACAGACAATACCCATCTCATGGCCATTCGCAGTTTGGGGGTTGGATATTCTGGGCCCGTTCCCTCGGGCGCCAGGGGGCTACCGTTACCTCTACATCGCCATTGACAAGTTCACCAAGTGGGCAGAAGTGGAGGCTGTCCGTACCATCCCCGCTGGCTCCACGGTCAAGTTCATCAGGGGTATCGTGAGCCGGTTCAGGGTGCCGAATCACATCATCATAGACAACAGTTCGCAGTTCACCAGTAATCTCTTCAAAACATACTGTGCTAACCTTGGGACGCATATATGCTACGCTTCGGTGGCACACCCACGAAGCAATGGGCAGGCCGAACGAGCCAACGCGGAGGTCCTGAGAGGCCTCAAGACCAGGACATTCAAGAAGAAGCTGGAGGCCTGTAGCAAAGGTTGGTACGACGAGCTCCAGTCCGTGTTGTGGTCCATCCGCACAACCGCAACCAAACCAACTGGGGAGACCCCGTTCTTCCTGGTCTATGGAGCCGAAGTAGTCCTTCCTCACGAGGTCAGGCATCGCGCCACGCGGGTCCTGGCATTCGACGAGGCGTAGCAGGACGCCATGCGGGGGATGGACCCCGTACTGGGGGAGGGACGCCGCCGGGAAGCCGCGCTGCGAGCGGCAAGGTACCAACAGGCGCTATGATGATATCATTGCCGCAACATCTGCCCCTGGACCCTCGAGGTAGGAGACCTCGTACTCAGGCGGGTTCTCTCCAGGGAGGGGCTGCACAAGCTCTCTCCCATGTGGGAGGGCCCGTTCAAGGTTGTTCATGTTTCCAGGCCAGGCTCCGTGCGCTTGGAGACTCAAGAGGGGGAGCCGGTCCAGAACACGTGGAACATCCAGCACCTCCGGAGGTTCTACCCCTAAAAGGCCCAGAGCCTGTGAACAAGGCGAACGCCTGTGAAGACCTTCCCTTTTTGGAAAAGGCCCGGAGCGTGTGAAGCAAGGCGAGTGCCTGTGAAGCTATCGTGTTTTGGGAAAGGCTCGGAGCCTGTGAAGCAAGGCGAGTGCCTGTGAAGCTATCGCGTTTTGGGAAAGGCCCGGAGCCTGTGAAGCAAGGCGAGTGCCTGTGAAGCTATCGCGTTTTGGGAAAGGCCCAGAGCCTGTGAAGCAAGGCGAGTGCCTGTGAAGCTATCGCGTTTTGGGGAAGGCCCGAAGCCTCTGAAGCAAGGCGAGTGCCTGTGAAGCTATCGCGTTTTGGGAAAGGCCCGGAGCCTATGAAGCAAGGCGAGTGCCTGTGAAGCTATCGCGTTTTCGGAAAGGCCCGGAGCCTGTGAAGCAAGGAGAGTGCCTGTGAAGCTATCGCGTTTTGGAAAAGGCCAGGAGCCTATGAAGCAAGGCCAATGCCTGTGAAGCTCGCCGCCTCGTGACACTCTCACGTAATAATGAGTGGGGCTGTACACGCCCCGGAGTCTCAGGAGCGCCGGCCTCAGGCCCTAGGGCTCCCTCCCACGCCCAGTGGCAGCACTTAGCTCCGCACTGGGGAGAAGACGTCGAAGGCTAGATTAGGTGCCGGACGCGGCTTTTTCATTTGCTTTCCGCAGTTGACGTGTTTACTTGCATTTGAAGTCTTATTGAAGTTATCGCTGTTGCTGATTTGTGGTTCGTTGATTTTCGCTCCTTGCTTTGGTTTCTCTCATAAACGACCTCGCGAGGGATGGTACTCAAACGAACTCGCGAGCGTTTCTGCTCTAGCCGCTGGAAAGTTTCATGGCCCGGGCACGTTACAGGAGCACCCCTCTAGTCTGTGCCCCTCGGGCACCGCGACGCGCACACAGGGCCTGGGTCGGTCGCCCCCCCCCCCCCCGGCAGGGGTCAAAGACTATCTACGCACAGGCGTGTAGTTAAGAGGCGCAAAAATAAGATCAAGGTAATGGCTAAAACGGCAATAATTCCCAACACGCCCCAGCGGGGCTCCATGCAGCTATTTTGTCTTACACAGGAAACAAAAGGAAAAGGAAAGGACGAGCCTGGCACGGCCCTCCTCACATCGGCCCGCGGAGGCGACCCGGGCTGCCTCCGGGCCTCAGGCAGACTCCCTCTCGCGCTTCACCGGGGCATGACGGCGGGCGGGCGAACCACCACCTCCTAAGCGAGCTCGACGGCACGGGGGTTGACTGCGGCCACCGCTGGAGGAATCGCTTGAGGAAGAGTTGACGAAGCTTGGGGAGTCTCGGACGCCGCCATCCACGCAGGCGCTGTCTCCTCCATCACCGTCGGAGCGGGGCCCCCGGCCGCGGTCGTCGTCCTCAGGGAAACACCCTGCGCGGCGACCATCTTCCCCAAACACCCTCACATAGAGGGTGGCGTCGCCGTCGAACCTGAAGTGCAGGGTGCACCGGCGCCCCAGGTCGCGAGCGCGGGCGAACGCCTGCCAGCCACGAGTTAAGGCCAAGCCCCCGTTGGTGGAGACCTCCAGCGCGACCCATGAGGACCTGCTGCAGCAGCCCTCCGCCTGGAGCCAGAGGCCACCAGGAGCACCGGCCGGGAGTTCACCAAGGAGGAAGCGAGGGAGTTGGAGCCGGGCGCTAGTTGGCTCTGCCGACCAGACGACGAACTCCGGCAGCACCTGCGCAGCGCGAAAGCGTGGCCTGGGGGAGTGCGCAACCCAGGCGCATCCCTCGGCCACAGGGGCTCGCCCACCGCTGCGCTGGGAGCCGCCCCAATGACCACCAAACGCTACCGGGGCGGCCACCGGATGCTTCCGAGGGCACCCACGACCGTGCTTGGGCGGGGGAGAGGCAAGATCGACCTGGAGGGCCTTCCTCTTCTCCGCAGCCGAGTACCTCATCGATGGAGCCATCACACCAAGGCGGAGCAAGAATTGAGGCAAAGGAGAAAACAAGAAGAGATGTACTGGAAGGGCACACGCGATCACCGAGGCGTCGTGGGGAAGTGGAGAAGCCCACGTCCCATCAACCGCCACGCGGCGCCCAAGGCCACAGGCTGTTAGGGCCCTCGACGCTTCGCCCTTGCCCTTTCGCCTCTCGGCACGGCCAAGTCCATGCGCGCCTTGGGCCCGGGGGCTACTGTCGGCGTTTTGGGAACGGGGGTCCCCAGACTTGCCTGCCTACGGCCTGCGGCATGGCTCAAAGGAGGCCCAGCATGGCCCATCTTCATCAACACAAGACTCAAGACCCTCGCGAGGGGCCAAGCCTTGCGGGGTGGACGACACGGTGCATCCCCAGGCACAGCCTCCTCAGGCTGGCTCGTGAGGAGGCGGAGAGATCAAGGCGAGGTACCTCATGAGGTGCCCATGACGCAAGCCATGACGATCGAGGGTGCCAGGCGGGCGCCAGCGCGCGCAGCGTCCTTCTTTCCTCTTTGGGGCAAAGGGGGCAAGCGCAGCCGCGGAGTACCGAGGCATCAGGCAAAGGTTGCCATTTCAGTGCAATGAGACCAAGACCAGGAGGACTACGAGACGGAGGTCGCCATGGAGCCCAGCACGGCGTCACCACAGAGCCTTTGGCAGGCGAAGACCAACTCTAGTCAGGATAAGTGTACTAGATGTTCCCCTTCGAATTGGCCAATTGTTGGCGCCCTTCCCGCTCAATATTTGGGAAGAGGCCCAGGGCCTTTGCCTATAAATAGGACCAGCCACCCGCATAGCAAGGGGGGGTTGGTTCGTTCGGTTCGCAAGCAGAGAGAGTGAGTGAGAGAGAGAAGGGTGACTGAACTCCTCCTAGCAGTTCATCGCCCCAGCCAAGAACAGACCCTCGCGAGGCTGTTCTTCCTTGTATTGTTCATCATCACCAGCCCCAGAAGGCAATCCACCAACCACACACTGGAGTAGGGTATTACACCACAACGGTGTCCCAAACCAGTATAAACCTTGTGTCTCGTGTGCAGTTCTTTCAGTAGTTTAGATCTTTGTGAGACGGGGAGGTAGAAGGCGTGATCTCCACGCGCACCCCAGTGTTTGAACCTTAAGGGTCTACCGGAACCCGTGATCCGACAGTATGGGAGTTCTTTATGGCTAATGTTGAGTCCATGGATTACACGCACTCTCACCTCTCCACCATTGCTAGCCTCTCTAGTGCCGTGATACGTCTCCAAAGTATCTATGATTTTTGATTGTTCCATGCTATTATATTATATGTTTTGGATGTTTAATGGGCTTTGTTATGCACTTTTCTATTATTTTTGGGACTAACCTATTAACCAAAGGCGCAGTGCAAATTGTTGTTTTTTTTGCCTATTTCAGTGTTTCGCAGAAAACGAATACCAAACAGAATGAAACCTTTGGGAGAGTTATTTCTGGAACAAACGTGATCCAGGGGACTTGGAGTGGACGTCAAGAAAGAAGCGAAGAGGCCACGAGGTAGGAGGATGCGCCCCCACCCTCGTGGGCCCCTCGCAGCTCCACCGACCTACTTCTTCCTCCTATATATATATTCATACACCCCAAAAACATCCAGGAGCACCACGGAACCCTATTTCCACCGCCGCAACCTTCTATACCCGTGAGATCCCATCTGGGGCCTTTTCCGGTGCTCCGCTGGAGGGGGAATCGATCATGGAGAGCTTCTACATCGACACCATTGCCTCTCCGATGATGTGTGAGTAGTTTACCGTAGACCTTCAGGTCCATAGTTATTATCTACATGGCTTCTTCTCTCTCTTTGGATCTCAATACAAAGTCCTCCTCGATTCTCTTGGAGATCTATTCGATGTAATTCTTTTTGTGGTGTGTTTGTCGAGATCCTATGAATTGTGGGTTTATGATCAAGATTATCTATGAACAATATTTGATTCTTCTCTGAATTCTTTTATGCATGATTTAATATCTTTGCAAATCTCTTCGAATTATTAGTTTGGTTTGGCCTACTAGATTGATCTTTCTTGCAATGGGATAAGTGCTTAGCTTTGGGTTCAATCTTGCGGTGTCCTTTCCCAGTGACAGCAGGAACAACAAGGCACGTATTGTATTGTTGCCATCGAGGGTAAAAAGATGGGGTTTATATCATATTGCTTGAGTTTACCCCTCTACATCATGTCATCTTGCCTAATGCGTTACTCTGTTCTTATGAACTTAATACTCTAGATGCATGCTGGATAGCGGTCGATGTGTGGAGTAATAGTAGTAGATGCAGAATGGTTTCGGTCTACTTGTCGCGGACGTGATGCCTATATACATGATCATGCCTAGATATTCTCATAATTATTCGCTTTTCTATCAATTGCTCGACAGTAATTTGTTCACCCACCGTAGAACTTGCTTATCTTGAAAGAAGCCACTAGTGAAACCTATGGCCCCCGCTCTATCTTCCATCATATTATTTTCCTATCTATTTGCTATTTCTATCATTGTTTATTTTGCAATCTTTACTTTCCAATCTATATCATAAAAATACCAAAAATATTTATCTTATTATCTCTATTAGATCTCACTCTCGTAAGTGACCGTGAAGGGATTGACAACCGCTTTATCGCGTTGGTTGCGAGGTTCTTGTTTGTTTGTGCAGGTACTAGGCGACTTGCGTGTTACCTCCTACTGGATTGATACCTTGGTTCTCAAAAACTAAGGGAAATACTTATGCTACTTTGCTGCATCACCCTTTCCTCTTCAAGGGAAACCAACGCATGCTCAAGAGGTACCAAGAAGGATTTCTGGCACCGTTGCCGGGGAGGTTGCACCAAGTCAAGTCAATATTTGATCTCCCAGCAACGAGCGATTTCTGGCGCCATTGCCGGGGAGATCTACGCACAAGTCAAGACATACCAAGTACCCATCACAAACTCTTATCCCTCGCATTACATTATTTGCCATTTGCCTCTCATTTTCGTCTCCCCCACTTCACCCTTGCCGTTTTATTCGCCCTCTTTTTCGTTCGCATCTTTTCCATTCGTCTCTCTTCGCTTGCTTCTTGTTTGCTTGTGTATTGGATTGGTTGTCATGATGTCTCTTCCAAAAAGTATTGATCTTCACCATAGAAAGTTGGAGGAAATCGAAAACAACGTTAGAAGTTTTATGTCCTTGCAATTTGAGCATAATAATTTCTTCAGAAATGAGCTGAAAGAGCAAAAAGGTTTAATGGAGTACATGAATAAAGAGCTCGATGATATGTCTAAGGAATTTTTTGGTTTGAAATCTCAGTTTGCTCATCTTGAAAAACCAATAGCCCAAATTTCGGATAAGCATGCCACCTTAGTTAATAAGATGGCCGCCAAACCGGAAGAGTTAGAAGATAATAAGGATGAAGATCTAAAAGTGATTCATGTGTCTCCTATTAAATCTTTGTTTTGCAATACAAATCTTGATAATGATGAGACTGGAGATGAGTCAACTTTAGTTAAAAGGCGTCCCAATGATTCGGAGTTTTTAGATATTGATGCAAAAATTGGTAAAAGTGGGATTGAAGAGGTCAAAACGTTACATAGCAATGAACCCACTATTTTGGATTTCAAGGAATTTAATTATGATAATTGCTCTTTGATAGATTGTATTTCCTTGTTGCAATCCATGCTAAATTCTCCTCATGCTTATGATCAAAATAAAGCTTTTACCAAACATATCGTTGATGCCTTAATGTAATCCTATGAAGAAAAGCTTGAATTAGAAGTTTCTATCGCTAGAAAACTTTATGATGAGTGGGAACCTACTATTCTTTACCTAATAATAAAGCAAATTGGGTTTCTTTCGTCCGTCATGGCATTTTTCAAAAAAGTCCCTCTATTTAAGAGAATTCAACCCGCAGTCCTGTTTTAAGTTAAAACGAATCGTTATTTTCATATTTTACACAAAAGTCCCTGTCTTTTCTTGAAATTAACCCGCCGTCCGGATTTAAGTCACACCCGAACAGTTATTTTACATTTTTCGAACCCCCCCCCCCTGTTGTTTTAGATAATTCATCCGCGGATTATATTTAAGTCAAACAAATGCTTTTTAAAATCATCCATATCTTTTAAATCGTAACTCCGATTTGAACATGTTATATATGACATTTGATTAGAAAAATATGTAGAATATGAATATGAGATTATTTTTACCTCTTAAGTATTTTTAAATATTATTTTGGAATATATTTGAGTCAAACCAAATGATTTTCTAAATTATCTGTATCTTTTAAACCATAACTTCGATTTTAACATATTATATATGAAATTTTATTAGAAAAATGTGTGGAATCTAAATATGATGTTAACTTTACCTGCTAAATATTTAAAATATTGTTATTGAAGCAAACTTATAATTTATAGTGCAAGATTTGTTTTTTTCATACCGGAGACGATCCAGATTGCAAATAAACACCCCACTATAATGGTATACGGAAAAGAAAACATCGATATCTACACATGCATACCTATGAAAAATGTCGCATGGGAAAACAACAGATTTCTCATTGCGAGAGTGAGAGAAAGCGAGCGAGAGAGAGAGAGGGAGAGGGAGGAGAGAGGGAGAGAGAGACGCCTTAGGATTAACCATATTCAACACACGTTTTTTTGTTTTTTGTGTGAACATCGAGGCCATTGCCGGCGAGGGTGAGAAGGAGGATAAGCGGCAACACGAATATGATGCCTCGCAAAAATAAAGGAGATGGACCTATTGTGGTCTTGAGTGCTAGTTGTTGAGTTAAGAGCGTGTGTTATGCTTTCTCTCCCGTTGCAACGCATAGGCTCTTTTGCTAGTAAAATGAAAATTAGAGACCATGAATGCTATGCTTTATGTGATTTGGGTGCTAGTGTTTCCACGATTCCAAAAACTTTGTGTGATGTGTTAGGTTTTCGTGAATTTGATGATTGTTCTTTAAATTTGCATCTTGCGGATTCCACCATTAAGAAACCTATGGGAAGGATTAATGATGCTCTTATTGTTGCAAAGAGGAATTATGTGCCCGTAGATTTCATTGTTCTTGATATAGATTGCAATCCTAAATGTCCAATTATTCTTGGTAGACCTTTGCTTAGAATGATTGGTGCAATTATTGATATGAAAGAAGGAAATATTATATTCCAATTTCCGTTAAGGAAAGTCATGGAACACTTTACTAGGAAGAAAATTAAATTATCTTATGAATCTATTATGAGAGCCACTTATGGATTGCATACCAAAGATGCCAATACCTACTATTCTTGTTATTTATGCCTAGCTAGGGGCGTTAAACGATATCGCTTGTTGGGAGGCAACCCTATTTTATTTTTGTTTCTTGTTTTTTGTTCCTGTTAAGTAATAAATAATTCATATAGCTTATGTTTATATGTGGTTTTATGTTTTTAATTAGTGTTTGTGCCAAGTAGAACCTTTGGGAAGACTTGGGGGAAGTCTTTGCGATCTTGCTGTAAAAAACAGAAACTTTAGCGCTCACGAGATTTGCTGCCATTTTTACTGGAGAGTGCGATTAGGTTGATTCTTTTTGTAGATGATTAATAGACAAATTCCTCACGTCCACCAATTTATTTCAGAATTTTTTTGGTTTACAAAAGTATTCGAGACCTACAGATTACTACAGACTGTTCTGTTTTTGATAGATTCTGTTTTTCGTGTGTTGTTTGCTTATTTTGATGAATCTATGGCTAGTATCTGAAGGAAATATGGCCTAGAGGCAATAATAAAGTTATTATTTATTTCCATATTTCATGATAAATGTTTATTATTCATGCTAGAATTGTATTAACCGGAAACATAATACATGTGTGAATACATAGACAAACAGAGTGTCACTAGTATGCCTCTACTTGACTAGCTCGTTAATCAAAGATGGTTATGTTTCCTAACCATGGACAAAGAGTTGTTATTTGATTAACGGGATCACATCATTAGGTTAATGATCTGATTGACATGACCCATTCCATTAGCTTAGCACCCGATCATTTAGTATGTTGCTATTGCTTTCTTCATGACTTATACATGTTCCTATGACTATGAGATTATGCAACTCCCGTTTGCCGGTGGAACACTTTGTGTGCTACCAAACTTCACAACGTAACTGGGTGATTATAAAGGAGCTCTACAGGTGTCTCCAAAGGTACATGTTGGGTTGGCGTATTTCGAGATTAGGATTTGTCACTCCGATTGTCAGAGAGGTATCTCTGGGACCTCTCGGTAATGCACATCACTTATGCCTTGCAAGCATGGCAACTAATGAGTTAGTTGCGAGATGATGTATTACGGAACGAGTAAAGAGACTTGCCGGTAACGAGATTGAACTAGGTATTGGATACCGATGATCAAATCTCGGACAAGTAACATACCGATGACAAAAGGAACAACGTATGTTGTTATGCGTCTGACCGATAAAAGATCTTCGTAGAATATGTAGGAACCAATATGGGCATCCAGGTCCCGCTATTGGTTATTGACCGGAGACGTGTCTCGGTCATGTCTACATTGTTCTCGAACCCGTAGGGTCCGCACGCTTAAGGTTTCGATGGCAGTTATATTATGAGTTTATATGTTTTGATGTACCGAAGGTTGTTCGGAGTCCCGGATGTGATCACGGACATGATGAGGAGTCTCGAAATGGTCGAGACATAAAGATTGATATATTGGAAGCCTATGTTTGGATATCGGAAGTGTTCCGGGTGAAATCGGGATTTTACCGGAGTACCGGGAGGTTATCGGAACCGCCCGGGAGCTATATGGGCCTTAGTGGGCCTTAGTGGAAAAGAGAAGGGGCAGCCCAAGATGGGCCGCGCGCCCCTCCCCTCCCTTGGTCCGAATAGGACAAGGAGAGGGGGCCGGCCCCCCTCTCTCTTTTCCCCCCTCCGCGAATCCTATTCCAACTAGGATTGGGGGGGGGAGAATCCTACTCCCAGAGGGAGTAGGACTCCTCCTGGCGCGCCTCTCCTAGGCCGGCCGCACCCCCCCTTGATCCTTTATATACGGAGGCAGGGGAACCCTAGAGACACACAAGTTGATCTTCGTGATCGTTCTCTTAGCCGTGTGCGGTGCCCCATTCCACCATAATCCTCGATAATATTGTAGCGGTGCTTAGGCGAAGCCCTGCGACGGTAAAACATCAAGATCGTCACCATGCCGTCGTGCTGACGGAACTCTTCCCCGACACTTTGCTGGATCGGAGTCCGGGGATCGTCATCGAGCTGAACGTGTGCTAGAACTCAAAGGTGCCGTAGTTTCGGTGCTTGATCGGTCGGGCCGTGAAGACGTACGACTACATCAACCGCGTTGTCATAACGCTTCCGCTATCGGTCTACGAGGGTACGTAGACAACACTCTCCCCTCTCGTTGCTATGCATCACCATGATCTTGCGTGTGCGTAGGAATTTTTTTGAAATTACTACGTTCCCCAACAGTGGCATCCGAGCCTAGGTTTTATATGTTGATCTTGTGCACGAGTAGAACACAAGTGAGTTGTGGGCGATATAAGTCATACTGCTTACCAGCATGTCATACTTTGGTTCGGCGGTATTGTTGGATGAAGCGGCCTGGACCGACATTACGCGTACGCTTACGCGAGGCTGGTTCTACCGCCGTGCTTTGCACACAAGTGTCTGGCGGGTGTCAGTTTCTCCAACTTTAGTTGAACCGAGTGTGGCTACGCCCGGTCCTTGCGAAGGTTAAAACAGCACCAACTTGACAAACTATCGTTGTGGTTTTGATGCGTAGGTAAGATTGGTTCTTGCTTAAAGCCCGTAGCAGCCACGTAAAACTTGCAACAACAAAGTAGAGGACGTCTAACTTGTTTTTGCAGGGCATGTTGTGATGTGATATGGTCAAGACATGATGATAAATTTTATTGTATGAGATGATCATGTTTTGTAATCGAGTTATCGGCAACTGGCAGGAGACATATGGTTGTCGCTTTATTGTATGCAATGCAATCGCGCTGTAATGCTTTACTTTATCACTAAGCAGTAGCGATAGTCGTGGAAGCATAAGATTGGCGAGACGACAACGATGCTACGATGGAGATGAAGGTGTCGCGCCGGTGACGATGGTGATCACGACGGTGCTTCGGAGATGGAGATCACAAGCACGAGATGATGATGGCCATATTATATCACTTATATTGATTGCATGTGATGTTTATCTTTTATGCATCTTATCTTGCTTTGATTGATGGTAGCATTTTAAGATGATCTCTCACTAATTATCAAGAAGTGTTCTCCCTGAGTATGCACCGTTGTGAAAGTTCTTCGTGCTGAGACACCACGTGATGATCGGGTGCGATAGGTTCTACGTTCAAATACAACAGGTGCAAAACAGTTGCACACGCGGAATACTCAGGTTACACTTGACGAGCCAAGCATATACAGACATGGCCTCGGAACACGGAGACCGAAAGGTCGAGCGTGAATCATATAGTAGATATGATCAACATAGTGATGTTCACCAATGAAACTGCTCCATCTCACATGATGATCGGAAATGGTTTAGTTGATTTGGATCATGTGATCACTTAGAGGATTAGAGGGATGTCTATCTAAGTGGGAGTTCTTAAGTAATATGATTAATTGAACTTAAATTTATCATGAACTTAGTCCTGGTAGTATTTTGCAAATTATGTTGTAGATCAATAGCTCGCGTTGTTGCTTCCTTGTGTTTATTTTGATATGTTCCTAGAGAAAATTGTGTTGAAAGATATTAGTAGCAATGATGCGGATTGGATCCGTGATTTGAGGTTTATCCTCATTGCTGCATAGAAGAATTATGTCCTTGATGCACCGCTATGTGACAGACCTATTGCAGGAGCAGATGCAGACGTTACGAACGTTTAGCTAAGCTCAATAGGATGACTACTTGATAGTTTAGTGCACCATGCTTAACGGCTTAGAATCGGGACTTCAAAGAAGTTTTGAACATCATGGACCATATGAGATGTGCCAGGAGTTGAAGTTAATATTTCAAGCAAATACCCAAGTTGTGAGATAAGAAGTCTCCAACAAGTTCTATAGGTAAAAAGATGGACGAGAATCGATCAACTAGTGAGCATGTGCTCAGATTGTCTGGGTACTACAATCGCTTGAATCAAGTGGGAGTTAATCTTCCAGATAAGATAGTAATTGACAGAATTCTCTAGTCACCATCACCAAGTTAGTAGAACTTCGTGATGAACTATAATATGCAAGGGATAACGGAAACGATTCCCAAGCTCTTCGTGATGCTAAAATCGATGAAGGTAGAAATCAAGAAAAACATCAAGTGTTGATGGTAGACAAGACCACTAGTTTCAAGAAAAGGGCAACAGGAAGAAGGAGAACTTCAAGAAGAACGGCAAGCAAGTTGCTGCTCAAGTGAAGAAGCCCAAGTTTGGTCCTAAGCCTGAGACTAAGTGCTTCTACTGCAAAGGGACTGGTCACTGGAAGCGGAACTACCCCAAGTGATTGGCAGATAAGAAGGATGGCAAAGTGAACAAAGGTATATTTGATATACAGATTATTGATGTGTATTTTACTAGCGTTCATAGCAACCCCTCGGTATTTGATACTCGTTCAGTTGCTAAGAGTAGTAACTCAAAACGAGATTTGCAGAATGAACAGAAAATAGTTAAGGGTGAAGTAACGATGTGTGTTGGAAGTAGTTCCAAGATTGATATGATCATCATCGCACACTCCCTATACTTTCGGGATTAGTGTTGAAACTAAATAAGTGTTATTTGGTGTTTGTGTTGAGCATGAATATGATTTGATCATGTTTATTGCAATACGGTTATTCATTAAAGTCAGAGAATAATTGTTGTTCTGTTTACATGAATAAAACCTTCGATGGTCATACACCCAATGAAAATAGTTCGTTGGATCTCGATCATAGTGTTACACATATTCATAATATTGAAGCCAAAAGATGCAAAGTTAATAATGATAGTGCAACTTATTTGTGGCACTGCCGTTTAGGTCATATCGGTGTAAAGCGCATGAAGAAACTCCATACTGATGGACTTTTGGAACCACTTGATTATGAATCACTTGGTACTTGCGAACCATGCCTCATGGGCAAGATGACTAAGACTCCGTTCTCCGGAACAATGGAGCGAGCAACAAACTTGATTGGAAATAATACATACTGATGTATGCAGTCCAATGAGTGTTGAGGCTCGCGGCGGGTATCGTTATTTTCTGACCTTCACAGATGATTTGAGCAGATATGAGTATATCTACTTGATGAAACATAAGTCTGAAACATTTGAAAAGTTCAAATAAATTCAGGGTGAAGTGGAAAATCATCGTGACAAGAAAATAAGGTTTCTACGATCTGATCGCGGAGACAAATATTTGAGTTATGAGTTTGGTCTTCAATTAAAACATTGTGGAATAGTTTCACAAACTCATGCCACCTAGAACACCACAGCATAATGGTGTGTCCGATCGTCATAACCGTACTTTATTGGATATAGTGCAATCTATGATGTTTCTTACCGATTTACCAATATCGTTTTGGGATCATGCATTAGAGACAGCTGCATTCAGATAAAAAAAGGGGCACCATCTAAGTCCGTTGAGACGACACAATCTGAACTGTGGTTTGGCAAGAAACCAAAGTTGTCATTTCTTAAAGTTTGGGGTTGTGATACTTATATGAGAAAGTTTAATCCTAATAAGCTCAAACCCAAATCGGAGAAATATGTCTTCATAGGATACCCAAAGGAGACTTTTGGGTACACCTTCTATCACAAATCTGAAGGCAAGACTTTTGTTGCTGAATTCGGAGTTTTTCTAGAGAAGGAGTTTCTCTCGAAAGAAGTGAGTGGGAGGAAAGTAGAAAACTTGATAAGGTAATTGTACCTTCTCCCTTATTGGAAAGTAGTTCGTCAAAGAAATCTGTTCTTGTGACTACTACACCAATTAGTGAGGAAGCTAATGATGATGATCAGGTAACTTCATATCAAGTTACTACCGAATCTCATAGGTAAACCAGAGTGAGATCCGCACCAGAGTGGTACGGGAATCCTGTTCTGGAAGTCATGTTACTAGACCATGACGAACTTGCGAACTATGAGGAAGCGATGATGAGCCCAGATTCCATGAAATGGCTTGAGGCCATGAAATCTGAGATAAGATCCATGTATGAGAACAAAGTATGGACTTTGATTGACTTGCCCAATGATCGGCGAGTCATTGAGATTAAATGGATCTTGAAGAGGAAGACGGACGCTAATAGTAGTGTTACTATCTACAAAGCTAGAATTGTCGCAAAAGGTTTTTGACAAGTTCAAGGTGTTGACTACGATGAGAGTTTCTCAATCGTATCTATGCTTAAGTCTGTCCGAATCATGTTAGCAATTGCCGCATTTTATGAAATCTGGCAAATGGATAAACAAAACTGCATTCCTTAATGGATTTATTAAAGAAGAGTTGTATGTGATGCAACAAGATGGTTTTGTCAATCCTAAAGGTGCTAACAAAATATGCAAGCTCCAGCGATCCATTTATGGACTGGGGCAAGCATCTCGGAGTTGGAATATACGCTTTGATAAGTTGATCAAAACATATAGTTTTATACAGACTTGCGGTGAAGCCTGTATTTACAAGAAAGTGAGTGGGAGCACTACAACATTTCTGATAAGTATATGTGAATGACATATTGTTGATCGGAAATAATGTAGATTTATTCTGCAAAGCATAAAGGAGTATTTGAAAGGAGTTTTTCAAGGAAAGACATTGGTGAAGCTACTTACATATTGAGCATCAAGATCTATAGAGATAGATCAAAACGCTTGATAAGTTTTTTCAATGAGTACATACCTTGACAAGATTTTGAAGTAGTTCAAAATGGAATAGTCAAAGAAAGAGTTCTTGCCTGTGTTACAAGGTGTGAAATTGAGTAAGACTCAAAACACGACCACGACAGAAGATAGAAAGAGAATGAAAGTCATTCCCTATGCCTTGGCCATAGGTTCTATAAAGTATGCCATGTTGTGTACCAGATCTATTGTATACCCTACACTGATTTTGGCAAGGGAGTACAATAGTGATCTAAGAGTAGATCACTGGACAGCGGTTAAAATTATCCTTAGTGGAATAAGGATATGTTTCTCAATTATGGACGTGACAAAAAGGTTTCATCGTAAAGGGTTACGTCGATGCAAATTTTGACACTGATCTAGATGACTCTAAGACTAAATCTGGATACATATTGAAAGTGGGAGCAATTAGCTAAGAGTAGCTCCATGCAGAGCATTGTTGACATAGAAATTTGCAAAATACATATGGATCTGAATATGGCAGACCCGTTGACTAAACTTATCTCACAAGCAAAACATGATCACACCTTAGTACTCTTTGGGTGTTAATCACATAAGCGATGTGAACTAGATTACTGAATCTAGTAAACCCTTTGGGTGTTGGTCACATGGCGATGTGAACTATGGGTGTTAATCACATGATGATGTGAACTATCGATGTTAATCACATGGTGATGTGATCTAGATTATTGACTCTAGTGCAAGTGGGAGACTGAAGGAAATATGCCCTAGAGGCAATAATAAAGTTATTATTTATTTCCTTATTTCATGATAAATGTTTATTATTCATGCTAGAATTGTATTAACCGGAAACATAATACATGTGTGAATACGTAGACAAACAGAGTGTCACTAGTATGCCTCTACTTGACTAGCTCGTTAATCAAAGATGGTTATGTTTCCTAACCATGGACAAAGAGTTGTTATTTGATTAACGGGATCACATCATTAGGTGAATGATCTGATTGACATGACCCATTCCATTAGCTTAGCACCCGATCATTTAGTATGTTGCTATTGCTTTCTTCATGACTTATACATGTTCCTATGACTATGAGATTATGCAACTCCCGTTTGCCGGAGGAACACTTTGTGTGCTACCAAACGTCACAACGTAACTGGGTGATTATAAAGGAGCTCTACAGGTGTCTCCAAAGGTACATGTTGGGTTGGCGTATTTCGAGATTAGGATTTGTGACTCCGATTGTCGGAGAGGTATCTCTGGGCCCTCTCGGTAATGCACATCACTTAAGCCTTGCAAGCATGGCAACTAATGAGTTAGTTGCGGGATGATGTATTACGGAACGAGTAAAGAGACTTGCCGGTAACGAGATTGAACTAGGTATTGGATACCGACGATCGAATCTTGGACAAGTAACATACCGATGACAAAAGGAACAACGTATGTTGTTATGCATTCTGACCGATAAAAGATCTTCATAGAATATGTAGGAACCAATATGGGCATCCAGGTCCCGCTATTGGTTATTGACCAGAGATGTGTCTCGGTCATGTCTACATTGTTCTCGAACCCGTAGGGTCCGCACGCTTAAGGTTTCAATGACAGTTATATTATGAGTTTATACGTTTTGATGTACCGAAGATTGTTCGGAGTCCCGGATGTGATGACGGACATGACGAGGAGTCTCGAAATGGTCGAGACATAAAGATTGATATATTGGAAGCCTATGTTTGGATATCGGAAGTGTTTCGGGTGAAATCGGGATTTTACCGGAGTACCGGGAGGTTACCGGAACCCCCCGGGAGCTATATGGGCCTTAGTGAGCCTTAGTTGAAAAGAGAAGGGGCAGCCCAAGATGGGCCGCGCGCCCCTCCCCTCCCTTGGTGCGAATAGGACAAGGAGAGGGGGCCGGCCCCCCTCTCTCTTTTCCCCCCTCCGCGAATCCTATTCCAACTAGAATTGGGGGGGGGGGGGGGGATCCTACTCTCGGAGGGAGTAGGACTCCTCCTGGCGCGCCTCTCCTAGGCCGGCCGCACCCCCCCCCCCTTGATCCTTTATATACGGAGGCAGGGGCACCCTAGAGACACACAAGTTGATCTTCGTGATTGTTCTCTTAGCCGTGTGCGGTGCCCCCTTCCACCATAATCCTCGATAATATTGTAGCGGTGCTTAGGCGAAGCCCTGCGACGGTAAAACATCAAGATCGTCACCACGCCGTCGTGCTGACGGAACTCTTCCCCGACACTTTGCTGCATCGGAGTCCGGGGATCGTCATCGTGCTGAACGTGTGCTAGAACTCGGAGGTGCCGTAGTTTCGGTGCTTGATCGGTCGGGCCATGAAGACGTACGACTACATCAACCGCATTGTCATAACGCTTCCGCTATCAGTCTACGAGGGTACGTAGACAACACTCTCCCCTCTCGTTGCTATGCATCACCATGATCTTGCGTGTGCGTAGGAATTTTTTTGAAATTACTACGTTCCCCAACAGTATCGGGGGTATGAACCATAGAGAAGTTGGAATGCAGTAGGTTTAACACCAATATAAATAAATAATGAGTTCATTACAGTACTTTGAAGTTGTGGTTTGTTTTCTTATACTAACGGAGCTCATGAGATTCTCTGTTGAGTTTTGTGTTGTGAAGTTTTCAAGTTTTGGCTGAAGATTTGATGGATTTTGTAATAAGGAGTGGCAAGATACTAAGCTTGGGGATTCCCATGGCACCCCAAGGTAAAATTCAAGGACAACCAAAAGCCTAAGCTTGGGGATGCCCCGGAAGGCATCCCCTCTTCCGTCTTCGTCCATCGGTAACTTTACTTGATGCTATATTTTTATTCACCACATGATATGTGTTTTGCTTGGAGCGTCTTGTATGATTTGAGTCTTTGCTTTTTAGTTTACCACGATCATCCTTTTTGTACACACCTTTTGGAGAGACACACATGAATCGGAATTTATTAGAATACTCTATGTGCTTCACTTATATCTTTTGAGCTAGATAATTTTGCTCTAGTGCTTCACTTATATCCTTTTTAAGGGCACGGTGGTGGTTTTATTTTTTAGAAAGTATTGATCTCTCATGCTTCACTTATATAATTTTTAGAGTCTTTTAGAACAGCATGGTAATTTGCTTTGGTTATAAAATTAGTCCTAATATGATAGGCATCCAAGATGGGTATAATAAAAGCTTTCATAAAAACTGCATTGAATACTATGAGAAGTTTGATACTTGATAATTGTTTTGAGATATGAAGATGGTGCTTAGAGTCATGCTAGTTGAGTAGTTGTGAATTTGAGAGATACTTGTGTTAAAGTTTGTGATTGCCGTAGCATGCACGTATGGTGAACCGTTATGTGATGAAGTCGGAGATGATTTATTTATTGATTGTCTTCCTTATGAGTGGCGGTCGGGGACGAGCAATGGACTTTTCCTACCAATCTATCCCCCTAGGAGCATGCGCGTAGTACTTTGTTTCGATAACTAATTGATTTTTGCAATAAGTATGTGAGTTCTTTATGACTAATGTTGAGTCCATGGATTATACACACTCTCACCCTTCCACCATTGCTAGCCTCTCTAGTACCGCGCACCTTTCACCGGTATCATACACCCACCATATACTTTCCTCAAAACAGCCACCATACCTACCTATTATGGCATTTCCATAGCCATTCCAAGATATATCGCCATGCAACTTTCCACCGTCGCGTTTATTATGACACGTTTCATCATTGTCATATTGCTTTGCTTGATCATGTAATTGACATTGTATTTGTGGCAAAGCCACCTTTATAATTCTTTCATACATGTCACTCTTAATTCATTGCATATCTCGGTACACCGCTGGAGGCATTCACATAGAGTCATATTTTGTTCTAGTACCAAGTTGTAATCTTTGAGTTGTAAGTAAATAAAAGTGTGATGATCATCATTATTAGAGCATTGTCCCAAGTGAGGAAAGGATGATGGAGACTATGATTCCCCCACAAGTCGGGATGAACTCCGGACGGAAAAAAACAAAAGAAAAAAGAGGCCATAAAAAAGGCCCAAATAAAAAAAGGAGATGAGAGAAAAAGAGAGAAGGGACAATGTTACTATCCTTTTACCACACTTGTGCTTCAAAGTAGCACCATGATCTTCATGATAGAGAGTCTCCTATGTTGTCACTTTCATATACTAGTGGGAATTTTACATTATAGAACTTGGCTTGTATATTCCAATGATGGGCTTCCTTAAAATGCCCTAGGTCTTCGTGAGCAAGCGAGTTGGATGCACACCCACTTAGTTTCTTGTTGAGATTTCATACACTTATAGCTCTAGTACATCCGTTGCATGGCAATCCCTACTCACTCACATTGATATCTATTGATGGGCATCTCCATAGCCTATTGATACGACTAGTTGATGTGAGACTATCTTCTCTTTTTTGTCTTCTCCACAACTGTAATGACCAAACCTTGAAGGATTTGAGTCTTTGTGCTTACCGTGCAAGTCCCTAGATCGAACTCGCTAGCACGCACAATATAGATGAATACTAGAATAGCAAGTGCATCATTTATTACATCGTATGATCCAGAATATATAAAATAAAAGAATCTGCATAGCACTTGGCTAGCTTTATTCAATCAAACAAAGGAAAGTAGCAGAAAATAACGATGAGTCCCATCATAGCCCACTGGCGATGCTGAGTGCAGACTCGGGACCCTAACAGTACCTTACTCTTCGTCTGAATATCCTGTAACATGAGACGTTGCAGCCATATAGGTCAACACTTGGAATGTATTGGCAAGTTACACATGAGTAATAATAAAGCAGACTTACATGTATATGCATAGTATAACAAAAGGAAGGCTTGAGGGTTTATTTTTGCAGGAAGCTGATTTTATCCTAATAACTACCTAATAGTCAAATTTTCATTTAGTTCTTTTATTACTACAATTAAATACACAAGGTTGAGTTGGCAAAATCAACTCCAACCTACCCTTTATTACGTTTTCCCACAAATATTATTAAGTGTCACATCTGTCAAGATCATCCAACAACTGTAATGGCATAGTCGCTCAAAGTTGCCCATAACCGGGGACACGGCTAATCATGATTAGTTTTTAATGCTCTGTAGAGTTTAGTATGCTTTACCCACTGGACCCAACCCGAAGATTGAGACGAAGTATTTCAGAAGCAGTCCCCTAGTCCCAACAGAGGCCCATCCCAACTATTATATCTACATCTGCTGGCACATCCGGGTAAGGCTTCCACAACCGATCAACTAAGCCAGAGCCCATTTAGCCAGTGGTCGCACATGGAAGCTACTAGTCACTAAGTCAGTCTGATCTGTTTGAGCTTGGGCGGCCGTCCACTTACATTTAGAGGGTATAAACCATGATGTTCTTGAAACCATCCTAGCAATACCAATTCCGCCCAGAGGTGATTTAAATCCTGAGTTACTACTCAAATTATTATGTATATAATCCTCACATAAGCTCAATGAATACATGAACTGTCGGATTCATGGGTTCCGGCAGACCCTTAAGGTTCGAACATTGGGGTGCGTGCGGAAATCATGCCCTCTACCTCCCCGTCTCACAAAGATCTAAACTACTAAAAGAACTGCACAAGGGACACAAGATTTGTACTCGTTCGGGCCACCGTTGTGGTGTAATACCCTACTCCAGTGTGTGGTGGATGGATTGCCTCCTGGGGCTGGAGATGATGACAGTACAAGGAAGGACAGCCTCGCGAGGGTCTGTTCTTGGCTGGGGTGATGAACTGCTGGGAGGAGTTCAGTCACCTCTCTCTCTCTCTCTCTTTTACTCTCTCTGCTTGCTAGTCGGATCCACACGCCGAACCAAACCCTTTGCTACGTGGGTGGCCGGTCCTATTTAGAGGGGCCCTGGTCCTCTTCCCAAATATCGAGCGGGAAGGGAGCCAACAATGGCGGGCTAATTTGAAGGGGGACAACAAGTACTCTTATAATGACTAAAGTTGGTCTTCGCCTGCGAAAGACTCTGCGGTGACGCCGTGCTGGGCTCCATGGTGACCTCCGTCTCGTAGTCCGCTTGGTCCTGGTCTCGTTGCACCGAAATGGCAACCTTTGCCTGATGCCTCGGTACTCCGCGGCTGCGCTTGCCCCCTTTGCACCAAAGAGGAAAGAAGGACGCTGCGCGCGCTGGCGCCCGCCTGGCACCCTCGATGGTCATGGCTTGCGTCATGGGCACCTCGCGAGGTACCCTGCCTTGATATCTCCGTCTCCTCGCGAGCCAGCCTGAGGAGGCTGCGCCTAAGGATGCCCGTGTCGTCCGCCTCGCGAGGCTTGGCCCCTCGCGAGGGTCTTGAGTCTTGTGCTGATGAAGATGGGCCATGCTGGGCCTCCTTTGAGCCACGCCGCAGGCCGCAGGCAGGCAAGTCTGGGGACCCCCGTTCCCAGAACGCCGACAGTAGCCCCCGGGCCCAAGGCGCGCATGGGCTTGGTCGTGCCGAGAGGCGAAAAGGCAAGGGCGAAGTGCCGCGGGCCCTAACAGCCTGCAGCCTTGGGTGCCGCGTGGCGGTTGATTGGACGTGGGCGACTCCACTTCCCCACGACGCCTCGGTGATCGCGTGAGTTGGACAAGTCCCTGCATGCAAATCGTGTCATGATTACCTGTGATCGTGGAGGCCGGCGGTTGGCCTTCGCCGGCTATAAGTACGGTGCGGCGCATGCCCTTCCAGTCCATCTCTCTTTGCTTTCTCCTCTGCCCCCAGTTCTTGCTTCGTCCTTGTGTGATGGCTCCATCGAGGAGGTACTCGGCTGCGGAGAAGGGGAAGGCCCTTCAGGGCGGTCCTGCCTCTCCCCCGCCCAAGCGCGGTCGTGGGCGCCCTCAAAAGCACCCGGTGCCCGCCCCGGTAGCGTTTGGCGGTCATGGGGATGGCTCCCAGTGCGGCAGCAGGCGGGCCGCCACGGCCGAGGGACGTGCCTGGGTTGCGCGCTCCCCCAGGCCGCGCTTTCGTGCTGTGCAGGCGCTGTCGGAGTTCGTGGTCTGGTCGGCGGAGGCGACCAGCGCCCGGCTCCCACTCCCTCGCTTCCTCCTTGGTGAACTCCCGGCCGGCGCTCCCGGCGGCCTCTGGCTCCAGGCGGAGGGCAGCTGTAGCAGGTGCTCATGGGTCACGCTGGAGGTCTCCACTAGCGGGGGCTTGGCCTTAACTCGTGGCTGGCAGGCGTTCGCCCGCGCTCGCGGCCTGGAGCGCCGGTGTACTCTGCACTTCAGGTTCGATGGTGACGCCACCCTCTATGTGAGGGTGTTTGGGGAAGATGGTCGCCACGCGGGGTGTTGCCCTAAGGACGACGACCGCGTCCGGGGGCCCCACTCTGATGGCGATGGAGGAGATAGCGCCCGCATGGATGGCGGCGTCCGCGACTCCCCAAGCTTTGTCAACTCTTCCTCAATCGACTCCTCCAGCGGTGGCAGTAGCCCACCCCCGCGCCGTCGAGCTTGCTTGGGAGGTGGTGGTTCGTCCGCCCACCGCCGTGCCCTGGTGAAGCGCGAGAGGGAGTCCACCTGAGGCCCGGAGGCAGCCCGTGTCGCCTCCGCGGGCCGGTGTAAGGAGGGCCGCGCCGGGCTCGTCCTTTCCTTTTCCTTTTGCTTCCTGTGTAAGACAAAACAGCTGCATGGAGCCCCGCTGGGGCGTGTTGGGAATTATCGCCATTTTAGCCATTACATTGATCTTATTTTTGTGCCTCTTAACCACACGCCTGTGTATAGATAGTTTTTGGCCCCTGCTGGGGGGCGACCGACCCAGGCCCTGTGTGCGCGTCGCGATGCCCGAGGGGCACGGACTAGAGGGGTGCTCTTGTAACGTGCCCGGGTCATGAAACCTTCCAGAGGCTAGAGCAAAAACGCTCGCGAGGGCGTTTGAGTACCACCCCTCGCGAGGTCGTTTGCGAGAGAAACCAAAGCAAGGAGCGAAAATCGACGAACCACAAATCAGCAACAGCGATAACTTCAATAAGACTTCAAATGCAAGTAAACACGTCAACTGCGGAAAGCAAATGAAAAAGCCGCGTCCGGCACCTAATCTAGTCTTCGACGTCTTCTCACCAACGCGAAGCTAAGTGCTGCCACTGGGCATGGGAGGGAGCCCCAGGGCCTGAGGCCGGCGCTCCTGAGACTCCGGGGCGTGTACATCCCCACTCATTATTACGTGAGAGTGTCACGGGGCGGCGAGCTTCACAGGCATTGGCCTTGCTTCACAGGCTCCGGGCCTTTCCAAAACGCGATAGCTTCACAGGCACTCGCCTTGCTTCACAGGCTCTGGGCCTTTCCAAAACGCGATAGCTTCACAGGCACCCGCCTTGCTTCACAGGCTCTGGGCCTTTCCAAAACGCGATAGCTTCACAGGCACTCGCCTTGCTTCACAGGCTCTCGGCCTTTCCAAAACGCGATAGCTTCACAGGCACTCGCCTTGCTTCACAGGCTCTGGGCCTTTCCAAAACATGATAGCTTCACAGGCACTCGCCTTGCTTCACAGGATCTGGGCCTTTTCAGGGGTAGAACCTCCGAAGGTGCTGGATGTTCCATGCATTCTGGACCGGCACCCCCTCCCGAGTCTCCAAGCGCGCGGAGCCGGGCCTGGAAACATGAACAACCTTGAACGGGCCCTCCCACATGGGAGAGAGCTTGTGCAACCCCTCCCTGGAGAGAACCCGCCTGAGCACAAGGTCTCCTACCTCGAGAGTCCTGGGGCGGATGTTGCGGCAGTGATATCGCCGCAGCGCCTGCTGATACCTCGCCGCTCGCAGCACGGCCTCCCGGCAACGTTCCTCCCCCAGCACGAGGTCCATCCCCCGCATGGCGTCCTGCTGCGCCTCGTCGAACGCCAGGACCCGCGCGAAGTGACGTCTGACCTCGTGAGGGAGGACTGCTTCCGCTCCATAGAACAGGAAGAATGGGGTCTCCCCAGTTGGTTTGGTCGCGGTGGTGCGGATGGACCACAGCACGGGCTGCAGCTCGTCGTACCATCCTCTGCCACAGGCCTCCAGCTTCTTCTTGAACGTCCTGGTCTTGAGGCCCCTCAGGACCTTCGCGTTGGCTCGCTCGGCCTGGCCGTTGCTTCGGGGGTGCGCCACTGAGGCGTAGCATATCTGCGTTCCAAGGTTAGCACAGTATGTTTTGAAAAGGTTACTGGTGAACTACGAACCGTTGTCCGTGATGATGCGATTCGGCACCCCGAACCGGCTTACGATGCCCTTGATGAACTTGACCGCGGAACCCGCAGGGATGGCGCGGACAGCCTCCACTTCAGCCCACTTGGTGAATTTGTCCACGGCAACGTAGAGGTAGCGATAGCCCCCTGGCGCCCGAGGAAATGGGCCCAAAATGTCCAGCCCCCAGACCGCGAATGGCCACGAAAGGGGGATAGTCTGCAAGCCTCCTGCTGGATGATGGATCTGCTTGGCGTGGAACTGGCAGGCTTCACAGGCCTTTACCAATTCGATCGTGTTGGTGAGCGCGGTGGGCCAATAGAAACCGCTACGGAATGCCTTGCCGACGAGGGTCCGTGATGATGAGTGGTGCCCACAGTCTCCGCCGTGTATGTCCTCCAGTAGTTCCTTTCCTTGTTCCCTGGAGATGCAACACAGAAGTACATCGTTTGGTCGCCTTCGGTAGAGTTCTCCATCTCTGATGCAGTATGCCGTGGCCTGCCGTGCCACTCGCTCCGCTTCCTCCTCCCTCTCCGGCAAGGTCCCTTGCGCCAGGTAGCTCCGGAGCTCTGTGATCCAACAACCCTCCTGAGGTTCCATCGCCAGGAGCAGGCGCGCTCCTGAGGCCGGGCCACAGGTCGGAGCCCCCGAGGCAGGTGGCTGGGGGAGCTCCTCCAAGGGCTGAGCCGTGTTTGACAGTGACGGCAGAGCTGATGGCTTGAAGAGCCGCTCCTCGAAAACGCCAGGCTCCTGGGGTAACCGCCTGGATGCACGCTTGGCGATATCGTCAGCCTCCTGATTGGTGCCACAAGGCACATGCTGCAGTTCCAGCCCCCAGAACTGCTTTTCCATCCTGCGGACCTTCGCTAGGTAGGCCTCCATATGCTCGTCCTTCGGCTCGTACACCTTGTTGGAGAAGTTGACTAGGAGCTGCGAGTCGCCCTTAACGGTGAGGCGCTTTATTCCCAGGGCTACTGCGGCCTTCAACCCGGCTATCAGTCCCTCATATTCTGCTATGTTGTTGGAGACCTTTTCTCCCTGCTAGAAACAGAGCTGTATGGCATAGTAGAGCTTATCCAGAGTGGGTGATACCAGCACCGCACCAGCCCCCGCGCCGTGCCTGGAGAACGCCCCATCGAAGTACATGACCCAGCCTGCTGGCAACTCACTCCCCGGAAGAGAGGGACCGATCCTCATTGTCCCTAAGGCCTGGCGCCTCCGCCCATTCCACCACGAAATCCACCAATGCTGCCCCTTTGATGACCCTGGTTGTGCTGAACTCGAGTTGAAACGCCTGCAGCTCTATGTTCCACTCGGCGACCCTTCCGGCTAAGTTAGGGCTCCTGAGCACTCTCTCCAGGGGGTACGATGCGACGACTTTGATGGGATGAGCCTGGAAGTAGTGATGCAGCTTGCGCAAGGCTACCAGTAGCGCGAGGAGGAGCTTCTGAGGCATTGGGTACCGTGCCCTCGCGTCCCATAACACCGTGCTAACAAAGTAGACCGGGTGCTCAACAAGGCTGAGAGCACCTGCGGTCGCGACACCCTCGGGGGGTGAGGGAGCCTCACGAGATGAAGTGACCTCGGGAGGCGATCCATCCGGGCGTGCAGCCTCTCCCGCCTCCGGTACATTCTTCGGCAGCTGCCCCTCCTCCACTACGGTCGTGGCTTCCGCAGGCTCTCCTTGTTCCCGTTTTGCCTTGCCTCGGGCTGCCGCTGCGGTCTTGACCTGGCGCTCCTCCCTAACCGCCACCAGGGCTGCGCTGGCGGAGTAAGGAGTGGCGGCGAGGTAAAGCAGTAGGGGCTCCCGAGGGCGCGGAGCCACCATGACTGGGGGACTGGTCAAATACCTCTTGAGATCTTGAAACGCCTTATCTGCCTCTTCATTCCATTCAAAGGGCCCCTTCTTCTTCATCAGCTGAAAGAAAGGCAGCGCTCGCTCTCCCAATTTGGAGATGAAGCACCCTAGCGCGGTCACGCGCCCAGTAAGCTTCTGCATCTCTTTGAGGGTCTTCGGCGGGCTCATGTCCTCGACCGCCTTGACCTTCTCAGGGTTGGCCTCGATGCCACGATGGGACACGAGGAACCCCAAAAGCTTGCCCGAGGGGACGCCAAACACACATTTCTCCGGGTTGAGCCGCAGGTTTACTGCGTCGAGGCTCATGAAGGTCTCCTCCAGGTCCTGTATCAGGGTCTTGACCACCCGAGACTTTACTACAATGTCATCTACGTAGGCCTTGACATTCTTTCCAAGTTGCGGGCCCAAGGCGATGTGCATCAGCCGCTGAAAGGTTGCCCCCATGTTGCGCAGCCCGAACGGCATGCATGTATAGCAGTATACCCCGCACGGGGTCAAGAAGGCAGTCTTATCGATGTCTTCTACCGCCATCTTGATCTGGTGATACCCGGAGAAGGCGTCCAGGAAGCATAGCAGGTCGCACTCTGCAATGGAATCGACGATCTGGTCGATGCGGGGGAGCGGAAACAGATCCTGCGGGCATGCCTTGTTAAGGTTGGTGAAGTCGACACACATGTGCTCCTTCCCCCCTTTCTTGGGCACAACAACAGGGTTGGCCAACCAATCCAGGTATCGGACCTCGTGAATGACCCCAGCGGCTTCTAGCTTGCGGGTCTCTTGAACAATGAAGGCCTGTTTTTCCACGGACTGCCGCCTAGCCTTCTGCTTCACGGGGCGCACATTTGGGCACACGTTGAGGTGATGCTCGATGACACTCCTGGGGATCCCTGCCAGCTGGTCAGGCTCCCAAGCAAATACCTTCTTGTTTGCGCGCAAGAACTTGACCAAGGCCCCCTCCTGCTCAGGCTCAAGGTTGGCGCCTATGGTGAAAGTGGCACTGGAGGACCCGTCTTCGTCGATGGGTATCTGCTTGGTCTCTGCCTTGTCCTGGGTGAACAACTGCTTCTTCTTGGCGGGCGCAGCCCCCTTGGGCTCAGGGGTCTCCGTGTTGATGGGCCGTGCCGACGCCGCTGTCTTGAAGGCGAGCTCGAGTACTCGCAGGGCGTCCCCGGTGTCCCCGCGCATGGTGAGGGTACCGTTGCTCCCGGGCATCTTCATGAGGTTGTACACCGGGTGCGTGATGGCCATGAACTGGGCCAGTGCCGGGTAGCCGAGGATGGCATTGTAAGGGAGGCCGATGGGGGCGATGTCGAAGTCGACTGTCTCCGTGCGGAAGTTGTCGTAGGTGCCGAAGGTTACCGGGAGCCGGATCTGTCCCGGGAAATCGGATGGTCTGCCTCCGACGCCCGAGAAAGATCGGCTGGGTCGCAGCCGCTCCCGGGGTATGCAGAAGAGGTTGAAAGTCTCGACCGAAAGCACGTTGAGGCCCGCGCTGCCGTCGATGAGGGTTCTAATGACGGCCACCTGGCAGATGGTGGGGGTGCACAACAAGGGGAGCGCGCCTGAGCCGACCGGGTTGGTGGGGTGGTCCTCCGAGCTGAAGGTCAGATCGACCTCGCGCGCCGCCTGGTCCGGGGGAGCCCCCTGCTGTGCGGAAGCGGTGCTAACCGGGCGGGCAAAAGGCTTGACGTGGAGACTTGTGGGCGGCACCTGCGAGCCGCCCAGGAGGGCCGGAGCGACCGGAGGTGTCGGTGCCGCGGTGCAGTTACTCTGTCGCGTAGGCGGATGCTAGGGTGGTGCTTGCAGCTCGTTTCCCGCCGAGCCGGTGGCGGTGTTGACGGCGGGCGGCGGGGGACGACGAGAACGCCCACCGGCGAGGGCCGCCGGGACGGCGCGGGCCCGACTGGCGCCACACATGGATGCGGCGGCCGGAGGAGGGCGGAGCGGTGGAGGACGGATTCCGGCGCACCCCTACCTGGCGCGCCAAATGTCGGATTCACGGGTTCCGACAGACCCTTAAGGTTCGAACACTGGGGTGCGCGCGGAAATCACGCCCTCTACCTCCCCGTCTCACAAAGATCTAAACTACTAAAAGAACTGCACAAGGGACACAAGATTTATACTGGTTCGGGACACCGTTGTGGTGTAATACCCTACTCCAGTGTGTGGTGGATGGATTGCCTCCTGGGGCTAGAGATGATGACAGTACAAGGAAGAACAGCCTCGCGAGGGTCTGTTCTTGGCTGGGGTGATGAACTGCTGGGAGGAGTTCAGTCACCTCTCTCTCTCTCTCTCTCTCTCTCTCTCTCTCTCTCTTACTCTCTCTGCTTGCTAGTCGGATCCACACGCCGAACCGAACCCTTTGCTACGTGGGTGGCCAGTCCTATTTATAGGGGCCCTAGTCCTCTTCCCAAATATCGAGCGGGAAGGGAGCCAACAATGGCGGGCTAATTTGAAGGGGGACAACAAGTACTCTTATCCTGATTAAAGTTGGTCTTCGCCTGCGAAAGACTCTGCGGTGACGCCGTGTTGGGCTCCATGGTGACCTCCGTCTCGTAGTCCGCTTGGTCCTGGTCTCGTTGCACCGAAATGGCAACCTTTGCCTGATGCCTCGGTACTCCGCGGCTGCGCTTGCCCCCTTTGCACCAAAGAGGAAAGAAGGACGCTGCGTGCGCTGGCGCCCGCCTGGCACCCTCGATCATCATGGCTTGCGTCATGGGCACCTCGCGAGGTACCCTGCCTTGATATCTCCGTCTCCTCGCGAGCCAGCCTGAGGAGGCTGCGCCTGAGGATGCGCCGTGTCGTCCGCCTCGTGAGGCTTGGCCCCTCGCGAGGGTCTTGAGTCTTGTGCTGATGAAGATGGGCCATGCTGGGCCTCCTTTGAGCCACGCCGCAGGCCGCAGGCAGGCAAGTCTGGGGACCCCTGTTCCCAGAATGCCGACACGAACCAATCCCCGTCTACAAAGCATAGCAACTACAACTACCACGATCTGCAGTGTCGGGAGATAGCTCAACAATATAGAAAAATAATATAGTAATCCTATACATGCATATATTCATAGTGTGATATAACTACATGCATAGAAAACAATAGGTAAAGGATGATCAACTGCCTTGGTTCTGGTTCAGAAAGTCACACTCCTGACAATAGCTCGCGTCGCACTCCGGACAATCTACACATCTCACACAATTCAACAAATCAATCATCGGAACACGAATAAAACCAACAGCAATAAAACTATTTTTAAAACTCAACAACAGCAGCAAAACAACACCTAAATTGCACTACGATCGCAAGGCAAAAAGAATCACTCGATTCCGATACACGGTTTAAAATATATGGCCTTCGGAAGATTTAATTCAAATTCAAACGAATTCAAATTTGAATTGTGCAAACATGTGCAAAGTTGGTACTGTGATAATGTGCTGATTTTTGTGAGTGCACATGAAAAATAATTAACTAAATTGGACTTATAGAATAAAAGATATAGCTAAAAGAATTTTCGATGAAAATCTGTGAAAAACAAAAAGAAACAGAAAACTCCTGGACACTGTAGCTACTACTGTGCGTGTCCTGTAGCGAACTGCCACGTGGAGGCGTCCGATTGGCTGGGCGCGTGTGCTCACCAGAACAGAGGAAAATGACGGCGGCGGCTCGGGTGTCGGCAGTGGTGGGTCTCCGGCAAAGACGAAGGTACGGGCGGGTGCAGCGGTGAGTGGCAGAGGCGGTGGTGGTGTTGGACGGCGGCGAAGCTCCCTCAGTAGGCGGTGGCGGCGACGTGAACCGCGAATGCTCTAGCGGCAGCGGGTCAGCTCGTTCCTCTTCATATGCTGCGTGTCCGGCAGCAAGGAGATGTCAGGCGGGTGCATCGTTGAGAGGGAAATCGAAGGGTGTAGGAGGTGAAGCTCGACGGGCTCTTACAGTAGAGCAACCGCCCGGCGAACGGCAGCGGACGGCGGAGCTCCGGACGAGATCGGTTTCGCCCTAACCGATGCGTGCGGCAATGAGGACGAATGAGGCAGGGGCTCGGGGGTTCCTCGAGGGCGTGGGCTCGCCCTAGACGTCTCGGGTGTGTGCGGGGTGGCCCGGTGCTCGAGTTCGACTCGGGCTCGCGCTCGGGTGCGCGTGTGCGGTTGCGCGTGCGGCCGACTCAGGGAAGAAGAGTGGGGCGGCGCGGGTCCCGCTATTCAGCGAAGGGAGGCGAGGGCCGATGCGGGTCAGGTGTAGCGGTGCGGTTGGGTGCGGGTCAGGTGCGGGGTTAGATGGGCCGCGATGCTCGGCCCAGCACTGAGTTTTTCCTTTTTTCTTTACAAAAAAACAGAAGTAAAAAGAACTAAAAATAAAAACAACAGGATAAAAACTAAATAAAAAAATACGTAGACACATAGTAAAAATAGCCCTATCAATATAAACTACAGGAACACTAGTTCCACAACTAATGCAATTTTGTAAACTCTTTTTGATGCAATATTTTACTCAAACAGCAATAAAACCCACAAATAAAATACTTTGGGAAATCAAAAAAATACCAAAACAAAGTAGATGCACTGGAAATAATATTCTGGGCATTATGAACATTTTTAGAATAGGGAAGAAGTCATGTTATCTCCGCTCCAATAAATTGCCTTTAGTTGCATAATGATTCGAATATGCAGAAAGACAAATAATGCATGGAAAATATGAGATGCATACGAATGATCTAATAACATCCTAATTTAGGAAATTGGGATGTTACAAACCTACTCCCCTTAAGATGAATCTCGGCCTCGAGAATCGGGCTGGCTAGCAAATAGGTGTGGATGACCCTGCGTGACATCTTCCTCTCGTTCCTAGGTAGCTTCCTCCTTTGTATGATGATCCCACTGAACCTTGCATAACTTGATTGTCTTGGTGCGAGTAACTCTCTCTGCTGTCTCCAAAATCTTAGCAGGTTTCTCCTCATATGTCAAGTCACTCTCCAACTGAATTGCCTCAAGTGGCACTGTGCCCCTCGATGGAACATCCATCATCTCTACATGGCACTTCTTCAACTAAGATACATGAAACACATTATGAACTCCTGACAAGGATTCTGGCAACTCCAGCTGATAAGCTACCTCTCCTCTGCGCTCCAAGATCTTGTAAGGCCCCACAAAACATGGTGCTAACTTACCTTTGATTCCAAACCTCTTAATTCCACGAAGTGGTGAAACTCTAAGGTATGCACGATCTCCTACCTCATATGTCACGTCCTTACGTTTTGCATCTGCATAACTCTTCTGCCTGGATTGTGCTATCTTCAGCCTATCATGAATCAACTTGACCTTCTCCTCAGCATCTCTGATCAAGTCTGGTCCAAAGAACTGACGCTCTCCAACCTCATCCCACATTAATGGTGTCCTACACTTTCTACCATACAATACCTCAAATGGGGCCATCTTCAGACTAGCCTGATAACTGTTATTATATGAGAACTCTGCATAAGGTAAATTATCATCCCAACTGGACCCATAGTCCAAGGCACAAGTCCTCAACATATCCTCCAAAATATGATTTACCCTCTCTGTTTGCCCATCCGTCTGTGGATGGAAAGCTGTACTGAACTCCAGCCTGGTGCCCAAGGATTCATGCAACTGACGCCAAAATTTAGATGTGAACTGAGTACCTCTATCAGACACTACCTTCCTTGGAACTCCATGCAGACAAACAATTTTAGACATATAAATCTTTGCTAGCTGAGCACTGGTGTAAGTAGTCTTTACCGAGATGGAGTGAGCAACTTTAGTCAAACGATCAACAGCCACCCAATAGAATCATATCCTGACCGAGTCCTGGGTAGACCTGTAATGAAATCCATACCAATCTCATCCCACTTCCATTCAGGTATAGGCAATGGTTGTAACAAACCTGCTGGTCGATGATGTTCTGCTTTAACTCTCTGGCACACATCACATGTTGCAATATATCCAGCAATTTCCCTCTTCAGGCTAGGCCACCAAAATCTTTCCCTCAAATCCAAGTACATCTTAGTATTACATGGGTGAATAGAATAAGGTGAATCATGCGCCTCCTGAAGAATCAACTTCCTGATATCTGCATCCTGAGGTACACAAATACGCTTCTCAAACCATATGGCTCCATGTTCATCCTCATGGAAACCTTCTGCCTTACCTTTAACCATATTCCCTTTTATCTCAGCAATCTCCTTATCATTCTTTTGAGCTTCTCTGATCCTATCAATAAAAGTAGGCTTTACCTCAAGTGTTACTAAATATACCTTAGGAACCATCTCCAACCTGAGATTCCTGAACTGTTCACATAACTCTGGTGGCATATCATCAATATTAACTGCATTAACATGGCTCCTACGACTCAATGCATCAGCAACAACATTAGCCTTACCAGGATGATACTAGACATTCAAATCATAATCCTTAATAAGCTCCAGCCGTCTCCTCTGCCTGAGGTTCAAATCCCTCTGAGTAAAAATATACTTCAAGCTCTTATGATCAGTAAATATATCACAATGATTACCAATAAGATATGGCCTCCAAGTTTTCAATGCATGCACAACTGAGGCTAACTCCAAATCATGTGTAGGATAATTATGCTCGTGATTCTTAAGCTGGCGTGAAGCATATGAAAAAACTTTACCTTCCTGTATCAAAACACTCCCAAGTCCTTGACAAGAAGCATCACAATATACTTGGAAGTCCTTATGTATATCCGACAGAGTTAAGACTGGTGCTGTAACCAAACGCTGCTTCAACTCCTGAAAGATGGCTTCACATTCATCAGTCCAAACAAATTTCTTCTCTTTCTTCAACAATTCAGTCATAGGCTTTGCAATCTTGGAAAAGTTCTCAATAAACCTCCTGCAATAACCTGCAAGGCCCAAAAAACTACAAATCTCCCCAACTATCGTGGGTGTCTTCCACTTTGTAACTGCAGCAACCTTAGATGGATCAACTGCAACTCCATTACCTGACACAACATGTCCAAGGAATGCTACCTCATCCAGCCAAAACTCACATTTGCTGAACTTGGCATACAACTAATGTTCCCTCAATTTCTCTAATACCAAACGCAGATGCACCTCATGCTCTTGCTTATTCTTGGAGAACACCAATATATCATCAATGAAAACAACCACAAATTTATCCAAGAACTCCATAAACACCTTGTTCATGATATTCATGAAGTATGCAGGAGCGTTAGTCAATCCAAATGACATAACAGTATATTCATCAACCCTTGTCTCGTAGTAAAAGCAGTCTTTGGAATATCTTGCTCACGAATCTTTA
Source organism: Triticum monococcum (assembly GCA_034509565.1). Taxonomy (NCBI): domain Eukaryota; kingdom Viridiplantae; phylum Streptophyta; class Magnoliopsida; order Poales; family Poaceae; genus Triticum; species Triticum monococcum. The sequence continues at coordinate 574,373,720 of CM067847.1, forward strand.
ATTGACGATAACCATAACGAAGATCAATCTTAGAAAACATAGTAGCTCCCTCCAACTGGTCAACTAGATCATTTATCACATGCAAAGGATACTTATTCTTAATGGTTACCTCATTCAAAGAACGATAATCAACACACATCCTCAAGGTTCCATCCTTCTTCTCCACAAACAAAACTGGAGCTCCCCAAGGTGATGAACTTGGGCGAATAAATCCTTGTTCCTGCAATTCCCTTATCTGCTTCTTCAATTCCTCCAACTCTTGAGGAGGCATTCTATATGGTCTCTTTGCAATAGGTCCAGTGCCCAGTGTTAAATCAATAAGAAACTCAATATCTCTATCTGGTGGCATACTGGCAACTCCTCTGGAAACACATCTGGATAATCCCTCACAACTGGCACCTCTTCCAGGCTACCCCCCTTAAGAGAGTTCACCTGCACCTGATTATGCTTATACTTACATATATATTTGATCCTCTTCCCTCCTGGTGCACTGAGAGTAATAGATCGACTGGCACAATCAATACGACCTTTATATAATTGTAACCAATCCATACCCAAAATAATATCCAGACCTTGTGACTTCAACATAATCAAATCCATAGGAAACTCATGCTTCCCAATAGACAAAGTCAACTGATGACAACCCACACCTTCTATCATCTCAGCTCCTGGAGAACTCAGTCTAATAGGCATACTAAGGGTTTTGGTTGGCAAGAATAGATGAGTTATAGATATAATAGGGCCAAAGACTATGTATATATAAATATATTCTACCCATATGCATAATATGATCAAGGCAACAAAACACAACAATGAATAGCACCAACAAACAAATAACAAACAATATAATAATATTATATATATATATATATCTTACCTAATAATAAAGCAAATTGGGTTTCTTTCGTTCGTCATGGCATTTTTTAGAAAAGTCCCTCTATTTAAGAGAATTCAACCCGCAGTCACTACAAAAAAAATACACTTCCGTGATGATACGTGTTTGTCACAGTAGGTCGCGTTTTCTGTCATTCATGTACATCCATGACAAATTTATGACAGAATCAAGATAGTCATACCTGTGCTGTCGTAGAAGTGTTCCATGACATTGCCAAAATTATCATCACAGAAGTGTCCACTTCCATGATGATAAATCGTGCGTCACGGAAGTGCTTTCGTCAAGGGTGACCGACACATGGCATCCACCATAATGGAACGTCGTTAAGCTACCGGGTCGGATTTTGGATCCGATAACCCGTTCATAGCCACGACCAATGCCGATTTTCCACATGTAAAATTCTCATTGGCTGACGGATCCACGCGTCAGCTCCGCGTTGGCACAGGTGTCACTCATCCAACGGCCGAGATGGGCCTATGATATGTTGACACGTGGACCGGCCCAAAAGTGGCCCACAAAGTTTAAATGGGCCGGCCCAACCGAAGGCCTAGAAGATTTAGCGGACCATAATGGGCCAGCCCAGCTAAAGGCCCACAAAATTTAGTGGACCATAATGGGCTGGCCTAGCTAAAGGCCCACACGATTTTGCAGACCATAATGGGCCGGCCCAGCTAAAGGCCCACAAGATTTTGCGGACCACAATGGGCCGGCCCAGCTAAAGGCCCACAAGATTCTGTAGACCATAATGGGCCGGCCCATCTAAAGGCCCAACATTCTCTGTCAAATCGACCCATCAACGGCCTGTCCTAAACTTGTCATCAACGCGGCCCATGGTCACTTCTGGCCCGTTAACTGTCCGCTAAGTAATTGGGCCGAATTATGACCCGGTGTATTTTCGGCCTGTTAAAGGTCCGGCTTCATTTGGGCCCATTTACAGGCCATCAAAACTTTCGGCCCATAAACGGTCGTGAAGGATTTGGGTCATATTCAGCCATGTCTGACATTCTGCCTGTTAGAGGGCCACTATAGCTTTGGGCCACTTTCAGCCTGTTGTCATTTTCAGCCTGTTAACGCCGAACGTAAACCACGGGTCATATGTGGCCCAACGTCATATCGGGCCCATTAACGGCCCATATAAACATGACGATAATCTAGCCCGACCGAAGTTCTGGCCTATTATAGGCCCGTGTATTAGGTCGACGCATTTACGGCCCGCTGAATTTTGGCCTGTCAAAGATCCGCATCATAAATGGGCCACCATTTCGGCCTGCTAAGTATAGTGGGTTATTTGGCACAATCAAGGCCCAATCTTAGTTTCGGTCTATTAAAGGCCCATGTTTTTTATGGGCTCGAGATATTTACACCTGTAAACGGCCTATTTTTACTGAGGGCCCAAATTATGTTTAGGCATGTTAAAGGCCCACTATGGGCACATGCCTACTAGAAAAATATGAAAGCTTATGCTGATTTAGGCCCAGATATTTTTAGTGGGCTACATGCCAATTTTGGCCCGTAATCGTTTTTAGCCCAATTGGAATGGGCCCGACGAATGTTGGCATGTTGGGCTCCTAGGAAGCTTTCGGCCGAATACATTACTAAGATAAACCTACACTATACAAAAATAGCGTCGTAATTACTGCAGCCTGAGGCAGCATCATAAATGTTGTATCACAACAAAATAAATTCCAACCATACAACAAAAGGCCTGTTGGCATAAAGTTTATAGTCCTTCCATATAAAAGCACCATCAGATGTATAGAAGCACATATCATTTGACCCGAGTGCTAATGTTTCAGGCTGTAGAATTTGATGGAGCAGCATGATCTCCACCTTTTTCCCGCCATTGCTCTTGAACAATGAAGCGAATGTCTGATAGTCTGGTTTCAAAACCATTCATATCTTGACGACATTTCTCAATCACTATTATTTTTTCCGAAACAACATCCATTAGGGATTGGACTTGTGTCTGGAGCACAGATATATCACTCTGTCTAGCAGGAAGATTTTGTTCAGTAGGCAATTTGGACGAGGTTACCTTGACAACCAACCCAGAATTACGCAGGAAGGTGCTTTTTGCACTGTTAGTGGAGAGATACTGACACATTGCAGCAAGAGGTGACATTGTGCTTGTAGTAGCCTCGTCACCTTCAGGTGGTTGTGGCTGTTCAATCATTTGTTCCATAGCTTCCTGAAAGTTTGAACTTGTAGATTAGTGTACCAGATAAGTTACTAATGAGACAAAAACAAACAAAGTAGGTTAAACGTTTATACATAACTTATTTGGGTGAACTACTGTAATACATTAGCATGTATTGTAGTGCCAACTACATAATAAAATCACTTTCGGAACATATGTCCATGTAGCATGCCTACTGTATTGTCTATTTCCTCACATTCATTAACATCTAAGGATAAAGAGACATGGTTTAAAGTAGGATGAACATAGTATGGCATCATTCATATCATGGGCAAACAGATATAAAACAAACAGGCTATTTTATCATTGTGTGCGCACGTGAACATAACAACGAGATTACAGATCAAGACCAAAAGAATATCCTTCATATCTTTTAAACCATGTAAGTTGAAATGATACGTTAAGACAACTGTGAATAAAAGTGAACAGAGTAACTGACATTGGCTGCAAACCAAGTAGTTAAATGAACACATCACAGTACTAATCAGTTCAAGGCAGAAGGAGTAAGGACTTACAACAGCGGCTTGAACTGGTGTGCTCATGCCCTTCATCTTCCTGGTGTGGCAATCCTTGAAGATTTGCACTGCATTCGGTTCAGGTTCTTTTTGGTCCGCTCGGGCTTTCCTCTGTATTTCGAACAAGTCAATATAGATACGATAATATGGCACAAAAAAGAAGAAGGAAGTAGCAGCTATTTACAAGAGCCTTGCAGTGTGCAATATAGCTACGAGATCCTGTTGTCTGTTGGAATTTCACTTTAGAACGGTTGGTTTTGTTCTTCAAATAGTTAGCCTAGAAGAAGATACACTTGTAAGGCACATACATAAATACAAGTTCAATCTGTGGTCTGATCAAATACATATAGCCTACCTGATACTTTGGATCAGACCAGTGTTTAACGAGGGTTGTCCAGTCTTCATCTGTAATATGTTCCACTGGAGATGTTTGGGCGATTTCATTATTAGCCTTGCCTTCAAAGTGAGATTTTCTAAGGTGGTACCGATACTGTCGCAGAGCAGACTGAAAACATGAGTGCATGCTTGTTTAGTTGCATCATCTTTCGGATCCAACTTGAACCTCATCTGTTGAAAAAAGAATGTGAGTCTTATTAGGAGGAAGCTAGAAAGTATGGGACAGAGAAAGACAATATTACTAATTGCGATGAATAACATTACTTACGGATAAATGGTCAAGGAAGGTGTTAAACTGGGTATTGTCTTTCTCATTCCTGTATTAGATCCACGTTGGGAGGATACGCGCATGCCACCTAACGGCAATGGCTGCCTCTGATACTAACTTGGCTGACTCTGTAGCATCACGTGGCCTTTTTAAACCTTCCTCAAAATGGATCTCCATTCTTCCTCCCATAGATTTTGTTAATCTGTCAAGCATTATCCCTGATGTCTGTTTCCGCTTGCGCCGTGGTGCTAGTTCAACAACGAATATGGAAAGTGTTAGTGTACATCAAACTATGAGAGTACATATAAACGAGCATGCAACTGCAACTTGACTCGGTTAGGTACCATCTTGGTGTTGATGCTCATGAGGTTCATCTGATCTTGCCAAGTCCTGTTGTGTCAGCAGTGCTTTAGAAGTAGTGTTAGGTGTGAAGGCAGCTTGGGAACTGGCCAGTTCCAGAGCAAACGAACAAGTAACTGGTTGAGATGCTGGTACAGTTGAAGCGGATGCTGCAGCTGGTGGAGTAGGTGATATTGTGTTTGTAGATTTAGCCGCTGGACTTGGACCTTCTACTGCACTCTAAGTACCAGCAGAATGTCGACGGCAGAACCTTTTCCGTTTCACCCGACGAGTAACAACACTCCCTACTATATTATTTTCCTTGCTCTTTTTTGACTTTGCCATGTCAAGCTGTACCCACAACACAAAATAATAAAATCACTCTTCAGAACTCATTGATGCATGATACAGACAAGCAATACTTTGATGTAAGACAACCGTATGAGGATGGAATATGTAAGAAAAATAGGACGGCATGACATATTCACAGCTATGATGTGCAAACTAAGCAGAAGGATTTTCAAGAAAATAGAAGTAATGCAAGCTAGACACCATATGAAAGATGCAACCAATATTACTCTGCCAAGTTAAAAGTGTCTTGTCATAAGTGGCAATTCGAAAAATTAGAAGCAGTACAACGTAGAAATCAATGCAAGATGCAACCACTATCAAACTGCCATGTTAAAAGTGTCCAATCAGGAGTGACTGATGCGGGATACACAACAGCAGTACTTTGATGTAAGAACATGGTATGATAGATAGATGCAGTGTATTCTAGACACAGAAAGCCATGTCTTATGCACATGTATAACGTATAAACTCAGCAGGTGCAATTTAATCAAAATAGAAGAAATACAGGCTAGACAATATATGCAACATGAAACCAATTATCACACTGTCAACTTAGAGCAAGCACCTGCGATGGTGGAGTACGGGAGATGAACTCATCATGTAGACTTGGGACTTCAACTTCATTAGCAGTAGCAGTGTCAAATCTAGAGAGTCTTTGTTTGCATCGGTGCGGGGGACCACCAACTTCCCCTAACTTACTATTTCCCTTCCTATTTTCTGATATTGCCTTATGAACTCAAAACCACAAGAAGATGAATAAAATTAGCTCTACATAACTGGTTGATGCATGATACAGACGAACACTACTTTGATGTAAGGCAAGCACAGGTTGGGAGGATGGAATATATACAAAAAAATACAGCGTTTCATATTCACACGTACGATAGGAGGATGGAATATGTATGAAAAAACAGTAAGCGGAAGGCATTTCAACAAAATTAGAAGAAATGAAAGCTAGGCACCATATGAACATCCAACCAATATCACTCTATCAGGTAAAAAGTGTCTCGTCGTAAGTGCCATTTCAAGAAATTAGAAGCAGTACAAGCTAGAAGACAATTCAAGATGCAACCTACATCACAGTCCCAAGTTAAATCTGTCTTATGGGTAAGTGATCGTTGCAGGTATAAGTTGTAAGCTACGCAGATGCAATTCAACATAATCAGAAGCAATACAAACTAGACATCATACGGAAAACGCAACCACATATAACATTTCCAAGTAAGAGCAAGCACCTGTGATGGTGGAGTAGGGGAGATGTGCTCATCATGTACACGTATGTTCTAGAAATAGGAACACGTGTCATATTCACATGAATTATGTGTAAATTAAGCAGATGCAATTCAAGTTAGAAGCAATACAAGCTAGACATCATACGCAACATGCAACCACATATAATAGTGTCAAGTTAGAGCAAGCACCTGTGATGGTGGAGTAGGGGAGATGTGCTCATCATCTACACAGCTACGTTGACTGTCCAGCCTTGTGTTGTCTTGCGAATCTTGTTGGGAGGATGGCGGAGTAGAATCTATAGAGACCCCCTGTTTGAGTTGCTCCGAAGGACCACCATCATCCACTGCTGGACTAATTTCCTTTGGCTGTAATGATTTTGCATTGTGAAGTCAAACCGATAAGAAAAGGGAATAAAATTCGCTCTTCAGAACTCATTCATGCATGATACTGATGAACACTACTCGGATGAAAGGAAAACACATGACGCGAGGATGGAATATGTATGAAAAACAGGATGGTGTGACATATTCACACCTATGATGTGGTAACTAAGCAGAAGGCATTTCAACAAATTAGAAGCACTGCAAGCTAGACACCATATGAAAGATGCAACCAATATCACTATGCCAAGTTCAAACTATATGGCATTTCAACAAATTAGAAGTAGTACATGCTAGAAATCATATGCAAGACACAACCAATATCACAGTGGCGACTTAAAGGTGCCTTATCATAAGTGACTGATGAGGGATACACAAGAATAGTAGTCTGATGTAGAAACAGGAACACATGTCATATTCAAAGGTATTATGTGTAAAGTAAGCAGATGCAATTCAACAAAGTTAGAAGCAATACAAGCTAGACATCATACGCAACATGCAACCACATATAATAGTGGCAAGTTAGAGCAAGCACTTGTGATGGTGGAGTAGGGGAGATGTGATCATCATCTACACAGCTACGTTGACTGTCTAGCCTTGCGTTGTCTTGCGAATGTTGTTGGGAGGATGGCGGAGTAGAATCTGTAGAGAACCTCCGTTTCATTTGCTCGAAAGGACCACCACCATCCAATGCCTTGCCAATTTCCTTCAGCTTTATTGATTTTGCATTGTGAGGTCATACTGACAAGAAAAAGCAATATCATTCGCTCTTCAGAACTCATTCATGCATGATACTGACGAACACTACTCTGATGAAAGGCAAAGTCATGATACGAGGATGTAATATGTATGAAAAAATGGACGGCTTGACATATTCACACCTATGATGTGGTAACTAAGCAGAAGGCACTTCAACAAATTAGAAACACTGCAAGACACCATATGGAAGCTGCAATCAATATCACTCTGCCAGTTAAAACTGTCTCGTCATAGGTGGCATTCATCAAACTAGAAGCAATACATGCTAAATATCATATTCAAGACGCAAACCAATATCACACTGCCAACTTAAAGGTGTCCCATCATAAGTGACTGATGCAGGATACACAAGAAAAGTAGTTTCATGTAAGAACATGGTGTGATAGTCAGATATAGTATGTACCAAAAACAGGAAAGCGTGTCATATTCACATGTATCATGTGTAAGCTAAGCAGATGCAGTTTACACTAATTAGGAGCAATACGAGCGAGACACCATATGCAACATGCAACCAGATATCACACTGCCAAGTTAGAGCAAGCACCTTGGATGGTGGAGTAGGGGAGCGGAGACTCAGACCTTGTAATGCACTATCAGTACAAGGAGAATCGGTACAGATGCTCCGTTTACGTTGCTATAGAGGACCACCATCATCGCCTTCCTTACTCTTTTCCTTCCTCTTTCTTGATTTTGCCTTGTCAAGTCAATACCACAAGAAAAAGGAATAAAATTTGCTCTTCAGAACTCATTGATGCATGATACTGACGAACACTACTTTCATATAAGGCAGCCGCATGATAGGAGGATGGAATATGTATGAAAAATAGGACCACATGACATATTGACATGTATGATGTATAAAGTGTAAATTAAGCACAAGGTGCTTGAACTTATTAGAATGGATGCAAGCTAGAAACCATATGAAAGATGAAACCAATATCACTCTGCCAAATTAAAAGGGTGCCCTAACAAATGTATTTAACCAAATTAGAAGCAATACATGGAAACAAGCTAGAAATAATATGCAATATGCAACGAATAAAGGTGACGCATCGTAAGTGATTGATGCAGGATACAGAAGGGAGGTAGTTCCATGTAAGAACAAGGTTAACACATAGATGTAGTGTGTACCAAAAATAGGAAGGCATGTCATATTCATAGGTATAGCGTGTAAACTAAGCAGATGCAATTTACCCTAATTAGAAGCATTAAAAGCTAGACACCGTATGCAACATGCAACCACATATCACACTGCGAAGTTAGAGCAAGCACCTGTGATGGTGGTGTAGGGGAAGTGCGGTCTTCAGGTACATAGCTACGTTCAATATCTTCATTTAGGCTTGCTGTTTCTTGAGAATCATGTGGAGAGGATGAAATTGCATTGTTTATAAGAGTATTGTGTCTCATATTAACCCACACGCGTGACTGTCTCATCATAAGCGATAGAAGCAGGATACACAAGAAGAGTAGTTTGATGTAAGAACATGGTGTGATAAACAGATGTAGTATGTACCAAAAACAGGAAGGCGTGTCATATTCACATGTATAATGTGTAAGCTAAGGAGATGCAATTTAACAAATTAGGAGCATTGATGAGGGATACACAAGAAAAGTAGTTTGATGTAAGAACATGGTTAATAGAAAGACGTAGTATGTACCAAAAATAGGAAGGCATGTCATATTCACAGGTATAATGTGTTAACTAAGCAGATGCAATTTACCCTAACTAGAAGCATTACAAGGTAGACACCATATGCAACATGCAACCACATATACACTACCAAGTAAGAGCAAGCACCTGCGATGGTGGTGTGGGGGAATTGCGGTGATCAACTAGAGAGCTACGTTGACTATCTTCATTTAGCCTTGCTGTTTCTTGAGAATCATGTGGGGAGGATGACACTTCACTCTTTAAACGAGTAGGGCGTCTCACAGTAACCCACTCGGGTGACTGTCTCATCATAAGTGATTGACGAGGGATACAAAAGAGCATTAGTTTGATGTACGAACATGGTTAATAGACATATGTAGTATGTATCAAAAATAGGAAGGCATGCCATTATCAAAGGTATAATGTGTAAAGTAAGCAGATGCAATTTAACCAAATTGGAAGCAATACAAGCTAGACACCATATGCAACATGCAACCACATTTGACAGTGTGAAGTTAAAGCAAGCACCTGGGATGGTTGTGTGTGGCAATTGAGATCATCAACTGTAGAGCTACGTTTACTGTCTCCAACTGTTGACACTGCACCCATTAGAGCGCTCAAATGCTTAGTGCTTATCTTCAAATTACACTGGAGCGACTTCTGTCTTTTCTTTTCTGCATTCATCAACATTGCGCCAGAGTCTGAAATACCCATGCATAAAAAAACAATAGTGTGAGTATGGGTGAAGTGTGTGCACAATTAGTACAATGCAAAGGTAGCAAATAGCAGGTCGGTGAGAAATAAATGACGGGAGACATATGATAGCTCTACAACATGCATGGCACACTAAATTACTACAGGATTCTATGAAAATAACAGTCGACTGAAAGCAAATAGGTCGGTCCATTTTTTCTGCACCATCCGATGTACAAAGAACGGGCAGATCGCCTTCATCTACCTCCAGCCAGTCAGTGTTGACGATCTTGCTCGAAACACCAGCGACCACTGGCCCAGTATTCCTCCCCTGCCTGCGCCCTCCCCTCGACCTCACCGCATCGCCGTGCTTGGCACCGTCCCCCCGACCATCCATTCAAGCCCCGCCGACCTCTAGATCGGGCGCGAGCAGCTCCTGCGCCCCACACCCCTATGATAGACACCGATGCGCCGCTTCCCCGGGGAACAGGCGGACTAGGTGCTCCGTGTGCCTAAGCGGGTGCTGCTTCTTTTAATTGTGGTTCGACTGACCCTGAATTGAAATCCAGGCGGGCTACTGACCTCTAGCAAAGGTGAAATAGTAAAAGGGAGGAAACCTTGTGAATTTAGTATCACGAAGAAGATGCAGTAAGAAGTGCTCCACTAGTTTCTTTCGTGGGATGAATACGGTGTGAGTGGAGACATAAGATTTGCACGAATAAGGGAAGAGGAGTACCTCTTTCTGCTGGTAGTGTTGTGTCCTCCTTCTGTTTTTCCAAGGATCTTCTTGTTGTTCGCCGGAAACCAAAAGTTGTGGAGGACAGGCAGCCTTGGACGAACCCATGGCCAAGTGTTGAGTGTGGTGCGGTGGCCGTCTGTTGGCGGCGAGGAAGCATATCCAAGGCGGCGAACAACGGCGTAGCGGGAATAGCTTCGGTGCGGTGGATGGTTGCGATAGTGGAGCCGCAGCAGTGAGGCGTAGGACGGTGTGGTTGGAGTGGTTCTGGTACGGCACACGTCGGCGTCGGCCTCATGGAGGCAGCTCTGCCTCGGCTTCAGCTGCTAATTCCTTGAGGGCGTTGCGGTTGCGGTTGCGTTGGACGACGACGTCGGGGCACCGGCTCCGGCGTGATGGAGGAGGACGGCGGTGGATTGGCCTCTATAGGGTGGAGGACGGAGGATGCTAGGGTTTCCCGGCTGGTGGAGAGGGTGTTTTCTCGCCCACGGAGTTTGAATGGGGAAACGGAGGGAGGCGGGGAACTAAGGGGGAACAATGTTTCAGTTTGAGAAGCGCTTATTTGAAATTTGGGGAAAGTTACAAACTTTGCCCCCATCTAAAATTTCGGACATATTGCAGGTTGGGGGTAGGATAGTCATGTCAGGTGTCCCAAATGTGGGCGGGATAGATTTCGGCCGAGCGCATGGATAGGCGCCCATGGCGTATGAATGCTTCTCGGAGGCGGTTGAGACTGGTGTCTTGGCAAAGTTACAAACCTACCCCGGTTTAGACCTTTGGACATTGGGCCGATAGGCTACACGGGGCAGAGTCAGGACAGTAATTTCCTTCCACCAAAACATTAGTCTCGCACGGTTTCGGGTGACCAGATGCCTATTTGGCGCTTCGTTCAATATTTGGGAGCAGAAGCATTAACGTTTTTGGTTCTCTTGAATTGAACTTTCAGGATTTGTCAAACTTCACAAATCTTTAATCTTGAAAATCCTAAAGCTACGATTATTTTGGAATGGAGGGGGTACATTTGAATATACATTGTACACGAGTATATATTAAAAAATATGCAACTTACCTCAGTTCATGCATGGTTCCAGATATAATCTCCTTGGTTGCAAAAAAGTTAGATATGCGTATGAATATATATAGCATGTTCAAACTCACAACAAAGATTGATGCCCCTTTTACATCTGATTTACAAATGCCATTATCTCGGGTTCAAATAGATGAATGCACTTCCTATGAATTCGAATCTTCGAAACCCCCTTTATGTTGAATTCGACATGTATTCTATTTCGTAGCTAGCAATTTGGAATGTATCCATGCAAGTGACAAATGTATAAAGTGCTTCACACTAACAACATGGAGTGCACTAATTAATGTTTATATATGAATTGCAAAAGCATCCATTGCCTGTATTTCAAACCGCTCTCACTCTATGGATCGATAATATGAAATAAACACATGGACATGCTAGAATTCAATAGAGTATGGGTGTCTGATAGACCGATTTTCGTCCATACGCAATTTGCAAAATTCATGATCTCATCCAAAAATAATAATGCCATTTATATTTCAATTTAATGCGTAGAACCGCCTTTTACACGTAGATGCACTATGCCTCGCCCCGTTCTCACAAACGCGTTATATCTCTCTCTATCTATCGCATAAGTGCACACACTTTATATGCATCGGCATTTCTCTTTCACACATGCTCACAATCTCTCTCAGGGTGTCGGGGTGTCTCACGCACATGCTCTCTATGTTTCTCTCTCTCTCTCTCTTTCTGACTACTATGTACCACTCTTTTCACTAATCTCAGTTGGAAAACACTATTTCTCTCACATGCATATATACACATGCACGGTCTCTACTAGCCCTCTATACGCACATATATGTGCCTACGTGTCTCCCGCACACACATTATCTTTAGGCCTCTCTCACACACATTGCCCCCCCGACACACCTCTGTCGGATCATGGGTTCCGGCAGACCCTTAAGGTTCGAACTCTAGGGTGCGCGCGGAGATCGCTCCCTCTACCTCCCCGTCTCACAAAGATCTAAACTACTAAAAGAACTGCACAAGAGACACAAGGTTTATACTGGTTCGGGCCACCGTTGTGGTGTAATACCCTACTCCAGTGTGTGGTTGGTGGATTGCCTCCTGGGGCTGGTGATGATGAACAATACAAGGAAGAACAGCCTCGCGGGGGTCTGTTCTTGGCTGGGGCGATGAACTCCTAGGAGGAGTTCAGTCACCCCACTCTCTCTCTCTCTCACTCACTCTCTCTGCTTGCTAGCCGGACCAACCAACCGACCGACCTCCCTTGCTATGTGGGTGGCTGGTCCTATTTATAGGCAAAGGCCCTGGGCCTCTTCCCAAATATTGAGCGGGAAGGGCGCCAACAATGGCGGGCTAATTTGAAGGGGAACAGCAAGTACACTTATCCTGACTAAAGTTGGTCTTCGCCTGCGAAAGGCTCTGCGGTGACGCCATGCTGGGCTCCATGGTGACCTCCGTCTCATAGTCCGCCTGGTCTTGGTCTCGTTGCACCGAAATGGCAACCTTTGGCTGATGCCTCGGTACTCCGCGGCTGCGCTTGCCCCCTTTGCACCAAAGAGTAAAGAAGGACGTTGCGCGCGCTGGCGCCCGCCTGGCGCCCTAAGTCGTCATGGCTTCCGTCATGGGCACCTCGCGAGGTACCCCGCCTTGATTTCTCCGCCTCCTCGCGAGCCAGCCTGAGGAGGCTGCACCTGAGGATGCGCCGTGTCGTCCGCCCCGCGAGGCTTGGCCCCTCGCGAGGGTCTTGAGTCTTGTGTTGATGAAGATGGGCCATGCTGGGCCTCCTTTGAGCCATGCCGCAGGCCGCAGGTAGGCAAGTCTGGGGACCCCTGTTCCCAGAACGCCGACAGTAGCCCCCGGGCCTAAGGCGCGCATGGACTTGAACGTGCCGAGAGGAGAAAGGGCAAGGGCGAAGCGCCGCGGGCCCTAACAGCCTGCGGCCTTGGGCGCCGCGTGGCGGTTGATTGGACGCAAGTGCTTTAGCAACCGCGCAGGTTGGCAAAGGAGTGGCATCTGCCCAGACTTCGCGTTTTGCTTTCTCCGGTCGCTGCTTAGATCCCCTTTCTTGCGCCTTCCCTTTCTTCCTCCAAACTTCCAGATCTACTCCAGCTGCGTGACTTAGGAAGCCATGGCGCCTCACCAGCCTCCGGCCGAAGCTTGGTATTCTCCTGCTCTGGACTTGCCGAATGTGTCCAAGGTGAGCCTTGCCCGGCTGCGCCGGATGGCGGCGGCGCAGGGCATCAACGGGACGAAGGTGTTCAAGGCCAGCTCCGCCACCCTGAGGGCCAAGGGAGCACCTTTTATCCTCTCTTTGTAAGCTCCATTGCTGCGGTCCTGGTGCCTCCCTTCTTCGAGTTCTTCTTCTCTGTCCTCCGCCATTACAACTTGCAGGCTCTGCATCTCCACCCCAACTCTGTCCTTCTTCTGGCGATCTTCGCTTACTACTGCGAGGCCCACGTAGGGGTGCAGCCTTCGGTGACCTTGCTGCGCCACTACTTCTCCCTCCGGGTCACCGGCGGCTCTTCTTCTGCGTGCGCGGGCTTTGTCGCGTATGGCGGCACCATTGCCATCTCGAATCCCGGGAAGAGGATTGAGGGCTTCATGAGCAAGTGGGTCTTGGCAGATGCCGGGCGCATCCACCCTCGGCTGATCTTGCCCGCGGAGCAGCCCGTGAGCTCCAGCAACTGGTGCCGAGCGGAGCTCACGGACCCCCGCGTGAAACTGGTGTTGGAGAAGATGGACGCGGACCTGAGGCCGGCTAGCATGGCGGCGGCGAAGTTGACCGGTGCATCGCTGCTGAAGGAGTTCCTGGAGCACCAGCTGGCTCTGCTCCGGCGGTACCCTTCTCCAACATGGAGGCCTCATCCGAGCCCCGAGGTCGTGGACGAAGAGGATGTGACCGTGGTTCTCCAATCTCTGGTCGGGGGCGAGGTGGCAAGGTTGAAGGGCGCTCCCAAGCCCTTGTTCCTTCGCGACGACGGGGAGCAGGTGGTGAAGTCCATGCCTATTTTTAACGGGGACGAGCTCGTGTCCGTGGCGGCTTCCGAAGGACCAGTGGATGTGCCCTCCGGCGACTCCAGCAATGAGGAGGAGGAAGAGGAGCGGGGAGAGGGGCCCGACTTTGGGGCGACTGAAGGAGAGTCGAGGGCTCCCCTCTCCCGGCGCGGGTCCCGCACTCTCCGCCTCCCGCCGAGCGATGATGATGATGATGACGTACTGGGTAGCGGGAGCTCGCCCATGATCCCGGAGAGGGGCAGGACCGGGTCGATCCCCCGCGGGTCCGTCCTGACTCCGGGGCGAACCGTGGGCGCGCCTTCTGCTTCTGAGGTCGACCCTTCCAGCCGGCTGTCAGGCTTCAAGTTGGGCCGGAGGCTGCCCGAGCTCACCGGCGATGACCCGTAAGTGCTTGATCCTTGATCTTTTATTTCTCGTTCCGCCGACGAGGCTTGATGATTGCTTCTCTTGAATAGGCTGGCGCCAGCGGTGAAGAAGCCGAAGGGAGCCCCCGAGGCCCCATCTGCGGTGACACCTCCGCCTGTAGGGGAGGGAGATCGTGATGCGCGGGCCTCTCCTGCCCGCTCATCCTTGCGAGGCTTGGCTAAGCTGGCTGGGGCGAGCCCAGCCCCCATGGCTCGAACGACTCCCGAGGCGCCCTCGTCTGGCGCCGCTCCTACGGCTGTGGAGGCGCAGCGGACTCCGCCTCGGGACACTGCGGCCTCGCCGCCGCTACTTTCTCCTCCCGTTCCATCGACCGTTGCTTCCCCAACTCCTCCTGTTGTCTTGGGGCGCACCGATGTGTCTCCGCCTCCTTCTTCCTTCTTGGAGCGTGCCGTTGCTGAACTGGACCGGCTGCGGCAGGATCTTCTCGGTGCCGACCCTCGCCTGGTGGCCGGGCGCCTGGAACTGGCTTTGGGGTGGATTCGTTCTGATGCTTCGATTCGGGCGGCGTTGGTTCAGGCCTCAACGGCCTGTGACAGAGAGAGGGAGGCCACCCTCGAGGCGAAGGCTGCCCGAGACGCGGCCCTGGGGGAGGCGGTTGAAGTCCGCGGTCATTGCAAGGCGCTGGAGGACGAGCTGCAAGGCCTGCGGGACCAGCTCGCGAAGGAGGTTCGCCTTAGCCAAGAACAAGAAGAAGGCATGAAGGCTCGCGAGGCGGCTATCAAGGGCCGGGAGGCCAAGCTCAAGAAGCGCAGCGACCGTCTAAGTGCACTGGGGGAGGAGCTGGAGGCGACGAGGGTCGAGCTGGTCAGCAAGGCCAAGGTTCTTGCCGAGGATCGTGTGGCCATCGCGGACATGGAGAAAGATGCCCGCGCTTCGCTGAAGACACTTTACGAGAGCGGCCTGGACAGCCCGCTAGCCGGTGATGGTGACGGCCCCGCCAAGCTGCTTCCTTTCCTGGTTAACGCCCTTGGGGACGTCGCCCTTGGCATCGGCCCCATGGCCGAGGCCGAGGCGCGCGTCCTGTCTTCTGCTGCGCTGACGCGGGTCTTCGCCAACATCTACCTTCGTGATCCCAACGCCGACCTCGATGGCCTGCTGGAACCGGTGAGTGGCGAGGGTGCTGCCGCCGCTGTCGAAGCCGTGAAGGGGCGCGCGGAGGCACTGCTGGGGAAGTTCCGGGTCTTCAGCACCAAGCCAAAGCAAGGCACTGCCGGCCCTGCTGCTCCACGAGGCGAAGCCACTCCGCACAGCTTCACCACCGACAAGTGACTCCGTTCCATCCCGGTTCTTCTTTCAATTCCTGCACATGCATCACGCCTCGGGGAGGCATTTAAACTTGCGTTTGGTACTGAGACGACAATATGGGTTGTAATATTTGCTTTTAAATTCCTTGAATTTTATGTTTTTCTTCCCTACTTGCTTGTGTTCTACGCCGGCAGAGCCCGGCCCCGCGCGTGCCTCACCCAGCATTAGCCCCGACCGGAAACCAGGACGGGACCAAAGGAGTGAGGGGCTACGTGACAAGTTAGGCTCCTGAGTCGCGATGCTCAGGAGTCCCCCTTGGCGTGCGAACAACAAGTAGGGAGGCGCGATGTAGGTGTATATTCCGTTCTACGTCTGCAGAGCCCGGCTCCGCGCGTACCTCACCCAGCATAGCCTTTCGGAACTAAGGAGTGAGGGGCTACGGAGCCAGTTAGGCTCCTGAGTCGCGATGCTCAGGAGCCCCCCTTGACGCGCAAACAGCGGGTGATGAGGTGCAATGTAAGCGGGGCTACCGTTCTACGTCTGCAGAGCCCGGCCCCGCGCGTACCTCACCCAGCATAGCCTTTCAGAACTAAGGAGTGAGGGGCTACGGGACCAGTTAGGCCCCTGAGTCGCGATGCTCAGGGGTCCCCCTTGACGCGCAAACAGCCTTCATACCTTGGCTCCGCTTAGGGAGAGACGCGCGACGAACCAGGCCTGAGGGGCCTGGCTGGGCGGCGTACGTCTGGGCGTGACCCAGTCGTAGCCCCCGTGCCTAGCCCCCTCGCGCGGCACTCCCGAGGGGAGGCGTTGCGATGAGGCCAGCCACTAAGCTCTGGGCTCCTTGAGGTTAATGCGGCCCGGAGGCCACCCCCAGTTGTTTATCACCAGCGCGGAGCATAGCGCTTCCGTATGTGTACGGGCATAGCCGCTCCTCGGCAGTGTCGTCAGCCAGTGCGGAGCATGGTGCTTCCACTGGTACGTGGGAGGGGGCTCCCCTCCGGGAGGAGCCCCCAGGGCGTGTACAGCCCCGCCCTGACACGTGGCTGGCACGGTAGGGCTAGGTGAGGTGTATCTAGGCACCCATGAGCCAGTGCGGGACTCACAAGGCCCAACCTCTAGGCGGGTTCCGCCTAGCACTGGGTCATATCTTGAGATGTGTCCCTGCAAAATTTGGTTAGATGCCGGTACTCTACGTCCTCGGGTCCTGGCCCTCGAGCTTGTCTCAGCCGTCGCTGGTATGCCAGGTCGCGATGCCGTGGACAAGGCCAGAGGGTGAGGGCTGGAGAGCCAGTAAGAGCCCTGAGTCGCGATGCTCAGGGGACCCCCCCCCCCCTTTAACGTGCAAGTGGCCGACATGGAGAAGAAGGGATGCCGCGGACAGGCATCAAGCAATCAAGCGTGATAGGCGAATGCATAATTGGAAATAAACGGGAGGGAGATACACGCCGCTGGGCCTAGCCCGAGCGGCTTGGGGATGATGCAGCCCGAGGGGCGCCCCCATCAAGGCAAACTAACGTCCGAAAAATAGAAGGGGATACATGCCGCAGGGATGGACCCACGCGGCCTGGGAGTGATGCAACCCTGGGAGGGTGCTCCCAGCTGGGAATGAAGCTTGAAAGATGTCACCTGAGGATGTCATGAGCGAAGTGGCGTTGGTGCAGCAGACTCAGTGGGCTGCGGAAGCTGATCCTCACGAGCCCCCAGGCCCCGGGGCCTCGGGAGGCTATGGAGGCACTGGTGACTCCTCGCGAGCTGTCTTCATCTCCGCCAAGGCCGCGGAACGCCTGTCTTCCTGAGCCTCCTTGATGCCCCTCATGAGGCGCTGGTATGCCGCAGCCATGCTCGGCAGGCCGTAAGGCATGCGAACATAGCTATGGGGTGGACCCCCGCAGCGCCCCACTTGCGAGGGCCAGATACGCTCTGTCGTGGCGATCTGATTGAGCCCTGGTACGTCGACGCAGACGCGCAGCCCACCATCCTCGCCTGGATGTGGGGCCACAGCTGGTAGACGGCGGCAACCTCTCATGATCCTTCACTCCTGTAGTTCTTGAATGGCCTCGTTAACGAACTCCTGCTGGTCTGACCTTCCTTGCCTGGCTCCTTCTCGAGGGAAACGTGCTTCGAAGCACGCCTCCACATGGTGCCTAAGCGCCTCCCTCGTGACCCTGGCTAGGTCGGTGGCCCTCCAGGGGAGAGCCCCCGAGCCCTGCCTAAGGAGGGCGTCGGGCGCGCTTTCCTATGCGACGGATGGGGGGTCCCCCTAGGCTGACACGGGCCCTGAAGGGCCTGCTTCCTGAGGGGCTGAGCCTGACGACGTCTTCTTCTTCTTGGGGGTGGTCTCAGGAAGCCTCCTGCTTCCGCGATCTGGGTCTTCAAGTGACGCGGCCTGAAAGGCTCGCTCCAGGGAACACACTGCATCCTTCCCTTCACAGGGCACCGTGATGACGCCGCCACTTCCTGGCATCTTGAGGATGTTGTAGCCATGGTGAGTCACGGCCATGAACTTGGCCAGCACTGGGTACCCGAGGATGGCGTTGTACGGCAGGCGGATGTGGGCGACGTCGAAGTCGATGAGCTCGGTGCGGTAGTTGCTGCGAGCCCCGAAGGTGACAGGGAGGCGGACCTGCCTGATCGGGACTGTGGAACCGTCGGTGATTCT
This sequence comes from Triticum monococcum, assembly GCA_034509565.1. Taxonomy (NCBI): domain Eukaryota; kingdom Viridiplantae; phylum Streptophyta; class Magnoliopsida; order Poales; family Poaceae; genus Triticum; species Triticum monococcum. The sequence goes on from CM067847.1 coordinate 574,392,535, forward strand.
GGAGAAAGGCTTGGTTGACTGAAGCTGGTCATAGGGCACGTGGAGGTTGTCGAATGTTTCCACGGACAGGACGTTGAGCCCTGCCCCTCCGTCGATGAGGGTCCTGGTGACCAGCACGTTGCTGATGACTAGGGAGCAAAGCATCGGGAGGACTCTGGCCGTGGCCGCGCACTTGAGCTGGTCTGCTGAGCTAAACGTGATGGCGCACGCCGACCACCTGAGGGGCGCGTTGCTTCGAGCTTGGGGAGAGCTGCATTCACTTCACGGGCAAACTGCTTGAAGATACGTTGAGAGGCTGGGGCTTGAGTTCCACCCAGGAAGCAGGCGATTGCGCGCGGCTCTTGGAAGCCCCCAGCCCCCTCGTCTTGATGGCGGTCTTCGTTCCTCCTTGGCTGAGGCGGCAGCAGAGGTAGGCTTGTGTTGCCATGAGGGCGATCCTCACAAGGCTGATCCCTCCAGTCTCCCTCGCAAGGCAGGTCCCGCCAGCGGTCCTCGCGAGGTTGGTCGCGCCACCCTTGGCGCGGGCCACGATCTTCCCAGCATCCTGGGTTTCTTCCTCCTCCTCGGCCGTAGCCCCGGTCAGCACGGTCAGGGCGACGGCCGATCCTTCCTTCTCGCACGACGCGGAGTTCTTGGCATTCGTTGGTGTTGTGGGTGTGGAGGTCGTGGTACACATAGTACTGGCTGCCCCTGGAGGGTTCGGGCAGATCCTTGCCCCGCTTGGTGTCTGGTTCTGCAGCGAGTACGGCAGCCGCCTTGCGCTTCACATACTTGGCCTTGGGCTTCTTCTCTTTTGGGTCCGCGGCAGGCAGCTCGAGGAGGGAGAGACGTCCCTCCTCAGCCCTGGCGCACTTGTTCGCCAAGTTGAACAGCTCCAGGGAGGTGCAGAGGTCTTCGTGCATCGCCAGCTCCTCCTTCATCTTGACGTCGCGCCCGCCATCGGAGAAGGCCGAGATGATGGCTTCCTCGGACACCTTGGGGATCTTGAGGCGCGCACTGTTGAAGCGCTGGATGTACTTTTGCAGGGTTTCCCCAGGTTGTTGCTTGATGCGGCGCATGTCGCTCATGGCGGGTGGCCGGTCGCGAGTACCTTGGAAGTTGGCGATGAAGCGGGTGCGCATCTGGTCCCAGGAGGAGATCGTGCCCGGAGCCAGATTCAGGAGCCAGGTTCGAGCTCCTTCCTTGAGCGCCATGGGGAACCAGTTCGCCATGACCTTTTCATCCCCGCTGGCAGCCTCGATGCCCAGCTCATAGAGCCGGAGGAACTCTGTGGGGTCAGTTGTGCCGTCGTAGTGAGGAGGCAGGTCTGGCTTGAACTTGCCGGGCCACGCGATGCTGCGCAGCTCGGTGGTGTAGGCGCGGCAGCCGGCGGTGGCCACGAAAGGCTTTGGCTGGTGGAGAGCTTGGTCTTCAGGGTCCCCACGCGCTGCATCTAGGAGCAGAGCGGGGTCTTGGCGTGCCGGAGCTGGAGCAGGGTCGCGGCGTGCCGGAGCAGGGAGCGCTCGGGCAGCTCCTTGCGGGCGAGGGGCTTCTTGGCAGCTCCATTCTTGTTGCGCTGGCACCTGACGGAGCGGGTTCCGCCCAGGGGCCACGCGCCTTGGAGCCATGGCATCTTCTTGGAGAGGAGGCAGCTGGTGCGCCTCTGGAGCTTCGTTGCCCGCGCGGGGCGGGGTGTGGCGCAGAGGAACGGACGGCGCGGAAGAGCCCCCTGCGGCGCGGACAAGCTCGGCGACGCGGTCGAGCCACTCTTCGTAGACGTCGTCGATGGGGCGGTAGCGCAAGAGCTCGTTTGCCACGAGGAGCGCAGCTCGAGCCTCCAAGGGTGTGCAGAGCGCGCGGGACAAAGAGCCAGCTGGTGTGAGCGATGGAGTAGCGGCGCTGCCGTCTTGGCGCACGGATGGATGCTGAGACAACGCTTGCTGCTCACCCCCCACTGGGCCGGTGGCAGCGTTGACGGCGGGCGACGGGGAACGACGAGGACGCCCACCGACGGGGGCCGTCTGGGCGACGCGAGAAGCGATGGCGGCCCGGCGCTCGGCGCGGGCCCGACGAGCGTCAGACATGGACGCGACGGTCGGAGGAGAACGGAGTGGTGGAGGACAGATTCCGGCGCACCCCAACCTGGCGCGCCAAATGTCGGATCACGGGTTCCGGCAGACCCTTAAGGTTCGAACTCTGGGGTGCACGCGGAGATCGCACCCTCTACCTCCCCGTCTCACAAAGATCTAAACTACTAAAAGAACTGCACAAGAGACACAAGGTTTATACTGGTTCGGGCCACCGTTGTGGTGTAGTACCCTACTCTAGTGTGTGGTTGGTGGATTACCTCCTGGGGCTGGTGATGATGAACAATACAAGGAAGAACAGCCTTGCGGGGGTCTGTTCTTGGCTGGGGCGATGAACTGCTAGGAGGAGTTCAGTCACCCCTCTCTCTCTCTCACTCACTCTCTCTGCTTGCTAACTGTACCAACCAACCGACCGACCTCCCTTGCTATGTGGGTGGCTGGTCCTATTTATAGGCAAAGGCCCTGGGCCTCTTCCCAAATATTGAGCGGGAAGGGCACCAACAATGGCGGGCTAATTTGAAGGGGAACAGCAAGTACACTTATCCTGACTAAAGTTGGTCTTCGCCTGCGAAAGGCTCTATGGTGACGCCGTGCTGGGCTCCATGGTGACCTCTGTCTCATAGTCCGCCTGGTCTTGGTCTCGTTGCACCGAAATGGCAACCTTTGGCTGATGCCTCGGTACTCCGCGGCTGCACTTGCCCCCTTTGCACCAAAGAGGAAAGAAGGACGCTGCGCACGCTGGCGCCCGCCTGGCGCCCTGAGTCGTCATGGCTTGCGTGATGGGCACCTCGCGAGGTACCCTACCTTTATTTCTCCGCCTCCTCGCGAGCCAGCCTGAGGAGGCTACGCCTGAGGATGTGCCGTGTCGTCCGCCCCGCGAGGCTTGGCCCCTCGCGAGGGTCTTGAGTCTTGTGTTGATGAAGATGGGCCATGCTGGGCCTCCTTTGAGCCACGCCGCAGGCCGCAGGCAGGCAAGTCTGGGGACCCCCATTCCCAGAACGCCGACAACCTCTCTCTTAGTAGTTGGCGGATATGATTTCATCATATCATTCGGTAGGATATCCCTAGCTGTTAGGCTGGCTGGTAATACGAGGCAAAGTTTTACCCTAGTTCGGATCAGACCCTTGCAGTTGAAGAAAGAGCCTACTCCTGGTACTGTATATTAGTGATAGGGGTGTGTACAAAGTATACGTGAATACCAGGCATTGTGTGTGTGTATACTATCAACGAACTAGGCCCCAAGCTTGTATAACATACTAAGGGCCTAGGGTTACAAATCATATATAGTCGGCTTATCACTAGTGGGGATAGAGTCCTCTACGACTCTGGTAGCTTCGTGTTGTACGCCAAGTCCTCCACAGGGTCTTCGTATAACACGTCTCGGTCCAACCTATATGTGGCACAGGATGGAACGGACCCATGAGTCTTCATGTTGACCCACCACAACTAGAAATGATGTGCCCACCACACCACACACGCAATCGGACACTAAGAAAATAAGCATATACAATAGTACAACGGTATCTAGCTCACGATACGTCTCCATATTTTGTTGATGACACTGACGGACTTTGCATTTGATGCGTGCTCCGTATTTTGTAGACGACACTTACGGTCATTGTATTTGAAGCGAAAGCATGATATGGTCATTGGACTTCAGAATAAGCTCATCACGGTCACCACATACATTTTGTCGTGCTAACCAACATGTGGTTGGATGGTTAGAGGACAGTGGTTTGTCGAGCCCACCAAGGTTAAAGTCCCGGTGCTTGCATTTATCTTGTGTTAATTTTAGTATTTTCTGGTGATGTACGTTCAGTGGGAGGAGACGTTCCACTCGACTACGAGGCACCTATGGTGACTTCGTAAAATCTCAAGATCATATATGCTGGCCCACTCTCTCGAAGGTGCTCATAGGGGTAGGGTTCGCGTGTGTGTGCGTATAGCGGTGAGTGCTCCGTATTTTGTTGATGACACAACCAATTGACTAGTCAAACGTTCCATGCGGTGCAACTAGTGTTGCACCATCGGGGCGCGTAACCATGGGGCCCACCTGACAGCCCGTATATGAAAAAAGAAATGGTAGTTTGAGTCTGTACTGTGTTAATAAAATAGGAGTACATTTTAGGGTGATCATACGGTCACTGGCTCACCATACAGCTCCGTAATTTGTTGATAACACGATCAATTGACCAGTCACACAGTCCACATTCAGCAGCGCACATTACCATAGGGCCCACCCGTCAACGCGTATATGAAGGACAGAAATGGTAATAAATTAGTGGTCGGTGGGTATTCGAAGTCGTGAGACCTCTGGTTGGCAGTCACCGGCGGTTGGGGGCGTTCATTGGGCGGTGGGGTGGGGATCCCTAGAGAAAAAGCTCAGCGAGGGCGGAGGGGGGCTAGAGGGATGGCCGGTGCGGCGGCAGACCGGCGGTGGGGAGTGGTTTCGGGAAGGGCGGGCCGGCCGCGGGCGGCGGGGGCTGGCGGTTCGGCCGATGGTGGCTTGTGGCTCAGGGGGGTGGAGTTTGATGATAAACTAGAGGCCCTTGATTTCGTATCCAACGGCTGGAAAATCTAAGTGACCAGAGATAAAAAAGTCAGTCGACTGACGTGTAGCCTCACCCCGCACGTACACATGCACGCACGCAAGACACGCACGCATGTAGGCGTGCAACACTGACACGTACACACGCACGCATGCTGGCGTGCAACACTAACACGTACACATGCACTCACGAACACACGCACGTACGCACCCATGCATGCAACACTGAAATGTACCCTTGCACGCACACAACACTCGCACGCCTGCATGCACACATCACACGACACAAGATACACGCTCAACCTATACGTGCATGCGCCCTTTGTTAAGGACATGGATTCTTATGGGTATTAATCAATCTTATCTGTGATAAGCAGAACATTGATGTTTGCAGTGGTCTTTATGAATCACAACGTATCAAACGGGCTATCAACATAGTAGGCTTATCTACATGAAAAAGATGATGTCACACTCAATGAACAATCATCGATTTATGAGATGCCCGCTTCTGACCGCCCTGGCCCACCAAATGTTCCTCTGCTGTGCGCTGCCTGCGTTGGGTCACTGACATGCAGACGATGCACCCAAAGAGCCCACACATTGGTGGAAGAACGGCACGGTGTCCTAGGTCAGAGTCGAGGGCGCCACTCGCGGCACACCCGGCTGAACAGGCCTCCGTGCCGCATTCAAACGCCTCCATGAAACTCGCCCGTGTGGAAGCCGAGAAACCCACTCTGGACACACGTCCGTTCATGACCGGGTCGGCGTTAAACACAACGCCGGCCGAGCTCCTCTCGTACGTTGTCTATTTAATCTCCTATTTAAACGAGGCCAAACGTCGACCAAGAATCGCACACCTCCACCGCTCCCCTATCTCCTCCACCATTTTGTGCACTCTTACAATGCATTACGAAGAGTAGTTATTCCGCATCCAAGCCGGCTGGGTAGCCCGCCGGATATGAGCTATGCAGCTCGCTGATCCACCTCCCTCCCCTTGCCCGACGAAGCCAGTTGCCGCCCCAAGCCGGCGCACAGTTCAGCAACTCGCCGGTCCAGGCTAGCTCGACGAGGAGCGGTGCACGGGCATCGTTGCTGCCGTCCACGCCACCGCCTCGTACCGCGTCTCCCGTTTCTGTGGCCGAGACTCCCATGCCGGTGGCCGCGCCATGCAAGCAGCGACAGAAGCCAGGTGCACGGAGAGCAACGAGTCGATGGCCAGCGCCTTCGCGTCCGCCGCCATCATCGAGGAGAAGTAGAACACAGGAGGCCGCCGCCGCTTGGGTCCCATGAAGGCCACCGCGGAGGCGACGCCGGCATACACAACAGGTGTCTTGCCAGATCCTTTTGTTGCGAGGACCTTCGTCGACCCCGCATGGGCTCCACGGAAGAGGGGAATGTTAGGATGAACTCGAGCCGGTGCCGGCCATGGCGAAGTAGTGGCCGGTGATGAACTCAAACCTGTGCCGTCCACCATCATCTTCGGCACGAGCCAATGATATCAGTTGGGCAGTGGGGAAGCGAGCCGTCCTTTGCGCTGAAGCATATACCTCCGGGGCTCCCGACAGTCCGGTGATCGTGCTGCCGGACATGAGGAACACAAATCGATCGGCGGGCGACCATTTAGGCCAGGTATTATATATCTGTGCTGTCTAGAACTAGCATCGCGTAGTTCATTTGAATGTAATGAAATCCATCATGTTTGTATGAAAATCTGGTATTTTATATGATTTCCGTCGTTGTTTATATGAAATATCAGTTTGTCTACGTGTTTGCGTGAATTTCGTATGGTTGGTTGAGTTGCTGTCATAATGTGTGTGGCTACGGTTGGATGGCGTAATTTGCAGGTTGCCGGTCGGTCTGTGGGCGGCTCGGGCGGCGTTGTGGGACAAAAAATGTTGGGGAACGTAGAAAAATTTTAAAATTTTCTACGCATCACCAAGATCAATCTATGGAGTCATCTAGAAATGAGGGATAGGGGAGTGCATCTACATACCCTGTTGTGGAACGTGTCCTCATGGACCTACGAAGTTCAGTAGCAACTTGATCTGAAGTTTCATGATCATCATCATTAACTTCCTCTCTAGTCGGTGCAGGCACCTCAGGAACATTCTCTTGAGCTGCGCTACTTACTGGTTCAAGAGGTAATACTTCATCAAGTTCTACTTTCCTCCCACTTATTTCTTTCGAGAGAAACTCTTTCTCTAGAAAGGACCCATTCTTGGCAACAAAGATCTTGCCTTCGGATCTGAGGTAGAAGGTATACCCAATAGTTTCTTTAGGGTATCCTATGAAGACGCATTTTTCCGATTTGGGTTCGAGCTTTTCAGGTTGAAGTTTCTTGACATAAGCATTGCATCCCCAAACTTTTAGAAACGACAACTTAGGTTTCTTCCCAAACCATAATTCATACGGTGTCGTCTCAACGGATTTCGACGGAGCCCTGTTTAAAGTGAATGTGGCAGTCTCTAAAGCATACCCCCAAAATGACAACGGTAGATCGGTAAGAGACATCATAGATCGCACCATATCTAATAGAGTGCAATTACGACGTTCAGACACACCATTACGCTGAGGTGTTCCAGGCGGCGTGAGTTGCGAAGCTATTCCACATTTTCTTAAGTGTGTGCCAAATTCGTGACTCAAGTATTGTCCCCCACGATCTGATCGCAAGAACTTGATTTTCCTATCACGTTGATTCTCAACCTCACTCTGAAATTCCTTGAACTTTTCAAAGGTCGCAAACTTGTGTTTCATTAAGTAGACATACCCATATCTACTCAGGTCATCAGTGAGGGTGAGAACATAACGATAGCCATCGCGAGCCTCAACACTCATTGGACCGCACACATCAGTATGTATGATTTCCAATAAGTTGGTTGCTCGCTCCATTGTTCCTGAGAACGGAGTCTTGGTCATTTTACCCATGAGGCATGGTTCGCACGTGTCAAATGATTCGTAATCAAGAGACTCCAAAAGTCCATCTGCATGGATCTTCTTCATGCGTTTGACACCTATGTGACCAAGGCGGCAGTGCCACAAGTAAACCATTCACCAGTGGGACTATCATTATCAACCTTACATCTTTTGGTATTCACACTATGAATATGTGTAACATTACGCTCGAGATTCATTAAGAATAAACCATTCACCAACGGAGCATGACCATAAAACATATCTCTCATATAAATAGAACAACCATTATTCTCGGATTTAAATGAGTAGCCATCTCGAATTAAACGAGATCCTGACACAATGTTCATGCTCAAAGCTGGCACTAAATAACAATTATTGAGGTTTAAAACTAATCCCATAGGTAAATGTAGAGGTAGCATGCCGACGGCGATCACATCGACCTTGGAACCATTCCCGACGCGCATCGTCACCTCGTCCTTCGCCAGTCTCCGCTTATTCCGCAGCTCCTGCTTTGAGTTACAAATGTGAGCAACCGCACCGGTATCAAATACCCAGGAGCTACTACAAGTACTGGTAAGGTACACATCAATTACATGTATATCACATATACCTTTAGTGTTGCCGGCCTTCTTGTCCGCTAAGTATTTGGGGCAGTTCCGCTTCCAGTGACCACTTCCCTTGCAATAAAAACACTTAGTCTCAGGCTTGGGTCCATTTTTTGGCTTCTTCCCAGTAGCTTGCTTACCGGGCGCGGCAACCCCCTTGCTGTCCTTCTTGAAGTTCTTCTTACCCTTGCCTTTCTTGAACTTAGTGGTTTTATTCACCATCAACACTTGATGTTCCTTTTTGATTTCCACCTCCGCTGATTTCAGCATTGAATATACCTCAGGAATGGTCTTTTCCATCCCCCGCATATTGAAGTTCATCACAAAGATCTTTTAGCTCGGTGGAAGCGACTGAAGGATTCTGTCAATGACCGCGTCATCCAGGAGATTAACTCCCAGCTGAGTCAAGCGGTTATGAAACCCAGACATTTTGAGTATGTGCTCACTGACAGAACTATTTTCCTCCATCTTACAGCTGAAGAACTTGTCGGAGACTTCATATCTCTCGACCCGGGCATGAGCTTGGAAAACCATTTTCAGCTCTTCGAACATCCCATATGCTCCGTGTCTCTCAAAACGCTTTTGGAGCCCCGGTTCTAAGCTGTAAAGCATGCCTCACTGAACGAGGGAGTAATCATCAGCACGTGATTGCCAAGCGTTCATAACGTCTTGGTTCTCTGGGATGGGTGCATCACCTAGCGGTGCTTCTAGGACATAATCTTTCTTTGCAGCTATGAGGATGATCCTCAGGTTCCAGACCTAGTCCGTATAGTTGCTGCCATCATCTTTCAGCTTGGTTTTCTCTAGGAACGTGTTGAAGTTGAGGGCAACATTAGCGTGGGTCATTTGATCTACAAGACATAGTGTAAAGATTTTAGACTAAGTTCATTATAATTAAGTTCATCTAATCAAATTATTCAATGAACTCCCACTCAGATAGACATCCCTCTAGTCATCTAAGTGAAACATGACTCGAGTCAACTAGGCCGTGTTTGATCATCACGTGAGACGGACTAGTCAACATCGGTGAACATCTTCATGTTGATCGTATCTTCTATATGACTCATGCTCGACCTTTCGGTCTTCTTTGTTCCGAGGCCATGTCTGTACATGCTAGGCTCGTCAAGTCAACCTAAGTGTATTGCATGTGTAAATCTGGCTTACACCCGTTGTATTCGAACGTTAGAATCTATCACACTCGATCATCACGTGGTGCTTCGAAACAACGAACCTTCGCAACGGTGCACAGTTAGGGGGAACACTTTCTTGAAATTATTACGAGGGATCATCTTATTTAAGCTACCGTCGTTCTAAGGAAATAAGATGTAAAACATGATAGACATCACATGCAATCAAATAGTGACATGATATGGCCAATATCATTTGCTCCTTTTGATCTCCATCTTCGGGGCTCCATGATCATCGTTGTCACCGGCATGACACCATGATCTCCTTCATCATGATCTCCATCATCGTGTCTTCTTGAAGTTGTATCGTCATCTATTGCTTCTACTACTATGGCTAATGCTTTAGCAATAAAGAAAAGTAATTACATGACATTTATGTTGACACACAGCTCATAAATAAATAAAGACAACTCCTATGGCTCCTGCCGGTTGTCATACTCATCGACATGCAAGTCGTGATTCCTATTACAAGAACATAATCAATCTCATACATCACACATATCATTCATCACATCCTTTTGGCCATATCACATCACACGGCACATGCTGCAAAAACAAGTTAGACGTCCTCTAATTGTTGTTGCAAGTTTTTACGTGGCTGTTATAGGTTTCTAGCAAGAACTTTTCTTACCTACGCCAAAACCCAACGTGATATGCCAATTTCTATATACCCTTCATAAGGACCCTTTTCATCGAATCTGATCCGACTAAAGTGGGAGAGACAGACACCCGCCAGCCACCTTATGCAACTAGTGCATGTCAATTGGCGGAACCAGTCTCACGTAAGCGTACGTGTAAGGTCGGTCCGGTCCGCTTCATCCCACGATGCCGCCGAATCAAGATAAGACTAGTAACGGCAAGCAAATTGACAATGTCGACGCCCACAACTGCTTTGTGTTCTACTCGTGCATAGAAACTACGCATAGACCTAGCTCATGATGCCACTGTTGGGGAACGTAGCAGAATTTTAAAATTTTCTACGCAGCACCAAGATCAATCTATGGAGTCATCTAGCAACGAGGGAGAGGGGAGTGCATCTACATACCCTTGTAGATCGCGTGCGGAAGCGTTCAAGAGAACGGGGTTGATGAAGTCATACTCGTCGTGATCCAAATCACCGATGACCTAGCGCCGAACGGACGACACCTCCGCGTTCAACACACATACGGTTGGGAAGAAGTCTCCTCCAACTTGTTCCGGCAAGGGGGAAGGAGAGGTTGATGAAGATCCAGCAGCACGACGACGTGGTGGTGGAAGCAATGGTGATCTCGCCAGGGCTTCGCCAAGCTCAGGGAGAGGGAGGAGTGTCACGGGAGGGAGAGGGAGGTGCCAGGGGCTAGGGTGCGGCTTCCCTCCCTCTCCCCCACTATATATAGGGTCCCTAGGGGGCGTCGTCCCTAGGAGATCCAATCTCCAAGGGGGACGGCGGCCAAGGGGGTGGCTTGCCCCCCAAGCCAAGTGGGGCGCCCCCCACCCCTAGGGTTTCCAACCCTAGGTGCAGGGGGATGCCCAAGGGGGGCACACCAGCCCACTAGGGGCTGGTTCCCCTCCCACTTCAGCCCATGGGGCCCTCCGGGATAGGTGGCCCCACCCGATGGACCCCCGGGACCCTTCCGGTGGTCCCGGTACAATACCGATTACCCCCGAAACTTTCCCGGTGGCCGAAACTTGACTTCCTATATATAAATCTTCACCTCCGGACCATTCCGGAACTCCTCGTGACATCCAGGATCTCATCCGGGACTCCGGACAACTTTCGGGTTACCGTATACTAATATCTCAACAACCCTAGCGTCATCGAACCTTAAGTGTGTAGACCCTACGGGTTCGGGAGACACGCAGACATGACCGAGACGACTCTCCGGTCAATAACCAACAGCTGGATCTGGATACCCATGTTGGCTCCCACATGCTCCTCGATGATCTCATCGGATGAACCACGATGTCGAGGATTAAATCAATCCGTATACAATTCCCTTTGTCAATCGGTACGTTACTTGCCCGAGACTGGATCGTCGGTATCCCAATACCTCGTTCAATCTCGTTACCGGCAAGTCACTTTACTCGTGCCGTAATGCATGATCCCGTGATCAACCACTTGGTCATATTGAGCTCATTATGATGATGCATTACCGAGTGGGCCTAGAGATACCTCTCCATCATACGGAGTGACAAATCCCAGTCTTGATTTGTGCCAACCCAATAGACACTTTCGGAGATACCTGTACTGTACCTTTATAGTCACCCAGTTACGTGTGACGTTTGGCACACCCAAAGCACTCCTACGGTATCCAGGAGTTGCATAATCTCATGGTCTAAGGAAATGATACTTGACATTCGGAAAAGCTATAGCAAATGAACTACACGATCTTTGAGCTATGCTTAGGATTGGGTCTTGTCCATCACATCATTCTCCTAATGATGTGATCCCATTATCAATGACATCCAATGTCCATAGTTAGGAAACCATGACTATCTTTTAATCAACGAGCTAGTCAACTAGAGGCTCACTAGGGACGTGTTGTGGTCTATGTATTCACACATGTATTACGATTTCCGGATAACACAATTATAGCATGAACAATAGACAATTATCATGAACAAAGAAACATAATAATAACCATTTTGTTATTGCCTCTAGGGCATATTTACAACAAAAAACACAGCTCGTGCGAGCTCGTCTCTAACGTGCGTGCTGGAGGATGCCTGACAACATGAGCACCAGAGCCATTCCTCGTTCATCGGTGGCAAAGGCACCGGTGGACAAAAGGGTCGCCAATATTTTGGCTACCCCGAGCAAGATCCAAACAGCCCCTCCCAACAGATTCAAATCCCTTGTTCACCGTGGAATTTTGCCATGTGTTGCTTTCATGGACTAGCAAGATGCCCGTGCATTGCATGGAACATCAAGATGCATTTTTTTACAAACTCATGCATGCATGCAAGGGATAATTAATGTCCTCCTTTGCTAGTACCGCGAGGCAAACACCATTAATATTGCATTGATTAGTGTTAGTGGCCTTGTATATCTACAAATTGTAATTTTGATAGTGGCCCGTTGTATATAAAAATGGAGGGAGAAAGATGAGAGATAAGGTGAGGAGGAGTGGGGCGTGGTGGTGATTGGTGGTCGGACTGGGCAGAGGCATGGGGATGGACGGCGCATTATGTCTAGGTTTGTATCTCTCTCACACACAGCCATGTAGGTGGGGGACATGCACGAATCGAAGAGGTGCACGCACGGCGCACGTACTCCCGTCTCTTTCCCAACCACACCCACGCAGGTACACGGTGGAGCTCATTTCTGTACGAAAAAGGCAGCCCACGTGGTAATTTGGCACATGTACTGGTTGTCCACTTGGTGGAGGGAGGATCGTCTACCATGGGTGAAAAAACAAATTGCGACTTGACGTGTTATGTTAAATTAAAAAAAGAGGCAAACCATGTGGGGCCTACCTTAGAGGCAAGGCTCTATACACTAGAGTGCTTTTGATGTGTCTCGTCAACTCGCAAAACGAGGAGAAGCTTGCTTAGTATGCCGTCTCCCCCGCCCACGGGCGTGGTGGCTCGCAGGATGAGGTGAAGCTTGCTTACGAGTACTCCTACTACTACTACTACTACTACTACTACTACTACTACTACTACTACTACTACTACTACTGTACGCCTTTACGCCCGCTCCCCCGCCCACACATGCGGTGGCTCGCAGCACGAGGAGAAAATTTTACTACTCCCTTCGTTTATTCCTCGTCCCTACTATGTACTTTGGTTAGTACTCCCTCCATTTACTTATACAAGGCCACTATAAAAAAATACATTTTGCATCTATACAAGGCCACAAATAGTAATCGAGACAAAAGTTACTACTCCCTCCTTTCTAGTTTATGGCTCAACTTCAAAATCTCTCCAACCAAGGTAGATAGTGAGTGGTTGAATTAATTTTGTAGTTTGCACAAGTAATTAGTACGCTCATTTTTCTCAAGAAGTTATGTTTACCGAGGCATTAATTAGAACGAATGCATGAATGACCACTAAATTTCCATGAACTTGTACATGCATTGGTTAGTTTCCTCTTGACACTGCTTGTGTCGGGTGATCTAACGCACCTCGAAATCCAACATGTAATGGTACTACTACTAGTATAGTAGAATTGAGACTTATCAAATGGAAAAACGAATGTTTTTTAGATGAGCCCTATAAACCCTAGTGGGTACGTACTCCGTAAAAACAGATTTTTCCAAAACTAAGTCACTCCCTTTCATGAATTCTGTAGTATACTCCTCCGTCGACGCTCCCTTTCATGAATTCTGTACTTCCTGTCACCGACAAGTGGGACATATAGCAACCGGGTTGAGGTGTCAAGCACCAAATAACAGTGCAGAACAGCAAGGGGGACGCACCCCACTCGTACCGGCCCAGTAGTAGTAATGAGCCATGAGACGTCAAATCACAATGCCGCACCTTCCCAGACGAACGAAGCAACCATTATTTCACACTTCGGTTCGCCATCATCTCAAACCACGTAGTATTGCTTCTGCCTCAAGAGGGACACGTGCATCGCCTTGGTACATCATGACACGTGGGACCGCATGACAGGCCATGCTCCCCCGCCGATCGCTCGGTAAAATCACCTCATTTTTACTATACTTCCTCCGTATCGGTTTACTACATGGCATGCACGTCGTTCTAGGTTGAGAATTTAATTGGCTATATCTGTGATGAATAGTACTCTAGCCTTTTAAAAAAATGTATAATTTTTTATAGTAGTACTATCGATGGATTGCGCCATGGAGCAAAAACTGAAACTAAAAAAGGTGGTACATATAGAGAGCGCTCGTCGCCAAATTATGCATATAGTACTATTAAAAAAGCTAGCATGTGCTTAATTGGGGTGCTAAATTCTATTAAAGAAATACTAGTAGTATGTACATACTGAAGAGTTAAAGTAACGAGAAGAAACATAACATAGTTCTGCTGGGGGCTCAGCACAACACACCCCTCAAATTAAACTAAGCACACCTGAAATTAAACTATGCAACTAATCCGGTAGACACTGCATTAGAAGTTTAGAACCACCATGAGCAAGGACATTGCCACCTTACTCGGAGTCCTCGTCCACGTCCTCGACTTCGTCCTTGTCCCTTTTCCTCTTGGCCGATACTTCTTTGCTTGAACCGCACACTTGGCTGTTGCTCTTCATCCAACCCTTGTAGATATTGAAGCAAAGGTAGCCATCCATTGCAGCGTAGTGGATGTGGTCTATATCTAGTACATTCCGCTGCCATGCATGACGATGAAACATGTATGGAGGTTTCTACAGTTTACCGTACGAAGGATGAACCATGGCTCCTGCCAGGGTCAGCATTGAAGGCTGACGAGAGGACACCGGCCGATTCTTCTGCAGGTCGAAGGTGTTGCCTACAACGAGGCCTATCGAACGCAGGACTTCTTTGTCGTTACCAAAGTCTACAGTAATGAATTTGACTAGGTTGCTCTCGAGGAAGTCCTTAAAATCCTGGCACTCAACGTCGGCATGGCATATGTGGTAGACCAAGCATAAGTCATGCACGCAAACCTGGATCATGGCGGGCTTCTTCCTCTCTTCGTCCTTTAGATCCTTCTCTCATCCCAAGACTGTGGTGTACTCAACATCTAGCCCAGTGACCCACTCATCATCTGAGTCTTCGAACATGCGTCTGAAGCGAGAAAGGCATCCTTTCACCATCGCGGAAGAACGGGTGTAGATGACGTCGAACTCATCGCTGGTGATGGTTCTAACCTTGTACTCACCGCCGATCGGGGAGATTTGGGACGCCATGGATTTGGGGGAGGGTTAGGATTAGTGGAACTACCATAATGTGAATGGACGGGACGACTAGGAGCGAATTGTTGTAGTATTGAAGGACGTGCGGGGACGAGTAGGAGCGAACTGCCAGCATGCGAACGGTAGGGTAGTGGCTTTCCATTCTCCGATGATATGGGCTTCCGAGAGCCCTTGGATCTGAGATCGAACGGTTGCATGGCGTGATTCTAGACCTACGGGTGAATATCCTATCCTGGAGGGTTATTCTGCAAATTTTCAGCAACTTAGCATGCGACCATTTGATCTTAGATCCAAAGGCTGCCAGCAGCCCGTATCGTGGTCGCGCCTACCACGGCCGTCGCGTCGCTCGTGCGGTCGCGCCTACCACGGCCGTCGCGTCGCTCGTGCGGTCGCGCCCTTGGAGATTTAACACGGTGTGTTAGGCTATCTGATGTTGGGATGTCATACATAGTCATCACTTAGTCACTCGTACTACAACAAGGTTTTGGCTATAAGGTTGGCTATAAGTGTATTTTTTTACTTCTCTCTATCTCTTTCTTCGTACTCCCTCTGTCCCATAATATAAGAACGTTTTTGACACTAGTGTAGTGCCAAAAACATTCTTATATTATGTGACACATGGAGTACTAGTATTTATTGCATTTGCCAAGGAGTAACCTCTTCCAATGAAATGGTGTTGCTAAGTTTGCTTCATTTAATTAGCTATAGACTCAAAATTGTCTTTTCACCTAGGTACACGCGCTTAGCACCATTTCTTCCTTGGGTCACCAAACTAGTCTCTCTCTTCTTGATTAACTTGCCACATCAGACTTTATGCCTATGTGGCAAGCTTTAGCACCTGTAGGAGCAAGTAAAAGTAAGTACAATAGTGCGCTTTACATGGCATTTTTGCATATGTGGAGGAAAGAGAGGCAAGGAAAAAGTGGAGAAGTGGGCTCTCATGGAAGATCCAGCCTCTACTACATGGTGGAGCATTGGGAGAGGCACCTATATGGAGGTGGTCAGGAATCGGGAGACTCACGCCGGTCGTAGCGCCGCAGTTAAAATGATAATGGCAAGTCAAATCATGGGGCCCCACCTGTCGAGCAGTAACTCGCTGTCAAATCACACAGCCCTACATTTGCAGCAGCCTACTCCCTCGTCTTCTTGCGTTTCTGTCGAACCGACTAGGTGGAACTGCCCTGCCTACCGCGTAGGAAAAGCCCCACCCTCGACTTTTAAATACAACTACATCCGCTTAAGAATCCAATGATATACTTTTTGTGACATAGTAACTCATATTTAGTTAGTCAAATGGATGACCTAGAACTACGTGCAGGCCCTATAAACCGAGACGCCTAAAAATAAAAAAACCGAGACAGAGAGGGTAGTTCAGCACCTATCTTTTTAGATCAATATAGTCGGGATTCACCAAGGAGCAAAACCAAGTGGTAGGATGCTCCTTTCGTGTTGGCGTAGCAACTCAAGCAGGGTCAATCCGCACACGAAATGGTAACACACTTAACAGGACCCCTTTGGCCGACATGTGGCTCATCCACTGTCTTGTTCCACGTGCAATGCACCAAATTACAGTTCGGAGCAGCGGTTGGAATTGGAGGCACCCCGGTCGTAGCACCGCAGTAGTAGAAAATGAGCGATGAGGGGTCAAATCACCAAGCCCCACCTTTCCCGCATTAAGCTGGACGGATGAAGCAACCATCATTTCACTCTAGGGCGCAAGAGCATAAAGAAAAGAGAAAAAATGATGCATGCGGCAGCTACCTAGGGCACCCTAGGGTAGGGGTCTCCACTACAGATCCTTTTTTTGAAAGTGCCTCCACTAAAAATCGGCTTCTCCCTTGTCCTCTTGAAGAAAACTGATGATGAGTGCGGCGGTAGGGTTTGTAGGAGTACTATGGCGTGCGGGGCCATGTCGTAGTAAATGGGTTTGAGTCGACACCTTAAATATGTGTGGCCCGCTTGGTTTTACGGGAACGAGGAAGCATTTTGGGTTCGGGGACCAGTGGAGATATAGTACGTACAAAAAATTGTGGACGTAGGTTCGACCGAAAGGCAATGATGCATGGGCCCTGCATTTTGATATACCCGGGGCCGCTTGAAATTTGCTACTCTACTCAAAACTAGTAAGGTACACATGTATTGAACGCATGAGATTTCGAAACCAAATTATGAATAAATACACACTATAGCATGTAAAGCTTTGAGTCATATATGCATGATGTAGATGTTCGTTTAGTTCTTATAGTTCATCTCATTCAAAATCAATTAGTTTTATAAAAATGTTAAGATTCATGGGGTTGTGCATTGTAAATCATAAAGTAAAAACACATAATGGCAGTTCATTTAGAAAAAATAATCAGTTATGATACAGAAGATTTTAGAACAAAGGAGAAGTGCTTGTGTTTTGAGGTTTGTGCATTATGCTTAAGTTCAACCATGGAGTCTTCTAAATTGTACATGTGGCAGATCTGGTGGAATGTTGATGATATCCAACGGCCAGTAGTGCTCGGATTTGCCTATCTCTGCACTGTCGGGTTAGCTTCATCCAGCGACCATCTTTCAAAGTTATTGGCACACTATATAGTTGTTGTGCCATAGTTGCATGTTTTGGAAAAAAGCTTCTAGTGGGTTGTATTATCTATTTAGGAATAGAAGATGTATACATGGAAGTTGTAGGGAAAGAGATGACATGGAGCATCTCAATTCCTATGAGTAGGGATTGGAAAAGAGATGTCATTTGGTTCACATCATAGGAACTTTTCTATTGAATCTAGAGATGGCATGTATCTCAATTCCTATGAGGAGGGATTAGAAAAGAGATGTAATTTGGTTCATATCATCGGAACTTTTCTATTGAATATACGATAATGCTTATTTTCCTTTGAAATTAAGGGAGTATAGGAATCCATTCATATGAACCAAGTGGCTCTAAAGCTATAGAAATGATATCATGTTTATTTCCTTTGAAATGTGGAGTATATGAATCTATTCATATGAACCAATTGGCTCTAAAGGAAAAAAATCATATAAAAATCATATCATATAGAGTTCCTATGATATTCCTCGACACTAAAGGATGCTTGAAATTGCTACGGGTCATACGATGGTCTTTCTTTGTAGACTCCTCACCCATCTTTATATTTACCTCTCGAAGATGAATGAAATGATATATAAATGGTATTCTACATGTGCAATTTGGTACACAAAAACTCGGTAAAAGTTTGCGAGGTTTGAATTTTCAATAAAGCTATATGCATTGCATTTCGGAACGGAGGGAGCATACGGCAGTTGCTAACACTCACATGGAAGATTTGTGTGTAGGAGGAGTGACTGTTCTGTTAAATGACATGGCAAAATTGACAATGTCGGATGCCGATCTAATGGTTCTTACGGTGTTCGTCAGGAAAAGGCTTGTGGCAAACGTTTGTCGGATAATGATTTACGGACACATGCATTGCATTGATACGTGCCACCTCTCTCTCACACACACGCACCCTCATGAGTCATGACTCTCCAGAGTCCTCTCGCAGACTCGCACATCGCAACCACCGTCTATCTGCAGGTAGACGTCACGCACATATGTGCTCTTCACACCCTGCCCTCAGAACTTCTAAAAAACAAAAGATGGCGCACACATTTCATTTTAGCTCACACGCCACACACTTATACTATTACTCTTGCGGCGAACGTTCTTTGGGCATAGTATATTGTACTCTCACGAAGAGAAGCGGTGCACGCACGCACTAGTTCTCTCACACCCACTCGCGGGTACAAGTAGGAGCGCATTTTTTTGAAGCTGGTACAACAAAATCACTCCACTATATATAAAAGTAGGAGCCTTAGCGCTTGCTTTACTAGGGTTCCTCTCATTCACTCTCTCATGCTCTCCAGATCTAAACAACACATAGGTGGCCACAGTCTCTCTCAGCTCACGGCTGGTCACAAATCCGGCCAGACAACCTCGACCGGGGTAGGGGTGTAGGTGCATCGTTCACGCTGTCGTCGGCGGCGAGGGAGGAGACCAACGGCTGCCCGCGCATCCCATTCGGCGGTCGTGTCGTTCTCTCCGGGAGAGCGCCGGCTCAGGAGGTCCTCCGACCCCTTCTTCCTCCCTGTGGTATTGTGGCCAAGATGCGGCCTCCCGACGCCGTCTTTGCCACATGCCGATGACCCTCAGGTATATATTCCTTCGAAACCTGCCTTGCTCTACTGCCCCAGCTCCCTTGTGTGGATCCTTTTCTACTTCCGTCCGCTGTTCCAAAGCCACCTAGACTTCTACTATTATTAGAAGTAAAGCTAGTTCATACAGTCGACTCAAAGCGTTGGTTCAAACAGGGAAGAAAGTGGGAAAGTTGTAGCATGAATCTAGGACTTGGTTCTAAGAGGAAATGGGGGAAAGTCGTAATATCTGTCACTGTTTAAATAACCGTATTTCGTATTTGCGCAAACAGGGATGTCTATCTCCGTATCTTTTCGGGATGTCTGTCTCCGTATCGTTTCTATCCGCGCAATCAAAAGCACACACCTCAGTTTTAGTACAAATGTGCTACGTCTTGAGCTTGCGTTGGTTTTCCCCGAAGAGGAAGGGATGATGCAGCAAAGTAGCATAAGTATTTCCCTCAGTTTTTGAGAACCAAGGTATCAATCCAGTAGGAGGCCACGTTCAAGTCCCTTATACCTGCACAAAGCGATAGCTACTCGCAACCAACGCGATTCGGGGTTGTCAATCCCTTCACGGTCACTTACGAGAGTGAGATCTGATGGATATAATATTTTTGGTATAAAGATGCAAAGTAAAAAGTAAAAGCAAAATAAAAAGCAAAGCAAGATTAAAGTGATGGAGATTGATATGATGAGAATAGACCCAAGGGCCATAGGTTTCACTAGTGGCTTCTCTCAAGAGCATAAGTATTCTACGATGGGTGAACAAATTACTGTTGAGCAATTGACAGAACTGAGCATAGTTATGAGAATATCTAGGCATGATCATGTATATAGGCATCACGTCCGTGACAAGTAGACTGAAACGATTCTGCATCTACTACTATTACTCCACTCATCGACCGCTATCCAGCATGCATCTAGAGTATTAAGTTAAAAACAGAGTAACGCCTTAAGCAAGATGACATGATGTAGAGAGATAAATTCATGCAATATGAAATAAACCCCATCTTGTTATCCTCGATGGCAACGATACAATACGTGCCATGCTGCCCCTTCTGTGACCGGGTAAGGACACCGCAAGATCGAACCCAAAGCTAAGCACTTCTCCCATGGCAAGAACTACCAATCTAGTTGGCCAAACCAAATGGATAATTCGAAGAGACTTACAAAGATAACCAATCATACATAAAAGAATTCAGAGAAGATTCACTTATTATTCATAGATAGACTTGATCATAAACCCACAATTCATCGGTCTCAACAAACACACCGCAAAAAGAAGATTACATCAAATAGATCTCCACAAGAGAGGGGGAGAACTTTGTATTGAGATTCAAAGAGAGAGAAGAAGACATCTAGCTACTAACTATGGACCCGAAGGTCTAAGGTAAACTACTCACACTTCATCGGAGAGGTTATGATGATGTAGAAGCCCTCCGTGATGACGGCCCTCTTCCGGCGGAGCTCCAGACCAGGCCCCAAGATGGGATCCCATGGATACAGAAAGTTGCGGCGGTGGAATTAGGTTTTGGCTCCTGTTCTGGTCATTTGGGGGTACGTGTGTATATATAGGAGGAAGAAGTACGTCAGTGGAGCACCGAGGGGCCCACGAGGCAGGGGGCGCGCCCCCACCCTCGTGACCTCCTCTTTGACCCCCCTGGAGTAGGGTCCAGGTCTCCTGGATCACGTCCAGTGAGAAAATCACGTTCCCAAAGATTTTATTCCGTTTGGACTCTGTTTGATATTCTGTTTCTCCGAAACACTAAAATAGGTGAAAAACAGCAATTCTGGGCTGGGCCTCCGGTTAATAGGTTAGTCCCAAAAATAATATAAAAGTGGAATAAAGCCCAATATAGTCCAAAACAGTAGATAATATAGCATGGAGCAATCAAAAATTATAGATACGTTGGCGACGTATCAGGCATCCCCAAGCTTAATTCCTGCTCGTCCTCGAGTAGGTAAATGATAAAAAGAGAATTTTTGATGCGGAGTGCTACTTGGCATAATTTCAATGCAAATCTTCTTAATTGTGGTATGAATATTCAGATTAGAAAGATTCAAGACAAAAGTTTATATTGACATAAAAATAATAATACTTCAAGCATACTAACAAAGCAATTATGTCTTCTCAAAATAACATGGCCAAAGAAAGCTATCCCTACAAAATCATATAGTCTGGCTATGCTCCATCTTCACCACACAAAGTATTTAAATCATGCACAACCCCGATGACAAGCCAAGCAATTGTTTCATACTCTAACTTTTTCAAAACTTTTTCAATCTTCACGCAATACATGAGCGTGAGCCATGGATATAGCACTATATGTGGAATAGAATGGTGGTTGTGGAGAAGACAAAAAGGAAGGGAAGATAGTCTCACATCAACTAGGCGTATCAACGGGCTATGGAGATGCCCACCAATAGATATCAATGTGAGTGAGTAGGGATTGCCATGCAACGGATGCACTAGAGCTATACATGTATGAAAGCTCAACAAAAGAAACTAGTGGGTGTGCATCCAACTTGCTTGCTCACGAAGACCTAGGGCAATTTGAGGAAGCCCATCATTGGAATATACAAGCCAAGTTCTATAATGTAAAATTCCCACTAGTATATGAAAGTGACAACATATGAGACTCTCTATATGAAGAACATGGTGCTACTTTGAAGCACAATATATGAGACTCGTTATATCATGGTGCTACTTTGAAGCATAAGTGTGGAAAAAAAGATAGTAGCATTGTCCCTTTTTATTTATTTTATTTTTTTGGGCCTTCTTTTTTTCTTTGGTCTTTCTCTTTTTTTTGGGACAATGCTCTATTGAATGATGATCATCACACTTTTATTTATTTACAACTCAATGATTACAACTCGATTCTAAAACAAACTATGACTCTATATGGATGCCTCCGGCGGTGTACCGGGATATGCAATGAATCAAGAGTGACAAGTATGAAGAAATTATGAACGGTGGCTTTGCCACAAATACTATGTCAACTACATGATCATGCTAAGCAATATGACAATGATGAATGTGTCATGATGAACTAGGTGGTGGAAAGTTGCATGGCAATATATCTCAGAATGGCTATGGAAATGCCATAATAGGTAGGTATGGTGGCTGTTTTGAGGAAGGTATATGGTAGGTGTAAGATACCGGCGAAAGGTGCGCGGTATTAGAGAGGCTAGCAAAGGTGGAAGGGTGAGAGTGCGTATAATCCATGGACTCAACATTAGTCATAAAGAACTCATATACTTATTGCAAAAATCGAGAAGTTATCAAAGCAAAGTATTATGTGCATGCTCCTAGGGGATAGATTGGTAGGAAAAGACCATCGCTCGTCCCCGACCGCCACTCATAAGGAAGACAATCAATAAATAAATCATGCTCCGACTTCATCACATAACGGTTCACCATACGTGCATGCTACGGGAATCACAAACTTTAACACAAGTATTATTTAAATTCACAACTACTCAACTAGCATGACTTTAATATTATCACCTCCATATCTCAAAACAATTATCATGTTTCAATCTTTTCTTAGTATTCAACACACTCAAAAGAAAGTTTCACAAATCTTGAATACCAAGCATATTATTATTAAGCAAATTACCATGCTATTAAGAGACTCTCAAAATAATTTAAGTGAAGCATGAGAGATCAATAGTTTCTTTAAAACAAATCCACCACCGTGCTCTAAAAGATCTAAGTGAAGCACATAGAGCAAAATTATAACACTCAAAAGATATAAGTGAAGCGCATAGAGCAAAACTACTTAGCTCAAAAGATATAAGTGAAGCACATAGAGCAAAACTACTTAGCTCAAAAGATATAAGTGAAACACATAGAGCAAAACTACTTAGCTCAAAAGATATAAGTGGAGCACACAGAGCGAAACTACTTAGCTCAAAAGATACAAGTGAAGCACAAAGAGTATTCTATCAAATTTTAATTCATGCATGGCTCTCTCAAAAGGTGTCTACAGCAAGGATGATTGTGGCATACTAAGACACAAAGACACAAATAATACACGACGCTCCAAGCAAAACACATATCATGTTGGTGAATAAAAATATAGCTCCAAGTAAATTACCGATGGAAGTGGACGAAAGAGGGGATTCCCAAGCTTTGACTTCTTGGTGTCCTTGGATTATCTTGGGGGTGCCATGGTCATCCCCAAGCTTAGGATCTTGCCACTCCTTGTTCCATGATCCATCAAAAGAATTCACCCAAAACTTGAAAACTTCAAAACACAAAACTCAAAATAGAAAACTCGTGAGCTCCGTTAGCGAAAGAAAAATAAAATACCACTTCAAGGCACTGTATGAACTCATTATTTATTTATATTGGTGTTAAAACTACTGTATTCCAACTTCTCTATGTATTATAAACTATTTTACTAACCATAGATTCATCAAAATAAGCAAACAACACACGAAAAACAGAATCTGTCAAAAACAGAACAATCTGTAGTAATCTGTAGATAGCGCAAGATCTGGAACCCCAAAAATTCTAAAATAAATTTATGGACGTGAGGAATTTATCTATTAATATTCTGAAAAAATAATTAACTAAATAGCACTCTTCAAATAAAAATTTCAGAAGTTCTCGTGAGCGCTAAAGTTTCTGTTTTTTACAGCAAGTTCAACAAGACTTTCCCCAAGTCTTCCCAACGGTTCTACTTGGCACAAACACTAATTAAACACAAAAAACACAACCAAAACAGAGGCTAGATAATTTATTTATTACTAAGCAGGAGCAAAAATCAAGGAATAAAAATAAAATTGGGTTGCCTCCCAACAAGCGCTATCGTTTAACGCCCCTAGCTAGGCATAAAAGTGAGGATAGATCTAAGTATTGTCATCTTGATTATTAATTCTTTTAGCGATGTTATGCTCGAATCCGGGAGGTTCCTTACGTTTCCCTTCATATTCGTAGATCTTGAGATCTAAAGAATCCAACCGCTTATTGCAAAGAGTAATCAACATATTCATGCGGTGAAGATTTACGCTAACGCTCTTAAGAGGTTCAAGAGATTTCTGTAAACTCTTATTTACTTCACAAATTTTCTCAAAAACTTGTGTTTTCTCTTGGGTATCATGGGGCCCCTTTTTTTGAGGTAAAGTTCCTACTATACCTTTTATAATTTCATGCGCGATACTGGGATCAATTTCATTAAAATTGCCTTTGGCAACACAATCCAAAAGTTGTCTATGAGACATACTAAGCCCAACATAAAAGTTGCGAAGCAAAATTTTGAAATTTACTTCTAGGGTGCATTTACGATAAGATTCCATCATTCTAAACCAAGCGTCCTTTAAGTTTTCTCCTTGCTTTTGTTTGAAGTGCAGGACTTCAAACTCGGGAGACATAGGAGCAGAAAGAGGACTAGCCATGACGACAAGCAAACAAACTAGCACACAAGCAAACAAAAAGCAAGCGGGCAAAAGAGGCAAATAGAGAGGGAGGATAGAGAGAGAGAAGGCGAATAAAACGGCAAGGGTGAATTGGGGGGAGAGGAAAACAAGAGGCAAATGGCAAATAATGTAATGCAAGAGATAGGGATTGTTATGGGTACTTGGTATGTTGACTTTTTGCGTAGACTCCCCGGCAACGGCGCCAGAAATCCTTCTTGCTACGTCTTGAGCTTGCGTTGGTTTTCCCCGAAGAGGAAGGGATGATGCAGCAGAGTAGCATAAGTATTTCCCTCAGTTTTTGAGAACCAAGGTATCAATCCAGTAGGAGGCCATGCTCAAGTCCCTCGTACCTGCACAAAGCGATAGCTACTCGCAACCAACGCGATTAGGGGTTGTCAATCCCTTCACGGTCACTTACGAGAGTGAGATCTGATAGATATAATATTTTTGGTATTTTTGGTATTTGCAAAGTAAAAAGTAAAAGCAAGATTAAAGTGATGGAGATTGATATGATGAGAATAGACCCGAGGGCCATAGGTTTCACTAGTGGCTTCTCTCAAGAGCATAAGTATTCTACGATGGGTGAACAAATTACTGTTTAGAAATTGACAGAATTGAGCATAGTTATCAGAATATCTAGGCATGATCATGTATATAGGCATCACGTCCGTGACAAGTAGATCGAAACGATTCTGCATCTACTACTATTACTCCACTCATCGACCGCTATCCAGCATGCATCTAGAGTATTAAGTTAAAAACAGAGTAACGCCTTAAGCAAGATGACATGATGTAGAGAGGTAAATTCATGCAATATGAAATAAACCCCATCTTGTTATCCTCGATGGCAATGATACAATACGTGCCTTGCTGCCCCTTCTGTCACTAGGTAAGGACACCGCAAGATCGAACCCAAAGCTAAGCACTTCTCCCATGGCAAGAACTACCAATCTAGTTGGCCAAACCAAACGGATAATTTCAAGAGACTTGCAAAGATAACCAATCATACATAAAAGAATTCAGAGAAGATTCAAATATTATTCATAGATAGACTTGATCGTAAACCCACAATTCATCGGTCACAACAAACACACCGCAAAAAGAAGATTACATCGAATAGATCTCCACAAGAGAGGGGGAGAACTTTGTATTGAGATTCAAAGAGAGAGAAGAAGCCATCTAGCTACTAACTATGGACCTGAAGGTCTGAGGTAAACTACTCACACTTCATCGGAGAGGCTATGATGATGTAGAAGCCCTCCGTGATGGCGGCCCTCTTCCAGTGGAGCTCTGGAACAGGCCCCAAGATGGGATCTCCTGGATACAGAAAGTTGTGGCGGTGGAATTAGGTTTTTGGCTCCTGTTCTGATCGTTTGGGGGTACGTGTGTATATATAGGAGGAAGAAGTACGTCGGCGGAGCACCGAGGGGCCCACGAGGCAGGGGGGCGCCCCCTACCCTCGCGACCTCCTGTTTGACCCCCTGGAGTAGGGTCCAAGTCTCCTGGATCACGTTCGGTGAGAAAATCACGTTCCCGAAGATTTTATTCCGTTTGGACTCCGTTTGATATTCTGTTTCTCCAAAACACTGAAATAGGCAAAAAAACAGTAATTCTGGGCTGGGCCTCCGGTTAATAGGTTAGTCCCAAAAATAATATAAAAGTGGAAAATAAATCCCAATATAGTCCAAAACAGTAGATAATATAGCATGGAGCAATCAAAAATTATAGATACGTTGGAGACGTATCAAACTGTGCAAAATGAGATGGCCATCCCTCGTTGCCGTCGTCTAACCTCCCGTCTTCAAGGTATACCTACATTGGTAGTAACTAAGGTAGAATGACCAACACAATCTAAAAGAAGCTGATTCATACATTTTACTTCCTGATTGCAGTGCAGGGACAAGGGAAAACAACTGCATCCTAGTCCGGAATGCACTTTCTACCAATTCATCCATGGACCGAGGACTAGCTGGCACGGGTGCACGACGGTTTTTTGGACAGGTGCGCGGACAAGAGGCATTGTGGTCTGCTTATTTCTGCAAATAGCGGTGCTTAAATTTAGTGGAATGCACAAGCATTTCAGCTGGTCAGTACACTGCATGGTTCAGTGCGGCATTCCAGCTGAGACCACAATTATAATTGGTTATTCTGGAATGAGAGAACCTAACCCTGGATGGTGGCAACAAGAAAAAACTAGAGTGAACTCCAGGAAATTTAAGCCTGCCGGGAGGCCCTTTACTCAGAGAAGCCTTGCTTGTTTTTTGCTGATTTGTAAACCTTCTCACAACTTTGTCTTTTGTTGTGAACTAGTATATGTTTGTTATGTTCTATGAATCATTGAGATGTATAAAATTGCTTAACTTATGCTTTTCAAGTTTTTTATGAAGATGAGTTTAATGTGAGTGTTCCACATGAGCGCTAGACTAGCGTGTGAACGTTTGGAATTTATTACATTGTGGCCTCAATTAACTGCATGAACCATTGTAACAAGATACATAGTTGCTTATATGTCAGACAACAGATTGTTGATTGTTAGCTGGTCGATAGCCTAGTGTTGAAGCGAGCTGAGCCAATGTGCCATGTTTTGCACAACTGCTTACAAGTGGGGTAGCACCAACCGTGTTTACAAGTACTTATGTATACGTCGGCGCAGGGTTCGCGAACGAGTGTTCGTATGATAAACCGTGACAACTTATGTCTTACCATGCCATATTCATGAAAAAACTAGTGAGGACACATCTGTCTCGGCAACAATTACAATGGTTCTCACATGACTCACGGGCACACAAAAGTAGCAGGAGTTCCCACAGACGGATTCAAACAGAGTACTAGCCCCAGAGGGGTCGATAACAGGCAAGGTTCAGATAATTAGGCACAATCCAAACTACTATTAAACACTAGCTGGGGTAACTATTTCATGCCTCGATCTAATTTGGGCTCGACACAAGACGGACCTTGCCATGAACATCATCGAGGACGTCTCGCAGTAGCTCAATCCTGTGAATCTTCATGAATACAACCTTGTGGCCTTGCAACTGATAAACTTGTTTGTGGAGGCATGCCACGTCATCTTCTTGCGTAAGCTTGACAAGAACAGTATGCCTCACAAACGAAGGAGTAGCTTTGAACTTCTTGTGCTTCAGTACACCCTGGACAACACGCCTGACAACAGTGAGGCTGGAGTACAACTCTTCATTGGTATAACCGCAAATGGCTTCCAGGATCCAACAGCCTAAGAGCTCTGTTTTCCCAGTGCGTATATTCTGGTCGTCCGCCTCATAGCGAGTGACATGTACAACCACACAATCCTTGTCTGCATTAGGGCTCTAATTGAAACAGAAACAAATTCTGAATTACTTTTCAGTATAAGAAACACAAGTTATTTAAACCACTATGTATAGCATGGCATCGAAGCTAATACAATTTTGCATTATTAATCACCACATACTTCCTTTTCTAAAATATCACCACATACTTAGATGAAAAACCACAATCGAGATCAGCAAAGAAGGAAATCACCTTGGGCAGCTCAGCGGGGGGGGGGGGGGGGACACATCCTCGAAGGGGGAAAACTGCTCCTGCAGTGCCATGGGGGCTGTAACCTCAAACGGGGCGTTGACCATCTTAGTAGTGGCCGTGAGCATATCTAGGGTCGGCTCAGTGGTTGCCTCCATCTTCTTGGAGCTCTTTGTCTCGTGGGGATCAGCCTCCCACGTCTGCTCCAATATCGGTAGATCTTTGCCTGGTTCTCCTTGGTCCATCATGAAACTAACGAATACTAGGAGACCACTGAAAGGAAAACACAATCGCAATGACAATGAAACAAAAAAGATAGTGAGGATCGGTTAGTGCTTTGCAAAAGTTCTTTTTTTCTGAACGAAAATATACAAACATCACGGATCCGCTTACCTTCCCTTCGTTCGGAGAGAAGAACAGTGGCAGATGCGAGTGTTGCCTTTCTTGAAGACAGTGAGGGAGAAGGGGATTCAGCGAAGTGTGAAATGATGGTTGCTTCATCCGTCAAACTTAGACTGCGGGGAGGTGGGGTTTTGTGATACGATGGCTCATTACTGCCGCGCTACGACCGGGTGACTCTCCACCTGCATACTGCCTTCTAATTTGGTGGATGGCATTTGGGCCCGCGCACTGCATGGCCCGCATGTCGGTGAACAAAAGTATAACGGCATTCAGTAGAGGGAGACGTTTCAATGACCTAGGAGGAGCCAGAAGCGGTAGAGTGTCTCCAATGTACTAGTAGTAATTGTTTTTCTGGGTAGCTGTAGAGTGTCTCCACTGTACTAGTAGTAATTGTTTCTCTTGGCCCAAGACAAAACAGCCCATCCACACTAGTAAATAGTAAAATCAATTCAGAAGCCCATATATTTACTGAATTGACGGATGGGTATGTCGAAGAGCAAAAAAAGGAGTTTCAGGTGGTCAAAAGAGCTTCTAAACGTGCCGGGCTTCTATTTACAACATATTGGGGTCATAATCCAGTAAATTTTACGACCCAGGATATTCATTCTATGGACCTGACCGATCCATTTGACTGTGACTGCCGAAAACAGTGCTGGAGTTAGATGTTGTTGCCCTTTTCAATCTGGTTTTTTTGTAAACCTGATGAACAATTAACCCTCGTGCTTTTGTACAGTTTGTAAGCTGGAGTTAGATGTTCCTGCCCTTTTCAACTCGGCTGTGTCTATCATATTTTCTTTGAAACAAGGCAAATGGCATCACTATCGCTGGCTACTTGAGCTCACTGTGCATTACAAAAGCCAAGTGATTATCCCCCACTAGCACCCACAGACTTATTTCGAACTAGCACATCAAATGGGCTGTAAATTTTCATAGGAAAGGCTGCATGACCATGAAAGATTTGGATTCTGACATTTGGGACCCACGAGGAAATAGCCTATCCAAGGTGGTGTCGACTTACTAGCCAGACAACAAACGATTCTGCCTACCAGTCGTTGGATTGACATCCAACATCTGTTGTGTATCTTCTATCTCTTGTTTTCTTCTTCCTCCAGCCGCCCAAACCAAACCACCCCGTCGGCTCCGCCTGCTCTCGCCTCCCATGGTTGGCTGCGCCTCCGCCGCCCTACCGTATGTACCCTCCAACATTGGCCAGTCCCTCCCTCTATTCCCCCACACATCCTGTTATTCTCCGGCAACATCAGCCCCAACACGCACCCACGCCCGAACCATTCAACCCTCGTACTCCCCTCCGCCTATGACTGGACCGACGCATCTTCAACGGCTCCTGTTCGTTCCGTCCGAGGCCTCCCCGTCGTCCTCCGCCTTGCGGCCTTGGTTCGCTCGCCGTGTGCGGTGCGCCACCTTCTTGCGTTGTCAACGTCGTCAACAACCGAGAGGAACAAGGAGATGACTTACGTGGAGAGGATGACAGTAGGAACCCACCAGCGTCATGGCAGTACGCAAGAAAGTGCCTCTATAGTACAAGCCCAAAAATATGGTTCCTCCTAATGGTTGGACATCTGGGGCTCACGCCATTGTCAACGTAGTCAATAAACGAGAGAATTACACTACGAGCGGCTGACACCAGGGACCCAGCAAGTTGCGCAGTTTTTTTTTGAGGAACAAGCAGTTGTTATTTATACTAGTTTTAGCGATGGATCAGGGTAACAATGGGGCTGTGCGGGGGCTGTGGCCCGTCTAGCCAGGGTTTTATTTATGTTTACCACATCATGAGCCCAGTTGTGTTTTTTTTCTTGCTGAAAATGGCTAGCCCAGTTCTATTTTTTAAAGAAATTCCCAAACAAGGCCTACTTGCTTTATCGGCCCTGCTGGGCTGTAAATCTTTCAAGATGAGGAGAGTTTCATTCGAATTGCCCAGAAATGGGTTGTACATTTTTAAAACACATCAAATCAGGAATTAGTTTCAATTTTTTTTCATTACAAGATCTTAAATTCCATTGATTTTTATGCGTGGACAATTATTTGGATTTTATATTTATATAAATTATTTTTCAAAATAGTTTGAATGTGAATCGATATTTCTGGATTAAAAACGGTTGACCGCACCGAAATATGCAAAATTCCGTATACTTTTTAACCGTGGCCACAATATGGGGTGTAATGCTAACAAAAAGAAGATGGGCTCCAAAAAAATTCTTAAGAATTAGCAAATGGGTTGTACATTATTAGAAATAATGGCAGATGGGTTGTATGCTGTTTTCCACAGATTTGAGGCTGACTTGTGCGCCTACTACAGGTTGACGCGTATGCTTTCATAAAAAAAAGGTTGACGCACACGCAACGCCCTGTCAACTTAGTCAACACACAAGAGTAGTGACTGTTGGATGTCCATCCAACGGCTGTCATGCTTCTTCAATCTCTGCTCTTCATGCTCCAGCCGCTCAAACAAGCACCGGCGGGCCTGCCTGCTCCCTCCTCCCGCTGCTGGCTATGCTGCCGCATAGGCCTCATGTCCCCACCGTACTCCCATCGCTGGCCTAGCCATCCCTCTACTCACCCACACATGCTGTTATTCTCCATCGACGACAGACAAACCACTAAACCCTCGCACTCCTCTGCATGGGAAACAACTGCCGAGTATTCCCTGGCTCCATATCGTTCCCTTCCTAGGCCTCGCCGTCGTCCACCACCCTGGTGCTCTCGGCGCGGCCTAGTCAACGTGGTCAATGAACGACATCCATCGGAAGTGGACTGTACGTGGAGAGGCTGACAGCTGGGTCCACGGCCGCATGCAAGGAAATGCCTCCTTATCACGCGCAAAATAATAATTCCTCCACCTGACAGCTAGGACCCAAAGGAAGGGCCTCTATATTTCGCGAAAAAACGTTCCCCCCGCTGACAGGTCGGACCCACCAGCTATATCTTCGCACGGAAGGAAGTGCCTCCTTATTACGCCCAAAAAAATGAATACCCCCTGCTAGTTGGGACCCACCATATTATTGGGCTGACTTGTGGGCCTACTAAGTTGACGGGGACGGAGGGCTTTGTCAACTTAGTCAATACTCCAGTGACCGTATGATGTCCATCCAACGGCCATAGTGCTTCTTCAACCTCTGGTCTTCTTGCTCTAGCCGCCCAAAGCAGCGTCGGTCGTGCCGCCTGCTCCTGCCTCCTGTGGCCGGCTATGCTACCGCTGAGGCCTCACCGCCCCCATACTAATCCCACCACTGGCCAAGCCATCCGTCCACTCAGCTACACCCCCTATTATTCTGCGGCGACGGCAGCCTCACACCGCAGCCGAACCAGTGAACACTCGTACTCCTCTCCATGTGGGCATCCACTGCCGCGTCTTGCCCAGCTCCGCGTTGTCCCCTTCCTAGGCCTCGCCGTCATCCACCGCCGTGGTGCTCTCGGCACCATGTGGTCAATGTGGTCAACGACCGACTTCCATCGGAAGAGTACTGTACGTGGAGAGGCTGATAGCTGGGTCCACGGCAGCCGCAAGGAAGTGACTCCTTATCACGCGGAAAATAATTATTCCTCCACCTGACCACGGGGACCCACCAGACGGGCCACCAGTATTTTGCGAAAAAAATCATTTCCCCCTGACTACTGGGACCCACCGGACGGGCCACCGTATTTCGCGAAAAAAACGTTCCCCCCCCCCCCCCCCGCTATGAGCTCGGACCCACCGGAAGTGCGTCCTTATTACGCACAAAAAATGAATACTCCCTGGCTAGCTGGGACCCACCTTGGTGGGAGGCTGACTTGTGGGCCTACTAAGTTGAGGGGACGAAGGGCTTTGTCAACTTAGTCAATATGAACGATTCTAGCTCTAGTGACCGTACGATGTCCATCCATCGGCCGTAGTGCTTCTTCAACCTCTGGTCTTCTTGCTCCAGCCGCCCAAAGCAGTGCCGGTCGTGCCACATGCTCCTGCCTCCCGTGACCGGCTGTGCTAGCGCAGAGGCCTCACCGCCCCCTACTATTCCCACCGTTGCCCAGGCCCTGCGGCGACGGCAGCCTCACACCGCAGCCGAACCAGTGAACCCTCGTACTCCTCTCTGCACGGGCTTCCGCTGCCGCGTCTTCCCCGGCTCCGTGTCGTCCCCTTCCTAGGCCTCGCCGTCATCCACCGCCGTGGTGCTCTCCGCACGGAATGGTCAACATGGTCAAGGAACGACTTCCATCGGAAGAGTACTGTACGTGGAGAGGCTGACAGCTCGGTCCACGGCCACAGCCCAGTTTTTTTTGTGATTTGCCAAGTAAGTCGCTTTGTCAGGCCTATTGGGCTGCAAATCTTTAAAGACGAGGAGAGCTGTCATTCGGCTGGCCGAGAAAATGGCCCATCGGTAATGAGAAATGGGATGTACATTTTTAAAACACATCAAACCGGCAATTAGTTATAAATATCTTTTTTTTCATTTCAAGATTTTAAATTACATTAATTTTTATGCGTGGAGAATTTGTTGGATTTTATATTGATATACATTTATTTTTAAAATCAGTTTGAATGTGAGTCGGAATTTCGGGATTAAAAACAGTTCAGACTGCACCGAAATATGCAAAATTTCGTATAATTTTTTAACCGTGGCCACAATATGGGTTGTAATTCTAACAAAAAGAATATGGGCTCCAAAAAAACCTTAAGAATTAGCAAATGGGTTGTAAATTATTAGAAATAATGGCAGATGGGTTGTATATTGTTTTCCACAGATTTGAGGCTTTCCTAAAAAAAAGGTTGACGCACAAGCACTGACTGTTGGATGTCGATCCAACGACCATCGTGCTTCTTCAATCTCTGCTCTTCCTGCTCCAGCTGCTCAAACAAGCGCCAACGGGACTGCCTGCTCCCTCCTTCCCGCGGCCGGCTGTGCTAGTGTGCAGGCCTCACCGCCCCACCGTACTCCCATCGCTGGCCTAGCCATCCCTCTACTCACCCACACCTGCTGTTATTCTCCGGCGACGGCAGACGAACCAGTAAACCCTCGTACAGTCGTACTCCCCTCCGCGTGGGAAACAACTGCCGAGTCTTCCCTGCCTCCGTGTCGTTCCCTTCCTAGGCCTCGCCGTCATCCACCGCCCTGGTGCTCTCGGCGCGGCCTGGTCAACATGGTCAACGATCGACATGCATCTGAAGTGGACTGTACGTGGAGAGGCCGACAGCTGGGTCCATGGCCGCATGCAAGGAAATGCCTCCTTATTACACGCAAAATAATGATTCCTCCACCTGACATTAGGGACCCACCGAAAGGGCCTCTGTATTTCGTGAAAAAATGTTACCGCCGCTGACAGCTCGGACCCACCAGCTATATCTTCGCACGCAAGGAAGTGTCTCCTTATTACGCACAAAAAAATGAATACTCCCCCTGTTAGCTGGGACCCAGTATAGTGGCAGGCTGACTTGTGGGCCTACTAAGTTGACGGGGACGGAGGGCTTTGTCAACTTAGTCAATATGCACAATTCTAGCTCCAGTGACCGTACGATGTCCATCCAATGGGCGTAGTGCTTCTTCAACCTCTGGTCTTCTTGCTCCAGCCGCCCAAACCAGCGCCGGTCGTGCCTCGTGCTCCTGCCTCCCGTGGCCGACTGCGATGCGGTGGAGGCCTCACCGCCCCCTACTACTCCCACCGCTGGCTAGGCCATCCCTCTACTCACCTACACCCCCTGTTATTCTACGGCGACGGCAGCCTCAGACCACAGTGAACCAGTGAACCCTCGTACTCCTCTACGTGTGGGCATCCACTGCCGCGTCTTCCCCGGCTCCGCGTCGTCCCCTTCCTAGGCCTCGCCGTCGTCCACCGCCCTGGTGCTAGCGGCGCGGCGTGGTCAATGTGGTCAAGGAACGGCTTCCATCGGATGTGGACTGTACGTGGAGAGGCTGACAGCTGGGTCCACTGCCGCAGCAAGGAAGTGCCTCCTTATTACGTGCAAAATAATTATTCCTCCACCTGACAGCGGGGACCCACCGGATGGGCCACCATATTTTGCGAAAAAAACATTTGCCCCTGACTGTTGTGACCCAGCAGCTACATCTTCGCACGCAAGGAAGTGCGTCTGGGCAAAAAAAATGATTCGCCCCCCTGACTGCTGGGACCCACCATCTACATCTTTGCAAGCAAGGAAGTGCCTGACAGTCGGGACCCACCTAGTCGAAGCATACGTAGCATTGTCATTCTGGTTGCGAACGAGCACGTACATATACACTGGTGGATGTAGAGGCGCACACGTGTCGTAGTAGATGCACGTACGTGTCGTAGTAGAGGCGCGCACGTAGCATGTACACGTACGTATAGCGGCCAGGGTGCAAGAAAGAAAATACGGCCACGTATGTGTACATACGGGCGGGGTCTTGAACGCCTACTTGTGCATATGTACGGCTAGGGCTCGTGTACATGGCTGGGTCGGAACAGAGGAACAACATCGCCGTCGTGTTCATGGGGAGGCAACGGAATGCGTGGTGTTCATGGGAGGCAACGGAACCCGTGGGAGCCAACTGGCTGGGTCGGAACGGAATGCATGGTCATGTTCATCGGGAGGGTTGGACGGAACAGGCGATGGAAACGAGGCCTGGCGTACTGCACAACGGAGGAAACGGACCTCCTACGTTCGGAACGGGGTCCTGTTGATCGGGAGGGGTCTGGCGTACTGCAAAACAGAGGAAACAGACCTCCAACGGTCGAAACGGGGGGTGCTATTGATCAGGAGGGGTGTGGCGTACCGCAAAATGGACAAAATGGACCTCCTACGGTCGAAAAGGGGGTCCTGTTGATCGGGAGGGGTGTGGCGTACCGCAAAATGGACGAAACAGACTTGTGTTGGAGCGCTATGGTCGAAACAGGGGTCCTGTTGATCGGGAGGGGTGTGGCCTACCGCAAAACGGGACTCCAGGGGATACTATTCATCTCCACCGTCGACCTCCTCCAGCCTCCATGGGCTACCGTCGACCTCCTCCAGCCTCCACGGGCTCCTGTTCATCCAGCCTCCACCGCGCGCTACTCCACCGGCTACTGTTCAACCAACCCTACATGGGCACCCCTCCATCGTCTAGTGTTCATCCAGCCCTCCACACCACGGGGGTCCTGTTCAACCACCCATCCACGAGCACCCCTCCATCGTTTACTGTTCATCCAGCCCTCCACCACACCACGGGGTCCTGTTCATCCAGAGGCAACGCCACCGCTCACTATTCATCCACCCCCCCCCCCCCCCCCGCAACGCTCACTGTTCATCCAATCAATTGGCTGCAGTTAGCAGCAGTAGCGAAGGACGCTCGATCGGGTTCAGTTAACAGACATCGATCGATAGCTCGGGTTAAGTAACGTGTAGCCTGCAGTGCAATCGCTCGGGTTCAGTTAGAGCCCAACGCCTCGCTCGGGTTCAGTTAGAGCCAACGCCTCGCACACATGCGCATACGTGTACGAGAGAAACGCGCATCGCTCGGCCCCCGACCTCCCACCGTAACCGGTAACTCGCCGAAATTTTCCTCGCCCTCGCTTCTACCATGGTTTTTCCGTCATGGACGGCCCAAAGAATGTCACGCAGCTGCGTCTCCGGCCCGCCCAGGACGAAAAGCCCATTTTCTGTCATGTTTTTTGTCATAGAAGTAGGAGCCCACCACATCTATGATGATACCGGGTTTTGTCACAATTATCGTCATAGAAGTGTCATATGTATGACAAAAAAATTTCGTTCGGCCCAAAATGTCACGGATGTGTCTTTTTTTGTAGTGAGTCCCGTTTTAGTGAAAACGAATCATTATTTTCGTATTGTACACAAAAGTCCCCGTCTTTCCTTGGAATCAACCCGCCATCCGGTTTAAGTCACACCCGAACCGTTATTTTACATTTTTTTTGAACCCCCCTTGATGTTTTAGGTAATTCATCCACGGATCATATTTAAGTCAAACAAATGCTTTTTAAAACCATCCATATCTTTTAAACCATAACTCCGATTTGAACATGTTATATATGAAATTTGATTAGAAAAATATGTAGAATATGAATATGAGATTATTTTTACCTTTTAAGTACTTTTAAATATTATTTTGGAATATATTGAGTTGGACCAAATTATTTTCTATATTATTTGTATCTTTTAAACCGTAACTTCGATTTTAACATATTATATATGAAATTTTATTAGAAAAATGTGTGGAATCTAAATATGATGTTAATTTTACCTGTTAAATATTTTTAAAATATTGTTATGGAAGCAAACTTATAATTTATAGTGCAAGATCCGTGTTTTCATACCGGCGGCGATCCAGATTGCAAATAAATACCCCACTATAACCATATAGGGAAAAGAAAACATCGATAACTACACATGCATACCTCTAAAAAATGTCGGAGGGGAAAACAACAGATTTCTCATCACGAGAGTGAGAGAAAGCGAGAGAGAGAGAGAGATGGGGAGGGAGGAGAGAGGGAGAGAGAGACGCCTTAGGATTAACCATATTCAACACACGTTTTTTTATTGTTTTTTATGAACACCGAGGCCATCGCCGGCGAGGGTGAGAAGGAGGATAAGCGGCAACACAAATATGATGCCTCGCAAAAATAAAGGAGATGGACCTATTGTGGTCTTGAGTAATGGTTGTTGAGTTAAGAGCGTGTGCTATGTTTTCTCTCCTGTTGCAACGCACGGGCTCTTTTGCTAGTATATATATATATATATATATATATACATATATATATATATATATATGAATAATTTTGACACTAAGCAATTTAACAAACAACTACCAATCAAGCAAACAATCTAGTATCTTCATACCACGAAAGTGGGCATAATTAGATACGCTAACACGACAACGTTGCAATATAAAACAAACATGAATGGTGGTGTCGGTACTAGTTCCTACTTAACTGTTCAAGACACTTGAGGGGGTTAACTAAATAAACAGCAAGAAGTATAACTAGTTGATAAAATAATTTTCACTCCTATGGCTTTTCTAATCCATTTTCTAGGGTCACGTCCTACAGTCAAAGCACTGCTCTGATACCATCTGTAACGACCAAACCTTGAAGGATTTGAGTCTTTGTGCTTACCGTGCTAGTCCCTGGATCGAACTCGCTAGCACACACAATATAGATGAATACTAGAATAGCAAGTGCATCATTTATTACATCGTATGATCCAGAATAAATAAAATAAAACAATCTGCATAACACTTGGATAGCTTTATTCAATCAAACAGCAGAAAGTAGCAGAAAATAATGATGAGTCCCATCATAGCCCATTGGCGATGCTGAGTGTAGACTCGCGACCCTAACGGTACCTTACTCTTCATCTGAATATCCTGCAACATGAGACGTTGCAGCCATATAGGTCAATACTTGGAATGTATTGGCAAGTTACACAGGAGTAATAATAAAGAAGACCTACATGTATATGCATAGTATAACAAAAGGAAGGCTTGAGGGTTTATTTTTGCAGAAAGCTGATTTTGTCATAATAACTACCTAATAGTCAAATTTTCATTTAGTTCTTTTATTACTACAATTAAATACACAAGGTTGAGTTGGCAAAATCAACTCCAACCTACCCATTATTAAGTTTTCCCACAAATATTATTAAGTGTCACATCTGTCAAGATCATCCAACAATTGTAATGGCATAGTCGCTCAAAGTTGCCCATAACCGGGGACACGGCTAATCATGATTAGTTTTTAATACTCTGCAGAGTTTAGTATGCTTTACCCACTGGACCCAACCTGAAGATTGAGACGAAGTCTTTCATAAGCAGTCCCCTAGTCCCAACAGGAGGCCCATCCCAACTATTATATCTACATTTGCTGGCACATCCGGGTAAGGGTTCCACAACTGATCAACTAAGCCAGAGCCCATTTAGCCAGTGGTCTCACATGGAAGCTACTAGTCACTAAGTCTGTCTGATCTTTTTGAGCCTGGGCGGCCGTCCACTTACATTCAGAGGGTATAAACCATGATGTTCTTGAAACCACCCTAGCAACACCAATTCCGCCCAGAGGTGAATTAAATCCTGAGTTACTACTCAAATTATTAGGTATATAATCCTCAGATAAGCTCAATGAATACACAAACCAATCCCCGTCTACAAAGCATAGCAACTACAACTACCACGATCTGCAGTGACGGGAGATAGCTCAACAATATAGCAAAATAATATAGTAATCCTATACATGCATATATTCATAGTGTGATATAACTACATGCATAGAAAACAATAGGTAAAGGATGATCAATATGTAACTTGCCTTGGTTCTGGTTCAGAAAGTCACACTCCTGACAATAGCTCGCGTCGCACTCCGGACAATCTACACGTTTTGCACAATTCAACAAATCTATCACCAAAACATGAATAGAACCAAAATAAAACCAACAGCAAGAAAACCATTTTTAAAACTCAACAACAGTAGTACAACAACACCTAAATTGCACTACGAACACAAGGCAAAAAGAATCACTTGATTCCGATACACGGTTTTAAAGATATGGCCTCCGGAAGATTTAATTCAAATTCAAACGAATTCAAATTTGAATTGTGCAAACATGTGCAAAGTTGGTACTATGATAATGTGCTGATTTTTGTGAGTGCACAGGAAAAAGAATTAGCTAAATTTGACTTATAGAATACAAGATATAGCTAAAAGGATTTTGGATGAAAATCTGTGAAAACAAAAAGAAAGAGAAAACTCCTGGACACTATAGCAACTAATGTCCGTGTCCTGTAGTGAACTGCCACGTGGTGTCGTCCGATTGGCTGGGCGCGTGTGCTCACTAGAACAGAGGAAAACGACGGCGGCGGCTCGGGCATCAGTGGTGGCGGCTCTCTGGTGGGTCTCCGGCGAAGACGAAGGTACGGGCGGGTGCGGCGGTGAGTGGCGGAGGCAGTGGTGGTGTCGGACGGCGGCGAAGCTCCCTCAGTAGGCCGCGACGACGATGTGAACCGCGGATGCTCCAGCGGCGGCGGGGGAGCTCGTTTCTCTCCCTATGCTGCGTGTCCGGCAACAAGGAGATGTCAGGCGGGTGCGTCGTTGAGAGGTAAATTGAAAGGTGTAGGAGGTGAAGCTCGATGGGTTCTTACAGTGGCGCAACCACCCGGCGAACGGCGGCGGATGGTGGAGCTCCAAGCGAGATCGGTTTCGCCCTAACCGATGCGTGCAGCAATGAGGAAGAACGAGGCAAGGGCGTAGGGGTTCCTCGAGGGCGTGGGCTCGCCCTAGACGTCTTGGGCATGCGCGGGGTGGCCCGGTGCTCGAGTTCGACTCGGGCTAGCGGTCGGGTGCGTGTGTGCGGCTGCGCGTGCGGCCGACTCAGGGAAGAAGAGTGGGCCGGCGCGGGTCCCGCTGGTCAGCGACGGGAGGCGAGGGGCGATGCGGGTCGGGTGTAGCGGTGCGGTTAGGTGCGGGTCAGGTGCGGGGTTAGGTGGGCCGCGGTGCTGGGCCGCATGGATGGCTGGGCCGCGTAGTGCTCTGCGCTGCGCGCTGAGTTTTTCCTTTTTTCTTTACAAAACAACACAAGTAAAAAGAACTAAAAATAAAACAATAGGATAAAAACTAAATAAAAAATACGTAGACACACAGTAAAAATAGCCCTATCAATATAAACTACAGGAACACTAGTTCCACAACTAATGCAATTTTGTAAACTCTTTTTGATGCAATATTTCACTCAAACAGCAATAAAACCCACAAATAAAATACTTTGTGAAATTGAAAAAATACCAAAACAAAGTAGATGCATCGGAAATAATATTCTGGGCATTATGAACATTTTTAGAATAGGGGAGAAGTCATGTTATCTCCGCTCCAATAAATTGCCTTTAGTTGCATAATGATTCGAATATTGCAGAAAGACAAATAATGCATGGAAAATATGAGATGCATATGAATTATCTAATAACATCCTAATTTAGGAATTGGGATGTTACAACAACCACCATTCTATTCCACATATAGTGCAATATCCATGGCTCACGCTCATATATTGCGTGAAGATTGAAAAAGATTGAGAACATCAAAAGTATGAAACAATTGCTTGGATTGTCATCGGGGTTGTGCATGATTAAATACTTTGTGTGATGAAGATAGAGCATGGCCAGAATATATGATTTTGTAGGGATGACTTTCTTTGGCCATGTTATTTTGAGAAGACATGATTGCTTGAAGTATTATCATTTTTATGTCAATATTAAACTTTTGTCTTGAATCTTTCGGATCTAAACATTCATGCCACAATAAAGAAAATTATATTGAGAATTAGGCTAGGTAGCACTCCATGCTACCTCTTGAGCACTGCGCTGGTATTCCCCGAAGAGGAAGGGATGATGCAACAAAGTAGCGTAAGTATTTCCCTCAGTTTTGGAGAACCAAGGTATCAATCCATTAGGAGGCTACGTGCTAGTCCCTCGTACCTGCACAAAACAAATAAATCCTCGCAACAACGCAAATAGGGGTTGTCAATCCCTATAGGGCCACTTACGACATAGGGGTTGTCAATCCCTGGCACAAACACTAATTAAACACAAAAAACACAACCAAAAGAGAGGCTAGATAGATTATTTATTAATAAACAGGAGCAAAAAGAAAGGAATAAAAATAAAATTGGGTTTCCTCCTAACAAGCGCTATTGTTTAACGCCCCTAGCTAGGCATAACATGCAAGAATAGATCTAGGTATTGCCATCTTTGGTAGGCAATTCTTCAATTAGGCATCTACCATATTTAGGAATTTCTTTCTTTTTATTGATTATCAAACCTTTAGGCACAAGATCTAAAAATTCATTTGTAACAAATGGTTCCTTAATGATAGCAAAAAGATTGGGATGAACACTTATAGATTTGAGATCCGCATCCTTACTGGAGGATTCACCCTTATTTTTAGGAACATACATAATTTTGGCAACTTTAGTGGAAGAACTTGGACTATTCTTCACGGAAGAAAAAGAGGTCCCCAAGTTGGTAATAATATTCTCAAGTTTATCGATCCTAACGGAATCATGATTTATTTTCTCATTAACTATGGGTTCCTTTTCTTTAATATCTTTCAAAGTAACTCCTACTTTAGATTCATATTGAGAGATTCGGCTATGGATCTTTTTATCCAAATTTTCAATTAATTCTACGGTAGCAACCTTATTTTCAATAATTTCAAGCCTTTGCATTACATGCTCCAAAGTTAATATAGTTCCATTAACCAAGAGAGGAGGTGAGGCAAATAAATCTAACATAGCATTATAAGAATCAAAAGTATGGCTACCCAAAAAATTCCCTCTGGTAATAGTATCAAGAACATAACGATGCCAAGGAGTAATGCCTACATAGAAATTGTGAAGAAGAACGGAAGTAGATTGCTTCCTAGTAGATCTATTTTGAGCATTGCAAATTCTATACCAAGCATCTTTTAGATTTTCTCCCTCCCTTTGCTTAAAATTTAGAATTTCATTCTCGGGAGACAACGGGAGAAGATAAGGGACTAGTCATAACGACAAGCAAGAAAACTAACACACAAGCAAAAAGCAAACGGGCAAAAAGAGGAAAATAGAGAAAGAGAGGGAGGATAGAGAGAGAGGGCAAATAAAACGGCAAGGGTGAAGTGGGGGAGAGGAAAACGAGAGGCAAATGGCAAATAATGTAATGCGGGAGACAAGGGTATGTGAAGGGTACTTGGTATGTTGACTTTTGTGAAGACCTCCCCGGCAACGGCACCAGAAATGGCTCGTTGACGGGAGATAAAATCTTGACTTTGCGTGAGCCTCCCCGGCAACGGCGCTAGAAATCCTTCTTGCTACCTCTTGAGCATTGCGTTGGTTTTCCCCGAAGAGGAAGGGATGATGCAGCAAAGTAGCATAAGTATTTCCCTCAGTTTTTGAGAACCAAGGTATCAATCCAGTAGGAGGCTACGCGCTAGTCCCTCGTACCTGCACAAAACAAATAAATCCTCGCAACCAACGCAAATAGGGGTTGTCAATCCCTATAGGGCCACTTACGAGAGTGAGATCTGATAGATATGATAAAGATAATATTTTTGGTATTTTTATGATAAAGATGCAAAGTAAAATAAAGGGAAAGTAAATAGCAAAGTAGTAGGAGATCAATATGATAAAGATAGACCCGGGGGGCATAGGTTTCACTTGTGGCTTCTCTCGAGAGCATAAGTATTCTACGTTGGGTGAACAAATTACTGTTGAGCAATTGACAGAATTGAGCATAGTTATGAGAATATCTAGGCATGATCATGTATATAGGCATCACGCCCGAGACAAGTAGACCGACTCCTACCTGCATCTACTACTATTACTCCACTCATCGACCGCTATCCAGCATGCATCTAGAGTATTAAGTTAAAAATAGAGTAACGCCTTAAGCAATATGACATGAT
Organism: Triticum monococcum; assembly: GCA_034509565.1. Taxonomy (NCBI): domain Eukaryota; kingdom Viridiplantae; phylum Streptophyta; class Magnoliopsida; order Poales; family Poaceae; genus Triticum; species Triticum monococcum. The sequence goes on from CM067847.1 coordinate 574,435,569, forward strand.
GTAGAGGGATAGACTCATGCAATATGAAGAAAACCCCATCTTGTTATCCTCGATGGCAACAATACAATACGTGCCTTGCTTCCCTTACTGTCACCGGGAAAGGACACCGCAAGATTGAACCCAAAGCTAAGCACTTCTCCCATTGCAAGAAAGATCAATCTAGTAGGCCAAACCAAACTGATAATTCGAAGAGACTTGCAAAGATAACCAATCATACATAAAAGAATTCAGAGAAGATTCAAATATTATTCACAGATAGACTCGATCATAAACCCACAATTCATCGGTCTCAACAAACACACCGAAAAAAGAAGATTACATCGAATGGTTCTCCACAAGAGAGGGGCAGAACATTGTATTGAGATCCAAAAAGAGAGAAGAAGCCATCTAGCTACTAACTATGGACCCGTAGGTCTGAGGTAAACTACTCACACTTCATCGGAGAGGGTATGGTGTTGATGTAGAAGCCCTTCATGATCGATGCCCCGCCGACAGACCTCCGGAACAGGCCCCAAGATGAGATCTCGTGGATACAGAAAGTTACGGCAGTGGAATTACGGTTTTGGCTCCGTATCTGATCGTTTGGGGGTACGTGGATATATATAGGAGGAAGGAGTACGTCGGTGGAGCAACAGGGGGCCCATGAGGGTGGAGGGAGCGCCTGGGGTAGGCAGGCGCGCCCCCCTACCTCGTGGCCTCCTGTTTCCTGCCTTGACGTAGGGTCCAAGTATCCTGGGTCTTATTCAATGAGAAAATCACGGTCCCGAAGGTTTCATTCCGTTTGGACTCCGTTTGGTATTCCTTTTCTTCGAAACCCTAAAACATGCAAAAAAACAACAATTCTGGGCTGGGCCTCCGGTTAATAGGTTAGTCCCAAAAAAATATAAAAGTGGATAATAAAGCCCAACAATGTCCAAAACAGTAGATAATGTAGCATGGAGCAATCAAAAATTATAGATACGTTGGAGACGTATCACTCCACATCAAAAATTCTGTTTTTTATCATTTACCTACTCGAGGGCGAGCAGGAATTAAGCTTGGGGATGCTTGATACTTCTCCAACGTATCTACAATTTTTGGTTCTTACATGCTATTATATTATCTGTTTTGGATGTTTGATGGGCTATGTTTCGCACTTTTATATTGTTTTTTGGGACTAACCTATTAACCAAAGGCCCAGTGCAAATTGTTGTTTTTTTGCCTATTTCAGTGTTTCACAGAAAAGGAATACCAAATGGAATGAAACCTTCGGGAGAGTTATTTTTGGAACAAATGTGATCCAGGGGGCTTGGATTGGACGTCAACAAAGAAGCGAGGAGGCCACGAGGCAGGAGGGCGCCCACACCCTCGTGGGCCCCTCGCAGCTCCACCGACCTACTTCTTCCTCCTATATATATCCATATACCCCGAAAACATCTAGGAGCACCACGAAACCCTATTTCCACCGCCGCAACCTTCTGTACCCGTGAGATCCCATCTGGGGGCCTTTTCCGGCGCTCCGCCGGAGGGGGAATCGATCACGGAGGGCTTCTACATCGACACCATAGCCTCTCCGATGATGTGTGAGTAGTTTACCACAGACCTTCAGGTCCATATTTATTAGCTACATGTCTTATTCTCTCTCTTTGGATCTCAATACAAAGTCCTCCTCAATTCTCTTGGAGATCTATTCGATGTAATTCTTTTTGCGGTGTTTTTATCGAGATCTGATGAATTGTGGGTTTATGATCAAGATTATCTATGAACAATACTTGATTCTTCTCTGAATTCTTTTATGCATGATCTAATATCTTTGCAAGTCTCTTCAAATTATCAGTTTGGTTTGGCCTACTAGATTGATCTTTCTTGCAATGGGAGAAGTGCTTAGCTTTGGGTTCAATCTTGCGGTGTCCTTTCCCAATGACAGCAGGGGCAGCAAGGCACGTATTGTATTTTTGCCATCGAGGGTAAAAAGATGGGGTTTATATCATATTGCTTGAGTTTATCCCTCTACATCATGTCATCTTGCCTAATGCGTTACTATGTTCTTATGAACTTAATACTCTAGATGCATGCTGGATAGCGGTCGATGTGTGGACTAATAGTAGTAGATGCAGAATCGTTTTGGTCTACTTGTCGTGGACGTGATGCCTATATACATGATTATGCCTAGATATTCTCATAATTATTCTCTTTTCTATCAATTGCTCGACAGTAATTTGTTCACCCACCGTAGAACATGTTATCTTGAGAGAAGCCACTAGTGAAACCTATGGCCCCGGGTCTATCTTCCATCATATTATTTTCCTATCTATTTGCTATTTCTATCATTGTTTATTTTGCAATCTTTACTTTCCAATCTATATCATAAAAATACCAAAAATATTTATCTTATTATCTCTATCAGATCTCACTCTCGTAAGTGACCGTGAAGGGATTGACAACCCCTTTATCATGTTGGTTGCGAGGTTCTTGTTTGTTTGTGCAGATACGAGGCGACTTGCGTGTTACCTCCTACTGGATTGATACCTTGGTTCTCAAGAACTGAGGGAAATACTTACGCTACATTGCTGCATCACCCTTTCCTCTTCAAGGGAAAACCAACACATGCTCAAGAGGTAGCATACCGCGCAACTTTCGCCGGTACCATAAACCCACCATATACCTTCCTCAAAATAGTCACCATACCTACCTATTATGGAATTTCCATAGCCATTCCGAGATATATTGCCATGCAACTTTCCACCGTTCCGTTTATGATGACACGCTTCATCATTGTCATATTGCTTTGCATGATCATGTAGTTGACATCATATTTGTGGCAAAGCCACCGTTCATCATTTTTTATACATGTCGCTCTTGATTCAGGGACTGATACTCTCCAACATATCTATAATTTTTTATTGTTCCATGCTATTATATTATCCGTTTTGGATGTTTTATATGCATTAATATGCTATTTTATATGATTTTTGGGACTAACCTATTAAACTAGAGCCCAGTGCCAGTTCCTATTTTTTCCTTGTTTTAGAGTTTCGTAGAAAAGGAATACCAAACGGGGTCCAAACGGAATAAAACATTCATGATGATTTTTCTTGGACCAGAAGACACCCAGGAGACTTGGAGTGCAAGTCAGAAGAGCCACAAGGCGGCCACAAGGGTGGAGAGCGCGCCCAGGGGGTAGGCCCCCCCGACCTTGTGGGCCCCTCGGTGACCCCCTGACCTAGATCTTCCTCCTATATACTCTCAAATACCCCAAAAACTTCCAGGGGAGCCATGAAACCACTTTTCCACTGCCGCAACCTTTTGTACCCGTGAGATCCCATCTAGGGGCCTTTTCCGGCATCCTGCTGTAGGGGGATTCGATCACGGAGGGCTTCTACATTAACACCATTGCCTCTCCGATGAAGCGTGAGTAGTTTACCACAGACCTACGGGTCCATAGCTAGTAGCTAGATGGCTTCTTCCCTCTCTTTGATTCTCAATACCATGTTCTCCTCGATGTTCTTGGAGATCTATTCGATGTAACACTCTTTTGCGGTGTGTTTTCCGAGATTCGATGAATTGTGGATTTATGATCAGCTTATCTATGAATATTTTTTGAATCTCCTCTAAATTCTTATATGCATGATTTGATATCTTTGCATGTCTCTTCGAACTATCTATTTGGTTTGGCCAACTAGATTGGTTGTTCTTGCAATGGGAGAAGTGCTTAGCTTTGGGTTCAATCTTATGGTGCTCGATCCTAGTGACAGAAGGGGAACCGGCACATATTGTATTGTTGCCATCGAAGATAAAAAGATGGGGTTTTCATCATATTGTTTGAGTTAATTCCTCTACATCATGTCATCTTGCTTAAGGCGTTACTCCGTTCTTTATGAACTTAATACTCTAGATGCATGATGGATAGCGGTCGATGTGTGGAGTAATAGTAGTAGATGCATAATTGTTCCGGTCTACTTGACACGGACATGATGCCTATATTTATGATCATTGCCTTAGATATCGTCATAACTTTGCGCTTTTCTATCAATTGCTCAACAGTAATTTGTTCACCCACCGTAATAATTTCTATCTCGAGAGAAGCCTGTAGTGAAACCTATGGCCCCCGGGTCTATTTTCCATCATATAAGTTTCCGATCTACAATTCTAGTTTCCTATTTACTTTCTTTGCAATATCTTACTTTGTGATCTATAAAGCAAAAATACCAAAAATATTACTTTACCGTTTATCCATCTATATCAAATCTCACTTTGCAAATAACCGTGAAGGGATTGACAACCCCTTTATCGCGTTGGGTGCAAGTTGGTATTTGTTTGTCCCGGTATTCGGTGGCTTGTTGCGTTGTCTCCTACTAGATTGATACATTGGTTCTCCAAAGCTGAGGGAAATACTTACTCTACTTTGTTGCATCACTCTTTCCTCTTCAAGGGAAAAACCAACGCAAGCTCAAGAGGTAGTAGAGCACAACCTACCAGGGCGCGCCTGGAGGGCCAGGCGCACCCTGGTAGGTTGTTCCCACCTCGGGTCCCCTCGGACCGCCTATTTAATCTATAAATACCCCAATATTCCATAAACCCTAGGGGAGTTGACGAAAATCAATTCCAGTTGCCGCAAGTTCCAGAAACATAAGATCCAATCTAGACACCATCACGGAGGGGTTCATCATGTCCATTGGTGCCTCTCCGATGATGCGTGAGTAGTCTTTTTAGACCTTCGAGTCTGTAGTTAGTAGCTAGATGGCTTCCTCCCTCGCTTTTGATTATCAATACAATGGTCTCTTGGAGATCCATATGATATAATTCTTTTGTGGTGTGTTGGTTGGGATCCGATGAACTTTGAGTTTACGATCAGATCTATCTCTTTTTATCCATGAAAGTTATTTGAGTCTTCTTTGATCTCTTATATGCAGGATTGCTTATATCCTCGTATTTCTTCTATGATATTTGGGTTTTCTTTGGCCAACTTGATCTATTTATCTTGCAATGGAAAGAGGTGCTTTTGTGATGGGTTGATACGTCTCCAGCGTATCTATAATTTTTTATTGTTCCATTCTATTATATTATCTGTTTTGGATGTTTAATGGGCTTTAATATGCACTTTTATATTATTTTTGGGACTAACCTATTAACCGGAGGCCCAGTGCAAATTGCTGTTTTTTTTGCCTATTTTAGTGTTTCATAGAAAAGGAATATCAAACGGAATCCAAACGGAATGAAACCTTCGCGGTGATCTTTCTTGGAACAAACGCAACCCAGGAGACTTGTAGTACAAGTCTGGAAGTCCGCGAAGCTTCCACGAGGTAGGGGCGCCCCCCGACCCTCATGGGGCCCATGGAGCTCACTAACGTACTTCTTTCGCCTATATATACCCATGTACCCTAAAAACATCCAGGAGAGCCACGAAACCACCTTTCCACTGCCGCAACCTTTTGTACCCGTGAGATCCCATCTGGGGCCTTTTTCGGTGAACCAGAGGGGGATTCGATCATGGAGGGCTTCTACATCAACACCATAGCCTCTCTGATGATGTGTGAGTAGTTTGCCAGAGACCTTCGGGTCAATAGTTATTAGCCAGATGGCTTCTTCTCTCTCTTTGGTTCTCAATACAAACTTCTCCTCGATGTTCTTGGAGATCTATTCGATGTAATACTCTTTTGTGGTGTGTTTGCTGAGATCCGATGAATTGTGGGTTTATGAATTTGATTATCTATGAATATTATTTGGTTCTTCTCTGAATTCTTATATGCATGATTTGATATCTTTGCAAGTCTGTTCGAATTATTGGTTTAGGTAGGCCTACTAGATTGATCTTTCTTGCAATGGGAGAAGTTCTTAGCTTTGGGTTCAATCTTGCGGTGTCCTTTCCTAGTGACACCAGGGGCAGCAAGGCATGTATTGTATTGTTGCCATCAAGAATAAAAAGATGGGATTTATATCATATTGCTTGAGTTTATCCCTCTACATCATGTCATCTTGCTTAATGTGTTACTCCGTTCTTATGAACTTAATACTCTAGATGAATGCTGGATAGAGGTCGATGTGTGGAGTAATAGTAGTAGATGCAGAATCGTTTTGGTCTACTTGACACGGACGTGATGCCTATATTCATGATCATTGCCTTAGATATCATCATAACTATGCGCTTTTCTATCAATTGCTCGACAGTAATTTGTTCGCCCACCGTAATACATGCTATTATGAGAGAAGCCACTAGTGAAACCTATGGTCCCCGGTGAGGGAGTCCTAGACTAAGGGGTCCTCGGGCGTCCGACCTGTTATCCATGGGCCAGACTGATGGGCTGTGAAGACATGAAGGCCGAAGACTATACCTGAGTCCGGATTGGACTCTCCTTGGCGTGGAAGGCAAGCTTGGCGACCGACTATGAAGATTCCTTCTTATGTAACCGACTCTATGTAAACCCTAGATCCCCTCGGTGTCTATATAAACCAGAGGGGATAATCCGGAAAGGACACATTCATTACCATAGTCATATAGGCTAGGCTTCTAGGGTTTAGCCATCACGATCTCGTGGTAGATCAACTCTTGTAACACCCATATTCATCAATATCAATCAAGCAGGACGTAGGGTATTACCTCCATAGAGAGGGCCCGAACCTGGGTAAACATTGTGTCCCCTGTCTCCTGTTGCCATCGATCCTATACGCATAGTTCGGGACCCCCAACCCAAGATCCGCCGGTTTTGACACCGACATTGGTGCTTTCATTCAGAGTTCCATTGTGCCATCGACGAAGGGTCCGATGGCTCCTTCAATCATCTACAACGACGCTGTCCAAGGAGAAACCTTCCTCTCCGGACAGATTTTCGTGTTCGGCAGCTTCGTACTGTGGGCCAACTCGCTTGGCCATCTGGAGTAGATCGACAGCTACGCCCCTGACCACTAGGTCAGGTTTGGAAGCCTGAACTATGTCGCGGATATTCGTGGAGACTTGATCTTCAATGGATTTCAGACCACAGCGATCGCTCCCCCTCGCTCTGATGAACATGACCTAAATCTTTCACCGGTACACATCCAGCGGATGGTCCCTGCTGCTGCAACGGCCTTAGAACCGGAGCAAACTCTGCCATCCAAAGCCACAAAGTCCCCGGCATTGGAGCCGCACACGGACTCAGCACCGTGTGATGTCTACATCAAGGGAACTCCGGACTCGTCTCCGGCCATGAGTTCCAAATCAGGTACGCCTGCGGACACCGAGCTGGATCAATTATCGACTTTTGAATTTAGCGCCACAGATATCTTCCAGCACTCGCCCTTGGGTGATGTGCTAAACTCTTTAAAGATTTTTTCCTTAGAGAAGGATTCACAGCCGAACTATGTTCGGTTCGAGCCAGAGGCTGATGATGGAAAATTCTATTTCCCACCCGCCACCCACTTCATAGCCATTGTCGATGATTTAACCGACGTGCTCGATTACGGCTCCAAATACATCGACGGTATGGACGACGATGCTGACCAGGAGCAAGGCTAAAACCCGCCATTTACTGGACGTTGGACGGCCACCTCTTTTTTAGGTCGACACACCTAAAAAAGCTAGTGACGATGACAAAGGAGATCCAGTTGCGAATAAACCTCCTAAGACACAGTCCAAGCGCCAGCGCCCTAAACGCCGCTCTAAGCCTCATCGCTCAAACGACGGGAATACTGGCACCAGAGAGAATAGCACTCCGAGCGACGCCGAAAATAACGAAGCCCCTGTCGGGGCTGCATCCAAACAGGAGGAACAAGACAACGGGCAAGATAACCCTGATAATCAGACCATGCCCAGTGACCCAGACGATGACAGTTATCGTCCAGTCTCCAAGGATGATGAGAGCCTTGGCAATGAGGACTTCATCATACCTGAGGCACCCCTCGAGCAGGAGTGCTTCAAGTATCCGCTAATAGCCACCGCAAGAAGCCTGAAGAAGAAGTAGCAGCAACTCCAGGCCGATCAAGACCTGCTCATCGACAGGTGGACTGATGTCCTGGCAGCCGAAGAATACGGCCTCAAGCGCCCAGCCAAGAGTTACCCAAGGCATAGACTGCTATCTCAGTTCAATGTGGAGGCACTACATCCCATACCTCCCTCACGCAATGCGGACCGACCACCACGCAGTCGAGATAGTGCGGCAGACCGACCACCCCCGGTCAGAATAAAGCGGCCACTCAGGCCGAATAATAGCCCGCCCCACCACCTTGCAAAAACAGGGACATAACAGCTCGGGACCTTACATACGACCTTCGGCAGGAGCTGGACAGCAGAGCAGAACACACCAGATCAATCTACGGATCGCGAGGACGCTTCCCAACTCGGGATGATGGCTACCTATTCGGGCGTGACAAACCTAGTCACACCCGGGACGATAACCGCAGACGCACTCCATCGAAGGTGCACCGTGATGCGGCCCGATATAGAGGCACCGCACACCCTCTCCGCTTCACAGACGAGGTGCTGGGTCACGAATTCCCCGAGGGATTCAAGCCCGTCAATATTGAATCATACGACGGAACAACCGACCCCGCAGTATGGATTGAGGACTTTATTCTCCACATCCACATGGCCTGGGGAGACGACCTCCATGCTATCAAATACATCCCACTGAAACTCAAAAGGCCAGCTAGACACTGGCTGAATAGCCTGCCCGAGAATTCCATCGGCAGCTGGGAGGCTCTGGAAGAAGCCTTTCTTGACAACTTCCAAGGTACATATGTCCGGCCACCCGATGCCGTTGATTTAAGCCACATAGTTCAACAACCTGGAGAATCAGCCAGAAAATTTTGGACTAGGTTCCTAACCAAAATGAACCAGATCGTTGACTATCCAGATGCCGAAGCCCTAGCGGCCTTCAAACACAGCATCCATGACGAATGGCTAGCATGCCACCTCGGCCAAGAGAAACCAAAGTCCATGGCAGCCCTTACGACACTCATGACCCGCTTTTGCGCGGGAGAGGACAGCTGGCTAGCTCGTAGCAAAAACACAGCCAATGAGACAGGCCCCTCCGAGGCCAAGAACAGCTCCGGAAAGATCCGGCGCAACAGACACAGACGCCGAAGCAATGGCGACAACACCGATGACACCACCGTTAACGCCGGATTCAGCGGCTCCAAGTCCGGATAGCGAAAGAAGCCCTACAAACGGAACAACGAGTGTCCATCTAGCCTGGATCGCATACTCGATCGTTCGTGGCAAATACATGGTACCCCAGACAAACAAGCCAATCACACCAACAGAGACTGTTGGGTTTTCCAACAGGCCGGCAAGTTAAATGCCGAAAATAAAGAAAAGGGATCACAAAGTGAGGACAATGACGAAGAGCCCCGGCAGCCGAACACCAGAGGGCAGAAGAAATTCCCCCCTCAAGTCAAAACGGTGAACATGATATACGCTACACACATCCCCAAAAAGGAGCGTAAGCAAGCACTTAAGGACGTCTACGCGGTAGAGCCAGTCGCCCCAAAATTCAATCCGTGGTCGTCATTCCCGATCACCTTCGATCGTCGAGATCATCCAACTAGTATCCGGCATGGCGGCTCAGCCGCACTGGTCCTCGACCCAATCATCAACGGATTTCACCTAACACAAGTCCTAATGGACGGTGGTAGCAGCCTCAACCAGCTCTATCAGGATACACTGCGGAAGATGGGCATTAATCCCTCACGAATCAAACCCACAAAGACTACCTTTAAAGGAGTCATACCATCCGTTGAGGCCCACTACACGGGCTCAATCACGCTGGAGGTGGTATTCGGTTCCCCGGACAACTTCCGAAGCGAAGAGTTAATCTTCGATATCGTCCCCTTTCGCAGTGGCTACCATGCATTACTCGGACGAACCGCATTTGCTAGATTCAACGCAACACCACACTATGCCTATCTCAAGCTGAAGATGCCTGGTCCACGCGGCGTCATAACAGTCAACGGAAACACAGAACTCTCCCTCCGGATAGAGGAGCACACCGCCGCCCTAGCAGCAGAGGTAGAAAGCGGCCTTCTCAAGCAGCAGCATAATCTGGCTGCCGAGCCCCTGGACATCATTAAGAGGGTCCGGACCACACTACAACAGGACAGTGCGGCTCGTCAAGAGCTCGATTAGCAATTCGGCTTCCGTCCCAATCCCGATGAGGTAGTGGCATTCATACCACGCGTCCATAACTACGCACTCAAAATTCCATGGGCATCGACGCAGGCACAAGCTATCTCGGATCCATGGTTCGGCCAGACCGATCCCGGACACACATATAACTTTACTATCTATTTTTCCCTTGTTTCAGGTCTCTCCTATGGGGGTCTCCTTCGACGGCCTGATTAACGACCCCGTCAAAGGACAAACACACCGGATTGACACGGAGCACAGACGTACATGGAAGGCCCTAGAGGCTAACTGTCTTCAGGACCCACGCGCAATCCGCCTTCGGGTATGGCATGTCAAATAGCCAGTTGCTTTTTGCATTATCATGTACCAATGTGCTTTGATGCATAAACCCAACTATAATGGAAACAGTTCATGAGCCAAGTTCAAGGGCTCCGGACCCTATCTCTGTTCTCCCTCTGTTTTCCTTTATATTTCTTATTTCCCAGCAGTTGTACACTCTGGTACGTGTCATATTTTCTAGGGGCTCCCCATCTCCCCATGATACGGCAACAAAGCCCAAACAATCCCTAAAGATAAGTCCAGCACCCCGAATTTAGCATTATATGCATTGGCTCCGAATCATGTCTTTGGTCAATAGTTGGGTTGCCCGGCTCCTGTGCTTGCTACCCTACATTCCGCTAAATCGGCTAGGGTAGTAAAGGGAGAACTACTGCGATTGTGCCCTGGCCTTGACCAGATGAGCACCTCAGTATAGAAAGCCCAAAACTAAGTGTCATGATATGGCGAGAGCAGGTCAGCTGTTCGAGGGTCACAAACCGTTGGAGATTTTTTTCCGCATTATGCAAAAGATCGGCACTTCCCGATCAGATGCTGACAGCCCCCTGGTTCGAACCAGGGGCTGCACCTATGCTTTATTATAAAACTCCCATGGCTAAGTGAGGGCGTTTAAGCCATACAATCTGATTGCCTTGTTTGTTACACTAAACAACTCCTTCAAGGACCATATAATTGGATCAAGATTGTTTAGATTCCATCCCGAACACCTCCGTACTACTTACATGAGGGCAGAAGCCGACGGCTGGCCAACTCTCAGATTACATACAAAATGGACACACAGGAGGACACCATTCAAAGCATAACAATATCACATTAAAAAACAGGCTTTGTTCTAGTAATACAAGGCAAAGGAAACACACATACATTTACTCAAATACAATATCCTGCGAACATTGTGCTGCCGCAAGACGAGAACCCTCCAAGATATCCGCAAAATACCGTTCGGGTGTGCGGTGTTCCTTGCCCTCCAGTGGCCCTCTGGTCACCTCGACGGCGTCCATCTTCGCCCACCACATCTTGCAACGGGCGAAGGCCATGCACGCACCTACAATGCAGGCCAAGTGCTTGACGACGTCCAGCCGAGGACAGGCGCTCACCATTCACCTCACGAGTCCAAAGTAGCTTCTTGGCATAGCTTCGGCTGGCCATAGCCGGATTATGAAATCCTTCATGGCTAGTTCAGCCACCCTATGCACCTCCACCAGCTGTTTCAGCTGATCGGTGAAGGACACGAGAAGCTCTGGCGCTGCATACTGCAACCAGAATAGCTTCTCCGTAGAGCCCCCTCCTTCGGCTCGGTAGAACTCCACAGCGCCCCTGGACAGACAAGGGCCACCGGTGGGAGTGGCGCATCCCCCTCCTTTAAAGGGGGCCGCTCGCCCGACTCCGGAGCCATATGGGCCTCCAGAATCGTATTCGGCTGAGGGCCGAACTGGATACATCCCTCTACGCCAATCTCCATGGGGATCGGTTCCCCCATGTGTCCGGCAGTGGAGGTCTCGCCCTATGGCACCTCCCGGACAGCGTCCTGGCCTCCTCCCCGCTTCGGAGTGGTCCTCTGGGACAACACCTCGGTGTCGTCCCTGGCCTCGGGAGAATAAGCAGGCGGTGGTGACATGCTCGCCATCTCCGACGGAGCCAGTGAACCTCCAGATGAGGATTGCTGGGTAAGGTCGCGGGCCGGACTACAATAGCACAATTAACTATGTCATAATAATACCGAAAAAGGACCGGATGTGTGCATGAGAGAGCCGTGTCACTTATGATGCGGCCGGGGGCTTAGCGTGGGGGCGTCTCTCCGGACTGTTGTCAACGTCCCACACGGTGTTGACCGCTGGGACGCTTTTCCCCTTCTTGGGCGTGTCCGCCTCCGGATGCGCCGAAGCTGCCCTCTTCTTCTTCCTCTCCTCAGGGGGAGGGTTATTTTCCTCCTCCTCCTCTTCCTCGCCGTTGTCCTCAGGGACAGAGGGATGGGCTTCGTCGTCTTCGGACGCCATGTCTGAAGTGCCCTTGCGACGGGGGCCACCCTTGGCCCCCTTGTCCTTCTTCTTGGCCTTCTTCTTCGTCGCCTTATAAGGCGCCGGCACCAGCATCTTCGCTAGACGCGGGATGACCGATTCTTCAGGTAGCGGAGCCAGACACTGGATCCTCTTCGCCCTCTCCATCAAATCCTGGAAATGTAATAATAAGCTCAGATATCATCCTTGAAATGATTAAATTGGGGATGCATCGAAAATAGCATACCTCACTGGCGAGGTGTCTACAATCGTGACCACGGTTTGAATCCGTGGCCGGTGGCTTCTCGTTGCCCTTAAAGAGCAACTTCCATGCGCCTTCATGAGTAATCTCGAAGAGCCTCACCAAAGTCTGATCCTTCTTTGGGTTGAACTCCCATAGAGGACGGCTTCGGCGCTGGCATGGAAGGATCCGGCGAACCAGCATCACCTGGATCACATCAACGAGCTTGACTTTCTTGGTGGACATGCTCTGGACATGCGTCTGCAGCGCTATCACATCGTCAGGGGAACCCCAGTCCAGACTCTTCTTGACCCAGGAGGTGAGTCGCATGGGGGCACCGGAGCAGAATTCGGCAGCTGCGGCCCAGGTGCTGCCGCGAGGTTTTGTGATGTAGAACCACTACTTCTGCCACTCCTTCACTGTGTCCACAAAAGTGCCTTCAGGACAGGATACGTTGGACATCTTGCTCCCCATGGCTCCTCTGCACTCCGCGTGGTGGCCGTCCACCACCTTCGGCTTCACATTGAAGACTTTGAGCCATAGCCCGAAGTGGGGGTGGATGCGGAGGAAGGCCTCACACACAACGATGAACGCCGAGATGTTGAGAAAGGAATTCGGGGACAGATCATGGAAATCTATCCCGTAATAATACATCAGCTCACAGACGAAAGGGTAGAGTGGAAACCCTAGCCCGCGGAAGAAATGGGGAAGGAACACCACCCTCTCGGTGGGCTCCGGTGTGGGGACGACTTGTCCCTCGGCCGGCGGGCGGTGAGCGATATCCTTCACCAAGTATCCGGCCGCCCTAAGCTCCGTTATGTTCTCCTCCTTGACGCTGGAAACCATCCACTTGCCCTGACCTCTGGATCCGGACATGGTTGCTTGGGCGGGAAAGATATGAGGACTTGGGTGCTGGAGCTCGAGATTGGAAAGATAGAGAGAGGGCATGAGGGAGGAAGAGGGAATCCTTATAAAGGCAACGAATATTGAACGCCTCCTCACTCGCCTTAAGATTTGCCTATTGCCAAGGGTTGTGTAAATGGCACGGTTGGGTTACCCACGCCCGTATTGATGAGAATCCCGTAATAAGGGGGCACGATCTCTGCTTTTACAAGACGTGCCAATGGCAACTGCGTCTCGAAACATGGAGCGGCAGACGAAAAACGGTCCAAAATTATGACCGGACAGGCGTGATGTCATATTGTAAAAGCTGTGAGCAGATTAGACTCATGTAAAAATATATATATTCTCTCTACAGTTTTGTATGGTGTGTGTGATAGGTCCGGATACTATCATCGCATCCGAAGACTATTTTTAAGTTCGGATAAAAGGGAACCCACCTTGCAATGCCGAAGACAATCTGCGGGCTGAACTCCTCGTCATTTAAGCCAGGTTCAGGGGCTATTGAGGGAGTCCTAGACTAAGGGGTCCTCGTGCGCCCGGCCTATTATCCATGGGCTGGACTGATGAGGTGTGAAGACATGAAGGCCGAAGACTATACCTGAGTCCGGATTGGACTCTCCTTGGAGTGAAGGCAAGCTTGGCGACCGACTATGAAGATTCCTTCTTATGTAACCGACTCTATGTAAACCCTACATCCCCTTGGTGTCTATATAAACTAGAGGGGATAGTACGGAAAGGACACATTCATTACCATAGTCATATAGGCAAGGCTTCTAGGGTTTAGCCATCACGATCTCGTGGTAGATCAACTCTTGTAACACCCATATTCATCAATATCAATCAAGCAGGACATAGGGTATTACCTCCATAGAGAGGGCCCAAACCTGGGTAAACATTGTGTCCCCTGTCTCCTGTTACCATCGATCCTAGACGCACAGTTCGGGACCCACTACTCGAGATCCACCGGTTTTGACACCGACACCCAGGTCTACTTTACATCATGTAAGTTTCCGATCTATAATTCTAGTTTGCTATCTATTTTATTTTGCAATCTTTACTTTCCAATCTATACAACAAAAATACCAAAAAAATTATCTTATTATCTTTATCAGGTCTCACTTTTGCAAGTGGCCGCGAAGGGATTGACAACCCATTTATTGCGTTGGTTGCAAGGTTCTTGATTGTTTGTGGAGGTACTAGGCGACTTGCGTGTAGTCTCCTACTGGATTGATACCTTGGTTACCAAAAACTAAGGGAAATACTTACCGTACTGTGCTGCATCACCCTTTCCTCTTCAAGGGAAAACCAATACATGCTCAAGACGTAGCATAGGTTCGATCTTACGGTGCTTGATCCCAGTGGCAGAAGGGGAACCGACACGTATTTATCGTTGCCATTAAGGATAACAAGATGGGGTCTATTTCTACATAAATAGATCTTGTCTACATCATGTCATTGTTCGTATTGCATTACTCCATTTCTCCATGAACTTAATACAGTAGATGCATGTTGGATAGCGGTCGATGTGTGGAGTCATAGTAGTAGATGCAGGCAGGAGTCGATCTACTAATCTTGGACATGATGCCTATATAATGATCATTGCCTGGATATCGTCATGATTATTTGAAGTTCTATCAATTGCCCAACAGTAATTTATTCACACACTGTTTGCTATTTTTCTTGAGAGAAGCCACTAGTGAAACCTATGACCCACTGGTCTCTTCCTTAATATATTTGCCTTTGCGATCTATTTTCCTTTGCTTTTATTTTCATATCTATAAAACCAAAAATACAAAAATACCTTGCTGCAATTTATTTTATCCGAGATCTATTTATCTTATCTATCATATTTTTATCACGTCTGTTTGCCAATTTTTGGCGCCGTTACTCAAAAGGGATTGACAACCCCTTTAACACGTCGGGTTGCGAGTATTTGTTATTTTTGTGCAGGTGCTGTTTACATAGTGTTGCTTGGTTCTCCTACTGGTTTGATAACCTTGGTCTCATCACTGAGGGAAATACCTACCGTCGCTGTGTTGCATCATCCCTTCCTCTTTGGAGAAATACCGACGTAGTTCTAGCAGACATCAAAAGGAATTTTTGGCACTGTTGCCGAGGAGACATCATCAACATCTACCAGGTTCCTAAACGCAAATCTCATCTCCTTGCAATTTACATTATTTTCCATTTGCCTCTCGTTCTCCTCTCCCCCAGTTCACAAAAGAAATCCATTTTATTCGCCCTCTTTTTCGTTCGCCATTTTCTTGCTGGTCTGTTTTTGCGTGCGTTCTTGTTTGCATAGTCATGATGCCTCAAAGAAAATATTATAATGTTCCTTACCCCAATAGTTTGCTTGAAATTGAGGAAAGTACTAAGGAATATATGACTACACAATTTGAGCACAATAAATATTTTACCAAAGAACTTAAGGAACATTTCATTATGCTAGATGCTATAACAAAACAAATTGATGATGTTAGTAGAGAAGTTTGCAATATCCAATCTAAGTATGCTTTTGTTGAAAGTTTGCTAGGAAAAATATCTGATGCACAAGCTACCCTAGTAAATCAAATGGCCGCTAAACCAATCTCGTTAGAGGATAAAGATAATGAAGATCTTAAAATGAATGGTGTTTCTTCTATTGATTCCTAACGCTTTTCCTCTTGTTTTGGATTCTAATTTGCATGATTTGAATGAAACTAACCCCGGACTAACGTTGTTTTCATCAGAACTATCATGGTGTTGTTTTTGTGCAGAAAAAAAGTTCTCAGAATGGAACGAAAATTTGCGAGGATTTTTTATACAATAAAAGAGAAATTCTGGAGCGAAGAACCACCGGAGGGGGGCACCTAGGTGGGCACAACCCACCAGGGTGCACCTGCCCCCCCCCCCCAGGCACGCCCAGGTGGGTTGTCCCCACCTGGTGGCCCCACAGACCCTAAAACTGACGCTATAAAATCCTATTTTTCCAGAAAAAAATTAGGGAGAAAGAACTAATCTTCAGGTGTGACTGAATTGACAACTCAGTTGCTAATACTTGCAAATATTCTTTGGCTCCCCTTGTGTCGAATCTATAAATTTGGGTTGAATACTCTACCCTCGAAAACTGTTGTGATCCCCTATACTTGTGGGTTATCAACGAGTAGGAATTAAGCTTGGGGATGCTGATATGTCTCCAACATATCTATAATTTATAAATTATTCATGCCATGTTTACAACAATTTTATATGGTTTTGGTATGATTTGATTAGAACTAACCAAGACTGACGTTGTTTTCAGCAGAACTACTGTGGTGTCGTTTTTTGTGCAGAAATAAAAGTTCTTGAAATGGGCTAAAAATTTACGATGATTTTTTTATGGACCTAATGAGACCCCTGAAACTTCGAGGAAGGACCAGAAGCCTCACGAGGAAGACACAAGCTCGCTAGGCACGCCCTACCCCCTAGGGCGCTTGGACCGAGCTTGTCGATGCCTCGTGGACCCCTTGACGTGAGACCAACGCCAAAAATTCCTATAAATACCAAAACTCTCCGAAAATATCCCTAGATGAGAAGTTCTGCCACCGCAAGCCTTTGCAGCCATGAAAACTCAACCGGGACCCCATTCCGACACTCTACCAAAGGGGGGAAATCATCACCGGAGGCCATCTTCATCATCCCGGCGGCCACCGTGATGAGGAGGGAGTAGTTCACCCTCAGGGCTGAGGGTATGTACTAGTAGCTATGTGTTTGATCTCTCTCTCTCTCTCGTGTTCTTGATTTGGCACGATCTTGATGTACCGCGAGCTTTGTTAATATATTCGGATCTTATGGTGTTCTTCCCTCTCTACCTTCTTGTGATGAATTGTGTCTTGCTCTTTGAGGTTTTGTTATGTTGGATTGAGTATTGGATTTGAGAACACTTGTTGTATCTCTTGCATATGGATACACATGGTGACAATGGGTTATTATATTGATTTACTTGATGTATGTTTTGGTACTCAACTCGTGGATTCCTGAGATGACATTGGGGTAATGTATGCATAGGGGTTGATGCACGTTTTCGTCCTACGTTCTCTGGTAGAAACTTTGGAGTGAATATTTGTTGCATGTTGAGGGATTGTTATATGATCCAATTATGTTATCATTGTTGAATGATTTTGCACTAGTGAAAGTATGAACCCTAGGCCTTGTTTTCAAGCATGGCAATACCGTTTTTGCTCACTTTTGTTACTAGTTACCTTGTTGTTTTTATATTTTCAGATTACAAAACCTATATCTACTATCCATAATACACTTGTATCAACATCTCTTTGCCGAACTAGTGCACCTATACAATTTACCATTGTATTGGGTGTGTTGGGGACACAAGAGACTCTTTATTATTTGGTTGCACAGTTGTTTGAGAGAGACCATCTTCATCCTATGCCTCCTACAGATAGATAAACCTTAGGTCATCCACTTGAGGGAAAATTGCTACTATCCTACAAAACTCTGCGCTGGGAGGCCCAACACGAGTCTACAAGAAGAAGGTTCTGTAGTAGACATCATCTTGCTGACCAAAGGTGATCGGAATGTCCGACCTCTCCATCGTGCACTCAACATGGTAGATCTCTTGAAGAGCTCTTTTCCGTTGATTTTCTCGAGGAGTGGTTATCGTAGAACATTGGGACGTCCATGTCCTCGGATGGTTGCTCCGTTTGGTTGCGGTTGGCCGCAATACCTCGGCTTGTGTGCATGACAGGATTGTCGGGGAATTGAACTCCTCCTTTTGCTACCTGCCTTACGATCCAACAGTTTCTAAGCTTATGTGTGGCTGGTTTTTCCCTCGTGGTGGAGTCAATTGCGCATGATTCGTCCAGTATCATGTCTAGCATCGACTTGGATCCCTTGCTCAATTGCTTTTTCTTCCATGAAGATTGGTCATCATGCTCATTGGGCAAGTGCGCTTTGATCGCCGATTATGATGTGCACGCCTACTCTCTTCCCCTATTTTGGGTTGCTTCAAACTGAGGCCTTGGTGCCATTGATTGGCCTACCAAGAGTCCTCCATAGCGCAGTATTTTGTCATTATTTTGGAAAGTTCAGCAAACATCCTAAGATGTTTCCATGATACTTCTTTTTTTCAATTCCCTCACCGTAGATGTTGTAATGGAATGCCGCTAAGGCCTCTTGGTCGGTGCAATCCGGAATTTTGTTTTTAGTAAATGAAAAGTGCATCCAGAATGGTCGGACAGTTTCATTTGTCTTTTGCATGACCAAGGCTAGATCCAGATGTCGGTCGACCCTGAGTGGTCGGGGCGGTACTCGGCATGGGATTGGGTGGGAGAAAAAATATTATTCTGATATGATCTGGCATTGGTCTCCCGAGCGGATTCTCCCGAGTTTGATCTAACATCGGCCCCAGTCCCACTTGTGGGGCTAGGCTAACCTTACTGCCATAGTGTGTTATTGGATCCAAGCTCCAGGCTTGGTCCAGTGCAGCATGATTTCCATCCCATGGCTGGCATGAAATCGGTGCTCGGGGCAGTGGTCATCTGCGGTTCCTTGAATAGATCTAATACCATGGGGACGGCCTGAGTGTAGGACTTGAATTGTCGAGCTCGATGTATCGACTGGGGGTTCGAGCTTCAATCTTCTTTGATGTTTAGTTAAACCGACGTGAAGGAGTTCTAGCATAGGAACTATGTCGGTGCCGATCTCATCGTCGGCCGGTAACATCATCGAGTCGCTTTGACCACATAGAGGGACTTGCATGGTCCAGGAATGACGTAGTCAAATCCGGCAGATCTTGGGTATGGGGTCCCGAGCTGGTAGTCTTGGCACGATGGTAGCAGGACACAAGGGGGACACGGTGTTTACCCAGGTTTAGGCCATCTTGAAGAAGTAAAACCCTACATTCTGGTTTGTTTGCATTGATTGTGGATGGGTACATAGTACATGTTGATCTACCTCGAGATCGTGTACGGTCTAGATTCCTCAGTTTATATAGACGCCGGGGACACCTAGGATTACAGATAGGGCGGCTACCTCTAAGGATAAACATGTCGAAGATAGTATTTGTGCCTTGTAGTATGGGCAAGTCTTCGGAAAATTTCATCTTGAATAGGGTCTGACGAATACGGCGCACTGGTTGGTAATTTGGGGGGTCTTGAGCCGACCCACGTCCTCTAAGAGCCGACCTGGATGTTACCCTCTAATCCAGGACACCTTCTCTTCTCGGCGGTGGCTGCTGGGATTTCCCTCGCGTCGCCGATGATCAGCTCCATAGAGGTCACTAATCTATAGCTAATAATAAAGGGGCTATTGCTTCTCGCGGTACAACATCGAAATTGCCCCCAAAGCTGCAAAATATTACCCATCGATGCCACCTATAAGTGATAAAAAATGTTTCACATAGGGGAATCCCCGTCTAGGCCGGCCCATGTAGTAGGAACCCTCTATACTGCGCTATGCGCACTGGAAGAAGACATAAAGCGCCTGTTTGGGCCGGCCCATGTCGGGGCGGCCTGTTTTTTAAATTTCATTTTCCTTGTCCGTCTTTTTTCTAATTTAAATAATTTGGGACTTCAAAAAGTTCTAAAAGTAAGAAAATTTTAATTTTCAAGTAAAATGTTTGTGGATTCAGAAAATGTTCACGGCTTTTATAAAATGTTTGCATATTAAAAAAGTACACAATTTTGAAAACAAAATGTTTGGGAAATCAAAAAATGTTCGTTCTTTAAAAGTTTTGTATTAAAAAATGTTAATGAAATTAAACAAAATTTTGCCAATTCAAAAAATGTTCATGAATACAAAAATATCCTAAAAATTCAAAAAATGTTCGTGACTTACAAATAGTTTATTCATTCATAAAATATCAGCGAATTCAAAAAATGTTTGTTAAATCACAAAATTGTTCCATCAATTTCGAAAATATGTTCGTCGATTCTAGAAATGTTCACTTTTTTTAGAAAAATGTTTGCAAATAGTATAAAATGTTCATGAATTCAAAAAATGTTCTTAATTTTAGGAAATGTTCGAAAATCTGTAAAAGTGTTCGTGAACTTGAAAATATTCAAGATTTTGAATATGTTCAAGAGTTTTAAAAATTGTTCATGATTTCACGAAATTAAGAGTGATGGTGTATCTCGGTATGCAGGAAAATGTGGTCATGGCCATTGGAGATTATGAAAGAAAAATGTTGCAACACATGGGCCCTTTTGCTAGTATATATAATCAGGATTGCATGGTTGATGTTTTTTTTTACGATCAACACGGTTGATACTGGAGTAATAGTAGAAGTTTACCCGGGAAAAAAGGTTGACTTGCAGCTTCGGTAGGACTAGGGCGTTTTGGTGCCCAAGCTCATATGCACCCGGTTAGAAAAAAAATCATAAAAAAAATTCAAAACAAATCTGCAATAGACAATTTGATGCGTGAGGCCCGCTTCAAATTTGGATTTTTTTTTTGAATTTTTCTAGTATGTGTTTCAATTTTTTTCGTCGGCACAGGTGCAGAGATGGATTTTCATTTCAGAGTAGGGCGTTTCAGTGCCCAGACCCGTATGCACCCGGTTAGAAAAAAAATAGTAAAAATAATAAAAAAACTTTCAAAAAAAATCTGCGATAGACAATTTGATGCGTGAGGCTTGCTTCAAATTTTAAGTCATTCGGACATCTGATAAGCTCTCAACAAAAAAGACAAATCGGGCCAAAACTTTTTTACAGACTCCCAAATTGTCTTTTTGCTGAGAGCTCCTCAGATGTCTAAATGATTTGAAAATTGGAGCGGACCTCACGCATCAAATTATGTACCGCACAAAAAAATTGAATTTTTTTAGTATTTATTTTTGATTTTCTTTCATCGGCGTGGGTGCAGATGAGCACGGGTGCAGAGATAGATTTTCGTTTCGGTAGTTCATCTTATCTTCTTTAAAAAAGTAGTGTTCATCTATCTTTGTATACTCGAACGTCACGTGTACATACATGCTAGAAAGATGAGCTATAATCTCTGCTCGGTCGTACAGTTGGATACGGACACATATACTGTCGTTTCCATCTAGGTTAGCTTTTCCCAACTTCAATCAAATATCTTTACAAAAATAAACTTACATCAAATACTACTGCCTATTCACCCCAAAAAAATACTACCACCTATTCACCCCAAAAAAGGAAAACACTAATCTTCAGCCGGCTGATGCACACACAACATCCATCATCTGCGTAGCCGTCAGATTGATTTTGGTCGAGCGCTCGCACTCGCGACAAGTCCCGTGCAGCTATTTTTTTATTTTCTTTTTGCAAGAAGCGTCTTGTTTCAGAAGCTTTCTGCAACAGAGATCTTGTTTCAGAAAGAAAAAAGTGTTTGGCGGTGAAGTTTTTCTTTCGGCAACATAATCTAATTTTAGAAAGTTTCTGCAACAGAGATCTTGTTTCAGAAAGAATAAAAACATGCCCCGGTTGCAGAAAGCGCAGAATTGGCGCCCCGCGTCAGAGTGTATGAGGGAAAGCATTGCAACACGACATATATTTTATAAACATAGCTTCGGTTACAGAAATCGCCAGAGGAGTGCCCGGTGTGAGACTTCATAGTTGCTGTGCTGGAGTAGAGGCAGATGCCCCGGGTGCTGGTTCGGAGGAGGCGCGACGACTCCGGCGGCCGGCGACGCTCCATGGCCGATGCCTTCGCAACAAGGTCCTTATTGCAAAGCCATGAGCGCAACAAGCTAGTTGTTGCAAAGGCGCCTAGTTGGCTGGGACAGTAGATCAGACGGCTATTTCGGGCGGCATCCGACGGTTACCGAGGCGGATGATCTTATCGATTTATCACCCGGTGAACGCGTAGCATTGCCAAAAAAAGTACTACCACCTATTCACCGCCCAAAAATATAAAATGCCACCGCCTATATCTTAGAGATTTTTGCGCAATAAAGTACTACTGCTTATATCTTCGTGATTTATTTGTATGTGAAATAGTCTGGTACAAACTAAACTCGGTGTTGCTTATATCTAGGTTAGCCCTTCTCTCTGATCTGATTTGTAAAAATTCACAAGCTCAGGTTGCGCCCTCGGCCCTCCCAAATTCGAGCTTTCACACATGGCCTCGATCCCGCTCGGCACCTTATGGTCACCACCCGCGGCCGTCGCCGTGGCCGCCACATCCAGTATTGCGTGGCCGGTTCATGTCCAGCTGCTGAACCGGCGAGGACCCTCGTCGGCGCGGGTCAAGATTCAGGCCCGCACACGTGACGCGTTTCGCTCACACTATGACAAACGTGCCGATCTCCTCCCCGAGCCAGAGCCAGAGTCAGAACCAAAGGACAACGATCCCAACAATGTAAGGCATACATATCCATCTGATAAGTAATTACATTTTTTAGCTTCGTTGTTTATCTGACAAATATTTGTTTGAAAATTATGTCTAATTTTTGGAACTCAAATGCGCCGTGATCATTATTGTTGTTTGTTTAATTGGTCTATCCTTAACATGTGTGTGTTTGTGAAATCAAATTCGATGTGTGTTCAACCCATGGAGGAATATGTTATACTCCCTACGTTTCAAATTATTCTTCATCGTACCTTTGTCCCAGGTCAAACACCGCTGATTTTGACAAAGTTTTTGGGAAAGTGCATTAACATTTGTAATACCAAATAAATGTATTATCAGGGCATATTCAATGGTATATATAATAAAACTAATTTGATGTTGTAGATGTTGGTGCATTTTTCCTCTAAAGTTGGTCAAACTGCTATAATGAAATATAATTTTGAGTGCAGGGATTTTAATGTTCATGACCGTTTTGATTTGTTCTGATGTGTTACTGAGATGACCTATTTGTTATTTGATATGTTATGCTCGTTTTTATATCACCTTTTTTTCCTCAACTATAATTAAATGTGTGTTTCTTCGATTCATATCAAAAGGCCATTTTTTATCATGGAGGCTTCTCCTAAATTTATCTTTGCTTCATATGTTTGTCATTATAGTTTAGCTGTTTTTTATGATTGCTATGTACTGTAAGTAGAGTCCATATCTACTTGAAGTTCTTAATATTTTCTCTTATTCTTTTTTTTTGCTTCAGCTTCTTTTTGAAGATTCATGTATTTTTGTCATTGAAGCCTAACGTAATGGGTTATGATAAGTTATAGTTCACTTCAGTTGGATTTATATATTCTTATTAATGTAAGTTTTTGTTAGGATGAACCATGAGTACTATCATTTTAATGCTGGTTACAAGTTGTATAGCAGCCTGTGCTTAGAGCAGCTCTAGTCCGTCCCCAAAACTAAGTGTCCAAAAAGCTACCCCAAAAGCTTACAATCCCAAAATCCTGGGTGCTGGGGGTGAATTCTAATCCATCCCCAAAAGTTAGTTCCCAATAAGAGAACTACGCTAAATAAAAGCTCAACAACATACATGAGTCATTATCTGCACTAAGATCAACTATTTTCAACTACAACAAAAATGATGACAAACAGTTCAACATATAGTAAAGCAGCAAAACCAAGCATCTTATGCCTATAATTCAGCTACTCTTTGTGCCCTCATCTTCCTATCTTCTTGCTGCCTCAGATTTTTAGCCTCGATTTCTTTGATTCTCCTCTCAAGGTTGTTGTTCTTCATGGCAAGACCTGGATGATATCTTTTGCCCTGCCTTACCATTCACCATCAATCCACTTCATATATGAGCAAGCTTAAAAACCCTCCAAAGGGCAAGCTAAGAAACCTCCTCACAGTGCCGCCTTCGTCCTTGCATGCCGAGCAGGGCTGGTCCGATGTCTGAATCTCTTGTGCTTCCTACCTATTCCTTTAGTCCATCTAACCAAACTGAGGGATCCCAATATCAAATTCTGGCAACTCATTTGCCCCACTCAAAATAAACGATAGCCGACATACATGACCTTGGCACACGGCTCGCCGACGACTTGCCTTCCGCCGACGCCTACATGGCCCTCTTGCACATGGGGAGAGATCCCATCAAAACTCCTAAGTTGCTACCGCACATGCAGTGCGCGACTTGTCACCACGAGGAGATGGTAAGTAACCTTTGCAAAATTTACCCCTTTACTTGTGATTTTCTTAGTTCGCAACAATTTTGGTCTTTGTTCTGTTCGATTAGTTTATCGTCTCATGCCATGGTTTTACTACCTGGAAAGTTTTGATCCTATGTGTATGTGAGACCTCCCGTGTTTTAATTTTTTGCTCAAGTTACTACTAGCAGCATACCATGGTAAACTTATCTTGGATCATAATCTGACAAATTCTTAACATCAAAGTCTATCAGTAGATGACTAGGGGTCCATTAATTTTTCCAATTTATGTTGTTCCTCTTTACCACAGGCTGCAACCTCAAAGAATGTTCCCTTGGTAGAGGAGCTACTCAAGCGCTATAACGCGATTAAAGCTGAGATGGGTGTGGTAAGTTTTTAATTGCAATGAGTAACCACCTTTAAGATTATTAGATTTGATGCTCTGTTCTCTGACATATCGATTATCTTTTAAATCAGGAGCCCCCTGATATGTTCCTTAAAGAGAAGGCCCGAATTTCGAAGTACAATATGAAGTTGTCTTCTTCAGATAGCAATCTGGTTAGTTCATTTTTATTATGTGGGCAACATGTTTACCAAGTTCCCTTTTTATAACACATGAAACCATTCAATGCAAAAAGCTAATTGCTAAGTGTGCTACTTGTTTTGAATTTGATGCCATTTTGTTTTAAAATGGCTATAGTGTTTTACTTGTCATTTGTGATAGAAGTTTGGCAGGCATGCCAAACATATAGTAAAGAAGAAGAAAATTAAGTGAATCCTACTTATTCCGCATGTGGTTGGAGCTTTCTGCTGCCCACCTGACTGGGGTCCCTATACTAGTTACCCATTCCACTGAACCAGTTGTTCTATTTTTCTTCTTAATCCTACTGATTTAGCCTTGGTTTATTTTCCTAAAAATGAAGTATATGCCATTTTTTTAGAAGTCATTTTTACATGTTGCACTTTATGTTTTTCCTGTTCTTCGCTTTGCATACAAATAATGATATCTCTTATGACCTGGTTTTAGGAATGATGTATTTTCATCTTGCAGTGGAATGTGTGTCCATACAAAAACTATAACAGTGCTTAAAGTAATGCAAGACAGGGCACAATCTAGTGGAGCACTATGAATGAATTAGTGTGATTCTTTGGAAATAGTTAAATACAAGCATATAAATAAAGACCAACAATGAACTATTGGAAACATCGCTGATGAAGTATCAATGTGCCTCCTAAAATAGTACGAGTATGATGTACCCGTGAACAAACTACTCATCAACGGAATTGAAGACTCACACTACAAGAAATATGTCAACTTGTGACCACCACTATTGGTCACTGAATGGTCACAAATTTTCATTTGTGACCTTTTTGTGACCAAAAACATAAGGTCAAAAGCTGGCCGTCATAAACTGACTATAGCGACCTTCTCTGTGAGAAGGTCGTGGACGTTTACGACCAAAATATTCCTACTGTGGTGTTTTGATCACTAGCAACCTCCCCAGGCCACGTAGGCATCCAGCGTGGCAAGCTGATGTGGCACAAGATTAAGCCCGGTCCAATTCGGTTTTGTACATGGGCCTATCCCAACAATTCGGCCTTTTTAATGTATTTTTTCTATAAATTTTTGATCGGCTTCATGGGCCAAGCCCAACATTGTAGCCTTTTTATTTTCTAGGCCTTCGGCCTTTTTGCTTCCATTTCTTATTTGGGCCTTTTTACAATCCATTTTGGACCAGGTGTGTTTTCTTTTGTTTTCTTCTGCTCATCCAATTAGGTCCCACTTGTTAGTTTTCTTTTGTTTCTTTCCACTAGTGAAATGGGACCAGGTATGTTGTTTAGGTGCCACACGTCAGTTCTCTATTTGTGCAACAACCAATAACTTGATTCAAACAAAGACAATAACACATAAATTTTCAAACAACTGCCAAATAATGGCAGGTAGTTTACAATCATGGCAGTACAAATCAGGTATTGAAATATAGAATACAGCTAAATATTAACATGTCCAGCTCCAGAGAGCTAAAACACATTGTCGGGTGCGAGTTCTCTTTAGGATTCTACTCCTATAGTTCCTTGTACAGCAACTTCTGACGAATTATGGCCAAAATCTGCAAGTTATAAATCAGAAAAGTTAGGAATATAATCAAGTGAAGCCATGCATATAACATTCTTCTAACAATGAAAAATAGCTGCAGAATTTGAGATCTAATAAGAAACCATGCATATAGCATTCTCGTAACAGAAGGACTGAGATATATTTTGGAAGGGAAAATGACAAGTATCAACCCAGTGCAAGATAACACAGCAACTATGTCAAAGTTATTCAGATTTCCTGATGTGTGTGTCACATTATACATGCATCAAGCATCAGGTGACCAAGCAAACTATTCTGGAATAGATACAAAACAAGCATGTATTGACCATCCTACTGGTAGCAAGTACATAAAGGTAATCACTTAACAAGCAGCGCAAACATCAATGAGTCACATAACTAAGTACAATCCAATATCCCAGCTGAGAGCGAACATGTATTTGGCATTTCAGGATTTCAATACATGCACGATAGAGAGTGGCGCTGTGTTCTTGCCATGGCACAAGCGAGAGATGTCCCCGACGATGCCCTGCTTCTCCAGTTCGCACTAAGGCTCAACCAGCTCCGCGGTGTGGATGATGCCCCCTCCTTGCTCCATCCAGAAGGCAGGCCGCGGACTAGGAAGCCCTGCATATTACAATTTGCACAAGTTGGGAGAAATACAAGGAACTGGTATCAAGCAGAGCACAAGTTGAGAGAAAGTTACGGTCCAGGAGCCGACCTTCCAAGGGAGTAGCATGATGCGTCATCGCGGTGCCTTCATCTGGAGTTGCAGGCCGGAGTTGTGAGCTGCTGCTTTGCTTCCCCACATAGCACGCCTAGGTTCTCCTAACATACCAACCCGAAAGACAAAAACATGATTAGGGAGCTGGTACATCAGAAAAGAAATCAATGCACGAATGACATACACACCTAAAAAATAAAATCAGTATTTCACATATTATTAGAATTGCATATTAGATGTCTACAAGATAAGTGTTTCTTCATATAAGATGTTTAGTGATTTAACAATCAGTATGCCGCATGAAATTTTGTTTGCCATGTCACCCAATGTTTACTATCAAATAGAAATTATTCACTGTTAATGCATTTGAGCTATAAGACAATCAACTAATGTTCTGTCCCATTGAGATGATTTTAGCCCTTCACATGATGGTTCATTGTTATCCATGTTAGCACATCAGGCTTGGAGCTTACGTATATAACAAGAAAGGTAGATTAAGCAATGCATCCAGATAACACAAGGAGGCAAGCACTAGTAAATCTTGACTCTCGTGCCACTACATGTACATAACAAGTATTTGACACATTCCTGGAAGCATGCAAATATAGGCAATATTATTTGTCTAATGAAATACATGACATATTCTCCTCGCGTATTCTCCAATTAAACACTTGACTGTGGCCAGAGCGAAACAAACAAAGGGAGAGACAAGTCTTCACCTTGCAACAAGGGGACTCATACCTAGCCAAATCAGAACAAATTGAACCGGCGGCAACAACTTCTATATAAAACATTTGCTCAAAATGATGCTCAAGAGGAAGACACACTTTCTCAACATTGCATTCCAATCATATAGACCAAATTGCAAAAATAAGAACAGTGGATAAAATTGTAGTCTAGATCACGCCGCAAAAAACATCAAAATCATAGAACATATAGGTTCCATCATGATTTTAAGAAACATTGCGCTAGAGAAGTAGGCTTGCAATGCAAACTTTCTACAAATGGTTGCAAAACAAAGCACCAACAATCAGAAGAATGAGCATGTTAGTTAGACTGTATGTGCCTACACACACAAAATTCAAAACTATAACTAAGGCGAGAGGGGAAAGATATGGGGGCAGTAAGTGTCGACGAAGGACTCGACCATCTCCCTCTGCTCCTGCTTAGTCTTCCTCACCATGGCTTATTCTCCCGGGCCTGCACGCAACACTGCCCCATTCCTTCAGACAACCAGACAAGATGTGCACAATTGCCGTATTGCTGTTCAACGTACGAAAGATGCCTGCTAGGAAGACGAAATCAAATGAATAAGAACCCCACATAAACAAAGAGGCTGAACAATGATTCTACAAAGTATTACCTCTAGTCATAAATAAGTGAACTAAAACCACATCACTTATTTATTAACAGAGGGAGTGATATTCAGCTTCTGCAGTCAAAGGAGACCCGTAAACTCATTGCACACAGTTGCAAAAGCACATTATGCAATAGCAATACAGCGTCAGTGTGGGTGTGGGTGTGTGTGCCGCGGTTACCTACATATCCTACTAAACGAAGCCGGCGGTCAGGTTGTTGGTTTGGTACTTGTCGAACTAAAAATCTAGAGCATAGCTAGATGATCAATGAGGTTATATTCTCAACAGCAACAGCAACCCCTATGCCCAAAACAGACAGACAGAATGATGGACATATTTAGCTCACCTGGGGCGGTCATCCGATGGGCCAGAGCCGAAGGGCTGGGACGGGTGCTTGGCGGACTTCTTGAGGGTGTTGGGCACGATCTCAGACGACAGGTTGAGGAAGGTGCGGAGGAACTCAATGTCGTCGTTGGCCAGGTACCAGTAGTAGTGCTGCCACGAGAAGGTCTCCCTGACGTACTCCTTGGACTTGAAGCTCTGCATGAGCTTGATGACCTCGAGGTTCAAGGCATCGACCTGGGGGTGCTTGGCCAGGTTGTAGTCCTTCTTGGCGTACAAGACTCCCTCTGCACACGCATCACAATAGATTCATCAGTAAAATCATTCAGTCCGTCCAAAGGAGTGGCATTCTTGCACACATAAAAAGTTGAAATTAGCACCAAGGAATTCAGTTAAGATGCTCAGACTACTGTAATAGTCAGTAGAATTCTTCCAGATTGCAGCTTGACATGAATAAGATTCTACAGTTAGGAACTTAGTGGTGTCCAAACTGTCTATGCTCGAACCTTGCAGCAACCGCGCATAAGAGCGAACTCGCTACGGTCAATGGGTGCCAAGAACACTGACGGGGCAACATGGTTAAAACCCTACGCAACACATGGATCGAACCCTACAGAAGAATACTAATGAGATGGCATCTGAATCCTGGCCACGGCCGGAGCGGTGCGTAAAATGGGCGGGGGAGGGGAGAGGAGCTCACCCTGGAAGAGGTACTTGCAGATCTCGCGGCGGTTCTTCTTGGAGATGATCTGCGGAGGGAGGCAAGGGAGGTCAGATTAGGCGGTTCTACGACCAGGGCAACCAATGGGGAGAGCGGACTCGGCTGGGTATGCTTACCATGGTGACGGGCGCCGGGGGAGGAGGCGGGGGCGGAGACGGCGGCGCCGCGGCATGCAGGGGAACGCCCTGGCCTCCTCCGGCCCCCTCGCGACGCCATCACTCGCCCGCCACTTGGCCAAGCCCCGTGGGTCGAGGCCCGCGCGCCCGCCCACGTCGTCGGGGAGCAGCGCGAGGGGCGCGGCCCGCAGGCGGAGAGGGAGCAGGGGCGCGAGCGGGCGGAGGGATCCGGAGGCGGGTGGCGCATAGCCGTGACATCATGGCTGCGGCGGGGGAGGGAACTCCGGCAACGGAGGATGGGGCGGCGGCGGAGGACGGGACGCTTGGGTTAGATCTGGATCAAGGAGAAGTGCGGAGCAGATTTTGAGATCGTCGATGGGTGGGTGAGAGCGCCAGCGGAGCCCGGGAGCGAGGTTTGCCGCTGGGTGGGTAGGGGCGAGGGGGGGGGGGACAACACCGGTGGTGGGGGAAAGAGGGCGGCGGCGATGGAGTGGGAGGCAATAGGGTTTGGGTGATTGGGCTGCCCGGGGGTGGGAGGGGATAGGGTTCTTTTTCTTTCTCTCTCTTTTTTTCTTTAGATAAATCGGATGGGTGGATGGATGGATGGATGCCATGTCATCAATCCATGGCATAAACATTTCAACCAATGAGAACAAAGCATACATAATTGTGTTTTTCTATGTGTTTCTATTATATTTTTTGCACAAGTGTGCATTTTGGAATGGCATAATTTGTTCAAATTATATCATACTTTGCACAAAGGTGCATCTTGGAATGGCAAACAATGTTGCCTAAAAAATACATTTTTTGGACGAAAAATTCATTTTCCATTTTTTGAGTTCCCAAAATGAGTTTTTTTTGTGAAGCACCTACCATATATTTTTTTGCAAAAGCGGGCCGAATTATTTTTCAAAAATACTAGGACATATTTAATGCACAATTGACCAAATGGTTGAGTGTCAGAAGCTTTGATCCACCTCTCGTTAAAAAGACAAATTCCTGCCGATCTCGTTAAAAAATTCAAAAAAAAATCAAAAAATTGGGAAACCTTCGCATTGTGTCATTATATGTGGCTAAGTTTCCAGGGAAAATAACAAACTTGTAATACGGCAATTATTTTAAAAAAGTGTTCTCAGAAACGAGCTATCACATATGGAGATCAATGGCTTTCAAGCCAAATGATCAATCTTATGGCCACATCCATGGCATAGTTTGTTCAAATGATCTCATATTGTGCACAAGGGTGCATATTGGAATGGCAAACAATGTTGCCTAAGGAAGTTGTCACTTTCTTTGGACGAAAAAACCATTTTCCATTTTTTGAGTGCCCAAAAGGAGGTTTTTTTGTGAAGGACCTACCAAATAATTGTTGCAAAATTGGACCAAATCATTTTTATAAAATACTAGGACATATTTAATGCACAATTGACCAAATGGTTGGGTGTAAAAAGTTTTGATCCACCTCTCATGAAAAAGACAAATTTCCGCCGATTCAGCTGGAAGCGGGTCAAATTTGAACTGTAGCTACCATCTAGTTTGCTCTTTATTTTTTTCAAAAACCATTTCTAGGTACATAAGTATCTATTTAATCATAGAAACACTAAAAAAGTTCCAAGATTCAACCACTAGCTAGGAACAGTCATTCCTGCCGTTTTGACCGCATTTTGAAACGGGCATAAAAAATTCAAAAAAATCAAAAAATTGAGAAACCTTCACATTGTGTCATTATATGTGGCCAAGTTCCTAGGAAAAATATCAAACTTGTAATACGGCAATTATTTTAAAAAAGTGTTCTTAGAAACGAGCTATCACGTGTGGAGATCCATGGCTTTCAAGCCAAATGATCAATCTTATGGCCACATCC
The DNA here is from genome assembly GCA_034509565.1 of Triticum monococcum. Taxonomy (NCBI): domain Eukaryota; kingdom Viridiplantae; phylum Streptophyta; class Magnoliopsida; order Poales; family Poaceae; genus Triticum; species Triticum monococcum. The sequence continues at coordinate 574,467,333 of CM067847.1, forward strand.
ATGGCATAGTTTGTTCAAATGATCTCATATTGTGCACAAGGGTGCATATTGGAATGGCAAACAATGTTGCCTAAGGAAGTTGTCACTTTCTTTGGACGAAAAAACCATTTTCCATTTTTTGAGTGCCTAAAAGGAGGTTTTTTTGTGAAGGACCTACCATATATTTGTTGCAAAATGAGACCAAATCATTTTTCTAAAATACTAGGACATATTTAATGCACAATTGACCAAATGGTTGGGTGTTAAAAGTTTTGATCCACCTCTCATGAAAAAGACAAATTTCTGCCGATTCAGATGGAAGCAGGTCAAATTTGAACTGTAGCTACCTTGTAGTTTGTCTTTATTTTTTTCAAAAATCATTTCTAGGTACATAAGTATCTATTTAATCATAGAAACACCAAAAAAGTTCCAACATTCAACCACTAGCTAGGAACGGTCATTCCCGCCGTTTTAACCGCATTTTGAAACGGGCATAAAATATTCAAAAAAAATCAAAAAATTGGGAAACCTTCGCATCGTGTCATTGTATGTGGCCAAGTTCCTAGGAAAATAACAAACTTGTAATACGACAATTATTTTAAAAAAGTGTTCTTAGAAACGAGCTATCACGTGTGGAGATCAATGGCTTTCAAGCCAAATGATCAATCTTATGGCCACATCCATGGCATAGTTTGTTCAAATGATCTCATATTGTGCACAAGGGTGCATATTGGAATGGCAAACAATATTGCCTAAGGAAGTTTTCATTTTCTTTGGACGAAAAAATCATTTTCCATTTTTGAGTGCCCAAAAGGAGGTTTTTTTGTGAAGGACCTACCAAATAATTGTTGCAAAATTTGACCAAATCAATTTTCTCAAAATCTAGGACATATTTAATGTACAATTGACAATATGATTGGGTGTAAAATGTTTTTATCCACCTCTCGTGAAAAAGACAAATTTCCGCCGATTCAGTTGGAAGCGGGTCAAATTTGAACTGCAGCTGCCTCATAGTTTGCTATTTATTTTTTTTCCAAAAATCATTTCTAGTTACATAAGGTCCTATTTAATCATAAATACATGGTTTGGTGGCGATACGTCGAGGTTTGGGTGGTGGCCGAGGGCCCCAACTCTAGAGCGCGTAAACTCGCATGCCCGCCGCGTGGTCACCGTGTGACCGTGGTGTTGCCATGTGTTCTGGGCAGCCTAGGCATGTCTAGTGGGTTGGGCACTCCCCAGGTTGGTGCTAGGAAGAAAATTACAACATAAGATTCTCACGAGGAGACCGGTCGATGCTCAAACATGAATTAGCAGCCAAGCGTTCGATTAGCGGTACAAGAAATGCACATGGCCAATGGGCGTGAGTTTTGGCTGGGGGTGATCATCTACTAAGGAGAATGTCTTCACAAATTTTTAGCTCAAAAGGAGGATCCTAGGTGGTACTTGCTTTGCAAAATACCACGCTGGAAAAAAATACGAATGTTGAAGCTGGGCTCAAAATAATGAATGGAGTGAGCTGAAATTTTGTGGAGGATGGTTATTTGGGCATAGGAAAGCATTGTAGAAAATTGATACCATTTGGACATGCCAAAATAGTACTTCCTTCACAATGCTCTTCTATGGACAAAATTGGTGTAGGTAAGTTACTTAGGTATGGTCACGCGCTGGTAAATTTTTAGATCATTTGGGTAAGCCTAGCTAGTACTTACTTCACAAAGCTTCTCTCGAGGTAGAAACTTTGGAAATTTCCTGAGAAAGATTTACTAGGAAAATTGAGCTGAATATTATCATGTGGCAATGATTTGGGTATGGAAGAGTGCCCGAAAAGTTTGAGGATAATAGGAGGGGTCTATATAACACTTGCTTTGCAACGTGCCAATTTGGCCATAAAATATAAATTGAACCTGGGATCACATAGATGATTTGACTGAGCTGCAATTTGGAGGAGGGTGATAATTTGGGCATATGAAGGAACTGTATAAATTTCATGTCATTTAGAGATATAAAAAAGGTACTTCCTTCACAATGCTTCTAGGTGGACAAAAACTTTGGAAATTTGCCGAGGAAGATTTGCTAGGCAAATGGAGCTGAATTTTGTCATGCGGTAATGATTTGGATAGGAAAGAGTGCCCAAAAATTCCGAGGGCAATCAAGAATATATAAATAGCACTTCCTTCATAAAGTGTTGTTGTGAACATAATAGGAAAATGAATATTGTTGAATTAGTTTTGAACTAGGAAAGGAAGGATTTTTACATAATTTGATGAAGATATGCCCCAAAGAATTTATGAGATTTTTTTGGGAATTTTGGGAATGATAGAAATATAGGTTGCTTCACAACCTAGGGCAAAAACTGCCACATGGACATGACACATAGGCAAAACTGATGAGATGGCGCCTAGTCATCACAACCCACCACAATCTACAAGGCTATGACCATCTATATTGGTCATTAACAACTAGAAAGAAGGGAGCGGACTAGCACTGTTTGCTTTGTGACCATTTTGTGTAAGGAAATTACGACCTTTCTGACCAAAATGGTCGCAATGGGGTTTGGAGCCCACTGAACAGCTTTTGACCAATTGATCTAAAATGGTCATAAATTTATGACCAATTCTTCGAGGGTCACTGACAGAAGGTCATAAGTTGACATATTTCTTGTAGTGTCAACCCTACATACTTTTATGAATTGCTACTCTAGGTTGTTTTGTTGTTTCCGTGGTAATTTTTTTAATGTTTGGTTGGAGGTGTGTTCTTGACATCTATAGCATCTTGGGGTTATTCATGTGGAATGTATAAGTTGTCTTGTAGACCCAGTCATAAAGAATACAATGTTTCAAATAAAGATAAATCAAACAGCTCATATAAAAAACTTATTTGAATCTGAGTATCAAATATCTCATCTCCAAACACATTCTCAACTTATAGTTTTTTAGTGATTTCTTTCTTATACCTAAGTCTAATGGTCTCACTATCTTTTTCTCTTTGTTTGGTGGTTGTAGAATGTAGACGAAAAGGTACAAGCACAATTAGTTTACGAAAGTGCACAAAAAGCTTTGGATTTGGCTTCCACGGTCATGGTAAGTGTGCACGATATCAAGCGGCCCCTGAAGAATGTCATCTTAAGGCCGTGAAAAGGATAGTGAGATACTTAGTACATACACCAAATTTTGGCATTTGGTATCCTAAGAGGTCTTCTTTTGATCTTGTCGGCTACTCCGATTCGGACTATGCCGAAGACAAGGTTGATAGAAAGTCCACTTCGGGCACTTGTCAATTTCTTGGTAGATCTCTTGTGTCTTGGTTTTCCAAGAAACAAAACTCGGTATCCTTATCCACCGACGAAGCGGAGTACATTGCTGCTGGTTCATGTTGTGCTCAATTACTTTGGATGACCCAAACTCTTAAAGATTATGGGATATATGTGAAACATTTTCCTTTGCTTTGTGACAATAAAAATGCCATTAAGATTTCTCACAACCCCGTGCAACATTCTCGAACTAAGAATATTGAAGTTCGTCATCATTTCATTCTAGATCATGTTGCTAAAGGAGACGTTTTTCTTAAGCATGTTCCTACCGATAAGAAATTGGCGGATATCTTCACCAAACCACTTGATGAGAAAGTCTTTTGTCGGTTGAGAGGTGAATTGAACATCATTGATGCATCAAACTTGGAGTAGGAACTACATTTGTATGCATGCAGGGCATGAGCCTATGACTAATCCTTGACATTTCTCTCAAGATGATAATCACATGTCTTGGATATATTTGCACCCTTGCATGCTATCTAACCCTTGTAGGTACTTGGATGAATCTAAATCCATGAGATTGCAACTCACTCACATCTTGAGCAATCTCTACATCACCAAGTCTCTACTCCATGGTGGTTGAAGACAAGGGAGCATGAAATCCTTCAAAATCCTTTGACAAATTCTATATCAAATCTCTTGATTGTCATTTTGGATACACAAGTGCTCTTCTTTGCAAGACTAACCCATGTAGGTAGATGAACTCCAAATCCGAGTGGCGATCCCAAATCTTGATGAGCTACATCAACCTTGAGCAACCCACACAAGTTCAACTACATAATCAAGATAAACACCACCACCCAAGGTATGTTATTCCATCTTGGAGAAGCTTTACCCCAAGTCATGGGTCAAGGAAACTTAACAAGATGCGAATATATCAAGATGCCTAAACGAAAAATGGTAACCCCATTTTGAGCTTTAACGATGAGTATGACCTATGATCAAGTGCCCTCACTTGACTCCTAAGTCAATATACTCTAACATAGGTGACTTTGTCGCCGACCAAGTCTAGATGAAGTTCTCTTGTGTATCTCTGTGCTCTTGCATTTGTCTCATGCATGTTTGTTTCCCCTTTCAAAAAAACTTCATCTAGATTTCTTTCTTTTGTTTCTGTTCTGCATTTCCTGCATCCAATTCATTGCAAATCCTTTTGTTAATTCCTTGCAAACCTTTGAGAGATCTTATTTGCCTAGTGAGTTGAGGTGACAAGTGTTTTCTCTGTGTTGAACTCGGTCACACCGGTTTGTTGTTTTCGGTGAAACCGAACTCCTTCGATGAAACCAAAAAACACAACTCAGTGTCACCGATTTCACTGCAGAAAAGATAATTCGCCACTTGTTCCTGCAATTTTTGTTCCAGCTCCACTCAATGATTATTGTCCTCTACCAGCATCACATTCCATATGCTGCTTTGCTCTGTGCCTCAAGGACCAAACCCAGTTGAAACACAATCCATAAGAACCCTTCTTGGAAATTGATGTCAAAGGGGGGGGAGAGATCACATCAAAGCTTAATCACTTAACAGGGGGAGAGAGTTCTTCAACAGGGGAAAGAGGTATCACATTAAAGGCCCCAGATGCTTGGTGGTCAAGAGGAGAGAAGACACATGGCCTTAAGAGGGGAAAGAAATGTTCATGTTTTGTTTAATTGGTTGTTTGCATTTGCTCTGATTTTCTGTTCCCTATCTTCTCCTAGTATCCCATACAAGATTCAGGGGGAGCAAGACACCTAAGGGAAGGAAATCTTTGAATTCATTGCATATCTTTACCTTTTGGGGACATGTCTATGTACAATAGAGTACCTAGTACTCACTCTCTACATGTCATACCAATCGTGCTACTCTTGTGGTTTGTTGTTCTTGCTCTGCTTAGTAGATGTGTCTGTGTTATCTAACCTTGTTTACCCAGGTTCATCTCTTCCAAAGCTAGCTCAAGACCACATGGTATGTATATGCATCACACTCATGTGCATGAGGATCCCTTGCTGTTGTACATTTTGTTTGCAAGGAGGAATCATGAGCATGATGGTACACTTCCTATATTCACACCTTTTGCTCTGATGCATATAGCCAAGATACATGTAACTCATTGCCTGCTCTGTCATGATTATGCATTCACATGCTCTCACACTCCATGATCACATAAATGCATATATGTAGGGGGAGCCTATGCGTGTTACATGTCCTTTCAAAGCTTTACCTATCCTTCTCTATATCTTTACTCTAAAGCTTTGATGTATGTTGCCATCAATTACCAAAAAGGGGGAGATTGAAAGCACAAGTGCTCCCTGGGTGATTTTAGTAATTAATGTCAACATATTTCTTGTTGGACTAATACCTCTACCTAGTATACTTCAGATAAGTTCAACAGTGGAATGGCATGGACGAGAGGATGTAGAACCCCTTCAAGTTGCTAAGGACAAAGGATTGGCACAAGCTCAAGACTCTGCTTTTCATGTTAGTGATCCAAGATCACATTGATTCCATAGGAAAGCCAATACTATTAAAAGGGGATGAGGTGTTGCTTAATGGGTTTCTTGCTCAAAGTGCTTAGTGATATGCTCCAAAGCCCTCAACCACTTTCTCATATCGACAAATGTCCCAAACCAGAAGTCAAACTCGGCCCCACCGAAACCTCCTATCTGGCACCACCGAGTTCCCTTGACATAGCCATTGCCACAAACCCTAATCAATTCGGTCACACCGATGGGATCTCGGTCTCACCAAGATGGGCTTGCAAACTCTTTGTTGCCTATTGCCAGAATCTCGGTCTCACCAAAATATGCAATCGGTCCCACCGAGTTTGCTTGGCCAGCTCTTTGTTTCGCTTGTTACCCAAATTTGTCTATCAAGACCCCGATTCTAAGTCACACCGATCTAGCCTGTAACACATCATATCACTTTGCAGCCTCACGCACGGTATTCCCACGGGCGCCACCTTACCTGGCCCCGGACCGTTTGCGCCTTTTGTCTCATGTATATGATAGTGTCTCTAGCATCCATATGACAGAGAACCCGAGCCGACAAGACTAGTCGTGAACCCAAAGTGGCACTAACTTATGGGGACAGGCATAGATGACCCAGCCTCGAATGTGTCGGTCATCAGCGTGTGAATCAGGGCTGTAGCAACTGGGCTAACAGGACTCCGAGAACCCGGGCTGTAGCAGGCTAGCAGGACTCCAGAAGTCACCGCGTGACATTTCCACGAAGGGACAAACACATGAACAAAGTGGAACACATGCCAGCCAGTCTAAGTGTTCCGGAGCAGTAGTAACTGGGCTAGCAGGACTCCGGTAAACCGGGCTGTAGCAGACTACCATGGCTTAGTGGATGCACCAGACTACATTTCCCCATAAGAGAGGCTACCAAGGATAGACAACAAGGTTGTCAGATCCCACACATACCAAGCATTTTAATCATACACACAAATATGCTCGATATGTGTAAATACAACATGGCATCACAACAAAACTCTATGACTCAAAGTATTTATTCATAAGGCTCCGAAGAGTCAGATATTACAAACATGGGTCTCATGACCCAACATTCAAGTCATACAAGCAATAGCACAAGCGGAAGCTTAAACATGTATAAGTACAGACAACTACAAATGAAAAAGGCTGAGAACCCTGACTATCTACAAGACCCTCCTGGGGGTACAAGATCATAGCTGAGGTAACAAGCTAAACGTCGAAGTCCACGTAGAACTACTAGCGAGACTGAAGTCTCTCTGCAAAAACATAAATTAAGCAAACGTGAGTACAAATGTATCCAGCAGGACTTACATCGGAACTATCTACATATGCATTAGTATCAACAAAGGGGGGTGGAGTTTAACTGCAGCAAGCCAGCTTTGACTCGGTGGCTATCCTGAACTACGACTGAAAGTAACTCTTTTGAGGTGACGCACACGAGTCCACATATTCACCATATCAATACACCACTATGGATCCGCTCCCGTCTCCCTACAATAAGGCCATCCATAGCACTCACACTTATATCTTGCGAGTTTTAGAGTATCCACTTTCACTTTTCTATGAACTGTACAGGCAACCCAGAGGTCCTTTACCGCGAACGCGGCTATTCAAATAGATGATGTTAACCCTGCAGGGGTGTACTTCTTCACACACGCTCTCGCCACTTACCGCCATGTACACGTCATGTATCTCGGCAACCTTCAAGCGGAAGCCTGGCGAGGGTGTCGGCCACGATCTGACTAACCACACAAGTCCCTAGTCCAGGTTTATCGCCTATTCAGGTTCCATCCGTAGGGAGTCCGGCCGAGGTTTCCACATACGGCCCCGAACGATGTGTACAGGGTTCCACGACACCAAACGGGCGCCCGGCATACCCGGCCACGTGCCTACCGCATCACAACCCACCCCTCGGGTCAGCACTGCGCACTGCCTCCAGCAACTACAAACACCAGAAACTACTTGCAACTCCTGGAAAGAGGACAAGGGCGCTAATAAGTCGAGAGGGTCAATTAAGGATCCCAATGAGTGGTAGTAGTTGTTCATGGATCACAAACACAGAACTCAGTTCCTGAGGACGGCTTCAATGAGACAACCCACCATGTACTCCTACATAGCCTCTCACCGCTACCTTTACCAAATCATGTTCACACACTTAGCTCACACACAGTAGGACATGTTCATCACCATTCCAATTCATCACCGATGAATCAGACCTGACTCAACTCTAAGCAGTAGCAGGCATGACAGACAAGCATGAATGAGTAGGCACATCAGGGCTCAAACAACTCCTACTCATGCTAGTGGGTTTCATCTATTTACTGTGGCAATGACAGGTCATGAAGAGGAAAAGGGGTTCAACTACCGTAGCATGTAACCGTTGAATCGTTGGTGTCCTAATGGAGTAAAAGAGAGCAGGAGCGAGAGAGTGGGATTGTATCGGAATGAACTGATATGTCTCCAATGCATCTATAATTTTTTTATTACTCCATGCTATATTATCTACTGTTTTGGGCTTTATTTTCCACTTTTATATTATTTTTGGGACTAACCTATTAACTGAAGGCCCAGCCTAGAATTGCTATTTTTTGTGCCTATTTTAGTGTTTCGGAGAAACAGAATATCAAACGGAGTCCAAACGGAATGAAACCTTCGGAAACGTGATTTTCTCATCATATAAGATCCAGGAGACTTGGCCCCTCCATCAAGAAAGCCACGAGGCGGTCACGAGGGTGGAGGGCGCCCCCCTAGGGCACGCCCCCTGCCTCGTGGGCCCCTCGAAGCTCCACCGATGTACTTCTTCCTCCTATATATACCTACGTACCCCCAAACGATCAGAGACAGAGCCAAAAATCTAATTCCACCGCCGCAACTTTCTGTATCCACGAGATCCCATCTTGGGGCCTATTCCGGAGCTCCGCCGGAGGGGGCATCGATCACGGAGGGCTTCCACATCATCATCCAAGCCCCTCCGATGAAGTGTGAGTAGTTTATTTCAGACCTACGACGACCTCTGTAACGATCAGCCAGGACGACCTCGACAACCTGGTGGAGGGGGGACTGATCCCCCATGAATCAGCGCGGCTCCCGGGGAGCAAGACTGAGCCGTGGCCGCTGGAGGGTGAGTGTGTTCTCCTCGCCACTCATGTCGACCGTGGATTCTCTTTTCCTTCCCACCCTTTCTTTCATGGCTTTTTGAACTTCTTCGGGGCTCAACTCCACCACTTTACTCCAAACACCATAGTGTATCTGGCTGCCTTTGTATCAATGTGCGAAAATTTCTTGGGTTGTCGACCGCACTGGGGTCTCTTCAAGCACATATTCACCTGACGCTCCCAGTCGGTCAAGAAAGCCAACCCGAGTGACGAGAGGACGCATGTGATATAGATGTGCGGGGGGCTTGGAATCCAAATGAGGAACAAGAGTACCTTCCCAGCGATGATCCTTCCTGACTTGGTCCGGGGCTGGCAGTCGACCTGGTTTTACTATAAGGACCAACCGACCCTGGGCCAGTCGACTGGACTTCCCCACTTTTCCCTGGCTCGAGTGGAGAAGCCCTCCTCCTTGAGGGTGATCCCAGAAGAGAAGGCGCAAGGTCAAGGCGTTGGTCGAGCGGGTTGTCCAACTTGTCCACGACGGGGTGACTGGGATGGACCTGCTGGAGGTCTTTCTCAGTCGACGCATCCAACCGCTCCAAGCCCATGACCATCCAATCGATGTGGATGTACTCGGGTCTCGTGCACTCCACTCGGATCCACCCGGAGGACATTAGCGAAGGCACGGTGGAGAAGTGGCTAAGAGGAATCACCGACAACAAAGATAATCCCCGGGGGTCTAGGAGGGTGATTCCATTTGACCATTCACGCCAGCCGGAACAGGTGTGATTCTGCATTGTCAAGTATCTTCTCGATTCATTGTGTAGCACTTTGTTGATGGTCGACTGTATTTCTTTTGCTCGTTGTCCTTTCAGGCTCTCATTGATATGTACTCGATGCCCAATGGAGTGCAGGAGCAAGACGTCGAGGAAGGGGTGAGTGGGGGCGAGAGTGGCAAGTGGCACTTGGATGCAGAGGAGGACGAGGAGAGCGACGACTCGAGTGATGACGAAGAGCTCGATTCGCCTCCTCGTAGAGAGAGGAGATCCAAGCACGCTCATGACCCGGCGAGCACCCCGGTCCTGGAGACCGCACCGACTAGGAAAACTTCGAAGCGCCCCCGGATGTCTTCCCCAGTGCCGACTGAGAAGGCATTGAAGCAGCTCAAGGTTGTGCCGCCTCCTGCACCAAAAGCATCGAAAGCCACCTCCTCTAAACCACCGAAGGCTTTGCCCAGAATCAAAGTGATCGTCCCCACCATCTCCGGGTAATCATCTGATCCGTTCTTTTCGTCGACTCGAGCAACAGAACATAACCGACTGAGTGTGGACATTTGCAGTGCTGCTACATCGGGAACCTCTTCCTACCAATATCGAGACGAGGATATGGAAGACGCAGTCACCTCCAACCCAGGTAAAAACTCTTATGATCTTGTTCTTGATTACTCGGTCGATTGAATTCTAGCGATTCACTTGGGGTCGACTGATTTCTCTGCAGCTCCTCCCAACGTCATCGATCTTCCAGAAAGAACAAAAAAGTAGCAGCTGGCAAGACGTCTCAACAGGGATAGACGACCACACCAACCGCCCGGCAATCTGAAGACGCAGGCGGGGCCTTTGTAACTTTCGTTGTACCATTGTCGAGTGAGCGCCCTGCACCGTCGATTGAACCGGTGTTCCCTTCAGTCGTCCAGCCTCATGCTTCGGAGCTCCAAGCTGCCGCACATGGGTCGCCTGCCCCCTTCTTCACCAACTACCATGTTTCGGAAAACCAGTCAACCGCGGCCGCGGAAGCCATCCGTCAGGCTGGCGTGATGATGGAGCGGATGAAGACGGTGCACGAGCATAGCCAGGCTGCTTACGAGGCCAGCGCTGCTCTCCGGGCCAATGTCCAGGTAAGTAAACTTCCGACTGACCTTGTTCTATTAGGATATGCTACCCGAAATATTTTCTTCCATATAATCTCTTATTGTTTGCGTCGAATATGTACACCCAGTGGGTGTTTTGTTGTCTTTGGTATTTGCGCTCCTCCACTTGGTCTGGGCGAGTAGGATCTGAACCGGTGGGGCCACTCTAAGTGCACCCACTGGGTGTAGGCCCCGAGACTGCAGTCGACTACGGGAAGTCGACTGGGGTCTGAGTTCTTTTTTCTTTCTTTTCTTCCACCCGACCCAGGCGGACCGGTCGAATGAGATCTGAACTAGTGGGGGCACGTCAAGTGCACCCACTAGGTGTAGTCCCCGAGACCACGGTCGATTGCTGGAAGTTGGCCGGGGTCTGAATAGTTCTTTTCTTCTCTTTGTTTTTTTACTCGACCCGGGCGGACCGGTCGAGTTTGGTCTGAATCAGTGGGGGCACGCTAAGTGCGCCTGCTGGGTGTAGTCCCCGAGACCACAGTTGACTGCGGGCAGTCGGCTGGGGTCTGCGTAAATAACCTTTGATCTTGTCGATTGACACGTCTTTTACCTCCTACAGAAATCATGTACTCTCATTTCCATGTTTGCTGAACTTGAGGAGAAGCAGAGGCAACTCAACCTCGACTTGGAGCTGGCCCAATAGAATTTGAAGAAAGCTCAAGATGACGCTACTGGTATGGAAGGTAACTACCTGTCGACTATTCACGTTGATCATCTTTTAAGATATTTCTTCGATCTCTTTTTTGATCCGATTGCTTCTTTTGCAGAGACAATGAGGCAGGCTCTGGAGAAGAAGGACTTGGACCTTGCAGCTGCGCAGAAGGAAGCCCAAGATAAGACTGCCCTTGCAAACCAGAAGCTGGCTTCAGTCGGAGCGTTGGAAGGGGAGGTGAACAAGCTGAAGTCCTGTCTCAATGAGTCTAACCGAGAAGTGATTCGTCTGAAGAAGGATAAAATTGCCCTGAATGAGAAGTTGGAGTCTGCGGTCCGCAAGAGAAATGACAGGGAAGCGTATCTGAGAACTCTTGCTAAGAAGCTCTATCTTATGCTGGAAGGTACTCTTTTTAAACCGACTGTTTTGCTGCTTGCAAGTTAATCCTGTCTAGTCGACTCACTAACTCTTTGACTGCAGAATTCTGCCAAAACTTTGACGAGGAAACCGGAAGGATCCAGACGGGTCTGGACCCTATCGCTTCTCCAGTTTGTGACAAAACTGCCATGAACGTGCTCCGACTGGAGTCCCATGTGGCCAGCGTCACAAGTTACCTCACGCGTCTGAAGGTGGTAGTTTCATGAATCGACCCATTACTCTGGCCAAGGGTGACGCTTCAAAATGACCTGGAATCTCTGATGCCTCGGCTCGACGAGATCCCTGGTCGAGTGCAAGAATGGAAGAAGTCATCTACCCGGTGTGGTGCTTACGTGGCGTTGTGCTTGGTAAGAGTCCACTGCAAGGAAGCTTGTGAAGACAAGATGGCGGCGATCAAGGTCGCCAACACCAAAAGGCACGACTTCCAGTCCTTTATGGAGACTTTCATCGCTGCTGCCACTTGGATCGCAGATGGAATCGACTTGGATGAATTCGTCGAACCCTCCAGCCCTCCTTCTGCCGAGTGAACAAACTATGAGATTTAAACCTATCTTAAATTTGCCTCGGAATGCCGAGTGGTTGCTATAACCATTAAACTCCTTTGGGCTTGATGCTCGAATACTTTTGATTTGTTGCTTGGAACTTTAGGATTTATCCGAACTGCTTTTGAGTATACTTGCGATTGCTTTTGGGATCTGCTTCGTTGTATTTGTGGCATAGCTCGGAGGAGAAGGTTGCAGTCAACCTGCGCCTCGTTGTCCTTGTGGAAAAGGATGGAGCGCATGTTGTACTTGTGGCGAAGCTCAGAGAAGAGGGTTGCAGTCGACATGCGCCTTGTCATCCTTGCGGACAAGGGTGGAGCGCATGTTGTGCTTGTGGCGAAGCTTGGAGAAGAGGGTTGCAGTCGACCTGCGCCTTGTCGTCCTTGCGGACAAGGGTGGAGCGTATGTTGTATTTGTGGCATAGCTCGGAGAAGAGGGCCGCGGTCGACCTGCACCTCGTCGTCCTTGCGGGTACGGATGGAGCATACGTTGTACTGGTGGTGCAGCTCTTAGGGAAAGGATTTTACAAACTTAGGCCAGTACTGGACTGCAGCTAAGCCCCCGAGTGGGAGGATTGCTCACCACTCGGTAGGATTTTTTAAACTTAGGCGAGTACTGGACTGCAGCTAAGCCCCCGAGTGGGAGGATTGCTCACCACTCAGTAGGATTTTATAACCTTAGGTGAGTACTGGACTGCAGCTAAGCCTCCGAGTGGGAAGATTGCTCACCACTCGCTAGGAGTTTTTAAACTTAGGCGAGTACTGGACTGCAGCTAAGCCCCCGAGTGGGAGGATTGCTCACCACTCGGTAGGATTTTACAAACTTAGGCGAGTACTGGACTGCAGCTAAGCCCCCGAGTGGGAGGATTGCTCACCACTCGGTAGGATTTTACAAACTTAGGCGAGTACTGGACTGCAGCTAAGCCCCCGAGTGGGACGATTGCTCACCACTCGGTAGGATTTTAAAAACTTAGGCGAGTACTGGACTGCAGCTAAGCCCCGAGTGGGAGGATTGCTCACCACTCGGTAGGATTTTAAAAACTTAGGCAAGTACTGGACTGCAGCTAAGCCCCTGAGTGAGAGGATTGCTCACCACTCAGTAGGATTTTACAAACTTAGGCGAGTACTGGACTGCAGCTAAGCCCCTGAGTGGGAGGATTGCTCACCACTCGGTAGGATTTTACAACCTTAGGCGAAACGGATTCGCGGCTAAGCTCCCGAGTGAGAGGCTTGCTCATCACTCGGTAGGATTTTCTTTCGAACTTAGGCGAAACGGATTCGCGGCTAAGCCCACCCACTGGGGATTTCAGAGGTAAATACAAACAACAACAATCGTGCGAGAAGACTGTAGAGCTCTTGCCTTTGATGAACAAATTACAAAGGTATTTCTTATTACATTTTATTCAAACGAGTGCTTAAGTATAAAAGGGGCAAAGCAGCTCCGCATTCCAAGCCCGTGGCTCGTCCTTCTGATGCTCGACGCTGTAAAGATGGTATGCTCCATTGTGGGGAACTTTGGTGATGATGAAGGGGCCTTCCCAAGCAGGGGCGAGCTTGTACGGTTTCTGTTCATCCACTCGAAGAACCAAGTCTCCCTCTTGAAAGGTTCGACCCCTCATATTTCTGGCGTGGAATCGACGCAAGTCTTGCTGATAAATGGTCGACCGGATCAAGGCCATCTCTCTTTCCTCCTCTAACTGATCGACTGAATCTTGCCGGGCCTGTTCTGCTTCCTCTTCAGAGAAGAGCTCGACTCGGGGTGCGTTGTGGAGCAGGTCACTTGGCAGGACAGCCTCGGCTCCATAGACCAAAAAGAAAGGAGTTCGTCTAGTCGAACGATTGGGAGTTGTCCTCAATCCCCAAAGAACTGACAGAAGTTCATTGACCCAAGCGCATGCTACGTGTTTGAGATCAGCATCAGTCGGGGTTTCAATCCTTTGAGAATTAGGCCATTCGCTCTTTCTGCTTGTCCGTTCGACTACGGGTGAGCGACTGAAGCATAGTCGACTCGTGTGCCTTGAGAAGCGCAGAAAGCTCTAAACTCATCAGAATCGAAGTTCGACCCGTTGTTAGTGATGATGTTATGTGGAACTCCATATCTGAATGCCAATTCTCTAATAAAACTAATAGCGGTGCTGGCTTCAAGATTCTTGATAGGTTTAGCTTCAATCCATTTGATAAACTTGTCGACTGCTACGAGCACATGAGTGAAGCCGCTCCTACCAGTTCTCAGTTGTCCAACCATATCCAATCCCCAAACAGCAAAGGGCCAGACGAGGGGAATGGTCTTCAGGGCTGATGCTGGCTTGTGAGACATGTCTGAGTAAAAATGACAGCCTTCACATCTGTTGACTATATCTTTCGCCATTTCATTTGCTCGGGGCCAATAAAATCTGGCTCGGTATGCTTTAGCCATGATGGCCCGAGAGGACACATGGTGACCACAGGTCCCCGAGTGGATGCCGTTGAGGATCATTCGACCTTCTTCTGGCGTTATGCATCTCTGACCGACTCCAGTCACGCTTTCCCTGAACAGTTGTCCTCTTATCATAGTAAAGGCCTTGGATCGACGGACGATCTGTCGAGCCTCTTCTTCGTCCTCTGGGAGTTCCTTCCTAAGGATGTACGCAATGTATGGCACTGTCCAGTTGGGAGTAATGACCAGAACCTCCATGATTAGATCGACCACGGCTGGGACCTCGACTTCAGTCAGATCTATGGCGCTCTTAGGCTGCGGGGGCTCTTCAGTAAAAGGATCTTCCTAAACTGTCGGTGTGTGAATATGTTCCAAAAACACATTGCCGGGAATTGCTTCTCTCTTGGAACCTATCTTTGCCAAATCATCGGCTGCTTGATTTTTCCGACGGGGTATGTGATGGAGCTCTAACCCCTCACACTTCTTTTCCAACTTCCTCACCGCATTGCAGTAACCGGTCATTGCTAGGCTTCTAACGTCCCATTCTTTCATCACTTGATTGACCACCAAATCTGAGTCGCCGTAAACCATGAGGCGACGGACGCCGAGTGAAATGGCCATATGTAACCCATATAGGAGTGCTTCATATTCTGCTTCATTATTGGAGGAATCCAAGTGAATCTGGAGGACGTATCTGAGCTTGTCTCCTCGGGGGGATACCAGTACCACCCTAGCACCAGAACCATTCAGCATCTTGGATCCATCAAAGAACATGGTCCAGTGCTCCGAGTGAACTTGAGTCGGCAGTTGTTGTTCGATCCACTTGGCGAGGAAATCTGCCACTGCTTGGGACTTGATAGCTTTCTTTGCGTCAAACTTGATATCTAAAGGAAGGAGTTCAATCGCCCATTTTGCCACTCGACTAGTTGCATCTCTGTTGTGCAGAATCTCCAACAATGGAGCGTCGCTGACAATTGTAACAGAGTGATTAGAGAAATAGTGTGCAACCTTCTTTGTGGTTATGTGAATCCCGTAAACAAGCTTCTGATAGTGTGGATATCTCTGCTTTCACGGAGTCAGCACTTCAGAAACATAATAAACCGGGCGCTGAACTTTATAGGCTTTTCCCTCTTCTTCCCGCTCGACCGTAAGTACTGTACTGACGACTTGTCCAGTGGCTGCTATATAAAGCAGTAAAGGCTCTTTGCTGATTGGGGCAGCAAGCACTGGCTGGGTGGAAAGCAGGGCTTTTAGCTCTGCAAATGCTGCATCAGCTTCAGGAGTCCACTCGAACTTATCTGATTTCTTCATCAGTCGGTAAAGAGGCAGTGCCTTTTCACCGAGGCGAGAAATGAATCGACTTAGGGCGGCCAAACAACTAGTAAGCTTCTAGACATCATGCACATGCATAGGGCATTTCATCCGGAGTATGGCACCCACTTTTTCTGGGTTAGCGTCGATCCCTCGTTCGAAAACGAGAAAACCAAGTAATTTTCCGCCAGGAACTCCAAATGTGCACTTTGATGGATTAAGCTTGATATCATACCTTCTGAGGTTGGCAAAGGTTTCAGCAAGGTCAGCCAGTAGGTCGGAACCTTTACGTGACTTGACCACAATGTCATCCATGTATGCTTCCACATTCCAACTGATCTGAGTGAGCAGGCACTTCTGAATCATCCGCATGAATGTGGCTCTAGCATTCTTCAAACCGAATGGCATAGTGACATAACTGAAGCACCCAAATGGGGTGATGAAAGCTGTTTTTATCTCATCAGGTCCGTACAGATGGATCTAGTGGTACCCGGAATAGGTGTCCAAAAAGGACAAAAGCTGACATCCCGCAGTCGAGTCGACTATTTGGTCGATGCGAGGGAGAGGAAAGTGATCTTTTGGGCAGGCCCGATTGATATGTTTGAATTCGATGCACATGCGAAGTGAGTCGTCCTTCTTTGGGACCATGACAACATTAGCTAACCACTCGGAGTGGTAAATCACACGGATAAACTCAGCTGCCAAAAGCCGAGCCACCTCTTCATCGATTACCTTCCTCTTCTGTACGGCGGACCGTCGAAGATGTTCTTTGACTGGTTTCACTTTTGTGTCGACTCGGAAACGATGCTCAGCCAGTCCCCTGGGAACACCTGGCATGTCCGAAGGTTTCCATGCAAAGATGTCCCAGTTCTCACGAAGGAACTGGATGAGCGCTTCTTCCTATTTGGAGTCGAGTGTTGTTGAAATGTGAATGAGAGCAGCATTGGGATCCGTCGGGTGAATGTGAATCGACTTTGTTTCGCCAGACGACTGGAATGCTGAATCCGTGACAGGCTTCTTCGCTCGCAACAAATCACTCGGATCTGCATTTTTTTGATATTCCTGCAATTCTACTACGGCCATCTGTGCATCGGCGATCTTTGAGCCCTTCTGGAAGCACTCTTCCGCCTTCTTCTGACTACCAATGATAGTGATCACCCCTTTGGGACCAGGCATCTTCACTTTGAGGTACACGTAACATGGTAGAGCCATAAAACATGCATAAGCTGGCCTGCCCGGAATAGCATGATAGGCACTCTGGAAATTCATAACTTCAAATGTCAACTTTTCTTTGCGGTAATTCTTGGAATCACCGAAAACCATGTCGAGAGCAATCTGGCCGAGTGATGCAGCCTTCTTGCCGGGAATGACCCCATGGAAACTCATATTGCTTTCACTAAGTCTGGACATTGGAATGCCCATTCCTTTCAATGTTTCTGCATACAGTATATTCAGGCCACTGCCACCATCCATCAGAACCTTAGTCAGTCGGGTGCCTTCGACTACTGGGCCGAACACCAACGCTTGCCTCCGAGGGGTGGCTATGTGCGCTGGGTGATCGAACTGGTTGAATGTAATGGTAGTCTGGGACCACTTCAAATAACTGGGTGTCACCGGAGTGACCATGTTCGCTTCTTTGTTGATGACTTTCAATCGACTTTTACTCTCAACGTCAGCGAAAATCATCAGAGTGGAATTCACGTGGGGATAACCATCATCATCCTCTTCCTCATCCTCAACCTTGTCTGCTTCTTTCTCCTTTTCCTTGGGTTGTTTCTCTCGGAATTGCTGGATTAGGAGTCGACACTGTCGAGTGGTATGCTTTGGGTAAATGAAATTACCCTCTTCATCTTTTTTGGTGTGAATGTGGCATGGTAAATCCAGCACAACATTTCCATCTTGATCTTTTACTTTCTTGGGGTTCCACGACCCTTTGGGCTTCCCCTTGAACTTTCCTTGAGTCATGGCTAAGGCTTCACCAGGAGCGGCTGGCTCGGCTTTGCACTTCTGCTTCCGACTGGAGTTTCCTCCTCCGGTTTCGTGGGCGACTGTTTTGTGCTTGCCACTCCGGAGTCGGTCTTCTTCTTCATCGTTGGCATACTTGGTGGCAATTTCCATCATCCGAGTCAGAGTCATATCTCCTGTCCGACCGAATTTCATATTCAACTCCCGATATTTGCCGCCTTCTTTAAAGGCACACATTCTCCACCATGTGGTGCAATGTGATCCATCTCTGGATATAATCTCTCAAAGTTTCATTCGGTTTCTGAATGCAACATTGCAATTCTGTCAGCCCTGCCGGCCGTTTGCAAGTACCTTCAAATGTTCTGACAGATACTCAGGCAAGATCTTCCCAAGTATAAATGCTACCAGGTGTGAACTGATTCAGCCACGCTCTGGCTGAGCCCTCCAACATCAAGGGAAGGTGTTTCATGGCCACCTCATCGTTGCCACCACCGATCTGAACAGCCACTCGATAATCTTCAAGCCAAATATCAGGCTTGGACTCACCAGTGAACTTACTGACTCCAGTCGCCAACCTGAAGTTGGGAGGAATCACCGCAGCCCTGATGGCTCTGCTGAAGCACTCTGGACCTAAGACACGTGCTCTGCTGCTGGTTGGAAAGTCTCTGTCGGGACCTTCTCCGTGAGCTATATTTCTGTCGACCAGACCCTGAACGAGAATAGATCTCACGTCAAAGCCCGGTTCCCTGGGGTCGACTGGAATCCTTCGCCCACCACTGTGAGGGCGTCTGTCATCCTGTTGCCGAGGCACGTACGATCCACTCCTTGGGGGTGGCGTGGGCACTCGACGATGATCATCGTGATTGAGTCGGTGATCATACTGCTCGCGGCTTCTGTACTAATCTCGTCGATCTCCACGTCCCTCATGCCTCGGGGGCGATCTTGGGCTGTGAGCCGACTGGACTATGTCTGCAACCACGGATCTACTGTGCATCCTATTCCGCGACTGAGATACTACTGTGTTCTGCTCACCCGCGGCTTGGAGCAAGGCCCGGATCTGCACCAAACCTCGACCAGCTTCTGACTGGGAAGGTTGAATTGACTCCGCTATTCGGGCCGCAGCTGCGAGATTCTAGATTGGAGTGCGGTATACCTGAGTCGGAGGCGGAAAAAGTTGACGTCGACTGGATTTAGGAGCACGCTGCCGAGCATGCTCGTCGAGTGCGCGCTAGATGTTCTCCAGTCGAGTGTGCTCAGCCAAGTTGGCCAGGCGCGCCTCCTCCAAGGCCTAGGCCTCAGGGGTTTCTCCAATAATAGGAGTGTGAAGTGCATCCATGTTCTGGCGGCAAAGTTCTTCTCTCCGCTGCGAAGAGAGGGGTTCGGGGCGGTACTCTTCATGAACACGCGACGGATCAGCGCCCCCATCGCCTCCGTCTTCATGGGTGAAGCCAGGAGGACTGCTTGGTCCATTTACCATCAAAACTTCCACCGCAGGGTCGCTGCTGTCACACTCGGATGCAGTCTCTACGGAACTAGTCGACAGATCGAACAGGCCGTAGAGGGTTTCGTCGGGCTCGATTGCCGCGACTTGGGGGGTGGCCGACTGGCGAGCCACCGCATGCTTCACCCATCGCCGAAGCCTTGATCGACCGGAACGTTTGCTCTGGCGGGCCGCTGGAGGGGGGAAGCTACAGGAGCCGACCGATACTGGGTCGATGGCTGCCGCAAGAGGACGCCGTGGATGCACGCGCGAAAGTGCGTTGCCCCGCGGACGAGGAGTGCGTCGACGTGTGGAGCCTCCTGAAGCCAAGCGGAGTCATCGGCGACAAACACGAGCGTGCCGAGACGGATCTCGCGGCCCTCAGCCAAACCTCCACCTGAAACCATGATGAAGGGGATCGGAAAAATTGCAACTTCTCCAACAAGTCGCTAAGACACCTGCCCCACGGTGGGCGCCAACTGTCATGGTTCTAAGTCTGACAGTAGAATGTGGGGTAGGAATGTAGAGGCCAAATCCTAGCTATGGAGGAGTTGTACACACGAGTTTTACGAGTTCAGGCCCTTCTCAGAGGAAGTAACAGCCCTAGGTCTCGGAGCCCGGAGGCGGTCGACTGGATTATATGCGTGTGTGTTACAGGGGGTGCGAACCCTTGTCCCTGAGGAGGGGTGTGGCTTATATATAGTTTGCCAGACCCCTCCCGCCCTCAGTTACAAACGGTTTTAAGGTACATAAATATGGGGATGTTACTGGTAATGCCTGTAATAAAAGTACATAATGACCATTAAGGCTATGACTGGAATCCCGACCGTTGCAGAGTGGAGTGGCTCTAGATCTTCTGGTAGTCGAGTGGTTGTCCGTACGGTCGAGTGTCTTCAAGACTGTCGAGTGGAACGTGGCTTCATGGTCGAGTGGATGATGATTTTTCTTCGACTGCTTCTGGTTCTTTTAGGGATGTCCTTGGGGAGGATATATTGAACAGATCCATGACCCTACCCTAGGTACATAGCTTCATCACGCGCCAGGTAAGTGATTTCTCCCCTTCTCTTTTCTATTTCTTTCTATTTTCTATTTTCTGCAATTGGTTTTGACTTAGCAAAAATGCCAAACCACTTTGTAAAATGCTCAAAATATTTGTGGCACTTGGGAAATTATTTCCCACAACCCTCAAATGCTTTCAAGATTATTTGGACATTTAAAAATATTTATAGAATTTAATTATCCAAATTCAAATACTTATGAATTAACTCCAAAATCTAGAAATGTCCTAGAAATGTGTGCATCATTTTTGGGAGAAGTTTTCACCCATTCCAAAATTGATGAACTTTTCTAAAGGACATTTTGGGTAGATGGAAAATATTTAATTTGACCCTAGTTATATTTCATTTGGTGCTAGGGTTTATCAGTCCCCATTTCAAGTTTAATTAAAACTTCGACATGATGCAACACAAGATGCTAGCACTAAGCGTTACCAGAACTAGGGATGTGACACAGTCCCACCGAGTTTATGTAATCGGTCAAACCGAGATGAGGTTTTACCCTAACCACAGCACATTGGTCCCACCAAGTTGATCATGTCGGTCCCACCGAAAAGCCTAACAGACACATTTTGAACTGAATCGGTCTGACTGAGTTTTTTGATTCAGTCCCATCGAGTTTGGTGATTTGTGTGCAATGGTTAGTTTTTGTGTGGAGGCTATATATACCCCTCCACCTACTCTTCATTCGTGAAGAGAGCCATCAGAACATGCCTACACTGCCAACTTACATTTTCTGAGAGGGAACCACCTACACTTGTGTTGAGATCAAGATCTTCCATTCCAACCACATAAATCTTGATCTCTAGCCATCCCCAAGGTGCTTTCCACTCAAATCATCTTTCCACCAAATCTAATCCTATGAGAGTGTTGGGGAGACTATCATTTGAAGCACAAGAGCAAGGAGTTCATCATCAACACACCGTCTATTACCTTTTGGAGAGTGGTGTCTCCTAGATTGGTTAGGTGTCACTTGGGAGCCTCCGTCAAGATTGTGGCATTGAACCAAGAAGTTTGTACAGGCAAGGAGATCGCCTACTTCATGAAGATCCACCCTAGTGAGGCAAGTCCTTCATGGGCGATGGCCATGGTGGGATAGACAAGGTTGCTTCTTCGTGGACCCTTCGTGGGTGGAGCCCTCGGTTGAAGTCTCCATCAACGTGGATGTACGGTAGCACCACCTATCGGAACCACGCCAAAAATCTCCGTGTCTCCTATTGCATTTGCACACTCCAATCCCATCCCTTTACATTCTTGCAAAGTGCATGCTTTACTTTCCGCTACTCATATACTCTTGTCATGCTTGCTTGATATGTATTGTGAATGTTTAAACTTGTGCTAAAACTCCACTTCAACTCAAAGAAATTAAAAACTGCAACTTTTCTTGATTAAAGTCTATTCACCCCCCTCTAGACACCTCTTCTCGGTCCTTTCAATTGGTATCAGAGCTTTGGTCTCCATTGCTTTGGTTTAATCACCATTGGAGGAAGATGGATGACTCTATGTTGGGGAGTCTTAGGCATAGAGTGCCTATTCTTGATGGAGAGTTCTTTGATGAGTGAAAAAACGAGATGCTTGAGATTTTCAATGAATATCATTTGAACAAGTACATTACTAGCCCTTGTGCACCTCATGTTGATCCCTTGTATCCTACTCTTAATGAGTCTATTGACATGATTCGCAACCTTAGAACTGTTAATCTTATCACTAGAGGCTTGCCTAGAAACTTGATTGGATGTTTGCCTACTCTCAATTGTGCCTACACTATATGGAGATTTCTTGAGGAAAGATTTCCAAACTATTCTTGCAAAACTTAGATGAAATTCTCCATAAGTCTATTGCCTTGAGTAAGATGAATTCCAATGTTCCTAAGTTTGGTGATTCTCTATTTGAGCTTACCAATCTCGTGCGTGCCAAAGGAGATGTTGGAATCATTAGTGCTATCGTCTCCCAAGCTATTAGACTTCATAAAGATGACCATTATATGATTATCATTCATCTAATGAATTACCCTCTCTCAGAATTGGTCAATCACAAGACGATGTTGAACACGGATACTATGATGAGGAAGATGATAGTGACTATGATCTTGATGATACTATGAGACACTTTGGTCTTATGGCTAATCTTCGTGGCTACATGGCTGGAGGAAAGGAATAGGTGCTTGATAGTGGATGTACCGATCATATGACCGGAGACAAGGATATGTTTGGTGAGCTTGCTGAAAACAATGGTCCTCGAAAGTACGTCTCTTTTGGTGATAACTCAAAGGGTAAGGTGGTTGGGCTTGGTAAGGTGGCCATCTCACATGATAGCTCCATACAAAATGTCATGCTCGTTGAATCTCTTGGCTACAATTTACTTTCAATATCTAGACTTGCTGATTTTGGTTTCAATGTCCTATTTACTAAAGTAGATTGCCAAGTGTTTCGAAGAGACAATCAAAAATGGTCTTTACCGGTATACGTAGAGGTGATCTTTACATTGTCGATTTGACTAAAAAAGGCTCAACCTAGAACTTGCTTAATTGCTAAATCCTCTAAAGGCTGGCTGTGGCATAGAAGGTTAGGTCATGTGGGCATGCAAAATCTTGATAAGCTTATTAAAGGTGATCATATCCTTTGAGTAAAAGATGTTATATTTGACAAGGATAGACTTTGTAGTGCTTGTCAAGTAGGAAAACAAGTTGTAGAAAGCCACCCCGTGAAAAACATCATGACCACGAGAAGACCGCTCGAGCTACTTCACATGGATCCCTTTGGTCCCAATGCCTACAAGAGTCTCGGTGGTAACTCATTTGGTCTAGTCACAGTCAATGATTTTTCAAGATTTACGTGGGTGTTCTTTCTTGATGATAAATCGCAGGTCCAATAGATCTTCAAAAACTTCGCTAGGAAGGCCCAAAATCAATTTGAAGTGAAGATCAAGAAGGTTCAGAGTGACAACGGAATGGAGTTCAAGAACACAAATGTGGATACCCTTCTTGACGAAGAAGGGATTTCACATGAGTTCTCGGCTATGTACACGCCTCAACAAAATGTAGTTGTTGAGAGGAAGAACTGAACTCTTATTGAGATGGCAAGAACGATGCTTGATGAGTACAAGACTCCAAAACACTTTTGGGCGGAAGCGGTTGAGACAGCTTGTCATGCAACAAATCGCTTGTATCTTCACAAGCTACTCGGCAAGACGGCGTACGAGCTCCTCACCGGTAACAAACCCCAAGTTGGATACTTTCGAGTATTTGGCTCAAAGTGCTACATTCTTGATAAACATCGTCATTCTAAATTTGCCCCTAAATCTCATGAAGGTTTCCTATAAGGGCATATTTATCCCTAAGGTGTTTCGGTGATTGATGACAATGCTTTTGCGGACTAATCATGTGCCTTGAGTATCCCAGACGTTTCATCGCTAGGCACAAGACGGTTTAGTGCCCCTCGAAGACTGTTGAAGATGACGTCTTTTCTACGTTTCTTTTTGGTGGATTTGAGTCGTAGGAAAGCCGTACTATTAAGAGGGGGTCCGCGTCAGAAAGGTTTGGGTGGAATCATCACGTACACGTTTTCTTCCTTGTCCCCTCCTTTCCCCTGCACTTTGGAGCATCCTCCGTTGATCCTCTTTTCCCTTGTCCTGACTGCTGTTGGTGGGCTTGCGGTAGTACTGCTCCTTGTTGAGCGGTAGTACCGCGGGCACCCGCGGTAGTACCGCACTTCGGCGCGGTAGTACCATAGGTGCCCATGGTAGTACCGCTCCTCTGGAGCCGCAGTACCGTGGCCCCCAGGCCAAGTACCGCTCCTTCGCGGTAGTAGGGGCGGATGTAATTTTTTAAATTCGCACCACTGTGGTAATACCGCATTCCTTGTGCGGTAGTACCGCTCCTCTGCGGTAGTAGTGTGTCGGATTTTTGCTTCTTCTGTTTACCAGCAGAAGTAGGCACGGATGTATCTTTATCTGCGCTTTTCCCAGGCTAGGGGTTTTCTGCCTTGCGGTAGTACCGCAAGGGGGAGCGGTAGTACCGCGCCCGCGGCAGTACCTCCCTCAGCTCTTGTGCTACAGGTCTGCCCTAGCTGCTACTGCTGCTGCGGTAGTACCGTGGGCCCGCACGGTAGTACCGCGTGGCCTTGCGGTAGTACCTCTTGTCAGCAAGCAGAAGTACCGCGCGGCCCTGCGGTAGGACCGCTGGTCTGGGGCGGTAGTACCGCTGGTCGAAGGCTGGTAGGTGGATAACGGTTGGATATTTGTCCTAAGCTATAAAAGGGGTGTCTTCTTCCTCTAGTTGACTACCTCTTCCAACGCTAAGCTCCATTGTTGCTCTAAGCTCCATTTTCGCCCGATCTCACTCCCTAGCCAATCAAACTTATTGATTTGCTCGGGAGTGGTTGAGAAGGCCCCGATCTACACTTCCACCCAGAGAAATTTGATTCCCCCACTAATCCCTTGCGGATATTGTTACTCTTGGGTGTTTGAGCACCCTAGACGGTTGAGGTCACCGCGGAGCCATAGTCCATTGTGGTGAAGCTTCATGGTGTCGTTGGGAGCCTCCAATTGAGTTGTGGAGATTGCCCCAACCTTGTTTGTAAAGGTTCGGTCGCCGCCTCCAAGGGCACCAATAGTGGAATCACGGCATCTCGCATTGTGTGAGGGCGTGAGGAGAATATGGTGGCCCTAGTGGCTTCTTGGGGAGCATTGTGCCTCCACACCGCTCCAACGGAGACATACTTCCCCTCAAAGGGAAGGAACTTTGGTAACACATCATCGTCTCCACCGGCTCCACTCTTGGTTATCTCGTGCCTTTACTTGTGCAAGCTTATTTGTGATATATCTCTTGCTTTCTTGTGTTCCTATCTTTGTTGCATCATATAGGTTGCTCACCTAGTTTCATATCTAGACAACCTACTTTGATGCAAAGTTTAAATTGTTAAAGAAAAGCTAAAAATTGTTAGTTGCCTATTCACCCCCCCTCTAGTCAACCATATCGATCCTTTCAATTGGTATCAGAGCCTTGTCTCTTTATTAAGGACTTTACCGTCTAAAGAGTATGGTTGATACCGTAGACTGTGTGGAGGAACACTCCGGTGTGAATCCGATCTCGTCTACGGGCGATGGGGGAACCTCGTTCTCTCGTCAGGAGTTCAATGTGGCCTTGGAGACTTTGAAAACCTCCATGATGACCGAGGTTGAGAGCATGTTTACTAAATTCCTTGAAGAGCTTAAACTATCCACCGCACCATTGAAAGTGGGTGATCGCACTGACAAGGTGACAGATGCTATCTCCGACAAGGGGGAAGCTAGTAGTGAAAAGGCTCCTTCTTCTAGTGGTAAAAATGGCACCGGCATCTTTGCTCATGTGGAACCACCACTTGTTTATGGTGGACCGGTTCCTTCCACTCATTTGAATCATGTCGGTCCTCCCCCTAAGATTGTGAAAAATGAGGACTTAGATTCTTGGGTTTACCGCTTTAAGCGTCATTTAAATCATGTGGACACTAATCTTTGGAGAATCATTGAAGAAGGTTTCCATCCGCATGATCTAAGCAACTTCACTCCTCAAGAAGCCGCGGATAATCAATTCAATGAGAATGCTCTCTTCGTCATTCAAGATGCAATTCCACCCGAAGATCTACCTCATCTTTGGCCCTTCGCCTTGGCCAAAGACGCATGGCTTTGTGTTGTCTCGCTCTACCGGGGAAGCGCAAGCATTCAACGCTCCAACTATGAAGTGGTGCAAGATGAAGCCGATGAGTTTGCAATGAAAGAAGATGAAGAACCTCGTGAGCTTTATCAGAGAGTAACCAAACTCGCTGTCTCACTCCGAGATCACGGGAGCAAGGACACGGATGACAATTGGATCAAGCGCAAATTCCTCAAGGCAATGATGCCTTACCACAAGGCCATGTCCTCCGTCATTCGTCAAAGGCCGGACTTCCACACTTTGACCTCAAGCGAAGTGTTGGATGAGTTTGTGGCCATGAACATCTTGGACAAAACCGCTGACAATGCGGTGCTTCGTTCTCAAAGGGCAAAGAAGCCCAACCTTGCAATGAAGGCCAAGGTTTGCGTTGAAGAAGAAGAAGAGGAAGAAGAGGAAAGGAACCCCGAAGATACAAAGTATGCATATCATGAACACATGTCACTTGCTTCAAGGCGATTTTGGAGCAAGAAAAACTCAAGGCCAAACTTCAACAAAAACAACTCAAGTGGCACGAAGAGCAAGCAACGTGTTAGGACTTGCTACAATTGTGGCAATGTGAGTCATTTTGTTGCGGAGTGCCCGTATGAGAAGAGGGAAGACAATGGTGGCAAGCTCATCCGAAAGGACAAGGCCAAGTCGTTCCCCAACAAGAGCAATTTCACCAAGAAGACTCCTCCCAAGGCATTGGTGGTACAAGAAGAGTACAATGAGGATGATGATGAAGATGGTGAGTCGGTTGCCATGGCCTCAACTGCCATTGCGACGACTCCACGGGTGTCTCTCTTCGACTCACCCAATTAGAGCATCACCACCAAGTGACTCATGGCTAAAGCCACCAACAAGGTAACCCCCAACATCAAAATTACCATCATTAATCATCCTTCTTCGACGGATAGCATTGATGAACATGAGGGAGCTAATGTGGAGGTGAATGAGTTTGAGGCCTTTATGGGAAAACTCAAGGGTAAATCCAAGAAGCACTTTGTTGCTCTCTTGGAACAACTTGGTGAAGCCAATGACATGATCGAGGCTCACGAAGATACCATCTCTAAGATGGAAGGGCATAGTCGTGACTATGTCGATGAGATTTCGGATCTTTCCAATGCTCTCAAGGAAGAGCGTGGTCTTCGTTTGGCTCTTGAGGAGTCTCACAACGATGATCATGCTAAATTAAAGAAAGATCTTGATCATGCGCTTGTTGTTTCTCCTGTGCTAAACTCTGAGAAGGCAAAGCTTGGAGTTGATCTTGCTAGACTCAAAGAGGAGTTTGACATTCTCGACAAGGCTCACAAAGTCTTGAAGGGTGTTCATGCTACCCTCAAGGAATCGCATGATCAACTCCAAGTGAAGCTAACCAAGGAGAAAGCCACATTTCCTCGGATGCTATTAATTGATAATGCAAATGCTACTAACCCTTGTTGTGAGAATGTGCATCTTATTGAGGAGAATGTTAAGTTGAAGAAGCAACTTGAGAAAGGCCTTGTGTCATGCATACAAGGGGAGAAGAACCTAAACGACCTTTTGAGAAATCAAAAGGAAGTTGTGGCCAAGGAGGGAATTGGGTTAGCATCCAACCCCAAGAACAAGAAGAAGGATAACAAGACCAAATGACCTCCTCCTCTCAAGCAAACTTTTGTGAAGGAGGGAGAGAGTGCTTGCAAGGAGAAGAAGAACAATGCGAAGGGTGGTGGTGTCAAAAAGGGCAATGCCACCCCTCCCATCAAAGCCGGCGAGTTTAATCCTTCTTATGTGTTATGTCGTGCTAGTGATGGGCATGTCTATGCCAAATTTGTTGGTTCTCCTCATGAGTACATTGAATGGTCTATTTGGGTTCCAAAGACCCTTGTTACTAACATCAAAGGACCCATTAGAAAATGGGTACCTAAAACCAAGCAGTGATATCTTGTAGGTGTTTGCTTCTGGTGGGGGATCATGGTTGTTCGATAGTGGAGCTACAAATCATATGACCGAAAGCAAGGACTTGGTGGTGGACGTGCACAAGATTCCATCTATGCCCACCAATGTCGAGTGGGGTGATGCCTCATCTTCTAAGGTATTGGGACTTGGCAAGGTAGTCATCTCTCATGATCTCACGATCGAGAAGGTCATGCTTCCTGAGTCCCTTGCATACAATTTACTTTCCGTTCGTCAACTTGCAATCATGGGCTTTGCCACTTTCTTTGATATTGATACCGTGGCCCTCTTGTGGAGCAAGACTCTTAAAGTAGCCTTTGTTGGGCATGTCGAGAACGGTCTATATGTGATTAACTTTTTGGAGCGACCCACTAAGACCGCGACATGCCTAATGGCTAAAGTTGATGTGGGATGGCTTTGGCATCGGCGTTTAGCCCATGTCAATATGAGATCTTTGCAAAGTATTCTCAAGGGGGACCATGTCCGTGGACTAACGAATGTTAGTTTTGCTAAAGATCGTGCTTGCAGTGCGTGTATCGAAGGAAAGCTACATGAGAAGGCTCACCCTCCCACGACTATCATTTACTCAAAGAGGCCTTCGGAGCTCCTTCACTTGGATCTCTTTGGGCCTCCATCCTTTGATAGTCTTGGGGGTAGGAAGTATTGCTTGGTGATTGTGGATGACTACTCAAGATATACTTGGGTGTATTTCTTCAAGAGGAAGAGCGAGACCCAACAAACCGTCATTGACTTTGCAAATGAAGCACAACGTCAACACAATGCAAAGTTCTTGACAATAAGAAGTGACAATGGCACCGAGTTCAAGAACTACACCTTGAATGAGTTTCTTAGTGATGAGGGGATCAAGCATCAATATTCCGCATGTCGGTGTCAAAACCGGCGGATCTCGGGTAGGGGGTCCCGAACTGTGCATCTAGGCCGGATGGTAACAGGAGGCAAGGGACACGAAGTTTTACCCAGGTTCGGGCCCTCTCGATGGAGGTAAAACCCTATGTCCTGCTTGATTAATATTGATGATATGGGTAGTACAAGAGTAGATCTACCACGAGATCGGAGAGGCTAAACCCTAGAAGCTAGCCTATGGTATGATTGTTCTGTATGTTGTCCTACGGACTAAAATCCTCCGGTTTATATAGACACCGGATAGGGTTAGGGTTACACAAAGTCGGTTACAATGGTAGGAGATCTATATATCTGTATCGCCAAGCTTGCCTTCCACGCCAAGGAAAGTCCCTCCCGGACACAGGGCGAAGTCTTCAATCTTGTATCTTCATAGTCCAGGAGTCCGGCTGAAGGTATAGTCTGGCCATCCGTACACCCCTAATCCAGGACTCCCTGAGCAGCCCCTGAACCAGGCTTCAATGACGATGGGTCCGGCGCGCAGATTGTCTTCGGCATTGCAAGGCGGGTTCCTCCAGGTACTTCATAGAAGTTTTTGAACACAAAGGTAGTGTCCGGCTCTGCAAAATAAATTTCCACATGTTTCCACAGAGAGAATAATATTTACACAAATCTAATATGCTGACGTATTCCGTAGTGTGACATCACACCACGGCCAAGCCCTTATTCGAATCGTTTTACTGTCCCACCTCAGCGTGTTATGCAAGGCGGTTTCCTTGGCACGTCTTGTTAAAGCAGAGATCGTGTCCCCTTATTCCGGGATTCTCATCAATACGGGCGTGGGTAACCCAACCGCTTTTAGGACTCCTAGATTATAGGCAAGTCCAAATGGCCATGGAGAGGACGCTTGATATTCACCCTCTTTATAAAGGACAAGGTTTTTACTTTTTCCCTCCTGTGCTCAATCGAATCCTTCCCCCACCTCAAGCTCAAACACCCAAGGTTCAGGTCAGGTGCTCCGAACCTTCAATCATGTCCGGATCTAGCCTTCAAGGATGATGGATGCCTTCCTCCGTCATGGAAGAAGACATCAAAAAGTTGAGGGAGGCCAGATATCTGACCGCCGGGGTTTTGCATTGGCTGCCTGCCCGAGGGCTGGCCGTCCCCTCCCTCGAACCCAACGAGAACGTCATGTTCGTCTCCCACTTCCTCCGAGGTCTAGGCCTTGCTCTAGATCCTTTCGTTAGGGGTTTGATGTTTTATTACGGGCTAGATTTCCATGATCTAGCTCCGGACTCGTTTCTTCATATCACGACATTTATCGTCGTGTGCGAGGCCTTCCTCCGGGTTACCCCTCACTTTGGCCTGTGGCTCAAGACCTTTGAAGTAAAGCCGAAGATGATCGAGGGGCAACATGTAGCGTGCGGAGGCGCCTCAATACGCAAGATGGCGGGAGCCCCATGGCCCAAAGGTTCCATTACAGAGGTGTCTGAATTGTGGCAACAAGAGTGGTTCTACATCACGGCTCCTAGAAGTGCCAAGTGTGCAGCCACCCCTGTTTTCCGCTTGGGCCCTCCACCACAACTGATGTCGTGGATCAACAGAGGTCTGAGCTGGGGTCCAGCCAAGGATGTGCCTATACTGCAAAGTCGCATTCGAGATCTCTTCAATGGAGATTTTAGTTTGGTTGCGGTAATACAAGTTATGCTGGTTCATCAAGTCCAGCCTTGCAAACGCCGGCCCCTTCGCTTGTGGGAGTTCAATCCCAAAGGACCGTGTGTCATTCAAAATTTCCTTGGCCTGACGCATGAGGAGATGTACAAGTCATTCTTCGGACCTTGGGTAGAGTGTCCGGAAATCACTGAGGACGCGAGCCTGATCAGTAACCGCGCCGCCGAACAGGTAAGGAATCTTCCGGCCGAACATACTTTCTCTCATTTGTTACGAAGTTATTTCTGAGAGTTCGCTTTTTGACCAGGAATGGGTAACAAAGGCGAAGTTGATTCGGTGTTCGGCCCCCCTCCCTGAGGGTTTGGACAATCCGGTATTGGAAAAGATGCTCCAGGTCGCACCCTGCCCGGAGCCCTTGAAGGAAGATACTGGGAAGGATAATACGGGCAGACACGGGCCCCCAACGCTGCCCATTCTAACCAAGGGAGCGGGCGTCTCCATGAAGGAAGACGACTGGAGGAGGAAAAGGACTGCATCCGGGGATTCAGAAGCCGAAGCTCCCAAACGGCAGAAAAAGTCTCCCACAAAGGGTCCTACCTTGGGGGGGGGGGTGCTTTTGCCGCACAAAGTCCGCGGGGGAATCAATCCTCTGGCGAGTCGTAAGTGACCCTAAATACTTTAATAGTACAGGTATGCCATCTTTTTCTTCTGCGAAAATAACCACCGCATATATCTTTGCAGTTCGGGCCTTAGCCCCTCTCAAATGAGTTCGTCTTCGGGGGATCTTCTTCCAGAGATGATGGAGAGCGAAACGCCTCCTCCGGACTCCTCCGCTCCGGAAGCGGGTGACCCGAAGTGTCATCGTGGAGGGCCTCTCTGAATCCAGTGCGGCCAGAAGATAATCCCATTGACCCCCGAAGCTCCCAGTGTCGGGCTCCCGAAGAGAGCAGACAAAAGAGTCCGACACCGTCTAGTGTGCGATCGGATGTTCTGAGGGAGTTGGTGGGGGCGAGCGGCCATCTCAGATGAACACCGTATGCTGATGAATACGGTGATGGAGAGAATCTTGTCTGCCGAAAGCGGATTGCATGAAGCTTTTATGAGTCTACTGACAGGCTTTGAGGTACGTAAGATAATGTATAATAGTCCTGCACATGCTAGGTGTGCCCTGTGTAGATAGTAGCCCCTGAGACTCTGGTGGTCGTCGGGAACGACAACGAACAGAGGATCATATTCCCAGGTAATAACCATACTGCCTCTATGTGCAGGTGGTGGAAGCTCCGGTGGCTAGCCGGACTAGCGAGTTTGCCTATTTAAAACGGCAGTTGGATGTAGCAGATGCCGACATCGAGCTTGTTAACAAAAGGCTTGACGAGGCACAGGGTAAGTGTCATTATCTGGTACACGCCACATAGTAAGAGCAGCGGGATGCCAGTATCTTTAATATGTTGTGACTGCAAATGGAGCTACCACTGTTGAAGCCTTGCAGGCAGAACTTGCCCGAGCCAAGGAACAAGCGAGGTTTGGTAATGCGGCTGCTTTGAAGGCGGCCGAAGAGTTGCAAGCCGAGAAGGCCGCGCATGGCGAGAGCTGAGATAAGATGGCCAGGATGGCCACAGAATTAAAAGCCGTCGCCGACCGTTGCCGGATTCTTGAAAAGGAAAACTTAGCGAAGGCATCAGACCTTGAGAAGGCTGCTGTGACGAAAAAAGACATCCGCTCTGCTATGAGGGCGAAGAAGGAGGAGCTGTGGGAAGCCGGGGGTATTGTAGCTGGGAAATCCTTTATGTTGCGGAGGAAGTTTGGAGATCCACGGTATGCCCCTCTGGATCGGCTGTGGAGTTTGGAGGATGTGTATATGGATTTGGCGGTGAGCGCTGCCGATGCGGTCAAGTACTTCCAGGGTCAAACGGACCGTGAAGTGGACCAACTGTTTTGGACACAATTCCATTCTCCCGAGCGTCCACTTTCATTGACTGACCAATTAGCCTAATGGGCCGAACTGAATAGGTTGTCCGGACGCGCCATGAGGTCTGTTGCGGATCAGCTATGGCCGGAAAGGCCAAAACCGAATAGCTATTTCATCTTGGTGCAGCAGCTCCTTGATGTGGTGCCGCGCATTAATGCAATGAAGAGGTCGGCCTGCATAGAGGGCTCACGGATGGCCTTTGCCCGTGTTAAAGCATGCTGGACAGAGATGGATGCCACCACTGTTGCAGCGCGGGATTCAGCCATAGGCCGAATGGCTGCTGAGCACTACTTTGAAGAAGTTCTTGAGGGTGCTCGTTTGATAGAGACCCAGTGCTCAAAAAATATTATGTTTGAGTGATATGTAATCTCATTGTAAGCGAAATGCTTCTATAAATTTTTATAAGGCTATTTTTATACTTTTTCCTGAAAGTAATATGATGCCTCCTGGGCGGCCGTTTATGTATACATGTGTATAACCTAAAAGATTGTAGCCGTCGGCTTCAACCCGCACGCATATAATGCGGAGGTGCTCGCAAAAAACATGCGTTCACACTTAACCCAACGTCTTGGTCCTATTAAGGAGGTGATAGCGGAGCGAGCGAGGCAACCGGACTATAATGCTTTAGCACTTTCACTTAGCCATAGGAGTTTGACAGTGGGGCTACTAGATAGCCCCTGGTGGCTCCGCACTCTCCCGATCCCGGGGTGCATACATGCCTGGCCGGGAAACAGCCCTTCGTTAAGGCGGAGGAATTCTAACATTCCAACAGGTCATCGAGTGGTTGACCAGTCTCACGCTATATCATGACAGTCAGTTTTCGGCTTTCTCTACTGAGGTGCTCGTCCGGATGAACCAGGGCACAACCACAGTAGTTCTCCTGGTGCTACCTTAGCCGGTAAAGCGGAACGTAAGGCACCAAAACTCAGGAGCCGGGCAAACCCAACATTTGAACAAAGACAATGATTCGGAGCTGATGCATATAGGGCCAAACTCGCGACACCGAACACTCCCTAAGGTATTCGGTCTTTGTGGTATAAATCGGGCCTAAATAATGGCCTTTTAAGAAGCCCCTTGTGTCTAGGTACGTGCATTGTTCTGGCGTGGCCACATGCCAAGACGTCAGCATCCTTCTCAACGGTGGATATGTATCAACAAGAGACAGTAAAAAAGGTTTACGCAGGGTCTTAATCTAAAAAGAATCCTTGGAGCGGGTCCCTGCTGCACGTCTGCGCCTGTGTCTCCGTTGTGCCGTATCCTGGATGGGTGTAGCACGATGATCATCTATAAAAGAGAGGAATTTAGGTAAAAAAGTTGTCGTGCAAAAAGATAGTTTTTAAAGAAACCATGTATAATTCAAGATGAGAAAAGATTGCCACTTGTCTGCGTGCGTTGAGCCCCTTGTATTGACAAATAGGGGTTTGACCGTTTATTCAGTATAAATTGCGGCGCCGGACTTGGTTAGTTGTGTCTGAGGTCTTGACGACCTATTGGATGTTTTCGGTGGTCCGGGCGCCTTTAGTTTGCGGCTGCCAAGGCAGCCGCACTCTCTTCGGCGCGCAAAGATCGCTTGATATTTCCGTTCACTGAAATGATGCCACGTGGACCGGGCATCTTGAGTGTGAGGGAGGCGTAGTGTGGTATTGCATTAAAGCGAGTGAAAGCCTCGCATCCGAGCAGTGCTTGATAGCCACTTCGGAACGGAGCGATGTGGAAGGTTAAATGCTCGCGACGAAAGTTATCGGGGGAGCCGAAAATAACTTGTAGTAGGAGGGAGCCCGTACAGCGACCCCCTGGGCCTGGCGTTACTCCTTTAAAGGTAGTATTGCTATGGCGAATTTTTGTTGGGTCTAACCCCATCCCGCGGATTGTATCCAGATATATTAGGTTTAGATTGCTACCACCGTCCATCAAGACTCATGTGAAGTGATATCCGCCAATTACGGGGTCTAATACCAGGGCAGCCCATCCTGCGCGCCGGATACTTGCTGAGTAATCACGATGGCCGAAAGTGATCGGTTGAGACGACCAGTGGCATGACTTCGCGGTGACAAGCACTTGGGTATATTTCCCTGGGAGTGCCACATTGTTTCCCTTGATCACGTGTAACACGTTTACTGTTTTGACTTCTGGCGGAAATTTCTTTTGTTCCCCAGTGTCTTGCTTGGGAGGCTCGTCCTCGTCTTCACTTGGTGTATCCTCCCCCTTGTGTACGGCGTTGAGCTTGCCGGACTACTTGAAGACCCAACATTCACTGCGGGTATGATTAGCAGGTTTACCAGGGGTACTATGTATCTGACATACTTGGTCTAGAATTTTATTGAGGCTGGACAGTTCGTCCCTGGTACCTTTAGAGGGCCCCTTTTGCTATCCTGGCCGAGAGCTTTTGAATCCGGTGTTTACTACCGTGCTCTTCGTGATGTCTTCTTTATTCCGGCATTTGTTATTGCTGTTGCGTCGTGATTTCCCGTTTCCATCTCTAACTTCAGATGTACTGGGATCACTGGTGCTGCATCTGGCTAGCCAGCTGTTCTCACCCGCGCAAAAGCGGGTCATGAGGTTTGTTAATGCGGCCATCGTTCTCGGCTTATTTTGGCAAGGTGTCTGGCGAGCCATTCGTCACGGACGCTATGCTTGAAAGCTGCCAAGGCTTCGGCGTCCGGACAGTCGACAATCTTGTTCTTTTTAGTAAGAAACCTGTTCCAAAGCTTTCGGGCTGACTCTCCAGGCTGTTGAGTTATATGACTCAAATCATCCGCATCCGGAGGTCGGAAATAAGTCCCTTGAAAATTTGCCCGAAAGGCGTCTTTGAGCTCTTCCCAACTTCCAATGGAGCTTTCGGGGAGGCCTTTAAGCCAGTGACGAGCTGGCCCTTTGAGCTTGAGGGGTAAGTACTTGATGGCGTGGAGATCATCTCCTCGAGCCATATGGATATGAAGGATGTAGTCCTCAATCCAGACCCCAGGGTCTGTTGTTCCGTCGTATCCCTCTATGTTTACAGGTTTGAATCCCTCTGGAAATTCATGGTCTAGCACCTCATCGGTGAAACATAGGGGGTGTGTGGCACCCCTGTAGCTGGGTGTACCACGTTGTTCGGATGTTTGTTGTGTTGCATTGTATGCAGGGGCGCGCTTGCGTGGTGTCACGACCGGTTTTCCAATAAAAATATTTATTGAGAAACCAATCTTTGAGTCCAGTATGAGAGAAAATCGTCCTCACTGGCAGACAAATACTTGATACAATAAGCCAGTAGCATAGAATATATTACAGGGTTGAGCTAGGGCTGCTCAACGAATTATTACAAGCGCGCCAATAATTATACATAATGGCGGATATAACACAATGGTGTGGTGGCATACTACTGACTCGAGGGTATAGTGGTGGTGGAATAACACAATGGGGAGTGTGGTAACACGATTCTCAAACTGGCATCTCATCGAGCGTCGAGGTGAGGCTCGATATATTTATTCGGGCTGCAGAAGCGGGTATAAAACTGAGACCAAGACCAGGGTCGCACGAGACTGACTGGGATTCCTCTAGGCGTCGGACTCGCTATCGAACTCTTCATCCATGAGATCGCCTTCGTCAGCATCTGGCGAAATCAACAAGCCAGTGAGTACTTTGAAAGTACTCGCAAGACAGTTCGGACGTAAGATATAACAAATGCATGCATGGATGCGTCATGAATAATCTTCCCAATGCACACTGATAATATTTGCACAACGAAGTAAGTACGAGGGAAACGGCGGTAGTCCGCCTGAAATCCCAACGGAAAATAAATGAGAACCGATCGTGTGTCTGAAACGACGCCATGAAGGGTAAACAAATAATAACAGGAAAATAACGAAGTAAGTACGAGGGAAACGACGGTGGTCCGCCTGAAATCCCAACAGGAAATAAATGAGAACCGATCGTGTGTCTGAAGTGACGCCACGAAGGGTGAACAAATAATAACAGGAAAATCATGCCACAGTCGGACGTCTGAGCGACATCATAGAAAGGGCTTTAAAAGAAATGCCACAGTCGGACGTCTGGGCGACATCATAGAAAGGGCTTTAAAAGAAATGCCACAGTCGGACGTCTGGGCGACATCACGGAAAGGGCTTTAAAAGAAATGCCACAGTCGGACGTCTGGGCGACATCACGGAAAGGGCTTTAAAAGAAATGCCACAGTCGGACGTCTGGGCGACATCACGGAAAGGTCTTTAAAAGAAATGCCACAGTCGGACGTCTGGGCGACATCATGGAAAGGGCTTTAAAAGAAATGCCACAGTCGGACGTCTGGGCGACATCACGGAAAGGGCTTTAGTCACAAATAACAATACTCATAATAAATATTCAGTTCATGATAATTAAACAGGTTAGTCCATCCAGAGGAATAACATTTAGCCGGGCTTAGTACTCATGGGATTCACTGGAGGCTCTGTCATCAAACGGATACTGTTAGTCCAAGATGATACGAAAGTGGACATGGAATAGATGATTCAAGGGATATATGACTCTGCAGAGTTTGTACAAAAAAATTTCCCACAGCCAACGGATTTCCGTAGTCACGAGGGACTAGTTCCGTTTACGGTTTTTCGGAAGAAAACACAGCTAACCAGTA
Source organism: Triticum monococcum (assembly GCA_034509565.1). Taxonomy (NCBI): domain Eukaryota; kingdom Viridiplantae; phylum Streptophyta; class Magnoliopsida; order Poales; family Poaceae; genus Triticum; species Triticum monococcum. Next base: position 574,504,674 of record CM067847.1, read on the forward strand.
CACACCCATCCTACCTCTCGATGCCCGGACTCACCCTAGACATCGTCCAAGAAAAACTTTTGAGACGGGGAGATCACAATCTCGAATAGCATGGGATCAAATTTATATATGCGCGCTCTAAGGGGTGCCCCCCTCTCGGTCCCAACCGGAAACACCCATGCCCCCTGACCGGATGACTGGCTTTAATCCAGGGCCATGGAACCATCATCCCGGCCTCTCCTTTTTGTGTGTACCAGGAAAGTGGTTTGCAACTTACTAAGCCATATTCCTTGCGGAAAACATGTGGTAGTACAGGGAAGGAAAAGGGAGGAACTGGACCGGTACGGTTTGACCCTGAAGTCACATAGTCTGGCATAAGACTGGCATGCTACAACACTGCCATCTTACCCATCCTCATGCCAACACATGGCCATTCATACTCACTTCCATCCACTTATGGATCATCGAACTTACTTACTTCAACCTTTCATAAAATAACGTTCATCGGTATGCTCATCAACATGCCATGAAATTAACTACATGCAAACATGCCAAGACACTTATCATATCAAAAGTTCAAACGTGCTTGCCTGGTTGAGAGTAGTCGGAGCCTAGCTCAGTGAAGTTCGCGGCTCCGTCACCTCCTTCGGTATCTACGGTATAAATAAAATATATGCACTATCGTAAATACCACGAAGTGCACAGAAAGTATTCCAAATATTTTTCAAATAAATATGATAAAAAACTAGACAAAATTCTGAAGAGGACAGAAAAAGAATCACTCAAAAATTCCTTTCTGTTAAAAAGTTATAAGGGTTTTAATCCAAGGACTTGTCTGTAATGAAACAGAAGGTTTTCAGGGGCTAGTTTATAAAAACAGAAAGCGCTTCGGCAGAAACTACGCCAGCCCAGAGGGAAGGCGTGTTTGGCGGAAGACGTTTTTAGAAAATGCTTCGCTTAGACAGAGTAGAGAGGCTGACAGCGGGTCCCGCCTGTCAGGTTTAAATTTTCAAAACGAGGCGGCAGACTTCGCCGGTGCCCGAGAGCCGCGGTGGTCACCGGCGGCGATCCACGGTGAGGCAGGGTGATCGGGGATTACCAACATGCTCACCGTGTCCTTCCGCGACGGTGGGTGGTGGTGTTGGTCGCCGGTGGGCACCACGTCGACGGCGGGCTTGACTCCGGCGGACGGTGGTTCGGGCGTTGATGGGTCTCGCCGAGGAGGGCTGCAAGGATCAAATTGAGGTGGGGGTTAGAGCATTGGGTGCAAGAGAAAGCTACGGACGAGTTTTGGGCGCCGGAGATGGCCTCACCGAAGGGAATCGAGGTGGAGGCCGAGGCGGGGCGAGGCGGCCGGAGCTGGGGGAGGAGACCTCCTCGAGGTCCTCCTGGTGGTTTGGCAGGGTTCTGGAGAGGCGTAGTGGAGATGTGGGTCTCGTGAGCGAGCTCGGGGTCGTTTTTATAGGCAATCCGAGGCGGTGGCCGTGAACGGGGATCTCCGGTGAAGGTTACGGTGGCGTAGAGCTTCGTCGGGGAGGTTTAGGGAGTTGGGCGTCATCACGGAGTTCTACTGGTTCCATTTGGGTGCTAAGCGAGTTTGGGGGGGGGGGGTGTTAGGGGCGAGCTCGACGGGACGGGGCGGCGCGGGCCCGTCGGCGGCAGGGAGCACGTTCCGTGCTTGCAGGGCCGCGGCGAGGGTGCCACGGGCGTGTGCTGGCATGCATGAGGACACGCGGAGGGCCAGGAGGCTTTGGGCGGCGCCAAAACAGCGTTCTGCCGTGGTGTGCCTTCTGTCGGCCGCCACGGGAGGTCCCGACGCCGCAGAAGACGCCGGCGAGGGCGGGCCAGCGTGCTACTGACGCCAGGAAGGCTCCAAGCACGCGTGTGCAGCATCCGGACAAGAGGAGAGAGGCCGCGAGCGTCGAGCCAAGGCACTGTGAGCATGTGTCTGTAACTCTAAAGAAATCGACACTGTAAAACTGAATTTTACTGAACAATGCCAAGAACAGTGCAGCTCAGGTGTTCGACAGAATGCTTTTGGCATCTAGGGATTTTTCCTTGAGCTGAAACTTGGTGGAGTGGCCTCTCATTGCTCCAGTAGGCTGCCTGAATTTTGGTGGAATTTTTGGAGAGGTGTAGATATGAATTTCACCAAATTTGGCAAATCTGGTCCAAACTTGCAGTGAGTGAAATTTGAAAAATTTGAAAAGAAGGAGAGTGGATCAAGATGGTTCTAGGTTGTGGGTACTAAAGACAATCCAGGGGAGTTGGTTTGGGATAAAAACTTAAAGGAAAAATGACACTTGCTTTGAAAATCACTTAAGCTCAAATAAATGGCAGAAATGTTTTTGGGGAGAAAAATAATTTAAATAAAATCCCAAAACTTGTTTGGACTTGTTGAGACAGAGGATTTAGCTTGTTCAAAAATGGAGGGAATGGATTTTGAGAAGATTTACCATAGGAGAAATGGTAAACCATGGGTGTCTTCAAAAAGAAAAGAGGTCCCACAATTCCTAGGGTTTCCTTTTTTTTGGAAAAATAAATAAGTTTGAGAGGGAAATAACCAGAAGAAAAGCTTCCAAAAATTTTAACACCAAAATTAAAAGGAAAGGAAATCCTTGCCAAAGGCGAAAGGAAGTTTTTTTAAGAGGAAGGATTTTCTGAAAGAGAAATTTTTTTAAAGGCCCTCCTTTCTAATTCAATAAAGTTTTTTTTTGATGAAAACCAAATCAAAAATTTTGGAGTGTCACAACACCTACCCCCTTAGGAAAAATCTCGACCCCGAGATTTCAGCTGATCCTTAAGTAAGTGTGGATGCTCTGTCCGAAGAAAATCCTCTCTTTCCCAAGTAGCTTCACTGTCGATGTGATTGCTCCACTGTACTCTGAAGAATTTGGTGGTCTTATGTCGGGTTCTCCTTTCAGACTCCTCTATTATCCTTACGGGACGTTCCCGATAAGTGAGGTCTGGCTGTACGTTAATGTTCTCATGGGATACTTGTTTCTCTGGGTTGCTCACGCACTTCCTCAATTGCGAGACGTGGAACACGTCGTGGACATCGGATAATTCCTTGGGTAAGTCTAGGTGGTAGGCTACCTTGCCTCTTCGCGCCATTATATAGAACGGTCCAATGAATCTTGGTGCTAGCTTCCCTTTAATCTTGAATCGTTGCAATCCTCTCATGGGAGATACTTTCAGGTATACTAACTCACCGGGCTCGAAGCTGACCCTACGATGCTTCTGATCATAATAACTCTTCTGTCGACTTTGAGCGGTCTTAAGTCGGTCTCTGATTTGCTTGACTTTTTCCTCAGCTTCTCTGAGCATGTCCGGTCCGAAGATGCGGCTGTCTCCGGTCTCTGACCAATTCAACGGGGTACGACACCTCCGTCCGTATAGAGCCTCAAATGGTGCCATTTGCAGGCTGGCCTGGTAGTTATTGTTGTATGCAAATTCGGCGTATGGCGGGCTTTCTTCCCAACTGGTTCCATATGTGAGGACACAGGCTCTCAGCATGTCTTCTAAAATCTGGTTTACTCGTTCCGTTTGTCCATCGGTCTGTGGGTGATTTGCGGTACTGAAGGCTAGTTGAGTTCCCAGAGCCTGTTGTAAATGCTCCCAAAATTTTGAGATGAACTGAGTGCCTCTGTCGGATATTATAGTCTTCGGGACTCCATGCAGACAAACTATGCGGGTGAGATAAATCCTGGAAAGTCGCTGAGTGTTGTAGGTTGTCTTCACTGGAATGAAATGTGCCACCTTGGTTAACCTGTCAGTAATGACCCAGATGGCATCATTCCCATGCTGTGACCGAGGTAGCCCAACAATAAAATCCATTCCTATTTCATCCCATTTCCACTCAGGTATTTTGTTTGGTTGCAGTAGTCCGGCCGGTCTCTGATGCTCAGCTTTTATGCGTTGACACGAGTCGCAACGTGCAATGAAGGTGGCTATGTCCCTCTTCATACCGTGCCACCAAAATCTTTCCTGAATATCTTTATACATCTTGGTCCCGCCAGGGTGGATCGAGTACGGGGCGGTATGGGCTTCAGCTAGGATTTGCTGTTTGAGATCTTCTATGTTTGGTACGCAGAGTCTTTCTCCGTACCACAATATTCCTCCATTGTCTATGACGAATTCCGAGGCCTTGCCCATACTCACCTTTCTTTTGATGCCTTCAATGCTGGGGTGACCGGGCTGAGCTCTTTTAATTTCCTCCACAAGGCCGGGTCGTATTTCCAAGTTTGATATGGTGCCTTCAGCGACCATTAACAAATTGAGCCTGGCAAATTCTTGTTGGAATTCGGGCCTCATGCCTCGCAGATTGCTTTCGTCGGAGTTGGGTTTCCGACTAAGAGCATCGGCCACTACATTTGCCTTCCCTGGGTGGTAATGGATACCAACATCATAATCCTTTACCAACTCCAACCAACGTCTCTGTCGTAAATTCAGTTCTGGCTGCGTGAAAATATACTTGAGACTTTTGTGATCTGTATATATTTCACATCGGTTCCCAAGTAAGAAATGCCTCCATTCTTTCAGTGCATGAATGACCGCTGCCATTTCTAAGTCATGAGTGGGATAATTTTCCTCATGCTTGCGAAGTTTTCTTGAAGCATAGGCAACAACCTTGCCTTCTTGCATCAACACGCATCCGAGACCCTTTCTGGACGCGTCACAAAATACTTCAAAATTCTTGTGTATGTCTGGCACAATTAATACTGGTGCTGTCGTTAATTTTCGCTTTAGCTCTTGGAAACTCTTTTCGCAGGCTTCTGTCCATTCAAACTTCTTGTCTTTCTTGAGTAACTGCGTTATAGGCTTGGCTATGGTGGAAAATCCTTCAATAAATCTGCGGTAATATCCTGCCATTCCCAAGAAACTACGTATATCTGTTACGCTGGCTGGCGACTTCCAGCCAAGTATGGCCTTGACCTTCTCTGGGTCCACTGTGATACCGTCTTGGGTTAGTACGTGGCCTACAAAGCCTACTTGTCTTAGCCAAAATTCGCACTTGCTGAACTTGGCATACAATTGGTGTTTTCTGAGCTCTCCTAGCACAATCCTGAGGTGATCTGCGTGCTCTTCTGGTGTTTTGGAATATACCAGTATATCATCGATGAATACCACGACGAACTTGTCCATATATTTCATAAATACTTTGTTCATGAGGTGAACAAAATATGCAGGGGCATTTGTTAATCCAAATGGCATCACTGTGAACTCATACAGTCCATATCTGGAAGTGAAGGCGGTTTTGGGGATATCTTCCGTTCGCACCTTTAATTGATGGTATCCTGACCTTAAGTCAATTTTTGAAAATACCTTGGCCTGAGCAAGTTGATCAAACAAATCGTTTATCCTTGGCATCGGGTATTTGTTCTTAATTGTGACCATATTAAGTGCTCGATAGTCAATACACAGTCTCAGTGTTCCATCCTTCTTTTTGGCAAACAAAATTGGTGATCCCCAAGGTGAGGAGCTGGCTCTAATATATCTTTTGTCCAGTAATTCTTTTATTTGCTTCTTCAATTCAACCAACTCGGATGGTGCCATTCTGTATGGTTTCTTGTATATGGGGGTGGTTCCTGGTGCGAGCTCAATGCAGAATTCTATCTCTCGGTCTGGTGGCATGCCTGATAGCTCTTCAGGGAATACGTCTGGAAATTCACACACTACTGGAACCTTGTTTAGCTCAGAAGTGTCCACCTTATTCAATCTCGGTTGCCGGGGTATTTTTCCTTCCTTGGCTGATACTTTTATTGTCTTCCCTTGGTGGTGTGTGAGAATTACGGTCCTGTTGAAACAGTCGATAAACCCCTTGTTGGTGGTCAGCCAATCCATCCCTAGGATGACATCCAGTCCTTTACTTTCCAACACAATAAGATTTGCGTGAAACTCCAATCCTTCGAACTCAATGACCACATTCTGACAGTAATTCTGAGTAACTTGCTGAATCCCAGGGGACTTGATGATCATGGATTTCTCCGAAGGAAGCATCGAAAAATTATTTTGCAAGGCAAAACTTTTCGAAATGAAAGAGTGAGAAGCTCCAGAATCAAACAAAACCGTTGTAGGTATCGTGTTGACAGGAAACGTACCGAGTACGATATCCGGAGCATTTTGTGCCTCCTCTTTGGTTACGTGGTTCAGATGACCCTTCCTGTGGTTGTTGTTGGGATTGAAATTGTTTCGCTTGGGTGCTGAATTATTGCCGCCGTTGTTCGGCCTTGGGGTTGAGTTCCTTGGCTTGGGGCACTGTTTTGCATAGTGCCCTTCTTCTCCACAAGCGTAACAAGTAACGCCGGGGCGATATGTGAACTCCTTGTTCCTTGCATGAAAATTCTGGATTGGGCATGAGACGTTGGATGAGGATTTGTGCGTCCCACCCTTTTTGAAATCTGTCTTGCTCCGTTGATTGCGAGCAAGGTTAGTCTGGTCCCTTTTTCGCTTGCGGATGTCTTCCAGACTGCGTCTCTCATTTTCCAGAGTAATGGCTTTGTCCACCAGTGTTTTAAAATCAGGAAAAGTGTGCACGACCAGTTGGCATTTAAGCGCGGGCGCCAAACCGTCAAGGAATTTCTCCATCTTCTTGCTTTCAGTCATACGTTCTTCATTGGCGTAGCGGGATAATAGTGTAAATTGACTGTTGTAATCTGCCACTGTCAAGTTCCTTTGTTTGAGGTCGTCGAACTCTCTCTTCTTGATTTTCATAATACTCTTAGGAATGTGTGCACCACGGAAACCTTCCTTGAAATCATCCCAGGTTATGTCACCTTCGTTTGGATGCATATGCAGAAAATTCTCCCACCAAGATGCGGCTGCTCCTGTAAGATAGTGCGGAGCATACAGTACCTTCTCAGAATATGAACATTTTGCAATAATTAATTTCCTCTCCATGTCCCGAAGCCAGTCCTCGGCTTCAAGAGGCTTGTCAGTATGTGAAAATGTTTGGGGACGCGTCTTCTGCAGCTCGGATAACTTGGAATGCTGCGGATACTGTCCATGGTAATTTCCCATGTTGATGACCTGGTTCATCATTTCACGATGTTGTTGCTGACTCTGTTCATAAAGGCGGCACATCTGAGAAAGTGCCGTGTCACTGCCCTGTTGGCTCGACTGCCCTTGCGAGAAATTGTTGACTGGTTGAGTGTCCAAAATTTCCTCTGGCGGAGTAGGAATGGAGCGTGTCCAAGAACGAGACATTTTTCACTCTGGGGATATATTTTGTAAAACTCATAATAAATATGAAGATGGTCGTCAAAACAACTCCAAAAAGAAAAATGCACAAGGATGGCAATAATTTTTAAAAGTCCAAGATCACTTAAGAAAACAAATTGATTTGCGCACGGAGAAGGACTGCTCATTACATATCTTACATGCGGGCGATAATTATACAGTACATCACTCAGGATATGCGTACATAATCCTGACATGTTATTGAGGCTAGTACACTCCTCCTGTTCTACATGATGCGCAAACAAGCTACTCCTCGCAACACATCTTACAAAGCGGTACATCGCATGACGGGCAAACGCACTCAGCCGGAAATGTCAATGATCTCCTTGGCCCTACCGAGGGTGAGGCGTAGTGAGGCCGGGGATTCGACCACCTCCTCACTAATAGGCTCCAGACGAGAAGAGCCGCGTCGGGTAGATGGAACTGGTGCCAGGGGCGGAGCAACACGAATAGGAGTAGGCACAATGGGTGGTGCAGTGCGCGCTGGAGTGGGCGCAAAGGCCTGGTTGATCCCTCTGGTGGTAGGCAGGTGATGAGTAGGTGCATGCGATGCTGAAGATGAGACAAAAGTCAGTGGCGGTGCAGTGAGCAGGAGCTCCCTCCTATTGGCGGCACAACCATGGACTGCGTCCATGCGGGCAGCCACGAAGTCGTCCACCAGGTTGTCGAAGGCTGCCTCCAGAGCCCGGAGATACTCAATAAGCATCTCAAAAGCCTCGTCTCGTTCTCCTCTGGGGCAGGAGAATGCGTAGTGGCAGGTGTAGGGCACATGGCATGGAAGATAACGGTAGCGACGAGTCTTCATCGCGGGAAGGACATCCCTGAGGCGGGCTATCGCCTCACGGGCTGCCATCTGCATAGCATGCCTCTCCGTAGGCATGGCTCTTCCCACAAACAGGTAGCGGCGTAGCTCACCACGCCCTCCCTTGAACTGCACCGCGGCCTCGTGCATGGTCAGACCGTCGTTGACCCTGTGCTGGCGGAGTGTGAAGACTGGGCGCACGGATGGCCCCATCGCGACCTGAACAATGAAGGAGAGAAGCTTGACGAACCCATCGGGCACGTTGGCGAAGGTCTAAGACTCGCAGTCGTTGTCGGACATCTACAAAAGTAGGCAAAAATCCTGAATGGTCAGATCATAAATTTTATGCTGACTGTCAGAAAATGACTACCATTGCAAAAATATAAATTAGCTCTATTATGCTAATAACTGATTAGCGATCACTCCTAGTGGCTTCCTACAGTCAGCCTGGCTCTGGTACCAAGCTTGTCACGACCGGTTTTCCAATAAAAATATTTATTGAGAAACCAATCTTTGAGTCTAGTATGAGAGAAAATCCTCCTCACTGGCAGACAAATACTTGATACAATAAGCCAGTAGCATAGAATATATTACAGGGTTGAGCTAGGGCTGCTCAACGAATTATTACAAGCGCGCCAATAATTATACATAATGGCGGATATAACACAATGGTGTGGTGGCATACTACTGACTCGAGGGTATAGTGGTGGTGGAATAACACAATGGGGAGTGTGGTAACACGATTCTCAAACTGGCATCTCATCGAGCGTCGAGGTGAGGCTCGATATATTTATTCGGGCTGCGGAAGCGGGTATAAAACTGAGACCAAGACCAGGGTCGCACAAGACTGACTGGGATTCCTCTAGGCGTCGGACTCGCTATCGAACTCTTCATCCATGAGATCGCCTTCGTCAGCATCTGGCCAAATCAACAAGCCAGTGAGTACTTTGAAAGTACTCGCAAGACAGTTCGGACGTAAGATATAACAAATGCATGCATGGATGCGTCATGAATAATCTTCCCAATGCACACTGATAATATTTGCACAACGAAGTAAGTACGAGGGAAACGGTAGTAGTCCGCCTGAAATCCCAACGGAAAATAAATGAGAACCGATCATGTGTCTGAAACGACGCCACAAAGGGTAAACAAATAATAACAGGAAAATAACGAAGTAAGTACGAGGAAAACGGCGGTAGTCCGCCTGAAATCCCAACATAAAATAAATGAGAACCGATCGTGTGTCTGAAGTGACGCCACGAAGGGTGAACAAATAATAACAGGAAAATCATGCCACAGTCGAACGTCTGAGCGACATCACAGAAAGGGCTTTAAAAGAAATGCCACAGTCGGACGTCTGAGCGACATCACAGAAAGGGCTTTAAAAGATATGCCACAGTCGGACGTCTGGGAGACATCACGGAAAGGGCTTTAAAATAAATGCCACAGTCGGACGTCTGGGCGACATCACGGAAAGGGCTTTAAAAGAAATGCCACAGTCGGACGTCTGGGCGACATCACGGAAAGGGCTTTAAAAGAAATGCCACAGTCGGACGTCTGGACGACATCACGGAAAGGGCTTTAAAAGAAATGCCACAGTCGGACGTCTGGGCGACATCACGGAAAGGGCTTTAGTCACAAATAACAATACTCATAATAAATATTCAGTTCATGATAATTAAACAGGTTAGTCCATCCACAGGAATAACATTTAGCCGGGCTTAGTATTCATGGGCTTCACTGGAGTCTCTGTCATCAAACGGATACTGTTAGTCCAAGATGATACGAAAGTGGACATGGAATAGATGATTCAAGGAATATATGACTCTGCAGAGTTTGTACAAAAAAATTTCCCACAGCCAACGGATTTCCGTAGTCACGAGGGACTAGTTCCGTTTACGGTTTTTCAGAAGAAAACATAGCTAACCAGTACACACCCATCCTACCTCTCGATGCCAGGACTCACCCTAGACATCGTCCAAGAAAAACTTTTGAGACAGGGAGATCAGAATCTCGAATAGCATGGGATCAAATTTATATATGCGCGCTCTAAGGGGTGCCCCCCTCTCGGTCCCAACCGGAAACACCCATGCCCCCTGACCGGATGACTGGCTTTAATCCAGGGCCATGGAACCATCATCCCGGCCTCTCCTTTTTGTGTGTACCAGGAAAGCGGTTTGCAACTTACTAAGCCATATTCCTTGCGGAAAACATGTGGTAGTACAGGGAAGGAAAAGGGAGGAACTGGACCGGTACGGTTTGACCCTGAAGTCACATAGTCTGGCATAAGACTGGCATGCTACAACACTGCCATCTTACCCATCCTCATGCCAACACATGGCCATTCATACTCACTTCCATCCACTTATGGATCATCGAACTTACTTACTTCAACCTTTCATAAAATAACGTTCATCGGTATGCTCATCAACATGCCATGAAATTAACTACATGCAAACATGCCAAGACACTTATCATATCAAAAGTTCAAACGTGCTTACCTGGTTCAGAGTAGTCGGAGCCTAGCTCGGTGAAGTTCGCGGCTCCGTCACCTCCTTCGGTATCTATGGTATAAAGAAAATATATGCGCTATCGTAAATACCACGAAGTGCATAGAAAGTATTCCAAATATTTTTCAAATAAATATGATAAAAAACTAAACAAAATTCTGAAGAGGACAGAAGAAGAATCACTCAAAAATTCCTTTCTGTTAAAAAGTTATAAGGGTTTTAATCCAAGCACTTGTTTGTAATGAAACAGAAGGTTTTCAGGGGCTAGTTTATAAAAACAGAAAGCGCTTCGGCAGAAACTACGCAAGCCCAGAGGGAAGGCGTATTTGGCGGAAGACGTTTTCAGAAAACGCTTCGCTTAGACAGAGTAGAGAGGCTGACAGTGGGTCCCGCCTGTCAGGTTTAAATTTTCAAAACGAGGCGGCAGACTTCGCCGGTGCCCGAGAGCCGCGGTGGTCGCCGGCGGCGATCCACGGCGAGGCAGGGTGATCGGGGATTACCAACGTGCTCACCGTGTCCTTCTGCGACGGTGGGTGGTGGTGTTGGTCGCCGGTGGGCACCGCGTCGACGGCGGGCTTGACTCCGGCGGACGGTGGTTTGGGCGTTGATGGGTCTCACCGAGGAGGGCTGCAAGGATCAAATTGAGGTGGGGGTTAGAGCATTGGGTGCAAGAGAAAGCTACGGACGAGTTTTGGGCGCCGGAGATGGCCTTACCGAAGGGAATCGAGGTGGAGGCCGAGGCGGGGCGAGGCGGCCGGAGCTGGGGGAGGAGACCTCCTCGAGGTCCTCCTGGTGGTTTGGCAGGGTTCTGGAGAGGCGTAGTGGAGATGTGGGTCTCGTGAGCGAGCTCGGGGTCCTTTTTATAGGCAATCCGAGGCGGTGGCCGTGAACGGGGATCTCCGGTGAAGGTTACGGCGGCGCAGAGCTTGGTCGGGGAGGTTTAGGGAGTTGGGCATCATCACTGAGTTGTACTGGTTCCATTTGGGTGCTAAGCGAGTTTGGAGGGGGTGTTAGGGGCGAGCTCGACGGGACGGGGCAGCGCGGGCCCGTCGGCAGCAGGGAGCACGTTCCGTGCTTGCTGGGCCGCGGCGAGGGTGCCACGGGCGTGCGCTGGCATGCATGAGGACACGTGGAGGGCCAGGAGGCTTTGGGCGGCGCCAAAACGGCGTTCTGCCGTGGTGTGCCTTCTGTCGGCCGCCACGGGAGGTCCCGACGCCGCAGAAGACGCCGGCGAGGGCGGGCCAGCGCGCTACTGACGCCAGGAAGGCTCCAAGCATGCATGTGCAGCATCCGGACAAGAGGAGAGAGGCCGCGAGCGTCAAGCCAAGGCACTGTGAGCATGTGTCTGTAACTCTGAAGAAATCGACACTGTAAAACTGAATTTTACTGAACAATGCCAAGAACAGTGCAGCTCAGGTGTTCGACAGAATGCTTTTGGCATCTAGGGATTTTTCCTTGAGCTGAAACTTGGTGGAGTGGCCTCTCATTGCTCCAGTAGGCTGCCTGAATTTTGGTGGAATTTTTGGAGAGGTGTAGATATGAATTTCACCAAATTTGGCAAATCTGGTCCAAACTTGCAGTGAGTGAAATTTGAAAAATTTGAAAAGAAGGAGAGTGGATCAAGATGGTTCTAGGTTGTGGGTACTAAAGACAATCCAGGGGAGTTGGTTTGGGATAAAAACTTAAAGGCAAAATGACACTTGCTTTGAAAATCACTTAAGCTCAAATAAATAGCAGAAATGTTTTTGGGGAGAAAAATAATTTAAATAAAATCCCAAAACTTGTTTGGACTTGTTGAGACAGAGGATTTAGATTGTTCAAAAATGGAGGGAATGGATTTTGAGAAGATTTACCATAGGAGACATGGTAAACCATGGGTGTCTTCAAAAAGAAAAGAGGTCCCACAATTCCTAGGGTTTCCTTTTTTTTTGGAAAAATAAATAAGTTTTAGAGGGAAATAACCAGAAGAAAAGCTTCCAAAAATTTTAACACCAAAATTAAAAGGAAAGGAAATCCTTGCCAAAGGTGAAAGGAAGTTTTTTTAAGAGGAAGGATTTTCTGAAAGAGAATTTTTTTTAAAGGCCCTCCTTTCTAATTCAATAAAGTTTTTTTTTATGAAAACCAAATCAAAAATTTTGGAGTGTCACACGTGGTCCATAGATGGATCTTGTTGCGCCGTCCTTTGGATGCGAGCCCTTGCATGGGTCGCGTGTTGTATTATGAGTGGCGTTGTATGCCGCTCTGTGTTGGTGAGGGGTCATCTATCCGACCAGGTGGATGCTTTGATATTTGGTTGTGAGGGGTCTGAAGCCTCCTCATCGAATTCAGGTAGCAGCTTCCGCTTTGGGTAGCTTTTGGAAGGGCGATTGTCGCCGTACCTCGCTGATGTGTTGAGTATTTTACTCCATCTGACTCGGAGTGTGTCTTGCGCAGCCTTGAGCCTTTGCTTCTGCTTTTTAAGACTCCTCACGATGGCAACAAGCCTTTTACGGGCATTTTGCTGCTGTGGGTGCCTGTCCGGCGTTATGTCGTCCGGACTATTATCCTTGACAGAATTTGTTTGTTCGGTTTGATTATCCGGATTGTTGTTGTACGGAAGCGGTTTGCCCTGCTCCAGCGCTGGGTTTGTGTGATCGTTATTTCTGTCGAGGCGGGATTTGGGACGGCGCTTGCGTCGCCGCTTTGACTGCTTCTCGAGGGAACAAGCCTTCGGTGCGTCCTTCCGCTCCTCGTTGTCATCTTTTGGTGTGTCCACCATGTATACGTCATATGGTGAGGTGGGCGGTGGTTCTTCTTCGCCTCCCGCATCGTCGTCCATACCGTCGATGTTTTCAGAGTCAAAGTCGAGCATGTCGGTTAAATCGTCGACAGTGGCTACTATGTGGGTGGTGGGTGGGCTTTGAATTTCTTCATCGTCCGTATCCCAACCTTGCTGACCGTAGTCCGGCCAGGGCTCTCCTGATAAAGAGAGAGACTTTAGTGTTTTCAGAATATCGTCGAAAGGCGAGTGCTGAAAGACGTCCGCGGCAGTAAACTCCATGATCGGCGCCCAATCAGATTCGATCGGCAGGGGCGCGGAGGGTTCGGAGTCCGGAGAGAAGTCCGGCTCCTTGGAGTCATGAGTCTCACGGAGTACGGGGCTGGTGTTTGGTTCGATCGCCGTTGGGATCGCAGCCCCCGAGGCGGCGTCCAACCACCCATCCTCGATCGGCGCAGTTGGCTCCGATTTAAGGGTCAAAGCCGATGCGGGTGCGCCCTCCAGGGCACTGTTCGGCGGCAGAGCTAGATCATGCTCGTCGTGACAGTGCGGCGCGCTCGGCAATGGCTCGAATCCGTCGAATATCAAGTCCCCGCGGATGTCAGCCGTGTAGTTTAAACTTCCAAATCTGACCTGACGGCCAGGGGCATAGCTTTCGATCTGCTCCAGATGGCCAAGTGAATTGGCCCGCAGTGTAAAGCCGCCGAAGACAGAGATCTGTTCGGGGAGATAAGTTTCACCCTGGACCGCATCACTATCGATGATAGTAGGAGCCATCAAGCCTGATGCGATGACACAGAGGAACTCTCAATGAAAGCACCAATGTCGGTGTCAAAACCGGCGGATCTCGGGTAGAGGGTCCTGAACTGTGCGTCTAGGCCGGATGGTAACAGGAGGCAAGGGACACGAAGTTTGACCCAGGTTCGGGCCCTCTCGATGGAGGTAAAACCCTACATCCTGCTTGATTAATATTGATGGTATGGGTAGTACAAGAGTAGATCTACCACGAGATCGGAGAGGCTAAACCCTAGAAGCTAGCCTGTGGTATGATTGTTCTGTATGTTGTCCTACGTACTAAAACCCTCCGGTTTATATAGACACCGGATAGGGTTAGGGTTACACAAAGTCGGTTACAATGGTAGGAGATCTATATATCCGTATCGCCAAGCTTGCCTTCCACGCCAAGGAAAGTCCCTCCCGGACACGGGACGAAGTCTTCAATCTTGTATCTTCATAGTCCAGGAGTCCGGCTGAAGGTATAGTCCGGCCATCCGGACACCCCCTAATCCAGGACTCCCTCACTGCACCTTACACCCCTCAACAAAACGGTGTTGCGGAGAGGAAGAACTGGACGTTGATGGATGCGACAAGGACCATGATGGCGGAGTTCAAGTCTCCATACAACTTTTGGGCCGAAGCCATCAACACCGCGTGTCATGCATCCAATCGGCTCTACCTTCGCAAGGGCTTGAACACGACTCCATATGAGATACTCACCGGTAACAAGCCCAACCTTAAGTACTTTCGGGTGTTCAGGTGTAAGTGTTTCATTCTCAAGAAAGGTGTTCAGTTGTCTAAATTTGAGGCTAGAGCTTATGAGGGCATATTTGTTGGTTATGCTACAAACTCTCATGCTTACCGTGTCCTCAATAAATCCACGAGACTTATTGAGGAGACGTGTAATGTGGAGTTTGATGAGAATAACGGCTCCCAAGTGGAGCAAAGTGGCACTCGTGATGTAGGTGATGAAATTCCTCCTCAAGCCATAAGAATAATGGGTGTTGGTTTTATCCTACCCATTGAGGAACCCCTTGTGGCCGAGCGATAAGGACAATGCTCCACTCAAGTGGAGCCGTCACCAACCCAAGGCCCACACGCTTCTGAAGAACAAAGTGAAGGCCCTCATCCCCGTGAACAAGACCAAGGGCAAGATCATGCTCAAGACGGTGTTGACACACCAAGTGATGCCCAAAGTCAAGTTCTCTCCTCCGAGCAAGTTCAGATCAAGAACAAGCTCAAGATGTCGCTCAAGATTATCAAGTGACCGCTCCTCAACTCACCACCAAGGAGGAATTGGAGCGTCGTGGCGCCAAGATTGCTTCCAAGCTCTCCACCAAGGGTCATCTCATTAAGAATGTACTTGGAAGCATTCAAAAGGGGGTAAGCACTCGTAGACAATTGGCAAACTATTGTGAACATCACGCGTTTGTCTCTTGTGTTGAACCCCAAAAGGTATATGAAGCACTCGAAGATCCGGATTGGCTTTATGCCATGCATGAAGAACTCAACAACTTTGAGTACATAAAGATGTGGAGATTGGTGCCAAGGCCAACGGGGAACCACAATGTCATTGGAACCAAGTGGATATTTAAGAACAAGCAAGATGCTCATGGGACCATCATTCGCAACAAGGCAAGACTGGTGGCACAAGGCTACTCCCAAGTCGAGGGTATCGACTACGGTGAAACCTTTGCTCCCGTTGCTCGCCTTGAATCCATTCGTTTGTTGATTGCTTATGCTTCTCATCATAACTTTAAGTTGCAACAAATGGATGTGAAGAGTGCTTTTCTTAATGTTCCTATTAATGAGTTGGTTTATGTCAAGCAACCCCCCGGGTTCGAGGATCCCTACTTTCCCGATCATGTGTATCAACTCGATAAGGCACTCTATGGGCTTAAACAAGCCCCACGTGCGTGGTATGACCACCTTACCGAGTTGTTACAAGATCGTGGGTTTGAAGTTGGGCTAATCGACCCCACTCTTTTTACTAAGAAGGTCAAAGGGGAGTTGTTTGTATGCCAACTATATGTTGATGACATTATCTTTGGTTCCCCTAACAAAGCTTTCAATGAGGAATTCGCCACTCTCATGACCTCAAAGTTCAAGATGTCTTCCATGGGAGAGTTGAAGTTCTTTCTAGGGATCGAAGTGCAGCAAAGAAGAGAAGGAACCTTCATCAACCAAGCCAAATACACTCAAGACATGCTCAAGAGATTCAAGCTAAGTGACGTCAAGCCGGCTTCCACTCCAATGCCCACCAAGTGCCAACTTGACATAGATCCCAATGGTAAAGCGGTGGATCAAAAGGTATATCACTCCATGATTGGCTCCTTGCTTTACCTTTGTGCATCTAGACCGGATATCATGTTGAGTGTGGGAATTTGTGCATGGTTTGAAGCCGCACCTAAGGAAAGCCACTTTGTGGCGGTCAAGCGAATCTTTCGATGTTTGGCTCATACCCCAAAATTTGGCTTATGGTACCCAAGAGGAGCAAACTTCAAGCTTGTAGGGTATTCAGATTCCGATTGGGCGGGAGACAAAGTGGATAGGAAGTCCACTTCCGGAGGGTGCCAATTCCTTGGTTGCTCTTTGGTAAGTTGGTCTTCCAAAAAGCAAAGTTGTGTGTCTCTCTCATCCACTGAATGGAGTATGTAGCGGTCGGTAGTTGTTGTGCACAACTCTTATGGATGAGGCAAACTTTAAAGGATTACAGTGTCATTTGTGACAAAGTGCCTCTTTGGTGTGACAATGAAAGTGCCATCAAGATTTCTTTCAACCCGGTGCAACACTTCAAGACGAAGCATATTGAGATTCGGTATCACTTCATCCGGGATCACATTAGGCGAGGGGAGATCAAGCTCAACTACGTCAACACTCATGATAACCTTGCAGATATTTTCACAAAGCCGTTGGATGAAGCAAGATTTCACGAGTTAAGGCATGAGCTAAATATCATTGATTTGAGCAATGTTGCTTGAACCCTTGCACACCCCACCATACTCAACTTGTTGTCTTGTTTAGATGTAGGCATGGACATAGGGGGAGTGTTGTTCTCTCAATGAACTCTCCCTCCCCTCATTATGCATAAATTGATCAAATCTTTCACATTAGCCATTTTTGATGGTACTTGTGCTTCAAAGATGAGTTTTGGTCATGGGCCCAAAGATAATTCTTCTCGGTGCCATACCAATTGACTCAAACATAGGTGGCTCCATCCACCGCCCTCTCTTTGGAGTGGTTGTGTCTCGTGGTCATCTCTTGTTGTCGTTTTGCCCCTCTTCCCTTTGTGTTTGAGCTTGCTGTGAGGTGTCTTGTTCGTTTGAAGTTTCCTTGCGAAGACGTCTCTTTTGTTGTGTTTGGAAATGGCTTCTTCTTGAGCTCATGGTACAACCACGGCCTGCCACGGTACTACCATGCATGGAGAGTACGATACTACCGGCCCAGCACGGTACTACCGCCTGGGAGAGCGGTACTACCGCTTTGGTGCGGTTCTTCCGCCCAAGCGGTACTACCACGATGATAGGCGGTACTACCGCGCTGTCGGAGGCTGTAAGTGCATCTAGTGCCACCCCTAGTTGGTTTTGGAGTATTGACGACAAACCTAGTTGAGGGACTAATGTGTTTGTGAGAATTGCAGGATAACAAAGGTAGAAGTCCCTCATTGATTCGGTTTTCCTACCAGAGATGACCCCTAAAAATGTATGAAGACATTGATGTCAAAGGTGGTATGTGAAGATATTCACATTGAAGACTATGACAAGAGAAGACATCGCTTGAAGCCTATGGAGCTCGAAGACTTAGATCTTTCGTAGTTCTTTTTCTTCTTTATTGAGTCATAGGAACCACTGTACTGTTAAGTGGGGTCCAAGAGAACCAGTTAGAATGATTGAAGTGATGCTTAACCAAAACCTATGTCTTCGAGTGAAGACTATGAGAGCAAATCTTGTCCAGAGTCGGACAAGTCAGCTTTGCTTGTAGCCCAAGTAAAGTTGCCGTGTGTGTTTGAAATCTGACCGTTGGAACACGTGTCAGTTCCTTAGTGACCCAGGGTCATTTCGGACAAATCAGGTCGGGTTGCCTAGTGGCTATAAATAGCCCACCCCCTACAAGCATAAACGGTTGGCTGCTCAGAGTTAAAGTACGGCTTTTGTCGTTTGAGAGCAACCCACCTCAAAGCCTTTGAGAGAGAATTCCTTGCGAGGATAAAGCCGTAACCACCTAGAGCCAAAGAGTGTTAGGCATCACTTAAGTCTTCCTGTCTATGTGATCTGAAGACTTATTACACTTGAGGACTGTGAATCCTCCAGCCAGTTAGGCATCGCGTTCTGAGCATCCAAGAGTCATTGTGGATCGCCGGTGAACGAAGTCTGTGAAGGTTTGGGAGTCTACCTTGAAGACTTACCAGAGTGATTGGGCGAGGTCTGTGTGACCTTAGCTGAAGGGGAATACGGTGAGGACTGGGTGTCCGGGACTATTTGTCCTCAGGTTTAAATACCTAGCCGCCCTAACCAGACGTACAGTTGTCACAGCAACTGGAACTGGTCTAACAAATCATTATCTTCAACGAGTCACTGGTTTCATCCTTCCCTTTACTTACTGTTGGTCCTTGTGAAGTCATTGTATGATTGCATTATCTTTTGTCTTCACTGAGTGACTGCTTGTTCTAATTGGCTTCATAATATCTTCCTACGTGATCCATACTACCTAGCTGCTATAGGTCATTATGCTTTCACTTCATTAAAATACTTGACTATGGTTTGCCTAGTGTAGTCTACCTTCCGATGCATGGTAATAGGTTTATTTCTATCGTTTGTCTTCGAAACTTCTACGTTTTGAAGACTTTCATAAAAATCGCCTATTCACCCCCCTCTAGTCGATATAACGCACTTTCAATTGGTATCAGAGCAAGGTACTCCCTTGTTCTGTGTGATTCGGTTTAACCACCTAGAGTTTTAGCTATGTCGACTGTAGGGATAATTAAAGTCTCCGCTGCGTGCCCCGTCTTTGATGGAACTGAATATCCCCACTAGAAGAATAAGATGCGCATGCATCTTGAAGCCATTGACGTCGACCTATGGTATGTCGTCAAGAACGGCGTTCCCAATTCTGGAGAAGGTGTCACTGCTGCTGACGTCAAGAAGTTCGTTCAACTAGACTCTACTACCAAGAATATCATCTGTGGTCATCTGACCAAAGGACAGTATGGCCGCGTGAGTGCTTTGGAAACATCTAAGCTAGTCTGGGACTGGCTCTCCAAGGTCAACGAAGGCGTCTCAACCCAGAGAGATCAGATAATCAGTGTCCTTCGCAATCTCTTCAACCGCTTCAAGAGAAATGACAATGAGAATGTCCATCTCACGTTTGATCGACTCACTGACATCACAAATGAGCTTCAAGCCCTCGGCGCTACTGAGATCACCAAGCATGAAGTCGTCAAGACACTCCTGAGATCACTTGACAGTTCGTTTGACACCCTAGCCCTGATGATTCAAGAACGTCCTGATTTCAAGACACTCGATCCGTTTGACATACTTGAGAGGCTCAACACACATGAGTTTCGGCTTTCTGAGAAAAGAGATATCTACGGTCCCAACTATGGGCAAACTCGTGCCTTGAAGGCAAAAGCTGTCTCCTCATCTGAAGAAGAATCTGACAGCAGTTCTGATGATCCTGAAGACATTGGAAAGGAGCTTGCTATGCTTGTGAAGAAGTTCCAAAAATTCACCAAGAAGAAAGGCTTCAGAAAGTCTTCACGATCAAGCTCAAGGAATGATGAAGCTTCTGCTCATGACTACAAGAAGAAAACATGCCACAAGTGCAAGAAACCTGGCCACTACATCTCTAAGTGTCCGCAATGGGACATTGAGAACAAGAAGAAAAAGAAGAGCAAGGAGTATGATTATGATGACAAGAAGAAGAAGAAATACTCAAAGTCTTCTTCCAAGTCCTCCTCAAAGTCTTCATCACACAAGAAGAGCTCATCTGGCAAGGCACATGCATTTGTTGGCAAGGAAATGGATTCAGAGGAGGAGTTCGCTTCTGAGAAGGCGGAGGTGGAGTCTGAGGAGGAGTCCGATTCTGGCGTTGCGAGTCTGGCTACAGCATACGTTGCCAAGTCCATCTTCAACACTGAAGACAATGACTCCATCACCGACACCGATGCAAATGACAAGGACTACTCCGCTCCTACCTACTGCTTCATGGCACGCGGTGCCAAGGGTACGACACCAGCAGCTTCAGAATGGATTATTGATAGTGGGTGTACCAATCACATGACTGGCAAGAGAAGCCTTCTTATGGACTCAACCTTACATCCATCCGACAAGAGTCACATCACATTTGCTGACACTGGTAAAAGTAAGGTATTGGGTCTAGGTAGAGTTGCAATCTCAAAGGATCAACACATGGATAAAGTCATGCTTGTTGAATCCCTTGGTTTCAAATTAATGTCTGTCTCAATGCTTTGCGATTTAAACATGATCGTGATGTTTGGAAAGTATCGTTGCCTTGTTCTAATGGAATCTGACAAGTCTCTAGTTTTTGAAGGGTATAGGAAAGATGATTTGTACGTGGTAGATTTCTCAGCAGGACCACAACTTGCCGTATGTCTTCTGGCAAAAGCTTCAGAATGCTGGCTCTGGCATCGGAGGCTAGGGCATGCTGGCATGAGGAACCTCCACACCCTTGCAAAGAATAAGCCTATCATAGGCATCGAGGGCGTCAAGTTCAAGAAAGATCACTTATGCGGTGCCTGTGAAGCAGGAAAGATGACGAGGGCCAAGCATCCCTCGAAGACAATCATGACAACAACTCGACCCTTCGAACTCCTCCACATGGATCTTTTCGGTCCCACTCATTACTCAACTCTTACTACTACTGCTTGTCTCTATGGCTTTGTCATTATTGATGATTATTCTAGATATACTTGGGTGCACATAATCCTCTACAAGACTGAAGTGCAGGATGTCTTCAGACGCTTCGCCAATTGAGCAATGAACAACTATGGCGCAAAGATAAAGCACATCAGAAGTGACAATGGCACTGAATTCAAGAACACTGGCCTTGATACATATCTTGATACTTTGGGCATCACACATGAATTCTCAGCTCCGTACACGCCACAGCAGAATGGCATCGTCGAACGCAAGAACAGAACACTCATTGAGATGGCCCGAACGATGCTTGATGAATACAAGACTCCAAGAAAATTCTGGCCTGAAGCCATTGATACTGCATGCCATACAATCAATCGTGTTTATCTTCACAAGCTTCTGAACAAGACATCTTATGAGCTTCTTACTGGCAAGAAGCCAAATGTCAGTTACTTCAGAGTATTTGGCGCCAGGTGCTGGATCAAGGATCCACATCACACCTCAAAATTTGCACCAAAAGCACATGAGGGTTTTATGCTTGGATATGGAAAGGATTTGCACTCCTACAGAGTCTTCAATCTCTTTCATTATAAAGTGGTTGAAACAGTGGATGTGCGGTTCGATGAGACTAACGGTTCACAAAGAGAGCACCTGCCAAATGTGCTAGATGAAGTTCCATCCAGTGAATCAATCAAACTTATGGGAACTGGAGAAATCATACCCTCTGAAGCTCAACCTAAAGAGGAACTTATCATCTCCGCACCTGATCAACTTGAAGACAATGCTCAACCTGAAGACAATCCCTCTAACAATGACAATGATCAGCAAGAGCAAAATCTTCGCCCTGTACATCCTCATGTTGCCAATGAAGTGCAGATTGAGAGAATAATTGATAGCATCAATGCTCCCGGTCCGCTCACTCGTTCAAGGGCAACACAACTAGCAAATTTCTGTGGGCACTTCGCATTTGTCTCAATAACAGAACCCAAGAAAGTTGAAGAAGCCTTCATGGAACCTGAATGGATTCAAGCTATGCAAGAAGAGCTTCAACAGTTTGAGCTGAATAATGTATGTGAACTGGTTAAGCGTCCTGATCCTCGGAAGCACAATATAATAGACACCAAATGGATATACCGCAACAAGCAAGATGAGCATGGTCAAGTTGTCAGAAACAAAGCCCGTCTCGTTGCTCAAGGATATACTCAAGTGGAAGGGATTGACTTCGATGAAACATTTGCTCCCGTGGCTCGACTTGAAGCCATACACATACTGCTGGCCTATGCAAATCATCATAACATACTTCTATATCAAATGGATGTGAAGAGCGCTTTTCTCAATGACAAGATTGAGGAAGAAGTGTATGTTGCACAACCGCCTGGCTTTGAAGATCCAAAACATCCTGACATGGTATACAAGCTCAACAAGGCACTGTATGGCCTCAAACAAGCCCGTCGGGCTTGGTATGACACACTCAAATACTTCCTGAAGAGCAAAGGCTTCACACCTGGTTCCCTCGACCCCACTCTCTTCACGAAGACATATGATGGTGAACTATTTGTGTGCCAAATATATGTGGATGACATTATCTTCGGCCGCACCAATTAGAAATACAGTGAAGAATTTGGATATATGATGCAAGAGCAATACCAGATGTCCATGATGGGAGAGCTGAAGTTCTTCCTTGGTCTTCAAATACGACAGCAACGCAACGGCATCTTTATATCTCAAGTGTCGGGGTAAATAGCCATGGGTAGCCCAGCCGGCTTCCCCTGGCCCCTCAGAAAAAATTATGAGCCCCTCCGGCTCATAAGGAGACTCAAGGCCTGGGCCGCCTCCCCCCTAGCCGACTACCATCCTAGCCGGCCTCGGGGGCGGCCCGCCCTTTTTACCCCCATGAAGAAAACTGTGGAGAGCCGGCCACGGCATGGCCGGCTACGGCAGGGCCGGCTATGGCAAGGCCGGCTATGGCACGGCCGGCTACAGCCGGGCCGGCTCCGATAAAGCAGTCAACGCCGTACCCGCGATGTACGCGTCCACTCTGCGATGATGAAGCGGGGCGTGGCTATAGTGGAGCCTGCCACCCCCAAAACCCGGAGCACGCCTGGTACAACGCGTCGTGCGGGCAGCTGCGGACCGCCCGGCGCGGCACTGTAGCCACGGCGGCTCTGACGCCGTCCACGACGGGCCGCTAGCGTGGCCCCCGAGGCGGTGGGCCCCTTCGGGCAGAGAGATGCCAAAGGCGGCCACCCCCCCTCTCAAGCCGGCAAGACAGAGGGCCGGCTTCACGTAGCCGGCCTGCCGCCCTCCTCGAAGGAGACGCCCATTAAGGAGACAAGGTGCGGCGGGGCTACAGTAATCGCCCGCCAGGGCGGCGTTACTTTAGCCACGCTTACCCCGACCAAGCCTGCGCCAACAAACACGGAGCAACAGTAACCAGCTGCCGACCAGGCCCTGGCCAGTGGGGCCGGCCTGTCCACCCAGGAGCCGGCCACCGGCGGGACCCACCAGCCGGCGGGCCCCGGAAGCCGGCGGAGAAGCCGGCGAACATAGCCACAGACAGCTGGGCCCCGCGCCCAGTCGGATTACCATTGTACCCCCGGGGGTAGGCCTATATAAACCCCCCGGTGCACCCATGCAAAGTGTTGAACTCTCTTCCTAGACCTAGACACATACAAGGAGAAGAAGCAAGCTGAGCTAAGCCCTTCTTCCTCCTGCCACCCCAAACAGCTCAAGGAGCATTGTAGCCACCTGTGAACTTAGTAACCATGCGGAGACCCCGCAGAGCAGCAGTAGGGGTGTTATCTCCCCAGAGAGCCCTGAAGCTGGGTAAGATTCGCCGGCGTGCATGTCTACGCCTCATCCCGTTTCCAGGCACCGGCGACGTTCTATTGGCCCCCGCAATGATAAGCCACCCGTTGGCATATGTCGATCCTACCACCCGACATTTGGCGCCCACCGTGGGGCCAGGTGCACCGTCGTCCGGAGACCTGTTCTGGACGAGAACCCTTTTCCTTCCTCGCGGGCGCAGCCAGCCAGGCTCGCCCGATGGCGCTTGCCGCGACGCGCTGCATGGCGTCGCCGACGTCTGTGCGGCTAGCGGCCTCGCCAACCTCTTCGACAAGGCCCGCATCTCCGACGAGCTCGCCTCTGATGCGGGCGCAGATCACCTCGCCAACCTCCTCAGCCACCTCCACGTCTCCAACGAGCCCGCTGCAGACTTGGAGTCGGTTGGCTCCACCAACCCGATGCCTGTCGACTCCGACGCGGCATCCTACGACACCTTCCCCACCAACGTCATGGTCTACAACGACCCGCTCCCTCCGGCTGGCGATCGCGATTCTGGTGCCCCCGAGGTGAAGGTTATCGGCCTCGACGGTCCGACTGACGAGGGCGCCCGCGACTCCCCACGCGCGGCAGCCCAAGACTTGTCCGCCCCCCTTCCGGCTGACGCCAGCGACGAAGTTCTAGAGGCACGCCGCCTCGCCCTCCTCGCGGAGGGCCGGCGGCTGGCCTCCGTTAGACGCCTCACCGAGGCGTACCAGTGCGAAGCTGACCGCGCCGCCTTCGGCACGCCGGCTCCGGCTGGCCCTAGCCGGGCCGGCGCTGTCAGGCAACGCGGCGCCGTCATCGCCGACACGCTTGGGGTGGATCGCCCGGTCTACGCCACCCCGCTCGAGAACCTGCGTGCCGCCCAGGCGGCCGTAGACGAGCTGGACGGCTTGGAAGCCGAAGATCTCCCCCATATGACGTGGCGCATCCAGCAACTAATCGATGCGGCCGCGCGACGGCACGAGGCCGACGCCTGCGCGGGGAGCCCTCCCCCGCGCCGCGAACACGGCGCGACCTCCCGGTCGCCGACTACCAGCTACACCCGCGCGCGGCGCGAGAAAGAGCCGGCTTCCAGCCGAAGCCGGACCCAAATCTCCATCGAGCGAGACGCGGACGGCCGCCCCCGAGCCATGGAATGGCGGGGCACCCCGCCTCCGCCTCGAGCTCGCGGGGAAAGATATCCTACCCCGCCTCCAGTGGCTCACCCGACTCTCAGCGGCCGGCTTGGTCGTCGTGAGGGAATCGGCGAAAACGACGCCTGCCACCGGATCGACCGCCTGGCCCGGTCCCTGGCTCTAGAAGAAGAAGACGATGTCGGCCCGCCTTGATTTGGCCCCTGCATCCGCGACGAGCCCTTCCCCAAAGGGTTCTCGCTCCCAAGAGACACACCCAAGTACAACGGCTCGGTGAAGCCGGAAGACTGGCTGACCGACTACTCCACAGCCGTCAGCATCGCCAACGGCAACCGGCGCGTTGCCGTAAAGTACGTGCCCCTCATGCTGCAAGGCACAACGCGGACTTGGCTTAACAGCCTTAAGCCCCTCAGCATCAACAGCTGGGTGGATTTCACTGAAGCCTTCGTTCGCAACTTCACCAGCACCTACAAGCAGGCTCCCAAGCCCAGACAGCTCTCCCTGTGCGTACAGGGCCCAGCCGAGTCCACTCGCGACTACCTGACGCGTTGGGCCGAGCTCCGCAATTCCTGTGAGGGGGTGCACGAGGTGCAAGCCATCGAATACTTCACAGCCGGGTGCCGAGAGGGCACCCTCCTCAAGCACAAGCTTCACTGCGATGAGCCGACTACCCTCGACGAGCTCCTGAACATCGCCGACAAGTACGCCACCGCCGACTCCTCGATGAAGACCGAGCTCCGGGTGGACGCATCCGGAAAGGTGCTCAATCCGGCGCCCAAAGCGCCGGCTGGAGACGGCGGCCGATGCCAACACCAGAATGATCAAAAGCGCAAGGGCCCTGCGCCGCCTTCCGCCAGTCGGCAGGTGGCCACGGTCGAAGACGCGCCGCCTGAGGGGCGGCCCGCACCCAAGAAGCCCAAGGGCGGTCGGCCGGCTTGGCAGCCGGCCTTCTCCTATGAGCAAACCCTTGATGCCCTGTGCAAGTTCCACAGTGGCGCGAAGCCGTCCAACCACACGACCCGCAAATGCAACTGGCTTGCCTGAATCTCGAAGGGCGAAGGGCTCACGCCAACTCCGCCTGCTGGCCCGCCGCCGCCGGCTCCGCCGCCCAAAGCCGCCCGGCCCGCGGTCGACGCCGTGCAGGACGAGTTCCCCGATGAGCAAGCATCTTATGTCGTCTTCACGAGCCAGCCCGAAGACCGGCGCAGCAAGCGCCGAGAGCAACAGGAGGTCAACATGGCTGCTACCAGCCCAGCCGGCCACATGCACTGGTCGGAGAAACCCATCAGCTGGAGCCGGGCCGACCACCCAGAGGTGATGCCATCCCCCGGCTCCTACGCGTTGGTCCTGGAGGCCACCCTCGCAACGGATACACGCGCCGCACGCTTCTCCCGCGTGCTGATCGACGGTGGAAGCAGCATCAACATCCTGTACCGCGACACCATGGAGAAGCTGGGCATCAAGGCCAAGCAACTTGCGCCGACTCGAACGGTGTTCCACGGCATCGTACCCGGATTGTCCTGTGCCCCCATCGGCAAGCTCAAGATCGATGTGCTCTTTGGGGGCAAGGATCATTTCCGCCGGGAAGCAATCTGGTTCGAGGTGGTGGACATGGAGAGCCCTTATCATGCCTTGCTTGGCCGACCCGCCTTGGCCAAGTTCATGGCGGTCCCCCACTATGCTTACCTCAAGATGAAGATATCGAGCTCCAAGGGTGTCATCACCATCGCCGGCGACTACAAGAAGTCCGCCGACTGCGCCGCGGCCAGCAGCCGGCTGGCCGAATCCCTCGTGATCGCTGCCGAGAGGAAGACGCTGGACCGGGTCGTGGCCCTGGCCAGCAAGCAGCTAAACCAACCCGCCGACTCCAAGGAGTATGATGCCCAAGGATCCTTCCAGCCGGCCAAGGAGACCAAGAAGATACAGCTCGACCCCGAGCACCCCGAGAGGTTTGCCGTCATTGGGGCGAGCCTGGATAGCAAATAGGAAGGCGAGCTCATCGATTTCCTCCGTGAGAATCGGGATATCTTTGCATGGTCCCCCAAGGACATGCCGGGTGTTCCGAAGGATTTCGCCGAGCACAAATTGCACGTGCGGGAGGATGCTAAACCAGTCAAGCAGCCCCTCCACCGACTGTCAGAAGAGAAGAGAAGGATCGTAGGGGAGGAGATAGCCTGGCTCCTTGCAGCCGGCTTCATCATGGAAGTTTTCTTCCCCGAATGGCTCGCGAACCCGGTTCTCGTGCTGAAAAAGAATAACAAGTGGCGCATGTGTATAGATTACACGAGCCTCAACAAAGCCTGCCCAAAAGATCCCTTCGCTCTGCCCAGGATTGATCAAGTGATAGACTCCACAGCCGGATGCAAGCTGTTGAGCTTTTTGGATGCCTACTCGGGATACCACCAGATCAAGCTAAACCCGGATGATCAACTGAAGACCGCCTTCATCACGCCGTTTGGAGCCTTCTGCTACCTGACTATGACGTTCGGCTTGAGGAATGCCGGCGCCACTTTTCAGCGTTGCATGCAGAAGTGCCTCCTCACGCAGCTCGGCAAGAATGCCCACGTTTACGTGGATGATGTTGTGGTGAAGACGGAGAAGCGTGGCACTCTGCTGGAAGACTTGAAGGAGACGTTCGAGAACCTGCGCCGGTTCCGGATCAAGCTCAACCCGGAGAAATGCGTGTTCGGAGTGCCAGCCGGCCAGCTCCTAGGTTTTTTGGTCTCTGAACGTGGCATAGAGTGCAACCCTGTGAAGATCAAGGCCATCGAGAGGATGGCGGTCCCAACCAAGTTCAGAGAGATTCAGAAGTTCACCGGGTGCCTGGCCTCTCTTAACCGCTTCATCAGCCGCCTTGGAGAAAAAGCTCTCCCCCTCTACCGCCTCATGAAGAAGAGCACTCACTTTGAGTGGAATGACCAGGCCGACCAAGCTTTCCACGAGCTGAAGAAAATGCTGTCCACGCCGCCTGTCTTGGCGGCACCGACTGAGAAGGAGCCCATGCTCCTATATATTGCCGCCACTAGCCGGGTGGTCAGCACCGTCATTGTGGTCGAACGCCCCGAAGAAGGCCGAGCCCAGCCGGTCCAAAGGCCGGTTTACTACCTGAGCGAGGTGCTGTCCGCCTCGAAGCAAAATTACCCGCACTATCAGAAGATGTGCTATGGCGTGTACTTCGCCGCCAAGAAGCTGAAGCCGTACTTTCAAGAGCATCCCATCACGGTCGTATGCACTGCCCCGCTAGCCGACATCATAGGCAGCCGGGATGCATCCGGCCGAGTGGCCAAATGGGCCATCGAGCTGGCCCCCTACACGATCTTCTACTAACCCCGCACCGCCATCAAGACGCAAGCGCTGGCCGACTTCCTCGTCGACTGGGCCGAGACCCAGTACTTACCACCAGCGCCCGACTCCACCCATTGGCGCATGCACTTTGACGGATCAAAGATGCGCACCGGCTTGGGAGCCGGCGTCGTCCTTACCTCTCCAAAGGGCGACAAGCTTAGATACACGCTGCAGATCCACTTCGCCGCCTCCAACACCATAGCCGAGTACGAGGCGCTCATACACGGGCTCCGGCTTGCCAAGGAACTTGGCATTCGCCGGATCCTGTGCTATGGCGACTTGGATTTGGTGGTGCAGCAGTCTTCTAGCGACTGGGACGCCAAGGACGCGAACATGGCGAGCTACCGTTTCTTAGTGCAGCAAATCAGCGGATACTTCGACGGGTGCGAGTTCCTTCACGTGCCGCGAGCCGACAACGAGCCAGCAGATGCTCTGGCCCGAATAGGCTCCACGCAGCAAGCAATACCAGCCGGCGTCACCCTGTAGCGCCTCCTCAAGCCTTCAATCAAGCCGTCTCCGGAATCCGACTCCATTTTCGTGCTGCCTAACCCCGAGGGGGCCGGGTCCGGCTCGAAGAATCAAGCAGCCGGCCCGGGGACTTCAATATTTGGCTCGGGGACTGCAGTACCCGGCCCGGGGACTACCGCACCCGGCCCGGGGACTGCGGTGGCCGGCCCGGGGACTGCGGTAGCCGGCCTGGGGATTTCTTCAGC
This sequence comes from Triticum monococcum, assembly GCA_034509565.1. Taxonomy (NCBI): domain Eukaryota; kingdom Viridiplantae; phylum Streptophyta; class Magnoliopsida; order Poales; family Poaceae; genus Triticum; species Triticum monococcum. Next base: position 574,533,634 of record CM067847.1, read on the forward strand.
ACAGGAAGCGGCGGCCGACTCCAGCACTGCACTGCCCAGCCCGCCCACCCTGGTGGCTGTGGCCACATTGGTGGCAGAGGAGGTCGCCGCCCCATCATGGGCCCAAACCATCCGCAACTTTTTGGTGAACCATGACCTGCCGGCTGACAAAAACGAAGCAAGACAAGTTCAGCGCCGGGCTGGAGCATACACAATCGTCAACAGAGAGCTCGTCAAGCGTAGCGCCACCGGAGTCTTGCAGCGATGCGTCGAGCAGGAGAAAGGCATCGCGATCCTCAGGGATATACACCAAGGAGAGTGCGGCCACCACGCCGCATCTAGATCACTGGTCGCCAAAGCCTTCCGCCACGGTTTCTTCTGGCCGACTGCTTTGGACGACGCCAAAGAGCTAGTCAAACACTGCAAAGGCTGCCAGCTTTTCAGCTCGCAGCAACACATGCCGGCTTCAGCACTCAAGACCATTCCCATCACCTGGCCCTTTGCCGTCTGGGGATTGGATATGGTGGGCCCATTCAAGACGGCGCGCGGCGGCATGACACATTTGCTCGTCGCCGTCGACAAATTCACCAAGTGGATCGAGGCGAAGCCAATCAAGAAGCTGAATGGGCCGACTGCAGTGACCTTCATTGCAGATATAACAACCCGGTACGGCGTACCACACAGCATCATCACCGACAACGGCACGAACTTTGCCAAAGGTGCCTTGGCACGGTTCTGCGCTGCGCAAGGTATCCGGCTGGACCTTGCGTCAGTCGCCCACCCGCAGTCAAACGGCCAAGTGGAGCGGGCAAATGGCCTCATTCTGTCCGGCATCAAGCCTCGACTGGTCATACCCCTGGAGCGTTCAGCCGGCTGCTGGCTCGATGAGCTGCCGGCTGTCCTATGGAGTCTGCGCACTACTCCCAACAGATCAACCGGCTTCACTCCCTTCTTCCTTGTATATGGTGCCGAGGCGGTCATCCCAACAGACATCGAGTTCGACTCGCCTCGGGTAACCATGTACACGGAAGCGGAGGCCAAAGAAGCACGAGAAGACGGCGTCGACCTGCTGGAAGAGGCCCGGCTGTTAGCCCTCAGCCGGTCCGCCATCTACCAGCAGGGTCTGCGCCGCTACCATAGCCAGAGGGTCCGCCCAAGATCCTTCCTGGAGGGCGAGCTTGTGCTCCGGCTGATCCAGCGAACAGCCGGCCAGCACAAGCTCGCAGCCCCCTGGGAAGGCCCCTTCATCATCAGCAGAGCCTTGGGCAACGACGCCTACTACCTCATCGACGCGCAGAAGCCGAAGGCACGCAAGAGAGACGACTCCGGCAAGGAGTCGGAGCGACCATGGAACGCAAATCTCCTTCAGAAGTTTTACAGTTAAAATGCAGTATGTGTTATGCCCACTTTTGTATTTAGTATGAAACAGTAGGCTCCCCGAGAAAGACTCGGGGACTGCCACCCTTTATCTTATGAATGAAAGTTATCATGCGCATGATTTTACCTCTTCATTTATTTTGTCCGGTACCGGGTCCGACGAGTCGGCCCGGGGACTGGCCGGCTAGAGTTATATTCGGAGCCCTACCCGCAGTCAGACAAGCAATGCGCCGACACCCAGGCTTGGCTCTTGCCGAAATTGCAGCTCGAAGAACTGACTGCCCAGCTGGCAAGAGCCACAAGCCGGAAAGGGTGCGCACATGAAAAACGGCTAGGGACCAAACAGGCTCGCATATATAACAAAAGCCGGCTAACTGCCTCATACCGACCGACTACCAGAGTAGCCGGCCGGCCGGCCTACATTCAGTGTACTTCAAATCCAAGAAAGCCCAAGTACTTGCCTTCCCAAAGAGGGAATGCGGCAAAGGAAAGAGCCTAAGGACAAAAAGTACACTTGGATGAACGCCAGCACATGCATATATTAATATATTACACAAAAAGCCTCCAGAGAGGTCGACATCCAATATTGTTCGATACACCCCCAGTGGGTGGAATTGCAGAAACTTAAAATTGTCCGAAAAAAGTAAAACAGGGACAAAAAGAACGGCAGATCAAGCCGGCGGGGCCGCAGACGAGCCAGGCTAGGCGGTAGAAGTAGTCGCGCCGGCTGAAGGAGCGGCCGGCTGGCCACCCTCGGCTTGATCGTTGTCTCCGGCAGAGGGCGCACTCCCGCGTGGCTCGTTGCTGGAGGCACGGTCGGCTGGGGGACGGTCGGCCGTCTCACCAGTCGGGTCGGCATCTTCGCCATCCTCCTCCTCGTCGTCCTCGCCCTTGTCGCTGGAGGCGATCTCTTCGGCCGAGTCCTCGCCGTCCGCCGGGTTCAGCCCGAACCATTCCTCCGGCTGGGCGGCGCCATCGTCGTTAAGCTCCGGCGCGAAGACGCTGGTGTCGGTGCACTCGGCGATCGTCGAAGCGCGTTGCGCGATCGCCGGCCGCACCTCCTCCAGCTCGGCGTCGGCTTCCGACCGCCACGTCCGCAGCTGGTCCAGGCTTAGCCCGGGGTACCACCCGCGGACAAACTCCAGCGCGCGCCCGGCTCCAAGACGGGCCGCAGACGCCTTCCAGGCCTCAAAGCGGCCGACTACGACCTCGAGCCAGTCGGCCGTCCGGCTTGGGGTGTGGGGAATTGTCTGGCCGGGCCAGAGCGTGGCTAGCATTGTCGGCCCGGCGCGTTGGAGCCGGCGGAGCAACCGGTGGGCCGGCTGCAGCCGCGCCTGGACGGCGATGAGCTGCTCCGACAACATCCGGTTCGCATCCGGCGGAATCACAACCCCCGCCTGACGGCGCTCCTCGCGGTAGGCCTCGATGGCTTGGGCGGCAAGGACGGACTGGCCGGGGAAGTACTCTGCGCAAGACAGCAAACACAAGTCAAAACAAAACCATAGGCGGCCGGCGAATGGAGGAAGAGCAAGAAAGACAGCCTACCATCGATGAGATCTTCGATCCGGCCGAAGCCTTCTTCCAGCGCCCGGCGCGTCTCGGCCCAGCCCGCCTCCCTGGCCCCGAACTCCGCCCTTAGGGTAGCCTCGCCGTCCTGCGCCTTTTGCAGGGCCGCCTTGTGGCTCTCCTCTTGGTCGGCCAGTTTCGTCGCCAGGCGGTCGCGCTCTTGAACCAAGTCAGCGTACTCGCCGTCCTGCACCACGCCGAGTTCCCTCCGCAGGTCGGCGTTGGCCTCTGCCCGAGCAAAAGATAAAGACAAAAGTCAGCAAAGAAAAAGTCGTCGAGTAAGATCCGACCCGACTGCGCTGCAGTCGGCCCGGATCTCGGGGACTACACCCAGTGGGTGCGCTGTCGCGCCCCCACGAGAAATAAATAAGGACAAAGCACTTACGCCGGCTGTTGGCGAGGTCTTCGGTCCTCCGGCTTAGCTCCCGAGCCTGGGAGTTGAAGGCGGCAGCGCGAGAATTATGATAATCCTAAGAGATCAGAAAGAACAGTCAAAGATAGTCGTCGAGTAAGATCCGACCCGACTGCGCTGCAGTCGGCCCGGATCTCGGGGACTACACCTAGTGGGTGCGCTAGCGCGCCCCCACGGAAAAAATTCAAAGGACCAGAACGGTCAAGGAGTGAAGACTTACCCGGATGGCAGACCACGTCGACAGAAACTCCTGAGTAAATTGCCTCAGGAGGCCGGCCTGTGCCTGCAGCCGGCTCTGAACCTCTTGAGCCGCGATGTTCAGCTCGCCGCTCCCTCCGCTAGGAGTCCAGCCGGACGTAGCGGAGCTGGCCGCCTCCAAGGCGTCTGCCGTCCGCTCAGCCCCCGCGGCTCGGCGCGTGTCCGGCGGGGCCGTGCTCCCTCCGGCGGGCCGGCCCGCCGCCACCTCGATCTCAAGGCCGGCTCCGGCCTCGGGCGCGGCCCGGGCCGGCTCCTCCGGCACCGCCGACGATTGGCCGCCTTCGCCTGCTCCGGCCGGCACTGCCGGCGACGTCCTCTCGACGGGTACCTCGAAGACTTCGTCCCTCTACACCGGCGGCTGCTCGGGGATAATCTCCTCCGCCGTGGGCAGAGGGATATCTGGATCCAAGGTCTGGAGGGGGATGGCGAGTAGCGGAGTCTGGCTGCACGCGCCTTCCACCTCCGTCTCCGCGGCCGCCTACTCCGACGGAGTCTCGGCCGCCGCGCTCGCTCGCCCTGGCGCTGTCTGGGCGGCCTCCCGCTCCGCCGCCTCCCGCTCGGCCGCCTCCCTCTCTCGGCGCGCCTCGCGAGCGTTGCGCTCCGTCGCTGCGTCAAGTTCGGCGTGGGGGTCCACTCGGCGGGGCCCTGAGGATCCGGCACTCGGCTCGACCACGGAGCCGGCTGGGCCTCGCTCGAGGGAGAGCGGCGCCCTGCTCAGGAAATCAGAAAAGCATTCAAGAAAAGAAGACTTCAGAATAACAAGCATGCAGGCGGCTACTAGACTTACGCGGAAACTGACGGGGGCTTCTTCACCGCCTTCGCCGCCGCCTCCTCGCGCTTTGTGGCCGCGGCAGAGGCCTTCGGCTTCTTCGGCCGGCTTTCGAAGAGCGGGAGCGCGGCCCGGCGCTTCCCCTTCCCGCCACCGGCAGTCGGCGCGGCAGACGAGCTCGCGCCGCGGCGGTCGGTTGCCGGCTGGCGGCGCGGGAGTTCTTCGGCCTCAAAATCGTCCGGCCAGAGCCCGGTGCCGCCGAGCTCGGCGGCATCCCCCGTGGCGGCATCCTCCATGGCGATGGCGGAGAGATCCGGGTCGTCGAGGTCGTCCACCGTACGGTCCGGGGCGTACTCACGGGCGACTCCAGCCGCCCCGGATGGCGACAGAAGAAGAGGATTCTGATGAAGAGAAAAAAGAGAAGAGCCGCCTGGTCAGAAGCCGGCTGACCCAAGCCGGCAGACGGCGGGAAGAAAAACTTACCATAGGCGGAGGATGGGCGCGGGAGTACGGCGCCTTGCCGAATTGCCACTCGTCGGTGAGCTTCAGGTTGGCGATGTAGTTCGCCATCAGAGCCACCTCGGCGTGGGGCATCTCCCATGTGCTCAGCCGGCAGGGGTCAAACCGGCCACTCATTTGGCACATCATGTGCGGCCGGCTTTGGAGGGGCAGAATCCGGCGCTCGACGAAGGCGGTTACCAGATCGGACGCGCGTAGGCCTTCTGACTGGACCATCACCCGCAGCCGGGAGATGGAAGCATTCCCAGCCGGAGATAAGGACTTTGATCGGTAGCCCCATGTCCGCCGCTTCCGAGTCGGCGGGCCGGCTACGTAAGCCGGCAGATTGACGTAGTCGCCGTGCGGGGCGACGTTCTTGACGTAGAAATAAGACTTCTGCCAGAGCTTGACAGATTGGATCAGAGGGATGTGGGGGAAAGGGTTGTCGTCGCTTGCCCTCTTCATCGCGATGAAGGCGCCGCAGGGAGCCGACACGCCGGCGGAGACGGTGCCGAGCTTGTTCTGGAACAGCTCCGCCCAGAGCTCTAGCGTCGGCAGCACCCCCAGGAACCCCTCGCAGAGTGAGACGAAGGCCGAGAGCTGCAGCACTGCGTTGGGCGTGACGTGGTGTGGTTGGAGATTGTAGAATTCAAGAAAGGAGCGCATGAAGCTGCTCGCCGGGAAGCTGAAGCCACGGAGGAAGTGCGCGCGGAAGACGACGCGCTTGCCTTCCTCCGGGGCCGGCGAGACCTCCTTCGCGGGCGCCAGACGCACCTGCACGAGGTTGGCGGCGGGCAGGCGCCGGGTCTGGCGGAGGAACTCGATGTGGTCATCGTGGACATTGGACCCGTCCCACGAGCTCGAGAAAGCCAGAGACATGGCGGCATGAGTGGGCTGCGGCGCGAAACTGCGTCGGGCGCGAGGAAGAAGAAGAGGAAGAAGAAGAGCAGGAGGGACGGGGAGCGGGAGAGCGAACATGCCTGTGCCTCTCCCCCTTCCCCCCCTACTTGTAGGCGCGTGCGCCAGAGACGAGGAGGCGTGGCGTGGGGGATCGTGGGGATCAATCGTGCCCATCTCCCCCACACCCGCGCTAATTACGCACCTTGATGACGCGGAGTAACGGCCGCGGGGAGGCGAGCAGTCCCCTCGGGCCACAGAAGATCTGCGCCCGGGCCGAGGCCAGGGAGTGGCGGGCCCGGGCCTGCGGTGGCGTCCCGTCGCGCACGTGCGACGGCAGGGCTTCCCCGCCACGTGGCTCGTCGTGGGGCCCGCGGCCAGCCCGTGGGTCAACCACGGTCACCCTAGTAACAAAAAGTGCTCCGAAGTCGGCTGCAACGACGAGGACAGCCCCTCACGGTATGAAGCCGGCCAAGCTTCCCGTCCTTCCGTCCGCCGTGAAGCTCGCCCGCCTTCGGGGACTACTGTCGGGGTAAATAGCCATGGGTAGCCCAGCCGGCTTCCCCTGGCCCCTCAGAAAAAATTATGAGCCCCTCCGGCTCATAAGGAGACTCAAGGCCTGGGCCGCCTCCCCCCTAGCCGACTACCATCCTAGCCGGCCTCGGGGGCGGCCCGCCCTTTTTACCCCCATGAAGAAAACTGTGGAGAGCCGGCCATGGCATGGCCGGCTACGGCAGGGCCGGCTATGGCAAGGCTGGCTATGGCACGGCCGGCTACAGCCGGGCCGGCTCCGATAAAGCAGTCAACGCCGTACCCGCGATGCACGCGTCCACTCTGCGATGATGAAGCGGGGCGTGGCTACAGTGGAGCCTGCCACCCCCAAAACCCGGAGCACGCCTGGTACAGCGCGTCGTGCGGGCAGCTGCGGCCCGCCCGGCGCGGCACTGTAGCCACGGCGGCTCCGACGCCGTCCACGACGGGCCGCCAGCGTGGCCCCCGAGGCAGTGGGCCCCTTCGGGCAGAGAGATGCCGAAGGCGGCCACACCCCCTCTCAAGCCGGCAAGACAGAGGGCCGGCTTCACTAGCCGGCCTGCCGCCCTCCTCGAAGGAGACGCCCATTAAGGAGACAAGGTGCGGCGGGGCTACAGTAATCGCCCGCCAGGGCGGCGTTACTGTAGCCACGCTTACCCCGACCAAGCCTGCACCAACAAACACGGAGCAACAGTAACCAGCCACCGACCAGGCCCTGGCCAGTGGGGCCGGCCTGTCCACCCAGGAGCCGGCCACCGGCGGGACCCACCAGCCGGCGGGCCCCGGAAGCCGGCGGAGAAGCCGGCGAACATAGCCACAGACAGCTGGGCCCCGAGCCCAGTCGGATTACCATTATACCCCCGGGGGGTAGGCCTATATAAACCCCCCGGTGCACCCATGCAAAGTGTTGAACTCTCTTCCTAGACCTAGACACATACAAGGAGAAGAAGCAAGCTGAGCTAAGCCCTTCTTCCTCCTGCCACCCCAAACAGCTCAAGGAGCATTGTAGCCACCTGTGAACTTAGTAACCATGCGGAGACCCCGCAGAGCAGCAGTAGGGGTGTTATCTCCCCGGAGAGCCCTGAAGCTGGGTAAGATTCGCCGGCGTGCATGTCTACGCCTCATCCCGTTTCCAGGCACCGGCGACGTTCTATTGGCCCCCGCAATGATAAGCCACCCGTTGGCATATGTCGATCCTACCACCCGACATCAAGAGAAGTATCTCAAAGATTGCCTGAAGAAGTTCGGTATGCAAGACTGCAAAGGCTTCACGACGCCAATGCCAGCCAAACATCATCTAGGTCCCGACGACAATGGTAAAGAGTTTGATCAAAAGGTATACCGCTCCATGATTGGTTCTTGACTTTATCTATGTGCATCTAGGCCAGATATTATGCTTAGTGTTTGCATGTGTGCTCGATTCCAAGCGGCACCAAAGGAATCACATCACTTAGCTGTGAAGCGAATTCTTCGATATTTGGCTTACACCCCAACTCTAGGATTATGGTATCCAAAGGGCTCAGAGTTTGGTCTAGTTGGATTCTCAGATGCTGATTATGCTGGTGACAAGGTGGATCGCAAGTCTACATTAGGCACATGTCATTTTCTGGGACGATCACTTGTATGTTGGTCAACACTGAAGAGCAATTGGCAGATATCTTCACCAAGCCCTTGGATGAGAAGATATTTTGCAAGTTACCATGTGAGCTAAATATCTTGGAATCCTCAAATGTCCTATGATCAGGCACACATCCTAACACTTATGCATATTGATGACTTAGATGTGCAACACACGAAGTAAAGTATATCTTCAATCAATGAAGACATGCATTCTAAGTGTGAATACATTAATGAGGAATTTGACTTCGGAGCGCCATGATAATTGTGCATCGTGTCTGGGTCTAATACTTCCTATATGGTGGGTAACGCCACCACCAAATGTTCTGTTTGAAGTGTTTCACTCATGGCGTTACATTTGCTATGTATTCACACTTGGTTTGGCTTCAATCTCAACATGTCTTTATGATTATCTTCACTAATTTGATTATATATATACTAGTGTTCTGTCCTCTACAGCATTCACTTATAGCTATGTCTTCTTGTTGAATCTTTTGAACTAAGTGAATGTGATCGGACCCTAACCTCTCTATGCTTTCTATATCAAACTCTATCTCTCCAAATCATATGCATTCTTTTGAAACTGTCAAATGTCTTCTCTGCATCCTTGTCAGCAGAAGATACAGAGACAAACATTAAATCTGCTTTCAATGCTAATTCCCTCACCTGAAACCCGGAGAAGTGGGAACGACCACCCGACAATCCAGGCGTGCGTGGGACGTGGAACAACCTCTGGTATGCTGCATGATGGCCACGTGTTCCTCAGATGTGAATTGCCAGGGGCACCTGTGTAATAACACCGAGCTGCCCCTGTCCCTATAAATACACGCCTCACCACAGTCATTATCTCTTCTTCCACTCTCGCATGAACCCTAGCGCCACCGCTAGCCCTCGACGATGCCGGCGACGAAGCGCTTAGCTGCCGCAACCTCTCCGACGTCGTCTTCACGCCGACCGCGGACATCGTCTTCTCTGCCATCGCCGTAGGTGTCCTCCGTCGCCAAGTTAGGGCATGGACGATCGAACTCCTTGGCCTCCTCTTCCACTCCGTCTAGCAGTTCTACGTGTGGTAAATAAAACTTCCTTTTTACGGCCCCTTTGATCCTATAGATTCGTCACTTTCTACCACAAGCAGTTTCTGTTCACACAAGTTGGATCCAGTTCACACTGCATCTCATAATATGCCTAGTATATTCAATTATGCTTCACAAAGTAGTTAGATTCCTCACTTGTACTGATCCGTGGATTCGTACAAATCTAGAACCAACTCCTTATCTATGAGTGAATGTCTTCGCACAATGAGGTCAATGTCTTCTAAACTGATTTATCTTCAAAATCTTCTGACAATGCATATGACCTCTTCCCCTTCCCTCGCACCTTAATGCTGTCACAGGTACATGTCCGTGGGAGAATCCCTTGGTTCTCATAGTCTGCATTCATTTGTAGAATTCTTACAGTATCATATAAATTCTCCCGAAGCCAGTTCCTGTTTGTCCAGCAAGCGAAAGCCTTTGAAGCCTCTGAACATGTTGAAGCCATTCAGTTTGAAGTTCATGGCTGCAGAAAAATCAGTAAGGAAGGGTGGCAGACAGCGTCGTGGGGGAACATCAAGAGATTTGCTTGATGACCTCTCAGAGCTTTACAAGACAGATCCCGAAGAGGATTACAATCAGCGCAAGACCCAAATCCAATGGATACGAAGATATTGGGCAGAACAATGGTTCAAATACCGGTTTGTGACCCAGGAATATGATGAGAAAAATGCCATCAAGCGACCGTGGGGAGACATCCTATACAAGAATCTTCAACCCAGGTCTAGAGAAGAAGCCATTGAACAAGGCTTCTATCCCTACATGGTCCATGGGCCACAGGCTGCAGATGCACACCCATCGTCACTACTATGGTGTCGTGATGACAATCTATTCAAGCACAACTTCCAGTTTGCCAAGAACTCAGTGAAGCAGAACAAGAAGTCTTTGGGCTTAGACTTCAACCCTGGTCCCTCTGCTCCTCGTGCCGATGGAACTCGCGAAGCTGAACCCAATCTTCTTGGGCCCTTCTACAACTAGGAAGGTCTCATCACTCATATCGTGGTTCAAGGGACAGCCGTGAATGAGCTTGCAGATGACGCTAAATCAGATGAAGCGCCTGCAGCGCTGAAGCCAAAGAAACTGAAGCAGCCTAAAGCTTCAAAGCCTGCCTCAGCACCAAAAATCTCACAGGCGAAGCCACTGGCTACTGCACCTCCTGAAGACAGTGTGCAGTCTGAAGATTTGTCACGCATCTCCAAGCCCCAGAAAGTCAAGATGCCTCTGCCACACACCAGCCCAGAACTGACAGCTGCTGCTATTCTGCGCAACGATGCCATCGATCTGTCTAGTGGTGAAGATCTTGCAGATGACGCTCTTGAGCAACTGATCAAGAGCAAAGAAGAAGCAAAAATCTTCAATGATCTGCCTCTCTTTGACGTGGCAATCATCCACAACTTCATTGATGAGTGGTTTGACACGCCCAACCTCAGCTTCGAAGATCTGCAACTTCCAATTGGCCTCAGTGTCGCCTTCCATGGCGCCATTTCTTCAGAGCTAGGTCTAGCTCAACGCATCGTTGAACTGAAGCAAAAGATTGACTTTGAAAAAGCTCAGTTCAAGAAGCATATGGCCAAGCTCAGCGTGCAAGAGGTGAAAAACTTCAAGATTATGCTGCACGAGCTCAAGGAAGCCTTTCTCAAGAAACGTGTAGAAGCTCAGGGTTCTCGTGAGCGCATGAAGAGCCTAGCTGACAAGTGTGTGCAAGGCTACAACGAGGCTGAGAAGCGCAAGGCCCTTGGGCGTCCGGGCATTGATCCCAGGATGGCTGCTAAGAGGAAGAAGAAGCCCACTGTGGCCGAACCCAACGCACCAAGGCAGGAAGCAGATCCCATTGTCTTCCCAACTAGCATGTCTGGCTCAAAGACAAAGGCCAGGTCAACCGCTTCAGAACTGAAGAAGACGAGGACTGCTGAGGCTGAAGCCAGAAAGAGGAAACATCCTGAAGCCTCTGCTGCTGCTCCCTCCAAGAAGAAGCGGAAAACCAAGAAGGAATGGGCTGGAAGCGGAAGACCAAGAAGGAACGGGCTGCTCCCATAGAGCCCTTAATTGTTGAACCCATCTCCATGGTTCGCCCTGCCACTGAACTTCAAGAGAGCCAACTGACTGTCCATGAGCCTGCTTTCACAGAGGCTCACCCAACTGAAGACTTTCCAGCAGCTGATCCTATCGCTGCTGAAGACATTGGTCACCATGACAATGTTGAAGATAATGTAGTCCTTCCTCAGATCGAGCACCAACAGGTATCATCGTCTGTGCTTACGCACAACGAACTCATCAACATTGGTCGTCCCTTGATGCCAATTGCTCAGGATACAACATGGGCTGATCACCCACAAGCACAAGAAGAAGATGACTTTGAGGCCCAGCCAACTCCATCTCCACAGGCGTCACCAGCGTTACGCAGGCTTCGCAAAGGACCAAGGCCTCTAGTCTCCGAGTCTGAAGCTAAAGCTGCTGAAGACATTCCGGCTGCATCAGCCGATGACACCCAAGAAGAACATGGCCCCACTCCCCCAACTACTGATGAAGCTGTTCTCGCGGAGAACGTGTCTGTGCCCGACCCTCCAGCTCATCAAGTGGAGGTAGAAAATCTTGAGGCTGCCACCACCAACACCAATGAAGCCACTGACGCTGTCATGGCTGAAGCAAATGTGGAGCCTCCACCAACCCAAGCACCAGAAGTCAGTGAAGCGAATGATGCTACTGCTCCTGTTCCTGCGCCTGCTGCTGGTCCTCAGTTTGACTATCATGTTGAGCATAGGCCTCAGGTACAGAAGCCAATTCCAAGGTTGCCCAGGTTTCTAGGTCCTGCATCAGCACCTGGATCCTTCAATGTCAATGACTTCAAAGTGGACAACATTTTCTTCAATAGCTCCAAGAACCCCTACTCAAGGGAAAGAATATCTTCTGATCGGTTCTGGAGCTATCCGCAGCGAAGCTATTACTCCTGCACTCTGTACAATCAAGGTCGCATCTTCCCACATAAGCATCTTGACACCGAAGCAATAGTTGGTCTGCCTTGTCTGGAAGAAGTTCTGGATTGCTTCAAAGAGGTTGGATTGTTGCCATTTGTCACCGACCAAGAGCACTGGAATGAAGAGTTGCTGCTCCAATTCTATGCCACACTTCACATCCGTGGGTACAATAGAGATCCGAAGACTTGGGTCCTGGAGTGGATGATAGGAAATGTTCATTACGAAGCCAAAGCCTTTGATATCATTGAGCTCACTAGTCTGCCCACTCCTGGCGATCTCTATGAACCTAGCTGTAAGCTTCACAGTGAAGCTATGGAGAACATCTTTCAGAAGCCTGAACCGAACATAAGTCAGATGCTCAGTATGATGAAGCCCTTGCCACAAGATGCTGCATATCCTAAGGAGTTCTTTGTTGAAGACCTTGAGTATCTGCCAAGGACTATCTATCACATCATAAGACGAACTCTCTGGCCCATCAAAGGACATTCTCCACATGCCAAGCTGGAAGGTGCAATGAAGACTTTGGTCTTCTATATTCTTCATGGAAAATGCTTCAATGCACAAGACTTCTTCATCCGCCAACTTACTGCATCAGGCTCTGATCTTTTTGGCTTGAAGTTCTACGCTCCATGGATAATGCGGCTGATTAAAATCCACTCCGCTATCTCATATCAGTCGTCTGCTCGCAATCATCAGATCTTTCTACCTGATGTGGATATGTCCGTTGAAGCCATTTATCTTGAGCCTGCCAAGGAGCCTCGTAGTCTTCAGAATGCGGAGCATCAAAGTTTCTCTCAGAACATTGAAGGAGTTGAAGCAGTCACTCGTGTTTATCCTCTGGCTGGAACTACATGTGCACCTCATCGTGCCCTTACTGAAGCCACCGAAAGCACTATTGCCCAACGACCCAAGAAGCAATCTCGTGTTCTCAATGACCAAGAGCTTCTGGTGGCTCTTCATCAGAAACAGGATAGGCATCATGACTGGCTGAAGCGCCAAATGCAAAGCCTCTTGGTGGATGTTAACCACATTCGCAATCTTGCCACCAAGAATGCCTTTGTTGCCCATGAAACCTCTCGACGCACATGGAAAGGGCTGACACTTATGTGCTCTGAAGATGATCTTAAAGAGGATGGCTTCTCTGAATGCTTCAAGTTTGACTCCACACCTCCCCGAAGGGCAGTGCTGCGACGAACTCCATCTCTTGAAGACTCTGAGTTCTCTTCCTCTGCGGCAACTGTGAATGCCAGAGTGATCGAGGACGAAGACGATGCTACTTCACCGCCCCCTCCTTCAGCATGCTTTGACACTGCTCCAAGTTCTTCTGCACCGCCGAACACCACCGACGACCCTGCTGCTTCACGTACGCCTCATGGGAACGAGTAGATGCTCTATGTCTTCAAACCTTTTTGGTCCTTACTGACAAAAGGGGGAGAAGCATATGAGTTTGATAGTCTTCAAGCGGGTCCATATGGGCAGTTGCTTTATATTTTGCCTAGTGTTTACAACTCTCGTTTTGATACATTTGGTTCTTTGAGTCGTAACACCTAAACTCGATGGTCGTCTGCTACTTATTTGCTACTTTGTGATGCGATGATAAATTCCGCATGTGCGACGATAAATTCCGCCCTTAGATCATTTTGCAGACGTCCATTTTCCATTATGCATGTCATTATCGTCACATACCTTCACATGCATAATGAATTGTCATGATAAGTTGAAGAGGATCTCCATGAGTACAACCTGCCATGTGCATTTGCATTCCAAAAGCAAATTACTTATATGCACATCTTCAGGGGAGCCCTTGCAACTTATGAAGACAATTCCTTATCCTTTACAATTTCACATATTATATTCCCGTTGAAAACTTCAACTAGTTTGTCATCAATCACCAAAAAGGGGGAGATTGTAAGTGCATCTAGTGCCACCCCTAGTTGGTTTTGGAGTATTGATGACAAACCTAGTTGAGGGACTAATGTGTTTGTGAGAATTGCAGGATAACATAGGTAGAAGTCCCTCATTGATTCGGTTTTCCTACCAGAGATGACCCCTAAAAATGTATGAAGACATTGATGTCAAAGGTGGTATGTGAAGATATTCACATTGAAGACTATGACAAGAGAAGACATCGCATGAAGCCTATGGAGCTCGAAGACTTAGATCTTTCGTAGTTCTTTTTCTTCTTTGTTGAGTCATAGGAACCACCGTACTGTTAACTGGGGTCCAAGAGAACCAGTCAGAATGACTGAAGTGATGCTTAACCAAAACCTATGTCTTCGAGTGAATACTATGAGAGCGAATCTTGTCCAGAGTCGGACAAGACAACTTTGCTTGTAGCCCAAGTAAAGTTGGCGTGTGTGTTTGAAATCTGACCGTTGGAACACGTGTTAGTTCCTCAGTGACCCAGGGTCATTTCGGACAAATCAGGTCGGGTTGCCTAGTGGCTATAAATAGCCCACCCCCTACAACCATAAATGGTTGGCTGCTCAGAGTTAAAGTACGGCTTTTGTCGTTTGAGAGCAACCGACCTCGAAGCCTTTGAGAGAGAATTCCTTGCGAGGATAAAGCCCTAACCACCCAGAGCCAAAGAGTGTTAGGCATCACTTAAGTCCTCCTATATGTCCGATCTGAAGACTTATTACACTTGAGGACTGTGAATCCTCCAGCCGGTTAGGCGTCGCGTTCTGAGCATCCAAGAGTCATTGTGGATCGCCGGTGAACGAAGTCTGTGAAGGTTTGGGAGTCTACCTTGAAGACTTACCAGGGTGATTGGGCGAGGTCTGTGTGACCTTAGCTCAAGGGGAATACAGTGAGGACTGGGTGTCCTGAGCTGCGTGTTCAGGACTGGGTGTCCGGGACTGTGTGTCCTTAGGTTTAAATACCTAGCCTCCCTAACTAGACGTACAGTTGTCATAGCAACTGGAACTGGTCTAACAAATCATTGTCTTCAACGAGTCACTGGTTTCATCCTCCCCTTCCCTTTACTTACTGTTGGTTGTTGTGAAGTCATTGTATGATTGCATTATATTTTGTCTTCACTGAGTGACTGCTTGTTCTGATTGGCTTCATAATATCTTCCTACCTGATCCATACTACCTAGCTGCTATAGGTCATTGTGCTTTCACTTCATTAAAATACTTGACTATGGTTTGCCTAGTGTAGTCTACCTTCCACTGCATGGTAATAGGTTTATTTCTATCGTTTGTCTTCGAAACTTCTACGTTTTGAAGACTTTCATAAAAATCGCCTATTCACCCCCCTCTAGTCGATATAACGCACTTTCAGAGGCGCGTGGGGATAAGGACAGGAACAGGGGGGGTTCTAACTCCCCCATACCCATTCGTCAGTTTTCCCCATTTCGTCTCTCTCTCCCACTCAAGAACGGGGCCGGAGTCCCTCGCCGGATCTCCTTCTTCGGCTGCTCTCCTTGGATTCTGACCGGTAGGATCGTTCCCCACCACTTCCTCTTGCCATGGACCAAGGTTTTTCCCCAAATCCCTCTCTTTCTTTTTGGTTCTCTTGTCTCTAGGTTTTTTGGGAGATGCATGTGTTCTTGAGATTTTAGGCTAAATCTTTGCAAGAAAAGGTTCTAGGAGAGTAGTGTTGCATAGACTTTTTACTTGATATTTTGTCCCATGGTAGATATGATCAACCGTAGTTCCGCCGTGGTTTCACGCGTCTTCTCAGATTCAAAAGTAGGCTCGGATCTGACGCGGTGCGGTACTACCGCGCCTCTGCTGCGGTACTACCGCTTGTCCGGTACTACAGCCCATTCGGTGCGGTACTACCGCACGCTCTGTGGCACTAAGGCCTTACTACCGCTCCAAGCCATGGTACTACCGTATCCTCTCACGGTACTACCGCAACTAGGAGCGGTACTAAATTTTTAGTACCGCATGACCAGGCGGCACTACCATTGTTGTCCCATCTCCCTTGTGGCATTTATCCCATATGATTTCTACCTGTTTCCCTTGCTTTGTCATGGTCTTTGCATTGATTCTTCTTGCTCTTTGTGTGTGCTTTCTCTTGTGTCTTAGGTGGTGGCTCTCGCCGTTCCAATCCCAGTCGTGACACTGGCTCCAAGCGACTGCGCAATCCTCAAGATGAAGCACCAGAGGGCTCCAATGCCCCCAAGCGCAATGTCAAGACCACTGCCAGCAAGCAAAAGGAACCTGCTAAGGGCATGGACGAGATTCCCCTCACTGAGTACATCGAACGCCGGAAGATCAACCCTTATGTGAATGCTCGTGCTATCCTCAGAGGCACTGAGTTGTTTTGGACCAAGCAGCAGGCTCTCATTTATCTGGATGTAATCAAGAACAAGCAAAACACCTACGTGGATGTCAAGTGGATAGACATGAATCACATGAGGAAGGACAAGTTTTGTGACTACTTTGGAGAAGCTCTGGATTTGGTGGAGCAGTTCGGTATTGAACATGTGATCTCTTTCCACCTTGACTATGATCCTGTGCTTATCTGTCAGTTCTTTGCCCCAGTTCACTTTCACCCCGGGGATGAGCAGAGGATGACCTAGATGACCAATGGCCGTCAGTTGTCTGCTACCTGGAAGGAGTTCATGGGTCTGCTCCACGTTCCTGATGACGGGCTTCACACACCTGTTGGTGTTCGCCCCCATGCCAATTATGAGTCTACTAACAAGAACAAGCTTCAGCCGTACTATGTTGAGAAGGTGCTTCCCAGTGGCAAGTCGACTTGGGTGCTGAACTCTTTTCTGGATATCATGCATCGCATCTTCCGCAACACTCTGTTCCCTCGCATTGGCGACAAGGACAAGGTTCATTCCTATTTGGTGGACACGATGCTCCTCTGCACGGAGGCACGTATGTCTCAGACTCAGCCACTTGATGTCTCACACATCATGTGGTGTGAGCTTCGGTTTGCGGTGTACACCCGCAAGGTACCTATCTATGGACCATGCCTATTTCTGTTGATCTCCATGACTTGGGAGAAGATGATCCCTGGTGATGAGTTCCTTGCTCCAGACTGGATTCGGCATGAGTCCATCAGTCTCCGCGTCAAGCCCAACTGGGCCAACACTACTACTCGTGCTGAGGCGTTTGCTGCTAGGAGGGCTGTTGGTGAGGAGGAGGCTGGTGCATAGGATGTTGCTGAGGACTATGCTTCTAGGTCTTCCCCACCTTCCTCTGAGTTGTCGTGGGCCAAGAATTTGAAGGACAAGATGAAGACTCTCTTCTGCATGCAGGCGAAGGGGCAGTATAGGACTCACATGGCATCCAAGGAGAGTCGTCGCCGCGACAAGAAGGTCATGAGGCTCTTTAGCGAGGATGTCTCTGGCGGTTCTGAGGATGCCATCATGCCAGAGTCTGCATGGATGGCGAAGGAAGGTTTCAAGTGGACTAGTTCTGAGGAAGACTTCGAGGAGACCGTCCCCGCCACCGAGTCTGATGAGGAGCACGAGGAGCATTGGGATGATTTCTCTGCCTGAGGCACCCCTTGTGTGTAGGTGTCCTCTCTGCCTTTTTTGGCGTCTCGATGCCAAAGGGGGAGAGAGTGTAGGGATTTGCGTGCTTGCGTGTCGTGTCGTCTTTGGTGTTTGCTTTGTCATTTGAACCTCGTTTGCTTTGGTTTACTTTGCGCCTTTGAGACTTATCCTTCATATGGTGTAAGACATATGCACTCTATTCTATCCTAGTGAGCTTATGTTTATGCTTCTTGTTATGCTCATATTTACTATCTTGTCTAGTGTTAGCCTTACTTTTGCAAGATATGCCTTGTCTCTATAATATAGGGGGAGCTTTGATCTTAGTATGTGTGCCGTGCAGCCCAAAGCACCCATCTAGTTGGCACACATCTAGGGGGAGCCCGTCTATATTCTAGAGAGGAGGGGTTTGCGTTTTCTTAACCTTATTTCCTCTATGCAAATCCCGTATTGTCATCAATCCACCAAAAAGGGGGAGATTGTAAGGGCATATTGATCCCTAAGGTGTTTTGGTGATTGATGACAATGCTTTTGCGGACTAATCGTGTTCCTTGAGTATCCCAGACATTTCATCGCTAGGCACAAGACGGTTTGGTGCCCCTCGAAGACTGTTGAAGACGGCGTCTTTTCTACGTTTCTTTTTGGTGGATTTGAGTCGTAGGAAAGTCGTACTATTAAGAGGGGGTCCGCGTCGGAAAGGTTTGGGTGGAATCATCACGTACACGTTTTCTTTCTTGTCCCCTCCTTTCCCCTGCACTTTGGAGCATCCTCCGTTGATCCTCTTTTCCCTTGTCCTGACTGTTGTTGGTGGGCTTGCGGTAGTACTGCTCCTTGTTGAGCAGTAGTACCGCAGGCACCCGCGGTAGTACCACACTTTGGCGCGGTAGTACCGCAGGTGCCCATGGTAGTACCGCTCCTCTGGAGTCGCAGTACCGTGGCCACCAGGCCAAGTACCGCTCCTTCGCGGTAGTAGGGGCGGATGTAATTTTTTACATCCGCGCCACTTTGGTAGTACCGCATTCCTTGCGCGGTAGTACCGTGCGCGGCCTAGATCAGCTGCCAGGCGGTAGTACCGCTCCTCTGTGGTAGTACTGTGTCGAATTTTTGCTTCTTCCGTTTACCAGCAGAAGTAGGCACGGATGTATCTTTATCCATGCTCTTCACAGGCTAGGGGTTTCCTGCCTTGCGGTAGTACCGCAAGGGGGAGCAGTAGTACCGCGCCCGCGGCAGTACCACCCTCAGCTCTTGTGCTACAGGTCTGCCCTAGCTGCTGTTGATGCGGTAGTACCGCGGGCCCGCATGGTAGTACCGCGTGGCCTTGCAGTAGTACCGCTTGTTAGCAAGCGGAAGTACCGCGCGGCCCTGTGGTAGTACCGCTGGTCATGGGCTGGTAGGTGGATAACAGTTGGATATTTGTCCTGAGCTATAAAAGGGGTGTCTTCTTCCTCTAGTTGACTACCTCTTCCAACCCTAAGCTCCATTGTTGCTCTAAGCTCCATTTTCGCCCGATCTCACTCCCTAGCCAATCAAACTTGTTGATTTGCTCAGGAGTGGTTGAGAAGGCCCCGATCTACACTTCCACCAAGAGAAATTTGATTCCCCCCACTAATCCCTTGCGGATCTTGTTACTCTTGGGTGTTTGAGCACCCTAGACGGTTGAGGTCACCGCGGAACCATAGTCCATTGTGGTGAAGCTTCGTGGTGTCGTTGGGAGCCTCCAATTGAGTTGTGGAGATTGCCCCAGCATTGTTTGTAAAGGTTTGGTCGCCGCCTCCAAGGGCACCAATAGTGGAATCACGACATCTCGCATTGTGTGAGGGCGTGAGGAGAATACGGTGGCCCTAGTGGCTTCTTGGGGAGCATTGTGCCTCCACACCGCTCCAACAGAGACGTACTTCCCCTCAAAGGGAAGGAACTTCGGTAACACATCATCGTCTCCACCGGCTCCACTCTTGGTTATCTCGTGCCTTTACTTGTACAAGCTTATTTGTGATGTATCTCTTGCTTGCTTGTGTTCCTATCTTTGTTGCATCATATAGATTGCTCACCTAGTTGCATATCTAGACAACCTACTTTGATGCAAAGTTTAAATTGTTAAAGAAAAGCTAAAAATTGTTAGTTGCCTATTCACCCCCCCTCTAGTCAACCATATTGATCCTTTCATTTCCTACTTGGCTATGGCTCAAACTTTCACACTTACCGTGTCTATAACAATTTCACCCAAAAGGTTGAAGAGACGGCAGATGTGAAGTTTGATGAATCTAACGGCTCGCAAGTAGAGCAATTGCCAATTGATGTAGGAGATAAAGATCCTTCAGAAGCAATCCAAGACTTGTCTATTGGCAATATCCGTCCAACGGAGGTGAAGGAGAGTACCTCGTCCGTCCAAGTGGAAGCTTCTACTTCATGACTAGGTGAACCAAGAGTTGATACGAAAGCATCCACAAGTGGGACACACCAAGACGAAGAAAACGAGGAAGTACACCAAGATGAACCTCGTCAACCTCGTTCTCCACCACAATAAGGAAATGGCAACATCAACAATGAAGAAGGACAAGATGATGAAGAAGATGTTCCACCCGAACAAAACAAAAGCTCTCACGAGTTCGAGAAAGAGTCGCTAGGGACCATCCCGTCGAGCAAATCTACAATGATATCCAAACCGGGAAAATCACTCGCTCTAAATCTCGTTTGGGTAATTTCTGTGAACATTATTCATTCATCTCTAGCATTGAACCTATGAAGGTTGAAGAATCATTGGAAGATCCAGATTGGATAAATGCCATGCATGAAGAACTACATAACTTTGAGAGAAACCAAGTGTGGACATTGGTCGAGAAGCCCGACAACAACCACAACATGGGTGTTTCTCAACAAGCAAGATGAAGATGGACAAGTGGTTCGCAACAAAGCACGTCTCATCACCCAAGGCTATACTCAAGTTGAAGGTATGGACTATGGTGAGACATATTCCTCCGTTGCTAGACTTGAGTCCATCCGCATCTTACTTGCTTATGCTAATCACCATGATATCACCTTATACCAAATGGACATTAAGAGTGCTTTTCTAAATGGTGAAATTGAGGAGGAAGTTTATGTTAAGAAACCTCCCGGCTTTGTCAATCCTAAGAAACCTAATCATGTTTACAAACTTCACAAAGCTCTTTATGGTCTTAAACAAGCTCCTAGAGCGTGGTACAAATGCTTAACCAAGTTCCTTATTGAAAAAGGCTTTGAAATTGGAAAAATATAGTCTACTCTTTTTACAAAAAGGGTTAATGGTGAATCATTTGTGTGCCAAATTTATGTTGATGATACAATATTTGGTCCAACTAACCGTCATTTTAGTGAGAAGTTTGGAAAGCTTACGTCGAAGAAGTTTGAGATGTCAATGATGAGTGAACTCAAATTCTTTCTTGGTTTGCAAATCAAGCAAACTAAGGAAGGTACCTTTGTCTCTCAAACGAAATACACCAAGGACTTATTCAAGAAGTTCAATATGCAAGAATGCAAAGGTATGAATACACCCATGCCTACTAGTGGACATCTTGATTTGACTAAAGATGGTGAACCAGTTGATCAAAAGGTTTACCGCTCTATGATTGGTTCATTGTTATATCTATGTGCCTCCCGTCCCGATATCATGCTAAGTGTGTGCATGTGTGCACGATATCAAGTGGCCCCTAAAGAATGTCATCTTAAGGTTGTGAAAAGGATAGTGAGATACTTAATACATACACCAAAATTTGGCATTTGGTATCCTAAGAGGTCTTCTTTTGATCTTGTCGGCTACTCCGATTCGGACTATGCCGGAGACAAGGTTGATAGAAAGTCCACTTTGGGTACTTGTCAATTTCTTGGTAGATCTCATGTGTCTTGGTCTTCCAAGAAACAAAACTCGGTATCCTTATCCACCGGCGAAGCAGAATACATTGCCGCTGGTTCATGTTGTGCTCAATTACTTTGGATGACCCAAACTCTTAAAGATTATGAGATATATGTGAAACATGTTCCTTTGCTTTGTGACAATGAAAGTGCCATTAAGATTGCTCACAACCCCGTGCAAAATTCTCAAACTAAGCATATTGAAGTTCGTCATCATTTTATTCGAGATCATGTTGCTAAAGGAGACATTGATCTTAAGCAGGTTCGTACCGATAAGAAATTGGCGGATATCTTCACCAAACCACTTGATGAGAAAGTCTTTTTCCAGTTGAGAGGTGAATTGAACATCATTGATGCTTCAAACTTGGAGTAGGAACTCCATTTGGATGCATGCAAGGCATGAGCCTATGACTAATTCTTGACATTTCTCTCATGATGATAATCACATGTCTTGGATATATTTGCACCCTTGCATGCTATCTAACCCGTGTAGGTACTTGGATGAATCTAAATCCATGAGATTGCAACTCACTCACATCTTGAGAAATCTATACATCACCAAGTCTCTACTCCATGGTGGTTGAAGACAAGGGAGCATGAAATCCTTCAAAATATCCTTAGACAAATTCTATATCAAATCTCTTGATTGTCGTTTTGGATACACAAGTGCTCTCCTTTGCAAGACTAACCCATGTATGTAGATGAACTCCAAATCCGAGTGGTGCTCCCAACTCTTGATGAGCTACATCAACCTTGAGCAACCCACACAAGTTCAACTACATAATCAAGATAAACACCACCACCCAAGGTATGTTATTCCATCTTGGAGAAGCTTTACCCCAAGTCATGGGTCAAGGCAACTCAACAAGATGTGAATATATCAAGATGCTTAAACAAGAAATGATAACCCCATTTTGAGCTTTAACGAGTATGACCTATGATCAAGTGCCCTCACTTGACTCCTAAGTCAATATACTCTAACATAGGTGACTTTGTCGCCGACCAATTGTAGATGAAGTTCTCTTGTGTATCTCTGTGCTCTTGCATTTCTCTCATGCATGTTTGTTTCCCCTTAAAAAAACTTCATCTAGATTTCTTTCTTTTGTTTTTGTTCTGCATTTCCTGCATCCAATTCATTGCAAATCCTTCAGTTAATTCCTTGCAAATCTTTGTGCGATCTTATTTTCCTAGTGGGCTGAGGTGACAAGTGTTTTCTCTGTGTTGAACTCGGTCACACCGGTCTGTTGTTTTCGGTCAAACCAAACTCCTACGGTGAAACTGAAAAACACAACTCGGTGTCACCGATTTCACTGCAGAAAAGATAATTTGCCACTTGTTCCTGCAATTTTTGTTCCAGCTCCACTCAATGATTCTTGTCCTCTACCAGCATCACATTCCATATGCTGCTTTGCACTATGCCTCAAGGACCAAACCCAGTTGAAACACAATCCAGAAGAACCCTTCATGGAAATTGATGTCAAAGGGGGGGGAGAGATCACATCAAAGCTTAATCACTTAACAGGGGGAGAGAGTTCTTCAACAGGGGAAAGAGGTATCACATTAAAGGCCCCAGATGCTTGGTGGTCAAGAGGAGAGAAGACACATGTCCTTAAGAGGGGAAAGAAATGTTCATGTTTTGTTTAATTGGTTGTTTGTATTTGCTCTGATTTTCTATTCCCTATCTTCTCCTAGTATCCCATACAAGATTCAGGGGGAGCAAGACACCTAAGGGAAGGAAATCTTTGAATTCATTGCATATCTTTACCTTTTGGGGACATGTCTATGTACAATAGAGTACCTCAGTCTCTACATGTCATACCAATCTTGCTACTCTTGTGGTTTGATGTTCTTGCTCTGCTTAGTAGATGTGTCTATGTTATCTAACCTTGTTTACCCAGGTTCATCTCTTCCAAAGCTAGCTCAAGACCACATGGTAAGTATATGCATCACACTCATGTGCATGAGGATCCCTTGCTGTTGTACATTTTGTTTGCAAGGAGGAATCATGAGCATGAAGGTACACTTCCTATATTCACACCTTTTGCTCTGATGCATATAGCCAAGATACATGTAACTCATTGCTTGCTCTGTCATGATTATGCATTCACATGCTCTCACACTCCATGATCACATAAATGCATATATGTAGGGGGAGCCTATGCGTGTTACATGTCTTTTCAAAGCTTTACCTATCCTTCTCTATATCTTTACTCTAAAGCTTTGATGTATGTTGCCATCAATTACCAAAAAGGGGGAGATTGAAAGCACAAGTGCTCCCTGGGTGGTTTTGGTAATTAATGTCAACATATTTCTTGTTGGACTAATACCTCTACCTAGTATAGTTCAGATAAGTTCAACAGTGGAGTGACATGGACGAGAGGATGTGGAACCCCTTCAAGTTGCTAAGGACAAAGGATTGGCTCAAGCTCAAGAGTCTGCCTTTTCATTTTAGTGATCCAAGATCACATTGAGTCCATAGGAAAGCCAATATTATTAAAATGGTATGAGGTGTTGCTTAATGGGTTTCTTGCTCAAAGTGCTTAGTGATATGCTCCAAAGCCCTCAACCACTTTCTCATGTCCACATATGTCCCAAACCAAAAGTCGAACTCGGCCCCACCAAAACTTTCTATCCGGCACCACCGAGTTCTCTTGACATAGCCATTGCCAGAAAACCTAATCAATTCGTTCACACTGATGGGATCTCGGTCTCACTGAGAAGGGCTTGCAAACTCTCTGTTGCCTATTGCAATAATCTCAGTCTCACCGAAATATGCAATCGGACCCATCAAGTTTTCTTGGTCAACTCTCCGTTTCGCTTATTACCCAAATCGATCCCACCAAGTTTGTGTAATTGGTCAAACCGAGATGAGGTTTTACCCTAACCCTAGCACATCGGTCCCACCGAGTTGATCATGTCGGTTCCACCGAAAAGCCTAACGGTCACATTATGAACTGAATCGGTCTGACCGAGTTTTTTGATTCGGTCCCACCGAGTTTGGTGATTTGTGTGTAACGGTTAGTTTTTGTGTGGAGGCTATATATACCCCTCCACCCACTCTTCATTCGTGAAGACAGCCATCAGAACATGCCTACACTTCCAACTTACATTTTCTGAGAGGGAACCACCTACACTTGTGTTGAGATCAAGATCTTCCATTCCAACCACATAAATCTTGATCTCTAGCCATCCCCAAGTTTCTTTCCACTCAAATCATCTTTCCACCAAATCCAATCCTATGAGAGAGAGTTGAGTGTTGGGGAGACTATCATTTGAAGCACAAGAGCAAGGAGTTCATCATCAACACACCATCTATTACCTTTGGAGAGTGGTGTCTCCTAGATTTGTTAGGTGTCACTTGGGAGCCTCCGTCAAGATTGTGGAGATGAACCAAGGAGTTTGTACAGGCAAGGAGATCGCCTACTTCGTGAAGATCTACCCTAGTGAGGCAAGTCCTTCATGGGCGATGGCCATGGTGGGATAGACAAGGTTGCTTCTTAGTGGACCCTTTATGGGAGGAGCCCTCCATGGACTCTCGCAATCGTTACCCTTCATGGGTTGATGTCTCCATCAACGTGGATGTACGATAGCACCACCTATCGAAACCGCGCCAAAAATCTTCGTGTCTCCAATTGCGTTTGCACACTCCAATCCCATCCCTTTACATTCTTGCAAAGTGCATGCTTTACTTTCCGTTGCTCATATACTCTTGTCATGCTTGCTTGATATGTATTGGGAATGTTTAAACTTGTGCTAAAACTCCACTTCAACTCAAAGAAATTAAAAACTACAACTTTTCTTGATAAAAGTCTATTCACCCCCCTCTAGACACCTCTTCTCAATCCTTTCATTCTCCCTCTAGTCCATGGCCTCCATGGCGATGGTGACCCCTCCAAGATTCCTCCTCCATGGCCTCCGATGATGTTGCCCCCCTCCAGCAGGGAGCCAGAGAGGGCCTAGATTGTTTTTCGTGGCTATAGAGGCTTACGGTGGCAGAACTCCCGATCTATCTTCTGTTCTGGGGTTTTTAGGATTTATAGGAGGCGTTGGCATCGGTTTCATGTCAAGGGGCCCCACGAGGCGATGACAAGGACGAAGGGCGTGCCCTAGGGGGGCGCTCCCTTGTGGTGGCCCCGGGACTCCTCTTCGGTATCTTTTCCTTCTAGTATTTTTTATATTTTCCAGAAAAATTATCCGTTAATTTTCAGCTCGTTCCAAGGACTTTTATTTCTACACAAAAACAACACCACGGTAGTTCTGCTGAAAACATCGTCAGTCTGGGTTAGTTCTAATCAAATCATACCAAAGTCATATGGAATTCTTGTAAACATGGCATAAATACTTCATAAATTTTAGATACATCGGAGACGTATCAGGGACATGCACGAGTGGTACACCATGTCGAGGAGTCGGAGGGGCCATCAAAGAAGGAGACTTGACGATGGTTGTGGTGTCAATCGGTGTGGGGCCGATGTCACCAATGGTGGTCGGAGTAGACGAGTGGTCAGGGAAGATGACAGCGACGTTGGTGACGGGCTGCTGTTGGACGAAGATGAAGGAGGTGGACGGGCGGTGGCGGCTATGAGGGTAGCTGCGGTGGCGGCCGAAGAAGAGCAGCAATGGCGGCTAGGTTAGGGGCGTGGCGGCTATGCTTGAAGTAGGCGACGACCCGACAACGTGATGAAGACCGACGCGGACGGTGGCGTTCCCGTGCCAAGGGAGGCGGCGCGGCGCATACCACGGGAAGTCGACATGCGGGGACGCCGGTGGACCGCGGGCCGCGGCGCCACGACCCGAAGGGGTGACGCGGCAACATCAGGCGGGTCGGGGCAACGACGGGAAGACCTCGGGGCGGCTGCAGGGACCATGGGCCGCGGCCCAAAGGGGCGACGCGACGACAGCAGGCGGGTCGGGGCGACGGCGGGAAGACCTCAGGGTGGCTACGGGGACCGCGAGCCACGGCACTACAGCCCGAAGGAGCGGCGCAACAACGGAGCGAGGGTCGGTTCAACCGCGGGCGGCCTCGGGCGACGGAGGAGACCGCGTGCCACGCTCGCTACAACCTGATGGGGCAACGTGGCGACAACGCGAGGGTCGATGCAACCACGGGGATGGCCTAGAAGGGCCGCCTCGGGGTGGCAGTGGACCGCGGGCCACGGCACTACAGTCCAAAGGGACGATGCATTGGTAACACGCGGGGTGGTGCAACCGCGCAGAGAATCACGAGGCGATGGCGCTGCAGTTCGATGGGACGACGCCGCGGTAGCCCGTTGCTCGATCGGTTAGGAAGTACATTGTTCTCGGAGACGGTCTTCACACGATTCGACTCAGCACGTTTGGTTGATCGGATCAAAAGCACGATGAACGAGATCCAGAAGATGCGGCCAAGCGATGAGGCAGCGGCGACATGCATCTGCGGTCGGACATACCAGGGCGTGGAGCCAATCTGTGCAAGATGGCTAATCATACACACACATGTATGCAAGCATGAATTTGTAACGTGCTTTGAACAGCCCGGCATGTACTGTCGCATGGAATCCAATGCCCACCGTAGCCACACGGAAAACCAATCTCGCACGGGTGCCGCGTGAGAGCTCTCTGGGCCACGCGGTGCTGGGCGATGGCTGGGAAGGAACGCACTTGCGATGGAGACGATGACGCACAATGCAGATGACAAGCTAGGATGGGCGACTCAATCCGATCGTGGATCAAAAAACCAAAGAAGAATAACACCGACCAATCGTTCGGTGAGAGAGAAAACCTCAATTAACGGATCGGGAAAATGACTCTCTAGGGCAGCCGATCAACACATCAGCGGATGAACCCTATGTACGGGCGGCACGGCCCCTGGCGGCGATCGTGGAGACCGCCCGCCCCGGGGGCTGCGTGGAGCGAAAGCGATGGGTGGCGGCTAAGGTTTGGATCGGTTAGGCTGATACCATGTTAGAAGGGAATAGAGAGATTAGTGGAATGTGATGTTTATTGCTTGAGCCTCATGGGCGCATATATATAGGAGTAAATGATCTACTTGGAGTACAAGACAAACCAAAATACTTCTATCATGTGTTTCCAAACTAATCACGATACTCAACACTCTTCATAACATAGATCAACACTGAGAACAAGGGCAACAAGGTGGTGCCGCCCATGGAGAAGGGAAAGGAGGTGGTGCTGCCCATGGAGGTTGTGCCCAACACGCTTGAGGAAGTGGCCACGGATGAGGACGTGGCGCCGGAGGAGCCGCCTAGCGGCAAGCACCGTGACTATGGCCACTACCATGAGGAGGGAGGTCCAACCCACTTTTGTAAGGTGCTCCTTGCCCCTCAGCTGGAGTGCATCCCAATGCCACTGGACTTCACCAAGCACTTCCCCGCTGTGCCGACGGTGTTCAAACTCAGGATGAACATTGGCTGCTCATGGAGGGTAACTATCCCGCTGATGGATGGCAGGGTCACCCTCGATCAGGGTTGGGCCCCCTTCGCCGCCGTCCATCAGATCAGGATCGACTACACGGTGACATTCAAGTTGCTCACTCCCGACATGCTCAAGGTCATCATCTTCAACGACCATGGCATTGAAGTGGTGACCAAGTACGTGAGGCACGACGACGCCTTCGCCGTGAACGTCTAGGAAGGCCCTTCCTATGCTCCAACTGGTTTAGTTTCTTATCGTACTGCTTTTCATTTGAACTGATATGTTTAAGTGTGGAACTGTATTTAAAACTACGGCTTGCTATGCTTTACAACTATCTTCATTGTGTGTGTATGATTTATTCTTCACGCCGCTATGTGTTGGTAACCTCACCACCTCGCCAAAGAGTTTACCAGACAACAGGTGTTTCACGAAACCAAACACCGTTTAATTGCGTAAGCCAAGCCAATACGGGCAACCAAATGCTATGTCAAAATTGCTCTTCTAATGCAAGAGAACTACATGCAATCAACCAAACTATGTGTAGATGTTAATTTTCTCCTTTATTTGCTTAGCCAGCCTCCGTTGACTCAGGCTGAGCTAGATAGGCTACGGCGAGAAGCAACCAAACACACCCATGGAAGACCATCCAGACCAGGAAACGGACGCAGCCACACAGGATGCTTTTGCTGTGCTAGCCACCCGTCGGTCACCGCAGGCATGTCTACTAAACCACTTGGTTTTGAAGGTACATCCATATATACATAGGCTATTTATTTATTTATTTGTGAAAAATACATAGGCTATGAATTACTATTAGTACAATCTACTAACTCTGTAACGTCTTTGATACGAAGGAAGTAGTAGTCTAATTAATCGGTACACTCGCCAACAAATCTACCCCAATTATGTCCGCCCAAGAAAATTGACCAAATGAACGTATCACTTTGTACTTATATTTCCATCTATTATTTGTATAATACTCCATTAGTTACAAGCTAATCATATCATTGACATAGTATCAGGTTGAATATAATTGTTAAAGAGTGCATACGATCAATAAAATTATGCTTTCTTTCAACACTTCAATTTACAACAGAAACACTCCCTCCTTCCATCTATATAGGGCCTAATGCGTTTTTCAAGACTGCATTTGACTTTTGACAGGATTAATAGTACATGAGATGTATAATGTCGAAATTATATCATTGGAAGCTCCTTTCAGATATGAATTTGGCAGTATGCTTTGTGTAAGTTGCATGTCATATATTATTGCTCTAACATTTGGTCAAAGTTAGCCTCAAAAAACGTATTAGGCCCTATACAGATTTAGTGGTACTCTATGTGATTATTTTGTCACCTGTATGGCTATATGGTACAGATTTTGGTATTTTTATTCAGTTAGTCTAAGATATGGACAGACGGATGTCGGTGTCAAAACCGGTGGATCTCGGGTAGGGGGTCCTGAACTGTGCATCTAGGTCGGATGGTAACAGGAGGCAGGGAACACGACGTTTTACCCAGGTTCAGGCCCTCTCGATGGAGGTAAAACCCTACGTCCTGCTTGATTAATATTGATGATATGGGTAGTACAAGAGTAGATCTACCACGAGATCAATGAGGCTAAAACCTAAAAGCTAGCCTACGGTATGATTGTTGTATATGGAGTTGATTGCCTACGGACTACAACCCTCCGGTTTATATAGACACCGGATAGGGTTAGGGTTACATAGAGTCGGTTAGAATGGTAGGAGATCTTGAATATCCGCATCGCCAAGCTTGCCTTCCACGCCAAGGAAAGTCCCATCCGGACACGGGACGAAGTCTTCAATCTTGTATCTTCATAGTCCTGGAGTCCGGCTGAAGGTATAGTCCGGCTACCCGAACACCCCCTAATCCAAGACTCCCTCAGTAGCCCCTGAACCAGGCTTCAATGACGACGATTCTGGCGCGCAAATTGTCTTCGGCATTGCAAGGCGGGTTCCTCCTCCAAGTCCTTCATAGAAGATTGTAAACACCAAGAGTAGTGTCCGGCTCTGCAAAATAAGCTTCCACATATTGCCATAGAGAGAATAATATTAAATCAAATCTGCTGACGTATTCCGCAGTGCATCATCACACTACGGCCAAGTCCTTTACTCGAATCGTTTTTACTTTTCCACCTCAGCACGTTGTGTGAGGCGGTTTCCTTGGCACGTCCCGTCAAAGCAGAGATCGTGTCTCCCCCTTTACGGGATTCTCATCAATACAGACGTGGGTAACCCAACCACGCCACTCATCATGGCGCTTGGGAGGCAAGCGAGTTTTACTAGGCTGGTGGGGACGCACCACCGCATCCGCCCATATAAGGGGATAAGGATCCACCTTTTTACCTACGCCTTCTTCCTCCTTTGCCTACCCATCTCCTGCGCACTCGAGCTCCAGCGCCCAAGCCCGCACTCCCCACCTCAAACTTCTCCGGCAATGTCCGGAGGGGGAGGCAAGTGGATGGTCTCCTCCGTCACGGAGGGCCATGTCAAAAAGCTAAGGAAGGCCGGATACTTGTCCAAGGACATCGTGCACCGGCTTCCCGAGGAGGGGTAGCTTCTCCCCACCCCAAGGCCCCATGAGAGGGTAGTATTCCTTCCCCACTTCCTCCGTGGACTGGGTTTCCCACTCCACCCATTTGTCCGGGGGCTCATGTTCTACTATGGCCTGGACTTCCACGATCTGGCCCCGAACTTTGTCCTCAACATCTCGGCGTTTATCGTCGTGTGCGAGGCTTTTCTCCGCGTCTGCCCTCATTTCGCCTCTGGCTCAAGACCTTCAACGTCAAGCCCAAGGTGGTGCGCGGCAGCCAGGCGGAGTGCGGAGGCGCCATGGCGGGCAAGATGGCCAATGTCCTATGGTTCGAGGGCTCTTTTGTGGAGACCCTAAAGGGATGGCAATCCGGGTGGTTTTACATCACCGAGCCGCGCGATCCAAAATGGACCGCAGCCCCCGAGTTCCGATCTGGACCCCCCACGCGGCTTATGTCCTGGAAAGAGACGGGCCTGTCGTGGGGTGACGAAAAAGAGGTGATCGGATTGCAAACATGCATCCAGTCCCCGGTGAACAAGCCAGTCCGGCTTGTTAATGTAATCCAGGTTATGCTCGTCCGCCGGATCCTCCCGTGCCAACAACGGGATTTTAATCTGTGGGAGTTCAACCCGGCGCAGCATCAAACCCTCAGCAGGCTCTTCGACACGACGTACGAAGACACTTGGAAGACGCTATTCAAGGGCGCCGAGGCTCCCGCAACCGCTTCCGAGGAACGCGGATACAGCTCGCAGCGTCACGCTAGCGAGGTAAGCCATCTACACCTTTTACAGGATGTTAAGCTTTTCTATAGTTTGACTCTATGCGGGATCTAAACTCCCTTACCTTTGATAGGCTTGGCGGGCGATATCTGGGCCGATTAACTGTCCGGCTCCGCTGCCCGAAGACCCAGCCCCAGCTCTGCTAGTGAAGCTGCTGGCTCTGGCGCCTTATGTGGCGCCGGAGAAGAAGGCCAACAAGAAGAAGACCACGAGGATTCGAAAGAGTGCCCACAACGTGGTAGTGTTGGACTCGTCATCTGACGAGTCCGAGACGCCCTCCTCCCGTGAAAACGAGGAGGAGGAAGAAGAAAACTCCCCCCCCCCAGCGGAGGGAGGAGAGAAGAGGAAGGCCGCCCCAACGGGGGAGGCCGAGGGGTCTAGGAAAAGGAAGACCCCTCCGCCGGACTACGCCCCCGACGCCAAAGAGGGCGAAGAGGACTGGCCAGACAGGGCCAAGCATCCGGCGAAATCGTAAGTTCGGGTATCAGAGTAACTCATGATGTTCCTTTGTTGCACAACTTTCCCTAATGTCGAATGTAATTATGCAGTCCGCCCCGGGCCGAAGTCGACGAATCGTCGGGCGGCTCCCTGGACTCATCGGACGTGAACTCAGTTCCGCCAGCTGTCTCCCCCCGCATTGCGGACGACGCCGAAGTGGCATCGCGACAAGCCCCGGGGCAGGAGGAGGTGGTCCCGGAGGAGCCGCAAGGCAACCTCCTGGACTCCAGGAGTGAAGGGGACAAGACCCCCCAGGTCTCCAAGTCCGGCTTTAAGCCGGACACCGCACCGGAATCTACAACAGTTCCGGACCGCGGTAGGCGAACTCCTTCCAAGAGGAGTAAGCCTTCTGAGCCGGCAGTCTCCGTCCAACCGGAGGTGCCGGACAATCTGCTGGAGGTGCTTGAAGGCGCCTCCATCGACGAGGAGCACCGTACTATTATGAGTACGGTGATCCAGAAGGTTCAGTCCGCCAAAAGCGGACTGAGTGAAGCTTGCGCTAGCCTTCTAACAGGCTTCCAGGTAAGTAAAAAATATGTAAAAATATAACCGCATAGACAGTAGCCCCTGCTGCTCTGTTTGGCGTTCGAAAAGAAAAGCCGAATAGAGGATCTATTAAATTTCGCAGGAGTCTAACAACAAAGAGTCAATATGCGTATGCAGGCTTCGCTGCTAGCCACCGCCGCACTGACTGCGGAGGTGGGTGCCCTGAAACAGGGCCTCGGGCGGACCGAGCAAGAGCTCGGCCTTGCCAAACGGCAGCTCGAGGAGAAAGAAGGTAAGAAATACCTTATAGAAAAAGTGCCTATAAAAAGACGTGATTGCAAAAAATAACAGGATTGTACTGCTTATTATAGGGGCCACGACTGAGGTGGCGACCCACAAGCAGGCGCTGTCTGAGGCCGAAAAGAAAACGGCCGTGGAGTTCACCGAGCGAGAGAAACTTGAGGCCCAGGTCGGCGAGGTGCGGCAGGAGCTTCAGGCTCTCATGAAAAAACATGAGAGTTTGGAGCTTGCGTCCAAGACGCAAGCGTCCGAGCTCGCGGCGGCCCTTGAGACTGCCAAGTCTGCCAAGGCCGAAGCCCAAAAGGCCCTCCAAGAGTTGGAGGAGGTGAACAAGATAGCGGCGGGTAAGGCATTCTTTATGAAAAGAAGAAGTATAAAAGTGAAGTACTTGTTACTTACCCGAATCTGGAGCTCTCCAGGGGCATTCGCAGATCTTCCCCGCAGCGTATCCGATGCCGCCGCATTCTACCGAGCCGAAGAGGGCAGATCGACGGAGAAGGTATTTTGGTCTCAGTATGCTGAGGCCGGACACCCTGTGCCCTTGAGCGACCAGCTGAAACAGCTGGTCGAGCTCCACAAGGCGGCCGAAGAGGCCATGAAGGGCTTCATAGTTCGGCTGTGGCCTGGAGAGGCCCTGCCTGGGAGCTACTTCGGGCTGGTGCGGCGACTGGTGGAGGCCTGTCCAAGGCTCGAGGTCATCAAGCGCTCCGTCTGCATCGAAGGTGCCCGTAGGGCCCTTGCCCGTGCAAAGGTGCACTGGGGTAAGCTGGACGGTGGGAAGCTTGTGAGGGACGGGCCGCCGCCAGGGAAGGAGCATCGCAAGCCCGAGAACTACTATAAGGATGTTCTTGCGGGTGCCCGCCTTGTGGAGGATTAATGTACCACTGATGTAATTTTTGAATGAACTCCCTCGTGTTTATCCTGTGCGCTGAAAACTTGTTCATATGCGCTAAGCAATGCTTGTTGAATTTAAGATATTACTTTCTGTGCAGCCGTTTATCAAAAAATTGAGAGATGGCCAGTCGTCGGCTTCTGCCCCCATGCCACTAGTGCCGGGGTGCTCGGGATAAACCTGAGCGCTCGTTTTCCCATAGTTCGGTCCTTCGAGGGAGGCGCTCAGCACAACAAACTAGGCAATCGGACTATAATGCTGAACACTCTCACTTAGCCATAGAACTCTATAATTTTAAAATTTGGCAAAGCCCCTAGTTCGGAAGACCGAGTTCGGGGCGCTATCCACGCCTTGGCCGGACAAAGCCAGCTCCTCGCTCGAAGTGGCATAAGCCTTTAGGGACTCGAAAAACCTCTCGAATAGCGACCGGTCTCTCACCACATCATGATAGTCAGTTTTAGCTTTCTCCACTGAGGTGCTTAACCCAGCTGAACCGGGGCACAATCGCAGTGGTTCTCCTAGTGCTACCTTAGCCGATAGAGCGGAACATAAGGCACCAAAACATAGGAGCCGGGCAAACCCAACTATTGACCCAAATCATGATTCGGAGCCGATGCATATAGTGCTATAAGTTCGGGGTGCCGCACTTGTGAAAATGTACGGACTTCTCACGCCATATTTATGGGTAGAAAGCCCCTGGCGTATTTTGCCGTACCACAGTGTACGGGTGCAACATCTCATAAACACATATATATGAAAAGATGATTATGCAAAAAATAGACAGAAAGCTATGCATTGTTTATGGAGAGGCTATTTATCAAAGCCGAATGATACAAATAGTGCGGTAAGCAAAAGATATTGGACTATTTAGTATGTCCTGACCAGGGGCAGGCCACGGAATTGTATTTAAAACAGGTATACCGCTCGTAACAGGGACCACCTGGGAGTTCCATAATGCGGCATGGCTTGTCTACCTCCCTAGAGCTTGCATCATTTGTGCGGCAGTCGAATTGCCGAACAGGTCGTCCGAAGTATGGAGTCCTGAAAGTAAGAAAAAATTAAAAAAAGAATCCGGCAGCCCCTGGTACGTTTTAAGCCGTATTTTGGGCGTGCCGTTATTGTGCCCCTTCCCCTGTGCCCATGGAATTTCAAGGGCGTAGTTATGTACGCGAGGTATTGTAGGATCGAAAGTATGTCTAGAGGGGGGGTGATTAGACTACTTGACCAATTACAAACTTAGCCTTTTCCCAATTTTAGTTCTTGGCAGATTTTAGCTATCTTAGAGCAAGTCAAGAAATCATCACACAATTCAAGCAAGCATGCAAAGAGTTTATTGGCAGCGGAAAGTAAAGCATGCAACTTGCAAGAATGTAAAGGTAAGGGTTTGGAGGATTCAAACGCAATTGGAGACACGGATGTTTTTCCCGTGGTTCGGATAGGTGGTGCTATCCTACTTCCACGTTGATGGAGACTTCAACCCACGGAGGGTAACAGTTGCGCGATTCCACGGAGGGCTCCACCCATGAAGGGTTCACAAAGAAGCAACCTTGTCTATTCCACCATGGCCATCGCCCATGAAGGACTTGCCTCACTAGCGGTAGATCTTCACGAAGTAGGCGATCTCCTTGCCCTTACAAACTCCTTGGTTCAACTCCACAATCTTGTCGGAGGCTCCCAAGTGACACCTAGCCAATCTAGGAGACATCACTCTCCAAGAAGTAACAAATGGTGTGTTGATGATGAACTCCTTGCTCTTGTGCTTCAAATGATAGTCTCCCCAACACTCAACTCTCTCTCATAGGATTTGGATCTGATGGAAAGAAGATTTGAGTGGAAAGCAACTTGGGGAAGGCTAGAGATCAAGATTCATATGGTAGGAATGGAATATCTTGGTCTCAACACATGAGTAGGTGGTTCTTTCTCAGAACATATGAGTAGGAATGATGTATGTGTTCTGATGGCTCTCTCTTCGAATGAAGAGGTGGTGGAGGGGTATATATAGCCTCCACACAAAATCCAACTGTTACACACAGTTTTCCAATCTCGGTGGGACCGAATCATCAAACTCAGTCGGACCGAAATGGTAAACCTAGTGACCGTTAGGAATTTCGGTGGGACTGAGATGCAACTCGGTAGGACCGATTCGGTTAGGGTTTGGGCATAACGTAATCTCGGTGAGACCGATCGCACAAACTCGGTGAGACCGAGTTCGGCAATTAGCTAACCAGAGAGTTGGTCAGGCAAACTCGGTGGGACCGACTTGCTCTTTCGATGAGATCGAAAAGTTACAAGAAGGAAACATAGAGTTTACCTTGCATTCTCGGTGGGACCGATTCGCTCTTTCGGTGAAACCGAAAATTTACGAAATGGAAACAAAGAGTTTGCAAGCCCATCTCGGTGGGACCGAGAACCTTATCGGTAGGACCAAATTGCTAGGGTTTGGCAGTGGCAAATGACAAGTGAAACTCGCTGGCGCCGGATTGACAGAATCGGCATGACCGAGTTTGGGTTAGGGTTTAGGTCATTTGTGGATATGGGAAAGTAACTGAGGATTTTGGAGCATATCATCAAGCACATAGAGCAAGAGGCTCATTAAGAAACACCTCATCCCTCTTTAATAGTATTGGCTTTTCCTAAAGACTCAATGTGATCTTGGATCACTAAAATATAAAATGAAGAGTCTTGAACTTTTGAGCTTGAGCCAATTCTTTGTCCTTAGCATTTTGAGGGTTCCACTTTCACATCCATGCCATGCCAATCATTGAGCTTTCCTGAAATAATCATCTTGAAATAGCATTAGCTCAATGAGCTATATGTTGTTATGAATTACCAAAACCACCTAGCTATAGTTGCACTTTCAATCTCCCCCTTTTTGGTAATTGATGACAACATATAGATCAAAGCTTCGACAAATAATAATAATCATGAAATACATCGTTGCTTTGAGAAGTATGTGACAAATAAGAGCTCCCCCTAAATTTGTGCATATTTGAAAATTTGCTTTGGACTGCAAATGCACAAGGAGTTATAATCATGGGTTACTCTTCCATGTCACATACATCTTGGTGGAGCGCTCAAAGATGATAAGATTGAAACACATGCACTCATCACCAAGAATAGTGAATGATCACAGACAATAGATAGAATGATAATATTTAAGCAAGCATTAAGCAACCATTAAGTGTAGCTTATGATCAAACACATGATCATCGATGTCTCACGAACATAAGAACGTAGTATCTCACACACAAGCAAACAAAGTTCGAAAAACCACCAAATAAAACAAGAGAGAAAAGCAACACTCTCTCTCGAAGCCTGTGATCTATACATCTTCTCCCCCTTTGGCAACAAGTTACCAAAAAGTTCCTAGAAAATGCATAGTGCTAAGTCGACGCTCAGGCTTGATCTTCAGGTGGTGGTGGAGTCCGGAGCACGCCAAGGACGAAGCCTTTAGTAGAAGTGGTCGGAGTCGAGGCTGAAGTAGATGCTGGAGCTGGTGGAACAGAGGCTGTAGCTGGTGCAGACGTTGTAGCTCTAGTGGTAGCAACTAGCAGTGTAGACGACCTCGGACCTCGTGGCACCCTCGCAAACACATCAGTTGTGGTCCTGCCTCTCCTCTCGTTCATGTCCTCCTGAAGCTGCTCCATGGCGGTCTGTATTTCTGTCACCTTGATGTCCATGTCATAGAACCTCTGTTCCATGATCCTCTCTAGGCTCGTCTGGTTCTGAGTCAGGGTGGCAAGTCCTTGCTCAATACGCAGGGTGGACGCTATCAGGTAACCGAGCTGCTCTTGTTTGGTCTTCAAGAAGTAATCAGATGCCTCTGCTTGAGTAGGCATCCTGGCAGCTTTTTCCTTCCTCGCCTTCTCCTTCTGAGCTTGTGCATGTGCAGATGAGGGTTCATTTTCAGTCATAACCACTTGGTTATCCTCAAAATCTGGACGGATGGGCAGGTGTTCCTTATCCAATAAATACACGCCCGTGCCCATCTTGGAATTGATGAGCTCCTGAATCTGTGGGGCATACCCACAACTCCTCTTCTGGTCTGCAGCTTTCCTCTTGATTGTTTCCACAATGAGACTCATGACCTTGAATTTCTGAGGCACGTCAAATACATGGAGCAAGTTGATCGCGTGACCTCTGATCATCTTGTGATCTCCAGATTTGGGCAGAAGGGTGTGCCTAAGGATCCAGTTGATCGTAGGCAATCCTGAGAGCAGATAGTGCACGGAGCCAAACTTGAACGTGTCAAGCGCTTCATTCGGGATCTCCTTGTACATGTTGGACATGGAGTTGTGATCCATCTTTTTCTTGGCATAGATGTCCAAGTCATCAGCTTGCTCCTTTGGGGCATTGATCAACTTCACCCATTCTTCAACAGTGGATTGGTACCTTGTACCCTTAGACATCCATGTGATCCTGCCATCCGGATAAAAGTGTGTTGTGGAGTAGAATTGCATGATCAGCTCCTCGTTCCACTTTGTGAGCTTCTGCCCAACAAAGTCTGCAACTCCACATGCACTAAAGCTGTCAAATACACCGGGGTAGTGCTCTTCATTGTCCTTGATGTAGGTCAAGTCGACCCATCTCATGTCACAAACGATCGGCTTCTTGTCAAGCAAAGCAGTCTCATAGAAATCTTGTTGCTCCTTGGTGTGAAATCTGTAATCCATGGCAGTCCTTCTCCTAGAAGCATACGGATCTGCTTCTCTCCATTTCCTCAGCCCTGAATCTCTCCTGAGCTTCATATCCTCAGCCACATGATGAGCATCGTTGTGGTCTAGGATCTTGGGCTTGAGCTTCCGAAGGACACTCTCTTCCTCTTCTTCGATTGCTTCAGGCATTGGGGCCTTGTTCTTTTCTGCAGCTGGGATGCTTCGTATGTTTCGCTTTGGTGCACTCTTAGGCTTAGATGCAGCCTTAGGTGCTTCCTTGGGCTTGGATGCAGCCGTTCCTGACCTTATAGCATCTCCCATGAGTTTGGCTGCCTTGGGTGCTGGTGCAGCGACCTCTTCTTCTTCTTCCTCCTCATCTACCATGATGGAGGCCTTCCCAAGCACTCTGGATTCAGTCTTTTTCACCCTCTCTTTTCTCTTCTTGCCCTCAGCAGCAATGGGCTCAGTGGGAGCAGGTTTCATAGTTGAAGCCCTAGCCTTTGACATGGGCTGCCTGCCTGCTGGCCTTTTGATCTTCAGCCCTGGCTTGGTTCCTTGAGCTGGTTCAGCTCTCTTTGATGTGGCCTCTTCCTATGCCACATAGTCTTCATCCTCAGATCAGACGTTCTCTTCTTCCTTTAACGTGTGACAGCCTTGGGCAGATTGCTGGGGGTGCTCCTGCTGCCATCATCAGAAGAACTTGAGGGGCTACTGCCCTCACTCATCACAACTTGCTGCTCAGACACATTCTGGCTGTCACTTTGATCAGACATGTTGCACACTGACTGCTGACCCTGTGAATAGATTAAGGATAAGATAGAGTGGATGAGCATCACAAACAGCAGAGATTTTTGCAAAAGATTAATTCAAAAACTTAGTTTTAGTTTTCCACAGAAAGCATCTCGGATCTACCGATTTTCAAACTCGGTGACACCGAAGCAGTTTTGGCACCAGAACTGGTGAACTCGGTCAGACCGAGTCACAGTTCGGTGGCACTGAGACTGCTAGGATTTCACAGAATTCCAAAATCGGTCACACCGATAAGTTATTCTCAGTCAGACCGAGTTTCACTTGTGCAATGGCAAAAGCCAGATCGGTGGGACCGAGTTTTTCAACTCGGTGGGTCCGAGATGGTTTCGGCGGAAACCTGACCCTAAAATTTTCGAATTAAACCTATTCTACGAGATCATTGACTGGATAGGAGTGTTTCAATCATGGCAAGAATCATAATGATCACAATGTGCTAGGAATCGGAGTGGGGAATAGCACAAAGATCGAGTCCATACCCTAGTTCGGCGGACACTCGCTACGACGGCAACGGCGGGGCAGAAATCCGTTGACGGCGGCGGAGACCAGCGACTGGAGGCTGCTGGCGACGAGAGGATGATCCGGAGACCACGAAGGCAGAGCAGGCTATCGCGCGGGCGAAGAGGTTTCGGAGAAATTTCCAAAATTTTGCCCGTCACTATATATAGCCCGACCCTGTCGGTGTGACCGAGTGGAACAACTCGGTGGCACCGAGATGCAAAACTGTGTGCAGTTATTGCAACTCAGTGTGACCAAAAAGTTCAAATCGGTTGCACCGAGATCGAAAACCTAGATCAACTTAGTGAACTCGGTAGGACTGAAAATGGAGTATCGGCCAGACCGAGATTCATAAAGAGGTTTTGGAGGTTTAAGTCTATGACGAATCGGGGACTCCGAGCGCTCCTCACACAGAGTGGTTCGAATCTGACTTGATCAAGTTTTGTGATGCAGCATGAATAGAGTTTGAGACGAGAAAAGCATAGATAGCTAGAGGAGGTTCTTAGGCATTCTTGTCCATCCACTTGGAAAAAGAAGAAAGCCAAACAATCAAAACAACAAGTGGATGTCCTTGAATGAGTAAAATATGCAACCAACATGCTCACACAATAAGATGGCAAATGAAATATGTGGCAAAGCATGCACAACCAATTCTAGCATCTATCAAGCAATTTGCGATGACTAGGTCATCTATATATGAGTATATTGACTTAGGAGTCAAGTGAGAACACTTGATCGTAGGTCATACTCATCGTTTAAGCTCAAGTGGGGTTACCACTTTTACATAAAGCATTGTTGTATTCACATCTTTAGAGTTGCTTTAGCTCAAGTCTTAGAGTAAAGCTCCCCCTAGATGTGATATCCCCCCTAAGAGGGATGAACTAACCTTGGGTTTTGTCGATGATGACTTCATGTAGATGTTGAAGATGTGGATGCTCAATGTTGATGTAGATCACTTGGAGCTATCCATTTGAGTGAATTGCACTTTCAATACCTACATGGGTTAGTCCCACAAGGAACAAACATGGATATCCATAGACATAGAGTGATGCACACACAAGATGATGTCCATGAAAACTTTAGGTTACCTTGTCCCTTGTCTTACCAACAAGAGGGTTTGTGACTCCTTGAACTAGTGCAAGATGTGGAAGTTGATTGCACTTGTTCTTGCCAAAATGATAAGAGTGAAGTATGTTGGCGGAGTCACCCTCAAGAACTCTCTAGTTCTTCTTCTTTTGGATCCACACCATCTTGATGGGAATCCTTGGAGTTGTAGTCGTACTTGATGTAGTGGAACTTGAAGTAGTCTTGGGAATCCACTTGACTAAGGTCTTAGGAGCTTCTTCAAATGCATCAATCTCCTCTTGAAGCTTGTCCTTGCCTTTTTGCTTGTAGTCTTGTGGTGGAAGATCATCTTGAGCTTGTGTCCCCTTGAAAGAAGTGTCATACTTCTCTTGTTGAGGAACAAACTTTGTCTTGGGGTATTGATCTTCTTCCCATTCAACTCCATTGGCATTGAACTTTCGTTCAAAACCAACACCTTGATTCTTCCGGTGCATTCCTTGCTTGCGCACAATTTCCTCGAATTTCTTACTTCCGGCAAGGCTCTTGTAAGCACCTTTCTCTATAATTCCCTTCAATAAGCTATTTTCTTGCTCAAGTGTAACTTGGCTAAGAGAATAATTAGTGGAATCAAGAGAACTACTAGAAGCAACAATATTGGATTTAGCATATCATTGTTACTACTAGAGGAAGAATCTTTCTTATTCTTGTTACTAGTCTTGACTTGAGGCATGTAAGTGGATAAAAGTAAACGCTTGGCAATGTGAGAAAAACTTTTCTTGCGGAGATCATCATTGATTGCTTTTAATAACTCATGCTCTTGCTCAAGATTGAGCTTTTCAAAGCATAGTTTCTCATGA
Organism: Triticum monococcum; assembly: GCA_034509565.1. NCBI lineage: Eukaryota > Viridiplantae > Streptophyta > Magnoliopsida > Poales > Poaceae > Triticum > Triticum monococcum. The sequence goes on from CM067847.1 coordinate 574,574,757, forward strand.
GCTCTTAAAAGTTCTCGATGATCTTCGAAGATAGTTTCATGGGCTAACTTAAGAGTGTTTAGTTCTTTAGTTAGAGCCTCAATCTTCTCCTTATCATTGTCATTAGTTTTAGCATGATTAATTGATGTTTCACCATAATATTCATCACTAGAGTTGTCAACAAGCAAATCACATCACCTAACAAGTCATCTTCATCACTATTAAAATCAACGTACTCGGGGTGTGTTACCTTAGGACCTTTGGCCATGAAGCATCTTCCAATTCCTTCATTTGGGGAGTCAAATATGTCGTAGGAGTTGGTTGACACAAGTGCTAGACCGGCAACACCTTCATCTTGAGTATCTTCGGAGTCGGAGTGACAACTTCTCTCGGAGTGGCTGTCGGAGTCGGAGCCGGATACCCATTCACCAACATGATCTTGATGTCTTCGTCTTGTATAGCTACTTGATGATTTTTCCTTCCTTTCTGAATCCTTGCTTCTTCGTGAGTATCTTCGTTCATAATGATCATCGCTACTCCTTCTCTCTCTTGGTGGAGATTCTTTGCTTCTTCTTTTTGGAGAATCTTCTCTTCTCTTGTAGGGAGCCGTACACTCATTGGAATAGTGTCCGGGTCTTCCACAATTATAGCAGTTTCGCTCTCGACTAGAAGATCTTTTGTCATTGTAGGACCTTGACTTGAAGCTTCTATCTTTGCTTCTACTCTTGTAGAACTTGTTGAAGTTCTTCACCATTAAGCTCAATTCTTCATTGAAGTTTTGTTTCTCACTTGATGATGTGGGGACTTCACATGATGCTTTGTAGGCACCACTTGATTTATTGTGAAGTTCCTCTTTATCCTTGAGTGACATCTCATGAGCAACAATCCTTCCAATCACTTCCGTTGGCTTGAGATCTTTGTAGTTGGGCATCATTTGGATTAATGTGCACACGGTATCATATTTCCCATCCAAGGCTCTTAGGATCTTCTTGATGATGAATCTATCGGTCATCTCTTCACTTCCTAAGCCGGCAATCTCATTTGTGATGAGAGCAAGCCTAGAGTACATTTCAGCGACACCTTCACCATCCTTCATCTTGAACTTGTCAAGTTGACTTTGGAGCACATCTAACTTGGATTCCTTGATGGAGTCGGTACCTTCATGCATATCAATCAAAGTATCCCAAATTTCCTTTGCATTCTCAAGGCGGCTGATTTTGTTGAATTCTTCGGGGCACAATCCGTTGAAGAGTATATCACAAGCTTGAGCATTGTATTGCAACATCTTCAACTCATCCGCGGTAGCTTCACGGTTTGGTTCCCTCCCATCGAAGAACTCACCTTGCAAGCCAACACAAACAATAGTCCATACGGCGGGGTTATGTCCAAGAATATGCATTTTCATTTTATGCTTCCAACTAGCAAAATTAGTGCCATGAAAGTAAGGACCTCTACGGTGATAATTTCCCTCGCTAGACACCATACTCTCCTAGGTTGTGAAACCAAGGCTATGACCACCAAAAGCTATGGAGATCAAGGCAAATGGAGACCAAAGCTCTGATACCACTTGTAGGATCGAAAGTATGTCTAGAGGGGGGGTGATTAGACTACTTGACCAATTAAAAACTTAGCCTTTTCCCAATTTTAGTTCTTGGCAGATTTTAGCTATCTTAGAGCAAGTCAAGCAATCATCACACAATTCAAGCAAGCATGCAAAGAGTTTATTGGCAGCGGAAAGTAAAGCATGCAACTTGCAAGAGTGTAAAGGTAAGGGTTTGGAGGATTCAAACGCAATTGGAGACACGGATGTTTTTCCCGTGGTTCGGATAGGTGGTGCTATCCTACATCCACGTTGATGGAGACTTCAACCCACGGAGGGTAACGGTTGCGCGAGTCCGCGGAGGGCTCCACCCACGAAGGGTCCATGAAGAAGCAACCTTTTCTATTCCACCATGGCCATCGCCCACGAAGGACTTGCCTCACTAGCGGTAGATCTTCACGAAGTAGGCGATCTCCTTGCCCTTACAAACTCCTTGGTTCAACTCCACAATCTTGTCGGAGGCTCCCAAGTGACACCTAGCCAATCTAGGAGACACCACTCTCCAAGAAGTAACAAATGGTGTGTTGATGATGAACTCCTTGCTCTTGTGCTTCAAATGATAGTCTCCCCAACACTCAACTCTCTCTCATAGGATTTGGATCTGATGGAAAGAAGATTTGAGTGGAAAGCAACTTGGGGAAGGCTAGAGATCAAGATTCATATGGTAGGAATGGAATATCTTGGTCTCAACACATGAGTAGGTGGTTCTTTCTCAGAACATATGAGTAGGAATGATGTATGTGTTCCGATGGCTCTCTCTTCGAATGAAGAGGTGGTGGAGGGGTATATATAGCCTCCACACAAAATCCAACCGTTACACACAGTTTTCCAATCTCAGTGGGACCGAATCATCAAACTCGGTCGGACCGAAATGGTAAACCTAGTGACCGTTAGGAATTTCGGTGGGACTGAGATGCAACTCGGTAGGACCGATTCGGTTAGGGTTTGGGCATAACGTAATCTCGGTGAGACCGATCGCACAAACTCGGTGAGACCGAGTTCGGCAATTAGCTAACCAGAGAGTTGGTTAGGCAAACTCGGTGGGACCGACTTGCTCTTTCGGTGAGACCGAAAAGTTACAAGAAGGAAACATAGAGTTTACCTTGCATTCTTGGTGGGATCGATTCGCTCTTTCGGTGAAACCGAAAAGTTACGAAATGGAAACAGAGAGTTTGCAAGCCCATCTCGGTGGGACTGAGAACCTTATCGGTAGGACCGAATTGCTAGGGTTTGGCAGTGGCAAATGACAAGTGAAACTCGGTGGCGCCGGATTGACAGAATCGGTATGACTGAGTTTGGCTTAGGGTTTAGGTCATTTGTGGATATGGGAAAGTAGCTGAGGATTTTGGAGCATATCATCAAGCACATAGAGCAAGAGGCTCATTAAGCAACACCTCATCCCTCCTTAATAGTATTGGCTTTTCCTAAAGACTCAATGTGATCTTGGATCACTAAAATATAAAATGAAGAGTCTTGAACTTTTGAGCTTGAGCCAATTCTTTGTCCTTAGCATTTTGAGGGTTCCACTTTCACATCCATGCCATGCCAATCATTGAGCTTTCCTGAAATAATCATCTTGAAATAGCATTAGCTCAATGAGCTATATGTTGTTATGAATTACCAAAACCACCTAGGGATAGTTGCACTTTCAGGTACTGGTTTCGCTATGTCACGAGAGCTGGGGTTGGGGCCGCATTGCTATGCTTGTTCAGAGTGTGCCAGGCGGTCCTGCTGTCGGTTACTCCGGGCATGCTTGGCAGTGTCTGGCTTTCTAACGGCCGGACTGGAGAATTGCCTAAGAAGGCTACTTTGCACTTCCGCTGCGAGAGCCGCCGTGTGCTCCCCCGTACGGAGGGAGCGTTCGGTGTTTCCGTTGACCATGATTACTCCTCGAGGGCCTGGCATCTTGAGCTTGAGATATGCGTAGTGCGGCACCGCATTGAACTTTGCGAATGCGGTTCGTCCGAGCAGGGCGTGATAGCCATTGCGAAACGGGACTATATCGAAGATTAACTCTTCGCTTCGGAAATTGTCCGGGGATCCGAAGACCACATCAAGTGTTACTGAGCCTGTACAGTTGGCTTCTACACCTGGTATAACGCCTTTAAAGGTCGTTCTTGTGGGCTTAATCCTTGAGGGATCTATGCCCATTTTCCGCACTGTATCCTGATAAAGTAGGTTCAGGCTACTGCCGCCGTCCATGAGGACTCTTGTGAGATGAAATCCGTCGATGATTGGGTCGAGAACCAATGCAGCGAAGCCGCCATGACGGATGCTAGTGGGATGGTCCCTTCGATCAAAAGTGATCGGGCAGGAGGACCATGGGTTGAACTTTGGGGCGACTGGCTCCATCGCGTATACGTCCCGTAGCGCACGCTTCCGCTCCCGCTTGGGAATGTGGGTTGCGTATATCATGTTCACCGTCCGCACTTTTGGGGGAAAGCCCTTCTGTCCATTGTTGTTCGGCGGCTTGGGCTCCTCCTCTTCATCGCTGTGCAGCCCCTTGTCTTTGTTTTCGGCTCTTAACTTGCCTGCCTGCTTGAACACCCAACAATCTCTGTTATTGTGATTGGCTGGCCTTTCGGGGGTGCCATGTATCTGGCACAAGCCATCGAGTATTCGGTCCAAACTGGACGGGCCCTGAGTATTCTTTTTGAATGGATTTTTCCACTGACCGGATTTATAGCCTTTGAATCCGGCATTGACTGCCGCGTCTTCATTGCAGTCGCTGTTAACGCGGCGTTTTTGCTTATTCCAACGTGTCCTGCCACTATTGTCCTTGGTATCCGAATTACCAGGGTTCTTTGATAAGTTGTTACTGCGAGCTAGCCAGCTGTCTTCTCCCGCGCAAAAGCGGGTCATGAGTGTCGTGAGGGCTGCCATAGATTTCGGCTTTTCCTGTCGCAGGTGCCGGGCAAGCCATTCGTCGTGGATGTTATGCTTGAAGGCTGCTAGGGCCTCTGCATCCGGACAGTCGACTATCTAGTTCTTCTTTGTTAGGAATCGTGTCCAGAATTGTCTGGCCGATTCCTTTGGCTGCTGAATTATGTGGCTTAAGTCGTCAGCATCCTGTGGACGCACATAAGTTCCCTGGAATTTGTCGAGGAATGCGGCTTCCAGGTCCTCCCAAGAACCGATTGCGTCTGCTGGCAAGCTGTTAAGCCAATGCTGGGCTGGTCCTTTAAGTTGGAGCGGGAGGTATTTGATCGCGTGTAGATCATCGCCGCGTGCCATGTGGATGTGAAGGAGATAATCCTCGATCCATACCGCCGGGTCTGTTGTGCCATCGTATGATTCGATGTTTACAGGTTTGAAACCCTCTAGGATTTTATGATCCATTACTTCATTCGTGAAGCATAGCGGGTGTGCGGCGCCTCTGTACTGGGCTATATCACGACACAGCTCGGAAGAGCTATGTCTGTTGTGTTCGGCCCGGCCGGATTTGTTGTATCCGGAGTGAAGGTCATCGTCACGTGCCGTAGGGCGCCTGCGCGATCCGTAGATCGATCTTGTTTGTCTTGCCTTATCCTCCAGTACGTCTCACAGGTCTGGCGCATTTTCCCGTGCCTTGGTTGAGCGGCGTCGGGGCATGGCTTGGGTGGAGGGCCAAGAGACCTCTCTATCGCGGCCGCAAGGTGGCCGGTCTGCCATGTAATGCGCTGGTGATGTAGGTGCTTCCTCCTCTGATTGGGGTAGCGGCCTGCGCTTTGGGCAGCTCTTGGAGGGGCGTTCGAGTTCATACTCTTCGGCCGCAAGGACTTCAGTCCATCTGTCAGCTAGCAAATCTTGGGCAGCTCTAAGCTGCTGCCTTTTCTTGAGGCTGCTTGCCGTGGCTAAAAGCCTGCGTTTAAAACGCTCTTGTTCGGCGGGGTCTAATGGTATGCCGAATTCGTCGTCATCGAGGCTTGCCTCGTCTTTGGAGGGAGGCATATAGTTATCGTACTCGACCTCTTGGTCTGCCGCTCTCTCATGAGGGCTGGCTTCTCCATCTTCCTGTGCCCAATCTTGATGAGGTGGGTGTTCTTCGGCGCTATCCGGGGTAGTATTATCTCCCGTGCCGGAATCACCATTTTTGCTTTGGCGGGATTTAGAGCGGCGCCGCTGACGCCGGCGCTTTGGCTGTTTCTTGGGGGTGTCATCCCCCACTGTTCCATCGCCATCTTCATCTTTTGGAGTATCCACCATATATATGTCATATGACGAGGTGGCCTTCCAGCGCCCTACAGGTGCTGGTTCCTGTTCGTCTCCTACATCGTCGTCCATACCGTCGATGTCTTCGGAGCCGAAGTCAAGCATGTCGGTTAAATCGTCGACAGTGGCTACAAAGTGGGTGGTGGGTGGGCTTTGAATTTCTTCATCGTTCGTATCCCATCCTCGACGACCGTAATCCGGCCAGGGCTCTCCTGATAAAGAGAGAGACTTAAGAGAATTCAGGATGACGCCAAAAGGCGAGTGCTGAAAGATGTCTGCGATGGTGAACTCCATTATCGGCGCCCAATCGGATTCGATTGGCAGGGGCGCGGGGGGTTCGGAGTCCGGGGAGGAGTCCGGATCCTTGGAGTCACGGGTCATGCAGAGCACGGGGCTAGCGTTCGGCTCGATCGCCTTTGAGATCGCAGCCCCTGAGCTGACGTACAACCGCTCGTCCTTGATTGGCGCAATAGGCTCCGAGTTAGGGGTCGGAACCGATGCTTGTGCGGCCTCCAGGGCACTGTCCGGAGGCAGAGCTAGATCATGCCCCTCGAGATAGTGCGGCGCGCTTGGCCGTGGCTCGAACCCGTCGAAGATCAAGTCTCCGCGGATGTCAGCCATGTAGTTTAAGCTTAAAAACCTGACTTGATGGCCCAGGGCGTAGCTTTCGATCTGCTCCAAGGGGCCAAGTGAATTGGCCCGCAGAGCGAAGCCGCCGAAGACGAAGATCTGTCCGGGGAGAAAAGTCTCACCCTGGACCGCATCGTTGTTGATGATCAAAGGAGCCATCGGGCCTAAAGGCGACGACACAGAGGAACTCTCAATTAAAGCACCAATGTCGGTGTCAAAACCGGCGGATCTCGGGTAGGGGGTCCCGAACTGTGCGTCTAGGCCGGATGGTAACACGAGGCAGGGAACACGATGTTTTACCCAGGTTCGGGCCCTCTCGATGGAGGTAAAACCCTACGTCCTTCTTGATTAATATTGATGATATGGGTAGTACAAGAGTAGATCTACCACGAGATCAAGGAGGCTAAAACCTAAAAGCCAGCCTACGGTATGATTGTTGTATATGGAGTTGATTGCCTACGGACTACAACCCTCTGGTTTATATATACACCGGATAGGGTTAGGGTTACATAGAGTCGGTTACAATGGTAGGAGATCTTGAATATCCGCATCGCCAAGCTTGCCTTCCACGCCAAGGAAAGTCCCATCCGGACACAGGACGAAGTCTTCAATCTTGTATCTTCATTGTCCTGAAGTCCGGCTGAAGGTATAGTCCGGCTACCCGAACACCCCCTAATCCAGGACTCCCTCAATGGACATACTTCACATCTCTACCTACTAATAAAGCACGGATTATCCTTGGAGTTGTAAATAATTACCCACCATGCCATTGATAAGTGAAACCGTTCGCGTTTTTCCCTTCTAAAATTGCCGGTAGTTTATGTCATTTATATTAAGCCTTTATCATAGATCACCAATGCTCGAGTGGTGTAGTGGTATGAGCCTAGTTGCTCCGCGCCGGTGACCCCGGTTTTACCCCTGGCTCGATCTTTCATTTTCTCCTTTTCTCTGGCACTAATATTATTGCCTCGCCCGAGCGTCATTTAGTAGATGGGCTGCAAAATGTTTCAGTTTTGGCCCAGCTTTTCTAACTCCAAATCTAACATGTGATATATGTAAATTCCTCAAAAAATGTTTAGATTTTAAATACGTTATTATATTATCCATTTCTAATATTCTGTTTATGATGCAATCTTAATTAATATATTCTTTATATGGGGTATTTTGGAATCTCTGCTACTAATGCCAGTAGGCAAGGATATTACCGCCTCGCCTGAGCATCATTTAGCAGATGGGCTACAAAATGTTTCAGTTTGGCCTAGCTTTTCTATTTTCGGGCAGATCCAAATGTTTATAACTTTCAAACCCTAACTTGAAATCTAACATGCTATATATGAAAATCCCTTAAAAAATGTTTAAATTTTAAATACGCTATTATATTATCCATTCCTGATATTCTATTTATGATGCAATCTTAATTAATATCTTCTTTATATGGGGTATTTTGGAAATGCCGGCTTAACGTTGATATTTTTGTTGTCTAATAAATTGAAAACATCTTGTGTACACTTTAAAATATCCAGTCTTGTTACATCCCTAGTTCTGGTATGACCTAGGCTAGCCCTTCATGTTTGCATCATGTTTAAATTTTAGTTAAACTTGAAATAGGGGATAATAAACCCTAGCAGCAAATGAAATTCAACCAGGTTCAAACTTAAATATTTTCAAAGACCCCAAAATGTCCTTTGAAAATGTTCATGATTTATGATAAATGTGAAAACCCCTGCCAAAAATGATGAGCATATTTCTTGGCCATTTATGGATTTTTGAATTAATTCATATTGTATTTGAGTTGGAGCAAATATATGTTATAAATATATTTAATGCTTCAATAATTCTGTTATTTTGTGAGGGGTTTTAGAATATTCCTTTCAGTCCCTGCAAAAATTATTAGAAGAAACAAAAATGATTTAGTGCTTGAACTAAATCAAAACAAATTGAGACAAATAGAAAGCACTAACTAAAATAGAAAACAGAAAGGAGAGAGAAAGGTTTTACCTGGTGCTTACCCACAGCCCCGAGGCCCAGCACTGTGCAGCCCACCTGGCCTGGCCCTGTGCCAGCCCAGCCCACCTGCCCCCCTCCCCTGTCGTCTTCCTCCCGCCAGGAGGACGCGCGCGTGGCTGCCGCGCGCGAGCATGCGCTCGGCCAGCTCCTGCTTGCCGCTCCTGCTGGAGGCCGCTGCGAGCGCCACTCGACCACCCGGACCGCTCCCACTTTACCCTCCGAATCGATCAGCTCCTCTGCTCTCCCCCTCGCTCTTTCTCTCACAGCCGAGCGGCTGCCGTCGCCGCAACTCACCGCCGACGCGCTCCCCGCCGTCCCCTCGCCCCTCCGACGAGTCCACGAGCATCTCCGCGACTCCCTCATCCTCTCCACCGAGTCACGCGACGCCGAACGCTCTACATCGCCGCCGCCATCGCCGTCTTCTACCTTCGGTTGTGCAGATCTCCAGCGACCTCACGCTGCTCTCGACGCGCCCCCAGCCTCGTCCCCGCCTCCGCTGTCTGAAGGAAATATGCCCTAGAGGCAATAATAAAGTTATTATTTATTTCCTTATTTCATGATAAATGTTTATTATTCATGCCTCTACTTGACTAGCTCATTAATCAAAGATGGTTATGTTTCCCAACCATGGACAAAGAGTTGTTATTTGATTAACGGGATCACATCATTAGATGAATGATCTGATTGACATGACCCATTCCATTAGCTTAGCACCCGATCGTTTAGTATGTTGCTATTGCTTTCTTCATGACTTATACATGTTCCTATGACTATGAGATTATGCAACTCCCCTTTGCCAGAGGAACACTTTGTGTGCTACCAAACGTCACAACGTAACTAGGTGATTATAAAGGATCTCTACAGGTGTCTCCAAAGGTACATGTTGGGTTGGCGTATTTCGAGATTAGGATTTGTCACTCTGATTGTCCGAGAGGTATCTCTGGGCCCTCTCGGTAATGCACATCACTTAAGCCTTGCAAGCATTGCAACTAATGAGTTAGTTGCGGGATGATGTATTACGGAACGAGTAAAGAGACTTGCCGGTAACGAGATTGAACTAGGTATTGGATACCGACGATCGAATCTCGGGCGAGTAACATACCGATGACAAAGGGAACAACGTATGTTGTTATGCGGTCTGACCGATAAAAGATCTTTGTAGAATATGTAGGAGCCAATATGGGCATCCAGGTTCCGCTATTGGTTATTGACCGGAGACGTGTCTCGGTCATGTCTACATTGTTCTCAAACCCGTAGAATCCACACGCTTAAGGTTTCGATGACAGTTATATTATGAGTTTATGAGTTTTGATGTACCGAAGGAGTTCGGAGTCCCAGATGATATCGGGGATATGACGAGGAGTCTCGAAATGGTCGAGACATAAAGATCGATATATTGGACCACTATATTCGGACATCGGAAAGGTTCCGGGTGATTCGGGTATTTTTCGGAGTACCGGGTAGTTACGGGAGAAGCAATGGGCCTTGATGGGCTTTAGTGGGAAGAGGAGAAAGGGGCAAGGGGCTGCTGCGCCCCCCCTCTGGTCCGAAATGGACTAGGGAAAAGGGGGCCAGCCACCTTTCCTTCTCCTCTACTTCCTTCTTCCTTCCTCCCCTCTTGGTGGACTCCTACTAGGACTTGGAGTCCTAGTTGGACTCCACATCCTGGCCGCACCAATTGCCTTGGCCGGCCTCCTCCTCCTCCATCCTTTATATACTGAGGCAAGGGGCACCCTAGAGACACAAGTTGATCCACGTGATCTTATTCTTAGCCGTGTGCGGCGCCCCCTGCCACCATAGTCCTCGATAATATTGTAGCGGTGCTTAGGTGAAGCCCTGCGACAGTAGTACATCAAGATCGTCACCACGCCGTCGTGCTGATAGAACTCTTCCCCGACACTTTGCTAGATCGGAGTCCGGGGATCGTCATCGAGCTGAACGTGTGCTAGAACTCGGAGGTGCCGTAGTTTCGGTGCTTGATCGGTCGGGCCGTGAAGACGTACGACTACATTGGTAGGTCATATTGGTGTAAAGCGCATGAAGAAACTCCATGCTGATGGGCTGTTGGAATCACTTGATTTTGAATCAGTTGATGCTTGCGAACCATGCCTCACGGGCAAGATGACTAAGACTCCATTCTTCGGAACAATGGAGCGAGCAACAGATTTGTCAGAAATCATACATACTGATGTATGTGGTCCGATGAATATTGAGGCTCGCGATAGGTATCATTATTTTCTGATCTTCACAGATGATTCGAGCAGATATGAGTATATCTACTTGATGAAACATAAGTCTGAAACATTTGAAAAGTTCAAAGAATTTCAGAGTAAAGTGGAGAATCATCGTAACAAGAAAATAAGGCTTCTACGATCTGATCGCGAAGACAAATATTTGAGGTACGAGTTTGGCCTTCAATTAAAACAATGTGGAATAGTTTCACAAATTCGTGCCACCCGGAACACCACAGCATAATGGTGTGTCCGAACGTCATAGCCGTACTTTATTAGATATAGTGCAAATCTATAATGTTTCTTACCGATTTACCACTATCGTTTTTGAGGTTATGCATTAAAGACAGCTGCATTCACGTTAAAAAGGGGGCACCATCTAAGTCCGTTGAGACGACACAATCTGAACTGTAGTTTAGCATGAAACCAAAGTTGTCGTTTCTTAAAGTTTGGGGTTGTGATGCTGATGTGAAAAAGTTTCATCCTGATAAGCTCAAAACCAAATCGGAGAAATATGTCTTCATAGGATACCCAAAAGGAGACTGTTGGGTACACCTTCTATCACAGATCCTAAGGCAAGACATTCGTTACTTATAATGGATCCTTTCTAGAGAAGGAGTTTCTCTCGAAAGAAGTAAGTGGGAGGAAAGTAGAACTTGATAAGGTAATTGTACCTTCTCCCTTATTGGAAAGTAGTTCATCACAGAAATCTGTTCCTGTGACTACTACACCAATTAGTGAGGAAGCTAATGATGATGATCATAAAACTTCAGATCAAGTTACTACCGAATCTCGTAGGTAAACCAGAGTGAGATCCGCACCAGAGTGGTACAGTAATCCTGTTCTGGAAGTCATGTTACTAGACCATGACGAACTTGCGAACTATGAGGAAGCGATGATGAGCCCAGATTCCGCAAAATGGCTTGAGGCCATGAAATCTGAGATGGGATTCATGTATGAAAACAAAGTATGGACTTTGGTTGACTTGCCCGATGATCGGCAAGCCATAGAAAATAAATGGATCTTCAAGAGGAAGACGAACGTTGATAGTAGTGTTACTATCTACAAAGCTAGAATTGTCGCAAAAGGTTTTCGACAAGTTCAAAGTGTTGACTACGATGAGAGTTTATCACTCGTATCTATGCTTAAGTCTGTCCGAATCATGTTAGCAATTGCCGCATTTTATGAAATCTGGCAAATGGATAAACAAAACTGCATTCCTTAATGGATTTCTTAAAGAAGAGTTGTATATGATGGAACCAGTAGGTTTTGTCAATCCTAAAGGTGCTAACAAAATATGCAAGCTCCATCAATTCATCTATGGACTGGTGCAAGCATCTCAGAGTTGGAATACACGCTTTGATAAGTTGATCAAAGCATATAGTTTTATACAGACTTGCGGTGAAGCCTGTATTTACAAGAAAGTGAGCGGGAGCACTACATCATTTCTGATAAGTATATGTGAATGACATATTGTTGATCGGAAATAATGTAGAATTATTCTGTAAAGCATAAAGGAGTGTTTGAAAGGAGTTTTTCAAAGAAAGACTTCGGTGAAGCTGCTTACATATTGAGCATCAAGATCTATAGAGATAGATCAAAACGCTTGATAAGTTTTTTCAATAAATATATACCTTGACAAGATTTTGAAGTAGTTCAAAATGGAACAGTCAAAGAAAGAGTTTCTTGCCTATGTTACAAGGTGTGAAATTGAGTAAGACTCAAAGTCCGACCACGGCAGAAGATAGAAAGAGAATGAATGTCATTCCCTATGCCTTGGTCATAGGTTCTATAAAGTATGCCATGCTATGTACCAGATCTATTGTATACCCTACCACTGAGTTTGGCAAGGGAGTAGAATAGTGATCTCGGAGTAGATCACTGGACAACGGTCAAAATTATCCACAGTGGAATAAGGATATGTTTCTCGATTATGGAAGTGAAAAAAAGGTTTGTCGTAAAGGGTTACGCCGATGCAAGTTTTGCCACTAATCTAGATGACTCTAAGTCTCGGTCTAGATACATATTGAAAGTGGGAGCAATTAGCTAGAGTAGCTCCATGTAGAGCATTGTTGACATAGAAATTTGCAAAATACATGCGGATCTGAATGTGGCAGACCCGTTGACTAAGATTCTCTCACAAGCAAAACATGATCACACCTTAGTACTCTTTGGGTGTTAATCACATAGCGATGTGAACTAGATTACTGAATCCAGTAAACCCTTTCAGTGTTGGTCACATAGCGATGTGAACTATGGGTGTTAATCACATGGTGATGTGAACTATTGTTGTTAAATCACATGACGATGTGAACTAGATTATTGACTCTAGTGCAAGTGGGAGACTGAAGGAAACATGCCCTAGAGGCAATAATAAAGTTATTATTTATTTCCTTATATCATGATAAAAGTTTATTATTCATGCTAGAATTGTATTAACCGGAAACATGATACATGTGTGAATACATAGACAAACAGAGTGTCACTAGTATGCCTCTACTTGACTAGCTCGTTAATCAAAGATGGTTATGTTTCCCAACCATGGACAAAGAGTTGTTATTTGATTAACATGATCACATCATTAGATGAATGATCTGATTGACATGACCCATTCCATTAGCTTAGCACCCGATCGTTTAGTATGTTGCTATTGCTTTCTTCATGACTTATACATGTTCCTATGACTATGAGATTATGCAACTCCCGTTTGACGGAGGAACACTTTGTGTGCTACCAAACGTCACAATGTAATTGGGTGATTATAAAGGAGCTCTATAGGTGTCTCCAAAGGTACATGTTGGGTTGGCGTATTTCGAGATTAGGATTTGTCACTCCGATTGTCGGAGAGGTATCTCTGGGCCCTCTCGGTAATGCACATCACTTAAGCCTTGCAAGCATTGCAACTAATGAGTTAGTTGCGGGATGATGTATTACGGAACGAGTAAAGAGACTTGTCGGTAACGAGATTGATCTAGGTATTGGATACCGACGATCAAATCTCGGGCAAGTAACATACCGATGACAAAGGGAACAACGTATGTTGTTATGCGGTCTGACCGATAAAAGATCTTCGTAGAATATGTAGGAGCCAATATGGGCATCCAGGTCCCGCTATTGGTTATTGACCGGAGACGTGTCTCGGTCATGTCTACATTGTTCTCGAACCCGTAGGGTCCCCACACTTAAGGTTTCGATGACAGTTATATTATGAGTTTATGAGTTTTGATGTACCAAAGGAGTTCGGAGTCCCAGATGAGATCGGGGACATGACGAGGAGTCTCGAAATGGTCGAGACGTAAAGATCGATATATTGGACGACTATATTCGGACATCGGAAAGGTTCCGAGTGATTCGGGTATTTTTCAGAGTACCGGGTAGTTACGGGAGAAGCAATGGGCCTTGATGGGCTTTAGTGGGAAGAGGAGAAAGGGCCAAGGGGCTGCTGCGCCCCCCCTCTGGTCCGAATTGGACTAGGGAAAAGGGGGCCGGCCACCTTTCCTTCTCCTCTACTTCCTTCTCCCTTCCTCCCCTCTTGGTGGACTCCAACTAGGACTTGGAGTCCTAGTAGGACTCCACGTCCTGGCCGCACCAATTGACTTGGCCGGCCTCCTCCTCCTCCATCCTTTATATACTGAGGCAAGGGGCACCCTAGAGACACAAGTTGATCCACGTGATCTTATTCTTAGTCGTGTGCGGCGCCCCCTGCCACCATAGTCCTCGATAATATTGTAGCGGTGCTTAGGCGAAGCCCTGCGACAGTAGTACATCAAGATCGTCACCATGCCGTCGTGCTGACAGAACTCTTCCCCGACACTTTGCTGCATCGGAGTCCGGGGATCGTCATCGAGCTGAACATGTGCTAAAACTCGGAGGTGCCGTAGTTTCGGTGCTTGATCGGTCGGGCCGTGAAGACGTACGACTACATCAACCAAACGCTTCCGTTGTCGCTCTACTAGGGTACGTAGATCACACTCTCCCCTCGTTGCTATGCATCACCACGATCTTGCGTGTGCGTAGGAATTTTTTTGAAATTACTACGTTCCCCAACACTGTCCCCGTGTTGAGCTGCTGCACCCTTCCCCGCTCTTCCTTTCGCCTTTCCCGAGCCGTAGCCTGCGCCCGCACGCCACCGAACTCCGGCCGCCGCCGCGAGCTCCGCTCCGGCGAGCTCCGACGCCCTCGCAACCTCCCACTAGCTCCGCTGGATGCGGACGACGACGAGCTACGCCCCAGTGGTCTTCGCGCGTCCAGACGCCGCTCGTAGCGCAAGTCCGGCGAGTCGCCGCCGCCGTTTTGGTCGTCGCAGGCCGAACTCCAGCGACTGCTGACGTGGCCTCTAGTTAGGCACTAATTACCCCTAGAGACACTGACAGTGGGCCCCAGCGCCACTAATCTAAATTAGATTAGGAATAACTCCTCTGTTAACTAACTGAGTCACTGACATGTGGACCCCACACGTCAGGTTTGACCCTGTCGGCTCCGTTGACCTGCTAACGCAGGCAGGACGCAATGCTGACGCAATATTTCATTTTCTGGTTTAAAATTAATCAGGAAATTCCAGAAAATGTTCAAAACTTCTAAAAATCATAGAAAATAATCTATAGCTCAGAATGAAATAATTTATATATGAAAAATTATCAGAAAAATTCAAGGAATCTGGTTATGGCATTTTCATGCATGTTTGAACAATGTTTGTCCTCTGTTTTGGACAAAACAAATAAATGGCATTTAACTAATCATAATTGGAGTTTGAATTTGAATCTTGTTTCAAACCAACTTCATTTAATTGTGTTCCTAGTTGCATTAGCTCATACAACATCACATACTCATGCCATGTTCATGCATCATAATGTTGCATATGCTTGTGTCTGATTTCCGACACCGTTCCTTCTCGGTAGGTCCTGCTCCGGAAAGTGTTCGAGAGTACCTATTAGTGGAGCAGTGCCCCCCTGTTGATCTACCAGGCAAGCAAACCCCCTTGTTCATTCCGACATAATCCTACTCTCTCGCTCCTGCTCTCATTTATTGCATTAGGACAACAACGATTCAATTGCTACTTTATGCTGCGGTAGTTGAACCCATTCCTCTGCATGACCTGTCATTGCCACAGTAAATAGTTAAAACCCACTAGCATGTGTAGGAGTTGATTGAGCCATGTTGTGTTCTTGCCATGCCATGCCATGCCTGCTATTGCTTAGACTTGTGTCAGGTCTGATTCATCGGGAATGAATTGGAGTGGTACGACATGTTCTGGTGCTGAGAGTTAAGCGTGTGAACACGATTTGGTAAAGGTAGCGGTGAGAGGCCATGTAGGAGTACATGGTGGGTTGTTTCACTGGAACAGTCCTTAAGCACTGAGTTCCGTGTATGTTGTCCAATGACTAGCTACTACCACACATTGGAATGCTTAAGTGCCCCTCTCGACTTATTAGCCAACTCGATCTCTGTCCAGGAGTTGCAAATAGTCTCTGGTGTTTGTAGGTAGTGTTAGTAGCATAGCAAGTGGCACCCGGCCAGGTGGGCTTGGGACAGACTAGGCACAAGTGGCACGGTGTACCAAGCGCAGATCCATCCGGCGAGGTGGCCTTGGGAACCCTGCACATATTGTTTGGGGCCGTGAGCGACACTCCGGCCGGATCTCCTTGCGGATGGAACCCGAATAGGCGATAAACTTGGACTAGAGTCTTGTGTGGTTAGTCAGGTCATGGCCGACACCCTCGCCAGGCTTCTGTTTGAAGGTTGCCGAGGTACATGATGTGTACATGGTGATAAGTGGTGAGAGCGTGTGTGAAGAAGTACACCCCTGTAGGGTTATCATGATCTATTCGAATAGTCGTGTCCTCGGTTATGGACTTCTTGGATGCTTACGTGTTACATAGACAACTTATAGTGGATACTCTAAAATGCTCAAGACAAGTGTGAGTGCTATGGATGGCCCTATCGTCAGGAGACGAGGATGAGTCCATAGTAGTGTATTGATGTGGTGCATAGTGGACTCGTGTGCGCTGCCTCATTGTAACGCCCCGAGACCGATGCGCCAGGTGTCCGCCAGTTATTCGTCGTGGTTGCGTTGTCATTGCTTGCGTGTCATGCATTGCATATCATGTCATCATGCGCTTTTCTTTTGCATACGTGTTCGTCTCATGCATCCGAGCATTTTCCCCGTTATCCGTTTTGCATTCCGACGCTTCGTTCTCCTCCGGTGGTCAATTCTACCTTTGTTTTGTGTGTGGGGATTAAACATTTCCGGATTGGACCGAGACTTGCCATGCGGCCTTGGTTTACTACCGGTAGACCGCGTGTCAAGTTTCGGGTCATTTGGACTTCGTTTGATACTCCAACGGTTAACCGAGGGACCGAGAAGGCCTCGTGTGTGTTGCAGCCCAACACCCTTCCAAAGTGGCCCAAAACCCACCTAACTCTGTTCCATCGTCTCGGTCGTTCGATCACGATCGTGTGGCTGCAAACCGCACCTCCTTTGGACTCTCCTAGCTCCCTCTACCTATATATATGTGATCCCCTCCGAAATATTCGCGGTACAAACCCTAGATCTATCTTCCCCGTCGCCGCCGGACGAAAAAACCGCAGCCCGGACATGTCCGCTCTGCCCTCCACCTCACCCAGGCCAATTGGTGGCCGCCACGTCAGCTCCGCCGCCCCTCTCCTCCACTCGCGCGTCGCCACCTGTCCACCGCCGCCGCCCCGCGTCGCCGGACCCGCGGCGCCCGTGGCCGGCCCGCCCGAGCCGCCCCGGGCCAGATCCGCACCGCCGCTGCTCTCCTCCTTCGCCGGCTTGCCACCCGGACCGAGCCTCCTCCGCCCGCGCCGGAGCATCGCCGGACCTCCGCCGGAGTCCTCCGCCGCCGCCTCGTGCTTCTCCGCCGGCGACCTCGCCCGTAGCGCCGTCTTTGCCTCCCCGCCGCCGTCCCGGACTCCTCCGGCCCCGATCCGAGCCTGAGGAGGACCCTCACCGCCTTCCCGCCGCTCGCCGCGGCTCCGGCCATCCCCGTCGCCGGAATCTCCCAGCGCTGCCGCCGCCCTTCCTTGATCCCGATCGGATCGGGAGGAGCCGAGCGCGCCCCGTTGACCTCCGCGTGGGACTCGCGGGCCGCAGCGCTCCCAGGCCCAGATCGCGCTCCCGCCTGGCCTGCCTCCTTCCTCCTCTGTTGGGCCAGGCCCAAGGGTGAGCCGGCCCCCAGCGCCCCCTCCTCTTTTTTTCCCTTGCGGTTGGGCCTGCCAGATTCGGCCCGATGCACGTTTTTTTCCTGTTCAGCGATTTTGTCTATTATCCAGTGATTGCTAGTTTTGCAGATTAGTCCCCCTAGTTCATGCATTTAATAACTTCACAACCGTGCATCGGATTGAAATGATTTATATATGAAACTTGCTCAGAATTTTGTGTAGATTAATAATATCCAACTTTCACCTATGTTTGAAATATTTAAAATATTGTTTGCATTAAATTTGCTCTATGCCATGCTAAAATGATTTAATTCATAACTAAATAACCATAGCTCCGAATTAAATAAACTTTATATGTAAATGGGGTAGAATTTTGCCTAGTTTATCATGGTGGCATCACGTTGCATGTTAAAAAACTCTAAAATTGTGTTTAGGACAGATCAGGACCAAACCTAATATTTGCACATGGGGATTTTCCGGAATTGTTGTTCGTTGCTTCCGGCCGCATTTAACCGTGACTAGATAGGTAGTTTTACTTTGATTCACCCTCTTGCCATGTTTTACAACATTTAACATTGTTGGGTACATAAACGAGATCGAACTAAATAAATGTCGTGGTGTTCCATCAATATGCAGCTCGTGACATATTGAGCTCCACTTAACTTGTAGTGTTGTTTGTGCACTTTGCCATGCCATGCCATGCTTCTGTAAACCGGACATGCATCATACTCGATTGTGCATCATGCCATGTTGGTGTGTTCGTTGTTTACTATGTTGTGTGCTTCTTTTCTGGTGATTGCTTCCTCAGGTTGATTCCGGTAACGTCGAGTTTGTGAGGATCCGTTCGACTACGTCCGCTTGTCTTCTTCATGGACTCGTTCTTCTTCCTTGCGGGATTTCAGGCAAGATGATCATACCCTCGAAATCACTGCTATCTTTGCTATGCTAGTTTGCTCGCTCTTTGGCTATGCCATTGCTACGATGCCTACCACCTGCTTGTCAGCCTCCCAAATTGCCATGTTCCGCCTCTAACCCACCATTGTCCTAGCAGATCGTTGATTGGCTATGTTACTGCTTTGCTCAGCCCCTCTTATAGCGTTGTTACTTGCAGGTGAAGATTGAAGTTTGTTCCTTGTTGGAACATGGAAATCGTTCCATTTTGGAACATGTTTACTTGTTGGGATATCACTATATATTGTATTTAATTAATGCATCTATATACTTGGTAAAGGGTGGAAGGCTCGGCCTTATGCCTGGTGTTTTGTTCCACTCTTGCCACCCTAGTTTCCGTCATATCGGTGTTATGTTCCCGGATTTTGCGTCCCTTACGCGGTTGGGCTATAATGGGAACCCCTTGACAGTTCGCCTTACGTAAAGCTTCTCCAGCAATGCCCAACATTGGTTTTACCATTCGCCACCTAGCCTTTTCTTTTCCCTTGGGAGTCGCGCTCCCGAGGGTCATCGTTATTTTACCCCCCGGGCCAGTGCTTGTCTAAGTGTTGGTCCGAACTAAGTAGACTGCGGGGCCACCTCGGGGAAACTTGAGGGCTGGTTTTACTCGTAGGATGTCTCATCCGGTGTTGCCCTGAGAATGAGATATGTGCAGCTCCAATCAGGATGTCGGCGCATCGGGCGGTGTTGCTGGATTAGTTTTACCCTGTCAAAATGTCTTGTTGTACTGGGATACCGAGTCTGATCGGAATATCTCGGGTGGAGGTCTATTCCTTTGTTGACCGTGAGAGCTTGTCATGGGCTAAGTTGGGACACCCCTGCAGGGATTTGATCTTTCGAAAGCCGTGCCCGCGATTATGGGCAGATGGGAATTTGTTAACGTCCGGTTGTAGAAAACCTAAAGTTGACCTTAATTAAAATGAATCAACCGCGTGTGTAACCGTGATGGTCTCTTTCCGGCGGAGTCCGGGAAGTGAACACGGTTGTTGGAGTTATGCTTGACGTAGGTAGTCCAGGATCACTTCTTGATCATATTTTATCGACCGTGCTTTGCCTTCTCTTCTCGCTCTCATTTGCGAATAGGTTAGCCACCATATATGCTAGTCGCTTGCTGCAGCTCCACCTCATACCTTTACCTTACCCATAAGCTTAAATAGTCTTGATCGCGAGGGTGCGAGATTGCTGAGTCCCTGTGGCTCACAGATACTTCCAAAACCAGTTTGCAGGTGCCGTTGAGTCCGTGCAGATGACGCAACCAAGCTCAGGAGGAGCTCGATGAAGACTTTGTCCGTTGTGTTGTTTCGTTCTAGTTGATCAGTAGTGGAGCCCAGTTGGGGTCGATCGGGGACCTTTGTCGCATTTGGGGTTCTTCTTTTATTTTGGTTCCGTAGTCGGACCATGAGTGCATTTGATTGATGTAATGTTTATTCATGTAATTGTGTGAAGTGGCGATTGTAAGCCAACTATGTATCTCTTATTCCTTATTATATTACATGGGTTGTGTGAAGATTACCTCACTTGCGACATATGCCTTCAATGCGATTATGCCTCTAAGTCGTGCCTCGACACGTGGGAGATATAGTCGCATCGAGGGTGTTACACTCATCTCAAAGAAGTTTCTTGTTGTCGTATAACAGGATAGCCACTGAGTCAAAGCTGGCTTGCTGCAACTAAACCCCATTTCACCTTCTTGATACAAATGCATGTATGTTAGGATCTGATGTAAGTCTTGCTGAGTACCTTTGTACTCACGTTTGCTTTATTTATGTTTTGTAGATGAGACATCTGTCTCACTAGTAGTACCACTTGGACTTCGACGAGTAGCTTGTACCTCAGCTACAATCTTGGTCCCTTGGGAGGGACTTGTGGATATTCACGCTCCTCGGCCCTTTTCTTTTGTAGTTGTCTGTACTCAGACATGTAATGCTTCCGTTGCTGGTATTCTCTGAATGATGGGTCATGTGACCCCTGTTTGTATATAATGCTATGTGGCTCTTCTGAGCCTTTATCTATATGAGTTTGCGTTATGTTGTGATGCCATGTTGTACAAGACATACTTGCATGTTATGCGTACGTGTGACGTGTACTGCTATGTGTGGGATCCGACAATCTAGTTGTTTATCCTTGGCAGCCTCTCTTATGGGGAAAATGTAGTTTAGTGCTTCCTTGAGCCATAGTAGTCCTGCTAGCCCAGCACTACTGCTCAGAACACTTGACAGGCCGGCATGTGTTCCACTTTGTTCCTATGTCTGTCCCTTCGGGGAAATTTCACGCGGTGACTTCCGGAGTCCTGCCTAGCCTGCTACAGCCTGGGTTCCCCGGAGTCCTGTTAGCCCAGTGCTACAGCCCGGATTCATATGTTGTTGACCGACATGCTCGATGTGATTCATGTATGCCTGTCCCCATAGGTTAGCACCGCTTTGGGTTCACGACTAGCCATGTCGGCCCGGGTTCTCTGTCATATGGATGCTAGCGATACTATCATATACGTGAGCCAAAAGGCGCAAACGGTCCCGGGCCATGGTAAGGTGACACCAGTGGGAATACCGTGCATGAGGCCGCAAAGTGATATGAGGTGTTACAGGCTAGATCGATGTGACTTAGAATCGGGCACCCGACAGCTTTGGTATCAGAGCCTGACTACCTGTAGGATTTCCAAGCCAACCTGGTCGAAGTTGAGTCTAGAAATTCTTTAGTTATGTAAGGGAATTGATTGTGGAAGGGAACCTAAGGCTCTTTTTACTCCTTATACCTCATGCCTTCTGATGTGAGTCATCTTATCTTTCCTACGGGGTTAAGGAGCTAGGCTTCCTCTTTTGTCTATCAGGATCATGTGTTACTACTCCGTAGTTTCTTAGGATTGGTTGATCTGAGTCATATCCCAGTTCGAGTATCTCCGTTGTAGCCTAGTTAGTAATATTTTTGAACCTTGAGTGATGATGTTGAGGTTTGTGCTACCCGTCTTTGCAGAATGTTTCATTTTGAGCATTCTACTACCGTTATGCTGCCGGAATTGTTCTAAGAGTTTGAGAGATACTAAATTCTTATGCTACCCTCTGCAACCTATAGTTGATGCTGAATCCATCCTTGTCTTCCTTGGTTTCGTTCTTCAGGATGTTGCCGGTTAACCGAAGTTCTATTGCTCGTAGCCGGAACCACGGAGATGGTAGGGATGAGGATCCTCCCGATCAGTCTTCGTTGGCAGAGTTCATGCTAGAGATGGAGAGGAACAAGCGTGAGTCTAACCACTTGCTAGCACGTATTGAGGAGAACACCTCCCAGCAGCACAAAGAGTTTGTGTCCATTCATGACTTCATTGGCCTGAAACCACCTACCTTCCATCATTCCATTGAACCACTTGATGCAGATGACTGGCTCCGTAGTATCACACACAAGCTGCGTTCTGCGAACGTAGCTGAAGGTGACAAGGTCACCTATGCTGCTTATCACCTGGAAGGTCCTGCTAGTATTTGGTGCCAGAACTATGAGGCTATGCTTCCAGCTGGCCAGATACCCACCTGGAGAGATTTCTTTGAGGCTTTTCGCGAGCATCACATCCCTCAGGCTCTCATTGACCGCAAGAGAGAAGAGTTTTGTAGTTTCACCCAGAGTAAGATGGCTGTTGATGCTTATAGTAGAGAATTTGAGAACCTTGCCCGCTATGCTACAGAAGAAGTGTCCACAGATGCCAAGAAGCAGGCTAGGTTCCGGAAGGGTCTCAACCCCAAGTTGCGTCGTGATCTCCACTTGCATCATTGCAATACATTCCACGCTCTTGTGAACAAGGCCATTAATGCAGAGACAACTCAACTCACCTACGAGGAATCTCGTAAGCACACCCGTGATTTGGGTTCTTCCTCCAGTTCTAGTTCTGAGAAGCGCCGGATTTGGGTTCCGAACTCCGCTCTTCCACCCGGTTATACACCAAGGCCTTCTTGTGTGGCACCTCACCCAGTTAAACCGTATGCTACACCCATGACTATTGGTAGACCACTTGTCAATGCGGGTCCTTGTCCTACCTCCAAGATTTGTTACAAGTGCGGAGAGCCAGGCCACATTGCCCGTATTTGCACTCAGACCTATGTTGCTCCACCCCAGCCCGAGAAGTCTGTTGGCCGTGGTAGTAAGTCTTCACACCAGATGATCAGTGCCAAGTCAGCTCCCACTGAACTTGGACGTGTGCATCACGTCTCAGCTAAAGACGCTCATGATGATCCAGATGTCGTTCTTGGTACACTCCTTGTCAACTGTCACCTAGCTTTGGTTCTATTTGATACCGGGGCATCTCACTCCTTCATTTCCGAAAGTTATGCCCGTTTGCACGACATGTCATTTTGTGATATGCCCTCCCCACTACTCATTCAAACTCCTGGATCCAAGTGGCAAACATCTAGGATAAGTTATGGCAATGAAATACATGTTGACAGACTTGTATTTCTAGCTTCCTTGATATCCCTCAAGTCTTTAGATATTAACATCATCTTGGGTATGGACTGGATGAAAGCTCATTATGCCAAGATTGACTGTTACACCAGGTCTGTTCAGCTCACACACCCCTCTGGCAAGATAGTCACTATCTCCACCAAAATTGCAAGGCGTCAACTATATTCTCTAAATGCCAGCCCTCTTCCTGACCTTGAAGATATCCCGGTAGTTCGCGACTTTCCGGATGTCTTTCCAGAGGAACTGCCAGGTATTCCACCTGACAGAGATGTAGAGTTTGTTATAGATCTTATCCCCGGAACCGCCCCAATTTCTAGGAGACCTTACAAGATGGCACCCTTAGAGCTAGCCGAGCTTAAGAAACAACTCGATGAATCATTGCAAAAGGGTTTCATCCGTCCTAGTTCTTCTCCCTAGGCTTGCCCCATCCTCTTCGTCAAGAAGAAGGATGGTACGGACCGAATGGTTGTAGATTATCGTCACGTTAATTTGGTCACAATAAAGAACAAGTATCCGCTCCCCAGGAACAACGATCTGTATGATCAGCTCGCTGGATCCTCAGTCTTCTCCAAGATGGATTTGAGGTTAGGCTACCACCAAATCAAGATCTGAAGTGGGGATATTCCTAAGACGACTTTTGTCACTCGTTATGGTCAGTACGAGTACACCGTCATGTCCTTTGGTCTAACCAACGCTCCAGCTACTTTCTCTCGCTTGATGAACTCGATCTTCATGGAGTACTTAGATAAGTTCGTCGTGGTTTACCTCGATGATATCCTTATTTACTCGAAGAATGAGGAAGAGCATGCCGAACATCTTAGACTTGTGTTAGAGAAACTCAGAGAGCACCGCCTTTATGCCAAGTTCTCCAAGTGCGAATTTCGGTTGCCAGAAGTGACCTATCTCGGCCACGTAATCTCTGGTAAGGGCATTGCTGTCAATCCCGAAAGAGTTCAAGCCGTTCTTGATTGGACTCCACCTGAAACGGTTAAGCAAGTTAGGAGTTTCCTTGGCCTAACCAGTTATTGTCGCCGCTTCATTGAGAACTTCTCCAAAGTGGCCAAACCTCTCACGGAACTTCTCAAGAAAGATAAAAAGTTTGAGTGGTCCCCACAGTGTGAGCACAGTTTTCAGGAACTGAAAAGACGTCTGACTTCTGCTCCCATACTTGTGCCACCGGATTTCACTAAGGACTTTGTTATCTATTGTGATGCCTCACGACAGGGACTAGGTTGCATCCTTATGCAAGATCGCCATGTGATTGCCTATGCATCTCGACAGTTGCATCCACATGAGGAGAATTATCCTACACATGATCAAGAGCTTGCAGCCGTAGTCTATGCACTTAAGACATGGCGACATTACCTTCTCGACAAACGATGCGAGATTTACACCGACCACTAGAGTCACAAGTATATCTTCACCCAACCAGATTTGAACCTTAGGCAAAGACATTGGTTGGAGTTGATCTCAGATTACGACTTAGGGATTACCTACACCCCAGGCAAGGGGAATGTCATGGCTGATGTGCTAAGTCGTAAGTCCTATTGCAACAATCTCATGTTACAACAGGGCCAGCCATTTCTCCATGAGGAATTATGTAAGCTTAACCTTCACATTGCTCCTCACGGATTCCTTTCTACCTTGGTTGCGAAACCTACCCTTGAGGATCAGATCATTACTGATCAGAAGTTTGATAGGGGTGTTATCCGCATCAAGAGAAACATTAATAAGGGACTTGGTGGATGTTTCTCTATGGATGATCGATGTGTTGTTTTCTTTGAGAATCGCTTGGTGATTCCCAAGAATCAACATCTGCGACAACTGATTCTTAAGGATGCACATGAATCCCCTCTCACGATTCTTCCCGGTAGTACTAAGATGTATCAGGACCTACGCCAGAGGTTCTGGTGGACTAGGATGAAGAGAGAAATTGCTCAGTTCATTGCTAACTGTGACGTTTGTCGTCGCGTTAAGGCAGAGCATCAGAGGCCTGCTGGCACCCTTCAACCTTTAGCTATTCCTGAGTGGAAATGGGATAAAGTTGGTATGGACTTCATCACCGGCTTTCCCAGGACCAAGAGAGGGAATAATGCTATCTTCGTAGTCATTGATTGTCTTTCCAAAGTGGCTCACTTCCTACCCGTTCGAGAGAGTATCACTGCTAGTCAGCTCGCTGACTTATATATTTCTCGAATAGTATCACTTCATGGTGTTCCACTAGAGATCAATTCAGACCGTGGTAGTCTTTTCACCTCTCATTTCTGGGAGAGTTTCCAAACTGCCATGGGCACCCATCTTTCCTTCAGTACCGCTTTCCACCCTCAATCAAGTGGTCAGGTGGAAAGGGTCAACCAAATTCTCGAAGACATGCTTAGAGCTTGTGTTATCTCCTTTAGTATGGATTGGGAGAAGTGTCTTCCCTTCGCCGAGTTTGCTTATAACAATAGCTACCATTCCAGCCTCAAGAAAGCTCCTTTTGAGGTTCTGTATGGACGAAGATGTCAAACACCTTTGAACTGGTCAGAAACCGGTGAAAGACAATTCTTTGGACCGGACATGATTCAGGAGGCAGAAGAGCAAGTTCGCATCATTCGTGAGAACTTGAAAACATCCCAATCTCGTCAAAAGAGCCAGTATGACCATAGTCATAAGGAAGGTGCTTATGAAATTGGCGACAAGGCTTACCTTCGGGTTACCCCTTTGAAGGGTACCCATCGTTTCGGTATCAAGGGCAAGTTGGCTCCTCGCTACATTGGTCCTTTTCGCATTCTCGCTAAACGAGGAGAGGTTGCCTACCAGTTGGAACTACCCCCACATCTTTCTTGGGTTCATGATGTCTTCCACGTCTCTCAACTCAGGCGTTGCTTCTCGGATCCCATCCGCGGAGTGGATCACGAAACGCTTGGCCTCCAAGATAACATCACTTATCGAGAGTACCTCGTTCGCATTCTGGATCAAGCAGAGCGAGTCACTTGACGTCATAACATCAAGTTTCTCAAGGTTGAGTGGTCTCATCACTCCGAGAGAGAAGCTACCTGGGAGCGTGCAGATCGTCCTCGACCGGAGTACCCCACTTTCTTCCCGCCGACTCCTAAATCTCGGGACGAGATTCTTCTGAGTGGGTGCGAGTGGTCACATCCCTAGTTCTGGTATGACCTAGGCTAGCCCTTCATGTTTGCATCATGTTTAAATTTCAGTTAAACTTGAAATAGGGGATAATAAACCCTAGCAGCAAATGAAATTCAACCAGGTTCAAACTTAAATCTTTTCAAAGACCCCAAAATGTCCTTTGAAAATGTTCATGATTTATGATAAAGGTGAAAACCCCTGCCAAAAATGATGAGCATATTTCTTGGCCATTTATGGATTTTTGAATTAATTCATATTGTATTTGAGTTGGAGCAAATATATGTTATAAATATATTTAATGCTTCAATAATTCTGGTATTTTGTGAGGGGTTTTAGAATATTCCTTTCGATCCCTGCAAAAATTATCAGAAGCAACAAAAATGATTTAGTGCTTGAACTAAATCAAAACAAATTAAACAAATAGAAAACACTAACTAAAATAGAAAACAGAAAGGAGAGAGAAAGGTTTTACCTGGCGCTTACCCACAGCCCCGAGGCCCAGCACTGTGCAGCCCACCTGGCCTGGCCCTGTGCCAGCCCAGCCCACCTGCCCCCTCCCCTGTCGTCTTCCTCCCGCCAGGAGGACGCGTGCGTGGCTGCCGCGCGCGAGCACGCGCTCGGCCAGCTCCTGCTTGCCGCTGCGAGCGCCACACGACCCCCGGACCGCTCTCACTTTCCCCTCCGAATTGATCCGCTCCTCTGCTCCCTCCCCCTCGCTCTTTCTCTCACAGCCGAGCGGCTGCCGTCGCTGCAACTCACCGCCGACGCGCTCCCCGCCGTCCCCTCGCCCCTACGACGAGTCCACGAGCATCTCCGCGACTCCCTCGTCCTCTCCACCGAGTCATGCAACGCCGAACGCTCTGCATCGTCGCCGCCATCGCCGTCTTCTACCTTTGGCTGCGCAGATCTCCGGCGACCTCACGCTGCTCTCGACGCGCCCCCAGCCTCGTCCCCGCCTCTGCTGTCCCCGTGGTGAGCTGCTGCACCCTTCCCTGCTCTTCCTTTCCCCTTTCCCGAGCCATAGCCTGTGCCCGCACGCCACCGAACTCCGGCCGCCGCCGCAAGCTCTGCTCCGGCGAGCTCCGGCACCCCCGCAACCTCCCACTATCTCCGCTGGATGTGGACGATGACGGGCTACGCCCCGGTGGTCTTCGCACGTCCAGACGCCGCTCGTAGCGCAAGTCCGGCGAGTCGCCGCCGCCGTTTTGGTCGTTGCCGGCCGAACTCCGGCGACTGCTGACGTGGCCTCTAGTTAGGCACTAATTACCCCTAGAGACACTGACAGTGGGCCCCAGCGCCACTAATCTAAATTAGATTAGGAATAACTCCTCTGTTAACTAACTGAGTCACTGACGTGTGGACCCCACACATTAGGTTTGACCCTGTCGGCTCCGTTGACCTGCTGACGCAGGCAGGACGCAATGCTGACGCAATATTTCATTTTCTGGTTTAAAATTAATCAGGAAATTCCAGAAAATGTTCAAAACTTCTAAAAATCATAGAAAATAATCTATAACTCAGAATGAAATAATTTATATATGAAAAATTATCAGAAAAATTCAAGGAATCTGTTTATGGCATTTTCATGCATGTTTGAACAATGTTTGTCCTCTGTTTTGGACAAAACAAATAAATGGCATTTAACTAATCATATATGGAGTTTGAATTTGAATCTTGTATTCAAACCAACTTCATTTAATTGTGTTCCTAGTTGCATTAGCTCATACAACATCACATACTCATGCCATGTTCATGCATCATAATGTTGCATATGCTTGTGTTTGATTTCCAACACCATTCCTTCTCGGTAGGTCCTGCTCCGGAAAGTGTTCGAGAGTACCTATCAGTGGAGCAGTGCCCCCCTGTTGATCTACCAGGCAAGCAAACCCCCTTGTTCATTCTGACACAATCCTACTCTCTCGCTCCTGCTCTCATTTATTGCATTAGGACAACAATGATTCAATTGCTACTTTATGCTGCGGTAGTTGAACCCATTCCTCTGCATGACCTGTCATTGCCACAGTAAATAGTTAAAACCCACTAGCATGTGTAGGAGTTGATTGAGCCATGTTGTGTTCTTGCCATGCCATGCCTGCTATTGCTTAGATTTGTGTCAGGTCTGATTCATCGGGAATGAATTGGAGTGGTACGACATGTTCTAGTGCTGAGAGTTAAGCGTGTGAACATGATTTGGTAGAGGTAGCGGTGAGAGGCCATGTAGGAGTACATGGTGGGTTGTCTCACTGGAACCGTCCTTAAGCACTGAGTTCTGTGTATGTTGTCCAATGACTAGCTACTACCACACATTGGAATGCTTAAGTGCTCCTCTCGACTTATTAGCCAACTTGATCTCTGTCTAGGAGTCGCAAATAGTCTCTGGTGTTTGTAGGTAGTGTTAGTAGTCTACCAAGTGGCACCCGGCCAGGTGGGCTTGGGACAGATTAGGCACAAGTGGCACGGTGTACCAAGCGCAGATCCATCCGGCGAGGTGGGCTTGGGAACCCTGCTCATATTGTTTGGGGCCGTGAGCGACACTGCGGCCGGATCTCCTTGCGGATGGAACCCGAATAGGCGATAAACCTGGACTAGAGTCTTGTGTGGTTAGTCAGGTCGTGGCCGACACCCTCGCCAGGCTTCCGTTTGAAGGTTGCCGAGGTACATGACGTGTACATGGTGATAAGTGGTGAGAGCGTGTGTGAAGAAGTACACCCCTACAGGGTTATCATGATCTATTTGAATAGCCATGTCCTCGGTTATGGACTTCTTGGATGCTTACATGGTACATAGAGAACTTAAAGTGGATACTCTAAAATGCTCAAGACAAGTGTGAGTGCTATGGATGGCCCTATCGTCAGGAGATGAGGATGAGTCCATAGTAGTGTATTGATGTGGTGCTTAGTGGACTCGTGTGCGCTGCCTCATCTCAAAGAAGTTTCTCGTTGTCGTAGAACAGGATAGCCACTGAGTCAAAGATGGCTTGCTGCAACTAAACCCCACTTCACCTTCTTGATACAAATGCATGTATGATAGGATCTGATGTAAGTCTTGCTGAGTACCTTTGTACTCACGTTTGCTTTATTTATGTTTTGCAGATGAGACATCTGTCTCACTAGTAGTACCACTTGGACTTCGACGAGTAGCTTGTACCTCAGCTACGATCTTGGTCCCTTGGGAGGGACTTGTGGATATTCAGGCTCCTCGGCCCTTTTCTTTTGTAGTTGTCTGTACTCAGACATGTAATGCTTCCGTTGCTGGTATGCTCTGAATGATGGGTCATGCGACCCCTGTTTGTATATAATGCTATGTGGCTCTTCTGAGCCTTTATCTATATGAGTTTGCGTTATGTTGTGATGCCATGTTGTACAACACATACTTTCATGTTATGCGTACGTGTGACGTGTACTGCTATGTGTGGGATCCGACAATCTAGTTGTTTATCCTTGGCAGCTTCTCTTATGGGGAAATGTAGTTTAGTGCTTCCTTGAGCCATAGTAGTCCTGCTAGCCCAGCACTACTGCTCAGAACACTTGACTGGCCGGCATGTGTTCCACTTCGTTCCTATGTCTGTCCCTTCGGGGAAATGTCATGCGGTGACTTCCGGAGTCCTGCCTAGCCTGCTACAGCCCAGGTTCCTCGGAGTCCTGTTAGCCCAGTGCTACAGCCCGGATTCATATGCTGTTGACCGACATGCTCGATGTGATTCATGTATGCCTGTCCCCATAGGTTAGCACCGCTTTGGGTTCACGACTAGCCATGTCGGCCCGAGTTCTTTGTCATATGGATGCTAGCGATACTATCATATACGTGAGCCAAAAGGCGCAAACGGTTCCGGGCCATGGTAAGGCGACATCTGTGGAAATACCGTGCGCGAGGCCGCAAAGTGATATGAGGTGTTACAGGCTAGATTGGTGTGACTTAGAATCGGGGTCCCGACAAGTCTTTTTGCACAACTCCACTTATCATGTTGTTTGTCGTGTGGCATCATCAAAGATTCAAGGGATTCAAGAATGTTGTTAGGTGTGAGTATGAGGGACGAACGTTTTTTTATATTGCAACACACGGGCATGTTTTGCTAGTAAAAAATAATGAAATTTGCTCGGATAGGTGCATCTATGTAGAAGTGAAATGATCGGCGAGGTTGGCAACGAGCCTTGGCTACCTGAGTAGTGTGCGTCAGGGTGGTGCAGGCTGCCGTGCGTGCGGGCGCCATCGATGATTCCTAAGCCATCACTGGGGGTGCCAGTTCCTCACCGACATTGCCGGTTTTCCGATGGGATGGTTGATCAAATGCTGGCCGTTGTGAAGACTACGACATGGAAGACAAGAAGAGCGAAGAAAGACGAGGATGTAATGCACCTTGTTTGATGGGGACCCGACTAGGCAGATCCAATGCAATTTAATCCGACTTAACAAAAAACAGAGTAAATAGCATAAACCTATCACAGTTGGGACTAGGGTCCCCAAAATACCGTATTTTGAAAATTTCCTAATACGTACCGCTTCCGTGTTTTTTGATTTCAAAAAACTACCATGTCGCACTGATGACTATGTTGGTTAACTTTAAGCATGATTATGATAGCTCAGGTCCACTACTCAGGTTGACTGTTGACCGGTTATGACAGGTGGGGCCCAAAATTTTAAAACACAATCGCGTCCCTACTATTTTCTAAAAAGCAATCAGGTCCTTGTATTTTTTAAAGCAATCGGGTCCTTGCATATTTTTAAAAAGTAATTGAGTCCCTAAAAAATAAAATAAAGCAACGGGGTCCCTACAAATAGAAAGAAAACAATCAGGTCCCCACTAACGAGCTTGTCGCTGGAGTCGATGTGGTCATCGGCCCGCCTTCAGCGCTGCGCTGGAGCAGTACGTAGCGACGTCGTCCCTACTACTCTGCTGCACGTGGCAGAGCTCGAGGGCATGCCTCCTGCTACCGACTGCTGGACGTGGTGGAGCTTGAGGGCGTGCCCCTGCTACCAGTTGCTCCACACAGCGGAGTTCGAAGCCTTGTTGGGTGCATCCAGAGGAGCTCCAAGGCGGCTCTGGCTTGAAGGCGGAGCTCAAAGGCATGCGCCTTGGCCTTGTTAGTTGCGCTGGCGTGTGCATGGTGCTCTGCGTGGTGGGCATGGTAGGCGGCGGCTAGAGGAAGGTGGAGGGGCGTGTGCTCATCCTGGAGCACAACTGGATATGGAAATGCGGTGGAGCGGCTGTGGCCGGACGTCTGAGAATTTTGAGGATTTTATTTTCATGGGTATTTAGTGGGAATAACTGCACAATTTAACAGAGTTAGTTTTTATGCGTCGTCGGTACTTGGTTTTTCGGAACCCTAACCCCAATTATGTTATTATAGTTGTTAGAATAAATCCGAGGCACTCCGTTGATCATTCGAGGACCAAGCAATCACACGAGCACAACACCGAGATTTGTTAACAAGGTTCACCGATATGGCTACATCCCCGGGGCTTGACTATGGGCGCTCCTCCCCGTGACACCGTCACAATACCGCACACCAGCCACCCGGGCGCCGGCACACGCCGCCGGCTCCCCCTTGCGCGCCTGTGCTATTATGTTGGCATAGGTTACATCGTGTGTCTACCCTCGCTATATATGAGAGGCCTAGGATACAAGTGTCCTACTAGGACACGACTCCATATCTTATGTAAACACAATACAACTCAGAGTCCAATTGTAACCTAACTTATACACTATATTCGACACAACTCCAACAAATTCCACCTTGGCGAATATTCTCCACCACCTTGAATTCGTCAATGCGTCAAACTTCCATGTACATTGGACTTGAACTTATCCCATGAGCATTGCTGCTACTCCAAAGACTCCATATGACTCCACCTGCAACTTGTAGTCCCTTCTTTTCTTGATCACAGTCAACACTCGAGCAAAATTAAATTTCTCGTTACTCTAGTTTGTGCTCCCAACTTCCAGAGTACCAATCCAATGCCATCACACACTGATCACTGATCTGCGTGAAAGTGAACAACTCACATATTGGGTGTCACACGTAAGAGTTACCTGAACTCAACATCATCGCTCCTTTTTTGACCGCCTGTATGAAACTTGAAGGAATTTCACCGTTGCTTGTAGTCACCCCGAGTCAAATTCGCAGTTGTCTCACCACATGTATGACCACCAGAGCCCTGGCCGGTCTCCATGTCCCGTGCATACCGCACGCCTCGCCGCTATTACCGCGTCGAGCCTCCGCTGTCCTGGTCGAGTCTCAAGGGTCGCGAACCCACACCACTCAACCTCCACTGCAGAGTACCATCGATCATCACTGACCGATGACGAGTTTCATGCTTCCATCAGACCACTGGGCTCCAGTCCGAACTGCGTGTCACTCGCTTTTTCCCGCTGAATAGGCTTCGACTCTCTGAGCTCTTACGTCATAGCCCCTCAATCCAGCTCCACCTTCAACATGACTCCATGATAGATGATCAGTCCACCCTTGCGCCTCATCGACTTCAAGCTCCGTGTATACACCACCTTGAATCAATCCCGCGCCATAGTCTTGTCGAAGCCGCACAAGCCCTCGGGGCCTGCGCCACGTGTTTCCACGCCCAGAAGTCGGTCACCATCGGCATCACGCTCCTTTGTCGTCGTCGCCGATCCCACCATCGTCTTCTGTACCAACCGACTCACGTCGATCCTGTCAAACTATCTAGTCCGACCCAGCCGAACTTGTCTGGCTGCACGACACGCTCAAGGCTCTCAAATCGTCTTCCGCGAATTTCCATCCATCGCACGGTAGTTCCATCACTACTGACATGACTTCCCGCAACGCCTTCAAGCATCCTTGGTGTGCCAACAAATCTTTCACCCTCGTCTGCCATAACCCAAGGTCTTCAGTTCCGTGAACTTCTCCACCTCAAACCTGGTACCCGATGGCACCATAGTTCTTTGTATGGCTGACCTGCAAAAAATTATCCGAGCTTTCCACGCGATACCCCAAGTACACAATCAAATCCTTCACGTACTATTTAACGAAACCAAATATTTCTTTGGCCTTCACGTGATGCTCCCTTGGCTTCAACTTCCCATGCTTAGCTTGCTTTGTCAAAGTCAACGCCTCCTGCCAATTCCGATGGATGCCAACGCAATGGATTATTTCCTTGGCCAAATTGATCTGCTGCCTCTCGTGTCTTTGTCTCCTTTGCCGGCTGCTGCCGCTCCTGTTAACCAGCGTGCAGGTCTCCGCAACAGAGACGAGGAGAACACGGCTCCTCTCGGACTCGGTCCTAATTTTTTGTTCCAAAACAGAATCTCGTACGCTACCTTGCAGTCACGGTCGAACGCCCGCGCCGGCTTCCTGCGCGCTGCCATCATCTGGCCAGTCCACGACCTGGCATAGTTGCACAATCCCAACGATGCATCGCTGCCGCCTTCTCAAGCGCACTTTCGCCGCCGCCGCTTCTGCGTTTCCGACCGCTGTACGCTCGCCCGATTGATCCTTCTGATCCATCACCGCACGTCAAGCTTGCTGTGCGTACACATGCTTTTCACTGATATGCTTTCTTCAATCTTGTCGAGAACCACGCCGCACCCGGCTACATCTCAAACTCGATTCTTCCTCCAGATCAACAATCCAGCAACCTCCGACAACCTAGCTCATGATACCACTTGTTAGAATAAATCCGAGGCACTCCGTTGATCATTCGAGGACCAAGCAATCACACGAGCACAACACCGAGATTTGTTAACGAGGTTCACCGATATGGCTACATCCCCGGGGCTTGACTACGGGCGCTCCTCCCCGTGACACCGTCACAATACCGCACATCGGCCACCCGGGTGCCGGCACACGCCGCCGGCTCCCCCTTGCGCGCCTGTGCTATTATGTTGGCATAGGTTACATCGTGTGTCTACCCTCGCTATATATGAGAGGCCTAGGATACAAGTGTCCTACTAGGACACGACTCCATATCTTATGTAAACACAATACAACTCAGAGTCCAATTGTAACCTAACTTGTACACTATATTCGACACAACTCCAACAATAGTTTTATGCTATTTACTCCAAAAAATCATAAGCTGCTTAGTATTTTTTGACACTCTTTTCCTATGTACAATCTCGTAAATTGACATTTTGGCTCAAAACTGATAACCATGGCGTCTCAGGTTGTTTGTTCTTATAGATACTGATAAACGTCTAAATATAAATATATGTTTGAGAACATAAGAGGTTGTGCTCGCATAGTTATGGCAGAAACTCCCAAGAACCCTTCCTTTTTTTGAAAAACAGCTGGGTGTGCAATATTCGCATAGACCAGAAAGCATAATTTTTTGAAGGTTAGATAATTTTATTCATCGGAAACATTACACATATGAAGTGTGGACATATACACGCAGTGGTTGGATATGGTTTATGTCAACCTTTGTCGAAGAGTGGGAGCCTGATTTGCTCGGGGGAAGTGCCATTCTCCGTACTCATTCTCGATTTTGAGTTGGTGGCGTTTTTGCTATTCTCTCAACTGACGGTTTTATTTTTGATCTACTTTGCAAAAGGATTTTCTCATCATCTTATATGAGTTTGGTCAATTGACTCTGTATCTAAAGCAATGTGAAAGCTTGTTTTGAGAAATGCCCTACTTTGTCTTGTATCTACACACATCTTGCGAAGGAAGTTGGTTTTAACCCTAGCAGCACATTCAATTATGGAATATAAATTGGATCTTGACGATGAATATGAATGGGAAGTCGGCCGAACAGTGTGCTTTATGTAGCTGGGAGTTGATTTTCATTTTCTTAGTGTCAACATAGAACAACAGGAGTGTTGTGTTAATTTTTGGGATTTTTCGGGGTTTGCTTCGACATTTTTATACATTAATTTAGTTTTCAATGCATTCATGTGCATAATTCAAATTTGAACTACATGCACATGCTCTAGTGCATATAAATTGGTTGAAAATTCAAATATGTGTCCTTGGTTGCATGCTTAGGTCGCATGCCAGAAATGGGCATGAATGTCAAACGCCCTGCCACCGTCACTCGGCCGTAAACATTGAGATACCTGGTTTTTAAATTCTAGTAAATCCAAAACTCGTCTGAAATTCATGAAACTTGGCATGCTATCATGGAGCGGCATTAACATGTTGAGGTAATTTTTTTGTCCCATTTGGGGCAAGTTTGGGTATATGCTTCTCACAGACCAGAGCTTCTCACAACAAGCATGATGCTTTCGATAGGGAACGTCCCACATTTGGGGACGAAACATGTCCATTGCCTCTTATTGCTTTCAGAAATTTTCTCGTGTTAACATAGAATAACATGAGTGTTTTGTCAATTTTTGTGATTTTTCGGGGTTCGTTTGGACATTTTTAAGCATTAACCGAGTTTTCAATGCATTTATGTGCATAATTCAAATTTGAACTACATACAAATGCTCCAGTTCATATAAATTGGTTGAAAAATCAAATATGTGTCCTTGGGTGCATGCTTAGGTCCCATGCAAGAAATGGGAATGAATTTCAAACACCAGGGCACAATTGATTGCCACAAAATATTGAGATACCAGGTTTTTAAATTCTAGTAAATCCAAAACTTGTCTGAAATTCATGAAACTTGGCATGCTATCATGGAGCGGCATCAACATGTCGTGGTAAAATTTTTGTCCCATTTGGGGCATATTTGGGTATATGCTTCTCACAAACAAGAGCTTCTCACAACAAGCATGATGGTTTCGGTAGGGAACATCCCACCTTTGGGGACAAACGGTATCCATTGCCTCTTATTGCTTCAAAAAAATTCTCATGTCAACATAGAACAACAAGAGTGTTGTGTCAATTTTTGTGATTTTTGGGGTTCGTTTGGACATTTTTATGCATCAACTGAGTTTTCAATGCATTTATGTGCATAATTCAAATTTGAACTACATGCACATGCTCCAGTGCATATAAATTGGTTGAAAAATCAAATATGTGTCCTTGGGTGCATTCTTAGGTCCCATGCAAGAAATGGGAATGAATTTCAAACACCAGAGCACCGTTGATTGCCGACAAAACGTTGATATACTTTATTTTTAAATTCTAGTAAATGCAAAACTCATCTGAAATTCATGAAACTTGGCCTGCTATCATGGAATGGCACCCGACATGATGTGGTATTTTTTGCGTCCATTTTGAGAGAAGGCGCACTCGAATAATGACATCCAACAAAGGTATTTTGAAAAAATAGCTGCCACTTTAATATCTCAAATGTTTGTATAATTCAAACCGCATGTGTTCTATTAACCATTCAGGTGACGCAACATGTTTTGGTTTTAATGGTTGTAGGAGGTGCAATGCGGACAACTGCTTGACCTTGACGGAACGGGAGGCATGCTAGCGCAGTCCGGTGCGCAGGCTGACCGAGAGGCGTGCAAGCTGGCCTCGAATATGCAGGCTCATCAGGAAGCGTGTGAGCTGTACGCTGTGGAGGCTCACTAGGAAGCGAGCCCTTTGACTTCCATGGCCGCCCGCCTTCCTCTCCGTGCGCATGCCCCCCTTAGCGGCATGGGCCGCCGCCTTTGACAACGGCGTCCCGTAGGACAATAACGACAACAACGGCGCGGCACGCCGCCTCCGCCGCCGCCAAAAATAGTTTTTTCTTTGGTTTAATACTGTATCTTGATCATATTAATATAAATTTGCAGTATGACTGAATAAAAGATATGGTTTGAGCGAAATTGTGTTTTCTCTCTCTTAATGTACAGACTTATCAAACGATTTTCTTTTGAAAAAACATCAATGGTTTTTAAATATAAAACACTCATCGCAAATGTTTTAGTTACAACACCCGTATGCAAACCTGGAGCTTCCCTAGGAAGCCAAGGGAAAATGTGCCGAGCATGATTTTTGCGGCTCTTGATCGCAGACGTTTTAGATAGAACACCATATGCTAAGTGAGCGCAGGATTTGTGCATCTCTTCAACGCAAACGGATCTTTTAGATGACCCATGTGTAACCACTTACAAACAATTTGGTAAGATTTGTGTCTGTCATATTTGGTATGTTACCATTTGTCAAACTGGAAAGAATGACATTTGTTGATCTAGTAACATTGCCTTTTGTCAACCTGTAACACTGCGATTTGTCAAAATATGAAGCTAAAAATTACTAGTAGTATCTACTTTTTGCAACTAAAATTCAGTAATTAAGCATATATTTCATTCATAGATTAAGCAGCCGTTCTTAGTTTATACAAATAGTTCAACTCGACAGCTGAACCAACCAAACTTTTCCCCAATTGTTGCCAACCACCTACTGAAATAGCTAGTTCAACTATATATACTAGCTAATTTTAAGTACGTTGTACAGTTCCACCACATCTATAGTCAGATGAACTAAACAAAATAGCCCCTAAATACTACTACTACGGAGGGGCTTTGTACTACTTCCGGCTGCCTCTCCTCTACCGAGCGCGCTTAGTAAGAGGCGGAGGAGGAGGAGCCTACCGACGAGCTGGGCAACCGCAATACGGTGCGTGCCGCTGCTGCAGCTTCAGTGACGGCGTGTGCCGCAGCCATGGCGGCGGTAAGGCTCTTTGCGTGCTCGACGAGGCGCTCCTCCTCAGTGTAGCGCGCAAGGTCGCTAACGCACGTGCGGGCATCCACCTTCACCTCCCGCCTTTGGCGACGGTGGCGGAGCGGGTGATGACCCCGACGGTCGACGATGGGCTGGCGGCCACGGCGGCCGACGATGGGGTGGCGGCCATGAGCACCACCTCCCGCCTTCAGGCCGCGGTGGCGGGGCGGGTGATGGCCACGGTGGCTGGCAGTGGGGTGGCGGCCACGACGGCTACCTCCCGCCTTCGGGCCGCGGCGGCGGAACGGGTGATGGCCCTGGCTTTCGACGGTGGTGTGGTGGCAACGGCGGCCGGCAACAGCTGTCGGCGGGCACCGATGGCGGAGCGTGTGGTCGGTGTTTCACGCACACCCAACAGGGACACCACACGCACAGCACTACGCCGGGGACTACGCCGCCGCCGCGGCGTAGCCTCCCAGCTGGAGCTGTCCTCTGATGACGGCGGAGTGGCTTAGCGAGGACGATGAACCGGTGTCATTGGCGATTGTGGGAGAAGCAGACGATATAAGCTACATGGAGGGAGGGGAAAATGCGATGCAGGACTCCCCAGCCATGAGGGTTTATATAGCAGGCCGGTAAGCATTGGGATTTTGGGGGATTTTACCGAGTCGGGCGGGAAGCTTGCGCGGGAACCTGCGAGGTTGCGCGGGAAAGGGCTCATCAGCGATTCATTGGCGCTACCGTTTGGCCAAAAGAATGCCCCCACGCGCTGCGCAAGCTTGTGCTGTATGCCGTCTGCGGCAGTGGGGTGACAAGACGTGCGAGAGGAGGACGAAAGGCCACGTACACATACGGTTAATAAAAAAAATTGCGATTTAATTACCTACTATACCCCCATCCTGGTTTATAAGTATGATCTAACTAATAAAATACGAAGGCATGTCGCCAAAGATTATATAGTTGGATTCGTACTGAACATAGTTTCCAATTATATAATTTTTATAACATGCATTAACATTTTGTTGGTTAAATTTGAGGGCAAAGTATATCACATAATATAAAGGGGACTATACACTAGACGGAGATGGTAGCACACGGCCGCTCTCTACGTAGCGACACACCTGTCGGCCGGCTCGTAGGTAACCATTTCCTGTGTGTTTAACTGCTCTGTGCGCGTGGTTGCTTGCGGTTCAGGCGGCCACGGTGCGCTCTGCTCTCGCGTCCATCCGGGTGCTCTGCCCTCATCCCTCCATGTGCACTGCCAGTGTTTGGGGCTGGCGCACGATCATGCACGTTCGTGTGCATGCGGTTGCGCCAGGCGCGGCGCGATGATGTAGTTACCCGCTGCAAAAAGTACCATGCGGACGCGCCGAGAATCCACGCCGCTAGGCCCCCTTTTATTCCTGCGACCATTTACCTTCATCTCTCGGCACACCCATGAGGACACATATAGAGAGGACATCCTCCAATGGCGCTCCTCGTGGCTCCAATGGCGCTCCCAGTGGCCGACGACGACAATGGCGGGCAGTTCAGCACGCAACACGTCGTGGACACCCACGTGAGGGGGAAGGCTCTCTCGGTGGTGTACACGAACGATCTGGTCTCGGTGGAGAGCGCCATCCAAACTATGGAGCGGTTCCTTGCCGAGGTCAAGTACCAAGTGGTCGGCTTCGACCTCGAGTACACCATGGGTCATGCCGACCACGATCAGAAGGTTGCCATCACCCAGTTGTGCGTGCAACATGACGTCCTCGTCTACTACTACCACCTGGACACAAGGCCTTCCGAGCATTAAACCAAGTTTATCAACAGCTCTGACTACAGTTTCTCTATGGTGGACACCACAAACGATCTAAAAGCGCTCAAGGTTTCGGGCTTGAAATGCCCGAATTTTTCAACATCCAGCGCCACTACAAGGTCTGGGGCAGCAAAAAAACAAACTGAACTCCCTGGTTGACCTCGCCTCGGCCATCATCGACCCCTACTACATGAAGATGAAGAATGAGAGCAATAAGGACAAGGATGTCTGGCACAGCGTGTGGCATGAGAGGCTGGATGAACAACATGTCAAATACGCGGCCATGGACGCGTACACAAGCTACGAGATGTAAAGGCGGATCATTGACATGAGGAATTGTCTTCTTTCTTCCCCAGACAAGGGGTCGAGCCACAGAGCAGTGGTGGGAGCGTCACAAGAAGTAGATGACTAGACGATCGTTACTTCTACTTTAGAACTAGATGATACCCTGCGCGTTGCCGCGGGACTTATATCACTACATCGGAGGAGGATTATGGAGTGAAAAATATTAAACCATGAAAAGAAAAATAATATAGATTTGTTTGAATCATTAATACAATTATATGAAATCAGACATATTAGTGTGTTGTATAGTATCCTCACTAGGAATTAAATGTATCTTTTATTTCAAAAATTGGAATGCATCGGCGCATCGCTAACACAAAAAAGGAACATGTTTTTTCCACTAACGTAAGAAAGGAACATGTAGTCTGATGAGATTTGTCTCATAATAATTGAAGATAATATAATTTGATTGGCTATTAGGAATGCATCTTATCAGGAAACAAAGATATTTCATGTTATTTAATTAATTGATGAGGCAAATCTTTTGTTCCATTTTGAAAATAATAATAGTTTTGCGACCCATATTGTGTTAACGCGTCCAAATAGAAATTAGCTTGCACAGTTTACCTTGGTACATTTTTCGACAAAAAATAATCTGGTGTAAAGAAAACGGCATAATTCCTGAAAGTGTGGGTGAGGGAGTCCTAGAAGGGGTCCTCGAGCGTCCGGCCTGTTATCTATGGGCCGGACTGATGGGCTGTGAAGATATGAAGACCAAAGACTATACCCGTGTCTGGATGGGACTCTCCTTGGCGTGGAAGGCAAGCTTGGTGAATAACTATGAAGATTCCATCTTATGTAACCGACTCTATGTAACCCTAGATCCCCTCGGTGTCTATATAAACCGGAGGGTGTAGTCCGGAAAGGATATACTCAATACCGTAGTCATACAGGCTAGACTTCTAGGGTTTAGCCATTACGATCTTGTGGTAGATCAAGTCTTGTAACACTCATATTCATCAATATCAATCAAGCAGGAAGTAGGGTATTACCTCCATAGAGAGGGCCCGAACCTGGGTAAACATCGTGTCCCCTGTCTCCTATTACCATCAACCTTAGACGGACAGTTCGGGACCCCCTACCCGAGATCCGCCGGTTTTGACACCGACATTGGTGCTTTCATTCAGAGTTCCTTTGTGCTGTCGCTGAAAGTTTAATGGCCCCTTCATTCGTCAATAATGACCCTGTCTACAGAGAAACTTTCCTTCCCGGGCAGATCTTCGTGTTCGGCGGCTTCGCACTGCCGGCAAACTCGTTTGGCCATCTGGAGCAGGTCGAAAGCTACGCCCTTGGCCATCAGGTCAGATTCGGGAGCTTGAACTATGTCGCAGACATCCGTGGAGACCTAATCTTCACCGGATTCGATACCGCAGTAGCCGCTGCCGGTCACCCTGATGATCATGACCTAAATCTGTCATCGGACCGCATCTAGGAGATCGCTCCTGTAACCACTCTGGCCTTGGAGCCAGAGCAGGAAGCGCCACCCGAAGACGGGAGGATTAACCCCACCACGGAGGCTGTAGATTCCATAGCGTTGGAGCCGCACATGGACCTGATCTCACACGATGCCCATACCACCGGAACGCCGGACTCATCTCCGACCATAGGTTCTGAACCACGCGAGCC
Organism: Triticum monococcum; assembly: GCA_034509565.1. Lineage (NCBI taxonomy): Eukaryota > Viridiplantae > Streptophyta > Magnoliopsida > Poales > Poaceae > Triticum > Triticum monococcum. Next base: position 574,616,391 of record CM067847.1, read on the forward strand.
CGCGGACGCTGAGCTTGATCGTTTATCGATCTTCAAATTTAGCGCCGCAGACATCTTCCAGCACTCGCCTTTGGGCGATGGGCTAAACTCATTTAAAAACATGTCCTTGGCGTAGGACTCTTGGCCGAACTATATCCGGCTCGAACTAGGGGCTGACGATGGATAATTTTACTTCCCACCCGCCACCCAATTCATAGCCACAGTCGAGTATTCGGCCGATACACTGGATTACGACTCCGAGAATATCGACGGCACGAACAATGATGCCGATGACAATGAAGACCTTGTTGATACAACTAATGAACAAGATGAATGGGCAGATAGGCAGGTTAGCCCTGCTAAATAGGTCACACAGGAAGATTCGGAGGACGACAATTACCTTCCGCTCTCTAAGGATGAGGTGGGCCTCGGCACTGAGGATTTCATCGTGCCTGAGGAACCTCGTGAGCAGGAGCGTTTTAAACGCCAACTAATAGCCACTGCAAGGAGCCTGAAAAAGAAGCAGCATCAGCTTCAAGCTAACCAAGATCTGCTCAATTATAGATGGACCGAAGTCCTAGCTGCCAAATATTACCGCCTTAGTGGACCAGCCAAAAGCTACCCGAAGCATAGATTGCTATCCCAGGGTGACGATGGGGTGCTGGAGCCCGTACCATCATCGCACAATGCGGCGGGTCGACCACAACGGGGCACAGGTAAAGCGGCAACTCAAGCCGAACACCAAACCGCCCTACCTTGCAGTAAAAGCAAGAACAAAACAGCTTAGGGTTATACATACGACAGCCACCTATTCGGACATGTTCTACCTCTTAAGCACTGCGTTGGTTTTCCCCGAAGAGGAAGGGATGATGCAGCAAAGTAGCGTAAGTAATTCCCTCAATTTTTGAGAACCAATGTATCAATCCAGTAGGAGGCTACGCGTGAGTCCCTCATACCTGCACGAAACAAATAAATCCTCGCAACCAACGCAAATAGGGGTTGTCAATCCCTATAAGGCCACTTACGAGAGTGAGATCTGATAGATATGAAAAAGATAATATTTTTGGTATTTTTATGATAAAGATGCAAAGTAAAATAAAGGCAAAGTAAATATCAAAGGAAATAACTAAGTAGTAGGAGATCAATATGATAAAGATAGACCCGGGGGCCATAGGTTTCACTAGTGGCTTCTCTCGAGAGCATAAGTATTCTACGATGGGTGAACAAATTACTGTTGAGCAATTGACCGAATTGAGCATAGTTATGAGAATATCTAGGTATGATCATGTATATAGGCATCACGTCCGAGACAAGTAGACCAACTCCTGCCTGCATCTACTACTATTACTCCACTCATCGACCGCTATCCAGCATGCATCTAGAGTATTAAGTTAAAAACAGAGTAACACCTTAAGCAAGATAACATGATGTAGAGGGATAGACTCATGCAATATGATTAAAACCCCATCTTGTTATCCTCGATGGCAACAATACAATACGTGCCTTGCTGCCCCTACTGTCACTGGGAAAGGACGCACCGCAAGATTGAACCCAAAGCTAAGCACTTCTCCCATTGCAAGAAAGATCAGTCTAGTAGGCCAAACCAAACTGATAATTCGAAGAGACTTGCAAAGATAACCAATCGTACATAAAAGAATTCAGAGAAGATTCAAATATTATTCATAAATAGACTTGATCATAAACCCACAATTCATCGATCTCAACAAACACACCGCAAAAAGAAGATTACATCGAATAGTTCTCCACAAGAGAGGGGAGAACATTGTATTGAGATCCAAAAAGAGAGAAGAAGTCATCTAGCTACTAACTATGGACCCGTAGGTCTGAGATAAATTACTCACACTTCATCGAAGGGCTATGGTGTTGATGTAGAAGCCCTCCGTGATCGATGCCCCATCCGGCAGAGCTCCGGAACAGGCCCCAAGATGGGATCTCATGGATACAGAATGTTACGGCGGTGGAATTAGGGTTTTGGCTCCTTATCTGATCGTTTGGGGGTACGTGGATATATATATATATATATAGGAGGAAGGAGTACATCGGTGGAGCAATAGGGGGCCCACGAGGGTGGAGGGCACGCCCCTACCTCGTGGCCTCCTCTTTTCTTTCTTGACGTAGGGTCCAAGTCTCTCGGGTCTTGTTCGTTGAGAAAATCACGTTCCCAAAGGTTTCATTCCGTTTGGACTCCGTTTGATATTCCTTTTCTTCGAAACCCTAAAACAGGCAAAAAAACAATTCTGGGCTGGGCCTCCGGTTAATAGGTTAGTCCCAAAAATAATATAAAAGTGGATAATAAAGCCCAATAATCTCCAAAACAGTAGATAATACTGCATGGAGCAATCAAAAATTATAGATATGTTGGAGACGTATCAAGCATCCCCAAGCTTAATTCATGCTCGTCCTCGAGTAGGTAAATGATAAAAACAGAATTTTTGATGCGGAGTGCTAATTGGCATAATTTTAATGTAATTCTTCTTAATTGTGGTATGAATATTCAGATCCGAAAGATTCAAGACAAAAGTTCATATTGACATAAAAATAATAATACTTCAAGCATACTAACAAAGCAATTATGTCTTCTCAAAATAACATGGCTAAAGAAAGTTATCCCTACAAAATCATATAGTCTGGCTATGCTCTATCTTCACCACACAAAATATTTAAATCATGCACAACCCCGTTGACAAGCCAAGCAATTGTTTCATACTTTTGACATTCTCAAAACTTTTTTCAATTTTCATGCAATACATGGGCGTGAGCCATGGACATAGCACTATAGGTGGAATATAATGGTGGTTGTGGAGAAGACAAAAAGGGAAAAGATAGTCTCACATCAACTAGGCGTATCAACGGGCTATGGAGATGCCCATCAATAGATATCAATGTGAGTGAGTAGGGATTGCCATGCAACGGATGCACTAGAGCTATAAGTATATGAAAGCTCAAAAAGAAACTAAGTGGGTGTGCATCCAACTTGACTGCTCATGAAGACCTAGGGCATTCTGAGGAAGCCCATCATTGGAATATACAAGCCAAGTTCTATAATGAAAAATTCCCACTAGTATATGAAAGTGATAACATGAGAGACTCTCTACTATGAAGATCATGGTGCTACTTTGAAGCACAAGTGTGGTAAAAGGATAGTAGCATTGTCCCTTCTCTCTTTTTCTCTCATTTTTTTATTTGGGCCTTTTCTCTTTTTTTGGCCTCTTTTTTTTCTTTTTCTTTTTATTTTTTGTCCGGGGTCTCATCCCGACTTGTGGGGGAATCATAGTCTCCATCATCCTTTCCTCACTGGGACAATGCTCTAATAATGATGATCATCACACTTTTATTTTTCTTACAACTCAACAATTACAACTCGATACTTAGAAAAAACATGACTCTATGTGAATGCCTCCGGCGGTGTACCGGGATATGCAATGACTCATGAGTGACATGTATGAAAGAATTATGAACGGTGGCTTTGCCACAAATACTATGTCAACTACATGATCATGCTAAGCAATATGACAATGATGGAGTGTGTCATAATAAACAGAATGGTGGAAAGTTGCATGGCTATATATCTCGGAATGGCTATGGAGATGCCATAATAGGTAGGTATGGTGGCTGTTTTGAGGAAGGTATATGGTGGGTGTATTATACCGGCGAAAGGTGCGCGGTATTAGAGAGGCTAGCAAAGGTGGAAGGTTGAGAGTGCGTATAATCCATGGACTCAACATTAGTCATTAAGAACTCATATAATTATTGCAAAAATCTACAAGTTATCAAAGCAAGGTATTACATGCATGCTCCTAGGGGGATAGATTGGTAGGAAAAGACCATCGCTCGTCCCCGTCCGCCACTCATAAGGAAGACAATCAAAAAATAAATCATGCTCCGACTTCATCACATAACGGTTCACCATACGTGCATGCTACGGGAATCACAAACTTTAACACAAGTATTTCTCAAATTCACAACTACTCAACTAGCACAACTTTAATATTACCATCTCCATATCTCAAAACAATTATCAAGCATCAAACTTCTCATAGTATTCAACACACTTGTAAGAAAGTTTTATTATTAATCTTGTATACCAAATATATTAGGATTTTAAGCAAATTACCATTATATTAAGACTCTCAAAATAATCTAAGTGAAGCATGAGAGATCAATAGTTTCTATAAAACAAATCCACCACAGTGCTCTAAAAGATATAAGTGAAGTACTAGAGCAAAATTATATAACTCAAAAGATATAAGCGAAGCACATAGAGTATTCTAACAAATTCCAAATCATGTATGGCTCTCTCAAAAGAAGTTTAAAGCAAGGATGATTGTGGTAAACTAACAAGCAAAGACTCAAATCATACAAGACGCTCCAAGAAAAACACATATCATGTGGCAAATAAAAATATAGCTCCAAGTAAAGTTACCGATAGAAGTAGACGAAAGATGGGATGCCTTCTGGGGCATCCCCAAGCTTTGGCTTTTAGGTGTCCTTAGATTATCTTGGGGGGTGCCATGGGCATCCCCAAGCTTAGGCTCTTTCCACTCCTTGTTCCATAATCCATCAAATCTTTACCCAAAACTTGAAAACTTCACAACACAAAACTTAAAGTAGAAAATCTCATGAGCTCCGTTAGCGAAACAAAATAAAAGACCACTTCAAGGTACTGTAATGAACTCATTCTTTATTTATATTGGTTTTATACCTACTGTATTCCTACTTCTGTATGGTTTATAAACTATTTTACTAGCCATAGATTCATCAAAATAAGCAAACAACACATGAAAAACAGAATCTGTCAAAAACAGAACCGTCTGTAGTAATCTGTAGCTAGCGCAAGACCTGGAACCCCAAAAATTCTAAAATAAATTGCTGGACGTGAGTAATTTATCTATTAATCATCTGAAAAAATAATTAACTAAATATCACTTTCCAAATAAAAATGGAAGCAGTTTTCGTGAGCGCTAAAGTTTCTGTTTTTTACAGCAAGTTCAACAAGACTTTCCCCAAGTCTTCCCAACGGTTCTACTTGGCACAGACACTAATTAAACACAAAAAAACACAACCAAAACAGAGGCTACATAAATTATTTATTACTAAACAGGAGCAGAAAGCAAGGAATGAAAATAAAATTGGGTTGCCTCCCAACAAGCGCTATCGTTTAACGCCCCTAGCTAGGCATAACAAGCAAGAATAGATCTAGGTATTGCCATCTTTGGTAGGCAATCCATAAGTGGCTCTCATAATAGATTCATAAGGTAATTTAATTTTATTTCTAGGAAAGTGTTCCATGCCTTTCCTTAATGGAAATTGGAATCTAATATTTCCTTCCTTCATATCAATAATTGCACCAATCATTCTAAGGAAAGGTCTACCAAGAATAATAGGACATGAATGATTGCAATCTATGTCAAGAACAATAAAATCTACAGGAACATAATTCCTATTTGCAACAATAAGAACATCATAAATTCTTCTCATAGGTTTCTTAATAGTGGAATCCGCAGGGTGCAAGTTTAGAGAGCAATCATCAAAATCACGGAAACCTAGCATATCACACAAAGTCTCTGGAATCATGGAAACACTAGCACCCAAATCACATAAAGCATAGCATTCATGATATTTAATTTTAATTTTAATAGTTGGTTCCCACTCATCATAAAGTTTTCTAGGGATAGAAACTTCCAATTAAAGTTTTTCTCCATAAGATTGCATCAAGGCATCAACGATATCTTTAGTAAACGCTTTATTTTGACTATAAGCATGAGGAAAATTTAGCGCGGATTTTAACAAGGAAATACAATCTATCAAAGAGAAATTTTCATAGTTAAATTCCTTGAAATCCATAATAGTGGGTTTAGTAACATCTAGGGTTTTAATTTCTTCAATCCCACTTTTATCAAATTTAGCATCAAGATCAACAAATTCCGAATTCTTGGAACGCCTTCTAGGTAAAGGTGGCTCATATTCAGTCCCATCATTATCAAGATTCATCTTGCAAAACAAATATTTAATAGGGGACACATCAGTAACTTTTAGATCTTCATCTTTATTTTCATAGCAATCCGGTTTAGCGGCCATCTTATTAACTAAGGTAGCTTGCTTATCCAAAATTTCAGCAGTTAATTTCTCAAGATGAGCAATTTGGGATCTCAAACCATCGAATTCTTTAGACATATCATCAAGCTCTTTATTCATAAAACTCATAAAACTTTTCTGTTCTTTATGCTCATTTCTGAAGAAACTATTATGTCCAAATTGCAAAACCATAAAACTCCTGACATTACTTTCGATCTCTTCTAGCCTTTTAAGGTGGAGATCACCAAATTTAGGTAGAGCCATCGTGATAAGCAAGCAAACTAACACACAAGAAAATAAAAAGCAAGTGGGAAAAAGAGGCAAATAGAGAGGGAGGATAGAGAGAGAGAGAGGGCGCATAAAACGGCAAGGGTGAAGTGGGGGAGCGGAAAACGAGAGGCAAATGGCAAATAATGTAATGCGGGAGATAAGGGTATGTGATGGGTACTTGGTATGTTGACTTTTGCTAAGACCTCCCCGGCAACGGCGCCAGAAATCTTCTTGCTACCTCTTGAGCACTGCGTTGGTTTTCCCCAAAGAGGAAGGGATGATGCAGCAAAGTAGCATAAGTATTTCCCTCAGTTTTCGAGAACCAAGGTGTCAATCCAGTAGGAGGCTGATACGTCTCCAACGTATCTATAATTTTTGATTGCTCCATGCTATATTATCTACTGTTTTGGACTATATTAGGCTTTATTTTCCACTTTTATATTATTTTTGGGACTAACCTATTAACCGGAGGCCCAACCCAGAATTGTTGTTTTTTGCCTATTTCAGTGTTTCGAAGAAACGGAATATCAAACGGAGTCCAAACAGAATAAAACCTTCGGGAGCGTGATTTTCTCACCGAACGTGATCCAGGAGACTTGGACCCTACTCCAAGGAGTCAAAGAGGAGGTCACAAGGGTGGCCCCCCTGGGGCGCGCCCCCTGCCTCGTGGGCCCTCGGTGCTCCACCGACGTACTCCTTCCTCCTATATATACATACGTACCCCCAAACGATTAGAACAGGAGCCAAAAACCTAATTCCACCGCCGCAACTTTCTGTATCCACGAGATCCCATCTTGGGGCCTATTTCGGAGCTCCGCCGAAAGAGGGCCGTCATAACAGAGGGCTTCTACATCATCCTAGCCCCTCCGATGAAGTGTGAGTAGTTTACCTCAGACCTTCGAGTCCATAGTTAGTAGCTAGATGGTTTCTTCTCTCTCTTTGAATCTCAATACAAAGTTCTCCCCCTCTCTTTTGGAGATCTATTCGATGTAATCTTCTTTTTGCGGTGTGTTTGTTGAGATCAATGAATTGTGGGTTTATGATCAAGTCTATCTATGAATAATATTTGAATCTTCTCTGAATTCTTTTATGTATGATTGGTTATCTTTGCAAGTCTCTTTGAATTATTCGTTTGGTTTGGCCAACTAGATTGGTAGTTCTTGCCATGGGAGAAGTGCTTAGCTTTGGGTTCGATCTTGCGGTGTCCTTTCCCAGTGACAGAAGGGGCAGCAAGGCACGTATTGCATCATTGCCATCAAGGATAACAAGATGGGGTTTATTTCATATTGCATGAATTTATCTCTCTACATCATGTCATCTTGCTTAAGGCGTTACTCTGTTTTTAACTTAGTACTCTAGATGCTTGCTGGATAGCGGTCGATGAGTGGAGTAATAGTAGTAGATGCAGAATTGTTTCGGTCTACTTGTCACGGACGTGATGCCTATATACATGATCATGCCTAAATATTCTCATAACTATGCTCAATTCTGTCAATTGCTCAACAGTAATTTGTTCACCCACCATAGAATACTTATGCTCTTGAGAGAAGCCACTAGTGAAACCTATGGCCCCGGGGTCTATTCTCATCATATCAATCTCCATCACTTTAATCTTGCTTTGCTTTTTTACTTTGCCTTTACTTTTTACTTTGCATCTTTATACCAAAAATACCAAAAACATTATATCTATCAGATCTCACTCTCGTAAGTGACCGTGAAGGGATTGACAACCCCTAATCGCGTTGGTTGCAAGTAGCTATTGTTTTGTGCAGGTACGAGGGACTTGAGTGTGGCCTCCTACTGGATTGATACCTTGGTTCTCAAAAACTGAGGGAAATACTTACGCTACTCTGCTGCATCATCCCTTCCTCTTTGGGGAAAACCAACGCAAGCTCAAGACATAGCAAGAAGGATTTCTAGCGCCGTTGTCGGGGAGTCTACGCAAAAAGTCAACATACCAAGTACCCATCACAATCCCTATCTCTCGCATTACATTATTTGCCATTTGCCTCTCGTTTTCCTCTCCCCCACTTCACACTTGTTGTTTTATTTGCCCTCTCTCTCTCTATCCTCCCTCTCTATTTGCCTCTTTTGCCCGTTTGCTCTTGTTTGCTCGTTTGTTGGATTGCTTGTTTGTCGCGATGGCTCAAGATAATAGTAAATTGTGTGACTTCACCAATACCAATAATAATTATTTCCTTAGCACTCCGATTGCTGCTCTTACCAATGCTGAATCTTGTGAAATTAATACTGCTTTGTTGAATCTTGTTATGAAAGATCAATTCGCCGGCCTTCCTAGTGAAGATGCCGCTACTCATCTGAATAGCTTCGTTGATTTATGTGATATGCAAAAAAAAGATGTCGATAATGATGTCGTTAAATTGAAGCTATTTCCTTTTTCTCTTAGAGATCGTGCTAAAGCTTGGTTTTCGTCTTTGCCTAAAAATAGTATTGATACATGGAACAAGTGCAAAGATGCTTTTATCTCTAAGTATTTTCCTCCCGCTAAGATCATCTCTCTTAGAAATGATATTATGAACTTTAAACAACTTGATCATGAACATGTAGCACAAGCTTCAGAGAGAATGAAATTAATGATACGTAATTGCCCTACTCATGGTTTGAATTTGTGGATGATTATACAAAAAAATTATGCCAGATTGAATTTTGCTTCTAGAAATCTTTTAGATTCGACCGCGGGAGGCACTTTTATGGAAATCACTTTAGGAGATGCTACTAAATTCCTAGATGATATTATGGTTAATTATTCTCAATGGCATACTAAAAGATCTTCTAGTAAAAAAGTGCATGCGATAGAAGAAATTAATGTGTTGAGTGGAAAGATGGATGAACTTATGAAATTATTTGCTACTAAGGTTGTTTCTTCTGATCCTAATGATATGCCTTTGTCTACTTTGATTGAGAATAACAATGAATCTATGGATGTGAATTTTGTTGGTAGGAATAATTTTGGTAACAATGCTTATGGAGGGAATTTTAATCCTAGGCCATATCCTAGTAATCCTTCTAATAATTATGGGAATTCCTACAACAACTCTTATGGAAATTATAATAAGATGCCCTCTAGATTTGAGACTAGTGTTAAAGAATTTATGAATTCACAAAAGGATTTTAATGCTTTGCTTGAAGAGAAATTTCTTAAAGTTGATGATTAGGCTAGGAACATTGATAGAATTTCTCTTGAGATTGATTCTTTAAAGATTAGATCTATTCCTCCTAAGCATGATATCAATGAGTCTCTCAAAGCCATGAGAATTTCCATTGATGAGTGCAAGGAAAGAACCACTAGGATGCGTGCTTCCAAAGATGCCTTTATTAAAGCGTGTTCCTCCAATTCCTATGAAAATCAAGATGAAGATCTAAAAGTTATTGATGTGTCCCCTATTAAATATTTGTTTTGCAATATGAATCTTGATGAAACTGAATATTATCTTCCTTTACCTAGAAGGCGTTCTAAAAATTCGGAGTATTTAGATCTTAATGATGAAATTGATGAAAGTGGGATTGAAAGAAATAAAAATCTAGATGTTGCTAAACCCACTATATTGGATTTCAAGGAATTTAATTATGAAATTTGCTCTTTAATTGATTGTATTTCCTTGTCGCAATCCGCGCTAAATTCTCCACATGCTTATAGTCAAAATAAAGCCTTCACCGAACATATTGTTGATGCCTTGATGCAATCTTATGAAGAAAAACTTGCGTTGAAAGTTTCTATCCCTAGAAAACTCTATGATGAGTGGGAACCAACTATTAAAATTAAAATTAAAGATCATGAGTTTTATTCTTTGTGTGATTTGGGTGCTAGTGTCTCCACTATACCCAAGACTTTGTGTGATTTACTAGATTTCCGTAATTTTGATGATTGCTCTCTAAACTTGCATCTTGCGGATTCCACTATTAAGAAACCTATGGGAAGGATTAATGATGTTCTTATTTTTGCAAATAGGAATTATGTGCCCGTAGATTTCATTGTTCTTGATATAGATTGCAATCCTTCTTGCCCTATTATTCTTGGTAGACCTTTCCTTAGAACGGTTGGTGCGATTATTGATATGAAGGAAGGGAATATTAGATTTCAATTTCCATTAGAAAAGGGCATGGAACACATTCCAAGAAATAAAATAAAATTACCATATGAAACTATCATGATAACCACTTATGGATTGCCTACCAAAGATGGCAATACCTAGATCTATCCTCGCTTTTATGCCTAGCTAGGGGCGTTAAACGATAGCGCTTGTTGGGAGGCAACCCAATTTTATTTTTATTCCTTGATTTTTGCTCCTGCTTAGTAATAAATAAATTATTTAGCCTCTGTTTTGGTTTTGTTTTTTGTGTTTAATTAGTGTTTGTGCCAAGTAGAACCGTTGGGAAGACTTGGGGAAAGTCTTGTTGAACTTGCTGTAAAAAACAGAAACTTTAGGGCTCACGAAAACTGCTGTCATTTTTATATGAAGAGTTCTATTTAGTTAATTATTTTTTCAGATGATTAATAGATAAATTCCTCACGTCCAGAAATTTATTTTAGAATTTTTGGGGTTCCAGATCTTGTGCTAGCTACAGATTACTACAGACTGTTCTGTTTTTGACAGATTCTGTTTTTCGTGTGTTGTTTGCTTATTTTGATGAATCTATGGCTAGTAAAATAGTTTATAATACATAGAGAAGTTGGAATACAGTAGGTTTAATACCAATATAAATAAATAATGAGTTCATTACAGTACCTTGAAGTGGTCTTTTGTTTTCTTTTGCTAACGGAGCTCACGAGTTTTCTACTTTAAGTTTTGTGTTGTGAAGTTTTCAAGTTTTGGGTGAATTCTTGTGATGGATTATGGAACAAGGAGTGGCAAGAGCCCAAGCTTGGGGATGCCCATGGCACCCCCAAGATAATCCAAGGACACCAAAAAGTCTAAGCTTGGGGATGCCCCGGAAGGCATCCCCTCTTTCGTCCACTTCCACCAGTAATTTACTTGGAGCTATATTTTTATTCACCAACATGATATGTGTTTTGCTTGGAGCGTCTTGTATTATTTGTGTCTTTGTGATTTAGTATGCCACAATCATCCTTGTAGTACACAACTTTTGAGAGATCCATACATGAATTAAAATTTGATAGAATACTCTATGTGCTTCACTTATATCTATTGAGCTAAGTTGTTTTGCTCTATGTGCTTCACTTATATCTTTTGAGCTATGTAGTTTTGCTCTATGTGCTTCACTTATATCTTTTGAGCGTTATAATTTTGCTCTATGTGCTTCACTTAGATCTTTTAGAGCACGGTGGTGGATTTGTTTTAAAGAAACTATTGATCTCTCATGCTTCACTTAAATTATTTTGAGAGTCTCTTAATAGCATGGTAATTTGCTTAATAATAATATGCTTGGTATTTAAGATTTGTCAAACTTTCTTTTGAGTGTGTTGAATACTAAGAAAAGATTGAAACTTGATAATTGTTTTGAGATATGGAGGTGATAATATTAAAGTCATGCTAGTTGAGTAGTTGTGAATTTAAAGAATACTTGTGTTAAAGTTTGTGATTCCCGTAGCATGCACGTATGGTGAACCGTTATGTGATGAAGTCAGAGCATGATTGATTTATTGATTGTCTTCCTTATGAGTGGCGGTCGGGGACGAGCGATGGTCTTTTCCTACCAATCTATCCCCCTAGGAGCATGCGCGTAGTACTTTGCTTTGATAACTTTTAGATTTCGCAATAAGTATATGAGTTCTTTATGACTAATGTTGAGTCCATGGATAATAAGCACTCTCACCCTTCCACCTTTGCTAGCCTCTCTAATACCGCGCACCTTTCGCCGGTATCATACACCTACCATATACCTTCCTCAAAATAGCCACCATACCTACCTATTATGGCATTTCCATAGCCATTCTGAGATATATTGCCATGCAACTTTCCACCATCTAGTTCATCATGACACATTCATCATTGTCATATTTCTTAGCATGATCATGTAGTTGACATAGTATTTATGGCAAAGCCACCGTTCATAATTTCTTCATACTTGTCACTCTTGATTCATTGCATATCCCGATGCACCGCCGGAGGCATCCATATAGAGTCATACTTTGTTTTAGAATCGAGTTGTAATCATTGAGTTGTAAATAAATAAAAGTGTGATGATCATCATTTAATAGAGCATTGTCCCAAAAAAGAGAAAGGCCAAAGAAAAAAAGAAGGCCCAAAAATAGAGAAAATAAAAAGGGGAAATGCTACTATCCTTTTACCACACTTGTGCTTCAAAGTAGCACCATGATCTTCATAGTAGAGAGTCTCTCATGTTATCACTTTAATATACTAGTGGGAATTTTACATTATAGAACTTGGCTTGTATATTCCAATGTTGGGCTTCCTCAAATTGCCCTAGGTCTTCGTGAGCAAGCAAGTTGGATGCACACCCACTAGTTTCCTTTGTTGAGCTTTCATAAATTTATAGCTCTAGTGCATCCGTTGCATGGCAATCCCTACTCACTCACATTGATTGTAACACCCTCGATGCGGCTATATCTCCCACGTGTCGAAGCACGACTTAGAGGCATAACCACATTGAAAGCAATGTCGCAAGTGAGGTAATCTTCACACAACCCATGTAATACGTAAGGGAAAGCGATACATAGTTGGCTTACAATCGCCACTTCACACAATTACATGAATAAAGCATTACATCATCCAGATACAATCAAGGTCTGACTACAGAACCAAAATAAAAGAAGACTACCTCAAATGCTACACAGATCCCCGATCGACCCCAACTGGGCCCCACTATGGAACAATAAGAACGAAACAACACAAAGGACAAGATCTTCATCGAGGCTCCTCCTTGAGCTTGGTTGCGTCATCTGCACGGTTCAACGGCACCTGCAAACTGGTTTTGGAAGTATCTGTGAGTCACGGGGACTCAGAAATCTCACACCCTCGCGATCAACACTATTTAAGCTTATAGGTAAGGTAAAAGGTATGAAGTGGAGTGGCAGCAAGCGACTAGCATATATGGTGGCTAACATACGCAAATGAGAGCGAGAAGAGAAGGCAAAGCACGTTCGAGAAACTATGATCAAGAAGTGATCCTATGACAACCTACGTCAAGCATAACTCCAACACCGTGTTCACTTCCCGGACTCCGCTGAGAAGAGACCATCATGGTTACACACGCGGTTGATGTATTTTAATTAAGGTCAACTTCAGGTTTTCTACAACCGGACATTAACAAATTCCCATCTGCCCATAACCGCGGGCACGGCTTTCGAAAGTTCAAATCCCTGCAGGGGTGTCCCAACTTAGCCCATCACAAGCTCTCATGGTCAACAAAGGATATTCCTTCTAGCGGGAAGACCCGATCAGACTCGGAATCCCTATTACAAGACATTTCGACAATGGTAAAACAAGACCAGCAACACCGCCCGAATGTGCCAACAAATCCCGATAGGAGCTGCACATATCTCATTCTCAGGGAACACTCATATGAGACTAGCTACGAGTAAAACCAACCCTCAAGTTTCCCCGAGGTGGCCTCGCAGGCAGCTCAGTTTGGACCAACACTCAAAGGAGCACTGGCCCAGGGGGGTTAAAATAAAGATGACCCTTGAGTCTGCAGAACCCAAGGGGAAGAAAAGGCTAGGTGGCGAATGGTAAAACCAATGTTGGGCATTGCTGGAGGAGTTTTATTCAAGGCGAACTATCAAGGGGTTCCCATTATAACCCAACTGCGTAAGTGTCAGATTTCGGGTTCAGGCAGACCCTTGAGGTTCGAACACTGGGGTGCGTGCGGAGATTTCGTCTCCTACCTACCTGCACCCCTCCGCCGCGCTAGGATCTAAACTACAGGAAGAACAACACAAGAGACACAGGGTTTATACTGTTTCGGGCCACTGTTGTGGTGTAATACCCTACTCCAGTGTGTGGTGTGGTGGATTGCCTCTTGGGCAGATGATGATGAACAATACAAGGAAGAACAACCTCGCGAGGGTCTGTTCTTGGCTAGGGCGATGAACTGCTGGGAGGAGTTCAGCCACCTTTCTCTCTCTTTCTCTCTCTCTCTCTCTCTCTCTCTCTGCTTCTAACCTCTCTAACGAGCCTCTTCCTTCCTACTTCCCAACCCAGAGACCTTTCGACCTCTCGCTATGTGGGTGGCTGGTCCTATTTATAGAGGCCCTGGTCCTCTTCCCAAATATCGAGCGGGAAGGGAGAGAACAATGGCGGGTTAATTTGAAGGGGGATAGCAAGTATCAGCTATCCTGACAAAAGTATTCTTCGCGTGTGCAAAGCTCTGGCGATGACACCGTCTTGGGCTCCACGGTGACCTCCGTCTCGTAGTCCTCCTGGTCTTGGCCTTGTTGCACCGAAATGGCAACCTTTGCCTGATGCCTCGGTACTCCGCGGCTGCGCTTGCCCCCTTTGCACCAAAGAGGAAAGGAGGATGCTGCGCGGGCTGGCGCCCGCCTGGCGCCCTGAGTCGTCATGGCTTGCATCACGGGCACCTCGCGAGGTACCCCCCCCCTTGATCTCTCCGCCTCCTCGTGAGCCTGCCTGATGAGGTGGCGCCTGAGGAGGCTCCGCGTCGTCCGCCCCGCGAGGCTTGGCCCCCCGCGAGGGTCTTGAGTTTGTGTTGGTGAAGATGGGCCGTGCTGGGCCCCCTTTTGAGCCACGCCGCAGGCCGTAGGCAGGCAAGTCTGGGGACCCCCGTTCCCAGAACGCCAACAGTAGCCCCCGGGCCCAAGGTGCGCCCGGACTTGGCCGTGCAGGGAGGCGGAAGGGCAAGAGCGAAGCGCCGCGGGCCCTAACAGCCTACGGTTGATTGGACGTGGGCGCCTTAGCAGCCGCGCGAGTTGATAAGGGAGTGGCGTCCGCCTAGGCCCTTCTTCTTGCTTTCCTCGGTTGCTGCTCAGATCCCCTTTCTTGCGCTTCTCCTCCCTTCCTCCGAAATCTCCAGATCTGCTCTAACCGTGCGACCTAGGAAGCCATGGCGCCTCGCCAGCCCCCGGCCGCAGCTTGGTACTCATCTGCCCTGGACCCACTGAACCTGTTGGAGATGGGCCTTGCCCGATTGCACTGGATAGCGATGGCACGAGGCATTGACGAGGCGAAGGTGTTCAAGGCTGGCTCCGCCACCCCTGAGGGTCAGAGGAGCACCTTCTATCCGCTCGTCGTAAGTGCCATTGTTGCTGGCCTTGTGCCTCCCTTCTCCGTCCTTCTCCTCGCGATCATTGCTTATTATTGCGAGGCCCACGTTGGGGTGCAGCCCTCAGTGGCCTTGCTGCACCACTACTTCTACCTCCGGACCTCTCGCGGTCTTGCTTCCACGTGCACGAGCTTCGTCGCGTACGGTGGCGCCATTGCCATCTCGAACCCTAGGAAGAGGATTGAGGGCTTCAGGAGCAAGTGGGTCTTGGTGGATGCTGAGCGCATCCAGCCTCGGCTGATCTTGCCCACGGAGCAGCCCACGAGCTCCAGCAACTGGGGTCGAGCGGAGCTCACGGATCCCCGTGCGAAGATGGTGTTGGAGAAGATGGACGCGGATCTGAGGCCGACCGACATGGCGGCGGCGAAGCTGACCAGCGCGTCGTTGCTCAGGGAGTTCCTAGAGCACCAGCTGGCTTTGCTTCGGCAGTACTCGCTTCCAATGTGGAGGCCCCGTCCGAGCCCCGCGGCCTGGGCCGACTAAGACCTGGCTGCGGTTATCCAATCACTGGTCGGGGGCAACGTGGCGAGGTTGGAGGGCGCTCCTACGCCCTTGTTGCTCCGCGACGACTGGGAGCGGGTAGTGAAGTCCATGCCCGTCTTCAACGGGGAAGGGCCCGTGCCCCTGGAGGTTCCCGAGGGACCGGTGGCTGTGCCCTCCGACGACTCCAGCGAAGAGGAGGAAGGAGGGGAGCGGGGAAAAGGGCCTGACTCCAAGGCTACTGACGGAGAGTCGAGGGCTCCCCTTCCCCGGCGCAAGTCCCGCGCTCTCCACCTCCCTCCGAGCGACGACGACGAGGATGATGACGAGGACGACGATGAGGATGACGACATGGGCGACGACGAGCAGGGCGGCGGGAGATCACCCCCGATCCCGAAGAAGGACAGGGCCGGGATGATCTCCCGCGGGTCTGCCCTGGCCTCAGGGCGGACTGCAGGCGCACCTTCCGCATCCAAGCTTCCCGAGGTTGACCCTTCCAGCCGGCTTTCGGGCTTCAAATTTGGCCGGAGGCCGCTTGAGCTCACCGGCGACGACCCGTAAGTGTTCGATTCTTGTCTTTATTTCTTGTTCTGCTTCCGAGGCTTGACGTTCGGCTCCCTTGGATAGGCTGGCGCCCGCAACGAAGAAGTCAAAGGGGGCTCCTGAGGTTCCGTCCGTGGCAGCGCCCCTGAATGAGGGTGATCGCGACGCACAAGCTTCTCCTGCCCGGTCATCCTCGCGAGGCCTGACTGAGCCGGCTGGGGCGAGCTCAGCCCCCACGGCCCAAGCGGCTCCCGAAGTGCTCTCGCCTGCCGCCGCCGCTATAGCTGTCGGGGCGTGGCAGACTCCGCCTCAGGATGCTGCGGCTGTGCTACCGCCTTCTCCTCCTACTCCACCGGCTGCTATCTTCCCGACTCCTTCTGCCGTTCTAGACGCGCTGTTGCTGAGCTGGACTGGCTGCGGCAGGATCTTCTCGGTGCCGACCCTCGCCTGGTGGCCGGGCGCTTGGAGCTGGCTACTGGATGGGTTCGCTCCGACGCTTCGATTCGGGCGGCGCTAGTCCAGGCCTCGACGGCATGCGATGAGGAGAAACATGCCGTCCTTGAGGCGAAGGCTACTCACGATGCAGCCCTGGGAGAGGTGGTCGACGTCCGTGGTCGCTGGAAGGCGCTGGAGGACGAGCTGCAAGTCCTGCGGGATCAGCTCGCGAAAGAAGTTCGCCTTCGCCAAGAGCAGGAAGAAGGCGTGAAGGCTCGCGAGGCGGCCGTCGAGGGCCGGGAGGCCAAGCTCAAGAAGTGCCGCGACCGCTTAGGCACGCTGGAGCAGGAGTTGAGGGCGAGGAAGGCCGAGCTGGACGACAAGGCCCGGGTCCTTGCCGAAGACCGCACGGCCTTCACGGAGCTGGAGGCGAATTCTCGCTCCTCGCTGAGGACGCTTTACGACAGCGGCCTGGAGAGCCCGCTGGCCGGTGCCGAGGACGGCTCCGCCAAGCTGCTTCCCTTCTTGGTCCACGCTCTTGAAGATGTCACCCTTAGCCTTGGCCCCACGGCCGAGGCCGAGGCATGTGTTCTGTCTTCTACAACACTGACGCGGGTCCTCACCCACATCCACCTTCGCGATCCCGGGTTCGACCTCGACAGCCTGCTGGAGCCCGTGAGCGGCGAGCGTGCCGCGGCCGCTGCCGAGGCCGTGAAGGGTCGCGCAGAGGCTCTGCTAGGGAAGTTCCGGGCCTTCAGCACCAAGCCGGAGCAAGGCGCTGCCAACCCCCGCTGCTTCGTGAGGCGAACCCACTCCGTGCTGCTCCCCCGCCGCCAGGTGACTCCATCGTGGCTCATGTCCTGCTTTTAATTCCTGCACATGTATCATGCCTCGGGGAGGCGTTTAAACTAGCGTCTGATATTGGGATAACAGTGTCGACTGTAATATTTGCTTTGGAATTCCTTTGAAATTTGCGCTTTTCCTTCCTACTTGCTTATGTTCTACGCTGGCAGGGCCCGGCCTCGCGCGTACCTCACCCAGCAATAGCCCCGACCAGAAACCAGGACGGGACAAAGGAGTGAGGGGCTACGTGACAAGTTAGGCTCCTGAGTCGCGATGCTTAGCAGTCCCCCTTGGCGCACGAACAACAAGTAGGGAGGTATGATGTGGGTGGATCCACCGTTCTACGTCTGCAGAGCCCGGCCCCGCGCGTACCTCACCCAGCAATAGCCCCGACCAGAAACCAGGACGGGACCAAGGAGTGAGGGGCTACATGACCAGTTAGGCTCCTGAGTCGCGATGCTCAGGAGTCCCCCTTGACGCTCAAACGGCCCTCATACCTTGGCTCCGCTCGGGGAGAGGCGCGCGACGAACCAGGCCCGAGGGGAACCTGGCTGGGCGGCGTGCGTCCGGGCATGACCCAGGCGCAGCCCCCGTGCCCAGCCCCCTCACGCGGCACTCCCGAGGGGTGGCGTTATGATGAGGCTAGGCACTGAGCTCTGGGCTCCCTGAGGTTGGCGCGGCCTGGAGGCCACCCTCAGTTATTTATCACCAGCGTGGAGCATAGCGCTTCCGTATGTGTACGGGCATAGCCGCTCCTCGGCAGTGTCACCAGCCAGCGCGGAGCATGGTGCTTCCACTGGTACGTGGGAGGGGGGCCCCTCTGGGAGGAGCCCCCGGGGCCTGTACAGCCCCGCCCTGACACGTGGCTGGCACGGTAGGGCCTGGCGAGGTGTATCTGGGCACCCGTGAGCCAGCGCGGGACTCACGGGGCCCTACCTCTAGGCGGGTTGCGCCTGGCACTGGGCCTTATCTTGTGTTGTGTCCCTGCAAATCTGGTTAGATGCCTGCACTCTACATCCTCGGGTCCCGGCCCTCGAGCTGGTCTCAGCCGTCGCTGGTATGCCAGGTCGCGATGCCGTGGTCAAGGCCAAAGGGTGGGGGCTGGAGAGCCAGTAAGAGCCCTGAGTCGCGATGCTCAGGTACCCCCCTTTAACATGCAAGCGGTCAGCATGGAGAATAAGAGGTGTCGTGGACCGGCATCAAATAATCAAGCATGGTGGTTCTAACGCATAACCGAAAAATGAACACGAATGGGGTACATGCCGCTGGGCCTGGCCCGAGCGGCTTGGGGATCATGCAGCCCGAGGGGCACCCCCAACAAGGTAAGCTAGGAACATGGAATGTAAAGGGGAACACGCCACAGGGATGGACCCACACGGCCTGGGAATAATGCATCCCTGGAGGCGCTCCTAGCTGGAAGTGAAACTTGCAAGACGTCACCTGATGACGCCGAAGACGAAGGGGTGTTGGTGTAGCCGGCTCGGTGGGCTGCGGAAGCCGATCCTCATGAGCCCCCAGGCCCAGGGGCCTCGGGAGGCTCCGGAGGCGCTGGCGGTTCCTCGCGGGCCATCTTCATCTCCGCCAGGGCTGCAGAGCGCCTGGCCTCTTGTGCCTCCGTGATGCCCCTCATGTGGCGCTGGTGTGTGTCAGCCACGCTCGGCAAGCCGTAAGGCATGCGAACATAGCTGTGGGGTGGACCTCCGCAGCGCCCCACTCGCGAGGGCCAGAGGCGCTCCAGGGAGGCGACTCGGTTGATCCTTGGTACGTCGACGCAGACGCGCAGCTCGCCATCCTCGCCTGGATGGGGAGGCACTGCTGGTAGGCGGCGGGCGCCTCTGATGACTCTTGACTCCTGTAACTCCTGAATGGCCTTGCTGACGAACTCCTGTGGGTCTGGATATCCTTGCCTTGCTCCTTCCTGAGGGAAACGTGCTTCGAAACACGCCTCCATGTGGTGCCCAAGCGCCTCCCTTGTGACCCTAGCTAGGTCGGTGGCCCTCCAGGGGAGAACCCCCGAGCCCTGCCTGAGGAGGGCGCCGGGCGCGCTTTCCTATGCGATGGAAGGAGGTTCCCCCTGGGCAGGCACGGGCCCAGAGGGGCCTGCCTCGTGAGGGACCAGGCCAGACGATGTCTTCTTCTTCTTAGGGGCGGCCTCGGGAAGCCTCCTGCTTCCGCGATCCGGGTCTTCCAGCGATGCGGCCTGAAATGCTCGCTCCAGGGAACAGACCGCGTCCTTCTCTTCACAGGGCACCGTGATGACTCCGCCGCTTGCTGGCATCTTGAGGACGTTGTAGCCGTGGTGAGTCACGGCCATGAACTTGGCCAGCGCCGGGTACCCAAGGATGGCGTTGTACGGTAGACGGATGTGAGCGACGTCGAAGTCGATGAGCTCGGTGCGGTAGTGGTCGCGTGCCCCAAAGGTGACAGGGAGGCGGACCTGCCCGATCGGGACCGTGGAGCCGTCGGTGATACCGGTGAAGGGCTTGGTTGGCTGAAGCTGGCTGTAGGGCACTTGGAGGTTGTTGAATGTCTCTACGGACAAGACGTTGAGCCCTGCCCCGCCATCGATGAGGGTCTTGGTGACCACCATGTTGCTGATGATTGGGGAACAAAGCATCGGGAGGACTCCGGCTGTAGCTGCACACTTGAGCTGATCTGCTGAGCTAAAGGTGATGGCGCACGCCGACCACCTGAGAGGGCGCGTGGCTTCGAGCCTGGGGAGGGCCGCATTCACTTCGCGAGCGAACTGCTTGAAGATGCGTTGAGACGCTGGGGCTTGAGCTCCGCCCAGGATGCAGGCGATCGCGCACGGCTCCTAGAAGCCCCCAGCCTCCTCGTCCTGGTGGCGGTCCTCGTTTCTCCTTGGCTGCGGCGGCAGCGGTGGGAGGCCTGTGTTGCCTTGCGTGCGATCCTCGCGAGGCTGGTCCCTCCAGCCTCCCTCGCGAGGTGGGTCCTGCCAGCGATCCTTGTGAGGTTGGTCGCACCACCCCTGGCGCAGGCCGCGGTCTTCCTAGTGCCTTGCGTTCCTTCCTCCTCCTCGGTCGTATCCCCGGTCACCACGGTCAGGGTGACGGCCGATCCTTCCTTCTCGCACAGCTCGGAGTTCTTGGCATTCGCTGATGTTGTGGGTGTGGAGGTCGTGGTACACGCAATACCGGCTGCCCTTGGGAGGTTCGGGCTGATCTTTTCCCTGCTTGGTGTCCAGTTCTACCGCGAGCACGGCAGCCCCCTTGCGCTTCACTTCCTTGGCCTTGAGCTTCTTTTCTTCTGGGTTTGCGGCAGGCAGCTCGAGGAGGGAGAGACGCCTTTCCTCAGCCCTGGCGCACTTGTTCGCCAAGTTGAACAGCTCCAAGGAAGTGCACGGGTCATCGTGCATCGCCAGCTCCTCCTTCATCTTGACGTCACGCACGCCGTCGGAGAAGGCTGAGATTATGGCCTCTTCAGTCACCTTGGGGATCTTGAGGCGTGCGTTGTTGAAGCGCTAGATGTACTTCTGCAGGGTCTCCCCAGGTTGTTGCTTGATGCGGCGCATGTCGCTCACGGCGGTTGGCCGGTCGCGGGTACCTTGGAAGTCGGCGATGAAGCAGGTGCGCATCTCTTCCCAGGAGGAGATTGTGCCCGGAGCCAGGTTCAGGAGCCAGGTGCGGGCCCCGTCCTTGAGCGCCATGGGAAACCAGTTCGCCATGAACTTCTCGTCTCCGTTGGCTGCTTCGATGCCCAGCTCGTAGAGCTGGAGGAACTCCGCAGGGTCGGCCGTGCCGTCGTAGCGAGGAGGCAGGTCCGGCTTGAACTTGCCGGGCCACGCGACGCTGTGCAGCTCGGTGGTGTAGGCGCGGCAGCCTGCTGTGGCCATGGGAGGCCTTGGGTGATGGAGAGCCTGGTCTTGCATGTCCCCGCGCGCTGGAGCAGGAGGATGGTCGTGACGTGCTGGCGCAGGGAGCGCCCGGGCAGCTTCTGGCGGGCGAGGGACTTCTTGGTAGCTCTGTTCTTGCCGCGCTGGCACTTGACGGAGCGGGTTCCGCCCAGGGGCCACGCGCCTTGGTGCCATGGCGTCTTCTTGAGGAGGAGGCAGCCGGGGCGCCGCTGGAGGCTCGTCGCCCGCGTGGGGCGGGGTAGGGTGCAGTGGAACGGATGGCGCGGGAGAACCCCCTGCGGCGCGGACGAGCTCAGCGACGCGGCCGAGCCATTCTTCGTAGACGTCGTCGACGGGACGGTAACGCAGGAGCTCGTTCGCCGCGATGATTGCAGCCCGAGCCTCCATGGGCGCGTGGACCGCGTGGGACGAAGATCCAGCTGGGGCGAGCGAGGGAGTCGCGGTGCGACTGTCTTGGCGCACGGATGGATGCTGAGACGATGCTTTCTGCTCATCCCCCGCCGGGCCGGTGGCGGCGTTGATGGCAGGTGACGGGGAACAGCGAGGACGCCCACCGACAGGGGCAGTCTGGGTGACGCGGGAAGCGAGGGCGGCCCGGTGCTCCGCGCGGGCCCGATGAGCGTTAGACATGAGCGTGATGGTCGGAGGAGAACGGAGCGGTGGAAGACGAATTCCGGCGCACCCCTACCTGGTGCGCCAAATGTCGGATTTCGGGTTCCAGCAGACCCTTGAGGTTCGACACTGGGGTGCGCACGGAGATTTCGTCTCCTACCTACCTGCACCCCTCCGCCGCGCTAGGATCTAAACTACGGGAAGAACAACACAAGAGACACAGGGTTTATAATAGTTCGGGCGACCGTTGTGGTGTAATAGCCTACTCCAGTGTGTGGTGTGGTGGATTGCCTCTTGGGCTGACGATGATGAACAATACAAGGAAGAACAGCCTCGCGAGGGTCTGTTCTTGGCTGGGGCGATGAACTACTGGGAGGAGTTCAGCCACCTTTCTCTCTCTCTCTCTCTCTCTCTCTCTCTCTCTCTGCTTCTAACCTCTCTAACGAGCCTCTTCCTTCCTACTTCCCAACCCAGAGACCTTTCGACCTCTCGCTATGTGGGTGGCTGGTCCTATTTATAGAGGCCCTGGTCCTCTTCCCAAATATCGAGCGGGAAGGGAGCCAACAATGACGGGCTAATTTGAAGGGGGACAGCAAGTATCAGCTATCCTGACAAAAGTAGTCTTCGCCTGCGCAAAGCTCTGGCGATGACGCCGTCTTGGGCTCCATGGTGACCTCCGTCTCGTAGTCCTCCTGGTCTTGGCCTCGTTGCACCGAAATGGCAACCTTTGCCTGATGCCTCGGTACTCCGCCGCTGCGCTTGCCCCCTTTGCACCAAAGAGGAAAGGAGGACGCTGCGCGGGCTGGCGCCCGCCTGGCGCCCTGAGTCGTCATGGCTTGCGTCATGGGCACCTCGCGAGGTACCCCGCCTTGATCTCTCCGCCTCCTCATGAGCCTGCCTGATGAGGTCGCGCCTAAGAAGGCTCCACGTCGTCCGCCCTGCGAGGCTTGGCCCCCCGCGAGGGTCTTGAGTTTGTGTTGGTGAAGATGGGTCATGCTAGGCCCCCTTTTGAGCCACGCCACAGGAAGGCAAGTCTGGGGACCCCCGTTCCCAAAACGCCAACAGTAAGGAACGCAAAATCCGGGAACATAACACCGATATGACGGAATCTAGGGCGGCAAGAGTGGAACAAAACACCAAGCATAAGGCCGAGCCTTCCACCCTTTAATAAGTATATAGATGCATTAATTAAATAAGAGATATTGTGATATCCCAACAAATATCCATGTTCCAAACATGGAACAAGCTCCAATCTGCACCTACAACTAACAACGCTATAAGAGGGGCTGAGCAAAGCGGTAACATAGCCAAACAACGGTTTGCCGGGACAAGGTGGGTTAGGGGCTTGGTTTAACAATATGGGAGGTATGATAAGCAAGTGGTAGGTATTGCAGCATATGCATAGAAAAAGAGCGAGAAACTAGCAAGCAAAGATAGAAGTGATTTCGAGGGTATGGTCATCTTGCCTGAGATCCCGCAAGGAAGAAGAACAAGTCCACGAAGAAGACAAACGGACGTAGATGAACGAATCCTCACAACTCCGGAACGAAAACCAAAGATAACGCGAGAAGTAACCCGGAAAGAAGCAAACAACATAGTAAACAACCATCACATAAACATGGCATGATGCACAACAAGTATGATGCATGTCCGGATTAATGAGGCATGGCATGGCAAAGTGCACAAGCAATTCTACAAATTAAGTGGAGATCAATATGCAACAAGTTGCATATTGACGAAACACCACGACAAGTTATTTAGTTCGATCTCGTTTAAGTACCCAACAAAATTAAATGTTGATTAACATGGCAAGAGGTGAAGCATAACAAAACTATACCATCTAAACAATTTAAATGGGGAGGGAAACATCAACCAACAATTCAGGTAAAACCCCATATGCATTAGCAATTTAATGCAACAACAATTTTTAAACATATTAAATGTTGTTATCATGATGCGGATGTCATGTTCAAGTTTATGCAGTTTTTGTTAAAAGTTGACAAGAGCATTAAGAAGCATTTGTCACCGTGGTGGAAAGGAAAGGGGGTGCCACAGCAACGATAACAAAACGATGCCACGGCAACAAGCCGGTTCCGGTAACTCGAGTGAGATACCGATGCAAAGGAGAAGTGTGCGGATGCGTGCAAAAGATGGTGGGGCCCTCCCGGATACCAGGTGTCCCATGAAACGACGACGGTGTCAAACGAGGGAACAGCTAACGTTCATGTGCGGATTACAACAACCAACATGCATTTGTTCCACGGATCATCGTCTCGGGGGTTATACCTTTCGGAGCGTGCGTTATCGGAGCGGTTCGGGTCGAGCGGTGTAGTCGTTCACGATCGTCATGGGAAGTAGTGGTACTCGGCGATGGAAGTGGAAGTAGTTGTTCATGGTTCGTTGTGGGAATTAGTCGTTCTCATTGCGACGGTAGTCGTTCACGTTCTTTGTCTCACAAGCTTCCATAGATGTTCAGGGGCACGGCAAGAAACTCGGCATTTCGGTGCGATGTAGGGGTACATATCGAAGGCCGTCGTGGTACTTGGTGTAACATAGGTCTTCGGGGTCGTCGGGCACACGTTCACATTGTGGTTGTACACGTCGACGGTCTTATCGGAACCTCGTCAACGTTCGAGATCCACCTTGGCGATCCGAAGGGGTACTTGGGTCTTCGGACTTGCCGGTCTCGGTTCTTGCGACGGTAGTGGTACAAGGTCATCGTGGGACTTGATGGTCTTGACAAAACGAAGGGGTACTCGGCAAAACCATGTTCTTCGGAGGTCGACGGTAGTGGTTCCCGTATCAACATGGTGTGGTTTTACTTGACGGGTCCGGTCTTGGCGTGCAAACGAACACGGCACGATGTACAGGTGTCGTGGTGGCCCTGGCATCTTGCAATAGTAGTACAGGAAGGCAAGGACGCGGCCATTGGTGAGGTTGTAGCGGCCTTGGGCGTGATCTCCGGCAACGTGACGAGGGGAACGGCGAGTCCCCAGATGGAGGAGGACAGGGCCAACTGGATCTGGCCGGAGTAGAACAGAGGCGGCGGGGCGAGCTCGACGGAGGCGAAGCCACAGAGGCAAGGGCCATGCGTGCAGAGTAGATGCGGGTAGTAGGAGCGGCAGGAGGATGACTGACGCTGGTCGTGGTCACCGGCAGCAACCAGACATGACGGCGGGGCTTGGTGGAGCTCGGCGGCCTGGTTCCATGGACGCGGACAAGGATGGCGGCGGGCGGCCGTGAGGGACCTCCTGTCCAAGGCGCAGTAGTGGGAGCTCTGGCCTGGGTAGTCGGGGACGAGGCCAAGGCTCGGGAGGAAGCGGCCGGCGGAGGCCGGAGCCAGAAGTCGAGGCGGCTGCTTCCATGGACGAGGCAGGAAGAGGCGCGAGCGGGAGGAGGAGCAAGGCCCCATGTTGAGGCAGGCGAACGGGAAGGGGAAGGAGGGTGCTCGCGAGGGAGAGGCTGCGATGGAGGGAGAGGGGATCGAGCGGTTCAGGGTCGGCGCAGTTGGAGGGAAGGAGATGGAGGAGATGGGATCGAATGTGGCTCTCTAGCGGCGGGGTGGAGACGAGGGAGAGGGAGAGATCGTCAGGAGGGGGTCGGGCTAGGTTTTGGCAGCATATGGGCCTAGTGGATGCGGCTGCAGGAGGCCCAAGTGGCCTAGGGAGGCCGGCCTGGTAGGTTGTGGTAGTTGGGAGGGCCAGCTGGCTCATGGGCTTTCTTCCCCTCTCTTACTCTTTTCAAAACAGAAGATAAAGAGAAAGAAAAGGGAAGAAAAGAAAAGGGTATAGAAAGAGTTTGGGCACGGGGATAATTTTTCCGGACTCGCAAAAATGCGCTGGTTCCTAGAAAATTGGAGTCAGCAAGATTGCAAGGTTAAATTCAAATTCATTTGAATATAATTCAAATGATTTTGAATTGGGACTAGGTTTTCGAAGTGCCCGAAAATATTGAGACTTTAAGAGGAGCCTCAAAAAAAGGATAAGAATTGTTGGCAAAGTTTGAGGCAAGGAATTGACATAGAAAAAGCATGGAACTTAAACTGCAGGTGTGTTATGGTTGATTCCACCTCAATGGAATATTTAATAGTAGCTCCCTAAAATATTGGGAGAAAAAGTTTTAAAGAGAAATCACCATAGTGAATATCCCTCGATTTAAATGGACCGAAGGTCCATGCAATTTAATTGGTTGAGTTTTAAAAAAATTAAATGGCATTATGCAAAGCTCATGATGCAAAGATGAATGCAATCAAACCAACAACTCACACGACGAAACTCGGAAAACATGGAAGGCATCTGAAGCTCCGGTCTTGGGGCGTCACAACACTCCACCACTACGAGAGGATCTCGTCCCGAGATTTAGAATGGCACCGGGGGAAACGGAAGAGGAAGATAAGCGGTAAAACTAAGTTGCTGTAACGCCCCAGATATAACTTTCCCAATTTGTACTCCAACTCTTGCCGTTTCCGACATTAAGTTATATTTATTCCTCGGGTTCGGGTCTTTGTCTTCGTGTGTTGTTTTTGTTTTCGTGCATCTCATATCATGTCATCACGTGCATCGCATTTGCATACATGTTCATCTCATGCATTCGAGCATTTTCCCCGTTGTCCGTTTTGCATTTCGGCGCTTCGTTCTCCTCCGGTGGCCATTTCTAGCTTTCTTTCGTGTGTGGGGATTAAACATTTCCGGATTGGACCGAGACTTGCCATGCGGCCTTGGTTTACTACCGGTAGAGCGCCTGTCAAGTTTCGGTTCATTTGGACTTTGTTTGATACTCCAACGGTTAACCGAGGGACCGAAAAGGCCTCGTGTGTGTTGCAGCCCAACACCCCTCCAATTTGGCCCAAAACCCACCAAACTCTGCTCCATTGTCTCGGTCATTCGATCACAATCGCGTGGCCGAAAACCGCACCTCATTTGGACTCTCCTAGCTCCGTCTATGCCTATATAAAGGCCCCCCCATTTTCGGATCGTCTTCCACCTCGAAACCATAAAAAAAATCCCACCTCTCCGCCGCCGGACGTGTCCGGACGAGCCGGACAACGTCCGGATCCGCCTGCAGCCAGTCCCCCGCTGCCATGTGGCACCGCCGCCGCCGCCGCCGCGGAGGCCCGCCGAGCCCACACCCGGCCCCCGCGGCCCAGCCCCCTCGCCCCGCCGCCTGGCTTCTCCCGCCGCCGTCTTCCTACGCGCCGGCCGCCCGAGCCACCGCGAGCGCCACCGCAGCGACCTCGCCGTCAACTCCGGCCAACGCTGGAACCCCGCGCCCCGGCGCCCTGCGCCTCGGCCGCCGCCGCCCAAGTTCCCCCTCGCCGCCTCTCCGGCTCCCCGCCGGCCGGATCCGGCGAGATCCGGGCCCGGGAGCACCTCGCCGCCTCCCCACCGACTCCGGCGGCCGACGAACTCCGGCGTGAATAGTGCCTGCCGGCGAGCCTCGGTTCTCGTGCAAATCTGGATCTGGATCTGAGGGTTGACCTCTCCTCCCGAAACCCTAATCTCCATTTTTTATGCATACTTTGACTGCTCATATCTCCGCATCCATAGCTCCGTTTTGGACATATGATATATCAAAATCTTCGTCTCGAAGAGTACATCACACTACTGGAATCAGCTAGTTTGCCATCTGCCAGTTCTTTGCCGTCCGCTAGCGGACGGCAAAGAACTGGCTGATGGCAAAGACCAAGTTTGCCATCAGCCAGGTCTTTGCCGTCTGCTAGCGGACGGCAAAGATTCTTTGTCGTCGGCTAGCGGACAGCAAAGAGGGAGGGGCCCCACTGACGAGCTGCAAAAAAAAACCTAACGGGCCCCCTCTTTGCCGTCCGCTAGCGGACGGCAAAGGGTGGCGGACGGCAAAGAGGGAGGCCCCACGTAACGTTAACGGGGCCGCGCCCCACACCCCCTCTCTCTCTCTCTTTCTCTCCCACCTCCACCGCCCCGTCGCACCACGCCCCGCCGCAGGCCCAGCGCCCCCCGCCGCCGCCCCGGCGCCCCCCACCCCGTCGCCCCCGCCGCCCCCACCGCCCTGCCGTCTGGGCGCCGCCACGCCCCGGCGCCCCGGCACCTCCGCGCCCCGCCGCCCCGGCCGGGCCCGGCGCCGCCGCCCCAGGCCGCCCCGCCCCCCTCCTCCGCCGCCCCAGGCCGCCCCGCCCCGCTCCTCCACCGCCCCAGGCCGCACCGCCCCCCTCCTCCACCCTGCAGGTGATCTTCTTCCTTTTTTTCTTTTTTTCTGTTTTTTTAGTTTTAGGTTTATGTTTAGTTTAGATTTAGTTTTAGTTTTA
Source organism: Triticum monococcum (assembly GCA_034509565.1). NCBI lineage: Eukaryota > Viridiplantae > Streptophyta > Magnoliopsida > Poales > Poaceae > Triticum > Triticum monococcum. The sequence goes on from CM067847.1 coordinate 574,645,025, forward strand.
GGATTAGTTTTAGGTTTATAGGTTTAGTCTTAGTTTAGTTTTAGGTTTAGATTTAGTTTTTTTCTTTTTCTGTTTTTTTAGTTTTAGGTTTAGTTTAGTTTTAGGAAAGAAGAAAAAGAGAAAAAAGAGGAGATCAGGAGAAGAAGAAGAGGAGGAGGAGAAGAAAAAAGAAGAAGAGGAAAAAGAAGAAGAAAAAAGAGGAGAGGAGGAGAAGAAGAAGAGGAAAAAGGAAAGGAGGAAGAAGAAGAAGAAGAAGAAGAAGAAGAAGAAGAAGAAGGAAAAAAAGGAAGAAAAGGAATAAAAGGAAGAAGAAGAAAAGGAAAAAAGAGGAAAAAACCCCGACCCGACACGGCACCCCGACCCGACACGGCACCCCGACCCGACACCGCACCCCGACCCCGACCCGGCACCCCGACCCCTAGACCCCGACCCCGACACCCCGACCCCGACCCCTAGACCCCGACCCCGACACCCCGACCCCGACCCCGACCCCGACACCCCGACCCCGAGCCGGACCCGACACCCCGACCCCGACCAAGCTGTTCGAGACTGCTACGCCTCGGGTGCAGGCTGTTCGAGACTACTACGCCTTGCGTGGTATCAAGAAGACCAAGCCGGCATGCCGCGATAAGTTCCTGAGTAAGGAGCAGTACATGAAGGTAATTCTTAAGGCCTTCTCTACTTAAGTTCCTTCATTTAGTAATTCTTAGCCGTAGCGCTCAAGTTTCTATTTGCTAACTTAGGCGCCTCCGAGATGGTGTGCGGATCGGATGGATTGTTGGGAGGTGTTGGTCGATGAGTGGTGCTCACAACAATGGCTAGCCCTCCACAAGGAGGCCAAGGACAAACGTGCCCAAATGGAAGGTGTGCCACACCATCAAGGCAGCTCCAACTTATATCAGTTCGGGCGCAACTGGGTATGTGGTTTGCTTCATGATTCATGCAATTCATTCATCATGCTAGCTTGAGCCCTTTAATTACTAATTTTCATTGTTTCTCTCTTTCAGGCACGCTACAATAAGGCGGATAAGGTGCCAGAGGTGTATGACCTGTATGCCATGGCCCACACTGCCTCTTTCAAGAAAGTCAAGGCTTTCTCTCAGTCTGACCTCGATGATGCAAACAACTTCACCAACATCTCCTCCCACAACAAGCTCGTGAGATATAGAGATGAGGGGAAGGCGAGGAAAGGGGAGGACTTTAACCCGAGCCAGGGTCCCATTGATCCAGAGCTGTTGATGATATCTGGTGGTGGGAGGTCCCATGGCTCCATAGCCATTGGAGATGGACTTATCCGTTGTCCTAGCACTCTCCCGGAGATCAAGGCGCGCCAGTCGAGCTCCGCTCCTGAGATAAGGCCTCGTGAACGGCCAGTGCAACTCGCCATCAAGGTTAGTGATACATACTCAGTTATCTTTCTCCATTACATTGTGTGCGCTTCCATCAATGATTACAAATGGTCATGTGAGTGGTATTGCAGGCTGCTATACAGAGTGAGAGAGATAGAACAGAGAAACTTCTGGCGGAGGCGGCGGAGAGGCAGCGGGAGTTGGAGGAGAGGACGACAAAGATGCTGGAGGAGGAGAGGGCACGGAATGACATGCAGGCAAGGGCCATGTACGAGCTCCTTGTGGTAAGTTTCTTCTGCAGATTAGCCAAAACATTCATGTAGTGTTTGTCTCATTACTAACTAGTATGACTGAGTCGTCAAAACCAAATGTGCAGTCTGTGTGCGAGAAGACAGGTCAGACCGCTCCGCCGATGCCAGTGATTGCTCCTGGGACCACGGTGAGTTTTATTTGAATGGACATTACTTGCTAGTCTTAACATTTGAGTGTCATCATGCTAACAAGACATTGGAAATGATCTTTGGTGCAGCATAACTCCAGACAAGCATCACACGATCCTTCTCCAGCTACCGACACGAGCCACCCCGCTCCTACACCTCCTGGATCTTGGTAAGTTTATCTAGTGTTTTGCTTAACACATGCATAAAGACCTAGACTTAGCTTTATTTCCTCCAATGCTTACCGTAATGACGTAGACTTAGCTTCTTCTCCTCCAAAATGACTTAATAAGCTTACTGACCTCCAAAACCATCCATTTTACCTAAGTTAGCTCTAAAACGATCTATACTTAGCTTACTTATGTCAAAAATTGCATAATTAGCTTAGTTAGCTCATAGACGATCCATTTTACCTAAGTTAGCTCCAAAATGACCCATCTTACCTAGGTTAGCTCATAAATGATCCAGTTTATCCAAGTTAGCTCTAAAATGACCCAATTTACCTAGAGTAGCTCCTAAACGATCCATTTCACCTAAGTTAGCTAAAAACGATCCATTTCACCTAAATTAGCTCTTAAATGATCCATTTCACCTAAGTTTGCTCAAAAACGATCCATTTCACCTAAATTAGCTCTTAAATGATCCATTTCACCTAAGTTTGCTCAAAAACGATCCATTTCACCTTAGTTAGCTCAAAAACGATCCATTTCACCTAAATTAGCTCTTAAATGATCCATTTCACCTAAGTTTGCTCAAAAATGATCCATTTCACCTTAGTTAGCTCAAAAACGATCCATTTCACCTTAGTTAGCTCAAAAACGATCCATTTCACCTAAATTAGCTCTTAAATGATCCATTTCACCTAAGTTTGCTCAAAAACGATCCATTTCACCTAAGTTAGCTCAAAAACGATCCATTTTACCTTAGTTAGCTCAAAAACGATTCATTTCACCTAGTTAGCTCAAAAATGATCCATTTCACCTTAGTTAGCTCAAAAATGATGCCCTTCACCTTAGTTAGCTCAAAAACGATTCATTTCACCTTAGTTAGCTCAAAAACGATCCATTTTACCTAAGTTAGCTCATAAACGATCTATTTTACCTAAGTTAGTTCTAAAATGATCCATTTAACCTTACTTAGCTCATAAATGATCCATTCTACCGAAGTTAGCTCTAAAATGACCCATTTTACCTAGGTTAGCTCCAAAATGATCCATCTTACCTAGGTTACCTCTAAAATGATGCATTTTACCTAAGTTTGCTCATAAGCGATCCATTGCACCTAGGTTAGCTCATAAACGATCCATTTGACCTTACTTAGCTCATAAACGACCCATTTCAACTAAGTTAGCTCATAAATGATCCATTTCACCTTAGCTAGCTCATAAACGACCCATTTCAACTAAGTTAGCTCATAAATGATCCATTTCACCTTAGCTAGCTCATAAACGACCCATTTCAACTTAGTTAGCTCATATATGATCCATTTCACGTAAGTTAGCTCATAAATGACATACTCTTCTTGTTCTAGTCTTCTTCTTGTTCTACTCTTCTTGTTCTAACTTTCTTATTTTTCATTTTGCAGATTTCATTCACTTGACGAAAGCTTGCATAGATGGAGTGCTCCTTATCCCTTTCTCTGTTTCTTTTGTATCGTTGAACTATGCATGTATCGTTGGATGAAACTATTGTAATATATATGGTTGGATGCCTCTATGTTGAACTTGTTATGTATGATGGAACTATGCATGTAATATATATGGTTGGATGATGAAGTTATGTGTTGGATATCTTATATGTTTGCTCTGTAATGGCCTTTTGAAATATATCTATATATGTCATATATATTTGTGATGAAAATTGTTGGATTTAATAAAAAACAGATAAAAGAGCCAATATGCAGGCTCTTTGCCGTCTGCCACTGACGGCAACCTGCTCTTTGCCGTCTGCCGCGGACGGCAAAGAAGCCACGTGGCGTCCACCTGTGCTTCCTGGGAGCTGACCCGTTTGGTCAGTTTGCCTACAGTGGCAGACGGCAAAGACTTTGCCGTCAGTGGCAGACGGCAAAGAACCTGCCACGTAGTGACGTGTAGATGACATCATACAGCGGACGGCAAAGACCCTAGAAATTTTGCCGTCAGCGGCAGACGGCAAAGGCCTTCCGTTAGCCACTTAACGGACTGACAGCGCAACTATTGCCGTCCGCCGTCTTTGCCGTCTGCCACTCTCTCTTTGCCGTCCGCCGCAGACGGCAAAGACTTTGCCGTCAGTAGCTGACGGCAAAGAACCTGTTTACCGAAGCCTACTTTACCGGAGCCTTTTGCCGTCCGCCGCTGACGGCAAAGGCCTTTGCTGTCCGCCGTTCGTGCCTTTGCCGTCCGCTACGGCAGACGGCAAAGTAGCTGATTCCTGTAGTGTCATTTCATTCAATTGCATCATTTGCATTTGAGTTCATATTGGTTCCCAAAATGCTGTTAGAAGGAGGCATCGTGAGTTAAATTGCAGATCCGTTAGCTCAACATTGACTTTTGTCATTTTTGCTATGATTATTGTGTGCATGATATGCCTGTGCCCCTTTGGGATGAATTGTTAAGCATTTTGTCTTCTTTCCAGAGGTGCCACCCATGTATTTTTAGGATGTGTGTGGTGTCTTGTGCAAGCTTGCCAAGAGGGGTACCTGAGATTGCTGATTTTAGAGACTTGGTGATTTTCACTAAGTCTGGGATGTTTTAGTTCATGATGCCTTATGTTCGTCTTGTTTCCTAGTGATCCGTGCCTCTTTTGAGGATGATCAGTAAGAGACATTTGTTAATCTTGTTGTTCTCTATCTATCTATGTCTTTACTTGTTGTGTTGGAGCACCCTAGGTTGAGTCATTCGAGCTCATCTTTTGCATCGTTGTTAATTTGGGCAGATCGTGAACTCTTGCGATTTTGCCGGTGCCATTGCTAGTGTCTCGTGCAGGCTATGCCATTGTTCTTGCCATGCCTAGCTAGCATTTTGTGCTTTCTTTATGGATATATGCTTTCCTTGCTATGACTTTCACCGTAGTGAGTGCATCGAGCTCGTTTACATGCCTCCGTGAGTTATAATTTCAGCATGTCTCAGTTTTCACTAAGTCTGAAAACTGATTGTGTTCCATCTATGTTCGTGTGCTTGTTAGAGTATTTTGTGAACCCTTTTGGCCCCAGGTCACTTTGCGTGTTTTGTTAAGCTTGTTGAGTAGCTCTATGCCATGCTCTTACTTGCCATGTTCAGGTTGTGTTCCATATTGTTTTGCTGCTCCGAAGAGAGCATCGTGGTCTGAAATTTCAGACTAGTGTTAATTTCACTAAGTCTGAAATCTGTTTTGCTTGTTCAGTTTTTCCATGCTTGTTTGAACCCCTTAATGGATGAATTTGCATATGGCTCAGTCCTAGTGATTTGTTAATCATCTTGTGTACATCCCTGCCATGTATTTTATTTTCTTGTTTGGTGGCTATAGCATGTTCATTTCGTTGCATTTAGGAGCCTACTTGCTGTTAATCGCAGATCGGTTCGTTTCGTAAAACGCTTGCCATTTCCAAACCGTAGCTCCGATTCCTATGATCTGTATATCGTTTTCAGGGGATTTCTTACCCTCTATCCAGTGGCACACTTGGTTTTCCAAGTTCAGGCCAGGTTCATGCATTTCCTGTCACGTCTTGCATTTTGCATCCCGCATCGCATCCCGCATAGCATACCATCTTTGCATATTATTGGTTGCCCTTGCACGTGGTTGATTGTACCCTTGTTGCTTGTTTGTGTTGTTGGGTAGAGCTGGGAGACGAGTTCGCTAACGAGGAGCCCGTTGAGTTTGCTTTTGAGGATCCAGTCAACTCTGACAACTGTGCAGGCAAGATGATCATACCCTCGAAATCACTACTATCTTTGCTATGCTAGTTTGCTCGCTCTTTTGCTATGCCAATGCTACGATGCCTACCACTTGCTTGTCAGCCTCCCAATTTCCATGAGTGAGCCTCTAACCCACCATTGTCCTAGCAAACCGTTGATTGGCTATGTTACCGCTTTGCTCAGCCCCCTTCTTATAGCATTGTTAGTTGCAGGTGAAGATTGGAGCCGTTCCTTGTTGGAACATTTATTTACTTGTTGGGATATCATTATATTGCCATGTTATCTTAATGCATCTATATACTTGGTAAAGGGTGGAAGGCTCGGCCTCTCGCCTAGTGTTTTGTTCCACTCTTGCCGCCCTAGTTTCCGTCATATCGGTGTTATGTTCCCGGATTGTTGCGTCCCTTACGCGGTTGGGCTATAATGGGAACCCCTTGATAGTTCGCCTTGATGAAAGCTTTTCCAACAATGCCCAACATTGGTTTTACCATTTGCCACCTAGCCTTTTTCCCCCTTGGGTTTCCGGAGTCCGAGGGTCATCTTTATTTTAGCCCCCCACGGGCCAGTGCTCCTCTGAGTGTTGGTCCGACCGAGTAGACTGCGGGGCCACCTCGGGGCAATTTGAGGGTTGGTTTTACTCGTAGGATGTCTCATCTGAGTGTGCCCTGAGAACAAGATATGTGCAGCTCCTATCGGGATATGTCGGCACATTCGGGCGGTGTTGCTGGACTTGTTTTAACCTGTCGAATCATCTTGTTGTATCGAGATACCGAGTCTGATCGGTGTGTCTTGGGTGGAGGTCTATTCCTTCGTTGACCGTGAGAGCTTGTTGTGGGCTAGGTTGGGACCCCCTGCAGGGATTGATCTTTCGAAAGCCGTGCCCGCGATTATGGGCAGATGGGAATTTGTTAATGTCCGGTTGTAGATAACTTGAACCTTAATTAATTAAAATGAATCAACTGGGTGTGTTGCCGTGATGGCCTCTTCTCGGCGGAGTTCGGGAAGTGGACACGGTGTTGGAGTTATGTTTGCGCAGGTTGCTCTCTAGTTTCCCGCTCGTGCTTTGCCTCCTCTTCTCGCTCTCTTTTGCGAATAAGTTAGCCACCATACATGCTAGTCGCTTGCTGTAGCTCCACTTATACATTACCCCTTTCCTACCTATTAAGCTTAAATAGTCTTGATCGCGAGGGTGCGAGATTGCTGAGTCCCTGTGGCTCACAGATTACTATTACACCAGATGCAGGGACATATGATACCGCTCCAGATGGCGCGCTCGAGCTCAAGTGGGAGTACGATGAGGACTCTCAGCGTTACTATGTGTCTTTTCCTGATGATCAGTAGTGGTACCTATTCGGGGTTAGATTCAGGGCCTTGTTGCATGTTGGGGGTTTTTTTCTATTTTGGCGCCGTAGTCGGGCCATGAGTGAATTGTATGATGGATGTTATTTATGTACTTTGATGTGACGTGGCGAGTGTAAGCCAACTATGTTATTCCCCTTTATATTATTTATGTACATGGGATGTGTGATGATTTCCCGACTTGCGACACTGCTTTCCATGCGGCTATGCCTCTAAGTCGTGCCTTGACACGTGGGAGATATAGCCGCATCGAAGGCGTTACAGTTGCTTCTTTGACCCATGAGTGAAACCAAAGAACCTTGCGAGGTTGAACAAAAAGAAAGGAGGAATGCCACGAAGATGAACAAAGTTAAAAAACACTCCGTTGGAAAAGAGGAACAAAGAACATTACGGAAACCTTGAGATTGCAAAGGTAAGAATGACGAGCGCAAAGGACAAGAAGGAAATGAAAACACTCTGGTTGAGATAAACAAAGATGAAAGAAGAATATTCTCGGGCAGAACTCCGGTTGAAAAGTGACATGAAGCTTGACAAGATGAAAAGAACTTTAGCAGAGGGCACAACACTCCGGTTAAAACAAGGTAGAGAAGGAATAAGACTGATATAATCTGGGCAGCACTTGGGCTGTAAATGGAAGGAATTGAACATGAACTTGACAAAAATCGGATGATTGGTGAAGAGAGCAACATCATAAAGCCTCCGGAAGAAATGAAGGAATGAAATGGAATGAATGGAGGAGAAAACAAGATCTTGAGAGAGCACACTTACAACATATGCTAGAACGAAGTTGTTGGATTAACAACAACGAAAGGGATAAGCTTGTTGTGGGCTTATGGAAAACATCTCAAAACTATGAGGTGAAATTCTGCCACTAACGAAAAATAATAGATTGGATTGATATGAACTAGGAGATGAGAAGCTTATCTCACCGGAAGGATAAATGAAGAACTTGAGTCATTTATAAGCACCATAATTAGCAACAATCCTTAGGGAAAGTTTTAGGTGAAGTATAACCCAAGTAAATCCAATGAAGAGGTTGATGGATTTAAAATACCCCATTCTCGATAACTTGTGAAACATGAAACATGAACTCAAATTATCAAGAATGACATAATACCATCTCCTATAATATGGTAGAAAGAATTGCACTCCGAATTACACGAAGAAGAAAGCTTGAACTCCTGTGAAAAGAATCTTGATGAACGCTTTGAGAAGGGGAAAAAATCCTTGATGAACCATCATGTAGAGTCTTCATGAAGAACTCCGGTAACAAAAGGATAATGAAAAAGAAAGAGAAGTTGAAAACACAAGGTGAAACCTTGTAATGATTTAGATGAATCTCCGTGGTGATATAATTGATAGAGCTTGGAACTCCGGGAAAGAAAAAATGAAACAATTGAAAACCGAGAGCTTGATGAGCCTCCGGAATAAGGAGTTGAATTTACTCGATGAAACAAGAATAAGAATTATATTATGCTTATCCTTCACCAATTCAAATTGATGACAAGCAATGGAATTGGCATACTACTTATTCTCGTCGAAAAGGATTAGTAGAGATATCAATAACTTGATAAGGTCTTCACCGAAACACCGGTAGGATTGAAAATGAACAAAGTAAAGATAAAGAAACACCGGGAAAAAATAGCAAATGAACAAAGATACATGAGAGGGTTTAGATCCATGAGAACGAAGAGATCATGAACTGATTAGAGGATATTCGAACGATGCACCGGTAAGATTTGGAGAATGTGAGCTGCTAGTTGAAATGAATAATAATGAGATGATGGCCTCTGGAGAATCAAACTGAAAAGACTCCTAAATTTGCACCGGATGGGTGAAAAGAGTAGTCACAAAGAAAAACAATTATGAGAGGAAGACATCAAGCTAGAACCACGAATCTTGAAAAGAATGGAGCAAGATATGGAGGAGAACTCTTCTTTGGTCTTCAAATGCAGAGAATGATGATGAGAAACACCACCATGAATTGTTGAGATACTCCGGGATGAAAATTAGAAAGGTTGAACCAATGGTTAAAACAATTTGACAAATCTTGGAGAAAAGCATTTGACTGATGATAACTCATTCTTACGTCAAACTTTGAAAGATTTGAGAATAGCTCCGGTAAAATTAGAAGAGTTAGGTAAGATCCTGGAAAAAGACATGTGGGTTAGGGCCCACTGAAAAGATACACCATTGAGAAGATTGCTTGAAAAGAGAGATTCCACCGGTTGAAATAAATGACTTGAATGAGGTAACATCCTCGAAAGAGCTTGAACGAATGTAGAGTGGAAACACGAATCTTCGAGATATCTTGAGCACTCCGGAACAAATGAATAGCGAGAGGTGAATAATTAAGAGGTGCAACAATATGAGAAGGCATTTGAAACGAGGAAAGGATATGATCAACAAAGCTTTAATTAAATCCACCGAAGAGGAAAGAACGAAGAATGATGAACTAGTAGAGCATCTTCAAGAGAATCACCGGATAAGAACATGGACAGAGAAGAATGGAGAGACTTCTCATCAATAACATGATAGTTGATTAGGAAATCCGAGTCCTTGAATAAAAAGGGTGGGAGGGTGGGAAAAACAAAGGCATCTTGGGACGTATGAAATGAGCACCGTTGAGAAGAACTGATAAATGATCTTGTGAATGTTGAAATGATCGGATCCACTTGAAGAGAGACACGCCGGTTGAAGAGGATTGACATGACAATCTCGATTATCATGAAGGATTAGTATCCACATAGGAGTATGAGAACACCATTTAGGAAAGGTATGGAATCAACATTTGACATTGAAGCAACTCGAATACCACAACTGAAAAAAACAAAGGATTGGCTTGCAGAATAAGCCGGAACAAACATATGATAGAGATTTCGTCCGAAGTTTTCGTGGTGGGGCCTACACGGGCTCGATCGTACAACACCATCATGTACAAGGCAGTGCACATGACATACGAAGCGTCCCCGAGTCAGCATAGCCAAGGACTCTTTAAGACACAACGAGACCATTGTAAAACCAACCGTGGATAGGCGGACCACTAGACGTCGAACCCCAATTTCATATCATACATCTGACGGAAAGATATCCTAAGAGCTACTTGAATTCCCACTTATAAACTCCTAAAATTTTCCGGTTATGCAATCAGGTGTTTGGGATACAGGGGAAGCATAAAATCTCACCCAAACTAACAAATCCTACATCCAGCTGTATCCATCCTTCAACACATAACCAAGAAACCTTCGGAAATCATCTACCTCAACCTTCGAAAAGCATCCGTTATATGAGTTATGGCAATACTCCCGAACTCCTGCCCCAGTACTGGGTGGCGTTGAGGTTATCTCACCAACAACTGCATAAAACAGATTTTTGATGTCGGCGAAACTAAACTCAGGTATTCCAGAACTGCAACGATAAAACTCTGATGACAACACCTCGGAGCTCAACTCCCCGGGACACTGCCACAACCCCTAAATGTCAGGAGGCACCAAGAACAATGTTCTCGTCACAAAACCGTCGGAACGATTCCAAGATACCCGCGTGATCCTTAAAAAATTTAGTGAAATTTGAGAAGAGAAGAGTCAAAACTCTACGCCAGGATGCCTCACCGGAGCGACGAAGGGACTGAGGAGAAAAATGAATTCCTAAATCTCCGATATATATTTCCTAAATGACTCAAAACATTTCTAGACTCAATAACGCTAGCTATTCGATGAAGCAGGGGGCTCATAAGGTCGGGGAAGGCTCTGATTACCAACTTGTAACACCCTCGATGCGGCTATATCTCCCACGTGTCGAAGCACGACTAAGAGCCATAACCGCATTGAAAGCAATGTCCCAAGTGAGGTAATCTTCACACAACCCATGTAATACGTAAGGGAAAGAGATACATAGTTGGCTTACAATCGCCACTTCACACAATTACATGAATAAAGCATTACATCATCCAGATACAATCAAGGTCCGACTACTAAACCAAAATAAAAGAAGACTACCTCAAATGCTACACAAATCCCCGATCGACCCCAACTGGGCCCCACTACTGAACAACAAGAACGAAACAACACAAAGGACAAGATCTTCATCGAGGCTCCTCCTTGAGCTTGGTTGCGTCATCTGCACTGTTCAACGGCACCTGCGAACTGGTTTTGGAAGTATTTGTGAGTCACGGGGACTCAGAAATCTCACACCCTCGCTATAAAGACTATTTAAGCTTATAGGTAAGGTAAAAGGTATGAAGTGGAGCTGCAGCAAGCGACTAGCATATATGGTGGCTAACATACACAAATGAGAGCGAGAAGAGAAGGCAAAGCACGTTCGAGAAACTATGATCAAGAAGTGATCCTAGAACAACCTACGTCAAGCATAACTCCAACACCGTGTTCACTTCCCGGACTCCGCCAAGAAGGACCATCATGGTTACACACGCGGTTGATGTATTTTAATTAAGGTCAAATTCAGGTTTTCTACAACCGAACATTAACAAATTCCCATCTGCCCATAACCGCGGGCACGACTTTCGAAAGTTCAAATCCCTGCAGGGGTGTCCCAACTTAGACATATTTAGAGAGCAATTTTTATTGCTTTGCACCGATGACAACTTACTTGAAGGATCTTACTCAATCCATAGGTAGGTATGGTGGAATCTCATGGCAAAACTTGTTTAAGGGTATTTGGAAGCACAAGTAGTATCTTCACTTGGTGCTGAGAATTTGGCTAGCATGAGGGGGAAAGGCAAGCTCAACATGTTGGAGGATCCAAGACAATATAATTTATCTCAGATGTAAGAAAACATAACCCATTACGTTGCCTTCCTTGTCCAATGTCAACTCTTTAGCATGTCATATTTTAATGAGTGTTCACAATCATAAAATATGTCGAAGATAGTATATCTATATGTGAGGACCTCTCTTTCTTTATTACTTCCTATTAATTGCAACGATGACCAAAACTATGCTTGTCAACTCTCAACAACTTTTACTCATCATACTTTTTCTACGTGAGCTCATTACTCTCCATGAGATCCATACGATCTCTTTGTTTCTTTTTATTTCTTTCTCTTTTCTTTTATTCACTTAGGATCATGGCAAAATAATCAAGCCCTTGACTCAACACTAAACCTTATTATATAGCTCACGGACTCGATTACATAGAAGGATAATAAAGCAAAAATCACAACTAGATCATGCCATAAACTTTATTCTACTAGATCAAAATACTACTAATAAGATCGAACTAAGGAAAACGGTAAAGATAAAAGTGATGGTGATATGATACCGGGGCACTCCCCCAAGCTTGGCAGTTGCCAAGTGGAGTGCCCATACCCAGATACTCAATTCTTCTTTTGTTGGAGGAGACGGTGGAGGTGTTGTTGATGATGCGGGCTTGTCATCCATCTTCCAAGGCATAGGTTCACCATCATAGAAAGATGATCGAGTCTCCGGAATCCTCGAATCTGCAGCCAAACTCATTCTTTTGAATCTATATTCATACTCATAGTTTTGGTTTTGTTGGTCATATATTTGGGCTTGGAGGTCCTCGATCTTCTCATATAGCTTGAAGATGGCCTCCTTGGTGTTCTTGGCATCCGGCTTGTAGTTGCTAGTGAACTCCGCGAGCATCATGTGGCTAGCGTTGATTCCACGCTCCACCATCCCCTGGCACATGAAAACTTGTTGCTCCATTGCTTTGAGCCTCATCTCCATGCTTCCGATTCCCTTTGGCCCCTCGGCATCGCGGATGTGCAGCAACCCATCCTGCATCTCAATGGTTTGAGGGTGTCGTGGCACCTCCGCGAGGTAAGGGTTGATGACCTTCTCGAAGAACTTGTCCTTGGAAGCACTTGGGGGCGTCATGATAATCTAGATCTGTCAGAAAAACAGCTCGAAACAAAAACATGAGATTTTTGCGTGATACGGGAGTCCAAACCCCCGGGAGATTATATAATGATTTTTTACCGACCGAAATACGTATCATGCAAGAAAACGGAGTCCAGAAGGCACACGAGGAGCTCACGAGGTAGGGGGGCGCGCCCAGGGGGTAGGGCGCGCCCTCCACCCTCGTGGGGCCCTCGTGTCCTTCCCGAACTGCTACTTAATTTTCTATTTTTCTAAATACTTCAAAACGGAGAAATATTGCCTTAAAATTTATTTTGGAGTCGGTTTACTTACCATACCACATACCTATTCCTTTTCGGAGTCTGAAACGTTCTGGAAAGTGTCCCTTATGTATTCCTCCGGGGTTACGGTTTCGATAATATTGGTTTCAACATTTATGGGATTACCTGAGATATAGTGTTTGATTCTTTGACCGTTTACCACCTTCGGATTTGTGCCTTCGAAGTTGTTGATTTTTATGGCACCGGAATGATAGACCTCCTCGATAACATAGGGGCCTTCCCATTTAGAGAGAACCATCACAAGCTCTCACGGTCAACGAAGGATATTCCTTCTAGCGGGAAGACCCGATCAGACTCGGAATCCTGGTTACAAGACATTTCGACAATGGTAAAACAAGACCAGCAACACCGCTTGAATGTGCCAACAAATCCCGATAGGAGCTGCACATATCTCGTTCTCAGGGCACACTCAGATGAGACTAGCTACGAGTAAAACCAACCCTCAAGTTTTCCCAAGGTGGCCCCGCAGGCAGCTCAGTTTGGACCAACACTCAGAGGAACACTGGCCCAGGGGGAGTAAAATAAAGATGACCCTTGAGTCTGCAGAACCCAAGGGAAAGAAAAGGCTAGGTGGCGAATGGTAAAACCAATGTTGGGCATTGCTGGAGGAGTTTTATTCAAGGCGAACTGTCAAGGGGTTCCCATTATAACCCGCGTAAGGAACGCAAAATCCGGGAACGTAACACCGATATGACGGAAACTAGGGCGGCAAGAGTGGAACAAAACACTAGGCATAAGGCCGAGCCATCCACCCTTTACCAAGTATATAGATGCATTAATTAAATAAGAGATATTGTGGTATCCCAACAAATATCCATGTTCCAAACATGGAACAAGCTCCAATCTTCACCTGCAACTAACAACGCTATAAGAGGGGCTGAGCAAAGCGGTAACATAGCAAACAACGGTTTGCTAGGACAAGGTGGGTTAGAGGCTTGGTTTAACAATATGGGAGGCATGATAAGCAAGTGGTAGGTATCGCAGCATAGGCATAGCAAAAGAGCGAGCAACTAGCAAGAAAAGATAGAAGTGATTTCGAGGGTATGGTCATCTTGCCTGAGATCCCACAAGGAAGAACAAGTCCATGAAGAAGACAAACGAACGTAGATGAACGAATCCTCACAACTCCGGAACGAAAACTAAAGATAACGCGAGAAGTAACCCGGAAAGAAGCAAACAACATAGTAAACAACCATCACATAAACATGGCATGATGCACAACAAGTATGATGCATCTCCGGATTAATGAGGCATGGCATGGCAAAGTGCACAAGCAATTCTACAAATTAAGTGGAGATCAATATGCAACGAGTTGCATATTGACGAAACACCATGACAGGTTATTTAGTTCGATCTCGTTTAAGTACCCAACAAAATTAAATGTTGATTAACATGGCAAGAGGTGAAGCATAACAAAACTATACCATCTAAACAATTTAAATGGGGATGGAAACATCAACCAACAATCAGGTAAAACCCCATATGCATTAGCAATTTAATGCAACAACAATTTTTAAACATATTAAATGTTGTTATCATGATGCGGATGTCATGTTGAAGTTTATGCATTTTTTGTTAAAAGTTGACAAGAGCATTAAGAAGCATTTGTCACCGTGGTGGAAAGGAAAGGGGGTGCCACGACAACGATAACGAAACGGTGCCACGGCAACGTTCCGGTTCCGGTAACTCGATTGAGATACCGATGCAAAGGACAAGTGTGCGGATGCGTGCAAAAGATGGTGGGGCGCTCCCGGATACCGGGTGTCCCATGAATCGATGACGGTGTCAAACGAGGGAACAGCTAATGTTCATGGGCGGATTACAACAACCAACATGCGTTTGTTCCACGGATCATCGTCTCGGCGGTTATACCTTTCGGAGCGTGCGTTATCGGAGCGGTTCGGGTCGAGCGGTGTAGTCATTCACGATCGTCGTGGGAAGTAGTGGTACTCAGCGATGGAAGAGGAAGTAGTTGTTCATGGTTCGTTGTGGGAAGTAGTCATTCTCCTGGCGACGATAGTCGTTCACGTTCTTTGTCTCACAAGTTTCCGTAGATGTTCAGGGGCAAGACAAGAAACTCGGCATTTCGGTGTGATGTAGGGGTACATGTCGAAGGTCATCGTGGTACTTGGTGTAACATAGGTCTTCGGGGTCATCGGGCACACGTTCACATTGTGGTTGTACACGTCAACGGTCTTATCGGAACCTCATCAACGTTCGAGATCCACCTTGGCGATCCGAAGGGGTACTTGCGTCATGGTACTTGGGTCTTCGGACTTGCCGGTCTCGGTTCTTGCAACAGTAGTGGTACAAGGTCGTCGTGGGACTTGATGGTCTTGACAAAACGAAGGGGTACTCGGCAAAACCATGTTCTTCAGAGGTCGACGGTAGTGGTTCCCGTATCAACATGGTGTGGTTGTACTTGACGGGTCCGGTCTTGGTGTGAGAACGAACAGGCCACGATGTACAGGTGTAGTGGTGGCCCTGGCATCTTGCAATAGTAATACAGGAAGGCAAGGACGCGACCGTTGGTGAGGTTGTAGCAGCCTTGGGCATGAACTCCAGCAACGTGATGAGGGGAACGGCGAGTCCCCAAATGGAGGAGGACGGGGCCAACTGGATCTGGCCGGAGTAGAACGGAGGCGGCGAGGCGAGCTCGACGGAGGTGAAGCCACATACGCAGGGGCCGTGCGTGTAGAGGAGAGGCGGGTAGCAGGAGCGGCAGGAGGATGACCGACGCTGGTGAAGGAAATATGCCTTAGAGGCAATAATAAAGTTATTATTTATTTCCTTATATCATGGTAAATGTTTATTATTCATGCTAGAATTGTATTAACCGGAAACATAATACTTGTGTGAATACATAGACAAACAAAGTGTCACTAGTATGCCTCTACTTGACTAGCTTGTTAATCAAAGATGGTTATGTTTCCTAACCATAGACATGTGTTGTCATTTCATTAACGGGATCACATCATTAGGAGAATGATGTGATTGACTTGACCCATTCCGTTAGCATAGCACTTGATCGTTTAGTTTGTTGCTATTGCTTTCTTCATGAATTATACATGTTCCTATGACTATGAGATTATGCAACTCCCGTTTACCGGAGGAACACTTTGTGTGCCACCAAACGTCACAACGTAACTGGGTGATTATAAAGGTGCTCTACAGGTGTCTCCAAAGGTACTTGTTGGGTTGGCGTATTTCGAGATTAGGATTTGTCACTCCGATTGTCGAAGAGGTATCTCTGGGCCCACTCGGTAATGCACATCACTATAAGCCTTGCAAGAATTGCAACTAATGAGTTAGTTGTGGGATGATGTATTACGCAACGAGTAAAGAGACTTGCCGGTAACGAGATTGAACTAGGTATTGAGATACCGATGATCGAATCTTGGGAAAGTAACATACCGATGACAAAGGGAACAACATATGTTGTTATGCGGTCTGCCCGATAAAGATCTTCGTAGATTATGTAGGAGCCAATATGGGCATCCAGGTCCCGCTATTGGTTATTGACCAGAGAGGTGTCTCGGTGATGTCTACATAGTTCTCGAACCCGTAGGGTTCGCACGCTTAACGTTCATTGACGATATAGTACTATGTGAGTTATGTATGTTGGTGACCGAATGTTGTTCGGAGTCCGGGATGAGATCACGGACATGACGAGGAACTCCGGAATGGTCCGGAGATAAAGTTTGATATATGGGATAATAGTTTTTGGTCACCGGAAGGGTTTCGAAAATCACCGTAAGGGGTTCCGGATGTTTCCCGAAATGTTTGGGTACGAGAACACTTTATTTGGGCCAAAGGGGAAAGCCCACAAGGTTTTTGGAAAGCGCAAAAGGAAGTTTTGCGGAGTCCAGGGGCCAGACGCCAGGGTCCCTGGCATCTGGGTCCCGACGCCGGGAACCCTGGCGTCTGGCCCTGGAGTCCGAGAAGGACTCTTGCCTTTCGGGTGAAACCGACTTTGTGGAGGCTTTTACTCCAAGTTTCGACCCCAGGGCTCAACATATAAATAGAGGGGCAGGGCTAGCACCAAAGACACATCAAGAAACACCAAGCCGTGTGCCGGCAACCCCGTCCCCTCTAGTTTATCCTCCTTTATAGTTTTCATAGTGCTTAGGCGAAGCCCTGCGGAGATTTTATTCACCAACACCGTCACCATGTCATCGTGCTACCGGAACTCATCTACTACTTCGCCCCTCTTGCTGGATCGAGAAGGCGAGGACGTCACCGAGCTGAACGTGTGCAGAACTCGGAGGTGCCGTGCTTTCGGTACTTGGATCGGTCGGACGTGAAGACGTACGACTACATCAACCGCGTTGATATAACGCTTCAGCGAACGGTCTACGAGGGTACGTAGACAACACTCTCCCCTCTCGTTGCTATGCATCACCATGATCTTGCGTGTGCGTAGGAATTTTTTTGAAATTACTACGTTCCCCAACAGTGGCATCCAAGCCAGTTTTTTTATGCGTTGATGTTGTGCACGAGTAGAACACAAGTGAGTTGTGGGCGATATAAGTCATACTGCTTACCAGCATGTCATACTTTGCTTCGGCGGTATTGTTGGATGAAGCGGCCCGGACCGACATTACGCGTACGCTTACGCGAGACTGGTTCTACCGACATGCTTTGCACACAGGTGGCTGGCGGGTGTCAGTTTCTCCAACTTTAGTTGAACCAAGTGTGGCTACGCCCGGTCCTTGCGAAGGTTAAAACAGCACCAACTTGACAAACTATCGTTGTGGTTTTGATGCGTAGGTAAGAACGGTTCTTGCTAAGCCCGTAGCAGCCACGCAAAACTTGCAACAACAAAGTAGAGGACGTCTAACTTGTTTTTGCAGGGCATGTTGTGATGTGATATGGTCAAGACATGATGCTAAATTTTATTGTATGAGATGATCATGTTTTGTAACCGAGTTATCGGCAACTGGCAGGAGCCATATGGTTGTCACTTTATTGTATGCAATGGAATTGTGCTGTAATGCTTTACTTTATCACTAAGCGGTAGCGATAGTCGTGGAAGCATAAGATTGGCGAGACAACAACGATGCTACGATGGTGGTCAAGGTGTCGCGCCGGTGACAATGGTGATCATGAAGGTGCTTCGGAGATGGAGATCACAAGCACAAGATGATGATGGCCATATCATATCACTTATATTGATTGCATGTGATGTTTATCTTTTATGCATCTTATCTTGCTTTGATTGACGGTAGCATTATAAGATGATCCCCCACTAAATTATCAAAGTATAAGTGTTCTCCCTGAGTATGCACCGTTGTGAAACTTCTTCATGCTGAGACACCACGTGATGATCGGGTGTGATAGGGTCTACGTTCAAATACAATGGGTGCAAAACAGTTGCACACGCGGAATACTCAGGTTATACTTGATGAGCCAAGCATATACAGATATGGCCTCGGAACACGGAGACCGAAAGGTCGAGCGTGAATCATATAGTAGATATGATCAACATAGTGATGTTCACCAATGAAACTGCTCCATCTCACGTGATGATCGGACATGGTTTAGTTGATTTGGATCACATGATCACTCAGAGGATTAGAGGGATGTCTATCTAAGTGGGATTTCTTAAGTAATATGATTAACTGAACTTAAATTTATCATGAACTTAGTCCTAGTAGTATTTTGCAAATTATGTTGTAGATCAATAGCTCGCGTTGTTGCTTCCCTGTGTTTATTTTGATATGTTCCTAGAGAAAATTGTGTTGAAAGATGTTAGTAGCAATGATGCGGATTGGATCCGTGATCTGAGGTTTATCCTCATTGCTGCATAGAAGAATTATGTCCTTGATGCACCGCTAGGTGACAGACCTATTGCGGGAGCAGATGCAGACGTTATGAACGTTTGGCTAGCTCAATATGATGACTACTTGATAGTTTAGTGCACCATGCTTAATGGCATAGAATCGGGACTTCAAAGACGTTTTGAACATCATGGACCATATGAGATGTTCCAGGAGTTGAAGTTAATATTTCAAGCAAATGCCCGAGTTGAGAGATATGAAGTCTCCAACAAGTTCTATAGCTAAAAGATGGAGGAGAATCGCTCAACTAGTGAGCATGTGCTCAGATTGTCTGGGTACTACAATCGCTTGAATCAAGTGGGAGTTAATCTTCTAGGTAAGATAGTGATTGACAGAATTCTCTAGTACCCATCACCAAGTTAGTAGAACTTCGTGATGAACTATGATATGCAAGGGATAACGGAAACGATTCCCAAGCTCTTCGTAATGCTGAAATCGACGAAGGTAGAAATCAAGAAAAACATCAAGTGTTGATGGTTGACAAGACCACTAGTTTCAAGAAAAGGGCAAAGGGAAGAAAGGGAACTTCAAGAAGAACGGCAAGCGAGTTGCTGCTCAAGTGAAGAAGCCCAAATCTGGTCCTAAGCCTGAGACTAAGTGCTTCTACTGCAAAGGAACTGGTCACTGGAAGCGGAACTACCCCAAGTATTTGGCGGATAAGAAGGATGGCAATGTGAACATATGTATATTTGATATACATGTTATTGATGTGTACTTTACTAGTCTTTATAGCAACCCCTCAGTATTTGATACTAGTTCAGTTGCTAAGAGTAATAACTCGAAACGGGAGTTGCAGAATGAATAGAGACTAGTTAAGGGTGAAGTGACAATGTGTGTTGGAAGTGGTTCCAAGATTGATATGATCATCATCGCACACTCCCTATATTTTCGGGATTAGTGTTGAACCTAAATAAGTGTTATTTGGTGTTTGCGTTGAGCATGAATATGATTTGATCATGTTTATTGCAATACGGTTATTCATTTAAGTAAGAGAATAAATTGTTGTTCTGTTTACATATATGGTTACACACCCAATGAAAATGGTTCATTGGATCTCGATCGTAGTGATACACATATTCATAATATTGAAACCAAAAGATGCAAAGTTAATAATGATAGTGCAACTTATTTGTGGCACTGCCATTTAGGTCATATTGGTGTAAAGCGCATGAAGAAACTCCATGCTGATGGACTTTTGGAATAACTTGATTATGAATCAGTTGATGCTTACGAACCATGCCTCATGGGCAAGATGACTAAGACTCCGTTCTCCGGAACAATGCAGCAAGCAACAAATTTGTTGGAAATCATGCATACTGATGTATGTGGACCAATGAATATTGAAGCTCGCAGCAGGTATCATTATTTTCTGATCTTCACAGATGATTTGAGCAGATATGAGTATATCTACTTGATGAAACACAAATCTGAAATATTTGAAAAGTTCAAAGAATTTCAGAGTGAAGTGGAGAATCATCGTAACAAAAATAAAAGTTTCTACGATATGATCGCAGAAGTAAAATATTTGAGTTACGAGTTTGGCCTTCAGTTAAAACAATGTGAAATAGTTTCACTACTCCATAGTGTAATGGTGCGTCCGAACATCGTAATCGTACTTTACTTGATATGGTGCGATCTATGATGTCTCTTATAGATTTACTGCTATCATTTTGGGGTTATGCATTAGAGACAGCTACATTCACGCTAAATAGGGCACCATCTAAATCTGTTGAGACGACATCGTATGAACTATGGTTTGGCAAGAAACCTAAGCCGTCGTTTCTTAAAGATTGGGACTGTGATGCTTATGTGAAAAAGTTTCAACATGATAAGCTCTAACCCAAATCGGAGAAGTAAATCTTCATAGGATAGCCGAAAGAAAATGTTGGGTACACCTTCTATCACAGATCCGAAGGCAAGTTATTCATTGCTTTGAATGGATCCTTTCTAGAGAAGGAGTTTCTCTCGAAAGAAGTTAGTGGGAGGAAAGTAGAACTTGATGAGGTAACTGTACCTGCTCCCTTATTGGAAAGTAGTTCATCACAGAAATCTGTTCCTGTGACTACTACACCGATTAGTGAGGAAGCTAATGATGATGATCATGTAACTTCAGATCAAGTTACTACCGAACCTCGTAGGTGAACTAGAGTGAGATCCGCACCAGAGTGGTACAGTAATCCTGTTCTGGAGGTCATGTTACTTGACCATGACGAGCCTACGAACTATGAGGAAGCGATGATGAGCCCAGATTCCGCGAAATGGCTTGAGGCCATGAAATCTGAGATGAGATCCATGTATGAGAACAAAGTATGGACTTTGATTGACTTGCCCAATGACCGGCGAGCCGTTGAGATTAAATGGATCTTCAAGAGGAAGACGGACGCTGATAGTAGCGTTACTATCTACAAAGCTAGAATTGTCGCAAAAAAGGTTTTCGACAAGTTCAAGGTGTTGACTACGATGAGAGTTTCTGACTCATATCTATGCTTAAGTCTGTCTGAATCATGTTAGCAATTGTCGCATTTTATGAAATATGGCAAATGGATAAACAAAATTGCGTTCCTTAAAGGATTTATTAAAGAAGAGTTGTATATGATGCAACCAGAAGGTTTTGTCAATCCTAAAGGTACTAACAAAATATGCAAGCTCCAGCGATCCATTTATGGACTGGTGCAAGCATCTCGGAGTTGGAATATACTCTTTGATAAGTTGATCAAAGCATATAGTTTTATATAGACTTGTGGTGAAGTCTGTATTTACAAGAAAGTGAGTGGGAGCACAACAGCATTTCTGATAAGTATATGTGTATGAAATATTGTTGATCGGAAATAATGTAGAATTATTCTGCAAAGCATAAAGGAGTGTTTGAAAGGAGTTTTTCAAAGAAAGACCTCGGTGAAGCTGCTTACATATTCAGCATCAAAATCTATAGAGATAGATCAAGACGCTTGATAAGTTTTCAATGAGTACATACCTTGACAAGTTTTTGAAGTAGTTCAAAATGGAACAGTCAAAGAAAGAGTTCTTGCCTGTGTTACAAGGTGTGAAATTGAGTAAGACTCAATGCCCGACCAAGGCAGAAGATAGAGAGAGAATGAAAGTCATTCCCTATGCCTCAGCCATAGGTTCTATAAAGTATGCCATGTTGTGTACCAGACCTATTGTATACCCTGCCCTGAGTTTGGCAAGGGAGTACAATAGTGATCTAGGAGTAGATCACTGGACATTGGCCAAAATTATCCTTAGTGGAATAAGGACATGTTTCTCGATTATGGAGGTGACAAAAGGTTCGTCATAAAGGGTTATGTTGATGCAAGTTTTGACACTAATCCAGATGACTCTAAGTCTCAATCTAGATACATATTGAAAGTGGGAGCAATTAGCTAGAGTAGCTCTGTGCAGAGCATTGTTGACATAGAAATTTGCAAAATACTTACGGATCTGAATGTGGCAGACCCGTTGACTAAAATTCTCTCATAAGCAAAACATGATCACA
Organism: Triticum monococcum; assembly: GCA_034509565.1. NCBI lineage: Eukaryota > Viridiplantae > Streptophyta > Magnoliopsida > Poales > Poaceae > Triticum > Triticum monococcum. The sequence goes on from CM067847.1 coordinate 574,667,558, forward strand.
CCTTAGTACTCTTTGGGTGTTAATCACATAGCAATGTGAACTAGATTACTGACTCTAGTAAACCCTTTGGGTGTTGATCACATATCGATGTGAACTATGAGTATTAATCACATGGTGATGTGAACTATTGTTGTTAAATCACATGGCGATGTGAACTAGATTATTGACTCTAGTGCAAGTGGGAGACTGAAGGAAATATGCCCTAGAGGCAATAATAAAGTTATTATTTATTTCCTTATATCATGGTAAATGTTTATTATTCATGCTAGAATTGTATTAACCAGAAACATAATACTTGTGTGAATACATAGACAAACAAAGTGTCACTAGTATGGCTCTACTTGACTAGCTCGTTAATCAAAGATGGTTATGTTTCCTAACCATAGACATGAGTTGTCATTTGATTAACGGGATCACATCATTAGGAGAATGATGTGATTGACTTGACCCATTTCGTTAGCATAGCACTTGATCGTTTAGTTTGTTGCTATTGCTTTCTTCATGACTTATACATGTTCCTATGACTATGAGATTATGCAACTCCCGTTTACCGGAGGAACACTTTGTGTGCCACCAAACGTCACAACGTAACTGGGTGATTATAAAGGTGCTCTACAGGTGTCTCCAAAGGTACTTGTTGGGTTGGCGTATTTCGATATTAGGATTTGTCACTCCGATTGTCGGAGAGGTATCTAGGGGCCCACTCGGTAATGCACATCACTATAAGCCTTGCAAGCATTGCAACTAATGAGTTAGTTGCAGGATGATGTATTACGCAACGAGTAAAGAGACTTGCTGGTAACGAGATTGAACTAGGTATTGAGATACCGACGATCGAATCTCGGGCAAGTAACATACCGATGACAAAGGGAACAACGTATGTTGTTATGCGGTCTGACCGATAAAGATCTTCGTAGAGTATGTAGGAGCAAATATGGCCATCCAGGTCCTGCTATTGGTTATTGACCAGAGAGGTGTCTCGGTCATGTCTACATAGTTATCGAACCCGTAGGGTCCGCACGCTTAACGTTCGTTGACGATATAGTACTATGTGAGTTATGTATGTTGGTGACTGAATGTTGTTCGGAGTCCGGATGAGATCACGGACATGACGAGGAACTCCGGAATGGTCCAGAGATAAAGTTTGATATATGGGATAATAGTGTTTGGTCACCGAAAGGGTTCCGGAAATCACCGGAAGGGGTTCCGAATGTTTCCCGAATTGTTTGGGTATGAGAACACTTTATTTGGGCCAAAGGGGAAAGCCCACATGGTCTTTGGAAAGCGCAAAAGGAAGTTTTGCGGAGTCCAGGGGCCAGACGCTAGGGTCCCTGGCGTCTAGTTCCAGACGCCGGGAACCCTGGCGTCTGGCCCTGGAGTCCGAGAAGGACTCTTGCCTTTCGGGTGAAACCGACTTTGTGGAGGCTTTTACTCCAAGTTTCGACCCCAGGGCTCAACATATAAATAGAGGGGCAGGGCTAGCACCAAAGACACATCAAGAAACACCAAGCCGTGTGCCGGCAACCCCGTCCCCTCTAGTTTAACCTCCATTATAGTTTTCGTAGTGCTTAGGCGAAGCCCTGCGGAGATTGTTCTTCACCAACACCGTCACCACGTCGTCGTGCTTCCGGAACTCATCTACTACTTCGCCCCTCTTGCTGGATCGAGAAGGCAAGGACGTCACCGAGCCGAACGTGTGCAGAACTCGGAGGTGTCGTGCTTTCGGTACTTGGATCAGTCGGACGCGAAGACGTACGACTACATCAACCGCGTTGATATAACGCTTCCACGAACGGTCTACGAGGGTACATAGACAACACTCTCCCCTCTCGTTGCTATGCATCACCATGATCTTGCGTGTGCGTAGGAAAAATTTTGAAAGTACTATGTTCCCCAAGAGCTGGTCGTGGTCGCCGGCAGCGACCGGACAGAATGGCGGGGCTTGGTGGAGCTCGGCGGCCTGGTTCCACAGACGCGGACAAGGACGGCGGCGGGCGGCCGTGAGGGACCTCCGGTCCAAGGCGTAGCAGTGGGAGCTCTGGCCTGGGTAGTCGGGGACGAGGCCAAGGCCCGGAAGGGAGAGGCCGGCGGAGGCCAGAGCCAGAAGTCGAGGTGGCGGCTTCTGGACGAGGCAGGAGGAGGTGCGAGCGGGAGGAGGAGAAAGGCCCCGTGTCGAGGTAGGCAAATGGGAAGGGGAAGGAGGGTGCTCGCGAGGGAGAGGCTGTGATGTAGGGAGAGGGGATCAAGCGGTTCTAGGTCTGCGGGGTTGGAGGGAAGGAGATGGAGTAGATGGGATCGAACGTGGCTCTCTGGCGGTGGGGTGGAGACGAGGGAGAGGGAGAGATTGATAGGAGGGGGTCGAGCTAGGTTTCGGCAGCATATGGGCCTAGTGGATGCGGCTGCGGGCGGCCCAAGTGGCCTAGGGAGGCTGGCCTAGTAGGTTGCGGTATTTGGGAGGCCCAGCTGGCTCATGGGCTTTCTTCCCCCTCTCTTACTCTTTTCAAAACAGAAGATAAAGAGAAAGAAAAGGGAAGAAAAGAAAAGGGTATAGAAAGAGTTTGGGCACGGGGATAATTTTTCCGGACTTGCAAAAATGCGCTGGTTCCAAGAAAATTGGAGTGAGCAAGATTGCAAGGTTAAATTCAAGTTCATTTGAATACAATTCAAATGATTTTGAATTGGGACTAGGTTTTTGAAGTGCCCGAAAATATTGAGACTTTAAGAGGAGCCTCGAAAAAAGGATTAGAATTGTTGGCAAAGTTTGAGGCAAGGAATTGAGATAGAAGCATGGAACTTAAACTGCAGGTGTGTTATGGTTGATTCCACCTCAATGGAATATTTAATAGTAGCTCCCTAAAATATTGGGAAAAAAGTTTTAAAGAGAAATAACCATAGTGAATATCCCTTGATTTAAATGGACCGATGATCAATGCAATTTAATTGGTTGAGTTTTCAAAAAATTAAATGGCATGATGCAAAGATAAATGCAATCAAACCAACAACTCACACGACGAAACTCAGAAAACATGGAAGGCGTCTGAAGCTCCGGTCTTGGGGCGTCACAACACTCCACCACTACAAGAGGATCTCGTCCGGTGATCAAGAATGGCACCGGGGGAAAATGGAAGAGATAGATAAGCGGTAAAACTAAGTTGCTTCTTTGACCCATGAGTGAAACCAAAGAACCTTGCGAGGTTGAACAAAAAGAAAGGAGGAATGCCACAAAGATGAACAAAGTTAAAAACACTTCGTTGGAAAAAGAGGAACAAAGAACGTTACGGAAACCTTGAGATTGCAAAGGTAAGAATGACGAGCGCAAAGGACAAGAAGGAAATGAAAACACTCTGGTTGAGATAAACAAAGATGAAAGAAGAATAATCTCGGGCAAAACTCCGGTTGAAAAGTGACATGAAGCTTGACAAGATGAAAAGAACTTTAGCAGAGGGCAGAACACTCCGGTTAAAACAAGGTAGAGAAGGAATAAGACTGATATAATTTGGGCAGCACTTGGGCTATAAATGGAAGGAATTGAACATGAACTTGACAAAAAACAGATGATTGGTGAAGAGAGCAACATCACAAAGCCTTCGGAAGAAATGAAGGAATGAAATGGAATGAACGGAGGAGAAAACAAGATCTTGAGAGAGCACACTTACAAAATATGCTAGAACGAAGTTGTTGGATTAACAACAACGAAAAGGATAAGCTTGTTGTGGGCTTATGGAAAACATCTCAAAACTATGAGGTGAAATTCTGCCACTAACGAAAAATAATAGATTGGATTGATATGAACTAGGAGATGAGAAGCTTATCTCACCGGAAGGATAAATGAAGAACTTGAGTCATTTATAAGCACCATAATTAGCAACAATCCTTAGGGAAAGTTTTAGGTGAAATATAACCCAAGATAAATCCAATGAAGAGGTTGATGGATTTAAAATACCCCATTCTCGATAACTTGTGAAACATGAAACATGAACTCAAAATATCAAGAATGACATAATACCATCTGCTATAATATGGTAGAAAGAATTGCACTCCGAATTGCACGAAGAAGAAAGCTTGAACTCCTGTGAAAAGAATCTTGATGAACGCTTTGAGAAGGGGAAAAAATCCTTGATGAACCATCATGTAGAGTCTTCATGAAGAACTCCGGTAACAAAAGGATAACGAAAAAGAAAGAGAAGTTGAAAACACAAGGTGAAACCTTGTAATGATTTAGATGAATCTCCGTGGTGATATAATGTAACGCCCCGAGACCGATGTGCCAGGTGTCGTTCAGTTATTCGCTGGTGTTGCCTTGTCATTGCTTGCATGTCATGCATTGCATATCATGTCATCATGTGCATTTCATTTGCATACGTGTTCGTCTCATGCATCCGAGCATTTTCCCCGTTGTCCGTTTTGCAATCCGGCGCTTCGTTCTCCTCCGGTGGTCATTTCTACCTTTCTTTCATGTGTGGGGATTAAACATTTCCGGATTGGACCGAGACTTGTCATGCGGCCTTGGTTTACTACCGGTAGACCGCCTGTCAAGTTTCGTACCATTTGGACTTCGTTTGATACTCCAACGGTTAACCGAGGGACCGAAAAGGCCTCGTGTGTGTTGCAGCTCAACATCCCTCCAATTTGGCCCAAAACCCACCAAACTCTGCTCCATCACCTAGAGCGTTCGATAACGATCGCGTGGTCGAAAACCGCACCTCATTTGGACTCTCCTAGCTCCCTCTACCTATAAATATGTGTCCCTCCCGGATTTTTCGCGCAGATGAACCCTAACCTCCCCCTCCGCGCGCCGCCGGACAATTCCTCACCGGCCGGACATGTCCACCCTGCCCGGCCACCTCGCTCCGGCCAATGAGGAGATGCATCATCACCCTTCCGCCGCCACTATCCAATCTGGAGCCGCCACCTCGCCCTCTCTCTCTCCTCCCGCGCGGCCGGGCCCGCGGAGCCCGTGGCCGGCCCGCCCGAGCCGCCCTCGGGCCATATCCGCACTGCCGCCGCCATGGCTCTCGTCGCCGCGTGCCGAAGCCGGCCACCGCTCGCCACCCGCCTCCACCGCCTCGGCCGCCGCCATGCCCTCCTCCTCCGCCGCCCAGCGCATCAGCGCTCGCGCCGGCGAGTGCCATCCCACCGGCGACCTCCGCCGCCGCCACCAAGCTCCACCGGCGCCGCCCAGTTTGCCGGCTCTGCCTCGGCTGCCTCCTCTCGCCGCCGCGGGCCTCCTCCACGGCGCCCCGGCCGGCCGGACTCGGCCATCCCCGCCGCCGCACGCCTACTCCGGCGATCTCCTCCAACTCTGGCGATCTCCATCGTCTCCGGCGAGATCCCGTGGATCGGGATCAGATCCAGCACACCCTCCATCCAAACACCCCGCCTCAGATCTGCACTGCTCCGTCCCGGATCCCTCCGTCCCGCGTTGACTTTTCGCGGAGGTATAGTTTCACCAAGTCCCAGGAATTCTAGATCCATGTTGCCCTGTTCGAGGCCCCGTAACTTTGCATCCGTAGCTCCGATTTGGGCATATAGCATATCAAAATGTTCTTCTCTGAGAGTACATCATTTCATTCCATTACATCATTTTCATTTGAGTTCATCTTGATGCCCGAAATGCTGTTAGAAGAGGGCTTCGTGAGTTAATTGTCAGATCTGTTAGTTCATCTTAGACTTTTGTCATTTTTGCCATGATTGTTGTGTGCATGATATGCCTGTGAGTCCTTCATATGTTTTGTTAAGCATCTTGTTATCTTTTCAGAGGTGCAACCCATGCATTTTTGTGATGTGTGTGGTGTCTTGTGCAAGCTTGCAAAGTGAGGCACCCGGTAAATCTGTTTTCAGTGACTTAGTGATTTCACTAAGTCCTGGGATTATTTAGTTCATGATGCCTTATGTTCATGCTGTTTCCTAGTGATACGTGCATCTTTTGAGGATGATCCATAAAGGAGTTTTTTTAATATTGTAGTGATCTATCCATCCATGTCTTTGTTTGCATATATGGAGCACTCTAGCTTGAGTCAATCGAGCTCTACTTTTGCTTCGTTGTAAATCTGGGCAGATCGTCAACATGTTTGCGATTTTGCCGATGCTATTGTAGTTGATCCATGCATGCTATGCCATTATTCTTGCCATGTCTAGCTTGCATTTTGCGCCTTCTTAATGGATGTATGCTTGTCTTGCCATGACTTGCACGGTAGTGAGTGTATCGAGCTCGTTTACATGCCTTCGTGAGTTATGTTTCAGCATGTCTCAGTTTTCACTGAGTCTGGAAACTGATTATGTTTTAGCTATGTTCGTGTGCTTGCTAGTATATTTTGTGATCCCTTTTGGCTCAAGGTCACTAAGGGACTTTTGTTAAGCTTGTTGAGTAGCTCCATGCCATGCCTTTCTTTGCCATGTTCAGGTCCTGTAGCATGTTGTTTTGTTGCTCCGAAGAGGGCTTCATGATCTGAAATTCTAGACAAGTGTTAATTTCACCAAGTCTGAGATCTGTTTTACCATTTGCGTTTTTGCCATGCTTGTTTGAACCTGTTAATGGATGAATTGGTCGTAGATCAGTGCTAGTCTTTTGTTAAGCATCTTGAATGCTTCCCTGCCATATATTTTGATGTCATGTTTGAGTGCTGTAGCATGTTCATCTCATTGCATTTAGATGCCTACTTGCTGTAAATCGCAGACCGGTGTCATATTTGAATCGATTGCCATTTCCAAACTGTAACTCCGATTCCGGCGTTCTTTATATCGTTTTCAAGCGATTTCATCCCATCTTTCCAGTGGCACACTTGGTTTTCCAAGTTGAGGCCAGGCTAATGCATTTCCTGTCATATCTTGCATATGCATCGCATACCGCATCCCGCACATCATACCATGTTCATGTGTGGTTTGTTTACTATGTGTGTGCTTTCTTTTCCGGTGTTGCTTCTTCGGGTTGGATCCGGTAATGTAGAGTTTGTGAGGACCCGTTCATCTACGTCCGTTTGTCTTCTTCATGGACTCGTTCTTCTTCCTTGCGGGATTTCAGGCAAGATGATCATACCCTCGAAATCACTGCTATCTTTGCTTTGCTAGATGCTCGCTCTTTTGCTGGCCTATGCCGCGATACCTACCACTTGCTTATCGTGCCTTCTATTTTGTTGAACCAAGCCTCTAACCCACCTTGTCCTAGAAAACCGTTGTTTGGCTATGTTACCGCTTTGCTCAGCCCCTCTTATAGCGTTGTTAGTTGCAGGTGAAGATTGAAGTTTGTTTCTTGTTGGAACATGTATATGTTGTTCCTTGTTGGAACATGTTTACTTGTTGGGATATCACAATATATCTTATTTAATTAATGCATCTATATACTTGGTAAATGGTGGAAGGCTCGGCCTTATGCCTGGTGTTTTGTGCCACTCTTGCCGCCCTAGTTTCCGTCATATCATTGTTATGTTCCCGGATTTTGCGTCCCTTACGCGGTTGGGCTATAATGGGAACCCCTTGACAGTTCGCCTTAAGTAAAGCTTCTCCAGCAATGCCCAACATTGGTTTTGCCATTCGCCACCTAGCCTTTTCTTTCCCTTGAGTCGGCCGACTCAAGGGTCATCGTTATTTTACCCCCCCCGGCCAGTGCTCCTCTGAGTGTTGGTCCAAACTAGAGCCCCTTGCAGCACCACCTCGGGGAAACTCGAGGGCTGGTTTTAGTTGTACGGACTGCTCATCTGAGTGTGCCCTGAGAAAGAGATATGTGCAGGTCCTATCAGGATTTGTTGGCACATTCGGGCGGTGTTGCTGGTCTTGTTTTACCATTGTCGAAATATCTTGTAACCGGGATTCCGAGTCTGATCGGGTCTTCCCACTAGAAGGAATATCCTTTGTTTATCGTGAGAGCTTGTGATGGGCTAAGTTGGGACACCCCTCCAGGGATTTGAACTTTCGAAAGCCGTGCCCGCGGTTATGGGAAGATGGGAATTTGTTAACGTATGGTTGTAGAAAACCTGAACTTGACCTTAATTAAAATGAATCAACCGCGTGTGTAACCGTGATGGTCCCTTTCCGGCGGGGTCCGGGAAGTGAACACGGTTGTTGGAGTTATGCTTGACGTAGGTAGTCCAGGATCACTTCTTGATCATACTTTTATCGATCGTGCTTTGCATTCTTTTCTCGCTCTTATTTGCGTATGTTAGCCACCATATATGCTAGTCGCTTGCTGCAGCTCCACCTCATACCTTTTACCTTACCCATAAGCTTAAATAGTCTTGATCGCGAGGGTGCGAGATTGCTGAGTCCCTGTGGCTCACAGATACTTCCAAAACCAGCTTGCAGGTGCTGATGAGTCCGTGCCGGTGATGCAACCAAGCTCAGGAGGAGCTCGATGAAGATCGTGTTCTTTATGTTGTTTCGTTCTAGTTGATCAGTAGTGGAGCCCAGTTGGGGTCGATCGGGGACCTTTGTCGCATTTGGCGTTCTTCTTTTATTTTGGTTCTGTAGTCGGACCTTGATTGTATCTGGTTGATGTAATGTTTTATTCATGTATTTGTGTGAAGTGGCGATTGTAAGCCAACTATGTAACCCTCTTATTCCTTATTATATTACATGGGTTGTGTGAAGATTACCTCACTTGCGACATATGCCTTCAATGCGATTATGCCTCTAAGTCGTGCCTCGACACGTGGGAGATATAGTCGCATCGAGGGTGTTACATATAATTGATAGAGCTTGGAACTCTGGGAAAGAAAAAAAATGAAACAATTGAAAACCGAAAGCTTGATGAGCCACCGGAATAAGGAGTTGAATTTAATCGACGAAACAAGAATAAGAATTATATTATGCTTATCCTTCACCAATTCAAATTGATGACAAGCAATGGAATTGGCATACTACTTATTCTCGTCGAAAAGGATTAGGAGAGATATCAATAACTTGATAAGGTCTTCACCGAAACACCGGTAGGATTGAAAATGAATGAAGTAAAGACAAAGAAACACTGGGAAAAATTAGCAAATGAACGAAGGTACATGAGACGGTTTAGATCCATGAGAACGAAGAGATCATGAACTGATTAGAGGATATTCGAACAATGCACCGGTAAGATTTGGAGAATGTGAGCTGCCAGCTGAAATGAATAATAATGAGATGATGGCCTCCGGAGAATCAAACTGAAAAGACTCCTGAATTTGCACCGGATGGGTGAAAAGAATAGTCACAAAGAAAAATAATTATGAGAGGAAGACATCAAGCTAGAACCACAAATCTTGAAAAGAATGGAGCAAGATATGGAGGAGAACTCTTCTTCGGTCTTCAAATGCAGAGAATGATGATGAGAAACACCACCATGAATTGTTGAGATACTCCGGGATGAAAATTAGAAAGGTTGAACCAACGATTAAAAGAATTTGACAAATCTTGGAGAAAAGCATTTGACTGATGATAACTCATTCTTACGTCAAACTTTGAAAGATTTGAGAATAGCTTCGGTAAAATTAGAAGAGTCAGGTAAGATCCTGGAAAAAGACATGTGGGTTTGGGCCCACTGAAAAGATACACCGTTGAAAAGATTGCTTGAAAAGAGAGATTCCACCGGTTGAAATAAATGACTTGAATGAGGTAACATCCTCGAAAGAGCTTGAACGAATGTAGAGTGGAAACACGAATCTTCGAAATCTTGAGCACTCCGGAACAAATGAATAGCGAGAGGTGAATAATTAAGAGGTGCAACGATATGAGAAGGCATTTGAAACAAGGAAAGGATATGATCAACAAAGCTTGAATTAAATCCACCAAAGAGGAAGGAACGGCGAATGATCAACTAGTAGAGCATCTTCAAGAGAATCACCGGATAAGAACATGGACGGAAAAGAATGGAGAGACTTCTCATTAATAACATGATAGTTGATTAGCAAATCTGATTCCTTGAATAAGAAGGGTGGAAGGGTGGGAAAAACAAAGGCATCTTGGGACGGATGAAATGAGCACCGTTGAGAAAAACTGATAAATGATCTTGTGAATGTTGAAATGATCAGATCCACTTGAAGAGAGACACGCCGGTTGAAGAGGATTGACATGACAATCTCGATTATCATGAAGGATTAGTATCCACATAGGAGTATGAGAACACCATTTAGGAAAGGTATGGAATCAACATTTGACATTGAAGCAACTCGAATACCACAACTAAAAAAAACAAAGGATTGGCTTGCAGAATAAGCCGGAACAAACATATGATAGAGATTTCGTCCGAAGTTTTCGTGGTGGGGCCTACACGGGCTCGATCGTACAACACCATCACATACAAGGCAGTGCACATGACATACGAAGCATCCCCGAGTCAGCATAGCCAAGGACTCTTTAAGACACAACGAGACCACTGTAAAACCAACCGTGGATAGGCGGACCACTAGACGTCGAACCCCAATTTCATATCATACATCTGACGGAAAGATATCCTAAGAGCTACTTGAATTCCCACTTATAAACTCCCGAAATTTTCCGGTTATGCAATCAGGTGTTGGGGATACAAGGGAAGCATAAAATCTCACCCAAACTAACAAATCCTACATCCAGGTGTATCCATCCTTCAACACATAACCAAGAAACCTTTGGAAATCATCTACCTCAACCTTCGAAAAGCATCCGTTATATGAGTTATGGTAATACTCCCGAACTCCCGCCCCAGTACTAGGTGGCCTCGAGGTTATCTCACCAACAACTGCATAAAAGAGATTTTCGATGTCGGTGAAACCAAACTCGGGTATTCCAGAACTGCAAAGATAAAATTGTGACGACAACACCTCGGAGCTCAACTCCCCGGGACACTGCCACAACCCCTAAATGTTGGGAGGCACCAAGAACAATGTTCTCATCACAAAATCATCGGAACGATTCCAAGATACCCGCGTGATACTAAAAAAAATTAGTGAAATTTGAGAAGAGAAGAGTCAAAACTCTACGTCAGGATGCCTCACCGGAGCGACAAAGGGACTGAGGAGTAAAAAGAATTCCTAACTCTCCAATATATATAATTCCTAAATGACTCAACACATTTCTAGACTCAATAACGCCAGCTATTCGATCAAGCAGGGGGCTCCTAAGGTCGGGGAAGGCTCTGATTACCAACTTGTAACGCCCTCGATGCGGCTATATCTCCCACGTGTCGAAGCATGACTTAGAGGCATAACCGCATTGAAAGCAATGTCGCAAGTGAGGTAATCTTCACACAACCCATGTAATACTTAAGGGAAAGCGATACATAGTTGGCTTACAATCGCCACTTCACAAAATTACATGAATAAAGTATTACATCATCCAGATACAATCAAGGTCCGACTACTGACCCAAAATAAAAGAAGACTACCTCAAATGCTACACAGATCCCCGATCGACCCCAACTCGGCCCCACTACTGAACAACAAGAACGAAACAACACAAAGGACAAGATCTTCATCGAGGCTCCTCCTTGAGCTTGGTTGCGTCATATGCACGTTTCAACGGCACCTGCAAACTGGTTTTGGAAGTATCTGTGAGTCACGGGGACTCAGAAATCTCACACCCTCGCTATCAAGACTACTTAAACTTATAGGTAAGCTAAAAGGTATGAAGTGGAGCTGCAGCAAGCGACTAGCATATATGGTGGCTAACATACGCAAATGAGAGAGAGAATAGATGGCAAAGCACGTTCGAGAAACTATGATCAAGATGTGATCCTAGAACAACCTACGTCAAGCATAACTCCAACACCGTGTTCACTTCCCAGACTCTGCCGAGAAGAGACCATCACGGTTACACACGCGGTTGATGTATTTTAATTAAGGTCAACTTCAGGTTTTCTACAACCGGACATTAACAAATTCCCATCTGCCCATAACCGCGGGCACGGCTTTCGAAAGTTCAAATCCCTGGAGGGGTGTCCCAACTTAGCCCATCGCAAGCTCTCACGGTCAACAAAGGATATTCCTTCTAGCGGGAAGACCCGATCAGACTCGGAATCCCGGTTACAAGACATTTCGACAATGGTAAAACAAGACCAGCAACACCGCCCGAATGTGCCAACAAATCCTGATAGGAGCTGCACATATCTCGTTCTCAGGGCACACTCAGATGAGACTAGCTACGAGTAAAACCAACCCTCAAGTTTCCCCGAGGTGGCCCCGCAGGCAGCTCAGTTTGGACCAACACTCAGAGGAGCACTGGCCCAGGGGGGTTAAAATAAAGATGACCCTTGAGTCTGCAGAACCCAAGGGAAAGAAAAGGCTAGATGGCGAATGGTAAAACCAATGTTGGGCATTGCTGGAGGAGTTTTATTCAAGGCGAACTGTCAAGGGGTTCCCATTATAACCCAACCACGTAAGGAACGCAAAATCCGGGAACATAACACCGATATGACGGAAACTAGGGCGGCAAGAGTGGAACAAAACACCAGGCATAAGGCCGAGCCTTCCACCCTTTACCAAGTATGTAGATACATTAATTAAATAAGAGATATTGTGATATCCCAACAAATATCCATGTTCCAAACATGGAACAAGCTCCAATCTTCACCTGCAACTAACAACGCTATTAGAGGGGTTGAGCAAAGCGGTAACATAGCCAAACAACGGTTTGCTAGGACAAGGTGGGTTAGAGGCTTGGTTTAACAATATGGGAGGCATGATAAGCAAGTGGTAGGTATCACAGCATAGGCATAGCAAAAGAGCGAGCAACTAGCAAGCAAAGATAGAAGTGATTCTGAGGGTATGGTCATCTTGCCTGAGATCCCGCAAGGAAGAAGAACAAGTCCACGAAGAAGACAAACGGACGTAGATGAACGAATCCTCACAACTCCGGAACGAAAACCGAAGATAACGCGAGAAGTAACCCGGAAAGAAGCAAACAACATAGTAAACAACCATCACATAAACATGGCATGATGCACAACAAGTATGATGCATGTCCGGATTAATGAGGCATGGCATGGCGAAGTGCACAAGCAATTCTACAAATTAAGTGGAGATCAATATCTAACGAGTTGTATATTGAGGAAACACCACGACAAGTTATTTAGTTCGATCTCGTTTAAGTACCCAACAAAATTAAATGTTGATTAACATGGCAAGAGGTGAAGCATAACAAAACTATACAATCTAAACAATTTAAATGGGGACGGAAACATCAACCAACAATTTAGGTAAAACCCCATATGCATCAGCAATTTAATGCAACAACAAATTTTAAACATATTAAATGTTGTTATCATGATGCGGATGTCATGTTCAAGTTTATGCAATTTTTGTTAAAAGTTGACAAGAGCATTAAGAAGCATTTGTCACTATGGTGGAAAGGAAAGGGGGTGCCATGACAACGATAACGAAACAGTGCCACGGCAATGTTCCGGTTCCGGTAACTCGATTGAGATACCGATGCAAAGGAGAAGTGTGCGGATGCGTGCAAAAGATGGTGGGGCGCTCCCGGATACTGGGTGTCCCATGAATCAACGACGGTGTCAAACGAGGGAACAGCTAATGTTCACGGGCGGATTACAACAACCAACATGCATTTGTTCCATGGATCATCGTCTCGGCGGTTATACCTTTTGGAGCATGCGTTATCGGAGCGGTTCGGGTCGAGCGGTGTAGTCGTTCACGATCATCGTGGGAAGTCGTGGTACTCGGTGATGGAAGCGGAAGTAGTTGTTCATGGTTCATTGTGGGAAGTAGTCATTCTTGTGGTGACTGTAGTCGTTCATGTTCTTTGTCTCACAAGTTTCCGTAGATGTTCAGGGGCGCGGCAAGAAACTCGGCATTTTGGTGTGATGTAGGGGTACATGTCGAAGGCCGTCGTGGTACTTGGTGTAACATAGGTCTTCGAGGTCGTCGGGCACGCGTTCACATTGTGGTTGTACACGTTGACGGTCTTATCAGAACCTCGTCAATGTTCGAGATCCACCTTGGTGATCCGAAGGGGTACTTGCATCATGGTACTTGGGATTTCGGACTTGCCAGTCTCGGTTCTTGCGACGGTAGTGGTACAAGGTTGTCGTGGGACTTGATGGTCTTGACAAAACGAAGGGGTACTCGGCAAAACCATGTTCTTCGAAGGTCGACGGTAGTGGTTCCCGTATCAACATGGTGTGGTTGTACTTGACGGGTCCGATCTTGGCGTGCGAACGAACATGGCACGATGTACAGGTGTAGTGGTGGCCCTGGCATCTTGTAATAGTAGTACAGGAAGGCAAGGACGCGGCCATTGGTGAGGTTGTAGCGGCCTTGGGCGTGAACTCCGGCGACGTGACGAGGGGAACGGCGAGTCCCCAGATGGAGGAGGACGGGGCCAACTGGATCTGGCCAGAGTAGAACGGAGGCGGCGGGGCGAGCTCGACGGAGGCGAAGCCACAGACGCAGGGGCCGTGCATGCAGAGCAGAGGTGGGTAGCAGGAGCGGCAAGAGGATGACCGACGCTGGTCGTGGTCGCCGGCAGCGACCGGACACGACGGCGGGGCTTGGTGGAGCTCGGCGGCCTTGTTCCACGGACGCGGACAAGGACGGCGGCGGGCGGCCGTGAGGGACCTCCTGTCCGAGGCGCAGCAGTGGGAGCTGATCCCACGGACACCTATGGGACCACGACGGACCGGGCCCCTTTCGGTTCGGCAGGGGGCGGAGAAAGCACGAAGAGCAGATCGAGGCGAGCGCACGAGCGACGCGATCGGTTTACCCAGGTTCGGGCTGCACGGATGCGTAAAACCCTACTCCTGCTTTGTGTTTGTATTGGTTTCTTGCTCGGGAGCGCTGATTGCTACAGTGCACACCAGCAGGTAGCCAGACCGAGTGTGAGAATGATTGTCCGCTCCCCCTCTATGTTGCTTATGGGCCTCCTTTTATACGCTCAAGGGGTCACCGACAGGTGGCAACGTAGATGAGGGTAAAAATGGAAAAGGGGTGGCGGTTGGCACCACCGCCTACTACAGTTGTATCATACCTAACCCTGACGGCAGGGGACAAAGGCATTAAATGCCTGTCTGCGTCGCCTAGACGGTGCAGAAAGGGACCGCTAGGGACGCCATTGCTTGCCATGATGGCAATCTTATCAGCGCCGCTTGCCACCGTGTACCTCTGGCTGCACAGCTTTCCGCCACGTACGCCTGGAAGGGTCCCAGAGCGACACGTTGGTGGATGCGCTGGAGCGCAGGTACAGAGTGGAAGCTTGCCGCGGCAAGTGCCTTGCCGCGGTTGTTGTCTTGTCGCGTCCGGGAGCTTGTCGCTCATCGAGTCTTGGTTGGCCTTCCCGGCAAGCTCCTCTTGCCGGGGTCTTGTCTCCTTCCCGGCAAGCTCCTCTTGCCGGGGTCTTGGATACTTTGTTCTTGAATGGCTCCAAAGGAACCATGGGGGATCTTGGCGGTCACCCGGCAAGTCTTGCCGCGGGACGCTGCGACTGCCCGTGCATAAGTTCGGGATACTAAGGTACCCCTACTTTAGTACACCGACAGGAGCCCCCGTGTGACACCCCAAATTTTTGGCCTTGTTTCATTAATTAAAAAAATTTCCAAGGAATTAAAATTTTTATTTTCTGGGCTCCCTTTTTATTTTTGAACCTTTTTCTCCCTTGTTATTATGGAGTTTTTCCCCAAAGTGAAAACTTTTCAAATTGAACCTTTTATTTTTGAAACTTTTCAAAGTAGAACTAATTACATAATTAAATTGCTTGATCTTTATTTTCTTGAAAAATGGTTTTCCAAGGTTATATGGCCATATTTGAACTACAACCATTTGATAAATTATTTCAAAAATCCCACAAAAATTTGGAGATGTCATGTGATGTTTTAGATCACTTTTATGCAAAAATATCTTTTATTCTTGTAATATTTTGAGCTCTGCATCAATTTTTCTTCTCTGGTCCAGAGTGCAATTTGGCACTACAACTCATTTAAATATTTCTTTCTAGCCTTCACCAAAATTATGTGATGTTGGTAGTAGCTTATGATTCAACATTATGCAAAAACCTAGTGTTGTTCTTTGAAAATTTTGAGTGAATCAACCTCTTTTCCATTCTGGTCCAGCCCTGTGATTTCTACTGCAACCATATTTTTGCTTGCTCTTTGGCTCTTGATTCCTTTTCCTACTTGTAGTCCTCCCTGCAAAACCCCTAAGTCCGGGAGCATGCACCCTTTGGATCATTTTTGGTTCATGAAATGATGCCATTCATTTTCTGTCCAGAATTGAAGTTTTGTAAAACTTGCACTAACAAGTTTGTTCTTTTGGCAAACTAACCTCACCACTCTCTCTTGCATCTAAGGAGACCCTTATCTGGAGAATTTGGCCACCCCAAGACCTTCCTAGATGCCTCTGGCATTTTGTCAAACACCCTATGGGCATGAGCAGTTTTGGCATGATTTTTCTTTTATTTTTTGTTCACCTTTCGAGGCGTCGCTTCAGACACCCGATCGGTTTTCATTTATATTTTGTCGGGATTTCAGGCGGACTACCGCCTTTTCCCTCGTACTATTTCGTTATGCAAATTTTTAATTGTGCATTGGAAAGATTATTCATGACGCATTCATGCATGCATTTGTTATATCTTACGTCCGAACTGTCTTGCGAGTAGTTTCAAAGTACTCACTGGCTTGTTGATTTGGCCAGATGCTGACGAAGGTGATCTCATGGATGAGGAGTTCGATAGCGAGTCCGACGCCTAGAGGAATCCCAGTCAGTCTCGTGCGACCCTGGACTTGGTCACTGTTTTATATCCGCTTCCGCAAACCGAATAAATTTATCGAGCCTCACCTCGACGCTCGATGAGATGCCAGTTTGAGAGTCGTGTTACCACACTCCCCACTGTGTTATTCCACGATCGCTTTATCCTCGAGTCAGTAGTATGCCACCACACCATTGTGTTATACCCGCCATTATGTATAATTATTGGTGCACTTATAATAATTTGTTGAGCAGCCCTAGCTCAACCCTGTAATATATTCTATGCTACTGGCTTATTGTATCAAGTATTTGTCTACCAGTGAGGAGGTTTTCTCTCATACTGGACTCAAAAGATTGGTTTCTCAATAAATATTTTTATTGGAAAACCGGTCGTGACAAGCTTGGTACCAGAGCTAGGCTGACTGTAGGAAGCCACTAGGTGCGATCGCTAATCAGTTATTAGCATGATAGAGCCGATTTAATATTTTTTTGCAATTGTAGTCATTTTCTGACAGTCAGCATAAATTTATGATCTGACCATTCAGGATTTTTGCCTACTTTTGTAGATGGCCAACAACAACTGCGAGTCTCAGACCTTCGCCAACGTACCCGATGGGTTCGTCAAGCTTCTCTCCTTCATCGTTCAGGTCGCAATGGGGCCATCCATGCGCCCAGTCTTCACATTCCGCCAGCACAGAGTCAACGACAGTCTGACCATGCACCAGGCCACGGTGCAGTTCAAGGGAGGGCGTGGTGAGCTACGCTGCTACCTGTTCATGGGAAGGGCCATGCCTACGGAGAGGCACGCTATGCAGATGGCAGCCCGTGAGGCGATAGCTCGCCTCAGGGATGTCCTTCCCGCGATGAAGACTCGTCGCTACCGTTATCTTCCATGCCATGTGCCCTACACCTGCCACTACGCATTCTCCTGCCCAGAGGAGAACGAGACAAGGCTTTTGAGATGCTCATTGAGTATCTCCGGGCTCTGGAGGCAGCCTTCGACAACCTGGTGGACGACTTCGTGGCCGCCCGCATGGACTCAGTCCATGGCTGTGCCGCCAACAGGAGGGAGCTCCTGCTCACCGCACTGCCACTGACTTTTGTCTCGTCCTCAGCTTCTCATGCACCTACTCGTCACCTACCTACCACCGGCGGGTTCAACCAGGCCTTTGCGCCCACTCCAGCGCGCACAGCACCACCCGTTGTGCCCACTCCTATTCGTGTTGCTCCGCCCCTGGCACCCGCTCCATCTACCCGACGCAGCTCTTCACGTCTGGAGCCTATTAGTGAGGAGGAGGTCGAGTCCCCAGCCTCACTGCGCCTCACCCTTGGCAGGGCCAAGGAGATCATCGACATTTCCGGCTGAGTGCGTTTGCCCGTCATGCGATGTACCGCTTTGTAAGATATGTCTATATGTACATAGGTTGTGAGAAGTAGTTTGTTTGCGCATCATGTAGAACTGGAGGAGTGAGCTAGCCTAAATAACATGTCAGGATTATGTACGCATATCCTGAGTGATGTACTGTATAATTATCGCCCGCGTGTAAGATATGTAATGAGCAGTCCTTCTCCGTGCGCAAATCAATTTGTTTTCATAAGTGATCTTGGTCATTTAAATTATTTGCCATCCTTGTGCATTTTTGGAGTTGTTTTTGGCGACCATCTTCGCTTTTCTTATGAGTTTTACAAAATATATCCCCAGAGTGAAAAATGTCTCGTCCTTGGACTCGCTCCATGCCTACTCCGCCAGAGGAAAACTATGACACTCAACCAGGCAACAATTTCGCGCAAGGGCAGTCGAGTCAACAGGGCAGTGAAACGACACTTTCCCAAATGTGCCGCCTTTATGAACAAAGTCAGTAACAACATCGTGAAATGATGAACCAAGTCATCAACATGGGAAATTACCATGGACAGTATCCGCAGCATTCCAAGTTATCTGAGCTACAGAAGACGCGTGCCCAAACATTTTCTCATACTGACAAGCCTCTTGAAGCCGAGGACTGGCTTCGGGATATGGAGAGGAAATTAATTATTGCAAAATGTTCAGACCCCAAGAAGTTATTGTATGCTCCACACTATCTCACAGGAGCAGCCGCATCGTGGTGGGTTTTCTGCACATGCATCCCAACGAAGATGACATAACCTGGGATGATTTCAAGGAAGGTTTCCGTGGTGCACACATTCCTAAGAGTATTATGAAAATCAAGAAGAGAGAGTTTGATGACCTCAAACAAAGGAACATGACAGTGGCAGATTACAACAATCAATTTACTCTATTGTCTCGCTACGCCAATGAAGAGCGTATGACCGAAAGCAAGAAGATGGAGAAATTCCTTGACGGTCTAGCGCCCGCGCTTAAATGCCAACTGGTCGTGCACACTTTTCCTGATTTTAAAACACTGGTGGACAAAGACATTACTCTGGAAAATGAGAGATGCAGTCTGGAAGATATCCGCAAGCGAAAAAGGGACCAGACTAACCATGCTCGCAATCACCGAAGCAAGACAGATTTTCAAAAGGGTGGGACACATAAATTCCCATCCAATGTCTCACGCCAAATCAAGAATTTTCATGCAAGGGACAAGGAGTTCACATATCGCCCCGGCGTTACTTGTTACGCCTGTGGAGAGGAAGGGCACTATGCCAAGCAGTGTCCCAAGCCTAGACGATCGCCGGAGACCCGCCCCCTCTCGGGCAGAGGAAGGAGAGGGAAAGGTGGACTAGTCAAACCTGACTAGTGGGCCCCCTGGACCCACTGTCAGTGACACCCCGCGCCGCCCACGCTGGAGAAGTGGAAGCGTAAAACTCCCCAGTGCGTTTTCCCTGCACTGAAAGCGTATTTGCTTCTGAAACGTTTTCTTTTCTGTTTTTTTTAATAACAGATTTGACCAGAACTTTGACTGCCTATAACTTTTTAAATATAACTCCAAATGAATTGATTCTTTTTCCTACATCTCTCAAATTCTGTCTAGTTTATTTTAAGATTTATTTGAAAATTTTCCAAACAAATTTTTTGTACTGTTTTTGAAATATGTGTTATTTTAATATTTTTGAAAATAGGATTTTTGGGAGAGAAGGAAACTTTCAAAAAAATTGGAGAGCACCCCCCACCTCTCCACACCATGAAGGCAAGCATTCTGAACCCTGGAATAATATTTTTGGTGTGTTAGTTGACACGTTTATAACACCACCTTATTTCGGAGAACTTGTTATTTCATGTGACATGATCATTTTGCATGGATGCATATTAGTGATTTCCTTGCTGTTGGAAATGAATATACTTGTGATGGCAATCATCCTCATGTGCCTTGTATGCATGCCGGAAAGGAATCCGGGAAAGCCTCTGCCTTGGGTAGGAGTGAGCTTGTCGCCAGTCCCCGTCGGGACGGTTATGTCCGGTATGGCATAGTAAGGTATAATGGGTGGTGATTTCGTCAGTTGAAATATATTTGATATACTTGTCATGCAGGGAATTCATAAGCCTCCTGAGTCGGCCATAGATCGAGTCTTGTTCCGGTAACCCCCATACTTGTTTCGTACTGCCACTGGTCCCTACCGTAGGTGGGGTATGGTTCAGTAAGTTGTTAACCCTTGTCTTGGCACACACCGTACAGAAAGGCCATGGTGGAAGATATCGGTTGTAGCCGGTAGGCATGCCACCTGGTCTGGGGGCATGGGTGTATCTGGTTGGGACCGAGAGGGGGGCACCCCTTAGAGCGCGCGATAGAAATTTGATCCCATGCTACGCGAGGTTGTAGCCTCCCCACTTAGAGTTTTGCTTAACAGGTGTCATGGGTGATTCCAGACACGAGTAAAAGCTGGTGTGTGCAAGTCAGGTGTGTTTCAATTAAAAGACCGTAGACGGAATTAGTCCGATGGACTAAAGGAATCCGTTACTCGTGGGTAAAGAGTACACTCTCTGCAGAGATATTAAACCTATTCGAATAGCCGTGTCCATGGTTAAGGATTACAGTCTGGGATGGGTCAAGTGTCGGTCTTAGTGTCGGTCTTTGGAGGAGAAACTACTGAACCCGAATATTGTTTTATGACTTGTGATATACGATGGTTATGATTATTATCATTGTGGACTAACCTTTTGCATTGTTTGATATAAGGAATATCCCTGGGACGGTACCACCTCCTGGATATTCACTATGATTATGTTTTCATATAAGCCCTTTATGTGGCGTCGCTCAGACGCCCGACTGTGGCATGCTTGTTATTTTATTTACTTTACAAGCCTTGTCTGTGGCGTCGCTCAGACGCCCGACTGTGGCATGCATGTTATTCCATTTACTTATAAGCCCTTTATGTGGTGTCGCACTGACGCCCGACTGTGGCATTTTATTTCCGCTCCTTCATTACTTATTCATGTGATACATAAATTAACTTGCTTGCATGCATAAGAGGTGTTTTATTTATGACTGACGATGTGATCATAGAATATTTTGGTGCATGATTATCAATTATATTACTTCAGTGTTCATAATGTTTGTGAGTACATTCAAAGTACTCACTGTTGTCCCTGGCTATTGTCTTGGCCAAATTTTTGCATGGAGACGAGCGTTGTGATGGCAGCCCCGGAAACTAAGCAACGGTGATAGCAGCCTCGCGAAGATAGGAGTTAACCTGGTCAGCTGTTCCTGTGGGAAATGGAGTCCCATAGACCGTGGTGATCCACAAGCCGCTTCCGCCCTCAACCACTAGAACCATTTGATGTACTCATAGGCCACAATGGTCTTGTACTACATATTTTGTACTCTTGCTTGGAATTTCTGTATCAAGTTGGTGCCTCATCAGCTAACAGTAATCCTGGGGCTGGTGAGCACAAAGGCCATTTTCTGGAATTTAATACCCAAAAAACCGGTCGCGACACCCCGGGCCTGGGCCACATACGGTGCCGAGCCCTGTTGGGCCAGGCCCAAAACAGGGCACGGGCACGCGCGGCCTAGGTTACGCCGTATCTTACTCCGCATCCACCGCGCCCTCCCCGAACAGCACGCGTCGAACGCGGCGTCGTGGGAGAGATCGTGGGCAGTTTCTTTATTAGGAAAGGCGGAACGTCCGCCACCTCCCCCTTTATAAGCAAGGGGAAGCAGGGGTAGTGCGCCCACTCGCCCCCTTTCCTCTCCAATCTCAGAAGCCTTCGCCCCGCCTCCGTCTTCTCAAAGCATCAAGAGAGCAGCGCCCTGCCCCCCCCCCATTGCCACCAGCACCATCAACGGTGTTGACCTCCTCCACCACTTCCGCCATGGCTCCAAAAGCCGACAAGGGGAAGGCTGTGAAGTCGACCGAGGCGCAGCGGCTTGCGGCGCTGCGGAAGGAGCGGGCCATCTTCCCCCCCCCCCCCAAGCTTGCCACGAAGGAGCTGAGGGAGTACTACTACCTCTTCTGGTCGACGGAGACGCGAGCGCATCCGAGCACCAAGGTACTCCCAGCCACTGCTCACAAAATGGCTCCGCAGGGATATCCCTTTTTCGCTGTGTTCTTCTACTGCGGGCTCTGCCCGCCCTTCTCTGAATTCTTTTGTGACATCATGAACACCTACGGTTTCTGCCTCCTTGACTTCACCCCCAACGCCATCCTCACCATGGCAGTTTTCGCACATCTTTGCGAAAACTTTGTCGGAGTCCACCCAAATGTAGCCCTCTTTCGCCATTTCTTCATGCCCCGAGTAGAGAGAGGAGAGCCTCTATCCGGCGGAATCGCCTGGATCTCAAGGGCCGGCAAGAAGGATTCGTATCTGGAGGGGGAATTCCGCGGCAAGTGGGAGGAGTGGAGAGCGGATTGGTGTTGGATTGTTGAGGAGAACCCGCAGCCAATTACCGCCCGGCGTCATGTAGCAGCAGCACGCGGCAGCGACTGGAGCGATGTGGCCCCGGAAGACAGCAAGCTGAGGATTGCCGTCACCAGGATCCAACGCCTCAGGCTTGCCGGACTCACTGTAGGCGCCGTTGGCGTAGACTTCCTTCGCCGCCGCATCGCCCCCCTGCAGGAACGGAGGAGGCCCGCCTGGGAGTTCAAGAACGCGGCGGATATCATGAGGCTGCGCCCGGGCCTCAACTACAACTTTACTGTTTTGGAGCTCAACGCAATGCTGCAGGAGCTCTTCAAGTATGATCCAGATCATCCCGAAGTTTTTAGGTTGCCGCAGGGCGTCGTCCCGTTGTGCAACAATTCTGCGCTCGACCGCATTAGGGCAATGATGCCGCTGTGCGACTCGCATGGAATTGTGCCAACTTGGCAAGAGCCTGAAGATGATGTCGTGCAGCAGTTCTTCGATAACTTGGTAGAAGTGCCGATCCGCCCCGACGAGAAGGATGGCCTCACTCGCGACACCACCGAGGCGGAGTTGAAGCGCATTGCCACCAGGCTGGAAGAGGCAGCGGCAGCCGCAATGGCAGGCGAGTTCGGTTTCACTTTGGAGGAGGCAGAGGCAGCAGAGGCGGCAAACCGTGCCGAGCGAGAAGAGATTGCCGGCAAGAAAGAGCTTGCCCGGCAAGAGGAGCCTGCCGGCAAGAAAGATCTTGCCGGTCGTGACGTCGAGCCAAGCGAGCCCGCCGAAGACACGAGCGGCTCGTTGGAGATCGACTCCTCTTCCTCCTCATCTTCGGATAGTACGCCGCCAGCAGAGCCTCCATCTCCACCAAGAAGGCGTCTTCGCAAGGTCGGGGACGTGGCGAGGCGGTAGGCGAGTCGACAGTCGCCGCGTCGCGTGACACGCTCCACCGCGGCAAGCACTGCTGCCACGGGAGCGCCCCACGCTGCTGCGACAACTGGAGCAGGGTCTTCTCGGACCATAGCTTCTGCTCCCGCCAAGCGGCCAAGGGAACCCACTCCTCCACCTTCCCGCGCCGGACGCGAGCTAGACTTTGACTTCTCCGCGTTCAGCTCCGACGAGGAAGAAGAAGAAGAGTATGTTTTTCTTGTTGTCCTTGCAATTCTTCAATCTTTGCTGTTTTGTCTTGCATCTCACTTGCTTCTCTCTGAATCTGTTCCTTTTTAGGACTCTGGCCCAGAGAGTGGCAAAGAGAGCCAAGGCGCCGGTGATTGTCATCGAGGACGAACCCACCGCGTCAGCAGGGGACGCGCCTGAGACAACCTTGCCGGACCCGGCAACTGATCTCCAGAGTAGCCCCCAGCGTAAGTATCTTGTTTGCTTTCCGCTGTTGGGCGCGCACGAAGATTTTTTCTTTGCTGATATCTGTTTGTTGACTTGTGCAGGAGTAGAGCAGCCCCACCAGGAGAGCCCGGAGGCCACCCCCGAAGCGCTAAGGGAGAGTCCTCCGACAAGGGAGAGGTCCCCGGCAAGGGAGAGCTCTCCGGCAAGGGAGACGTCTCCGGCAAGGGAGGGGTCTCCGGCAAGGGACAACACTAGTGGCCCCCCGGCGACGGAGACCACAACTGCAGAACCTGGCATAGGTACTCTCCTTGCTTCAAATCTTCCCTTGGGTTCTTCTTGTTGATCTTCTTTCTTTCTTGGATATTTGCTTGAATCTTCTCCCCTTTTCCGGCTGTCAGATCCATCTGCTGCCGAGCCAATGGAGACCGAAGCTGCTGCCGAGGAAGCAGCCGACGCTGACGAGCCCGCCGGCGAAGAGGCCGCCAGGGCTGCCACTGCAGAAGCAGGCGGGGAGTCTGGCGATCGTACTGACGACCCGGAGGCCGCAGGAGCGCCAGGCGCTGCACCGACCGCCGATCCCCCGCCGCTGCCGCAGCGCCAGGCTCCGAGGAGCCCCAGCCTGGCGTCTACTTGAAGGTCGGCGACGACATCTTCGTCAACCTCCCCTGGGCGTCAAGCTCCAGGGCGCCGGTCGAGGGAGAGATCTTCGACGGAGAAGTGCTTGCCTCCGCCGGGCTGGCGCTTGTCGACGCGCCAAGCAGCAGCAACGGCGAGCCTGAGGTGGAGCGGCTGCTGCGGAAGCTGCTGTCACTCTACCGCGCCCGGCAAGCCAAGCTGGAAGCCCGTGAAGCGCTTGTCGCCAAGGCGGGAGTTGACATCGAGAAGCGTGCGGAAGAGCTCTGGGGCCAAAATCAAGAAACTCTCCGGTCCTTGGCAGTGGAGCGGGAGCAGCTTGCCGAGGAGCAGAGGGCCTTCCTCCTCGAGAAGGCCGAAATCGAAGAGCAACATAGGCTTTCCGCTGAGAAGCTGTCCGTGCAAGAGGGCGAGCTGGTGCAGCGGAAAGTTGATCTTGACAGCCACAAGGAGGAGCTTGCCGCGCGCGAGCGAACGGTTGGTGGAGGCCTCAAGCAAGCCGAAGACGCTGCCGCAGCTGCCGAGGCCGCCAAGAAGGAGTTGGAGACGAAGGTGGTGTAGCTGGAGGCCGACCTCAAGGTGAGCGGCGACGAGCTTGCCGCGCTCAAGCTTGAGCGCGAGAAGGACGCCGTCAGCTACTCGGAGCTGCAGACCCGCTTCGCTGAGAAGGGCAAGGAGCTTGACGCTGCCAAGGACTCCACTGCAGATCTTGAGTCGAAGCTGATCACCTTGACCAAGACACTGGACAGCGCCAAGGAGCAGGAGACGGCCCTGAAGGAGGAAGTCAAGGCCGGCAAGGCACTGCTGGCGAGCGCTGCCGCCGCCCAGAGTACATTCCGGGAGAATGTGGAGCACTGGACGGAGGGGCTCGTGGATGTTGCCGCCGACATCGACAAGGAGCTAGCGCAGCTGGGAATGGGGGATCTCGGGTATCCCTCTGATGAGAACCTCCAACCCAGCGCCAAGCTCACCTCTTTCTTCAAGGGCGTGGCGACGGCACTCCGGCGACTCCGGGAAGGGATCCCGAAGAAGCTTGCCGACGAGTCGCGCAAGATCTGCGCGGGAGCTCTTCAGAAGGTGCTGATGATGGTGGCGTTCCGCAATCCGGGCCTCAACCTCACCAACGTCCTCAGGTCCTTGCCGCCGGATGCTGATTTGGAGGCGCTCAAGACCCTTGTCGCACCCATTGTGGACAGGGTGAGCGGGATCAAGAGGGTCGAGGGCGACCGCGTAGATTAGGCCACCCATTTTCTTCTTTTCTTGTCGCTTCTGGTCATGTCATGAGAACAATTTGCTAGAGCCGCGACAAGCTTATCTTGCAATATAACTTTATCTGGCGCAATGATTGCAATGTTATTTCCTTTACTTGACTCCTTCCTTTGTATGTTTTTGCCCTACGCTTTTAGGGAACTTGCCGGCGCAGGCACCCTTGCCGCGAGCGCTGAGTGCAGAACGTTAGCAGCCTGCTGGTGGTGCCGCTACCGACAAGAAACCTTGTCGCAACTAGTTGCAGCTCACTTAAGTTGTTGAGCGGACTCGAAACAACAGTAAGGGCGCAACTAGCTATGAGTTGGTTCCTCCGCGCACAGGTTTTCCATACAAAGCACGGTCGTTCAAGGAAAATAACTTAAAAAATTTAAAAAATCTGATTGCTCAAACTTTGGCAACTTATCTTTTCTGTTACTTGCTTCCCGGCAAGGCGAAACTTTCTTGAACGACGCCTGGTCCATACTATATCTTCTCCTTCCCCCCCGGCAAACTTGTGCGCGAGGGAACCTTCTTTTCCTTGCGAAAAAGAAAGGGGATGATATAAAAATATGGAGCCTTATGGCTCGTTGTTGCTTACCGGGCTAGGTGCTGCAGAAAATGTCAGATAACACATGCAATATAATAAAAAGCATGAAATCGACAAGGTGTGCTGAGCACATCATCTTTATGCATGGGGTCTGCGCCCGGCTTTGTACAAAGGATTACATGCAACAGCGGCAAGACTCGTACAAAAGGTGGTTGCCGGAACAGGTTCCGGCAAACGCGCCCTACGGGTAAAACTTGCGAAGATGCTCAATATATCAGGAGTTGCTCACTGGGATGCCATCTTCGGTCTCCAGGCGGACAGCGCCAGGCCTAGTGACTCGTTTCACCCGGTAAGGGCCTTCCCACTTCGGTGTCAACTTGTTGGAATTCTTGGAGGACTGAACGCGCCGAAGAACAAGGTCGCCTTCCTCGAGACTTCTGGCATTAACTTTGCGGCTATGGTAGCGGCGCAAAGCTTGCTGGTAGCGAGTGGCTCGCACAGCAGCCTGAAGACGGTCTTCCTCAAGGAGCAGCGCGTCATCTTGTCGCAGCTGCTCTTGCTCAAGCTCATCATAAGCGGGCACTCGAGGCGACCCGTATACGAGTTCCGTGGGGAGAACTGCCTCTGCTCCATAGACTAGAGCGAAAGGTGTCTGGCCAGTGGCTCGATTTGGCGTCGTCCTGATCGACCAAAGAACCACCGGCAGCTCCTCGATCCAGTTTCTTCCGCACTTGTGCAGCCTGTCGAAAGTTCTGGTCTTGAGCTCGCGCAGCACTTCAGCATTTGCCCTCTCCGCTTGACCATTGCTTCTCGGGTGAGCAATAGAAGCGAAGCAGACCTTGGCGCCAAGATCTTGGACGTACTGCATGAAGGTGCGGCTCGTAAATTGCGTACCGTTGTCGGTGATTATCTTCTTAGGGATCCCGAAACAGCAAACAATCGACCAGAAGAACTTGACTGCTGACTGTGCTGTCACCTTTTTCACTGGTTCCACTTCCGGCCACTTTGTGAACTTGTCGATTGCAACGTACATGTACTCAAAGCCCCCGATTGCTCGGGGAAAGGGGCCAAGGATGTCGAGCCCCCAGACCGAAAATGGCCAGGATAAAGGGATCGTCTGGAGAGCTTGAGCTGGCTGGTGTATCTGCTTGGAATGGAACTGGCACGCTTCACACTTGGTTACTTGTGCAGTTGCATCCTGGAGGGCTGTCGGCCAGAAGAAACCTTGCCGGAATGCTTTGCCGACAAGTGCTCTTGCGCCAATGTGGTGACCACATATGCCTCCATGTATCTGTGCCAACAGCTTTTGTCCATCTTCCCAGGGAATACACTTCCATTTCACACCGTTGAGTCTTCTTCTGCACAGTGTGTTATCGACAAACTGGTACATACTAGACTGCCGGGCTACTCTTTCCGCTTCTTCTTGCTCTTCGGGAAGTTCTCCTGTCTGAAGGAAACGGACAATCTGTTGTGCCCATGCTGGAGCTTGTGGCTCGAAAACAAGGACTAAAGGCATATCTGCTGCAGTGGGAACTTCCGCTTCTACGGCAAGGGCCTGCGGCACTGCCGGAGCTTGACGTTCCCCGGCAAGCTTGCCGGAGCAAAACTTGTCGGGAGCGTCTGCTTCGACGGAACAAACCCTAGGGCTTGCCGGAGCAAACTGCTCCTCAGCACTCTTGGTGTTGATCTTGGGGACTTTCTTGGCGGCGGCTTCGGGAAGCTCTGCCAGAAAATAGTCACCAGAAATCAACTTTCTCTTCTTGCTCTGTCCAGTTGACAGCGTTACAGACGGCTGAGTCAGCTTGAGCACAAAAATCCCTGGTTCCACAGGTAATATAAGTGCGGCGCACTTTGACAGGCCATCGGCAATGTCGTTCTGAGCTCTTGGGACATGCTCCATCTGCAGGGCGTCAAAGTGCTCTTCTAGCTTTCTCACTTCATCGACGTAGGCTTCCATCAACGGACTCTGATAATTCTTGTTCACTTGGCGGACGACAAGCTGCGAGTCACCCCTGACAATGAGCTTCTGGGTCCCAAGGTCTGCCGCGATCCTGAGAACGGCAAGCAAGCCTTTATACTCTGCAGTATTGTTTGTCGCTTGCTCCTTGGGAAAGTGCATCTGGACTACGTACTTGAGGTGCTCTCCGGTGGGTGCGACAAGCAGGACGCCAGCACCGGCGCCTTGCAGCGAGAAGGCACCGTCAAAGTACATGAGCCACTCTTTACTTGCTTCCTTGGCGGGGATGCTCGTCTCTGAAATTTCTTCATCTGGCGTTGGTGTCCACTCTGCTATGAATTCTGCCAATGCTCTGCTTTGGATAGTTGAAGTACTCTCAAACATGAGGCCAAAGCTTGACAGTTCCAGCGCCCACTCGACAATCCTGCCTGTCGCTTCTGGATTCTGCAGTATCCTCTTCAGCGGAAAGCGAGTGACAACTGTGATCTCGTATGCTTGGAAGTAATGGCGCAGCTTTCTCGAGGCCATGAGAAGGCCGAAAAGCAACTTCTGCACACCAGAGTACCTTGACCTAGCCCCCTGCAGAAGGGAGATGACAAAGTAAACTGGGCGCTGCACCATTCTCTTCTGTATCTCTTCGCGCACCTGCGCAGATCCATCCTTGTCGGGACCAGAGCTTGTCGGGGAAGCCCCCTGCTTGTCGCTGGATGCGCTTGCCGCAGTTGCTGGCTCGTCATCTGCCTCCCTCTCCGCCACTAACGCAGCACTAACCACTTGATTGGTTGCCGCTATGTATAGCAGCAACTTCTCTTGTGGCTTAGGTGCGACAAGTGTTGGAGTGGAGGATAGGTATCTCTTCAAGTCCTGTAGCGCAGCCTCCGCTTCCGGAGTCCATTTCATTGGACCTGCCTTTTTCAAAATTTTGAAAAACGGCAGGGCGCGTTCAGCAGACCGAGAGATAAACCTGCTAAGAGCAGCCACGCAACCGGCAAGTTTTCGTACATCCTTGACGCGCTTTGGTGCTTCAATCTGCTCAATGGCCTTGATCTTGTCGGGATTGGCTTCAATTCCCCGCTGAGACACAAAGAACCCGAGAAGCTTGCCGGAGGGGACTCCGAACACACACTTCTCGGGGTTGAGCTTGAGGTTGATCTTGCGCAGATTTGCAAAGGTTTCTTCTAAATCTTGAATCAGAGTTGCCCTGTCCTTGCTCTTGACCACTATGTCATCCATGTAAGCTTCTACATTTCTGTGTATTTGCGGCTTTAGAGCGACATGGACTACTCTTGCAAATGTTGAACCAGCATTCTTTAAACCAAAAGGCATCCATATGAAACAGTACGTGCCACATGGAGTAATGAATGCGGTTTTCTCCTCATCTTCTTCTGCCATGAAGATCTGATGGTATCCTGAATATGCGTCAAGAAATGAAAGCAAGTCACATCCGGCCGTGGAGTCAACAATCTGGTCAATTGCGGCAAGGGAAATGGGTCTTTGGGACAAGCTTTATTAACATCAGTAAAGTCAATACAAAGCCTCCATTTCCTGTTTGCTTTGCGCACGACTACAGGATTGACCAACCACGTGGGATGGAGCACTCCTCTGACAAGGCCTGCTGCTTCCAATTTCTTGATTTCTTCTGCTATGAATTCTTGGCGTTCCACTGCTTGCTTCCTGAACTTTTGCTTGACAGGCCGTGCATGAGGACAAACGGCAAGGTGGTGCTCAATTACTTTCCTGGGAACACCGGGGATGTCAGACGGTTGCCATGCAAACACGTCGACATTCGCCCGCAGGAAAGCAATGAGCGCGCTTTCCTATTTAGGATCCAGAGTGGCACTGATGGTGAAAGTACCACCAGTGCCGTCCTCCTTGGCGGACACCTTCTTGGTATGTGGCGGAGCTCCCATCACCTTTTACACTTGCCGGTGGAGCTCGATGGTGCATCCTCGACGGCAGCGCAGCACTCCGAAGAGGTGCGCTTGCCGGAGTGGGCATCAGAGCTCTTGCCGGACCTGGTCTTCTTCTTCCCCCCGGGAGCTTCAGCGGCAAGTGTCTTGCGATCTGCTGCGGCTGCTGCTTCCCGATAGATCTTGTCGGCACAGATAAGAGCATCTTTCTTGTCGCCAGGGACAGAGATGACGCTTATCGGGCCTGGCATCTTGAGCATGTTATATGCATAGTGAGAGGCTGCCATGAACTTGGCGAGTGCTGGACGGCCAAGTATCCCATTGTAAGGCAATGGGAAATCGGCAACGTCAAAAGTGACCCTCTCAGTCCTGAAGTTCATCTCGCTGCGAAATGTTACCGGCAACGTGACCTTCCCCTTCGGCTTGCTCCTTCCCGGGTTAATTCCTTGGAATGTGCCGGTCTCTTCGAGCTCGCTATCAGGGATCTGGAGTTTCTGGAGTACAGCGGAGGATATCAGATTTAAGCCGGCCCCACCGTCAACTAACATCTTAGTGACCTTGAGGTTGCGGGTTGTTGGCGAAACCAACAATGGCAAGCACCCGACCGCAGTTATGCGATCAGGGTGGTCCTCAATGTCAAAGATGATAGGCGTGCTGGACCATTTCAGAAGTTTGCGCGATTCGACAGGTGGTTCTGCTGCATTGACTTCCCACACCCACTATTTGAGTTGGCGGTGGGAAGTATGCAGAGAAGCACCGCCGTCAACGCACAAGACTTCCGTGGCTTTCTGGAACTCCTGCTCACTGGTCTCGACATCATCCATGTCTTCGTCGTCGTCTTCGTCTTCATCCTTGTCGCGGCCGCGGGGAGGTCTGTCTCCTTGTCGCTGCTTGGCCTTGCCGCGGCGTCCTCCCCGGCCAGCGCGCTTCTTGCCGGCTTTCCAGCGCTTCCTTGGGCCCTCTCCTTGTCGCGCCGCTCGTACTCAGCTTTTTGTTGCTGGACAAGCTGCTCGACTTTCTTGCAGCTCTGGAGGTCATGGCCCTTGGTGTGGTGGATCTTGCAGTATTGCTTGTCGGTGTCGTCCTGCTTGTCGGCGGCCGCCACAGCCTGGCAGTTGGTGCATGCGGCAACCTCCTTGCCGGAGCTACCAACTTTGGCTTGCTTGGCGCCACCGTCGTCGCCTCCTTGCCGGCTTGCTTGGTTGCCTTTCTTCTTCCTATTATTGCGCCGCCGGTTTTTCTTCGCCGGGGCAGCATCTTTGCTGTCAGATCCTCCTACTCCTATAGTCTCTGCGGGGAATTTCCTCCCTTCCTCAGCACGTGCACATTTGTCGGTCAAGGCATAAAGCTCACTGACGTCCCTGATCATGTACATCGCCATCTCCTCCCGCATCCTGCGGTTGCGCATGTTCTGATGGAACGCGCTGATGACCACGGCAGGGTGGATGTCTGGGATGTTGCATTGTACACGGCTGAATCTCTGAATATACTTGCGTAGGGGCTCTCCTTCCTTCTGGGCGAGCAAGTGAAGGTCACTCTCTTGGCCATGAGGTTTGTGGCCGCCTGTAAAGGCGCCGACAAATTGGTGGCACAGATCTGCCCAAGAGGATATGGAGTTGTCCGGCAAGTGCATGAGCCAGGACCTGACGTTGGGCTTAAGCACCAGCGGGAATTAGTTGGCAAGGACCTTGTCGTCTCGCCCCCCGGCAGCTTGCACCGCGATGGTGTAGATGCTGAGGAACTCCGACGGGTGCGACTTGCCATCGTACTTCTCTGGTACGTCTGGCTTGAAATTCTTCTGGCTGGGCCACTGGACTTGCCGCAGCTCACGGGTAAACGCAGGGAAACCTACCGCGTACGGCAAGTCGTCTGGTTCCCCTGGCGCATGCATGTCAACAGAGGGCCCAGCGCGCAGGTCTGATTGACATCGCGCTTCTCTTCGGCGCTCGATGCGAGTACGAGCGTCATCTTGTTGTCGTTCGTGCAGAACTTGGCGCTGGTCGCGACGAACTCATGGATCTGATGACGCAGTGGAGTCGCTGTTGTGGTGGATCCGGCGAGTCGGCGATCTTGGCCTTCGGGGCGGAGAGTGCACAGTGGTTGCACCCCCACCGGTCTTGTCGCCACCGGCTCGTGCTTGGCTGACTTGCCGCGGCAGCGAAGTACTCGGCTGCCGTGGATTGTCGCCGTTAGCGAAGCCGATGAGACTCTGAATGGTCGCCCTCCAGTCGTCGATCTTGTCTGCCGCTGGAGGGTAGTCTAGAAGCAGTTGAGCTCGCGCCAAAGCTTCTGCCGGAGTGGCATGCGGCGGCGAACGGTGCGAGGAGCAAGATATGCTCGGACTTCTAACTATGTTAGAAGGAGCAGTGCCTCGTCCAGGCGACCGTGCCCCGCTCGCGCCAGCATGTTGGCGTGCATGCTGATCTTGAGCACTCCGGGATCCACCAGCTTGATCTTGGCCCAGCAAACCTATGGTACCGTGAGTACCATAAGGCTGCTGGTCCCGCGCCTCCTGAGATGGGCGC
This sequence comes from Triticum monococcum, assembly GCA_034509565.1. Taxonomy (NCBI): domain Eukaryota; kingdom Viridiplantae; phylum Streptophyta; class Magnoliopsida; order Poales; family Poaceae; genus Triticum; species Triticum monococcum. The sequence goes on from CM067847.1 coordinate 574,700,138, forward strand.
GGTGCGTGTACGGACGCCGAGGTCTTGGAGTGCGCCCGGTCGTTGTGGGAGCCGACTGCGCCACCGATGTGTAGCGCAGTCTTCTCCTTGGACCTGGCAGCACCGTGGGCTCCCTCGTCGCCACCCGTTCTTCCGCCGGCGTCAACACCACCAGCCGTTCGCTCCGGCGATGGTGGGCTTGGCGCGGACGGAGCAGCCACCTCCGAAGCCTTCTTCTTCAGCGGCATGTCGATGAAGACGATGAAGATTTGGCTCGTGCGAACGCCGGATCAGGTTCACACAACCTCGACGCTCCCCTACCTGGCGCGCCAAAGATGTCGGGGGTGCTGATCCCACGGACACCTATGGGACCACGGCGGACCGGGCCCCTTTCGGTTCGGCAGGGGGCGGAGAGAGCACGAAGAGCATATCGAGGCGAGCGCATGAGCGACGCGATCGGTTTACCCAGGTTCGGGCCGCACGGATGCGTAAAACCCTACTCCTGCTTTGTGTTTGTATTGGTTTCTTGCTCGGGAGCGCTGATTCCTATAGTACACACCAGCAGCTAGCCAGACCGAGTGTGAGAATGATTGTCCGCTCCCCCTCTACGTTGCGCATGGGCCTCCTTTTATATGCTCAAGGGGTCACCGACAGGTGGCAACGTAGATGAGGGTAAAAATGGAAAAGGGGTGGCGGTTGGCACCACTGCCTACTACAGTTGTATCATACCTAACCCTGACGGCAGGGGACAAAGGCATTAAATGCATGTCTGCATTGCCTAGACGGTGCAGAAAGGGACCGCTAGGGACGCCATTGCTTGCCACGATGGCAATCTTGTCAGTGCCGCTTGCCACCGTGTACCTCTGGCTGCACAGCTTTCCGCCACGTACGCCTGGAAGGGTCCCAGAGCGACACGTTGGTGGATGCAGGTACAGAGTGGAAGCTTCCCGCGGCAAGTGCCTTGCCGCGGTTGTTGTCTTGTCGCGTCCGGGAGCTTGTCGCTCACCGAGCCTTGGTTGGCCTTCCCGGCATGCTCCTCTTGCCGGGGTCTTGTCTCCTTCCCGGCAAGCTCCTCTTGCTGGGGTCTTGGATACTTTGTTCTTGAATGGCTCCAAAGGAACCATGGGGGATCTTGGCGGTCACCCAGCAAGTCTTGCCGTGGGACGCTGCGACTGCCCGTGCACAAGTTCGGGATACTAAGGTACCCCTACTTTAGTACATCGACAGGAGCTCTGGCCTGGGTAGTCGGGGACGAGGCCAAGGACAGGGAGGGAACGGCCGGCGGAGGTCGGAGCCATAAGTTGAGGCGGCGGCATCCACGGACGAGGCAGGAGGAGGCGCGAGCGGGAGGAGGAGCAAGGCCCCATGTCGAGGCAGGCGAACGGGAAGGGGAAGGAGGGTGCTCGCGAGGGAGAGGCTGCGATGGAGGGAGAGGGCATCGAGCGGTTCTGGGTCTGTGCGGTTGGAGGGAAGGAGATGGACGAGATGGGATCGAACGTGGCTCTCTGGCGGTGGGGTGGAGACGAGGGAGAAGGAGAGATCGACAGGAGGGGGTCGGGCTAGGTTTCGGCAGCATATGGGCCTAGTGGATGCGGCTGCAGGAGGCCCAAGTGGCCTAGGGAGGCCGGCGTGGTCGGTTGCGGTAGTTGGGAGGCCCAGCTGGCTCATGGGCTTTCTTCCCCCTCTCTTACTCTTTTCAAAACAGAAGATAAAGAGAAAGAAAAGGGAAGAAAAGAAAAGGGTATAGAAAGAATTTGGGCACGGGGATAATTTTTCCGGACTGGCAAAAATGCGTTGGTTCCAAGAAAATTGGAGTGAGCAAGATTGCAAGGTTAAATTCAAATTCATTTGAATACAATTCAAATGATTTTGAATTGGGACTAGGTTTTCGAAGTGCCCGAAAATATTGAGACTTTAAGAGGAGCCTCAAAAAAAGGATAAGAATTGTTGGCAAAGTTAAACAAGGAATTGAGATAGAAAAAGCATGGAACTTAAAGTGCAGGTGTGTTATGGTTGATTCCACCTCAATGGAATATTTAATATTAGCTCCCTAAAATATTGGGAGAAAATTTTTTAAAGAGAAATCACCATAGTGAATATCCCTCAATTTAAATGGACCGAAGATACATGCAATTTAATTGGTTGAGTTTTAAAAAAATTAAATGGCACGATGCAAAGCTCATAATAGCAAAGATGAATGCAATCAAACTAACAACTCACACGACGAAACTCGGAAAACATGGAAGGCGTCTGAAGCTCCAGTCTTGGGGCGTCACATTGATATCTATTGATGGGCATCTCCATGGTCCGTTGATATGCCTAGTTGATGTGAGACTATCTTCCCCTTCTTTTTGTCTTCTCCACAACCACCACTCTATTCCACCTATAGTGCTATATCCATGGCTCACGCTCATGTATTGCATGAAGATTGAAAAAGTTTTGAAAAAGTTAGAGTATGAAACAATTGCTTGGCTTGTCATCGGGGTTGTGCATGATTTAAATACTTTGTGTGGTGAAGATGGAGCATAGCCAGACTATATGATTTTGTAGGGATAACTTTCTTTGGCCATGTTAATTTGAGAAGACATAATTGCTTTGTTAGTATGCTTGAAGTATTATTATTTTTATGTCAATATAAACTTTTGTCTTGAATCTTTCGAATCTGAATATTCATATCACAATTAAGAAGATTTGCATTGAAATTATGCCAAGTAGCACTCCGCATCAAAAATTCTCTTTTTATCAATTACCTACTCGAGGACGAGCAAGAATTAAGCTTGGGGATGCCTGATACGTCTCCAACGTATCTATAATTTTTGATTGCTCCATGCTATATTATCTACTGTTTTGGACTATATTGGGCTTTATTTTCCACTTTTAAATTATTTTCGGGACAAACCTATTAACCGGAGGCCCAGCCCAGAATTGTTGTTTTTTTGCCTATTTCAGTGTTTTGAAGAAACAGAGTCCAAACGGAATAAAACCTTCGGGAACGTGATTTTCTCACCGAACGTGATCCAGGAGACTTGGACCCTACTCCAAGGAGTCAAAGAGGAGGTCACGAGGGTGGGGGCGCCCCCCTAGGGCGCGCCCCCTGCCTCGTGGGCGCCTCGGTGCTCCACCGGCGTACTCCTTCCTCCTATATATACATACGTACGCCCAAACGATCAGAACAAGAGCCAAAAACCTAATTCCACCGCCGCAACTTTCTGTATCCACGAGATCCCATCTTGGGGCCTGTTCTGGAGCTCCGCCGGAAGAGGGCCGTCATCACGGAGGGCTTCTACATCATCCTAGCCCTCCGATGAAGTGTGAGTAGTTTACCTCAGACCTTCGGGTCCATAGTTAGTAGCTAGATGGCTTCTTCTCTCTCTTTGAATCTCAATACAAAGTTCTCCCCTCTCTTGTTGAGATCTATTCAATGTAATCTTCTTTTTGCGGTGTGTTTGTTGAGATCGATGAATTGTGGGTTTATGATCAAGTCTATCTATGAATAATATTTAAATCTTCTCTGAATTCTTTTATGTATGATTGGCTATCTTTGCAAGTCTCTTTGAATTATCCGTTTGGTTTGGCCAACTAGATTGGTAGTTCTTGCCATGGGAGAAGTGCTTAGCTTTGGGTTCGATCTTGCGGTGTCCTTTCCCAGTGACAGAAGGGGCAGCAAGGCACATATTGCATCGTTGCCATCGAGGATAACAAGATGGGGTTTATTTCATATTGCATGAATTTATCTCTCTACATCATGTCATCTTGCTTAAGGCGTTACTCTGTTTTTAACTTAATACTCTAGATGCATGCTACATAGCGGCCGATGAGTGGAGTAATAGTAGTAGATGCAGAATCGTTTCGGTCTACTTGTCACGGACGTGATGCCTATATACATGATCATGCCTAGATATTCTCATAACTATGCTCAATTCTTTCAATTGCTCAACAGTAATTTTTTCACCCACCATAGAATACTTATGCTCTTGAGAGAAGCCACTAGTGAAACCTATGGCCCCCGGGTCTATTCTCATCATATCAATCTCCATCACTTTAATCTTGCTTTTCTTTTTTACTTTGCCTTTACTTTTTTACTTTGCATCTTTATACCAAAAATACCAAAAATATTATATCTATCAGATCTCACTCTCGTAAGTGACCGTGAAGGGATTGACAACCCCTAATCGCGTTGGTTGCGAGTAGCTATCGCTTTGTGCAGGTATGAGGGACTTCAGTGTGGCCTCCTACTGGATTGATACCTTGGTTCTCAAAAACTGAGGGAAATACTTACGCTACTCTGCTACATCATCCCTTCCCCTTCGGGGAAAACCAACGCAAGCTCAAGACGTAGCGGAGGCTATGCGCGAGTCCCTCGTACCTGCACAAAACAAATAAATCCTCGCAACTAACGCAAATAGGGGTTGTCAATCCCTATAAGGCCACTTACAAGAGTGAGATCTAATAGGTATGATAAAGATAATATTTTTAGTATTTTTATGATAAAGATGCAAAGTAAAATAAAGGCAAAGTAAATAGCAAAGGAAATAACTAAGTAGTAGGAGATCAATGTGATAAAGATAGACCCGAGGGCCATTGGTTTCACTAGTGGCTTCTCTCGAGAGCATAAGTATTCTACGGTGGGTGAACAAATTACTGTTGAGCAATTGACAGAATTGAGCATAGTTATGAGAATATCTAGGTATGATCATGTATATAGGCATCACGTCCGAGACAAGTAGACTGACTCCTGCCTGCATCTACTACTATTACTCCACTCATCGACCGCTATCCAGCATGCATGTAGAGTATTAAGTTAAAAACAGAGTAACGCCTTAAGCAAGATGACATGATGTAGAGGGATAGACTCATGCAATATGATGAAAACCCCATCTTGTTATCCTTGATGGCAACAATACAATACGTGCCTTGCTGCCCCTACTGTCACTAGGAAAGGACACCGCGAGATTGAACCCAAAGCTAAGCACTTCTCCCATTGCAAGAAAGATCAATCTAGTGGGGCAAAACAAACTGATAATTCGAAGAGACTTGCAAAGATAACCAATCATACATAAAAGAATTCAGAGAAGATTCAAATATTATTCATATATATACTTGATCATAAACCCACAATTCATCGATCTCAACAAACACACTGCAAAAAGAAGATTACATCGAATAGTTCTCCACAAGAGAGGGGGAGAACATTGTATCGAGATCCAAAAAGAGAGAAGAAGCCATCTAGCTACTAACTATGGACCCGTAGGTCTGAGGTAAACTACTCACACTTCATCGGAGGGCTATGGTGTTGATATAGAAGCCCTCCGTGATCGATGCCCCCTTCGGCGGAGCTCCGGAACAGGCCCCAAGATGGGATCTCGTGGATACAGAAAGTTACGATAGTGGAATTAGGGTTTTGGCTCCATATCTGATCGTTTGGGGTACGTCGATATATATAGGAGGAAGGAGTTCATCGGTGGAGCAACAGGGGGTCCACGAGGGTGGAGGGCGCGCCTGGGGGGTAGGCGCGCCCCCTACCTCGTGGCCTCCTCTTTTGTTTCTTGACGTAGGGTCCAAGTCTCCCGGGTCTTGTTCGTTGAGAAAATCACGTTCCCGAAGGTTTCATTCCGTTTGGACTCCGTTTGATATTCCTTTTCTTCGAAACCCTAAAACAGGCAAAAAACATCAATTCTGGGCTGGGCCTCCGGTTAATAGGTTAGTCCCCAAAATAATATAAAAGTGGATAATAAAGCCCAATAATGTCCAAAACCGTAGATAATATAGCATGGAGCAATCAAAAATTATAGATACGTTGGAGACGTATCAACGTGACAAACCTAGCCACACCCGGGCTGAAAACCGCAAATAGACTCTGTCGGAGATACGCCGCAGTGTGGCCCAACATAGAGGCGCCGCACACCCTCTTTGCTTCATATATGAAATAGCAGAGCATGAATTCCCAGACGGGTTCAAACCCATGAATATCGAATCATACGATGGAACAACGGATCCCACGGTACGGATCAAGGACTTCCTCCTCCATATCCACATGGCCCGTGGAGACGACCTTCATGCCATCCAATACCTACCACTAAATCTCAAAGGACCAGCTCGGTACTGGTTAAACAGTCTGCCGGAAAATTCTATCGGCAGCTGGGAGGATTTGGAGGACGCCTTTCGCAACAACTTCCAAGGAACATATGTCCGGCCCCCGGACGCTGATGACTTAAGTAACATTGTCCAGCAGCCTGGAGAGTCAGCCAGGAAGCTCTGGACCAGGTTCCTAGTTAAAAAGAACCAAATCATCCATTGTCCGGACGCGGAGGCCATTGCAGCCTTTAAACATAGCGTTTGGGATGAATGGCTTGCACGCCACCTCGGTCAATAAGGACCTAGATCCATGATAGCCCTTACCGCTCTAATGACCCACTTTTGCGCAGGAGAAGACAGCTGGCTCGCTCGTAGAAGCAACAGCGCTAGCGACTCGGGTACTTTCGAAATACGAGACGACAATGGCAAGCTGCTACCTCTTGAGCACTGCGTTGGTTTTCCCTTGAAGAGGAAAGGGTGATGCAGCAAAGTAGAATAAGTACTTCCCTTAGTTTTTGAGAACCAAGGTATCAATCCAGTAGGAGGCTACGCGCGAGTCCCTCGCACCTGCACAAAACAAATAAATCCTCGCAACCAACGCGATAAGGGGTTGTCAATCCCTACACGGTCACTTACGAGAGTGAGATCTAATAGATATGATAAGATAATATTTTTGGTATTTTTATGATAAATATGCAAAGAAAAATAAAAGGCAATGAAAATAACTAAGTGCTGGAAGATTAATATGATAGAAGATAGACCCGGGGGCCATAGGTTTCACTAGTGGCTTCTTTCAAGAGCATAAACATTTTACGGTGGGTGAACAAATTACCGTTGAGCAATTGACAGAATTGAGCATAGTTATGAGAATATCTAGGTATGATCATGTATATAGGCATCACGTCCAAGACAAGTAGACCGACTCATGCCTGCATCTACTACTATTACTCCACACATCGACCGCTATCCAGCATGCATCTAGAGTATTAAGTTCATAAGAACAGAGTAACGCCTTAAGCAAGATAACATGATGTAGAGGGATAAATTCATGCAATATGATAAAAAAACCATCTTGTTATCCTCAATGGGAACAATACAATACATGCCTTGCTGCCCCTACTGTCACTGGGAAAGGACACAGCAAGATTGAACCCAAAGCTAAGCACTTCTTCCATTGCAAGAAAGATCAATCTAGTAGGCCAAACCAAACTGATAATTCAAAGAGACTTGCAAAGATAACCAATCATACATAAAATAATTCAGAGAAGATTCAAATATTGTTCATAGATAAACTTGATCATAAACCCACAATTCATCGGTCTCAACAAACACACCGCAAAAGAAGATTACATCGAATAGATCTCCACAAGAGAGGGGGGACTTTGTATTGAGATCCAAACAGAGAGAAGAAGCCATCTAGCTAATAACTATGGACCCGAAGGTCTGAGGTAAACTACTCACACTTCATCGGAAGGGCTATGGTGTTGATGTAGAAGCCCTCCGTGATCGATGCCCCCTCCAGCGGAGCTCCGGAACAGGCCCCAAGATAGGATCTCGTGGATACAGAAAGTTACGGCGGTGGAATTAGGGTTTTGGCTCCGTATCTGATAGTTTGGGGTACGTAGGTATATATAGGAGGAAGAAGTACGTCGGTGGAGCAAGAGGGGGCCCACGAGGGTGGAGGGCGTGCCGGGGGGGGGGGGGGGGGGGTAGGCGCGCTCCCCCTACCTCGCGGCTTCCCTGTTGGTTGCTTGACATAGGGTCCAAGTCTCCTGGATCGTGTTCATTCCAAAAATCACGTTCCCGAAGGTTTCATTCCATTTGGACTCCGTTTGATATTCTTTTTCTGCGAAACTCTGAAATAGGCAAAAAACAACATTTCTGGGCTGGGCCTCCGGTTAATAGGTTAGTCCCAAAAATAATATAAAAGTGAATAATAAAGCCCAATAATGTCCAAAACAGAAGATAATATAGCATGGAGCAATCAAAAATTATAGATACGTTGGAGACGTATCAAGCATCCCCAAGCTTAATTCCTGCTCATCCTTGAGTAGGTAAATGATAAAAATAGAATTTTTGATGTGGAATGCTACTAGGCATAATTTCAATGTAATTCTTCTTAATTGTGGCATGAATATTCAGATCCGAAAGATTCAAGATAAAAGTTTAATATTGACATAGAAAAAATAATACTTCAAGCATACTAACTAAGCAATTATGTCTTCTCAAAATAACATGGACAAAGAAAGTTCATCCCTACAAAATCATATAGTTTAGTCATGCTCCATTTTCGTCACACAAGAATGCTCTCATCATGCACAACCCCGATGACAGGCCAAGCAATTTTTTCATACTTTAGTAATCTCAAACTTTATAAACCTTCACGCAATACATGAGCGTGAGCCATGGATATAGCACTATGGGTGGAATAGAGTATAATGATGAGGGTTATGTGGAGAAGACAAAAAGGGAGAAAGCCTCACATCAACGAGGCTAATCAATGAGCTATGGAGATGCCCATCGATTGATGTTAATGCAAGGAGTAGGGATCGCCATGCAACGGATGCACTAGAGCTATAAATGTATGAAAGCTCAACAAAGAAACTAGTGGGTGTGCATCCAACTTGCTTGCTCACGAAGACCTAGGGCACTTGAGGAGGCCCATTGTTGGAATATACAAGCCAAGTTCTATAATGAAGAATTCCCACTAGTATATGAAAGTGACAAAACAAGAGACTCTCTATCATGAAGACCATGGTGCTACTTTGAAGCACAAGTGTGGAAAAAAGATAGTAGCATTGTCCCTTTTCATTTGTCTTTTTTGGGGGGGGGGGGGCTTCTTTTTTATTTGGCCATTCCCCCCTTTTTGGACGATGCTCTATTAAATGATGATCATCACACTTCTATTTATTTACAACTCAATGATTACAACTCGATACTAGAACAATGTATGACTCTATCTGAATGCCTCCGGCGGTGTACCGGGATATGCAATGAACCAAGAGTGACATGTATGAAAGAATTATGAACGGTGGCTTTGCCACAAATACGATGTCAACTACATGATCATGCAAAGCAATATGACAATGATGAACATGTCATGATAAACGGGATGGTGGAAAGTTGCATGGCAATATATCTCGGAATGGCTATGGAAATGCCATAATAGGTAGGTATGGTGGCTGTTTTGAGGAAGATATAAGGAGGTTTATGTGTGAAAGAGCGTATCATATCACGGGGTTTGGATGCACCGGCGAAGTGTGCACCAACTCTCAATGTGAGAAAGGGCAATGCACGGTACCGAAGAGGCTAGCAATGATGTAAAGGTGAGGGTGCGTATAATCCATGGACTCAACATTAGTCATAAAGAACTCACATACTTATCGCAAAAATCTACAAGTCATCAAAAACCAAGAACTACGCGCATGCCCCTAGGGTGATAGATTGGTAGGAAAAGACCATCGCTCGTCCCTGACCGCCATTCATAAGGAGGACAATCAAAGAACACCTCATGTTTCAAATTTGTTACATAACATTTACCATACGTGCATGCTATGGGACTTGCAAACTTCAACACAAGTATTTCTTCAAATTCACAACTACTCAAATAGCACAACTTTAATATCACTACCTCCATATCTTAAAACAATCATCGAGCATCAAGCTTCTCTTAGTATTCAAAACACTCATAAGAAAGTTTTTACTAAACGTGAATACCTAGCATATTAGGATTATTTAAGCAAATTACCATGCTATCTAAGACACTCAAAATAATCTAAGTGAAGCATGAGAGATCAATAGTTTCTATAAAACAAATCCACCACTGTGCTCTAAAAGATATAAGTGAAGTACTAGAGCAAAACTATATAACTCAAAAGATATAAGTGAAGCACATATAGTATTCTAATAATTTCCGAATCATGTGTGCCTATCTCAAAAGGTGTGTACAGCAAAGATGATTGTGGTAAACTAAAAATCAAAGACTCAAATCATACAAGACACTCCAAGCAAAACACATATCATGTGGTGAATAAAAATATAGCTCCAAGTAAAGTTACCAATGGAAGTAGACGAAAGAGGGGATGCCTTCCGGGGCATCCCCAAGATTTGGCTTTTTGGTGTACTTGGATTATCTTGGGGATGCCACGGGCATACCTAAGCTTAGGCTCTTGCCACTCCTTGTTCCATAATCCATCAAATCCTTACCCAAAACTTGAAAACTTCACAACACAAAACTTAAAGTAGAAAATCTCGTGAGCTCCGTTAGCGAAAGAAAACAAAAAACCACTTCAAGGTACTGTAATGAACTCATTCTTTATTTATATTGGTGTTAAACCTACTGTATTCCAACTTCTCTATGGTTTATAAACTATTTTACTAGCCATAGATTCATCAAAATAAGCAAACAACACACGAAAAACAGAATCTGTCAAAAACAGAACAGTCTGTAGTAATCTGTAGATAGCGCAAGATCTGGAACCCCAAAACTTCTAAAATAAATTGATGGACGTGAAGAATTTATCTATTAATCATCTTAACAAAGAATTAACTAAATATCACTTTCCAAATAAAAATGGCAGCAGTTCTCATGAACGCTAAAGTTTCTGTTTTTTACAGCAAGATTAACAAGACTTTCCCCAAGTCTTCCCAACGGTTCTACTTGGCACAAACACTAATTAAGCACAAAAAAATCAACCAAAACAGAGGCTAGATAAATTATTTATTACTAAACAGGAGCAAAAAGCAAGGAATAAAAATAAAATTGGGTTGCCTCCCAACAAGCGCTATCGTTTAACGCCCCTAGCTAGGCATAAAAAGCAAGGATAGATCTAGGTATTGCCATCTTTGCCAGGCAATCCATAAGTGGCTCTCATAATAGATTCATAAGGTAATTTAATTTTCTTTCTAGGAAAGTGTTCCATGCCTTTCCTTAACGGAAAATGGAATCTAATATTTCCTTCCTTCATATCAATAATTGCACCAATCGTTCTAAGGAAAGGTCTACCAAGAATAATAGGACATGAAGGATTGCAATCTATGTCAAGAACAATAAAACCTATGGGCACATAGATCCTATTTGCAACAATAAGAACATCATTAATTCTTCCCATAGGTTTCTTAATAGTGGAATCTGCAAGGTGCAAGTTTAGAGAGCAATCATCAAAATCACGGAAATCTAACAAATCACACAAGTCTTTGGAATCGTGGAAACACTAGCACTCAAATCACACAAAGTATATCATTCATGATCTTTAATTTTAATTTTAATAGTTGGTTCCCAGTCATCATAAAGTTTTCTAGGGATAGAAACTTCTATCTCAAGTTTTTCTTCATAAGATTGCATCAAAGCATCAACGATATGTTTACTAAAAGCTTTATGTTGGCTATAAGCATGAGGAGAATTTAGCACGGATTGCAAAAAGGAAATACAATCTACCAAAGAGCAGCTATCATAATTAAATTCCTTGAAATCCAAAATAGTGGGTTCATTAATATTTAAAGTTTTGACTTCTTCAATCCCACTTTTATCAAATTTAGCATCAAGATCTAAAAACTCCGAATTTTTGGAACGCCTTCTAGGTAAAGGTGGATCAATTTTCAGTCCCATCATTATCAAGATTCATATTGCAAAACAAAGATTTAATTGGGGACACATCAATAACTTTTAGATCTTCATCTTTATTATCATGGAGACTAGAAGAACACGCTCTTGTAAAGGAATCTTTCTTAGCACGCATCCTAGCGGTTCTTTCTTTGCACTCATCAATGGAAATTCTCATGGCTTTGAGAGACTCATTGATATCATGCTTAGGTGGAATATATCTAAGTTTCAAAGAATCAACATCAAGAGAAATTCTATCAACGTTCCTAGCCAACTCATCAATCTTAAGCAATTTTTCTTCAATCAAAGCATTGAAATTCTTTTGCGAGGTAATAAATTCTTTAATATTAGATTCAAAATCAGAGGGCATCTTATTATAAATTCCATAAGAATTGTTGTAGTAATTACCATAATTATTAGAGGAATTACTAGGATACGGCCTAGGATTAAAGTTTCCTCTATACGCGTTGTTACCAAAATTATTCCTACCAACAAAATTCACATCCATAGATTCATTATTATTCTCAATCAAAGTAGACAAAGGCATATCATTAGGATCATAAGACACACTTTTATTAGCAAATAATTTCATAAGTTCATCCATCTTTCCACTCAAAACATTAATTTCTTCTATCGCATGCACTTTCTTATTAGTAGATCTTTCAGTGTGCCATTGAGAATAATTAACCATAATATTATCTTGGAGTTTAGTAGCTTCTCCTAAAGTGATTTCCATAAAAGTCCCTCCCCTGGCCGAATCTAAAAGATTTCTATAAGCAAAATTCAATCCGGCATAAAAAATTTGTATAATCATCCACAAATTTAAACCATGCGTATGGCAATTACGTATCATTAATTTCATCCTCTCCCAAGCTTGTGCAACATGTTCATGATCAAGTTGCTTAAAATTCATAATATCATTTCTAAGAGAGATGATCTTAGTGGGAGGAAAATACTTAGAGATAAAAGCATCTTTGCACTTATTCCACGAATCAATACTATTTTTAGGCAAAGACGAAAACCAAGCTTTAGCACGATCTCTAAGCAAAAAATGAAATAGCTTCAATTTAACAATATCATTGTCCATATCTTTCTTCTTTTGCATATCACACAAATCAACGAAGCTATTTAGATGGGTAGCGGCATCTTCACTAGGAAGGCCGGAAAACGGATCTTTCATGACAAGATTCAGCAAGGTAGCATTAATTTCACAAGATTCAGCATTGGTAAGAGGAGTAATCGGAGTGCTAATAAAATCATTGTTGTTGGTATTGGTAAAGTCACACAATTTAGTGTTATCTTTAGCCATCGAGACAAGAAAGCAATCCAACACACAAGTAAACGAGGAACGGGCAAAAAAGGCAAATAGAGAAAGAGAGGGAGGATAGAGAGAGAGAGGGCGAATAAAACGGCAAGGGTGAAGTGGGGGAGAGGAAAACGAGAGGCAAAAGACAAATAATGTAATGCGGGAGATAAGGGTTTGTGATGGGTACTTGGTATGTTGACTTTTGCGTAGACCTCCCCAGCAACAGTGCCAGAAATCCTTCTTGCTACCTCTTGAGCACTGCGTTGGTTTTCCCTTGAAGAGGAAAGGGTGATGCAGCAAAGTAGCGTAAGTATTTCCCTCAGTTTTTGAGAACCAAGGTATCAATCCAGTAGGAGGCTACGCGCGAGTCCCTCGCACCTACACAAAACAAATAAATCCTCGCAACCAACGCAATAAGGGGTTGTCAATCCCTACACGGTCACTTACAAGAGTGAGATCTGATAGATATGATAAGATAATATTTTTGGTATTTTTATGATAAAGATGAAAAGTAAAATAAAAGGCAATGAAAATAACTAAGTGTTGGAAGATTAATATGATAGAAGATAGACCCGAGGGCCATAGGTTTCACTAGTGGCTTCTCTCAAGAGCATAAGTATTTTACGGTGGGTGAAAAAATACTGTTGAGCAATTGACAGAATTGAGCATAGTTATGAGAATATCTTGGTATGATCATGTATATAGGCATCACTGAAGGAAATATGCCCTAGAGGCAATAATAAAGTTATTATTTATTTCCTTATATCATGATAAATGTTTATTATTCATGCTAGAATTGTATTAACCGGAAACATAATACATGTGTGAATACATAGACAAACAGAGTGTCACTAGTATGCCTCTACTTGACTAGCTCGTTAATCAAAGATGGTTATGTTTCCTAACCATGGACAAAAGAGTTGTTATTTGATTAACGAGGTCACATCATTAGTTGAATGATCTGATTGACATGACCCATTCCATTAGCTTAGCACACGATCGTTTAGTATGTTGCTATTTCTTTCTTCATGACTTATACATGTTCCTATGACTATGAGATTATGCAACTCCCGTTTGCCGGAGGAACACTTTGGGTGCTACCAAACGTCACAACGTAACTGGGTGATTATAAAGGAGTACTACAGGTGTCTTCAAAGGTAGATGTTGGGTTGGCGTATTTCGAGATTAGGATTTGTCACTCCGATTGTCGGAGAGGTATCTCTGGGCCCTCTCGGTAATGCACATCACTTAAGCCTTGCAAGCATTGCAACTAATGAGTTAGTTGCGGGATGATGTATTACGGAACGAGTAAAGAGACTTGCCAGTAACGAGATTGAACTAGGTATTGGATACCGACGATCGAATCTCGGGCAAGTAACATACCGATGACAAAGGGAACAACGTATGTTGTTATGCGGTCTGACCGATAAAGATCTTCGTAGAATATGTAGGAGCCAATATGGGCATCCAGGTCCCACTATTGTTTATTGACCGGAGACGTGTCTCGGTCATGTCTACATTGTTCTCGAACCGTAGGGTCTGCACGCTTAAGGTTTCGATGACAGTTGTATTATGAGTTTATGAGTTTTGACGTACCGAAAGAGTTCGGAGTCCCGGATGAGATCGGGGACATGACGAGGAGTCTCGAAATGGTCGAGACGTAAAGATCGATATATTGGACGACTATATTCGGACATCGGAAAGGTTCCGAGTGATTCGGGTATTTTTCGGAGTACCGGGTAGTTACGGGAGAAGTAATGGGCCTTGATGGGCTTTAGTGGGAAGAGGAAAAGGCTTCTGCGCCCCCCCTCTCCTTTGGTCCGAATTGGACTAGGGAAAAGGCGGCCGACCACCTCTCCTTCTCCTCCTATTCCTTCTCCCTTCCTCCCCTCTTGATGGACTCCTACTAGGACTTGGAGTCCTAGTAGGACTCCCATCCTGGCCGCACCTTATGCCTTTATGCCTTGGCCGGACTCCTCCTCCTTCATCCTTTATATACAGGGGCAGGGGGGCACCCCATAGACACACAAGTTGATCATTGTTGATCGTTCCTTAGCCGTGTGCGGTGCCCCCTGCTACCAAATTCCACCTCGGTCATATCGTTGTAGAGCTTAGGCGAAGCCCTGCGTCGGTAGTACATCAAGATCGTCACCATGCCGTCGTGCTGACGGAACTCTTCCTCGACGCTTTGCTAGATCGGAGCCCGAGGATCGTCATCAAGCTGAACGTGTGCTAAGAACTCGGAGGTGCCGGAGTAACGGTGCTTGGATCGGTCGGATCGGGAAGAAGACGTACGACTACTTCCTCTACGTTGTGTGATCGCTTCCGCAGTCGGTCTGCGTTGGTACGTAGACAACACTCTCCCCTCTCGTTGCTATGCATCACCATGATCTTGCGTGTGTGTAGGAAAATTTTGAAATTACTACGTTCCCCAACAATCACGTCCAAGACAAGTAGACCGACTCCTTCTTGCATCTACTACTATTACTCCACACATTGACCGCTATCCAGCATGAATCTAGAGTATTAAGTTCGTAAGAACAGAGTAACGCCTTAAGCAAGATGAAATGATGTATAGGGATAAATTCATGCAATATGATAAAAAAAACCATATTGTTATCCTCGATGGCAACAATACAATACGTGCCTTGCTGCCCCTACTGTCACTGGGAAAGACACCGCAAGATTGAACCCAAAGCTAAGCACTTCTCCCATTGCAAGAAAGATCAATCTAGTAGGCCAAACAAAACTTATAATATGAAGAGACTTGCAAATATAACAAGTCATACATAAAAGAATTCAGAGAAGATTCAAATATTGTTCATAGATAAACTTGATCATAAACCCACAATTCATCGGTCTCAACAAACACACCGCAAAAGAAGATTACATCAAATAGATCTCCACAAGAGAGGGGGGAACTTTGTATTGAGATCCAAAAAGAGAGAAGAAGCCATCTAGCTAATAACTATGAACCCGAAGGTCTGAGGTAAACTACTCACACTTCATCGGAAGGGCTATGGTGTTGATGTAGAAGCCCTTCGTGATCGATGCCCCCTCCGGCGGAGCTCCGGAACAGGCCCCAAGATGGGATCTCATGGATACAGAAAGTTACGGCGGTGGAATTAGGGTTTTGGCTCCGTATCTGATCGTTTGAGGGTACGTAGGTATATAGGAGGAGGAAGTACGTCAGTGGAGCAACAAGGGGCCCACGAGGGTGGAGGGCGCGCCTGGGGGATAGGCGCGCCCCCTACCTCGTGGCTTCCTGTTGGTTGCTTGACCTAGGGTCCAAGTCTCCTGGATCATGTTCGTTCCAAAAATCACGTTCCCGAAGGTTTCATTCCATTTCGACTCCATTTGATATTCTTTTTTCTGCGAAACTCCGCAATAGGCAAAAAACAGCAATTCTGGGTTGGGCCTCCGGTTAATAGGTTAGTCCCAAAAATAATATAAAAGTGAATAATAAAGCCCAATAATGTCCAAAACAGAAGATAATATAGCATGGGGCAATCAAAAATTATAGATATGTTGGAGACGTATCACAAGCCACGACGAAGCATTCATAACAGTCGTAATGATAATGAAAGATCACGCGACACAGCGGTCAACGCCGGATTTAGCAATCCCAAGCCTGGTCAACAAAAAAAGCCATTCAAGGCAAACAGAGACGGACCATCCAAACTAGACAGGATATTGGACCGGCCCTGCCAGATTCATGGCCACCCCAATAAACCAGCTAATCACACCAACAGAAGCTGTTGGGTCCTCAAGCAGGCCGGCAGACTCAATGCCGGACACAATGGAAATGGGCCACCAGGCAATAGGGACAAAGGAGCGGCTCACCAGCTAAATGCCGGAGGGCGGAAGCAATTTCCCCCTAAAGATCGATCAAATCCGGAATAGCAGTTCGGCTTACGCTGCCCATCTCGTATACCCATTAAAACTATATCGCGCACACATAATTACGCACTCAAGATACCATGGGCATTGACGGAAGCACAATACGGACAAGTCTGCAGGCACTCTGGTAACATTCTTTAGCCGCTTTCCTATTTTCTTTTGTTTCATTATCTCCTAAAAGCAGGTGGCGCAAAGCGGAAGCACCTACGACCGACCCCAAAGGAGTTCGGGTCCGTACACTCGCCTACGGGGCTACTCCCTTCAAGGATTCCCCTTGCTAAGGACAGGCGGCGCAGACGTGCGACAGGAAGTCCAAAATAACTTTTTGTAGACCGCACTCTCTTTTCGAGCCTGTAACATGCCTTTTTCCTCTACCTTCGACCCAGGGCATATCAAATTGTCAGGGTTGTGGCCTTTATGTATATCAAGTAACCATTGGCACATCACTCAGGTCCCAGTTCAAATTATCCGAATTAATCACTCACGTCTTTTCGCAAAATGAATACGCCTCCTATGGTTGTTTCATAGATATACCGCGGCTTAACTTGCCAGGGGCTCGGTACGGGAACAAATGCGTTTCCAACAAAGTCCGACTAGCTTTTACAGCGTACTTCGGCATCGCGAGTTTGGCCTTATATACATCAGCTCCGAATCATGTCTTGGGTCAATAGTTGGGTTGCCCGGCTCCTGTGCTTGCTATCCTACGTTCCGATGTATCAGCTAGGGTAGTAAAGGGAGAACTACTGCGATTGTGCTACCGGTTCACCCGGTGACGCACCTCAGTAGAGAAAGCCGAAAACTGATTGTCACGATGCGGCGAGAGCTGGTCAACTACTCGATGACTTATCGGAATCTCTAGCAATTCCTCCGTGTCACACGAAGGACCTCTTTTCTGGTCAATTATGTAAACGCATCGTATGAGTAAGCTGCATACATACTAGGGGCTATGTCGTAGACCCACCATAAAACTCCTATGGCTAAGTGAAAGTGTTAACGCCCTATAGTCTGGTTGCCTAGTTCGCCACATTGACACCTCCTTCACAGACCAAGATGTTGGGTCAAGAGTGATCAGATGCTTTTTCAAACACCCATGTACTTCCTACAAGGGGGCTGAAGCCGACGACTGGGAAACTTTCAGATTATATTAAAATGGCCACACAGGAGGAGCACAAGCTTTCGAGCAAAATATACAAATAGATTTACTATAAAATTGTCTCGTACAATTCTCATACACTTCACTCGAACACTATGTCTTTCGACCATTGACCCTCTATCAATCGGGCGGCTACAAGGACGTCTTCAAAATAATGCTCCGGTTCGTGGCGGTTCTTGCCCTTGGGTGGACTCTTCACCGCAACGTCGATGGCCTTCATATTCCCCCAAAACGTCTTGACTCGGGCAAAAGCCATCCGTGCACCCTCGATGCACACCGATCGCTTCATAGCGTCGATACATGGCACTGCGTTAACAAGCCGCTGCACCAAGCCAAAGTAACTGTTCAGAATAGGCTCAGTTGTCCATAACCGGATTATGACATTCTTCATGGCAGCACCGGATATCCTATGAAGCTCGGCCCACTGGGACATCTGCTCATTCAGCAACAAGGACGTTTCGAGGCGCCGAATTGTGACCAAAAAAGCTTCTCCATTGCGTACCCTTCTCACGCCTGATAATACTGTGCCGCATCAGAAGAACTCTTCGGCAAGTCTAAAAACTCGTCCAGAGAACTCCACAATTGGTTAAGCTGAGTATAGTTCGGATCGCCGAACTTAGTCTCTAGAAAAAATGGCTTACCAGCCGCAATCTCCCCAGCTTTCCGGATCTCCTCACGGGCTGATCTGGATTCAGACTGCGCTTCTCTCGCCTCTCATAGGGCCTTGTCAATTTCAGTTGTTTTGGCTTCATTCTCCTTCTCAAGGAGTTCACATCAGCTAGTAGCACTTTTTAGCTCGAGCACCATCGTGGATATCTTCTCCTCGTCTTGGCGCCGAGCAGCTCGTTCGGCTTTTAACTCAGCCGATGCCTTCTCGGCAGCCGCATTACTACACTGGGCCTGCTCCTTGGCCCGGGCTAGCTCTGCCCGAAGAATTTCAACGGCGGCAGCACCATCTGCAGGCAGGCAAAACTTTCAGCGTCATGCTTATATCACAAAAATGTATGTGCAGGGACTGCTCTGAATACATACCTTGCGACTCGTCAAGACGCATATTGATTAATGCAACGTCATCCCAATTACATCAATCTTCCATTGCAGCTCGGCAATATCCACAGTCAGGGCAGTAGCCAGGGGGGAAGCAGCCTGTGTTCAAAGTTAATCATATTAGTCCATGGATATTTCTTTCGATCCTCCGATTCGCTTCCTATGGGAAGCCAACCTGAGTCTCAGGGGCTATTGTCTATACACAGGTGTATTTTCTGAATAAAACACAATTCCACATATTACAGTACAAACCTCGAAGTCTCTCAGCAGACTCGCAAAGGCCTCATCCAATCCGCTCTTTGCGGATAGGACCTTTTTAACCACCGTACCCATCAAGGTACGATGTTCCTCAGAAACGGACGCCTGCCACAGCATGTTCGTCAAGATATCCGGTTCCTCTGGGTCTCCGGAGGCAGCTGCAAGAGTACGGTCACCCTTTGAAGGGATCCGTTTATTTGTATCCGACCGCATTCCGGACTGTTCGGGGTCTTCATTGTTGCTCCCCGGACCCTGGGCCGCCGAAGTATCACCTTCGTGTAGTGTCTTCGTCACCACTTATTGGTCGGGGGAGACCCTCCGCGACGACACCTCAAGGTCGTCTACCCTATTTGATGGAGAAGCCGGTGGGGGCGTCTCGCTTTCCATCATCTCCGGGAGAAGGTCCCCCGATGAAGAGGATTGTTGAAGGGGACTGCTTGCTGAGCTGCAAAATATATATATTCCAGGCATCATAAGAAAAGAACAGGGTATGTTTAAAACAACTTTGTTCACTTACGGTTTGGCCGGAGGCTTGTCCTCGTCATGAAACTGCGCTTCGATGTCCTCCAAGCCCGGGCCACCCCCTAGAGGCATCTTGCCTTTCTTAGGAGCTTGCTTCTCCCAATCTTCGGAGGCGGCCCTCTTCTTCCTCGGAGGGAAGGGGATAGTTGCCCCCTTCACTTTTGTCTTTGGATGAGGGGATTTTTATTCCTCCAAACACAAAGTCCAAGGTTCCCTGGGAATAGAGGCCATCCTTGGTCCTCTTGCCCTCTGCCTCGTCCTCCTTCTCCGGTATCTGGTATGGTGCTGGGGCCAGCATCCTTGTTAGGACAAGATTCGCTGGACCCTCGGGCAGAGGGGCCGAATACATCATCAGTTCCGCCTTCTTTATCCAGCCCTGGAAAAAGATAGCTTGCTTAGTACCATATTGTTGTAAGCATGACCACAAAGTATTCTAAAGCCAAGTACTCACCGGGGTATCCGGATGATTACAGTTAAGGACAACATCCTCAGCTGTATCTGGCCAATGTTTCCGCTTCCTGAAAAATAACTTCCACATCCCTTCATGTGTGGCGTCAAAGAAGTGTTGGAGGGTTTGTAGTCCTTCTAGATTAAACTCCCACATGCGGCGAGGCCTGCGCTGGCAGGGTAGGATTCGGTGAACTAACATCCCTTGGATCACACTGACGAGATCGATATCTCTCTTGAGGAGGTTCGGATGTGGCTTTGTAAGGTCTGCACTTCATCCACTAATCCCCAATCAAGCCCCTTGTTGACCCATGACGCGAGCTGTCGCGGTGGGCCGGAACAAAAGGTGGGGCCAGCTACCCATTTAGCACTACGGAGCTCTGTAATATAAAACCACTCCTGTTGCCAGTGATTAGAAGCCTCGGTAAAAGAACCTTTTGGACAGGGAGTGTTGGCAAGTTGGCTGATTGAAGCACCATTGCACTCCGCCTGTTCCCCGTCGATTACCTTCAGCTTCACATTAAAGGTCTTGAGCCATAAGCCGAAGTGTGGGGGGATTCGAAGGAAGGCCTTGCATGTAATGATAAATGTTGAGACATGGAGCATAGAGTCCGGGGCAAGATCGTGAAAATATAATCCGTAATAAAACATTAGCCCTCGGACAAAGGGGTGAAGAGCAAACCCTAACCCCCAGAGGAAGTGGAAGACAAATACCACCCTCTCGCCAGATCTGGGGGTCGGGATAACTTGTCCTTGAGCAGGAAGACGGTGGTGGATTTCTGCGGTCAGGTATCTGGCCGCCCGAAACTTTGTGATATCCTCCTCTGTAACGGAGGAAGCCACCCATCGGCCTTGGGAGCTGGATCCAGACATGATGGGAAGGCTGAAAGCAATGTAGTCGAACCTTGGGTGCTGGAACTCGGGGTTGGGGAGGCTTAGGAGAGGTTTGGCGTACAAAGACGGCCTTTGGTTCCTTTATATACACCGCCGGTATTGAACGTCTCCTCCTGAGCCTAGGAACCTGCCTATTTCTGAGGAATCTTTCTCGGAGGACGGTTGGGTTACCCACACTCGTATTGATGAAAATCCCGTAATAAGGGGACACGATCTCTACTTTGACAAGATGTGCCAATGACAACCCTGTCTCAAAACATGGGGCGAAAAATGGTTCGAAATTATGACCGGACAGGCGTGACGTCACATTACCAAAGTTGTCAGCAGATTGGACTCGTGTGTTATTATATTCTCTCTGCGGTTGTGTGCGGTGTGTGTTACAGGTCCGGACACGATCAATTCGGCTGGAGACTATTCGGGAGTTCGGAAGGAGGAACCCGCCTTGCAATGCCGAAGACAGCACTACGCGTCGGATATCTTGTCATTGAAGCCAGGTTTAGGGGCTACTAAGGGAGTCCTGGACTAAGGGGTCCTTGGGCGTCCGTCCTGTTATCTATGGGCCGGACTAATGGGCTGTGAAGATATGAAGACCGAAGACTGTACTAATGTCCGGATGGGATTCTCCTTGGCGTGGAAGGCAAGCTTGGCGAATAACTATGAAGATTCCATCTTATGTAACCGACTCTATGTAACCCTAGATCCCCCCGGTGTCTATATGTAACACCCACAATGCGGCTATATCTCCCACGTGTCAGGGCACGACTTAGAGGCATAGCCGCATGGTAGGCATGTCGCAGGAGTGGTAATCTTTACACATTCCATGTACTAAAAAAGA
This sequence comes from Triticum monococcum, assembly GCA_034509565.1. NCBI lineage: Eukaryota > Viridiplantae > Streptophyta > Magnoliopsida > Poales > Poaceae > Triticum > Triticum monococcum. Next base: position 574,722,156 of record CM067847.1, read on the forward strand.
AAGTGATAAAGAGTTGGCTTACAATCGCCACTTCACACAAATACAAGTTAAACATACATCATCCAGAGTACAATCAAGGTCTGACTACGGAACCAAAATAAAAGAAGACAACCCCAATTGCTAGACCCCCGATCGTCCCAATTGGGCTCCACTACTGATCAACCGGAAAAGACACAACACAGCGATCAAGATCTTCATCGAGCTCCCACTTGAGCTCGGTAGCATCACCTACACTGGTATCGTCGGCACCTGCAACTGTTTGGAAGTACCTATGAGCCACGAGGACTCAGCAATCTCACACCCGCGAGATCAAGACTATTTAAGCTTATGGGAAGGAAAGGGGTAGTGAGGTGGAGCTGCAGCAAGCACTAGCATATATGGTGGCAAACATACACAAATAAGAGCGAGAAGAGAAGCAAAGCAACAGTCGTGAAGCTAGAAGTGATCCTGAAACTACTTACGCTCAAGCATAACACAAGAATCATGTTCACTTCTCGGACTCCACCGAAAAGAGACCATCACGGCTACACACGCGGTTGATTCATTTTAATTAAGTTAAGTGCCAAGTTCTCTACAACCGGACATTAACAAATTCCCATCTACCTATAACCGCGGGCATGGCTTTCGAAAGTTCAAACCCTTCAGGGGTGTCCCAACTTAGCCCATCACAAGCTCTCATGGTCAACGAAGGATATTCCTTCTAGCAGGAAGACCCGATCAGACTCGGAATCCCGGTTACAAGACATTTCGACAATGGTAAAACAAGACCAGCAAAGCCGCTCGATGCACCGACATCCTGATAGGAGCTGCACATATCTCGTTCTCAGGGCAACACCGGATGAGGCATCCTACGAGTAAAACCAAACCTCAAGTTTCCCTGAGGTGGCCCCGTAGTCTACTCGGTTTAGACCAACACTTAGACAAGCACTAGCCCGGGGGGCTTAAAATAAAGATGACCCTGGGGAGCGCGACTCCCAAGGGAAAAGTAGGTGGTGGTGAGGCAAATGGTAAAACCAAGGTTGGGCCTTACTGGAGGAGTTTTATTCAAATGGAACTGTCAAGGGGTTCCCATAACACCCAGCCGTGTAAGGAATGCAAAATCAAGGAACATAACACCGGTATGACGGAAACTAGGGCGGAAAGAGTGGAACAAAACACCAGGCATAAGGCCGAGCCTTCCACCCTTTACCAAGTATATAGATGCATTAAAGTAAATAAGATATAGTAATGATATCCCAACATATCCATGTTCCAAACATGGACAAACTTCAACTTCACCTGCAACTAGCAACGCTATAAGATGGGCTGAGCAAAGCAGTAACATAGCCAAACAATGGTTGCTAGGAAAGGTGGGTTAGAGGCTTGACATGGCAATATGGGAGGCATGATAAAGCAAGTGGTAGGTAACGCGGCATAGCAATAGAGTGAGCAACTAGCAAGCAAAGATAGAAGTGATTTCGAGGGTATGGTCATCTTGCCTGAGATCCCGCAAGGAAGAAGAACGAGTCCACGAAGAAAACAAGCGGACGAAGTCAAACGAATCCTCCGAAACGCGACGTTATCGGAACTAACCTGAAGAAGCAACACCGGAAAGAAACAAACAATCATGGTTAACAACCATCACATAATCATGGCATGATGCCACAACCAAGTATGATGCATATCCGGTTTAAAGAGGCATGGCATGGCAAAATGCACAAACAATCCTACAAATTAAGTGGAGCTCAATATGCAACTCCGTTGTATATTGACGAAACACCATGTGACTTATCTAGTTCTCTCTCGTTTAGGTACCCATCAATATTATATGTTCTTAAACATGGTAATGGGTCGAGCAAATGAAAACTACCTATCTAGGCAAGTTTAAATGAGGCCGGAACAACAAAAAACAATTCCAGAAAAACCCCATATGCAATTTATGGATTTGGTACTGTTCTGCCCTAAACCATATTTTAGAGTTGTTAAACATGCAAGATGAGTACACCATGTTAAACTAGGAATTTTTCTACCCCATTTACATATAAAGTTTGTTAAGTTTGGAGCTACGGTTATTTAGTTATGAAATAAATCATTTTAACATGTCATTAAGCAAATTTAAACAAACAACATTTTAAACATGCATGAAAGTTGGATATTATGAAACTAGACGAAATTCTAGTCATATTTCATATATAAAACATTTTAATGCGATGCACGGTTTATTAGTTATGATATGCATGATGTTTGAGGGCTTTTCTGCAAATCTATTTTTTACTAGATAAAAGTGAAAATCACAGTAGTAGAAAAAAACACTATGGGATGAATCTGACTGGCTTGATAGCGGCAATGGGCGCTGGATCTGAAGCTCACCAGGCCTCATGGGCCGGCTGGACGCAAGCTGGACTGGATCTGGAGGCAAGGACGTGGTCATCAGGCGCCGCGAGACTTGGCGCTGGTGCTGGGCCGGCCTTGGTGTCGAGGAGGCGCGCCCTCTTCTCGACAGGAAGTGACGGCGACAGCGAAACTGGCAGCGGGCTTCGGCAACGGCAAAGCACGGAGGTGCCGGGAGCGGGTGGATTCGGCAGGGACCGGCCTTAGCGAATGGGGAAGATACAGGAGGACGGGCGCGAGCTCAGGCTGTAGCCACCCATGGCGCTACAACAGGAGGTAGACAGAGAGGTGTGAGACAGGGAAGGTGCAGGGAAAATGCAGGAGCAGGAGCAGGGCATCCCATCAACGGCACAGGTGCGGCGGCGCGAAGGAGGTCCGAGGATCCTATTCGGTTCAAGTCAGCAGGGGTGAAGCAGAGCTTCATGGACGGCAGCAGGGTCGGGCGTCCATGGCGGCGGTCTCCTGCAGAGAGAGACATGAGAGAGAGAGGAAATGGTAGAGGGAGAAAGAGAGAGGAACGGGGCCGGTCCTGGACCTGTTGGCTCGAGGGGAGGGCAGAGGAGGCCGTGGGATCCTACTGGTGCTTGCCAGTGGCAAGGTTCGGTGGGGACGGCGGGATAGCGAGGTTGAGGCACGCTCGGCGTTGCTGCCTTTTGGCGTGGGGCACTGGGCATCTTCAGCACGGGTGCTCAGGTAGAGGATCTCATGCTCTCGGACGAGGGGAGGCACAGGAGATCGGGCGGCTCGATCGGGAGACATCCGGGACGGGTGCTGCTCGGGGAAGGAGGAGCTTGGGCACAGGAGGGCTGCGGTTTGGATCGAGGAAGATCGGGCGAGGGGATTTGGCCAGGTGGGATCTGGATCGATCCTGAGGAAGGAGGAGACGTGTTCGAGCGCTCCGGTTGGGCTGGATCTGGCTGGTGGTGTGCAGTGGAAACTGAACGAGGAAGAAGGTGGGTGGCTGTGGTTGGCTCGATGTGGACTCCAAGGAGGATTTGGAGACAGGGCGGCGGCGGATGAAGTGGATGGATGGGACATGAGGCCTAGAAACTAGGGTTGCCCACGATATATAGGAAGCCGGTTAGGTTTATGGGCTACTCGAGCCCTCCGATGGCAATCGGACGGACAAGAAATAAATAGGTAGGGAGCCTAAAAAAGAAAACGGAGATGTTTTGAAGATGTTTGGGGATGATTCGAATCCAATGATGACGACTGCCCGGGGTCGGGTCCGGGACAACTTTCGAACCCACGCGCGAGGAGGGCCGCGGGCTGACGAGAGAGGTTAGTTTGGGCCTGGCAGTAGGTAGTGGACTATGTAGACGGTCTCAAGCTGAGAGAAGAGAAGAGAGAGAGGCCCGGCAACTGTTTCCGGAGACCGAAAACGTCCGACGTTTTGGCCGACTATATTGTTGCTATAGTTTAACGGTTGGGCTAACAAACGAACTCTGAATGCGATGAAATTTGGCAGACGGCCTATCTACACAATAACAACACCTCATGCCAATGTTCAACCCATTCCGAGAATGTTTCCCGGCCACTAAAAAAATACTATTTCGAACGTGCTGCGGGCGCATGCAAGTGTGTCTGGGCTCCGAACGGACAACGGACGGAACTGGGGGAATCCGGGCGGATGCAAGTTTCGAAAACATGCAGATGCATGCGGATGATGACATGCCAAGATGCAACACGCAAGCGAATGACAAGGCAACGACAGCAAAATAACTAGAAGACACCTGGCGCATCGGTCTCGGGGCGTTACAACACTCCACAACTATGAGAGGATCTCATCCCGAGATCTAGGATGGCACCGGAGGGAAAACGAAAGAGGAAGAAGAGAGGTAAAACTAAGTTGCTTCTTTGGCAAATGAGTGAAACCATGAAACTTGAGAGGTTAAACCATTTTGAGGAAAGAATACAACGGAGATGATCGAATTTGAAAACACTCCGTTAGAAAAAGGAACAAGGAACATTACTAGAACCTTGTAGGTTGAAAGACATAAGAAAAGTGTCACAAAGGACAAGAAGTACATGCAAGCACTCCGGATGAAATGAGATATACAAGGAACGATAAAGATCAATTACGACAACACTCTGGTTGGAAATGGAAGGTAAAGAATATGAGCTTGGTAAAATGAAAGCACTTGAATGAGACTCTGGTTAGAAGAGGAATGGTGGACACAACACTTCGGTTAAAACAAGATAGAGAAGGAATAAGAATGATATAATTTGGGTAGCACTCCGACTGAAAATGGAAGTAATTGAATATGAACTAGACAAGATGAGAGGATACTTGAATAGAGGACACGACACTCCGGTTGAAACGATAAGCATGAAAAGAACACGATCCTCGCAATTCGAGATGATGAGTGAAAAGAGCAACATCACATACCTCCAGAAGAAAGAATAGAAGATAGCTCATTGGAATAAAAGAATGTAGAAGAAAATGCCAACTTCTGCCACAAATGAGCTTGGAAGGCACCCTTCCAAGAAGGTTATAATGGAGTTGTTGGAAACCAACAACGAAAAGAGTAAGCTTGTTGTGGGATTATGGAGAACTTCTCAAAACTATGAGGTGAAATTCTGCCACTAACGGAAACAGCGGATTGGATTGATATGAACAAGGAGACGAGAAGCTTATCGCACCAGGAGGATAAATGAAGAACTTGGGTCATTTATAAGCACCATAAATAGCAACAATCCTTAGGGAAAGCTTTAGGTGAAATATAACCCAAGATAACTCCAATGAAGGGATTGATGGGTTGAAAAAATGTCCTGAATGAACTGAAAATGATGGATTTAAGATATGTCATTTTGAACAACTTGTCGATCATGAAACATGAAGGAAACTGTCAAAATGACATAACACCACCTCAAAAGATAAGGGAGAAGGGATTGAACTACACTTAGAAATGCAAGATGAAGAAAGCTTGAACTCCTCAAAACAAGACATGTGTTGAGCACCATGTTCATTTTAGTGTATAGCTTGGCGGATCTTAGCTTCGAGAGAAAACTTGAAGAACAATGGAAGAATAAAAGGAATCTTTGATGAGCCACCATGTTGAGCCTCCGTGAAGAACTCTGGTAATAAAAGGATGATAGAAAGAAAGAGAAGTTGAAAACACAAGGTGAAACCTTGCAATGACTAGGTGGAGCTTCGTGGTGATATAACTGAGAGATCTTGAAACTCCGGGAAAAGTAAAGATGGAACAATTGAAACCGAGAATTTGATGAACCTCCGGAATAAGGAATTGAATATACTCGATGAAACAAGCAAAAGAATTACATTATGCTTATCCGTAATCAATTAACATGATGACAAGCAACAGATTTGGCATACTACTTATTCTCATACAAAGGATTAAGAGAGATATAGTGCAAACTTGAGAAGGTCTTCAGTGAACCACCGGTAGGACTGAAACAACAGATAAATTAATATGATAAAGAAGGAAGAGAAATCTTGAACGAACCACCGTAAGAATTGAAAATGAATGAAGAAAATATAAAGAAATGCCAGGAAGAATTAGAGAACGAAGATACTTGAGTGAATTTAGATACAAGTGAACAAAGAGAGCCCAAGCTGATTAGAGAATATTTGAATGATGCACCGGAATAATTCAAGAACAAGAGCTGAAAGCTGAGAATGAATAAATCTTCCGAAATGATGGCCTCTGGAGAACCAAACTGAAAAGACTCCTGAAATGCTCCGGATGGGTGAAAAGAATTCTCACAATCGAAAACAATTATGAGAGGATGGCATCAAGCTAGAACCATGAATCTTCGATAGAATGGGGTAAGATTTAAGAGAAAATCTTATTCGGTCTTCACAATTCGAGAATGATGATGAGAAACACCACCATGAATTGTTTAGACACTCCCGGAGAATAAAAAACGAAGAGGTTGAGCCAATGACGAAAAGAATTTTACCGATCTTGGAGAAATACATATGACTGATGACAATTCATTGTTACGTCAAACTTGGAGAAGAATCTGAGAGTACTCCGGAAAAATAGAAGGGTCAGGTAAGATCCTAGGAAAAGACCTGTGGGTTAGGGACCACTCAAAAGATACACCGTTGAATGATTTAAAAGGAAGATTGCACTGGTTGATTTAAATGGCTAGAATGAGATAACAACCCCGAATTAGCTTGAGCGGATTGATAATGGAGCACAAGTCTTCTGAGATATCTTTGGCACTTCGGATAAACATGAATAGCAAGAGGTGGATGATTAAGAAGTGCACCAGCATGATAAAATATTAGAAACAAGGAAAGGATATGATTGATAAAGCTTGAATTGAATCCACCGGAGAAGAAAAGAGAACGAAGAATGATGAACTTGAAGCTCCGTTAGTATCTTCCTGAGAATCACTGGATAAGAACATTGACGGAAAAGAATGGAGAGACTTCACATCCATAAGAGGATACTTGATTAAGACATATGATTCCTTGAAGGAAAAGGGTGGGAGGGCGGGAAAACAAAGGCAACTTGGGACGGATGAAACAAACACCGTTGAGAAAAAAACTTGAGTTGAGTCTAGCAGATGTTGAAAATGATCGGATCCACTTGAAGAGGAACACGCCGGTTGAAAAAGAAATTGAGATGACAAACTCGAAGATCAAGAAGGATTTGTATTCGCATAGGAATATGAGAACACTGCTTAGGAAAGGTATGGAATCAACACTTGACATTGAAGCAACTAGAATACCACAACTGAAAACAAAACAAAGGATTGGCTTGCAGAATAAGCCGGAACAAACATATGATAGACCCCATATCATCTCATGTGTCTGTTGGAAAGATATCCTACGTCATACTTGAATTCCCACTTATAAACTCCCGAAACTTTCTGGTTATGCAATCAGGTGTTGGGGATATAGGGGAAGCATAATATCTCACCCAAAACTAGCAAATCCTACATCTAGCTGTATCCATCCTTCAACACATAACCAAGAACCTTCGGAAATCGTTTACCTCAACCTTCGAAAAGCATCCGGTATACGAGTTATGGCAATACTCCCGAACTCCCGCCCCAATACTGGGTGGTGTCGAGGTTATGTCACCAACAACTGCATAAAAGAGATTTTTGATGTGGGCGAACTCTGGTATTCCAAAACTGCAACGATAAAATTGTGACGACAACACCTCGGAGCTCAACTCCCCGGGACACTGCCACAACCCCTAAATATCAGGATGCACCAAGAACAATGTTCTCGTCACAAAACCATCGAAACGATACCAAGATACCCGTGTGATCCTAAAAAAAATTCGTGAAATTTGAGGAGAGAAGAGTCAAAACTCTACGTCAGGAGGCCTCACCAGAGCGACGAAGGGACTGAGGAGTAAAAAGAATCCTACACTCCGATATATATATATTCCTAAGACTCAAAACATTTTGTTCTAGACTCAACAACGTCAGTGATTCGATCAAGCAGGGGGATCCTAAGTCGGGGATTGCTCTGATTACCAACTTGTAACACCCACAATACGGCTATATCTCCCACGACTTAGAGGCATAGCTGCATGGTATGCATGTCCCACGAGGGGTAATCTTTACACATCCCATGTACTTAATAAGAAAGGGATAAAGAGTTGGCTTACAATCGCCACTTCACACAAATACAAGTTAAACATACATCATCCAAAGTAAAATCAAGGTCCGACTACGGAACCAAAATAAAAGAAGACAACCCCAATTGCTAGACCCCTGATCGTCCCAACTGGGCTCCACTACTGATCAACTGGAAAAGACACAACACAATGATCAAGATCTTCATCGAGCTCCCATGTAGGATCGAAAGTATGTCTAGAGGGGGGTGATTAGACTACTTGACCAAATAAAAACTTAACCTTTTCCCAATTTTAGTTCTTGGTAGATTTTAGCTATTCTAGGGCAAGTCAAGCAATCATCACACAATTCAAGCAAGCATGCAAAGAGTATATTGGCAGCGGAAAGTAAAGCATGCAACTTGCAAGAATGTACAAGGAAGGGTTTGGAGAATTCAAACGCAATTGGAGACACGGATGTTTTTCCCGTGGTTCGGATAGGTGGTGCTATCCTACATCCACGTTGATGGAGACTTCAACCCACGAAGGGTAACGGTTGCGTGAGTCCACGGAGGGCTCCACCCACGAAGGGTCCATGAAGAAGCAACCTTGTCTATCCCACCATGGCCATCGCCCACGAAGGACTTGCCTCACTAGCGGTAGATCTTCACGAAGTAGGCGATCTCCTTGCCCTTACAAACTGCTTGGTTCAACTCCACAATCTTGTCGGAGGCTCCCAAGTGACACCTAGCCAATCTAGGAGACACCACTCTCCAAGAAGTAACAAATGGTGTGTTGATGATGAACTCCTTGCTCTTGTGCTTCAAATGATAGTCTCCCCAACACTCAACTCTCTCTCATAGGATTTGGATCTGGTGGAAAGAAGATTTGAGTGGAAAGCAACTTGGGGAAGGCTAGAGATCAAGATTCATATGGTAGGAATGGAATATCTTGGTCTCAACACATGAGTAGGTGGTTCTCTCTCAGAACATATGAGTTGGAAGTGTAGATGTGTTTTGATGGCTCTCTCCACGAATGAAGAGGAGGTGGAGGGGTATATATAGCCTCCACACAAAATCCAACCGTTACACACAATTCACCAATCTCGGTGGGACCGAATCAACAAACTCGGTCCGACCGAAAAGGTAAACCTAGTGACCGTTAGAGATTTTCGGTGGGACTGACATGCAACTCGGTAGGACCGATTTTGTTAGGGTTAGGGCATAACGTAATCTCGGTGAGACCGATTACACAAACTCGGTGAGACCGATTTCGGTAACTAGCTAACCAGAGAGTTGGTCAGGCAAACTCGGTGGCACCGATTTGCTCTTTCGGTGAGACCGAAATGTTACAAAAAGGAAACAGTGAGTTTACATTGCAATCTCCGTGGGACCGATTCGCTCTTTCGGTGAGACCGAAAAGTTATGAAAGGGAAAAAAGAGAGTTTGCAATCCCATCTCGGTGAGACCGAGATCCCTATCGGTAGAACCGAATTGCTAGGGTTTGGCAGTGGCTTATGACAAGTGAAACTCGGTGGCACCGGATAGGAAGAATCGGTAGGACCGAGTTTGGCTTAGGGTTTAGGTCATATGTCGATATGGGAAAGTAGTTGAGGGTTTTGGAGCATATCACTAAGCACATGAAGCAAGAGGCTCATTAAGCAACACCTCATCCCTCCTTGATAGTATTGGCTTTTCCTAAAGACTCAATGTGATCTTGGATCACTAAAATATAAAATGAAGAGTGTTGAGCTTTTGAGCTTGAGCCAATCCTTTGTCCTTAGCATTTGAGGGTTCCACTTTCACCATCCATGCCATGTCAATCATTGAGCTTTCCTGAAATAATCATCTTGGAATAGCATTAGCTCAATGAGCTATATGTTGTTAGAATTACCAAAACCACCTAGGGATAGTTGCACTTTCAATCTCCCCTTTTTTGGTAATTGATGACAACATATAGATCAAAGCTTCGACAAATGATAATAAGCATGAAAAATATCGTCGCTTTGAGTAGTATGTGATAAGTAAGAGCTCCCCCTAAATTTGTGCATATTTAAAATTTGCTTTGGACTGCAAATGCACAAGAAGTTAGAATTATGGGTTACTCTTCCATGTCACATACATCTTGCTGGAGCGCTCAAAATGATTAATAATGAAATACATGCACTCATCACCAAGAAAAGTGAATGATCACATAAGATAGATAAGATAATAGCATTCACCAAGCATTAAGTGTAGCTTATGATCAAACAAATGATCATCAATGTCTCACAAGCATGTCAAAGCATCTCGACCAAAAGCAAACAATGTTCGAAAAACCACCAAATAAAGCAAGAGAGAAAAGCAACACTCTCTCTCGAAGCCTATGATCTATACATTTTCTCCCCCTTTGGCAACAAGTTACCAAAAAGTTCCTAGAAAATGCATAGTGCTAAATCGACACTCAGGCTTGATCTTCAGGTGGTGGTGGAGTCCGGATCACTCCAAGGACGAAGGCTTCCGTAGACGCGGTTGGAGTTGAAGCTGAAGTAGATGCTAGAGCAGGTTGGGCTGGTGCTGCGGCTGGAGCTGAGGCGGTTGCTCTTGTGTCAGGAACTGGCACTACAGACGACCTCGGACCTTGTGGCACTCTGGCAAAGGCATCAGTGGTTGTCTTCCCTTTCCACTCCTGCATGTCATCTTGGAGTTGCTCCACTGCAGTCTGAATCTCTGTCACCTTGATATCCAAGTCATAGAACTTTTGTTCTACGATTCTCTCTAGGCTTCCCTGGTTATGAGTTAGGGTGGCTAGTCCTTTCTCAATCTGCAGGGTGGATGCAATCAAGTAACTGAGCTGCTCTTGCTTGTTCTTCAAGAAGTACTCAGATGCCTCCTCTTGAGTTGGCATCTTGGCAGCTTTCTCCTTTAGTGCCTTCTCCTTCTTGGCTTGTGCATGGGCTGAAGATGGTTCATCTTTGGTCATCACAACTTGGTTGTCCTCGAACTCTGGATAGATAGGCAAATGTTCCTTGTCCAACAAGTATGTGTCTATGCCCATTCTTGATTTAATCAACATCTGGATCTGAGGGGCATATCCACAGCTCCTCTTCCGATCTGCTGCAGTCCTCTTGATAGTCTCTACCATGAGGCTCATGACCTTGAATTTCTGAGGCACATCAAAGATATGTAGCAAGTTAATGGCATGACCTCTGATCATCCTGTGATCTCCAAACTTGGGCAAAAGTGTGTGCCTAACAATCCAGTTGATGGTTGGCAGCCCTGACAGAAGATAATGCACTGAGCCAAACTTGAACGTATCAAGTGCTTCATTTGGGATCTCCTTGTACATGTTTGACACTGAGTTATGATCTATCTTCTTCTTGGAATAGACATCCAAGTCATCCTCATGCTCCTCTGGGGCATTGATAAGCTGTGCCCACTCAGCAACTGTTGATTGGTACCTCGTACCTTCAGACATCCAAATAATCCTCCCATCTGGATAAAAATGTGCTGTGGAGTAGAACTGCATGATAAGCTCCTCATTCCACTTTGTGAGCTTCTGCCCAACAAAGTCCTCTACTCCACATGCCTTGAAGCTGTCCTGCACTCCAGGGTAGTGCTCTTCATTCTCCTTGACATATTCCCAGTTGACCCATCTCATATCACATACAATGGGCTTCTTATCTAGCAGCACTGTCTCATAGAAATCTTGTTGTTCCTTGGTGTGAAACCTGTAATCAACAACAGTCCTCCTCCTGATAGCATAGGGATCTGCTTCTCTCCACTTCCTCAGCCATGAGTCTCTTCTGAGCTTCATATCCTCAGCCACAGGATGAGCATCATTGTGGTCTGGGATCTTGGGCTTGAGCTTTCTCAGAACATGCTCTTCATCATCTTCTTCAACAATAGTCTCAGGCACTGGGGCCTTGTTCTTCTCAGCAGCTGGGATGCTTCTTGTATTCCTCTTTGGTTTTGGCTTTGGAGCTGGCTTGGCCTTGGAAGCAGATGCCCCTGATCTTATGGCATCGCCCATCAGCTTGGGTGCCTTAGGTGCTGGTGCAGCAACCTCTTCTTCCATGATGGAAGCCTTACCAAGCACTTTGGCTACGGTCTTCTTGACCCTCTACTTCCTTTTCTTTCCTTCTGCAGCAGCTGGCTCTATGGGAGTGGGCTTCTCAGGAATCTTGGTTGAAGCTCTGGCCTTTGGCATAGGCTGCCTGCCTACTGGCCGTTTGACCTTCATCCCTGGCTTTATGCTCTGTGCTGGGCCATATTCTTTCTTGAGCACAGTTCTCTTTGATATGGCTTCCTCTTCCTCTGCCACATAATCTTCATCCTCAGAATCTGAAGTTCTCTTCTTTCTCTGTCTGGTGGCAGCTTTTGGCAGGTTGCTAGGGGTGCTCCTGCTGCCATCATCTGAAGAACTGGAGGGACTAGTGCCCTCACTCATTTGCACTTGCTGCTCTGAAAAATTCTGGCTATCACTTTGGTCTGACATGATGAACAAGCTGACTGCTGACCCTGTGAACAGTTTATAGATGAGGTAGAGTGGATGAGCATCACAAAATGCAGAGGTTTTTGCAAAAGAATGATTCAAAAACTTAGTTTTAGTTTCCCACAGAAAGCATTTCGGATCAACCGATTTTTAAACTCGGTGATGCCGAAGCAGTTTTTGGAACCTAAACTAGTGAACTCGGTCAGACCGAGTCACAGTTCGGTGGCACCGAGACTACTAGGGTTTCACAAAGTTCCAAAATCGGTCACACCGATTAGTAATACTCGGTCAGACCGAGTCTCACTTGTGCAATGGCATAAGCCAAGTCGGTGGGACCGAGTTTTTCAACTCGGTGGGTCCGAGATGGTTTTGGCGGAAACCTAACCCTAAAATTTTTGAATCAAACCTAATCTACGAGTTCATTGACTGGATGGAAGTTTATCAAACATGGCAAGAATCATTATGATCACAATGTGCTAAGAATTGGATTGGGGAATAGCACAAAGATCGAGTCCATACCCTAGTTCGGCGGAGACTCGCTACGGTGGCAACGGCGGGGTTGATTCCCGTTGACGGCGACGGAGACCAGCGACTGGAGGCGGCTGGCGGCGAGGAGACGATCCGGAGACCATGTTGGCAGAGCGAGCTGTCGCGCGGGCGAAGGGGTCTGGAGAAATTTCCAAATTTTTGCCCGGGACTATATATAGCCCGACCCTATCGATGTGACCGAGTGGAACAACTCGGTGGCACCGAGATGCAAAACTGTATACAGTTATTGCAACTCGGTGTGACCGAATGGTTCAAATCGGTTGCACCGAGATCGAAAACACAGATCAACTTAATGATCTCGGTAAGACCGAAAGTCAGGTATCAGTCAGACTGAGAGTCAGAAAGAGGTTTTGGACATTTAAGTCTATGACGAATCGGGGACTCCGAGTGCTCCTCACACCGAGTGGTTCGAATCTGACTTGATCAAATTTTGTGATGTAGCATGAATAGAGTTTGAGATGAGAAAAGCATAGATAGCTAGAGGAGGTTCTTAGGCATTCTTGTCCATCCACTTGGCAAAAGGAAATAAAACCAAACAGTCAAAACAACAAGTGGATGTCCTTGAATGAGTAAAATATGCAACCAACATGCTCACACAATAAGATGGCAATTGAAATATGTGACAGAGCATGCACAACCAATTCTAGCATCTATCAAGCAATTTGCGATGACTAGGTCATCTATATATGAGTATATTGACTTAGGAGTCAAGTGAGAACACTTGATCATAGGTCATACTCATCGTTTAAGCTCAAGTGGGGTTACCACTTTTACATAAAGCGTTGTTGTGTTCACATCTTTAGAGTTGCTTTGGCTCATGTAGCGACCCGACCCGAATGGATCAAGTCTACTGTGCTCCGGTGTCATCCCTGGATCAGTAATGCTGACACCACACAGTACTTCGAAGGATTTATAGCAGAGTGGCAATCACACACTTATTACATCGGTGTCTCAAAAGAGAACTTATTACAATAATATGGCTTAAGGCCATCTAATATCGATAACAGCGGAAGACTTGGAAGGTAAATGGGTCCATCAACTCCAACGGCATCACTGAGTATAGAACCACGACCTAAAAGCAACTTAATCGTCATCTGAAAAGTCTGCAACATTAACGTTGCAGCCCGAAACAGGTCAGCACATGGAATATGCTGGCAAGGTAACACATAGAGAGTAATGGAATGAAATAGCTATACTATATGCATATTTGGCTGGTGGAAAGCTCTATGGTTACTGTTTTGCGTAAAGCCAATTTTTCCCTACTGCAAAGGAATGAATTTATTTAACTATCATGGTGGTTGTTAAACATTGAGAATGGTTGACAGCATTCTCAATCCCAATTAAAAATAATCATTAATAACCCAACAATATTAATTTAGAAGTAACATGATGAGATTCACATGATATTCAAGTACTAGATACTCAAGATTGCCCATAACCGGGGACACGGCTAATCATGATTAGTTTGTTACACTCTGCAGAGGTTTGCGCACTTTTCCCCACAAGACTCGATCGCCTCCGTTGGATTTCTCGCACTACTGGTGTTTGAGAAACGGATGACCGAGACACAGTCTTTCAGAAGCGCTAGCACCTTATGATGGATAGACCGGTACACCTACTTTCCCCTACATCTGCTAGTCTACCCTGTAAGAGTTCGCATGACTTAGTCAACTATGCCAGAGCCCATAATGGCTTGTGGCTGCACACGTAAGTATTTAGCATGAAAGATCTTATGATCCCTTTGAGCCTGGGTGGCGGTCCAAAATAAAACAGGCAAGTCCTGATAGACATCAGGTGCCTCAATCCACCCAGATGTGTGTTTAAGTTGCCACCTTAGATAAACCATTAAAATTATCAATCTCACATCTGTCATGGATATCACTCACCCAATCCACGTCTACTAGCATAGCATGGCATAATAAGCAAACGTAGAAGTAACTCCCAAAGGTTTCATAATAAACAGGTAATAGGTACTACCTCATCTACTTCCCATCCCACAATTTAATTAGATCCTAATCATGCAATGTGTGAGGATGGATCTAATGCAATAAAACTGGGTTGTAGAAAAGGTATGATCAAAGTGTTACTTGCCTTGCTGATGATCCGCGAGTCCTAGAGATTCGAAGTAACAAGCGGCACAATCCGGGTAATCTATCGCAGACAAACAACAAGCATACAATAAGTACTCATCTAATGCACGGGTAAAACTCGAACAAAAGATCGAACCAGAAAGTTCAACTTAAGAACTCCGGTTGCAAAGAGAGAAAGAACCGAACAAAGAAACCGAAAAACAAACGATGGAAGAAAACAACTCAGTTCTAGCAAGTTGAAACTAGGTCAAATTTTACCGTAGCAAAAACTGGTTTAAGTTGATTAGTCGGAACGGCGGTTTTGAAATGAAACTCCAGGCGCTTGAATCACCTGATTCCGATAAACGAGCAAGAAGATAAACTAAAACGAAGATCGGATCTGAGATCGCGATCGCGGAATAAATCCGACGAAAAAAAAGAAGAACGGTTAAATGAACGGACGTTTGTTAACCTAGAAGAATCCGGTGATCACGTTCGTTAGGACGAACGGTCCGGAGAACGGTCGCTAGGCAACTAAATCGGAAAAGAGAACAAATCCGATCTAGGGTTTCGAGAAAATAAAACTGAACGAAAAACCGATCTAGAAAACCGGAACGGTTTAGAGAAGAAAAGAATCGGAAAGATTTAGAAGAAAACCGATCTAAGGAAAAGAAAAGATGCGGCGCGGTACCTCCGGCGAGGTCTCCGGCGAGGGGCTCCGGCGTCGGCGAGCAAGGGCGGCGGCGGCGGTGACGCAGGGCGGCGGCGGCGCGGCTATGGAGGCGCGGGCAAGGTGCGGCGGCGGCGGCGTAGGGAGGCGGCGGCGCTAGGGCGGCACGGGGTGAGGGCACGGCGCGGCTAGGGGCTTGGTGTGATGTTTAGAGGGGGGGTGTGGGGGTATTTATATAGGTGAGGGGAGAGGAAACTTGGGGAGGGGCAAGAAAAAGAGAAGGAAAAAGACAAGGAGAGGGAGTCCTAAAAAAGGCAAACCGAGGCCTACTAGGACTCTAGGCGGTGGCGGCTCCCTCCTGCGCCAGGCGCGCGGCGCGGCTAAGGCCTGGCCGGCCGGCCCGCTGGCTGGGCCTTGGCCCAAGGCGCTGCGGGAATTTTTTTTTAAATCGGTTTCGCGCGCAGAAAACAAAAGAAAAGAAAACTAGACGAACTCCAAAACTCCTAAAGTAAATTTTCCCCGACTCCTAAAAATGAGTCGAACAAAATGAACTTTTCTCCGGGCCTAAAATGCAATTTTTGAAAACACGCATTTTCCCTATCCAAATAAAAGGCAAATGAAACTCCGGCAAATCCAATGATCCTTTCTTCATAATTTGAGAAGACTCAAATATCAAAATGACGAAATCTCCAACTCTCTCTGAAGGTCCTCGAGTTGCGTGAAATTTCTAGGATTGGCAAAATGCAAGAAAATATGATATGCATGATGATCTAGTGTATAACATTCCAAATTGAAAATTTGGGATGTTACAGCTCAAGTCTTAGAGTAAAGCTCCCCCTAGATGTGATATCCCCCCTAAGAGGGATGAACTAACCTTGGGTTTTGTCGATGATGACTTCATGTAGATGTTGAAGATGTGGATGCTCAATGTTGATCTAGATCACTTGGAGCTATCCATTTGAGTGAATTGCACTTTCAATACCTACATGGGTTAGTCCCACAAGGAACAAACAAGGATATCCATAGACATAGAGTGATGCACACACAAGATGATGTCTATGAAAACTTTTAGGTTACCTTGTCCCTTGTCTTACCAACAAGAGGTTTTGTGACTCCTTGAACTAATGCAAGATGTGGAAGTTGATTGCACTTGTTCTTGCCAAAATGATAAGAGTGAAGTATGTTGGCGGAGTCACCCTCAAGAACTCTCTAGTTCTTCTTCTTTTGGATCCACACCATCTTGATGGGAATCCTTGGAGTTGTAGTCGTACTTGATGAAGTGGAACTTGAAGTAGTCTTGGGAATCCACTTGACTAAGGTCTTAGGAGCTTCTTCAAATGCATCAATTTCCTCTTGAAGCTTGTCCTTGCCTTTTTGCTTGTAGTCTTGTGGTGGAAGATCATCTTGAGCTTGTGTCCCCTTGAAGGAAGTATCATACTTCTCTTGTTGAGGAACAAAATTTGTCTTGGGATATTGATCTTCTTCCCACTCAACTCCATTGGCATTGAACTTTCGTTCAAAACCAACACCTTGATTCTTCCGGTGTATTCCTTGCTTGCGCACGATTTCCTCGAATTGCTTACTCCCGGCAAGGCTTTTGTACACTCCTTTCTCTATAATTCCCTTCAATAAGCTATTTTCTTGCT
The DNA here is from genome assembly GCA_034509565.1 of Triticum monococcum. Taxonomy (NCBI): domain Eukaryota; kingdom Viridiplantae; phylum Streptophyta; class Magnoliopsida; order Poales; family Poaceae; genus Triticum; species Triticum monococcum. The sequence goes on from CM067847.1 coordinate 574,739,476, forward strand.
CAAGTATAACTTGGCTAAGAGAATCATTACTGGAATCAAGAGAGCTACTAGAAGCAACAATATTGGACTTAGCATGATCATTGTTACTACTAGAGGAAGAATCTTTCTTGTTCTTGTTACTAGACTTGACTTGAGGCATGTAAGTGGATAAGAGTAAGCGCTTGGCAATGTAAGAAGAACTCTTCTTGCGGAGATCATCATTGATTGCCTTTAAAAACTCATGCTCTTGCTCAAGATTGAGCTTTTCAAAGCGTAACTTCTCATGAGCTCTTAAAAGTTCTCGATGATCTTCGAAGATAGTTTCATGAGCTAACTTAAGAGTGTTTAGTTCTTTAGTTAGAGCCTCAATCTTCTCCTTATCATTGTCATTCGTTTTATCTTGATTAGCATGATTAATTGACGTTTCATCATAGTATTCATCACTAGAGTTGTCAACAAGTAAATCATCATCACCTAACAAGTCATCTTCATCACTATTAAAATCAACATACTCGGGGTGTGTTACCTTAGGACCTTTGGCCATGAAGCATCTTCCAATTCCTTCATTTGGTGAGTCAAATATGTCGTAGGAGTTGGTTGACACAAGTGCTAGACCGGCAACACCTTCATCTTGAGTATATTCGAAATCGGAGTGATAACTTCTCTCGGAGTGGCTGTCGGAGTCGGAGCCGGATACCCATTCACCAACATGAGCTTGATGTCTTTGTTTTGTGTAGCTCCTTGATGATTTTTCCTTCCTTTCTGAATCCTTGCTTCTCCGTGAGTATCTTCGTCCATAACGATCATCTCTACTCCTTCTCTCTCTTGGTGGTGATTCTTCTCTTTTGCTTCTTCTTTTTGGAGAGTCTTCTCTTCTCTTGTAGGGAGCCGTACACTCATTGGAATAGTGTCCGGGTCTTCCACAATTGTAGCAGTTTCGCTCTCGAATAGAAGATCTTTTGTCATTGTAGGACCTTGACTTGGAGCTTCTATCTTTGCTTCTACTCTTGTAGAACTTGTTGAAGTTCTTCACCGTTAATCTCAATTCTTCATTGAAGTTTTGTTTCTCACTTGATGATGTAGGGGCTTCACATGAGGCTTTGTAGGCACCACTAGATTTGTTGTGAAGTTCCTCTTTATCCTTAAGTGAGATCTCATGAGCAACAATTCGTCCAATTACCTCTGTTGGCTTGAGATCTTTGTAATTGGGCATCATTTGGATCAATGTGCACATGGTATCATATTTTCCATCCAAGGCTCTTAGAATCTTCTTGATGATGAATCTATCGGTCATCTCTTCACTTCCTAAGCCGGCAATCTCATTTGTGATGAGAGCAAGCCTAGAGTACATTTCAGCGACACCTTCACCATCCTTCATTTTGAACTTGTCAAGTTGACTTTGAAGCACATCCAATTTGGATTCCTTGACGGAGTCGGTACCTTCGTGCATATCAATCAAAGTGTCCCAAATTTCCTTTGCATTCTCAAGACAGTTGATTTTGTTGAATTCTTCGGGGCACAATCCGTTGAAGAGAATATCACAAGCTTGAGCATTGTATTGCAACATCTTCAACTCATCCGCGGTAGCTTCACGGTTTGGTTCTCTCCCATTAAAGAAGTCACCTTGCAAACCAACACACACAATAGCCCAAACGGCGGGGTTATGTCCAAGAATATGCATTTTCATTTTATGCTTCCAACTAGCAAAATTAGTACCATCAAAGTAAGGACCTCTATGGTGATAATTTCCCTCGCTATACGCCATACTCTCCTAGGTTGTGAAACCAAGGCTATGACCACCAAAAGCTATGAAAATCAAAGCAAATGGAGACCAAAGCTCTGATACCACTTGTAGGATCGAAAGTATGTCTAGAGGGGGGGTGATTAGACAACTTGACCGAATAAAAACTTAACATTTTCCCAATTTTAGTTCTTGGCAGATTTTAGCTATTCTAGGACAAGTCAAGCAATCATCACACAATTCAAGCAAGCATGCAAAGAGTATATTGGCAGCGGAAAGTAAAGCATGCAACTTGCAAGAATGTAAAGGGAAGGGTTTGGAGAATTCAAACGCAATTGGAGACATGGATGTTTTTCCCGTGGTTCGGATAGGTGGTGCTATCCTACATCCACGTTGATGGAGACTTCAACCCACGAAGGGTAACGGTTGCGCGAGCCCACGGAGGGCTCCACCCATGAAGGGTCCATGAAGAAGCAACCTTGTCTATCCCACCATGGCCATCGCCCACGAAGGACTTGCCTCACTAGCGGTAGATCTTCACGAAGTAGGCGATCTCCTTGCCCTTACAAACTCCTTGGTTCAACTCCACAATCTTGTCGGAGGCTCCCAAGTGACACCTAGCCAATCTAGGAGACACCACTCTCCAAGAAGTAACAAATGGTGTGTTGATGATGAACTCCTTGCTCTTGTGCTTCAAATGATAGTCTTCCCAACACTCAACTCTCTCTCGTAGGATTTGGATCTGGTGGAAAGAAGATTTGAGTGGAAAGCAACTTGGGGAAGGCTAGAGATCAAGATTCATATGGTAGGAATGGAATATCTTGGTCTCAACACATGAGTAGGTGGTTCTCTCTCAGAACATATGAGTTGGAAGTGTAGATGTGTTCTGATGGCTCTCTCCATGAATGAAGAGGAGGTGGAGGGGTATATATAGCCTCCACACAAAATCCAACCATTACACACAATTTACCAATCTCGGTGGGACCGAATCAACAAACTCGGTCCGACCGAAAAGGTAAACCTAGTGACCGTTAGAGATTTTCGGTGGGACTGACATGCAACTCGGTAGGACAGATTTTGATAGGGTTAGGGCATAACGTAATCTTGATGAGACCGATTACACAAACTCGGTGAGACCGATTTTGGTAATTAGCTAACCAGAGAGTTGGTCAAGCAAACTCGGTGGAACCGATTTGCTCTTTCGGTGAGACCGAAATGTTACAAAAAGGAAACAGTGAGTTTACATTGCAATCTCCGTGGGACCGATTCGCTCTTTCGGTGAGACCGAAAAGTTATGAAAGGGAAACAGAGAGTTTGCAATCCCATCTCGGTGAGACCGAGATCCCTATCGGTAGAACCGAATTGCTAGGGTTTGGCAGTGGCTTATGACAAGTGAAACTCGGTGGCGCCGGATAGGAAGAATCGGTAGGACCGAGTTTGGCTTAGGGTTTAGGTCATATTTGGATATGGGAAAGTAGTTGAGGGTTTTGGAGCATATCACTAAGCACATGAAGCAAGAGGCTCATTAAGCAACACCTCATCCCTCCTTGATAGTATTGGCTTTTCCTAAAGACTCAATGTGATCTTGGATCACTAAAATATAAAATGAAGAGTCTTGAGCTTTTGAGCTTGAGCCAATCCTTTGTCCTTAGCATTTGAGGGTTCCACTTTCACCATCCATGACATGCCAATCATTGAGCTTTCTTGAAATAATCATCTTGGAATAGCATTAGCTCAATGAGCTATATGTTGTTATGAATTACCAAAACCACCTAGGGATAGTTGCACTTTCATCCCACTTGAGCTCGATAGCATCACCTGCACTGGTATCGTCGGCACCTACAACTGTTTGGAAGTACATGTGATCCACGAGGACTCAGCAATCTCACACCCGTGAGATCAAGACTATTTAAGCTTATGGGTAGGAAAGCGGTAGTGAGGTGGAGCTGCAGCAAGCACTAGCATATATGGTGGCTAACATACGCAAATAAGAGCTAAAAGAGAAGAAAAGCAACGGTCGTGAAGCTAGAATTGATCAAGAAGTGATCTTGAAACTACTTACGTTCAAGCATAACACAAGAACCGTGTTCACTTCCGGGACTCCGCCGGAAAGAGACCATCACGGCTACACACACGGTCGATTCATTTTAATTAAGATAAGTGCCAAGTTCTCTACAACCAGACATTAACAAATTCCCATCTGCCCATAACCATGGGCACGGCTTTCGAAAGTTCAAACCCTGCAGGGTTGTCCCAACTTAGCCCATCACAAGCTCTCACGGTCAACGAAGGATATTCCTTCTAGCGGGAAGACCCGATCAGACTCGGAATCCTAGTTACAATACATTTCGACAATGGTAAAACAAGACTAGGAAAGCCGCCCGATGCGCCGACATCCCGATAGGAGATGCACATATCTCGTTCTCAGGGGCAACACCAGATGAGACATCCTACGAGTAAAACAAAACCTCAAGTTTCCTCGAGGTGGCCCCACAGTCTACTCGGTTCGGACCAACACTTAGACAAGCACTGGCCCGGGGGGCTTAAAATAAAGATGAATGTCGGTGTCAAAACCGACGGATCTTAGGTAGGGGGTCCCGAATTGTGCGTCTAAGGCGGATGGTAATAGGAGGCAGGGGACATGATGTTTTACCCAGGTTGGGGCCCTCTTGATGGAGGTAAAACCCTACGTCCTGCTTGATTATTCTTGATAATATGAGTAGTACAAGAGTTGATCTACCATGAGATCGGAGAGGCTAAACCCTAGAAGCTAGCCTATGGTATGATTGTCTGTTGTCCTATGGACTAAAACCCTCCGGTTTATATAGACACCGGAGGGGGCTAGGGTTACACAAGGTCGGTTACAAAGGAGGAGATATACATATCTGTATTGCCTAGCTTGCCTTCCACGCCAAGTAGAGTCCCATCCGGACACGGGACGAAGTCTTCAATCTTGTGTCTTCATAGTCCTACAGACTGGCCAAAGGATATAGTTCGGCTGCCCGGAGACCCCCTAATCCAGGACTCCCTCAGTAGCCCCTGAACCAGGCTTCAATGACGATGAGTCCGGCGCGCAGTGTTGTCTTCGGCATTGCAAGGCGGGTTCCTCCTCCGAATACATCACATAAGAGTTTGAATACAGGGATAGTGTCCGACCCTGCAAAATAAGTTCCATATACCACCGTAGAGAGAATAATATTTCCACAAATCGAATCCGCTGACATGTTTTAGCAGCATGACATCACGCCATGGCCCGGTAATTATTCGAACCATTTTTCTTTAACCAGCCCCGCACATAACGCGAGGCCATTTCTTGACACGTCTTGTCAAAGCAGAGATCGCGTTCCCTTTATTACGGGATTCTCATTAATACGGACGTGGGTAACCCAACAGTGCCTAGGACTCCTAGATTTTAGGCAAGTCCCAAACGGCCACGAGGAGGACGCTTGATATTCACCCTCTTTACAAAGGGACAAGGATTTTACCTTTTTCCCTCCCGTGCTCAATCGAATCCTTCCCCTGCCTTGAGTTCTAACACCCAAAGCCAAGGTCAGGTGCTTCAGACCTTCAATCATGTCCAGATCCAGCCTTCAAGGCTGGTGGGTGCCTTCCTCCGTCACGGAGGAGGACATCAAGAAGTTGAGGGAGGCCAGATATCTGACCGCCGAAATTTCGCATAGGCTGCCCGCCCGAGGGCAGGTCGTCCCTACTCCCGAACCCAACGAGAGCATTGTGTTCGTCTCCCACTTCCTCCGAGGACTAGGCCTTGCTCTGGATCCCTTTGTTAGGGGTCTCATGTTCTATTATGGGCTGGATTTTCACAATCTGGCCCCGGATTCCCTTCTTCACATCTCATCATTTATTGTCGTGTGTGAGGCCTTCCTCCGCATTACCCCTCACTTCGGCCTGTGGCTCAAGACCTTCGATGTGAAGCCAAAGATGTTCGAGGGGCAGTACGCAGCATGCGGAGGTGCTCTAATAAGAAAGATTGCTAACGCTCCATGGCCAAAGGGTTCCTTTCCAGAGGTGTCCGGATTGTGGCAACGGGAGTGCCAAGTGGGTAGCTGCCCCCACCTTTCGCTCGGGCCCTCCACCACAACTAATATCATGGATCAGCAGGGGGCTGAGCTGGGGTCCAACCAAGGACATGCCCATACTGCAGAGCTGCATCCTAGATCTCTTCGAGGGAGATTTTAGTCTGGTAATGGTAATGCAAGTTATGCTGGTTCGTCGAGTCCAGCCTTGCAAACGCCGGCCCCTCCGCATGTGGGAATTGAACCCGGAAGGGCCACGCACTATTCAGAATTTCCTCGGCCTAACGCACGAGGAGATGTACAAATCGTTCTTCGGACCCCAAATAGAGTGTCCGGACACTACCGAGGACGTGAGCCTGAGCAGCAACCGCACCGCTGCCCAAGTAAGTAATCCCATGGCCGAACACATTGTCCTTTTATTTATCATGATATCATTCTGAAGAGTCGCTCTTTGACCAGGACTGCATAACAAAGGCGAAGATGATCCGGTGTTCGGCCCCCCTTCCTGAAGGCTTGGATAATCCGGTGCTGGAAAAAATGCTCGAGCCAGCACCTTTCCTGGCGCCCAAAAAGGAAGATGAAGGGAGGAATAAAGAGGGCGAAAGCGGGCCTCCATCGCTACCTATTCCAACCGAGGGAATGAGCGCCTCCACGAGGGAGGATAACCAAGGGGAAGAATCTGACATTCTCCCTCCCCGGGGAATGAAGAGGACTACCTCTGAAGATCCGGAAACCAAGGTTTCCAAACGGGAGAAGAAATCTCCGCCAGAGGGTCCTGCCTCGGAGGGTGTCCTTGCCGCACACTGTACGCGTGGAGATCAGCCCTCTAACGAGCTGTAAGTAATCAAAAAGTACTTAATAGTGAAGATATCCTACCTTACTTCTGAGCAAAATAACCGAATCATTTATCTTACAGTTCGGATCTTAGCCCTTCTCAGCTGAGCTCGTCTTCGGGGGATCTTCTTCCGGAGATGGAGAGCGAAACGCCTCCCCCTGCCACACCGCCTTACGAAGCGGGCGACCCTGAGGTGTCATCGCAGAGGGCTTCTCCTGATCCGGCAAGGCCAGAAGGTAATCCTATGGCCACCTGAAGTCCTCCGTATCCGGCTCTCGAAGAGAGCAATCAAAAGAATCTGGCACCATCTGGTGTGCGGTCGGATGTACGGAGGGATCTGCTGGAGAAAGCAGCTATCTCAGAAGAGCACCACACAATGATGGGTATGGTGATTGAAAGGATTTCGTCCGCCGAAAGCGGGCTGCATGAAGCCTTTATGAGTCTACTAACGGGTTTTGAGGTACGTGAAATGGTGTACATTTTTGAAAGTACCGCACATTTTTAGATGTGCCCTGTGTAGATAGTAGCCTCTGAGACTCTGGTTGTCATCGAAAATGGCGGCAAAAAGGGGATCATGGTCCTAGGTAAAAACCAGACTGCCTCTATGTGCAGGTGGTGGAGGCTCCGGTGGCTAGCTGGACTGATGGGTATGCCGAACTAAAGTGGCAGCTGGATGCGGCAGATGCCGACATCGTGCTTGTCAACAAGCGACTTGACGAGGCGCAGGGTCAGTGATTTTTCTGGCGATTGTCACATAATAAGAGCGGCATGATGCTAGTATCTTTAATATGTTTGTGACTGCAGATGGAGCGGCCACCGTGGAGACCCTTCGGGCGGAGCTTGCCCGAGCCAAGGAGCAAGCCAGGAGTAGCAATGCGGCCGCTTTACAAGCGGCCGAAGAGCCGAACAGGCCGCACATTGCGAGAGCAAAGAAAAAATTGCCAAGATGACCGTGGAGTTAAAAGATGTTGCTGACCCTTACTGGCTTCTTGAAGAGGAAAACCGGGCGAAAGCGACGGACCTGGAGAAGGCTCGGGTGGCTGCCAAGGAAGCCCGCTCCAAAATTAGAGCGACGACGGAGGAGCTGAATCAGGCTACAGATATCATGTCTGGGAAGCCTTTCTTGTTGCGGACTAAGTTCGGAGATCCGAAGTATGCTCCTCTGGACCGGCAATGGAGTTCTGCGAACACGTACATGGATTTGGCTGCCAGCGCTGCTGATGCCGCCGAGTACTTCAAGGATCAAAAAGGTCCCGAAGAGAAGAAGTTTTTCTGGTCACAGTTTCACGCTCCAGTCCGTCCGCTGCTGCTGAATGAGCGATTGATCGGTTGGGCCGAGCTCCATAGATTATCCGGACTGGCCATGAGGTCCGTTGTGGATCATTTGTGGCCAGGAGGGCCAAGGCCGAATAGTTACTTTAGCTTAGTGCAACAATTCCTTGGCGTTGTGCCACACATCGACGCTGTGAAGTGGTCGGCGTGCATAGAAGGCTCACAGATGGCCCTTGCCCGTGTCAAAACATACTGGGTGGAGATGGATGCCACCGCTGTTGTGGCACGGGGTTCGGCCATAGGCTGAGTGGATGCCGAGCACTACTTTGAAGAAGTTCTTGAAGGCGCTCATTCGATAGAGGCTCAGTGCTCGAAGAATATTATGTTTGAGTGACATGTATTCCCATTGTAAAAACAATGTTTTATTGAATTTATCAAGGTTGTATTTATACTTTTCCCCAAAAGTGCTATGATGCCTCCTGTGCGGCCATTTATGTATATATGTATATAACCTGAAAGATTGTAGTCGTCGGCTTCATCCCCCACGCATATAATGCGGGGGTGTTCGCAGAAGACGCATGTTCACACTTGATCCAACGTCTTGGTCCATTGAGGAGGTGATAGTGCAGCGAACTAGGCAACCGGACTATAATGCTTTAACACTTTCACTTAGCCAGAGGAGTTTGACAGTGGGGCTACTATAGAGCCCCTGGTGGCTCCGCACTCATCCGAATTCGGGGTGCATGCATGCCTGGCCGGGAAACGGCCCTTCGTTAAAGCGGAGGAATCCCAAAGATTCCGCTAGGTCATCGAGTGGTTGACCAGTCTCACGCTATATCATGACAGTCAGTTTTCGGCTTTCTCTACTGAGGTGCTCGTCCGGATGAACCAGGGCACAATCGCAGTAGTTCTCCTGGTGCCGCCTTAGCCGATAGAGCGGAATGTAAGGTAGCAAAACACAAGAGCCAGGCAAACCCAACACTTGACCAAAGACATGATTCGGAGCTGATGCATACAAGGCCAAACTTGCGACGCCGAACACTCCCTAAACAGTGCCCTTTATAATAAGCCCCTGGTGTCCAGGTACGTGCAATATTCTGACATGGCCACATGCCAATACGTCAGCATCCTTCTCAATTGTACTAAGAATCCGAGGGATGTGTATCAACAAGAGACAGTAAAAAAGGTTTACGCACGGTCTTAATCTAGAAAAAATCCTTGGAATGGGTCCCTGCTGCACGTCTGCGCCTGTGTCTCCATTGTGCCGTATTCTGGACGGGTGTAGCACGTTGGTCATCTGAAAAAGAGAGGAAGTTAATTGACAAGTTGCCATGCAAAAGGTAAGTTACACTAAATAAACAATATATAGTTCAAAATGAGTAAAGTTGGGCATGATTGCCACTTGTGCGTGCGCGTTGAGCCCCTTGTATTGTGATAGGGGTATAGCCATCAAACATGTATCAATTACATATAGCTGTACCGGACTCGTCCAACCGTGTCCGTGGTCTTAACGACCTATCACATGCTTTAGTTGGTGAGGCCGTTTAGTGTGCGGCTGCCAAGGCAGCCGCACGGTCTCCCGTGCGCAAGGAGCGCTCAATATTTCCATTTACTGTAATGATGGCACGTGGACCGGGCATCTTAAGCATGAGGGAAGTGTAATGCGATATTGCGTTAAAGCGAGCGAAAGCTTCGCGTCCGAGTAGTGCTTGATAGCCACTTTGGAATGGAGCGATGTGGAAGGTTAAATTTTCACTGCAGAAGTTATCGGGGAAGCCGAATATAACCTCTAGTAGCAGGGAGCCCATGCAATGGGCCTCTGGGCCTGGCGTTACTCCTTTAAAGGTAGTATTGTTGTGGCTAATTTTTGTTGGGTCTATCCCCATTTTGCGGACTGTGTCCTGGTATATCAGGTTTAAACTGCTGCCGCCGTCCATCAGGACTCGTGTGAAGTGGTATCCGTCAATTATTGGATCTAATACCAAGGCAGCCCATCCTGCATGTCGGATACTTGCCGAGTAATCCCGATGGTCGAAGGTGATCGGTTGGGACGACCAATGGCAGAACTCCGCGGTGATAGGCCCTGGGGCATGTTACTCTAGGGGTCCCGCTTTGTTTCTCCCCTTTATCACGTGTAACACGTTGACTGTTTTGACTTCTGGTGGGAATTTCTTCTGTTCCCCAGTGCTTTGCTTGCGAGGCTCGTCCTCGTCTTCGCTTGGTGTATCCTGCCCCTTGTGTTCGGCGTTGAGCTTGCCTGACTGCTTGAAGACCCAAGATTCTCTATGGGTATGATTTGCAGGTTTATCGGGGGTGCTGTGGATCTGACATCCTTTGTCCAGAATCTTGTTTAGGCTGGATAGTTCGTCTCTGTTGCCTTTAGAGGGCAGCTTTTGCTGACCTGGCCGAGAGCTTCTAAATCCGGCGTTTACCGGCGTGCTCTTCGGGTTATCTTCTTTGTTTCGGCGCTTGTTTTTGCTGCGTCGTGATTTCCCGTTTCTGTCCCTGACTTCGGATGTACTTGGGTTGCTGGTGCTGCATCGGGCTAACCAGCTGTCCTCGCCCGCGCAAAACTGGGTCATGAGGCTTGTTAATTTTGCCATTGTTCTCGGCTTTTCTTGGCCGAGGTGTCTGGCAAGCCATTTGTCTCGAATGCTGTGCTTGAAAGCTGATAAGGCTTCGCGTCCGGACAGTCGACTATTTGGTTCTTTTTAGTGAGGAACCTGTTCCAAAGCTTTCGGGCTGACTCTCTGGGCTATTGAGTTATATGACTTAAATCGTCTGCATCCGGTGGTCGGACATAGGTCCCTTGAAAATTTGCCCGAAAGGCGTCTTCGAGCTCTTCCCAGCTTCCAATGGAGTTTTCGTGGAGGCTTTTAAGCCAGTGCCGAGCTGGCCCTTTGAGCTTGAGTGCTAAGTACTTGATGGCATGGAGATCGTCTCCCCGAGCCATATGGATATGGAGGATGTAGTCCTCAATCCAGACCCCAGGGTCTGTTGTTCCATCGTACGCCTCTATGTTTACGGGTTTGAATCCCTCTGGCAATTCATGGTCCAGCACCTCATCGGTGAAACATAGGGGGTGTGTGGCACCCCTATATTTGGGTGTACCGTGGTGTTCGGATGTTTGTTGTGTTGCATTGCATGCTGGAGCGTGCTTGCGTGGCCCGTATATGGATCTGGTTGCGCCGTCCTTTTGATGCGAGCCCTCGCATGGATCGCGTACTAGCTTATGTACGGCGGCGTTTGCTGCTCTATATTGGCCACGAGGTCGTCTATCCGGCCAGATGGCCGTTTTAATTTTTGGTTGCGGGGGATCTAAGGCCTCCTCATCGAATTCAGGTAGCAACTTTCGCTTCGGGTAGCTCTTGGTGTGGCGATTACTGCCGTACTTCGCTGCAATGTTGAGTACTTCACTCCATCTAATTTTGAGTGTGTCTTGTGCAGCCCTGAGCCTTTGCTTCTGCTTTTTCAGACTCCTCGCAGTGGCAACCAGCCTTTGATGGGCATTCTGTTGCTCCGGGTGCCTGTCCGGTGTGATATCGTCCGGACTGTTATCTTCGATGGGGTCGGGTTGTTCAGTTTGATTCTCCGTGTTGCCCTGGTCGGGCGATGGTTCTCCCTGCTCTAATGCTGGGTCTATATGATCGTTGTTTCTGCTGAGGCGGGATTTGGAGCGGCACTTACGCTGCCGCTTTGACTGCTTCTCGAGGGAACAACCCTTCGCTGCGTCCTTCCGTTCTTCGTCGTCGTTTTCTTTGGGTGTGTCCACCATGTATACATCATATGATGAAGTGGGCGTCCAGTGCCTTGTGGGCAGTGGTTCCTATTTGTCTCTTGCATCGTCGTCCATACCGTCGATGTCTTCAGAGTCAAAGTCAAGCATGTCGGTCAAATCATCGATAGTGGCTACTAAGTGGGTGGTGGGTGGGCGGCGAATTTCTTCGTCATCCACATCCCAATCCTGTCGGACATAGTTCGGCCAGGACTCTCCTGGCAAGGAGAGAGACCTTAATGAGTTCAGTATGTCGCCGAAGGGCGAGTGCTGAAAGATATCCGCGGAGGTAAACTCCATGATCGGCGCCCAATCGGATCCAATAGGCACGGGCGTAGGCGGTTCGGAGTCCGTGGCTGGGGAAGGGTCTGGCAGCTTGGCATCACGGCTCTCGTAAAGGGTAAGGTCGATACTCGGCTCGATCGTCGCTGAGAATACGGCCTCCATGGAGGGGTCTATCCACCTGTCCATGGATGGCGCAATTGGCTCCGAATTGAGGGTCGAAGCGGTTGCCGGTGCGATCTCCTGAACACTGTCCGACGGCAGAGCTAAATCATGCTCATCGTGACCATGCGGCGCACTCGGCAGGGGCTCAAATCCGTCGAAGATCAAGTCTCCGTGGATGTTGGCCGTGTAGTTTAAGCTTCCAAACCTGACCTGTGGCCAGGGGCGTAACTCTCGATCTGCTCCAGATAGCCAAGCGAGTTGGCCCGCAGTGCGAAGCCACCGAATATGAAGATATGTCTGGGGAGAAAAGTCTCACCCTGGACTGCATCGCTATCGATGATCAAAGGAGCCATCAAGCCTAGCGGTGACGACACAGAGGAACTCTCAATGAAAGCACCAATGTCGGTGTCAAAACCGGCGGATCTCGGGTAGGGGGTCCCGAACTGTGTGTCTAAGGCGGATGGTAACAGGAGGAAGGGGACACGATGTTTTACCCAGGTTCGGGCCCTCTTGATGGAGGTAAAACCCTACGTCCTGTTTGATTATTCTTGATAATATGAGTAGTACAAGAGTTGATCTACCACGAGATCGGAGAGGCTAAACCCTAGAAGCTAGCCTATGGTATGATTGTCTGTTGTCCTATGGACTAAAACCCTCTGGTTTATATAAACACCAGAGGGGGCTAGGGTTACACAAGGTCAGTTACAAAGGAGGAGATATACATATCCGTTTTTGGAGGAATTTTATTCGAAGCAAACTGTCAAGGGGTTCCCATAACACCCAACCTCATAAGGAATCCAAAATCAAGGAACATAACACCGGTATGACGGAAACTAGGGCGGCAAGAGTGGAACAAAACACCAGGCATAAGGCCGAGCCTTCCACCATTTACCAAGTATATAGATGCATTCAAGTAAATAAGATATAGTAATGATATCCCAACATATCCATGTTCCAAACATGCACAAACTTCAACTTCACCTGCAACTAGCAACGCTATAAGATGGGCTGAGCAAAGCGGTAACATAGCCAAACAACGGTTTGCTAGGAAACGTGGGTTAGAGGCTTGACATGGCAATATGGGAGGCATGATAAAGCAAGTGGTAGGTAACGTGGCATAGCAATAGAGCGAGCAACTAGAAAGCAAAGATAGAAGTGATTTCGAGGGTATGGTCATCTTGCCTGAGATCCCGCAAGGAAGAAGAACGAGTCCACAAAGAAGACAAGTGGACTAAGTCGAACGAATCCTCACAAATGCGACATTATCGGAACTAACCCAAAGAAGCAACACCGGAAAGAAACAAACAATCATGGTAAACAACCATCACATAATCATGGCATGATGCACAACCAAGTATGATGCATGTCCGGTTTAAAGAGGCATGGCATGGCAAAATGCACAAACAATCCTACAAATTAAGTGGAGCTCAATATGCAACTCCGTAGCATATTGACGAAACACCACGTGACTTATTTAGTTCTCTCTCGTTTAGGTACCCATCAATATTAAATGTTCTTAAACATGGAAAGGGGTCGAGCAAATGAAAACTACCTATCTAGGCAAGTATAAATGAGGCCGGAACAACAAACAACAATTTCGGAAAAACCCCATATGCAATTTCTGGATTTGGTACTGTTCTTCCCTAAACCATATTTTAGAGTTGTTAAACATGCAAGATGAGTGCACCATGTTAAACTAGGCATTTTTCTATCCCATTTACATATAAAGTTTGTTAAGTTTGGAGCTACGGTTATTTAGTTATGAAATAAATCATTTTAACATGTCATTAAGCACATTTAAACATACAGCATTTTAAACATTTTAAACATGCATGAAAGTTCGATATTATGAAACTAGACGAAATTCTAGTCATATTTCATATATAAAACATTTTAATCCGATGCACGGTTTATTAGTTATGATATGCATGATGTTTGAGGGCTTGTCTGCAAATCTGTTTTGACTGGATAAAAGTGAAAATCGCAGCAGTAGGAAAAAACACTATGGGCCGGATCTGACTGGCCCGATAGCAACAATGGGCGCTAGATCTGAAGCTCACCAGGCCTCATGGGCCGGCTGGACGCGAGCTGGGCCGGATCTGGGGGCAAGGACGCGTCAGGCGCTGCGGGACTTGGCGCTGGTGCTAGGCCGGCCTTGCTGCCGAGGAGGCAGCGGGCGTTGGAGCGGCGCGGCTTGAAGCAGAGGAGGCGCGCCCTCTGCTCGGCAGGAAGCGACGGCGGCAGCGAAACTGGCAGCGGGCTTCGGCGACGGCGAAGCACGGAGGTGCCGGGAGCGGGCGGATTCGGCAGGGACCGGCCTTGGCGAATGGGGCGAATCCAGGAGGACAGGCGCGAGCTCGGGCTATAGCCACCCATGGCGCTGCAACAGGAGGTAGACAGAGAGGTGTGAGACAGGGAAGGTGCAGGGAAAATGCAAGAGCAGCAGCAGGGCATCCCATCGACGGCACAGGTGCGGCGGCGCGAAGGAGGTCTGGGGACCCTATTCGATTCAAGTCAGCATGGGTGAAGCAGAGCTTCATGGACGGCAGCGGGGTCGGGCGTCCATGGCGGCGGTCTCCTATAGAGAGAGATGTGTGTGAGAGAGAGGAAACGGTAGAGGAAGAAAGAGAGAGGAACTGGGCCTGTCCTGGACCTGTTGGCTCGAGGGGAGGGCAGAGGAGGCCGCGGGATCCTGCTGGTGCTCGCCGGCGGCAAGGTTCGGTGGGGACGGCGGGATAACGAGATTGAGGCACGCTCGGCGCTGCTTCCTTTTGGCGTAGGGCGTTGGGCATCTTCAGCACGGGTGCTCGGGTAGAGGATCTCATGCTCTCGGACGAGGGGAGGCGCAGGAGATCGGGCGGCTCGATCGGGAGACGTCCGGGACGGGTGTTGCTCAGGGAAGGAGGAGCTCGGGCAGAGGAGGGCTGCGGTTTGGATCGAGGAAGACCGGGCGAGGGGATTTGGCCAGGTGGGATCTGAATTGATCCCGAGGATGGAGGAGACTTGTTCGAGCGCTCCGGTTGGGTTGGATCTGGCTGGTGGTGTGCGGTGGAAACTGAACAAGGAAGAAGGTGGGTGGCTATGGTTGGCTCGATGTGGACTCCGAGGAGGATTTGGAGAAACGGTGGCGGCGGATGAAGTGGATGGATGGGACATGAGGCCTAGAAACTAGGGTTCCCCACGATATATAGCAAGCCGGTTAGGTTTACGGGCTACTCGAGCCCTCCGATCGCAATCGGATGGACAAGAAATAAATAGGTAGGGAGCGTAAAAGGAAAACGGAGATGTTTTGAAGATGTTTGGGGATGATCCGAATCCAACCGTGACGACTGCCCGGGGTCGGGTCCGGGACAGCTTTCGGACGCGTGCGCGAGGAGGGCCGTGGGCTGACGAGAGAGGTTAGGTTGGGCCTGGCGGTAGGTAGTGGACTGTGTAGACGGTCTCAAGCTGAGAGAAGAGAAGAGAGAGAGGCTCGGCAACTGTTTCCGGAGACCGAAAACATCCAACGTTTTGACCGACTATATTGTCGCTATAATTTAATGGTTGGGCTAACAAACGAACTCTGAATGCGATGAAATTTGGCATGCGGCCTATCTACACCATAACAACACTGCATGCCAACTTTCAACCCATTCCGAGAACATTTCCCGGCCACTAAAAAAATACTATTTCGGACGTGCCACAGGCGCGTGAATGCGATGAAATTTGGCATGCGGCCTATCTACACCATAACAACACTGCATGCCAACTTTCAACCCATTCCGAGAACATTTCCCGGCCACTAAAAAAATACTATTTCGGACGTGTCGCAGGCGCGTGCAAGTGTGTCCGGGCTCAGAACGGACAACGGACAGAACTGGGGGAACCCGAACGGATGCATGTTTCAAAAACATGCAGATGCAATGCGGATGATGACATGGCAAAATGCAACATGCAAACGAATGACAAGGCAACGACAGCAAAATAACTGGAAGACACCTGGCGCATCGGTCTCAGGGCGTTACACTATATAAACCGGAGGGTATAGTCCGGAAAGGATATACTCAATACCGTAGTCATACATGCTAGACTTCTAGGGTTTAGCCATTACGATCTCGTGGTAGATCAACTCTTGTAACACTCATATTCATCAATATCAATCAAGCAGGAAGCAGGGTATTACCTTCATAGAGAGGGTCCGAACCTGGGTAAACATCGTGTCCCCTGTCTCCTGTTACCATCAACCATAGACACACAGTTCGGGACCCCTTACCCGAGATCCACCGGTTTTGACACCGACATTGGGCATGTGCTTAACTGGAAATTAAGTAGCCAAGCCCGACACAAATGCCTGGAAACCTGAAGGTGTGATTGAGGCCTCACAAAAAAATCTAAGACGGATGCAGGTTTGGTTATCTGTAAAGGGAACACACAGCATTCAAAGGAAACACACAATATATGCACACATCTAGCAGCAATTCATGCATACATTTTAGAATTTGTGCATTGGTACATAACTTCATGCCACAAACCAATCGCTAGTGTCAAGAATAAATTACTACAAGGATGAAAAAGGAACATGCATATATAGTTATACGCATGTATTAGGGTCCGCAAAGCACATGCATCCTAGTTATCCAGTACAGTACCCAATGTCTAGGCCTACAGTGGAACAACACAGACGCGGGAGATCTGGACACAGAACGACGGGAGCGAACTCATCTTCCTACTCCTTCCTAAGTTTTTTACTTGGGAGGATGTTGTCCATTGGATCTTTTTTGAACGGCAGATGGGTAGCCGTATGTTACAGCGTGACTGTGCAGAGGAATGTCACCTGATCTCAGTCCGGCTATGTAAGCTAGCAAGACGGAGTAGACAAGTTGGTTGTTGGATGCTTTTCCGGCGAGTCGGTACGTACGCGTGCGATCACACGAGACGAATAGGTGGAGAGGAAGGGTCGTTTGCTCCATGGACGGAATGTTAGGACTAAGCCACGGTGCCGCCAGTGACTCGTATGTGTTACGGGGCGGGCGCATGAGTCAGTGGTCATGTTGGAGTCCGAGACCGTTGGGAGCAGTTGTGTCGTGGGTCAGCGCATGGATAGAGTTTGTTAGTCACGGATGGATAGACTCCAGGTTACTTAGTGCATGCGTGATGTTTATGTCTAGTGGCCGATTCTGGCGTTGGTACTGGCCATGCATGTAGCTAGCTTAATGCATGTGTGTGAGTCATGGAGTTAGTGGCCGGGTCATGTGTGTGCCTCCGGGTATAAAAAGCCCTCCCATGTAGTGATCAAGATGCACCAGTCTGCTGCCGCGCCACGGTGATGGTATGTGCCGAGCCGAGGGGGGGGGCTAAGGAAGATGTAGTCTCCGTCGGGACCGTGGTACGCGCCCGGTCGATGTGAGAGTTCTTCCGGGGTTGTGCTACGTGTGAGCGGTGTGTAGCCATGTAGCCACTGTAAGGAAGAAAAGGATTGGGGCGTTCATGCGTCCGTGGCGGCGTTCGTGCGCCAGCCGGAAAATCTTGTGTCCAATGTTCTTCTTCTTCCACCTCCGTTCGAGTGAGAGGAGAGGTAGCTAGAGGGCTGCGGTTCCAACATTTGGTATCATGAGCTTGGTTGGCTTGGGCGTGCTCGCCGTGCCGGAGGCGTGGCGGCGATGGCGGCGTTCGTCGGTGGATGTGCGAAGCTCTGGGTCGTGTGTCGGCCTATGGAGGTGCGCGGTGTTTCGGCTGTCATGATGGACGCGGAGGTGGCGCATGGTGAGTCCATGACGAGCACCACGGGCATGGAGGTCGCGGCGGCGCGGTTGCGGTGCGCGGTGAGCGCATAGCGATGAAAACGCATGATGGTGGCACACGGCTTCGACGTCGAGCAACGCGGCAACGATGCCACGGGCGTGACGATCACACGGCACGCCGCAGCGGGCGCGGAGGCATGCAGTGGCGTCGAGCAAAGGCGTCCATGACGACGACCATGACAGCAGCTGCAAAAACTCTGGTGACAGTGTGGTTGTGGCTTAGGGGAAGAATGTTAGGACTAAGCCACGGTACCGCCGGTGACTCGTATGTGTTACGGGGCGGGCGCATGAGTTAGTGCTCATGTTGGAGTCCGAGGCCGTTGGGAGCAGCCGTGTCGTGGGTCAGTGCATGGATAGAGTTTGTTAGTCACAGATGGATAGACTCCAGGTTAGTTAGTGCATGCGTGATGTTTACGTCTAGTGGCCGATTATGGTGTTGGTACTAGCCATGCATGTAGCTAGCTTAATGCGTGTGTGTGAGTCGTGGAGTTAGTGGCCGGGTCGTGTGTGCGCCTCCGGGTATAAAAAGCCCTCCCATGTAGTGATCAAGATGCGCCGGTCTGTTGCCGCGCTGGTGACCGACAAGTATAGGGGATCTATTGTAGTCCTTTCGATAAGTAAGAGTGTCGAACCCAACGAGGAGCAGAAGGAAATGATAAGCGGCTTCCAGTAAGGTATTCTCTGCAAGTACTGAAATAAGTGGTAACAGATAGTTTTGTGATAGGATAATTTGTAACGAGCAACAAGTAACAAAAGTAAATAAAGTGCAGCAAGGTGGCCCAATCCTTTTTGTAGCAAAGGACAAGCCTGGACAAACTCTTATATAGAGAAAAACACTCCCGAGGACACATGGGAATATCGTCAAGCTAGTTTTCATCACGTTCGTATGATTCGCGTTCGGTACTTTGATAATTTGGTATGTGGGTGGACCGGTGCTTGGGTACTGCCCTTACTTGGACAAGCATCCCACTTATGATTAACCTCTATTGCATGCATCTGCAACTACAACAAAAGTATTAAGGTAAACCTAACCATAGCATGAAACATATGGATCCAAGTCAGCCCCTTACGAAGCAACGCATAAACTAGGGTTTAAGCTTCTGTCACTCTAGCAACCCATCATCTACTTATTACTCCCAAATGCCTTCCTCTAGGCCCAAACAATGGTGAAGTGTCATGTAGTCGACGTTCACATAACACCACTAGAGGAGAGACAACATACATCTCATCAAAATATCGAACGAATACCAAATTCACATGACTACTAATAGCAAGACTTCTCCCATGTCCTCAGGAACAAACGTAACTACTCACAAAGCATATTCATGTTCATAATCAGAGGGGTATTAATATGCATATAGGATCTGAACATATGATCTTCCACCAAATAAACCAACTAGCATCAACTACAAGGAGTAATTAACACTTCTAGCAACCTACTAGCACCAATCCCGAACTTGGAGACAAGAATTGGATACAAGAGATGAACTAGGGTTTTGAGAGGAGATGGTGCTGATGAAGATGTTGATGGAGATTGCCCTCTCCCGATGAGAGGAGCATTGGTGATGACGATGGCAATGATTTCCCCCTCCGGGAGGGAAGTTTCCCTGACAGAACAACTCCGCCAGAGCCCCTGATTGGTTCCGCCAAGGTTCCGCCTCATGGCGGCGGAGTTTCGTCCGAGAAGATGGCTTCTTATTTTTTCCCATCGAAAGACTTCATATAGCAGAAGATGGTCACCGGAGGATCACCAGGGGGGCCATGAGGTAGGGGGCATGCCCAGGGGGGTAAGGCGCGCCCCCCACCCTCGTGGGCAGGGTGTGGCCGCCCTGGTGAAGTTCTTGCTCTCAGTATTTTTTATATATTTGGAAAATGTCTTCCGTGGAGTTTCAGGACTTTTGGAGCTGTGCAGAATAGGTCTCTAATATTTGCTCCTTTTCCAGCCCAGAATCCCAGCTGCCGGCATTCTCCCTCTTTATGTAAACCTTGTAAAATGAGAGAGAATAGGCATAAGTATTGTGACATAATGTGTAATAACAACCCATAATGCAATAAATATCGATATAAAAGCATGATGCAAAATGGACGTATCAACTCCCCCAAGCTTAGACCTCGCTTGTCCTCAAGCGGAAAGCCGAAATCAAAAAATATGTCCACATATTTAGAGATAGAGGTGTCGATAAAAATAAAATACGGACATGAGGGCATCATGATCATTCTTAGAACAACAACTTATATAATTCTTGTCATATGATTTCTTATGCTAGAGTAATAATTCAATCACAATTTCAAGTATGAATCGTAAACTTCATTGAAAACTAACAAACTATAATCCCAGTCATTGGAGCAATTGCAATTTATCATAACATATGAAAGAGTCAACATATAAGAGCTTTTCAGCAACTCCACACACTCAACTATCATATAGTCTTTCACAATTTCTGACACTCACGCAATACTTATGGGTATGGAGTTTTAATCGGACACAGAGAAAGATAGGGGCTTATAGTTTTGCCTTCCAACATTTTACCTCAAGGGTAATGTCAACAATAATAGTTCATGAAAACTCACATCCAATTAGCCATATATACCAGGATCTTTCCAGCATACTGTGCTTGCCAAAGGATAAAATGTAAAAAGGAAGGGTGAAGATCACCATGACTCTTATGCAAGGTAGGAGATAAAAGTAAAAGATAGGCCCTTCGCAGAGGGAAGCAGCGGTTGTCATGCGCTTTTATGGTTAGATGCACAAAATCTTAATAATAAAGAACGTCACTTTATATTGCCACTTGTGATATGGACCTTTATTATGCAGTCTGTCACTTTTATTTCTTCCATATCACACGATCGTATAAAGCTTATTTTCTCCCATACTAATAAGTCATACATATTTAGAGAGCAATTTTTATTGCTTGCACCGACGACAACTTACTTGGAGGATCTTACTCAATCCATAGGTAGGTATGGTGGACTCTCATGGCAAGACTGGTTTAAGGGTATTTGGAAGCACAAGTAGTATCTCTACTTGGTGCGATGAATTTGTCTAGCATGAGGGTGAAAGGCAAGCTCAACATGTTGGAGGATCCAAGACAATATAATTTATCTCAGATGTAAGAAAACATAACCCATTATGTTGTATTCCTTATCCAACGTTGACTCTTTAGCATGTCATATTTTAATGAGTGCTCACAATCATAAAAGATGTCCAAGATAGTATATTTATATGTGCTTTCTTTATTACTTCCTATTAATTTCAACGATGACCAAAACTATGTTTGTCAACTCTCAACAACTTTTATTCATCATACTTTTTTCTATGTGAGCTCATTACTCTCCATAAGATCCATACGATCTCTTTGTTTCTTTTTATTTCTTTCTCTTTTCTCTTATTCACTTAGGATCATGGCAAAATAATCAAGCCCTTGACTCAACACTAATCTTTATTATATATAGCTCACGGACTTGATTACATAGAAGGATAATAAAGGAAAACTCACAACTAGATCATACTAAGAACTTTTATTCTACTAGATCAAGATATTACCAAAAGGATTGAACTAAGAAAACGGTAAAGATAAAAGTGATGGTGATACGATACCGGGGCACTCCCCCAAGCTTGGCAGTTGCCAATGGGAGTGCCCATACCCATGTGGTTATGTCTCTCTTTTCGGCGGTGGTGATTTGATATTCTTGGCGATGATGCCCCTCAGGATACGATTCTCCTGCTCTAGCTTATTGACTTGCTACTTGAGGTCCATTATTTACTTTCAGAGTTTTCCTGTAATAGCCAAAGCTCCCTGCACCCAAGGGTGCTGCATAGCTGCGGGAGAACCAGTGACACTCTTTTTCATATTATCATAAGAAAGAAATCTAACATTGGAAGGGAAAACCAAGTTTGGAATAGCCGAGCTCTGTAGTTCTCCCATTGTGAATCCAGCTCAGAAGCGGGAAGTGACTTCTTGATCCTCTTCCATGGCATCTATCCTCTTCAATTCGGCCTCCATCTCTTCCTCCGTTGCTAGCCCAAAGAGGTCAACATTGTTGTTTGTCATTGATCTCGGTGCCGGGTGAGACACCCGGCTCTCCCGGACTGACTCTTGCGAAGACATCTTGCTCTAATCTGCAACAGCAATAGCTCGAAACACAAAACAGAGGATAATTGCGTGATACGGGAGTCAAAACCTACGGGAGATTATATAATGATTTTTTACCGACTAAAATACGTGTCGCGTATGAAAACAGAGTCCGGAGAGCACACGAGGTGCCCACGAGGTAGGGGGCGCGCCCAGGGGGGTAGG
This sequence comes from Triticum monococcum, assembly GCA_034509565.1. Classification (NCBI taxonomy): domain Eukaryota; kingdom Viridiplantae; phylum Streptophyta; class Magnoliopsida; order Poales; family Poaceae; genus Triticum; species Triticum monococcum. The sequence goes on from CM067847.1 coordinate 574,761,637, forward strand.
GCGCGCCCTCCACCCTCGTGGAGCCCTCGTGTCCTTCCCGGACTGCTACTTATTTTTCTATTTTTCTAAATATTCCAAAATGAAGAAATATTGCCTTAAAAACTGTTTTGGAGTCGGTTTACTTACTGTACCACATACCTATTCCTTTTTGGAGTCTGAAACGTTCCGGAAAGTGTCCCTTATGTATTCCTCCGGGGTTACGGTTTCAATAAAATTGGTTTCAACATTTAAGGGATTACCTGGGATATAATGTTTGATTCTTTGACTGTTCACCACCTTCGGATTTGTGCCTTCGAAGTTGTTGATTTCTATGGCACCGGAACGATAGACCTCCTCGATAACGTAAGGACCTTCCCATTTAGAGGGAAGTTTTCCTGCAAAAAAATCTTAAACGAGAGTTGTATAGCAATACATAATCACCTACTTTAAACTCACACTTTTGTATTCTTTTGTCATGCCATCTTTTAACCTTTTCTTTAAACACCTTGGCATTTTCATAGGCTTGGGTTCTCCATTCATCAAGTGAGCTAATATCAAATAACCTCTTCTCACCGGCAAGTTTGAAATCATAATTGAGTTCTTTAATAGCCCAATATGTAAGTGACATGCTTTTCCATAAACCATTTTATACGGAGACATACCCATAGGATTTTTATATGCAGTTCTATAGGCCCATAATGCATCATCAAGTTTCTTGGACCAATTCTTTCTAGATCTATTAACAGTCTTTTGCAAAATTAATTTGAGTTCTCTATTACTCAATTCTACTTGACCACTAGACTAAGGGTAATAAGGAGATGCAATTCTATGATTAACATCATATTTAGCGAGCATTTTACGGAAAGCACCATGAATAAAATGTGAACCACCATCAGTCATTAAATATCTAGGGACTCCAAATCTTGGAAAAAATAACTTCTTTAAGCATTTTAATAGAAGTGTTATGATCAGCACTACTAGTTGGAATAGCTTCTACCCACTTAGTAACGTAATCAACGGCAACTAAAATTTGTGTATATCCATTAGAGGAAGGAAAGGGTCCCATATAGTCAAAGCCCCAAACATCAAATGGTTCAATAACGAGTGAATAGTTCATAGGCATTTCTTGATGTCTACTAATATTACCAATTCTTTGACATTCATCACAAGATAAGATGAACTTACGGGCATCCTTGAAGAGAGTAGGCCATTAAAAACCAGATTGCAATACCTTATGTGCAGTTTTATCTCCAGCATGGTGTCCTCCATAAACTTTAGAGTGACACTTGCGCGGGATCTGTCCCTGTTCATGCTCAGGTACACAACATCTAATAACACCATCTACTCCTTCTTTATAAAGATGTGGGTCGTCCCAAAAGTAATGCCTCAAATCATAGAAGAACTTTTTCTTTTGCTGGTATGTGAAACTAGGTGGTATAAACTTAGCAACAATGTAATTAGCATAATCATCATACCATGGAGCAGTATGAGAAGCATTTATGACATTTAATTGCTCATCCGGAAAGCTATCATCAATAGGAAGTGGGTCATCAAGCACATTTTGTAACCTAGACAAGTTGTCTGCAATGGGGTTCTCAGCTCCCTTTCTATCAACAATATGTAAGTCGAATTCTTGTAGCAAGAGAACCCATCTAATAAGTCTAGGTTTAGCATCTTTCTTTTCCATGAGATATTTAATAGCAGCGTGATCAGTTTGAATAGTTACTTTAGAATCAACAATATAAGGTATGAATTTATCACAAGCAAATACAACTGCTAAGAATTCTTTTTCAGTGGTAGCATAATTTCTTTGAGCATTGTCTAGGGTTTTACTAGCATATTGAATAACATTTAATTTCTTATCAACTCTTTGTCCTAGAACAGCACCTACAGCATAATCACTAGCATCACACATAATTTCAAAGGGTAAATTCCAATCAGGTGGCTAAATAATAGGTGCGGAAATCAATGCTTTCTTAAGTATTTCAAATGCTTCTACACAATCATCATTAAAAACAAATGGTATATCTTTTTGTAATAAATTAGTCAGAGGCTGACAATTTTTGAGAAGTCCTTAATGAACCTCCTATAAAATCCGGCATGATCAAGGAAACTTCTTATACCTTTGATGTCCTTGGGACATGGCATCTTTTCAATAGCATCAACCTTGGCTTTATCAACTTCAATACCTCTTTCAGAAACTTTATGCCCCAAGACAATACCTTCATTGACCATAAAGTGGCACTTTTCCCAATTCAAGGCAAGATTAGTTTCTTCGCATCTCTGCAAAACTCGATCAAGGTTGCTTAAGCAATCATCAAAAGAAGATCCATAGACGGAAAAATCGTCCATGAAAACCTCACAAATCTTTTCACAAAAGTCAGAGAATATAGCCATCATGCATCTTTGAAAGGTACAGGTGCATTACATAAACCAAAAGGCATGCGTCTATAAGCAAAAGTACCAAAAGGGCATGTAAAAGTAGTCTTTGATTGATCTTTGGCTGACACAGGTATTTGAGAGAAACCAGAATAACCATCTAGAAAGAAAAAATGTGTATGTTTGGATAATCTTTCTAGCATTTGATCGATAAAAGGTAAGGGTTAATGATCCTTTTTAGTTGCCTTATTTAATTTGCGGAAATCAATTACCATCCTATAACCTATAATAATTCTTTGAGGAATCAATTCATCTTTATCATTAGGAACGACAGTAATACCTCCCTTCTTAGGGACACAATGGACAGGACTTACCCACTAACTATCAGCAACGGGATAGGTTATACCTGCCTCAAGGAGCTTTAGTATTTCCTTTCTTACCACTTCTTTCATTTTAGGATTCAGCCGGCGTTGATCATCACGAACTAGTTTAGCATCTTCTTCCAAATTTATTTTATGTTGACATAGAGTGGGACTAATGCCCTTAAGATCATCAAGAGTATACCCAATAGCAGCACGGTGCTTCTTCAGAGTTTTCAATAATCTCTCTTCCTCATGCTCTGAAAGGTGAGCACTAATAATAACAGGATATATCTTTTTCTCATCAAGATAAGCATATTTAAGAGTATCAGGTAACGGTTTAAACTCAAACACGGGATCACCCTTGGGTGGAGGAGGATCCCCTAGGATTTCAACAGGTAAATTGTTTTTCAGAATAGGTTACTATTTAAAGAATACTTCATCTATTTCCCTTCTTTCATTCATAAACATATCATTTTCATGGTCTAGCAAATATTGTTCTAAAGGATCACTAGGAGGTACGACAATAGAAGCAAGACCAATAATTTCATCCTTACTAGGTAATTCTTCTTCACGGTGTTGTCTACTAAATTTAGAGAAATTAAATTCATGAGACATATCATCTAAACCGATATTAACAACATCTCTTTTGCAATCTATGGTAGCATTAACAGTGTTCAAGAAGGGTCTACCAAATATAATGGGGCAAACGCTATCTTGTGGGGAACCAAGAACAAGAAAATCAGCAGGATATTTAGTTTTCCCACACAAGACTTGAACATCTCTAACAATTCCCATTGGTGAAATAGTATCTCTATTGGCAAGTTTAATTGTGACATCAATATCTTCCATCTCAGCAGGTGCAATATCATGCATAACTTCTTTGTATAAGGAATAAGGTATTGCACTAGTACCCATATCACATAAGCCATGATAACAATGATCTCTTATTTAACAGAAATAACAGGCATGCCTACCACAGGTCTAGGTTTATCTTTAGCACAGGGTTTAGCAATTCTAGCAGTTTCATCACAGAAATAAATAACATGCCCATCAATATTATCGGACAAGAGATCTTTAACAATAGCAATATTAGGTTCAACTTTAACTTCCTCGGGAGGTGTATATGTTTTAATATTGCTTTTACGAACTACAGTTGAAGCTTTAGCATGATCCTTTATCCTAACAGGAAAAGGTGGTTTCTCAACATAAGAAGTAGGAACAATAGGGTCATTATAAGTGACAATCTTTTCTTCAACTTTAATAGGTGCAGCTACTTTTACCTCTATGGGAGGATGATATTTAAACCACTTCTCCTTGGGGAGATCAACATAAGTAGCAAAAGATTCATAGAAAGAAGCTACTATCTCAGAGTCAAGTCCATATTTAGTGCTAAATTTATGAAAAATATCACTATCCATAAAAGATTTAACACAATCAAAACTAGGTGTTATACCTGACTTCTTACCTTTGTCGAGGTCCCAATCTTCAAAGTTGCATTTAATTCTTTCCAATAAATCCCATTTGAATTCAATAGTCTTCATCATAAAAGAACCAGCACAAGAAGTATCAAGCATGGTGCGGTTGTTATTAGAAAGCCGAGCATAGAAATTTTGAATAATCATTTTTCTCGAGAGTCCATGATTGGGGCATGAATATAACATTGATTTAAGCCTCCCCCAAGCTTGAGCGATGCTTTCTCCTTCACGAGGCCAAAAATTATATATGTAATTGCGATCACGATGAACAAGATGCATAGGATAAAACTTCTGATGAAATTCCAATTTCAATCGTTTGTAATTCCAAGACCCCATATCATCACATAGCCTATACCATGTCGATGTGTCTCCCTTCAAAGATAAAGGGAAGACCTTCTTCTTAACAACATCTCCGGGTACACCTGCAAGCTTAAATAATCCACAAACTTCATCCACATATATTAGATGCTCATCAGGATGTTTTGTTCCATCTCCTAAAAAGGGATTAGCTAGCAGTTTTTCTATCATACCCGAAGGAATTTCAAAGAAGGCATTTTCATTTTCATTTTCAGTAGGTTGAGGAGCAACTCTTTGCTCTACTGGTCGGGGTGAAGATACCCGAACAAGCCCCTCATAGGATTACTTTCCATAGTAATAAGTGACAGCAAATTTCAGCACACTATATAAATTTTTCCTTACCAAATTCCACCTACCACAGGCGCTTCACTCCCCGGCAACGGCACCAGAAAAGAGTCTTGATGAACCACAAGTATAGGGGATCTATTGTAGTCCTTTCGATAAGTAAGAGTGTCGAACCCAACGAGGAGCAGAAGGAAATGATAAGCGGTTTCTAGTAAGGTATTCTCTGCAAGTACTGAAATAAGTGGTAACAGATAGTTTTGTGATAGGATAATTTGTAACGAGCAACAAGTAACAAAAGTAAATAAAGTGCAGCAAGGTGGCCCAATCCTTTTTGTAGCAAAGGACAAGCCTAGACAAACTCTTATATAGAGAAAAACGCTCCCGAGGACACATGGGAATATCGTCAAGCTAGTTTTCATCATGTTCATATGATTCGCGTTCGGTACTTTGATAATTTGGTATGTGGGTGGACCGGTGCTTGGGTACTGCCCTTACTTGGACAAGCATCCCACTTATGATTAACCTCTATTGCAAGCATCCGCAACTACAACAAAAGTATTAAGGTAAACCTAACCATAGCATGAAACATATGGATCCAAATCAGCCCCTTACGAAGCAACACATAAACTAGGGTTTAAGCTTCTGTCACTCAACCAACCCATCATCTACTTATTACTCCCCAATGCCTTCTTGTAGGCCCAAACAATGGTGAAGTGTCATGTAGTAGACGTTCACATAACACCACTGCAGGAGAGACAACATACATCTCATCAAAATATCGAATGATACCAAATTCACATGACTACTAATAGCAAGACTTCTCCCATGTCCTCGGGAACAAAAGTAACTACTCACAAAGCATAAACATGTTCATAATCAGAGGGGTATTAATATGCATATAGGATCTGAACATATAATCTTCCACCAATTAAACCAACTAGCATCAACTACAAGGAGTAATTAACACTACTAGCAACCTACTAGCACCAATCCCGGACTTGGAGACAAGAATTGGATACAAGAGATGAACTAGGGTTTTGAGAGGAGATGGTGCTGATGAAGATGTTGATGGAGATTGCCCTCTCCCGATGAGAGGAGCGTTGGTGATGATGATGGCAATGATTTCCCCCTCCGGAGGGAAGTTTCCCCGGCAGAACAGCTCCGTCAGAGCCCTAGATTGGTTCCACTAAGGTTCCGCCTCATGGCGGCGGAGTTTCGTCCGAGAAGATGGCTTCTTATTTTTTTTCCCATCGAAAGACTTCATATAGCAGAAGATGGTCATCGGAGGGCCACCAGGGGGCTCACGAGGTAGGGGGTGCGCCCAGGGGGTAGGGCGCGCCCCCCACCCTCGTGGGCAGAGTGTGCCCCCCTGGTGAAGTTCTTGCTCTCAGTATTTTTTATATATTTGGAAAACGTCTTCTATGGAGTTTTAGGAGTTTTGGAGCTGTGCAGAATAGATCTCTAATATTTGCTCCTTTTCCAGCCCAGAATCCCAGCTGCCGGCATTCTCCCTCTTTATGTAAACCTTGTAAAATAAGAGAGAATAGGCATAAGTATTGTGACATAATGTGTAATAACAGCCCATAATGCAATAAATATCGATATAAAAGCATGATGCAAAATGGACGTATCACGCGCCATGGTGACGGTATGTGCCGAGTCGAGGGGGGGGGCTAAGGAAGATGTAGTCTCCGTAGGGACTGTGGTACGTGCCCGGTCGATGTGAGAGTTCTTCCGGGGTTGTGCTGGGTGTGAGCCATGTGTAGCCATTTAGCCACTGTAAGGAAGAAAAGGATTGGGGCGTTCGTGCTTCCGTGGCAGCATTCGTGCGCCGACCAGAAAATCTTGTGTCCACTATTCTTCTTTTTCCACCTCCGTTCGAGTGAGAGGAGAGGTAGGTAGAGGGATGTAGTTCCAACACGGAATACCCAGTCAGTGTGCTCCTGGTGCACCGCAGCTCTCGTGGAGCTTGCCCGTTCGTTGTTGACGAGCACGACGGCTGCACGTGGCAGCATCGTCCGCAAGATGGAGGCGGCTCGGCCATCGGGGCAGCGCCGCTCCCGCGACGGGCACCTCGGCCCAAGCATGGACGCGCGCTCTCGCGTGACGCCAGCTTCCCCTCCGTGCCCGCGTCTGAGGACAAGACGTTCGCGGCGGGTAGGTGTTGTTGCCGTCGCTGGAGCTCAGCTCCTTGGCCTTGTCCTCTGTGTGGGGTTTGATTGCGGGGGCAAGCAAGACAAAGCACGCGGCCGCTCTTCGGCCGCCGGGGCCACATATGAGCATCTACACCCGAGAGTCTCAAACCGGTCTCTAAAACCCGGACGGCCCGCCCAGTCACTAACCGGTCATGAAAATCTGACTAGGTCGGGCGACTCAAATGGCCCTCAAACATCCGGATTGTCCGATGTCCCTCATATCCAGCAATATGGGGCGGATATGAGGCGCCAGGACACGCTCGCTACGTCGGCCCAACCCACTCCGACCACACCCTGTCCCCATAAATATCCCTAATCAGAAAACCCTAGCTCACTTCACTCTCGATATGTCTTTACTTCGCTCCTCCTTTTTCTCCGATTCGATCCCCTTTGACCACTCTGACCATGTCGAGCATCAGCAGCCACTCCTTTTATGGCTCTGACGATAAGCTAGCCCTCCACATTTCCCTCGAGAAGTTCAAGGTGGACACGGGTGCTAGTTCCGGATCGGCCTCGCCTCTCCCCCACTGGTGCAGCGAGGAAGCTAGCGGTGGATCCTCCCGGCCCGCGCTTGGCTGTGTGCGGGCTGCGCAGTCCGCGTCCCCCCCCCATGACGTCCCCTAGCCTCATCGCCTGCTGCTCCCCCACGCGGCCAACAGTGGGTGCTTGTGCCTGCCCCACCTGCCTGGACACGCACACTGGAGTCAGAGGCGCGCGCCGCCTGCCACGAGAGGCATCGGGCAAGGAAGAGGGACGCGGCGGAGAACTCTGTTTGCCGCCGCCGTGGGTTACCCGCGGAGCTCGGCGAGGGCCAGCGGCTCCTCGCGTGGGTCTACCGTCGGTCGCTTATGACAGCGGAGACAGACGCTCGGTGGTGCCGCTCGAAGAATGCGAAGGCTCTCCAACTAGCTATCGAGCAGTCCGAGCGTGAGGCCAGGGAGAAGGCGACGGAGGTGGCTCGGCTAGCGAAGCTCAATTCCTAGTAGGGCTGAATCGTCCAGTGCCTCAAGGACCTCATCATCGTCTCCTCCGGCGACGACAACGGCGGCGGCGGCTCCTTGTCCGACAACTCGGACGATTCTCTGATAACCCACAAGTATAGGGGATCGCAATAGTTTTCGAGGGTAGAGCATTCAACCCAAATTTATTGATTCGACACAAGGGGTGCCAAAGAATATTCTCAAGTATTAGCAGCTGAGTTGTCAATTCAACCACACCTGGAAACTTAATATCTGCAGCAAAGTGTTTAGTACCAAAGTAATATGTTAGTAGTGGTAACGGTGGTAAAAGGTAACGGTAGCAAAAGTAATATTTTTGGTGTTCTGTAGTGATGATAACAATAGCAACAGAAAAGTAAATAAGTGAGGAATGATATATGGAAAGCTCGTAGGCAATGGATCGGTGATGGAGAATTATGCCGGATGTGGTTCATCATGTAACAGTCATAACATAGGGTGACATCGAACTAGCTCCAGTTCATCAATGTAATGTAGGCATGTATCCAGAATATAGTCATACGTGCTTATGGAAAAGAACTTGCATGACATCTTTTGTCCTACCCTCCCGTGGTAGTGGGGTCCTATTGGAAACTAAGGGATATTAAGGCCTCCTTTTAATAGAGTACCGGACCAAAGCATTAACACATAGTGAATACATGAACTCCTCAAACTACGGTCATCACCGGGAGTGGTCCCGATTATTGCCACTTCGGGGTTGCCGGATCATAACACATAGTAGGTGACTATTGACTTGCAAGATAGGATCAAGAACTCTCATATATTGATGAAAACATAATAGGTTCATATCTGAAATCCTGGCACTCGGGCCCTAGTGACAAGCATTAAGCATAGCAAAGTCATAGCAACATCAATCTCAGAACATAGTGGATACTAGGGATCAAACCCTAACAAAACTAGCTCAACACCGTCCAGCAAGCCTACGATGGAATTACTCATGCATGGTGGTGAGAATCCTGAAATTGGTGATGGAGGATGGTTGATGATGACGATGGCGATGGCGACGGATTCCCCTCTCCGGAGCCCCGAACGGACTCCAGATCAGCCCTCCCGAGAGAGTTTAGGGCTTGGCGGTGGCTCCGTATCGTAAAACATGATGAATCCTTCTCCCCGAAAGTGAATATATGGAGTTAGGATTGAGGTCGGTGGAGCGTCAGGGGGCCCACGAGGCAGGGGGCGTGCCCAGGGGGTAGGGTGCGCCCCCCACCCTCGTGGACAGGTGGAGGCCCCCCTGACGTGGATCTTCCTTCCAGTATTTTTATATATTCCAAAATAATTCTTTGTTGATTTTCAGGTCATTCCGAGAAATTTTATTTCTGCACAAAAATAACACCATGGCAATTCTTCTGAAAACAGCGTCAGTCCGGGTTAGTTCCATTCAAATCATGCAAGTTAGAGTCCGAAACAAGGGCAAAAGTGTTTGGAAAAGTAGATACGATGGTGACGTATCAACTCCCCCAAGCTTAAACCTTTGCTTGTCCTCAAGCAATTCAGTTGATAAACTGAAAGTGATAAAGAAAAACTTTTACAAACTTTGTTTGCTCTTGTCGTTGTAAATATGTAAAGCCAGCATTCAAGTTTCCACTAAAGATTATGAACTAACCATATTCACAATAACATTTAGGTCTCATGCTTACTCATATCAATGGCATAATCAACTAGCGAGCAATAATAATAAATCTCGGATGACAACACTTTCTCAAAACAATCATGATATGATATAACAAGATGGTATCTCGCTAGCCCTTTCTGAGACCGCAAAACATAAATGCAGAGCACCTTTAAAGATCAAGGACTTACTAGACATTGTAATTCATGGTAAAAGAGATCCAGTCAAGTCATACTCAATGTAAACTAATAGTAATGGATGCAAATGACAGCGGTGCTCTCCAACTAGTGCTTTTTAATAAGAGGATGATGACTCAACATAAAAGTAAATAGATAGGCCCTTCGCAGAGGGAAGCAGGGATTTGTAGAGGTGCCAGAGCTCGGTTTTGAAATAGACATGAATAATATTTTGAGCGGTATACTTTCATTGTCAACATAACAACCGAGAGATGACGATATGTTCCCTGCTACACACATTATAGGCGGTTCCCAAACAGAATGGTAAAGTTTATACTCCCCCTGCACCAACAAGCATCAATCCATGGCTTGCTCGAAACAACGAGTGCCTCCAACTAACAACAGTCCCGGGGGAGTTTTGTTTGCAATTATTTTGATTTGATTTGCATAAAGCATGGGACTGGGCATCCTGGTGACCAGCCATTTTCTCGTGAGTGAGGAGCGGAGTCCACTCCTCTTGAGAATAACCCGCCTAACATGGAAGATACGGACAGCCCTAGTTGATACATGAGCTATTCGAGCATACAAAACAGAATGTTTATTTGAAGGTTTAGAGTTTGGCACATACAAATTTACTTGGAACGTCAGGTAGATACCGTATATAGGTAGGTATGGTGGACTCATATGGAATAACTTTGGGGTTTATGGAGTTGGATGCACAAGCAGTATTCCCGCTTAGTACAAGTGAAGGCTAGAAAAAGATTGGGAATGTCGGTGTACTAAAGTAGGGGTACCTTAGTATCCCGAACTTGTGCACGGGCAGTCGCAGCGTCCCGCGGCAAGGCTTGCCGGGCGACCGCCAAGATCCTCCGTGGTTCCCTTGGAGCCATTCAAGAACAAAGTATCCAAGGCCCCGGCAAGAGGAGCTTGGCGGGAAGGCCGCTCGAAGCACAAAGACCCCGGCAAGAGGAGCTTGCCGGGAAGGAGACAAGACCCCGGCAAGAGGAGCTTGCCGGGGAGGCCCACTAAGGCATCTCGAGAAGCTTGCTGCGACGCGCTGCGCGTCCCGGCAAGACCTGGTGAGCGACAAGCTCCCGGACACGACAAGACAACATCCGCGGCAAGGCGCTTGCCGCGGCAAGCTACCACTCCGCAGCCCGCGCTCCAGCTCACCCACCAACGTGTCGCTCTGGGACCGCTCCTGGCGTACGTGGTGGGAGGCTGTGCAGCCAGGGGCATGTGGTGGCAAGCAGGCGCTGACAAGATAGCCATCGTGGCAAACGGTGGCGCCCCTGACGGTCCCTTTCCGCACCGTCTGGGCGACACAGACAGGCATTTAATGCCTTTGTCCCCTGCCGTCAGGGTTAGGTATGATACAACTGTAGCAAGCGGTGGCGCCAACCACCACCTCTTTTACCTTTTTACCCTCATCTCTGTTGCCACCTTTCGGTGACCCCTTTGACATATAAAAGGAGGCCCATGCGCAACAGAGGGGGGGGCAACCACTCTCACGCTCGGTCTCACTAGCCACCCAAGTGTACTATAGCATTCATCGCTCCCGAGCAAGAACACCAATACAAACCAAGGCAGGAGTAGGGTTTTACGCATCCGTGCGGCCCGAACCTGGGTAAACCGTTCGCGTGTGCTCGTGTGTTCGCCTCGATCTGCTCTTCGTGCACTCTCCGCCCCCTGCCGAACCGAAAGGGGCCCCGGTCCGCCGCGGTCCCATAGGTGTCCGTGGGATCAGTCACCCCCGACAGGGAAGCAACTAGCTAGAGAGCGACAACAGTCATGAACATGCATTAAAATTAATCAACACCGAATGCAAGCATGAGTAGTATATAATGCACCATGAACATAAATATTGTAGAGGCTATGTTGATTTTGTTTCAACTACATGCGTGAACATGTGCCAAATCAAGCCGCTCGAATCGTTCAAAAGAGGATACCACCCTATCATACCACATCACAACCATTTTAATAGCATGTTGGCACGCAAGGTAAACCAGTATAAGCTCCTAGCTAATTAAGCATGGCATAAGCAACTACAATCTCTAATTTTCAATGCAAATATGTTTCTTTCATAATAGGCTGAATCAGGAACGATGAACTAATAATATTTGTAAAAACAAGAGAGGTCGAGTTCATACCAGCTTTTCTTATCTCAATCAGTCCATCATATATCGTCATTATTGCCTTTCACTTGCACGACCGAATAGTGTGGATAATAATAATAGTGCACGTGCATTGGACTAAGCTGGAATCTACAAGCATTCAATTCAAGAGAGAAGACAAGGTAATATGGGCTCTTTGTCAGATCAACAATGATGCATATAAGAGCCACTTTAACATTTTAATTATGGTCTTCTCCTCTCGACCCCCAAAGAACAAAAAAAACTATTTACACGAGAAAGCTCCCAACAAGCAAAAGAAGAATGAGAAATCTTTTTTGGTTTTCTTTTTAATTATTACTACTACAGCATGAAAAGTAAACTAACTAAAAGCTACAACTATTTTTTTTGTTTTTCTTAAGGTTTATTAAACACACAAGAAGAAAGCATAAAAAGGAAAATAAACTAGCATGGATGATACAATGAAAAAGTATGAGCACCGACAACAAGCATGAGTGTGTGAACATGAATGTAATGTCCGTGAGAAATACGTACTCCCCCAAGCTTAGGCTTTTGGCCTAAGTTGGTCTATAGCCACGGCTGGCCTGGCGGATATCCAAAGTTATAGTTGGGGTCGTACTGAGATGCAGCAGCTATTGCCTCATGAGCTGCCGCTTGGAGACGGGTCGTCTCCGTCCTCCTCTTATACTTGTTCGCCTCCTCCCTGGTTATAACATATCTCCCTTTTACCTGAGAGTCAAAGAAAGCAGGAGCAGGGAGAGCGACGTGATAGGTGCGTCGTTTGTCAAAGATTAACCGATACTGGAGGAACTGATCATTCCTCTCAACAAACTAATGACGAACCATGGCCTCATAATCTAAATAAACAGGAGGCAACTCAATATGATACCCACATATGGGTATATCAAGAAAATTAGCTAGACGGGTTGCATAAATTCCACCAAATATATCTCCATTAATTCTATTATTATGCAAGCTACGTGCAACAATGGCTCCCAAATTATAATGTTTATCTCCTAATACAGCACTCCTGAGAACACTAAGGTCAGGGACACACATGTGACATGCTTCATCCTTACCATTTATGCACCTACCTATGAAGAGAGCAAAATAATGTATCGCAGGAAAATGAATGCTCCCTATGGTAGCTTGTGTTATGTCTCTAGATTCCCCCACAGTTATACTAGCAAGAAAATCTCTAAATTCAGATTTACGAGGTTCATTAGGACTACCCCATTGTGGAAGTTTGCAAGCAGTGTTAAAATCCTCTAAGTCCATAGTATAAGAATTTTCATAAAGATCAAATAGGACAGTTTGAGAATTGTGTGATGATGAAAATTCAAACCTTCTCACAAAGGAATCAGTGAGATAGTGGTACTGGCGGCAGTTATCTCCCTTGAAGCTCTCAAGATCAGCATTATGCACATATGCGTTAAATTCTTCCTTGATTCCTGCTCGATCCATAAAGTCCTCTGAAGGCCATTCACAAGCCCGCACTTGAGCTTCCCTCGGTGGTTCATCGTCAGCATCGCGTATTGCGAGCCTGGGTCCTTGCTTCCTTGAAGGACCACCTTGGTACATTTTTCTAAACATATTTCTTCCTCTGAAAAATTTCTAAAATTTTAGTTACTTCAAAATAAAAGTGGACCAAACTCAACAAAATTGATAGCAACTACTCCCACAAGTGCTTAGAGGATATATCATGCATTAAAACTACTTTTGACCAAATAAATTTGACATGCAAGCTCAAGAACAGGGTCACCTAAGCAGCAAAAATATGCAATGAATAAAGCACTGGAACAAAAACTAATTGGACCATTGGAGGAGTCACATACCAAGGAACAATCCCCCAAAGCAGTTTTTTGAATGGAGCTTTGAGCAAGGAGATCGAAAATGGCAGCACAATGAGCTTGGACTCAGGTTTGACCTGGTTGGTGATTTTTGTGGGAGGAAGGAGTTTGTGGTAGCTGGAATAAGTGGAGGGGAGCCACCATGGGCCCACGAGGCAGGGGGCGCACACAGGGGGTGGGCGCGCCCTCCACCCTCGTGGCCAGGTGATTGCTCCCCCTGATGTGTTCTCAGTGCCAGATATTCTCAAATTTTCCAGAAAAAATCATATTTAAATTTCAGGGCATTTGGAGAACTTTTATTTTCGGGGTATTTTTTATTGCATTGATAATTCAAAAAACAGACAGAACTTACTATTTTTGCTTTATTGAATATAAATAACAGAAAGTAAAAAGAGGGTACAGAGATTTGTGTTTTCTAAATTCATCCATCTCATGCTCATCAAAAGGAATCCACTTGTTAACAAACTCATTCCAAATAACATGGAACCGGAGAATTTTTGAATAACACTAGGTTACCTCAACGGGGATATGCATGTCCCCAACAATAAGGATATCATATTTCTTCTTGATAGTAGGAAGAGGAAATTCAAAACCTCCAATAGTAATAGTTGGAATTTTTCCAATAGAATTGATACTGTGGACTTGAGGTTGTTTCCTCGGAAAGTGTACCGTATGCTCATTACCTTTAACATGAAAAGTGACATTGCCTTTGGTGCAATCAATAACATCCCTTTTAGTATTCAAAAAGGGTCTTCCAAGAATAATAGACATACTGTCGTCCTCGGGGATATCAAGAATAACAAAGTCTGTTAAAATGGTAACGTTTGCAACCACAATAGGCACATCCTCACAAATACCGACAGGTATAGCAGTTTATTTGTCAGCCATTTGCAAAGATACTTTAGTAGGTGTCAACTTATTCGAGAGAAGCATAACACTAACACCGGCTCCAAGATCACATAAAGCAGTTTTAACATAGTTTCTTTTAGTGGAGCATGGTATAGTTGGTGCTCCGGGATCTCCTAGTTTCTTAGGTATTCCACCTTTAAAAGTATAATTAGCAAGCATGGTGGAAATTTCAGCATCCGGTATCTTTCTTTATTTGTAACAATAGCCTTCATATACTTAGCATAAAGATTCATTTTAAGCATATCAGTCAAACGCATACGCAAGAAGATAGGTCTAATCATGTCAGCAAAGCGCTCAAAATCCTCATCATCCTTTTTCTTGGATGGTTTAGGAGGAAAAGGCATGGGTTTCTGAACCCATGGTTCTCTTTCTTTACCATGCTTCCTAGCAACAAAGTCTCTCTTATCATAATGTTGATTCTTTGATTGTGGGTTATCAAGATCAACAGCAGGGTCAATCTCTACTTCATTGTCATTACTAGGTTGAGCATCAACATGAACATCATTATTAACATTATCACTAGGTTCATGCTCATTACCAGATTGTGTTTCAACATCAGAAATAGAAATATCATTGGGATTCTCAGGTGTGTCAATAACATGTTCACTAGAAGCATGCAAAGTCCTATCATTTTTCTTTCTCTTCCTTTTAGAAGGACTAGGTGCATCAATATTATTTCTCTGAGAATCTTGCTCGATTCTCTTAGGATGTCCCTCAGGATACAAGGGTTCCTGAGTCATTTTACCACCTCTAGTCATAACTCTAACAGCATTATCATTTTTCTTACTATTTAGTTCATTGAGCAAATCATTCTGAGCTTTATGTACTTGTTCTACTTGAGTGGTAACCATAGAAGCATGTTTACTAATAAGTTTTAGTTCACCCTTAACATTAGCCATATAATCACTCAAGTGTTCAATCATATAAGCATTATGTTTCAATTGTCTACCAACATAAGCATTGAAGTCTTCTTGCTTAACCATAAAGTTATCAAACTCATCTAAGCATTAGCTAGCAAACTTAGTAGGAGGGATTTCAGCTTTATCATATCTATAGAGAGACTTTACCTTTACTACTTGTGTCAGGTTATCAAGACCATATGTTTCTTCAACACGCGGTAAATTAAGACCATGTATTTCTTCAATAGGAGGTAAATTCTTAACATCTTCAGCTTTAATACCTTTTTATTTCATAGATTTCTTTGCCTCTTGCATATCTTCAGGACTGAGAAATAGAACACCCCTTTTCTTCGGAGTTGGCTTAGGAGTTGGTTCAGGAATTGGATCAGGAAGTGTCCAATTATTTTCATTAGTCAACATATTATTCAATAAAATTCCAGCTTCATCTGGTGTTCTTTTCCTGAAAACACAACCAGCACAACTATCCAGGTGATCTCTGGAAGTATCGGTTAGTCCATTATAAAAGATATCAAGTATTTCATTTTTCTTAAGAGGATGATCAGACAAAGCATTAAGTAATTGGAGAAGCCTCCCCCATGCTTGTGGGAGACTCTCTTCTTCAATTTGCAGAAAATTATATATTTCCCTTAAAGAAGCTTGTTTCTTATGAGAGGGGAAATATTTAGCAGAGAATTAATAAATCATATCCTGGGGACTATGCACACAACCAGGATCAAGAGAATTAAACCATATCTTAGCATCACCCTTTAATGAGAACGGAAATAATTTAAGGATATATAATAGCGAGTTTTCTCATCATTAGTGAATAGGGTGGCTATATCATTTAATTTAGTAAGATGTGCCACAACAGTTTCAGATTCATAGCCATAGAAAGGATCGGATTCAACCAAAGTAATTATATCAGGGTCAACAGAGAATTCATAATCCATCCAAGATTATATTTCATTCTAGCATAAGCAGGATCATATTTCATTCTAGCATTCAAAGTTTTTTGTTTCAACTTAGCTAATAATTTCTTAAGATCACTCCTATCATTGCAAGCAAGAAAATCTCTAGCAGTTTCTTCATCCATAACATAGCCCTCTGGCACAACAGGTAATTCATATCTAGGGGAGAATCTTCATCGTCACTTTCAACAATATTATCAGTTTCAATAATTTCATTCTCTCTAGCCCTAGCAAGTTGTTCATCAAGAAATTCACCAAGTGGCGCAGTAGTATCAAGCATAGAAGTAGTCTCATCATAAGTATCATGCATAGCAGAAGTGGCATCATCAATAACATGCGACATATCAGAATTAATAGCAGAAGCAGGTTTAGGTATCGCAAGCTTACTCAAAACAGAAGGTGAATCAAGTGCAGAGCTAGATGGCAGTTCCTTACCTCCCCTCGTAGTTGAGGGATAAATCTTCGTTCTTGAATCTTTCAAGTTCTTCATAATGATAAGCAGATATAAATCCCAAGTGACTCAAAGAATAGAGCTATGCACCCCAGCAACGGCGCCAGAAAATAGTCTTGATAACCCACAAGTATAGGGGATCGCAACAGTTTTCGAGGGTAGAGTATTCAACCCAAATTTATTGATTCGACACAAGGGGAGCCAAAGAATATTCTCAAGTATTAGCAGCTGAGTTGTCAATTCAACCACACCTGGAAACTTAATATCTGCAGCAAAGTGTTTAGTAGCAAAGTAATATGATAGTAGTGGTAACGGTGGTAAAAGGAACGGTAGCAAAAGTAATATTTTTGGTGTTTTGTAGTGATTATAAGAATAGCAACGGAAAAGGAAATAAGCGAAGAACAATATATGGAAATCTCGTAGGCAATGGATCGGTGATGGAGAATTATGTCGGATGCGGTTCATCATGTAACAGTCATAACATAGGGTGGCACCGAACTAGCTCAGTTCATCAATGTAATGTAGGCATGTATTCCGAATATAGTCATACGTGCTTATGGAAAAGAACTTGCATGACATCTTTTGTCCTACCCTCCTGTGGAAGCAGGGTCCTATTGGAAACTGGGGTATTAAGGCCTCCTTTTAATAGAGTATCGGACCAAAGCATTAACACATAGTGAATACATGAACTCCTCAAACTACGGTCATCACCGGGAGTGGACCCGAGTATTGTCACTTCGGGGTTGCCGGATCAAAACACATAGTAGGTGACTATTGACTTGCAAGATAGGATCAAGAACTCTCATATATTGATGAAAACACAATAGGTTCAGATCTGAAATCATGGCACTCGGGCCCTAGTGACAAGCATTAAGCATAGCAAAGTCATAGCAACATCAATCTCAGAACATAGTGGATACTAGGGATCAAACCCTAACAAAACTAACTCGATTACATGATAAATCTCATTCAACCCATCACCGTCCAGCAAGCCTACGATGGAATTACTCACGCACGGCGGTGAGCATCATGAAATTGGTGATGGAGGATGGTTGATGATGACGATGGCGACGGATTCCCCTCTCTGGAGCCCCAAACGGACTCCAGATCAGCCCTCCCGAGAGAGTTTAGGGCTTGGCGGTGGCTCCGTATCGTAAAACGCGATGAATCCTTCTCTCTGGTTTTTTTCTCCCCGAAAGTGAATATATGGAGTCAGGGTTGAGGTCGGTGGAGCGTCAGGGGGCCCACGAGGCAGGGGGCGCGCCCCCCACCCTCGTGGACAGGTGGAGGCCCCCCTGATGTGGATCTTCCTTCTAGTATTTTTTATGTATTCCAAAATAATTCTCCGTTGATTTTCAGGTCATTCCGAGAACTTTTATTTCTGCACAAAAATAACACCATGGCAATTCTGCTAAAAACAGAGTCAGTCCAGGTTAGTTCCATTCAAATCATGCAAGTTAGAGTCCAAAACAAGGGCAAAAGTGTTTGGAAAAGTAGATATGACGGAGACGTATCATTCTCCACCAGCCGCCGATGGCTACAGCTGCACCGACGACCTGAAGGGGCAGGGGCCGGCCTGGAAGTGGTGATGATCTGCCTTTATTCAATTTAATTTCAAGTTTTAGATGTAGTTTCAAGTTGTCTGTTGTTTATGTGAACTTTGGTGGTCATTTGAACATACGGGCTTTTGGTGAAAGTGTGCTTGCCTATGTATGTTTGCTAATCTACGTAGTTTGATCAACGTTGCATAGTTTAGTATGGATATAGGGGATCGGATATGAGATACACGGATGTGGACGACGCTATTTGAGAATTACCTGTTCACTGCCCGCGGACGCGTCCAGGCGCGTCCGCGGGCGTTTGAGATGTTATATTTGTCCTTTGCAGCTGTAGATGCTCTAAAAAGGGTGACGAAGAGGAGGTCCTTCTATTCATTAACAGGTGGGGCCCACGTCTCATTTTTCACATCAGTCGGTCAAAAAATTAGGTCTTCGCCATGTCAGCCCAACAAGTGGGACCAACTTATCATTTTTGTTGTTTTCATAACTTATGAGACAATCAGTGCTCTCCATAATAGGTTAGGCCAGAGTTAATGGTTTTTTGTGCCTTAACATAAGTACAATACCAAGTTGTTACCTTAATCTTAGTTGTGATGGTTTTGAGTAAATAACTCTAAGTGTGTTTCCCGCAAAAAAACACTAAGTCTGTTTAACACTCTTTTAAGGTGCGAGTTGTGTGGGGAAGTGCATGCATGAACCCGGGTACATATGAACCCACTTCGGAAAACATATTTCTAAGAGAAAAATTCACTACATGTCGTGGTTTTGTCACGACAGATGTCCTCGTGAAAGGACTTAGTCGTGGAGCCATCGCTATGGGTTAGCTTAAAGGGGTTAAACCGGACAAGGGACACGAGAGTTTTATACTAGTTCGGCCCCTTACGATGAAGGTAAAAGCCTACGTCTAGTTGTGATGGGATTGCTGGGGTTTCGATGACTATGGAGCGAATCCGCTTTGCCTGGCTCTCGAGTTGTTGTTGTGTGTTGTCCCTAAACCGTCGTTGGGTCGTCCCTTTATATACATAGGTCGACGCCCGTCGGTTGACAGAGTCCCGAGGCTGGATCATCAACGTGTCCAACTTGGTCTCTATCTCTCCTATCTTACAATACAAGTTACATGATAATGCTGGTTTACATCTACAGGCCTTAATCCACCTTTGGGCATTGGGCCTTCGTAAAGCGCCACCATCCTTGGTCTTCATGGCCTTCTAATCTTCATAGAGTTAACCCGGCCACTCTTGGCTGGTTTACGTCCAGAAGTAATATCCCCAACATTAGGCCCTAGATTGATTTGAACTTGTTCATGTCAATCTTTCAACACTTAGAAAAATTCTTGCCCTTGCACCTCCGCATAGATCTTGTAAACCGCCCTGACGTCATCCTCCGGATTTGTGGTAAACCGCTGTGATGTCATATATTCATTGAAGCCGAAGATGCCTTTTATTAATGAGCATCCAACCATCAAAGCGTTAAAGATCCATTTTTGAGCTCCTCGATTCTCGCGCCTGTCGCTTATCTCTTCGCCTTATAAATAGGGCTGAGACCCCTTTTTCTGTTTCCTCCGCTACCTCTTCATCTCTTCTTCCTCCTCGTGATGTCCCTGCGCCCGAACGCCGCCGCCGTCGTCGAACTTTGCCCCTGCCTCATCATTGGCCGCTGCATTAACCTGACTGGACCAGAAAAGTGTGGCGCATCTCCTCCATTCCTGTAACACTGGTAAGCCCTCTCTCTTTCCGCCCTAGATATTCGCCATTAGGGTTTGTATTCATCGGAGTTCATCGAAGTTCTAGAGTTGTTCTTCCTTGTTCTTCTTGGTAGCATCATAGGCTAGTCTTAGATCTGCTTTAGCCCTTGCGCGACCGTAGCCAGAATCTCATTCTTCCTTATTAGATCACCCCTTTACATAGATAACAACTCTTCTGATTCTGACGAACTGGTTAAACACCTAAAGTTTGAATATATTCAAGTTTTCTGTCACCCCTTAGATCTGAAATCACCATATAAATCTATGAAACATGTTTCCCTCACTTTGATATTTTTAGATCTGTATTCCTCACACCAATATAGGCGGTTTAACTTTTTGAAGTATGATAATCCGGCAGGTACCATTAGTCCCCTTCTAAACCGCCGATTCATTTATACTCCAGTTTAATAAGATGCACATACCTCTACTTCTTTTCATTGCTTTACCACTCATAAACACTCTGTTGTAGGCGGTTTATAACTTCCTCTGATTTATCAATTTCACATGCTTGGATTCCTTTTCCCTCAACCTGTTGTACCTTATGCATCATCATTAATGAATCATAAATTGGCATTATGTTCTTCCCAGCTCTTCACTTGCAATGGATAAACAGTTCTGTTCCTGTAACTAGGTCCCTTCCCGGGTTACTAAGGAGCAATTGAACGGAATGGTCAAGACTGGCACCTTACCGAAGAAGAATGAGATCCGGTGGCGAGTTCCTGGGCCAGAAAATCCTCCTACCCCCAAATAGGGTGAAGTAGTGGTGTTTGTTGATCATATAGGTCGTGGCTTTAAACCGCCCGGATCTAAGTTTTTTCGAGATGTACTTGCCAGCTTTCAGCTCCACCCTCAAGACATTGGACCCAACTCGGTATCCAATATATGCAACTTTCAAGTTTTTTGTGAAGCGTACCTACAAGAAGAACCAACTGTTGAGCTGTTCCGGGATTTCTTCCATTTAAACCGTTGCACTGAATTTGTAGACGGACCCAATACTGAACTTGGCGGCATCTCTATTCAGAAAAAGGAAAGAGGCTGTGTTTTCTCATGCCAAACTTCACAGTCACCCAAAAGAGTGGAATCAAACTTGGTTTTATTGCAGAGACACCTCTCCTGAAGATGAGAACCCTATGCTGGGTTATCGTGCTCACCGGCTTGCTAATACTCATCCACTTCTGCAATGACTAAGTTCCCAGGAACGGGCCTCGTACGCCCCTCAACTCGCCAAGCTTAGAGCCTTTATGGCCAACGGTTTAATAGGTGTGGACTTCGTCCATTGCTAGATATCTTGGAGTATCCTGTCATTAAGTCGCCGCGGCGGTTTAATGTGTGAGTACACTTGTGATGTACAAGACTCTCAATGTCATATCAATATTCAGCTAACAGATGAGGAAGTCACTGAATCTGTCAAGAAAATGTTGAATGAACCAAAAACTGTCTGCAGCAAGACCGGGTTAAGCCCCTTTTACACGCAAAACAAACCGCCCGCTGTAAGTATTGTCTGTACTTCCGTTTTACACCTGATATTTTTGGACTCTGCAGTCTTTGAATACCCTCTGCCCATTTTTAAACAGGGTGATGATCCATTCTGGAAAAAGAAACCTCAAGAGAAAGCGGCAAAACCTTCTCGTCCTAAGACAAAAGCCGTCAAGAAAACCACAAAGAGGAAGGTACCTGAACGCATCAGTTTAGAGCTGGATGATGGCCCGGATGAACCGGACACAGAGGTAGAACTTGATTCACTTGGTTCACTTTTCATGCATCTCATTGACAATGATATTTATCAGGAGGACGTTGAGGGAAGCCAAGCTGACGATGCAGAGGTAATTATCCTTTCCTCCAGTTCAGAATCTCTGCCAACACAAAAAATCCGACAAGCAGTCCGGAAAGTAAGTTTTTCTCACCCTCTTGCTCACTTGGACCCAAAATTTCTTTTGAAGAAGCAGCAGCACGAGGCTCGCCGCACAACCCGGCACAGCGGTCAAACGGTCACCTCATCGATATGCAGCCATGAGTGGATCCTTAGAATCCCAAGTGCCAGATACCTGCTGAGCCACCAGGTCCGAGTCACCGAAGCACTTAACTGGGCTTAAATTCATCTCCTTAGCCATCTGAAGGCCATGGAGCAAGGCCTCATATTTAGCTGCATTGTTAGTACAAGGGAACATTAAGCGGAGAACATAACAAAACTTGTCACCTCGTGGGGAAGTTAATATGACTCCAGCCCCCGAGCCCTCCAATTGTCTGTTCCCATCAAAATGAATAGTCCAGTACATGTTATCTGGCTTCTCCTCCGGTGCCTGCAACTCTGTCCAATCATTAATGAAATCCACAAGTGCTTCTGATTTGATTGTTGTGCGAGGCGTATATTTTATCCCATGAGGTCCAAGCTCAATAGCCCATTTGGCAATCCGGCCAGTCGCCTCTCTGTTTTGGATGATATCTCCCAAAGGGGCTGAACTAACCACTGTGATAGGATGACCTTGAAAATAATGCTTGAGCTTCCGGCTTGCCATAAAAACTCCATACACCAGCTTCTGCCAATGCGGATACCTCTGTTTTGATTCAATAAGCACCTCACTGATGTAATAAACGGGCCGTTGAACCGATACTCCTTTCCGGCCTCCTTGCGCTCCACCACAATAGCCACACTAACAGCTCGAGCGTTAGCAGCCACATATAAGAATAAGGGCTCTTTATCAACTGGAGCCGCAAGGACCGGCAGCTCGGCCAACTGTCTCTTCAAATCCTCAAATGCTTTATCAGCCGCGTCACTCCAGACGAAATAATCCATTTTCTTTAGCATCTGATACAAAGGAATAGCCTTCTCCCCAAGGTGGCTGATAAACCGGCTTAAAGCTGCAATCCGGCCCGCCAAACACTGAACATCATTGATACATGCCGGTTTAGCCGGGGACGTGATAGCTGGGATCTTTTCCGGGTTAGCCTCAATGCCTGTGTTGGACACTAGTAAACCCAAGAGCTTGCCTGTTGGAACACCAAAGACACATTTAGTCGGATTAAGCATCATCTTATAGACCCGAAGGTTGTCAAAAGTCTCTCTCAAGTCATCTATCAATGTTTCCTCCTTCCTGGACTTCACCACAATGTCATCCACATAAGCGTGGACATTGCGCCCAATCTATTTATGAAGACAATTCTGAACACAGCGATGATAAGTCGCCTGGGCACTCTTGAGCCCGAAAGGCATAGACACATAGCAGAAGGTTCCAAAGGGAGTTATGAAGGTTGTCTTCTCCTGGTCCTTAACTTCCATTTTAATCTGATGATAACCAGAATAAGCATCCAGAAAACACAAACGGTCACAACCCGACGTAGCATCAATAATCTGATCAATATGCGGGAGAGCAAAGGGATCAGCTGGACAGACCTTGTTCAAATCTGTGTAATCCACACACATATGCCAAGTGTCGTTTTTCTTAAGCACCAGCACCGAATTAGCTAGCCACTCAGGGTGAAAGACCTCCACAATAAACCCTACTACAAAAAGCCGGGCTACCTCCTCACCAATAGCCTTACGCCTCTCTTCGTTGAAGCAGAGGAGAAACTGCCTGACCGGTTTGAACTTAGGATCTATATTAAGGGTGTGCTCAGCGAGTTCCCTCAGTACACCTGGCATGTCAGAAGGCTTCCATGCAAAGATGTCCCGGTTCTCACGGATGAACTCGATGAGCGCGCTTTCCTATTTCAGATATAGGTTAGCGCTAATGCTGAACTACTGAGATGAATCGCCAGGAACAAAATCAACCGCTTTAGTATCTGCAGCCGATTTAAATTTCAGTGCCGGATCATGCTCTATAGTTGGCTTCTTCAGAGAAGTCATATCTGCCGGATCAACATTGTCCTTATAAAATTTCAGCTCCTCGGTGGCACAAACTGACTCAGCATAAGCCGCATCCCCTTCCTCACATTCTAAAGCAATCTTCCCGCTTCCATGTACCGTGATGGTCCCCTTATGACCCGACATCTTAAGCTGCAGATAAGCATAACACGGCCTCGCCATGAACTTAGCATAAGCCGGCCTTCCGAACAGGGCATGATATGGGCTCTTGATTTTCACCACTTCAAAAGTCAAAGTTTCTGATCTTGAATCATGATCGTCTCCAAAAGCCACCTCTAGGGCTATCTTGCCAACTGGGTATGCCGATTTACCAGGCACCACTCCATGAAAGACAGTGTTCGACGGTTTAAGACTCTTGTCTGTCAGCCCCATGCGACGGAAGGTATCATAGTAAAGGATATTGATACTGCTCCCTCCATCCATAAGCACTTTGGTGAACTTGTAGCCCTCGACTTGAGGTGCCACTACTAAGGCCAGATGACCCGGATTATCATCCTGGGGCGGATGATCTTCTCGACTCCATAAAATGGGTTGTTCAAACCAGCGCAAATACTGAGGCACCGCCGGTTCAACGGAGTTCATGGCCCTCTTGTGAAGCTTCTGATCGCGCTTACACAAGCTAGTGGTAAAAACATGATATTGCCCACTATTCAACTGCTTCGGATTGCTCTGATGACCCGACTGCTGCTACTGATTCCCCTGATGGTTATAACCTCTGTGATTGCCCTGATTACCTTGATTACCATGTCCAGCTTGATTACCTTGGAATCCTGAACCGGAGCTGCTGCCTCCGTAACCCAGCCCATGAAAACCACTTCCTGAACCACCAGGCGGGCCATTGTCGTATTGAAACATATTGGAATTTTTGAACTCTCGCATGATGAAACAATCCTTCCAAAGATGCAAAGTTGGCTTCTCCTTCGATCCATGCTTTGGACAAGGTTGATTTAGTAGGCGCTCCAGATTGGGGCCTGACCATCCACCCCTCTGGGGTGGTTTACCCTTATGATGCTGACCGTTATCCCGGGCCTTGGTGTTAGCCACAAAATCCAGGCTATTGTCCGCTTTGCACTTACCATTGTTCCCATGACCTATCGGGTTATGCTACTACCCCTTGGCACTGCCATTCTTGTTCCCTTTCCCTAGTTTGTCCTCTTCAGAATCAGGGTCCTTGGTACTATCTGAATCGGCATATTTAACCAAAGCGATCATAAGCGTTGACATGTCATTACAATGACGTTTGAGCCTTCCCAACTTCAGTTTTAATGGCATGAACCGGTAGCTGCCCTCCAACGTCAAAATTGATGTATATGCATTGATGCGGTCTGATGAATGCAAAATAGCTGAGACTCGCTTCACCCAATGGGTTGTAGATTCCCCATCCTCTTGAACACAAGCGGCTAGGTCCACAATTGACATGGGTTGCTTACATGTATCCTTGAAATTCTGGATAAACCGGCTCTTTAACTCGGCCCATGACGCAACGGAATTAGCTGGTAGACTCTTTAACCAGGTACGGGTCGTTCCTTCCAACATCATGGTGAAATACTTAGCACACACCGCTTCATCCACATCCACCATCTCCATTGCCATCTCATAACTCTCAACCCATGGTTCAGGGGGTAAATCGGCAGTGTAATTGGGCACCTTGCGAGGGCCTTTAAAATCCTTGGGCAGTCGTACATTACACAAGGCCAGGGTGAGGCATGGCGCCCCCAAAGAACTGAAGACCACACCTGGCTCCAGTGAGGTGGTCGGACGAACCGGAGTAGGCTGACGACCTGCGTGCTGAGCTGCTAACTCGGCCTCTCAACGTGCTCGGCTATGATCCACCACATCTTGTGCATTAGCACCACCACCTTCCGGGTTATGGTGATGCACACTGCTTGACACAGCCGGTTCATCAATATGCATGTTGTAGCTCCGGCTTGGACGGGGGGTGGAATGGATCCTCTCACGACTATGCGAATAAGCCCGCTGGTGGGTTAAAGCCGTTTGGAGGAGTTACCTCGCCCGTCATGTCTCAACCGCCACCGATGACTTGCCTTCGATCGGGAGAGCTGCCAATCATGAAGCGGCGGCCATAATGTTATCCAGCGGGTTGGAGTAATGCCCCGGGGGCGTTGGAACACGCTGTGGCACAATGTTGTTCTGACGAGGCGGGTCCATCATGCGCGGCTGAACTGGTGCTCCTGTTACCGGTGCCTCAGTCCGGTTTACCACTGGCTGGTTACTCATTCCCGCTCCGGGCATGTTGAAGAGGTTCCTTGCCTCCAAGGCTGACGGAAGGCGCTATTGGTATCTTCTCCTCATGACATCATCCGACACGCTCCGATCCAGCATAAGCCGGTACGCCTGAGCCTCCAATCCGGCCCGCTCTGCAGCCATCCTGGCGTTTTCTACTGCCAGGTCCGCTTTAGCTTGAGTTATCTGATCCTTCACCTTTGCAATCTCCGTGTTGTGCTAATCCCGGTTTGCCACATCCACCTCCGCTGCTAGTAATGTTGCTAAAGTGTCGAACAGATCGGACAAAACCTGAGCCGGAGGCGGTGCAGAGCCCCCTGCTCCCGCTGGCGTTGCTATTGCTGAACCGGAGATCATTGCCGCGGCGGTAGAAGAGTGTTGCGCTGGTTGTGTACCAGCCATGAAGACCGCGACCCGGCTTCGCAAATCGAGGGGGTCCGGAATACTATTGCCATCGGAACCTCCACTAATCCGGCCATCCTGTAGTTGGTACAGGGACTCGGTCTCTCCGGTTGAAGACTCTTCGTCGGAACAGACAACGGTTTCTCCATCAGATGCTGGTCGATCCTCATATTCCGCTCCATGGATGACACCTACGAAAACATGCCTTGCTGCAGGCTGAACCTGGGCAGGGCTTGCACGCTGAGCCATCTCGATGATGTCGGTGCAGGTGTCCGACTCAGAGCCCGGTTCGGCGATCTTGCCGATGAAGACGTGAATCCCACCAAAGGGGACCCGGTACCCGTATTCAATTGAACCGGCCTCAAGACCCCATCCTGCATCATCGATGTAGAGCTTGCCGCGACGATTTTTAGTCATCCGGCCCACAGCGTATCACTTGAGCCCTTCAAAGCTGCCCTTCAAGAACTCAAAACCATAGTGCGATAGCCCCACGGTGGGCGCCAACTATCGTGGTTTTGTCACGGCATATGTCCTCATGAAAGGACTTAGTTGTGGAGCCATCGCTACGGGTTAGCTTAAAGGGGTTAAACCGGACAAGGGACACGAGAGTTTTATACTAGTTCGGCCCCTTATGATGAAGGTAAAGCCTATGTCAGGTTGTGATGGGATTGCTGGGGTTTCGATGACCAGGGAGCGAATCCGCTTTGCCTGGCTCTCGAGTTGTTGTTGTGTGTTGTCCCTAAACCGCCGCCGGGTCGTCCCTTTATATACATAGGTCGACACCCGTCGGTTTATAGAGTCCCGAGGCTGGATCATCAACGTGTCCAACTCGGTCTCTATCTCTGCTATCTTACAATACAAGTTACATGATAATGCTGGTTTACATCTAGAGGCCTTAACCCGCTTTGGGCCTTGGACCTTCGTAAAGCGCCACCATCATTAGTCTTCATGGGCTTCTAATCTTCATAGAGTTAACCCGGCCACTCCTGGCCGGTTTACGTCCAGTAGTAATATCCCCAACACTACAGGTCCTCATACTCGTCGTGTTAGCCGCATTTCTCCCCATACTTGTAAATACCCGAAATACAGTCCTACAACTTATCTCAGCGGTTCATCTATGGTCCAAAATACCGTTTGCTCTACGTATCTGTTGATCTGGCTATTGCCCTGGGTCGCTCGATTCAGGGAAATGCGGGCAGGGGGGTTGCAAAATCGCTGAATTTACGTTGTTCCCCCCATCTGGTTGGACCGCGTGTCACCTGGTCGGTCGCCAGGGAATAAAGCATTACCCACCTGGTCCGACCGATCCATCCACCTGGTCGGACCCGACCAGACCGAGTCGCTCCACTCCCCTGCTCTGCTCCGCTCCTCCCCTGCTTTGTCGTCGCTGTCGCGGTGCCTCGGCGGGCCTGGCGGTCTTTGGCGACGCCCGCAATGAGCTCGTCGTCGGACGCCGAGCCGCCGCCGACTGCTTCGTTTGGTAGAGGACTACGTGACGTCCCTCTCGCTCCCTCCCATCATCAGGATCATGCCTCGCCGCCGATGTATGATACGTCGCCATCGTCACCACCTTCTCTGCCTGATCTGTCCATTTTAGCTTCGGGAAAGAGTGCGTGTCCTACTCAATTGCGCATACGGGATAGGGTTTAGGGTTCTTGACCCTCTTTTTTGTCAAGGATGAGGTGCGCATGGTAGGGTTTTAGCCGTGGATGGTGAAGTTAGTGGCAGATCCAAATTAGGGTTTCATGATGCCTTTTGGTAGGTTCTTTGTAGATGAACTATGATTGTACAGAGGTGATTAAGGTTTTAATTGCTCGAATTGTTAGGCAAAGGGTATGCCCTGTTTTTTGGTCGTATATGTTAGCTTAAATTAGGTTACATGCGTCGAACATATGTTGTTTTGTTAATGAGATGACTGTTTGTTTGCCAGATCCCCTAAAAGAACAGGCTTTTGGACGTGAAAGATCATACATTTGTTACTTGATATGCCATGAATTCCATCATTTTGTTGTGGAAATGTCTGAACTTTTAGTGTCTAAACCTGTCTAAATTATCTATTTCTGAACCTGTCTGAAAATTGACATTTTGGTTAGATTGGTGTAGTTACACTGAGCCATTTCTAGCAAAGATACTTTCAAATACATAGTTGAACATGTAATTTTGGTTAGTTTGGGTCATGTATTCAAGTGGCTGAACATTTTTGTCTGAACATTGATAGTTTTGTTATTACTATCTGAACATTTTTTTGTCTGAACATTGATAGTTTTGTTAGACTGGTGCAGTTACATTGTGTCAATTTCCTAGCTCAGATGCTCTCAAATAGCATGGTTGTGTCACTGTGTAGTTGCATTATCTCTTCCCCTATGTTATTATTGTATGTCTGAACATTTTGTCGTTTCATTTTGTTTTGCAGGCCCCCTAAGCAACCACTTCTCTGTTGAGGTCATACATGGTGGCTATTTCCTATGTGCAGGCAAGCATAGGGGTTATCATAAGGGCCACTCCATTTGGTATGACTACTGTGATGTAGATAATTGGACACCTACAGTTGTTGCCAGTCTGCTGGAGGAAATTGGGTATGAGTTCGAGGGCGGGATAAGGGCTTACTGGTGTGTTCCTAGACTGACAGTGTATAAGAATGGCTTAAGAGAAATTAAGTTGGGGGACAACACAATGACAGAAAACATGAAGGATTGTGTTCTCAATGGAAACCATTTCCAGCAGATATTTCTTGATCATGATGACAATATGAGGTCATATATTTCCCCTGTTCCAGTTCATTCTGATGATGAGGATCCTCCTAAAGCCAAATTCAGTGGACTGAGGCCTAAGAAGGAGCAAGTGCAAGAGGAGTAGTCACATCAATTTCTAGTGCAAGAGGATCATTCTGACCAAGTGCAAGAGGAAAATGTTGATCAAGTGCAAGTGTTACAGGAGCAGGATCGGCAAGATCAATTGTATGATGCAGAAAGTGAGGAAGAGTTAGAAGAAGAGGAGTACATACCAGGTCCTCCTCAGCCAGGAGAATATATTCATACATTTCAATTTGAGTCCAGGGGCAGAAGGAAAACCTGTAAGGTTTTAAACATGGATGCAGAAGATGGAATTGGTGATTCAGCAATGAGATCTTCAGCAATTCATGATTCTGATGAAGATTTCAATCCACAACTTGTTGATTTAGATATTGATCTGCAAGATGATGATGACTTGTTTGACAGAAATGTTGATTGTGATAAAGGTAAAGGTTTAGCAGTCCAAGAAGAACCTGATGATCCAGTTGAAGATATGGGCCTGTGTTTGCCTTCTTCTGATGAAGATAAGGTTAAGCTCAATTTCAAATGTTTCAAAGAAGAAGACCTGTCTAAACCAGAGTTCCAAGTGGGACATACATTTGCAAGTGTTGAATTACTGAGGAAAGCTATCAAAGAGTACAGCTGTAGGGAAAGGGTTGACATTAAGTGCCCCAAAAATGATAGGAAAAGACTGCAAGCCATTTGTGAAGAAGGTTTCCCTTGGTCTTTGTTTGCATCATTTGATTGCAGAACAAAATGCTTGATGGTCAAGAAATACAACCCAAAGCATACTTTCATAAAGAAATGGTCTGTGAAGTCATTCACTGCTCCATTCATGGCAGGAAAATATATTGATTCTTTCAGAGCAGATGAAAACATGAACATGAAATTTTTGCTAGGGTGGTTCAGAAGGACTGGAACATGATAGCTACAAGGAGCAAACTTAGAAGGGCTAAGAGACTAGTGAAGAAGGTCCTTGAAGGGGATGAGTTAGAGCAGTACGGCAGCATGTGGGATTATGCATAAGAAGTTAGAACATCAAACCCAGGTAGCTCTTTCTATGTGGGTGTCAATGATTATTTGGAAGTTGCTATTTCTCTCTAGATGCCTGCAAAAGGGGTTTCATGCAAGCCTACTGGCATGTCATATGTTTAGACGGATGTCACCTGAAGAGCAAGTATGGAGGTGTTATGCTGTGTGCTGTTGGGATGGATCCCAATGACTGCATTTACCCTCTGGCATTTGCAGTTGTGGAGGTAGAGAACACTGATACATGGAAATGGTTTTTGTCAAACCTGAAGAGTGACTTGGGAATACTCAATACAGAGCCATGGACTATTATGTCAGACAAGCAAAAGGGGCTGATCAAGGAAGTGAGGCAGCATTTTCCTGATTCAGAGCACATACATTGTGTCAGGCATATATGGCAGAATTTTCAGCAAACACACAAAGGAGATGTACTGAAGAACCAGTTATGGAAGTGTGCAAGGAGCACAACACCTGAACTGTGGGCTGCAAACATGGAGGAACTAAAGGCCATGAGCTTGGAAGCCTACACATGGCTTGAGCAACTACCACCAAACACTTGGGTCAGGGGTTTCCAAAGAGATTTTCCTAAGTGTGATATCCTTCTGAACAACAACTGAGATGTTTTCGACAAATATATCCTTGAGGCTAGGGAGATGCTGATCAGATCAATGGTTGACAAGATCAAAACTCAGATCATGGTCAGATTCTACAATAAGAGAAAGGAGGTAGAGAACTGGCATGGCTCTATATGCCCAAAAATAAGGAAAATAGTTGAAAATAATATTGAGATGTCAGCTACATGCATGGTTTCAGGGGCTGGTGATGGCATTTTCCAGGTTGACAACAAGAACATGACATACATTATTGACATCAAGGAAGAGAGTTGTACATGCAAGAGGTGTGATATTGGTGGAGTTCCATGTCACCATGCAATTGCATGCTGCAGACATGAAATAATTGACCCTGGGACTTTGGTGCACTCCTGCTACAGTATTGAGGCATTCAAGCTAGCATACCAACCCATTATCAAGCCTTGCAGAGATAGGAGAGAGTGGGAGAAGATGAATGGGTGTGAAATCAAGCCACTGTCTATGAAAAAAAAAGTAGGGAGTCCTTCAAACAAGAGTAGGAGAAAGTAGTCTTTCCTATGGACTCAATGTGATCTTGGATCACTCAAATGAAAAAGCGGAGTCTTGAGCTTGAGCCAATCCTTTGTCCTTAGCAACTTGAAGGGGTTCCGCATCCTCTCGTCCACGTCACTCCACTGTTGAACTTATCTGAAGTATACTAGGTAGAGGTATTAGTCCAACAAGAAATATGTTGACATTAATTACCAAAATCACCTAGGGAGCACTTGTGCTTTTAGAGAACCTTTCCCCATCTAAGGGAGAGGCCATGGAGGAGGAAGCACAAAGGGAAGAACCGCTCTCCTCTCTCTTGGTGGCATCGAAGTGCCATCGGGGGAATCATCGCCGTGGTGATCGTCTTCATCAACATCACCTTCATCATCACTATCCTCATCTATTTTATGATGTCCACTCTCCCGCACCCCGCTGTAATCCCCTACTTGAACATGGTGCTTTATGCCACATATTATTATCCAATGATGTGTTGCCATCCTATGATGTTTTGAGTAGTTTTCCTTTGTCTTTTGGGTTAATTGATGATATAGCACTACTGCAAGATGGTCCAAACGCGACACTACAATCAGAGACCCTTCGACGAAACTGTGTGCGATGCCGTAATCGCAAACAGTGGTGTAATAAACCCGTCAAAAAAGGTGCAAAACATTTGCGATGGCGGATGCATGAAACACGGTTCAGATTTTAGTTGCGTGTGCGATGCAGGGCATATGGTTCAGTTCAATTAACTGTTTGGGATGAGGAGCAGCAAAAGAAACGGGCAGCCAGATGAAGGCATGTGCGATATACAACATATGGTTCACTAGGATGAACTATGTGTGATTATACAACACAATGGAAACGGTTCAACTGAACAAGATATGTGTGATATGTGGCAAACAGGTCAGTAATCAGAAATGTGTGCGAAGACCAATAATAACAGAGATGATTGCTACTAATATGCCATGTGATTTTCTCTATCTACAGTAGAATAACATGTATATATATAACTGAAATAAACATCCAATTACATAAGTGACTATACAGATCATTTGCACACACCTCAATAAACAATTGCATACATCTTACATTCTTAAGAAGTTGATCCCCACTAGTATTAATTCTCTCAACATGCACACTATCCACATCATCATTGTGCCACATCACCGTTCATTTTGCAAAGAACAACCAATTTGTCCCTCTCTCAGCCGTGTGACACATTGCAAAAATACCAACCGATCCTGCCAGCAAGGCCCAGCTCCCTCGATCCGTCTAAGGAGGCCCGAGTGTGTTCGGTTCTAAATTTTTCTCTTGTCCCCGTTGGCCACGCACATCCCACGTTCTCTCGCCCAGTATTTTTTCCGCCTTTTTTCACGTTCCCCAATTTTTTCTCTCGTCCCGTTAGCCTCCCACTTCCCCCACGTTTTTCTCAGAAACAAAAGTTGGGTAAAAAAATGAGGGAAAAGGCAAAAATAGCTGAGGCTGATGAGATTCGTATTGAAGCCCTCCTTGTTTGAGGCTGCAGGGCTTACACAAAGCCTAATAACCAACCAGCCAACACAAAGTTTATGTTTACATTCTAAAGAAATATACTACTTCATCGCTGGTGCATATTATTATCATGACATTTACACAGTAGTTATTCAAGGGTTTTCTTTCAACAACTTTTTTCCTATGTTAAAAACTTAACATGTGTAAATTATCAGGTCACCGGTCCATATATTATCATGTCATCTATACAAAAATAACCGATGAATATTTTCAACAATTGTTTTCCCTAGGGTCAAATGTTACCACATGTTTTGTACCTAATTTATCATGTATGCGATGTGTATAGCACCATACTATTTACACAGAAGTTATCGGGGATATTTCAAGACATTTTTTCCTCGGTCAATGTTACCTTGGTGTCTTATATCTAAGTCATCATGTCTGTGGTGCATAAATCACCATGGAATGTACAAAAAGAGTTACAACGTTATGTTATCAACAACTTTTCTCCCCGGGTGAAAGTTATCATCGTGTTTCTACGCAATTTATCAAAAATTATCATGCTATTTACACAGAAGTTATTGGGTGTATTATTATTATTTCTATTTGAACGGAAGTTATTGTACATAATTCATCAGGTCCAGGGTGCGTATATTACCGTGCTATTCACACAAAAGTTATCGGAGGTATGTTCCAACAACTTTATTCCCGGATCAAAAAGTTATCATGGTGTATGTATTTGAGTTATCCGTGGTCCATAAATTATCGTATTATTTTCATAGAAGTTACTGCACGCATGCTTTGAAACAATTTTGCCCTGAGCCAAATTTACCCCGGTGTTTGTATGTTAGTTATCATGTCCACAATGCGTACATTACCATGCTATTTTCATAGAAGTTACCATGCTATCAGGTTCGCGAGCTTGACCTTACTTATAGAACACAACAACAAAACAAGGTATAGCCTAGTTATGTATTGTCTAGTGGGAAAAACGATGGGACTAGGAGATAAATCGTCAAAGCTCAAAATTGGAAAGAAAAAGAAATGACTTTTACCGCATCCTATTTCCATCTCAGGCTCTCAGTCCTTATTTACCAAAACTACATAAAATAGTACCCAATCACAACATACTGCATGCCTAGATGGTTGTCTCAGCTAGCCCACAACCAGTGGGTGCGGGGTTTGACTCCCGCTCTGCTCATTCTTTGAAATATTTATGGAGACGATAGGGCGAGCCATCGAAATTAGCGACAGGGATTGTGGTATGCGCTATCGTCAATCAGAAGTCAGCCAATGCGTTCGGTCATTTTTCAAAAACCATTTGGTGTGCCACATACATTAGTCATTTCATATAAGTTACTTGTGGTATATTTTTCAACATTTTTTCCATCTTGGTCAAAGTTACGACAGTGTTTGTATGTAAGTTATCGGGTATGTGATTCGTATATTACTGTGCTATTTTCGCATAAGTTATCGAGGGTATGTTTTTCTATAACTTTGTCCCCTCTTTGGTGAAAGTTATGGCGACATTTGTACGTAAATTATCGGGTATGTGGTTCACATATTACCATGCTATTTTCACATAAGTTAGCGGCTTATATTCTTCAAAACTTTCCCCGCTTAGTCAAAAGTTACCTCGTTATTTGTACGTAAATTATCGGATATGTGATTCATATATTACCATGTTATTTTCACATAAAGTACCGACGGGGTATGTTTTTCAACAGATTTTCCCCCTTGGTTAAAGTTACCACGGTGTTTGTAGAGAAGTTATCGGGTATGTGGTTCATATAGTATCGTGCTATTTTCACATATTATATCGATGATATTTTTTAATAACTTCTGTTTCCGATGCAAAAGTTACAATAGTGTTTGTATGGTTCTTATTACCATGTTATTTAAACAGAATTATCAGGGCGTATGTTTGAACAGCCCCCCTACCCCGGTAAATCTTACCGCAATGTTTCTATGTAAATTATCATATATGCATCTTGTATATTACCATGCTATTTGCACATAAAGTTGTCGGGGTATCTTTTATCAGAAACTTAATGTGTGTGTTTGTAGGTAAGTTATCAGGTCCACAGTGCTTAAAATACCATGTTGTTGTTGAGTAAGTAGGGAATTTCTTGATTAAATTAATCCATGAGTAAATCACTAGCATGACATTGACACAAATAAACGCATACTGATATTCAGTCAAGCAAGCACATACTACGCTAATTGCGGAAAGATCTACGTATAACGCTAGCATGGTTAAAACAAAAAACAGTAGGAGCGAGATAAACGAGTTATACCCTCCAGTAGGCCATGCAGAGGTTGCGGCTTTGGTGGCAGCAGCGGCGTCCTCGGCGGCCTTCTTGCCAGCTTCAACTTTCTCGGCGGTAGCACGTTTGGCGTCAGTGGACATGGTGATGATGAAGGCGACGCGGACGTAGAGGAAGTAGACGATCGGAAGCGAGCAGTCGCGTAATCGCTGCCCAAAAACCTATTCACCCCTCACCCCGTACAGGAACCAGAAGGGTGTGGTTTCGGAGACCTGCTCTTTCGTCGACCACATACGCGACGGACGAGATGGAGTCACCGGCAGCAGCAGCAGCAAGGGAACGACGGTGGGCGTGCGCGCGAAGCAGATGTGATCTGTTCGTGGCGGCTAGGGTTAGGAGACACCACGCACTTATATAGGTGCAGCCGCGTGGAGAGACATGGGCTCAACCCACGTCCGAGTCCATGACAGCCCATGATCCGACGTCTCAGATTGTGGCCCAGCTGTGAGAGAACTCTCCGTTAGTGACTAGCAAAAATAAGCGCATAGGTGTGAGCTCGACTCGGCTCAATCCCGCAACCCGCGGCGCGGTGCGTCGTGACGAGGCATGGCGTGGCGTGGCGAGGTGGGCGGCGGAGGAGGAGTGCGCGAGGGCCTCATCTCTTCTCTAGCTCCAATAGCATGTAGAAGAGAAACCCTTATAAGGAGGTCCAACTCCTCTTCCACTTCCGGGGTGGGACTAAACTTCCCACTCCACCTAGTGCCAATAAACCCACATGGGCCCTTAGAGATTTTTCAGAAATTGCTATATGGGCCTAGAGCCCATCTCAAATTTCAGCAATCCCCCACCAGATCTCGAGGGCCCATTGTGTCCTCTGTTCCAATTGATGTTCGATATACCAGTGTTTCAGTGAAGACATGTTAAGGTTGAGATTCACCTAGAGAAAGTAGCTACACTCCTTCACAACTGAACAACGGACTATGCCTTGAATTGTCAGTTTGGCGTAAAGAAGCTTCACCACATGTCTTACTAGTACTGGGCTGCCGAAGGCTGACCCCTCGGGTGGAGCATATAAGTCATACTTCTGGCCTATTCATGAGCTTACTAGAGATCACCCCAATCTCATAGACCGTGACTAGCAGTCGGGATCACATAGGTGTGTTCCTCCAAAGATTGCTCTGTAGGAAAGCATCTTGCTTACATAAGCTTTGGAACTCATTAAGACAATAGTTGTAATGCCCCGAGACCGATGTGCCAAGTGTCCTCCAGTTATTCGCTGTTGTTGCCTTGTCATTGCTTGTGTGTCATGCATTCCATATCATGTCATCATGTGCATTGCATTTGCATACATGTTCGTCTCATGCATCCGAGCTTTTTCTCTGTTGTCCGTTTTGCAATCCGGCGCTCCTATGTCATCCGGTGTCCCTTTCTACCTCTTTTCGTGTGCGGGTGTTAAACGTTTTTGGATTGGACCGTGACTTGTCATGCGGCCTTGGTTTACTACCGGTAGACCGCCTGTCAAGTTTCGTGCCATTTGGACTTCGTTTGATACTCCAACGGTTAATCAAGGGACCGAAAAGGCCTCGTGTGTGTTGCAGCCCAACACCCCTCCAAAGTAGCCCAAATCCCACCTAAACCTCTCCCATCGTCTAGAGCGTTCGATCACGATCGCGTGGCCGAACACCGCACCTCATTTGGACTCTCCTAGCTCCCTCTACCTACAAATATGTGGCCTCCCCCGAAATTTCCGCGCAGTCTAACCCTAGCCTCTTCCTCCTCGCACCACCGGACATGTCCGCGCCGCATCGGACGCGTCCACCGCCGCCGGCCACCTTGCTCCGACCAATGGCAGTGTGCCACATCACCTCGCCGCTCCGGTGCCGCCCCGCACCCCCGTGAGCTGCCTCCTCCTCCAACGCTGCGCTCGGCCCCGCCCGGATCCTCCTCGCCGGCGTTCGTCGGCGCCTCGCCGCAGCAGGCATCGGCCACCGCACGCCCCTCGTCGGCGACCTCCTCCCTCGCCAGCCAGATCCGATCCGTCCCGAGTGGATCAGATCCACCGGGTGCCCGAACCAAACGCTTCGGCCCCGTGCCTGGATCTCGTCGTCCCGCACCACCTCGTCCGCCCGTTGACTTTTTCCGCGAGGTGATATGGCTAAGTCCCCAGATCTGCTATGTTTTTATGCAATCTTCACTGCATCATAACTCTGCATCTGTAGCTCCGATTCGTGCGTGTAGCATATCAAAATGTTCGTCTCGACGAGTACATTATTTCATCTCATTGCATCATTTTCATTTGAGCTCATCTTGATGCCCAAAATGCTGTTGGAAGAGGGCTATGTGATGATTATGTCAGATCTGTTTCAGCAAATAGCCTTTTGTCATTTTTCCATGATTAATGTGTGCATGCTATGATCCTGAGCTCTACATGTGTTTTGTAGAATGTCATGCCATCTTTACAGGGGTGTATGCCATGTATTTTTGTGATCTTTGTGGTGACTAGCACAAGCATGCAAAGTAGCGTAATCGTTGATGCTGATCTCAGGGACTTAGAATTTCTCCAAGACCTTGTCCTGATTTTGTTGTTATGCCATATGTTCATGTTGTTTCCTAGTGATCCGTGCCTCTTTTGAGGATGATCAGTAAGGATGTTTTGTAGATATTGTGGTGCGCTATCCATCCATGTTGTTGTTTGCATTTATGGAGCACCCTAGCTTGAGCCAATCGAGCTCTACTTTTGCTATAAAATGTTCCTGGCAGATTGTTGACATGTTTAGCGATTTTGCCGAGGATGTTGCTATTGATCCGTGCATGCTATGTTGTTGTTCTTGCCATGTATAGCTTCTATGCCATGTCTTCTTGATGTGTGTATGCTTAGTTTGTCATGACATGCATTGTAGTGAGTCCATCGAGGTCGTAAACATGCCTACTTGTTAACTATTTTGCATGCTCCAGTTTTTCACTAAGTCTGAATCTCTTTATGTTTTTGCTATGTTCACATGCTTGCAAT
Source organism: Triticum monococcum (assembly GCA_034509565.1). Classification (NCBI taxonomy): domain Eukaryota; kingdom Viridiplantae; phylum Streptophyta; class Magnoliopsida; order Poales; family Poaceae; genus Triticum; species Triticum monococcum. The sequence goes on from CM067847.1 coordinate 574,800,200, forward strand.
TGTATTTTTTGATCCCTTTTGGCTCAAGGTCACTAAGGGACTTTTGTTAAGTGCTTTGAGTAGCTTCATTCCATGCCTTGATTTGCCATGATATGTTCCTGTAGCATGTAGTTTTCATGCTCTAAAGTTTGTGTCCTGATGATAAATTCCAGACTTGTGTTAATTTCACTAAGTCTGAAACATGTTATCATTTGCTCTTTTGCCATGCTTGTTTGAACCTGTTAATGAGTGAATTAGCCGTAGCTCAGTGTTCATCTTTTGTCAAGCATTATGAGTGGATCCCTGCCATGTATTTTGTTTCTATGTTTGGGTCTGTAGCATATTTAACTTGTTGCATTTAGATGGCTACTTGCTGTTTATTGCAGGCCGGTGCCATATTTGTTTTGCTTGTCATTTCCAAACCGTGCATCCGATTCCGGTGACCTTTATATCGATTTCAACCGAAATCACCTCCTCTTTCCAGTGGCACTCTTGGTTTTACAAGTTGAGGCCAGGTTCAATCATTCCTTTCCAAATCATGCATATGCAACAAATACCGCATCCCGCATATCATGCCATGTTCATGTGTTGGTTGTTTACTATGTTGTGTGCTTCTTTCCGGTGTTGCTTCTTCGAGTTGGTTCCGATAACGTCGCGTTTGTGAGGACCCGTTCGACTACGTCTGTTTGTCTTCTTCATGGACTCGTTCTTCTTCCTTGCGGGATTTCAGGCAAGATGACCATACCCTCGAAATCACTTCTATCTTTGCTTGCTAGTTGCTCGCTCTTTTGCTATGCCTATGCTGCGATACCTACCACTTGCTTATCATGCCTACCATATTGTTAAGCCAAGCCTCTAACCCACCTTGTCCTAGCAAACCGTTGTTTGGCTATGTTACCGCTTTGCTCAGCCCCTCTTATAGTGTTGTTAGTTGCAGGTGAAGATGAAGTTTGTTCCTTGTTGGAACATGGATATGTTGTTCCTTGTTGTAACATGTTTATACGTGGGAATATCACAATATATCTTATTTAATTAATGCATCTATATACTTGGTAAAGGGTGGAAGGCTCGGCCTAATGCCTGGTGTTTTGTTCCACTCTTGCCACCCTAGTTTCTATCATATCGGTGTTATGTTCCTGGATTTTGCGTTCCTTACGCGGTTGGGTTATAATGGGAACCCCTTGGCAGTTTTCCTTGAATAAAACTCCTCCAGCAATGCCCAACCTTGGTTTTACCATTCGCCACCTAGCCTTTTCTTTCCCTTGGGTTCTGCAGACCCAAGGGTCATCTTTATTTTAACCCCCATGGGCCAGTGCTCCTCTGAGTGTTGGTCCAAACTGAGCTGCCTGCGCGGCCACCTCGGGGAAACTTGAGGGTTGGTTTTACTCGTAGCTAGTCTCATCTGAGTGTGCCCTGAGAATGAGATATGTGCAGCTCCTATCGGGATTTGTCGGCACATTCGAGCGGTGTTGCTGGACTTGTTTTACCATTGTCGAGATGTCTTGTAACCCGGATGCTGAGTCTGATCGGATCGTCTTGGGAGAAGGAATATCCTTCGTTGATCGTGAGAGCTTGTGATGGGCTAAGTTGGGACACCCCTGCAAGGATTTGAACTTTCGAAAGCCGTGCCCGCGGTTATGGGCAGATGGAAATTTGTTAATGTTCGGTTGTAGAAAACCTGAAGTTGATCTTAATTAAAATACATCCACCGCGTGTGTAACCGTGATGGTCTCTTTCCGGCGGAGTCCGGGAAGTGAACACAGTGTTGGAGTAATGCTTGACGTAGGTTGTTCTAGGATCACTTCTTGATCATAGTTTCTTGACCGTGCTTTTGCCTTCACTTCTCGCTCTCTTTTGCGAATATGTTAGCCACCAAATATGCTAGTCGCTTGCTGCAGGTCCACCTCATACCTTTTCCCTACCTATAAGCTTAAATAGTCTTGATCGCGAGGGTGTGAGATTGCTGAGTCCCCGTGACTCATAGATACTTCCAAAACCAGTTTGTAGGTGCCGATGATACCGTGCAGATGACGCAACCAAGCTCAAGGAGGATCTCGTTGAAGATCGTGTCCTTTATGTTGTTTCGTTCTAGTTGATCAGTAGTGGAGCCCAGTTGGGGTCGATCGGGGATCTGTGTAGCATTTGGGGTAGTCTTCTTCTATTTTGGTTCCGTAGCCGGACCTTGTTTGTATCTGGATGATGCAATGCTTTATTCATGTAATTGTGTGAAGTGGCGATTGTAAGCCAACTATGTATCACTTTCCCTTATGTATTACATGGGTTGTGTGAAGATTACCTCACTTGCGACATTGCTTTCAATGCGGTTATGCCTCTAAGTCATGCTTCGACACGTGGGAGATATAGCCGCATTGAGGGCGTTACAAGTTGGTATCAGAGCCTTCCCCAACTTAGGAGCCCCCTGCTTGATCGAATCGCTGGTGTTATTGAGTCTAGAAATGTTTTGAGTCATTTAGGAATTATATATATCGGAGAGTTAGGACTTCTTTTTACTCCTCAGTCCCTTCGTCGCTCTGGTGAGACATCCTGATGTAGAGTTTTGACTCTTCTCTTCTCAAATTTCACTAAAAAAATTTAGGATCACGCGGGTATCTTGGAATCATTCTGATGGTTTTGTGATGAGAACATTGTTCTTGGTGCCTCCTGACATTTAGGGGTTGTGGCAGTGTCCCGGGGAGTTGAGCTCCGAGGTGTTGTCATCACAATTTTATCGTTGCAGTTCTGGAATACCTGAGTTTAGTTTCGCCGACATCGAAAATCTCTTTTATGCAATTGTTGGTGAGATAACCTCGACGCCACCTAGTACTGGGGCGGGAGTTCGGGAGTATTGCCATAACTCGAAGAACGGATGCTTTTCGAAGGTTGAGGTAAATGATTTCCGAAGGTTTTCTTGGTTATGTGTTGAAGGATGGATACAGCTGGATGTAGGATTTGCTAGTTTTGGGTGAGATATTATGCTTCCCCTATATCCCCAACACCTGATTGCATAACCGGAAAGTTTCAGGAGTTTATAAGTGGGAATTCAAGTAGCTCTTAGGATATCTTTCCGACAGATATATGATATGAAATTGGGGTTCGACGTCTAGTGGTCTGCCTATCCACGGTTGGTTTTACAGTGGTCTCGTTGTGTCTTAAATAGTCCTTGGCTATGCCGACTCGTGGACGCTTCGTATGTCATGTGCACTGCCTTATACATGATGGTGTTGTACGATCGAGCCCGTGTAGGCCCCACCACGAAAACTTCGGACAAAATCTCTATCATATGTTTGTTCTGGCTCATTCTGCAAGCCAATCCTTGTTTTGTTTTTGAGTTGTGGTATTCGAGTTGCTTCGAAGTCAAATGTTGATTCCATGCCTTTTCCTAAATGGTGTTCTCATATTTCTATGTGAATACTAATCCTTCTCGGTCATCGAGTTTGTCATTTCAATTTCTTCTCAACCGGTGAGCTTCCCTTCAAGTGGATCCGATCACTTCAACATTTGCAAGATCCAATCTCAGTTCTTCTCAACAGTGTTCATTTCATTCATCCCAAGTTGTCTTTGTTTTCCCACCCACCCACCCTTTTTCTTCAAGGACTCAGATTTCTTATTCAAGTATCCTTTTATTGATGGGAAGTCTCTCCATTCTTTTCCGTCAATGTTCTTATCCGTTGATTCTCAGGAAGATGCTAACGAAGCTTCAAGTTCGTCTCTCGTCACTCATTTTCTTCTCCGGTGGATTCAATTCAAGCTTTGGTATTGAGCATAGTCTTTTCTTTTGCCCAATGCTTTTCTTATGCCGGTGCACCTCATAATCATTCCCCGTTTGCTATTCAATTGTTCCGGAGGGCTCAAGATATCTCGAAGATGCGTGTTTCCACTCTGCATTCGTTCAAACTCTTTCGAGGATGTTATCTAAGTCAAGCCTTTTATTCAACTGGTGCAATCTCTCCTTCAAATCTTTCAACGGTGTATATTTTGAGTGGGCCCTAACCCACAAGTCTTTTCCCAGGATCTTACCTGACTCTTCTTATTTTCCCGGAGCTATCCTAAATTCTTTTCAAAGTTTGACGTAAGAATGATTCATCATCAGTCATATGTATTTTCTCCAAGATCTTTCAAATTCTTTTCATCGTTGGCTCAATCTCTTCGCTTTTGATTCTTTTGGAGTGCCTCTGCAATTATTGGTGGTATTTCTCATCATCATTCTCAACATTTGAAGACCAAAGAAGAGCTTTACCTCCATATCTTATCCGTTCTCTTAGAGATTCGTGGTTCTAGTTTGATGCCATCCTCTCATAGTTTTTTTTGGGGGATTGTGAGAATTATTTTCACCCATTCGAAGCAATTCAACAGTCTTCTTAGTTTGTCATCCGGAGTCCATCAATTCAGGATTATTCATTCTCAGCTTTCAGTTATCATTCTCCGATCTTACCGGTGCATCGTTCAACTGATCTATAATCAGTTCGTCATCTCTTCGTTCTCATGTATCTAATTCCTCTCAAGCATCTTCGTTCATTTCATAATTCTTCCAGGTGTTTCTTTATCTTCTCTTCGTCCATTTTCAACTCTTACGGTGGTTCTTCTAAGTTTCTTCTTCCTTCGTTTATCATATTAATTCTTTCGTTCTTTCAAATACTACGGGTGGTCCATTGAGTTTGCGCTATATCTATATTTAATCATTTCTACAAGAATAAGTACTATGCCAAATCCGTTGCTTGTCATCAATTTAATTGATGGAGGATAAGCATAATGTTATTCTTATTCTTGTTTCATCCAAGTGATTAATTCCTTATTCCGGAGGTTCAACAAAATTGTTGCTTTCAGTTGTTCATCTTTTCTTTCCGGAGCTCCAAGCCATTTCAATGATATCATTTCGAAGCTCCATCTAAATCATTGCAAGGCTTCACTTTGTGTTTTCAACTTATCTTTCCTTTCGTTTGATCATCCTTTCGTTACCAGAGTTCTTCATGGTGGCTATACATGATGGTTCATAAAGGATTTTATTCATTCTCGAAGTGTTCATCAAGATTCTTTTCAGAGGAGCTCAAGCATTCTTCATCTTGCAATCCGGAGTGCAATTCTTTTACCTTATCTTTTGAGGTGGTGTTATGTCATTCTAGATAATTTTCCCTTCGTGTTTCACGATTCACCAGTTTTTCAAGAGTGACATATCTAAACCCATCATTTTCTCTTCGCTCAAGACATCTTTTCAATCCCATCAATCTCTTCATTGGAGTATCTTGGGTTATATTTCACCTAAAGCTTTCCCTAAGGATTGTTGCTATTTATGGTGCTCATAAATGACCCAAGTTCTTCATTTATCCTCCCGGTGAGATGAGTCTCTCGTCTTCGTGTTCAAATCAATCCAACTTTTTCCCGTGAGTGGCAGGTTGTCACCTCATAATTTGAGATGTATTCCATAAGACCATATCAAGATTATTCTTTTCGTTGCTGGTTTTCCAACAACTCCATTCGACCCTTCTCTTAAGGATACCTTTTCAAGCTCTTTTGTGGCAGAAGTTGGCATTTTCTTCTCAACTCTTTCCTTTCCAACGATCAAACTTCTATTCTTTTGTCCTTGAGGCATTGTGATGTTGCTCTCTTCAACCCTTCTTCTTATTTTTTTGTCAGCACCTTGTTCTTTTCATGCTTATCCATTTAATCAGAGTGGTGTGCCCTCTACTCAAGTTCATTTTGCCTTATCAAGCATTGCATCTCTTTTCTACCGGAGTGCTTGCAACTTTGTTCTTATTCGTTGCATTCTTTCTTTATTCAGCCTCTCAAGGTTCGTGGTTTCACTAGTTTGTCAAATAAGCAACTTAGTCTTACCTCTTCTCTTTCTCTTCCGTTTTCCCTCCGGTGCCATTCTAGATCTCGGGACGAGATCCTCTCATAGAGGTGGAGTGTTGTAACGCCCCGAGACCGATGTGCCAGGTGTCCTCCAGTTATTCGTTGTTGTTGCCTTGTCATTGCTTATGTGTCATGCATTCCATATCATGTCATCATGTGCATTGCATTTATATACATGTTTGTCTCATGCATCCGAGCTTTTTCCCCATTGTCCGTTTTGCAATCCGGCGCTCCTATGTCATCCGGTGTCCCTTTCTACCTCTTTTCGTGTGCGGGTGTTAAACTTTTTCGGATTGGACCGAGACTTGTCATGCGGCCTTGGTTTACTACCGGTAGACCGCCTGTCAAGTTTCGTGTCATTTGGACTTCGTTTGATACTCCAACGGTTAACCGAGGGACCGAAAAGGCCTCATGTGTGTTGCAGCCCAACACCCCTCCAAAGTGGCCCAAAACCCACCTAAACCTCTCCCATCGTCTAGAACGTTCGATCATGATCGCGTGGCCAAAAACCGCACCTCATTTAGACTCTTCTAGCTCCCTCTACCTATAAATATGTGGCCTCCCCCGAAATTTCCGCGCAGTCTAACCCTAGCGCCTTCCTCCTCGCGCCACCGGACATGTCCGCACCGCACCGGACGCGTCCACTGCCGCCGGCCACCTCGCTCCGACCAATGGAAGCATGCCACGTCACCTCGCCGCTCCGGTGCCGCCCCGCACGCCCGTGATCTGCCTCCTCCTCCAACGCTGCGCTCGGCCCCGCCCGGATCCTCCTCGCCGGCGTTCGTCGGTGCCTCGCCGCGGCAGGCTCCGGCCACCGCGCACCCCTCGTCGGCGACCTCCTCCCTCGCCGGCCAGATCCGATCCTGTCCGGGTGGATCAGATCCACCGGGTGCCCGAACCAAACGCTTCGGCCCCGCGCCTGGATCTCGTCGTCCCACACCACCTCGTCCGCCCGTTGACTTTTTCCGCGAGGTGATATGGCTAAGTCCCCAGATCTGCTATGTTTTTATGCAATCTTCATCGCATCATAACTCTGCATCCATAGCTCCGATTCATGCATGTAGCATATCAAAATGTTCGTCTCGACGAGTACATCATTTCATCTCACTGCATCATTTTCATTTGAGCTCATCTTGATGACCGAAATGCTGTTGGAAGAGGGCTATGTGATGATTATGTCAGATCTGTTTCAGCAAATAGTCTTTTGTCATTTTTGCCATGATTAATGTGTGCATGCTATGATCTTGGGCTCTACATGTGTTTTGTAGAATGACATGCCATCTTTACAGGGGTGCATGCCATGTATTTTTGTGATCTTTGTGGTGACTAGAACAAGCATGCAAAGTAGCGTAATCGTTGATGCTGATTTCAGGGACTTCGAATTTCTCTAAGTCCTTGTCCTGATTTTGTTGTTATGCCATATGTTCATGTTGTTTCCTAGTGATCCGTGCCTCTTTTGAGGATGATTAGTAAGGGTGTTTTGTAGATATTGTGGTGCTCTATCCATCCATGTCTTTGTTTGCATTTATGGAGCACCCTAGCTTGAGCCAGTCGAGCTCTACTTTTGCTATAAAATGTTCCTGGCAGATTGTTGACATGTTTAGCGATTTTGCCGAGGATGTTGCTATTGATCTGTGCATGCTATGTTGTTGTTCTTGCCATGTATAGCTTCTATGCCATGTCTTCTTGATGGGTGTAGGCTTAGTTTGTCATGACATGCCTTGTAGTGAGTGCATCAAGCTCGTAAACATGTCTACTCTTTAACTGTTTTGCATGCTCCAGTTTTTCACTATGTTTGAATCTATTTATGTTTTTGCTATGTTCACATGCTTGCAATTGTATTTTATGATCCCTTTTGGCTCAAGGTCACTAAGGGACTTTTGTTAAGTGCTTTGAGTAGCTTCATGCCATGCCTTGCTTTGCCATGATATGTTCCTGTAGCATGTAGTTTTCATGCTCTAAAGTTTGCGTCCTGATGATAAATTCCAGACTTGTGTTAATTTCAGTAAGTCTGAAACGTGTTATCATTTGCTCTTTTGCCATGCTTGTTTGAACCTGTTAATGAGTGAATTAGCCGTAGCTCAGTGTTCATCTTTTGTCAAGCATTATAAGTGGATCCCTTCCATGTATTTTGTTGCTATGTTTGGGTGTTGTAGCATATTTAACCTTGTTGCATTTAGATGGCTACTTGCTCTTTATCGCAGACCGGTGCCATATTTGTTTTGCTTGTCATTTCCAAACCGTGCATTCGATTCCGGTGATCTTTATATTGATTTCAACCGAAATCGCCTCCTCTTTCCAGGGACACTCTTGGTTTTCCAAGTTGAGGCCAGGTTCAATCATTCCTTTCCAAATCATGCATATGCAACACATACCGCATCCCGCATATCATGCCATGTTCATGTGTTGGTTGTTTACTATGTTGTGTGCTTCTTTCCGGTGTTGCTTCTTCGAGTTGGTTCCGATAACGTCGCGTTTGTGAGGACCTGTTCGACTACGTCCATTTTTCTTCATCATGGACTCGTTCTTCTTCCTTGCGGGATTTCAGGCAAGATGACCATACCCTCGAAATCACTTCTATCGTTGCTTGCTAGTTGCTCGCTCTTTTGCTATGCCTATGCTGCGATACCTACCACTTGCTTATCATGCCTCCCATATTGTTAAGCCAAGCCTCTAACCCACCTTGTCCTAGCAAACCGTTGTTTGGCTATGTTACCGCTTTGCTCAGCCCCTCTTATAGCGTTGTTAGTTACAGGTGAAGATGAAGTCTGTTCCTTCTTGGAACATGGATATGTTGTTCCTTGTTGGAACATGTTTATATGTGGGAATATCACAATATCTCTTATTTAATTAATGCATCTATATACTTGGTAAAGGGTGGAAGGCTCGGCCTTATGCCTTGTGTTTTGTTCCACTCTTGCCGCCCTAGTTTCCGTCATATCGGTGTTATGTTCCCGGATTTTGCGTTCCTTATGCGGTTGGGTTATAATGGGAACCCCTTGACCGTTCTCCTTGAATAAAACTCCTCCAGCAATGCCCAACCTTGGTTTTACCATTCGCCACCTAGCCTTTTCTTTCCCTTGGGTTCTGCAGACCCAAGGGTCATCTTTATTTTAACCCCCCCCCCCTGGGCAGTGCTCCTCTGAGTGTTGGTCCAAACTGATCTGCCTGCGGGGCCACCTTGGGGAAACTTGAGGGTTAGTTCTATTCGTAGCTAGTCTCATCTGAGTGTGCCCTGAGAACGAGATATGTGCAGCTCCTATCGGGATTTTGTCGGCACATTCGGGCGGTGTTGCTGGACTTGTTTTACCATTGTCGAGATGTCTTGTAACCTGGATGTCGAGTCTAATCAGATCGTCTTGGGAGAAGGAATATCCTTCATTGACCGTGAGAGCTTGTGATGGGCTAAGTTGGGACACCCCTACAGGGATTTGAACTTTCGAAAGCCGTGCCCGCGGTTATGGGCAGATGGGAATTTTTTAATGTCCGGTTGTAGAAAACCTGAAGTTGATCTTAATTAAAATACATCCACCGCGTGTGTAACTGTGATGGTCTCTTTCCGGCGGAGTCCGGGAAGTGAACACGGTGTTGGAGTAATGCTTGACATAGGTTGTTCTAGGATCACTTCTTGATCATAGTTTCTCGACCGTGCTTTTGCCTTCTCTTCTCGCTCTCTTTTGCGAATATGTTAGCCACCAAATATGCTAGTCACTTGTTGTAACTCCACCTCATACCTTTTCCCTACCTATAAGCTTAAATAGTATTGATCGCGAGGGTGTGAGATTGCTGAGTCCCCGTGACTCACAGATACTTCCAAAACCAGTTTGGAGGTGCCGATGATACTGTGCAGATGACGCAACCAAGCTCAAGGAGGAGCTCGTTGAAGATCTTGTCCTTTATGTTGTTTCTTCTAGTTGATCAGTAGTGGAGCCTAGTTGGGGTCGATCGGGGATCTGTGTAGCATTTGGGGTAGTCTTCTTCTATTTTGGTTCCGTAGCCGGACCTTGTTTGTATCTGGATGATGTAATGCTTTATTCATGTAATTGTGTGAAGTGGCGATTGTAAGCCAACTATGTATCTCTTTCCCTTATGTATTACATGGGTTGTATGAAGATTACCTCACTTGCGACATTGCTTTCAATGTGGTTATGCCTCTAAGTCGTGCTTCGACACGTCGGAGATATAGCCGCATCGAGGGTGTTACAATAGTCATCCTACCATACAGTCTTGAGAGTATTGCATCTCCAACGATGTGGGTTAGAATAGCTACTATCCTCAGTTCACCACTAGCTTGTTTTCCTAGGTCCTACTTCACGGGATCTCCGATCACATAGGTTGGGTTACCACCATGGCAACTCATGTGGGTCTCATACCCATCTCCCCCGATGCATTATCTATCACAACACATGATAGCCCTTTCGGAAAGGGGTCTGCCAGATTCTTAGCCATATGGACATAGTCCAACGCTATTACTCCGGAGTTTCTTAATTTTCTGACAACTTTTAATCTCATTCTTATGTGTTTGGTGGACTTCATGTTGTCCTTTGAACTCTTCAACTTGGTGATGATAGTCTGATTGTCACAGTTCATAAGGATAGCCGGAACCGATTTATCAACCAATGGCAAGTCCATCAAAAGATCTCGAAGCCATCTCGCTTCAACACCAGATTTGTCTAATGCCATTAATTCTGCTTCCATTGTCGATCTCGTTAAGATCGTTTGCTTGCAAGACTTCCAGGAAACAGTGCCACCTCCAAGAGTAAACATATACCCAGTTGTGGCCTTCATCTCGTCAGCATCATAGATCCAATTTGCATCACTATACCCTTCAAGTACCGACGGGTCTCCGGTATAGTGAAGTCCATAGTTCATAGTACCTTTCAGATAGCGCATAACTCGTTCAACAGCATGCCAATGTACATCACCCAGTTTGGAAACAAACCGGCTCAGTTTGCTCATAGCAAACGCGATGTCAGGCCTCGTTGCGCTACCTAGGTACATCAGTGAACCAATGATTTGAGAGTATCTCAACCAATCTATAGTCGTGCCTTTGGACTTTCGAATCAACACGCTAGGATCATATGGTGTTTGAGATGGTGTGCAATCCGAATATCCAAAACGACTCAACACCTTCTCGACATAGTGGGATTGCAGAAGTGTAATCCCACCCTCATTATCTCTCGGTAGCTTGATGTTCAAGATAACATCAGCCACACCAAGGTCTTTCATCTCAAAGTTCTGAGACAGAAACGACTTGACCTCCTCAATGACTTTGAGTTGGTTCCGAATATCAGTATGTCATCAACATACAAGCACAGTATAACTCATTCGCCCCCACCATGGCGATAGTATACACATTTGTCAGCCTCATTAACAATGAAACCAACAGATGTCAGAGTTGTATTAAACTTATCATGCCATTGCTTAGGTGTTTGCTTCAGGCCATATAAAGATTTCAGCAACCTACACACCTTTCTTTCCCGACCATCTATCACAAAGCCATCTGGCTGTTGCATGTAGATTTCCTCGTTTAGCTCTCCATTCAGAAAAGCCGTCTTAACATCCATCTGGTGGACGAGAAGACCATGCGAGGCTCCAACGAGAGTAATACTCGAATGGTGGTCAGTCTAGCCACAGGTGAATAAGTGTCGAAGAAATCTTCCTCTTATTTCTGGTCATAGCCCTTGGCCACAAGCCTAGCCTTGTACTTTTCAATCGTACCATCGGGTCTAAGCTTCTTTTTGAACACCCACTTACATCCTAATGGTTTGCAACCATAGGGACGCTCAGTGATCTCCAATGTCCCGTTAGCCATGATGGAATCCATCTTGGTACGGACCGCATCCTTCTAGTAGTCAGCTTCTGGAGAGGCATACGCTTCTGAAATAGAAGTGGGAGTATCATCCATGAGGTACACGAAGAAATCATCACCAAAGGTCTTTGCAGTCCTTTGTCTCTTGCCCCTACCAAGGGTTCACTCGTCATCCTCCTCGGGATTTTCATCATGTGTTCGTTCATAATAATCCATAGGAATGGCAGGCTTAGGAGTGTCCTTAGATTCCTATCTAGAAGTCATTTGCATATCTCTCATAGGAAAAATATCCTCAAAGAATGTAGCATCCTTAGACTCCATAATTGTACCGACCTTCTGGTCAGGTACCTTAGATTTCACTACTAGAAATATATTGCCAATGTTGTTCTTAGCGTAGCCCAAATTAACGCAGTCCATAGTCTTGGGTCCAAGCTTATGCTTTTTCAGGATCGGCACATTGACTTTCGCCAAACAGCCCCAAGTACACAAGTACGAAAGTGTTGTCCTTCTCTTCGCCCATTTCTCATATGGAGTGATCTCATTATCCTTTGTCGGAACTTTATTCAGGACATGACATGCCGTCAATATAGCCTCCCCCACCATGCCTTGGATAAACCCGGTGTATCTAACATGGCATTAACCAAATCAGTTAGAGTATGATTTTTCTGCTCGGCAACCCCGTTTGACTGGGGTGAATAGGGAGGCGTCCTCTCATGAATAATGTCGTGTTCCCCACAAAAGGAATCAAACTCACTCGAGAAGTACTCTCCACCACGATCTGATTGGACTCGTTTAATTTTCTTTTTAAGTTGATTCTCAACTTCTGCCTTATAGATTTTAAAGTAGTCAGAGCCTTGTGTCCAGGTGGTAGTAGTAGACGAGGACGTCATGTCGCACGCACAACTGGGCAACGGCAACCTTCTAATCGTGGCCTGCATGACCCATGGTGTACTCGAGGTCGAAGCCGACCACTTGGTACTTGTCCTCGGCAAGGAACTGCTCCATAGTTTGGATGGCGCTCTCCACCGAGACCGGATCGTTCGTGTACACCACCGAGAGAGCCTTCCCCCTCACGTGGGTGTCCACGATGTGTTGCGCGGTATATTGCCTGTCGCTATCGTCGTCGGGCGCTGGGAGCGCCATTGGAGGATGTCCTCTCTATATGTGTCCTCATGGGTGTGCTTATTGTGTCGTGTGAGACAAGAGATGAAGGTAAATGGCCGCAGGAATAAAATGGGGCCTGGCGGCATGAATTCTCGTCACGTCCGCATGGTAGTTTTTGCAGCGGGTAACTGCATCGTCGCGTTGCACCCGGTGCAACCGCATGCACACGAACGTGTGTGATCGTGCGCCGGCCCCAAACACTAGCAGCGCGCATGGAGGGACGAGGGCAGAGCACCCGGAGGGACGCGAGAGCAGAGCGTGCCGCGGCTGCCTGAACCACAAGCAACCACATGCACAGAGCAGTTGAACACGCAGGAAATGGTTACCTACGAGCCGGTTGATAGTTGAGTCGCTGCATAGAGAGCGGCCGTGTGCTACCACCTCCGTCTAGTCTATAGTCCCCTTTATATTATGTGCTATACTTTGCCCTCAAATTTAACCAACAAAATGTTAATGCATGTTATAAAAATTATATAATTGGAAACTATGTTCAAATATGAATCCAAGTATATAATCTTTGGTGACATGCATTCGTATTTTATTAGTTAAATCATACTTATAAACCAAGACGGGGGTATAGTAGGTAATTAAATCACAAACATTTTTTTATTAACCGTATGTGTACATGGCCTTTCGTCCTCCTCTCGCATGTCTTGTCACCCCGCTGCCGCAGACGGCATACAGCGCAAGCTTGCGCAGCGCGCAGGGTCATTCTTTTGGCCAAATGGTGGCGCCAATGAATCGTTGGTGAGCCCGTTCCCGCGCAACCTCGCAGGTTCCCACGCAAGCTTCCCGCCCGACTCGGTGAAATCCCCCAAAATCCCAATGCTTACCGGCCTGCTATATAAACCCTCACGGCTGGCGAGTCCTGCGTCGTATTTTCCCCTCCCTCCCTATAGCTTATCTCATCTGCTTCTCCCACAATCGCCAATGGCACCGGTTCATCGTCATCGCTCAGCCACTCCGCCGTCATCAGAGGATAGCTCCAGCTGGGAGCCTACACCGCGATGGCGGCGCAGTCCCCGGCGTAGTGTAGTGTGTGTGGCATCTTTGTTGGGTGTGCGTGGAACACCCACCACACGCTCCGTCGCCGGTGCCCGCCGACAGCTGTTGCTGGCCGCCATTGCCACCACACCACCGTCGAAAGCCAGGGCCATCGCCCGTTCCGCCGTCGCGGCCCGAAGGTGGGAGGTGGCCATCGTGGCCGCCACCCCATTGCCGGCCACCGTGGCCATCACCCGCTGCGCCACCGCGACCCAAAGGCGGGAGGTGGTGGTCGTGGCCGCCACCCCATCGTCGGCCGCCGTGGCCGCCAGCCCACCGTCGACCGCCGGGGTCATCACCCGCTCCGCCACCGGAGGCCGAAGGCGGGAGGTGAAGGTGGATGCCCGCACGTGCGTTAGCGACCTTGCGCGCTACACTAAGTTCCTGCGAGAGGAGGAGGAGTGCCTTGTTGAGCACGCAAAGAGCCTTACCGCCGCTGTGGCTGCGGCACACGCCGCCTCAGAGGCGAGTAATCAGGATATCTACAAGGAGAACCACCGCTTTGAGAGGGGTCGTCTGGAGCGGTAGAGGGCATTCGAGGTGAGCGTCGCTAAAGCTGCAATAGCGGAAGGCACCGTATTGCGGTTGCCCAGCTCGTCGGTAGGCTCCTCCTCCTCCGCCTCTTACTGAGCGCGCTTGGGAGAGGAAAGATTGCTAGAAGTAGTATAAAGCCTAGTAGTATTTAGGGGCTATTCTATTCAGTTCATCTGACTATAGATGTGGTGGAACTGTACAACGTACTTAAAATTAGCTAGTATATATAGTTGAACTAGCTATTTCAGTACGTGGTTGGCAACAAATGGGGAAAAGTTTGGTCGGTTCAGCTATCGAGTTGAACTGTTTGTATAAATTCAGAACGATTGCTTAATCTATGAATGAAATCTATGCTTAATTATTGAATTTTAGTTGCAAAAATTAGATACTGCTAGTAATTTTTAGCTTCATATTTTGACAAATCGCAGTGTTACAAGGTTGACAAAAGGCAATGTTACTAGATCAACAAATGTCAATCTTTCTAGTTTGATAAATGGTAACATACCAAATATGATAGATGCAAATCTTACCAAATTGTTCATAAGTGGTTGCACACGGGTCATCCAAAAGATCTGTTTGTGTTGAAGAGATGCACAAATCCTGCTCTTACTTTGCATACGGTGTTCTATCTAAAACATTTGCAATCAAGAGCCGCAAAAATCCTGCTCGGCACATTTTCCCTTGGCTTCCTAGGGGAGCTCCAGGTTTGCATACGGGTTTTGTCACTAAAACATTTGCGATGAGTGTTTTATATTTAAAAACCATTGACGTTTTTTCAAAACAAAATCGTTTGATAAGTCTGTACATTAAGAGAGAGAAAACACAAGTTCGCTCAAACCATATCTTTCATTCAGTCATACTACAAATTTATATTCATATGCTTGAGATACAATATTAAACCCAAGAAAAAAACTATTTCCGACGGCGGCGGAGGCGGCGTGCCGCGCCGTCGTTGTCGTTGTCGTCCTCCGGGACGCCGTTGTCAATGGCGGCGGCCCATGCCGCTGAGGGGGGCGCGCGCACAGAGAGGAAGGCGGGCAGCCATGAAAGTCAAAGGGCTCCCTTCCCAGTGAGCCTGCATAGCGTACAGCTCGCATGCTTCCCAGTGAGCCTACGCATTCGAGGACAGCTTGCACGCCTCTCGGTCAGTCTATGCACCGGACTGTGCTCGCACGCCTCCCGTTCAGTCAAGGTCAAGCAGTTGTCCGCACGGCACCTCCTACAGCCATTAAAATCAAAACACGTTGCATCACGTGAATGGTTAACAGAACGCACACAGTTTGAATTATACAAACATTTGAGATACTAAAGTGGCA
Organism: Triticum monococcum; assembly: GCA_034509565.1. Classification (NCBI taxonomy): domain Eukaryota; kingdom Viridiplantae; phylum Streptophyta; class Magnoliopsida; order Poales; family Poaceae; genus Triticum; species Triticum monococcum. The sequence goes on from CM067847.1 coordinate 574,815,899, forward strand.
GCTATTTTTTCAAAATGCCTTTGTTGGCTGTCATTATTTGAGTGCGCCTTCTCTCAAAATGGACACGAAAAAGACCACAGCATGTCGGGTGCCATTCCATGATAGCATGCCAAGTTTCATGAATTTCAGATGAGTTTTGGATTTACTAGAATTTAAAAATAAAGTATCTCCACATTTTGTTGGCAATCAATGGTGCTCTGGTGTTTGAAATTCATTCCCATTTCTTGCATGGGACCTAAGCATGCACCCAAGGACACAAATTTGATTTTTCAACCAATTTATATGCACTGGAGCATGTGCATGTAGTCCAAATTTGAATTATGCACATAAATGCATTGAAAACTCAGTTAATGCATAAAAATGTCCAAACGAACCCCAAAAAATCATAAAAATTGACACAACACACCTATTGTTCTATGTTGACACGAGAAATTTTTTGAAAGCAATAAGAGGCAATGGATACCGTTTTGTCCCCAAAGGTGGGACGTTCCCTACCGAAACCATCATGCTTGTTGTGAGAAGCTCTGGTTTGTGAGAAGCATATACCCAAACCTGCCCCAAATTGGACAAAAAATTTACCACGGCATGCTGATGCCGCTCCATGATAGCATGCCAAGTTTCATGAATTTCAGACGAGTTTTGGATTTACTAGAATTTAAAAACCAGGTATCTCAATGTTTTGCCGGCAATCAACTATGCCCTGGTGTTTGAAATCCATTGTCATTTCTTGCATAGGACCTACGCATGCACCCAAGGACACAGATTTGATTTTTCGACCAATTTATATGCACCGGAGCATCTGTATGTAGTTCAAATTTGAATTATGCACATAAATGCAATGAAAACTCAGTTGATGCTTAAAAATGTCCAAAGGAACCCCGAAAATTCACAAAAATTGACACAACACTCATGTTATTCTATGTTGACACGAGCAAAATTTTGAAAGCAATAAGAGGCAATGGATATGTTTCGTCCCCAAATGTGGGGTGTTCCCTATCGAAGCCATCATGCTTGTTGTGAGAAGCTGTGGTTTGTGGGAAGCATATACCCAAACCTTCCCCAAATGGGACAAAGAATTTACCATGGCATATTGATGCCACTCCATGATAGCATGCTAAGTTTCCTGAATTTCAGACGAGTTTTGGATTTACTAGAATTTAAAAACCAGGTATCTCAATGTTTGCAGCCGAGTGACGGTGGCAGGGTGTTTGACATTCATTCCATTTATTGCATGGGACCTAAGCATGCAACCAAGGACACAGATTTGAATTTTCAACCAATTTATATGCACTAGAGCATGTGCATGTAGTTCAAATTTGAATTATGCACATGAATGCATTGAAAACTCAATTAATGTATAAAAATGTTGAAGTGAACCCCGAAAAATCCCAAAAATTGACACAACACTCATGTTGTTCTATGTTGACACTAGGAAAAAATTGAAATCGAGAAGAGGCAGCGGATATCGTTTCATCCAGAAAGGTGAAACCTTCCCTACTGAAACCATCACACTTGTTGAGAGAAGCTCTGGTTTATGAGAAGCTTATACCCAAACCTACCCCAAATGGGACAAAAATTTTACCATGGCATGTTGATGCCGCTCCATTATAGCATGCCAAATTTCATGAATTTCAGACGAATTTTGGATTTACTAGAATTACAAAAGCAAGTATGTCGACGTTTGCCGGAGAGCCACGGTGCCGTGGTGTTCGAATTTCATCCCCATTTCTTGCATGGGACATAAGCATAAACCTATGGACACATATATGATTTTACAACCCATGTTGGTGCACCTAAGCATGTGCATGTAGTTTAATTTTGAATTGTGCACCTGAAATGGCTAGAAACCAATTTAATGTATAAAATGTTCAAACAAACCTTGAATAATTCCATTTATTTTATGACACATATATAGTTGCATGTTCACTGCAGATAAAAGGTCTAGCAATTCAAACACCATCCATTGCCGCTCTGACCCTATTATGTAATTCAAATCAAGATAAAAAATAAAGTAGATCGCACATAGTTTATTATCATCAACTGTGTGAGATGTAGCACAAAATATCCTAGAGCACCGTCGGTGTATAGTACGCCTATGGCTTACGCGAGAAGGTGCGTCGGCTACAGTCCACAGCTGGCGTCTCAAGCACACTAGCTCGCTCCCCAAATATCATTTCACTGTTCAATCGTCGCCGGTGAAAGATGGGCACGTGGACCCGCGTCGTGAGGGCAACTTCGGTGGCCCACTCCGGCGAGAGCGCGGCCGCAGCCGCCATGCACGTGCTAACAAGGTGCATGAGCACGGCTGCAATCTGCGACCGGGTGGCAAAGGCAGCCCAAACGGACGTTGTTGCTTCTCAGGTGGCGGTAGCAACATCTGCCTCGGGGATAGCAACTAGCGAGAGCGGCACAGCAGATGTCTGTTCCACAGCGGCGACCTTAGACCTGATGGAGGCTGCCCACACCCAGGTCCTGGCGGTCACCACACATCGAACGAATCTTCTCCGACAACGGTCGGCAACCCACGGCCAAAGTGCTGGCAATCGCCAAGAGCGTTCGAGCAGCCGTCCGTTCCTCCGCCGCATATCTTGCGATGATGGAGACCGTCCAAGCCCAGATCGCGGCCGCCCACGCCTAGCTCGAGGCATCCTTTTCCAAAGAGATGGCGGCCGCGGATGGCAAGATGCTTGCCGAGTATGGTGCGATGGATGCCATGGAGCCCCTTCGCTAGGAGACCGTCGGGCGCGAGCTGGACATGGAGGCGGCAGCGGAGATCGACGAGCACCAACCATAGTACTAGTACTCTTTGTTTTGTTTAATTAAGAGTGTCGGTCTTTGATTTGTTAGAGTAATGTTTAGGTCAGCTAGCTCTGTTTAATTGCTGAACTTGCTCAATTAAGGAGTGTGGGTGTGTTGTAGTCTCCTTTGTGTACCCAAATTATGCAATGACGTGGATGACCATGATACGTCCATTTTGCATCATGCTTTTATATAGGTATTTATTGCATTATGGGCTATTATTACATGTTATGTCACAATACTTATGCCTATTCTCTCTTATTTTACAAGGTTTACATGAAGAGGGAGAATGCCAGCAGCTGGAATTCTGGGCTGGAAAAGGAGCAAATATTAGAGACATATTCAACACATCTCCAAAAGTCCTGAAACTTCACGGGAGCATGTTTCAGAATATATAAAAAATATTGGGCGAAAGAAGTACCTGAGGGGGGCCACCCACCGTCCACGAGGGTGGGAGACGCGCCCTACCCCCCCCCCCCCTGGGCGCGCCCCCTGCCACGTGGGCCCCCTAGTGGCCCTCCGATGCCATCTTTAGCTATATGGAGTTTTTCATCGAGGAAAAATCATAAGCAAGCTTACGGGACGAAACTCCGCCGCCACGAGGCGGAACCAATCTAGGGCTCCGGCAGAGCTGTTCTACTGGGGAAACTTCCCTTCGGGAGGGGGAAATCATCACCATCGTCATCACCAACGATCCTCTCATTGGGAGGGGGTCAATCTCCATCAACATCTTCACCAGCACCATCTCATCTCAAATCCTAGTTCATCTCTTGTATCCAATCTTTGTATCCAAACCTCAGATTGGTACCTGTGGGTTGCTAGTAGTGTTGATTACTCCTTGTAGTTGATGCTAGTTGGCTTACTTGGTGGAAGATCATATGTTCAGATCCATTATTCATATTAATACCCCTCTGATTATGAACATGAATATGCTTTGTGAGTAGTTACGTTTGTTCCTGAGGACATGGGAGAAGTCTTGCTATAAGTAGTCATGTGAATTTGGTATTCGTTCAATATTTTGATGAGATGTATGTTGTCATCCCTCTAGTGGTGTCATGTGAACGTCGACTACATGACACTTCACCATTGTTTGGGCCTAGAGGGAGACATTGGGAAGTAATAAGTAGATGATGGGTTGCTAGAGTGACAGAAGCTTAAACCCTAGTTTATGTGTTGCTTCGTAAGGGGATGATTTGGATCCATATGTTTCATGCTATGGTTAGGTTTACCTTAATACTTCTGTTGTAGTTGCGGATGCTTGCAATAGGGGTTAATCATAAGTGGGATTCTTGTACAAGTAAGGGCAGTACCAAAGCACCGGTCCATCAACATATCAAATTATCAAAGTACCGAACGTGAATCATATGAACGTGATGAAAACTAGCTTGACGATAATTCACATGTGTCCTCGGGAGCGCTTTCCTTCGTATAAGAGTTTGTCCAGGCTTGTCCTTTGCTACAAAAGGGATTGGGCCATCTTGCTGCACGTTATTTACTTTTATTACTTGCTACTCGTTACAAATTACCTTATCACAAAACTATCTGTTACCGATAATTTCAGTGCTTGCAGAGAATACCTTACTGAAAACTGCTTATCATTTCCTTCTGCTTCTCTTTGGGTTCGACACTCTTACTTATCGAAAAGGATACGATAGATCCCCTACACTTGTGGGTCATCAAGACTCTTTTCTGGTGCCGTTGCCGGGGAGTGAAGCGTCTTTCGTAGGTGGAATTTGGTAAGGAAAAATTTATATAGTGTGCTGAAATTTACTGTCACTTGTTACTATGGAACATAATCCTTTGAGGGGCTTATTCGGGGTATCTTCACCTCGACCAGTAGAGCAAAGATTTTCTCCTCAACCTACTAAACCTACTGAAAATGTTTACTTTGAAATTCCTTCGGGTATGATAGAGAAACTCCTAGGTAATCCTTTTGCAAGAGATGGAACATTGCATCCTGATTTACACTTAATCTATGTGGATGAAGTTTGTGGATTATTTAAGCTTGCAGGTATGCCCGATGATGTTATCAAGAAGAAGGTCTTCCCTTTATCTTTGAAGGGAGAGGCATTGACATGGTATAGGCTATGTGATGATATGGGATCATGGGAATACAAGTGATTGAAATTGGAATTTCATCATAAGTTTTATCCTATGCATCTTGTTCATCGTGATCATAATTATATATATAATTTTTGGCCTAGCAAAGGAGAAATCATCGCTCAAGCTTGGGGGAGGCTTAAGTCAATGTTATATTCATGCCCCAATCATGAGCTCTCAAGAGAAATGATTATTCAAAAAAAGTATGCTCGGCTTTCTCTCAGTAATCGCTCCATGCTCGATACTTCTTGTGCTGGATCTTTTATGATGAAGACTATTGAATTCAAATGGGATTTATTGGAAAGAATTAAACACAACTCTGAAGATTGGGACCTCAAGAAGGTAAGGAGTCAGGTATAACACCTAAGTTTGATTGTGTTAAATCTGTTATGGATACCGATGCTTTCCGTGAATTTAGCACTAAATATGGACTTGACTCTGAGATAGTAGCTTATTTCTGTGAATCCTTTGCTACTCATGTTGAACTCCCTAAGGAGAATGGTTTAAATATAATCCTCCCATTGAAGTAAAAGTAGTTGCACCTATTAAAGTTGAAGAAAAGACTATCACTTATGATGATCCTGTTGTTCCTGCTACTTATATTGAGAAACCACCTTTCCCTGTTAGAATAAAGGATCATGCTAAAGCTTCAACTGTGGTTCGTAAGAGTAATACTAGAACACCTACTCCCTCTGAGAAAATTAAAGTTGAACCTAGTATTGCTATGGTTAAATATCTCTTGGCCGATATATTGATGGGCATGTTATTTACTTCTGCAATGAAGCTGCTAGAATTGCTAGACCTGATGCTAAAAATAAACATAGTCCTGTTGTAGGCATGCCTATTATTTCTGTTAAAATAGGAGATCATTGCTATCATGGCTTATGTGATATGGGTGCTAGTGCAAGTGCAATACCTCATTCCTTATACAAAGAAATTATGCATGATATTGCACCTACTGAGATAGAAGAGATGGATGTTACAATTAAGCTTGCCAATAGAGATACTATTTCACCAATTGGGGTTGTAAGAGATGTTGAAGTCTTGTGTGGGAAAGTTAAATACCCTGCTGATTTTCTTGTTCTCGGTTCCCCACAAGATGACTTTTGTCCCATCATATTTGGTAGACCCTTCTTGAATACTGTTAATGCTAAGATAGACTGCAATAAAGATATTGTTTCTGTTGGTTTGGGGGATATGTCTCATGAGTTTAATTTTTCTAAGTTTCGTAGACAACCCCATGATAAAGAATTGCCTAGTAAAGATGAAATTATTGGTCTTGCTTCTATTGTCGTGCCTCCTACTGACCCTTTAGAACAATATTTGCTAGACCATGAAAATGATATGTTCATGAATGAAAGAAGGGAAATAGATGAAGTATTCTTTAAACAGGGACTTATTTTGAAACACAACTTGCCTGTTGAAATCCTAGGGGATCCTCCTCCACCCAAGGGTGATCCCATGTTTGAGCTTAAACCATTGCCTGATACTCTTAAATATGCTTATCTTGATGAAAAGAAGATATATCCTGTTGTTATTATTAATGCTAACCTTTCAGATCATGAAGAAGATAAATTATTGAAAACTCTAAAGAAGCACTGTGCTGCTATTGGATATACTCTTGATGACCTTAAGGGAATTAGTCCCACTCTATGTCAACACAAAATAAATTTGGAGAAAGAAGCCAAACCAGTTATTGATCACCAACGACGGTTAAATCACAAGATGAAAGAAGTGGTAAGAAAGGAAATATTAAAGCTCCTTGAAGCAGGTATAATTTATCCCATTGTTGATAGTCGGTGGGTAAGCCATGTCGATTGTGTCCCTAAGAAGGGAGGTATTACTGTCGTTCCTAATGATAAAGATGAATTGATTCCGCAAAGAATTATTACAGGTTATAGGATGGTAATTGATTTCTGCAAATTAAATAAAGCTACTAAAAAAGATCATTACCCTTTGCCTTTCATTGATCAAATGCTAGAAAGATTATCCGAACATACACATTTTTTGCTTTCTAGATGGTTACTCTGGTTTCTCTCAAATACCTGTGTCAGCTGATGATCAAGAAAAGACAACTTTTACTTGCCCTTTTGGTACCTTTGCTTATAGACGTATGCCTTTTGGTTTATGTAATGCACCTGCTACCTTTCAAAGATGCATGATGGCTATATTCTTTGACTTTTGTCAAAAGATTTGTGAAGTTTTCATGGATGATTTCTCTATTTATGGATCCTCTTTTGATGATTGCTTGAGCAACCTTGATCGAGTTTTGCAAAGATGTGAAGAAACTAACCTTTTCTTGAATTGGGAGAAGTGCCACTTTATGGTTAATGAAGGTATTGTCTTGGGGCATAAAATTTCTGAAAGAGGTATTGAAGTTGACAAAGCTAAAGTTGATGCTATCAAAAAGATGTCGTGTCCCAAGGACATCAAAGGTATAAGAAGTTTCCTTGGTCATGCCAGTTTTTATAGGAGGTTCATTAAGGACTTCTCAAAAATTTCCCGGCCTCTGACTAACCTCTTACAAAAAGATGTCCCTTTTGTCTTTGATGATGATTGTGTAGAAGCATTTGAAATACTTAAGAAAGCTTTGTTTTTTGCACCTATTGTTTAGCCACCTGATTGGAATTTACGTTTTAAAATCATGTGTGATGCTAGTGATTATGTTGTAGGTGTTGTTCTAGGACAAAGAGTTGATAAGAAATTAAATGTTATCCAATATGCTAGTAAAACCCTAGACAATGCCCAGAGAAATTATGCTACCACTGAAAAGGAATTCTTAGCAGTTGTATTTGCTTGTGATAAGTTCAGACCTTATATTGTTGATTCTAAAGTAACTATTCACACAGATCATGCTGCTATTAAATATCTTATGGAAAAGAAAGACGCTAAACCTAGACTTATTAGATGGGTTCTCCTGCTACAAGAATTTGATTTGCATATTATTGATAGAAAGGGAGCTGAGAACCCCATTGCGGACAACTTGTCTAGGCTAGAGAATGTTCTTGATGACCCACTACCTTTTGATGATAGCTTTCCTGATGAACAATTAGCTACCATAAATGCTTCTCGTATTGGTCTGTGGTATGCTGATTATGCTAATTACATTGTTGCTAAATTTATACCACCTAGTTTCACATACCAGCAAAAGAAAAAGGTTTTCTATGATTTAAGACATTACTTCTGGGATGACCCACATCTTTACAAAGAAGGAGTAGATGGTGTTATTAGATGTTGTGTACCTGAGCATGAACAGGAACAGATCCTACGCAAGTGTCACTCTGAAGCTTATGGAGGACACCATGCTGGAGATAGAACTGCACATAAGGTATTGCAATCCGGTTTTTATTGGCCTACTCTCTTCAAGGATGCCCGTAAGTTTGTCTTATCTTGTGATGAATGTCAAAGAATTGGTAATATTAGTAGATGTCAAGAAATGCATGTGAATTACTCACTTGTTATTGAACCATTTGATGTTTGGGGTTTGATTATATGGGACCTTTTCCTTCCTCTAATGGGTATACACATATTTTAGTTGTTGTTGATTATGTTACTAAGTGGGTAGAAGCTATTCCAACTAGTAGTGCTGATAATAAAACCTCTATTAAGATGCTTAAAGAAGTTATTTTTCTGAGGTTTGGAGTCCCTAGATACTTAATGGCTGATGGTGGTTCACACTTTATTCATGGTGCCTTTCATAAAATGCTTGCTAAGTATGGTGTTAATCATAGAATTGCATCACCTTATCACCCACAGTCTAGTGGACAAGTAGAACTTAGCAATAGAGAGCTTAAATTAATTTTGCAAAAGATTGTTAATAGATCTAGAAAGAATTGGTCCAAGAAACTTGATGATGCATTATGGGCTTATAGAACTGCATATAAAAATCATATGGGTATGTCTCCGTATAAAATGGTTTATGGTAAAGCATGTCACTTACCTCTTGAATTAGAACATAAGGCATATTGGGATATTAAAGAGCTCAACTATGACTTCAAACTTGCTGGTGAGAAGAGGTTTTTTGACATTAGCTCACTTGATGAATTGAGAATCCAGGCATATGAAAATGCCAAGCTGTTTAAAGAAAAAGTTAAAAGATGGCATGATAGAAGGATACAAAAGCGTGAGTTTAATCTAGGTGATTATGTATTGCTATACAACTCTTGTTTAAGATTTTTTGCAGGAAAACTTCTCTCTAAATGGGAAGGTCCTTATGCTATCGAGGAGGTCTATCGTTCCGATGCCATAAAAATCAATAACTTCGAAGGCACAAATCCGAAGGTGGTGAACGGTCAAAGAATCAAACATTATATCTCAGGTACTCCCATAAATGTTGAAACCAATATTATTGAAACCGTAACCCCGGAGGAATACATAAGGGACACTTTCCGGAATGTTTCAGACTCCAAAAAGGAATAGGTACGTGGTACGGTGAGTAAACCGACTCCAAAACAATTCTAATGGCAATTTTTCTCCGTTTTGGAATATTTAAGAAAATAGGAAAATAAGAAGCAGACCGAAAAGGACACGGGGCTTCCACGAGGGTGGAGGGCGTGCCCTACCCCCCTGGGCGCGTGCCCCTACCTCGTGGGCACCTCGTGTGCTCTCCGGACTCCGTTTTCTTGCACGATACTTCTTTTGGTCGGTAAAATTTCATTATATAATCTCCCGAAGGTTTTGACCATCGTATCACGCAAATATCTCCTGTTTTTGTTTCGAGCTGTTTCCTGCCAGGGTTATCAAGGCCAAGCTCCTCCTCCAACAATGAGGGCAACGATGATTGGCTAATGAAGATAGAGCTGAAGAGAGAAGAACCCGGAGAGATCAACAAGGATGATGGGATCAAGAAGGCCATGGGGGATCAAGTTCCGGCAGTAGCAGAAGAAGACATCCTTCAACCTCACCACAATCTCTTTACCCCAATGGAGATTGAAGCTTTCAAGATGATTGAGTTATCTCGCATTCAAAACAAGTATCTCACAAGTGAGAATATTTTGTTGAAGGAGCATATCATCGCACTCAAGGGCATTATCCGCAAATTGGAGCATCTCCTACGCTTGATGTGCGACTATCCATCATCACCAACACCTTCTTCACCAACAAAGAAGAATTGAGCATCGGGTATGGGCAGTCCCCTTGGCAACTGCCAAGCTTGGGGGAGTGCCCCGGTATCTTATCACCATCACTTTTATCTTTACCGTTTTTCTTAGTTCGATCCTTTTGATAATATCTTGATCTAGTAGAATAAAGTTTTAGTATGATCTAGTTGTGAGTTTAGCTTTATGATCCTTCTATGTAATCAAGTCCGCGAGCTATATATAATAAAGATCAGTGCTGAGTCAAGGGCTTGATTATCTTGCTATGATCTTGAGGGAATAAAATAAAAGAGAAGAAATAAAGAGATCATATGGATCTTATGGAGAGAAATGAGCTCACATATAGAGAGTATGATGAATAAAAGTTGTTGAGAGTTGACAAACATAGTTTTGGTAATCGTTGCAATTAATAGGAAGTAATAAAGAAAGAGAGGTTTTCACATATAAATATACTATCTTGGACATCTTTTATAATTGTGAGCACTCATTAAAGTATGATATGCTAAAGAGTTGATGTTGGACAAGGAAGACAGCGTAATGGGTTATGATTTCTTACATCTGAGATAAATTATATTGTCATGGATCATCCAACATGTTGAGCTTGCCTTTCTCTCTCTTGCTAGCCAATTTCTTTGCTCCAAGTAGAGATACTACTTGTGCTTCCAAATATCCCTAAATCCGTTTTTCCATGAGAGTCCACCATACCTACCTATGGATTGAGTAAGATCCTTCAAGTAAGTTGTCATCGGTGCACGCAATAAAAATTGCTCTCTAAACATTTATGATCTATTAATGTGGAGAAAATAAGCTTTATACGGTCCTATGATGTGGAAGAAATAAAAGCGACGGACTGGATAATAAAGGTCCATATCACAAGTGGCAATATAAAGTGGCGTTCTTTTGCATTAAGATTTCATGCATCCAACCATAAAAGCGCATCACAACCTCTGCTTCCCTCTGCGAAGGGCCTATCTTTTATTCTTGTCTTATACTTCATGCAAAAAGTCATGGTGATATTCACCTTTCCTTTTTACATTTTATCCTTTGGCAAGCGCAATGTGTTGGAAAGATCCTGATATATATAGCTAATTGGATGTGAGTTTTCATGAACTATTATTGTTGACATTACCCTTGAGGTAAAACATTGGGAGGCAAAACTATAAGCCCATATCTTTCTCTGTGTCTGATTAAAACTTCATACCCATAAATATTGCGTGAGTGTTAGCAATTGTGAAAGACTAAATGATAGTTGAGTATGTGAACTTGCTGAAAAGCTCTTATATTGACTCTTTCCTACGTTATGATAAATTGCAATTGCCTCAATGATTGAGATTAGAGTTTGTTGGTTCTCAATGAAGTTTATGATTCATACTTGAAATTCTGATTGAATTGTTACTTTAGCATAAGAGATCATATGATTATATATATATATATATATATATATATATATATATATGTTGCTGTTATAAGAATGATCATGATGCCTCATGTCCATATTTTATTTTATCGACACCTCTATCTCTAAACATGTGGACATATTTTTTGATTTCGGCTTTTGCTTTAGGACAAGCGAGGTCTAAGCTTGGGGGAGTTGATACGTCCATTTTGCATCATGCTTTTATATCGATATTTATTGCATTATGGGTTGTTATTACACGTTATGTCACAATACTTATGCCTATTCTCTCTTATTTTACAAGGTTTACATGAAGAGGGAGAATGTGGGCAGCTGGAATTCTGGGCTGGAAAAGGAGCAAATATTAGAGACATATTCTACACATCTCCAAAAGTCCTGAAACTTCACGGGAGCACGTTTCAGAATATATAAAAAATATTGGGCGAAAGAAGTACCTGAGGGTGGCCACCCACCGTCCATGAGGGTGGGGGACACGCCCTACCCCCCCCCCCCCTGGGCACGCCCCCTGCCACGTGGGCCCCCGGGTGGCCCTCCGATGCCATCTTTAGCTATATGGAGTCTTTCATCGAGGAAAAATCATAAGAAAGCTTACGGGACGAAACTCCACCGCCACGAGGCGGAACCTTGGCGGAACCAATCTAGGGCTCCGGAGAGCTGTTCTACCAGGGAAACTTCCCTTCGGGAGGGGGAAATCATCACCATCGTCATCACCAACGATCCTCTCATTGGGAGGGGGTCAATCTCCATCAACATCTTCACCAGCACCATCTCATCTCAAATCCTAGTTCATCTCTTGTATCCAAACCTCAGATTGGTACCTGTGGGTTGCTAGTAGTGTTGATTACTCCTTGTAGTTGATGCTAGTTGGCTTACTTGGTGGAAGATCATATGTTCAGATCCATTATTCATATTAATACCCCTCTGATTATGAACATGAATATGCTTTGTGAGTAGATACGTTTGTTCTTGAGGACATGGGAGAAGTCTTGCTATAAGTAGTCATGTGAATTTGGTATTCGTTCGATATTTTGATGAGATGTATGTTGTCATCCCTCCAGTGGTGTCATTTGAACGTCGACTACATGACACTTCACCATTGTTTGGGCCTAGAGGGAGACATTGGGAAGTAATAAGTAGATGATGGGTTGCTAGAGTGACAGAAGCTTAAACCCTAGTTTATGTGTTGCTTCGTAAGGGGATGATTTGGATCCATATGCCTCATGCTATGGTTAGGTTTACCTTAATACTTCTGTTGTAGTTGCGGATGCTTGCAATAGGGGTTAATCATAAGTGGTATGCTTGTCCAAGTAAGGGCGGTACCCAAGCACCGGTCCACCCACATATCAAATTATCAAAGTACCGAACGCGAACCATATGAACGTGATGAAAACTAGCTTGACGATAATTCCCATGTGTCCTTGGGAGCGCTTTCCTTCATATATGAGTTTGTCCTTTGCTACAAAAGGGGTTGGTCCATCTTGTTGTACGTTATTTACTTTTATTACTTGCTACTCGTTACAAATTACCTTATCACAAAACTATCTGTTACCGATAATTACAGTGCTTGTAGAGAATACCTTACTGAAAATTGCTTATCATTTCCTTCTGCTCCTCGTTGGGTTCGACACTCTTACTTATCGAAAAGGCTACGATAGATCCCCTACACTTGTGGGTCATCAAACCACTGTAACCAGGGATATTCGAACCACAATTTTTGACGTTCAAACTCATCACACATAGGTTAAGCTATCTGAATTGTTTGTGATGTTCACATATCATACACGGTTCTAAATAAGGGACTGTGTCTGATGACACTTTGCGCGCTAGTTTTTTCACTGAAGCGATTCCAAATTTTTCGCTTCCATGGAAATATCTACCTCCCCGGCCCCTTCCCTTACCAAAAGCCACATTTCCCCTATTTCCCCCTTCCTTTCCAAGTTGAAACCTTCACTCCTTGGTTGCAGCGCTGCCTCCTCGTCGGCGACCCTCCTTCACGCTGCTCGGCCTCATCTATTCAGGCAGGTAATCCACACCCAACCCCCATCCTCCTCCTCCTTCCACATCCCACATGCCCCGACCGCCGGCACGAGCGCGACACCTTCCACCCAAATCACCGACCCCTCCACCAAATAAGCGCCGCCCTAAGCCATGGTGCACGTAGTATAGCCAGGATCTCAAGGAGCATTTGGCAGCGAGAACCAAATCGCAGCCGCACGCGCAGATGAGGTCGCGATGGCTGCCAATCATGCCGACCCCAGATCTTGGAGGAGCACCTTGTCATTTGCTAGCTACGCCGGTTAAGCATGCTCGGTTTACCCGTTGTGTGTGCTGCTCCTGCCTTTCCTTCAAAAACTCTAGTGAATTGTGCTATCTAATTTTACCATGCAATCTGTTGCTCTAGTGTATATGTTCTATATGTCGTGCAGTGTGGTGCTCACTTATTAATTGTTTTGTTAATTAGTTGTTGTCTTCAGCTAACTATTTGGTTCAATTCTGCAAATGTGATGTTCAATTCTTCAGGCTACAATTTTGTATTGTCTTCCATGTGAGAAATAAATCAAATTTATCTTTACAAAATACATGAGAAACTAATACAATTGCTATATTTCCAAGTTGTCAAGCATGCTCGGTTTGGTTATACATTGTGCAATGTGGTGCCCAGTTAACGTTTGGTTCATTTGTGTTGTGGTGTTTAGTTAACTATTTGGTTCAATTCTGCAATGTGATGTTCAATAGTTGTGGGTGCATTCTGTTATTGTATACCATGTGAGGAATAAATTGAAATTGGATGTAGTAAATACATGAGAAACAAATACAATTGCTATATTTCCAAGTTTTTAAGCATGCTTGGTTTGGTTAACTATCCGATCTTCTATTAGGAGTATGTTATATTGTGCAATGTGGTGCTCAGTTAATGTTTGGTTCATTTGTTGTGGTGTTTAGTTAATTGCTTGGTTCAATTATGCAATGTGATGTCCAATTGTAGTGGGTAGAATTTTGTATTATTATTCATGTGAGGAATAAATCGAATTTGGTTGCACTTAATACATGAGAAACATATACAAGTGCTATATTTCCTAGTTCTTAATCATGCTTCATTTGGATAAATGGGTTTTTCATGTGGCTTGAATTAATCTGATGAATCTGCAATGTGCTTATTTTTCATCAACATATTTTACTAATAGCATGCGAACCCTTACTTAACCTTATGACTAACTACCTTATATGTATTGCAGGTAAACAATGGGAAGCACTGAGGTTTACAATCAAGGTTAGCACGTGCATGGTCCATCGTCTAATAGCACATTATTGTGAAATTGTAGGAACCATCCTAATATTTAGGTTTTTAACAATTTGATCTTGCACATGTAGGTCATGTTGTCAGAGGTTTTGACCCACTGTTAGACCCTTTTTGCATATGGGGAAATGAGTTGTCCATGAATATCAATCAAATCAAGAAACTCGGGAAGATTGTTAGGATAAAGAAATTAGCAACAAAAAACAACAAGATCTTTGTCTGCACAATGAAGAAGACATCAGTTCACTACAAGATGGTACTAACTATTATACCTTGCCTTTTTTATTCCTTTGCCCCATTTCCAATATAGAGAAGATATTTATGCACATCCTTGTTTCTAGGCCTTTCCAAAGCAGTTCACTGATGATTACCTCCCAAACCACCTCTATGGTCAGGAGGCGACGAAGGTTTTCATACAACACCCACGGTTCAATATTGAAGTGTTTCTGAAGAGGATGAAGGACGGACGGTCAATCATTCACAGGTGTTGGCCTAAAGTTCCAAAGACCTTCAACATGAATGAAGGATCAATATTCGCCTTCCGCTTCACCAGTTTTCCAGATGAGATGCATTTGTCTATATACCATCTATGATTCTAATTTTGAAAGGTTTTACATGTTGCATGTGAAACTTGGTGCTCGTGCAGTTGTGTAATGGGGTAGCTGAGTGCTGAAGCTATATCATGTTGTACTCTGTTGTATTTCAATTATGAAATTATGCTTCCTTAATATTTAAATGAAATATATTATGTGCTTAATATGAATGTCAATTAGATTAATAAATGGATTATTAATAATAGGGTAAACAGCCTGCTAATGGCGAATTAGCCTGCTAATTGGGTTTTGCTATTGCAAACGGTTATTGAAAAAATACCGTGGACGATGACCTCAAGCAACGCACACAGTTTCTAGGAATAAACCATGTTGGATCAACGAACAATGACACACGACTTTCTCTTGAAAAGTGTTTGCGTTAGGCCACCTTGCGCAAACGTTTACCACATAAAAATTGTGTGTGATGGACAACCTTTGCCACACAGTTTCTTCTACGGACCGTGTGTGATGCATGCAATAACGCAAGTGATAAAATTGTTAATATCGTGTGCAACGGTAAAGCTATCACAAACGATTTAACGGGAAAAATTGTGTGTGATGTACCTGTGAACGGAAACGTTTTCCTTGGAGCGACTGTGTGGAATGTACATACGAACGGAAACGTCTAGCGGGGACTGACTGTGTTGGATGTACTTGCGACCGGAAACAATTTCGCGTGTATAATTGTATTTTGTAGCTCTACTGTACGTATTTCCGTTTTTAAGCGCTCGTCGGTCGCACACGACCTCATTTTGCCGAGCGTGTGTGCCAGGAGGCCCTATCCTCGATGGTTTCTGGGTCATGTGGGAAGGAGCCCCCCCTATCGCCCACACTCACTAGGCGATGGTTCCACATGTCGTCGCGGAAAGGGGTTAAAAACCATTTGTATAGCACCGACGCGTACCAGTGTAGATTGGTTTGAGTTGTATGTTTTATTTTGGTGTTGTCCTATGGTGCCGTCCGTGTCGCGCACACGTAAGGGATTCCCGTTGTAGGGTGTTGCAATACGTTCATGATTCGCTTATAGTGGATTGCTAGAGTGACAGAAGCTTTAACCCGAGTAAGGGGGTTGTTGCGTATGGGATAAAGGGGACTTGATACTTTAATGCTATGGTTGGGCTTTATCTTAATAATCTTTAGTAGTTCTGGATGCTTGCTAGAGTTCCAATCATAAGTGCATATGATCCAAGAAGAGAAAGTACGTTAGCTTATGCCTCTCCCTCATATGAAATTGTAATGACGACTATCGATCTTGTTAACAATTGCCTAGGACAATTCCTCACACCGATCCATCATTATTCCACACTAGCTATTTATAGTATATAGTAGTATATTCTAACGTTATGATAACAACACCTACTTTTATATTTTAGTTCTCCGATATCATGCAAAGTTATCCTCTTCATATCCACAACGTAGTTGTATTTCTTATTTCTAGTTGGAAGCAAAGTTCGGTGTACGTAGAGTCGTATCGGTGGTAGATCGGACTTGAGAGAATATTGATCTTACCATTAGCTCCTTGTGGGTTCGACACTCCATACTTATCACTTCCACCTTTGGAAAGTGCTACGATGATTCCTTGCACTTGGGGATTATCAAGCTCTTTTTTGGCGTCGTTGCTGGGGAGCAATAGCGTGGGGTTGATATTTTCGTGTATGCTTGTTTGCTTTCTTCATTAAGTAGGCTTTGTTTTCCCTTTTGTCCTTGTTTAGTTGTGGGTGAAACAAACAAACACAATTACAAAATGACAATACAAAAAAATTACTTGCCTCTTATGCCTAAAAACTTTTTCAAAAAGAGAAGTGATTGGAAGGTTATGCATTGGAGAAGTGAGGGTCGACCTTGAACACTTGTGTTCATGCTCATGGAAACAATGTAGAATTTTTCATGGAAATTTCTCAAAAATAAGTATCCCCTTGTAATATATCCATTGTATTATAAAAATAATGTGTCATGGTTTGGCTTTAGGATGCTTAAATTGCTTGTTTGGTGTGTGCAGCAGAAAAACAGAAACTTTTGTTGTAGTCTTTTAATTTTTGTTTTTACTGGAGCATGATAAAATCTTGAAATTTTTACAAAGTACTGCTCTGCAGATTGTTTAGATTGTCCTGATTTTTTAGAATTTTTGTAGTTATAGAAGTATACAAAAGTGCCAGATTGCTACAGACTGTCTTGTTCTTGACAGATTCTGTTTTCTATATGTTGTTCACTTATTTTGATGAATCTATGGGTAGTATCGGGGGTATGAGCCATGGTGAAGCTGGAATACAATAGATATAATGTTAATATGAAATTGGAATGAGTTTACAACAGTACCTAAAGGTAGTGATTTGCTTTATTATGCTAACGGATCTCACAAGGTTTTTATTAAGTTTTGTGTGGATGAAGTGTTCGAAGAACAAGGAGTTATCGATATGAGAAGAATAAGGAGAGGCAAGATTTCAAGCTTGAGGATGCCCAAGGCACCCCAAGTAAATATTTCAAGGACACTCAAGCATCTAAGCTTGGGGATGCCTCGATTGGCAACCCATCTTTCTTCTTCAACAATTATCGGTATACCTCGGTTTTTGTTTGTTCACATGATATGCGTCTTTTGTGTTTCTTTTCTTTTCCTTTATGCTCCATGCTAGTGTGAGATAGCCCTTCATTGATTTATAGAATACTCTTTATGCTTCACTTAAATCTTTTGAGTATGTCTTTGTAGAATGCTCATTGTGCTTCACTTAAATCTTTTGAGTATGGCTTTATATAATGCTGCGTGTGCTTCACTTGTATATTTTGAGCTTGGATATTGATAAATATATATTGTTTGTAGAATGCTCTATGAACTTCACTTATATATTTTAGATTATGAATAAAATTATCATTAAAAGTGGGTTTTGAAGAGTGTCAACACTAGGTAATGATCCCACTATTTTGGAGGGTGTTGAATCTTATAATATTTATAAAAGTGGATTTGGAGAGGTCATGACTTTATTTAATGATGATTCCACTATTTCAGAAGAGGTTCCAATTGATTATGAGAACAAAGTTGCTATCTATGATGATTATTGTGATGACATGTATGATATAAATAATAATGATAACCATGAAACTTGTCATCTTGATTTTAATTTTCAATTGGATTGTGCCTCACATGGTAGTTATTTTGTTGAGTTTGCTCCCACTACTATTCATGAGAATAAATCTACTTATGTGGAGAGTAGTAAAGTTTCTATGCTTGTGGATCATGAAAAGAATGCTTTGTGTGATAGCTATATTGTTGATTTAATTCATGATGCTACTGAAAATTATTATGAGGGAGGAATATATGCTTGTAGGAGTTGCAATAATATCAAGTTTCCTCTCTATGTGTTGAAAATCTTGAAGTTATGCTTGTTCTGCCTTCCTATGCTAGTTGATTCTTGTTCCCATAAGTTGTTTGCTCACAAAATCCCTATGCATAGGAAGTGTGTTAGACATAAATGTGCTAGTCATGTTCTTCATGATGCTCCCATTATGTTTCAATTCTTATCTTTTATGTGAGCATCATTGAAATCATCGTGCCTAGTTGAAAAGGCATTAATGAAAAGCGCTCGTTGGGAGACAACCCAATATTTACCCTTACTGTTTTTGTGTGTTCACATGATTAAGCTACTATAGTTATCATGTCTTATAGCTTGCATCTTAATAAAGTGTCAAGTAAGACCTTTGGGATGGCTTGCGGTAATAGTTGATTTGATCTTGCTGAAAAACAGAGGTTTTACGCTCGGGAAAACAATTCTTATTTTGAATAGAAGCATGATAAAATACTGATTATTTTTTAAGAAGATTAATAAACAAATTTCTTATGTTGTCCTAATTTTTCAGAATTTTTGGAGTAGCCGAAGTACGGTTGTTGTTCAGATCATTACAGACTATTCTGTTTTTGGCAGATTCTGTTTTCAATGCATAGTTTGCTTGTTTTCTAGTTTCTATGGCTTATATTGCTCAATATGAATTGTAGAAACGATATGGTACAGTAGGCATTGTGTGAGAACAATTATGAATCTTGTCTTTGACAGTACCAAAGTGATTGATTTACTCTTTATCATACTATCCCATCTCACAAAGTTCCGTTAAGTTTTGTGTGATTGAAGTTTTCAAGTTTTGGGTGAGATATCGATACGAGGAGAATAAGGAGTGGAAAGACCCTAAGCTTGGGGATTCCCAAGGCACCCCAAGGTAATATTCAAGGAAGACTCAAGCGCCTAAGCCTGGGGATGCCCCGGAAGGCATCCCCTCTTTCGTCTTCAAAACCATCTGTATACCTTACTCGGAGCTATATTTTTATTCGTCACATGATATGTGTTTTGCTTAGAGCATATTTTAATTTTACTTGCTATTTGAATAAAATCATTGGATCTGAAATCTTGAATGAGAGAGAGTCCTCCCATGGCTACTTAATTACTTAACTACTCATTGTTCTTCACTCGTATCTTTTTGGAGTAGTTTGTCATTTACTCACGTGCTTCACTTATATCCTATGAGTAAATGGTTGAATGAATTGGATATCATAAATCTGAATTGTATATGTTTCATATGCTTATACCATGTGGAGTAATGACTTCACATATAATAAGTATAGGTGGTAAATTTATTGAAAGTTACCAAGCATACCATTGGTCATTCGAACAATTCATGAAAGAATATTGAAGGAAGAGAGATTTCACATATAAATATATTATCTTGGACATCTTTTGTAATTGTGAGCACTCATTAAGATATGACATGCTAAAATTTTGATGTTGTACAAGGAAGACAACATAATGGGTTATGTCTTCTTATATCCGAATAGAAGTTATATTGTCATGGATCATCCAACATGTTGAGCTTGCCTTTCCCTCTCATGCTAGCCAAATTCTTTGCACCAAGTAGAGATACTACTTGTGCTTCCAAACATCCCTAAACCCAGTTTTGCTATGAGAGTCCACCATACCTACCTATGGATTGAGTAAGATCCTTCAAGTAAGTTGTCATCGGTGCAAGCAATAAAAATTGCTCTCTAAATATGTATGATCTATTAGTGTGAAGAAAATAAGCTTTATACGAACTTGTGATCTAGAAGAAATAAATGCGATGGACTGCATAATAAAGGTCTTTATCACAAGCGGCAATATAAAGTACATTTTGCATTAAGATTTTGTGCATCCAACCATAAAAGCGCATGACAACCTCTGCTTCCCTCTACGAAGGGTCTATCTTTTACTTTTATCTTCTGCCCC
This sequence comes from Triticum monococcum, assembly GCA_034509565.1. Classification (NCBI taxonomy): domain Eukaryota; kingdom Viridiplantae; phylum Streptophyta; class Magnoliopsida; order Poales; family Poaceae; genus Triticum; species Triticum monococcum. The sequence continues at coordinate 574,836,445 of CM067847.1, forward strand.
TATACAAGAGCCTTGGTGATCATCACCTTTCCTTTTTACACTTTTTCCTTTGGCAAGCACTATGTGTTGAACGATCTGGATATATATATATATCCACTCGGATGTATGTTTTCATAAACTATTATTGTTGACATTTGCCTTGAGGTAAAAGGTTGGGAGGCGAAACTATAAGCCCCTATCTTCTCTGTGTCCGATTAAAACTTTGAACCCATAAATATCACGTGAGTGGTAGAAATTGTGAAAGATTAGATGATAGTTGAATATGTGGAATTTGCTAAATCAAAGCTCTTACATAGACCCTTCCTGAAAATAAGATGAATTGTAATTGTTTGATGAGTGAGGACATAGTTTGTTAGTTTTTAAGAAAGTTTATGGTATGTACTTTAATTTGTGAATAGCTTGTTACTTGATCATGAGAAGTTTTATGAGATGGGCTACTGTTTATGATAAATACTAATGCTAGAAAAAGTGATTGAAATTATCATTCATCAAACTTATACACTATGGTAGCATTCACACTTCATAAATTATTTCTTTTATCATTTACCTACTCGAGGAGGAGCAGGAATTAAGCTTGGGGATGTTGATACATCTCCGATGTATGTATAATTTATAAAGTATCCATGTCATGTTTACAACAATTCCATATGATTTTGGTATGATTTGATTAGAACTAACCCAGACTGACGATGTTTTTAGCAGAACTACCATGGTGTGTTTTGTGCAGAAATAAAAGTCTTCAAAATGAGGTGAAAATTAACGGAGATTTTTTCTGGAAAATATAAAAAATACTAGAAGGAAAAGATACCGAAGAGGAGTACCGGGGCCACCACAAGGGTGGGGGCGGACCCCCCCCCCCCCAGGGCGCACCCTCCGTCCTTGTCATTGCCTCATGGGGCCCCCTGACGTGAAACCGACGCCAACCCCTCCTATAAATCCTAAAAAACCCAGAACAAAAGAGCGATCGGGAGTTCTGCTGCCGTAAGCCTCTGTAGCCACGAAAAACCAATCTAGACCCTCTCTGGCACCCTGTCGGAGGGGCCAACATCATCGGAGGCCATGGAGGAGGAAGCCGGAGGGGTCACCATCGCCATGGAGGCCAAGGACCAGAGGGAGAACCTTTCCCCATCTAAGGGGGAGGCCATAGAGGAGGAAGCACAAAGGGGAGAACCGCTCCCCCTCTCTCTTGGTGGCACCAGAGTGCCATCGGGGGAATCATCGCCGCGGTGATCGTCTTCATCAACATCACCAACCTCATCTATTTTACGCGGTCCACTCTCCCGCACCCCACTATAATCCCCTACTTGAACATGGTGTTTTATGCCACATATTATGATCCAATGATGTGTTGCCATACTATGATGTTTTGAGTAGTTTTCCTTTGTCTTTTGGGTTGATTGATGATATAGATTGGTTTGAGTTGTATGTTTTATTTTGGTGTTGTCCTATGGCACCTTCCGTGTCGCGCACACGTGAGGGATTCCCGTTGTAGGGTGTTGCAATACATTCATGATTCGCTTATAGTGGGTTGCTAGAGTGACAGAAGCTTAAACTTGAGTAAGGGGGTTGTTGCGTATGGGATAAAGGGGACTTGATACTTTAATGCTATGGTTGGATTCTACCTTAATGATCTTTAGTAGTTGCGGATGCTTCCTAAAGTTCCAATCATAAGTGCATATGATCCAAGAAGAGAAAGTATGTTAGCTTATGCCTCTCCCTCGTATGAAATTGCAATGACGACTACCGATCTTGTTAACAATTGCCTAGGACAATTCCGCACACCGATCCATCATTATTCCACACTCGCTATTTATGATATATAGTAGTATATTCTAACTTTATGATAACAGCACCTACTTTTATATTTTAGTTCTCCGATATCATGCAAAGTTATCCTCTTCATATCCACAACGTAGTTTTATTTCTCGTTTCTAGTTGGAAGCAAACGTTCGGTGTACGTAGAGTCGTATCAGTGGCAGATAGGACTTGAGAGAATATTGATCTTACCTTTATCTCCTTGTGGGTACGACACTCCGTACTTATCACTTCCACCTTTGGAAAGTGCTACAATGATTCCTTGCACTTGGGGATTATCAGTCCCTCATCTACGCATACCCGGTGCTAGCAACACTGATGTGTGCCTTCGTCGACGACATGTCCTCAGGCCTGGCAAGCCTTGTGTGGCGCTTCATCAACTTCGTCTTCGTCCGTCTATGCATGCCCAGTGCTGGCAACACCGATGTGTGCCTTCGTCTACGACGTGTCCCCGGGTTTGGCAAACCCTCTGTGACGCCTCGTCAACACCATCCTCTACCCGTCGCACATTACTTTGACACCTCTGCGCCCATGACTAACTCGGCGCCTCCTTGCGCCCGCGGCTCCACAGTGACATCCTCGACACCGGCTACCCCGACTCGACATCGACCATGGAGTTTTTCGCATGGCTACTTTGACCACGGCTCCACCACCCTACGCTCTCGGCTTCCTCGACAATGGCACAAATGGCTACCACCTTGCTTGAGCAACTTTGTCGGTTTCCACTCCAGCCACGCCTTTTGTGATTCGTTGACCGTTACGACTATGGGGGGTGTCTGTCGGCTTGCCTTCGGATTCTTCTCCAATCTCACTGTTTGCGTCGCTACTGTTGTGACCGCGGGGGGGTGTTGAGTATCATGATTAGTTTGGAAACATAGTATAGAAGTATTCTGGCTTGTCTTGTACTCCAAGTAGATCATGTACTCCTATATATATGCCCACGAGGCTCAAGAAATAAACATCATATTCCACCCATATCTCTCTCCATTTTTAACAAAGAACATGCATTATGAAGAGCACAAAGTTCTGAGGTTGATCGCCATTAAAACCTATCATTCATAACCCCTTTATTTACCCATCCTCACGGTCACTACTACCCACCACCTCACTCAGTTATCTATCTGTCTCTCATTGTTCCTCCTATCCATCGCCATGAACTCCAGCAGCAACTCCAACCCCATCCCCAACCCCTTCCCTTCGGGCATTGGATGGAGGGCTTTCTTCCTGGGGAGCTTGCTTGGTGACCGCACCAAGTTCAAGAACACCATGAATGTCTGCTCGAACTTCAGTAGCATGGCAAACATGCACAAAGAGTCTGAGGTTATTGTGAAGAAGGCGACGTCGGAGGAGTTGAAGATGTTGATTCCTGACCCAGTGAAGGGCGCTATTGTAAAATCCCAATTTTCAATTTGGATGTTATTCATTAGATCATCATATGCATTCATAATTTCTGCATTTTTTTGAATTTGTTTTATTTGGAATTTTCATCCTAGAAACCTTAAGCAACTCAAGGACCGAATGTGAGAGTTGGAGGTTCCCACAAAAATCCATTTTTGAATTTTCAAAAATGGCAAATTGGATCAAAGTGTTTTATTTGAAATTATTTTTCCAATTATCTCAAAATAAATAAAATAATGAGAGAAGATAATATGACTTCTTGAAAATGGCAAGGAAATATTGGGAATTTAATTTTGAATAAAAATATATTTTATTTGGATTTTATTTGCAGGTTTATTTATTAATATTAGTACTAAAATGTTTATTCTATTTTAGGCTGTTTAATTAGGAGGGACTGTGTGAATTTTTCTGGAATTTTTGAAAATATTTTATTAGGTTTTTCCTATTTCTCGTATTTTCGGAAAATGTTTTAAAAAAACTTCAGACCAAACTGGGTCGAAGCCCAGCCGGACCAGGCTGCCGCCACCACCGACCCCGAGCCGCAGTCTGGCCGGAGCACGCCACCGTCGTCGTGTCCGTCTCGACCACGAGCCGCCTCGCCGCCGCCTTGCCCCCTCCTCCAAGCCGCCCCGGAGCCGCCCCTCCCACCTATAAATACCGGACCCCCCGGCCCCTCCTCCCCTCGTCAGCCACCCGCTGCCTCCCGCGGTCGCCGCCGATGCCGCCTGCCGCTGACGCCACCGTACACGCCGCTAGCCGCCGCTGCCACGCCGCCGCCTAGTCTGCGCCGCCCGCGCCACCACCAGCCGTCGCCGGAGCCCGCCGTCGCTGGAGACCGCCCGATCCACCGTCGAACCACCGGTTTTTCCTAGTCCGGTAATAAACCGCCCCGGTTCGCCAGTTTTCTTTTTAGGTTTTCAGTTTTTATTTAAAACCCAGTTTTTTTATTTAGTTAGTTAAGTAGCGAACGTTTTCTGTTTAGTTAGTTTCAGCGAACGTTTTCGTTCGTTAAGTTTTCGTAGCGGACGTTTGTCCGATAGATTTTTTTTTCTTTTTCTGTTTATTTTCGGCTAGGGACCCATCCGTAATTATTTTCTTCGCAGATTAGTCCCTGATCTTTAAACCCTCACAACTTTTTGATCGTTTATCCCAATCCAATGAAACCAATGCCAAATTCTCTGTTATGATCTCCTATATCCAAATAATCAACTTAAACATGTCTTTGAAAGTTTAAAATTTGGTTTCAAACATATTTGAATTTGAACTTCTTTTGATTGTAACTTGAGTTTCGTAACTCCGATTTGATTGATTCTTTTTGCAAATCGAAGCTCTTCACTTGAACTTTCTGTTTAGATCTTTTTATTTTGTTTTACCTTTGCATCTTATGCTTGAGTGCTTATGTATTCTATTGTTTGTCTACGATAGATTTTCCGGAGTGCGAAGCTTGCTACTACGAATCTCTAGGGTTTACCGATCGTCAGCAAGGCAAGTTACACTTTGATCATACCCCTTTATTACCCAGTTTTTATGCATTAATTTCAACCCTCAAATATTGCATGAGTAGAATTGGGAACATGTGGTTATTGCTATGTAGTTCATGAGGTCGGAACCTATTACCTTTGATCAACCCGAGAATATACGTTATGCTCATATTGCTTAGCCATGCTCGTAGGCGGGAATTGGTATGAGAGAATGATGCAAGTAGTGAGAGATAATAACTAAGGGAAACTTAAGGTGGCTACTTTAATACACATCTGGGTGGATTGGTTGCGAGCACCTGGAGAATCTAGTATTGTCCTAGGATATCCCGGAGTACCCGTGTGATCATCCTATGGAATGCCACCTAGGCTCAAAGGGATCATATGTAGCGACCCAACCCGAATAGATCAAGTCTCTGTGCTTAAGTGGCATCACTGGATCGGTGTGCTGACACACACAGTCCTCGAGGATTTATAACAAAGGTAAATCACATGTATAAAGTAACGTAAATATTATTACCTCAATCCAAAATAGCGGAAGAAACAGGGTTGTGGATTCCCATCAACACCAACGGCAAAGTTGAGTGTAGAAATCGTAACCCTAACGTATCACTTACTCGTCGTAAGGTAATCCTGCAACATGAGACGTTGCAGCCACAAAGGGTCAGTACATTGATGTACTGGCAAATTCACACCATAAAGAGAAATGATGAACAATGGCTATCACTACACGCATATATGGCTGGTGGAAAAGCTCTATGGTTATAAGGTTTTTGCGAAAAGCCAATTTTTCCCTACTGCAAAGGAATACATTTTAATTAACTACCATGGTGGTTGTTGAACATTGAGAATGGTTGACAGCATTCTCAATCCCAATTAAGTAACATCATTAAACCCAACAAAATTAATTTAAAGTAACATGATGAGATTCACATGATAATCCAAGTACTAGATACTCAAAACGTCCATAACCGGGGACACGGCTAATCATGATTAGTTTATACACTCTGCAGAGGTTTGCGCACTTTTCCTCATAAGACCCGATCTCCTCCGTTGGATTTCTCGCACTACAAGGTGTTTGAGAAACGGATGACCGAGATATAGTCTTTCAGAAGCGTTTGCACCTTACGATGGGTAGACCGTTCCACCTACAACCCCTACATCTGCTAGTCTACCACTGTAAGAGTTCACACGACTTAATCAACTATGCTAGAGCCCATAATAGCTTGTGGCTGCACACGGAAGTTTCTAGTATGAATAATCTCATGATCCCTTTGAACCTGGGTGGCGGTCCATAAAAAAACAGGCAATCCTGGAATACCCAGGTGCCTAGACAGGCAATCGCTGGAATACCCAGGTGCCTCAATCCACCCAGATGTGTGTTAAAGTTGCCACCTTAAGTAAACCATTAATTAACAATCTCACATCTGTCATGAATACTCTCAAACCCAATCCACGTCTACGAGCATAGCATGGCAATATAAGCATAACGTAATAGTAACTCCCAAGGTTTGAATGCAGGGAAATAGGTTCCTACCTCATCAACTACTTCCCAATACCCACATGTTATTAATCCTACTCATGCAATGTTTGAGGGTGAAACTAATGCATAAAAACTGGGTATGAAAGGGGACATGATCAAAGTGTGAACTTGCCTGCAATGTTGACGAATATGATTCGCACTCAAAACTCTTGATAGTTCTACTCGTCACGCTCCGGTCAATCTATCGTAGGCAAGCAATAATAAGCACACATAAGCAATCACTCAAGATCGGAGAGAACAAAGAAAACAATTCGAAAAACATTAAAACCAAGCAAATAACTCTTGCATCATAAAACAATTTCTAACAGTACCAAAATTATGTGAATTTGGCCTTATCAGAAAGTTTAGGTCGAGAGCTTCGATTTGCAAAAAGAATCAACTCAAACAGAGCTACGAAACTCAAGTTATGATCAAATGAAGTTTGAATTCAAATCTGATCTAATTCAAATTTTAAACTTTTCAAAAAGATGTTTGAGTTGGATTACTGGATAGAGGAGATCGTAACGAAGAAGTGAGCGTTGGTTTCGTTGGATTTGGACAAACGAGTAAAAAGATGTGAGGGTTTGAAGATTAGGGACTAATTTGTTAAACTTTAATCACAGACGGGTCCCTGACAGAACTAAAATAAAACGAAAAGGCTAAATAACGAACGTTCGCTAACGAAAGCTAACGAACGAACCGTTCGCTAGATTAGAAAAAAATGAACGGATCTAATCCGTTAGATCCAAATCCAACAGACGAAAGGCGGGGAGGAGTACCGCGGCGGCGGGCGGAGGCGGCAGCGGCTTCGGCGTTGAACGGGGAGGCGGCTCCGGTGGCTCTCCGGCTCGGGCATCACCACCGGAAGGAGCGGGGCGACGAGGCGGAGACGAGGGAGGCGGCGGCTTCGGTCGAGGGCGACGGGACGGTGGGGGGCGACGGCGGCGGATCTCGTCGGAGCTCGAACTCCGGCGAGTGCGGGCGGTGGCTGCAAATGGCGCGGCGACGGCTCGGCTTCGAGCGGCGAGATGCGGGAGAGATAGGGGTGTCCGGGCGGCGGCTTTATAGGAGGAGGGGAGGCGCGGTGGCGTGGGGAAGTGGCGGCCGGTGGCGGGGCGGCGCCGGACTCCGGGACGAGTCCCGGTCGAGGACGACGGGCGAGGCGGCGCGGAGCTGGGCCTTGGCCTAGCTTCGGCTGGGCCGGCCCAGTCGGGGAAGAATTTTTAAAAAAAAAATTCCAGAAAATTAAAATAATAAAACAAGATAATTAAAAATATTATATAGGCATATAATATATCAAAATTTTCAGAAAAAGATTTTCTATAACATGAACATTTTTCTTGCATTAAATAAAGTACACATAAATTCTAATAATTCAAACAGTGCTCCTGCTCTAAAAACCAATAAAAATCATTTTTAAAATACCAAAATGATTTCAAATAAATTTTTCTCCAATTTTCTATTATAGGGAATCATGTTACCCTATTTTCCATGTATTTTGTTTTTGGAGAAAAATAATTTGAATAAAACTCAAATAACCCAAATTGAAAAATAATTATTTCAAATGGATTTTAAATTTGAGTTTCTTTGAAACTCCCAACTCATATTTCATATGTTTCGAAGAAGTCATTTTATCTTCTCTCATGAAAATCATTGAGTTGCTTAAAGTTTGAGAACTGGAAATATTTTCAAATGAAATTCAAATATTTTCAACACCCCTTTTCATTTATTTAAATGGAAGAAGTCATGTCATCTTCTCTCCAGGGTTTTGTGATGAAAAGAATTTGAATTTACGGGGATCAAAATGCAAAAGGTGAAAGTTTGGGAAAGTCCTTTTATTCCCTCTCATTTAACTTTCAAAAAGTTTCGAATTTCACTCAATCAATCACACAACAATCAAACAATAAATCTATCTATCTATTTATTATAACATTCCAAAATTTAGAATTTTGGGATGTTACAAACCTACCACCCTTAAAATGTATCTCATCCTCGAGATTCATAGAGGCTAGAAAGAAATAGGTTAGGTTTGGAGTCTTCTCAAAATCCATCGATCATCACACGGGGGGTCTGGGGTGCTACCACCCTTAGAAGCATGGTTACGGTTCCATCAAAACTCATATACTCCATCCTTATTCTTGATAGTGTCGGTCTTCTCAGACCGTAAGGATGATTCCTTCTCTGGGCTCTTCCAGTAGTGGCATAACCTTTTCCTCAATTCTTCTCTCATTTCCTCTTGGTAAGGTTATTCCGAGATTGGGTCTTCTTAGCTGACGGGTCTGGCGCCAATACTAACTAACTATCGATAGCTCGTGGTGGTTAACAATTTAGGGTTTCTCCTGCATGAAATGGGTCTGGTTGATCCTCACCGTATAACCTACGGTTGGCAAAAGTTGCCTTGTACCAGGGAAAATTGCTATACCATTCTAAGGTTCAAACAAGGTTTAATACCGTCGTCTCTCTACTATAGGTAAGTCACTCAGATTTACCATCCCATATAGCAAGGCGAATAATAAGAGTAAGTCAGTATGGTGATCAATCCATCCCGCACCCAAATCATTACCCTGTATACGGTTTAGCGAATCTCGCATTCTAACACTCAGTCATCCTCACAAGCATTGCAGAATTTCTCTTGTCCATGAACTACGTTCGGAATAATCCATTGATTCTGCAAGCCAAACAAACATCTATCGTTCCTTCACAACTCTCAGGTTTTGTGTTACTCCTATAAAATCGTCTGCTGATAAACGTCGTATCTTCCTCCGGGGTTTTTCCTTCAGCAAGAATGTGCTTGCTTCTTGGCAGGTCCTGGGGCCTATGGGTTATGGCCCATCTCATCACTTGTAGTCCTTGAACTTATCATCGGGCAACTGATCATTGTTCCAACTTCCAACTTCCTAGTATTCTTAAATCCATCCAATTGTACTGTCTTCCTTCCTTCTATTGGCACCAAACTAGGACATGATTACTCAGACTCATCATGGAGTTTCCATTGATCCATATTTCCGACATCATACCTCCTTTATATCCAATAGTAATTTATCTCTTCATCCTCGTGGGATATCCCTCATACCGAGATAAAAGCTTATACTTATGAAGTCCATATTCCACTTCGTGGAACATCATTATCCTTTCCAGGGTCAAGCGTCCTTATAGGGGAATATTGGCCATCTCTGCATGGCACTTCTTCAACTGGGAAACGTAAAACACATCATGAACTCTTGACAGTCCTTCAGGTGACTCCAACTTGTTCGCCACTTCTCCCGTACGCTCCAAAACTCGATATGGCCCTACAAATCTCGGGGCTAACTTTCCCTTAACTACAAATCATTTAACTCCTCGCAGAGGGGTCACACGAAGACATGCTCTGTCTCCAATTTCATAGACTACCTCCTTGCATTTTTTTAGTCTACACAACTCTTCTGCCTGGACTGAGCTACCTTCAGTCCATCTCGAATCAACTTAACATTCTCTTCTGACTCCTTGGTCACATTTGGTCCAACAACTGACAGTCTCCAACTTCATCCCACATACTCTTGGGGCATCACACATATCGAGACAAAACTCGTATTCATTTTATCTGAAATCCACTCAGTGGAGTATCCTTATCTTTTACAGGGGTCAAGGGTTCTTACAGGGTACTACCACCCTTAAAACTCACAAATCTTCCATAGATCATATTTTTCATATCCTCAAAAAAATGGTCAAAATTCTTCTTCATGGGGTAACAACTCATAAAATCCATATCAGTACCAACGATGCTAACTTTATTCACTCTCGATTGATTACAATCTCAACTCAACACCTCGATATAAAAGAAAATGTTCTCACTTCTACTACTCCATTTCTTTGGTTGCAAACTCAACTATCTAGCAAAAGTCTCCTTCTCCTTGGGGCATTCTCTGGCAAAGTGCCCTGCTCCATTACAACTAAAACATATTACTTCTGACAAGTATCGGGGTTTCCTTTTTGGGCAACTGTTGAGGTAGTGCCCTGACTCCTTGTACCTATAACAGGTGATATGACTCAAATCCTTCCTGGAATCCACTCTGCTTCTCTTTCTGGACTTTTCCATTCCAATTAGGGCTTCTATTTCCTGTGGGTCATACTCTACTTCCTCTGTCGGGAATTCTACTAGATCCCCATTCAAACAATTTTGGGAGATGTGTCCTTCTTCTCCACATGAATAGCAAGACTTAGTGCAGGGTTTACTCGGGTCTTCTTTAGGTGTGTCCTCCATCTCTTCCTTCATCACAACTTCTTCTAAAATTTCCATGAGGGCTCCTTTCATTACTTCTTTCTTCTGTTGGATGGTTCATTGTACCACGGGGTAAACGTGACACTGGGCAGGATAGTGGGTAGTCCCTTCACACAAGAAACAAATAATCTGCCTAGTTGGGCATTCTTCAACTGGGTGACTTCCTTCACAATTAGGGCACTCATCCTTGTGTTCTTTATGGGTGTGTCTGATTTCTCCACAAATCTTGCATGCACAAGGTTTCTTCATATCCTTTCCATAAGGCTTCAACTTCTGGGACACAAGCCGAGACTTTGGCAAAGTCAACTTAAATTCTTTCCTAGTGGTTACTCCTTGCCATCCATTGATGGTTTGGTACATCCTCCACCAAGTAGCAGCACCTCTTTCAAAGCACCGAAGAGCATGTTGGGTCATATCCTTTCCCACTATAAGGTTATTCTTCATGTGATCCTCCATGTTCTGAATCCATTGGTTTGTCTCCAATTGACTCATCAGTCCAGAAAATATAAGCTCATCTTCATTCATCCTCTATTGGGTCCATGGGTTTGGGGTGAGATAAGAGAGATAGAGATGGATACACACAATACAAACAAAAGTTTTGAAAAGACAGATTTTATTGTGGCTGTCGAAAAACATCAAACCAATGATAGCTCACAATCGTCGCATCTAAAGTAGGTATATAACAGGGGTTTGGTCTTCTAAGATCAATGTCGCCAAACTCTTCAAGTCTTGTCCCTGTCTTCGATGGCTTCTTTCGATCATGCTTGTCTTTCTCGAATCCTTCTACCAGATTCATCTTTGTTGTCGCAAAGTCTATCGTGACGTCCCTTAATATTTCTGGAGTTGTGTTCCAAACTTCAGGGTTTCAACACCCTTGGCATGAGCCATGGTCCTACTGTCTCCGGTATCTCGAGGTTTTCTTCCTCCAATTTGGCTACTTCAGCTTCTGGGTCCTGAGTTCTTCACGAAATGCTTCCTTGTCAAAATACTGCTTCTTGTAGGTCCATCTTAACTTCTTGATGTAACACTCTAGATCCTGGTGATACACTAGCTAAGGTTAAAACTTCACCTCTTGCTGATAGATGCTCCATCAGCCTTCTACCATCCAATCCTTCCATGCATATGCATGCTTAACTCAGCACGGTGACAATAGCATAAGCGGGCCATAACATCATGGATAGTTGGGTTTCTGCTCTTGTCATTTCCATGAGCTATCTCTCCATAGATGATATCTCCTGCCTTATGGCTTTCCTTGACAGAACTTTAAGTTTTTAACTCTCCATGCTCCGGTCTTTCTCCGATACACCCTGATCTCGAGCATTGACAACTTCCATAATCTGTCAAGTTCCATAAGGGTAGCCTTCCTAGGTCATACAAATCTAGGGATTCTTCAAAGCCTTCAAATTCTCCTAGTCTTCGGAGTCTTCAACGTTGTAGTTTCCATTATTCAGATGCAGAGTAAAATCCTCTTCATTCTGAAGCGGTCTTAGTTGTCCAATATCTTGTACTTCTTGGAGTGGTCTCATCCGTCGAATCTTCGAGTGATCCAAAGGAAAAAGGGATATGGTCTCACTAAAAGGGAATTTTTGAATAAGCTCAGAAGAGAAGAGAGGTAAAAGATCTTTTTGAAAGGGAAATTTGTAGAGAAAAAATCTTTGCTATGGGCTTGCCAGTTTCTAGGGTCACGTCCTACAGTCAACATGTGCTCTGATACCATCTTGTAGCGACCCGACCCGAATGGATCAAGTCTCTATGCTTAAGTGTCATCCCTGGATCGGTATGCTCACACACACAGTACTCGAGGATTTATAACAGAGGTAAATCACATGTATAAAGTAACGTAAATACTATTACCTCAATCCAAAATAGCGGAAGAAACAAGGTTGTGGATTCCCATCAACACCAATGGCAAAGTTGAGTGTAGAAATCGTAACCCTAACGTATTACTTACTCGTCGTAAGGTAATCCTGCAACATGAGACGTTGCAGCCACAAAGGGTCAGTACATTGAATGTACTAGCAAATTCACACCATAGAGAGAAATGATGAACAATGGCTATCACTACATGCATATATGGCTGGTGGAAAAGCTCTATGGTTATAAGGTTTTTGCGAAAAGCCAATTTTTCCCTACTACAAAGGAATACATTTTAATTAACTACCATGGTGGTTGTTGAACATTGAGAATGGTTGACAGCATTCTCAATCCCAATTAAGTAACATCATTAAACCCAACAAAATTAATTTAAAGTAACATGATGAGATTCACATGATAATCCAAGTACTAGATACTCAAAACGTCCATAACCGGGGAAACGGCTAATCATGATTAGTTTATACACTCTGCGGAGGTTTGTGCACTTTTCCCCACAAGACCTGATCTCCTCCGTTGGATTTCTCACACTACAAGGTGTTTGAGAAATGGATGACCGAGACATAGTCTTTCAGAAGCGTTTGCACCTTACGATGGGTAGACCGTTCCACCTACAACCCCTACATCTGCTAGTCTGCCACTATAAGAGTTCACGCGACTTAATCAACTATACTAGAGCCCATAATAGCTTCTGGCTGCACACGGAAGTTTCTAGTATGAATAATCTCATGATCCCTTTGAACCTGGGTGGCGGTCCATAAAACAGGCAATCCTGGAATACCCAGGTGCCTAGACAGGCAATCGCTGGGATACCCAGGTGCCTCAATCCACCCAGATGTGTGTTAAAGTTGCCACCTTAAGTAAACCATTAATTAACAATCTCACATCTGTCATGAATACTCTCAAACCCAATCCACGTCTACGAGCATAGCATGGCAATATAAACATAACGTAATAGTAACTCCCAAGGTTTGAATGCAGGGCAATAGGTTCCTACCTCATCAACTACTTCCCAATACCCACATGTTATCAATCCTACTCATGCAATGTTTGAGGGTGAAACTAATGCATAAAAACTGGGTATGAAAGGGGACATGATCAAAGTGTGAACTTGCCTGCAATGTTGATGAAGATGATTCGCACTCAAAACTCTTGATAGTTCTACTCATCACACTCCGGTCAATCTATCATAGGCAAGCAATAATAACCACACATAAGCAATCACTCAAAGATCGGAGAGAACAAAGAAAACAATTCGGAAAACGTCAAAACCAAGCAAATAACTCTTGCATCATAAAACAATTTCTAACAGTACCAAAATTATGTGAATTTGGCCTTATCAGAAAGTTTAGGTCAAGAGCTTCGATTTGCAAAAAGAATCAACTCAAACGGAGCTACGAAACTCAAGTTATGATCAAACAAAGTTTGAATTCAAATCTGATCTAATTCAAATTTTAAACTTTTCAAAAAGATGTTTGAGTTGGATTACTGGATAGAGGAGATCGTAACAAAGAAGTGAGCGTTGGTTTCGTTGGATTTGGACAAACGAGTAAAAAGATGTGAGGGTTTGAAGATTAGGGACTAATCTGTAAAACTTTAATCACAGACGGGTCCCTGACAGAAATAAAATAAAATGAAAAGGCTAAATAATGAATGTTCGCTAATGAAAGCTAACAAATGAACCGTTCGCTAGATTAGAAAAAAACGAACGGATCTAATCCGTTAGATCTAAATCCAACGGACGAAAGGCGGGGAGGAGTACCGCGGCGGCGGGCGGCGTCGGCGGCAAGGAAGACTGTGGCGGCGGCTTCGGCGTTTAACTGGGAGGCGGCTCCGGTGGCTCTCCGGCTCGGGCGTCACCACCGGAAGGAGCGGGGCGACGAGGCAGAGACGAGGGAGGCGGCGGCTTCGGTCGAGGGCGACGCGATGGTGGGGGGCGACGGTGGCGGATCTCGTCGGAGCTCGAACTCCGGCGAGTGCGGGTGGTGACTGCAATCGGCGCGTCGGCGGCTCGGCTTCGAGCGGCGAGACGCGGGAGAGAGAGAGGGGTGTCCGGGCGGCGGCTTTATAGGAGGAGGGGAGGCGCGGTGGCATGGGGAAGTGGCGGCCGGTAGCGGGGCGGCGCCGGACTCCGGGAGGAGTCCCGGTCGGGGACGACGGACGAGGCGGCGCGGAGCTGGGCCTTGGCCTGGCTTCGGCTGAGCCGGCCCAGTCGGGGAAGAATTTTTTAAAAAAAAACATTTCCAGAAAATTAAAATAATAAAATGAGATAATTAAAAATATTATATAGGCATATAATATATCAAAATTTTCAGAAAAAGATTTTATATAACATGAACATTTTTCTTGCATTAAAGAAAATACACATAAATTCTAATAATTCAAACAGTGCTCCTGCTCTAATAAAATCCAATAAAATCATTTTAAAAATAACAAAATGATTTCAAATAAATTTTTCTCCAATTTTCTATTGTAGGGAATCATGTTACCCTATTTTCCATGTATTTTGTTTTTGAAGAAAAATAATTTGAATAAAACTCAAATAACTGTAACATCCCAATTTTTGGAATGTTTAAGAAAAAGTTCTCCAAAAATCAGGGCGAGAAAATTTCATTTGTTTTATTTGGTAACAAAGTTTAAATTGGACTTTATAATGTGGAGGATTTAACTTGATCTAATGCGAACTTAAATTTAACTTGAGTTTTGTACTTCGCTTTTAGTTGGGTTTTTTTCTCTCTTCAGCATATTAAATTATGCGCATTTGTATTTTGGAACTTCTATTGAATTTGTTAGCTTCTATTCCTTTTCTATATTTTCCTAAGAAGGAAAATATATTTAATTTCTTTTCCCAAACTCTGGGCAATATCCAACTCCCAAACTACCTTCTCTATTTTCCATGTGTTTCTTATTCCTCTCACCCGTATGGACCCAGCCCATCTCTTTTATTTTTCTTTCTCCATCACTCTTAGACTATAGCCCAACAACTCCCTCTCTCTAATTTTTCTCCTGCTTCCCTCCTTCCTCATGGGCCTGGCCAAACTGGCTATCTCTCCCAACCAACGAACCCCTCTCCTCGAGGAAACCTCAACAGCCACCTCCCTGCACACAGGGGAAATCTCTACACCTTCCTTTAATTCCTCCTCCCTTCCTATTCCTCTCAGCTGGCCATCTCCTCCCCAACGAATGCCTTGTCTCCTTTCCTTCCTCTGTACGCTAGCACCTACAGGAAGATAAATGTACACGAAGAGAAACTGCCAAGCACTCACGCAAGAAGCTGCCTCCTGCCTCCATCATAATTCCCATGAGCACCGTTTCCAAAATTGAAGGTACATGGACCTGCGCCTCAATCTCCTCCCTCGTTTCCCTTAGCCCTCTGTCATCTCTCTTCTCCATCCTCCCAGAGAACTCCTCCCAAAGAAACAGTGTTCCATAGACGTCGGTCCTCGATTCTGATGAAGGAGACCATCCCAATCCATGCACTTGCACCGAAAGGTTCTCTTTCATGCGTTGAATCCATTCAGGGAAGAAAGAACGTGATCTGTTGACCACACGCGCAGAATTTCGCATGTCCGTCTACACTGTTCGTTGAGTTCTTCGCGCCGTTCTATCAAACTCGGTGAGCCTCTATCAAATTCCTTTTGCACGCGTACTCATCATCATCTACTCTATCTCGTAGACATCATCATTTGACTCATCTATGTTATTGCTCGCGCCGATGCATGGACGGATTCTATCGACATGTCCGCGTACTTTTTAGTTTCTCAGATGATCTTGTGTTCAACATATGATTTGTTTCTCATGCCCATAGTAACCTCATGGTGGAGTTAGATTGCTAGTTTAATCATTAGAAGTTTAGTATAAATTTCTGTTATAGTCGTTCTTGCACAAGATTGAATGGGGTTTGTTAATCGGTTAGATTTTGTATTAATATGTTATTGTTCATATGTTCGCGATATGCCTAGGAGTATATCCTATTGGTCTGATAATTTTTGCGTGTGACAAATAATTTGTTAGATTTATTTGTTTATCGATTATAGTTTTTGTTGACGCAAGTTGATTTTTTTTATATTGTTATTGTCTTGGGTTAGACATGTCTATAAATTTTAATATAGTTTTGTATGGTTTCATGTACATATTGCATGCCTAATCGTAGTAGTGTGTTATGCTTTTGTTTCATATTAGTCCTTGTGATTTGTTATCATGTGTTTGTGTTGATTTGATATTTTTATATGGTCATGACATGCCTAGGAGTCACTCCTTCCATAATTATAGGAGTTAGGTGTGATTGTCTAGATTTATTGTAAGGATTTCTGTTAATCATTTCTTATAGTTTTGTATGGTGTTGCATGTTGTTATTTTTCTTTATAACTCATGTAGTCCTCTTTTGTGCACGTGTACAAAATTTGGTGAATGATCACCAAGCTTATAATTTCGTAGAGTTATTCTAAGCTTTGCTCTCTTTATCGAGTCGTGGCATATTTCATGTTTTGGCTAGTTCCTTTTGTTTAGCATGAATATATCTTAGATATGTTTTACATATTCATGTTTATCCATGTTGCATGTGTGTTTATTTATATTAGTTTATTACCATGCCGTGTTAACAATTGCTTATAATTCATGTTTGGTTGTATGCGTACCTTTCTAGTTTGCATTGTATGAGTACACATATGGTTAGCCTAGATTTACATTATAGTAGTTTGTTGATCTTGTACATTCTTTTATTGAGCAACTTCTTGCTTGATCAATACTATGCCATTTGTTGGGATTGTATAAATGGATTTCATAACATGTGTGTAACGACTCGTGTGTTGTACGATGCTTAGTTATGTACCTTTTATATATTTGCAAGTGTATGATGACTACATAGAAATGCATGTCATCTTGTTATGCATGCTTCTATATAACACATGTTAATTTGGTTGATGAGATGATCTAGTTGTATACTTTCCTACGTGCTTAGTATGCTTCCATGTTCTCATTTATCATAACTAGCATGGTAATGTTGTATGCTAACGTCGTGCTTGATCTTTAGGTCACTTGTTATCAGCTAGGTTATCTCATAGTTACACGTTGCATTTTATTAGTAGCATATTTTGGTATCTCGTGTCATGATCATCCATGCTTAGCATCATATCTGGTTTAGCTTACTGTTGCATTTGTGGTATGCCTAAGTCTAGAGATCAAGTCATGCTAGTTATCTTTCATGTGTTATTATATTCCATGTTTTATAGTTGTACTTGTGTTGCTCATATATGTTTGACTTGTCTCATGTTAGTGTTATGAGTGTTTGGCACATGTTGCATTAGCTCATCACATGATTAGGATGGTTTACCTTTTAATAGTTGAGTTGTGTCTTTCTCATATGCTTAGTGCACATTGTTGCTTTGTTGTTAATCATGTTGTGGTAATTTATTTGCTAGAGGTCATTGGATATTAGTTGTTTCCTTTACTATAAAGAGTGTCCAAGTTTAGTATCTTCTCATGGTCACTCATATGTTTAATGCTTGTGTTATTAGATAAGACCTCTTCACGATTCTATACTCACATCCCTTGTGTGAGATGTGTGTTATTATTAAGTTGTTTAATTAGTTTCTACCTTAGTATTGGTTTGTCTTCTTTTATAGAAAGGCTTGCTGATAGTTGTTATGATTGATGTTTAGTCTTTGCTTGTTGTTGACCATTATAAGTATTTGGATTCATCCAGATATTTATTATTGGTTGATTGTTACTCTTAATCATATCATGCTTAGGGTAGCTATTCATCCTTTTGTTCCATGTGTTGTATAGTTTCTTGTTAATTGTTTGATAAATGAATTTGTTTGATATAATGGAGTTGATCCTATGTTATTTTAATGTGCTTAGGGATAGACCTAGATCAAATCAATTCATGTTGTTGAATGATGTTTGATTGCTTAACTTGTTGCCCTTATGTTTGTTATATAGTAGTTCCCTTTATTTAGTCGTGATTTGTAGTGGGCACTACTATTGGATAGTAGCATAGTGCATACTAGAACATCAGTCTTGATCGCCAAGCCTTCTTTAGATGGGTCAACCTAACCATGTCATTTCACTGAATCATCTCCCTCACCTCCCGATCATGCTACCTCATTTTGAATCTACATCTTGATCAATATCTTGCTATCCATCCACTCTTAAATTGTTTTGGATGTTATTTGAATTTGTTATTGCTTTGGTATTTATTTGTTTGTCTTTTTCTATCATTACGACGAGTAGGGAGTGATGACGGTGATGGACATGGACAGAAACAGGTTACCAAAGAAGGACTCAACAACGAAGGCATGCCTCCTTCTTTGATCATATTTATCCTATGTTTACAAAATTGCATTATGTTTTATGGTTACTATATGCATGCTATTTTAATTCTTGTAGCTAGCATGTCGATTGACACATTACCTTGATCCGCTTGTCGCCTATTCAATTAACACCTGAGTAGAATTATAGTATTCTGGTAGAGTAGAAATGCTTAGCCATGCTTATTACCCTATAGGTGCTTTGTTGAATGACCTTTGAGTCATTGACACTTGAAGCTTATCGCTGAGCTAGGTCGATTGGCCCTTGTTGATCTCCTCTACTCTCTTCTACTCTGGGTGAAACTTACCATCTGAAAACTGGCGCGGGCGACAGCTGAATCAAGGATCGAAGGAGCGATTGGCTGCCCTTCACAGTTTGAAGGGGGCAATCAGTCGTCCGTGCCGCATAAGGCCTAATAAGTCTTGGATTTGAAGATTGTGATAACAGTACAGCCACATGCTATATGGGCACTGGCTTGGTTAATTAGTTAGTTCACTCTTATTGTCGTCATCGCCGTACCGCAGATGGGATAGCTGCCTTGTGAGGAGTATCCTCGGCACAAAAGGGGGACCCGGACTGTGAACTGCGGTTACTTCCGTGTTGAAACCTAGTGGGCTTGGCACAGTAAGTTTGGTCTAATGAAAGACTTCGTCACAATCTCCCTGCCGGTATACCAAATGGTGTACTACGCTAGCGACGGCTAGTGGCAACAAGTCAGGATTGTGTCGTGTGGGTAAAGTGTACAACCTCTGCAGAGTGTAAAACTATTCGAATAGCCATGTCCATGGTCATGGACAACACATGAATCTTTCTCGACGTACAGGACCTGTCTTGCTTATTCCCTCTTTGCCCCTATTCTTGGAACCTATGAAGAGTGTGAGTTGATCGAGGATCCTCACTTGATGAAAGTTGTTCTGGAGATAAAACATGTTTTCATCTAAAACCGCTTTCATCCAACTACTTTATTTGTTAAACAAAATTAGCTTTATGCAAATGGGCCATACAGCCTTCCTTTGAAGCCACATGTAGCTATTAGGACCTTCCCCGTGGGAGGCATGTTGAGTACGTAATGTACTCATGGCAATAATTTTGTTGACAACAGAGTTCCATGAAGACGAAGGTGATGACTACGACTACTATGGCGATCTATAGGAGTGAGGTCACGTGGACTACATCGACTGCCTGTGGCAGAGATGGAGTCACTACGCATTTTACTTTCCGCTGCTTTTTGATTGTAAATGTCATGAGACATCTCACTAGGTATGTCTTGTGACAAATATACTACTTGTAATGCTTTTACGTATTCTGTAATGATATCATTTCACTATGTTGTCAACAATGATCCTGGGGTTGACAAATATACACAGGAGGGTCTGGAAGATAATTTCCGGGTTCTCACAATAACCCAAATTGAAAAATAATTATTTCAAATGGATTTTAAATTTGAGTTTCTTTGAAACTCCCAACTCATATTTCATATGTTTCAAAGAAGTCATTTTATCTTCTCTCATGAAAATCATTGAGTTGCTTAAAGTTTCAGAACTGGAAATATTTTCAAATGAAATTCAAATATTTTCAACACCCCTTTTCATTTATTTAAATGGAAGAAGTCATGTCATCTTCTCTCCAGGGTTTTGTGATGAAAAGAATTTGAATTCACGGGGATCAAAATGCAAAAGGTGAAAGTTTGGGATATTATACCTAGATCATCCATGCATATCATGATTTAGTGCATTTCTGTTCCGCAATCCTCGAAATCCTAAGCAACTCAAGGACCCACGGAGAGAGTTGGGGATTTTCTGGTTTTCCTATTTGATTTTTATCAAATAATGAAACGAGGATTTTGATTTTAATAAAAAAAAATCTCCAAAAAATATTTCATATTAAATCAAATGAGTGGAGATAATATGACTTCTCCAAAATAATTGAAATATCGGAGGAAGAATATTAAAATCATTTATTGGATTTTATTTGGTTTTATTCGGATTTTATTTGCATTAGAAAAATTGCACGTTTTCAAAATTGCATTTTAGGGCCAAGAAAATGTTCAACTCGTCCTAAATATTTTATTTAGACGGTGAAAATTGTTTTGGCATTTTTTTAGATTTTTATTTTAATTTCTAGGATTTTATTTCTGTCGGCGAAACTTTTTTTTAACTCCCCGCGCCGACTGGGCCGAACCCAGCCGGGCCGCCGGCCCAAGTCGCCGCCGCCTTCCCCGCGCGCGAGCCCCGCCGCCGCCGCCGACTCGGACAGAGTCCGAGCCGGACTCCGCCTCCGCCGCCGCGCCTTGCCCCCTACTCCAAGTCGCCCCCCTCCTATATATACGTGCCACCCCGGCCTCCCACCACCACACCACCGCCAACCGCCCGCGCCGCCGCCGCACCCCGCTGCCCCGCCGCCCAAGCCCTCGCCGGAGGTAGCCGCCGGTTCCAACCGCCG
Source organism: Triticum monococcum (assembly GCA_034509565.1). NCBI lineage: Eukaryota > Viridiplantae > Streptophyta > Magnoliopsida > Poales > Poaceae > Triticum > Triticum monococcum. The sequence goes on from CM067847.1 coordinate 574,857,542, forward strand.
GTTTTTCTAAAAAAACCATTCGGTTTTATTTTTTTCAAAACCCTATATTTCGTTTTTTAATAGATCGGTTTTTCTCCGGTTTATTTTTTTAGTGAGTGTTTGCTCGTCGTTCGTTTTAAACGAACGCGTTCTTCGTTTAGATCCAGATAACGAACGTTCGTTCGTTAATCTGTTCGTCGTTTTTCTTTTTCTCGGATTTATTCCGCGATTTTTCTGATTGCGATTTCTGATCCGATCTTAATTTATGTTTATCTTTTCGCTTGTTTATCGGAATCAGGCGATTCAAGCGCCTGGAGTTTCGTCTCGAAACCCTCTTTCTGTTTAACCAACTCAAACAAGTTTTTGTTACTGTAAAATTTGATCTAGTTTCATATTAGTAAACGAAGCTTCTTTCTTTCACCGTTTGACTTTCGTTGCTTCGTTTGATTTGATTCTTTTGCGTACCGGAGTTCTTAAGTTGAACTTTCTGGTCAACCTCTCTTATTTGAGTTTTGCTTGTGCATCGTTGCTTGTTACTTATGTATGTTATTGTTTGCTTGCGATAGAATTCCCGGAGTGCGAAGCGTGTTACTACAAGTCTCTAGGATTCACGGATCGTCGGCAAGGCAAGTAACACTTTGATCATATCCCATCATTACCCAGTTTTTATGCATTAGTTCCAATCCTCAAACATTGCATGATTAGGATGTCATTAACTTGTGGGTTGGGAAGTAGTTGCTGAGGTAGAACCTATTACGCTGTTATATTCAAACCCTTGGGAGTTACTTCTACGTATTGCTTATATTGCTATGCTATGCTCGTATACGTGGTTTGGGTTTGAGTGAAATTCATGACAGATGTGAGATTGTTAAATAATGGTTCAACTTAAGGTGGCAACTTAATCAAACAACTGGGTGGATTGAGGCACCTGGGGAACCCAGTGTTGTCTGCATTTTTTGGAAATCCCGGGGTACCCATGTGATCTTCCTATGGACCGCCACCCAGGCTCGAAGGGAACTGAGATGATTCATGCTAGAAACTTCCGTGTGCAGCCACAAGCTATTATGGGCTCTAGCATAGTTGACTAAGTTACGTGAAGCTCTTGAAGAGGTAGATCAGCAGGTAGTGGGTTTTTGTAGGTTTGGTATGGTCTACCCGGAGTAGAGAGTTAACGTTTCTGAAAGACTGTGTCTCGGTCATCCGTTTCTCAAACACCATGTAGTGCGAGAAATCCAATGGAGGCGATCGAGTCTTGTGGGGAATAGTGTGCAAACCTCTGCAGAGTGTACAAACTAATCATGATTAGCCGTGTCCCCGGTTATGGACAATCTTGAGTCTCTGGTACTTGGATTATCCTATTGACCTCATCACGTTACTTAAATAATTTGTTGGGTTAATGATTATTATTTTGGGATTGAGTTGGAGGAACCTTCTCAATATTTTCAACCAACTTTGTAGTTAAATAAAATATATTCCTTTGCAGTAGGGAAAAATTGGCTTTTCGCAAAAACTATAACCATAGAGCTTTTCCACCAGCCAAATATGCATGTAGTGATAGCCATTATTCATCATTATCCTTTGGTGTGAATTTGCTAGTACATTCAATGTACTGACCCTTTGTGGCTGCAACGTCTCATGTTGCAGGACTTCTTACGACGAGTAAGTGATACATTAGGGTTACGATTTCTACACTCAACTTTGTCGTTGGTGTTGATGGGAATCCACAACCTTTCTTACTTCCGCTATTTGGATTGAGGTAATAGTATTTGCATTATTTTATACATGTGATTTACCTTTGTTATAAATCCTCGAGTACTATGTGTGTCAGCATACCGATCCAGGGATGACACTTAAGCACAAAGACTTGACCGTCTGAGGTCGGGTCGCTACACCCGGGTTATGGACATCTTGAGTATCTGGTATTTGAATTATTGATTGATCTCATAACTTTACTTAATGAATTTGTTGGGTTATTAATATTGTTACATGGTAATTCTGGCTTTGAGTTGGGGGAACCTTCTCAATAATGGCTTAAACACGGTAGTTAAATAAAATCTATTCCTTTGTTGTAGGGAAAAATTAGCTTTATGCAAATGTTAAACTTAGAGCCTCCACCAGCCAAATATGCATGTAGTGATAGCTATTTCATCATTGCTCTATGGTGTGATCTTGCCAGCATAGTCCATGTGCTGACCTACAAGGCTGCAACGTCTCATGTTGCAGAATTTTCACATAAAGAGTAAGGTGCGATAGGTCGTTGTCATGCACTCAGTTTTGTCGTGGAGTTGGATGGACTCATTTACCTTCGAAGCTTCCGCGGTTATTTTATTAGATGGCCTTCAGCCATATTATTGTAATAAATCACTCTTTATGAGGACCTCAATGTAATAAGTGTGTGATTGAACTCTGTTATAATTCCTCGAGTATTGTGTGTGTCAGCATACTGATCCAAGGATGACACTTAAGCACAGAGACTTCGATCCATTGGGATCGGGTCGCTACAAGATGGTATCGGAGCACACTCTGACTGTAGGACGCGACCACTAGGAAAAGCCATAGGATACTCTTATCTTGTAATGCCCTCGATGCGGCTATATCTCCCACGTGTCGAAGCACGACTTAGAGGCATAACCACATTGAAAGCAATGTCGCAAGTGAGGTAATCTTCACGACAACCCATGTAATAAATAAGGGAAAGAGATACATAGTTGGCTTACACTCGCCACGTCACACAAATAGTATAAATATCATTACATTCATCCAAATACACTCAAGGTCCGACTACGGGACCAAAAATAAAGAACAACCCCAAATGCGACAAAGTCCCCGATCGCCCCAACTGGGCACCACTACTGATCGTCTGGAAAAGAAACGTAGTATCGTCTTGAGTCCTCATCGAACTCCCACTTGAGCTCAGTCGAATCACCTAGAGCAGTATCATCAGTCCCTGCATCTGTTTTTGGAAGTAATCTGTGAGTCACGAGGACTCAGCAATCTCACACCCTCGCGATCAAGACTATTTAAGCTTATAGGAAGGGTAAAAGTATGAGGTGGACCTGCAGCAAGCGACTAGCATATTTGGTGGCTAACATACGCAAATGAGAGCAAGAAGAGAAGGCAAAGGCACGATCGAACAACTATGATCAAGAAGTGATCCTAGAACAACCTACGTTCAAGCATAACTCGAGACCGTGTTCTCTTCCCGAACTCCGCCGAAAAGAGACCATCACGGCCACACACTCAGTTGATTCATTTTAATTGAGTTAAGTTTAAGGTTTTCTACAACCAGACATTAACAAATTCCCATTTGCCCATAACCGCGGGCACGGCTTTTAAAAGATCAAATCCCTGCAGGGGAGTCCCAACTTAGCCCATCACAAGCTCTCAAGGTCAACGAAGGATATTCCTTCTCCCAAGACAATTCGATCAGACTCGGCATCCCGGTTACAAGACATCTCGACAATGGTAAAACAAGTCTAGCAACACCGCTTGAAGGTGCCGAAAAATCCCGATAGGAGCTACACATATCTCATTCTCAGGGCACACTCAGATGAGACATCCTACGAGTAAAACCAACCCTCAAGTTGCCCCGAGGTGGCCCCGCAGTCTACTCGGTCCGGACCAACACTCAGAGGAGCACTGGCCCAAGGGGGTTTAAATAAAGATGACCCTTGGGCTCCGAAAACCCAAGGGAAAAATAGGCTAGGTGGCAAATGGTAAAACCAATGTTGGGCATTGCTGGAGGAGTTTTATTCAAGGCGAACTGTCAAGGGGTTCCCATTATAACCCAACCGTGTAAGGAACGCAAAATCAAGGAACATAACACCGGTATGAAGGAAACTAGGGCAGCAAGAGTGGAACAAAACACCAGGCATAAGGCCGAGCCTTCCACCCTTTACCAAGTATATAGGTGCATTAAGATAAACAAGATATAATAATGATATCCCAACAATGAACATGTTCCAACAAGGAACAAACTCCAATCTTCACCTGCAACTAGCAACGCTATAAGAGGGGCTGAGCAAAGCGGTAACATAGCCAAACAACAGTTTGCTAGGACAAGGTGGGTTAGAGGTTTGACATGGCAATATGGGAGGCATGATAAGCAAGTGGTAGGTATCGTAGCATAGGCATAGCAAAAGAGCGAGCATCTAGCAAGCAAAGATAGAAGTGATTTCGAGGGTATGGTCACCTTGCCTGCAAAGTTCTCCGAGTTGACATTAGCTTGATCCTCGTAAACGTACTCAACGGGCTCCTCGATCACGTACTCGTCTCCCGGCTCTACCCAAGCAAGAACAACAAGCAAAGGGAGACACAATCAACCACGTGCAACGCACAAACAACATGATGCAAAACATGTCATCAACCTGGCCTCAACTTGGAAAACCAAGAGTGCCACTGGAAAGGTGAGTTGATTTCGGTCGAAATCGATATAAAGATCACCGGAATCGGATGCACGGTTTGGAAATGGCAAGCAAAACAAATATGGCACCGGTCTGCGATTAACAACACGAGGCCCTCTAAATGCATCAAGAACAACATGCTACAGCACTCTAACATAACAACAAAATACATGGCAGGGATCCACTCAAGATGCTTGACAAAAGATGAACACTGAGCTATGGCTAATTGACTCAATAACAGGTTCAAACAAGCATGGCAAAAGTGCAAAAGATATCAGGTTTCAGACTTAGTGAAATTAACATCAAGTCAGGAATTTAACATCAAGAAGCAATGTTTAGAGCAAGGTAACAACATGTTACAGGAACATATCATGGCAAAGCAAGGCATGGTATGAAGCTACTCAAGGCATACAACAAAAGTCCCTTACTGCCAAAAGGGATCAGAAAATACAATTGCAACCACGTGAACATAGCAATTATCGTTAACAGATTCAGACTTGTGAAAAACTGGAACATGGCAAAACAGATATCAAGTAGGCATGTTTGCGAGCTCGATGCACTCACTACGAGGCATTGCATGACAAACTAAGCATATACCCAGCAAGTAGACATGGCATAGAAGCTAGACATAGCAAGAACAACAACATAGCACGCATGGATCAACTACAACAAGTTCGGCAAAATTGCTAAACATGTTAACAATCTGCCAGGAACATTTAATAGCAAAAGTAGAGCTCGATTGACTCAAGCTAGGGTGCTCCATAAATGCAAACAAAGACATGGATGGATAGAGCACCATAATATCTACAAAACATCCTTAATAATCATGCTCAAAAAGAGGCACGGATCACTAGGTAGCAACATGAACACATGGCATAAAAAATATAGACAGGGCAAAGACTTAGAATATTTCTAAGTCCCTGAAATCAGCAACATTAAGTAAGCTACTTTGCATGCTTGTGCTAGTCACCACAGAGATCACAAAAATACATGGCATACACCCCTGTAAAGATGGCATGGCATACTTCAAATCACATGTAGAGCTCAAGATCATAGGAGGCACACATTAATCATGGCAAAAGTGACAAAAGTGCAATTGTTGATAATAATCTGAAACTAACATCACATAGCCCTCTTCCAACAGCATTTCGGGCATCAAGGTGAGCTCAAATGAACATGATGCAATGAGATGAAATAAAGTACTCATCGAGACGAACATTTTGATATACTACACGCACGAATCGGAACCACGGTGATGAAGTTATGACATGATGAAGATGCCTAAAAATTACTGGGAGATGAGGGAAAAAGTCAACCGAGGAATTAGGGTTTTCCAAATCTGAGATCCGATCGGCACTGTAGCTGGCGGCGCGCGTGAACCGACGATCATCGTCGTACTCGCCAGAGATTCGCCGGAGACTGCAGAGGAAGGACGAGGTGGCCGGATCCGGCGACTCGGCGCTCGCCGGTGGCCGGACGGCGATGGCGGCGACGCCGGGCGGTGAGGGCGGCGGTGGCGACCGGGCGGCAGGGCCGGAGTGCGTCGGGCGGCGAGGCGCGGCTGGTCGGCGACGAGCTATTCCAGCGAGGCGGCGGGGAGAGCGGGGCGGCGCTGAGGGGGAGGAAGGCTCGGGCGGCGGCGCGCGGTGACCCGGGCCGCGGGGGCTCTCCTCGGGCCCGGCGGGCCTTGGCGGTAGCGGGCGCCGGAGTTGCCACGTGGTGGCGATCGATAGGTCCGGCGGAGCGAGCGGACGTGTCCGGCCCAAATCGGACACGTCCGACGGCGAGGGGAGCAGATTTTCTAGGGTTAGGGGTGGGGAGATCCGAAAATTTCGGGGGAGAGCTATATATAGAGGTAGAGGGAGCTAGGAGACTCCAAATGAGGTGCGGTTTTCGGCCACGTGATCATGATCGAACGGCCTAGGTGATGGAAGGGGTTTAGGTGGGGTTTGGGCCACTTTGGAAGGGTGTTGGGCTGCAACACACACGAGGCCTTCTCGGTCCCTCGGTTAACCGTTGTAGTATCAAACGAAGTCCAAATGTCACGAAACTTGACAGGCGGTCTACCGGTAGTAAACCAAGGCTGCTTGGCAAGTCTCGGTCCAATCCGAAAATGTTTAACACCCGCACACGAAAAGTGGTAGAAAGGGACACCGAAGGACATAGGAGCGCTGGAATGCAAAACAGACAACGGGGAAAAAGCTCGGATGCATGAGACGAACATGTATACAAATGCGATGCACATGATGACATGATATGAGATGCATGACAAAGACAAAACAACCCGAAGACAAAAACCCAATAACGAGGAAATAACATAACTTAGTGCCGGAAACGGCAAGAGTTGGAATACAAATATGGCATGATACATATAGGGTGTTACATATCTACTCATTTCTAACTCTTCTCTATTTCTACACTATAGATGTCGGACCCAAGGAACAAGTTCACTCAACCGGATGACGACACCCCTTTCGGACGACACTTGAAGGAAGTCACCAAGTACCTGAACATCGGCATACCAAGCTTCACCGGAGCCTTCACTTCAACTTTACCATAAGAGGAGTGCTGGATGATTCAAGTTCGTGTTCCAGGAAGGACTTTTGCGCCAATTACCGAGCACATTGAGTTTTCCTTTGATGCACCAACCTGGAGTTTAGGAAAGAGCGTGGCTGCCCACATCACCATTGGACGCATAGGCGAGGTGTACAATAAGGATCTTAAAGACACCATCTACCAGATATGTGGACGCCGAGATGAGCAATGGGAGATAATTCGCACCAGTAAGGATAGATCTATTGCAGCCTACATACAGGAGTTGAACCAGCACATTCGTCGCTATGAGAACTAGATGTGCGCTAACATGATAGATACGAAGAAGGTGATAACCCAGAATATGGAGCTAGAAGAGGAACTCAAAGCGACATGCGATGGATACAAAGAGAAGATTGTTGTGCTATTGGAGCAGAATGAAGACCTGAGGAAGAAGATAGGAATATCTGTAGTGAAATCGGAGCCTGAAGTAGACATTTGTTCTGAAGACTACATCATACTTGATGACACCAACATCGACAGTGACGCTGAAGAAGATAGAGATGACGAGGACATTGATGATTTTGAAGACGAAGCAGGAGATGATATTATGGAGTCTTCCACCGATCAAAATTTCTAGCCGGCCACCATATTACTATTAGAATTCTCCCAAGTAGTTAGAAATCGTTCGCGATATTTTGTAATAGTAGCTACATCATTGTATGAATCTTGTTTGAATTGAGTGGTGTGAATTGAATATGTTTGTCTCATGTGCATATGGGTAGTGAAATATCTCTTTAGACCCTATTATATTCTATTCTCGCCCCTCTAACCTATTAGATGCCTCCGAGACGTGACCCCGGATTCGTTTTCCTGCCGGAGCTCACCCAGTTGATCCAACAGCAGAATGCCTTGATGCAGTTGCTCGTCCAGAACCAATGCAACAACAACAACAACAACAACCCACCGCCACCACCCCCAGTTGACAACCTAGCCCGTTTCCTAAGGTTGAATCCGTTGGTGTTCTCTAGCAGCACCAAGCCGATTGTTGCTGATGACACGCCTTGCAAGATTGGAAGGGAGATGACCACCGCAGGTTGCACAGATGCTGAGAAGGTGCGCTTTGCCGCATGATATGTCTCCAATGTATCTATAATTTTTGATTGTTCCATGCTATTATATTATCTATTTTGGATGTTTAATGGGCTTTATTATACCTTTTTATATTATTTTTGGGACTAACCTATTAACCGAAAGCCCGGTGCAAATTGTTGTTTTTTGCCTATTTCAATGTTTCGCAGAAAAGGGATATCAATCGGAATCCAAACGGAATGAAACCTTCGCGAGGATCGTTTTTGGAACAAACGAAATCTAGGAGACTTGGAGTGGACATCAAGGAAGCAGCGAGGAAGCCACGAGGCAGGAGGGCGCGCCCCCCACCCTCATGGGCCCCTCGTAGCTCCATCGACCTACTTCTTTCACCTATATATACTCTTATACCCTGAAACCTTTGGTGAGAGCAACGAAACACCTTTTCCACCGCCGCAACCTTCTGTACCCGTGAGATCCCATCTTGGGGCCTTTTCCGGCGATCTGTCGGAGGGGGGTTCGATCATGGAGGGCTTCTACATCAACACCATAGCCTCTCCGATGATGTGTGAGTAGTTTACCACAGACCTTCGAGTCCATAGTTATTAGCTAGATGGCTTCTTATCTCTCTTTGGATCTCGATACAAAGTTCTCCTCGATCTTCTTGGAGATCTATTCGATGTAACTCTTTTTGCAGTGTGTTTGCCGAGATCCGATGAATTGTGGGTTTATGAACTTGATTATCTATGAATATTATTTGATTCTTCTCTGAATTCTTATATGCATGATTTGATATCTTTTCAAGTCTCTTCGAATTATCGGTTTAGTTTGGCCTACTAGATTGATCTTTCTTGCAATGGGAGAAGTGCTTAGCTTTGGGTTCAATCTTGCGGTGCTCGATCCCAGTGATAGAAAGGGAAATGACACGTATTGTATTGTTGCCATCGAGGATAAAAAGATGGGGTTTATATCATATTGCTTGAGTTTATCCCTCTACATCATGTCATCTTGCCTAATGTGTTACTCCGTTCTTATGAACTTAATACTCTAGATGCATGCTGGATAGAGGTCGATATGTGGAGTAATAGTAGTAGATGCAGAATCATTTCGGTCTACTTGACACGGATGTGATGCCTATGTTCATGATCATGGCCTTAGATATCATCATAACTATGCCCTTTTCTATCAATTGCTCGGCAGTAATTTGTTCACCCACCGTAATACATGCTATCTTGAGAGAAGCCACTAGTGAAACCTATGCCCCTGGGTCTACTTTACATCAAATAAGTTTCCAATCTATAATTCTAGTTTACTATTTATTTTGCAATCTTTATTTTCCAATCTATGCCACAAAATACCAAAAATATGTATCTTATTATCTTATCAGATCTCACTTTTGCAAGTGGCCGTGAAGGGATTGACAACCCCTTTATCGCGTTGGTTGCAAGGTTCTTATTTGTTTGTGAAGGTACTAGGCGATTTACGTGTAGTCTCCTACTGGATTGATACCTTGGTTATCAAAAATTGCGGGAAATACTTACGCTACTTCACTACATCACCCTTTCCTCTTCAAGGGAAAACCAATGCATGCTCAAGATGTATCAAGACGGATTTCTGGCGCCGTTGCCGGGGAGATCTACGCACAAGTCAAGACATACCAAGTACCCATCACAAACTCTTATCCCTCGCATTACATTATTTGCCATTTGCCTCTCGTTTTCCTCTCCCCCACCTCACCTTTGCCATTTTATTCTCCCTTTTTTCGTTCGTCTCTTTTTGCTTGCTTCTTCTGTGCTTGTGTGTTGGATTGATTGTTTGTCACGGTAGCTCAAGATAATACCAAATTATGTGACTTTTCCAATACCAACAATAATGATTTTATTAGCACTCCGATTGCTCCTACTACCGATGTTGAATCTTGTGAAATCAATACCGCTTTGTTGAATCTTGTTATGAAAGATCAATTTTCTGGCCTTCCTAGTGAAGATGCCGCTACCCATCTAAATAGCTTCGTTGATTTGTGTGATATGCAAAGGAAGAAAGATGTGGGTAATGATATTGTTAAATTGAAGCTATTTCCATTTTTGCTTAGAGATCGTGCTAAAACTTGGTTCTCTTCTTTGCCTAAAAATAGTATTGATTCTTGGAATAAGTGGAGAGATGCTTTTATGTCTAAGTATTTTCCTCCCACTAAGATCATCTCTCTTAGAAACGATATTATGAATTTTAAGCAACTTGATCATGATCATGTTGCACAAGCTTGGGAGAGGATGAAATTAATGATACGTAATTGCCCTACACATGGTTTGAATTTATGGATGATTATACAAAAAAGTATGCTAGATTGAATTTTGCTTCTAGAAATCTTTTAGATTCGGCCGCGGGAGGCACTTTTATGGAAATCACTTTAGGAGAAGCTACTAAACTCCTAGATAATATTATGGTTAATTATTCTCAATGGCACACCGTAAGATATACTAGTAAAAAGGTTCATGCGATAGAAGAGATTAATGTCTTGAGTGGAAAGACGGATGAACTTATGAAATTGTTTGGTAATAAGAGTGTTTCTTCTAATCCTAATGATATGCCTTTGTCCACTTTGATTGAGAATAATAATGAATCTACAAATGTGAATTTTGTTGGTAGGAACAATTTTGGTAACAACGCTTATAGAGGAAACTTTAATTCTAGACCGTTCCCTAGTAATTCCTCTAATAATTATGGTAATTCCTACAACAACTCTTATGGAAATTTTAATAATATGCCCTCTGATTTTGAGACTAGTGTTAAAGAATTTATGAATTCGCAAAAGAATTTCAATGCTTTGCTGGAAGAAAAATTGCTTAAGATTGATGAGTTGGCTAGGAACATGGATAGAATTTCTCTTGATGTTGATTCTTTGAAACTTAGATCTATTCCACCTAAGCATGGTATCAATGAGTCTCTCAAAGCCATGAGAATTTCCATTGATGAGTGCAAAGAAAGAACCGCTAGGATGCGTGCTAAAAAAGATTGCTTTGTAAAAGCGTGTTCTTCTAGTTTTCATGATAATAATGATGAAGATCTAAAAGTGATTGGTGTGTCTCCTATTAAGTCTTTGTTTGCCAATATGAATCTTGATAAATATGGGACTGGAGATGAGTCAACTTTAATTAAAAGGCATCCCAATGATTCGGAGTTTTTAGATCTTGATGCAAAAATTGGTAAAAGTGGGATTGAAGAGGTCAAAACTTTACATAGCAATGAACCCACTATTTTGGATTTCAAGGAATTTAATTATCATAATTGCGCTTTGATAGATTGTATTTCCTTGTTCCAATCCGTGTTAAATTCTCCTCATGCTTATGATCAAAACAAAGCTTTTACTAAACATATCGTTGATGCTTTAATGCAATCTTATGAAGAAAAACTTGAATTAGAAGTTTCTATCCCTAGAAAATTTTATGATGAGTGGGAACCTATTAAAATTAAGATTAAAGATCATGAATGTTATGCTTTATGTGATTTGGGTGCTAGTGTTTCCACGATTCTAAAAACTTTGTGTGATGTGCTAGGTTTCCGTGAATTTGATGATTGTTCTTTAAATTTGCATCTTGCGGATTCCACCATTAAGAAACCTATGGGAAGGATTAATGATGTTCTTATTGTTGCAAATATGAATTATGTTCCTGTAGATTTCATTGTTCTTGATATAGGTTGCAATCCTACATGTCCTATTATTCTTGGTAGACCTTTTCTTAGAACGATTGGTGCAATTATTGATATGAAAGAAGGAAATATTAGATTCCAATTTCCATTAAGGAAAGGCATGGAACACTTTCCTAGGAAGAAAATTAGATTACCATATGAATCTATTATGAGAGCCACTTATGGATTGCATACCAAGATGGCAATACCTAGATCTATTCTTGTTTTCATGCCTAGTTATGGGCGTTAAACGATAGCGCTTGTTGGGAGGCAACCCAATTTTATTTTAATTCCTTGCTTTTTGTTCCTATTTAGTAATAAATAAATCATCTATCCTATGTTATGATTGTGTTTTTATTCTTTAATTAGCGTGTGTGCCAAGTAAAGCCTTTAGGATCTTCTTAGATGATTGTTGTTTGATCTTGCTGGAAAAAAACAGAAAGTATGTGCTCACGAGAATAATTTTCGTTTTTTACCAGATAGAGATAAAATAGCAATTCCAAATGAAGTAGATTAATATACAAATTACCCTGGTCTTCCTAATTTGGTAGAATTTTTGGAGTTACAGAAGTATTCGAAACCTACAGATTACTACAGACTGTTCTGTTTTTGACATATTCTGTTTTTTGTGTGTTGTTTGCTTATTTTGATGAATCTATGGCGAGTATCGGGGGGTATGAACCATAGAGAAGTTAGAATACAGTAGGTTTAACACAAATATAAATAAATAATGAGTTCATTACAGTACCTTAAAGTGGTGATTTGTTTTCTTATACTAACGGAGCTCATGAGATTTTCTGTTGAGTTTTGTGTTGTGAAGTTTTCAAGTTTTTGGGTAAAGATTTGATGGATTATGGAATAAGGAGTGGTAAGAGCCTAATCTTTGGGATTCCCAAGGCACCCCAAGGTAAAATTCAAGGACAACCAAAAGCCTAAGCTTGGGGATTCCCCGGAAGGCATCCCCTCTTTCGTCTTCGTCTATCGGTAACTTTACTTGAGGCTATATTTTTATTCACCACATGATATGTGTTTTGCTTGGAGCGTCTTGTATGATTTTAGTCTTTGCTTTTTAGTTTACCACAATCATCCTTGTTGTACACACCTTTTGGGAGAGACACACATGAATCGGAATTTATTAGAATACTCTATGTGCTTCACTTATATCTTTTGAGCTAGATAACTTTGCTCTAGTGCTTCACTTATATTTTTTTAGAGCACGGTGGTGGTTTTATTTTGTAGAAATTATTTATCTCTCATGCTTCACTTATATTATTTTGAGAGTCTTTTAGAACAGCATGGTAATTTTCTTTGGCTATAAAATTAGTCCTAATATGATAGGCATTCAAGATGGGTATGATAAAAACTTTCATATAGAGTGCATTGAATACTATGATACTTGATAGATGTTTTGAGATATAAAGGTGGTAATGTTAGAGTCATGCTAGTTGGGAAATTGTGAAATTGAGAAATACTTGTGTTAAAGTTGGCAAGTCCCGTAGCATGCACGTATGGTAAACGTTGTGTGACAAATTTGAAGCATGGGGTGTTCTTTGAGTGCTTTCCTTATGAGTGGCGGTCGGGGACGAGCGATGGTCTTTTCCTACCAATATATCCCTCTAGGGGCATGCGTAGTAGTACTTTGCTTCGAGGGCTAATAAACTTTTGCAATAAGTATATGAGTTCTTTATGACTAATGTGAGTCCATGGATCATACGCACTCTTACCTTTCCGCAATTTGCTAGCCTCTACGGTACCATGCATTGCCCTCTCTCACCTCGAGAGTTGGTGCAAACTTCGCCGATGCATCCAAACCTCATGATACGATATGCTCTATCACACATAAGCCTCCTTATATCTTCCTCAAAACAGCCACCATACCTACCTATTATGGCATTTCCATAGTCATTCTGAGATATATTGTCATACAACTTTCCACCGTTCCGTTTATTATGACATGCTCCATCATTGTCATATTGCTTCGCATGATCATGTAGTTGACATCATATTTGTGGCAAAGCCAATTTCATAATTCCTTCATACATGTCCCTCTTAATTCGTCGCATATCCCGGTACACCGCCGGAGGCATTCACATAGAGTCATATTTTTGTTCTAGTATCGAGTTGTAACATTGAGTTATGAGTAAATAAAAGTGTGATGATCATCATTATTAGAGCATTGTCCCATGTGAGGAAAGAAGGATGGAGACTATGAAATAAAAGAAAGAGGCCAAACAAGCCCAAATAAAAAAAGAGGCCAAAGAAGCCCATTTAAATAAATGAGAGAAAAAGAGAGAAGGGGCAATGTTACTATCCTTTTTCCACACTTGTGCTTCAAAATAGCACCATGGTCTTCATGATAGAGAGTTTCTTATTTTGTCACTTTCATATACTAGTGGAAATTTTTCATTATAGAACTTGGCTTGTATATTCCAATGATGGGCTTCCTCAAAATGCCCTAGGTCTTCATGAGCAAGCAAGTTGGATGCACACCCACTTAGTTTCTTTTGATGAGCTTTCATACACTTATAGATCTAGTGCATCCGCTGCATGGCAATTCCTACTCCTCGCATTGACATCAATTGATGGGCATCTCCATAGCCTGTTGATTAGCCGTGTCAATGTGAGACTTTCTGCTTTTTGTCTCCTCACATAACCCCCATCATGATATGCTATTCCACCTATAGTGCTATATCCATGGCTTGCGCTCATGTATTGCGTAAGGTTTGAAAAGGCCGAAGCACGTTAAAAAGTATGAACCAGTTGCTCGGCTTGTCATCGGGGTTATGCATGATGGGAGCATTTTGTGTGACGAAAATGAAGCATGGCCAAACTATATGATTTTGTAGGGATAAGCTTTCTTTGGCTATGTTATTTTGATAAGACATAATTGCTTGGTTAGGATGCTTGAAGTATTACTATTTTTATGTCAATATTAAACTTTTATCTTGAATCTTTTGGATCTGAAAAATCATGCCACAATAAAGAGAATTACAATGAAAATTATGTTAGGGAGCATTCCACATCAAAAATTCTATTTTTATCATTTACCTACTCGAGGACGAGCAGGAATTAAGCTTGGGGATGCTTGATACGTATCTAGCATATCTATATTTTTTGATTATTCCATGCTATTATATCATCTGTTTTGGATGTTTAATGGGCTATATTATACCTTTGTATATTATTTTTGGGACTAACCTATTAACCGAAAGCCCAGTGCAAATTGTTGTTTTTTTGCCTATTTCAGTGTTTCACAAAAAAGGGATATCAAACAGAATCCAAACGGAATGAAACCTTCGCAAGGATCATTTTTGGAAAAAACGAAATCCAGGAGACTTGGAGTGGACGTCAAGGAAGCAGCGAGGAAGCCACGAGGCAGGAGGGCGCGCCCCCCACCCTCATGGGCCCCTCGCAGCTCCATCGACCTACTTCTTTCGCCTATATATATACTCTTATACCCTGAAACCTTCGGTGAGAGCAACGAAACACCTTTTCCACCGCCGCAACCTTCTGTACCCGTGAGATCCCATCTTGGGGCCTTTTCCGGCGATCTGCCGGAGGGGGATTCGATCATGGAGGGCTTCTACATCAACACCATAGCCTCTCCGATGATGTGTGAGTAGTTTACCACAGACCTTCGGGTCCATAGTTATTAGCTAGATGGCTTCTTCTCTCTCTTTGGATCTCGATACAAAGTTCTCCTCGATCTTCTTGGAGATCTATTCGATGTAACTCTTTTTGCGGTGTGTTTGCCGAGATCCGATGAATTGTGGGTTTATAAACTTGATTATCTATGAATATTATTTGATTCTTCTCTGAATTCTTATATGCATGATTTGATATATTTTCAAGTCTCTTCGAATTATCGGTTTAGTTTGGCCTACTAGATTGATCTTTCTTGCAATGGGAGAAGTGCTTAGCTTTGGGTTCAATATTGCGGTGCTCGATCCCAGTGACAGAAAGGGAAACGACACGTATTGTATTGTTGCCATCGAGGATAAAAAGATGGGGTTTATATCATATTGCTTGAGTTTATCCCTCTACATCATGTCATCTTGCCTAATGTGTTACTCCGTTCTTATGAACTTAATACTCTAGATGCATGCTGGATAGAGGTCGATATGTGGAGTAATAGTAGTAGATGCAGAATCATTTCGGTCTACTTGACACGGACGTGATGCCTATGTTCATGATCATGGCCTTAGATATCATCATAACTATGCCCTTTTCTATCAATTGCTCGGCAGTAATTTGTTCACCCACCGTAATACATGCTATCTTGAGAGAAGCCACTAGTGAAACCTATGGCCCCCGGGTCTACTTTACATCAAATAAGTTTCCAATCTAGACCACAAAAATACCAAAAATATTTATCTTATTATCTTTATCATATCTCACTTTTGCAAGTGGCCGTGAAGGGATTGACAACCCCTTTATCGCGTTGGTTGCAAGGTTCTTATTTGTTTGTGCAGATACTAGGCGATTTGCGTGTAGTCTCCTACTGGATTGATACCTTGGTTCTCAGAAACTAAGAGAAATACTTAGGCTACTTTGCTGCATCACCATTTCCTTTTCAAGGGAAAACCAACGCATGCTCAGAAGGTAGCACCGCACATCAACTGGATGGACCCGCAGCCTCATGGTGGGAGAACTACACCGCCACTTTCCCCGTGGCCAATGTTACTTGGGATCAGTTTCAGTAGGCCTTCCGCACCTCACATGTCTCAGCTGGAGCCATGAGTATGAAGAAGCGTGAGTTTCGCAACTTACGCCAGGGGAATCATACTGTGGCGCAGTACGTGGATGAGTTCAGCAAGTTAGCATGCTACACCCCAGATGATGTGGCCATAGATGCCGCGAAGCAGGATAAGTTTCTTGAAGGGTTGAATGATGAGCTGAGTATGCAGTTGATGGTGGCAACATTCACGAACTACCAGGAGCTGGTAGACAGGGCCCTCATGATTGAAGGCAAACAGCAGTAGATAGAGAACCGCAAGCGGAAGTATGGACAGGGGAAGTACAACTCCGGAGCTCAGCAGAAGCCCCAATATTCCCCGTACTCGGGAGGACACACTCATCATACCCATGGAGGACATAACCATGGAGGCCATTCTCACAATGGAGGGAATACACATAACCACAGTGGCCCAAAGAATGGTAATGGGAGTGGAGGAAACAACAGTCAGAGCCGTTCCAACCCCGCGACACCCGCCAAGAAGGATCTGGGTCACATTACTTGTTTCAAGTGCTGGAAGACCGGGCACTATGCCACCGAGTGTCCTGAAGCAAAGAATGGCAATGGCAATGGAAGCTCAGGAAAGAAGCCAAATCCCTTCACCAGAGGTCAGGTGAATCACGTCAACATGGAGGAAGTTGAAGAGCAGTCTAATGCAGTTATTGGTAAGTTTTTGATATAAGTCATTTACATCCCTTGTTCTTTTTAACACTGGTGCATCGCATTCATACATATCAAGGGGATTTGTGGACAAGTTTAAGTTGCCAACCGTAGCCCTTAGGTCACCTATGTTAGTGAGCTCACCAGGAGCAGCGTGTATGGCTAGCCGGGGGTGCTATCAGTTGCCATTGACCATAGGTAAGCATGTTTTCCCACGGATCTCATTATTTTGGAAGCACAAGGGTTGGATGTAATACTAGGCATGGATTGGTTATCAAAGTATGGAGAAAACATCGATTGTGCTAGTAAGTCAATTCTTCTCACCACCCAGAGGGGAAACGGACCAAGTATGTGTCTAGGCATGCACCAAGGAGGACTCAAGTAAATTCACTCTCGGGAGTTGTTCAGGAGGAAGTGCTAGTTGTGAATGATTATCCCGATGTATTCCCGGAGGAATTACCAGGCATGCCACGAGACCGAGGCATAGAGTTTTTGATTGAGCTGTTGCCAGGCACCGGACCAATATCCAAGAGACCGTATCGGATGCCCGCAAACAATCTAGAGGAAATTAAGAAGCAGATTAAGGAGTTATTGGAGATATGTTATATTCGAGCAAGTTCATCACCGTGGGGAGCCCCAGTGCTCTTAGTTGAGAAGAAGGATGGATCCTTGAGAATGGTTGTTGATTATCGTGCATTGAATGAGGTGACAATCAAGAACAAATATCATCTATCGATGATCAATGATTTGTTTGACCAGCTACAGGGAGCTAAAGTTTTCTCCAAGATCGATCTTCGATCAGGATATCACCAGCTGAAGATCCGAGAACAGGATATTCCTAAGACAGCTTTGACCACAAGGTATGGGCTATATGAGTACACGGTCGTGTCTTTTGGTTTGACTAACGCCCCTGCCTACTTTATGAGTATGATGAATAAGGTGTTCATGGAGTTCTTGGATAAGTTTGTTGTGGTGTTCATTGATGATATATTGGTGTACTCAAAGAATGAAGAAGAACACAAGGAACATTTGCGCTTGGTTCTCGAGAAACTCAGAGAACATCAACTATATGCCAAGTTCAGCAAATGCGAGTTTTTGTTGAAGGTAGTCGGATTCCTCGGACATGTTATATCAGGAGAAGGTATAGTAGTAGACCCTTCCAAGGTTCAGTCTGTCACCGAGTGGTTGGCACCCACCTCAATTGGAGAGATACGCAGTTTCCTTGGACTCGCAGGATATTATCGGAGATTCATTGAGGAAGTTTTCCAAGATTGCGAAGCCCATGACGGAGTTATTGAAGAAGGACACCAAGTTCAAATGGACCGATGAGTGTGAGGCCAATTTTTAGGAGTTGAAGGAATGTTTGGTTACAGCCCCAGTGCTAATTCTTCCAAATATACGCAAGGATTTTCAAGTATATTGCGACGCTTCTCGCCGGGGACTTGGAGGCGTTCTTATGCAAGAAGGAAGAGTTGTTTCATATGCCTCACGACAGCTTCGACCTCATGAGTTGAATTATGCCACGTATGATTTGGAGTTAGCGGCCGTAGTGCATGCGCTTAAGACTTGGAGGCATTTTCTTATCGGAAATCGTTGTGATGTTTACACGGATCATAAGAGTTTGAAGTACATTTTCATGCAGAAGGAGTTGAACCTCAGGCAGAGGAGATGGTTGGAGCTCATAAAGGATTATAACATGAAACTGCATTATCACCCAGGAAAGGCCAATGTTGTAGCTGACGCTTTAAGCCGCAAGAGTTATGTCAATACTCTCATAACTGGAGGATTACCTCAGGAGTTAGCCGATGATCTCAGAGAACTTCGCTTGGAGATAGTTCCGAGAGGTTTTTTTTGCAACGTTGGAACTTCAGCCCACTTTGTTGGGAAAAACCCGAGAAGCTCAGAAGATTGATAAGGAAATTGTTGAGATAAAAGAAAAGATGAGTAAAGGAAAGGCCAAAGGTTTTCGTGAGGATGAATACGGAACTTTATGGTTTGAGGATCGCATCTATGTGCCCAATGACCCTGAGATCAGGAAGTTAATTCTTTAGGAGGCTCATGATTCGCCTTACTCGATTCACCCAGGCAACACCAAGATGTATTTGGACTTGAAGGAACGTCTCTGGTGGACAGGTATGAAGAAGGATATCGCCGAGTATGTAGCAGTATGCGACATATGTCAGAGAGTTAAGGCACAACATCATAAACCAGTAGGATTACTTCAGCCTTTGCCGATACCCGAATGGAAGTGGGATAAGCTTGGCATGGATTTCATCACCGGGTTACCCAGGACACGTTCAGGATATGACTCCATTTGGGTTGTAGTTGATCGCTTGACCAAAGTGGCTCACTTTATCCCAGTGAAAACCACTTATACGAGTGCGAAATTGGCCAAGATATACATGACCAGGATCGTATGTCTGCATGGAGTTCCAAGGACCATCGTATCAGATAGAGAAACACAGTTTACTTCGAAGTTTTGGAATCAGTTGCACCAGACTTTGGGAGGCTAGAGTTCAGTATAGCCTTTCATCCACAGACAGATGGGCAGACCGAGAGAGTCAAATAGATTCTGGAGGACATGTTGAGAGCTTGTGCGCTAGATTATGGATCTAGTTGGGATAATAATTTGCCTTACGCAGAGTTCTCATACAACAACAGCTATCAAGCTAGTTTGAAGATGGCACCTTTCAAAGCTTTGTATGGAAGGAGGTGCAGGACACCATTGATGTGGGATGAAGTTGGGGATCGACAATTGTTCAGACCAGATTTAATCAGAGAGTCTGAGGAGAAGGTCAAGTTGATTCGTGATAGACTCAAGGTAGCCCAGTCCAGGCAGAAGAGTTATGTCGATACTAAACGCAAGGATGTAACCTATGAAGTCGGAGACAGAGCATATCTTCGTGTGTCACTGCTTCGAGGAGTTAAACAGTTTGGAGTTAAGGAAAAGTTAGCGCCATGGTTTGTAGGGCCATATAGAGTTTTGGAGCGTATGGGCGAAGTTGCCTACAAGTTGGGATTACCCGAAGGTTTGTCAGGAGTTCACGATGTGTTTCACGTTTCCCAGTTGAAGAAATGCCATTCAGAGATGGCCGATATTCCTCTGAGCGATACAGTGCCCCTAGAAGCAATTCAGTTGGAGAGTGACCTGACCTATGAGGAGAAACCCGTCAAGATTCTCGAGTTTTCCAACGGAGTTACCTGCAGCAAGGTTATCAAGTTTTGCAAAGTTCAGTGCAGCCACCATACCGAGGAGGAAGCCACCTGGGAATGAGAAGAAGACCTCTGAAAAGACCACCCACACCTTTTTGCTAGCCAACCTGAATCTCAAGGGCGAGATTCATCTTAAGGGGGGTAGGTTTGTAACATCCCAATTTTCAATTTGGATGTTATTCATTAGATCATCATATGCATCCATAATTTCTGCATTTTTTTGAATTTGTTTTATTTGGAATTTTGATCCTAGAAACCTTAAGCAACTCAAGGACCGAATGAGAGAGTTGCAGGTTCTCACAAAAATCCATCTTTGAATTTTCAAAATTGGCAAATTGGATCAAAGTGTTTTATTTGAAATTATTTTTCCAATTATTTCAAAATAAATAAAATAATGAGAGAAGATAATATGACTTCTTCAAAATAGCAAGGAAATATTGGGAATTTAATTTTGAATAAAAATATATTTTATTTAGATTTTATTTGCAAGTTTATTTATTAGTATTAGTACTAAAAATGTTTATTTTATTTTAGGCATGTAGGTCCAGAAAAATGATCACTTTAACCCATTTAATTAGGAGGGACTGTGATTTTTTTCTAGAATTTTTGAAAATATTTTTATTAGGTTTTCCCTATTTTTCATATTTTTGGAAAATGTTTTTAAAAACTTCGGACCGAACTGGGACGAAGCCCAGCTGTCCCAGGCCGCTGCCACCACCGACCCCGAGTCGGAGTCCGACCGGAGCACGCCACCGTCGTCGTGCCCGTCTCGACCACGAGCCGCCTCGCCACCGCTTTGCCCCCTCCTCCAAGCCACCCCGGAGCCGCCCCCTCCCGTCTATAAATACTGGACCCCCCCCCCCCGGGCCCCTCCTCCCCTCGTTAGCTACCCGTCGCCTCCCGCAGTCGTCGCCGGCGCCGCCTGCCGCTGCCGCCGCCGTAGCCGCCAGTGTTGTCCTAGGATATCCTGGAGTACCCGTGTGATCATCCTATGGAATGCCACCCAGGATCAAAGGGATCATAAGATTATTCATGCTAGAAACTTCCATAAGCAGCCACAAGCCATTATGGGCTCTCGCATAGTTGAGTAAGTTATGTGACCTCTTTCAGTGGTAGGCTAGCAGATGTAGGGGAAAGTAGGTGTAACTGTCTACCCAGAGTAAAGAGTTAATGCTTTAGAAAGACTATGTCTCGATCTTCCGATCTTGGAGGTGGTCGAGTCTTGTGGGGAAAAGTGCACAAATCCCTGCAGAGTGTATAAACTAATCATGGTTAGTCGGTTCCCCGGTTATGGACATCTTGAGTATCTGGTATATGAATTATTGATTGATATCATCACTTTACTTAATAAATTTGTTGGGTTATTAATATTGTTACATGGTAATTCTGGCTCTGAGTTGGGGGAACCTTCTCAATAATGGCTTAAACACGGTAGTTAAATAAAATATATTCCTTTGTTGTAGGGAAAAATTAGTTTTATGCAAATGTTAAATTTAGAGCCTCCACCAGCTAAATATGCATGTAGTGATAGCTATTTCATCATTGTTCTATGGTGTGATCTTGCCAGCATATTCCATGTGCTGACCTACACGGCTGCAACGTCTCATGTTGCAGAATTTTCAGACAAAGAGTAAGATGCGATAGGTCGTTGTCATGCACTCAGTTTTGCCGTGGAGTTGGAGGACTCATTTACCTTCGAAGCTTCCGCAGTTATTTTATTAGATGGCCTTCAGCCATATTATTGTAATACATCACTCTTTATGAGGACCTCGACGTAATAAGTGTGTGATTGAACTCTGTTATAATTTCTCGAGTACTGTGTGTGTCAGCATATCGATCCAGGGATGACACTTAACCACAGAGACTTCAATCCATTGGGATCGGATTGCTACAGCTATGTTAGTCGACATCCTTCGTTGGGCCATGAATCAGGCCGATTCCAGTGACGCTCAACAGAGGTCAAGGTGGGCCAAGTACAGAGAGTACAGGCGCCCTCATGACCATCGTGTCGCAGCGTACTTCACGACAAGGACTGTGATGGCGATGGAGGAGGAACAAGAAGCGATGGCAATGGAGGTAGAAGTTGCGGTTGCGATGGTAGTAAGGGCGCCAAAGCCAGGACACCGAAGCATACCGATCTTTTTTTGCATATATCATGGATTGAGATTGCTGACCGGGTCTGCCACCCGATGTAACAAAGCATGACAATCGATCTGGACTCCAGCAAGGAAGAAGAGACGGTGGTGCGGCTCGAGGAGAAGAACAAGGGCAAGGGCACCGGCCGCTCCAACCGCCTCTAGGGTCGTCGAGGCTAAGATCTAGGACTACTATGTAAGATTTATCCCAATACCCATTACCCTTGTACTCCGATCAGTGACCTCAAATCCATTGGTACTACGAACTCGTGATGATGTTATGATCACTCATATGGCTATTTACCCCGATTCCCCATTCCCATAATGCGGATCGAACCTAAACGCGAATGGAATGCGAATGAGTACATGGGGAGGTGAAAAAAGTGCTTACTGCCATTGCCAAAGTGCGGGAGGTGATGATGCAGATGCCAATGAAGGGGCTGGCGGTCGCCTTGTTGTTCTTCGATGTGCTGAAAGTCGCTGCCGTCGCCGTTAGTGAGAGTGGAGAGAGGGGAGAGGGGAGAGTGAGCATTGAGGGGAATAACTGTAGGGACTTCGGGAAGCAACGCGGCTTCTCGAGCGTGGCTCCTCGCGTGCAGGCCTCGTCGCCCACGTGCATTGCACGTGCCTAGCTCTGGAGAAACTGTCGATTTCGGCGTTCCCAGCGGGCCCACGAATGAACGCAGGCAACCAAACGGGCCACAGTCTTCCTGCACGGGCCTGGTTGGCCTATATGCAAGCAACCAAACACGTCCATAGTGCCCGGCGGAGAGCGGCATCAAACACCCTAGCAAGATCGGTTGATATGAGACAACGCAGCGAGCAGACTAGGGGGCGACTTTTTTTCTTTTTGAGGAACCACGAGGGGGTGACTTTTTTTGAGCAACTTCTCGCCTGAAGCGACGTGGTAAAGGGCCGACCCAATAGCGTTGTTGGTTCGATTTTTTTAGTTCGTTATATATACTATATCGTTCGTTCACTTGATTTTGTTTTTTTCATTTTCCTTTTTTTGATTTTTCTTTGTTACATTAACAAAACTAAAATACATATATATTTTTAAAAAATCCCTTAATTTTGAAAAAAAATGTGTGTGCAATGTTTAAAACATGTTGGTGCAACTTATAGAAAATGTTGATCGAATTTGAAAACAATGCTTCAACACATATTCAAAAAACAATGTTCAAAAACATGTGTTCAATTTTTTTAAACATATAGTGTAAAATAAATGTTTTAGATGTATACAAAAAATGTACCATGTGTATGGCACAAGTAGACATCAAAACATGTATTTGAAAAAATGCTAATCACTGTATTTGAAAAGGTTAATCATATACTTCCTCTGTCTCAAAATTCTTGTCTTAAATTTGTCTAAATACGAATGTATCAAGTCACATTTTAGTATTAGATACATCCGTATGTAGAAGACGAGAATTTTGGGGCAGAGGGAGTATTTTAAAAAAAGATTAAACATGTAAAAAATGTTCTTGATGTATACGGATCTATATTTATTATTTATGAAAAATGATCTAGATGTATAAGAAAAATATGCATGCAAAGAAACCTAGTCATCGGGTTGTTTTCCCTGCTAGTTGGGCTTGATGTGTATACATGGGTTTGTATCATGTTTGGGCCTAAATACTACCTCCACCCCACAATATAAAACAGCTTGCAAAAATATCTTTGAAGAAATGAAATAGAACCAAAGGTCCTATCTTTTTGATCGGAGGTTGAATCGATCATCAGAAAAAGAATTAGGCCAAATATTAAGATACATTTTGGAAAAATGAAACTTCTATTGAAGAGAAGCAAATGAAACGTTTTCATAAAAATTCTCAATTGAGGCAGTATTACTTATGGACCTCACTAACATGCACACATTCACAGGGGCCTCCGCTGTCCCGGCATCGCTAATGAATCAAGTGGACTACTTTGAAGAGCAAGCTTCATGCATCAATGACGCCTCGGATTATTGTTGCGAGATTAGTTATAGCATGGGGGTACACTTGGCCATTACTCTCTTCCCCTCAACTATGGGTTTTTTAAGACTTCTGCATTGGAACTCCTGCATATCAAGCATTGGAACTCCCTCTATAAACTAATTTAAGACCAATTTTGCAGTTCAATTTGCAGTTCAAATTGAACTACGAAAACATCTTACATTAGTGTACAGATATTGTATCTTACATTAGTGTACAGATATTGTATTTTTTCTTTTATACTACACTAGTAGCTAGTCATATTCTCATGTTTTTCCAACCTGGCATAGTTGACACAAGATTAATTGTGTGGCGCCAAAAGAAAATAAAAAATACAACACCAGGAAATGTTATTATTATTAGGCCATTATGTTTGCTGTGTGAAAAAAATCTAATGAAATTTTCCTAGTAGGTCAACATACAAACGATATCAGTTCATTAACAAATATTCATTCAAAGAAACAAAAACTAGCTCCCAGCTACATGGAAGTACACTACTCGGGTGACTTTCCATTGATCATCGATTCACTGTCAAGAATCTCCAACAAACAAGTTCCATAACTCAACTAGCTGCTAGGGCCAAAACCAGGTCCAGATCAGAGGTCAGCTTTCTTGACAAGCTTTGTATAGATAATGCGACCATCCCTTGCAGAATTGCTCTCAGCAAGAGCAATTTGAACCATGTCCTGCAGACAGTGAACAACATGCCAGCGTTAGATGCCGGTCAAAAACATCCAAAAGATGGTCATCAAAACAAGAACCGTTATTAGTGTTTTGCAGGATGTAAAACCCACACGACGTATGCATGCTGCAGCTCACCACCCCCAAAAGTGCAAGTATATCCAATTGACAAATACTCCCTCCGTTCGGAATTACTTGTCTCGGATATGGATGTATCTAGAACTAAAATACATCTAGATACATCCATTTTTGCGACAAGTAATTCCGAACGGAGGGAGTACACCTTATTTTTTTCCATTGTGTACTCACTAATCGTTAATAGTTACCTATAACCAATCTAGGGTGTAGACGTATACTATCAAGCTAACCAGAAGTTAAAAGGTATCCATATTGAGGTGAGAACAGAACTGCTACTAAATCGTATATACAATTTTATTTCTTTAAAATTCCTAAGGATTCCAATACTGTGAATCAAAGGACCCAAGGATACAAATCCTCCAAAAATCCTATAGAATTCATTTGAATCAGAGGAGCATTTCAGCAAGAGGTGGTAAGTTAATTAGTGGGTGAAATTTCAAGACCAGATTGGAACAAATAAGTATCAAGTTCCAGAAGATATGATAAAAAAAGATAGTATGGAATTCAATGAACAGAGTCAAGTGACTGACCTTCACATCCCTGTTGGATAAAAATTTCCCCAAGTTGTGAAGGATGCACCTTAAATCATCCACCTGCATTTGTAAAAATTATAAGAATAATGTCTTCACGTATCCAAATGACAAATTGCTTCCAAAAGAACAACGGTATCGCTTATTACACTACCTTTATATAACCAACTCTGTTTTGGTCGAAGTACCTAAAAGCCTATAGAGGGAAAAGAACATCATATGTTAGCAATAACCTGGGATCCATGTAACAGACAGAGTTTTAACTTTTAATGCAACTCCTAATCTCTTATATGAGGCAGCAGCAAAATGTACCTGCAACAGGTCCTTATCAACCACATCATGTTTCGCTGAATCTCCTTTTTGTGAGCCAGATATCTTTCCCTCCTTACCAACAGATTTCTCTTCAACTTCTTTCAAATCTCCTTTCTCTGCTACAGACTGCTTGTCCTCTTCTGCTTTTTCCAACTTAAGATTCTCCGTTGTCCTCTTTCCATCATCTTCTGCAGTTACCTCTTCTGGCTTGGTTTCTCTTTCGTTTGAGTTATCCTCATTCTGCAGCAGAGGTTAATGAATAGATAAAGGTAAGCACAGTTTACCCATAACTAGTTTCACAGCACCTACAAGCACACATTCCTTCTATGTTTTCTCCACTTTTTGTTCTCTTTATTCTCTGTTTGCTCGGCTGCTAGCATGTACTCATCCACGATAGTAAGCTAGTAGCTCTACCTTTGTTCTTTGTTTAACTTGATTGAATTTTCTATCGTTGAAAAGGCAGTAGAGAGAAAACAAACAGGAAGTACTTTGATCTCACATCTTGAAAATATAAATTTACCCTTACTGCTGTATTTTTTGAATTATTTATATAAACTCAAGATATCCCCATAAGGCTGTTTCTGAAAAATGCCATATCCATGTCGCGTGTCCCATCATCACAGTGCCCACATCCCCAAATCAGTGATTCCTACGTACTTCCTCCGTCTGGGTTTATTAGGCCCGCTAGCCAAAACTCAGGTACCAAGGCAAGACATTAACGCTAATTATGTGTGATTTTGAAGCATGGGAAAGGCCAATCAGATTGGCTTGTAATTATAGCACGCAGCCGGTTGCCAGCTTTACTTTTGCATGCAGCCAATACATGCCCACGTCCAGCGCTATGGGCAGTTAATGGCATGCAGCAGGTTGCGCACGCCGTTTTGCATGCAGCTAATTAATCAGAAGTTTTAACGAATCTAGCACGCATGCAGTGGAGAAGATCGAGGGAAATTAATTCAAGGCCTTATAAATCCGGACGCGGATGGCTGGCTCACGGGCCAAATAAACCCGGACGGAGGGAGTACTACTTTAACTAGAGAAATCTCAATATCTATATTTTTATATTTATAGTGGTGTAAGCTCTCAAATATAATCCAGACATAAAACTAGAGCAATTAGCCTTGACAAGTGAGCTAACACTACACTCCATAACAAGCTTGATGAGTTGGTGCTTGCAGCTTCCCACTACCCTTCAATTCTGTTGGAACTAATTGGAAATGTTCCACATGTAGAAATACATTATTTTACATGAGGGAACATGGGCAAATCAACAAGCATCCATGCTGTTATGAAGGAAAAGACCATCCGGTAATACAAAGAGTAGTTTCTTAAGCAACACGAGCTAATATGCGGTCACTTCGCAGTTGTGTATATTATGTGTGGTGCAAAAGGGTACGGAGGATATATGTGTGCATTACCTGTGCTTCTGCCGGCTCTTCAGCAGTGGCATCATCCATGTCCTCGTCGCCTTCATATTCTACTTCATCGGGATCTTCTTCATATTCAGGATCTTCTTCCTCCATTTTCTCATCAGCTTTAGGTTCATCAAAGGCAGCTGCTGACTGATCTGCGTCAATCTTTTCCTCACCTTCTTTCATCATTTCATCCTGGGCAGCATGATCTGTACTCATCTTCTCGTCATCCTCTTTTACCAGTTGCTCATGGGAAGCTGATGAATTATCACCAATTATCTTTTCTCCAC
Organism: Triticum monococcum; assembly: GCA_034509565.1. Taxonomy (NCBI): domain Eukaryota; kingdom Viridiplantae; phylum Streptophyta; class Magnoliopsida; order Poales; family Poaceae; genus Triticum; species Triticum monococcum. The sequence goes on from CM067847.1 coordinate 574,885,314, forward strand.
CCTCTTTTATTGTTTCATCATTTTTACCTGGGTTACCTGAGGTACTTCCAGTTACATTTTCATCAGTTGTCTTTAGTCGCTTCTCCAAGGATATTGTGTCTTCCTTCTTTAGATCTTCCTCTCTTTGGCGCTTACGTTGATTCCTCCTCACAACATACTGCCTGTAAAGTTTCTGTGCGGACAAAACAAGCTACATGAGGAAAACTGAAAACAGATCACTACCAAAACCTACTGGATGCGGCTCTGCTTCCCTCATGAAGCAACCAATTCTTTGCTTTCGTACACTCCACAAAAATTACCATGAACTACCAGGTTACAAACTTCCAAGTCCCAATTTGGACCATTACAGGGAGCAATTATCCTAAAGTTTGGTAACAACATTGGTAGAATGGAGTCGGATTCTCAGTTATGCCCAAGCTACCCGACATTTTTCTTGCAAGCATACTCGGCTACCAAACTTCAAAGTAGATGGAAGTAGACTTGAATGAAAAACTAACTGCTGATCGTGTGTCAAAGCTTACAAAGCATAGACAAAGCACAAGGAAGTTACCTCAAGAAAAGACAGGATCACACAACCCATTCTGTATTGAAGCATTTCGCTGAAAGACTCAGCAAACAAAGAAAGCTGAAAAGTAACAGAAGAACATATCAATCATAAATGTCAAGCCCCATGAGCATCACCACAAAAGCAATTTAGTAACTTCTTTGTGTTATATGCTCATAAATTTGGTAGCAGCCAAAAATACAGGACAGAGATATTTGCTGAAGAAAAAAATGCAGAGGTAGGGATCTCTTGTAATGACAATTAGCAAATTATTACAGAAGCCAGAGCAGAAAATGGACCTCAAATACAGACTCCTCTGTATCATTGGCGGTGTAGTCCAGGAGGCCATCCAATGAAAGGGATGTTGACCGGAGCTGCAAATGAAAACCATTCAATAAGATCTCGTAGGCAATAAGACCATGCTTGAATTATAGTTTATAGTATTATATGAAATAAAAAAGATAACTATATAGCATGATGACCATACTTTATATTCTTTGCTCTTTTTGGCCTGGAGAATGAATCCTGGGTGTTTCGGAGGTTCATCAGACTTCTTCTTTTCTTTGGTGTCAATGGGCGACTTTTTCTTTGAGTCCATCTTCTGGTCTTTATCCTTTGTTTCGTTGTCATCCGTTTTCTTGTCACTCTTCCCGTCTGTTTCATCAATTTTTGGATCTTTCTGTTCCACAACTTCCTGCTGGTTAACCTTATCTGTATTTGCCTTTTGATCATCAGTCATTATGTCTCCCTTTATCTCCAGCTCCTGTTCTTTCTTCTGATTTGAGGTATCTTCAGCAGGAGTTTTCAATCCTTCTTCTTTCTTCTGGTTTGAAATATCCTCAGCTGGAGTTTTCAATCCTTCTTCTTTCTTCTGGTTTGAAATATCTTCAGCAGGAGTTTTCAATCCTTCTTCCAGCTTAGTCTGTGAATTCCCAGCATCAGTGACGCCTTCAACGATCTTCTCCAGCTGAACATCCACATCTTGTTTACTTGCCTCAGCAGGTGCAGCAAGGGCTGTTGGCTCAGTCGCTGAAGCAGGAACTTTTCTTTTAACAATCCTGCGAATGACCTTCTTCTTCCCAGTTTTCTTAGCCTCAGGCTGTTGAACGATGCCAGCTCCCGCCTTCTCTTTCCCAAGATCCTCACTTTTCTGTTCAATGTGCTTTTCGACGGTTTTGCTCGCAGTTTCTGCCACGGCATTCTTGTCAACCTGAGGCGATTTATCCACTGGAGCTTCAGCAGTTGGCTTTTTTCGAACAACTTTCACAACCTTTTTTATTATTTTCTTTTTCATGGGCTTTTTATCCTCAGTGACATGGTCAACAGAAGCATCACCAGAAGTGTTTTCTTCAACAACCCCCACCGTCTTCTCAACTTGCTCCCCAACATTGTCAGGATTCTTCCCACCATCACCAGCAAGATTGACATCTCCATCTTTGCCCTGCTCTTCCATATCAGCATCAATTTTCTCAATCTTGGCAGCACCATCACCCTCCTTCAGTTCCATTTCAGCATCAATTTTCTCAATCTTGGCAGCACCATCACCCTCCTTCATTTCCATATCAGCATCAATTTTCTCAATCTTAGCAGCACCATCACCCTCCTTCAATTGATCATTCGTACTTTTAGCATCGCTTGGCTCCTCTAAAACTGCTGACAAATAAACAAGGATTAATTATTTTATTCATTAGGCAAGGAAAAGGCAGTGAATGATAAGTGGGGATCTTTCAAACCTTGTTTCTGTTCCTTTGGATCACCTGGGCTCTAAAATGCAACGGGAAGTAAGAACCATTAGTGCTGTTTCAGAAGAAAACAAAGTATGTTATAATAGTAACCACAAGCTTACCTTTTCCTTCTTCATAATCAGCTGCTCCCTTTCTATCTTTGATTTTCGGTATGCGATCCAGTTGTCCCTCCATATATCCATAGATGGTACGCATTCCGACAGGTTTGGCACAAACAGTACAGTAATTTCTTTGTGACTAAAAAGTCCATCATTGCCAACTCTGTTGTAATGGACCTGCAGTATAATGCATGTATTACATTATGCTGATGACTTCAGCAATAATAGCATGCCTTGAAAAGCGAATGACTTAATTACTGGAGTAAATGCTCTCATATTATCCTATGGAAGAGCCAATAAACCACATACGAATAGGGCTTGATATCGCAGTTGCAACTGACCAGTTACCAGTCATAATGTCTAATATTCTGGTGGTTATTAGCACAAATATCCTTTGGAATATTGTCATTTCGGATAGGGGAGATTTTAAAGCACAAATAGCAGAGAAATGTCAAACAATTTAACAAGAAGCAAACTGATTGGTAAAGAGTCATAATGCAAATGTGCATTATATAGTTTTGGAATGATATATGTGTTTGCGCTTCTACAATTCAGAAGAGAATCCAGTTATGACCAGTTAAATAAAAGGTATATCATGGAAGGATGACGTTTTCCATCTAAAGAAGACTATATTCAAGAAATACAGTTCCAAGAAGGTGCTGAGATAGATTTAGAAGTACCTCGAGGAAACGATTCCAACTGGTACAATTAGATAGATCGACTTGAACCAGTTCCTTCACATATCTGTCCAAGAAGAAGGGTTAGCAGAGTTGCAAGTCATCCATGGTACATTTACTTGATGAAGGCATACCTGATAGCCGTTCGAATCAAGCAAGAACAGTCAACCACTGGATCTCCACCATCAAGTGCTGCATTCCAAGGGCCTCCAATAGCAAGAAGTGAACGATCCTTCTTGAATACAGCAAATTTTAAGATATTGTTCAAGTGCACCACTCGTTCCTCAGTACTTCTCATCGACGTTATGTCAGCAAAGGCGCCATTGCTCATACCGCTCATCAGAAGTACCTGCACATGGGCATATATGTAAGCACAGAAGGAAATTACTTCAAGATGGTTGGAGTTACCTTGTAAGGTAAAGACAGCATAACAAGTGCCTCTATATCCGGCCAATGTGAGATAGATTTTTTCTTTTTTGGATTACTTAAAAGCACTAAAAGCAAAACCCAAGCCAACGTCGATCCCAAGACAGACTCTTGTGATTTTTTACAATATCAGATGAGTAAATGCAATGGAAACATTCCTCCAGTTTCAACAAAAAAAGATTAGGCAAAGGCTAGGGGGTAAGCACATGATGGGACTACCATGGAGACACATAAATACAAACACCGCAATAATTAGATTACATATGCAACATAAAATTGTACTAGCACAACTTTATTTTCTGAGACGTCTCTGTCACAATGTGATGGAATGATGAAGACATATTTTTCATGCAAGGGAAATTCATCCTACCAAAAGCTAGAATTGGACTAGCATTTCTCAAAAGATTGCTCGAGTGGCAAGCATGATCCAGGGGAAGACCATAACACCCTTGGATAGTGCAGGTCAGCAGCACAGGTTGCACTTCATGTACTTGCAAGCAATAATTTTCTACAAAGTGAGTATTAATGCCCACGACAGTTATATACCACATGCTTTCTACAAATATTGCTATAGCATGTACAATGACATAATTCATTCAAATAACCACCATCTCTACTTATTGTGGGAGCTACTACTCAAATCAACTACAACTTAATATAGTTCATACTTCAAAATGAACACAACATTATAAACAAAAAGACCTTTGCATTCCAAATGGTTTCAGGGGTCTTTGTGCTTGATGTATTCTCAGAAGAGACCAGTGCACTTTCATCAGCTTTATCGTCATCTTCACAGATGGCATGCTCCAGGCTATTTTACAGCAACACAGTATAAAACATGTCATTAATAGGAAGCTCAAGAACATTTAGCAAGAAAACCAATAGAACAGTACATGTATCTACTTATGTAGTCCCAATAGAAAAACATACCTCACTGGTGTATGCAGCGAAAGATTTAGGCTTTCTTTAGCCCAGTTCAAGACAATCTACAGAACAAGTAAATCACAAATAAGCAAGGCAAAAAAAAATCTACAGTACCATGATTTCACATTAAGTTTTGATCATCAACATTCATGAATAGAATGTCAAACCTTAGAAAAATCTGGAATAACTGATAGCCTAGGATATCTTTTTGTCAAAGATAAACAGTCTCTCTCCTCATCCACCAAACGAAATGGCAAAACCTGCACCAGACAGCCCAATTAGCAATGAGTTCCTATTGGGCATCAGACTAAAACTGCTGCATAACTGAACATACTAAATATGATGTTTGCATATAAAGGAGGCGGAGAGAAATGGAGGATGGAAAACATCTCCGTGATTGCTCAATCATATCCACTCTGGTGCAATCTATGCTTAAGGTGTGAATAGTCTTACAAGTTATCCAAATTGGAAGAATAAAGAATGAGAGATCTCCAGACAAGTGGCAACAGAAAAGAGAAAGTGGCTAGGAAGGCAAAAACAAGGATTGGTGTAGATAGATGGGTAAGTGGAACCAGAATCTCTCAGATATTAGTTCTGAGAGTGGACGTATAAGTTTGCAAAGATCTCAGGGTTTACAAGGACAGCAGTGAAGGAAACTGGAGACCAGAGTGCATCAAGGAGGCACGTAAAGAATTAATACTATCAATTGATTTTTGCAAGAACACTGTGACAAACACAACTGTTCGTTTACCTTGCACAAATATTCTCGCTTTATTTCTTTAATAGGTGAACGATGCCTTCAGGACAACAAACGAAAGTGTTAGTTTAAAAGGCTGCACCAAAGACGAAGCGCATCCACAAAGCTATAGAGAACATGGAGACACCTATGCACAGCATCACGTCGAGGTGAAAGGCGCCGCAAAGGCTTCTCAGACCTAACAGAAGAAGAACGTCGTCGATCACCAGGGGTTCTAGGTGGAGTGCGCTCACGCCTTGAATCAGCTACATGCTTCTTGTTCCGCTCCTTCTCCTTCTCGCGGCGCTCGCGAAGACGTTCTCTTTCATGTTCCCTTTGACGCTCCCGCTCCCTTTCTCTTTCACGTTCCCTTATTCTTTCACGGTCCCTTTCCCTTTCACGTTCTCTTTCTCTTTCACGGTCTCTTTCTCTTTCACGGTCTCGAAGGTCTCGCAACTCCCGTTCCCGCTCCCGTTCAAGCTCCTTTTCCCTTTCAAGTAGCAGATCCCTTCGACGTTCCTCATCTCTTAGATCCAGCTCACGACGATAACCAATCCGGTCAATTGCACGTTCATCGACCATGGAGATGCCTTGACGTGCACGGGGTAAGATGTTGTCACGGTAATCAGAATCTGAAGATGGATGGAGAAGGCCTTTCCCCGAGGCATAGTCACGACCAGGGGGCAGACTCATCCCATAACCACTGCTTGATGATCCTTGCCCATAGCCAAGACTATCAATGTTTGTCCTAGGGGCGCCTCCCAACAATGATGATGTCTGTTGTCCTCCATATGGAACATTCCCAAGAATGGACAAGTTGCGATGGTCAGCTTCAGCCCTTCCATATGTACCAATTTCCTGAGATTCTTGATGGATTGGAGCGGACCTTCCTGCAAAGTAATCGGCTTGTCTGCCAGAAATGCATACTTTACTCAGTGCATGTGCTATGTTTTGTTGCAGTGATAAAACACACGAAGGATCGCAAATTTTAGCTTTCCAAAAGTGCCGGTGGCATACATTAAAATAACTAACAAATTTTAGTCCTAAGAAGAGATGTTTGGAACATGCAGATAGTCATTCATTTGATGCACTTTTTAAAGTGAGAATGATTATGGTCTACCATGTGGACAAAAAACCTGAACAACATATATGACCTGGCTCTGGCTGTGAGCTAACGTACCTCATATCAGACACAGGCGCCAGCTGAGCTTTCAGAAGTGGCTGATGGCGCATTGTTGAACCCTGAAAAATTAACAGAATAGAATTAATTATAGGCTATAACAGACAGCATTAAATGGCGCAGAACATAGTTTTGCAAGGGAAAGAAGAACACTACCTGCTCTACACAGTCATGAATCTGAGATATAAAAAAGGTGGTCATAAGATTAAGTTCGCTAAATTAAATAATTCAGGGGGAAAGCCCCAAAAAAAGTGAGCACACATTATTGACCTGATGGGCTGCAGGTATATGATCAGGATATCTTCTATCCAAATCAGTAAGGCCATCCCTCCTGCCAAGATTAGCTGAGTGTTCACCATACATTCTTCTCTCTGATGTGTAATCGGTACCATACTGGTCTAGCTTCTGTGCATATCCACGCACAGCCATATAGTCATCGTTTGGTCTTGCCAAGTTAGACCCTGCAGATCCAGATGAGAACTTGGATGACTGAGATAGTGAAGATGTATGAGGTGGCAGGCTAGGAAGACTAGAAGAATCCGGACCTTTGCCACCAACTCCCCCAACCTGCAAAATGTTTAACCAGATATTCAGTTAAGATATCATGCACAGAACTCATGAAACAGTTGTGCCACTTGAAACTAGAAGGAGGTGAGATCTGACCATGGAAGAAAGTAATCAACATACAATACAGCTGAAACAAAGAGACGAGATGGACACTGAGACAAGGCCTAAAAAGTGCAAACTGAGAAATAGCAAAAGAAAAAGACATGAATGGTTAACAGAAATCTCTTCCTGGTGTCCGCTCTTCATGGTACGAACTACTGGTAAAGTGACTTAACGCGTTAAATCTGATAAAATGCACAAAATTACAAATATTATGTGAAGGCAAGTATATATAAGTTTATATTAAATGACGCACGAGATAAATTCAGCCCAGGAACAGCTTCTTAACCTAAAAGAGTATGTTTATGTTAATTTTTCCCCAAATCATTTGATTCCTTGATATACAGATAAGCTATGTGTGATACTACGTGACTACCAACTACAGTGCTAGTGGACTAGCCAGCAAATTATTCCAGCACTTGATCTGTTCGCTGCTTCGAGGTACTGCTATGACACCAAGCCAGTTAACATAGCCAACTCACATAAATATGCACTCCTTATCTAAAAGAGGACCCAATTTGTGAAATTCTGAAATATGCACTCTAGCATTGCTTGTTTCAAAAATATCGAATATGACATGCCTGGTGCAAGCTCGGTTGTTTTGATGGTGCATCGTCATAAATGCAATGATAATTGGTCAAACCATATTCTACTCTATCCTGCCATTAATCAGTATGGTAGGGGCATTCAACATAAATGAAATGATAATTGGTGGGATCTATTATATTTTGCCATATTCTTATTTGGAGACAAGAAAAACTTGCAAAATGAAACAGACATCAAATCACCTGGTAATTACGCGGCACAAAGAATGAAACAGCAACAACACAATGCTGACCTTGGGATTATGTAGCTGTAGATAAGTGCTACAGAATCAATCCATTGTTTCCTATCTGTGGTGGAAAATCAGAAATATATCTAGTTTGCAAAAACCCTCAGAAGTCTCTAACACCACTAAACAGTCCGGGCATGATCTGACAGACCTATGCAGGGGAGGGGCAAGGTGGAGGAGATGGCTTGAAGGCAACCTTTACTTGCGATCCTTCAGATTCTTGCAGTTTTAAGCTGAAGCTTAAACCTCACTATCAGGATATATAGAAAGATGCATACCGCATACATAACTAGTATGTTTTGGACATTGAGTAATCTATAGAATGGCATCTTTCAGAGCAATATTCTAGTGTGGACTAATAGATTATGACGGGTGATAGCATCAGCCACTCAAAAGGGGCATATGAGCTAGATGCTGCATCATTGCTACTTATCTTTAAAATCTGTAGATATCTGGTTCTTATTTTGTACGATTATCCCACAGGGCCATTATCAATTCCTAGGTTTTTTGGACTAACAGAATCAGTGACCTTTTAAACATTCCAAAACAATTTAGGCACAATGCTGGGATGACATGATACTAATTGCTCTTCATGTGGATAAAGGAAAGGATAAACAAACAAAAAATCAGGCCCAGGAGGACACCTTAGTTTTACTTGGGTTCAGACAGCAAAATTTTAGATAATTTTATTTCAGCTAGAACCAATAATCCTGGCCAGCCTCTTCAGCACTGGCCAAACCTAGTGCTTTCTTTTATCTCAGATGTCCATGTGGATACATCAGATTTATGAGAGCATGAAGCTGCGCAGTTCTACTAACCATTTGCACTCCAAAGGCATCGAACTGGCAGCTAATAACCTTCATTATTTGCCTTTGCTATAAAGATTCCCCCTCTACATACACCACATCAACAACAACTCACAGAGCAACTTAAACAGTAACAGTAGTGAGCATGGATGGCATTAGGAGGGTAACAAATTGCACAGCGAAACCAATTCTGAAAAATGTTCACGAACTGCGGTTAGTTAACCACCTGCTGTGTGCCATACACCGACGCGTAAGGCCCTCCATACTGCCCAGCAGCACCCTGTCCGGCGCGGGCACCTGCCGCAGCTGAGGCCCCAAATCCACTGCTACCAGGCTGCACGCAAAAGTAGGGCAAAAGAGCGCAGGTTTTTGCGCACATAAAAGATGAGAACCTGCCACACATCTGGATATAACAACTAAGCAGATAACAGATCAGCGCGTTTTTGAGAGACATACGATTTGGCCGCCGTAAGATTGCTGCCCGCCGTACGGTGGCTGCTGCCCGTAGGGATTGGGCCCTTTGGGCGGAAACATGGCGGACGAGCCCGCCCAGGGGATACTGCGCGCGAGGTCGCGGGAACCAACGGGAATCTCGCGAACACCAGCCCCTGCGAGACAAACCCTAGACATCACACCATGAACAGGGCGCAAACTAGAACCAATCCGGCCGAGACATGGATGCGAGCTGGAGATGAGTGGAATCACAAGATTTGTGCGAGGGCCTAGGGCTTACCTCTGGAGCTGGAGGAGGACGCAGCGCTGGAGGGGGCGAGCTCCCGCTCGGAGAATTTCTGGAGTGGGAGAGCTCGGTGGGCTCCGGTGGAAGAGGGGCGAGGGTTTGGCGGCGGCGAGGTGGGACTCCGTAGGAGGGATGGGGCTCGGCCTGGCTAGCCTATTTATCAAGGAAGGTCGGACTGAACGAGAAGTGCGTTCATTTCGGGGACTCGTCGTGGGCCTTCTGGCCATAGGGTTCCAAAAAAAATCAGGTATCCGCTAGAAAAAATACATTTTGTTCTAAAAAAATAGAAAAAAAATACATTGTTTTCTTTTGCGGAGAAAAAATGCATTCATTTAATATTTTAAAATTGCTTCAAACAAAATAATATTTTAAATAAAAATATTCTATTAATAATAGTGTGAAACATTTCCATAGACATGGATACAACAAGGAAAACGTTTAAAAAAGTACGATGATTTCTTGGCTTCATCAGTCATGTCTGTCGATGTTTGATCAATGTGGCATGGAGCATCGCTCTGTTCCCACGTGAAGTTAACCCACCTATTTGACCATGTGGTCATGGTAGCATCTAGTTGCGCGTCTGAATATAATTGAACTCCGTGACTGTTTAGCGGTTCCATTTTGCTTCTACTTCACGCATGATGTTTATTGCTTAGCCACGTAGCTACACATGTATGTGATGTTATAAATAATCTCAAGCGGAAGCACATAGCAAGCACAAAACGAGAATTCCATAACACCATACTCTTGACGTTGATTGTTAGTGTTTGTTGGATTTTGTACTAGCAAGCTAATGGAGTCGCGGTTGCTTGGATCCCTCCTTCCAAATGGTTGCTTTGATATAGCAATGCTTAAAGTAGTGTCCTTTATATTGCCGCAGCCGTCGTCGAAGCATATATACCACTGCAGCAGTATCGGAGTAGTCAGGTTGTCGTCATAGCATCGTCGCAACATTGCCATGGCCTAAGCACGCCGGCGCAACATCTTCGAAGTGGTCGGGCCTTCATCGAAGCATCACTGCTGTCGTCGAAGCACGATGTCGCTGCATGGTAGCGATCGTTCGAAGCACCCCACCATCGCAACATCATTGAGGCGGACAGGTTGTTGTCGTAGCATCGCAACCATCAACGCACACCACAGCCATCAAAGCATGTTTTCGCAACATCACCGAAGCGGTCGGGCTGCTATCGCAGCATCATTGCGGCCGCCTAAAAGGAACGGTATGGTCTAATGAAGGGGTGAATAGGCGATTAACAATTATTAACTTCCCTTCCAAATACAGGTTCAATAAAAAAATAGGTTGTTTAGATATGCAACTAGGTGGATAACCTATATGACAAGCTCACTAAAAAGTACAATGATTAATATAAGCAACACAATATAAGCTTGCGCAAAGTAAGACAAGGATAGAAGTAACCGCAAGTGGAGACGAGAATGTGTTTCCGAAGTTCTCTTCTTTGGGGGAGGTATGTCTCCATTGGATGTGCAGGCATGATGCACCCCAAACATCACAATGTCTCACCCTATTCTTCTCATGCCCTTGCGCGATGCAAGGTGTCGTGACTAGCAGTGCCCTTTAAGGCGGCAACCAAAACATTTGCAAACAAGGTTGGGGTAATATCCACAACTTAGCTGAAGGCTCCTGTCGGTGTCAAAACCGGCGGATCTTGGGTAGGGGGTCCCGAACTATGCATCTAAGGCGGATGGTAACAGGAGGCAGGGGACACGATGTTTTGCCCAGGTTCGGGCCCTCTTGATGGAGGTAAAACCCCACATCCTGCTTGATTATTCTTGATAATATGAGTAGTACAAGAGTTGATCTACCACGAGATCGGAGAGGCTAAACCCTAGAAGGTAGCCTATGGTATGATTGCCTATTATCCTATGGACTAAACCCCTTCAGTTTATATAGACATAGGAGGGGGCTAGGGTTACACAAGGTCCGTTACAAAGGAGGAGATATACATATCCGTATTGCCTAGCTTGCCTTCCACGCCAAGTAGAGTCCCATCCGGACACGGGACGAAGTCTTCAATCTTGTGTCTTCATAGTCCAACAGTCCAGCCAAAGGATATAGTCCGGCTGTCCGGAGACCCCCTAATCCAGGACTTCCTTAGTAGCCCCTGAACCAGGCTTCAATGACGATGAGTCCGGCGCGCAGTGTTATCTTCGGCATTGCAAGGCAGGTTCCTCCTCCGAATACACCACAGAAGAGTTTGAATACAAGGATAGTGTCCGACCCTGCAAAATAAGTTTCACATACCACCGTAGAGAGAATAATATTTCCACAAATCTAATCTGCTGACACGTTTTGGCAGCATGACATCATGTCATGGCCCGGTAATTATTCGAACCGTTTTTCTTTAACCAGCCCCGCACATAACGCGAGACGGTTTCTTGACACGTCTTGTCAAAGCAGAGATCATGCTCCCCTTATTACGGGATTCTCATCAATACGGACGTGGGTGTTGGGGAACGTAGTAGAAATTAAAATAATTCCTACGTATCACCAAGATCTATCTATGGAGAGACCAGCAACGAGGGGAAGGAGAGTGCATCTACATACCCTTGTAGATCGCTAAGCGGAAGCGTTCAAGAGAACGAGGTTGAAGGAGTCGTACTCGTCGTGATCCAAATCACCGGAGATCCTAGTGCCGAACGGACGGCACCTCCGCGTTCAACACACGTACAGCCCGGTGACGTCTCCCATGCCTTGATCCAGCAAGGAAAGAGGGAGAGGTTGAGGAAGACTCCATCCAGCAGCAGCACAACGGCGTGGTGATGGTGGAGGAGCGTGGTGAAGGAAATATGCCCTAGAGGCAATAATAAAGTTATTATTTATTTCCTTATATCATGATAAATGTTTATTATTCATGCTAGAATTGTATTAACCGGAAACATAATACATGTGTGAATACATAGACCAACAGAGTGTCACTAGTATGCCTCTACTTGACTAGCTCGTTAATCAAAGATGGTTATGTTTCCTAACCATGAACAAGGAGTTGTTATTTGATTAACGAGGTCACATCATTAGTAGAATGATCTGATTGACATGACCCATTCCATTAGCTTAGCACCCGATCGTTTAGTATGTTGCTATTGCTATCTTCATGACTTATACATGTTCCTATAACTATGAGATTATGCAACTCCCGTTTACCGGAGGAACACTTTGGGTACTACCAAACGTCACAACGTAACTGGGTGATTATAAAGGAGTACTACAGGTGTCTCCAATGGCAGATGTTGGGTTGGTGTATTTCGAGATTAGGGTTTGTCACTCCGATTGTCGGAGAGGTATCTCTGGGCCCTCTCGGTAATACACATCACATAAGCCTTGCAAGCACTGCAACTAAATAGTTAGTTGTGACATGATGTATTACGGAACGAGTAAAGAGACTTGCCGGTAACGAGATTGAACTAGGTATTGGATACCGACGATCGAATCTCGGGCAAGTAACATACCGATGACAAAGGGAACAACGTATGTTGTTATGCGGTCTGACCGATAAAAGATCTTCGTAGAATATGTAGGAGCCAATATGGGCATCCAGGTCCCGCTATTGGTTATTGACCGGAGACGTGTCTCGGTCATGTCTACATTGTTCTCGAACCGTAGGGTCCGCACGCTTAACGTTACGATGACAGTTATTATGAGTTTATGCATCTTGATGTACCGAAGGTTGTTCGGAGTCCCGGATGTGATCACGGACATGACGAGGAGTCTCGAAATGGTCGAGACGTAAAGATTGATATATTGGAAGCCTATGTTTGGACATCGGAAGTGTTCCGGGTGAAATCGGGATTTTACCGGAATACCGGGAGGGTTACCGGAACCCCCCGGGAGGCTAATGGGCCTATTGGGCCTTAGTGGAAAATAGAGAAGAGGCAGCCCACAGCCTAGCCGGCGCCCCCCCCTTCCCCAAGTCCTAGTAGGACTAGGAAAGGTGGGCCGGCCACCTCTCTCTCTTTCCCCCTCCCGGGAATCCTAGTTGGACTAGGATTGGAGGGGGAGTCCTACTCCCGGTGGGAGTAGGACTCTCCTGCGCCCCCACCTTGGCCGGCCAGCCCCTCCTCCCTTGCTCCTTTATATACGGGGGCAGGGGGCACCCCAAGACACACAACTTGATCCTTGAGATCGTTCCTTAGCCGTGTGCGGTGCCCCCTGCCACCAAATTCCACCTCGATCATACCGTTACAATGCTTAGGCGAAGCCCTACGTCGGTAGTACATCAAGATCGTCATCACGCCGTCGTGCTGACGGAACTCTTCCTCGACGCTTTGCTGGATCGGAGCCCGAGGAACGTCATCGAGCTGAACGTGTGCTAAGAACTCGGAGGTGCCGGAGTAACGGTGCTTGGATCGGTCGGATCGCGAAGAAGACGTACGACTACTTCCTCTACGTTGTGTGATCGCTTCCGCAGTCGGTCTGCGTTGGTACGTAGACAACACTCTCCCCTCTCGTTGCTGTGCATCACCATGATCTTGCGTGTGCGTAGGAAACTTGCAACAACAAAGTAGAGGACGTCTAACTTGTTTTTGCAGGGTATGTTGTGATGTGATATGGTCAAGGCATGATGCTGATTTTATTGTATGAGATGATCATGTTTTGTAACTAAGTTATCGGCAACTGGCAGGAGCCATATGGTTGTCGCTTTATTGTATGCAATGCAATCGCGATGTAATGCTTTACTAGATTACTAAACGGTAGTAATAGTCGAGAAAGCATAAGATTGGCGAGACGACAACGATGCTACGATGGAGATCAAGGTGTCGCGCCGGTGACGATGGTGATCATGACGATGCTTCGGAGATGGAGATCACAAGCACAAGATGATGATGGCCATATCATATCACTTATATTGATTGCATGTGATGTTTATCCTTTTATGCATCTTATCTTGCTTTGATTGACGGTAGCATTATAAGATGATCTCTCACTAAATTATCAAGAAGTGTTCTCCCTGAGTATGCACCGTTGCCAAAGTTCGTCGTGCCCAGACACCACGTGATGATCGGGTGTGATAAGCTCTACGTCCATCTACAACGGGTGCAAGCCAGTTTTGCACACGCAGAATACTCAGGTTATACTTGACGAGCCTAGCATATGCAGATATGGCCTCGGAACACAGAGACCGAAAGGTCGAGCGTGAATCATATAGTAGATATGATCAACATGACGATGTTCACCATTGAAAACTACTCCATCTCACGTGATGATCGGTTATGGTTTAGTTGATTTGGATCACGTGATCACTTAGAAGATTAGAGGGATGTCTATCTAAGTGGGAGTTCCTAAGTAATTTGATTAACTGAACTTAAACTTATCATGAACTTAGTACCTGATAGTATCTTGCTTGTTTATGTTGCTTGTAGATAGATGGCTCGTGCTATTGTTCCGTTGAATTTTAATGCGTTCCTTGAGAAAGCAAAGTTGAAAGATGATGGTAGCAATTACACGGACTGGGTCCGTAACCTGAGGATTATCCTCATTGCTGCACAGAAGAATTACATCCTGGAAGCACCGCTGGGTGACAGGCCTGCTGCTGGAGCAACGCCAGATGTTATGAACGTCTGGCAAAGCAAAGCTGATGACTACTCGATAGTTCAGTGTGCCATGCTTTACGGCTTAGAATCGGGACTTCAACGACGTTTTGAACGTCATGGAGCATATGAGCTGTTCCAGGAGTTGAAGTTAATATTTCAAGCAAATGCCCGAATTGAGAGATATGAAGTCTCCAATAAGTTCTATAGCTGTAAGATGGAGGAGAACAGTTCTGTCAGTGAGCATATACTCAAAATGTCTGGGTATAATAATCACTTGATTCAGATGGGAGTTAATCTTCCAGATGACTGCGTCATTGACAGAATTCTCCAATCACTGCCACCAAGCTACAAGAGCTTCGTGATGAACTATAATATGCAAGGGATGAACAAGACTATTCCCGAGCTCTTCGCAATGCTGAAAGCTGCGGAGGTAGAAATCAAAAAGGAGCATCAAGTGTTGATGGTTAACAAAACCACTAGTTTCAAGAAAAAGGGCAAAGGGAAGAAGAAGGGAAACTTCAAGAAGAACAGCAAACAAGTTGCTGCTCAGGAGAAGAAACCCAAGTCTGGACCTAAGCCTGAGACTGAGTGCTTCTACTGCAAGCAGACTGGTCACTGGAAGCGGAACTGCCCCAAGTATTTGGCGGATAAGAAGGATGGCAAAGTGAGCAAAGGTATATGTGATATACATGTTATTGATGTGTACCTTACTAGAGCTCGCAGTAGCACCTGGGTATTTGATACTGGTTCTGTTGCTAATATTTGCAACTCGAAACAGGGACTACGGAATAAGCGGACACTAGCAAAGGACGAGGTGACGATGCGCGTGGGAAACGGTTCCAAAGTCGATGTGATCGCGGTCGGCACGCTACCTCTACATCTACCTTCGGGATTAATATTAGACCTAAATAATTGTTATTTGGTGCCAGCGTTGAGCATGAACATTATATCTGGATCTTGTTTAATGCGAGACGGTTATTCATTTAAATCAGAGAATAATGGTTGTTCTATTTATATGGATAATATCTTTTATGGTCATGCACCTTTGAAGAGTGGTCTATTCTTGTTGAATCTCGAAGATAGTAATACACATATTCATAATGTAGAAGCCAAAAGATGCAAAGTTAATAATGATAGTGCAACTTATTTGTGGCACTGCCGTTTAGGTTATATCGGTGTAAAGCGCATGAAGAAACTCCATACTGATGGGCTTTTGGAATCACTTGATTATGAATCACTTGGTACTTGCGAACCGTGCCTCATAGGCAAGATGACTAAAACACCGTTCTCCGGTACTATGGAGAGAGCAACAGACTTGTTGGAAATCATACATACCGATGTATGTGGTCCGATAAATATTGAGGCTCGCGGCGGATATCGTTATTTTCTCACCTTCACAGATGATTTAAGCAGATATGGGTATATCTACTTAATGAAACATAAGTCTGAAACATTTGAAAAGTTCAAAGAATTTCAGAGTGAAGTTGAAAATCATCGTAACAAGAAAATAAAGTTTCTACGATCTGATTGTGGAGGAGAATATTTGAGTTACGAGTTTGGTGAACATTTGAAAAATTGTGGAATAGTTTCGCAACTCACGCCACCCGGAACACCACAGCGTAATGGTGTGTCCGAACGTCGTAATCGTACTTTACTAGATATGGTACGATCTATGATGTCTCTTACTGATTTACCGCTATCGTTTTGGGGTTATGCTTTAGAGACGGCCGCATTCACGTTAAATAGGGCACCATCAAAATCCGTTGAGACGACGCCTTATGAACTATGGTTTGGCAAGAAACCAAAGTTGTCGTTTCTTAAAGTTTGGGGCTGCGATGCTTATGTGAAAAAGCTTCAACCTGATAAGCTCGAACACAAAGCGGAGAAATGTGTCTTCATAGGATACCCAAAGGAAACTGTTGGGTATACCTTCTATCACAGATCCGAAGGCAAGACATTCGTTGCCAAGAATGGATCATTTCTAGAGAAGGAGTTTCTCTCGAAAGAAGTGAGTGGGAGGAAAGTAGAACTTGACGAGGTAACTGTACCTGCTCCCTTATTGGAAAATAGTACATCACAGAAAACTGTTTCTGCGACACCTATGCCAATCAGTGAGGAAGCTAATGATGATGATCATGAAGCTTCAGAACAAGATACTGCTGAGCCACGTAGATCAACCAGAGTGAGATCCGCACCAGAGTGGTACGGTAATCCAGTTCTGGAAGTCATGATGCTAGATCATGATGAACCTACAAACTATGAAGAAGCGATGGTGAGCCCAGATTCCGCAAAGTGGCTTGAGGCCATGAAATCTGAGATGGGATCCATGTATGAAAACAAAGTATGGACTTTGGTTGACTTGCCCGATGATCGGCAAGCAATTGAGAATAAATGGATCTTCAAGAAAAAGACTGACGCTGACGGTAATATTACTGTCTATAAAGCTCGACTTGTCGCGAAAGGTTTTCGACAAGTTCAAGGGGTTGACTACGATGAGACCTTCTCACCCGTAGCGATGCTTAAGTCCGTCAGAATTATGTTAGCAATTGCCGCATTTTATGATTATGAAATATGGCAGATGGATGTCAAAACTGCATTCCTGAATGGATTTCTGGAAGAAAAGTTGTATATGGTACAACCAGAAGGTTTTGTCGATCCAAAAGGAGCTAACAAAGTATGCAAACTCCAGCGATCCATTTATGGACTGGTGCAAGCATCTCGGAGTTGGAATAAACGCTTTGATAGTGTGATCAAAGCATTTGGCTTTATACAGACTTTTGGAGAAGCCTGTATTTACAAGAAAGTGAGTGGGAGCTCTGTAGCATTTCTGATATTATATGTGGATGACATATTGCTAATTGGAAATGATATAGAATTTCTGGATAGCATAAAGGGATATTTGAATAAAAGTTTTTCGATGAAAGACCTCGGGGAAGCTGCATACATATTAGGCATAAAGATCTATAGAGATAGATCAAAACGCTTAATTGGACTTTCACAATGCACATACCTTGACAAAATTTTGAAGAAGTTCAAGATGGATCAAGCAAAGAAAGGGTTCTTGCCTGTGCTACAAGGTGTGAAGTTGAGTAAGACTCAATGCCCAACCACTGCAGAAGATAGAAAGAATATGAAAGATGTTCCCTATGCTTCAGCCATAGGCTCTATCATGTATGCAATGCTGTGTACCAGACCTGATGTGTGCCTTGCTATAAGTTTAGCAGGGAGGTACCAAAGTAATCCTGGAATGGATCACTGGACAGCGGTCAAGAACATCCTGAAATACCTGAAAAGGACTAAGGATATGTTTCTCGTATATGGAGGTGACAAAGAGCTCACCGTAAAAGGTTACGTTGATGCAAGCTTTGACACTGATCCGGACGATTCTAAGTCGCAAACCGGATACGTATTTACTTTAAACGGTGGAGCTGTCAGTTGGTGCAGTTCTAAACAAAGCGTCGTAGCGGGATCTACATGTGAAGCGGAGTACATAGCTGCTTCGGAAGCAGCAAACGAAGGAGTCTGGATGAAGGAGTTCATATCCGATCTAGGTGTCATACCTAGTGCATCGGGTCCAATGAAAATCTTCTGTGACAATACTGGTGCAATTGCCTTAGCAAAGGAATCCAGATTTCACAAGAGGACCAAACACATCAAGAGACGCTTCAACTCCATCCGGGATTTAGTCCAGGTGGGAGACATAGAGATTTGCAAGATACATACGGATCTGAATGTTGCAGACCCGTTGACTAAGCCTCTTCCACGAGCAAAACATGATCAGCACCAAGGCTCCATGGGTGTTAGAATCATTGCTGTGTAATCTAGATTATTGACTCTAGTGCAAGTGGGAGACTGAAGGAAATATGCCCTAGAGGCAATAATAAAGTTATTATTTATTTCCTTATATCATGATAAATGTTTATTATTCATGCTAGAATTGTATTAACCGGAAACATAATACATGTGTGAATACATAGACCAACAGAGTGTCACTAGTATGCCTCTACTTGACTAGCTCGTTAATCAAAGATGGTTATGTTTCCTAACCATGAACAAGGAGTTGTTATTTGATTAACGAGGTCACATCATTAGTAGAATGATCTGATTGACATGACCCATTCCATTAGCTTAGCACCCGATCGTTTAGTATGTTGCTATTGCTATCTTCATGACTTATACATGTTTCTATAACTATGAGATTATGCAACTCCCGTTTACCGGAGGAACACTTTGGGTACTACCAAACGTCACAACGTAACTGGGTGATTATAAAGGAGTACTACAGGTGTCTCCAATGGCAGATGTTGGGTTGGCGTATTTCGAGATTAGGGTTTGTCACTCTGATTGTCGGAGAGGTATCTCTGGGCCCTCTCGGTAATACACATCACATAAGCCTTGCAAGCACTGCAACTAAATAGTTAGTTGTGACATGATGTATTACAGAACGAGTAAAGAGACTTGCCGGTAACGAGATTGAACTAGGTATTGGATACCGACGATCGAATCTCGGGCAAGTAACATACCGATGACAAAGGGAACAACGTATGTTGTTATGCGGTCTGACCGATAAAAGATCTTCGTAGAATATGTAGGAGCCAATATGGGCATCCAGGTCCCGCTATTGGTTATTGACCGGAGACGTGTCTCGGTCATGTCTACATTGTTCTCGAACCGTAGGGTCCGCACGCTTAACGTTACGATGACAGTTATTATGAGTTTATGCATCTTGATGTACCGAAGGTTGTTCGGAGTCCCGGATGTGATCACGGACATGACAAGGAGTCTCGAAATGGTCGAGACGTAAAGATTGATATATTGGAAGCCTATGTTTGGACATCGGAAGTGTTCCGGGTGAAATCGGGATTTTACCGGAATACCGGGAGGGTTACCGGAACCCCCCGGGAGGCTAATGGGCCTATTGGGCCTTAGTGGAAAATAGAGAAGAGGCAGCCCACAGCCTAGCCGGCGCCCCCCCCTTCCCCAAGTCCTAGTAGGACTAGGAAAGGTGGGCCGGCCACCTCTCTCTCTTTCCCCCTCCCGGGAATCCTAGTTGGACTAGGATTGGAGGGGGAGTCCTACTCCCGGTGGGAGTAGGACTCTCCTGCGCCCCCACCTTGGCCGGCCAGCCCCTCCTCCCTTGCTCCTTTATATACGGGGGCAGGGGGCACCCCAAGACACACAACTTGATCCTTGAGATCGTTCCTTAGCCGTGTGCGGTGCCCCCTGCCACCAAATTCCACCTCGATCATACCGTTACAATGCTTAGGCGAAGCCCTACGTCGGTAGTACATCAAGATCGTCATCACGCCGTCGTGCTGACGGAACTCTTCCTCGACGCTTTGCTGGATCGGAGCCTGAGGAACGTCATCGAGCTGAACGTGTGCTAAGAACTCGGAGGTGCCGGAGTAACGGTGCTTGGATCGGTCGGATCGCGAAGAAGACGTATGACTACTTCCTCTACGTTGTGTGATCGCTTCCGCAGTCGGTCTGCGTTGGTACGTAGACAACACTCTCCCCTCTCGTTGCTGTGCATCACCATGATCTTGCGTGTGCGTAGGAAATTTTTTGAAATTACTGCGTTCCCCAACACGTGGTACTCCAGCAGGGCTTCGCCAAGCACCGCAAGAGACGAGGAGAAAGAGAGGGAGGGCTGCACCAACAGGGAGAGATCAGATCGCGTGTATTGGGCAGCCCCTAGGCCTCATATATATAGGGGAAGGGGAGGAGGGTGCGCCCCCTCTAGGGTTCCCACCCCTAGAGGGGCGGCAGCCCTAGATGGGTCTTGGGGTGGCAGCCAAGAGGGGGAGAGGGGGGCGCCCCCTAGGGCGAGCCTTAGGGCCCATCTAAGCCTAGGGTTTCCCCTTCTCCTCCTTTGCTGCGCCTTGGGCCTTGTGGGAGGCACACCAGCCCACTCAGGGGCTGGTCCCTCACCACTCTTGGCCCACGCAAGCCTCCGGGACTGGTGGCCCCACTTGGTGGACCCCCGGGACCCTCCCGGTGGTCCCGGTACATTACCGATAAACCCCGAAACTTTTCTGGTGACCAAAACAGGACTTCCCATATATAAATCTTTACTTCCGGACCATTCCGAAACTCCTCGTGACGTTTGGGATCTCATCCGGGACTCCGAACAACATTCGGTAACCACATACAAACTTCCTTTATAACCCTAGCGTCATCGAACCTTAAGTGTGTAGACCCTACGGGTTCAGGAACCATGCAGACATGACCAAGACGTTCTTCGGTCAATAACCAACAGCGGGATCTGGATACCCATGTTGGCTCCCACATGTTCCACGATGATCTCATCGGATGAACCACGATGTCAAGGACTTAATCAATCCCGTATACAATTTCCTTTGTCTATCGGTACGATACTTGCCCGAGATTCGATCGTCGGTATCCCGATACCTTGTTCAATCTCGTTACCGGCAAGTCTCTTTACTCGTTCCGTAACACATCATCCCATGATCAACTCCTTGATCACATTGTGCACATTATGATGATGTCCTATCGAGTGGGCCCAGAGATACCTCTCCGTCACACGGAGTGACAAATCCCAGTCTCGATTCGTGCCAACCCAACAGACACTTTCAGAGATACCCGTAGTGCACCTTTATAGTCACCCAGTTACGTTGTGACGTTTGGCACACCCAAAGCATTCCTACGGTATCCGGGAGTTTCACAATCTCATGGTCTAAGGAAATGATACTTGACATTAGAAAAGCTTTAGCATACGAACTACACGATCTAGTGCTATGCTTAGGATTGGGTCTTGTCCATCACATCATTCTCCTAATGATGTGATCCCATTATCAATGACATCCAATGTCCATGGTCAGGAAACCGTAACCATCTATTGATCAACGAGCTAGTCAACTAGAGGCTTACTAGGGACATGGTGTTGTCTATGTATCCACACATGTATCTGAGTTTCCTATCAATACAATTACAGCATGGATAATAAACGATTATCATGAACAAGGAAATATAATAATAACCAATTTATTATTGCCTCTAGGGCATATTTCCAACAGTCTCCCACTTGCACTAGAGTCAATAATCTAGTTCACATTGCCATGTGATTAACACTCATAGGTCACATCGCCATGTGACCAACATCCAAAGAGTTTACTAGAGTCAATAATCTAGTTCACATCACTATGTGATTAACACTCAATGAGTTCTGGGTTTGATCATGTTGCTTGTGAGAGAGGTTTTAGTCAACGGGTCTGCAACATTCAGATCCGTATGTACTTCGCAAATCTCTATGTCATCTCCTAGATGCAGCTACCACGTTCTATTTGGAGCTATTCCAAATAACTATTCTACTTGGAGCTATTCCAAATCGTTGCTCCATTATACGTATCCGGTATCTCTACTCAGAGCTATCCGGATAGGTGTTAAGCTTGCATCGACGTAACTCTTTACGTCGAACTCTTTATCACCTCCATAACCGAGAAACATATCCTTATTCCTCTAAGGATAATTTTGGCCGCTATCTGGTGATCTACTCCTAGATCACCTTCGTACCCTCTAGCCAGACATGTGGCAAGGCACACATCAGGTGCGGTACACAACATAGCATACTATGGAGCCTATGTCTAAGCATAGGGGACGACCTTCGTCCTTTCTCTCTGTTCTGCCGTGGTCAAGCTTTAAGTCTTAACTTCATACCTTACAACTCAGGCAAGAACTCCTTCTTTGACTGGTCCATCTTGAACACCTTCAAGATCATGTCAAGGTATGTGCTCATTTGAAAGTACCATTAAGTGTTTTGATCTATCCTTATAGATCTTGATGCTCAATGTTCAAGTAGCTTAATCCAGGTTTTTCATTGAAAAACACTTTCAAAATAACCCTATATGCTTTCCAGAAATTCTACATCATTTCTGATCAACAACATTTATTCATCAGAAATTCTATAGTGCCCCCACTCACTTCTTTGGAAATACAAGTTTCTCATAAACTTTGTATACACCCAAAATCTTTGATCATCTCATCAAAGCATACATTCCAACTCCGAGATGCTTACTCCAGTCCTTAGAAGGATTGCTGGAGCTTTGCATACTTATCAGCATCTTTCAGGATTAACAAAACCTTCCGGTTGTATCACATACAACCTTTCCTCAAGAAAATCGTTGAGAAAACAATGTTTTGACATCCTATCTGCAAGATTTCATAAATAATGCAGTAATTGTTAACATAATTCCAACAGACTCTTAGCATCGCTACGTGAGAAAGTCTCATCGTAGTCAACTCCTTGAACTTGTCGGAAAACATCTTAATGACAAGTCGAGCTTTCTTAATGGTGATACTTACCATCATTGTCTGTCTTCCTTTTAAAATCCATATGTACCTAACAGCCTTACGACCATCAAGTAGTTCTTCCAAAGTCTACACTTTGTTTTCATATATGGATCCTCTCTCGGATTATATGGCCTCGAGCCATTTATCGAAATCCGGGCCCACCATCGCTTCTCCATAGCTCGTAGGTTCATTGTTGTCTAGCAACATGACTTCTAAGACAGGATTACGTACCACTCTGAAGTAGTACGCATCCTTGTCATCCCATGAGGTTTGGTAGTGACTTGATCTGAAGTTTCATGATCACTATCATAAGCTTCCACTTCAATTGGTGTAGGTGCCACAGGAACAACTCCCTGTGCCCTGCCACACACTAGTTGAAGAGACGGTTTAATAACCTCATCAAGTCTCCACCATCCTCCCACTCAATTCTTTCGAGAGAAACTTTTCCTCGAGAAAGGACCCGATTCTAGAAACAATCCCTTATTGCTTTCGGATCTGAGACAGGAGGTATCCCCAACTGTTTTGGGTGTCCTATGAAGATGCATTTATCTGCTTTGGGTTTGAGCTTATCAGCCTGAAACTTTTTCACATAAGCATCGCAGCCCCAAACTTTTAAGAAATGACAGCTTAGGTTTCTCTAAACCATAGTTCATGCGGTGTCATCTCATCGGAATTACGTGGTGCCCTATTTAAAGTGAATGTGGTTGTCTCTAATGCCTAACCCATAAACTATCATGGTAATTCGATAAGAGACATCATGGTATGCATCATATCCAATAGGGTGCAGTTATGATGTTCGGACACACCATCACACTATGGTGTTCCAGGCTGTATTAGTTGTGAAACAATTTCCACAATGTCTTAATTCTGTGCCAAACTCGTAATTAAGATATTCATCTTTATGATCATATCATAGATCTTTTATCCTCTTGTCACGACAATCTTTCAACTTCACCCTGAAATTACTTGAACCTTTCGATAATTCAGACTCGTGATTCATCAAGTAAATATACTCAAATCATCTGTGAAGTAAGAACATAGCGATATCCACTACACGCCTCAGCACTCATTGGACTGCACACATCAAAATGTATTACTTCCAACAAGTTGCTTTCTAGTTCCATTTTACTGAAAACGAGGCTTTCAGTCATCTTGCCCATGTCGTATGATTTGCATGTCTCAAGTGATTCAAAATCAAATGAGTTCAAACGGTCCATTTGCATGGAGTTTCATATACACCAATAGACATGGTTCGCATGTCTCAAACTTTTCAAAAACGAGTGAGCCCAAAGATCCATCAACATGGAGCTTCTTCATGCGTTTTATACCGATATGATTTAAGTGGCAGTGCCACAAGTAGGTGGTACTATCATTACTATCTTATATCTTTTGGCATGAACATGTGTATCACTACGATCGAGATTCAATAAACCATTCATTTTAGGTGTAAGACCATTGAAGGTATTATTCAAATAAACAGAGTAACCATTATTCTCCTTAAATGAACAACCGTATCGCGATAGACATAATCCAATCATGTCTATGCTCAACGCAAACACCAATCTCGATGGTAGAGGGAGTGTGCGATGCTTGATTACATCAAGCTTGGAAAAACTTCCAACACATATCGCCAGCTCACCTTTAGCTAGTCTCCGTTTACTCCGCAGCCTTTTATTTCGAGTTTACTAACACTTAGCAACCGAACCGGTATCTAATACCATGGTGCTACTGGGAGTACTAGTAAAGTACACATTAACACAATGTATATCCAATATACTTCTATCGACTTTGCCAGCCTTCTCATCTACCAAGTATCTAGGGTAATTCTGCTCGAGTGGCTGTTCCTCTTATTACAGAAGCACTTAGTCTCGGGTTTGGGTTCAACCTTGGGTTTCTTCACTAGAGCAGCAGCTGATTTGCCGTTTCATGAAGTATCCCTTCTTGCCCCTGCCCTTCTTGAAACTAGTGGTTTCACCAACCATCAACAATTGATGCTCCTTCTTGATTTCTACTTTGTGTGGTGTCAAACATCGCGAATATCTCAAGGATCATCATATATGTCCCTGATATATTATAGTTCATCACGAAGCTCTAGTAGCTTGGTGGCAATGACTTCGGAGAAACATCACTATCTCATCTGGAAGATTAACTCCCACTCGATTCAAATGATTGTTGTACTCAGACAATCTGAGCACAAGCTCAACAATTGAACTTTTCTCCTTAGTTTGCAGGCTAAGAAAATCGTCGGAGGTCTTACACCTCTTGACGTTGGAACGAGCCTGAAATCCCAATTTCAGCCCTCGAAACATCTCATATGTTTCGCGATGTTTCAAAACGTCTTCGGTGCCTCAACTCTAAACCGTTTAACTGAACTATCACGCAGTTATAAAAAATGTGTATGTTCGCAACATCCACAGACGACATTCGAGGTTCAGCACACTGAGCGGTGCATTAAGGACATAAGCCTTCTATGAAGCAATGAGGACAATCCTCAATTTACGGACCTAGTCCGCATAATTGCTACTAACAACTTTCAACTAAATTTTCTCTAGGAACATATTTAAACAATAGAACTGAAGCGCGAGCTATGACATAATTTGCAAAATCCTTTTGACTATGTTCAGGATAAATAAGTTCATCTTATGAACTCCCACTCAGATAGACATCCCTCTAGTCATCTAAGTGATTACATGATCCGAGTCAACTAGGCCGTGTCCGATCATCACGTGAGACGGACTAGTCAACATCGGTGAACATCTTCATGTTGATCGTATCTTCTATACGACTCATGCTCGGCCTTTCGGTCTTCTGTGTTCCGATGCCATGTCTGTACATGCTAGGCTCGTCAAGTCAACCTAAGTGTTTGCATGTGTAAATCTGTCTTACACTCGTTGTATGTGAATGTTGGAATCTATCACACCCGATCATCACGTGGTGCTTAGAAACGAATGAACTGTCGCAACGGTGCACAGTTAGGGGGAACACTTTCTTGAAATTTTAACGAGGGATCATCTTATTTACTACCGTCGTTCTAAGCAAATAAGATGTATAAACATGATAAACATCACATGCAATCAAATAGTGACATGATATGGCCAATATCATATTGCTCCTTTTGATCTCCATCTTCGGGGCTCCATGATCATCATCGTCGCCGGCATGACACCATGATCTCCATCATCATGATCTCCATCATCGTGTCTTCATGAAGTTGTCTCGCCAACTATTACTTCTACTTCTACAGCCAACGGTTAGCAATAAAGTAAAGTAATTACATGACGTTTAAGTTGACACGCAGGTCATAAATAAAAAAAGACAACTCCTATGGCTCCTGCCGGTTGTCATACTCATCGACATGCAAGTCATGATTCCTATTACAAGAACATGATCATCTCATACATCACATATATCATTCATCACATCCTTTGGCCATATCACATCACATAGCATACCCTGCAAAAACAAGTTAGACGTCCTCTAATTGTTGTTTGCATGTTTTACGTGGCTGCTATGGGTTTCTAGCAAGAACGTTTCTTACCTACGCAAAGACCACAACGTGATATGCCAATTGCTATTTACCCTTCATCAGGACCCTTTTCATCGAACCCGATCCGACTAAAGTGGGAGAGACGGACACCCGCCAGCCACCTTATGCAACTAGTGCATGTTTGTCGGTGGAACCGGTCTCACGTAAGCGTACGTGTAAGGTTGGTCCGGGCCGCTTCATCCCACAATGCCGCCGAATCAAGATTGGACTAGTAACGGTAAGCATATTGAACAAAATCAATGCCCACAACTACTTTGTGTTCTACTCGTGCATAGTAACTACGCATAGACCTAGCTCATGATGCCACTGTTGGGGAACGTAGCAGAAATTCAAAAATTTCCTACGTATCACCAAGATCTATCTATGGAGAGACCAGCAACGAGGGGAAGGAGAGTGCATCTACATACCCTTGTAGATCGCTAAGCGGAAGCGTTCAAGAGAACGAGGTTGAAGGAGTTGTACTCGTCGTGATCCAAATCACCGGAGATCCTAGTGCCGAACGGACGGCACCTCCGCGTTCAACACACGTACAGCCCGGTGACGTCTCCGATGCCTTGATCCAGCAAGGAGAGAGGGAGAGGTTGAGGAAGACTCCATCCAGCAGCAGCACAACGGCGTGGTGATGGTGGAGGAGCGTGGTACTCCAGCAGGGCTTCGCCAAGCACCGCAAGAGACGAGGAGAAAGAGAGGGAGGGCTGCACCAACAGGGAGAGATCAGATCGCGTGTATTGGGCAGCCCCTAGGCCTCATATATAGGGGAAGGGGAGGAGGGTGTGCCCCCTCTAGGGTTCCCACCCCTAGAGGGGCGGCAGCCCTAGATGGGTCTTGGGGTGGCGGCCAAGAGGGGGAGAGGGGGGCGCCCCCTAGGGTGGGCCTTAGGGCCCATCTAAGCCTAGGGTTTCCCCTTCTCCTCCTTTGCTGCGCCTT
The DNA here is from genome assembly GCA_034509565.1 of Triticum monococcum. Lineage (NCBI taxonomy): Eukaryota > Viridiplantae > Streptophyta > Magnoliopsida > Poales > Poaceae > Triticum > Triticum monococcum. The sequence goes on from CM067847.1 coordinate 574,913,021, forward strand.
GGGCCTTGTGGGAGGCGCACCAGCCCACTCAGGGGCTGGTCCCTCACCACTCTTGGCCCACGCAAGCCTCCGGGACTGGTGGCCCCACTTGGTGGACCCCCGGGACCCTCCCGGTGGTCCCGGTACGTTACCGATAAACCGCGAAACTTTTCTGGTGACCAAAACAGGACTTCCCATATATAAATCTTTACCTCCGGGCCATTCCGAAACTCCTCGTGACGTCCGAGATCTCATCTGGGACTCCGAACAACATTCGGTAACCACATACAAACTTCCTTTATAACCCTAGCGTCATCGAACCTTAAGTGTGTAGACCCTACGGGTTCGGGAACCATGCAGACATGACCGAGACGTTCTTCGGTCAATAACCAACAGCGGGATCTGGATACCCATGTTGGCTCCCACATGTTCCACGATGATCTCATCGGATGAACCACGATGTCAAGGACTTAATCAATCCCGTATACAATTTCCTTTGTCTATCGGTACGATACTTGCCCGAGATTCAATCGTCGGTATCCCGATACCTTGTTCAATCTCGTTACCGGCAAGTCTCTTTACTCGTTCCGTAACACATCATCCCGTGATCAACTCCTTGATCACATTGTGCACATTATGATGATGTCCTACCGAGTGGGCCCAGAGATACCTCTCCGTCACACGGAGTGACAAATCCCAGTCTTGATTCGTGCCAACCCAACAGACACTTTCAGAGATACCCGTAGTGCACCTTTATAGTCACCCAGTTACGTTGTGACGTTTGGCACACCCAAAGCATTCCTACGGTATCCGGGAGTTGCACAATCTCATGGTCTAAGGAAATGATACTTGACATTAGAAAAGCTTTAGCATACGAACTACACGATCTAGTGCTATGCTTAGGATTGGGTCTTGTCCATCACATCATTCTCCTAATGATGTGATCCCATTATCAATGACATCCAATGTCCATGGTCAGGAAACCGTAACCATCTATTGATCAACGAGCTAGTCAACTAGAGGCTTACTAGGGACATGGTGTTGTCTATGTATCCACACATGTATCTGAGTTTCCTATCAATACAATTACAACATGGATAATAAACGATTATCATGAACAAGGAAATATAATAATAACCAATTTATTATTGCCTCTAGGGCATATTTCCAACAGTGGGTAACCCAATCGCGCCATCATTTACGACGCTTGGGGGATAAGCGAGTTTTACTAGGCTAGTGGGGGCGCATAGTTTAGTCCGCCCTTATAAAGGGATAAGATCTCACCTTTTTCTTCCCACGCCTTCTTCCTCCTTGCTCATCCATTCTCGCGCACTCGAGCTCCAACGCCCAAGTCCATATCCTTCTCCTCAACTCTCTCCAAACATGTCCAGAGCGGGAGGCAAGTGGATGGCCTCCTCCGTCACGAAGGGACACATCAAAAAGCTATGTGGAGCCGGATACTTAGCCGTGGATATCGCGCACTGGCTGCCAGCAGCGGGGCAGGTCATCCCTACCCCAGAACCTCATGAAAGGGTGGTTTTCCTCCCCCACTTCGTCCGTGGACTAGGGTTTCCCCTCCATCCATTTGTCTGCGGCCTCATGTTTTATTATGGGCCGGACTTTCATGATCTGGCCCAGAACTTCATCCTCAACATCTCGGCGTTCATCATCATGTGCGAGGCCTTCCTCCGCATCCGGCCCCACTTCGGCCTGTGGCTGAAGACCTTCTATATCAAGCCGAATGTGGTGGGCGGCCAACAAGCAGAATGCGGTGGAGCCATGGTGGGCAAGATGCCCAATGTTATATGGCTCGAGGGCTCCTTTGTGGAGACCATAAAGGGGTGGCGATCGGGGTGGTTCTACATCACCGAGCCGCGCGACACCAACTGGGTGGCGGCCCCCGAGTTTCGATCCGGAATCCCCACGCGGCTCACTTCCTGGAAGGAGAAGGGCCTGTCCCGGGGTTCATCGGTGGAGCTGGACGGACTCCAGAAGTGTATCCGGAACATGACAAGCAAGAAACTTAAGCTTGTCAACATAGTCCAGGTCATGCTCTTCCGCTGGATCCTCCCGTGTCAACAACGGGACTTCAACTTATGGGAGTTCGACCCGGCCCAGCACCAGACTCTCAGCGAGCTCTTCGACATGACGCATAAAGACGTCTGGAGGGTGCTGTTCAAGGGCGTCGAGGTCCCTCCTTCTCTTACCGAGGACCGCGGGCTAAGCGCGAAGCGCCATGCGCATGGGGTAAGTTCTGTACATCTGGCAGGGTATTTATTTCCCATAGCTTAACCATGTGCGGGGTCTGAGCTCCCATGCCTTTTACAGGACTGGGTGGAGACATCGGAGCAGATCAACTATCCGGCCCCTCTGCCCGAAGACCCTGCAGACGCTCTCCTGATGGAGATGCAGACTCCGGCTCCTTATGAGGTGCCGGACAAGACCAATAAGAAGGCCAAGGGAACCCGAAAGAGTTCCCGGTGCCAGGTGGTATCAGACTCATCGTCCGATAACACCGAGACACCCTCCTCCCGTGAAAACGGGGAGAAGGATGATGAAGATTCTCCCCCTCCAGCTGGGGGAGACAAGAAAAGGAAGACCGCCCCAACCGAGGAGGCCAAAGGGTCCAAGAAGGGAAGGACTCTCCTTCCGGACTGCTCCACCACCGCCGCCGACGGCGAAGACGAGTGGCTGCTCAGGGCCAAGCCCCTGGCGAAGTCGTAAGTATTCGGATACCAGAGTAACTCATATTATACCTTTATCACACTGCTTCTCCTAACGTCGAATATGATTATGCAGTCGGCCCCAAGCCCGCATCGATGTATCATCGTCGGACGATTCCTTGGCGTCGGACATGAATAGTGATACACTTCCAACCGCCTCCTCCCCTTGCCCTATGGACAATGCCGAGGTATTGTCTCAAGGGGCACCGAGCCAGGGGGACAGTCCCGGAGGCGCCTCAAGGCGACCTTCCGGACTCCAGGAGTAAAGGGAGCAAGGCTCCCGGGGGCTCCCAGTTCGGCCCTCAGCAGAACACCGCGCCGGAACCTCCAGTTGTTTCGGACTCGGGCAGGCGCCTCCCTTCCAAAAGAGGCAAGACGCCCGTGCCGGTGACCTCTGTCCATTGAAAGGCACCGGACAACCTGTTGGGAGCGCTTCGCGGCGCTTCCATCGATGAAGAGCACCACACTATTATGAGTGCGGTGATCAAGAAGGTTCAGTCCACTAAGAGCGGACTGACTGAAGGCTGTGCCAGCCTTCTAACAGGCTTTGAGGTAAGTATTTAAAATATAGGAAAAATATTACCGCATAGACAGTAGCCGCTGATGCTCTGTTTGGTGTTCACAAAGAAAAGCCGAATAGAGGATCAATAATATCTCCAGGAGTCTAATATAAGTATGTCTATATGCGTACGCAGGCTTCGCTGCTGACCTCTGCCGCACTGACTGCGGAGGTCGCCGCACTGAAGCAGGACCTCGAGGGGTCCGAGAAAGAGCTCGGCCTTGCCAAGAGGCAGCTCGAGGAGAACAAAGGTAAGTAATACCTTGTCTATATATAAAAGAAAATGTGGTTGCGAAATGACAGGATCATCATGAATGTGCCAGGGGCCACGACCGAAGTGGCGACCCTGAAGCAAGCGCTGTCCGAGGCCGAAGACAAAGCGGCCAAGGAGCGCACCGAGCGGGAAAGGCAAGAAGCACGGGTGGGCGAGGTGCAGCAAGAGCTCCAGGCTCTCGTGAAGAAGCACGAGGCTTTGGAGCTTGACTCGAAAACACGAGAGTCCGAGCTTGCCGCGGCCCTCGAGAGCACAAAGCATGCCAAGGCTGAAGCCCAAAAGGCCCTCCAGGAAATTGAGGCGATGAGGAAGATAGCGGCGGGTAAGGCATTCAATATGCAAAGCAAGCATGTGAAAGTGAATTACTTGTTACTTACCCGAGTCCGGAGCTCTCCAGGAGCATTCGTAGATTTGCCCCGCAGCGTGTCGGATGCCGCGAAGTATTACCAGGCCGAGGAGGGAAGCTTGACGGAGAAGTTATTCTGGTCTCAGTATACTGGGACTGAACACCCGATGCCTATGAGCGACCAGCTGAAGCAACTGGTCGAGCTGCACAAGGCGGCCGAACAGGCCATGAAGGGCTTTATAGTCCGGATGTGGCCTGGCGACTGCCTTCCCAACAGCTACTTCGACCTGGTGAGGTGGCTTGTGGATGCCTGCCCACGGCTGGAAGTCTTCAAGCGATCCGTCTGTATCGAAGGTGCCCGCCGGGCTTTTGCCCGTGCAAAGGTGCACTGGGCCAAGATGGACGCCGAGAAGCTGGTGAAGGAGGGGCCGCCGCAGGGCAAGGAGCATCGCCACCCCGAGATGTATTATGAGGGTGTCCTGAAGGGTGCCCGTCTTGTAGCGGACGAGTGTGCGAAAGATGTAATATTTGAATGAACTTGCTCGTGTGATCCTGTATTATGAAAACTTGTTCATATGCGCTATGCAATGCTTGTTTGAATTTAAAATATTACCTTCTGTTCGGCTGTTTATCAAATCTAAGAGATGGCTAGTCGTCGGCTTCTGCCCCCATGCCATGAGTGCTGGGGTGTTCGGGATAAACCTGAGCACTCTTTTTCCCATTTTGGGTCCTTCGAGGGAGGTGCTCAGCACAATGAACAAGGCAATCGGACTATAATGCTTTATCACTCTCACTTAGCCATAGAATTCTATAATTATAAATTTTGGCGAAGCCCTTAGTATTCGGAAGGCCGAATTCGGGGCGCTATACACGCCTTAAGCCGGACAAAGCCGACTCCTCGCTCTAAGCGGCATAAGTCTTTAGGGATCCGAAACCTCTCGAACAGCGACCAACTCTCGCCTTATCATGATAGTCAGTTTTAGCTTTCTCTACTGAGGTGCTTAGCCCAGCTGAACCGGGGCACAATTGCAGTAGTTCTCCCAGTGCTACCTTAGCCGATATAGCGGAACGTAAGGTACCAAAACATGGGAGCCGGGCAAACCCAACTATTGACCCAAGACATGATTCGGAGCTGATGCATATAATGCTATAAGTTTGGGGTGCTGCACTATCGATAGTGTTCGGACTTCTCACGCCGTATTATGGGGTATGCTTAAGCCCCTAGCGTACTGGTCGTACTAGAGTGTACGGGTGCTGGATGTCATGAATGAACATATATATATATATATATGTATGTACAGAGAGAGAGAGAGAAGAATAGAGAATGCGATAATAGTCTAGTGATATGCATTGTTTATTCAAAAAGGTGCGTTAAAGCAGAATGATACAAGTAGTGTGATAAGCAGAAAGTAGGACTATTTGACATGTCCCCTTCAAGGGCAAGCTGAGGAATGGTATTTAAAGCAAGTATTTCACTCGTTATCGGAATCCACCTGGGAGTTCAGTGGTGCGACGTAGCTTTCTGCCTCCTTGGTTGCTGCATCATGTGTCCGGCAATCATACTGCCGGACAGGGTTTCCAGAGATTAAAGTCCTGAAAGAGAGAAAAATAACAAAGCGGGAAGCCCCTAGTGCGGTTGAGCCGCGTCTTGGGGCGTGCCATAGTCGTGCCCCCCTCCCCACCTGTGCCCATGGTATTTTCAATGCGTAATTGTGTACGCATGGCACGGATTTCGCCGTTTGGCTGGGGCTGGGGCGGGGGCCGCATTGCTATGCGAGCTCGGAACGTGCCAGGCGGTCTTGTTGCCGATTACTCCGGGCGCGCTTGAAGGTGTCCGGGTCTTTAATCGCCGAACTGGTGGATTGCCTTAAGAGGCTGCTTTGCGCTTCTGTTGCGAGGGCCACAGTGTGCTCCTCCGTGCGGAGAGAGTGCTCTGTGTTTCCATTGACTGTGATGACCCCCCGAGGTCCTGGCATCTTGAGCTTGAGGTATGCATAATGCGGTACCGCATTGAATCTCACAAATGTGGTTCGCCCGAGCAGTGCGTGATAGCCGCTGCGGAACGGGACTATATCGAAGATTAACTCCTCGCTTCGGAAGTTATCCGGGGATCCAAAGACCACTTCCAGTGTGACTGAGCTTGTGCAATGGGCCTCTACACCTGGTATGACGCCTTTGAAGGTCGTTTTTGTGGGTTTGATCCTTGAGGGGTCTATACCCATTTTGCGCACTGTGTCCTGATAAAGCAGGTTCAGGCTGCTGCCGCCATCCATAAGGACTCGAGTGAGGTGAAATCCGTCAATGATTGGGTCTAGGACCAGTGCGGCGAATCCGCCATGACGGATACTAGTGGGGTGGTCCCTGCGATCGAAGGTGATCGGACAAGAGGACCATGGGTTGAACTTTGGGGCGACTGGCTCCAACGCATATACGTCCCTTAGCGCATGCTTTTGCTCCCTCTTGGGGATGTGGTTGCGTATATCATGTTCACCGTCTGCACTTGTGGGGGGTACCTCTTTTGTCCTCTGGTGCTCGGCTGCTGGGGATCCTCCTCGTCATCACTATGTGACCCCTTATCTTTGTTTTCGGCGTTTAACTTGCCGGCCTGCTTGAACACCCAACGATCCCTATTGGTGTGGTTGGCTGGCTTGTCGGGGGTGCCGTGTATTTGACATGAGTGGTCGAGTATACGGTCCAAACTGGATGGGCCCGGAGTGCTTCTTTTGAATGGCTTTTTTCGCTGACCGGGTTTAGAGCCTTTGAATCCGGCATTGACTATCGTATCCTTGGTATTGTCATTGTTGATGCGGCGCTTGTGTTTGTTGCGACGTGACCTGCCATTGCCATCCTTGGTATCCGAAGTACCATGGTTCTTTGATATGTTATTGCTGTGAGCCAGCCAGCTGTCTTCTCCCGCGCAAAAGCGGGTCATGAGCATCGTGAGGGCTGCCATAGATTTCGGCTTTTCCTAGCCAAGGTGCCGGGCGAGCCACTCGCCGCGGATATTGTGCTTAAAAGCTGCTAGGGCCTTTGCATCCGGACAGTCGACGATTTGATTTTTCTTTGTTAGGAACCGTGAAAAGAATTGCCTGGCCGATTCCTCTGGCTGTTGGATTATGTGGCTCAAGTCATCGGCATCTAGTGGTCGCACATAAGTGCCCTGGAAGTTGTCGAGGAATGCGGCTTCCAGATCTTCCCAACAACCAATGGATTCTGCTGGCAGGCTATTGAGCCAATGCTGAGCTGGTCCTCTGAGTTTGAGTGGGAGGTATTTTATGGCGTGTAGATCGTCACCGCAGGCCATGTGGATGTGCAGGAGGAAGTCCTCGATCCATACCGCAGGATCTGTTGTGCCGTCGTATGATTCGATATTTACGGGTTTGAAACCCTCTGGGATTTGGTGATCCATTACTTCGTCTGTGAAGCATAGGGGGTGTGCAGCGCCTCTGTACTGGGCTATATCGCGATGCAGCTCAAATGAGTCTTGTCCGATGTGTTCGGCCCGGCCGGACTTACTTTTACTGTATCCGACGTGATGGTTATCGTCTCGCATAGTGGCGCGCCCTCGCGATCCGTAGATCAATCTTGCGTGTTTTGCTTTGTCCTCCAATACGTCGCGTAAGTCTGGCGTATTTCCCCATGTCCTGACATTTTTATTTGAGTGACGTCGGGGTGCGGGCTGAGCTTTTGGCTGAAATGCCTCTCTGTCGCAGCCACGAGGTGGCCGATCACCCGCGTCATACGCTGGAGATTTAGGGTTTGGTGCTTCCTCCTCCAGTCAGGGTAGCAACCTGCGCTTTGGGTAACACTTGGAGGGGCGTTCGAGTTTATATTCCTCGGCCGCAAGGACTTCGGTCCATCTGTCGGCTAGCAAATCTTGATCAGCTTGAAGCTGCTGTTGCTTTTTCTTAAGGCTATTTGCCGTGGCTATAAGCCGGCGCTTGAAGTGCTCTTGTTCGACGGGATCCTCAGGCACGACGAATTCGTCATCGTCAAGGCTTGCCTCGTCTTCGGATGGAGGCATGTAATTATCATCCTCCGCCTCTCCATCTGTCGCTCTCTCGGGAGGGATGGCTTCTCCATCCTTCTGCTCTAAATCTTGCTGGAGGGGATTGTTGTCGTCTTCGGCACTGTCCGGAGTGCTATTATCTCATGTGCCAGTGTCACCGCTTTTGCTTTGGCGAAACTTAGAGCGGCACCGCTAATGTCGGCGCTTGGGTTGCTTCTTGGAGGGGTCATCCTCCGCTGTCTCGTCGCCATTGCCTTCTTTGGGTGTGTCCACCATGTATATATCATATGATGAGGTGGTTGTCCAGTGCCCTGTGGGCAGTGGTTCCTTTTCGTCTCCCGCATCGTCGTCCATACCGTCGATGTCTTCAGAGTCGAAGTCGAGCATATCGGTTAAGTCCTCAACAGTGGCTACTAAGTGGGTGGTGGGTGGGCGGCGAATTTCTTCGTCATCCGCATCCCAATCCTGCCGGACATAGTTCGGCCAGGACTCTCCCGACAAGGAGAGAGACCTTAATGAGTTCAGTATGTCGCCGAAGGGCGAGTGCTAAAAAATATCCGCAGAGGTAAACTCCATGATCGGCGCCCAGTCGGATTCGATAGGCACGGGCACAGGCGGTCTGGAGTCCGTGGCCGGGGAGGAATCCGGTAGTTCGGCGTCACGGCTCCCGTGAAGGGTAAGGTCGATACTCGGCTTGATCGCCGATGAGAGTGCTACCTCCGTGGTAGGGTCTATCCACCCGTCCATGGATGTCGCAACTGGCTCCGAATTGAGGGTTGGAGCGGTTGCCGGCGCGATCTCTTGGACACTGTCCGATGGCAGAGCTAAATCATGCTCATCGTGACCGTGTGGCGCACTAAGTAGGGGCTCGAATTCGTCGAAGATCAAGTCTCCATGGATATCGGCCGTGTAGTTTAAGCTTCCAAACCTGACCTGGTGGCCAGGGGCATAACTCTCAATCTGCTCCAGATGGCCAAGCGAGTTGGCTCGCAGTGCGAAGCCGCCGAACACAAAGATCTGTCCGGGGAGAAAAGTCTCACCCTGAACTGCATCGCTATCAATGATTGAAGGAGCCATCAAGCCTAATGATGACGACACAGAGGAACTCTCAATAAAAGCACCGATGTCGGTGTCAAAACCAGCGGATCTCGGGTAGGGGGTCCCGAACTGTGCGTCTAAGGCGGATGGTAACAGGAGGCAGGGGACACGACGTTTTACCCAGGTTCGGGCCCTCTTGATGAAGGTAAAACCCTACGTCCTGCTTGATTATTCTTGATAATATGAGTAGTACAATAGTTGATCTACCACGAGATCGGAGAGGCTAAACCCTAGAAGCTAGCCTATGGTATGATTGTTTGTTGTCCTATGGACTAAAACCCTCCGGTTTATATAGACATCGGAGGGGGCTAGGGTTACACAAGGTCGGTTACAAAGGAGGAGATATACATATCCGTATTGCCTAGCTTGCCTTCCACGCCAAGTAGAGTCCCATCCGGACACGGGACGAAGTCTTCAATCTTGTGTCTTCATAGTCCAACAGTCCGGCCAAAGGATATAGTACGGTTGTCCGGAGACCCCCTAATCCAGGACTCCCTCAGCTCCCAACCCCACCACGAAGCTTCACCACAATGAAATTGATGAGTCCTTTTGGTGATCTGGTAACATATAGCAGAAATGTTCCCAACCTCTTTCCTGAAGGAGTGACCCTAAGTTATCGAGCCCACGAGAAGACGTGCACTTGTGGCTAGGGTTTCTACCAAACTTTTGTGAGAGTATTAATTTCCAATTTTTAGACCGGATCATAATCACTATTGTTACCTTAACACTTATAATAAAAACAGGCATGGGTATGAGGACTTGATTCTTACAACCATATGTTTGTGATCGGAATCATCATGATCTTAATTTGTTTTCTGGAAGACACCCATTAAAATGTTCTTATCACGACTCAAAGCGGGGGATGTGTCTGCTGGAAATCCGCCCTATAGACAATAATATTGTATTATTATATTTTGATATTCATAATTAAGTGTTTATATTTCATGCTACAACTGTTATGATCCTCATTTGTTTTATGGAAGACACCCATTAAGATGAGCTTATGGCAACTCAAAGCGGGGGATGTGTCTGTTGAAACTATGCCCTAGAGGCAATAATATTGTATTATTATATTTCCATATTCATGATTAAATGTTTATATTTCATGCTATAACTGTTATGATCCTGGAATATGCGATTCCGTGAAAAACACATATGCACGTGTGAAATGATAAACAGATAAAACAAAGATTCATAGTCTCGCCTCTAAGACTAGCTCAAGTGTTGCTGGTGATCATGTTTTCCAGATTTTAGGATATCATTAAGTGTAACGGTAGTCATAAAACAACATTGAGATTATGGCGTTGGAAGAACAATCATATTGAGTCGACCCAAACTTGTTTGTTATGAATTGAGATAATATCGTCTATAATCAATTTTAATAGCATGGAGTGTTAACATGTGATTTTTGCTCCCTAGACCATGAGAGTATCGTAGTCACTTCGTATCATATGGTGGACTTTGGGGTTGCTCAAACGTCTCCTATAACATGGCGATCATAAAGATAACTTACAGGTTCATCGGAAAGTTTAACAAGGGACTAGATAGCTCGAGAGTGGTATCTGCTCCTCCGACGGCGGAGATATATTCTTAGGGCCCTCTAGGCATGATGGCATCCATCACTGTCTGGGCAAACACAGGTGACTACGTCACGGGGATGCCGAAACACGACAACAAGGAAGAAGAACAAAACAGGTAACGAGGATAGCGGTATAGTGAGCATGTGATGACTCATGAAGATACCGATGGTTTTGTGAAGTATCGCGAAGCAAAGGGAACATCACATGATAACCAAAGGCTCACTCGAATATCATTCGTGTGCTCATAGGTATCGATATGGACGTCCACGGTTCCGCTATCGCTCATTGAACGAAGGGGTTTCGTTCATGTCTATGAGTTACCGAACCTACGTGTCACAAGCTTAAGGCAATCATGATATGCTAAGTATTAGTAGGATGGTAGTTATGAGATTATATTTGTGAAAATATTTCATAAATATTCAAAATAGTTTCGAGAGGATCTTCAAGCGTTTAGGGGTCACCAGAAGGGTTTTGGAGGGTATCGGGTAATATCGGGTATTGCCGATAATTAATATATAGTTGGTAAGTGTTCCCAGGCTGTTAAATTATATATAATATGATCTAGTAATTGTTAGAGGGCGTTTATATTTAATTTAATATCAACAGGCCTTAAAAGGCCAAACGGTGGAAGGCATATTGGGCCGCAAGGGGCCAATATGGGTGGCGCCCCCTTTCCCATGGAAAGAGATGAGGGGAGGCCGAATTGGAGGGGTTTCCCCCCTCCTTGGCCAGCGCGAAGGGGAAGGGAAACCTTCCCCCTTGTGGCTGCCCCTCCCTCTCCTCCCAACCTATATATACTAGGGGTTTTTGCTCTATAGAACACATAACTTTTGGAGCCTCGTATAGTCCCATCTAGTTCTAGTTCTAGCTGATCCTAGTTGATCTAATTAGAACTAGACCTAGTTCCTCTAATCCTCATTATTAGAAACCCAGTGTGGTTCTAATCTCCTCCCTCTAATTATCCAACGATGATTAGCTCTGGACGACGTAGTGTTGTCGAATCGTGAAGGTTGCACGCTTGTAACCAAGTAGAGAGGTCGTGCTTTCGGTCTTCAGCTCAAGAGACTATTCATGGGTGGTTCTAAGGATTGTTCATCGACATTTAGAGGGACTCCAAGTATGTCTACACCGACACGATCTTCTTCCGCTGCAACTCACTGACAGTAACGACCATGATCCCAACCCGTTATGCATCTTCATATTGATCTTGGGTGAGCGTAGTGTAGGTGCGATCTTTTTTTTGTTTTCTACTATGTTTCCCAACAGTGTCCAAATTATGTCTTGAATGGAATGAGCCCCGCATCAAGAGTCAGTTGTCCAACCATACGCCCTATCCGTCAAGCGGCATTACCTCGGTAATTAAAATAAAACCAGACAAAAGCATTGGGTGTTTAATGACCACACCTCATATCCCCAAGGATTGGCTTCATGCTATCATACTAAACCTTTATGTCACTGATGTTCAGAATAGCATTCCATGTCCTCCTTGCTCCTGACCTCCTCTTGGCTCAAACTCCATGATCTTGGGTACCTACAAGGGCAAAGAATGAGAGAGAGGCAAGAGACAACTACAATGCAAAAAAAAAATATTCACACATACATGATGTTCATTCAAAGTCATTCCATTGACCCCTCATACAAACACATCGGGTTGCAAGGCTATGCCTCAACCCATTGCCTTACCAAATTACTCACACATAGCGATCGAATCACATGAATAAATCATTGAAGAAGATATCAACATGAAAGCTTATTAAGGTGGATAACTTGGAGGTGGATTGCTGCGATGGTGAAGATGGTGGTGGCTATGAAGATGGGATGTGAAATGGTGGCCTAGGGTTTGTGAATGGCTTCTGATGCAAGGATGGAGGTTCTGGTGTCTGCTCTTTGCGAATCTGATACAGATCCCTTTATAAAAGTTATTGGGGTGGATGCCACGGTGTCGTGTGCACTTGGTATAAGCAATGGTATGGGGGCGTGTGCTCATACTAGACGCCACCTTGCGCTCTATTGGTCCTGGTGCGCCTCCCACTTGATTTTTTTCTATCTCCATTTTGCTTCTTGTATATGATTGACACCACATATAGCCTTTTTCCGTGAAAACAAAATAAAGAGAGGATTTCACAATATGTTGCATTTGTTAGTCATAGTGCCAATATTGGAGGGGATATCTCAGAATTTGTGAAATAAACTGGTTTAAACTACGGTGTGATGAGCGTAAAAAAACACTCATCAACTCCCCAAGATTAAACCTTAATCGTCCTTGAAATAACGAGAAGGTTTTAGTTTATTTATGATTGGTATGCCTAGATAGCCCTCCGCTTCTTGTACGTTAAAACTTAGTATAATTGTAGCGATGGCATGGTTATTATGCAAGTGTTAGTGAAGCAAAGATAATCAACACAAAGCTCTTGCTCAACTAGAAAAAAAATAGAGTAACTCTTACTCTATTTACTCTAGTTAACACGTGCTTGTCGGGGAACGCGCGGAAAATATTTTCTTTCTTGAGAAATGAAAACACGAATTACGGGAGTGAAAGGTATTTAAAGACAACATGATACTATAGTAACTCACTAAAGCGCACGGGTGTCTCTTCATCAAGGCTCTAAAGCACTTTCTTCCAGTCATTGCTTGCTAAAACTTTTGTTGTCAAGTGACGAGATTGTGCCAAAGAAATGATACATGCATGGGTTATTGCTGCGGCTTAAGTTTGAATACTATGGACCAATATGTTGTATCTTTCGAGCACTTGCGAAATGTACCCAATTATTACCACACATACACACTCTTCAAGAGAAAACTGAATATTATTTGATGTAGTGTTGCCACTACGAATGTTATCAAACTCATAGCTGAAATTCGAGACAAAAGTGTAGGACCTTCAAGTAGATGTGTCTAGAGGGGGTGATTAGACACTTCATGCCAAAGTTGCAATTTTTAAGCTTTTTCGGTTTGAGTGGAGTTTAAGCATAGTTTCAACAATCACAATACATATCGAGCAAGTATGCAAAGTGTATATTGGCAGCGGAAAGTAAAGCATGCAACTTGTAAGAATGTAAAGGGAAGGGTTTGGAGGATTCAAATTCAATTGGAGACACGGATGTTTTTCCCGTGGTTCGGATAGGTGGTGCTATCCTACATCCACGTTGATGGAGACTTCAACCCACGAAGGGTAACGGTTGTGCAAGTCCACGGAGGGCTCCACCCACGAAGGGTCCACGAAGTAGCAACCTTGTCTATCCCACCATGGCCATCGCCCACGAAGGACTTGCCTCACTAGCGGTAGATCTTCATGAAGTAGGCGATCTCCTTGCCCTTACAAACTCCTTGGTTCAACTCCACAATCTTGTCGGAGGCTCCCAAGTGACACCTAGCCAATCTAGGAGACACCACTCTCCAAGAAGTAACAAACGGTGTGTTGATAATGAACTCCTTGCTCTTGTGCTTCAAATGATAGTCTCCCCAACACTCAACTCTCTCTCATAGGATTTGGATCTGATGGAAAGAAGATTTGAGTGGAAAGCAACTTGGGGAAGGCTAGAGATCAAGATTCATATAGTAGGAATGGAATATCTTGGCCTCAACACATGAGTAGGTAGTTCTCTCTCAGAAATAGGATGCTAGAAGTGTAGGCTTAGTCTGATGGCTCTCTCTACGAATGAAGAGGAGGTGGAGGGGTATATATAGCCTCCACACAAAATCCAACCGTTACACATGATTCACCAATCTCGGTGGGACCGAATCAACAAACTCGGTCGGACCGAAATAGGAAACCTAGTGACCGTTAGAGATTTTCGGTGGGACTGACTGGATCAATTCGGTGGGACCGATGTGCTAGGGTTAGGGTAAATCCAAAACTCGGTTTGACCGATTACTCAAACTCGGTGGGACCGATTTGGGTAATAAGCGAAACAGAGAGCCGGCCAAGCAAACTCGGTGGGACCGATTGCATATCTCGATGGGACCGAGAATAATGCAATAGGTAACAAAGAGTTTGCAAGCCCATCTCGGTGAGACCGAGATCCCATCGGTGAGACCGAATCGATTAGGGTTTCTGGCAATGGCTATGACAAGTGAAACTCGGTGGCGCCGGATAGGAATAATCGGTAGGTCCAAGTTTGGCTTAGGGTTTAGGTCATTTGTGGATATGGGAAAGTACCTGAGGATTTTGGAGCATTTCATTAAGCACTTAAGCAAGAGGCTCATTAAGCAACACCTCATCCCTCCTTGATAGTATTGACTTTTCCTATGGACTCAATGTGATCTTGGATCACTAAAATGTAAAATGAAGAGTCTTGAACTTCAAGCTTTAGCCAATCCTTTGTCCTTAGTATCTTGGAGACCTTCCCACAACCTTTAGTCCATGCCACTCCATTGTTGAACTTATCTGAAACATACTAGATGAAAACGTTAGTCCAACAAGAGATATGTTGTCATCAATTATCAAAACCACCTAGGGAGCACTTGTGCTTTCAATCTCCCCCTTTTGGTAATTGATGGGAACATACATCAAAGCTTTAGATAAAGATACAAAGAATAGTAAGTAAAGCTTTGGAAGGACATGTAACAAACATAGGCTCCCCTACATGTATGCAATCACGTGAATATAAAATATAGAAGCATGTGAGAGCATACTCATGACAGAGTAGGCAATGTGTTACATGTATCTTGGCCATATGCATCAGAGCAAAAGATTATTAAGGAAAATACCTTCATGCTCATGAGTCCTTCTTGCAAACAGTATGTACATAAGCAAGAATTCCTCATACTCATGATTTTGATGCATACACTTACCTTGTAGTCTTAAGTTGGCTTAGGATGGAATGAACCTGCACAAACAAGGTTAGATAACACAGGTACATCCACTAGCCAGAGCAAACAAAAGAAACCACAAGAATACCAAGACTGGGATGACATGTAGAGACTAGAGAGTGAGTACAAGGTACCACATTGGATTAGACATGTCCCCAAGAGTAAAGATATGCAATGAATTTGACTGATTGCTTTCCCTTAGGTGTCTTGCTCCCCCTGAATCTTACATGGGATATTGGGAGAAGATAGGAAACAGAAGATCAGAGCTGACAGATACATATGAACATGTCTTTCCCCCTAAAAAGACATGTGACATCTCTCCTCTTGAACATCAAGCATCTGGGATCCTTGAGTATTTTCTCTTCCCCTGGAAGTCTCTTTCTCCCCCTTAATACGTTCTCTCTTGTGGGTTTGGTCCTTGAGACTTGTTCTCTCCCTTGATGTGATCTCTCTCTCTCTCTTACAAGCTTTGATGTGATCTCTCTCTACCCCTTTGACATCAATTTCCAAGAAGGGCTTTCTGGAATCCGTCATATAGGTTTGGTCCTTGAGACTCAGCACAAAGCAATGGATAAAATTGTGATGCTTGTAGAGGACAAGATTCATTGAGTGGAGCTGGATGAGAAGAAATGTAGAACGAGTGGCAAACTGTTTTTTTGATTGCAAAGTCGGTGGCACCGAGTGGCATATTTCGGTGGTACCGAAAAGATTCGGTTGGACCAAAAATTGCAAGTCGGTGAAACCGAGTTTACACAGAGAAAAACACTTGTCACCTCAGCTCACTAGACATGTAGGATCTCACAAAGATTTGCAATGAATTTCCTGAAGGATTTGCAAGGAATTAAATGCAGAAAATGTAGAACAAAAGCAAAGAGAAAAGAGAAGAAACTGAAAGATCTAGATGAAGTTTTTTTTTGTTTTTGAAAAAGAGAAAGAAAACAAACAAGCATGAGACAAATGCAATAACACAAAGAAGGAGCATAAGAGAACTTCATCCAGAGTTGGGCGGTGACATAGTCACCTATGTTAGAGTATATTGACTTAGGAGTCAAGTGAGAGCACTTGATCATAGGTCATACTCATCGTTTAAGCTCAAAATGGGGTTACCATTTTTTGTTTAAGCATCTTGATGTATTCACATCTTGTTGAGTTGCTTTGACTCATGTCTTGGAGTAAAGCTTCTCTAAGATGGAATAACATACCTTGGGTGGTGGTGTGGTTCTTGCTCATGTAGTTGAACTTGTGTGGGTGCTCAAGGTTGATGTAGCTCATCAAGAGTTGGGAGCACCACTTGGAGTGTGAGTTCACCTACCTACATGGATTAGTTCTTGCAAGGAAAAGCACTTGTGTATCCAAAAATGACATTCATGAAGCTCAACATAGGATTTGTCAAAGGATATGTTTGAATGATTTTGTGCGTCCTTGTCTTCAACCACCATCGTGTAGAGACTTGGTGATGTAGAGATTGCTCAAGATGTGAGTGAGTCGCAATCTCATGGAATTAGATTCAACCAAGCACCTACATGGGTTAGACAACATGCAAGGTACAAATATATCCAAGACATAAGATAGTCATCATAAGAGATATATCATGGATTAGTCTTAAGCTCATGTCTTGCATGTATCCAATGGAGTTCCTACTCCAAGTTCGAAGCATCAATGATGTTCAATTCTCCTCTTAACCTACAAAACACTTTCTCATCAAGTGGTTTAGTGAATATATCCGCTAATTGCTTATCGGTGCAAACATGCTTAAGATCAATGTCACCCTTAGCAACCTGATCTCGAATGAAATGATGACGAACTTCAATGTGCTTAGTTCGAGAATGTTGTACAGGATTATGACCAATTTTAATAGCACTTTCATTGTCACAAAGCAATGGAACATGTTTCACATAGATCCCATAATCTTTGAGAGTTAGAGTCATCCAAAGTAATTGAGCACAACATGAACCAGCGGCAATGTATTCCGCTTCGGCGGTGGATAAGGATACGGAGTTTTGTTTCTTGGAAGACCAAGACACAAGAGATCTACCAAGAAATTGACAAGTACCCGAAGTTGACTTTCTATCAACCTTGTCTCCGGCATAATCCGAGTCGGAATAGCCAACAAGATCAAAAGAAGACCTCTTAGGATACCAAATGCCAAAATTTGGTGTATGAATTAAGTATCTAACTATCCTTTTCACGGCCTTAAGATGACATTCTTTAGGAGCAGCTTGATATCTTGCACACATGCACACACTTAGCATAATGTCGGGATGTGAAGCACATAGGTATAACAATGAACCAATCATAGAGCGATAAACCTTTTGATCAACCGGTTCACCATCTTTGGCCAAATTATTATGTCCACTAGTAGGCATGGGTGTAGACATACCTTTGCATTCTTGCATATTGAACTTCTTGAATAAGTCCTTGGTGTACTTTATTTGAGAGACAAATGTACCTTCCTTAGTTTGCTTGATTTTCAAACCGAGAAAGAATTTGAGTTCACTCATCATAGACATCTCAAACTTTTCTGACATTAGCTTTCCAAACTTTTCACTAAAGAGAGGGTTAGTTGAACCAAATATGATATCATCAACATAAATTTGGCATACAAATAGTTCTCCATTAACCCTTTTAGTAAAAAGCGTAGAATCAATTTTACCAATTTCAAAACCACTTGCAATAAGGAACTTGGTCAAGCATTTATACCATGCTCTAGGAGCTTGTTTAAGACCATAAAGAGCTTTGTGAAGTTTGTAAACATGATTAGGTTTCTTAGGATTGACAAAGCCGGGAGGTTGTTTGACATAAACTTCCTCCTCTATTTCACCATTTAGAAAAGCACTTTTAATGTCCATTTGGTACAAGGTGATGTTATGGTGATTAGCATAGGCAAGTAAGATGCGAATGGACTCAAGTCTAGCAACATGAGCATATGTCTCACCATAGTCCATACCTTCGACTTGTGTGTACCCTTGGGCGACGAGACGTGCTTTGTTGCGAACCACTTGTCCATCTTCATCTTGCTTGCTGCGAAACACCCATTTGGTACCAATGATGTTGTGGTTGTCGTCGGGCTTCTCAACCAATGTCCAAACTTGGTTTCTCTCAAAGTTGTGTAGCTCTTCATGCATGGCGTTTATCCAATCCGGATCTTCCAATGCTTCCTCAACCTTCATAGGTTCAATGCTAGAGATGAATGAATAGTTTTCACAAAAGTTAGCTAAACGAGTTTTTGAGCGAGTGATTCTCCCGGTTTGTATATCATTAAAGATTTGCTCGACGAGATGATCTTTGGCGATTCTTGCTCGAACTCGTGAGAGCTTTTGCTTGGGTCTTCGTTGAACATTTTATTCATCTTGTTCTTCTTCTTGGCCTTCTTCATTGTTGACGTTGTCTTGTCGTGGTGGAGAAGGAGGTTGGTGATGTTCGTCTTGATGCATTTCCTTGTCTTCTTCATCTTGGTGTGTCCCACTTGTGGATGCTTCCATATCAATTCTTGGTTCACCTTGTTGTGAAGTAGAAGCCTCCACTTGGACGGATGAAGTACTCTCCTTCACCTCCGGTGGACGAACTTTGCCTATGGACAAGTCTTGGATTGCTTCTGAAGGGTCTTTGTCTCCTACATCAATTGGCAATTGCTCTACTTGCGAGCCATTAGATTCATCAAACTTCACATCTACCGTCTCTTCAACCTTTCGGGTGAAATTTTTGTAGACACGGTAAGTGTGAGAGTTCGAGCCATAACCAAGTAGGAAGCCTTCATGAGATTTAGGAGCAAATTTTGAACGGCTATGCTTATCAAGAATGTAGCACTTTGAGCCAAATACTCAAAAGTATCCAACTTGGGGTTTGTTACCGGTGAGGAGCTCGTATGCCGTCTTGCCGAGTAGCTTGTGAAGATACAAGCGATTTGTTGCGTGACAAGCTGTCTCAACGGCTTTTGCCCAAAAGTGCTTCGGCGTCTTGTATTCATCAAGCATTGTTCTTGCCATTTTGATGAGCGTCTGGTTCTTCCTCTCAACAACTCCATTTTGTTGAGGTGTGTACGTAGCCGAGAACTCGTGTGAAATCCCTTCTTCGTCAAGAAAGGTGTCCACATTTGCGTTCTTGAACTCCGTTCCGTTGTCACTCCGAACCTTCTTGATCTTCACGTCAAACTGATTTTGGGCCTTCCTAGCGAAGTTTTTGAAGATCTTCTGAACCTGCGACTTGTCATTAAGAAAGAACACCCACGTAAATCTTGAAAAATCATCAACTATAACTAGACCAAAAGAATTTCCACCGAGACTCTTGTAGGTGTTGGGACCAAAAAGATCCATATGAAGTAGCTCGAGTGGCCTCCTTGTAGTCATGATGTTCTTCATGGGATGCCTTCCTCCGACCTGTTTACCTGCTTGACAAGCACGGGAAAGTCTATCCTTATCAAATATGACATCGTTAACTCCAAGAATATGATTTCCTTTAATAAGCTTGTCAAGGTTTTTCATGCCAACGTGACCTAGTCGTCTATGCCACAACCAACCTTTTGATGATTTAGCAATAAAGCAAGTTTTAGGTTGTGCCTTTTTAGAGAAATCGACAATGTACAGATCACCTCTACGCATACCGATAAAGACCATTTTATGATTGTCTCGACGAAAGACTTGGCAATCTATCTCAGTAAATAGGACATTCAAACCGAAATCAGCAAGTCTAGATACTGAAAGTAAGTTGTAGCCGAGTGATTCAACGAGCATGACATTTTGAATGTAACTATCATGTGAGATGGCCACCTTACCAAGGCCAACCACTTTACCCTTTGAATTATCACCAAAGGTGACATATTTTCGAGGGCCGTCATTTTCAGCAAGCTCACGGAACATCTCTTCATCTCCGGTCATATGATCAGTACATCCACTATCAAGAACCCATTCCTTTCCTCCTGATTCATATCCCCGAAGATTTGCCGTAAGACCAAAGTGTCTCATTGCATCATCAAGATTGAAGTCACTATCTTCATCATCATCATAGTATCCATGTTCACCATGATCTTGTGACTCATCATTTCCTAGAGAGGGTAATTCATTAGATAAATGATCATCAAGGTGGTCACTTTTATGAATATAATATCACTAATGATTTCAACATCTCCTTTAGCTCGCTTGAGATTGGCAAGCTCAAATAGACAATCACCAAAGCTAGGATCACTAGAGTTCATCTTACTCAAGGCAATAGATTTATGGAGAATTCTATCCAAATTTTTCAAGGAATGGTCGGGAAATCGTTCCTCAAGAAATTTCCATACAGTATAGGCATAATTAAGAGTAGGCAAACTAGCAATCAAGTTTTTGGGCAATCCTCTAATGATGATCTCAATAGTTCTAAGATTGCGAATCATGTCAATATCTTCATCTAGGGTAGGATGCAAAGGATCAATGTGAGGTGCACAAGGGCTAGCAATATACTTGTTTAAATGATATTGATTGAAAATTACAAGCATCTCATTTTTCCACTCATGAAAATACTCTTCATCAAGAATAGGCACTCTATGTCTAAGACTCCCTAAAGTAGACACATCCATCTTCCTCCAATGGTGATTAAACCAAGGCAATGGAGACCAAAGCTCTGATACCACTTGTAGGACCTTGAAGTAGATGTGTCTAGAGGGGGGTGATTAGACACTTCATGCCAAAGTTGCAATTTTTAAGCTTTTTCGGTTTGAGTGGAGTTTAAGCATAGTTTCAACAATCACAATACATATCGAGCAAGTATGCAAAGTGTATATTGGCAGCGGAAAGTAAAGCATGCAACTTGCAAGAATGTAAAGGGAAGGGTTTGGAGGATTCAAATTCAATTGGAGACACGGATGTTTTTCCCGTGGTTCGGATAGGTGGTGCTATCCTACATCCACATTGATGGAGACTTCAACCCACGAAGGGTAACGGTTGCGCGAGTCCACGAAGGGCTCCACCCATGAAGGGTCCACGAAGTAGCAACCTTGTCTATCCCACCATGGCCATCGCCCACGAAGGACTTGCCTCACTAGCGGTAGATCTTCACGAAGTAGGCGATCTCCTTGCCCTTACAAACTCCTTGGTTCAACTCCACAATCTTGTCGGAGGCTCCCAAGTGACACCTAGCCAATCTAGGAGACACCACTCTCCAAGAAGTAACAAACGGTGTGTTGATAATGAACTCCTTGCTCTTGTGCTTCAAATGATAGTCTCCCCAACACTCAACTCTCTCTCATAGGATTTGGATCTGATGGAAAGAAGATTTGAGTGGAAAGCAACTTGGGGAAGGCTAGAGATCAAGATTCATATAGTAGGAATGGAATATCTTGGCCTCAACACATGAGTAGGTAGTTCTCTCTCAAAAATAGGATGCTAGAAGTGTAGGCTTAGTCTGATGGCTCTCTCTACGAATGAAGAGGAGGTGGAGGGGTATATATAGCCTCCACACAAAATCCAACCGTTACACATGATTCACCAATCTCGATAGGACCGAATCAACAAACTCGGTCGGACCAAAATAGAAAACCTAGTGACCGTTAGAGATTTTCGGTGGGACCGACTGGATCAACTCGGTGGGACCGATGTGCTAGGGTTAGGGTAAATCCAAAACTCGGTTTGACCGATTACTCAAACTCGGTGGGACCGATTTGGGTAATAAGCAAAACAGAGAGCTGGCCAAGCAAACTCGATGGGACCGATTGCATATCTCGGTGGGACCGAGAATATTGCAATAGGTAACAAAGAGTTTGCAAGCCCATCTCGGTGAGACCGAGATCCCATCGGTGAGACCGAATCGATTAGGGTTTCTGGCAGTGGCTATGACAAGTGAAACTCGGTGGCGCCAGATAGGAATAATCGGTAGGTCCGAGTTTGGCTTAGGGTTTAGGTCATTTGTGGATATGGGAAAGTAGCTGAGGATTTTGGAGCATTTCATTAAGCACTTAAGCAAGAGGCTCATTAAGCAACACCTCATCCCTCCTTGATAATATTCGCTTTTCCTATGGACTCAATGTGATCTTGGATCACTAAAATGTAAAATGAAGAGTCTTGAACTTCAAGCTTTAGCCAATCCTTTGTCCTTAGTATCTTGGAGACCTTCCCACAACCTTTAGTCCATGCCACTCCATTGTTGAACTTATCTGAAACATACTAGATGAAAACGTTAGTCCAACAAGAGATATGTTGTCATCAATTATCAAAACCACCTAGGGAGCACTTGTGCTTTCAAAAAGTCATGTGGATCATGTTGGGAAACGTTGCATGGAAAACAAAAATTTTCTACGCACACGCAATGATCTATCCATGGAGATGCATAGCAACGAGGGGGAGAGTGTGTCTACGTACCCTCATAGACCGTAAGCGGAAGCGTTTCACAGCACGGTTGATGTAGTCGAACTTTCTTCGCGCTCCAACCGATCTAGTACCGAACGTACGACACCTCCGTGTTCTGCACATGTTCAACTCGTTGACGTCCTCCGCCTTCTTGATCCACCAAGACGGCGAGGTAGTAGATGAGTTCCGGTAGCACGAGGGCGTGGTGACGGTGATGGTGATGTAATCTCCGCAGGGCTTGACCTAAGCACTATGAAAATATGACCGAGGGAGTAAACTATGGACGGGGGCGCCGCACAAGGCTAAGACAATGTTCTAGCTTTGTGTGGCACCCCCTACCCATGTATATATAGGTGGGAGGGGAGGAGGCAGCCCCTAGGGTGCCCCAAGAGACCCGGCGGCAGCCCAAGGGCTGCTTCCTTGCCCTGCGCCCCCATTCCTTGTAAGAAGAATGTGGAAGGAAAGAGGGGGGAGGGAAGGAAGGGGGAGTCCTACTCCACACTTTCCTTTCCCTCCCCTCTTTTCCTTCTCCTCCTCATAGGGCCGACCTGTATAGGGGCGCACCAGCCCCTTGTGAGCTGGTGTGTTCCCTCTCTTGGCCCAGAAGGCGCATATCTTTGCCGGTGGTGCCCGAAACTCCTTTCCGGAGACCCGATAAGTACTCGGTACCCTCTGAAACACATCCGGTGTCCGAATACCATCGTCCTATATATCAATATTTACCTCTAGACCATTTTGAGACTCCTCGTCATGTCCGTGATCTCATTTGGGACTCCGAACAACATTCGGTCACCAAATCACGTAACTCATACAATACTATATCGTCAACGAACGTTAAGCGTGCGGACCCTACGGGTTCGAGAACTATGTAGACATGACCGAGACACCTCTCCGGTAAATAACCAATAGCGGAACCTGGATGCCCATATTGACTCCTACATATTCTACAGAGATCTTTATCAGTCGAACCATTATGACAACATACGTAATTTCCTTTGTCTATCGGTATGTTACTTGCCCGAGATTCAATCGTCGATATCTTCATACCTAGTTCAATCTCGTTACCGGCAAGTCTTGTTACCGGCAAGTCTCTTTACTCGTCCGTAATACATCACCTTGTGACCAACTCCTTAGTCGTTTTCTTGCAAGCTTATGATGTGTATTATCGAGAGGGCCCAGAGATACCTCTCCGATACTCGGAGTGACAAATCCTAATCTCGATCTATGCCAACTCAACAAACACCTTCGGAGATACCTGTAGAGCATGTTTATAATCACCCAATTATGTTGTGACGTTTGATAGCACACAAGGCATTCCTCCGGTATCCAGGAGTTGCATAATCTCATAGTCGAAGGAATAAGTATTTGACATGAAGAAAGCAATAGCAATAAACTGAACGATCATTACAGTAAGCTAACTGAAAGCACAAGTGCTCCCTGAGTGATTTTGGTAACTAATGTCAACATATCTCTTATTGGACTAATACCTTTACCTAGTATATTTCGGATAAGTTCAACAGTGGAGTGGCTTGGACAAGAGGATGTGGAACCCCTTCAAGAAGCTAAGGACAAGGATTGGCAAAAGCTCAAGACTCTGCATTTTCATTTTAGTGATCCAATATCACATTGAGTCCATAGGAAAGCCAATACTATTAAAATGGGATGGGGTGTTGCTTAATGGCTTGCTTGCTCAAAATGCTTAGTGATATGCTCCAAAAGCCCTCAACCACTTTCTCATATCCACATATGTCCCAAACCAAAAGTCAAACTCGGCCCCATCGATTTGATCTATCCGGCACCACCGAGTTCACTTGACATAGCCACTGCCAGAAACCCTAATCATTTCGGTCTCACCGAGATGGGCTTGCAAACTCTCTGTTGCATGTTGCAATTATTTTGGTCTCACCGAGATAAGCAATCGGTCCCATCGAGTTCGCTTGCCCAACTCCTTGTTTTGCTTATTACAAAAATCGGTCTCACCGAGTTTGTGTAATCGGTCAAACCGAGTTGAGTTTTTACCCTAACCCTAGCACATCGGTCCCACCGAGTTGATCATATTGGTCCCACCGGAAATCCTAATGTTCAAAATTTGAACTAAATCGGTCTGACCGAGTTTCATGATTCGGTCTCACCGAATTTGGTGAATTGTGTGTAACGGTTAGAATTTGTGTGGAGGCTATATTTACCCCTCCACCCATCCTCCATTAGTGGAGAGAGCAATCAGAATGTGCCTACAGTTCCAGCATTCATTTTCTGAGAGAGAACCACCTACTCATGTGTTGAGACCAAGATATTCCATTCCAACCACAAGAATCTTGATCTCTAGCCTTCCCCAAGTTGCTTTCCACTCAAATCATCTTTCCACCAAATCCAAACCTGAGAGAGAGAGAGAGTTGAGTGTTGGGGAGACTATCATTTGAAGCACAAGAGCAAGGAGTTCATCATCAACACACCATCTATTACCTTTTGGAGAGTGGTGTCTCCTAGATTGGTTAGGTGTCACTTGGGAGCCTCCGTCAAGATTGTGGAGTTGAACCAAGGAGTTTGTAAGGGCAAGTAGATCGCCTACTTCGTGAAGATCTACCCAAGTGAGGCAAGTCCTGATACGTCTCCAACGTATCTACTTTTTCTCACGCTTTTCCTCTTGTTTTGGACTCTAATTTGCATGATTTGAATGAAACTAATCCCGGACTGACGCTGTTTTCAGCAGAACTACCATGGTGTTGTTTTTGTGCAGAAATAAAAGTTCTCGGAATGGAACGAAACCTTGCGAGGATTTTTTATACCAATAATAAGAATTTCTGGAGCCAAGACCCACCAGAGAGGGGCCCCTGGGTGGGCACAACCCACCAAGGCGCGCCCCCTCTCCTAGCACGCCCAGGTGGGTTGTACCCACATAGTGGCCCTGCTGATGACCCCCATGATACTATAAAATCACATTATTCCAGAAAAAAACCAGGGAGAAAGAATTATCGAGATCCACAAGATGGAGCCGCCGCCAAGCCCTGTTCTTCCTCGGGAGGGCAGATCTGGAGTCTGTTCGGGGCTCCGGAGAGGGGGATCTTCGTTCTTCGTCATCACCAACCCTTCTCCATCGCTAATTCCATGATGCTCCCCACTGGGAGTGAGTAATTCCTTCGTAGGCTCACTGGCCGGTGAGGAGTTGGTTGAGATTCATCATGTAATCGAGTTAGTTTTGTTAGGGCCCGATCCCTAGTATCCACTATGTTCTTAGATTGATGTTGATATAACTTTGCTATGCTTAATGCTTGTCACTTTGGGCCCGAGTGCCATGATTTCAGATCTGAACTGATTATGAATTCATCATTATATCCATGTTTTAGATCTGATCTTGCAAGTTATAGTCACCTACTACAGTTATAATCCGGCAACCCCGGAGTGACAACAACCGGGCCCACTCCCGGTGATGACCGTAGTTTGATGAGTTCATGTATTCACTATGTGTTAATGCTTTGTTCCAGTTCTCTATTAAAAGGAGGCCTTAATATCCCTTAGTTTCCAATATGGACCCTGCTGCCATGGGAGGGTAGGACAAAAGATGTCATGCAAGTTCTTTTAATAAAGCACATACGACTATTTACGGAATACATGCCTACATTATATCGATGAACTGGAGCTAGTGCCATATTGCCCTCGGTTATAATTGTCACATGATGAATATCATCCAACAAGTTATCGATCCAATGCCTACAAATTTATTCTTATTATTTCTGCTAAGTTACTACTGCTACCATCACTGTTACACTTGCTACAAATTACTGCTATCACTGTCACTACTATCAAAACTATCAAACTACGTTGCTACTGATCATATTGTTACAGATAATTAATCTCCAGGTGTGGTTGAATTGACAACTCAGCTGCTAATACCTTCAAATATTCTTTGGCTCCCCTTGTGTCGTATCTATAAATTTGGGTTGAATACTCTACCCTCAAAAACTGCTGCGATCCCCTATACTTATGGGTTATCAAGACCTTTTTCTAGCGCCGTTGCCGGGGAGCATAGCTATATTTTTTGAGTCACTTGGGATTATTATCATATTATCACTATGAAGAATCTGAAGGATCCAAAGACTAAGATATTTCCCTCAAGGACGAGGGGAGGTAAGGAACTGCCATCCAGTTCTGCCTTAGATTCACCTTCTGTTATGAGTAAACTTGCAAGACCACCACATTCTATCAATTCTGATATGTCGCAAGTTATTGATGATGCTACTTCTACTATGAATGATGCTTATGATGATGCTATTACCTTGCTTGATAATGATGATGTGCCACTTGGTGAATTTCTTGATAGACAAATTGCTAAAGTTATACAACATGATGTTGTTGAATCTGATAATGAGCTTGAAGCTGAAACTCCTGAAACACCTGCTAGAACTAGCCTTCCTAGATATGAATTGCCTAAGGTACCAGAAGGTTATGTTATGAGTGAAGAAGCAACTAGAGATATTCTTGCTTGTAATGATAGAGATGATCTAGAGAAATTACTATGCAAGTATAAAGAAAAATCTCTGAATGGTAGAATGAAATGTGATCCTAAGTTTGCTACTTCACCTATCTGTATTGATGATAAGAATTATGAATTCTCTGTCGACCCAGAGTTAATTACTTTGGTTGAATCTGATCCTTTCTATGGTTATGAAACTAAAACTGTTGTGGCACATCTTACTAAGTTGAATGACATAGCCACCCTTTTTACTCATGATGAGAAAACTCATTATTACTTTATTCTCAAATTATTTTCTTTCTCATTAAAGGGTGATGCTAAATATTGGTACAATAATCTTGCTCCTGGTTGTGTGCGTAGTCCCCAGGATATGACTTATTACTTCTCTGAAAAATATTTTCTTGCTCATATGAAACAAGCTGCCTTACAGGAAACATTTAACTTTGTGCAAACTAAAGAAGAGAGTCTCCCACAAGCTTGGGGGGGGGCTTTGCCAGTTACTTAATGCTTTGCCTGATCATCCTCTTAAGAAAAATGAAATACTTGATATCTTCTATAATGGACTAACCGATGCTTCTAGGGATTTCCTAGATAGTTGTGCTGGTTGTGTTTTCAAGGAAAGAACTATTGGACAAGCTGAAGAAATATTGAATAACATATTGAAAAATTATGATGATTGGAATATTCCTGAACCACCGCCTAAACCCACTCTGAAGAAGAGGGGTATATTATATCTCAGTCCTGAAGATATGCAAGAAGCAAAGAAATCTTTGAAGGAAAAATGTATTAAGGCTGAGGATGTTAAAAATTTACCTCCTATTGAAGAAATAGATGGGCTTAATACACCACCAATGCCTAAGGTGGTAGAGGTAAATTATCTTATGAAGTTCAATAAAAATGATAATCCTCACAATATGCATCCTAGTCAATGCCTTTATGAGTTTGAAAACTACATTAGAAAACAAGATCACTTCAATGCAAATGTTATGAAACAATTGAAATACAATTCTGATATGATTGCTCATTTGAGTGACTTGTTGTTTAGAATATCAAATGATTTTAGAGGTGTTGGAAAACATGCTTCTATGGTTCAAACTCAATTAGAACAAGTTGCTAAATCACAAAGAGAATTACTTGATGAAATGAATCATAATATGCATGACTTTGCTATTAGAGTTGCAACTAGAGGAGGTAAAATGACTCAGGAACCACTTTATCCTGAGGGACACCCTAAAAGAATTGAATAAGATTCACAAAGAGCTAACACTAGTGCACCTAGTCCTTCTAGAAAGAAAAGGAAAAAGAAAAATGATAGGACTTTGCACACTTCTAGTGAACCTGAAATAGAAAAACCTCCTGATAATGAAAATGAAACTTCTATCTCTGATGCTGAAACTCAATCCGGTAATGAACACTCACCTAGTGATAATGAAAAAGATAATGTTGATGTTCATGAAGACACGCCCTCTCTCACACATTCACAAAACTCTCGCTTTCGCACCCCGACTCATATTTCTCTCACATCATTGATCAACTAGCCTCCAGATAGGTTTATACACCCACACACTCGTGCTTCCACTATCGCGTACATGTCTCACTCGGGCTCCTTGTATCTATGTAGATTTTTTGTCCCTTCTTGAGACACACCCTCTCGATTGTGCACACACACACACACACACACACACTATCACCCCATTTTAAGCTGATACCTCTCGCGCACACACTCTTTGTGTCTTTGCCACACATGCACTCCGTCCTCCTCCTCTCTCCCTCTATCTCACACACAGAACACACACACACACATGGGCTATTTACAACAACTAGCAAGATGCCCATGCGTTGCACAGAACATCAAGATGCATTTGTATGAGTAGTTTATCTTGTGGGAGAAAAGGATGAATGAGGGAAGGCCTTATTTGCAAATGTGGAGAGGGGTGTGGGTATCCTTTTGCAAAATTGCCATAGTTTCCTTCCTATCCGTCATATATAAATCGGACGGCCTATATTGCAGGATGATAGGCACACCATCATCACCAACTCTGCTTTTTATCTCTACTCTTATAAAAAGCATAGTTGGTGATGATGGTGTGCCTGCCATCCTGCAATATAGGCCGTCCGATCTATATCTAACAGACAAGAAGGAAACTATGGAAATTTACCCGCACTCCTCTCCACATTTGCATACAAGGCCTTCCCTCGTTCATCCTTTTCTCCCACAAGATCTTGATGTTCCGTGCAACACATGGGCATCTTGCTAGTAAGAATAGAAATTAGAGATATACCACTTCTTGAATCTTGAAACCAACAACATTCCTCCCTTATCTCATCAAAACCGCCAAAGGAATATATTCTGAGTGAAACATAAGATATTTTTAGTGATACACGTATTTCAAAACTAGACTCTTTTTTCTATCAAATCGGTGAATATGTAGTAATCTACTTTGATCGTGTGGCAACGCATTGGCACATTGCTAGTAGTTATTACTACTGTATAATTTTTTAGAGACCAGACAAGCGGTGGAGTACATATACGAAGAGAAGAGGTGCACGCACGCAGTCGGTCTCTCGCTGTCTCGCACACATGAGAGTTACGTAAAGGCACCATTAACAAATAAACCCTAAAACCCTAGGTGCACGATTGCTGCATGCGTGGGTACCAGGTACGTGGTGGAGCGCGTCTTTGTAGGAATACTCAGATCGCGTGATAATTTGATCCATAGGAGTTGATGGTCGGGACCACAGGTGAACGACCTGGAGGCGGTGGCTCGCCAGTTGCCACAAATTGAGTAGTCACGTTTAAAATATCATTTTTAGCGGCGTAAGAGTTCCGATTTTCAAGGGCGCGTTATAAGTACTTAAGTAGTTTTTAGAACGATTGGTATGTAGCGAAAATGGAATTCATAACTACTACCTCCTTGGTGTATGGTTGTATGGGTTTATATTGCGAGATGTTGAACCTGGTAGTTCTAGGGCAAATACTATGGTTTAGATGTTGGTTTTCAGTAATGAAAATCAGAAGGGGGAAACCCTTCTTTGATAAAAAAGAACTACTACCTCCATCCCGGTTTACTAGTCCCCATCGTATTTTGGGTCAAAGTTTGTCCATGATTTTTACTTGTAAAATGTGAATGGAAAATGAGATTTTGTTATACCCAAACAAAAAGGACTGGAGGGAGTGATTGCTCTGACACAGATGCGACCTCTCATAGCGCATGCATTGAACCGACGCGCCGGCCAAGAGGGCCCACTCGCCGCAGGCCCGGTTGAACACGCCTCCTCGCCGCATGCAACCGGCTTCAGACTGCCCCGCCTGCCTCCATTGAATCCGCGTGTGCGCCGGCAACACGTCCTTCCACGAGCCGGCCGGCATTTTAGGACACAAAAAATGATCAAAATATAATTAATTACGCATGGTCTTGACTTGTTGTGCTCGCACTGGTAGCAGGAACTAGAGGTTTTTCCTTATTTATAACTCTCCTCACATTTTTTTTGGCTTTGAAGTGAATCATGGTTGTGGACATTATCTATGAATGTGCAGATATCTGTGAACATGGGTTTGATGTGGAAGTCGAACTTGGAATGTTGGGCTTGCGCGTGAACTATACCATGTCCAATGCTTCGTCTGCTATTGTTTGGAAAGTAATTGTTGTTATTACATGATCCTAAAAAAATTATTTTGTGCCACATTAGTAGATGCACGGACATCACAACAGGCATGCTGACTGGATAAACATTTGAACCTAGCTATTATGAAGGAAAATTTGTATTAACAACGGTTTTATATAGTAGGAGACGCCTAGCCTGCTCTGCCTCTGCTAGCTTCTTTCATCTCTTATTTGGCTTGGGTGAAGAGAGCATCTGATTGCTCTTGTCGCTTCTTCAGGAACTCAGCTACATTCTCAAGGGTTGTTGCATGCTTTCTTTCAGCCTTTACTAGAGCCACGAGGACACGAACAGTTGACGACTCCACCTGGCTTGTGTGTAATCCAACATCATCTGGGAATTTGCACCTTGTGTCTAATCCATCATCATTAGGGAACTGGCACCTTGTGTGTAATCCAGCCTCATTTTGAAAACATGATCTCGAGGTTGACCATACTTCCCTCCTCACGGGAACTGCATCCTGACATGAAGTTACTTCTTTTTTAGATCAATACTTAGAGCAACCTAGATCCATTTAGTAGAAGCCAGATAAACAGGACTCGGGGAAGTGAATTCAAAAGGAAAAATATAAAAACAGACTACAAGGTGAGAACACCCATTTCCTACATCAATCTAAAAGCGAAAGCACTAGGACGATTAAGACTCTTCTTATTACACATGAAGAACACGAGGCTAAGAGAAACAGAAACTACAACATATACACATCAAAGAACACGAGGCTAAACAAAAGTAATTGAAATGGTGTTACTTACCAAAGCTCATTTTATAGTTTCAGTGCAGCTCCTCTTTAACTTGCCATGCTCCTTGAAGATGTCCCCAATATCCCATGTTTGGTCTTCATTGCTCCTCTGCATTATCGCACTCGTGGTTTTAAAATCTCAACATGGCAAGAAAAATATACTAGTAATACTCACACATCTTGTGGGTAACATTAAAGCACTCGTCTGCCATGCTAGAGCATCTCCAACAGAAGCGCAATGCGCGGCACTTTAAAAAAGCGTTTATAGTGCTGAGATCGAGAAGTAGAGATAGAGAGTAGAGACTAGAGAGTAGAGACATAGATAGTTCTCAACATAGATATAACATAGATAGATAAAAAAATAGATAGTTCAACTACTCCTCGTCGTCCGACTCCTCCTCGGCGATGTACTCCTCCGACATCTCAATGTAGGCGTGAAGATACCGATCATCGTCAGATTCCCAGGGCGACGCTGCTCCTAGCCTCATGTTGAATTGAGCGTCCGCTTGTCCTCGCGATTGACGGCTTGCTTTGCCCTCCTTTTCTCCCTCTTCGCCCTCCTTTGTGCATAGAACTCGCACTCGTTGATGATGTCCTGCAGGAAGCGTTGGCGCCACAGCGTCATGGCTTCCTCGTCCATCTCAGCGATGTCGAGACGGTGCTCCCGCCTCCGGTTGTCGCGATGATCCTCATTGGTGATAAGCCGCGGCAGAGGCGCGAGCTCCTGCGCCCGCTCCCGCGTTGGCACATTGGGGATGTTCAATGTTCTGTGAGGCCACCGGAGGCGCCACGCCACCGCATCGTACGCGCAGGTAGCCTCATTGGCGGTGTCAAAATTGCCAAGATTGAGGTGCATCCCGCAGAACCGGATCTCGGCGAAGAAGCCGCCGGAGGGGTGCGCGCAGACGCCGCGGTATCCCCAAGTTTCCCAGCGACGCGGCAACATGGTGGCGCGGCGGCAGCGAGGCGAGAAAGAGCGGGGAGGGAGCAGTGGCGAGGCGCATAGCAGGGAGAGAGCGGTGGCAAGGCACAGAGCGGTGGGAGGGGAGGCGTTGGATTTTATAAAGCGCACCGGACGCCGCGCACCAAAACTAGCGCATGCCCGACCGCTTTTTCCCACGCGTGTGATCCTTTCTCGACGTCCCTGCTATCTCTACTCTCTTCTCTACTGTTATATTTATTTTATATTTAATATTTATCTCTACTCTCTTCTCTACTTTTATACTTATTTTATATTCAATATTTATCTCTACTTCTCTACTCTCTACTCTTTTTTCTACTTTCTTTTCTTTAAAAGAACAGAGTTGGTGATGATGGTGTGCCTGCCATCCTGCAATATAGGCCGTCCGATTTATATCCGACAGATAGGAAGGAAACTATGGCAATTTTGCAGAAATACCCACACCCTTCTCCAGATTTGTAAATAAGGCCTTCCCTCGTTCATCCTTTTCTCCTACAAGATATAAACTACTCATACAAATGCCTCTTGATGTTCCGTGCAACACATGGGCATATTGCTAGTTCTAAAAAACTTTCCATCATTTGCCACACTACTGGTTGCAGATGAAGAACCTACCCAAGAACAACGCGATATAGGAGCGACGCACAATTACAAGATGATATTCTGTTGGACAACGGAGGCTATAACCAATTACTTTTATGGGAACAATAGCAACCAGTAAATTTGAAGGGTAGGTATGAACAAAATTGGAACTGCACATGTACTGCTAAGTGATTCAATACACACATTACCAATCGAGGAGGAGAACGATGGTCATGGCGGCCTCTGTGCATCATGGTTGGCAATGGGAGTCAGTTCATTGTACACGATGGTGGTGCTTCTGCGCTTGGCGTCGGCTTCCGGGAAGCAGATCTGAGACCGTGGAAGACGGTGTCGGGGAAGAGGCTCTGTTTACGACGACGACGGTGGACCGGCTCTAGTGCGGCGTATGAGGTCGTTGATGAGGCAGATGCATTGCGGTGGACGAGTGTGCCGATGGAAAAGGGGAGGAGCACGAAGGTTGCGGCCGTGGAGAAGTCTATTTTGGTGTGAGGATAGAAAATGGGGAGTATTCCGGTGTACTACTCTGGGTGCCGGGGTGGGGTTGGCTGGGTAGGGTGAACCTGAAGTTACGAAAATAGGCCCCTACCAAGCGTAATCCGTAGACTTGTTCCGAAGGTTATGATGGTAACTTCGCACTGCTCGAATCAGGGTCGCGGGAGATTTTCCCGCCGACCTCAAAATTTTGTGACACTGAACTCCCCGTGTGGCGTGTTGGGTGATTGGGCTAAGCAACTAGCGAGTAGTACTAGTAACTACTAGTACTCCCTCCGATTTTATTAACTCTGCATATTAGGTTTGACCAAAGTCAAACTTCCTAAATTTGACCAAGTTTATAGAAAAATATAAACATTTACCATAACAAAATGTATGATTTGAAAGTACATTCAATAATGAATCTAATGGTATTTATTTGTTATTGTATATGTTAATATCTTTTGTTATAAACTTTCCGAGAGTTTATAAAATTTGACTTTGACCAATGCTAATACGTGGACTTAAATAAAAACGGAGGGAGTACACATTTGTTTTCTTAGTTTGTAGTGAACTAATCATTTGTTGTAATTGTGAAATAAATATATTAGGTTACCGACTTCGAATGTAATGGTCTATACAATTCAATAGTTACAATCATTGTTGAATTCCAAGATGTATACGAGGTCTATAGTACTTCACAATATGCTCAAAGTCACATAATCCCAATCAAATGAGAATCTAAATGCATTTCGTAGTTATTACTTTGTAGGATGTGATACGCCTCCAACGTATCTATAATTTTTGATTGTTCCATGTTATTATATTATCAACCTTGGATGTTTTATATGCATTTATATGCTATTTTATATGATTTTTGGGACTAACCTATTAACCTAGAGCCTAGTGCCAGTTTCTGTTTTGTTGTTGTTTTTGAGTATCGCAGAAAAGGAAAACCAAATAGAGTCCAATTGACCTGAAACTTCATGGAACTTATTTTTGGACCAGAAGAAGGCATGGAAATAGAAGAATTGGGCCAGAAGAGTCTCGGGCTGCCCACGAGGGTGGGGGGCGCGCCCCTTGCCTCGTGGACAGCCCGGACACCCCCTGCCTTGTTACCGACTCCAACACCTCTTATATAACCCAAAACTTCCAGAAAGAAACCTAGATCGGGAGTTCCGCTGCCAGATGCCTCCATAGCCGCCGAAAACCAATCTAGACCCGTTCCGACACCCTGCCGGAGGGGGGAATCCCTCTTCGGTGGCCATCTTCATCATCCCGGCGCTCTCCATGACGAGGAGGGAGTAGTTCTCCCTCAGGGCTGAGGGTATGTACCAATAGCTATGTGTTTGATCTCTCTCTCTCTCTCTCGTGTTCTTGAGTCAGCACGATCTTGATGTATCACGAGCTTTGCTATTATAGTTGGATCTTATGATGCTTCTCCCCCCTCTACTCTCTTGTGATGAATTGAGTTTTCCCTTTGAAGTTATCTTATCGGATTGAGTTTTTAAGGATTTGATAACACTTGATGTATGTCTTGCATGTGCTTATCTGTGGTGACAATGGGATATCACGTGATCCACTTGATGTATGTTTTGGTGATCAAGTTGCGAGTTCCGTGACCTCGTGAACTTATGCATAGGGGTTGGCACATGTTTTCGTCTTGACTCTCCGGTAGAAACTTTGGGGCCTTCTTTGAAGTTCTTTGTGTTGGTTGAATAGATGAATCTGAGATCGTGTGATGCATATCATATAATCATACCCACGGATACTTGAGGTGACATTGGAGTATCTAGGTGATATTAGGGTTTTGGTTGATTTGTGTCTTAAGGTGTTATTCTAGTACGTACTCTTGAATAGATCGATCAGAAAGAATAACTTTGAGGTGGTTTCGTACCCTACAATAATCTCTTCATTTCTTCTCCGCTATTAGTGACTTTGGAGTGACTCTTTGTTGCATGTTGAGGGATAGTTATATGATCCAGTTATGTCATTATTGTTGAGAGAACTTGCACTAGTGAAAGTATGAACCCTAGGCCTTGTTTCCTAGCATTGCAATACCATTTATGCTCACTTTTACCACTTGCTACCTTGCTGTTTTTATATTTTTAGATTACAAAAACCTATATCTACCATCCATATTGCACTTGTATCACCATCTCTTCGCCGAACTAGTGCACCTATACAATTTACCATTGTATTGGGTGTGTAGGGGACACAAGAGACTCTTTGTTATTTAGTTGCAGGGTTGTTTGAGAGAGACTATCTTCATCCTACGCCTCCCATGGATTGATAAACCTTAGGTCATCCACTTGAGGGAAATTTTCTACTGTCCTACAAACCTCTGCACTTGGAGGCCCAACAACGTCTACAAGAAGAAGGTTGTGTAGTAGACATCAAGCTCTTTTCTGGCGCCATTGCCGGGGAGGTTAGTGCTTGAAGGTATATCTTTAGATCTTGCAATCGAATCTTTTAGTTTCTTGTTTTATCACTAGTTTAGTCTATAAAAGAAAACTACAAAAAATGGAATTAAGGTTGCCTCATATGCTTCATCTTTTTAATGTCTTTCGTGAAAATAAGGATTCCGATAATTGTGCCAAAGCGTTATGAAGTCTCCAATAAGTTCTATAGCTGCAAGATGGAGGAGAACAGTTCTGTCAGTGAGCATATACTCAAGATGTCTGGGTATAATAATCACTTGATTCAATTGGGAGTTAATCTTCTGGATGATTGCGTCATTGACAGAATTCTCCAATCACTGCCACCAAGCTACAAGAGCTTCGTGATGAACTATAATATGCAAGGGATGAACAAGACTATTCCCGAGCTCTTTGCAATGCTGAAAGCTGCGGAGGTAGAAATCAAGAAGGAGCATCAAGTGTTGATGGTCAACAAGACCACTAGTTTCAAGAAAAAGGGCAAAGGGAAGAAGAAGGGGAACTTCGAGAAGAACAGCAAGCAAGTTGCTGCTCAGGAGAAGAAACCCAAGTCTGGACCTAAGCCTGAAACTGAGTGCTTCTACTGCAAGCAGACTGGTCACTGGAAGCGGAACTGCCCCAAGTATTTGGCGGATAAGAAGGATGGCAAGGTGAACAAAGGTATATGTGATATACATGTTATTGATGTGTACCTTACTAGAGCTCGCAGTAGCACCTGGGTATTTGATACTGGTTCTGTTGCTAATATTTGCAACTCGAAATAGGGACTACGGAATAAGCGGACACTAGCAAAGGACGAGGTGACGATGCGCGTGGGAAACGGTTCCAAAGTCGATGTGATCGCGGTCGGCACGCTACCTCTACATCTACCTTCAGGATTAACATTAGACCTAAATAATTGTTATTTGGTGCCAGCGTTGAGCATGAACATTATATCTGGATCTTGTTTGATGCGAGACGGTTATTCATTTAAATCAGAGAATAATGGTTGTTCTATTTATATGAGTAATATCTTTTATGGTCATGCACCTTTTAAGAGTGGTCTATTTTTAATGAATCTCGATAGTAGTGATACACATATTCATAATGTTGAAACCAAAAGATGCAGAGTTGATAATGAAAGTGCAACTTATTTGTGGCACTGTCGTTTAGGTCATATCGGTATAAAGCGCATGAAGAAACTCCATAATGATGGACTTTTGGAACCACTTGATTATGAATCACTTGGTACTTGCGAACCGTGCCTCATGGGCAAGATGACTAAAACACCGTTCTCCGGTACTATGGAGAGAGCAACAGATTTACTCGAAATCATACATACCGATGTATGTGGTCCGATGAATATTGAGGCTCGTGGCGGATATCGTTATTTTCTCACCTTCATAGATGATTTAAGCAGATATGGGTATATCTACTTAATGAAACACAAGTCTGAAACATTTGAAAAGTTCCAAGAATTTTAGAGTGAAGTTGAAAATCATCGTAACAAGAAAATAAAGTTTCTACGATCTGATCGTGGAGGAGAATATTTGAGTTACGAGTTTGGTGTACATTTGAAAAATTGTGGAATAGTTTCGCAACTCACGCCACCCGGAACACCACAGCGTAATGGTGTGTCCGAACGTCGTAATCGTACTTTACTAGATATGGTATGATCTATGATGTCTCTTACTGATTTACCGCTATCGTTTTGGGGATACGCTTTAGAGACGGCCGCATTCACGTTAAATAGGGCACCATCAAAATCCGTTGAGACGACGCCTTATGAACTATGGTTTGGCAAGAAACCAAAGTTGTCGTTTCTTAAAGTTTGGGGCTGCGATGCTTATGTGAAAAAGCTTCAACCTGATAAGCTCGAACCCAAATCGGAGAAATGTGTCTTCATAGGGTACCCAAAGGAGACTGTTGGGTACATCTTCTATCACAGATCCGAAGGCAAGACATTCGTTGCTAAGAATGGATCCTTTCTAGAGAAGGAGTTTCTCTCGAAAGAAGTGAGTGGGAGGAAAGTAGAACTTGACGAGGTAACTGTACCTGCTCCCTTATTGGAAAGTAGTACATCACAGAAAACTATTTCTGCGACACCTATACCAATTAGTGAGGAAGCTAATGATGATGATCATGAAATTTCAGGACAAGATACTACTGAACCTCGTAGATCAACCAGAGTGAGATCCGCACCAGAGTGGTACGGTAATCCAGTTCTGGAAGTCATGCTACTAGATCATGATGAACCTACGAACTATGAAGAAGCGATGGTGAGCCCAGATTCCGCAAAGTGGCTTGAAGCCATGAAATCTGAGATGGGATCCATGTATGAGAACAAAGTATGGACTTTGGTTGACTTGCCCGATGATCGGCAACCAATTGAGAATAAATGGATCTTCAAGAAAAAGACTGACGCTGACGGTAATATTACTGTCTATAAAGCTCGACTTGTCGCAAAAGGTTTTCGACAAGTTCAAGGGGTTGACTACGATGAGACCTTCTCACCCGTAGCAATGCTTAAGTCTGTCAGAATCATGTTAGCAATTGCCGCATTTTATGATTATGAAATTTGGCAGATGGATGTCAAAACTGCATTCCTGAATGGATTTTTGGAAGAAGAGTTGTATATGATGCAACCAGAAGGTTTTGTCGATCCAAAAGGAGCTAACAAAGTGTGCAAGCTCCAGCGATCCATTTATGGACTGGTGCAAGCCTCTCGGAGTTGGAATAAACGCTTTGATAGTGTGATCAAAGCATTTGGTTTTATACAGACTTTTGGAGAAGCCTGTATTTACAAGAAAGTGAGTGGGAGCTCTGTAGCATTTCTGATATTATATGTGGATGACATATTGCTGATTGGAAATGATATAGAATTTCTGGATAGCATAAAGGGATAGTTGAATAAATGTTTTTCGATGAAAGACCTCGGGGAAGCTGCTTACATATTAGGCATAAAGATCTATAGAGATAGATCAAGACGCTTAATTGGACTTTCATAAAGCACATACCTTGACAAGATTTTGAAGAAGTTCAAAATGGATCAAGCAAAGAAAGGGTTCTTGCCTGTGTTACAAGGTGTGAAGTTGAGTCAGACTCAATGCCCGACCACTTCAGAAGATAGAGAGAAAATGAAAGATGTTCCCTATGCTTCAGCCATAGGCTCTATCATGTATGCAATGCTGTGTATCAGACCTGATGTGTGCCTTGCTATAAGTTTAGTAGGGAGGTACCAAAGTAATCCAGGAGTGGATCACTGGACAGCGGTCAAGAACATCCTGAAATACCTGAAAAGGACTAAGGATATGTTTCTCATATATGGAGGTGACAAAGAGCTCAACGTAAGAGGTTACGTTGATGCAAGCTTTGACACTGATCCGGGCGATTCTAAATCGCAAAACGGATACGTGTTTACTTTAAACGGTGGAGCTGTCAGTTGGTGCAGTTCTAAACAAAGTGTCGTAGCGGGATCTACATGTGAAGCAGAGTACATAGCTGCTTCGGAAGCAGCAAACGAAGGAGTCTGGATGAAGGAGTTCATATCCGATCTAGGTGTCATACCTAGTGCATCGGGTCCAATGAAAATCTTTTGTGACAATACTGGTGCAATTGCCTTAGCAAAGGAATCTAGATTTCACAAAAGGACCAAACACATCAAGAGACGCTTCAACTCCATCCGGGATCTAGTCCAGGTGGGAGACATAGAGATTTGCAAGATACATACGGATCTGAATGTTGCAGACCCGTTGACTAAGCCTCTTCCACGAGCAAAACATGATCAACACCAAGGCTCCATGGGTGTTAGAATCATTACTGTGTAATCTAGATTATTGACTCTAGTGCAAGTGGGAGACTGAAGGAAATATGCCCTAGAGGCAATAATAAAGTTATTAGTTATTTCCTTATATCATGATAAATGTTTATTATTCATGCTAGAATTGTATTAACCGGAAACATAATACATGTGTGAATACATAGACAAACAGAGTGTCACTAGTATGCCTCTACTTGACTAGCTCGTTAATCAAAGATGGTTATGTTTCCTAACCATGAACAAAGAGTTGTTATTTGATTAACGAGGTCACATCATTAGTTGAATGATCTGATTGACATGACCCATTCCATTAGCTTAGCATCCGATCGTTTAGTATATTGCTATTGCTTTCTTCATGACTTATACATGTTCCTATGACTATGAGATTATGCAACTCCCGTTTGCCGGAGGAACACTTTGGGTTCTACCAAACGTCACAACGTAACTGGGTGATTATAAAGGAGTACTACAGGTGTTTCCAATGGTAGATGTTGGGTTGGCGTATTTCGAGAATAGGATTTGTCACTCCGATTGTTGGAGAGGTATCTCTGGGCCCTCTCGGTAATACACATCACATAAGCCTTGCAAGCATTATAACTAAGATGTTAGTTGTGAGATGATGTATTACGGAACGAGTAAAGAGACTTGCCGGTAACGAGATTGAACTAGGTATTGGATACCGACGATCGAATCTCGGGCAAGTAACATACCGATGACAAAGGGAACAACGTATGTTGTTATGTAGTCTGACCGATAAAGATCTTCGAAGAATATGTAGGAGCCAATATGGGCATCCAGGTACCGCTATTGGTTATTGACCGGAGACGTGTCTCGGTCATGTCTACATTGTTCTCGAACCGTAGGGTCCGCACGCTTAACGTTACGATGACAGTTATTATGAGTTTATGCATTTTGATGTACCGAAGGTTGTTCGGAGTCCCAGATGTGATCACGGACATGACGAGGAGTCCCGAAATGGTCGAGACATAAAGATTGATATATTGGAAGCCTATATTTGGATATCGGAAGTGTTCCGGGTAAAATCGGGATTTTACCGGATTACCGGGAGGTTACCGGAACCCCCCGGGAGCCATATGGGCCTTCATGGACCTTAGTGGAAAGGAGAAAAGGGGCAGCCCATAGGTGGCCACGCGCCCCCCCTTCCCTTAGTCCTATTAGGACTAGGAGAAGGGGCCGGCCCCCCTCTCTCTCTTCCCCCCCTTGGGAATCCTAGTTGGAATAGGATTGAGGGGGGGGGGGGGAGTCCTACTCCCGGTGGGAGTAGGACTCCT
Source organism: Triticum monococcum (assembly GCA_034509565.1). NCBI lineage: Eukaryota > Viridiplantae > Streptophyta > Magnoliopsida > Poales > Poaceae > Triticum > Triticum monococcum. The sequence continues at coordinate 574,954,157 of CM067847.1, forward strand.
CCTGCGCCCTCTCCCTGGCCGGCGCACCCCTCCCCCTTGGATCCTTTATATACGGGGGCAGGGGGCACCTCTAGACACACAAGTTGATCCTTGGTGATCGTTCCTTAGCCGTGTGCGGTGCCCCCTGCCACCAAATTCCACCTCGATCATATTGTTGCAGTGCTTAGGCGAAGCCCTGCGTCGGTAATACATCAAGATCGTCACCACGCCGTCGTGCTGACGGAACTCTTCCTCGACGCTTTACTGGATCGGAGCCTGAGGATCGTCATCGAGCTGAACGTGTGCTAAGAACTCGGAGGTGCCGGAGTAACGGTGCTTGGATCAGTCGGATCGGGAAGACGTACGACTACTTCCTCTACGTTGTGTGATCGCTTCCGCAGTCGGTCTGCGTTGGTACGTAGACAACACTCTCCCCTCTCGTTGCTATGCATCACCATGATCTTGCATGTGCGTAGGAATTTTTTTGAAATTACTACGTTCCCCAACAATTTTAATTTTCAATTGGGTTATGCCTCACATGATAGTTATTTTGTTGAGTTTGCTCCCACTACTATCCATGACAATAAATTTGCTTATGTGGAGAGTAATAAAACTTCTATGCTTATGCATCATGAAAATAATGCTTTATGTGATAGATATATTGTTGAATTCATTCATGATGCTACTGAAAATTATTATGAGAGAGGAACATATGCTTCTACGTATCTCAATAATATCAAGTTTCCTCTCTACATGTTGAAAATCTTGAAGTTATGCTTGCTTTACCTTCCTATGCAAGTTGATTCTTGTTCCCACAAGTTGTTTGCTCACAAAATCCCTATGCATAGTAAGTGGGTTAGACTTAAATGTGCTAGTCATATTCTTCATGATGGTCTCTTTATGTTTCAATTCTTATCTTTTATGTGAGCATCATTGAAATCATCATGCCTAGCTAGGGGCGTTAAACAATAGCGCTTGTTGGGAGGCAACCCAATTTTTATTTTTGTTCCTTGCTTTTTGCTCCAGTTTAGTAATAAATAATTCATCTAGCCTCTGTTTAGATGTGGTTTTATGTTTTAATTAGTGTTTGTGCCAAGTAGAACCTTTGGGAAGACTTGGGGAAAGTCTTTGCGATATTGCTGTAAAAAACAGAAACTTTAGCACTCGCGAGATTTGCTGCCATTTTTTACTGGAGAGTGCTATTTAGTTAATTCTTTTTGCAGATGATTAATAGATAAATTCCTCATGTCCAAAAATTTATTTTAGAATTTTTGGGGTTCGATAAGTATACGTTTGATCTAGATTACTATAGACTGTTCTGTTTTTGATAGATTTTGTTTTCTATTTGTTGTTTGCTTATTTTGATGAATCTATGAGTAGTATCGGAGGGTATGAACCATATATGAGTTGGAATACAGTAGATATTACACCAATATGGATTTAGAATGAGTTCACAACAGTACCTAAGTGGTGATTTATTTTCTTATACTAACAGAGCTTACGAGTTTTCTGTTAAGTTTGGTGTTGTGAAGTTTTTAAGTTTTGGGTGAAGATTTGATGGACTATGGAATAAGGAGTGGCAAGAGCCTAAGCTTGGGGATGCCCAAGGCACCCCAAGGTAATATTAAAGGACAACCAAAAGCCTAAGCTTGGAGATGCCCCGGAAGGCATCCCCTTGATGTAAAGCGCTCCCGAGGACACATGGGAATATATCGTCAAGCTAGTTTTCATCACGTTCATATGATTCGCGTTCGGTACTTTGATAATTTGGTATATGGGTGGACCAGTGCTTGGGTACTGCCCTTACTTGGACAAGCATCCCACTTATGATTAACCTCTATTGCAAGCATCCGCAACTACAAGAAAAGTATTAAGGTAAACCTAACCATAGCATGAAACATATGGATCCAAATCAGCCCCTTACGAAGCAACGCATAAACTAGGGTTCAAGCTTCTGTCACTCTAGCAACCCATCATCTACTTATTACTTCCCAATGCCTTCCTCTAGGCCCAAATAATAGTGAAGTGTCATGTAGTCGACATTCACATAACACCACTAGAGGAGAGACAACATACATCTCATCAAAATATCGAACGAATACCAAATTCACATGACTAGTAATAGCAAGACTTCTCCCATGTCCTCAGGAACAAAAGTAACCACTCAAAAAGCATAAACATGTTCATAATCAGATGGGTATTAATATGCATATAGGATCTGAACATATGATCTTCCACCAATTAAACCAACTAGCATCAACTACAAGGAGTAATTAACACGATTAGCAACCTACTAGCACCAATCCCGGACTTAGAGACAAGAATTGGATACAAGAGATGAACTAGGGTTTTGAGATGAGATGGTGCTGATGAAGATGTTGATGGAGATTGCCCTCTCCCGATGAGAGGAGCGTTGGTGATGACGATGGCGATGATTTCCCCCTCCAGGAGGGAAGTTTCCCGACAGAACAGCTCCGCTAGAGCCCTAGATTGGTTCCGCCAAGGTTCCACCTCGTGGCGGCGGAGTTTCGTCCCAGAAGATGGCTTATTATTTTTTCCCATCTAAAGACTCCATATAGCAGAAGATGGCCACCGGAGGGCCACCAGGGGGCCCACGTGGTAGGGGGCGCACCCAGGGGGTAGGGCGCGCCCCACCCTCGTGGGCAGGGTGTGGCCCCCTGGTGAAGTTCTTGCTCTCAGTATTTTTTGTATTTTTGGAAAACATCTTCAGTGAAGTTTCAGGACTTTTGGAGCTGTGCAGAATAGGTCTCTAATATTTGCTCCTTTTCCTGCCCAGAATCCCAGCTGCCGGCATTCTCCCTCTTTATGTAAACCTTGTAAAATAAGAGAGAATAGGCATAAGTATTGTGACATAATGTGTAATAACAGCCCATAATGCAATAAATATTGATATAAAAGCATGATGCAAAATGGACGTATCAACTCCCCCAAGCTTAGACCTCGCTTGTCCTCAAGCGCAAAGCCGAAATTGAAAAATATGTCCACATGTTTAGAGATAGAGGTGTCGATAAAAATAAAATACGGACATGAGGGCATCATGATCATTCTTAGAACAGCAACTCATATAATTCTTTGTCATATAATCTCTAATGCTAGAGTAATAATTCAATCACAATATCAAGTATGAATCGTAAACTTCATTGAAAACTAACAAACTACAATCTCAGTCATTGAAGCAATTGCAATTTATCATAACATAGGAAAGAGTCAATGTATAAGAGCTTTTCAGCAAGTCCACATACCCAACTATCATATAATATTTCACAATTGTTGACACTCACGCGATACTTATGGGTATGGAGTTTTAATCGGACACAGAGAAAGATAGGGGCTTATAGCTTTGCCTCCCAATGTTTTACCTCAAGGGTAATGTCAACAGTAATAGTTCATGAAAACTCACATCCAATTAGCCATATATACCAAGATCTTTCCAACATATTGTGCTTGCCAAAGGATAAAGTGTAAAAAGGAAGGGTGAAGATCACCACGACTCTTATGCAATGTAAGAGATAAAAGTAAAATATAGGCCCTTCGCAGAGGGAAGCAGAGGTTGTCATGCGCTTTTATGGTTGGATGCACAAAATCTTAATGCGAAAGAACGTCACTTTATATTGCCACTTGTGATATAGACCTTTATTATGCAGTATGTCGCTTTTATTACTTCCATATCACACGATCGTATAAAGCTTATTTCCTCCACACCAATCAATCATACATATTTATAGAGCAATTTTTATTGCTTGCACCGATGACAACTTACTTGATGGATCTTACTCAATCCATAGGTAGATATGGTGGAGTCTTATGGCAAGGCTGGTTTAAGGGTATTTGGAAGCACAAGTAGTATCTCTACTTGATGCAATGAATTTGGCTAGCATGAGGGGGAAAGGCAAGCTCATCATGTTGGAAGATCCAAGACAATACAATTCATCTCATATGTAAGAAAACATAACGCATTACGTTGTCTTCCTTGTCCAATGTCAACTCTTTAGCATGTCATATTTTAGTGAGTGCTCACAATCATAAAAGATGTCCAAGATAGTATATTTATGTGTGAAGACCTCTCTTTCTTTATTACTTCCTATTAATTGCAACTATGACCAAAACTGTGTCTGTCAACCCTCAACAACTTTTATTCATCATACTCTTTCTATGTGAGCTCATTACACTCCATAAGACTCACATGATCTCTTTGTTTCTTTTTATTTCTTTCTCTTTTCTTTTATTCCCTTAGGATCATGGCAAAATAATCAAGCCCTTGAATCAACACTAATCTTTATTATATAGCTCATGGACTCGATTACATAGGAGGATAATAAAGCAAAACTCACGACTAAATCATACTAAGAACTTTTATTCTAATAGATCAAGATATTACCAAAAGGATCGAACTAAGAAAAATGGTAAAGATAAAAGTGATGGTGATACGATACCGGGGCACTCCCCCAAGCTTGGCAGTTGCCAAGTGGAGTGCCCATACCAGACACTCAATTCTTCTTTGTTGGTGGAGACGGTGGTGATTTTGTTGATGACGTAGGCTTGTCGTCCTTCTTCCAAGGCATAGGCTCACCATCATAGAAAGATGACCGGGTCTCCGGGATCCTCAAATCTGCAGCCAAACTCATCCTTTTGAATCTATATTCATACTCACAGTTTTGGTTTTGCAGGTCATAGATTTGAGCTTGAAGGTGCTCAATTTTCTTGTGAAGCTTGAAGATGGTCTCCTCGATGTTGTCGGCATCCAGCTTGTGTTTGTTGGTGAATTCTGCGATCATCATGTGGTTGGAGTTGAGTCCATGCTCCACCATCCCCTGACACTTGAAAACTTGTTGCTCCATTGCTTCGAGCCTCGTCTCCATGCTTCCGGTCCCCTTTGGTCCCTCAGCATCACGGATGTCAAACAACCCATCACGCATCTCAATGGTTTGAGGGTGTCGCTGCACCTTCGCAAGGTAAGGGTTGATGACCTTCTCAAAGAACTTGTCGTTGGGAGCACTTGGAGATGCCATGATAATCTAGATCTATCAAAAAAGCAGCTCGAAACAAAGACAGGAGATTTTTGCGTGATACGGGAGTCAAAACCCCCGGGAGGTTATATAATGAATTTTTACCGACCAAAATATGTGCCGTGTACGAAAACGGAGTCCGGAGAGCACATGAGGTGCCCACGAGGTAGGGGGCGCACCCAGTAGGGTAGGGCGTGCCCTCCACCCTCGTGGAGCCCTCGTGTCCTTCCCGGACTGCTACTTATTTTTCTATTTTTCTAAATATTCCAAAACAGAGAAATAGTGCCGTAAAAACTGTTTTGGAGTCGGTTTACTCACCGTACCACATACCTATTCCTTTTCGGAGTCTAAAACATTCCGGAAAGTGTCCCTTATGTATTCCTCTAAGGTTACGGTTTCAATAATATTGGTTTCAACATTTATGGGATTACCTGAGATATAATGTTTGATTCTTTGATCGTTCACCACCTTCGGATTTGTGCCTTCGAAGTTGTTGATTTTTATGGCACCCGAACAGTAGACCTCCTCGATAACGTAAGGACCTTCCCATTTAGAGAGAAGTTTTCCTGCAAAAAATCTTAAATGAGAGTTGTATAGCAATACATAATCACCTACATTAAACTCACGCTTTTGTATCCTTTTGTCATGCCATCTTTTAACTTTTTCTTTAAACAACTTGGCATTTTCGTAGGCTTGGGTTCTCCATTCATCAAGTGAGCTAATATCAAATAACCTCTTCTCATCGGCAAGTTTAAAATCATAATTAAGTTCTTTAATAGCCCAATAAGCCTTGTGTTCTAGTTCAAGAGGCAAGTGACATGCTTTTCCATAGACCATTTTATACGGAGACATGCCCATAGGATTTTTATATGCAGTTCTATAGGCCCATAATGCATCATCTAGTTTCTTGGACCAATTCTTTCTAGACCTATTAACAGTCTTTTGCAAAATTAATTTGAGTTCTCTATTACTCAATTCTACTCGACCACTAGACTGAGGGTGATAAGGAGATGCAATTCTATGATTAACATCATATTTAGCAAGCATTTTACGGAAAGCACCATGAATAAAATGTGAACCACCATCACTCATTAAATATCTAAGGACTCCAAATCTTGGAAAAATAACTTCTTTAAGCATTTTAATAGAAGTGTTATGATCAACACTACTAGTTGGAATAGCTTCTACCCACTTAGTAACGTAATCAATAGCAACTAAAATATGTGTATATCCATTAGGGGAAGGAAAGGGTCCCATATAGTCAAAGCCCCAAACATCAAATGGTTCAATAACAAGTGAATAATTCATAGGCATTTCTTGACGTCTACTAATATTACCAATTCTTTGACATTCATCACAAGATAAGACAAACTTACGTGCATCTTTGAAGAGAGTAGGCCAATAAGAACCAGATTGCAGTACCTTATGTGCAGTTCTATATCCAGCATGGTGTCCTCCATAAGCTTCGGAGTGACACTTGTAGGATCTGTTCCTGTTCATGCTCAGGTACACAACGTCTAATAACACCATCCACTCCTTTATAAAGATGTGGGTCATCCCAAAAGTAATGCCTCAAATCATATAAGAACTTTTTCTTTTGCTGGTATGTGAAACTAGGTGGTATAAACTTAGCAACAATGTAATTAGCATAATCAGCATACCATGGAGCAGTATGAGAAGCATTTATGACATTTAATTGCTCACCAGGAAAGCTATCACCAGTACGTAGTGGGTCATCAAGCACATTTTCTAACCTAGACAAGTTGTCTGCAACGGGGTTCTCAGCTCCCTTTCTATCAACAATATGTAAGTCAAATTCTTGTAGCAAGAGAACCCATCTAATAAGTCTAGGTTTAGCATCTTTCTTTTCCATAAGATATTTAATAGTAGCATGATCAATGTGAATAGTTACTTTAGAATCAACAATATAAGGTCTGAACTTATCACAAGCAAATACAACTGTTAAGAATTCTTTTTCAGTAGTGTCGGATTTCGGGTTCCGGCAGACCCTTGAGGTCCGAACACTGGGGTGTGCGCGGAGATCTCTCACCTACCGATCTACGTCCAATCTCCTCGCGTGATCTAAGCTGAAAACAACGAACAACACAAGGGACACGAGGTTTATACTGGTTCGGGCCACCGTTGTGGTGTAATACCCTACTCTAGTGTGTGGTGTGGTGGATTGCCTCAGGGGATGATGATGAACAATACAAGGGAAGAACAGCCTCGCGAGAGGTGTTCTTGAGCTGGTGCGATGAACTGCTTGGGTGAGTTCAGTCGCCTCTCTCTCTCTCTCTCTGCTAGGGCTCTATCAGATCTTTAGATGTCTAGGTGTGTCGATCCCTTAATGTCTCGATGTCTCCCCCTCCCTTCTTTTGTGGTGGCTAGCTCTATTTATAGAGGCCCTGGGCCTCTCCCCAAATAATGAGCGGGAAGGGCGCCAACAATTGGCCATTTTGAAGGGGAACATCTAGTACAAGTTATCATGACCAAAGGTGGTCTTCGGCTACCAAAAGTACTGGTGATGACGCCGTCTTGGGCTCCACGGTGACCTCCGTCCTGCCGCTCTAATGGTCTTGGTCTCATTGCACCGGAATGGCAACCTTTGCCCGATGCCTTGGCATGTGCTTGCCCCCTTTGCACCAAAGGGGAAACAAGGACACAGCACAGGCCGGCGCCCGCCTGGTCCCGATCGTCATGGCTTGCGTCACGGGCTCCTCGCGAGGTACCCATGCCTTGATCTCTCCGCCTCCTCGCGAGCCCGCCTGATGAGGCTGCCTCTAAGGAAGCTTTCTGTCGTCTGCCCCACGAGGCTCAGCCCCTCACGAGGGTCTTGAGCTTGAGCTGATGAAGATGGGCCATGCTGGGCCCCCACTTGAGCCACGCCACAGGCCGCAGGCAGGCAAGTCTGGGGACCCTCATTCCCAGAACGCCGACAGTAGCCCCCGGTCCCAAGGCGCGCCCGGGCTTGGCCTAGCAGGGAAGCGAAGAGGCAAGCGCGAAGCGCCGCGGGCCCCAATAGCCTGCGGCCTTGGGCGTCGCGTGGCGATTGATTGGTCGTGGGCGTCTGCGCTTCCCCACGACGCCTCGGCGGCCGCACGACTTGACGAGTCCCTGCATGCAGAGAGACCGGTCATGATTACCTACGATCGTGGTGCTCGGCGGTTGGCCTCCTCCGGCTATAAGTACGGGGCTGCGTGACCCCCTTAAGTCCATCCCTTCCTGCTGCTCCCTTCCTTCTTCTTCCTCGTTCTTGCTTCTCCTTACGCTAATGGCACCAATCCGCCGGTTTTCTGCAGAAGAGAAGGGAAAGGCCCCCCGAGAGGGTCATGACCCACTTCCGCCGAAGAAGCGGCTGGTCCTCTGCCACCGAGATGAGGGTGCTCAATAGGAGGTGTTGAGGCCCTGGTATGAACGGCCGCCGCCTGGTTATCCGCTACCCTTGTACGCCCGCATCGTGGGTCCTGGGGGAGAAGGCATCGAGCGACATCGATGGTGCCGCCTCGATGCCGGCGAGTCACGGTGGTGCGCGTCGTTCCTCCTGGAGTCCACGCCGAGCGCTCCTCTCGTGAGCTCGTGCTCCACGCCGCCATGCCTCCAAGCTCTTGGATTCGCCTTCCTCCCTCCTTCGCCTTCGAGATGCCGTCGAGCAGGGCTCTGGAGCTCTGGCTGCAGCACGCTGGCTGCAGTACCCTTGCGACCGGAGCGGAGGTCGTGGTCGTCGCTCCGGGCAAGGTCTTCATGACCCGAGGCTGGGGCGAGTTCGCCCGGGTCTGCCGGACGGTAGGTTCCCTCGTAATTCATCTTGAATACGACGACGCCTCCCTGATGTTCTTCAAGGTCTTCGATGCTGAAGGACGCCGGCTGGAGTGCTGCCCCAGGGAGAGCGGCAGGGGCAACGAACCGGCGAGGACCTGGCTCGCCCATCGGCCCTCCAGCAGCTCCTCAGGTTGTAGCGGAGGAGTTGGGGAATCCAGCGGCTCCCCCGAGCTCCTCGCGACTCCGGAGACGAGCGACGACAGCTACAAGCCCCCGAGCTCGTGCCGTGCTCAGGGCGGGGCAGCTGCGTCTAGCCGCTGACGCCACTGATCTGGATGGGGTTGGCGCCGGCGTTGGGCAGCCCACTGTTGATGATGGCGTCCCTTGCGGAAGTGCGGGCGATTAGCGTTTCTTAGGATCAGTACTTTTGTTCCCTGCGAGGAATCGAAGCAACACCCCGTGGGGGTATGTAAGGTGCCTGCCATGTCTTTTGTGAACATTATATCTTAATATGAATCAATGCGAGGTGCTTGTCCTGTCCCGGCTCGGCCCCCCTTTCTATCCTCATGAGGACTTGGCGCTCTACGCCGACAGGTCCCAGTCCCCAGGCAGGCTTCAGCCGTCGCTGGTATGCCAGGTTGCGATGCCGTGGTCAAGGCCAGGAGGTGAGCGGCCCGAGGTCCGGTAAGAGCCCCTGAGTCGTGATGCTCGGGAGGTCCCCTTTAGCGCTCAAGCAGCCCTCGCTGGGCGAGAAAGGAAGGCAATGTCGCCATGACAGAGCCGCACTGGGCGAGGGTTTGGCGCTGCGTTAATCCAACTCTTGTAAGGGCGTGACTTATCTCTTGAGTCTGGTGTAGTTCCTCGATGAAGCGCCCGGCCCGAGTGGTGGCAGCTGAGGCGCTGTTGGGTTAGGTCCTCACGAGCTTCTTCCCACTCCCCCGCACTTTCCTTAATGCTCTACGTCCTCAGGTCCCGGCCCTCGAGCGAGCTCAGCTGCCGCTGGTATGACAGGTCGCGATGCCGTGGGTCAAGGCCAGGGGGTGAGGGCTAGAGAGCTAGTAGGAGCCCATGAGTCACGATGCTCAGGCGCCCCTTTTAATGTGCAAGCAGTCCGTGCCGGAGAGAGGGAGAGACAGCTCGCGACGTCCCCAGCGTTGCTCCTGGAGTAGGTCCTGCACACCAATCATGAAGAGAAACAAGACCTGTCGTTACGGTTGCCAGCCAACCTTTGGTCGCTCCGAGGAAGAGACTGGGGCACTGAGGGCCCGGTGAGGTGGTGCCTTGCGGGGCTGCCGCGGCCAGAGCTCGACCACTCAGGTTTATCGGCGTTGCAGGGATGGACCCGTGCGCAAATGCCGTGCCAGAGCGAGCAGCTCCATAGGTAGGCGTCAATCGAGCAGGCGATTAGGTCGGGTATGTTAAGCACGCAGGAGGAAATTCTTTTTAAATAGACGCGAGAAAAGCAAATGCTGCTGGGCCAGGCCCGAGCAGCTCGGGGATGATGCAGCCTGAGGGGCGCCCCCAACAAGGTAAGTAAAGAGCATAAGCAAAACGGAGACATGCCGCAGGGACGGACCCATGCGACCTGGGAATGATGTGGGCCTGTGGGCGCTCCCAGCTAAAAATAGAACTTAGAAAGATGTCACCTGGTGCCGTTGAAGATGAAGTGATGTTGAAGAAGCGGGCGATGCGCGATGAAGACGTCGACCCTCACGAGCCCCCAGGCCCAGGAGCCTTGGGAGGCTCTGGGGGCACAAGTGGGTTTCCGAGGGCCATCTCCATCTCCGCCAGGACCGTGCAATGCCCGACCTCCTGGGCCTCCAGGATGCTCCTCAGCAGGCGCTGATGAGCGGCGACCGCGTCCGGCATGCCAGAAGGCATGCGAACTTAGCTGTGAGGTGGACCCTCGCAACACCCCACGCGCGAAGGCCAGAGGCGCTCCTGAGATGCGGCTCGGTTGAGCCCTGGCACGTCGATGCAGATGCGCAGCCCACCATCCTCGCCTGGATGTGGGCCCACGGCGGGCAAGCGGTGGCTGCCGCGCATGACTCTCGACTCCTGTAGCTCCTGGGTGTTTCTTGCGATGAACTCCTGTGGGTTTGGTCTTCCTTGCCTTGTACCTTCCTGAGGGAAACGTGCCTGGAAGCACCCCTCCAAGTGGCGCCCGAGCGCCTCCCTTGTGACCTTGGCAAAGTCGGTGGCTCTCCAAGAAAGAGCCCCCGAGCCCTGCCTAAGGAGGGCGTCGGGCGCGCCTTCCTATGCGAGAGAGGGTGGCGCTCCCTGATTGGGCGCAGATCCTGACGCAACACCTCCGGAGGTGACTGCCTCCTTATGGCTTGGGCCAGGCGAAACCTTCTTCTTCTTAAGGGTCGCCTCGGGAAGTCTTCCGTTCCTGTGGTCTGGGTCTTCAATTGCTGCGGCTTGGAATGCGCGCTCAAGTGAACACACTGCGTCCCTTTGTTCACAGGGTACGGTGATGACTCCACCGCTTCCTGGCATCTTGAGGACATCGTATCCATGGTGAGTCACTGCCATGAACTTGGCCAGGGTTGGGTACCCGAGGATGGTGTTGTATGGCAGACGGATGTGGGCGACGCCGAAGTCGATGAGCTCGGTGCGGTAGTTGTCGTAGGTGCCAAAGGTCACTGGGAGGCGGATCTGTCCCAAGGAGGCGGTGGAACCGGCTCCGACGCCCGAGAAAGGCCGGCTGGGTCGGAGTCGCTCCAGCGGCACATGGAGGAGGCTGAAGGCCTCCACCGAGAGCACGTTGAGGCCGGCACCACCGTCGATGAGGGTCCTGGTGACGGGCACTTGGCAGATGGTGGGGGTGCACATCATCGGGAGCGCGCCCGAACCGATGGGGTTGAAGGGGTGATCCTCCGAGTCGAAGGTTAGATCGGCCTCGGGCGCCACCCAGTCCGGGGGGGCTTCTCGACGCTTGGAGGCGGTGCTGATCCAGTGAGTGAACGGCTTGACGTGATGGCTCGAGGGTGATGCCTGGGAGCCACCTAGGAGAGCTGTGACGACGGGCGGCGCTGGTGCGGCAAAACGGGCGAGGAAGAGGTCGCACAGCTCCACCCAGGAGGTGACAGAAGCCGTCGGCAGGTGGAGGAGCCACGCGCGTGGGACGCCGGTGAGGGCCATGGGTAACCAGTTGGCCATCACCCGGTCGTCGCCCCCGGCTCTGAGGACGGCCTCCTCGTACGCCAGCAGGAAAATCATCGGGTCTGTCACGCCGTTGTAGCGCAGCGGCATCTCGGGCTTGAACTTGTCCGGCCACTGCACCCGTCGCAAGGTGGGGGCCAAGGCCCGGAGCCCCCTGGCCCCAGTGCCGGCATCCGTTGCTGGAGTGGGCGGCGCGTTGTCCGCCATGAGGGCGGGATGCGATGTTGGGGGAGAGCGGGTCGTCAGGAGGGAGAACTCCGGTGCACCCCCTACCTGGCGCGCCAAATGTCGGATTTCGGGTTTCGGCAGACCCTTGAGGTTCGGACACTGGGGTGTGTGCGGAGATCTCTCCCCTACCGATCTACGTCCAATCTCCTCACGTGATCTAAGCTGAAAACAATGAACACCACAAGGGACACGAGGTTTATACTGGTTCAGGCCACCGTTGTGGTGTAATACCCTACTCAAGTGTGTGGTGTGGTGGATTGCCTCAGGGGCTGATGATGAATAGTACAAGGGAAGAACAGCCTCGCTGTAGGGTCGAAAGTATGTCTAGAGGGGGGGCGATTAGACTACTTGACCAAATAAAAACTTAACCTTTTCCCAATTTTAGTTCTTGGCAAATTTTAGCTATTTTAGGACAAGTCAAGCAATCATCACATAATTCAAGCAAGCATGCAAAGAGTATATTGGCAGCGGAAAGTAAAGCATGCAACTTGCAAGAATGTAAAGGGAAGGGTTTGAAGGATTCAAACGCAATTGGAGACACGGATGTTTTTCCCGTGGTTCGGATAGGTGGTGCTATCCTACATCCACGTTGATGGAGACTTCAACCCACGAAGGGTAACGGTTGCGCGAGTCCATGGAGGGCTCCACCCACGAAGGGTCCACGAAGTAGCAACCTTGTCTAGCCCACCATGGCCATCGCCCACGAAGGACTTGCCTCACTAGCGGTAGATCTTCACGAAGTAGGCGATCTCCTTGCCCTTACAAACTCCTTGGTTCAACTCCACAATCTTGTCGGAGGCTCCCAAGTGACACCTAGCCAATCTAGGAGACACCACTCTCCAAGAAGTAACAAACGGTGTATTGATGAAGAACTCCTTGCTCTTGTGCTTCAAATGATAGTCTCCCCAACACTCAACTCTCCCTCATAGGATTTGGATCTAGTGGAAAGAAGATTTGAGTGGAAAGCAACTTGGGAAGGCTAGAGATCAAGATTCATATGGTAGGAATGGAATGTCTCGGTCTCAACACATGAGTAGGTGGTTCTCTCTCAGAACATATGAGTTGGAATGGTGTATGTGTTCTGATGGCTCTCTCTTCGAACAAAGAGGAGGTGGAGGGGTATATATAGCCTCCACACAAAATCCAACCGTTACACACAATCTACCAATCTCGGTGGGACCGAATCAATAAACTCGGTCAGACCGAAAAGGTAAACCTAGTGACCGTTAGAGATTTTCGGTGGGACTGACATGCAACTCGGTAGGACCGATTCTGTTAGGGTTTGGGCATAACGTAATCTTGGTGAGACCGATTACACAAACTCGGTGAGACCGAGTTTGGTAATAAGCTAACCAGAGAGTTGGTCAGGTAAACTCGGTGGGACCGATTTGCTCTTTCGGTGAGACCGAAAAGTTACAAAAGGGAAATACAGAGTTTACATTGCAGTCTCGGTGGGACCGATTCGCTCTTTCGGTGAGACCGAAAAGTTACGAAAGGGAACCAAAGAGTTTGCAACCCCATCTCGGTGAGACCGAGATCCCTATCGGTAGGACCGAATTGCTAGGGTTTGGCAGTGGCTTAAGACATATGAAACTCGGTGGCGCCGGATAGATAGAATCGGTATGACCGAGTTTGGCTTAGGGTTTAGGTCATTTGTGGATATGGGAAAGTAGCTGAGGATTCTGGAGCATATCATTAAGCACATGAAGCAAGAGGCTCATTAAGCAACACCTCATCCCTCCTTGATAGTATTGGCTTTTCCTAAAGACTCAATGTGATCTTGGATCACTAAAATATAAAATGAAGAGTCTTGAGCTTTTGAGCTTGAGACAATCCTTTGTCCTTAGCATTTTGAGGGTTCCACTTTCACATCCATGCCATGCCAATCATTGAGCTTTCCTGAAATAACCATCTTGGAATAGCATTAGCTCAATGAGCTATATGTTGTTATGAATTACCAAAACCACCTAGGGATAGTTGCACTTTCAATTTCCCCCTTTTTGGTAATTGATGACAACATATAGATCAAAGCTTCGACAAATGATAATAAGCATGAAATATATCGTCGCTTTGAGAAGTATGTGATAAGTAAGAGCTCCCCCTAAATTTGTGCATATTTAAAATTTTGCTTTGGACTGCAAATGCACAAAGAGTTAGAGTCATGGGTTACTCTTCCATGTCACATACATCTTGGTGGAGCGCTTAAAATGGTAAGAATGAAATACATGCACTCATCACCAAGAATAGTGAGTGATCACATAAGATAGATAGGATAAAAATAGCATTAAGCAAACATTAAGTGTAGCTTATGATCAAACACATGATCATCGATGTCTCACAGATAATGACGTAGTATCTCACACAAAAGCAAACGAATTTCGAAAAACCACCAAATAAAACAAGAGAGAATAAAAGCAACACTCTCTCTCGAAGCCTATGATCTATACATTTTCTCCCCCTTTGGCAATAAGTTACCAAAAAGTTCCTAGAAAATGCATAGTGCTAAGTCGACACTCAGGCTTGATCTTCAGGTGGTGGTGGAGTCCGGATCACTCCAAGGACGAAGGCTTCCGTAGATGTTGAAGTAGACGCTGGAGCTGAAGTAGATGCTGGAGTTGGAGCTGATGCTATGCCTGGAGCTGAGGCGGTTGCTCTTGTGTCAGGAACTGGCACTGCAGACGACCTCGGAGCTTGGGGCACTCTGGCAAAGGCATCAGTTGTAGTCTTGCCTCTCCTCTCCTGCATGTCATCCTGGAGCTGCTCCACTGCAGACTGAATCTCTGTCACTTTGACATCCAAGTCATAGAACTTTTGTTCCATGATCCTCTCTAAGCTTGCCTGGTTTTGAGTTAGGGTGGCTAGTCCTTGCTCAATCCGCAGGGTGGATGCAATCAAGTAACCAAGCTGCTCTTGTTTGGTTTTCAGGAAATATTCAGATGCCTCCGCTTGAGTAGGCATCTTGGCAGCTTTCTCCTTCCTAGCCTTCTCCTTCTTGGCTTGTGCTTGGGCAGATGATGGCTCATTCTTAGTCATGACCACTTGATTATCTTCAAAATCTGGACGGATAGGCAGGTGTTCCTTGTCCAACAGGTATATGCCCGTGCCCATCTTGGAGTTGATGAGCTCCTGAATCTGTGGGGCATATCCACAGCTCCTCTTCTGGTCTACTGCTGTCCTCTTAATGGTCTCTACCATTAGGCTCATCACCTTGAATTTCTGAGGCACGTCAAAGATATGAAGCAAGTTGATCGCGTGGCCTCTGATCATCTTGTGATCTCCAGACTTGGGCAATAAGGTGTGCCTCAGTATCCAATTGATAGTGGGCAGCCCTGATAGAAGATAATGTACTGAGCCAAACTTGAAAGTGTCAAGTGCTTCATTTGGAATCTCCTTGTACATGTTGGACATAGAGTTGTGGTCCATCTTCTTCTTGGCATAAACGTCCAAGTCATCTGCTTGCTCCTCTGGGGCATTTATCAGCTGAGCCCATTCAGCAACTGTAGACTAGTACCTCGTACCCTCTGACATCCAAATTATCCTACCATCCGGATAAAAATGGGCTGTGGAGTAGAACTGCATGATGAGTTCCTCGTTCCACTTTGTGAGCTTCTGCCCAACAAAGTCCTCTACTCCACACGCCTTGAAGCTGTCCTGCACTCCATGGTAGTACTCCTCATTATCCTTGATGTATTGCCAATCGACCCATCTCATGTCACAGACAATGGGCTTCTTGTCTAGCAGCACTGTCTCATAGAAATCTTGCTGCTCCTTGGTGTGAAACCTGTAGTCCACTACAGTCCTTCTCCTTGAAGCATACGGGTCTGCTTCTCTCCACTTCCGGAGCCCTGAATCTCTCCTAAGTTTCATATCCTCAGCCACAGGATGAGCATCATTGTGGTCTGGGATCTTGGCCTTGAGCTTTCTAAGAACATTTTCTTCCTCTTCTTCTGCAACTTCAGGCACTGGGGCCTTGTTCTTCTCAGCAGCTGGGATGCTTCTGGTATTCCTCTTTGGCTTGGGCTTTGGAGCTGGCTTGGCCTTGGAAGCAGCTGCCCCTGATCTTATGGCATCACCCATCAGCTTGGGTGCCTTTGGTGCTGGTGCAACCACCTCTTCTTCTTCCTCCTCATCTTCCATGATGGAAGCTTTGCCAAGCACTCTGGCTACAGTTTTCTTCACCCTTTCTTTCCTCTTCTTGCCCTCAGCAGCTACTGGCTCTATGGGAGTGGGCTTCTCAGTTGAAGCTCTAGCCTTTGACATAGGCTGCCTGCCTGCTGGCCTTTTGAACTTCAACCCTGGCTTTGTACCTTGTGCTGGCTCAACTCTCTTGGAGGTTGCTTCCTCTTCTGCCACATAATCCTCATCTTCTGAGTCTCAGGTTCTCTTCTTTCTCTGTCGTGTGACAGCTTTAGGCAGATTGCTGGGGGTGCTCCTGCTGCCATCATCTGAGGAACTTGAGGGACTAGTGCCCTCACTCAGCTGCACTTGCTGTTCTGACAGGTTCTGGCTATCACTTTGGTCTGACATGATGCAAGCTCTGACTGCTGACCCTGTGAATAGGTTATAGATGAGATAGAGTAGATGAGCATCACAAAATGCAGAGATTTTTGCAAAAGAATAATTCAAAAACTTAGTTTTAGTTTCCCACTGAAACATCTCGGATCTACCGATTTCTAAACTCGGTGATACCGAAGCAGTTTTGGAACCTAAACTAGTGAACTCGGTCAGACCGAGTCACAGTTCGGTGGCACCGAGACTGCTAGGGTTTCACAGAATTCCAAAATCGGTCACACCGATAAGTAATTCTCGGTCAGACCGAGTCTTACTTGTGCAATGGCATAAGCCAAATCGGTGGGACCGAGTTTTTCAACTCGGTGGGTCCGAGATGGTTTCGGCGGAAACCTAACCCTAAAATTTTCGAATTAAACCTAATCTACGAGTTCATTGACTGGATAGGAGTTTATCAAATGTGGCAAGAATCATGATGATCACAAAGTGCTAGGAATCGGATTGGAGAATAGCACAAAGATCGAGTCCATACCCTAGTTCGGCGGAGACTCGCTACGGCGGCAACGGCAGGGTTGATTCCCATTGACGGCGATGGAGACCAGCGACTGGAGGCTGCTGGCGGCGAGGAGACGATCCGGAGACCAAGTTGGCAGAGCAAGCTATCGCGCGGGCGAAGGGGTTCGGAGAAATTTCCAAATTTTTTGCCCGTGACTATATATAGCCCGACAATGTCGGTGTGACCGAGTGGAACAACTCGGTGGCACCGAGATGCATAACTGCGAGCAGTTAATGCAACTCGGTGTGACCGAAAGGTTCAAATCGGTTGCACCGAGATCGAAAACCTAGATCAACTTAATGATCTCGGTAGGACCGAAAGTAGGGAATCGGTCAGACCGAGAATCACAAAGAGGTTTTGGAAGTTTAAGTCTATGACGAATCGGGGACTCCGAGCGCTCCTCACACAGAGTGGTTCGAATCTGACTTGATCAATTTTTGTGATGTAGAATGAATAGAGTTTGAGACGAGAAAAGCATAGATAGCTAGAGGAGGTTCTTAGGCATTCTTGTCCATCCACTTGGCAAAAGAAAATAAAGCCAAACAATCAAAACAACAAGTGGATGTCCTCGAATGAGTAAAATATGCAAACAACATGCTCACACAATAAGATGGCAAATGAAATATGTGACAAAGCATGCACAACCAATTCTAGCATCTATCAAGCAATTTGCGATGACTAGGTCATCTATATATGAGCATATTGACTTAGGAGTCAAGTGAGAACACTTGATCATAGGTCATACTCATCGTTTAATCTCAAGTGGGGTTACCACTTTTACATAAAGCATTGTTGTGTTCACATCTTTAGAGTTGCTTTAGCTCAAGTCTTAGAGTAAAGCTCCCCTAGATGTGATATCCCCCCTAAGAGGGATGAACTAACCTTGGGTTTTGTTGATGATGACTTCATGTAGATGTTGAAGATGTGGATGCTCAATGTTGATGTAGATCACTTGGAGCTATCCATTTGAGTGAATTGCACTTTCAATACCTACATGGGTTAGTCCCACAAGGAACAAACAAGGATATCCATAGACATAGAGTGATGCACACACAAGATGATGTCCATGAAAACTTTTAGGTTACCTTGTCCCTTGTCTTACCAACAAGAGGGTTTGTGACTCCTTGAACTAGTGCAAGATGTGGAAGTTGATTGCACTTGTTCTTGCCAAAATGATAAGAGTGAAGTATGTTGGCGGAGTCACCCTCAAGAACTCTCTAGTTCTTCTTCTTTTGGATCCACATCATCTTGATGGGAATCCTTGGAGTTGTAGTCGTATTTGATGAAGTGGAACTTGAAGTAGTCTTGGGAATCCACTTGACTAAGGTCTTAGGAGCTTCTTCAAATGCACCAATTTCCTCTTGAAGCTTGTCCTTGCCTTTTTGCTTGTAGTCTTGTGGTGGAAGATCATCTTGAGCTTGTGTCCCCTTGAAGGAAGTATCATACTTCTCTTGTTGAGGAACAAACTTTGTCTTGGGGTATTGATCTTCTTCCCACTCAACTCCATTGGCATTGAACTTTCGTTCAAAACCAACACCTTGATTCTTCCGGTGCATTCCTTGTTCGCGCACAATTTCCTCGAATTGCTTACTCCCGGCAAGGCTTTTGTACACTCCTTCTCTATAATTCCCTTCAATAAGCTATTTTCTTGCTCAAGTGTAACTTGGCTAAGAGAATCATTAGTGGAATCAAGAGAACTACTAGAAGCAACAATATTGGATTTAGCATGATCATTGTTACTACTAGAGGAAGAATCTTTCTTGTTCTTGTTACTAGACTTGACTTGAGGCATGTAAGTGGATAAGAGTAAACGCTTGGCAATGTAAGAAGAACTTTTCTTGCGGAGATCATCATTGATTGCTTTTAAAAACTCATGCTCTTGCTCAAGATTGAGCTTTTCAAAGCGTAATTTCTCATGAGCTCTTAAAAGTTCTCGATGATCTTCGAAGATAGTTTCATGAGCTAACTTAAGAGTGTTTAGTTCTTTAGTTAGAGCCTCAACCTTCTCCTTATCATTGTCATTCATTTTATCTTGATTAGCATGATTAATTGACGTTTCATCATAGTATTCATCACTAGAGTTGTCAACAAGCAAATCATCATCACCTAACAAGTCATCTTCATCACTATTAAAATCAACATACTCGGGGTGTGTTACCTTAGGACCTTTGGCCATGAAGCATCTTGCAATTCCTTCATTTGGTGAATCAAATAGGTCGTAGGAGTTGGATGACACAAGTGCTAGACCGGCAACACCTTCATCTTGAGTATCTTCAGAGTCGGAGTGATAACTTCTCTCGGAGTGGCTGTCGGAGTTGGAGCCGGATACCCATTCACCAACATGAGCTTGATGTCTTCGTTTTGTGTAGCTCCTTGATGATTTTTCCTTCCTTTCCGAATCCTTGCTTCTCCATGAGTATCTTCGTTCATAACGATCATCTCTACTCCTTCTCTCTCTTGGTGGTGAATCTTTGCTTCTTCTTTTTGGAGAATCTTCTCTTCTCTTGTAGGGAGCCGTACACTCATTGGAATAGTGTCCGGGTCTTCCACAATTGTAGCAGTTTCGCTCTCGACTAGAAGATCTTTTGTCATTGTAGGACCTTGACTTGAAGCTTCTATCTTTGCTTCTACTCTTGTAGAACTTGTTGAAGTTCTTCACCATTAAGCTCAATTCTTCGTTGAAGCTTTGTTTCTCACTTGATGATGTAGGGGCTTCACATTAGGCTTTGTAGGCACCACTTGATTTGTTGTGAAGTTCCTCTTTATCCTTAAGTGACATCTCATGAGCAACAATTCTTCCAATCACTTCTGTTGGCTTGAGATCTTTGTAATTGGGCATCATTTGGATCAATGTGCACACGGTATCATATTTTCCATCCAAGGCTCTTAGAATCTTCTTGATGATGAATCTATCGGTCATCTCTTCACTTCCTAAGCCGGCAATCTCATTTGTGATGAGAGCAAGCCTAGAGTACATTTCAGCGACACCTTCACCATCCTTCATTTTGAACTTGTCAAGTTGACTTTGAAGCACATCCAACTTGGATTCCTTGACGGAGTCGGTACCTTCGTGCATATCAATCAAAGTGTCCCAAATTTCCTTTGCATTCTCAAGACGGCTGATTTTGTTGAATTCTTCGGGGCATAATCCGTTGAAGAGAATATCACAAGCTTGAGCATTGTATTGCAACATCTTCAACTCATCCACGGTAGATTCACGGTTTGGTTCTCTCCCATCAAAGAAGTCACCTTGCAAATCAACACACACAATAGCCCAAACGGCGGGGTTATGTCCAAGAATATGCATTTTCATTTTATGCTTCCAACTAGCAAAATTAGTACCATCAAAGTAAGGACCTCTACGGTGATAATTTCCCTCGCTAGACGCCATGCTCTCCTAGGTTGTGAAACCAAGGCTATGACCACCAAAAGCTATGAGATCAAAGCAAATGGAGACCAAAGCTCTGATACCACTTGTAGGATCGAAAGTATGTCTAGAGGGGGGGGGGGTGATTAGACTACTTGACCAAATAAAAACTTAACCTTTTCCCAATTTTAGTTCTTGGCAGATTTTAGCTATTTTAGGACAAGTCAAGGAATCATCACATAATTCAAGCAAGCATGCAAAGAGTATATTGGCAGCAGAAAGTAAAGCATGCAACTTGCAAGAATGTAAAGGGAAGGGTTTGGAGGATTCAAACGCAATTGGAGACACGGATGTTTTTCCCATGGTTCGGATAGATGGTGCTATCCTACATCCACGTTGATGGAGACTTCAACCCATGAAGGGTAATGGTTGCGCGAGTCCATGGAGGGCTCCACCCACGAAGGGTCCACGAAGTAGCAACCTTGTCTATCCCACCATGGCCATCGCCCACGAAGGACTTGCCTCACTAGCGGTAGATCTTCACGAAGTAGGCGATCTCCTTGCCCTTACAAACTCCTTGGTTCAACTCCACAATCTTGTCGGAGGCTCCCAAGTGACACCTAGCCAATCTAGGAGACACCACTCTCCAAGAAGTAACAAATGGTGTGTTGATGATGAACTCCTTGCTCTTGTGCTTGAAATGATAGTCTCCCCAACACTCAACTCTCTCTCACAGGATTTGGATCTAGTGGAAAGAAGATTTGAGTGGAAAGCAACTTGGGAAGGCTAGAGATCAAGATTCATATGGTAGGAATGGAATGTCTCGGTCTCAACACATGAGTTGGTGGTTCTCTCTCAGAACATATGAGTTGGAATGGTGTATGTGTTCTGATGGCTCTCTCTTCAAACAAAGAGGAGGTGGAGGGGTATATATAGCCTCCACACAAAATCCAACCGTTACACACAATCTACCAATCTCGGTGGGACCGAATCAATAAACTCGGTCAGACCGAAAATGTAAACCTAGTGACCGTTAGAGATTTTCGGTGGGACTGACATGCAACTCGGTAGGACCGATTCTGTTAGGGTTTGGGCATAACGTAATCTCGGTGAGACCGATTACACAAACTCGGTGAGACCGAGTTTGGTAATAAGCTAACTAGAGAGTTGGTCAGGTAAACTCGGTGGGACCGATTTGCTCTTTCGGTGAGACCGAAAAGTTACAAAAGGGAAACACAGAGTTTACATTGCAATCTCGGTGGGACCGATTCGCTCTTTCGGTGAGACCGAAAAGTTACGAAAGGGAAACAGAGAGTTTGCAACCCCATCTCGGTGAGACCGAGATCCCTATCGGTAGGACCGAATTGCTAGGGTTTGGCAGTGGCTTATGACATATGAAACTCGGTGGCGCCGGATAGATAGAATCGGTATGACCGAGTTTGGCTTAGGGTTTAGGTCATTTGTGGATATGGGAAAGTAGCTGAGGATTTTGGAGCATATCATTAAGCACATGAAGCAAGAGGCTCATTAAGCAACACCTCATCCCTCCTTGATAGTATTGGCTTTTCCTAAAGACTCAATGTGATCTTGGATCACTAAAATATAAAATGAAGAGTCTTGAGCTTTTGAGCTTGAGCCAATCCTTATTCTTTAGCATTTTGAGGGTTCCACTTTCACATCCATGCCATGCCAATCATTGAGCTTTCCTGAAATAATCATCTTGGAATAGCATTAGCTCAATGAGCTATATGTTGTTATGAATTACCAAAACCACCTAGGGATAGTTGCACTTTCACTCACGAGAGGTGTTCTTGAGCTGGTGCGATGAACTGCTTGGGTGAGTTCAGTCGCCTCTCTCTCTCTCTGCTAGGGCTCAATCAGATATCTAGATGTCTAGGTGTGTCGATCACTCGATGTCTCGATGTCTCCCCCTCCCTTCTTTTGTGGTGGCTAACTCTATTTATAGAGGCCCTGGGCCTCTCCCCAAATAATGAGCGGGAAGGGCGCCAACAATTGGCCATTTTGAAGGGGAACATCTAGTACAAGTTATCCTGACCAAAGGTGGTCTTCGGCTGCCAAAAGTACTGGTGATGACGCCGTCTTGGGCTCCACGGCGACCTCCGTCCTGCCGCTCTGCTGGTCTTGGTGTCGTTGCACCGGAATGGCAACCTTTGCCCGATGCCTTGGCCTGTGCTTGCCCCCTTTGCACCAAAGGGGAAACAAGGACACTGCACAGGCCAGCGCCCGCCTGGTCCCGATCGTCATGGCTTGCGTCATGGGCTCCTCGCGAGGTACCCTTGCCTTGATCTCTCCGCCTCCTCGCGAGCCCGCCTGATGAGGCTGCCTCTGAGGAAGCTTTCTGTCGTCCGCCCCGCGAGGCTCGGCCCCTCACGAGGGTCTTGATCTTGAGCTAATGAAGATGGGCCGCGCTGGGCCCCCACTTGAGCCACGCCGCAGGCCGCAGGCAGGCAAGTCTGGGGACCCCCCGTTCCCAGAACACCGACAAGTAGTAGCATAATTTCTTTGAGCATCGTCTAGAGTTTTACTAGCATATTGAATAACATTTAGTTTCTTATCAACTCTTTTTCCTAGAACAACACCTACAACATAATCACTAGCATCACACATAATTTCAAAGGGTAAATTCCAATCAGGTGGCTGAACAATAGGTGCAGAAATCAATGATTTCTTAAGTATTTCAAATGCTTCTACACAATCATCATCAAAGACAAATGGTATATCTTTTTGTAATAAATTAGTCAGAGGCCGAGAAATTTTTGAGAAGTCCTTAATGAACCTCCTATAAAAACCGGCATGACCAAGGGAACTTCTTATACCTTTGATGTCCTTGGGACATGGCATCTTTTCAATAGCATCAACCTTGGCTTTATCAACTTCAATACCTCTTTCAGAAACTTTATTCCCCAAGACAATACCTTCATTAACCATAAAGTGGCACTTTTCCCAATTCAAGACAAGATTAGTTTCTTCACATCTCTGTAAAACTCGATCAAGGTTGCTCAAGCAATCATCAAAAGAAGATCCATAAACGAAAAAGCCGTCCATGAAAACCTCACAAATCTTTTCACAAAAGTCAGAGAATATAGCCATCATGCATCTTTGAAAGGTAGCAGGTGCATTACATAAACCAAAAGGCATACGTCTATAAGCAAAAGTACCAAAAGGGCATGTAAAAGTAGTCTTTGATTGATCTTTGGCTGACACAGGTATTTGAGAGAAACCAGAATAACCATCTAGAAAGCAAAAATGTGTATTTTTGGACAATCTTTCTAGCATTTGATCGATAAAAGGTAAGGGGTAATGATCCTTTTTAGTAGCCTTATTTAATTTGCGGAAATCAATTACCATCCTATAACCTGTAATAATTCATTGAGGAATCAATTCATCTTTATCATTAGGAACAACACTAATACCTCCCTTCTTAGGGACACAATGGACAGGACTTACCCACTGACTATCAACAATGGGATAGATTATACCTGCCTCAAGGAGCTTTAGTATCTCCTTTCTTACCACTTCTCTCATTTTAGGATTCAGCCGGCGTTGATGATCACGAACTGGTTTAGCATCTTCTTCCAAATTAATTTTATGTTGACATAGAGTGGGACTAATGCCCTTAAGATCATCAAGAGTATACCCAATAGCGGCACGGTGCTTCTTCAGAGTTTTCAATAATCTCTCTTCTTCATGTTCTGAAAGGTTAGCACTAATAATAACAGGATATATCCTTTTCTCATCAAGATAATGTAACACCCTCGATGCGACTATATCTCCCATGTGTCGAGGCACGACTTACAGGCATAATCGCATTGAAGGCAATGTCGCAAGTGAGGTAATCTTCACACAACCCATGTAATACAATAGGGGAAAAAGTTACATAGTTGGCTTACAATCGCCACTTCACACAATACATGATTAAAGCATTACATCAATCAAACACACTCATGGTCCGACTACGGAACCAAAATAAAAGAAGAACCCCAAATGCGATAAAGGTCCCCGATCGACCCCAACTGGGCTCCACTACTGATCGACTAGAACGAAACAATATAAATGAACAAGGTCTTCAACAAGCTCCTCCTGAGCTGGGTTGCGTCATCTGCACGGACTCATCGGCACCTGCAATCTGGTTTTGGAAGTATCTGTGAGCCACAGGGACTCAGCAATCTCGCACCCTCGCGATCAAGACTATTTAAGCTTATGGGTAAGGTAAAGGTATGAGGTGGAGCTGCAGCAAGCGACTAGCATATATGGTGGCTAAGTTATTCGCAAAAGAGAGCGAGAAGAGAAGGCAAAGCACGGTCGATAAAAGTATGATCAAGAAGTGATCCTGGACTACCTATGTCAAGCATAACTCCAACAACCGTGTTCACTTCCCGGACTCCGCCGGAAAGAGACCATCACGGTTACACACGCGGTTGATTCATTTTAATTAAGGTCAACTTCAGGTTTTTTACAACCGGATGTTAACAAATTCCCATCTTCCCATAACCGTGGGCACGGCTTTCGAAAGTTCAAATCCCTGCAGGGTGTCCCAACTTAGCCCATAACAAGCTCTCACGGTCAACGAAGGAATAGACCTCCACCTGAGACATTCCGATCAGACTCGGTATCCCAGTACAACAAGACATTTCGACAGGGTAAAACTAAACCAGCAACACCGCCCGAATGTGCCGACAAATCCCGATAGGAGCTGCACATATCTCTTTCTCAGGGCACACTCAGATTGTCTTAGGTACGGGCAAGCCAGCCCAGGGTTGCCCCTGGTGGCCACCGGCAGCTGACAGGTGGACCAACACTCAGAGGAGCACTGGCCCCGGGGGGGGTGGGGGTGGGGGTAAAATTAAGATGACCCTTGAGTCTGCAGAACCCAAGGGAAAGAAAAGGCTAGGTGGCAAATGGTAAAACCAATGTTGGGCATTGCTGGAGAAGCTTTACTTAAGGCGAACTGTCAAGGGGTTCCCATTATAGCCCAACCGCGTAAGGGACGCAAAATCCGGGAACATAACACTGATATGACGGAAACTAGGGCGGCAAGAGTGGAACAAAACACTAGGCATAAGGCCGAGCCTTCCACCCTTTACCAAGTATATAGATGCATTAATTAAATACAATATATAGTGATATCCCAACAAGTAAACATGTTCCAACAAGGAACAACATCCCCATGTTCCAACAAGGAACAAACTTCAATCTTCACCTGCAACTAACAACGCTGTAAGAGGGGCTGAGCAACGCGATAACATAGCCAATCAACGGTTTGCTAGGACATTGGTGGGTTAGAGGCTGAACATGGCAATTTGGGAGGCTGACAAGCAAGTGGTAGGCATCGTAGCAATGGCATAGCAAAAGAGCGAGCAAACTAGCATAGCAAAGATAGTAGTGATTTCGAGGGTATGATCATCTTGCCTGAAATCCCGCAAGGAAGAAGAACGAGTCCATGAAGAAGACAAACGGGCGTAGACGAACGGATCCTCACAACACGACGTTATCGGAACCAACCCGAAGAAGCAACACCGGAAAGAAGCAAACAATCATAGTAAACAACCACCACATAGACATGGCATGATGCACAAACAAGTATGATGCATGTACGGTTTAACGAGGGCATGGCATGGCAAAATGCACAAACAATTCTACAAATTAAGTGGAGTACAATATGCAACGAGTTGCATATTGACGAAACACCACATGGCTTATTTAGTTCTCTCTCGGTTATGTACCCAACAATATTAAATGTTGTTAAACATGGCAAGAGGGTGAAGCAAATGAAAACTACCCAACTAGTCAAGTTTAAATGAGGCCGGAAACAACGAACAACAATTCCGGAAACTCCTCATGAGTATAAATTAGGTTTGGTGCTGATCTGCCCTAAACACAATTTTAGAGTTGTTTAACATGCAAGATGAGGCCACCATGTTAAACTAGGCAAAATTCTACCCCATTTACATATAAAGTTTATTTAATTCGGAGCTACGGTTATTTAGTTATGAATTAAACCGTTTTAGCATGGCATAGAAGTAAATTAATGCAAACAACATTTTTAACATTTTAAACATATATGAAAGTGACATATTATGAAACTAGACACAATTTTAAACAAGTTTCATATATTAAGTTTTCCCATATGATGCACAGATCATGAGTTATTATATGCATGAAGCTCGGGGACTTTTCTGTAAAACAGTCATCTCCTGGATATTAGACAAATTCGCAGGTCAGGAAAAAAAGCTAACGGGCCAAAACTGCAGGCTGGCCCAACAGGTGAAAAAAAATAAGAGGAGGGGGCGCTTGGGGTGTGGCTCACCCCTTGGGCTTCGGCCCGCTCGCTGGAGAGGCCAAGGCAGGCCGCAGAGGGTGCTGGCGTGCTGGAGAGGCCCACGCGGGCGAGCAGAGAGGAGGCGAGGGTCAACGTGCGGCGGCAGCGGTCCACACGATGGGTCAACGGGCTCGGCCATTACGCACTGCTCGACGCCGCGAGATGTAGAGGCGGGGAGCAGCAACGGGAGCTCGCCAGACTCCGACGACTGGTGACCGGAGTGAGCGGAGGTCAGGGATGACGGATCCACGCCGGAGCTGGGCGGATCCGGCGCCGGGGATCCCATTCCCGGCGATGGGCGGAGCTCGGGGAGGCGACGCCCCATGGCGGCGGCGTTCAGTTCCTGCAGGGAGGCGAGGACGACGCCGAAGTGCTCGATGGCCACGACGGACGCGGGACTTGAGGAGCGCAGCGCGGGAGGCGAAACAAGGAACGGATCCGAGGTGCGGGCGAGGTTGCAGGACCCAGGCGCGGGACAGCAGCGTCTTGGAGCTTCGGGGCAGCCATGGCGGAGCTCCTGGTCCTGTGTTCCCTGCGAGAGAGAGAGGGAGCAAGGAGATGAGAGGGAGAGAGATGAGAGATTAGAGAGAGGGAGACGGGGAGGAAGGGAGCCGGGCACGGCCTGTGGCGCTGGTTTCCGGCGGCGGTGGCGCAAGGGGATGAGGCCGAGCGCTCTTGGGCATCGGGGCTCCGAGCAGCTACACGATCCATTCGGGATCGAGGGGAGAAACGGCTTGCGCTGGTTGGTGGGCTGGATCGATGGAATTTCTGGATTTGGAAGACTGGTGTGAAACCGAGGAGGGGATGGATCCCAAGAGGATTTGGTTGAGTGGCGGCGCGGAATAGGAAGATGGGACAGATCACCTAAAATTTAGGGTTGCCCATATATATACGCAAATGAATTAGGTTTTGGGGGTATCTTGTCCCTCCGATCGTAAACGGACGACTGCGAATAAAATAGCTAGGGAGTCCAAATGAGAAAACGGTGACGTTTTGTAGACGTTTGGGGATGATCCGGACACGATGGTGGCGACTGCTCGGGTCGGGTGTGGGACAATTTTCGGACGCACGCGAGGGGGGCTGCGGGCTGACGAGAGGGGTTAGGTTGGACCTGGCAGTAGGTAGTGAGCTGTGCAGAAGTCCTTGGGCTGAGAGAAGAGAAGAGAGAGAGGCCCGACGACTGTTTTCGGAGACCGAAAATGTCCGACGTTAGACCGGCTATACTGCCGCTATAGTTATCCGTTGGGGTGTCAAACGAACTCCGATTGCGATGAAACTTGATAGGCGGTCTGTCTACACTATAATAAGACCGCACACCAAATCTCATCCCATTCCGAGAACATTTTCCGGCCACTTATAAAATACTATTTCGGACATGCCGCGGGCACGTGCAAGTGTGGTGGGCTCAGAACGGACAACGGAGAGAACTCGGAGAACCCGGACGAATGCAGGTTTTGAAAAACATGATGATGCAATGCACATGATGACATGATGAAATGCAACACGCAAGCAAATGACAACGCAACAACAACGAATCACTGGAGGACAGCTGGCACATCGGTCTCGGGGCGTTACAGATAAGCATATTTAAGAGTATCAGGTAACGGTTTAAGCTCAAACACGGGATCACCCTTGGGTGGAGGAGGATCCCCTAGGATATCAACAAGTAAATTGTTTTTCAGAATAGGTTCGTGTTTAAAGAATACTTCATCTAATTCCCTTCTTTCATTCGTAAACATATCATTTTCATGGTCTAGCAAATATTGTTCTAAAGGATCACTAGGAGGTACGACAATAGAAGCAAGACCAATAATTTCATCCTTACTAGGTAATTCTTCTTCATGGTGTTATCTACTAAATTTAGAGAAATTAAATTCATGAGTCATATCATCTAAACCGATAGTAACAACACATCTTTTGCAATCTATGGTAGCATTAACAGTATTTAAGAAGGGTCTACCAAATATAATGGGGCAAAAGCTATCTTGTGGGGAACCAAGAATAAGAAAATCAGCAAGATATTTAGTTTTCCCACACAAGACTTCAACATATATAACAATTCCCATTGGTGAAATAGTATCTCTATTGGCAAGTTTAATTGTGACATCAATATCTTCTATCTCAGCAGGTGCAATATCATGCATAACTTCTTGGTATAAGGAATAAGGTATTGCACTAGCACTAGCACCCATATCACATAAGCCATGATAACAATGATCTCCTATTTTAACAGAAATAACAGGCATGCCTACCACATGTCTAGGTTTATCTTTATCACGGGGTTTAGCAATTCTAGTAGTTTCATCACAGAAATAAATAACATGCCCATCAATATTATCAGACAGGAGATCTTTAACAATAGCAATATTAGGTTCAACTTTAACTTGCTTAGGAGGTGTATATGTTTTAATATTTCTTTTACGAACTACAGTTGAAGCTTTAGCATGATCCTTTATCCTAACAGGGAAAGGTGGTTTCTCAACATAAGAAGTAGGAACAATAGGATCATTATAAGTGATAGTCTTTTCTTTGACTTTAATAGGTGCAACTACTTTTACTTCTATGGGAGGATGATATTTAAACCACTTCTCCTTGGGGAGATCAACATAAGTAGCAAAAGATTCACAGAAAGAAGCTACTATCTCAGAGTCAAGTCCATATTTAGTGCTAAATTTACAAAAATATCGGTATCCATAAAAGATTTAACACAATCAAAACTAGGTGTCATACCTGACTCCTTACCATTGTCGAGGTCCCAATCTTCAGAGTTGCATTTAATTCTTTCCAATAAATCCTATTTGAATTCAATAGTCTTCATCATAAAAGAGCCAGCACAAGAAGTATCAAGCATGGTGCGATTGTTACCAGAAAGCCGAGCATAATTTTTTTGAATGATCATTCTCTTGAGAGCTCATGATTGGGGCATGAATATAACATTGATTTAAGCCTCCCCAAGCTTGAGCGATGCTTTCTCCTTCACGAGGCCAAAAATTATATATGTAATTGCAATCACGATGAACAAGATGCATAGGGTAAAACTTCTGATGAAATTCCAATTTCAATCGTTTGTAATTCCAAGACCTCATATCATCACATAGCCTATACCATGTTGATGCATCTCCCCTCAAAGATAAAGGGAAGACCTTCTTCTTAACAACATCTCCGGGTACCCCTGCAAGCTTAAATAATCCACAAACTTCGTCCACATATATTAGATGTTCATCGGGATGTTTTGTTCCATCTCCTAAAAAAGGATTAGCTAGCAGTTTTTCTATAATACCCGCAGGAACTTCAAAGCAAGCATTTTCATTTTCATTTTCAGTAGGTTCAATAGGTTGAGGAGCAACTCTTTTCTCTACTGGTCAGGGTGAAGATACCCCGAACAAGCCCCTTAGAGGATTACTTTCCATAGTAACAAGTGACAGTAAATTTCAGCACACTATATAAATTTTTCCTTACCAAATTCCACCTACCAAAGGCGCTTCACTCCCCGGCAACAGCGCCAGAAAAGAGTCTTGATGACCCACAAGTATAGGGGATCTATCGTAGTCCTTTCAATAAGTAAGAGTGTCGAACCCAACGAGGAGCAGAAGGAAATGATAAGCGGTTTCTAGCAATGTATTCTCTGCAAGTACTGAAATGAGTAGTAACAGATAGTTTTGTGATAGGATAATTGTGTAATGAGCAACAAGTAACAAAAGTAAATAAAGTGCAGCAAGGTGGCCCAATCCTTTTGTATCAAAGGACAAGCCTGGACAAACTCTTATATGATGAAAAGTGCTCCCGGGGACACATGGGAATATCGTCAAGCTAGTTTTCATCACGTTCATATGATTCGCGTTCGGTACTTTGATAATTTGGTATGTGGGTGGACCGGTGCTTGGGTACTGCCCTTACTTGGACAAGCATCCCACTTATGATTAACCTCTATTGCAAGCATCTGCAACTACAACAAAAGTATTAAGGTAAACCTAACCATAGCATGAAACATATGGATCCAAATCAGCCCCTTACGAAGCAACGCATAAACTAGGGTTCAAGCTTCTGTCACTCTAGCAACCCATCATCTTCCCAATGCCTTCCTCTAGGCCCAAATAATGGTGAAGTGTCCTGTAGTCGACATTCACATAACACCACTAGAGGAGAGACAACATACATCTCATCAAAATATCGAATGAATACCAAATTCACATGACTACTAATAGCAAGACTTCTCCCATGTCCTCAGGAACAAAAGTAACTACTCATAAATCATAAACATGTTCATAATCATAGGGGTATTAATATGCATATAGGATATGAACATATGATCTTCCACAAATTAAACCAACTAGCATCAACTACAAGGAGTAATTAACACTACTAGCAACCTACTAGCACCAATCCCGGACACAAGAGATGAACTAGGGTTTGGAGATGAGATGGTGCTGATGAAGATGTTGATGGAGATTGCCTCTCCCGATGAGAGGAGCGTTGGTGATGACGATGGCGATGATTTCCCCCTCTGGGAGGGAAGTTTCCCCGGCAGAACAGCTCCGCTAGAGCCCTAGATTGGTTCCACCAAGGTTCCGTCTCGTTTGCGGCGGAGTTTCGTCCGAGAAGATGGCTTATTATTTTTTCCCATCGAAAGACTCCATATAGCAGAAGATGGCCACCAGGGGGCCCACGAGGTAGGGGGCACGCCTAGGGGGTAGGGCGCGCCCCCACCCTCGTGGGCAAGGTGTGGCCCCCTGGTGAAGTTCTTGCTCTCAGTATTTTTTGTATTTTTGGAAAACATCTTCCGTGAAGTTTCATGACTTTTGGAGCTGTGCAGAATAGGTCTCTAATATTCGCTCCTTTTCCAGCCCAGAATCCCAGCTGCCGGCATTCTCCCTCTTTATGTAAACCTTGTAAAATAAGAGAGAATAGGCATAAGTATTGTGACATAATGTGTAATAGCAGCCCATAATGCAATAAATATTGATATAAAAGCATGATGCAAAATGGACGTATCACCCCTATTTCGTCTATTAGTGACTTTGGAGTGACTCTTTGTTGCATGTTGAGTGATAGTTATATGATCCAGTTATGTCATTATTGTTGAGAGAACTTGCACTAGTGAAAGTATGAACCCTAGGCCTTGTTTCCTAGCATTGCAATACCATTTGTGCTCACTTTTACCACTTGCTACCTTGCTCTTTTTATTTTTTAGATTACAAAAACCTATATCTACCATCCATATTGCACTTGTATCACCATCTCTTCGCCGAACTAGTGCACCTATACAATTTACCATTGTATTGGGTGTGTTGGGGACACAAGAGACTCTTTGTTATTTGGTTGCAGGGTTGTTTGAGAGAGACTATCTTCATCCTACACC
Organism: Triticum monococcum; assembly: GCA_034509565.1. Lineage (NCBI taxonomy): Eukaryota > Viridiplantae > Streptophyta > Magnoliopsida > Poales > Poaceae > Triticum > Triticum monococcum. Next base: position 574,986,446 of record CM067847.1, read on the forward strand.
TCCCACGAATTGATAAACCTTAGGTCATCCACTTGAGGGAAATTTGCTACTGTCCTACAAACCTCTGCACTTGGAGGCCCAACAACGTCTACAAGAAGAAGGTTGTGTAGTAGACATCAGGATGCAACAAAACCAACCATAACTCTACATCATCCATTATGAAAGCAACAATTTGAACACATCCCAATGTGTGAATGAAAGGTGTAGAGAGAGCTTGCGAAGATGGAGCTGATAGGGCGGTGAAGATTCTGTGTATGTGGACAAGACAGTAGGAGACAAACCTAACGAGAGAGAGAGAGAGAGAGAGAGGAAGAAGTTAGGTCTATTAGATAGATGGAGACATGTAATATACGTGAGATGTGTGTGCATCCGGATTCTGTAGACGTGGAAGGAGAAGAGACAATAGGTTTGATGAGAGAACTAGAAAAACATGGACGAGAGGGGAAGGATCTCGTGGGTTGAGGGATTGGTAATTTTGTGTGGGATAGAGAGGGATTGGTAATTTTGTGCGGGAGAGGGGGGGAGGAGTCAGTCAGCCGTCGTCACATCATCCTACTTCCAAATGGCCCCGCATTCTCTACTGCAGTGTGGTCGCCGTCTTCGATCTCCTCGATGCCCTCTTTGAAGGTTGAGGTGTTGTGCATGTTGGGGTGCAGAGAAGCACAAGCGAGAGTGGTCGCCATATAGCCTTGGATGGGGATGAATTGTGTGCTTGGGGGAGGGGGAGTGTGTGTGTGTGCGCGCGCGCGCGCGCGCGTGTGTGTGTGTGTGTGTGTGTGTGTGTGTCAGGTATTGAGAGAAATCAAACTTGTGGGGAGAAATGTGTGTGTATGTGATGGAAAGCTACATGCTAAATAGGGTTTTCATGAAGAGATTGTGCATGCGAGATAGAGAGCGATGTGCGGGCCTTGAGGTGGGCAGGGGCCGGGTGAGGGTGTCAAAATGTGTGCGTTGATGCATGTGTTACATGCGATCGTGCGAGGGACGGACGAATCGAGAGAGATGGTTGTTGTGTTACAGATGCACCTCTCTCTCTCTCTCACACACACACACAAGTACAAATAGAAGACCGTTCTCTCATGTATATACACAACGTATCGGCATCTAACTATGTCTCACTCATGCACGATCATTTGCACATTCACACTTCTCTATGTCTCTATCACACGCACACCGTCTGCACATTGTCCTTCTGCCACAACACACATATGGACACAAACACACGTTCTCTCTCAGTCACACACACAAAATCAGTATTAAAAAAAAACTAGGGCGCACCTAAAATGTCTAAATCCAAATAAACACAAACTGGAGCTAAATTCAAATATATGGAATTATTGTAGCGTCAAGAACTTTTCCAGGAAAAAAGTTGAGTTATATTCAGGGATTGTTTTCACACACACAAAAAGGTTCGGTGGGTGTCCTTCGAGCGCGACACGGTGACGCACCGTTCAATCGACCACACGACCGCGGTTCACGTGCTTGCACAGGATTCCGTATCGTGGCTGTGGTAACTAATATAAGCACCGCCTCAGTCTAATGTTTACGTGTACTAGTACGATTTTCTTTTAAGTTTGACCAATCCTATATAAAACTAAACTAAGCTCCCATACGTGTACTCATCAATATGCCGCCGCCCCCGTTGCGCATGCCGGCGCCCGCCTGCTTTGGCCAACCATTTCTCGCCCATCACCACCGTGTTGCCGCCATCCCTGTGAAGGAAATATGCCCTAGAGGCAATAATAAAGTTATTATTTATTTCCTTATATCATGATAAATGTTTATTATTCATGCTAGAATTGTATTAACCGGAAACATAATACATGTGTGAATACATAGACCAACAGAGTGTCACTAGTATGCCTCTACTAGACTAGCTCGTTAATCAAAGATGGTTATGTTTCCTAACCATGAACAAAGAGTTGTTATTTGATTAACGAGGTCACATCATTAGTTGAATGATCTGATTGACATGACCCATTTCATTAGCTTAGCACCCGATCATTTAGTATGTTGCTATTGCTTTCTTCATGACTTATACATGTTCCTATAGCTATGAGATTATGCAACTCCCGTTTACCGGAGGAACACTTTGGGTACTACCAAACGTCACAACGTAACTGGGTGATTATAAAGGAGTACTACAGGTGTCTCCAATGGTAGATGTTGGGTTGGCGTATTTCGAGATTAGGGTTTGTCACTCCGATTGTCGGAGAGGTATCTCTGGGCCCTCTCGGTAATACACATCACATAAGCCTTGCAAGCACTGCAACTAATATGTTAGTTGTGAGATGATGTATTACAGAACGAGTAAAGAGACTTGCCGGTAACGAGATTGAACTAGGTATTGGATACCGACGATCGAATCTCGGGCAAGTAACATACCGATGACAAAGGGAACAACGTATGTTGTTATGCGGTCTGACCGATAAAGATCCTCGTAGAATATGTAGGAGCCAATATGGGCATCCAGGTCCCGCTATTGGTTATTGACCGGAGACGTGTCTCGGTCATGTCTACATTGTTCTCGAACCGCAGGGTCCGCACGCTTAACGTTACGATGACAGTTATTATGAGTTTATGCATTTTGATGTACCGAAGGTTGTTCGGAGTCCCGGATGAGATCACGGACATGACGAGGAGTCTCGAAATGGTCGAGACGTAAAGATTGATATATTGGAATGTTGGGGAACGCAGTAATTTCAAAAAATTTCCTACGCACATGCAAGATCATGGTGATGCACAGCAACGAGAGGGGAGAGTGTTGTCTACGTACCAACGCAGACCGACTGCGGAAGCGATCACACAACGTAGAGGAAGTAGTCGTACGTCTTCTTCCCGATCCAACCGATCCAAGCACCGTTACTCCGGCACCTCCGAGTTCTTAGCACACGTTCAGCTCGATGACGTTCCTCGGGCTCCGATCCAGCAAAGCGTCGAGGAAGAGTTCCGTCAGCACGACGGCGTGATGACGATCTTGATGTGCTACCGACGCAGGGCTTCGCCTAAGCACTGTAACGGTATGATCGAGGTGGAATTTGGTGGCAGGGGGCACCGCACACGGCTAAGGAACGATCTCAAGGATCAACTTGTGTCTTGGGGTGCCCCCTGCCCCCGTATATAAAGGAGCAAGGGAGGAGGGGCTGGCCGGCCAAGGTGGGGGCGCAGGAGAGTCCTACTCCCACCGGGAGTAGGACTCCCCCTCCAATCCTAGTCCAACTAGGATTCCCGGAAGGGGGAAAGAGAGAGAGGTGGCCGGCCCACCTTTCCTAGTCCTACTAGGACTTGGGAAAGGGGGGGGCGCCGGCTAGGCTGTGGGCTGCCTCTTCTCTATTTTCCACTAAGGCCCAATAGGCCCATTAGCCTCCCGGGGGGTTCCGGTAACCCTCCCGGTATTCCGGTAAAATCCCGATTTCACCCGGAACACTTCCGATGTCCAAACATAGGCTTCCAATATATCAATCTTTACGTCTCGACCATTTCGAGACTCCTCGTCATGTCCGTGATCACATCCGGGACTCCGAACAACCTTCGGTACATCAAAATGCATAAACTCATAATAACTGTCATCGTAACGTTAAGCGTGCGGACCCTACGGTTCGAGAACAATGTATACATGACCGAGACACGTCTCCGGTCAATAACCAATAGCGGGACCTGGATGCCCATATTGGCTCCTACATATTCTACGAAGATCTTTTATCGGTCAGACCGCATAACAACATACGTTGTTCCCTTTGTCATCGGTATGTTACTTGCCCAAGATTCGATCGTCGGTATCCAATACCTAGTTCAATCTCGTTACCAGCAAGTCTCTTTACTCGTTCCGTAATACATCATGTCACAACTAACTATTTAGTTGCAGTGCTTGCAAGGCTTATGTGATGTGTATTACCGAGAGGGCCCAGAGATACCTCTCCGACAATCGGAGTGACAAACCCTAATCTCGAAATACGCCAACCCAACATCTACCATTGGAGACACCTGTAATACTCTTTTATAATCACCCAGTTACGTTGTGACGTTTGGTAGTACCCAAGGTGTTCCTCCGGTAAACGGGAGTTGCATAATCTCATAGTTATAGGAACATGTATAAGTCATGAAGAAAGCAATAGCAACATACTAAACGATCGGGTGCTAAGCTAATGGAATGGGTCATGTCAATCAGATCATTCTACTAATGATGTGACCTCGTTAATCAAATAACAACTCCTTGTTCATGGTTAGGAAACATAACCATCTTTGATTAACGAGCTAGTCAAGTAGAGGCATACTAGTGACACTCTGTTGGTCTATGTATTCACACATGTATTATGTTTCCGGTTAATACAATTCTAGCATGAATAATAAACATTTATCATGATATAAGGAAATAAATAATAACTTTATTATTGCCTCTAGGGCATATTTCCTTCAGTCTCCCACTTGCACTAGAGTCAATAATCTAGATTACACAGTAATGATTCTAACACCCATGGAGCCTTGGTGCTGATCATGTTTTGCTCGTGGAAGAGGCTTAGTCAACGGGTCTGCAACATTCAGATCCGTATGTATCTTGCAAATCTCTATGTCTCCCACCTGGACTAAATCCCGGATGGAGTTGAAGCGTCTCTTGATGTGTTTGGTCCTCTTGTGAAATCTGGATTCCTTTGCCAAGGCAATTGCACCAGTATTGTCACAGAAGATTTTCATTGGACCCGATGCACTAGGTATGACACCTAGATCGGATATGAACTCCTTCATCCAGACTCCTTCGTTTGCTGCTTCCGAAGCAGCTATGTACTCCGCTTCACATGTAGATCCCGCTACGACGCTTTGTTTAGAACTGCACCAACTGACAGCTCCACCGTTTAAAGTAAATACGTATCCGGTTTGCGATTTAGAATCGTCCGGATCAGTGTCAAAGCTTGCATCAACGTAACCTTTTACGGTGAGCTCTTTGTCACCTCCATATACGAGAAACATATCCTTAGTCCTTTTCAGGTATTTCAGGATGTTCTTGACCGCTGTCCAGTGATCCATTCCAGGATTACTTTGGTACCTCCCTGCTAAACTTATAGCAAGGCACACATCAGGTCTGGTACACAGCATTGCATACATGATAGAGCCTATGGCTGAAGCATAGGGAACATCTTTCATATTCTCTCTATCTTCTGCAGTGGTCGGGCATTGAGTCTTACTCAACTTCACACCTTGTAGCACAGGCAAGAACCCTTTCTTTGCTTGATCCATCTTGAACTTCTTCAAAATTTTGTCAAGGTATGTGCATTGTGAAAGTCCAATTAAGCGTTTTGATCTATCTCTATAGATCTTTATGCCTAATATGTAAGCAGCTTCCCCAAGGTCTTTCATCGAAAAACTTTTATTCAAGTATCCCTTTATGCTATCCAGAAATTCTATATCATTTCCAATGAGTAATATGTCATCTACATATAATATCAGAAATGCTACAGAGCTCCCACTCACTTTCTTGTAAATACAGGCTTCTCCAAAAGTCTGTATAAACCCAAATGCTTTGATCACACTATCAAAGCGTTTATTCCAACTCCGAGATGCTTGCACCAGTCCATAGATGGATCGCTGGAGTTTGCACACTTTGTTAGCTCCCTTTGGATCGACAAAACCTTCTGGTTGCATCATATACAACTCTTCTTCCAGAAATCCATTCAGGAATGCGGTTTTTACATCCATTTGCCAAATTTCATAATCATAAAATGCGGCAATTGCTAACATGATTCTGACAGACTTAAGCATCGCTACGGGTGAGAAAGTCTCATCGTAGTCAACTCCTTGAACTTGTCGAAAACCTTTCGCGACAAGTCGAGCTTTATAGACAGTAATATTACCGTCAGCGTCAGTCTTTTTCTTGAAGATCCATTTATTCTCAATTGCTTGCCGATCATCGGGCAAGTCAACCAAAGTCCATACTTTGTTTTCATACATGGATCCCATCTCAGATTTCATGGCCTCAAGCCACTTTGCGGAATCTGGGCTCACCATCGCTTCTTCATAGTTTGTAGGTTCATCATGATCTAGCATCATGACTTCCAGAACTGGATTACCGTACCACTCTGGTGCGGATCTCACTCTGGTTGATCTACGTGGCTCAGTAGTATCTTGTTCTGAAGCTTCATGATCATCATCATTAGCTTCCTCACTGATTGGCATAGGTGTCGCAGAAACAGTTTTCTGTGATGTACTATTTTCCAATAAGGGAGCAGGTACAGTTACCTCGTCAAGTTCTACTTTCCTCCCACTCACTTCTTTCGAGAGAAACTCCTTCTCTAGAAATGATCCATTCTTGGCAACGAATGTCTTGCCTTCGGATCTGTGATAGAAGGTATACCCAACAGTTTCCTTTGGGTATCCTATGAAGACACATTTCTCCGCTTTGGGTTCGAGCTTATCAGGTTGAAGCTTTTTCACATAAGCATCGCAGCCCCAAACTTTAAGAAACGACAACTTTGGTTTCTTGCCAAACCATAGTTCATAAGGCGTCGTCTCAACGGATTTTGATGGTGCCCTATTTAACGTGAATGCGGCCGTCTCTAAAGCATAACCCCAAAACGATAGTGGTAAATCAGTAAGAGACATCATAGATCGCACCATATCTAGTAAAGTATGATTACGACGTTCGGACACACCATTACGCTGTGGTGTTCCGGGTGGCGTGAGTTGCGAAACTATTCCACAATTTTTCAAATGTTCACCAAACTCGTAACTCAAATATTCTCCTCCACGATCAGATCGTAGAAACTTTATTTTCTTGTTACGATGATTTTCAACTTCACTCTGAAATTCTTTGAACTTTTCAAGTGTTTCAGACTTATGTTTCATTAAGTAGATATACCCATATCTGCTTAAATCATCTGTGAAGGTGAGAAAATAACGATATCCGCCGCGAGCCTCAATATTCATCGGACCACATACATCGGTATGTATGATTTCCAACAAATCTGTTGCTCTCTCCATAGTACCGGAGAACGGTGTTTTAGTCATCTTGCCTATGAGGCACGGTTCGCAAGTACCAAGTGATTCATAATCAAGTGATTCCAAAAGCCCATCATTATGGAGTTTCTTCATGCGCTTTATACCGATATGACCTAAACGGCAGTGCCACAAATAAGTTGCACTATCATTATTAACTTTGCATCTTTTGGCTTCTACATTATGAATATGTGTATTACTATCTTCGAGATTCAACAAGAATAGACCACTCTTCAAAGGTGCATGACCATAAAAGATATTATCCATATAAATAGAACAACCATTATTCTCTGATTTAAATGAATAACCGTCTCGCATTAAACAAGATCCAGATATAATGTTCATGCTCAACGCTGGCACCAAATAACAATTATTTAGGTCTAATATTAATCCCGAAGGTAGATGTAGAGGTAGCGTGCCGACCGCGATCACATCGACTTTGGAACCGTTTCCCACGCGCATCGTCACCTCGTCCTTTGCTAGTGTCCGCTTATTCCGTAGTCCCTGTTTCGAGTTGCAAATATTAGCAACAGAACCAGTATCAAATACCCAGGTGCTACTGCGAGCTCTAGTAAGGTACACATCAATAACATGTATATCACATATACCTTTGCTCACTTTGCCATCCTTCTTATCCGCCAAATACTTGGGGCAGTTCCGCTTCCAGTGACCAGTCTGCTTGCAGTAGAAGCACTCAGTTTCAGGCTTAGGTCCAGACTTGGGTTTCTTCTCCTGAGCAGCAACTTGTTTGCTGTTCTTCTTGAAGTTTCCCTTCTTCTTCCCTTTGCCCTTTTTTTTGAAACTAGTGGTTTTGTTAACCATCAACACTTGATGCTCCTTTTTGATTTCTACCTCCGCAGCTTTCAGCATTGCGAATAGCTCGGGAATAGTCTTGTTCATCCCTTGCATATTATAGTTCATCACGAAGCTCTTGTAGCTTGGTGGCAGTGATTGGAGAATTCTGTCAATGACGCAGTCATCTGGAAGATTAACTCCCATCTGAATCAAGTGATTATTATACCCAGACATTTTGAGTATATGCTCACTGACAGAACTGTTCTCCTCCATCTTACAGCTATAGAACTTATTGGAGACTTCATATCTCTCAATTCGGGCATTTGCTTGAAATATTAACTTCAACTCCTGGAACATCTCATATGCTCCATGACGTTCAAAACGTCGTTGAAGTCCCGATTCTAAGCCGTAAAGCATGGCACACTGAACTATCGAGTAGTCATCAGCTTTGCTTTGCCAGACGTTCATAACATCTGGCGTTGCTCCAGCAGCAGGCCTGTCACCCAGCGGTGCTTCCAGGACGTAATTCTTCTGTGCAGCAATGAGGATAATCCTCAGGTTACGGACCCAGTCCGTGTAATTGCTACCATCATCTTTCAACTTTGCTTTCTCAAGGAACGCATTAAAATTCAACGGAACAATAGCACGAGCCATCTATCTACAAGCAACATAAACAAGCAAGATACTATCAGGTACTAAGTTCATGATAAGTTTAAGTTCAGTTAATCAAATTATTTAGGAACTCCCACTTAGATAGACATCCCTCTAATCTTCTAAGTGATCACGTGATCCAAATCAACTAAACCATAACCGATCATCGCGTGAGATGGAGTAGTTTTCAATGGTGAACATCGTCATGTTGATCATATCTACTATATGATTCACGCTCGACCTTTCGGTCTCTGTGTTCCGAGGCCATATCTGCATATGCTAGGCTCGTCAAGTATAACCTGAGTATTCTGCGTGTGCAAAACTGGCTTGCACCCGTTGTAGGTGGACGTAGAGCTTATCACACCCGATCATCACGTGGTGTCTGGGCACGACGAACTTTGGCAACGGTGCATACTCAGGGAGAACACTTCTTGATAATTTAGTGAGAGATCATCTTATAATGCTACCGTCAATCAAAGCAAGATAAGATGCATAAAAGGATAAACATCACATGCAATCAATATAAGTGATATGATATGGCCATCATCATCTTGTGCTTGTGATCTCCATCTCCGAAGCATCGTCATGATCACCATCGTCACCGGCGCGACACCTTGATCTCCATCGTAGCATCGTTGTCGTCTCGCCAATCTTATGCTTTCTCGACTATTACTACCGTTTAGTAATCTAGTAAAGCATTACATCGCGATTGCATTGCATACAATAAAGCGACAACCATATGGCTCCTGCCAGTTGCCGATAACTTAGTTACAAAACATGATCATCTCATACAATAAAATCAGCATCATGCCTTGACCATATCACATCACAACATACCCTGCAAAAACAAGTTAGACGTCCTCTACTTTGTTGTTGCAAGTTTTACGTGGCTGCTACGGGCTTTAAGTAAGAACTCATCTCACCTACGCATCAAAACCACAACGATAGTTCGTCAAATAGACTCCATTTTAACCTTCTCAAGGACCGGGCGTAGTCACACTTGGTTCAACTAAAGTTGGAGAGACAGTCTTCCGCAAGCCATCTATGTGCAAAGCACGTCGAGGGAACCGGTCTCGCATAAGAGTATGCGTAAGGTTGGTCCGGATCGTCTCAACCAACAATACCGCCGAACCAAAGTATGACATGCTGGTAGGTAGTATGACTTGTATCGCCCACAACTCACTTGTGTTCTACTCGTGCATATAACATCAAACCATAAAACCTAGGCTCGGATGCCACTGTTGTGGAACGCAGTAATTTCAAAAATTTTCCTACGCACACGCAAGATCATGGTGATGCACAGCAATGAGAGGGGAGAGTGTTGTCTACGTACCAACGCAGACCGACTGCGGAAGCGATCACACAACGTAGAGGAAGTAGTCGTACGTCTTCTTCCCGATCCAACCGATCCAAGCACCGTTACTCCGGCACCTCCGAGTTCTTAGCACACGTTCAGCTCGATGACGTTCCTCGGGCTCCGATCCAGCAAAGCGTCGAGGAAGAGTTCCGTCAGCACGACGGCGTGATGACGATCTTGATGTGCTACCGACGCAGGGCTTCGCCTAAGCACTGTAACGGTATGATCGAGGTGGAATTTGGTGGCAGGGGGCACCGCACACGGCTAAGGAACGATCTCAAGGATCAACTTGTGTCTTGGGGTGCCCCCTGCCCCCGTATATAAAGGAGCAAGGGAGGAGGGGCTGGCCGGCCAAGGTGGGGGCGCAGGAGAGTCCTACTCCCACCGGGAGTAGGACTCCCCCTCCAATCCTAGTCCAACTAGGATTCCCGGAAGGGGGAAAGAGAGAGAGGTGGCCGGCCCACCTTTCCTAGTCCTACTAGGACTTGGGAAAGGGGGGGGGGGGGGGGCGCCGGCTAGGCTGTGGGCTGCCTCTTCTCTATTTTCCACTAAGGCCCAATAGGCCCATTAGCCTCCCGGGGGGTTCCGGTAACCCTCCCGGTATTCCGGTAAAATCCCGATTTCACCCGGAACACTTCCGATGTCCAAACATAGGCTTCCAATATATCAATCTTTACGTCTCGACCATTTTGAGACTCCTCGTCATGTCCGTGATCACATCCGGGACTCCGAACAACCTTCGGTACATCAAAATGCATAAACTCATAATAACTGTCATCGTAACGTTAAGCGTGCGGACCCTACGGTTCGAGAACAATGTAGACATGACCGAGACACGTCTCCGGTCAATAACCAATAGCGGGACCTGGATGCCCATATTGGCTCCTACATATTCTACGAAGATCTTTTATCGGTCAGACCGCATAACAACATACGTTGTTCCCTTTGTCATCGGTATGTTACTTGCCCGAGATTCGATCGTCGGTATCCAATACCTAGTTCAATCTCGTTACCGGCAAGTCTCTTTACTCGTTCCGTAATGCATCATGTCACAACTAACTATTTAGTTGTAGTGCTTGCAAGGCTTATGTGATGTGTATTACCGAGAGGGCCCAGAGATACCTCTCCGACAATCGGAGTGACAAACCCTAATCTCGAAATATGCCAACCCAACATCTACCATTGGAGACACCTGTAATACTCCTTTATAATCACCCAGTTACGTTGTGACGTTTGGTAGTACCCAAGGTGTTCCTCCGGTAAACGGGAGTTGCATAATCTCATAGTTATAGGAACATGTATAAGTCATGAAGAAAGCAATAGCAACATACTAAACGATCGGGTGCTAAGCTAATGGAATGGGTCATGTCAATCAGATCATTCTACTAATGATGTGACCTCGTTAATCAAATAACAACTCCTTGTTCATGGTTAGGAAACATAACCATCTTTGATTAACGAGCTAGTCAAGTAGAGGCATACTAGTGACACTCTGTTGGTCTATGTATTCACACATGTATTATGTTTCCGGTTAATACAATTCTAGCATGAATAATAAACATTTATCATGATATAAGGAAATAAATAATAACTTTATTATTGCCTCTAGGGCATATTTCCTTCATGGAAGCCTATGTTTGGGCACCGGAAGCGTTCCGGGTGAAATCGGGATTTTTCCGGATTACCGGGAGGGTTACCGGAACCCCCCGGGAGGTAAATGGGCCTATTGGGCCTTAGTGGAAAAGAGAGAAGAGGCAGCCCACAAGCCTAGCCGGCGCCCCCCCTTTCCCAAGTCCTAATAGGACTAGGAGAGGTGGGCCGGCCCCCTCTTTCTCCTCCCCCCCCAAGAATCCTAGTTGGAATAGGATTGGAGGGGAGGAGTCCTACTCCCGGTGGGAGTAGGACTCCTCCCTGCGCCTCCCTCCTAGCCGGCCGAACCCCCTGCCCCTGGCCTTTATATACGGGGGCAGGGGGCACCCCAAGACACACAACTTGATACTTGAGATCGTTTCTTAGCCGTGTGCGGTGCCCCCTGCCACCAAATTCCACCTCGATCATACCGTTACAGTGCTTAGGCGAAGCCCTGCGTCGGTAGTACATCAAGATCGTCACCACGCCGTCGTGCTGACGGAACTCTTCCTCGACGCTTTGCTGGATCGGAGCCCGAGGAACGTCATCGAGCTGAACGTGTGCTAAGAACTCGGAGGTGCCGGAGTAATGGTGCTTGGATCGGTCGGATCGGGAAGAAGACGTACGACTACTTCCTCTACGTTGTGTGATCGCTTCCGCAGTCGGTCTGCGTTGGTACGTAGACAACACTCTCCCCTCTCGTTGCTGTGCATCACCATGATCTTGCGTGTGCGTAGGAAAATTTTGAAATTACTGCGTTCCCCAACACCCTGTACCATGAAGCCGAAGGCTTGCCCGCTCACGCCGTCTGCAGTCCCTCCTCGCGATGTCGCCACGCTGCCAAGCACGCGAGCAGCTGGTGGAGCCACGTCTATGCACGCAGCGTACAAAGAGGAGGACGAGCGTGTGCTCCAGCACGTCGGCGAGGAGGAACTAGCGTGTCATTGTCATCTCCGCCCGCGTGAAGGAGGCGCGCATGGTGGCTATCACGGTGGAAGCCGGTCGCGCCCGCGCCGAGCCCGCAAACCGGGCGCGGACGCGGAATCTACCTTCAAGACCTTGAATGCCATGTGGATCCTGCAACCTGAAGGAGCAATTTGGGTCAGTTGACTCTTGTGAGCCATTGTATGCAACCTGGATGGCTAGAAGGGCTTCTTCAACCTCCGAAATTGATGCACTGTTCATCTTCTCAGCCCGCCACATGCCTAACCGCAAGCCGCTGCCCCGCCCTCCCCTGAACCGCCTGCTACCGCCATGCTCCCTCCACCCCCGCCATCCGTTTAACACCGGGCACGATCCATTTTTTCCGGCGAACTGCATTCCACACCCAACACTCATAAGATAGATCATGGGCACCCTACCACCCTAATATAGATATTGGGGGTAGCTTCTTTGCCGTCTTCTTCCTTCACTCCGTCGAACTTCTTTCACAAATCAACTGACCCAAATTATACTACTAGTACGAACGTATTAAGTACAGTAGGAACACAAAGATACGAGCAGTAGTACCAACTACAAGAAGAACAATAGTAAGACATAGTACTAGTACTACTGTACGTACTAAAGAGTTCAAATAACGAGAAAGAACATAAAGTTCAAATAACAAGAAAGGACATAAACATAGTTCTGCTGTGGGCTCAGCACAACACACCCCTGAAATAAAACTAAGCAACTAGTCCGTTTGACACTGTAGTGGAACCAGCATGAGTGATGACACTGCCACCTTACTCGGAGTCCGAGTCTATGTCCTCGACTTTTTCCTCGTCCCTCTTCCTCTTCCTCTTCACCGGCACTTCTTTGCTTGAACCGGACACTGGGCTCTGCTTCTTCATCCAACCCTTGTACATATTTAAACAAAGGTAGGCATCCATTGCTACGTACAGGATGCGATCTTCATATATCGTCTTTAACTCCCATGCATGATGAAACTCGTGGTGAGGTTTCTTCAGTTTAGCGTACGAAGGATCAATCATGGCTGCTGCCAGGATCAACATTCAAGGTTGAGAGGAGGACACCATGCTTGCCTTCTAGAGATCGAGGGGCTAGCCTACAACGTGGCCTATCCGACCCAGGACATCTCTGTCGTACCTAAATTCTACAGTATCGAATTTCACTCTTTCATCCTTGAGGAAGTTCTTAAAATCCTGGCACTCAATGTCGGCATGGCATATGTGGTAGACCAAGCACACATTATGTACGCAAACCTAGATCATGGTGGGCTTCTTCTTCTCTGCCTCCTTTAGAATCTTCTCGCTTTCCAGGATTGTGGTGTACTCAACATCTAGCCCAGCGACCCACTCATCCTTTGAGTTTTCGAACATGCTTTTGAAGCGAGCAAGGTATCCTTTCACTATCGCGGATCCATGGGTGTAGATGACAATGAACTCATCGCCGGTGATGGATCTAACCTGGTACTCAGCGGCGACCATGGAGATTTGGGAGGCCATGAATTCTGGAGGAGGGTTAGGAGAAGTTGAACTGGTCTAATGTGAAAGGACGGGACAACTGGGAGCGAACTATTGTAAGGTAGAAGACAGGGATGGGTAGGGCGTGCGAACGGCGTGGGGTTGTTGGCTTGCCCGATGGATAAACGGCCACAAGCCCCCAAAGAGTTCTAGAGTACTATGCGGGACCCACTAGATGTCATGTCTACTAGACCCATATCATAGGCCTGACGGTATAGTTTCTACCTGTTCACATGCCATGCCGGCGCGTGGATGTAACTTCACTTAATTCCCTCAACCATCGCGCCTCCCACGACCATCGCCTCCCTCGCGCCTTCGCGCCCTTTGAGACTTCGACCGACTATAAATGAGCAATTTGTTTGCCTACTCCGCATGCATGATACTCCCTCCGGTCCTTTTTACTTCCGTCAACCATTTGCAAAGTTTTTGACCAAATTTATACTAAAAATATCAATATCTACAATACTGATAATGAGTATAAAAACTACGTTCTATAATGAGTATAAAAATATTGATTTGACATTGTGAATGTTGATGTACATTTTTCTATAAGTTTGGTCAAAGTAGAGGTACATTGACTTCAGACAAAACTTAAATGCACAATGCAGACTAGTTCCTCCATCCAAGTGCGTGCCATGTCCTATCTAGTCATCACAACAAGGTTAGCTATTAGAGTACCACTACCTCCCTTCTAGTTTAAAGGGCTCGATTCAAAAATTTCACCTACTCTTACCAAGATAGAGGCGGTAGAATAGTTTTTGTAGTGGTTTCTAGAGTCTGGACTCCATCTTCAGGAACCTTCACCGCCATCGGCAAGAATGCAAGGAGATGAACCATAAAGGAAATGAGGCCGGAATGAGTAGTTCCGTATTTTATACAGTGGCAGAGGTGGGTAAATATCTGCTATATAGTACCTCCGGTAGCAAGGCCATGTATCTATGCACACACATCTCAGCCGTTGGTTCCAAGTAGATCGAACGGCTCACATTGTCCAGAGGCAGACATACCATCACCACAAACTGAGATTTTTATAGGAGTGGTCATGCATGCATGTGGTGTAATTAATGCATCGGTTTACACAAATTTTTGAGAAAAACGAGAGTACTAATTGTTGGGGAACGCAGTAATTTCAAAAAATTTCCTACGCACACGCAAGATCATGGTGATGCATAGCAACGAGAGGGGAGAGTGTGATCTACGTACCCTTGTAGATCGACAATGGAAGCGTTTGGTTGATGTAGTCGTACATCTCCATGGCCCGACCGATCAAGTACCGAAACTACGGCACCTCCGAGTTCTAGCACACGTTCAGCTCGATGACGATCCCCGGACTCCGATCCAGCAAAGTGTCGGGGAAGAGTTCCATCAGCACGATGGCGTGGTGACGATCTTGATGCACTACTGTAGCAGGGCTTCGCCTAAGCACCGCTACAATATTATCGAGGACTATGGTGGCAGGGGGCGCCACACACGGCTAAGAATATGATCACATGGATCAACTTGTGTGTCTATGGGGTGCCCCTGCCTCCGTATATAAAGGTTCAAGAGGGGGAGGCCGGCCGGCCATCATAGGGCGCGCCAGGAGGAGTCCTACTCCCTCCGGGAGTAGGACTTCTCCCCCAATCCTAGTTGGAATAGGATTCGTGAGGTGGGAAAAGAGGGAGAGAGAAGGAGGGGGGCGCCGGCCCCCTTTCTCCTTGTCCTATTTGGACTAGGGGGGAGGGGCGCGCGGCCCAACCCTGTCCGCCTCTCCTCTTCTTCCACTAAGGCCCACTAAGGCCCATATAGCTCCCCGGGGGTTCCGGTAACCTCCCGGTACTCCGGTAAAATCCCGATTTCACCCGGAACACTTCCGATATCCAAACATAGGCTTCCAATATACCAATCTTTATGTCTCGACCATTTCGAGACTCCTCGTCATGTCCGTGATCACATCCGGGACTCCGAACAACCTTCGGTACATAAAAACGTATAAACTCATAATAAAACTGTCATCGAAACCTTAAGCGTGCGGACCCTACGGGTTCGAGAACAATGTAGACATGACCGAGACATGTCTCCGGTCAATAACCAATAGCGGGACCTGGATGCCCATATTGGCTCCTACATATTCTACGAAGATCTTTATCGGTCAGACCGCATAACAACATACGTTGTTCCCTTTGTCATCGGTATGTTACTTGCCCGAGATTCGATCGTCGGTATCCAATACCTAGTTCAATCTCGTTACTGGTAAGTCTGTTTACTCGTTCCGTAATACTTCATCTCGCAACTAACTCATTAGTTGTATTGCTTGCAAGGCTTAAGTGATGTGCATTACCGAGAGGGCCCAGAGATACCTCTCCGACGATCGGAGTGACAAATCCTAATCTCGAAATACGTCAACCCAACATGTACCTTTGGAGACACCTGTAGAGCACCTTTATAATCACCCAGTTACGTTGTGACGTTTGGTAGCACACAAAGTGTTCCTCCGGCACATGGGAGTTACATAATCTCATAGTCATAGGAACATGTATAAGTCATGAAGAAAGCAATAGCAACATACTAAACGATCGGGTGCTAAGCTAATGGAATGGGTCATGTCAATCAGATCATTCAACTAATGATGTGATCCCGTTTAATCAAATGACAACTCTTTGTCCATGGTTAGGAAACATAACCATCTTTGATTAACGAGCTAGTCAAGTAGAGGCATACTAGTGACACTTTGTTTGTCTATGTATTCACACATGTATTATGTTTCCGGTTAATACAATTCTAGCATGAATAATAAACTTTTATCATGATATAAGGAAATAAATAATAACTTTATTATTGCCTCTAGGGCATATTTCCTTCACTAATTAAGTACTTTTGCAAACTACAGAATTAATTCCACCATTCATCATCTACCTTGGTTGAATTGATTTTCAAATTAAGCCCTATAAACCAGAAAGGAGGGAGTACCACATTACCACCACTATGGCCAGCCTTAATCATCGCATGCAATAATTTAGTGCACCTTGAAATCTGAACGCTTGCTTGACTCTCCTTCTCCCTCCAGTAGTCCCACCACTCCACCCCGTGTGGAAAAAACCTGCATGCATGACTCTCCTGCCCCGCACTCATCCAATCCATTGTGATCAGCAATATTTCCACCCCTTCCCTCACCCGTAATTTACTCCAACAAATATGCCCACGTAGCTGCTTCAGTTACTTAACTGTAGGTGCATTAGGTTACTGACATGTGGGCCCAACAGGCATCTGGGCCACATGTCAGTGACGCAACTGGACCTGTAGTTAAGTCAGTGAAGCTCAGTCCATATATTACGTAGGTTTGCCATTGCTCGCTATAAATACTGCGCCTCCCACGACATTCGGAAGAACGCTCACGTTCATCGCTATCTCCTCCCCCTCCCTCTCGCGTCGACCACCATGGCATCCCCCCTCCCAAGCCCTAGGCGCCCCTCGCTGCACCGCGCGGACGGTCACATGTCGCCGTTCCGTTCCTCGCCACCACTAGTCGAGGAGGACGCATCGCCGTTCCATTCCTCGCCGCCACTAGTCAAGGAGGACGCGTCGCCCTTCCGTTCCTTGCCGCCACTAGTCGAGGAGGACGCGTCAGTGTTCCACTCCTCGCCGCGACGCGTCGAGGTGGACACATCGGCGTTCCCAATCTCGCCAGCACACGCGTCAGAGGACACGTCGGCTCCCAGCTACGAGGAGAACGCTGCGCCGCCCGCCGAGCCCCCGAGCCTTGAGGAGATTTGGAAAGAAATGGATGTCGCCTTGTGGGAGGCGGAGAAGAAGGCCGAGGAAGAGAAGCGCGCCGCGAGGCAAGCTGCCTGGTAGGCCTATGTTGCGTCCGAGAGAATCAGGCAATTGGCTCTTTGGCAGAAGGCTCGTGCGAGGGCCGTGAGGGTGGCGGAGGACGCCCGTGCCAAAACCCTAAGTGCATTCGGGCCCAAGCGCCTCATCTACGCTTGGCGGTACGTGGACCGGGTGCACGCTTCCAGCAAGGAGGAGTACCTATTGGCGTCGGATCACCACACCGGTGAGATCGCGCTCGCACGCCGGCAAGCCGCCAATCAGCACCTCATGAGTTGTGAGGCTGAGGAAGAGGCGTTGTGTCAGCGCGCTGGGAAATGGCTGCGCACCAGGGCACTCATGGCGCACCGCAAGCCCTCCTGCGAGCACGTGGCTTTTATTAGGAATATAATTTAGTTTCGTAAGGCGGTCTCATTAGTTTTGGGGCGCAAATGATAAATCCCGAACGTTCGGGAATTATTAGCGTCCTTAATTAAGTATGTAAATGGAAAAGTTTGGAAACCTTGTGTATCCGTACGCATTTTGTAAGTACGTGCTTATGTCACATGCACTAACATTTTATCAGTTAAATCTTTGGTCAAAATTTAGCACAAATTATAATGTGATGAATAAACCAGGACAGAGGTACTAGTAGTAGTTTAGAAGCCCAAATAAATGAGTGGGGCGCCTTAATGTTACTCTCCACTGTGACTAGTCTTATGGGAAAAGCTGGGGAAGAGACGGCTTATTTTTAAGCCGCCAAAAGAACTGGCCCTAGGAGTGGTAGCTAGGGATACTAGGAATAGTATCTAGGGATCGAGTGTGTGAGATGAACCGAAGAAAGTAAATGCAGAGAGATGAAACACAAAAAAGAAGGAGGGATGTGATGGTTGCTTGTACGTTTATTTTACCAGGCCACTTATTAATGGGAGTGGTTGGGTTTTGTGATATGGCGGCTTTACTATCGCACCACGAGCGGGGTGAGACTCGCGTGCAACACCGCCCTCTACACTAGTACTACATTGGTCGTGGTTTATTAGTCCCCCATTGAATTTGACTGAATATTTAATTGACAAAATGTTAGTGCATGTCAACGAAAACTATATCATTGGATTCGTATTTGAACATAGTTTTCAATGATATAATTTTAGGTGACATGCATCAGCATTTATCGTACTATATATAATGTTAGTTCAATTTTTGGTCGTACTAATCCATAGTAAGGTGCCCGTGCGTTGCACGGAACAGTGAAATGCATTGATCGGGGAGTTGCTTATTTTGACAAAGGATGTGGGGGTCATCTCATGTGTAACGGGTATCGATAGGTTTCTTCGGATATTATTTCAACTCTAGAGCTCACAAACATCCGGGTGAAATAGATAAAAAAGTATCTTTTGCAAACAAAAGCGTTCAACTGTTCAACCTACATACAAAACTTGTGAAGAAATAACACTTATTGTGCTTTGCAAGAAATGATCTTTAAGAATTAGTTTTTGAGTATCAATTGTTATACATGTTGGCTACAGATGACATGGCACTTTCTTATAGTCAACAGTTGGCTATACTATTAAGTATTAACCGTGCCCTTATACACCTAGATGGAGGGATTAAATCAGGATGACTTGGAAGGGGCAGAGGAGATGTAAGAAATGGTTCATCATAAGTCTTTCACCAGTACTGTAGTAAAAATTTCATACATGGAAGATTCTAGACTAAACCATAAAATGGATACACTTTTATTCATGCGCGATACTCCAATAGAGCAAGATCATGCATGGAAGTCTCCACATGCTTAGACAGCGGATTACATTGAGCGAAGACTAATGATCAACATTTAACTTGGTAATGCATATGTCCGGGTGAACCTCCTTGGAGTCCCCGTGCACCACGTCGGGGGGGGGGGGAATCATACCATGCGTCTTCCATGTCCACATCGGCGGGAAGGTCCCAGCTCGGCATAGTCCTAGTCAGCTTCCTGTAGCCAGTGTCGCCGCCCACGTAACTCGGAGGGGTAGTAACAATGAGCACGCACCCATACATCGGCCTCGTGTCAGTGTCAGCGTCAACAGCGTCACCCCTGATGCACACTACAGAGATGGGTGGCGGCCAGCGCGGGCCTTGCCGGTGCCCACGACCAAGAGGAAGACACTGCCGACCTCCTTCGAGACTAGCAGGCGGTGGTGATCCTCCAGCGACTCTGACACGGTTAATAGACATCTCATACTTGATGTTGTTCACCGTGCGCTAGTAGTGATAGACGGACGACTGCGTGAGGTGATGCACGAGGTCTGCCAGCGAGCACCAAAACAGCATCGGGCACTCATAGCAGTAGACAAAGGGCTCCTTGGAGGCATCGACCAGGCCGTCCATGAAACGGGAGTGGCTGTAGGGGACGGTGCGCCAGTTGAATATATGAGCAAGTTACTACGAGATTTAGTCTAAATAAGCACAAAATAAATCATGACAGCTAACAGAGATTAAACTAATCATGTGGACTAGCATAGTAGATGAATAGATCGAATCTAGGACACATACTAGAAACATGAATTCTACCACGATTTCGAACAAGAAGGACAGAAACACATACGGTGCAATGGGAGCAGCACCATTGGCGTTGAGGTTGTCGCCCATGTCCTTGAGCAAGAAGTTGCCGAGGTCGGGGAAGAATTCATCGTCGGTGAAGTCGTCGCTGCTAGCAGTCGCGAGAGTGCACTCCCCAAATTTCAACAGCGCCCGCTGAATGGAGCGCAGGAGGGAGTGGCTGGAGGGGAGGTTGCGGCGGCCGAATGGAGCGCAAGAGTAGCACACAAAGCAGTAGATGGTGCTCCTACCTAGTCTCTATCTCTACTCTTATCTCTATCTCTACTACTCTTCTTTATTTTTTATAATATACTAGTAGCTGTCAAATCAAATAGTACTGCGCCGCCCGCTGCACGCCCGGCTGAACATGCCTCCTTGCATCCATCAAACCCCCCATTAAATCCGCATGCAAACCGAGAAACCTACTCCGACCCGCGGGAGGAAATTTGCCGGTTGTCGTTGGAGAATAATAGAGTCACGTCCAATCCATTTGAGTTAATTGCGTGTATGATTCTCCCTCTATAAAAAGTTAATTGCATCCTTAATCTTGTATTCTAAGTACTCCGTGGGTTCCACTCTCAGTAAAGTATACATTACTTGCAGGCTGGCTATAGATTCGTACAGAAAGTTAGAAAGAAACAAATCCATCCTTAATCTTGTATTCTAAGTACTCTATGGGTGAAAGTGCAACTATCCCTAGGTGGTTTTGGTAATTCCTAACAACATATAGCTCATTGAGCTAATGCTATTCCAAGATGATTATTTCAGGAAAGCTCAATGATTGGCATGGCATGGATGGTGAAAGTGGAACCCTCAAAATGCTAAGGACAAAGGATTAGCTCAAGCTCAAAAGCTCAAGACTCTTCATTTTATATTTTAGTGATCCAAGATCACATTAAGTCTTTAGGAAAAGCCAATACTATCAAGGAGGGATGAGGTGTTGCTTAATGAGCCTCTTGCTTCATGTGCTTAATGATATGCTCCAAAGCCCTCAACTACTTTCCCATATCCACATTTGACCTAAACCCTAAGCCAAACTCGGTCCTACCGATTCTTTCTATCCGGCGCCACCGAGTTTCACTTGTCATAAGCCACTGCCAAACCCTAGCAATTCGGTTCTACCGATAGGGATCTCGGTCTCACCGAGATGGGATTGCAAACTCTCTGTTTCCCTTTCGTAACTTTTCGGTCTCAGCGAAAGAGCGGATCGGTCCCACCGAGATTGCAATGTAAACTCACTGTTTCCTTTTTGTAACATTTCGGTCTCACCGAAAGAGCAAATCGGTCCCACCGAGTTTACCTGACCAACTCTCTGGTTAGATTATTACCAAAATCGGTCTCACCGAGTTTGTGTAATCGGTCTCACCGAGATTACGTTATGCCCTAACCCTAACAAACTCGGTCTGACCGAAATAGTAAACCTAGTGACCGTTAGAGATTTTCGGTGGGACTGACATGCAACTCGGTAGGACCAATTTTGTTAGGATTAGGGCATAACGTAATCTCGGTGAGACCGATTACACAAACTTAGTGAGACCGATTTTGGTAATAATCTAACCAGAGAGTTGGTCAGGTAAACTCGGTGGGACCGATTTGCTCTTTCGGTGAGACTGAAATGTTACAAAAAGGAAATAGTGAGTTTACATTGCAATCTCGGTGGGACCGATCCGCTCTTTCGGTGAGACCGAAAAGTTACGAAAGGGAAACAGAGAGTTTGCAATCCCATCTCGGTGAGACCGAGATCCCTATCGGTAGAAGCGAATTGCTAGGGTTTGGCAGTGGCTTATGACAAGTGAAACTCGGTGGCGCCGAATAGAAAGAATCGGTAGGACCGAGTTTGGCTTAGAGTTTAGGTCAAATGTGGATATGGGAAAGTAGTTGAGGGCTTTGGAGCATATCACTAAGCACATGAAGCAAGAGGCTCATTAAGCAACACCTCATCCCTCCTTGATAGTATTGGCTTTTCCTAAATACTCAATGTGATCTTGGATCACTAAAATATAAAATGAAGAGTCTTGAGCTTTTGAGCTTGAGCCAATCCTTTGTCCTTAGCATTTTGAGGGTTCCACTTTCACCATCCATGCCATGCCAATCATTGAGCTTTCCTGAAATAATCATCTTGGAATAGCATTAGCTCAATGAGCTATATGTTGTTATGAATTACCAAAACCACCTAGGGATAGTTGCACTTTCAATCTCCCCCTTTTTGGTAATTGATGACAACATATAGATCAAAGCTTTGACAAATGATAATAAGCATGAAAAATATTGTCGCTTTGAGAAGTATGTGATAAGTAAGAGCTCCCCCTAAATTTGTGCATATTTAAGATTTGCTTTGGACTGCAAATGCACAAAGAGTTGGAGTCATGGGTTACTCTTCCATGTCACATACATCTTGGTGGAGCGCTTAAAATGATAGGAATGAAATACATGCACTCATCACCAAGAATAGTGAATGATCACATAAGATAGATAAGATAATAGCATTCACCAAGCACTAAGTGTAGCTTATGATCAAACACATGATCATCAATGTCTCACAGATAACGGCATAGTATCTCAAGCACTCAAAAACAAACAAAGTTTGAAAGACCACCAAATAAAGCAAGAGAGAAAAACAGCACTCTCTCTCAAAGCCTATGATCTATACATTTTCTCCCCCTTTGGCAACAAGTTACCAAAAAGTTCCTAGAAAATGCATAGTGCTAAATCGACACTCAGGCTTGATCTTCAGGTGGTGGTGGAGTCCGGATCACTCCAAGGACAAAGGCTTCCGTAGACGTGGTTTAGAGTTGGAGCTGAAGTAGATGCTGGAGCAGGTTGGGCTGGTGCTGCGGCTGGAGCTGAGGCGGTTGCTCTTGTGTCAGGAACTGGCACTGCAGACGACCTTGGACCTCGTGGCACTCTGGCAAAGGCATCAGTGGTTGTCTTCCCTTTCCTCTCCCGCATGTCATCTTGGAGCTGCTCCACTGTAGTCTGAATCTTTGTCACCTTGATATCCAAGTCATAGAACTTTTGTTCTATGATTCTCTCTAGGCTTGCCTGGTTCTGAGTTAGGGTGGCTAGTCCTTTCTCAATCCGCGGGGTGGATGCAATCAAGTAACTGAGCTGCTCTTGCTTGTTCTTCAAGAAGTACTCAGATGCCTCCTCTTGAGTTGGCATCTTGGCAGCTTTCTCCTTTATTGCCTTCTCCTTCTTGGCTTGTGCATGGGCTGAAGATGGTTCATCTTTGGTCATCACAACTTGGTTGTCCTCGAAATCTGGATAGATAGGCAAATGTTCCTTGTCCAACAAGTATGTGTCTGTGCCCATTCTTGAGTTAATCAACATCTGGATCTGAGGGGCATATCCACATCTCCTCTTCTGATCTGCTGCAGTCCTCTTGATAGTCTCTACCATGAGGCTCATGACCTTGAATTTCTGAGGCACATCAAAGATATGTAGCAAGTTAATGGCATGACCTCTGATCATCCTGTGATCTCCAGACTTGGGCAAAAGTGTGTGCCTAAGAATCCAATTGATGGTTGGCAGCCCTGACAGAAGATAACGCACAGACCCAAACTTGAAAGTATCAAGTGCCTCGTTTGGAATTTCCTTATACATATTTGACATAGAGTTATGATCCATCTTCTTCTTGGAATAGACATCCAAGTCATCTTCATTTTCCTCTAGGGCATTGATAAGCTGTGCCCATTCAGCAACTGTTGATTGGTACCTCGTACCTTCAGACATCCAAACAATCCTCCCATCTGGATAAAAATGTGCTGTGGAGTAGAACTGCATGATAAGCTCCTCATTCCACTTTGTGAGCTTCTGCCCAACAAAGTCCTCTACTCCACATGCCTTGAAGCTGTCCTGCACTCCAGGGTAGTGCTCTTCATTCTCCTTGATATATTCCCAGTTGACCCATCTCATATCACATACAATTGGCTTCTTGTCTAACAAGACTGTCTCATAGAAGTCCTGCTGTTCCTTAGTGTGGAACCTGTAATCAACAGCAGTTCTCCTCCTTGAAGCATATGGATCTGCTTCTCTCCACTTCCTCAACCCTGAGTCTCTTCTGAGCTTCATGTCCTCAGCCACAGGATGAGCATCATTGTGGTCTGGGATCTTGGGCTTGAGATTTCTCAGAACATGCTCTTCATCATCTTCTTCAGCAGCTTCAGGCACTGGGGCCTTGTTCTTCTCAGCAGCTGGGATGCTTCTTGTATTCCTCTTTGGTTTTGGCTTTGGAGCTGGCTTGGCCTTGGAAGCAGTTGCCCCTGATCTTATGGCATCACCCATCAGCTTGGGTGCCTTAGGTGCTGGTGCAGCAACCTCTTCTTCTTCCTCTTCTTCCATGATGGAAGCCTTTCCAAGCACTTTGGCTACGGTCTTCTTGACCCTCTCCTTCCTTTTCTTTCCTTCTGCAGCAGCCTCTTTGGGTTCAGGCTTTTCAGGAATTTGAGTTGAGGCTCTGGCCTTTGGCATAGGCTGCCTGCCTGCTGGCCTTTTGATTTTCATCCCTGGCTTTATGCTCTGTGCTGGGCCATATTCTTTCTTGAGCACAACTCTCTTTGATGTGGCTTCCTCTTCCTCTGCCACATAATCTTCATCCTCAAAATCCGAAGTTCTCTTCTTCCTCTATCTTGTGGCAGCTTTTGGCAGGTTGCTAGGGGTGCTCCTGCTGCCATCATCTGAAGAACTGGAGGGACTAGTGCCCTCACTCATTTGCACTGGTTGCTCTGACAAATTCTGGCTATCACTTTGGTCTGACATGATGAACAAGCTGACTGCTGACCCTGTGAATAGTTTATAGATGAGGTAGAGTGAATGAGCATCACAAAATGCAGAGGTTTTTGCAAAAGAATGATTCAAAAAACTTAGTTTTAGTTTCCCACAGAAAGCATTTCGGATCTACTGATTTTTAAACTCGGTGATACCGAAGCAGTTTTTGGAACCTAAACTAGTGAACTCGGTCAAACCAAGTCACAGTTCGGTGGCACCGAGACTGCTAGGGTTTCACAAAGTTCCAAAATCGGTCACATCGATTAGTAATACTCGGTCAGACCGAGTCTCACTTGTGCAATGGCATAAGCCAAATCGGTGGGACCGAGTTTTTCAACTCGGTGGGTCCGAGATGGTTTCGGTGGAAACCTAACCCTAAAATTTTCGAATCAAACCTAATCTACGAGTCCATTGACTGGATAGAAGTTTATCAAACATGGCAAGAATCATTATGATCACAATGTGTTAGGAATTGGATTGGGGAATAGCACAAAGATCGAGTCCATACCCTAGTTCGGCGGAGACTCGCTATGGCGGCAACGGTGGGGTTGATTTCCGTTGACGGTGACGGAGACCAGCGACTGGAGGCGGCTCGCGGCGAGGAGACGATCCGGAGACCACGTTGGCAGAGCGAGCTATCGCCCGGGCGAAGGGGTTCGGAGAAATTTCCAAATTTTTGCTCGTGACTATATATAGCCCGACCCTGACGGTGTGACCGAGTGGAACAACTCGGTGGCACCGAGACTGTATACAGTTATTGCAACTCGGTGTGACCGAATGGTTCAAATCGGTTGCACCGAGATCGAAAACATAGATCAACTTAATGATCTCGGTAAGACCAAAAGTGGGGTATCGGTCAGACCGAGAATCACAAAGAGGTTTTGGAAGTTTAAGTCTATGACGAATCGGGGACTCCGAGTGCTCCTCACACAGAGTGGTTCGAATCTGACTTGATCAAATTTTGTGATGTAGCATGAATAGAGTTTGAGACGAGAAAAGCATAGATAGCTAGAGGAGGTTCTTAGGCATTCTTGTCCATCCACTTGGCAAAAGGAAATAAAACCATACAGTCAAAACAACAAGTGGATGTCCTCAAATGAGTAAAATATGCAACCAACATGCTCACACAATAAAATGGCAACTGAAATATGTGACAAAGCTTGCACAACCAATTCTAGCATCTATCAAGCAATTGGCGATGACTAGGTCATCTATATATGAGTATATTGACTTAGGTGTCAAGTGAGAACACTTGATCATAGGTCATACTCATCGTTTAAGATCAAGTGGGGTTACGACTTTTACATAAAGCATTGTTGTGTTCACATCTTTAGAGTTGCTTTAGCTCAAGTCTTATAGTAAAGCTCCCCCTAGATGTGATATCCCCCCTAAGAGGGATGAACTAACCTTGGGTTTTGTCGATGATGACTTCATGTAGATGTTGAAGATGTGGATGCTCAATGTTGATGTAGATCACTTGGAGCTATCCATTTGAGTGAATTGCACTTTCAATACCTACATGGGTTAGTCCCACAAGGAACAAACAAGGATATCCATAGACATAGAGTGATGCACACACAAGATGATGTCCATGAAAACTTTTAGGTTACCTTGTCCCTTGTCTTACCAACAAGAGGGTTTGTGACTCCTTGAACTAGTGCAAGATGTGGAAGTTGATTGCACTCGTTCTTGCCAAAATGATAAGAGTGAAGTATGTTGGCGGAGTCACCCTCAAGAACTCTCTAGTTCTTCTTCTTTTGGATCCACACCATCTTGATGGGAATCCTTGGAGTTGTAGTCATACTTGATGAAATGGAACTTGAAGTGGTCTTGGGAATCCACTTGACTAAGGTCTTAGGAGCTTCTTCAAATGCATCAATTTCCTCTTGAAGCTTGTCCTTGCCTTTTTGCTTGTAGTCTTGTGGTGGAAGATCATCTTGAGCTTGTGTCCCCTTGAAGGAAGTATCATACTTCTCTTGTTGAGGAACAAACTTTGTCTTGGGGTATTGATCTTCTTCCCACTCAACTCCATTGGCATTGAACTTTCGTTCAAAACCAACACCTTGATTCTTCCGGTGCATTCCTTGCTTGCGCACAATTTCCTCGAATTGCTTACTCCCGGCAAGGGTTTTGTACACTCCTTTCTCTATAATTCCCTTCAATAAGCTATTTTCTTGCTCAAGTGAAAGTTGGCTAAGAGAATCATTAGTGGAATCAAGAGAACTACTAGAAGCAACAATATTGGATTTAGCATGATCATTGTTACTACTAGAGAAAGAATCTTTCTTGTTCTTGTTACTAGACTTGACTTGAGGCATGTAAGTGGATAAGAGTAAATGCTTGGCAATGTAAGAAGAACTTTTCTTGCGAGGATCATCATTGATTGCCTTTAAAAACTCATGCTCTAGCTCAAGATTGAGCTTTTCAAAGCGTAACTTCTCATGAGCTCTTAAAAGTTCTCGATGATCTTCGAAGATAGTTTCATGAGCTAACTTAAGAGTGTTTAGTTCTTTAGTTAGAGCCTCAATCTTCTCCTTATCATTGTCATTCGTTTTATCTTGATTAGCATGTTTAATTGACGTTTCATCATAGTATTCATCACTAGAGTTGTCATCAAGCAAATCATCATCACCTAACAAGTCATCTTCATCACTATTAAAATCAACATACTCGGGGTGTGTTACCTTAGGACCTTTGGCCATGAAGCATCTTCCAGTTCCTTCATTTGGTGAGTCAAATATGTCGTAGGAGTTGGTTGACACAAGTGCTAGACCGGCAACACCTTCATCTTGAGTATATTCGGAATCGGAGTGATAACTTCTCTCAGAGTGGTCGTCGGAGTCGGAGCCGGATACCCATTCACCAACATGAGCTTGATGTCTTCGTTTTGTGTAGCTCCTTGATGATTTTTCCTTCCTTTCCGAATCCTTGCTTCTCCGTGAGTATCTTCGTTCATAACGATCATCTCTACTCCTTCTCTCTCTTGGTGGTGATTCTTCTCTTTTACTTCTTCTTTTTGGAGAGTCTTCTCTTCTCTTGTAGGGAGCTGTACACTCATTGGAATAGTGTCCGGGTCTTCCACAATTGTAGCAGTTTCGCTCTCGACTAGAAGATCTTTTGTCATTGTAGGACCTTGACTTGGAGCTTCTATCTTTGCTTCTATTCTTGTAGAACTTGTTGAAGTTCTTCACCATTAAGCTCAATTCTTCATTGAAGTTTTGTTTCTCACTTGATGATGTAGGGGCTTCACATGAGGCTTTGTAGGCACCACTAGATTTGTTGTGAAGTTCCTCTTTATCCTTAAGTGACATCTCATGAGCAACAATTCTTCCAATTACCTCCGTTGGCTTGAGATCTTTGTAATTGGGCATCATTTGGATCAATGTGCACACGGTATCATATTTTCCATCCAAGGCTCTTAGAATCTTCTTGATGATGAATCTATCGGTCATCTCTTCACTTCCTAAGCCGACAATCTCATTTGTGATGAGAGCAAGCCTAGAGTACATTTCAGCGACACCTTCACCATCCTTCATTTTGAACTTGTCAAGTTGACTTTGAAGCACATCCAATTTGGATTCCTTGACGGAGTCGGTACCTTCGTGCATATCAATCAAAGTGTCCCAAATTTCCTTTGCATTCTCAAGACGGCTGATTTTGTTGAATTCTTCGGGGCACAATCCGTTGAAGAGAATATCACAAGCTTGAGCATTGTATTGCAACATCTTCAACTCATCCACGGTAGATTCACGGTTTGGTTCTCTCCCATCAAAGAAGTCACCTTGCAAATCAACACACACAATAGCCCAAACGGCGGGGTTATGTCCAAGAATATGCATTTTCATTTTATGCTTCCAACTAGCAAAATTAGTACCATCAAAGTAAGGACCTCTACGGTGATAATTTCCCTCGCTAGACGCCATACTCTCCTAGGTTGTGAAACCAAGGCTATGACCACCAAAAGCTATGGAAATCAAAGCAAATGGAGACGAAGGCTCTGATACCACTTGTAGGATCGAAAGTATATCTAGAGAGGAAAGGGAAGACAACCACTAATGCCTTTGCCAGAGTGCCACGAGGCCCGAGGTCGTCTGCAGTGCCAGTTCCTGACACAAGAGCAACCGCCTCAGCTCCAGCCGCAGCACCAGCCCAACCTGCTCCAGCATCTACTTCAGCTCCAACTCCAACCACGTCTACGGAAGCCTTCGTCCTTGGAGTGATCCGGACTCCACCACCACCTGAAGATCAAGACTGAGTGTCGATTTAGCACTATGCATTTTCTAGGAACTTTTTGGTAACTTGTTGCCAAAGGGGGAGAAAATGTATAGATCATAGGCTTCGAGAGAGAGTGCTGTTTTTCTCTCTTGCTTTATTTGGTGGTCTTTCAAACTTTGTTTGCTTTTGAGTGCTTGAGATACTATGCCGTTATCTATGAGACATTGATGATCATGTGCTTGATCATAAGCTACACTTAATGCTTGGTGAATGCTATTATCTTATCTATCTTATGTGATCATTCACTTTTCTTGGTGATGAGCGCATGTATTTCATTCTTATCATTTTAAGCGCTCCACCAAGATGTATGTGACATGGAAGAGTAACCCATGACTCCAACTCTTTGTGCATTTGTAGTCCAAAGCAAAGCTTAAATATGCACAAATTTAGGGGGAGCTCTTACTTATCACATACTTCTCAAAGCGACGATATTTTTCATGCTTATTATCATTTGTCGAAGCTTTGATCTATATGTTGTCATCAATTAACAAAAAGGGGGAGATTGAAAGTGCAACTATCCCTAGGTGGTTTTGGTAATTCATAACAACATATAGCTCATTGAGCTAATGCTATTCCAAGATGATTATTTCAGGAAAGCTCAATGATTGGCATGGCATGGATGGTGAAAGTGGAACCCTCAAAATGCTAAGGACAAAGGATTGGCTCAAGCTCAAAGCTCAAGACTCTTCATTTTATATTTTAGTGATCCAAGATCACATTGAGTCTTTAGGAAAAGCCAATACTATCAAGGAGGGATGAGGTGTTGCTTAATGAGCCTCTTGCTTCATGTGCTTAGTGATATGCTCCAAAGCCCTCAACTACTTTCCCATATCCACATTTGACCTAAACCCTAAGCCAAACTCGGTCCTACCGATTCTTTCTATCCGGCGCCACCGAGTTTCACTTGTCATAAGCCACTGCCAAACCCTAGCAATTCGGTTCTACCGATAGGGATCTCGGTCTCACCGAGATGGGATTGCAAACTCTCTGTTTCCCTTTTGTAACTTTTCGGTCTCACCGAAAGAGCAGATCGGTCCCACCGAGATTGCAATGTAAACTCACTGTTTCCTTTTTGTAACATTTCGGTCTCACCGAAAGAGAAAATCGGTCCCACCGAGTTTACTTGACCAACTCTCTGGTTAGATTATTACCAAAATAGGTCTCACCGAGTTTGTGTAATCGGTCTCACTGAGATTACATTATGCCCTAACCCTAACAAAATCGGTCCTACCGAGTTGCATGTCAGTCCCACCGAAAATCTCTAACGGTCACTAGGTTTACTATTTCGGTCAGACCGAGTTTGTTGATTCGGTCCCACCAAGATTGGTAAATTGTGTGTAATGGTTGGATTTTGTGTGGAGGCTATATATACCCCTCCACCTCCTCTTCACTCGTGGAGAGAGCCATCAGAACACATCTACACTTCCAACTCATATGTTCTGAGAGAGAACCACCTACTCATGTGTTGAGACCAAGATATTCCATTCCTACCATATGAATCTTGATCTCTAGCCTTCCCCAAGTTGCTTTCCACTCAAATCTTCTTTCCACCAGATCCAAATCCTATGAGAGAGAGTTGAGTGTTGGGGAGACTATCATTTGAAGCACAAGAGCAAGGAGTTCATCATCAACACGCCATTTGTTACTTCTTGGAGAGTGGTGTCTCCTAGATTGGCTAGGTGTCACTTGGGAGCCTCCGACAAGATTGTGGAGTTGAACCAAGGAGTTTGTAAGGGCAAGGAGATCGCCTACTTCGTGAAGATCTACCGCTAGTGAGGCAAGTCCTTCGTGGGCGATGGCCATGGTGGGATAGACAAGGTTGCTTCTTCATGGACCCTTCGTGGGTGGAGCCCTCCGTGGACTCGCGCAACCGTTACCCTTCGTGGGTTGAAGTCTCCATCAATGTGGATGTAGGATAGCACCACCTATCCGAACCATGGGAAAAACATCCGTGTCTCCAATTGCGTTTGAATTCTCCAAACCCTTCCCTTTACATTCTTGCAAGTTGCATGCTTTACTTTCCGCTGCCAATATACTCTTTGCATGCTTGCTTGAGTTGTGTGATGATTGCTTGACTTGTCCTAAAATAGCTAAAATCTGCCAAGAACTAAAATTGGGAAAAGGTTAAGTTTTTATTTGGTCAAGTAGTCTAATCACCCCCCTCTAGACATACTTTCGATCCTACAGTGGGTTCCACTCCCAGTACAGTAGCGAAAGAAGTATATATTAAAAAAATATAAAAAGCTACAGTTTAGGACAAAATTCAAACTCAGGCCATCGCGCTGCAAGCATCCGGCCCGGACCAGTACACCAGGTGTTCATTGCGGACGATGCAGGAGGTAAACCTTTATAGCAATGAGCCTGTCCGTTGCAACAGATCCAAAGTAGAATAATACATATTCACAAATTTGAAAGAAAACAATTTAGTTTTGATATACATATCACTAAAATTATCTTATGTTTCACTCCAAATATATTCTTTGGGCTGTTTTGATGAGGTAAGGGAGGAATGTGGTTGGTTTCAAGATACTAAGGGGTTTTGTGTAAACTAGAGTAGAGAAGTGGGAATTGTTGCAAAAGGCCACAACTTACATCACAGCCGTTAGATGTAGATCTAATGGTGAGAAATGGCGGATGACAAACACACCATCATCACCAACTGAGCCTTTTATAGGAGTATAAGTATAAGTAATATAGGAGCCGGAGTAGAGAAAAAACCAAGCTGGTGATGATGGTGTGCCTGCCATCTTATAGTATAGACCGTCCGACCTATATCTGACGGATAGAAAGCAAACTATGACAATTTTACAAAAGATACCCGCACCTCTCTCCACACTTATAGATAAGGCCTTGCCTCATTCATCCTTATCTCCAACAACCTCATTGCTGAGCAATAAAAAAGGAAGTCTCTGGAACAATCTGGCATGGTGGCCGCTGCGAGCGCCGTCCATCCCCATGCCTCCGCCCAGTCCGACCACCAGTCACCGCCACGCCCCACTCCTCTTCACCTTATTTATCATCTTTCTTGAGATATCATTTTTTCTATGAAATGGTCGACATACCATGTTTCCGATAAAATTCTCGAGATATCATTAATTTTTACACATGGGATTACTCCTACATGGGTCAATCACAACAGGTGTTTTGTAAAAAAATGCATCTTGATGTTCCGTGCAATGCATGTGCATCTTGCTAGTTTTTTTGCATATAATTCCAAACACCACATAGACACGGTCTTTGACCATTTTGCAACTATGTTAGTATCATTGTTAGTGGTCAGCCGGTGCAATTTATAGCTCCGGGTGTTTTAACCTTTTTAGTAATGATATCTGGCGATTGTTCGCCACAAGCTCAATCATGGCAAATCCCACGTAACCGTTAGATTTCCATCTGACGGTGGCCTATTTTAAGCCATAGTATTTGACAAAACCGCCACCCTTAAACACATATTGTAACTGCGCCGCGGGCATTTGCAACTGCCATGTTTGCCAGCGAACGTTTGCTGGGGATTGGAGTTAGCACCGATGGTGGTTCGTAGTCATTCCATGCTTGGGCATTGAAGTTTGTAACTATTTTAGATTAGAATATACTAATCCTTTGGTGCTAGTAGTAGAGCAGAGTCCTACTCCACTACTACTCTAGTCAAGCAAGTTAGGGCATAGTAGTAGGTACTATAGGGAGTACTAGCAATGTGATCATTCAAGCAAGTTGTCTGGCATCGATATGACCCTACGCTGCTGGTACGTGTCTCGTAAGTCAAGCGGCGTGCTGTAGTCATCATCACCTGTCCACTTCCTGCAGCACATATTCGCTTCTCCATCCTTGTCCGCACATAATCGTCCAATCTTCCATCCCCGCTAAAGCGCCTCCCCCCTCTTTCGAAACCCAAGCACTAACAATGGCAAAATCGAGCAGCATCCACCGAAAGAGTGGCTGGAATTCGCTCCCCACAGAGGTAATCAAGCTCATTGTTTCACGTGTGGACAATCTCAATACCATGACGCTTGCCGCGTGCTCATCGGCGCTATACCATTTACTCAAAGCCCTTAGGCCGGAGCTTTTTAAGCCAGCTCCTTGCTTGCTGATGCCGCCTGATCTTCAGAAACGGCGTGTCACGCAGCATAACGATCGTAGGGTGGCGAGCATCAACCCTATTGACTGCGATCCGATCCCCGTCACCCTCAACTACATTAACGATATGTACTTGGTCGGCATGAACACATCTTGGATGGTGCTTGTCAACGGTGGCGACAACTGGATGCTCGTGGAGGTCTACACCCGGTGATTGACCCCCCTTCCTTCGATTAACACTGCACTGCTTTGGCACCACGACCCGGAATACTTGGAATCTTACAGTAGCCAACATGATACCAAGTTTGATTTGCTCAAGTTTGTAATCTTCCAAGTGCCACAAGATCTGAGAATTATAAAGACTTCAGGTTAATTGCGTTCTTCGACCGCGGTCTCGCCTATCTGACAGGTCACTGCGGTAAGTGGATAAATCTGCATGTCCATCGCAGGATCATACATCCTCCATGGTTCTTTGATGCCATTGAACACAATGTCTTCATTTACGCTGTTGACTCCTTCTATGGCTGGACATATTGCTGGCCTACTCGAGTCATCGCTACAAACGGCTGTTATAGTAGTATGTTACTTTCCTATGATATCATGATGGCTTACTTATATTACTGTCAACATTTACTGAAAAAATATTCATGCTCATAACATGTTGTTCTTAAGATTGACTACATTAAGAGCCCTTTTTATTTGACTCCAACTTGATATGATGTTGTCGGGGGTGACTGATCCCACGGACACCTATGGGACCGCGGCGGACCGGGGCCCCTTTCGGTTCGGCAGGGGGCGGAGAGCGCACGAAGAGCAGATCGAGGCGAACGCACGAGCACACGCGATCGGTTTACCCAGGTTCGGGCCGCACGGATGCGTAAAACCCTACTCCTGCCTTGGTTTGTATTGGTGTTCTTGCTCGGGAGCGATGACTGCTACAGTACACTTGGATGGCTAGCGAGACCGAGCCTGAGAGTGGTTGTCCTCTCCCCACTGTTGCGCACGGGCCTCCTTTTATATGCCAAAGGGGTCACTGACAGGTGGCAACAGAGGTGAGGGTAAAAATGTAAAAGAGGTGGTAGTTGGCGCCACCGCTTGCTACAGTTGTATCATACCTAACCCTGACGGCAGGGGACAAAGGCATTAAATGTCTGTCTGTGTCGCCTAGACGGCGCGGAAAGGGACCGTCAGGGGCGCCACCGTTAGCCACGATGGCTATCTTGTCAGCGCCTGCTTGCCACCGCATGCCCCTGGCTGCACAGCCTCCCGCCATGTACGCCAGGAACGGTCCCAGAGCGACACGTTGGCGGGTGAGCTGGAGCGCGGGCTGCGGAGTAGTAGCTTGCCGCGGCAAGTGCCTTGCCGCGGATGTTGTCTTGTCGCGTCCGGGAGCTTGTCACTCACCGGGTCTTGCCGGGACACATGGCGTGCTGCGGCGAGTTCCTCGGGATGCCTTGGTTGGTCTTCCCGGCAAGCTCCTCTTGCCGGGGTCTTTGTGCTTCCTCCCGGCAAGCTCCTCTTGCCGGGGTCTTGGATACTTTGAGTGGCCTTCCCGGCAAGCTCCTCTTGCCGGGGTCTTGCGCCTTAGCTCGGATATTTTGTCCTTGAATGGCTCCAAAGGAACCACGGAGGGTCTTGGCGGTCGCCCGGCAAGCCTTGCCGCGGGGTGCTGCGACTGCCCGTGCACAAGTTCGGGATACTAAGGTACCCCTACTTTAGTACACCGACAGGAGCCCCCGGGCCTGGGCCATACACGGTGCCGAGTGCTGTTGGGCTAGGCCCAAAACAGTGCATGGGCACGCGCGGCCTGGGTCACGCCGTTCCTGACTCCGCATCCACCGCACCCTCCCCGCACGGCACGCGTCGAATGCGGCATCATGGGAGAGGTCGTGGGCGGTTCGCGCCCTCCCCTAAACGGAGGGAGGCGTGGAGGCGTGGTTCATTTACTGGACGGGGCCAATGCGCGGTTTTCGAGGTGCCCACTCTCCACGATCACGGGGTGGGGAGAGGTTGCCTCACCCGTCGCCTTGGTTCTGTCGCGGATGGTGGAGGTGGGAAACTGGGTCGTCGCGGGTCGAGGCAGTGGGTCGGCCCCAACTCCCTGCTCTTCCCGTGTCTTGATTCGCTGAGCGGGGCAGCTGAGACCCCACCTCGCTCCTTTATAAAGAGCGGGAGGGGAGGACGGAAGCCCGCATTCCCTCATCTCCTCCTTCCTTCAGCTTCCGCTCCCCTTTCTTTCATTCGCCATGGAGAAAGGGAACCCTGGTCCTTCATCGGTGGCGGCGAGGGTCGCTGCCAGACAGCGCATCCCTCCCTCTCCCGCACCCGTGGTGGCAGAGCCAGCCGTAAGGGGAAGAGGGAGGGGGCGAGGTCATGGACGAGGTCGAGGACGAGGTTGAGGCGCTCGGGGAAGAGGTGGACGGGGCGGCGCGCTGGCTTCGCCTCCGCCGGCGGTTCCTCTTCCCACGGGGGTCCATATTGGGGACGACCCTTGCGAGTTCTTCGTCAGGCTGCGCCGGGCGCCTCATCGTCGACTCCGACTCCCAGCCCCGTTCGCGAGCGCGATGGAGCTGGACCCGCCCAAGACACCGAGACTGCACATGAGGGGCTGCGGGATCAGCGGCACGCGAGTCCGCGTTGAAGTCCCAGCCCCCGGTGTGATGTATCTTGGTTGAGGGTGGAAGACGTTCGCCCGTATCCACAGCTTGACGGCGGGGCTCACCCTCCATTTTAAGTTGATGGAGGGCGATCTCCTCTCCGTCAAGGTCTTCGGGTGCTTCGGCACTCGGGCGAAGTGCTGCGTGGATAGCTCCTCCGATAGCGAAGGCCCCTCCTTGAGCGAGAGTGACGAGGAGGGGAGCGACAGCGACGACGAGGGTAGCGGGCGGCAGGATGACGGGTCCGACTAGGTGTCGGGCGCCGCTTCGCGCGGCACCGGCGACCCCATCATCCGTGTCGCCGGCTCCTTGAACTCCCCGGGGTCGTCTCCTTGGGCGGCTGGCGTAGGGACGCTGCGGAAGAGGAAGAGGGCTGGCGGCAAGGCCGTCAAGTCGGAGTACGAGGGCGTGGTGCCCTCGACAGCGTGCTGATGTCCTGCCGCCTCGTCTTCGAGCCCCGCTTCCGGCGCCGCCGTCACCGTCCAGCCTTCGGACGGCCCCCGGGATGTTCTCTTGGTGTCTTCTGGCACCCGTAGCTCGCCTAGGCGCTCCTTTTGCCCTTTTCGCCTCCTTGATCTACCTCCTGAAGAGAGGGACAAGAAAAGGATTACGGGCATCTTATCTTTTTAATTTGTAAGCCTTCGGGCCTTAGTTGCATTTAAAACTTATAATCCTCTCTTTCATGTTTTTCATCCTCTATGGACTGTACCTGAGTGGAATGTTTTTTTTAATGAAAAGGGGATGCTTGCCGGGTCGTCTGTCTCGCGGGTAGAACCCACGGCAAGGAGCAAATCCTTGGCATCTTTCAGATAGACACTTTTTCTCCCGGCAACAGGCCCTGCTGTCTTCCCACGTCGCTCGACCTTTCTCACGCTTTTGACGGAGGCAGGGACGAGGCGGGTGCGGCCCCTCGTTTCATCCCTTTGCTGTCGCGGCTATGACCAAACTTGGCCCCAGGAACGAGCCTCAGGGCCTAAAGTTAAGGGAGCACGGCAGTTTCCAGGAAGAAACGGGGTTTCGTATTCCCCAGTCCATAAGAGAATGCATGATGAGGGATGAAAGACTTATCTGAGATTGCAGCCCCCGACAACTCTAGCTTGCCGCGGGTGAATCTTGGTACTTGCAGCCCTCGGCAACACTGGCTTGCCGGGGCCCAGATACCGGTACGTCCTTCCTCTCCTTTTCGTCCTCAGGCGGTTCGGCAAGGATATGCGAGCCTTGCGAACCAAGGGAAACGAAAGAAAGGCAAAGAGACGCACACTCGACCTCTAAGTTAGGGGTTAGCCGCTGTTAAGCACTATCAACCCTAACCAAGGACGAGACTCGACCTAGCATGCATGCTATAACTTAGGGCGCCAGCGCTTAATTTACTTGTGCTCAGGGTCTGCGCCTGGCTTTGTACAAAGGATTACATGCAATAGCGGCAAGACTTGTACAAAAGGGTGGTTGCCGGACGGGGTCCGACAACCGCGCCTTACGGGTAACACTTATGAAGATGCTCAATATTCCAGGAGTTGCTCACTGGGACGCCATCTTCGGTCTCCAGGCGGACAGCGCCAGGCCTGGTGACTCGTTCCACCCGGTAAGGGCCTTCCCACTTCAGCGTCAACTTGTTGGAATTCTTGGTGGACTGAACGCGCCGAAGAACAAGGTCGCCTTCCTTGAAGCTTCTGGCTTTAACTTTGCGGCTATGGTAGCGGCGCAAAGCTTGCTGGTAGCGAGCAGCTCGCACAGCAGCCTGAAGACGATCTTCCTCAAGGAGCAGCGCGTCATCTTCACGCAGCTGCTCTTGCTCAAGCTCATCATAAGCGAGCACTCGAGGTGACCCGTATACGAGTTCCGTGGGGATAACTGCCTCTGCTCCCTAGACTAGAGCAAAGGGTGTCTGGCCAGTGGCTCGATTTGGCGTCGTCCTGATCGACCAAAGAACCACCGGCAGCTCCTCGATCCAGTTGCGCCCGCACTTGTGCAGCCTGTCGGAAGTCCTGGTCTTGAGCCCACGCAACACTTCAACATTTGCCCTTTCTGCTTGACCGTTGCTTCTCGGGTGAGCAATAGAAGCGAAGCAGACCTTGGCGCCAAGATCTTGGACGTACTGCATGAAGGTGCGGCTCATAAATTGCGTACCGTTGTCGGTGATTATCCTGTTAGGGATCCCGAAACGGCAAACAATCGACCTGAAGAACTTGACTGCTGACTGTGCTGTCACCTTCCTCACTGGTTCCACTTCCGGCCACTTTGTGAACTTGTCGATTGCAACGTACAAGTACTCAAAGCCCCCGACAGCTCGGGGAAAGGGGCCGAGGATATCGAGCCCCCAGACCGAAAATGGCCAGGATAAAGGGATTGTCTGGAGAGCTTGAGCTGGCTGGTGTATCTGCTTGGAATGGAACTGGCACGCTTCACACTTGGTTACTTGTGCAGTTGCATCCTGGAGGGCTGTCGGCCAGAAGAAACCTTGCCGGAATGCTTTTTCGATAAGGGCTCTTGCGCCAATGTGGTGACCACATATGCCTCCATGTATCTCTGCCAACAGCTTCTGTCCATCTTCCCGGGGAATACACTTCAATTTCACATCGTTGAGTCTTCTTCTGCATAGTGTGTCGTCGACAAACTGGTACATACTAGACTGCCGGGCTACTCTTTCCGCTTCTTCTGGTTCTTCGGGAAGTTCTCCTGTCTGAAGGAAACGGACAATCTGCTGCGCCCATGTTGGAGCCTGTGGCTCGACAACAAGGACTAAAGGCAATTCCGCTGCTGAGGGAACATCCGCTTCCACGGCAAGAGCCTGCGGCTCTGCCGGAGCTTGACGTTCCCTGACAAGCTTGCCGGAGCAAAACTTGTCGGGAGCGCCTGCTTCAACGGGACAAACCCTGGGGCTTGCCGGAGCAGACTGCTCCTCAGCATTCTTGGTGTTGATTTTGGGGACTTTCTTGGCGGCGGCTTCGGGAAGCTCTGCCGGAAAGTAGTCACCAGAAACCAACTTCCTCTTCTTGCTCCGCCCATTTGGTGGCGTTACGGACGGCTGAGTTAGCTTGAGCACAAAAGTTCCTGGTTCCACAGGTAATTTAAGTGCAGTGCACTTCGACAGGCCATCGGCAATGTCATTCTGAGCTCTTGGAATGTGTTCCGTCTGCAGGCCGCCAAAGTGCTCTTCTAGCTTTCTCACTTCGTCGACGTAAGCTTCCATTAATGGACTCTGATAATTCTTGTTCACTTGGCGGACGACAAGCTGTGAGTCACCCCTGATTATGAGCATCTTAATCCCAAGTTCTGCCGCGATCCTGAGACCGGCAAGCAAGCCTTCATACTCTGTAGTGTTGTTTGTCGCTTGCTCCTTGGGAAAGTGCATCTGGACTATGTACTTGAGGTGCTCTCCGGTTGGTGCAATAAGCAGCACTCCAGCACCGGCGCCTTGCAGCGAGAAGGCACCGTCAAAGTACATGAGCCACTCCTTGCTTGTTTCCTTGGCGGGGATGCTTGTCTCCGGAATTTCTTTATCTGGGGTTGGCGTCCATTCTGCTATGAACTCTGCCAATGCCCTGCTTTGGATCGTTGATGTACTCTCAAATTTGAGACCAAAGCTTGACAGTTCCAGTGCCCACTCGACAATCCTGCCTGTTGCTTCTGGATTTTGCAATATCCTCTTCAGCGGAAAGCGAATGACAACTGTGATTTCATGTGCTTGGAAGTAATGGCGCAACTTTCTCGAGGCCATGAGAAGGCCGAAAAGCAACTTCTGCACACCAGAGTACCTTGACCTAGCCCCCTGTAAAAGGGAACTGACAAAGTAAACTGGGCGCTGCACCATCTTCTTCTGTATCTCTTCTTGCATCTGCGCAGATCCTTGCTTGTCGGGGCCAGAGCTTGTCGGGGAAGCCCCCTGCTTGTCGCTGGATGTGCTTGCCGCGGTTACTGGCTCGTCATCTGCCTCCCTCTCTGCTACTAGCACAGCACTAACCACTTGATTGGTTGCCGCTATATACAGCAGCAACTTTTCTTGTGGCTTAGGCGTGACAAGTGTTGGAGTGGAGGACAGGTATCTCTTCAAGTCTTGCAGCGCAGCCTCCGCTTCCGGATTCCATTTCATTGGACCTGCCTTTTTCAAAATTTTGAAAAACGGCAGGGCGCGCTCAGCAGACCGAGAAATAAACCTGCTGAGGGCAGCCATGCAACCGGCAAGCTTCCGTACATCCTTGACGCGCTTTGGTGCTTCGATCTGCTCAATGGCCTTGATCTTGTCAGGATTGGCTTCGATTCCCCGCTGAGACACAAAGAACCCGAAAAGCTTGCCAGAAGGGACTCCAAACACACACTTCTCGGGGTTGAGCTTGAGGTTGATCTTGTGCAGATTTGCAAAAGTCTCTTCTAAATCTTGGATCAGAGTTGCCCTGTCCTTGCTTTTGACCACTATATCATCCATGTAGGCTTCTACATTTCTGTGTATCTGTGGCTTCAAAGCGATATGGACTACTCTGGCAAATGTTGAACCAGCATTCTTTAATCCGAAAGGCATCCGTATGAAATAGTACGTGCCACATGGAGTAATGAATGCGGTTTTCTCCTCATCCTCTTCTGCCATGAAGATCTGATGGTATCCTGAATATGCGTCAAGAAATGAAAGCAGATCACATCCGGCTGTGGAGTCAACAATCTGGTCAATGCGCGGCAAGGGAAATGGATCTTTGGGACAAGCTTTATTAACATCAGTAAAGTCAATACAAAGCCTCCATTTTCCATTTGCCTTGCGCACTACCACAGGATTGGCCAACCACGTGGGATGGAGCACTCCTCTGACAAGGCCTGCTGCTTCCAACTTCTTGATTTCTTCCGCTATGAATTCTTGGCGCTCTATTGCCTGCTTTCTGACCTTCTGCTTGACGGGCCGCGCATGAGGACAAACGGCAAGGTGGTGCTCAATTACTTTCCTGGGAACACCGGGGATGTCAGACGGTTGCCACGCAAACACGTCGACATTCGCCCGCAGAAAAGCAACGAGCGCGCTTTCCTATTTAGGGTCAAGTGTGGCACTGATGGTGAAGGTACCACCAGTGCCGTCCTCCTTGGCGGGCACCTTCTTGGTAAGTGGCGGAGCCGTCATAGCCTTCTTACACTTGCCGGTGGAGCTCGATGGTGCGTCCTCGACGGCGGCGCAGCACTCCGAAGAGGTGCGCTTGCCGGAGTGGGCATCAGAGCTCTTGCCGGACTTGGTCTTCTTCTTCCCCTGTCGAGGGTGACTGATCCCACGGACACCTATGGGACCGCGGCAGACCGGGGCCCCTTTCGGTTCGGCAGGGGGGCGGAGAGCGCACGAAGAGCAGATCGAGGCGAACGCACAAGCACACGCGATCAGTTTACCCAGGTTCGGGCCGCACGGATGCGTAAAACCCTACTCCTGCTTTGGTTTGTATTGGTGTTCTTGCTCGGGAGCGATGACTGCTACAGTACACTTGGATGGCTAGCGAGACCGAGCCTGAGAGTGGTTGTCCTCTCCCCACTGTTGCGCACGGGCCTCCTTTTATATGCCAAAGGGGTCACCGACAGGTGGCAACAGAGGTGAGGGTAAAAATGTAAAAGAGGTGGTAGTTGGCGCCACCGCTTGCTACAGTTGTATCATACCTAACCCTGACGGCAGGGGACAAAGGCATTAAATGCCTGTCTGTGTCGCCTAGACGGCGCGGAAAGGGACCGTCAGGGGCGCCACCGTTTGCCACGATGGCTATCTTGTCAGCGCCTGCTTGCCACCGCATGCCCCTGGCTGCACAGCCTCCCGCCACGTACGCCAGGAACAGTCCCAGAGCGACATGTTGGCGGGTGAGCTGGAGCGCGGGCTGCGGAGTAGTAGCTTGCCGCGGCAAGTGCCTTGCCGCGGATGTTGTCTTATCTCGTCCGGGATCTTGTCGCTCACCGGGTCTTGCCGGGACACGTGGCGTGCTGCGGCGAGTTCCTTGGGATGCCTTGGTTGGTCTTCCCGGCAAGCTCCTCTTGCCGGGGTCTTTGTGCTTCCTCCCGGCAAGCTCCTCTTGCCGGGGTCTTGGATACTTTGAGTGGCCTTCCCGGCAAGCTCCTCTTGCCGGGGTCTTGCGCCTTAGCTCGGATATTTTGTCCTTG
Source organism: Triticum monococcum (assembly GCA_034509565.1). Taxonomy (NCBI): domain Eukaryota; kingdom Viridiplantae; phylum Streptophyta; class Magnoliopsida; order Poales; family Poaceae; genus Triticum; species Triticum monococcum. The sequence continues at coordinate 575,028,580 of CM067847.1, forward strand.
AATGGCTCCAAAGGAACCACGGAGGGTCTTGGCGGTCGCCCGGCAAGCCTTGCTGCGGGGTGCTGCGACTGCCCGTGCACAAGTTCGGGATACTAAGGTACCCCTACTTTAGTACACCGACAGATGTTGTAGGCCGCCTGGTGTCCCCACCCTTCCTAATCCCAGAACCTTTCAAAGAAAAGCGGCATGGTAGTTGCAGGTGGTTCCTGGCTCTATCAGACGACGATGAATGATTGATGATCGTTCGCACGTACCGGACGTGTTGTTTTGCGGAATACAATCACAGTCACTGCAAGGTCTTTGAGCAGGATCCCAACTTCACTGAGCCTTCAGGAATTTTTGACTGGAGGCTGGTAAGTAGCCTTGGTACACGCTCTCTGTTTCTCGGACTGAATTATCCGATTAACCAGGAGATAACCAACGGCAAGGATCATGATGGTAGCACAGTTTCGTTCATCAGGCAAAGCTGTGTGTACACAGCATACCATGAGTCTCTCCATACACCATACCCTGATATGTGTCGCCACGCTCTGCAACCCAAAGTAGGAGAGAGGTCGCAAGTATCAGACTTTGACCTACTAGCTGGAGTTTCCCCCATCAGGCACCCATCTGGTTCAAGCCGTTAGCCAATCTCCACAGCTTAATAAATAGTAACGTCTAACTGAGCCAGTTAGTTAGATGCGTACACTTGGTGTAGTAGGATCTTTATTTAGTTTGATGCATATACTTGCTCTTTTTTGGTAGCCCTTTTGTAATGATGGCTGATGTTTGCTTTGGAAGAGAGAGCTGCGTCTTTACTCTTTTGGCCTGCTTACTGCTTCTGTTGCACCCCAGCCCTCGTTGCTATTGCTGCTGTTTTCAATGTACAATCGGTAGTATATTTCGTCTGTTGGTTGAATAAATGCGTTGTTAGAATGACAAACACAATTTTTTGGAAGTCGTTGCACGGTCCGATCCTTTAGTGCCCCGTACCGTACGTAGCACATACTATTTTTCGTAGGAACACATTTTCCACTTGTTGATAACATGCAGCCCACTGATGAAGGCCCAATAGAGGAGCCCATAATTAACTAGAAGGGAGGCTCTCACATGAATCCGGCCTAGGTACATGCTCATGGCCCCCTAAACATAAATAAGTAAGTAAATACATAAATAAAGCTAAATGCTCATGCACCAGTTCTTTAAATTCACGATTTAATAGGAGGATATTATGTCCTATGATAGTGTCGTTACATTCAGTCGATACAATTCTTAGGAAAAGATAGTGACCGGTCTTCTTTCTCCCACCATTTTCTTCTTGCAACCAGCGGACCCATGCAAATCGTAGTCAATGTCGTAAATAGTTCCGGTCCATTTTCATTTTTCAATAAGAATGTCGAACCCAGCCCAACACATTGGCGACAATACTTTATCCTCCGCCTTGGTGCGCTCGCCGCAGCGCCGTCGTCCGGCCCTGTCAACATAGTGAACCGGGAGAGGACTATAGATGTGAGTATGACAGTACGGACCCACCAGGTCCACTCCCGAACACAAGCAACGCGCCTCTTTTACTACTTAGATGCACCCCTGGTTTTTACTCTAATCCACCCTGCTGATATCTGGGACCCACATCATTTTCAACGTATAGTCAATTAACGACAGAATTGCAAATTTTTTTGAGGATTTGTTCGGAGGAGAAGACTATAAACTGGGTTGTGCGGTCTCTGTGGCCCGTCTAATAACATGACCAGCCCAACAGTTTTTTCTTTGGGAAAATAGGTAGGCCACTATTTCTTTTTGAAGAATACTCAAGCTAGGCCTATTTTTTTCTCCGACTTACTGGGCTGCAAATCTTTCAAGACGAGGAGGGATGCATTTGGGCCCGCCCAAAGAGTTTGGTCAGTATCTGTTAAAAGTAAATGGGAAAATTAGTTTCTTTTTTTGTTTTTGTTCTTCATTGATATTTATATTTCATTGGATTTTAACATGACATAGTACTAATTTATTTTTAAATTTGTTTTAGTATGGCTAATAATTTTTGGATTAAGAATATTTTGTTCCCCAGCAAAAAATTGCGAATTTTCAAAATTTCGCACATTTTGGTTCAATTTTTTAATCCTGGTACTGACCTAAAAATGGGCAACAATTCTAAAAAATGGAAAATGGGCTGCAATAAATTCCATATGGATTAGAAAATGAGTAAAAATTATAAAAATAATAGCAAATGGGCTGTACACACCACACATTTCGAGGCCGACTGATACGTCTCCAACGTATCTATAATTTTTGATTGCTCCATGCTATTATATTATCTGTTTTGGATGTTAATGGGCTTTATTTTACACTTTTATATCATTTTTGGGACTAACCTATTAACCAGAGGCCGAGCCCAAATTGCTGTTTTTTGCCTATTTCAGTGTTCCGCAGAAAAGGAATATCAAACGAAGTCCAAACAGAATGAAACCTTCGGGAACATGATTTTCTCAACAAACGTGATCCAGGAGACTTGGAGTGGGCGTCAAGAAACAATCGAGGAGGCCATGAGGCAGGGAGGCGCGCCTACCCCCCTAGGCGCACCCTCCACCCTCGTGGGCCCCTTGTTGCTCCACCGACCTACTTCTTCCTCCTATATAAGTCCATGTACCCTGCAAACATCCAGGAGCACCACGAAAACCTAATTCCACCGCCGCAACCTTCTGTACCCAAGAGTTCCCATCTTGGGGCCTTTTCTGGAGGTCTGCCGGAGGGGGCATTGATCACGGAGGGCCTCTACATCAACTCCATGGCTTCTCCGATGATGTGTGAATAGTTTACTTTAGACCTTCGGGTCCATATCTAGTATCTAGATGGCTTCTTCTCTCTCTTTGGATCTCAATACAAAGTTCTCCTCGATTCTCTTGGAGATCTATTCGATGTAATCTTCTTTTGCTGTGTGTTTGTCGAGATCTGATGAATTGTGGGTTTATGATCTAGATTATCTATGAACAATATTTGAATCTTCTCTAAATTCTTTTATGTATGGTTGGTTTATCTTTGCAAGTCTCTTCGAATTATCAGTTTGGTTTGGCCTACTAGATTGATCTTTCTTGCAATGGGAGAAGTGCTTAGCTTTGGGTTCAATCTTGTGGTGCTCAATCCCAGTGACATAAAGGGAAATGACACGTATTGTATTGTTGCCATCGAGGATAAAAATATGGGGTTTATATCATAATGCATGAGTTTATCCCTCCACATCATGTCATCTTACTTAAAGCATTACTCTGTTCTTATGAACTTAATACTCTAGATGCATGCTGGATATCGGTCGATGTATGGAGTAATAGTAGTAGATGCAGAATCATTTCGGTCTACTTGTCACGGACGTGATGCCTATATACATGATCATACCTAGATATTCTCATAACTATGCTCAATTCTATCAATTGCTCGACAGTAATTCATTTACCCACCGTAATACTTATGCTCTTGAGAGAAGCCACTAGTGAAACCTATGGCCCCCGGGTCTATCTTCCATCATATTAGTCTTCCAACACTTAGCTATTTCTATTGCCGTTTATTTTACTTTGCATCTTTATTTCTCTTTATCATAAAAATACCAAAAATATTATCTTATCATATCTATCAGATCCCACTCTCGTAAGTGACTGCGAAGGGATTGACAACCCCTTTATCGCGTTGGTTGCGAGGTTTTTATTCATTTTTGTAGGTGCGTGGGACTCGAGCGTGATCTCCTACTGGATTGATACCTTGGTTCTCAAAAACTAAGGGAAATACTTACGCTACTTTACTGCATCACCCTTTCCTCTTCAAGGGAAAACCAACGTTGTGCTCAAGAGGTAGCAAGAAGGATTTCTGGCGCCGTTGCCGGGGAGATTTGCACCAAGTTAATTCAAGATTTGACTCTCGACAACGAGCCATTTCTGGCGCCGTTGCCGGGGATTCTACGCACAAGTCAAGACATACCAAGTACCCATCACAAACTTTTATCCCTCGCATTACATTATTTTCCATTTGCCTCTCGTTTTCCTCTCCCCCACTTCACCCTTGCCGTTTTATTCGCCCTCTTTTCCTCTCGCCCTCTCTTTTCTGTTCGCCTCCCTCTTTCTTTTGCTCCTTGCACTTTCTACCATTATGTCTGAAATTGGGGAAATTATTGTCGATATGGAAAATAATAATAACATGGAAAATTCTGATGCTCCTGCTGAAGAACCCCCTATCTTACATACAAAAAAAATTCCGAATCGGTAGTGGTAATATTATTGGAAAAGGAGTTATCGAAGATTTCTTTACTTGTGCCGGTGCTTTGCCTTCTATGGGTAGTTCTATTCTTCATAGAACTAGTAGTCTTGTGGACACTATCACCATACTTGTAGTTGAACTTGAAAGGCAATTTATGCACATGCATCCTTGCATACAAAGGATTTTCCTAGAATTTTCTAATATTGAACATTCTTCTGTTAAGCGTGCCGCTACTATCTTTTTGGCTCATGAGTTCAGATTTATAATAAAAGAGGCCAAAGAAATCTTTGCGCACTATAGGGTGGACGCTGGCCATCCTCCCATAGAGGAAATCCTCTTTGATCAAGAGGAAATAATGCGTTTTGAATCTTTAGACTATGTTGCTTTTAATGAGAACCTTAGGAAAAAGGTTCCTACCAATGTTCTAGTTGATAGAATTTCCGAACTTAATAATGATTTTGCTATTCGAAATAATGAGCTAGGATATTCTCTCGAGTATGGGCTCACGAAATTTTGTCAAAAGAATGCTTATAATGATGAATTGGTTGTGCAATATGAAGGGCCAAAGGAGGAACCTATACCTCCCAAAATTGATCTTGGGGAATTCTGTCCCATTAAATTTAGCCCTTTTGATTAATTTTGCTTGCCTCAAATAAAGCTTGTTGCTGAACGTAGAGAATATGAAATGAGTTTTCGGGATCTATCCTATTATTATGGCAATACCTAGATCTATCCTTGCTTTTATGCCTAGCTAGGGGCGTTAAACGATAGCGCTTGTTGGGAGGCAGCCCAATTTTATTTTTATTCCTTGCTTTTTTCTCCTGTTTAGTAATAAATAGTTTATCTAGCCTCTATTTTGGTTGTGTTTTTTGTGTTTAATTAGTGTTTGTGCCAAGTAGAACCGTTGGGAAGACTTGGGGAAAGTCTTTTTGATCTTGCTGTAAAAAATAGAAACTTTGGTGCTCACGAGAATTACTGCCATTTTTTATTGGAGAGTGCTATTTAGTTAATTCTTTTTGCAGATGCTTAAAAGATAAATTCCTCACGTCCAGCAATTTATTTTAGTTTTGGGGTTCCAGAAGTTTGCGTTAGTTACATATTACTACAGACTGTTCTGTTTTTGACAGATTCTGTTTTTCGTGTGTTGTTTGCTTATTTTGATGAATCTATGGCTAGTAAAAGAGTTTATAAACCATAGAGAAGTTGGAATACAGTAGGTGTCGGATCACGGGATCCAGCAAACCCTTGAGGTTCGAACACTGGGGTGCGCGTGAAGGTTTTCTCCCTATCGATCCACGCCCTAGCTTTCTAAGATCTCGCAGATGAACTCAACGAACTCACAACACAGAAAGACACAAGATTTATACTGGTTCGGGCCACCGTTGTGGTGTAATACCCTACTCCAGTGTGGTGGTGGTGGATTGGCTCTTAGGCTGATGAAGAATAGTTACAAGGGGAAGAACAGCCTCCTGAGGTTGAGGTGTTCTTGTGCTTGGAGAACTTGTGTGGGTGAGATGATCTTGGATCTGCTTCTCACTTGTGATGAGGTCGATCCTCTCCCCCCTTGTCTTTCGTTTTCCTTCACTGTGGTGGCTAGCTCTACTTATATAGGCCCTGGTCATCTCCCCAAATATTGAGCAGGAAGGGAGCCAACAACGGCCAATTCGAAAGGGGATAGCTAGTACAAGTTATCCTGACAAAAGGTGGTCTTCGCCTGCCAAAGGCTCTGGTGATGACGCCGTCTTGGGCTCCATGGTGACCTCCGTCTTGCCGTCCTTCTGTTCTTGGTCTCATTGCACCAATATGGAAACCTTTGCCTAATGCCTCGGTACTCCGCGCCTACGCTTGCCCCCTTGACACCAAAGAGGAAACAAGGACACTGCATGCTGGCGCCCGCCTGGTCTTGATCATCAGGCTTACGTCACGCGAACCTCGCGAGGTTTGCCTTGCCTTGATCTCTCCGCCCCTCATGTTCCTGCCTGGCGAGGCCGCTCCTGAGGAGGCCTTGCGTCACCCGCCTCGCGAGGCTTGGCCCCTCGCGAGGGTCTTGAATGCCTTATCGATGAAGATGGGCCATACAGACCTGCCAGCCAAGCCACGCCGTGGGCCGCAGGCAGGCAAGTCTGGGGACCCCCGTTCCCAGGACACCGACAGTAGCCCCCGGGCCCAAGGCACGCTCGGGCTTGGCTTCGAGGCGAAGCCAAAGGGTCAAGCATGGAGCGCCGTGGGCGCTCAAAGCGTGCGGCCTCGGTTGACGTGTGGCGGTTGATTGGACATGGGCGCCTCCGCTTCCCCATGCTGCCTCGGCAACTGCCCGACTTGACAAGTCCCTGCGACATGCAAGGAAAGCCATCATTACCTGTGATTGTGTGGGTGCTGGTTGGCCTTCTCCTGCTATAAATGGGGAGGGGGAATAGCTCCCATCGCCCATCTCTTCCCATTCCTCTCGCTTCTTCTTCCTCTGCTCCACCACTGACTCCAATGGCGCCGTCGAAGAGTTTCTTCGTCGCGAAGAAAGGAAAGTCCCCTCACGAAGGGCCCGGCTCCCCAGTGCCTAAACGGGGACGTGCCCCCCCACAAGCACACCTCGACTCCCACCATGCCCCCCTGCTCCCGGGGTGGCACCGCTGCGCGTGGTAGGGGTCGATCCAGTCGTGGTAGCCCATCGACGAGGGGAGACGTGCCGTGGTCGCACGGCCTCCCCGGCCACGCTTCCACTCGGCAGAGGTGCTGCCGGAGGTCGTTGTCTGGTTGGTGGATCCGGCCGGCAACTGGCTCCAGCTTCCGCGCTTCTTAGTCAAGAAGCTCCGGCCCGGTCCAGGCGGGCTCTGGCTGCAGGCGGACGGTTGCTGCAGCAGGGCCTCCTGGGTCGCGTTGAAGTCTCCGTCGCGGGCAACATAGCTCTGGCTCACGGTTGGCAGACGTTCGCCCATGCGCGCGGCCTGGGCAAGTGGTGCACCCTCCACTTCAGGTATGACGATGATGCGACCCTCTACGTGAGGGTGCTACCTCTTGAGCACTTGCGTTGGTTTTACCTCGAAGAGGAAAGGGTGATGCAGCAAAGTAGCGTAAGTATTTCCCTAAGTTTTTGAGAACCAAGGTATCAATCCAGTAGGAGGCTACGCGCGAGTCCCTCACACCTACACAAAACAAATAAATCCTCGCAACCAACGCGATAAGGGGTTGTCAATCCCTACACGGTCACTTACGAGAGTGAGATCTGATAGATATGATAAGATAATATTTTTGGTATTTTTATGATAAAAGATGCAAAGTAAAATAAAAGGCAATGAAAATAACTAAGTATTGTAAGATCAATATGATAGAAGATAGACCCCGGGGCCATAGGTTTCACTAGTGGCTTCTCTCAAGAGCATAAGTATTTTACGGTGGGTGAACAAATTACTGTTGAGCAATTGACAAAATTGAGCATAGTTATATGAATATATAGGTATGATCATGTATATAGGCATCACGTCCGAGACAAGTAGACCGACTCTTGCCTGCATCTACTACTATTACTCCACACATCGACCGCTATCCAGCATGCATCTAGAGTATTAAGTTCAAGAGAACAGAGTAACGCTTTAAGCAAGATGACACAATGTAGAGGGATAAATTCATGCAATATGATAAAACCCCATGTTGTTATCCTCGATGGCAACAATACAATACGTGCCTTGCTGCCCCTACTGTCACTAGGAAAGGACATCACAAGATTGAACCCAAAGCTAAGCACTTCTCCCATTGCAAGAAAGATCAATCTAGTAGGCCAAACCAAATTGATAATTCAAAGAGACTTGCAAAGATAACCAATCATACATAAAAGAATTCAGAGAAGATTCAAATATTGTTCATAGATAAACTTGATCATAAACCCACAATTCATCGGTCTCAACAAACACACCGCAAAAGAAGATTACATCGAATAGATCTCCACAAGAGAGGGGGAGAACTTTGTATTGAGATCCAAAAAGAGAGAAGAAGCCATCTAGCTAATAACTATGGACCCGAAGGTCTGAGGTAAACTACTCACACTTCATCGGAAGGGCTATGATGTTGATGTATAAGCCCTCTGTGATCGATGCCCCCTCCCGCGAAGCTCCGGAACAGGCCCCAAGATGGGATCTCGTGGATATAGAAAGTTATGGCGGTGGAATTAGGGTTTTGGCTCCGTATTTGATCGTTTGGGGGTACGTAGGTATATATAGGAGGAAGAAGTACATCGGTGGAGCAACATGGGGCCCATGAGGGTGGAGGGTGCGCCTGGGGGGGGGGGAGGCGCGCCTCCTACCTCGTGGCTTCCCTGTTGGTTGCTTGACGTAGGGTCCAAGTCTCCTGGATCATGTTCGTTCCGAAAATCACGTTCCCGAAGGTTTCATTCCGTTTGGACTCCGTTTGATATTCTTTTTCTGCGAAACTCTGAAATAGGCAAAAAACAGCAATTCTGGGCTGGGCCTCCGGTTAATAGGTTAGTCCCAAAAATAATAAAAACGTGGATAATAAAGCCCAATAATGTCCAAAACAGAAGATAATATAGCATGGAGCAATCAAAAATTATAGATACATTGGAGACGTATCAAGCATCCCCAAGCTTAATTCCTGCTCGTCCTCGAGTAGGTAAATGATAAAAACAGAATTTTTGATGTGGAATGCTACTAGGCATAATTTCAATGTAATTCTTCTTAATTGTGGCATGAATATTCAGATCCGAAAGATTCAAGATAAAAGTTTAATATTGACATAGAAATAATAATAGTTCAAGCATACTAACTAAGCAATTATGTCTTCTCAAAATAACATGGCCAAAGAAAGTTATCCCTACCAATTCATATAGTCTGGCTATGCTCCATCTTCACCACACAAAGTATTCAAATCATGCACAACCCCGATGACAAGCCAAGCAATTGTTTCATACTTTTAATGTTCTCAAACTTTTTCAATCTTCACGCAATACATGAGCGTGAGCCATGGACATAGCACTTATAGGTGGAATAGAATGGTGGTTGTGGTGAAGACAAAAAGGGAGAAGATAGTCTCACATCAACTAGGCGTATCAATGGGCTATGGAGATGCCCATCAATAGATATCAATGTGAGTGAGTAGGGATTGCCATGCAATGGATGCACTAGAGCTATAAATATATGAAAGCTCAACAAAAGAAACTAAGTGGGTGTGCATCCAACTCACTTGCTCACAAAGACCTAGGGCATTTTGAGGAAGCCCATCATTGGAATATACAAGCCAAGTTCTATAATGAAAGATTCCCACTAGTATATGAAAGTGACAACATAGGAGACTCTCTATCATGAAGATCATGGTGCTACTTTGAAGCACATGTGTGGTAAAAGGATAGTAGCATTGCCCCTTCTCTCTTTTTCTCTCAATTTTTCATTTGAGCCTTTTCTCTCTTTTTTATGGCCTCTTTTTTCTCCTTTTTTTATTTTTTCATCCGGAGTCTCATCCCGACTTATGGGGGAATCATAGTCTCCATCATCCTTTCCTCACTGGGACAATGCTCTAATAATGATGATCATCACACTTTTATTTACTTACAACTCAAGAATTACAACTCGATACTTAGAACAAAATATGACTCTATATGAATGCCTCCGGCGGTGTACTAGGATAGCAATGATGCATGAGTGACATGTATGAAAGAATTATGAATGGTGGCTTTGCCACAAATATGATGTCAACTACATGATCATGCAAAGCAATATGACAATGATGAAGCGTGTCATGATAAACGGAATGGTGGAAAGTTGCATGGCAATATATCTCGGAATGGCTATGGAAATGCCATAATAGGTAGGTATGGTGGCTATTTTGAGGAAGGTATATGGTGGGTGTATGATACCGGCGAAAGGTGCGCGGTATTAGAGAGGCTAGCAATGGTGGAAGGGTGAGAGTGTGTATAATCCATGGATTCAACATTAGTCATAAAGAACTCACATACTTATTGCAAAAATCTATTAGTTATCGAAGCAAAGTACTACACGCAGGCTCCTTGGGGGATAGATTGGTAGGAAAATACCATCGCTCGCCCCCGACCGCCACTCATAAGGAGGACAATCAATAAGTACATCATGCTCCAACTTCTTAACATAACGGTTCACCATACGTGCATGCTATGGGAATGACAAACTTCAACACAATCACTTCTCAAATTCACAACTACTCAACTATCACGACTCTAATATCACCATCTCCATATCTCAAAACAATTATCAAGTTTCAAACTTCTCATGTATTCAACACACTCATAAGAAAATTTTATTAATCTTGAATACCTAGCATATTAGGATTATTTAAGAAAATTACCATGCTATTTAAGACTCTCAAAATAATCTAAGTGAAGCATTAGAGATCAATAGTTTCTATAAAACAAATACACCACCGTGCTCTAAAAGATATAAGTGAAGTACTAGAGCAAAACTATATAACTCAAAAGATATAAGTGAAGCACATAGAGTATTCTAATAATTTCCGAATCATGTGTGTCTCTCTCAAAAGGTGTGTACAGCAAAGATGATTGTGTTAAACTAAAAAGCAAAGACTCAAATCATACAAGACGCTCCAAGCAAAACACATATCATGTGGTGAATAAAAATATAGCTCCAAGTAAAGTTACCGATAGAAGTAGACGAAAGAGGGGATGCCTTCCGGGGCATCCCCAAGCCTTGAATTTTTGGTGTCCTTAGATTATCTTGGAGGTTCCATGGGCATCCCCAATCTTAGGATCTTGCCACTTCTTGTTCCATAATCCATCAAATCTTTACCCAAAACTTGAAAACTTCACAACACAAAACTTAAAATAGAAAATCTCGTGAGCTCCGTTAGCGAAAGAAAACAAAAGACCACTTCAAGGTACTGTAATGAACTCATTATTTATTTATATTGGTTTTAAACCTACTGTATTCCAACTTCTCTATGGTTTATAAACTATTTTACTAGCCGTAGATTCATCAAAATAAGCAAACAACACACGAAAAACAGAATCTACCAAAAACAGAACAGTCTGTAGTAATCTGTAGCTAGCGTAAGATCTGCAACATCAAAAATTCTAAAATAAATTTCTGGATGTGAGGAATTTATCTATTAATCATCTGCAGAAAGAATTAACTAAATATCACTTTCCAAATAAAAATGGCAGCAGTTCTCGTGAGCGCTAATATTCTGTTTTTTACAGCAAGATTAACAAGACTTTCCCCAAGTCTTCCCAATGGTTCTACTTGGCACAAACACTAATTAAACACAAAAACACAACCAAAACAGAGGCTAGATAAATTATTTATTACTAAACAGGAGCAAAAAGCAAGGAATATAAATAAAATTGGGTTGCCTCCCAACAAGCGCTATCGTTTAATGCCCCTAGCTAGGCATAAAAAGAAAGTATAGATCTAGGTATTGCCATCTTTGGTAGGCAATCCATAAGTGACTCTCATAATAGATTCATAAGGTAATTTAATTTTTCTTTCTAGGAAAGTTTTCCATGCCCTTCCTTAACGGAAATTGGAATCCAATATTTCCTTCCTTCATATCAATAATTGCACCAATCATTCTAAGGAAAGGTCTACCAAGAATAATAGGACATGAAGGATTGCAATCTATATCAAGAACAATAAAATCTACGGGCACATAATTCCTATTTGCAACAACAAGAACATCATTAATTCTTCCCATAGGTTTCTTAATAGTGGAATCCGCAAGGTGCAAGTTTAAAGAGCAATCATCAAAATCACGGAAACCTAACAAATCACACAAAGTCTTTGGAATCGTGGAAACACTAGCACCCAAATCACACAAAGCATAGCATTCATGATCTTTATTTTAATTTTAATAGTTGGTTCCCACTCATCATAAAGTTTTCTAGGGATAGAAACTTCCAACTCAAGTTTTTCTTCATAAGATTGCATCAAAGCATCAACGATATGTTTGGTAAAAGCTTTATTTTGGCTATAAGCATGAGGAGAATTTAGCACGGATTACAACAAGGATGTCGGGGTATGGGGTCCTAGCAAACCCTTAAGGTTCGGACAATGGGGTGCGCGCGAAGTCTTTCCCTCCAACCGATCTACACTCTAGCTTGCTAGGATCTCGCGGACGAACTCGATGAACTCACAACACAGAAGGACACAAGGTTTATACTGGTTCGGGCCACCGTTGTGGTGTAATACCCTACTCCAGTGTGGTGGTGTGTGACAGCCTGGTTTTTGCCCTCTCTTATTTGTTTGAGTTTTCATTTGAATTTTTTTTGAAACATGGAGTTTTTGAATCTTTTCATTTGGAATTAAACACTTGGGCATCCTTGGCTTTCACCCAAGTGTTCATTTCTCTCCCAAACCATCATTTCACTTCTGATCCACCACAAAATAATCTTTGGAATATTTTTCTTAAATGAAAAATATTCATTTTCTCTCTAAAACCCTAAGCCAAATCTGTTTGCTCCAAAGCAACCCTAATTTTTGTGGCTCAGAAAATTCTAAGATAATTCACAAATATTCTAGGGACCCTAGGGCACCTCCGTGAGCAAAAATATTTCATCACTTTTTTGGAATATTTTTGCTATAGAAAATCTTTTCTGTTCTGGACAGAAATGGTGGTTTCTACAGCAACTACCATTTTACTTGCTCCATTTGACCTGATCTTTCTTGTGCTTATTTACCTTAGTAACTCTAAGCTAGCCTCCAAAGCACAGCTTCAAACTCCCAGCCATTTGACCACAGTAACATCACAAAGTTACTGTCCAGAAACTTATCAGACTTGTAAAATTTTCTCTACTGCACCTGGATCCAAACCAAACTGTGGTAAACTTCAAAACCACCGCGAACAACATGCCAGACATGATTTTTGGACGAAGGCTGGCCTGAGGAGAGAGTTCGCGCGGTGACCACGCGTGTCCACGATGCCAGGCATGCATGTCGACGCGCTCTGGGAGCCGCCGAGCGCTCTGTTCGCGCGTGCTCGCTTCCCCCGCCTGCCAAACCTTGCCAAAACTTGCCACCATCATCGCCTTGACACCCTTAACTCCGCCTTGGCACTTGCCGACGCCGGAGCTCGCCGTAGCGAGCACGGGCAAGGTCCGGCCAGCCCAACAGTGCGGAGCGCACTGTGCTCGTCGTCACCCCTTTGATCTTGTGCTCGTCTTCGCTCGCCCATAGTGGATGCGTGACCTTCGTCGCCTTCTCCCCCTCTCACTGACACCGCTCGTCGCCGGGTGCCGTGGACAGGCGTCCACTGGCGGAGCTCGAAGCACCCTCGCTGCTCGCCTATATATAGAGCCCCTCCCCAACCTCCTCGAGCATCCTCCAACACTCACACACACTCCACGGTCGAGTAGGAAGCCGTAGCCCGGCCGGGCAGGCCTCGGGCCGCCGTCCCCGAGCTCGAGCTCGCCGGCGATCCCCTTTGGTCACCGCAGCAGCTCCAATCCCTCCCAGGCCTAGGCGACCCCTCCAGGGCCTCCGCCTCTCTCCGGTGAGGCCGTCTCGCCGCTTGGAGCCTCTGGAGTGGCCCCTGCTTGCCATCTTCTTCAACTCCGGCGACCCCCTTGTTCTATCTCCGCTCACGAGCTAGATTCTGATGCCATCCGACCACCCCTAGCCACACTATGGGTATGGGCAGGTGCACGTCGATCTCCTCTTGCCATCCCTCCCTCTTGTTTTGGCCAAAGAGCCCTTGTCGTTGGCGAGAGCTCCGGCGAAGCCGTGGCCATCTCTGTTTCTCTCCCTCTCTTCCCCCACCTGACTAGCGGGGCCCGCTAGTCAGCCACTTAGTACGCGTGCGAAGTGGTACGAGTGGTGGCGCCCCTGGACTTTACGCCTTCGACGTCACCCCCAGTCTTTTTCTTTTATTCAAATTCATTTGAATTTACAGAACACTTCAAACTGTTATAACTTTTTAACCATAAGTCCAAATGAATTGATTCTTTTTGCATTGTGTTCTTTGAAAGAAAATCTAACAGCTCACCAAAGATGAGATTTGCCTGAGCCGTTTAGAATTTTTGGTGAATTTCAGAAATGTTCTTGATATTTTCTTGTTGTGTTTGAAATTATTTTCAGAAGGTAAGGCTTATCTTGAGGATCACCAGGAGGCTTGTGAACCTCATCTGCACTAAGGCAAGACACAACAACATTTTTATGATGCCATTTCAATATTTGTGATTTTCTCACTTGAATGAAATGATTAATCCATGCATTTAAATAATTATTGAGTTATTTGCATTCTGTTAAATGTTGGATAGTTGTTATGCCCGATTTACAGAATAGTTGAAACTAGTTTAGTGGATAAAGCAAGTTAAGATATGATGTTAGAAATAATTTTGTTATGCATGTTAGTAGTTATTTATCTATGTTTTTGCCTCCCTAAAATTGATAAAAATCTGTTAGAAAATATTCTGTTAAATACTTGTTAAAATCATAATACTTGTTTTACAAAATGTTTGAAACTAATTTAGTGATAAAGAAACTAAGGGTTGTGGATAGTTAAATCTTTTGTTATGCATATGGAAAAGTTATCAGAGTTACTTTCTTGCGTAAGAAATTAATGAAACTTGTTGCTGAATATTTTGGTTAAGTTGTGAGTCATTTTGAGCTAGTAGAGTAATGTGAGTTGTTGACGGTTAAGCTTGGTGTGCATATGGGAGACATGGGTCATTTTATCATTATATGATGCATGTGTTGTTTTGCATTTCATGGCATGCTATGACACCGGTCATTGTTAGTTTAAAGTTGAAACTGAAAATAACTCAACCTGAATACACCATTGACTGGGTCATGGTGCCGCTGAATCGAGTTCTTTCTAGTGCAACCACATTTTCCTTTATGGGGGGCCTTGATTCGGTCCATTGACACGGCCTCTGGTCGGTGCCTCCATCTAGGGAAGGTTATGTCGCGTTTGCCCTGGCCCAGCAAGTAGACATAATCTTGTGTGCTCGTTGATGAGATTATGGTACCGAGTCCCCGAGTGGGAGTGTCCCCGAGTGGGAGTTTGACCATGACGGTGGTCGGGGTGTCTTTGGTAGACACATGGCCACCCAGGACCAGCCCATTGGGGATTTGGGTCGGAGTGGCCGGGAGAGTGTTGTGGCCATGGAGGGGTTTCATCGGAATGCCGTTGGTCCACCCGAATGGGAGTGCGAGGCCATGGGTTCCGTGGTGTGGGTACAGTGTGCTACCTCTGCAGAGTGTATAATCTATCGATAGCCGCGTCCATAGTTACGGACACCTCGTAGTAGGTCCCACCATGAGTCAACGAATAATAAAAATTGCACACTAAGCTGTAAAACTTTGCATTGTCAAGGATGGCAGAAAGGCCATCGAGGAATCTGGGACCAGATATTGGTCGTGGTTGTGATCGCCGTAAGGATCACGAGTCATGTTGTTAAAGACCACGTTGGTGGTGTGTTTTTACCACATTGGTGGTGTGTTTGTGATCTGAGGATGATCACGGTTGGTAAGTTGTCCCAAGGGATGTTCAAGCATGATCACAGCATGTTGACATATAGTGTTGCATTTTAATTGGTTAAATATCATGATATTGTTTGTCATTATGATTATGCTTGTTGTGAGCTTGCAAGTACATCCAATGTACTGACCTGGCGTGTCATGCCAGATTTCCGGAAAGTCTCGTTGGAAAGGAGCGCTGTTCGAGTCTAGATCGTGTCCACATCGGTGTCCCTGTGATATGGAGCTTCCGCTATGACGTTATTCCGCTGCCACGTAGTTGTTCGGATCGAGGCCCCCTTTTGTTCACCAAATAATGTACATATTGTTCAGCCGCACCAAGTGTGCCGCTTGGCCTCAACCGCTGTTGTAATATGAACTCTGTTCCACTAGCATCAATAAAGAAGTTTTTTATACCAATATGTTGTGTGTTGCCAGAAGACATGGTCTCTGGGGTGGCAATGCAGGGTAAACCGGTCGCTCTGAGCTGGGGTGCCACAACGATTAGTATCAGAGCCGCGCTGACTGTAGGCCATGCTAGACTACAACGTGTTAACTGGACGCTAGGCGTGAGTAAATTTGAGTGTCGGTAGCAGTTATAGCTGGTTGTTGCATTCTAGTCATTTGATTATTATTGTTATGCTAACCTGCTAATGATTGTGAGTGTAGATGGCTCCGGTGCCGTATCCGTGCCAGTTGCAGCTGATGCCGTACACATCATCGCACCTTCTCCACAACGTGTGGCATTGGCTGCACCCTCACGGAGACAAACCAGTCTACCATGTGTACCGGGAGCATCTAGCAGACTGAGTGTATGAGTATCACGTAGTGGTTACTCTGCGCACCAGTTCCGATTCCGGCTCTTACACTCACACTTCTCGGAGCGGTTATGCCTCCACCGCTTCTCAAGCTGTCCAGTTTGCCGCATTTGAGGTCCTTGTCAAGCTTCGTTATACCGAGGTTCAAATGCAGCACCACCCAGGTTTCTATTACTACCCATCTCTACACGGCAACGGCCGTGTCCGTTTTCCTCTCGTTGACCCGGAGTCTGATAGTGTTGCTAGCCATCTTGCTCGCTATATCACTGCTAGCTATCTGATGATCCACGAGTTGGCTCGAGAGTTGACTCGTACCCGTACTGCTTTAGCCGCTACCTTAGTCACTACTAGATCCACCACTACTCCATCCTCACTGGGATTTACCCCTTATGTCCCAGTTAGCTCTAGCTCCCCTATTTCGCCGGTTACTCTCCCGAGTAGCACAAGCGTCTCGGGCGTGAACCCTCTCAATGCTCCTGCCGAGTGGGTCTCACTTCTTGCTACTCCTGCAGCCCCGATGCTTCATCCTACCCCTGCCCCTGAGGGAGAGCCCTCGATGCAGCGTCGTCGTATTACCTTTAACCCGGAGGTTCCCATCAACCACATCAGTTTGGGATCTGAGACCGCTTCAGGGGAGGACACCGCATCACCAACAGAGCAGTAGTGCCTTTGAGTTTTCGCAGTCATCTAGATGGTGTACGGATGTAGTTGTACGAGTCATGATGCTTCATGTATGAGAGTAGTGGAACCAGTCAGGTCGTTTAATTTTCATGTATGAGTCTATGTATAATTATGTTGGGACTTTAATCGCCGTATTTTCTGCGCTCGTTCATCTTTTTCGAGTTCTGTCGCTGGCTTTTCCCCAACTTATTTTTGGGTGTTTCTCATCTCGATTGTGTTGTCTTGGGAAAAAAATTCACAATAGGATGACACGGGGAGGCAGCAGTAGCAACGTTCATGAGGGAACTCCTGTTCGTCGTTTCGCACGATAGGCAGGATATTCTCCCGAGCCGTACGTTCAGCCACCACCTCCACCGCCTGATCCTCCCTCCACTGAGCAAGTTCTGTGTATGTTTGAAGAAAAAAGGAACAATGATCTGATTGAAATATTGAGGAGTGTGCAAGCTATAGTTGGACAAAATGGAAATCAGAATGGTCATCACTCAAAGCTGTCAGATTTTCAGAGGACCAATCCACCCAGTTTCAGTCAGGTTGTTGACCCATTGGATGCAGACAATTGGTTGCGCACCATGGAGAAAAAGCTTGAGATCGCCCGTACTGAAGGAAATGATAAAGTCCCATTTGCAACCCATTACCTTGAAGGCGCAGCTGCCATATGGTGGGAAAATACAAAAGCCATGTGGCCAATTGAGGAGGAAGTCACCTGGGAAAAATTCAAGGATAAGTTCCGCAAGTATCACATCCCTACTGGAGTTATGAAGGCCAAGCAGCGTGAATTTCTCGCGCTCGTCCAAGGAAATCAATCTGTGGCTGAGTATCTACAAAAATTCAATCATTTGGCCCGTTACTCTTTGTATGACATGGCCACTGAAGACAGGAAGATTGACAGATTTTTTGGGGGTTTAAATCCGCAATTTCGGTGTGCTCTCAGTATGTTTGATTTCATGGATTTCCAAACCTTGGTAGACAAGGCGTTCATTGCTGAACAGGAACACAAGCTTATATCAGATAATAGGCCTGTTAACAACGACAACAAGCGCAAGTTTGAGCCAAAGAAGGATGGACAACCTCTGCAAAAGCCTCGTACCTGGCAGCAGACTCAGGTGGAATACTGGCCAAATTGGCAGCAAAATGTTAACAAGACCACCACTCAAGTCAAGAATATTGTAACCAGTCCAACACATGAGGAGCGCCAGCGCAATAATTCTTGTTTCATTTGCGGGCAGCCGGAACATTATGCCAAACAGTGCCCCAAGAACCACAAGGTGAATGCTCTGAGCAGGCCACAAGTCAACTTTATGGAGTCAGGGCCAACCCAGCAAAACTTTACTGGGCACGTGAATCATATCTCAGCCGATGAAGCCAAAGAGAAGCCAGAAGTCGTCATTGGTATGTTTTCTGTTAATGACATACTTGCAGTAATTTTATGTGACTCTGGGGCTTCCCATTCTTTTATTTCTCGGAGTTTTGCCGCCCAAAACAATTTTCCTTGCACAATTTTGGGCAAAAATATGCTGGTACAAACCCCGGGATCTATAATCAAGAGCAATCTAGTATGCCGTGATCTGGAGATCAATATCAATGGGGTCTACTTTCCAACATCCTTGATAATCATTGAGTCTAAGCAGTTGGATATTATATTGGGTATGAGTTGGCTGACCAAATATCAAGTTTGTATAAACTGCGCAACCCGAGAAGTCAATTTGACCAATCTGAATGGGCAGCTCACCAAATTCTATGCTCGCAAGCATGTACCCAAGCCAGAACTAGTTTGCACCGCGGTGGTTAAATTGGAATTTATTCCTGCGGTCAGTGAGTACCCTGATGTGTTTCCAGAAGAACTGCCAGGCATGCCACCGGATCGGGAACTGGAATTTGCCATAGATATTGTGCCCGAAACCGCACTATTATACAAGAAGTATTACCGGATTGTCGGATTTCGGGTTCCGGCAGACCCTTAAGGTTCGAACACTGGGGTGCGCGCGGAGATTACGCCTCCTACCACCCCGCCTCGCAAAGATCTAAGCTACTAAAAGAATGGCACAAGGGACACAAGATTTATACTGGTTCGGGCCACCGTTGTGGTGTAATACCCTACTCCAGTGTGTGGTTGGTGGATTGCCTCTTGGGGCTGAAGATGATGGATAATACAAGGAAGAACAACCTCGCGAGGGTCTGTTCTTGGCTGGGGTGATGAACTACTAGGAGGAGTTCAGCCACCCTTCTCTCTCTCTCTCTCTCTCTCTCTCTCTCTCTCTCTCTCTTTCTTACTCTTACTAGCCAACCGAACCAAAAGCCCGAACCTAACGAATGAACCAACCCCCTTCTACGTGGGCGGCTGGCCCTATTTATAGAGGCCCGGGTCCTCTTCCCAAATATTGAGCGGGAAGGGAGCCAACAATGGTGGGCTAATTTGAAGGGGGACAACAAGTATCAACTATCCTGACAAAAGCAGTCTTCGCCTGCGCAAAGCTCTGGTGATGACACCGTCTTGGGCTCCACGGTGACCTCCATCTCGTAGTCCTCCTAGTCTTGGTCTCGTTGCACCGAAACGGCAACCTTTGCCTGATGCCTCAGTACTCCACGGCTGCGCTTGCCCCCTTTGCACCAAACAGGAAGGAAGGACGCTGCGCGCACTGGCACCCGCCTGGCGCCCTGAGTCGTCACGGCTTGCATCACGGGCACCTCGCGAGGTACCCCGCCTTGATCTCTCCGCCTCCTCGCGAGCCAGCCTGACGAGGCCGTCCCTGAGGGAGCTCCGTGTCGTCCGCCTCGCGAGGCTTGGCCCCTCACGAGGGTCTTGAGTCTTGCGTTGATGAAGATGGGCCATGCTGGGCCTCCTTTGAACCACGCCGCAGGCCGCAGGCAGGCAAGTCTGGGGACCCCCGTTCCCAGAATGCCGACAGTAGCCCCCGGGCCCAAGGCACGCCCGGACTTGGTCGTGCCGAGAGGCGAAAGGGCGAGGGCGAAGCACCGCGGGCCCTAATAGCCTGCGGCCTTGGGCGCCGCGTGGTGGTTGATGGGACGTGGGCAACACTGTTCCCCCCACGCCTCCTTATTCTGCGCCCTGCTAGGCGGACTTGTAGTTGCACACAGCCGCTCCTCTGTTCTTCCTTCCTTCGAACGCCTGCTCCCGCCTCCAATACAATCTCGAATCTTCCCCCATCGCCATGACTCCGACCAGGAAGGAGAGAGGGGAGGTACCCACGCCTCCGTCTTGTACGCCACCATCGGTGGCCCCCGCTGTCGGCCAGTCGATCGTACTCAATCAAGAGTGCCTGGGCAGGGACAGCTTGGCTCTGGCCACCGTCTTCAACGAGTGTGGGAGGACGACGGCTTGGCCCGCGTCCCACTTCTCCATTGACAGGATAGCAACCGAGGTCCCATGTTTTACCGATGCCTTGTGGGCGGGTCTGGTTCCCCCCATTCTCTGATTTCTTCAATGCCATGCTCTCCCATTATCAGATCCACATGATGCATCTAAGCTCTGAGTCCATCACCCTCCTTTCGGTCTTCGCCTTCGTTTGCGAAGCCATGGTGGGCATCCCTCCTTCGGTTGCCTTGCTGCGCCACTTCTTCTCGCTGCACCTTGTCGACCCTTCCCAATGCTGGGCGTGCGCGAGCTTTGCTGCCGAGCCTGAGACCGAGGCCTCTGGGATTGACTTCAAACTCCCCCTGCCCGCGGTTGGGTTCCGCGAGCGGTGGTTGTACGTGGACGTAGGGGTGCCCAGCCCCCTGCTATCGGAGCCGACCTCGCCTGCTGTCCCCAATTCAGGTTGGGGCCAGGAGACGCTCAAGAGCCCCTGGCTCGTCTTTGTCTGGACACGCTTCTCGTTCCTGAGGAAGCTCGGCGTGACAGCGCCCAAAGTGGTGAAGGAGTTTCTGTTGTGCCGTGTCGCTCCCCTGCAACGCCACTCTCGCCAGACGTGGGCCTTCTGTGGGCGCGAGGACAGCATGAGGCTCTAGGAGGAGGACCTGGCTCCCGCGGTGCTGAAGTCGACGCTTTTGACCTTGGCCGGGGACCTCAATCCCGGCAACGTCCGGCAGGGAGGGGCCTTGCTGTATCTCTGCCGGAGCAGGGCCGACTTCGTGAAGCAGATGCCCGTCTTTGATGAGTGGGGGCTGCGCCCCGCCGGCCTCTAGGGACCTCGCGAGAATCCAATGGTGGTGACTGCCCTTCCAATCGGCCAAGGCGACTCCTCCTCAAGTGGCGGAGCAGGGAGGCAGGAGGCGCCGGAGGCCGAGGGGGCCCCTGATGAGGTGGCAGCGCCGGGTGATGCTCGTGAGGGGACGGCTCCTGGGGCTCGTGCCGCTGCGGCCGAAGGTGGCAAGCAGGCGCTCCCAGCGCCCGGGGCTGGGGCCTTGGAGGTCCCAGCCGCGTCTTCTGGTGAGGTGACGGGCGGCATGCGCCAGGCAGGCGCCCCTGACACGGATCGCTCTGATGCTCCGTCCTCGCCGCAGGTTGATCCTTGCGCTCTTCTCTTGGGCCACTTCCGCGTGGACTTTAAGGCCCTCCGGAGGAAAAGGGAGGCCCTGGGTGACGACTTCCCTTGTCGCGTGCTGAAGCGCATGAAGTACTTCGCCACTGACGAGTAAGTCTTCTTCCTCTCTGGCTCCTGATCCTCTTGTTGCTTTCACTGATCCTTGTTCCACAAGCCCCTTCCGGCCGAGCTCGCGGAAGTAGCAGAGGTGCCGCCTCCTTTAGCTTCGCCCCCTCTACCGTCCTCAAATGCTCCGAGAAGCTCTGCCCTTGTGGTGAGGGCGTCTGAAGGGGTGGACCATCCCGAGGTGCACCGCGGCCCTTCATTCCCCGCGATTTTCCTTCGCGGGCCCTCTCGGGGGATTGCCAGTTTGCCGTGGGTTTCTTGTCTGGTCATGGACTGCGACTGGTTGAGGCGCCTCCTGCGCCCTTCATCCAGAGGCGGGTTGGCTCCAGGCCGGGCTTCTGGTGCGGCGCGCCTGGCCGTCGCGAGGGCCCCAGCCCCCTGCCCGGAGGAGGAACGATGATTTGTGGCCCCCGACGCTTGCCTGGGGCGGATGATGGTGTGGAAGATGTGCTTGAGCGCGCCCGAGAGCGCCGCGCTTGCCACCAAGGGTTCCTTTGAAGGGCGACCGACGCGGTGAACTTGCTTGGGGAGGAGCTTGCTGACGAAGACGCGCGCTTGGAGGCTGAGGGCCTGCATCTGGCCGCAGGGAGGCGCGAGCTGGAGGCCACCATTGCCCTCGCGCGCCGTCAGCGTGATCTTGACGATGAAGAGGCGAAGGCGTCGCTGGAAGCCTCTCGAGTGGCCCGATCCCAGGCCGTCGAGGAGGCCCGGGGAGCTGACCGGCGGCGAGAGGCGGCGGAGGAGCGGGCTCGTGAGCTCCTGGCCTGGTGCCACTCACTGGAGGAGCAGGCGGAGTTGCGCGAGTTGGCCCTTGCGTGGATGCGGGTGGCCTCTGGCGACCCAGCTGAGCTCCAGAGGCGCGAAGAAGCATTGATGCTGGAAGTCGACGAGCGCACCCGCGAGTACGAGCGGCTGGAGACGAGGGAGCGCTTGGTGATGCAGGCGGAGAATGATGTCGCTGCACGGGAAGCTCGTGTCCTGGAGGAGGTCGCACGTCGGGTGGCGATGGCATGCCAAGACCTCGAATGCGAGTTCGAGAGGAGGCTGGAGTTGATCCGGGTCGAAGCTGAAGGGAGGACCGCAGTCTTGAGGGCCAAGCGGGAGGAGGCGACGCGGCTGGCCGACGCCTCCCGGGCCGCCCTCGAGGTAGCGTGAGGGGAGTTAGCCGCCTCCCAGGCTGAGGCGCTCTGTCTTCGCCAGCGGGTGGAGGAAGCTGAGGGCGTCGCGCGCCAGAATGCGGACGAGATACGTCATCGGCAGGTCCTGGAGCACATGCACGGCCCAATGCTCGCTGCGCTCCGGGAGAAGGCTAGCGCAGCCTTGGGCAACATCTGTGAGGCGGCCGTTGACGAGCCGCACATAGCCAACTATGCTGGCCATCTTCAGTTTTTCACTGCCGTGTTGATGCAGCTGGAGGCGCGGTCGGCCAGGGCCGACAGGTTGGTGGAGGAGAGGAGCCGCGCCCTGCTCGGGCGCGCCTTTTCTTGTGTCTTCAGTCATCTCCGGAACATGGACTCCCGCTTTGATTTCGACGCCGTCATCGCCCCAGTCCCCCAGGCCGTCCAAGGCGACCTGGCGCACTGGGTGGAAGACAACGTGGACGCCCTCATCAGGGCCTTCGCTTCAGATGATGATGACGTGATCGTGGCTGCTGACGCGGGCGATGCGGTGAGTAGCCCTGACGCCGCTCGTGGCGACGCAGATGAGGATGGCGAGCCCGACGATGCCAGCGGCGGCTCGGGAGGTGCTGCCGAGGGCGCATTGTGGGATTGGTCCGACTGAGCGTATGCTGCTCCTGTCTTTTTTGCCCTGCATGAATAGAACTCAGGCTTTTGACCTGATGGTCGTGAGAGCATTTTGGGAGGGGGAGCCCCTCATGTAAAACCTTTGTTCATCATCTTAGTAGTTGTCATATTGCACGAGCGCCCGCGCCTGGTGGCAAGCTGGTTTACCTTAGTTTCGCACTAGCCCCGAAGCAGCCTGTGCGTGGGTGTGACATCTGGGGTGTTCCTTAGTTGGATCCGTAGGATATGGGAGTGTCGCTGGCGGGGAGCCTCACAGGCGTTGGCCTTCTTCACAGGCTCTGGGCCTTTTCCTCGAGCGTGAGAGCTTCATAGGCACTCGCCTTGCTTCACAGGCTCTGGGCCTTTCCTCGAGCGAGAGCTTCACAGGCACTCGCCTTGCTTCACAGGCTCTGGGCCTTTCCTCGAGCGAGAGCTTCACAGGCACTCGCCTTGCTTCACAGGCTCTGGGCCTTTCCTCGAGCGAGAGAGCTTCACAGGCACTCGCCTTGCTTCACAGGCTCTGGGCCTTTCCTCGAGCGAGAGCTTCACAGGCACTCGCCTTGCTTCACAGGCTCTAGGCCTTTCCTCGAGCGGGAGCTTCATAGGCACTCGCCTTGCTTCACAGGCTCTGGGCCTTTCCAAACAGGGCAACCTCCGCAGGCACCCGAAGATCCTCCCGAGAGAGAGAGCAACAGCAGCAGTTTGGGTTGCGCACGAGCCAGGCCTGACCAGACTCGTGAGGGGCTCGCGAGGGGAGGCAGCTGTGGCGAAGTGGCAACCAAAACGCGAGAAATAGCTCGATCGCGAATAAGCACGCCTTCCCTGAACACACGCAAATCTCAAATTTGAATCAAACTTAAATCCAGCGGGGGAAAAGCTACAGCCAAAGGGAAAGGCAATGAAAAGCAGACAAAAAGCCGCGTCCGGCACCTAATCTAGTCTTGGACGTCTTCTCACCAGCGCGGAGCTAAGTGCTGTCCACTGGGCGTGGGAGGGAGCCCCAGGGCCTGAGGCCGGCACCCCTGAGACTCCGGGGCGTGTACAACCCCACTCATTATTACGTGAGAGTGTCACGGGGCGGCGAGCTTCACAGGCACCGGGCCGTCTTCATAGGTACTAGCCTTGCTTCATATCGCCAGACGAGGGACCCGCCTTGTGCCACACTCTAGTGCCATCAGCAACGACCGGAACCCAGGACGCCGCCCGATGGGGTAGAGCGGTCGCCAGCGGTTCCCCTGATGACCACGGGTCCTCTGCCAGGGGCAAGCCCTGAGGCACCTCCCCAGCAGAGGGCCTACCTCCTGAGAACACCTTGCACCGAACGCCGTGGTGGTGATGTCGGATCTTGGCCCCTTTCCTGCAGCCCCCTGCGCCCTCCTCCCGAGGGGTAGGAGACTGTGGGAGCGGGGCAGCTGCTTGCCGCGGCGACCTGCACTTCCTGCGATCCATGGTTAGTGTATACCTGCTCCTGAAGAATTAGCGGTGCCCGATAATCGTTGCCTCCAACGTGGCCTGCGGGACCGTTCTGGGGCTCCTGGAGAGGCTCAGCTTCCAGTGCCTTGTCCCCCTAGCTTGGGCCGAGGAGCGAGCCTTGTCCGTTCTCGTGAGGGTGTCCTTGGTCCATCATGAGGGGCATGTATTCCTCTGTCGCCGTCATCCCGAATGCCATGCCGTGATGCCCCGCACGCCGCGCGGTCCCGCTTGTCACACCAACTGCGGGGTGGCAACGCGGCCGCTCGCTGGGGCCGCGAGTCGCGTTGAGTCCTTCTCCTTCGCGGGCCGGGGGCGGGGGCAGCGCCGCCGCCGGTCCGGTGCTGACAGCTTCGCTTGCGTCGAAGTAGCCTTGGAGCCCGCGGGCGCGCGTGGAGCCCCCCGCGCGGGTCGCCCTGGGCTTGAGATGGGAGCTGGGTGGATAAGGGGTGAGCCCCCGAGGAGGCGAAGCCCAGGAGCTTCGCCACTCGCTCCAGCAGCACGTCGCGGCCGCCCTCTAGCAGCCTGCACCGCAGCAGTTCTCAGGCCACCATGAGCGCAGCCCTCGAGTTCGCCTGCTCTCGGCGGGTGTACGGTGTTGTGGTCACGGCGTGATTGGAGGCCCTTGCTGCCGACCGTGCCTGCCGCGGTGTGAGAGTTGCCAAAGTCTATCCACATCGCCCACGGCCCGCAGCGCCCTGCGGACCGCGGGCTGCCTGGGGCGCGGGGTCGCCCGAGGCGTGCGGCTCTGCGCGGGCGGGCCACGCAGCCCATGGGTCGGGGTTGCCCTCCTGGTCGCCGGGCATGGTGATGATGACGCGACGGGGCACGGAGCGACGGAAGACGAATTCCGGCGCACCCCTACCTAGCGCGCCAAATGTCGGATTTCGGGTTCCGGCAAACCCTTAAGGTTCGAACACTGGGGTGCATGCGGAGATTACGCCTCCTACCACCCCGCCTCGCAAAGATCTAAGCTACTAAAAGAACGGCACAAGGGACACAGGATTTATACTGGTTCGGGCCACCGTTGTGGTGTAATACCCTACTCCAGTGTGTGGTTGGTGGATTGCCTCTTGGGGCTGATGATGATGGATAATACAAGGAAGAACAGCCTCATGAGGGTCTGTTCTTGGCTAGGGTGATGAACTGCTAGGAGGAGTTCAGCCACCCTTCTCCCTCTCTCTCTCTCTCTCTCTCTCTCTCTCTCTCTCTCTCTCTCTCTTTCTTACTCTTACTAGCCAACCGAACCAAAAGCCCGAACCTAACGAATGAACCAACCCCCCTTCTACATGGGTGGCTGGTCCTCTTCCCAAATATTGAGCGGGAAGGGAGCCAACAATGGCGGGCTAATTTGAAGGGGGACAACAAGTATCAACTATCCTGACAAAAGCAGTCTTTGCCTGCGCAAAGCTCTGGTGATGACGCCGTCTTGGGCTCCACGGTGACCTCCGTCTCGTAGTCCTCCTGGTCTTGGTCTCGTTGCACCGAAACGGCAACCTTTGCCTGATGCCTCGGTACTCCGCGGCTGCGCTTGCCCCCTTTGCACCAAAGAGGAAGGAAGGACGCTGCGCGCGTTGGCACCCGCCTGGCGCCCTGAGTCGTCACGGCTTGCGTCACGAGCACCTCACAAGGTACCCCGCCTTGATCTCTCCGCCTCCTCGCGAGCCAGCCTGGCGAGGCCATCCATGAGGGAGCTCCATGCCGTCCGCCTCGCGAGGCTTGGCCCCTCGCGAGGGTCTTGAGTCTTGCGTTGATGAAGATGGGCCATGCTGGGCCTCCTTTGAACCACGCCGCAGGCTGCAGGCAGGCAAGTCTGGGGACCCCCGTTCCCAGAACGCTGACACGGATGCCCTCATCAGAATTAGTGGAGCTAAAGAAACATCTTGACGAATTACTCTAAAAGGGTTAGATTTGTCCCAGCTCTTCACCGTGGGGGTCACCTGCAATTTTCGTGGGCAAAAAGGATGGCAGTCTCCGTATGTGCATAGATTACCGCCAGCTGAATGAGGTCACCATCAAAAATAAGTACCCACTGCCAAGGATTGATGATCTGTTTGATCAGCTCAGTGGGGCTAAAGTATTCTCAAAAGTCGATTTACGGACCGGATATCATCAGCTCAAGATTAAAAAGGAAGATATTCCTAAGACCGCATTCACTACACGATACGGTCTTTACGCATATATCATGATGTCCTTTGGTCTCACCAATGCCCCTGCCTTCTTCATGCACATGATGAACAAAGTGTTCATGGACTTCCTCGACAAATTCGTGGTAGTCTTTATCGACGACATCCTCATTTACTCCAAGAGTGAAGAAGAGCATAAGGATCACCTCCGAGCAGTGCTACAACGACTCCGCAACCATCAGTTATACGCCAAGTTCAGTAAGTGCGAATTTTGGCTCAAGCAAGTTGGGTTTCTTGGACATGTACTATCCGCCGAAGGTATAGCCGTGGACCCGAGGAAAGTAAAGGATGTGCTCGATTGGGTACCGCCCATGACTGTAACACATATCCGGAGTTTCCTCAGATTAGCTGGATACTATCGTTGTTTCATTGAAGGGTTTTCAAAAATTGCTAAACCTATGACGGAACTGCTCAAAAAGGATATAAAGTTTATGTGGACCGAGGACTGTGAGAAGAGTTTTAGTGAGCTAAAGACACGTCTGACAACCGCACCGGTATTGACTCTTCCAGACATTTATCGCAGCTTTGATGTGTACCGCGATGCCTCCAGACAAGGTCTTGGTTGCGTGCTGATGCAAGACGGCAAGGTAGTAGCCTATGCATCATGACAACTACGATCACATGAGGGAAATTATCCTACTCATGATTTGGAATTGGCCGCAGTGGTTCATGCATTAAAAATTTGGAGACACTATCTCATTGGAAAAAGGTGCCAAATTTTTACCGACCACAAAAGCCTCAAGTACATCTTCACTCAGCCAGATTTAAATCTCCGTCAGCGAAGATGGTTAGAGTTGGTCAAGGATTATGACCTTGGAATAAATTACCATCCAGGCAAGGCCAACGTCGTTGCCGATGCGCTTAGTCGAAAGCCCGTCAGCTTAAATGTCATGTTAAAATCATTGCCTACCGAACTTCAGGAGGAGATCGCTCAGCTCAACTTGGTCATCGTGGATGCTGGCCTCACTAATATTTTGGAAGTTACCCCCACACTTGAGATGGAAATCCGCAAGGCCCAGCCAGATGACGTGGAGCTACAAAAACATGCAAGGCAGCTCCCAGATTTCTTCAAGGACAACTTCGGTACCCTCCGATTCCGTGGACGAATTTGTGTACCAAATCAACCAGACTTGAAGAAGAAAATCTTGTCGGAAGCACACGAATCCTCGTATTCCATTCATCCAGGAGGTACAAAAATGTATGAAGACCTTAAGAAAATATTCTGGTGGGATGGGATGAAGAAAGACATTGCCTATTTTGTAGCTTGTTGCGACATATGCAACAAGGTGAAAGCAGATCATCAGAAGCCAGCCGGACTTCTCCAACCACTGCCAGTTTCACAGTGGAAATGGGATGATGTTTGCATGGATTTCATCACCGGATTTCCTAGGACTCAGCGAGGCAAAGACGCAATTTGGGTTATAGTGGACACCCTCACCAAGGTTGCTCACTTCATCCCAATCAGCACCAAATACAGAGCAGATGAACTTGCACAACTGTATGAATCCAGAATCATTAGTTTGCATGGAGTACCCCGGACTATCACTTCCGACCAAGGTTCTTTGTTTACCTCCGCTTTCTAGTCCCGTCTCCATCAAGCCTTGGGGACAACACTAAAATATAGTACTGCTTATCACCCTCAGACGGATGGTCAGACAGAGCGAGTAAATCAAATACTCGAAGATATGCTGCGAGCCTGTGCGCTAGCCAACGGAGCTAAATGGGAAGATTGCTTGCCATACGCCGAGTTCTCGTATAACAACAGTTTTTAGACCAGCCTAAAGATGTTGCCATATGAAGCTCTATATGGCCGTAAGTGCCACACTCCTCTAAATTGGTCTCAAGCTGGAGATAGCCGTATCTACGGAACCGATTTCATGATGGAAGCTGAGAGAAAAGTCAGGGAAATCAAAGACCGACTGCAATTGGCCAAATCCCGTCATAAGAGTTATTATGATGCAAATCACCGGTAGGTCAGTTTTGAACCTGGATAACATGTGTACCTCCAAGTCACTCCTATGAAAGGAGTTAAGCGATTTCAGACTCGTGGAAAGCTGGCACCCAGATTCATTGGTCCATTCCCGATTATGTCTCGAGTGGGTACGGTTGCATACCAACTGGAACTACCCCCGGAGTTGTCAGATATACACAATGTATTTCATGTCTCGCAATTGAGACAATGCATATCCCCGCTTGAGAAAAGGACTGCAATGGCTGAGATAGAATTGGCAAAGGATTTAACTTATGAAGAAAGACCGTTCAAAATTTTGGATCAAGTGGAAAGGGTCACTCGCAGCAAAGTCAGATTTTTTTTCAAAGTTCAGTGGGAGCATCTGTCACATCCCTGTGTTAGTCATGCATTAGGATTGGTTGAACATGTGCATCATGTTTAAATTCCCAGAAAACTGAAATGGGGATGATAGAACCCCCAGCACCCCCCTGGAACAACTAGGGTTTACTAAAAACTTTTTCAATGAACCTGAAATGCCCTTCTAAAAAGCCCACCCTTTTTGTTTTGGGTTAAAACCTTTGACAAAAATGGTGCACATTTTTCTAGGACATCTTAAGGTCATTGGATTAATTCTTATAGTATTTGCATTTGGGCATTTAAATGCTATAAAATATTTTAAATGCTTAAATAATCATAAACTAAAATGTTTGCTGCTGGATATATTCTAAGCAGTAGCCATGATTAATTTTATGATTTTTGGAAATGCCCTGGCATTTTTAATAAAGCCCTGAAGTTACAGAAATAATAGAATAAATAAAAAAAAGAGAGAGAAAGAAACTAACCTGGCAAGTCACCAGCCGGCCCACCTGGCGGCCCAGCACTGTGCTGGCCCGCGCTAGCCAGCTGCTTCTTCCCCGCCAGACAGGCAGGGAGGTGACGCCGGCGTGCCTGAGCTCGGCATGGCGCCACCTGCTTGCCGCCCGCGCCCCTGGACGTCTGGACGCCTCCATGTCGCGCACCGAAGCCCCTGGACACACCCATTCCCCCCTGTCTCTCTCCCTCGCTCCCTCGACGCCATGGCCGATGCAGCCGCGCCCGCGCCGTCGTGAAACCCGCAGCCATCGCCGTCCACTCGTTGCCTCGCCGTGCCAGAAAGTTCCGCTGTCGTCCACTGCTTCGCCCCGACTGAGGGAGTCCTGGATTAGGGGGTGTTCGGGTAGCCGGACTATACCTTCAGTCGGACTCCAGGACTATGAAGATACAAGATTGAAGACTTCGTCCCGTGTCCGGATGGGACTTTCCTTAGCGTGGAAGGCAAGCTTGGCGATGCGGATATTCAAGATCTGCTACCATTGTAACCGACTTTGTGTAACCCTAACCCTCTCCGGTGTCTATATAAACCGGAGGGTTTTAGTCCGTAGGACAACTTCGTCATACAACAATCATACCATAGGCTAGCTTCTAGGGTTTAGCCTCCTTGATCTCGTGGTAGATCTACTCTTGTACTACCCATATCATCAATATTAATCAAGCAGGACGTAGGGTTTTACCTCCATCAAGAGGGCCCGAACCTAGGTAAAACATCGTGTTCCTTGCCTCCTGTTACCATCCGGCCTAGACGCACAGTTCGGGACCCCCTATCCGAGATCCGCCGGTTTTGACATCGACATTGGTGCTTTCAT
This sequence comes from Triticum monococcum, assembly GCA_034509565.1. Classification (NCBI taxonomy): domain Eukaryota; kingdom Viridiplantae; phylum Streptophyta; class Magnoliopsida; order Poales; family Poaceae; genus Triticum; species Triticum monococcum. Next base: position 575,059,424 of record CM067847.1, read on the forward strand.
TGAGAGTTCCTCTGTGTCATCGCTTTTAGGCCCGATGGCTCCTTCGATCATCAACAACGATGCAGTCCAGGGTGAGACTTTTCTCCCTGGACAGATCTTCGTCTTCGGCGGCTTCGCACTACGGGCCAATTCGCTTGGCCACCTTGAGCAGATCGAAAGCTACGCCCCTGGCCATCAGGTCAGGTTTGGAAGCCTAAACTACATGACTGACATCTGCGGGGACTTGATCTTCGACGGATTCGAGCCACAGCCAAGTGCGCTGCACTGTCTCGATGGGCATGATATACCTCTGCCGCCGAACAGTGCCTTGGAGGCCGCACACGCATCGGTTCCGACCATTGATTTGGAGCCTACTGTGCCGATCGAGGATCAGCAGTTGGACGGTGCCTCAGGGGCTATGATCTCAGAGGCAATCGAGCCGAACTCCAGCCCCGCACTCCGCATGGCCCGTGACTCCGAGGAGCCGGATCCCTTTCCGAACTCCGAGCCCCCTGCGCCCCTGACGACCGAATCCGATTGGGCGCCGATAATGGAGTTCACCGCCGCAGACATCTTTCAGCACTCGCCCTTCGGCGACATCTTGAATTCACTAAAGTCTCTCTCTTTATCAGGAGAGCCCTGGCCGGACTACGGTCAACAAGGATGGGATTCGGATGATGAAGAAATTCAAAACCCACCCACCACCCACTTCGTAGCCACTGTCAACGACTTAACCGACATGCTCGACTTCGACTCCGAAGACATCGACGGTATGGACGACGATGTAGGAGACAACCAAGAACCAACGCCTATAGGGCATCGGACAGCCACCTCATCTCACGATGTGTACATGGTGGATACCCCTAAAGGAAGCAACAACGAGGAAAATGGGGACGAAAAGAGGGATCGATCTCTCGAAAAACAATCAAAGCGTCGGCGTAAACACCAACCCAAGCCCCGCCTCGATAAAGACCCAGCCATAGAGCAGGATGAGCCGGTAGACGACGAGCATGCCTTAGAGCAACCGTCCCAACAGGACAACCCGGGTAGAGAAACCGAACATCCCTCCCCCGGCGAAAATGGCATTCCGGACAACCCTACGCCGGACAAGCCCACGAAGCAGAAGAACCTCCACAAACGGCTCGTTGCAACCGCACACAGCCTAAAAAAGTAGAAGCGGAAGCTAAAAACTACGGAAGATGCAATCATGATCAGATGGAGTAAAGTAATCAATACCGCAGACAAATACGGCGACAGTCGCCGCACTAAAAGCTATCAGAAGAGAAAGCTACTGCCTGAATTCGACGAGGAGGCCTTAGAGCCCTCACATTCCAAAAGTGAGAAAGCCACACGTTTGGATAGACGACCCCATGGCCAGCATAAAGCGGTAAGCAGCGCCGCACTTAAGCCGGCATGTGACCCACTTAAGGATTCGCATCATGGCCCAGCCAGGTCCATTTACCGGCCAAGAAAGCAAGCTCTCGTAAGCAATGCAATAAAGCCATTATCAGAATCCGGCACACCCAAATACAGGGGTTCCACACACCCCCTATGTTTCACCGATGAGGTCCTGGATTATGAATTTCCAGCGGGATTCAAACCGGTAAACATAGAGGCATATGATGGAACAACAGACCCTGGAGTCTGGATTGAGGATTATATCCTCCACATACATATGGATAGAGGAGATGACCTCCACGCCATAAAATACTTACCCCCCAAGCTTAAAGGGCCAGCCCGGCATTGGCTCAAAAGCTTTCCTGAAAACACAACCGGAAGTTGGGAAGAGCTCGAGGACGCTTTGCGAGCAAATTTTCAAGGGACCTATGTCCGCCCTCCGGATGCAGACGATCTTAGTCACATAACTCAACAACCCGGAGAGTCAGCTCGGCAATTCTGGAATAGATTTCTTACTAAAAAGAATCAGATAGTCGACTGTCCGGACGCTGAAGCCTTAGCGGCTTTCAGGCATAATGTCCAAGATGGATGGCTCGCCAGACACCTCGGCCAAGAAAAGCCAAGAACAATGGCCGCACTAACAAGCCTCATGACCCGCTTTTGCGCAGGAGAGGACAGCTGGTTGGCAAGATGCAGCACTAGTGACCCAAGTACATCCAAAACTAGGGATGGAAACGGAAAACCGCGACGCAATAAGGACCGTCGCCGGACTAAGGAAAAAAGTCCGAAGAGCACGGCAGTCAACACCGGATTCAAAAGCTCACAATAGAATCAGGAAAAGCCGCCCCTCCAAGATAACAGGGACGACCTATCCAACCTAAACAAAATCTTGGATAGGATATGTCAAATACATAGCACTCCCGGAAAGCCTGCTAACCATACCCACAGAGATTGTTTGGTTTTCAAACAATCCGGCAGACTCAACGCCGAACACAAGGGGCTCGACACACCAAGCGAAGACGAGGACGAACCCCAAAAGCAGAGTACCAGGAAACAAAAGAATTTCCCACAAGAAGTAAAAACAGTAAACTTACTCCACATAACAAAATGTGCGGCGCCCATAAAGGTACGCGCCTCACGGCCTATCCTAAAGGAATCCTGCCACTGGTTGTCAAAACCAATCATCTTCGATCATCTGGATTATTCTAGAAGTATCAGGAACCCAGGCTGGACTGCCCTGGTACTCGATCCAATAATTGGCGGACTCCAGTTTTCAAATGTCCTTATGGACGGTGGCAGCGGACTCAACCTGATATATCAGGACTCAATCCGCCACATGGGGATCGACCCAAAAAGAATTCGCCACAGCAAAACCTCCTTTCAAGGAGTAACGCCAGGTCCGGACACCCATTGCATGGGTTTTCTCCGGCTCGAGGTTATTTTCGGCTCTGCCGGTAACTTCCGTCGCGAAAAGCTGACTTTCCACATCGTCCCATTCTCAAGTCGCTACCAAGCACTACTGGGACGCGAAGCTTTCACCCGCTTTAACGCAATAACGCATTATGCATCTCTTACGCTTAAGATGCCCGGTCCATGCGGCATCATCTCCTTAAAGGGGAAGCAGTGAGAACACCTCCCCCAAGCGGAGGATTGTGCGGCCGCTTTAACAGCCCCACAATACAATGGCTTCACCAGCCAGAACATCGGAACAGGTCATTAAGACCACGGACACGGATAGACGAGTCCGGCACAAAAGTATCGTTGATAAAGGCTTAGTGGCCATATACCCCTGCACTAGGGGCTTCACACGTATAAAATAAGAGACAATAAAGCTCAATTTTTCATATTTCACTTTACACTTTGTTTATTTCATATAACTTTTGTTCGGCATGCCCCTTTTTCAACTTAGTTGCTCTCTTTTTACAGATGAATGTCGTGATGCACCCGTCCAGGATACGGCACAACGGAGACACAGGCGCAAACGTCCAGTAGGGACCCGTTCCAAGGATTCTTTTCAGATTAAGACCCTGCGTAAACCTTTTTTACTGTCTCTTGTTGATACACATCCCCTGGTTCTATGACCAAGGAGGAGGCTGGCGTCTTGGCATGTGGCCACGTCAGAATTCTTGCGTGTACCTGGACACTAGGGGCTTATACCTTAGAGTGTTACCTCGCCCGCTCTCATAAAGACCGAATACCTTAGGGAGTGTTCGGCGTCGCGAGTTTGACCTTATATGCATCAGCTCCGAGTCATGATTTTGGTCAAATGTTGGGTTGCCCGGCTCCTGTGTTCGGCCGCCTTACGTTCCGCTCTATCGGCTAAGGCGGCACCAGGAGAACTACTGCGATTGTGCCCTGGTTCGGCCAGGCAAGCACCTCAGTAGAGAAAGCCGAAAACCGACTGTCATGATATGGCATGAGACTGGTCAACCACTCGATGACTCTCCGGAATCTGTAGGATTCCTCCGCATTAACGAAGGGTCGTTTCCCGGCCAGGCACATACGCGCCCCGAATTCGGGCGAGCGCAGTCGCCACCAGGGGCTACCTAAATAGTCCCATTGTCAAGCTCCTATGGCTAAGTGAAAGTGTTAAAGCATTATAGCCCGGTTGCCTAGCTCGCTGCGCTATCACCTCCTTTGTAGGACCAAGACGTTGGATTAACTGTGAAAATGCGCCTTCCGCGAGCACCCCGCACTATGTGCGTGGGGGCTGAAGCCAATGACTGCAATCTTTCAGATTTTGTATATATATCTTAAAATGGCCGCACAGGAGGTGTTCCAAATACTTGAAGGCACAAGTATAAAAGTCTACTAAAATTCATCAAAATGTTGCTTTATAATTACATATGCTATCAGAACATAGCATCCTTCGAGCACTGCGCCTCTATTACATGAGCGCCTTCAAGGACTTCCTAAAAATAGTGCTCGGAGGGTACTCGGCTTTTGTCCGAATCTCGGGATGCAACAACGATGGTCTCCATCTCCGCCCAGTATGTCTTGACATGGGCAAGAGCCATCCGTGCGCCCTCTATGCATGTTGACCTCTTCATTGCATTGATACGGGGCACCGCGTCAAGGAATTGCTGCACCAAGCTGAAATAACTTTTCGGCTCCGATCTCCCCGGCCACAGATGACCCATGACGTACTTCATGGTGAGTCCGGACAATCTATTCAGTTCGGCCCATTGAGCCAGACGATCGTCCACTGACAGTGGACGCTCTGGATTCTGGAACTGCGACCAGAAAAGCCTTTCCACTTCGCGATCTTCTTGATCTCGAAAGTATTCGGTCGCATCAGCAACACTCGCTGCCAAATCCAGATAGGTGTCCTCCGCACTCCACATCCGGTCCAACGGAGCAAACTTCGGATCGCAAAACTTCCTCCGCAGCATAAAGGGCTTTCCAGCCGCAATCTGTCCGGCCTAACGCAGCTCCTCCTTCGCAGCTCTCATCGCAGAGCGAGCGTCCTTGGCATCAGCAACGGCCTTCTCTAAGTCCGTCTGTCTCGCCCGGTCTTCTTTCTCAAGAAACTTGCAACGGTCAGCAGCACTTTTTAACTTCACGGCCATCTCCTTCTTGCTTCGGCAGTGAGCAGCCTGTTCGGCTCTCAGCTCTTCAAGGGCCTTCTCGGCAGCCGCATCACTTCTCCTGGCTTGTTCCTTAGCTCGGGCAAGTTCCGCCTGAAGACTCTCCACGGCGGCCGCACCATCTGCGTCAAGAGATACTGGCATAAAGCTCCTCTTACTAGATGCCGCCCGAGGAATTTCATACCTTGAGCCTCATCAAGCCGCTCGTTGACGAGCGCGATGTCGGCATCTGCCACGTCAAGTTGCCGCTTTAGTTCGGCAAAATCATCAGTTCGGCTTGATTCCGGACACTTCGCCACCTGTACACAAAGGCGACATTTTAGACCTGGGATTATGATCCTCTGCAAGCCGTCAATTTTGACAACGCACTGAGTCTCAGGGGCTACTATCTACACAGGGCGCATCTTGTTTATGCGCAACTGACAAAGAAGTACATTATCAAACGTACCTCAAAACCCGTCAGCAAACTTTTGACGGCCTCATGCAATCCGCTTTCCGCGGACGAAATCCTTCCAATCACCGTACCCATCAATGGACGGTGCTCCTCTGAGATAGAAGCTCGCCCCAGCAGAATCATCAGCTCCTCCGACCGCGCATCGGACGGTGCCGGACTCGTCCTATGACCTCCATCGAAGGCCGGACGCGGAGAACCTTGGGGGGACATATGGCTACCTTCCACCCCTACCGGATTCGGAGAAACCCTCCGCGACGACACCTCAGGGTCGCCCGCCTCGCCAGGCGGTACGGCAGGGGGAGGTGTTCCACTCTCCATCATCTCCGGAAGAAGATCCCCTAAAGATGAGCTCTACTGAGAAGGGCTGAGGTCCGAGCTACAAAGTAAAATTTCGGTTAATCTTCTCAGATAAAAAGCAAGGATTTATCTCATCCCTCTAAAGGAAAATCTTTCTCTACTTACGGCTCGCTGGAGGGCTGATCCCTTTGAGGGCGTAGTTCGGCCGAGGATCTCCCTGGCGTCGGACCCTCTGACAAGGACTTTTCCCCCCGCTTTGAGGCCATGGTCTCCGGGTCGTCAGAGGCGGCCCTCTTCTTCCCCTTAGGAGAGGAATTGTCGGTTCCTCCCTTTGGAGCAGCCTCCTTCGAGGAGGCCATAGTTTCCTTGTCCTCCCCCTCACTTCCCTCCAAAGGCACGATCTTCAACATCCTGACTAGCACGGGATCCGGCCTGGTCTCAGGAAGGGGAGCCGGACACCTGATCAGCTTTGCCTTCGCTATCCACTCCTGTTTAAAAGGACAACTCTTTTAGGGGCGAATTTATGACAATTTTACGGATAGCGAGTCCAGGCACAAGGTTACTTACTTGAGTATCCGGGCGATTGCAGCTTAAACCTGCGTCCTCGGTCAAATTCGGACACATTGCTTGTGATCCGAAGAACATTTTATACATCTCCACGGGCGTTGCGCCCATAAAATGCTGGAGAGCTCGTGGTCCCTTCAGATTAAACTCCCATAGATGAAGGGAGCGACGTTTGCCGGGCAGTGTTCGGCGAATCAGCATGACCTGCGTCACCTTGATCAGATTGAGGTCTCTTTCTAAGAGATCCCTAATGCGGCCCTGCAACAAGGGCACGTCTTTGGATAACCCCAACCTAATCCTTTGTTGACCCATGACGCTAGCCGTGGTGGGGGACCTGAGCGAAAGGCAGGAGGCGCCACCCACTCGGTGCTCCTGGGAGCGGTGATATAGAACCACTCTCGTTGCCACAAGCCGAGCTCCTCTTGGAAGGAGCCCTCGGGCCATGGAGCTGTTGGGGAACGCAGTAATTTCAAAAAATTTCCTACGCACACGCAAGATCATGGTGATGCACAGCAACGAGAGGGGAGAGTGTTGTCTACGTACCAACGCAGACCGACTGCGGAAGCGATCACACAACGTAGAGGAAGTAGTCGTACGTCTTCTTCCCGATCCAACCGATCCAAGCACCGTTACTCCGGCACCTCCGAGTTCTTAGCACACGTTCAGCTCGATGACGTTCCTCGGGCTCCGATCCAGCAAAGCGTCGAGGAAGAGTTCCGTCAGCACGACGGCGTGATGACGATCTTGATGTACTACCGACGCAGGGCTTCGCCTAAGCACTGTAACGGTATGATCGAGGTGGAATTTGGTGGCAGGGGGCACCGCACACGGCTAAGGAACGATCTCAAGGATCAACTTGTGTGTCTTGGGGTGCCCCCTGCCCCCGTATATAAAGGAGCAAGGGAGGAGGGGCTGGCCGGCCAAGGTGGGGGCGCAGGAGAGTCCTACTCCCACCGGGAGTAGGACTCCCCCTCCAATCCTAGTCCAACTAGGATTCCCGGAAGGGGGAAAGAGAGAGAGGTGGACGGCCCACCTTTCCTAGTCCTACTAGGACTTGGGAAAGGGGGGGGCGCCGGCTAGGCTGTGGGCTGCCTCTTCTCTATTTTCCACTAAGGCCCAATAGGCCCATTAGCCTCCCGGGGGGTTCCGGTAACCCTCCCGGTATTCCGGTAAAATCCCGATTTCACCCGGAACACTTCCGATGTCCAAACATAGGCTTCCAATATATCAATCTTTACGTCTCGACCATTTCGAGACTCCTCGTCATGTCCGTGATCACATCCGGGACTCCGAACAACCTTCGGTACATCAAAATGCATAAACTCATAATAACTGTCATCGTAACGTTAAGCGTGCGGACCCTACGGTTCGAGAACAATGTAGACATGACCGAGACACGTCTCCGGTCAATAACCAATAGCGGGACCTGGATGCCCATATTGGCTCCTACATATTCTACGAAGATCTTTTATCGGTCAGACCGCATAACAACATACGTTGTTCCCTTTGTCATCGGTATGTTACTTGCCCGAGATTCGATCGTCGGTATCCAATACCTAGTTCAATCTCGTTACCGGCAAGTCTCTTTACTCGTTCCGTAATACATCATGTCACAACTAACTATTTAGTTGCAGTGCTTGCAAGGCTTATGTGATGTGTATTACCGAGAGGGCCCAGAGATACCTCTCCGACAATCGGAGTGACAAACCCTAATCTCGAAATACGCCAACCCAACATCTACCATTGGAGACACCTGTAATACTCCTTTATAATCACCCAGTTACGTTGTGACGTTTGGTAGTACCCAAGGTGTTCCTCCGGTAAACGGGAGTTGCATAATCTCATAGTTATAGGAACATGTATAAGTCATGAAGAAAGCAATAGCAACATACTAAACGATCGGGTGCTAAGCTAATGGAATGGGTCATGTCAATCAGATCATTCTACTAATGATGTGACCTCGTTAATCAAATAACAACTCCTTGTTCATGGTTAGGAAACATAACCATCTTTGATTAACGAGCTAGTCAAGTAGAGGCATACTAGTGACACTCTGTTGGTCTATGTATTCACACATGTATTATGTTTCCGGTTAATACAATTCTAGCATGAATAATAAACATTTATCATGATATAAGGAAATAAATAATAACTTTATTATTGCCTCTAGGGCATATTTCCTTCAGTCTCCCACTTGCACTAGAGTCAATAATCTAGATTACACAGCAATGATTCTAACACCCATGGAGCCTTGGTGCTGATCATGTTTTGCTCGTGGAAGAGGCTTAGTCAACGGGTCTGCAACATTCAGATCCGTATGTATCTTGCAAATCTCTATGTCTCCCACCTGGACTAAATCCCGGATGGAGTTGAAGCGTCTCTTGATGTGTTTGGTCCTCTTGTGAAATCTGGATTCCTTTGCTAAGGCAATTGCACCAGTATTGTCACAGAAGATTTTCATTGGACCCGATGCACTAGGTATGACACCTAGATCGGATATGAACTCCTTCATCCAGACTCCTTCGTTTGCTGCTTCTGAAGCAGCTATGTACTCCGCTTCACATGTAGATCCCGCTACGACGCTTTGTTTAGAACTGCACCAACTGACAGCTCCACCGTTTAAAGTAAACACGTATCCGGTTTGCGATTTAGAATCGTCCGGATCAGTGTCAAAGCTTGCATCAACGTAACCTCTTACGGTGAGCTCTTTGTCACCTCCATATACGAGAAACATATCCTTAGTCCTTTTCAGGTATTTCAGGATGTTCTTGACCGCTGTCCAGTGATCCACCCCTGGATTACTTTGGTACCTCCCTGCTAAACTTATAGCAAGGCACACATCAGGTCTGGTACACAGCATTGCATACATGATAGAGCCTATGGCTGAAGCATAGGGAACATCTTTCATATTCTCTCTATCTTCTGCAGTGGTCGGGCATTGAGTCTTACTCAACTTCACACCTTGTAGCACAGGCAAGAACCCTTTCTTTGCTTGATCCATCTTGAACTTCTTCAAAATTTTGTCAAGGTATGTGCATTGTGAAAGTCCAATTAAGCGTTTTGATCTATCTCTATAGATCTTTATGCCTAATATGTATGCAGCTTCCCCGAGGTCTTTCATCGAAAAACTTTTATTCAAATATCCCTTTATGCTATCCAGAAATTCTATATCATTTCCAATTAGCAATATGTCATCCACATATAATATCAGAAATGCTACAGAGCTCCCACTCACTTTCTTGTAAATACAGGCTTCTCCAAAAGTCTGTATAAAGCCAAATGTTTTGATCACACTATCAAAGCGTTTATTCCAACTCCGAGATGCTTGCACCAGTCCATAAATGGATCGCTGGAGTTTGCATACTTTGTTAGCTCCTTTTGGATCGACAAAACCTTCTGGTTGCATCATATACAACTCTTCTTCCAGAAATCCATTAAGGAATGCGGTTTTTACATCCATTTGCCAAATTTCATAATCATAAAATGCGGCAATTGCTAACATGATTCTGACAGATTTAAGCATCGCTACGGGTGAGAAAGTCTCATCGTAGTCAACCCCTTGAACTTGTCGAAAACCTTTCGCGACAAGTCGAGCTTTATAGACAGTAATATTACCGTCAGCGTCAGTCTTTTTCTTGAAGATCCATTTATTCTCAATTGCTTGCCGATCATCGGGCAAGTCAACCAAAGTCCATACTTTGTTTTCATACATGGATCCCATCTCAGATTTCATGGCCTCAAGCCACTTTGCGGAATCTGGGCTCACCATCGCTTCTTCATAGTTTGTAGGTTCATCATGATCTAGCATCATGACTTCCAGAACTGGATTACCGTACCACTCTGGTGCGGATCTCACTCTGGTTGATCTACGTGGCTCAGTAGTATCTTGTTCTGAAGCTTCATGATCATCATCATTAGCTTCCTCACTGATTGGCATAGGTGTCGCAGAAACAGTTTTCTGTGATGTACTATTTTCCAATAAGGGAGCAGGTACATTTACCTCGTCAAGTTCTACTTTCCTCCCACTCACTTCTTTCGAGAGAAACTCCTTCTCTAGAAATGATCCATTCTTGGCAACGAATGTCTTGCCTTCGGATCTGTGATAGAAGGTATACCCAACAGTTTCCTTTGGGTATCCTATGAAGACACATTTCTCCGCTTTGGGTTCGAGCTTATCAGGTTGAAGCTTTTTCACATAAGCATCGCAGCCCCAAACTTTAAGAAACGACAACTTTGGTTTCTTGCCAAACCATAGTTCATAAGGCGTCGTCTCAACGGATTTTGATGGTGCCCTATTTAACGTGAATGCGGCCGTCTCTAAAGCATAACCCCAAAACGATAGCGGTAAATCAGTAAGAGACATCATAGATCGTACCATATCTAGTAAAGTACGATTACGACGTTCGGACACACCATTACGCTGTGGTGTTCCGGGTGGCGTGAGTTGCGAAACTATTCCACAATTTTTCAAATGTTCACCAAACTCGTAACTCAAATATTCTCCTCCACGATCAGATCGTAGAAACTTTATTTTCTTGTTACGATGATTTTCAACTTCACTCTGAAATTCTTTGAACTTTTCAAGTGTTTCAGACTTATGTTTCATTAAGTAGATATACCCATATCTGCTTAAATCATCTGTGAAGGTGAGAAAATAACGATATCCGCCGCGAGCCTCAATATTCATCGGACCACATACATCGGTATGTATGATTTCCAACAAATCTGTTGCTCTCTCCATAGTACCGGAGAACGGTGTTTTAGTCATCTTGCCTATGAGGCACGGTTCGCAAGTACCAAGTGATTCATAATCAAGTGATTCCAAAAGCCCATCATTATGGAGTTTCTTCATGCGCTTTATACCGATATGACCTAAACGGCAGTGCCACAAATAAGTTGCACTATCATTATTAACTTTGCATCTTTTGGCTTCTACATTATGAATATGTGTATTACTATCTTCGAGATTCAACAAGAATAGACCACTCTTCAAAGGTGCATGACCATAAAAGATATTATCCATATAAATAGAACAACCATTATTCTCTGATTTAAATGAATAACCGTCTCGCATTAAACAAGATCCAGATATAATGTTCATGCTCAACGCTGTCACCAAATAACAATTATTTAGGTCTAATATTAATCCCGAAGGTAGATGTAGAGGTAGCGTGCCGACCGCGATCACATCGACTTTGGAACCGTTTCCCACGCGCATCGTCACCTCGTCCTTTGCTAGTGTCCGCTTATTCCGTAGTCCCTGTTTCGAGTTGCAAATATTAGCAACAGAACCAGTATCAAATACCCAGGTGCTACTGCGAGCTCTAGTAAGGTACACATCAATAACATGTATATCACATATACCTTTGCTCACTTTGCCATCCTTCTTATCCGCCAAATACTTGGGGCAGTTCCGCTTCCAGTGACCAGTCTGCTTGCAGTAGAAGCACTCAGTTTCAGGCTTAGGTCCAGACTTGGGTTTCTTCTCCTGAGCAGCAACTTGTTTGCTGTTCTTCTTGAAGTTTCCCTTCTTCTTCCCTTTGCCTTTTTTTTGAAACTAGTGGTTTTGTTAACCATCAACACTTGATGCTCCTTTTTGATTTCTACCTCCGCAGCTTTCAGCATTGCGAATAGCTCGGGAATAGTCTTGTTCATCCCTTGCATATTATAGTTCATCACGAAGCTCTTGTAGCTTGGTGGCAGTGATTGGAGAATTCTGTCAATGACGCAGTCATCTGGAAGATTAACTCCCATCTGAATCAAGTGATTATTATACCCAGACATTTTGAGTATATGCTCACTGACAGAACTGTTCTCCTCCATCTTACAGCTATAGAACTTATTGGAGACTTCATATCTCTCAATTCGGGCATTTGCTTGAAATATTAACTTCAACTCCTGGAACATCTCATATGCTCCATGACGTTCAAAACGTCGTTGAAGTCCCGATTCTAAGCCGTAAAGCATGGCACACTGAACTATCGAGTAGTCATCAGCTTTGCTTTGCCAGACGTTCATAACATCTGGCGTTGCTCCAGCAGCAGGCCTGTCACCCAGCGGTGCTTCCAGGACGTAATTCTTCTGTGCAGCAATGAGGATAATCCTCAGGTTACGGACCCAGTCCGTGTAATTGCTACCATCATCTTTCAACTTTGCTTTCTCAAGGAACGCATTAAAATTCAACGGAACAATAGCACGAGCCATCTATCTACAAGCAACATAAACAAGCAAGATACTATCAGGTACTAAGTTCATGATAAGTTTAAGTTCAGTTAATCAAATTATTTAGGAACTCCCACTTAGATAGACATCCCTCTAATCTTCTAAGTGATCACGTGATCCAAATCAACTAAACCATAACCGATCATCACGTGAGATGGAGTAGTTTTCAATGGTGAACATCGTCATGTTGATCATATCTACTATATGATTCACGCTCGACCTTTCGGTCTCTGTGTTCCGAGGCCATATCTGCATATGCTAGGCTCGTCAAGTATAACCTGAGTATTCTGCGTGTGCAAAACTGGCTTGCACCCGTTGTAGATGGACGTAGAGCTTATCACACCCGATCATCACGTGGTGTCTGGGCACGACGAACTTTGGCAACGGTGCATACTCAGGGAGAACACTTCTTGATAATTTAGTGAGAGATCATCTTATAATGCTACCGTCAATCAAAGCAAGATAAGATGCATAAAAGGATAAACATCACATGCAATCAATATAAGTGATATGATATGGCCATCATCATCTTGTGCTTGTGATCTCCATCTCTGAAGCATCGTCATGATCACCATCGTCACCGGCGCGACACCTTGATCTCCATCGTAGCATCGTTGTCGTCTCGCCAATCTTATGCTTTCTCGACTATTACTACCGTTTAGTAATCTAGTAAAGCATTACATCGCGATTGCATTGCATACAATAAAGCGACAACCATATGGCTCCTGCCAGTTGCCGATAACTTAGTTACAAAACATGATCATCTCATACAATAAAATCAGCATCATGCCTTGACCATATCACATCACAACATACCCTGCAAAAACAAGTTAGACGTCCTCTACTTTGTTGTTGCAAGTTTTACGTGGCTGCTACGGGCTTTAAGTAAGAACTCATCTCACCTACGCATCAAAACCACAACGATAGTTCGTCAAATAGACTCCGTTTTAACCTTCTCAAGGACCGGGCGTAGTCACACTTGGTTCAACTAAAGTTGGAGAGACAGTCTTCCGCAAGCCATCTATGTGCAAAGCACGTCGAGGGAACCGGTCTCGCATAAGAGTATGCGTAAGGTTGGTCCGGATCGTCTCAACCAACAATACCGCCGAACCAAAGTATGACATGCTGGTAGGCAGTATGACTTGTATCGCCCACAACTCACTTGTGTTCTACTCGTGCATATAACATCAAACCATAAAACCTAGGCTCGGATGCCACTGTTGGGGAACGCAGTAATTTCAAAAAATTTCCTACGCACACGCAAGATCATGGTGATGCACAGCAACGAGAGGGGAGAGTGTTGTCTACGTACCAACGCAGACCGACTGCGGAAGCGATCACACAACGTAGAGGAAGTAGTCGTACGTCTTCTTCCCGATCCAACCGATCCAAGCACCGTTACTCCGGCACCTCCGAGTTCTTAGCACACGTTCAGCTCGATGACGTTCCTCGGGCTCCGATCCAGCAAAGCGTCGAGGAAGAGTTCCGTCAGCACGACGGCGTGATGACGATCTTGATGTACTACCGACGCAGGGCTTCGCCTAAGCACTGTAACGGTATGATCGAGGTGGAATTTGGTGGCAGGGGGCACCGCACACGGCTAAGGAACGATCTCAAGGATCAACTTGTGTGTCTTGGGGTGCCCCCTGCCCCCGTATATAAAGGAGCAAGGGAGGAGGGGCTGGCCGGCCAAGGTGGGGGCGCAGGAGAGTCCTACTCCCACCGGGAGTAGGACTCCCCCTCCAATCCTAGTCCAACTAGGATTCCCGGAAGGGGGAAAGAGAGAGAGGTGGCCGGCCCACCTTTCCTAGTCCTACTAGGACTTGGGAAAGGGGGGGGCGCCGGCTAGGCTGTGGGCTGCCTCTTCTCTATTTTCCACTAAGGCCCAATAGGCCCATTAGCCTCCCGGGGGGTTCCGGTAACCCTCCCGGTATTCCGGTAAAATCCCAATTTCACCCGGAACACTTCCGATGTCCAAACATAGGCTTCCAATATATCAATCTTTACGTTTCGACCATTTCGAGACTCCTCGTCATGTCCGTGATCACATCCGGGACTCCGAACAACCTTCGGTACATCAAAATGCATAAACTCATAATAACTGTCATCGTAACGTTAAGCGTGCGGACCCTACGGTTCGAGAACAATGTAGACATGACCGAGACACGTCTCCGGTCAATAACCAATAGCGGGACCTGGATGCCCATATTGGCTCCTACATATTCTACGAAGATATTTTATCGGTCAGACCGCATAACAACATACGTTGTTCCCTTTGTCATTGGTATGTTACTTGCCCGAGATTCGATCGTCGGTATCCAATACCTAGTTCAATCTCGTTACCGGCAAGTCTCTTTACTCGTTCCGTAATACATCATGTCACAACTAACTATTTAGTTGCAGTGCTTGCAAGGCTTATGTGATGTGTATTACCGAGAGGGCCCAGAGATACCTCTCCGACAATCGGAGTGACAAACCCTAATCTTGAAATACGCCAACCCAACATCTACCATTGGAGACACCTGTAATACTCCTTTATAATCACCCAGTTACGTTGTGACGTTTGGTAGTACCCAAGGTGTTCCTCCGGTAAACGGGAGTTGCATAATCTCATAGTTATAGGAACATGTATAAGTCATGAAGAAAGCAATAGCAACATACTAAACGATCGGGTGCTAAGCTAATGGAATGGGTCATGTCAATCAGATCATTCTACTAATGATGTGACCTCGTTAATCAAATAACAACTCCTTGTTCATGGTTAGGAAACATAACCATCTTTGATTAACGAGCTAGTCAAGTAGAGGCATACTAGTGACACTCTGTTGGTCTATGTATTCACACATGTATTATGTTTCCGGTTAATACAATTCTAGCATGAATAATAAACATTTATCATGATATAAGGAAATAAATAATAACTTTATTATTGCCTCTAGGGCATATTTCCTTCAGGAGCATCAACATTCTTACTTATGACAGCGCCTCCGCACTCTGCGTGCCGTCCCTTGATCATCTTCGGCTCCACTCCAAAAGTCTTGAGCCATAATCCGAAGTGAGGAGTAACACAGAGGAACGCTTCGCACACAACGATGAATGAGGAAATGTGGAGGATGGACTCCGGAGCTAAGTCATGAAATTCTAGCCCATAATAGAACATCAGCCCCCTCACGAAGGGATCCATCGGGAAGCCTAACCCCCGAAGGAAGTGAGACATGAACACTACGCTCTCACCGGGCTGGGGACTGGGAATAGCCTGCCTTTGAGCAGGCAACCTATGCGAAATTTCGGCGGTCAAGAACTTAGCCTCTCTCAACTTTAGCACGTCCTCCTCCGTGACGGAGGAAGGCATCCATCGGCCTTGAAGGTCGGAGCCGGACATTGTCAAAGTTCTGAAGCGCCTGGAATCTGGAGCCTAGGGTGTTGGAACTCGAGGCGACGGGCGAACTTATTTTGAGATTGGAGAAAAGGAGTAAGGCCCTGGTCTCTTTATAAGAGGTTGAATACCAGGAGCCCTCCCCGTAACCGTTTGGGACTCGCCTTTAATCGAGAAGACATGCTAACGGGCATGATTGGATTACCCACGTCCGTATTGATGAGAATCCCGTAAATAAAGGGGACACAATCTCTGCTTTGACAAGACGTGCCAAGGAAACCGCCTCGCAAAACACGCTGAGGTGGAAAAGTGAAAATGATTCGAATAAAGGCTTGGCTGTAGTGTGATGTCACGCTGCAGAATACGTCGGCAGATTAGATTTGTGTTCATATTATTCTCTCTGTGGCAATACGTGGAAACTTATTTTGCAGAGCCGGACACTACTCTTGGTGTTTACAAACTTTTATGAAGAATTTGGAGGAGGAACCCGCCTTGCAATGCCGAAGACAATCTACGCGCCGGACTCGTCGTCATTGAAGCCTGGTTCAAGGGCTACTGAGGGAGTCCTGGATTAGGGGATGTTCGGGTAGCCGGACTCCAGGACTATGAAGATACAAGATTGAAGACTTCGTCCCGTGTCCAGATGGGACTTTCCTTGGCGTGGAAGGCAAGCTTGGCGATGGAGATATTCAAGATCTCCTACCATTGTAACCGACTTTGTGTAACCCTAACCCTCTCTGGTGTCTATATAAACCGGAGGGTTTTAGTCCGTAGGACAACTTCGTCATACAACAATCATACCATAGGCTAGCTTCTAGGGTTTAGCCTCCTTGATCTCGTGGTAGATCTAGTCTTGTACTACCCATATCATCAATATTAATCAAGCAGGACGTAGGGTTTTACCTCCATCAAGAGGGCCTGAACTTGGGTAAAACATCATGTTCCTTGCCTCCTGTTACCATCCGGCCTAGACGCACAGTTCGGGACCCCCTACCCGAGATCCGCCAGTTTTGACACCAACACCGACCCATCCCCGAGCGCTCGCTCGCCCCGGAGATGCTGCACCGAGCTCGTCTTCAACCTCGGTCGCTGGAGATCCCCCTCGCCGCCCCGCTCGCTCCAGCTCTTCCCCGACCTCACCGTCAACTCCGTCGCAACCGCCGTGAGCCCAGCTACCTCCCCACCCTCTCTGTTTCCTCTCTCGAGCCCCGTAGCGACTGCACGTAGCTCACCCGCACGCGCCGCCACGGAGCTACTCGCCGATGAGGCTCCGGCCACCCAATGGCCGCACCACCCTGTCCACTAGCCCTACCGCACCCCCAGGAGCTCAACGCACTAACCCACGCGCCTCTCCGTGCCCCCTGACGACGAGTCCGAGCTCACCCGAGCTCCAGCCGCCGCCAAACCCGTCGCCAGCGTCACTCCGGTGACCATTTGGTCAGGCGCGGGTGCCTAACACACTCACCGCACCTCGTAGTGCCTCCCTAGTGCGTCAGTTTCCCCGCTAGCTCGCTGTAGCAGCAAAACCACCTACGGCCAAGCTCCAGCCGCCGCCCGACTCGACGCCGTCGTCATTTCCGGCCACCCCAGCACCAACCAACGCCACCATTGGATGCGCCACATTGCCAGCTATCCGTAGCACCCATCTGCACATCGAACCATGGCCGGAGCAGCGTTTCCAATGCTCTCCGCCGTCTCGGCCTCGCCGGCGGCTAAACACCGGCGAGTTTGCCCCTGTTTGACCCCATGTGGGCCCAGATTGACCTCCCCTGAGTCTCTGACACGTGGGACCGCCCAGCTAATTAACTTAGATTAGCACTAATCAAAAATTAGTTAGTTAATTAACTACTGACACGCGGGTCTCACTGGTCAGGTTTGACCTGGACCGGCCCGTTGACCCCTGATGTCACTCTAACACAATGCTGACGCAGTAAATCCTTTTCCGGATTTATTCTTTAATTGGAAATTCCAGAAAATAGCCAAAACTTCTAAAAATCATAGAAAATCAACCATAGCTCCAAATCAAACAATTTATATATGAAAAATGATCAGAAAAATTCAATCTATCCATCTGTAATGGTTTCATGCATGAAAAAACAAGTTAACATTGCTGTTTAAGAAAAATTGGATAATGCACTAATAAGGCTATGTTAAATGAACTAACATTTGAATCTTTGATTCAAATGAGTTC
Organism: Triticum monococcum; assembly: GCA_034509565.1. Classification (NCBI taxonomy): domain Eukaryota; kingdom Viridiplantae; phylum Streptophyta; class Magnoliopsida; order Poales; family Poaceae; genus Triticum; species Triticum monococcum. The sequence goes on from CM067847.1 coordinate 575,077,492, forward strand.
ATTCCTTTCTGTTTTAGCTTGCATTAGGCCAAGACACATTCATTTTGCCATGACATAGCATGCATCATATTGTTGCATATTGTCATGTGTTGATTATGTTTCGGTGTGTCTTTCGTGGTAGGTTCTGCCTCCGAGGATAAACCCGAGTATCCGTCTGAAGGGCAGTACCCTACTACCACTACATCAGGCAAGCAAACCATTGATCATTCCGATACAAACCCATGTTCTCGCTTCTGCTCTTGTTTACTGCATTAAGACAACGCGATTCAAACTGCTGCGTGCTACGGTAGTTGAACCCTTATCCTCTGCATGACCTGTCATTGCCACAATAACTAGATGAAACCCACTAGCATGTGTAGGAGTTGATTGAGCCATGTATGTCTTTCCTACCTTGCTATGCCTGCTATGCTTAGAGTTGTGTCAGGTCTGGTTCATCTGGGTGATGGGCTAGAGTGAAATGATTATGTCGGTAATGTGAGGGATGTGTTGAACATGATTTGGTAAAGGTATTGATGAGAGGCCATGTAGGAGTACATGGTGGGTTGTTTCATTGAGGCCGTCCCTAAGAACTGAGATTTGTATGTGTGATTTTAAGAATCAGCTACTACCATGCATTGGGATCCTTAATTGACCCTCTCGGCTTCTTAATCACCATAGTACTCTGTCCAGGAGTTGCAAATAGTTTCTGGTGTTTGTAGGTTATGTGTTGGCGGTCGTGCGTAGCGCTGACCCTAGGGGTGGGCTATGTTGCGGTAGATACACCGTGGCCGGGTATGCCGGGCGCCCGTTTGGCGTCTCGGGATCCTGTTCACATCGTTCGGGGCTGTATGTGGAAACCTCGGCCGGACTCCCTGCGGATGGAACCTGGATAGGCGATAAACCTGGACTTGAGACTTAAGTGTTTAGGTAGGCCGTGGCCGACACCCTCGTTGGGCTTCCGCTTGAAGGTTGCCGAGTACATGTCGTGTAAACGGCGGTAAGTGGTGAAAGCGTGTATGAAGAAGTACACCCCTGCAGGGTATAAAACTATTAGAATAGCCACGTCCGCGGTAAAGGACTACTTGGTTGCCTATATAGTTCATAGACAAGTTAATGGATACTACTAAAAGACTCAAGATAAGTGTGAGTACCGAGGATGGCCCTCTCATAGGATGATGAGGGAGGATCCCCGATGGAGTATTGTGTTTGTGAGTAGTGGACCCGTGTGCGAAAACTATTTTACTAGTGGAGTCTCGTAGGATAGCTTAGCCAAGAGTCAAAGCTGGCTTGCTGCAATAACTCCACCACCTTCTTGAGAATGAGCATGTATAGTAGGTTCTGATGTAAGACTTGCTGAGTACCTTTGTACTCATGTTTGCTTAATTACTGTTTTCAGACGACAACACTGCCCCCTCCGATGGGTTTCATGTAGACCTCGACGTCGATGAGTAACTCGCCACCCAGGTGGTGATCCTGGCCATGGAGGGCCCTATGTAGATAGACAGGCTTCGAGAAGCCTTCTTGCTTTCTAGTGTCTGTACTCAGACTATTTGCTTTCGCATGTGCTTGTATGCTTGTATGACTTGAGTGTCGGGTCATGTGACCCCTACCTGTATGAGAAAGTTATGTATGGCTCTTGGAGCCTTTAAATAAAGTACTTGAGTTGTAGAGTTTTGTTGTGATGCCATGTTGTGTGTACTCATATTGGGCATACTGTGTGTATGATTGAAATGCTTGGTATGAGTGGGATCCGACAATCTAGTTGTTTATCCTTAGCAGCCTTTCTTATGGGGAAATGTAGTCTAGTGTTCCTCGAGCCATAGTAGTCCGCTACAGCCCGGTTCACCGGAGTCCTGCTAGCCCAGCACTACTGCTCAGGACACTTGACTGGCCGGCATGTGTTTCACTTCGTTCCTATGTCTGTCCCTTCGGGGAAATGTCACGCGGTGACTTCCGGAGTCCTGCCTAGCCTGCTACAGCCCTGGTTCCCCGGAGTCCTGTTAGCCCAGTGCTACAGCCCGGATTCACTCGCTGATGACCGACATGCTCGATGTGATTCATGTATGCCTGTCTCCATAGGTCTGCGCCGCTTTGGGTTGACGACTAGCCATGTCGGCCCGGGTTCTTTGTCATATGGATGTTAGCGACACTATCATATACGTGAGCAAAAAAGGCGCAAACGGTCCTGGGCCATGGTAAGGCGACACCCGTGGGGATACCGTGCGTGAGGCCGCAATGTGATATGAGGTGTTACCGGCTAGATCGATGTGACTTGGAATCGGGGTCCTGACAGCATCACACATAGTCAGAAGCAACTTGGGAGCAGGAAGAGTTCCTTAAGAGTCAGTATCCAGAGTGGTTTTCCCAAGCAACCGAATCTCGAGGACGAGATTCATTCTAAGTGGGGGAGGTTTGTGACAGCCTGGTTTTTGCCCTCTCTTATTTGTTTGAGTTTTCATTTGAATTTTTTTGAAACATGGAGTTTTTGAATCTTTTCATTTGGACTTAAACACTTGGGCATCCTTGGCTTTCACCCAAGTGTTCATTTCTCTCCCAAACCATCATTTCACTTCTGATCCACCACAAAATAATCTTTGGAATATTTTTCTTTAATGAAAAATATTCATTTTCTCTCTAAAACCCTAAGCCAAATCTGTTTGCTCCAAATCAACCCTAATTTTTATGGCTCAGAAATTTCTAAGATAATTCACAAATATTCTAGGGACCCTAGGGCACCTCCGTGAGCAAAAATATTTCATCACTTTTTGGAATATTTTTGCTACAGAAAATGTTTTCTGTTCTGGACAAAAATGGTGGTTTCTACAGCAACTACCATTTTACTTGCTCCATTTGATCTGATCTTTCTTATGCTTATTTACCTTAGTAACTCTAAGCTAGCCTCCAAAGCACAGCTTCAAACTCCTAGCCATTTAACCACAGTAACATCACAAAGTTACTATCCAGAAACTTACCAGACTTGTAAAATTTTCTCTACTGCACCTGGATCCAAACCAAACCGTGGTAAACTTCAAAACCACCGCGAACAACATGCCAGACATGATTTTTGGATGAAGGCTGGCCTAAGGAGAGAGTTCGCGCGGTGACCACGCGTGTCCACGATGCCAGGCATGTGTGTCGACGCGCTCTGGGAGCCGCTGAGCGCTCTGTTCGCGCGTGCTTGCTTCCCCCGCCTGCCAATCCTTGCCAAAACTCGCCACCATCATCGTCTCGACACCCTTAACTCTGCCTTGGCACTCGCCGACGCCGGAGCTCGCCGCAGCGAGCACGGGCAAGGTCCGGCCAGCCCAACAGTGCGGAGCGCACTGTGCTCGTCGTCACCCCCTTGATCCTGTGTTCGTCTCCGCTCGCCCATAGTGGATGCGTGACCTTCGTCGCCTTCTCCCCCTCTCACTGACGCCGGTCGTCACCGGGCGCCGTGGACAGGTGTCCACTGGCGGAGCTCGAAGCACCCTCGCCGCTCGCCTATTTATAGAGCCCCTCCCCAACCTCCTCGAGCATCCTCCAGCACTCACACACACTCCATGGTCGAGTAGGAAGCCATAGCCCGGCCTGGCAGGCCTCGGGCCGCCATCCCCGAGGTCGAGCTCGCTGGCGATCCCCTTTGGTCGCCGTGGCAGCTCCAGCCCCTCCCAGGCCTGGGCCACCCCTCCAGGGCCTCCGCCTCTCTCCGGTGAGGCCGTCTCGCCTGCTTGGAGCCTCTAGAGTGGCCCTTGCTCGCCATTTCCTTCAACTCCGGCGACCCCCTCGTTCTGTCTTCGCTCGCGAGCTAGATTCCGACGCCACCCGACCACCCCTAGCCGCGCTACGGGTACGGGCAGGTGCGCCTCGACCTCCTCTTGCCATCCCTCCCTGTCGTTTTGGCCAAGAGCCCTCGTCGCCGGCGAGAGCTCCGGCGAAGCTGCGACCATCTCTATTTGTCTCCCCCTCTTCCCCCACGTGACTAGCGGGGCCCGCTAGTCAGCCACTCAGTACACGCGCGAAGCGGTACGAGTGGTGGCGCCCCTGGACTTTACGCCTTCGACGTCACCCCCCAGTCTTTTTCTTTTATTCAAATTCATTTGAATTTACCGAACAGTTCAAACTGTTGTAACTTTTTAACCATAAGTCCAAATGAATTGATTCTTTTTGCATTGTGTTCTTTGAAAGAAAATCTAACAGCTCACCAAAGATGAGATTTTTCTGAGCTGTTTAGAATTTCTGGTGAATTTTAGAAGTGTTCCTGATATTTTCTTGTTGTGTTTTAAATTATTTTCAGAAGGTGAGTCTTGTCTTGAGGTTCACGAGGAGGCTTGTGAACCTTATCTGCACTAAGGCAAGCCACAACAACATTTTTATGATGCCATTTCAATATTTGTGATTTTCTCACTTGAATGAAATGATTAATCCATGCATTTAAATAATTATTGAGTTATTTACATTCTGTTAAATGTTGGATAGTTGTTATGCCTGATTTATAGAATATTTGAAACTAGTTTAGTGGATAAAGCAAGTTAAGATATGATGTTAGAAATAATTTTGTTATGCATGTTAGTAGTTATTTATCTATGTTTTTTCCTCCCTAAAATTGATAAAAATCTGTTAGAAAATATTCTGTTAAATACTTGTTAAAATCATAATACTTGTTTTACAGAATGTTTGAAACTAATTTAGTGATAAAGAAACTAAGGGTTGTGGATAGTTAAATCTTTTGTTATGCATATGGAAAAGTTATCAGAGTTACTTTCTTGCGTAAGAAATTAATGAAACCTGTTGCTGAATATTTTGGTTAAGTTGTGAGTCATTTTGAGCTAGTAGAGTAATGTGAGTTGTTGACGGTTAAGCTTGGTGTATATATGGGAGACATGGGTCATTTTATCATTATATGCTGCATGTGTTGTTTTGCATTTCATGGCATGCTATGACACCGGTCATTGTTAGTTTAAAGTTGAAACTGAAAATAACTCAACTTGAATACACCGTTGACTGGGTCATGATGCTGCTGAATCGAGTTCTTTCCAGTGCAACCACATTTGCCTTTATGGGGGGCCTTGATTCGGTCCATTGACACGGCCTCTGGTCGGTGCCTCCATCTAGGGAAGGTTATGTCGTGTTTGCCCTGGCCCGGCAAGTAGACATAATCTTGTGTGCCATTGATGAGATTATGGTACCGAGTCCCCGAGTGGGAGTGTCCCTGAGTGGGAGTTTGACCACGACGGTGGTCGGGGTGTCTTTGGTAGACACGGGGCCACCCAGGACCAGCCCGTTGGGGATTTGGGTCGGAGTGGCCGGAAGAGTGCTGTGGCAATAGAGGGGTTTCGTCAGAATGCCGTTGGTCCACCCGAATGGGAGTGCGAGGCCATGGGTTCCGTGGTGTGGGTACAATGTGCTACCCCTACAGAGTGTGTAATCTATCGATAGCCGCGTCCATGGTTACGGACACCTCGTAGTAGGTCCCACCATGAATCAACGAATAATAAAAAATGCACACTAAGCTGTAAAACTTTGCATTGTCGAGGATGGCAGAAAGGCCATCGAGGAATTTGGGACCAGATATTGGTCGTGGTTGTGATTGCTGTAAGGATCACGAGTCATGTTGTTAAAGACCACGTTGGTGGTGTGTTTTACCACATTGGTGGTGTGTTTGTGATCTGAGGATGATCACGGTTGGTAAGTTGTCCCAAGGGACGTTCAAGCATGATCACAACATGTTGACATATAGTGTTGCATTTTAATTGGTTAAATATCATGATATTATTTGTCATTATGATTATGCTTGTTGTGAGCTTGCAAGTACATTCAATATACTGACCTGGCATGTCATGCCAGATTTCAGGAAAGTCTCGTTGGAAAGGAGCGATGTTCGAGTCTAGATCGTGTCCACATCGGTGTCCCTGTGATATGGAGCTTCCACTATGACGTTATTCCGCTGCCACGTAGTTGTTCGGATCAAGGCCCCCTTTTTGTTCACCAAATAATGTACATATTGTTCAGCCGCACCGAGTGTGCCGCTTGGCCTCGACCGCTATAGTAATATGAACTCTGTTCCGCTAGCATCAATAAAGCGGTTGTTTTCTGTAGTAATATGTTGTGTGTTGCCAGAAGACATGGTCTCTGGGCTGGCAATGCAGGGTAAACCGGTCGCTCTGAGTCGGGGTTCCACATGGTGGTGGATTGCCTCTTGGGCTGATGATGAACGATACAAGGGCAGAACGGCCTCCTGAGGTTGAGGCGTTATTGTGCTCGGTGAGCTTGTGTGTGAGGTGGTCTCTCTTTTTTGGCCAGGGATCCCCCTTCCACTGTGGTAGCTAGTCCTATTTATAGAGGCCCTGGTCCTCTTCCCCAATATTGAGTGGGAAGGGAGCCAACAATGGTGGGCCAATTTGAAGGGGGGCAACTAGTACAAGCTATCCTCACAAAAGGTAGTCTTCGCCTGCACAAAGCTCTGGTGGTGATGCCATTCTGGGCTCCACGGTGACCTCCGTCTTGCAGTCCTCGGTCTTGGTCTTGTTGCACCGAAATGGCAACCTTTGCCTGAGGCCTTGGTACTCCATGGCTGCGCTTGCCCCCTTTGCACCAAAGAGGAAACAAGGACGCTGTGCGCGCTGGCGCCTGCCAGGCGTCCGCCTGGTGTCGATCATCACGGCTCACGTCACGAGAACCTCGTGAGGTTCGCCTTGCTTTGATATCTCTGCTCCTCGTGAGTCTGCCTGGCTAGGCCGCTCCGGGGGAGGTCTTCCGTCGTCCGCCTCGCGAGGCTTGGCCCCTCGCGAGGGTCTTGGGCGCTTTGTTGGTGAGGATGGGCCGTACGGCCTGCTGGCTTAGCCACGCGGCGGGCCGCAGGCAGGCAAGTCTGGGGACCCCTATTCCCAGAACGCCGACAGTAGCCCCCGGGCCCAAGGTGCGCGCGGGCTTGGCTTCGCGGCGAAGCCAAGGGCCAAGCTTGAAGTGCCACGGGCCCCCAAAGCCTGCGGCCTCGGTTGACGCGTGGCGGTTGATTGGACGTGGGCGTCTCCGCTTCCCCACGCAGTTTTGGCAACTTCTTGACTTGACAAAAGGCTGGTGTGAGGGGCACTTGCCTTCATTGCTTCTTCCTTGCCTCGCTCCAGATCCTCTTGCTCTTTGCCGCCGTTACCTGCAGATCTGCTCCAGCCTCGTTCTGCATCTGCCGCTCATGGCGCCGCGAAAGGTCAAGGCTTCCTCGTCCCCAACTTGGTATGAGCCCGCTCTTGAGGCGCCCACTGTCACGGAGAAGAGCCTTGCCTCCGTGCGCCTGCTGACGGTGGGAGAGATCAACGAGTGGGGGAAGACGGAGCTCCGACTTGCCTCCGATGAGCCGGAGCCTAAGCGGAGCACCTTCTTCCCCTTCTTTTCGAGCGGCGTTGCTATCGGGTTGGTTCCTCCCTTCTTTGACTTCTTTTATGAAGTCCTCGACCACTATGGGCTGCAAGCGTTGCACCTCCATCCCAACTCTGTCCTCCTCCTGTCCATCTTTGCCTACTACTGTGAGGCGTACCTGGGCGTGATGCCGTCCGTGGCTCTCCTGCACCATTTCTTCTTCCTTCGCATCAGCGAGGGCCACATCTCTGGATGCGCTAATTTCGTCGCGTCCGGCAAGGCCAACTCGATCTCGAGCACCGGGAAGAGGGCCAACAATATTCGATCCAAGTGGGTCATGGTGGACGCCAAGCTCGCCCATCCGCGCCTGACGTTGCCAACGGAGGCGCCTCGGCAAGGAAAGGAGTGGCCCAGGGCGGAGCTTGTCGACGAGCAGGCGTCGTCAATGTTGGAGCAGATGATGGCTGACCTAAAGCCGGGCAATGCGAGGGCGGCCAAAATAACGGGAGCGATGCTCCTGGGGGAGTTCTTGATGCTGCGGGTCGCCCCACTCTAGGCACGCGCGCCCCTTCTGGCAGCTTGAAGGAGGGGAAAACAAGGCCTGCCTGAGGCCGGGGGACCTGCTTGACGACAAACTGGACGCCGTCCTGTACCTCATAGTTGGAGACAACCAGGAGTACCCGCCTAGCGCCTTCATTCCCCTGTTCCAACGCAGGGACCGGGAGGAATTCGTCGCCTCCAGGCTGACTTTTGATGTGCGCGGGTTGGTGCCGCCGGTGCTTTCGGGGGCTCTTTCGGCGCCAAAGCCGGTGGAGGTGTCTTCTGGCAAGTCCCGCGGAGAGGGGGAGGAGGAGGATTCTGAGGAGACCCCGGGAGAGGTGGAGGAGACCTCCCTTCCGAGCAAGGCCGAGATTCTCCGCGCCCTTCTTGATGATGCTGAGGCCGACGCCTACCAAGGAGGGAAGGAGCAGCCCCTCGTCCCGACGAAGGGCAGATCGTCACTGGTGGACCGCGGTGCCGCCTCCACTCTAAACCTCCTGGGGCTGGATCCGGTTCTGCCTCCGCACCGCATGGCGCCACTGGAGCCCGAGCGCCTGCTCCTCAGGTCCCGATGCTGTCGGGCCTCAAGCTTCACAAGCAAAGGGTGGAGTACCTTGCGGTGGACCGGTAGGTGTTTTGTACTTCGCTTGGTCCGTGCAGGTGCCTATTTTTCCTGACGCTCACCTTTGGTTGATCAGACCAACATCTTCGGCGAAGAAGAGGAAGGATGGTAAGGCAGCTATGCTTCCCTCCGCAGAGCAAGGAGGCAACATCGCCCGTGCCTCCCAGCCTGGTCGTCTTCACGGGGCCAAGAGGAGCCCAGTCGCATGGAGTCAGCCCCGATGGCCCCGCTGGCTCCGGAGGTGCCGATACTTGGCGCAACTGATGAGGTCCCAGCTGCTCCGGAGCCTGCGGTCTCCCAAGCCCTGGTGATAGCGCCACTTCCTCCTACTATTGTGCCTCCACTCCTTGGTTCCTCTGCTCCTGCTGCCGTCTTGGAGCATGCCTTTTCATAGATGAGCCAACTGCAGGCGGATCTCCTGAGCGCTGACCCGCGCCTGGTGGCCGGGTGTCTGGAGTTGGCCTCCAACTGGCTTCATTCTGACCTGGCAGTGCGCGCGGCGCTGAGCCAGGCTGTTGCAGCTTCCGAGAGAGAGAAGCAAGAAGCCGTCGGTGCTGCAGCCGATCATGAGGTGGCGCTGAAAGAAGCCAAGGTCGCCCGAGGCCACTGCCAGGCACTGGAGGGTGAGTTGCAAAGCCTGCGCGATAAGCACGCCGAAGAGGCGCGCCGCCGCGAAGCAGAGGAGAAGGAGATGAAGGCCCGAGAGGAAGCCGTCAAGAATCGTGATGCTGAGCTGGCGGAGCTGGGGAAGAGGCAGGTTGCCGAGCGCTACCGGTTGGAAGAGCTAGAGCAGAAGATGGGGGGGAAGGAGGACGATCTCAACGCCAAGGCGCGGGTCTTGGCCGAAGACCGTGTGGCCTTCACCGATCTCGAAAAGAGATCTCGAAAGGCGCTGAAGACGCTCTACGAGCGTGGCTTGGAGAAGCCACTGGATACCGACGAGGACGGCCCCGCCCAGCTGCTTCCTCTCATGGTGAAGGCGCTTGAGGAGGTCATTGAAGGCCTCGGTTCCATGGCAGAGGCGAAAGCTCGTGTTTTGTCTTCAACCGCTCTTACCCGCGTCCTCAGCCATCTGCACCTCCGCGACCCCAACGCCCAGTTTGACGAGCTGCTGGAGCCTGTGGCTGAAGACCTCTATGAGACCGCTGCCGTAGCCGTTCAAGGTCAAGTGGAGGCTTTGCTAGGGAAGTTCCGCGGCTTTGTCTCCGATCCTCTCTTTGGTGATGCCGCGGATCCTGCGGCTGGTGGCGAAGGTGAAGACATTATCGCCCACAGGGGACCTCCTTCCGCAGGCGACAACGACATTCAGGGGTGACCCACGGCTATTCTCCTTGTTTTATTCCTGCGACATACATCAGGCCTCGCGGAGGCGTTTAGAATTTTCATTTGGTATTGTGAGAACAATATGCTTGTAATATTTGCTTTGAGATTCTGTGATTTCCTTCCTTATTTGCCTTGTTCTGCATCGGCAGAGCCCGGCCCCACGCATACCTCAACCGCCGTTGGGCCGACCGGAGACCAGGACGGTCCAAGGAGTGAGGGGCTACGTGACCAGTTAGGCTCCTGAGTCGCGATGCTCAGGAGTCCCCCTTGACGTGCGAATAGCATATAGGGAGAGTTCCTGAGGATAGATTAATGTTCTACGTCGACAGGGCCCGGCCCCGCGCATACCTGAACCGCCGTTGGGCCGACCGGAGACTAGGACGGACCAAGGAGTGAGGGGCTACGTGACCAGTTAGACTCCCGAGTCGTGATGCTCAGGAGTCCCCCTTGACGTTCAAATAATTTCCATACCTGCCCTCGCCGAGGCCTCGGGAGGGGCGCGAGACGCCCAGGTCTGGGGGACCTGGTTGGGTGGCGTGCGCTTGGGCGTGACCCTCGTGCAGCCCTCATGCCCAGCCCCCTCGCACGACTCTCCCGAGGGGAGGCATCGTGGTGAGGCTGGGCGTTGAGCTCTGGGCTCCCTGAGGTTGGTACGACCGTGGGGTCGCCCTCAGTTGTTTATCACCAGTGCGGAGCGTAGTGCTTCCGCTTGTGCATGGGCATAGCCGCTCCTCGGCAGTGTCGACAGCCAGCGCGGAGCATGGAGCTTCCACTTGGGCGTGGGATGGGGGCTCCCCTCTGGGAGGAGCCCCCGGGGCGTGTACAGCCCCGCCCTGACACGTGGCTTGCACGGCAGGACTGCGAGGTGTATCTGGGCACTCGTGAGCCAGCGCGGGACTCATGAGGCCCTACCTCAAGGCAGGTTGTGCCTGGTCTTGAGTCTTGGTGACTGTATGTCCCTGCAAGGCAGTTAGATGCAAGCACTCTACGTCCTTAGGTCCCGGCCCTCGAGCGAGCTCAGCCGCCGCTGGTATGCCAGGTCGCAATGCGGTGGTCAAGGCCAGGGGTGAGGGTTGGAGAGCCAGTAAAAGCTCCTGAGTCGCGATGCTCAAGCGCCCCCCTTTTAACATGCAAGAAGATTGCATGGAGCTAACGGACCCGTGGCGGGTGGTTATAAAACAGGTGATAGCAGTCGGCAGGTTAAGCATGAAAAGCAGATTGACTAAGATAAACGCAGGAAGAGACATGCCACCGGGTCCAGCCCGAGCGGCGTCGGGATGATACAGCCCGAGGAGCGCCCCCAGCGAGGTAGGCTAAAAGACATAAGTAAAAGGGATACATGCCACAGGGACGGACCCACGCGGCCTGGGAATAGTGCAACCCGAGGGGCTCTCCTAGCTTAAATGAACTTGGAAGATGTCACCTGGGTCTGTAGACGAAGTAGAGCTGGTGCAGCTGAAGCCACGCGTCGAAGAAATGACTCCTCATGAGCCACTGGGACCCTGAGCCTCGGGAGGCTCTGGGAGCTCGGGAGGTTCCCTGAAGGCCGTCGCCATCTCCTCCCGACCGGCGTGGAACCTGGCGTCCTGAGTCGCCTGGACTTGCCACGCATGGCGCTGATGGGCCGATGCCACGCTCGGCAAGCCGAAGGGCATGCGAACAAAGCTGTGTGGTGGGCCCTCACATCGGCCCGCGCGTGATGGCCAGAAGCGTTCCCAAGACACGGCCCTGTTAAGCCCTGGGATGTCTATGCAGGCGCGTAGCTCAGCACCCTCGCCTAGGTGGTGAGCCACACTCTGTGAGCGGTTGTCGCCACACATGGCTCTTGCGTCTTGTAGCTCTTGGGTGGTCTTGATGATGAACTCCTGGGTGGTGGGCATTCCTTGCCCCATGCTCTCCTGAGGAACATGTGTCGTGAAGCACGCTTCAAAGTGGTGCCCAAGCGCCTCCCTCGTGAGATTGGCAAGGTCCGAGGCCCTCCAGAAGAGAGCCCCCGAGCCTTGCCTGAGGAGGGCGCCAGGCGCGCTTTCTTATGCGATGGAGGGAGGCACCCCTGGAGCAGGCGCCAATCCTGACGAGACTCCTGATGCGACACCATCTTCCCGGGGTCCTGCACAACGCGGTAACTTCTTCTTGGGGACGATCTCCGGAGGGCCTTCACTTCTGCTGTCAGGGTTGTCGATTGCTGCGGCTTGGAAGGCGCGCTCAAGGGAGCACACCGCATCCCTTTCTTCACACGGGACCGTGATGATCCCCCCGCTTCCTGGCGTTTTGAGAATGTTTTAGCCATGGTGGGTGACCGCCATGAACTTGGCCAGGGCTGGATACCCGAGGATGGCATTGTACGGCAGGCGGATGTGCGCACCGTCGAAGTCGATGAGCTCGGTGCGGTAATTCTTGCGCTCCTCGAAGGTGACAGGCAGGCGGACCTGCCCTATTGGTGTGGTGGAACCGTCAGTCTCTCCTGAGAAAGACTTGGTTGGCTGGAGCTTCTCATAGGGCACTTGGAGGCTGTCGAATGTGTCGGCGGATAGGACGTTGAGCCCAGTGCCGCTGTCGATGAGAGTCTTGGTGACTTGCACGTTGCTGATGACTGGGGAGCAAAGCATAGGGAGTGTGCCAGCGGTGGCTGCGCACTTGAGCTGGTCGGCCGAGCTGAAGGTTATGGCGCATTAGGACCACCGGAGCGGGCGCGTGTCCTCGAGCTTGGGGAGCGCCATGTTCACCTCGCGAGCGAACTGTTTGAAGATGCGCTGAGAGGCTGGGGCCTGAGAGCCACCCAAGATGCAAGAGACCGCGCGCGGCTCCTGGAAGCCCCCAGCCCCCTCGTCCTGGTGGTGGTCGTCGTTCCTTCTTGGCGGCGGCAACGGGGGAAGACCAGCGTTGCCCTGGGGGCGATCCTTGCGAGGCGGGTCCCTCCAGGCACCCTCGCGAGGTTGGTCCTGCCAGCGGTCCTCACGAGGCCAGTCACGCCACTCCTGGCATGGGCCACGGTCGTCCCAGTGTCCGCCTCCACATCCTCCTCCGCGGGCGTTGCCCTGGTCATTGCGCTTGGGGCGTCGGCCGAACCGTCCTTCCTGAATGGCTCCGAGCTCTTGACAGTCGTTGGTGTTGTGGGTGTTCAGGTTGTGGAAGGCGTAGAATGGGCAGCAGTTCTTGGATGACTCAGGCTGATCTCTGTGTCGCTTGGTGTCTGGCTCTGCTGCGAGCACTACTGCCTCCTTGCGCTTCACGTCTTTGGCCTTGGCCTTCTTTTCTTCCACTCCTGCAGCCAGTAGCTCGAGGAGAGAGAGGCGCCCCTCCTCAGCTCTTACGCACCTGGTCGCCAGGTTGAAAAGCTCCTGAGATGTGCAAAGCTCCTCATGGATTGCCAGCTCTTCCTTCATCTTGACGTCGCGGACGCCGTTAGAAAACACGGAGACGATGGCCTCATCCGAGACCTTGGGAATCTTGAGGCGGGTGCTGTTGAAGCGCTGGATGTACTTCTGGAGGGTCTCTCCTGGCTGTTGCTTGATGCAGCGTAGGTCGCCCGCGACCGGTGGGTGGTCACGAGTACCCTAGAAGTTGGCGACGAAGCGGTCACGCATCTCGTCCCAGGAGGAGATCGAGCCGTGCTGTAGGTTCAGGAGCCAGGAGCGGGTCCCATCCTTGAGAGCCATGGGAAACCAGTTCTCCATGACTTCTCGTCGCCGTTGGCCGCTTCGATGCTCAACTCATAGAGCTGCAGGAACTCCACGGGGTCGGCGGTGCCGTCGTACCAAGGAGGCAAATCTGGCTTGAACTTGCCTGGCCAGGCAACGCTGCGCAGCTCTGGGGTGGAGGCGCGGCAGCCTGCCGTGGTTGCTGGGGCCCGCCTCGGGGGTGGAGCTTGGCCTTGGCGAGGTTCGCGCTGCGCCACTGCAGGCGGCACGCGGTCTTGACAAGGTGGCGCGGGGAGCGCTGGTGCAGCTTCTCGCGGCCGCGGGATTTCTTGGCAGCTCCTTTCTTCACGCGCGGGCGCCGGGCATGGTGGATCGCGCCGCGGAGGCGCGCGCCTTGGCGCCAAGGCACCGTCTTAGGGTTGAGGTGGTGGGGGCGCACCACGAGCCCCGTTGCCCGCGGCCTGCTGAGGGGGAGGCGCAGAGTGGGACGGTGCCCGAGAGCCCCCTGCGGCGCGGACAAGCTCGGCAACGCGGTCGAGACACTCCTCATAGACGTCGTCGACGGGGCGGTAACGCAGGAGCTCGTTCACCGCGATGAGCGCGTCACGCGCCTCCAGGGGAGCGCGGTGCGCGTGGGACGAAGAGCCAGCAGGAGTGAGTGATGGAGTAGCGGTGCAGCCGTCCTGCTGCACCGAAGGATGTTGCGAGGATGCCTGCTGCTCGTTTCCCACTGGGCCAGTGGCAGCGTTGGCAGCGGGGGATGGAGAACGACGAGGCGGCCCGCCGACGGGAGCCGTCTGAGCGACGCGGGCGGCGAGGGCGGCCCGACGCTCAGCTCTAGCGCGGCAAGCGTCCGACATGGAGACGACGGATCGACAGAGCGACGAACTGGTGGAAGGGAAGCTACGGCGCACCCCTACCTGGCGCGCCAAATGTCGGGGTATGGGGTCCCGGCAAACCCTTAAGGTTCAAACACTGGGGTGCACGCGAAGTCTTTCTCTCCAACCGATCTACGCTCTAGCTTGCTGGGATCTCGTAGACGAACTCGATGAACTCACAACACAGAAGGACACAAGGTTTATACTGGTTCAGGCCACCGTTGTGGTGTAATACCCTACTCCAGTGTGGTGGTGGTGAATTGCCTCTTGGGCTGATGATGAACAATACAAGGGCAGAACGGCCTCCTGAGGTTGAGGCGTTCTTGTGCTCGGTGAGCTTGTGTGTGAGATGATCTCTCTTTTTTGGCCCGGGATCCCCCTTCCACTGTGGTGGCTAGTCCTATTTATAGAGGCCCTGGTCCTCTTCCCAAATATTGAACGGGAAGGGATCCAATAATGGTGGGCCAATTTGAAGGGGGACATCTAGTACAAGGTATCCTGATAAAAGGTAGTCTTCGTCCGCACAAAGCTCTGGTGGTGACGCCGTTCTGGACTCCACGGTGACCTCCGTCTTGCAGTCCTCGGTGTTGGTCTTGTTGCACCGAAATGGCAACCTTTGCCTGAGGCCTTGGTACTCCGCGGCTGCACTTGCCCCCTTTGCACCAAATAGGAAACAAGGACGCTGTGCGCGCCAGCGCCCGCCTGGTGTCGATCGTCACGGCTCACGTCACGAGAACCTTGTGAGGTTCGCCTTGCCTTGATATCTCCACTCCTCGTGAGCCTGCCTGGCTAGGACGCTCCAGGGGAGGTCTTGCGTCGTCCACCTCACGAGGCTTGGCCCCTCGCAAGGGTCTTGGGCGCTTCGTTGGTGAGGATGGGCCGTACGACCTGCTGGCTTAGCCACGCGGCAGGCCGTAGGCTGGCAAGTCTAGGGATCCCCGTTCCCAGAACACCGACAAAGGAAATACAATCTATCAAAGAGAAATTATCATAATTAAATTCCTTGAAATCCAAAATAGTGGGTTCATCAATATTTAAATTTTTGACTTCTTCAATCCCACTTTTAACAATTTTAGCATCAAGATCTAAAGACTCTGAATTCTTGTAACACCGTCTAGGTAAAGGTGGATCATATTCAGTCCCATCATTATCAAGATTCATATTGCAGAACAAAGATTTAATAGGGGACACATCAATAACTTTTAGATCTTCATCTTTATTTTCATAGTTTTCCGGTTTAGCGGCCATCTTATTAACTAAGGTAGCCTGCTTATCCGAAATTTCAGCTATTAACTTCTCAAGACAAGCAATTTGGGATCTCAAACCATCAAAATATTTTGACATATCATCAAGCTCTTTATTCATATAACTCATAAAGCCTTTTTGTTCCTTAAGCTCGTTTCGAAAGAAATTATTATGCTCAAATTGTAAGACCATAAAACTCCTAACGTTGCTTTTGATTTCTTCTACCCTTTTAAGGTGAAGATCACCAAATCGGGGAAGAGCCATCATGACAAGCAAGCAATCCAACACACAAGCAAACGAGGAACGGGCAAAAAAGAAGCAAATAGAGAAAGAGAGGGAGGATAGAGAGAGAGGGCAAATAAAACGGCAAGGGTGAAGTGGGGGAGAGGGTGAAGTGGGGGAGAGGAAAACGAGAGGCAAATGGCAAATAATGTAATGCGGGCGATAAGGGTTTGTGATGGGTACTTGGTATGTTGACTTTTGCGTAGACCTCCCCGGCAACGGCGCCAGAAATCTTTCTTGCTACCTCTTGAGCACTTGCGTTGGTTTTCCCTTGAAGAGGAAAGGGTGATGCAGCAGAGTAGCGTAAGCATTTCCCTCAATTTTTGAGAACCAAGGTATCAATCCAGTAGGAGGCTACGTGCGAGTCCCTCACACCTACACAAAACAAATAAATCCTCGCAACCAACGCGATAAGGGGTTGTCAATCCCTACACGGTCACTTACGAGAGTGAGATCTGATAGATATGATAAGATAATTTTTTTGGTATTTTTATGATAAAAGATGCAAAGTAAAATAAAAGGCAATGAAAATAACTAAGTATTGGAAGATTAATATGATAGAGGATAGACCCGGGGGCAATAGGTTTCACTAGTGGCTTCTCTCAAGAGTATAAGTATTTTACGGCGGGTGAACACATTACTGTTGAGCAATTGACATAATTGAGCATAGTTATGAGAATATTTAGGTATGATCATGTATATAGGCATCATGTCCGAGACAAGTAGACCGACTCCTGCCTGCATCTACTACTATTACTCCACACATCGACCGCTATCCAGCATGCATCTAGAGCATTAAGTTCAAGAGAACAGAGTAACGCTTTAAGCAAGATGACATGATGTAGAGGGATAAATTCATGCAATATGATAAAAATCCCATCTTGTTATCCTCGATGGCAACAATACAATACGTGCCTTGCTGCCCCTACTGTCACTGGGAAAGGACACCACAAGATTGAACCCAAAGCTAAGCACTTCTCCCATTGCAAGAAAGATCAATCTAGTAGGCCAAACCAAACTGATAATTCGAAGAGACTTGCAAAGATAACCAATCATACATAAAAGAATTTAGAGAAGATTGAAATATTGTTCATAGATAAACTTGATCATAAACCCACAATTCATTGGTCTCAACAAACACACCGCAAAAGAAGATTACATCGAATAGATCTCGACAAGAGAGTATGAGAACTTTGTATTGAGATCCAAAAAGAGAGAAGAAGCCATCTAGCTAATAACTATGGACCCGAAGGTTTGAGGTAAACTACTCACACTTCATCGGAAGGGCTATGGTGTTGATGTAGAAACCCTCCGTGATCGATGCCCCCTCCCGCGGAGCTCCGGAACAGGCCCCAAGATGGGATCTTGTGAATACAGAAAGTTACGACAGTGGAATTAGGATTTTGGCTCCATATCTGATTGTTTGGAGATACGTAGGTATATATAGGAGGAAGAAGTACGCCGGTGGAGCAACAGGGGCCCCATGAGTGTGGAGGGTGCGCCTAGGGGGGGGGGGGGTAGCGCGCCTCCTACCTCGTGGCTTCCCTGTTGGTTGCTTGATGTAGGGTCCAAGTCTCCTGGATCATGTTCGTTCCGAAAATCACGTTCCCGAAGGTTTCATTCCATTTGGACTCCGTTTGATATTCTTTTTCTGCGAAACTCTGAAATAGGCAAAAAATAGCAATTCTTGGCTGGGCCTCCGGTTAATAGGTTAGTCCCAAAAATAATATAAAAGTGGATAATAAAGCCCAATAATATCCAAAACAGAAGAAAATATAGCATGGAGCAATCAAAAATTATAGATACGTTGGAGACGTATCAAAGGGCGTTTGGGAAGATGGTCGCTGCACCGGGTGCTGCCCCGAGACAAACGACGGCGAGGAGGTGCTCGGTCTCGGCGATGGCCGCGATGAGGGTGAGCCCACCGGCCGCGCCTTGTCCAGCTACGGTGGCTCTTCTCTTGGCGAAAGCTCCAGCAGTGGCGGCTACGACCAGCCGCCCCGCCGCCGCGCCCGCTTCGAAGGTGGTAGCGGGTCGTCTCGTCGCCGCGCCTCCGTGAAGCGCGAGGAGGGGTCCTGCTGAGCTCGGGACGTCGCTGGAGGCCTGCCCCCATGGTTCTTTGCAACGCCGCTTTTGCTTTGTTCCTCTTTTCTTTCCTGCATCAAAATGAAACCAGTATGGGCCCGGAGGGGCGTGTATCGAACTGTGATTCCTCAGTCATTACGCTATGCTTGTTATTTCTATGCTGTGTTGTTATTTCATGCGGAGATATCTTAGCCTGGCACGTTCGAGGCAGCCTTTCTTTACGAGGCACTTGTCTCATTGTGCCCGTCTCGGCTTAGTGGTTACTCAGGAATTGCAAAAAAACCTGTTAGGGACCTCGCTAGGAGACTTACCATTCACCCGAGCCTTGACCCAACGTTTCATATCGCGGTACCCGAGGGGCACGGATTAGGAGAGACTAGTCGTCAACCCGTGCAATTGCACGGGCTAGAATGAGAATGTTAGCTTTCAACAATGTTGAGCTCACATTATAATTCAGATATTATTAGTTTATAATTGTTTTGTAGTCACTTAATCAGCAGATTAATTATGGAGGCAACCACTAATTTTCACAAAAGGCATGACATGGTTTCTCTTGTATCCATTTGTGTCATTACACATACTAACCGATTTGTAGACATTTTAAAAGTATGTCGCCCTGTTTGAAAATTGGTGTCTGGATTTATTCCACTTGGTGCACGTTGCATAAGACAATTAGCTTCAGTGTATAATCTTAAATTCGGCTGAACTATAGGATGTACAGAATGCATACTTTGTGCATTTGGAATGCAATGATCCTTTTATCCTAGGGCTTTTTGCACTTGGTGCAGGTTGCATAAGAAGTATTGCATTATGAAAGCAATACTTATTGTTGCACGTCTATATTTCATACATGTTTACTCTTTCTATTTGCATTTGTACCCGAGTGTATAATCATAAATGACTCATGCTTATGCATATCTCCTCACCGTAAATATTTAATTTTAACATAATTTTGATTGTGGTTGTTCACACGTGATAGTGCTAGGTGGAATGCACTGCGGGTTTACCCTATTTTGACCAATCATTAGTTTCCATGCCCAAATGATCTAATTACAGGGTCAGTGTGTAAATTGAACGAACATTATAGATGGATTTCAATATTGAAGATGACTTTTGTTGTTGGGTCGAGCCTTTTTGTTGTTCTTCACAATTAGTTTATCATCGCCAACATCCATGGTTCTACAAAAACATGACCATAATTGTCTTAAGTACTATAAAAGTAATGGTTGTAAATATAATTTGGGATGCAGTAGGTAGGTACTAAAAATCATGTAGCATGATAGTAGAAAAGGGATACATGTTCCAATTTTGCTTTTGATCTCTTCCATCTCCCAGGTCCACTAAGCCACTTTCTTTTCTAGTTAAGTTTTACAAAACCTTCGTATGAATGCACTATATTGGCGAATCCATTTCAGAACCAACGAAAAATACTCCATACAGTGTTACAGATATCAAATGTGAACTGATATATCAATCTCTGTCCACGTACTTCCTGGATTTATTTGGTCTTCCCATTTATATCGTAATTATATGTATATATCTCAGGAATCTTGCAGATTGCATCATCAATCTTGTTTCTTATGTCTAAAACATATGGTGCAAGCTGACGTTCCAATCAAATCACTTATCTATAGCTCAAGTTTGTACCTGTACATAATACAACATATATTGGTCGGTGTAGAATAAGTTAGTACCTAAATAATGAATTATCAGTAGATGTACATTGGACACATGTCTTCTCAGGTTCTTTTTCACACCTGTGAAAGTATAAGTGGTTACCCTGTATAGTACCACCCATCTGATGTACTAATTCATTCATCATTGTTACTTCTCCACTATAACACATTTTATGCTAATTGTTGGTTAATTTAGTACATGAGAAATATAACAGAACTAATAAAACATTACTCTTATAGCTCTATTTCATGTACAATATCATCTTGACAACAAAGCCTATTTTTGCATGTACAGGGAAACATGTACGGGCATGATAGACCAGTTTTGTTTATAAAATTGCAGAAAAGCTATTGCACCACTTTTGGAGATCGACTGTTTCGTGGATATTCAAAACGACATAAACTTTGGTCGCACATGTGGATGACAGAAAGTTCTCTGGATGCACTTGATATTAAATTTTCTAAATACGGTAAATTACACATAGGAACACTTACTTGCTATCAAAAGAAATTCAAACATGTCAATTTTCTGACAGCTATTGATATTAGTATGACAACACGACCAATAGAATCTTCATCAATTTGTTGACCTTTTCACCTTATAGTAACCTCAATTTTTATAATCCATGTATATTCCAAGAGTCCTAGCTATTTACAACAAACCATGCTAGAAGTACGACACTACTTGTCCGATTTTGATATATGACTCACCAAATCAAACCGTTGGTGCAATGAACAGAAGTGCAGCAGAGCATTAGATTTTACATCGTACACACAAATCGTACATTGAAGCATCTCGTATGCACAGTAGTTTTCATTATCAACCATGGTAAATGTACTTATTTTGCTTCTTCAATTATATTCACGATCAACACGAAGCAAAATATCTCCAAATCTTCGAAATTCCATGAGTTGGCTGTGTTTCTTTCGTATTTCTGATGTAATTTGCTACACTAAGGGCATACGGTAAATAAGTTGGTGTTAATATAAAAAAATTGAATTAATAATTTCGATGCTAGGAAATGTGAAGATTTGTTCTTCTATTAGGATATATTTTAGACCTTTTGTCTTCCATGCGCAATAACATAAGCATCTTGTCGCCTTCAACTGGATGACAATTCAAATTAGTTTTACCTTACAATCTTATGCCAAGATTTGGTCCAAGTTTTACCTTACAATCTTTTTGTATCAACAGGTTAAATTTCTGCATGTGCTTTCATCAGAAATGGGCTTGGTGCCAACATGTTTTACGTTTCCAAACGATGTTGCATCTCCCCTGCATGATGCTTACACATCTTGCATTAAGCATATCACACGCCATAGTTTTAGACCCTAAACTGTAGAATACAAAGAAAGCATAAATTTAAGATAACTGATCAAAAGAACACATACTTTTGAAGATTATTCAAGGAGCAAATTAGAAAGAAAGGAGTACAAAACTTGGACCAAATCTTGTTCAGTAGTAACTGCGTAGTCTCACAACTTGATTGAAAAACTGTACATCAAATCGGAAACTGCGTACTCTCAAAACTTGATTAAAAAACGTTGCAGCAAATCGCTAGAGGAAAATTGGTCGGACGGTTGGCCAATCTGAATCCGAAAGTTGGGCTGGATTCAAGTATAAATAGGGAAAAGAACAAAATTAAGTGAGAAACGAACCTGGTCTAGATGATTTTCTTTCTTTTTGAGGTGAATGAGATCTTGATGTGGAAAACAACTTTGGATCTACCCCCAAAGTCGCTGCTTCAATCTGGAGAGAGACGATGGTTTCGTTCTCCATGGAAGAGAGAATCGAGAGAGGAAGCTAGCGACCGCTGAATATTTTCCATGGGAGAGAGACAGAGCGCAGAGAGAGGAAGATACGATGGAGAGAGAACGGAGAGAGAGGAAGATACGTGGGAGAGGGAGAAAGATGAGATGAAGGGGCGTGTTTCCATGGGAGGGCCGGTGGGCATGGGATGAGATATGAGGGCATCGTATCTTGTTAGGATTCTAATTAGTTATGAGAAGAAAAGATTTGTGGGCCGTTTAATATTTTTCCCTTTGCAGAACATGTGATTTTCTAAGTATAAAGGTATACGTAGATTTATTTATAAAGGATTGCTTGACTTGATCTGCATCGTAATAATTTGGTCCCATCAAATTGACGGTCCGTAAAATTTAATTAACGTGGGAAATTCTTGGGAGTTCATAATTAGTATAGGTATATAGATAGATGTGCCGGTGGTGGGCTCGAACGAGGGTGCCTCGCGAGAAGGCAGATCAAAGGCAGAGAGAAGGACCAACGTAGGAAGGAGAAACCCTCACGAAGGCACCGGCCTAGCCCCTTCGCGAGGTATGCGAGAGAGAGAGAGCAAGCGAACTAGATTCAGAAAAGGCGGCAAAAAGGCGACGAAACCAAATCAGCAAGGGACACCAGAAGCAAACTTCGATTAGGATAAGGCGAGCCAACTACGGAAAGCAAATGAAAAGCCGCATCCTGCACCTAGTCTAGTCTTCTTCGTCTTCTCACCAGCGTGGAGCTAAATGCTGCCACTAGGTGTGGGAGGGAGCCCCCGAGGCCCGAGGGCGGCTCTCCGGAGACTCCGGGGCGTGTACAACCCTACTCATTATTACGTGAGAGTGTCACGAGCATCGATTCTTCACAGGCACCGGGCCTTCTTCATAGGCGCTGGGCCTTTCTTTATAGGCACCGGGCCTTCTTCACAGGCACCGGGTCTTGCTTCACAGGCACTGGGCCTTGCTTCATGGGTAGAATTTCCAGAGGTGCTGGGTGTTCCAGGCGTTCTAGACGGGCACCCCGTCCCACGTCTCCAGGCGCGCGGCGCCAGGCCTGGAGATATGGACGACCCTGAACGGCCCTCCCACATGGGTGAGAGCTTGTGCAACCCTTCCCTGGAGAGGACCCGCCTCAGGACGAGGTCGCCTATCTCGAGCGTCCTGGAGCGGATGTTGCGGTAGTGGTACCGCCGCAACGCCTGCTGGTACCTTGCTGCCCCCAGTGCAGCTTCGCGGCGTCGTTCCTTCCCCAGTACGCGATCCATCCCTCGCGTGGCGTCCTGCTGCATTTCATCAAACGCCAGGACCCGTGCGGAGCGATGCTTGACCTCGTGAGGGAGGACCGCTTCAGCTTCATAGACAAGGAAGAATGGGGTCTCGCACGTCGGCCTCGTGGCGGTGGTGCGGATGGACCACATCACGGACTGGAGCTCGTCGTGCCAGCCCCTGCCGCATGCCTCGAGCTTCTTCTTGAAGGTCCTAGTCTTGAGGCCTCTTAGGACCTCCGTGTTGGCGCGTTCAGCCTGGCCATTGCTCCTGGGGTGTGTGTAACGCCCCAGATATAACTTTCCCAATTTGTACTCCAACTCTTACCGTTTCCGGCATTAAGTTATATTTATTCCTCGGGTTCGGGTCTTTGTCTCCGTGTGTTGTTTTTGTTTTCTTGCATCTCATATCATGTCATCACGTGCATTGCATTTGCATACATGTTCATCTCATGCATTCGAGCATTTTCCCCGTTGTCCGTTTTGCATTCCGGCGCTTCGTTCTCCTCCGGTGGTCATTTCTAGCTTTCTTTCGTGTGTGGGGATTAAACATTTCCGGATTGGACCGAGACTTGCCATGCGGCTTTGGTTTACTACCGGTAGACCGCCTGTCAAGTTTCGGGTCATTTGGACTTCGTTTGATACTCCAACGGTTAACCGAGGGACCGAAAAGGCCTCGTGTGTGTTGCAGCCCAACACCCCTCCAATTTGGCCCAAAACCCACCAAACTCTGCTCCATCGTCTCGGTCATTCGATCACGATCGCGTGGGCGAAAACCGCACCTCATTTGGACTCTCCTAGCTCCCTCTACCTCTATAAATAGCCCCCCATTTCGGATCTCGGATCTCTCCCCGTCCAACCCTAGTACCCAAAAAAAAACATCTTCGTGCGCCGGACGCGTCCGTCCGCGCGCCGGACGCGTCCGCCAGCGACCGCAGCCAACCGGGAGGCGCCACGTGGCACGCCGGCCTCCTCCCGCCGCCGGCCCGTCCCGGCCCGAAGACGGCCCTCCGCCGCCTCGCGCGGGCCAGATCCGGCGCCGCCCGCCGCCTCTTTCTTCCTCCTCCGGCCGACACCATCACCGGCCATCACCGGCGCGCGCCGCCGCCCGCCACCCGGCCCGGCCGTCGCCCGAGTCGCCCGCGGCCACCGCGCGCCGCCGCCGCCGCCGAGCTGCAGCGCCGCCCCGTGGCCGCCTCCGCTCCACGCCGGCGAACCCCGGCCATCTTCTTCCCCTCCGGCGTCGTCCTCCTTCCCGGTGAACAGGAACTCCGGCGATCCTCGAAATCCGCGCGCTGGATCTGGATCTGAGAGATCCATCTCGGTTGACTTTCGTCCCTAACCCTAGTTTTTCATGCCTACTTTGACTGCTCATATCTTCGCATCTGTAGCTCCGTTTTGGACATATGATATATCAAAATCTTCGGCTCGACGAGTACATCATTTCATTTCATTGCATCATTTGCATTTGAGTTCATATTGATGCCCAAAATGCTGTTATAAGGAGGCATCGTGAGTTAAATTGCAGATCCGTTAGCTCATCATTGACTTTTGTCATTTTTGCCATGATTATTGTGTGCATGATATGCCTGTGCCCCTTTGGGATGAATTGTTAAGCATTTAGTCTTCTTTCCAGAGGTGCCACCCATGCATTTTTAGGATGTGTGTGTTGTCTTGTACAAGCTTGCAAAGAGGGGTACCTGAGATTGCTGATTTCAGGGACTTAGTGATTTTCACCAAGTCTAGGATATTTTAGTTCATGTTGCCATATGTCCAGCTTGTTACCTAGTGATCCGTGCCTCTTTTGAGGATGATCAGTAAGAGTGATTTGTTAATCTTGTTGTGCTCAATCCATCCATGTCTTTACTTGTTATGTTGGAGCACCCTAGGTTGAGTCAATCGAGCTCAACTTTTGCATTGTTGTTAATTTGGGCAGATCGTGAACTCTTTTGCAATTTCGCCGGTGCTATTGTTAGTGACTCGTGCATGCTATGCCATTGTTCTTGCCATGTCTAGCTAGAATTTTGTGCCTTCTTTATGGATATATGCTTGCCTTGCCATGACTTGCACGGTAGTGAGTGCATCGAGCTCATTTACATGCCTCCGTGAGTTATGATTTCAGCATGTCTCAGTTTTCACTAAGTCTGAAAACTGATTGTGTTTCATCTATGTTCGTGTGCTCGTTAGAGTATTTTGTGAACCCTTTTGGCCCCAGGTCACTTTGGGTGTTTTGTTAAGCTTGTTGAGTAGCTCCATGCCATGCTCTTGCTTGCCATGTTCAGGTTAGGTTTCATGTTGTTTTGCTGCTCCGAAGAGAGCATCGTGGTCTGAAATTCCAGACTAGTGTTAATTTCACTAAGTCTGAAATCTGTTTTGCTTATTCAGTTTTGCCATGCTTGTTTGAACCTCTTAATGGATGAATTTGCCCTTGGCTCAGTCCTAGTGATTTGTTAAGCATCTTGTGTACATCCCTGCCATGCATTTTGTTTTCATGATTGGTGGCTGTAGCATGTTCATTTCGTTGCATTTAGGAGCCTACTTGCTGTAAATCGCAGATCGGTTCGTTTCGTAAAACGCTTGCCATTTCCAAACCGTAGCTCCGATTCCTATGATCTTTATATCGTTTTCAGGTGATTTCTTCCCCTCTATCCAGTGGCACACTTGGTTTTCCAAGTTGAGGCCAGGTTCATGCATTTCCAGTCACGTCTTGCATTTTGCATCCCGCATAGCATACCATCTTTGCATATTATTGGTTGCCCTTGCACGTGGTTGATTGTATCCTTGTTGCTTGTTTGTGTTGTTGGGTAGAGCTGGGAGACGAGTTCGCTAACGAGGAGCCCGTTGAGTTTGCTTTTGAGGATCCAGTCAACTCTGACAACTGTGCAGGCAAGATGATCATACCCTCGAAATCACTACTATCTTTGCGATGCTAGTTTGCTCGCTCTTTTGCTATGTCATTGCTACGATGCCTACCACTTGCCTGTCAGCCTCCCAATTGCCATGATTGAGCCTCTAACCCACCTTTGTCCTAGCAAACCGTTGATTGGCTATGTTACCGCTTTGCTCAGCCCCCTTCTTATAGCGTTGCTAGTTGCAGGTGAAGATTGGAGCCGTTCCTTGTTGGAACATTTATTTACTTGTTGGGATATCATTATATTGCTATGTTATCTTAATGCATCTATATACTTGGTAAAGGGTGGAAGGCTCGGCCTCTCGCCTAGTGTTTTGTTCCACTCTTGCCGCCCTAGTTTCCGTCATATCGGTGTTATGTTCCCGGATTGTTGCGTCCCTTACGCGGTTGGGCTATAATGGGAACCCCTTGATAGTTCGACTTGATTAAAGCTTTTCCAGCAATGCCCAACATTGGTTTTACCATTTGCCACCTAGCCTCTTTTTCCCTTGGGTTTCCGGAGCCCGAGGGTCATCTTATTTTAACCCCCCCGGGTCAGTGCTCCTCTAAGTGTTGGTCCAACTGTCAGCTGCCGGTGGCCACCAGGGGCAACTCTGGGCTGGCCTACCCGTACCTAAGACAATCTGAGTGTGCCCTGAGAAAGAGATATGTGCAGCTCCTATCGGGATTTGTCGGCACATTCGGGCGGTGTTGCTGGACTTGTTTTAACCTGTCGAATCATCTTGTTGTACCGAGATACCGAGTCTGATCGGTGTGTCTTGGGTGGAGGTCTATTCCTTCGTTGACCGTGAGATCTTGTTATGGGCTAAGTTGGGACCCCCCTGCAGGGATTGATCTTTCGAAAGCCGTGCCCGCGGTTATGGGCAGATGGGAATTTGTTAATGTCCGGTTGTAGATAACTTGAACCTTAATTGATTAAAATGAATCAACTGAGTGTGTTGCCGTGATGGCCTCTTCTCGGCGGAGTCCGGGAAGTGGACACGGTGTTGGAGTTATGTTTGCGCAGGTTGCTCTCTAGTTCCTCGCTCATGCTTTGCCTCCTATTCTCGCTCTCTTTTGCGAATAAGTTAGCCACCATATATGCTATTCGCTTGCTGCAGCTCCACTTATACATTACCCCTTTCCTACCTACTAAGCTTAAATAGTCTTGATCGCGAGGGTGCGAGATTGCTGAGTCCCTGTGGCTCACAGATTACTATTACACCAGATGCAGGGACAGATGTTACAGCTCCATATGGCGCGCTCGAGCTCAAGTGGGAGTACGACGAGGACTCTCAGCGTTACTATGTGTCTTTTCCTGATGATCAGTAGTGGTGCCTATTCGGGGTTAGATTTAGGGCCTTGTCGCATGTTGGGGGTCTTTTCTATTTTGGCGCCGTAGTCGGGCCATGAGTGATTTGTATGATGGATGTTATTTATGTACTTTGATGTGACGTGGCGAGTGTAAGCCAACTATGTTATTCCCCTCTATATTATTTATGTACATGGGATGTGTAATGATTTCCTAACTTGCGACATTGCTTTCAATGCGGCTATGCCTCTAAGTCGTGCCTCGACACATGGGAGATATAGCCGCATCGAGGGCGTTACAAGTTGGTATCAGAGCCTTCCCCGACCTTAGGAGCCCCCATTGCTTGATCGTTTTTAGCAGCCGAGTTGTGTCTAGAAAAATGTTTTGAGTCCTTTAGGAATTACATATCGGAGAGCTTAGGAATTCTTTTTACTTCCCAGTCTCCTCATCGCTCTGGTAAGGCATCCTGACGTAGAGTTTTGACTCTTCTCTTCTCAAATTTCACTAAATTTTTTTAGGATCACGCGAGTATCTTGGTTTTGTTCCGATGGCTTATGATGAGAACACTGTCTTGGTGCCTCCTGTCAGGGGTTTAGTGGAAGTGTCCCGGGGAGTTGAGCTCTGAGGTGTTGTCATCATAATTTTATCGTTGCAATTCTGGTATACTTGAGATATGTGCGCGACATCGAAAATCTCCTTTATGCAGTTCGTTGGTGAGATAACCTCGACGCCACCCAGTACTGGGGCGGGAGTATCTCCATAACTTGTATAACGGATGCTTTTCGAAGGTTGAGGTAGATGGTTTCCGAAGGTTTCTTGGTTATGTGTTGAAGGATGGATACAGCTGGATGTAGGATTTGCTAGCTTGGGTGAGATATTATGCTTCCCCTGTATCCCCAACACCTGATTGCATAACTGGAAAGTTTCGGGAGTTTCATAGGTGGGAATTTTAGTAGCTCTTAGGATATCTTTCCAACAGAGGTATGATATGAAATTGGGGTTCGACGTCTAGTGGTTCGCCTATTCACGATCGATTTTACAGTGGTCTCGTTGTGTCTTAAAGAGTCCTTGGCTATGCTGACTCGGGGACGCTTCGTATGTCATGTGCACTGCCTTGTACATGATGGTGCTGTACGATCGAGCCCGTGTAGGTCCCACCACGAAAACTTCGGACGAAATTTCTATCATATGTTTGTTCCGGCTTATTCCGCAAGCCAACCCTTGGTTTATTTTCAGTTGTGGCATTCGAGTTCCTTTGACGTCATTTGTTGATTCCATCCCTCGTTGATGTACCTCTTCTACCTGATTCTTCGTGGCTTCGCAATTTAGGAATATGTGGCCACTTCAAGAGAAGTGCATTCGTTCATTCTATTCGGATGTGAAGACTTTATGTTGCAATTTTCATTCCGTTGGATTCACCTTCAATATTTGTCTATTTGTGTGCTAATGGTGGTCAACCTCTTCAGGATGGCTCCTCCAACACGCACGACTCCGAACCCTGATCCGCCGCCACCTCCACCGCCTCCGGAGGCTTGGCAAGCTGTGATGGCCGCAACTAATGCAAATACACAGTTGATCATGCAAATCCTCCAAGAGCGGAATCAAGGCAGTCAAGGGAATCAAGG
The DNA here is from genome assembly GCA_034509565.1 of Triticum monococcum. Lineage (NCBI taxonomy): Eukaryota > Viridiplantae > Streptophyta > Magnoliopsida > Poales > Poaceae > Triticum > Triticum monococcum. The sequence goes on from CM067847.1 coordinate 575,105,969, forward strand.
CAACAACCAGAACCATTTTGCTACTCTGAACCAGTTCCTCGCAAATGGTCCAAAGACGTTCAGCAATTGTGTTGAAGCTACCGATGCTGATGATTGGCTAGTGGATCTGGGCAAGCATTTTGAATGCAGCAACGTCAGGCCTGAAGATTTCGTCAAGTTCGCTTCTTTCCAGCTCAAAGATCAGGCCGCAGAGTGGTTCCAACAGTACCAGGATTCCAGAGGTGGACATTTGATCACTTGGGATGATTTCCGTCGTGATTTCCGAGCTCATCACATCCCTCAAAGTGTGACTGAAAGCAAACGTGAGGAATTCCGCAATCTGAAGCAAGGCTCTTTGTCTGTCTATGACTACAACAAGTTGTTCCAAAAGCTCGCCCGTTTTGCCAAGCAGGATGTTCCTGATGAGAAGAGCATGATCTATCAGTTCAGGGGTGGTCTCCGTGAAGAAATTCAACTCGCTCTTGTCCTCTTCGAGCCGTTGAGATACGATGAGTTCTACAACATGGCACTGAAGCAAGAGGCTGCTCAGTTGAGGTGTGATGCTTCCAGGAAGCGAGTCAGAGACACTACGCCTTCTTCCTCTACTCAAGTAGCCAAGCAGCAGAAGTATTGGCTTCCTCCTCCTCCGTTCCATCAGCCGTATCAGCAGAAGAGCAAAGGTGGCAGTGGTTCATCCCACCCACCCAACCCAGGCTTTCAGAACAAGACTTCGTCTCAAGCTCCAAGATCGAGTGCTCCGTACCACCGTCCACTTTCTGAGGTCACGTGCAACAAGTGCCAACAGAAGGGTCACTACGCCAACAAGTGTTTCAACCAGAGGCGTCTTCCTCCTCCTCCTGTCAGATCGGCAAGTACAGCTGTGGTCAAGCATAACCCCAAGTCCGCTAAGGTCAACTTGATGAACGCAGCTCAGGCAGAGGATTCGTCAGATGTGATCATGGGTAACCTTCCTGTTAATGATATTCCTGCAAAAGTTCTTTTTTATACGGGTGCTTCGCATTGTTTCATCTCAAGGCCATTTACATCTAGGCATGGTTTGGCTCAGCAAATTTTGCCTAGTCCATTAGCAGTCGTCTCTCCTGGTAAACGCATGCAGGCTAACTCCATTGCTCCGGATATTTCTATCATGTTGGGTGATTTCAAGTTTCTGGCTTCTCCAACGGTTCTTGGTGATTCTGATATCGATCTTATTCTTGGGATGGACTGGCTCTCTAAGCATAAAGCTCAGCTTGATTGTGCAGCCAAGCAGATTCAACTGACTCATTCGTTTGAGGATGTCATTGTCTTTGCTGCTCGGGATAATACCATCTGGTTGTTTTCTCTCAATGAGAAGGGTGAATTGGATGCTATTTCGCAGATCCCGGTTGTTTGTGAGTATCAAGACGTCTTCCCAGAAGAACTCCCAGGCATGCCTCCGCACCGGCCGGTTGAATTTGTTATTGAACTTGAGCCCGGTACGGAACCTGTGTGCAAACGTCCCTACAAGCTCGGCCCTGAAGAGTTGAAGGAGTTGAATAAACAACTCGATGTTCAAGAAAGAATGGGTCTCATTCGGCCTAGTACTTCTCCATGGGGTTGTGGTGTTCTTTTTGTGAAGAAGAAGGATGGAACGGACCGACTTTGTGTTGATTATCGTCCATTGAACAAGAAGACCATCAAGAACAAATACCCACTTCCCAACATCAATGAGCTGTTCGAACAACTCAAGGGTGCCCAAGTATTCTCCAAGCTTGATCTTCGTATGGGTTATCATCAAATTCGCATTCGTGAGCAAGATATTCCCAAGACGGCGTTCAGGACAAGCTATGGGTCATATGAATACACTGTCATGTCTTTTGGCCTCGCCATAGCTCCTCCGACGTTCTCTCGCATGATGAACTTCATCTTCAACCCCTACACCAATGACTTCGTTTTGGCCTATCTCGACGACATTCTGGTTTTCTCGAAGAACAAGGAAGATCATGCCAAGCACTTGCGTTTGGTTCTTGACAAGCTAAGGGAACATCAGTTCTACGCCAAGTTCTCCAAGTGTGAATTTTGGCTCGATGAGGTGCTTTATCTTGGTCATATCATCTCTGCCAAGGGCATTTCCGTCGATCCTGAGAAGGTGTCTGCAATTGTTAATTGGGAACCTCCTCAGAATGTGAAGCAACTCCGTAGCTTCCTCGGTCTTGCAAGCTATTGCCGAAGATTCGTTGAAAACTTTTCCAAGATCGCGAAGCCTCTCTCAAATCTTCTTCAGAAGCACGTCAAGTACGTTTGTTCTTTGGAGTGTGATATTGCTTTCAACTCTTTGAAAGAGAAATTGATCACTGCTCCAGTTCTGACTCCGCCTGATGAAACCAAGCCGTACGAGGTCTTTTGTGATGCCTCTCTCCAAGGTCTAGGTGCTGTACTGATGCAAGGGAAGAAAGTTGTTGCTTATACCTCTCGCCAGTTGAAGCCTAATGAGAAGAACTACCCCACTCATGATCTCGAGTTGGCGGCAGTTGTGCACGCTTTGTTGACTTGGAGACATCTTCTCTTGGGAAGAAAAGTGGACATTTTCACTGATCACAAGAGTCTCAAGTACATCTTCACCCAGCCTAATCTCAACCTCAGGCAGACTCGATGGGTCAAAATGATTCAAGAGTATAATCCGAGTATCGAGTATACTCCAGGCAAGGCTAATGTGATTGCTGACGCTTTGAGCAGAAAAGCATATTGCAACAGTCTGATTCTCAAGCCTTATCAACCCGAGCTTTGTGAAGCTTTCCGCAAACTTAATCTGCAAGTTGTTCCTCAAGGTTTCCTCGCCAACCTTCAAGTCTCTCCTACCTTGGAAGACCAAATTCGCCAAGCCCAGCTTCTTGATGCTATGGTGAAAAAGGTGAAGATTGGCATTGCAAAGAGTCAGTCCAAGTACAAGTGCTACCGACTTGATGACAAGGACACTCTCTTCTTCGAGGATCGAATTGTTGTGCCCAAAGGTGACCTTCGTAAAGTGATCATGAACGAGGCTCACAATTCTCTCCTCTCCATCCACCCTGGTAGCACGAAGATGTATCAGGATCTCAAGCAAACTTATTGGTGGACTCGAATGAAGCGCGAGATCGCTCAATTCGTGAATGAATGTGATGTCTGCAGAAGAGTGAAGGAAGAACACCAAAGGCCAGCAGGTCTCCTCCAACCTCTTGCCATTCCAGAATGGAAGTTTGACCACATTGAAATGGACTTCGTGACTGGGTTTCCAAAGTCCAAGCGTGGAAATGATGCTATATTCGTTGTCATCGACAAGCTCACCAAAGTGGCTCACTTTCTGCCTATTAAAGAGTCTATCACTGCAGCTCAATTGGCGGAACTCTATACCTCTCGAATTGTCTCTCTGCACAGTATTCCTCAAGTGATATCTTCAGACCGTGGCAGCATCTTTACCTCCAAGTTTTGGGATTCTTTTCAGAAGGCCATCGGCACCAACATTCGCTGCAGCACTGCTTTCCATCCTCAAACAAGCGGTCAAGTCGAGCGTGTCAACCAGATTCTTGAAGATATGCTCAGGGCTTGTGTTATCTCCTTCGGCATGAAGTGGGAGGATTGTCTTCCTTATGCTGAATTCTCATACAGCAACAGTTTTCAAGCAAGTTCGGGCAAAGCCCCTTTTGAAATTCTGTATGGTAGGAAATGCCGTACACCTCTCAACTGGTCTGAAACCGGTGAACGTCAGCTGCTGGGTAATGACCTAATCACATAGGCAGAAGAAATGTGCAAGGTCATTCGTGATAACCTCAAAGCAGCCCAATCCCGCCAGAAGAGCTACTATGATAGTAAGCACCGTGATTTGGCTTTCAAGATCGGAGATCATGTCTACCTCCACGTCTCTCCTATGAAAGGGACTCGTCGCTTCGATATCAAAGGGAAGCTTGCCCCTAGATACGTCGGGCCTTTCAAGATTGTCAGCAAGAGAGGCGACCTCGCCTATCAACTCGAGCTTCCTTCAAACTTTGCTAATGTTCATGATGTGTTCCATGTCTCCCAACTCCGAAAGTTCTTCAAGACGCCTGAATGCACTGTCAACTTCGAGGACATTGAGCTCCAAGAAGATCTCTCCTATCGTGAGCACCCAGTTGCAATCCTTGAAGAGACTGAACGCAGGACTCGCAACAAGTCAATCAAATTTCTCAAAGTCAAGTGGTCACACCATTCTAACCGTGAAGCTACCTGGGAACGCGAGGGTCACCTCCGTTCTGAGTACCCGGAGTTCTTTCAGTCCTAGATCTCGGGACGAGATCTTTTCATAGTGGTGGAGTGTTGTAACGCCCCAGATATAACTTTCCCAATTTGTACTCCAACTCTTGCCGTTTCCGGCATTAAGTTATATTTATTCCTCGGGTTCGGGTCTTTGTCTCCGTGTGTTGTTTTCGTTTTCTTGCATCTCATATCATGTCATCACGTGCATTGCATTTGCATACATGTTCATCTCATGCATTCAAGCATTTTTCCCGTTGTCCGTTTTGCATTCCGGCGCTTCATTCTCCTCCGATGGTCATTTCTAGCTTTCTTTCGTGTGTGGGGATTAAACATTTCCGGATTGGACCAAGACTTGCCATGCAGCCTTGGTTTACTACCGGTAGACCACCTGTCAAGTTTCGGGTCATTTGGACTTCGTTTGATACTCCAACGGTTAACCGAGGGACCGAAAAGGCCTCGTGTGTGTTGCAGCCCAATACCCCTCCAATTTGGCCCAAAACCCACCAAACTCTGCTCCATCGTCTCGGTCGTTCGATCACGATTGCGTGGGCGAAAACCGCACCTCATTTGGACTCTCCTAGCTCCCTCTACCTCTATAAATAGCCCCCCATTTCGGATCTCGGATCTCTCCCCGTCCAACCCTAGTTCCCAAAAAAAAACATCTTCGCGCGCCGGACGCGTCCGCCGGCGACCGCAGCCAACCGGGAGGCGCCACGTGGCACGCCGGCCTCCTCCCGCCGCCGGCCGTCCCGGCCCGAAGACGGCCCTCCGCCGCCTCGCGCGGGCCAGATCCAGCGCCGCCCGCCGCCTCTTTCTTCCTCCTCCGGCCGACACCATCACCGGCCATCACCGGCGCGCGCCGCCACCCGCCGCCCGGCCCGGCCGTCGCCCGAGTCGCCCGCGGCCACCGCGCGCCGCCGCCGCCGCCGAGCTGCAGCGCCGCCCCATGGCCGCCTCCGCTCCACGCCAGCGAACCCCGGCCATCTTCTTCCCCTCCGGCGTCGTCCTCCTTCCCGGTGAACAGGAACTCCGGCGATCCTCGAAATCCGCACGCTGGATCTGGATCTGAGAGATCCATCTCGGTTGACTTTCGTCCCTAACCCTAGTTTTTCATGCCTAATTTGACTGCTCATATCTTCACATCTGTAGCTCCATTTTGGACATATGATATATCAAAATCTTCGTGTCGACGAGTACATCATTTCATTCCATTGTATCATTTGCATTTGAGTTCATATTGATGCCCAAAATGCTGTTATAAGGAGGCATCGTGAGTTAAATTGCAGATCCGTTAGCTCATCATTGACTTTTGTCATTTTTGCCATGATTATTGTGTGCATGATATGCCTGTGCCTCTTTGGGATGAATTGTTAAGCATTTAGTCTTCTTTCTAGAGGTGCCACCCATGCATTTTTAGGATGTGTGTGTTGTCTTGTGCAAGCTTGCAAAGAGGGGTACCTGAGATTGCTGATTTCAGGGACTTAGTGATTTTCACCAAGTCTGGGATATTTTAGTTCATGTTGCCATATGTCCAGCTTGTTACCTAGTGATCCGTGCATCTTTTGAGGATGATCAGTAAGAGTGATTTGTTAATCTTGTTGTGCTCAATCCATCCATGTCTTTACTTGTTATGTTGGAGCACCCTAGGTTGAGTCAATCGAGCTCAACTTTTGCATCGTTGTTAATTTGGGCAGATCGTGAACTCTTTTGCGATTTTGCCGGTGCTATTGTTAGTGACTCGTGCATGCTATGCCATTGTTCTTGCCATGTCTAGCTAGAATTTTGTGCCTGCTTTATGGATATATGCTTGCCTTGCCATGACTTGCACGGTAGTGAGTGCATCGAGCTCGTTTACATGCCTCTGTGAGTTATGATTTCAGCATGTCTCAGTTTTCACTAAGTCTGAAAACTGATTGTGTTTCATCTATGTTCGTGTGCTTGTTAGAGTATTTTGTGAACCCTTTTGGCCCCAGGTCACTTTGGGTGTTTTGTTAAGCTTGTTGAGTAGCTCCATGCCGTGCTCTTTCTTGCCATGTTCAGGTTAGGTTTCATGTTGTTTTGCTGCTCCGAAGAGAGCATCGTGGTCTGAAATTCCAGACTAGTGTTAATTTCACTAAGTCTGAAATCTGTTTTGCTTATTCAGTTTTGCCATGCTTGTTTGAACCTCTTAATGGATGAATTTGCCCTTGGCTCAGTCCTAGTGATTTGTTAAGCATCTTGTGTACATCCCTGCCATGCATTTTGTTTTCATGATTGGTGGCTGTAGCATGTTCATTTCGTTGCATTTAGGAGCCTACTTGCTGTAAATCGCAGATCGGTTCGTTTCGTAAAACGCTTGCCATTTCCAAACCGTAGCTCCGATTCCTATGATCTTTATATCGTTTTCAGGTGATTTCTTCCCCTCTATCCAGTGGAACACTTGGTTTTCCAAGTTGAGGCCAGGTTCATGCATTTCCTGTCACGTCTTGCATTTTGCATCCCGCATAGCATACCATCTTTGCATATTATTGGTTGCCCTTGCACGTGGTTGATTGTATCCTTGTTGCTTGTTTGTGTTGTTGGGTAGAGCTGGGAGACGAGTTCGCTAACGAGGAGCCCGTTGAGTTTGCTTTTGAGGATCCAGTCAACTCTGACAACTGTGCAGGCAAGATGATCATACCCTCGAAATCACTACTATCTTTGCGATGCTAGTTTGCTCGCTCTTTTGCTATGTCATTGCTACGATGCCTACCACTTGCCTGTCAGCCTCCCAATTGCCATGATTGAGCCTCTAACCCACCTTTGTCTTAGCAAACCGTTGATTGGCTATGTTACCGCTTTGCTCAGCCCCCTTCTTATAGCGTTGCTAGTTGCAGGTGAAGATTGGAGCCGTTCCTTGTTGGAACATTTATTTACTTGTTGGGATATCATTATATTGCTATGTTATCTTAATGCATCTATATACTTGGTAAAGGGTGGAAGGCTCGGCATCTCGCCTAGTGTTTTGTTCCACTCTTGCCGCCCTAGTTTCCATCATATCGGTGTTATGTTCCCGGATTGTTGCGTCCCTTACGCGGTTGGGCTATAATGGGAACCCCTTGATAGTTCGACTTGATTAAAGCTTTTCCAGCAATGCCCAACATTGGTTTTACCATTTTCCACCTAGCCTCTTTTTCCCTTGGGTTTCCGGAGCCCGAGGGTCATCTTATTTTAACCCCCCCCGGGCCAGTGCTCCTCTAAGTGTTGGTCCAACTGTCAGCTGCCGGTGGCCACCAGGGGCAACTCTGGGCTGGCCTACCCGTACCTAAGACAATCTGAGTGTGCCCTGAGAAAGAGATATGTGCAGCTCCTATCGGGATTTGTCGGCACATTCGGGCGGTGTTGCTGGACTTGTTTTAACCTGTCGAATCATCTTGTTGTACCGAGATACCGAGTCTGATCGGTGTGTCTTGGGTGGAGGTCTATTCCTTCGTTGACCGTGAGAGCTTGTTATGGGCTAAGTTGGGACCCCCCTGCAGGGATTGATCTTTCGAAAGCCGTGCCCGCGGTTATGGGAAGATGGGAATTTGTTAATGTCTGGTTGTAGATAACTTGAACCTTAATTGATTAAAATGAATCAACTGAGTGTGTTGCCGTGATGGCCTCTTCTCGGCGGAGTCCGGGAAGCGGACACGGTGTTGGAGTTATGTTTGCGCAGGTTGCTCTCTAGTTCCTCGCTCATGCTTTGCCTCCTCTTCTCGCTCTCTTTTGCGAATAAGTTAGCCACCATATATGCTATTCGCTTGCTGCAGCTCCACTTATACATTACCCCTTTCCTACCTACTAAGCTTAAATAGTCTTGATCGCGAGGGTGCGAGATTGCTGAGTCCCTGTGGCTCACAGATTACTATTACACCAGATGCAGGGACAGATGTTACAGCTCCAGATGGCGCGCTCGAGCTCAAGTGGGAGTACGACGAGGACTCTCAGCGTTACTATGTGTCTTTTCCTGATGATCAGTAGTGGTGCCTATTCGGGGTTAGATTCAGGGCCTTGTCGCATGTTGGGGGTCTTTTCTATTTTGGCGCCGTAGTCGGGCCATGAGTGATTTGTATGATGGATGTTATTTATGTACTTTGATGTGACGTGGAGAGTGTAAGCCAACTATGTTATTCCCCTCTATATTATTTATGTACATGGGATGTGTAATGATTTCCTAACTTGCGACATTGCTTTCAATGCGGCTATGCCTCTAAGTCGTGCCTCGACACGTGGGAGATATAGCCGCATCGAGGGCGTTACAGTGTGCCACCGAAGCGTAGCAGATCTGCATTCCAAGGTTAGCATAGTATGTTTTGAAGAGGTTACTAGTGAACTACGAGCCATTGTTGGTGATGATGCGGTTGGGGACCCCGAAATGGCTCACAAGGCCCTTGATGAATTTAACCGCGGAACCGGCTGGGATGGTGCGAACAACTTCCACTTCCACCCACTTGGTGAACTTGTCAATTGTGACGTAGAGGTAGCGGTAGCCCCCTGGCACTCGAGGGAATGGGCCCAAGATATCCAGCCCCAGACCGCAAACGGCCACGTGAGTGTTATAGTCTGGAGGTCCTAAGCGGGCTGATGGATCTGCTCGGCGTGGAACTGACAAGCTTCGCAGGACCTCACCAGCTCAGCTGCGTCATTGAGCACCGTGGTCCAGTGGAATCCACTGCGGAACACCTTGCCGACGAGAGTCCGTGACGACGAGTGGTGTCCGCAGTCCCTGCCGTGTATGTCAATCAGCAACTCCTTCCCTTGGTCCCTGGAAATGGAACACAATGAAATATCATTTGGCCGCTTCCTGTACAACTCACCGTCCTGGATGCAGTACGCCGTGGCTTGCCGGGCTACGCGCTCTGCGTCCTCCTCCTTCTCTGGTAAAGCCCCTTGCATTAGATATCCCTTGAATTCCTTGGTCCAACATCCCTCTTGAGGCTTGAGCGCCAAGAGCAAGCGAGCCCCTGAGGTTGGGCCACAAGCTGGGGCTCCCGTGGCTGGCGGTTGTGGGAGCTCCTCCTGAGGCCGTGTCGTGCTTGAAAGTGGTGGCGTCGCTGACGGCTTGAAGAGTCGCTCCTCGAAGATGCCAGGCTCTTGGGGCTGCCACTTGGATGCCCTCCTGGTGATGTTGTCGGCTTCCTTGTTGGTGCCACGGGGCACATGCTGCACCTCCATGCCTAGGAACTCCTTTTCCCTCTTACGTACTTCCGAGAGGTACGCCTCTGTGTGCTCGTCCTTTGGCTCATACACTTTGTTGGAGAAGTTGACGAGGAGCTGTGAGTCGCCCCTAGCAGTGAGGCGCTTCACCCCTAGAGCTACCGCGGCCTTCAGGGCAGCCATGAGACCTTTGTATTCCGCAATGTTGTTGGAGACCTTCTCGCCCTGCTGAAAGCAGAGCTGCACAGCATAGTAGAGCTTGTCCTGCGTGGGTGAGATGGGCACTGCTCCAGCCCCCGCGCCCTAGTGCACGAAGGCACCATCGAAATACATGACCCATCCGTCTGGCGCCTCACTTCATGGCGAGGTGGACCGGTCCTCGCCTGCTTCTAGTGCCGGGGCATCCGTCCATTCTGCCATGAAGTCAGCAAGTGCGGCTCCCTTGATGACCCTGGTGGTGCTGAACTCCAACTGGAATGCCTGTAGCTCGATGTTCCACTAGGCGACCCTTCCAACAAAGTTGGGGCTCCTGAGCACCCTCTCCAATGGGTAGGCTGAGACGACCTTGATGGGGTGGCCCTGGAAGTAGTGCCGTAACTTGCGCGATGCCACCAGGAGCTTCTGAGGCATGGGATAATGTGCCCTTGCGTCCCGTAGAACCATGCTGACGAAGTACACCGGGTGCTCGACGAGGACCGACATGGTGGTGAGGCTCGCATCTTGCGCAAGCTGGGGTGCCTCCTGAGGTGGTGGGATCTCTGGCGCCTGGTCGCTTGCGGGGATCTCTACGGTGTCATCCAACCGAGCTTGGTCTTCTGTTGCTGCCGCTATGGCTCTTGCCGCGCCTTCCTGATCTTGCGTCATCTCAGCTGGTAACATAGCTTGGCGTGGCGCACTCTTGGCTTGGCGCTCCTCCCGAACCGCCACTAGCGCAGCGCTGGTGGAGTATGGGATGGCGGCAAGATAGAGCACCAGGGGCTCGAGAGGCCGTGGCACCACCAATACCGGTGTGCTGGTCAGGTATCTCTTGAGGTCTTGGAAGGCCCGGTCGGCCTTTGGAGTCCACTCGAACGGGCCCTTCATCACCATCTTGAAAAAGGGTAATGCGCGCTCTCCCAACACTACAAAAAATACACTTCCGTGATGATACGTGTTTGTCACAGTAGGTCGCTTTTTTTGTCATGCATGTACATCCATGACAAATTTATGACAGAATCAAGATAGTCATACCTGCGATGTCGTAGAAGTGTTCCATGACATTACCAAAATTATCATCACGGAAGTGTCCACTTCCATGACGATAAATCGCGCGTCACAGAAGTGCTTTCGTCAAGGGTGACCGACACGTGGCATCCACCGTAACGGAACGCCGTTAAGCTATCGGGTTGGGTTTTGAATCCGATAACCCATTAATAACCCCGACCAATGGGGATTTTCCACATGTAAAATCATCATTGGCTAGAGGAAACACATGTCGGCTCATCGTCGGGACATATGTCATCCACTCACTGGACAGAAGGCGCCTATGATACGTCGACACGTGGCACGGCCCAACAAGTTTAAATGGGCCGGCCCAACTAGAGGCCCACAAGATTTTGCGGACCATAATGGGCCGGCTCAGCTAAAGGCCCACGAAATTTTGCGGACCATAATGGGCTGGCCCAGCTAAAGGCCCACAAGATTTTGCGGGCCATAATGGGCCGGCCCAGGTAAAGGCCCACAAGATTTTTTTATGCCATAATGGGCCGGCCCAGGTAAAGGCCCACAAGATTCTTGCGGATCATAATGGGCCGGCCCAGCTAAAGGCCCACGAGATTTCGTCGACATTAATGGGCCGGCCCAGCAGTAGGCCCACAAGATTTTGAGCACCCTAGTAGGCCGGCCCATTAACTGGCTGCCATGTTTTGGGCCAAATGCCGGCCCATATTTGATCCGGTCCATTAATGGCTTGCCACGCTCAGGGCCTAATAGTGGCCCATATGAGATCCGGCCCGTTAAAAGCCTACCACATTCTGGGCCAAATTACGACCCAGATCAGGTTCGGCCCTTTAAGAGGATTTGGGCTCAATTATGGCCCATATCAGATTCGGCCCGTCAACTGGACACTATGCTTTTGGGCCCACTTGCTAAAGGCCCACTTAGTAATTCGGCCTGATATTAGTTTTGGCCTATTAAGGGCCCGTTTAACATTTCGACCCTATATTACTTTCGGCCTGTTAAAAGCCCGTCATATAGTTGGGCCAAACTATGGCCCGGTTTGCATCCGGCCTGCTCGCATCCGATATCTGATTGGGCCAAACAAGGATCCAGACAATTTTGGCCTGTTAAAAGCCCGTGATTTGATTCGCACAATCATGGGCCGGGGTTCATTTTGGGCTGCTGCGTAACTAGCAGGAATTAAGAACAAACCTACTCTATACAATAAAGAAATTACGGCATAGTAACTAAGAATAAACCTACACTACACAATAAATGATTTAAGGTATATTACATCCACTGGGCATCAAAGTTCGCCACCAGTGATCATAAAGCGCAACGAAGAAGCAGATTACAAAAACTGGGCACCATTGCAGCGTAACAAAATAATACTGAACCGAGACCACTTCCAAGATAGTTCAAGAAAGGTTAGCCTTGCGGGGGAACTGCTGCGCAAGCTCCCGAGCAAGGCTGTGAGACCGGCCTAGCATGTCGGTCATAGCTTCCAGGTGTAGCTGTTTAGCGATGAGGTTCTCATTGGTGTTCTCTGCAATCTTTCTTAGAGATAGGACTTCAAGTCGAAGTTGAGTTGTAGAATGCCTTTCTGCTAGAACTTGGGACTGAAGAAGTCGAACTGATTCAGATAAGGAATTCTATGAGCTTGTCTGACTGTTAGTCTCAAGTAACTTGAACACTGCATGAAGACAAGACTTTGGGGTTGTCTCGCTATCTTCAAGATGTTTTGCCTTCTTTGCTGCAATATATGTTGGGTTTGTCTCACAGCCTTCAGCAGACTTGTGCATGCCATCAGGCATATCACCCTGAAACAAATCAGAGAGATGACAGGTTTTGCACGTGTATAAACAAAGATGATAACTATTCTGTCAATTCTATCCAATTTCAAATTAGAAAATAAAGAGTATGTTCAAAATATCAATAGCATAATTTGGCATTGTTCATAATGCGGGGAGCTTCACCACACTAGTGGATTACCATGTCAACATAACAAGCATAGATGAAGGGCAAAGAAAATCATTGTATCTATTTTGGATAATGTGCATGGCATGTTGTTCATATCACCAGCCACATCAGTAAGATAAAACAGGAGATGACAAGGTGCAAACATGGGCTGCTTCACCACACACTGGATTATAGATCCACAAAAACAAGCATACATATAGGGAGTATTAAGTAATGTGCATGGTATGAATAAGGAATTCGGTTTTACAAGTAAAACTTAGAACTTACGGTTCTTACGAACATGCATTTTGGTAGAAACAACAAACTAAACAGCAGTAAACGATAGGGAGTATGAGCAAATTAAACAACAGTTGAGGATAAAGGCTTTAGAAGGACTGACTTACATTAACAGTTAACACCAGCTTTATAATGCCCTTCTCCATGGCAAGGGAAGGATAACTCAAGAATTTCTGCATAGAATCTTCTTCATAAGCATTGCCTGTACTCTACATTTTGTAGAGAGTAATTATAGATATGATAATACTGGAAGGGATAGAGGATAATGAAGATAAGATGCAGATTGATGCTACATAATCAACTACTAATCCCTGGAAGTACAAGCGTTACAGGACAAAATGTACTGACAAGAGCAATGGGCTACACTTCTGCACTGGCATTGTCTGTGTATTCTACTTATTGGTAAGATTAAATATAGATCTGATCTTTTTTAGTAAATGGTGGGCGAGGGAGATAAGATGCAGAATGCTACAAAATGAACCAATTCCTCTTCCCATAATACAAAAGTGTTTTGAACACTAGTGTACTGTACAAAACGTTCTTATATTATGGGACAGAGGGAGTAGCTATTAATGTAACTACAGTGATAGACCACGTTCAGTCCTTACAAGAGGACCGCAGAGCTAAACCTATTCAAAAGCATTGGGTTGATTCTAAATTTATGTAAGAGTCCATACGGATCTTATAATGTCCACCAAATGGACAATTACGAGGCTAACATGTGCATTGATGCTACATAATCAAACAGCTATGAAAGTAAGTATGGTCATATAGGGCAACAGGTACTCACAAGAGCAATGTAGTGTGCAGTATAGTTGCGAGATTCTGTGGTCCCTTGAGAACGAATGTTCTTCTGCTAACAGTTTTCATACAAGTGAGACATTAAGGCAAATGCAGAAATGTAGTTCAAATTGTGATGTGATATCATAGACAGTACCTTACGCTGCAGCTGAGACCAATGTGTAACAAGATTATTCCAGTCACCGTCGGATAAATGTAGCACCGGAGACTTTACAGAAATTTCGTTCAGAGGCTTGCCATCGAAGTGCGCTTGCCTCAGGTAGGAACGATACTTCATCAACGAGTGCTTGAAAAGCGCAACCAACCCTTGCTCATCATCACAATCCAGTTTGCACCTCGCCTATTTAAAAGAATGAAATCTTGTGTCTTCTGTTAGCAGAAACATATGCAGTAATGACCATGAATAACATTAGTACATTACTTACGCGTAAGTTGCGGAGGAAGACTGGAAATTGTTCTGTGTCTACGGTATAATCTTTCCATGAAGGAAAGATGCGCACAAAGTTCCTGACAACAACATAAGCTTTGTCTTCTAAACTGGGAAGAAATGGAACAGGGGTCCTATTTGCTGCAATTGGGTCTCTCTCTGGTTCGAAAAGGGATTTGGCAACTGGATTTGGTGTACTCTTTGCTGGAATGGGGTTTTGCGTCGTACATCTGGTGCTATGTCAACTGGCATAATCATACTGTTTGCTGCAGTTGGGGTCTGCTGAGTTGGGGCATCAGAAATGACCAGTGTAGTAGGGCTAGAGTCTGCTAGAGTTGGGGTATTTTGTGGGTCAGGTGATATTGCAACTACACCTAATGGGCTATTTGATTTATCAGGTGCCACTACCTTTTCCAAATACTTTGCTTGTGCTCCTCCATGATCAGCAATCGCCCTCTTCCTTTTGAACGTCTGATACACAAGAACAACATTTGAATGGATAAATATGGTATGATGACAAATGGAATATGTACTGAAAATGGATAGGCAGGGCGTATTCACATACACGATATGTAAACTAAGCTAATGACAGTTCAACAAAGTAGAAGCAATGCAAAGCATCAGTTGCAAGATATGTGCGAGCAATGTAACCTTGGAAAGTTAGAGCAAGTACCTTGATGGGTGAATAAGATAGGGCATCTTCCTCTGACTCCTCCACTAGGGAGCTACATTGACTTAGGTCTCCCTCTAGCTCAGAATCACTATTAGGATCATATTCTGAGCATGAATCTGTAGGTGGAGAGTGTTTGCATTGCATTGCATCCAGACTTGATTTCAGTCCCTTAATGCCAAGTTTGAAAGCCATGGCATTGTTCTGCTTTATTCTTTTCATGTGCGCAAGCTCATAATCATTATGATGCTGTTCAGAATCTGAGATTCATGAGAACATAAAAAGTAGTCAGATTATCTATGGAATGCATTGCAGTTTCAACTCGGAGAGTGTCTCCCTATAAACCCCTGCATATGCAAAGTTCACCTCCCCAACCGTGCTGACCATACCACACACAGAGATACACACCCGAGCGGCGAACATGCATTTTCAAAACTAACTTAGGAACATTTAGCTGACCAATTAAACAACTTTGTTTTAATAATATCCGATTCGTATTTGAACAACTAAGCTTGTTTAGGTTGATGGGTGGAGCAGTGTTATTATGACATGAAGCATGTATTCTGATCGTATAGTGATCATAAAAGGGGGAAACTCTAAGCATATACTCCCTCCATCCCAAAATTCTTGTCTTAGATTTTTCTAAATACGGATGTATCAAGTCATGTTTTAGTATTAGGTACATCTGTATCTAGACAAATCTAAGACGAGAATTTTGGGACGGAGGGAGTATTTTTTAGCAAAAGGGGGTTTCCCCTCTGATTTCTATTAAAGAAACCACCACGGAACAAACATGATCAATTAAACCCTAAGCATGATCAATTAAACCGTATTATGGCTGTGCCATGGCAGATTTGAAGCTGCAAACCGGAGAAATGATATTTAGCATCCATTGTTTGCTTCGAACTAAGAACTAAATTCTAAGAGCTGAAAAGAATGTAGAGTAACCAAGTTAAGATCTATTTTCTGGTTGAGATAAAAAATTTGAGGATATATGAAGTACCACCTCTCTTGCGGCACCGTGTAGGCATCAGGGGTGTGATGGTTGTCGGTGGCGTTGAAGCAGATCTGTGACGGTAGACGGGTGGATCGGGGGATAAGTCTCGTTGCGGTGGAAGAGAAGGTCGTGTGAGCGGCCCCGGCAAAGAGGATGACGATGCTGATGAAGCGAGAGGACGCGATGCAAGGCTATTGGTCCGTCGCCGTGGATGAGAAACGTCCATCTCTAGAAGTGGACGACGCGGTCTTGGTAGGTGCTTCGGCATGGTGGAGGACGGTGGCGATGGATGTGGTGGAGGACGGCGGCGATGGATGGGGTGGCGGACGGAGGTTTTTGTGTGAATGGGGTGTTCTAGCACGGATGGTGTATGAATGAGAAAATGGAGGGAGAGGTACGGGGAACCATGTTTTTGGGACGCGCCTGTCTGAAATATGGGAAAGTTACGAACTTATCCCCTGTTTCAAATTTGTACGTCTCATCGGTTGGGGATAGGACGGTAATCTCGCATCTCCCAAATATTTGCCGGTATTTCGGGCGAGGAGAGGGTGTTTTGCCGCCCACGGTTGGCGCCCATGGTGTATGAACGGGGCTGACAGGTAGGGCGGTTGTGCCACGTCTGATAGAAGTTACACATCTGCCCCTATTTAAAATATTAGCCTACATTTATTTCGGATGAGGAGAGGGTGTTTTGCCGCCCACCATGTATGAATGGGGAATGGAGGGAGAAATAGAGGTCTTTCGGACGAGCTTGAATCAAATGAGTTTTGCCGCCCATATTTGCCGCCCACCATGTTGGAATGGGCTCAGAGGCGGTCGTGTCACGTCTAATTGAAGTTACTAACCTACCCCTATTTAGAGCAGTGGAAATCGAGCCGATGGATTGTCCATGTAATGGGTAGACAGTAATTTCCATCTCCCAAACACTTGGCTTCGGGCAGCCGATGTGGGAGTGGACATTTTGTTGTTTCTTTCGAATTTTGGGACAATAAGCATCCACGTTTACCCTGTAAACTAAATTTGAATCCATTTTGTATTCCTATATGAATCTTTATAAATCATTCTATGTGTTTTTATATATCTTCAGAAGGACGACAAAGATGTATTCCACTGTCATATATGAATATGGTTTACAAATGCCGATACTCAAATTCAGAAACTAGAATCCAGTTTAAGGTGAATTCGAATATTTGGAACACTTCATGTCCAACTCAAATGTCACACGCAGCATAATGTGTACTCCCATTTAGATATGTACACAAGCGATGTATCAAGATTCAAATACCGAGTCAATCAACCAAGAATGTACGGAACTAACAGACATATAAACACTTATAGAGTATATGGATCAATAATATCAACTAACATACATAAGCCAGGCCGCTGTACTTTTTTTGGCTACAACAACATCCTTTTTTTAGCCAGCATCTTGGCCCTTTCCGATGCGTGCCACTTATGGTCCATCTATACTACTATTGCTGGATGCACATTCAGCCCGATTGGCATATTTATAGGTCTGGCACAGCAATCCAAATGAAATGTCTCCGAGTCTTATCAATTAATACAGACTTGTGCTCAAATAAAATTACGAACAAAAAAACAAAAAAATTATTACATGATCTCTAAAACAAATGGTTTGATTGATTACATGAACAGACAACACAAAGGTTATTCAACTATGGAAAGAACATTTCACCTATGATTTACCAAGTAGGAATTTAATTACCTTTTTTCCTTCAGGACCTTAACAATCTGGTCAGTCTCAGCTTGCTTTGTTTTGAAATCCACCAAATATTTAATGGTTGTCTTGAGTACTGCTTGTGATTGTGCTGTTTGCTTCCTCAACATGTCAACTTCATCTCTAAGTGCAGAAGTAGAATCTCTTTGTACCACTAGTTTAGCCTCTAGAGCATCAGCAGTTGGCAATTCATAATGCACGATTGGGCCGGTGCCACTGCTGTGGGATGATGCAACGTCCATGGGGACCTCGCTCTTTGATCTTGGGCTAACCTGTTTTGCCATTAAAGTTTCGATTGGATTAAGAAAAGTTGAAGTTAGCAAAACATCTCAACTGGGAGTTATAACATCAAACTAGTTAAACAAATAAGGAATTAAAGAGTTTCAATTGGATGCTAAAAAGTAGTTATTAACATCATTGTAACCCGCTGTTGCAGCAGCAAAGGAGTTAAACAAACAAGTAGATATTTAAGTTAAGGCAAACAGGTAATTCTTAACAGTAAGTATCAAACACATAGATAGGCGCAGTCTACAATACGATTAACAGGTTGTGCCATTATGTAATCAGTAGCAAAGTAAATTAAGCCAAGCAACATAATTGAACAATTTTGTAGTAAGTGGCTAACTAAAATTCCGAGAAGCAGGTAACTGAACTTACGCTAGTTCTTTGTACAGGCACACTGCAACTTGTTTTTCGCTTACAAGGTTGTACGAAGGAGTCCATG
Source organism: Triticum monococcum (assembly GCA_034509565.1). NCBI lineage: Eukaryota > Viridiplantae > Streptophyta > Magnoliopsida > Poales > Poaceae > Triticum > Triticum monococcum. Next base: position 575,124,163 of record CM067847.1, read on the forward strand.
GCATCAATTTCTTGGATACGTAGTCCCAATACTTCTTTCTTCCGACACTGCATGGGTAAGTCAAATGGTTAATCTGGTAAGATGGTGCGTCCTTGATATGTTATATGAGGACGTGTAGTCAGACTAGTTGTAGCCAAACACATCACACTGGCTTTTACTGTATATTTCATGCGATTACTTTTGGCATATTGAGATCTAAGCAATCTACAATAGGATGAAAAGACTGGCATCCTTCACATTATTGGCGAACTCAGTTCATAGAAACAAGCAATTCAACCATTCTGTGGGTAAATCAAAAGCGCAACTGGAATATTTTTCACTATCCAATCATACACGCAAAAAGGGGCGACGCCACCATAGGGGCTGGTATGGGCGGCCGCCTCAGGTGGCTGGAAAGTGTGCACCTAGTTTGAGTCTTCCAGGTTGGCCCACGCTAGTTTTGTTCGTCCCAACGCACGAGCAGGCAATGTAAAAAATGAAGAAAAATGTTTCAATTTGGATGGTCCAATAACATAAGTTCAAGTCATGCCCTATAGCAGGCTCGCGGCCCAAACGAGCGCCTCCCATATCGATCGACAGCAGGAAAAATCCCAATTCATTCGCTCCAGCCTCCAGTCTGGTTTGCTCCTAACTTAGCCGCCGCTGGACAGACCGACACAGCACTTCCTCGCGCCCTCGTTGCAGGGCGGTCGCCGGGCTTCAAGAGAACGGAAGGACAAGAATTTGAAGATCCAACCCTGGGTGTAGCCTGCGTGGGAGACAGCGGCGGCAGCACGGGCATGGCATCGAGCTTGCGCAAACGGACAGTCGCAGCTTGCAAGAGTAGCATGCGCAACGAGCAGGTACATCACATCCCTGATTATATATAATTCAAATCTTCAATTTCTGGCCAATAGTTAAACCTGACGGTGTTGTAAAACTGCTTGTATGTAGGGAATCTATGAGAAAATAAAAGCAATTTCTACTTATTTTATAACTCCCCCAATCAATACTAAACTGACTGAATCTGATGTATCTAATCAAGTTTCCGGTGCAAACATACAAACTCATGTTGTTCTTGAGCCTGAAGTGTCTAATGAACAGACTGCTAACGAAGGATTTGATGCAAACATTTTACATGCTCCTGGTGATGAACATATAGTGTCTAATGAGGGATCTAGTGCAAGCATTTTGCAAGTTCATTGAAGGATTTAGTGTCTAATGATGATCTACTATGTTGAGAGAGACAGAGATTTGCAGGCATTGATGACAAGCAAATTATAGTGCATTTTCATAGCTTGAGGAAACATCGAGGCCATCTACCAGAAAGTCCCCGTATCATGACAACATAGCATAAATACTTTTCTAATTTGTTGTTTGAAACTATTGGCATACTTGTGCATGATAGATATATTGATATGCAGTTTGCGCATTGGTTATACGTGCAATTACACTTCGATATTTTCAGCCAGAGAACGAATAATTCAAGCAGGTACAGACCATGTTTGTAGTCCTTGTACACCATGTTGCATTTTGTGTTTTTGGTGCTTGCATCATTTAGTGTTTATAATCTAAACTACTTTGGATCATTAGCTGGTTTTCAAAGTGCATGTAGCTTCACATTTCTCAAGTTATGTTGATTTCCGGAGCGCAAGTGCCTTCGTATTTTTTAAGTTAAATGTTCACCCCTGGTAACTTGAATTCGTGGATCAGCCACTGCACACAAATCATACATGAATGCCAGTACGAATTAAATGAAATGCAGGGACTTATGCTAGCTCGTTGTACAGGCTCACTGCAGCTCTGCTTGCACTTGGGATGTTCCATGTACAAGTCCATGTTATCACTTGCTTGGATGTGCAGGCCTTGTGCTCCTTGCATCCCCCTCTGCATTTTTGACACGGTGAATGGTTGATCAAATAAGAGGAATCGACCTTGATGTTGTACCGGAGGACAGATATTTACAAGGTTATATGGGTGTGCAGGATGTGTACCAGATCCTGTAGCGCCGTCATGCTTCGCTAAAATATGGATTTGCTTGTTTCAGATGATATCTCTAGAAGAAATAAGAGTTAAGGTCAGAGTTGCATAGGCGTGTAAGCTAAGAGAGCAGTGAAAGGATATCCAAACATCGTCGGAACAGTGCACAAGGGAGTGATGTGTGGATACCTAGTTCGGGCTGGCGTTTGGGCATGCTCACCTAGCTAGAGTGTGGGCCACTTCAGAGCCGTTGAGGGTGATGCGCTAGCGTTGGCTGGCCGCGCACGAATGCAGATCTTGAGTGGCAGTGGAGCGGTACGATGCGGTGGACGAGACTGTTGGTGAAGCCCCAACGGCCTCAGGGGGCGGAAGTGCGATGATGTGCTCGGTGAAGTAGCCCCAGTGAGCTGGGAGGCGGCGTTGGTGAAGCACACCCGATGGGGTGGCACTCGGTGTCTATGAGGCACGTCGGTTGCGGTGGACGACGTTGTCGGTGGACCACCCGGTGCGGTGGACGAGGGCGTAGATGAGGTAGCTCCGGTGCGGTGGTGAAGCGCGACCGTCGTCTTCGTCGTCGTCATCCGGCACAGAGGTGGGGAATGGTGGGGAAAGAGACGAGACGAGGGGTGATTCGAGGGTTCGCGGCGAATTAGGGATTTGAGCAATCTGGGCGCGGAAGGGGACGATGGAGAAGAGAGATTTTTCAGGGCTGGAAATGGGGCCGCCAGATATTTCAATCCGAAACGTGGAAGCGTGAACTTATATTGTTGTCGTCCTTTTTGGGGGGTGGGGGGGGTGGGTGGCTGGGTGCTACGCGTTCGTCCGACACACGCGACCACCCCGACAGGACTATGCTTTGGTGCCTTAAGGCACCTGCCTTTGTGTCCATGACATATGGGCCCAACAGGTGGCTGGCCCACATGTCAGTGACCCAAAGGCAGTTGCCTTTAAGGCACCGAAGCAGCGTCCACCCCGACACGACCCTGGTTTGCCTGGTGCGCCTACATTTGAGAATGCAAACGAATCTTCTTTCATTTGCAAACAAATCTATATGTATTACCATGCCCGTGTTTTCCTTGCAATAATTAGTCATTCGAAACGAGATACTCCGTCCGTCCACTTTTGTAAGTCGTTTCAGACAACTTAAAATGAACTATTTTGCACATTGTCTGAAATGTCTTCAAGGTCTTGTAAAAGTGAATAGAGGGAGTACTATAAACTAATTAATGAGGAGTTATTTGAAAAAAAATCGAAACGGTACCCACGCTAACGTGGATTAGAGTGTGTGTCACATAATTAGTTATTTGAATTAGAGTGTGTGTCACGTAGTTAGTTATTTGAATTAGAGTGTGTGTCACGTAGCGATCTCCAATTCTAACGTGGATTTCGCATTTCACTGTATCCACGCTACTTTTTAATACAAATTCATATGTATATGATGAACACCATGGTAGTGAGAAAACTTTTGGATGGATTCAAACATATGACCTACAAAATAGCACAACAAACTGAGTCAATGTCAAATTTTCGAAACTTAGTATGGCACGAATTCGAAATAATTACCCGTATGCCTGGTCCTCGGTTCAAATCTTACAATGTACACCGAATTGAAACATCGATATTAAGTCTCGTACTATGTACATTCAAATGTTGTTTTGAGCCCCCCCCCCCCCCGCACAAACCCTACATACTTCCTGTATTGGTCAATCTTCCTCTCCTAACCACCTTAGGAAGCTATCGGTTTCCAACACACATTCATTCTTTCTCTCCATGTTTCGATCTCTTAGTCTCTCAATTACACAACCCCCTTTTCCACTCTATTACCAAATGTATTTACCTCACACACCCGCCATTGCACCCCATGCCGAGCTCTCTCTCTCCCCCTCTCCCTCTCACCCTCTCGCGCTAAATACATGCATTGCCTATCTAGCCCCCCAACCTCTCATGCATGTGCATGCACGCACGTTGTATATCTTGGTCACTCCCTCGAGACTGTCTCACTCTTTCTTCCACACGGCGGGCCACACTCGCTCAATCTCACTCTCTTTATCCGAGCCTCGTTTAACCTCGTTTTCTTTCACACACAAATGATATATCTCCCTGTTCGGGCCTTGATCGACACACTCTATACTCTCTCACGCAGATTGTCTATCTAGGTCAGTCCATCCAAGCCACCACCACTCTTTCGACCTCATGGTGGGCCGCGCTCACTCAATCTCTCTCTCTCTCTCTCCGTATGTCTCGATTGACCTCGCTCTTTCTCGGACAAAAATGATATATCACCATGTTGAGCCCAATTCGACCTATTCACATTGTATACTCTCTCACGCACATCATCTATCTAGGTCACTCTCTCCAACCCGTCTCACTCTTTCGATCGCATGGTGACCCTATGTGATCGGTTGACCTTGCTTCCTCTCACGCACAAAATATATCTACACGTCTGTGACTAGATCATCTCTCAAGCTCTATCTTACAGCCCTCACCCTTGCCAAAAAGCTCAATCGGATAATATCTCTCCAGAGCATATATATTTGTTCAATGAATGTCGGACCACACTCACTTTGTCTCTCTATCTATATGTCTCTCGATCGACCTAGCTTTCTCACACCGTATCTTCCACGCGTTGAAGCTACTACCTCTCCACCCCTCGCAAAGCCGGAGCTATTTACATTGCGAGGGGCACTCCAACCTTGGATTAATTTATGTAGGCATTTATTCCGGTCGGTTTAGATTATATTTTCGTAGCATTCGGCCCACAACTACTCCAATCACCGTAGCGGGTAATTAAGCTACGGGGAGCACCTAATATGAGCACCGGGGAGCCGTTGGATCGAAGATGCAGCGGCACACACGAGGCCTGAATGTTTTATTTGCAAAAAAACCTTTGGAGAGTTAGGAAATTGCGCATAATTACAAAGACTACTCCCAAGCCATTGGATCTCACTTCCAACGGTGTAAAAACTCGTATCACCATAGTATCTAAGCTGCAGGGTGGATGTGATATTCTATGCCCCTGTCATTTTTGTTTGTAAACTTGCAAAAAACGTGTAACTCGTGCCGTTACTTGTCTAACCGTGCAAAGTGTTTGTTCAAAAAAAAAACCCATCCTACACTAAAATATCGAAACAACACACGGGGGTCCCACTTGTCATTAATAAAATTTGGACCTAAAACTAACAAATCTAAAAGACGAGATTCGAACTGGCAACCTGGACTACAAAGCGTAAGTCGATAGCCTGAAAAAACGAATGGTTGTTGGCTTTGTCCCATAACTTGATTTTATACAGTACTTGCGTTGAGTAGAGTAGAGGGAGTGCCTCGTCAACACGTGCATGACCGTTATCTCACTTACTGGTGGGTCCCAAGTCTGCGATCTCAATCTCTCTTCTCTCCATCGTCTAACCTTTGCACAGGCACACACGAAGAGCGGCGCTAGCTTGCCATGGTGTTATCACAACTAAAAAAACTTGGAAAATATAAGAATCGCCTAGAACAAGAGATGTTGTGGCTGGTCGAGATGGAGCTAACCACATCTATCCTCCGTGCCATGTTTGCATGATGAAGCTGTGTGGCTAGTGGGGTGTTTTCAACCGACTGGCTGGGTCCCGAGGTCGAACCATAGGTACTCTACTACGTCTGATATAGTATATTTTTACACGCACATTTTTCCTCCGTGCCGAGACATGGCACACCCTACCGCGGGGTTTTGGGGTCCTCCCGGGTGGTGCACGCATATATTCTTCCTGATGTGGGACGCCCTACCACGCGTTTTCTGGGTCCTCCTCGGTCGTAGCGCCAAAGCAAGTAAATGAGTCGTCAAATCACGAAAGACCACCTTTCCCGGCAAGTACATTAGTGAAGCACGGTGGCTAGCTAGTTAGGCTAGTTCGACCGACTATCTAGGCCACCGCCACATTTGTTTTTTCACCCCTTTTTTTATCTACTTGCCGATAGGTAAATTTAAATATCCACCGCGGCATTGCTCTGGTGTTTGGGTGCGGCAGGATTTTTAATTTTTTGATTGACGGGAGCAGGCACGGCAGCAATTAGTCACGATGACTCTGCCTGTACCCACTGCTCCCTGATGTGAGAAGTCGTCGACTGGTGTTTTACCGTGGTGAAAACCAAAAGATTCCCCGCTCCCTCCACCTTCCCGTAGATTGCATTGCCTTTCAGCCGTTTCGCCCCCTTTGCTTCCTCTCCCCATTGCTTCTACCTGGTGCCATGGCGGCACAGCAGATCACAGAGTCCGAGGTGAGGCTCCTGACACAGGAGCTCCATGCCAAGGATGCGGAGCTCAGGGCCAAGGACGTGGAGCTCCGTGAGCTCAAGGAGGAGAGGAGTGCCATGCTCCTCCGTTATGTGCGGGAGTTCATGGAGCTTCAAAAGCGGCAGGCGTCCACCACAAAGATGCTCGAGGCATCGGCGGCGTTGCTGCAGAAAGCGGGAGATACGATAGGCCGTCAGGGGAGCCGGCAGGAGCGCGAGCGGGCCGATCGTGACGAGGTCCAGGATCGCCTCAGCCACTTGGTGAACCAAGTTGCCACGCACGTGTTGCGGCTGCGCGATGCCTACCGTCATGCCAACGCGATGATGCCGGCCGTTAGGCTAAACCCTCTGCATGGGCATGTCCATGTCTCGGTGCAACATGACCGTTGGATCAAACTCAGGCGGTGCAGATCAGTCACTGTAGCACAAAGCGTGTGGGTGTGTTTGGTTGCATTCTCATCTCAATATAGTTGTTTGCTCTTCGTGTATTTTTGTCAACCTACTAGTGTGGACTCATGCACCCTTCATGCACCCTGCCAAACACCCAAAAGTGGGTCGAGAAGGGAACTTTTGCTCCCATCCCGTGCACCCTTCATACACCCTGCCTAACACTATTCGTGCTTCATGTGGTTCATGTTTCGTGGAGTACTGTAGCACCGTACTCTCCATGCGCTATGGACCTAGTTCTGTTAACATTGATCTCACCATCCATTCTCGACCGGACAGTCGAAAAAGCGGTACTATGTTACATATAGGAGTAGTTGACATGCGCACAACATCATTTGTTATCGTCATATCTTACTATACTAGCAACAAGATTGTGTAGTACTGATGTATGAACCACTGCACATGCCTAGTAGTAGGAGCATTCAAGTCGCTGCCGTGTTTCGCACTCCTCCATCGTAAGAGTGGAAACGCTTGCTGTAATCATTTTTTTCTTCTGAAAAACAGTGGACACGCTCTACCGTGCGGATCCTCCTCCAGCCATGCACTAAATTAGCCACTTTCGCCGACGTGTGGGACAGCCAGCATCGGGGTCCACCAGCCATGCACTAAATTACTCCGTAGTAGAGTGACGGTAGACTACGCCGATCGAAGCGCCGCAGTAATGCCCAATGAGCCGTCAAATCACAAAACCCCCTCCTTTCCAGCAGTAAGTTGGACGAACGAAGCAACCATCATTTCACTCTTCCCTCTCAGCTTCGTCTCTACCCAACCCTAGCTTATGCCTCATCTTTTTCCTCATTTCTTCAAGAAAACCCCGACCTGCTTCTGCCATTGTTCTTCTCTCCCATAGAAGGAAAGGTGAGCGCATCAATGGTGTTGATTCTGGCGAAGGCCCGGTCTTGCAACCCCGAGACTGATCCTATAACTCCCTCTCTTTTCTTCTTTTGGGTTTGTGATTATGGTTTATTTTCTTTTATTTCTATTTGACAGTTTCTTGATGGATGCTGGAGCACCGGCCGAAGTGATGTCTATGGCTCCAGCCAAAACCTTCGAGGCTCGTGGTATGAAGAAGCGCAAGCACCCCGCCAAGACTACCACAGACAAGCTCAAAGCCATCGCCCTGTCCAAGCCCCCCTCTCTGGGATCCCTCATTAAGCAAGTCCAGGTAATATCTCTTCTTGACGATCTTTTCTCGATCTTGATCGTGTTTTTTCATCTAACACACAGTACTAGTACTAGTAGTACAACTTTCTGGGTGATCTTGCATGTGATTTTTGTGTGCCAAATGACGGTTCTAAATTCCTCTTTTGACCACAACATGCGAGTGGTTGGCACTGATTTCTTATAGATTACTTTCAACTAGTACTTTATGAACATCAATGCTACCTTTTAAGAGGGTATATTTGCCTCAGTAACTTGTGTTATGGATATTGCATGTAATCCCTCTACTCTCATGCCTTTGAAGACATGTTCTAGTGTCTTTGTTCACTCATTTCTGTGCGTACATGTAGTCATATATGGAGTATAATATAGAAAATCATCTTATATTTCTGAACGGAGGTAGTAATAAAATATGGTTTCTGTTTGAATTAGAACCAAGTCCGCGGTGGAGATGAAGTTCTCAAAGTCATGCCGTGTGAACTGGAAGACCTGATGATGAGTTCTACTGCTGAACTATCCAGCTGCTGTGTCCTTGTCACCACGTGTCCTGAACTAGTGTTTTCCTGTAGCATTGTTGTCAGGCGTGTCCTCGAGGCTGTACTTGACCACAACAATTTCCTGGCTGTGCCTTTGATTACGAAGGGTGTGGTTCTTGTAAAGCTTCCCAACAAATTTGATGCGGCCTGTCTTCATCATCATGTTTGTGAGTGGAAAGACCACTCTGTTAGGTTCTCCAAGGTTGACAAGATGGTGATGGTGCATGTAGACATCTCACACGAAGTCCATGCCCTAGTCAGTTATGCGGGGTTCATCCCGTAGGTTGGTGGCAAAAAATAGTGTATAGAGTTTAGTTAGTGCAACTTTGCTTGTCTATAGTAAGTACTATTGTTCAGTACTTGATTTGTGTTTGTGAACCCTGTATTGTTTATTAGTACTGCCACTTTTGGTGTGTGGTCAGTCCTAAGAACGGTCTATGTTAATGTCTGTCCACTCAATTCAGTCTGTATATTTTTAAGTATCCATATCATATTTTTTGTGAGGACGGTCTATCAATTATGGTTACACTCCAATATCTGTATGCATTGCAGGGTTTATCGCACCCACCAGGATTTCCAGCCCCATGGATGTTCGGTCCATACGATTTGTCACGACCTTTGGACTGTCCTGCTTGTGGGAGTAGGCGGGGCCCCTGCATGCCACGCGTAGTTGAACGATCAATCTTCTGTTTAGTACTTCAACATAGTGATTTCCTGGTAATGATTCACTCGTGTCACATCAAGTAAATCTTATTGATTTATTGTCTAAATCTTATTGATTTAATGTCATGTTTCCTTTCTTTTCCTGCAATATTATGATGCAAGTTTTGCCATGTGACATTCATCACAGAATAAACCGTTTGGTTTGCTCTACGATGGCTATTTTTGTATGTTTCACTTCTTATGTCGTGTCAGTAACGAAGGCACTGCCCATCACTTATATTACTGGAAAAAATTGGATCAGTCTGTTGTCTGAGTACAAGCTGAATCCCTATGATGAACTGCAGTTTGGTCTAACAAAAACGTCACAATTAGTCATTCTCGCGTTTAAAAGAAATGAAGAAAAATACTGGATCATGGTCACGAATCCTAGTCAAGTTAGAAAGCTGATCATAGCAGACCAGACACGATCGCCGCTGTCTCGCACAGATCGAGCACCGACAGTTGCTCTAGCACTGACAGCGGCAGCAGCTCAGTCTGATCCAGCTGAGGATTGGGCACCGACCGCGTTAGCGGATCAGTCTGATCTACCGGAGGATCGGGCATCGACACCGGCACCAGCTCTATAAGGAGCACCATCTCCGGCAGCAGTAGCGGGTCCGGCACCTGCACCAACACTTGCACTTGCATCTGCTTCGACCCGTGCAGTTGCACCGGTAACAGACTGGGCTGCAGTTCGCAATTCATATACCAAAGTCCTTACAAAAACCGACATGTCCACCTTCTTGGTAAGCATTGGCCGCCCAAGTGCTTCGTTCTTTTTTCTTTCCATGTTGTTTCACATGATTCATTGTGTTGATCTAACTGTTTGGGTATGTCTTCTTGTTTGCAAACAGAGAATTCCTAGAGCAACGAGGGAGTCGTTCAACAATCCGGGCGACCGCGGCCAAGTTTCTCTTACCATGCGCAGCCTTGGTGTGAATGAACCTGCTCAATATATCGTAAGTACAAAGGATGGTCGCATGATGATTGATGCTAAAGGATGGTCCAGGTTCGAATCTAAATCATATCTTGCGGTAGGGGATGATGTCAAAATCGAACTTTCTCGGCAAGGAGAGTTGGTCCAAATCAACTTTGAAATTCTTCAGTAACAGCACGCAACTGCCTTACTGATCTATCCTCCGAGAGATTTTGATGTAATAATCTGGCATGGTGAAACAAGTGTCCTGTGTGTATAAGTAGTACGATAGTATTATTTATCACATGTTATATCGTTGATAGAATTGCAACTCTGATTGCTGGTTAGGAACTGTCGTTCGATTTCATTCCAAGAGCTGCTGTGCTTTATTCAATTTTGTGTATTCGCCTTGCGACAGCATCTAAAACTAGCGCTGTATTGACCGCTTGCAATATGAAAAGCGCTGAGGTAGAACACATGGGCCCCCAAACATGCAGGGTCAGCCTGCGGCCCAAAGTCCAGAACCTGGTTTCGAGAAGCACTAGCTCAGTGCAGAAGTGGCGTCCTCCTCCTGCTGTGGGTTGGGCGAAGATGAATGTTAATGTTGTGTTATCTCGCAATGGTGAAAGGGGAGCCCTGGCAGTTGTGAGCCGGGATCATACAGGCTTCTTCCTTGGAGCATCGGCACTGGTGTGCAAAAGTGTTACTGATCCAGAGATCCTAGAGGCAATGGCATGTTGCGAGGGGCTATCTCTGGCTCTTGACTTAAACCTACAACAAGTTCAGATTAGCACCGATTGTTCAGCAACAGTCAAGCATATCGGAGAGGCATACTTGTGGCCCAGCAAAGTATTATGGACGAGATCAAGATGAAGAAGAATATGTTCCAAACCATGGAGATCATACATGAAAAACGCGAGTGTAATGTTGAAGCGCATGTGGTCGCAAAAGCTGCTACTTCTTTTCCCTGTGGACGCCATCTTTGGCTCACAGGAACCCCCAAAATTATTTGTATACCTATGACTGTTAATCTTCAATAAAGCAGCTTTTATCCCTAAAAACACATCTGAGTATTATATTCTTAGCTGAACCCCCATAATGCCCATGCGTTGCAGAGGGAGTATTTTTCTCGGTAAGGTGAGCCTGTGATATAAAAGATTTGTATATTTCTTTACAGAGGGAGTATCTCTCTGTCAAAAAATATATTTATGTGTAACTAGTTACTCCTGTCTTTCTACTTCCTTTCGCTGATATGTGGGGCAACCGGCAACGGGGTCCTCGTGCCATATGCACAAATTAGAGTGCACAACTTCATGGTAGACACACCCCGGTCGTAGCGCCGCAGTAATGCCCAATGAGCCGTCAAATCACAACCCCCCTTTCCAGCTTTAGCAGTAAGCTGGACGGACGAAGCGGCAATATTTCACTAGGCCTGAATCCCTTTCTCCCTCATCAGCTTGTTCAGAGAAAACCCCCTCTCGGCAATTGCATAGGGTTTTCTCGTGTAGAACCAGGTATGAATTCTTCATCCATCCCCGATAAACCCAAGTCCCTTGGTCGTAGGTAATCCTAGGATGGTAGCCGCCGCCGTTGATGCATTTTTCTTCCTACTAAATCTAGTGTGTTTCATCTGCAGTGCCCAAAGTACGAGTACCCTACAGGTTTCTGCGCCCTCGGCGAGACGCCACACTTGTTCCTTCTCATCCTAACACAGCATTTTGAAATGCGCACAGTATGTTCCTAGAATCCTCTTTTCTATCCGGGAGGGTGGGTTTTTTTTGGACATGCTGTGTTCTCATATTATTTTTCCTGCAGTGTATTATTTGCTCTGCCAGAACACATGTACTGAAGATGCTCGGCCTTGCCATAACTGAATACACTAGTTTAATGGTCACAGTGAAGACAAGCCATGGATATAAGTTCCGAGTTGGGTTCATGAACTAAGAAGATCGCTACTTTTTTATGGCCGAACTTGGATAAACTTTCTCAAGTGTTACGGACTGAAAGTTGGCACACGAATGTTGATGGAAACACCAGAACCTGGTCTCATCTTCACTTCGATCTTCCACCCCGACGTCGTTCCAATTGTTCATCCATGTTAGTTTTGTATCTAGTTCTTGCTTGTTGCCTCGATTACTTCTCAATCCACCTATTCTGTCTAACTAATCACAATTTAACTTTAGAAGTAGCAATGAATCTCTCACGAAGATGCTAATTCTAACTAATATTTTCTTATAATTTGTGGCACGTGTAGGTTTTTTCGAGTAAAGCAGTCTGCTCGTTTGTTACTCTGTAATAACTCGGCTGTTACTAATGGCACTGAAGTTGACTGGATCGACATCCACAAGTTCCTACACTTTATTGATCGTCTTGAGGTCCTTGTGGGGCGTTTCAATGGTGGAAGGCCACGTGTGATATGTGTGCCACTGCTACACTCGTTGAACAGGTCCATCTGTGTCGAGAAACTTATGGTACGAGCTGTTTTCTGTTATATATGTTGTTCATAAACTATTGCTTATACACAGTTTTACACCTGTGATCTTCTTGAAATAGGAACTGCCGAGTTCTATTGTTCCTATACATATGCCTGGCCATGGTCGGGTCAGACTTGCGCTTGGTCACAACATGATGTTTATGTCGACCTACTCAATTCCCCTTGGAGGTGAAAAGATACTTATTCATGGGTGGTCTCAAATAATGAAGGCCTGTCCATCTTGGAGAATAGGACAGAAGATTGTGTTCATGCTTTTCCATGGCTCTAAAGCGAATATACTGTTTATTGACCATGTTGCGAGAAGTAGCCGCTTTCAGAAGGTTGTGGATGCACGGGGTGGCGCCTGGGCCTTGTCCTGGGGCTTGGCGGCCTCACCCTTGGTTAACTTTAGGCAAAGTAGCACTGTTCGAGGCGTGCTTTGTACGGTTGAACCTGTATAAGTACTCATACTGCTTTCAGGTTTGGTTGTTAAGTGCCCCTATTGGTTTCAGTTAAGGTTGATAAGTACTACAGTCTGTCGTGTTTCTTCAGTACTGTCTTCCTCCAGCCGCCAAAACCAAACCAGCGCCGGCGGGGCCGCCCGCTTTTGCCTCCCACGGCTGGCTGCGCCTCAGCGCACGCATCACTGCCCCACCGTCTCCTAAATCATTAATGCCGACGTCCTCCGCGCGCTTTGGTGTGCTCACAGCGGCGCCACCCTCCCGCGTTGTCAACATGGTCAACAAACAACAGGAATCGGCAGAAGTACGTGGAGAGGATGACAGTAGGGGCCCACCACATCAGCGTATGGAAAAAATGCTTCCTCCTAGTGTTTTCCTGACATCTGGGACCCACGACATTGGGAGCGTATATAGTCAATAGACAAGAGAACAACACAAGATCGGCTGACACCTAGGATGTAGCTACTCGAGCAATATTTTTTTGTTTGGTATTGTTGAGACGGAGCAGGGTTTGAACTGGGCTGTGGCCCGTCTAGCCCAGGCTTATATTTTATGTTCACCATGTGACCAGCCCAGCTATTTTTTCTTTGTGAAAATGAGCCCAGTTTATTTTATGTTCACCATGTGGCCTGCTTATTTTTCTACGCCCTGATGGGCTGCAACTCTTTCAAGATGCCTGCAAATCTTGAAAGTAATATGAAATGGGTTGTAAATATAAAAACAAATGACAAATTGGCAATTACTTTATAATTTCTGAATTTTATTACACTTTCAGATTCCTATTTCACTGGGCATTAACCTAATTTAAATATATCTTCAAAGTACTTTAAATCTGGCTGGACATTTCGGTATTAAAAATAGTTGGAGCCCACAGAAATATGCGAAATTGGCCCTGGCCAACCAAAAAAAAACGACTGTAATAAATTGCATAAGAAGTTGCCATGAGCTATATATAAATTATTAAAAAAAGAGGGAGTGGTCTTACTTGTGGGCCTGTTTAGTTGAGGCGTATGCAAGATTTTTTTAGTTATTATATACATCAACATACGATTCTAGCAGACGTAACCGTTGGATGTCAATTCAACGGCCGTCTTGTTTCTTCAATCTCTGATCTTCTTGCTCCAGCTGCCAAAGCAACGCCAGCGGGACCGCCTACTCCCGCCTCCCGTGGCCGGCTGTGCTGCCGCGCAGGCCTCAGCGCCCCCTACTACTCCCACCGCTGGCCAGGGCATCCCTCTACTCACCCACACCCCTTGTTATTCTGCGGCGATGGTAGCCTCACACCGCAGCCAAACCGGTGAACGCTCGTACTCCTCTCCGCGTGGGCATCCACTGCCGCGTCTTCCCCAGCTCCGCATCGTCCCCTTCCTATGCCTCACCGTCGTCCACCGTCGTGGTGCTCTCGGCGCGGCGTGGTCAATGTGGTCAACGACCGACTTCCATCGGAAGAGTACTGTACATGGAGAGGCTGACATCTGGGTCCACGGCAGCCGCAAGGAAGTGCCTCCTTATTACGCGCAAAATAATTATTCCTCCACCTGACAGCGGGGACCCACCGGACGGGCCACCAGTATTTTGCGAAAAAATCGTTTCCCCCTGACTGCTGGGACCCACCGGACGGGCCACCGTATTTCACGAAAAAATGTTCCCCCCGCTGTCAGCTCGGACCCACCGGAAGTGCCTCCTTATTACGCACAAAAAATGAATAATCCCCCGGCTAGCTGGGACCCACCTTGGTGGGAGGCTGACTTGTGGGCCTACTAAGTTGACGGGGACGAAGGGCTTTGTCAACTTAGTCAATATGAACGATTCTAGCTCCAGTGACCGTACGATGTCCATCCAATGACCATAGTGCTTCTTCAACCTCTGGTCTTCTTGCTCCAGCCGCCCAAAGCAGCGCCGGTCGTGCCGCATGCTCCTGCCTCCCGTGGTCGGCTATGCTGCCGTGGAGGCCTCACCGCCCCACTATTCCCACCGCTGGCCAGGCCCTGCGGCGACCACAACCTCACACCGCAGCCGAACCAGTGAACCCTCATACTCCTCTCCGCGCGGGCTTCCACTTCCGCGTCTTCCGCGGCTCCGCGTCGTCCCCTTCCTAGGCCTCACCGTCGTCCACCACCGTGGTGCTCTTGGCGCGGCGTGGTCAATGTGGTCAACGACCGACTTCCATCGAAAGAGTACTGTGCGTGGAGACGCTGACAGATGGGTCCACGGCCGCAGCAGGGAAGTGCCTCCTTGTTACGCGCAAAATAATTATTCCTCCACCTGACAGTGGGGACCCACTGGACGGGCCACCATATTTCGCGAAATACGTTTGCCCCTGACTGCTGGGACCCACCAGCTACATCTTCGCACGCAAGGAAGTGCCTGACAGTTGGGACCCACCTGGTCGAAGCGTACATAGCGTTGTCATTCTGGTCGCGAACGTGTATGTACATATATACTGGTCGATGTAGAGGCGCGCACATGTCGTAGTAGAGGCGCGCACGTAGCATGTACACGTACGTACAGTGGCCAGGGTGCAAGAAAGAAAATACGGCCATGTATGTGTACATACGGGCGGGGTCTCGAACGCCTACTCGCACATACGTACGGCCAGGGCTCGTGTACATGGCTGGGTCGGAACGGAGAAACAGCGTCGTCGTCGTGTTCATGGGGAGGCAACAGAATGCGTCGTGTTCATGGGGAGGCAACGTAATGTGTCATGTTCATGGGGAGGCAACGGAATGCGTCGTGTTCATCGGGAGGGCTTGGACGGATCATGCGATGGAAACGACGCCTGGCGTACCGCAGAACGGAGGAAACTGCCTTGTGTTCGACCGGCCATGTTCGAAATGGGATCCTGTTGATCGGGAGGGGTCCGGCGTACCGCAAAATGGAGGAAACGGACCTCCTGCGGTCGAAATGGGGGTCTTGTTGATCGGGAGGGGTGTGGCGTACTGCAAAATGGACGAAACGGACTTGTGTTGGAGCGCTATGGTCGAAACGTGGGTCCTGTTCATCGGGAGGGGTGTGGCATACCGCAAAACGGGACTCCACGGGATACTGTTCATCTCCACCGTCGACCCCCTCCAGCCTCCACGAGCTACTGTTCATCCACCGTCGACCTCCTCCAGCCTCCACCTGCGACTGTTCATCCACGGGCTCTTGTTCATCTAGCCTCCACCGTGCGCTACTCCACTGGCTACTGTTCAACCAGCCCTCTCCACGGGCTCCTGTTCAACCACCCCTCCATGGGCTACTGTTCATCCTGCCCTCCACCATCTACCGTTCATCCTGCCCTCCACGGGGTGGTCCTGTTCATCCGGCCCTCCACGGGGTCCTGTTCATCCAGCCCCAACCGGCTCGATCGATCAGGGTCCTGTTCATCCAGTGGCAACACCACGGGGTCCTGTTCATCCACCCCCACCGGGAACTGTTCATCCACCCCCCGCAACGCTCACTGTTCATCCAGAGGCAGCATCGATCGGCTTCAGTTAGTAGCAGTAGCGAAGGAATCGCTCAATCGGGTTCAGTTAACAGCCATCGATCGATCGCTCGGGTTCAGTAATGCATAGCCAACAGTGCAATCGCTCGGGTTCAGTTAGAGCCCAACGCCTCGCTCGGGTTCAGTTAGAGCCAACACCTCGCACACACGCGCGTACGTGTACAAGAGAAACGCGCATCGCTCGGCCCCCGACCTCCCACCGTAACCGGGAACTCCCCGAAATTTTCCTCCCCCTTGCTTCTACCACGGTTTTTTCCGTCATGGACGGCCTAAAGAATGTCATGCAGCTGCGTCTCCGGCCCGCCCAGGACGAAAAGCCCATTTTCTATCATGATTTTTTTGCATAGAAGTAGGAGCCCACCACATCTGTGATGATACCGGGTTTTGTCACAATTATCGTCATAGAAGTGTCATATGTATGAAAGAATTTTTTTTCGTTCGGCCCAAAATGTCACGGATGTGTCTTTTTTTTGTAGTGCAACTTGGATATGAAGTGCCCCAATGCAGTCACCCGACCAGCCAGCTTCTGCATTTGTTGAGGGTCTACGGCGGGCTCATACCTTCAATGGCCTTGATCTTCTCTGGGTTCGCCTCGATCCCTTTGTGCGACACGAGGAAACCCAGCAGCTTGCCCTAAGGAACACCGAACACACACTTCTTCGGGTTAAGCCGCAGGTTCACCTGGCGCAGGCTCTCGAGGGTCTCCTCTAGGTCTTGGATCAAGGTTCTTGCCTCTCGAGATTTCACCACAATGTCATCGACATAGGCCTCCGTGTTCCTCCCGAGCTGCCACCCTAAAGCGATGTGCATCAGCCACTGAAAGGTCGCACCCGCATTGCGCAGTCCGAAGGGCACACAGGTGTAGCAGTACACCCCACATGGGGTCAGGAAGGCTGTCTTCTCTACATCTTCCACCGCCATCTTTATTTGGTGATACCCTA
The DNA here is from genome assembly GCA_034509565.1 of Triticum monococcum. NCBI lineage: Eukaryota > Viridiplantae > Streptophyta > Magnoliopsida > Poales > Poaceae > Triticum > Triticum monococcum. The sequence continues at coordinate 575,141,518 of CM067847.1, forward strand.
AGAATGCATCCATGAAGCACAGTAGGTCGCACTCAGCGGTGGAGTCGACGATCTGGTCGATGCGCGGGAGAGGGAACAGATCCTGAGGGCACGCCTTGTTGAGGTTAGTGAAGTCGACACACATTCACTCTTTCCCTCCTTTCTTCGGCACCACGACTGGGTTCGCCAGCCAATCGGGGTACCTGACCTCATGAACGGCACCCGTCGCCTCCAACTTGCGGGACTCTTGGACGATGAAGGCCTGCTTCTCCATGGACTGCCGCCTTGCTCGCTGCTTCACAGGGCGCACATTGGGGCACACCCTCAGGTGGTGCTGAATCACCTCTCTCGGGACCCCCACTAGATGATTGGGCTCCCATGCAAATATGTCCTTGTTCGCGCGTAAGAACTTCACCAATGCTTCCTCTTGGCTGGGGTTAAGGCCGACACCTATGGTGGAGGTGGCTCCTGAGGAGCTGTCCTCGTCGACCGACACCTGCTTTGTCTCTGCCTTGTCTTGGGTGAACATCTACTTCTTCTTGGTCGGCGCAGCCTCCTTGGCCTCGGGGGTACCGGTGCCAACGGGTTGCGCTGCCGCAGCGGTCCTGAAGGCAAGTTTGAGCGCCATCACAGCCTCCTTAGTATCCCCTTTGATGGCGAGGACACCCTTGCTTCCTGGCATTTTCATGAGATTGTAGACTGGATGAGTCGCTGCCATGAACTGGGCCAGGGCTGGGTACCCGATGATGGCGTTGTATGGGAGGCCGATACGGGCGATGTCGAAGTCGACCAGCTCAGTGCGGTAGTTGTCGCACGTGCCAAAGGTGACGGGATGGCGGATCTGCCCCAGGGAGCGGGCGGCGCCACCACCATCTCCTGAGAAAGGCTTGCTGAGGCTGAGTCATTCGAGCGGCACGTGAAGCAGGCTGAAGGCCTCCATGGAGAGCAAGTTGAGGCCTGCGCCACCGTGGATGAGGGTCTTGGTGACGGCCACGCTGCAGATGGTGGGCGTGCAGAGCATCGGAAGCGTGCTCGAGCCGGTGGTGGTGACGGGGTGGTCTTCTGAGCTGAAGGTGAGGACGGCCTCGGGCGCGGCCCAGCCTGGCGGAGCCCCCGAGCGCGTGGAAGCGGCACCGGCGGAGGAACGACTTGATGTGGCTCTCTGAAGGTGGCGCTTGTGAGCCACCTAGTAGGGTCGTGACTGCGTGGTGCACCGATGCAACATAGCGCGCACTGAAGAGGTCGCGGAGCTCCTCCCAAGACGCCACCGTGGATCCGGGAAGGTTGAGCAGCCAGGCGCGCGGCTCGCCGGCAAGGGCCATGGGAAGCCAGTTGGCCATGACCTTGTCATCTTCGCCGGCTTCGAGGACGGCCTCCTCGTATGCCAGCAGGAAAGCTGATGGGTCTGCTGCACCATCGTAGCGCGGCGGCATCTCCGGCTTGAACTTGGGCGGCCACTGCACCCGCCGTAGGGCAGGGGCCATGGCCCGGAGCCCCCTGGCCCCGCCGTCAACACTGGTCGTCGGAGTCGTCGGCAGGGCGCCTGCCATGCGGGCGGAGCGCGGTGTCGACGGAGTGCAAATCGACAAAAGAGAAGCTACAGCGCACCCCTACCTGGCGCGCCAAATGTCAGATAACAGGTTTCGGCAAACCCTTGAGGTTCGAACACTCGGGTGCGCGCGAAGGTTTTCTCCCTATCGATCCACGCCCTAGCTTTCTAAGATCTCACAGTGAACTCAACGAATTCACAACACAGAAAGACACAAGATTTATACTGGTTTGGGCCACCATTGTGGTGTAATACCCTACTCCAGTGTGGTGGTGGTGGATCGCCTCTTGGGCTGATGAAGAATAGTTACAAGAGGAAGAACAGCCTCCTGAGGTTGAGGTGTTCTTGTGCTTGGAGAACTTGTGTGGGTGAGATGATCTTGGATCTGCTTCTCACTTGTGATGAGGTCGATCCTCTCCCCCTTGTCTTTCGTTTTCCTTCACTATGGTGGCTAGTTCTACTTATATAGGCCCTGGTCCTCTCCCCAAATATTGAGCGGGAAGGGAGCCAACAACAGCCAATTCGAAAGGGGACAGCTAGTGCAAGTTATCATGACAAAAGGTGGTCTTCACCTGCCAAAGGCTCTGGTGATGACGCCGTCTTGGGCTCCATGGTGACCTCCGCCCTGCTGTCCTTCTGGTCTTGGTCTCATTGCACCAATATGTAAACCTTTGCCTGATGCCTCGGTACTCCGCGCCTGTGCTTGCCCCCTTGACACCAAAGTGGAAACAAGGACACTGCGCGTGCTGGCGCCTGCCTGGTCTTGATCGTCATGGCTTACGTCATGCGGACCTCGCGAGGTTTGCCTTGCCTTTATCTCTCTGCCCCTCATGAGCCTGCCTGGTGAGGCCGCTCCTAAGGAGGCCTTGCGTCGTCCGCCTCGTGAGGCTTGGCCCCTCACGAGGGTCTTGAATGCCTTGTCGATGAAGATGGGCCGTACAGACCTGCCAGCCCAGCCATGCCGTGGGCCACAAGCAGGCAAGTTTGGGGACCCCCATTCCCAGGACGCTGACAGTAGGTTTAACACCAATATAAATAAAGAATGAGTTCATTACAGTACCTTGAAGTGGTGTTTTGTTTTCTTTCGCTAACGGAGCTCATGAGATTTTCTATTTTGAGTTTTGTGTTGTGAAGTTTTCAAGTTTTGGGTAAAGATTTGATGGATTATGGAACAAGGAGTGGCAAGAGCCTAAGCTTGGGCATGCCCATGGCACCCCAAGGTAATCCAAGGACACCAAAAAGCCAAAGCTTGGGGATGCCCCGGAAGGCATCCCCTCTTTCGTCTTCGTCCATCGGTAACTTTACTTGGAGCTAAACACTAAGCAACCTCGCACGCCTCGGACAGAACAAATGGCTCTCCTATCCCACCTCTCCTCTCCCACCTCTCTCCCCCTACCACCCACCAACCTCCATGACGATTTCTAGATTAATCCACCATGAAAGGCCTCTTACATTGGGATTTTGCACCTGGCCTTGCCTTGGCCGATCAGGTGAGACGCAGGTTTGGCACCACGGTCCATTTTTCTCCTTCCCGAGACTCCAAGGAATTCTTTTTGGTGGTCTCTTTTTCCTCGGCTTCCTTCGCTCTATCCGTGGATTCGGTGGGTATTGCGCTCCAATGCTGCATTGGGGGTATTAGCTCTGGTTTCAAAGTGCTACAAATCAATTCTCATTCTTTCCGGTTTTTGGTGGCTAGTAACAAAGTGGGACATTTCATCCACTGTTTGAGGGATCGTGTCTGGCCAGATTTTGTTTGTCACTTCCATCTTTATAATGGCCATTTTGCAAATGCTCCAATTGATGAATCATGTTGGCATGTTGATATTGAGCTCAAGGATTTATCCTCTCGTCGTTCGATGGCTGTTAAATCTTGTCTCAAGTTCTTGCAATCAGACTCTAGTTTAAACTCAAGCCCTGAGAAGGTGTTGTGTAAGTTTGGTTTGAATCTGATTTCATCGATGCGGTTCTCTAACAACAATGCACATGAAGCGTCCTCTTCTCACCTGGATCAAACTAAACAGGATCATACGCTTTCTAGTCATACTTCACTGGATCATTATCACATGGATTATTCTCTGCCACATTCGTCTCAAATAGTCTGCATGGTTTCCGCTCCCAAAGATTGCACTGCATTAATTGCTCATTTTTTGAACCAGTCTCAGTTTGAGGAATCGCATTAGGGTAAACACATTCAATTGGGAGCCTTTAAATTCCCTCTGTCTGTCCTGTATCCACTGTTGCCTCAATGTTTCTTGTAGTCGACGTTCAAATATGTGCCCCAGCATGTGTCCTGGCCCGCTACTCTCTTGGCCCGTCATAAAGCTGATTTGGCCCAGGCCCACTATTCGGAAATGGAAATAATGGATTTATCCTCTAATTGGGTGGTTCTCTGCTCTCGTTGCCTCAAATGGGGACACCACAAGAATTCTTGCCAAGCCAGACTGATTTGTATTAACTGCTCCCCGCTTGGTCATAAGGCAGTTCACTGCCCCGTTTTAGTTAAGTCGCAAACGGCCAAATTTTGCAACCCACAATTGGTAACATGCATCCTCTGCTCGATCAGTTTGTTCCTTCCATTAACGTGGCCGATCTGCCTAATCGCAAACCAACCGTCCGATGCGCGGTGTGTGGTTTCTACGGCCACGGATGTCGTTTCGACGAGAAGTGGCAGTGGCGGCCAAAGATTTCTCCTTCTTCCCACTTTACCCCTCATGGTCCGGCTTCCGCCTCGGTTTCTACCACGACGCAGCTCTGCCCACTCGTGTCACTTCACCAGCCACCACCATCACTGCCCTCCACTGCTCCACCGTCCATGGCGAACTACCCGCTCAATCCGGTGCCTTTCCTCCCGCCAGGTTTCGCCGTTGAGCCCGGCCCGACAGATCGCGTCGTCCGCAGTGGCATGGTTGTCGAACCTATCCCGCCGCTCAACCACGATTTCCTCGCCGTCGCTGAAGCCAGTGCATATGTCCCATTGCATCGCCGCGTGGCCATCCGCAACATGGTCCAAGGTCTGCTCCATGAATCCCAGCTTTTTACTACTGAATCAAGCAACCACCCATTTGGCATTGGTATCTTTGGATTTGCGGACTCTTTCTTGTGCGATTCTGCGGTCAATACTCCTCTTGAACTTGAAGAATAAGACCTTTTGATTACTTTTGTGCCGCACAATGAACCTCTCAATCGCCGCACCACCTCTTTTGGCCTCGAGGTTTGGCTCATGTTCTTTGGATTCCCATAGACTATCAGACTGATTATTACATCACTAAAGCCCTAGGAGGCTATGGTTCCCTCGTTAGCTGGTACAACCCCAGGCAGGACAATATGTTTATGCTCATCAAAGCCCGTGTTCTGCGCCTCCGTCTGATCCCAAAAAGTTTTGTTGTCTGGCAGCTGGGTGGTGCCAGGGATTGCTGGACTGTTCAGATCACAATCCTTAGAAGCAACGACTGGAATGGCCTACTACCAGAAGTGCTTCCTCCTGGCGAAGAGGACTCACCTGCTGATGGAAATCCACACCCACTGTTTGGTCCTGAGTTGACTATAGAGCAGCTTTATCAACAACAGGTACACAACTAGTTAGTGCAAAATGGCGCCCAATGCTGACAATGCCAACCAGGGCAATGGACCTCCTCAAAACAATGGTGGTTGGGGGCAATGGGCAGCTCCTCTGGCTCATCAGTTGCCTCCCCTTCCTCCCCATCTTGTGAATTACCAAGCTTGGCTGGCAGCTCAGGGACTCACCTTCCAGCATGGTATTGTTCCGGAGGATAATATTTATGATAACCCAATGGAGGCTTGGAATGACACTTTCTCCTCCTTGAATGACAACTCTGCCCCTACTGATGATGCTCTGCTTTTGTTTCCTATTGCTGCACCAGCCCTGTCTGAAGCCCAGGATGCACTGAATATTACTGTCAATATGCACAACCATGGCCTTCAGTTTGGCCTCTCGGCCAATGGATCAGACCTGCTGAATCTTCTGTTGTCAGACCCAATTCCCAGGCAGCTCTTGAACAACTTCATCTTCCACGCTCTACGCCCTGCATTGTCTACCATTGGTCCGTGGAGCTCTGGATATGGTATGTGCTCTGCAAACATGGAAGTTTCGGTGCTGGTTTCATCTGACATCAGCGACATTGTTCTTTCTCAGCTGCCACCTTCTCCAGTTTCCTCTGTGGTCCTCGAAGAAATTTCTGAAACTTCTCTGCAGCACACACAGCTTCTCTTGCCCTCTACGACTGTCGCTGCTCCAACTGAAGTTGCCCCTCTTGTTGCTTATCTGCCTATGCCTATGGTCGAGACTGGCATGTTACTGCCCCAGGCTGACAGTCACAGCAACAGGGTGAACCAAGATATGCTTACCACTGCTGTCAACTCTTCTGCCAAGCCGGCTGGCCTTGCTGCTGTGAACTCCATCTTCGAACATGTAGGCCTTGCTGTTGTCACTCATGGTCGTCGGGCTCGGGCACCTACTCCAATCTCCACTATTGAAGTTCGTCGAAGCAATCGCTCCAACAAATACAATGGTTTTAAAGTCAACCAGGTGATTGAAACCCGCACCACCAACTCCAAGGTTTTACCCAGGCCGGTTCCTTCCATTGGATCCTCTTCCTCTGCTATGGGCTCAACCTCTGAAGATGTTCCCCCTACCCCTGTCCATGTCCTTCAGGCGATTGGTATTAACAAGTGCGCTGTTCCTGCGACTGAACTGACTGAAGAACTCCTCACTGAGGCACCTGCTCCACCTCCTGCTTCGACCGAACTTTCAGGTACTTTGGCTAATGTTGATCTGTCTGGTGAGGATGGCCCCTCCAGGGCCTAGTTCATTTATTCTCCATGCCCCTTTTGCGTAGCTGGGAAGTGCTCTGTTGGAACATCCGTGGCATCAATTCTAGTGATAAACAGCTTGCACTTAATAACGCCATTAGATCCAATGGTTGTTCGGTTGTTTGCATCCAAGAGACAAAGAAAACCTCTTTTGAGTTATCCTTTATTAAATCCTGTTGCCCTAGACAATTTGATCAGTTTGCATACGTTCCATCTCAAGGAGCTTCGGGGGGCTTAATTACTATATGGAAAAGCTCTATGTTTAGTGGTGATGTGGTGTTCTCGTCTGATTTTGCCTTGGTCCTTAACTTTACTAGCACTTTATCGTCTCATACTTGGACGCTGGTTAATGTTTATGGCCCATGTTTGGGTGACGTGCGTATTACGTTTACCAATTGGCTTTATTCTCTGGATATACCTAGCTCACAAGATTGGCTCCTAGTTGGCGATTTCAATTATATTCGTGCGCCTGACAATAGAAACAAGTCGGGGGGTGCCCGAATGACATGTGCACTTTCATTGACATTATCTGCAAGTAGAGCCTTATTGAATTACCTATCATGGGCCGATCATATACATGGAGCAATATGCAACAAGACCCACTACTTGAACAGCTAGACTGGTTCTTTACCTCATTGCATTGGACTAATGTGTACCCCAATACCCTGGTCAAGCCTCTTGGTAAGCCTGTCTCTGATCATGTCCCCTGCATTATCTCCATCCAAACATGCATTCCTCGTAGCAAGGTGTTTCACTTTGAGCCCTTTTGGATTTTGCACCCTGGCTTCATGAATCTTGTCTAAGATGTTTAGAACAGACCACTTAGAGCCCACAACGCTGCGACTATTCTCTGTCGAAAATTCAAAACTCTGCGTCACGCCCTAAAAATCTGGAGCAAAAACCTCTCTCGTCTATCCATAGCCATTGCTAATTGCAACAAAACCCTAGCGCATCTGGATGAACTTGAAAATAATAGAGCCCTATCTATTCCGGAAACAAACTTCTGGAATATCATCAATAGACACTTGCTGCGACTCCTTAAATATCAAAACCAGTACTGGAAGAAGCGTTGCACAATTAGGTGGATCAAGTTCGGGGATGAGAATACAAAAAAATTTCAGGTTGTGATCGCAAGCTTCAGAAAAGAGGATGGCTCCCTCATTGACAATCACAAAGGAAAAGAAGCGCTCTTGTTCCAAACATATACTGATCGCCTGGGTACTTCACGACCTGCAGAAAAGAAATTTAATTTACCCAACGTTCTGCAACACCACGATGATCTTGACCAGCTAACTGAGCCATTTACCCACAATGAGATTGATGCGGTTATTAAATAAATGCCGTCCGATCGAGCACCCGACCCGGATGGTTTTAGTGGAGCATTTCTTAAAGCATGCTGGCCCAATATCAAACATGACTTTTACAACCTTTGTGAAGCCTTCCACCAGGGGGACCTGGATCTCACTAGTATAAATGATGGCCTGATAACATTGATTCCAAAGTCCGTCTCGCCAGAAACTGTCAATGACTACCGCCCGATTACACTCCTTAATTGCTGTCTTAAGATGATCACTAAGCTGCTTGCCAATCGCCTGGAACGAGTAATTCTAAAGATTATCCACAAGAACTAGTATGGTTTTATAAGGGGGAGAACGATACAGGATCACCTTGCCTGGGCCTTCCAATATATACATCAATGCCATGCATCGAGGAAGGAAATTATCTTACGAAAACTGGATTTCGCCAAAGCCTTCGATACAGTTGAACATGCTCCCATGTTGAACATTATGAAACACCTGGGATTTAGTGATAAGTGGCTCTCTTGGATCAAATGCATCTTCTCGATAGGATGTTCATCGGTTCTTTTGAATGGTGTGCCCGACCGCCAATTCCACTGCCGCACCGGTGTACGGCAAGGGGACCCACTTTCTCCCTTGATCTTCGTCATTGCAGCTGATCTCCTCCAAGAAGCTATCAATGACGCTTTCAGACAAGGGAAAATTTAGTTGCCCTTCCCTTGCGTTGGTCAAACGGACTATCCGGTAATCTAATATGCAGACGACACGGTACTGGCCATGCCTGCATGCCCCCAACAAGCCGCAGTCATCAAAGAAATCCTTGTGGACTATGCATCCTCCATTGACCTCTGGATTAACTTTCACGAGTCTACATTGATCCCCATCAATCTATCGGAGGAAACTGCCCTGGCATTTGTGAACCTTTTTGGATGTTCAGTTGGGTCCATGCCGTTTACTTACCTTGGACTCCCTCTCGACACGACTAAACCAACAATCCTTGATCTAATGCCCCTAGTTTGCAGTGCTGAGCGTCGGCTTACCTCCACGATCGCAATGATGTCCTACAGTGGCCGACTTTCTTGGCTTAATGCTACCGTCACATCCCTCCTCATTTACGCCATGCGCACACTCAAGTTCTCACCCAAGCTGATTGATATGCTTGATAAATTTAGAAGGAGGTGTCTCTGGACCAAAAAGACGAAACAAGGGGACAAGTGCAACTCCCTTGCCGCATGGGACATGGTCTACAAACCCAAAAAACATGGTGGCCTAGGGGTTATCAGCATTAAGGTGCAAAATGATGCTCTGCTCATGAAATTTTTACACAAATTTTACAACAAGCTCGACGTCCCATGGGTGCATCTCATTTGGAACACATACTATGCCGACAAGGTCCCCCATGCCACAAATCCAGTTGGCTCGTTTTTGTCGTGTGATATCCTCAAGCTTACACCTGTCTTCTGAGGGTTCTCACAAGTCCAGGTCGTTTCGGGTGCAACTGCTCTAGTTTGGAAAGATCTTTGGGCGGTGGACATTCTGGAAAAATCGCACCCTCACGCGTTCTCCTTTGCCATGCAAGAGGACGTGACTGTCAAAGATTTCTTGGAGAACACGGCGTTGTCGGAAGCCTTTCACCTACCGCTCTCTCCCCAAGCCCTGGCCGAGGTTCAAGATATTCAACGGATTTCCATGCACATGCACCCGTCCACATCTGTCAACGATGTCTAGCATTATACCTGGGGGAAATCTGTCTATCAACTGGACAAGTACTACCGATTCTTTTTTCGAGATGCCAATGCCCACTCAGCCTTCACTCTTCTCTGGCGCTCTCGTTGCATCACGAGGATCAAAGTTTTTGGCTGGCTTGTGATGAATGACCGACTGAATACACGTGATATGCTCAAACGTCTTCATTATGTAATGGTGATGACCACAGTTGCTTGCTTTGCGGCGACCAGGACGAGGAAACTATGGACCATATAATCTTCACTTGCCCATTCAGTCAATCTTGTTGGCAAAAACTTGGGATTAGCTGGCCACCCTTCACCTGCCACCTCCAACCGCTTCAATAGGCTAAAAACTCTTGGGGACGCCCACTCTTTTTTGAAATCTTTTTGGTGGCTTCTTGGAGTCTTTGGAAGGAAAGAAACAATAAACACTTTAGGAGGATTGCACCAACCATCAGTGGGTGGCTGAAAAGATTCAAGGACGATTTTGACCTGCTCCAACATAGGACTAGGGGGGCCACCCTACTTTCATTTCCTCTTTTATTTCTACGTTGCAGTAGTGGTAACACCCCCTGTCTCCCTGGCCCAATCTGTCTAGGCAGGCTGACACCCACATGTAAAATGTAAAGCATTTTGTAACACCCTGTCCTTATATATATAGTAGGAAATGCTCCTACTGTGTTTTCACTTATATCTTTTGAGCTATATAGTTTTTGCTCTAGTGCTTTACTTATATATTTTAGAGCACGGTGGTGGTTTTATTTTATAGATATAATTGATCTCTCATGCTTCACTTATATTATTTTGAGAGTCCTTTGGAACAACATGGAAATTTCCTTTTAGGAATAATATAAAATCTTTTATAGAAGTGCATTTAATACTATGAGAAGTTTGATACTTGATAATTGTTTTGAGATATGGAGATGGTGATATTAGAGTCATGCTAGTTGAGTAGTTGTGAATTTAAGAAATACTTGTGTTGAAGTTTGTGATTCCCGTAGCATGCACATATGGTGAACCGTAATGTGATGAAGTCGGAGCATGATTTATTTATTGATTGTCTTCCTTATGGTCGGGGACGAGCGATGGTCTTTTCCTACCAATCTATCTCCCTAGGAGCATGCGCGTAAATACTTTGTTTCGATAACTAATAGATTTTTGCAATAAGAATGTGGGTTCTTTATGACTAATGTCGAGTCCATGGATTATACATGCTCTCACCCTTCCACCATTGCCAGCCTCTCTAGTATCGCGCAACTTTCGCCGGTACCATAAACCCACCATATACCTTCCTCAAAACAGCCACCATACCCACCTATTATGGCATTTCCATAGCCATTCCGAGATATATTGCCATGCAACTTACCACCATTTCGTTTACTATGACACGCTTCATCATTGTCACAATTGCTTTGTGTGATCATGTAGTTGACATCGTATTTGTGGCAAAGCCACCATTCATAATTCTTTCATACATGTCACTCTTGATTCATTGCATATCTCGGTACACCGCTAGAGGCATTCACATAGAGTCATATTTTGTTCTAAGTATTGAGTTGTAATTCTTGAGTTGTAAGTAAATAAAGTGTGATGATCATCATTATTAGAGCATTGTCCCAAGTGAGGAAAGGATGATGGAGACTATGATTCCCGCACAAGTCGGGATGAGACTCCGGACAAAAATAAAAAAAAATGCCATAAAAAAGGAGAAGGCCCAAAAAATGAGAGAAAAAGAGAGAAGGGACAATGCTACTATCCTTTTTCCACACTTGTGCTTCAAAGTAGCACCATGATCTTCATGATAGAGAGTCTCCTATGATATCACTTTCATATACTAGTGGGAATTTTTCATTATAGAACTTGGCTTGTATATTCCAATGCTGGGCTTCCTCAAAACTGCCCTAGGTCTTCGTGAGCAAGAAAGTTGGATGCACACCCACTTAGTTCTTTTGTTGAGCTTTCATACACTTATAGCTCTAGTGCATCCGTTGCATGGCAACCCCTACTCACTCACATTGATATCTATTGATGGGCATCTCCATAGCCCGTTGATACGCCTAGTTGATGTGAGACTATCTTATCCTTTTTGTCTTGTCCACAACCACCATTCTATTCCACATATATAGTGCTATATCCATGGCTCACGCTCATATATTGCGTGAAGATTGAAAAAGTTTGAGAACATCAAAAGTATGAAACAATTGCTTGGCTTGTCATCGTGGTTGTGCCTATTTAAATATTTTGTGTGGTGAAGATAGAGCATAGCCAGACAATATGATTTTGTAGGGATAACTTTCTTTGGCCATGTTATTTTGAGAAGACATGATTGCTTAGTTAGTATACTTGAATTATTATTATTTTTATGTCAATATTAAACTTTTATCTTGAATCTTTCGGATCTAAACATTCATGCCCAATAAAGAAAAAATTACATTGAGAAATATGTTAGAAAGCATTCCACATCGGAAATTCCTTTTTATCATTTACCTACTCGAGGACGAGCAGGAATTAAGCTTGGGGATGCTTGATACATCTCCAACGTATCTATAATTTTTGATTGCTCCATGCTATTATATTATCTGTTTTGGATGTTAACGGGCTTTATTTTACACTTTTATATCATTTTTGGGACTAACCTATTAACCAGAGGCCTAGCCCAAACTGCTGTTTTTTTGCCTATTTCAGTGTTTTTTGCCTATTCAAATGAAGTCCAAACGGAATAAACCTTCGGGAACGTGATTTTCTCAACAAACGTGATCCAGGAGACTTGGAGTGGGCGTCAAGAAACAATCAAGGAGGCCACGAGGTAGGGGGGCGCGCCTACCCCCTGGGCATGCCCTCCACCCTCGTGGGCCCCTTGTTGCTCCACCGACCTACTTCTTCCTCCTATATAAGTCCACGTAACCCGCAAACATCCAGGAGCACCACGAAAACATAATTCAACCGCCGCAACCGTCTATACCCAAGAGATCCCATCTTGGGGCCTTTTCTGGAGCTCCGCCGAAGGGGGCATTGATCACGGAGGGCCTCTACATCAACTCCATGGCCTCTCCGATAATGTGTGAGTAGTTTACTTCAAACCTTCGGGTCCATAGCTAGTAGCTAGATGGCTTCTTATCTCTCTTTGGATCTCAATACAAAGTTCTCCCCGATTCTCTTGGAGATCTATTCGATGTAATCTTCTTTTGCGGTGTGTTTGTCGAGATCCGATGATTTGTGGGTTTATGATCCAGATTATCTATGAACAATATTTGAATCTTCTTTGAATTTTTTTATGTATGATTGGTTTATCTTTGCAAGTCTCTTCGAATTATCAGTTTGGTTTGGCCTACTAGATTGATCTTTCTTGCAATGGGAGAAGTGCTTAGCTTTGGGTTCAATCTTGCGGTGCTCGATCCCAGTGACAGAAAGGGAAACGAAACGTATTTTATTGTTGCCGTCGAGGATAAAAAGATGGGGTTTATATCATATTGCATGAGTTTATCCCTCCACATCATGTCATCTTACTTAAAGCATTACTCTGTTCTTATGAACTTAATACTCTAGATGCATGCTGGATAGCGGTCGATGTGTGGAGTAATAGTAGTAGATGCAGAATCATTTTGGTCTACTTGTCACGGACGTGATGCCTATATACATGATCATACCTAGATATTATCATAACTATGCCCAATCCTATCAATTGCTCGACAGTAATTCGTTTACCACCGTAATACTTATGCTCTTGAGAGAAGCCACTAGTTAAACCTATGCCCCCGGTCTATCTTCCATCATATTAATCTTCCAACACTTAGCTATTTCTATTGCCATTTATTTTACTTTGCATCTTTATTTCTCTTTATCATAAAAATACCAAAAATATTATCTTATCATATCTATCAGATCTCACTCTCGTAAGTGACCGTGAAGGGATTGACAACCCCTTTATCGCGTTGGTTGCGAGGTTTTTGTTTGTTTGTGTAGGTGCGTGGGACTCGAGCGTGATCTCCTACTGGATTGATACCTTGGTTCTCAAAAACTGAGGGAAATACTTACGCTACTTTACTACATCACCCTTTCCTCTTCAAGGGAAAACCAACGCAGTGCTCAAGAGGTAGCACCGACTTGTTTATGCAAGGCTTTGTGAGTCAACACACGATTCTAGCAGCAGTGACTGTTGGATGTCCATCCAACTGCCGACATGCTTCTTAAATCTCTGATCTTCCCGCTCCAGCCACCTAAACCAGCACCGACGGGACTGCCTGCTCCCTCCTCTTGTGGCCCGCTATCATGCCGCGCAGGCTTCACCGGCCCACCCTACTCCCTCCGCTGGCCTGGCCGCACACAATCAACTGCCTCCTTATTACGCGAAAAAATGATTCCTCCCACTGACATCTGGGACGCACCGTTTCGGAGGCTGACCTGTGGGCCTACTAAGTTGACGCGTACGCAGGGCTTTGTCAACTTAGTCAACAAACGATTCTAGCAGCAATGACTGTTGGATTTGAATCGAACGGTCGTGTTGTTTCTTCAATCGCTGCTCTTCTTGCACTAGCCGCCCAAACTAGCGCCGGCGAGACCGCCTGCTCTTGCCTCCAGTGGCTGGCTGTGCTACCATTGAGGCCTCACCGCCCCTACTACTCCCACCACTGGCGAGGCCCTGCGGTGACGGCAGGCTCACACCACATTCGAACCACTGAACCCTCGTACTCCTCTCCGCGTGGGAATCCACTGCCGCATCTTCCCTGGCTCCACGTCGTCCCCTTCCTAGGCCTCGCCGTTGTCTACCGCCCTGGTGCTCTCGGCACGCCATGGTCAATGAACGACATCCATCGGACGTGGACTTTACGTGGAGAGGCTGACAACTGGGTCCACGGCCGCACACAAGGAAATGCCTCCTTATTACGCGCAAAATAATGATTCCTCCACCTGACAACTGGGACCCACCAGAAGGGCCTCTGTATTTCACGAAAAAATGTTCCCCCCACTGACAGGTCAGACCCACTAGCTATATCTTCGCATGCAAGGAAGTGCCTCCTTATTACACACAAAAAATGAATACTCCCCCTGCTAGTTGGGACCCAACATAGTGGGAGGCTGACATGTGGGCCTACTAAGTTGTCGGGGATGGAGGGCTTTGTCAACTTAGTCAATATCAACGATTCTAGCTCCAGTGACCGTATGATGTCCATGTAACGGCCGTAGTGCTTCTTCAACCTATGGTCTTCTTGCTCCAGCCGCCCAAAGCAGCGCTGGTCGTGCCGCCTGCTCCTGCCTCCCGTGGTTGGCTGTGCTGCCGCGGAGGCCTCACCGCCCCCTATTACTCCCACCGCTGGCCAGGCCCTGCGATGACGGTAGCCTCACACCGCAGCCGAACCAGTGAACCCTCATACTCCTCTCCGCGTGGGCATCCACTATCGCGTCTTCCCCGGCTCCGCGTCGTCCGCTTTCCTAGGCCTCGCCGTCGTCCACCGCCTTGGTGCTCTCAGCGCGGCGTGGTCAATGTGGTCAATGAACGACTTCCATCGGAAGAGTACTTTACATGGAGAGGCTAACAGCTGGGTCCACGACCGCAGCAAGGTAGTGCCTCCTTATTACGCGCAAAATAATTATTCCTCCACCTGACAGCAGGGACCCATCAGATGGGCCACCATATTTCATGAAAAAACGTTTCCCCCATGACTGCTCGGACCCACCAGCTACATCTTCGCACACAAGCAAGTGCGTCCATATTACAGGAAAAAATGATTCGCCCGACTGACTGCTGGGACCCACCAGGTACATCTTCGCATGCAAGGAAGTGCCTGATAGTTGGGACCCACCTGGTTGAAGCATACGCAGCTTTGGCATTCTGGTCGCGAACATGTACGTACATACGATCGGTCTGTCTGCAGGCTGCAGCGATGAACCAAGGCCGTGTAAGGAAGGGCACGTGTCGTAGTAGAGGCGCGCACGTGTCGTAGTAAAGGCGCGTACATAGCATGTACACGTACGCATAGTGGTCAGGGTGCAAGAAAGTAAACACAGCCACTTATGTACATACGGGCGGGGTCTCCAACGCCTACTCGCGCATATATATATACGGACGGCTAGGGCTTGTGTACATGGAGAGTCAATGGACGGCAGCAACGGCGTCCTGTTCATCAGGCAGCGAACCGGCTGGGTCGGAACGGAGAAACATCGTCCTGTTCATCGGGAGGCAACCGACTGGGTCGGAATATGTCATGTTCATCAGGAGCCAACCAGCTTGGATGGAACAAACGATGGAAACGAGGCCTGTTTGTCGGCATCCTGGGAACGGGGGTCCCCAGACTTGCCTGCCTGCGGCCCACGACATGGCTGGGCTAGCAGGTCAGTACGACCCATCTTCATCGACAAGGCATCCAAGACCCTCGCGAGGCGGACGGCGCAATACCTCCTCAGAAGCGGCCTCGCCAGGCAGGCTCACGAGGGGCGGAGAGATCAAGGTAGGGTAAACCTCGCGAGGCCCTCGTGACGTTCGCCATGACAATCAAGACCAGGCGGGCGCCAGCACGCGCAACGTCCTTGTTTCCTCTTTGGTGTCAAGGGGGCAAGCACATGCACGGAGTACTGAGGCATCAGACAATGGTTTCCATATCGGTGCAACGAGACCAAGAGAAAAAGGACGGCAGGATGGAGGTCACCATGGAGCCCAAGACGGCGTCATCACTAGAGCCTGTGGCAGGCGAAGACCACCTTTTGTCAGGATAACTTGTACTAGCTATCCCCTTTTGAATTGGCCGTTGTTGGCTCCCTTCCCGCTCAATATTTGGGGAGAGTACCAGGGCCTATATAAGTTGAACTAGCCACCACAGTGAAGGGGGACGAAAAGACAAGAGGGGGACGAAAGACAAGAAGGGAGAGGATCGACCTCATCACAAGCGAGAAGCAGATCCAAGATCATCTCACCCACACAAGTTCTCCAAGCACAAGAACACCTCAACCTCAGGAGGCTGTTCTTCCCCTTGTAACTATTCTTCATCAGCCCAAGAGGCAATCCGCCACCACCAGATGAGAGTAGGGTATCACACCACAACGGTGGCCCGAACTAGTATAAATCTTGTGTCTTTCTGTGTTGTGAGTCCGTTGAGTTCATCTGCGAGATCTTAGAAAGCTAGGGCGTGGATCGATAGGGAGAAAACCATCGCGCACACCCCATTGATCAAACCTCAAGGGTTTGCCAAAACCCGTGATCCGACATTTGGCGCGCCAGGTAGGGGTGCGCTGAAGCTTCCTTCCGTCGCTTCATGCTCCGTCGCTTCGTCGTCTCCATGGCAGACGCTCGCCGCGCTCGTGTCGAGCGCCAGGCTGCCCTCGCCGCCCATGTTGCTCAGACGGCTCCCATCGGCAGGTTGCCTCATCGTTCCCCGTCGCCTGCCGCCAACGCAGCCACCGGCCCGGCGAGGAACAAGCAGCAAGCATCCTTGCTGCATCCCTCGGTGCGGCGAGACGGCCGCACCGCCACTCCATCGCTGACCCCGGCCGGTTCTTCTTCCCATGCACGTCAGCCTCCCATGGATGCACGGGCTGCGCTCCTCATGGCGCACGAGCTCCTGCGCTACCGTCCGGTCAATGACCTCTACGAGGACTGACTCGACTGCATTGCCGAGCTTGTCCGCGCCGTAGGGGGCTCCCCTGCGCCGTCGCTCTCTCCGCCTCGCCCTCTGGCACCTACGGGCAACGTAGCTCACGGAGCGCCTCCACCACCTACGGGCAATGTAGCTCACCGAGCGCCTCCACCACCTCAGCCCCAGGACGGCGCCCTGGCGCCAAGACGCGCGGCTCCGTGATGCGACCCGCCGTGTCCCGCGCCCGCACGTGATGAGAGAAGCTGTCAAGAAGTCCCTCGGCCGCAACAAAACGCTCCGCCGCTCCTCGCGCCACCGCGCCAGGACCGGCTGCTGCGGCAAGCCCACGCGCCACCTGTAGCGGTAGGGCGCGGACCCCATCAAGACCAAGCTCCACCCCCAAGGCGGGTCCCGATGACCATAGCTGGCTGCCGCGCTTTCACCCTCGAGCTGCGCAGCGTCGCCTGGCCGGGCAAGTTCAAGCCAGATCTACCTCCTCTCTATGACGACACCCCCGACCCCGAAGAGTTCTTGTAGCTCTATGAGCTGAGCATCGAAGCGGCTAATGGTGACGAGAAGGTCATGGCGAACTGGTTTCCCATGGCTCTCTAGGAAGGTGCCCGCTCCTGGCTCCTGAACCTGCCTCCAGGCTCAATCTCCTCCTGGGACGAAATGCGCACCCGCTTCATCGTCAACTTCCAGGGCACTCGCGACCGCCCGCCGGTCGCGGGTGACCTGTGCCGCATCAAGCCACAACCAGGGGAGACCCTGCAGAAGTACATTCAGTGCTTCAACATCGCATGGATCAAGATCCCGAAGGTGACCGGCGAGCCCATCATCTCTGCGTTCTCTAATGGCGTCCGCGATGTCAAGATGAAGGAGGAGCTCGCCATCCATGAAGAGCTGTGCACGACCCTGGAGCTATTCAACATCACGACCAAGTGTGCTAGAGGTGAGGAGGGGTGCCTCTCCCTTCTCGAGCTCCCTGCCACGGACCCAGAGGAGAAGAAAGTCAAGGCCAAGGACATGAAGCGCAAGGGAGCAGCCGTGCTCGCAGCGGAACCAGACACCAAGCATGGCAGAGACCAACCAGAGTCATCCAAGGACAGCCGTCCGTTCTGCGCCTTCCACAACCTGAACACTAACAACACCAGCGACTGTCAAGAGCTCAGAGCCATTCGCGAAGGGCTATTCGGTCGATGCCTCGAGCACGGCGACCGGGGCTACAGCCGAGGAGGAGGACATGGTGGTGGACGCTGGGACGACCGTGGCCCATGCTAGGAGTGGCGCGATCGGCCTCGTGAGGACCGCTGGCAGGACCAGCCTCGCGAGGGCGCCTGGAGGGATCAGCCTCGTGAGGATCGTCCTCAAGGCAAAGCCGGGCTCCCTTCGCTGCCACCACCGCCGAGAAGGAATGACGAACACCATCAGGACGAGGGAGCTGGAGGCTTCCAGGAACCACGCGTTATCGCCTGCATCTTGGGCGGAGCCCAGGCCCCAGCCTCGCCGCGTATCTTCAAGCAGTTTGCTCGTGAATTCAATGCAGTCCTCCCCAAGCTCGAAGCCACGCAACCACTGAGATGGTCCCAGTGCCCCATTACGTTCAACTCGACAGACCAGCTCAAGTGCGCAGCTATCACTCGCACCCTCCCGATGCTTTGCTCCCTAGTCATCAGCAATGTGCAAGTTACCAAGACCCTCATCAACGGTGGCGCAGGGCTCAACATCTTGTTCGTCGACACGTTCGACAGCCTCCAAGTGCCGTATGACCAGCTTCAACCCACCAAGCCTTTCTCAGGAGTAACCGACAGTTCTACCATGCTGATAGGGCAGGTCCGCCTCCCTGTCACCTTCGAGGAACGCAAGCACTACCACACCGAGCTCATCGACTTCGACGTTGCGCACATCCGTCTGCCGTACAACGCCATCCTCGGGTATCCAGCCATGGCCAAGTTCATGGCGGTGGCCCATCACGGCTACAATGTCCTCAAGATGCCGAGAAGCAGCGGGATCATCACGGTCCCATGTGAAGAAAGAGACGCGGTGTGCTCTCTTGAGCGTGCCTTCCAAGCCGCAACAATCGACGACCCCGACAGCAAGGGCGAGGGCCCTCCCGAGGCCATCCCCAAGAAGAAGAAGCAGCTGCGACATGCAAGACCTCAGGAGGGTGACGCCACGGCCGAAGTCTCGTCAGGATCAGCGCCCGCTCCAGGGGCGTCTCCCTCCATCGCATAGGAAGGAGTGCCCGACGCCCTTCTCGGACAGGGCTTGGGGGCTTTCTTCTGGAAGGCCTCAGACTTTGCCCACATCACGAGGGAGGCACTCGGGCACCACTTGGAGACGTGCTTCGTGGCACGTCTCCCTCAGGAGGGCACATGGCAAGGATTGCCCACCGTTCAGGAGTTCATCACCAAGACCACCCAGGAGTTGCAAGACGCAAGGGCCATGCGCGGCGACCGCCGCTCGCGAGACGCAGCTTCCTATCCAGGCGAGGATGCCGAGCTGCATGTCTGCATCAATGTTCTAGGGCTCAAAAGGGCCGTTTCTCAGGAGCTTTTCTGGCCTTCACGTGTGGGACGCTGCAAGGGCCCACCGCACGGCTACGTTCGCATGTCCTTTGGCCTGCCAAGTGTATCGTCCTCCTACCAGTGCAACTTGCGACGCATCGTAGCAGATCGGGAAGCCATGCACCACGTCGTCCTGATGGAGATGGAGACGGTCCTCAAGGAACCACCTGAGCCCCCAGAGCCTCCCGAGGCTTAGAGCTTCGGAGGCTCGTGAGGAGCAACCCCTTTGCCGTGAACCTTCAACTCCCTCAACTCTCCTTCGTCAACATTACCAGGTGACATCTTTCCGAGTTCATTTAGCTAGGAGCGCCCCTCGGGATGCATCATTCAAAGGCCGCGTGGGTCCGTCCCTGTGTCATTTATGCCTTTTTTATGTCTTTAGCTTACCTTGTTGGGGGCGCCCCTCGGGCTGCATCATCCCCAAGCCGCTCAGGCCTGACCTAGTGGCACGTATCTCTCATGCACTTGCTTAAGTCTGCTACTCTCATGTTCGATCTACCTATGATTACTACTTGCTCGATCGCCACCCATCATGGGGACCGCACGCCGGCCATCTTTCTTCAGGACCCTTCGCGTGAGTAAATTGAGCACGGCGTCTGTGCTCGGGTCCGTCCCTGCAGCATCGGTAAATCCAACGGCTGAGCTCTGTCTGGTGGGCTAGCCCCATTTACGTCACCTCCTGGGGCCGTTGGTGCTTTGCATTCTCACGCGATAACCTCAGGAGATTCGTTCGTCGTAGGTTGTCTGACCACCTCGTAGGTCCAGCACCACAAACAAGAATCAAGACCAGGCGCAACCCGCCTTTAGGTAGGGCCTCGTGAGTCCCGCGTTGGCTCATGAGTGCCTAGATACACCTCGTCTAGCCATGTCGTGCAAGCCACGTGTCAGGGCGGGGCTGTACATGCCCCGGGGGCTCTCCGCAGAGGGAGCCCCCCCGCCCACACACAAGTGGAAGCGGCATGCTCCGCGCTGGCCGTCGACACTGCCGAGGAGCGGCTATGCCCGTGCACAAGAGGAAGCACTATGCTCCGCGCTGGTGATAAACAGCTGACGGCGGCTTCGCAGTCGTACCAACCTCAGGTAGCCCAGAGCTCAGTGTCCGGCCTCACTGCAACGCCTCCCCTGAGGAGAGCCGCGCGAGGGGGCTGGGCATGGGGGCTACGCTCCGGTCACGCCCAAGCGTACGCCACCTAGCCAGGTCTCCCGGACCTGGTCGTCGCACGCCCCTCCCGAGCCGAGCCTCGGCGAGGGCAAAGGTATAGAGATTGTTTGCACGTCAAGGGGGACTCCTGAGCATCGTGACTCAGGAGCCTAACTGGTCACGTAGCCGCTCACTCCTTGGTCCGTCCTAGTCTTCGGTGGGCCCAATAGCGGTTGAGGTATGCGTGGGGCTGGGCTCTTCCGACGTAGAACATCAACCTATCCTCATGTACTCTCCCTATAAGCTGTTTGTGCGTCAAGGGGGACTCCTGAGCATCGCGACTCAGGAGCCTAACTCGTCACGTAGCCCCTCACTCCTTGGTCCGTCCTGGTCTCCAGTCGGCCCAACGGCAGTTGAGGTATGCGCGGGGCCGGGCTCTGCCAACGCAGAACACAAAGCAAATAGGAAGAAAATTGCAAAATCTCAAGGCAAACATTATAGGACATATTATGCTCACAATATCAAATGAAAGTTTTAACGCCTCCACGAGGCCTGATACACATTGCAGGAATGAAACAGGAAAGCAGCCGCAGGTCACCCCTGGACACCGCCATCTATAGGATCGGTGGCATCGCCGGTCGTGGGTGTCGGCGTTCTGGGAACGGGGGTCCCCAGACTTGCCTGCCTGCGGCCTGCGGCGTGGCTCAAAGGAGGCCCAGCATGTCCCATCTTCATCAACACAAGACTCAAGACCCTCGCGAGGGGCCAAGCCTTGCAGGGCGGACGACACGGTGCATCCTTAGGCGCAACCTCCTCAGGCTGGCTCGTGAGGAGGCGGAGAGATCAAGGCAGGGTACCTTGCAAGGTGTCCATGACGCAAGCCATGACGATCGAGGGTGCCAGGTGGGCGCCATCGCGCGCAACGTCCTTCTTTCCTCTTTGGTGCAAAGGGGGCAAGCGCAGCTGCGGAGTACCGAGGCATCAGGCAAGGGCTGCCATTTCGGTGCAACGAGACCAAGACTAGGAGGACTACGAGACGGAGGTCACCATGGAGCCCAGCACGATGTCACCACAGAGCCTTTGGCAGGCGAAGACCAACTTTAGTCAGGATAAGTGTACTAGATGTTCCCCTTCGAATTGGCCAATTGTTGGCGCCCTTCCCGCTCAATATTTGGGAAGAGGCCCAAGGCCTTTGCCTATAAATAGGACCGGCAACCCACGTAGCAAGGGGTCGGTTCGATCTCAACCAGACGGTCGACAAGTGAGAGAAAAGCAGAGAGAGTGAGCGAGAGAGAGAGAGAAGGGTGACTGAACTCCTCCTAGCAGTTCATCCCCCCAGCCAAGAACAGACCCTCGCGAGGCTGTTCTTCCTTGTATTGTTCACCATCACCAGCCCCAGGAGGCAATCCACCAACCACACACTGGAGTAGGGTATTACACCACAACGGTGGCCCGAACCAGTATAAACCTTGTGTCTCTTGTGCAGTTCTTTTAGTAGTTTAGATCTTTGTGAGGCGGGGAGGTAGAAGGTGTGATCTCCGCGCGCACCCCAGTGTTCAAACCTTAAGGGTCTGCCGGAACCTGTGATCCGACATTTGGCGCGCCAGGTAGGGGTGCGCGGGAATCTGTCTTCCACCACTCCGCTCTCCTCCGACCGCCGCATCCATGTACGGCGCCGGTCGAGCTCACGTCGCCCCGGCGGCCCTCGCCTGTGGGCGTTCTCGTTGTCCCCCATCGCCCGCCGTCAACACTGCCACCGGCCCGGCGGGGAACGAGCGGCAAGCACCCCCCAGCATCTGCCTACGCGGCGGAGTAGCTGCACCGCAACATCGACGCCTCCGGTCGTTGTGGCCCTCCTGGGCGGCTCGTAGGCGCCGCCCACAAGTCGCCACGTCAAGCCTTTTGCCCGCCGGGTTAGCGCCGGTTCCGCACGGCAGGGGGCTCCCCCGGACCGGGCGGCGCACGAGGCCGGTCTGACCTTCAGCTCGGAGGACCACCCCACCAACCTGGTCGGCTCGGGCACGCTCCCCCTGTTGTGCACCCCCACCATCTGCCATGTGGCCGTCACCAGAACCCTCGTTGATGGCGGCGCGGGCCTCAGCGTGCTTTCGGTCGAGACTTTCAACCTCCTCTGCATACCCCGAGAGCGGTTGCGACCCAGCTGATCTTTCTCGGGAGTCGGGGGCGGATCATCCGACTCCCTGGGACAAATCCGGCTCCCGGTAACCTTCGGCACCTACGACAACTTCCGCACGGAGATGGTCGACTTCGACATCGCCCCCATCGGCCTCCCTTACAACGCCATCCTCGGCTACCCGGCGCTGGCTCAGTTCGTGGCCACCACGCACCCGGCGTACAACCTCATGAAGATGCCCGGGAGCAGCGGCACCCTCGCCGTGCACGGGGACACCGGGGACGCCGTGTGAGTACTCAAGCTCGCCTTCAAGACGGCGGCATCGGCACGGCCCGTCAACGCGGAGACCCCTGAGCCCAAGGGGGCTGCGCCCGCCAAGAAGAAGCAGTTGTTCACCCAGGACAAGGCAGAAACCAAGCAGATACCCGTCGACGAGGACGGGTCCTCCAGTGCCACTTTCACCATAGGCGCCAACCTTGAGCCTGAGCAGGAGGAGGCCTTGGTCAAGTTCCTGCGCGCGAATAAGAAATTATTTTCTTGGGAGCCCGATCAGCTGGCGGGGATCCCCAGGAGTGTCATCGAGCATCACCTCAACGTGTGCCCAAATGTGCGCCCCGTGAAGCAGAAGGCCAGGCGGCAGTCCGTGGAGAAGCAGGCCTTCATTGTCCAAGAGACCCGCAAGCTAGAAACCATTGGGGTCATTCGCGTGGTCCGATACCCGGATTGGTTGGCCAACCCTGTCGTTGTGCCCAAGAAAGGGGGGAAGGAACGCATGTGTGTTGACTTCACTAACCTCAACAAAGCATGCCCAAAAGATCCATTTCCGCTCCCCCACATCGACCAGATCACCGATTCCACTTCGGAGTGCGACCTGCTATGCTTCCTGGACGCCTTCTCTGGGTATTAGCAGATCAAGATGGCGGTAGAAGACGTTGAGAAGACCGCCTTCTTAACCCCGTGCGGGGTATACTGCTATACATGCATGCCCTTCGGACTGCGTAACGCAGGGGCAACCTTTCAGCGGCTGATGCACATCACCTTGGGCCCGCAACTCGAAAAGAATGTCGAAGCCTACATTGATGACATTGTAGTAAAAATCTCGGGAGGCCAAGACCCTGATACAAGACCTGGAGGAGACCTTCGTGAGCCTCGACGCAGTAAACCTGCGGCTACCCGGAGAAATGTGGGTTCGGCGTCCCCTCGGGCAAGCTTTTGGGATTCCTCGTGTCCCATCGTGGCATCGAGGCCAACCCCGAGAAGGTTAAGGCGGTCGAGGACATGAGTCCGCCAAAGACCCTCAGAGAAATGCAGAAGCTCACTGGGCGCATGACCGCGCTAGGACGATTCATCTCCAAATTAGGGGAGCGAGCGCTGCCTTTCTTTCAGCTGATGAAGAAAAAGGGGCCCTTTGAATGGACTGAAGAGGCAGATAAGGCATTTCAAGATCTCAAGAGGTACCTGACCAGTCCCCCAGTCATGGTGGCTCCGCGCCCTCAAGAGCCCCTGCTGCTTTACCTCGCTGCCACTCCCTACTCCGCCAGTGCAGCCCTGGTGGCGGTTAGGGAGGAGCGCCAAGTCAAGACCGCAGCGGCAGCCCGAGGCAAGACAAAACAGGAACAAGGAAAGCCTGCAGAAGCCGCAACCGCAGTTGAGGAGGGTCAGCTGCCGAAGAATGCACTGAGGCAGGAGAGGCCGCATGCCCGGATGGTCCACCTCCCGAAGCCACGTCATCTCGTGAGGCGCCCTTACCTCCCGAGGGCGCCGCGACCCTAGATACTCTCAGCCTTGTTGAGCATCCCGTCTACTTTGTTAGCATGGTGTTATGGGACACGAGGGCATGGTACCCAATGCCTCAAAAGCTCCTCCTCGCGCTACTGGTAGCCTCACGCAAGCTGCGTCACTACTTCCAGGCTCATCCCATCAAAGTCGTCTCATCGTACCCCATTGAGAGAGTGCTCAGGAGCCCTAACTCAGCCGGAAGGGTCGCCGAGTGGAACATGGAGCTGCAGGCGTTTCAGCTCGAGTTCAGCACAACCGGGGTCATTAAAGGAGCAGCGTTGGCGGATTTCATAGCGGAATGGGCAGAGGCACCAGGCCTCAGGGACAACGAGGATCGGTCCCTCTCTCCTGGGAGTGAGGCGCCGGAAGGCTGGGTCATGTACTTCGATGGGGCGTTCTCCAGACACGGCGCGGGGGCTGGTGCGGTGCTGATATCACCCACTCAGGATAAGCTCTACTATGCCATATAGCTCTGTTTCTAGCAAGGTGAAAAGGTCTCCAACAACATTGCAAAATATGAGGGACTGATAGCCGGGTTGAAGGCCACATTAGCCCTGGGAGTGAAACGTCTCACCGTCAAGGGCGACTCGCAGCTCCTAGTCAACTTCTCCAACAAGGTGTACGAGCCGAAGGACGAGCATATGGAGGCCTACCTAGCGGAGGTCCGCAGGATGGAAAAGCAGTTCTGGGGGCTGGAGCTGAAGCACATGCCCCGTGGCACCAATCAGGAAGCTGACGACATAGCCGAACGGGCATCCAGGCGGTTGCCGCAGGAACCCGGCGTCTTCGAAGAGCGGCTCTTCAAACCCTCAGCACAGCCGACGTTATCAAACACCGCTCAGTCTCCAGAGGAGCTCCCCCAGCCGCCAGCCTCGGGAGGCCCGGTCTGTGGGCCAACCTCAGGAGCACGCCTGCTCCTGGCGATGGAACCTCAGGAGGAGTGCTGGATCGCAGAACTCCGGAGTTATTTAACACAAGGGGCCTACCGGAAAAGGAAGAGGAAGCGGAGCGTGTGGCGCGGCAGGCCACGGCATACTGCATCAAAGATGGAGAACTTTACCGGAAGCGACCAAACGGTGTATCTCTGCGCTGCATCTCCAGGGAGCAAGGAAAGGAACTACTGGAGGACATACACGGCGGAGACTGCGGACACCACTCATCATCACGGACCCTCGTTGGCAAGGCATTCCGTAGCGGGTTCTATTGGCCCACCATGCTCAACGACGCAATCGAATTGGTAAAGGCTTGTGAGGCCTGCCAGTTTCATTCCAAGCAGATCCATCAACCGGCGGGGGGCCTGCAGACAATACCCATCTCGTGGCCATTCGCAGTTTGGGGGTTGGATATTCTGGGCCCGTTCCCTCAGGCGCCAGGGGGCTACCATTACCTCTACGTCGCCATTGACAAGTTCACCAAGTGGGCAGAAGTGGAGGCTGTCCGTACCATCCCCGCTGGCTCCGCGGTCAAGTTCATCAGGGGTATCGTGAGCCGGTTCGGGGTGCGGAATCGCATCATCACAGACAAGGGTTCGCAGTTCACTAGTAATCTCTTCAAAACATACTGTGCTAACCTTGGGACGCAGATATGCTACGCTTCGGTGGCACACCCACGAAGCAATGGGCAGGCCGAACGAGCCAACGCGGAGGTCCTGAGAGGCCTCAAGACCAGGACATTCAAGAAGAAGCTGGAGGCCTGCGGCAGAGGCTGGTACGACGAGCTCCAGTCCGTGTTGTGGTCCATCCACACAACCACAACCAAACCAACTGGGGAGACCCCGTTCTTCCTGGTCTATGGAGCCGAAGCAGTCCTTCCTCACAAGGTCAGGCATCGCTCCGTGCGGGTCCTGGCGTTCGACGAGGCACAGCAGGACGCCATGCGGGGGATGGACCTCATACTAGGGAAGGGACGCCGCTGGGAAGCCGTGCTGCGAGCGGCAAGGTACCAACAGGCGCTACGACGATATCACTGCCGCAACATCCACCCCAGGACCCTCGAGGTAGGAGACCTCGTACTCAGGCGGGTTCTCTCCAGGGAGGGGCTGCACAAGCTCTCTCCCATGTGGGAGGGCCCGTTCAAGGTTGTTCATGTTTCCAGGCCAGGCTCCGTGCGCTTGGAGACTCAAGAGGGGGAGCCGATCTAGAACGCATGGAACATCCAGCACCTCCAGAGGTTCTACCCCTAAAAGGCCCAGAGCCTGTGAAGCAAGGCGAGTGCCTGTGAAGCTATCCCTTTTTGGAAAAGGCCCAGAGCGTGTGAAGCAAGGCGAGTGCCTGTGAACCTATCCCTTTTTGGAAAAGGCCCAGAGCCTGTGAAGCTATCCCTTTTTGGAAAAGGCCCAGAGCCTGTGAAGCAAGGCGAGTGCCTGTGAAGCTATCCCTTTTTGGAAAAGGCCCAGAGCCTGTGAATCAAGGCGAGTGCCTGTGAGGCTATCCCTTTTTGGAAAAGGCCCAGAGCCTGTGAAGCAAGGCGAGTGCCTGTGAAGCTATCGCGTTTTGGGAAAGGCCCGGAGCCTGTGAAGCAAGGCCAATGCCTGTGAAGCTCGCCGCCCCGTGACACACTCACGTAATAATGAGTGGGGCTATACACGCCCCGGAGTCTCAGGAGCACCGGCCTCAGGCCCTGGGGCTCCCTCCCACGCCCAGTGGCAGCACTTAGCTCCGCGCTGGTGAGAAGACGTCGAAGACTAGATTAGGTGCCGGACGCGGCTTTTTCATTTGCTTTCTGCAGTTGACGTGTTTACTTGCATTTGAAGTCTTATTGAAGTTGTCGCTGTTGCTGATTTGTGGTTCGTCGATTTTCGCTCCTCGCTTTGGTTTCCCTCATAAACGACCTCGCGAGGGATGGTACTCAAACGTCCTCGCGAGCGTTTCTGCTCTAGCAGCTGGAAGGTTTCATGGCCCGGGCACGTTACAGGAGCACCCCTCTAGTCCGTGCCCCTCGGGCACCGCGATGCGCACACAGGGCCTGGGTCGGTCGCCCCCCCGGCAGGGGTCAAAGACTATCTACGCACAGGCGTGTAGTTAAGAGGCGCAAAAATAAGATCAAGGTAATGGCTAAAACGGCAATAATTCCCAACACGCCCCAGCGGGGCTCCATGCAGCTGTTTTGTCTTACACAGGAAACAAAAGGAAAAGGAAAGGACGAGCTCGGCGCAGCCCTCCTCACAACAGCACGCGGAGGCGACCCGAGCAGCCTCCGGGCCTCAGGAAGACTCCCTCTCGCGCTTCACCGGGGCACGACGGCGGGCGGACTGCGGCCACCGCTGGAGGAGTCGCTTGAGGAAGAGTTGATGAAGCTTGAGGAGTCTCGGGCGCCGCCATCCGCACGGGCGCTATCTCCTCCATCACCGTCGGAGCGGGGCCCCCGGCCACGGTCGTCGTCCTCAGGGCAACACCCCGCGCGGCGACCATCTTCCCCAAACACCCTCACATAGAGGGTGGCGTCGCCGTCAAACCTGAAGTGCAGGGTGCACCGGTGCCCCAGGCCGCGAGCACGGGCGAACGCCTACCAGCCACGAGTTAAGGCCAAGCCCCCATTGGCGGAGACCTCCAGCGTGGCCCACGAGGTCCTACTGCAGCAGCCCTCCGCCTGGAGCCAGAGGCCACCAGGAGCACCGACCGGGAGTTCACCAAGGAGGAAGCGAGGGAGTTGGAGCCGGGTGCTAGTCGGCTCCGCCGACCAGACGACGAACTCCGGAAGCACCTGCGCAGCGCGAAAGTGCGGCCTGGGGGAGCGCGCGACCGAGGCGCATCCCTCGGCCACAGCGGCTCGCCCGCCGCCGCACTGGGAGCCGCCACCATGACCACCAAACGCTACCGGGGCGGCCACCGGATGCTTCCGAGGGCGCCCACGACCGCGCTTGGGCGGGGGAGAGGCAGGATCGACCTAGAGGGCCTTCCCCTTCTCCGCAGCCGAGTACCTCCTCGATGGAGCCATCACACCAAGGCGGGGCAAGAATTGAGGCAAAGGAGAAAACAAGAAGAGATGGACTGGAAGGGCACGCGCCGTGCCATACTTATAGCCGGCGAAGGCCAACCGCCGGCCTCCATGATCACAGGTAATTATGACACGATCTTCATGCAGGGACTTGTCCAACTCGCACGATCACCGAGGCGTCGTGGGGAAGTGGAGACACCCACGTCCCATCAACCGCCATGCGGCGCCTAAGGCCGCAGGCTATTAGGGCCCGCGGCGCTTCGCCCTTGCCCTTTCGCCTCTTGGCACGGCCAAGTCCATGCGCGCCTTGGGCCCGGGGGCTACTGTCGGCGTTCTGGGAACGGGGGTCCCCAGACTTGCCTACCTGCGGCCTGCGGCGTGGCTCAAAGGAGGCCCAGCATGGCCCATCTTCATCAACACAAGACTCAAGACCCTCGCGAGGGGCCAAGCCTCGCGGGGCGGACGACATGGTGCATCCTCAGGCGCAGCCTCCTCAGGCTGGCTCGCGAGGAGGCGGAGAGATCAAGGCAGGGTACCTCACGAGGTGCCCACGATGCAAGCCGTCACGATCGAGGGTGCCAAGCGGGCGCCAGCGCGCAGCGTCCTTCTTTCCTCTTTGGTGCAAAGGGGGCAAGCGCAGCCGCGGAGTACCAAGGCGTCAGGCAAGGGTTGCCATTTCGGTGCAACGAGACCAAGACCAGGAGGACTACGAGACAAAGGTCACCATGGAGCCCAGCACGACGTCACCACAGAGCCATTGGCAGGCGAAGACTAACTTTAGTCAGGATAAGTGTACTAGATGTTCCCCTTCGAATTGGCCAATTGTTGGCGCCCTTCCCGCTCAATATTTGGGAAGAGGCCCAGGGCCTTTGCCTATAAATAGGACCGGCCACCCACGTAGCAAGGGGTCGGTTTGATCCCAACCAAACGGTCGACAAGTGAGAGAAAAGCAGAGAGAGTGAGCGAGAGAGAGAGAGAAGGGTGACTGAACTCCTCCTAGCAGTTCATCCCCCTAGCCAAGAATAGACCCTCGCGAGGCTGTTCTTCCTTGTATTGTTCACCATCACCAGCCCCAGGAGGCAATCCACCAACCACACACTGGAGTAGGGTATTACACCACAACGGTGGCCCGAACTAGTATAAACCTTGTGTCTCTTGTGCAATTCTTTTAGTAGTTTAGATCTTTGTGAGGCGGGGAGGTAGAAGGTGTGATCTCCGCGCGCACCCCAGTGTTCGAACCTTAAGGGTCTACCGGAACCCGTGATCCAATAGTGGGACCGAGGATGAAGCCGCGAAACTTCTTTAGCAGGGCCTCCACCTGACCTTTCACGGCTGCGGTGGCGGCCGCACAATGTTCATCAGCTACAAGCTCCAGCAGCTCGTCAAAGACAAGCGCTGGGGTCATGAAGGTACAGATGGCTGAAGACACGCGTCAACACAGCCGAAGAAAGGACACGAGCCTCTGCCTCAGCCATAGGGCCGATGCACTCCACGACTTTCTCAAGTTCCTTCACCAAGTGGGGAAGCAGCCGAGGAGGGCCATCCTCGTCGGTGGTCAGCGGCTTCTCCAGGCCCTTCTCGTACAGTGACTCCAGCGCCACGCTGGACCTCTTCTTAAGAAGCGAGAAGGCCTCGCGGTCTTCTTCCAGGACCTTCACCTTGGCATCGAGCTCAGCCTCCCTTATCTTTGCCTTCTACTCTAGTTCCTCTAGTCGGCTGCGCTCCACGGCCTTCGCCTTCGTCAGCTCCCCCTGCTCAACATCGTGGCCCTTGATGGCGTCCTCCTGAGCCTTCATCTCCCCCTCCTTCGCTTCGCGGTCGCATGCTTCTTTTCCGTGGTCGTCGCGCAGCCTCTTCAGCTCGCCCTCTAGCTCTCGGTAGCGGTCGCGGGCGGCCTCGGTGTCCTTCAACGCCACCTCGCGGTCAGTTGCAGCTCTGGCGGCGGCCTACTTCTCCTTCTCGGAGGCTGCCGCGGCCTGGCTCAGCGACGCTCGAATGGCCGAGTCGGAGTGAAGCCAGCCTGAGGCCAGCTCCAGGCGCCCAGCCACTAGGTGCGGGTCCGCACCCAGGAGGTCTTCTCGCAGCTTGGCCATCCCCGAGAAGACACGCTCCAAGGTTGCGGAGGGAGCAGAAGAATTTGGGGCCAGAGGAGCAGGATGAGGAGGAGCTGACGTTGTTACCAGAGCCTAGAAGAGAGAGGGATCCGGAGCCCTTGGGACCTCATCAGCAGAGCCAGGCGCCGGTACCTCCGGTACCTCCGGAGCCAGCGAGGCCACGGGGGCTGGTTCATCCTGCCGATGCTCCTCTTGGCCTCGCGGGGGCGACCGGGCTGGGGAGGTGCGGGTGTCGTCGCCTCTCTTCTCCGCAGAGGGAGGCACGGCTGCGACATCCCCCTTCCTCTTCTTCGCTGAAGACTCCAGCCTGATCAACCAGGCGAATGTTAGAAAACAGCAAGTACAAGCAGGAACAAGATGAAGCTCGAAGCACTTACTGATCCACTACGACATAGTCCACCCTCCGCTTGGTGAGCCTAAAACCGGAAAGCGTCGGAGACTAAGGAGTGGGCACATGGGCTCCGAGAGCAGAAGACGGTGCACTGGTAGGACCAGAGCCGGTCCCAAGCGGCACCACGTCGGAGGAAACATCGCAAGATACCAGCGACGATCTACCCCTTATCGGGATGAGGGGAAACTCTCTCACCTCCCGGCGGGTAATGACCTCGGCGTCGTCTGGTAGGGCGCGGAGGATGTCGGCCTTGCTTAAAGGGGAGTTCTCCCCCATTCCCTCGGGGATCTCCTCCGAGTCCTCCTCCTCTTCCTCCTCGCGGGACTTGTCAGAAGACACCTCCATCGGCTTCGGCATTGCGGAGGCCCCATCGAGCGCCGGCGGTACCAACCCGCGCGCATTAAAGGTTAGCCTGGAGGCAACGAATTGCTCCCAGTCCTTGCGATGGAACAAAGGAAGAAAGGCGCTCGATGGGTACTCTTGGTTGTCCCCAACCAAGAGGCGCAGGACTGCAGTCAGCTCGTCATCAGGCAGGGCCACCATGCTCAGACGAACCTTGTCTTCTTCATCTCCAAGCTTCCACAAGGGGCGTGTGCGTGCCTGGAGTGGAGCAATGCGCAACATCAAGAATTCCCTCAGGAGCATGACCCCAGTCACCTTGGCCGCCTTTGCATTGCACAGCTTCAAATTGGTCTTCATCTGCTCCAACACCGACGACGCCCGCTCGTCGGTAAGCTCTACACGAGACCACCCCTTGTTAGACTGGGGCGCCTCTGTCGGTAGTTCCAAGTGTGGATGAGCTCACTTGGCACTCATCATGACCCATTTGGCACTGATGTTGTCAACCCTCTTCCCGGTGTTCGAGATCGAGTTTGCCTGGCCGGCCGAGATAAAGTTGGCGCACCCGGAGATATGGCCACCGGTGACGCAGAGGAAGAAGAAGTGGCGCAGCAATGTCATGGACAACATCACGCCCAGGTACGCCTCACAATAGTAGGCGAAGATAGACAAGAGAAGAACGGAGTTGGGATGGAGATGCAGCACCTGCAACCCGAAGTGGTCGAGGACCTCGAAAAAGAAATCAGAAAAGGGGGGAACCAACCCGGCGGCGATGCTGCTCGTGAAGAAAGGGAAGAAGGTGCTTCCCTCAGGCCCCGGCTCGTCGGAGGCAAGCCGGAGCTCCATCTTCCCCCTCTTATTGCTCGCCCCCGCTGTTAGCAAGCGCGTGGCGGCAAGGTTCTTCTCCGTGACGTTGGGCGCATCGAGGGCTGGCTCGAACCAGGCCGGCACCGAGCAGGACTTGACCTTGCACGACGCCATTGGTCGCTGATGCAGAGCAAAGTTGAAGCGGATCTGGAAGTTCCGGCAGCAAGAAGCAAGAAAGGTGATCTGAAGTAAGGCGAGGAAGAAGCAATGAAGGCAAGCGATGTCTGCGCCAGCCTTTTTGTCAAGTCGGGTAGTTGCCGAGGCAACGTGGGGAAGCGGAGACGCCCACATCCAATCAACCGCCACATGTCAACCGAGGCCGCATGCTTTGGGGGCCTGCAGCGCTCTGCGCTTGACCCTTTGGCTTTGCCTCGAAGCCAAGCCCGAGCACGCCTTGGGCCCGGGGCTACTGTCGACGTCCTAGGAACGGGGGTCCCCAGACGTGCCTGCCTGCGGCCCACGACATGGCTGGGCTGGCAGGCCTGTACGGCCCATCTTCATCGACAAGGCATTCAAGACCCTCGCGAGGCGGACGATGCAAGACCTCCTCAGAAGCAGCCTCGCCAGGCAGGCTCATGAGGGGCGGAGAGATCAAAGCAGGGCAAACCTCACGAGGCCCTCGTGACGTGAGCCATGACGATCAAGACCAGGCGGGCGCCAGCGCACGCAGTGTCCTTGTTTCGTCTTTGGTGTCAAGGGGGAAAGCGCAGGCACAGAGTACTGAGGCATCAGGAAAAGGTTTCCATATCGACGCAATGGGACCAAGACCAGAAGGATGGTAGGATGGAGGTCACCATGGAGCCCAAGACAGCGGCATCACCAGAGCCTATGGCAGGCGAAGACCACCTTTTGTCAGGATAACTTGTACTAGCTGTCCCCTTTCGAATTGGCCGTTGTTGGATCTCTTCGCACTCAATATTTGGGGAGAGGACCAGAGCCTATATAAGTAGAACTAGCCACCACAGTGAAGGGGGACGGAAAGACAAGAGGGGGACGAAAGACAACAAGGGAGAGGATCGACCTCATCACAAGTGAGAAGCAGATCCAAAATCATCTCACCACACAAGTTCTCCAAGCACAAGAACACCTCAACCTTAGGAGGCTGTTCTTCCCCTTGTAACTGTTCTTCATCATCCCAAGAGGCAATCCATCACCACCACACTGGAGTAGGGCATTACACCACAACGGTGGCCCGAACCAGTATAAATCTTGTATCTTGCTGTGTTATGAGTTCGTTGAGTTCATCTGCGAGATCTTAGAAAGCTAGGGCGTGGATCAATAGGGAGAAAACCTTCACGTGCATCCCAGTGTTCGAACCTCAAGGGTTTGCCGAAACCCATGATCCGACACTGGCGTACTTCAGAACGGAGGAAACGGCCTTGTGTTCGATCTACCATGGTCGAAACGGGATCCTGTTCATCGAGAGG
This sequence comes from Triticum monococcum, assembly GCA_034509565.1. Taxonomy (NCBI): domain Eukaryota; kingdom Viridiplantae; phylum Streptophyta; class Magnoliopsida; order Poales; family Poaceae; genus Triticum; species Triticum monococcum. The sequence continues at coordinate 575,175,164 of CM067847.1, forward strand.
GGTCTCGCATACCGCAAAACGGAGGAAATAGACCTTCTACAGTCGAAACGAAGTCCTGTTGATCGGGAGGGGTGTGGCGTACCGCAAAACAGAGGAAACGGACTTGTGTTGGAGTGCTACGGTCAAAAAGGGGGTCCTGTTCATCGGGAGGGGTGTGGCATACCGCAAAACGGGACTCCACAGGATACTGCTCATCTCCACCGTCGATTGCCTCGATGGGCTACAGTTCATCCATCGTCGACCTCCTCCAGCCTCCACCTGTGACTGTTCATCCACTGGCTTCTGTTCATCCAGCCTCCACCGCGCGCTCCGCCATCGACTACTATTCAACCAGCCCTCTCCACGGGGTCCTGTTCAACCACCCCTCCACAGGCTACTGTTCTTCTAGCCCTCCACCGGCTACTATTCAACCAGCCCTCCATGGGGTCCTATTCATCCATGTTGGGGAACGCAGTAATTTCAAAAAATTTCCTACGCACACGCAAGATCATGGTGATGCACAGCAACGAGAGGGGAGAGTGTTGTCTACGTACCAACGCAGACCGACTGCGGAAGCGATCACACAACGTAGAGGAAGTAGTCGTACGTCTTCTTCCCGATCCGACCGATCCAAGCACCGTTACTCCGGCACCTCCGAGTTCTTAGCACACGTTCAGCTCGATGACGTTCCTCGGGCTCCGATCCAGCAAAGCATCGAGGAAGAGATCCGTCAGCACGACGGCGTGGTGACGATCTTGATGTACTACCGACGCAGGGCTTCGCCTAAGCACTGTAACGGTATGATCGAGGTGGAATTTGGTGGCAGGGGGCACCGCACACGGCTAAGAAACGATCTCAAGGATCAAGTTGTGTGTCTTGGGGTGCCCCCTGCCCCCGTATATAAAGGCCAGGGGCAGGGGGTTCGGCCGGCTAGGAGGGAGGCGCAGGGAGGAGTCCTACTCCCACCGGGAGTAGGACTCCTCCCCTCCAATCCTATTCCAACTAGGATTCTTGGGGGGGAAGGAGAAAGAGGGGGCCGGCCCACCTCTCCTAGTCCTATTAGGACTTGGGAAAGGGGGGGGGGGCGCCGGCTAGGCTTGTGGGCTGCCTCTTCTCTCTTTTCCACTAAGGCCCAATAGGCCCATTTACCTCCCGGGGGGTTCCGGTAACCCTCCCGGTAATCCGGAAAAATCCCGATTTCACCCGGAACGCTTCCGGTGCCCAAACATAGGCTTCCAATATATCAATCTTTACGTCTCGACCATTTCGAGACTCCTCGTCATGTCCGTGATCTCATCCGGGACTCCGAACAACCTTCGGTACCTCAAAATGCATAAACACATAATAACTGTCATCGTAACGTTAAGCGTGCGGACCCTGCGGTTCGAGAACAATGTAGACATGACCGAGACATGTCTCCGGTCAATAACCAATAGCGGGACCTGGATGCCCATATTGGCTCCTACATATTCTACGAAGATCTTTATCGGTCAGACCGCATAACAACATACGTTGTTCCCTTTGTCATCGGTATGTTACTTGCCCGAGATTCGATCGTCGGTATCCAATACCTAGTTCAATCTTGTTACCGGAAAGTCTCTTTACTCGTTCTGTAATACATCATCTCACAACTAACATATTAGTTGCAGTGCTTGCAAGGCTTATGTGATGTGTATTACCGAGAGGGCCCAGAGATACCTCTCCGACAATCGGAGTGACAAACCCTAATCTCGAAATATGCCAACCCAACATCTACCATTGGAGACACCTGTAGTACTCCTTTATAATCACCCAGTTACGTTGTGATGTTTGGTAGTACCCAAAGTGTTCCTCCGGTAAACGGGAGTTGCATAATCTCATAGTTATAGGAACATGTATAAGTCATGAAGAAAGCAATAGCAACATACTAAACGATCGGGTGCTAAGCTAATGAAATGGGTCATGTCAATCAGATCATTCAACTAATGATGTGACCTCGTTAATCAAATAACAACTCTTTGTTAATGGTTAGTAAACATAACCATCTTTGATTAACGAGCTAGTCTAGTAGAGGCATACTAGTGACACTCTGTTGGTCTATGTATTCACACATGTATTATGTTTCCGGTTAATACAATTCTAGCATGAATAATAAACATTTATCATGATATAAGGAAATAAATAATAACTTTATTATTGCCTCTAGGGCATATTTCCTTCAATCCAACCCTCCATGGGGTCCTGTTCATCCACCCCAACCGGCTCGATCGGGGTCCTGTTCATCCAGCGGCAATGGCCTCTACTACCACGGGGTCCTGTTCATCCAACCCCCACCAGGAACTGTTCATCCAACCCCCCAACAACGCTCACTATTCATCCAGGGGCAACATCGATCGGCTTCAGTTAGCAGCAGTAGTGAAGGAATCACTCGGGTTCAGTTAACAACAAGGGATCGATCAATCGCTCGGGTTTAGTAACGCGTAGCCTGCAGTCCAATCACTCGGGTTCAGTTAGAGCCCAACGCCTCACACGCACGCGCGTACATATGAGACAAACACGCATCGCTCACCCCCTGACCACCCACCGTAACCGGGAACTCCCCTGATATTTTCCTCGCCCTCACTTCTACCATGGTTTTTTCTATCATGGACGAACCAAAGAATGTCATGCAGCTGCATCTCCGGCCTGCCTAGAACGAAAAGCCCATTTTCTGTCATGATTTTTTGTCATAGAAGTAGGACCCCACCACATCTATGATGATACCGGGTTTTGTCACAATTATCGTCATAGAAGTTTCATAAGCATGATAGGAATTTTTTTGTTTGGCCCCAAATGTCACGGATGTGTATTTTTTGTAGTGTGAAGAGCTACACAACTTTGAGAGGAACCAAGTGTGGACATTGGTTGAGAAGCCCGAGAACAACCATAACATCATCGGTAGCAACTGGGTGTTTCACAACAAGCAAGACGAACATGGACAAGTCGTTCGCAACAAAGCACATCTCGTCGCCCAAGGCTACACTCAAGTCAAAGGTATGGAGTATGGTGAGACATATGCCCCCATTGCTAGACTTGAGTCTATCCACATCTTACTTGCCTATGCAAATCACCATGATATTACCTTGTACCAAATGGACATTAAAAGTGCTTTTCTAAATGGTGAAATTGAGGAGGAAGTTTATGTTAAACAACCTCCCAACTTTGTTAATCCTAAGAAACCCGACCATGTTTGCAAACTTCACAAAGCTCTTTATGATCTTAAGCAAGCTCCTAGAGCGCGGTATAAAAGGCTTTGAGATTGGAAAGATAGATTCTACTCTTTTTACTAAAAGGGTTAATGGTGAATTATTTGTGTGCCAAATTTATGTTGATGATATCATATTTGGTTCGACTAACCCTCATTTTAGTGAAAAGTTTGGAAAGCTAATGTCGGAGAAGTTTGAGATGTCTGTGATGAGTGAACTCAAGTTCTTTCTTGGGTTGCAAATCAAGCAAACTAAGGAGGGTACCTTTGTTTCTCAAACAAAGTATACCAAGGACTTATTCAAGAAGTTCAACATGCAAGAATGCAAAGGTATGAATACACCCATGCCTACTAGTGGACATCTTGACTTGACCAAGGATGGCAAACCGGTTGACCAAAAGGTTTATCGCTCTATGATTGGCTCATTGTTATATATGTGTGCCTACCATCCTGTTATTATGCTAAGTGTGTGCATGTGTGCACGATATCAAGTGGCCCCCAAAGAATTTCATCTTGAGGCTGTGAAAAGGATAGTGAGATACTTAATCCATACACCAAATTTTGGCATTTGGTATCCTAAGAGGTCTTCTTTTGATCTTGTTGGCTACTTCGATTCAGACTATGCCGGTGACAAGGTTGATAGAAAGTCCACTTCGGGTACTTGTCAATTTCTTGGTAGATCTCTTGTGTCTTGGTCCTCCAAGAAACAAAACTCGGTATCCTTATCCACCGCCGGTTCATGGTTTGCTCAATTACTTTGGATAACCCAAACTCTTAAAGATTATGGCATCTATGTGAAACATGTTCCATTACTTTGTGACAATGAAAGTGATATAAGATTGCTCACAATCTCGTGCAACATTCTCGAACTAAGCATATTGAAGTTCGTCATCATTTCATTCGAGATCATGTTGCTAAAGGGGACACTGATCTTAAGCATGTTCGTACCGATAAGCAATTGGTGGATATATTCACCAAACCGCTTGATGAGAAAGTATTTTGCCATTTGAGAGGTGAATTGAACATCATTGATGCCTCAAACTAGGAGTAGGAACTCCATTTGGATACATGCAAGGCATGAGTCTTTGACTAATCCTTGATATTTCTCTTATGATGATGATCATATGTCTTGCATATATTTGCACCCTTGCATGCTATCTAACCCTTGTAGGTACTTGGATGAATCCAAATCTTTGAGATTACAAAACACTCACACCTTGAGCAATCTCTACATCACCAAGTTTTCTACAATATGGTGGTTGAAGACGAGGAAGCATGAAACCTTTCAACATATCCTTTGACAATTTGTTTATATCAAATTTCAATTGACATCAAAATTCATGATTGTCACTTTGGATACACAAGTGCTCTTCCTTGCAAGACTAACCCATGTAGGTAGACGAACTCAAAACTACAAGCGGTGTTCCCTACTCATTGATGAGCTATATCAACCTTGAGCATCCCACACAAGTTCAACTACATGATCAAGTTCAACACCACCACCCAAGGTATGTTATTCCATCCTAGAGAAGCTTTACCCCAAGTCATGGGTCAACGCAGCTCAACAGGATGTGAATACATCAAAATGCTTAAATGAAAAATGGCAACCCCATTTTGAGCTTAAACGATGAGTACGACCTATGATCAAGTGTTCTCACTTGACTCCTCTGTCAATATACTCTAACATAGGTGACTTTGTCGCCGACCAATTCGAGATGAAGTTCTCTAGTGTTTTCTTCTGAGTTCTTGCATTTGTCTCTTGCATGTTTGTTTCTCTTTAAAAAAAACTTCATCTAGATTTCTTTAATTTCTCTGTTTGTTTCTGCATTCCTTGCATCCAATTCATTGCAAATCCTTCAGTTAATTCCTTGCAAATCTTTGTTATCTTATTTGCCTAGTGAGCTGAGATGATAGTTGTTCTCCCTTTGTGTTGAACTTTAACACACCGGCTTGTCTCCTTCGGTCAAACCGAATCATTTGGTGCCACCGAAGAAAACAACTTGGTATTATCGATTTCAATGCTGAGGAGACACTTCGCCATTTGCTGCATATTTGTTCCAGCTCCACTCAATGATTATTCTCCTCTACCTGCATCATATTCTATATGCTGCTATGTTTTGTGACTCAAGGACCAAACCCTTTCGACTCACATTCCAGAAGACCCTTCTTGGAAATTGATGTCAAAGGGGGAGAGAGATCACATCAAAGGGATAGGGACCCCAGATGCTTGGTAATCAAGAGGAGAGAAGTCACATGTCTTTGAGAGGGGTGAGGGAGTCCTGGACTAAGGGGTCCTCGGGCGTCCGGCCTGTTATCCATGGGCCGGACTGATGGGCTGTGAAGACATGAAGGCCGAAGACTGTACCTGTGTCCGGATTGGACTCTCCTTGGCATGGAAGGCAAGCTTGGCGACCGACTATGAAGTTTCCTTCTTATGTAACTGACTCTATGTAACCCTAGATTCCCCCCGGTGTCTATATAAACCGGAGGGGTTAGTCCGGAAAGGATATACTCATTACCATAGTCATACATGCTAGGGTTTAGCCATTACGATCTTGTGGTAGATCAACTCTTGTAACACTCATATTCATCAAGATCAATCAAGCAGGACGTAGGGTATTACCTCCATAGAGAGGGCTCGAACCTCGGTAAACATTGTGTCCCCCGTCTCCTGTTACCATCGATCCTAGACGCACAGTTCGAGACCCCCTACCCGAGATCCGCCGGTTTTGACACCGACATTGGTGCTTTCATTGAGAGTTCCACTGTGCCATCGACGAAAGGTTCGATGGCCCCTTCAATCGTCTATAGCGATGCTGTCCAAGGAGAAACCTTCCTCCCCGGATAGATTTTCGTGTTCGGCGGCTTCGTACTGCGGGCCAAGTTGCTTGGCCATCTGGAGCAGATCGATAGCTACGCCCCTCGCCACCAGGTCAGATTTCGAAGCTTGAACTACGTTGCGGATATCCATGGAGACTTGATCTTCAATGGATTTGAGACCGCAGCAATCGCTCCCCCTCGCCTCGATGAACATGACTTAAATCTGTCATCAGATCACAGCTAAGAGATGGTCCCTGTTGCTGCAACGGCCTTAGAACCGGAGCAGATCATGCCATCCGAGGCCACAGAGTCCGCGGCGTTGGAGCCGCACACGGACTCGGCACCCCACAATATTTGCGTCAATGGAACTCCGGATTCGTCTCCGGCTATAACTCCCAGACCGGGTACGCCTGCGGACACCGAGCTGGATCGGTTATCAATTTTCGAATTTAGCGCCATAGACATCTTCCGGCACCCACCTTTGGGTGATGTGCTAAACTCTTTAAAGAACTTGTCCTTGGAGAAGGACTCACAGCTGAACTATGTTCGGTTCGAGCTAGAGGCTGATGATGGGAAATTTTGCTTCCCACCCGCCACCCACTTCATAGCCACTATCGATGACTTAACCGACGTGCTCGATTACGGTATGGACGACGATGCCAACCAGGAGCAAGGCCAAAACCCGCCATTTACTTGACGTTGGACGACCACCTCTTTGTACGATGTGTACATGGTCGATACACCTAAAAAAGCTAGCGTGATGACAAAGGAGATCTAGTTGCGAATAAACCTTCCGAGACACAGTCCAAGCACCGGCGCCCTAAACGCCGCTCTAATCCTCGCCGCTCAAACGATGGCACCACTGGCACCGGAGAAAATAGTACTCCGGGCGACGCCGAAAACAATGAAGACCCTGTCGGGGTCGCATCCGAACACGAGGAACAAGACAACGGGCAAGATAACCCTGATAAACAGGCCATGCCCAATGACCCAGATGATGATAGTCATCGTCCAGTCTCCGAGGATGATGAGAGCCTCGGCAATGAGGACTTCATCATGCCTGAGGCACCCCTCGAATAGGAGCACTTCAAGCGCTAGCTAATAGCCACTGCAAGAAGCCTGAAGAAGAAGCAGCAGCAGCTCCAAGTTGATCAAGACCTACTCATTGATAGGTGGACGGATGTCCTGGGAGCCGAAGAATATGGCCTCATGCGCCCAGCCAAAAGTTACCCAAAGCGCAGACTGCTACCTCAGTTCGATGAGGAGACACCAGATCTCATACCTCCCTCACGCAATGCGGACCGACCACCACGCGGTCAGGATAGTGCGGCGGACCGACCACCCCGCGGTCAGGATAAAGCGGCAACTCAGGCCGAACAACAGCTCGCCCCACCACCTCACAAAAATAGGGACAGAACAGCTCGGGACCATACATACAATCTTCGATAGGAGTTGGACAGTAGAGAAGAACACACCAGATCAATCTACGGATCGCGAGGACGCTTCCCGACTCGGGATGACGGCTACCTATTCGGGCGTGACAAACCTAGTCACACCCGGGCCGATAACCGCAGACGAACTCCATCAGAGGTGCGCCGTGATGCGGCCCGATATAGAGGCACCGCACACCCTCTCTGCTTCACAGATGAGGTGCTGGATCACGAATTCCACAAGGGGTTCAAGCCCGTCAATATTGAATCATACGACGGAACAACCGACCCCGCAGTATGGATTGAGGACTTTATTCTCCACATCCACATGGCCCGTAGAGACGACCTCCACGCCATCAAATACCTCCCATTGAAACTCAAAGAGCGAGCTAGACACTGGCTGAATAACCTGCCTGAGATTTCCATCAGCAACTGGGCGGACTTTGAAGAGGCTTCCCTTGACAACTTCCAAGGTACATATGTCTAGCCACCCGACGCCGATGACTTAAGCCACATAGTTCAACAACCTGGAGAATCAGCCAGAAAATTCTGGACTAGGTTCCTAACCAAAAAGTACCAGATCATTGACTATCCGGATGCCGAAGCCCTAGCGGCCTTTAAACACAGCATCCATGACGAATGGCTAGCACGCCACCTCGGCCAAGAAAAGCCGAAGTCCATGGCAGCCCTTACGGCACTCATGACCCGCTTTTGCACGGGTGAGGACAGCTGGCTGGCTCGTAGCAAAAACACAGCCAGCGAGACAGGCCCCTCCGAGGCCAAGAACAGCTCCGGCAAGCTCCGGCGCAACAGACACAAACGACGAAGAAATGGCTACAACACCGATGACACCACCGTTAACGCCGGATTCAGCGGCTCCAAGTCCGGCCAACGAAGAAGCCCTATAGAAGGAACAACGAGGGACCATCCATCCTGGATTGCATACTCGATCGTCCGTGTCAGATACATGGTACCCCAGATAAACAAGCCAATCACACCAACAGAGACTGTTAGGTTTTCAAACAGGTTGGCAAGTTAAATGCCGAAAACAAAGAAAAGGGATCACAAAGTGTGGACGAGGACGAAGAGCCCCGGCAGCTGAACACTGGAGGGCAGAAGAAATCCCCCCTCAAGTTAAAACGGTGAACATGATATACTCTATGCACATCCCCAAAAGGGAGCGCAAGCGAGCACTTAGGGACGTCTACACAGTAGAGCCAGTCGCCCCAAAATTCAATCCGTGGTTGTCATTCCCGATCACCTTCGATCGTCGAGATCACCCAACTAGTATCTGGCATGGTGGTTCAGGCGCACTGGTCCTCGACCCAATCATCGACGGATTTCACCTAACACGAGTCCTAATGGACGGTGGTAGCAGCCTCAACTTGCTCTATCAGGATACAGTGCGGAAGATGGGCATTAATCCCTCACAAATCAAACCCACAAAGACTACCTTTAAAGGAGTCATACCAGGCGTTGAGGCCCGCTGCACGTGCTCAATCACGCTGGAGGTGGTCTTCGGTTCTCCGGAAAACATCCGAAGCAAGGAGTTAATCTTTGATATCGTCCCCTTTCGCAGCGGCTACCACGCACTGCTCGGACAAACCATGTTTGATAGATTCAACGCGGTGCCACACTATGCTTATCTCAAGATGAAGATGCTCGGTCCACGCGGCATCATAACAGTCAATGGAAACATAGAACGCTCCCTCCGAACAGAGGAGCACACCGCCGCCCTAGCAGCAGAGGTACAAAGTGGCCTTCTCAAGCAACATCATAGTCTGGCTGCCGAGCCCCTGGACATCATTAAGAGGGTCCGGACTACCCTGCAACAGGACAATGTGGCTCGTCAAGAGCTCAATTAGCAATTCGGTCTCCGTCCCAACCCCGATTAGGTAGTGGCATTCATACCACGCGTCCATAACTACGCACTCAAAATTCCATCGGCATCGACGGAGGCACATGCTATCCCGGGATCCATGGTTCGGCTAGACCAATCCTGGACACATATATAACTTTACTATCTCCCTTTCCCTTGTTTCAGGTTTCTCCTACGGGGCCCTCATTCGACGGCCTGATTAATGACACCATCAAAGGATAAACACACCGGATTTACACGAGGCACATGCGTACATGGGAAGCCCTAGAGGCTAAGCCATTTTCAGGACCCACACGCAGCTCGCCTTCGGGTATGGCATGTCAAATAGCCGGTTGCTTATTGCATTATTTTGTACTAATGTGCTTGGATGCATTAACCCAACTATAATGGAAATAGTTCATGATCCAAGTTCAAGGGCCCCAGATCCTATCTCTCTTCTCCCTCTGTTTTCCTTTAAATTACTTATTTTCTAGCAACCGTACACTCTGGTACGTTTCATATTTGCTAGGGCTCCCCATCGCCCCACGATACGACAACAAAGTCTGAAAAATCCTTAAAGATAAGTTCGGCACCCCGAATTTAGCATTATATGCATTGGCTCCGAATCATGTCTTTGGTCAATAGTTGGGTTGCCCGGCTCCTGTGGTTGCTAGGGTAGTAAAGGGAGAACTACTCCGATTGTGCCCTGGCCTTGACTAGATGAGCACCTCAGTAGAGAAAGCCGAAAACTGACTGTCATGATACGGCGAGAGCTGGTCAGCTGTTCGAGGGTTACAAATCGTTGGAGGTTTTTTCCGCATTATGCAAAAGATCGGCACTTCCCGATCACATGCTGACATCACCCTGGCTTGAACCAAGGGCTATGCCCATGCTTTATTGTAAAACTCCTATGGCAAAGTGAGGGCGTTTAAGCCGTATAGTCTGATTGCCTTGTTCGTTGCGCTAAACAACTCCTTCAAGGACCATATAATTGGATCAAGATTGTTTAGATTCCATCCCGAACACCTCCGTACTACCTACATGAGGGCAGAAGTTGATGACTGGCCAACCCTCAGCTTACATACAACACGGCCGCACAGGAGGAAACAGTTAAAGCATAAAAAAATTACATCACAAAACATGCTTTGTTTTTTATAATACAAGGCAAAGGCAACACGAGTACATTTATTCAAATACAATGTCCTGCGAACATTGTGCTGCCGCAAGGCGAGACCCCTCCAGGACATCCGCAAAATTCCGTTTGGGTGTGCGGTGCTCCTTGCCCTCCGGTGGCCCTCTGGTCACCTCGACGGCGTCCATCTTCGCCCACCACATCTTGCAACGGGCGAAGGCCATGCGGGCAGTGAGGGAGTCCTGGATTAGGGGGTGTCCGGATGGCCGGACTATACCTTCAGCCGGACTCCTGGACTATGAAGATACAAGATTGAAGACTTCATCCCGTGTCCGGAAGGGACTTTCCTTGGCGTGGAAGGCAAGCTTGGCGATACGGATATGTAGATCTCCTACCATTGTAACCGACTTTGTGTAACCCTAACCCTCTCCGGTGTCTATATAAACCGGAGGGTTTTAGTCCATAGGACAACATACAGAGCAACAATCATACCATAGGCTAGCTTCTAGGGTTTAGCCTCTCCGATCTCATGGTAGATCTACTCTTGTACTACCCATATCATCAATATTAATCAAGCAGGACGTAGGGTTTTACCTCCATCAAGAGGGCCCGAATCTGGGTAAAACTTCATGTCCCTTGCCTCCTGTTACCATCCAGCCTAGACGCACAGTTCGGGACCCCCTACCCGAGATCCGCCGGTTTTGACACCGACATTGTTCCTCTGTGTCGTCGCCGTCAGGCTTGATGGCTCCTACTATCATCGATAGTGATGCGGTCCAGGGTGAAACTTGTCTCCCCGGACAGATCTCTGTCTTCGGCGGTTTTGCACTGCGGGCTAATTTGCTTGGCCATCTGGAGCAGATCGAAAGCTACGCCGCTGGTCGTCAGGTGAGGTTTGGAAGTTTAAACTACATGGCTGACATCCGCAGGGATTTGATCTTCGATGGAGTCGAGCCACTGTCGAGCGCGCCGCACTGTCACGGCTGGCATGATCCAGCTCTGCCGCCGAACAGTGCCCTGGAGGCCGCACCCGCATCGGCTTCGACCCTTAATTCGGAGCCAACTGCGCCGATCGAGGATGGGTGGTTGTACGCCGCCTCGGGGGCTGCGATCCCAACGACGATCAAGCCGAACACTAGCCCCGCACTCCGTGAGACTCGTGACTCCAATGAGCCGGACTCCTCCCCGGACTCCGAACCTTCCACGCCCCTGCCGATCGAACCCGATTGGGCGCCGATCATGGAGTTTTCCGCCGCAGACATCTTTCAGCACTTGCCGTTCGGCGATATTATGAAATCACTAAAGTCTCTCTCTTTGTCAAGAAAACCCTGCCCGGATCATGGCCAGCAGGATTGGGATGCGGAAGACAAAGAAATTCGACGCCCACCCACCACCCACTTTGTAGCCACTATTGATGATTTAACCGACATGCTCGACTTCGACTCTGAAAACATCGACGGTATGGACGACGATGCGGGAGGCGAAGAAGAACCACCGCCCACAGGGCACTGGACGCCCACCTCATCATATGACGTATACATGGTGGATGCACCAAAAGATGACGACGAGGAGCGGAAGGACGCACCGAAGGCTTGTTCCCTGGAGAAGCAGTCAAAGCGGCGACGCAAGCGCCGCCCCAAATCCCGCCTCGACAGAAATAATGATCACACAGACCCAGCACTGGAGCAGGGCGAACCGCTGCCGGACAACGGCAATCCGGATAATCAAACCGAACAAACAAATTCTATCAAGGATAATAGTCCGGATGACATAACGCCGGACATGCACCCGGAGCAGCAGAATGACCGTAAAAGGCTTGTTGCCACCGCGAGGAATCTTAAAAAGTAGAAGCAAAGGCTCAAGGCTGCGCAAGACACACTCCAAATCAGATGGAGTAAAATACTCAATACAGCAGCGAGGTACGGCGACAATCGCCCCTCCAAGAGCTACCCAAAGCGGAAGCTGCTACCTGAATTCGATGAGGAGGCCTCAGACCCCCCACAACCAAATATCAGAGCAGCCACCTGTCCGGATAGACGACCCCTCTACCAACACAGAGTGGCATACAACGCCACTCACAATACAACACGCGACCCATGCGAGGGCTCGCACCCAAAGGACGGCGCAACAAGATCCATCTATGGACCACGCAAGCGCGCCTCAGCGTACAATGCAACACAACAAACATCCGAACAATGCGGTACACCTAGCTACAGGGGTGCCGCACACCCCCTATGTTTCACCGATGAGGTGATGGACCATGAATTTCCAGAGGGATTCAAACCCGTAAACATAGAGACATACGACGGAACAACAAACCCTGGGGTCTGGATTCAAGACTACATCCTTCATATCCATATGGCTCGAGGAGACGGTCTCCACGCCATCAAGTACTTACCCCTCAAGCTCAAAGGGCCAGCTCGTCACTGGCTTAAAGGCCTCCCCGAAAGCTCCATTGGAAGTTGGGAAGAGCTCGAAGACGCCTTTCGGGCAAATTTTCAAGGGACTTATGTCCGACCTTCGGATGCGGACGATTTGAGTCATATAACTCAACAACCCGGAGAGTTAGCCCGAAAGCTTTGGAACAGGTTTCTTACTAAAAAGAACCAGATTGTCGACTGTCCGGACGCTGAAGCCTTGGCAGCTTTTAAGCATAGCGTCCGTGACGAATGGCTCGCCAGACACCTCAGCCAAAATAAGCTTAGAACGATGGCCGCATTAACAAGCCTCATGACCCGCTTTTGCGCGGGTGAGGACAGCTGGCTAGCCAGATGCAACACCAGCGACCCCAGTACATCTGAAGATAGAGATGGAAATGGGAAATCACGGCGCAACAGCAATAACAAACGCCGGAATAAAGAAGACAGCACGAAGGGCACGACAGTAAACGCCGGATTCAAAAGCTCTCGGTCAGGTCAGCAAAAGCCGCCCTCTAAAGGCACCAGGGATGAACTGTCCAGCCTCAACAAAATTCTAGACCAAGTATGTCAGATCCATAGTACCCCTGGTAAACCTGCTAATCATACCCACAGAGAATGTTGGGTCTTCAAGCAGTCCGGCAAGCTCAACGCCGTATACAAGGGGGAGGATACACCAAGTGAAGACGAGGACGAGCCTCCCAAGCAAGACACTGGGGAACAAAAGAAATTTCCACCAGAAGTCAAAACAGTAAATGTGTTACACGTGATCAAGGGAAAAAACAACGCGGCACTCCTAGGAAAATATACCTAAGTGCCTGTCACCGCGAAGTCCTGCCACTGGTCGTCTCAACTGATCACTTTCGACCATCACAATTACTCAGCAAGTATCCAAGCGCAGGATGGGCTGCCCTGGTATTAGACCCAGTAATTGGCGGATATCACTTCACACCAGTCTTGATGGACGGTGGCAGCAATCTAAACCTAATATATCAGGATACAATCCGCGGGATGGGGTTAGACCCAACAAAAATTCGCCATAGCAATACCACCTTTAAAGGAGTAACGCCAGGCCCAGGGGCTCGTTGTATGGGCTCCCTCCTACTACAAGTTATATTCGGCTCCCCCGATAACTTCCGTCGCGAGCATTTAACCTTGCACATCGCTCCGTTCCAAAGTGGCTATCAAGCACTACTCGGACGTGAAGCTTTCGCTCTCTTTAATGTAATACCACACTACGCCTCCCTCACACTCAAGATGCCCGGTCCACGTGGCATCATTTTAGTGAACGGAAATATCAAGCGATCTATGTGAGCCGAAGAGAGTGCGGCTGCCTTGGCAGCCGCACACTAAAGGCGCCCGGACCAGCGAAAGCATCCAATAGGTCGTCAAGACCTCAGACACAACTAATCAAGTCCGGCGCTGCTATTTATACCGAATAAATGGTCACACCCCTATTTGTCAATACAAGGGGCTCAACGCGCGCAGACAAGTGGCAATTTTCTCTCCTCTTGAATTATACATGGTTTCTTTAAAAACTATCTTTTTGCACGACAACTTTTTCACCTAAATTCCTATCTTTTACAGACCATCATGCTACACCCGTCCAGGATATGGCACAACGGAGACACAGACGCAGACGTGCAGCAGGGACCCGCTCCAAGGATTCTATTTAGATTAAGACCCTGCGTCAACCTTTTTTACTGTCTCTTGTTGATACATATCCACCGTTGAGAAGGATGCTGACGTCTTGGCATGTGGCCATGCCAGAACAATGCATGTACCTAGACACAAGGGGCTTCTTACAAAGGCCATTATTTAGGCCCGGTTTATACCTGTTGGGGAACGCAGTAATTTCAAAAATTTTCCTACGCACACGCAAGATCATGGTGATGCACAGCAACGAGAGGGGAGAGTGTTGTCTACGTACCAACGCAGACCGACTGCGGAAGTGATCACACAACGTAGAGGAAGTAGTCGTACGTCTTCTTCCCGATCCGACCGATCCAAGCACCGTTACTCCGGCACCTCCGAGTTCTTAGCACACGTTCAGCTCGATGACGTTCCTCGGGCTCCGATCCAGCAAAGCGTCGAGGAAGAGTTCGGTCAGCACGACGGCGTGGTGACGATCTTGATGTACTACCGACGCAGGGCTTCGCCTAAGCACTGTAACGGTATGATCGAGGTGGAATTTGGTGGCAGGGGGCACCGCACACGGCTAAGAAACGATCTCAAGGATCAAGTTGTGTGTCTTGGGGTGCCCCCTGCCCCCGTATATAAAGGCCAGGGGCAGGGGGTTCGGCCGGCTAGGAGGGAGGCGCAGGGAGGAGTCCTACTCCCACCGGGAGTAGGACTCCTCCCCTCCAATCCTATTCCAACTAGGATTCTTGGGGGGAAGGAGAAAGAGGGGGCCGGCCCACCTCTCCTAGTCCTATTAGGACTTGGGAAAGGGGGGGCGCCGGCTAGGCTTGTGGGCTGCCTCTTCTCTCTTTTCCACTAAGGCCCAATAGGCCCATTTACCTCCCGGGGGGTTCCGGTAACCCTCCCGGTAATCCGGAAAAATCCCGATTTCACCCGGAACGCTTCCGGTGCCCAAACATAGGCTTCCAATATATCAATCTTTACGTCTCGACCATTTCGAGACTCCTCGTCATGTCCGTGATCTCATCCGGGACTCCGAACAACCTTCGGTACATCAAAATGCATAAACTCATAATAACTGTCATCGTAACGTTAAGCGTGCGGACCCTGCGGTTCGAGAACAATGTAGACATGACCGAGACACGTCTCCGGTCAATAACCAATAGCGGGACCTGGATGCCCATATTGGCTCCTACATATTCTACGAAGATCTTTATCGGCCAGACCGCATAACAACATACGTTGTTCCCTTTGTCATCGGTATGTTACTTGCCCGAGATTCGATCGTCGGTATCCAATACCTAGTTCAATCTCGTTACCGGCAAGTCTCTTTACTCGTTCTGTAATACATCATCTCACAACTAACATATTAGTTGCAGTGCTTGCAAGGCTTATGTGATGTGTATTACCGAGAGGGCCCAGAGATACCTCTCCGACAATCGGAGTGACAAACCCTAATCTCGAAATACGCCAACCCAACATCTACCATTGGAGACACCTGTAGTACTCCTTTATAATCACCCAGTTACGTTGTGACGTTTGGTAGTACCCAAAGTGTTCCTCCGGTAAACGGGAGTTGCATAATCTCATAGTTATAGGAACATGTATAAGTCATGAAGAAAGCAATAGCAACATACTAAACGATCGGGTGCTAAGCTAATGAAATGGGTCATGTCAATCAGATCATTCAACTAATGATGTGACCTCGTTAATCAAATAACAACTCTTTGTTCATGGTTAGGAAACGTAACCATCTTTGATTAACGAGCTAGTCTAGTAGAGGCATACTAGTGACACTCTGTTGGTCTATGTATTCACACATGTATTATGTTTCCGGTTAATACAATTCTAGCACGAATAATAAACATTTATCATGATATAAGGAAATAAATAATAACTTTATTATTGCCTCTAGGGTATATTTCCTTCAGTCTCCCACTTGCACTAGAGTCAATAATCTAGATTACATAGTAATGATTCTAACACCCATGGAGCCTTGGTGCTGATCATGTTTTGCTCGTGGAAGAGGCTTAGTCAACGGGTCTGCAACATTCAGATCCGTATGTATCTTGCAAATCTCTATGTCTCCCACCTGGACTAAATCCCGGATGGAGTTGAAGCGTCTCTTGATGTGTTTGGTTCTTTTGTGAAATCTGGATTCCTTTGCCAAGGCAATTGCACCAGTATTGTCACAGAAGATTTTCATTGGACCCGATGCACTAGGTACGACACCTAGATCGGATATGAACTCCTTCATCCAGACTCCTTCGTTCGCTGCTTCCGAAGCAGCTATGTACTCCGCTTCACATGTAGATCCTGCTACGACGCTTTGTTTAGAACTGCACCAACTGACAGCTCCACCATTTAAAGTAAACACGTATCCAGTTTGCGATTTAGAATCGTCCGGATCAGTGTCAAAGCTTGCATCAACGTAACCTCTTACGTTGAGTTCTTTGTCACCTCCATATACGAGAAACATATCCTTAGTCCTTTTCAGGTATTTCAGGATGTTCTTGACCGCTGTCCAGTGATCCACTCCTGGATTACTTTGGTACCTCCCTGCTAAACTTATAGCAAGGCACACATCAGGTCTGGTACACAGCATTGCATACATGATAGAGCCTATGGCTGAAGCATAGGGAACATCTTTCATTTTCTCTCTATCTTCTGCATTGGTCGGGCATTGAGTCTGGCTCAACTTCACACCTTGTAACACAGGCAAGAACCCTTTCTTTGCTTGATCCATTTTGAACTTCTTCAAAATCTTGTCAAGGTATGTGCTTTGTGAAAGTCCAATTAAGCGTTTTGATCTATCTCTATAGATCTTTATGCCTAATATGTAAGCACCTTCCCCGAGGTCTTTCATCGAAAAACTTTTATTCAAGTATCCCTTTATGCTATCCAGAAATTCTATATCATTTCCAATCAGTAATATGTCATCCACATATAATATCAGAAATGCTACAGAGCTCCCACTCACTTTCTTGTAAATACAGGCTTCTCCAAAAGTCTGTATAAATCCAAATGCCTTGATCACACTATCAAAGCGTTTATTCCAACTCCGAGATGCTTGCACCAGTCCATAAATGGATCGCTGGAGTTTGCACACTTTGTTAGCTTCCTTTGGATCGACAAAACCTTCAGGTTGCATCATATACAACTCTTCTTCCAGAAATCCATTCAGGAATGCGGTTTTTACATCCATTTGCCAAATTTCATAATCATAAAATGCGGCAATTGCTAACATGATTCTGACAGACTTAAGCATCGCTACGGGTGAGAAAGTCTCATCGTAGTCAACTCCTTGAACTTGTCGAAAACCTTTTGCGACAAGTCGAGCTTTGTAGACAGTAACATTACCATCAGCGTCAGTCTTTTTCTTAAAGATCCATTTATTCTCAATTGCTTGCCGATCATCGAGCAAGTCAACCAAAGTCCATACTTTGTTCTCATACATGGATCCCATCTCAGATTTCATGGCTTCAAGCCACTTTGCGGAATCTGGGCTCACCATCGCTTCTTCATAGTTCGTAGGTTCATCATGATCTAGTAGCATGACTTCCAGAACAGGATTACCGTACCACTCTGGTGCGGATCTTACTCTGGTTGATCTACGAGGTATAGCAGTATCTTGATCTAAAGTTTCATGATCATCATCATTAACTTCCTCTCTTATTGGTGTAGTTCTCACAGAAACAGTTTTCTGTGATGTACTATTTCCCAATAACGGAGTAGGTACAGTTACCTCGTCAAGTTCTACTTTCCTCCCACTCACTTCTTTCGAGAGAAACTCCTTCTCAAGAAAGTTTCCGAATTTAGCAACAAAAGTCTTGCCTTCGGATCTGTGATAGAAGGTGCATCCAATAGTTTCCTTTGGATATCCTATGAAGACACACTTCTCTGATTTGGGTTCGAGCTTATCAGGTTGAAGCTTTTTCACATAAGCATCGCAGCCCCAAACTTTAAGAAACGACAACTTTGGTTTCTTGCCAAACCATAGTTCATAAGGCGTCGTCTCAACGGATTTAGATGGTGCCCTATTTAACGTGAATGCGGCCGTCTCTAAAGCATAACCCCAAAATGATAGCGGTAAATCAGTAAGAGACATCATAGATCGCACCATATCTAGTAAAGTACGATTTCGACGTTCGGACACAACATTACGTTGTGGTGTTCCGGGTGGCGTGAGTTGCGAAACTATTCCACAATTTTTCAAATGTACACCAAACTCGTAACTCAAATATTCTCCTCCACGATCAGATCGTAGAAACTTTACTTTCTTGTTACGATGATTTTCAACTTCACTCTGAAATTCCTTGAACTTTTCAAATGTTTCAGACTTATGTTTCATTAAGTAGATATACCCATATCTGCTTAAATCATCTGTGAAGGTGAGAAAATAACGATATCCGCCACGAGCCTCAATATTCATCGGGCCACATACATCGGTATGTATGATTTCCAATAAATCTGTTGCTCTCTCCATAGTACCGGAGAACGGTGTTTTAGTCATCTTGCCCATGAGGCACGGTTCGCAAGTACCAAGTGATTCATAATCAAGTGGTTCCAAAAGCCCATCAGCATGGAGTTTCTTCATGCGCTTTACACCGATATGACCTAAACGGCAGTGCCACAAATAAGTTGCACTATCATTATCAACTCTGCATCTTTTGGCTTCAACATTATGAATATGTGTGTTACTACTATCGAGATTCAATAAGAATAGACCACTTTTCAAGGGTGCATGACCATAAAAGATATTACTCATATAAATAGAGCAACCATTATTCTCTGATTTAAATGAATAACCGTCTCGCATCAAACAAGATCCAGATATAATGTTCATGCTCAACGCTGGCACCAAATAACAATTATTTAGGTCTAATATTAATCCCGAAGGTAGATGTAGAGGTAGCGTGCCGACCGCGATCACATCGACTTTGGAACCGTTTCCCACGCGCATCGTCACCTCGTCCTTTGCTAGTGTCCGCTTATTCTGTAGTCCCTGTTTCGAGTTGCAAATATTAGCAACAGAACCAGTATCAAATACCCAGGTGCTACTGCGAGCATTAGTAAGGTACACATCAATAACATGTATATCACATATACCTTTGTTCACCTTGCCATCCTTCTTATCCGCCAAATACTTGGGGCAGTTCCGCTTCCAGTGACCAGTCTGCTTGCAGTAGAAGCACTCAGTTTCAGGCTTAGGTCCAGACTTGGGTTTCTTCTCTTGAGCAGCAACTTGCTTGCCGTTCTTCTTGAAGTTCCCCTTCTTCTTCCCTTTGCCCTTTTTCTTGAAACTAGTGGTTTTGTTAACCATCAACACTTGATGCTCCTTCTTGATTTCTACCTCCGCAGCTTTCAGCATAGCGAAGAGCTCGGGAATAGTCTTGTTCATCCCTTGCATATTATAGTTCATCACAAAGCTCTTGTAGCTTGGTGGCAGTGATTGGAGAATTCTGTCAATGACGCAATCATCCGGAAGTGTAACTCCCAATTGAATCAAGTGATTATTATACCCAGACATTTTGAGTATATGCTCACTGACAGAACTGTTCTCCTCCATCTTGCAGCTATAGAACTTATTGGAGACTTCATATCTCTCAATCCGGGCATTTGCTTGAAATATTAACTTCAACTCCTGGAACATCTCATATGCTCCATGACGTTCAAAACGTCGTTGAAGTCCCGGTTCTAAGCCGTAAAGCATGGCACACTGAACTATTGAGTAGTCATCAGCTTTGCTCTGCCAGACGTTCATAATTTCTGGTGTTGCTCTTGCAGCAGGCCTGGCACTTAGCGGTGCTTCCAGGACGTAATTCTTCTGTGCAGCAATGAGGATAATCCTCAGGTTACGGACCCAGTCCGTGTAATTGCTACCATCATCTTTCAACTTTGCTTTCTCAAGGAACGCATTAAAATTCAACGGAACAACAGCACGAGCCATCTATCTACAATCAACATAAACAAGCAAGATACTATCAGGTACTAAGTTCATGATAATATTAAGTTCAGTTAATTTACTTAAGAACTCCCACTTAGATAGACATCCCTCTAATCTTCTAAGTGATCACGTGATCCAAATCAACTAAACCATAACCGATCATCACGTGAAATGGAGTAGTTTTCAATGGTGAACATCAATATGTTGATCATATCTACTATATGATTCACGCTCGTCCTTTCGGTCTCCGTGTTCCGAGGCCATATCTGTATATGTTTGGCTCGTCAAGTATAACCTGAGTATTCCGTGTGTACAACTGTTTTGCACCCGTTGTATTTGAACATAGAGCCTATCACACCCGATCATCACGTGGTGTCTCAGCACGAAGAACTTTTGCAACGGTGCATACTCAGGGAGAACACTTCTTGATAATTTAGTGAGAGATCATCTTATAATGCTACCGTCAATCAAAGCAAGATAAGATGCATAAAAGGATAAACATCACATGCAATCAATATAAGTGATATGATATGGCCATCATCATCTTGTGCTTTGTGATCTCCATCTCCGAAGCACCGTCATGATCACCATTGTCACCGGTGCGACACCTTGATCTCCATCGTAGCGTCGTTGTCGTCTCGCCAATCTTATGCTTCCACGACTATCACTACCGCTTAGCAATAAAGTAAAGCATTACATCGCGATTGCATTGCATACAATAAAGCGACAACCATATGGCTCCTGCCAGTTGCCGATAACTCGGTTACAAAACATGATCATCTCATACAATAAAATCAGCATCATGCCTTGACCATATCACATCACAACATGCCCTGCAAAAACAAGTTAGACGTCCTCTACTTTGTTGTTGCAAGTTTTACGTGGCTGCTACGGGCTTAAGTAAGAACTCATCTCACCTACGCATCAAAACCACAACGATAGTTCGTCAAATAGACTCCGTTTTAACCTTCTCAAGGACCGGGCGTAGTCACACTTGGTTCAACTAAAGTTGGAGAGACAGTCTTCCGCAAGCCATCTATGTGCAAAGCACGTCGAGGGAACCGGTCTCGCGTAAGAGTACGCGTAAGGTTGGTCCGGATCGTCTCAACCAACAATACCGCCGAACCAAAGTATGACATGCTGGTAGGCAGTATGACTTGTATCGCCCACAACTCACTTGTGTTCTACTCGTGCATATAACATCAAACCATAAAACCTAGGCTCGGATGCCACTATTGGGGAACGCAGTAATTTCAAAAAATTTCCTACGCACACGCAAGATCATGGTGATGCACAGCAACGAGAGGGGAGAGTGTTGTCTACGTACCAATGCAGACCGACTGCGGAAGCGATCACACAACGTAGAGGAAGTAGTCGTACGTTTTCTTCCCGATCCGACCGATCCAAGCACCGTTACTCCGGCACCTCCGAGTTCTTAGCACACGTTCAGCTCGATGACGTTCCTCGGGCTCCGATCCAGCAAAGCGTCAAGGAAGAGTTCCGTCAGCACGACGGCGTGGTGACGATCTTGATGTACTACCGACGCAGGGCTTCGCCTAAGCACTGTAACGGTATGATCGAGGTGGAATTTGGTGGCAGGGGGCACCGCACACGGCTAAGAAACGATCTCAAGGATCAAGTTGTGTGTCTTGGGGTGCCCCCTGCCCCCGTATATAAAGGCCAGGGGCAGGGGGTTCGGCCGGCTAGGAGGGAGGCGCAGGGAGGAGTCCTACTCCCACCGGGAGTAGGACTCCTCCCCTCCAATCCTATTCCAACTAGGATTCTTGGGGGGGAAGGAGAAAGAGGGGGCCGGCCCACCTCTCCTAGTCCTATTAGGACTTGGGAAAGGGGGGGTGCCGGCTAGGCTTGTGGGCTGCCTCTTCTCTCTTTTCCACTAAGGCCCAATAGGCCCATTTACCTCCCGGGGGGTTCCGGTAACCCTCCCGGTAATCCGGAAAAATCCCGATTTCACCCGGAACGCTTCCGGTGCCCAAACATAGGCTTCCAATATATCAATCTTTACGTCTCGACCATTTCGAGACTCCTCGTTATGTCCGTGATCTCATCCGGGACTCCGAACAACCTTCGGTACATCAAAATGCATAAACTCATAATAACTGTCATCGTAACGTTAAGCGTGCGGACCCTGCGGTTCGAGAACAATGTAGACATGCCCGAGACACGTCTCCGGTCAATAACCAATAGCGGGACCTGGATGCCCATATTGGCTCCTACATATTCTACGAAGATCTTTATCGGTCAGACCGCATAACAACATACGTTGTTCCCTTTGTCATCGGTATGTTACTTGCCCGAGATTCGATCGTCGGTATCCAATACCTAGTTCAATCTCGTTACCGGCAAGTCTCTTTACTCGTTCTGTAATACATCATCTCACAACTAACATATTAGTTGCAGTGCTTGCAAGGCTTATGTGATGTGTATTACCGAGAGGGCCCAGAGATACCTCTCCGACAATCGGAGTGACAAACCCTAATCTCGAAATACGCCAACCCAACATCTACCATTGGAGACACCTGTAGTACTCCTTTATAATCACCCAGTTATGTTGTGACGTTTGGTAGTACCCAAAGTGTTCCTCCGATAAACGGGAGTTGCATAATCTCATAGTTATAGGAACATGTATAAGTCATGAAGAAAGCAATAGCAACATACTAAACGATCGGGTGCTAAGCTAATGAAATGGGTCATGTCAATCAGATCATTCAACTAATGATGTGACCTTGTTAATCAAATAACAACTCTTTGTTCATGGTTAGGAAACATAACCATCTTTGATTAACGAGCTAGTCTAGTAGAGGCATACTAGTGACACTCTGTTGGTCTATGTATTCACACATGTATTATGTTTCCGGTTAATACAATTCTAGCATGAATAATAAACATTTATCATGATATAAGGAAATAAATAATAACTTTATTATTGCCTCTAGGGCATATTTCCTTCAATACCACTGTAGGACCTTGAAGTATATGTGTCTAGAGGGGTGTGATTAGACACTTAATGCTGAAGTTGCAGTTTTTAAGCTTTTTTGGTTTAAGTGGAGTTTAGGCACAATTTCAACATTCACAATACATATCAAGCAAGCATGCAACGAGTATATAGGCAGCGGAAAGTAAAGCATGCAACTTGCAAGAATGTAAAGGGAAGGGTTTGGAGAATTCAAACGCAATTGGAGACACAGATGTTTTTCCCGTGGTTCCGATAGGTGGTGCTATCCTACATCCACGTTGATGGAGACTTCAACCCACGAAGGGTAACGGTTGCGCGAGTCCACGGAGGGCTCCACCCACGAAGGGTCCACGAAGAAGCAACCTTGTCTATCCCACCATGGCCATCGCCCACGAAGGACTTGCCTCACTAGCGGTATATCTTCATGAAGTAGGCGATCTCCTTGCCCTTACAAACTCCCTGGTTCAACTCCACAATCTTGTCGGAGGCTCCCAAGTGACACCTAGCCAATCTAAGAGACACCACTCTCCAAGAAGTAACAAATGGTGTTTTGATGATGAACTCCTTTCTCTTGTGCTTCAAATGATAGTCTCCCCAACACTCAACTCTCTCTCACAGGGTTTGGATTTGGTGGAAAGAAGATTTGAGTGGAAAGCAACTTGCGCAAGGCTAGAGATCAAGATTCATGTGGTAGGAATGGAATATCCTGGTCTGAACACATGAGTAGGTGGTTCTCTCTCAGAACATATGAGTTGGAAGTGTAGATGTGTTCTGATGGCTCTCTCCATGAGTGAAGAGGAGGTGGAGGGGTATATATAGCCTCCACACAAAATCCAACCGTTACACACAATTTACCAATCTTGGTGGGACCGAATCAACAAACTCGGTCGGACAGAAATAGTAAACCTAGTGACTGTTAGAGATTTTCGGTGGGACTGACATGCAACTCGGTAGAACCGATATGGTTAGGGTCAGGGCATAACGTAATCTCGGTGAGACCGATTACACAAACTCGGTGAGACCGATTTGGTGATAAGCTAACCAGAGGGTTGGTCAGGCAAACTCGGTGAGACCGATTTTGGTAATGAGCATACACAGTGAGTTTGCATTGTAACCTCGGTAGTACCGATTGCACAAGATCGGTTAGACCGATTTTGGCAATGGACATACACAGTGAGATTACAATCCCATCTCGGTGAGACCAAGATACCTATCGGTAGAACCGATTTGCTAGGGTTTGGCAATGGCTATGACAAGTGAAACTCGGTGGCGCCGGATAGAAATAACAGGTAGGCCCGAGTTTGTCTTAGGTTTAGGTCATATGTGGAAGTGGGAAATTAGCTGAGGATTTTGGAGCATATCATTAAGCACTTGAAGCAAGAGGCTCATTAAGCAACACCTCATCCCTCCTGGATAGTATTGGCTTTTCCTATGGACTCAATGTGATCTTGGATCACTAAAATGTAAAATGAAGAGTCTTGAGCTTTAAGCTTTAGCCAATCCTTTGTCCTTAGGATCTTGGAGAATTTCCCACAACCTTTAGTCCATGCCACTCCATTGTTGAAATTATCTGAAACATACTAGATAGAAATGTTAGTCCAACAGGAGATATGTTATCATTAATTACCAAAACCACCTAGGGAGCACTTGTGCTTTCAATCTCCCCCTTTTGCTAATTGATGGCAACATACATCAAAGCTTTAGATAAAGATATAAAGAACAGCAAGTAAAGCTTTGGAAGGACATGTAACAAGCATAGGCTCCCCCTACATGTATGCACTCATGTAAATGTGAAATATAGAGGCATGTCAGAGCATAACCATGACAGAGTAGGCAATGTGTTACATGTATCTTGGCCATATGCATCAGAGCAAAAGATTTTCAAGGAAAATACCTTCATGCTCATGAGTCCTTCTTGCAAACAGTATGTACATAAGCAAGAATTCCTCATACTCATGATTTTGATGCATACACTTACCTTGTAGTCTTTAGCTGGCTTAGGATGGAATGAACTTGCACAAACAAGGTTAGATAACACAGGTACCTCCACTAGCCATAGAAAACCAAAGAAGCCACAAGAGTACCAAGACTGGGATGACATGTAGAGAGTGAGTACAAGGTACCACATTGGATTCAACATGTCCCCAAGAGTAAAGATATGCAATGAATTTGGCCGATTTCTTTCCCTTAGGTGTCTTGCTCCCCCTGAATCTTACATGGGATATTGGGAGAAGATAGGGAACAAAAAATCAGAGCTGAAAGATACAAATGGATAGAACTTAATGCAAATAAGCACATATGAACATGTCTTTCCCCCAAAAAGACATGTGACATCTCTCCTCTTGAACTTCAAGCATCTGGGATCCTTGAGTATTCTCTCCCCTGGAAATCTCTTTCTCCCCCTTAATACTTTCTCCCTTGTAGGTGATAAGCTTTGATGTGATCTCTCTCTCCCCCTTTGACAACAATTTCCAAGAAGGGCTTTCTGGAATCCGTCATATAGGTTTGGTCCTTGAGACTCAGCACAAAGCAATGGATAAAACTATGATGCTTGTAGAGGACAAGATTCATTGAGTGGAGCTGGATCAGAAGAAATATAGAACAAGTGGAAAACTATTTTTCCTGTTGTGAAGTCGGTGGCACCGAGTGGCATGTTTCGGTGGGGCCGAAAAGATTTGGTTGGACCGAAAACTACAAGTCGCTGAAACCGAGTTCAACACAGAGAAAAACACTTGTCACCTCAGCTCACTAAACATGTAGGATCTCACAGAGATTTGCAATGAATTATCTGAAGGATTTGCAAGGAATTAAATGCAGAAAATGCAGAACAAAAACAAAAAGAAAGAGAAGAAACTGAAAGATCTAGATGAAGGTTTTTTTTGAAAAAGAGAAAGAAAATAAATATGCATGAGACAAATGCAATAACACAAAAAAGAACACAAGAGAACTTCATCTAGAGTTGGGCGGTGACATAGTCATCTATGTTAGAGTATATTGACTTAGGAGCCAAGTGAGAACACTTGATCATAGGTCATACTCATCGTTTAAGCTCAAAATGGGGTTACCATTTTTCGTTTAAGCAACTTAATGTATTCACATCTTGTTGAGTTACTTTGACTCATGACTTGGAGTAAAGCTTCTCTAAGATGGAATAACGTACCTTGGGTGGTGGTGTGGGTCTTGCTCATGTAGTTGAACTTGTGTGGGTGCTCAAGGTTGATGTAGCTCATCAAGAGTTGGGAGCACCACTTGGAGTTCGAGTTCATCTACCTACATGGGTTAGTTCTTGCAAGGAAGAGCACTTGTGTATCCAAAAATGACAGTCATGAAGCTCAACATAGAATTTGTCAAAGGATATGTTTGAATGGTTTTGTGCTTCCTTGTCTTCAACCACCATTGTGTAGAGACTTGGTGATGTAGAGATTGCTCAAGATGTGAGTGAGTTGCAATCTCATGGAATTAGATTCAACCAAGCACCTACATGGGTTAGACAACATGCAAGGTACAAATATATCCAAGACATAAGATAGTCATCATAAGAGATATATCATGGATTAGTCATAAGCTCATGTCTTGCATGTATCCAATGGAGTTCCTACTCCAAGCTCGAAGCATCAATAATGTTCAATTCTCCTCTCAGCCTACAAAATACTTTCTCATCAAGAGGTTTAGTAAATATATCCGCTAATTGCTTATCCGTGCGAACATGCTTAAGATCAATGTCATCCTTAGCAACATGGTCTCGAATGAAATGATGACGAACTTCAATATGCTTAGTTCGAGAATGTTGTACAGGATTATGACCAATTTTGATAGCACTTTCATTGTCACAAAGCAGTGGAACATGTTTCACATAGATCCCATAATGTTTAAGACTTTGGGTCATCCAAAGTAATTGAGCACAACATGAACCAGCGGCAATGTATTCCGCTTCGGCGGTGGATAAGGATACCAAGTTTTGTTTCTTGGAAGACCAAGACACAAGAGATCTACCAAGAAATTGACAAGTACCCGAAGTGGACTTTCTATCAACCTTGTCTCCGGCATAATCCGAGTCGGAATAGCCAACAAGGTCAAAAGAAGACCTCTTAGGATACCAAATGCCAAAGTTTGGTGTATGAATTAAGTATCTCACTATCCTTTTCATGGCCTTAAGATGACATTCTTTAGGAGCAGCTTGATAACGTGCACACATGCACACACTTAGCATAATGTCGGGACGTGAAGCACATAGGTATAACAAAGAACCAATCATAGAGCGATAAACCTTTTGATCAACCGGCTCACCATCTTTGGTTAAATCAAGATGTCCACTAGTAGGCATGGGTGTAGGCATACCTTTGCATTCGTGCATATTGAACTTCTTGAATAAGTCCTTGGTGTAGTTCGTTTGAGAGACAAATGTACCTTCCTTAGTTTGCTTGATTTGCAAACCGAGAAAGAATTTGAGTTCACTCATCATAGACATCTCAAACTTCTCTGACATTAGCTTTCCAAACTTTTCACTAAAGAGAGGGTTAGTTGAACCAAATATGATATCATCAACATAAATTTGGCATAAAAATAGTTCTCCATTAACTCTTTTAGTAAAAAGAGTAGAATCAATTTTACCAATTTCAAAACCACTTGCAATAAGGAACTTGGTCAAGCATTTATACCATGCTCTAGCAGCTTGTTTTAGACCATAAAGAGCTTTGTGAAGTTTGTAAACATGATTTGGTTTCTGAGGATTGATAAAGCCGGGAGGTTGTTTGACATAAACTTCCTCCTCTATTTCACCATTTAGATAAGCACTTTTAATGTCCATTTGGTACAAGGTGATATTATGGTGATTAGCATAGGCAAGTAAGATGCGCATGGACTCAAGTCTAGCAACGGGAGCATATGTCTCACCATAGTCCATACCTTCGACTTGTGTGTACCCTTGGGCGACGAGACATGCTTTGTTGCGAACCACTTGTCCATCTTCATCTTGCTTGTTGCGAAACACCCATTTGGTACCAATGATGTTGTGGTTGTTGTCGGGCTTCTCAACCAATGTCCAAACTTGGTTTCTCTCAAAGTTGTGTAGCTCTTCATGCATAGCGTTTATCCAATCCGGATCTTCCAATGCTTCTTCAACCTTCATAGGTTCAATGCTAGAGATGAATGAATAGTTTTCAGAAAAGTTAGCTAAACAAGTTTTTGAGCGAGTGATTCTCCCGGTTTGAATATCACTGTAGATTTGCTCGACGGGATGATCTTTGGCAATTCTTGCTCGAACTCGTGAGAGCTTTTGCTTGGATCTTCATTGAACATATTCTTCATCTTGTTCTTCTTCTTGGCCTTCTTCATTGTTGACCTTGTCGTTCTCTTGTTGTGGTGGAGAAGGAGGTTGTTGATGTTCGTCTTGATGCATTTCCTCGTCTTCTTCATCTTGGTGTGTCCCACTTGTGGATGCTTCCGTATCAATTCTTGGTTCACCTTGTCGTGAAGTAGAAGCTTCCACTTGGACGGACGAGGTACTCTCCTTCACCTCCGTTGGACGAATTTTGCCAATAGACAAGTCTTGGATTGCTTCTGAAGGGTCTTTGTCTCCTACATCGATTGGCAATTGCTCTACTTGTGAGACATTAGATTCATCAAACTTCACATCTACCGTCTCTTCAACCTTTCGGGTGAAATTGTTGTAGACCGGTAAGTGTGAGAGTTTGAGCCATAACCAAGTAGAAAACCTTCATGAGATTTAGGAGCAAACATTGAACGATGATGCTTGTCAAGAATGTAGCACTTTGAGCCGAATACTCGAAAGTATCCAACTTGGGGTTTGTTACCGGTGAGGAGCTCGTATGCCGTCTTGCCGAGTAGCTTGTGGAGATACAAGCGATTTGTTGCATGACAAGCTGTCTCAACCGCTTCTGCCCAAAAGTGCTTCGGCGTCTTGTACTCATCAAGCATCGTTCTCGCCATTTCGATGAGCGTCCGGTTCTTCCTCTGAACAACTCCATTTTGTTGAGGTGTGTACGTAGCTGAGAACTCGTGTGAAATCCCTTCTTCGTCAAGAAAGGTGTCCACATTTGTGTTCTTGATATCCGTTCCGTTGTCAGTCCGAACCTTCTTGATCTTCACGTCAAACTAATTTTGGGCCTTCCTAGCGAAGTTTTTGAAGATCTTCTGGACCTGCGACTTGTCATCAAGAAAGAACACCCACGTAAATCTTGAAAAATCATCAACTATAACTAGACCAAAAGAATTTCCACCGAGACTCTTTTAGGCGTTGGGACCAAAAAGATCCATATGAAGTAGCTCGAGTGGCCTCCTTGTGGTCATGATGTTCTTCACGGGATGCCTTCCTCTAACCTGTTTACCTGCTTACGAGCACTGCAAAGTCTATCCTTATCAAATATGACATCGTTAACTCCAAGGATATGATTTCCTTTAATAAGCTTGTCAAGGTTTCCCATGCCAACGTGACCTAGTCGTCTATGCCACAACCAACCTTTTGAGGATTTAGCAATAAAGCAAGTTTTAGGTTGTGCCTTTTTAGAGAAATCGACAATGTAAAGATCACCTCTACGTATACCGTAAAGACCATTTATGATTGTCTCGACAAAACACTTGGCAATCTACCTCAGTAAATAGGACATTCAAACCGAAATCAGTAAGTCTAGAAACTGAAAGTAAGTTGTAGCCGAGAGATTCAATGAGCATGACATTTTGAATGGAACTATCATGTGAGATGGCCACCTTACCAAGGCCAACCACTTTACCCTTTGAATTATCACCAAAGGTGACATATTTTCGAGGGCCGTCATTTTCAGCAAGCTCACGGAACATCTCTTCATCTCCAGTCATATGATCAGTACATCCACTATCAAGAACCCATTCCTTTCCTCCTGACACATATCCCCGAAGATTTTCCATGAGACCAAAATGTCTCATTGCATCATCAAGATGGAAGTCACTATCATCACCATCATAGTATCCATGTTCACCATGATCTTGTGACTCATCATTTCCTAGAGAGGGTAATTCATTAGATAAATGATCATCAAAGTGGTCACCTTTATGAATTCTTATAGCTTCG
The DNA here is from genome assembly GCA_034509565.1 of Triticum monococcum. NCBI lineage: Eukaryota > Viridiplantae > Streptophyta > Magnoliopsida > Poales > Poaceae > Triticum > Triticum monococcum. The sequence goes on from CM067847.1 coordinate 575,205,651, forward strand.
GATATAATATCACTAATGATTCCAACATCTCCTTTAGCATGCTTCAGATTGGTAAGCTCAAATAGACAATCACCAAAACTAGGATCACTAGAGTTCATCTTACTCAAGGCAATAGATTTATGGAGAATTTCATCCAAATTTTTCAAGGAATAATCGGAAAATCGTTCCTCAAGAAATTTCCATATAGTATAGGCACAATTAAGAGTAGGCAAACTAGCAATCAAATTTTTGGGCAATCCTCTAATGATGAGCTCAATAGTTCTAAGATTGCGAAATATGTCAATATCTTCATCTAGGGTTGGATGCAAAGGATCAATATGAGGTGCACAAGGGCTAGCAATATACTTGTTCAAATGATATTGATTGAAAATTTCAAGCATCTCATTTTTCCACTCATGAAAATACTCTCCATCAAGAATAGGCACTCTATGTCTAAGACTCCCTAAAGTAGACACATCCATCTTCCTCCAATCGTGATTAAACCAAGGCAATGGAGACCAAAGATCTGATACCACCTGTAGGACCTTGAAGTAGATGTGTCTAGAGGGGGGTGATTAGAAACTTAATGCTAAAGTTGCAGTTTTTAAGCTTTTTCGGTTTAAGTGGAGTTTAGACACAATTTCAACATTCACAATACATATCAAGCAACTTGCAAGAATGTAAAGGGAAGGGTTTGGAGAATTCAAACGCAATTGGAGACACGGATGTTTTTCCCGTGGTTCGGATAGGTGGTGCTATCCTACATCCACGTTGATGGAGACTTCAACCCACGAAGGGTAACGGTTGCGCGAGTCCATGGAGGGCTCCACCCACGAAGGGTCCACGAAGAAGCAACCTTGTCTATCCCACCATGGCCATCGCCCACGAAGGACTTGCCTCACTAGCGGTAGATCTTCACGAAGTAGGCAATCTCCTTGCCCTTACAAACTCCTTGGTTCAACTCCACAATCTTGTCGGAGGCTCCCAAGTGACACCTAGCCAATCTAGGAGACACCACTCTCCAAGAAGTAACAAATGGTGTGTTGATGATGAACTCCTAGCTCTTGTGCTTGAAATGATAGTCTCCCCAACACTCAACTCTCTCTCACAGGGTTTGGATTTGGTGGAAAGAAGATTTGAGTGGAAAGCAACTTGGGGAAGGCTAGAGATCAAGATTCATGTGGTAGGAATGGAATATCTTGGCCTCAACACATGAGTAGGTGGTTCTCTCTCAGAACATATGAGTTGGAAGTGTAGATGTGTTCTGATGGCTCTCTCCACGAGTGAAGAGAAGGTGGAGGGGTATATATAGCCTCCACACAAAATCCAACCGTTACACACAATTTACCAATCTCGGTGGGACCGAATCAACAAACTCGGTCGGACCGAAATAGTAAACCTAATGACCGTTAGAGATTTTCGGTGGGATTGACATGCAACTCGGTAGGACCAATATGGTTAGGGTTAGGGCATAACGTAATCTCGGTGAGACCGATTACACAAACTCGGTGAGACCGATTTGGTAATAAGCTAACCAGAGGGTTGGTCAGGCAAACTCGGTGGGACCGATTACACAAACTCGGTGAGACTGATTTTGGTAATGAGCATACATAGTGAGTTTGCATTGTAACCTCGGTAGTACCGATTGCACAAGATCGGTGAGACCGATTTTGGCAATGGACATACACAGTGAGATTACAATACCATCTCGGTGAGACCGAGATCCCTATCGGTAGATCCGATTTGCTAGGGTTTGGCAATGGCTATGACAAGTGAAACTCGGTGGCGCCGGATAGAAATAGCCGGTAGGTCCGAGTTTGGCTTAGGTTTAGGTCATATGTGGAAGTGGGAAAGTAGCTGAGGATTTTGGAGCATATCATTAAGCACTTGAAGCAAGAGGCTCATTAAGCAACACCTCATCCCTCCTTGATAGTATTGGCTTTTCCTATGGACTCAATGTGATCTTGGATCACTAAAATGTAAAATGAAGAGTCTTGAGCTTTAAGCTTTAGCCAATCCTTTGTCCTTAGCATCTTTGAGAATTTCCCACAACCTTTAGTCCATGCCACTCCATTGTTGAACTTATCTGAAACATACTAGATAGAAACGTTAGTACAACAAGAGATATGTTGTCATTAATTACCAAAACCACCTAGGGAGCACTTGTGCTTTCAACCACAAAGACTGAATACCTCAGGGAGTGTTCGACGTCGCGAGTTTGGCCCTATATGCATCAGATCCGAATCATTGTCTTTGGTCAAATGTTGGGTTTGCCCGGCTCCTGTGTTTTGGTGCCTTACGTTCCGCTTTACCGGATAAGATATCACCAGGAGAACTACTGCGATTGTGCCCTGGTTCATCCGGACGAGCACCTCAGTAGAGAAAGCCTAAAACTGACTGTCATGATATAGCATGAGACTGGTCAACCACTCAATGACCTGTTGGAATGTTAGAATTCCTCCGCCTTAACGAAGGGCCGTTTTTCGGCCAGGCATGTATGCACCCCGGGATCGGGAGAGTGCGGAGCCACCAGGGGCTATCTAGTAGCCCCACTGTCAAACTCCTATGGCTAAGTGAAAGTGCTAAAGCATTATAGTCTGGTTGCCTCGCTCGCTTCGCTATCACCTCCTTAATAGGAACAAGACGTTGGGTTAAGTGTGAACGCGTGTTTTTTGCGAGCACCTCCGCATTATATGCATGGGGGTTGAAGCCGACAGCTGCAATCTTTCAGGTTATACACATGTATACATAAATGGCCGCCCAGGAGGCAACATATTACTTTCAGGCAAAAGTATAAAAATAGCCTTATAAAAATTTATAAAAGCATTTCGCTTACAATGAGATTACATATCACTCAAACATAATATTTTTTGAGCACCGGGTCTCTATCAAACGAGCACCCTCAAGAACTTCTTCGAAGTAGTGCTCATCAGCCATTCGGCCTATGGCCGAATCCCGGGCTGCAACAGTGGTAGCATCCATCTCCGCCCAGTATGCTTTAACATGGGCAAAGGCCACCCGTGAGCCCTCTTTGCACACCGACCTCTTCATCGCATTAATGCGCGGCACCACGTCAAGGAACTCCTGCACCAAGCTGAAATAGCTGTTCGGTTTTGGCCTTTCCGGCCATAGCTGATCCATAAGAGACCTCATGGCGAGTCCGGACAACCTATTCAGTTTGGCCCATTCGGCTAATTGGTCAGTCAATGAAAGAAGACGCTTGGGAGAATGGAATTGTGTCCAAAACAGCTGGTCCACTTCACGGTCCGTCTTACCATGGAAGTACTTGGCCGCATCGGCAGCGCTCGCCGCCAAATCCATATACACATCCTCCGAACTCCACAGCCGATCCAGAGGGGCATACCATGGATCTCCGAACTTCCTCTGCAACATAAAGGATTTCCCAGCTACAATATCCCCGGCTTCCCACAGCTCCTCCTTCTTCACCCTCATAGCAGAGCGGATGTCTTTTCTCGTCGCAGCAGCCTTCTCAAGGTCCGATGCCTTCGCTAGGTTTTCCTTTTCAAGAACCCGATAACGGTCGGCGGCGGCTTTTAATTCTATGGCCATCTTGGCCATCTTATCTCGGCTCTCGCCATGCGCGGCCTTCTCGGCTTTCAACTCTTCGGCCGCCTTCAAAGAAGCCGCATTACCAAACCTCGCTTGTTCCTTGGCTCGGGCAAGTTCTGCCCGCAAGGCTTCAACAGTGACAGCTCCATATGCAGTCACAACATATTAAAGATACTGGCATCATGCTGCTCTTACTATGTGGCTTTTACCAGATAATGACACTTACCCTGTGCCTCGTCAAGCCTTTTGTTAACAAGCTCGATGTCGGCGTCGGCCGCATCCAACTGCCGTTTTAAATGGGCAAACTTGCTAGTCCGGCTAGCCACCGGAGCTTCCATCACCTGCACATAGAGGCAGTATGGTTATCACCTGGGAATATGATCCTCTGTTCATCGTCGTTTCCGACGACAACCAGAGTCTCAGGGGCTACTATCTACACAGGGCACACCTAGCATGTGCAGCACTATCATACATTATTTTACGTACCTCAAAGCCTGTCAGTAGACTCATAAAAGCTTCATGCAATCCGCTTTCGGCGGACGAGATTCTCTCCATCACCGTATTCATCAGCATACGGTGTTCATCTGAGATGGCCGCTCGCCCCACCAACTCCCTCAGAACATCCGATCGCACACCAGACGGTGCCGGACTCTTTTGTCTGCCCTCTTCGGGAGCCGGACACTGGGAGCTTCGGAGGTCAATGTGATTATCTTCTGGCATCACCGGACTCGGAGAGGCCCTCCGCGACGACACTTCGGGGTCGCCCGCTTCCGGAGCGGAGGAGTCCGGAGGAGGCGTTTCGCTCTCCATCATCTCTGGAAGAAGATCCCCCGAAGACGAGCTCATTTGAGAGGGGCTAAGGCCCGAACTGCAGAGATATATGCGGTGGTTATTTTCTCAGAAGAAAAAGATGGCATACTTGTACTATTAAAGTATTTCGGGTCACTTACGACTCGCTGGAGAATTGATCCCCCCGCGGACTTTGTGCGGCAAAAGCACCCCCCAAGGTAGGACCCTCTGTGGGAGACTTCTTCTCCCGTTTGGAAGCTTCGGCTTCTGAATCCCCGGGCGCAGTCCTTTTCCTCCTCCGGTCGTCTTCCTTCATGGAGACGTTCGCTCCCTCGGTTAGAATGGGCAGCGTTGGGGGCCCGCGTCCGCCCGTATTATCCTCCCCAGTATCTTCCTTCAAGGGCTCCGGGCAATGTGCGACCTGGAGCATCTTTTCCAATACCAGATTGTCCAAATCCTCAGGGAGGGGGGCCGAACACCGAATCAACTTCGCCTTTGTTAGCCAGTCCTGGTAAAAAAGCGAACTCTCAGAAATAACTTCGTAACAAATGAGAGATAGTATGTTCGGCCAGAAGATTCCTTACCTGTTCGGCGGCGCGGTTACTGCTCAGGCCCACGTCCTCGGTGATTTCCGGACACTCTACCTGAGGTCCGAAGAATGACTTGTACATCTCCTCGTGCGTCAGGCCGAGGAAATTTTTAATGACACGCTGTCCCTCGGGATTGAATTCCCACAAGCGAAGGGGCCGGCATTTGCAAGGCTGGACTTGACGAACCATCATAACTTGTATTACCGCAACCAAACTAAAATATCCATTGAAGAGATCTCGAATGCGGCTTTGCAGTATAGGCACGTCCATGGCTGGACCCAAGCTCAGACCTTTGCTGATCCATGACATCACTTGTGGTGGAGGGCCCGAGCAGAAAACAGGGGTGGCCGCCCACTTGGCACTTCTAGGAGCCGTGATGTAGAACCACTCCTGTTCCCACAATTCAGACACCTCTGGAATGGAACCTTTGGGCCATGGAGCTCTCGTCATCTTGCATACTGAGGCACCTCAGCACGCTGCATGTTGCCCCTCGATCATCTTTGGCTTTACTTCAAAGGTCTTGAGCCACATGCCAAAGTGAGGGGTAACCCGGAGGAAGGCCTCACACACGACAATAAATGTCATGATATGAAGAAAGGAGTCCGGAGCTAGATCATGGAAATCTTACCCATAATAAAACATCAAACCCCTGACGAAATGATCCAGAGCAAGGCCTAGACCTCGGAGGAAGTGGGAGACGAACATGACGTTCTCGTTGGGTTCGGGGGAGGGGACGGCCTGCCCTCGGCGGTCAGATATCTGGCCTCCCTCAACTTTTTGATGTCTTCTTCCGTGACGGAGGAAGGCATCCATCGGCCTTGAAGGCTAGATCTGGACATGCTTGAAGGTTCGGAGCACCTGACATGAACTTTGGGTGTTTGAGCTTGAGGTGGGGGAAGGATTCGATTGAGCACGGGAGGGAAAAAAATAAAAGCCTTGTCCCTTTATAAAGAGGGTGAATATCAAGCGTCCTCTCCGTGGCCATTTTGGACTTGCCTATAGTCTAGGAGTCCTAGAAGCGGTTGGGTTACCCACGCCCGTATCAATGAGAATCCTGGAATAAGGGGACACGATCTCTGCTTTAACAAGACGTGCCAAGGAAACCGCCTCGCATGACATGCTGAGGTGGGATAATAAAACGATTCGAATAAAGGCTTGGTCGTGGTGTTGTCATGCTACGGAATACGGCAGCTGATTAGATTGGTGTGAACATTATTCCCTCTATGGCAATATGTGGAAATTTATTTTGCAGAGCCGGACACTATTCTTTGTGTTCAAAATCTTCTATGAAGTACTGGAGGAGGAACCCGCCTTGCAATGCCGAAGACAAACTGCGCGCCGGACTCGTCGTCATTGAAGCCAGCTTCAGGGGCTACTGAGGGAGTCCTGGATTAGGGGGTGTCTGAATGGCCGGACTATACCTTCAGCCGGACTCCTGGACTATGAAGATACAAGATTGAAGACTTCGTCCCGTGTCCGGAAGAGACTTTCCTTCGCGTGGAAGGCAAGCTTGGCGATACGGATATGTAGATCTCCTACCATTGTAACCGACTTTGTGTAACCCTAACCCTCTCCGGTGTCTATATAAACCGATGGGTTTTAGTCCGTAGGACAACATACAGAACAACAATCATACCATAGGCTAGCTTCTATGGTTTAGCCTCTCCGATCTTGTGGTAGATCTACTCTTGTACAACCCATATCATCAATATTAATCAAGAAGGACGTAGGGTTTTACCTCCACCAAGAGGGCCCGCACCTGGGTAGAACTTCATGTCGCTTGCCTCCTGTTACCATCCACCCTAGACGCACAGTTCGGGACCCCTTACCCGAGATCCGCCAATTTTGACACCGACAGGCACCTTCAATGCAGGCCGAGCGCTTGACGACGTCCAGCTGAGGACAGGCGTCCATCATCCGCCTCACGAGTCCGAAGTAGCTTCCTGGCATAGCTTCGGCTGGCCATAGCCCGATTATCAAATCCTTAATGGCTAGTTCGGCCACCCTATGCAGATCCACCAGCTGTTTCAGCTGATCGGTGAAGGGCCCGGGATGCTCTAGCGCCGCATATTGCGACCAGAATAGCTTCTCCGTAGAACCCCCTCCTTCGGCTCGATAGAACTCTGCAGTGTCTGATACACTGCATGGTAAATCCGCAAAAGCCCCTGGGGAACTCCAAACCCGGGTTAGTAAAATGTACTGCTTCTCCGCGTACTGGCTTTGCATCTTAAATGCCGTGCCCGCCGTGATCTTTGATACATCTCCGTCATATCTACTTTTCCAAACACTTTTGCCCTTGTTTTGGACTCTAACTTGTATGATTTGTATGGAACTAACCCAGACTGATGCTGTTTTCAGCAGAATTACCATGATGTTGTTTTATGTGCAGAAAACAAATATTCTCGGAATGACCTGAAACTCCACGGGAGGTCTTAGGAAAAATAATAAAAAATCCTCGCCAAATATGAAGACCAGGGGCCCCACACCCTTTCCACGAGGGTGGGGGGCGCGCCCCCCTAGGGCGCGCCCCCCTACCTCGTGGGCCCCCTGTTGACCCTCCAACGCCAACTCCAACTCTTCGGAGAGAAAAAAATCAGAGAGAAGAAATCATCGCATTTTACGATATGGAGCCGCCGCCAAGCCCTAAAACCTCTCGGGAGGGCTGATCTGGAGTCCGTTCGGGGCTCCGGAGAGGGGGATTCGTCGCCGTCGTCATCGTCAACCATCCTCCATCACCAATTTCATGATGCTCACCGCTGTGTGTGAGTAATTCCATCGTAGGCTTGCTGGATGGTGATGGGTTGGATGAGATTTATCATGTAATCGAGTTAGCTTTGTTAGGGTTTGATCCCTAGTATCCATTATGTTCTGAGATTGATGTTGCTATGACTTTGCTATGCTTAATGCTTGTCACTAGTGCCCGAGTGCCATGATTTCAGATCTGAACCTATTATGTTTTCAAGAATATATGTGAGTTCTTGATCCTATCTTGCAAGTCTATAGTCACCTACTATGTGTTATGATCTGGCAACCCCGAAGTGACAATAATCGGGACCACTCCCGGTGATGACCATAGTTTGAGGAGTTCATGTATTCATTATGTGCTAATGCTTTGTTCCGGTTCTCTATTAAAAGGAGGCCTTAATATCCCTTAGTTTCCAATAGGACCCCGCTGCCACGGGAGGGTAGGACAAAAGATGTCATGCGAGTTCTTTTCCATAAGCACGTATGACTATATACGGAATACATGCCTACATTACATTGATGAATTGGAGCTACTTCCGTGTCACCCTATGTTATGACTATTACATGATGAACCGCATCCGACATAATTATCCATCACTGATCCGGTGCCTTCGAGTTTTCCATATACTGGTTTACGCTTATTTACTTTCCCGCTGCTACTGTTACAATCACTACAAACTACCAAAAACATTACTTTTGCTCTCTTTACTTTTGTTGCTGCTACCACAACTATCATATTACTTTGCTACTAAACACTTTGCTGTAGATACTAAGTTTCCAGGTGTGGTTGAATTGACAACTCAACTGCTAATACTTGAGAATATTCTTTGTCTCCCCTTGTGTCGAATCAATAAATTTGGGTTGAATACTCTACCCTCGAAAGTTGTTGCGATCCCCTATACTTGTGGGTTATCAAGACAAATTTCTGGCGCCGTTGCCGGGGAGCATAACTCTGTTCTTTGAGTCACTTGGGATTTATATCTGCTGGACACTATGAAGAACTTGAGAGATCCAAAAACCAAGATCTATCCCTCAACTACAAGGGGAGGTAAGGAACTGCCATCTAGCTCTGCACTTGATTCACCTTCTGTTATGAGTAAGTTTGCGACACCTACACCTGCTTCTGCTATTTGTTCTGATTTGTCACATGTTATTGATGATGCCACTTCTGCTATGCATGATACTTATGATGAAACTGCTTCTATGCCTGATACTACTGTGCCCCTTATTGAATTTCTTGATGAACAAATTGCTAGGGCTAGAGAAAAAGAAATTATTGAATCTGAATACGATGATGATAGTGATGATGAAAATATGCCTGTTATTCCTGATGGTTATCTTTTTGAGGGAATCTTCTGCCGCTATTTTCGCTTGCAAAGATAGATATGAGCTTAAGAGGTTATTAATTAAATGGAACAAAGAATCACTTAAAGATAAAATGAGACCTGACCCTGCTTTTGCTACTTCACCTATATGTGTTCCTAATAAAGATTATGAATTCTCTGTTGATCCTGATATAATTACTTTGGTTGAATCTGATCCGTTTTATGGCTATGAATCTGAAACTGTTGTGGCACATCTTACTAAGTTAAATGATATAGCTGCCCTGTTTACTAATGATGAGAGATCACGTTACCTTTATATACTCAAAATATTTCCGTTCTCATTAAACGGTGATGCTAAGATATGGTTTAATTCTCTTGATCCAGGTTGTGTTAGTCCCCAGGATATGATTTATTAGTTCTCTACTAAATACTTCCCTGCTCATAAGAAACAAGCTGCTTTGAGGGAAATATACAATTTTGTGCAAATTAAAGAAGAGAGTCTCCCACAAGCTTGGGGGAGGCTTCTCATGTTACTTAATGCTTTGCCTGATCATCCTCTTAAGAAACCTGAAATACTTGATATCTTTTATAATGGACTAACCGATGCTTCTAGAGATTACCTGGATAGTTGTGCTGGTTCTCTTTTCAGGGAAAGAACACCAGATGAAGCTGAAATTCTATTGAATAATATGTTGACAAATGAAAATAATTGGGCACCTCCTGAGCCAGCTCCTGCTCCAATTACTAAGCCTATTCCTAAACCAACTCTGAAGAAGAGAGGTATTCTATTTCTCAGTCCCGAATATATGCAAGAGGCAAAGAAATCTATGAAAGAGAAATGTATTAAAGCTGAAGACGTTAAGAATTTACCTCCTATTGAAGAAATACATGGTCTTAATTCAATGCCTGTTGAAGAAACTTATGATCTCAATTATTTATTTACTGAAGAACCTCCTGATCCCGATATCCCGACACAGGTAGTGAAGGTAAATTCTCTCTATAGATATGATAAAGCTGAAGGCCCTCCTACTAAAATTGCTAGTCAGTGCTTGGATGAGTTTGGTAACTTTATGTATAAGCAAGACGACTTCAATGCTTATTTTGGTAGACAATTAAAATAAAATGCTTATATGATTAGACGCTTGGGTGATTATATGGCTGATATTAAAGGTGAACTTAAACTTGTTAGCAAACATGCTTCTATGGTTACCACCCAAGTAGAACAAGTACTTAAGCCTCAAAAAGAAGTGCTTAATGAATTGAATAGTAAGAAAAATGATTATGCTGTTAAAGTGGCTACTAGAACTGGTAGAATGACTCAGGAACCTTTGTATCCTGAAGGCCACCCTAAGAGAATCGAGAAAGATTCCCAAAGAAATAATATTGATGTTCCTAGTTCTTCTAAAAAGAAGAAGAAAAATGATAGAACTGTGCAAACTTCTAGTGAACCTATTGCTGAACCACCTGATAATCCAAATGATATATCTATGTCTAATAGTGAAACACAATCTGGTAATGAACATGGACCTAGTAAAAATATTAATGATAATGTTCATGATGATGCTCAACCTAGTAATGACAATGATGTAGAAATTGAACCTGATGTTGATCTTGATAACCCACAATCAAAGAATCAATGTTATGATAAAAGAGACTTTGTTGCTAGGAAACATGGTAAAGAAAGGGAACCTTGGGTTCAGAAACCCATGCCTTTTCCTCCGAAACCATCCAAGAAAAAGGATGATGAGGATTTTGAGCGCTTTGCTGAAATAATTAGGCCTATCTTTTTGCGTATGAGATTAACTGATGTGCTCAAAACAAATCCTTATGCTAAATATATGAAAGATATCATTACTAATAAAAGAAAGATACCGGAAGCTGAGATTTCCACCATGCTTGCTAATTATACTTTTAAGGGTGGAATACCAAAGAAACTTGGAGACCCCGGAGTACCTACTATACCTTGCTCCATTAAAAGAAATTATATTAAAATTGTTTTATGTGATCTTGGAGCCGGTGTTAGTGCTATGCCTCTCTCTTTATATCGTAGACTTGACTTGAGTAAGCTGACACCTACTGAAATATCTTTGCAAATGGCTGATAAATCAACTGCTATACCTGTCGGTATTTGTGAGGATGTGCCTGTTGTGGTTGCAAACGTTACTATTTTAACGGACTTTGTTATTCTTGATATTCCCGAGGATGATAGTATGTCTATTATTCTTGGAAGTCCTTCTCTTAATACTGCAGGGGCTGTTATTGATTGCAACAAAGGCAATGTCACTTTTCATGTTAATGGTAATGAGCATACGGTACACTTTTCGAGGAAACAACCTCAAGTTCATAGTATCAACTCTATTGGAAAAATTCCATCGATTATATTTGGAGGTTTTGAATTTCCTCTTCCTACTGTCAAAAAGAAATATGATATTCTTATTATTGGGGATGTGCATATCCTCGTTGAGGTAACTTAGTGTTATTCGAAATTTCTCTGGTTTCATGATTATCGGAATGAGTTTGTTAACAAGACTTGATCAACCTTGTTAGTGGATTCTTTTTGATGAGCATGAGATGGATGAAACTAGAAGAACAAACTTCTGTACCCCACTTTTACTTTCTGTTATTTATAATAAATAAAGTAAAAATAGTATTTTCTGTCTGTTTCCTGACTTATCTGTGCAATATAAAAATATCCCGAAAGTAAAAATCCTCAGAATGCCATGCCAATTTAATATGATTTTTTGGGAATATTTGAGGATTTACTGTGCCAAAATTACCGCGGGAGGAGTTGCCACCTGGTCACGAGGGTGGTAGGCATGCCCCCCTATAGGGCGCGCCCCCCTGCCTCGTGGGCCCACGTTGGCCCTCCTCCACTTATCCCAGCACCCATCTTCTTCCTCTATCTCACACAAACCCGAAAAACCAACTCAAGCATGAGTTCCAGCCACTTTTGCTGTGATTTTCGATCTCCTTGCTCAAAGCACCTCTCGCGAAACTGCCTGGGGAGATTGTTCCTTGGTATGTGACTCCTCCATTGGTCCAATTGTTTTTGTTCTAGTGCTCTATTCTTTGCAAATTTGTGCTGCATAGGTGACCATGTTCTTGAGATTGCATGTCAAATTTATAGGGTTCCAAGTAGTTCTAATGCTTGATATAGGCTCTAGGCACTTGTAGGAGTAGTTGCTATTAGTTTTATTGAATTTGGTTTACTTTTATTTTGAAGTTACTAAAAATTTCAGATTGTTTCAGAAAAATGATGAGGAGATTATTGAGGGGCTCATCAAGCCAAAGCTCAAAGGAAAAGGCACCTAAGCCTAAGTATAATTTGCCACGCACCGCGGAGATTCGGGCATGTGAATGGCCTTCTGAAGATTTCTTGAGAGCAGCCGGTATCTATGAAGATTTTCATGAATTGGCTCACAATGCAGGCCTCACCGCTTTCCTCCACAACCAATGCGATCAGTATCTCTTACTCACAAATACCTTTGTGCAAAACTTTTATTTTCATCCTAGGAACTCACCACCTACGGTGGAATTTCATTTATATGATGAGCCTAAGGAGATGTCACTTTTTGATTTCTGTCGGATTTGTTTAGTCCCTTTTGAGGGCAAGACAGAAGAACCACATCATGATGATGTGGCTGGATTTATTGATAATATCACTGTAGGAGAAACCAGGAAGGTTTCCGATGCACGAATCACTAGCATACGTTTTCCTGTTTTGCGTTAATTTGCATTATTTGCTAGTCGTTGTTTAATTGGATGCGGAAATTATGGAAACCTTAGTATCCCTGATTTAATTATTCTGCTCCATGGTTTATATAGTGATAACACTTTTAGTTTGGGCGGTATTATTGCTAGACGGTTAAATATGAACCGTACTAAGGGCCCCATCTTTGGAGGCATTTATGCCACACGCCTAGCAGCACATTTTAACATACCTATTAGGCATGCTGAGAAGGAAGAAAAAGTGCTACCCCATGTTTATCTAGATCATAAAAGTATGGTGGCACATGATTTTATTGTTAAAAATAGGGCAGGGGAGCTTAGATATCAATTGTTCTTTAATAAACATCATCCTGAGACTATTACCTTGCCTGCTCCTTCTTTATTTGATTTGACTGGAGGCACGTACCTTGTTCCGTTGGCAGCTATTCACGCCTACCGGAACCCTGCACCAGCGGAGGAGCCAGAGCTGGAACCACAATTTGATCCTTCACGATAGTCTAACTATCAGTGGGATCCGGAGATGATTGCCAGCCAGTGGTAATCGGAGCCTGTCGGGTTTCGAGTTCCGGCAGACCCTTGAGGTTCGAACACTGGGGTGCGCGCGGAGATCTCTCCCTACCGATCTACGTCCGATCCTCTCGTGCGAACTAAGATGAAAATGATGAACAACACAAGAGACACGATGTTTATACTGGTTCGGGCCACCGTTGTGGTGTAATACCCTACTCCAGTGTGTGGTGTGATGGATTGCCTCTGGGGCTGATGATGGACATTACAAGGGAAGAACAGCCTCGCGAGAGGTGTTCTTGAGCTGGCGCGATGAACTGCTAGGGAGAGTTTAGTCGTCTCTCTTTCTCTCTGCTGGGGTTCTACCAGATCTCTCCGGGGTGTCCTCTACTCTGTGGTGGCTAGCTCTATTTATAGAGGCCTTGGGCCTCTCCCCAAATAATGAGCGGGAAGGGCGCCAACAATTGGCCATTTCGAAGGGGAATATGTAGTACAAGTTATCCTAACCAAAGGTGGTCTTCGGCTGCCAAAGGCACTGGCGATGACGCCGTGTTGGGCTCCACGGTGACCTCCGTCCTGCCGTCGGGCTGGTCTTGGTCTCGTTGCACTGGAATGGTAACCTTTGCCTGATGCCTTGGCCTGTGCTTGCCCCCTTTGCACCAAAGGGGAAACAAGGACACTACACAGGCCGACACCTGCCTGGCGCCCGCCTGGTCTCGATCGTCATGGCTTGCGTCACGGGTTCCTCGCGAGGTACCCTTGCCTTGATCTCTCCGCCTCCTCGCGAGCCTGCCTGATGAGGCTGCCTCTGAGGAAGCTTCCTGTCATCCGGCCCCTGAGGCTTGCCCCTCGCGAGGGTCTTGAGCTTGAGCTGATGAAGATGGGCTGCGCTAGGCCCCCGCTTGAGCCACGCCGCAGGCAGGCAAGTCTGCGGACCCCCGTTCCCAGAACGCCAATAGTAGCCCCCGGGCCCAAGGCGCGCGTGGGCTTGGCTTAGCAGAGAAGCGAAGGGGCAAGCATGAAGCATCGCGGGCCCTAATAGCCTGCGGCCTTGGGCGCCGCGTGGCAGTTGATTGGGCGTGGGCGTCTGCACTTCCCACGACGCCTCGGCAACTGGACGACTTGACAAGTCCCTGCATGCAAAGATATGGGTCATGATTACCTGAGGTCATGGTGCTCGGCGGTTGGCCTTCCCCGGCTATAAGTACGTGGCTGCGTGAGCTTCGCCGGTTCACCCCCTTTCCGTCACTCCTCCTCTTCTTCTTCCTCTTCCTTGCTTCCTCTTGCACCAATGGCACTGATCCGCCAGTTCTCAGCTAAGGAGAAGGGAAAGGCCCCTAGGGAGGGTCCTGACCCCCTCCCGCCGAAGACGCGGCCAATCCTTTGTCACCGGGACGAAGGCGCCTGGCAGGTGGTGTCGAGGCCGTGGTACGAGCGGCCGCCGCCTGGGTTTCCGCTGCCCTTGCACGCCCGCATCATAGGCCCCAGGGGGGAGGGCACCGAGCAACATCGACATCGTCGCCGCCGACGCCGGCGAGTCACAGTGGTACGGGTCGTCCCCCCTGGAGTCCACGCGGAGCGCTCCTCTCGCGAGCTTGTGCTTCACGCCGCCATGCCTCCAACTTTGTGGATCTGCCTTCCTCCCTCCTTCGCCTTCGAGATGCCGCTGAGCGGGGCCCTGGAGCTCTGGCTGCAGCACGCCGACTGTGGCACCCCTGCAACTGGAGCGGAGGTCACGGTCGTCGCTCCGGGCAAGGTCTTCATGACCCGGGGCTGGGGTGAGATTGCCCGGGTCTGTCGCACGGACGGCGCCTTGGTGATCCATCTTGAATACGACGGCGCCTCCTTGACGTTCTTCAAGGTCTTTGATGCAGAAGGACGCCAGCTGGAATGCTGCCCTAAGGGAAGCGGCAGTGGTGACGAACTGGCGAGGAGCAGCCCCGCCCATTGGTCCTCCTGCAGCTCCTCAGGCAGCAGCGGAGGGACTGTGGGCTTCAGCGGCTCCCCCGAACTCCTCGTCACCACGGAGACGAGCGACAACAGCTACGAGCCTCCGAGCTCACGCCGCGCTCGGAGTGAGGCAGCTGCATCGGGCCGCCGACGCCACTGATCTAGATGGGATTGGCGTCGTCACTTGGAAGCCCACTATTGATGATGGTGTCGCCTGCGGAGGTGCTAGCAAGTAGTGTTCCTTAGGGTTAGCACCTTTTTGTTCCCTGCAAGGAATTAAAGCAACACCCCGCGGGGGTATGTAAGGCGTTTGCCATGCTTTTGTAATTACTATATCCTTAATATGAATTGGCGTGAGGTGAACGTTCTGTTCCGGCTAAGCTCCCCCTTTCTATCCTCACGAGGACTTGGCACTCTACGCTGATAGGTCCCAGTCCCCAGGCAAGCTTCAGCCGTCGCTAGTATGCCAGGTCGCGATGTCGTGGTCAAGGCCATGAGGTGAGCGGCCCGAGGTCCGGTAAGAGCCCCCGAGTCGCGATGCTCGGGAGGTCCCCTTTAGCACTCAAGCAATCCTTGCTGGGCGAGAAAGGAAGGTAGCGTCGCTATGACAGAGTTGCACTGGGCGGCGATTTAGCACTGTGTTGCTCTAGCTTTTGCGACGGTGCGACTTATCTTGTGTGTCTGACGTAGTTCCTCGGAGAGGCGCCTGGCCCGAGAGGCGGTGGTCGAGGTACTTCTGCGTTAGGCCCTCGCGAGCTTCTTCCCACTGCCCCGCACTTTCCTTAACGCTCTACGTCCTCAGGTCCCGGCCCTCGAGCGAGCTCAGCCACCCCTAGTATGATAGGCCGCGATGCCGTGGGTCAAGGCCAGGGGGTGAGGGCTGGAGAGCCAGTAGGAGCCCATGAGTCGCGATGCTCAGGTACCCCCATTCTAACGTGCAAGCGGTCCGTGCCGAAGAGAGGGAGAGAGAGCTCACGATGCCCCCAACGTTGCTCCTGGAGTAGGTCCTGCACACCAATCATGAGGAGAAACAAGGCATGTCGTTACGGTCGCCGGCCAACCTATGGTCACTCCAAGGGAGCGGTCAGGGCACTGAGGGCCTGGTGAGGTGGCGCCGTGCGGGGCTGCCACGGCCAGAGCTCGACCACTCAGGTTTAGCAACGCTGCAGGGACGGACCCGTGCACACGCGCCGTGCCAGAGCGAGCGGCTCTTCAAATAGGCGTCGATCGAGCAGGTGATTAGGTCAGGTATGTTAAGCACATAGGAGGAAATCCAATTTCAAGCAAGCGCAGGTAAAAGAAACCGCCGCTGGGTTGGGCCCGAGCGGCGTGGGGATGATGCAGCCTGAGGGGCGCCCCCAACATGGTAAATAAAGAGCATAAACAAAATGGATACATGCCGCGGGGACGGACCCACATGACCTGGGAATGGTGCAGCCCTGTGGGCGCTCCCAGCTAAAAGTAGAACTCTGAAAGATGTCACCTGGTGCTGTTGAAGATGAAGTGATGCTGAGGAAGTGAGAGATGCGTGGTGAAGATATCGGCCTTCATGAGCCCCCAGGCCCAGGGGCCTCGGAGGCTCCGGTGGCACGTGCAGGTCTTCGGGGACCATCGCCACATCCGCCAGGACCGCGTGATGCCTGACCTCCTGAGCCTCCAGATGAAGGAAATATGCCCTAGAGGCAATAATAAAGTTATTATTTATTTCCTTATATCATGATAAATGTTTATTATTCATGCTAGAATTGTATTAACCGGAAACATAATACATGTGTGAATACATAGACAAACAGAGTGTCACTAGTATGCCTCTACTTGACTAGCTCGTTAATCAAAGATGGTTATGTTTCCTAACCATGAACAAAGAGTTGTTATTTGATTAACGAGGTCACATCATTAGTTGAATGATCTGATTGACATGACCCATTCCATTAGCTTAGCACCCGATCGTTTAGTATGTTGCTATTGCTTTCTTCATGACTTATACATGTTCCTATAACTATGAGATTATGCAACTCCCGTTTACCGGAGGAACACTTTGGGTACTACCAAACGTCACAACGTAACTGGGTGATTATAAAGGAGTACTACAGGTGTCTCCAATGGTAGATGTTGGGTTGGCGTATTTCGAGATTAGGGTTTGTCACTCCGATTGTCGGAGAGGTATCTCTGGGCCCTCTCGGTAATACACATCACATAAGCCTTGCAAGCATAATAACTAAGATGTTAGTTATGAGATGATGTATTACGGAACGAGTAAAGAGACTTGCCAATAACGAGATTGAACTAGGTATTGGATACCGACGATCGAATCCCGGGCAAGTAACATACCGATGACAAAGGGAACAACGTATGTTGTTATGCGGTCTGACCGATAAAGATCTTCGTAGAATATGTAGGAGCCAAAATGGGCATTCAGGTCCCGCTATTGGTTATTGACCGGAGACATGTCTCTGTCATGTCTACATTGTTCTCGAACCGTAGGGTCCGCACGCTTAACGTTACGATGACAGTTATTATGAGTTTATGCATTTTGATGTACCGAAGGTTGTTCGGAGTCCCGGATGAGATCACGGACATGAAGAGGAGTCTCGAAATGGTCGAGACGTAAAGATTGATATATTGGAAGCCTATGTTTGGACATCGGAAGTGTTCCGGGTGAAATCGGGATTTTACCGGATTACCGGGAGGGTTACCGGAACCCCCCGGGAGGCAAATGGGCCTATTGGGCCTTAGTGGAAAAGAGAGAAGAGGCAGCCCACAAGCCTAGCTGGCGCCCCCCCCTCCCCAAGTCCTAGTAGGACTAGGAGAGGTGGGCCGGCCCCCTCTTTCTCTTTCCCCCCAAGAGTCCTAGTTGGAATAGGATTGGAGGGGAGGAGTCCTACTCCCGGTGGGAGTAGGACTCCTCCCTGCGCCTCCCTCCTAGCCGGCCGAACCCCCTGCCCCTGGCCTTTATATACGGGGGCAGGGGGCACCCCAAGACACACAAGTTGATCCTTGAGATCGTTCCTTAGCCGTGTGCGGTGCCCCCTGCCACCAAATTCCACCTCGATCATATTGTTGCAGTGCTTAGGCGAAGCCCTGCATCGGTAGTACATCAAGATCGTCACCACGCCGTCGTGCTAACGGAACTCTTCCTCGACGCTTTGCTGGATCGGAGCCCGAGGAATGTCATCGAGCTGAACGTGTGCTAAGAACTCGGAGGTGCCGGAGTAACGGTGCTTGGATCGGTCGGATCGGGAAGAAGACGTACGACTACTTCCTCTACATTGTGAGATCGCTTCCGCAGTCGGTCTGCGTTGGTACGTAGACAATACTCTCCCCCTCGTTGCTATGCATCACCATGATCTTGCGTGTGCGCAGGAAAATTTTCGAAATTACTACGTTCCCCAACAGTGGCATCCGAGCCTAGGTTTTTATGGTTTGATGTTATATGCACGAGTAGAACACAAGTGAGTTGTGGGCGATACAAGTCATACTGCCTACCAGCATGTCATACTTTGGTTCGGCGGTATTGTTGGACGAGACGATCCGGACCAACCTTACGCGTACTCTTACGCGAGACCGGTTCCCTCGACGTGCTTTGCACATAGATGGCTTGCGGAAGACTGTCTCTCCAACTTTAGTTGAACCAAGTGTGACTACGCCCGGTCCTTGAGAAGGTTAAAACAGAGTCTATTTGACGAACTATCGTTGTGGTTTTGATGCGTAGGTGAGATGAGTTCTTACTTAAGCCCGTAGCAGCCACGTAAAACTTTCAACAACAAAGTAGAGGACGTCTAACTTGTTTTTGCAGGGCATGTTGTGATGTGATATGGTCAAGGCATGATGCTGATTTTATTGTATGAGATGATCATGTTTTGTAACCGAGTTATCGGCAACTGGCAGGAGCCATATGGTTGTCGCTTTATTGTATGCAATGCAATCGCGATGTAATGCTTTACTTTATTACTAAGCGGTAGTGATAGTCGTGGAAGCATAAGATTGACGAGACGACAACGATGCTACGATGGAGATCAAGGTGTCGCGCCGGTGACGATGGTGATCATGACGGTGCTTCGGAGATGGAGATCACAAAGCACAAGATGATGATGGCCATATCATATCACTTATATTAATTGCATGTGATGTTTATCTTTTTATGCATCTTATCTTGCTTTGATTGACGGTAGCATTATAAGATGATCTCTCACTAAATTATCAAGAAGTGTTCTCCCTGAGTATGCACCGTTGCAAAAGTTCTTCGTGTTGAGACACCACGTGATGATCGGGTGTGATAGGTTCTACGTTCAAATACAACGGGTGCAAAACAGTTGCACACGCGGAATACTCAGGTTATACTTGACGAGCCAAGCATATACAGATATGGCCTCGGAACACGGAGACCGAAAGGTCGAGCGTGAATCATATAGTAGATATGATCAACATAGCGATGTTCACCATTGAAAACTACTCCATCTCACGTGATGATCGGTTATGGTTTAGTTGATTTGGATCACGTGATCACTTAGAGGATTAGAGGGATATCTATCTAAGTGGGAGTTCTTAAGTAATATGATTAAATTGAACTTAAATTTATCATGAACTTAGTCCTGGTAGTATTTTGCAAATCATGTTGTAGATCAATAGCTCGCGTTGTTGCTTCCCTGCGTTTTATTTTGGTATGTTCCTAGAGAAAATTATGTTGAAAGATGTTAGTAGCAATGATGCAGATTGGATCCGTGATCTGAGGTTTATCCTCATTGCTGCACAGAAAAAATATGTCCTTGATGCACCGCTAGGTGACAGACCTATTGCACGAGCAGATGCAGACGTTATGAACGTTTGGCTAGCTCAATATGATGACTACTTGATAGTTTAGTGCACCATGCTTAATGGCTTAGAATCGGGACTTCAAAGACGTTTTGAACGTCATGGACCATATGAGATGTTCCAGGAGTTGAAGATAATATTTCAAGCAAATACCCGAGTTGAGAGATATGAAGTCTCCAATAAGTTCTATAGCTAAAAGATGGAGGAGAATCGCTCAACTAGTGAGCATGTGCTCAGATTGTCTGGGTACTACAATCGCTTGAATCAAGTGGGAGTTAATCTTCCAGATAAGATAGTGATTGACAGAATTCTCTAGTCACCATGACCAAGTTAGTAGAACTTCGTGATGAACTATAATATGCAAGGGATGACAAAAGTAATTCCTAAGCTCTTCGTGATGCTGAAATCAACGAAGGTAGAAATCAAGAAAAACATCAAGTGTTGATGGTTGACAAGACCACTAGTTTCAAGAAAAGGGCAAAGGGAAGAAGGGGAACTTCAAGAAGAACGGCAAGCAAGTTGCTGCTCAAGTGAAGAGGCCCAAGTCTGATCCTAAGCCTGAGACTAAGTGCTTCTACTGCAAAGGGACTGGTCACTGGAAGCGGAACTACCCCAAGTATTTGGCGGATAAGAAGGATGGCAAAGTGAACAAAAGTATATTTGATATACATGTTATTGATGTGTGCTTTACTAGTGTTTATAGCAACCCCTCCGTATTTGATATTGGTTCAGTTGCTAAGAGTAGTAACTCGAAACAGGAGTTGCAGAATAAACAGAGACTAGTTAAGGGTGAAGTGACGATATGTGTTGGAAGTAGTTCCAAGATTGATATGATCATCATCGCACACTCCCCTATACTTTCGGGATTAGTGTTGAACTTAAATAAGTGTTATTTGGTTTTTGCGTTGAGCATGAATATGATTTGATCATGTTTATTGCAATACGGTTATTCATTAAAGTCAGAGAATAATTATTGTTCTGTTTACATGAATAAAACCTTCGATGGTCATACACCCAATGAAACAAGTTCGTTGGATCTCGATCGTAGTGATACACATATTCATAATATTGAAACCAAAAGATGCAAAGTTAATAATGATAGTGCAACTTATTTGTGGCACTGCCGTTTAGGTCATATTGGTATAAAGCGCATGAAGAAACTCCATGCTGATGGGCTTTCGGAATCACTTGATTATGAATCACTTGATGCTTGCGAACCATGCCTTTTGGGCAAGATGACTAAAACGCCGTTCTCCGGAACAATGAAGCAAGCAACAGATTTGTTGGAAATCATACATACTGATGTATGTGGTCCGATGAATATTTAAGGCTTGCAGTGGGTATCATTATTTTCTGACCTTCACAGATGATTTGAGCAGATATGGGTATATCTACTTAATGAAATAGAAGTCTGATACATTTGAAAAGTTCATATAATTTCAGAGTGAAGTGGAAAATCATCGTAACAAGAAAATAAAGTTTCTACGATCTGATCGTGGAAAAGAGTATTTGAGTTACGAGTTTGGTCTTCAGTTAAAACAATGTGAAATAGTTTCACTACTCACGCCACCTGGAACACCACAGCATAATGGTGTGTCCGAACGTCATAACCGTACTTTATTGGATATAGTGCAATCTATGATGTTTCTTACCGATTTACCACTATCGTTTTTGGGGTTATGCATTAGAGACAGCTGCATTCACGTTAAATAGGGCACCATCTAAATCCGTTGAGACGACACTATATGAACTATGGTTTAGCAAGAAACCAAAGTTGTCGTTTCTTAAAAGTTTGGGGTTGTGATGCTTATGTGAAAAAGTTTCATCCTGATAAGCTCAAACTCAAATCGGAGAAGTGCGTCTTCATAGGATATCCAAAGGAAACTATTGGATACACCTTCTATCACAGATCCGAAGGCAAGACTTTTGTTGCTAAAATTCGGAAACTTTCTGGAGAAGGAGTTTCTCTCGAAAGAAGTGAGTGGGAGGAAAGTAGAAAACTTGATAAGGTAATTGTACCTTCTCCCTTATTGGAAAGTAGTACATCACAGAAAACTGTTTCTGTGACACCTATACCAATTAGTGAGGAAGCTAATGATGATGATCATGTGACTTCAGATCAAGTTACTACCGAATCTCGTAGGTAAACCAGAGTGAGATCCGCACCAGAGTGGTACGGTAATCCTGTTCTGGAAGTCATGTTACTAGACCATGATAAACTTGCGAACTATGAGGAAGCGATGATGAGCCCAGATTCCGCAAAGTGGCTTGAAGCCATGAAATCTGAGATATGATCCATGTATGAGAACAAAGTATGGACTTTAGTTGACTTGCCCGATGATCGGCAAGCCATAGAAAATAAATGGATCTTCAAGAGGAAGACGAACGCTGATAGTAGTGTTACTATCTACAAAGCTAGAATTGTCGCAAAAGGTTTTCGACAAGTTCAAGGTGTTGACTATGATGAGATTTTCTCACTCGTATCTATGCTTAAGTCTGTCCGAATCATGTTAGTAATTGCCGCGTTTTATGAAATCTGGCAAACGGATAAACAAAACTGCATTCCCTAATGGATTTATTAAAGAAGAGTTGTATATGATGCAACCAGAAGGTTTTGTCAATCCAAAAGGTGCTAACAAAATGTGCAAGCACCAGCGATCCATCTGTGGACTGGTGCAAGCATCTCGGAGTTGGAATATACGCTTTGATGAGTTGATCAAAGCATATAGTTTTATATAGACTTGCGGTGAAGCCTGTATTTACGAGAAAGTGAGTGGGAGCACTACAGCATTTCTGATAAGTATATGTGAATGACATATTGTTGATCGGAAATAATGTAGAATTATTCTGTAAAGCATAAAAGGAGTGTTTGAAAGGAGTTTTTCAAAGAAAGACTTCGGTAAAGTTGCTTACATATTGAGCTTCAAGATCTATAGAGATAGATCAAGACGCTTGATAAGTTTTTCAATAAGTACATACCTTGACAAGATTTTGAAGTAGTTCAAAATGGAACAGTCAAAGAAAAAGTTTCTTACCTGTGTTACAAGGTGTGAAGTTGAGTAAAAACTCAAAGCCCGACCACGGCAGAAGATAGAAAGAGAATGAAAGTCATTCCCTATGCCTCATTCATAGGTTCTATAAAGTATGCCATGCTGTGTACCGGATCAATTGTATACCCTGCACTGATTTGGCAAGGGAGTACAATAGTGATCTAGGAGTAGATCACTGGACAGCGGTCAGAATTATCCTTAATGAAATAAGGAAATGTTTCTCGATTATGGACGTGACAAAAAGGTTCGTCGTAAAGGGTTACGTCGATGCAAGTTTTTGACACTGATCCAGATGAATCTAAAGTCACAATCTGGATACATATTGAAAGTGGGAGCAATTAGCTAGAGTAGCTCCGTTCAGAGCATTATAGACAAAGAATTTTGCAAAATACTTACGGATCTGAATGTGACAGACCCGTTGACTAAAATTATCTCACAAGCAAAACATGATCACACCGTAATCACATAACGATGTGAACTAGATTACTGAATCTAGTAAACCCTTTGGGCGTTGGTCACATGGCGATGTGAACTATGGGTGTTAATCACATGGTGATGTGAACTATTGCTGTTAAATCACATGGCGATGTGAACTAGATTATTGACTCTAGTGCAAGTGGGAGACTGAAGGAAATATGCCCTAGAGGCAATAATAAAGTTATTATTTATTTCCTTATATCATGATAAATGTTTATTATTCATGCTAGAATTGTATTAACCGGAAACATAATACATGTGTGAATACATAGACAAACAGAGTGTCACTAGTATGCCTCTACTTGACTAGCTCGTTAATCAAAGATGGTTATGTTTCCTAACCATGAACAAAGAGTTGTTATTTGATTAACGAGGTCACATTATTAGTTGAATGATCTGATTGACATGACCCATTCCATTAGCTTAGCACCCGATCGTTTAGTATGTTGCTATTGCTTTCTTCATGACTTATACATGTTCCTATAACTATGAGATTATGCAACTCCCGTTTACCGGAGGAACACTTTGGGTACTACCAAACGTCACAACGTAACTGGGTGATTATAAAGGAGTACTACAGGTGTCTCCAATGGTAGATGTTGGGTTGGCGTATTTCGAGATTAGGGTTTGTCACTCCGATTGTCGGAGAGGTATCTCTGGGCCCTCTCGGTAATACACATCACATAAGCCTTGCAAGCATAATAACTAAGATGTTAGTTATGAGATGATGTATTACAGAACGAGTAAAGAGACTTGCCAATAACGAGATTGAACTAGGTATTGGATACCGACGATCGGATCCCGGGCAAGTAACATACCGATGACAAAGGGAACAACGTATGTTGTTATGCGGTCTGACCGATAAAGATCTTCGTAGAATATGTAGGAGCCAATATGGGCATCCAGGTCCCGCTATTGGTTATTGACCGGAGACATGTCTCGGTCATGTCTACATTGTTCTCGAACCGTAGGGTCCGCACGCTTAACGTTACGATGACAGTTATTATGAGTTTATGCATTTTGATGTACCGAAGGTTGTTCGGAGTCCCGGATGAGATCACGGACATGACGAGGAGTCTCGAAATGGTCGAGACGTAAAGATTGATATATTGGAAGCCTATGTTTGGACATCGGAAGTGTTCCGGGTGAAATCGGGATTTTACCGGATTACCGGGAGGGTTACCGGAACCCCCCGGGAGGCAAATGGGCCTATTGGGCCTTAGTGGAAAAGAGAGAAGAGGCAGCCCACAAGCCTAGCCGGCGCCCCCCCTCCCCAAGTCCTAGTAGGACTAGGAGAGGTGGGCCGCCCCCCTCTTTCTCTTTCCCCCCAAGAGTCCTAGTTGGAATAGGATTGGAGGGGAGGAGTCCTACTCCCGGTGGGAGTAGGACTCCTCCCTGCGCCTCCCTCCTAGTCGGCCGAACCCCCTGCCCCTGGCCTTTATATACGGGGGCAGGGGGCACCCCAAGACACACAAGTTGATCCTTGAGATCGTTCCTTAGCCGTGTGCGGTGCCCCCTGCCACCAAATTCCACCTCGATCATATTGTTGCAGTGCTTAGGCGAAGCCCTGCATCGGTAGTACATCAAGATCGTCACCACGCCGTCGTGCTGACGGAACTCTTCCTCGACGCTTTGCTAGATCGGAGCCCGAGGAACGTCATCGAGCTGAACGTGTGCTAAGAACTCGGAGGTGCCGGAGTAACGGTGCTTGGATCGGTCGGATCGAGAAGAAGACGTACGACTACTTCCTCTACATTGTGAGATCGCTTCCGCAGTCGGTCTGCGTTGGTACGTAGACAATACTCTCCCCCTCGTTGCTATGCATCACCATGATCTTGCGTGTGCGTAGGAAAATTTTCGAAATTACTACGTTCCCCAACACCAGAATGCTCCTCAACAGGCGCTGATGTGCGGCAACCGCGCTTGGCCGACCAAAAGGCATGCAAACATAGCTGTGGGGTGGTCCCACGCAGCGCCCTACGACCAAAGGCCATAGGCGCTCCTAGGACGCAGCTCGGTTGAGCCCTGGTACGTCGACGCAGACACGCAGTCCTCCATCCTCGCTTGGATGTGGGGCCACGGCAGGTAAGCGGCGGCTGCCGCACATGACTCTGGACTCTTGTAGCTCTTGGGTGTTCCTTGCGATGAACTCCTGAGGGTTTAGTCTCCTTTGACTTGTACCTTTCTGAGGGAAGCGTGCCTGAAAGCACCCCTCCAAGTGGTGCCCGAGCGCCTCCCCTGCGACCTTGGCAAGGTCGGTGGCTCTCCAAGAGAGAGCCCCCGAGCCCTGCCTGAGGAGGGCGCCAGGCGCGCCTTCCTATGTGCGACAGGGCGGCGCTCCCTGATCGGGCGTGAATCCAGACGTGATACCTCCGGAGGTGCCTGCTTCCTTGTGGCTCTGGCCAGGTGAGGTCTTCTTCTTCTTGAGGGTCGCCTCGGGAGGCCTCCCGCTCCTGCGATCTGGGTCTTCGATTGCTGCGGCTTGGAACGCACGCTCGAGCGAGCACACTGCATCCCTTTCTTCACAGGGTACGGTGATGACTCCACCGCTTCCTGGCATCTTGAGGACATTGTAACCATGGTGAGTCACTGCCATAAACTTGGCTAGGGCTGGGTACCCGCGGATGGCGTTGTACGGCAGGCGGATGTGAGCGACGTCGAAGTCGATGAGCTCGGTGCGATAGTTGTTGCGTTGCCCGAAGGTGACCGGAAGGCGAACCTACCCAATTGGAACAATGGAACCATCGGTGACTCCTGAGAAAGGCTTGGTCGGCTGAAGCTGGTCGTATGGCACTTGGAGATTGTCGAACGTCTCGACGAACAAGACGTTGAGTCCTGCTCCGCCATCGATGAGGGTCCTGGTGACCTGCACATTGCTGATGACTGGGGAGCAAAGCATCGGGAAGACTCCGGCCGTTGCCGCACACTTGAGCTGGTCTGCGGAGCTGAATGTGATCACGCACGAAGACCACCTGAGAGGGCGCGTGGCCTCAAGCTTGGGAAGGACTGCATTCACCTCCCGAGCAAACTGCTTGAAGATACGCTGTGAGGCTGGGGCCTGGGCGCCGCCCAAGATGCAAGCAATTGCACGCGGCTCTTGGAAGCCCCCAGCCCCTTCGTCTTAGTGTTGGTCTTCGTTCCTCCTTGGTGGAGGCGGCAGAGGAGGGTGGCCTGCGTTGCCGTGGGGACGGTCCTCACGAGGCTGGTCCCTCCAGCCTCCCTCGCGAGGCTCGTCCTGCCAGCGGTCCTCGCGAGGGCGGTCACGCCAACCCTGGCAAAGGCCACGGTCTTCCCATCGTCCATCGCCTCTTCCTCCTCCTCGGCCATAGCCCCTGTTGTTGTGCTCTGGGCGTCGGCCGCTTCGCCCATCTCGCACGGCTCTGAGCTCTTGACATTCATTGGTGTTGTGGGTGTGGAGGTCGTGGTACACGCAGTATCGTCCGCCCTTGGATGACTCAGGCCGATCCCTACCTCGCTTGGTGTCTAGTTCTGCTGCTAGCACGGCAGCCCCCTTGCGCTTCACATCCTTGGCCTTGAGCTTCTTTTATTCCGCATCGGCTACCGGGAGCTCGAGGAGGGAGAGACGCCCTTCCTCAGCCCTGGCGCACTTGGTCGCCAAGTTGAACAGCTCCAGGGATGTGCACAGGTCTTCATGGATTGCTAGCTCTTCCTTCATCTTGATGTCGCGCACGCCGTCGGAGAAGGCTGAGATGATGGCTTCTTCAGTCACCTTGGGGATCTTGAGGCGAGCGTAGTTGAAGCGCTGGATGTACTTCTACAGGGTTTCTTCTGGCTGTTGCTTGATGCGGCGCAGGTCGCTCACGGCCGGGGGGCGGTCACGAGTGCCCTGGAAGTTGGCGATGAAGCGGGTGCGCATCTCGCTCCAGGAGGAGATCGTGCCGGGTGCCAGGTTCAGGAGCCAGGTGCAGGCGCCGTCCTTGAGCGCCATGGGGAACCAATTTGCCATGACCTTCTCGTCTCCATTGGCGGCTACGATGCCCAGCTCATAGAGCTGCAGGAACTCCGCTAGGTCCGCTGTGCCATCGTAGTGGGGAGGGAGATTAGGCTTGAACTTGCCTGGCCATGTGACGCCGCGCAGCTCGGGGGTGAAGGCGAGGCAGCCCGCCGTGGCCACCGGCGCCCTACGCTGGTGCTGGACTCGTTCTTGCGGGTCACCACGGGCCGCCACTAGGAGCAGCGCGGGGTTTTGTCGTGGAGGCGCTGGGGCGCGATCTTGGCGCGCCGGCGCTGGGAGAGCGCGAGCACCTTCCCGGGGACGTGGGATCTCTTGGCAGCTCCCTTCTTGCTGCTCAGGCACCGGACGTGGAGGGTCTCGCCCTGGGGCTGCACGCCTTGGAGCCAAGGCACCTTCTTGGGGAGGAGACGGCGAAGGCGCCTCCTCATCCTCGCCCCCTGCACGGGACGGAGGGCGAGGCAACAAGGGGGACTGCAAGGGGGAGTCCCCTGCGGCACTAACGAGCTCGGTGATGCGGGCGAGCCTGTCCTCGTAGAGGTCGTCGACGGGGCGATAGTGCAGGAGGTCCCGCGCCAAGAGCAGTGAGGCGTGCGCATCCATGGGTGTGCGACGGGCATGGGACGACGAGCCAGCTGGAGTCAGCGACATGGTGGCGGTGCGGCCATCCCGCCCCACCGAGGGGTGCTTGGACGAGGCCAGCTGCTTGTTCCCCGCCGGGCCGGTGGCGGCGTTGGCGGCGGGCGACGGGGAACGACGAGGGGGGTTGCCGACAGGCGCCGTCTGGGCAACGCGAGCGGCGTGAGCAGCCCGGCGCTCGGCGCGAGCCCGACGAGCGTCAGCCATGGACACGACGGAAGAGCACACGCGAACAGCGGAAGGAAGATTCCGGCGCACCCCTACCTGGCGCGCCAAATGTCGGGTTTCGGGTTCCGGCAGACCCTTGAGGTTCGAACACTGGGGTGCGCGTGGAGATCTCTCCCCTACCGATCTACGTCCGATCCTCTTGTGCGAACTAAGACAAAAATGATGAACAACACAAGAGACACGATGTTTATACTAGTTCGGGCCACCGTTGTGGTGTAATACCCTACTCCAGTGTGTGGTGTGATGGATTACCTCTGGGGCTGATGATGGACAGTACAAGGGAAGAATAGCCTCACGAGAGGTGTTCTTGAGCTGGTGCGATGAACTGCTAGGGTGAGTTCAGTCGCCTCTCTCTCTGTGCTGGGTTCTACCAGATCTCTCCGGGGTGTCCTCTACTCTCTGGTGGCTAGCTCTATTTATAGTGGCCCTGGGCCTCTCCCCAAATAATGAGCGGGAAGCGCGCCAACAATTGGCCATTTCAAAGGGGAACATGTAGTACAAGTTATCCTGACCAAAGGTGGTCTTCGGCTGCCAAAGGCACTAGCGATGACGCCGTCTTGGGCTCCACGGTGACCTTCGTCCTGCCATCCGGCTGGTCTTGGTCTCGTGGCACCGGAATGGTAACCTTTGCGTGATGCCTTGGCCTGTGCTTGCCCCCTTTGCACCAAAGGGGAAACAAGGACACTGTGCAGGCCGGCAACCGCCTGGCGCCCCCCTGGTCTCGATCGTCTTGGCTTGCGTCACGGGTTCCTCGCGAGGTACCCTTGCCTTGATCTCTCCGCCTCCCCGCGAGCCTGCCTGATGAGGCTGCTTCTAAGGAAGCTTCCTGTCATCTGCCTCGCGAGGCTTGGCCCCCGCTTGAGCCATGCCGCAAGCCGCAGGCAGGCAAGTCTGGGGACCCCCATTCCCAGAACGCCGACAAAGCCTTCTTCTTCTTCATCACAGTACGACCCCAACAACTATTATTGTGGATATCCGCCAGCCCAGCCATGGCCATAGACCAACTTAGGCCAAAAGCCTAAGCTTGGGGGAGTACGTATTTCTCACCAACATTACATTTATGTTCACACACACTCATTGCTAGATGTCGGTGCTCATACTTTTTCGCTGTAATATCCATGCTAGTTTATTTTCTTTTTCCTGCTTTCTTCTTGTGTGTTTAGTAAACCTTAAGAAAAACCGAAAAAATCAGTAGTAGTTTATTTTTCTGCCATAGTAGTAATAATTAAAAAAGAAAACCCAAAAATATTTCCCGTTCTTCTTTTGCTTGTTGGGAGCTTTCCCGTGTAAATAGTTTTTTTCTTTTTTTTCTTTGGGGGTCAGTAGGAGAAGACCATAATTAAATTGTTGAAGTGGTGCTTATATGCATTATTGTTGATTTAACCAAGAGCCCATATTTCCTTGTCTTCTCCTGTTTATTGAATGCTCGCGGATTCCATCTTAGTCCAATGCACGTACACTCTTATTATTATTCACACCGTCCGGTCGTGCAAGTGAAAGGCAGTTATGATGATATATGATGGACTGACTGAGATGAGAAAAGCTGGTATGAACTTGACCTCTTTTGTTTTTGTAAATATGATGAGTCCCTCGTTCTTGATTCAGCTTATTATGAACAAACATGTTTGCAATGACAATTAGAGATCATAGTTTCTTGTGCCATACTTGATTAGCTATGAGTTATAATGATTTACCTTCTATGCCAACATGCTATTGAGATGGTTATGATGTGGTATGATGGGGTGGTATCCTCCTTTGAATGATTTAAGTGACTTGACTTGGCACATGTTCATGCATGTAGTTGAAACAAAATCAACATAGCCTTCACAATATTTATGTTCATGGTGGATTATATCCTACTCATGCTTGCATCCAGTGTTTATTAATTTTAATGCATGTACATGGCTGTTGTCGCTCTCTACTTGGTCGCTTCCCAGTCTTTTGCTAGCCTTCTCTTGTACTAAGCGGGAATACTACTTGTGCATCCAATCCCTTAAACCCCAAAGTTATTCCAGATGAGTCCACTAAACCTTCCTATATGCAGTATCTACCTGCCGTTCCAAGTAAATTTGTATGTGCCAAACTCTAAACCTTTAAATAAACATTCTGTTTTGTATGCTCGAATAGCTCATGTATCAACAAAGGTTGTCCTTATCTTCCGTGTTAGGCGAGTTATTCTCAAGAGGAGTGGACTAAGCTTCTCACTCACGAGAAAATGGCTGGTCACCGGGATGCCCAGTCCCATGCTTTATGCAAACTAAATCAAAATTAATTGCAAAAAAAAACTCCCCCTGGGACCTGATGTATGTTGGAGGCACTCGTTGTTTCGAGCAAGCCATGGATTGATGCTGGTTGGTGGAGGGGGAGTATAAACTTTACCATTCTATTTGGGAACCGCCTATAATGTGTTTAGCATGGAAGATATCGCCATCTCTTAGTTGTTACGTTGACAATGAAAGTATACCGCTCAAAATACAATTTATCTCTATTTCAAAACCGAGCTCTGGCACCTCTACAAATCCCTGCTTCACTCTGCGAAGGGCCTATCCATTTACTTTTATGCTGAGTCATCACCCTCTTATTAAAAAGCACTAGCTAGAGAGCACATCCGTCATTTGCATTCATCACTGTAAATTTATATTGGGTGTGACTATGATTGGATCTCTTTTACCATGAATTACAATGTCTAGTCAGTCCTTGATCTTTAAAGGTGCTCTGCATTTATGTTTTGCGGTCACAGAAAGGGCTAGCGAGATACCATCTTGTTATATCATATTATGATTGTTTTGAGAAAGTGTTGTCATCCGAGATTTATTATTATGACTTGCTAGCTGATTATGCTAGCTATTGATATGAGTAATGATGAGACCTGAGAATTATTGCAAATGTGGTTAGTTATGATCTATGCTGAAAATTTGAATGCTGGCCTGACATAGTTACAACAACAAGAGCAAATAGAGTTTGTAAAAGTTTTTCTTTCTTTCTTTCAGTTTGTCAACTGAATTGCTTGAGGACAAGCAGGAGTTTAAGCTTGGGGAGTTGATACGTCTCCGTCGTATCTACTTTTCCAAACACTTTTGCCCTTGTTTTGGACTCTAACTAGTATGATTTGTATGGAACTAACCCGGACTGACGCTGTTTTCAGCAGAATTACCATGATATTGTTTTATGTGCAGAAAACAAATATTCTTGGAATGACCTGAACCTCCACGGGAGGTCTTAGGAAAAATAATAAAAATCCCTCGCCAAATATGAAGACCAGGGGGCCCACACCCTTTCCATGAGGGTGGGGGCACCCCCTATGAAGACCAGGGGGCCCACACCCTTTCCACGAGGGTGGGGGCGCCCCCCCTAGGGCGCGCCCCTACCTCGTGGGCCCCCTGTTGACCCTCTGACGCCAACTCCAACTCTATATATTTGCTTTCGGAGAGAAAAAAAATCAGAGAGAAGAAATCATCGCGTTTGACAATACGGAGCCGCCGCCAAGCCCTAAAACCTCTCGGGAGGGCTGATCTAGAGTCCGTTCGGGGCTCTAGAGAGGGGGATTAGTCGCCGTCGTCAACATCAACCAGCCTACATCACAAATTTCATGATGCTCACCGCCGTGGGTGAGTAATTCCATCGTAGGCTTGCTGGACGGTGATGGGTTGGATGAGATTTATCATGTAATCGAGTTAGTTTTGTTACGGTTTGATCCCTAGTATCCATTATGTTCTGAGATTGATGTTGCCATGACTTTGCTATGCTTAATGCTTGTCACTAGGGCCCGAGTGCCATGATTTCAGATCTGAACCTATTATGTTTTCATGAATATATGTGAGTTCTTGATCCTATCTTGCAAGTCTATAGTCACCTACTGTGTGTTATGATCCGGCAACCCCGAAGTGACAATAATCGAGACCACTCCCGGTGATGACCATAGTTTGAGGAGTTCATGTATTCACTATGTGCTAATGCTTTGTTCCGGTTCCCTATTAAAAGAGGCCTTAATATCCCTTAGTTTCCAATAGGACCCCGCTGCCACGGGAGGATAGACAAAATATGTCATGCAAGTTCTTTTCCATAAGCACATGTGACTATATACGGAATACATGCCTACATTACATTGATAAATTGGAGCTAGTTCTGTGTCACCCTATGTTATGACTGTTACATGATGAACCGCATTCGGCATAATTATCCATCACTGATTCGGTGCCTACGAGTTTTCCATATACTGGTTTACGCTTATTTACTTTCTCGCTGCTATTGTTACAATCACTACAAAATACCAAAAACATTACTTTTGCTCTCTTTACTTTTGTTGCTGCTACCACCACTATCATATTACTTTGCTACTAAACACTTTGCTGCAGATACTAAGTTTCCAGGTGTGGTCAAATTGACAACTCAGCTGCTAATACTTGAGAATATTCTTTGGCTCCCCTTGTGTCGAATCAATAAATTTGGGTTGAATACTCTACCCTCGAAAGCTGTTGCGATCCCCTATACTTGTGGGTTACCAATCTTCTTGGCCTCCTGGATCTCCTAGAGGGCGGCCTGGGCCTCATTCCGTCCGGTCTCCGCGCTCTGATGAGCCTTGGCGAGTTCGGTCCCTTGAACCGATGCATCATGCTCCAAGGCCTCGCATCTCTTGACCACATCCTGGAGCTCCTGCTGGACTTCTTTGACCCGAGCCTTGAGCTTCTTGCGGGCGGCTTGCTGTTGGACAGCCTTCTCCTCGGCCTCGCCCAGGGCCTTCCTCAGGGCCTCGACCTTGGTCGCGGCTCCTGCACATATCACGACACTGTGGTCAATATGCAGCGCCTCTCCTTTCCGAACACACAGCAAGTGGTCACTCACCTTGCTTCTCCTGGAGCCAAACCTTAACCTCGCCGAGCTCGTTCTCGATCCGCTCCAGCCTCTGCCTCAGTTCAGAGACTTTGGTAGCATGCGAGGTTGCGGCCAACAATGACGTGTTTTTATTCATACATATTACGTTAGTCTCCTATAACAAAAGATTGATCCTCTGTCCGGATCTTCTTGCCGAACACCGGACAGTGTCTTAGGGGCTACTGTCTACATGGGGTTTTTCTCTTTCTTACCTCAAAACATGTCAACAGGCTGCTGCAGGCTTCATTCAGTCCACTCTTAGTGGACTGAATCTTCTCGATCACCGCACCCATAAGGACACGATGCTCGTCTATGACGGAGGCGCCTCGAAGCGCCTCCATCAGGTTATCTGGCGCCCCTGGATGGACAGGGGCCACCAGTGGAAGCGGCGCACCCCCGTCCTTCAAAGGGGGGTGCTCGCCCGACTCCGGAGCCATATGGGCCTCTGGAATCGTATTCGGCTGAGGGCCGAACTGGATGCGGCCCTCTTCGCCAGTCTCCATGGGGATCGGCTCTTCCATGTGTCCGGTAGTGGAGGTCTCGCCTTGTGGCGCCTCCCGAACGGTGTCCTGGGCTCCTCCCGGTTCGGAGTGGTCCTCTAGGATAACACTTCGGTGTCGTCCCTCGCCCCGGGGGAATAAGCAGGCGTTGGCGACATGCTCGCCATCTCCGACGGAGCCAACGAACATCCAGATGAGGATCGCTGGATAAGGTCGTGGGCCGGACTGCAATAGTACAATTAACTGTGTCAAGATAATGAAGAGAAAGGGCCGGATGCGTGCATGAGCGAGCCATGTCACTTACGATGCGGCCTGGGGCTTAGTGCGGGGGCGTCGTTCTGGGATGCTGTTGACATCCCATGCGGTGTTGATCGCGGGGGCGCCCTTCCCCTTCTTAGGCGTTTCCACCTCCGGGTGCGCTGAAGCCGCCCTCTTCTTCTTCTTCTCCTCAAGGGGAGGATTGTTTTCCTCCTCCTCCTCCTCTTCCTCGCCATTGTCCTCAGGGACAAAGGAATGAGCTTCATCATCTTCAGCCGTCACGTCCAAAGTACCCATGGGACGGGGGCCACTCTTGGCCCCCTTGGCCTTCTTCTTGGCCTTCTTCTCCGGCACCGTATAAGGCGCCGGTACCAGCATCTTCGCTAGATGCGGGATGACCGGTTCTTCAGGCAGCGGAGCCGGACACTGGATCCGCTTCGCCCTCTCCATCCAGTCCTGAAAAGCAGCAATAAAATCTCATGCATCATCCTTGAAACAAACAAGTAGAGAATGCATCAAAAGAGACATACCTTGCTAGCGAGGTGTTTAGCGTTCTGCCCGCGATCTGAATCTGCGGCCGGCGGTCCTCGTTGCCCTTAAAGAGCAACTTCCATGCACCTTCATGAGTAGTCTCGAAGAGCCTCACCAGGGTCTGGTGCTTCTTCGGGTTGAACTCCCACAAAGGATGGCTTCGGCGCTGGCACGGAAGGATCCGACGAACTAGCATCACCTGGATCACATCAACGAGCTTGACGTTCTTGGTTACCATGCTTTGAGCGCGCGTCTGTAGCGCTATCACCTCGGCAGGGGAACCCCAGTCCGGACTCTTCTCGACCCAGGAGATGAGTCGCATGGGAGCACCGGAGCGGAATTCGGCAGCTGCGGCCCAGGTGGTGCCGCGAGGTTCTGTGATGTAGAACCACTGCTTCCGCCACTCCTTTACCGTGTCCACAAAAGTGCCTTTGGGCTAGGAGACGTTGGAGAACTTGCTCACCATGGCTCCTCCGCACTCCGCGTGCTAGCCATCCACCACCTTCGGCTTCACATTAAAAACTTTGAGCCATAGCCCGAAGTGGGGTTGGATGCGGAGGAAGGCCTCACACACGACGATAAGCGCAGAGATGTTGAGGAAGGAATTTGGGGACATATCATGGAAATCTATCCCGTAATAATACATCAGCCCACGGACGAAAGGGTGTAGTGGAACCCTAGCCCGCGGAAGAAATGGGGGATGAACACTACCCTCTTGGTGGGCTTCAGCGTGGGGACGACTTGTCCCTTAATCGGCAGGCGGTGAGTGATCTCCTTCACCAAGTATCCGGCCGCCTGAATCTCCGTAATTTTCTCCTCCTTGACGGAGGAGACCATCCACTTTCCGTGACCTCTAGATCCAGACATGGTTGCTTGAGTGGATAGGAGATGAGAACTTGGGCATTGGAGCTCGAGATTGGAAAGGAGGAGACAGAGAGAAGGCGTGAGAGAGGAAGAGGGAATCCTTATCCCCTTATAAAGGCAACGAATATTAAACGCCTCCTCACTCGCCTTAAGATTCGCCTATTCCCAAGGGCTGTATAAACGACATGGTTGGGTTACCCATGCCCGCATTAATGAGAATCCCATGATAAGGGGACATGATCTCTGTTTTTACAAGACATGCCAGTGGCCACCCTATCTCGGGACGTGGGACACCGAAACATGAAAGCGGTTTGGAATTGTGACCGGCCAGACGTGATGTCATGTTATAAAAAGCTGTCAGTAGATTAGACTCGTGTAAAAATATATATTCTATCTACGGTTATGTATGTTGTGTGTGACAGGTCCGGATACTATCATCGCATCCGAAGACTATCTTGAAGTTCGGATAGAAGGGAACCCGCCTTGCAATGCCGAAGATAATCTGCGCGCCGGACTCCTCATCATTGAAGCCAGGTTCATGGGCTACTAAGGGAGTCCTGGACTAAGGGGTCCTCGGGCATCCGGCCTATTATCCATGGGCCGGACTGATGGGCTGTGAAGACATGAAGGCCGAAGACTGTACCTGTGTCCGGATTGGACTCTCCTTGGCGTGGAAGGCAAGCTTGGTGACCGACTATGAAGATTCCTTCTTATGTAACCGACTCAATGTAACCTTAGATTCCCCCCGGTGTCTATATAAACTGGAGGGGTTAGTCCGGAAATGATATACTCATTAGCATAGTCATACATGCTAGGCTTCTAGGGTTTAGCCATTACAATCTCGTGGTAGATCAACTCTTGTAACACTCATATTCATCAAGATCAATCAAGCAGGACATAGAGTATTACCTCCATAGAGAGGGCCCGAACCTGGGTAAACATTGTGTCCCCCATCTCCTGTTACCATCGATCCTAGACGCACAGTTCAGGACCCCCTACCCGAGATCCACCGGTTTTGACACCGACAAGGGGAAAGACATGTGTTATGACTATATTGTTCTGATTTTCTTGTTTTGCTCTGATTTTCTTTTCCCTATCTTCTCCCATTATACATATAAGATTCAGGGGGATAAAAACATCTAAGGGAAGAAAATCGTCGAATTCACTGCATATCTTTTTGGGGACATGTCTATATCCAATAGAGTACCTAGTACTCACTCGCTACATGTCATCCCAATCTTGGTACTCTTGTGGTTTACTACTTGCTCTGTTTAGTAGATGTTTATGTGTCATCTAATGTTGTTTACTTAGGTTCATCTTTTCTTGAGCCATCTCAAGACCACAAGGTAAGTATATGCATCACACACATGTGCATGATGATCTCTTGCAGATGTACATATTGTTTGCAAGAAGGACTCATGAACATGAAAGTATATTTCCTATATCTATATCATTTTCTCTGATGCATATAGCCAAGATACATGTAAATCTTTGCTTGCTCTGTCATCCTTATGCATTCACATGCTCATATATTCTATATTTACATGATTGCATACATGTAGGGTGAGCCTATGCATGTTATATGTCTTTCTAAAGCTTTACTTGCTAGTCTTCATATATTTATCTAAAGCTTTGACGTATGTTGTCATCAATTACCAGAAAGGGGGAGGTTGAAAGCATAAGTGCTCCCTGGGTGATTTTGGTAATTAATGTCAACATATCTCTTGTTGGATTAATACCTCTACCTAGTATATTTCATATAAGTTCAACAGTGGAGTGGCTTGGACAAGAGGACGTGGAACCCCTTAAAGAAGCGAAGGACAAGGATTGGCAGAAGCTCAAGACTCTACTAAATGAAATATTTCCTAGAGGCATTAACAAAGTTGTTATTTATATTTCCTTATAGCATGATAAATGTTTATTATTCATGCTAGAATTGTATTAACCGGAAACTTAGTGCATGTGTGAATACATAGACAAAACTGAGTGTCCCTAGTATGCCTCTACTTGACTAGCTCGTTAATCAAAGATGGTTAAGTTTCCTAACCATAGACATGTGTTGTCATTTGAGGAACGTGATCACATCATTAGATAATGATGTGATGGACAAGACCCATTCATTAGCTTAGCATAATGATCGATTAGTTTTACTGCTATTGCTTTCATCATGACTTATACATGTTCTTTGACTATGAGATTATGCAACTCCTGAATACCGGAGGGACACCTTGTGTGCTATCAAACATGACAACGTAACTGGGTGATTATAAAGATGCTCTACAGGTGTCTCCGATGGTGTTTGTTGAGTTGGCATAGATCAAGATTAGGATTTTTCACTCCGTGTATCGGAGAGGTATCTCTGGGCCCTCTCGGTAATGCACATCACTATGAGCCTTGCAAGCAATGTGACTAATGAGTTAGTTACGGGATGATGCATTACCGAACGAGTAAAGAGACTTGCCGGTAACGAGATTGACCTAGGTATGCTGATACTGATGATCGAATCTCGGGCAAGTAACATACCGATGACAAAGGGAACAACGTAAGTTGTTATGCGGTTTGACCGATAAAGATCTTCGTAGAATATGTAGGAGCCAGTATGAGCATCTAGGTTCCGCTATTGGTTATTGACTAGAGATGTGTCTCGGTCATGTCTACATAGTTCTCGAACCCGTAGGGTTCGCATGCTTAACGTTCGATGACGATTTGTATTATGAGTTATGTGATTTGATGAACCGAAGTTTGTTCAGAGTCCCAGATGAGATCACAGACATGATGAGGAGTCTCAAAATGGTCGATACATAAAGATTGATATATTGGAAGGTTATGTTTGGACACTGGAATGGTTTCAAAAAGGTTCAGAAATTTTCCGGAGTACCCAGGAGTTACCGGAACCCCCCGGGGGGTTAATGGGCCTTCATGGGCCCAAGTGGAAGAGAGGAGGTGGCGGCCAGGTGGAGGTGCGCGCCCCCAAGCCCAAACCGAATTGGACTAGGGTTGGGGGGGGGCCTTTCCTTCTTCTCCTCCACCTCTTTCCCCTTCCCCCCTTCTTCAGAAAGGAGGGGGGCAAATCCTACTTGGACCGGGAGTCCAAGTAGGACTCCCCCCTTGGCGCGCCCCCTTGGGCCGGCCTCCTTTCCTCCCACCCTTTATATACGTGGGAGGGGGCACCCCAAAGACACACCAAGTCTTCTCTTAGCCGTGTGCGGTGCCCCCTCCATAGTTACACACCTCGGTCATATCGTTGCTGTGCTTAGGCGAAGCCCTGCGCCGGTAACTTATTCATCACCATCAACACGCCTTCGTACTGATGAAACTCTCTCTCGTCCTCAACTGGATCAAGAGCTCGAGGGACGTCATCAAGCTGAACGTGTGCTGAACATGGAGGTGCCATACGTTCGGTGCTTGGATCCGTTGAATCATGAAGACGTTCGACTACATCAACCGCGTTACTAAACGCTTCCGTTAGGTCTATGAGGGTACGTGAACACACTCTCCCCTCTCATTGCTATGCATCTCCTAGATAGATCTTGCGTGATCGTAGGTAATTTTTTTGGAATACTGTGTTCCCCAACAGTGGCATCCGAGATAATAGTCATACTGCTTACCAGCAATGTCCTACTTTGATTCGATGGTATTTTTGGATGAAGCGGCCTGGACCGACACTACATGACCGCGTTCATGAGACTGGTTCTGCCGACGTGCTTTGCACACAGATGGTTGGCAGGTGTCTGTTTCTCCAACTTTATTTGAATCGAGTTTGACTACGCCCGATCCTTGTTGAAGGTTAAAACATCACACTTGACAAAAAATCATTGTGGTTTTGATGCGTAGGTAAGAACGGTTCTTGGTAGAAGCCCGTAGCAGCCACGTAAAACTTGCAACAACAAAGTAGAGGACGTCTAACTTGTTTTTGCAGGGCATGTTGTGATGTGATATGGTCAAGACATGATGAGATATAAATTGTTGTATGAGATGATCATGTTTTGTAAAAGTTATCAGCAACTAGCAGGAGCCTTATGGTTGTCGCTTTATTGTATGAAATGCAACCGCCATGTAATTGCTTTACTTTATCACTAAGCGGTAGTGATAGTCATAGAAGCAATAGTTGGCGAGACGACAATGATGCAATCATGGAGATCAAGGTGTCAAGCAGGTGATGATGGTGATCATGACGGTGCTTTGGAGATGGAGATCAAAGGCACAAGATGATGATGGCCATATCATATCAAGTATTTTGATTGCATGTGATGTTTGTCCTTTATGCATCTTATTTTGCTTAGTACGGCGGTAACATTATAAGATGACCCCTCACTAAATTTTATGGTATAAGTGTTCTCCCTGAGTATGCACTGTTGCTACAGTTCGTCATGCCAAGACACCATGTGATGATCGGGTGTGATAAGGTCTACGTTCACATACAACAGGTGCAAGCCAGTTTCGCACATGCAAAATACTTGAGTTAAACTTGATGAGCCTAGCATATGCAGATATGGCCTCGGAACAATGAGACCGAAAGGTCGAACATGAATCATATAGTAGATATGATCAACATAGTGATGTTCACCATTGAAAACTACTCCATCTCATGTGATGATTGGACATGGTTTAGTTGACATGGATCACGTGATCATTTAGATGACTAGAGGGATGTCTATCTAAGTGGGAGTTTTTAAGTAATATGATTAATTGAACTTCAATTTATCATGTACTTAGTACCTGATAGTATTTTGCATGTCTATGTTGTTGTAGATCAATGGCCCATGCTACCGTTCCCTTGAATTTTAATGCGTTCCTAGAGAAATCTAAGTTGAAAGATGATGGTAGCAACTACACAGACTAGGTCCGTAACTTGAGGATTATCCTCATTGCTGCACAGAAGAATTACGTGCTGGAAGCACCGCTAGGTGCAAAACCCGCTACATGAGCAACTCTAGATGTTATGAACGTCTCGCAGAGCAAAGCTGATGACTACTCGATAGTTTAGTGTGCCATGCTGTAGAGTTAGAATCAGGACTTCAACGACATTTTGAATGTCATGGAGCATATGAGATGTTACAAGAGTTGAAGTTAATGTTTCAAGAAAATGCCCTAATTGAGAGATATGAAGTCTCCAATAAGTTCTATAGCTGCAAGATGGAGGAGAATAGTTCTTTCAGTGAACATATACTCAGAATGTCTGGGTACCACAACCACTTGACTCAACTGGGAGTTAATCTTCCTGATAATAGTGTCATTGACGGAGTTCTTCAATCACTGCCACCAAGCTACAGAAGCTTCGTGATGAACTATAATATGCAAGGGATGGATAAGACAATTCCTGAGCTCTTCGCAATGCTAAAGGCTATGGAGGTAGAAGTCAAAAAGGAGCGTCAAGTGTTGATGGTTAACAAGACCACCAGTTTCAAGAAAGACGGCAAAGGGAAGAAGAAGAACTTCAAGAAGAACGTCAAGCAAGTTGCTGCTCAAGTGAAGAAGCCCAAATATGGACCTAAGCCTGAGACTGAGTGCTTCTACTGCAAAGGGACTGGTCACTGGAAGTGGAACTACCCCAAGTATTCGGCGGATAAGAAGGATGGCAAAATGAAAGGTATATTTGATATACATGTTATTGATGTGTACCTTACTAATGCTCGTAGTAGCGCCTGGGTATTTGATACTGGTTCTGTTGCTCATATTTGCAACTCGAAACAGGGGCTACGGATTAAACGAAGATTGGCTAAGGACAAGGTGACGATGCACATGGGAAATGGTTCCAAAGTAGATGTGATCGCTGTCGGCATGCTACCTCAACATCTACCTTTGGGATTAGTTTTAGACCTGAATAATTGTTATTTGGTGCCAACGTTAAGCATGAACATTATATCTGGATCTTGTTTGATGTGATACGGTTATTCATTTAAATCAGAGAAAAATGGTTGTTCTATTATATGAGGAATATCTTTTATGGTCATGCACCCTTGATGAGTGGTCTATTTTTGTTGAATCTCTATAGTACTGATACACATATTCATAATATTGAAGCCAAAAGATATAAGTTTAATAATGATACTGCAACTTATTTGTGGCACTGCCGTTTAGGTCATATTGGTGTAAAGCGAATGAAGAAACTCCATGTTGATGGACTTTTGGAATCACTTGATGCTTGCGAACCATGCCTCATGGGCAAGATGACTAAGACTCCGTTCTCGGGAGCAATGTAGCAAGCAACTGACTTATTGGAAATAATACATACTGATGTATGCGGTCCAATGAGTGTTGAGGCTCGGAGCGGGTATCGTTATTTTCTGACCTTCACAGATGATTTGAGCAGATATGGGTATATCTACTTGATGAAACATAAGTCTGAAACGTTTGAAAAGTTCAAAGAATTTGAGAGTGAAGTAGAAAATCATCGTAACAAGAAAGTAAAGTTTCTACGATCTGATCGTGGAGGCGAATATTTGAGTTATGAGTTTGGTCTTCATTTGAAACAATGCGGAATAGTTTCGCAACTCACACCACCTGGAACCCCACAGCGTAATGGTGTGTCCAAACATCGTCCACACTTTATTAGATATGGTGCGATCTATGATGTCTCTTACTAATTTACCGTTATCGTTTTGGGGTTATGCTTTAGAGAGGGCTGCATTCACGTTAAATAGGGCACTATCTAAATCCGCTGAGACGACACCATATGAACTGTGGTTTTGCAAGAAACCCAAGTTGTTGTTTCTTAAAGTTTGGGGCTGCGATGCTTATGTGAAAAAGCTTCAAACTGATAAGCTCGAACCCAAATCGAAGAAATGTGTCTTCATAGGATACCCAAAGGAGACATTTGGATACACCTTCTATCATAGATCTGAAAGCAAGATATTCGTTGCTAAAAATGGATCCTTTCTAGAGAAGGAGTTTCTCTCGAAAGAAGTGAGTGGGAGGAAAGTAGAACTTGATGAGGTAATTATACCTGCTCCCTTATTAGAAAGTAGTTCATCACAGAAATCAATTCCAGTGATTCCTACACCAATTAGTGAGGAAGCTAATGATGATGATCATGAAACTTCAGATTCAAGTTACTACTGAACCTCGTATGTCAACCAGAGTAAGATCCGCACCAGAGTGGTACGATAATCCTGTTCTGGAGGTCATGTTACACTACCATGATGAACCTATGAACTATGAGGAAGTGATGATGAGCCCAAATTCCACGAAATGGCTTGAGGCCATAAAATCTGAGATGGGATTGATGTATGAGAACAAAGTGTGGACTTTGGTTGACTTGCCCGATGATCGGCAAGCCATAGAGAATAAATGGATCTTCAAGAAGAAGACTGACGCTGACGGTAATGTTACTATCTACAAAGCTCGACTTGTTGCGGAAGATTTTTGACAAGTTCAAGGAGTTGACTACGATGAGACATTCTCACCCATAGAGATGCTTAAGGCAGTCCAAATCATGTTACCAATTGCCACATTTTATGATTATGAAATTTGGGAAATGGATGTCAAAACTGCATTCCTTAATGGATATCTTCAAGATGAGTTGTATATGCTGCAAACAGAAGGTTTTGTCGATCCAAAAGGTGCTAACAAAGTGTGCAAGCTCCAGCAATCCATTTATGGACTGGCGCAAGCCTCTCGGAGTTGGAATATGCGCTTTGATAGTGTGATCAAAGCATATGGTTTTATACAGACTTTTGAAGAAGCATGTATTTACAAGAAAGTGAGCGGGAGCTCTGTAGCATTTCTAATACTATATGTGGATGACATATTGTTAATTGGAAATAATACAGAATTTCTGGATAGCATAAAAGGATACTTGAATAAGAATTTTTCAATGAAAGACCTCAGTGAAGCTGCTTATATATTGGGATCAAGATCTATAGAGATAGATCAAGATGCTTAATTGGATATTCACAAAGCCCATACCTTGATAAAGTTTTGAAGAAGTTCAAAATGTATCAGTCAAAGAAAGGGTCCTTACCTGTGTTACAAGGTATGAAGTTGAGTCAGACTCAATGCCCGACCACTTCAGAAGATAGAGAGAAAATGAAAGTCATTCCCTATGCCTCAGCCATAGGTTCTATCATGTATACAATTCTATGTACCAGACTTGATGTGTGCCTTACTATTAGTTTGGCAAGGAGGTACCAAAGTAATCCAGGAGTGGATCACTAGACAGCGGTTAAGAACATCCTAAAATACCTGAAAAGGACTAAGGATATATTTCTCGTTTATGGAGGTGACAAAGAGCTCGTCATAAATGGTTACGTCGATGCAATCTTTGACACTGATCCGGATGACTCTAAGTTACAAACTGGATACGTGTTTATATTGAAATGGTGGAGCTGTTGGTTGGTGCGGTTCCAAGCAGAGCGTCGTGGCGGGATCTACGTGTGAAGCGGAGTACATAGCTGTTTCGGAAGTAGCAAATGAAGGACTGTAGATGAAGGAGTTCATATCCGATCTAGGTGTAATACCTATTGTATCAGGTCCAATTAAAATCTTTTGTGACAATACTGGAGCAATTGCCTTAGCGAAGGAATCCATATTTCACAAAGGAACCAAACACATCAAGAGACGATTCAACTCAATCCGTGGGAGAGTGAAGGAAATATGCCCTAGAGGCAATAATAATGTTGTTATTTATATTTCCTTATATCATGATAAATGTTTATTATTCATGCTAGAATTGTATTAACCAGAAACTTAGTGCATGTGTGAATACATAGACAAAACTGAGTGTCCCTAGTATGCCTCTACTTGACTAGCTCGTGAATCAAAGATGGTTAAGTTTCCTAACCATAGACATGTGTTGTCATTTGATGAAAATGATCACATCATTAGAGAATGATGTGATGGACAAGACCCATCAGTTAGCTTAGCATACTGATCGTTTAGTTTTACTGCTATTGCTTTCACCATGATTTATACATGTTCCTATGACTATGAGATCATGCAACTCCCGAATACCGGAGGAATACCTTGTGTGCTATCAAACGTCACAATGTAACTAGGTGATTATAAAGATGCTCTATAGGTGTCTATGACGGTGTTTGTTGAGTTGGCATAGATCGAGATTAGGATTTGTCACTTTGTGTATCGGAGAGGTATCTCTGGGCCCTCT
The DNA here is from genome assembly GCA_034509565.1 of Triticum monococcum. Taxonomy (NCBI): domain Eukaryota; kingdom Viridiplantae; phylum Streptophyta; class Magnoliopsida; order Poales; family Poaceae; genus Triticum; species Triticum monococcum. Next base: position 575,250,145 of record CM067847.1, read on the forward strand.
CGGTAATGCACATCACTATCAGCCTTGCAAGCAATGTGACTAATGAGTTAGTTATGGGATGATGCATTACAGAATGAGTAAAGAGACTTGCCGGTAACAAGATTGAACTAGGTATGATGATACCGATGATCGAATCTCGGGCAAGTAACATACCGATGACAAAGGGAACAACGTATGTTGTTATGCGGTTTGACCGATGAAGATCTTTGAGGGAGTCCTGGATTAGGGGGTCTCCGGACGGCCGGACTATATCCTTTGGCCGGACTGTTGGATTATGAAGATACAAGATTGAAGACTTCGTCCTGTGTCCGGATGGGACTCTACTTGCCGTGGAAGGAAAGCTAGGCAATACGAATATGTATATCTCCTCCTTTGTAACCGACCTTGTGTAACCCTAGCCCCCTCTGGTGTCTATATAAACCGGAGGGTTTTAGTCCGTAGGACAACATACAATCATACCATAGGCTAGCTTCTAGGGTTTAGCCTCTCTGATCTCGTGGTAGATCAACTCTTGTAATACTCATATCATCAAGAACAATCAAGCAGGACGTAGGGTATTACCTCCGTTAAGAGGGCCCGAACCTGGGTAAGCATCATGTCCCCTGCCTCCTGTTACCATCCGCCTTAGACGCACAGTGCAGGACCCCCTACTCGAGATCCGCCGATTTTGACACCGACATTGTGCTTTCATTGAGAGCTCCACTGTGTCGTCACCATAAGGCTTGATGGCTCCTTCGATCATCGCTAGCGATGTGGTCCAGGGTGAGGCTTTCCTCCCCCTACAGATCTTCATATTCGACGGCTTTGCACTGCTGGCCAATTCTCTTGGCCATCTGGAGCAGATTGAGAGCTACGCCCCTGGCCATCAGGTCAGACTTGGAAACTTGAACTACATGGCCGACATCTGCGGAGACTTGATCTTCGACCGATTTGGGCCCATGTTGGGCGCACCGTACTGTCGTGACGAGCATGACGTAACTCTGCCGTCGGACAATGTTTGGGAGATCGCATCCGCAACTACTCCGTCCATCAATCCGGAGCAAGTCATGCCATCCGAGAGTGGAGGGATGGACCCCACCATGGAGGCCGCACTCTCAGTGGCGATAGAGCCGGATACTGACTTCACCCCTTACGAGAGCCGTGTCACCGAACCACTGGATTCATCTCCGGCCACGGACTCCGAGCCGCTCATATCCGTGCCCGTCGAGTCCGACTGGGCGCCGATCATGGAGTTCACCTTCGCGGATATCTTTCAGCACTCACCTTTCGGAGATGCGCTAAATTCATTAAGGTCTCTCTCCCTGTCAGGAGAACCATGGCCGAACTATGTCCGACTAGAATGGGATGCGGACAACGAAGAAATTCACTGCCCACCGACCACCCACTTAGTAGCCACTGTCGACAACTTAACCGACATGCTCGACTTCGGCTCCGAAGACTTCGACGGTATGGATGACGAAGCCGGAGACGAACAGGATCCACCACCCTCGGGGCACTAGATAGCCAGCTCATCATATGATATATACATGATTGACACCCCCAAAGAAGCCAATGGCGACGAGACAACAGAGGATGACCCCGCCAAGAAGCAACCCAAGCGCCGACGTCAGCGCCGCCGCTCTAAGTCCTGCCACAATAAGAGCAGTGATACCGGCACAAGAGATAATAACACTCCGGATAGCGCCGAAGACAACAACAATCCCCTCCAGCACGGTGTAGAGCTAGAGGACGAACAAGCTAGCCCTCTAGAGCAGGCAGCAGATGGAGAACCGGAGGAGGACAATTACATGCCTCTCTCCAAAGACGAGGCGAGCCTCGGCGACAACAAGTTTATCGTGCCTGAGGACCCCGTTGAGCAAGAGCACTTCCAGCGCCGGCTTATGGCGACGGCAAATAGCCTAAAGAAGAAACAGCAACAGCTTCAAGCTGATCAAGACTTGCTAGTAGACAAGTGGACCGAAGTCCTTGCGGCCAAGGAGCATGAACTCGAGCGCCCGTCCAAGAGTTACCAAAAACGCAGGTTGCTACCTCACCTCAAGGAGGAAGCATTGAAACCTCATTCACTAGTGTAGGATGCGGCTGACCGGCCACTATGCGGCCGAGCCAGGGATGCATTTCAGCCTAAAGATCAGACCGCACCCCGTCGCCACTCAGTCAAAAATACTAAGGACCGGGGCAACACAGAGGACCTGCGAGACATCTTGGACAGTAAGGAAAAAATCACAAGGTCAATATACGGGACACAGGCACGTGCACCCACACGGGACGATGATCGTCGCGTCAGATACACCAAGAGTAAATCCGGCCGGGCCGAATACAGCAGACAAGACTCATATGAACTACGTCGGGATATAGTCCGGCATCGAGGTGCCGCACACCCCCTAAGCTTCACTGATGAAGTTATGAAGCATGAATTCCCAGAGGGTTTCAAACCCGTAAATATCGAATCATACGCTAGCAAAACAGATCCTACTATATGGATTGAGGATTTCCTCCTTCACATCCACATGGCTCGCGGTGATGATCTACATGCCATCAAGTACCTCCCACTAAAACTCAAAGGACCAGCTCGGCATTGGCTGAATAGCTTGCCAGCAGATTCTATTGGTAGTTGGGAGGATTTGGAAGATGCATTTCTTGACAACTTCCAGGGCACTTATGTGCGGCCACCGGATGCTGACGACTTGAGCCACATAACCCAGCAGCCAGGGGAATCGGCCAGACAATTCTGGACACGGTTCCTGACTAAGAAAAATCAAATTGTAGACTATCCGGATGCAGAGGCCCTAGCGGCATTTAAGCATAACATCCGTGACGACTGGCTCGCCCGCTACCTCGGCCAGGAGAAGCCGAAATCTATGGAAGCCCTCACGACACTCATGACCTGCTTTTGCGCGGGCGAGGACAACTGGCTGGCTCGCAGCAACAACACATTGAGGAATCCGGATACCTCGGATACCAAATATGTTAACGGTAGGCAGCATCGTAATAGACCAAAGCGCCGCAATAACGACGATAACACCGAAGATACGACAGTTAATGCCGGATTCAGATGCTCTAGATCCGATTAGCAGAAAAAGCCATTTAAAAGAAATACTCCGGCTCCGTCCAGTCTGGATCGCATACTGGATCGCTTGTGTCAAATCCACGGCACCCCGACAAGCCAGCCAATCACACCAACAGAGAATGCTGGGTGTTCAAGCAGGCCGGCAAGTTAAATGCCGAGAACAAGGACAAGGGGCTGCATAGCGACGATGAGGAGGAGCCCCGGCCGCCGAACTAAGGAGGACAGAAGGGGTTTCCCCCTCAAGTGAAGACGGTGAACATGATATATGCAACCCACATTCCCAAGAGGGAGCGGAAGCGTGCACTAAGGGACGTCTATGCGATGGAGCCCGTCGCCCCAAAGTTCAACCCATGGTCTGCTTGTCCGATCACCTTCGATCGCAGGGACCACCCCACTAGCATCCGTCATGGCGGATCCACCGCACTGGTCCTATACCCCATCATTGACGGATTTCACCTCACTTGAGTCCTTATGGACGGCGGCAGCAGCCTGAACCTGCTCTATCAGGATACATTGCAAAAAATGGGTATCGATCCCTCAAGGATCAAACCCAGCAAAACCACCTTTAAAAGAGTCATCCCAGGTGTAGAGGCCCATTGCACAGGCTCAATCACACTGGAAGTGGTCTTCGGATCACCGGATAACTTCCAAAGCGAAGAGCTAATATTCGACATCGTCCCGTTTCGCAGTGGCTATCATGCACTGCTCGGACGGACAACATTTACAAAATTTAATGAAGTGCCGCATTACGCATACCTCAAGCTCAAGATGCCAGGACCTCACGGGGTCATAACAGTAAGTGGAAACACAGAATGCTCGCTCTATACGGAAGAGCACACTGCGGCCCTTGCAGCAGAGGCACAAAGCAGCCTGTTCAGGCAGACCACTCATTCAGCGTCACAGCCCCCGGACACCTTCAAGCGAGTCCGGAACAAGCTGCAACATGATCGCCTGGCACGATCAGAACTCGTTTAGCAATCCGGCCCCCGTCCCAGTCCCAGTGCAGCGATGAAATCTGTGCCGCGCGTACATAACTACGCATTGAAAATACCATGGACATAGGCGGGGGCACAATCAGGACACGCCTCGCATTGTGGCTTAACCACACCAGGGGTTGTATACCTTTGACATTCCTTTTCTCTTTCAGGGCCTAACTCTTTGGAAGCCCTTTCCGGCAGTCCGATTGCCGGACACATTCCGGAAGCAACAACCAAGGCGGCAAGAAGCTAACATGAACACGGGAACCGCCAGGTGGTCTCTAGTAATACTTGATATACCCGCTTTTAACTATTTATGCATAGCTTGCCCTGGGATAGGACATCTGAATTGTCCTACTTTATGCTTATTGCACTACTTGTGCCAGTACACTTCGATGTATTATTCAAATAACAATGCATGTCATTAATCTGTCATTGCATTATTTACGATTTCCTCTTTCTCTTATATGTCCATTTACGACAATCCGCACCCGCACGTCAGGTACGATAAGTACGCCAGGGGCCCTCGTGTACCCCATAATACGGCGCAAGAAGTCCGAACACTTTCGATAGTGCAGCACACCGAACTTATAGCATTATATGCATCAGCTCCGAATCATGTCTTTGGTCAAATGTCGGGTTGCCCGGCTCCCATGCTTTGGTACCTTACGTTGTGCTATATCGGCAAAGGTAGCGGTGGGAGAACTACTGCGATTGTGTCCCGGTTCTTCCGGATGAGCACCTCAGTAGAGAAAGCCAAAAACTGACTGTCATGATAAGGCGCAAGACTGGTCGCTGTTCGAGAGGTCTCAAGTACTTAAAGACTTTTTCCGCTTCGGGCGAGGAGTTGGCCTTGTCCGGCTTAGGCGTGTATAGCACCCCAAATTCGTCCCTCCTAATACCAGGGCTTCGCCAAAAAATTAAAATCATGGACTTCTATGGCTAAGTGAGAGTGATAAAGCATTATAGTCCGATTGCCTAGTTCGTTTCGCTGAACACCTCCCTTGAAGGACCCAAAATTGGGGTAAAGAGTGTTCAGATTTACCCCGAACACCCCAGTACTAGTTACATGGGGGTAGAAGCCGACGACTGGCCAACTCTCAGATTTTATAAACGGCCGCACATAAGGTAATATTCTAAATTAAGAAAGCGTCGCATGGCGCAAACGAACTCGTTTCATATTACAGTATCACATGAGCATGTTCATTCAAAAATTACATCCTTGGCACACTCATCTGCCACTAAGTGGGAACCCTTCAGGACACTTTCATAGTAATTCTCGAGGAAGCGATGCTCCTTGACCTCCGGCGGCCCCTCCTTCACTAGCTTCATGGCGTCCAGCTTCGCCTAGTGCACCTTCGCCCGGGCAAAAGCCCTGCATGCACCCTCGATGCAGACGGACCTCTTGATGACTTCAAGCCGTGGGCAGGCTTCCACAAGCCGCCACACCAGACCGAAGTAGCTGCCGGACAGGGGCTCGCCAGGCCACATCCGGACTATAAGGCCCCTCATGGCCTGTTCGGTCGCCTTGTGAAGTTCGACCAACTGCTTCAGCTGGTCGCTCAAGGACACGGGGTGTTCGATACCAGTATACTGAGACCAAAACAACTTCTCTATTGAGCTCCCCTCCTCAGCCCGGTAAACTCCACGACATCCAGCACACTGCGGGGAAGATCTGCAAACGCTCCTGGAGAGCTCCGAACTCGGGTAAGAAAAAGGAAAGTCTCCTTCACATGCTTGCTTTGCATATTGAATGCCTTACCCGCTGCTATCATCTTCGCCGCGTCAATCTCCTGGAGGGCCTTGTGGGCTTCGGCCTTGGCGCTCCGGACGCTTTCAAGCGCCCGCGCGAGCTCGGACTCTCGTGTCTTGGAGTCAAGCTCCAAGTACTCATGCTTTTTGGTGAGAGCCTCGAGCTCTCTTGCTGCACCTCGCCTACTCAGGCTTCTTGTTTCTCCCGTTCAATTCGTTCTGTGTCCACCTTGTCTTCAGCCTCGTACAACGCCTTCCTCAGGGTCTCCACCTCGGTCGTGGCCCCTGACAAATTCATGATGATCCTATTACTTTACACTCGAACTTCTTTTTTTAACTATATAAACAGGGGTATATCTTACCTTTGCTCTCTTCGAGCTGCCTCTTGGTAAGGCCGAGCTCGTCCTCAGACCGCTTCAGGTCCTACTTCAGCGCAGAGACCTCCGCAGTACGTGCGGCAGCGGCCAGTAGTGAAGCCTGCACATACGCATAGACATACTCTAATTAGACTCGTGAGTTATCATTTGATACTCTATTCAACTTTTCTTCGCGAACACCGAACAGAGCATCGGGGGCTACTATCTATGCGGTAATATTTTTATATTTTGAATGCCGACCTCAAAGCCTGTTAGTAGGCTGACGCAAGCTTCTGTCAGTCCGTTTTTGGCGGACTGAACCTTCTTGACCACCACACTCATGATAGTGCAGTGCTCTTCATTGATGGAAGTGCTGTGAAGCGCTTCCAGCAAGTTGTCCGGTGCCACTGGTTGGACAGAGGACACTGGCATGGATGGTTGGCCCCCCTTAATGGGGGACCGCCTGCCGGAGTCCGGAACCATCGAAGGTTCCGACGCGGTGTCCGGCTAGGGCCCGAACTCGAAGCCCGTAGGAGCCTTGCTCCCTTGGTACCCAGGGCCCGAGAGGTCGCCGTGAGGCGCCCCCAGGATCACCTCCCCTTGGCTCAGTGCACTTTGGGACAACACGGGGTGGAAGCGGCTGGAGGAGAACCGCTGTTCGTATCCAAGGAGTCCAAAGAGCCGCTCGACGAGGCTATGTCAAGATGAGCTCGGGACGGACTGCATAATCATGTTCGGCATGAGGAAAGGCAGTACAATAGAACATACCATGAAGTACTATGGTGTCCGAACACTTACGACTTCGCTAGGGGCTTGTCCCTGGGTAGCCACTCGTCGCTGCTGTCGGCGGCCGTCGTGGCATAGTCCGGAGTGAGGGTCTTTCCCTTCTTGGACCCTTCGGCCTCGGGTCGGCCTTCCTTTTATTGTCTCCCCCGGCTGGGGGGGGGGTGGAGAACTCTTCTCCTCCTCCTCATTTCCGTGGGAGGAGTGCGCGTCGGAGTCATCGGACGATGAGCCCGATGTAACCTTGCACCAGAGACCCTTTCAGGCCCCCGTGGCCTTCTTCTTGGCCTTCTTTTCCGGCACCTCATAAGCTGCCGGAGTCAGCATCTTCGTTAGAAGAGCGTCTGTAGGATCTTCGGGTAGGTGGGCTGGGTAATCAAGCTGCTCCGCTATCTCTATCCAGTCTTGTTAATGACATGAAAGCATAGAGCCAGCACATAACTAAACCAGGGCCAATAAATACCCTGAGAGATATAAAAGCCTACCGGATGGGCGGGGTGCTTTGCGCTGAGTCCGCGGTCCTCGGTGAGGGAGGGAGGGAGGCATCTCGGCGCCCTTGAACAGCACCCTCCAGACGTCTTCGTGCGTCATGTCATAGAGCTCTCACAGCGTCTGGTGCTTGGCCGAGTTGAACTCCCACAAAAGAAATGCCCGTCGTTGGCATGGAAGGATCCGGCGGAAGAGCATAACCTGGACCATGTTGATGAGCTTGATTTTCTTGTTCGTCATGTTCTGGATGCAGGTCTGGAGCCAGGTCAGCTCTACCGAAGAACCCTAGGACAGGCCCTTCTTTTTCCAGTAGGTGAGTCGCGTGGGGATTCCGGATCAAAATTTGGGGTCCACCACCCAGTTGGAGTCGCGCGGCTTGGTGATATAGAACCACCATGATTGCCAGCCCTTTATGGTATCCACGTAAGTGCCCTTGAGCCAGGTGACATTAGGCATCTTGCCCACCATGGCGCCTCCGCACTCTGCTTGCTGGCCACCCACCACCTTCGGTTTGACATTGAAGGTTTTCAGCCATAGGCCGAAGTGGGGCCTGATGCGGAGGAAGGCCTCGCACACGATGATAAACGCCGAGATGTTGAGGATGAAATTGGGGGCCAGATCATGAAAATCCAGCCCGTAGTAGAACATGAGTCCGCGGACAAATGGGTGGAGAGGAAATCCCAGTCCGCGGACGAAATGGGTAAGAAAAATTACCCTCTCATGGGGTTCGGGCGTGGGGACGATCTGCCCCGCATTTGGCAGCTGGTGCGCGATATCCGCGGCCAAGTATCCGGCTTCCCGTAAATTTTCGATGTTCTCCTCCGTGACAGAAGAGACCATCCACTTGCCTCCTACTCCAAACATGATTGGAGTGGTTTGAGAAGAAGAACGCGAGCTTGGGCGCTAGATCTCGAGTGTGCGGGAATGGGTAAGGAAGAAGGAAGAAGGCGTGGGTGAAAAAGTAAATCTTTGTCCCTTTATAAGGGCGAAGGAGGTGATGAGTCTCCCCACTTGCCTGGCAAAACCGCTTATTCGCCAAGCGCCGTAATTGATGGCACGGTTGGGTTACCCACGTCCATATTGATGAGAATCTTGTGATAAGGGGAACACGATCTCTGCTTTGACAAGACGTATCAAGAAAACTGCCTCGCAATATGTGCGGAGCTGGTTGAGAAAAGCGGTTCGAATAATAACCGGGCCAAGGTGTGATATCATGCTGTCAAAATGTGTCAGCATATTAGATTTTTGGAAATATTATGCTCTCTACGGTGGTATGTGGAACTTATTTTGCAGGGTCGGACACTATCCTTGCATTCAAACTCTTCCATGGTGTATTCGGAGGAGGAACCCGCCTTGCAATGCCGAAGACAACACTACGCGCTGGACTCATCGTCATTGAAGCCTGGTTCATGGGCTACTGGGGGAGTCCTGGATTAGGGGGTCTCCAGATGGCCGGACTATATCCTTTGGCCGAACTGTTGGATTATGAAGATACAAGATTGAAGACTTCGTCCTGTGTCCAGATGGGACTCTACTTGGCATGGAAGGCAATCTAGGCAATACGGATATGTATATCTCCTCCTTTGTAACCGACCTTGTGTAACCCTAGCCCCCTCCGGTGTCTATATAAATCGGAGGGTTTAGTCCATAGGGCAACATAGAATCATACCATAGGCTAGCTTCTAGGGTTTAGCCTCTCTTATCTCGTGGTAGATCAACTCTTGTAATACTCATATCATCAAGAACAACCAAGCAGGACGTAGGGTATTACCTCCGTCAAGAGGGCCCGAACCTGGGTAAACATTGTGTCCTCTGCCTCCTGTTACCATCCGCCTTACATGCATAGTTCGGGACCCCCTACCCGAGATCCGCCGGTTTTGACACCGACAATCTTCATAGAATATGTAGGAGCCAATATGAGCATCTAGGTTCTGCTATTGGTTATTGACGAGAGATGTGTCTCGGTCATGTCTACATAGTTCTCAAACCCGTAGGGTCCGCACGCTTAACGTTCCATGACGATTTGTATTATGAGTTATGTGATTTGATGAACCAAAGTTTGTTTGGAGTTATGGATGGGATTATGGACATGACGAGGAGTCTCAAAATGGTCGAGACGTAAAGATTGATATATTGGAAGGTTATGTTTGGACACCGGAATGGTTTCAGAAAGGTTCGGACATTTTCCGGAGTACCGGAGGGTTACCGGAACCCCCCGGGGGATTAATGGGCCTTCATGGGCCCTAGTGGAAGAGAGGAGGCGGCGGCTAGGTGGAGCCAGGTGCCCCCAAGCCCAAACCGAATTGGACTAGGGTTGGGGGGCTTTCCTTCTTCTCCTCTACCTCTTTGCCCTTCCTTGTTCTTCAGAAAGGAAGGGGGGGGGGACGAATCCTACTTGGACTCCCCCCTTGGCGCGCCCCCTTGGGCCGGCCTCATCTCCTCCCCCCTTTATATACATGGGAGGGGGAACCCCAAAGACACACCAAGTCTTCTCTTAGCCATGTGTGGTGCGCCCCTCCATAGTTACACACCTCGGTCATATCTTTGTAGTGCTTAGGCGAAGCCCTGCGCCGATAACTTCATCAGCACCGTCAACACGCCGTCACACCAACGAAACTCTCCCACGTCCTCAACTGGATCAAGAGCTCCAGGGACTTCATCGAGCTGAACGTGTGCCGAACACGGAGGTGCCGTATGTTTGGTGCTTGGATCGGTTGAATCACGAAGACGTTCGACTACATCAACCGCGTTACTAAACGCTTCCGCTTTCGGTCTACGAGGGTATGTGGACACACTCTCCCGTCTTGTTGCTATGCATCTCCTAGATAGATATTGGGTGATCGTAGGTAAATTTTTTTTTGAAATACTACGCTCCCCAACATCTACATCTTCATTTTAGTAATCCAAGATCACATTAAGTCCATAGGAAAGCCAATACTATTAAAAGGGGATGAGGTGTTGCTTAATGGCTTGCTTGCTCAAAATGCTTAGTGATATGCTCCAAAAGCCCTCAACCACTTTCTCATATCCACATATGTCCCAAACCAAAAGTCAAACTCGGCCCCACCGATTTGATCTATCCGGCGCCACTGAGTTCACATGACATAGCCACTACCAGAAACCCTAATCATTTCGGTCTCACCGATGGGATCTAGGTCTCACCGAGATGGGCTTGCAAATTCTCTATTGCCTGTTGCAATTATTTCGGTCTCACCGAGATAAGCAATCGGCCCCACCGAGTTTGCTTGACCAACTCCCTATTTTGCTTATTACCAAAATCGGTCTCACCGAGTTTGCGTAATCGGTCAAACCAAGTTGAGTTTATACCCTAACCCTAGCACATCGGTCCCACCGAGTTGATCATATGGGTCCCACCAAAAATCCTAATGTTCACATTTTGAACTAAATCGGTCTGACCGAGTTTCATGATTCGGTCTCACCAAGTTTGCCGAATTGTGTGTAACGGTTAGATTTTGTGTGGAGGCTATATATACCCCTCCACCCATCCTCCATTAGTGGAGAGAACAATCAGAACGTGCCTACACTTCTAGCATTCATTTTCTGAGAGAGAACCACCTACTCATTTGTTCAAACCAAGATATTCCATTCCAACCACAAGAATCTTGATCTCTAGCCTTCCCCAAGTTGCTTTCCACTCAAATCATCTTTCTAGCAAATCCAAATCTAAGAGAGAGAGTTGGGTGTTGGGGAGACTATCATTTGAAGCACAAGAGCAAGGAGTTCATCATCAACACACCATCTATTACCTTTTGGAGAGTGGTGTCTCCTAGATTGGTTAGGTGCCACTTGGGAGCCTCTGTCAAGAATGCGGAGTTGAACCAAGGAGTTTGTAAGGGCAAGGAGATCGATCACCTACTTCGTGAAGACCTACCCAAGTGAGGCAGGTCCTTCATGGGCGATGGCCATGGTGGGATAAACAAGGTTGCTTCTTTGTGGACCCTTCGTGGGTGGAGCCCTCCATGGACTCGCGGAACCATTACCCTTCATGGGTTGAAGTCTTCATCAACGTGGATGTATGATAGCACTACCTATCGAAACGACACCAAAAATCTCAGTGTCTCCAATTGCGTTTGCACATTCCAATCCCATCCCTTTACTTTCTTGCAAATTGTATGCTTTACTTTCCGCTGCTCATATACTCTTGCCATGCTTGCTTGAAATGTATTGTGAATGTTTAAACTTGTGCTAAAACTCCACCTTAACTTAAAGAAATTAAAAAACTGCTACTTTCCTTTGCTGAGGGTCTAATCACCCCCCTCTAGACACCTCTTCTCAATCCTACATTAACGGATGGGTCTTGTCCATCACATCATTCTCCTAATGATGTGATCCTGTTATCAAATGACAACTCGTGTCTATGGTTAGGAAACCTTAACCATCTTTGATCAATGAGCTAGTCTAGTAGAGGCTCACTAGGGACACAGTGTTTGTTTATGTATTCACACATGTATTAAGGTTTCCGATTAATACAATTCTAGCATGAATAATAAACCTTTATCATGAATATGGAAATATAAAATAACATCTTTATTATTGCCTCTAGGGCATATTTCCTGCAGATCGTTCATTGGCCAGCGAAATCACATTTATGCACGTAAAAACACATATAGTGACAAGGTCGTGGCACCAGCAAGAAGCTGAAGCACCATGTAAAAATGCAAAACATATTTTGGCATAATCTTGATCACCTTTCAACTGGGTAGCCTTGGTGCATTGGTAACAAGATAAAGGGATTATCACACCCCTCTAATTAAGCTATAGTGAGCCTCGACTAATGATGGCATGTGATCACCTTTTCTAAGCTTAATTATCAATTACGTGAAACCCATGTCAAATTCAAATTTCAAATGCAAGTCAAATATTTACATCTTCAAACATGCCAACAAAATAGTTAATAATTTTGTAAATAATCCATAAGTAGTTGTTGTAAGGAGAACAACATCACCAAAACCCACAAATTGCCCCTGGAAATTAAAACATGACCAAACAACACCATTTTAGCCCCATTTAAATACAAACATAATTGAAATGAATTTTTTCTGGCCCCAAACTTTTTGTGCCAGTCCTGTATATTACAAAGCATTTGTGTGGCAAGTTTCACATTTTTGCAAAAATCATTTAATAGCCAACCAATGAGCAAAATAGTGGCCAAAATAGAAACAGAAAAAGAAAAAAAGAAAAAGGAAAGTGAACTTAGTGTGCACTTACTGCCCTACCTGCCACAGTGAAGGCCCAGCCCACGAACGCCCCTTCTTCAACCCCTGTTCACCAGGGTGTGCTGGTCACGCACGCAGCGTTCGCACCCCGGATCGCCATGTGCCGGCCATCCCGCGGCCTCCCCATCGGATAAGGCCACCCTAAGCTCCCGACGAAACCCTAACGCCTCCGCCTTTCCCTCTCTCACTCTCTTACCCACAGCATGCACCCGCCGCTAACATCGCCATGGCCTCTCCGCCTACGTAGCCACCGGCCGCATCTCGCCACCCCGAAAGAATCACTGTCGCCTGCTGCTTTCACTACAAAAAAATACCACTTCCGTGATGATACATGTTTGTCATAGTAGGTCACGTTTCCTGTCATGCATGTACATTCGTGACAATTTTATGACAGAATTAAGATAGTCATACTTGTGTTGTCGTAGAAGTGTTCCATGACAATACTCAAATTGTCATCACATAAGTGTCCATTTCCATGACGATAAATGGCGCGTCATGGAAGTGCTTTCGTCAAGGGTAACCGACATGTGGCATCCACTGTAATGGGTTGCCATTAATTTATCGGGTCCGGTTTTGGATCCGATAACCTGTCAACAACGATGACCAATGGCGATTTTCCACGTGTAAAATTCTCATTGGCCGAAAGAACGATGTGTCAACTCCGCGTTGGGACAGATGTCATCCAACAAATGGACAGGGTCCGCCTATTATATGTTGACATGTGGCTCAGTCCAATAGTAGCCCATTCAGGTCGAAAGACCGGCCAGTTTGACTTGGTCAAAAGTAAGCGGGCCGGCCCATGGAAAGCCTGTTAATGGTATGTTCGCATATAGCCCATTTGCAGCCTGCTAACTCACGGCCCATTATGGCCTATCCGAATTAGGCCCGGTAGCATCATCTGGGCCGTCCAATATGATTCCAGCCCATTCTAACTTCCGGCCCATGTATGGCGCATGACCTCTTTCGGCCCATATGAGGCCCTTTGTAACTCTTGGCCCATTAACGGCCCGTGGTGAAACTGGCCCATAATGAATAGTGTATCACTTTATACCCATTAACGGCCCATTAATCCATTGGCCCATTTCTAGCCCGTGTTATCTTTCGGCCTTCTACGAGCCCATTTATTCTTGGGCTCATTTGGAGCTTTCGATTACTTACGGTCCGTTGCTGGCCTGTTCCGCTTGTGGGCCATATTCTGCCCGTGGTTACAGTTGGCCCGTTTGTGGCCCGTTAATCCGTTGGGCTATTTTCATAGCAACATCAAATACAACCCATTAATGACCCGTTATGCTGTCGATAGAATTAAGCTTGTTATACATATCGGCCTATTAACGACCCATTATGGCTGGGCCATAAACAAAAGATTTCCACTCTAGCCCATTTATGGTCCATATTGCGGTCCATTATTGGTCCACGAATAGTACGACCCATGTTTGGCCAATTGATCATATGGCACGTAGAAGGCCCATGGATCCTACAGCCTGTTGGAGGGCCATGGTCACTACAACACGTAGCAGGACATGGTTACAATGGTCCGTATGTTGCCCATTGTTATTATGGCCTAGTTTTAAAAAATATTTTATTGTGGCCACTAGCAAACCGCGGAAAAAGAACTGCAGTGACTACAACCAAACAAATAAACAAGATTATAAGGAAATAAAAAAGCAAGCAACTTACGCTAGGCTATTATGGCTATTACACATATTACATCCACTGGGCATCAAAGTTTGCCACCAGTGTAAATATAGGGAACAAAGCAGCATATTACACACACTGGGTTTCTAAATTGTCCACCAGTGCAAATAAATGCGGTAGTAAAACAAGTACATAACTAAAAAACTTCAGAAGAGCTCAAGAAACGTTTTCCTGGATTTCCACCACGCTGGCAATAAGCTTAGCAAGCCTATTAGCTTTCTCCTGATCGGCACTAAAATCCTCCAACGCTTGCTGTTGCACTAGAAAGTATGCATCTGAATTCTCTAGGGACTTCCCTAGTCCTTCAACTTCTTGTCACAGCACAACTGGCCGATGTCTTTCAGCTGGTAGTTGAGACTCAAGAAACCGAACTGATTCAGACAGTGAGTTCCAAGAGCTTGTACCGGTGGTAGTGGCTAGTAACTCGAACACTACATCAAGACATGACTTTGGGGTTGTCTCACTATCTTCAAGATAGTTTTCCTTAGCTATTTTATCAGCTTTGTTGGAGACCAACAAGGATGTCTCACAATCCTGAACCTTATCTCCATTACTTTCTTTACCATTGCTTAATAAGGTACTCTTCCCTAATATTCTGTCAGCATTCTAAAAGAAGAAATAAGTAGACACATAACAAGTTTAGCATGTAGTATATGAAACTCATTTCGGTGAATCAGTTTAGTAGTAAGGTGGACAGGAGTGGTCAGCTATGTCTGAATCCATCTTTGAACAAATATCTTCCTCTAGATTACAATCTGGAGGAAGGGGAAGGGTTTTCCATTGCACCCACCATGGAGCGATGTCTGCATGACATTGTATTGCCACGCAAAACTCTTCTCTTTTTCTCTACATGTTTAGCATGACTGGGTACAATATCTAACATCCATACGAAAAATATGGTGAGATTATGTAAGGAGAGCATGCAAAAATGTAGAGTGATGGTAACAACCAGTGGATAGATCCAAAAACAATGATAGCAGGCTGATGATAGCTTTAATCCAATAAAAAGACAGATGATGATTGATTTACTGTTTGTTTCCCACCCAAGATGAATATAGTGTTTGTTTCCCACCCAAGATGAACAACATAGACATACCCTAGGTGAACCGGAGAATAGACATATATAATATTCACTGCTGCCTCGATATGTGCCCCACAAGCATTTGAAAGCTCAAGTTTGAACATTAATTTGGACCCGACTTGGAGTCTAAGAGGTGAACAGGACGATAAAGTAGCAGGTACTATTAAGCAATGCATAACATAGGCAGAAACAAAAGAGTGCGACCTCTCACTACTACAGGATGCTGCTAACGCGACACTATGATCAGGGACCCTTCGACGAAACTGTGTGCGAGCAATAATCACAAACGGTGGTGTAAAAAACCGTCAAAAAGGTGCAAAACGTTTGCAATGGCGGATGCATCAAACATGGTTCAGATTTTAGTTGCGTGTGCGATGCAGGGCATACGGTTCATTCAATTAACTTTTTGCGATGAGGAGGAATAGAAAAAGGTTAGCTAGATGAAGGTGTGTGCGATATACAACATATAGTTCACTCGGATGAACTGTTTGTGATTAGGCAACACAAAAGAAACGGCCAGCCAGATCAAGGTGTGTGCGATATACGACATGCGGTTCACTCGGATGAACTGTTTGCTTTGAGCCAAGAGAACAGAAATGGTTCAATATAATAAGATGTGTGTGATACGCGGCAAACAGGTTTGTAATCAAAAATGTGTGCGAAGACTGGTAATAACACAGACGATTGCTGCTAATAAGCCATGTGTGTTGTGGGCAAACGCTTGGTGGTATACAGTTGTCAGCGATTGATGAAATCATCACCGACGGGTTCCCAAGTATGGTCCGTGTGTGATTTCATTGCACACATAACAACATCATATGTACTTATAACTTATAAGGACTTGATCCCGTAAACAGATTGAACATCCAATTACATATGTGGCTAGTACACACATGACCTTTGCACACACCAAAGTACGTTCCAAAATGCCTAGGAAACTCAAATAATGTATAAAAAGGCAAAACAAACTGTGAATAATTTCATATTTTTAGGACAACGCTACTATAGTTGCATGTCGCCTCTGTAAAATAAATCAAGGTGGGAAGAGACAGTGTATGTCATTTTGCACACATAGGTGACAAGGTCCCTCTTGGAACCATGAAGCTTTTTGAGAGAAGCTCCGGTTTGTAAGAAGTTTGTACCAAAACTTGTCCGAAATTGGACTAATTTTTTACCACAACATGTTGGTGCTATGACATAACACCATGCCAAGTTTTATGATTTTGAGGCGAGTTTGTAATTTTAAAACCAGGTTTCTCAATGTTTAATGTCGAGTCGGCCCCACCCTAGATAGGCTTCTTCCTCATTGGTCCCAAATGATAAATCCAAATCTGTCACTACCATGCAACTTTTCTTATTAAGAATTACATCCCATTTGGTGTGCAAGCTGAAAATAAGTTTGTGGTTGCTGGTGGGCGGTAAGAACTTGCGGTTCTATAATGAACAAAGATCTCAAGGATCTTGTGAGAGTGATGTTCTTTCCCTATGTTGTGAATGCTTATAATATTTATCTCTTAATTAAGCAAATGGCAAGTCACTGGCCCAGTATGAAAGAAAATTTGGGTCAAAGCCGAGTTGAAAAGGGCAACAATATCTAACTCCAGCTAACAAATAGTACAAAAGCACGAGGATTAATTGCTCATCAGGTTTAGACAAAATCCAGATTGAACAGGACAATGAAATGGATTGGTCTTATCCATAAAATCAAGAGCCCGGCCTAGAAATTCTACTGGTCCATGATGACAAGCTGTTGTAAATAGAAGCCGAGCACGATCAGAAGCCCTTAGGTCCACCTGAAAGTTCTTTTTATGCTGCTCAACATTTGCAGCCGTAAGAAATTTGTTATCGAAAAACTTAATCCTCACAGACAATAGTGCCCTCGCATTCAACATGAAGAATGTGACAAAGCTAGTGTTTGCATTGTTGGATGCAAATCCTTCTAGCATTACTGTCTTCAAACGAATGTCATGAGATCTGAGAAAATCCTGGTGCTTCTTGAACCATCGATTGGTTATACCTTCTCGTCCATGTGTTAGTGCCTAAATGGAGATGAATATTGAAAACAGTTAATATCTAAAAAAGATTATGTTGAAAGAGTGCTAGCTGAATGATTAATTATAGTACATTATATGTGGGCATTCAATGTGCGTGAAATCATCACCTTTATATACAAAATGTCAAGACATCGAAAGCATTGCAGCATGCCAATAATCATGTTTAGATCAAAACACCACATACTGATATGTAAGGTCTTGACAGAATCGACCACCACTGATATGATGGACAAGCTCTTCACTGAGCATAGAACATAATATTAGTACCAAAAGTGTACTCCAAGATGATACTTAACTTATGCGCATAAATGAAAAAAGCAGATTACAAAAGTTTACGTGAATAATACACAATACCTCAATAGGTGTGGAGCCAAACATCATCTTGAACCATCTAAAAGGATCACGAATTGCACCCAAGGTCTCCAGTTTAGGTGTGGAGACTATAGTTATTCGCCAAGGTACTATAACAGAATCAAGGAGAAACATTTGAAGTGAAGGGGCATCTTTGATGATGAGATCATGCCCCAAAAAAATTCCCATGCATACAAGGTGGGGCGACTTTATTTTGAGACAACAGATATGAATTTCCATTCCAAAAAACAAGCAGCAAGCGCTCCAAGGCAGGGCAGCTGGAGTGGATGATGCTGTACAGTGCGGCTTCCGACAGATCAACCATCACAAGCGCAAGTTTTTTTAGCAATGGGAGTCGAAGCATTTGTACCAGATTGTCCGCTAGATGGCACCGGGCGAAGGTGGCGGTGTGGAGAGAGGAGGAAAACCATGAGATGGACATCAGTGGTGAGGGCATAGATACATTGGTTCGTGGTATGTTACATATATAGTCATAGTAGAAATCAAGCTGCTGGAGTTTATCAAATTGACGGGATGTCAGCCAAGTGGCCACCATGCAGGGTATGTCCAGCAGGTAGTATGCCGGGATGTAGATGCATTGAACGGAGCCCTCGTGGGAGGATATGATGGCTCCAGGGAGTTCAGAATCATCATCGACAGATAGCTGACAACAATCGAGATTAAGAGGCGCGGTGCACCACAGAGTGCGCCACCGAGATGCGAGGACTTGTGTGCGGCAGCCATCCTTGGTGGGGAGAAGGGAGATGATCTGCCCAAGGTTGCCGTCCGAGAGATCGCTGATGCGGTCTGTCGGAGATTCTACTGGTTCCTCAGGTCCAAGGGGGTTGCTTTTGGCCGCACAGCCGGGACCAAGATCTACATCCGGCGGCGGCGCTGGCCGGAGCCTCATCTGTGTACATACCAATCTGAAAGAGAAAAAAGTCATAACATGTAGGACATTCGAAATCAATTCTCAAGATTAGGAAGAAAAAGAGGCACAAACATATATGTAGGACATTCAAAATCAATTCTCAAGATCTAGCCATGAATTATTAGCACACAAGCTAACCCTAGTTAGATTATTATCAAAAATCATTTGTACAGAACAAACAATTAATCACTAACTCTATACGGATAACATTCAAACAATCAATACACTACGTGCATCTAACGGATGTTAATTACTCAGATTTCATGGCCTAAGAGAACATAACCATAGGATTTGTATTCCAGAAAAATTATAGAGGGGTGGGGGGATTAACTAGAGAATACACATGATATGTTTGCCACACAAATGGGTATATAGATGACTAACCGGTTTTCCGTCGGGTTCGCAGTCGTTGCCGGAGTTGCTGTTGACCTCCGGCTTCGGCTAGGGGGGGCATGACGGCGTTGACAAAGTCAAGGTCATGTTGTTGCCCGCCTGAGACCTCGGCGGCAACGACGACAACCTCTGTGCCCAGCTTCACGCGTTGCGCGGGTGCTTCACTAGCCCTGGCATTGCCAATCCTTCCGATGGTGTGCTTTGGCGGCATCCTCATACACTCCAGAGTCCAGACGTTGGTGACCACTATGGACCGGGGGTGCGACCGCCTATTACGGCCGGCAGCTTGGGCGTGCAATTAGTATGGACCAGTGGGAGAGAGGTAGGCTACGGTCAAAAGTTGTCTCGCCTCCCGGTGAGCATGCACGGCGGACTTCTGCCATTCCTACCATCATTTCACACAGCTACTCGCACGCCTCTCCATCAATACGCACACATGCACGCACGCCTCCCAGTATGCCTACGTGGCGGACTGCTCACATGCGTCCCGTCAACTCACACCTGCTCGCACGACACATGGGGCGTGCGGCAACACGTATATTTTTTAGTTTATTTTCTGTCGCTTTACCGCTTAGCTAAAGCATGGCACAGTCTAACGCACATGGTCCGAACAAATAATGCGTATGAGATATTGGTTGGCGGTTTTCAACAATCTCTCGTTTGTAAGAAGGTTATATCAAAACGGGTCTCATTGACGAAAAAGTACAATATCACAGTCTACTGGTGTCCATATATGACACCATGATAAGTTTCATGATTTTCAACTATGTTTTGGATTTACTGAATTTAAAAAATATATATTCTCAATATTTGAAATCTCTTGCATAGGGAAACATGCACCCAAGGACACATATGATTTTACAACCCATTTTGGTGCACATGTAGCTCAAATTTGATTTTTGCACATTAAATTGCTAGGAAATTAATCAATGTGTAAAAACGTTCGAACGATGACTATTTTTTTAAATTAACACGACACTCCGCCTTTCGTCACATGTTCACTATAGAAAAAGTTTGACATGCCTCAGAGTGGCTGTGGTGTTGCGGGATGTGTGTGTCTGTTTGTGTGGGGTGGTGGGCGGGAGGGGTCCGACAGTACACTACGAGTCATGAACCTCCGTGTGGGATTATTGATCATTTTGTGAGTCATATATGCCACATCAAATTCATGAATTGGTTATTTAAAGCATTACACAACCCTTTCATACATAATGTTTGGGCCACATGCATGCATTGGTGGTCCTCTCGGACAATCTCCCTCGTGCAGTTATCAGCGACGTGCCCATTCGTTAGCCCGCAAAGGTTTTTAGTTTCCACCGACAACGAGAGGCATTAATTTGACCAAAAGGTGGATTCATCTTGGCATGTGTGTGGTGTGGATCATGGTGGGATTCCATATCAAAGTTCGAGCACGTGCGTACACACTCCCGTCGGCTTGAAGTGAGGGGGCTACACACATCGTGGTGTAGTGCGTTTTCCGGTTTGTGAAGCATGTACCACATCAAAGTTGTGCATTGGGTATTCAAACATAACATAACACACATGCGCTGCTACCTCTTGAGCTTGCGTCGGTTTTTCCCTTGAAGATGAAAGGGTGATGCAGCAAAGTAGAGTAAGTATTTCCCTCAGCTTTTGAGAACCAAGGTATCAATCCAGTAGGAGACAATGCACAAGCCACCGAATACCCGCACAAACAAACACCAACTTGCACCCAACGCGGCAATGGGGTTGTCAATCCCTTCACAGTTATTTGCAAAGTGAGATCTGATATAGATGGATAGATGGTAAAGTAATATTTTTGTTATTTTTGGTTTATATATCAGAAAGTAAAAGATTGCAAAGAAAGTAAATAGGAAACTAGAATTGTAGATCGGAAACTTATATGATGGAAAATAGACCCCGGTGCCATAGGTTTCACTAGAGGCTTCTCTCAAGATAGAAAATATTATGGTGGATGAACAAATTACTGCCGAGCAATTGATAGAAAAGCGCAAAGTTATGACAATATGTAAGGCAATGATCATGAATATACGCCTCATGTCCGAGTCAAGTAGACCAAAACGATTCTGCATCTATTACTATACTCCACACATCGGTCAACTCCTGCCTGCATCTAGAGTATTAAGTTCATAAGAATAGAGTAACGCATTAAGTAATATGACATGGTGTAGCAGGATAAATTCGAGCAATATGATGAAAACCCCATCTTGTTATCCTTGATGGCAACAATACAATATGTGTTGGTTCCCCTTCTGTCAGTAGGATCGAGCACCGCAAGATTGAACCCAAAGCTAAGCACTTCTCCCATTGCAAGAAAAACTAGTCTAGTTGGCAAAACCAAATCAATAATTCGAAGAGACTTGCAAAGATATCAAATCATGCATATACGAATTCAGAGGAGAATCAAATAATATTCATAGATAAGTTGATCATAAATCCACAATTCATCGGATCTCAGCAAACACACTGCAAAAAAGTATTACATTGAATAGATCTCCAAGAACATCGAGGAGAACATGGTATTGAGAATCAAAGAGAGAGAAGAAGCCATCTAGCTACTAGCTATGGACCCGTAGGTCTGTGGTAAACTACTCACGCTTCATCGGAGAGGCAATGGTGTGGATGTAGAAGCCTTCCGTGATCGAATCCCCCTTTGACAGGACGCCGGAAAAGGCCCCTAGATGGGATCTCATGGGTATAGAATGTTTCGGCGGTGGAAAAGTGGTTTCGTGTCTCCCTGGAAGGTTTTGGGGTATTTGAGAATATATAGGCATAAGAAATATGTCGGTCGAGTCATGAGGGGCCCACAAGGGTGGGGGGCATGCCCTACCCCCTGGGCGCACCCTCCGTCCTTGTGGGTGCCTTGTGGCTTCCCTGACATGTACTCCAAGTCCTCTGGATGTCTTCTGGTCTAAGAAAAATCATCGCGGAAGTTTCATTCCGTTTGGTATTCCTTTTCTATGAAACTCTAAAACAAGGAAACAAACAGGAACTGACACTGGGCTCTAGGTTAATAGGTTAGTCCCAAAAATAATATAAAATAACATATTAATGCATATAAAACATCCAAAACAAAGAATATAATAGCATGGAACAATCAAAAATTATAGATACGTTGGAGACGTATCGGGTGCATGCATGCGGTGGTTTTGTCCTATGACATCATTCGCGTATGCCTCTCTCTGTGGGCCCACAAGGTCGTTGTCGACCAGTTGAACGTACAACGAGAGAGAGAGAGAGGGGGGGAGAGAGAGAGGATAATTTGACTAACAAGGATGGTTATTTTTTGGTTTGTGTTACATATATGCACGATATAGTAGTATGTACATGTGAAAGAGGGGGCAACATGAATACTCTATATATATGTGTGTCATAACCTCGCTCCATGTGGGGACTTTTAGGTTCCCGAGGTAGGTTCCACCTCAAAGTTGCACATTATATTGGTATTCAAACATAATGCAATACCATGCAGGCGGTGGTTGCCCTATATATTGGAACTCACTCGCGTGTGGCGCTTCCATCCGTGGACATGCGAGGTTGTCCTCCATCACTTTGACCCAATGAGAGAGGTTACTTTGATCATCAAGGAATGATTATTTTTTGGTTTGTGCTATATAGTAGAAGTACATATATACCACGCGTCGAATGGGGCGTACATATAGCACATGCCACGCGTCATGAACCTCATGCTCTTTGCGGGTACTTTTTGGTTTCCTATATACGTGGTGCCACATCAAAATTGTGCATTGCGTATTCAAACATCACACAAACAGCTCTTTGGGCCACATGCATGCAGATGGTGGTATGTAATACTATATAGGATGATCACTCGCGTGCGATGTACGCTTTGCTTCTGTGTTGGGCCCGCGAGTTTGTCGTCCATCACTTTGACCCAGCGAGAGAGGGGTACGCGTTTGATGAACAAGGAGGATTAATTCTTTTAGGGCTATGTTACTAGGTGTATATATAGTACGTGTCGAGGGGGGTGACCAGCTTGGTCCATCACTTTCACCGACAGCGCGAGAGAGGTTAACTAATTTGACTTAGGAGGGGATTCATTTTTTGTTGTCTTGATATAGATCATGATGTGAGATTACATATATATTATAACGCATCTGTACACATGAATCCATCCCGCTGGATCGAAGTGGGGGAGCACACGACACATCATGAACGACCTCTTGCTCTATGTGGGGACCTCTGCGATTTTCAACGCATGAACCACATCAATGTTGTTCATTGGTTTGGGTTTCCAACACATATGCATGCACTCCATCAATATGTTCGGGACACAGGCATGCAATAATGGTTGTCTTTGGACACACTGTCACTCGCTTGGTTATGGGCGGCAAGCCTATATATATTCGTGGGCCTGCGTGGACGTCCATCATTTGGACCAATGACGAGAAAGGTTACCAGGGTGGATATATTATTCTTCTTTGCTTCGAGTTACCGTATAGTAGGTCGACCCATTCCAAGCCTAATTAAGTTTGACCGCATGCTACGCGTCATGAACCCTCGCTCAGTGTGGGGATTTCACGGTTCCAAAGCATGGTGCCACATCAAATTTGCGCATTGGGTATTCAAACACCACACACACTACTTCCATATACATACTTGGGTCACATGCACATAGTGGGTTTGTCTTCATACATTACTCCCTTGTGAGGTATCAGCGACAAGCTAGCCCATTTTGCGGGGCCGTGTGGATGTCCATAACTTTGACCAACAACGAGCAGGGATAGGTTGTATGACCAAGTTGGATTTTGCTTGGTCTGTGTTACAATACGTCTTGGTGAGATGCCCTCCCCCAACGTGTGTGTGTGTGGGGGGGAGGGGGCTACTTTCCGCTACCTCTAACCTCCGTGGGGTCGGGGAAGTCCAGTTAATTTGCGAGGCACACGTGCCACATCAAAAGTTATGAATGGTAGTTAAATATCACACACCACACCATTTTCATACATATAGTAGGGCCACCCGCATGTGGTTCATATGTGGTCTGACCCTTCTCGCGCCACAAGCACACATTTGTGGGTCGGCACATAGTCCACCTTTGTCGGGAAGCGAAAGGGGAAGTTTGACCATATATATACTCCTATAGGTTTTTTGTTACGGTAGGGTGATATTTCAGACCTAGCTGTTTGGGGGCATGCTTTCGTAGCTAGGATTCCCTTACCATCGACACGAAGTGGGGTTCGTAGGGGGGTGGCTGACTAGCAATACTGTGCTTTTGTGCGACAAGTGCCACATCAAAGTTTTGCATTGGGTATTCAAAGATCAAACCACCATTTTCATACATTATTTGGTCCACATGCAAGTGTGTTCGTGTTCTGACCTCTCCCGTCTTATCCTTTTTGCCAAATTTATAAACAACACATGATTTGGATGTAGAAACCATCTGTGATTGGGTACGCAATGGCCACGGTTTGGTTAGACTACCCGTGTGCGACACGCGTGCCCTGCAGTCCCTCACATCAGCACAGTAGATTGGGATCCATGAGCTTGCCTCTCGGTCTTGAAAATATCTACTGCCTCGTAATCTCGAAAATATCTACAACATGGAAGGTTTTAATGTTTGATAGCACACGATTAGTATGTGGACCGTGTGGGATGTTTGTTACTCCTGCTCTGCTTTAGTACCTTGAGTCAAATTTTCAGTAGCCCCGGGCCCCGGCATTTTACTCCCACCTCTGCATCCATCGCAATCTCAAAAATATCTACTCACCCTTGATCCAAATTTTCATTAGCCCTGCCTTGTTACTCCCGTCTAGTCAAATTTTCAGTTGCCGCGGTCTTTCCTCAAACACCACCTTGCCCCCCCTCCACACACACCACACACTCCCCAAACCTCCGCTCACACAAACACACACACACACACCACCCTCGAAACCATTGGTAGGTCGCCGCTGCCTCCATCCTCAACCTCTGCCTGTGTGCCGGCGAGCTCAAGGAGATAGTGGCCAAAAAGAGGTTTATCACGGCCTCTTCACCTGACACCGGCGAGGTGGCCGCCAAGGTGTCTGCGTCGTCCTCCGCGGGCTCTTTATCAATCCGCCATCACCGATCCCCCGATCTGCCCACCGCCGTGCCCCTACACTGGTTCGAGGACTTCCCCATCCTCCCTCAGACCCGGCAGCCGACGAGGTCCTACCTTAGGGTCCAGCAGCGGCGGTGGGGATGTGGGTCACCGATTATAGATCGGGAGACCCACACCCGCCGGTGGCTCGGTAGCTTCCACACGGCCGAGCTCGCGGCCACGGAGTACGACCGCTAGCAGGTCCGCTACCACAATGCGGCGGCTAGGTAGTTTCCCCTTGGGCACATGTCCGGTCCACCTTGTTCTGCTAGAGCCTGGGAGGACCGGGAGGTGTGGGAGTGCCTCGAGGCCGAGGCTGCTGTCGAGGCCTACATGCAAGAGCTCCACCGGTAGCACCCGGAGCTCGTGGAGGCAGAGTGGGCGATCTTTGCCGGTGCAGAGGGCGGCGACGTTATAGCACTCTCCTCCAATGACGAGGTCAAAGGCGGTAAGGACGGCGGTGCAGAGGGTGTGGAGGTGGGCAGCGAGGACGAGGAGATCGACATCGACGAGTGGAGGAGTGTCTTCCCCAACGACCCCGATGACGGCACTGGCCCGGACCCAGCTCGTGGCACACCGTACCTGATGAGGAAGGATTGGCTCGACCTCTACTTCGACCGAAAGTAGTTTAGCTTAGTTTAAATTTATGATTTATGTTTGGTTATGCAAAACTATCTATGTTTATGTTTGAATGCAAGCTACTTTCAGTTGAACCTGCTTTGAACTTGATCAAATTGAAGTTTACAACATTAAGTTTAGGGGATCGACTTGAAAGGACCGAAAATTGCTGGAGTACATATATATCCACTAAGGGTTTTAGTCCTTTAACTTTTAAAGGATCGGCTAGAGATGGCCGTATGCATTGTTTATTTCAGTTCTTCACAATGTGATGCTCTATATGTGCAACTATTTGCCGTGCAGTTCAATTTCATCAATAATAGTTTCAAAAATACCACTATGAATTACGATATTTGGTTGCTGTTAAGGATATTGCAGTTAACATGCCTTTTCGTTTTTTAACAATAACTAGTGTGCTTTTGACCTGCACAATACCAGTTTGAATGACTATTTGCTTGTTTTTAAATGTTATGCCTGATGCAGTTAACACACCTTTCCACTTCTTGTTTTGCTTAACTAGCGTGCTTAAGCCTGCACACTAAAGCTATCATTTTAGATTATGTTTTCTACCATGGATATATTTGGTTGATGTTTAGCCTGTTGTGCTTAAAATGCCTTTATATGTACTCATATAGGACAATATTGAGAACAATGCTATTTTCCGTCGAGGTTAGTTTCATCGCATTGCATATATGTACTCACTATTCAGGATCTCGGTAGCTGGTACAACCTAGGGGCTGATAAGGGATTAATCGTCGAATCAGATATTTCATTGAATATATCTGTAACCCATTTATCAGTAGGTTAACTAGGGCCATATTTAATATATCTGAGGCTACATAGCAACATGCATTGTACTGAATGACTAAATACACAATCCCAGGCTACATAGCAACAAGGAAGAGTGTTACCTTAATGTTCTGATGATATCAAGATATACATGTAATAAAATCTTATATAATGGGATGGAGGGAGTGTTGTACTACATCATTTTCGACTTGTTGTTTAGCTTCTAATATTAACTTGGTGCTTTTAGGTACAGGTGTCATTGCCAAAGATCCACACTTCGACCCTTTCTGCGTATGGGGCAATGCACTAGTAGAAAACCGGGCAATAGCACCGGTTCGTAAGGGCCTTTAGTGCCGGTTATGGAACCGGCACTATTATTTCGGCACTAAAGCCCCCCCCCCCCTTTAGTACCGGTTCAGCACGAACCGGCGCTAAAGGGGCACCACGTGGCGTGAGCTCGCGCCCTGCTACGGGGGACCTTTAGTACCGGTTGGTGTTACCAACCGGTACTAAAGGTTTTTTTTTGAAAATTTTGGATTTTTTTTATTATTTTTAATTTTTCTGAATTATTTGAAGATTTAGTCTCTAATCACCTCTCTTAACTGCTCAAGTGTGGATCACTCATTCCAAATCATCTAACTTCCCGACCGGTCACCCATCCCTCTCACTACTCCAGCCCGAGCACGCTTAACTTCTGGGTTCTATTCTCCCTTGCTCCAAGTCTGCACTTGTTGTTTTCCTGACAATAGTAAGATGTCAATCCTATTAACCTTCAGGAATTTTGCTTGAGCATGAAGTGACACATTTCACTGTTTGAGTTTGAAACTATTGTTTTAAAAAACAATAATTATTTAGTAACACTAATATTTATTGAATAATTAGTTTGACCATTGTTTGACCATAGTTTGACCACAGTTTGACCATAGTTTGACCAGATTTGACCAAAATTGAAATAACTAAAATAATTATTTAGTAACACTAATATTCTATAATAACTAGTTTGACCATTGTTTGACCACAGTTTGCCCATAGTTTGAATATTTTTCAATTTTTTCCACTCTAGATCTTAAAAGCCCCGTAACTTTTTTCTATTCGGTTTTTGAGGATTTTGCAAATGTTTAACGGGGTTCCCCCAGTTAAATTTGGATGTAACTTTTCGAGTAGATGATTTTTCATATAAAAAACTTTTTCATCCGAGTTAGTATGCAAAAGTTATGCCCATTTTTACAAATTTCAGAGAGATTTTGCAAATAAAGTCAAAATTCACATTTGCAAATTTTCCCAACAACTAGACCACATATCACATGGGAAACTTATTTTCTTTTATTTTTTTGACATTTCCATCATTTTCATTTATTTTTTTTAAAACTGAAAAGGCGATCCACAGGGGGGGGTAGAGTTTGAAAATTGCCCTATAGTGCCGGTTTGTGTCACAAACCGGTACTATAGGTCAGACCCCTTTAGTACCGGTTCGTGCCACGAACCGGTACTAAAGGTTAGACATTTAGTACCAGTTCGTGCCACGAACCGGTACTAAAGGTGATCGTGGGGCCCCGGCCTGACGCCAGCCTGCCACCACCCCTTTAGTACCGGTTCGTGCCACGAACCGGCATTAATGCAAATCCGTTCGAACCGGCACTAATGGTACCATTAGTACCGGCTCAAATACAAACCGGCACTAATGTGCTTCACATTTAACCCTTTTTCTACTAGTGATGAGATATTCATGAACCAACATCAAGTGAGGAAACTGATAAAGATTGTAATTAAAAGGGGTCAAAAGATGTCAATAGAACTATTTGTTTACACTTTATGCAAGACAATAGTGAACTGCAGGATGGCAAGTAAGAACCCTGTAGCCTTCTTTTTACTGCCCGTAATTAGTTGTGTTAGATGACAATGTCTGAATCTTTTTTTCCTTTGCAGTGGATCCTGAAGCAGCTTACTGAAGATTACCTCTCAAACTACATGATTGGTGGCCGGCCATCACAAGGGGTTGGACTAGAGTCGTGCATGCCTTGTGCATCCAGGAGAGCACAATAGGGCCATTCTGCTTCACCTTGTTCAACAACCATAATGTCTGTTGCCTCTTTCTTTACCATCTGTAACAGTACAAGTATAGAACCCTGGTTCATCATTCATTATTTGGTGCTTATGTAATTTTTAATCATATGTACCTGTGAATTGAATAATGCATTGGTTGTTTGAACCTAATGAATATGAATAAAGCTATAGCCTACTTTCAAGTTTATATTAGGTACAATTTTAAATAGCAGCAACTAAATTAGGGTGAAATTATGGTGTGTAGGTCATTACGGCGCACACGTTTAATAAAGTACAGCGTGTGCGATATACATCATAATACGACATGGTTCAGTGAGAGGAAACGTGTGTAACAATGCACACAGTTGCCGTTTTCAAAGCGTGTGTGATGTCAGACACTATCACATACGATGTGGGAAAACTAAATGTGTGTGATTGTCTACCTATCGTACACGGTTTATAATCATGAACTGTTTGTGATGTGCCACGCATCGTAAACGTAGATCCAGTTTGGTACTTGCCTAGAAAACTCCTGTGCCTGCAATCTGCCTGGTTTTAGGTAAACCCACAAAACTCTGATTGCGATGGCAATGCGAGCACAAACGAGTAGCAAGGATGAAGTGTTTGGGATATTCGAGATATCCTAAATAGTTATATAGGGACAACTGTATGCACCAAGGCCCCCTATCCCCGACGGTTTCTGGGTCGTGTGGTAAGGACCCCCCCTATTGCCCACACTCACTTGGCGACGGTTCCAAACACTACAAAAAAGACACATCCGTGACATTTTGGGTCGAACGATTTTTTCCTGTCATTCTTATGACACTTCTATGAAGATAATTGTGACAAAACTTGGTATCATCATAGATGTGGTGGGCTCCTACTTCTATGACAAAAATCATGATAGAAAATGGGCTTTTCGTCCTGGGCGGGTCAGAGACGTAGCAGCATGACATTCTTTGTGCTGTCCATGATGAAAAAAATCGTGGTAGAAGCGAGGGCGAGGAAAATATCGGGGAGTTCCCTGTTACGATGGGTGGTCGGGGCCGAACGATGCGCGTTTCTCACGTACACGTACACGCGTGGGTGCGAGGCGTTGGTCTCTAACTGAACCCGAGTGAGGTGTTCGCCTACTGAACCTGAGCGATTGCACTACAGTCTACGCGTTACTGAACCCGAGCGATCGATCGATCCCTAGCTGTTAACTGAACCCGATCGAGCGATTCCTTCGCTACTGCTGCTAACTGAAGCCGATCGAACCTGCTGCCTCTTTATGAATAGTGAGCGTTGTTGGGGGTTGGATGAATAGTTCCCAGTGGGGGTTGGATGAACAGGACCCCGTGGTAGTAGAGGTCGTTGCTGCTGGATGAACAGGACCCCGATCAATCGAGTCGGTTGGGGGTGGATGAACATGACCCTATGGAGGGTTTGATGAACAGGACCCCATGGAGGGCTGGTTGAACAGTAGCCGGTGGAGGGCTGGATGAACAGTAGTCGGTGCAGGGGTGGTTGAACAGGACCCTGTGGAGAGGGCTGGTTGAACAGTAGCCGGTGGAGGCTGGATGAATAGGACCCCCGCGGTGAATAGTAGCTGGTGGAGGCTAGAGGAAGTCGACGGTGGATGAACAGTAGCAGGTGGAGGCTGGAGGAAGTCAACGGTGGATGAACAGTAGCCCCATGGTGGCATGAGTGAGGCAGTAGACGGTGGATGAACAGAAGCCCGTGGAGTCCCGTTTTGCGGTATGCCACACCCCTCCCGATGAACAGGACCCCCGTTTCGACCATAGGAGGTCAAAGAGAAGTCTGTTTCCTATGTTTTACGGTACGCCACACCCCTCACGATGAACATGACCCCTGTTTCGACCGTAGTGCTCCAACACAAGTCTGTTTCCACCGTTTTGCGGTACACCACACCCCTCCCGGTGAATAGGATCCCGTTTCGACCGTAGGCAATCAAACACAAGGCCGTTTCCTCCATTATGCGGTATGCCAGGCCTCGTTTCGGCTATTCTGTCTAAGCCAGTTGGCTCCCGATGAACATGACACATTCCGTTGCCTCCCGATGAGCACGACGACGCAGTTTCTCCGTTTCGACCTAGCTGGTTGGCTGCCGATGAACATGACGCCGTCGCTGCCTCTGCATGTACACGAGCCTTGGCCGTACGTATGTGCAAGTAGGCATTCGAGACCCCGCCCATATGTACGTACGTGGTCGTATTTACTTTCTTGCACACCCTGGCTGTACGTATGTGTACATGTACGCGCGCGCCTCTACTACGACACGTGCCCTTCCTTACTCGGCCACGGTTCATCGCTGTAGCCTGCCGATAGACTGATCGACCAATATGTACACACACGTTTTCATGACTAGAATGACAATGGTACGTACGCTTCGACCAGGTAGGTCCTGACTGTCAGGGAAGATGTAGCTGGTGGGTCCCAGCTGTCAGGGGGAAACTTTTTTTTTGCGAAATACGGTGGCCCATTCGGTGGGTCCTTGCTGTCAGGTGGTGGAATAATTATTTTGCGTGTAATAGGGAGGCACTTCCTTGCTGCGGCCGTGGACCCAGCTGTCAGCCTCTCCATGTACAATACTCTTCCGATGGAAGTCGTTCCTTCACCACATTGACCATGCCGCGCCGAGAGCACCAAGGCGGTGGACGATGGCGAGGCCTAGGAAGGGGACGACGCGGAGCCGGGGAAGACACGGCAGTGGATGCCCAACCGGAGAGGAGTGCGAGGGTAGACTTGTTTGGCTACAGTGTGAGGCTACCGTCGCCGCAGAATAACAGGGGGTGTGGGCGAGTAGAGGGATGGCCTGGCCAGGAGTGGGAGTAGTAGGGGGTGGTGAGGCCTCCGCGGTAGCACATCCGGCCACAGGAGGCAGGAGCAGGCGGCATGACCAACGCTAGTTTGGGCGGTTGGAGCAAGAAGACCATAGGTTGAAGAAGCACTACGGCCGTTAGATGTACAACATACGGTCACTAGTGCTAGAATCGTTCATATTGACTAAATTGACAAAGCCCTCCGTCCGCGTCAACATAGTAGGCCCACAAGTCAGCCTCCCACTATGGTGGGTCCCAACTAGCAGGTGGAGTATTCATTTTTGTGTGCGTAATAAGCAGGCACTTCCTTGCTTGCGAAGATATAACTAGTGGGTTTGAGCTGTCAGTGGGACGCATGTTTGTTTCGCGAAATACAGAGGCCCTTTTGATGGGCTCATCTATTAGGTGGAGGAATCATTATTTTGCGCGTAATAAGGAGGCACTTGCTTGTGTGGCTCCCTACTGCCAGCCTCTTCAGATGGCTGTTGTTTGTTGACCATGTTAACCACGCCGCACCGAGAGCACAAATGCGGTGGACGAGGGCAAGGCCCAGGAAGGGAAGGACCTGGAGCTGGCGAAGCCACAACAGCGGATGCCCATGCTAATGGGAGTACGAGCGCTGACTGGTCGGCTGCGGGGTGAGGCTGACGTCGCCGGAAAATAACAGGATGTGCGGGTGGGTAGAGGGATGGCCTGGCGGCAGCACAGCCAGCCACGGGAGGAGGGAGTAGGCAGTCTCGTCGGCGCTAGTTTGGGTGGCTGGAGCAGGAAGATCAGAGATTGAAGATGCATGACGGCTGTTGGATGGACATCCAGCAGTCACTGCTCTGTGTTGATTAAGTTGACAAAGGCTTGCGTATGCGTCAAATTTTTTTAGGACAGCGTCATCGTCAAGCTAGTAGGCCCAGAAGTCAGCCTCCAAATCTGTGGAAAACAACATACAACCCATTAGCCATTATTTTCATTAATTTACAGCACATTTGCTAATTATTAAGGATATTTTGAAGCCCATATTCTTTTTATTAGCATTACAGACCATATATTCTGGGCACTGCTAAAAAATTCAACAAAATCTTGCATATTTCGGTGGGGTCCGAACTCTTTTAATCATGAAATTTCGAGTCACGTTAAAAGAATTTAAAAAAAATTATATCAAAAAAATTCTCCGCAAAAAAATGAATGAAATTAAAAATCTTAACTAGCAAGATGCCCGTGCGTTGCATGGAACATGACGAAGCATTTGTATTAGTAGTTTATCTTGTGGAAGAAAGGGATGAACGAGGGAAGGTCGTATCTGCAAATGTGGAGAGGAATTCGGGTAAATTGTCATAGTTTCCTTCCTATCCATTAGATATAGATTAGATGGCCTATATTGCAGGATGGTAGGCACATCATCATCACCAACTATGCTTTTTATAAGAGTAGAGAAATCCATAAAAATGATAATTTAATCTAATTGTCGGTTGGCTTTGGTTTAAAAATTTACAACCCATTTCTTACAACTTATAGCCCATTATCTGGGGAAGCCCATTTCTTACTACTTACATCCCTCCTCGTCTTGAAAGATTTGCAGCCCAGCAGGGCTGAGAAAACCAAGTAGGCCTCAGTTGGGTATTCTCCAAAAAAAGAACTGGGCCAGCTATTTTCAGAAAGAAAAAAGATATCATCTGGGCTCATCATGTGCTTAAATAAAAGCGTAAGCGTCGGCTAGACGGGCCACAGCCCCCGCATAGCGTGGAGTTGAGCTCCATCTCTAAAACTAAAAAAACAACTAGGCGAGCTGCTGGGTCCCTCGTGTTATCCGCTCGTTGTGTAATTTTCTCGTTTATTGACTACATTGAAAATGGTGTGGGACCTAGTTGTCAAACAATTAGGAGGAAGTATTTTTTGGCTTGTAATAACGAGGCACCTGCTTGCGTAATGCAATGACCCTGGCGGGTCCCTACTGTAAGCCTCTCCACATAGAATCATCTCCTGATTCCTCTCAGTTGTTGACCATGTTGACAACGCCGGACGGCGGCTGGCACAGCAAGCGAACCAAGGCAGAGAACTATGGCAAGGCCTCAGACGAGAATGAACATGAGACGTGGAAGATGCGGTAGTGTAGTGGCAGGAGGAGGGGAGTACGAGGGCAACAACATGCAACTCTAGCTTACAAACGGTACGAAAGCCCAAGGATTAATTGTTCATCAAATTTAGACAAAACCTAGATTGAACATGGCAGTAACATCTAACCCAACCACTCTTTTTCGCAGTCACAAACAAATGGATCGGTCTAATCCATAAAATCAACATCCTATGCAAAAAAATTTATTAGAGGATGACTACAATTTGTTGTAAATAGAAGCTAAGCAAATTTAGAAGCCCATTTGTCCACATGAAACTTCTTTTTTTTCAACGTGTCCGTCGTTGAGAAATCTTGTGCTGTAAAACTTAAGCCTCATGGACAATAGTAACCTCGCATTCAACAGGAAGAATGTGACAAAGCTTCTGTTTGCCTGGTTGGATGCATATCCTTCCATCGTTATTGTCCTCAAACGAATGTCATGAGAACTGAGAAAATCCTAGTGCTTATTACACCACCGATTGGTTATACGTTTTTCTCCATGTGGTCATAGTGCCTAAGTAGACATGAAGATTTAAAAACAGCTAAGGTCTGAAAAAAGAGTATGGCAAAAGAGCAACAGCTGAACGGTTAATTCTATTACAATATATACGGTCTTTCAATGTGCATGAAATCATCACCTTTATATATAAATTCTCCAGAGATCGAAAGCATCGCAGCAAGCCAATAACTATATTCAGATCATAACTAAACATTCTGATATATAAGATCTTGTTGACAGAATCCGGAAGCATTGATAGGCTATCCATGGACGAACTCTTCACTGAGCATATAACATAATATTAGTACCCAAAGTGTACTCCAAGATGATATAAAACTTATGCGCACAAATGAAAAATGCAACTTATGATTACAAATGTGTAGATGATAATATGCGATACTTGAAAAAGTGAGGAGCCAAACACCAACTTGTTGTGATCATTAAACATATCATGAATTACACCCAAGTTTTCCAGTTTGGGTGCAGAGACGATAGTTATTTGCCAAGGTTTATAACAATAATGAAGGAGCAACCTTTGAAGTGAAGGGGCATCTTCGATGATCAGCTATTGTCCTTCAAAACAAATTCCGATGCTTTTAAGGTGAGGCGACTTTATTTGGAGACAACTAATAGGGATTTCTACTCCCAAAACAACCAGCAAGCACTCCAGGGCAGGGCAACTGGAGTGGATGATGTTGTGTAGTTAGGCCTCCGATAGATAAACCAACACAAGCGGAAGTTTTTTTTAGCAGTGAGAGTCGAAGCATTTGTACTAGATTGTTTGGTAGATGGCACTGGTTGAAGGTGGGGGTGTGGAGAGAGAGAGGAGGAAAAGCACGAGATGGGGAACAATGGTGTGGGCACAAATTCTTGGTGTTCGGTTCATGGTATGAAACTTCTGTGGTAATGGTATAACTCAAACTGTCGGAGGTTTTTAAATTCAGGGGATGTCGGCCAAGCGTCCACCATGCCAGGTATGGACAGCAGGTAGCGTGTCGGGATGCGAAGGCGTTGAACGGGGCCCTGCTGGTGAGAGGAGACGATGGCTCCAAGGAGATCAAATTCAGGAAGGACAGATATCTGACGATAGTCGAGATTGAGGGGCGCAGCGCACCATAGAAGGCACCACCGAGTTGTAGAGGACTTGCGTGCGGTAGCAATCCTTGGTGGGGAGAAGGGAGATGATCTCCTCAAGGATGTCATCCATGAGATCGCTGATGCGGTCTACTGGAGATTCTACCGGTTCCTCAGATCCGGGTGGGGGGGGGGGGGCTCGGCGCTTCTCCCTGTGCTTCCAGGTGTGGGATCTACAACTGGCATCGCCACTGGCGGGAGCTCATCTTCTTGGCGCTGGGGCCAGCCGACTCCATTTTCCTTGCGGGCGCCGTGCCGAGCTCATGGGTTTGAGCAGAGTAGCCAGAGACGAGCCTAGTGGTAGTGCGAGTGGGGAAAAAGGAGGGCTGGGGTTTTCTGTAGGTGTGGAAGAAGAGGAGCCGGTGTTTTTTGTACGAGTGAGGAAGGAGGATAGCGGGGGTTTTCTGTAAGAGTTAGGAAGATGGGGAGCGGGGGGAATTGAGGGGTGACGGAAGCGGGAGAGTCCAGCGAGCTGCAGTATAAGTGGAAGCGAGGAGGAAGGAGGGTTTTTCTAGGATCGCCCTGAAGGAAATATGCCCTAGAGGCAATAATAAATTTGTTATTTATATTTCCTTATATCATAATAAATGTTTATTATTCATGTTAGAATTGTATTAACCGGAAACTTAGTACATGTGTGAATACATAGACAACCAGAGTGTCCCTAGTATGCCTCTACTAGACTAGCTCGTTAATCAAAGATGGTTAAGTTTCCCGACCTTAGACATGTGTTGTCATTTGATGGACGGGATCACATCATTAGAGAATGATGTGATGGACAAGACCCATCCGTTATCTTAGCATAATGACCGTCTAGTTTTATTGCTATTGCTTTCATCATGACTTATACATCTTCCTCTAACTACGAGATTATGCAACTCCCAAATACCGGAGGAACACCTTGTGTGATATCAAACATCACAACATAACTGGGTGATTATAAATATGCTCTAAAGGTGTCTCCGATGGTGTTTGTTGAGTTCGCATAGATCGAGATTAGGATTTTTCACCCCATGTTTTGGAGAGGTGTCTCTGGGCCCTCTCGGTAATGCACATCACTATGAGCATGGCAAGCAATGTGTCTAATGAGTTAGTCACGGGATGATGCATTACGGAATGAGTAAAGAGACTTGCCGGTAACGAGATTGAACTAGGTATGGCGATACCGACGATCGAATCTCGGGCAAGTAACATACCGACGACAAAGGGAACAATGTATGTTGTTATGTGGTTTGACCGATAAAGATCTTCATAGAATATGTAGGAGCCAATATCAGCATCCAGGTTCCGCTATTGGTTATTGACCGGAGATGTGTCTCAGTCATGTCTACATAGTTCTCGAACCCGTAGGGTCCTCACGCTTAACATTTGATGATTTGTATTATGAGTTATGTGATTTGATGACCGAAGTTTGTTCGGAGTCCTGAATGAGATCACGGACATGATGAGTAGTCTTGAAATGGTCGAGACATAAAGATTGATATATTGGGCGATGTTATTTGGACACCGGATGAGTTCCGAGAGGTACCGGATTATTATCGGAGTGTCGGAGGGTTATTAGAACCCCAGGGGGAACTAATGGGCCTTCATGGGCCTTAGTGGGGAGAGAGAAGGACCACAAGGGGTTGGCCATGCCCCCCCTTGGGTCCGAATTGGACTAGGGGAAGGGGGCGGCGCCCCCCTTTCCTTCCCTTCCCCCTCTCCCTTCCTTCTCCCCCCTTCCTCCAAGTGGAATCCTACTATGACTTGGTGTCCTAGTAGGACCCCCGTCTCCTGGTGCGCCCTATAGGGGCTGGCTGGCCTCCCCCTCCCCTCCTGTAGATACGGGGGCAGGGGGCACCCTAGAACACACAAGTTTCTCTTAACTATGTGCGGTGCCCCCCTCCACAGTTACACACCTCGCCTATATCGTCGTAGTGCTTAGGCGAAGCCCTGCGCCAGTAACTTCATCATCACCATCGCCACGCTGTCGTGCTGAGGAACTCTCCCTTGTCCTCAACTGGATCAAGAGATCGAGGGACGTCATCGAGCTGAACATGTGCTGAACACGGAGGTGCCGTATGTTTGGTGCTTGGATCGGTTGGATCGCGAAGACGTTTGACTACATCAACCGCCTTACTAAACGCTTCCGCTTTCAGTCTACAAGGGTACGTGGACACACTCTCCTCTCTCGTTGCTATGCATCTCCTAGATAGATCTTGCGTGATCGTAGGATTTTTTTTGAAATACTGCATTCCCCAACAGTGGCATCCGAGCCAGGTCTATGCGTAGATGTTATATGCACGAGTAGAACACAATGAGTTGTGGGCGATAATAGTCATACAGCTTACCAGCAATGTCCTACTTTGATTCGGCGGTATTGTTGGATGAAGCGGCCTGGACCGACATTACATGACCGCGTTCATGAGACTGGTTCTGCCGACGTGCTTTGCACACAGGTGGCCGGCGGGTGTCTGTTTCTCCAACTTTAGTTGAATCAAGTTTGACTGCGCCCGGTACTTGTTGAAGGTTAAAACATCACACTTGACAAAAAATCATTGTGGTTTTGATGCGTAGGTAAGAACGGTTCTTGCTAGAAGCCCGTAGCAGCCACGCAAATCTTGCAACAACAAAGTAGAGGACGTCTAACTTGTTTTTGCAGGGCAAGTTGTGTTGTGATATGGTCAAGATGTGATGAGATATAAATTGTTGTATGAGATGATCATGTTTTTAGAAGTTATCGGCAACAGGCAGGAGCCTTATGGTTGTCGCTTTATTGTATGAAATGCAATCGCCATGTAATTGCTTTACTTTATCACTAAGCAGTAGCGATGGTCGTAGAAGCAATAGTTGGTGAGACAACAACGATTCTACAATGGAGATCAAGGTGTCAAGCCGGTGAAGATGGTGATCATGACGGTGCTTTGGAGATGGAGATCAAAGGCACAAGATGATGATGGCCATATCATATCACTTATTTTGATTGCATGTGATGTTTATCTTTTATGCATCTTATTTTTCTCAGTACGGCGGTAGCATTATAAGATGATCTCTCACTAAATTTCAAAGTATAAGTGTTCTCCCTGAGTATGCACCGTTGCTACAGTTCGTCATTCCGAGACACCACGTGATGATCGGGTGTGTAAGCTCTACGTTCACATACAACAGGTGCAAGCCAGTTTTGCACACGCAGAATACTCGGGTTAAACTTGATGAGCCTAGCATATGTAGATATGGCCTCGGAACACTAAGACCGAAAGGTCAAACGGGAATCATATAGTAGATATGATCAACATAGTGATGTTCACCATTGAAAACTACTCCATCTCACGTGATGATCGGACATGGTTTAGTTGATATGGATCACGTGATCATTTTGATGACTAGAGAGATTTCTATCTAAGTGGGAGTTCTTAAGTAATATGATTAATTGAACTTTAATTTATCATGAATTACCTGATAGTATTTTGCATGTGTATGTTGTTTTTGATCAATGGTCTGTGCTATCGTTCCTTTGAATTTTAATGTGTTCCTAGAGAAAGCTAAGTGGAAAGATGATGGTAGCAACTACACAGATTGGGTCCGTAACTTGAGGATTATCCTCATTGCTGCATAGAAGAATTACGTCCTGGTAGCACCACTAGGTGCAAGACCCGATGTAGGAGAAACTCTGGACGTTATGAACGTCTGACAGAGCAAAGCTGGTAACTACTTGATAGTTCAGTGTGCCATGTTTTACGGCTTAGAACCGAGACTTCAACGACGTTTTCAATGTCAAGGAGCATGTGAGATGTTCCAGGAGTTGAAGTTAATATTTCAAGGAAATGCCCGGATTGAGAGATATGAAGTCTCCAATAATTTCTACAGCTGCAAGATGGAGGAGAATAGTTCTGTCAGTGAACATTTACTCAGAATGTGTGGGTACCACAACCACTTGACTCAACTAGGAGTTAATCTTCCAGATGATAGTGCATTGACAGAGTTCTTCAATCACTACCACCAAGCTACAAAAGCTTCGTGATGAACTATAATATGCAAGGGATGGATAAGACAATTCCCGAGCTCTTTGTGATGCTAAAGGCTGCGGAGGTAGAAATCAAGAAGGAGCATCAAGTGTTGATGGTTAACAAGGCCATTAGTTTCAAGAAAAAGGGCAAAGGGAAGAAGGGGAACTTCAAGAAGAACGCCAAGCCCAAGCCTGGACCTAAGCCTGAGACTGAGTGCTTCTACTGCAAAGGAGATGGTCACTGGAAGCGGAATTGCCCCATGTATTTGGCGGATAAGAAGGATGGCAAAGTTCAAGGTATATTTGATATACATGTTATTGATGTGTACCTTACTAATGCTCGTAGTAGCGGCTGGGTATTTGATATTGGTTCTGTTGCTCATATTTGCAACTCGAAACAGAGGCTATGAATTAAACAAAGATTGGCTAAGGACGAGGTGAGGATGCGCATGGGAAATGGTGCCAAAGTCGATGTGATTGTCGTCGGCACGCTACCTCTACATCTACCTTCAGGATTAGTTTTAGACCTGAATAATTGTTATTTGGTGCCAGCGTTAAGCATGAACATTATATCTGGATCTTGTATGAGGCAAGACGGTTATTCATTTAAATCAGAGAATAATGGTTGTTCTATCTATATGAGTAATATCTTTAATGGTCATGCACCCTTGATGAGTGGTCTATTTTTGTTGAATCTCGATAGTAGTGATACACATACTCATAGTATTGAAGCCAAAAGATACAAGTTTAATAATGATATTGCAACTTATTTGTGGCACTGCCGTTTAGGTCATATTGGTGTAAAGCCCATGAAGAAACTCCATGCTGATGGACTTTCGGAATCACTTGATTATGAATCACTTGATGCTCGTGAACCATGCCTCATGGGCAAGATGACTAAAACTCCATTCTCCGGAACAATGGAGCGAGCAACATACTTGTTGGAAAAAATACATACTGATGTATGCGGTCCGATGAGTGTTGAGGCCCGCGGCAGGTATCGTTATTTTCTAACCTTCTCATATGATTTGAGCAGATATGGGTATATCTACTTAATGAAACATAAGCGTGAAACATTTGAAAAGTTCAAAGAATTACAGAGTGAAGTGGAAAATCGTGATAACAAGAAAATAAAGTTTCTACGATCTGATCGTGGAGGAGAATATTTGAGTTATGAGTTTGGTCTTCATTTGAAACAATGCGGAATAGTTTCGCAACTAACGCCACCTAGAACACCACCGCGTAATGGTATGTCCGAATGACGTAACCACACTTTGTTAGATATGGTGCGATCTATGATGTCTCTTACTGATTTACCGCTATTGTTTTGGGGTTATGCTTTAGAGACGGCTGCATTCACATTAAATAGGGCACCATCTAAATCCATTGAGACGACACCATATGAACTGTGGTTTGGCAAGAAACCAAGTTGTTGTTTCTTAAAGTTTGGGGCTGCGATGATTATGTGAAAAAGCTTCAACCTGATAAGCTCGAACCCAAATTGTAGAAATGTGTCTTCATAGGATACCCAAAGGAGACTGTTGGGTACACCTTCTATCACAAATCCTAAGGCAAGATATTCGTTGCTAAGAATGGATACTTTCTAGAAAAGGAGTTTCTCTCGAAAGAAGTGAGTGGGAGGAAGGTAGAACTTGATGAGTGTCGGCGTTTTGGGAACGGGGGTCCCCAGACTTGCCTGCCTGCGGCGTGGCTCAAAAGGGCAGCCCAGCACGACCCATCTTCACCAACACAAACTCAAGACCCTCGCGAGGGGCCAAGCCTCGCGGGGCGGACGACGTGGAGCTTCCTCAGGCACGGCCTCGTCAGGCTGGCTCACGAGGAGGCAGAGAAATCAAGGCGGGGTACCTCACAGGGTGCTCCTGACGCAAGCCATGACGACTCAGGGCGCCAGGCGGGTGCCAGCCCGCGCAGCGTCCTCCTTTCCTCTTTGGTGCAAAGGGGGCAAGCGCAGCCACGGAGTACCGAGGCATCAGGCAAAGGTTGCCATTTCGGTGCAACGAGACCAAGACCAGGAGGACTACGAGACGGAGGTCACCATGGAGCCCAAGACGGCGTCATCACCAGAGCTTTGCGCAGGCGAAGACTACTTTTGTCAGGGTAGCTGATACTTGATGCCCCCCTTTCAAATTAGCCCGCCATCGTTGGATCCCTTCCCGCTCGATATTTGGGAAGAGGACTAGGGCCTCTATAAATAGAACCAGCCACCCACAGAGCAAGGGGGCAGAGAGAGAGAGAGAGAGTTTTCCGAGAAGCAGCTAGAGAGAGAGAGAGTGAGAGGAGGGTGACTGAACTCCATCTAGCATTTCATCGCCCCAGCCAAGAACAGGCCCTCGCGAGGCTGTTCTTCCTTGTATTGTTCATCACCATCAGCCCAAGAGGCAATCCACACACCACACACTGGAGTAGGGTATTACACCACAACGGTGGCCCGAACCAGTATAAACCCTGTGTCTCTTGTGTTGTTCTTTCGGTAATTTAGATCCTAGCATGGCGGAGGGGTGCAGGTTGGTAGGAGGCGTAATCTCCGCGCGCACCCCAGTGTTCGAACCTCAAGGGTCTGCCGGAACCCGAAATCCGATATTTGGCGCGCTAGGTAGGGGGTGCGCCGGAATTCGTCTTCCACCACCCTATTCGCCTCCGACCATCACACTCATGTCTGACGCTCGTCGGGGCCGTGCGGAGTGCCGGGTCGCCCTCGCTTCCCGCGTCACCCAGACGGCCCCTGTCGGCGGGCGTCCTCACCGTTCCCGGTCACCTGCCGTCAACGCCGCCACCGGCCCAGCGGGGGACGAACAGCAAGCATCGTCCCAGCATCCGTCCGAGCGGCAAGACAGCCGCACCGCAACTCCTTTGCTCACCCGAGTTGGTTCTTCGTCCTGCGCGCTCCGCGCGCCCACGGAGCCCCACAACCTCTCCCCCGCCTATCGCGCTACACCAACACCCCCGGTCGTCGCAGCCCTCCTAGGCGGCCCGCAGGCGCCGCCCACAAGTCACCGCATCAAGCCGTTCATACGTTGGGTCAGCGCCACCTCCATGCGGCAGGGGGCTCCCCTGGGTCAGGCGGCGCCCGAGACCGGCCTGACCTTCAGCTCGGAAGACCACCCCTCCAACTCGGCCAGCTCAGGTGTGCTCCCCATGCTGTGCACCCCCACCATCTGCCAGGTGGGCGTCACCAGAACTCTCATCGATGGTGGTGCGGGCCTCAGTGTGCTCTCAGTCGAGGCCTTCAACCTCCTCTGCATACCCCTGGAACGGCTGCAGCCCAGCCGGCCCTTCTCAGGCGTTGGGGGCAGGTCATCCAGCTCCTTGGGACAGATCCGGCTCCCAGTAACCTTCGGCACCTATGACAACTTCCGCACGGAGCTGGTCGACTTCGACATCGCCCCCATTGGCCTCCCCTACAATGCCATCCTCTGCTACCCAGCGCTGGCCCAGTTCATGGCCGCGACGCACCCAGCGTACAACCTCATGAAGATGCCCGGGAGCAGCGGTGTCCTCACCGTGCACGGGGACACCGGGGAAGCTCTGCGGGTGCTTAAGCTCGTCTTCAAGACAGCGGCGTCAGCACAACTCGCCGACTTGGAGGCCCCCGAGCCAAAGGGAGCTGCGCCCGCCAAGAAGAAACAGTTGTTTGCCCAAGACAAGGCAGAAACCAAGCAGATACCTGTCGATGAGGACGGGTCCACCAACGCCACTTTCACCATAGGCGCCCACCTCAAACCTGAGCAGGAGGAGGCCCTGGTTAGGTTCCTGCGCGCAAACAAGAAGGTATTTGCTTCGGAGCCAGACCAGTTGGCAGGGATCCCCAGGAGTGTAATCGAGCATCACCTCAACGTGTGCCCCAACATGCGCCCTGTGAAGCAGAAGGCCAGGCGGCAGTCCATGGAAAAGGAGGCCTTCATCGTCCAGGAGACCCGCAAATTAGAGGCCGCTGGGGCCATTCGCGAGGTCCAATACCCAGATTGGTTGGCCAACCCTGTCGTAGTGCCAAAGAAGGGAGGGAAGGAACGCATGTGTGTCGACTTCACCAACCTCAACAAAGCATGCACGCAAGATCCGTTCCCGCTCCCCCGCATCGACCAGATCCTCGATTCCACTGCGGAATGCGACCTGTTATGCTTCCTGGATGCCTTCTCTGGGTATCACCAGATCAAGATGGCGGTAGAAGACATCGAGAAGACAGGCTTCCTAACCCTGTGTGGGGTGTACTGCTACACATGCATGCCATTCGGGCTGCGTAACGCAGGGACGACCTTTCAGCGGCTGATGCACATCACCTTGGGCCCGCAGCTCGGGAAGAATGTTGAAGCTTATGTCGATGACATCATGGTAAAATCACAGGAGGCCGGGACCTTTATACAAGACCTGGAGGAAACCTTCGCGAGCCTCAACACAGTGAACCTACGGCTTAACCCAGAGAAGTGTGTGTTCGGAGTCCCCTCGGGCAAGCTCTTGGGTTTCCTCGTGTCCCACCG
This sequence comes from Triticum monococcum, assembly GCA_034509565.1. Taxonomy (NCBI): domain Eukaryota; kingdom Viridiplantae; phylum Streptophyta; class Magnoliopsida; order Poales; family Poaceae; genus Triticum; species Triticum monococcum. The sequence goes on from CM067847.1 coordinate 575,293,883, forward strand.
AGGCATGGAGGCTAACCCGGAGAAGGTCAAGGCAGTGGAAGACATGAGCCCGCCAAAGACCCTCATAGAAATGCAGAAGCTCACGGGGCGTGTGACCACACTAGGGCGCTTCATTTCCAAGTTGGGGGAGCGAGCGCTACCCTTCTTCCAGCTAATGAAAAAAAGGGGCCCTTCGAGTGGACTAAAGAGGCCGACAAGGCGTTCCAGGATCTCAAGAGATACCTGACCAGTCCCCCGGTCATGGTGGTTCCACGCCCTCAGGAGCCCCTGGTGTTTTACCTCGCCGCCACTCCCTACTCCGCCAGCGCAGCCTTGGTGGCAGTCAGAGAGGAGCATCGAATCAAAACCACGGCAGCGGCCCGGGACAAGGCGGAACAGGAACGGGGAAGGCCCACAGGAACCGCCACAACGGCTGAGGAGGATCAGCCGCCGCAGAGGGGCGCACTGGAGGCAGAAGAGGCCCCTCTCCCAGATGGCCAGTCTTAGGAGGCCTCATTGCCTCAAGAGGCGCCATGGTCTCCGAAGGGAGCCACTAGCACTGACATACTGCACCTCGTGGAGCACCCAGTGTACTTCGTCAGCATGGTGTTGCGGGATGCAAGGGCACGGTACCCCATGGCTCAGAAACTCCTCCTCGCGCTACTGGTGGCCTCGCACAAGCTGCGGCACTATTTTCAGGGTCACCCCATCATGGTCGTCTCGTCATACCCCCTGGAGAGAGTGCTCAGGAGCCCCAATTCAGCTGGGAGGGTCGCTAAGTGGAACATAGAGCTACAAGCATTTCAGCTCGAATTCAGCACGACCAGAGTCATCAAGGGAGCAGCATTGGTGGATTTTGTGGCAGAATGGACGGAGGCGCCAGGCCTTAAGGCCGACGAGGATCGGTCCCTGTCCCCGGGAAGCGAGGTGCCGGAAGGCTGGGTCATGTACTTCGATGGGGCATTCTCCAGGCACGGCGCTGGGGCTGGGGCGGTGCTTATATCGCCCACCCAGGACAAGCTCTATTACGCCGTGCAGCTCTGTTTCCAGCAAGGTGAAAAGGTCTCCAACAACATAGCGGAGTATGAAGGTTTAATAGCGGGCTTGAAGGCCACAGCTGCCCTGGGGGTGAAACGCCTCACCATCAAGGGCGATTCGCAGCTCCTTGTCACTTTCTCCAACAAGGTGTACGAGCCGAAGGATGAACACATGGAAGCCTACCTTGCGGAGGTCTGCAGGATGGAGAAGCAGTTTTGGGGGTTCGAGTTGCAGCATGTGCCCCGTGGCACCAATCAGGAAGCCGATGACATCGCCAAACGCGCGTCCAGGCGGTTACCTCAGGAGCCTGGCATTTTCGAGGAGCGGCTCTTCAAGCCTTCAGCCTTACCATCATTAACAAACACGGCTTAGCCCCGGGAGGAGCTCTCCCAGCCACCTGCCTCAGGAGCTCCGGCCTATGGCCCGGCCTCGGGAGCACGCTTGCTCCTGACGATGGAACCTCACGAGGGATGTTGGATCACGGAGCTTCGGAGCTACTTAACGCAAGGGACCCTACCGGAGAAGGAGGAGGAAGCAGAGCGAGCGGCACGCCAGGCCACGGCATACTGCATCAAAGATGGAGAGCTCTACCAGAAGTGACCAAACGATGTATCCCTGCGCTGCATCTCTAGGGAGCAAGGGAAGGAACTACTGGAAGATATACACGGCGGAGACTACGGACATCATTCATCATCACGGACCCTCGTCGGCAAGGCGTTCCGCAGTGGGTTGTATTGGCCCACCGCGCTCAATGACGCTGTTCAACTAGTGAAAGCTTGTGAGGCCTGCCAGTTCCACGCCAAGCAGATTCATCAGCCGGCAGGGGCTTGCAGACTATCCCCCTTTCGTGGCCATTCGTAGTCTGGGGGCTGGACATCTTGGGTCCGTTTCCTCGGGCGCCAGGGGGCTACCGCTACCTTTACGTTGTCGTGGACAAGTTCACCAAGTGGGCTGAAGTAGAGGCTGTCCGCACCATTCCTGCGGGTTCCGCGGTCAAGTTCATCAAGGGCATCGTGAGACGGTTCGGGGTGCCGAATCGCATCATCACGGACAACGGTTCGCAGTTCACCAGCAACCTCTTCAAAACATACCATGCTAACCTTGTAACGCAGATATGCTACGCTTCAGTGGCGCACCCCCAAAGCAACGGCCAGGCCGAGCGAGCCAATGCGGAGGTCCTGAGGGGCCTCAAGACCAGGACGTTCAAGAAGAAGCTGGAGGCCTGCGGCAAAGGTTGGTACGACGAGCTTCAGTCCGTGTTGTGGTCCATCCGCACAACCGCGATCAAGCCGACTGGGGAGACCCCGTTCTTCCTGGTCTACGGAGCCGAAGCGGTCCTCCCTCACGAGGTCAGACGTCGCTCCGCACGGGTCCTGGCATTCGACGAAGTGCAACAGGACGCCATGGGGGCGATCGACCTCCTGCTGGGGGAGGAACGTCGCCGAGAAGCCGCGCTACGAGCGGCGAGGTACCAACAAGCACTGCGGTGATATCACTGCCGCAACATCCGCCCCAGAACTCTCAAGGTAGGAGACCTCATGCTCAGGCGAGTCCTCTCCAGGGAGGGGCTGCACAAGCTCTCTCCCATGTGGGAGGGCCCGTTCAAGGATGTTCATGTTTCCAGGCCCGGCTCAGCGCGCTTGGAGACTCAGGAGGGAGTGCCGGTCCAGAACGCATGGAACATCCAGCACCTCCGGAGGTTCTACCCCTAAAAAGGCCCATAGCCTATGAAGCAAGGTGAATGCCTGTGAAGCTAACGCGTTTTGGAAAAGGCACAGAGCCTGTGAAGCAAGGCGAATGCCTGTGAAGCTATCGCGTTTTGGAAAAGGCCCAGAGCCTGTGAAGCAAGGCGAATGCCTGGGAAGCTATCGCGTTTTGGAAAAGGCCCAGAGCCTGTGAAGCAAGGCGAATGCCTGTGAAGCTATCGCGTTTTGGAAAAGGCCCAGAGCCTGTGAAGCAAGGCGAATGCCTGTGAAGCTATCGCGTTTTGGAAAAGGCCCAGAGCCTGTGAAGCAAGGCGAATGCCTGTGAAGCTATCACGTTTTGGAAAAGGGCCGGAGCCTGTGAAGAAGGCGAATGCCTGTGAAGCTATCACGTTTTGGAAAAGGCCCGGAGCCTATGAAGAAGGCGAATGCCTGTGAAGCTATCACATTTTGGAAAAGGCCTGGAGCCTGTGAAGAAGGCGAACTCCTGTGAAGCTCGCCGCATGTGACACTCTCACGTAATAATGAGTTGGGGCTGTACACGCCCCGGAGTTTCAGGAGCGCCGGCCTCAGGCCCTGGGGCTCCCTCCCACGCCCAGTGGCAGCACTTAGCTCCATGCTGGTGAGAAGACGTCGAAGACTAGACTAGGTGCCGGACGCGGCTTTTCATTTGTTTTCCGCAGCTGGCTTGTTCCTTCTCATTTGAATTTTTATTGAAGTTGTTGTCGTCTTTGGCTTGTGGTTCTTCGACCTTCCATTTTCTTGCCTCGATTTCTCTTGTGCAAGGCCTCGCGAGGGGGGCAGCCGAGCGCCCTCGCGAGTGTTCTTATCTTAGTCATTCAAAGGGTTTGCGACCTAGGCCCCTTGCAGGGGCCCCCCTCCAGTCCGTGCCCCTCAGGCACCGCGACACAAACACAGGGCCTGGGTCGGTCGCCCCCACATCCGGGGACGGGAACTATCCACGCGCGGGCACGTAGCCGGAAGGTATGATAAAGAAAGAAAAACGATGATTAACAGCAATAACCCATACACGCCCCCGCGGGGCTCCACACTACTGTCCTTTTTAGGCAGGAAAAAGGAAAAGAAAGAACAAATCTAGTGCAGCTCGCCTCACACCGGCCCGCAGGGAAGCCCGAGCTGCCTCAGGAGCTCAGGCGGACTCCCTCTCGCACTTCACCAGGGAGCGACGACGGGTGGACATGCTACCACCTCCCAAGCAGATACGACAGCATGGAGGCTGACCGCGGCCACCGCTAGAAGAGTCGCCGTCTGAAGAAGAACCGGAGAAGGTGGAGGAACCCCGAGCGCCGCCAGCCGCGCGAGCGCTGCCCTCTCCATCATCGTCGGAGCCGGGTTCCCAGCCGCGGTCGTCACCCTCGGGGCAACACCCTGCGCGGCGACCATCTTCCCCAAACACCCTCACGTAGACGGTGGCATCGCCGTCGAACTTGAAGTGTAGGGTGCACCGACGGCCCAGGCCACGCGCGCGGGCAAACGACTGCCAGCCGCGGGCCAGGGCCAGGCTCCTAGATGCGGAGACCTCCAGTGAAACCCATGAGGGCCGACTGCAACAGCCGTCGGCTTGGAGCCAGAGGCCGCCTGGGGCGCCGGCTTGGAGCTCGCCAAGGAGGAAGCGAGGAAGTGGAAGCCGGGTGCTAGTCGGCTCCGCCGACCACACGACGAACTCCGGCAACACCTCAGCAGCGCGAAAGCGTGGCATAGGGGGACACGCAGCCGGAGCGCACCCCCCGATCGCAGCAATCTGCCCGCCACCGCGCTGGAAGGCGTCTCCGCGGCCGTGGAGAGCTGCCGTGGTGGCCACAGGATGTTTGTGGGGGCGGCCTCGGCCGCGCTTGGGCGGGGGAGAGGCATGCTCAACCTGGCAAGCCTTCCCCTTCTCCGCGGCCGACAACCTCCTCGATGGGGCCATGTAGAAGAAGGAGAAGCAAGGGGGGATGAACTAGAAGGGCGCGCGCCGATCAGTACTTGTAGCTGGCGAGGGCCAACCGACGGCCCCCACGATCGCAGGTAATCATGACCCGCTTTGCATGCAGGGACTTGTCCAATCTGTGCAGTTGCTGAGGGGTCATGGGGAAGTGGAGACGCCCACGTCCAGTCAACCGCCACGCGGCGCCCAAGGCCGCAGACTGTTAGGGCCCGCGGTGCTTCACTCTTGCCCTTCCGCCTCCTTGCACGGCCAAGCCCGGGCGCGCCTTGGGCCGGGGGCTACTGTCGGTGTTCTGGGAACGGGGGTCCCCAGACTTGCCTACCTGCGGCCTGCGGCGTGGCTCAAAAGGGGGGCCCTGCATGGCCCATCTTCACCAACACAAACTCAAGACCCTCGCGAGGGGCCAAGCCTCGCGGGGCGGATGACGCGGAGCTTCCTCAGGCAAGGCCTTGTCAGGCTGGCTCACGAGGAGGCGGAGAGATCAAGGTGGGGAACCTCACGAGGTGCCCGTGACGCAAGCCATGACGACTCAGGGCGCCAGGCGGGTGCCAGCCCGCGCAGCGTCCTCCTTTCCTCTTTGGTGCAAAGGGAGCAAGCGCAGCCGCGGAGTACCGAGGCATCAGGCAAAGGTTGCCATTTCGGCGCAACGAGACCAAGACCAGGAGGACTACGAGACGGAGGTCACCGTGGAGCCCAAGACGGGGTCATCACCAGAGCTTTGCGCAGGCGAAGACTACTTTTGTCAGGATAGCTGACACTTGCTGTCCCCCTTTCAAATGAGCCCGCCATTATTGGCTCCCTTCCCGCTCTATATTTGGGAAGAGGACCCGGGCCTCTATAAATAGGACCAGCCACCCACAGAGCAAGGGGGCAGAGAGAGAGAGAGAGTTTTCCGAGAAGCAGCCAGAGAGAGAGAGAGAGAGGAGGGTGACTGAACTCCATCCAACATTTCATCGCCCCAGCCAAGAACAGGCCCTCGCGAGGATGTTCTTCCTTGTATTGTTCATCACCATCAGCCCAAGAGGCAATCCACACACCACACACTGGAGTAGGGTATTACACCACAATAGTGGCCCGAACCAGTATAAACCCTGTGTCTCTTGTGTTGTTCTTTCGGTAGTTTAGATCCTAGCATGGCGGAGGGGTGCAGGTAGGTAGGAGGCGGAATCTCCGTGCGCACCCCAGTGTTCGAACCTCAAGGGTCTGCCGGAACCCGAAATCCGACAATGAGGTAATTGTACCTTCTCCCGAATTGGAAAGTAGTTCATCACAGAAATCAGTTCCAGTGATTCCTACACCAATTAGTGAGGAAGCTAATGATAATGATCATGAAACTTGTGATCAAGTTACTACCGAACCTCATAGGTCAACCAGAGTAAGATCCGCACCAGAGTGGTACGGTAATCCTGTTTTGGTGGTCATGTTACTTGACCATGACGAACCTATGAACTATAAGGAAGCGATGATGAGCCCAGATTCCGAGAAATGGCTTGAGGCCATGAAATCTGAGATGGGATCCATGTATGAGAACAAATTGTGGACTTTTGTTGAATTGCCCGATGATCGGAAAGCAATAGAGAATAAATGGATCTTCAAGAAGAAGACTGACGCTTATGGTAATGTTACTGTCTACAAAGCTCAACTTGTTGCGAAAGGTTTTCGACAAGTTCAAGGAGTTGACTATGATGAGACCTTCTCACCCGTAGCGATGCTTAAGTCTATCCGAATCATGTTAGCAAGTGCCGCATATTATGATTATGAAATTTGGCAAATGGATGTCAAAACTGCATTCCTTAATGGATATCTTAAAGAAGAGTTCTATATGATGCAACTAGAAGGTTTTGTCAATCCTAAAGGTGCTAAAAAAGTCTGCAAGCTCCAGCAATCCATTTATGGACTGGTGCAAGCCTCCCGGAGTTGGAATATACACTTTGATAGTGTGATCAAAGCATATGGTTTTATAGTTTATACAGAGTTTTGGAGAAGCCTGTATTTACAAGAAAGTGAGTGGGAGCTCTGTAGTATTTCTGATATTATATGTGGATGACATATTGTTGATCGGAAATGATACTGAATTTCTAAATAGCATAAAAGGATACTTGAATAAGAATTTTTCAATGAAATACCTTGGTGAAGCTGCTTATATATTGGGCATCAATATCTATAGAGATAGATCAAGACGCTTAATTGGACTTTCACAAAGCACATACCTTGATAAAGTTTTGAAGAAGTTCAAAATGGATCAGTCAAAGAAAGGGTTCTTGCCTGTGTTGCACGGTGTGAAGTTGAGTCACACTCAATGCCTGACCACTTTAGAAGATAGATAGAAGATGAAAGTCATTCCCTATGCCTCAGCCATAGGCTCTATCATGTGTGCAATGCTGTGTACCAGACCTGATGTGTGCCTTGCTATTAGTTTAGCAGGGAGGTACCAAAGTAATCCAGGAGTAGATCACTGGACAATGGTCAAGAACATCCTGAAATACCTGAAAAGGACTAAGGATATGTTTCTCGTTTATGGAGGTGACAAAGAGCTCGTCATAAATGGTTACATCAATGCAAGCTTTGACACTGATCCGGATGACTCTAAGTCACAAACCGGATACGTATTTATATTGAATGGTGGAGCTGTCAGTTGGTCCAGTTCCAAAAAGAGCGTTGTGGAGGGATCTATGTGTGAAGCGGAGTACATAGCTGCTTCGGAAGCAGCAAATGAAGGAGTCTGGATGAAGGAGTTCATATCCGATCTAGGTGTCATACCTAGTGCATCGGGTCCAATGAAAATATTTTGTGACAATACTGGAGCAATTGCCTTGGAGAAGGAATCTAGATTTCACAAGAGAACCAAACACATCAAGAGAGGCTTCAATTCCATCCACGATCAAGTCAAGGAGGGAGACATAGAGATTTCCAAGATACATACGGATCTGAATGTTGTAGACCCATTGACTAAGCCTCTCTCATGAGCAAAACATGATCATCACCAAGACTCTATGGGCGTTAGAATCATTACCATGTAATCTAGATTATTGACTCTAGCGCAAGTGAGAGACTGAAGGAAATATGCCCTAGAGGCAATAATAAAGTTGTTATTTATATTTCCTTATGTCATGATAAATGTTTATTATTCATGCTAGAATTGTATTAACCGGAAACTTAGTACATGTGTGAATACATAGACAAGTAGAGTGTCCCTAGTATGCCTCTACTAGACTAGCTCGTTAATCAACGATGGTTAAGTTTCCTGACCATAGACATGTGTCGTAATTTGATGAACGTGATCACATCATTAGAGAATGATGTGATGGATAAGACCCATCCGTTAGCTTAGCATAATCATCGTTTAGTTTTATTGCTATTGCTTTCATCATGACTTATACATGTTCCTCTAACTATGAGATTATGCAACTCCCGAATACCAGAGGAACACCTTGTGTGCTATCAAACGTCACAACATAACTAGGTGATTATAAAGGTGCTCTGCAAGTGTCTTCGATGGTGTTTGTTAAGTTGGCATAGATCAAGATTAGAATTTGTCACTCCATGTGTCGAAGAGGTATCTCTGTGCCCTCTCGGTAATGCACATCACTATGAGCCTTGCAAGCAATGTGTCTAATGAGTTAGTCATGGGATGATGCATTACAGAACGAGTAAAGGGACTTGCTGATAACAAGATTGAACTAGGTATAGCGATACCAAAGATTGAATCTCGGGTAAGTAACATACCGATGTTCGATGCATTTTTTTATATTATTTTTATTTATAAGGCCTCATAATTTTTGATTTTGGATGAATTCTAAGTGCAGATTATATGGACACGTGTGCCCAGGTATAAGCATAGCTAATTGATGTTTTTCCTGGCCCAATATATGCATGCATGGCAATTAGCATGGTGTCTACGTACTACTGCATGCATGCATCACTTTTGCCATGCATGTAACAAAGCTCTTGTACGTTGCACATATATGTGTACGTATTCGGGTATATCGGTCGGCAGGCAAGCTCGCGTGCGTATGTATATGATAATATGAACACCCGCAGCTATACACACTGTATATATGTATTTGGGTATCGAGCCGATCGACAAACGCGTGCATATACGTACATGGATGAAATATGGGCGTGTGTTTGGTGGGTTCAAATTTCAACTGAACGCGTATGAGTCTGGCTATATTGGAATTAATATGATCGGCATGTGAGCAGTCGGATCCATACGTATATATGGCAAGTCATCAGATTTTTGGAAATGGAGGCAACCGACTGGGTGGATCATTGCACGCGTGGTTTAAAACAAGATATGTATCAGTTAGTTTCCTTCTTTTGTGCAGCCGTGTAAAGCGAGAAGAGCAGCATTTTCGAAAGAAAAATCAATATGGAAAGAAGAGCTTAGGATGGAAAGTGTTGACCTTGCCGATCAAGCAAGCCGTGCGGTGCTCGGCTCGTGCCCTGCCGGCTGCCTATATATAAAGGATACAACCCCACGCACCGAGGAAAAATCCATAGAAGACATCCACGGCACGCAGAAACATCCAGCCATCACGGTTCCAGAACTCACGCAGCAAGAAGAAGTAGAGGAGAGAAGAGAGATCGGCCTCGACATCTTGTCACAACAACGCCGGTGATCATCCGTACAAGAAGCAGGCACCTCAGCAGCAACATGAACACCAAGTCGATCTTCTCGAATGGTAAAGTTATCATCTAATCACTCCATCATCCTTTGTTATTGCATGCATGCACAACACGTGGTGGCGTGGTGGAGCTCGCGATCATGCATCACTTCGTTGGCGTTATCATCATCTTCATCAAGCTAACCAAGACGACGAGGCTACTCCCGGACTTCACCAAGGTGTGGAAGACGATGCCGTGTCGATGGGGCTGCCGGCACGCAGCCCGCTGGACTCCTTTGTGGTGTCCGCCCTTGGTGATGAGGCTGACGATGTCTACTTCGTCAAGCTGGAGCACCGGAGGCGCGGAGCTCGCAGGGATTCCACAGTGTGCCGCAGAGGATGTTGCCGCCGTGCCGTAGTGGATCGCGGCGCGGAGTTCACCAAGACAATGCTGGTGTCAACTTCATCGAGCCGGCGCATTGGAGGAAGAAGGCGTGGAGGCTCAGGAGGATGCCGCCGCCGTGTCACGGTGGATGGTGCCACGGAGTTCGCCAAGATGACGCCAATATCAACATCATCAACCCGGTGTCGCAAGGATCGTGACGGGGAGCTCGCAAGAAGGACGCCCGCCATACACTTCGTCATGCTGGAGCCAGAGGACAAAGGCGTGGCACCTGTCGGGGATACTCGCAACGATGGCGCCGCCGTGTCGTGGTGGATAGTGGCGAGGAGCTCGCCAATACGACACCAACGCCAATATAACCAAGCCAGTGCCATGGAGAACGGAGGCATGGAGCTCACAAGGATGCCATTGCCGTGCCGCGGTGGATGGCGGCGCGGAGCTCGCCAAGACAACACAAGTCGCCAACATCAACCCGGTACTGCGAAGGATTGTGGCGTGGAGCTCGCAAGGAGGAAACTACCAATGTATACTTCGTCAAGATGGAGCCCACGACCCGGAGCCATGGAGATGACACTCGCCCTCGGTGCTGCCCACAACACGGAGCCCGCGATGCGAAGAAGATGGCGCTACGCAATGACGTGGCTTCACCAACCCTTACTACTACATGGTGCTATTTGCGACACGAAGCCCATGAAGACGAGGCGTGATGGCGAGGAGGCGACTTGACTTCACCAACACTAACTCCCGATGGCCCCATGAGGCGGTGCCCTTGTCTTGGAGGACCGCCGTAAACATGGCGTCCAGCCGAGACGAGGCACCAACCACACTGGCATTGCCGATCCGAGCGAGCGTTGGTTTTTCATCGATGCCGGTCTCCATAAGAATACTCCCGCGAGGCGAACCCCTTGCATACCCGACGAAGGCGCTACATCGTCAAGAAGTCCGAGCAAAGCAGGACCCATGCAACTTCAACACCAACTACATCAACGTTGTCAAGACTGACGAGGCGCGACAGCGAGGGCGAACATGGCCAGCACAAAGCCATGTTTTGAGCAGCACGTGTACCGACGAGGACACGGGCTTTGCCGCTGCCCACACCGCATATACACCAGCATCATCATGCATGGAGAACGCGAAGCGAAGATGATCACACGGCTTAATCAGAGGTATCTCGCGGATCAACCCGCGGGAGTAATTAACCGGGAGCTTTTCGAGGCCCCGGGAACCAGGAGACCGCACATCGCCATACTCAGGCAGGTTGCGCTAGTAGGCCACGGAGCGCAATCATTTTTTATGGGATCTTGTAATTTTGTTCATCCAAAGAGATAAATGAAATACTTGTTTCCCGTATCACTTTTCTTTGTGTACTATGGTACACTGGCACGCCCGCATTTTTTCTTTTTCCCCGGCGCATGAGAGAAATCCATACTCCTTCTCTTCCTTTCTACCAGAATGCCTTAAAGATTTTTCTTTTGTCAAACAAATTGGCACGCCCGGTGGGACCTGGTTCTCCTCCCATCTTCACTACGGTGTGGTCGTCTGAATCGTCTTCGCTCGTCTCCCAACCTGCACAGCATGCTGCATGACAAGTCATCGGCAAGGCTTTCCGCTCATCAAGATCCCTTTCATGCAGGTGGACTCTCCCGTGACAGCAACTCAGAGCCGGTGATGATCCAGTTTGGATCGATGCCGCCCATGGTCATCATCGAGCTTGGCGAGAAGGTCTACATCCATCAAGCCCAGGATCCTGCGCAGTTTCAAACTGTGCAGTCGTAGAAGGTGCTAAGGCGGGAGGCTGCCAAGATGAAGAAGGAGCGTCGCGAGCTAATGCTTGAGGCACGCGCCCTATTGAAGGAATCGACAAGGGCGGATATGAAAGGAGATGTGGAGGAAGCTCAACGCCTCCACACTAGAGCCGCCAACAGGTGGTCTAGTGTGGCGTCTCTCCACGCCCATACCGCGACTACGCACTTGGAGCCGCTGACACCAACACCGTGGCTTACCGAGGTTCAGCTTCTCGAGGGTTTAGAGGCTATGTCACAAGACTTGTGTAGGCTCATGGCCAACGCTCGTTTGTCGGATAGCCCTCATCCCCTACGCAACTATAGGAGGAAGTACCGCAAGGTACAATTACTCCACCAACAGATAGCTTCCCGCATCGCTCAGAGCACGGTGCTGGAGGAGGATTGGTCCCTCGGCGCCATGCACCTAGCAGATAAGGTGTTTGTCTGTGTCAAAACTGGTGGATCTCGGGTAGGGGGTCCCGAACTGTGCGTCTAGGTTGGATGGTAACAGGAGGCAAGGGACACGAAGTTTTACCTAGGTTCGGGCCCTCTCGATGGAGGTAAAACCCTACGTCCTGCTTGATTAATATTGATGATATGGGTAGTACAAGAGTAGATCTACCACGAGATCAGAGAGGCTAAACCCTAGACGCTAGCCTATGGTATGATTGTTGATGTGTACGTTGTCCTACGGACTAAAACCCTCCGGTTTATATAGACACCGGATAGGGTTAGGGTTACATAGAGTCGGTTACAATGGTAGGAGATCTGAATATCCGTATCGCCAAGCTTGCCTTCCACGCCAAGGAAAGTCCCTCTCGGACACGGGACGAAGTCTTCAATCTTGTATCTTCATAGTCCTGGAGTCCGGCTGAAGGTATAGTTCGGCTATCCGAACACCCCCTAATCCAGGACTCCCTCAGTAGCCCCTGAACCAGGCTTCAATGACGACAAGTCTGGTGCGCAAATTGTCTTCGGCATTGCAAGGCGGGTTCCTCATCCAAGTACTTCATATTTTGAACACAAAGGCAGTGTCCGGCTCTGCAAAATAAGTTTCCACATATTGCCATAGAGAGAATAATATTTACACAAATCTAATCTGCTGATGTATTCTGTAGTGCGACATCACACCACGGTCAAGCTTTTATTCGAACCGTTTTACTGTCCCATCTCAGCGTGTTATGCGAGGCGATTTCCTTGGCACGTCTTGTTAAAGCAGAGATCATGTCCCCTTATTCCGGGATTCTCATCAATACGGGCATGGGTAACCCAACTGCTTCTAGGATTCCTAGATTATAGGCAAGTCCAAACGGACATGGAGAGGACGCTTGATATTCACCCTCCTTATAAAGGGACCAGGCTTTTATTTTTCCCTCCCGTGCTCAATCGAATCCTTCCCCACCTCAAGCTCAAGAGCCCGAAGTTCATGTCAGGTGCTCCGAACCTTCAGTCATGTCCGGATCTAGCCTTCAAGGCCGATGGGTGCCTTCCTCCATCACGGAAGAAGACATCAAAAGGTTGAGGGAGGCCAGATATCTGACCGCCGAGATTTTGCATCGGCTGCCTCCCCGAGGTCAGGTCGTCCCTACCCCTGAACCCAACTAGAATGTCGTGTTCGTTTCCCACTTCCTTCGAGGTCTAGGCCTTGCTCTGGATCCTTTCGTCAGGGGTTTGATGTTTTATTACGGACTAGACTTCCATGATCTACCTCCGGACTCCTTTCTTCAAATCACGACATTTATCGTCGTGTGTGAGGCCTTCCTCCGAGTTACCCCTCACTTTGGCTTGTGGCTCAAGACCTTTCAAGTGAAGCCGAAGATGGTCGAGGGGCAACATGCAGCGTGTGGAGGTGCCTCAATAAGCAAGATGACGGGAGCTCTGTGGCCCAAAGGTTCCATCCCAGAGGTGTCTGAATTGTGGCAACAGGAGTGGTTCTACATCACGGCTCCTAGAAGTGCCAAGAGGGCGGCCGCCCCTATTTTCCGCTCGGGCCCTCCACCACAACTGATGTCATGCATCAGCAGAGGCCTGAGCTGGGGCCCAGCCAAGGACGTGCCTATACTGCAAAGCCGCATTCGAGATCTCTTCAATGGAGATTTCAGTTTGGTTGCGGTGATACAAGTTATGCTGGTTCGTCAAGTCCAACCTTGCAAACGCCGGCCTCTTCACCTATGGGAATTCAACCCTGAGGGACCGCGTGTCCTGCAAAATTTTCTCAGCCTAACGCACGAGGAGATGTACAAGTCATTCTTCGGACCTCAGGTGGAGTGTCCGGAAATCATCGAGGACGTGGGCCTGAGTAGTAACCGCGCCGCCGAACAGGTGAGGCATCTTCCAGCCGAACATATTATCTCTCCTTTTTTACGAAATTATTTCTGAGAGTTCGCTTTTTGACCAGGACTGGCTAACAAAGGCGAAGTTGATTCGGTGTTCGGCCCCCCTCCCTGAGGGTTTGGAAAATCTGGTATTGGAGAAGATGCTCCAGACCGCACCCTGCCCGGAGCCCTTAAAGGAAAATACTATGGAGGGTAATGCGGGCGGACACGGGCCCTCAACGCTGCCCATTCTAGCCGAGGGAGCGAGCGTCTCCATGAAGGAAGACTACCCGAAGAGGAAAAGAACTGCGCCCGGGGATTCTGAAGCCAAAACTTCCAAACGGGAGAAGAAGTCTCCCACAGAGGGTCCTACCTCGGGGGGCATCGTTGGCGCACAAAGTCCGCGAGGGGATCAATTCTCCCGCGAGTCGTAAGTGACCCGAAATACTTTAATAGTACAGATATGCCATCTTTTTCTTCTAAGAAGATAACCACCGCATATATTTTTGAAGTTCGGGCCTTAGCCCTTCTCAAATGAGCTCATCTTTGGGGGATCTTCTTCCAGAGATGATGGAGAGCGAAACGCCTCCTCCATACTCCTCCGCTCCGGAAGCGGGCGACCCTGAAGTGTCGTCGCGGAGGGCCTCTCCGAGTCCGGTGTGGCCAGAAGATAATCCCATTGACCCCCGAAGCTCCCAGTGTCCGGTTCCCGAAGAGAGCAGACCAAAGAGTCTGGCACCGTCTAGTGTGCGATCGGATGTGCTGAGGGAGTTGGTGGGGCGAGCGGCCATCTCAGATGAACACCGTGTGTAGATGGATACGGTGATAGAGAGAATATCGTCCGCCGAAAGCGGATTGCATGAAGCTTTTATGAGTCTACTGATAGGTTTTGAGGTACGTAAAAGAATGTATGATAGTCCTGCACATGCTAGGTGTGCCCTGTGTAGATAGTAGCCCCTGAGACTCTGATTGTCATCGGAAACGACGACGAACAGAGGATCAAATTCCCAGGTAATAACCATACCGCCTCTATGTGCAGGTGATGGAAGCTCCGGTGGCTAGCCGGACTAGCGAGTTTGCCCATTTAGAACGGCAGTTGGATGCGGCAGACGTCGACATCGAGCTTGTTAACAAAAGGCTTGACAAGGCACAGGGTAAGTGTCTTTATCTGGTAAACGTCACATAAGAAGAGCAGCATAATGCCAGTATCTTTAATATGTTGTGATTGCAGATGGAGCTGCCACTGTTGAAGCCTTGCGGGCAGAACTTGCCCGAGCCAAGGAACAAGCGAGGTTGGGTAATGCGGCTGCTTTGAAGGCGGCCGAAGAGTTGCAAGCCGAGAAGGCCGCACATGGCGAAAGCCGAGACAAGATGGCCAAGATTCGCCGACCGTTGCCGGGTTCTTGAAAAGGAAAACCAGGCGAAGGCATCGGACCTTGAGAAGGCTGCTACAACGAGAAAGGACCTCCGCTCTGCTATGAGGGCAAAGAAGGAGGAGCTGCGGGAAGCCGAGGATATTGTAGCTGGGAAATCCTTTATGTTGCGGAGGAAGTTCGGAGATCCACGGTATGCCCCCTGGATCGGCTGTGGAGCTCAGAGGATGTGTATATGGATTTGGCGGCGAGCGCTGCCGATGCTGCCAAGTACTTCTAGGGTCAGACAGACCATGGAGTAGACCAGTCATTTTGGAGACAATTCCATACTCCCGAGCGTCCACTTTCATTGACTGACCAATTAGCCGAATCGGCCGAACTAAATAGGTTGTCCGGACTCGCCATGAGGTCCGTTGTGGATCAGCTATGGCCGGAGAGATCGAAACCGAACAACTATTTCAGCTTGGTGCAATAGTTCCTTGACGTGGTGCCGCGCATAAATGCGATGAAGAGGTCGGCGTGCATAGAAGGCGCACGAATGGCCTTTGCCCGTGCTAAAGCATACTGGGCAGAGATGGATGCTACCACTGTTGCAGTGCAGGATTCGGCCATAGGTCGAAGGGCTGCTGAGCACTACTTTGAAGAAGTTCTTGAGGGTGCTCGTTTGATAGAGACCCAGTGCTCAAAAAATGTTATGTTTGAGTGATATGTAATCTCATTGTAAGCGAAATTCTTTTATAAATTTTCATAAGGCTACTTTTATACTTTTGCCTGAAAGTATTGTGATGCCTCCTGGGCGACCGTTTATGTATACATGTGTATAACCTGAAAGATTGCAGTCGTCGGCTTCAACCCCCACGCATATAATGCGGAGGTGTTCGTAGAAACACGCGTTCACACTTAACCCAGCGTCTTGGTCCTATTAAGGAGGTGATAGCGAAGCGAGCAAGGCAACCGGACTATAATGCTTTAACACTTTCACTTAGCCATAGGAGTTTGACAGTGGGGCTACTAGATAGCCCCTGGTGGCGCCGCACTCTCCCGATCTCGGGGTGCGTACATGCCTGGCCGGAAAACGACCCTTCGTTAAGGCGGAGGAATTCTAACATTCCCACAGGTCATCGAGTGGTTGACTAGTCTCACGCTATATCATGACAATCAGTTTTCGGCTTTCTCTACTGAGGTGCTTGTCCGGATGAACCAGGGCACAATCGCAGTAGTTCTCCTGGTCCTACCTTAGCCGGTAAAGCGGAACGTAAGGCACCAAAACACAGGAGCCGGGCAAACCCAACATTTGACCAAAGACAATGATTCGGAGCTGATGCATATAGGGCCAAACTCGCGATGCCAAACACTCCCTAAGGTATTCGGTCTTTGTGGTATAAACCGGGCCTAAATAATGGCCTTTGTAAGAAGTCCCTTGTGTCCAGGTACATGCATTGTTCTGGCGTGGCCACATGCCAAGACGTCAGCATCCTTCACAATGGTGGATATGTATCAACAAGAGACAGTAAAAAAGGTTTACGCAGGGTCTTAATCTAAAAAGAATCCTTTGAGCGGGTCCCTGCTGCACGTCTGCGCATGTGTCTCCGTTGTGCCGTATCCTGGACGGGTGTAGCACGATGATCGTCTGTAAAAGAGAGGAAGTTAAGTGAAAAAGTTGTCATGCAAAAAGATAGTTTTTAAAGAAACCATGTATAATTGAAGATGATAAGAAATTGCCACTTGTCTGCGCGCGTTGAGCCCCTTGTATTGACAAATAGGGGTGTGATCACTTATTCGGTGTAAATAGCGGCGCCGGACTCGATCGCTGTTCCGGATGCCTTTAATGTTCGGCTGCCAAGGCAGCCTCACTCTCTTCGGCGCGCAGAGAGCGCTCGATATCTCCGTGCACTGTAATGATGCCACGTGGACTGGGCATCTTGAGTGTGAGGGAGGTGTAGTGTGGTATTGCATTAAAGCGAGCGAAAGCTTCGCGTCCGAGTAGTGCTTGAAAGCCACTTTGAAACGGAGCGATGTGGAAAGTTAAATGCTCGCGACGGAAGTTATCGGGGGACCCGAATGTAACTTGTAATGAGAGGGAGCCCGTACAACGAGCCCTTGGGCCTGGCGTTACTCCTTTAAGGGTAGTATTGCTATGGCGAATTTGTGTTGGGTCTAACCCCATCCCGCAGATTGTATACTGATATATTAGGTTTAGGCTACTGCCGCCGTCCATCAAGACTTGTGTGAAGTGATATCCATCAATTACTGGGTCTAATACCAGGGCAGCCCATCCTGCGTGCCGGATACTTGCTGAGTAATCGTAATGGTCGAAAGTGATCGGTTGAGATGACCAGTGGCAGGACTTCGCGGTGACAAGCACTTGGGTATGTTTCCCTGGGAGTGCCGTGTTGTTTTTTCCCCTGATCACGTGTAACACGTTTACTATTTTGAATTCTGGTGGAAATTTCTTTTGTTCCGCTGTGTCTTGTTTGGGAGGCTCATCCTCGTCTTCACTTGGTGTATCCTCCCTCTTGTGTATGGCGTTGAGCTTGCCGGACTGCTTGAAGACCCAACATTCTCTATGGGTATGATTAGTGGGTTTACCAGGGGTACTATGGATCTGGCATACTTGGTCCAGAATTTTGTTGAGGTTGGACAGTTCATCCCTGGAGCCTTTAGGGGGCGGCTTTTGACCTGGCCGAGAGCTTTTGAATCCGGCATTTACTGCCATGCCCTTCGTGTTATCTTCTTTAATCCGACATTTGCTATTGCTGTTGCGCCGTGATTTCCTGTTTCCATCTCTAAGTTCGGATGTACTGGGGTCGCTGGTGCTGCATCTGGCTAGCCAGCTGTCCTCACCCGCGCAAAAGCGGGTCATGAGGTTTGTTAATGCGGCCATCGTTCTCGGCTTATTTTGGCCGAGGTGTCTGGCGAGCCATTCGTCGCGGACGCTATGTTTGAAAGCTGCCAAGGCTTCGGCGTCCGGACAGTCGACAATCTGGTTCTTTTTAGTAAGAAACCTGTTCCAAAGCTTTCGGGCTGACTCTCCGGGCTGTTGAGTTATATGACTCAAATCGTCCGCATCCGGAGGTCGGACATAAGTCCCTTGAAAATTTTCCCGAAAGGCGTCTTCGAGCTCTTCCCAACTTCCAATGGAGCTTTCGGGGAGGCCTTTGAGCCAGTCCCGAGATGGCCCTTTGAGCTTGAGGGGTAAGTACTTGATGGCGTGGAGATCATCTCCTCGAGCCATATGGACGTGAAGGATGTAGTCCTCAATCCAGACTCCGGGGTCTGTTGTTCTGTCATAAGCCTCTATGTTTACGGGTTTGAATCCCTCTGGAAATTCATGGTCCAGCACCTCATCGGTGAAACACAGGGGGTGTGCAGCACCCCTGTAGCTGGGTGTACCGCGTTGTTCGGATGTTTGTTGTGTTGCGTTGTATGTTGGGGCGCGCTTGCGTGGTCCATAGATGGATCTTGTTGCGCCGTCCTTTGGGTGCGAGCCCTCGCATGGGTCGCGTATTGTATTGTGAGTGGCGTTGTATGCCGCCCTGTGTTGGTAGAGGGGTCGTCTATCCGACCAGGTGGCTACTTTGATATTTGGTTGTGGTGGTTCTGAGGCCTCCTCATCGAATTCGGGCAGCAGCTTCCGCTTTGGGTAGCTCTTGAAGGGGCGATTGTCGCTGTACCTTGCTGCTGTGCTGAGTATTTTACTCCATCTGAATTGGAGTGTGTCTTGCGCGGCCTTGAGCCTTTGCTTCTGTTTTTTCAGGCTCCTGGCGGTGGCAACAAGCCTTTTACGGGCAGTCTGCTGCTCCGGGTGTCTGTCCGGCGTTATGTCGTCCAGGCCATTATCCTTGATAGGATTTGTTTGTTCGGTTTGATTATCCGGACTGCCATTGTGCGGCAACAGTTCGCCCTGCTCCAGCACTGGGTCAGTGTGATTGCTATTTCTGTTGAGGCAGGATTTGGGGCGGAGCTTGCGTCGCTGCTTGGACTGCTTTTCGAGGGAACAAGCCTTTAGTGCGTCCTTCCATTCCTCGTCGTCATCTTTTGGTGCGTCCACCATGTATACATCATATGACGAGGCGGTGTTCCAGGGCCCAATGGTTGCTGGTTCCTCAACATCTCCTTCATCGGCGTCCATACCGTCGATATCTTCGGAGTCGAAGTCGAGCATGTCGGTTAAGTCGTCGACAGTGGCTACAAAGTGGGTGGTGGGTGGGCTTTGAATTTCTTCATTGTCCGAATCCCAACCTTCCTGGCCGTAGTCCGTCCAGGGCTCCCCTGATAAATAGAGAGACTTCAGTGTCTTCAGGATATCGCCAAAAGGCGAGTGCTGAAAGATGTCCGCGGCAGTGAACTCCATGATCGGCACCCAATCGGATTCGATCAACAGGGGCGCGGAGGGTTCGGAGTCCGTAGAGGATTCCGGCTCCTTGGAGTCACGAGTCTCGCGGAGTATGGGGCTGGTGTTCGGCTCCATCGCCGTTGGGATCACAGCCCTCGAGGCGACGTCCAACCGCCCATCCTTCATCGGCACAGTTGGCTCCGAATTAAGGACCAGAGCCGATGCGGGTGCGGCCTCCAGGGCAATGTTCGGCAGCAGAGCTAGATCATGCTCGTTGGGACAGTGCGGCGCACTCGGCAGTGGCTCGAATCCATTGAAGATCAAGTCCCCGCGGATGTCGGCTGTGTAGTTTAAACTTCCGAATCTGACCTGACGGCCAGGGGGGTAGCTTTCAATCTGCTCCAGATGGCCAAGTGAATTGGCCCGCAGTGCGAAGCTGCCGAAGACGAAGATCTGTCCGGGGAGGAAGGTCTCACCCTGGACTGCATCGCTATCGATGATCGTAGGAGCCATCGAGCCTGATCGCGATGACACGGAGGAACTCTCAATTAAAGCACCAATGTCGGTGTCAAAACTGGCAGATCTCGGGTAGGGGATCCCGAACTGTGCGTCTAGGCTGGATGGTAACAGGAGGCAAGGGACACGAAGTTTTACCCAGGTTCGGGCCCTCTCGATGGAGGTAAAACCCTACGTCCTACTTGATTAACATTGATGATATGGGTAGTACAAGAGTTGATCTACCACGAGATCAGAGAGGCTAAACCCTAGAAGCTAGCCTATGGTATGATTGTTGATGTCTACGTTGTCCTACGGACTAAAACCCACCGGTTTATATAGACGCCGGATAGGGTTAGGGTTACATAGAGTCGGTTACAATGATAGGAGATCTGAATATCCGTATCGCCAAGCTTGCCTTCCATGCCAAGGAAAGTCCCTCCTGGACACGGGACGAAGTCTTCAATCTTGTATCTTCATAGTCCTGGAGTCTGGCTGAAGGTATAGTTCGGCTATCTGAACACCCCCTAATCCAGGACTCCCTCAGTGTTCACTTACCGAAGCACCTTAACCCCTCCGTATGACTTGTTCCCCGATGATTGGCCATACAAGCCATGCAAGGTCAAGGAGCTGGTGAGACGCGCCATCATGAAGGAGTTCTGGAAGCGGCGCTCATGCAAAGAGCCCCTTCTACCAGGCCCTATTGTCTCCCTCAACATTGGCGACACTCGAAGGGGTGCATGGGCGCCGTGTCTCCAGAACTCGGCGGTCGATGGAAGGTCTCTCCCCAACTACAACAGGTTTTCCACCCTTCGGCATGAAGCACCCGCGCCACGGGACGACGACCTATGGCGAGAATTTCGCCAACTCCAAGAGTAGATGAACAATATCCAGAGGAGGCTCCAAGATCCAACGGCACCAAGTCCATCGTCGGCTCAAGCTGCAAGAAGGATGAGGCGTCAAGCCTCAAGCCATCGTCCTCAACATGAGCGCCAGACTTTGGCGCCTCGGCGACAACCTTCACCAACTCGACACTTCCCACAAGGGAGATATCCCAACATGCCTCCACATTGGAACCGATGGTCAAGACATCAAGATGATGAGAGGGACCCCCCGGCCCACTCAACAATGGCAACCACGGGAACGTTTGCGACAGGCACTTCCACCACAACCTTCGTCACCTCGCAGGCGGGGACATCAAGACGATGAGAAGGGCCATCGGCCCACTCAACAGTGGCAACTACGGGAACCTTTGCGACCGACACTTCCACCACGACCTTCGTCACCTCCTAGGCGGGGAGATCGGCCACAGCTGCAGGCGATGACGGACAGGACTTCATCCTCCACGAGGCGCCCTGCACCAGCACTCCTACGCATGCCACAGGTACAAAGGGATGGTATCTTTCCGACGGAGAACCAGCGTAAGCGCGAGAATGGTGAGAGAAACCATCATGTTCTTTATAAAGAACTTGAGGACTTAGTCCTTCGACACACTTAGGTACATTTACGACCCGATGGTGGGGTTGTGCAAGAAAATGACAAGATCAAATTTCGCATCTCCCCCGATTTGGAGCGGCATGAGCGGTATAGCTACCTGCTCAGCCGGTTAGCGCCGAAACGACGCAAGACGCCCACAAGAAACACTGAGCAAGGGAGCAAGGTGGTTCCTGAAGGAAATATGCCCTAGAGGCAATAATAAAGTATTATTTATTTCCTTATATCATGATAAAGGTTTATTATTCATGCTAGAATTGTATTAACTGGAAACATAATACATGTGTGAATACATAGACAAACAGAGTGTCACTAGTATGCCTCTACTTGACTAGATCGTTAATCAAAGATGGTTATGTTTCCTAACCATGGACAAAGAGTTGTCATTTGATTAACGGGATCACATCATTAGTTGAATGATCTGATTGACATGACCCATTCCATTAGCTTAGCACCCGATCGTTTAGTATGTTGCTATTGCTTTCTTCATGACTTATACATGTTCCTATGACTATGAGATTATGTAACTCCCGTGTGCCGGAGGAACACTTTGTGTGCTACCAAACATCACAACGTAACTGGGTGATTATAAAGGTGCTCTACAGGTGTCTCAAAAGGTACATGTTGGGTTGACGTATTTCGAGATTAGGATTTGTCACTCCGAACATTAGAGAGGTATCTCTGGGCCCTCTCGGTAATGCACATCACTTAAGCCTTGCAAGCAATGCAACTAATGAGTTAGTTGCAAGATGATGTATTACGGAACGAGTAAAGAGACTTGCCGGTAACGAGATTGAACTAGGTATTGGATACCGATGATCGAATCTCGGGCAAGTAACATACCGATCACAAAGGGAACAACGTATGTTGTTATGCGGTCTGACCGATAAAGATCTTCGTAGAATATGTAGGAGCCAATATGGGCATCCAGGTCCCGCTATTGGTTATTGACCAGAGACGTGTCTCGGTCATGTCTACATTGTTCTCGAACCCATAGGGTCCGCACGCTTAAGGTTTCGATGACAGTTATATTATGAGTTTATACGTTTTGATGTACCGAACGTTGTTCGGAGTCCCGGCTGTGATCACGGACATGACGAGGAGTCTCGAAATGGTCGAGACATAAAGATTGATATATTGGAAACCTATGTTTGGATATCGGAAGTGTTCCGGGTGAAATCGGGATTTTACCGGAGTACCGGGAGGTTACCGGAACCCCCCGGGAGCTATATGGGCCTTAGTGGGCCATCAGTGGAAAAGAGAAGGGGCAGCCCAAGATGGGCTGCGCGCCCCTCCCCTCCCTTGGTCCGAATAGGACAAGGAGAGAGGGCCGGCCCCCCTCTCTCTTTTCCCCCCTCCACGAATCCTATTCCAACTAGGATTGGGGGGGGGATCCTACTCCCAGAGGAAGTAGGACTCCTCCTGGCGCGCCTCTCCTAGGCCGGCCGCACCCCCCCTTGATCCTTTATATACGGAGGCAGGGGTACCCTAGAGACACACAAGTTGATCCACGTGATCTTATTCTTAGCCGTGTGCGGCGCCCCCTGCCACCATAGTCCTCGATAATATTGTAGCCGTGCTTAGGCGAAGCCCTGCGACAGTAGTACATCAAGATCGTCACAACGCCGTCGTGCTGATGGAACTCTTCCCCGACACTTTGCTGGATCGGAGTCCAGGGATCGTCATCGAGCTGAACGTGTGCTAAAACTCAGAGGTGCCGTAGTTTCGGTGCTTGATCGGTCGAGCCGTGAAGACGTACGACTACATCAACCAAACGATTCCGTTGTCGATCTACAAGGGTACGTAGATCACACTCTCCCCTCGTTGCTATGCATCACCATGATCTTGCGTGTGCGTAGGAAAATTTTGAAATTACTACGTTCCCCAACAGTGGCATCCGAGCCTAGGTTTTATGGTTTGATGTTATGTGCACGAGTAGAACACAAGTGAGTTGTGGGCGATATAAGTCATACTGCCTACCAGCATGTCATACTTTGGTTCGGCGGTATTGTTGGATGAAGCGGCCCGGACCGACATTACGTTTATGCTTACGCGAGACCGGTTCTCCCGACGTGCTTTGCACATAGGTGGCTTGCGGGTGACTGTTTCTCCAACTTTAGTTGAACCGAGTGTGTCTACGCCCGGTCCTTGCGAAGGTTAAAACGGCATCAACTTGACAAACTATTGTTGTGGTTTTGATGCGTAGGTAAGATTGGTTCTTGCTTAAGCCCATAGCAGCCACATAAAACTTGCAACAAACAAAGTAGACGACGTCTAACTTGTTTTTGCAGGGCATGTTGTGATGTGTTATGGTCAAGACATGATGCTAAATTTTATTGTATGAGATGATCATGTTTTGTAACCGAGTTATCGGCAACTGGCAGGAGCCATATGGTTGTCGCTTTATTGTATGCAATGCAATCGCGCTGTAATGCTTTACTTTATCACTAAGCGGTAGCGATTGTCGTGGAAGCATAAAATTGGCGAGACGACAACGATGCTACGATGGAGATCAAGGTGTCGCGCCGGTGACGATGGTGATCATGACGGTGCTTCGGAGGTGGAGATCATAGGCACAAGATGATGATGGCCATATCATATCACTTATATTGCTTGCATGTGATGTTTATCTTTTATGCTTCTTATCTTGCTTTGATTGACGGTAGCATTATAAGATGATCTCTCACTAAATTATCAAGAAGTGTTCTCCCTGAGTATGCACCGTTGCGAAAGTTCTTCGTGCTGAGACACCACGTGTTGATCGGGTGTGATAGGCTCTACGTTCAAATACAGCGGGTGCAAAACAGTTGCACACGCGGAATACTCAGGTTACACTTGACGAGCCAAGCATATACAGATATGGCCTTGGAACACGGAGACCGAAAGGTCGAGCGTGAATCATATAGTAGATATGATCAACATAGTGATGTTCACCAATGAAACTACTCCATCTCTCGTGATGATCGGACATGGTTTAGTTGATTTGGATCACGTGATCACTTAGAGGATTAGAGGGATGTCTATCTAAGTGGGAGTTCTTTAAGTAATTTGACTAATTGAACTTAAATTTATCATGAACTTAGTACCTGATAGTATCTTGCTCATGTATGTTTGATAATAGATAGATGGCCCGTGCTGTTGTTCCGTTGAATTTTAATGCGTTCCTTGAGAAAGCAAAGTTTAACGATGATGGTAGCACCTGGGTAATATCTTTTATGGTCATGCACCCTTGAAGAGTGGTCTATTCTTATTGAATCTCGATAGTAGTGACACACATATTCATAATGTTGAAGCCAAAAGATGCAGAGTTGATAATGATGGTGCAACTTATTTGTGGCACTGCCGTTTAGGTCATATCGGTGTAAAGCGCATGAAGAAACTCCATACTGATGGACTTTTGGAACCACTTGATTATGAATCACTTGGCACTTGCGAACCGTGCCTCATGGGCAAGATGACTAAAACACTGTTCTCCGGTACTATGGAGAGAGCAACAGATTTGTTGGAAATCATACATACAGATGTATGTGGTCCAATGAATATTGAGGCTCGTGGCGGATATCGTTATTTTCTCACCTTCACAGATGATTTAAGCAGATATGGGTATATCTACCTAATGAAACATAAGTATGAAACATTTGAAAAGTTCAAAGAATTTCATAATGAAGTTGAAAATCATCGTAACAAGAAAATAAAGTTTCTACGATATGATCGTGGAGGAGAATATTTGAGTTACGAGTTTGGTGTACATTTGAAACAATGTGGAATAGTTTCGCACCTCACGCCACCCGGAACACCACAGCGTAATGGTGTGTCCAAACGTCGTAATCGTACTTTACTAGATATGGTGCGATCTATGATGTCTTACTGATTTACCGCTATCATTTTGGGGTTATGCTTTAGAGACGGCCGCATTCACGTTAAATAGGGCACCATCAAAATCCGTTGAGATGACGCCTTATGAACAATGGTTTGGCAAGAAACCAAAGTTCTCGTTTCTGAAAGTTTGGGGCTGCGATGCTTATGTGAAAAAGCTTCAACCTGATAAGCTCGAACCCAAATTGGAGAAATGTGTCTTCATAGGATATCCAAAGGAAACTATTGGATACACCTTCTATCACAGATCCGAAGGCAAGACTTTTGTTGCTAAATTCGGAAACTTTCTGGAGAAGGAGTTTCTCTCGAAAGATGTGAGTGGGAGGAAAGTAGAAGTTGATGAGGTAACTGTACCTACTCCCTTATTGGAAAGTAGTACATCACATAAAACTGTTTCTGCGACACCTACACCAATTAATGAAGAAGCTAATGATACTGATCATGAAACTTCAGGACAAGATACTACTGAACCACGTAGATCAACCAGAGTGAGATCCGCGCCAGAGTGGTACGGTAATCCTGTTCTGGAAATCATGCTGCTAGATCATGATGAACCTACGAACTATGAAGAACCGATGGTGAGCCCAGATTCCGCAAAATGGCTTGAAGCCATGAAATCTAAGATGGGATCCATGTATGAGAACAAAGTATGGACTTTGGTTGACTTGCCCGATGATCGGCAAGCAATTGAGAATAAATGGATCTTCAAGAAGAAGACTGACGCTGACGGTAATATTACTGTCTACAAAGCTCGACTTGTCGCAAAAGGTTTTCCACAAGTTCAAGGGGTTGACTACGATGAGACCTTCTCACCCGTAGCGATGCTTAAGTCTGTCTGAATCATGTTAGCAATTGCCGCATTTTATGATTATGAAATTTGGCAGATGGATGTCAAAACTGCATTCCTGAGTGGATTTCTGGAAGAAGAGTTGTATATGATGCAACCGGAAGGTTTTGTCGATCCAAAGGGAGCTAACAAAGTGTGCAAGCTCCAGCGATCCATTTATGGACTGGTGCAAGCCTCTCGGAGTTGGAATAAACGCTTTGATAGTGTGATCAAAGCATTTGGTTTTATACAGACTTTCGGAGAAGCCTGGAATTACAAGAAAGTGAGTGGGAGCTCTGTAGCATTTCTGATATTATATGTGGATGACATATTATTGATTGGAAATAATATAGAATTTCTGGACAGCATAAAGGGATACTTGAATAAGAGTTTTTCAATGAAAGACCTCGGTGAAGCTGCTTACATATTAGGCATAAAGATCTATAGAGATAGCTAAAGACGCTTAATTGGACTTTCACAAAGCACATACCTTGACAAGATTTTGAAGAAGTT
Source organism: Triticum monococcum (assembly GCA_034509565.1). NCBI lineage: Eukaryota > Viridiplantae > Streptophyta > Magnoliopsida > Poales > Poaceae > Triticum > Triticum monococcum. The sequence goes on from CM067847.1 coordinate 575,320,573, forward strand.
CAAAATGGATCAAGCAAAGAAAGGGTTCTTGCCTGTGTTACAAGGTGTAAAGTTGAGTTAGACTCAATGCCCGACCACTACAGAAGATAGAGAGAAAATGAAAGATGTTCCCTATGCTTCAGCCATAGGCTCTATCATGTATGCAATGCTGTGTACCAGACCTGATGTGTGCCTTGCTATATGTTTAGCAGGGAGGTACCAAAGTAATCTTGGAGTGGATCACTGGACAGCGGTCAAGAACATCCTGAAATACCTGAAAAGGACTAAGGATATGTTTCTCGTATATGGAGGTGACAAAGAGGTCATCGTAAACGGTTACGTTGATGCAAGCTTTGACACTAGTCCGGACGATTCTAAATCGCAAACCGGATACGTGTTTACATTAAACGGTGGAGCTGTCAGTTGGTGCAGTTCTAAACAAAGCGTCGTGGCGGGATCTACATGTGAAGCGGAGTACATAGCTACTTCGGAAGCAGCAAACGAAGGAGTCTGGATGAAGGAGTTCATATCCGATCTAGGTGTCATACCTAGTGCATCGGGTCCATTGAAAATCTTTTCTGACAATACTGGTGCAATTGCCTTGGCAAAGGAATCCAGATTTCACAAGAGGACCAAACACATCAAGAGACGCTTCAATTCCATCCGGGATCTAGTCTAGGTGGGAGACATAGAGATTTGCAAGATACATACGGAGTTGAATGTAGCAGAACCGTTGACTAAGCCTCTTCCACGAGCAAAACATGATCAGCACCAAAGCTCCATGGGTGTTAGAATCATTACTGTGTAATCTAGATTATTGACTCTAGTGCAAGTGTGAGACTGAAGGAAATATGCCCTAGAGGCAATAATAAAGTTATTATTTATTTCCTTATATCATGATAAAGGTTTATTATTCATGATAGAATTGTATTAACCGGAAACATAATACATGTGTGAATACATTGACAAACAGAGTGTCACTAGTATGCCTCTACTTGACTAGCTCGTTAATCAAAGATGGTTATGTTTCCTAACCATGGACAAAGAGTTGTCATTTGATTAACGGGATCACATCATTAGTTGAATGATCTGATTGACATGACCCATTCCATTAGCTTAGCACCCGATCGTTTAGTATGTTGCTATTGCTTTCTTCATGACTTATACATGTTCCTATGACTATGAGATTATGTAACTCCCGTGTGCCGGAGGAACACTTTGTGTGCAACCAAACGTCACAACGTAACTGGGTGATTATAAAGGTGCTCTACAGGTATCTCCAAAGGTACATGTTGGGTTGACGTATTTCGAGATTAGGATTTGTCACTCCGATCGTCAGAGAGGTATCTCTGGGCCCTCTCGGTAATGCACATCACTTAAGCCTTGCAAGCAATGCAACTAATGATTTAGTTGCGAGATGATGTATTACGGAACGAGTAAAGAGACTTGCTGGTAACGAGATTGAACTAGGTATTGGATACCGACGATCGAATCTCGGGCAAGTAACATACCGATGACAAAGGGAACAACGTATGTTGTTATGCGGTCTGACCGATAAAGATCTTCGTAGAATATGTAGGAGCCAATATGGGAATCTAGGTCCCGCTATTGGTTATTGACCAGAGACGTGTCTCGGTCATGTCTACATTGTTCTCGAACCCGTAGGGTCCGCACGCTTAAGGTTTTGATGACAGTTATATTATGAGTTTATACGTTTTGATGTACCGAAGGTTGTTCGGAGTCCCGGATGTGATCACGGACATGACGAGGAGTCTCGAAATGGTCGAGACATAAAGATTGATATATTGGAAGCCTATGTTTGGATATCGGAAGTGTTCCGGGTGAAATCGGGATTTTACCAGAGTACCGAGAGGTTAGCGGAACCCCCCGGGAGCAATATGGGCCTTAGTGGGCCATTAGTGGAAAAGAGAAGGGGCAGCTCAAGATGGGCCACGCGCCCCTCCCCTCCCTTGGTCCGAATAGGACATGGAGAAGGGGCCGTCCCCCCTCTCTCTTTTGCCCCCTCCACGAATCCTATACCAACTAGGATTGGGGGGGGGGGGAATCCTACTCCCAAAGGGAGTAGGACTCCTCCTGGCGCGCCTCTCCTAGGCTGGCCGCACCCCCCCCTTGATCCTTTATATACGGAGGCAGGGGAACCCCAGAGACACACAAGTTGATCCACGTGATCTTATTCTTAGCCGTGTGCGGCGCCGCCTGCCACCATAGTCCTCGATAATATTGTAGCGGTGCTTAGGCGAAGCCCTGCGACAGTAGTACATCAAGATCGTCACCACGCCGTCGTGCTGACGGAACTCTTCCCCGACACTTTGCTGGATCGGAGTCCGGGGATCGTCATCGAGCTGAACGTGTGTTAAAATTCGGAGGTGCCGTAGTTTCGATGCTTGATCGGTCGGGCCGTGAAGACGTATGACTACATCAACCAAACGCTTCCGTTGTCGATCTGCAAGGGTACGTAGATCACACTCTCCCCTCGTTGCTATGCATCACCATGATCTTGCGTGTGCGTAGGAAAATTTTGAAATTACTACGTTCCCCAACAGTTCCTTCTTCATCCCTTCCCCAGAAGAATGATGAACAGGTGAAGGCGACTGCACCAGCACCTCCGCTAGAGAATCAGAAGATGCCAGCGCTGACGGCCACACCGATGGAAGGTGTTGAAGAAGCCAAGCTTAGATTCTCCTCCAACAACGAAGTAGCTTCCGATGGTCCAGCCAACGATGCCCTCCCACAAGAAGCAGCACTTCCCACGGAGTTTCCTCTTGTTCCCTCTGAAAGGATGGACAAAGATGGAGAAGCCCAAGCTCAGCAGGAGGCTGAAAAAGCGAAGGAATCAACTGAGAAGAACCTTGCCTTGTGCGGTACTCTTGGAGTGCAGCCAAGTGAAGGGTCAAGTAATGGATGGCGACCTCCCGCCATCACCGAGGAGTTCGACTATCCTTCTGAAGAAGAGATTGTGCCGAACCCAAAGTCAGACTTCCAGAGGACCTTCCTACCGCAGCTTGGCCTTGTTCGTGCATGGCTCAGGGGAGCAGAGGGGGATGCCAAGATGAGCTCCTCGATGTCGCAAGAAGCTGCAAGATCCAGTACCACGTGTCTTCCTGTGACAACAGGGAAAGGCTCATTAGGTGTAGGGAGCACTTCACAAAATGAAGATATATACAAGCGTCACTACACCGACATTACATCAAGGCTTCCTCAAGACCCTGAAGGACGATGACAAGTTGCAAACCGGCCAGGGGCCAATACCAGATTAAAATTTGTCTCCCATCAAGGCGTGACGGATGGGTTTCCCAGAGATGGGGAATGCCAAGATAACCTTGATGATGATGAAGGCTTCTCCGACTCATCTTCCTCGCCATCGTTGGAGAGTCGCCCGCACTCCCCTCGTTACCATGAATGAGCTTCATCGGTTTTGTCAGATTACGAGGGAGGTGATGAAGACCTCCACACTGCGCCCGTTCGCATGGTGAATCATGGTGATAGCCTTGTGGATAAAGATCCTGCTGCCAAGCCACCCGTTGATGGCACCTAGGGCCCAAGTGCTGTAAACAAAGTAGCACCACAAGAAGTGTCTCTAGAAGAAGAGGTCAGAAGCCAGCGCCAGACGATTGACCAGTTGGCGTCAAAGCTTGACTAGTTCATGGAGCTCATGATGAACAACCAAGGCGTTCCTCCACAAGGCGTGCTACAATGAGTGGTGGATCCGCAAGAGGAGGAACTCCAGGTGGTCCCTCCTGCTAGGGTGCCCTTAAATGATGTGCCTCAACACGACCCCAACACACAAGCCCGGCCTTGGGTTAGCCCTGCTGGTTCTGCCAATGCAGTACCACGCGCGGTTATGCTGAAGGACTACCACGACATGGTCGGGGATATGGTGGACAAGACGTTGAAGCAAATGGCGATAGATCAAGCCCCTCGCACCTCCGAGAGTGAGCTGGAGAAGCCTTATGAGGCGTGGCATGACATGATGGCGTATCCCGCAGGGTGGCACCCACCAAAGTTCCGTCAATTTGATGGAACCGGTGATTTAAGGGAGCACTTGGCGTACTTCGAGGCGGCATGCGGCGACACAGACAACAGCCCGTCACTTCTCCTTCGCCAATTTTCAGGGTCATTAACCGGGCCCGCCTTCCATTGGTACAGCTATTTACCGGATAGGTCCATTCGGAGTTGGGCGGCCATGAAAAAAGTTTTCAAGAAGCACTTCGTCGCCATGAAGGACTTCTCGGTTGTCGAGCTAGCACAAGTCCGACAACGATGAGATGAGTCCATTGATGACTACAGCATCCGCTTCCGCAATAGTTATGTGCGTCTCGCCAGGGAGATGCACCTCGAGGATGCCATTGAGATGTGCGTCCATGGGATGCAGCAGCATTGGTCACCTGAAGTCTCTCGACGTGAGCCTAGAACTTTTAGTGCCCTCAGCACGGCGGTAGCGGCCACGAAACTTGAGTTTGAGAAATCACCGCAGATAATGGAGCTCTATAAGAACGCCAGTGCATTTGATCCTGCAAGCGCTTCGCCTCGATGTTCAAGCAAATCAACAACGGTAGCAGGGCGAAGGCACCAGCTGAAACGAGCACCACCAAGGTCTTCTCGTCTGCACCGCGAGTCCATTTCCCATCTTGGGTGCAAGAGGCGAACAAGCCAGAGGGAGGCAACGCCCGTCGATGCAAGAGCTCCTCAAGAAGCAGTATGTCTTTCGTCGGGAGCTCATCAAGGAAATGTTCGACCAGTTGATGGAACATCGAGCCTTGAGCTTACCAGAGCCTCGGAGGCCTGATCAGGTGAGGATGACAGATAATCCTTTATTTTGCCCATATCACATGTATGTGGGACATGTCATTGAAGATTGTGTCGCGTTCAAAGAATGACTCCAAAGAGCCATTAATGAGAGGAGGATCAACCTCGACCCAGAAGCTATCAACCCAGATTACCATGCAGTAAACATGGTGAGCATGAAGTTACCATCTCCACCAAGTGAAGACACGAAGCTCGAAGAAACATGGGTGCCACTGGCCCAAGTTGAAGTCCAGCTATCCAACCTCGTCCTCTCCAAGACGCTGGTATCTCCCTTTCGGCCACAGGTGACCCCAACCATTCCTGGGGAGGAGCCTTGGAGGACGGTGCACCGAAGACCGTACACAAGGAGGCTTCCACCCCGACATCCTCGCTCGACTTTGCCAGAACGAGCTCCCCCAAGAATTCTAAGGCGGTTCGATCCAAGTCAACGTCGACCTCCACCAAGATTTGTCCCTATGTCAGAGGGAGATGAGCCTTTTCCTCGACGGGGGCGTGTGCTACCAACCTTGGCAGAGTTCTTGCCACCCGGCTGGGGGCAAGCACCAGCAAAGGAGGGGGAGAAAGTTCAAGAAGGAGCCAGCTCATCCCAATTACCAAGCATAGAGAGTTGCAACGTCATCCATGACTACAGCGACACCCCTTCCGAAGACGTGTTTACCCCTGAAGAGCAAGCTGTCCTCCATGCCGAAGAGGTGACAAAGGAAGTGCCATTAGAAGAGGTGAACATGAACCTGCATGGGGGCAAAGTCCTACCTGAACCACTAAAGATCAAGCCAACAAGGGTGCAGAAGCCAACCACCCCAAAGGAGGCGCCCGTGTAGGAGGAGGAATCTGAACACCAAGGCCAAGAGAAGACGAAGGCACGTGACGTCGACTACAACATCATCGCCCACCTCAAGCGGATCCCTGCACTTTTGAGTGTGCATGATGCGCTCATGATGGTGCCATACCTTCGCGAAGCCCTTATCAAGGCGCTCCAAGCTCCGGAACTCTACGAGGTGTCCATGGCAAAACACCGTCTTTGCTCCAGCCCCTTGTTCGTGAACGAGATCACGTTCGACGAGGATGATAAGCTCATAGAAGATGGTGACCACAACCGGCCATTGTATGTGGAAGGTAATATTGGTGTTGCACATCTTCGCAGGATCCTTATAGACCCAGGGTCTACCGTGAACATTCTCCCTCTTCGGAGTTTGACGCGGGCAAGTTTTACGGTGAACGACTTGGAGGCTACTGACATGATGATCTGCGACTTTGACAACCAAGGGAAGCCTATGCTAGGTGCCATTACATTGAAGATCCAGATGTCAACTTTTAGCTTCAAGGTGCGGTTCTTCGTCATCAAGGTGAATACCTCCTACTCCGCCCTTCTAGGAAGACCGTGGATCCACAAGCAAGGTTGTCAGAATCGCGATTTTGAATCGGATCGGAGCTCTGATAGTAGAATCGTAAATCGTAGAATCTTCACTACCAGGATCATAGAAACGTTGATTTTATGAACTAAAATCGTAGAATCAGATGGGCAAGTTTGGATCGTAAAGTCGTAGAATCGTATAACAGAATCGCGATTCTAACAACCTTGTCCACAAGTACCGCGTCATTCCATCCACCCTCCATTAATGCCTGAAGTTCCTCGACGCCAGCGGTACACAAAAGTGCATCATCGGCAACATATCTCCTTATACTATGCAGGAGTCTCACCATGTAGATGCGAAGTACTATTTCACCATTGTAGATAGCCACCAGCAGTTGGGGCGCACAACACCTCCGGTGGATCTCTTGACCAAACCAGGTTTTGGGCCAGTAGCCGAGATGAAAGTCCCCATAATGCCGAGCTCACCTGCCGATGCAAAGGGCTCCTCCCCTCGGACCTACAGGGGCCAAGTCCATAGGAGGCCATCTTCATCTGTGCAGTACGACTATAGCCCCTCTTCCCAATTGCAGGTAGGGAGCTCTACTTCGACATCATGTGGAATATGATCTTCTATGCCTGGTCCAGTGGCCCCATTATTGTTGAAGGCAAGGTTCACGACGTCAAAACCAATCACGCTAAGGTCGGCCACAACAACTTCTCAAGAGGCTACCACTTCTTCATCAACTTTGGCGCACCGAGAGCCCATTTGTTTAACACTTGGAAGCTCTGCAGGTGCCCAGGAAGGCTCCAGGATGCTAACAGGAGGCAATGATGTGCCACCACCCATCACGCTACGGGCACGCAACCCCCGGAGGAAAGAGCCTGTGCCCGTACCAATTGCCGATAGAAGAAGAATAAAAGAAGTGGAGGAAGTCGCAAGGGGAGCTCAAGGCGTACAGCCCCCGTCACTCTATATCTCAGTGACTTCCCCATTGGAGGTTTGGGAAATCCCCAGTTTGTCTGGATCTAGAGTCCAGACCATTTTCTACAAAGTCCCGCAGGTAAAACAATGTGATTTTGTATTTGAATTTCCCCAAACTTGGAGTGACCCACAGGAGGTACTACCGACAATGAAGGCGGAGCCCAAGATGGTTCGTTTGTTGGAGAAGGCCGGGATCACTCTTGGGCGGAACAACAGGATGCCTTCACCACCTGCCATATGTGAGGAATGGTGGAGACAAGCGGAAGACCTCATCATGCAAAAAGGAAAATCTCAACCAAAGTTTGGGCTTGGCTACAACAACCCCGCTGCCCCCGGCAATGAGGGGAAGCTCAGCTCCATGCGAGCACCATGAGAACCAGAAGATAGAAGGCGACCGATGCTAGAAGGAGACTTCTACAACAATGACATGCCTTTTGGGTTGAAGAATGCAGGTGCAACATATCAGCATGCCATGACATGCGTCCTTGGCGATCCGATATACGATGCGATGGAATGTTGTACCTACGACGTCCCTGCCGATGAAGAGGAGGAGCTCGGTGTCGGAACACGAGTCAACTGCCACGCCATGTCCGTCTCATAAAGCGATGAGTCTGACACTGTGTCCGCCATTCCTCATCAACAACACTCTGCCAGCGGTGAGCCAAGTGACGCCGAGGAACTTAGCTCCATATTGGCACCTCATGAGTTAGAAGATGGAGGACAGCCCACCATCGATGATCACGTCCTAGTCATCCTTGGAACGGAGGACGACCCACGCCCCACTTCTGTTAGCGCCACGCTGACAGAAGAGGAGCAGGAGGACTATCGAAGCTTCTTGATGGAGTACCGAGACTGCTTCGCCTGGAGTTATAAGGAGATGCCAGGTTTGGACCCTCGTGTCGCTATGCACAAGTTGGCGATTGACCCACGGTTCCGTCCCATCAAGCAGCAACCACGACAGTTACGTCCAGAACTTGAAGACGATGTCATCGCAGAGGTCGACAAGCTAATCGCCACAGGTTTCATCAAGGAGACGAAGTATCCACGGTGGCTCACCAATATTGTCCCGGTGGAGAAGAAGAATGGGTAGATACAAATCTACCAGGACTTCCGCGACCTCAATCGTGCATGCCCAAAGGATGACTTTCCTCTCCCAATCCCAGAGATAATCATCGACTCCACCATAGGCCATGGCGCACTTTCCTTCATGGACGGTTCGCCAGGCTACAACCAGATCAAGATGGATCCCGCTGATGCCATTGACACCGCTTTCAGGACCCCGAAGGGAAATTTCTACTACATTGTCATGCCATTCGGACTGAAGAATGCTGGTGCAACTTACCAGTGTGCCATGACATGTGTTCTTGATGATTTAATCCACTATTCGGTGGAATGCTATGTTGATGACATGGTAGTAAAAACCAAGGATCGCAAGCATCATCAGGAGGATCTTCGAGTTGTCTTCGAGCGGCTACGTCAACATCAACTCAAGATGAACCCAATGAAGTGTGTCTTTGATGTTCAGTCAGGCCTCTTCCTCGGCTTTGTTGTTCATCACCGGGCATAGAGATCAAGCCTAAGAAGATCAAGGCTATCCTCGACATGTCGTCGCCTCAAGATCTCAGAGAGTTGAGGTCATTGCAAGGGAAGCTTGCGTACATCAGGTGCTTCATCTCCAACCTCTCCGGACGCATCCAGCCCTTCTCCAGCCTCATGAAGAAAGGAGCTCCGTTCGTGTGGGATGAAGGATGCCAACGCAGATTTGATGAGATCAAAAGGTACCTCGTTAATCCACCTATCTTGGCAGCTCCCATGAAGGGGCGCCCATTCATTCTATGCATTGCAGCGCAGCCTACTTCGATAGGCCCTTTGTTTGCCCAAAACAATGATGAAGGTAAGGAGGTGGCGTGTTATTACTTGAGCCGCACCATGGTGGGGGCTGAGCGAAACTACTCTTCTATAGAGAAGTTGTGCTTGGCCCTAATTTTTGCTTTGAAAAAGCTCAGGCACTACACGTTGAAGCATGAAGTCCAGCTCGTCATGAGGGCAGACCCCATAAGGTACGTTTTAAGTCAGCCCGCACTCGTGGGGCGACTTGGAAAATGGGCACTTATCATGATGGAGTTTGACATCACCTTTGTGCCTCAAAAAGCAATCAAGGGTCAAGCCTTGGCGGAGTTTCTCGCAGTGCACCCGATTCCTGATGACTCACCTCTTGTCACGGACCTCCCCGACGAGGAGGTTTTCAATGTCAACCTCGACGCGTCATGGGAGCTTTACTTTGACGGTGCCTCCCGCATGGACGCCGACTCCGATGGTACCCCAAGACGAAGAGCCAGTGCAGGTTTGGTGTTCAAGACGCCACAAGGAGGGGTGCTGTATCACTCATTCTCCCTCCTCAAAGAAGAATGCTCCAACAATGAAGCAGAGTACGAGGCGCTCATTTTCAGCCTCCTCTTGGCGCTCTCCATGGAGGTTCGTTCCTTGCGGGCTTATGGAGACTCTCAACTCATCATTCATCAAGTCAATGAAATCTATGAGGTTCGCAAGCCTGAACTAGTGCCATACTAGTCCACGGCCCAGAATCTAATGAAAAAATTTCAACATGTTGAAGTGCTCCATGTCCCATGAAGTAGGAATGCACCCGCTGATGCCTTGGCGAAACTAGAAGCGATGTTGGTGCTTCCTGAAGATAAAACAATGCAGGTGAACGTGGAAGAAAGGTGGATACTCCCGGCGGTCTTGGAGCTCATCCCGGCGGAGTACGAAGTCAATACCGTCATGACAAATGCCGTAGAGGAGGGTGAGTGGCAGCAACCATTCCTCGACTACTTCAAGCATGGGAGCCTCCCCGACGACCCTGTCACGAGGCGCCATCTACAACGACGACTTCCTTTCTACCTTTTTGAAGCAGGTGTCCTATATAGGCGTTCGCATGGGCAGGAGGTCCTACTTCGATGCGTCAACCGAAGTGAAGCCGACAAGATCCTACAGGAGATGCATCATGGAGTCTACGGCGGGCACCAAGGAGGGGCCAAGATGTATCATAGTATACTTCTAGCAGGATACTACTTGTAACACCCTCGATGCGACTATATCTCCCACGTCTCGACGCATGACTTAGAGGCATAATCGCATTGAAGGCATAAGTCGCAAGTTAGGCAATCTTCACAAACATCCCATGTAAAATATATAATGAAAGGGGAGATAACATAGTTGGCTTACACTCGCCACGTCAATCAAGTACATAAATAACATTACATCATTCAAACACTCATGGCCCGACTACGGTGCCAAAATAAAAGACAACCCAACATCCGACATGGTCCGGATCACCCCCAACTGGGCACCACTACTGATCATCAGGAAAAGAAACATAGTAACGCTGAGAGTCCTCGTCGAACTCCCACTTGAGCTCAAGCACGCCATCTAGAGTTGTATCATCAGGCCCTGCATCTGGTGTAATAGTAATCTGTGAGCCATAGGGACTCAGCAATCACGCACCCTCGCGATCAAGACTATTTAAGCTTAATAGGTAAGGCAAGGTAAATATATGTGGAGCTGCAACAAGCGACTAGCATATATGGTGGCTAACCTATTCGCAAAAGAGAGCGAGAAGAGAAGACAAAGCGCGAACGCATAACTAAAGAGGGCAATCCCGCGGCAAACATTACTCCAACACCGTGTCCACTTCCCGGACTCTGCCGAGAAGAGGCCATCATGGTAACTCACAAAGTTGATTCATTTTAATGAAGTTAATGTTTAAGTTATCTACAACCGGACATTAACAAATTCCCATCTGCCCATAACCGCGGGCACGACTTTCGAAAGTTCAAATCCCTGCAGGGGAGTCCCAACTTAGCCCATGAAAAGCTCTGATGGTCAACGAAGGAATAGACCTCCTCCCGAGACGTTCCGATCAGACTCGGTACCTCGGTTCTTCAAGACATTTCGACAGGTTAAAACTAGACCAGCAACACCGCCCGAATGTGCCGACAAATCCCGATAGGAGCTGCACATATCTCGTTCTCAAGGCAAACTCAGATGAGCCAGACGCCGGGTAGGCCAGCCCAGAGTTGCCCCTGGTAGCCCCGGACATCGCTCGGTTGGACCAACACTCAGAGGAGCACTGGCCCGGGGGGGGGGGGGGTTTAAAATAAGATGACCCTCGGGCTCCGGAAACCCAAGGGAAAAAGAGGCTAGGTGGCAAATGCTAAAACCAAGGTTGGGCATTGCTGGAAAAGCTTTAATCAAGACGAATTATCAAGGGGTTCCCATTATAACCCAACCGCATAAGGAACGCAAAATCCAGGAACATAACACCGATATGACGGAAACTAAGGCGGCAAGAGTGGAACAAAACACTAGGCGAGAGGCCGAGCCTTCCACCCTTTACCAAGTATATAGATGCATTAAGATCACATGGAAATATAATGATATCCCAACAAGTAAATAAATGTTCCAACAAGGAACGGTCTCCAATCTTCACCTGCAACTAACAACGCTATAAGAGGGGCTGAGCAAAGCGGTAACATAGCCAATCAACGGTTTGCTAGGACATGGTGGGTTAGAGGCTGAACATGGCAATTTGGGAGGCTTGAAAGCAAGTGGTAGGCATCGTAGCATTGGCATAGCAAAAGAGCGAGCAAACTAGCATAGCAAAGATAGTAGTGATTTCGAGGGTATGATCATCTTGCCTACAAAGTTGTCAGAGTTGACTGGATCCTCGAAAGCAAACTCAACGGGCTCCTCGTTAGCGAACTCGTCTCCCGGATCTACCCAAACAAGACAAACAAGCAACAAGGACACAATCAACCAGGTGCAAGGATCAAACAATATGATGCAATGATGATATGCTACGCGGGATGCGATGCGGGATGCATATGCAAGATGTGACAAGGAATGCATGAACCTGGCCTCAAATTGGAAAACCAAGTGTGCCACTGGAAAGATGAGATGAAATCGCTTGAAAACGATATAAAGATCACCGGAATCGGAGTTACGGTTTGGAAATGGCAAGCGATTCAAATATGACACCGGTCTGCGATTTGCAGCAAGTAGCCATCTAAATGCAATGAGATGAACATGCTACAACACTCAAACATGGCAACAAAATACATGGCAGGGATGCATTCAAGATGCTTAACAAAAGTCTAGCACTGAACTACGACCAATTCATCCATTAGCAGGTTCAAACAAGCATGGCAGAAATGCATATGGTAAACAGATCTCAGACTTAGTGAAATTAACACTTGTCTGGAATTTCAGATCAGGTAGCACTCTTCGGAACAACAAAACTACATGCTACAGGACCTGAACATGACAAAGTAAAGCATGGAATGGAGCTACTCAAAGACCTTAACAAAAGTCCCTTAGTGACCTTGAGCCAAAAGGGATCACAAAATACATTTGCAAGCATGTGAACATAGCAAAAACATAATCAGTTTTCAGACTTAGTGAAAACTGGGACATGTTGAAAACAGATATCAAGTAGGCATGTTTACGAGCTCGATGCACTCACTACGGAGCAAGTCATGATAAGCTAAGCATACATCTATCAAGAACACACAAAATGCAAGCTAGACATGGCAAGAACAATAACATAGCATGCACGGATCAACTATAACATCATCGGCAAAATTGCAAACAAGTTGACAATCTGCCCAGATTCCGAAAGTAGCAAAAGTAGAGCTCGATTGACTCAAGCTAGGTTGCTCCATAATTGCAAACAAAGACATGTATGGATAGAGAACTACAAGATTAACAAAACACCCTTACTGATCATCCTCAAAAGAGGCAAGGATCACTAGGAAACAACATGAACATATTGTTGGGGAACGCAGTAATTTCAAAAAATTTCCTACGCACACGCAAGATCATGGTGATGCACAGCAACGAGAGGGGAGAGTGTTGTCTACGTACCAACGCAGACCGACTGCGGAAGCGATCACACAACGTAGAGGAAGTAGTCGTACGTCTTCTTCCTGATCCAACCGATCCAAGCACCGTTACTCCGGCACCTCCGAGTTCTTAGCACACGTTCAGCTCGATGACGTTCCTCGGGCTCCGATCCAGCAAAGCGTCGAGGAAGAGTTTCGTCAGCACGACGGCGTGATGACGATCTTGATGTACTACCGACGCAGGGCTTCGCCTAAGCACTGTAACGGTATGATCGAGGTGGAATTTGGTGGCAGGGGGCACCGCACACGGCTAAGGAACGATCTCAAGGATCAACTTGTGTGTCTTGGGGTGCCCCCTGCCCCCGTATATAAAGGAGCAAGGGAGGAGGGGCTGGCCGGCCAAGGTGGGGGCGCAGGAGAGTCCTACTCCCACCGGGAGTAGGACTCCCCCTCCAATCCTAGTCCAACTAGGATTCCCGGGAGGGGGAAAGAGAGAGAGGTGGCCGGCCAACCTTTCCTAGTCCTACTAGGACTTGGGGAAGGGGGGGCGCCGGCTAGGCTGTGGGCTGCCTCTTCTCTATTTTCCACTAAGGCCCAATAGGCCCATTAGCCTCCCGGGGGGTTCCGGTAACCCTCCCGGTATTCCGGTAAAATCCCGATTTCACCCGGAACACTTCCGATGTCCAAACATAGGCTTCCAATATATCAATCTTTACGTCTCGACCATTTCGAGACTCCTCGTCATGTCCGTGATCACATCCGGGACTCCGAACAACCTTCGGTACATCAAAATGCATAAACTCATAATAACTGTCATCGTAACGTTAAGCGTGCGGACCCTACGGTTCGAGAACAATGTAGACATGACCGAGACACGTCTCCGGTCAATAACCAATAGCGGGACCTGGATGCCCATATTGGCTCCTACATATTCTACGAAGATCTTTTATCGGTCAGACCGCATAACAACATACGTTGTTCCCTTTGTCATCGGTATGTTACTTGCCCGAGATTCGATCGTCGGTATCCAATACCTAGTTCAATCTCGTTACCGGCAAGTCTCTTTACTCGTTCCGTAATACATCATGTCACAACTAACTATTTAGTTGCAGTGCTTGCAAGGCTTATGTGATGTGTATTACCGAGAGGGCCCAGAGATACCTCTCCGACAATCGGAGTGACAAACCCTAATCTCGAAATACGCCAACCCAACATCTGCCATTGGAGACACCTGTAGTACTCCTTTATAATCACCTAGTTACGTTGTGACGTTTGGTAGTACCCAAAGTGTTCCTCCGGTAAACGGGAGTTGCGTAATCTCATAGTTATAGGAACATGTATAAGTCATGAAGAAAGCAATAGCAACATACTAAACGATCGGGTGCTAAGCTAATGGAATGGGTCATGTCAATCAGATCATTCTACTAATGATGTGACCTTGTTAATCAAATAACAACTCCTTGTTCATGGTTAGGAAACATAACCATCTTTGATTAACGAGCTAGTCAAGTAGAGGCATACTAGTGACACTCTGTTGGTCTATGTATTCACACATGTATTATGTTTCCGGTTAATACAATTCTAGCATGAATAATAAACATTTATCATGATATAAGGAAATAAATAATAACTTTATTATTGCCTCTAGGGCATATTTCCTTCAGTCTCCCACTTGCACTAGAGTCAATAATCTAGATTACACAACAATGATTCTAACACCCATGGAGCCTTGGTGCTGATCATGTTTTGCTCGTGGAAGAGGCTTAGTCAACGGGTCTGCAACATTCAGATCCGTATGTATCTTGCAAATCTCTATGTCTCCCACCTGGACTAAATCCCGGATGGAGTTGAAGCGTCTCTTGATGTGTTTGGTCCTCTTGTGAAATCTGGATTCCTTTGCCAAGGCAATTGCACCAGTATTGTCACAGAAGATTTTCATTGGACCCGATGCACTAGGTATGACACCTAGATCGGATATGAACTCCTTCATCCAGACTCCTTCGTTTGCTGCTTCCGAAGCAGCTATGTACTCCGCTTCACATGTAGATCCTGCTACGACGCTTTGTTTAGAACTGCACTAACTGACAGCTCCACCGTTTAAAGTAAACACGTATCCGGTTTGCGATTTAGAATCGTCCGGATCAGTGTCAAAGCTTGCATCAACGTAACCTCTTACGGTGAGCTCTTTGTCACCTCCATATACGAGAAACATATCCTTAGTCCTTTTCAGGTATTTCAGGATGTTCTTGACCGCTGTCCAGTGATCCACCCCTGGATTACTTTGGTACCTCCCTGCTAAACTTATAGCAAGGCACACATCAGGTCTGGTACACAGCATTGCATACATGATAGAGCCTATGGCTGAAGCATAGGGAACATCTTTCATATTCTCTCTATCTTCTGCAGTGGTCGGGCATTGAGTCTTACTCAACTTCACACCTTGTAGCACAGGCAAGAACCCTTTCTTTGCTTGATCCATCTTGAACTTCTTCAAAATTTTGTCAAGGTATGTGCATTGTGAAAGTCCAATTAAGTGTTTTGATCTATCTCTATAGATCTTTATGCCTAATATGTATGCAGCTTCCCCGAGGTCTTTCATCGAAAAACTTTTATTCAAATATCCCTTTATGCTATCCAGAAATTCTATATCATTTCCAATTAGCAATATGTCATCCACATATAATATCAGAAATGCTACAGAGCTCCCACTCACTTTCTTGTAAATACAGGCTTCTCCAAAAGTCTGTATAAAGCCAAATGCTTTGATCACACTATCAAAGCGTTTATTCCAACTCCGAGATGCTTGCACCAGTCCATAAATGGATCGCTGGAGTTTGCATACTTTGTTAGCTCCTTTTGGATCGACAAAACCTTCTGGTTGCATCATATACAACTCTTCTTCCAGAAATCCATTAAGGAATGCGGTTTTTACATCCATTTGCCAAATTTCATAATCATAAAATGCGGCAATTGCTAACATGATTCTGACAGATTTAAGCATCGCTACGGGTGAGAAAGTCTCATCGTAGTCAACCCCTTGAACTTGTCGAAAACCTTTCGCGACAAGTCGAGCTTTATAGACAGTAATATTACCGTCAGCGTCAGTCTTTTTCTTGAAGATCCATTTATTCTCAATTGCTTGCCGATCATCGGGCAAGTCAACCAAAGTCCATACTTTGTTTTCATACATGGATCCCATCTCAGATTTCATGGCCTCAAGCCACTTTGCGGAATCTGGGCTCACCATCGCTTCTTCATAGTTTGTAGGTTCATCATGATCTAGCATCATGACTTCCAGAACTGGATTACCGTACCACTCTGGTGCGGATCTCACTCTGGTTGATCTACGTGGCTCAGTAGTATCTTGTTCTGAAGCTTCATGATCATCATCATTAGCTTCCTCACTGATTGGCATAGGTGTCGCAGAAACAGTTTTCTGTGATGTACTATTTTCCAATAAGGGAGCAGGTACAGTTACCTCGTCAAGTTCTACTTTCCTCCCACTCACTTCTTTCGAGAGAAACTCCTTCTCTAGAAATGATCCATTCTTGGCAACGAACGTCTTGCCTTCGGATCTGTGATAGAAGGTATACCCAACAGTTTCCTTTGGGTATCCTATGAAGACACATTTCTCCGCTTTGGGTTCGAGCTTATCAGGTTGAAGCTTTTTCACATAAGCATCGCAGCCCCAAACTTTAAGAAACGACAACTTTGGTTTCTTGCCAAACCATAGTTCATAAGGCGTCGTCTCAACGGATTTTGATGGTGCCCTATTTAACGTGAATGCGGCCGTCTCTAAAGCATAACCCCAAAACGATAGTGGTAAATCAGTAAGAGACATCATAGATCGCACCATATCTAGTAAAGTACGATTATGACGTTCGGACACACCATTACGCTGTGGTGTTCCGGGTGGCGTGAGTTGCGAAACTATTCCACAATTTTTCAAATGTACACCAAACTCGTAACTCAAATATTCTCCTCCACGATCAGATCGTAGAAACTTTATTTTCTTGTTACGATGATTTTCAACTTCACTCTGAAATTCTTTGAACTTTTCAAGTGTTTCAGACTTATGTTTCATTAAGTAGATATACCCATATCTGCTTAAATCATCTGTGAAGGTGAGAAAATAACGATATCCGCCGCGAGCCTCAATATTCATCGGACCACATACATCGGTATGTATGATTTCCAACAAATCTGTTGCTCTCTCCATAGTACCGGAGAACGGTGTTTTAGTCATCTTGCCTATGAGGCACGGTTCGCAAGTACCAAGTGATTCATAATCAAGTGATTCCAAAAGCCCATCATTATGGAGTTTCTTCATGCACTTTATACCGATATGACCTAAACGGCAGTGCCACAAATAAGTTGCACTATCATTATTAACTTTGCATCTTTTGGCTTCTACATTATGAATATGTGTATTACCATCTTCGAGATTCAACAAGAATAGACCACTCTTCAAAGGTGCATGACCATAAAAGATATTATCCATATAAATAGAACAACCATTATTCTCTGATTTAAATGAATAACCGTCTCGCATTAAACAAGATCCAGATATAATGTTCATGCTCAACGCTGGCACCAAATAACAATTATTTAGGTCTAATATTAATCCCGAAGGTAGATGTAGAGGTAGCGTGCCGACCGCGATCACATCGACTTTGGAACCGTTTCCCACGCGCATCGTCACCTCGTCCTTTGCTAGT
Organism: Triticum monococcum; assembly: GCA_034509565.1. NCBI lineage: Eukaryota > Viridiplantae > Streptophyta > Magnoliopsida > Poales > Poaceae > Triticum > Triticum monococcum. The sequence continues at coordinate 575,338,333 of CM067847.1, forward strand.
GTCCGCTTATTCCGTAGTCCCTGTTTCGAGTTGCAAATATTAGCAACAGAACCAGTATCAAATACCCAGGTGCTACTGCGAGCTCTAGTAAGGTACACATCAATAACATGTATATCACATATACCTTTGCTCACTTTGCCATCCTTCTTATCCGCCAAATACTTGGGGCAGTTCCGCTTCCAGTGACCAGTCTGCTTGCAGTAGAAGCACTCAGTTTCAGGCTTAGGTCCAGACTTGGGTTTCTTCTCCTGAGCAGGAACTTGTTTGCTGTTCTTCTTGAAGTTTCCCTTCTTCTTCCCTTTGCCCTTTTTCTTGAAACTAGTGGTTTTGTTAACCATCAACACTTGATGCTCCTTTTTGATTTCTACCTCCGCAGCTTTCAGCATTGCGAAGAGCTCGGGAATAGTCTTGTTCATCCCTTGCATATTATAGTTCATCACGAAGCTCTTGTAGCTTGGTGGCAGTGATTGGAGAATTCTGTCAATGACGCAGTCATTTGGAAGATTAACTCCCATCTGAATCAAGTGATTATTATACCCAGACATTTTGAGTATATGCTCACTGACAGAACTGTTCTCCTCCATCTTACAGCTATAGAACTTATTGGAGACTTCATATCTCTCAATTCGGGCATTTGCTTGAAATATTAACTTCAACTCCTGGAACATCTCATATGCTCCATGACGTTCAAAACGTCGTTGAAGTCCCGATTCTAAGCCGTAAAGCATGGCACACTGAACTATCGAGTAGTCATCAGCTTTGCTTTGCCAGACGTTCATAACATCTGGCGTTGCTCCAGCAGCAGGCCTGTCACCCAGCGGTGCTTCCAGGACGTAATTCTTCTGTGCAGCAATGAGGATAATCCTCAGGTTACGGACCCAGTCCGTGTAATTGCTACCATCATCTTTCAACTTTGCTTTCTCAAGGAACGCATTAAAATTCAACGGAACAATAGCACGAGCCATCTATCTACAAGCAACATAAACAAGCAAGATACTATCAGGTACTAAGTTCATGATAAGTTTAAGTTCAGTTAATCAAATTATTTAGGAACTCCCACTTAGATAGACATCCCTCTAATCTTCTAAGTGATCACGTGATCCAAATCAACTAAACCATAACCGATCATCACGTGAGATGGAGTAGTTTTCAATGGTGAACATCGTCATGTTGATCATATCTACTATATGATTCACGCTCGACCTTTCGGTCTCTGTGTTCCGAGGCCATATCTGCATATGCTAGGCTCGTCAAGTATAACCTGAGTATTCTGCGTGTGCAAAACTGGCTTGCACCCGTTGTAGATGGACGTGGAGCTTATCACACCCGATCATCACGTGGTGTCTGGGCACGACGAACTTTGGCAACGGTGCATACTCAGGGAGAACACTTCTTGATAATTTAGTGAGAGATCATCTTATAATGCTACCGTTAATCAAAGCAATATAAGATGCATAAAAGGATAAACATCACATGCAATCAATATAAGTGATATGATATGGCCATCATCATCTTGTGCTTGTGATCTCCATCTCCGAAGCATCGTCATGATCACCATCGTCACCGGCACGACACCTTGATCTCCATCGTAGCATCGTTGTCGTCTCGCCAATCTTATGCTTTCTCGACTATTACTACCGTTTAGTAATCTAGTAAAGCATTACATCGCGATTGCATTGCATACAATAAAGCGACAACCATATGGCTCCTGCCAGTTGCCGATAACTTAGTTACAAAACATGATCATCTCATACAATAAAATCAGCATCATGCCTTGACCATATCAGATCACAACATACCCTGCAAAAACAAGTTAGACGTCCTCTACTTTGTTGTTGCAAGTTTTACGTGGCTGCTACGGGCTTTAAGTAAGAACTCATCTCACCTACGCATCAAAACCACAACGATAGTTCGTCAAATAGACTCCGTTTTAACCTTCTCAAGGACCGGGCGTAGTCACACTTGGTTCAACTAAAGTTGGAGAGACAGTCTTCCGCAAGCCATCTATGTGCAAAGCACGTCGAGGGAACCGGTCTCGCATAAGAGTATGCGTAAGGTTGGTCCGGATCGTCTCAACCAACAATACCGCCGAACCAAAGTATGACATGCTGGTAGGCAGTAAGACTTGTATCGCCCACAACTCACTTGTGTTCTACTCGTGCATATAACATCAAACCATAAAACCTAGGCTCGGATGCCACTGTTGGGGAACGCAGTAATTTCAAAAAATTTCCTACGCACACGCAAGATCATGGTGATGCACAGCAACGAGAGGGGAGAGTGTTGTCTACGTACCAACGCAGACCGACTGCGGAAGCGATCACACAACGTAGAGGAAGTAGTCGTACGTCTTCTTCCTGATCCAACCGATCCAAGCACCGTTACTCCGGCACCTCCGAGTTCTTAGCACACGTTCAGCTCGATGACGTTCCTCGGGCTCCGATCCAGCAAAGCGTCGAGGAAGAGTTTCGTCAGCACGACGGCGTGATGACGATCTTGATGTACTACCGACGCAGGGCTTCGCCTAAGCACTGTAACGGTATGATCGAGGTGGAATTTGGTGGCAGGGGGCACCGCACACGGCTAAGGAACGATCTCAAGGATCAACTTGTGTGTCTTGGGGTGCCCCCTGCCCCCGTATATAAAGGAGCAAGGGAGGAGGGGCTGGCCGGCCAAGGTGGGGGCGCAGGAGAGTCCTACTCCCACCGGGAGTAGGACTCCCCCTCCAATCCTAGTCCAACTAGGATTCCCGGGAGGGGGAAAGAGAGAGAGGTGGCCGGCCCACCTTTCCTAGTCCTACTAGGACTTGGGGAAGGGGGGGGCGCCGGCTAGGCTGTGGGCTGCCTCTTCTCTATTTTCCACTAAGGCCCAATAGGCCCATTAGCCTCCCGGGGGGTTCCGGTAACCCTCCCGGTATTCCGGTAAAATCCCGATTTCACTCGGAACACTTCCGATGTCCAAACATAGGCTTCCAATATATCAATCTTTACGTCTCGACCATTTCAAGACTCCTCGTCATGTCCGTGATCACATCCGGGACTCCGAACAACCTTCGGTACATCAAAATGCATAAACTCATAATAACTGTCATCGTAACGTTAAGCGTGCGGACCCTACGGTTCGAGAACAATGTAGACATGACCGAGACACGTCTCCGGTCAATAACCAATAGCGGGACCTGGATGCCCATATTGGCTCCTACATATTCTACGAAGATCTTTTATCGGTCAGACCGCATAACAACATACGTTGTTCCCTTTGTCATCGGTATGTTACTTGCCCGAGATTCGATCGTCGGTATCCAATACCTAGTTCAATCTCGTTACCGGCAAGTCTCTTTACTCGTTCCGTAATACATCATGTCACAACTAACTATTTAGTTGCAGTGCTTGCAAGGCTTATGTGATGTGTATTACCGAGAGGGCCCAGAGATACCTCTCCGACAATCGGAGTGACAAACCCTAATCTCGAAATATGCCAACCCAACATCTGCCATTGGAGACACCTGTAGTACTCCTTTATAATCACCCAGTTACGTTGTGACGTTTGGTAGTACCCAAAGTGTTCCTCCGGTAAACGGGAGTTGCATAATCTCATAGTTATAGGAACATGTATAAGTCATGAAGAAAGCAATAGCAACATACTAAACGATCGGGTGCTAAGCTAATGGAATGGGTCATGTCAATCAGATCATTCTACTAATGATGTGACCTCGTTAATCAAATAACAACTCCTTGTTCATGGTTAGGAAACATAACCATCTTTGATTAACGAGCTAGTCAAGTAGAGGCATACTAGTGACACTCTGTTGGTCTATGTATTCACACATGTATTATGTTTCCGGTTAATACAATTCTAGCATGAATAATAAACATTTATCATGATATAAGGAAATAAATAATAACTTTATTATTGCCTCTAGGGCATATTTCCTTCACATATGGCATCATGAACTAAACAGCTCAAGGACTTAGTGGAAATGCTAAGTCCCTGAAAACAGAATTACCAAGTGCCTCACTTTGCAAGCTTGTGCTAGTCACCACACACATCACAAAAATACATGGGTTGCATCTCTGGAAAGATGACAAAACCCTTAACAAAACATATGTAGAGCATCAGGGCATATCATGCACACAATAATCATGGCAAAAATGACAAATGTCTAAGATGGAGTAGCAGATCTGACAATTATCTCAAGTAGCCTTCTTCTAACAGCATTTCGGGCATCAAGATGAACTCAAATGAAAATGATGCAATGGAAAGAAATGATGTACTCTCTGAGACGAACATTTTGATATGCTATATGCCCGAATCGGAGGTACGGATGCAAAGTTACGACACGACGAACAGGAGCACATGAAACTTGAAAAAAATCGGGGACTTAGTAGAATTCGACCTCCGGATCTAGGGTTTGAGGTCAACGGCGACGGATCCGAAGCTCGCCGGAGCCGGCGTGACAGCGGAGAGGCGGCGGGGCGAGGCCGGTCGCCGGAGTCGGCGTGGCGGCGGGGGGAGACCGGCGGAGGCGGCGGCGTCGCGGGGCCCGTGGTGGCCGGAGCTTGCTGCGGCAGGGGCCCGCGTCGCCGCCGGCGGCGGAGGAAGACGAAGGGCGGCGGGGCGCGGTAGGCGGCGGGCGGTAGCGGGCCGTGGGGGCCGGCCTTGGGCTCTCGGGCCGCGCGGCGGCGGGGTAGGCGATGTGGGCGCGGCCAATGATGGCGTGCCACGTTGCGGCAGACGGTGGAGCGGACAATGTCCGGCGGCGGGATTTTCGTCCGGTCGTGAGGAGAGGGAGAGATCTAGGGTTTGGAGAGGGGGATCCGCGAATTTCGGGAGGGGGTCTATTTATAGAGGTAGGAGGAGCTAGGGAGCTCCAAATTGAGCACGGTTTTCGGCCACGCGATGGTGATCGAACGCTCTAGAAGATGGAGCAGGTTTAGGTGGGTTTTGGGCCAAATTGGAGGGGTGTTGGGCTGCAACACACACGAGGCCTTTTCGGTCCCTCGGTTAACCGTTGGAGTATCAAACGAAGTCCAAATGGTACGAAACTTGACATGCGGTCTACTGGTAGTAAACCAAGGCCGCTTGGCAAGTCTCGGTCCAATCCGGAAATGTTTAATCCCCACACATGAAAGAAAGGTAGAAATGACCACCGGAGCAGAACGAAGCGCCGGAATGCAAAACGGACAAGGGGGAAAATGCTCGAATGCATGAGATGAACATGTATGCAAATGCAATGCACATGATGACATGATATGAGATGCATGACAATGATAACAACACACGGAGACAAAGCCCCGAACCCGAGAAAATAAAATAACTTAAGGCCGGAAACGGCAAGAGTTGGAGTACAAATTGGGTAAATCATATCCGGGGTGTTACAACACTCCACCACTACGAAAGGATCTCGTCCCGAGATCTACGACTGAAAGAACGCCGGGTACTCAGAACGGAGGTGATGCTCGCGTTCCCAGGTAGCTTCATGGTCGGAATGGTGTGACCACTTGACTTTGAGGAACTTGATCGACTTGTTGCGAGTCTTGCGTTCAGTCTCTTCAAGGATAGCAACGGGGTGCTCACGATAGGAGATATCTTCTTGGAGCTCAATGTCCTCGAAGTTGATGGTACGGTCAGGAGTCTTGAAGCACTTTCGGAGCTGAGAGACATGGAACACATCATGAACATTTGCAAAGTTTGAAGGAAGCTCGAGTTGATAAGCAAGATCGCCTCTCTTGCTGACAATCTTGAAAGGTCCGACGTATCTAGGGGCAAGCTTCCCTTTGATACCGAAGCGACGAGTCCCTTTCATAGGAGAGATGCGGAGGTAAACATGATCTCCGATCTCGAAAGCCAAATCACGGTGCTTACTATCATAGTAGCTTTTCTGACGGGATTGGGCTGCTTTGAGGTTATCTCGAATGACTTTGCACATTTCTTCTGCCTCTATGATTAAGTCATTTCCCAAAAGCTGACGTTCACCGGTTTCGGATCAGTTGAGAGGGGTACGGCACTTCCTGCCATACAGAATTTCAAATGGGGCCTTGCCGGAACTTGCTTGAAAACTGTTGTTGTAGGAGAATTCAGCATAAGGAAGACAATCCTCCCACTTCATGCCGAAGGAGATCACACAAGCCCTGAGCATATCTTCAAGAATCTGGTTGACATGCTCGACTTGACCGCTAGTTTGAGGATGGAAAGTTGTGCTGAAGCGGATGTTGGAGCCCATGGCCTTCTGAAAAGAATCCCAAAACTTGGAGGTAAAGATGCTGCCACGGTCTGAAGAGATCATTTGAGGAATACCGTGCAAATAGACAATTCGAGAGGTATAGAGTTCCGCCAATTGAGCTGCAGTGATTGACTCTTTGATAGGCAGAAAGTGAGCCACTTTAGTGAGTTTGTCGATGACAACGAATATAGCATCATTGCCACGTTTGGACTTTGGAAACCCAGTCACGAAGTCCATCTCAATGTGGTCAAACTTCCATTCTGGAATGGCAAGAGGTTGGAGGAAACCATCTGGCCTTTGGTGTTCTGCCTTCACTCTTCTGCAGACATCACACTCATTCACGAATTGAGCAATCTCGCGCTTCATTCGAGTCCACCAATAAGCCTGCTTAAGGTCCTGATACATCTTCATGCTCCCAGGGTGGATGGAGAGGAGAGAATTGTGAGCCTCGTTCATGATCACTTTACGAAGTTCACCTTTGGGCACAACAATACGATCCTCGAAGAAGAGAGTATCCTTGTCATCAAGGCGGTAGCACTTGTACTTGGGTTGACTCTTGGCAATCCCAATCTTCACCTTTTTCACCATAGCATCAAGAAGCTGGGCTTGGCGAATATGGTCTTCTAAGGTAGGAGAGACTTGAAGGATGGCGAGGAAACCTTGAGGAACAACTTGCAGATTAAGTTTGCGGAAAGCTTTACAAAGCTCGGGTTGATAAGGCTTGAGAATCAGACTGTTACAATAAGCCTTTCTTGTCAAAGCGTCAGCAATCACATTGGCCTTGCCTGGAGTATACTCGATACTCGGATTATACTCTTGAATCATTTCCACCCATCGAGTTTGCGTGAGGTTGAGATTAGGCTGAGTGAAGATGTACTTGAGACTCTTGTGATCAGTGAAAATGTCCACTTTTCTTCCCAATAAGAGATGTCTCCAAGTCAAAAGAGCATGCACAACTGCCGGCAAGTCGAGATCATGAGTAGGGTAGTTCTTCTCATTGGGCTTCAACTAGCGAGAGGTATAAGCAACAACTTTCTTCTCTTGCATCAACACTGTACCGAGACCTTGGAGAGAGGCATCACAAAAGACCTCGTACGACTTGGATTCATCTGGCGGAGTCAGAACTGGAGCAGTGATCAATTTCTCTTTCAAAGTGTTGAAAGCAATATCACACTCCGGAGACCAAACGTACTTGACGTGCTTCTGGAGAAGATTTGAGAGAGGCTTCGCGATCTTGGAAAAGTTTTCAACGAATCTTCGACAATAGCTTGTGAGACCGAGGAAGCTACGGAGTTGCTTCACGTTCTGAGGAGGTTCCCAATTCACAATTGCAGACACCTTCTCAGGATTCACGGCAATGCCCTTGGCAGAGATGATATGACCAAGATAAAGAACCTCATCGAGCCAAAATTCACACTTGGAGAACTTGGCGTAGAACTGGTGTTCCCTCAGCTTGTCGAGTACCAAACGCAAGTGCTTGGCATGATCTTCCTTGTTCTTCGAGAAAACCAGAATGTCGTCAAGATAGACCAAAATGAAGTCATTGGTGTAGGCATTGAAGATGATGTTCATCATGCGAGAGAACGTCGGAGGAGCGTTGACGAGGCCAAAAGACATGACAGTGTATTCATATGAACCATAGCTTGTCCTGAAGGCCGTCTTGGGAATATCTTGCTCATGGATTCGAATCTGATGATAACCCATACGGAGGTCAAGCTTGGAGAATACTTGGGCGCCTTTGAGTTGTTCGAAAAGCTCGTTGATGTTGGGAATTGGGTATTTGTTCTTGATGGTCTTCTTGTTCAATGGACGGTAATCAACACAAAGTCGGTCCATTCCATCCTTCTTCTTCACAAAAAGAACACCACAACCCCACGGAGAAGAACTAGGCCGGATGAGACCCATTCTTTCTTGAACATCGAGTTGCTTCTTCAGTTCCTTCAACTCTTCAGGTCCGAGCTTGTAAGGACGCTTGCAAACAGGTTCCATGCCAGGCTCAAGATCAATGACGAATTCAACTGGCCGGTGCGGAGGCATTCCTGGAAGCTCTTCTGGAAAGACGTCTTGATATTCGCAAACTACTGGAATTTGCGAGATAGCATCCAGTTCACCCTTCTCATTGAGAGAAAACAGACAGATTGTATTATCCCGAGCGGCAAAGACAATTACATCCTCAGACGAATGAGTCAATTAAATCTGCATGGCTGCAGAATCAAGATGCGCCTTGTGCTTAGAAAGCCAATCCATTCCGAGAATAAGATCAATATCCGAGTTACCAAGAACCACCAGAGAAGAGAGAAACTTGTAGTCGCCCAACGTGATAGTAACATCCGGGGCGATAGCGCGTGCATTCATGAATTTACCCAGAGAAACAACAAATAACTATCTAGGCAAATCTTGTATAGGCAACTCGTGCTTAGAAACAAATGGTCTCGAGATGAAACAATGCGATGCACCCGTGTCAAAAAGAACTTTTGCAGGAATATCATTAATAGGAAGGTTACCCATTATGACATCTGACGAGTCCTCTACCTGAGTTGCATTCATCAAATTGACCTTGGCGGACTTGGTGTTATGCTTGACCATAGCTGTACTTGCCGATCTCACAGGAGGAGGAGGAGGAAGACGCCTCTGGTTGAAACACTTGTTGGCATAGTGACCCTTTTGTTGGCACTTGTTGCACGTGACCTCTGAAAGTGGACGGTGGTACGGAGCACTCGATCTTGGAGCTTGAGACGAAGTCTTGTTCTGAAAGCCAGGGTTGGGTGGGTGGGAAGAACCACTGCCACCTTTGCTCTTCTGCTGATACGGCTGACGAAACGGAGGAGGAGGAAGCCAATACTTCTGCTGCTTGGCCACTTGAGTAGAGGAAGAAGGAGTAGTGTCTCTGACTCGCTTCTTGGAAGCATCACACCTCAGTTGAGCGGCCTCTTGCTTCAGTGCCATGTTGTAGAACTCATCGTACCTCAAGGGCTCAAAGAGAACAAGAGCTAGCTGGATTTCTTCTCTGAGACCACCCCTGAACTGGTATATCATACTCTTCTCATCAGGTACGTCATGCTTGGCAAAGCGGGTGAGCTTCTGCAACAACTTGTTGTAGTCATAGACAGACAAAGAGCCTTGCTTCAGGTTGCGGAATTCCTCACGCTTGCTTTCAGTCACACTCTAAGGGATGTGATGAGCTCGGAAATCTTGACGGAATTCATCCCAAGTGATCACACGTCCACCTCTGGAATCCTTGTACCGCTGGATCCATTCTGTAGCTTGATCTTTGAGTTGGAAGGAAGCGAACTTGACGAAGTCCTCAGGCTGGACGTTACTACACTCGAAATGCTTGCACAGATCCACAAGCCAATCGTCAGCATCGGTTGCCTCAACACAATTGTTGAAAGTCTTTGGCCCGTTAGCAAGGAACTGGTTGAGTGTAGCAAAGTGATTCTGATTGTTGCCTTGGTTCCCTTGGTTGCCTTGATTGCGCTCTTGAAGAATTTGCATGATCAACTGCGTGTTTGCATTGGTTGCAGCCATCACAACTTGCCATGCCTCCGGAGGAGGTGGAGGTGGTGGCAGATCTAGATTCGGAGTCGTGCGCATTGGAGGAGCCATCCTGAAGAGGTTGACATCCATTAGCACATTGATAGAAAAATATTGAAGCTGAATCCAACGGAATGAAAATTGCAACATAAAGTCTTCACATCCGAACAAAATGAACGAATGCATTCCTCTTGAAATGGTCACATATCCATAAATTGAGAAGCCACGTAGAATTTAGGTAGAGAAATAAATCAACAAGGTACGGATCAAGAACTAATAATCGGTAAGAAATCCCAATCTCAAACCAATATCCATGGAAGAAGAACTAGAGCTACAAGAATTCCCACCTATGAAACTCCCAAACCTTTCCGGTTATGCAATCAGGTGTTGGGGATACAGGGGAAGCATAATATCTCACCCAAATCTAGCAAATCCTACATCCAGCTGTATCCATCCTTCAACACATAACCAAGAAAAACTTTGGAAACCATCTACCTCAACCTTCGAAAAGCATCCGTTATACAAGTTATGGCGATACTCCCGAACTCCCGCCCCAGTACTGGGTGGCGTCGAGGTTATCTCACCAACAAACTGCATAAAAGAGATTTTCGATTTCGGCGTACTAAACTCAGGTATTCCAGAACTACAATGATAAAATTATGACGACAACACCTCAGAGCTCAACTCCCCAGGACACTTCCACAAAACCCCTGACAGGAGGCACCAAGACAATGTTCTCGTCATAATACCATAGGAACGATTCCAAGATACCCGCGTGATCCAAAAAAAATATTTAGTGAAATTTGAGAAGAGAAGAGTCAAAACTCTACATCAGGATGCCTTACCAGAGTGATGAGGAGACTAGGAAGTAAAAAAGAATTCCTAAGCTCTCCGATATATAATTCCTAGAAGACTCAAAACATTTTTCTAGACACAACTCAGCCGATAAAAATGATCAAACAGTGGGGGCTCCTAAGGTCGGGGAAGGCTCTGATTACCAACTTGTAACACCCTCGATGCGACTATATCTCCCACGTGTCGAGGCACGACTTAGAGGCATAATCGCATTGAAGGCATAAGTCGCAAGTTAGGAAATCTTCACAAACATCCCATGTAAAATATGTAATGAAAGGGGAGATAACATAGTTGGCTTACACTGGCCACGTCAATCAAGTACATAAATAATATTACATCATTCAAACACTCATGGCCCGACTACGGCGCCAAAATAAAAGACAACCCAACATGCGACATGGTCCCGATCACCCCCAACTGGGCACCACTACTGATCATCAGGAAAAGAAACATAGTAACGCTGAGAGTCCTCGTCGAACTCCCACTTGAGCTCAAGCGCGCCATCTGGAGCTGTATCATCAGGCCCTGCATCTGGTGTAATAGTATTCTGTGAGCCATAGGGACTCGGCAATCTCGCACCCTCGCGATCAAGACTATTTAAGCTTAATAGGTAAGGCAAGGTAAATATATGTGGAGCTGCAGGAAGCGACTAGCATATATGGTCGCTATCCTATTCGCAAAAGAGAGAGAGAAGAGAAGACAAAGCGCGAACGCATAACTAAAGAGGGCAATCATGCGACAAACATTACTCCAACACCGTGTCCACTTCCCGGACTCCGCCGAGAAGAGGCCATCATGGTAACTCACATAGTTGATTCATTTTAATTAAGTTAATGTTTAAGTTATCTACAACCGGACATTAACAAATTCCCATCTTCCCATAACCGTGGGCACGACTTTCGAAAGTTCAAATCCCTACAGGGGAGTCCCAACAGAGCCCAGGACAAGCTCTCACGGTCAACGAAGGAATAGACCTCCTCCCGAGACGTTCCGATCAGACTCGGTACCTCGCTTCTTCAAGACATTTCGACAGGTTAAAACTAGACCAGCAACACCGCCCGAATGTGCCGACAAATCCCGAGAGGAGCTGCACATATCTCGTTCTCAGGGCACACTCAGATGAGCCAGACGTCGAGTAGGCCAGCCCAGAGTTGCCCCATGGTGGGGGCTGAGCGAAACTACTCTTCTATAGAGAAGTTGTGCTTGGCCCTAATTTTTGCTTTGAAAAAGCTCAAGCACTACACGTTGAAGCATGAAGTCCAGCTCGTCATGAGGGCAGACCCCATAAGGTACGTTTTAAGTCAGCCCGCACTCGTGGGGCGACTTGGAAAATGGGCACTTATCATGATGGAGTTTGACATCACCTTTGTGCCTCAAAAAGCAATCAAGGGTCAAGCCTTGGCGGAGTTTCTCGCAGCGCACCCGATTCCTGATGACTCACCTCTTGTCACGGACCTCCCCGACGAGGAGGTTTTCAATGTCAACCTCGACGCGTCATGGGAGCTTTACTTTGACGGTGCCTCCCGCATGGACGCCGACTCCGATGGTACCCCAAGACGAAGAGCCAGTGCAGGTTTGGTGTTCAAGACGCCACAAGGAGGGGTGCTGTATCACTCATTCTCCCTCCTCAAAGAAGAATGCTCCAACAATGAAGCAGAGTACGAGGCGCTCATTTTCAGCCTCCTCTTGGCGCTCTCCATGGAGGTTCGTTCCTTGCGGGCTTATGGAGACTCTCAACTCATCATTCGTCAAGTCAACGAAATCTATGAGGTTCGCAAGCCTGAACTAGTGCCATACTAGTCCACGGCCCAGAATCTAATGAAAAAATTTCAACATGTTGAAGTGCTCCATGTCCCATGAAGTAGGAATGCACCCGCTGATGCCTTGGCGAAACTAGAAGCGATGTTGGTGCTTCCTGAAGATAAAACAATGCAGGTGAACGTGGAAGAAAGGTGGATACTCCCGGCGGTCTTGGAGCTCATCCCGGCGGAGTACGAAGTCAATACCGTCATGACAAATGCCGTAGAGGAGGGTGAGTGGCAGCAACCATTCCTCGACTACTTCAAGCATGGGAGCCTCCCCGACGACCCTGTCACGAGGCGCCATCTACAACGACGACTTCCTTTCTACCTTTTTGAAGCAGGTGTCCTATATAGGCGTTCGCATGGGCAGGAGGTCCTACTTCGATGCGTCAACCGAAGTGAAGCCGACAAGATCCTACAGGAGATGCATCATGGAGTCTGCGGCGGGCACCAAGGAGGGGCCAAGATGTATCATAGTATACTTCTAGCAGGATACTACTTGTAACACCCTCGATGCGACTATATCTCCCACGTCTCGACGCATGACTTAGAGGCATAATCGCATTGAAGGCATAAGTCGCAAGTTAGGCAATCTTCACAAACATCCCATGTAAAATATATAATGAAAGGGGAGATAACATAGTTGGCTTACACTCGCCACGTCAATCAAGTACATAAATAACATTACATCATTCAAACACTCATGGCCCGACTACGGCGCCAAAATAAAAGACAACCCAACATCCGACATGGTCCGGATCACCCCCAACTGGGCACCACTACTGATCATCAGGAAAAGAAACATAGTAACGCTGAGAGTCCTCGTCGAACTCCCACTTGAGCTCAAGCACGCCATCTAGAGTTGTATCATCAGGCCCTGCATCTGGTGTAATAGTAATCTGTGAGCCATAGGGACTCAGCAATCACGCACCCTCGCGATCAAGACTATTTAAGCTTAATAGGTAAGGCAAGGTAAATATATGTGGAGCTGCAACAAGCGACTAGCATATATGGTGGCTAACCTATTCGCAAAAGAGAGCGAGAAGAGAAGACAAAGCGCGAACGCATAACTAAAGAGGGCAATCCCGTGGCAAACATTACTCCAACACCGTGTCCACTTCCCGGACTCCGCCGAGAAGAGGCCATCATGGTAACTCACAAAGTTGATTCATTTTAATGAAGTTAATGTTTAAGTTATCTACAACCGGACATTAACAAATTCCCATCTGCCCATAACCGCGGGCACGACTTTCGAAAGTTCAAATCCCTGCAGGGGAGTCCCAACTTAGCCCATGAAAAGCTCTGATGGTCAACGAAGGAATAGACCTCCTCCCGAGACGTTCCGATCAGACTCGGTACCTCGGTTCTTCAAGACATTTCGACAGGTTAAAACTAGACCAGCAACACCGCCCGAATGTGCCGACAAATCCCGATAGGAGCTGCACATATCTCGTTCTCAAGGCACACTCAGATGAGCCAGACGCCGGGTAGGCCAGCCCAGAGTTGCCCCTGGTAGCCCCGGACATCGCTCAGTTGGACCAACACTCAGAGGAGCACTGGCCCGGGGGGGGGGGTTTAAAATAAGATGACCCTCGGGATCCGGAAACCCAAGGGAAAAAGAGGCTAGGTGGCAAATGGTAAAACCAAGGTTGGGCATTGCTGGAAAAGCTTTAATCAAGGCAAACTATCAAGGGGTTCCCATTATAACCCACCGCGTAAGGAACGCAAAATCCGGGAACATAACACCGATATGACGGAAACTATGGCGGCAAGAGTGGAACAAAACACTAGGCGAGAGGCCGAGCCTTCCACCCTTTACCAAGTATATAGATGCATTAATATAACATGGCAATATAATGATATCCCAACAAGTAAATAAATGTTCCAACAAGGAACGGTCTCCAATCTTCACCTGCAACTAACAACGCTATAAGAGGGGCTGAGCAAAGCAGTAACATAGCCAATCAACGGTTTGTTAGGACATGGTGGGTTAGAGGCTGAACATGGCAATTTGGGAGGCTCGAAAGCAAGTGCTAGGCATCGTAGCATTGGCATAGGAAAAGAGCGAGCAAACTAGCATAGCAAAGATAGTAGTGATTTCGAGGGTATGATCATCTTGCCTGCAAAGTTGTCAGAGTTGACTGGATCCTCGAAATCAAACTCAACGGGCTCCTCGTTAGCGAACTCGTCTCCCGGCTCTACCCAAACAAGACAAACAAGCAACAAGGACACAATCAACCACGTGCAAGGATCAAACAATATGATGCAATGATGATATGCTATGCGGGATGCGATGCGGGATGCATATGCAAGATGTGACAAGGAATGCATGAACCTGGCGTCAACTTGGAAAACCAAGTGTGCCACTTGAAAGATGAGATGAACTCGCTTGAAAACGATATAAAGATCACCGGAGTCGGAGTTACGGTTTGGAAATTGCAAGCGATTCAAATATGACACCGGTCTGCAATTTACAGCAAGTAGCCATCTAAATGCAATGAGATGAACATGCTACGGCACTCAAACATGGCAACAAAATACATGGCAGGGATGCATTCCAAATGCTTAACAAAAGTCTAGCACTGAACTACAGCCAATTCATCCAATAACAGGTTCAAACAAGCATGGCAAAAATGCATATGGTAAATAGATCTCAGACTTAGTGAAATTAACACTTGTCTGGAATTTCAGATCAGGTAGCACTCTTCGGAGCAACAAAACTACATGCTATAGGACCTGAACATGACAAAGTAAAGCATGTCATGGAGCTACTCAAAGAGCTTAACAAAATTCCCTTAGTGACCTTGAGCCAAAAGGGATCACAAAATACATTTGCAAGCATATGAACATAGCAAAAACATAATCAGTTTTCAGACTTAGTGAAAACTGGGACATGCTGAAAACAGATATCAAATAGGCATGTTTACGAGCTCGATGCACTCACTACGGAGCAAGTCATGATAAGCTAAGCATACATCTAGCAAGAACACACAAAATGCAAGCTAGACATGGCAAGCACAATAACATAGCATGCACGGATCAACTATAACATCATCGGCAAAATTGCAAACAAGTTGACAATCTGCCCAGATTCCCAAAGTAGCAAAAGTAGAGCTCGATTGACTCAAGCTAGGGTGCTCCATAATTTCAAACAAAGACATGGATGGATAGAGCACTACAAGATTAACAAAACACCCTTACTGATCATCCTCAAAAGAGGCATGGATCACTAGGAAACAACATGAACATATGGCATCATGAACTAAACAGCTGAAGGACTTAGTGGAAATGCTAAGTCCCTGAAAACAGAATTACCAAGTGCCTCACTTTGCAAGCTTGTGCTAGGCACCACACACATCACAAAAATACATGGGTTGCACCTCTGGAAAGATGACAAAACCCTTAACAAAACATATCTAGAGCATCAGGGCATATCATGCACACAATAATCATGGCAAAAATGACAAATGTCTAAGATGGAGTAGCAGATCTGACAATTATCTCAAGTAGCCTTCTTCTAACAGCATTTCGGGCATCAAGATGAACTCAAATGAAAATGATGCAATGGAAAGAAATGATGTACTCTCTGAGACGAACATTTTGATATGCTATATGCCCAAATCGGAGCTACGGATGCAAAGTTACGACACGATGAACCGGAGCACATGAAACTGGAAAAAAAATCAGGGACTTAGTAGAATTCGTCCTCCGGATCTAGGGTTTGAGGTCAACGGCGACGGATCTGAAGCTCGCCGGAGCCAGCATGACGGCGGAGAGGCGGCGGGGCGAGGCCGGTCGCCGGAGTCGGCTTGGCGGCGGGGCGAGGCCGGCGGAGGCGGCGGCGTCGCGGGGCCCGTGGTGGCCGGAGCTTGCGGCGGCGGAGGCGCGCGTCGCCGGCGGCAGCGGAGGAAGACGAAGGGCGGCGGCGGGCGGTAGCGGGCCGCGGGGGCCGGCTTTGGGCTCCCGGGCCGTGCGGCGGCGGAGACAGGCGATGTGGGCGCGGCCAATGATGGCGTGCCACGTGGCGGCGGACGACGGAGCGGACAATGTCCGGTGGCAGGATTTTTGTCCGGTCGCGAGGAGAGGGAGAGATCTAGGGTTTGGAGAGGGGGGGTCCGCGAATTTCGGGAGGGGGTCTATTTATTGAGGTAGGAGGAGCTAGGGAGCTCCAAATTGAGCACGGTTTTCGGCCACGCGGTCGTGATCGAACGCTCTAGAAGATGGAGCAGGTTTAGGTGGGTTTTGGGCCAAATTGGATGGGTGTTGGGCTGCAACACACACGAGGCCTTTTCGGTCCCTCGGTTAACCGTTGGAGTATCAAACGAAGTCCAAATGGTACGAAACTTGACAGGCGGTCTACCGGTAGTAAACCAAGGCCGCTTGGCAAGTCTCGGTCCAATCCGGAAATGTTTAATCCCCACACACGAAAGAAAGGTAGAAATGACCACCGGAGGAGAACGAAGCG
Source organism: Triticum monococcum (assembly GCA_034509565.1). Classification (NCBI taxonomy): domain Eukaryota; kingdom Viridiplantae; phylum Streptophyta; class Magnoliopsida; order Poales; family Poaceae; genus Triticum; species Triticum monococcum. Next base: position 575,355,212 of record CM067847.1, read on the forward strand.
CCGGAATGCAAAATGGACAACGGGGAAAATGCTCGAATGCATGAGATGAACACGTATGCAAATGCAATGCACATGATGACATGATATGAGATGCATGACAATGATAACAACACACAGAGACAAAGCCGTGAACCCGAGAAAATAAAATAACTTAAGTCCGGAAATGGCAAGAGTTGGAGTACAAATTGGGTAAATCATATCCAGGGTGTTACACTACTGCCCTGGCATTATGTGAGACTGCCTGCGTGTGGCTAGATCATGCCACAATTGTCAAGTTCATGGTGATTTCAAGCACAGGCCACCGGTCCCTCTTCACCCTACCATTCCCTCTTGGCCATTCGATGCCTGGGGAATCGACGTCATCGGCCCTATCGACCCTCCATCTTCCAGATGGCATCGCTTCATCCTCGCCGCGACGGACTACTTCTCGAAGTGGGCCGAAGTTGTCCCATTACGGGAGGTTAAGAGTGACAACGTCATCAACTTCCTAGAGCGAAACATCGTATATTGCTTTGGGATACCTCATCGGATCACCTCCGACAACGGCAAGGCCTTCAAGTCCAACAAGATGTACAGGTTCACGGAGAAGTACAAGATCAAGTGGAACTACTCCACCGGCTACTACGCTCAAGCTAACGGCGCGATCGAGGCTTTCAACAAGACGCTCAGCAAGATACTCAAGAAGACGGTGACAAGGAATCGAAGAGACTGGCAAGATCGTCTCTTCGAGTCCTTATGGGCGTACCATGTCACAGTCCGTACCCCAACACAGGCGACTCCGTTTTCTCTCGTTACGGGAGTGAGGCGGTCCTATCACTCGAAGTCCATCTACCCTCTTTGAGGGTGGCTATCCAAGATGAGATCGCCCAAGACGAATAGGTACAACTGCAGTTTCAGGAGCTCGACGCCCTTGAAGAGGGGCGACTTAATGCCCTACAAAACCTGGAGCTTTACCGCCAGAATATGGTGAGAGCTTACGACAAGCTCGTCAAGCAACGCGTCTTCCGAAAAGGTGAGTTGGTTCTCGTGCTCAGGCGACCCATCGTCGTGACGCACAAGATGAAGGGCAAGTTCGAACCAAAGTGGGAAGGGCCATACGTCATCGAGCAAGTCTACGATGGGGGAGCATACTAGCTTGTAGATTCCCAGGGAGTCCGACCCATGCCCCCAATCAACGGAAGGTTCCTCAAAAAATATTTTTTCTTAAAATTTTGCCTCTTTTGGTTTTTCATTGGGGAAACTTTTTTTTTCTATGGGCTTTCGAATCCATGATGCATTCTCCTTAGCATTTCGTGGATATATCTTGTTTTCCCCAATTTTTACGGACTAAGTCCAACAAAAAATGGCTTCCCCCTATCGCACTACGCTGTTGATTGAAGTTTTGGCTACCCTAGGACTTGTTGGAGGGTGGCACAATGTGTCGATTTGTAGGTGGAGCGGCTCCTACACCCACAATGGACGACACGTGCCAAGTGTATGCTTCCGGAGGCAACGGAGACGATTACTTGGGCACTTCTGAGTATTGAAACCCCGCGCTCTTCATGTTTCCCGGCGTGCCTCGTGTTCACAGAGGCTCGCACTCCAGGGAAGACTATAGGAAAAGATCATGGAGAGCTGCCTGACACAACACAAGTTGGTTTGGTGCGTAGTCACATGGCAACACTGGGGTGCGCCACCAGAAACCCCAGATAATGTGCTAGAGGGTTCTTCCTAGTCCACAGAGGTGAACAGTTGACTTCCAAGTTCTCAAGGTGGGTCCCTAAGAATCCTGGAAGAAGAGTCCTCAAGAAGTTCAGCCGAATGTCAAAGCAAGTCCATGAAGTTCACGGCCCATCAATCATCCCCGTGAGCAATCAAAATAAAATTCCCAAAGTCCAAGAAGAAAATTCAAGAAAAATCCCAACAGTACAAGAAGCAATCAAGTGGTCCCAAGAAGAAAGGGACCCACTGGAAGGAAGGAGGGAGGTAGATGTTCATCACCCCTCAATATGCACGAAGAAAAATCGCCAAGCTGTTGTCCCAAAACCATTTAACCTGAACTTACCACACCCAAGTCTCTGGGTTCATGGGGCGTGTGCAGGGGGCATGTCGAGCTGTGGGGGCCTCAGTATGATGATGGGCTAGAGTATGAATTTTGTTGCCTCTTGGAAGCATCCCTAAACACGGCGTCTTCATACACGTACACCAAAGCTATTTAAGTTGTTGAGTTGCAATCGTCAAGGTCTTTCGACGGTTCCCATTGACAAGTCCTTCCGTAGCCTTCTCAGATATCATGCCTATAGCTGGTGTATAATGGGAAAGACAACATTTTAAAACCAACAAAAATTCCCCCCCCCCCCCTCCCTCTCTTTTTCGCCTGTTTTCATTTGGTGCTTCTAGTTGTGCTCCTGCAACATCTTTGCAGCCATGGTGAGGCCTTCCTTTCATCGTCGACGACATTCTGACAAGAAATCTCTACATCAAACTACATCATGGGTGTTGGTCGTAGCAATACCCATGCGTCCCTGACAAAGCCGACGACACCCAGGCAACCAAGGGTCTACACCGACACACATGATGGCCGCCAGAAGGCAACACCAGCGCTCATGAAGGTGGTGTCGATGTGTCTCTGCCACCCCGTCTCCAACAATAATGAAGCACGGGGCAACATCAACCCCTCAATCATTCATAAGGCCGAAGGCGCCCCGATGTACCAGCAGAATTGTCACGCCATAAATGGCATGATGATTCACTCAATGAAGGGGAGCTATCGACGGTCTACCGATGTCTCGCCTACATGAATGGGAGCAGTGCAACGCGCTAGTACGGCCAGTGTGAATCTGTGAAACCCTCCAATCAAATCGGTTGGCACCGTAGCAGCTAGACGGTCGTGACGAGATTGGTAAAAAAAAATTATTTTTGTTTTCAGGACAAGGCATGTTAGTTCGCCTTGGAATGAAGACGGGATAGGGTTACCTCGTTGGCTGGCATCGTGTTTGTTGTACGATCCAACGAGCTCCCTTGATAAAACAAGCGTGGAGGAACATGCCTACACTAATTCATATTGTTACTAAACAATCAACTTCGAACGGTGCACATGGCGTCACGGACATGTCAACTCCAAACCGGTTCTTCAGGCTGCATATGAATCATGCGCCAAGAAAAGAGACAAAAATGTTTGTCGAGTCAAGCTCGATTTGCTTCACACTCAAGCATAACTCGACGAGGGGGCCTTTGTTCGATGCGTTTTTTTATATTATTTTTATTTATAAGGAATCATATAATTTTTGATTTTGGATGAATTCTAAGTGCAGATTATATGGACACGTGTGCCCAGGTATAAGCATAGCTAATTGATGTTTTTCCTGGCCCAATATATGCATGCATGGCAATTAGCATGGTGTCTACGTACTACTGCATGCATGCATCAATTTTGCCATGCATGTAACAAAGCTCTTGTACGTTGCACATATATGTGTACGTATTCGGGTATATCGGCCGACCGGCAAGCTCGCGTGCGTATGTATATGATAATATGAATACCCGCAGCTATACACACTGTATATATGTATTTGGGTATCGAGCCGATCGACAAACGCGTGCATATACGTACATGTATGAAATATGGGCGTGTGTTTGGTGGGTTCAAATTTCACCTGAACGCGTATGAGTCTGGCTATATAGGAATTAAAATGATCGGCATGTGAGCATTCGGATCCGTACGTATATATGGCAAGCCATCGAATTTTTGGAAACGGAGGCAACCGACTGGGTGGATCATTGCACGCGTGGTTTAAAACAAGATTTGTATCAGTTAGTTTCCTTCTTTTGTGCAGTCGTGTAAAGCAAGAAGAGCAGCGTTTTGGAAAGAAAAATGAAGATGGAAAGAAGAGCTTAGGATGGAAAGTGTTGACCTTGCCGATCAAGCAAGCCGTGCGGTGCTCGGCTCGTGCCCTGCCGGCTGCCTATATATACAGGATACAACGCACGCACCGAGGAAAAATCCACAGAAGACATCCACGGCACGCAGAAACATCCAGCCATCACGGTTCCAGAACTCACGCAGCAAGAAGAAGTAGATGAGAGAAGAGAGATCGGCCTCGACATCTCGTCACAACAACGCCGGCAATCATCCGTACAAGAAGCAGGCGCCTCGGCAGCAACATGAACACCAAGTCGATCTTCTCGAACGGTAAAGTTATCATCTAATCACTCCTTCATCCTTTGTTATTGCATGCATGCACAACACGTGGTGGAGCTCGCGATCATGCAGCACTTCGTTGGTGTTATCATCATCTTCATCAAGCTAACCAAGACGACGAGCCTACTCCCGGACTTCACCAAGGTGTGGAAGACGATGCCGTGTCGATGGGGATGCTGGCGCGCAGCCCGCTGGACTCCTTTGTGGTGTCTGCCCTTAGTGATGAGGCCGATGATGTCTACTTCGTCAAGCTGGAGCACCAGAGGCGTGGCGCTCGCAGGGATTCCGCAGTGTGCCGCGGAGGATGTTGCCGCCGTGCTGCAGTGGATCGCGGCGCGGAGTTCGCCAAGAAGACGCCGGTGTCAACTTCATCGAGCCGGCGCATTGGAGGAAGAAGGCGTGGAGGCTCGGGAGGACGCCGTCGCCGTGTCACGGTGGATGGTGCCACGGAGTTCGCCAAGATGACGCCAATATCAATATCATCAACCCGGTGCCGCAAGGATCGTGGCGGGGAGCTCGCAAGAAGGACGCCCGCCATCCACTTCGTCATGCTGGAGCTAGAGGACAGAGGCGTGGCACCCGTCGGGGATGCCGCCGACATCTACTTCGTCAAGCTGGGGCCCGGAGGCGTGGAGCTCGCAGGGACTCCGATGTGTGCCGTGGTGGAAGGCGGGACGGAGCTCGCTAGGATGACGCCTGTCTTTTTCTTCATCAAGCTGGTGCCATGGAGGACAAAGTCGTGGAGGCTCGCAACAATGGCTCCGCCGTGTCGCGGTGGATAGTGGCGAGGAGCTCGCCAAGACGACACCAACGCCAATATAACCAAGCCAGTGCCATGGAGAACGGAGGCGTGGAGCTCGCAAGGATGCCATTGCCGTGCCGCGGTGGATGGCGGCATGGAGCTCGCCAAGACAACGCACGTCGCCAACATCAACCCGGTACTGCGAAGGATTGTGGCGTGGAGCTCGCAAGGAGGAAACTACCAATGTATAGCTCGTCAAGATGGAGCCCACGACCCGGAGCCATGGAGATCACACACGCCCTCGGTGCTGCCCACAACACGGAGCCCGCGATGCGAAGAAGATGGCGCTACGCAATGACATGGCTTCACCAACCCTTACCACTACATGGTGCTATTTGCGACACGAAGCCCATGAAGACAAGGCGTGATGGCGAGGAGGCGACTTGACTTCACCAACACTAACTCCCGATGGCCCCGTGAGGCGGTGCCCTTGTCTTGGAGGACCGCCGTAAACATGGCGTCCAGCCGAGACGAGGCGCAACGACACTGGCATTGCCGATCTGAGCGAGCATTGGTTTTTCACCGATGCCGGTCTCCATAAGAATACTCCCGCAAGGCGAACCCCTTGCATACCCGACGAAGCCGCTACATCGTCAAGAAGTCCGAGCAGAGCAGGACCCATGCAACTTCAACACCAACTACATCAACGTTGTCAAGACCGACGAGGCGCGACACCGAGGGCGAACGTGGCCAGCACAAAGCCATGTTTTGAGCGGCACGTGTACCGACGAGGACACGGGCTTTGCCGCCGCCCACACCGCACATACACCAGCATTATCATGCATGGAGAACGCGAAGTGAAGACGACAAAGACGACCACATGGCTTAATCAGAGGTATCTCGCGGAGCAACCTGCGGGAGTATTTAACCGGGAGCTTTTCGAGGCCCCGGGAACCAGGAGACCGCACATCGCCATACTCAGGCAGGCTGCGCTAGTAGGCCACGGAGCGCAATCATTTTTTATGGGATCTTGTAATTTTGTTCATCCAAAGAGATAAATGAAATACTTGTTTCCCGTATCACTTTTCTTTGTGTACTATGGTACACTGGCACGCCCGCATTTTTTTCTTTTTCCCCGGCGCATGAGAGAAATCCATACTCCTTCTCTTCCTTTCTACCGGAGTGCCTTTAAGATTTTTCTCGTGTCAAACAACCGATGACAAAGGGAACAATGTATGTTGTTATGTGCTTTGACCGATAAAGATCTTCATAGAATATGTAGGAGCCAATATGAGCATCCAGGTTCTGCTATTGGTTATTGACCAGAGATGTGTCTCGGTCATGTCTACATAGTTCTCGAACCCGTAGGGTCCGCACGCTTGATGTTCAATGACGATTTGTATTATGAGTTATGTGATTTGATGACCGAAGTTTGTTTGAAGTCTCGGATGAGATCATGGAGATGACGAGGAGTCTCAAAATTGTCGAGACATAAAGATTGATATATGGCACGATGTTATTTGGACACCAGATGAGTTCCGAGAGGTACCGGATAATTATCGAAGTGCCGGAGGGTTATCGGAACCCCCCGGGGGATGTAATGGGCCTTCATGGCCCTTAGTGGGGAGAGAGAAGGGCCACAAGGGGCTGGCCGCATGCCCCTCCCTTGGTTCTGAATTGGACTAGAGGAAGGGGGCGGAGGCCCCCTTTCCTTCCCTTCCCCCTCTCCCTTCCTTCTTCCCCCTTCCTCCAGGTGGAATCCTACTAGGACTTGGAGTCCTAGTAGGACTCCCCTCTCCTAGCGCGCCCTACAGGGCCTGTCCGGCCTCCCCTCCCCTCCTTTATATACGGGGGCAGGGGGTGAGGGAGTCCTGGACTAAGGGGTCCTTGGGTGTCCGAGCTATTGAATATGGGCCGGACTGATGGGCCGTAAGGATACAAAGACCGAAGACTCCACCCGTGTCCGGATAGTACTCTACTTGGCGTGGAAGGAAAGCTTGGTGACCAACTATGAAGATTCCTTTCTTCGTAACCGACCTTGTGTAACCCTAGATCCCTCCTCTGTCTATATAAACCGGAGGGCTAGGTCCGTAGAAAGGCTGAATCCTGATAATCATAGCGAGACTAGACTTTTACGGTTTAGTCATTACAATGTCGTGGTAGATCAACTCTTGTAACACTCATATTCATCAAGATCAATCAAGCAGGACGTGGGGAATTATCTCTATAGAGAGGGCCCGAACCTGGGTAAAAACTTGTGTCCCCCATCTCCTGTTACCATCGATCCTAGACGCACAGTTTGGGACCCCCTACCCGAGATCCGCCGGTTTTAACACCAACATTGGTGCTTTCATTGAGAGTTCCACTGTGCCGTCCCCAAAAGGTTTGATGGCCCCTTCAATCATCAACAACGATGCTGTCCAAGGTGAGACCTTCCTCCCTGGACAGATCTCCGTGTTCGGCGGCTTTGCACTGCGGGCCAACTCGCTTGGCCATCTGGAGCAGATCGATAGCTACGCCCCTGGCCACCATGTCAGATTTGGGAGCTTGAACTACGTTGTGGACATCCGTGGAGACTTGATCTTCACCGGATTCGAGACCGCGGCAACCACTCCTGGTCACCCTGATGAACATGACCTAAATCTGTCATTGGACCGCATCTAGGAGATAGCTCCTGTAACCGCTCTGGCCATAGATCCGGAGCATACTACGCCATCAAAGGACCGAAGGCTCAACACCACCACGGAGGCCACAGATTCCCTGACGTTGGAGCCGCACATGGACTTAACCTCACACGATATATGTGTCGCCGGAACTTCGGACTCATCTCTGGCAATAAGTTCCGAACCATGTGAGTTCGCAGACGCCGAACTTGATCGTTTATCGATCTTCGAATTCAGTGCCACAGACATCTTCCAGCACTCGCCTTTGGGCGACGTGCTAAATTCATTAAAGAACCTATCCTTGGCAGGGGACTCATCGCCGAACTACGTCCAGTTCGAACTAGGGGCTGATGATGGAGAATTTTGCTTCCCACCCGCCACCCACTTCATAGCCACGGTCGAGGATTTAACCGACACGCTTGATTACGACTCCGGAGACATCGACGGTATGGACGACGATGCTGATGAGGATCAAAACCAAAATCCGCCGTTCGTCGGACGTTGGACGACCACTTCCTCGTACGATGTATACACGGTGGATGCACCAAAGGAGAACAACGGCGATGGCAAAGAAGATCCAGTTGAGGATAAACCTCCTGAGATACAATCGAAACGCCGACGTCCACAGCACCGCTCTAAGTCACGCCACAGTAAAGATAGCAACACTAGCACATGAGAAGTTAACACCCCGGAAGGTGCCGAAGACAACGAAGACCCCGTTGATGCAGCTACTGAACAGGATGAATAGGAAGATGGGCAGGTTAGCCCTGGTAAACAGGCCAAGCACGAGGACTCGGAGGATAGTAATTATCTTCCGCTCTCCGAGGATGAGGCGAGCCTCGTCACCGAGGATTTCATCGTGCCTGAGGAACCTCTAGAGCAGGAGCGCTTCAAGCGCCAGCTAATAGCCACTGCAAGGAGCATGAAAAAGAAGCAGCGGCAGCTTCAACCTGACCACGATCTGCTCAACGATAAATGGACTGATGTCCTAGCAGCCAAAGAATACGGCCTCAAGCGCCCGGCCAAAAGCTACCCGAAGCGCAAATTACTACCTCAGTTTGACAACAAGGCACCGAACACATACCACCATCGCGCAATACAAGCAACTCAAGCCGAACACCAGCCCGCTCCGCCTCATCGCAAAGGCAGATGTAAATCAGCTCACGGTCATACATATGACCTTCGACATGACCCGAACAATAAAGCAGGACATACCAGATTGATCTATGGATCGCGAGGACGTGCCCCGACACATGACAATGGCCATCTGTTCGGACGTGACAAACCTAGTCATGCGCGGGCTGAAAGCCGCAGACGGACCCCATCAGAGCTATGTCGCGATACGGCCCGATATAGAGGCGCCGCACACCCTCATTGCTTCACCGACGAAGTCATGGAACATGAATTCCCAGAAGGGTTCAAACCTATGAATATACAATCATATGATGGCACCACAGACCCTGCGATATAGATCAAAGACTTCATTCTCCACATTCATATGGCCCGCGGCGATGACCTTCATGCCATTAAATACCTCCCCCTGAAACTCAAAGGACTAGCACGACACTGGTTGAACAGCCTGCCCGAAAACATCATAGCTGGGAGGACTTGGAAGAAGCCTTCCTTGATAACTTCCAAGGTACATATGTTCGACCTCTGGACGCCGATGACTTAAGCCATATAGTTCAACAGCCCTGAGAGTCCGCCAGGATATTCTGGACCAGGTTCCTAACTAAAAAGAACCAGATAGTCGACTATCCGGATGCCGAAGCCCTATCGGCCTTTAAACAAAGCATCTACGACGAATGGCTCACCCATCACCTCAGCCAAGAGAAGCCAAAGTCCATGGCGGCCCTCACGGCACTCATGACCCGCTTTTGCGCAGGCGAGGATAGTTGGCTGGCCCGTAGCAAAAACAATATAAGCGACGCCGGCACCCTTGAAGCTAAAAATAGCAACGACAAGTCTCGACGCAACAGGTGCAAACGTTGAAATAACAATGACAACACCGAGGATACGACGGTCAATGCCGGATTTAGAGGCTCTAAGCCTGGTCAGCGGAAGAAGCCGTTCAAAATGTCCGATTGTAGATAACTTGAACCTTAATTAATTAAAATGAATCAACTGAGTGTGTTGCCGTGATGGCCTCTTCTCGGCGGAGTCCGGGAAGTGGACACGGCATTGGAGTTATGTTTGCGCAGGTTGCTCTCTAGTTTCTCGCTTGTGCTTTGCCTCCTCTTCTCACTCTCTTTTGCGAATAAGTTAGCCACCATACATGCTAGTCGCTTGCTGCAGCTCCACTTATACATTACCCCTTTCCTACCTATTAAGCTTAAATAGTCTTGATCGTGAGGGCGCGAGATCGCTGAGTCCCTATGGCTCACAGATTACTATTACACCAGATGCAGGGACAGATGATACAGCTCCAGATGGCGTGCTCGAGCTCAAGTGGGAGTACGACCTGGACTCTCAGCGTTACTATGTTTCTTTTCCTGATGATCAGTAGTGGTGCCTATTCGGGGTTAGATTCAGGGCCTTGTCGCATGTTGGGGTCTTTTCTATTTTGGCGCCGTAGTCGGGCCATGAGTGAATTGTATGATGGATGTTATTTATGTACTCTGATGTGACGTGGCGAGTGTAAGCCAACTATGTTATTCCCCTTTATATTATTTATGTACATGGGATGTGTGATGATTTCCCGACTTGCGACATTGCTTTCAATGCGGCTATGCCTCTAAGTCGTGCCTCGACACGTGGGAGATATAGCCGCATCGAGGGCGTGGAAACATTGCTGGGAATAGCTTCTCTCTTGGAGCCTATCTTTGCTAAATCATCTGCTGCTTGATTTTTCAGTCGGGGTACATGATGGAGCTCTAACCCCTCAAACTTCTTTTCCATCTTCCTCACCGCGTTGCAGTAACCAGTCATGGCTAGTCTTCTGACGTCCCACGCCTTCATCACTTGATTGACTACCAAATCTGAGTCGCCATAGACCATGAGGCGACGGACGTCGAGTGAGATGGCCATACGCAACCCATACGTGAGTGCTTCATATTCTGCTTCGTTATTGGAGCAATCAAAGTGAATCTAGAGGACATATCTGAGCTTGTCTCCTCGGGGGGATACCAGAACCACCCCAGCACCGGAACCATTCAACATCTTGGAACCATCAAAGAACATGGTCCAGTGCTCCGAGTGAACTTGAGTCGGCAGTTGTTGTTCGATCCACTCAGTGAGGAAATCGGCTATTGCCTGGGACTTAATAGCTTTATTTGCCTCAAAATTCATATCTAAGGGAAGAAGTTCAATCGCCCACTTGGCCACTCGACCAGCTGCATCTCTATTGTTCAGAATCTCTGATAATGGGGCGTCGCTGACGACTGTAATTGAGTGATCAGAGAAGTAATGTGCAGCCTTCTTCGTGGTTATATAAATCCCATAAACAAGCTTCTGATAATGTGGATATCTTTGTTTTGATGGGGTCAAAACTTCAGAGACATAGTATACTGGGTGCTGAACTTTGTAAGCTTTTGCTTCTTCTTCCCGCTCGACCGTAAGTAATGTATTGGCGACTTGTCTAGTGGCTGCAATGTAAAGCAGTAAAGGCTCTTTGTTGATTGGAGCAGCAAGTACCGGCTGGGTGGAAAGCAGGGCTTTAAGCTCTGCAAATGCTGCATCAGCTTGAGGAGTCCACTCGAACTTATCTGACTTCTTCATCAGTCGGTAAAGAGGCAGTGCCTTTTCATCGAGGCGAGAGATGAATCGACTTAGGGCGGCCAAGCAACCAGTAAGCTTCTGGACATCGTGCACACGCACAGGGTGTTTCATCCGAAGTATGGCACCCAATTTCTCCGGGTTGGCGTCGATCCCTCGTTCAGAAACGAGAAAACCGAGTAATTTTCCGCCTGGAACTCCAAACGTGCACTTTGATGGATTAACCCTGATATCGTACCTTCGGAGGTTGGCAAAGGTTTCAGCAAGGTCAGCTAGTAGGTCGGAACCTTTACGTGACTTGACAACAATGTCATCCATGTATGCTTCCACATTCCGACTGATCGGAGTGGTAAATCTCTCGGATAAACTCGGCTGCCAGAAGCTGAGCCACTTCTTCACCGATTGCCTTCCTCTTCTACACGGTAGACCATCGAAGATGTTCTTTGACTGGTTTCACTTTTGGGTCGACTCGCAAACGATGCTCAGCCAGTCCCCTGGGAACACCTGGCATGTCAGAAGGTTTCCGTGCAAAGATGTCCCGGTTCTCACGGAGGAACTGGATGAGCGCTTCTTCCTATTTGGAGTCGAGTGTTGTTGAAATGTGAGTCGGAGCAGCATTGGGATCTGTCGGGTGAATATGAATCGACTTTGTTTCGCCAGATGACTAGAATGCTGAATCCGTGGCAGGCTTCTTGGTTTGCAACAAATCACTCGGATCTGCATTTTTTTGATATTCCTGCAATTCCACTACGGCCATCTGTGCATCGGCGATCTTTGAGCCCTTCTGGAAGCACTCTTCCGCCTTCTTCCGACTACCAGTGATGGTGATCACTCCATGGAAACTCATATTGCTTTCACTGAGTCTGGACATCGGAATGCCCATTCCTTTCAATGTCTCTGCATATAGTATATTCAGGCCACTGCCACCATACATCAGAACCTTAGTCAATCGGGTGCCTTCGACTACTGGGTCTACCACCAACGCTTTCCTCCCAGGGGTGGCTATGTGCGCTGGGTGATCATACTGGTCGAATGTAATGGCAGTCTGGGACCACTTCAAATAACTGGGCATCACCGGAGCGACCATGTTCACTTCTCTGTTGATGACTTTCAGTCGGCTCTTGCTCTCAACGTCAGCGAAAATCATCAGAGTGGAATTTACGTGGGGATAACCATCATCATCCTCATCCTCGTCCTCACCCTTGTCTGCTTCTTTCTCCTTTTCCTTGGGCTGTTTCTCTCGGAATTGCTGGATTAGGAGTCGACACTGTCGAGTGGTATGCTTCGGGTAAATGAAATTACCCTCTTCATCTTTTTTGGTGTGAATGTGGCATGGTAAATCCAGCACATCATTTCCATCTTAATCTTTTACTTGGGAGGTGGCCAATTGGCGAGCCACCGCATGCCTCACCCATCGCTGAAGCCTCAACCGACCGGAATGTTTGCCCCGGCGGGCTGTGGGGAGGGAGGTCGGCATGGGAGCCGACCAATACTGAGTCGAGGGCTGCCGAAGGAGGACGCCACGGACACACGCGCGAAAGTGCGTTGCCCCGCGAACGGGGAGTGCCTCGACGTCGAGTGGAGCTTCTTGGAGCCAAGTGGAGTCATCGGCGATGAATACGAGCGCACCGAGACGGATCTCGTGGCCCTTGGCCGAACCTCCACCTGAAACCATGTTGATGGGGATCAGAAAAAATCGCAACTTCTCCAACAAGTCGCTAAGACACCTGCCCCAAGGTGGGCGCCAACTGTCGTGGTTCTAAGTCTGATGGTAGAATGGGGGTAGGAATGTAGAGGCAAGATCTTAGCTATGGAGGAGTTGTACACGGGAGTTTTATGAGTTCAGGCCCTTCTTGGAGGAAGTAACAGCCCTACGTCTCGGAGCCCAGAGGCGGTCGACTGGATTATATGCATGGGTGTTACAGAAAGTGCGAACCCTTGTGCCTGTGGAGGGGGTGGCTTATATAGAGTGCGCCAGGACCCCAGCCAGCCCACGTCACAGAGGGTTTAAGGTACATAAAGAAGGATACATTACTGGTAACGCCAGCAATAAAGATACATAATGTCCATTAAAGCTATGACTTAATTCTCGACCGTTGCAGAGTGGAGAGGAATCTTCTGGTAGTCGAGTGATTATCTATACGGTCGAGTGTCTTCAAGATTGTCGAGTGGAACGTACTTCATGGTCGAGTGGATGATGATTTTTCTCTGAATGCTCCTGGTTCCTTTAGGGATGTCCTTGGGAAGGGTATCTTGGATAGATCCATGACCCTACCCTAGGTACATAGCTTCATCACTACCCACATCCCCAAGAGGAAGCGCAAGCGTGCACTCAGGGACATCTACGCGATAGAGCCAGTCGCCCAAAATTTAATCCATGGTCATCATGCCCGATCACTTTTAATCACCGGGATCATCTGACCAGTATCTGGCATGGTGGTTCAGTCACACTAGTCCTAGACCCAATAATTGATGGGTTCCACTTGACGCGAGTGCTGATGGACGGCGGCAGCAGCCTCAACTTGCTCTATCAGGATACAGTGCGCAAAATGGGCATTCATCCATCACGGATCATACCCACAAAGACTACCTTCAAAGGAGTCATACCAGGTGTAGAGGCCCGCTGTACGGGCTCAATCACGCTCGAGGTTGTCTTCGGATCTCCAGACAATTTCCGAAGCGAGGAGTTAATCTTCGACATAGTCCCCTTTCGCAGCGGCTATCACGCACTGCTTGGACAGACCGCATTCGCCCGATTCAACGTAGTTCCACACTATGCTTATCTCAAGCTCAAGATGCCCGGTCCACGTGGTGTCAAAATAGTCAATGGAAATATGGAACGCTCCCTCCATACAGAAGAGCACACAGCGGCCTTAGCAGCAGAAGTACAGAGCGACCTTCTCAAGCAAAACCTTAATTCGGCTACCGAGCCCACGGACACCGTCAAGAGGGTCCGAACTACCCTGCAGTAGGACAGCTCGGCTCGTCAAGAGCTAGACTAGCAATTCGGCCTCCATCTCAGTCCTGGTCAAGTAGTGGCATTCGCACCACGCGTACACAACTACGCACTCTAAATTCCATGGGCATCGACGGAGGCATAGCTAGTTTGTGATCCATAGTACGGCTCAACCAACACTGGATACACACATACTTTCACTTTTATTTGTTTCCTTTTCAGGTTTCAATCCCAAAGGCCCCATCGGATGGCCTGATCACCAGCCCTCTTGAAGGATAAACACACCAAGACGGCGAGAAACGCAGACGTACGGGGATTTTCAAGGTGGTTTCGTTAACAATCACACTACCTGTTTTTCAGGACCCACATGGAGCTCTCCCTTGGTTTTTGGAATATTAAATAGCTTGTTGCTTATCACACTACTTGTATCAATGCACCTCGACATATTAATCAAATTACAATGAAAACAGTTCGCGGCTGGAGCTTTAGCGCCCCAGCTTATCACCTTTTGCACCCTTTCTATTTTTCTCTCTCTTCTTTTTTCTCTTCTTCTTCCTTGTAGGTTACCCTATCAGGTGGCACCCGTACTCTTTGGTATGTTTGATGTTTGCCAGGGGCTTCATAGTACCCCACACTACGGCAACAAAAGTCCAAAGTCCTTTTATAGTATAGTTCAGCACCCCGAATTTAGCACTATATGCATTGGCTCTGAATCATGTCTTTGGTCAATAGTTGGGTTGCCAGGCTCCTGTGCTTGCTACCTTACATTCCGTTATAGCAGCTAAGGTAGTAAAGGGAGAACTACTGCGATTGTGCCTTGGTTTATCCAAAGGAGCACCTTAGTAGAGAAAGCTGAAAACTGACTGTCATGATGTGACGAGAGCCGGTCAGCTATTTGGAGGTTGCAAATCGTTGGAGATTTCTTCTGCACTATGCGAAGGATCGGTACTTCCCGATCAGACGCTTATAGCACTCTAGTTCGGATACTAGGGGCTGCGCCTATGTTTTTATTATCAAACTCCTATGGCTAAGTGAGGGCGTTCAAGCCGCATAGTCTGATTGCCTGGTTCATTGTACTACACAAATCCTTGAAGGACCATATAATTGGATCAAGATTGTTTGGATTCCATCCCGAACACCTCCGTATTTCCTACGTCGGGGCAGAAGCCGACGACTGGCCAACCCTCATATTTCATACAACACGGCCGCACAGGAGGTAAAATTTAAAACACAATAAGCATTATATTACAAACCCACTTTGTTCTATCATACAAAGTAGAAGGAACTTGAATACATTCATTCAAAGATAATATCCTGCGAACACTGCATTGCTACATTGCGAGACCCCTCTAGGACATATGCAAAATAGCGCTCGGGTGTGCGGTGCTGCTTGCCCTCCGGTGGCCCCTTGGTCAGCTCGACGGCATCCATCTTCGCCCACCACATCTTGCAGTGGGCGAAGGCCATGCGCGCACCTTCAATATAGGCTGATCGCTTGACGGTGTCCAGCTAAGGACAAGCGTTCACCAGCCGCTTCACAAGACCGAAGTAGCTGCCGAGCATAGCTTCGGCAGGCCACGACCGAATTATGAAATCCTTCATGGCTAGTTCGGCCACCCTATGCAGCTCCACCAGCTGTTTCAGCTGATCGGTGAAGGGCACGGGATGCTCTGGCGCAAGATACTGTGACCAGAACAATTTCTCAGTGGAGCTCCCTTCTTCGGCTCGGAAGAACTCTGCGGCGTCGGACAATCTGCGCGGCAGATCTACGAAGGCTCCTGGAGAACTCAGAATCCGGGTTAGTAAGAAATACTTCTTATTTAAATATTTGCTTTGCATACTAAATGCCTTACCCGCCGCGATCTTCCTGGCCTCTTGGATCTCCTAGAGGGCACCCCGGGCTTCAACCCGGGCCGCTTCCATGCTATGATGAGCCTTGGAGAGTTCGGTCTCTCAAGCCGAAACATCGCCCTCCAGGGTCTCGTACTTCTTCACCGCGTCCTGGAGCTCTTGTCGGACCTTGTTCACCCGGGCCTTCAGCTTCTTGCGAGCGGCCTGCTCCTTGAGGCTTTCCCCTCGGCTTCGGCCAAGGTCTTTTTCAGGGCCTCGATCTCGGTCGTCGCCCCTACACATATAATGACACTACAGTTAGTATACATCATTTACTCTTTCCGAATATATAGCAAGCCATTGCATACCTTGCTGTACTTCCAGTTGCTTCCTCGCTTGGCCGAGTTCCTCCTCGGGCCGCTCCCGTCTCTGCTTTAGTCCAGAGACTTCCGCAGTGTGAGTGGTCGCGGCCAGCAGCGAAGCCTGCTTATTCACATCAGGCACATTTTATTTAGTTTCCTGCGAAATTTCATTGATCCTCTGTCCGGCTTCTCTTCCCGAACACCGGTCAGTGTCTCAGGGGCTACTGTCTATATTGGGATTTTCTCGGTTAAATGTCGCTTACCTCAAAACCTGTCAGCAGGCCGCTGCAGGCTTCGGTCAGTCCGCTCTTGATGGACCGAACCTTCTCAATCACCTTACCCATAAGGATACGGTCTTCTTCCACAATGAAAGCACCTCGTAGCGCTTCCAGTAGATTATTCGGTGTGTCTGGTTGGACAGAGGTCACCGGTGGGACAGGCACACCCTCTTCTTTTGAAGGAAGTTGCTCGCCGGATTCCGGAGCCGCATGGGTCTCCGGAATCGTAGTCGGCTAGGGGCCGAACTGATCGAGGCCTCCAGTTGCCATGGGGATCTACTCCCCATGTGTCCGGAAGCCGGGGTCTTGCCTCCCGGCACCACCATGACGTCCTCCTGAACCTCTCCCTGGCCTGGGAAGGTCCTTTGGGACAGTACGTCGTCATCTCCCCTGGCCTTGGGAGAGTGAGCGGCTGGCGGTGTCTCGCTGGCCATTGCCTTCGAATCCAATGAGCCTCTTGACGAGGATCATTGGGGGCTGTCATGGGACGGACTGCAATAACACGATTAACCATATTAATGCCATAGGGTGAAGAGGTCGGATAAAGAAACGAGTGTGGGTTCTTAGTACTCACGAGGCTGCCAGAGGCTTAGTCTGAGGGCTTCGCTCTGGGATGCTTTTGACGTCTCGTGCGGGGTTATCCACCAGGGAGCCTTTCCCCCTCTTGGGCGCCTCCGCCTCTAGATTTGTGGAGGCCGCCCTCTTCTTCCTCCCCCATCATGGGGAGAATCGCTCTCCTCCTCCTCCTCCTCCTCATCGTTGTTGTCTTCGACAATGGATGAGCGGGTCTTGTCTTCGGACGTCGCGTCCGAAGCACCCTTGCGGCGGGGGCCACTCCAGACCCCCTTGGCCTTCCCCGTGGCCTTCTTCGCCGGCGCCGTATAGGGCGCCAGCACCAGCATCTTCGCTAAATGCGGGATGACTGGTTCTTCAGGCAGCGGAGCCCGACATTGGATCCGCTTCGCCCTCTCCATCCAGTCCTGAAGAAGCAATGATAATAAAAGCTTAGATATCATCCTTGAAACAAGAAAGTAGGGGATGCGTTAAAATAACATACCTCATTAGCGAGATGGTTAATGTCGTGTCCGTGGTCCGAATCTGTGGCCGGCGGTGTCTCGTTGCCCTTGAAGAGCAACTTCCAGGCGTCTACATGACTGGTTTCGAAGAGCCTCTTCAAGGTATGGTGCTTCTTCGAATTGAACTCCCATAGAGGGAGGCTTCGTCTTTGGCACGGGAGAATCCGGCGAACTAGCATCACCTGGATTATATCGACAAGTTTGACATCCTTGTCCACCATGCTTTGAACGCGTGTTTGCAGCGCTATCAGCTCATCTGGCGAACACCAGTTTGGGCTCTTCTCAACCCAGGAGGTGATTCACATGGGAGCGCCGGAGTTGAATTCGGCAGCCGTGGCCCAGGTGGCGTCGCGGGGTTCTGTGATGTAGAACCATTGTTTCTGCCATCCCTTGACAGTCTCCACGAAAGTGCCTTTCGGCCAGGAGACATTGGTTAGCTTGCTCACCATGGCGCCTCCGCACTCCGCATGCTGGCCATCGATCCACCACCTTCGGCTTCACGTTGAAGACCTTGAGCCACAGCCCGAAGTGGGGTTGGATGCGGAGGAAGGCCTCACACACGATGATGAACGCCGAGATGTTGAGGAAAGAGTTCGGGGATAGATCATGGAAGTCTATCGCATAATAGTACATCAGCCCGCGGACGAAAGGGTGAAGTGGAAACCCTAGTCCGCGAAGGAAATGAGGGATGAATACCACCCTCTCGTTGGGCTTCAGTGTGGGGACGACTTTCCCCTGGGCTGGAAGACGGTGGGCGATTTCCTTCGTCAAGTACCCGGCCGCCCGAAGCTCAGTAATGTCCTTCTCCATGATGGAGGAGACCATCCACTTGCCTTGACCTCCGGATCCAGACATGGTTGAGTGCTAGCTTGACTGGAAGGAGATGAGAACTTGGGTGCTGGGGCTCAAGAGTGGATGGGCAGAGGAAGAGAGAAGGCATGGGAGAAGAAGGGGGAACCCTTAACCCTTATAAAGGCAGTGAATATCGAACGCCTCCCCACTCGCCCTAAAACTCGCCTATTCCCAAGGGTTGTGTAAATGGAACGGTTGGGTTACCCACGCCCGCATTGATGAAAATCCTGCAATAAGGGGACACGATCTCTACTTTGACAAGATGTGCCAATGGAAACCGCATCTCGAAGTGCGGAACGGCAGACAAAAATGGTTCGATGTAGTGACCGAACAGATGTGATGTCATCTAACAAAAATTTGTCATTATATGGGACTCATTAAATACTATATTCCTTGTGGTTGTGTGTGTTACTTGTATTGCAGATCTGGACACCTTCGTTTCAACCGAAGACTATCCTGGAGTATTCGGGAAGTAGAACCCGCCTTGCAATGCCGAAGACAATTTGCGCGTCGGACACATCGTCATTGAAGCCTGGTTCAGGGGCTACTTAGCGAGTCCTAGACTAAGGGGTCCTCGGGTGTCCGATCTATTGAATATGGGCTGGACTGATGGGATGTAAGGATAAAAAGACCGAAGACTCCACCCGTGTCCGGATAGGACTCTCCTTGGCGTGGAAGGCAAGCTTGGCGACCAACTATGAAGATTCCTTTCTTTGTAACCGACCTTGTGTAACCCTACATCCCTCCTGTGTCTATATAAACCGGAGGGCTAGGTCCGTAGATAGGCCGAATCCTGATAATCATAGCCAGACTAGACTTTTAGGGTTTAGTCATTATGATCTCGTGGTAGATCAACTATTGTAATACTCATATTCATTAAGATCAATCAAGCAGGACGTAGTGTATTACCTCCATAGAGAGGGCCCAAACCTGGGTAAAACATTGTGTCCCTTGTCTCTGTCGGATTTCGGGTTCCGGCAAACCCTTAAGGTTCAAACACTGGGGTGCGCGTGGAGATTATGTCTTCTACCTCCCCGTCTCATAAAGATCTAGACTACAGAAAGAACAACACAAGAGACACAAAGTTTATACTGGTTCGGGCCACCGTTGTGGTGTAATACCCTACTCCAGTGTGTGGTGGGTGGATTGCCTCTTGGGGCTGATGATGATGAACAATACAAGGAAGAACAGCCTCGCGAGGGTCTGCTCTTGGCTGGGACGATGAACTGCTGGGAGGAGTTCATCCGCCTTTCTCTCTCTCTCTCTCTCTATCTCTATCTGCCTTACTCTCTTTCGCCGGCCTCCTTTCTCTTTTCCCCCCCTTTGCTCTGTGGGTGGCTGGTCCTATTTATAGAGGCCCGGGTCCTCTTCCCAAATATCGAGCGGGAAGGGAGCCAACAATGGCAGGCTAATTTGAAGGGGGACAACAAGTATCAGCTATCCTGACAAAAGTAGTCTTCGCCTGCGCAAAGCTCTCGTGATGACGCCGTCTTGGGCTCCACGGTGACCTCCGTCTCGTAGTCCTCCTGGTCTTGGTATCGTTTCACCGAAATGGCAACCTTTGCCTGATGCCTCGGTACTCCGCGGCTGCGCTTGCCCCCTTTGCACCAAAGAGGAAAGGAGGACGCTGCGCGGGCTGGCGCCCACCTGGCGCCCTGCGTCGTCATGGCTTGCGTCACGGGCACCTCGCGAGGTACCCCGCCTTGATCTCTCCGCCTCCTCGCGAGCCAGCCTGACGAGGCCGTGCCTGAGGAAGCTCCGTGTCGTCCGCCCCACGAGGCTTGGCCCCTCGCGAGGGTCTTGGGTTTGTGTTGGTGAAGATGGGCCATGCTGGGCCCCCTTCGAGCCACGCCGCAGGCCGCAGACAGGCAAGTCTGGGGACCCCCGTTCCTAGAAGCCGACAGTAGCCACCGGGCCCAAGGCGCGCCCGGACTTGGCCGTGCCGAGAGGCGAAAGGGTAAGGGCAAAGCGCCGCCGGCCCTAATAGCCTGCGGCCTTGGGCGCTGCGTGGCGGTTGATTGGACGCGGGCGTCTCCACTTCCCACGACGCCTTGGTGATCGCGCAAGTTGGACAAGTCCCTGCATGCAAATCGTGTCATGATTACCTGCGATCGTGGAGGCCGGCAGTTGGTCTTCGCCGGCTATCAGTACGGAACTGCGTGTGCCCTTCCAGTCCATCCCTCCTTGCTTCTCCTTCTTCCCGATCCTTGCTCCGTCTTGCCGCGATGGCTCCGATTCGCTGGTTCTCTGCAGCGGAGAAGGGAAAGGCCCCTCGAGAGGGACCAGACCCGCTCCCGCCGAAGAAACGGCTCGCCCTTTGCGGCCGGGACAAGGAGGACCGTCAGGTGGTGTCGAGGCCTCGGTGCGAGCGGGCTCCGCCGGGGTTCCCGCTTCCCTTGTATGCCCACGTCGAGGGCCTCGAAGGGGTTGGTGCCGATCCCCGTGGTCAGCGCCGTCGTTGGCGCCGATGGGTCACGACGGTGTGGGTTGTTCCTCCTGGGGTCCACGCTGAGTGCTCCTCCCAAGAGTTCGTGCTCCATGTCGCCATTCCTCTCCAGTCTTGGATCCGCCTGCCCCCCTTCTTCGCCGCCATCATCCCGCCGGGGGAACCCCTGGAGCTCTGGCTGCAGCACGCCGGCTGCAGCACCCTCTCGACCAAGGCAGAGGTCGCGGTCGTTGCCCCGGGTGAGGTCTACATGACTCGTGGCTGGAGAGAGATCACCCGGGTTTGCAGGGTAAGGGGCGTCTTCGCGGTCCACTTGGAGTATGATGGCGCTTCGGTGATGTTCTTCAAGGTCTTCGACGCGAACGGGCGCCAGCTGGAGTGTTGCCCCGGGAGAGGTGGCCAGGACCTCGCCATGGTGAGGGCCAGGCCCGTCGACCGCTCCCTTGGCAGCTCTGCAGGCGACGAAGGCGCCGGAGGACCCAGTGACTCCAGTGAGATCTTCGCGACTCCGGAGACGAGTGACGACAGCTACGAGCCCACGAGCCGGCGCTGCTCCCGGAGCAGGGTGGGCTCGTCTGGCCGTGGCCGACTCTGATCTGGATGGGGTTGGCGCCGGCGCTTGATGGCCCACTGTTGATGATGGCATCTTTTGCAGGAGCGCGTGTAGTTAGCATCCCTTAGGATCTGTTCCCTGCGAGGAATCAAAATGCGCCCCATGGGGGCTTGTAAGGTGCATGTAATCCTGTTTGTTAATACATAACCCTTGCTATAGAGCTGTGCGAGTTGCTAATTCCGTCTTAGCTCAGTTCTCCCTTTCGAACCTCACGAGGGCTTGGTGCTCTGCGTCGACAGGTCCTAGTCCCAAGGCGGCATCAGTCGTCGCTGGTATGCCAGGTCGCGATGCCGTGGTCAAGGCCAGGAGGTGAGCGACCCGAGGTCCGGTAAGAGCCCTTGAGTCGCGATGCTCAGGAGGTCCCCTTTGGCGCCCAAGCAGCCATCGTTCGGCGAGAAAGGAGAGCGGCGTCGCTAACACGGAATTGCATTAGGTGCAGAGGTAGTGCTACGATAGCCGGTGCTTTCGGGCGGTGACTTATCTCGAGAGTCGGGGATTATTCCTTGTGTGTCATCGGGTCCGCGCGTCGGCAGGAGCGGAATCGCTCGGCGAGGTCCTCGCGTGCCCCTTCTCCCTCGCCTTTGCTCCCCTTTCTGCTCTACGTCCTCGGGTCCCGGCCCTCGAGCTAGTCTCAGCCATCGCTGGTATGCCAGGTCACGATGCCGTGGTCAAGGCCAGAGGGTGAGGGCTGGAGAGACAATAGGAGCCCTGAGTCGCGATGCTCAGGCACCCCCCTTTAACGTGCAACCGGTTTGCTCGAACGAGAGTGAAAGGAATGCCGTGAGGGCCTTGCCTGGCGCAACTCCCTTAGGGGATCCTGTGAACTCATCATAGAAGGAAGAAGAGGTTGCCATGACAACTATCAGTCTGCCGTTAGTTGCTTCCGAGGGGAGGTGAGGCGCTGGAGGCTTGATGAGGTGGCGCCATGCGGGACTGCCGCGTCCAGAGCCCAGCCATTCAGGTTTGTCGGCGTTGCAGGGACGGACCCATGCGCAAGCGTCGTGCCGTTATGGGAGCAATTACATTAGTTGGCGTCAGTTGAGCAGGAAACTAGATCAAACACGTTAGCCGCGAAGGAGGGGATTCATTCAAACAGATGCTGGGAAGGTAGAAATCGCTGGGTCGGGCCCGAGCAACTTGCGGATGATGCAGCCCGAGGGGCGCCCCCATCAAAGCAAGCTAACGACATGAAATAAAAGGGATACATACCGCAGGGACGGACCCACGCGGCCTGGGAATGATGTAGCCCTGGGAGGGCGCTCCCAGCTGGAAATGAAACTTGTAAGATGTCACCTGAGGGTGTCGAGGGCGAACGGGTGTTGGTGCAGCAGACTCGGTGGGCTGCGGAAGCCGATCCTCACGAGCCCCCAGGCCCAGGGGCTTCGGGGGGCTCCGGAGGCACTGGTAGCTCATCGCGAATCATCTCCATCTCCGCCAAGGCTGCTGAACGCCTGTTTTCTTGAGCCTCCATGATGCCCCTCATGAGGCGCTGGCACGTAGCAATCGCGCTCGGCAAACCGTAAGGCATGCGAACGTAGCTGTGGGGCGGACCCCCGCAGCGCCCCACTCGCGAGGGCCAGAGGCACTCCATCGTGGCGACTTGGTTGAGCCCTGGTACGTCGACGCAGACGTGGAGCCCACCATCCTCGCCCGGATGGGGAGCCATAGCCGGTAGACGGCGGCAACCTCTCATGATTCTTGATTCTTGTAGTTCTTGAATGGCCTTGTCGACGAACTCCTGCAGGTCTGACCTTCCTTGCCTTGCTCCTTCTTGAGGGAAATGTTCTTCGAAACACGCCTCCATGTGGTGCCCAAGCGCCTCCCTCGTGACCCTGGCCAGGTCGGTGGCCCTCCAGGGGAGAGCCCCCGAGCCCTGCCTGAGGAGGGCGTCGGCCGCGCTTTCCTATGCGATGGAAGGAGGTTCCCCCTAGGCAGATGCGGTCCCTGAGGGGCTCGCCTCCCGAGGGGACGGTCCGGACGATGTCTCCTTCTTCTTGGGGGTAGTCTCGGGAAGCCTCCTACTTCCGTGATCCGGGTCTTCCAGTGACGCGGCCTGAAAGGCTCGCTCTAGGGAACACACTTCATCCTTCTCTTCACAGGGAACCGTGATGACTCCGCCACTTCCTGGCATCTTGAGGACGTTGTAGCCATGGTGAGTCACGGCCATGAACTTGGCCAGCGCTGGGTACCCGAGGATGGCATTGTACGGCAGGCGGATGTGGGCGACGTCGAAGTCGATGAGCTCGGTGCGGTAGTTGTCGCGTGCCCCGAAGGTGACGGGGAGGCGGACCTGCCCAATCGGGACCATGGAGCCGTCGGTGACTCCGGAGAAGGGCTTGGTCGGCTGAAGCTGGTCGTAGGGCACTTGGAGATTGTTGAACGTTTCCACGGACAGGACGTTGAGCCCTGCCCCACCATCGATGAGGGTCCTGGTGTCCAGTACATTGCTGATGACTGGGGAGCAAAGCATCGGGAGGACTCCGGCTGTGGCCGCACACTTGAGTTGATCCGCTGAGCTGAATGCGATGGTGCATGCCGACCACCTGAGGGGGCGCGTTGCTTCAAGCCTGGGAGGACTGCATTCACTTCACGGGAAAACTGCTTGAAGATGCGCTGGGAGGCTGGGGCTTGAGCTCCGCCCAGGATGCAGGCGACTGCGCGTGGCTCCTGGAAGCCCCCAGCCCCTTCATCTTGATGGTGGTCCTCATTCTTCCTTAGCTGAGGTGGCAGTGGAGGGAGGCCTGCGTTTCCCTGCTGGTGATCCTCACGAGGCTGATCCCTCCAGTCCCCCTCGTGAGGCAGGTCTCGCCAGCGATCCTCGCGAGGTTGATCACGCCACCCTTGATGCGGGCCGCGGTCTTCCCAGCGTCCTGCGTTTCTTCCTCCTCCACGGCCGTAGCCCCGATCGGCGCGGTCGGGACGACGGCCGATCGTTCCTTCTCGCATGGCATGGAGTTCTTGGCATTCGTTGGTGTTGTGGGTGTGGAGGTCGTGGTACACACAGTACCGGCTGCCCCTGGAGGACTCAGGCAGATCTTTGCCCCGCTTGGTGTCTGGTTCTGCCGCGAGCAAGGCAGCCCCCTTGTGCTTCACGTCCTTGGCCTTGGGCTTCTTCTCCTCTGGGTCTGCGGCAGGTAGCTCGAGGAGGGAGAGGCGTCCCTCCTCAGCCCTGGCGCACTTGGTCGCCAAGTTGAACAGCTCCAGAGAGGTGCACAGGTCTTCATGCATCGCCAGCTCCTCCTTCATCTTGACGTCCCGCACACCATCGGAGAAGGCCGAGATGATGGCCTCCTCGGACACCTTGGGGATCTTGAGGCGCGCGCTGTTGAAGCGCTGGATGTATTTTTGCAGGGTCTCTCCGGGTTGTTGCTTGGTGTGGCGCATGTCACTCACGGCGGGTGGCCAGTCGTGAGTACCTTGGAAGTTGGCGATGAAGCGGGTGCGCATCTGGTCCCAGGAAGAGATCATGCCTGCAGCCAGATTTAGGAGCCAGGTGCGAGCTCCTTCCTTGAGCGCCATGGGGAACCAGTTCGCCATGACCTTCTCGTCCCCGCTAGCAGCTTCGATGCCCAGCTCATAGAGCTGGAGGAACTCTGCAGGGTCAGTCATGCCGTCGTAACGAGGAGGCATGTCTGGCTTGAACTTGCCGGGCCACGCGACGCTACGCAGCTCGGTGGTGTAGGCACGACAGCCTGCGGTGGCCACGAAAGGCTTCGGCTGGTGGAGAGTTCGGTCTAGAGGGTCCCCACGCGCTGCAGCTAGGAGCAGCGTGGGGTCTTGGCGTGCCAGAGCTGGAGCAGGGTCGCGGCGTGCCGGAGCAGGGAGCGCCCGGGCAGCTTCTTGCGGGCGAGGGACTTCTTGGCAGCTCCGTTCTTGTTGCGCTGGCACCTGACGGAGTGGGTTCCGCCCAGGGTCCACGCGCCTTGGAGCCATGGTGTCTTCTTGGAGAGGAGGCGGCTGGTACGCCCCCGGAGCCTCGTTGCCCTCGCGGGGCGGGGTGCGGCGCAGCGGAACGGACGGCGCGGGAGAGCCCCCTGCGACGCGGTCGAGCCACTCTTCGTAGGCTTCGTCGACGGGACGGTAGCGCAGGAGCTCGTTTGCCGCGATGAGTGCAGCTCGAGCCTCCAAGGGTGCGCGGAGTGCGCGGGACGAAGAACCAGCTGGTGCGAGCGATGGAGTAGCGGTGCGGCCGTCTTGCCGCACGGACGGATGCTGAGACGACACTTGATGCTCGCCCCCCGCCGGGCCGGTGGCGGCGTTGATGGCGGTGACGGGGAACGACGAGGACGTCCGCCGACGGGCGCCGTCTGGGCGACGCGGGAAGCGATGGCGGCCCGGCGCTCGGCGGGGGCCCGACGAGCGTCGGACATGGATGCGACGGTCGGAGGAGAACGGAGCGGTGGAAGACAAATTCCGGCGCACCCCTACCTGGCGCGCCAAATGTCGGATTTCGGGTTCTGGCAGACCCTTAAGGTTCGAACACTGGGATGCGCGCAGAGATTACGTCTTCTACCTCCCCGTCTTGTAAAGATCTAGACTACAGAAAGAACTACACAAGAGACACAAAGTTTATACTGGTTCTGGCCACCGTTATGGTGTAATACCCTGCTCCAGTGTGTGGTGGGTGGATTGCCTCTTGGGGCTGATGATGATGAACAATACAAGGAAGAACAGCCTCGCGAGGGTCTGCTCTTGGCTGGGGCGATGAAATGCTGGGAGGAGTTCAGCCGCCCTTCTCTCTCTCTCTCTCTCTCTCTCTCTCTCTCTCTATCTCTATCTGCCTTACTCTCATTTGCCAGCCCCCTTTCTCTTTTTCCCCGCTTTGCTCTGTGGGTGGCTGGTCCTATTTATAGAGGCCCTGGTCCTCTTCCCAAATATTGAGTGGGAAGGGAGCCAACAATGGCGGGCTAATTTGAAGGGGGACAACAAGTATCAGCTATCCTGACAAAAGTAGTCTTCGCCTGTGCAAAGCTCTGGTGATGACGCCATCTTGGGCTCCACGGTGACCTCCGTTTCGTAGTCCTCCTGGTCTTGGTCTCATTGCACCGAAATGGCAACCTTTGCCTGATGCCTCGGTACTCCACGGCTGCGCTTGCCCCCTTTACACTAAAGAGGAAAGGAGGACGCTGCACGGGCTGGCGCCCGCCTGGCGCCCTGAGTCGTCATGGCTTGCGTCACGGGCACCTCGCGAGGTACCCCGCCTTGATCTCTCCACCTCCTCGCAAGCCAGCCTGACGAGGCCGTGCCTGAGGAAGCTCTGTGTCTTCCGCCCCGCGACGCATGGCCCCTCGCGAGGGTCTTGGGTTTGTGTTGGTGAAGATAGGCCGTGCTGGGCCCCCTTCGAGCCACGCCGCAGGCCGTAGGCAGGCAAGTCTGGGGACCCCCGTTCCCAGAACGCCAACAGTCTCCTATTACCATCGATCCTAGACGCGCAGTTAGGGACACCCTACCCGAGATTCGTTGGTTTTGACACCGATAGGGGGCACCCTACAATGCACAAGTTTCTCTTAACCATGTGTGATGCCCCCCTCCACAGTTACACACCTCGATCATATCGTCATAGTGCTTAGGCAAAGCCGTGCGCCGGTAACTTCATCATCACCGTCACCCCGCTGTCCTGCTAACGGAACTCTCCCTCGTCCTCAACTGGATCAAGAGATCGAGGGATGCCATTGAGCCGAACGTGTGCTGAACGAGGAGGTGTCGTACGTTCGGTGCTTGGATCGGTTGGATCGTGAAGACGTTCGACTACATCAACCGCATTACTAAACGCTTCCTCTTTTGGTCTACGAGGGTACGTGGACACACTCTTCCCTCTTGTTGCTACGCAACTCCTAGATAGATCTTGCGTGATGGTAGGAATTGTTTTGAAATACCACGTTCCCCAATAGCCCCCTCTTCCAGAAATATGGGCTTCTCCTCGCAAAAAAGGGATTTAAGATGGATAGGCTTTTGTATGGGTCCAGTCGGCTGCCCGTGTTTCGTATTGGAGGGCCTTCACACTAGAGGCAGCCCATTGGAGACACTCTCCAGCTCTCCAGCTTATTTCCCATTCTAAAGAAAAATAAGAGACGCTTCCAGCTTAATTATGGCTCCTCATCGGTAACATTTTTCAACTTGAAAAAAAGTTCTAGCTGCTTTTTGGGCTGGCTTGGCATCCACAAAATTAGAGGATGGTGTACTGCATGCAGACACTCACACTGGTCATAGTGCGGCAAAATGAGGGGTCAAATAACATGCCCATGATATACATAGATTAATAGGGATTGTGGGGGATTAAATCATGTACAAGCCAAATTCCCCTCCATTCCTCTCCAAACCCCTTGGGAGGAGGTTGAACCGAACAAGGCCTAAGACTAACCATAGTGGGAGTAACTTAATTCCATAGGGTATCATAATATGATACTCAACCCTCTCTTTCTTCATTTAATTCTACGCCACCTCATCAAATTTGCCTAATAGTTGGCATGCATGATACTACTTATGTTACCCCCATTACAACCAGCCTGATAGAATTAATATACCTAATCTAAATGGTTGCCGCCCGATCTTTGTTCCCCTCCAGCATCCGATAGAAGAAGAATCGTGCAAGACAATGGCTATATTCATCGGCGTCGCCTCGGCGGTGGCCTTCATGGGATACAATTGGCGGCGGCCTCCTGTGTTCTACTTCTCCTTGATGATGGAGGCGGGCAGGGACGTGCTGGCCATCACCTCGTCGACATCCGTGTAGCCGCTTCACCTTGTCGACATCTGTGTAGCCGCTTCACCTCGTCGACATCCACAGCAGCTTCTTTCTCTGCCTGCATGTCGCGGCTACGCATGCATGGACGGCGAATGGCATAGTCGCAGACACTGGAGGCGTTGTACAAAGCAGCGGCGTCGAGGGCAGCGACGTTGCCCGTGCCATAGTGCTCCCTGACAAGCTGACGTGGAGCAAGTCGGCACTCTTCCTCGAGCTGTATTGGAGCGGCCAGCTATGCAACCACACACTGGCTTAGTGCGACAACTGCCTCCGACGGGCTAGGCGAGGTAAGTGGAGCAGTTACCTGCCTCGCTCGTAACTGTCATGCTCAATGGGCCACCCAGACGAATTTTATGCCGGAGAATTGCTCTTCCTGCTCGTCGTATGCCGTTGAAAGAGTGGACAAAATGGTGGAAGGAGGAGCTTGGCCGGCGTCCTCCTCCTAAACGGACGTGTGTAGCCGAAGTGGGTTTCTCGCATTCCACGTGGGTTTCAATGTAGGTTTTTGAATGTGGCGTGGAGGCGAGTATAGCTGGGAGTGCAGGGGGTGGCACCCTGGGCCGGCGCGCCACTTCAAATGGCGGACACAGTAAGAGGTCGCGTCTGCCCTGACCCCCTTGACCGTGGACCTTGACGGTGTATGTCACCTTGTGTCCAGATCCGAGATGACTCCAAGTTCGACCACCGTGATGCTAAGTGCGAGCCGAGGAATACTGTTGGAGACACCCCCCTCATAAGTTCCTACGAAGAGAGTAGTACTTGCTCTAAATGATGTGCCGCTGCAAGAGCCACCTATATTAAATAACTGTCGGCGTTCTGGGAATGGGGGTCCCCAGACTTGCCTGCCTGCGGCCTGCGGCGTGGCTCAAAAGGGGCCCAGCGCGGCCCATCTTCACCAACACAAACTCAAGACCCTCGCGAGGGGCCAAGCCTCGCGGGGCGGACGAGCAGAGCTTCCTCAGGCACGGCCTCGTCAGGCTGGCTCGCGAGGAGGCGGAGATATCAAGGCGGGGTACCTCGCGAGGTGCCCGTGTCGCAAGTCATGACGACTCAAGGCGCCAGGCGGGCGCCAGCCCGCGCAGCGTCCTCCTTTCCTCTTTGGTGCAAAGGGGGCAAGCGCAGCCGCGGAGTACCGAGGCATCAGGCAAAGGTTGCCATTTCGGTGCAACAAGACCAAGACCAGGAGGACTACGAGACAGAGGTCACCGTGGAGCCCAAGACAGCGTCATCACCACAACTTTGCGCAGGCGAAAACTACTTTTGTCAGGATAGCTGATACTTGCTGTCCCCCTTCAAATTAGCCTGCCATTGTTGGCTCCCTTCCCGCTCAATATTTGGGAAGAGGACTAGGGCCTCTATAAATAGGACCGTCCACCCACATAGCAAAGGGGTCGGTTCAGTCGCTTCCAAAGGCTCTCGACAAGTCGGTAGGTTGGAAGCAGAGAGAGAGAGAGAAAGGTGGGTGAACTCCTCCCAGCAGTTCATTGCCCCAGCCAAGAACAGACCCTCGCGAGGCTGTTCTTCCTTGTATTGTTCATCATCATCAGCCCAAGAGGCAATCCACACACCACACACTGGAGTAGGGTATTACACCACAACGGTGGCCCGAACCAGTATAAACCCTGTGTCTCTTGTGTTGTTCTTCCCGTAGTTCTGATCCTAGCATGGTGGAGGGGTGCAGGTAGGTAGGAGGTGAAATTTGCGTGCGCACCCCAGCGTTCGAACCTCAAGGGTCTGCCGGAACCCAAAATCCGACATTTGGTGCGCCAGGTAGGGGTGCGCCGGAATTCGTCTTCCATCACCCCATTCTCCTCCGACCATCACGCTCATGTCTGACGCTCGCCGGGCCAGGGCGGAGCGCCGGGCCGCCCTCACTTCCCGCGTCGCCCAGACAGCCCCTGTCGGCGGGCGTTCTCGCCGTTCCCCGTCGCCTGCCGTCAAAGCCGCCACCAGCCCGGCGGGGGACAAATAGCAAGCATCGTCTCAGCATCCATCCGCGCGCCAAGATGGCCGCACCGCAACTCCCTCGCTCGCCCCAGCTGGATCTTCGTCCCACGCGCTCCGCGCGCCCATGGAGGCTCGGGCTGCGCTCAACGCGGCGAACGAGCTCCTGCGCTACCATCCCGTCGATGACGTCTACGAAGAATGGCTCGACCGCGTCGCCGAGCTCGTCCGCGCCACGGGGGGCTCTTCCGCGCCGTCCGTTCCACTGCACCGCACCCTGCCCCGCGCGGGCGACGAGGCTCGGGCGGCGCCCCGGCCGCCTCCTCCTCAAGAAGACGCCATGGCTCCAAGACGCATGGCCCCCTGGGCGGAGCCCGCTCCGTCAGGTGCTAGCACGGCAAGAACTGAGCTGCCAAGAAGTCCCTCGCCAGCCAGAAGCTGCCCGAGCGCTCCCTGCTCCAGCACGTCGTGACCATCATCCTGCTCTAGCACGTGGGGGCATGCAAGACCAGGCTCTCCATCACCCAAGGCCTCCCGTGGCCACAGCAGGCTGCCGCTGTCGGCATTCTGGGAACGGGGGTCCCTAGACTTGCCTGCCTGCGGCGTGGCTCAAAGGAGGCCCAGTGCGGCACGTCTTCATCGACACAATACTCAAGACCCTCGCGAGGGGCCAAGCCTCGCGGGGCGGACGACACGGCGCATCATCAGGCGCAGCCTCATCAGGCTGGCTCGCCAGGAGGCGGAGAGATCAAGGCAGGGTACCTCGCGAGGTGCCCATGATGCAAGCCATGACGACTCAAGGCGCCAGGCGGGCGCCAGTGCGCGCAGTGTCCTCCTTTCCTCTTTGGTGAAAAGGGGGCAAGCGCAGCCGCAGAGTACCGAGGCATCAGGCAAAGGTTGCCATTCTGGTGCAACGAGAACAAGACCAGGAGGACTACGAGACGGAGGTCACCATGGAGCCCAGCACGGGGTCACCACAGAGCCTTTGGCAGGCGAAGACCAACTTTAGTCAGGATAAGTGTACTAGATGTTCCCCTTCGAATTGGCCAATTGTTGGTGCCCTTCCCTCTCAATATTTGGGAAGAGGCCCAGGGACTTTGCCTATAAATAGGACTAGCCACCCCCAGGGTAGGGCAATTAGAAGAAAGGGGGTTGGTTCGTTCGGTTTGCAAGCAGAGGGAGTGGGTGAGAGAGAGAGAAGGGTGACTGAACTCCTCCTAGCAGTTCATCGCCCCAGCCAAGAACAGACCCTCACGAGGCTGTTCTTCCTTGTATTGTTCATCATCACCAGCCCCAGGAGGCAATCCACCAACCACACACTGGAGTAGGGTATTACAACACAACAGTGGCCCGAACCAGTATAAATCTTGAGTCTCTTGTGCAGTTCTTTTAATAGTTTAGATCTTTGCGAGACGGGGAGGTAGAAGGCGTGATCTCCGTGCGCACCCCAGTGTTCGAACCTTAAGGGTCTGACGGAACCCGTGATCCGACATTTGGCGCGCCAGGTAGGGGTGCGCCAGAATCTGGCTTCCACCACTCCGCTCTCCTCCGACCGTCGCATCCATGTCTGACGCTCGTCGGGCCTGCGCCAAGCGTCGGGCCGCCATCGCTTCTCGCATCGCCCAGACGGCCCCCGTCGGTGGGCGTCCTCGTCATTCCCCGTCGCCCGCCGTCAACGCCGCCACCGGCCCGGTGGGGGGGGGGGGGCGAGCAGCTAGCGTCGTCTCAGCATCCATCCATGCGGCAAGACGGCCGCACCGCTACTCCATCGCTCACCCCAGCCGGCTCTTCATCCCGCGCGCTCCGCGCACCCTTGGAGGCTCAAGCTGCGCTCATTGCGGCAAACGAACTCCTGCGCTACCACCCCGTCGACGACGTATACGAGGAGTGGCTCGGCCGTGTCGCCGAGCTCGTCCGCGCCGTAGGGGGATCTCCTGCGCCGTCCACTCCGCTGCGCCGCACCCCACCCCGCGTGGGCAATGAAGCTCCGAGGGCGTACCAACCGCCTCCTCTCCAAGAAGACGCCATGGCTCCAAGGCATGTGGCCCCTGGGTGGAACCTGCTCCGCCAGATACCAGCACAGCATGAACGGAGCTGCCAAGAAGTCCCTCGCCCGCAAGGAGCTGCCCGGGCGCTCCCTGCTCCGGCATGCCTCGACCCTTCTCCGGCTCCGGCACGCCAAGACCCCGCTCTGCTCCTAGCTACAGCGCGTGGGGACCCTCAAGGCCAAGCTCTCCCTTAACTGAAGCCTCCTGTAGCCACCGCCGACTGCCGCGCCTACACCACCGAGCTGCGCAGCGTCGCGTGGCCCGGCAAGTTCAAGCCAGACCTGCCTCCTCGCTACGACGGCACAACTGATCCCGCAGAGTTCCTCCAGCTCTATGAGCTGGGCATCGAGGCTGCCAGCAGGGATGAAAGGGTCATGGCGAACTGGTTCCCCATGGCACTGAAGGAAGGAGCTCGCACCTGGCTCCTGAATCTGTCTTCGGGCATGATCTCCTCCTAGGACCAGATGCGCACTCGCTTCATCGCCAACTTCCAAGGTACCCGCGATCGGCCGCCTGCCATGAGCGACATGCGCCGCATCAAGCAGCAACCTGGGGAGACCCTGTAAAAGTACATCCAGCGCTTCAAAAGTGTGCGCCTCAAGATCCCCAAGGTGTCCGAGGAAGCCATCATCTCGGCCTTCTCCGATGGCGTGCGCGACGTCAAGATGAAGGAGGAGCTGGTGATGCATGAAGACCTCTGCACCTCCCTGGAGCTGTTCAACTTGGCGACCAAGTGCGCCAGGGCTGAGGAGGGACGTCTCTCCCTCCTCGAGCTGCCTTCCGCAGACCCAGAAGAGAAGAAGCCCAAGGCCAAGGACGAGAAGAGCAAGGGGGCTGCCATACTCGCAGCAGAACCAGACACCAAGCGGGGCAAGGATCTGCCCGAACCCTCTAGGGGCAGCCGGTACTGTGTGTACCACGACCTCCACACCCACAACACCAATGAATGTCAAGAACTCTGCGCCGTGCGAGAAGGAAGGATCGGCCGTCGCCCTGACCGTGCCGACCGGGGCTACGACCAAGGAGGAGGAAGAAACCCAGGACGCTGGGAAGATCGCGGCCCGCGCCACGGGTGGCGCGACCAACCTCACGAGGACCGCTGGCAGGACCTGCCTCGCGAGGGGGACTGGAGGGATCAGCCTCATGAGGATCGCCCTCATGGCAACGCAGGCCTACCTCCGCTGCCGCCTCAGTCAAGGAGGAACGAAGACCGCCATCAAGACGAGGGGGCTGGGGGCTTCCAAGAGCCACGCGCAATCGCCTGCATACTAGGCGGAGCTCAAGCCCCAGCCTCTCAACGTATCTTCAAGCAGTTTGCCCGCGAAGTGAATGCAGTTCTCCCCAAGCTCGAACCAACGCACCCCTCAGGTGGTCGGCATGCGACATCACATTCAGCTCAGCAGACCAGCTCAAGTGCGCGGCCATGGCTGGAGTTCTCCCGATGCTTTGCTCCCCAGTCATCAGCAACATGCTGGTCACCAGGACCCTCATCGACGGAGGGGCAGGGCTCAACGTCCTGTCCGTGGAAACATTCAACAACCTCCAAGTGCCCTATGACCAGCTTCAGCCAACCAAGCCTTTCTCCGGAGTCACCAACGGTTCCACAATCCCGATCAGGCAGGTCCGCCTCCCTGTCACCTTCGGGGCCCGCACCAACTACCGCACCGAGCTCATCGACTTCGACGTCGCCCACATCCGCCTGCCATACAACGCCATCCTCGGGTACCCAGCGCTGGCCAAGTTCATGGCCGTGACTCACCATGGCTACAACGTCCTCAAGATGCCAGGAAGTGGCGGCGTCATCACGGTGACAGGAGGATGCAGTGTGTTCCCTGGAGCGAGCCTATCAGGCCGCGTCGCTAGAAGACCCAGATCACGGAAGCAGGAGGCTTCCTGAGACCACCCCCAAGAAGAAGAAGACGTCGTCAGGCTCAGACCCTCAGGAGGCAGGCCCTTCAGGGCCCGTGTCTACCCAGGGGGACCTCCCTTCCATCGCGTAGGAAAGCGCGCCCGATGCCCTCGTCAGGCAGGGCTCGGGGGCTCTCACCTGGAGGGCCACCGACCTAGCCAGGGTCACGAGGGAGGCGCTTGGGCACCATGTGGAGGCGTGCTTCGAAGCACGTTTCCCTCGAGAAGGAGCTAGGCAAGGAAGGTCAGACCAGCAGGAGTTCGTTAACAAGGCCAGTCAAGAACTACAGGAGTCAAGGATCATGAGAGGTTGCCGCTGTCTACCAGCTGTGGCCCCACATCCAGGCGAGGATGGTGGGTTGCGCGTCTGCGTCGACGTACCAGGGCTCAATCAGATCGCCATGACGGAGCGTCTCTGGCCCTCGCAAGTGGGGCGCTGCAGGGGTCCACCCCACAGCTATGTTCGCATGCCTTACGGCCTGCCGAGCATGGCTGCGGCGTACCAGCGCCTCATGAGGGGCATCATGGAGGCTCAGGAAGACAGGCGTTTCGCGGCCCTGGCGGAGATGAAGACAGCTCGCGAGGAGCCACCAGTGCCTCTGGAGCCTCCCGAGGCCTCGGGGCCTGGGGGCTCATGAGGATCGGCTTCCGCAGCCCACCGAGTCTGCTGCACGAATGCCACTTCGCCGACGACATCCTCAGGTGACATCTTTCAAGCTTCATTCCCAGCTGGGAGTGCCCTCCCAGGGTTGCATCACACCCAGGCCGTGTGGGTCCGTCCCTGCGGCATGTATCCCGTTTTATTTTTCGGTCGTTAGTTTGCCTTGTTGGGGGCGCCCCTCGGGCTGCAACATCCCCAAGCCGCTCGGGCTAGGCCCAGCGGCGTTTATCTCCCTCGCGTTTATTTCCAACTATGCATTCGCCTATCCGCGGCATCCCTTCTTCTCCATGTCGGCCACTTGCACGTTAAAGGGGGGTGCCTGAGCATCGCAACTTAGGGATCTTACTGGCTCTCCAGCCCTCACCCTCTGGCCTTGTCCACGGCATCGCGACCTGGCATACCAGTGATGGCTGAGACAAGCTCGAGGGCTGGGACCCGAGGACGTAGAGTACCGGCATCTAACCAAATTTTCCAGGGACACATCTCAAGATACGACCCAGTGCCAGGCGCATCCCGCCTAGAGGTAGGGCCTCGTGAGTCCCGCGCTGGCTCACGGGTGCCCAGATACACCTCACCTAGCCCTACCGTGACGGCCACGTGTCAGGGCGGGGCTGTACACGCCCCGGGGGCTCCTCCCGGAGGGGAGCCCCCTCCCACGTACCAGTGGAAGCACCATGCTCCGCGCTGGCTGACGACAATGCCAAGGAGCGGCTATGCCCTTACACATACGGAAGCGCTATGCTCCGCGTAGGTGATAAACAACTGAGGGTGGCCTCCGGGCCGCATTAACCTCAGGGAGCCTAGAGCTCAGTGGCTGGCCTCACCGCAACGTCTCCCCTCGGGAGTGCCGCGCGAGGGGGCTAGGCACGGGGGCTACGACTGGGTCACACCCAGACGTACGCCGCCCAGCCAGGCCCCTCGGGCCTGGTTCGTCGCGCGTCTCTCCCTGAGCGGAGCCAAGGTATGAAGGCTGTTTGAGCGTCAAGGGGGACCCCTGAGCATCGTGACTCAGGGGCCTAACTGGTCCCATAGCCCCTCACTCCTTAGTTCCGAAATTCTATGCTGGGTGAGGTACGCGCGGGGCCGGGCTCTGCAGACGTAGAATGGTAGCCCCGCTTACATCTCACCTCAGCACCCGCTGTTTGCGCGTCAAAGGGGACTCCTGAGCATCGCGACTCAGGAGCCTAACTGGCTCCGTAGCCCCTCACTCCTTAGTTCCGAAAGGCTATGCTGGGTGAGGTACGCGCGGAGTCGGGCTCTGCAGACGTAGAACGGAAGATACACCTACATCACGCCTCCCTACTAGTTGTTCGTGCGCCAAGGGGGACTCCTGAGCATCGCGAATCAGGAGCCTAACTTGTCATGTAGCCCCTCACTCCTTTGGTCCCGTCCTGGTTTCCGGTCGGGGCTAATGCTGGGTGAGGCACGCGCGGGGCCGGGCTCTGCCGGTGTAGGACACAAGCAAGTAGGGAAGAAAAGCATAAAATTCAAGGAATTTAAAAGCAAATATTACAACCCATACTGTCATCTCAGTACCAAACGCAAGTTTAAATGCCTCCCCGAGGCGTGATGCATGTGCAGGAATTGAAAGAAGAACAGGGATGGAACGGAGTCACTTGTCGGCGGTGAAGCCGTGTGGAGTGGCTTCGCCTCGTGGAGCAGCAGGGCCGGCAGCGCCTTGCTTTGGCCTGGTGCTGAAGGCCCGGAACTTCCCCAGCGGCGCCTCCGTGCGCCCCTTCACGGCTTTGACAGCGGCGGCAGCACCCTCGCCGCTCACCGGTTCCAGCAGGCCGTCGAGGTCGGCGCTGGGATCGCGAAGGTAGATGTGGGCGAAGACCCGCGTCAGCGCAGCAGAAGACAGGACACGCGCCTCGGCCTCGGCCATGGGGCCGATGCCAAGGGCGACATCCCCAAGGGCCTTAACCAGGAAGGGAAGCATCTTGGCATGGCCGTCCCCGTCACCGGCTAGCGGGCTGTCCAGGCCGCTCTCGTAAAGCGTCTTCAGCGAAGCGCGGGCATCTTTCTCCATTTCCGCGAAGGCCACGCGATCCTCGGCGAGGACCCGAGGCTTGGCGTCCAACTCGGCCTTCGTCACCTCCAGCTCCTTCTTCAACGTGCCTAAGCGGTCGCGGCGCTTCTTGAGCTTGGCCTCCTGGTCCTCGAGCGCCGCCTCGCGCGCCTTCGCCCCCTTCTCCTGCTCTTGGCGAAGACGGACCTCCTCCGCAAGTTGGCCTTGCAAGCCTTGCAGCTCGTCCTCCAACTCCTTGCAGCGACCACGGACCCCAGCCACCTCTCCCAGGGCCGCGTCTCGGGCAGCCTTCGCCTCAAGGGTGGCCTCCCTCTCTCCGTCATAGGCCGTTGAGGCCTGAACCAACGCCGCCCGAATCGAAGCATCAGAGCGAATCCACCCCGAAGCCAGTTCCAGGCGCCCGGCCACCAGGCAAGGGTCGGCGTCGAGAAGATCCTGCTGCAGCCGGTCCAGCTCAGCAACGGCACGCTCCAGGATGGAAGAAGAAGGCGGAGAAACATCTGTGCGCTCCAAGACAACAGGAGGAGTTGGGGAAGCAATGGTCGGTGGAACGGGAGGAGAAAGTAGCGGCGGCGAGGCCGCAGTGCCCCGAGGCGGAGTCCGCTGCGCCTCCACAGCCGTAGCAGCGGCGCCAGACGAGGGAACCTCGGGAGTCGCTCGAGCCATGGGGGCTGGGCTCGCCCCAGCCAGCTCAGCCAAGCCTCGCAAGGATGAGCGGGTAGGAGAGGCCCGCGCGTCACGATCTCCCTCCCCTGCAGGCGGAGGCGTTGCCGCAGATGGGGCCTCGGGGGCTCCCTTCGGCTTCTTCACCATGGGCGCCAGCCTACTCAAGAGAAGCAATCATCAAGCCTGGTCGGCGGAACGAGAAACAAAAGACCAAGGATCAGGCACTTACGGGTCGTCGCCAGAAAGCTCTAGCTGCCTCTGGCCATACTTGAAGCCTGAGAGCCGGCTGGAGGGGTCGACCTCAGAAGCAGAAGGCGCATCCACAGTCTGCCCCGGAGTCAGGACGGACCCGCGGGGGATCGACCCGGTCCTGCCCCTCTTCGGGATCGAGGGCGAGCTCCCGCTGCCGAGCACGTCATCTTCATCATCATCATCATCACTCAGCGAAAGGCGGAGAGTACGGGACCCGCGCCGGGGGAGGGGAGCCCTCGACTCTCCATCGGTCGCCCCAGAGTCGGGCCCCTCTCGCCGCTCCTCTTCGTCCACCTCCTTGCTGGAGTCGCTGGAGGGCACATCCACCGGTCCTTCGAAAGCCGCCACGGGCACGAGCCCGTCCCCGTTAAAAACGGGCATGGACTTCACCACTTGCTCCCAGTCGTCGCGAAGGAACAAGGGCTTGGGAGCACCCTCCAACCTTGCCACCTCGCCCCCGACCAGAGATTGGAGAATCGCGGTCACATCCTCTTCGCCCACAGCCGCGGGGCTCGGATGAGGCCTCCATATTGGAGGAGAGTACTGTCAGAGTGGAGCCAGCTGGTGCTCCAAGAACTCCCTCAGCAACAACACACCGGTCAACTTCACCGCCGCCATGCTGGCCGGCCTCAAGTCCGCATCCATCTTCTCCAGCACCAGTTTTGCGCGAGGGTCCATGAGCTCCACTCGGCCCCAGTAGCCGGAGCTCGCGGGCGGCTCCGCGGGCAAGATCAGCCTAGGATGGACGCGCCCGGCATCCACCAAGACCCACTTGCTCCTGAAGCCCTCAATCCTCTTCCCGGGATTCGAGATGGCAATGGTGCCGCCATACGCGACGAAGCCCGCGCACGCGGAAGGAGAGCTGCGAGTGACCCGGAGGGAGAAGTAGTGGCGCAGCAAGGCCACCGAAGGCTGCACCCCTACGTGGGCCTCGCAGTAGTAAGCGAAGATCGCTAGAAGAAGAACAGAGTTGGGGTGGAGATGCAGAGCCTGCAAGTTGTAATGGCGGAGGACAGAGAAGAAGAACTCGGAGAAGGGAGGCACCAGGCCCGCAGCAATGGAGCTTACAAAGAGAGGATAAAAGGTGCTCCCTCGGCCCTTGGGGGTGGCGGAGCCGGCCTTGAACACCTTCGTCCCGTTGATACCCTGCGCCGCCGCCATCTGGCGCAGCCGGGCAAGGCCGGCCTTGGACACATTCGAGGAGTCCAGAGCAGGGGAATACCAAGCTTCAGCCGGAGACTAACGAGGCGCCATGGCTTCCTAGCTCACGCAGCCGGAGTAGATCTGGAAGTTTGGAGGAAGAAAGGGAAGGCGCAAGAAAGGGGATCTGAGCAGCAACCGGAGAAAGCAAAAGGCAAAGTCTAGGCAGATGCCGCTCCTTTATCAACCTGCGCGGTTGCTGAAGCACTTGCGTCCAATCAACCGCCACGCGGCGCCGAAAGCCGCAGGCTATTAGGGCCTGCGGCGCTTCGCCCTTGCCCTTTCGCCTCTCAGCACGGCCAAGTCCATGCGTGCCTTGGGCCTGGGGGCTACTGTCGGCTTTTTGGGAACGGGGGTCCCCAGACTTGCGTGCCTGCGGCCTGCGGCGTGGCTCAAAGGAGGCCCAGTGCGGCCCGTCTTCATCGACACAAGACTCAAGACCCTCGCGAGGGGGCAAGCCTCGTAGGGTGGACGACACGGCGCATCCTCAGGCGCAGCCTCATCAGGCTGGCTCGCGAGGAGGCGGAGAGATCAAGGCAGGGTACCTCGCGAGGTGCCCATGAAGCAAGCCATGACGACTCAAGGCGCCAGGCGGGCGCCAGTGCACGTAGTGTCCTCCTTTCCTCTTTGGTGAAAAGGGGGCAAGCGCAGCCGCGGAGTACCGAGGCATCAGGCAAAGGTTGCCATTTCGGTGCAACGAGACCAAGACCAGGAGGACTACGAGATGGAGGTCACCATGGAGCCCAGCACGGCGTCACCATAGAGCCTTTGGCAGGCGAAGACCAACTTTAGTCAGGATAACTGTACTAGATGTTCCCCTTTGAATTGGCCAATTGTTGGCGCCCTTCCCGCTCAATATTTGGGAAGAGGCCCAGGGCCTTTGCCTATAAATAGGACTAGCCACCCCTAGGGTAGGGCAATTAGAAGAAAGGGGGTTGGTTCGTTCGGTTTGCAAGCAGAGGGAGTGGGTGAGAGAGAGAGAAGGGTGACTGAACTCCTCCTAGCAGTTCATCGCCCCAGCCAAGAACAGACCCTCGCGAGGTTGTTCTTCCTTGTATTGTTCATCATCACCAGCCTCAGGAGGCAATCCACCAACCACACACTGGAGTAGGGTATTACACCACAACGGTGGCCCGAACTAGTATAAATCTTGAGTCTCTTATGCAGTTCTTTTAATAGTTTAGATCTTTGCGAGACGGGAAGGTAGAAGGCATGATCTCCGCGCGCACCCCAGTGTTCGAACCTTAAGGGTCTGCCGGAACCCGTGATCCGACAGCCGCGCCTACTCCACCGAACTGCGCAGCGTCGCGTGGCCAGGCAAGTTCAAGTCGGACCTGCCTCCTCGCTACGATGGCATGGCCGACCCTGGGGAGTTCTTCCAGCTCTACGAGCTGGGCATCAAAGCTGCCAATGGAGACGAGAAGGTAATGGCGAACTGGTTTCGCATGGTGCTCAAGGACGGGGCCCGCACCTGGCTCCTGAACCTGGCTCCAGGCACAATCTCCTCCTGGGAAGAGATGCGCACCCGCTTCATCGCCAACTTCCAAGGTACTCATGACCGGCCACCCGCCGTGAGCGACATGCGCCGCATCAAGGAACAACCCGGGGAGACCCTGCAGAAGTACATCCAGCGCTTCAACAACGCACACCTCAAGATCCCGAAGGTGACTGAGGAGGCCATCATCTCAGCTTTCTACGACAGCGTGCGTGACATCAAGATGAAGGAGGAGCTGGCGATGCATGAAGACTTGTGCACTTCCTTGGAGCTGTTAAACTTGGCAAACAAGTGCGCCAGGGCTGAGGAGGGGCGTCTCTCCCTCCTCGAGCTGCCTGCCGCAGACCCAGAAGAGAAGAAGCTCAAGGCCAAGGATGTGAAGCGCAAGGGGGTTGCAGTGCTCGCGGCAGAACCGGACACCAAGCGGGGCAGAGATCAGCCCGAACCTCCCAAGGGAAGCCGGTATTGCGTGTACCACGACCTCCACACCCACAACACCAGTGAGTCCCAAGAACTCCAAGCCGTGCGAGAAGGAAGGATCGGCCGTCGCCCAAAGCGCGGTGACCGGGGCTACGGCCGAGGAGGAGGAAGGAACGCAGGACGCTGGGAAGACGATGGCCCGTGCCAGGGGTGGCGCGACCAACCTCGCGAGGATCGCTGGCAAGACCCGCCTCGCGAGGGAGGCTGGAGGGATCAGCCTCGCGAGGATCGCCCGCAAGGCAACGCAGGCCTCCCACCGCTGCCGCCGCAGCCAAGGAGAAACGAGGACCGCCACCAGGACGAGGAGGCTGGGGGCTTCCAGGAGCCGCGCGGGATCGCCTGCATCCTGGGCGGAGCTCAAGCCCCAGCCTCTCAATGCATCTTCAAGCAGTTCGCCCGCGAAGTGAATGCAGCCCTCCCCAGGCTCGAAACCGCGTGCCCTCTCAGGTGGTCAGCATGCGCCATCACATTCAGCTCAGCAGATCAACTCAAGTGTGCGGCAACAGCCGGAGTCCTCCCGATGCTTTGTTCCCCAATCATCAGCAACGTGGTGGTCACCAAGACCCTCATCGATGGCGGGACAGGGCTCAACGTCCTGTCCGTGGAGACATACAACAACCTCCAAGTGCCCCAAGCCGTTCTCCGGCATCATCGATGGCTCCACAGTCCCGATCGGGCAGGCCC
Organism: Triticum monococcum; assembly: GCA_034509565.1. Classification (NCBI taxonomy): domain Eukaryota; kingdom Viridiplantae; phylum Streptophyta; class Magnoliopsida; order Poales; family Poaceae; genus Triticum; species Triticum monococcum. The sequence goes on from CM067847.1 coordinate 575,397,036, forward strand.
GCCTGCCTGTCACCTTCGGGGCACGCGACAACTACCGCATTGAGCTCATTGACTTCGACGTCGCTCACATTCGCCTGCCATACAATGCCATCCTTGGGTACCAGTGCTGGCCAAGTTCATGGCCGTAACTCACCACGGATACAACGTCCTCAAGATGCTAGGAAGCGGCGGAGTCATCACGGTGCCCTGTGAAGAGAAGGACGCGGTGTGTTCCCTGGAGCGAGCCTTTCAGGCCGCATCACTAGAAGACCTAGATCACGGAAGCAGGAGGCTTCCCGAGGCCGCGCCCAAGAAGAAGAAGACGTCGTCTGGCCTGGCCCCTCAGGAGGCAGGCCCCTCTGGGCCCGTGCCTGCCCAGGGGGAACCTCCTTCCATCGCATAGGAAAGCGCGCCCAGCGCCCTCCTCAGGCAGGGCTCGGGGGCTCTCCCCTGGAGGGCCACCGACCTAGCTAGGGTCACGAGGGAGGCGCTTGGGAACCACATGGAGGCGTGTTTCGAAGAACGTTTCCCCCAAGAAGGAGCGAGGCAAGGAGATCCAGACCCACAGGAGTTCGTCAGCAAGGCCATTCAGGAGCTACAGGAGTCAAGAGTCATGAGAGGCGGCCGCCGCCTACCAGCAGTGGCTCCCCATCCAGGCGAGGATGGCGGGCTGCGCGTCTACATCGACGTACCAGGGCTCAACCGAGTCGCCTCCTTGGAGCGCCTCTGGCCCTCGCGAGTGGGGTGCTGCGGAGGTCCACCCCACAGCTACGTTCGCATGCCTTACGGCTTGCCGAGCGCGGCTGACACGCACCAGCGCCTCACGAGGGGCATCACGGAGGCACAAGAGGCCAGGCGCTCCGCAGCCCTGGCGGAGATGGAGATGGTCCGCGAGGAGCTGCCAGCGCCTCTGGAGCCTCCCGAGGCCCCTGGGCCTGGGGGCTCATGAGGATCAGCTTCCTTAGCCCACCGAGTCTGCTACACCAACACCCCTTCATCTTCAACATCATCAGGTGAAATCTTTCAAGTTTTATTTCCAGCTGGGAGCGCCCCCAGGGCTGCATTATTCCCAAGCCACGTGGGTCCGTCCCTACGGCGTGTATCCCTTTTATTTTGCGTCGATTAGCTTACCTTGTCGGGGACGCCACTCGGGCTGCGCCACCCCCAAGTCGCTCGGCCTGACCCAGTGATCTCCGCATTCCCAGCATCTATTTGAACGAATCCACTCTTTCGCAGCTGATGTGTTTTACCTAGTTGCCTGCTCAGCTGACGCCAGCTAATGGAGCTGCTCCCAAACGGCACGACGCTTGCGCATGGGTCCGTCCCTGCAACGCCGACAAACCTGGATGGCTGAGCTCTGGCCGTGGCAGCCCCGCATAGCGCCACCTCGTCAAGCCTTCAGTGCCTCGCTACCCCTCGGAAGCAACCAACGGCTGACCGTCAATTGTTATGGCAACCCCTTGCTTTTCCTATGATGGACCTGCAGGACCTCCTGAAGGAGCTGCGTCAGGCGAGGCTCTTGCTGTTTCTCCTTCGCTCTCGTCCGCGCGACCGGCTTGCATATTAAAGGGGGGGTGCCTGAGCATCATGACTCAGGGCTCCTACTGGCTCTCCAGCCCTCACCCTCTGGCCTTGACCACGGCATCACGACCTAGCATACCAGCGACGGCTGAGACTCGCTCGAGGGCCGGGACCCGAGGATGTAGAGCAGAAAGGGGAGCAAAGGCGAGAGGGGAGAGACACACGAGGACCTCGCCGAGCAAACTTGCGCTTGCCGAAGCACGGACCCGGCGACACACCAGAGAGCGGCCCCTGACCCTCGAGATAAGTCATCACCCGAAAGCACCAGCTACCGTGGCACAATCCCTGCACATAATTCTATCCCTTGTTAGCGACGTCGCTCCCCTTTCTCACCAAACGACGGCTGCTTGGACGCCAAAGGGGACCTCCTGAGCATCGCGACTCAGGGGCTCTTACCGGACTCCGGGTCGCTCACCTCCTGGCCTTGACCACGGCATCGCGACCTGGCCTACCAGCGACGGCTGAAGCCACCTTTGGACTGGGACCTGTCGGCGTAGAGCACCAAGCCCTCGTGAGGTTCGAAAGGGAGGACCGAGCTAAGACGGGATGAGCAACTCGCGCAATTCTACGACAAGGGTTATATTAACCAAACAGGATCACAGGCACCTTACAAGCCCCCGCGGGGCGCGTTTTTGGTTCCTCACAGGGAAAAAATCCTAAAGAGACGCAAACTACGTGCATCCCTACAAAAGACGCCATCATCAACCGTGGGCTGTCAAGCATCCACGCCAACCCCATCCAGATCAGAGTCGGCGGCGGCCTGACGAGCCCGCCCTGCTCCAGGAGCGGCGCCGGCTCGGGGGCTCGTAGCTGTCATCGCTCGTCTCCGGACTCGCGAAGGGATCACCAGAGTCGCTGGAGCCTCCGACGTCTCCACTGCCTGAGGAGCCGCCAAGGGAGCGGTTGGCGAGCCCAGTCCTCGTCGCAACAGGGCCCTGGCCGCCTTCACCGGGGCAGCACTCCAGTCGGCATCCGTTCGCGTCGAAGACCTTGAAGAGCATCACCGAAGCACCATCGTAGTCCAAGTGGATCGCGAAGACGCCCCTTGTCCTGCAAACCCGGGTGATCTCTCTCCAGCCTCGAGTCATGTAGACCTCGCCCGGGGCGACCACCGCGACCTCTGCCTCGGTCGCGAGGGTGCTGTAGCCGGCGTGCTGCAGCCAGAGCTCCAGGGGCTCCCCCTACGGGATGATGGAGTCGAAGAAGGGAGGAAGGCGGATCCAAGATTGGAGAGGAATGGCGACATGGAGCACGAACTCCTGGGAGGAGCCCTCGGTGTGGATCCTGTCAGATTTCGGGTTCCGGCAGACCCTTAAGGTTCGAACACTGGGGTGCGTGCGGAAATCGCGTCCTCAACCTCTCCGTCTCACTGGGATCTAAACTACTAAAGTAATCACACAAGAGACACAAGATTTATTCTGGTTCGGGCCACCATTGTGGTGTAATACCCTACTCCAGTGTGTGGTGGATGGATTGCCTCCTGGGGCTGGTGATGATGAACAATACAAGGAAGAACAGCCTCGCGAGGGTCTGTTCTTGGCTGGGGCGATGAACTGCTAGGAGGAGTTCAGTCGCCCTTCTCTCTCTCCCTCTCTGATTTTCGACCCCCTTAACCTAAAAACCGAACCCCTTGCTATGTGGGAGGCTGGTCCTATTTATAGGGGCCCTGGTACTCTTCCCAAATATTGAGCGGGAAGGAGCCAACATTGGCAGGCTAATTTGAAGGGGGACAGCAAGTACATCTATCCTGACTAAAGGTGGTCTTCGCCTGCGAAAGACTCTGCGGTGACGCCGTGCTGGGCTCCATGGTGACCTCCGTCTCGTAGTCCGCTTGGTCCTGGTCTTGTTGCAACGAAATGGCAACCTTTGCCAGATGCCTCGGTACTCCGCGGCTGCGCTTGCCCCCTTTGCACCAAAGAGGAAAGAAGGACGCTGCGTGCGCTGGCGCCCTCCTGGCGCCCCCGATCGTCATGGCTTGCGTCCCTGGCACCTCGCGAGGTACCCCGCCTTGATATCTCCGTCTCCTCGCGAGCCAGCCTGAGGAGGCGGCGCCTAAGGATGCGCCGTGTCGTCCGCCTCGCGAGGCTTGGCCCCTCGCGAGGGTCTTGAGTCTTGTGCCGATGAAGATGGGCCATGTTGGGCCCCTACTTGAGCCACGCCGCAAGCCGCATGCAGGCAAGTCTGGGGACCCCCGTTCCTAGAACGCCGACAGTAGCCCCCGGGCCCGTGGCGCGCATGGGCTTGGCCGTGCCGAGAGGCGAAAGGGCAAGGGCAAACCGCCGCGGTCCCTAACAGCCTGCGGCCTTGGGTGCCGCGTGGCGGTTGATGGGACGTGGGCGGCACTGTTCCCCCCACGCCCCCTTATTCTGCGCCTTGTCAGGAGGACTTGTGGTTGCACACAGCCGCTCCCCTTCTTGTTGCTCAGGTGTCTCCTGCTCTGCCTTCCTTCGCACGCCGGCTCCCGCCTCCAATCCAATCTCAAATCTTCCCCCTCCTACCCATCGCCACGACTCCGACGAGGAAATAGAGAGAGGAGAAATCCACGCCTCCGTCTTGTGTGCCGCCATCGGCGGCCCCCGCCGTCGGCCAGTCGACCGTACTCAACCAAGAGTGCCTGGGCAGGGACGGCTTAGCCCTAGCCTCCGTCTTCAACGAGTGCAGGAGGATGACGGCTTGGCCCGCGTCCCACTTCTCCATCAACAGGATAGCAACCGAGGTTCCATGTTTCACCGACGCCTTGTGGGCGGGTCTGGTTCCCCCCTTCTCCAATTTCTTCAATGCCGTGCTCTCCCATTATCAGATCCACTTGATGCATCTAAGTCCTGAGTCCATCACCCTTCTTTGAGTCTTTGCCTTCGTTTGCGAAGCCATGGTGGGCATCCCTCCTTCGGGTTCCTTGCTGCGCCACTTCTTCTCACTGCGTCTTGTCGATCCTTCCCAACGCTGGGCATGCATGAGCTTTCTTGCCGAGCCTGCGACCGAGGCCTCTGGGATTGACTTCAAACTCCCCCAGCCCGCGGCCGGGTTCCGTGAGCGGTGGTTGTATGTTGACGCAGGGGTACCCAGCCCCCTGCTATCGGAGCCGACCTCGCCTGCTGTCCCCAATTCGGGTTGGGGCCAGGAGACGCTCAAGAACCCCCGGCTCGTCTTCGTCTGGAGCCGCTTCACGCTCCTGAGGAAGCTTGGCGTCACAGCGCCCAAAGTGGTGAAGGAGTTTCTGTTGTGCCGTGTTGCTCCCCTGCAGCGCCACTTTCACCAGATGTGGGCTTTCCGTGGAAGCGAGGATAACATGAGGCTCCAGGAGGAGGACCTGGCTCCAGCGGTGTTGAAGTCGACGCTCTTGACCTTAGCCGGTGACCTCAACCCCGGCAACATCCGACAAGGAGGGGCCCTGTTGTACCTTTGCCAGAGCAGGGCCGACTTTGTGAAGCAGATGCCTGTCTTCGATGAATGGGGGTTGCGCCCGGCTGGCCTCCGGGGACCTCGCGAGAACCCCGTGGCGGTGACTGTCAGCGTTCTGGGAACGGGGGTCCCCAGACTTGCCTGCCTGCGGCCTGTGGCGTGGCTCAAGTGGGGGCCCAGCGCGGCCCATCTTCATCAACACGAGGCTCAAGACCCTTGCGAGGGGCCAAGACTCGCGAGGCGGACGACACGGCGCATCCTCAGGCACAGCCTCATCAGGCTGGCTCGCGAGGAGGCGGAGAGTTCAAGGCAGGGTACCTCGCGAGGTACCTATGACGCAAACCATGACAACACGGGGCACCAGGCGGGTGCCAGCGCGCGCAGCGTCCCTCTTTCCTCTTTGGTGCAAAGGGAGCAAGCGTATCAGCGGAGTACCGAGGCATCAGGAAAAGGTTGCCACTTCGGTGCAACGAGACCAAGGCCAGGAGGACTACGAGACGGAGGTCACCATGGAGCCCAGCGCGGCGTCATCACCAGAGCCTTTGGCAGGCGAAGACTGCTTTTGTCAGGATAGACGTACTCGCTGTCCCCCTTCAAATTAACCCGCCATTGTTGGATCCCTTCCCGCTCAATATTTGGGGAGAGGACCAGGGCCTCTATAAATAGGACTAGCCACCCACATAGCAAGGGGTTCGGTTTTTTGAGGGGTTCGGTTGATTCGTTTGGTTCACAAGTAGAGAGAGAGAGAGGGTGACTGAACTCTTCACAACAGTTCATCACCACAGCCAAGAACAGACCCTTGCGAGGCTGTTCTTCCTTGTATTGTTCATCCTCACCAGCCACAGGAGGCAATCCATCCACCACACACTGGAGTAGGGTATTACACCACATCGGTGGCCCGAACCAGTATAAATCTTGTGTCTTTCGTGCAGTTCTTTTAGTAGTTTAGATCCCATCGAGGCGGAGAGATTGAAGCCGAGATTTCCGCGCGCACCCCAGTGTTTGAACCTTAAGGGTCTGCCAGAACCCGAAATCCGACATTTGGCACGCCAGGTAGGAGTGCGCCGGAATTCGTCTTCCACCGCTCCACTCTCCTCCGACCGTCGCGTCCATGTCTGATGCTCGTCGAGCCCGCGCCGAGCGCGGGCCGCCATCGCTCCTCGCGTCGCCCAGACGGCCCCCGTCGGTGGGCGTCCTCGTCGTTCCCCGTCGCCCGCCGTCAACGCTGCCACCGGCCCGGCGGGGGCGAGCAGCAGGCGTCATCTCAGCACCCGTCCGTGCGGCAAGACGGCCGCACCGCCACTCCGTCACTCGCACGAGCTGGCTCTTCGTCCCGCGCGCTCCGCGCACCCTTGGAGGCTCGAGCTGCGCTCCTCGCGGCAAACGAGCTCCTGCGCTACCGTCCCGTCGACGACGTCTACGAAGAATGGCTCGACCGCGTCGCCGAGCTTGTCTGCGCCGCAGGGGACTCTTCCGCGCCATCCGTCCCTCTGCGCTACACTCCGCCCCGCGCGGGCAACGAAGCTCCGGAGGCGCACCAGCCGCCTCCTCTCCAAGAAGATGCCGCGGCTCCAAGGCGCTTGGTCCCTTGGTGGAACCAGCTCTGTCAGGCGCCAGCGCAGCAAGAGCGAAGCTGCCAAGAAATCCCTTGCCCGTAGGGGGCTGCCAGGGCGCTCCCTGCTCCGGCATGCCGCGACCCTGCTCCAGCTCCGGCACGTCAAGACCCCGCCTTGCTCCTAGCTGCAGCGCGTGGGGACCCTCAAGACCAAGCTCTCCACAAACCGAGGCCTTTCGTGGCCACCGCGGGCTGCCACGCCTACACCACTGAGCTGCGCAGCGTCGCGTGGCCCAGCAAGTTCAAGCCCGACCTGCCTCCTCGCTATGACGGCACAACTAACCCCGTGAAATTCCTCCAGCTCTATGAGCTGGGCATCGAGGCTGCCGGTGGGGATGAAAAGGTCATGGCGAACTGGTTCCCCATGGCGCTGAAGGAAGGGGCGCGAACCTGGCTCCTGAATCTGGCTCCAGGCACGATCTCCTCCTGGGACCAGATGCGCGCCCGCTTCATCGCCAACTTCCAAGGTACTCGCGACCGGCCGCCTGCTATGAGCGACATGTGCCGCATCAAGCAACAACCCGGAGAGACCCTGCAGAAGTACATCCAGCTCTTCAACAGCGCGCGCCTCAAGATCCCCAGGGTGACAGAGGAGGCCATTATCTCTGCCTTCTCTGACGGCGTGCGTGACGTCAAGATGAAGGAGGAGCTGGCGATGCATGAAGACCTCTGCACTTCCCTGGAGCTGTTCAACTTGGCGAACAAGTGCGCCAGGGCTAAGGAGGGACGTCTCTCCCTCCTCGAGCTGCCTGCCGCGGACCCAAAAGAGAAGACGCCCAAGGCTAAGGACGTGAAGCGCAAGGGGGCTGCTGTACTCGCGGCGGAGCTAGACACCAAGCGGGGCAAAGATCTGCCCGAACCCTCCAGAGGCAGCCGGTACTGTGTGTACCATGACCTCCACACCCACAACACCAATTAATGTCAAGAGCTCCGCGCCGTGCGAGAAGGAAGGATCGGCCGTCGGCCTGACCGTGCTGACCGGGGCTATGGCCGAGGAGGAAGAAGAAACCCGGCGTGCTGGGAAGACCGTGGCCCGCACCAGGGGTGGCGCGACCAGCCTCGTGAGGACCGCTGGCGGGACCTGCCTCGTGAGGGGGACTGGAGAGACCAGCCTCGTGAGGACCGCCCTCATGGCAACGCAGGCCTACCTCCGCTGCCGCCTCCACCAAGAAGGAACGAAGACCGCCATCAAGACGAGGGGGCTGGGGGCTTCCAGGAGCCGCGCGCGATCGCCTGCATCCTGGGCAGAGCTCAAGCCCCAGCCTCCCAACGTATCTTCAAGCAGTTTGCGCGCGAAGTGAATGTAGTTCTCCCCAAGCTTGAAGCAACGCACCCCCTCAGGTGGTTGGCGTGCCCCATCACGTTTAGCTTGGCGGACCAGCTCAAGTGCGCAGCCACTGCGGGAGTCCTTAGCAATGTGCAGGTCACCAAGACCCTCATCGATGGCGGGGCAGGGCTCAACATCCTGTCCGTGGAAACATTCAACAACCTCCAAGTGCCCTATGACCAGCTTCAGCCAACCAGGCCTTTCTCCGGGATCGTCGACGGTTCCACAATCCCGATCGGGCAGGTCCGCCTCCCTGTCACCTTCGGAGCCCACAGCAACTACCGCACCGACCTCATCGACTTCGACGTCGCCCACATCCGCCTGCCGTACAATGCCATCCTCGGGTACCCGGCGCTGGCCAAGTTCACGGCCGTGACCCACCACGGCTACAACGTCCTCAAGATGCCAGGAAGCGGCGGCGTCATCACAGTGCCCTGTGAAAAGAGAGATGCAGTGTGTTCCCTGGAGCGAGCCTTTCAGGCCGCGTCGCTAGAAGACCCAGATCGCGGAAGCAAGAGGATTCCCGAGACCAGCCCCAAGAAGAAGAAGATGTCGTCAGGCTCAGCCCCTCAGGAGGCAGGCCCCTCAGGGCCCGTGCCGCCTCAGGAGGGCCCTCCATCCATCGCATAGGAAAGCGCGCCCGGCGCCCTCCTCAGGCAGGGCTCGGGGGCTCTCACCTAGAGGGCCGCCGACCTAGCCAGGGTCACGACGGAGGAGCTTGGGCACCATGTGGAGGCGTGCTTCGCAGCATGTTTCCCTTGAGAGGGAGCCAGGCGAGGAAGATCAGACCAGCAAGAGTTCGTTGACAAGGCCATTTGAGAGCTACAGGAGACAGGGATCATGAGAGGTTGCCGCCGCTTGCGAGCCATGGCCCCACATCCAGGCGAGGATGGTAGGCTGCGCGTCTACGTCGATGTACCAGGGCTCAATCAAATCGCCACAACAGAGCGCCTCTGGCCCTCGCAAGTGGGGCGCTGCGGAGGTCCACCCCACAGCTATGTTCGCACGCCTTACGGCCCGCCGAGCATGGCTGCGGCGTACCAACGCCTCATGAGGGGCATCATGGAGGCTCAGGCAGACAGGCGTTCCGCGGCTCTAGCGGAGGTGGAGACAGCTCGCGAGGAGTCACTAGTGCCTCCGGAGCCTCCCGAGGCCCCGGGGCCTAGGGGCTCGTGGGGATTGGCTTCTACAGCCTGCCAAGTCTGCTGCACCAACGCCACTACGCCGACGACATCCTCAGGTGACATCTTTCAAGTTTCGTTCTCAGCTGGGAGCAACCTCCCAGGGTTCCATCACTCCCAGGCCGCGTGGGTCCGTCCCCACGGCATGTATCTGCATTTACCTTTCCGTCGTTAGTTTGCCTTGTTGGGGGCGCCCCTCAGGCTGCATCACCCCCAAGCCGTTCGGGCCAGACCCAGTAGCGTGTATCCCCCTAGTGTTTATTTCCAACTATGCATTGCCTATCACGCTTAGCTGCATGGAGCCTGTCCGTAGCATCTTCTCTTCCCATGTCGGCCACTTGCACGTTAAAGGGGGGGTGCCTGAGCATCGCGACTCAGGGCTCTTACTGGCTCTCCAGCCCTCACCCTCTGGCCTTGTCCATGGAATCGCGACCTGGCATGCCAGCGACGGCTGAGACAAGCTCGAGGGCCGGGACCCGAGGACGTAGAGAACCGGCATCTAACCAAATTTTGCAGGGACACATCTCAAGATACGGCCCAGTGTCGGGCGCAACCCGCCCAGAGGTACGGCCTCGGGAGTCCCGCGCTGGCTCACGGGTGCCCAGATACGCCTCGCCTACCTCAACCAGCAAGCTCTTGAGTGACTAACGATCGACTAATGGCCGCCGTGGCAACACCATCTTCTTTCTGTGATGACCCTGCAGGATCCCTGGAGGGGACCGTGCAAGCCGAGGCCCTCACGAGGTTTCCTTTGCCCTCGCCCGTGCGAACCGCTTGCACGTTAAAGGGGGGTGCCTGAGCATCGCGACTCATGGCTCTTACTGGCTCTCCAGCCCTCACCCTCTGGCCTTGTCCACGGCATCGCGACTTGGCATACCAGCGACGGCTGAGACAAGCTCGAGGGCTGGGACCCGAGGACGTAGAGCAGAAAGGGGAGCAGAGGCGGGGAAGAAGGGGGCTCGCGAGGACCTTGCCGAGCGTTTCCGCTCCTATCCACACACGGACCCAACGGCGCACCTTGAACGGCCCCTGATCCTCAAGATAAGTTACCACCCACTTCACTGGCTGCTGCAGCACTACCCCCGCACCTAAAGCAACTCCGTACTAGCGATGTTGCTTCCCTTGGGGCTCTTACCGGACCTCGGGTCGCTCACCTCCTAGCCTTGACCACAACATCGCGACCTGGCATACCAGCGACGGCTGACACCGCCTTGGGACTGGGACCTGTCGGCGTAGAGCGCCAAGCCCTCGCGAGGTTCGAAAGGGAGAACTAAGCTATGACGGAATCAACAACTCACACGAATCCATAGCAAAGGTCATATATTAACAAACAGGACTACAGACACCTTACAAGCCCCCATGGGGCGCATTTCGATTCCTCGCAGGGAACGGATCCTAAGGAGTGCTAACTATACGGGCTCCTGCAGAATATGCCATCATCAATAGTGGGCTGTCAGGCACCGGTGCCAACCACATCCAGATCAGGGTTGGCGACGGCCTGACGCGTCCTCCCTGCTCCTGGAGCGACGGCGACTCGGGGGCTCGTAGTTGTCGTCGCTCGTCTCCGGAGTCACGTAGCCTCCGCTGGAGCCGCTGGACCATCGGGCGCCACTGCCAAGGGGGTGGTCGGCGGGCCTAGCCCTCACCATGGCGAGGTCCTGGTCGCCTCTCCCGCGGAAGCACTCCAGCTGGCGCCCGATCGTGTCGAAGACCTTGAGGAACATCACCGCCGCGCCGTCATACTCCAGGTGAACCGTGAAGACGCCTCTTTCCCTGGAGACCCGGGCGATCTCCCTCCAGCCGCGGGACATGTAGACCGCGCCTGGGGCAGCGACGACGACCTCGGCCTCGGTCGCGGGGGCGCCGCAGTCGGCGTGCTACAGCTGGAGCTCCATAGGCCCCCTAGAAGAACCACGGAGGCGAAGAAGGGAGGAAGGCGGATCCAGGACTGAAGAGGAGTGACGACGTGGAGCACGAACTCGTGGGAGGAGCCCTCGGCATGGACTCCAGTAGGAACCACCCACGCCTTCACAACCCGACGGCGCCGACGACGGTGCTGACCGCGGGGATCAGTATCGGCACCTCCGGGGCCCTCGACATGGGCGTACAAGGGCAACGGGAACCCCGGCGGAGCCCGCTCGCCCCAGGGCCTCGCCACCAACGGGTCGTCCTCATCGTCCCGGCAGCAATGGGTGAGTCGCTTCTTCAGCGGGAGAGGGTCTGGCCCTTCTCGAGGAGCCTTTCCCTTCTCTGCTGCAGAGAATCGGCGAATCGGAGCCATCACACCAAGACAAAGCAAGAACTGAGGCGAAGGAGAGAGCAAGAGGAGATGGACTTGACGGGCACGAGCGGTGCCGTACTTATAGTCGGCGAAGGCCAACCGCCGGTCTCCACGATCACAGGTAATCATAACACGTTCTGCATGCGGGGACTTGTCCAACTCGCACGATCACCAAGGCGTTGTGGGGAAGCGGAGGCGCCACGTCCAATCAACCGCCACGCGGCGTCCAAGGCCGTAGGCTGTTAGGGCTCGTGGCGCTTCACCCTTGCCCTTTCGCCTCTCGGCACGGCCAAGTCCATGCGCGCCTTGGGCCCGGGGGCTACTGTCGGCGTTCTGGGAACGGGGGTCCCCAGACTTGCCTGCCTGTGGCCAGCGGCGTGGCTCAAGTGGGGGCCTAGCGTGGCCCATCTTCATCAACACGAGGCTCAAGACCCTCGCAAGGGGCCAAGCCTCGCGAGGCAGACGACACGGCGCATCCTCAGGCACAGCCTCGTCAGGCTGGCTCGCGAGGAGGCGGAGAGTTCAAGGCGGGGTACCTCGCGAGGTACCTATGACGCAAGCCATGACAACACGGGGCACCAGGCGGGTGCCAGCGCGCGCAGCGTCCCTCTTTCCTCTTTGGTGCAAAGGGAGCAAGCGTATCAGCGGAGTACCGAGGCATCAGGCAAAGGTTGCCACTTCGGTGCAACGAGACCAAGGCCAGGAGGACTACCAGATGGAGGTCACCATGGAGCCCAGCGCGGCGTCATCACCAGAGCCTTTGGCAGGCGAAGACTGCTTTTGTCAGGATAGACGTACTCGCTGTCCCCCTTCAAATTAGCCCGCCATTGTTGGATCCCTTCCCGCTCAATATTTGAGGAGAGGACCAGGGCCTCTATAAATAGGACTAGCCACCCACATAGCAAGGGGTTCGGTTTTTTGAGGGGTTCGGTAGATTCGTTTGGTTCACAAGTAGAGAGCGAGAGAGAGAGAGGGTGACTGAACTCTTCACAACAGTTCATCACCACAGCCAAGAACAGACCCTCTGTCGGGGTAAATAGCCATGGGTAGCCCAGCCGGCTTCCCCTGGCCCCTCAGAAAAAATTATGAGCCCGTCCGGCTCATAAGAAGACTCAAGACCTGGGCCGCCTCCCCCTAGCCGACTACCTTCCTGGCCGGCTTCGGGGGCGGCCCGCCCTTTACCCTCATGAAGAAAGCTGTGGAGGGCCGGCTACGGCGAGGCCGGCTACAGCAAGGCCGGCTACAGCCAGGCCGGCTCCCATAAAGCAGTCAACGTCGTACCCGCAATGTACGCGTCCACTCTGCAATGATGAAGCGGGGCGTGGCAACAGTGGAGCCTGCCACCCCCAAAACCCGGAGCACGCCTGGTACAGCGCGCCGTGCGGGCAGCTGCTGCCTGCCCGGTGCGGCACTGTAGCCACGGCGGCTATGACGCCATCCACGACAGGCCGCCAGCGTGGCCCCCAGGCGGTGGGCCCCTTCGGGCAGAGAGATACCGAAGGCGGCCGCACCTCCTCTCAAGCCGGCAAGATAGAGGGCCGGCTTCCCATAGCCGGCCTGTCACCCTCCTCGAAGGAGACACCCATTAAGGAGACAAGATGCGGCGGGGCTACAGTAATCGCCCGCCAAGGCGGCGTTACTGTAGCCACGCTTACCCCGACCAAGCCTGCGTCAACAACATGGAGTAACAGTAACCAGCTGCCGACCAGGCCCTGGCCGGTGGGGCCGGCCTGTCGACCCAGGAGCCGGCAGTCGGCGGGACCCACCAGCCGGCGGGCCCCAGAAGCCGGCGGAGAAGCCGGCGAGCATAGTCACAGACAGCCGGGCCCAGTGCCCAGTCGGATTACCATTGTACCCCCGGGGGGTAGGCCTATATAAACCCCCCGGTGCACCCATGCAAAGGGTTGGACTCTCATTCTAGACCTAGACACAACACAAGGAGAGGAAGCAGGCTGAGCCGAGCCCTTCTTCCTCCTTCCACCCAAAGCAGCTCAAGGAGCATTGTAGCTACTTGTTCACTTAGTAACCATGGGTAAGATTCGCCGGCATGCATGTCTTCGCCTCATCCCATTTCCAGGCACCGGCGATGTTCTATTGGCCCCCGCAATGATAAGCCACCCGTTGGCATATGTCGCTCCTACCTCCCGACATTTGGCGCCCACCGTGGGGCCAGGTGCACCGTCGTCCGGAGACCAGTTCTAGACGGGAACCCTTTTCCTTCCCCGCGAGCGTAGCCAGCCCGGCTCGCCCGATGGCGCTTGCCGCGACGTGCTGCATGGCGTCACCAACATCTACGCAGCTAGCGGCCTCGCTGACCTCTTCGACATGGCCCGCATCTCTGACGAGCTTGCCTCCGATGCGGGCACTGATCACCTCGCCAGCCTCCTCGGCCAGCTCCACGTCTCCAGTGAGCCCACTGCGGACATGGAGTCGGTTGGCTCCACCGACCCGATGCCTGTCGACTCCGACACGACATCCTACGATACCTTCCCCACCAACGTCACGGTCTACAACGACCTGCTCCCTTCGGCTCGCGATCGCGATTCTGACGCCCCCGAGGTGATGGTTATCGGCCTCGACGGCCCGACTGACGAGTGCGCCCGCGACGCTCCACGCGCGGCTGCCCAAGACTTGTCCGCCCCCCTTCCGGCTGACGCCAGCGACGAAGTTCTGGAGGCACGCCGCCTCTCCCTCCTCGCGGAGGGCCGGCGGCTAGCCTCCGTAAGACGCCTCACCGAGGCCTACCAGCGCGAAGCTGACCGCGCCGCCTTCGGCACGCCGGCTCCGGCTGGCCCTAGCCCGGCTGGCGTTGTCAGGCAACGCGGCGCCGTCATCGCCGACGCACTTGGAGTGGATCGCCCGGTCTATGCCACCCCGCTCGAGAACCTGCACGCCGCCCAGGCGGCCGTAGACGAGCTGGACGGCTTGGAAGCCAAAGACCTCCCCCACATGACACGGCGCATCCAGCAACTAATCGATGCGGCCGCACGACGGCACGAAGCCGACGCCTGCGCGGGGAGCCCTCCCCCGCGCCACGAACACGGCGCGACTTCCCGGTCGCCGACTACAAGCAACACCCGCGCGCGGCGTGAGAAAGAGCCGGCTTCCAGCCGAAGCCGGACCCAAATCTCCATCGAGCGAGACGCGGACGGCCGCCCCCGAGCCATGGAATGGCGGGGCACCCCGCCTCCGCCTCGAGCTCGCGGAGAGAGATATCCTACCCCGCCTCCAGTGGCTCACCCGACTCTCAGCGGCCGGCTTGGTCGCCGCGAGGGAGTCGGCGAAAACGACGCCCGCCACCGGATCGACCGCCTGGCCCGATCCCTGGCGCTAGAAGAAGAAGACGATGTCGGCCCGCCTTGCTTTGGCCCCCGCATCCGCGACGAGCCCTTCCCCAAAGGGTTCTCGCTCACAAGAGACACAACCAAGTACAACGGCTCGGCGAAGCCGGAAGATTGGCTGACCGACTACTCCACAGCCGTCAGCATCGCCAATGGCAACCAGCGCATTGCCATAAAGTACGTGCCCCTCATGCTGCAAGGCACGGCATGGACCTGGCTTAACAGCCTCAAGCCCCTCAGCATCAACAGCTGGGTGGATTTCACTGAAGCCTTCGTTCGCAACTTCACCAGCACCTACAAGCGGGCTCCCAAGCCCAGACAGCTCTCCCTGTGCGTACAGGGCCGAACCGAGTCCACTCGGGACTACCTCACGCGTTGGGCCGAGCTCCGCAATTCCTGCGAAGGGGTGCACGAGGTGCAGGCCATCGAATACTTCACTGCCGGGTGCCGAGAGGGCACCCTCCTCAAGCACAAGCTTCTTTGCGATGAGCCGACTACCCTCGACGAGCTCCTGAACATCGCCGACAAGTACGCCACCACTGACTCCTCAATGAAGACCGAGCTCCGGGTGGACGCGTCCGGAAAAGTGCTCAATCCGGCGCCCCAAGCACCGGCTGGAGACGGCGGCTGACGCCAACACCAGAACGATCAGAAGCGAAAGGGCCCTGCGCCGCCTCCTGCTAGCTGGCAGGTGGCCACGGTCGAAGATGCGCCGCCTAAGGGGCGGCCCGCGCCCAAGAAGCCCAAGGGCGGCCGGCCGGCTTGGCAGCCGGCCTTCTCCTACGAGCAAACCCTTGATGCCCCGTGCAAGTTCCACAGCGGCGCGAAGCCGTCCAACCACACGACCCGCAAATGCAACTGGCTCGCCCGAATCTCCAAGGGCGAAGGGCTCACGCCGACTCCGCCTGCCGGCCCGCCGCCGCCGGCTCCGCCGCCCAAAGCCGCCCGGCCCGCGGTCGACGCCATGCAGGACGAGTTCCCCGATGAGCAAGCATCTTATGTTGTCTTCACGAGCCAGCCCGAAGACCGGCGCAACAAGCGCCGAGAGCAACAAGAAGTCAATGTGGCCGCCACCAGCCCAGCCGGCCACATGCACTGGTCAGAGAAACCCATCAGTTGGAGCCGGGCCGACCACCCAGAGGTGATGCCGTCCCCCGGCTCCTACGCATTGGTCCTGGAGGCCACCCTTGCAACGGATACGCGCGCCGCACGCTTCTCCCACGTGCTGATCGACGGCGGAAGCAGCATCAACATCCTGTACCGCGACACCATGGAGAAGCTGGGTGTCAAGGCAAAGCAGCTTCCGCCGACTCGAACGGTGTTCCACGGCATCGTACCCGGTTTGTCCTGTGCCCCCATTGGCAAGATCAAGATCGATGTACTCTTTGGGGGCAAGGATCATTTCCGCCGGGAAGCAATCTGGTTCGAGGTGGTGGACCTGGAGAGCCCGTACCACGCCTTGCTTGGCCGACCCGCCTTGGCCAAGTTTATGGCGGTCCCCCACTACGCTTACCTCAAGATGAAGATACCAAGCTCCAAGGGCCTCATCACCATCGCCGACGACTACAAGAAGTCCGCCGACTACGCCGCGGCCAGCAGCTGGCTGGCCGAATCCCTCGTGATCGCCGCAGAGAAGAAGACACTGGACAGGGTCCTGGCCCTGGCCAGCAAGCAGCTAAACCAACCCGCCGACTCCAAGGAGTATGATGCCCAAGGATCTTTCCAGCCGGCCAAGGAGACCAAGAAGATACAGCTCGACCCCGAGCACCTCGAGAGGTTTGCCGTCATTGGGGCGAGCCTGGATAGCAAATAGGAAGGCGACCTCATCGATTTCCTCCATGAGAATCGGGATATCTTTGCATGGTCCCCCAAGGACATGCCGAGTGTTCCGAAGGATTTCGCCGAGCACAAATTGCACGTGCGGGAGGATGCTAAACCAGTCAAGCAGCCCCTCCGCCGACTGTCAGAGGAGAAGAGAAGGATCGTAGGGGAGGAGATAGCCCGGCTTCTCGCAGCCGGCTTCATCATGGAAGTTTTCTTCCCCGAGTGGCTCGCGAACCCGGTTCTCGTGCTGAAAAAGAATAACAAGTGGCGCATGTGTATAGATTACACAAGCCTCAACAAAGCCTGCCCAAAAGATCCCTTCGCTCTGCCCAGGATTGATCAAGTGATAGACTCCACAGCCGGATGCGAGCTGTTGAGCTTTTTGGATGCCTACTCGGGATACCACCAAATAAAGCTGAACCCGGATGACCAACTAAAGACCGCCTTCATCACGCCGTTTGGAGCCTTCTGCTACCTGACTATGATGTTCGGCTTGAGGAATGCCGGTGCCACTTTTCAGCGTTGCATGCAGAAGTGCCTCCTCACGCAGCTCGGCAAGAACGCCCATGTCTACGTGGATGATGTTGTGGTGAAGACGGAGAAGCGTGGCACTCTGCTCGAAGACTTGAAGGAGACATTCGAGAACCTGCGCCGGTTCCGGATCAAGCTCAACCCGGAGAAATGCGTGTTCGGAGTGCCAGCCGGCCAGCTCCTGGGCTTTCTGGTCTCCGAACGCGGCATAGAGTGCAACCCTGTGAAGATCAAGGCCATCGAGAGGATGGCGGTCCCAACCAAGCTCAGAGAGATTCAGAAGTTCACCGGGTGCCTGGCCTCTCTGAACCGCTTCATCAGCCGGCTTGGAGAAAAAGCCCTCCCTCTCTACCGCCTCATGAAGAAGAGCACTCACTTTGAGTGGAATGACCAGGCCGACCAAGCTTTCCACGAGCTGAAGAAGATGCTGTCCACGCCGCCTGTCTTGGCAGCACCGACTGAGAAGGAGCCCATGCACCTATATATTGCCGCCACTAGCCGGGTGGTCAGCACCGTCATTGTGGTCGAGCGCCCCGAAGAAGGCCGAGCCCAGCCGGTCCAGAGGCCGGTTTATTACCTGAGCGAGGTGCTGTCCGCCTCGAAACAAAATTACCCGCACTATCAGAAGATGTGCTATGGCGTGTACTTCGCCGCCAAGAAGCTGAAGCCGTACTTTCAAGAGCATCCCATCACGGTCGTATGCACTGCCCCGCTGGCCGAGATCATAGGCAGCCGGGATGCATCCGGCCGGGTGGCTAAATGGGCCATCGAGCTGGCCCCCTACACGATCTTCTACCAACCCCGCACCGCCATCAAGACGCAAGCGCTGGCCGACTTCCTCGTCGACTGGGCCGAGACCCAGTACTTACCACCAGCGCCCGACTCCACCCATTGGCGCATGCACTTTGACGGATCAAAGATGCGCACCGGCTTGGGAGCCGGCGTCGTCCTTACCTCTCCAAAGGGCGACAAGCTCAGATACACGCTGCAGATCCACTTCGCCACCTCCAACAACGTAGCCGAGTACGAAGCGCTCATACACGGGCTCCGGCTTGCCAAGGAACTCGGCATTCGCCGGATCCTGTGCTATGGCGACTCGGATTTGGTGGTGCAGCAGTCTTCTGGCGACTGGGACGCCAAGGACGCAAACATGGCGAGCTACCGCTTCCTAGTGCAGAAAATCAGCGGATACTTTGACGGGTGTGAATTCCTTCATGTGCCGCAAGCCGACAACGAGCCAGCAGATGCTCTGGCCCGAATAGGCTCCATGCGGCAAGCAATACCAACCGGCGTCGCCCTACAGCGCCTCCTCAAACCATCAATCAAGCCGTCTTCGGAATCCGACTCCATCTTCGTGCCGCCTAACCCCGAGGAGGCCGGGTCCGGCTCGAAGAATCAAGCAGCCGGCCCGGGGACTTCAATATTTGGCTCGGGGACTGCAGTACCCGGCTCGGGGACTGCCGCACCCGGCTCGGGGACTGCGGTAGCCGGCCCGGGGACTGCGGTAGCCGGCCCGGGGACTTCTTCAGCACAGCAAGCGGCCTCATTTTGTCCGGCATCAAGCCCCGACTGGTCGTACCTCTGGAGCATTCAGCCGACTGCTGGCTCGATGAGCTGCCGGCTGTCCTATGGAGTCTGCGTACTACTCCCAACAGATCAACCGACTTCACTCCCTTCTTCCTTGTATATGGTGCCGAGGCAGTCATCCCAACAGATATCGAGTTCGACTCGCCTCGGGTAACCATGTACACGGAAGCGGAAGCCAAAGAAGCACGAGAAGACGGCGTCGACCTGCTGGAAGAGGCCCGGCTGTTAGCCCTCAGCCGGTCTGCCATCTACCCGCAGGGTTTGCGCCGCTACCACAGCCGGAGGGTCCGACCAACATCCTTCCAGGAGGGCGACCTTGTGCTCTGGCTGATCCAGCGAACAGCCGGCCAGCACAAGCTCGCAGCCCCCTGGGAAGGCCCCTTCATCATCAGCAGAGCCCTAGGCAACGATGCCTACTACCTCATCGACGCACAGAAGCCAAAGGCACGCAAGAGGGACGACTCCGGCAAGGACTCGGAGCGACCATGGAATGCAAATCTTCTCCGGAAGTTTTACAGTTAAAATGCAGTATGTATTATGCCCACTTTTGTATTAAGTACGAAACAGTAGGCTCCCCGAGAAAGACTCGGGACCTGCCATCCTTTATTTTATGAATGAAAGTTATCATGCGTATGATATCACCTATTCATTTATTTTGTCTGGTACCGGGTCCGACAAGTCGGCCTGGGGACTAGCCGACTAGAGTTATATTAGGAGCCCTACCCGCAATCAGACAAGTAATGTGCCGACACCCAGGCTTGGCTCTTGCCAAAATCGCAGCTCGAAGAACCGACTGCCTGGCTGGCAAGAGTCACAAGCCGGAAAGGGTGTGCACACGAAAAACGGCTAGGGACTAAACAGGCTCATATATATAACAAAAGCCGGCTTGCTGCCTCCCGCCGACCGACTACATTCAGTCTGCTTCATTCCAAGAAAGCTCGAGTACTTGCCTTCCCAAAGAGGGAAGGCGGCAAAGGAAAGAGCCTAAGGACAAAAAAGTACACTTGAATGAAAGCCAACACATGCATATATTAATATTTACACAAAAGACCTCCAGAGAGGTCGACATCCAACATTGTTCGATACACCCCCAGTGGGTGGAATTGCGGAAACTTAAAATTGTTCAAAAAAGCAAAACAGGCACAAAAAGAACGGCAGATCAAGCCGGCGGGGCCGCGGACGAGCCGGGCTGGGCGGTGGAAGCAGTCGTGCCGGCTGGAGGAGCGGCCGGCTGGCCAACTTCGGCTTGATCGTCGCCTCCGGCAGAGGGCGCGCTCCCGCGTGGCTCGGTGCTGGAGGCACGGTCGGCTGGAGGACGGTCGGCCGTCTCACCAGTCGGCTCGGCGTCTTCGTCGTCCTCCTCCTCGTCGTCCTCGCCCTCGTCGCTAGAGGCAATCTCCTCGTCCGAGTCCTCGCCGTCCGTCGGGTTCAGCCCGAACCATTCCTCCGGCTGGGCGGTGCCATCGTCGTTGAGCTCCAGCGCGAAGACGCTGGTGTCGGTGCACTCGGCGATCGTTGAGGTGCGCTACGCGATCGCCGGCCGCACCTCCTCTAGCTCCGCGTCGGCTTCCAACCGCCAAGTCCGCAGCTGGTCGAGGCTTAGCCCTGGGTACCACGCGCGGACGAACTCCAGCGCACGCCCGGCTCCAAGACGGGCTGCGGACGCCTTCCAAGCCTCGAGGCGGCCGACTGTGACTTCTAGCCAGTCGGCCGTCCGGCTTGGGGTGCGGGGAATTGTCTGGCCGGGCCAGAGCGCGGCCAGCACCGTCGCCCCGGCACGTTGCAGCCGGCGGAGCAGCCGATGGGCCAGCTGCAGCCGTGCCTGGATGGCGATGAGCTGCTCCGACAGCGTCCGATTCGCATCCGGCGGGATCACAACTCCAGCCTGACGGCGCGCCTCGCGGTAAGCCTCGATGGATTGGGCGGCGAGGACGGATTGGCCGGGAAAGTACTCTGCGCAAGACAGCAAACACAAGTCAAAACAAAACCGCAGGCAGCCGGCAGATGGAAGAAGGGCAAGAAAGATGGCCTACCATCGATAAGGTCCTTGATCCGGCCGAAGCCTTCTTCCAGCGCCTGGAGCGTCTCGGCCCAGCCCGCCTCCCTGGTCTCGAACTCCGCCTTCAGGGCAGCCTCGCCGTCCTGCGCCTTTTGCAGGGCCGCCTTATGGCTTTCCTCCTGGTCGGCCAGTTTCTTGGCCAGGCGGTCCGCTCCTGAACCAAGTCAGCGTACTCGGCGTCCTTGGCACGAAGAGCGGCCTGCACTTCGCCGAGTTCCCTCCGCAAGTCGGCGTTGGCCTCTGCGCGAGCAAAAGACAAAGAGAAAGAGTCAGCAAGGGAAAAGTCGTCAAGGAAGATCCGACCCGACTGCGCTGCAGTCGGTCCTCCGGCTCAGCTCCCAAGCCTGGGAGTTGAAGGCGGCGGCACGAGAATTATGATAATCCTAGAGATCAGAAAAAACAGTCAAGATAGTCATCAAGTAAGATCCGACCCGACTGCGCTGCAGTCGGCCCGGATCTCGGGGACTACACCCAGTGGGTGTGCTAGCGTGCCCCCACGGAAAAAATTCAGAGGACCAAAACGGTCAACGAGCGAAGACTTACCAGGATTGCAGACCGCGTCGACAGAAACTCCTGAGTGAATTGCCTCAGGAGGCCGGCCTGTGCCTGCAGCCGGCTCCGAACCCCTTGGGCCGCGATGTTCAGCTCGCCGCTCCCTCCGCTGGGAGTCCACCCGGACGTGGCAGAGCTGGCCGCCTCCAAGGCGTCTGCCGTCTGCTCGGCACCCGCGGCTCGACGCGTGTCCGGCGGGGCCGTGCCCCCTCCAGCATGTCGGCCCGCCGCCAACTCGATCTCAAGACCGGCTCCAGCCTCGGGCGCGGCCCGGGCCGGCTCCTCCGGCACCGCCGACGATTGGCCGCCTTCGCCCGCTCCGGCTGGCGCTGCCGGCGGCGTACTCTCCG
This sequence comes from Triticum monococcum, assembly GCA_034509565.1. Classification (NCBI taxonomy): domain Eukaryota; kingdom Viridiplantae; phylum Streptophyta; class Magnoliopsida; order Poales; family Poaceae; genus Triticum; species Triticum monococcum. Next base: position 575,418,646 of record CM067847.1, read on the forward strand.
CGGAAATCTCAAAGACTTCGTCCCTCTGCACCGGCGGCTGCTCGGGGATAATCTCCTCCGCCGTGGGCAGAGGGATGTCCGGATCCAAAGTTTGGAGGGGGATGGCGAGCAGCGGAGGCCGGCTACGTGCGCCCTCCGCCTCCGTCTCCGCGGCCGCCCGCTCCGACGGAGTCTCGGCCGCCGCACTCGCTCGCCCCGTCCCCGTCCGGGCGGCCTCCTGCTCCGCCGCCTCCCGCTCTGCCGCCTCCCTCTCTTGACGCGCCTCGCGAGCGTTGCGCTCCGTGGCTGCTACAAGATCGGCGTGGGGGTCCACGCGGCGGGACCCTGAGGATCCGGCACCCGGCCCGACCACGGAGTCGCCCGGGCCTCGCTCGAGGGAGAGCAGCGCCCTGCTCAAGAAATCAGAGAAGAATTCAAGCAAAGGAAGACTTCGAAATAACAAGCACGTAAGCGGCTAGAAGGCTTACGCGGAAACCGATGGAGGCTTCTTCACCGCCTTCCGGAAGCGGGCCGCCTTCGCCGCCACCTCGTCGCGCTTCATGGCCGCGGCGGAGGCCTTCGACTTCTTCGGCCGGCTTCCGAAGAGTGGGAGCGCGGCCCGGGGTTTCCCCTTTCCACCACCGACAGCCGGCGCGGCGGACGAGCCCGCGCTGCGGCGATCGGTTGCCGGCTGGTGGCGCGGGATTTCTTCGGTGTTGAAATCATTCGGCCAGTCGTTGAAACTGGCCGAGAGCCCCGTGCCTCCGGGCTCGGCAACGTCCCCCGTGGCGGCGTCCTCCATGGCGACTGCGGCCAGGTCCAGGTCGTCGAGGTCATCCACCGTGCGTTCCGGGGCATACTCGCGGTCGACTCCTGCCGCCCCGGCTGGCGGCGGGAGGAGAGGGTTCTGAGAAAAAAGAAAATGAGAGAAGAGCCGCCTGGTCAGAAGCCGGCTGACCCAAGCCGGCAGACGACAAGAAGGACTTACCACAGGCGGACGATGGGCGCGGGAGTACGGCGCCTTGCCGAATTGCCATTCGTCGGTGAGCTTCAAGTTGGCGATGTAGTTCACCATCAGTGCCACCTCGGCATGAGGCATCTCCCACGTGCTCAGCCGGCAAGGGTCGAATCGGCCACTCATCTGGCACATCATGTGGGGTCGGCTTTGAAGGGGGAGAATCCAGCGCTCAACGAAGGCGGCTACCAGGTCGGATGCGCGCAGGCCTTCCGACTGGATCATCACCCGAAGCCAGGCGATGGAGGCATTCCCAGCCGGAGACAAGGACTTGGACCTGTAGCCCCAAGACGGCCGCCTCCCAGCCGGCGGGCCGGCTACGTAAGCCGGCAGATTGACGTAGTCGCCGTGCGGGGCGACGTTCTTGACGTAGAAGTAGGATTTCTGCCAGAGTTTGACAGACTGGATCAGAGGGATGTGAGGGAAGGGGTTGTCATCGCTTGCCCTCTTCATCGCGATGAAGGCGCCGCAGGGAGCCGGCACGCCAGCAGAGACGGTGCCGAGCTTGTTCTGGAAGAGCTCCGCCCAGAGCTCCAGCATCGGCAGCACCCCCAAGAAACCTTCGTAGAGGGAAATGAAGGCCAAGAGCTGCATCACCGCGTTGGGCGTGACGTGATGCGGCTGGAGGTTGTAAAATTCAAGGAAAGATCGCATGAAGCTGCTCGCCGGGAAGCCGAAGCCACGCAAGAAGTGCGTGCAGAAGACGACGCGCTCGCCTTCCTCCGACGCCGACGAGACCTCCGTCGCGGGCGCCAGACGCACCTGCACGAGGTTGGCGGCGGGCAGGCGCAGGGTCTGGCGGAGGAATTTGATGTGGTCCTCATCAACGTTGGACCCGTCCCACGAGCTTGACAGCACCAGAGACATGGCGGCATGGGTGGGCTACGGTGCGAGACTGCGTCGGGCGCGAGGAAGAAGAAGGAGAGGAAGAGGAGCAAGGAGGGACGGGGAGCGGGGGAGCGAACGAGCCTTTGTCTCTCCCCCTCCCCCCTACTTGTAGGCGCGTGCGCCAGAGCCGAGGAGGCGCGGCGTGGGGGATCGTGGGGATCGATCGTGCCCATCTCCCCCACGCCCGCGTTAACTGCGCGCCTTGATGACGCGAAGAAACGGCCGCGGGGAGGCGAGCAGGCCCTCGGGCCACACAAGATCAGCGCCCGGGCCGAGGCCAGGGAGTGGCGGGCCCAGGCCTGCGGCGGCAGGACTCCTCCGCCACGTGGCTTGTCGTGGGGCCCGCGGCCAGCCCGCGGGTCAACCACGGTCACCGTAATAAACCAAAAAGTGCTCCGAAGTCGGCTGCGACGACGAGGTCGGCCCCTCAAGGTATGAAGCCGGCCAAGCTTCCCGTCCTTCCGTCCGCCGTGAAGCTCGCCCGGCTTCGGGGACTACTCTCGGGGTAAATAGCCATGGGTAGCCCAGCCGGCTTCCCCTGGCCCCTCAGAAAAAATTATGAGCCCGTCCGGCTGATAAGAAGACTCAAGACCTGGGCCGCCTCCCCCTAGCCGACTACCTTCCTGGCCGGCTTCGGGGGCGGCCCGCCCTTTACCCTCATGAAGAAAGCTGTGGAGGGCCGGCTACGGCAAGGCCGGCTACAGCATGGCCGGCAACAGCCAGGCCAGCTCCCATAAAGCAGTCAACGCCGTACTCGCAATGTACGCGTCCACTCTGCGATGATGAAGCGGGGCGTGGCAATAGTGGAGCCTGCCACCCTCAAAACCCGAAGCACGCCTGGTACAGCGCGCCGTGCGGGCAGCTGCGGCCCAACCGGCGCGGCACTGTAGGCACGGCGGCTCTGACGCCATCCACGACGGGCCGCCAGCGTGGCCCCCGAGGCGGTGGGCCCCTTCGGGCAGAGAGATACCGAAGGCGGCCGCACCTCCTCTCAAGACGGCAAGATAGAGGGCCTGCTTCCCATAGCCGGCCTGCCACCCTCCTCGAAGGAGACGCCCATTAAGGAGACAAGATGCGGCGGGGCTACAGTAATCGCCCGCCAAGGCGGCATTACTGTAGCCACGCTTACCCCGACCAAGCCTACGTCAACAACATGGAGTAACAGTAACCAGCTGCCGACCAGGGCCTGGCCGGTGGGGCCGGCCTGTCGACCCAGGAGCCGGCAGTCGGCGGGACCCACCAGCCGGCGGGCCCCAGAAGCCGGCGGAGAAGCCGGCGAGCATAGTCACAGACAGCCTGGCCCAGCGCCCAGTCGGATTACCATTGTACCCCTGGGGGGTAGGCCTATATAAACCCCCCGGTGCACCCATGCAAAGGGTTGGACTCTCATTCTAGACCTAGACACAACACAAGGAGAGGAAGCAGGCTGAGCCGAGCCCTTCTTCCTCCTTCCAACCAAAGCAGCTCAAGGAGCATTGTAGCTACTTGTTCACTTAGTAACCATGCGGAGACCCCACAGAGCAGCAGTAGGGGTATTATCTCCCCGGAGAGCCCTGAAGCTGGGTAAGATTCGCCGGCGTGCATGTCTTTGCCTCATCCCGTTTCCAGGCACCGGCGATGTTCTATTGGCCCCCGCAATGATAAGCCACCCGTTGGCATATGTCGCTCCTACCTCCTGACACCCTCGCGAGGATGTTCTTCTGTCACGACCGGTTTTCCGGACATAAATTTCCAGAAAATGGCCGTTGTGCTCACCAGCCCCAGCATTACTGTTAGCTGATGAGGCACCAACTTGTTACAGAAATTCCAAGCAAAAGTACTAAATGAGTAGTACAAGACCATTGTGGCCTGTGAGTACATCAACTGGTTTTCTAGTGGTCGATGGCGGAAGCGGTTTGTGAATCATCAGTGTATGGGACTCCATTTCCCACGGGAACAGCTGACCAGGTTAACTCCTATCTTCGCGAGGCTGCTATCACCGTTGCTTAATTTCCGGGGCTGTCATCGCAGCGCTCCTTTCCATGCGAATATCTGGCCAAGACAATAGCCAGGGACAAGCCAGTGAGTACTTTGAATGTACTCGCAAACATTAAGAACACTGGAATAATATAATTGATAATTATGCACTTAAATATTCTATGATCACATCGTTAGTCGCACGTAAAATATCTTTTATGCATGCAAGCGGTTTATTAATATGCAACATAAATAAGCAATAATGGTGTGGAAATAAAATGCCGCAGTCGGGCGTCTGGGCGACACCACAGAAAGGGCTTTAAAAGAAATGCCACAGTCGGACTTCTAAGCGACATCACAGAAAGGGCTTTAAAAGAAATGCCACAGTCGGACGTCTAAGCGACATCACAAAAAGGGCTTTAAAAGAAATGCCACCGTCGGACGTCTAAGCGACATCACAGAAAGGGCTTTAAAAGAAATGGCACAGTCGGACATCTAAGCGACATCACAGAAAGGGCTTTAAAAGAAATGCCACAGTCGGACGTCTAAGCGACATCACAGAAAGGGCTTTTATTCACAAGTAAAAATACTCATAATAAATATTCAGTTCATGATAATAAACGGGTTAGTCCATCCACAGGAATAAACATTTAACTGGGCTTAGAAATAAATAATCACCATGAATATCTAGGGTGTAGAACCATCCCGAGGATACTCGATAATACAAATATTACCACAGGTTAGTCCATCACAAAATAATAATCATGGTCCTCACAAGTCACCGATCAGTATCCAAGTTTTGGTTTAACAATTTCTCCTCCGAAGACCGACACTAAGAACAACACTTGACCCATCCCAGACTGTAATCCTTAACCATGGACACGGCTATTCGAATAGGTTTTAATCTCTGCAGAGGGTGTACTCTTTACCCACGAGTAACGGATTCCTTTAGTCCATCGGGACTAATTCCGTCTACGGCCTTTTAGTTGAAAACATGCCTAACCTTGCACACACCAGCTTAACTCATCGGTGTCTGGAATCACCCACGACACTTGCTAAGCAAAACTCTAAGTGGGGAGGCTACAACCTCGCGTAGCATGGGATCAAATTTGTATCGCGCGCTCTAAGGGGTGGCCTCCCCTCTCGGTCCCAACCGGAAACACCCATGCCCCCGGACCAGGTGGCATGCCTACCGGCTACAACCGATATCTTCCACCATGGCCTCTCTGTACGGTGTGTGCTGGAAAGGGGTTGACGACTTACTGAACCGTACCCTACCTGCGGCAGGGACGAGTGGTAGTACGAGGCAAGTATGGTGGTTAATGGGACAAGACTCGATCTGCGGTCGACTCAGGAGGTTTATAAGTTCCCTGTATGACATGCATATCAAATATATAACCACCGACGAAATCATCACTCAATATACCTTACCATGCCATACCGGACATAACCATCCCGACGGGGACCAGTGACAAGCTCACGCCTACCCAAGGCCAAGGCTTTCCCGGATTCCTTTCTGGCATGCATGCAAGGCACATGAGGATGATTACCATCACAAAAATATTCATTTCCAACAGCAAGGAAATCACTAATATGCTTCCATGCATATGATCATATCACATGAAATAACAAGTCCTCCAAAATAAGGTGGTGTCATAAATGTGTCAAATAACACACCAAAACATTATGCCAGGGTTCAGAATGCTTGCCTTTAAATTGTGGAGGGGTGGGGTGCTCTCCAAAACTTTTGAAAGTTTCTTCTCTCTCTCCAAAATCCTATTTTAAAAATATATTTGAATTAACACACATTTCAAAAACAGTACAAAAAAGTTGTTTGGAAAATTTTGAAATAAATCTTAAAATAAACTAGACCAAATTTGAGGAAGGTAGGAAAAAGAATCAATTCATTTGGAGTTATATTTAAAAAGTTATAGCCAGTCAAAGTTTTGGTCAAAATTTGTTTTGAATAAAAACAGAAAAGGAAAACGGTTCAAACGAGATTACGCTTTCGGTGCAGAGAAAACGCATTTGCGCCCTTTACGCCTCCACTTAACCACGTGGACCGGCGCTGGGTCTCTGACGGTGGGCCCGCCTGGCCCACTGGTCAGGTTTGACCAGTCGCCCGCGTCGTCTCCCTCCTCTGCCCGAGTGGAGCGGGGCTCCGGCGATCATCGCCGGCGAACGGTGGCTCCGTTCGGAAAGCTAAGGCCACCAGCGGAATCAGGGGGCCGAGGTGGTCACTCCGGTAGTCGTAGGGTCGTCGGAAGTGGAGGAAATCGCCGGCGGCGAGCTCCGCGGCGGAGGGAAGCTTCGGGAGCAAGGTGGATTTGGGGCTACGGTGGTTCCCGATCAAGATTGAGTAGGGGGATGGGTTCACGGGAGGATGAGGAAGTTTCTGGCGAAGAGAATGGAGAGGGGGAGGCCCTGGTGGTGCCGGAATGGCCGGGGCGGTGGCGGCGGCTGCGGTTGCCGGAGATGAGGAAGGAGGCCTCCCCGGGTCGACTGGCTGCCAATGGGGGTCCTCGGGAGGTGGCTTGGGACTGCCTGCGTGTGGAGATGAGCTCGGGACTCCTTAAATAGGCGAGTCGAGGCGGTTCAGCGGCGGCCGCGGATGAGCTCATCGGCGATCGTCTTTCTGTAGCTGCAGGGCATCGTGGCGGCGACGAGCGCTAGCGGACAAGGCTGCGGATGAGCTCGTGCTGCTCCAGGGGCCAGGTGGCGAGCGGGAGGGGCTTGGGCGGCGCTGCCCGTGGCTGGAGCCGCTGCGGATGCCGGTGTGCCGTCAAAAGTGCCCTGACGGCGGTGCTGTAGTGTGCCAGGATGGTCGGGCGGCGTGGCGGTGCTTGGCCAGCTCCAGGGGCTAATGACAGGAGCTAGCGGACGAGGGAGAGAATCGGGATGAGCTCGGGGAGGCTTATCCAGGGGCGCGCTGGCTCGGGCACGAGCACGTGCAAAACGCGTGCGCTGCTCGCGCTCTGGGCGTGCACGGGGCGTGCTCGACGCAATGCCAGAGCATGCTATAGAGCTTGGGTGAGGCTGACATTTAGCAGATCTAGGTTAGGAGCAACTGGGAGTCTAGTGGACAGGTTAGTTTGATCCAAGGTGCAAGCTCACAGTGCAATGCCAAAACTCATGTCAAAACTGGTCATGCCTACAGGTTGCTCGATAGAATGCCACATGCACCTAGGCAACTCTTGGGGTGGCCAAAACTTCCAGATTGGGGTCTCTTTCGATGGACAAGAGGGTGGTGAGGTTAGTTGGTCAAATGCAGCAACTTGTTAGTGCAAGTTTTACAAAACTACAATTCTGGATAGGAAATAAATGGCATCATTTCATGAACCAAAAGTGATCCAAAAAGTTGCATGCTCCTGGACCTAAGGGTTTAACATGGAGGACTACAAGTAGGAGAAAGAATCATGGGTAAAGGAGCAACTCAAGATGTAGTTGCTGTACAAACTATCAAGTTGGTCCAGAATGAAAATGAGGTTGATTCACTCAAATTTTTCAAAGAACAGCACTAGGTTTTTGCAAAATGTAGAATCATAAGATACTACTAACATCCCAAAATTTTGGTGGAGGCTAGAAGAAAATATTTAAATGAGTTGTAGTGCAAAATTACCCACTGGACCAGAGAAGAAAAATGGGTGTAGAGCTCAAAATATTTCATGAAATAAGGATGTTTTTGCACAAAAGTTATTTGTAGACATCACATGACATCTCCAAATTTTTGTGGAAATTTTAAGTGAATTTATCAAATGGTTGTAGTTCAAATATGGCCCTTTAACCTTGAAAATCCATTTTCAAGAAAGTAAAGATCAAGCAACTTAATTATTTAATTAGTTATATTAAATAAAGAAAAGTTTCTCTTGAGAGATTAAATAAGTCCAATAACATATTTGAAAAGTTTTCTCTTAGGGAAAACTCATCACCAATAGGGAAGGAAATGATTTAAAAAATCAAAATGGAGCTCAGAAATCCAAAGTTTTAATTCCTGGCAAAATTTTAATTCATTAAAATAAGGTCAAAATTTTGGGGTGTCACAACACTACCCCCCTTAAGAAAAATCTCGTCCTCAAGATTTGCCAAAAGCTGTTTTAAGAAAAAAAATTATGCAACAAAAATGTGGCTACAGTGAGAGGGCAATAAGTGGTGTAACACCACAGTTTGGATACTGGTGCTGCGTGAGAAACCTATGGTTCGGGACAAAACGTGAGATTTTTACGCTGGATATAAATTTAGAATAACTTCTAAATTTAAATATACGCTGGTCGTACCCGAGAGCACAGTGCTCTCCCTGGCTGACAGGTGGACCCGAGGCCCACTGTCAGCCTCTTCTTCTCCCTTTGGTTCTCTCTTCTTCCTCTCTCTCGCGCGCTTCCCCGCGCTTTCTCCACCAGCAACGTTTAGCGCGTAGGGTATCTAGGCCGTACCGCGGTAGTGCGCGGCGTGCTAGCTGCCGGTGCAGCGTGCACTCACCTCGCGGGCCATCGTGCTGTCGGCACTGCTTGCGGATTCGTCTCCAAACACCGGCGATCGGCGACGAGCGGCGTTGGTGGACTTCGCCCACCGTACACCGAGCTCGAGCTATAAAATGGCTGGGGTGTTCTCCTCTCTTCTTCCTCACACCTGGCCTCACTTCTCCCCCTTCTTCTTCTTCCATTACTGCTTACAGAAGCTCGGGTGAGGCTCTGATGGCGGAGGCGATGCCGGACTGGTTTGCGATCCTGATATTCGGAGGGCTGGCGACACTACTGGGGCTCTCCGTGCTCCTGTGCGCGATGATCCTCGACGATCGTCGCGACGCTGTTGCTCGGGTGTTGGCTCTCCGCGGTGGTGGTGATCACGAGGAGTAGATGGGGTGTACTAGGTGCTAACCGTTGTTAGGGGGTGATTAGCTGGATGCAACACCGTTGCAAAGTTTTGCAAACAGTGCATGTGCTCGAATGATTATGGTTGTGAGTTGCTGCCGTGGTGCTGTGTGAAATTAATAAATCCACGCCGTGAGAAAGTGTAGATGTGGCAACTCAGGAAAAGGAAATCTCACTCCAGGATTTTGCGAGAAAAGTAGTTAATTTAAAAGAGCATAAACCACAACAAAAACTACATCCATTAGTAGAAGCCAATTAATTAACTTGTCGTACAAACTCAGGGCATTACGCATAAGTCACACACATACATAAGTGTTGTAATAGTGAACACCGCAGCAACGTCTAAAATGGAAACGGTAATTGGACGGGGTCCCTAGAAAACGTCTCTGGTACTGGGATACACTCCTCTTCTATCGGAGAAAGTGGATTGACCAGTCGATGCACGTGTCTCTCCCGGTCGGGCCTTAGTGCTCTGCCTATGGCGATTTGAGGATTTAAATCTACGAGGCTCTGCAGATAACCCATCACACGTTGGGTTAAACGCTCTTGAGCGATGACGTACTGGACAAGGTTGGCCAGGACTGGGTCTCTCTCAATTCGTCCACCGGGAAAAGATGTCACTCCTCCGGGATCTGCACGGCTCGGAAAGTAATAGTATCCTCGTTCGCTGGCATAAGGCACTGCGAATCGAAGGCGAGCAAGCGCTTCATATGCAGCAGCTTCCACGGCCATCTATGGGGTTGGCATAGATTTCCCCACGAAGGAGACCTCTGTGGGGTCTTGGTTTGAGTTTACGGGAGGGATGTGCACTGCTGCCCAATATCTTGAGGTGGAAGAGGTGATCCTCGATTTGAACAGCTCGTACTGGGGTGGCTGGGTAGCGCCCATGGTACTGCAGGTAAAATCCCACAATAACTTGACAAAACTACCTGGGGTTGCATCTGGGTTCTCAGGTAAATGCTGGGGCTCGGCATGGCAAGAAATGGTTGTGAGGATGGTGCACAAGATGAGGGGTGCTTGGCAAGGTCATGCGGTGGCCTTTTATAGCACTGGAGCTGGGTCATTTTTACCGTGGTGAATGGTAAAGAAAATTTTCAGCTCTGTTCCAAGGGTCGAGGTCAAGCCACAGATTCACACATTTCACTATAGTGATGTGTTACTGTGGGGGTTGATGCGGTGATTTTTGGTAACTGTGTCCGGGATAGAAATCTTATACTGCATACTAGCGTATCCAGACAAGGATACTATTTAAAACAGAGGTACGACAATAGGCGTCGTTTAAAAACAGGGCCACATGATTACAAAGCGAGGGTACACTGGGACTCGATACGACTCGGGTAACTTAGTCTACCTCGTTTATATCCAAGCGGGCGTGCCTTGCGGATGTCGAGGGTGCTCTTCGGGTCTCGTCGTCTGAATTAACTGGAGTGGTCTGAGGGGCTGCAGGCTCGGGGTAGCGATGATGACCATCTCGGGGATTGTTGGCCACAACCCCGTTGGAGTGTGCTTCCAATATGCGGCGAAGCACTTCTGGGGTTATCGCGGCACCTTGGCCGATGGCTGGGGCAGATCTCCGGGGCTCGATTGGGTGTCCAAACAGCACGACTGGGTTGTTGATGTTGGGCTCGTTCTCTCCTCTCGCCGGGGTTCGACGAACCAGCTCTCCACGATCTGCGATTAGATCAATTGTGATTTGATCGCATAGTTCCTCTAGTGCACTTACATAGCGCACTAGGTGCAACAATGCAGGATCTGTCTCGTGATCTCCGTTGACAACTTGGGGTGGTCTACCATACCCTTCACGTCTGGGGTAGTAGTGGAACGAGCGACAGTTAACTCTGGGCGACAAGTGCCGGAGATGAACTATAGCTTCTCGAGCAGCTAGTTGGATGGCTTGTGGCTCAAAGGAAGTTGTCCTTCCGGTGAACCTGTAGGGGCGCTCGGGCTCTAGTCCCCTACCATAAATGTGCACAGTGGCCCAGAATTGACGGCTCTCGCCGCTCATGGGTCCTTGGTACACAACATATTCTGGGGGCTCTTCTAACGCATAGGCACGACAGGTGAGGTTTGCGAGTATGGTCACAAAGCCTCCAAGGTTGGTTGCTGTGGTCTCATTGTGCATGACGGGTCCAGGCATTGTGGCTCGGTTTGGGGTAGCGGCTGCTGTGTTGGGTTGGGGCTAGCGTGCCCTTTTTATAGGAAAAAGGGGACGGACTCTTCCTCCACACGCTTGCGAAAAAGGACTATTTAGGACTCGGTCACTGGTGCATGATTGACGGGTTAGATGAATAGGTTGGGCACCGACTGCCGCTAAGGGTGTCGGGTCATGGTGTGGCTATCTTGCTAGGGAAGCTTGACTGGGGTTTGGTCAAAGTCTGGTGGGCTGGTTTACTTAGGTTTATTGACCTGGCTAAGATAGGATTAGCCAATGGTCAGCCTGGCTCTGATACCAAGTCTGTCACGACCGGTTTTCCGGACATAAATTTCCAGAAAATGGCCATTGTGCTCACCAGCCCCAGGATTACTGTTAGCTGATGAGGCACCAACTTGTTACAGAAATTCCAAGCAAAAGTACTAAATGAGTAGTACAAGACCATTGTGGCCTGTGAGTACATCAAATGGTTTTCTAGTGGTCAATGGCGGAAGCGGTTTGTGAATCATCAGTGTATGGGACTCCATTTCCCACGGGAACAGCTGACCAGGTTAACTCCTATCTTCGCGAGGCTGCTATCACCGTTGCTTAATTTCCGGGGCTGTCATCGCAGCGCTCCTTTCCATGCGAATATCTGGCCAAGACAATAGCCAGGGACAAGCCAGTGAGTACTTTGAATGTACTCGCAAACATTAAGAACACTGGAATAATATAATTGATAATTATGCACTTAAATATTCTATGATCACATTGTTAGTCGCAAGTAAAATATCTTTTATGCATGCAAGCGGTTTATTAATATGCAACATAAATAAGCAATAATGGAGTGGAAATAAAATGCCGCAGTCGGGCGTCTGGGCGACACCACAGAAAGGGCTTTAAAAGAAATGCCACTGTCGGACGTCTAAGCGACATCACAGAAAGGGCTTTAAAAGAAATGCCACAGTCGGACGTCTAAGCGACATCACAGAAAGGGCTTTAAAAGAAATGCCACCGTCGGACGTCTAAGCGACATCACAGAAAGGGCTTTAAAAGAAATGCCACAGTCGGACGTCTATGCGACATCACAGAAAGGGCTTTAAAAGAAATGCCACAGTCGGACGTCTAAGCGACATCACAGAAAGGGCTTTTATTCACAAGTAAAAATACTCATAATAAATATTCAGTTCATGATAATAAATGGGTTAGTCCATCCACAGGAATAAACATTTAACCGGGCTTAGAAATAAATAATCACCATGAATATCCAGGGTGTAGAACCATCCCGAGGATACTCGATAATACAAATATTACCACAGGTTAGTCCATCACAAAATAATAATCATGGTCCTCACAAGTCACCGATCAGTATCCAAGTTTTGGTTTAACAATTTCTGCTCCGAAGACTGACACTAAGACCAACACTTGACCCATCCCAGACTGTAATCCTTAACCATGGACACGGCTATTCGAATAGGTTTTAATCTCTGCAGAGGGTGTACTCTTTACCCACGAGTAACGGATTCCTTTAGTCCATCGGGACTAATTCCGTCTACGGCCTTTTAGTTGAAAACACGCCTAACCTTGCACACACCAGCTTAACTCATCGGTGTCTGGAATCACCCACGACACTTGTTAAGCAAAACTCTAAGTGGGGAGGCTACAACCTCGCGTAGCATGGGATCAAATTTGTATCGCGCGCTCTAAGGGGTGGCCTCCCCTCTCGGTCCCAACCGGAAACACCCATGCCCCCGGACCAGGTGGCATGCCTACCGGCTACAACTGATATCTTCCACCATGGCCTCTCTGTACGGTGTGTACTGGAAAGGGGTTGACGACTTACTGAACCGTACCCTACCTGCGGCAGGGACGAGTGGTAGTACGAGGCAACTATGGGGGTTAATGGGACAAGACTGGATCTGCGGTCGACTCAGGAGGTTTATAAGTTCCCTGTATGACATGCATATCAAAAATATAACCACCGACGAAATCATCACTCAATATACCTTACCATGCCATACCGGGCATAACCGTCCCGACGGGGACCGGTGACAAGCTCACGCCTACCCAAGGCCAAGGCTTTCCCGGATTCCTTTCCGGCATGCATGCAAGGCACATGAGGATGATTACCATCACAAAAATATTCATTTCCAATAGCAAGGAGATCACTAATATGCTTCCATGCATATGATCATATCACATGAAATAACAAGTCCTCCGAAATAAGGTGGTGTCATAAATGTGTCAAATAACACACCAAAAAGATTATGCCAGGGTTCAGAATGCTTGCCTTTAAATTGTGGAGGGGTGGGGTGCTCTCCAAAACTTTTGAAAGTTTCTTCTCTCTCTCCAAAATCCTATTTTAAAAATATATTTGAATTAACACACATTTCAAAAACAGTACAAAAAAGTTGTTTGGAAAATTTTGAAATAAATCTTAAATAAACTAGACCAAATTTGAGGAAAGTAGGAAAAAGAATCAATTCATTTGGAGTTATATTTAAAAAGTTATAGCCAGTCAAAGTTTTGGTCAAAATCTGTTTTGAATAAAAACAGAAAAGGAAAATGGTTCAAACGAGATTACGCTTTCGGTGCAGAGAAAACGCATTTGCGCCCTTTACGCCTCCACTTAACCACGTGGACCGGCGCTGGGTCTCTAACAGTGGGCCCGCCTGGCCCACTGGTCAGGTTTGACCAGTCGCCTGCGTCGTCTCCCTCCTCTGCCCGAGTGGAGCGGGGCTCCGGCGATCATCGCCGGCGAACGGTTGCTCCGTTCGGAAAGCTGAGGCCACCAGCGGACTCAGGGGGCCGAGGTGGTCACTCCGGTAGTCGTAGGGTCGTCGGGAGTGGAGGAAATCGCCGGTGGCGAGCTCCGCGGCGGAGGGAAGCTTCGGGAGCAAGGTGGATTTGGGGCTACGGTGGTTCCCGATCAAGATTGAGTAGGGGGATGGGTTCACGGGAGGATGAGGAAGTTTCTGGCGAAGAGAATGGAGAGGGGGAGGCCCTGGTAGTGCCGGAATGGCCGGGGCGGTGGCGGCGGCTGCGGTTGCCGGAGATGAGGAAGGAGGCCTCCCCGGGTCGACTGGCTGCCAATGGGGGTCCTCGGGAGGTGGCTTGGGACTGCCTGCGTGCGGAGATGAGCTCGGGGCTCCTTAAATAGGCGAGTCGAGGCGGTTCAGCGGCGGCCGCGGATGAGCTCGTCGGCGACCGTCTTTCTGTAGCTGCAGGGCATCGTGGCGGCGACGAGCGCTAGCGGACAAGGCTGCGAACGAGCTCGCGCTGCTCCAAGGGCCAGGTGGCGAGCGGGAGGGGCTTGGGCGGCGCTGCCCATGGCTGGAGCCGCTGCGGACGCTGGTGTGCCGCCAAAAGTGCCCTGACGGCGGCGCTGTAGTGTGCCAGGATGGTCGGGCGGCGTGGCGGTTCTTGGCCAGCTCCAGGGGCTAACGACAGGAGCTAGCGGACGAGGGAGAGAATCGGGATGAGCTCGGGGAGGCTTATCCAGGGGCGCGCTGGCTCGGGCACGAGCACGTGCAAAACGCGCGCGCTGCTCGCGCTCTGGGCGTGCACGGGTGTCACATCCCTAGCTTCTGGTAATGCTCTAGGCTAGCTTCATGTGTGCATCATGTCTATATTTCTGAAAGTTGAATTGGGGAAAGCTGAAAGCCCCAGAAATCAATTAAAAAATGATCAACATTAAAAATTGCTTCAAATAACCCAAGAAAATGTTCCTGTTAAGCTATAAAAATATTGGCAAGAGGTAAAATCCAAACCAATATTTTTGGAGTCACAGAAATATTTATTTTGGCCATTTGAGTTAATCCAACAATTATTTGCATTGGATTTATATATGTGATATATTAACTATATGTCCAATAATTTTGATAATTATTGAGGGGCTTTGGAATAATCCATTTAGTCCCTGCAAAAATTGTCAGAAGCAGAAAATTGGTTTGGTTCAAAAACCAAATTAAAACAAATGTCAGAAATAGAAAATAGAAACAAAAACAGAAAGAAAGTAGAAAGGATAGAAACTCACCTGGCCCAACTTACCTGGCCGGCCCAGTCCAGCTGGCCCCTGCTAGTCGTCCCGTACCTTTGCCAGTAGGCAGAGGCAGGGCAGCGAGCGCACGCGCCCGAGCGGCCACCTCCTGCTTCGCCATGTTGATGCCTCCTTCCTCCCAACCCCGTGCCCAGGAGACATGGACGAGGCCGTGCTGATCCCCCTTCTCCCCTGGCCATTTTCCCCTCTCCCTCCTCGTACTTCGCCCGAATAGAGAGCCCCGCCGGCCACCGCAACGTGCAGCTCACCGCCGACGTGGACACTGGCCTCCCCTCGCCTCCCCACCTTATGTGAGAGCTCCGCCTCGTTCCTCTCTTCCTCCTCATCGAGCGTCCCGACGCTAGAAGCCCCGAAAATGTCGCTGGCATCGTCATGTTCACCGTCGGGCACCGGAGATCGTCGCCACCGATTCGTCATCCACAGGGCTTCCCCGAGCCCGCTTCGGCGCTCCCTGCACTCGCTGTGAGCCAATACGCTGAACCCCTCTCTTCCCGTGATCTATTTCCCTCTCTAGCCGTTGTTCCCATCGAGCCCGAGAGCTTAGCTCCGCCGGCGATGTCGCCACCACGACCTGAGCTCAACCCAGCCGTGACCTTGCACCGCATCATGCTCCTGGCGCCTCCAGGAGGCTGCCTAGCCACTCCGTTGGCTCGCCCGAGCACTTCAGCCCAGTGCCCGCGCTACCCCGTACTCCGACCGCCGTAGCCGAGCTCGTCGGCGTCAGCTCTGGCCATCCCAGCTACCGCTGCTTGCTGGAATGGATGCGCGCGTGTGCCAGCAATCCGTAGCCGCAAACGGCGCGCCAAACCGTCGACCGTGGGCAAATCCCGAGCCCTCCGCCGTCTCGGGCTTTGCCGGCGACGAGCCGCGGGTCAACTCCGGCGAGTTGACCCGGGGGTTTGACCCCGTCTGACCAAGGTTTGACCACCCTGGGTCATTGATGCGTGGGGCCAGCCCTGCTAATTAACCCAGGTTAGTGTTTATTTATTTAGTTAGTTTAATTAGCCTCTGACATGTAGGCCCAGGCCTTAACTAAACTAGATTAGGTATAGTTTAATTTTAATTAACCTTGTTAGTTAACTGTGACACTAACGTGTGGACCCCACACGTCAGGTTTGACCTGGACCGAGCCGTTGACCTGCTGATGTCACTGTGAGGTAATGCTGACGCAATAATTCCTATCTGGAATTTAAATAAATCTTAAATGATTTATTATTTTCAGAAAATGCCTAAAACTTCTAAAAATCATAGAAAATCAACCGTAACTCCAAATGAAATGAATTATATATGAAAAATTATCAGCAAAATTCAAGGAATCTGTTTATGGCATTTTCATGCATGTTTGAACAACTTAACCTCACTGTTTAGTCCAAAACATGATAAGGCACTATTTGAATTCTTAGTTTGAATTTGAATTTGAACCTAGTGTTCGAACCAACTCCATTTAACTTGTTGCTAGTTGCATTAGCTCAATCAACAGCATATTGCAATGTCAAGACCATGCATCATATTGTTGCATCGCATTGATTGTGTTCTTCCTTGTTTGCCAGTAAATGTCCCCTCTTGATAGACGATGTACCGACGCCGTGATTGTTGACACTGATGAAGACTCAATGTCATCTTCAGAAGTGCCAGGCAAGCAAAACCCCCTTGTTCATTCCAATACAAGCCCACTCTCTCGCTCCTGCTCTCTTTTACTGCATTAGGACAACAACGATCATCTGCTACTTGTTGCGGTAGTTGAACCCCTTATCCTCTGCATGACCTGTCATTGCCACAGTAATTAGATGAAACCCACTAGCATGAGTAGGAGTTGTTTGAGCCCTGATGTGCCTACTCATTCATGCTTGTTTGTCATGCCTGCTACTGCTTCGAGTTGAGTCAGGTCTGATTCATCAGGGATGAATTGGAACGTGGTGAACATGTCCTATCGTTGAGAGCTAAGTGTGTGAACACGATTTGGTAAAGTTAGCGGTGAGAGGCCATGTAGGAGTACATGGTGGGTTGTCTCATTGCAGCCGTCCCCAGGAACTGAGTTCTGTGTTTGTGATCCATGAAAAAATACTACCACGCATTGGAATGCTTAAGTGCCCCTCTCGACTTATTAATCAACTCGATCTCTGTCCAGGAGTTGCAATTAGTTTCTAGTGTTTGTAGGTAGTGTTAGTAGTCTACCAAGTGGCACCCGGTACAGGTGGGCTTGGGACAGACTAGGCACAGTGGCCCGGTGTACCAAGTGGCACCCGGATGGTGGGCTTGGGAACCCTGTACACATCGTTTGGGGCCGTGAGCGAGACCCCGGCCGGATCTCCTTGCGGATGGAACCCGAATAGGCGATAAACCTGGACTAGAGACTTGTTGGTTAGTTAGGTCGTGGCCGACTCCCTCGCCAGGCTTCCGCTTGAAGGTTGCCGAGTTACACAACGTGTACATGGTGGTAAGTGGCGAGAGCGTGTGTGAAGAAGTACACCCCTGCAGGGTTATCATTATCTATTCGAATAGTCGGATTCCTCGGATATGGAAACTTGGACCCCTTGCATAGTTCATAGACAAGTGAAAGTGGATACTCTAAAATGCGCAAGATAAGCGTGAGTGCTATGGATGGTGTTCTCGTAGGGAGACGGGAGCGGATCCATAGTGGTGTATTGGTATGGTGAATTTGTGGACTCGTGTGCGCCACCTCAAAAGAGTTACTTGCAGTCGTAGTTCAGGTTAGCCACTGAGTCAAAGCTGGCTTGCTGCAGTTAAACTCCACCACCCCCTTTGTTGATACCGATGCATATGTAGTTAGTTCTGATGTAAGTCTTGCTGGGTACATTTGTACTCACGTTTGCTTATTTTATGTTTTGCAGAGAGACTTCAGTCTCGCTATTAGTTGCACGTGGACTTCGACGCTTAGCTTGTTACATCAGCTACGATCTTGTGCCCTCGGCAGGATCTGGTAGATAGTCAGGCTTCTCAGCCTTCTTCATTTGTAGTTGTCTGTACTCAGACAAGTTAAGCTTCCGCATGTGCTTCTTGCTTGTGTGCTCTGTATGTTGGGTCATGAGTCCCATGTTTGTAATATCTCGCTCTTCGGAGCCTAGTGCATAAATACTTGAGTCGTAGAGTCTTGTTGTGATGCCATGTTGTATGTACTCATATCGGGCATATTGTGTGTATGATTGAAATGCTTGGTATGAGTGGGATCCGACAATCTAGTTGTTTATCCTTGGCAGCCTATCATATGGGGAAAGGTAGTCTAGTGCTTTCTGAGCGATAGTAGTCCGCTACAGCCTGGTTCACCGGAGTCCTGCTAGCCCAGCACTACTGCTCAGGACACTTGACTGGCCGGCATGTGTTTCTCTTCGTTCCTGTGTCTGTCCCTTCGGGGAAATGTCACGCGGTGACATCCGGAGTCCTGCCTAGCCTGCTACAGCCCGGGTTACCGGAGTCCTGTTAGCCTAGTGCTACAGCCCGGATTCACAAGCTGTTGACCGACATGCTCGAGGTTGATTCATGTATGCCTGTCCCCATGGGTTAGTGCCGCTTTGGGTTCACGACTAGCCATGTCGGCCCGGGTTCTTTGTCATATGGATGCTAGCGACACTATCATATACGTGAGCCAAACGGCGCAAACGGTCCCGGGCCAGGTAAGGTGGCACCCGTGGGAATACCGTGCGTGAGGCCACAAAGTGATATGATGTGTTACATGCTAGATCGGTGTGACCTAGGATCGGGGTCCTGACAGCTTTGGTATCAGAGCCTGACTTCCTGTAGGATTACCAAGCCAAGCTGGTCGAAGTCGTGTCTAGAAATGCTTTAGTTATATAAGGGAATTGATTGTGGATGGGAACATAAGGCTCTTTTTACTCCTTACCCTCATGACCTTCTGATCTGAGTCATCCTCTTCTCTTCTACGGGGTTTAAGAACTAGGCTTCTCATCTATCTATCAGGATGACGTGTTACTAATCCATAGACTTATAAGATTGTTGGATTTAAGCCCCAGCTCAGTTTCTACTACTTTCGTGTGTTCATAATTGGTCTCGGAACCTTGATATTGTGATGTTGAGTGGCTATGCCACCATTTTGCAGGATGTCTCAAATATTTTTGAGCATTTACAGCCGTTATGCTGTCCGAGTCATCCTAGGTTTCTAAATAGTCTGATGCATTTGCAAATCTTTCCTCCGTGTTCCCGTTGTCCTTTTGGGTCAGATTAAGCACACTAATCGGTGAGTTGAGGTACTCTGTTGCCTCGACATATATGTTGTAGCTATTGTTATGACCCTAGGTGTCTTAGGGAGTCACCTAGTAATCTAGCCATGTCTTGTGTTTTCCAGTATGATGAATCTGGCCACCATTCTCGAAAGCATCCCGCGATGCCATTTAGTTAGTCAGTATTCTATTCCTGGGTCCCTGGCCCAAGATTCACCCTACTTACCTCATGTTGATAGTGTTGCTAGTTCCTTTAGGATATTAGTAACCTTTTCATTAGTCCTCGAGGTGCGTGGTATTTCCTTCTTCCAAATACTATGAACCACTTATGGCGGAAGTTCTTGAACCAAAGGATCACAACCAGAGTGCTCTTGATGAGTTCTCCATCCTATATTGTGGCTCTGCCAGTTCTACCTTTCTGCATGGGTTATCCGGAAGAAATATGTTGAACTCATTCGACATACTAATCTATGCATCCACCACTCAAAAAGTTATATGTTCCATGAGTTGTCCCCCCCCCCTTCAGTTATATTCCGACCTTCATCTATCAATTGATAGTAAGGAGTATTTGTCAATCGTGTTTATCAATGCCTATTACTCTAGTGGTCCGTCAAGCCATTCTATTCTAGAATGACTAGGAGAAACAAACTCCAGTACCTTATCCATCTCTAGGATTGGGTCAAAGTAGTTGTATTCCATGGATCAAATGCCAACCCAGCTTTTGCTCCGTTCTACCTTGGAGGGTTACCATATTTATGTCAAGAATGTCATGAGAATTGCACCACCTCTTATGAATTCTTGACGCAGTGATACTTATCACCATCATTATTCATTCTTCGGTTCCGTGTTGTTGTAACCGGAATGCCGACAAGTGAACTATGATATGTGAAATCAATACTCCTAGCAACCCCGTTGCTTGGTAGTTAGTGGACAATAAACTCATTCTTAGCGTGTTGGTTATTGAATCATCATTCTAAGATTGATCGTGCTACCTAGTCCATTTTCCTGGTGCACTCTTCGATCAAGAGTTGGGACTGTGTCTATCCTTGCTTAGTTGATCATATCATCTTGCCCTGAAAAGCAAGATTGTTCTCGGGCTTAGTAACATATCGGTGGTTCGTGATTTTCCAAACATCTTCTCGGAAGTGTTACCAGGTTGTCACCTGACCGCTATGTTGAGTTCGTGATCATGTTGATTTTCCTCCAAACCACCCAATCTCCAAGAATCTGTGTGGGATACCCCTGAGCTAGTTGGTTAAGCCAAACAACAACTTGGAGAGTTGGAAGATGAAAGCTTAATCCACTTAGTTCATCACTAAGGGATATCTTTGTGTTTGTCTGTGTGTTGAAGAAAGATGATATCTCCATCGATTGGTCCTCGTGATCAGTTGTTGGATCTATTGCCTTGTCAAAACATTTACTTGAGTATGGACTATCGTCAAGTCAAATCAGAACCAACGATGTTCGTAATGTTGCCTTACTCGTGGTTGATCCCTCGAGCATACACCATTACATCTTTTGGTCTGACCAATGCTATCACCGTGTTCACATGATGGTGGAAGTCCAATGATATGGAAATTCCAATGACTTGTTGTTGAGTCCATCAACAGCATTCTGTCTCCTCCATGACTCGTGTTGAACATCCAGCTAGCATTGGAAAATTGTGTAAGCATTTTCTTCATGCCCCGTTCATGAAGTATCTGTCTGGATGGAAGAAGTGACTTCCTCTGGTTCACGTGCAATCGATGCAAGTTGCTGCCGTGAATTCGAGAAAGTTTTTTTTTCCTCCTCTGGAATCATCCCAAGTTAGTCATGCACGTGCGAAGTGCCCTATGGTTTGGTAGGTTGGCTGCCTCCATTCCATATGTGTTCCTAGCACACCAAGCCACTGACTGACTTGCTCACGGATAAGAAGTTCATCGATAAGTGCACAAGGACTTCGATATCCTCAATGATGGTTCCCCACCTGCGCTCGGTAGTGTTTTATTATAAGACTACCATGTGGTCATGCTTGTCTTGGATAGCGTGTTCACAAGTTTGTAGCAGAACCAGCTCATGTTTTGGAGCTTGCTATCGTAGCTCATTCCCCAAGAATCTTGCAATGTCATCTCGTCGAATTGCATTGCATACTTCATTTTTCTTCCTAGACTTGATGAGTCTAGAATATCCTGACACCAACCAGATCGGAATCTCAGGCAGATATGATGGTTGGAACGTACTCCAAGAACTATAATGTTGGTCTCTCTGTAACCGGTAACGTGGGTGTCGTGGCCAACACACCTAGCCGGAAGGCCTATTATTGCAGTATCTTTATTGAAGAAGTTGGTCACCACCCCATAAGGATCTCGCAGGATCTACCTCCGTGGTTATTCCTTATGGATTCTTGAGCTTCCAAAGTCCGACCTTTTACTTGATGTTCTAGATATCAAACCACATCTATAAATGGATTACACTAGCACATCAAGGAGAACATTAGAAGCGGAGTGCTATATGTCTCTCGGTCGATCATCCAGATTTTGTTCCCTTGGCCTCGCTAAGGTGAAATCTAAGAAAGTGTTATCTTCCTTTGCATCTGCATCATCCATCACCATTCATCATGGTGGTATGTTGCGTTGCCAGGATCCTTGCCACGGATATTGGTAAAACCTTGATGAATATGGAGATGCCCAAGTTCTTGAGAGCACGCGCAAGCACTAGGTTTTACCGTTGGCGTTAACTGGGATTTGCTTCCAGTTTCCTCGGTTATGTTATAACCTTTTCAAACAGTGGACTCACTCTTGACTGTTGAGTTCTTCCCCAGTTACCAGAATCATTCCCAACATTTGCATTTTGTTCCCAGCTTGCACCACAGTAGTTGTTGTTCATGATCATCTTCAAAAGTGGACTTACCATAGGTCCCATCCATTTCCGATGATAAGCAAAAATCATCCATTGCGTTGTCTTCAACAAGGGAGTCCACATCATCCTTTCTAGTCCAAGTATGTCATTCTTTTGAACTCCTGCAAATGATCGATTGTGATTGCCTTAGGCTGGTATAAAGAGTTTCAATGATCTTTGTATCAAAAGTAATTCTTTTTGCCACTTAAGGGAATAGTTCTACGAGTCACCTCTTCTAGGGTGTCCCATTATAGAATCATGGTGATTATTTCATCGCTATCTTGAGATCTTGCCCCACCGTTTCAGCGTGGGATTTTGCCTACCAGTAGAACCTTGTCATCTACCTCTTTCCATCCCTCCTGATGTATGTTTTGTGTCTCAGCTCGAGAGATGTTTCAATGTCTCACTCCCTGAGTTGATCCTGAGTTGTTCGACCTTCGATAAGATCGATCCCTCTTGAGTTTTCCTTCTCATCTCATTGTCATGTTAGTTGGAGTTCTCGGGGAAAGACATTGAGACAAAGATGGTGATTGAATCAATGTTCATTTGAAGTGCAACCTGGATCGTGAAGATTACGTTAGTTGCGTACCACCATCATCTTACCCTACGCTTGAATCTCGGGACGAGATTCTTGTTTAGTTGGGGTGAGCTGTCACATCCCTAGCTTCTGGTAATGCTCTAGGCTAGCTTCATGTGTGCATCATGTCTATATTTCTGAAAGTTGAATTGGGGAAAGCTGAAAGCCCCACAAATCAATTAAAAAAATGATCAACATTAAAAATTGCTTCAAATAACCCAAGAAAATGTTCCTGTTAAGCTATAAAAATATTGGCAGGAGGTAAAATCCAAACCAATATTTTTGGAGTCACAGAAATATTTATTTTGGCCATTTGAGTTAATCCAACAATTATTTGCATTGGATTTATATATGTGATAT
This sequence comes from Triticum monococcum, assembly GCA_034509565.1. Classification (NCBI taxonomy): domain Eukaryota; kingdom Viridiplantae; phylum Streptophyta; class Magnoliopsida; order Poales; family Poaceae; genus Triticum; species Triticum monococcum. Next base: position 575,441,553 of record CM067847.1, read on the forward strand.
ATTAACTATATGTCCAATAATTCTGATAATTGTTGAGGGGCTTTGGAATAATCCTTTTAGTCCCTGCAAAAATTGTCAGAAGCAGAAAATTGGTTTGGTTCAAAAACCAAATTAAAACAAATGTCAGAAATAGAAAATAGAAACAAAAATAGAAGGAAGTAGAAAGGATAGAAACTCACCTGGCCCAACTTACCTGGCCAGCCCAGCCCAGCTGGCCCCTGCTAGTCGTCCCGTACCTTTGCCAATAGGCAGAGGCAGGGCAGCGAGCGCACGCGCCCGAGCGGCCACCTCCTGCTTCGCCGGGTTGATGCCTCCTTCCTCCCAACCCCGCGCCCAGGAGACGTGGACGAGGCCGTGCTGATCCCCCTTCTCCCCTGGCCATTTTCCCCTCTCCCTCCTCGTACTTCGCCCGAACAGAGAGCCCCGCCGGCCACCGCAGCATGCAGCTCACCGCCAACGTGGACACTGGCCTCCCCTCGCCTCCCCACCTTACGTGAGAGCTCCGCCTTGTTCCTCTCTTCCTCCTCACCGAGCGTCCCGTCGCCAGAAGCCCCGAAAACGTCGCTGGCATTGTCATGTTCACCATCGGGCACCGGAGATCGTCGCCACCGATTCGTCATCCACAGGGCTTCCCCGAGCCCGCTTCGGCGCTCCCTGCACTCGCTGTGAGCCAATACGTTGAACCCCTCTCTTCCCGTGATCTATTTCCCTCTCTAGCCGTCGTTCCCATCGAGCCCGAGAGCTCAGCTCCGCCGGCGATGTCGCCACCACGGCCTGAGCTCGACCCAGCCGTGACCTTGCACCGCATCATGCTCCTGGCGCCTCCAGGAGGCTGCCTAGCCACTCCGTTGGCTCGCCCGAGCACTGCAGCCCAGCGCCCGCGCTACCCCGTACTCTGGCCGCCGTAGCCGAGCTCGCCGACATCAGCTCCGGCCATCCCAGCTACCGCTGCTTGCTGGAATGGATGCACGCGTGTGCCAGCAATCCGTAGCCGCAAACGGCGCGCCAAACCGTCGACCGTGGGCAAATCCCGAGTCCTCCGCCGTCTCGGGCTTCGCCGGCGACGAGCCGCGGGTCAACTCCGGCGAGTTGACCCGGGGGTTTGACCCCGTCTGACCAAGGTTTGACCACCCTGGGTCATTGACGCGTGGGGCCAGCCCTGCTAATTAACCCAGGTTAGTGTTAATTTATTTAGTTAGTTTAATTAGCCTCTGACATGTAGGCCCAGGCCTTAACTAAACTAGATTAGGTTTAGTTTAATTTTAATTAACCTTGTTAGTTAATTGTGACACTGACGTGTGGACCCCACACGTCAGGTTTGACCTGGACCGAGCCGTTGACCTGCTGACATCATTGTGAGGTCATGCTGACGCAATAATTCCTGTCTGGAATTTAAATAAATCTTAAATGATTTATTATTTTCAGAAAATGCCTAAAACTTCTAAAAATCATAGAAAATCAACCGTAACTCCAAATGAAATGAATTATATATGAAAAATTATCAGAAAAATTCAAGGAATCTATTTATGGCATTTTCATGCCTGTTTGAACAACTTAACCTCACTGTTTAGTCCAAAACATGATAAGGCACTATTTGAATTCATAGTTTGAATTTGAATTTGAACCTAGTGTTCAAACCAACTCCATTTAACTTGTTGCTAGTTGCATTAGCTCAATCAACAGCATATTGCAATGTCAAGACCATGCATCATATTGTTGCATCGCATTGATTGTGTTCTTCCTTGTTTGCCAGTAAATGTCCCCTCTCGATAGACGATGTACCGACACCGTGATCGTTGACACTGATGAAGACTCAATGTTATCTTTAGAAGTGCCTGGCAAGCAAAAACCCCCTTGTTCATTCCGATACAAGCCCACTCTCTCGCTCCTGCTCTCTTTTACTGCATTAGGACAACAACGATCATCTGCTACTTGTTGCGGTAGTTGAACCCCTTATCCTCTGCATGACCTGTCATTGCCACAGTAATTAGATGAAACCCACTAGCATGAGTAGGAGTTGTTTGAGCCCTGATGTGCCTACTCATTCATGCTTGTTTGTCATGCCTGCTACTGCTTAGAGTTGAGTCAGGTCTGATTCATCGGGGATGAATTGGAACGTGGTGAACATGTCCTATCGTTGAGAGCTAAGTGTGTGAACACGATTTGGTAAAGGTAGCGGTGAGAGGCCATGTAGGAGTACATGGTGGGTTGTCTCATTGCAGCCGTCCTCAGGAACTGAGTTCTGTGTTTGTGATCCATGAAAAGCTACTACCATGCATTGGAATGCTTAAGTGCCCCTCTCGACTTATTAATCAACTCGATCTCTGTCCAGGAGTTGCAATTAGTTTCTGGTGTTTGTAGGTAGTGTTAGTAGTCTACCAAGTGGCACCCGGTACAGGTGGGCTTGGGACAGACCAGGCACAGTGGCCCGGTGTACCAAGTGGCACCCGGATGGTGGGCTTGGGAACCCTGTACACATCGTTTGGGGCCGTGAGCGACACCCCGGCCAGATCTCCTTGCGGATGGAACCCGAATAGGCGATAAACCTGGACTAGAGACTTGTTGGTTAGTTAGGTCGTGGCCGACTCCCTCGCCAGGCTTCCGCTTGAAGGTTGCCGAGTTACACAACGTGTACATGGTGGTAAGTGGCGAGAGCGTGTGTGAAGAAGTACACCCCTGCAGGGTTATCATTATCTATTCGAATAGTCGGATTCCTCGGATATGGAAACTTGGACCCCTTGCATAGTTCATAGACAAGTGAAAGTGGATACTCTAAAATGCGCAAGATAAGCGTGAGTGCTATGGTTGGTGTTCTCGTAGGGAGACGGGAGCGGATCCATAGTGGTGTATTGGTATGGTGAATTTGTGGACTCGTGTGCGCCACCTCAAAAGAGTTACTTGCAGTCGTAGTTCAGGTTAGCCACTGAGTCAAAGCTGGCTTGCTGCAGTTAAACTCCACCACCCCCTTTGTTGATACCGATGCATATGTAGTTTGTTCTGGTGTAAGTCTTGCTGGGTACATTTGTACTCACGTTTGCTTATTTTATGTTTTGCAGAGAGACTTCAATCTCGCTATTAGTTGCACGTGGACTTCGACGCTTAGCTTGTTACCTCAGCTACGATCTTGTGCCCTCGGCAGGATCTGGTAGATAGTCAGGCTTCTCAGCCTTCTTCATTTGTAGTTGTCTATACTCAGACAAGTTAAGCTTCCGCATGTGCTTGTTGCTTGTGTTCTCTGTATGTTGGGTCATGAGACCCATGTTTGTAATATCTCGCTCTTCGGAGCCTAGTGCATAAATACTTGAGTCGTAGAGTCTTGTTGTGATGCCATGTTGTATGTACTCATATCAGGCATATTGTGTGTATGATTGAAATGCTTGGTATGAGTGGGATCCGACAATCTAGTTGTTTATCCTTGGCAGCCTATCATATGGGGAAAGGTAGTCTAGTGCTTTCTGAGTGATAGTAGTCCGCTACAGCCCGGTTCACCAGAGTCCTGCTAGCCCAGCACTACTGCTCAGGACACTTGACTGGCCGGCATGTGTTTCTCTTCGTTCATGTGTCTGTCCCTTCGGGGAAATGTCACGCGGTGACATCCGGAGTCCTGCCTAGCCTGCTATAGCCCGGGTTACCGGAGTCCTGTTAGCCTAGTGCTACAGCCCGGATTCACACGCAGTTGACCGACATGCTCGAGGTTGATTCATGTATGCCTGTCCCCATGGGTTAGTGCCCCTTTGGGTTCACGACTAGCCATGTCGGCCCGGGTTCTTTGTCATATGGATGCTAGCGACACTATCATATATGTGAGCCAAAAGGCGCAAACGGTCCCGGGCCAGGTAAGGTGGCACCCGTGGGAATACCGTGCGTGAGGCCACAAAGTGATATGATGTGTTACATGCTAGATCGGTGTGACCTAGGATCGGGGTCCTGACAACGGGACGTGCTCAACGCAATGCCAGAGCATGCTACAGAGCTTGGGTGAGGCTGGCATTTAGCAGATCTAGGTTAGGAGCAACTGGGAGTCTAGTGGACAGGTTAGTTTGATCCAAGGTGCAAGCTCACAGTGCAATGCCAAAACTCATGTCAAAACTGGTCATGCCTACAGGGTGCTCGATAGAATGCCACATGCACCTAGGCAACTCTTGGGGTGGCCAAAACTTCCAGATTGGGGTCTCTTTAGATGGACAAGAGCGTGGTGAGGTTAGTTGGTCAAATGCAGCAACTTGTTAGTGCAAGTTTTACAAAACTACAATTCTGGACAGGAAATAAATGGCATTATTTCATGAACCAAAAGTGATCCAAAAAGGTGCATGCTCCTGGACTTAAGGGTTTAACATGGAGGACTACAAGTAGGAGAAAGAATCATGGGTAAAGGAGCAACTCAAGATGTAGTTGATGTACAAACTATCAAGTTGGTCCAAAATGAAAATGAGGTTGATTCACTCAAATTTTTCAAAGAACAGCACTAGGTTTTTGCAAAATGTTGAATCATAAGATACTACTAACATCCCAAAATTTTGGTGGAGGCTAGAAGAAAATATTTAAATGAGTTGTAGTGCAAAATTACCCACTGGACCAGAGAAGAAAAATGGGTGTAGAGCTCAAAATATTTCATGAAATAAGGATGTTTTTGCACAAAAGTTATTTGTAGACATCACATGACATCTCCAAATTTTTGTGGAAATTTTAAGTGAATTTATCAAATGGTTGTAGTTCAAATATGGCCCTTTAACCTTGAAAATCCATTTTCAAGAAAGTAAAGATCAAGCAACTTAATTATTTAATTAGTTATATTAAATAAAGAAAAGTTTCTCTTGAGAGATTAAATAAGTCCAATAACATATTTGAAAAGTTTTCTCTTAGGGAAAACTCATCACCAATAGGGAAGGAAATGATTTTAAAAAAATCAAAATGGAGCTCAGAAATCCAAAGTTTTAATTCCTGGCAAAATTTTAATTCATTAAAATAAGGTCAAAATTTTGGGGTGTCACATCTTCCTTGTATTGTTCATCCTCACCAGCCCCAGGAGGCAATCCATCCACCAGACACTAGAGTAGGGTATTACACCACATCGGTGGCCCGAACCAGTATAAATCTTGTGTCTTTCATGCAGTTCTTTTAGTAGTTTAGATCCCATCAAGACGGAGAGGTTGAAGGCGAGATTTTCGCGCGCACCCCAGTGTTCAAACCTTAAGGGTCTGCCGGAACCCGAAATCCGACAGTGACTGCCCTTCCAACCGGCCATGGTGGCTCCTCCTCAAGTGGCGGAGCAGGGAGGCTGGAGGCACCTGAGGCCGAGGATGCCCCTGAAGAGGTGGCAGCGCCGTGTGGCGCTCGCGAGGGGACAGCTCCTGAGAACCGCGCCGCTGCGGCTGAAGGCGTCAAGTGGCCGCTCCCGGCGCCTGGGGCTGAGGCCTCGGAGGCCCCAGCCGTGTCTTCTGGCGAGGCAACGAATGGCAGGCGCCAGGCAGACGCCCCTGACGCGGACCGCCCTGATGCCCCGTCCTCGCGGCAGGATGATCCTCGTGCTCTTCGCTTGGGCCGCTTCCGCATGGACTTTGAGGCCCTCCGGAGGAAGAGGGAGGCCCTAGGTGATGACTTCCCTTGCCGCGCGCTGAAGCGCAGGAAGTACTTCGCCACTGACGAGTAAGTCCTCTTTCTCTCTGGCTCCTGATCCCCTTGGTGCTTCCGCTGGTCCTTGTTCTGCAGGCCCCTCCCGACTGAGCTCGTGGAAGTTGCCGAGGTGCCGCCTTCCTTAGCTTTGCCCCCTCTATTGTCTTCAAGTGCTCCAAGCAGCTCTGCCCTGGTGGTAAGGGCGTCTGAAGGGGTGGACCATCCTGAGGCGCACCGTGGCCCGTCATTCCCCGCAATCTTCCTTTGCGGGCCCCCTCGGGGAATAGCCAGCTTGCCATGGGCTTCTCGTCTGGTCGGGGACCACGACTGGTTGAGGCGCCTCCTGCGCCCCTCATCTAGAGTCGGGTTGGCTCTAGGCCGGGCTCTCGGCGCGACGCACCCGGCCATCGCGAGGGCGCCAGCCCCCAGCCCCTTGCCCGGAGGGGGAACAATGATTCGCGGCCCCCGGCGCTTGCTTGGGGCGGATGACGGTGTGGAAGATGTGCTTGAGCGCGCCCGGGAGCGCCACGCCCGCCGCCAAGGGTTCCTTCGAAGAGCGGCCGACGCGGTGAACTTGCTTGGGGAGCAGCTCGCTGATGAAGACGCGCGCCAGGAGGCCGAGGGCCCGCGCTTGGCTATAGGGAGGCGCGAGCTAGAGGCTGCCGTCACCCTCGCGCGCCGCCAACGTGACCTTGATAATGAAGAGGCGAAGGCGTCGCTGGAGGCCTCTCGAGTGGCCCGCTCCCAGGCCATCGAGGAGGCCCGGAGAGCTGACGGGTGGCGAAAGGCTGCAGAGGAGCTGGCTCGAGAGCTCCTGGCCCGATGCCACTCGCGGGAGGAGCAAGCAGAGCTGCGCGAGGCAGCCCTCGCGTCGATGGAGGTGGCTTCCGGTGACCCAGACAAGCTCCAGAGGCGCGAAGAAGCGTTGACGCTGGAAGCCGATGAACGCACTCACGAGTACGAGCGGCTGGAGACGAGGGAGCGCCTAGTGAAGCAGGCGGAAGACGATGTCGCTGCGCGGGAAGCGCGTGTCCTGGAGGAGGTTTGCCGTCGGGTGGCGACGGCGCGCCAAGGCCTCGAACGAGAGTTTGAGGGGAAGCTGGGGATGATCCGGGTCGAAGCCGAGGGCAGAACCGCAGCCCTGAGGATCCAACGCGATGAGGCGACGCGGCTGGCCGACGCCTCCCGAGCCGCCCTTGAGGCAGTGCAAAAGGAGCTGGCTACCTCCCAGGCCGAGGTGCTCCGTCTTCGCCATCGAATGGAAGAGGTCGAGGCCGTTGAGCGTCAGAACGCCGACGAAATACGCCAGTGGCGACTCCTGGAGCACGCGCATGGCCCCATGCTCACCACGCTCAGGGAGAGGGCTAACGTGGCCTTAGGCAACATCTGCGAGACGTCCATCGGCGAACCACACACGATCAATTACGCCGGTAACTTGCAGTTCTTCACCGCCATGGTGACGCAGCTGGAGGCACGGTCGGTCAGGGCCGACAGGTTGGTGGAGGAGAGGAGCCGCGCCATGCTCAAGCGCGCCTTTTCCCGTGTCTTCAGCCATCTCCAGAACATGAATCTCCGCTTTGATTTTGATGCTGTCATCGCCCCAGTCTCCCAGGCCGTCTGAGGTGACTTGGCGCGCTGGGTGGAGGATAAAGTGGACGCCCTTGTCAGGGCCTTCACTTCGGACGACAGCGACGTGGTCGTGGGTGCTGACGAGGACGGTGCGGCAAGCGGCCCTGACGCCGCCGGCAGCGACGCGGGCATCGATGGCGAGCTCGGCGACTCCGGTGAAGGCTCAGGAGGTGCCTCCGGGGACGCATTGGGGGATTGGTCCGACTCAGTGCGTGTCGCTCCTGTCTATTTCACCCTGCAGGAATAGAACTCAGGCTTTTGACCTGGTGGCTTGTGAGAGCATTTTGGGAGGGGGAGCCCCTCATGTAAAAACCTATGTCCATCATATCAGTAGTAATCAAATTGCGCTCGTGCTTGACGGTGGGCTGGTTTACCTTTGCCCCACGCTGGTTCCGAGGCAGCCTTTGGGCGCGACTCCTTGGGCGCTCTCTAGTTGGGTCCCCAGGTTGTGAGACCATTGCTGATGAAAAACTTCACAGGCGTTGGCCTTCTTCACGGGCTCGGGGCCTTCTCCTGAGCGTAATGCCTTCACAGGCATTCGCCTTCTTCACAGGCTCTGGGCCTTTTCCAGAATGCGATGGCTTCACAGGCACTCGCCTTGCTTCACAGGCTCTGGGCCTTTTCCAGAATGCGAGGGCTTCACAGGCACTCGCCTTGCTTCACAGGCTCTGGGCCTTTTCCTTAGCGTGAGGGCTTCACAGGCACTCGCCTTGCTTCACAGGCTCTGGGCCTTTTCCTTAGCGCGAGGGCTTCACAGGCACTCGCCTTGCTTCACAGGCTCTGGGCCTTTTTAAACAGGACAACCTCCGCAAGCACCCGAAAATCCTCCCGAAGGGGAGTAACAGCGGCAGTCTGGGTTGCGCACGAGCCAGGCCTGATCCGACTCGCGAGGGGCTCGCGAGGGGAGGCAGCTGTGACGGAGCGGTAACCAGAACGCGAGAAATGGCTCGAGCGAGAATAAGCACCCCTTCCCCGAACACACGCAAATCTCAAATTCGAATCCAATTTAAATCCAGCGGGGGGAAACAACAGCCAAAGGGAAAGGCAACGAAAAGCAGAGAAAAAGCCGCGTCCGGCACCTAATCTAGTCTTGGACGTCTTCTCACCAGCGCGGAGCTAAGTACTGTCCACTGGGCGTGGGAGGGAGCCCTAGGGCCTGAGGCCGGCACCCCTGAGACTCCGGGGCGTGTACAGCCCCACTCATTATTACGTGAGAGTGTCACGGGGCGGCGAGCTTCACAGGCACTAGGCCTTCTTCACAGGTACTGGCCTTGCTTCATATCGCCAAACGAGGGCCCCGCCTTGTGCCACACTCTAGTGCCATCAGCAACGACCGGAACCCAGGACGCTGCCCGATAGGGTAGAGCGGTCGCCAGCGGTTCCCCCGATGACCACGGGTCCTCCGCCAGGGGCAGGCCCTAAGGCACCTCCCCAGCAGAGGGCCTACCTCCTGAGAACGCCTTGCTCCGAACGCCGCGGTGGTGATGTAGGATCTCGACCCCTCTCCCGCAGCCCCCTGCGCCCTCCTCCCGAGGGGTAGGAGACTGTGGGAGCGGGGCAGCTGCTTGCCGCGGCGACCTGCAGCTCATGTGATCCATGGTTAGCATATACCTGCCCCTGAAGAGTTAGTGGTGCCGGATAGTCGCTGCCTCTAGCGCGGCCAGCGGGCTCGTCCATGGGCTCCTGGCAGGGCTCGGCTTCTACTTCCTCGTCCCCCCAGCTTGGGCTGAGGAGCGAGCCTTGCCTGCTCTCGCGAGGGTGTCCTTGTTCCAGCATGAGGGGCACGTATTCCTCCGTCGTCATCATCCCGAACGCCACGCCATGATGCCCCGCACGCCACGCAGTCCCACCGGCCGTGCCTACCGTGGGGTGGCAGCGCGGCAGCCCTCCAGGGCCGCGGGTCGCGTCGAGTCCTTCTTCTTCGCGGGGCGGAGGCAGCGTCGCCGCCGGTCTGGTACTGACAGCTTCGCTGGTGTCAGGGTAGCCTTGGGATCCGTGGGCGCGCGCGGAGCCTCCGCGTGGGCCGCTCTGGCTTGAGACGGGAGCTGGGTGGAGAAGGGGTGAGCCCCCGAGGCGGCGAAGCCCAGGAGCTCCACCACTCGCTCCAGCAGCACGTCGTGGCCGCCCTCCAGTAGCCTACACCGCAGCAGCTCCCGGGCCACCGTCAGCGCCGCCCTCGAGTTCGCCTGCTCCCGGCGGGTGTATGGTGTCGTTGTCGCGGCGTGATTGGAGGCCCTTGCTGCCGACCGAGCCTGCCGCGGCGTAAGGGTTGCCGAAGTCTGTCCGCGTCGCCCGCGGCCCGCAGCGCCCTGTGGACCGCGGGCTGCCTAGGGCGCGGGGTCGCCCGAGGCGGGCAGTTTCGTGCGTTTGGGCCACGCAGCCCATGGGTCGGGGTTGCCCTCCTGGTCGTCGGGCATGGTGATGAAGACGCGACGGGGCACGGAGTGGTGGAAGACGAACTCCGGCGCACCCCTACCTGGCACGCCAAATGTCGTATTTCCGGTTCCGGCAGACCCTTAAGGTTCGAACACTGGGGTGCGCGCGGAAATCGCGTCCTCAACCTCTCCGTCTCACTGGGATCTAAACTACTAAAGGAATCACACAAGAGACACAAGATTTATACTGGTTCGGGCCACCATTGTGGTGTAATACCCTACTCCAGTGTGTGGTGGATGGATTGCCTCCTGGGGCTGGTGATGATGAACAATACAAGGAAGAACAGCCTCGCGAGGGTATGTTCTTGGCTGGGGCGATGAACTGCTAGGAGGAGTTCAGTCGCCCTTCTCTCTCTCCCTCTCTGATTTTCGACACCCTTAACCTAAAAAGCGAACCCCTTGCTATGTGGGCGGCTGGTCCTATTTATAGGGGCCCTGGTCCTCTTCCCTAATATTGAGCGGGAAGGGAGCCAACAATGGTGGGCTAATTTGAAGGGGGACAGCAAGTACATCTATCCTGACTAAAGGTGGTCTTCACCTACGAAAGACTCTACGGTGACGCCGTGCTGGGCTCCATGGTAACCTCCGTCTCGTAGTCCACTTGGTCCTGGTCTTGTTGCACCGAAATGGCAACCTTTGCCTGATGCCTCGGTACTCCGCGGCTGCGCTTGCCCCCTATGGACCAAAGAGGAAAGAAGGACGCTGCGCGTGCTGGCGCCCGCCTGGCGCTCTCGATCGTCATGACTTGCGTCACTGGCACCTCGTGAGGTACCCCGCCTTGATATATCCGTCTCCTCGCGAGCCAGCCTGAGGAGGCTGCGCCTGAGGATGCGCCGTGTCGTCCGCCTCGCGAGGGTCCTGAGTCTTGTGCCGATGAGGATGGGCCATGTTGGGCCCCTACTTGAGCCACGTCGCAGGCCACAGGCAGGCAAGTCTGGGGACCGCCATTCCCAGAACGCCGACAGACCCCAGGGGGGACGACCCACACCTTCGTGACCCGTCGGCACCGACGGCGGCGCCGCCCGTGGCGGTCAGCACCAGCTCCTTCGGGGCCCTTGACATGGGCGTACAATGGGAGCGGGAACCCCGGCGGCGCCCGCTCGCCCCAAGGCCTCGACACCACCTAGAGAGCCCCCTTGTCCGGGCCACGGGGGGTGAGCCGTTTCTTCGGCGGAAGTGGGTCAGGTCCCTCTCGGGGAGCCTTTCCCTTCTCCGCCGTCGAGAACCGGCGGATCGGAGCCATCACGGCAAGACGGAGCAAGAATCGGGAAGAAGGAGAAGCAAGGAGGGATGGACTGGAAGGGTGCACGATGTTCCGTACTTATAGCCGGCGGAGGCCAACTGCAGACCTCCACAGGTAATCATGACCCGTTTTGCATGAGGGACTTGTCCAATCCGTGAAGTGGCCGACGCGCCATGGGGTAGTGGAGACGACCACGTCCAATCAACTGCGACGCGGCGCCCAAGGCCGCATGCTGTTAGGGCCTGCCGCGCTTCACTCTTGCCCTTCCGCCTTCTTGCACGGCCAAGTCCGGCGCGCGCCTTGGGCCTGGGGGGCTACTGTCGGTGTTCTGGGAATGGGGGTCCCCAGACTTGCCTGCCTGCGGCCTGCGGCGTGGCTCAAAGGGGGGCCCAGCACGACCCATCTTCACCAACACAAACTCAAGACCCTCGCGAGGGGCCAAGCCTTGCGGGGCGGACGATGCGGAGCTTCCTCAGGCATGGCCTCGTCAGGCTGGCTCGCGAGGAGGTGGAGAAATCAAGGCGGGCTACCTCGTGAGGTGCCCGTGACGCAAGTCATGACGACTCAAGGCACCAGGCGGGTGCCAGCCCGCGCAACGTCCCCCTTTCCTCTTTGGTGCAAAGGGGGCAAGCGCAGCCGCGGAGTACCGAGGCATCAGGCAAAGGTTGCCATTTCGGTGCAACAAGACCAAGACCAGGAGGACTACGAGACGGAGGTCACCGTGGAGCCCAAGACGGCGTCATCACCAGAGCTTTGCGCAGGCGAAGACTACTTTTGTCAGGATAGCTAATACTTGTTGTCCCCCTTCAAATTAGCCCGCCATTGTTGGCTCCCTTCCCGCTCAATATTTGGGAAGAGGACCAGGGCCTCTATAAATAGGACCGGCCACCCACATAGCAAAGGGGTCGGTTCGGTCGCTTCCAAAGGCTCTCGACAAGTCGGTAGGTTGGAAGTAGAGAGAGAGAGAGAGAAAGGTGGCTGAACTCCTCCCAGCAGTTCATCGCCCCAGCCAAGAACAGACCCTCGTGAGGCTGTTCTTCCTTGTATTGTTCATCATCATTAGCCCAAAAGGCAATCCACACACCACACACTGGAGTAGGGTATTACACCACAACGGTTGCCCGAACCAGTATAAACCTTGTGTCTCTTGTGTTGTTCTTCCCGTAGTTCTGATCCTAGCATGGCGGAGGGGTGCAGGTAGGTAGGAGGTGAAATCTCCGCGCGCACCCCAGTGTTCGAACCTCAAGAGTCTGCCGGAACCCGAAATCCGACATTAACCATGCTCTAAAAAGGTGGACAAGCTTTGGCTATACTAGTATACTGTACTACATTAGTAGGTGACCTTGTGCTTGGCTCTTCGCCGCTTCCGGAAGTCGAACAATAATGATGGTACTATAGTAGTACTACTTCTGGCAATCTGACACCAAATGAACTGTTGCACGTCCACCGCTTGTAAGCAAAAGTTTCTCCTCGTGCTGCAAGCCACGCCTTGGATAGGGAGAAGGTGTAGTAAGCAGGCTTCTCATCGTTCTGCGAGTTGATGGGACCAGCCTCAGCACAGTTAACTTGGGAGTTCTGTTAGATGAGCTATCGGTAGGGAAGTTCGTCCTTATTGATATAGGATGCCTCTTCGTATCCTTTTGGCATACCTGGATGACCGCATGTTGCCGCCCAATAGCCAATGCCACCCCCCCCCGAATGTAGAATCTTCCCTCGCTCGTCTAGTTGGTCCGCACGTTTTCCCCATTTTTTCCCGCCTTCCCACCTATAGAACCGCCTCGCGCTGGCCAATTCCTCTCCAAACACCTAGGGAGGCGGTTGAACTGAACAAGTCTAACTTGTTTCTAGTGGGTACATTGACATGGCATCGAAAGGGTGTGATAGCTAACTCTGGCAAAATAATTGACTACCATGTTGGCATACATGAGCATGGGGCCCACTAGTCAGTGTGCTGGATGGAGGAAGGAACACAAGACAAAATGGAGCGTGGAAGGGTGTGAATCGATTGGCTCACGCGTGATGAGCACTTGGGAGTACTACATTAAAAATTCATGCAAACACGGTCGGTTATACTGTGAGTAGGTGAGCGTGCGCTTGGCTCTTCGCCTTTCGAAAGTTGAACAATGTTGATGGTACTACGGTATAGATACTTATGGCAATCCGACACCAAATGAGTTGTTGCATGTCCATCGTTTGTATTAAGCGCACTATCATAAAGCAAAATCTTCTCCTCATCCTGAGAGCCACCGCACGTGGGTGAGCGAGGGAGAGGTCTGTCGGATTTCGGGTTCTGGCAGACCCTTGAGGTTCGAACACTGGGGTGCGCGCGGAGATTTCGCCTTCTACCTACCTGCACCCCTCCGCCTCGCTAAGATCTAAGCTATGGACAGAACAGCACAAGAGACACTGGGTTTATACTGGTTCGGGCCACCGTTGTGGTGTAATACCCTACTCCAGTGTGTGGTGTGGTGGATTGCCTCTTGGGCTGATGATGATGAGCAATACAAGGAAGAACAACCTCGCGAGATTCTATTCTTGGCTGAGGGGATGAACTGCTAGGAGGAGTTCAGTCACCCTTCTCTCTCTCTCTCTCTTCTCGATTCTCTCTCCGATTTCCACCCCTCTACCCTGTGGGTGGCTAGTCCTATTTATAGGCAAAGGCCCTGGGCCTCTTCCCAAATATTGAGCGGGAAGGGCGCCAACAATTGGCCATTTTGAAGGGGAACATCTGGTACACTTATCCTGACTAAAGCTGGTCCTCGCCTGCCAAAGGCTGTGGTGGTGACGCTGGCTTGGGCTCCACAATGACTTCCTCCCTGTCGTTCGGCCGGTCTTGGTCTCGTTGCACCGAAACGGGTGCCTTTGCTTGATGCTCTCGCCTGCGCTTGCTCCCTTTGCAGCAAAGAGGAAAGGAGGGCACTGCGCGGGCTGGCGCCCACCTGGCACCCTTGGTCGTCATGGCTGGCATCACGGGCACCTCGTGAGGTACCCTGCCTTGATCTCTCCGCCTCCTCGCGAGCCAGCCTGATGAGGCCGTGCCTGAGGAAGCTCCGTGTTGTCCGCCCCGCGAGGCTTGGCTCCTCATGAGGGTCTTGGGTCTGTGTTGATGAAGACGGGCCGTGCTGGGCCCCCTTTGAGCCACGCCGCAGGCCGCAGGCAGGCATGTCTGGGGACCCCCGTTCCCAGAACGCCGACAGTAGCCCCCGGGCGCACGGTGCGCCTAGACTTGGCCGTGCAGGGAGGCAAAAGTGCAAGGGCGAAGCGCCATGGGCCCTAACAGCCTGCGGCCTTGGGCGCCGCGTGGCGGTTGATTGGGCGTGGGCGGCACTGTTCCCCCACGCCCCCCTTATTTTGCGCCATGCTAGGCGGACTCGTAGTCGTACACACCCGCTCCCCTTTCTGTTGCTCGAGCGCCCTCTGTCCTTCCTCCGCTCAAACTCCAGCTTCTGTTTTCAACCCAATCTCGAACCTTCCCGCCCCCTTCCCATCGCCATGGCTCCGACGAAGAAGGGAAGAGGGAAGAAACCCATGCCTCCGCCTTGCTCGCCGCCGTTCCCGGCCCTCGCCGAGGGCTTGGGCAAGGTCAGCTCGGCTCTGGCCACTATCTTCAACGAATGCGGGAGGACGACGGCCTGGCCCGCGTCTCACTTCTCCATCTATAGGATAGTCACCAAGGTCCAGTATTTCACCGACGCCCTATGGGCGGGTCTGGTTCCCCCCTTTTCTGATTTCTTCAATGCCGTGCTTTCCCACTATCAGATCCACATGATGCATCTGGGTCATGAATCCATCACCCTTCTTTCGGTCTTTGCCTTTGTTTGCGAGGCAATGATGGGCATCCTTCCTTCCGTTGCCTTCCTGCGCCACTTCTTCTCTCTGTGTCTTGTCGACCCTACCCAATGCTTGGCGTGCGTGAGCTTCGCTGCCACGTCTGAGACAGCGGCCTCAGGGATTGACTTCAGGCTCCCTCCGCCTACGGCTGGGTTCCGCGAGCGGTGGCTGTATGTGGATGTAGGGGTGCCCAGCCCCCTGCTATTGGAGCCAACTTCGCCTGCTGTCCCCAATTCGGGCTGGGGCCAGGAGACACTCGAGAGCCCCCGGCTCATCTTCGTCTGGCACCGCTTCGTGTTCTTGAGGTCGCTTGGCGTGACAGTGCCCAAGGTGGTGAAGGAGTTCCTGCTACGCCGTGTTGCTCCTCTCCAACACCACTCCCGCCGGATGTGGGCCTTCAGCGGGCGTGATGATCGTATGAGGCTCCAGGGACAGGACCTGACGCCTGAAGTGCTGAGGACAGCACTCTTGATCCTGACTGGGGACCCCAACCCTGGCAGCATCCAGCAGGGAGGGGCCTTGCTGTACCTCTGCCAGAACAGGGGCGATTTTGTGAATCAGATGCCTATCTTTGATGAGTGGGGGCCGCGTCCCGCCGGCCTCCAGGGGCCTCGCGATAACTCAGTGATGGTGAGTGCCCTTCCAGTCGGCCAAGGCGACTCTTCCTCAAGTGGCGGAGCAGGGAGGCATGAGGCGCCAGAGGCCGAGGGGCTCCCGGCAGGGTGACAGCGCCGGGCGATGCTCATGAGGGAGCAGCTCTTGGGGCCCATGCTGCTGAGGTTCAGGGTGGCAAGCAGCTGCCCTCAGCACCTGCGACTGAGGCCCCTGAGGCTCCAGCCGCTTCTCTTGGCGAGGCGATTGGCAGCGCGCATCAGGCAGGCGCCCCTGACACGGATCACCTTGACGCTCCGTCTTCGTCGCAGGTTGATCCCTGCGCTCAACTCTTGGGCCGCTTCCGCGTGGACTTTGAGGCCCTCAGGAAGAGAAGGGAGGCCCTGGGCGACGATTACCCTTGTGGCCTGCTGAAGCGTAGGAAGTACTTCGCCACTGATGAGTAAGCCTTTTCCTTTCCCAGCTTCCAATCCTTCTGTTGCTTTTACTAATCCTTGCTCCGCAGGCACCTTCTAGCCGAGCTCGCGGAGATGGCTGAGGTGCCGTCCCCCTTGGCTTCGCCCCCTCCACCGTCCTCAAGCGCTCCGAGCAGCAGAGCCCTTTTGGTGAGGGCGATCGGAGAGGCGAACCGTCCCGAGGCGCATCGTGGCCCTGCGCACCTCGTGATCCTCCTTCGCGGGCCTTCTCATGGCATAGCCAGCCTACCATGGGCTTCTCGCCTGGTCGTGGACTGCGATTGGCTGAGGCGCTCCTTTCGCTCTTCATCTGGGACGGGCTGGCTCCAGACCGGGCTTCTGGTGTGGCGTGCCCGGCCGTCGCGAGGGTGCCAGCCCCCAGCCCCCTGCCCGGAGGGGGAGTGCTGATTCGTGGCCCCCGGCGCTTGCTCGGGGTAGATGATGGTGTGGAAGACGTGCTCGAGCACGCCCGGGAGCGTCACGCTCTTCGCCAAGGATTCCTTCGAAGGGCGGCTGACGTGGTGAGCCTGCTTGGTGAGGAGCTTGCTGATGAAGACGCGCGCCTTGAGGCCGAGGGCCTGCGCCTGGCTACAGAGAGGCGCAAGCTGGAGGGCGCCATCACCCTTGCGCGCAGTCAGCGCGATCTTGACGATGCAGAGGCCAAGGCGTCGCTAGTGGCATCTCGGGAGGCCCGATCTTGGGCCGCTGAGGAGGCCCGGGAAGCTCACCGGCGGCGAGAGGCGGTGGAGGAGCAGGCTAGGGAGCTCCTGGCCTGGTGCCACTCACTGGAGGAGCAAGTGGAGCTGCACGAGGCAGCCCTCGCGTCGATGGAGGTGGCCTCTGGCGACCCAGCAGAGCTCCAGAAGCGTGAGGAGGCGCTGACGCTCGAAGCCGCCGAACGTACCCGCGAGTATGAGCATCTGGAGACGAGGGAGCGCTTGGTGACGCAGGCGGAGGATGATGTCGCTGCACGGGAAGCCCGTGTCCTGGAGGAGGTCGGACATCGGGTGGCGATGGCGCGCTTGAACCTCGAGCACGAGTTCGAGGAGAGGCTGGGGTTGATCCGGGCCGAGGCTGAAGGTAGGACTGCTGCATTGAGGGCCAAGCTAGAGGAAGTGACGTGGCGGGCCGATGCTTTTCGGGCCGCCCTTGAGGTAGCGCAAGGGCAGTCAACCACCTCCCAGGCCAAGGTGCTCCGTCTTTGCCAGCGGGTGGAGGAGGCTGAGGTCGTCGCGCGCCAAAATGCGGACGAGATACGTCAGCGGCGGATCCTGGAGCATGAGCACGGCCCATGCTCACCACGCTCCGAGAGAGAGCCAACACAGCCTTGGGCAACATCTGCGAGGCGGCTGTTGGTGAGCCGCATGCAGTCAACTACGCCGGCAACCTTCAGTTCTTCACCGACGTGGTGACGCAGCTAGAGGCGCGGTCGGTCAGGGCTGACAGGGTGGTGGAGGAGAGGAGCCCCGCCCTGCTCGGGTGCGCCTTTTCTCGCGTCTTCAGCCATCTCCGGAACATGGATCCCCACTTCGAGTTCGACGCCGCCATCGCCCTAGTCCCCCAGGCTGTCCGAGACGACCTGGCGCACTGGGTGGAAGAGAATGTGGATGCTCTTGTCAGGGCCTTCGCTTTAGACAACGACAGCGTGATCGTGGCTGCCGACGAGGGCGGTGTGGTGAACGGCCCTGCCGCCGCTGGCGGCGACGCAGACAGCGATGGCGAGTCCAGCGACGCCAGCAACGGTTCGGGTGGTGCTCCTGAGGACGCATTGGGGGATTTATTCGACTGATTGTGCATCGTTCCTGCTTCCTTACCCTACATGAATAGAACTCAGGTTTTGGCCTGATGGCTGTGAGAGCATTTTGGAGGGGGAGCCCCTCATGTAAAACTTGTGTTCATCGTGTTAGTAGACGTTACATTGCCCATGTGCCCGCGCCAAGTGGTTGGCTTAAGCGACGCGTTGGTCGGCTAGTTTACCTTTGTCCCGTCGGGGCCCTGAGGTAGCCTGTGGGAGGTTGTGGTGTCCCGAGTGTTCCCTGATCGAATCCGTAGGATCTACAGTAAAAAAAAACTCCTGAGAGGACGCGGCTGCGGCAGTCTGGGCTGCGCGCAAGCTGGGCCTGACCCGGCTCGCGAGGGGCTCACGAGTGGAGGCAACTGAGGCGAAGTGGCAATCAAAATGCGAGAAATTGCTCGAGCGAGACTAAGCACCCCTTCCCCGAACACACGCAAATCTCAAATTCGAATCCAACTTAAATCCAGCGGGGGAAAGTGACGACCAAAGGGAAAAGCAATGAAAGCAGACAAAAGGCCGCGTCCGGCACCTAATCTAGTCTTGGACGTCTTCTCACGAGCGTGGAGCTAAGTGCTGCCACTGGGCGTGGGAGGGAGCCCCAGGGCCTGATGCCGGCACCCCTGAGACTCCGGGGCGTGTACAGCCCCACTCATTATTACGTGAGAGTGTCACGGGGCAGTGAGCTTCACAAGCACTGGGCCTTCTTCACAGGTACCGGCCTTGCTTCATATCACCAGACGAGGGCCCCGCCTTGCGCCACACTCTAGTGCCATCAACGACGACCGGAAACCAGGACGCCGCCGATGGGGTAGAGCGGTCGCCAGCGGTTCCCCCGACGACCACGGGTCCTCCGCCAAGGGTAGGCCCTGAGGCACCTCCCCAGCAGAGGGCCTACCTCCTGAGAACACCTTGCTCCGAACGCCGCAGTGGTGATGTCGAATCTCGGCCCCTCTCCTGCAGCCACCTGCGCCCTCCTCCCGAGGGGCAGGAGACTGTCGGAGCGGGGCAGCTGCTCGCTATGGTGACCTGCACCTCCTGCCATCCATGATTAGCGTATGCCTGCTCCTGAGGAATTAGTGGTACACGATAATCGCTGCCTCCAGCATGGCCGGTGGGACCGTCCTGGGGCTCCTGGAAGAGCTCAGCTTCTGGCGCCTTGTCCCCCCAGCTTGGGCTGAAGAGCGAGCCTTGTTCGCCCTCCTGAGGGTGCCCTTGGTCCATCATGTGGGGCACGTATTCTTCTGGCGCCGTCATCCCGAAGGCCACGCCATAGTGCTCCGCGTGCCATGCAGCTCTGCTTGACGCGCCCACCGTGGGGTGGTAGCGCGGCTTTCCACTAGCACTGTGGGTCATGTCGAGTCCTTCTTCTTTGCGGACCGGGAGCGGGGGCAGCGCCGCCGCTGGTTCGGTGCCGACAGCTTCGCTGGCGTTGGAGTAGCCTTGGAGCCCGCGGGCGCGCGTGGAGCCCCCGTGCGGGCCGCCCTGGGCTTGAGATGGGAGCGGGGTGCAGAAGGGGTGAGCCCCCGAGGCGGCGAAGCCCAGGAGCTCTGCCAGCGGCTCCAGCAGCATGTCGCGGCCGCCCTCCAGCAGCCTGCACTGCAGCAGCTCTTGGGCCACCGTGAGCGCGGCCCTCGAGTTCGCCTGCTCCCGGCGGGTGTATGGTGTCGTGGTCGCGGGTGATTAGCATTCCTTAGATTTTGTAATCTTGTTCCCTGTAAGGAATCAAAGCAACACCCCGTGGGGGTATGTAAGGCCTCTACCATGTCTTTTATGAATATTATATCCTTAATATGAATCAATGCGAGGTGCTTGTCCTGTCTCAGCTCGGCTCCCCCTTTCTATCCTCGCGAGGACTTGGCGCTCTACGCTGACAGGTCCTAGTCCCCAGGTAGGCTTCAGCCGTCGCTGGTATGCCAGGTCGTGATGTCGTGGTCAAGGCCAGGAGGTGAGCGGCCCGAGGTCCGGTAAGAGCCCCCGAATCGCGATGCTCGGGAGGTCCCCTTTAGTGCTCAAGCAGACCTCGCTGGGCGAGAAAGGAAGGTAACATCGCCGTGACTGAGCCGCACTAGGCGAGGGTTTTGTGCTGCGTTGGTCCAACTCTTGTAAGGGCGTGACTTATCTCTTGAGTTAGGTGTAGTTCCTCGATGAAGCGCCTGGCTCGAGCGGTGGCAGCTGAGGCGCTGCTGGGTTAGGTCCTCGCGACCTTCTTCCCACTCCCCCGCACTTTCCTTAATGCTCTACGTCCTCAGGTCCCGGCCCTCGAGCGAGCTCAGCCGCCGCTGGTATGACAGGTCGCGATGCCGTGGGTCAAGGCCAGGGGTGAGGGCTGGAGAGCCAGTAGGAGCCCATGAGTCGTGATGCTCAGGCGCCCCCTTTTAACGTGCAAGCGATCCGTGCCGGAGAGAGGGAGGGACAACTCACGATGTCCCTAGCGTTGCTCCTGGAGTAAGTCCTGCATGCCAGTCATAAAGAGAAATAAGACCTGTTGTTACGGTTGCCAGCCAACCTTTGGTCGCTCCGGGGGAGTGATTGGGGCATAGAGGGCCTGGTGAGGTAGCGCCTTGCGGGGCTGCCTCGGCGAGAGCTCGACCACTCAGATTTTTCGGCGTTGCAGGGACGGACCCGTGTGCAGAGGCCATGCCAAAGCGAGCGGCTCTATAGGTAGGCGTCAATCGAGCAGGCGATTAGGTTGGGTATGTTAAGCACGTAGGAGGAAATTCATTTTAAGTAGACGCGGAAAAAGCAAACGCCACTGGGCCAGGCCCGACCAGCTCGGGGATGATGTAGCCCGAGGGGCGCCCCCAACAAGGTGAGTGAAGAGCATAAGCAAAACAGATACATGCAGCAGGGACGGTGACCTGGGAATAATGCGGCCCTGCGGGCGCTCCCAGCTAAAAACGGAACTTAGAAAGATGTCACCTGGTGCCGTTGAAGATGGAGTGATGTTGAAGAAGCGGGTGATGTGCGGTGAAGACGTCGACCCTCATGAGCCCCCAGGCCCAGGAGCCTCGGGAGGCTCCGGGGGCACAGGTGGGTCTCCGAGAGCCATCTCCATCTCCACCAGGACCGCATGATGCCTGACCTCCTGAGCCTCCAGAATGCTCCTCAGCAAGCGCTGATGAGCGGCGACCCCGTTCGGTAGGCCGAAAGGCATGCGAATGTAGCTGTGAGGTGGACCCTCGCAGCGCCCCACACGCGAAGGCTAGAGGCGCTCCTGAGACGCGGCTTGGTTGAGCCCTGGCACGTCGACGCAGACGCGCAGCCCACCATCCTCGCCTGGATGTGGGGCCATGGCGGGCAAGCGGCGGCTGCCGTGCATGACTCTCGACTCCTGTAGCTCCTGAGTGTTGCTTGCGATGAACTCCTGAGGGTTTGGTCTTCCTTGCCTTGTTCCTTCTTGAGGGAAACGTGCCTGGAAGCACCCATCCAAGTGGTGCCCGAGTGCCTCCCTCGCGACCTTGGCAATGTCGGTGGCTCTCCAAGAAAGAGCCCCCGAGCCCTGCTTGAGGAGGGCGTCGGGCGCGCCTTCCTATGCGAGAGAGGGTGGCGCTCCCTGACTGGGCGCAGATCCTGACCCAACACCTCCGGAGGCGCCTGCATCATGATGGCTTGGGCCAGGCGAAGCCTTCTTCTTCTTAGGGGTTGCCTCGGGAAGTCTTCCATTTCTGCGGTCCGGGTCTTCGATTTCCACGGCTTGGAACGCGCGCTCAAGTGAACACATTGCGTCCCTTTCTTCACAGGGTACGGTGATGACTCCACCGCTTCCTAGCATCTTGAGGACATTGTATCCATGGTGAGTCACTGCCGTGAACTTGGCTAGGGCTTGGTACCCGAGGATGGCGTTGTATGGCAGACGGATGTGGGCGACGTCGAAGTCAATGAGCTCGGTGCGGTAGTTGGTGCGCTGCCCGAAGGTGACTGGAAGGCGAACCTGCCCTATCGGAACAGTGGATCCATCAGTGACTCTTGAGAATGGCCTGGTTGGCTGAAGCTGATTGTATGACACTTGGAGATTGTCGAACGTCTCGACGGACAGGACGTTGAGTCCTGCTCCGCCGTCAATGAGGGTCCTGGAGACCTACACGTTGATGATGACTGGGGAGCAAAGCATCGGGAGGACTCCGGCCGTTGCCGCGCACTTGAGCTGATCCACTGAGCTGAACGTGATGGCGCACGCGGACCACCTGAGAGGGCGCGTGGCCTCAAGCTTGGGGAGGACTGCATTCACCTCGCGAGCAAACTGCTTGAAGATGCGTTGTGAGGCTGGGGCCTGCGCGCCACCCAAGATGCAAGCGATTGCGTGCGGCTCCTGGAAGCCCCCAGCCCCCTCATCTTGATGTTGGTCTTCGTTCCTCCTTGGCAGTGGCGGCAGAGGAGGAAGACCTGCATTGCCGCGCGGGCGATCCTCACGAGGCTGATCTCTCCAGCCTCCCTCGCGAGGCTGGTCCTGCCAGTGATCCTCGCGAGGTCGGTCTCGCCACCCTTGGCGAGGGCCACGGTCTTCCCATCGTCCACCACCTCTTCCTCCTCCTCGGCCATAGCCCTTGTCGTTGTGCTCGGGGTGTTGGCCGACACGTCCATCTCTCACGGCCCTGAGCTCTTTACATTCGTTGGTGTTGTGGGTGTGGAGGTCGTGGTACACGCAGCACCGGCTGCCCTTGGATGACTCGGGCTGATCCCTGCCTCGCTTGGTGTCTGGCTCCGCTACATGCACGGCAGCTCCCTTGCGCTTCACGTCCTTGGCCTTGGGCTTCTTCTCTTCTGGGTCGGTAGCCAGGAGTTCAGGAGTGAAAGGCGCCCTTCCTCAGCCCTGGCGCACTTGGTCGCCAAGTTGAACAGCTCCAAGAATGTGCACAGGTCTTCATGGATTGCTAGCTCCTCCTTCATCTTGACATCGCGTACGCCATCGAAGAAGGCCGAGATGATGGCTTCTTCAGTCACCTTGGGGATCTTGAGGCGAGCGTTGTTGAAGCACTGGATGTACTTCTGCAGGGTTTCCCCTTGCTGCTGCTTGATGCCGCGCAGATCGCTCACGGCCGGGGGCCGGTCGCGAGTGCCCTAGAAGTTGGCGATAAAGCGAGTGCACATCTCGTCCCAGGAGGAGATTGTGCCAGGAGCCAGGTTCAAGAGTCAGGTGCGGGCCCCGTCCTTGAGCGCCATGGGAAACCAGTTTGCCATGACCCTTTCGTCTCCGTTGGCGGCTTCGATGCATAGCTCGTAGAGCTACAGGAACTCCGCCGGGTCCGCCGCGCCATCGTAGCGAGGGGGCAGGTCTGGCTTGAACTTGCCTGGCCATGTGACGCCGCGTAGCTCAGGGGTGAGGGCACGACAGCCTGCTGTGGCCGCCGGTGCCTTTTGCTGGTACTGGGCTTGCTCATGGGGATTACCGTGTGCCGCCGCTTGGAGCAGAGCGCGGTCTTGGCATGGAGGTGCAGGAATGCGATCTTGGCGCGCCGGCGCTAGGAGCGCGCGAGCACTTTCTTGGGGACGAGGGATCTCTTGACAGCTCCTTTCTTGCTGCACAGGCGCAGGGCACAGAGGGTCTCGCCCTGGGGCTGCGCGCCTTGGAGCCAGGGCGCCTCCTTGGGGAGGAGGTGGTGGAGGCACTTCCTGATCCTCGCCTCCTGCGCGGAATGGAGGGCGAGGCAGCGAGAGGGACGGTAAGGGGGAGCCCCCTGCGGCGCTGACGAGCTCGGTGATGCAGGTGAGCCAGTCCTCGTAGAGGTTGTCGACGGGGCGGTAGTGCAAGAGCTCTCTTGCCAGGAGCAGCACGGCGTGCGTGTCCGTGGGGGCGCGATGGGCGTGGGACGACGAAGCGCCTGGAGTCAGCGACGGTGTGGGGGTGCGGCCTTCCCGCCGTAGCGAAGGATGCTAGAACGAGGCCTGCTGCTCGTTCCCCGCCAGGCCAGTGGCAGCGTTGGCGGCAGGCGACGGGGAATGACGAGCACGTCCGCTGACGGGCGCCGTCTGGGCGACGCGGGTGGCGAGAGCAGCCCGGTGCTCAGCGCGATCCCGATGAGAGTCAGCCATGGACACGACAGAAGATCACACGCGAACAACGGAACAAAGATTTCGGCGCACCCCTACCTGGCGCGCCAAATGTTGGATTTCGAGTTCCGGCAGACCCTTGAGGTTCGAACACTGGGGTGCGCGCGGAGATCTCTCCCCTACCGATCTACGTCCAATCTCCTCACGTGATCTAAACTGGAAACAATGAACAACACAAGGGACACGAGGTTTATACTGGTTCGGGCCACCGTTGTGGTGTAATACCCCACTCCGGTGTGTGGTGTGGTGGATTGCCTCAGGGGATGATGATGAACACTACCAGGGAAGAACAGCCTCGCGAGAGGTGTTCTTGAGCTGGTGCGATGAACTGCTAGGGTGAGTTCAGTCGCCTCTCTCTCTCTACTAGGGTTCTACCAGATCTCTGGCCGTTTTCTAGATATCTCGAGGTTTTTCCCGATGTCTCGAGGTTTTTCTAGATGTCTCTACTCTGTGGTGGCTATCTCTATTTATATAGGCCCTGGGCCTCTCCCCAAATAATGAGCGGGAAGGGCGCCAACAATTAGCCATTTTGAAGGGGAACATATAGTACAAGTTATCCTGACCAAAGGTGGTCTTCGGCTGCCAAAAGGACTGGTGATGACGCCATCTTGGGCTCCACGTGACCTCCGTCCTACCGCTCTGCTGGTCTTGTTCTTGTTGCACCGAAATGGTAACCTTTGCCCGATGCCTTGGCCTGCGCTTGCCCCCTTTGCACCAAAGGGGAAACAAGGACACTGCGCAGGCCGGCGCCTGCCTGGCGCCTGCCTGGTCTCGATTGTCATGGCTTGCGTCACGGGTTCCTCGCGACGTATCCCTGCCTTGATCTCTCCGCCTCCTTGTGAGCCTGCCGGATGAGGCCGCCCCTGAGGAAGCTTCCTGTCGTCCGCCCCGCAAGGCTTGGCCCCTCGCGAGAGTCTTGAGCTTGAGCTGATGAAGATGGGTCGCGCTGGGCCCCCACTTGAGCCACGCCGCAGGCCGCAGGCAGGCAAGTCTGGGGACCCCCGTTCCCAGAACACCGACAAGGCCGCCATAACCTCTCTGCTCCAGCCACGAAACCCCACCCTCCTCCATCTACCACCTCACCGCTGCCCAGCCGGAGCCTCTTCCCCGACGATGTCGTCCATCGCAACAGCTCGATGTCCCTCATCCACCTCCCTGGATGAGGATCTGTCGTCCATCTCGTCATCTCGCCGGTTCAGCCGCCCCGTGTTGGTGTCAAAATCGGCAGATCACAGGTAGTGAAAGTGCATTATATTGACTAGAGGGGGGTGAATAGGCGATTTTTATGAAAGTCTTCAAAACATGGAACTTTCGAAGACAAACGATAGAAATAAACCTATTAGCATGCAGTGGAAGGTAAACTACACGAGGCAAACCATAGTCTAGTATTCGATGAACTGAAAGCACAATGACCTATAGCAGCTAGGTAGTAAGGATTAGGTAGGGAGATATTATGAAGCCAATCAGAACAAGCAGTTACTCAGTGAAGACAAAAGATAATGCAATTGTACAGTGACTCCACGAGGACCAACAGTAAGTAAAGGGAACGGAAGGATGAAACCAGTGACTCGTCGAAGACAATGATTTGTTAGACCAGTTCCAGTTGCTGTGACAACTGTACATCTGGTTAGGGCGGCTAGGTATTTAAACCTGAGGACACACATTCCCGGACACCTAGTCCTGAACACGCAGCTCAGGACTCCCAGTCCTCACCATATTCCCCTTGAGCTAAGGTCACACAGACCTCACCCAATCACTCTGGTAAGTCTTCAAGGTAGACTCCCAAACCTTCACAGACTTCGTTTACCGGTGATCCACAATGACTCTTGGATGCTCAGAACGCGACGCCTAACCGGCTGGAG
Organism: Triticum monococcum; assembly: GCA_034509565.1. Taxonomy (NCBI): domain Eukaryota; kingdom Viridiplantae; phylum Streptophyta; class Magnoliopsida; order Poales; family Poaceae; genus Triticum; species Triticum monococcum. Next base: position 575,467,076 of record CM067847.1, read on the forward strand.
GATTCACAGTCCTCAAGTGTAGTAAGTCTTTAGATCACATAGACAGGAAGACTTAAGTGATGCCTAACACTCTTTGGCTCTGGGTGTTTAGGGCTTTATCCTTGCAAGGAATTCTCTCTCAAAGGCTTCGAGGTGGGTTGCTCTCAAACAAAAAAAGCCATACTCTAACTCTGAGCAGCCAACCGTTTATGGTTATAGGGGGTGGGCTATTTATAGCCACTAGGCAACCCGACCTGATTTGTCCGAAATGACCCTGGGTCACTAAGGAACTGACACGTGTTCCAACAGTCAGATTTCAAACACACACGACAACTTTACTTGGGCTACAAGCAAAGGTGACTTGTCCAACTCTGGACAAGATTCGCTCTCATAATCTTCACTCGAAGAAATAGGATTTTGGTTAAGCATCACTTCAGTCATTCTGACTGGTTCTCTTGGACCCCACTTAACAGTACGGAGGTTCCTATGACTCAACAAAGAAGAAAAAGGAACTACGAAAGTTCTAAGTCTTCGAGCTCCATAGGCTTCATGCGATGTCTTCTCTTGTCATAGTCTTCAATGTGAATATCTTCACATACCACCTTTGACTTCAGTGTCTTCATATATTTTTAGGGGTCATCTCTGGTAGGAAAACCGAATGAATGAGGGACTTCCACCTGTGTTATCCTGCAATTCTCACAAACACATTAGTCCCTCAACTAGGTTTGTCGTCAATACTCCAAAACCAACTAGGGGTGGCACTAGATGCACTTACAATCTCCCCCTTTTTGGCGATTGATGAAAAAGTAGTTGAAGTTTTCAATGGGAAATATAATATGTGAAATTGTAAAGGATAAGGAATTGTCTTCATAAGTTGTAAGGGCTCCCCTTGAAGATGTGCATATAAGTAATTTGCTTTTGGAAGGCAAATGCACATGGTAGGTTGTACTTGTGGGGATCCTCTTCAACTTATGATGACAACATATCATGCATGAAAAGTATGTGAAGATAATGACATGCATAATGGAAAATGGACGTCTGTAGAATGATCTAAGTGCGGAATTTATCGTCGCACATGCGGAATTTATCATCGCATCACAAAGTAGAAAATGACTAGCAGACGACCATTGAGTTTAAGTGTTACAACTCAAAGAACCAAATGTATCAAAATGAGAGTTGTAAACACTAGGCAAAACATAAAGGAACCGCCCATATGGACCCGCTTGAAGACTATCAAACTCATATGCTTCTCCCCCTTTTGTCAGTAAGGACCAAAAAGGTTCGAAGACATAGAGCATCTACTCGTTCCCCTGAGGAGTAGGTGAAGTAGCAAGGTCGTGGGTGTTGTTAGGTGGTGTAGACGAGCTCGGGGCAGTGTCGACGCGTGCTGAAGGAGGGGGCGGTGAAGTAGCATCGTCTTCGTCCTCAATCACTCTGGCAGTCACAGTTTCCGTAGAGGAAGAGAACTCGGAGTCTTCAAGAGAGGGAGTTCGTCGCAGCATAGCCCTTCGGGGAGGTGTGGAGTCAAACTTGAAATGTTCATAGAAGCCATCCTCTTGAAGATCATCCTCAGAGCACATAAGCGTCAGCCCTTTCCATGTACGCCGACAAGTTTCATGGGCAACAAAGGCATTCTTGGTGGCAAGATTGTGAATGCGGTTGACATCCACCTCTTGAAGTTCCATAGCTTCACTGTGAAGTTGACATCCAGGTTCATAGAGATCTCCAGGAGTGGGCAGACAAGTGAGCTCAATGATATCAAAGGCGTTGGCTTCGTGATGAACATTTCCTATCATCCACTCAAGGGTCCAAGTCTTCGGATCTCTATTGTAACCACGTATGTGAAGTGTGGCATAGAATTGGAGCAGCAACTCCTCGTTCTAGTGCTCTTGGTCGGTGACAAAAGGCAAAAATCCAACATCTTTGAAGCAGTCCAGAGCTTCTTCCAAGCAGGGCAGACCAGCTATTGCTTCGGTGTCAAGACACATATGTGGGAAGATGTGACCTTGATTGTACAGAATGCAGGAGTAATAGCTTCGCTGCGGATAGCTCCAGAACCGGTCAGAAGATATTCGTTCCCTTGAGTAGGGGTTCTTGGAGCTATTGAAGAAGGTGTTGTCTTTTTTGAAGCTATTGACATTGAAGGATCCAGGTGTTGATGCAGGACCTGGAAACCTGGGCAACCTTGGCATTGGCTTCTGTACCTGAGGCTTATGCTCTATATGATAGTCATACTGAGGATGAGCAGCAGGCGCAGGAACAGAAGCAGTAGCATTGGCTTCGCTGACTTCTGGTTCTTGGGTTGGTGTAGGCTCCACATTTGCTTCAGCCATGACAGTGTCAGTGGCTTCATTGGTGTTGGTGGTGGCAACCTCAAGATTTTCTACTTCCACTTGATGAGCTGGAGGGTCGGGCACAGACACGTTCTCCGCGAGAACAGCTTCGTCAGTAGTTGGGGGAGTGGGGACATGTTCTTCTTCTTGGGTGTCATCGGCTGATGCAGCCGGAATGTCTTCAACAGCTTTAGCTTCAGACTCGGAGACTGGAGGCCTTGGTCCTTTGCGAAGCCTGCGTAACGCTGGCGATGCCTGTGGAGAGGGAGTTGGCTGGGCCTCAAAGTCATCTTCTTCTTGTTCTTGTGGGTGATCAGCCCATGATGCATCCTGAGCAATTGGCGTCAGAGGACGACCAATGCTGATGAGTTCGCTATGCGTAAGCACAGGCGATGATACCTATTGGTGCTCGATCTGAGGAAGAACTGCATCATCTTCAACATGGTCATGGTGACCAATGTCTTCAGCGGCAGTGGGATCAGCTGCTGGAAAGTCTTCAGCTTCATGAGCCCCTGTGAAAGTAGGCTCATGGACAGTCAGTTGGCGCTCTTGATGTTCAGTGGCAGGACGAACCATGGAGATGGGTTCAACAATTAAGGGCTTTGTGGGAGCAGCCCGTTCCTTCTTGGTATTTCGCTTCTTCTTGGAGGGAGCAGCAGCAGAGGCTTCAGGATGTTTCCTCTTTTTGGCTTCAGCCTCAGCTGTCCTCGTCTTCTTCAGTTCTAAAGCGGTAGACCTGGCTTTTGGCTTCGAGCCAGTCATGCTGGTTGGGAAGACAATGGGATGTGCTTCCTGCCTTGGTGCGTCGGGTTCGGCCATAGCGGGCTTCTTCTTCTTCTGCTTTGCAGCCATCCTGGGGTCGATGCTAGGACGACCAAGGGCCTTGTGCTTCTCGGCCTCATTGTAGGCTTGCACACTCTTGTCAGCCAGGATCTTCGTGCGCTCACGAGAACCTTGAGCTTCTGCACGTTTCTTGAGAAAGGCTTCTTTGAGCTCGTGCAGCATAGTCTTGAAGTTTTTCACCTCTTGCACGCTGAGCTTGGCCATATGCCTCTTGAACTGGGTTTTCTCAAAGTCAATCTTCTGCTTCAATTCAACGATGCGCTGGGCTATAGCTAACTCTGAAGCAATGGCGCCATGGAAAGCAACGCTGAGGCCAATTAGAAGTTGCAGATCTTCAAAGCTGAGGTTGGGCGTGTCAAACCACTCATCAATGAAGTTGTGGATGATTGCCATGTCAAAGAGAGGCAGATCATTGAAGATTTCTTCTTCTTCTTTGCTCTTGATCAGTTGCTCAAGGGCGTCATCTGCTAGATCTTCATCACTGGACAGATCAATGGCATCGTTGCGTAGAATAGCAGCAGCAGTCAGTTCTTGGCTGGTGTGTGGCAGAGGCATCTTGACTTTCTGGGGCTTGGAGATGTGTGACAGATCTTCAGACTGCACATTGTCTTCAGGAGGTGCAGTAGCTAGTGCCTTCGCCCGTGAGATTTTTGGTGTAGAGGCAGGCTTTGAAGCTTTAGGCTGCTTCAGTTTCTTTGGCTTCGGCGCTGCAGGCGCTTCATCTGATTCAGTGTCATCTGCAGGCTCATCCACGGCTGTCCCTTGAACCATGATATGAGTGATGAGACCTTCCAGGTTGTAGAAGGGCCCAACAAGATTGGGTTCAGCTTCACAAGTTCCATCGGCACGGGGAGCAGAGGGACCAGGCTTGAAGTCTAATCCCAAAGACTTCTTGTTCTGCTTCGCCGAATTCTGGGCAAACTGGAAGTTGCGCTTGAACAGATTGTCGTCACGACACCATAGTAGTGACGATGGGTGTGCATCTGCAGGCTGTGGTCCTCGGACCATGCAGGGATAGAAGCCTTGTTCAATGGCTTCTTCTCTAGACCTAGGTTGAAGATTTTTGTATAGGATGTCTCCCCACGGTCGCTTGATGGCATTTTTCTCAGCATATTCCTGGGTCACAAACCGGTATTTGAACCATTGTTCTGCCAAATATCTTTGAATCCATTGGATTCGGGTCTTGCGCTGATTGTAATCATCTTTAGGATCTGTCTTGTAAAGCTCTGAGAGGTCATCAGGAAAATCTCTTGATGTTCCCCCACGACGCTGTCTGCCACCCTTCCTTACTGATTTCTCTGCAGCCATGAACTTCAAACTGAATGGCTTCAACACGTTCAAAGGCTTCAAAGGCTTTTGCTTGCTGGACAAACAGGAACTGGCTTCGGGAGAATTTATGTGATGCTGTAAGAATTCTGCAAATGAATGCAGACTATGAGAATCAAGGGATTCTCCCACGGACATGTACCTGTGACAGCATTAAGGTGCGAGGGAAGGGGAAGAGGTCATATGCATTCTCAGAAGATTTTGAAGATAAATCAGTTTAGAAGACATTGACCTCATTGTGCGAAGACATTCACTCATAGACAAGGAGTTGGTTCCAGATTTGTACGAATTCACGGATCAGTACAAGTGAGGAATCTAACTACTTTGTGAAGCATAAGTGAATATACTAGGCATATTATGAGATGCAGTATGAAATAGATCCAACTTGTGTGAACAGAAACTGCTTGTGGTAGAAAGTGACGAATCTATAGGATCAAAGGGGCCGTAAAAAAGGAAGTTTTATTTACCACACGTAGAACTGCTAGACGGAGTGGAAGAGGAGGCCGAGCAGTTCGATCGTCCGTACCCTAACTTGGCGATGGAGGACACCTACGGCGATGGTGGAGAAGACGATGTCCGCGGTCGGCGTGAAGACGACGTCGGAGAGGTTGCGGCAGCTAAGCGCTTCGTCGCCAGCATCGTCGAGGGCTAGTGGTGGCGCTAGGGTTCGTGCGAGAGTGGAAGAAGAGATAATGACTGTGGTGAGGCATGTATTTATAGGGACAGGGGCGGCTCAGTGTTATTACACAGGTGCCCCTGGCAATTCACATCTAAGGAACACGTGGCCATCATGCAGCATATCGGACATTGTTCCACGTCCCACGCACGCCTGGATTATCGGGTGGTCGTTCCCACTTCTCCGTGTTTCAGGTGAAGGAATTAGCATTGAAAGCGGACTTAATGTTTGTCTCTGTATCTTCTGCTGACAAGGACGCAGAGAAGACATTTGACAGTTTCAAGAGAATGCATATGATTTGGAGAGATAGAGTTTGAGATAGAAAACATAGAGAGGTTAGGGTCCGATCACATTCACTTAGTTCAAAAGATTCAACAAGAATACATAGCTATAAGTGAATGCTGTAGAGGACAGAACACTAATATATATATATAATCAACATAGTGAAGATAATCATGAAGACATGTTGAGATTGAAGCCAAACCAAATGTGAAGACATAGCAAATGTAACGCCATGAGTGAAACACACTTCAAACAAAACATTTGGTGGTGGCGTTACCCACCATATAGGAAGTATTAGACCCACACACGGCGCACAATTATGGTGGTGCTCCGAAGTCAAATTCCTCATTAATGTATTCACACTTAGAATGCATGTCTTCATTGATTGAAGATATACTTTACTTCGTGTGTTGCACATCTAAGTCATCAATATGCATAAATGTTAGGATGTGTGCCTGATCACAGGACATTTGAGGATTCCAAGATATTTAGCTCACACCGTAACTTGCAAAATCTCTTCTCATCCAAGGTCTTGGTGAAGATATCTGCCAATTGCTCTTCAGTGTTGACGTGTATGATATTGATATCTTCCTTCACAACATGATCTCTGAGAAAGTGATGACGAATTTCAATGTGCTTTGTCTTCGAGTGCTGAACTGGGTTGTTGGCAATCTTGATGGTGCTTTTGTTGTCGCAGTAGAGTGGCACTTGCTTCAGATGAATACCATAGTCTTTGAGTGTTTGCTTCATCCACAGAAGCTGAGCGCAGCAAGATCCAGCAGCAATGTATTCAGATTCAGCAGTGGAGAGAGATACACAGTTCTGCTTCTTTGAAGACCAACATACAAGTGATCGTCCTAGAAAATGACATGTGCCTGATGTAGACTTGCGATCAACCTTGTCACCAGCATAATCAGCATCCGAGAATCCAACCAGATCAAACTCTAAGCCCTTTGGATACCATATTCCAAGAGTTGGGGTGTAAGCTAAATATCGAAGAATTCGCTTCACAGCTAAGTGATGTGATTCCTTTGGTGCCGCTTGGAATCGAGCACACATGCAAACACTAAGCATAATATCTGGCCTAGATGCACATAGATAAAGTAAAGAACCAATCATGGAGCAGTATACCTTTTGATCGAACTCTTTACCACTGTCGTCGGGACCCAGATGATGTTTGGCTGGCATTGGCGTCGTGAAGCCTTTGCAGTCTTGCATACCGAACTTCTTCAGGAAATCTTTGAGATACTTCTCTTGAGATATAAAGATGCTGTTGCGTTGCTGTCATATTTGAAGACCAAGGAAGAACTTCAGCTCTCCCATCATGGACATCTGATATTGCTCTTGCATCATATATCCAAACTCTTCACTGTATTTCTGATTGGTGCAGCCGAAGATAAGGTCATCCACATATATTTGGCACACAAACAGTTCACCATCATATGTCTTCATGAAGAGAGTGGGGTCGAGGGAACCAGGTGTGAAGCCTTTGCTCTTCAGGAAGTATTTGAGTGTGTCATACCAAGCCCGAGGGGCTTGTTTGAGGCCATACAGTGCCTTGTTGAGCTTGTATACCATGTCAGGATGTTTTGGATCTTTAAAGCCAGGCGGTTGTGCAACATACACTTCTTCTTCAATCTTGCCATTGAGAAAAGCGCTCTTCACATCCATCTGATATAGAAGTATGTTATGATGATTAGCATAGGCCAGCAGTATGCGTATGGCTTCAATTCGAGCCACAGGAGCAAATGTTTCATCGAAGTCAATCCCCTCAACTTGAGTATATCCTTGAGCAACGAGACGAGCTTTGTTTTTGACAACTTGACCATGCTCATCTTGCTTGTTGCGATATATCCATTTGGTGCCTATTATATTGTGCATCCGAGGATCAGGATGCTTAACCAGTTCCCATACATTATTCAGCTCAAATTGTTGAAGCTCTTCTTGCATAGCTTGAATCCATTCAGGTTCCATGAAGGCTTCTTCAACTTTCTTGGGTTCTGTTATTGAGACGAGTGCGAAGTGCCCACAGAAATTTGCTAGCTGTGTTGCCCTTGAACGAGTGAGTGGACCTGGTGCATTGATGCTATCAATTATTCTCTCAATCTACACTTCATTTGCAACACGAGGATGTACAGGACGAAGATTTTGCTCTTGCTGATCATTGTCATTGTTAGAGGGATTGTCTTCAGGCTGAGCATTGTCTTCAGGTTGATCAGGTGCGGAGATGATAAGTTCCTCTTCAGGTTGAGCTTCAGAGGGCATGATTTCTCCAGTTCCCATAAGTTTGATTGATTCACTGGATGGAACTTCATCTAGCACATTTGGCAGGTGCTCTCTTTGTGAGCCGTTAGTTTCATCAAACCGCACATCCATTGTTTCAACCACTTTATAATGAAAGAGATTGAAGACTCTCTAGGAGTGCGAATCCTTTCCATATCCAAGCATAAAACCCTCATGTGCTTTTGGTGCAAATTTTGAGGTGTGATGTGGATCCTTGATCCAGCACCTGGCGCCAAATACTCTGAAGTAAGTGACATTTGGCTTCTTGCCGGTAAGGAGTTCATAAGATGTCTTGTTCAGAAGCTTGTGAAGATAAACACGGTTGATTGTATGGCATGCAGTATCAATGGCTTCAGGCCAGAATTTTCTTGGAGTCTTGTATTCATCAAGCATCGTTCGGGCCATCTCAATGAGTGTTCTGTTCTTGCGTTCGACGATGCCATTCTGCTGTGGCGTGTACGGAGCTGAGAATTCATGTGTGATTCCCAAAGTAACAAGATATGTATCAAGGCCAGTGTTCTTGAATTCAGTACCATTGTCACTTCTGATGTGCTTTATCTTGGCGCCATAGTTGTTCATTGCTCGATTGGCGAAGCATCTGAAGACATCCTACACTTCAGTCTTATAGAGGATTATATGCACCCAAGTATATCTAGAGTAATCATCAACAATGACAAAGCCATAGAGACAAGTAGTAGTAGTAAGAGTTGAGTAATGAGTGGGACCGAAAAGATCCATCTAGAGCAGTTCGAAGGGTCGACTCGTTGTCATGATTGTCTTCGAGGGATGCTTGGCCCTCGTCATCTTTCCGGCTTCACAGGCACCGCATAAGTGATCTTTCTTGAACTTGACGCCCTCGATGCCTATGACATGCTTCTTCTTTGCAAGGGTGTGCATTTTCCTCATTCCAGCATGCCCTAGCCTCCGATGCCAGAGCCAGCATTCTGAAGCTTTTGCCAAAAGACATACGGCAAGCTGTGGTCCGGCTGAGTAATCTACCACGTACAAATCATCTTTCCGATACCCTTCAAACACTAGAGACTTGTCCCATTAGAACAAGGCAACGATATTTTCCAAACATCACGATCAAGTTTAAATCGCAAAGCATTGAGACGGACATTAAGTTGAAACCAAGGGATTCAACAAGCATGACTTTATCCATGTGTTGATCCTTTGAGATTGCAACTCTACCTAGACCCAATACCTTACTTTTACCAGTGTCAACAAATGTGATGTGACTCTTGTCGGATGGACGTAAGGTTGAGTCCATAAGAAGGCTTCTCTTGCCAGTCATGTGATTGGTACACCCACTATCAATAACCCATTCTGAAGCTGCTGGTGTCGTACCCTACAGTGCAGTTAGGGGGATAGGCTTCACGAAGAGAATTGTGAAGCAAAAACATTTGACGAACCAGTGGGTTATGAAAGCTTAGATCGAGATTTGGACTGATAGGGCGAGTAGCAAGCGATTCAGGAACTAAGTACATAATAAGACCATTTGGGCATTTGATCTTGTGCCCTACAAGATGTTTAAGGTCCCCAGCAATAGCGTCAGACGATTTTGGTTTTCTGCTGGAGACCCTTCCCTGCAAAAGAGAGTTAAGCTTTCTTAGCCACCCACATCTTCAAGGGTGGCTTTGAAGCAATGAGTCTAAGTGCAGCATCTGAGAACTTTGGCTTTGGAGCCCTAGCAAAAAGTCTTGCAGGTGGACAATAGTACTCATGAGAATAAGCAGAATAGTTCTTGGTCTTATGAACATGGCGGTTTGATGAACCGCGCTCATATTCATAGGCCTAAGTATGGCTTCCCTGCAAAACATTTGCGTTAGTGTGACTCAGGTGAGTCCTTTGTCTGTATGAAGCCTTTGGACCGTATGAAGCCTGTGGTCTGGGGTTTGTCTTCTTCGCCTGTGGTGTCATGATGACATTCACATTAAGATTCTCCAGACACCTTTTCGGCACCCAGATCTTGTTCATAGGCGGTCCATTCCTACAATTAGTACCAATATACCTCGCAAACAGTTCACCATTCTGATTCTTAAACAGTTTATAGTTTGCATCAAAGGATTCATCAATAACAATGGGATTAGCACAAGTGAAGCCAGATAGGGTGGATGGATCTGTTGAAGGTTCCTTTGCAGCAACCCATGTGGTTTTGGGGTACTGCTCGGGTTTCCAGTAAGAGCCATCAGCATTCATTTTCCTTTTGAACCCAACACCCTCTTTCCTAGGGTTTCGGTTCAGGATCTGCATTTTCAAGACATCACATAGTGTCTGATGCCTTTTGAAACTTTTGTACATCCCTGTTTCAAGCAGTGTCTTCAACCTAGCATTCTCATCAGCAATAGCAGTGTTATCCTCAGCAGAGGGGTTAGTTACCACATCAACAGTTGAAGATATTGCAATAGTAGCAACAGTAGAACATTCAGCAACAGAGGTAGCGTATCACGCTCAATGCATTTAAGACATGGTGGTTCAAATCCTTCTTGAGAAAAACTGATCTGTTTGGCATGAAGTGACTCGTTTTCCTTTTGAAGATCTTCATGAGCCGCTCTCAATTTCTCAAGATCTTGCTTCCTTTGAAGATAATCATAGGAAAGCCTTTCATGAGTTGTTGAGAGTGTTTCATGATGACTTTCAAATTCCTCACACTTAACATGAAGATTTTTTATGTCTTCAATTAAGGACTGAGATCGAGTCATTTCAGCGTCTAACAGATCATCGCTTTTGTCTAACAGTTTTTGAATATGTTCCATAGCTTTCTGTTGTTCAGTTGCAATTTTAGCAAGTGTTTTGTAGCTGGGTTTGGAATCACAATCAGAGTCATCTTCACTAGATGTTTGATAGTGAGTAGTGCGTGTGTTTACCTTGGCACTGCGTGCCATGAAGCAGTAGGTAGGAGCGGATCATTTGCATCGGTGTCGGTGATGAAGTCGTTGTCTTCAGTGTTTAAGATGGACTTGGCAACGTATGTTGTAGCCAGACTCGCAACGCCAGAATCAGACTCCTCCTCAGACTCCACCTCCGCCTCCTCAGAAGCGGACTCCTCCTCTGAATCCATTTCCTTGCCAACAAACGCATGTGCCTTGCCAGATGAGCATCTCTTGTGTGATGAAGACTTGGAGGAAGACTTGGAAGAAGACTTTGAGTATTTCTTCTTCTTCTTGTCGTCAGAGTCATACTCCTTGCTCTTCTGCTTCTTGTTCTCATTGTCCCACTGCGGACACTCAGAGATGTAGTGGCCAGGTTTCTTGCACTTGTGGCATGATCTTTTCTTGTATTCATGAGCAGAAGCTTCACCATTCCTTGAGCTTGATCGTGAAGACTTTCTGAAGCCTTTCTTCTTGGTGAATTTCTAGAACTTCTTCACAAGCATAGTAAGCTCCTTTCCAATGTCTTCAGGATCATCAGAACTGTTGTCAGATTCTTCGTCAGATGTGGAGACAGCTTTTGCCTTCAAGGCACGAGTTCGCCCATAGTTGGGACCGTAGATGTCTCTTTTCTCAGAAAGCTGAAACTCGTGTGTGTTGAGCATCTCAAGTATGTCAGACGGATCGAGTGTCTTGAAGTCAGGACATTCTTGAATCATCAGGGCTAGGGTGTCAAATGAGCTGTCAAGTGATCTCAGGAGTGTCTTGACGACTTCATGCTTGGTGATCTCAGTGGCGCTGGGAGCTTGAAGCTCATTTGTGATGTCAGTGAGTCGATCAAACATGAGCTGGACATTCTCATTGTCATTTCTCTTGAAGCGGTTGAAGAGGTTGCGAAGGACACTGATTCTCTGATCTCTCTAGGTTGAGACGCCTTCATTGACCTTGGAGAGCAAGTCCCAGACTAGCTTAGATGTTTCCAAAGCACTTACACGTCCATACTGTCATTTGGTTAGATGACCACAGATAATGTTCTTGGCAGTGGAGTCCAGTTGGACGAACTTCTTGACATCAGCAGCGGTGACACCTTCACCAGCCTTGGGAACGCCATTCTTGATGACATACCATAGGTCGACATCAATGGCTTCAAGATGCATGCGCATCTTATTCTTCCAGTAGGGATATTCAGTTCCATCAAAGACGGGGCATGCAGCGGAGACTTTAATTATCCCTGCAGTCGACATAGCTAAAACTCCAGGTGGTTAAACTGAATCACACAGAACAAGGGAGTACCTTGCTCTTATACCAATTGAAAGTGCGTTATATCGACTAGAGGGGGGGTGAATAGGCGATTTTTATGAAAGTCTTCAAAACATGGAAGTTTCAAAGACAAACGATAGAAATAAACCTATTACCATGCAGCGGAAGGTAGACTACACTAGGCAAACCATAGTCAAGTATTCAATGAAGTGAAAGCACAATGACCTATAACAGCTAGGTAGTAAGGATCAGGTAGGAAGATATTATGAAGCCAATCAGAACAAGCAGTTACTCAGTGAAGAAAAAAGATAATGCAATCATACAGTGACTCCACAATGACCAACAGTAAGTAAAGGGAAGGGAAGGATGAAACCAGTGACTCGTTGAAGATAATGATTTGTTAGACCAGTTCCAGTTGCTGTGACTACTGTACGTCTGGTTACGGCGGCTAGGTATTTAAACCTAAGGACACACAGTCCTGAACACGCAGCTCAAGACACCCGGTCATCACCGTATTCCCCTTGAGCTAAGGTCACACAGACCTCACCCAATCACTCTGGTAAGTCTTCAAGGTAGACTCCCAAACCTTCACAGACTTCGTTCACCGGCGATCCACAATGACTCTTGGATGCTCGGAACGCGACGCCTAACCGGCTGGAGGATTCACAGTCCTCAAGTGTAATAAGTCTTCAGATCACACAGATAGGAAGACTTAAGTGATGCCTAACACTCTTTGGCTCTGGGTGTTTAGGGCTTTATCCTCGCAAGGAATTCTCTCTCAAAGGCTTCGAGGTGGGTTGCTCTCAAACGACAAAAGCCGTACTCTAACTCTGAGCAGCCAATCGTTTATGGTTGTAGGGGGTGGGCTATTTATAGCCACTAGGCAACCCGACCTGATTTGTCCGAAATGACCCTGGGTCACTAAGGAACTGACACGTGTTCCAACGGTCTGATTTCAAACACACACGGCAACTTTACTTGGGCTACAAGCAAAGCTGACTTGTCCAACTCTGGACAAGATTCGCTCTCATAATCTTCACTCAAAGACATAGGATTTTGGTTAAGCATCACTTCAGTCATTCTGACTGGTTCTCTTGGACCCCACTTAACAGTACGTTGGTTCCTATGACTCAACAAAGAAGAAAAAGGAACTATGAAAGATCTAAGTCTTTGAGCTCCATAGGCTTCATGCGATGTCTTCTCTTGTCATAGTCTTCAATGTGAATATCTTCACATACCACCTTTGACTTCAGTGTCTTCATATATTTTTAGGGGTCATCTCTAGTAGGAAAACCGAATCAATGAGGGACTTCTACCTGTGTTATCCTGCAATTCTCACAAACACATTAGTCCCTCAACTAGGTTTGTCGTCAATACTCCAAAACCAACTAGGGGTGGCACTAGATGCACTTACAGGTAGGGAGTCCCGAACTATGCGTCTAGGATCGATGGTAACAGGAGACGGGGGACACAATGTTTACCCAGATTTGGGCCCTCTCTATGGAGGTAATACCCTACTTCCTGCTTGATTGATCTTGATGAATATGAGTATTACAAGAGTTGATCTACCACGAGATCATAATGGCTAAACCCTAAAAGTCTAGCCTGACTATGGTTATGAGGATCTATCTATGGACCTAGCCCTCCGGTTTATATAGACACAGGAGGGATCTAGGGTTACACAAGGTCAGTTACAGAGAAAGGAATATTCATATTTGGTCGCCAAGCTTGCCTTCCATGCCAAGGAGAGTCCCATCCGGACACGGGTAGAGTCTTCAGTCTTCGTATCTTCACGGCCCATCAGTCCGGCCCATATCCAATAGGTCGGGTGCCCGAGGACCCCTTAGTCCAGGACACCCTCAGTAGCCCCTGAACCAGGCTTCAATGACGAGGTGTCCGGTGCACAGATTGTCTTCGGCATTGGAGGACGGGTTCCCCTTCCCGAATACTCCAAAATAGTCTTCGAATGAAACAAAATGTGTCCGGATCTGCAACACAAGTACCCCACACAGCCGAGGAGAGCATAATATTTCACGAGTTCAACCTGGTGACAACTTTTGTAACGTGACATCATGTTTGCCCGGTCATTATTTCGAATTGTTTCTTGTTCCATGTTTTAAGGCGTGGTTTTTATTGGCACGTTCTGTCGAAGCAGAGATCATGTTCCCTTATTGCGAGATCCTCATTAATACGAGCGTGGGTAACCCAACTATTCCACTGGAAAGACTCCTTGGGAATAGGCAGGTTTTTAGGCTTAGGAGGAGGCGTTCAATACCCGCTGTCTTTATAAAGGAACAAAGGGCCGCCCTTCTACGCCAAACCTCTCCTCAACCTTTCCAACCACGAGTTCAAGCACCCAAGGTTCGACTTCATTGCTTCAAGCTTCCCCATCATGTCCGGACCCAGCCCTCAAGGCCGATGGGTGGCTTCCTCCGTCACAGAGGAGGATATTGCAAAGCTTCGGGCAGCCAGATACCTGACCGCGGAGATCCACCACAGGCTTCCTACTCAAGGACAGTGTCGTGGGTTTCTCACGGCAGATGTCCTCGTGAAAGGACTTAGTCGTGGAGCCATCTCTACGGGTTAGCTTAAAGGGGTTAAACCGGACAAGGGGACACGAGGGGTTTTATACTAGTTTGGCCCCTTCGATGAAGGTAAAAGCCTACGTCTAGTTGTGATTGGTATTACTAGGGTTTCGATGACCAGGGAGCGAATATGCTTTGCCTGGCTCTCGAGTTGTTGTCTGTCCTCCTCAAACCGCGGTCGGGTCGTCCCTTTATATGCATAGGTTGATGCCCACCGGTTTACAGAGTCCCGAGGCTGGATCATAGATGTGTCCGGCTCGGTCTCTATTCCTCTAACTTACAATACAAGTACATGATAGAGTTGGTTTACATCTACAGGCTTTAACCCGCCTTTGGGCCTTGGGCCTTCGTAAAGCGCCACCATCTTCACTTCTTCATGGGCTTCTATCTTCATGGAGCTAACCCGACCACTCTGAGCCGGTTTACCTCCAGTAATCATATCCCCAAAATTAGGCACCAGATTGATTTGAACTTGTTCATGTCAATCTTCAATACTTAGAAAAATTCTTGCCCTATCACCTTCTTATAGATCTGGTAAACCGCCGTGATGTCATCCTTTAGATCTGTAGTAAACCGCCCTAACGTCATCTATTCGTTAAAGCCGAAGATTCCCTTCATTAATGAATATCCAACCATCGAGGCGACATCATTATTAATTATCCATTTTGAACTCGTCAATTCCCGCACTTGTCGCTTATCGCTTCACCTTATAAATAGGACCACGGGCCCTTCTCCTTTTTTCCCTTCGTCTCCTTCACTTCTTGTTACTCCTTACGACATCTCTGTCCCTGAACACCGCCGCCGTCACCGAGCTTCACCTCCGTCTCTCCGCCGGCCGCTGCATCAACCTGGTTGCACTACAGAACCGCGGCATACCTCTGCTGCTTCAATAGCCACTGTAAGTCCCTTCCTTTCTCCGTTGTACATCTATCTAGGGTTTCCTCGTTCGTCGAAGTTCATCGAGACTCCGGCAATGTTCTTCCCTTGTTTCTTCTTAGTCCATGGATAGAAACTTCAAACCTGGTGTATTGCATGTAATGGCTTATCTTCTGTTACCAAAAAAACCTTTATGCGCATAAAACACTGATCTGGTCCCTTGTGAACTGCTTCAAGATCAACCATTTAGGTCTAAATCCTTTTATTTTCCTACCTTACGGTAGATCCAAAATTTCACTGCAACCTTATGAAATCTGTTTTTACCTTACTTAGTCATTCTTGCCTTAGATCTGTATCCTCTTTACCACATAGGCGGTTTACCTTTGTAAAAGCAATCTATTGTATACCATTAGCCCTCTAGTGAACCGGACAAGCCTTTTACCTCTGTTGTTATACTCTGGTTTAACAGTATGTGCATTCCTTTGTTCTGATATTGCCTTGTCATTCATTATAGTATCAGCCTCCGGTTTGCACAATTTACATACTTGTATGTCGTTGTTCCGTCGCATCTTATGTATCACCATGAATGATTTGTAAACCAGTATTTCCTTTCAGCTTTTCGTTTGCAATGGCCAAACAGTTTTATGCTTGCAACTGGGCTCCTTCTCGGGTTACCGAAGAACAGCTTAACGGAATGGTCAGGATTGGCACTTTGCCCAAAAAGAATGAGATCCGGTGGCGAGTTCCAGGAACAGAGAATCCCCCTACCCCTAAGCAGGGTGATGTAGTGGTATTTGTTGACCATATAGGCTGTGGTTTCAAACCGCCTGGGTCAAAGTTTTTCTGGTATGTGCTTGCCAGTTTCCAGCTCCATCCTCAGGACATTGGACCCAACTCGGTGTCTAATATATGCAATTTCCAAGTCTTCTGTGAGGTGTACTTACAAGAAGAACCAACTGCTGAGCTATTCCGGGATTTTTTTCATCTGAACCGACGCACTGAATTTGTAGATGGACCCAACACTAAACTTGGTGGCGTCTCTATTCAAAAAAGGAAAGAGGTTGAATTCCCTCTTGCCAAGCTACACAGTGACGCCAAAGATTGGAACCCAACATGGTTCTACTGTAAAGATACTTCCCCTGAATACGAGAATCCTCTGCCGGGTTACCGCGCCCACCGGCTCTCCAACACTCATCCACTGCCGCAACGTTTAAGTGCTGCGGAACGGGCCTCATATGCCCCTCAACTCGCCAAGCTCCGAGCCTTTATAGCCAACGGTTTATTAGGCGTCGACTTTGTGCGTTGCTGGATATCCTGGAGCATCTTGCCATTAAGCCGCCACTCCGGTTTAATGTGTGAGTACACTGGTCAATTAGAAGACTCCCAACGCCACATCAACATTCAATTAAACGACGAAGAAGTCACTAAAGGTGTCAAGAAGATTTTGAATGAATTGGAATCTGTCTGCCGCCAAACCGGCTTGAACCCCTTCTACACAAAACACAAACTGCCTGATGTAAGTGCTGCCTTTCCGCTTCACACTTGATATCTTATAGACTGTACA
This sequence comes from Triticum monococcum, assembly GCA_034509565.1. Classification (NCBI taxonomy): domain Eukaryota; kingdom Viridiplantae; phylum Streptophyta; class Magnoliopsida; order Poales; family Poaceae; genus Triticum; species Triticum monococcum. The sequence continues at coordinate 575,483,953 of CM067847.1, forward strand.
ACCTGTGAATATCCATTTGTTTGTTTATAAACAGGGTGACGATCCGTTCTGGAAGAAGAAACCTGCAGAGAAAGCTGCAAAGCCCTCTCGCCCCAAAACAAAAACTGTCAAGAAAACCTAAAAGCGGAAGGCCGTGGAACGCATCAGCATGGAATTGGATGACGACACAGATGAACCGGAAGTTGAGGTAGAACTTGATTCACTTGGTTCCCTATTTATGCATCTCATTAACAATGATGTTTATCAGGAGGGCGCGGAAGGCAGCTAGGCCGACGATGTAGAGGTAATTGTCCTTTCCTCCGGTTCAGACTCTCTGCCAACGCAAAAAATCCGGAAAGTAAGCTTTTCACATCCTCTTGCTCACTTGGATCCAACATATATTTTGAAGAAGCAGCAGCACGAAGCTCGCCGTACAACCCGGCATAGCGGCCAAAAGGTCTCCTCGACCGGTTTACCTGACACCCTGGTTCAAAAGCGCCGATATGAGGTATCACCTCCTTCTGACAATTCTTACCCCAAGGCAGGTTATTTCCGACAACCTCTTAATCCATCCGATTCAAACTATCAGGTGACACCTCCCTCGTCATCTGGCAAGTCAAAAGCAACCCAACTCCCTCCTCTCAAAACTGTAGCTGGGTAAGTACTCAAACCCTTTATTTGAATACTATGCTTAATTTTCACCTATTTTATTTTTGTTTGTAGAGCCAAAGCCAGACCCAGCAAAAAAGCTCAGGTGAACAATCCGTCTGAAGACCAGGTGGTTCTTGAACAGGAGCAAACAGGTGAACCGAAACAGACGACTGAACCGGAGGGTCCAAATCCAGAAGCCCCTTTTGACGAACCACCCCCTTAAGATCTGAATATTGATAATCAACCAGAAGCTGACACTGCTGTACCTGACAGTGAACCAGTAGATCCAATCCGAGCTGACGATAGGTCTTCCAGTCCGGTGAGAGCCACTGACACTCTACCATCACCCGTAAAAACTACTGGAGGCCAAGGAGATGATGTTATCATTACCGGTATGAGTCACAGCTCTCCTGGCCATCCTGTAATCTTGGCCAAACATAGTGCCAAGGAAGAGCATGCTGCCATAGAGAAGGGTAAATGGAGCACTGACTTATCAAGCTACGCCCATCTCAGCACTGAAGAACTCCACTCCGGCTTTTTAAACCGCCTACACTCAAACCGTGTTTATGAAGCCGTTTTGGTGAACCTGATGAAGGAACACTATGAGGTATTTTCATCACCTTTCCTTTCTTGATTCCAAAGTATAGACATCAACCCAAGTAGCCCCCAAGGGCCGGTTTATGATGTTAATCATAAACCAGGACTTTGTAATATCTTAATCCTTGCATGCTGATCCTCAATATGTCAAGTCCTCAGTAAAAACAAAACCGATACTTTATCATTGTATTCATGTAGCTTTCATCGGTGTAGCCCCCAAGGGCCGGTTTAGCTTTGCAAGGTAAACCGGGTCTTGAATCAAGGCGTCAGTTTTGAACAGATGTACATTAGCCCCCAAGTGTTAAGGATAATGCTTGCATTGTACTTGAGACTTGTGAAAGATTTGTTGATAATAGAGCAAATAGGCATTAGCCCCCATGTACAAAGTGCATAACTTGTTATATGCTTGGTACTTAGAAAATACATATCCAGTTGTTGACATATCTTCGCCTTTGCAGGCCGAGCTGAGCAAGAGGGATGCTCAAACCACTGATCTTCAAGAGAACGTAAAGTCCCAACAAGCAGAGGCTTCCAAAGCCAAAGAGGAGTTGACCAATGCCCTGGCAGCTATGGAGAAATTGAAAGAGACTTTCAACAAGAAACATGCTGACTGGGAAACAGAAAAGGCCAGTTTAACCAGGAAAGCCGAGGACGCAGAAGCAGCCCTGAAGCCAGTGGTAGACAAACTGACTGGCTTGAAGTGGCAGATTGATGCCATGACGTCCGTTGTGTTTGGTAAGTACCTCCGCATGCCGTTTGTCTAGTTCATAAGATCTTATCATTGACCAGTTTACTAATGCTGAACCATAACAGGGACCCGCATTGCTCATCTAGGCTCTGACATGCGGATGAAGCTTAAAGCGGCGTACACCTTGATGGAGCAGCTATACTCTGGCTCCCAGCGTGCTATTTGCACTGCGGCGTATAACAAGCCGGCGCCATCGTTGATAAAGGAAACACTTGAGAAGCTGGACATGCTACCTGCCCGGATCACCGAACTGAAGAGATCGGCCGCAAGATCAGGAGCGCTAACCACGCTAATCTGGGCCAAGGCATGGATTCCAGATCTTGAACCGGCAGATATCATCAAAGGATATCCTGGCGTGAAAGAGGATGGCTCAAACTTCAATAATGATGATCTGCGAAGGCTGACAAAGGAGATGCGGCCAATAGCAAGCAAACTGGCGGAGGACACCGATTTATCTCACTTCCAACCGGTTTATGATGCAGATGGAAAGAGACAGCCTGCTGTGATCCATGATGTTGACGAGCTTGTGCCTCCAATCCGTAAGCATACTTACGCTCCTGACATTGACCCCTCCAGCCTTATCCATGAAGAGGCCGTGTTTCAAGCTTTAACCGGAATCGATTGGTCAACGGTTGATTTCCAGCGTCTGGGGAGGGATGAAGAGGAGGTGACTACACAAGATGACCCTCAATCGTCAAGCCGTCACGATGAAGCATCCTAAACCAGCGACCGGTTTATCAGCTACAGTCTGCCACTGCTTGAAACAATTATTCAATTTGGGCCGTTTTGAAGCTCCTTGTAATAGGATAGTAGAAACACCTTTATCTGCCATGCCATCGAGCATGCTTGTGTGGCTTGATATTTTGAAAACTTGTTCCACTTTTGGGATCTATTTATGCATAGTCCATTATACTTTGTGTTCCTGCATATAAGAACTTGAAAGCGTCCTAGTGGTTTACCACTAGACAGGTCATGATGACCAAAAGATATACATAATTTGGATGGATAGCCAAGATTTATATTAAACATATAAAATAAATAATATCTGTGACATACCTCATTGGCTGACCAACTTCTTGTATGGTAAAGGTGAAAAAACACCAATCCAGAGCGTTGTCAACTCCTTGCCCTCTTGCCGGTTCATATAGAAACCATATTGGGCTATAATAGCCGCATAATGCTGGTGACATCTAGTCAATACTAGACCGGAGCAGTACGCTACCGGTTTAAAAATTAATCATGTACTAACAACTAACCACTGAAAGTCATGCCGGGTTGTAATGAACACCGGTTTATCAGAAAAATATTTATAAATCCCTTATCATGAAAACAATAAAAACAAAAGAAATATGCAAGGCTTGTCATGGGCTGCTAGGCACTAAATCGAGGCTTTTCATGGGCTGCCAGGCCGCTCAGTTAAACCATTTTGCAAAGTCTTTTAAGATGGACTTCAATCTTTAACCAATCATCGGTTTAACTTTGACAAGTTCAGGGTCCATGGGATTGACTTGTCAAACGTTCGATGGGTCATACCAGGTTTACCTGGCTGGAGTGGCTTACTTAAAGAGGCAGCATAACCCGGGGTTTTAGGTGAATACAACTGGCTTCCAAGCCTGGCTTGATAGCCTATTACAAGGGTTCAAGCTCACTGTTCTTTGAGAAGCAAAGAGCCCCCAGGTAATATGTGAGATATGCTAAGTGGTTACCTATGTTTGAACTATGCTCAATGCAACATATTCTCTTTGGCTCCACATAATTTCCTTTTGGCCTTAAAGCCTATCAAGAGGTGTAGCTATGGTGTGAAGACAACCAAACCCCTAGTGATATCCCTTTTTGGTTTTAAACTGATCAAGAGGTGTAGCTATGGTTCGGATACAACCAAGCCCCCTAGTGATTTTCTTTATATCTGTGTGGCCATAGAGGCCGGTTTAACAAAACTCCGCTTTGTCAGTAGAAGCTCTTTGTAGGATCACACATGATGTAAAAAGAACAGAGACCCCGCTTTATTCGAGGCACCAGTTTATTATATAATATATTGTAGGATCGAAAGTATGTCTAGAGGGGGGGGTGATTAGACTACTTGACCAAATAAAAACTTAAACTTTTCCCAATTTTAGTTCTTTGCAGATTTGAGCTATTTTAGGACAAGTCAAGCAATCATCACACAATTCAAGCAAGCATGCAAAGAGTATATTGGCAGCGGAAAGTAAAGCATGCAACTTGCAAGAATATAAAGGGAAGGGTTTGGAGAATTCAAACGCAATTGGAGACACGGATGTTTTTCCCGTGGTTTGGATAGGTGGTGATATCCTACATAAATGTTGATGGAGACTTCAACCCATGAAGGGTAACGGTTGCGCGAGTCCACGGAGGGCTCCACCCACGAAGGGTCCACGAAGAAGCAACCTTGTCTATCCCACCATGGCCATCGCCCATGAAGGACTTGCCTCACTAGCGGTAGATCTTCACGAAGTAGGCGATCTCCTTGCCCTTACAAACTCCTTGGTTCAACTCCACAATCTTGTCGGAGGCTCCCAAGTGACACCTAGCCAATCTAGGAGACACCACTCTCCATGAAGTAACAAATGGTGTGTTGATGATGAACTCCTTGCTCTTGTGCTTCAAATGATAGTCTCCCCTACACTCAACTCTCTCTCACAAGATTTGGATTTGGTGGAAAGAAGATTTGAGTGGAAAGCAACTTGGGGAAGGCTAGAGATCAAGATTCATGTGGTAGGAATGGAATATCTTGGCCTCAACACATGAGTAGGTGGTTCTCTCTCAGAACATATGAGTTGGAAGTGTAGATGTGTTCTGATGCCTCTCTCCACAAGTGAAGAGGAGGTGGAGGGGTATATATAGCCTCCACACAAAATCCAACCGTTACACACAATTTACCAATCTCGGTGGGACCGAATCAACAAACTCGGTCGGACCGAAATAGTAAACCTAGTGACCGTTAGAGATTTTCGGTGGGACTGACATGCAACTCGGTAGGACCGATATGGTTAGGGTTAGGGCATAACGTAATCTCGGTGAGACCGATTACACAAACTCGGTGAGACCGATTTGGTAATAAGCTAACCAGAGGGTTGGTCAGGCAAACTTGGTGGGACCGATTCGCTCTTCTCGGTGAGACCGAAATGTTACAAAAAGGAAACAGTGATTTTACATTGCAATCTCGGTGGGACCGATCCGCTCTTTCGGTGAGACCGAAAAGTTACGAAAAGGAAACAGAGAAGTTGCAATCCCATCTCGGTGAGACCGAGATCCCTATCGGTAGAACCAATTTGCTTAGGGTTTGGCAATGGCTATGACAAGTGAAACTCGGTGGCGCCGGGTTGAAAGAATCGGTAGGGCCGAGTTTGGCTTTGGGTTTAGGTCAAATGTGGATATGGGAAAGTAGCTGAGGATTTTGGAGCATATCATTAAGCACATGAAGCAAGAGGCTCATTAAGCAACACCTCATCCCTCCTTGATAGTATTGGCTTTTCCTATGGACTCAATGTGATCTTGGACCACTAAAATGTAAAATGAAGAGTCTTGAGCATATGAGCTAGAGCCAATCCTTTGTCCTTAGCATTTTGAGGGTTCCACTTTCACCATCCATGCCATGCCAATCATTGAGCTTTCCTGAAATGATCATCTTGGAATAGCATTAGCTCAATGAGCTATATGTTGTTATGAATTACCAAAACCACCTAGGGATAGTTGCACTTTCAATCTCCCCCTTTTTGGTAATTGATGACAACATATAGATCAAAGCTTCGAAAAATAATAATAAGAATGAAATATATCGTTGCTTTGAGAAGTATGTGATAAGTAAGAGCTCCCCCTAAATTTGTGCATATTTAAAATTTGCTTTGGACTGCAAATGCACAAAGAGTTAGAGTCATGGGTTACTCTTCCATGTCACATACATCTTGGTGGAGCGCTCAAAAAGATAAGAATGAAGTACATGCACTCATCACCAAAGAAAGTGAATGATCACATAAGATAGATAAGATATATCAAGCATGCATAAGTGTAGCTTATGATCAAACACATGATCATCAATGTCTCACAAGCATATCAAAGTATCTCAACCAAAAGCAAACAAAGTTTGAAAAGCCACCAAATAAAGCAAGAGAGAATAAAAGCAACACTCTCTCTCTCTCGAAACCTATGATCTATACATTTTTCTCCCCCTTTGGCAACAAGTTACCAAAAAGTTCCTAGAAAATGCATAGTGCTAGATCGACTCTCAGGCTTGATCTTCTGGTGGTGGTGGAGTCTGGATCACTCCAAGGATGAAGGCTTCTGTAGACGTGGTTGGACCTGGAGCTGAAGTAGATGCTGGAGCTGGTTGGGCTGGTGCTATGGCTGGAGCTGAGGTGGTGGCTCTGGTGTCAGGAACTGGCACTTCAGTCGACCTCGGAGCTCGTGGCACTCTGGCAAATGCATCAGTTGTAGTCTTCCCTCTCCTCTCCTGCATGTCATCTTGAAGTTGCTCCACTGTAGACTGAATCTCTGTTACTTTGACATCCAAGTCATAGAACTTTTGTTCTACGATTCTCTCTAAGCTCTCCTGATTCTGAGTGAGGGTGGCCAGTACTTTCTCAATCCTCAGGGTAGATGCAATCAAGTAACTTAGCTGCTCTTGCTTGGTTTTCAAGAAATACTCAGATGCCTCCTCTTGAGTTGGCATCTTTGCAGCTTTCTCCTTCCTTGCCTTCTCCTTCTGTGCTTGAGCATGAACTGATGATGGTTCATCCTTGTTCATCACAACTTCATTATCTTCAAAATCTGGATGAATAGGAAAATGTTCCTTGTCCAATAGGTATATGCCTGTGCCCATCTTGTAGTTAATCAGCTCCTGGATCTGAGGGGCATAACCACAGCTCCTCTTCTGATCTGCTGCAGTCCTTTTGATAGTTTCTACCATGAGGCTCATCACCTTGAACTTCTGTGGCACATCAAAGATATGAAGCAAGTTTATTGCATGGCCTCTGATCATCTTGTGATCACCTGACTAGGGCAATAGAGTGTGCCTCAGAATCCAATTAATAGTTGGCAGCCCTGACAGAAGATAATGTACTGAGCCAAACTTGAAAGTATCAAGTGCCTTGTTTGGGATCTCCTTGTACATGTTAGACATGGAATTGTGATCCATCTTCTTCTTGGCATAAATGTCCAAGTCATCCTCATTTTCTTCTGGGGCATTGATCAACTTTGCCCATTCCTCAACAGTTGATTGGTACCTTGTACCTTTAGACATCCACACAATTTTGCCATCTGGATATAAGTGTGCTGTGGAGTAGAACTGCATGATTAGCTCTTCATTCCACTTTGTGAGCTTGTGCCCAACAAAGTCTGCTACTCCACAAGCCTCGAAGCTATCTTGCACTCCAGGATAGTGCTCTTCATTGTCCTTGATGTACTCCCAGTCGACCCATCTCATGTCACAAACTATGGGCTTCTTGTCCAACAAAACTGTCTCATAGAAGTCCTGTTGTTCCTTAGTGTGGAACCTGTAATCAATAGCAGTTCTTCTCCTTGAAGCATATGGATCTACTTCTCTCCACTTCCTTAGCCCTGAATCTCTTCTGATTTTCATGTCCTCAGCCACAGGATGAGCATCATTGTGGTCTGGGATCTTGGGCTTTAGCTTCCTGAGAACTTGGCCTTCCTCTTCTTCTGCAGTGTCAGGCACTGGGGCCTTGTTCTTTTCAGCAGCTGGTATGCTCCTTGTATTCCTCTTTGGAGCTGTCTTGGCCTTTGATGCAGCCTTGGGTGCTTCCTTGGGCTTGGATGCAGTAGCCCCTGATCTTATAGCATCACCCATAAGCTTTTGTGCCTTGGGTGCTGGTACAGCAACCTCTTCTTCCTCTTCCTCTTCAGAATCTCTCATGATTGAGGATCTCCCAAGCACTCTAGCAGTGGTCTTTTTGATCCTCTCCTTCCTCTTCTTCCCTTCTGCAGCAGCCTCTTTGGGTTCAGACTTTTTAGGAATCTGAGTTGAGGCTCTGGCCTTTGGCATAGGCTGCCTACCTGCTGGCCTTTTAATTTTCAATCCTGGCTTTGTGCTCTGAGCTGAGCCATATTCCTTCTTGAGCACAACTTTCTTGGAAGTGGCTTCTTCATCTGCCACATAGTCCTCATCCTCTGATTCTGAGGTTCTTTTCTTCCTTTGTCTGGTGGCAGCTTTTGGCAAGTTACGAGGAGTGCTCTTGCTGCCTTCATCTGAGGAACTGGAGGGACTAGTGCCCTCACTCATGTGCACTTGTTGCTCTGACAGGTTTTGGCTATCACTCTGATCTGACATGATGAACAAGCTGACTGCTGACCCTATGAATAGTTTATAGATGAGGTAGAGTGGATGAGCATCACAAAATGCAGAGATTTTTGCAAAAGAATGATTCAAAATCTTAGTTTTAGTTTCCCACAGAAATCATTTCGGATCTACCGATTTTTAAACTCGGTGATACCGAAGCAGTTTTGGAACCTAAACTAGTGAACTCGGTCAGACCGAGTCACAGTTCGGTGGCACCGAGACTGCTAGGGTTTCACAAAGTTCCAAAATCGGTCACACCGATTAGTAATTCTCGGTCAGACCGTGTCTCACTTGTGCAATGGCATGAGCCAAATCGGTGGGACGGAGTTTTTCAACTCGGTGGGTCCGAGATGGTTTCGGCGGAAACCTAACCCTAAAATTTTCGAATCAATCCTATTCTACGAACGCATTGACTGGATAGGAGTGTTTCAATTGTGGCTAGAAACAATAAGATCACAATGTGCTAGGAATCAGATTGGGGATAGCACAAAGATCGAGTCCATACCCTAGTTCGGCGGAGACTCGCTACGGCGGCAACGGCGGGGTTGAATTCCATTGACGGCAATGGAGACCAGCGACTGGAGGCGGCTGGCGGCGAGGAGACGATCCGGAGACCACGTTGGCAGAGCGAGCTATCGCGCGGGCGAAGGGGTTCGGAGAAATTTCCAAATTTTTGCCCGTGCCTATATATAGCCCGAGCCTGTCGGTATGACCGAGTGGAACAACTCGGTGGCACCGAGATGCAAAATTGTATACAGTTATTGCAACTTGGTGTGACCGAGTGGTTCAAATCGGTTGCACCGAGATCGAAAATTCAGATCAACTTAATGATCTCGGTAGGACCGAAAGTAGGATATCGGTCAGACCGAGAATAACACAGAGGTTTTGGAAGTTTAAGTCTATGATGAATCGGGGACTCCGAGTGCTCCTCACACAGAGTGGTTCAAATCTGACTTGATCAAATTTTGTGATGTAGCATGAATAGAGTTTGAGACGAGAAAAGCATAGATAGCTAGAGGAGGTTCTTAGGCATTCTTGTCCATCCACTTGGCAAAAGGAAATAAAACCAAACAATCAAAACAACAAGTGGATGTCCTCGAATGAGTAAAATATGCAACCAACATGCTCACACAATAAAATGGCAATTGAAATATGTGACAAAGCATGCACAACCAATTCTAGCATCTATCAAGCAATTGGCGATGACTAGGTCATCTATATATGAGTATATTGACTTAGGAGTCAAGTGAGAACACTTGATCATAGGTCATACTCATCGTTTAAGCTCAAGTGGGGTTACCACTTTTACATAAAGCATTGTTGTGTTCACATCTTTAGAGTTGCTTTAGCTCAAGTCTTAGAGTAAAGCTCCCCCTAGATGTGATATCCCCCCTAAGAGGGATGAACTAACCTTGGGTTTTGTCGATGATGACTTCATGTAGATGTTGAATATATGGATGCTCAATGTTGATGTTGATCACTTGGAGCTATCCATTTGAGTTAATTGCACTTTCAATACCTACATGGGTTAGTCCCACAAGGAACAAACAAGGATATACATAGACATAGAGTGATGCACACACAAGATGATGTCCATGAAAACTTTTAGGTTACCTTGTCCCTTGTCTTACCAACAAGAGGGTTTGTGACTCCTTGAACTAGTGCAAGATGTGGAAGTTGATTGCACTTGTTCTTGCCAAAATGATAAGTGTGAAGTATGTTGGCGGAGTCACCCTCAAGAACTCTCTAGTTCTTCTTCTTTTGGATTGACACCATCTTGATGGGAATCCTTGGAGTTGTAGTCGTACTTGATGAAGTGGAACTTGAAGTGGTCTTGGGAATCCACTTGACTAAGGTCTTAGGAGCTTCTTCAAATGCATCAATTTCCTCTTGAAGCTTGTCCTTCCCTTTTTGCTTGTAGTCTTGTGGTGGAAGATCATCTTGAGCTTGTGTCCCCTTGAAGGAAGTAGGATCATACTAATCTTGTTGAGGAACAAACTTTGTCTTGGGGTATTGATCTTCTTCCCACTCAACTCCATTGGCATTGAACTTTCGTTCAAAACCAACACCTTGATTCTTTCGGTGCCTTCCTTGCTTGCGCACAATTTCCTCGAATTGCTTACTCCCGGCAAGGCTTTTGTACACTCCTTTCTCTATAATTCCCTTCAATAAGCTATTTTCTTGCTCAAGTGTAACTTGGCTAAGAGAATCATTAGTGGAATCAAGAGAACTACTAGAAGCAACAATATTGGATTTAGCATGATCATTGTTACTACTAAAGGAAGAATCTTTCTTGATGATGAATCTATCGGTCATCTCTTCACTCCCTAAGCCGGCAATCTCATTTGTGATGAGAGCAAGCCTAGAGTACATTTCAGCGACACCTTCACCATCCTTCATTTTGAACTTGTCAAGTTTGTTGGGGAACGCAGTAATTTCGAAAATTTTCCTACGCACACGCAAGATCATGGTGATGCACAGCAACGAGAGGGGAGAGTGTTGTCTACGTACCAACGCAGACCGACTGCGGAAGCGATCACAAAACGTAGAGGAAGTAGTCGTACGTCTTCTTCCCGATCCGACCGATCCAAGCACCGTTACTCCGGCACCTCCGAGTTCTTAGCACACATTCAGCTCGATGACGTTCCTCGGGCTCCGATCCAGCAAAGCGTCGAGGAAGAGTTCCGTCAGCACGACGGCGTGGTGACGATCTTGATGTACTACCGACGCAGGGCTTCGCCTAAGCACTGTAACGGTATGATCGAGGTGGAATTTGGTGGCAGGGGGCACCGCACACGGCTAAGGAACGATCTCAAGGATCAAGTTGTGTGTCTTGGGGTGCCCCTTGCCCCCGTATATAAAGGCCAGGGGCAGGGGGTTCGGCCGGCTAGGAGGAAGGCGCAGGGAGGAGTCCTACTCCCACCGGGAGTAGGACTCCTCCCCTCCAATCCTATTCCAACTAGGACTCTTGGGGGGAAGGAGAAAGAGGGGCCCGGCCCACCTCTCCTAGTCCTATTAGGACTTGGGAAAGGGGGGGCGCCGGCTAGGCTTGTGGGCTGCCTCTTCTCTCTTTTCCACTAAGGCCCAATAGGCCCATTTGCCTCCCGGGGGGTTCCGGTAACCCTCCCGGTAATCCGGAAAAATCCCGATTTCACCCGGAACGCTTCCGGTGCCCAAACATAGGCTTCCAATATATCAATATTTACGTCTCGACCATTTCGAGACTCCTCGTCATGTCCGTGATCTCATCCGGGACTCCGAACAACCTTCGGTACATCAAAATGCATAAACTCATAATAACTGTCATCGTAACGTTAAGCGTGCGGACCCTACGGTTCGAGAACAATGTAGACATGACCGAGACACGTCTCCGGTCAATAACCAATAGCGGGACCTGGATGCCCATATTGGCTCCTACATACTCTACGAAGATCTTTATCGGTCAGACCGCATAACAACATACGTTGTTCCCTTTGTCATCGGTATGTTACTTGCCCGAGATTCGATCGTTGATATCCAATACCTAGTTCAACCTCGTTACCGGCAAGTCTCTTTACTCGTTCTGTAATACATCATCTCACAACTAACATATTAGTTGCAGTGCTTGCAAGGCTTATGTGATGTGTATTACCGAGAGGGCCCAGAGATACCTCTCCGACCATCGGAGTGACAAACCCTAATCTCGAAATACGCCAACCCAACATCTACCATTGGAGACACCTGTAGTACTCCTTTATAATCACCTAGTTACGTTGTGACGTTTGGTAGTACCCAAAGTGTTCCTCCGGTAAACGGGAGTTGCATAATCTCATAGTTATAGGAACATGTATAAGTCATGAAGAAAGCAATAGCAACATACTAAACGATCGGGTGCTAAGCTAATGGAATGGGTCATGTCAATCAGATCATTCAACTAATGATGTGACCTCGTTAATCAAATAACAACTCTTTGTTCATGGTTAGGAAACATAACCATCTTTGATTAACGAGCTAGTCTAGTAGAGGCATACTAGTGACACTCTGTTGGTCTATGTATTCACATATGTATTATGTTTCCGGTTAATACAATTCTAGCATGAATAATAAACATTTATCATGATATAAGGAAATAAATAATAACTTTATTATTGCCTCTAGGGCATATTTCCTTCAGTCTCCCACTTGCACTAGAGTCAATAATCTAGTTCACATCGCTATGTGATTTAGCAGCAATAGTTCACATCACCATGTGATTAACACCCATAGTTCACATCGTCATGTGACCAACACTCAAAGGGTTTACTAGAGTCAGTAATCTAGTTCACATCTCTATGTGATTAACACCCAAAGAGTACTAAGGTGTGATCATGTTTTGCTTGTGAGATAATTTTAGTCAACGGGTCTGTCACATTCAGATCCGTAAGTATTTTGCAAAATTCTATGTCTATAATGCTCTGCATGGAGCTACTCTAGCTAATTGCTCCCACTTTCAATATGTATCCAGATTGAGACTTTAGATTCAACTGGATTAGTGTCAAAAACTTGCATCGACGTAACCCTTTACGACGAACCTTTTTGTCACGTCCATAATCGAGAAACATATCCTTTATTTCACTAAGGATAATTCTGACCGCTGTCCAGTGATCTACTCCTAGATCACTATTGTACTCCCTTGCCAAATCAGTGCAGGGTATACAATAAATCTGGTACACAGCATGGCATACTTTATAGAACCTATGAATGAGGCTAGGGAATGACTTTCATTCTCTTTCTATCTTCTGCCGTGGTCGGGCTTTGAGTCTTTACTCAACTTCACACCTTGTAACACAGGCAAGAAACTTTTTCTTTGACTGTTCCATTTTGAACTACTTCAAAATCTTGTCAAGGTATGTACTTATTGAAAAACTTATCAAGCGTCTTGATCTATCTCTATAGATCTTGAAGCTCAATATGTAAGCAGCTTTACCGAAGTCTTTCTTTGAAAAACTCCTTTCAAACACTCCTTTTATGCTTTACAGAATAATTCTACATTATTTCCGATCAACAATATGTCATTCACATATACTTATCAGAAATGCTGTAGTGCTCCCACTCACTTTCTCGTAAATACAGGCTTCACCGCAAGTCCGTATAAAACTATATGCTTTGATCAACTCATCAAAGCGTATATTCCAACTCCGAGATGTTTGCACCAGTCCACAGATAGATCGCTGGAGCTTGCATATTTAGTTAACACCTTTAGGATCGACAAAACCTTCTAGTTGCATCGTATACAACTCTTCTTTAGCAAATCCATTAAGGAATGCAGTTTTGTTTATCCCTTTGCCAGATTTCATAAAATGCGGCAATTGCTAACATGATTCGGACAGACTTAAGCATAGATACGAGTGAGAAAATCTCATCGTAGTCAACACCTTGAACTTGTCGAAAACCTTTTGCGACAATTCTAGCTTTGTAGATAGTAACACTACTATCAGCGTCCGTCTTCCTCTTGAAGATCCATTTACTTTCTATGGCTTGCCGATCAATGGGCAAGTCAACCAAAGTCCAAACTTTGTTCTCATACATGGATCCCATCTCAGATTTCATGGCTTCAAGCCACTTTGCGGAATCTGGGCTCACCATCGCTTCTTCATAGTTCGTAGGCTCGTCATGGTCAAGTAACATGACCTCCAGAACAGGATTACCGTACCACTCTGGTGCGGTTCTCACTCTGGTTTACCTACGAGATTCGGTAGTAACTTGATCTGAAGTTACATGATCATCATCATTAGCTTCCTCACTAATTGGTGTAGTAGTCACAGGAACAGATTTCTGTGATGAACTACTTTCCAATAAGGGAGAAGGTACAATTACCTTATCAAGTTCTACTTTCTTCCCACTCACTTCTTTCGAGAGAAACTCCTTCTCCAGAAAGTTTCCGAATTTAGCAACAAAAGTCTTGCCTTCGGATCTGTGATAGAAGGTGTATCCAATAGTTTCCTTTGGATATCCTATGAAGATGCACTTCTCCGATTTGAGTTTTGAGCTTATCGGGATGAAACTTTTTCATATAAGCATCGCAACCCCAAACTTTAAGAAATGACAACTTTGGTTTCTTGCCAAACCATAGTTCATAAGGCGTCGTCTCGACGGATATAGATGGTGCCCCTTTTTAACGTGAATGCAGCTGTCTCTAATGCATGACCCCAAAAACAATAGTGGTAAATCGGTAAGAGACATCATAGATTGCACTATATCCAATAAAGTACGGTTATGACGTTCGGACACACCATTATGCTGTGGTGTTCCAGGTGGCGTGAGTAGTGAAACTATTTCACATTGTTTTTAACTGAAGGCCAAACTCGTAACTCAAATACTTTTCTCTACGATCAGATCATAGAAACTTTATTTTCTTGTTACGATGATTTTTCACTTCACTCTGAAATTCTTTGAACTTTTCAAATGTTTCAGACTTATGTTTCATCAAGTAGATATACTCATATCTGCTCAAATCATCTGTGAAGATCAGAAAATAATGATACCTGTTGCGAGCCTCAATATTCATCGGACCACATACATCAGTATGTATGATTTCCAACAAATCTGTTGCTCGCTCCATTTTTCCGAAGAACAGAGTCTTAGTCATCTTGCCCATGAGGCATGGTTCGCAAGCATCAACTGATTCATAATCAAGTGATTCCAAAAGCCCATTAGCATGGAGTTTCTTCATGCGCTTTACACCAATATGACCTAAACGGCAGTGCTACAAATAAGATGCACTATCATTATTAACTTTGCATCTTTTGGTTTCAATATTATGATTATGTGTATCACTACGATCGAGATCCAATGAACTATTTTCATTGGGTGTGTAACCATATAAGGTTTTATTCATGTAAACAGAACAACAATTTATTCTCTTACTTAAATGAATAACCGTATTACAATAAACATGATCAAATCATATTCATGCTCAACGCAAACACCAAATAACACTTATTTAGGTTCAACACTAATCCCGAAATTATGGGGAGTGTGCGATGATGATCATATCAATCTTGGAACCACTTCCAACACACATCGTCACTTTACCCTTAACTAGTCTCTGTTTATTCTGCAACTCCCGTTTCGAGTTACTAATCTTAGCAACTGAACTAGTATCAAATACTGAGGGTTTGCTATAAACACTAGTAAAGTACACCTCGATAACATGTATATCAAATATACTTATGTTCACTCTGCCATCCTTCTTATCCACCAATCACTTGGGGTAATTCCACTTCCAGTGACCAGTCCCTTTGCAGTAGAAGCACTTAGTCTCAGGCTTAGGATCAGACTTTGGCTTCTTCACTTGAGCAGCAACTTGCTTGCCGTTCTTCTTGAAGTTCCCCTTCTTCCCTTTACCCTTTTCTTGAAACTAGTGGTCTTGTCAACCATCAACACTTGATGTTTTTCTTGATTTCTACCTTCGTTGATTTCAGCATCACGAAGAGCTTAGGAATTACTTTTGTCATCCCTTGCATATTATAGTTCATCACGAAGTTCTACTAACTTGGTCATGGTGACTAGAGAATTCTGTCAATCACTATCTTATCTGGAAGATTAACTCCCACTTGATTCAAGCGATTGTAGTACCCAGACAATCTGAGCACATGCTCACTAGTTGAGCGATTCTCCTCCATCTTTTAGCTATAGAACTTATTGGAGACTTCATATCTCTCAACTCGGGTATTTGCTTGAAATATTATCTTCAACTCTTGGAACATCTCATATGGTCCATGATGTTCAAAACGTCTTTGAAGTCCCGATTCTAAGCCATTAAGCATGGTGCACTAAACTATCAAGTAGTCATCATATTGAGCTAGCCAAACGTTCATAACGTCTGCATCTGCTCCTGCAATAGGTCTGTCACCTAGCGGTGCATCAAGGACATATTTTTTCTGTGCAGCAATGAGGATAAACCTCAGATCACGGATCCAATCCGCATCATTGCTACTAACATCTTTCAACATAATTTTCTCTAGGAACATATCAAAATAAAACGCAGGGAAGCAACAACGCGAGCTATTGATCTACAACATGATTTGCAAAATACTGCCAGGACTAAGTTCATGATAAATTTAAGTTCAATTTAATCATATTACTTAAGAACTCCCACTTAGATAGATATCCCTCTAATCCTCTAAGTGATCACGTGATCCAAATCAACTAAACCATAACCGATCATCACGTGAGATGGAGTAGTTTTCAATGGTGAACATCGCTATGTTGATCATATCTACTATATGATTCACGCTCGACCTTTCGGTCTCCGTGTTCCGAGGCCATATCTGTATATGCTTGGCTCGTCAAGTATAACCTGAGTATTCCGCGTGTGCAACTGTTTTGCACCCGTTGTATTTGAACGTAGAGCCTATCACACCCGATCATCACGTGGTGTCTCAGCACGCAGAACTTTTGCAACGGTGCATACTCAGGGAGAACACTTCTTGATAATTTAGTGAGAGATCATCTTATAATGCTACTGTCAATCAAAGCAAGATAAGATGCATAAAAGGATAAACATCACATGCAATCAATATAAGTGATATGATATGGCCATCATCATCTTGTGCTTTGTGATCTCCATCTCCGAAGCACCGTCATGATCACCATCGTCACCGGCGCGACACCTTGATCTCCATCGTAGCGTCGTTGTCGTCTCGCCAATCTTATGCTTCCACGACTATCACTACCGCTTAGCAATAAAGTAAAGCATTACATCGCGATTTCATTGCATACAATAAAGCGACAACCATATGGCTCCTGCCAGTTGCCGATAACTCGGTTACAAAACATGATCATCTCATACAATAAAATCAGCATCATGCCTTGACCATATCACATCACAACATGCCCTGCAAAAACAAGTTAGACGTCCTCTACTTTGTTGTTGCAAGTTTTACGTGGCTGCTACGGGCTTAAGTAAGAACTCATCTCACCTACGCATCAAAACCACAACGATAGTTCGTCAAATAGACTCCGTTTTAACCTTCTCAAGGACCGGGCGTAGCCACACTTGGTTCAACTAAAGTTGGAGAGACAGTCTTCCGCAAGCCATCTATGTGCAAAGCACGTCGAGGGAACCGGTCTCGCGTAAGAGTACGCGTAAGGTTGGTCCGGATCGTCTCGTCCAACAATACCGCCGAACCAAAATATGACATGCTGGTAGGCAGTATGACTTGTATCACCCACAACTCACTTGTGTTCTACTCGTGCATATAACATCAAACCATAAAACCTAGGCTCGGATGCCACTGTTGGGGAACGCAGTAATTTCGAAAATTTTCCTACGCACACGCAAGATCATGGTGATGCACAGCAACGAGAGGGGAGAGTGTTGTCTACGTACCAACGCAGACCGACTGCGGAAGCGATCACAAAACGTAGAGGAAGTAATCGTACGTCTTCTTCCCGATCCGACCGATCCAAGCACCGTTACTCCGGCACCTCTGAGTTCTTAGCACACGTTCAACTCGATGACGTTCCTCGGGCTCCGATCCAGCAAAGCATCGAGGAAGAGTTCCGTCAGCACGACGGCGTGGTGACGATCTTGATGTACTACCGACGCAGGGCTTCGCCTAAGCACTGTAACGGTATGATCGAGGTGGAATTTGGTGGCAGGGGGCACCGCACACGGCTAAGGAACGATCTCAAGGATCAAGTTGTGTGTCTTGGGGTGCCCCTTGCCCCCGTATATAAAGGCCAGGGGCAGGGGGTTCGGCCGGCTAGGAGGGAGGCGCAGGGAGGAGTCCTACTCCCACCGGGAGTAGGACTCCTCCCCTCCAATCCTATTCCAACTAGGACTCTTGGGGGGAAGGAGAAAGAGGGGCCCGGCCCACCTCTCCTAGTCCTATTAGGACTTGGGAAAGGGGGGGCGCCGGCTAGGCTTGTGGGCTGCCTCTTCTCTCTTTTCCACTAAGGCCCAATAGGCCCATTTGCCTCCCGGGGGGTTCCGGTAACCCTCCCGGTAATCCGGAAAAATCCCGATTTCACCCGGAACGCTTCCGGTGCCCAAACATAGGCTTCCAATATATCAATCTTTACGTCTCGACCATTTCGAGACTCCTCGTCATGTCCGTGATCTCATCCGGGACTCCGAACAACCTTCGGTACATCAAAATGCATAAACTCATAATAACTGTCATCGTAACGTTAAGCGTGCGGACCCTACGGTTCGAGAACAATGTAGACATGACCGAGACACGTCTCCGGTCAATAACCAATAGCGGGACCTGGATGCCCATATTGGCTCCTACATATTCTACGAAGATCTTTATCGGTCAGACCGCATAACAACATACGTTGTTCCCTTTGTCATCGGTATGTTACTTGCCCGAGATTCGATCGTCGATATCCAATACCTAGTTCAATCTCGTTACCGGCAAGTCTCTTTACTCGTTCTGTAATACATCATCTCACAACTAACATATTAGTTGCAGTGCTTGCAAGGCTTATGTGATGTGTATTACCGAGAGGGCCCAGAGATACCTCTCCGACCATCGGAGTGACAAACCCTAATCTCGAAATACGCCAACCCAACATCTACCATTGGAGACACCTGTAGTACTCCTTTATAATCACCCAGTTACGTTGTGACGTTTGGTAGTACCCAAAGTGTTCCTCCGGTAAACGGGAGTTGCATAATCTCATAGTTATAGGAACATGTATAAGTCATGAAGAAAGCAATAGCAACATACTAAACGATCGGGTGGTAAGCTAATGGAATGGGTCATGTCAATCAGATCATTCAACTAATGATGTGACCTCGTTAATCAAATAACAACTCTTTGTTCATGGTTAGGAAACATAACCATCTTTGATTAACGAGCTAGTCTAGTAGAGGCATACTAGTGACACTCTGTTGGTCTATGTATTCACACATGTATTATGTTTCCGGTTAATACAATTCTAGCATGAATAATAAACATTTATCATGATATAAGGAAATAAATAATAACTTTATTATTGCCTCTAGGGCATATTTCCTTCAAAGTTGACTTTGAAGCACATCCAATTTGGATTCCTTGACGGAGTCGGTACCTTCGTGCATATCAATCAAAGTGTCCCAAATTTCCTTTGCATTCTCAAGATGGCTGATTTTGTTGAATTCTTCGGGGCACAATCCGTTGAAGAGAATATCACAAGCTTGAGCATTGTATTGCAACATCTTCAACTCATCCGCGGTAGCTTCACGGTTTGGTTCTCTCCCATCAAAGAAGTCACCTTGCAAACCAACACACACAATATCCCAAATGGCGGGGTTATGTCCAAGAATATGCATTTTCATTTTTACCAAAATTAGTACCATCAAAGTAAGGACCTCTACGGTGATAATTTCCCACGCTAGATGCCATACTCTCCTAGGTTGTGAAACCAAGGCTATGACCACCAAAAGCTATGGAAATCAAAGCAAATGGAGAC
Organism: Triticum monococcum; assembly: GCA_034509565.1. Classification (NCBI taxonomy): domain Eukaryota; kingdom Viridiplantae; phylum Streptophyta; class Magnoliopsida; order Poales; family Poaceae; genus Triticum; species Triticum monococcum. The sequence goes on from CM067847.1 coordinate 575,503,665, forward strand.
CAAAGCTCTGATACCACTTGTAGGATCGAAAGTATGTCTAGAGGGGGGTGATTAGACTAATTGACCAAATAAAAACTTAACCTTTTCCCAATTTTAGTTCTTGGCAGATTTTAGCTATTTTAGGACAAGTCAAGCAATCATCACACAATTCAAGCAAGCATGCAAAGAGTATATTGGCAGCGGAAAGTAAAGCATGCAACTTGCAAGAATGTAAAGGGAAGGGTTTGGAGAATTCAAATGCAATTGGAGACACGGATGATTTTCCCGTGGTTTGGATAGGTGGTGCTATCCTACATCCACGTTGATGGAGACTTCAACCCACGAAGGGTAACGGTTGCGCGAGTCCACGGAGGGCTCCACCCATGAAGGGTCCACGAAGAAGCAACCTTGTCTATCCCACCATGGCCATCGCCCACGAAGGACTTGCCTCACTAGCGGTAGATCTTCATGAAGTAGGCGATCTCCTTGCCCTTACAAACTCCTTGGTTCAACTCCACAATCTTGTCGGAGGCTCCCAAGTGACACCTAGCCAATCAAGGAGACAGCACTCTCCAAGAAGTAACTAATGGTGTGTTGATGATGAACTCCTTGCTCTTGTGCTTCAAATGATAGTTGGACCGAGATAGTAAACCTAGTGACCGTTAGATATTTTCGGTGGGACTGACATGCAACTCGGTAGGACCGATATGGTTAGGGTTAGGGCATAACGTAATCTCGGTGAGACCGATTACACAAACTTGGTGAGACCGATTTGGTAATAAGCTAACCAGAGGGTTGGTCAGGCAAACTCGGTGGGACAGATTCGCTCTTCTCGGTGAGACCGAAATGTTACGAAAAGGAAACAGTGAGTTTACATTGCAATCTCGGTGGGACCGATCCGCTCTTTCGGTGAGACCAAAAAGTTACGAAAAGCAAACAGAGAAGTTGCAATCCCATCTCGGTGAGACCGAGATCCCTATCGGTAGAACCGATTTGCTTAGGGTTTGGCAATGGATATGACAAGTGAAACTCGGTGGCGCCGGGTTGAAAGAATCGGTAGGGCCAAGTTTGGCTTTGGGTTTAGGTCAAATGTGGATATGGGAAAGTAGCTGAGGATTTTGGAGCATATCATTAAGCACATGAAGCAAGAGGCTCATTAAGCAACACCTCATCCCTCCTTGATAGTATTGGCTTTTCCTATGGACTCAATGTGATCTTGGACCACTAAAATGTAAAATGAAGAGTCTTGAGCATATGAGGTAGAGCCAATCCTTTGTCCTTAGCATTTTGGGGGTTCCACTTTCACCATCCATGCCATGCCAATCATTGAGCTTTCCTGAAATGATCATCTTGGAATAGCATTAGCTCAATGAGCTATATGTTGTTATGAATTACCAAAACCACCTAGGGATAGTTGCACTTTCATATATACATTGTCACAAATATGTACATACGAAGAGCATGTGGCTCAAGTATAGTAAGGCCGAAGAAGAGCTATATTCCACGGCCGCTTGGTCTCCTCCTCCGATTGACGTGAATCTTTGTGCTCTCAAACATCAATGAGGTAGTATGACCCGTTGTGTAGATTCTTGCTGACCACAAAAGGTCCTTCCCAAGGTGGGGATAACTTGTGCATATCAGTCTGATCCTGGATGAGCCGGAGCACCAGATCGCCCTCTTGAAAAGTTCTGGTCCTAACCCGGTGGCTGTGATAACGTCGGAGATCTTGTTGGTAAATCGCCAAACGTGTTGTTGCGAGATCACGCTCCTCATCTAACAGGTCCAGTGAGTCCTAGCGTGCCTTCTCATTGTCAGCTTCAACATAAGCTGCCACCCGGGGCGAGTCGTGACAGATGTCACTAGGAAGAACCGCCTCTGCTCCACAAACCATGAACAAAGGTGTGTAACCCGTAGATCTGTTAGGTGTGGTGTTGATGCTCCATAACACAGATGGTAACTCCTCCACCCAACAGCCTGGTGTCCTCTTTAAAGGAACCATAAGCCGGGGTTTAATACCTCGCAAAATTTCTTGATTTTCCCTCTCCGCTTGACCATTAGATTGGGGGTGAGCCACTCATGCGACATCAAGCCGGATGTGCTCACGTTGGCAAAATTCCTCCATCTCACCCTTTGATAGATTAGTACCATTATCAGTTATAATACTGTGTGGAAAGCCAAACTGGAATATCACCTTTTTGATGAACTGAACCGCCGTGGCCGCATCACACTTACTGACTGGCTCTGCTTCTACCCATTTGGTAAACTTGTCGACTGCCACTAACAGGTGAGTTTTTGTCCTTGGATCTCTTAAAGGGTCCAACCATATCAAACCCCCAAGTTGCAAACAGCTAAGTGATTGGAATCATTCTCAACTCCTGAGCCGGAACATGAGCGCGACGTGCAAATTTTTGACAGCCGTCACACCTTTTGACTAAATCCTCAGCATCGGCATGAGCTGTCAACCAATAGAAACCGTGACGAAAAGCCTTAGCTACCAAGGATTTTGAACCTGCGTGGTGACCACAATCTCCTTCATGGATTTCTCGCAAAATTTCACAACCCTCTTGAGGAGATACACAATGTTGAATTGCCCATGTGACGCTGTAACGATGTAACTCCCCATTGATTATGGTCGTTGACTTGGAACGCCGGATTATCTGCCGGGCCGAGGTTTCATCCTCCGGTAACTCACCCCGGTTCATGTACGCCAGGTACGGATTTTGTCCAATCCGGTATAGCATGCAAAGCTGCCACCAATTGAGCCTCCAGGTCAGGAATAGCCAACTCCTCCTCTGTTGGTATCTTGATCGACGGATTATGCAATACGTCGAGGAAGACATTTGGTGGTACCGGTTTACACTGAGAGTCAAGGCGGCTTAAAGCGTCTGCCACTTCATTCTTTAGCCGTTCTATATGGTCAACTTGATAACCCTTGAAATGACCAGCCACTATGTCCACCTCTCGTCGATACGCAGCCATGAGTGGGTCCTTAGAATCCCAGGTGCCTGATACCTATTGAGCCACCAGGTCCGAGTCACCGAAGCACTTAACCCGGCTTAAGTTCATCTCCTTAGCCATCCGAAGATCGTGGAGTAGGGCCTCGTACTCAGCTGCATTGTTAGTACAAGGGAACATTAAGTGAAGAACACAACAAAATTTGTCACCTTGTGGGGAAGTTAATATAACTCTAGCCCCCGAGCCCTCCAATTGCCTGGACCCATCAAAGTGAATAGTCCAATATGTGTTATCTGGCTTTTCCTTTGGTGCCTGCAACTCTGTCCAATCATTGATGAAGTCCACGAGTGCTTGAGATTTGATTATTGTACGAGGTGTATACTTGAGCCCATGAGGTCCAAGCTCAATAGCCCACTTAGCAACCCGGCCAGTTGCTTCTCTGTTTTGAATGATATCTCCCAGAGGGGCTGAACTGACCACTGTGATAGGATGACCCAGAAAATAATGTTTGAGCTTTCGGCTTGCCATAAACACCCCATCCACTAGCTTCTGCCAATGTGGATATCTCTGCTTTGATTCGATAAGCACCTCACTAATATAATAAACTGGCCGTTGAACCAGATATTCCTTTCCGGCCTCCTTGCGTTCCACAACAATAGCCACACTAACAGCCCTGGCATTAGTAGCCACATACAGCAGTAAAGGCTCTTTATCGATCGGAGCTGCAAGCACCGGCGGTTCAGCTAGCTGCCTCTTCAGATCCTCAAACGCTTTATCAGCCGCATCGCTCCAGACAAAGTCATCTGTTTTCTTTAACATCTGGTATAAAGGGATAGCCTTCTTCCCGAGACAACTGATAAACCAGCTCAAAGCTGTAATCCGGCCGGCTAAACGTTGAACATCATTGATACACGCCGGTGTACCCAAAGATGTGATTGCTAAAAAAAAAATTTGGATTAGCCTCAATGCCCCTGTTTGATACCAGAAAGCCCAAGAGTTTGCCTGTCGGGACACCAAAGACACATTTGTCCGGACTGAGCATCATCTTGTAAACCCATAGGTTGTCAAAGGTTTCTCTGAGGTCATCTATCAATGTTTCCTCTTTCCTGGACTTTATCACAATATCATCCACATATGCATGAACATTGCGCCCAATCTCCTTATGAAGACAATTCTGAATACAGCATTGATAAGTCGCCTGGGCACTCTTGAGCCCAAAGGGCATGGAGACATAGTAGAAGGCTCCAAAGAGAGTTATAAAAGATGTCTTCTCCTGGTCCTTAACTGCCATTTTGATCTGATGATAACCAGAATAAGCATCCAAAAAACACAAACGGTCACAACCCGCCGTAGCATCAATAATCTGATCAATACGAGGGAGGGCAAAGGGATCTGCTGGGGAAGCCTTGTTCAAGTCTGTGTAGTCCACACACATACGCCAAGTGTCGTTTTTCTTGAGAACCAGCACCGGATTTGCCAACCACTCCGGGTGAAAGACCTCCATGATAAACCCTGCGGCCAACAACTGAGCTACCTCTTCACCAATAGCCTTGCGCCTTTCCTCGTTGAAGCGGTGGAGAAACTGTCTGACTGATTTAAACTTAGGGTCAATATTAAGTGTGTGCTCAGTGAGTTCCCTCGGTACACCTGGCATGCCAGACTGCTTCCATGCAAAGATGTCCCAGTTCTCACGGATGAACTCGATGAGCGCGCTTTCCTATTTGGGATCCGGTTAGCGCTGATGCTGAACTGCTTGGATGAATTGCCAGGAACAAAATCTACCATCTTGGTGTCTGTGGCCAATTTAAACTTCAACGCCGGATTGTGCTCCGTAGTTGGCTTTTTCAAAGAAGTCATATCTGCCGGATCAACTTTGTCCTTATAAATCTTCAGCTCTTCCGTGGTACAAACCGACTCAGCGTAAGCCGCATCACCTTCCTCACATTCCAAAGCAATCTTCCTTCTCCCATGTACTATGATGGTCCCCTTATGACCTGGCATCTTAAGCCGCAGGTAAACATAACACGGCCGTGCCATGAACTTGGCACAAGTCGGTCGCCCAAACAGAGCGTGATACGGACTCTTGATTGTCACCACCTCAAAAGTCAATGTTTCTGACCTTGAATCATGATCATCTCCAAAGGCCACCTCTAGGGCTATCTTGCCCACTGGATATGCAGATTTATCGGGCACCACACCATGAAAAACGGTGTTCGATTGTTTAAGATTCTTATCTGTCAACCCCATACGGCGGAAGGTATCATAGTAGAGAATATTGATAGTGCTTCCCCCATCCATGAGCACCTTGGTGAACTTGTACCCCCCCAACTTGAGGTGCCACCACTAAGGCCAGATGACCCGGATTGTCAACCCGGGGTGGGTGATCCTCTCTACTCCATAAAATGGGTTGCTCAGACCAGCACAAATACTGAGGCACAGCCGGTTCCACAGAGTTCACGGCCCTCTTGTGAAGCTTCTGATCACGCTTGCACAAGCTAGTGGTGTAGACATGATACTGCCCACTATTTAACTGCTTTGGATTGCTCTGATAACCCGACTGCTGCTGCTGCTGATTCCCCTGATGGTTATAACCTCCCTGGTTTCCCTGGTTCCCCTAATTGTTATGGCCGGTTTGATTGCCTTGAAATCCTGAACCGGAGCTACCACCTCCATAACCCGGCCCATGAAAACCACCTCCTGAACCGCCGGGCGGGCCATTGTCGTACTGAAACATATTGGAGTTCTTGAATTCTCGCATGATATAACAATCCTTCCAAAGATGTGATGCTGGCTTCTCCTTTGATCCATGCTTTGGACAAGGTTGATTTAACAGGCGCTCCATATTGGGGCCTGAACCTCCGCCCCTCTAGGGCTGCTTGCCCTTACGGTGCTGACCGTTATCCTGAGCATTGGTGTTAGCCACAAAGTCCAAACTATTGTCGGCCTTGCGCTTACCATTACTCCCATGACCTGCCGGGTTATGCTGCTGCCCCTTGGTGTTACCGTTTTTCTTTCCTTTCCCCGGTTTGTCCTCCTCTGAGTCAGGGTCTTTGGTATTATCTGAATCGGCATATTTAACCAAAGCGGCCATAAGCGTTGACATATCATTGCAGTGACGTTTGAGCCTTCCTAACTTCTGTTTGAGTGGCAGAAACCGGCAATTGCCCTCCAACATTAACACTGCGGTATCTGCATTGATGCGATCCAACGAATGCAGAATAGCTGAGACCCGCTTCACCCAATGGGTTGTAGGTTCCCCATCCTCTTGAACACAAGAGGCAAGGTCCAGAATTGACATATGTTGCTTACAAGTATCCTTAAAATTCTAGATAAATCGGTGCTTTAATTCGGCCCATGATCTGACAGAGTTAGCTGCCAAGCTCTTTAACCAAGTACGAGTTGTCCCCTCCAACATCATGGTGAAGTATTTAGCACACACCGCTTCATCCACATCTAACATCTCCATTGCCATCTCGTAGCTTTCAACCCATGCCTCTAGTTGCAAATCGGTGGTGTAATTGGGCACCTTATGAGGGCCTTTAAAATCCTTGGGCAGTCGCACATTACATAAAGCGGGGGTGAGACACGGCGCCCCTAAGGAACTGAAGACCACACCTGGCTCCACTGAAGTGGTAGGGTGAGCCGGAGTAGGTTGACGAGCTCCATGCAGAGCTGCTAACTTGGCCTCTCGACGTGCACGACCATGATCCACCACATCCTGCGCATTAGCACCTCGACCTGCCGGGTTGTGCCCTCGCGGTGAGTTACGGCGACGTGCACTGCTTGACACGGCCGGTTCATCCCCAACGTGCCTGCTGTAGCTCCGGCTCGGGCGGGGGGTGGAATGAATCCTCTCACGACTATGCGAATAAGCCTGCTGCTGGTCTAAAGCTGTTTGAAGGAGCTCTCTGGCCCGTTGTGCCTCAATCGCAACTAGTGACTCGCCATCGGTCGGGAGGGTTGCCAATCGTGAAGCGGCGGCCACAATGTTTTCCAACGGGTTGGAGTAATGCCCCGGGGGTGTCGGAACATACTGCGGCACAATGTTGTTTTGACGAGGCGGGTCCATTGTGCGCAGCTGAACCGGCGCTCCTGTTCCCGGCGCCTCCGTCCAGTTTAACACTGGCTGGTTACTAGTTCCTGCTACTAGCGTGTTGAAGAGATTTCTTGGCTCATAACCTGGTGGGAGATGCGACCGGTATCTTCTTCTCATGACTTCCTCTGAGGCATTCTGATCCATCCTAAGCCGGTAGGCCTGAGCTTCCAACTCGGCCTGTTCCGTAGCCATCCTAGCGTTCTCTGTTGCTAGGTCCGCTTTAGCCTGAGTTATCTGATCTTTCACCTTTGCAATCTCCGCATTGTGTTAGTCCCGGGCTGCTGCGTCCACCTCCGTGGCCATCAATGTTGCCAAAGTGTTGAACAAATCAGGCAGAACTTGAGCTAGAGGCGGCGCAGAGCCCCCTGCTCCCGCCGGCGTTGCTGTCGCTGAACCAGAGAGCAATGCCACGGTGGTTGATGAGTGGTGTGCTGATTGTGTACCGGCCATGAAGATAGCAACCCGGTTTGGCAGATCAAGGGGGTCCGGAATACTGTTGCCATCAGAACCTCCGCTAATCCGGCCGTCCTGCAACTCATACAGCGATTCGGTCTCTCCAGTTGAAGACTCGTCGTCAGAGCAGACAACGGTTTCTCCATCAGATGCCGGTCCATCCTCATATTCCACTCCATGGATGACACCTACGAAAACATGACTCGCTGCGGGCTGAACCGGGGAAGGGCTTGCATGCTGAGCTGTCTCGATGATGTCGGTGCAGGTGTCCAACTCATGGCCCGGTTCACCGATCTTGCCGAAGAAGACATGAATTCCACCAAAGGGGACCCGGTACCCGTATTCGATTTAACCGGCCTCGGGACCCCATCCGGCATCGTCGATGTAGAGCTTGCCACGACGACTCTTCTTCATCTGGCCCACCGCGTATCCCTTGAGTCCATCAAAGCTGCCCTTCAAGAACTCGAAACCATCGTGCGATCGCCCCATAGTGGGCGCCAACTGTCGTGGGTTTGTCACGGCAGATGACCTCGTGAAAGGACTTAGTCATGGAGCCATCTCTATGGGTTAGCTTAAAGGGGTTAAACCGGACAAGGTGACACGAGGGGTTTTATACTAGTTCGGCCCCTTCGATGAAGGTAAAAGCCTACGTCTAGTTGTGATTGGTATTGCTAGGGTTTCGATGACCAGGGAGCAAATCCGCTTTGCCTGGCTCTCGAGTTGTTGTCTGTCCTCCTCAAACCGCGGCCGGGTCGTCCCTTTATATACATAGGTTGACGCCCGCCGGTTACAGAGTCCCTAGGCCAGATCATAGATGTGTCCGGCTTGGTCTCTATTCCTCTAACTTACAATACAAGTACATGATAGAGTCAGTTTACATCTATAGGCTTTAACCCGCCTTTGGGCCTTGGGCCTTCGTAAAGCACCACCATCTTCACGTCTTCATGGGCTTCTATCTTCATGGAGCTAACCCGGCCACTCTGAGCCGGTTTACCTCCAGTAATCATATCCCCAACAGATAGGTTATTCCGACCCCCAGATCTGGCGAGAGGGTCATATTCATCTCTCACTTCCTCCGAGGGCTAGGGTTCGCTCTCCACCCCTTTGTCCCGGGGCTAATGTTTTATTGCAGACTAGATTTTCACGATCTAGCTCCGGATTCTTTCCTTCACGTCTTGGCGTTTATTGTCACGTGTGAGGCCTTCCTCCGAATCCCCCCACACTTTGGCTTATGGCTCAAGACCTTTGGTGTGAATCCACAGGTAGTCGATGGGGAACATGTGGAGTGCAGCGGTGTTGTAGTAAGCCAGCTTACCAACACTCCTTGGCCAAAAGGCTCTTTCACCGAAACTTCCATTCAATGGCAGCGAGATTGTTTTATGTTACGGAACCCCATAGCACCAAGTGGGCAGCTACACCTGCATTCCATTCCGGCCCTCCGTTACAGCTTGCATCATGGGTCAATAAGGGGCTGGACTGGGGATCAATTGATGAAGTGCGGACTCTACAGAGCCGCATCCGAACCCTCCTCAAGAGGGACATCAATCTTGTCAACGTGATTCAAGTAATGCTAATCCGCCGAATCCTGCCATACCAGCGTAGGCCTCTCTGCATGTGGGAGTTTAATCCGGAAGGGCCTCGCACCGTCCAACACTTCTTCGGCACCACGCACAAAGGGATGTGGAAAATGTTTTTTGGGAAATGAAAACATTGGCTGGACATCACTGAAGACGTCGGCCTTGACTGCAACCGTCCGGATACCCCAGTAAGCACCTGTCTTCCAAACACTTTGTAGTTAAGTATATCGTAATACGTTACCGAGCAAACTATCTTCTTTCAGGGCTGGATAAAGAAAGCGGAACTAATTAGGTGTTCGGCCCCCCTTCCCAAAGCCTCAGCGGATCCCGTATTAACAAGGATGCTGGCCCCGACACCATACCAGATGTCTGTGAAGGAGGACAAGACGGAGATCGGGAGGACGAAAGAGGGCCTCCATCTCGAAGATATTTTAGACGTCGTGTCCGGGGAGATGAAAATTCCATCGCCCGAAGGCAAAAGTAAAGGAGAAGCCAACATTCATTCCCCCTATGGTAAGAAAAGGGCTGTCTCCAAAGATTGGGAAGAAAAGGCTCCCAAGCGAGGCAAGATGCCCCTGTCAGGCGGCTTGGGCTTGAAGGACGACATTATCGCATAGTCCTCTAGTGAGGCCAAGCCTAAATCGTAAGTGAACAAGGGTGTTTTACACATACCCCGTTCCTCTCCTGTGACCAGGGTAACATCTAAAATGTATGCTTTTTGCAGCTCGGCGCACAACCTTTCTCAACAATCATCTTCCTCGGGAGATCTTCTCCCAGAGATGATGGAAAGCGAGACACCTCCACCAGTCTCCTGGCCCAATAAGGTGGATGACTTCGAGCTGTCATCTCGGAGGGTCTCTCCTGATCCGCAAGTGATGCGAGGGGTGACGAAAACACGAACCGAAGATGATACTTTGGTAGCCCAGGGTCCAGGGACCAACAATAAAGGCCCTAGATTGTCCGGCTTTCAGCCGGAGACAACTCAAGGGGCGAATGAACGAATCCCTTTGAAGGGGGGCCGTGCTGCTGCGGCTGCTTCCAGAGACCCAGAAATGCCAGATATATTGACGAACATGCTGCGGCAAGCATCCGTCTCCGAAGACCATCGTACCTTGATGGGTATGATGGTTAAAAAGGTCCTATCCACGAAAATCGGATTGAATGAGGCCTTCATGAGCCAGCTAAGAGGTTTCGAGGTTTGTGTTGTAATGCTTTCAATTGTGTTTTATTCACAAAATACTCCTATGTATAGATAGTAGCCCCTGAGACTATGATAGGCTTCCCAAGGGAGGCAATCAGAGGATCAAAAATATTTATCCAGGGAATATTCTGACTACTTGGAACACAGGCTATTACCCCCCCCCCCTATAATTGCCCGATCCACAGAGGTTGCGGATCTGCAGCGGAAGATTGATGAGGTGGATGATGACATCATGCTGATCAACGACCGTCTTGACGAGGCGCAAGGTATGTTTTTGGGCCAACCAGTATATTTATGCATGATAACATGAGCATGAAGCTGGAATTGTATAGTGAGACATGCATAAGTACAGATGGTGCTGCTGTGGTAGAGGCCCTTCAGGCTGAGCTTGTCCTTGCCAAGGAACAAACCCGGATGAGTAATTTGGCTGCCCATAAGGTGGCTGAAGAGTTAAAAACCCAATAGGTTGTTCGGCGCCAGTGTGAGGAAAGAATTACTAACATGGCGCACAAGCTGGAGGAGACCACCGTCAAGTGTGAATTCCTTGGGAAGGATAACAAGGCCAAAGCGGCCGATCTCGACAAGGCCTTACAAGAAGCGAAAGAAGCACGATCTGAGTCTAGAGTGGCTCGGGAAGAGATCCGGCAAGCTGGGGAGATAGCGGCTGGTAAGCATTTCTTGTTACAGACGAAGTTCGGAGATCCGAAGTATTCCCTGCTTAACCAAATGTGGAGTTCTCCGGACACCTTTTTGGGCCTGCCGAAGAGTGCCTCCGATGTGTTGCAATTTTACCAAGTGTAGGAAGGGTGTGCCACGGAGAAGCTTCTTTGGTCACAGTTCGGCGCACCAAAGCATTAGTTGTTACTAAATGAATAGATGGCCCAGTGGGCCGAGCTCCACAGGATATCTGGTTCCACCATGAAGGACATCATAGTCCAGCTGTGGCCTACTGAGCCCATTCCGAATAGTTACTTCGGTTTGGTGCAGTGGCTTGTGGATGCGATGCCACGTATCGACACTGTTAAGGGTTCAACGTGCATTAAAGGTGCACGAATGGCCTTTGCCCGTGTCAAAACATAGTTGGCCAAGATGAAGGCCACTGATGTTGCAGCGAGGAGTCCCCTCAAGGGTAAGGACCATCACGCACCCGAACATTATTTCGAGCACGTCTTAGAGGGTGCCCGCTTGATAGAGGGTCAGTGCTTGAAAGATATGATATTTTAATGAAATGTATTGAATTGTAAAAGACAATATGATGATAATATTATGATTTTTGCTTAAAAGCGTTTGGTTCCTCCTATGCGGCCATTTTCGCATAATCTGAAAGTTTTCCAGTCGTCGGCTTCAGCCCCCATGTGGGAAATATGGGGGTGTTCGAAAAAGCACATGATCACTCTTAACCCAATGTCTTGGTCCATGAAGGAGGTGTCAATGCGGTGAATGAGGCAATCGGACTATAGGGCGTTAACACTTTCACTTAGCCATACGAGTTTTATGGTGGGTCTATGATATAAACCCTCGTATGTACGCTGTTATCCCAATGTGGTGCATTTATATGTATGACCTAAAGAAAGGTCCTTCGCGTAATATGGAGGGAATCACGAAAGATTTCGATAAGTCGTCGAGTGGTTGACTAGCTCTCGCTGCATCATGACAGTCAGTTTTCGGCTTTTTCTACTGAGGTGCTCGCTTGGGTAAACCAGGGCACAATCACAGTAGTTCTTCCTTTACTACCTTAGCCAATAGAGCGGAACGTAAGGTTGAAATTACAGGAGCCGGGCAACCCAACTATTGACCCAACACATGATTCAGAGCTGATGCATATAAGGCCAAACTCATGACACCGAAGTATGCTATAAAGCTATTCGGACTTATTGGCAATTTAATTTGTTCCCATATCGAGCCCCTAGCGGGGCGTGTGAAATAACACACGGAGCAAAATACAGTTTTTTTAGAGAAAAGTGAATACGAGATATAGATTATATTCACTAGAACTTGAGTGACATGCCAATCATTGTTTTGTATATAATAACACCATGACCCTGGCTATTTGACATGCCAAGGGTCGATGACTGAGGTAGAAGGCACTTTACAGTCTCGCAAAATAGAGAGTACGTTCTAAAAAAAATGGTTTGGACCTCCTGCCGCACGTTTGCGCCGCCTTTCCTCGATGAAGGGGCTCCTCAAAGGGAGTAACTTTTGGATGAATGTACAAACCGGAACTCCAATGGAGTCGGTGAGATGACTAGCCTATGATTCACCTATGATAAATTATAATGAAAAAAGAAAAAGTGGTCAGAAAAGAATTGAAAAGAAGGGGTTTATAGAAGTACTTGTAGGCCCGTCCATATTATGCCTCCGCCGATGCCCATCGTATTTTGAGTGCATAGTTATGTATGCATGGTATAGCTTTCGCAGTTGTATGAGGTGGACGGCGGAGGCTGAACTGCTAGTCCAGCTCCATAATTAGTCGGTCCTGCTGAATGGAGACTGGCGGCTTAATGGCCGATAAGGTATGCAGTTTAATAAGGCCGACTTGTACTCCGGCTGGAGGGGACGTAGTATGATCCTCAGTCCAGAGGGAGTATGTCTCATGCTCCTCTGTGGGGGCGTGTGTCATGTATACCATGTTCACCGTTTTTACCTTGGGAGGAAATTGCTTCTGACCCCCAGTATTTGGTTGGTGAATCTCTTCGTCATCACTATCACCGGGCGGTCTTTTCCCCTTATGTTCGGTGTTGAGCTTGCCGGCCTGTTTGAATACCCAACAGATTATGTTGGTGTGATTGGCTGGCTTATCGGGGTTGCCATGAATCTGGCAGGGTCGATCCAATATCTTGTCTAAGGTGGATGGCTCGCCTCTGTTCGCCTTGAATGGCTTTTTCCATTGACCGGGTTTGGGGCCGCTTAATCCGGCGTTGACCGCTGTGTCGCACGTTCTTTCGTTATCATTGCGATGCTTGTGTTTGCTGCTGATACGTCTCCAACGTATCTATATTTCTTGATTGCTCCATGTTATTATATTATCTATTTTGGATGTTAACGGGCTTTATTTTACACTTTTATATCATTTTTGGGACTAACCTACTAACTAGAGGCCCAACCCAAATTGCTGTTTTTTGCCTATTATAGGGTTTCGAAGAAAAGGAATATCGAACGGAGTCCAAATGGAATAAAACCTTCGAGGACGTGATTTTCTAAACAAACATGATCCAGGAGACTTGGAGTGGCCGTCAAGAAACAAGGGAGGAAGGCACGAGGCAGGGGCGCGCCTACCCCCCTGGGCGCGGCCTCCACCCTCGTGGGCCCTCCGTTGCTGCACCAACGTACTTCTTCCTCCTATATATATCCACGTACCCCCGAAACATCCAGGAGAACCACAAAAACCTAATTCCACCGCCACATCCTTCTGTACTCGAGAGATCCCATCTCGGGGCCTTTTCTGGAGCTCCGCCAGAGGGGGCATTGATCATGGAGGGCCTCTACATCAACTCCATGGCCTCTCCGGTGATGTGTGAGTAGTTTACTTCAGACCAACGGGTCCATAGTTATTAGCTAGATGGCTTATTTTCTCTCTTTGGATCTCAATACAAAGTTCTCCTCGATTTTCTTGTAGATCTATTCGATGCAATCTTCTTTTGCGGTGTGTTTGTCGAGATTCGATGAATTGTCGGTTTATGTTCCAGATTATCTATGAACAATATTTGATTCTCCTCTGAATTCTTTTATGTATGATTGGTTTATCTTTGCAAGTCTCTTCGAATTATCAATTTGGTTTGACCTACTAGATTGATCTTTATTGCAATGGGAGAAGTGCTTAGCTTTGGGTTCAATCTTGCGGTGTTCGATCCCAGTGACAGATAGGGAACCGATACGTATTGTATTGTTGCCATCGAGGATAAAAAGATGGGGTTTATATCATATTGCATGAGTTTATCCCTCTACATCATGTCGTCTTCCTTAAAGCATTACTCTGTTCTCTTGAACTTAATACTCTAGATGCATGTTGGATAGCGGTCGATGTGTGGACTAATAGTAGTAGATGCAGGCAGGAGTCGGACTACTTGTCTCGGACGTGATGCCTATATACATGATCATACCTAGATATTCTCATAACTATGCTCAATTCTATCAATTGCTCGACAGTAATTCGTTTACCCACCGTAATACTTATGCCCTTGAGAGAAGCCACTAGTGAAACCTATGGCCGCAGGTCTATCTTCCATCATATTAAACTTCCAATAGTTAGTTATTTCCTTTGCCATTTATTTCACTTTGCATCTTTATTTCTCTGATCACAAAAATACCAAAAATATTATCTTATCATATCTATCAGATCTCACTCTCCTAAGTGACCGAGAAGGGCTTGACAACCCCTTTTATCGCATTGGTTGCGAGGTTCTTATTTGTTTGTGTAGGTGAGTGGGACTTGAGCGTGATCTCCTACTAGATTGATACCTTGGTTCTCAAAAACTGGGGGAAATACTTACGCTGCTTTACTGCATCACCCATTCCTATTCAAGGGAAAACCAACGCAGTGCTCAAGAGGTAGCAAGAAGGATTTCTAGCGCTGTTGCCGGGAAGATTCGCGCCAAGTCAAGTCAAGATTTGACTCCGACAACGAGTCATTTCTGGCGCCATTACCAAGTCAAAATATACCAAGTACCCATCACAAACTCTTATCCCTCGCATTACATTATTTGCCATTTGCCTCTCGTTTTCCTCTCCCCCACTACACCCTTGTCGTTTTATTCACCCTCTCTTCCTCTCTCCCTCTCTTTCCATTCCCCTTATCTTTTTTCTATTTGCCTCTTTTGCCCGTTTCTTGTTTGCTTGTGTGTTGGATTGCTTGCTTGTCACGATGGCTCAAGATAATACTAAATTGTGTGACTTTGCCAATACCAACAATAATGGTTTTATTAGCACTCTGATTGCTCCTCTTGCCGATGCTGAATCTTGTGAAATTAATACAGCTTTGCTGAATCTTGTCATGAATGATCCGTTTTCTGGCCTTCCTAGTGAAGATGCCGCTACCCATCTAAACAACTTTGTTGATTTGTCTGATATGCAAATGAAGAAAGATGTGGATAATGATATTGTTAAATTGAAGCTATTTCCATTTTCACTTAGAGATCGTGCTAAAGCTTGGTTTTCATCTTTGCCTAAAAATAGTATCGATTCATGGAATAAGTGCAAAGATGCTTTGATCTCTAAGTATTTTCCTGTCGCTAAGATCATCTCTCTTAGAAACGATATTATGAATTTTAAGCAACTTGATCATGAACATGTTGCACAATCTTGGGAGAGGATGAAATCAATGATACGTAATTTCCCATCACATGGTTTGAATCTTTGGATGATCATACAAAACTTTTATGCCGGATTGAATTTTGCTTCTAGAAATCTTTTAGATTCGGCCACGGGAGGCACTTTTATGGAAATCACTTTAGGAGAAGCTACAAAACTCCTCGATAATATTATGGTTAATTATTCTCAACGGCACACCGAAAGATCTACTAAAAAAAGTGCATGCAATTGAAGAGATTAGTGTTTTGAGTGGAAAGATGGATGAACTTATGAAATTGTTTGCTATAAGAGTGCTCCTACTGATCCTCATGATATGCCTTTGTCTACCTTGATTGAGAATAATAATGAATCTATGGATGTGAATTTTGTTGGTAGGAATAATTTTGGTAATAACATGTATAGAGGTAATTTTAATTCTAGGTCTTTTCCTAGTAATTCCTCTAATAATTATGGTAATTCCTATGGAAATTATAATAAGATGCCCTCTGATTTTGAATCTAATATTAAAGAATTTATCACTTCGCAAAAGAGTTTCAATGCTTTGATTGAAGAAAAATTGCTTAAGATTGATGAGTTGGCTAGGAACATTGATAGAATTTCTCTTGATGATGATTCTTTGAAACTTAGATATATTACACCTAAGCATGATATCAATGAGTCTCTCAAAGCTATGAGAATTTCCATTGATGAGTGCAAAGAAAGAACCGCTAGGATGCGTGCTAAGAAAGATTGCTTTATAAAAGCGTGTTCTTCTAGTTTTCATGATAATAAGAATGTAGATCTAAAAGTTATTGATGTGTCCCCTATTAATCTTTGTTTTGAAATATTAATCTTGATAATGTTGGGCTGAAGATGAGCCACCTTTACCTAGAAGGTGTTCCAAAAATTCGGAGTCTTTAGATCTTGACGCTAAAATTGTTAAAAGTGGGATTAAAGAGGTCAAACCTGTAAATAGTAATGAACTCACTATCTTGGATTTCAAGGGATTTAATTATGATAATTTCTCTTTGATAGATTGTATT
Organism: Triticum monococcum; assembly: GCA_034509565.1. Classification (NCBI taxonomy): domain Eukaryota; kingdom Viridiplantae; phylum Streptophyta; class Magnoliopsida; order Poales; family Poaceae; genus Triticum; species Triticum monococcum. Next base: position 575,520,255 of record CM067847.1, read on the forward strand.
TCCTTGTCACAATCCGTGCTAAATTCTCCTCATGCTTATAGTCAAAATAAAGCTTTCACTAAACATATCGTTGATGCTTTGATGAAATCTTATGAAGGAAAACTTGAGTTGGAAGTTTCTATCCCTAGAAAACTTTATGATGAGTGGGAACCTACAATAAAAATTAAAATTAAAGATCATGAGTGCTATGCTTTGTGTGATTTGGGTGCTAGTGTTTCCACGATTCCAAAAACTTTGTGTGATTTGCTAGGTTCCCGAGATTTTGATGATTGTTCTTTAAACTTGCACCTTGTGGATTCCACTATTAAGAAACCTATGGGAATAATTAATGATGTTCTTATTGTTGCAAATAGGAACTATGTGCCCGTAGATTTCATTGTTCTTGATATAGATTGCAATCCTTCATGTCCTATTATTCTTGGTAGACCTTAGAACGATTGGTGCAATTATTGATATGAAGGAAGGGAATATTAGATTCCAATTTCTGTTAAGGAAAGGCATGGAACACTTCCCTAGAAAGAAAATCAAATTATCTTATGAATCTATTATAAGAGCTACTTATGGATTTCCTACCAAAGATGGCAATACCTAGATCTATCTTCGCTTTTATGCCTAGCTAGGGGCGTTAAACGATAGCGCTTGTTGGGAGGCAACCCAATTTTATTTTTTACTTGCTTTTTTCTCCTGTTTAGTAATAAATAATTTACCTAGCCTCTGTTTTGATTGTGTTTTTTTGTGTTTAATTAGTGTTTGTGCCAAGTATAACCTATGGGAAGACTTGGGAAAGTCTTTTTGATCTTGCTGTAGAAAACAGAAACTTTAGCGCTCACGAGAATTGCTGCCATTTTTATTTGGAAGGTACTATTTAGTTAATTCTTTTTCAATATGATTAATAGAAAAATTCCTCACGTCCAGCAATTTATTTTAGAATTTTTGGGGTTCCATAACTTGCGTTAGCTACAGATTACTACAGACTGTTCTGTTTTTGACAGATTCTGTTTTTCTTGTGTTGTTTGCTTATTTTGATGAATCTATGGCTAGTAAAAGAGTTTATAAACCATAGAGAAGTTGTAATACAGTAGGTTTAACACCAATATAAATAAAGAATGAGTTCATTACAGTGCCTTGAAGTGATGTTTTGTTTTCTTTCGCTAACGGAGCTCACGAGATTTTCTATTTTAAGTTTTGTGTTGTGAAGTTTTCAAGTTTTGGGTAAAGATTTCATGGATTATGGAACAAAGAGTGGCAAGAGCCTAAGCTTGGGGATGCCCATGGCACCCAAGTTAAAATTCAAGGACACCAAAAATCCTAAGCTTGGGGATGCCCCGGAAGGCATCCCCTCTTTCGTCTTCGTCTATCGGTAACTTTACTTGGAGCTATATTTTTATTCACCACATGATATGTGTTTTGCTTGGAGCGTATTGTATGATTTGAGTCTTTGATTTTTAGTTTACCACAATCATCCTTTCTGTACACACCTTTTGAGAGAGACTCACATGATTTTAAATTTATTAGAATACTCTATGTGCTTCACTTATATCTTTTGAGCTATATAGTTTTTGCTCTAGTGCTTCACTTACATCTTTTAGAGCACGGTGGTGGATTTGTTTTATAGAAACTATTGTTCTCTCATGATTCACTTATATTATTTTGAGATTCCTTTAGAACAACATGGCAATAATAAAAACTTTTATATAATTGCATTGAATACTATGAGAAGTTTGATACTTGATAATTGTTTTGAGATATGGAGATGGTGATATTAGAGTCATGCTAGTTGAGTAGTTGTGAATTTGAGAAATAGTTATGTTGAAGTTTGTGATTCCCGTAGCATGCACATATGGTGAAGCGTTATGTGATGAAGTCAGAGCATGATTTATTTATTGATTGTCTTCATTATGAGTGGCGGTCGGGGACAAGCGATAGTCTTTTCCTACCAATCTATCCCCCTAGGAGCATGCGCGTAATACTTTGCTTTCATAACTTGTAGATTTTTGCAATAAGTATGTGAGTTCTTTATGACTAATGTTGAGTCCATGGATTATACGCACTCTCACCCTTCCACCGTTGCTAGCCTCTCTAGTATCGTGCAACTTTCGCCGGTACCACAGACCCACCATATACCTTCCTCAAAATAGCCACCATACCTACCTATTATGGCATTCCCATAGCCATTCGGAGATATATTGCCATGCAACTTACCATCGTTCCGTTATTATGACACGCTTCATCATTGTCATATTGCTTGCATAATCATGTAATTGACATCGTATTTGTGGCAAAGCCACCATTCATAATTCTTCATACATGTCACTCATGCATCATTGCACATCCGGTACACCGCCGGAGGCATTCACATAAAGTCATATTTTGTTCTAAGTATTGAGTTGTAATTCTTGAGTTGTAAGTAAATAAAGTGTGATGATCATCATTATTAGAGAATTGCCCCAAGTGAGGAAAGGATGATGGAGACTATGATTCCCCCACAAGTCGGGATGAGACTCCAGACGATAAAAAAGGCCAAAGAAAGAAAAGAAGGCCCAAATAAAAAATGAGAGAAAAAGATAGAAGGGACAATGTTACTATCCTTTTTCCAAACTTGTGCTTCAAAGTAGCACCATGTTCTTCATATAGAGAGTCTCCTATGATATCACTTTCATATACTAGTGGGAATTTTTCATTATAGAACTTGGCTTGTATATTCCAATGATGGGCTTCCTCAAAATGCCCTAGGTCCTCGTGAGCAAGCAAGTTGGATGCACATCCACTTAGTTTTTTTTATGAGCTTTCATATACTCATAGATCTAGTGCATCTGTTGCATGGCAATCCCTAGTCACTCACATTGATATCTATTAATGGGCATCTCCATAGCTTGTTGATACGCCTAGTCGATGTGAGACTATCTTCTCCTTTTTTTTCTTCTCCACAACCACCATTCTATTCCACCATAGTGCTATATCCATGGCTCACGCTCATATATTGCGTGAAGATTGAAAAAGTTTGAGAACATCAAAAGTATGAAACAATTGCTTGGCTTGTCATCAGGGTTGTGCATGATTTAAACATTTTGTGTGGTGAAGATAGAGCATAGCCAGACTATATGATTTTGTAGGGATAACTTTCTTTGGCCATGTTATTTTGAGAAGACATAATTGCTTAGTTAGTATGCTTGAAGTATTATTATTTTTATGTCAATATTAAACTTTTATCTTGAATCTTATGGATCTGAACATTCATGCCACAATAAAGAAAAATTACATTGAGAAATATGTTAGGAAGCATTCCACATCAAAATTTCTTTTTTTATCATTTACCTACTCGACGACGAGCAGGAATGAAGCTTGGGGATGCTTGATACGTCTCCAACGTATCTATAATTTTTGATTGCTCCATGCTATTATATTATCTATTTTGGATGTTAATGAGCTTTCTTTTACACTTTTATATCATTTTTGGGACTAACCTACTAACTAGAGGCCCAACCCAAATTGCTGTTTTTTGCCTATTATAGGGTTTCGAAGAAAAGGAATATCAAATGGAGTCCAAACGGAATGAAACCTTCGGGACCGTGATTTTCTCAACAAACGTAATCCAGGAGACTTGGAGTGGCCGTCAAGAAACAAGGGAGGAAGGCACAAGGCAGGGGGTGCGCCTACCCCCCTGGGCGCGCCCTCCACCCTCGTGGGCCCTCCGTTGCTCCACCGACGTACTTATTCCTCCTATATATATCCACGTACCCCCCAAACATCCATGAGCACCATGAAAACCTAATTCCACCGCCGCAACCTTCTGTACTCGAGAGATCCCATCTCGGGGCCTTTTCCGGAGCTCCGCCGGAGGGGGCATTGATCATGGAGGGCCTCTACATCAACCCCATGGCCTCTCCGGTGATGTGTGAGTAGTTTACTTCAGACCTACGGGTCCATAGTTATTAGCTAGATGGCTTCTTCTCGCTCTTTGGATCTCAATACAAAGTTCTTCTCAGTTTTCTTGGAGATCTATTCGATGTAATCTTCTTTTGTGGTGTGTTTGTCGAGCTCCGATGAATTGTGGGTTTATGATCCAGATTATCTATGAACAATATTTGATTCTCCTCTGAATTCTTTTGTGTATGATTGGTTTATCTTTGCAAGTCTCTTCGAATTATCAGTTTGGTTTGGCCTACTAGATTGATCTTTCTTGCAATGGGAGAAGTGCTTAGCTTTGGGTTCAAGCTTGCGATGTTCGATCCCAGTGACAGAAAGGGAACCAATACGTATTGTATTGTTGCCATCGAGGATAAAAAGATGGGGTTTATATCATATTGCATGAGTTTTTCCCTCTACATCATGTTATCTTCCTTAAAGCATTACTCTGTTCTCTTGAACTTAATACTCTAGATGCATGTTGGATAGCGGTCGATGTGTGGAGTAATAGTAGTAGATGCAGGCAGGAGTCGGTCTACTTGTCTCGGACATGATGCATATATACATTATCATACCTAAATATTCTCATAACTATGCTCAATTCTATCAATTGCTCGACAGTAATTCGTTTACACACCGTAATACTTATGCTCTTGAGAGAAGCCACTAGTGAAACCTATGGCCCCCGGGTCTATCTTCCATCATATTAATCTTCCAATACTTAGTTATTTCCTTTGCCATTTATTTTACTTTACATTTGTATTTCTCTTATCATAAAAATACCAAAAATATTATCTTATCATATCTATCAGATCTCACTCTCGTAGGTGACCGAGAAGGGCTTGACAACCCCTTTATCGTGTTGGTTGCGAGGTTCTTATTTGTTTGTGTAGGTGTGTGGGACTTGAGCGTGATCTCCTACTGGATTGATACCATGGTACTCAAAAACAGAGGGAAATACTTACGCTACTTTACTGTATCACCCTTTCCTCTTCAAGGGAAAACCAACGCAGTGCTCAAGAGCTAGCAGCTGCGTCGAGGTTTGCCATTGCCGTTTGGGACTTCGAAAGTGCCCAGATCGTTGGCACTGTTGCTTCTAGGAGTGAGCTAGTTGTCTTCTCCCACGCAAAAGTGGGTCATCAGAGCGGTAAGGGATGACATGGATTTTGGTTTTTCTTGACCGATGTGGCGGGCAAGCCACTCGTCCCGTACGCTGTTTTTGAAGGGTGCTAGGGCTTCCGCGTCTGGACAGTCGACGATTTGGTTCTTTTAAACTAAGAACCTAGTCCAAAGCTTCCTGGTTGATTCTTCGGGCTGTTAAACTATATGGCTTAAGTCATTAGCGTCTGGCGGCCGGACATATGTGCCTTGGAAGTTGTCGTGGAAGGCGTCTTCCAAATTCTCCCAGCTGCCAATAGAATTTTTGGGCTGACTGTTTAACCAGTGCCGAGCTGGACCTTTGAGTTTTAACGGGAGGTATTTGGTGGCATGAAGGTCATCGCCGCAGGCCATGTGGATATGGAGAAGGAAATCCTCAATCCATACTGTCGTGGAATTGTCACGGCAGATGTCCTTAGTGTCAGGACTTAGTCGTGAGGCCAACGCATCTATGTGGTAGCTTGAGAGGGGTTGAGCGGGACGAGAGACGCGATGTTTTACCCAGGTTCGGCCCCTCACGGTGGAGGTAAAAGCCTACATCCTGCTTCATTGATATTGATGATGATGATCACGATTATAAGAGTGCTCTATCTTGAGAGCTATTGTCTAAACCTAATTTGTCCAACTTGTGGAACTTGTCTCCCTTCTCCCTTTTGGGGAGCCCTGCCCCTCCTTATATATGTTGGAGGGGCGGGTTACATGTAGACTCCTATTAGGATTAGGACTAGTCTATCTCTAATACAAACCGGATGCAAGTCCAGGTCTTAACTCTTTGTAATATAAATGTTCCTCATGCCTTTCCTCTTAAACTGGCCCACCATTAATATAAACCGGCATGTTGGGCCTTGGGCCTTGTCATCCATCTGGAACACGCGTCGGGTCACCAATGAGTCTTCAGGCTCGTGAATCGTCATACCAGTGAACCGCCAGACACGTAAACCGCCAGACACATAAACCGCCAATCACGTAAACCGCCAATCCTCTGGCGGTTTACCAATGAAACGCCTAGTCTGGTCGGGTTATACTTTCGGCCGGTTTACGCCACGGGGTATATCCCTGACATTAGCCCCCAAGTTTAGCTTGGATTTATCCATTGTAAACTTATGCTGCAAAATAAACACAAGAACAAATTTGATAGGTTATGCTCCGGGTTAAGAATTCTTGTAAACCGGTACCTGATCACCCTTAAGTCCTTGTTATTTCCTCCTTCTGGGAAGTCCGGGTTAACAAGCCAGCTTCATACTTAATTTGTTGACATTGGTTTCTCACAGAGAAATATTGTGAAGAATAATCCACTTGCGTCGGCTTCCAAAGCGCCGGTTTAAGAAATATGGGTCTTGAAATACTTATCTGATATTCAGCCGGTTTGAAGATGTAAAACTTGTCGGTTTAATATTACCAAAATGGCCGGTTTATAAATATTGATGGCACCGGGTCATAATTGTTGTCGACACCGGGTCATGTAATTGATCTTCCTGATTTTCTCAAAACTGATAAAATGAAGATGTTCCTCCTTTATATGCATAATACCTGTAGCCCCCAAGTCTTAAGAGGGGAACATAGTGATAACTTAAGACTTGCTCCAATAATTGTTTCAAACTTGAAGAAATCCAGTTTGTTCATCTCAATCATATAAACTGAATACTCCATATATGTAGCCCCCAAGTGCCGAGTTGTCATGCTTGCAGCAACCTGGGACTTGTAATTGCTTGGATTGTTGACAGGAGCAATTGGTAGCCCCCAAGGGCCAGCTCATTATAATATGATGAGTCGGGTCTTCAATAAGACTAGTAAAAATTACTTTGCATTAGCCCCCAAGTGTCATGGTGCATGCTTGCAGCGACATGAGACTTGCATGTAATCTCAATTTGAATAATGTAGCCCCCAAGTGTCGGGTTGTAAGCCTGCAGCGACTCGGGACTATCCCTTCCATTGTAGAATAAATCATATCCTTTGATAAAATAATAGCCATTGCGCTAAAGCGACTTCGAAAACTCAATAATACCGGTTATTAATAACCATAAAAATCCAGCCATGTTGGCTATTCAAGATAATATAATCCGGTATGAAAACCTTATTCATTCAATATCATAATGAAAATCTAGCCAAGTTTGGCTATTTGAATAATATAACCCAATGATTTATAAGCGCATGATTCCAATGGTGCAATCCAAATATATATATACTGGCGACTTACAGTCCAAAGCCAGGCCGGTTTAATAAACACCGGACAATTTCTCATCATAGACTGGCGATTTATCGTCTTAAAGCCAGGCCGGTTTAATAAACACCGGATAATTTATCATCATACTGGCGACATATAGTCGAAAGCCAGGCCGGTTTAAGAAATGCCGGTGATTTATAATCATGCTTTATTCAACCTGTTTCTGCATACAACAAGTTTAAAGTGTCCTGGCGGTTTACCGCTGGACGGGTCATAATGCCCAACATATAACCTGGGTTTATAACCAAGGCTGCACTTAAGAATAATCAAATATGAAATATATCATACCTATGACATTGAATCACATCGTTGGTTTACCAACCTTTTGTAGTAAAGGTAATAACCCAGATTTTGAGTACTGATAACTCCTTCCATATTGTGTCGGTTTATGATAAACCGTACCGGGTTGTGATAAACACCGGATTAATCACATATAATACTGGCGACTTATAGTCAAAACCAGACCGGGCTAATAGTCTCCGGATTATAACTTGATCGTGTACTGACAACTTGTAGTTGAAAACCGAGCCGGGTTGATAAACACCGGTTTACTCCATAATAGGATGGTAACAGAAAATCAAACGAGGCAGATAGCCTTCGGATTAAGATTTGACCGTGTTCCGTCAATTTGTAATTTGACAGTCGAACCGGTTTAAGAATTGTCGGTTTAAAACGCAACAAAAGAAATATTTATCCAAACAAAATTTCAAGCAAAGGCAATGATAAAACCATTTGCAAAAAGAGGCTTATTGAGCCGATCAGATGGCGTTACCATGGTCGGACAGGAGCAAGCCCCTGATAGGTGTAGCTATGGTTCAAGTCAGCCAGGTCCCCAAATGAAACAGTGGCATTGTGCCGATCAAGAGGCGTGGCAATGGTTCGGGTTGGACCAAGCCCCCAAGTGATTCTGTGGCCTTAGGCCGATCAAGAGGCATGACTGGTTCAGACTTGACCATGTCCCCCAGTGATCTGGTGGCTTTCACCTATCAAAAGGTGTTGCATTGGTTCGGATACGACCAAGCCCCCAAGTGATGTTGTGGCATTGAGCTGATCAAGAGGTGTGACTATGGTTCAGACATGACCAAGCCCCCAAGTGATCAATAATATGATAAGCCAATAAGGCATGATACCCATGTTTGAACCGCGCATCATGGCAGTGGGTCCTCTTTGGCACCCTTTAACTTTTTGCAACAGATAAATCCTTTTTGAACCGGATGTTAAACCGGATATTGAGAGCTTCAAAGCTTTGTGGGAGACATCCTTCCCTTGAACCGGATCTTAAACCGGAATCTTCATTTTCAGCCGAAAATTTTCTGACGGCCTTTAAACTCAAACTTGTGAGAAGTATATTCCTTTTTGAACTGGACATTGTTAAACCAGATCTGAGCGCTTCAGAGCTTTGTGGGAGAATAGATTTCTCTTGAACCGGATTGTAAACCGGATATTTGAGAGCTTCAGTGAGACTGACTTCCCTTGAGCCGGATTTTAAACCAGAATCCTTTCTGATGACCCAGATCTTCTTCATTGAGCCGGGATTTTGTAACTATCATATACTTTCTAAGCCAGAAATTTTCTGACGGCCTTTAAATTTTCATCAGTATAACAGTAGCCTCCGGGACCGGGTTATCTTTCCCTCCATCGTCCTGGGTTTCTTAAACCGGCTGAAACTGGCAAGATTTGCTGCGTCATGTCATCGTAGCCCCCGAGTCTCAAAGGTGACTCGAGGAGTTGGCTTGAGGCTCTCCATATTTGACCATAGCAGAAGATGTATATCATTGGCGTTGATAACGCGATGTGAATCCACAGAAGGTTGAGGTGACTGCGGCGGGTTGTAAATGATCCCGTATGTGCCGTGTCAGCAACTCGGCCAATGGTTCCTTCCAACTGGTGATTTGAAGTTAACCAAACTATAGTGGCGGCGATTTGTGCACCCGCCCATTGAACCACCCAGTGCAGACGGCGGTTGATAGTATATGATAATTTGCCTCCATTTTGTTGAAAGAAAAAACCGGGCTACCCAAGTTGTGACTTGCTCATACTCAATAAACAGCTCATGCAGACAGGTGCGGCCCGGTATGTTGATGTAGACCAGGCCGCGAGAGACGGACGACAAGGACGACCACAACATCAGAGGCAGCTCGGACAGATGAGTCGGCCACGGCATTGTAAGCCGGTGCGGATGGGGAAGATCGGCACCGGTGTCGTAAACCGGCTTGGACAGGCGAGTTAATCGCGGGCGCGGTCCCAGCAAGCTGATGTAAACCGGGCCACAGGGACGACGACCTTCTCACGTTCATTCACCGGATGGTAGGACACGGACGAAACACTAGTGCAGAACGTTGCTAGCGCGTGCTTCATGCCCGTAACATAGCGCCTCATTTGTAATGAACAATTGTCCTGCATAAACAGTATTGCAGACCAAGGCAAAGATAAACTGCTCTTTGACATGTGCTAATAAAATATATTTTAGATGGATATCACCTGATTTGTCCGGACGACAAATGATCCGTGCGCAGGCTAGAATTTGATCGGACCAAATATGAGTGTAGATGTGCCAGTATTTTAGTCTTCATGGAGTACTACTAGTACACCTAATTGATTCCTTGACCATGCGATCCTTATAGCGGCACGCGATACTAGTATTGTAATACTAGTTGCTTTTGCTTCTGTCTTCTTATGAGAAAATGGTGGTTCTCGTGGCTGACTTGACCATCACAGTAGCATAGCATTTTCCTTTGATCTTTGTTTTGTTTCCAACATCAGTTTTGAGGCTAGTTTTGACATTGTAGTCCAACGAGCTACGGCCGAAGCACGCATGGCACCGGCGATTCATAAGTGAAAACGAGCAACGGCACAGACGGCTCAGAAGCAGCAACTCAAGGTCACAATAGCAGATCAAGGCGTCATTGCCGCGGCAGTGGAGAAGTGCTGGTGAACCGGCGGGTTGAGGCAAACACCTTGGATGCGTCAGACGGCTCATCACTGCGGACACGAGTTCGCGCGGTGGCGGCCCGGAGTAGAACTTTGGCGACTGACTTGATGGCGCGAGAGGCAACCAGGGCCGGAGCAGGCGAAGCATGAAGGCGACTCCGGAGTAGTGAAGCTCGACGGCGACTCTCCAGCGGCAGCTTGATGCAGGACAGTCCAGAGGGCGACCGGGCGGCTCATGGCATTGTGCGGAAGTGAAGGCCAAGGCAACGGCAGAGGCGGACGACCGCGAGGCTGTGTGGGCATGACGGCCATGGCCTGGGCAGCAACGACGGACGCAGAGATGGCTCAAAGCGCGGCAGCAGCGACCAGCGGCCGGAGGCGAGGTCAGCGACCCGGCGGCTCACAGCTACGGGATCACCGGTTTGAGACGAGGCGGGGGCAGCCTCGGAAGCGAAGACAGTAGCCTGCGGAGGGGCCGTGTCGACAGCAGCTCAACCGTGGACGGTTTGCCAGCGAGGCCAGCTTTGTGCACAGGCGGTTTGGAGGAGGTCGTGTGGAGGCGACTTGGCGCACCGGCTCGGCTCAAAGCAGCAGCTACGGCGCCCGCGAGTCGTCGATGATGCAGGCCGCTTGGCGCGGGGTCGATGGAAGCAGAAGGTGACCCGGCACAGCGGCGGTTTAAAAGTGCAGCAACAGCGATGATAGGGCCCAGGCCGGTCGTAATGGCTCAGAGGCACAGACGATGACTTGATGCGGCACATGGAAACGAGGCCGACTCCATGCGATCGAGACCTCCTCCGGATCGTGCTTGGTTTCACCATATTTTTTTAACGCGGCTGATTCAGGCCGTCTTAGATTGGTTTCCTCTGTATAACCACGTTTTGCAAGTGGTGATCGGCTTTAGCAGAGGCATCAGTTGACTAGTGCCTTCACACGTCATAATAAATGATGGAGTAGTAGTTGATGATTGGATTTTGGTCTTCATGCACAAAGAAGCTGCGACAAATTTGATGCTTTGCCTCGGGACTTGACCCCCTCGTGACCTCCTGCTACTATGGACGCTACGTACCGAACAATTGCTGCAACGCGGCGGAACGGTACGGACAACCGTGGCTGCGGCAACTCCGTGGAACCTGTAGTCGGATGGATCTTGTACTCCAGTCGGCCTCGGACTCGTGCAGAAGTTCTTGCCTCGGACTCGGTGGATTGAGACGACGCGACGGTGATGCACACCGCCCTAATTTTTCCTTGAACGCCAATCTCACAAATTGCACGTCTTCCAAATCGGTTCTTCATCCAGAAATTCATGAACTTCTCGAACCCTTAGACAAATCCCTCCAAGAACTCAACACCACCGTGCGCAGGCCCCACGGTGGGCGCCAACTATTGTGGAATTGTCACGGCAGATGTCCTTAGTGTCAGGACTTAGTCGTGAGGCCAACGCATCTATGTGGTAGCTTGAGAGGGGTTGAGCGGGACGAGAGACGAGATGTTTTACCCAGGTTCGGCCCCTCACGGTGGAGGTAAAAGCCTACATCCTGCTTCATTGATATTGATGATGATGATCACGGTTACAAGAGTGCTCTATCTCGAGAGCTATTGTGTAAACCTAATTTGTCCAACTTGTGGAACTTGTCTCCCTTCTCCCTTTTGGGGAGCCCTGCCCCTCCTTATATATATTGGAGGGGCGGGTTACATGTAGAGTCCTATTAGGATTAGGACTAGTCTATCTCTAATACAAACCGGATACAAGTCCAGGTCTTAACTCTTTGTAATATAAATGTTCCTCATGCCTTTCCTCTTAAACCGGCCCACCATTAATATAAACTGGCATGTTGGGCCTTGGGCCTTGTCATCCATCTGGAACACGCGCCGGGTCACCAATGAGTCTTCAGGCTCGTGAATCGTCATACCAGTGAACCGCCAGACACGTAAACCGCCAGACACGTACACCGCCAATCACGTAAACCGCCAATCCTCTGGCGGTTTACCAATGAAACGCCTAGTCGGGTCGGGTTATACTTCCGGCCAGTTTACACCGCAGGGTATATCCCCGACACATACCATGGGATCTCTTGTTCCATCATATGATTCTATATTTATGGGTTTAAACCCTTCTAGGAATTCATGCTCCATTACTTCATCTATGAAGCAAAGAGGGTGTGTAGCACCTCTATGTTGGGCCACATTGCGACGTAACTCCGATGGAGTCAGTCTGTGGTTTTCGGATCAGGAGTGACTAGGCTTATTACGTCCGACTAGATAGCCGTCGTCACGTGTCGAGGCACGTCCTTGCGATCCATAGATCGATCTAGTATGTCCTGTTCTGTTGTCCAGGTCTTGTCCAAGGTCATATGGATGACCTCGGGCTGTTTTGCCTCTGCCTTTAGGATGAGGCGGGGCTTGCTGGTGTTCGGCTTGAGTTGCCGCTTTATCCTGACCACGTGGTGGTCGGTCAGCCGCATTGCGTGATGATGGTATGTGCTCTGGCGCCTCACCGTTGAACTGTTGCAGTAATTTGCGCTTCGGGTAGCTTTTGGCTGGGCGATTGAGGCCGTGTTCTTCGGCTGCCAGGACATCGGTCCATCTGTCATTGAGTAGATCTTGGTCAGCTTGAAGCTGTTGCTGCTTCTTTTTCAGGCTCCTTGCAGTGGCTATTAGCCGGTGTTTAAAGCGCTCCTGCTCCTGAGGTTCCTCAGGCATGATGAAATCCTCGCTGCCAAGGCTCGCCTCATCCTTAGAAAGCCAAAGATAATTACTGTCCTCCGAGTCTTCATGTGTGGCATGTCCATCAGGGCTAACTTGCCCGTCTCCCCGTTCGTTTTGTGCAGCAGTTGCACCGACAAGGTCTTTGTTGTCTTCGGCACCTTCCGAAGTGTTATTTTCCCCTGTGCTAGTATCGCCGTCTATTCCATGACGCGACTTAGAGCGGCACCGCTGATGCCGGCGTTTTGTTTGTATCACAGGAGGTTTGTCCTCAACTGGATTATCTTTCTCGGCGTCGTTAGTTCTCTTTGGTGTATCCTCCATGTATACGTCGTAGGAAGAGGTGGCTGTCCAGCGTTCGGGAAACGGCGGGTCTTGGCCCGGCTCCTCATCGGCATCGTCGTCCATACCGTCAATGTCTTCGGAGCCATAATCGAGCATGTCGGTTAAGTCTTCGACATTGTGTATGAAGTGGGCGGTGGGTGGGAAGCAAAACCCTCCGTTATCAATCTCCAGTTCGAATCGGATATAGTTCGGTTGTGAGCCCCCCCCCCCCCCCCCGCTAAGGATAGTGCTCTTAGTGATTTTAGCACGTCGCCCAGGGGCGAATGCCAGAAGATGTCTGCGGCGCTGAATTCGGTGATCGACGACCGATCATGCTCGATATGCACGGGCGCGCATAGTTTGGAACCTGTAGCCTAAGACAGGTCTGTAGTTCCGGTGACATAGATGTTACTTGAAGTTAAGTCTGTGTGCGGCTCCAACGTCGCTGAGTCTGCGGCTTCCACGGCGGGGTTGAGCTTCCCGTCTTCGGATGGCGCGACCTGCTCCAGATCTATGGCTAGAGTAGCTACAGGTACTATCTCTTGCATATGGACCGATGACAGATTTAGGTCATGTTCATCGTGGTGGCAGGGAGCGGCTGCCGTGGTCTCGAATTCGTCAAAGTTCAAGTCTCCACGGATATCTGTGACGTAGTTCAAGCTTCCAAATCTAACCTGGTGTCCAGGGGCGTAGCTTTCGATCTACTCTAGATGGCCAAGCGAGTTGGCCCGCAGGGCGAAGCCGCCGAATACGAAGATCTGTCCGGGGAGGAAGACTTCCCCTTGGACAACATCGTTGTAGATGATTGAAGGAGCCATCAAACCTTTTGGGGACGGCACAGTGGAACTCTCAATGAAAGCACCAATATCGGTGTCAAAACCGGTGGATCTCGGCTAGGGGGTCCCGAACTGTGCGTCTAGGATCGATGGTAACAGGAGACGGGGGACACAATGTTTACCCAGGTTTGGGCCCTCTCTATGGAGGTAATACCGTACTTCCTGCTTGATTGATCTTGATGAATATGAGTATTACAAGAGTGGATCTACCACGAGATCATAATGGCTAAACCCTAAAAGTCTAGCCTAACTATGATTGTGAGGATCTATCTACGGACCTAGCCCTCCGGTTTATATGGACATAGGAGGGATCTAGGGTTACACAAGGTCGGTTACAGAGAAAGGAATATTCATATTTGGTCACCAAGCTTGCCTTCCATGCCAAGGAGAGTCCCATCCGGACACGGGTAGAGTCTTCGGTCTTCTTATCTTCACGGCCCATCAGTCCGGCCCATATCCAATAGGTCGGGTGCCCGAGGACCCCTTAGTATAGGACTCCCTCACCCCGTCCTCCACCTCCAAGGAGCTGCCTCGATGATTGCCTCGTCTAACGCGGATACTCCATCCACATAGTGTCGCCTTAACCTGCTCCACCGAAATCACAGCATCCTCACCAACTCCTCGGACGAAGCCGAGGCCTACTCGGCGGCACCAAAGAGGTTGTACACTCATCGCTTCGCACTTTCTCCTTAACTCGACCTCTCGGCGCCGACGGAGCTCCATCCCACACCCCCATGGCGTGGCTACCTCGAAGCTGGCGTCGCGGGCGACATCTCCATGACAGCTCTCCCCTAGTGCGACGCCCCTTCGGCTGCGGCGTCCATACCAGTAGGATTTGCTGCTGCTGCTCCAGCTCTCGCTCGCTCGCTCGGGCTGCTGCTGCTACTATGGCTTGCGCTCGCTCGTGTTGCTGCTGCTACTCGGGCTCTCGCTCACTTGCGCTGCTACTGCTCCGGCTTTCAGGGCGGTGAGGTGGCGCGGGAGCTCCGCCGGCCACGAGCGGCGGGGGTCGGCAGGACGGCCGGTGGTGGCTGGCGGTTTAGGTGGGGTGGAGGTTGAAGATGAACTGCAGGCCCTCCGTAAACTACATGTGAAGTGCCTCTCTACTACCATTGCGTTCAGTTTTGATAGTAACATTCAAATTCCATAGTAAATTTCAGTATCGACTGTTTAGTTCAGAGTCAACAGTTTTTACCTCATCTGTTGTAGTCAGGTGTTTTTTGGTGACGTAAATTTTACATATATATCACTTTTTGGTAATGTATTTTACATCATCTATTGGAGATGTTATTAGAATCCCACTTGATATTAATGATGTCTATCTTGTACTGCTTTAGCCTCGACGTCTTACGGCTCGCCGGAGCTGCTCCAACGACGGAACCATCCATCACAATAGAGTCGTGCCCTGAACACCGTCTATAGATTCCTCAGATCTTCCTCCACGCCTCTGACAGCCACCTCTGTCTCAACTTCTTCAGCAACCAACCCAATGATGTTGAGGTCGACATGGCTAGGGCAAAGAGGTTGTACACTTGTCGCATCACTTATTACTCTACATTCATGTCGATCCATTAGGGCTATTTTGGTTCAAAGGAAAAACATAGCAATAGGAAATTTTCCTATGGCACTCTACTATTCAATTATTCATGCATTTTGTTGAAAGGAATGGAGCAAAACAACCACCTGGACCTGCTTTTAAAAATCCTATGCATGAAAATAAGACCAAGTGCATTAGTGGCAGAATAACATTCTAACTGTACACGCTTTCATATGATTTCACTTTAATTTGGCCATGTTTCTTTCCATTGCTCTGCTCTTCCAATTCCTGTGAAACAAACACCCAAGTTGACAGAAATCATGTGTTTACAAATGCTCTGTTTCCCACGTGCATTCCTATCATATTCTGGTGTTTTTCCTATCCCTACGTTTTTAGGATCCTGCAAGCCAAAGGAGCCCTTACAAAATTACTTCAGTTACAGGTAGGTGTCTAAGAAAACTTTGTGTGGTTTGTCCTACTCCTACCGTGACGTCGTCCACCTCATGTGAGTTGCTCCATCGACAGAAGCATCCACCAAACCAGACATCACGACTCCTGGCCGTCTTTCGCTACCTCAGATCTCCTTCCCTGCTGCCGGCACCCACCGCAACTGCATCACCATCATCAACTCAGCAAATGAACCTGAGGAGTACACGGGTCCAGAAGAGAGGTCACACTCTTTTGTTTCTCCTTATGTTATGCATTGCTTAATATTACCAGGTACTTTATCATCCTGTTGACCTCTTAGACTCCAAGTCAGGTCCAAATTAATGTTCAAACCTGAGTTTTATAATTACTTGTGAGGCATATATCAAGGCAGCTGTGAATATTATCTGTCCATTATCTGGTTCACTTATGGTATGCCTATGTTGTTCATCTTGGGTGGGAAACAAATAGTAAAGCAATCATCATCTGTCTTTTTATTAAATTAAAGCTATCATCATCCTACTATCATTATTTTTGGTTGTTACCATCACTCTAGATTTCTGCATGCTCTCCTTACATAATCTCACTATATTTTTTTGTATGCATGTCAGATATTGTACACAGTCATGATGAAGATCTAGAGAAAAAAAGAAGAGTTTTGTGTGGTAATACAATGTCATGCAGACATCGCTCCATGGTGGGTTCAATGGCAAACCCTTCCCCCCTTCTCTAGATTGTAATCCAGAGGAAAATATCTATTTTGAGGCGGATTCAGACGTAGCTGACCACTCCTATTTACCCCTAAGGTGTTTGCTCTAACTTGGCATGATGATGTTGGTCATATCATGCATATGTTGCCTTGTAGTGCCTACTTTCGACATCATATATGTCATCTACTTAGTTTAGACATGTTCTGTAATGCCACCTGTTTATTTTCTATATCATATATGGGAATTATGCAGTCTCATCTCTTTTAGCCAGCCATAATATATGTGAAATATGCAATGCCATCCTATTTAACCAGGCATCATATATTTGAATGATATCTTACCCATCCTTTTCTTCATTACATTTCCATTTGTCGAAAATGTTTGTACATTAAACTACTCTTCCTATGAATCAGCCATTTGAGTGGTAATGGAAAAATCTAGAGTGAAAACAAGGTCTTCAGAGCAGACAGTGCTACCTGTTGAAGAAGATCTCTTGCTAGGTCCCGATAGCTCCTCATAGATGGATTCAGGGACAGATGACCACTCCTATTCCCCCACCGAGGTGTATGCTCTAACTTGGCACGGTTATACTGCTCATATCATGCATATGGTGTTGTGCATTGCATAGGTTAGACATCATATACACAATATTCAACACCATGTTCTTAGTTCAGACATCGTATATGCGAATGCCCTCTACTTTTAAACATATAAATCACATATGTGAATTAAATCATGCGATCCTGATTACTTAGATAACATGTATGTGAATTATGTCATGCGAGCCTGTATACTAAAGACATCATATAATTATCTCATGCCATCCTGTTTAGTTAGTCATCATATCTTTGAATTATGCCATGCTATGCTATCCAGTTTACATAGACATCATATATGTGAAATTATGTCATGCTATCCTTTTTATTTAAACAATATACATGTCAACTATTTCATGCCCTCTTTTTCTACACTATCTATTGCATCTATCTCTCATACAATGTCTGCACATTCAACTATGTTTCATGTTTATCAGCCATTTGAATTGGAGCGGGTGATGGTAGTATCTAGCAGAGTAAAAACATGGTCTTCAAATAAAACAGTGCTACCTCTTGGTGTAGATAGCACCCCGGTTATACATGCACGGGAACCAGCCCTACCACACATACCCCAGACTCTCACAGATTGTACCCCTGCTGCGATGGACAGAGAACCAGCTTCACCCAATCTAACCCCAACCCTAGCAGATAGTAACCTAGTTCCTGTTGACACAGCACCATCTCCACCACAGAGATCCCAAACAAGAGCATTTAGTAAGGCAGCTCCTGTGCCCAAAGCGCGAGTACTACCACGGCGAACCCCAACTCCACCAGTTAGTGCACCTATTCCCGTGGAGGAAGCACAACCAGTCAGTCGTAGTTTAGCATCTATCACATTCGATGTTGTTAAATGCTATGTGTGTATCTTCCCATCATGGAAATATTATACTAAAGATGAAGGAAAATGCCAGTTGCAGGTGTTTGTCTAGGAGTTATGTGTAAGTAATGTTATTCCTGGCAATTACATTGCTTTGTCTCGTACATTCTACCTCCATGATGGTTATAATGCAACAAATTTTCCCATTTTTCTCTACAGAGAAGGACCGATTTGGAAACTCGGGATGGGGTAACATGTGCTATTACCTCTTCTATCTCCAAGAATGCTTGGTGGCAGTATCGGAATTACCTGAAGAAAACGTACTTCACTAGCAATGAAACTCATCAAATTCCCTTACGTTCTCCTGAGACACATTTACTGGACGATGACTGGGAACGCCTTGTTCTGTACTGGTCCCGAACCAAGAATGTGGTAAGGTCTATGAGCTCATTTTCTATTTTAAGTACTATATTCTTGCGTCTTAATGTACTCTGTTCATGTAGAACAAGTGCTTAAACCTGAAGAACAATATATCATGCATACTGCTTTGCTCTTGTATCACTGTATTTACTCATACAAACTTATTTTTAAATGGAAGGATCCAATCGAAACTCCAATGGCACAACACGTATGTTTACGCATGTTTTTTTAACAGGTTTGCTCTTATAAATAGCTCTGTTGGTTTCAACTTAAATTGTGTCTACAGTTGACTTCATATATCATGCACATTACTAGCATCACAACAGTGTTGGGGAACGTAGCATGCAATTTCAAAAAAAATCTACGATCACGCAAGATCTATCTAGGAGATGCATAGCAACGAGAGGGGGAGAGTGTGTCCATGTACCCTCGTAGAACGAAAGCGGAAGCATTAGGTTAACGTGGTTGATGTGGTCGAACATCTTCACGATCCAACCGATCTAGTTCCGAACGTATGGCACCTCCGAGTTCAGCACACGTTCAGCTCGATGATGTCCCTCGAACTCTTGATCTAGCAGAGGGTCGAGGGAGAGTTCCGTCAGCACAATGACGTGGTGACGGTGATGGTGATGTGATCCGCGCAGGGCTTCGCCTAAGCACTACGACGCTATGACCGGAAGAGTAAACTGTGGAGGGGGTACCGCAACTGCTAAGAGAACAACTGTTGTGCTTTGGGGTGCCCCTGCCCCATATATAAAGGAGGGGAGCATGAGGCCAACTAACAAGGGGCGCGCCAAGGGGGGAGTCCTACTAGGACTCCACTCCTAGTAGGATTCGCCCCCCTTTTTCCTTTCTCATCGGAGGGTAAAAGGGAAGGAGAGGGAGAGGGAGAGGGAAAGAGGAAAGGGGGCTGCGCCACCCTCCCCCATATCCAATTCGGACTCTCTTGGGGGGGCACCCTGCGGGCTCCCCTCTCTTTCTCCCCTATAGCCCATGAAGGCCCATTACTTCCCTGGGGAGTTCTGGTAATCCCTCAGTACTCCGATAAATATCGAAAACGTCCCGAAACCATTGCGGTGTCCAAATACTATCGTCCAATATATCAATCTTTACCTCTTGAGCATTTCGAGACTCCTCGTCATTTTTCGTGATCTCATCCGGGACTCCGAACAATCTTCGGTCACCAAAACACATAACTCATAATACAAATCGTCATCAAACGTTAAGCGTGTGGACCCTACGGGTTCGAGAACTATGTAGACATGACCGAGACACATCTCCGATCAATAAGAAACAGCGGAACCTGGATGCTCATATTGGTTCCTACATATTCTACGAAGATCTTTATCGGTCAAACCGCAGTAACAACATACGTTATTCCCTTTGTCATCGGTATGTTACTTGCCCAAGAGATTCGATCGTCGGTATCCTCATACCTAGTTCAATCTTGTTATCGACAAGTCTCTTTACCCATTCCATAACGCATCATCCCGCAACTAAGTCATTAGTCACATTGCTTGCAAGGCTTATAGTGATGTGCATTACTGAGAGGGCCCAGAGATACCTCTCCAATACTTAGAGTGACAAATCCTAATCTTGATCCATGCCAACCCAACAAACACCTTCGGAGACACCTGTAGATCATATTTATAATCACCCAGTTATGTTGTGACGTTTGATAGCACAGTAGGTGTTCCTATGGTATTCGGGAGTTGCATAATGTCATAGTCATAGGAATATGTGTAAGTCATGAAGAAAGCAATAGCAATAAAACATAAAAATCATTATCCTAAGCTAACGGTGGGTCTTGTCCATCACACCATTCTCTAATGACGTGATCCCGTTCATCAAATGACAACACAAGTCTATGGTCAGGAAACTTTAACCATCTTTGATTAACGAGCTAGTCAAGTAGAGGCATACTAGGGACACTCTATTTTGTCTATGTATTCACACATGTACTAAGTTTCCGGTTAATACAATTCTAGCATGAATAATAAACATTTATCATGATATCAGGAAATATAAATAACAACTTTATTTTTGCCTCTAGGGCACATTTCCTCCAGTCTCCCACTTGCACTAGAGTCAATAATCTAGATTACATAGTAATGATTCTCACACCCATGGAGTCTTGGTGTTGATCATGTTTTGCTCGTGGAAGAGGCTTAAGCAACATTCAGATCCGTGTGAATTTTGCAAATCTCTATGTCTCCCTCCTTGACTTGATCGCGGATGGAGTTGAAGCATCTCTTGATGTGTTTGGTTCTCTTGTGAAATCTGGATTCCTTCGCTAAGACAATTGCTCTAGTATTGTCACAAAAGATTTTCATTGGACCCTATGCACTAGGTATTACACCTAGATCGGATATGAACTCCTTCATTTGCTGCTTCCGAAGCAGCTATGTACTCCGCTTCACATGTAGATCCCGCCACAACGCTCTGCTTGGAACTGCACCAACTGACAGCTCCACCATTCAATATAAATACGTATCCAATTTGTGACTTAGAGTCATCCAGATCAGTGTCAAAACTCGCATCGACGTAACCATTTTGCGACAAGCTCTTTGTCACCTCCATAAACGAGAAACATATCCTTAGTCCTTTTCAGGTATTTCAGGATGTTCTTGACCATTGTCTAGTGATCCACTCCTGGATTACTTTGGTACCTCCCTGCTAAACTTATAGCAAGGCACACATCAGGTCTGGTACACAGCATTGCATACATGATAGAACCTATGGCTGAGGCATAGGAAATGACTTTCATTTTCTCTTTATCTTCTAAAGTGGTCGGGCATTGAGTCTGACTCAACTTCACACGTTGTAACACAGGCAAGAACCCTTTCTTTGACTGGTCCATTTTGAACTTCTTCAAAACTTTATCAAGGTATGTGCTTTGTGAAAGTCCAATTAAGCGTCCTGATCTATCTCTATAAATCTTGATGCCCAATATATAAGAAGCTTCACCGAGGTCTTTCATTGAAAATTTCTTATTCAATTATACTTTTATGCTATCCAGAAATTCTGTATTATTCCCAATCAAAAATATGTCATCCACTAACAAGGTTGATCAAGTCTTGTTCAAAAACTCATTCCAAATCGCATGAAACCAGAAAAATATCGAATAACACTAGGTTGCCTCAACGGGGATATGCACATCCCCAACAATAAGAATATCATATTTCTTCTTGATAGTAGGAAGAGGAAATTCAAAACCTCCAATAGTAATCGTTGAAAATTTTCCAATAGAGTTGATACTATGGACTTGAGGTTGTTTCCTCGAAAAGTGTACCGTATGCTCATTACCATTAACATGAAAAGCGACATTGCCTTTGTTACAATCAATAACAGCCCCTGCAGTATTCAAAAAGGGTCTACCAAGGATAATCTACATACTATCGTCCTCGGGATTATGAAGAATAACAAAGTCCGTTAAAATAGTAATGTTTGCAACCACAACAGGCACATCCTCACAAATACCGATAGGTATAGCAGTTGATTTATCGGCCATTTGCAAAGATATTTCAGTAGGTGTCAACTTATTCAAATCAAGTCTACGATATAAAGAGAGGGGCATAACACTAACACCAGCTCCAAGATCACATAAAGCAGTTTTAACATAGTTTCTTTTAATGGAGCATGGTATAGTTGGTACTCCTGGATCTCCAAGTTTCTTTGATATTCCACCCTTGAAAGCGTAATTAGCAAGCATGGTGGAAATTTCAGCTTCGGGTATCTTCTGATATCCTTCATGTACTTAGCATAAGGGTTCATTTTAAGCATATCAGTCAAATGCATACGCAAAAAGATAGGTCTAATCATTTCAGCAAAGCGCTCGAAATCCTCATCATCCTTTTTTCTTGGATGGTTTAGGAGGAAAAGGCATGGGTTTATGAACCCATGGTTCTCTTTCCTTACCGTGCTTCCTAGCAACAAAGTATCTCTTATCATAACGTTGATTCTTTGATTGTGGGTTATCAAGATCAACAACAGGTTCAATCTCTACATCATTGTTATTTCTAGGTTGAGCATCAACATGAACATCATCATTAACATTATCACTAGGTTCATGTTCATTACCAGATTGTGTTTCAGCATCAGAAATACAAATGTCATTGGGATTCTCAGGTGTGTCTTCAACAGGTTCACTAGAAGCATGCAAAGTCCTGTCATTTTTCTTTTTCTTCTTCTTAGAAGAACTAGGTGCATCAACATTAGTTCTCTGAGAATCTTGCTCAATTCTCTTAGGGTGGCCCTCAGGATATAAAGGTTCCTGAGTCATTTTACCCCCTCTAGTCATAACTATAACAACATTATCATTTTTCTTATTATTTAATTCATTGAGAAAATCATTCTGAGCTTTAAGCACTTGTTCTACTTGAGTTGTAACCATAGAAGCATGTTTACTAATAAGTTTAAGTTCACCTTTACCTCTAGACATATAATCACTCAAGTGTTCAAGCATTGTGTTTCAATTGTCTACCAACATAAGCATTGAAGTTTTCTTGTTTAACAATAAAACTACCAAACTCATCTAAGCATTGGCTAGCAGACTTATTACGAGGAATATCACCTTCATCAAATCTATAAAGATAATTTACCTTTACTACATGTGTCGGGTTATCAAGACCATGTTTTTCTTCAATAGGTGGTAAATTCTTAACATCTTGAGCTTTAATACCTTTTTCTTTCATAGATTTCTTTGCCTCTTGCATATCTTCAGGACAGAGAAATAGAATACCCATTTTCTTCGGAGTTGGCTTAGGAGTTGGTTCAGGAAGTGTCCAATCATTTTCATTACTCAACATATTATTCAATAGTAATTCATCTTGATCAACTGTTCTTTCCCTGAAAACACAACCAGCACAACTATCCAGGTAGTCTCTGGAAGCATCGGTTAGTCCATTATAAAAGATATCAAGTATTTCATTTTTTTGAGAGGATGATCAGGCAAAGCTTTAAGTAATTGGAGAAGCCTCCCCCAAGCTTGTGGGAGACTCTCTTCTTCAATTTGCAAAAAAAAAATATTTCCCTTAAAGGAGCTTGTTTCTTATTAGCGGGGAAATATTTAGCAGAGAAGTAATAAATCATATCCTGGGGACTATGCACACATCCAGGATCAAGAGAATTAAACCATGTTTTAGCATCACCCTTTAATGACAACGGAAACAACTGAAGGATAAAGTAATAGCGAGTTTTCTCATCATGAGTAAACAGGGTGGCTATATCATTTAATTTACTAAGATGTTCCACAACAGTTTCAGATTCATAGCCATAGAAAGGATCAGATTCAACCAAAGTAATTCACTCAGGATCGAAAGAGAAATCATAATCCTTATCGGAAAGAAAGATAGGTGAAGTAGCAAAAGCAGGGTCATGTTTCATTCTAGCATTCAAAGACTTTTCTTTAAGCTTAGCTAATGATTTCTTAAGATCAGATCTATCATTGCAAGCTAAGAACTCTCTAGCAGTTTATTCATCCATAACATAACCCTCATGCACACCAGGCAATTCATATCTAGGGGGAGAATCTTCATCATCACTTTCATCAATATTATCAGTTTCAGTAATTTCATTCTCTCTAACCCTAGCAAGTTGTTCATCAAGTAATTCACCTAATGGCACAGTATTATCAAGCATAGAAGTAGTTTCATCATAAGTATCATGCAAAGTAGAAGTGGCATCATCAATAACATGCGACATGTCAGAATGAATAGCAGGAGTAGGTGTCGCAAGTTTACTCAAAACAGAAGGTGAATCAAGTACAGAGCTAGATGGAAGGTCCTTACCTCCCCTCGTAGTTGAGGGAAAAATCTTGGTTCTTTTATCTTTCAAGTTCTTCATAGTGATCAGAAGATATAAATCCCAAGTGACTCAAAGAATAGAGCTATGATCCCCGGTAACAGCGCCAAAAAATAGTCTTGATAACCCACAAGTATAGGGGATCGCAACAGTTTTCGAGGGTAGAGTATTCAACCCAAATTTATTGATTCGACACAAGGGGAGCCAAAGAATATTATCAAGCATTAGAAGCTGAGTTGTCAATTCAACCACACCTAGAAACTTAATATTTGCAACAAAGTATTTAGTAGCAAAGTAAGATGATAATAGCAGTAACGGCAGCAAAAGTGATAGTTTTGGTTTTATATAGTGATTGTAACAGTAGCAACGGAAAAGTAAATAAGTGAAGAACAATATGTGAAAAGCTCGTAGGCAATGGATCAGTGATGGATAATTATGTCGAATGCTATTCCTCATGCAATAGTTATAACATAGGGTGACACAGAACTAGCTCCAGTTCATCAATGTAATGTAGGCATGTATTCCGAATATAGTCATGCATGCTTATGGAAAAGAACTTGCATGACATCTTTTGTCCTACCCTCCCATGGCAGTGGGGTCCTATTGGGAACTAAGGGATATTAAGGCCTCCTTTTAATAGAGTACCGGACCAAAGCATTAACACTTAGTGAATACATGAAATCCTCAAACTACGGCCATCAGTGGTAAGTATCCTGATTATTGTCACTTCAGGGTTAACGGATCATAACACATAATAGGTGACTATAGACTTGCAAGATAGGATCAAGAACTCACATATATTCATGAAAACACAATAGGTTCAGATCTGAAATCATGGCACTCGGGCCCTGGTGACAAGTATTAAGCATAGCAAAGTCATAGCAACATCAATCTCAAAACATAATGGATACTAGGGATCAAACCCTAACAAAACTAACTCGGTTACGTGATAAATCTCATCCAACCCATCACCGTCCAGCAAGCCTACGATGGAATTACTCACACACGGCGGTGAGCATCATGAAATTGGTGATGGAGGAAGGTTGATGATGACGATGGCGACGGATTCCCCTCCCCGGAGCCCCGAACGGACTCCAGATCAGCCCTCCCAAGAGAGATTAGGGCTTGGCCGTGGCTCCGTATCGTAAAACACGATGAATCCTTCGCTCTAATTTTTTTTCTCCCCGAACGTGAATATATGGAGTTGGAGTTGAGGTCGGTGGAGCGTCAGGGGGGCCATGAGGCAGGGGGTGCGCCCCCTCCCTCGTGGACAGGGTGTGGGCCCCTGGCCTTGATTCTTTCGCCAGTATTTTATATATATTCCAAAACTATTCTCCGTTGATTTTTAGGTCATTCCAAGAACTTTTATTTCTGCACAAAAATAACACCATGGCAATTCTGGTGAAAACAGCGTTAGTCCGGGTTAGTTCCATTCAAATCATGCAAGTTAGAGTCGAAAACAAGGGCAAAAGCGTCTGGAAAAGTAGATACGATGGAGACGTATTAGTATGCTGGTTTGCCTCCGGCATATCTATAATTTTGTGTGATGTCTAATGATGTTGGTTCATATGTCTCCAACGTATCTATAATTTCTAATTGTTCCATGCTATTATATTATCTATTTTGGATGTTAATGGGCTTATTTATACACTTTTATATTATTTTTGGGACTAACCTACTAACCCAACGCCGAGTGCAAATTGTTGTTTTTTGCCTATTTGAGTGTTTCGCGGAAAAGGAATATCAAACGGAATCCAAACGGAATGAAACCTTCGGGAGACTTATTTTTGGAACAAGCGTGATCCAGAGGACTTGGAGTAGATATCAAGAAATCAACGAGGAGGCCACGAGGCAGGGAGACGCGCCTGCCCCCCCTGGGCGCACCCCCACCCTTGTGGGCCCCTCGTAGCTCCACCGACCTACTTCTTCCTCCTATATATGTCCATATACCCCGAAAACATCCAGGAGCACCACGAAACCCTATATCCACCGCCGCAACCTTCTGTACCCAAGAGATCCCACCTTGGGGCCTTTTCCGGAGCTCCGCCGGAGGGCGAATCGATCACGGAGGGCTTCTACATCAACACCATAGCCCCTCCAATTATGTGTGAGTAGTTTACCACAGACCTTCGGGTCCATAGTTTTTAGCTAGATGGCTTCTTCTCTCTCTTTGGATCTCAATACAATGTTCTCCTCGATCTTCTTGGTGATCTATTTGATGTAACTCTTTTTGCGGTGTGTTTGTCGAGATCCGATGAATTATGCGTTTATGATCAAGTTTATCTATGAACAATATTTGATTCTTCTCGGAAATCTTTTATGTATGATTGGTTATCTTTGCAAGTCTCTTCGAATTATCAGTTTGGTTTGGCCTACTAGATTGATCTTTCTTCCAATGGGAGAAGTGCTTAGCTTTGGGTTCAATCTTGCGGTGTCCTTTCCTAGTGACAGCAGGGGCAGTGTCGGTGTCAAAACCGGCGGATCTCGGGTAGGGGGTCCCGAACTGTGCGTCTAGGCTAGATGGTAAGAGGAGGCAGGGGATACGACGTTTTACCCAGGTTCAGGCCCTCTTGATGGAGGTAAAACCCTACGTCCTGCTTGATTGATATTGATGATATGGGTAGTACAAGAGTAGATCTACCACGAGATCAGAGAGGCTAAACCCTAGAAGCTAGCCTATGGTATGATTGTATGTTATGGTTGTTGTCCTAAGGACTAAAACCCTTCGGTTTATATAGACAACGGAGAGGGTTAGGGTTACACAAGGTCGGTTACAAAAGGGGAGATATCCATATCCGTATTGCCTAGCTTGCCTTCCACGCCAAGTAGGGTCCCATCCGGGCACGAGACGAAGTCTTCAATCTTGTATCTTCATAGTCTAACAGTCCGGCCAATGGAGATAGTCCGGCTGTCCAGAGACCCCCTTATCCAGGACTCCCTTAGTAGCCCCTGAACCAGGCTTCAATGACGATGAGTCCGGCGCGCAGTATTGTCTTCGGCATTGCGAGGCGGGTTCCTTCTCTGAATACATCACAGAAGAATTTGAATACGAGGATAGTGTCCGACCCTGCAAAATAAGTTCCACATTCCACCGTAGAGAGAATAATATTTTCGCAGATCTAAATTGCTGGCTTGTTTTGGCAGCATGACGTTACGTCACGGCCCGGTGTTTATTCGAACCGTTTCTTTTAACCAGCCCCGCACATAACGCGAGGCAGTTTTTCGACATGTCTTGTCAAAGCAGAGATCATGTCCCCTTATTACGGGATTCTCATCAATACGGGCATGGGTAACCCAACCGCGCCATTAATTGCAGCGCTTGGGGGATAAGCGAGTTTTACCAGGCAGGTGGGGACACTTATTTTCGTCCGCCCATATAAAGGGATAAGGATTCACCTTTCTATCCATGCCTTCTTCCTCCTTTGCTCATCCGTTTTCGCACACTCAAGCTCTAGCGCCCAAGTCCGCTCTTCCCACCTCGACCTTATCCAATCATGTCCGGAGCGGGAGGCGGGTGGATTGTCTCCTCTGTCACGGAGGGAGACATCAAGAAACTGAGGAGAGCCGGATACCTGCCCGACGACATCGCGCACCGGCTCCCAGATGAGGGGCAGCTCATCCCCACCCCCAGGCCCAATGAGAGGGTAGTATTCCTCACCCATTTCCTCCGCGGACTAGGATTCCCTCTCCATCCCTTTGTCCGGGGGCTCATGTTTTATTACGGCCTGGATTTCCACGATCTGGCCCCGAACTTCATCCTCAATATCTCGGCATTTATCATCATGTGCGAGGCCTTCCTCCACATCAATTCCCACTTCGGCTTATGGCTGAAGACCTTCAATGTCAAGCCGAAGGTGGTGGGCGGCCGCTAGGCGGAGTGCGGAGGCGCCATGGTGGGCAAGATGCCCAACATAACATGGCTCGAGGGCTCCTTTGTGGAAACCATAAAGGGGTGGCAATCGGGGTGGTTCTATATCACCGAGCCACGCGACCCTGCATGGGCAGTGGCCCCCGAGTTCCGATCTGGCATCCCCACGCGGCTCACCTCCTGGAAAGAGAAGGGCCTGTCCTGGGGTAGTTCGAAAGAGCTAACCGGACTCCAAACATGTATTCAAAACATGGTGGACAAGAAGCTCAAGCTTTTCAACATAGTCCAAGTCATGCTCATCCACCGGATACTCCCGTGCCAACAACGGGAGTTCAACTTGTGGGAGTTCAATCCGGCGCAGCACCGAACTCTGAACAGCCTCTTCGACACGACTCATGAAGACGCCTGGAGGGTGCTGTTCAAAAGTGCCGAGGTCCCCCCCCCCTATTACTGAGCATCGCAGATTCAGCGCCAAGCCAGTTCGGTAAGCTGCTTTACCTTTCACAGGATACTTATTATTTTTATATAGATTGACTCTATGCGGGATCTAAACTCCCGTACCTTTGACAGGACTGGCAGAAGATGGCTGGACAAATCGGCTGTTCGGCTCCTTTGCCCGAAGGCCCCGCAGACGCTCTTCTGGCAAAGATGTTGACTCCGGCCCCTTATACGGTGCCAAAGAAGACCAAGAAGGCCAAGGGAACCCGAAAGAGTTCCCGGCGCCAGGCGTCGTCGGACTCACCGTCCGATGACTCTGCGGCGCACTCTTCTCCCGAAGACGAGGAAGAAGAAGAAGAAGAAGATGCTCCCCCACCGACTGGGGGAGACAAGAAAAGGAAGGCCGCCCCAACTGGGGAGGCCGGAGGGTCCAAGAAGGGAAGGACTCTCCTTCTGAACGGTTCAACCGCCGCCGACGAAGGCGAAGATGAGTGGTTGCCCAGGGTCAAGCCCCCAGGGAGATCGTAAGTATTCGGATACCAGAGTAACTCATAGGATTCCTTTGTCGCACTGCTTTCCCTAACGCCGAACGCAATTATGCAGGCCGCCATGAGCCAGTATCGATGTATCATCGGACGGCTCCTTGGGCTTGTCGGACATGGATAGCGATCTAGTCCCGACCACCACCTCCCCTCATCCTGCCGACGATGCCGAGGTGTTGTCTCAAGAGGCACCGGATCAAGGGGAGACAGTCCCAGAGGCGCCTCAAGGCGACCTTCCGGACTCCGGGAGCCGAGGGGACGGAGCCCCCGAGAGCTCCAAGTTCGGCCCTCAGCCGAACACCGCGCCGGACCCTCCAGCGGTTCCAGGCTCGGGCAGGCGGCCTCCTTCTAAGAGGGGCAAGACACCTGTGCCGGTGACCTCTGTCCATCTAGAGGCACCGGACAATCTGCTGGAAGCGCTTCGCAGCGTTTCCATCGACGAGGAGCACCGCACTATCATGAGTGCGGAGATCCAGAAGGTTCAGTCCGCCAAGAGCGGATTGACTGAAGCCTGTGCCAGCCTTCTAACAGGCTTCGAGTTAAGTGTTTTAAAATGTAGTAGAAATATTACCGCATAGACAGTAGCCCCTGATGCTTTGTTCAGTGTTCACAAAGAAAAGCCGAACAGAGGATCAAATAATATCGCAGGAGTCTAATATAAGTATGTCAATATGCATATGCAGGCTTCGCTGTTGGCGTCCGCCGCACTAACTGCGGAGGTCACCGTACTGAAGCAGGACCTCGATGGGTCCAGGAAAGAGCTCGGCCTTGCCAAGAGGCAGCTCGAGGAGAACAAGGGTAAGTAATACCCTGTCTTATGTATATATGTAAAGAGGACGCGATTGCAAAATGACAGGATCATCGTATGTTTGCCAGGGGCCACGACCGAGGTGGCGACCCTGAAGCAAGCGTTAACCAAGGCCGAAGATATAGCGGCCAAGGAGCGCACCGAGCAAGAAAAGCACGACGCTCGGGTGGGTGAGGTGTAGCAAGAGCTCCAGGCTCTTGTGGTGAAGCACGAGGCATTGGAGCTTGACTCCAAGACGTGGGAGTCTGAGCTTGCCGCGGCCCTCAAGAGTGTAAAAAGTGCCAAGGCCGATGCCCAAAAGGCCCTCCAAGAGATCGACGCGATGAAGAAGATAGAGGCGGGTAAGGCTTTCTATATGCAAAGCAAGCATGTAAAGGTAAATTACCGATTACTTACCCGGATCCAAAGCTCGTCAAGAGCATTCGCAGATTTGCCCCGCAGTGTGTCTGATGCCGCACAATTTTACCAGGCCGAGGACGGAAGCTCGACGGAGAAGCTGTTCTGGTCTCAGTATGCTGAGGCCGAACATCCGGTGCCAATGAGCGACCAGCTGAAGCAGATGGTCGATCTACATAAGGCGGCCGATCAGGCCATGAAGAGCTTTATAGTCTGGTTGTGGCCTGGCGACGCCCTTTCGAACAGCTTCTTCGGCCTGGTGAGGCATCTTGTGGATGCATGCCCGCGGCTGGAGGTCGTCAAGCGATCTGTCTACATTGAAGGTGCACGCCGGGCTTTCGCCCGTGTGAAATTGCAGTGGGTCAAGCTAGACGCCATGAAGCTGACCAAGGAGGGGCCGCCAGAGGGCAAGGAGCACCGCCACCCCGAGATGTACTACGAGGGTGTTCTGCCGGGCGCCCATCTCATCGCGGACGAGTGTTCAAAAGATGTAATATTTGAATGAGACTTGCTCGTTTTATCATGTATGTATGAAAACTTGTTTCATATGCTCTATGCAACGCTTGTTGGAATTTAAAATATTACCTTCTGTTTGGCTGTTTATCCAATCTGAGAGATGGCTAGTCCTCGGCTTCTGCCCCCATGCCACGAGTGCTGGGGTGTTCGGGATAAACCTGGGCACTCTTGTTCCCATGTTTGGGTCCTTCGAGGGAGGTGCTCAGCACAACGAACAAGGCAACTAGACTAATAATGCTTTATCACTCTCACTTAGCCATAGAATTCTATAATTTTAAATTTCGACGAAGCCCCTGGTATTCGGAAGGCCGAATTCGGGGCGCGATACACGCCTGTAAGCCGGACAGGGCCGGCCCCTAGCCCTAAGCGGCATAAGTCTTTAGGGACTCGAAAAACCTCGCCGAACAGCGACCAATCTCTCGCCTTATCATGACAGTCAGTTTTAGCTTTCTCTACTTAGGTGCTAGGCCCGGCAGAACCGGGGCACAATCGTAGTAGTTCTCCTAGCGCTACCTTAGACGATAGAGCGGAACGTAAGGTACCAAAACATAGGAGCCGGGAAAACCCAACATTTGACCAAAGACATGATTCGGAGCTGATGCATATAATGCTATAAGTTCGGGGTGCCGCACTTGTGAAAGTGTTCGGACTTTTCACACCGCATTGTGGGGTATGTAAGCCCCTGGTGTATTGGCCGTACCAGAGTGTATGGTTGTAAGGCGTCATTAATGAACACACACACACACACACATATATATATATATATATATATATATATATATATATATATAACAAGAATGCAATAATAGTCGTAATGTCATGCTTTGTTTATTAAAAAATTGCGTTAAAGCAGAGTGATACAGATAGTGCGATAAGCAAAGAGTAGGACTATGTCCCTTCCAAGGACAAGCTGAGGAATGATATTAAATTGAATATTTCACTCGTTACTGTAATCAACATGGGAATTCCGTGGTATAACGTAGCTGTCTGCCTCCTTGGTTGCTGCATCATGTGTTCGGCAATAGTGCTGCCGGACAGTGTTTCCAGAGATTAAGGTCCTCAAAGAAAAAGAAAAATAACCAAACAGGAAGCCCCTAGTGCAGCTTAAGCCGCGTCTTGGGGCGTGCCGCAGTTGTGCCCCCTTCCCCACCTGTGCCCATGGTATTTTTAATGTGTAATTATGTACGTGCGGCATGAGTTTCGCCGCTGGGCTGGGATTGGGGTGGCCGCCGTATTGCTACGCGAGCTCAGATCGCGCCAGGCGGTCTATTTGCCGATTGCCCCGAGCGCGCTTGAAGGTGTCCGGGCTGTGAAGCGCCGAACTGGTTGATTGCCTTGAGAGGCTGCTTTGCATTTCTGCTGCGAGGGCTGCGGTGTGCTTCTCTGTTCGGAGAGAGCGCTCTGTGTTTCCATTGACTGTAATAACTCCGCGAGGTCCTGGCATCTTGAGCTTGAGGTATGCATAATGCGGTACCACATTGAATCTAGAAAATGCGGTTCGCCCGAGCAGCGCGTGATAACCACTGCGGAACGGGACTATATCGAAGATTAACTCTTCGCTTCGGAAGTTATCCGGGGATCCGAAGACCACTTCCAGTGTAATTGAGCATGTGCAATGGGCCTCTATACCTGGAATGACGCCCTTAAAGGTCGTTTTTGTGGGTTTGATCCTTGAGGGGTCTATACCCATTTTGCGCACTGTGTCCTGATAAAGCAGGTTCAGGCTGCTGCCGCCGTCCATAAGGACTCGAGTGAGGTGAAATCCGTCGATGATTGGGTCTAGGACTAGTGCGGCGAATCCGCCATGACGGATACTAGTGGGGTGGTCCCTGTGATCAAAAGTGATCGGATAGGAGGACCAAGGGTTGAACTTTGGGGCGATTGGCTCCAATGCATATATGTCCCTGAGCGCACGCTTCCGCTCCCTCTTGGGGATGTGGGTTGCGTATATCATGTTCACCGTCCGCACTTGCGGGGGAAATCTCTTCTGTCCTCATGTGTGCGGCTGCCGGGGCTCCTCCTCGTCATCGCTATGCGGCCCCTTGTCCTTGTTTTCGGCAATTAACTTGCTAGCCTGCTTGAACACCCAACAATCCCTATTGGTGTGATTGGCTGGCTTGTCTGGGGTGCCGTGTATTTGACACGAGCGATCGAGTATACGGTCCAAGCTGGACGGACCCGGCGTACTTTGTTTGAATGGCTTTTTTCGCTGACCGGGTTTAGAGCCTTTGAATCCGGCATTGACTGTCGTATCCTCAGTATTTTCGCTGTTAATGCGGCCCTTATGCTTATTGCGACGTGACCTGCTATTGCCGTCCTTGGTATCTGAGGTACCATGGTTCTTTGATATGTTATTACTGCGAGCCAGCCAGCTGTCTTCTCCCGCACAAAAGCGGGTCATGAGCGTCGTGAGAGCTGCCATAGATTTTGGCTTTTCCTGACCAAGGTGCCGGGCTAGCCACCCGTCTCGGATGTTGTGCTTGAAAGCCGCTAAGGACTCCGCATCCGGACAATCGACGATTTGATTTTTCTTTGTAAGGAACAGAGTCTAGAATTGCCTGGCCGACTCTTCTGGCTGCTGAATTATGTGGCTCAAATCATCGGCGTCTGGTGGTCGCACATAAGTGCCCTGAAAGTTGTCAAGGAATGCGGCTTCTAGATCTTCCCAACAGCTAATGAAGTCCGCTGGCAAGCTTTTAAGCCAATGCCGCGCTGGTCCTTTGAGCTTTAGTGGGAGGTATTTGATGGCGTGTAAGTCATCGCCGCGGGTCATGTGGATGTGGAGGAGGAAGTCCTCAATCCATACTGCGGGATCTGTTGTGTCGTCGTATGATTCAATATTTATAGGTTTGAAACCTTCTGGGAATTGATGTTCCATTACTTCGTCTGTGAAGCATAAGGGGTGTGCGGCGCCTCTGTATTGGGCTATATCGCGACGCAGCTCGAATGGGTCTTGCCCGCTGTGTTCGGCCCGGCCGGATTTGCTTTTACTGTATCCAGCATGACGTTTGTCGTCGTGCAGAGTGGTGCGCCCTCGTGATCCGTAGATCGATCTTGATTTCTTTCCCTTGTCCTCCAATATGTCTCGCATGTCTGGCGTATCTCACCATGCCTTTTTATTTGAATGGCGTTGGGGTGGAGGCTGAGCTTTTGGCTGGAATGCCTCTCTATCGTGGCAACGAGGTGGCCGATCAGCCATATCATACGCTTCTTCCTCTAGTCGGGGTAGTAACCTGCGCCTTGGGTAACTCTTGGAGGGGTGCTCGAGTTTATATTCCTCGGCCACGAGGACTTCAGTCCATTTGTCAGCTAGCAGATCTTGATCAGCTTGAAGCTGCTGCTACTTTTTCTTTAGGCTATTTGCCATGGCCGTGGCCGTAAGCCAGCGCTTTGAAGCTCTCTTGTTCGACGGGATCCTCTAGTACGGCGAATTCATCGTCGCCGAGGCTTGCCTCGTCTTCGGAAGGGGACATGTGATTGTCATCCTCCTCCTCTCCGTCTGCCGCTCTCTCAGGAGAGCTGGCTCCTCCATCCTCCTGCTCTAAATCTTGTTGGAGGGGTTTTGTTGTTTTCTTCGGCACTATCCGGAGTGTTATTATCTCCTGTGCCGGTATCACCACTTTTGCTTTGGCGGGACTTAGAGCGGCGCCGCTGACGTCGGCGTTTGGGTTGCTTCTTGGAGGGGTCATCCTCCGCTATCCTGTCACCATTGCCTTCTTTGGGTGTATCCACCATGTATATGTCATATGACGAGGTTGCTTTCCAGTGCCCTATAGGTGCTGGTTCATGTTCGTCTCCTACATCGTCGTCCATACCGTCGATGTCTTCGGAGTCGAAGTCGAGCATGTCGGTTAAATCATCGACAGTGGCTACGAAGTGGGTGGTGGGTGGGCGTCGAATTTCTGCGTCGTTCACATCCCAATCATGTTGGCCATAATCCGGCCAGGGCTCTCCTGACAAAGAGAGAGACCTTAGTGAATTCAGGATGTCGCCGAAGGGCGAGTGCTGAAAGATATCCGCGGCGGTGAATTCCATGATCGGTGCCCAATCGGATTTGATTGGCAGGGGCGCGGATGGTTCGGAGTTCGGAAAAGAGTCCGGCACCTTGGAGTCACGGGCTGCACAGAGGTTTAGGCTAGTGTTCGGCTCGATCGCCATTGAGATGGAGCCCCTGAGGCGGTGTCTAACCACCCGTCCTCGACTGGCGCAGTTGGCTCCGAGCTAAGGATCAGAGCTGATGCGGGCGCGGCCTCTGGGGTACTGTTCAGCGGCATAGCTAGGTCATACCCATCGCGACAGTGCGGCGCACCCCGCCATGGCTCGAATCCATTGAAGATCAAGTCTCTGCGGATGTCGGCCATGTAGTTCAAACTTCCAAATCTGACCTGATGGCCAGGGGCGTAGCTTTCAATCTGCTCCAGATGGCCAAGCGAATTAGCCCGCAGTGCAAAGCTGCCGAATACGAAGATTTGTCCGGGGGGGAAGTCTCACCCTGGACCGCATCGCTATCGATGATAGTAGGAGCCATCAAGCCTAAGGGCGACAACACAGAGGAACTCTCAATGAAAGCACCAATGTCGGTGTCAAAACCGGTGGATCTTGGGTAGGGGGTCCCGAACTGTGCATCTAGGCTAGATGGTAACAGGAGGCAGGGGACACGATGTTTTACCGAGGTTCGGGCCCTCTTGATGGAGGTAAAACCCTACGTCCTGCTTGATTGATATTGATGATATGGGTAGTACAAGAGTAGATCTACCACGAGATCAGAGAGGCTAAACCCTAGAAGCTAGCCTATGGTATGATTGTATGTTATGGTTGTTGTCCTACGGACTAAAACCCTTCGGTTTATATAGACACCGGAGAGGGTTAGGGTGACACAAGGTCGGTTACAAAAGGGGAGATATCCATATCCGTATTGCCTAGCTTGCCTTCCAAGCCAAGTAGAGTCCCATCCGGACACGAGACAAAGTCTTCAATCTTGTATCTTCATAGTCTAACAGTCCGGCCAATGGAGATAGTCTGGCTGTCCGGAGACCCCCTTATCTAGGACTCCCTCAGGCAGCAAGGCACGTATTGTATTGTTGCCATCGAGGATAAAAAGATGGGGTTTATATCATATTGCTTGAGTTTATCCCCCTACATCATGTCATCTTGCCTAATGCATTACTCTGTTCTTATGAACTTAATACTCTATATGCATGCTGGATATCGGTCGATGTGTGGAGTAATAGTAGTAGATGCAGAATCGTTTTAGTCTACTGGTCGCGGACGTGGTGCCTATATACATGATCATGCCTAGATATTCTCATAATTATTCACTTTTCTATCAATTGCTCGACAGTAATTTGTTCACCCACCGTAATACTTATGCTATCTTGAGAGAAGCCACTAGTGAAACCTATGGCCCCCGGGTCTATCTTTTATGATATAAGTTTCCAATCTATTTTGCAATCTTTACTTTCAATCCATATCATAAAAATACCAAAAATATTTATCTTGTTATCTCTATCAGATATCACTCTCATAAGTGACCATAAAGGGATTGACAACCCCTTTATCGCGTTGGTTGCGAGGTTCTTATTTGTTTGTGTAGGTACGAGGGACTTGCGTGTAGTCTCCTACTGGATTGATACCTTGGTTCTAAAAAATTGAGGGTAATACTTACACTGATTTTCTGCATCATCCTTTCCTCTTCAAGGGAAAACCAAGGCAGTGCTAAAGAGGTAGCACTAGTCAAATCGGAGGCCCTCCAGAGGAGAGCCCCCGATCCTAGACTAAGAGGGGCGCCGGGCGTGCTTTCCTATGCGAGAGGAGAACGCGCCCCGTTAGTGGGCGCAGAGCTTGCGACCGCACTTTCGGGCGCCCCGCCCTCCTGAGGTCCTTGGTGGAGCAGCTGCTTCTTCTTCTTGGGGACAACCTCAGGACGGTAGACAGCGTCCTCGTTGTTCGGGTCCTCGGCCGCCGCAACCTGGTAGGCGAGCTCAAGAGAGCACACCGCGTCCTTCTCCTCGCAGGCCACTATGATGATGCCGCAGCTTCCTGGCATCTTGAGGACATTGTAGCCATGGTGGGTCACTTCCATGAACTTGTCCAGGGCCGGATACCCGAGGATGGCATTGTAGGGGAGGCGAATGTGGGCGACGTCGAAGTCGATGAGCTTAGTGCGATAGTTGTCGCAGGTGCCAAAGGTGACAGGGAGGCGGATCTGCCCTATCGGGGTGGGGAGCCGCCGGTCACTCCTGAGAAAGGCTTGGTGGGTTGCAGCTGGTCGTAGGGCACTTGGAGGTGGTCAAATGTCTCGATGAAAAGGACATTGAGCCCCGCACCGCCACTGATGAGTGTCTTGGTGATGAGCACATTGCTAATGGTAGGCGAGCAGAGCATTGGAAGGGCACCGACAGTTGCCGCACACTTGAGCTGGTCGGAAAATTTGAATGTGATGGTGTACTTGGACCACCTGAGTGGACGTGTTGCCTCGAGCTTGGGGAGGGCCGCGTTCACCTCACGCACGAACTGCTTGAAGATGCGATGGGAGGCTGGGGCCTGAGCACCGCCTAGGATGCAAGCAACGGCACGAGGCTCCTGGAAGCCCCCAGTCCCCTCGTCCTGGTGATGGTCGTCGTTCCTTCTTGGTGGTGGCAGCAGCGGGGGAAGGCCAGCATTGCCCTGGGGACGGTCCTCGCGAGGGTGATCTCTCCAGGCACCCTCACGAGGCTTGTAACGCCCCGAGACCGACGTGCCAGGTGTCACTCTGTTATTCGTTGTTGTTGCGTTGTCTTTCCTTACGTGTCATGCATTGCATATCATGTCATCATGTGCATTGCATTTGCATACATGTTCATCTCATGCATTCGAGCATTTTCCCCGTTGTTCGTTTTGCATTCTAGCGCTTCGTTCTCCTCCGGTGGCCATTTCTAGCTTTCTTTCGTGTGTGGGGATTAAACATTTCCGGATTGGACCGAGACTTGCCATGCGGCCTTGGTTTACTACCGGTAGACCGCCTGTCAAGTTTCGGGTCATTTGGACTTCGTTTGATACTCCAACGGTTAACCGAGGGACCGAAAAGGCCTCGTGTGTGTTGCAGCCAAACACCCCTCCAATTTGGCCCAAAACCCACCAAACTCTGCTCCATCGTCTCGTTCGTTCGATCACGATCGTGTGGGCGAAAACCGCACCTCATTTGGACTCTCCTAGCTCCCTCTATCTATAAATATGTGCCCCTCCCCGAAATTTCGGATGAAACCCTAGTCTTCTTCCTCCACCGCGCATCCGGACGCGTCCGCGCTGCACCGGACATGTCCGCCCCGTGCGCCACCTCACTCTGCCCAATGAGAGCGCGACACGTCATCCCCGTCGCCGCTCCAGGCCAATCAGGCGCCGCCACCTCAGCGCCCGCGTCGCCCCACTTCGCCGCCGGCCAGCGGAGCCCATCCGGGGCCCGCACGGGCCCAAGCCGCCGCCGCCGAAGCCTGGCTTCACCGCCTCACTCGCCAACCGCCGGAGTCTCGCCGGACTTCGTCGGAGAGACGCCAGCCACTGCCGCCTTTCTTCTCTGGAAGCCGCCACCGCCCCGCAGATGAGCGCCACTGCCCCGCGCCCCCTCTCCTTTTCTTCTCCCTCCGTTTCTCTCTCTCTGCTCCTCATCAGTGCCGCCTCCCTACAGGGTCCGCCGCCGCCATGGAAGACCTCGCCGCCGGCCTCATCGTCCCCAACTCTCGCCGGATCCGGAGTCCTCAGGCCCGGATCTACCCATTCCCGGCCTCCCCGCGCCATCCGGCCCTTCCGTCGGAGCCCCGCTGCCGCTGCCGTTGACCGCGGGCGCCGCCATCCCGCTGTCCTGCTTGAGCGGGTGCGGGAGGACAACGACGTGCGCCTCCGCCTCCTTCCGCGTGGGCCTTGGCCTCCCAGGCCCAGATCACGCCGGCCTCGTTTGGCCTCCTCCTCCTTCGTGGGCCGGCCCAGCTCCAGCCGGCCCAACGCAGCCCCTGCCGGCCTCATCTCTCCACCGAGCGGGCCAAGTCCCACTGGGTGAGCCGCCACCCAGCGCCCCACCTCTTTTTTTCCTTCCTGATGTTGGGCTTGCCCCGATTCGGCCCGTCATGTTTTTTTTCCGCGCCTAGGTTTTTCCTATTTATCCAGTGCGCTGCTGTTTTACAGATTAGTCCCTCTGGATCATGCATTTAATAACTCATGAACCGTGCATCGGATTAAAATGATTTCTATATGAAACTTGCTCGGAATTTTGTGTAGATTAATAATATCCAACTTTCACCCATGTTTAAAATGTTTAAAATGTTGTTTGCATTAATTTGCTCCTATGCCATGTTAAATGAATTAATTCATAACTAAATAACCGTAACTCCGATTTTAATAAACTTTATATGTAAATGGGGTAGAATTTTGCCTAGTTTATCATGGTGACCTTACTTTGCATGTTAAACAACTCTAAAATTATGTTTAGGGCAGAACAGTACCAAATCTAAAATATGCTATGGGGATTTTCCGGACTTGGTGTTTTGTTGTTCCGGCCTCATTTAAACATGCCTAGATTAGATAGTTTCATCATGTTTCACCTCTTGCCATGTTAATCAAAATTTAATAGTGTTGGGTACATAACCGAGAGATAACTAAATAATTGATGTGGAGTTCCATCAATATGCAACGAGTTGCATATTGAGCTCCACTTAAATTTGTAGGATTGCTTGTGCATTTTGCCATGCCACGCCTCATTAAACCGGACATGCATCATACTTGTTTGCGCATCATGCCATGTTGTTGTCGTGGGTGTTTACTATGTTGTGTGCTTCTTTTCCGGTGTTTGCTTCTTCGGGTTGGATCCGGTAACGTCGTGGTTGTGAGGACTCGTTCAACTACATCCGTTTGTCTTCTTCATGGACTCGTTCTTCTTCCTTGCGGGATTTCAGGCAAGATGATCATACCCTCGAAATCACTATTATCTTTGCTATGCTAGTTTGCTCGCTCTTTTGCTATGCCATTGCTATGATGCCTACCACTTGCTTGTCAGCCTCCCATATTGCCATGTTCAGCCCCTAACCCACCTTTGTCCTAGCAAACCGTTGATTGGCTATGTTACCGCTTTGCTCAGCCCCTCTTATAGCGTTGTTAGTTGCAGGTGAAGATTGAAGTTTGTTCCTTGTTGGAACATGGAGATACCATTCCTGGTGGGAACATTTATTTACTTGTTGGGATACCATTCCTGAGTGTTGGTCCAACTGAGCGATGTCCGAGGCTACCAGGGGCAACTCTGGGCTGGCTTACCCGACGTCTGGCTCATCTGAGTGTGCCCTGAGAAAGAGATATGTGCAGCTCCTATCGGGATTTGTCGGCACATTCGGGCAGTGTTGCTGGTTTAGTTTTACCCTGTCGAAATGTCTTGTTGTACTAGGATACCGAGTCTGATCGGAATATCTCGGGTGGAGGTCTATTCCTTCATTGACCGTGAGAGCTTGTCGTGGGCTAAGTTGGGACACCCCTGCAGGGATTTGATCTTTCGAAAGCCGTGCCCGCGGTTATGGGCAGATGGGAATTTGTTAACGTCCGGTTGTAGAAAACCTAAAGTTGACCTTAATTAAAATGAATTAACCGCGTGTGTAACCGTGATGGTCTCTTTCCGGCGGAGTCCGGGAAGTGAACACGGTTGTTGGAGTTATGCTTGACGTAGGTAGTCCAGGATCACTTCTTGATCATACTTTTATCGACCGTGCTTTGCCTTCTCTTCTCGCTCTCATTTGCGAATAGGTTAGCCACCATATATGCTAGTCGCTTGCAGCAGCTCCACCTCATACCTTTACCTTACCCATAAGCTTAAATAGTCTTGATCGCGAGGGTGCGAGATTGCTGAGTCCCCGTGGCTCACAGATACTTCCAAAACCAGTTTGCAGGTGCCGATGAGTCCGTGCAGATGACGCAACCCAGCTCAGGAGGAGCTCATTGAAGACCTTGTTCATTTGTGTTGTTTCGTTCTAGTTGATCAGTAGTGGAGCCCAGTTGGGGTCGATCGGGGACCTTTGTCGCATTTGGGGTTCTTTTTTTTATTTTGGTTCCGTAGTCGGACCATGAGTGTATTTGGTTGATGTAATGCTTTATTCATGTAATTGTGTGAAGTGGCGAGTGTAAGCCAACTATGTATCTCTTATTCCTTATTATATTGCATGGGTTGTGTGAAGATTACCTCACTTGCGACATATGCCTTCAATGCGATTATGCCTCTAAGTCGTGCCTTGACACGTGGGAGATATAGTCGCATCGAGGGTGTTACAAGGCTGGCCCTGCCAGCGGTCCTCACAGGGCTGGTCACGCCGTTCCTGGTGGGGTCGCGACTATCCCAGCATCCTCCGCTTCGGCCTCCTCTGTGGCCATAGCCTCGACCGTTGTGCTCTGGCCGAAGACCGAAGTGCCCGTCGCGGATGGCCCTGAGCTCTTGATAGTCGTTGGTGTTGCGGTTGTGCATTTTGTGGAAGACGCAGAATGGGCGGCTGCCCTTGGATGACTCTAGGTGGTCGCAGCCTCGCTTCATCTCTAGTTCGGCCATGAGTCCGGCCGACCCCTTGCGCTTCACGTCCTTGTCCTTGGTCTTCTTGTCTTCTGGGTCGGCCTCAGGGAGCTCGAGGAGGGAGAGGCATCCCTCCTCATCCCTCGCACACTGGGTTGCCATGTTGAACATCTCCAGGGCTGTGCACAGGTCCTCGTGTATGGCGAGCTCCTCCTTCATCTTGACATCGCGGACGCCATCCGTGAACACCGAGATAATGGCCTCGTCCGACACCTCGGGGATCTTGAGGCGAACATTGTTGAAGCGCCAGATGTACTTCTGCAAGGTTTCTCCTGGCTGCTGCTTGATGCACTGCAGGTCACCCGCAGCCGGCGGGCAGTCGCGAGTGCCCTGGAAGTTGGCGACAAAACGCTCTTGCATCTCGTCCTAGGAGCAGATCGATCCTGCGGGGAGGTTCAGGAGCCACGAGTGCGCGCCGTCTTTGAGGGCCATGGGAAACCACTTCACCGTAACCTTCTCGTCGCCGTTGGCCGCCTCAATGCTCAGCTCGTAGAGCTGCAAGAACTCAG
Organism: Triticum monococcum; assembly: GCA_034509565.1. Lineage (NCBI taxonomy): Eukaryota > Viridiplantae > Streptophyta > Magnoliopsida > Poales > Poaceae > Triticum > Triticum monococcum. The sequence goes on from CM067847.1 coordinate 575,562,298, forward strand.
CAGGGTCGGAGGTATCGTCGTAGCATGGAGGCAGGTCGGGCTTGAACTTCCCTGGCCAGACGATGCTGCGCAGATCCGGAGTAAACGCGCGGCATCCAGTTATGGTCATGGGAGGCCACCGTGGAGGTGGAGTCTGATCTTGGCGCTTGCGCGCCATTACCACAGGCGGCGCGCGATCTTCACTTGGCGGTGCTAGGAGCGCATGCGCCTCTCCTTGCAGCCGCTGCACCACCTGGCAGCTTTCCTCGTCGTGCGCCGACGCCTTGCGCGGCGGGTCACGCCATGGAGCCTCACGCCTTGGCTTGATGATGGCGTCCTGCCTGGGAGGTGGAGGAGGTGCTCCGTGAGCCACGTCACCCGCGGCAGGTGGCGGGTGAGGCGGCGAGCGAGATGGTGCAGGAGACTCTCTGGAGGCGCTGACGAGCTCGGCGATGCGGTCCAGCCGGTCCTCTTAGAGGTCGTCGATGGGGCGGTAGCGCAGGAGTTCGCGCGCCATGAGTAGCGCGGCATGCGAGTTCGCCGGCCCGCGACGAGCATGAGACAACGAAGCAGCCATCAGGGTCAGCAACGGAGTGGCGATGCATCCATCATGCTGCACGGAGGGATGCATCGATGAAACCTGCTGCTCGTGGGCCGCGGGGCCGGTGGCGGCATTGGCCACATGCGACGGGGAACAACGGGGAGCGCTGTCGCCAGCGGGTGCGGTCTGGGCGACGTGGGCGGCGAGGGCGGCCCGGCGCTCAGCATGAACTCGACAAGCATCAGCCGTGGGGATGGTGAAACGATGGCGAATCGGCTGGAGGAAGAGACGCTCCGACGCACCCCTACTTGGCGCGCCAAATGTCTGATTTCAGGTTCCGCGGACCCTTGAGAGGTTCGAACTCTGGTTTGCGTGCGAAGAACTCAACCTCCCCAGTCTGCCTACCTGCCAATCCCTCGGCCTAGATTGATGAACAAGAAGGAAACGAGACACATCAATTTACCCAGCTTCGGGCCACCTTGCGGTGTAAAACCCTACTCCTGCTTTGTGGTGGATTGGCCTTGAGGGGCTGAGGATGAACTAGTACAGTGGGGAATAACCTCAGGAGGAGGAGTGTTCTTGAGCTCAAGTGAGCTGGCGAGTGTGAGGATGGAATGGATCCCCTCCTCCTCCTCTATGGTGGTGGCTAAGTCTTATTTATAATGGCCTTGGTCCTCTTCCCAAACGAAGGCGGGAAGGGTTCCCACAACGGCCAAATTTGAAGGGACACAAGTAGTACATGCTATCCTGACAAAAGTGGTCTTCGCCTGCAAAAGCCTCTGGTCATGATGCTGCGGTGGGCTCGGTGATGACCTCCGTTCTGCCATCCTGGCAGTCTTGGTCTTGTTGCACCAGAATGGAAACCTTTGGCTGATTCCTCGGGACTCCGTGCCTGCGCTTGCCTCCTTAGCACTAAAGAGGAAACTGGTACACTGCGCCTGCTGGCCCCCGCGTGGTCGTGGTCGTCATGGCTCACGTCATCCGAACCTCATGAGGTGAAGCCTGCATAGAAATCTCCGCTCCTCGAGAGCCAGCCTGAGGAGGCCGCTCCTTGTGGAGGTCTTGGTGGCGTCCGCCTCGCGAAGGTCTTGAGTTGTTGATGCTGAAGCTGGGCCGTACCAGGCCGTCGATGAAGCCACGCTGTGGGTTGCAGGAGGGAAAGTTTGGGTACCCCCATTCCCAAAACGCCGACAAGTTTATTATCACCAACCGTGTGAGATGCAGTGCAAAATATCTTGGAGCACCGTCAGAGTATAGTATGTATATGGCTCCGTACAGTAATCTGTTGGAGAACATAGCAGAAATTCAAAATTTTCCTACGTATCACCAAGATCTATCTATGGAGAAACCAGCAACGAGGGGAAGGAGAGTGCATCAACATACCCTTGTAGATCGCTAAGCGGAAGCGTTCAAGAGAACGGGGTTGATGGAGTCGTACTCGTCGTGATCCAAATCACCGATGATCCTAGCGCCGAACGGACGGCACCTCCGCGTTCAACACACATATGGAGCAGCGACGTCTCCTCCTTCTTGATCCAGCAAGGGGAAAGGAGAGGTTGATGGAGATCCAGCAGCACGACGGCATGGTGGAAGTAGCGGGATTCCAACAGGGCTTCGCCAAGCGCTGCGGGAGAAGGGAGATGTGTCACAGGAGGGAGAGGGAGGCGCCAGGGCTCAGATGCGGCTGCCCTCTCTTCCCCCCACTATATATAGGGCCAAGGGAGAGGGGGGCGCAGCCTTGGCCCTTCCTCCAAGGAAGGGTGCGGCTAGGGAGGAGTCCCTCCTCCCCAAGGCACCTAGGAGGTGCCTTCACCTTTTAGGACTCTTCCTTTCCTTATCTCTTGGCACATGGGCCTCTTGGGGCTGGTGCCCTTGGCCCATATAGGCCAAGGCACACACCCCTACAGCCCATGTGGCCCCCGGGGCAGGTGGCCCCACCCGGTGGACCCCCGGGACCCTTCTGGTGGTCCCGATACAATACCGGTGACCCCGAAACTTGTCCCGATGGCCGAAATAGCACTTCCTATATATAATTCTTTACCTCCGGACCATTCCGGAACTCCTCGTGACGTCCGGGATCTCATCCGGGACTCTGAACAACATTCGGGTTACCGCATACTAATATCTCTATAACCCTAGCGTCACCGAACCTTAAGTGTGTAGACCCTACGGGTTCGGGAAGCATGCAGACATGACCGAGACGTTCTCCGGTCAATAACCAATAGTGGGATCTGGATACCCATGTTGGTTCCCACATGTTCCACGATGATCTGATCGGATGAACCACGATGTCGAGGATTCGATCAATCCCGTATACAATTCCCTTTGTCTAGCGGTACGATACTTGCCCGAGATTCGATCGTCGGTATCCCGATACCTTGTTCAATCTCGTTACCGGCAAGTATCTTTACTCATTCCGTAACACATCATCCCGTGATCAACTCCTTGATCACATTGTGCACATTACAATGATGTCCTACCGAGTGGGCCCAGAGATACCTCTCCGTCACACGGAGCGACAAATCCCAGTCTCGATTCGTGCCAACCCAACAGACACTTTCAGAGATACCCGTAGTGCACCTTTATAGTCACCCAGTTACGTTGTGAAGTTTGGCACACCCAAAGCATTCCTATGGTATCCGGGAGTTGCACAATCTCATGGTCTAAGGAAATGATACTTGACATTAGAAAAGCTTTAGCATACGAACTACACGATCTAGTGCTATGCTTAGGATTGGGCCTTGTCCATCACATCATTCTCCTAATGATGTGATCCCGTTATCAATGACATCCAATGTCCATGGTCAGGAAACCGTAACCATCTATTGATCAACGACCTAGTCAACTAGAGGCTTACTAGGGACATAGTGTTGTCTATGTATCCACACATGTATCTGAGTTTCCTACCAATACAATTATAGCATGGATAATAAACGATTATCATGAACAAGGAAATATAATAATAACTTATTTATTATTGCCTCTAGGGCATATTTCCAACAGTCTTCCACTTGCACCAGAGTCAATAATCTACTTCACATCGCCATGTGATTAACACTCACAGATCACATCGCCATGTAACCAACATCCAAAGAGTTTACTAGAGTCAATAATCTAGTTCACATCACTATGTGATTAGCACTCAATGAGTTTTGGGTTTGATCATGTTGCTTGTGAGAGAGGTTTTAGTCAACGGGTCTGAACCTTTCAGATCCGTGTGTGCTTTACAAATCTCTATGTCATCTCCTAGATGCAGCTACCACGCTCTATTTGGAGCTATTCCAAATAACTGTTCTACTATACGAATCCAGTTTACTACTCAGAATAATCTGGATTAGTGTCAAAGTTTGCATCGGCGTAACCCTTTATGACGAACTCTTTTACCACCTCCATAATCGAGAAAATTCCTTAGTCCACCAGTTACTAAGGATAACTTTGACCGCTGTCCTGTGATCCATTCTTGGATCACTCTTGTACCCCTTGACTGACTCATCGCAAGGCACACTTCAGGTGCGGTACACAGCATAGCATACTGTAGAGCCTATGTCTTAAGCATAGGGGACGACCTTCGTCCTTTCTCTCTATTCTGCCGCGGTCAGGTTTCGAGTCTTACTCAATGTTCACACCTTATAACACAGCCAAGAACTCCTTCTTTGCCAACCCATTTTGAACTCCTTCAAAATCTTGTCAAGGTATGTGCTCATTTGAAAGTTCCATTAAGCGTTTTGATCTATCCTTATAGATCTTGATGTTCAATGCTCAAGTAGCTTAATCCAGGCTCTCCATTGAAAAACACTTTCCAAATAACCCTATATGCTTTCGAGAAATTCTACATCACTTCTGATCAACAATATGTCAACAATATATACTTATCAGAAATTCTATAGTGCTCCCACTCACTTCTTTGGAAATACAAGTTTCTCATAAACTTTGTATACACCAAAATCTTTGATCATCTCATCAAAGCATACATTCCAACTCCGAGATGCTTACTCCAGTCCTTAGAAGGATAGCTGGAGCTTTACACACTTGTTAGCATCTTTCAGGATTGTTAAAACCTTCTGGTTGTGTCACATACAACCTTTCCTCAAAAACGTGAGGAAACAATGTTTTGACATCCTATCTGCAAGATTTCATAAATAATGCAGTAATTGCTAATATAATTCCAACAGACTCTTAGCATCGCTACGGGTGAGAAAGTCTCATCGTAGTCAACTCCTTGAACTTGTCGGAAAACATCTTAACGACAAGTCGAGCTTTCTTAATGGTGATACTTACCATCATTGTCCGTCTTCCTTTTAAAATCCATATGTACCTAACAGCCTTACGACCATCAATTAGTTCTTCCAAAGTCTACACTTTGTTTTCATATATGGATCCTCTCTCGGATTATATGGCCTCGAGCCATTTATCGGAATCCGGGCCCACCATCGCTTCTCCATAGCTCGTAGGTTCATTGTTGTCTAGCAACATGACTTCCAAGACAGGATTACGTACCACTCTGAAGTAGCACGCATCCTTTTCATCCCACGAGGTTTGGTAGTGACTTGATCTGAAGTTTCATGATTAATATCATAAGCTTCCACTTTAATTGGTGTAGGTGCCACAGGAACAACTCTTTGTGCCCTGCTATACACCATTTGAAGTGACGGTTCAATAACCTCATCAAGTCTCCACCATCCTCCCACTCAATTCTTTCGAGAGAAACTTTTCCTCGAGAAAGGACCCGATTCTAGAAACAATCCCTTATTGCTTTCGGATCTGAGACAGGAGGTATACCCAACTGTTTTGGGTGTCTTATGAAGATGCATTTATCCGCTTTGGGTTCGAGCTTATCAACCTGAAACTTTTCACATAAGCATCGCAGCCCCAAACTTTTAAGAAATGACAGCTTAGGTTTCTCTAAACCATAGTTCATACGGTGTCATCTCATCGGAATTACGTGGTGCCCTATTTAAAGTGAATGTGGTTGTCTCTAATGCCTAACCCATAAACTATCATGGTAATTCGATAAGAGACATCATGGTATGCATCATATCCAATAGGGTGCAGTTATGATGTTCGGACACACCATCACACTATGGTGTTCCAGGCTGTATTAGTTGTGAAACAATTTCCACAATGTCTTAATTCTGTGCCAAACTCGTAATTCAGATATTCATCTCTATGATCATATCATAGATTTTTTATCCTCTTGTCACGACGATCTTTCAACTTCACCTTGAAATTTCTTGAACCTTTCAATAATTCAGACTCGTGATTCATCAAGTAAATATACTCAACATCTACTAAAATCATCTGTGAAGTAAGACCATAACGATATCCACTACACGCCTCAGCACTCATTGGACTGCACACATCAAAAATGTATTACTTCCAACAAGTTGCTTTCTAGTTCCATTTTACTGAAACCGAGGCTTTCAGTCATCTTGCCCATGTGGTATGATTTGCATGTCTCAAGTGATTCAAAATCAAGTGAGTCCAAACGGTCCATTTGCATGGAGTTTCTTCATGCATATACACCAATAGACATGGTTTGCATGCCTCAAACTTTTCAAAAACGAGTGAGTCCAAAGATCCATCAACATGGAGCTTCTTCATGCGTTTAATACCGATATGACTTAAGTGGCAGTGCCACAAGTAGGTGGTACTATCATTACTATCTTATATCTTTTGGCATGAACATGTGTATCACTACGATCGAGATTCAATAAACCATTCATTTTAGGCGTAAGACCATTGAAGGTATTATTCAAATAAACAGAGTAACCATTATTCTCCTTAAATGAATAACTGTATCGTAATCCAATCATGTCTATGCTCAACGCAAACACCAAATAACAATTATTTAGGTTTAACACCAATCTCGATGGTAGAGGGAGCGTGCAATGCTTGATCATATCAACATTGGAAACACTTCCAACACATATCGTCAGCTCACCTTTAGCTAGTCTCCGTTTATTCCGTAGCTTTTATTTCGAGTTACTAACACTTAGCAATCGAACCGGTATCTAATACCCTGGTGCTACTAGGAGTACTAGTAAAGTACACATCAACACAATGTATATCCAATATACTTCTATCGACCTTGCCAGCCTTCTAATCTACCAAGTATCTAGGGTAATTCTGCTCCAGTGGCTGTTCCCCTTATTACAGAAGCACTCAGTCTCGGGTTTGGGTTCAACCTTGGTTTCTCCACTAGAGCAGCAGCTGATTTGTCGTTTCATGAAGTATCCCTTCTTGCCCTTGCCCTTCTTGAAACTAGTGGTTTCACTAACCATCAACAATTGATGCTCCTTCTTGATTTCTACTTTCGTGGTGTCAAACATCACGAATATCTCAAGGATCATCATATATGTCCTTGATATATTATAGTTCATCACGAAGCTCTAGCAGCTTGGTGGTAATGACTTCGGAGAAACAATCACTATTTCATCTGGAAGATCAACTCCCACTTGATTCAAGCGATTGTTGTACTCAGACAATCTGAGCACAAGCTCAACAATTGAGCTTTTCTCCCTTAGTCTGCAGGCTAAGAAAATCGTCGGAGGTCTTATACCTCTTGACGTGGGCACGAGCCTGAAATCCCAATTTCAGCCCTCAAAACATCTCATATGCTTCGCGACGTTTCAAAACGTCTTCGGTGCCTCAACTCTAAACCGTTTAACTGAACTATCACGTAGTTATCAAAATGTGTATGTCAAATGTTCGCAACATCCACAGACGACGTTCGAGGTTCAGCACACTGAGCGGTGCATTAAGGACATAAGCCTTCTATGAAGCAATGAGGAAAATCCTCAGTTTACGGACCTAGTCCGCATAATTGCTACTATCAACTTTCAACTAAATTTTCTCTAGGAACATATCTAAACAGTAGAACTAAAGCGTGTGCTATGACATAATTTGCGAAGACCTTTCGACTATGTTCAGGATAATTAAGTTCATCTTATGAACTCCCACTCATATAGACATCCCTCTAGTCATCTAAGTGATTACATGATCCGAGTCAACTAGACCGTGTCCGATCATCACGTGAGACGGACTAGTCAACATCGGTGAACATCTTCATGTTGATCGTATCTTCTATACGACTCATGCTCGACCTTTCGGTCTCTTGTGTTCCAAGGCCATGTCTGTACATGCTAGACTCGTCAAGTCAACCTAAGTGTTTTTCATGTGTTCCGAGGCCATGTCTGTACATGCTAGGCTCGTCAACACCCGTTGTATTCGAACGTAAGAATCTATACACCCGATCATCACGTGGTGCTTCGAAACAACGAACTGTCGCAACGGTGCATAGTTAGGGGGAACACTTTCTTGAAATTTTAATGAGGGATCATCTTATTTACTACCGTCGTTCTAAGCAAATAAGATGTATAAACATGATAAACATCACATGCAATCAAATAGTGACATGATATGGCCAATATCATATTGCTCCTTTTGATCTCCATCTTCGGGGCTCCATGATCATCATCGTCACCGGCATGACACCATGATCTCCATCATCATGATCTCCATCATCATGTCTTCATGAAGTTGTCTCGCCAACTATTACTTCTACTACTATAGCTAACGGTTAGCAATAAAGTAAAGTAATTACATGACGTTTATGTTGACACACAGGTCATAAATAAATTAAGACAACTCCTATGGCTCCTGCCGGTTGTCATACTCATCGACATGCAAGTCGTGATTCCTATTACAAGAACATGATCATCTCATACATCACATATATCATTCATCACATCCTTTGGCCATATCACATCACATAGCATACCCTGCAAAAACAAGTTAGACGTCCTCTAATTGTTGTTTGCATGTTTTACGTGGCTGCTATGGGTTTCTAGCAAGAACGTTTCTTACCTACGCAAAGACCACAACGTGATATGCCAATTGCTATTTACCCTTCATAAAGACCCTTTTCATCGAATCCGATCCGACTAAAGTGGGAGAGACAGACACCCGCCAGCCACCTTATGCAACTAGTGCATGTTTGTCGGTGGAACCGGTCTCACGTAAGCGTATGTGTAAGGTTGGTCCGGGCCGCTTCATCCCACAATGCCGTCGAATCAAGATTGGACTAGTAACGGTAAGCATATTGAACAAAATCGACGCCCACAACTACTTTGTGTTCTACTTGTGCATAGTAACTACGCATAGACCTAGCTCTGATACCACTGTTGGAGAACGTAGCAGAAATTCAAAATTTTCCTACGTATCACCAAGATCTATCTATGGAGAAACCAGCAACAAGGGGAAGGAGAGTGCATCTACATACCCTTGTAGATCGCTAAGCGGAAGCGTTCAAGAGAACGGGGTTGATGGAGTCGTACTCGTCGTGATCCAAATCACCGATGATCCTAGCGCCGAACGGACGGCACCTCCGCGTTCAACACATGTACGGAGCAGCGACGTCTCCTCCTTCTTGATCCAGCAAGGGGGAAGGAGAGGTTAATGGAGATCCAGCAGCACGACGGCGTGGTGAAAGTAGCGGGATTCCAACAGGGCTTCGCCAAGCGCTGCGGGAGGAGGGAGATGTGTCACGGGAGGGAGAGGGAGGCGCCAGGGCTCAGATGCGGCTGCCCTCTCTTCCCGCCACTATATATAGGGCCAAGGGAGAGGGGGCGCAGCCTTGGCCCTTCCTCCAAGGAAGGGTGCGGCTAGGGAGGAGTCCCTCCTCCCCAAGGCACCTAGGAGGTGCCTTCCCCTTTTAGGACTCTTCCTTTCCTTATCTCTTGGCGCATGGGCCTCTTGGGGCTGGTGCCCTTGGCCCATATAGGCCAAGGCGCACACCCCTACAGCCCATGTGGCCCCCGGGGCAGGTGGCCCCACCCGATGGACCCCCGGGACCCTTCCGGTGGTCCCGGTACAATACCGGTGACCCCGAAACTTGTCCCGATGGCCGAAATAGCACTTCCTATATATAATTCTTTACCTCCGGACCATTCCGGAACTCCTCGTGATGTCCGGGATCTCATCTGGGACTCCAAACAACATTCGGGTTACCGCATACTAATATCTCTATAACCCTAGCGTCACCGAACCTTAAGTGTGTAGACCCTACGGGTTCGGGAAGCATGCAGACATGACCGAGGCGTTCTCGGTCAATAACCAATAGCGGGATCTGGATACCCATGTTGGTTCCCACATGTCCCACGATGATCTCATCGGATGAACCACGATGTCGAGGATTCAATCAATCCCGTATACAATTCCCTTTGTCTAGCGGTACGATACTTGCCCGAGATTCGATCGTCGGTATCCCGATACCTTGTTCAATCTCGTTACCGGCAAGTCTCTTTACTCGTTCCGTAACACATCATCCCGTGATCAACTCCTTCATCACATTGTTCACATTACGGTGATGTCCTACCGAGTGGGCCCAGAGATACCTCTCCGTCACACGGAGCGACAAATCCCAGTCTCGATTCGTGCCAACCCAACAGACACTTTCAGAGATACCCGTAGTGCACCTTTATAGTCACCCAGTTACGTTGTGACGTTTGGCACACCCAAAGCATTCCTATGGTATCCGGGAGTTGCACAATCTCATGGTCTAAGGAAATGATACTTGACATTAGAAAAGCTTTAGCATACGAACTACACGATCTAGTGCTATGCTTAGGATTGGGTCTTGTCCATCACATCATTCTCCTAATGATGTGATCCCGTTATCAACGACATCCAATGTCCATGGTCAGGAAAACATAACCATCTATTGATCAACAAGCTAGTCAACTAGAGGCTTACTAGGGACATAGTGTTGTCTATGTATCCACACATGTTGCGAGGGTGGCCAGAAGCAGACCTAGCCCCCTCAATACAAGAGCAGGCTTACAGTCCAATCCGGCATGCGCCACTCAGTCGCTAACGTCACGAAGGCTTCGGTTGATACCACGACGTCGAGTGCCCATAACTGTTCCCACGTAGTTGGTTAGTGTGTATAGGCCAGTGGCCAGACTCAGATCAAATACCAAGATCTCGTTAAGCGTGTTATTTTAAAATAACCGCGGATGCCGACCAGGGCTAGGCCGACCTCTCTCCTAGGTGGTCTCAACTCAAGATGGCAATGGAGCCCCGAAACCCGCGTCCCTGTAGGTTTTTACCCTATTAGGGGACAGGGATGGGAGAGTTTCTATCCCCGTGGGGCAACTCATGGGTACATTATAAAACCCAACATGTTTCACGGGTTTAAACTCGTATGAGTACTACCCGAACCCGAAACCCACAAAACCCGTCAAAATATGTTTTTTTAGCATGCATTGATCCATCTTGACAGCGTCCAGGCCCTGGAGTACAAACCAACCCCTTGCTCGGTTGCTGCACTGCCGCTCGCACTTCAGGCCTCTCTCTCCCGCACAACACAACACCTAAACCTATACATAAGTCCCTAGTCGTCGTCTGCTGTTGTAATATGCTCATGTTGTTCTTTCAAATGTTCTTGTTTTCATTGACTGCTCATGGGGGCGGGTTCCCCGTGGCTTTAGAAAACCCGACGGGTTTAGGGGAGGGCAAAAACTTAACCCCGCACACGTTGATGGGGACGGGGACGGGTTTGCAATTTTCTCGTGGGGATGGGTTTGGGCAAGCAAAACCTGGTGGGTTTCGTCCCCGTTGCCATCTTAAGTCTCAACCTACCCTGTCGCTCCACCACAAAGATCCACTCAGAGGGCCATTGGGACAAACGTCCTTTCGGGCCCAATCCGTGAATCACTCGCGGGTACTCTTCGAGCCGACCCGTCTTTAGTCACCACAAGTATCATATATTATGTATAAGTATATACCCGTGATCACCTCCCGGGTGATCACGGCCCAATAGTATAGCATGGAAGACAGACAAGAATATAGGGACACTGATGATAAACTAGCATCCTATACTAAGCAATTAGGATTGCAGGTAAGGTATCAATAACTGTAGCGACAATGACAGGCTATGCATCCGGATAGGATTAACGGAAAGCAGTAACATGCTACACTACTCTAATGCAAGAAGTAGAGAGAAGAATAGGTGGTATCTGGTGATCAAGGGGGGGCTTGCATGGTTGCTCTAGCAAGAAGGAGGGGTCGTCAACAACGTACTCGATCGGGGCACCAGCAGCGGCATCAGTCTCGTAGTCTACCGGAGAGGAGGGGGGGGGAACAATGAATACAATGCAAACAGATGCATATCGATGCATGACTTGACAAGTAACGGTGCTAGGTGTGCCCTAACGTAGTATGAGGTGATACCGGCGAAGGGGGAAAACATCCGGGAAAGTATCCCCGGTGTTTCGCATTTTCGGACAGATGAATTGGAGGGGGAAGTTGCATGTTTGCTATGCTAGGGATGTGTGGTGGATGAACGGGCTGCGTATCCGGATGTGTCTCGTCGTTCTGAGCAACTTTCATGTACAAAGTTTTTCCATCCGAACTACGGTTTATTTTATATAGATTTTAAAAGATTTAAATCATTTTTAGCATTTATTTAATTATTTTAATTCAACATTATCCAGAATAGTGTTTGCTCACGTCAGCATGACATCAGCAGTCAAACAGTCATTGACTAAGTCAAATCTGACATGTGGGTCCTATTGTCATTGACTAAGACAAACTAAACAAGTTTAATTAGTTTAGTTAATTGATTAGTTTAATTAATAAAAATTAATTAAGTTAATTAATTCTTTAATTAATTAATTGATTGATTTTATTATTATTATTAAGGGACAATTGCATTTTTGCCCCTAGTTGGTTCCTACCCACGGGTTTTGCCCTTACTTTTCGAGCTTGCTCAGTTTTGCCCTTACTTTTTCCGTCGAGGTCCCTCGAATGCCTTTGACCGTTTGACCAAAACTTTGAAATTCATAACTAATTCATATGAACTTAGAAAAATACAAATAAGATATCAAAATGTTCAGATAAACATTACCTTTATGTGCATATCATTTGCATTCAGGACAAAATCACCATTTAAACTACCTTAGGTAATTAATGTTATTAACATTATTAAAAATAAAAAGGTATAAACAATATTTTTTTTCATGAATAAAAATTACAAGCAAATGTAGGTGATGTTTCCTGAACATCCTGATATCTTATTTCCATTTTTCTGAGTTCATATCAATTTGTTATGAAGTTTCCAAATAATTGTCAAAGTCGTTAGAACATTCATAACATGATGATATGAACTCAGAAAAATGCAAATAAGATATCTGGATGTTCAGAAAACATCACCTACATTTGCATGTAATTTTTATTCATGAAAAAAATTGTTTATACCTTTTTATTTTTAATAATGTTAATAACATTAATTACCTCAGGTTGTTTAAAGGGCGCTTTTGTCCTGAATGCAAATGATATTCACATAAAGGTAATGTTTATATGAACATTTTGATATCTTATTTGCATTTTTCTGAGTTAATATGAATTAGTTATGAATTTTCAAAGTTTTGGTCAAACGGTCAAAGGGCATTTGAGGGACCTCAACGGAAAAAGTAAGGGCAAAACTGAGCAAGCTCGAAAAGTAAGGGCAAAACCCGTGGGTAGGAACCAACTAGGGTAAAAATGCAATTGTCCCTATTATTAATTTTTTTTAAACGTTCTAGGGTGGGGCCCACTGTCATAGGCCCAGAGGGGCATAGCGGGTTTGAGGCGCGAACGGGTGCGGGCGCCAGGAGCGGGCGCCCGACAGGGGCGAGCCCGGGCGCGGCGTCGCCTGAGCGGGAACGCCGGCGAGCAGGGCACGACGCGGCGCAGCGGAGGAGAGGCCAGAGCAGCAGGGGGCTTCGGCGGCGGCTGTGACCGGTGACGGCAAGCGCGGGGCACACGGGGCAGAGGCGGCGTGGTTCAGGCGGCGCATGCGGGCAGCATGGGCGGAGGCGGGGCGCAACGGCGAGCGGCTGCGCTAGGCGAGCCGCTAGGTGAGGCCATGGCCGGAGCGGCGCGCGGCCAGCAGCGAGCAGATGTCGCGGTGGCGTGGGGCGTGCAACTGCTGGGGTCACCGCAGACGAGCAGCGTGAGCTACGGTGTGGGCGCGCGAGCGCGACGAGCGGGCGCTGTAGAGGCGGCCAGCGTGGCAGCGGGCAACGCACCTGGGTGGCAGCGTAGTAGGAGGAAGAGCAGCGGCGGCAGCTAGGCAGGGCCGCGGCACGGTGCAGACAAGCATGGCGCATGCACATGACTGGATGAGCGGCCGGAGCGGACGAGGAGTGCGGGGAGAGGAGGAGAGGCCGGTGGCCTCACCGGGGTTGCAGGGCACGGGGCAGTGGGGCGTGGGGAGGACAACGGGGACGAGGTGACGGCGGAGATGGGGAGGCAGTCCGGCGAGGAGGCGTGGTCGAGGCGGCATTCCGTGCGACGGCGACGTGGTCCAGCGGCGTCGGGGGCGACGGGGATGGGCGCGCCGAGCGTTGGGTGGCTGGCCGGGGAGGAGGTGAGGACAGGGGCAGTGTCTGTGCGGCGGCGGGGCGCCGGCGTGAGGCAGGGCCGCACTGGGCGGCGTCAGCGTCAAGCCCCCGATCTCGATCCAGATCGCAGGGAGTGGATGATGTGGGAGGAGTGGGGTAGTGCGGTTAGGTTTAGGTCGGGGTGGGAGTGGGTATAGCCCAAGGGGTTTTGGGCCGACCTGGCTGGCAGTAGCCGCTGGGCCAAGGCCCAGCGGGGGTTTTCCTTTTTCTAACTTTTTTTAGTTTTTATCTTATGTTTTAATTTTTTTAATCTTACTTTTACTTTAGTTTTATACTTTGAAATCTAATTTCCTAAATTAGTGTTACAGCATAACCCAATGCCACAAAAACTTTTACCCCGAAATAAAATAGTTTAGCATTTTACAAAATACCAAAGGCGTTCAAATAATTGTTTTAGCTATTGATTTGTTCATTGTTGAGTATTCAAACATTTTATAAAAGTGTGATTTCTACACCATAATTACCTATGCATTATTTCACTCACACTGAACATTTTAGTTTTAATATTTGAAAATCTTTATGGTTTGTTAGGTTTTGAATTTGAATTCAAATCGGTGTCGAACTAACGTGAGATTTGCAATAATAATTGAGGTAACATGGCATCATTAGCATAGGTTCACTGTAGCTCAATTATTCGAGCGTCACAATTCTCCTGCACTACAAGAAATCTCGTCCCGAGATTTAAGAGGGGGGTAAGGGGAAAAGTTCTGGTTAAGAAATTCTAACGGATCTTCTCGGTCTTGGTTGCTCTTTTCAAAGAAGTTGATCCACGACGTTGATGTCTTCATTTCTGTGCTGCAGGTCATCATGATGAAGTCATCATCCTGTCTTCGGGAATTCTATCATACTTACGAATAGGAAAGGGGCAGCTCGACAACGATATAATGCTATAAGGGGTAATCATCAGGGGCTATCTCACGAATAAACACATGAGTATCTCTCGAGTTGAACGAAGGAAACACGTCGAGAGGAAAGTAATAAGGTATAATAAGAAGTTTCAAACGGATAGACAATCGTTCGATGTCTGAGACAAAGTGCAAAGGGGGTCCAGAACAATGAGAATAAGTATTGTGTCTGATACCAGAATAGATCTCTAGGAAGGTGTCTCATGATCCATATACGAAGCCAAGCATGAGGAATAACTTTGGAAATAGGGGGTGTACAGGAGAGTCAGGTTTCAATCCTGTGGAACTGTGGGTTATGGGCCCACCATGTGGGTTAAGAGTGGGAAGAGCGGTGACATCTTGTACGGTCATGATAGCAAGTCCTGTTAGAGGGTAGCATGTCAGTCATGTTGGCAACAATCATTTGTACCAAGGGCGAGGGATGAAGAGAACCATTCTCCTGCTCATTGAATGAGGCGGACCAATAGGCAAAGTTCTCGTCCATCGGTGGCTACCAGAATGTCATCAACAATAGTAAGAGGGTCTTACTGACAGAATTGTACAACGAGGTGTTTACATAAGCAGGGAAGGCAAAGTTCTCGTCCATCGGTGGCTACCAGAATGTCATCAACAATAGTAACAGGGTCTTACTGATAGAATTGTACAACGAGGTGTTTACATAAGTAGGCAAAGATTACTGCTTATATAATATAGATCACCAGAAGGTTTAAACAAACCAATGGAAAGGAAAAGTGGTTATCAGGTTTAAACAGAACAATGGACGGGAAAATGTGTATACACACATATTTTGGGGGTATATCCTTCCCAAGGACAAGCGGAGCATGATATCCATGACAGGATAGAAAGTAGAAAATCATTTAGGTAAGGGGGGAGGAATCTCATGATATTACCCATGGAACGGTGTTAGGATAAATGATAAAGAAAATTTAGCATTGTGCTTCAAATGCTCTTATTGAAAATCGGATTACCACAGACATGCTTCGAGATAGCCTCGACATGGTCTTCAAGCAAAGGTCAGACCTTGGATACACAAGGGATCTATCAGGAACAACTTATAGAAAAAAGTCTTATAATTTCCTCATGGCAGAATGGATAACCTTGCTAAAAAAGGAAACTGTAACAATAGTCCTCCAGTCAGGTGTGCTAGGCATGACATAACCTTACCGGGTCATATAAGACCAACGTTATAACTCTCGGATATATGTTCCAACCATCATATCTGACCGAGATTCAGATCTGATTGGTGTCAGGATACCTAAGACTCAAGATGTCTGAGAAGAAAAGGTACAACACAAATTGACGAGATGAAATTGTAAGATTCTGGGGAAATGTACTATGAAAGCGAGTTCCAAAACAAGAGTTTGTCGTTAAACCAAGGAGAGGATGAGGAGGTGGCTGATGGACTCAGTGACAATTCACCAAGATTTCCAACAAGATGGATTTCCACAATTATGTGAACAAGGAGATAACAATTGTCGGATCAAATGATATAATGATGTATGTCCGAGGAAAACATCCACAATTAAACATTGGTTGACAGGTGCACCCGAAATATGGGATGGGTTGCACGATAAATGTTGGAACGGCGACTTAATGAACAAAAGAATTAAAATGAATCAATCAACCATTCACTTCAAAGAAATAGGGTTGCTAAAAGTTTTGTATTCACACATCATAGTTCAATTGCCGCTATTCCGGTTAGAAACAATATGGGGACCAAGAAAGAATGGTGATGGTGAGATGTATCAATTGTATCAAGAATTCTTAAGAGGTGTTGAAATTCTCACAACATTCTTGATATATAATATGGTATTACTTTAAGGTAGGACATAAGATAAGATGGATAGCCAGGAACTCAAGGTACGGCCACAACACTAACAAGTTTGTGTTGGAAAGAAGGCAAGGAAGTAGTCGATGACAACAACAATTATCAAGGGACAAGGATGGTATTTCCCATGAAGAATTCAATAGATATCTTGGAAGATCTCAGAATGTTGATGATGATCACGACACATTTGTCAAGAGATTTCAAGATGATCTCCTTGGCCCTGCCAAGGGTGAGGCGCAGCGAGGCTGGGGACTCGACCTCCTCCTCACTAATAGGCTCCAGACATGAAGAGCCGCGTCGGGTAGATGGAGCGGGTGCCAGGGGCGGAGCAACACGAATGGGAGTGGGCACCACGGGTGGTGCAGTGCGCGCTGGAGTGGGCGCAAAGGCCTGGTTGAACCCTCCGGTGGTAGGTAGGTGACGAGTAGGTGCATGAGATGCTGAGGACGAGACAAAAGTCAGTGGCGGTGCGGTGAGCAGGAGCTCCCTCCTGTTGGCGGCACAGCCATGAACTGAGTCCATGCGGGCAGCCACGAAGTTGTCCACCAAGTTGTCGAAGGCTGCCTCCAGAGCCCGGAGATACTCAATAAGCATCTCAAAAGCCTCGTCTCGTTCTCCTCTAGGGCAGGAGAATGCGTAGTGGCAGGTGTAGGGCACATGGCATGGAAGATAACGGTAGCGACGAGTCTTCATCGCGGGAAGGACATCCCTGAGGCGAGCTATCGCCTCACAGGCTACCATCTGCATAGCATGCCTCTCCGTAGGCATGGCCCTTCCCATGAACAGGTAGCGGCGTAACTCACCACGCCCTCCCTTGAACTGCACCGTAGCCTGGTGCATGGTCAGACTGTCGTTGACTCTGTGCTGGCGGAGTGTGAAGACTGGGCGCACAGATGGCCCCATCGCGACCTGAACGATGAAGGAGAGAAGCTTGACGAACCCATCGGGTACATTGGCGAAGGTCTGAGACTCGCAGTTGTTGTCGGCCATCTACAAAAGTAGGCAAAAATCCTGAATGGTCAGATCATAAATTTATGCTGACTGTCAGAAAATGACTACAATTGCAAAAAAAAGAATTAAATCGGCTCTACCAAGCTAATACCCGATTAGCGATCGCACCTAGTGGCTTCCTACAGTCAGCCTGGCTCTGGTACCAAGCTTGTCACGACTGGTTTTCCAATAAAAATATTTATTGAGAAACCAATCTTTTGAGTCCAGTATGAGAGAAATCCTCCACACTGGTGGACAAATTCTTGATACAATAAGCCAGTAGCATAGAATATATTACAGGGTTGAGCTAGGTCTGCTCAACAAACTATTACAAGCGCGCCAATAATTATACATAATGGCGGATATAACACAATGGTGTGGTGGCATACTACTGACTCGAGGATAAAGCGATGGTGGAATATCACAGTGGGGAATGTGGTAACACGACTCTCAACTGGCATCTCATCGAGTGTCGAGGTGAGGCTCGATAAATTTATTCGGGTTGCGGAAGCGGATATAATACAGTGACCAAGTCCAGGGTCGCACGAGACTGACTGGGATTCCTCTAGGCGTCGGACTCGCTATCGAACTCTTCATCCAAGAGATCAACTTCGTCAGCATTTGGCCAAATCAACAAGCCAGTGAGTACTTTGAAAGTACTCGCAAGACAGTTCGGACGTAAGATATAACAAATGCATGCATGAATGTGTCATGATTAATCTTTCCAATGCACATATAAAAATTTGCATAATGAAACAAGTACGAGGGAAACGGCAGTAGTCCGCCTAAAATCCCGACAAAAATATAAATGAAAACCGTTCGGGTGTCTGAAGCGACGCCTCGAAAGGTGAACAAATAATAACCGAAAATTCATGCCACAGTCGGGCGTCTTAGTGACACCACATAAAGGGCTTTAAAAAGAAATGCCACAGTCGGACGTCTGAGCGACATCACAGAAAGGGCTTTAAAAGAAACGCCATAGTCGGACGTCTGAGCGTCATCACAGAAAGGGCTTTAAAAGAAATGCCACAGTCGGACGTCTGAGCGACATCACAGAAAGGGCTTTAAAAGAAATGCCACAGTCGGACGTCTAAGCGACATCACAGAAAGGGCTTTTAAATAAATGCCACAGTCGGACGTCTGGGCGACATCACAGAAAGGGCTTTAAAAGAAATGCCACAGTCAGACGTCTGGGCGACATCACAGAAAGGGCTTTAAAAGAAATGCCACAGTCGGATGTCTGAGCGACATCATAGAAAGGGCTTTAAAAGAAATGCCACAGTCGGACATCTGGGCGACATCACAGAAAGGGCTTTAATCCACAAGTAAATAATACTCATAATAAATATTCAGTTCATGATAATAAACGGGTTAGTCCATCCACAGGAATAAACTTTTAGCCGGGCTTAGTGCTCACGAGATTCACCGGAGTATCTGTCACCAAAACTGGCACTTGTCAGAATAAGTCAGCGCAAAATTTGGATATGGATAAGATGATTTGGAGGTTTATGACTCTGCAGAGTTTGTACAAAAATTTCCCACAGCTAACAGATTTCCGTAGTCTCGAAGGACTAGTTCCGTTTACGGTATTTCGGAAGAAAACACAGCTAACCAGTACACACCCATCCTATCTCTCGATGCCAGGACTCACCCTAGACATCGTCCAAGAAAAACTTTGAGACGGGGAGATCACAATCTCGAATAGCATGGGATCAAATTTATATACGCGCGCTCTAAGGGGTGCCCCCTCTCGGTCCCAACCGGAAACACCCATGCCCCCTGACCGGATGACTGGCTTTAATCCAGGGCCATGGAACCATCATCCCGGCCTCTCCTTTTGGTGTGTACCAGGAAAGCGGTTTGCAACTTACTAAGCCATATTCCTTGCGGAAAACATGTGGTAGTACAAGGAAGGAAAAAGGGAGGAACTGGACCGATATGATTTGACACTGTAGTCAAATAGTCTGGCATAAGACTGGCATGCTACAAGACCGCCATCTTACCCATCCTCATGCCAACCCATGGCCATTCATACTCACATCCATCCACTTATGGATCATCGAGCTCACTTACCTTAACCATGCATGAAAATAACGTTCATCGGTATGCTCATCAACATGCCATGAAACTAACTAAATGCAAAACATGCCAAGACACTCATCATATCAAAAGTTCAAACATGCTTGCCTGGTTCAGAGTAGTCGGAGCCTAGCTCGGTGAAGTTCGCGGCTCCGTCACCTCCTTCGGCATCTACGGTATAAAGAAAATATAGGCACTATCGTAAATACCAAGAAGTGCACAAAAAGTATTCCAAGATTTTTCAAATAAATCTGATAAAAAACTAGACAAAATTTCAAAGATAACAGAAAAAGAATCAATCAAAAATACATTTATGTTTAAAAGTTATAAAGGTTTTAGTCCAGGGACTCATCTGTAATGAAACAGAAAGTTTCCAAGGGCTAGCTCATAAAAACGGAAAACGCTTCGGTAGAGAATACGCCAGCCCAGGAGGAAAAGTCATTTGGTAGAATACGCTTCCAGAAAACGGTTCGTTTAGAAAAGGACAGAGAGGCTGACGGGCAGGTCCCACCCGTCAGGTTTAAAAATTCAAAACGGGCGGCAGAGCTCGACGGTGCCCGAGAGCCGCGGTGGTCGCCGGAGGCGATCCACGGCGAGGTAAGGGGATCGAAGGGTACCTCCGTGTTCAGGGCGCCCTTCCGCGTCGGTTGGTGGTGGTGGTGGTCGCCGGCGAGTACCACGTCGACGGCAAGCCTTGCTCCGGTGGACGGCGGCTCGGGTGGTAAGGGATCTCGTCGGGGAGCGCTGCGGAGGTCAAATTGATGCTTGGGTTAGCTCACTGGGTGCTCGAGGAAGCTACTAACGAAGTTTGGGCGCCGGAGATGGCCTCACCGGTGCGAATCGAGGTGGAGGCCGAGGCGTAATGAGGCGGCCGGAGTCGAGGAAGAAGGGCCCCTTGAGGCTCTTCTAGTTGTTGGTCGGGGTCCAGAGAGGTAGTGGAGGTGTGCGGGGGCGAGAGGGAGCTTGGGGGCGCTATATATAGCCGGCCCGAGGCGGTTGCCGCGAACGGGATAAGTCCGGTGAGCGATTACGGCGGCGTTGTGGTTGGGCAGTGGGATTAGGGGCTTGGGCATCGTCTAGGTGGAGTAGTGGTCCCATTCCAGGGTCCAACTCAGCACGGGGGGGAGGTTTACGGCCTGTCCCAACGGAACGGCCGTGTGGCACGTCGGCGGCAGGGAGCGCGCCCTGCGCGTGCCAGGCTACGGCGACTGTGTTGCGGGGTTGCGCTGGCGTGCATGCGGCCACGCGGAGGGCCAGGGAGCGTTGGGCGGCACCGAATGGTGTTGCGCCGCCCTTCTGCTTCCGGTCGGCCGTTACGGTGGATCGGCCGCCGCAAGACACGCCGGCGCAGGCGGGCCAGGGCGCCACCGACGCCAGGAAGGCGCCAAGCGCGCGTGCGGCACTCCAGACAGGAAGAAGGGGCGGCGAGGAACGTGCCAAGGGCACTGTCCACGCGTGACTGAAGCTGGCGAAAGGGAAACAACACTGCACTCTGAATTTTACTGAATTACTGAAAGTGCAATATACAGTGTATGCAAGGTGTTCGACAGAATGATACTGGCCTCTAGGGATTTTTCCTAGAGCTGATTTTTGGTGGAGTGGCTACTCATTGCTCCAGTAGGCTGCCTGAATTTTGGTAGAATTTTTGGGGAAGTGTAGATATGAATTTCACCAAATTTGGCAAATCTGGTCCAAACTTGCAGAGGCTGAAATTTGAAAAATTTAAAAAGAAGGAGAGTGGATCAAGATGGTTCTGAGTTGTGGATGCTAAGGACAATCCAGAGGAGTTGGTTTGAGATCAAAACTCAAAGGAAATAAGGTACTTGCTTTGTAAATGACTCAGGCTCCAAATAATTGACAGAATTGGTTTGAGAGGAAAAATAATTGAAATAAAAATACCAAACTTGTTTGGATTAGTTGGGACAGAGAACTTAGGTTGTTCCAAGGAGGAGGGGAGGTTTTTCGGAGGAGTTTTACCATCCGTGATATGGTGAAATCATGGGTGGTTTCAAAAAGAAAGAAGTCCCAAAACTCTTAGGATTTCTTTTTAAATGAAAATAAATAAGTTGAGAGGGAAACAACCAGAAGAAAAGCTTTCAAAATTTCAACACCAAAATTGAAATGGAAAGGAAATCCTTGCCAAAGGTGAAAGGAAGTTTTTTAAGAGGGAGGATTTTCTGGAAAAGAAATTTTTAAATGCCTTCTTTTAGAATCCAATAATGTTTTTTTTGATGAAAACCAAATCAAAAATTTTGGAGTGTCACACTGGGCCGCGGGGCGAAGGGATCCGGAGCTGGGCTTGACGCTGTGCTGGGCCGACCCACGAAGGAGGAGGAGGCAGGCCGAGGCGGGGCGGCGCGTTCTGGGCCTGTGCGGAGAAGGTGGCCCACGCGGAAGGAGGCGGAGGCGCTCGTCGTCCTCCTCGAGCAGGGACGGGGCAGGGGTCGCCGGTGGAGAAGGACTCCGGCGAGCGGCGTTCCGGCGACGAGGAGGCGAGGGAAAACGTCGGAGGAGGACGGGAATGGGTAGATCCGAGCCTGAGGACTCCGGATCCGGCGAGGGTTGGAGACGATGAGGCCGGCGGCGAGGTCTTCCATGGCGGCGGCGGATCCTGTAGGGAGGCGGCACTGGTGAGGAGCAGAGAGAGAGAAACGGAGGGAGAAGAAAGGAGAGGGGGCGCGGGCAGTGGCGCTCATCTATGGGGCGGTGGCGGCTTCCAGAGAAGAAAGGCGGCGGTGGCTGGCGTCTCTTCGGCGAAGTCCGGCGAGGCTCCGGCGGTTGGCGAGCGAGGCGGTGAAGTCAGGCTTCGGCGGCGGCGGCTTGGGCCCATGCGGGCCCCGGATGGGCTCCGCGGGCCGCGGGGAGAGAGAGGGGCCGGCAGGGTGAGGTGGCAAGGTGGGATTGGAGGAGGAGGCGCGGCGAGTGACGTGGCGGCTTCTGATTGGAGGGGCGACGTGGCTGGACGGGGTGGACATGTCCGGCCGGTGTGGATGTGTCCGGTGCGCGAGGAGAGGGAGAGATCTAGGGTTAGGGGTGGATGGCACCGCGAATTTCGGAGGGGTGTATATATAGGCATAGAGGGAGCTAGGAGAGTCCAAATGAGGTGCGGTTTTCGGCCACGCGATCGTGATCGAACGACCGAGACGATGGAGCAGAGTTAGGTGGGTTTTGGACCAAAATGGAAGGGTGTTGGGCTGCAACACACACGAGGCCTTCTCGGTCCCTTGGTTAACCGTTGGAGTATCAAACGAAGTCAAATGATACGAAACTTGACAGGCGGTCTACCGGTAGTAAACCAAGGCCGCATGACAAGTCTCGGTCCAATCCGGAAATGCTTAATCCCCACACATGAAAGAAAGGTAGAAATGACCACCGGAGGAGAACGAAGCGCCGGAATGCAAAACGGACAACGGGGAAAAGGCTCGGATGCATGAGACGAACACGAATGCAAATGCAATGCACATGATGACATGATATGAGATGCATGACATGCAAGCAATGACAACGCAACAACAGCGAATAACTGCACGACACCTGGCACAACGGTCTCGGGGCGTTACAACACTCCACCACTACGAGAGGATCTCGTCCCGAGATCTAGAATGGCACCGGAGGGAAAGAAACGGAAGAGAAAGAGAAGAGGTAAAACAAATTGCTTCTTTGACAAATGAGTGAAACCACAAACCTTGAGAGGTTGAACAAATTGAAAGAAAGAATGCAACGAGAAAGAGCGAAGTTGAAAGCACACCGTTAGAAAAGATGGACAAAGAACATTGCGACAACCTTGAGATTGAAGGGGAGATATGTATTGAAAACACTCCGGTTAAGGAAGGGGATCAAGGAAAAACCAAATTCGGGCAGCACTCCGGTTGGAAAGAAAAGAATTGAATAAGGTCTTGATAAGATGAGAAGATACTTGATGAAATCACAACACACTGCCACCGGAACTATTGAATGAATGGAACAAGGGGTAAGAAAGATCTCAGACCGCACTCCGGTTGTGAAGGGAGTCAAAATTTGATAAGATGAGAGAGCTCAAATGAAAACACGACACTCCAGTTAAGAAAGGGATGCAAGACTTGATAAGGCGAAAAGACCTTGAACAAAGGGGCACAATACTCCGGTTAAGCAAGATAGGGAAGGAATAAGAGTGATATAATTTGGACAGCACTCCGTCTGTAAATGGAAGGAATTGAACTTGACAAGATGAGAGGATACTTGTGAAGAGGACACAACACTCAGATTAAAAGGATAGGCATGGAAAGATCATGATCTTTGACAAAACGAGATGATGGGTTGAAAAGATGAACATCACAATGCCTCCGGAACAAAAGTAAGAATGGAATGGAGTGAGCGAAGGAAAACAATATCTTGAGAGAGCACGGTTACAACAGAAGCTAGAACGGAGTTGTTGGAAAACCCAAATGAAAATAATAAGCTAGATATGGTCTTATGGAATACCTCTCAAATTAAGAGATGAAGAACCTGCCACTCACGGGAAAAGAATTGGATTGATAAGAACAAAGAGACGAGAAACTTATTTCACCGGGAAGATAAAAGAAGAACTTGGATCATTTATAAGCACCATATAACAATAATCCTTAGGGAAGGCTTTAGGTGAAATATAACCCAAGATAGCTCCAATGACGAGATTGATGGATTTAAAATATCCCAATCTTGACAACATGTGAATCATGAAAACAAGAACTGAAATTATCAAGAATGATACAATACCACCTCCGGTAATATGGTAGAAAGAATTGCACTCCGAATTGCAAGATGAAGAAAAGTTGAGCTCCTCTGAAAAGAAAGTTGATGAACGTTTCGAGAAGGAATATAAATCCTTGATGAACCATCATGTACAACTTTCATGAGAACTCCGGAAATAAAAGAAATGATCAATCGAAATGGAGGATGAAAATAATAAGGTTGAAGCCTTGCAATGATTTTTTTGGATCTCGCGATGAAATAGTTGAAAAAGGTTGGAACTCCGGGAAAAAGAGAAGATGAACAATTGGAACCAAGAATTTTGATGAACCTCCGGAATAAGGAATTAATCACTTGGATGAAACACGAATAAGAATTACATTATGCTCGTCATTCATCAATTAAATTGATGACAAACCATGGATTTGGCACACTACTTATTCTCGTAGAAAAGGATTAAGAGAGATATCGCATAAACTCGAGAGAATCTTGAACGAACCATCGGTAGGATAGAAACAACGAATAAATTGATATGATAAGAAAGGAAGAGAAATCTTGAACGAACCACCGGAATAATTGATTATGAACAAAGTAAAGATAAGGAAACATCGGGAAGAATTAGCAAATGGATGAAGATGCTTGAGAGAATTTAGATACAAGTGAATATAATAGATCATGGACCGATTAGAGATCACTTGAACGCTGCACCGGTAAGATCGGAGAATGATAAGTGAAAGCTGAGAATGAATAAACCTGACTTGATGGACTCCGGATAACAAACTGAGAAGACTCTTAAATTGCTCCGGAAGGGTGAAAAGAATTCTCACGATGAAAACAATTACGAGAGGATGGCAACAAGCTAGAATCCCGAATCTTGAAGAGAATGGAGCAAGATTAAAGAGAAACTCTTCTTCGGTCTTCAAATGATGAGAATGACAACGAGAAACACCACCAAGAATTATTTAGACACTCCGGAAGAATCAAACGAAGAGGTTGAGCCAATGATGAAAAGAATTTGAAAGATCTTGAAGAAATACATGTGACTGATGACAATCCATTCTTACGTCAACTTTGAAAAGAATTTGGGAGTAACTCCGGAAAGAATGGAAGAGTCAGGTAAGATCCTGGGAAAGACCTGTGGGTTAGGGCCCACTACAAAGAAACACCGTTGAACGATTACTTGAAAAGGAGAATGCACCGGTTGAATAAAAAGGCTTGAATGATATAACATCCTCGAAATAGCTTGAATGAAAGAAGAGTGGATACACGAATCTTCGAGATATCTTGAGCACTCCGGAATAATAAATAGCGAGAAGTAGAATGATAAAGAATTGCGCCGGCATAAGAAAGCATTGAAATGAGGAAAAGACATGATCAACAAAGCTTGACTTGAAACCACCGGAGAAGAAAAAGAACGAAGAACGATGAACTTGAGGTTCCGTTAGAATCTTCATGAGAATCACCGGATAAGAACATTGAGGAAAAAGAATGGAGAGACTTCACAAAAATAAAAGGATACTTGATTTAAAACATCTGAGTCCTTGGAGAAAAACAAAGGGAGGGAGGGTGGGAAAAACAAAGACAATTTGGAATGGATGGAACGAACATCATAGAGAAGAACTCATAATTGATCTTGCAAATGTTGAAGTGAACGGATCCACTTGAGGAGAGACACACCGGTTGAGAAGAATTAACATGACAATCTCGATTATCATGAAGGATTAGTATTCACATCGGAGTATGAGAACACCATTTAGGAAAGGTATGGGATCAACTCTTGACTTCGAAGCAACTCAAATACCACACTCAAAATAAAACCAAGGATTGGCTTGCAAAATAAGCCAGAACAAACATATGATCGAAATTCCGTCCGAAGTTTTCGTGGTGGGACCTACACGGGCTCGATCATACAGCACCATCATGTACAAGGCAGTGCACATGACATATGAAGCGGCCCCGAGTCAGCATAGCCAAGGACTCTTTAAGACACAACGAGACCACTGTAAAATCGACCATGAATAGGCGAACCACTAGACGTCGAACCCCAATTTCATATCACACATCTGTCGGAAGGATATCCTAAGAGCTACTTGAATTCCCACCTATGAAACTCCCGAAACTTTCCGGTTATGCAATCAGGTGTTGGGGATACAGGGGAAGCATAATATCTCACCCAAACTAGCAAATCCTACATCCAGCTGTATCCATCCTTCAACACATAACCAAGAAACCTTCGGAAACCATCTACCTCAACCTTCGAAAAGCATCCGCTATACAAGTTATGGCAATACTCCCGAACTCCCGCCCCAGTACTGGGTGGCGTCGAGGTTATCTCACCAACGAACTGCATAAAAGAGATTTTCGATGTCGGCGTACTAAACTCAGGTATTCCAGAACTGCAACGATAAAATTATGATGACAACACCTCAGAGCTCAACTCCCCGGGACACTTCCACTAAACCCCTGACAGGAGGCACCAAGACAATGTTCTCATCATAAAACCATCGAAACGATTCCGAGATACCCGCGTTATCCTAAAAAAAAATTTAGTGAAATTTGAGAAGAGAAGAGTCAAAACTCTACGTCAGGATGCCTTACCAGAGCGATGAAGGGACTGGGGAGTAAAAAGAATTCCTAAACTCTCCGATATATAATTCCTAAAGGACTCAAAACATTTTTCTAGACACAACTCGGCCGCTAAAAACGATCAAGCAATGGGGCTCCTTGAAGGAAATATGCCCTAGAGGCAATAATAAAGTTATTATTTATTTCCTTATATCATGATAAATGTTTATTATTCATGCTAGAATTGTATTAACCGGAAACATAATACATGTGTGAATACATAGACAAACAGAGTGTCACTAGTATGCCTCTACTTGACTAGCTCGTTAATCAAAGATGGTTATGTTTCCTAACCATGGACAAAAGAGTTGTTATTTGATTAACGAGGTCACATCATTAGTTGAATGATCTGATTGACATGACCCATTCCATTAGCTTAGCACACGATCGTTTAGTATGTTGCTATTGCTTTCTTCATGACTTATACATGTTCCTATGACTATGAGATTATGCAACTCCCGTTTGTCGGAGGAACACTTTGGGTGCTACCAAACGTCACAACGTAACTGGGTGATTATAAAGGAGTACTACAGGTGTCTCCAAAGGTAGATGTTGGGTTGGCGTATTTCGAGATTAGGATTTGTCACTCCGATTGTCGGAGAGGTATCTCTGGGCCCTCTCGGTAATGCACATCACTTAAGCCTTGCAAGCATTGCAACTAATGAGTTAGTTGCGGGATGATGTATTACGGAACGAGTAAAGAGACTTGCCAGTAACGAGATTGAACTAGGTATTGGATACCGACGATCGAATCTCGGGCAAGTAACATACCGATGACAAAGGGAACAACGTATGTTGTTATGCGGTCTGACCGATAAAGATCTTCGTAGAATATGTAGGAGCCAATATGGGCATCCAGGTCCCGCTATTGGTTATTGACCGGAGACGTGTCTCGGTCATGTCTACATTGTTCTCAAACCGTAGGGTCCGCACGCTTAAGGTTTCGATGACAGTTGTATTATGAGTTTATGAGTTTTGATGTACCGAAGGAGTTTGGAGTCCCGGATGAGATCGGGGACATGACGAGGAGTCTCGAAACGGTCGAGACGTAAAGATCGATATATTGGACGACTATATTCGGACATCGGAAAGGTTCCGAGTGATTCGGGTATTTTTCGGAGTACCGGGTAGTTACGGGAGAAGTAATGGGCCTTGATGGGCTTTAGTGGGAAGAGGAAAAGGCTGCTGCGCCCCCCCCCCCTCCCCTTTGGTCCGAATTGGACTAGGGAAAAGGGGGCCGGCCACCTCTCCTTCTCCTCCTATTCCTTCTCCCTTCCTCCCCTCTTGATGGACTCCTACTAGGACTTGGAGTCCTAGTAGGACTCCCATCCTGGCCGCACCTTTTGCCTTGGCCGGCCTCCTCCTCCTTCATCCTTTATATACAGGGGCAGGGGGAACCCCATAGACACACAAGTTGATCCTTGGTGATCGTTCCTTAGCCGTGTGCGGTGCCCCCTACCACCAAATTCCACCTCGGTCATATTGTTGTAGAGCTTAGGCGAAGCCCTGCGTCGGTAGAACATCAAGATCGTCACCACGCCGTCGTGCTGACGGAACTCTTCCTCGACGCTTTGCTGGATCGGAGCCCGAGGATCGTCATCGAGCTGAACGTGTGCTAAGAACTTGGAGGTGCCGGAGTAACGGTGCTTGGATCGGTCGGATCGGGAAGAAGACGTACGACTACTTCATCTATGTTGTGTGATCGCTTCCGCAGTCGGTCTGCGTTGGTACGTAGACAACACTCTCCCCTCTCGTTGCTATGCATCACCATGATCTTGCGTGTGCGTAGGAAAATTTTCGAAATTACTACGTTCCCCAACAGTGGTATCAGAGCCTAGGTTTTATGGTTTGATGTTATTTGCACGAGTAGAACACAAGTGAGTTGTGGGCGATACAAGTCATACTGCCTACCAGCATGTCATACTTCGGTTCGGCGGTATTGTTGAACGAGACGATCCGGACCAACCTTACGCGTACTCTTACGCGAGACCGGTTCCCTCGACGTGCTATGCACACAGATGGCTTGCGGAAGACTGTCTCTCCAACTTTAGTTGAACCAAGTGTGGCTACGCCCGGTCCTTGAGAAGGTTAAAACGGAGTCTATTTGACAAACTATCGTTGTGGTTTTGATGCTTAGGTGAGATGAGTTCTTACTTAAGCCCGTAGCAGCCACGTAAAACTTGCAACAACAAAGTAGAGGACGTCTAACTTGTTTTTGCAGGGCATGTTGTGATGTGATATGGTCAAGGCATGATGCTGATTTTATTGTATGAGATGATCATGTTTTGTAACCAAGTTATCGGCAACTGGCAGGAGCCATATGGTTGTCGCTTTATTGTATGCAATGCAATCGCGATGTAATGCTTTACTTTATTACTAAGCGGTAGTGATAGTCGTGGAAGCATAAGATTGGCGAGACGACAACGATGCTACGATGGAGATCAAGGTGTCGCGCCGGTGACGATGGTGATCATGACGGTGCTTCGGAGATGGAGATCACAAGCACAAGATGATGATGGCCATATCATATCACTTATATTGATTGCATGTGATGTTTATCCTTTTATGCATCTTATCTTGCTTTGATTGACGGTAGCATTATAAGATGATCTCTCACTAAATTATCAAGAAGTGTTCTCCCTGAGTATGCACCGTTGCCAAAGTTCGTCGTGCCCAGACACCACGTGATGATCGGGTGTGATAAGCTCTACGTCCATCTACAACGGGTGCAAGCCAGTTTTGCACACGCGGAATACTCAGGTTAAACTTGACGAGCCTAGCATATGCAGATATGGCCTCGGAACACAGAGACCGAAAGGTCGAGCGTGAATCATATAGTAGATATGATCAACATGACGATGTTCACCATTGAAAACTACTCCATCTCACGTGATGATCGGTTATGGTTTAGTTGATTTGGATCACGTGATCACTTAGAGGATTAGAGGGATATCTATCTAAGTGGGAGTTCTTAAGTAATATGATTAATTGAACTTAAATTTATCATGAACTTAGTCCTGGTAGTATTTTGCAAATTATGTTGTAGATCAATAGCTCGCGTTGTTGCTTCCCTGTGTTTATTTTGATATGTTCCTAGAGAAAATTGTGTTGAAAGATGTTAGTAGCAATGATGCGGATTGGATCCGTAATCTGAGGTTTATCCTCATTGCTGCACAGAAGAATTATGTCCTTGATGCACCGCTAGGTGACAGACCTATTGCAGGAGCAGATGCAGACATTATGAACGTTTGGCTAGCTCAATATGATGACTACTTGATAGTTTAGTGCACCATGCTTAATGGCTTAGAATCGGGACTTCAAAGACGTTTTGAATGTCATGGACCATATGAGATGTTCCAGGAGTTGAAGTTAATATTTCAAGTAAATACCCGAGTTGAGAGATATGAAGTCTCCAACAAGTTCTATAGCTGAAAGATGGAGGAGAATCGCTCAACTAGTGAGCATGTGCCCAGATTGTCTGAGTACTACAATCGCTTGAATCAAGTGGGAGTTAATCTTCCAGATAAAATAGTGATTGACAGAATTCTCTAGTCACCATCACCAAGTTAGTAGAACTTCGTGATGAACTATAATATGCAAGGGATAACGGAAACAACTCCCAAGCTCTTCGTGATGCTGAAATCAACGAAGGTAGAAATCAAGAAAAACGTCAAGTGTTGATGGTTGACAAGATCACTAGTTTCAAGAAAAGGGCAAAGGGAAGAAGGGGAACTTCAAAAGAACGGCAAGCAAGTTGCTACTCATGTGAAGAAGCCCAAGTCTGGTCCTAAGCCTGAGACAAAGTGCTTCTACTGCAAAGGGACTGGTTACTAGAATCGGAACTACCCCAAGTGATTGGCGGATAAGAAGGATGGCAAAGTGAACATAAGTATATTTGATATACATGTTATTGATGTGTACTTTACTAGTGTTTATAGCAAACCCTCAGTATTTGATACTAGTTCAGTTGCTAAGAGTAGTAACTCGAAACGGGAGTTGCAGAATAAACAGAGACTAGTTAAGGGTAAAGTGACGATGTGTGTTGGAAGTAGTTCCAAGATTGATATGATCATCATCGCATACTCCCTATAATTTCAGGATTAGTGTTGAAACTAAATAAGTGTTATTTGGTGTTTGCGTTGAGCATGAATATGATTTGATCATGTTTATTGCAATATGGTTATTCATTAAAAGTCAGAGAATAATTGTTGTTCTGTTTACATGAATAAAACCTTCGATGGTCATACACCCAATGAAACAAGTTCGTTGGATCTCGATCGTAGTGATACACATATTGAAACCAAAAGATGCAAAGTTAATAATGATAGTGCAACTTATTTGTGGCACTGCTGTTTACGTCATATTGGTGTAAAGCGCATGAAGAAACTCCATGCTGATGGGATTTTGGAATCACTTGATTATGAATCACTTGATGCTTGCGAACCATACCTTTTGGGCAAGATGACTAAAACACCGTTCTCCGGAACAATGGAGCAAGCAACAGATTTGTTGGAAATCATACATACTGATGTATGTGGTCCGATGAATATTTAAGGCTTGCAGCGGGTATCATTATTTTCTGACCTTCACAGATGATTTAAGCAGATATGAGTATATCTACTTAATGAAATAGAAGTCTGATACATTTGAAAAGTTCATATAATTTCAGAGTGAAGTGGAAAATCATCGTAACAAGAAAATAAAAAGTTTCTACGATCTGATCGTGGAAAAGAGTATTTGAGTTACGAGTTTGGTCTTCAGTTAAAACAATGTGAAATAGTTTCACTACTCACGCCACCTGGAACACCACAGCATAATGGTGTGTCCGAACGTCATATCGTACTTTATTGGATATAGTGCAATATATGATGTTTCTTACTGATTTACCACTATCGTTTTTGGGGTCATGCATTAGAGACAGCTGCATTCACGTTAAATAGGGCACCATATAAATCCATTGAGACGACACCGTGTGAACTATGGTTTGGCAAGAAACCTAAGCTGTCGTTTCTTAAAGTTTGGGGTTGCGATGCTTATATGAAAAAGTTTCATCCTGATAAGCTCAAACTCAAATCGGAGAAGTGCGTCTTCATAGGATATCCAAAGGAAACTATTGGATACACCTTCTATCACAGATCCAAAGGCAAGACTTTTTGTTGCTAAAATTCGGAAACTTTCTGGAGAAGGAGTTTCTCTCGAAAGAAGTAAGTGGGAGGAAAGTAGAACTTGACGAGGTAACTGTACCTGCTCCCTTGTTGGAAAGTAGCACATCATAGAAAACTGTTTCTGTGACACCTACACCAGTTAGTGAGGAAGCTAATGATGATGATCATGAAACTTCAGAACAAGATACTACTGAACCTCGTAGATCAACCAGAGTAAGATCCGCGCCAGAGTGGTACGGTAATCCTTTTCTGGAAGTCATGCTACTAGATCATGATGAACCTATGAACTATGAAGAAGCGATGGTGAGCCCAGATTCCGCAAAGTGGCTTGAAGCCATGAATTCTGAGATATGATCCATGTATGAGAACAAAGTATGGACTTTGGTTGACTTGCCTGATGATCGGCAAGCAATAGAGAATAAATGGATCTTCAAGAGGAAGACGGACGTTGATAGTAGTGTTACTATCTACAAAGCTAGAATTGTCGCAAAAGGTTTTCGACAAGTTCAAGGTGTTGACTACGATGAGAGCTTCTCACTCGTATCTATGCTCGAGTCTGTCCGAATCATGTTAGTAATTGCCGCATTTTATGAAATCTGGCAAATGGATAAACAAAACTGCATTCCTTAATGGATTTATTAAAGAAGAGTTGTATATGATGCAACAGAAGGTTTTGTCAATTCGAAAGGTGCTAACAAAATGTGCAAGCTCCAACGATCCATCTGTGGACTGGTGCAAGCATCTCGGAGTTGGAATATACGCTTTGATGAGTTGATCAAAGCATATAGTTTTATACAGACTTGCGGTGAAGCCTGTATTTACAAGAAAGTGAGTGGGAGCACTACAACATTTCTGATAAGTATATGTGAATGACATATTATTGATCGGAAATAATGTAGAATTATTCTGTAAAGCATAAAAGAGTGTTTGAAAGGAGTTTTTCAAAGAAAGACTTCGGTGAAGCTGCTTACATATTGAGCTTCAAGATCTATAGAGATAGATCAAGACGCTTGATAAGTTTTTTCAATGAGTACATACCTTGACAAGATTTTGAAGTAGTTCAAAATGGAGCAGTCAAAGAAAGAGTTCTTGCCTGTATTATAAGGTGTGAAGTTGAGTAAGACTCAAAGCCCGATCACGGCAGAAGATAGAAAGAGAATGAAAGTCATTCCCTATGCCTTGGCCATAGGTTCTATAAAGTATGTCATGCTGTATACCAGATCTATTGTATACCCTGCACTGATTTAGCAAGGGAGTACAATAGTGATCTAGGAGTAGATCACTGGACAGCGGTCAGAATTATCCTTAGTGAAATAAGGATATGTTTCTCGATTATGAACGTGACAAAAAGGTTCGTCGTAAAGGGTTACGTCGATGCAAGTTTTTGACACTGATCCAGATGATTCTAAGTCTCAATCTGGATACATATTGAAAATGGGAGCAATTAGCTAGAGTAGCTCCGTGTAGAGCATTGTAGACATAGAACTTGCAAAATATTTACGGATCTGAATGTGACAGACCCGTCGACTAAAATTATCTCACAAGCAAAACATGATCACACCTTAGTACTCTTTGGGTGTTAATCACATAGAGATGTGAACTAGATTACTGACTCTAGTAAACCCTTTGAGTGTTGGTCACATGACGATGTGAACTATGGGTGTTAATCACATGGTGATGTGAACTATTGCTGTTAAATCACATGGCGATGTGAACTAGATTATTGACTCTAGTGCAAGTGGGAGACTGAAGGAAATATGCCCTAGAGGCAATAATAAAGTTATTATTTATTTCCTTATATCATGATAAATGTTTATTATTCATGCTAGAATTGTATTAACCGGAAACATAATACATGTGTGAATACATAGACAAACAGAGTGTCACTAGTATGCCTCTACTTGACTAGCTCGTTAATCAAAGATGGTTATGTTTCCTAACCATGGACAAAAGAGTTGTTATTTGATTAACGAGGTCACATCATTAGTTGAATGATCTGATTGACATGACCCATTCCATTAGCTTAGCACACGATCGTTTAGTATGTTGCTATTGCTTTCTTCATGACTTATACATGTTCCTATGACTATGAGATTATGCAACTCCCGTTTGCCGGAGGAACACTTTGGGTGCTACCAAACGTCACAACGTAACTGGGTGATTATAAAGGAGTACTACAGGTGTCTCCAAAGGTAGATGTTGGGTTGGCGTATTTCGAGATTAGGATTTGTCACTCCGATTGTCGGAGAGGTATCTCTGGGCCCTCTCGGTAATGCACATCACTTAAGCCTTGCAAGCATTGCAACTAATGAGTTAGTTGCGGGATGATGTATTACGGAACGAGTAAAGAGACTTGCCAGTAACGAGATTGAACTAGGTATTGGATACCGACGATCGAATCTCGGGCAAGTAACATACCGATGACAAAGGGAACAACGTATGTTGTTATGCGGTCTGACCGATAAAGATCTTCGTAGAATATGTAGGAGCCAATATGGGCATCCAGGTCCCGCTATTGGTTATTGACCGGAGACGTGTCTCGGTCATGTCTACATTGTTCTCGAACCGTAGGGTCCGCACGCTTAAGGTTTCGATGACAGTTGTATTATGAGTTTATGAGTTTTGATGTACCGAAGGAGTTTGGAGTCCCGGATGAGATCGGGGACATGACGAGGAGTCTCGAAACGGTCGAGACGTAAAGATCGATATATTGGACGACTATATTCGGACATCGGAAAGGTTCCGAGTGATTCGGGTATTTTTCGGAGTACCGGGTAGTTACGGGAGAAGTAATGGGCCTTGATGGGCTTTAGTGGGAAGAGGAAAAGGCTGCTGCGCCCCCCCCCCCCCCTCCCCTTTGGTCCGAATTGGACTAGGGAAAAGGGGGCCGGCCACCTCTCCTTCTCCTCCTATTCCTTCTCCCTTCCTCCCCTCTTGATGGACTCCTACTAGGACTTGGAGTCCTAGTAGGACTCCCATCCTGGCCGCACCTTTTGCCTTGGCCGGCCTCCTCCTCCTTCATCCTTTATATACAGGGGCAGGGGGAACCCCATAGACACACAAGTTGATCCTTGGTGATCGTTCCTTAGCCGTGTGCGGTGCCCCCTACCACCAAATTCCACCTCGGTCATATCGTTGTAGAGCTTAGGCGAAGCCCTGCGTTGGTAGAACATCAAGATCGTCACCACGCCGTCGTGCTGACGGAACTCTTCCTCGACGCTTTGCTGGATCGGAGCCCGAGGATCGTCATCGAGCTGAACGTGTGCTAAGAACTCGGAGGTGCCAGAGTAACGGTGCTTGGATCGGTCCGATCGGGAAGAAGACGTACGACTACTTCCTCTACGTTGTGTGATCGCTTCCGCAGTCGGTCTGCGTTGGTACGTAGACAACACTCTCCCCTCTCGTTGCTATGCATCACCATGATCTTGCGTGTGCGTAGGAAAATTTTCGAAATTACTACGTTCCCCAACACTCCTAAGGTCGGGGAAGGCTCTGATTACCAACTTGTAACACCCTCGATGCGACTATATCTCCCACGTGTCGAGGCACGACTTAGAGGCATAATCGCATTGAAGGCATATGTTGCAAGTGAGGTAATCTTCACACAACCCATGTAATATAATAAGGGGAAAAGATACATAGTTGGCTTACAATCGCCACTTCACACAAATACATAAATAAAGCATTACATCAACCAAATACACTCATGGTCCGACTACGGAACCAAAATAAAAGAAGAACCCCAATTGCGACAAAGGTCCCCGATCGACCCCAACTGGGCTCCACTACTGATCAACTAGAAAGAAACAACACAAAGGACAAGATCTTCATCGAGCTCCTCCTGAGCTTGGTTGCGTCATCGGCACGGACTCATCGGCACCTGCAAACTGGTTTTGGAAGTATCTGTGAGCCACAGGGACTCAGCAATCTCGCACCCTCGCAATCAAGACTATTGAAGCTTATGGGTAAGGTAAAAGGTATGAGGTGGAGCTGCAGCAAGCGACTAGCATATATGGTGGCTAACATACGCAAATGAGAGCGAGAAGAGAAGGCAAAGCACGGTCGATAAAAGTATGATCAAGAAGTGATCCTAGACTACCTACGTCAAGCATAACTCCAACAATCGTGTTCGCTTCCCGGACTCCGCCGGAAAGAGACCATCACGGTTACACACGCGGTTGATTCATTTTAATTAAGGTCGACTTCAGGTTTTCTACAACCGGATGTTAACAAATTCCCATCTGCCCATAACCACAGGCACGGCTTTAGAAAGTTCAAATCCCTGCAGGGTGTCCCAACTTAGCCCATGACAAGCTCTCACGGTCAACGAAGGAATAGACCTCCACCCGAGACATTCCGATCAGACTCGATATCCCGGTACAACAAGACATTTCGACAGGGTAAAACTAAACCAGCAACACCGCCCGATGCGCCGACATCCTGATGGGAGCTACACATATCTCGTTCTCAGGGCAACACCGGATGAGCGCTCCGTATAACTAAAACCAGCCCTCAAGTTTCCCCGAGGTGGCGCTGCAAAGGACTCTAGTTCGGACCAACACTTAGACAAGCACTGGCCCGGGGGAGTAAAATAAAGATGACCCTCGGGATGTGCGACTCCCAAGGGAAAAAGGCTAGGTGGCAAATGGTAAAACCAATGTTGGGCATTGCTGGCAAAGCTTTACTTAAGGCGAACTGTCAAGGGGTTCCCATTATAGCCCAACCGCGTAAGGGACGCAAAATCCGGGAACATAACACCGATATGACGGAAACTAGGGCGGCAAGAGTGGAACAAAACACCAGGCATAAGGCCGAGCCTTCCACCCTTTACCAAATATATAGATGCATTAATTAAATAAGATATATTGTGATATCCCAACAAGTAAATAAATGTTCCAACAAGGAACAATCTCCATGTTCCAACAAGGAACAAACTTCGATCTGCACCTGCAACTAACAACGCTATAAGAGGGGCTAAGCAAAGCGGTAACATAGCCAATCAACGGTTTGCTAGGACAAAGGTGGGTTAGAGGCTGAACATGGCAATTTGGGAGGCTGACAAGCAAGTGGTAGGCATCGTAGCAATGGCATAGCAAAAGAGCGAGCAAACTAGCATAGCAAAGATAGTAGTGATTTCGAGGGTATGATCATCTTGCCTGAAATCCCACAAGGAAGAAGAACGAGTCCATGAAGAAGACAAGCAGACGTAGACGAACGGATCCTCACAAGCACGACGTTAACGGAACCAACCCGAAGAAGCAATCACCGGGAAAGAAGCACACAACATAGTAAACAACCAACACATCAACATGGCATGATGCACAAACAAGAATGAGGCATGTCCGGTTTAATGAAGCATGGCATGGCAAAATGCACAAGCAATCCTACAAATTAAATGGAGCTCAATATGCAACGGGTTGCATATTGACGGGACACCACACCAATTATTTAGTTCTCTCTCGTTTATGTACCCAACAATATTAAATGTTGATTAACATGGCAAGGGGTGAAGCAAATGAAAACTACCTATCTAGTCAAGGTTAAATGAGGCCGGAAGCAATGAACAACAATTCCGGTAAATCCCCATAGCATATTTTAGATTTGGTACTGTTCTGCCCTAAACATAATTTTAGAGTTGTTTAACATGCAAAGTAAGGTCACCATGATAAACTAGGCAAAATTCAACCCCATTTACATATAAAGTTTGTTAAAAACGGAGCTACGATTAAATAGTTATGAATTAAACCATTTTAACATGGCATAGGGGCAAATTAATGCAAACAACATTTTAAACATTTCAAACATAGGTGAAAGTTGGAGATTATTAATCTACACAAAATTCTGAGCAATTTTCATATATAAACCATTTTAATCCGATGCACGGTTTGTGAGTTATTATATGCATGTTGTGCAAGGGGTTTTCTGTAAATCTGCAAACTCTGGAATATTAGCTAAATGCAGCAGCAGGAAAAAACATGCAACAGGCTGAATATGGTTGGCCCAACAATGCAGTGGGCGCTGGGGTGTGCTGCTCACCCAGGGCCTGGCCCGGTTCGGTGGAGGAGGAAGCTGGGCCGCGGGGCGAAGGGATCTGGAGCTGGGCTTGACGCTGTGCTGGGCCGACCCACGAAGGAGGAGGAGGCAGGCCGAGGCGGGGCGGCGCGTTCTGGGCCTGTGCGGAGAAGGTGGCCCACGCGGAAGGAGGCGGAGGCGCTCGTCGTCCTCCTCGAGCAGGGACGGGGCAGGGGTCGCCGGTGGAGAAGGACTCCGGCGAGCGGCGTTCCGGCGACGAGGAGGCGAGGGAAAACGTCGGAGGAGGACGGGAATGTGTAGATCCGAGCCTGAGGACTCCGGATCCGGTGAGGGTTGGAGATGATGAGGCCGGCGGCGAGGTCTTCCATGGCGGCGGCGGATCCTGTAGGGAGGCGGCACTGGTGAGGAGCAGAGAGAGAGAAACGGAGGGAGAAGAAAGGAGAGGGGGCGCGGGCAGTGTCGCTCATCTGCGGGGCGGTGGCGGCTTCCAGAGAAGAAAGGCGGCGGTGGCCGGCGTCTCTCCGGCGAAGTCTGGCGAGACTCCGGCGGTTGGCGAGCGAGGCGGTGAAGTCAGGCTTCGGCGGCGGCGGCTTGGGCCCGTGCGGGCCGCGGGGAGAGAGAGGGGCCGGCAGGGTGAGGTGGCAAGGTGGGATTGGAGGAGGAGGCGCAGCGGGTGACGTGGCGGCTTCTGATTGGATGGGCGACGTGGCTGGACGGGGTGGACATGTTCGGCCGGTGTGGATGTGTCCGGTGCGCGAGGAGAGGGAGAGATCTAGGGTTAGGGGTGGATGGCACCGCGAATTTCGGAGGGGGGTGTATATATAGGCATAGAGGGAGCTAGGAGAGTCCAAATGAGGTGCGGTTTTCGGCCACGCGATCGTGATCGAACGACCGAGACGATGGAGCAGAGTTAGGTGGGTTTTGGGCCAAAATGGAAGGGTGTTGGGCTGCAACACACACGAGGCCTTCTCGGTCCCTCGGTTAACCGTTGGAGTATCAAACAAAGTCCAAATGATACGAAACTTGACAGGCGGTCTACCGGTAGTAAACCAAGGCCGCATGACAAGTCTCGGTCCAATCCGGAAATGTTTAATCCCCACACATGAAAGAAAGGTAGAAATGACCACCGGAGGAGAACGAAGCGCCGGAATGCAAAACGGACAATGGGGAAAAGGCTCGGATGCATGAGACGAACACGAATGCAAATGCAATGCACATGATGACATGATATGAGATGCATGACACGCAAGCAATGACAATGCAACAACAGCGAATAACTGCACGACACCTGGCACAACGGTCTCGGGGCGTTATAGCCAACTTCTTGGCAATGACTTAATCACAGAAGCTGAAGAAATGTGCAAAGCCATACGTGAAAATCTCAAAGCCGCGCAATCTCGCCAAAAGAGTTACTATGATAGCAAGCAACGTGACTTGGCTTTCGAGATCGGAGACCATGTCTACCTCCGCGTCTCTCCAATGAAAGGCACTCCTCGCTTT
Organism: Triticum monococcum; assembly: GCA_034509565.1. Lineage (NCBI taxonomy): Eukaryota > Viridiplantae > Streptophyta > Magnoliopsida > Poales > Poaceae > Triticum > Triticum monococcum. Next base: position 575,602,095 of record CM067847.1, read on the forward strand.
GGTATCAAAGGGAAGCTTGCCCCTAGATACGTGGGTCCTTTCAAGATCATTGGTAGAAGAGGCAATCTCGCCTATCAACTTGAGCTTCCATCCAACTTTGCAAACGTGCACGACGTGTTTCACGTATCACAGCTTCGCAAGTGTTTCAAGACTCCTGACTGCACCATCAACTTCGAAGAGATCGATCTCCAAGAAGACCTGTCTTATCATGAGCATCCCATTGCTATTCTTGAAGAAACTGAGCGCAAGACTCGCAACAAGTCTATCAAATTCCTGAAAGTGAAGTGGTCACATCATTCCGACTGAGAAGCCACCTGGGAACGCGAGGACCACCTCTGTTCCGAGTATCCGGAGTTCTTTCAGTCCTAGATCTCGGGATGAGATCCTTTCGTAGTGGTGGAGTGTTGTAACGGCCCGGATGTAACTTACCATATTTGTACTCGGACTCTTGCCATTTCCGGCTCTAAGTTATGAGATTTTCCCATGGTTGGGTTTTGTCTTTGTTTTGCATTTTGTCCATGTCATGTCATCATGTGCATCGCATTTGCATACGTGTTCGTCTCATGCATCCGGGCATTTTCTCCGTTGTCCGTTTTGCAATCCGGCACTCCTACGTCCCCCGGCGCCCCCTTTTGCCCCTTTACATGTGTGGGTATTAAACCTTCTCGAAATGGACCGAGATTAGCCAAGCGGCCTTGGTACACCACCGGTAGACCGCCTGTCAAGTTTCGTGTCATTTGGAATTCGTTTGATACTCCAACGGTTAACCGGGGAACCGGAAAGGCCTCGTGTGTGTTGCAGCCCAACACCCCTCCAAAGTGGCCCAATAACCCATCCAAACCCCCTCCATCCTCTCGGCCGTTCGATCACAATCGCGTGGCCGAAAACCGCACCTCATTTGGACTCTCCTAGGTCCCAGAATCTATAAATATGCCCTCCCCGTCCAAAATCCCGGGTCCAAACCCTAGCCCCTCTCCTCCCGCGCTGCCGGACACGTCCGCCACCGCGCCCGCACCAATCGGATACTACCACGTGGCAGACCACCATCGTCGGCCCACCAGGCCCGCGCGGGGCCCTCCCCAGCCCACGCGCCCGCCGCCCCGTCGCCCGCGCGTCCGCCGCCTCCGCCGCCCGCCGCCCGCGCCCGGCCGCCACCCGCCGTCCGGCTCCGCCGGCTCCGCCACCGCGGAACGCCGCCGCCGCGCCTCCCCACATCTCCGGCCGCGTCTTCCCCCACTCCGGCGACCCAGATCCGCCCAAATCTACCTCGCCGGCGCCGCCTCTCCTTCCACTCCGGTGAGACTCCGGTCAACCTCGAACCACGCGCCAGATCCAGATCTAGAAAACCCTAGGTTGACCCCCTTTTTCTCTAAGTCCCTAACATTTTTAGCCCATGTTCATTGCATCATAACTCTGTCATCGTAGCTCTGTTTCTTGCACATAATATATCAAATTATTCATCTGGATGTGCTCTGCATTTTGTTCCATTGTGCCATACTTGTTTGAGTCCATCTTGATGCCCAAATTGTTGATGCAAGAGTGCTATAAAATGTTAGTTCCTGTTACTTAGCAGATTATGGGCATTTGTCATTTTTGCTACATTTATTGTGCGCTGCATATGGGCATGAGCTCTACATGTGTTTTGGGATATGCCATGCCATCTTTACAGGGGTGTATGCCATGTATTTTTGTGATCAATGTGGTGACTAGCAAATGCATGTGATATTGCTGATTTTTATGCCATGATATTGCTGATTTTTATGCCAATGAAATCAATGGGGTGTATGCCATCTCTTGTGATATTGCTGATTTCAGGGACTTGGAATTTCACTAAGTCTTTGCTCTGCTGTTATTTTTATGCCATGTGTTCATGTTGCTACAGAGAGATCCATGCTTCTTTTGAGTATGTTCGGTAAGGATGATTTGGACATATGGTTGTGCTCTATCCATCCATGCCCCTGTTTGCATTTATGGAGTGCCCTAGCATGACTCAATCTTGCTCTACTTTTGCTATAAAATGTTTCCTGGCAGATTGTTTACGTGTTAATCAATTTTTCCAAGGTTGTTGTAGTTGATCCATGCATGCTATGAGATTGTTCTTGCCATGGTTAGCTTATTGATCATCTCTTCTTGCTGGTAGTATGCTTAGCTTGTCATGCATTGTGATGAGTGAATCGAGCTCGCAAACATGCCTTTATAATTCTATTTTTGCCATGTCCAGTTTTCTGCCAAGTCTGAATCTGTTAATGAAACTTGCTATGTTTACATGGGTGCCATCATACTTTATGTGCCCTTTTGGCTTATGGTCAGTAAGAGACTTTTGTTATATGCTTTGAGTAGATTCATGCCATGCCTTGTATTGCTATGTTTTGTTCCTGTAGCATGTTGATATCTTGCTCTAAACATTGCTTCCTGATGTTAATTCCTGACATGTTAGTATTTTCACTAAGTCTTTGATGCTGATATCTTTTGCACTTTTGCCATGCTTGTTTTAACCTGCTATTGTGTGATTTAGCCGTAGCTCAGTGTTCATCTTTTTTCAATCATCTTGAGTAGATCACTGCCATGTGCTTTGTTGATATGTTGGAGTGCAGTAGCTTAGTTTATTGTTGCATTCTAGATGGCCTCGTGCTGTTAATCGCAGAAGTGTGCCATCATTGTTTTGCTTTCCATTTGCAAACCGTGCATCCGATTCCGGTGATCTTTATATCGATTTCGACTGAAATCAACTCATCTTTCCAGTGGCGCACTTGGTTTTCCAAGTTGAGGCATGGTTCAATCTTTTCCTTCCGGAGCACGCATATGCATTGCATAGCACATCCCGCATATCATGCCATGTTTTGCATCATGTTGCCTGTGCATTGCACTGTGGTTGATTGTGGTTTCCTTTGCTTGTGTTCTTGCCTTGGGTAGAGCTGGGATACGATTTCATGATCAAGGAACCCGTTGAGTATGCTTACGAGGATCAGGCTTTTGTCAACTCGGCGAACTTTGCAGGCAAGATGACCATACCCTCGAAATCACTTCTATCTTTGCTTGCTAGTTGCTCTCTCTTTTGCTACTCCGCGATACCTACCACTTTCTATATCATGCCTCTCATATTGCCATGTCAAGCCTCTAACCCACCTTTTCCTAGCGAACCGTTGTTTGTCTATGTTACCGCTTTGCTCAGCCCCTCTTATAGCGTTGCTAGTTGCAGGTGAAGATGGAGTTTCTTCCTTGTTGGAACATGTTTATTGTTGGGATATCATTATTATATCGTGTTTACTTTAATGCACCTATATACTTGGTAAAGGGTGGACGGCTCAGCCTTATGCCTGGTGTTTTGTTCCACTCTTGCCGCCCTAGTTTCCGTCATACCAGTGTTATGTTCCTTGATTTTTGCGTTCGTTACGCGGTTGGGTTATAATGGGAACCCCTTGACAGTTCACCTTGAATAAAACTCCTCCAGCAAGGCCCAACCTTGGTTTTACCATTTGCCACCTAAGCCTTTTTCCCTTGGGTTTCGCGGACTCAAGGGTCATCTTTATTTTAAACCCCCGGGCCAGTGCTCCTCTGAGTGTTGGTCCAACTTGTCAGCCGCCGGTGACCACCAGGGGCAACTCTGGGTTGGCCTACCGGAAGTTTGGACAATCCGGTGTGCCTTGAGAACGAGATATGTGCAGCTCCTATCGGGATTTGTTGGCACATCCGGGTGGCTTTGCTGGTCTTGTTTTACCATTGTCGAAATGTCTTGTAACTGGGATTCCAAGTCTGATCGGGTCTTCCTGGGAGAAGGAATATCCTTCGTTGACCGTGAGAGCTTGTGATGGGCTAAGTTGGGACACCCCTGTAGGGTTTTCAACTTTCGAAAGCCGTGCCCGTGGTTATGGGCAGATGGGAATTTGTTAATGTCCGGTTGTAGAAAACTTGACACTTAAATGTATTAAAATGAATCAACCGCGTGGGTAGCCGTGATGGTCTCTTTTCGGCGGAGTCCGGGAAGAGAACACGGTCTCGTGTTATGCTTGAACGTAAGTAGTTTCAGGATCACTTATTGATCTTTGTAGCTTCTCGACCGTGCTTTGCTTCTCTTCTCGCTCTCATTTGCGTAAGGTGGCCACCATATGTGCTAGTGCTTGCAGCAGCTCCTCCTCGCTACCTTTTCCTACCTTAAGCTTAAATAGTCTTAATCGTGAGGATGTGAGATTGCTGAGTCCCCGTGACTCACAGATTACTTGTAACGCCCCGAGACCGATGTGCCAGGTATCATGCAGTTATTTGTTGTTGTTGCGTTATCATTGCTTGCGTGTCATGCATTGCATATCATGTCATCATGCGCATTTCATTTGCATACGTGTTCGTCTCATGCATCCGAGCATTTTCCCCGTTGTCCATTTTGCAATCCGGCGCTTCGTTCTCCTCCGGTGGTCATTTCTACCTTCCTCTCGTGTGTGGGGATTAAACATTTCCGGATTGGACCGAGACTTGCCATGCGGCCTTGGTTTACTACCGGTAGACCGCCTATCAAGTTTCGGGTCATTTGGACTTCGTTTGATACTCCAACGGTTAACCGAGGGACCGAGAAGGCCTCGTGTGTGTTGCAGCCCAACACCCTTCCAAAGTGGCCCAAAACCCACCTAACTCTGTTCCATCGTCTCGGTCGTTCGATCACGATCGCGTGGCCGCAAACCGCACCTCATTTGGACTCTCCTAGCTCCCTCTACCTATAAATATAGCCTCCTCCCCGAAATCTCGGATCAAACCCTAGTCTTCTTCCCCACCGCACATCCGGACGCGTCCGCGGCGCGCCGGACATGTCCACCCCGTCCAGCCACCTCACCCCAGCCAATCAGCGCTGGCCACGTCAGCTCCGCCGCCGCCTCGTCCAACCCCGCGCCGCCATGTGTCACCCGCGACGCCCACTTCGCCGCCGGCCCGCGGGGCCCAGATCGGACCCGCGCGAGCCCATCTCGTCGCTGCCGCCTGAGGATCCCGTCTCCCCGCGCCTGCTTCGCCGTGAACCACCGCCGCCTTCGCCGGAGCGCTGCGCCGCCGCCCCGTTGCCGGACATCACCGGAGTTCCCCGCCGCCACCTCGTCCGTCGCCGGATCGCACCACCGCGGCCGGATCTGGGCTCCCCGTGGCCGGATCCGCCCATTCCCGCAGGCCCCGCCGTGCCCGCCGGCCGGATCTGCCTCGCCCCGCCGCCTCGGGTCGTCACCGGACCCTGCCGCCGCCACCATGGCTCGCCTCGGCCTCGGGTGGAGGTCGGGGACGAGATCCCTCCCGCCTGGGCCACCTCCTCCGCCCCGGCCCAGGTGCGAGGCCCAGTGCGCGCCTCCAGACCCAGCGCCTCCCAGGCCATCTCCGCTCCCTCCGTTGACCACGCCCGCATGGACCGGCCCATCCCCAGCTCCAGCCGGCCCCACTTCCGCCTGGCCTGCCTCTTCCCCGACTGGGCCAGGCCCATGGGTGAGCAGCCCCCCCCCCCCCCCCCCGCAGCGCCCCTCCTTTTTTTTCCTTACCATTGGGCTTGCCCCAGATTCAGCCCGTGCACGTTTTTTTCCCTGTTCAGCGAATTTGTCTATTATCCTGAGACAGCCAGTTTTGTAGATTAGCCCCTCTAGATCATGCATTTAATAACTCATGAACCGTGCATCGGATTAAAATGAACTATATATGAAACTTGCTCAGAACTTTGTGTAGATTAATAATATGAAATTTTCACCCATGTTTAAATTATTTAAAATGCTGTTTGATTAAATTTGCCCCTATGCCATGCTAAAATGATTTAATTCATATCTAAATAACCGTAGCTCCGAATTAAATAAACTTTATATGTAAATGGGGTAGAATTTCGCCTAGTTTATCATGGTGACATTGCTTTGCATGTTAAACAAATCTAAAATTGTGTTTAGGACAGATCAGGACCAAACCTAATATTTGCACATGGGGATGTTCCGGACTTGTTGTTTTGTTGTTCCGGCCTCATTTAAACTTGCCTAGGGTAGATAGTTTCATCATGTTTCACCCCTTGCCATGTTAATCAACATTTAATATTGATGGGTACATAAACGAGATCAAACTAAATAATTGACGTGGTGTTTCGTTAATATGCAACTCGTTGCATATTGAGCTCCACTTAATTTGTAGAATTGTTTGTGCATTTTGCCATGCCATGCCCTCTTTAAACCGGACATGCATCATATTTGGTTGTGCATCATGCCATGTTCATGTCGTGGTTGTTTACTATGTTGTGTGCTTCTTTTCCGGTGATTGCTTCTTCGGGTTGGTTCCGGTAACATCGTGTTGTGAGGATCCGTTCGTCTATGTTCCATTTGTCTTCTTCATGGACTCGTTCTTCTTCCTTGCGGGATTTCAGGCAAGATGATCATACCCTCGAAATCACTACTATCTTTGCTATGCTAGTTTGCTCGCTCTTTTGCTTTGCCATTGCTACGATGCCTACCACTTGCTTGTCAGCCTCCCAAATTGCCATGTTCAGCCTCTAACCCACCATTGTCCTAGCAAACCGTTGATTGGCTTTGTTACCGCTTTGCTCAGCCCCTCTTATAGCGTTGTTAGTTGCAGGTGAAGATTGAAGTTTGTTCCTTGTTGGAACATGGAGATGTTGTTCCTTGTTGGAACAGTTATTTACTTGTTGGGATATCACAATATATCGTATTTAATTAATGCATCTATATACTTGGTAAAGGGTGGAAGGCTCGGCCTTATGCCTGGTGTTTTGTTCCACTCTTGCCGCCCTAGTTTCCGTCATATCGGTGTTATGTTCCCGGATTTTGCGTCCCTTACGCGGTTGGGCTATAATGGGAACCCCTTGACAGTTTGCCTTAAGTAAAGCTTCTCCAGCAATGCCCAACATTGGTTTTACCATTTGCCACCTAGCCTTTCTTTTCCTTGGGTTCTGCAGACTCAAGGGTCATCTTTATTTTAACCCCCCCCCCCCCCCGGGCCAGTGCTCCTCTGAGTGTTGGTCCGAAACGTCAGCCGCCGGTGGCTACCAGGGGCAACTCTGGGCTGGCCTACCGGAAGTTTGGACAATCTGAGTGTGCCCTGAGAAAGAGATATGTGCAGCTCCTATCGGGATTTGTCGGCACATTCGGGCGGTGTTGCTGGTTTAGTTTTACCCTGTCGAAATGTCTTGTTGTACTGGGATACCGAGTCTGATCGGAATGTCTTGGGTGGAGGTCTATTCCTTCGTTGACCGTGAGAGCTTGTCATGGGCTAAGTTGGGACACCCCTGCAGGGATTTGAACTTTCGAAAGCCGTGCCCGCGGTTATGGGCAGATGGGAATTTGTTAACGTCCGGTTGTAGAAAACCTGAAGTTGACCTTAATTAAAATGAATCAACAGCGTGTGTAGCCGTGACGGTCTCTTTCCGGCGGAGTCCGGGAAGTGAACACGGTTGTTGGAGTTATGCTTGACGTAGGTAGTCTAGGATCACTTCTTGATCATACTTTTATCGACCGTGCTTTGCCTTCTCTCCTCTCTCTCTTTTGCGAATAGGTTAGCCACCATATATGCTAGTCGCTTGCTGCAGCTCCACCTCATACCTTTACCTTACCCATAAGCTTAAATAGTCTTGATCGCGAGGGTGCGAGATTGCTGAGTCCCTGTGGCTCATAGATTACTTCCAAAACCAGCTTGCAGGTGCCGATGAGTTCGTGCAGATGACGCAACCAAGCTTAGGAGGAGCTCGATGAAGATCTTGTCCTTTGTGTTGTTTCGTTCTAGTTGATCAGTAGTGGAGCCCAGTTGGGGTCGATCGGGGACCTTTGTCGCATTTGGGGTTCTTCTTTTATTTTGGTTCCGTAGTCGGACCATGAGTGTATTTGGTTGATGTAATGCTTTATTCATGTAATTGTGTGAAGTGGCGATTGTAAGCCAACTATGTAACTTTTCCCCTATTGTATTACATGGGTTGTGTGAAGATTACCTCACTTGCGACATTGCCTTCAATGCGATTATGCCTCTAAGTCGTGCCTCGACATGTGAGAGATATAGTCGCATCGAGGGCGTTACAAGTTGGTAATCAGAGCCTTCCCGACCTTAGGAGCCCCCATTGCTTGATCGTTTTTAGCGGCCGAGTTGTGTCTAGAAAAAAAATGTTTTGAGTCCTTAGGAATTATATATCGGAGAGCTTAGGAATTCTTTTTACTCCCCAGTTCCTTCATCGCTCTGGTAAGGCATCCTGACGTAGAGTTTTGACTCTTCTCTTCTCAAATTTCACAAAAAAAAATTTAGGATCACGCGAGTATCTTGGATTTGTTCCGATGGCTTATGATGAGAATACTGTCTTGGTGCCTCCTGTCAGGGGTTTAGTGGAAGTGTCCCAGGGAGTTGAGCTCTGAGGTGTTGTCATCATAATTTTATCGTTGCAATTCTGGCATACTTGAGATATGTGCGCAACATCGAAAATCTCCTTTATGCAGTTCGTTGGTGAGATAACCTCGACGCCACCCAGTACTGGGGCGGGAGTTCGGGAGTATCGCCATAACTTGTATAACGGATGCTTTTCGAAGGTTGAGTCAGATGGTTTCCGAAGGTTTCTTGGTTATGTGTTGAAGGATGGATGCAGCTGGATGTAGGATTTGCTAGCTTGGGTGAGATATTATGCTTCCCCTGTATCCTCAACACCTGATTGCATAACCGGAAAATTTCGGGAGTTTCATAGGTGGGAATTCAAGTAGCTCTTAGGATATCTTTTCGACAGATGTATGATATGAAATTGGGGTTCGACGTCTAGTGGTTCGCCTATTCACGGTCGATTTTACAGTGGTCTCGTTGTGTCTTAAAGAGTCCTTGGCTATGCTGACTCGGGGACGCTTCGTATGTCATGTGCACTGCCTTGTACATGATGGTGTTGTACGATCAAGCCCGTGTAGGTCCCACCACGAAAACTTCAGACGAAATCTCTATCATATGTTTGTTCCGGCTTATTCTGCAAGCCAATCCTTGGTTTTATTTTGAGTTGTGGTATTCGAGTTGCTTCAATGTCAAATGCTGATTCCATCCCTTGTCTAAATGGTGTTCTCATATTCCTATGTGAATACTAATCCTTCATGATAATCGAGATTGTCTTGTAAATCCTTCTCACGGGTTTGTCTCTCCTCAAGTGGATCCGTTCACTTCAACATTTGCAAGATCAATTATCACTTCTTCTCAACGGTGATTGTTTCATCCGTCTCCAAGTTGCCTTTGTTTTCCCTCCCTCCCACCCTTGTTTTTCTTCAACGATTCAGATTTCTTATTCAAGTATCCTTTTATTGATGGGAAGACTCTCCATCCTTTTTCCGCCAATATTCTTATCCGGTGATTCTCATGAAGATTTTAATGGAGTTTCTAGTGCACCATTATTCATTCTTTTTTCTTCTATGGTGGATCCAAATCAAACTTTGTGGATCGTATCCTTTTCCTCATTTCAATGCTTTCTCATACCGGTGCACCTCTTAATAATTAATTTCTCGCTATTCATTTATTCCGGAGTGCTCAAGATATCTCAAAGATTCGTGTTTCCACTCTACATTCGTTCAAATTCTTTCGAGATTGGTATCTCATTCAAGTCATTTAATTCAACCGGTGCAACCCCTCTTTGTAATCATTTCAACGGTGTTTTCTCTTGAGTGGGCCCTAACCCACAGGTCTTTTTCCAGGATCTTACCTGACTCTTCCAATTTTACCGGAGCTATTCTCAAATCTTTTAAAGTTTGACGTAAGAATGAATTATCATCAGTCAAATGTCATTCTCCAAAATCTTTCAAATTCTTTTCATCGTTGGCTCAACCTTTTCCATTATTCATTCCGGTGTGCCTCAATAATTCTTCATGGTGTTTATCATCGTCATTCTCATATTTGGAAGACCGAAGAAGAGTTTCTCTCATTTTTGATCCATTCTCTTCAAGATTCGTGATTCTGTCTTGTTGCCATCCTCGCATAATTATTTGCGATTGTGAGATATTCTTTTCAACCATCCGGAGTAATTCAGGAGACTTTTTCAATTTGTTCACCCGGAGTCCATCATCTAAGATTTATTCATTCTCAGCTTTCAGCTCACGTTCTTCAATTTTACCGGTGCTTCGTTCAAGTGATCTTTAATCGGCTCGTGATTTTTTTCGTTCTCTTGTATCTAAATTCTCTCAAGTATCATGTCATTCATGTGCTAATTCTTTTCGGAGTTTCTTTATCTTCTCTTCGTTCCTTTTCAATTCTCACGGTGGTTCGTTAAAGAGTTCTCATCATTCGTTGTCATATCAATTTATTCGTTGTTTCAACCCTTCCGGTGGTTCGTTCAATACCTTCCCAAGTCTGATGTTATATCTCTCATAATCCTTTCTACGAGAGTAAGTAATATGCCAAATCCGTTGTTTGTCATCAATTTAAATTAGTGAAGGATAAGCATAATGTAATTCTTACTCTTGTTCCATCCAAGTGATTTAATTCCTTATTCCGGAGGTGCATCATATCACATTCTTGGTTCGAGATGCTTTATCTTTTCTTTCCCAAGAGTTCCAACCTCTTTCAATTATATTATCACGGAGATCTCTATCTAAATCATTGCGAGGCTTCAATCTTATTCTTTTCATCATTCAATTATTTTGGATAATTCTTTTGTTACCGGAGTTCTTCATGGAGGTTCTACATGTTGGTTCATAAAGGATTTAATTCTTTCTCGAAGCTTTCATCAAGATTCTTTTCTAAGGAGCTCAAGCTTTCTTCATATTGTAATCCGGAGTGCATTTCTTTCTACCGTATCTTTGGAGGTGGTATTATGTCATTCTTGATAATTTGAGTTCATATTTTCATGATTCACATGTTGTCAAGATTGGGATATTTTAAATCCATCAATCTCGTCGTTGGAGTTATCTTGGGTTATATTTCACCTAAAGCCTTCCCTAAGGTTTGTTGCTATCTATGGTGTTTATAAATGATCCAAGTTCTTCATTTATCCTCCCGGTGAAATAAGTTCTCGTCTTCTTGTTCATATCAATCCAATACATCGTTTCCGTTAGTGGCAGATTTTTCAACTCTTGGTTTTGAGATGTTTTCCATAAGCCCACTTCAAGCCTATCTTTTCGTTGTGGGTTTTCCAACAACTCCGTTCTAGCTTCTGTTGTAACCGTGCTCTCTCAATATATTGTTTTCGTTCGTTCACTCCATTCCATTCTTACTTTTGTTCTGGAGGCATTGTGATGTTCATCTTTTCAACCCATCATCTCGTTTTGTCAAAAATCATGATTTTTCCATGCCTATCCTTTTAATCCGAGTGTTGTGTCCTCTTTTCAAAGTATCCTCTCATCTTGTCAAGTTCAATTCCTTCCATTTACAGACAGAGTGTTGTCCAAATTATATCACTCTTATTCCTTCCCTATCTTGCTTAACTGGAGTGTTCTGCCCCTTTGCTCAAGTTCTTTTCGCCTTATCAAGTCTTGCATCCCTTTCTCAACCGGAGTGTTGTGTTTTCATTTGAGCTCTCTCATCTTATCAAATTTTGACTCCCTTCTCAACCGGAGTGCTGTCCGAGATATTTCTTACCCCTTGTTCCATTCATTCAATAGTTCCGGTGGCACTGTGTTCTGATTTCATCAAGTATCTTCTCTTCTTATCAAGACCTTATTCAATTCTTTTCGTTTCAACCGGAGTGCTGCCCGAATTTGGTTTTTCCTTGATCCCCTTCCTTAACCGGAGTGTTTTCAATACATATCTTCCCTTCAACCTCAAGGTTTTTCGCAATGTTCTTTCTTCCTCTTTTCTAAATGGCTGTTTTCGACCTTGTTCACCTTCGTTGAATTCTGTCTCGAATGTATTCAACCTCTCAAGGTTGTGGTTTCACTCGTTTGTCAAAGGAGCAACTTAGTTTTACCTCTTCTCTTTCCTCTTCCGTTTTTCCCTCCGGTGCCATTCTAGACTCGGGACGAGATCCTCTCGTAGTGGTGGAGTGTTGTAACGCCCCGAGACCGATGTGCCAGGTGTCGTGCAGTTATTTGTTGTTGTTGCGTTATCATTGCTTGCGTGTCATGCATTGCATATCATGTCATCATGCGCATTTCATTTGCATACGTGTTCGTCTCATGCATCCGAGCATTTTCCCCGTTGTCCGTTTTGCAATCCGGCGCTTCGTTCTCCTCCGGTGGTCATTTCTACCTTCCTCTCGTGTGTGGGGATTAAACATTTCCGGATTGAACCGAGACTTGCCATGCGGCCTTGGTTTACTACCGGTAGACCGCCTGTCAAGTTTCGGGTCATTTGGACTTCGTTTGATACTCCAACGGTTAACCGAGGGACCGAGAAGGTCTCGTGTGTGTTGCAGCCCAACACCCTTCCAAAGTGGCCCAAAACCCACCTAACTCTGTTCCATCGTCTCGGTCGTTCGATCACGATCGCGTGGCCGCAAACCGCACCTCATTTGGACTCTCCTAGCTCCCTCTACCTATAAATATAGCCTCCTCCCCGAAATCCCGGATCAAACCCTAGTCTTCTTCCCCACCGCGCATCCGGACGCGTCCGCGGCGCGCCGGACATGTCCACCCCGTCCAGCCACCTCACCCCAGCCAATCAGCGCTGGCCACGTCAGCTCCATCGCCGCCTCGTCCAACCCCGCGCCGCCATGTGTCACCCGCGACGCCCACTTCGCCGCCGGCCCGCGGGGCCCAGATCGGACCCGCGCGAGCCCATCTCGTCGCTGCCGCCTGAGGATCCCGTCTCCCCACGCCTGCTTCGTCGTGCACCGCCGCTGCCTTCGCCGGAGCGCTGCGCCGCCGCCCCGTTGCCGGACATCACCGGAGTTCCCCGCCGCCACCTCGTCCGTCGCCGGATCGCACCACCGCGGCCGGATCTGGGCTCCCCGTGGCCGGATCCGCCCATTCCCGCAGGCCCCGCCGTGCCCGCCGGCCGGATCTGCCTCGCCCCGCCGCCTCGGGTCGTCACCGGACCCTGCCGCCGCCACCATGGCTCGCCTCGGCCTCGGGTGGAGGTCGGGGACGAGATCCCTCCCGCCTGGGCCACCTCCTCCGCCCCGGCCCAGGTGCGAGGCCCGGTGCGCGCCTCCAGACCCAGCGCCTCCCAGGCCATCTCCGCTCCCTCCGTTGACCGCGCCCACGTGGACCGGCCCATCCCCAGCTCCAGCCGGCCCCACTTCCGCCTGGCCTGCCTCTTCCCCGACTGGGCCAGGCCCATGGGTGAGCAGCCCCCCCCCCCCCCCCCCGCAGCGCCCCTCCTTTTTTTCCCTTACCGTTGGGCTTGCCCCAGATTCAGCCTGTGCATGTTTTTTTTCCCTGTTCAGCGAATTTGTCTATTATCCTGAGACAGCCAGTTTTGCAGATTAGCCCCTCTAGATCATGCATTTAATAACTCATGAACCGTGCATCGGATTAAAATGAACTATATATGAAACTTGCTCAGAATTTTGTGTAGATTAATAATATGCAATTTTCACCCATGTTTAAATTATTTAAAATTCTGTTTGATTAAATTTGCCCCTATGCCATGCTAAAATGATTTAATTCATATCTAAATAACCGTAGCTCCGAATTAAATAAACTTTATATGTAAATGGGGTAGAATTTCGCCTAGTTTATCATGGTGACATTGCTTTGCATGTTAAACAACTCCAAAATTGTGTTTAGGACAGATCAGGACCAAACCTAATATTTGCACATGGGGATTTTCCGGACTTGTTGTTTTGTTGTTCCGGCCTCATTTAAACTTGCCTAGGGTAGATGGTTTCATCATGTTTCACCCCTTGCCATGTTAATCAACATTTAATATTGATGGGTACATAAACGAGATCAAACTAAATAACTGACGTGGTGTTTCGTCAATATGCAACTCGTTGCATATTGAGCTCCACTTAATTTGTAGAATTGTTTGTGCATTTTGCCATGCCATGCCCTCTTTAAACCGGACATGCATCATATTTGGTTGTGCATCATGCCATGTTCATGTCGTGGTTGTTTACTATGTTGTGTGCTTCTTTTCCGGTGATTGCTTCCTCGGGTTGGTTCCGGTAACGTCGTGTTGTGAGGATCCGTTCGTCTACGTTCCATTTGTCTTCTTCATGGACTCGTTCTTCTTCCTTGCGGGATTTCAGGCAAGATGATCATACCCTCGAAATCACTACTATCTTTGCTATGCTAGTTTGCTCGCTCTTTTGCTTTGCCATTGCTACGATGCCTACCACTTGCTTGTCAGCCTCCCAAATTGCCATGTTCAGCCTCTAACCCACCATTGTCCAAGCAAACCGTTGATTGGCTTTGTTACCGCTTTGCTCAGCCCCTCTTATAGCGTTGTTAGTTGCAGGTGAAGATTGAAGTTTGTTCCTTGTTGGAACATGGAGATGTTGTTCCTTGTTGGAACAGTTATTTACTTGTTGGGATATCACAATATATCGTATTTAATTAATGCATCTATATACTTGGTAAAGGGTGGAAGGCTCGGCCTTATGCCTGGTGTTTTGTTCCACTCTTGCCGCCCTAGTTTCCGTCATATCGGTGTTATGTTCCCGGATTTTGTGTCCCTTACGCGGTTGGGCTATAATGGGAACCCCTTGACAGTTTGCCTTAAGTAAAGCTTCTCCAGCAATGCCCAACATTGGTTTTACCATTTGCCACCTAGCCTTTTTTTTCCTTGGGTTCTGCAGACTCAAGGGTCATCTTTATTTTAACCCCCCCCCCCCCCCGGGCCAGTGCTCCTCTGAGTGTTGGTCCGAAACGTCAGCCGCCGGTGGCTACCAGGGGCAACTCTGGGCTGGCCTACCGGAAGTTTGGACAATCTGAGTGTGCCCTGAGAAAGAGATATGTGCAGCTCCTATCGGGATTTGTCGGCACATTCGGGCGGTGTTGCTGGTTTAGTTTTACCCTGTCGAAATGTCTTGTTGTACTGGGATACCGAGTCTGATCGGAATGTCTCGGGTGAAGGTCTATTCCTTCGTTGACCGTGAGAGCTTGTCATGGGCTAAGTTGGGACACCCCTGCAGGGATTTGAACTTTCGAAAGCCGTGCCCGCGGTTATGGGCAGATGGGAATTTGTTAACGTCCGGTTGTAGAAAACCTGAAGTTGACCTTAATTAAAATGAATCAACAGCGTGTGTAGCCGTGACGGTCTCTTTCCGGCGGAGTCCGGGAAGTGAACACGGTTGTTGGAGTTATGCTTGACGTAGGTAGTCTAGGATCACTTCTTGATCATACTTTTATCGACCGTGCTTTGCCTTCTCTCCTCGCTCTCTTTTGCGAATAGGTTAGCCACCATATATGCTAGTCGCTTGCTGCAGCTCCACCTCATACCTTTACCTTACCCATAAGCTTAAATAGTCTTGATCGCGAGGGTGCGAGATTGCTGAGTCCCTGTGGCTCACAGATTACTTCCAAAACCAGCTTGCAGGTGCCGATGAGTTCGTGCAGATGACGCAACCAAGCTCAGGAGGAGCTCGATGAAGATCTTGTCCTTTGTGTTGTTTCGTTCTAGTTGATCAGTAGTGGAGCCCAGTTGGGGTCGATCGGGGACCTTTGTCGCATTTGGGGTTCTTCTTTTATTTTGGTTCCGTAGTCGGACCATGAGTGTATTTGGTTGATGTAATGCTTTATTCATGTAATTGTGTGAAGTGACGATTGTAAGCCAACTATGTAACTTTTCCCCTATTGTATTACATGGGTTGTGTGAAGATTACCTCACTTGCGACATTGCCTTCAATGCGATTATGCCTCTAAGTCGTGCCTCGACACGTGGGAAATATAGTCGCATCGAGGGCGTTACATTACTTCCATAACCAGATGCAGGTGCCGATGATGCTAGTGTAGGGGACGCGACCGAACTCAAGTGGGAGTTCGGCGAGGATTCAGGACGTTATTATATGTCTTTTCCGGACAATCAGTAGAGGAGCCCAGTTGGGGCGATGGGGATCTATGCATTTGGGGTTGTCTTTATTTATGTTGGTTCCGTAGTCGGACCTTGATTGTATTCTGGATGATGTAATGCTATATTTATGTATTGTGTGAAGTGGCGATTGTAAGCCAACTCTTTATCTCTTTCTTATTCAGTACATGGGATGTGTAAAGATTACCCCTCTTGCGACATGCCTACTATGCGGTTATGCCTCTAACTCGTGCTCCGACACGTGGGAGATATAGCCACATCGTGGGTGTTACAACACCCCTATCGCCCACACATTAGGCGACGGTTCAAAATGTCGTCACGGAAAGGGGTTAAAAACCGTTTGTATAGCAGCTCATTGTACCAGTGATGCAAGCGACCTTAACCTCCAAAGCATCAATGATGGGCTCATCACACTTATTCCAAAAATGTGTCCCTGCCACGGTCAATGATTACTGATCGATCACCTTGCTCAACTGCTGCCCCAAGATCATTACAAAGCTCCTTGCCAACAGGCTTTAAAAAATTATCCTGAAAACCGTCCACCGCAACCAGTATAGCTTCATCTGTGGCAGATCTATACAAGATTGCCTAGCATGGGCGTTCCAATACATTCATCAGTGTTAGGCCTCTAAAAGGAAGATAGTACTACTGAAGCTGGATTTCGCCAAAGCCTTTGACACAATTGAGCATGAACCTATGATCAACATCATGAAACACATGGGCTTTAATGACGGATGGTTGTCCTGGATTAAATGCATATTCTCATGAGGAAGATCATCAATCCTCCTTAATGGAGTACTAGGCCGTCAATTTCAGTGTCGTTGGGGTGTATGCCATGGTGATCCTCTCTCACCACCCATCTTTGTTCTGGTTGATGATCTTCTGCAGTCGGCAATCAATGACGCCTACAGGAGAGGATTGGTACAGCTCCCCTTCCCATGCAATGGACTACCCAATTATCTAGTACACGGATGACACACTCTTGCTCATGCCCGCTTGCACGAGATAAGCTATGATCATCAAAGAAATCCTCACAAATTACGCCCAATCCATTGGGCTCAAGATAAACTTCCATAAATCAACACTCATTCCTATCAATCTGGAGGATGATCTTACCAACAAAATGGCAACAATCTTTGGGTGTACAATTGGTTCCATGCCATTCACCTATCTCGACCTTACTTTAGGCACTTCATGCCCATCGATCCAAGACTTCATGCCCTTGGTTAGCTCTACAGAACGAAATTATCTTCCACACTTTCTCTCATGTCCCATGTAGGGAAACTGACCCTACTCAACTCTATAGTCACATCCTTATTGATCTACGCAATGTGCACCCTCAAGTTTCCTCCCAAACTGATTGAGATGCTTGACAAGATCAGAAGACGATGCTTGTGGATGAAGAAGACGGAACAAGAGGATAACTGCAACTCTTTGTCCACTTGGGATATGCTTTGTAAACCAAAAATAAGGGAGGGCTGGGGGTCATAAATCTCAAGCTGCAAAACGAAGCTCTTCTTATGAAATTCTTGCACAAATTCTACAACAAGATGGATATTCCTTGGGTGCAACTCACTTGGGACGCGCACTATAATCAGAAGATCCCACGTGCTACTGACCCTGTAGGCTCATTTTGGTGGCGTGAGGTGCTCAAAATCACCCCCAATTTTAGAGGGGTCTCTCGTGTCAACATCGTCTATGGCACCACGACACTTTTTTGGAAGGACTTATGATCTGATGAGCTCATCCAAGACTCCCACTCTCGTGCCTTTTCCTATACCTCTAACGAAGACATCTTCGCCAAAGATTTCTTGAGGATCACGCCACTTGGGGAGGCCTTCCACCTTCCCCTATCCCCGCGAGCCCATGCAGAGATCTGGGACATGCAAACTATTGTTACCTCATTTTAGCCTATGGCGGCCGTCTCGGATGTGTGGCATTACATCTGGGGCAAAATGGTCTTCAAATCTACGGACTATTATTGATTTTTCTTTCGTGAGGTTCAAGCACACCAAGCCTTTTCTTGGCTCTGGAAATCCAAATGCACAATGAAGATGAAGGTTTTCGGATGGTTGCTCTTGAATGACAGACTCAACACTAGAAATATGCTCAAAAGGAGATACTACAACATCGGAGATGACCACAATTGCCTTCTCTGTGGGCTCAATATTGAAGAAACAGTGGATCATATGATATTCACATGCACTTTCAGCCATCAATGCTGGGCAGTCCTAGACCTAGATTGGGACCCTTACTAGGACCGTCTACAAGCTATCCAGGATGAGAAAAACACTCATCCATCGCCAATGTTCTTGGAAAAGTTCATTGTTGCAGCTTGGAGCTTGTGGAAGGAGAGGAATAATAAACACTTTAGGACAATTGACCCTTCCTTGCGGTCTTGGCTTGATAGATTCAAGAGAGATGTTGATCTCCTCCAACATAGAGTTAAAGAGGCACATAAGCCTTTTGTGCTCACATTTGTACACTAGTCTTAGTCCTCTTCCTTTAGACCCCCCCCCCCCCCCCCCCCGCCCCAAAGGGGACAGGAACTTCTTTGCTCTTTTTTCTTCTCCCTATGTAATTACAACTTGTACAGTGTCACCTATTAATAAATTCACGCAGTAGGAGCTTTTCCTACTGTTCACGGTCAAAAAAACAACGCAATGGTGATAACTTCGTAACTCTTGAAAAATCATTACTTCAATCATCATAAAAACATGTAAAGTGTGTGCGTATGCTGGTGGAGTGTGTGCACGTATCTATGTTACGCTCAATGTTTTATTTTAGGAAACGAATCAAATGAGTGAAGTGTGAGTTAGATTATGCCAAATCCTATTCAGCGCTTCAGGTGCCGAATATAGGTGTTGCCCCAAATTGGCGCACACCCCACCGCTTCGATCATTTCTTTGTGGGTCAGCCTATTTAAATGTATTCGAGGGAGTTCGGTCCTGGGAAGCTTCTAGGCCAGTTTGGGAAGCTTTGGGGTTAATTGTTTTTGTTTTCTTGACCATCGATTTTAATCGGTTTTTCATTTTCCTTTATGTTCCCTTGTTTTCTATTTTATTTTTCTTTCTCATTTTCCCTTTTTTTCAAATGTGCGGTTTTTTTAATTTGATTTTTCCCAAATTTCATTTAAAGTGTGTGCGTATGCTGGTGGAGTGTGTGCACGTATCTATGTTACGCTCAATGTTTTATTTTAGGAAACGAATCAAATGAGTGAAGTGTGAGTTAGATTATGCCAAATCCTATTCAGCGCTTCAGGTGCCGAATATAGGTGTTGCCCCAAATTGGCGCACACCCCACCGCTTCGATCATTTCTTTGTGGGTCAGCCTATTTAAATGTATTCGAGGGAGTTCGGTCGCTGGTCCTGGGAAGCTTCTAGGCCAGTTTGGGAAGCTTTGGGGTTAATTGTTTTTGTTTTCTTGACCAACGATTTTAATCGGTTTTTCATTTTCCTTTATGTTCCCTTGTTTTCTATTTTATTTTTCTTTCTCATTTTCCCTTTTTTTCAAATGTGCGATTTTTTTAATTTGATTTTTCCCAAATTTCATGTAAAGTGTGTGCGTATGCTGGTGGAGTGTGTGCACGTATCTATGTTACGCTCAATGTTCTATTTTAGGAAACGAATCAAATGAGTGAAGTGTGAGTTAGATTATGCCAAATCCTATTCAGCGCTTCAGGTGCCGAATATAGGTGTTGCCCCAAATTGGCGCACACCCCACCGCTTCAATCATTTCTTTGTGGGTCGGCCTATTTAAATGTATTCGAGGGAGTTTGGTCACTGGTCCTGGGAAGCTTCTAGGCCAGTTTGGGAAGTTTTGGGGTTAATTGTTTTTGTTTTCTTGACCATCGATTTTAATCGGTTTTTCATTTTCCTTTATGTTCCCTTGTTTTCTATTTTATTTTTCTTTCTCATTTTCCCTTTTTTTTCAAATGTGTGATTTTTTTAATTTGATTTTTCCCAAATTTCATGAATTTTTTTCAGAATTTTGATTTTTTTTCAATTCATGATCTTTTGGCAAATCTCTGAACTCTTTTTTCAAAATCGATGTTTTTTTCAAATTCATGATTTGTTTTTTCCAAAATCGATGATTTTTTTTTCAAATTCATGATTTTGTTTTTTGAAAAGCTATGAACTTTTTTCAAAGTTCATGAGATATTTTTCAAAATTTAAACTTTTTCCATTTTGTGATTTTTTTGCAAATCTATGAACTTTAAAAATATTGTATTTCTATCCAAATATATGAACTTTTTTTAAAAAAACATGATCTTTTTTTCAAAATAATTGAACTTTTTGCATGATTTTTGTTTTGCAAATGAGCCAGCCCAGTTCGGAGGTGCCGAGCGAGTCGGAGAAAGAAAGGCGCAGCGGATGGGAGTCGAACTACTAAACTACCGATGCTTAGCAGCTGTGCTAGCCAGCTGAGCTAGGTACTGAATACGGCTAACATGGAGCACTGCGTGGAGGACAATATCTAAAAAGTGACAGTTCCGGGGGTTTACAACTTTTTCAACATTTCTTGGACAAAAATGTGAGCAATTTTTTTAAAAAATGCGAACAAATGTTTGGAAATTGTAAAAAAAATCGAATATTCATCTTTTTAAACATGAACATTTTCTAAAATTGTGACTTTTTCCGAAATTCTGAACATTTTTTAACTGTGAAAAATTAAGAAAAGATTAAAAAGACTCACTGAACATTTTCTTAATATATCGTGAACGTCTCTTTTCACTGAACACGCATCGTCAAAAATTCTAAAATAAATTCAGGATAATGCAAGCACCAAAACTTAAAGTGTGATGGGTTAAGAATACCACTTTTCACCTAACAATCCAACTATGATTCACTATTTTACTTTCTTCTCTCTATTCAATATTTTTTAACAGACACTCATACATGCATGCATACATACATACATACATACATACATATATTTATTCCTATGAATGAATGCACTCACGCACAGCTTACTATTTTACTTTCTTCTCTCTATCCATCATTTTTTAACATAGACACTCGTACATGCATGCGTACATACATACATATATTTATCTCTATAAATACACTCATATACAGCTTATCTCTATGAGCATTTTCGAGAAAGTAAGCTAGTATATTATCTTGAGATTTCATCTCTCTATACATCTTTTTTTTAACATAGTACAAACGCGGACGCTCATACATACGTACATACATTTATTCCTACGAACACACTCACGCACATCATATCCATATGAGGATCTTCAAGAGACTAAGCCGGCACATTATCTTAAGATTGACGAAGTCGCCACAAACACCTTCTTAGTCGACAGGAACATCGCCTCCCACGCACATCGCTAAAAAGTGAACACCGGTGTTGTCTAGGATACCGGTGGGCTAAAAGGTAAACACCAGTGTTGTCTAGGATACTGGTGAGCTGAGGATACCACTATACTCCTAATCATCCAACCACAAGTTGACAAACATGACACTTGACACATGTAACATCTTCATTGTGTCAAACATATATTCTGTAAATTTGAGTAAAATCCTTTTATATTTGCAAATTTCTGGATGAAAATTATTAATTATTTCATTCGAGCTTGGGGCAAGTCTTGACGGTTAACAACTGACAACTTGGTCCTGGCCACAAAATTCGGGTCGCTCTGGGCCCTGGCCTTGATGCAAGTTTGCTTCAGAAGACAACGATGGTTGAATATATAACACTTTGCTTCAGGAGACAACAATGGTTCACCAGTCTAGCTCATAAAAGGAAACCAAGGGTACAGACGAAGTGGAGAACAGACACCAGTGTGCGCACCTAATCGGACAGCAGCTCATCAGCCTCCCTTTATTATTTATCATTATTCCTTTTGCTTTGACAAACAATCTGTGACCATTTACAACTGTTTAATACTACCACGAATCAATGGAATAGAACCCATCACCAACCAACCAACCAACCTCACCACCCTAAAACTCTTCTCTATATCTACATCACAGTTACAACATCTCTCCCCATTTCAACGCCAAAATCAAGGCAGACATACCATCAGTATCGCCGATCGCCGGGTTAGCCTAAAGCCCCTCGCGCCTCCAACCTTTTCTTCTTCTTCTTCTTCCATATATGTACCTAAACTCTGAGATTGGCTCGCGTCTTGATTGGCTTCAGCTTCACACCCATGCTCTCGGGCGAGAGGAGCTCCGGTGATATGCAGAACGGGTTCAAAGGGCTGCGAGGGCTGGAGCTTACATGGCTCGGCCTGAACAGGCCGTATCCCATGAGGAAGTACTCCATTGGTATCAGCATCGCGTGCGGCTGCTCCTCCGTCACGACGGACCCACACGCTTGCACCTGTGAAAAACACCAGAAATCGGTACTTTCGAAAAAAAAAGGATTAACTTTTGAATACAAGATTATTGGGTAAAAAATAGATACCTCAACAAGAGCACTGTATCTCTTATCAAGCTTTGCAGTCATGTGAACAGCTTCAGTGTGGAACTGCGAGTTCTCACCGACAAATATCAGAGTTCTGCACTGCAGCTGCTTCAGGCTTTCTGTCAAGTCATGTCTCCTGCAATGCAGCACAACGTACATTTTGATTCCATCAGCTCAGGTACTAGTTGATCATACAGGAATTAAACGAGAAAAGGGTACATACTGATTGATTGTTTGGATAAACCGCCATATATTCATGCTTTGCCGTTGATCTAGGAACTTCATGAATTAAGACAGGCTAGATCAGCAAGATAAAATTACAGAGACATAATCTTTGGATGATGAAGGATATTTTTTTGGCAAAGTACATACACTTCTACACGCCTGCATAATATCAGATTCTGGTACAGGAGAGCCTCCTCGCACTCTCTGTGGATTAGAAGTTCCAACGGAAGTGTTCAAGATCGCATGGTCTAAAAAATATAAAATAAATGACATGTCATACACTAATCTTAGCTTATTACCTTGCCAAAGTACCGCTGCAACAAACAGTCCTTCACCACGTCACACATCCCGTAATAATACAACAAATTCGACATCACCTGAGAAAATGAATTTCTCAGTACAACCTTATTATTAAGATGAATTTAACCGTAGACTTTATTATTCTGTAAGACAAAATATGGTACTAGAGGCTATATACTAAATGGCTACCTTATTATAGAACCACTCAGTCCATGAGGGAGTTCTACATAGAGGTGAAACGAGGATAAGACCTAGTACACGCTCCCTATACTTTGTCTGCAACAAACAATGCAAATAGCTATTAGTAGTGCAACCAGTAGGAAATAGATTACTTCTAAAGAAACACATACTGCGAAGAGAGTAAGAATGTATGCACCAGCGCTGACACCTAAGCACATAACAGAACCCAATCTGGAAAAGCCATAAAGTAATTAGTTCAAAGAAGTTGATAAAGAAAATCTGAATATCACCAAAAAATCATCGGAGAATATGTACCCAAAGAAATCAAGTACTTCTGCAACCTGATCCGCTAACTCATCAACTGATGCCACAGGACTGTTTGGTAAAATCGGAGTGGCTCCTAACTGCACAATTGTTGTAAAGGACAATAAAGCATATGAGTATTATAAAATATATAGAAAATTTCCTGATGCATCATATGAAGATAAATAAATGCAAAAAGCCAAAACTTCATTGTAAGAACAAAGTCTGCTAAAAAAACCTCATGTCCAGGGGGGCTTATATGGTAAATGCAAAAATTATGGAGCAGCAGTGAAGCAGCCTCAGGGCAGAATAGTAGTCCTTGGAAGCAAGACATATCTGATCAACAATAATAAACATAAGCCTCTGTATTGTGAAATTCTTATATAATACAGTGTAGTGGATAGAGCCATAGAGGGTACACTGCACAGGTGCACATTTAAAACAGTTACGGACACTATCCATTCAGTTGTAATAGTGAAACTTACGGTTCAAAGCAACATCTGGATAAGTAATAAGGGCATGCTTATCATGGTCACCATACACAGCAACAGATACAGGGCCATGTTTTGTTTGTATATGATGTTCCTGAAAAAGCAGGACACAAGGTGTTATGCAAACATGGATCAAGATGACAAGAATATTTGATAAATGATTACTGCATAACTATGCTCAGCATAAAAATACTCCATGCTTTAGTTGCTTGAAGCAAGGAATTTCCCCAAATTGAAGCAAAGATTATGAAATCACAACTGGAAGTTCTCTGTTGCTGCATGTTATACTAAAACTGAGTTGGCAAGGTCCTAATAAGAAAGAATAACAACAGCACCATTAGTCATGACGATGTGTGGTGCTAAAGTGATTATTCCTAGACCATCTCTTAGGCTCAAGGAAAATAAGAGGAAGCAGAGGACAAGAACCAACCAGAAGTGATTCCTCTACCATTTGGCAAGCAAATAGCTTAAAGCACAGTTGTCAGAAAGACCATACGCTAGGCAATCAAATGAGCTGTTCTGTTCTCAGGAAGAATGTGTGTGACAGCAACTTTGTCTGAAGGAGGCTTGTAAGCTGCATTACCAAATTTAATAAGAAAGCCAAAAAGAATTTGACAAGGTAAACCTGCACATTCGATCTGAATTTCCAGACCATTGGCCTTTTCTTGTTGTACAGCGCAACAAGTTTAGGAATTAGTCCACTAATCCTTTGGCCTCCAACTATTTTTTGTAAGACACTCACCAATCTTATAATGGATTTAAAGAACTTCAAATGCGGTGCAGATTTCTTGTAAACCATACAAAATAAAATAATAAACTACAGCCTTGTCTGCTAGACATACTTGTTCGTCTACATTAAACTCGTTTCTTCCACAACTGTTTGCTGATTTTGTAGAAAATTCTTCATGTGCAAACATATAAGAAACCTAAGGATTGACGGTTTGTACCCATAGTCATATGAAAGAATAACATTTAACTACATTACAATCCACTGGCCACTGATCCTCAGAACTATGACAACACCGACAAGGATGAACTTGAGTTTGACCAGGCACCTCATTTCAATTTCACATATTGAAAGAGTTTAAATGGTTTGAAACAGCAAGCGGGGATTTGATAAGGACACTTGTGCTTGACAGCCCAACTACGCAAAGTGATATGGCAAAATTGAAGAAAACTTCATAGGAAAAGGGACAGTTAGGACACGCAAGCTACAACCCAAAAGCGTCAAAATCGAATCTTCATGGTTTCTTTTCTGATCAAGCGATAAGCACAACAAAGTAGGCGATTGATTTGATTAGTTAAATTAATCAGCACGCTGCCACATACAGAACGAGGGCCACAAAAGAAATCCGCATGGACGAAGGTAGGTAGAGGCCAGCAGCTACAGGAGGCACCCTAAAATAATACTAGTTCGATACTACACGACGCAGATGGCTAGCTAGTCGATGTGAAAGGACCAGAGCAAACTCCAATTGGACTAATAACAAAGAAAGAAATTCTCATGAACCAATAAGCAAGAGAACCGCCTAACTATGATTTAAGATTCAAATTAGGATAGAACAAAAATTCTGAACAAGAAACCAGACAAGCAAAGCAACTAGCCCAAAGAACCGAAATCTACAAGCAGACAAGGTTAATTCTGAAACCAACACAACTTCAGGAGAACTTAGTGAAATCTTCAGGAGTAACAAAATATTTGAAAAAAAAACACTCCAGAAAAGCCCTTTCCCTTTGGACCTCCAAACAATCCAACGCATACAACTACTCCAATCGAAATCAAACCATATGAACCGAGCTAAACTCCAATATCACCACCGAGGTCGCATCTCCAGCCGCCCGTACCTTTCAATCCTCCCCCCAAGCAGCTCCAATGCCGCCAACCAAATCGCCGCGATACTAGCGGAAATTAACCGCGCCGGCACGAAATTTGCGGATTCGAGGAAGAAAGATAGAGGTAGCAGGGGGGACACGGACCTTCCCGCCGAAGGAGATGCGCTCGACGTCAATAGACACGACGGAGCCGCCGGAGTCGCCCATCACGGCGGCAGACAAACCGCCCCCGCCGAAAAAGAGGAACTGGCCCAACCCCGCTTCCCAACCTCTCGCTCCCACCCACCGCCCCCTCTCTTTCTCTCTCGAAACTGTCCCGCTGCCGCCGCTGCTTCTCCTCCCCCCACCTGCGCTTCTTGGAGTTCTTGGCCTGCCGCTATAAACCAAGCGGCGCAGTTACCTGTACTATGCTCCGCACCCTGGAGCTTCCCGTTATTGCAGATCGGTCCAGGTTATTATAGGAGTAGTATAACTAGGCAGTTTCTTTTTCTAATCTAATTTAAAAAACCGGCTAATGCTAAAAAGACGGCAGGTCAAGGCCTCAAGCAAAGACTCACGGGACTTAGGGTCCATTGGGTGTCTGCGGGTGGTCAGTCTCATTTGTTGCTAACCTTGTTTTGAATTTCTCTAAAAAAACCTTGTTTTGAATTTAAAAATTAAAGAAATGTATATTTAAAAAAAGATTTAAATATTGTTGAATTATGAAACACAAAGTTTGAATTAATCCCTACTAATTTGGAGTTGTTGGTGGTGGTGAGCTCGCTCCCCGTTGGACCCCCCCCCCCCCCCACCCCACCCCTCCTGACTTCATCGCTTGATTGATTTTCTTTCTCTGCAATGTTGCATGTGCATTGGTTATTTGGTTGTTATATACTACTGATCCAATACCATTAGTCGTTTTTGTGGTTTCATAGCAACGCATGGCGCGTGTTAGTGTGCCGTAAAAATGGAGTTGCAACGATGTTTATGCGCACAAATACAAAAGGGTTAGAAATAACAAGATCAGGTTTATTGAGAGTTGCTTCGAAGCTGGAGTTGACGATGTTAGCGTAAGCGTACACTCTCTTCTTGAAGGCGTTTGATGCGAAAGATAGCGATTTAGTCATAGGTGTGTGTGTTTTCCCCCTTCTTCTAATAAAACCACCTTTTGACCATCTCATGTATTATTGAAAGGGCATCTAATCCCGTTGGTGGATTTTCATAATTAATGTTAATATATCACAATAGACTAATGCTTTTACTACCTTATCTCAAGAAATTTCCCTTAGGTTGCAACAAAATGTCATGAAAGGTGACCCCCACAAATTATTATGAAGAAAAGTGTTGGCCAAGCCAAGGATTCTCCATTTTTCATTTTAGTGATCCAAGATCACGTTGAGTCCATAGACATGTTGATACTATGAAAGGGGATGAGGATGGTGTGATGTGTTTATTTATCTTAGTGCTTAAAGATCAAATTTCAAATGCCCTCAAAAGCCTTCATTTTTCTCCATTATATCTACCAATCTTTCACATCTCGAAGTTTGTCAAGCTCATCCAGTCGGAACCGTCAAGCAGCTCACCCAAATATAGCCATTGGAAACCATAACACTTAGGAGTCGCCAAGTCCTCCACTCGAAACCACCAAAGCATGTGGCAAACCTTCTACTGCCCTCTCAGAATTCCCCCCCCCCCTCCACCCACACACACCTTGGAATTTCCGAAGTGGTTACAACGACTGTGCCATAGTTGTGATAGTCACCTCAGAGCCTCTGAATGCTACCCCTTCAGACGGTCCGAGTCATTTGAAAGTTGTCATCTTTAGTATTGTCATGTCACTCATAGTTTATCACTTTGAAGTTTCTAAGATGTGTTAAAGTGTGTGTAATGATCGGATTTCTGGTCCAGCCTATATATACCTCCACCTACCCCATTAGTTCACTTGAAGCAAACCCACTCATATCCTATGTTATGAGAGAGAACTCCACCTCCTTGTGTTGATTTCGAAGGGCCTTTTACTCCAACCTATATTCCCTCTTTGCTTTTATACTCCTACTTCTCTAATTCAAAAGCCAACTCTTGAGTCTGAGTGTTGAGGAGACTAACTTTTGAAGAAGAGTAAGGGATTCATCACCAAGCAGGCTTAGTATTATTATTTTTGTACGGTGTGCGCCTCCTAGATCGGCTAGGTGCTTAGGAGTCTTCAACCTTGTAAAGAAACCAAGAAGTTTGTAAGGGCCCAAAGACCGCCTAACCCATGAAGATCTACCCCAAGTGAGGCTAGTACTTCATGGGTGTGCGCCATGATGGCATAGGTTCATATCTGGGTTCCTTGTGATCCTAGATCCTTTGTGTATCGAAACCTCCATCAACGTGGAGTAGCACTAACTCTCCACGGGAAAAAAATCTTCACCTAGCCACCCCATGTTTGCATATCTCCAACACTATCTCTTACTTACACTTGCATGTCTTTACTTTTCATTGCATATACTCTTGTAGACTTCCATGTGTAGGGGTGTTTGATAGGCTACCACAGAAAATCTTAAAATTGCCAACGAAACTAAAATTTCAGAAAGTAGTCCCATTTAGCTTAGTAGTCTATTCATCACCCCTGTAGACATACTTAATCAATCCTACGTCTATGTTTGTAAGGTGCTTTAAGCTCGTTGTCTGGCCCTTAACTAATAAATGATGGTCGTGTGCATCCTAAGATGCATAAGTTGAGAGGTATAACCTTCTTTTCGAAAAAAACTATTACCGAGGTCTACCAAAGTGTGCCTGCATTGAGTTTTTTTCCTGGAAACTCCTAATAATGTTTGTTAAAGTTGTTGTGTTGTTTTTTAGAATTCTCTAGAGTTCCTATTGTTGGGGAACGTAGCAGAAATTCAAAATTTTCCTACGTGTCACCAAGATCTATCTATGGAGAAACCAACAACGAGGGGGAGGAGAGTGCATCTACATACCCTTGTAGATCGCTAAGCGGAAGCGTTCAAGAGAACGGGGTTGATGGAGTCGTACTCGTCGTGATCCAAATCACCGATGATCCTAGTGCCGAACGGACGGCACCTCCGCGTTCAACACACGTATGGAGCGGATGACGTCTCCTCCTTCTTGATCCAGCAAGGGGGAAGGAGAGGTTGAGGAAGATGGCTCCAGCAGCAGCACGACGGCGTGGTGGTGATGGAGCTGCAGTACTCTGGCAGGGCTTCGCTAAGCTCTACGGAGGAGGAGGAGGTGTTGGAGAGGGAGAGGGAGGCACCAAAGGCGTCGTCTGAGAGGCCCTCCTTCCCTCACTATATATAGGGAGCCAAAAGGGGGGGCGCCGGCCCTAGGAGATCCAATCTCCTAGGGGGGGCGGCGGCCAAGGGAGGAGTCCCTCCCCCCCAAGGCACCTAGGGGGTGCCTTCCACCTTTGGGACTCTTCCCTTCTTGAACCCTAGGCGCATGGGCCTCTTGGGGCTGGTGCCCTTGGCCCATGTAGGCCAAGGTGCACCCCCTATAGCCCATGTGCCCCCCCGAGGCAGGTGGCCCCACCCGGTGGACCCCCGGGACCTTTCCGGTGGTCCCGATACAATACTGGTGACCCCGAAACTTGTCCCGATGGCCGAAATAGCACTTCATATATATAATTCTTTACCTCCGGACCATTTCGGAACTCCTCGTGATGTCCGGGATCTCATCCGGGACTCCGAACAACATTCGGGTTACTGCATATCACTAGTAGAAAAAGGGGCTATGGTCCAGGCCGCCTCAGCCCATTAGTCCCGGTTCAGTCTTGAACCGGGACCAATGTGGGCATTGGTCCCGGTTCGTGAGCCCAGGGGGCCGGCCAGGCCACGTGGGCCATTGGTCCCGGTTTGTATGGACCTTTTGGTCCCGGTTGGTGGGCTGAACTGGGACCAAAGGGCCTCCCTCCTGGCCCACCACCATTGGTCCCGGTTGGTGGCATGAACCGGGACCAAAGGCTCCCCTTTAGTCCCGGCTCATGTCACCAACCGGGACCAATGAGGTGCCTATATATACCCCTCGCTCGCGAGCAGAGCACCCCAGTGCTCTGTTTTTCTCTGGCCGAGGGGGAGAGGGCTTGGTGGTGCTCTAGCTCACCTCCTATGCACACAAGGTGTTCGATGGAATGCCCAAGCCACACTACTTAAGCTTTCTCCTCTCGAAGCTCGACCTCCAAGCTCCATTTTCCTCGAGATTTGTCTAGATTTAGCGGTCCGTCACGCCCCGTCCCCGTCTTCACCGCCGTCGATCACCCGCGCCGATCTCATCACCGACACCACCGTGGTGAGCCTCTTGTTCTTATCTTCTTTCTGAAAGGAAAAATATTCTTACTTGTATGTTTAGATACTTACTTGTATCATTTTCTTACATTTATTATTGCATCTTATATAGTGCGATGGTTTTGGTATCCGCCCCTGTCGGCCCTCGTCCTGTCTATGATTCGGATGTGGTATGTATATTATCTTTATAACTATTGGTTCATTTATTGTTTATGAAAATTATGCCGACCAACGTGACATAGATTTTATTTATCTAGGATGTATGTGAATCGGAAATGCCAATCGACCCTATTGTCGAGAGGTTAAATTTAGTTGAAGAAGAAAACAATTTGTTGAAGGAAAAAATAAAAAAAATTGAGGAGGAGAAGATGATATTGGAGTTGCATGTTGCGGATGTCGTCGATGATCACAAGATCAAGATGGATGCAATGCGCTTGAAGATTAGAAAGATTAGAAAATATGCCATTCATACCGAGGCTTGGTATCATTATGCCGTTGGATCAATTGTTACCTTGGTTGCGATTATGATCACATTTGTTTTCGCATTAAAATGTTTTACATAGTTTCAATGTATGGTTTAATTAATTAGATGCTCTGGAGAGCTATATGTTGTTAGATGAGAACTATGTATGTACTTTGGTTTTAATGTGATGATGAACTTCTATTAATTTGGACACTTAATTATATATAATGCACGCAGATGAACCGGCAATGGATGTACGGTGACAGACACACCCGCG
Source organism: Triticum monococcum (assembly GCA_034509565.1). Lineage (NCBI taxonomy): Eukaryota > Viridiplantae > Streptophyta > Magnoliopsida > Poales > Poaceae > Triticum > Triticum monococcum. Next base: position 575,632,722 of record CM067847.1, read on the forward strand.
AGTACATTAAGGGCGTGCATGAGTTTCTCGATGCGGCTGAGGCAAACAAGCAGAATGGTTTTATGTGTTGTCCATGCACTGAATGTGGGAATACGAGGTCTTACTCTAACCGGAAAATCCTTCACTCCCACCTGCTTTACAAGGGTTTCATGCCACACTATAATGTTTGGACGAGGCACGGAGAAATAGGGGTTATGATGGAAGACGGCGAAGAAGAAGAGTACGATGACAACTATGTGCCCCCTGAATACGGTGATGCTGCAACGGGGGGAGCTGGTGAAGATCAAGAGGAACCAGACGATGTGCCCAATGATGCTGCCATGGGTGAAGCTGTTGAAGATCAAGAGGAACCAGACGATGTGCCCGATGATGATGATCTCCGCCGGGTCATTGTCGATGCAAGGACGCAATGCATTAGTCAAAAGGAGAAGCTGAAGTTCGATCGCATGTTAGAGGATCACAAAAAAGGGTTATACCCCAATTGCGAAGATGGAAACACAAAGCTCGGTACCGTACTGGAATTGCTGCAGTGGAAGGCAGAGAATGCTGTGGCTGACAAAGGATTTGAGAAGCTACTGAAAATATTGAAGAAGAAGCTTCCAAAGGATAACGAATTGCCCGACACTACATACGCAACAAAGAAGGTCGTATGCCCTCTAGGATTGGAGGTGGAGAAGATACATGCATGCCCTAATGACTGCATCCTCTACTGCGGTGCATACAAGGATCTGAACACATGCCCGGTATGCGGTGCGCTGCGGTATAAGATCAGACGAGATGACCCCGGTGATGTTGACGGCGAGCCCCTCAGGAAGAGGGTCCTTGCAAAGGTGATGTGGTATGCTCCTATAATACCACGGTTGAAACGTCTGTTCAGAAACGAAGAGCATGCCAAGTTGATGCGATGGCACAGTGAGAACCGAAAGAAAGATGGGAAGTTGAGAGCACCCGCTGATGGGTCGCAGTGGAGAAAAATCGAGAGAAAGTACTGGGATGAGTTTGCAAAGGACCCAAGGAATGTATGGTTTGCTTTAAGCGCGGATGGCATTAATCCTTTCGGGGAGCAGAGCAGTAATCACAGCACCTGGCCTGTGACTCTATGTATGTATAACCTTCCTCCTTGGATGTGCATGAAGCGGAAGTTCATTATGATGCCAGTTCTCATCCAAGGCCCTAAGCAACCCGGCAACGAAATTGATGTGTACCTAAGGCCATTAGTTGAAGAACTTTTACAGCTGTGGAATGGAGACGGTGTACGTACGTGGGATGAGCACAGACAGGAGGAATTTAACCTTAAGGCGTTGCTGTTCGTGACCATCAACGATTGGCCCGCTCTCAGTAACCTTTCAGGACAGACAAACAAAGGATACCACGCATGCACGCACTGTTTAGATGACACTGAAAGTATATACCTGGACAAATGCAGGAAGAATGTGTACCTGGGCCATCGTCGATTTCTTCCGACCAACCATCAATGTCGAAAGAAAGGCAAGCATTTCAAAGGCAAGGCAGATCACCGGAAGAAGCCCGCCATGCGCACCGGTGATCACGTGCTTGCTATGGTCAATGATTTACCCTACGTCATCTTTGGAAAGGGTCCCGGTGGACTAGCTGTTCCGAATGACGTTGAGGGACACGCACCCATGTGGAAGAAGAAATCTATATTTTGGGACCTACCCTACTGGAAAGACCTAGAGGTCCGCTCCTCAATCAACGTGATGCACGTGACGAAGAACCTTTGCGTGAACCTTCTAGGCTTCTTGGGCGTGTATGGGAAGACAAAAGATACGCCGGAGGCACGGGAGGACCTGCAACGTTTGCACGAAAAAGACGACATGCCTCCGAAGCAGTATAAAGGTCCTGCCAGCTACGCTCTTACGAAAGAAGAGAAAGAAATCTTTTTTGAATGCCTGCTTAGTATGAAGGGCACGACTGGCTTCTCATCGAATATAAAGGGAATAATAAATATGCCAGAGAAAAAGTTTTAGAACCTAAAGTCTCATGACTGCCACGTGATTATGACGCAACTGCTTCCGGTTGCATTGAGGGGGCTTTTACCGGAAAACGTCCGATTAGCCATTGTGAAGCTATGTGCATTCCTCAATGCAATCTCTCAGAAGGTGATCGATCCAGAAATGGTACCAAGGCTAAGGAGTGATGTGGCGCAATGTCTTGTCAGTTTCGAGCTGGTGTTCCCACCATCCTTCTTCAATATCATGACGCACGTCCTAGTTCATCTAGTCGACGAGATTGTCATCCTGGGGCCCGTATTTCTAGACAATATGTTCCCCTTTGAGAGGTTTATGGGAGTCCTAAAGAAATATGTCCGTAACCGCGCTAGGCCAGAAGGAAGCATCTCCATGGGCCATCAAACAGAGGATGTTATCGGGTTTTGTGTTGACTTCATTCCTGGCCTTAACAAGATAGGTCTCCCTAAATCGCGGTATGAGGGGAGACTGACTGGAAAAGGCACTCTTGGAAGAGACTCAATAATATGCAGGGACGGATATTCTTGGTCTCAAGCACACTACACAGTTCTACAGAACTCTACCTTGGTGACCCCGTATGTCGATGAACACAAGAACAGTCTGCGCTCCAAACACCCGGAGCAATGCGACGACTGGATTACATGTGAACACATCAGGACTTTCAGCAGTTGGTTGGAAACACGTCTCAGAGGTGACAACACTGTTTGTGATGAGTTGTACTTGTTGTCCAGGGGACCATTTTTGACTGTATTGACTTACAAAGGATACGAGATAAATGGGAATACATTTTACACGATCGCCCAAGATCAAAAGAGCACCAACCAAAACAGCGGTGTCCGCTTTGATGCAGCAACCGAGAGCGGAAAGGACACATATTATGGTTACATAGTGGACATATGGGAACTTGACTACGGACCTGATTTTAAGGTCCCTTTGTTTAAGTGCAAATGGGTCATTCTGTTTGGCGGCGGCGTACAGGTAGACCCACAGTACGGAATGACAACAGTGGATCTGAAAAATCTTGGGTACACTGACGAACCGTTCGTCCTAGCCAATGATGTGGCACAGGTTATCTATGTGAAGGACATGTCTACCAAACCGAGAAAAAGAAAAGATAAGGAAGCAAATACATCATATGATGAGCCAAAGCGCCACATAGTTCTTTCAGGAAAAAGGGACATCCTGGGAGTGGACGGCAAGACAGACATGTCTGAAGATTATGAAAAGTTTCATGAAATTCCTCCCTTCAATGTCAAGGCTGACCCAAGCATCCTGATAAACAATGAAGATTATCCATGGTTACGGCGCAATAAGCAAATGACACAAGCGAAGAAAAAGTGAAGACTTTCTCCCGCAACTATTATGATGATACCATGCCAACTTTGTAACAGATGATCTTTCGTCCGAAACTCTGATACTTCGAAAGAGATTGTTCGTTTTGTACACGAAGTGCATCCAGTTTTTTCCGTAACCATCTCAACTTTGTTGCACATGCTATGTGGGTGAAATGATGATACCATGCCAACTTTCAACCTTTTCGGAGTTCATTTGAAATGCTTTTCAATTTCAGGGTCTTATAGCTCAAAAAAATCAATAAATCCATGAAAAATAACAAATGAAGTCAGAAAGGGTTGAAAATTGATGATGTGTCTTTGAATGGTGCATTTTGAACACAGAAAAAATATGGAGTTCAAATAAGTTCAAGAAAATGAAATCCCTTTGTAACAGATGATCTTTCGTCCGAAACCCTGATACTTCGAAAGAGATTGTCCGTTTTGTACACGAAGTGCATCCAGTTTTTGCCGTAACCATCTCAACTTTGTTGCACATGCTATGTGGGTGAAATGATAATACCATGCCAACTTTCAACCTTTTCGGAGTCCATTTGAAATGCTTTTCAATTTCAGGGTCTTGTAGCTCAAAAAAATCAATAAATGCATGAAAAATAACAAATGAAGTCAGAAAGGGTTGAAAATTGATGATGTGTCTTTGAATGGTGCATTTTGAACATAGAAAAAATATGGAGTTCAAATAAGTTCAAGAAAATGAAATCCCTTTGTAACAGATGATCTTTCGTCTGAAACCCTGATACTTCGAAAGAGATTGTCCGTTTTGTACACGAAGTGCATCCAGTTTTTGCCGTAACCATCTCAACTTTGTTGCACATGCTATGTGGGTGAAATGATGATACCATGCCAACTTTCAACCTTTTCGGAGTTCATTTGAAATGCTTTCAATTTCAGGGTCTTATAGCTCAAAAAAAATCAATAAATGCATGAAAAATAACAAATGAAGTCAGAAAGGGTTGAAAATTGATGATGTGTCTTTGAATGGTGCAATTTGAACACAGAAAAAATATGGAGTTCAAATAAGTTCAAGAAAATGAAATCCCTTTGTAACAGATGATCTAACTTCATAGTAAAGTTATTCATAAACTAGCGATTCACATACATTTTAAAACTATAAGTATTTAGTACAAATAAAAAAAATAAAAAGCAAAAAATAAAACAAAAGAAGAAAACAAAAAAAATTAAATTATAAGTAAAATAAAACTATAAGTATCACTAAAAAACTGTAAGTAATTAAACTAAAATAAAACTATAATATTCTTCAAATTTTTAAAAATTCAAATTTAAACTATTTAAAATTTAAAACTAATGGCACTAATAGAAAGTTTATAATTTTTGTGACCTAAAAGCAAAAAATAAAAAACCAAAAAAATGTAGAAATAAAAAAGAAAAAACAAAAAAAATGCCACCTACTGGGCCTCCACGGCCTGAATACGACTAGAAACCCTACATGGGCCAGGATTCAGGCCCGCAGAAGGCCCAATAGGCCCACAGGCAAAGCAGTGTCAAATTAGGCCCATAGGCCTTCAGTTCGGAGGAGTTCAGGAGGGAGGAGGCAGCAGACCTTATAAACTGGTCTCGGGCGCTCTCAACTAGCGATGTGGGACTAAACTTTTGGACCCGGGGCGCACAAGGGCATTGGTCCCGGTTGGTGGCACCAACCGGGACTAAAGGGGGCATTGGTCACGGTTCGTGGAACCAACCGTGACCATTACCCCCTTTAGTCCCGGTTGGTGCCACCAACCGGGACCAAAGGCCGCCGCTTCCCGCCCTTTGGGCTGCTGAAAATTGGCCTTTGGTCCCGGTTCGTGGCACCAACCGGGACTAAAGGGGGCATTAGTCACGGGTCGTGCCACGAACCGGGACCATTGCTCTGGCTATATAAGCCTACACTTGTGAAAATTTTGGATCAGTTCTTCAACCCGCCCCGACGCCGCCGCCAGGCTGCCCCTCTGCTCGCCTCGCCGTCGCCGCCGTTGCCCCTCTGCTCGCCTCGTCGTCGCCGGCCGCCCGTCCACCGCCCCCGAGCACCCACTGCGCCCCCGAGCCCGTCCGCCGCCGCCGAGCGCGCCCCGCCGCCGCCCTCGCCCTCGCCGACCCCGAGCCCGTCCTCATCGCCGTCGCCCCCGACGCCGGCCGCCCCCGAGCACCCCCTGCGCCCCCGAGCACCCCCTGCACCCCCGAGCCTGTCTGCCGCCGCCGAGCGCGCCCCGCCATCGCCCTGCCCTCGCCGACCCCGAGCCCGTCCTCGTCGCCGTCGCCCCCGACGCCGGCCGCCCGCGTCTCCTCCCCGACCCCTCCGGGAGAGGTAGTTACCGCCTCCTACCCCCTTCCTTCCTTCCCTGCTCCTGAATTTGCAGATGTATGTATGTATGATGAATTTTGATATTTGTTCATATATATATACTGTAGATGTATGTATGTATGATGAATTTTGATATTTTTTTGTTCATATATACTGTTCATATATACTGTAGATGTATGTATGATGAATTTTGATATTTTTTTGTTCATATACACTGTTCATATATACTGTAGATGTATGTATGATGAATTTTGATCTTTTTTTGTTCATATATAATGTAGATGTATATGTATGTATGGAATGATATCGATGGATGTATGTATATAGAACATTCGTAGAAAATATAATGAGAGGAAGAAGAGGATAAAAAAGAAGAGGAATAAGAAAAGAAAAAAGAGGAGAAGAAAGAATAGAGGAGACTTCTCCTCTATTCTTTCTTCTCCTCTTTTTTTCTTCTTCTTCCTCTTTTTTTATCGGGAACGAGGGTCGTCGAGGGTCGCCGAGCGGTAGAGGAAGAAGAGGATAAAATAGAAGAGGAAGAAAAAAAAAGAGGGGTCGACGGTCGCCTAGGGGTCGAGGGTCGAGAGGGGGTCTAGGGTCGCCGAGAGGGGAGAGGAAGACGAGGAGAAATAAATAAGAAGAAGAAAAAAGAAGAAAAAAAGAGGAGAAGAAGAAAGGAATAGAGGAGAAAAGAGAAAAATAGAATATATTCTATTTTTCTCTTTTCTCCTCTATTCCTTTCTTCTTCTCTTTTTTCTTCTTCTTTTTTTTCTTCGACATGTGGGGAGGGGGGGGGGGTCGAGAACGCCGGACATTCATGAGAGAGGCGAGGAAAGAATAGAGGAGACTTCTCCTCTATTCTTTCTTCTCTTCTTTTTTCTTCTTCTTCTTCCTCTTTATTTTATCGGGAACGAGGGTCGTCGAGAGGGCTGCCGAGTGGTAGAGGAGAAACCCTAAATAGAAAGTATCGTCGGTGTGAGATACATGTACCGTCGGTGTCGGACATTACATCCACATCCCACAAGTGGCGCGGGCTTCGACGCCCACGTCACTTGTGGGACGTGGATGTAGTGTCCGACACCGAAGGCCACATGTATCTCACACCCATGATACTTGCTAGCTATTTAGGGTTTCCTTTGACACTAGGCAACCTCCCGACCCCTCGGCGATCCTCTCGAACATGAGAGGAAGAAGAGGGTCGTCTAGGGTTCGAGGGTTCGAGGGTTCTTCTCCTCTATTCTTTCTTCTCTTTTTTTTTCTTCTTCTTCTTCCTCTTTATTTTATCGGGAACGAGGGTCGTCGAGAGGGCCGCCGAGTGGTAGAGGAGAAACCCTAAATAGAAAGTATCGTCGGTGTGAGATACATGTACCGTCGGTGTCGGACACTAAATCCACATCCCACAAGTGGCGCGGGTTTCGACGCCCACGTCACTTGTGGGACATGGATGTAGTGTCCGACACCGAAGGCCACATGTATCTCACACCCACGATACTTGCTAGCTATTTAGGGTTTCCTTTGACACTAGGCAACCTCCCGACCCCTCGGCGATCCTCTCGAACATGAGAGGAAGAAGAGGGTCGTCTAGGGTTCGAGGGTTCTTCTCCTCTATTCTTTCTTCTCTTTTTTTTTCTTCTTCTTCCTCTTTATTTTATCGGGAACGAGGGTCGTCGAGAGGGCCGCCGAGTGGTAGAGGAGAAACCCTAAATAGAAAGTATCGTCGGTGTGAGATACATGTACCGTCGGTGTCGGACACTAAATCCACATCCCACAAGTGGCGCGGGTTTCGACGCCCACGTCACTTGTGGGACGTGGATGTAGTGTCCGACACCGAAGGCCACATGTATCTCACACCCACGATACTTGCTAGCTATTTAGTGTTTCCTCTACCGAAAAGAAGAGGAGAAATAAATAAGAAGAAGAAAACAGAAGAAAAAGAAGAGGAGAAGAAGAAAGGAACAGTTTTCTCTTCTTCTCCACTATTCCTTTCTTCTTCTCCTCTTTTGTTTCTTCTTTTTTTTTCGATCTTCTCCTCTAGCTATTCCTTTCTTCTTCTCCTCTATTGGTCGAGGGTCGGGAACTAGGGTAGAGGGTCGAGGGTCGTTAAGGGGTCAAGGGTCGAGGGTTTCAGGGTCGTTGAGGGTTCGAGGGGTCAAGAATCACCGAGGGGTCGAGAGAGGTTTCCTAGTGTCAAAGTATTGAAGAAATCCATGCCTTCATCATTAGCCGGAAGTAACCAGGGCATGTTGGTACGAAGTTCTGCAAAGTTGTTCCGGAATGGAGTCCCGGATAGAATAATCTGCCTTTTGGTACGAATTCAGCAAAGGCCTTCCAAATAGCGACATTCGGAAGGCTCTTGCTGAACTTTGTACCAAAAGGCGAATTATCCTATCTGGGACTCCGTTCCAGAACAACTTTGAAGAGCTTCCTACCATCATGCACATGTTACTTTCGCCTAATGATGAAGACATGGTTTTGTTGAATCCTTTGACACTAGGCAACCTCCCGACCCCAAGGCGATCCTCTCGAACATGAGAGGAAGAAGAGGATAAAAAAAGAAGAGGAAGAAGAAGAAAAAAGAGGAGTTCTTCTCCTCTATTCTTTCTTCTCCTCTTTTTTTCTTCTTCTTCCTCTTTTTTTATCGGGAACGAGGGTCATCGAGGGACATATATAGATGTAGTGTCGTCGTTGTCGATATATACCCCTTCCCGATAGCTTACTATGATTAGGTAGCTAGTTCTACGTTTGGCACTAATATATCCATCTGTCATGTTGGAATAATAATTGCCATGTTGTAAATATTTGTAGAAACTATGGACACCGCCCTAGACGAAGCAAGAAAAGAAGCGTTGTTGAGGGAGATAATCGCAGAAGGAAGTGATGCCGTCTCGTACTATCTCAACGATATCTTCGATGGTCCGGAAGGAGAGGGTGAACAAGCTGGCTACGGTGACCTAATGCCGGTGCAAGAAGAAGAACATGAGGACGGCGCCGGTGACCCAATGCCGGTGCAAGAAGGAGAAAGTGATGACGGCTCCGGTGACCGAACCGAGTCTGGCCAGGTATATATATTAGTTAAGCCTATGCTGACTAGCTGATTGATGCATTCATTGTTTTGGTATGTACACATATTAATTAAGTCTTTGTTCTTTTTTCTAGCCCTCCGGATCGAGCACAACTTCGGTAAAGAGACGAGGCCCGAAGAAAAAGTTGAGTTCAGATGAAAAGCTTGAGATCACAACAATCACGCCCGACGGCCAACCTATTGAACCCCTCCGGACAAAGAGGGAATTTGTTGCTCAGTGCGGGGTTCTGGTTAGGGACAAGATCCCGATAAGCATCCATCAATGGTTTAAGCCGGCTAAAGAAGACCCTGAGGTGTCTTATGTCAATGATATGCAGAAAAATGATCTTTGGACTGAGCTGAAGTCAAATTTCACCCTACCGCCAGAGGATAATCTAGAGAACCCAATTAAAGAGAAATTAATCAAGTCTTTTGCTCTGAAGAGGATGGCAGATCTATTCAGGAGGTGGAAGAAAGAGCTCAATAGGTTTGTCGATAAAAAAGAGACACCAGAATTCAAGGGCAGATATGAGAAGATCAGAGATCACTGGCCCGCATTTGTGGCCTACAAGACATCGGAAAAGAGTAAGAAGATGTCGGCGACAAACAAGCAGAATGCCGCGAAGAAGAAGCTTCACCATCGCACGGGGTCAAGTGGCTACCTCGTAGCCCGGCCTAAGTGGTCCAAGGTTGAGAATGATCTGCTTCATAAAGGGATCAGACCAGAGACATATAACTGGCCAGACCGTTGCCGGACTTGGTTCTTCGGGGCTGGCGGAACCTTGGACCCTGAAACAGGGGGATGCATTTGGATGAACGAACAAATGGACATACCAGTCAGTAGGCTTAAGCACTATATCGATGCAGCGCAGGAAGGGACGTTCTTTCCAGACAGAGAGCACGACGAGCTCACAATGGCCCTCGGGAATCCTGAGCACCCTGGACGGACACGAGGCACGCCAGGCTCCGTTCCATGGAATGTTGGGTTTCTGGACGCAGGCGGTTACAAATCCCATGAGAGGAGGAAAAAAGTGCAGCAGACTGAATTGCAGGCGCTGCACGCAAGGGTACAAGCGATAGAGGAACGAGAAGCAAATCGCAGCAAACGTACTGCCGAAGCCTCCCCCGAAGCTACCCCGCCATCTCAGCGCAGAAGCAGTGTGGCTTCCACCGAGCAGCTTCAGCTGCAGCATGCCTTGATGGCTCCTGCCAGCTATCCTGTGGATGCTATAACGGAGTCTCAAAATTGCCACCTTATGACGCAATGGATGAATTTGAAGGTCAAGGCGGCTGTTGGCTCTGTTTATCCTACTGAACCCGGCGCAACTTTTCACTGCATGCCGATTCCAGAAGGATATGCTAGGGTGATGGTGGATGAGATAACGGAGGGTTTTGAGGACCTCCAGCTTGACCACCCTACCGGTGAAGGGGAGACTCGGCTGGGGTCTGCTCTGAAGACTCCATGCCTATGGCGGAAGGACCTCATCAACCTTCCGAACTGGACGCCTCCGCCTCCTCCTCCTCCTCCGGTGAGTCAGGGCACTCCGCCTCCTCCACCGCCTCCTCCTCCGGTGAGTGACAATCAGGGCCCTCGGCCGGCTCCTTCTCCGGCGCGTGGCGGCACTCCGCCTGCGCCGACGCGCCCGAGCAGCCAACCTCCTCCTTCTCCGCCTCGTTAGCAAGGGCAGAAGAGACCTGCCGCCGCTCCAGCTGCTCCGGCGGGTCGTAGTCCTTCTCCTCCGCCTCTTAAGCAAGTAAAGAAGACAACCGCTTCGTCTGCTCGGTCGGCGTCTAGCAGTACAACCAGAGGCGGGAGGACATACATATTCGGTCCTTCTCTGAAGACTCCAGAGAAGTTACCATACGAGAGGACCCAGGAGGAGAACGCCGAGATCGCGCGAGAAGAAGTGAGGAAATTCTTTGAAGGGGTGAAAGCAAAGAAACATCCACCTCCGGAGGAGAAGGTAGATGGGGTGAAAGTGAAGCGCACTCTGGCTGCCCTGACAAAACCACCAAAGTCTGATCCGCCGAAAGGAAACTATGACCACATTATTGGAAAGGAATTTGCCGAAGCGGAGCGGTCGGGAACTACTGTCAGTGATGAAAGGCTGAAAAAACGATGATCTGGGAAACAAATTGCCCAGCTCGGCAAACAAGCGAAGCAATCATGCCCCCCGCTCAAGGTGCCTAGCCACAACGTCGCTAATGATCCGAGGATGGTGCCCGGTTATAATAATCTTGCAGATTACCTGCCCGACGAAGTACATTATGAACCCATGGACATGCAGATGCAAAGATACGAGTACGGGAAGCCTCTCGTCAAAGATGAAAGATCTCTATCAACGATGATGCGAAGATTGCATGATTGGTACTTGAAAATCTGCAGAGACTCTGGGGGGAGGAGTACTTTGTATGTGAGAGTTAAAAAGGAGCATGACCTCGTTGGAATTGATCTGTTGCCTGTTCCATTTGAGGAGTTCTATCAGTTTTTCAATCAATTGGCCCTCGATAAAACAACGATCGCCTGCTACTGTCTGTAAGTAGTACTACTTCTGTCATTAAGTTTCTCTATATAGCTTAGCTCTTTCATTGCATGTATTTATAATCATCCTCACTATATTATGCAGATTGGAGATCGTCGAATTGAAGAAAAGACAAGTCGGTGATATTGGGTTCATTAACACATATCTCATAGATGCAATTGAGGTTAAACTTCATGCCGCAGCTACCGAGGCCAACATGCTACAATCGTTCGTAATAAATGAAAACAAAGATATAATACTCTTTCCTTACAACTTCAAGTGAGTGTTACTGTCTTGTGCGTATTCGGTTTCCCTTATATATTAGTCAAGGTTATAGTAATGTAATTCATGAGTTATGCATGCGTGTGCAGTTTCCACTATATTCTCCTAGAGATTAAGCTTGAGCAGGGACTAGTAACCGTCTTAGACTCAAGACGAAAAGATCCCCAGGACTATGCAGACATGACTGAAATCCTCAAGAAGTAAGTTAAATCGATCATTATCCACCATATCAGCAACTTTGTTCATTTCCTGATATCAAGTAATTGTTTTCTTTGTCCGGCAGGGTTTGGAGAAAATTCACCAAAAAAGTTCCGGGACTGCCGAAGGAGCTGGAATTTAGACACCCGAAAGTAAGTACTATAGTAGCATGTTCCGCGCATCTCCTAGTGATTCAAGCGCTAGTTTCATCAATACCATTTAGCATTCTTGCTTATTAGTTTGATTGACCTCTATTTCTTGTAAAGTGGTTGTGGCAGGAACAAGGGAATGATTTCTGTGGATACTACATCTGCGAGTCCATCCGCCACACGACGTGTGAGCGGGGCGGGTACTCTAACGAACAATATGAAGTACGTAAATAACAATATTCACAATTTTATTTTATTACCATCATTTGTGTTGAGTTTCATTCATTCATATATATATATGTATTGACCCCCTTCTTCAAATTAGATGTTTCGGAAGCGGGATGAACTCCTAGCACCAGCTCGCATGCGAGCAATTCAAGAGGAATTGGCGGCATTCTTTCTTGACCACGTGATCCCTGAAGACGGAGAATTCTATGTTAAACCTGAGTCCGTATGATTATATTTGTAAGAGATAATTATTGTATATATGTAGCCGGTACTGTCAGATAGATATACGAGAACTTGTTGTTCGACCAATCTCTCAGAGAAGGAGAGGTGGTCGATATCACTTCTCTCTGTATGCATATATGTTCATGACGATCTTTTGTTTCCTTCGTTTGCTTTACTAGCTAGCCAGCGTGTCTAGTCCTCTCTATACGTATGTATAGTACGTAGCGTCGACCAAGCACGGACATAAGAGAGGACACTTCTCTATATTAATTATAGCTAGCTAACACAATATATGAAACACCTAAATTAACCCCCCAAAACCCCCAACCCCCCCCCCTTTCAAAAAAAAACAAAAACCCTAGCCACAGAAATGCTGACGCGTGGATGCCTATTGGTCCCGGTTGGTGCCACCAACCGGGACCAAAGGGTCTCCTGACTGGGCTCTGCACACTGCCCACGTGGATGGGCTTTAGTCCCGGTTCTGGATTGAACCGGGACTAAAGGTGGGAGGTATTAGTACCGACACTTTAGTCCCGGTTCAGGAACCGGGACTAAAGGCCCTTACGAACCGGGACTATAGGCCCTTTTTCTACCAGTGTATACATATCCCTACAACCCTAGCGTCACCGAACCTTAAGTGTGTAGACCCTACGGGTTCGGGAGACATGTAGACATGACCAAGACGTTCTCCGATCAATAACCAATAGCGGGATCTGGATACCCATGTTGGCTCCCACATGCTCCACGATGATCTCATCGGATGAACCACGATGTCAAGGACTTAATCAATCCCGTATACAATTCCCTTTGTCTATCGGTATGATACTTACCCGAGATTCGATCGTCGGTATCCCGATACCTTGTTCAATCTCGTTACCGGCAAGTCTCTTTACTCGTTCCGTAACACATCATCCCATGATCAACTCCTTGATCACATTGTGCACATTATGATGATGTCCTACCGAGTGGGCCCAGAGATACCTCTCCGTCACACGGAGTGACAAATCCCAGTCTCGATTCGTGCCAACCCAACAGACACTTTTGGAGATACCTGTAGTGTACCTTTATAGCCACCCAGTTACGTTGTGATGTTTGGCACACCCAAAGCACTCCTACGGTATCCGGGAGTTGCACAATCTCATGGTCTAAGGAAATGATACTTGACATTAGAAAAGCTTTAGCGAACGAACTACACGATCTTTGTGCTAGGCTTAGGATTGGGTCTTGTCCATCACATCATTCTCCTAATGATGTGATCCCGTTATCAACGACATCCAATGTCCATGGTCAGGAAACCGTGACCATCTATTGACCAACGAGCTAGTCAACTAGAGGCTTACTAGGGACATGGTGTTGTCTATGTATCCACACATGTATCTGAGTTTCCTATCAATACAATTCTAGCATGGATAATAAACGATTATCATGAACAAGGAAATATAATAATAATCAATTTATTATTGCCTCTAGGGCATATTTCCAACAGTCTCCCACTTGCACTAGAGTCAATTATCCAGTTCACATCGATATGTGATTAGCACTCAAGGTCACATCCCCATGTGACTAACACCCAAAGAATTATGGGTTTGATCATGTTATGCTTGTGAGAGAGGTTATAGTTAACGGGTCTGAACCTTTCAGATCTGTGTGTGCTTTACAAATCTCTATGTCATCTCCTAGATGCAGCTACCACGTTCTATTTGGAGCTATTCCAAATAACTGTTCTACTATACGAATCCAGTTTCCTACTCAGAATAATCTGGATTAGTGTCAAAGTTTGCATCGGCGTAACCCTTTACGACGAACTCTTTTACCACCTCCATAATCGAGAAAATTCCTTAGTCCACTAGTTACTAAGGATAACTTTGACCGCTGTCCTGTGATCCATTCTTGGATCACTCTTGTACCCCTTGACTGACTCATGGCAAGGCACATTTCAGGTGCGGTACACAGCATAGCATACTGTAGAGCCTATGTCTTAAGCATAGGGGACGACCTTCGTCCTTTCTCTCTATTCTGCTGTGGTCGAGCTTTAAGTCTTAACTTCATACCTTACAACTCAGGCAAGAACTCCTTCTTTGACTGATCCATCTTGAACACCTTCAATATCATGTCAAGGTATGTGCTCATTTGAAAGTACCATTAAGCGTTTTGATCTATCCTTATAGATCTTGATGCTCAATGTTCAAGTAGCTTAATCCAGGCTTTCCATTGAAAAACACTTTCCAAATAACCCTATATGCTTTCCAGAAATTCTACGTCATTTCTGATCAACAATATGTCAACAACATATACTCATCAAAAATTCTATAGTGGTCCCACTCACTTCTTTGGAAATACAAGTTTCTCATAAACTTTGTATACACCCAAAATCTTTGATCATCATGAAAGTGTATATTCCAACTCCAAGATGCTTACTCCAGTCCTTAGAAGGATTGCTGGAGCTTTGCATACTTATTAGCATCTTTCAGGATTGACAAAACCTTCCGGTTGTATCACATACAACCTTTCCTCAAGAAAAATGTCGAGGAAACAATGGTTTTGACATCCTATCTGCAAGATTTCATAAATAATGCAGTAACCGCTAATATAATTCCAACAGACTCTTAGCATCGCTACGAGTGAGAAAGTCTCATCGTAGTCAACTCCTTGAACTTGTCTGAAAACACCTTAACGACAAGTCGAGCTTTCTTAATGGTGATACTTACCATCATTGTCCATCTTCCTTTTAAAAATCCAACTGTACTCAATAGCCTTACGACCATCGAGTAGTCCTTCCAAAGTCTATACTTTGTTTTCATATATGGATCCTCTCTCGGATTATATGGCCTCGAGCCATTTTGGAATCCAGGCCCACCATCGCTTCTCCATAGCTCGTAGGTTCATTGTTGTCTAGCAACATGACTTCCAAGATAGGATTACGTACCACTCTAAAGTAGTACACATCTTTGTCATCCCACGAGGTTTGGTAGTGACTTGATCTGAAGTTTCATGATCACTATCATACGCTTCCACTTCAATTGGTGTAGGTGCCACAGGAACAACTTCCTGTGCCCTGCCACACACTAGTTGAAGAGACGGTTTAATAACCTCATCAAGTCTCCACCATCCTCCCACTCAATTCTTTCGAGAGAAACTTTTCCTCGAGAAAGGACCCGATTCTAGAAACAATCCCTTATTGCTTTCGGATCTGAGACAGGAGGTATACCCAACTGTTTTGGGTGTCCTATGAAGATGCATTTATCCGCTTTGGGTTCGAGCTTATCAGCCTGAAACTTTTTCACATAAGCGTCGCAGCCCCAAACTTTTAAGAAATGACAACTTAGGTTTCTCTAAACCATAGTTCATACGGTGTCATCTCATCAGAATTACGTGGTACCCTATTTAAAGTGAATGTGGTTGTCTCTAATGCCTAACCCATAAACTATCGTGGTAATTCGATAAGAGACATCATGGTATGCATCATATCCAATAGGGTGCAGTTATGATGTTCGGACACACCATCACACTATGGTGTTCCAGGCTGTATTAGTTGTGAAACAATTTCCACAATGTCTTAATTCTATGCCAAACTCGTAATTAAGATATTCATCTCTATGATCATATCATAGATCTTTTATCCTCTTGTCATGACGATCTTTCAACATCACCCTGAAATTACTTGAACCTTTCAATAATTCAGACTCGTGATTCATCAAGCAAATATACTCAACATCTACTCAAATCATCTGTGAAGTAAGAACATAACGATATCCACTACACACCTCAACACTCATTGGACTGCACACATCAAAATGTATTACTTCCAACAAGTTGCTTTCTAGTTCCATTTTATTGAAACCGAGGCTTTCAGTCATCTTGCCCATGTGGTATGATTTGCATGTCTCAAGTGATTCAAAATCAAGTGAGTCCATATGGTCCATTTGCATGGAGTTTCTTCATGCATATACACCAATAGACATGGTTCACATGTCTCAAACTTTTCAAAAACGAGTGAGCCCAAAGATCCATCAACATGGAGCTTCTTCATGCGTTTTATACCGATATGACTTACGTGGCAGTGCCATAAGTAGGTGGTACTATCATTACTATCTTTTGGCATGAACATGTGTATCACTACGATCGAGATTCAATAAACCATTCATTTTAGGTGTAAGACCATTGAAGGTATTATTCAAATAAATAGAGTAACCATTATTCTCCTTAAATGAACAACCGTATCGCGATAGACATAATCCAATCGTGTCTATGCTCAACGCAAACACGAAATAACAATTATTTAGGTTTAACACCAATCTCGATGGTAGAGGGAGCGTGCGATGCTTGATCATATCAACATTGGAAACCTCTAGCTTGTCTCCGTTTATTCCGTAGCTTTTATTTCGAGTTACTAACACTTAGCAACCGAACCGGTATCTAACACCCTGGTGCTACTAGGAGTACTAGTAAAGTACACATTAACACAATGTATATCCAATATACTTCTATCGACCTTGCCAGCCTTCTCATCTACCAAGTATATATCTAGGGTAATTCTGCTCCTAGTGGCTGTTCCCCTTATTACAGAAGCACTCAGTCTCGGGTTTGGGTTCAACCTTGGTTTCTCCACTAGAGCAGCAACTGATTTGCCGTTTCATGAAGTATCCCTTCTTGCCCTTGCCCTTCTTGAAACTAGTGGTTTCACTAACCATCAACAATTGATGCTCCTTCTTGATTTCTACTTTCGTGGTGTCAAACATCACGAATATCTCAAGGATCATCATATATGTCCCTGATATATTATAGTTCATCACGAAGCTCTAGCAGCTTGGTGGTAATGACTTCGGAGAAACTATCACTATTTCATCTAGAAGATCAACTCCCACTCGATTCAAATGATTGTTGTACTCATACAATCTGAGCACAAGCTCAACAATTGAGCTTTTCTCCCTTAGTTTGCAGGCTAAGAAAATCATTGGAGGTCTTATACCTCTTGACATGGGCACGAGCCTGAAATCCCAATTTCAGCCCTCAAAACATCTTATATGTTTCGCGACGTTTCAAAACATCTTCGGTGCCTCAACTCTAAACCGTTTAACTGAACTATCACGTAGTTATCAAAATGTGTATGTCAGATGTTCGCAACATCCACAGACGATGTTCGAGGTTCAGCACACTGAGCGGTGCATTAAGGACATAAGCCTTCTATGAAGCAATGAGGACAATCCTCAGTTTACGGACCTAGTCCGCATAATTGCTACTATCAACTTTCAACTAAATTTTCTCTAGGAACATATCTAAACAGTAGAACTAAAGCACGAGCTACGACATAATTTGCGAAGACCTTTTGACTATGTTCAGGATAATTAAGTTCATCTTATGAACTCCCACTCAGATAGACATCCCTCTAGTCATCTAAGTGATTACATGATCCGAGTCAACTAGGCCGTGTCCGATCATCACGTGAGATGGACTAGTCATCATCGGTGAACATCTTCATGTTGATCGTATCTACCATACGACTCATGCTCGACCTTTCGGTCTTCTGTGTTCCGAGGCCATGTCTGTACATGCTAGGCTCGTCAAGTCAACCTAAGTGTTTTGCATGTGTTCCGAGGCCATGTCTGTACATGCTAGGCTCGTCAACACCCGTTGTATTCGAACGTAAGAATCTATCACACCCGATCATCACGTGGTGCTTCAAAACAACGAACCTTCTGCAACGGTGCACAGTTAGGGGGAACACTTTCTTGAAATTTTAGCGAGAGATCATCTTATTTACTACCGTCGTTCTAAGCAAATAAGATGTATAAACATGATAAACATCACATGCAATCAAATAGTGACATGATATGGCCATCATCACTTTGCTCCTCTTGATCTCCATCTTCGGGGCTCCATGATCATCATCGTCACCGGCATGACACCATGATCTCCATCATCGTGTCTTCATGAAGTTGTCTCGCCAACTATTACTTCTACTACTACAGCTAACGGTTAGCAATAAAGTAAAGTAATTACATGACGTTTATGTTGACACACAGGTCATAAATAAATTAAGACAACTCCTATGGCTCCTGCCGGTTGTCATACTCATCGACATGCAAGTCGTGATTCCTATTACAAGAACATGATCAATCTCATACATCACATATCATTCATCACATTCTTCTTGGCTATATCACATCACATAGCATACCCTGCAAAAACAAGTTAGACGTCCTCTAATTGTTGTTTGCATGTTTTATGTGGCTGCTATGGGTTTCTAGCAAGAACGTTTCTTACCTACGCAAAAACCACAACGTGATATGCCAATTGCTATTTACCCTTCATAAGGACCCTTTTCATCGAATCCGATCCGACTAAAGTGGGAGAGACAGACACCCGCTAGCCACCTTATGCAACTAGTGCATGTCAATCGGTGGAACCAGTCTCACATAAGAGTACGTCTAAGGTCGGTCCGGGCCGCTTCATCCCACAATACCGCCGAATCAATATTGGACTAGTAACGGTAAGCATATTGAACAAGATCAACGCCCACAACTACTTTGTGTTCTACTCGTGCATAGAATCTACGCAATAGACCTAGCTCATGATGCCACTATTGGGGAACGTAGCAGAAATTCAAAATTTTCCTACGTGTCACCAAGATCTATCTATGGAGAAACCAGCAACGAGGGGGAGGAGAGTGCATCTACATACCCTTGTAGATCGCTAAGCGGAAGCGTTCAAGAGAACGGGGTTGATGGAGTCTTACTCGTCGTGATCCAAATCACCGATGATCCTAGTGCCGAACGGACGGCACCTCCACGTTCAACACACGTACGGAGCGGATGACGTCTCCTCCTTCTTGATCCAGCAAGGGGGAAGTAGAGGTTGAGGAAGATGGCTCCAGCAGCAACACGATGGCATGGTGGTGATGGAGCTGCAGTACTCCGGCAGGGCTTTGCTAAGCTCTATGGAGGAGGAGGAGGTGTTGGACAGGGAGAGGGAGGCACCAAAGGCGTCGTCTGAGAGGCCCTCCTTCCCTCACTATATATAGGGAGCCAAAAGGGGGGGGCCTAGGAGATCCAATCTCCTAGGGGGGGGGGGGGCGGCGGCCAAGGGAGGAGTCCCTCCCCCCAAGGCACCTAGGGGGTGCCTTCCACCTTTGGGACTCTTCCCTTCTTGAACCCTAGGTGCATGGGCCTCTTGGGGCTGGTGCCCTTGGCCCATGTAGGCCAAGGCGCACCCCCTACAGCCCATGTGGCCCCCCGGGGCAGGTGGCCCCACCCGGCGGACCCCCGGGACCCTTCCGGTGGTCCCGGTACAATACCGGTGACCCCGAAACTTGTCCCGATGGCCGAAATAGCACTTCATATATATAATTCTTTACCTACGGACCATTCCGGAACTCCACGTGACGTCCAGGATCTCATCCGAGACTCCAAACAACATTCGGGTTACTGCATATACATATCCCTACAACCCTAGCGTCACCGAACCTTAAGTGTGTAGACCCTACGGGTTCGGGAGACATGTAGACATGACCGAGACGTTCTCCGGTCAATAACCAACAGCGGGATCTGGATACCCATGTTGGCTCCCACATGCTCCATGATGATCTCATCGGATGAACCACGATGTCAAGGACTTAATCAATCCCGTATACAATTCCCTTTGTCTATCGGTACGATACTTGCCCGAGATTCGATCGTCGGTATCCCGATACCTTGTTCAATCTCGTTACCGGCAAGTCTCTTTACTCGTTCCGTAACACATCATCCCGTGATCAACTCCTTGATCACATTGTGCACATTATAATGATGTCCTACCGAGTGGGCCCAGATATACCTCTCCGTCACACGGAGTGACAAATCCCAGTCTCGATTCGTGCCAACCCAACAGACACTTTCGGAGATACCTGTAGTGTACCTTTATAGCCACCCAGTTACGTTGTGACGTTTGGCACACCCAAAGCACTCCTACGGTATCCGGGAGTTGCACAATCTCATGGTCTAAGGAAATGATACTTGACATTAGAAAAGCTTTAGCGAACGAACTACACGATCTTTGTGCTAGGCTTAGGATTGGGTCTTGTCCATCACATCATTCTCCTAATGATGTGATCCCATTATCAACGACATCCAATGTACATGGTCAGGAAACCGTGACCATCTATTGACCAACGAGCTAGTCAACTAGAGGCTTACTAGGGACATGGTGTTGTCTATGTATCCACACATGTATCTGAGTTTCCTATCAATACAATTCTAGCATGGATAATAAACGATTATCATGAACAAGGAAATATAATAATAATCAATTTATTATTACCTCTAGGGCATATTTCCAACAGCTATAAGGTGCTCTGGAATTTTCTTTTTGGGGCCAACGAATATGTGTGTTAAGTTATTGTTAGAAATTTCAAGCATGTGAAATGATTTTTGGTCAAACAAAGGAGCTTCAATCCTTGTCTTTTATATTTATACTGGTTTGTACTATCTTTAATGCAATGTTATTATTATCACGTATGTTTGTTCAAAAGTAATCATTTGTTCACTAGGAAGCAACTTTGAAATTATCGCATTTTGTGTACTTTAAAATGTTCATTTTACGGTTTTAACCTTTGTGTTCTTAGTTCTTTATTCTCTTTTGAAAACGAGGGGTTGCTCAACTATTTAATTAGTACATCGTACCATGGTAAAACAAAAGAGAAAATACACGTCAATGTGTATTCATACCATGCATCAATGGATTGCGCTCTTAGGTCTTTGCTAAAAATGCATCTTTTTCACCATCTTGATGTGAGCTAGTATGCTCACAACATGAGTATGACTCTTAGTAGTATCGGGGAAATGATCAAATGACATATCCATCATAAAGAATTAGGATTTGTTTTGCAAAATTGGTGTGTATTCATACCATATTGAATGTACGTGATAGTCATAAGATCTTGTTTTGCCAGGCTCCAACAACATCTAGTCGCAGCATCACAAGTGTCTACATATGTGTGCACCTACCTATGGGTCTCCAAAACTTTGGGCCCTGGTTCCTCCTTCTAAATATAGTTTTGATTCCTCTGCTAGGAAGGTGTGCCTCATCAATGCATGCCTATATTCCCTTCCCATGTTTTTAATGGGTTTTTATCGTCTCTCTGAGGAGGCCCATGTTGGGTTTGATAAACATCATAGTGAGTTTCATTAGAGTTTTACTAACAACAGAAAGAAATATTGCCTACTTAAATGGAAGATTAAGTGTAGGACTAAAACGTTGGAGGTTGGCATTATTAACACCTCTGATATGAACAAATGCTTAATCATCAAGTGGTGGAGAATTCTTAACACTTCCCATGGGGTGTTGTGGTTTGATATTCTTAAAGGAAAGTACTTCCCTTCATGCAACCCCTTATTTTCTCCCGCGTTTGGGGGCTCCTAGTTTTAGCATGATTTGGTTAAAGTTTGGGATGAGTTTCGGACACGTCAAGAGATTGTCAATGGTAATGGTGCTTGTGTTCGTTTCTGGCTTGATTGGTGGCACGGTGATGCACCTTTATGTTCGTGTTTCCCTTTTCTTTTTTTGTATTGTGTTGTTCCTGGAATTCCCACCTTGGATCTCTCTCGCAATAACCGAGATGTAGGGTTCCGTCATGCGCTGTCTCTTGTAGAGTTGGAGGAGTGGCACCATCTCACTATATTCTTCCCTATGCTTTCGGAGGTGGGAGATTAGGTGATTCGGCTCCATACTTCCACAATTTGTTTTTCGGTTAAATCTCTGTACTCTAGATTGATTGAGGGATCTGCTACTAACAAGTTAAAGGATGTGTAGTGTTCCCGGGTTCCTTTGAAGATAAAGATTTTTATGTGGCAAGCCATGTGCGGCTCTCTGCCAGTTGCGGATCAAATTGGTAAACACAATGGCTCGGCTTTGGAACCTTGTTTTGGAGCCCTGTCCGGTCGTGACTGAGTGTGAATCGGGGACCAAATTCCTTCACTGAGTTGCGAGTTCTTGCTAGGTCCTTGATGGGGCAAAACATACACTACTTTTTGTTTGGCTTTTCTACTGTGTGTTGATTCTTTGGATGACTAGGAACAAGCACTACAAAATTTGCTCTATTCAGTGACAAAAACCCTGATGACGAAGAACAAACCGTCGTCAAATATCATTTTTTGTGACGGTGGCCGTCACCAAAATATGACCCCGAGATGGCTAACCCTGGCATCTTAGGTGATGATTTGGCTTGATTTTAGGTGACACATTTGAGCGTCACAATTCATTTCCATTTTTGGGGACGATTTTCAACGTCACACAAAATGCTTAGGGGTTAGTGAAGAAAATCTAAATAGAAGAAATGAGTATGGGATTTGAACTGGCGACCTCATGCTTCAATGCACAATTTATTTGGAGGTTTACCACTAGGCTATTGCTTCATTAGTGATGATACTTAATAAATTAAATCTTTATAGTATGTTCGATGGCACTACATGTATTTTCTAGGAAATAAATAAAATAAAAGGGCACTGGCCATCTTTTCTATGTTTCCATTGAATTCAAAATAAGAAAGTTATCGTACTTGAGTGCATATGTTATTAATACATGAAACAATTTCCACTTCAAGATGTCTTCCAACGAAAAAGTGGTCAAGATGAAAGTTGTTCGCCTTGTCAAAACGACAGACATTGCCTTCTAGATCATCTCAATCCAAGATGCAGGGCAACCTCCATGGTAGATACAATGTGACATATTTTGACTTCCGTGAAATTCTGAAACTAGTTGTTCAAATTATGGTATGTTTGGAGATTAAGGTTATAATAATGAATCATTTTATTTTTACATATAACTTAAAAAGTGGACCATATTACCTCACGGGATGTTCCTAATTATCACGCTCCCAGTGAGGCTCTCCCTATGATGTGTCAATCATGACTACAAATGCACTAGCTAAATATTCATAGCTAGGTAGCATCCAACACATAGTAGGCAAAACACGACTGACGATACAAACATCCACCAGTTAATTAGTCCTAATAATTATAAAGGACTACAACCTACTCCTCTCTTTTAGGATAAGTTGAAAAGAATAAGAATGCCCCTACATCTCCATAGGATGGAATCTCCATGGTGGATCACAGAGATCCACCGATCTCCAATTTTTGGTCTGCACTCATTCAATATCTACCACCATTCATCAATTTTGAGGCGTCCATCCCATGGGTTTATAGTCGAGTAGATGACTCTTAAATTTGTCTTCTGATGGCAAATAATTGTCATCTCACCTGTTGCATCCATCGTTGCAGGCACAACAACTCTTGGGAGCTTATATTGAAGAACAACATAGTAACATAGTAAGAAGTGCAGTTTATTTAAGATGGACTAGTGGCACAATAATAATACAAAATCATGCCATGCATTTTTTATGAATGTTGGTATTTCTCAACTTGTGGACTAGTGATACGTATGGTGTAGTATTTGGACCAACTCCGTAAGTACCCTTAAATGACTCAACATCATTAACAAAGGAGACACGATAATTCTTCTACTGCCAAGTAAGCTTGAAGCCAACAGTATAATAGGTCTCATATACTATATTTCGTATTTTTCTTTGAGATAGAAAATAAGCTATAGGTTTTAATTAAAATGTTAAGTTAGGAGTGAATAACAAACATTTTAAGTTAGATTACTTAACAAATGTGTTTAAGAAACTCAGATGGAGAAAAAAAGGAATCATGTCTATTTCCACTCAAATGTCTTGATCAAAATGAGGAAAGGTGCCTCGAAAGATGCCAATATCAAAGGTTATAATCATACCCTCCTCAAATTCTTAAGCCTTGCATAATTCTTTCTAGTTAGTGCAACCAAAATCGATGTGATCTATTTCATTGTAGATTCTAGCTACCATGTTTCGTCTTTAGGTAAACAGTACTTTCAACAATGTCATCTCAATCTTCGACATGCAACTTTTCTAGGACAAAATGCCTTGCATAGCAGGGAATGCACTAGTCAGATTGAGAAAAGATTTAGAAATTACATGTTAAAACAAAAAACTTGAGACATGTTTAGTTAAGAAGGAAATATGTGTAGAAATTGCCGTATAATATGTGTAGTCCTCTTTAAGCATTAGCGAGAAGTACCTATCATCCACTAGATGAGGATCGTCGCACATACCCCCGTTATCAGAATAGTAGGGGCACTCAGGGATCCCATCAAGCTTTGATACGTCTCCAATGTGTCTATAATTTTTTATTGTTCCATGCTATTATATTATCTATTTTGGATGTTTAATATGCATTAATATTCATTAATATGCTATTTTATATTATTTTTGGGACTAACCTATTAACCTAGAGCCTAGTGCCGGTTTCTGTTTTTTCCTTGTTTTGAGTTTTACAGAAAAGGAATATCAAACAGAGTCCAAACAAAATAAACTTTCATGATGATTTTTCTTGGACCAGAAGACTTCCACGGAACTTGGAGAGGGGGTCAGAAGATGGCCGAGGAGGCCACAAGCCTCCTAGGCGCGCCCTAGGGGGCGCCCTAAGGGCTTGTGGGCCCTTCAGGTGTCCTCCAACCCTAATTCTTGCTCCATAAATACCCAAATATTCCCAACCCACCAGAAGCATCCACCAAAATACTTTTCCGCCACCGCAAGCCTCTGTTCCCGTGAGATCCCATCTTGGGGCCTTTTCTGACACCCTGTCGGAGGGGGATCCGATCACAGGGGGCATCTATATCAACCTTGCCACCCTTCCAATGAAGCGTGAGTAGTTTACCACAGACCTATGGGTCCATATCTAGTAGCTAGATGGCTTCTTCCCTCTCTATGATCTTCAATACCATGTTCTCCTCGATGTTCTTAGAGTTCCATCCGATGTAATATTTTTTTGCGGTGTGTTTGTCGAGATCCGATGAATTGTGGATTTATGATCAGATTATCTATGGATATTATTTGAGTCTTTTCTGAACTCTTTTATGAATGATCAAATATATTTATATTTCTCTTCGAATTATCGGTATGGTTTGGCCAACTAGATTGGTTTTTCTTGCAATGGGGGAGGTGTGTAGTTTTGGGTTCAATCTTGTGGTGTCCTCACCAAGTGACAAAGTAGGGGTAGCGAGGCACGTATTGCATTGTTGCCATCAAGGGTAAAAAGATGGGGTTTTCATAATATTGCTTGAGTTTATCCCTCTACATCATGTCATCTTACTTAAGGCATTAGTCCGTTCTTATGAACTTAATACTATAGATGCATGCTGGATAGCGGTCGATGTGTGGAGTAATAGTAGTAGATGCAGGCAGGAATCGGCCTACTTAACACGGACATGATGCCTATATGCATGATCATTGCCTTGGAAATCGTCATAACTTTGCGCTTTTCTATCAACTGCTTGACAATAATTTGTTTACCCACCGTATGTTTTCTTTCAAGAGAGAAGCCTCTAGTGAAACCTATGGCCACTAGGTCTATTTTCCATCATATATTTTCAGATCTATAAACCAAAAAACCAAAAATATCTTGCTGCAGTTTATTTAGATTTATTTTAGTTTTCCTTTTTATTTATATTTTATACCTATCTCTATTAGATCTCACTCTTGTTCGAGACCGTGAAGGGATTGACAACCCCTTTCCGCGTTGAGTGCAAGTGTTTGTTAGTTTGTACATGTGCATAGATTGGAGACTTGCTTGTGCCTCCTACTGGATTGATACCTTGGTTCTTAACTAAGGGAAATACTTATCTCTACTTTGCTGCATAACCCTTTCCTCTTCAAGGGAAAATCAACGCAAGCTCAAGAAGCAGGAGGAACAATTTCTGGCGCCGTTGCCGGGGAGGTTCTTCATCAAGCCTACCAAGTACCCATCATAAACTGTCATCTCTTGCATTACATTGTTTGCCATTTCCCTCTCGTTTTCCTTTCCCCCACTTCTAAAACATTTTCAAAAAAATACAAAAATATTTGCCTTTTTATTCGCCCTCCTTTCGTTTGCTTTTTCGTTTGCTTTCTGTTTGCTTGTGTGCTAGATTACTTGCTTTGTCATGATTGTCGGTGTCAAAACCGGCGGATCTCGGGTAGGGGGTCCCGAACTATGCGTCTAGGCGGATGGTAACAGGAGGCAGGGGACACAATGTTTTACCCAGGTTCGGGCCCGCTTGATGGAGGTAAAACCCTACGTCCTGCTTGATTAATATTGATGATATGGGTAGTACAAGAATAGATCTACCACGAGATCAAGGAGGCTAAACCCTAGAAGCTAGCCTATGGTATGATTGTTGTTCCTCCTACGGACTAAAACCCTCCGGTTTATATAGACACCGGAGAGGGCTAGGGTTACATAGAGTGTCGGAGTAATGGGCCATGGGTAGGCCAACCCGAGCCCCAGAACCTTTCAAGACATCGGGGCAGGCTGCGCCGCTCAAGACCCCAGGACGAAGAGCCGCCTTCAAGGAGTCAATGGCAAGATGGCTGATTGACCACTCATGGCCGAGTCCCAGGGACGACTTTAGGGAAAGCCGACTCCTGACTGGCGACTTCCAGAAAAGCCGGCTTTGGGGAGTCAGTCTGCGACTCCAACACCCCTCATGACCTCATCAAGTGGGACGGGGCAGGGGAGTGGCAACAATGAAGCCCGCTCCTGCCCCTTACCAAGGGCAGGCATGGCCACAACATGCCGTACCCCGGAAGATCTCCGTGCGGTGTGGCACTGTAGCCATGCCTGCCCTGACATCAGCATCGCAGGACCGAATCCTGCACCCACGACGGCTTGTCTGTACGGCCCAGAGGCAACGGGTCCCACCAGCCAGTGAGACCCCAGGAGACGGCAAGAGGACAACCAGTCAGACCTGTCGGGAGTCGGCCCCTGGGAGTCGGCCGAGCCCTCCCCCGGGGCCCACGCACCATTAATCAAGATGTGATGGAGAGTGGCAATAGTGATCGCCCGCCAGGCGGCGGGGCTATTGCCACGACCTCATGATCAAGCCCGCGTCATCAGAAGCACGGCTATAGTAATCAGCAGCCGGCAAGACCCGCCCGCGGCGGACGCGGCATGTCGGCTCCGTACTAGGCAAGTCGGCGGGGCCCGCCAGTCGGCGGGCCCCAACGGTCGGCAGAGAAGACGGAGGCCAGAGGCACTGACGGCTGGGCCCACGTCCAGCCGGATTACCATTGTACCCCTGGGGGTAGGCCTATATAAACCCCCCAGGGCGCCCATGCAAAGGGTTGGCATCCATTAGTTCTAGACCAGATCATATAGGAGGGAGAGAGCTTGCCTTGCCCTCTCCTACCTCCAGGAAACAGCTCAAGGAGCAATCGTGTAAACACTTGGCCATAGTGATCATGCGGAGACCCCGCAGAGCAGCAGTAGGGGTATTATCTCCAGGGAGAGCCCTGAAGCTGGGTAAGATTCGCCGGCGTGCATGTCTTCGCCTCATCCCGTTTCCAGGCACCGGCGACGTTCTACTCGCCCCCACCATGATAAGCCATCCTTTGGCATATGTCGCACCCAAACCCCGACATTTGGCACCCACCATGGGGCCTAGTGCACCGCCGTCCGGAGACTTGTTCTGGACGGGAACCCTTTTCCTCCCTGGTGAGCGCAGCCAGCCAGGTACGCCAGACGGAGTTTGCGTCGACGCACTGCGCGGCGTTGAGATCGCCTGCGCAGCCAGCTGCCTGGCCGAACTTGTTGGCGAGGTCCGCCTCTCCGACAAGCCTGCATCCAACGCAGGCACGGGCGGCTCCGAGAGCCTCCTCGCGGGCCTCCTCGATCAACTCCACGTTTCCGGTCAGCCTGCCGTAGACTTGGAGTCTGTGGGCTCCACCGACCCGATGCTGGTCGACTCCGACACCGCGTCGCTCGACGCGTTCCCCACTAATGTGGTGGTCTACGATGAACCTCTCCCTCACGCGGAGAGCGACGGAAGCACCGCCACCGAGGTGCTAGTCATCAGTCATGACGAGCTCCTCGGTGGAGGAGCGCACGACTCACTCGGTGCGGCGCTACAAGACCTAACTGCGCCCATTCCAGAAGACGCTGACGTAGAGACGTTGGAGGCGCGCCGCCTTCAGCTCGTTGAAGGCGTGAAGAAGCTGGCCAGCATGAGACGTTTGTCAGAAGCCTACCAGCGGGAGATGGATCGCGCCATCGGCGGCTCGCCGGCCCCGGCGGGGCCCAGCCGCCTTGGCATGATCCAGCAGCGCGGCGTAGCCATCGCCAACCTGTTTGGGGCAAGCCGCCCTGTGTACGCTACACCAGCGGAGAACATCCGAGCCGCCCAAGCAGTGGCGGACGAGCTGGACAATTTCGAGGGCGTAGAACGCCGCCTGATGACGGAGCGAGTTCAGCGGCTCCTCGACGCGGCTGCCGCACGGAGGCGCCGCAGTGGCGGAACGACGACCTTCACCGAGATCAAGGCGCGACGTCTCGGACGCCGACTGACAGCACCCGAGGAAGAAGAGACAAGGATCCGGCTGTCAGCCATAGTCAGACTCGCATTACCATAGAGCGCGACGGAGACGGCCGCCTGAGAGCAGTGGAACGACGGGACGACTGTCTGCCTTCCCCTCCTCGCAAGGAGAGGCGAGTCTCCCCGCCGCCTATTGACCATCCGACTCTCGGCGACCGCCTTGGCCGCCTAGAGGGAGTTGGAGAGAATAACGTCCGCCACCGGATCGACCGGCTTCACCGATCCCTGGCGCTGGAAGAAGAAGACGAGCTGGGTCCGCCTTGTTTCGGGCCCCGCATTTGAGACGAGCCCTTTCCCAGAGGATTCACGCTCCCAAGAGACACGCCCAAGTATACCGGCTCCGTGAATCCGGAAGACTGGCTAGTCGACTACTCCACGGCTGTCAGCATAGCAAACGGCAACAAGCGCGTCGCTGTGAAGTACGTTCCGCTCATGCTCCAGGGCACGGCCCGGACATGGCTGAACAGCCTGAAGCCCCACAACATCAACAGTTGGGTCGAATTCACCGAAGCGTTCGTCCGCAACTTCACCAGCACGTACAAGCGTCCTCCCAAGCCTCGTCAGCTCTCCTTGTGCGTGCAAGGCCCCGACGAGTCGACTCGCGATTACCTCACGCGTTGGGCCGAGCTTCGGAACTCCTGCGAGGGCGTGCATGAGGTGCAGGCCATCGAGTACTTCACAGCCGGGTGCAGAGAAGGCACCCTCCTCAAGCACAAGCTCCTCTGCGACGAGCCAGAAACCCTCAACGAGCTGCTGATCATAGCGGACAAGTACGCCACGGCCGACTCCTCCATGAAGGCGGAGATTCAAATCAGCACAACTGGCAAAGTGACCCCTCAAGCTCCAAGAACTCCGGTGGGAGACGCCAACCGGCGACAACAGTAGGGCGACCACAAGCGCAAGGCCCCGCATCCGGCTTCCAGCAGCCGGCAAGTCGCGACCGTTGAAGCCCAGCAGCCAGATGAGCAGCCTCCGCCCAAGCGACAGAAAGGCGGCAAGCCAAACTGGTTGCCGGCCTTCTCCTACAAGCAGACCCTGGATGGACCTTGCAAGTTCCATAGCGGCACGAAGCCATCAAACCACACGACCCGGAAGTGCCACTGGCTCACCTGGATCGCCAAGGGAGACGGCCTCCTGCCTCCCCCGCTTGCTGGGCAGCCGCCTCCGCCTCCGCCCCAGCAGCCGGCTGTCAGGCCAGTCGGTGCGGTACAAGACGAATACCCTGAAGAACACGGAGCCTACGTGGTGTTTACCAGCATGGATGATGATCGACACAGCAGGCGGCTACAGCGACAAGAGGTGAATGCGGTGGCATCAGAGACGCCAGAGTTCATGCACTGGTCCGAAAAGCCCATCAGCTGGAGCAGGGCTGACCACCCAGAGTTGATTCCAAGTCCGGGCTCCTATGCCTTGGTCTTGGACGCCACCTTTGCTAGGATAGATGACCTGCACGTTTCTCACGAGTTCTGATAGATGGAGGCAGCAGCATCAATATCCTGTACAAGGACACCATGGAGAAGTTAGGAATCAA
The DNA here is from genome assembly GCA_034509565.1 of Triticum monococcum. Classification (NCBI taxonomy): domain Eukaryota; kingdom Viridiplantae; phylum Streptophyta; class Magnoliopsida; order Poales; family Poaceae; genus Triticum; species Triticum monococcum. The sequence goes on from CM067847.1 coordinate 575,662,976, forward strand.
GCAAAGACAGCTTCAGAACAGCCGGACTGTGTTCCACGGCATTGTTCCTGGGCTTTCCTGCTCACCAATCGGCAAGATCCTGATGGACGTTCTCTTCGGAGACAAAGATCACTTCCGCCGAGAGTCTATTTGGTTTGAGGTGGTGGACCTCGAGAGCCCATACCATGTGCTACTCGGCCGACCCGCCTTGGCCAAGTTCATGGCGGTTCCCCACTACGCCTACCTCAAGATGAAGATGCCAAGTTCCAGGGGAATTCTGACTGTGGCCGGTGACTACCGGAAGTCGTCTGCCTGCACGGTTGAGAGCAGTCGGCTGGCCGAGTCCCTGGTGATCGCGGCCGAGAAGCGACTCCTTGAACGAGTTGTGGCGATGGCCGGCAAGCAGCCATAGGTATCGCCCAACCTGAAGGAGTCGGAGGCTGAAGGTTTGTTCAAACCGGCCAAAGAGACAAAGAAGATACCCTTGGATCCGGAGCACCCAGAGAGGTACGCTGTCGTAGGTGCAAACCTCGACAAAAAATAGGAAGGCAAGCTCGTCGATTTCCTCTGTGAGAATTGGGACATCTTCTCATGGTCCCCCAAAGACATGCCAGGTGTACCGATGGAATTCGCTGAGCACAAGTTACATGTCCGATCTGACGCAAAGCCGGCCAGGCAGCCCCTGCGCCGCCTGTAAGAAGAGAAGAGAAGAGTTGTCAGAGAAGAGATAGCCCGACTCCTAGCAGCCGGCTTCATTATGGAAGTGTTCTTTCCAGAATGGCTAGCAAATCCGGTCCTGGTACTGAAGAAGAACAAGCAGTGGCGAATGTGTATTGACTACACGAGCCTCAACAAAGCCTGCCCCAAGGACCCATTTGCTCTACCAAGAATCGATCAGGTGATAGACTCCACAGCCGGATGCGAGCTGTTGAGTTTTTCGGATGCATATTCAGGATATCACCAGATCAAGCTGAACCCGGCTGATAGACTGAAGACCGCCTTCATCACGCCGTTTGGAGCCTTCTGCTACCTCACCATGATGTTCGGCTTAAGGAATGCCGGCGCCACCTTTCAGCGTTGCATGCAGAAGTGCCTCCTCAAGCAGCTCGGCAGGAACGCCCACGTCTATGTGGACGACGTGGTGGTGAAGACGGAAAAGCATGGAACACTGCTGGAAGACCTCAAGGAGACTTTTGAAAACCTGCACCGATTCCAGATCAAGCTCAACCCCGAGAAGCGTGTCTTCGGAGTACCAGCCGGCCAGCTCCTTGGCTTCCTGGTCTCTGAACGTGGCATAGAATGCAATCCAGTAAAAATCAAGGCCATTGAGAGAATGGAGGTACCCAGCCGATTGCTGGATGTGCAAAAGTTCACCGGCTGCTTGGCGTCCATCAGCGGATTCATCAGTTGGCTAGGTGAGAAAGCTCTCCCCTTATACCAACTCATGAAGAAGACCACTTTTTTCGAGTGGAACCATAAGGCGGACGAAGATTTTCTCCAGTTGAAGAAGATGCTGACTACTCCATCGGTCCTGGCGGCTCCGACTCCAAAGGAACCTATGCTCCTGTACATTGCCACCACCAGCCGGGTAGTCAACACGGTCATTGTAGTGGAACGCAAGGAGGAAGGCAAGGCGCTACCTATCCAGAGACCGGTATATTACCTGAGCGAGGTACTGTCGACCTCCAAGCAGAACTACCCCCACTACTAGAAGATGTGCTACAGCGTACACTTTACTGCCAAGAAATTGAAGCCTTACTTTCAAGAGCATCCAATCATGGTGGTCTGCACGGCCCCACTTGCCGAGATCATTGGTAGCCGAGATGCTTCTGGCCGAGTGGCCAAGTGGGCCATAGAGCTGGCTCCCTACACCATCCACTACCAGCCCCGCACCGCTATTAAGTCACAAGCACTGGCCGACTTCCTTGTCGACTGGGCCGAGACCCAGTACCTACCTCCAGCGTCTGACTCCACCCATTGGCGGATGCATTTCGACGGCTCCAAGCTGCGCACCGGCTTGGGAGCCGGCGTCGTCCTCACCTCTCCTAAAGGCGACAAGCTCAAATATGCACTGCAAATCCATTTTTCCGCCTCCAACAACGTCGCCGAGTATGAGGCGCTCATTCACGGGCTTCGGCTTGCCAAAGAACTTGGCATCCGCCGGATCTTGTGTTATGGCGACTCAGACTTAGTGGTCCAGCAGTCATCTGGCGTTTGGGACGCGAAAGACGCAAACATGGCGAGTTACCGTTTCCTCGTGCAGCAACTCAGCGGGTATTTCGAAGGGTGCGAGTTCCTCCATGTGCCAAGAAACGACAACGACCAAGCAGACGCCTTGGCATGAATCGGCTCTACCCGCCAAGCAATACCATCTGGCATCGCCCTTCAATGCCTCCTCAAGCCGTCTGTCAAGCCTTCACCAGAATCAGACTCCATTTTTGTGCCGGCTCCTCCCGAAGACGTCGGATCCGACTCCAGAGCCCCAGCAATCGGTACGGGGATTTTGGCGGATGACTCCAAAGCCGCCACAGTCGAACCCGGCCCGGGGACTGCGGAGGCAGACTCGAAGACTCCAGAACTCGGCCCAAGGGCCGCGCCAGTCAGCCCGGGGACTTCATTAACCCAGAAAGCGGTTGTTGACTCCAACCCGCCGCCTCCCAGCCCAACCGCCCTCGTCCAAGTCGCAGTTCTGGCAGTCGAAGAAATAGCAGCACCCTCATGGGCCCAACCCATCCTCAAATTCCTGGTGAGCAAAGAGCTGCCGACTAATGAGACCTCAGCTCAGCAAATACGACGTCGGGCGGTAGCCTACACCATAGTCAACAGAGAGCTGGTCAGGCGTAGCGTCACTAGTGTCTACCAGCGCTGCGTAGAGCCAGAGCAAGGCCAAGCGATTCTCAAAGACATCCATCAAGGCGAGTGCGGCCACCATGCGGCTTCAAGAGCACTCGTCGCCAAAGCCTTTCGACACGGTTTTTTCTGGCCAACTGCCTTGGAAGAGGCCAAGGAGTTGGTCCAAAAGTGCAAAGGGTACCAGAAGTTCAGCTCCAAGCCGCACCAGCCGACTTCTGCACTCAAGACCATCCCCATTGCCTGGCCTTTCGCAGTTTGGGGTCTAGACATGGTGGGACCATTCAAGACAGCACGAGGTGGCTTAACTCACTTGTCGCAGTGGACAAGTTCACCAAGTGGATAGAAGCGAAGCCAATCAAGAAACTGAACGGTCCGACTGCCATGACTTTCATCTCCGATATCACAATTCGGTACGGCATACCACATAGCATCATCACCGACAATGGCACAAATTTTGCCAAAGGCGCCTTGGCCCGTTTCTGCGCAGCACAGGGCATCCGACTGGACCTAGCGTCCATCGCCCATCCACAGTCAAACAGCCAGGTGGAGTGAGCAAACGGCCTCATCCTGTCCGGCATCAAGCCTCAGCTGACTGAGCCTCTGGAGCGCTCGGCTGGCTGCTGGCTCGATGAGCTACCAGCCGTCCTCTGGAGTCTGCGCACGACTCCAAACAAGTCAACTGGCTTCATGCCTTTCTTCCTCGTCTATGGTGCCGAAGCCGTCATCCCAACGGACATAGAATTCGACTCCCCACGAGTCACCATGTACACCGAGGAGGAAGCGGAAGAAGCACGACAAGATGGCGTCGATCCGTTGGAAGAGGGCTGGCTGTTGGCACTCAGCCAATCCAGCATCTACCAGCAGAGCCTGCGCCGATACCACAACAGGAAGGTCTAGCCAAGATCTTTCCAAGAAGGCGACCTTGTGCTTCGGCTGATCCAGCGAACAGCTGGCCAGCACAAGCTGTCAGCGCCTTGGGAAGGCCCTTTCATCATCAGCAAAGTACTGGGCAATGACTCCTACTACCTGATTGACGCTCAGAAGCCCCGAGCACACAAGAGGGACGACTCCGGCAAGGAGACAAAGCGGCCATGGAATGCAAATCTCCTCCAAAGATTTTACAGTTGATGCAGTATGTACCACGCTACCTCTTGTATTAAAGTACCAAGACTTCGGGCCCCTCGAGACGAGCTCGGGGACTGCCCTGTTTTGTCTGTATGATAGAAATTATGCCTACAAGTATGTTACTCTTTGTCATGCCGCTTGGCATCGGGCTCGACAAGTCGGCTCGGGGACTTGCCGCCTTGCACTATGAAATGCTTCCTGCAGCCGGACAAGTAGTGCGTAACACCTAAACCGTCTTCTGTCAGAAGCCGCAGCTCGTAGAGCGACTGTACGGTGGGCAGAGGTATGGTAGAATGGGCGTTCGCATGAAAATGGTTAAGGACTCAAGGCATAAAACATAGCTCAAGACGGCTTCCAGCCTTTTTCGCAAACCGACTCTCGAATAGTTGGATTGCCGCCTTCTATTCAACTTGCTGAAAAACTCTTAAAAACATCTAAGTACTTGCCTTCCCAAAGTAGCCAAGCATTTGATCCAGCGACAGTCCGCAGAGCGGCTGCCCGATTGGCAAGGCAGGCAACTAAGAGAAAGCGGCAAAGGAAAAAAGCCAAAAGAGCAATGAGCAAGAAAAGATAGAACTCGGATAAATATATTTACATAACATAGGCCCTTGGCCGAATCTTCAAGCAGAAGTTCAAAATACACCCCGCGGGTGGAATTGTGTGAATTAACAAGTTCTTCAAAGACTACTGAAGCAGATAAAATAAAGATAAAGCGGCAGCTTAGGAAGCAGCAGACAGATTTGGAGGGTCGGAGGAGGCGCCAGCGTCAGGCGTCGGGGCGGCTGGCTAGGTAGTCTTGACTTGATCGCCTCTGGCGGCAGTCGACTCGGTCATACGCAGCTCGTTGCTGGAGGCGCGGTCGAGCTGAGGCTGGCTGTCTGCTCCGTCTTCTGGTGCCCCCGCCTCGCCCTCCTCCTCGACACTGGAGCCAATCACCTCCGCCGAGTCCTCGCCGTAGTCTGGGTTCATCCCAAACCACTCCGGCGGTACCTCCTCGCTGTCTTCAGACCGCTCGGGGATGAAGATGCTAGTGTCGGTGTACTCGGCGATCACCGCAGCACGCTTGACGAGGGCGTATTCCGCAGCTGCCAGCTCCGGCTGGGCCTCCGTCCGAAGCGTGGCCAGCCGGTCTAGATCCAGCCCCGGATACCATGCCTTGACGAACTCCAAGGCCCGGCGCGCTCCAGCTCGGGCCGAAGAGCCCTTCCAGGCCTCAAGACGACCAGCCGCGACCTCTAGCCAGTCGGCTGTCAGGCTGGGGGTGCGCGGAGCCTACATATCCGGCCATAGGGCGGCAATCGCCTGGGCACCGACACACTGAAGCCGGCGCAGCATCCGGTGAGCCGGCCGAAGGCGAGCCTCGATGCTCAGGATGTGCTCGTCAAGAGTTCGGGGGGTGTCGGCGGCAATCTCTGCGCCCTCCGCCCTCTGACCTTCACGGTCAGCCTCGATGGCTTGGATGGCGGCCTGCGACTGCCCAGGAAAGAAGTCTGCAAAGACAGGAAGAAACGAAGAAGCAAGTCAAAAGCCAGGAGTCAGCACGACTTAAATCAGCAGCTCGAAGAAAGTAAAGAAACTCACCATCAACGATGTCTTCAATCTCATGGAAGCTGGAGGCTAGCATCGCCTCCTTGTCAGACCAGGAGGAGCGCTCGCTTGCGAACTCGGCCAGGAGGGCGGTTTCCTTCTCTTCCGCCTCCCTCTGCGTCTTCGCAAGCAGCTCCTTCTGCTCTGACAATTGAGTGGCCAGCAGATCGCGCTCCGTGGCGAGCTTGCTGCACTCCTCCTCTTTGGCGCGCAAAGCGGAGTTGGCGTCACTCAGCTGCTGTTGAAGAGCAGTGTTGGCCCCTGAAAAGAAGGAAGAAAGAAGGTGTTAAGTCATCAGAAAAGAAGGTCGCCGGGGAGATCCGGCCCGACTGCTCAGCAGTCGGCCCGAATCTCGGGGACTACAGCCTGCGGGTGCGCCAGCGCGCCCCCGTGAAGAAGGAAAAGGACTTACTCCGGCTCTCCGATAGATCGGCAGTCCGCTTGCCCAGCTCTTCAACGTTACGGTTGAAGGCAGTGACGTGGAGGTTGTGGTAATCCTGCGACAAACATTTCAGACAAAAAGTTAACATCCAGAGTTTATCAATTGGAGTTCCGGGCCGCCTGCTCAGCAGCCAGCCCGAAACTCGGGGACTACACCCAGTGGGTGCACTGGCGTGCCCCCACAGAGAGGAACAAGAAAACAAAGACCAAAGGAAAAAACATACCCGAATGGCTGCCCGCGATGCTAGGAACGCCTTGGTGCAGCTCTGGAGAGCGTCGCCCTTAGCACGAAGCTTCGCCTGGACGTCCAAGAGCGCCTGGTTCAGCGGCCCTGTGCCGCCTCCTCGCACCCACCCAATGGGCGCGGCGCTCGTCGCTTCGGCGTATGGGATCGCCGAGCTGGTGGTGCCGGCTTCCAGGGGGCGGGGTGCCGAAGTCGCCTTCTCTAGACAGCAGCGCATTGGCGAGCCGACTTGGAGTAGTAGCCTCGCCACGGCCTCGTCTTCGGTCGGCGGCACCAGAGGGTCCGCTGGCTGCCTGCCTTGCGCACCTTCAAACGGCGGTGGAGGCGGCGGCGGAATGTTCACGTCCGGCGCAGAGGGGTCGCCGCCTTCCCTCTCCACGACGGGGTTCTCCCCGCTGGCTTCTCCAGTCTGCCCCGTGAACTCCGGAGGCGGTAGCACAGAGTTCAACGGGGTGACGAACACCGCCGATTGGCGGCGTGTGGCTTCCTCAGCCTACCGCTTCGTCGCGGCGGCGGCTTCGGCCTCCGCCAGTTTTTTCTTGGCGGAGGCCTCCACCCTGTCGGCCTCCGCCTTCTCCAGGCGAACGGCCTCTTCTTCATTGCGCTTCTCCTGTGCATTCCGCTCTGTCGCCTCCCGGAGGTCAGCAGCGGGGTCAATCCACCGAGTGGTGGCGGACGTCTCCGCTGACCCCATGACGGAGGCGGCGGTGACCCTCTCAAGAGTGAGGGGAGCCCTGAAGCAAGGGGGCAAGCAAAGACTAAGACAAAGTCACAAAGAAAGAATAAAACTTTGAGACAGAATACTCACGCGGAGACCAATGGCGGCTTCTTCACTTCCTTACGGAAGCGGATGGCCTTCACGGCCGCCTCATCCCGCCGGGTCGCCGCAGCCGAACCCTTGGGTTTCTTCGGTCGACTGCCGAACAAGGTCGGCACGGCCCTGCGCTTCTTCCCGCCGCCTGGAGCACCCAGCGCGACAGAAGAGCCCGTGCCAGGCTGGCTGGCTCCTGGCCGATGGCGGGAGGCAACTTCCCCCTCGGCGTCGTCGTTAGGCCAGTCGACAAAAGTGGCTGAAGGCCTGAAGTTGCCTGCTGTTCCTCCTCCTCCCTCGGCGTCGTCCTCCAGAGCCGCTGCCCCTAGATCAGGGTCGTCGACGTCGCTCTCTGCCCGGTCGGTGAGGAACTCGCGGGCCGGCCCCGAGGTGCCGGCTGGTGAATGGAGGAGGGGATTCTGAGGAAAGCCGACTGGTCAAAACAAACTCGGTGAGAGAAAAAACAATTCAAAGAAAGAAAGGAAAGGCAACTCACCACGGGCGGGGGGTTGGAGCGGGAGTATGGCTCCTTGCCGAACCGCCAATCCTCCAGGAGCTTGCTGTCCGAGAGGTAGTACACCATGAAGGCCACCTCCTCGTGAGGCATGTCCTTGGTGCACATCCGACTCGGGTCGCGGTGCCCGCTCATCTGGCATATCATATGGGGGCGGCCTTGGAGGGGGAGAACTCGGCGCGCCATGAAGGCAGCCAGCATATCTGGACCAGTCAAACCCTCCGATTGCGTTAGCACCCGGAGTCGCGCGATGGTGCCGGCTCCCGCAGGCCTCAGCGACTTGGCCCGGTACGACCAGTTGGGTAGTCTCCCAGCCGGCGGGCCGGCTTCGAAAGCCGGCAGGTTGACCCAGTCCCCCCTCGCAGAGACGCTCCTGACGTAAAAGTAGAATCTCTGTCACATCTTCACCGACTTTATCAGTGAGATGGAGGGGAAGGGGTTGTCGGCCCCCGACCTTCGCACGGCGATGAAGGCGCCGCATTGAGCTGGCACGCCTGCGGCCTGGGTGCCGAGCTTGGAGAAGAAGAACTCCCCCCCAGAGCTCGAGGGTGGGGAGGACTCTGAGGAAGCCTTCGCACAAGGCCACGAAGGCGGACAACAGCACCACGGTGTTGGGGGTGAGGTGGTGCGGCTGGAGGCCGTAGAACTCCAGGAAGGATCGGAAGAAACTGCTCGCCAGCAGCCCCAACCCACGCAAGCAGTGCGAGCGGAAGATGACCCGCTCGCCCTCCTGCGGCGCGGGGGAAATCTCCCCCTTCGGTGCCAGGCGCACCCGCACGTGATCCTCGCCGGGGAGCCGACGAGTCCTATGGAGGAACTCAATGTGGTCGTCGTGGACTTCGGAACCGTCCCAAGTGTCGGAGCGCACCGGGGGAGGCGCGGCGGCGGAGGAAGAACTCATCACGAGTTGATCACCGCAGCGTTCGCCGGAGCTTGGGCGCGTGGCGGAGCGAAGAAGAAGAAGAAGGAGGAGAGCGAGGAGCAGTGAGAAGGAAGAGAGCGAGGAGTAGTGGGAAGGAGGGGCGCGCGTGCCCCCCTCGCCCCCCTACTTATAGCCTCATGGGCTGCGAAGTCGAGGGGGCGGTCGTGGGGATTTACTGCGCCCACGGCCCCACGACCCCCATGTTCCACGATAAAGTTACTGCGTGCAGTAACTCCACGGGAATCCCAACTGTCCGCCGTGGCCGCAGCGGATCCGCTCGGGCGCCGAGGCGCGGTAGTGGCGGGCCCCTCCTATGGGCCTGTCCCGTCGCGCACGTAGGCTGGCAGGACAGCCCAGCCACGTGTCATCGCATGACAGGCCTAGAATGGGCGGCGGCCTGGAGGCTTGGCTAGCACGCTACTTGGATCCCGCCGCGACGTTCGAAATATTGAGTGAGTCTGAATTGAGCAAGTCCGACTTCTTCTAGTCGGCCCGGCAGAAGTCAATCAAAGACCATGTGTTGAGCACCCGGAAGGAGAAACTGCTGAGGCTTGTCGGCCGATCGTCCGCGGCGCCTCACCAGCTTCGGGGACTACTGTCGGAGTAATGGGCCACGGGTAGGCCAAACCAAGCCCCAGAACCTTTCAAGACATCGGGGCAGGCTGCGCCCCTCAAGACCCCAGGACGAAGAGCCGCCTTCAAGGAGTCAACGGTAAGATGGACGATTTACCACTCACGGCCGAGTCCCAGGGACGACTTTAGGGAAAGCCGACTCCTGACCGGCGACTTCCAGAGAAGCCAGCTTTGGGGAGTCGGCCTACGACTCCAACACCCCTCATGACCTCATCAAGTGGGACGGGGCAGGGGAGTGGCAACAATGAAGCCCGCTCCTGCCCCTTACCAAGGGCAGGCATGGCCACAGCACGCCGTACCCCAGAAGATCTCCGTGTGGCGTGGCACTGTAGCCATGCCGGCCCTGACATCAGCACCGCAGGACCGAATCCCGCACCCACAACGGCTTGTCTGTACGGCCCAGAGGCAACGGGTCCCACCAGCCAGTGAGACCCCAGGAGACGGCAAGAGGACCACCAGTCAGGCCCGTCGGGAGTCGGCCCCTAGGAGTCGGCCGAGCCCTCCCCCGGGGCCCACGCGCCATTAATCAAGATGTGATGGATAGTGGCAATAGTGATCGCCCGCCAGGCGGCGGGGCTGTTGCCACGACCTCATGATCAAGCCCACGTCATCAAAAGCATGGCTACAGTAATCAGCAGCCAGCAAGACCTGCCCGCGGTGGATGCGGCCTGTCGGCTCCGTACCAGGCAAGTCGGCGGGGCCCGCCAATCGGCGGGCCCCAGCGGTCGGCAGAGAAGACGAAGGCCAGAGGCACTAACGGCTGGGCCCACATCCAGCCGGATTACCATTGTACCCCTGGGGGGTAGGCCTATATAAACCCCCCAGGGCACCCGTGCAAAGGGTTGGCATCCATTAGTTCTAGACCAGATCATATAGGAGGGAGAGAGCTTACCTTGCCCTCTCCTACCTCCAGGAAACAACTCAAGGAGCAATCGTGTAAACACTTGGCCATAGTGATCTTGCGGAGACCCCGCAGAGCAGCAGTAGGGGTATTATCTCCCCGGAGAGCCCTGAAGCTGGGTAAGATTCGCCGGCGTGCATGTCTTCGCCTCATCCCGTTTCCAGGCACCAGCGATGTTCTACTCGCCCCCACCATGATAAGCCATCCTTTGGCATATGTCGCACCCAACCCCCGACACAGAGTCGGTTACAATGGTAGGAGATCTACATATCCGTATCGCCAAGCTTGCCTTCCACGCCAAGGAAAGTCCCTTCCGAACACGGGACGAAGTCTTCAATCTTGTATCTTCATAGTCCAGGAGTCCGACCGAAGGTATTGTCCGGCTATCCGGACACCCCCTAATCCAGGACTCCCTCAGTAGCCCCTGAACCAGGCTTCAATGACGACGAGTCCGGCGCGCAGATTGTCTTCGGCATTGCAAGGCAGGTTCCTCCTCCAAGTACTTCATAGAAGATTTTGAACACAAAGGTAGTGTCCGGCTCTGCAAAATAAGTTTCCACATATTGCCATAGAGAGAATGATATTTACACAAATCTAATCTACTGACGTATTCCGTAGCGTGACATCACACCACGACCAAGTCTTTATTCGAATCATTTTACTGTTCCACCTCAGCGCGTTTAGCGAGGCGGTTTCCTTTGCACGTCTTGTCAAAGCAGAGATCGTGTCCCCTTATTCCGGGATTCTCATCAATACGGGCATGGGTAACCCAACCGCGCCATTGATTACGATGCTTGGGAGATAAGCAAGTTTTACCAGGCTGGTGGGGACGCATAGTCGCGTCCACCCATATAAGGGGATAAGGATCCACCTTTTCATCCACGCCTTCTTCCTACTTTGCCTACCCATTTCCGCGCACTCGAGCTCTAGCACCCAAGTCCGCACACCCCACCTCTACCTTCTCCAGCCATGTCCGGAGCGGGAGGCAAGTGGATGGTCTCCTCTGTCACGGAGGGACACATCAAAAGACTGAGGAAGGCCGGATACTTGTCTAACGACATCGCGCATCGGCTTCCCGAAGAGGGGCAGCTCATCCCCACCCCTAGGCCCCATGAGAGGGTGGTGTTCCTCCCTCATTTCCTCCGTGGACTGGGCTTCCCTCTCCACCCATTTGTCCCGGGGCTCATGTTCTACTATGGCCTGGATTTCCACGATTTGGCCCCGAACTTTGTCCTCAACATCTCGGCGTCATCGTCGTGTGCAAGGCTTTCTTCCGCATCCGCCCCCAATTCGGCCTATGGCTCAAGACTTTCAATGTCAAGCCGAAGGTGGTGTGCGGCATCCAAGCAGAGTGCGGAGGCGCCATGGTGGGAAAGATGCCCAACGTCCTGTGGATCGAGGGCTCCTTCGTGGAGTCCCAGAAGGGGTGGCAATCGGGGTGGTTTTACATCACCGAGCCGCGCGACCCTGAATGGGTCGCAGCCCCCGAGTTCCGATCTGGACCCCCTACGCGGCTCGCCTCCTGGAAAGAGACGGGCCTATCGTGGGGTAAAAAAGGAGAGCTGACCGGACTCCAAACATGCGTCCAAACCCTGGTGGACAAGAAGCTCAAACTTGTCAACGTAGTCTAGGTTATGCTCATCCGCCGGATCCTCCCGTGTTAACAACGGGCTTTCAACCTGTGGGAGTTCGACCCGGCGTGGCACTGAACTCTTAGCAGGCTCTTCGACACGACGTACGAAGATGCCTGGATGGTGCTTTTCAAGGGCGCCGAGGCCCCCGCATCCGCTATTGAGGATCGCGGATTCAGCACACAGCGTCACGCTCGTGCGGTAAGCTGTTTTTACCTTTTACAGGGTATTAATTTTTCATAGTTTGACTCCATGCGGGATCTAAGCTCCCTTACCTTTGACAGGATTGGCAGGAGACGTCCGGACAGATCAACTGTCCGGCTCCTTTGCCCGAAGGCCCAGCGGACGCTCGCTTGGCGAAGCTGCTGGTTTCGACACCCTATGTGGTGCCGGAGAAGAAGGCCAAGAAGAAGGCCACGGGGACTCGAAAGAGTGCCCGACGCCAGGAGGTGTCGGATTCATCATCCGACGACTCTAAGGCGCACTCCTCCCATGAAGACGAGGAGGAGGAAGAAGAGACCTCTCCCCCTCCAGTGGGGGGAGGGAAGAAAAGGAAGGCCGCCCCAACTGAGGAGGCCGAAGGGTCCAAGAAGGGGAAGACCCCTCCTCCGGACTACTCCACCAACACCGACGACGGCGAAGAGGAGTGGCCGCACAGGGCCAAGCCCCTGGCGAGATCGTAAGTATCTGGATACCAGAGTGATTCATAGTATTCCCCCATTGCACAGCTTTTCCTTATGTCGAACATGTCTATGCAGTCCGCCCAAGGCCGGGCTTGACAAGTCGTCGAGCGGCTCCCTGGATTCGTCGGATGTGAATTCTCTTCCGGCGGCTACCTCCCCCCACCCTACGGACGACGTCGAGGTGGCATCCCAACAGGTTCCAAGCCAGGAGAAGGTGGTCCTGGAGGCGCCGCAAGGCGACCTCCAGGACTCCAGGCATGAAGGGGATAGAACCCCCAAGGGCTCTAAGTCCAGCTTTGAGCCGGACACCGCGCCGGAACCTTCAACGGTTCCGAACTTCGGTAGGCAGCCTCCTTCCAAGAGGAGCAAGCCTACCGAGCCGGTGACCTCCGTCCAACCGGAGGCACCGGACAATTTGCTGGAGGTGCTTAACGGCGCCTCCATCGACGAGGAGCACCGCACTGTTATGAGTGCGGTGATCCAGAAGGTTCAGTCCGCCAAGAGCGGACTGACTGAAGCCTGTGCCAGCCTTCTAACAGGCTTTGAGGCAAGTAAAAGATATGTAAAAATATTACTGCATAGACAGTAGCCCCTGATGCTCTGTTTGGCGTTCGGAAAGAAAAGCCGAATAGAGGATCTAATAACGTTCGCAGGAGTCTAACAAAAGTAAGTCAATATGCGTATGCAGGCTTTGCTGCTAGCATCCGCCGCACTGACTACGGAGGTGGGCACGCTGAAGTAGAACCTCGAGCGGTCTGAGAACGAGCTCGTCCATGCCAAGAGGCAACTCGAGGAGACGGAAGGTAAGAAATACCTTATTGAAATATGTGAAAGGTGCAATTGCAAAAAGTGACAGGATTAACGCGGCTATTGTAGGGGCCACAACTGAGGTGGCGACCCTTAAGCAAGCACTGTCCGAGGCCGAGAAGAGGGCGGCCACGGAGCGCACCGAGCGGGAGAAGCATGAGACGCAGGTTGGCGAGGTGCGGCAAGAGCTCCAGGCTCTCATGAAAAAACATGAGAGTTTGGAGCTTGACTCGATGACGCGAGTCTGAGCTCGCGGCGGCCATTGAAGATGCCAAGTCTGCCAAGGCCGAAGCCCAGAAGGCCCTCCAGGAGGTTGAGGCAATAAAAAAGATAGCGGTGGGAAAGGCATTCTTTATGCAAAGCAAGCACATAAAAGTGAATTACTTGTTACTTACCCGAATCCGGAGCTCTCCAGGAGCATTCAAAGACTTGCCCCGTAGCGTGTCGGATGCCGCCGCCTTCTATCGAGCCAAGGAGGGGAGCTCGACGGAGAAGGTGTTCTGGTCTCAGTATGCTAAGGCCGAACACCCGGTGCCCTTAAGCGACCAGCTGAAACAGCTGGTCGAGCTCCATAAGGTGGCCGAACAGGCCATGAAGGGCCTCATAGTCTGGCTGTGGCCTGGAGAGGCCATGCCTGTGAGCTACTTCGGGCTGGTGAGGCGGCTGGTGGTGGCCTATCCAAGGCTCGAAGTCATCAAGCGCTCCGTATGCATCGAGGGTGCCCGTAGGGCGCTTGCCCATGCGAAGGTGCACTGGGGCAAGCTGGATGCTGAGAAGCTTGTGAAGGATGGGCCACCGCCGGGCAAGGAGCATCGCAAGCCCGAGATGTATTATGAGGGCGTTCTGAAGGGTGCCCGCCTTGTGGCGGATGAGTGTTCCATGGATGTAATTTTTCCAGTAAACTCGCTCGTTTTGTCCTGTGCGCTGAAAACTTGTTCATGTGCGCTAAGCAATGCTTTTTGAATTTAAAATATTACCTTCTGTGCGGCCGTTTATCAAATTTGAGAGATGGCGAGTCGTCGATTTCTGCCCCCATGGCTCGAGTGCTGGGGTGTTCGGGATAAACATGAGCGCTCTTTTTCCCATTCTTGGGTCCTTTGAGGGAGGCGCTCAACACAATGAACAAGGCAATCGGACTATAATGCTTGAACATTCTCACTTAGCCATAGAATTCTATAATTTTAAATTTTGGCGAAGCCCCTAGTGTTCGGAAGACCGAGTTTGGGGCGCTATCCACGCCTAGGCCGGACAAAGCTGACTCCTCGCTCTAAGCGACATAAGTCTTTAGGGACTCGAAAACCTCTTGAACAGTGACCAGCTCTCGCCTCATCATGACGGTCAGTTTTAGCTTTCTCTACTGAGGTGCTTAGCCCAGCTCAACTGGGGCACAATCGCAGTAGTTCTCCTAGTGCTACCTTAGTCGATATAACGGAATGTAAGGTACCAAAACATAGGAGCCGGGCAAACCCAACTATTGACCCAAGACATGATTCAAAGCCGATGCATATAATGCTATAAGTTCGGGGTGCCGCACTTGTGAAAGTGTTCGGACTTCTCACACCGTATTGTGGGGTACTTAAGCCCCTGGCGTATTGGCCGTACCAAAGTGTACGGGTGCAACATGTCATTAATGAACATATATTCGTAAAAAATAGTAATGCAATAATAGACGGAAGCTATGCATTGTTTATTTAAAAAGTTTGCGATCAAAGCATAACGATACAAATAGTGCGATAAGCAAAAGATGGGACTATCAAATATGTCCTTTCCAGGGGCGAGCTGCGGAATGTTATGCAAAACAGGTATACTGCTCGTTATAGAGACCACCTTAGAGTTCCGTAGTGCGGCGTAGCTTTCTGCTCCCCTGGTTGTTGTATCGTTTGTGCAGCAATTGTACTGCCAAACAGGCCTTCCAAAGAGTGGAGTCCTGAAAGTAAGAGAAAAATAAAGAAATCGGCAGCCCCTAGTGCGGTTTAAGCCGTGTTTCGGGCGTGCCGTGATTGTGCCCCTCCCCTTTTGCCCATGGTATTTCCAGAGCGTAGTTATGTACGCGCAACACTGGTTTCGCAAGTTCATGAGGGCTGGGGTTGGGGCCACATTGCTACGCTTGCTCAGAACGTGCCCGGCGGTCTTGTTGTAGGTTACTCCGGGCGCGCTTGACGGTGTCCAGACGTTTAATGGCCGGACTGGAGAATTGCCTTGAGAGGCTGCTTTGTACTTCCGCTGCGATAGCCGCCGTATGCTCCTCCGTTCGGAGAGAGCGTTCGGTGTTTCCATTGACCGTAATGACTCCTCAAGGGCCTGGCATTTTGAGCTTGAGGTATGCGTAGTGTGGCACCGCATTGAACTTGGCAAATGCGGTTCGCCCGAGTAGTGCGTGATAGCCACTGCGGAACGGGACTATGTCGAAAATTAACTCCTCGCTTCGAAAATTATCCGAAGATCCGGAGACCACTTCAAGTGTAACTGAGCTTGTACAATTGGCCTCTACACCTGGTATGACGCCTTTAAAGGTCGTTTTAGTGGGTTTAATCCTCAAGGGACCGATGCCCATTTTCCGCACTGTATCCTGGTAAAGCAGGTTCAGGCTGCTGCCGCCGTCCATAAGGACTCTAGTGAGGTGAAATCCATCAATAATTGGGTCTAGAACCAATGTGGCGAATCCGCCATGACGGGTGCTAATGGGGTGGTCCCTTCGATCAAAAGTGATCGGGCAGGAAGACCATGGGTTGAACTTTGGGGCGACTGGCTCCATCGCGTATACGTCCCTTAGCGCACGCTTCCGCTCCCTCTTGGGGACGTGGGTTGCATATATCATGTTCACCGTCCGCACCTGTGGGGGAAAACCTTTCTGTCCATTGTTGTTTGGCGGCCGGGGCTCCTCCTCGTCATCGCTATGCAGCCCCTTGTCTCTGCTTTCGGCATTTAACTTGCCTGCCTGCTTGAACACCCAACAATCCCTGTTGGTGTGGTTGGCTGGTTTTTGGGGGTGCCATGTATCTGGCATGAGCGGTCGAGTATTCGGTCCAAACTGGATGGGCCCGGAGTATTTCTTTTGAATGGCTTTTTCCGCTGACCGGGTTTAGAGCCTCTGAATCCAGCATTAACTACCGTATCCTCAGCATTGTCGCCGTTAATATGGCGCTTTTGCTTGTTGTGACGCGACCTGCCACTGCTGTCCTTGGTATCCGAATTACTAGGGCTCTTGGTCATGTATTGCTGCGAGCTAGCCAGCTGTCTTCTCCCGCGCAAAAGCGGGTCATAAGTGTCGTGAGGGCTGCCATGGATTTCGGCTTTTCCTGTCCTAGGTGCCGTGCAAGCCACTCGTCGCGGATGTTATGCTTGAAGGCTGCTAGGGCGTCTGTGTCCGGACAGTCGACGATTTGATTTTTCTTGGTTAGGAACCGTGTCCAGAATTGTCTGGCCGATTCCTCTGGCTGCTGAATTATGTGGCTAAGGTCATCGGCGTCTGGTGGTCGCACATAAGTGCCCTGGAAATTGTCAAGGAATGCGGCTTCCAGGTCCTCCCAACAACCAATTGATTCTGCTGGCAAGCTGTTAAGCCAATGCCAAGCTGGTCCTTTAAGCTTGAGTGGGAGGTATTTGATGGCGTGTAGGTCATCACCGCGGGCCATGTGGATATGAAGGAGATAGTCCTCGATCCATACCACGGGATCTGTTGTGCCATCATATGATTCGATGTTCACAGGTTTGAAATCCTCAGGGATTTGATGATCCATTACTTCATCTGTGAAGCATAGTGGGTGTGCGGCGCCTCTGTATTGGGCTATATCACGACGCAGCTCAAACGAGCTTTGTCTACTGTGTTCGGCCCGGCCGGATTGACTGTATCCGGAGTGACGATTACCCTCTCGTGCTGTGGGGTGCCCACGCGATCCGTAGATCGATCTTGTTTGCCTTGCCTTGTCCTCCAATATATCTCGCAGGTCTGGCGCATTTTCCCGTGCCTTGGTATTTTTTGAGCGGCGCCGGGGTGCGGCTTGAGTGGAGGGCCAAGAGGCCTCTCTATCGCGGCAATGAGGTGGCCGGTCGGCCGCATCATTCACTGGTGATGTAGGTTTAGGTGCTTCCTCCTCTAATCGGGGTAGCAGCCTGCGCTTTGGGTAGCTCTTGGAGGGGCGTTCGAGTTCATACTCTTCGGCTGCGAGGACCTCAGTCCATCTGAGTCCATATGTCGGCTAGCAAATCTTGATCAGCTCTAAGATGTTGCTATTTTTTCTTGAGGCTGCTCGCCGTGGCCATAAGCTTGCGTTTGAAACGCTCTTGTTCGACGGGATCCTCCGGCACGACAAATTCGTCGTCGTCGAGGCTTGCCTCGTCTTCGGAGGGAGGCATATAATTATCGTCCTCGACCTCTCTGTCTGCCGCTCTCTCATGAGGGCTGGCTTCTCCATCCTCCTGTGCTGAATCTTGCTGGAGGTGGTTGTCTTCGGCACTGTCCGGGGTGTTATTATCTCCCGTGCTGGAATCACCGTTTTTGCTTTGGCGGGATTTAGAGCGGCGCCACTGACGCCGACGCTTAGGCTGCTTCTTGCAGGGGTCATCCTCCGCTGTTCCATCACCATTGCCTTCTTTTGGGGTGTCCACCATGTATATATCATACGACGAGGTGGCTTTCCAGTGCCCTATAGGTGTTGGTTCTTGATCGTCTCCTGCGTCGGCGTCCATACCGTCGATGTCTTCGGAGTCGAAGTCGAGCATGTCGGTTAAATCATCGACAGTGGCTACGAAGTGGGTGGTGGGTGGGCTTTGAATTTCTTCATCATCCGCATCCCAACTTTGTTGACCATAGTCCGGCCAGGGCTCTCCTGATAAAGAGAGAGACTTTAGTGAATTCAGAATATCGCCGAAGGGCGAGTGCTAGAAGATGTCCGCGGCGGTGAACTCCATGATCGGCGCCCAATCGGGTTCGATCGGTAGGGGCGCGGAGGGCTCAGAGTTTGGAGAGGAGTCCGGCTCCTTGGAGTCACGGGCTTCGTAGAGAATAGGGCTGGTGTTCGGCTCGATCACCGTAGAGATTGCAGCCCCCGAGGCGGTGTCCAATCACCCATCCTCGATTGACGCAGTTGGCTCGAATTAAGGGTCAGAGCTGATGCGGGTGCGGCCTCCAGGGCACTGTTCGGCGGCAGAGCTAGATCATGCCCATCGTGACAGTGCGGCGTGCTCGGCTGTGGCTCGAACCTGTCGAAGATCAAGTCTCCGCGGAGGTCGGCCGTGTAGTTCAAACTTCCAAATTTGACCTGATGGCCTGGAACGTAGCTTTCGATCTGCTCCAGGTGGCCAAGCGAATTGGCCCGCAGTGCAAATCCGCCAAATACGAAGATCTGTCCAGGGAGAAAAGTCTCACCCTGGATTGCATCGTCGTTGATGATCGGAGGAGCCATCGGGCCTAAAAGTGACGACACAGAGGAACTCTCAATGAAAGCACCAATGTCGGTGTCAAAACCGGCGGATCTCGGGTAGGGGTTCCCGAACTGTGCGTCTAGGTGGATGGTAACAGGAGGCAGGGGGCATAATGTTTTACCCAGGTTCGGGCCCTCTTGATGGAGGTAAAACCCTACGTCCTGCTCGATTAATATTGATGATATGTGTAGTACAAGAGTAGATCTACCACGAGATCAAGGAGGCTAAACTCTAGAAGCTAGCCTATGGTATGATTGTTGTTCGTCCTACGGACTAAAACCCTCCGGTTTATATAGACACCGGAGAGGGCTAGGGTTACACAGAGTCGGTTATAATGGTAGGAGATCTACATATCCGTATCGCCAAGCTTGCCTTCCACGCCAAGAAAAGTCCCTATCGGACACGGGACGAAGTCTTTAATCTTGTATCTTCATAGTCCAGGAGTCCGGCCGAAGGTATTGTCCGGCTATCCGGACACCCCCTAATCCAGGACTCCCTCAATGATGTCTCAAGAAAACACCAAGTTGTGTGACTTTTTCAACACTAATAATAACTAGTAGAACACCCGTGTGTTGCCACGAGCCTTTTAATTTTTGTGGTGACTAAAAGAACCTATCTTCATGGCACGCATTATGAGAAAAACCATATCAGAGGATGAACATGCATGGACTACCCAAACAACCCAACGTTGTAGAAAAAATGCATATAGCTGAACCAACCAAGCTCCTATTGACGCAGTTGAACCTCTGGATGCCTGCATCGGTGGAGCATAAGCTGCTCACTCACCTGAATGCTTCTGGACGGGATCAGTCCGAATCGAAGCTGCCAAAAACCAAGAGCGGCAGGTCAGAAACACCAGGGGCAAACACGGTCACCGGCACCTCGCTCCACCGGTTGTGGTTGCGGTCGCAGTAACATCTCACCCGCCCCGCAATCATGCTCAGCCCCTCCCGACACTCGTCTCAGGTCAAATGCTTCGTCATCTCATTAAAGCTATCTAAGTCAACGATATTGATCTCTATGCGCCATTTTGTTTGAATATTATAAAATAATAAAATGAATTGAATTATAAAAAGCAACACAAAAAAACCTATTTCGAGGAAGGCTAATATTTATTTCATAGTTGGGATACTATGAAACTACACAAAAATCTAAAACTACTACTTCTTCTAATTCAAAAGTTACATTATACAATATTGTGACAGTTGTCTACATTTATTTAGAGAGCGCACGTATAAACAGATGAGACATAAATTTGCAAGTGTTTCTTACTGCTGACAGCATCATTGAAGCATCCTTCAATCCTAATAATGCTAGTCTCATTCAGTGCCATATTTGTAACCCTGAAATTTAAGATTCAAGTAATCTGAAGGAAATCAAGTGAAAGAGGAAGAGGTAAGCCAAAAAAATTATTATGGATATTCAAACGTCAACTTCGAGAATTACCAGATACAAATCAGTGTTGTCGAACTGACCTAACATGTTTATCAACTTGAGCCAATAATACAACAATGTAAGAAACATGGTTGTATCTAACCGACAATAATACAACAATCACTGTATAGAGGAAGCAGCAATAAAATGGAACTTTGTATTGCCGTGGCAAGTTCTTACCGTTTCTTTTCTATGATAAGTGAGCTTACATGTAACCTTCCATCACAGCAAACAGGTACCACGCCACAGTTGTAGGAGCAATGTTCCAATCTTTTTGTGAAGCGAAAATTATCATGACACTGAAATTTGGTGCAAGCATCACATCTTTTGTAATTCAGTAATCAAAATGCAAAATATGACCAAGACTTATTGTTGCACTTTATACCCTGAACCTAAACCTAAATCTCTTAAGTAAATTGTTGGCATGTGGATGCTAGCAGGAAGACCTTGATTCGCATGAGGCTCCTGAACACCTTGTCGTTGTCCTAATCCAACTCTCTTGCCACCCAGCAGCGCCAATCACACCTTGGAAGAGGAGAACACCAGTGCTATGGCAGTGGCGGCGAGCGTGCATGTCACCTTGAGCATGGTCGATGTGCGTGTCCTCTCCGATGGCAACTGGCCTCTTGCCGCCCACCAATGCCAGCCATGCCTTGGACGTGGAGAAGGGGGCGCCAGCGCGATGGCGGTAGCGGCAGCGAGGATGAAGACATGGAGGAAGACGGATTTTGATGTGAATGCAGTGCCTCCCACAGCCTCGGCCACCATGTTAATCAGTTAAAGTCGGGTGTGGTAGAGACACGGGCGTTGGTTAGCATTAGCGTGCAGCGGGCAACAACGACGGCGAGGCCGGTGTGGCCCTTAACAACGCAGAGCTACGTGTAGGACTGCGCGATGAGGGGGGAAAACTCGTCAATGATGCAGAGGTGTGCCCAAACGTGGGCTAGTGCCAGCGAGTTCTGGCCGGGGTTGGAGGTCCAGGACTGCAGCGGCTGGGGTTAGGGCATCACATCGAGGAGGATGAGTCGGGGATGAGGTGGGTTCCTTTAGAAGGAAAAAAGTTATGCTGAGTAAAACTGGTAGGAGAGGATGTGCGGAGAAATATCGGTGGGGCGACGGCCTTCGATCGACGGGGAGTACCAACAAACAAATGACCTATTGACTGCCTTAAAAATTAAGTAGGTATATAATACTTTCACAATAAGATTTGTTTGTCATGTTTTACTTGTTAATTTCCTAAAATTCTTTATTTGTTTTCTGAAAATCTATTATTTGTTTCCTAAAGAAAATTGCATTAATGAGAGAGATCGGTTGATTTGGATAAGTTAGGAAAGCTAGATCCGTGATCTTTTGTACGTTAGGAAAGTGCTGATTTTTTGAAAAAAATAATGAAGAGAAAAATAAACCAATGAATTGGAAAACCAGTGGAATGGGGTGGTGGAAGGTGGGACAAAAACCCGGATGAAAATAAACTAGTGTACCCGGCTACCAACTCCTCCATTAAGAGTAGAGATTAATTTCCTAAAATTCTTTATTTGTTTCCTGAAAATCTATTATTTGTTTCCCAAAGCAAATTGCATTAATGAGAGAGATTGGTTGATTTGGATAAGTTAGGAAAGCTAGATCTGTGATCTTTTGTTCATTAGGAAAGTGCTGATTTTTTGAAAAAAAGAATGAAGAGAAAAAAAACCAATGAATTAAAAAACCAGTGGAATGGGGTGGTGGAAGGTGGGACGAAAGAAAACCGGATAAAAATAAACCGGTGTACCAGGCTACTAACTCCTCCATTAGGAGTAGAGAACCGTGATCTTTTGTACGTTAGGAAAGTGCTGATTTTTTGAAGAAAAAAAGAATGAAGAGAAAAATAAACCAATAAATTAGAAAACCAGTGCAATGGGGTGGTGGAAGGTGGGACGAAAAAAACGGATGAAAATAAACCGGTGTATCAGGCTACCAACTCCTCCATTAGGAGTAGAGATTAATTTCTTAGAATTCTTTGTTTGTTTCCCGAAAATTGGTTATTTGTTTCCTAAAGCAAATAATAAAGCAAGATGCGTTTCTCCGATTTTTTCATCCGTTCACCACCAAAAGATTATTATTTTTGTATCTGAGGTGGTACTAAACTTTCTATGTTCGTCTATTAGCAAAGGAAAAACAACTTGTGCAGAATTTCGTACATGGGCCGCGCGCACTATGGCCCGTAAAGTCAGCCCATTTATTCCTGCCAATGTAGCAACAAAAAATCCTATTTCCCCGCAGAAGGCGGTAAATAGTTTCGGGTACGCACAGGGCGCCCAAAACTCAGCGGCCCATTTATGCTTGTGTTTTGTTTTCCACTTTTCTTTTTCTGTTTCATTCTCTTTTTGTTTCCTATTTCTATTTTATTTTTCCCATTCTAAGTCTATTTGTTTACTTTTTTTTCTGAAATTCAAAATTTTCAGAAAAAACGTAATTTCATTTTTATTCAAAAATTCATAAAAAGTTATGAATTGCATAAATGTGTTCCTATTCTAAAAAATCTTTGGATTTTTTTGGTGTGCCAAATTTTTTTAGAAAAATTTAAAAATATTCCCATTTTTTAAAAAATGACTTTATTTTTTTTAAAATTAATATTTTGTATAATGCATTTTAAAAATGTTCCAAATTCGAAAAATATTTTTGTTTTCGCGATATGTTGAAAAATTGAAAATAATGTTTGCACTAAAGAAAAAAATTACTAAAATCTTCTGAATCTTCAAAACATGTTCCTATTTTATAAAATTGTTCACAACTTAAAAATGGTCGTAGGTTTTATAAAAGGTTCATGTTTTTAAGAAATGTTTGTGAATTTCAGGAAATGTTCCATTCACATTTTTTGTTCTTGCTTTGTCCAAAAATTTATGGAATTTTCAAAAAAACAAGTGTTCATAAATTGGAAAATGTTCACGTTGCCAAGTATATTTTGCAGTACATAGTTATCAATTTTTGAAAAGTTCAAAAAAATAAATGAAAATGTTTCGACCATTGGTTAATAGGACGCGTTTGTTTGAGTGGCTAGAGACGTGTGGTCTGGTCTTTGAGGTCGTGAGTTCGATCACTCCCATACTGGGCCTGCTTCGCATCCGGCACATCGAGCTAAGTCGGCTTGTTCAAAATAAAGGACACCATAACTTATTGACTTCCGTGTGCCAATAAAAAAGAACATGCTGGTAATTATAATTGAAAGAAATTGTGGGCACGTGCCGATACAAGATATGTGGGGGTCTTGATCCATTCTTATAATGAGTTAGAGGCATGCAATTTTATTATCCCGTTGCAAAGCACGGGCATGTGTGCTAGTGTTTCCTAAAGCAAATTGCATTAATGAGAGAGATCGGTTGATTTGGATAAGTTAGGAAAGCTAGATCCTTGATCTTTTGTACGTTAGGAAAGTGCTGACTTTTTGAAGCAAAAAAGAATGAAGATAAAAATAAACCAATGAATTAGAAAACCAGTGGAATGGGGTGGTGGAAGGTGGGACGGAAAAAAAATCGGTCAACCAGGCTACCAACTCCTCCATTGGGAGTAGAGATTTGTACGTTAGGAAAGTGCTGATTTTTTGAAGCAAAAAAGAATAAAGAGAAAAATAAACCAATGAATTAGAAAACCAGTGGAATGGGGTGGTGGAAGGTGGGACGAAAAAAGCCAGATGAAAATAAACCGGTGTACCAGGATACCAACTCCTCCATTAGAAGTAGAGATGATTTTATTAGTACCCCGATTGCTCCCGCCACTAGTGTGGAATCTTATGAAATTAATGCCGCTTTGTTGAATCTTGTTATGAAAGAGCAATTTTCCGGCCTTTCTAGTGAAGATGCCGCATCCCATCTAAATACTTTCGTTGAGTTGTGCGATATGCAAAAGAACAAATATGTGGATAATGATATTGTTAAATTAAAGCTATTCCCGTTCTCACTACGAGATTGTGCTAAAACTTGGTTTTCATCTTTGCTGAAAAATAGTATTGATTCTTGGGACAAGTGTAAAGAGGCTTTTATTTCCAAGTACTTTCCTCCCACTAAGATTATCTCCCTTAGGAACGATATAATGAATTTTAAGCAACTTGATCATGAACATGTTGCAAAATCTTGGGAGAGGATGAAATTTATGATAAGACATTGCCCTACTCATGGTTTAAGTTTATGGATGATCATACATTTTTTATGCCGGGTTGAATTTTGCATATAGAAATCTTTTAGATTCCGCAGTAGGGGGTAATTTTATGGAAATCACATTAGGAGAATCTACTAAACTCCTAGATAATATTATGGCTAATTACTCTCCATGGCATACTGAAAGATCTTCTACTAGTAAAAAAGGGCATGCGATTGAAGAAATTAATATTTTGAGTGGAAAGATGGATGAACTTATGAAATTGATTGCTAGTAAGAGTACTCCTATTGATCCCAATGATATGCCTTTGTCCACTTTGATTGATAATAATAATGAATCTATGGATGTGAATTTTTTTGGTAGGAACAATTTTGATAATAATGCGTATAGAGGTAATTTCAACCCTAGGTCGTTCTCTAGTAATTCCTCTAATAATTATGGTAATTCCTACAAAAATCCTGGAAATTATAATAAAATACCCTCTGATCTTGAGAACAATATTAAATATTTCATTGGTTCCCAGAAGAATTTCAATGCTATGGTTGAAGAAAAATTGCTTAAGATTGATGATTTGGCTAGGAACGTTGATAGAATTTCTCTTGAGATTGATTGTTTAAATATTGGGTCTATTCCACCCAAGCATGATATTAATCAATCTCTAAAGGCAATTAAAATTTCTATTGATGAATGTAAAGAAAGAACTGCTAGGATGCGTGCTAAGCGAGATTGGTTTGTAAAAGTGTGTCCATCTATTTCTTGTGAAAATAATTATGAAGATCTTAAAGTGATTGATGTGACTCCTATTGAATCTTCGTTTTCTAATATAAATATTGATAAAGATGGGACTGGAGATGAGTCAACTTTAGCTAGAAGGCGTCCCAACAATTTGGAATTTAAAGATCTTAATAAAAAATGATTAAAGTGGGATTGGGGAGGTCAAAACTTTAAGTAGCGATGAACCCACTCTTTTGGATTTCAAGGAATTTAATTATGATAATTTTTATTTGATAGATTGTATTTCTTTGTTGCAATCCATGTTGAATTCATCACATGCTTATGGTCAAAATAAAGCTTGTACTAAACATATCGTTGATGCTATGATGAAATATTTTGAAGAAAAACTTGATTTAGAAGTTTCTATCCCTAGAAAGCTTTATGATGAGTGGGAACCTACAATTAATATTAAAATTAAAGATTATGAGTGCAATGCTTTGTGTGATTTGGGTTCTAGCGTTTCCATAATCCCGAAAAATTTATGTGATGTGCTAGGTTTCCATAAACTTGATGATTGTTCTTTGAATTTGCATCTAGCGGATTCCACTATTAAGAAACCTATGGGAAGGATTAATGATGTTTTTATTGTTGCAAATAGGAATTTTGTGCCCCTAGATTTTATTGTGCTTGATATAGATTGCAATCCTACATGTCCTATTATTCTTGGTAGACATTTGCTTAGAACAATTGGTGCAATTATTGATATGAAAGAAGGAAATATTAGATTTCAATTTCCGTTAAGGAAGGGAATGGAACACTTTCCAAGAAACAAAATTAAGTTTCCATATGAATCTATTATGAGGGCTACTTATGGATTTAATACCAAATATGACAATACCTAGATCTATGTTTTATGCCTAGCTAGGGGCGTTTAACAATAGCAATTCTTGGGAGGCAACCCAATTTTATTTTGTGTTCTTTGTTCTTGGTTATGTTTTTCAATAAACACACATTATTTCTTCTGTAGTAATTGTGTTTTGGTGTGTTAGTAAGTGTTTGAGCCAAGCAAGACCTTTGGGATGCTCTATGGTGATGGTTGATTTGATCTTGCTGAAAAACAAAAACTTTTGCGCTTATTGCCAGAATTTAAAAAAAATCACAGAAACGTGCTTTTGATCGTAATTTTTTACAAAAGATTTATATACAAATTTCCTAGATTTTCCTAAATTTTCAGAATTTTCGGAGTTACAGAAGTATACGAAGTTTTCAGATTGCTACAGACTGTTCTGTTTTTGACAGATTCTGTTTTCTATGTCTTGTTTGCTTATTTTGACGAATCTATGGGTAGTATCGGGGGGGGGGGGGAGTATGAACCATGGAGAAGTTGGAATACAGTAGATATAACACCAATATAAATTTAGAATGAGTTCACAACAGTACCTAAAGTGGTGATTTATTTTATTATACTAATGAATCTCATGAGTTTTCTATTGAGTTTTGTGTTGTGAAGTATCAAGTTTTGGGTAAAGATTTGATGGACTATGGAATACAGAATGGCAATATCCTAAGATTGGGGATGCCCAAGGCACCCCAAGGTAATATTCAAGGACAACCAAGCATCTAAGCTTGGGGATGCCCCGGATGGCATCCCCTCTTTCGTCTTCATTCCATCGGTAAATTTACTTGAGGGTATATTTTTATTCACCACATGATATATATTTTGCTTGGAGCATCTCGTATGATATGAGTCTTTGCTTTTTATTTTGCCACAATCATACTTTCCGTGCACACCTTTTGAGAGGGACACGCATGAATCATGAATTTATTAGAATACTCTATGTACTTCACTTATATCTTTTGAGCTAGGCAATTTGCTCTAGTGCTTCACTTATATCTGTTTAGAGCACGGCGGTGGTTTTATTTTATAGAATTTGTTGAACTATCATGCTTCACTTATATTATTTTGAGAGTCTTTAAACAACATGGTAATTTTCTTAGGTTATAAATTTAGTCCTAATATGATGGGCATCTAAGAGGGATATAATAAAAACTTTCATATAAAGAGCATTGAATACTATGAGAAGTTTGATTCCTTATGATTGTTTTGAGATATAAAGATGGTGATATTAGAGTCATGCTAGTGAGTAATTGTGGATTGGTATAAATACTTTTGTTAAATTTTGTGATTCTCGTAGCATGCACGTATGGTGAACCGTTATGTGATGAAGTCGGATCATGATTTATTTTTAGATTGTCATACTTTGTGTGGAGGTTAGGAGCGCGCGATGGTTAACTCCTACAAACCTCTCCCCTAGTAGCATGCGTGTAGTACTTTGTTTCGATGGCTAATACTTTTTTGCAACAAGCATGTGAGTTCTTTATGACTAATGTTGAGTCCATGGATTATACGCACTCTCACCCTTCCACCATTGCTAGCCTCTCTAGTGCCGTGCAAATTTCGCCGATGCATTAAACCCACCATATACCCTTCCTCAAAACAGCCACCATACCTACCTATTATGGCATTTCCATAGCCATTCCGAGATATATTGCCATGCAACTTCCACCGCTTCGTTTTATTATGACACACACCATCATTGTCATATTGCTTTGCATGATCATGCAGTTGGCATAGTATTTGTGGCAAGGCCGCCGTTCATATTTTTTAAACATGTCACTCTTGATCATTGCACATCCCGGTACACTACCGGAGGCATTCAGATAGTCATATTTTGTTCTAGTATCGAGTTGTAATTCTTGAGTTGTAAGTAAATAAAAGTGTGATGATCATCATTATTAGAGCATTGTCCCATGTGAGGAAAGGATGATGGAAGCTACGATTCCCTCACAAGTTGGGATGAGACTCCAGACTTTATAAAAAATAAAAGAGGCCAAAGAAGCCCAAGTAAAATAAAAGAAGCAAAAGAAGCCCACCAAAAAATGAGAGAAAATAGAGAAGGGACAATGTTACTATCCTTTTTCCACACTTGTGCTTCAGAGTAGCACCATGTTCTTCATGATAGAGAGTCTCCTATTTTGTCACTTTCATATACTAGTGGGAATTTTTCATAATAGAGCTTGGCTTGTATATTCCAATGATGGGCTTCTAATATGTCTCCAACGTATCTATAATTTTTTATTGTTCCATGCTATTACATTATCATTCTTGGATGTTTTACAATCATTTTATAGTCATTTTATATCGTTTTTTGTATTAACCTATTGACATAGTGCCAAGTGCCAGTTGTTGTTTTCTACATGTTTTTCACATCGCGGGAAATCAATACCAAACGGTGTCCAAATGCAGCGAAACTTTTTGTGGAATTTTTATGGACTAGAAGACACCCAATGGGCCCGAGAAGCATCTCGGGGGTGCCCCAAGGGGGGAACAACCCACCAGGCGTACCCAGGTGGGTTGTGCCCACCTCGGTGGCCTCCCGCACCGCCTCTTTGCTCTATAAATACCCCAATATTCCAGAAACCCTAAGGGAGTCGACGAAAATCAATTCTAGCCGCTGTAAGTTCCAGAACCACCAGATCCAATCTAGACACCACCACGGAGGGGTTCGTCATGTCCATACCTGGAGGGTGCCCCGAGGGGGGAACAACCCACCAGGCGCGCCCAGGTGGGTTGTGTCCACCTCGGTGGCCTCCTGCACCGCCTCTGTTGGGGATATTACTACTGGACATAAACCGGCCAAGAGAGGCCGGGTTATCCCCATGATGATTACCTTATTTGAAGCCCATGAAGACATGAATGATGGCGCTTCACGAAGGCCCAAGGCCCAAAGGCGGGTTAAAGCCTGTAGACATAAACTGATATTGATGTATACTTGTATGATAAGATAGGAGTAGAGACCGAGCTGGACATGTTTATGATCCGGCCTCGGGACTCTGTAAACCGGCGAGCGTCGACCTATGTATATAAAGGGGCGACCCGTCGGCGGTTTAGGGACAACACACAACAACTGGAGAGCCAAGCAAAGCAGATTCGCTCCCTGGTCATCGAAACCCTAGCAATTCCATCACAACTTGAGTAGGCTTTTACCTTCATCGTAGGGGGCCAAACCAGTATAAACTCTCGCGTCCTTTGTCCGCTTTAAACCCCTTTAAGCTAACCCGTAGGGATGGCTCCACGACTAAGTCCTTTCACGAGGACATCTGCCGTGACAAAACCACGACAATTGGCGCCCACCGTGGTGCTATCGCACGATGGTTTCGAGTTCTTGAAGGGCAGCTTTGAAGGACTCAAGGGATACACTGTGGGCCGGATGACTAAAAGTCATCGCGACAAGCTCTACATCGACGATGCAGGATGGAGTCCCGAGGCCTGCTCAATTGAGTAGGGGCACCGGGCCCCCTTTGGTGGAATTCACATCTTCATCGGTAAGATCGGCGAACCGGGCTCTAAGCCGGACATCTGCACTGACATCATCGAGATGGCTCAGTGTGCAAGCTGTGCCCAGGTTCAGCCCGCCGTAAAGCATGCCTTCGTAGGTGTCATCCATGGAGCGGAATATGAGGATAGATCAGCATCTGGTGGCGAAACCATTGTCTGTTCTGATGACGAGTCTTCAATCGGAGAGACCGAGTCACTGTATCAGCTGCAGGATGGCCGGATTAGTGGAGGTTCCGATGGCGACAGTATTCCAGACCCCCTTGATCTGCCGAGTCGGGTCACGGTCTTCATGGCCGGTACACAATCAGCGCAGCTCTTCTACTGCCGAGGCAATGATCTCCGGTTCAGCAGCAGCAACACCAGCGGGAGCAGGGGGCTCTGTGCCGCCTCCGGCTCAGGTTTTTTCTGATTTGTTTGATGCTTTAGCAACGTTGCTGGCAGCAGAGGTGGACGCGGCAAACCGGGATCAGCAGAACACATAGATTGCAAAGGTGAAGGATTAGATAACTCAAGCTAAAGCGGACCTAGCAGCAGAGAACGCCAGGTTGGCTACAGAGTGAGCCGAATTAGAGGCTCAATACCGGCTTATGCTAGATCAGAGTGCGTCAGATGATGTCATGAGGAGAAGATACTGGTCGCACCTTCCTCCGGTCTTTGAGGCAATGAATCTCTTTAACACGCCAGGAGCAGGCACTAGCAACCAGCCAGTGTTAAACCGGGCGGAGGCGCCTAGGACCAGGGCACCGGTCCAGCCGCGCGCGATGGATCCGCCGCCTCAGCCTCGTCAGAATGATGTCCCATCACGACACGTCTCAACACCTGCGGGTCATTACTCTAACCTGTTGGATAACATCGTTGCTGTCGCTTCACGATTGGCAGCTCTCCTGATTGATGGTGAGTCCCCAGTAGCAGTTGAAACACGACGGGCTAGGGAGCTCCTTCAAACGGCCTTGACTCAGCAGCAGGCTTATTCATATAGCCGCGAAAGGATTCATTCTACTCCCCGCCCGAGCCGGAGCTACAGCAGGCATATCGAAGAACCGGCCATATCAAGCAGTGCGCGGAATCGTAATCGGCCCCGTGGCAATAACCCGACGGGTGGCGGTGGCAATGCTCGGGATGTAGTGGATCGCGCTAGGGCATGTCGAGAAGCCGAGTTAGCGGCGCAACATGAAGCTCCGGTTCATCAACTCACTCTGGTTCGTCAGTTCACTCCGGTTCGTCCAACAACGTCGGTAGAACCAGGGGTTACCTCCAGTTCTTTGGGAGTGCCATGCCTTGTCCCAACATTGCGCAACGTACGGTTACCCAAGGATTTCAAAGGACCATGCAAGGTACCGAATTACACCACCGATTTATCCCCCGAGTCATGGGTGGAAAGCTATGAGATGGCAATGGAGATGCTGGATGTGGACGAGGCAGCGTGTGCCAAATGCTTTACCATGATGTTGGAGGGAACAGCTCACACATGGTTGAAAAACCTGCCGACCAACTCCATTGGGTCGTGGGCCGAGTTAAGAGCCCGGTTCATCCAGAATTTCAAGGATACATGCAAGCAGCCCATGTCAATCGTGGATTTAGCCGCCTGTGTCCACCAGGAAGGAGAATCAACAACCCACTGGGTGCACCGGATTTCGGAGATTTTGCATTCATCAGACCGCATCAACACTGACACAGCCGTTTTAACATTGGAAGGCAATTGCCGGTTTGCACCTTTGAAGCTGAAGTTGGGACGGCTCAAACGCCATTGTAATGACATGGGAATACTTATGGCGGCTCTGGTGAAGTATGCCGACTCTGATAGTACCAAGGACCCTGAGTCTGATGATGACAAGATAGGGAAGGGAAAGAAGAGCGGTAGCACCAAAGGGCAGCAACATAACCCGGCGGGTCATGGGAACAATGGTAAACGTAAGGCGGATAATAGCTTGGACTTTGTGGCTAACACCAACACCCAGGATAACGGTTAGCGGCGTAAGGGTAAACCGCCCCAGCGGGGTGGAGGGTCAGGCCCCAATCTGGAGCGCCTGTTAAACCAGCCTTGCCCAAAGCACGGATCAAAGGAGAGGCCAACTACGCATCTTTGGAAGGATTGCTTCATCATGCGGGAGTTCAAAAATTCAAATCTCTTTCAATATGACAATGGACCGCCCGACGGTTCAGGAGGCGGTTTCCATGGGCCGGATTATGGTGGTGGCAGTTCCGGTTCAGGATTCCAAGGCAACCTAACTGGACATTGTAACACCCCAAAATTTTGGCCTTGATTTATTAATTAAATTTTGCCAGGAAATTAAATTTTTATTTTCTGGTTTATCTTTTAATTTCATATCACTCTGTCCCTCTGAATTTTTGAGTTTTTTTCCTTCTAGGTGGAAACATTTCAAAAATATTGTTCGACTTGTATATCTTCCCAAGACCATTTCTTTTTATCAGTGGAATTATTTCTACAATTATTTTTCCTGAGCTTTATTTCTTTTAAAAAATGATTTTTCATAAGTTTTAGAGTTCCATTTGCACTACAACCTATTTAAATATTTCTTTAAAAATTCCACCAAAATTGAGGGATGTTAGTAGTAGTGTATAATTCAACTTTATGCAAAAACCCATTGGTGTTCTTTGAAAAATTTGAGCAAATCATCCTCATCTTCATTCTGGTCCAGTTTGGTGTTTTGTACCGCAACCATGTTTTATCTTGCCATATTGCCCTTGATTTTTTCTCTCCTGCTTATAGACAAGCCTACCAAACCCTTAAGTCTAGGAGATTGGACCCATTGGAGTATTTTTGGTCCATGCAATAATGCACTTCACTTTCTGTCCAGAACTGAAGATTTGCAAAACTTGCACTAACAAGTTCCTGGTTTTGCCCAAATAGCCTTGCCATCATCACTTGCACCTAAAGAAGA
The DNA here is from genome assembly GCA_034509565.1 of Triticum monococcum. NCBI lineage: Eukaryota > Viridiplantae > Streptophyta > Magnoliopsida > Poales > Poaceae > Triticum > Triticum monococcum. The sequence continues at coordinate 575,695,112 of CM067847.1, forward strand.
TCCCAACCTGGAGATTTGGGCCACCAGAAGAGATGCATAGATGCCCATGACATTCTGTCGAGCACCTTGTGTTCATGGACAACTTTGGTATAGTTTTGTGTTTGCACTATGATCTTGCCCCTCTGGACAAACCAGCATGTCCACTAATCTCCTAGCCACCTCTAACCTAGACCTGTTAATTGCCAGCCTCACCCAAGCCCTCTAGGCCACCCTGGCTTTCTGTCGAGCATGTAGCGTGCGTGCTCTGGGTGCGCCCAGAGCGCATGTTTTGCACACGCACGCAACCGAGCCGCCGCGTCTTGCCCCTGGCCTTTGCTTGCCCGCAGGGCCGCGCCCCGTTCTCGTCCACTCGCTAGAACCCTCCAAGCCACCCCTGGCGCCCTACAGCGCCGTCGTCAGAGCCCTCTTGGCGGCATGCCGGCGTCCGCAACACGCCCCTACCATGGCAGCGGCGCCCAAGCCACTACCGCCCGCCAGTTGCCCTCTGGAACAGCTCGAGCTCATCCACGAGCCCGTCCGCTAGTGCCCATCGCCGCCACGTCGCCCTGCCAGCAACAGAACGGTGGTTCGCCGGTGTTCTTATCTGTAGCCGCGGGAACCGACCTTGAACGCCTACAAAAGGAGCCCCCGAGCTTGTCCAGACCCTCAGGCGACCTCATGCCATCTCCCTAGTGCTCCCATAGCCAGCAATCGATGGAGGGAGGCCGTCTGCCTCGTCTCCGGCCAGTTCGGCTGCCGCCACGCTCCGGTGCCGTACGTCGCGACCAGGGCCTCCCCAGTTCTTCCAGGGCCACCGTCCGACTTCCCTCAACCGTGCGGAGCCGCCCCACCTCCCTAGCCCGATCGGGAGCCACCATAGCCCGAGACCGTGATCCACCCGAAACCACCATCCTCCGCAGAGCTCGCTGCTGGCGACCCCCTCCACCCCCGCCAGCCTATCAACCACTAGGAGGACCACCCTGGACCAGCGGATCCATCCCCGCCCTCAGAATCCCGCGGGGAGCCGCCGTTCGTCGGCGGCAATCGCCGGAGCCTCGCCACCGCTTGGCCAAAGAAGGAAGGAGGGCGCGGGCGACTGGTCAAACCCGACCAGTGGACCCGACGGCCCCACCTGCCAGTGACCCCAGCTCTGCCGACGTGTTTTAAGTGGAAACGTAAAACACAGGAGTATGTCTTCTCTGTCTCGAAAGCGTATTCTTATTCGAACCATTTTTCTTTTTTTGTTTATTTTAAAAACAGATTTTGACTGAAACTTTGACTAGCTATAACTTTTTAAATATAATTCCGTTTAACCTAATTTTTTTTGTTGTTTCCCAAATTTCATCTAGTTTATTTCCATATTTATTTGACAATTTTCGAAACAACTTTTTTGTACTGTTTTGAAACTATGTGTTAATTTAAATTTTCTTAAAATAGGATTTTGAAGAAGGAAGCAACTTTCAAAAAGTGCACCCCCACTTGCATACTCTTGAAGGCAAGCATTCTGAACCCCGGCATAATATTTGTTGTGTGACGTTCGATGCTAATACGCCACCACCTTGACATTAAGTGTTCGGTATTTTATGTGGTGTTATGATCATATTCATGAGTGCATAATGATGATTCCTTGTTGTTGGAATTTGATATGCTTCTGATAGTAATCACCCTCGTATGCCTTTCATGCCTATCGGGAGGAATCCGGGAAAGTCTCTGTCTTGGGTAGACACGAACTTGTCTCTAATAATTCGTTGAGATGATTATGTCCGGTAAGGCAGGGTGAGGTATGATGAGTGGTGATTCTACTTGTTGGTGTGAGATATATTTGTTATACTAATCCTGCAGGGAATGCCTTAATCTCCTGACTCAATCGTAGATCGAGTCTTGTTCCAGTAATCCCCATACTTGTTTCGTACTACCACTTGTCCCTGCCATAGGTAGGGTACGGTTCAGTAAGTTGTCAACCCCTTCCTAGCACACACCGTACAGAGAGGCCATGGTGGAAGATACCGGCTGCATCCTGTAGACATGCCACCTGGTCCGGGGGCATGGGTGTTTCCGGTTGGAGCCGAGGGGGTAGCTCCCCTAGTTTGCGCGCGTTATAAATTTTGTGATCACATGCTAGTCGAGGTTGTAGCCTCCCCACTTAGAGTTTCGCTTAACGGGTGTCGTGGGTGATTCCAGACGCCGGTAAGTTAGGCTGGTGTGTGCAGTTAGGTGTGTTTTCAATTAAAAGACCGTAGACGGAATTAGCCCCGATGGACTAAAGGAATCTGTTACTCGTGGGTAAAGAGTACACCCTCTGCAGAGGTTATATCTAACCGAATAGCCATGTCCGTAGTTAAGGACTACAGTCTGGATGGGTCAAGTGTCGGTCTTAGTGTCGGTCTTCGAAGGAAAAACATTGCTAAACCAGAACACTGATCATGACTTGGGACATATGATGATTATTATTATTATTACTATAGCCTAACCATTGGTATTATTTGAATTATCGAGTATCCCTGGGACGGCTCTACCTCCTGGATATTCACTGTGATTATTCTCTTATAAGCCCTTTATGTGGTGTCGCTCAGACGCCCGACTGTGGCATGCTTGTTATTTAAAATACTTATAAGCCCTTTATGTGGTGTCGCTCAGACGCCCGACTGTGGCATGCTTGTTATTTAAATTACTTATAAGCCCTTTATGTGGTGTCGCTCAGACGCCCGACTATGGCATGCTTGTTATTTAAACTACTTATAAGCCCTTTATATGGTGTCGCTTAGACGCCCGACTTTGGCATGCTTGTTATTTAAATTACTTATAAGCCCTTTATGTGGTGTCGCTCAGACGCCGACTGTGGCATGCTTGTTATTTAAATTACTTATAAGCCCTTTATGTGGTGCCGCATAGACGCCCGACTGTGGCATGCTTGTTATTTATTTTATTTGTAAGCCCTCTATGTGGTGTCGTTCAGACGCCCGACTATGGCATGCTTGTTATTTAAATTACTTATAAGCCCTTTATGTGGTGTCGCACAGACGCTCGACTGTGGCATGCTTGTTATTTATTTTATTTGTAAGCCCTCTATGTGGTGTCGCTCAGACGCCCGACTGAGGCATGCTTTATATTATTATCCTTTCGAGGCGTCATTTCAGACACCCGATCGGTGCATTCTATTTCTACTCTCTGATTGCATATTCGTGTTTGACATGAATAACCTACTTGCGTGCATCATGGATTTTTATTTCGTGACTGACGTTGTGATCATGGAATATTCCAGGGCATGATTATCATTTGTTATATTATACCTAAGTTCATAATGTTTGCGAGTACATTCAAAGTACTCACTAGCTTGTCCCTGGCTATTGTCTTGGCCAGATTTCTTGCATGGAGAGGAGCGTTGCAATGACAACCCCGGAACCTACGCAATGATGATAGCAACCTCGCGAAGATAGGAGTTATCCGGGCCAGCTGTTCCTGTGGGAAATTGTCGTGGAATTGTCACGTCAGATGTCCTAGTGTGAGGACTTAATTGTGAGGCCAACACATCTATGTGGTAGCTTGAGAGGGGTTGAGCGGAATCAAGAGACGCAACACAAGACAAGGGTTTAGACAGCTTCGGGCCCCGGGAAACATCATCCGATAACAACCTTACATGCTGTTTGAGGCTAGATCTCATTATCATCATGAGGGAGTCGCCATAAACCGGCTCTCCTCTAGTTGTGTCTAGCCCTAGAGATTGTTTCTTGCTTGTTTTTTCTTTGAGGAGCCCTGCCCCTCCTTATATATGTTGAAGGGGCGGGTTACATGTGGAGTCCAACTCGGACTTTAACTTAAACTATTTTGACTTCCCTTCCCGGGCTTCTTAACATCTGCCGGTTTAACATTGTTCTGCCGGTTTAACATTGTCTGCCGGTTTAACACCAGCCGGTTTACCGTCTGTCTTAGCCATCTGTCTTGACTCTCTGTCTTAACTCTCTGCCGGTTTACCATCCGCCGGTTTACCAAGTCCCAGCCGGTTTACAACTCCAGCCAGGTCATACCGCGGGGTATATCCCCGACATTAGCCCCCAGTTTAATTTGGATTTATCCATGTTAAACTGATCCTGAGCATCTTTAAATCCTTGTCATTTCCTTCTAGAAAATCCGAGTCAATAGACCAGCTTCATAATCAATTTGCTGACATTGGTTTGTCATAGATAAATATTGTGAAGAATAACTCCTTTGACTTCAGCTCCCAATGCTTAACAAAAATATTGGCCTTTGAAATACTCATCTTATCTGCAGCCGGTTTAAGAATGTAGAACTTGCCGGTTTGAGAATGTAAAACTGTGCCGGTTTAAGACTTGAACTTGCTGGTTTGAGAATGTAAAACTGTGCCGGTTTAAGACTTGAACTTGCCGGTTTATCATTACCGGTTTATAAATATTGATGGCACTAGGTCATAATTGTATTTAACATCAAGCTTGAAAATATACCTCTTATATGCCTATCACTTGTAGCCCCCAAGTCTTAAGAAGGTAACATAGCAACAACTTAAGACTTGCTTCAATATGAATGTCACAATCTTGAAGAAATCCAGGTTGTTCATTTCAATCACCAGTCAGAACTGAGTATTCCACATATGTAGCCCCCAAGTGCCGGGTTGTCATGCTTGCACCAACCTGGGACTTGAAATTGCTAACCTCCAAGGGCCGGGTTATTATGCAATAATGAGCAGAGACTTTGTAAATATGATCATGTAAACTTGAGCAACAATATGTAGCCCCCAAGGGCCGGCTCAATAAGATAATATTGAGGTGGGACTTGATATATTCTTCAATGAAAATAACATCATATGATGTAACCCCCATCATGGGGCTTGAACTCACGTCCACAAGGTTAAGAGCCTTGTGCTTTACCAACTGAGCAGTGGATCCTTCAATAATAGATGAAAATCTGTGTACCTTGAATTGTTGACAGGAGCAATTGGTAGCCCCCAAGGGTCGGCTTATTATGATGTAATGAGTTGGGTCTTCAATAAGTGAGCAAACAATGACTTTGCATTAGCCCCCAAGTGTCATGGTGCATGCTTGTAGTGACATGAGACTTGTGTATTTGATGTAATCCCAACTTGAATAATGTAGTCCCCAAGTGCCGGGTCGTAAGCCTGCAGCAACTCGGGACTATTCCTTCAATTGTAGAATAAATCATATCTATTGGTAATATGATAGCCATTTGCGCTAAAGAGACTTTTGAAAACCTTAATCATAATACTGGTTATTAATAACCATAATAAAAATCCAGCCATGTTGGCTATTTGAATAATATACCCAATGATTTATAAGCGCATAATTCCAATGGCGCAATCCAAATATATACTGGTGACTTATAGTCCAAAGCCAGGCCGGGTCAATAAACATCGCCGCTGAGAATGCGGCCTCCGTGGCGGGGTCTATCCACCCGTCCATGGATGGCGCAATTGGCTCCGAATTGAGTGTCAGAGCGGTTGCCAGTGCGGTCTCCTGAACACTGTCCGATGGTAGAGCTAAATCATGCTCATCGTGACCGTGCGGCGCACTCGGCAGGGGCTCGAATCCGTCAATGATCAAGTCTCCGCGGATGTCGGCCGTGTAGTTTAAGCTTCCGAACCCGACCTGGTGGCCAGGGGCGTAACTCTCGATCTGCTCCAGATGGCCAAGCGAGTTGGCCCGCAGTGCGAAGCCGCCGAATACAAAGATCTGTCTGGGGAGAAAAGTCTCACCCTAGACTGCATCGCTATCGATGATCGAAGGAGCCGTCAAGCCTAACGATGACTTCACAGAGGAACTCTCAATGAAAGCACCAATGTCGGTGTCAAAACCGGCGGATCTCGGCTAGGGGGCCCCGAACTGTGCGTCTAGGTGGATGGTCACAAGAGGCAGGGGACACGATGTTTACCCAGGTTCAGGCCCTCTTGATGGAGATAATACCCTACGTCTTGCTTGATTGTTCTTGATAATATGAGTAGTACAAGAGTTGATCTACCACGAGATCAGAGAGGCTAAACCCTAGAAGCTAGCCTATGGTATGATTGTTGTTATTCGTCCTACGGACTAAACCCTCCTGTTTATATAGACACCGGAGGGGGCTAGGGTTACACAGAGTCGGTTACAAGGAAGGAGATCTACATATCCGTATTGCCAAGCTTGCCTTCCATGCCAAGGAGAGTCCCATCCGAACACGGGACGAAGTCTTCAATCCTATATCTTCATAGTCCAACAGTCCGACCAAAGGATATAATCCGGCTGTCCGGATACCCCCTAATCCAGGACTCCCTCAGTAGCCCCTGAACCAGGCTTCAATGACGATGAGTTCGGCGCGCAGATTGTCTTCAGCATTGCAAGGCGGGTTCCTCCTCCGAATACTTCATAGAAGATTTTGAAGATGAGGATCATGTCTGACTCTGCAAAACAAGTTCCACATACAACCGTAGAGAGAATAATATTTTCACAAATCTAATCTGCCAACATATTTTGCAGTGTGGCATCACACCACAGCCAGGTCACCATTCGAATCATTTTTCACAACCAACCTCAGCGTGTTTCGCGAGGCGGTTTCCTTGGCACGTCTTGTTGAAGCAGAGATCGTGTCCCCTTATTACGGGATTCTCATCAATACGGACGTGGGTAACCCAACCGCGCCATCAATTACGGTGCTTTGGGGATAAGCGAGTTTTACCAGGCTGGTGGGGGCGCATAGTTCCGTCCGCCCTTATAAAGGGATAAGGGTGCACCTTTTTCTACCCACGCCTTCTTCCTCCTTGCTCATCCATTCTTGCGCACTCGAGCTCCAGCGCCCAAGTCCACATCCTTCTCCTCAACCCTCTCTAAACATGTCCGGAGCGGGAGGCAAGTGGATGGTCTCCTCCGTCACGGAGGGAGACATCAAAAAGCTACGCGAGGCCGGATACTTAGCCGCGGATATCGCGCACCGGCTGCCAGCTGCGGGGCAGATCGTCCCTACCCCGGAACCTTACGAAAGGGTGGTTTTCCACACCCACTTCGTCCGCGGACTGGGGTTTCCCCTCCATCCATTCGTCCGTGGCCTTATGTTCTATTATGGGTTGGACTTCCATGATCTGGCCCAGAAAAGGAAGGCCGCCCCAACTGGGGAGGCCGAAGGGTCCAAGAGGGGAAGGACTCTCCTTCCGGACTGTTTCACCACCGCCGCCGACAGCGAAGATGAGTGGTTACTCAGGGCCAAGCCCCTGGCGAAGTCGTAAGTATTCGGATACCAAAGTAACTCATAGCATACTTTTATTGCACTGCTTTCCCTAACGCCGAATATGATCATGCAGTCCACCCCGAGTCCGTATCGATGTATCCTCGTCGGGCAGTTCCTTGGACTCGTCGGATATGAATAGTGATACACTTCCAACCGCCTCCTCTCCTCACCCTACGGACAATGTTGAGGTATTGTCTCAAGGGGCACCGAGCCAGGGGGAGATAGTCCTAGAGGCGCCTCAAGGCGACCTTCCGGACTCCAGGTGCAAAGGGAGCAAGACTCCCAAGGGCTCCAAGTTCGGCCCTCAGCCGAACACCGCGCCGGAACCTCCAGTGGTTCCGGACTCCGACAGGCGGCCCCCTTCCAAGAGGGGCAGGCCGCCTGTGCCGGTGACCTTTGTCCATCCAGAGGCACCGGACAACCTGCTGGGAGCACTTCGCGGCGGTTCCATCAACGAAGAGCACCACACTATTATGAGTGCGGTGATCAAGAAGGTTCAGTCCGCCAAGAGCGGACTGACTGAAGCCTGTGCCAGCCTTCTAACAGGCTTTGAGCTAAGTGTTTAAAATATAGGAAAATATTACCGCATAGACAGTAGCCCCTGATGCTCTATTTGGTGTTCACAAAGAAAAGCCGAATAGAGGATCAAATAATATCGACAGGAGTCTAATACAAGTATGTCTATATGCGTATGCAGGCTTCGCTGCTGACCTCTACCGCACTGACTGCGGAGGTCGCCGCACTGAAGCAGAACCTCGAGCGGTCCAAGAAAGAGCTCGGCCTTGCCAAGAGGCAGCTCGAGGAGCACTATATATATAGGATAGGGCTATTCTGTTACTAGTAATAGAATAATATTCTGTTACCCTTCGGCCCTATATAGGAGTGACGGCGACCGAACACACCACCTCCCTCCCGATCCCCAACTCCTCCTCCAGCACGCCGCCCCCTCCCACCCCGCCGGCGCTCCGCTCCCTCCCTTCCCCACCGTGCGCCGCCCCCTCCCTCCCCGCCGGTGCGCCTCCCCCTCCCCCCCTCGCCGGTGCGCCGCACCCTCCCTTCCCCGCTGTGCGCCGCCTCCTTCCTCCCCCGCCGTGCACTGCCTGAAGGAAATATGCCCTAGAGGCAATAATAAAGTTATTATTTATTTCCTTATATCATGATAAATGTTTATTATTCATGCTAGAATTGTATTAACCGGAAACATAATACATGTGTGAATACATAGACCAACAGAGTGTCACTAGTATGCCTCTACTAGACTAGCTCGTTAATCAAAGATGGTTATATTTCCTAACCATGAACAAAGAGTTGTTATTTGATTAACGAGGTCACATCATTAGTTGAATGATCTGATTGACATGACCCATTCCATTAGCTTAGCACCCGATCGTTTAGTATGTTGCTATTGCTTTCTTCATGACTTATACATGTTCCTATAACTATGAGATTATGCAACTCCCGTTTACCGGAGGAACACTTTGGGTACTACCAAATGTCACAACGTAACTGGGTGATTATAAAGGAGTACTACAGGTGTCTCCAATGGTAGATGTTGGGTTGGCGTATTTCGAGATTAGGGTTTGTCACTCCGATGGTCGGAGAGGTATCTCTAGGCCCTCTCGGTAATACACATCACATAAGCCTTGCAAGCACTGCAACTAATATGTTAGTTGTGAGATGATGTATTACAGAACGAGTAAAGAGACTTGCCGGTAACGAGATTGAACTAGGTATTGGATATCGACGATCGAATCTCGGGCAAGTAACATACCGATGACAAAGGGAACAACGTATGTTGTTATGCGGTCTGACCGATAAAGATCTTCATAGAATATGTAGGAGCCAATATGGGCATCCAGGTCCCGCTATTGGTTATTGACCGGAGACGTGTCTCGGTCATGTCTACATTGTTCTCGAACCGTAGGGTCCGCACGCTTAATGTTACAATGACAGTTATTATGAGTTTATGCATTTTGATGTACCGAAGGTCGTTCGGAGTCCCGGATGAGATCACGGACATGACGAGGAGTCTCGAAATGGTCGAGACGTAAAGATTGATATATTGGAAGCCTATGTTTGGGCACCGGAAGCGTTCCGGGTGAAATCGGGATTTTTCCGGATTACCGGGAGGGTTACCGGAACCCCCCGGGAGGCAAATGGGCCTATTGGGCCTTAGTGGAAAAGAGAGAAGAGGCAGCCCACAAGCCTAGCCGGCGCCCCCCCTTTCCCAAGTCCTAATAGGACTAGGAGAGGTGGGCCGGCCCCCTCTTTCTCCTTCCCCCCAAGAGTCCTAGTTGGAATAGGATTGGAGGGGAGGAGTCCTACTCCCGGTGGGAGTAGGACTCCTCCCTGCGCCTCCCTCCTAGCCGGCCGAACCCCCTGCCCCTGGCCTTTATATACGGGGGCAAGGGGCACCCCAACACACACAACTTGATCCTTGAGATCGTTCCTTAGCCGTGTGCGGTGCCCCCTGCCACCAAATTCCACCTCGATCATACCATTACAGTGCTTAGGCGAAGCCCTGCGTCGGTAGTACATCAAGATCGTCACCACGCCGTCGTGCTGACGGAACTCTTCCTCGACGCTTTGCTGGATCGGAGCCCGAGGAACGTCATCGAGCTAAACGTGTGCTAAGAACTCGGAGGTGCCGGAGTAACGGTGCTTGGATCGGTCGGATCGGGAAGAAGACGTACGACTACTTCCTCTACGTTTTGTGATCGCTTCCGCAGTCGGTCTGCGTTGGTACGTAGACAACACTCTCCCCTCTCGTTGCTGTGCATCACCATGATCTTGCGTGTGCGTAGGAAATTTTTTGAAATTACTGCGTTCCCCAACAGTGGTATCAGAGCCTAGGTTTTATGGTTTGATGTTATATGCACGAGTAGAACACAAGTGAGTTGTGGGCGATACAAGTCATACTGCCTACCAGCATGTCATATTTTGGTTCGGCGGTATTGTTGGTTGAGACGATCCGAACCAACCTTACGCGTACTCTTACGCGAGACCGGTTCCCTCGACGTGCTTTGCACATAGATGGCTTGCCGAAGACTGTCTCTCCAACTTTAGTTGAACCAAGTGTGACTACGCCCGGTCCTTGAGAAGGTTAAAACGGAGTCTATTTGACGAACTATCGTTGTGGTTTTGACGCATAGGTGAGATGAGTTCTTACTTAAGCCCGTAGCAGCCACGTAAAACTTGCAACAACAAAGTAGAGGACGTCTAACTTGTTTTTGCAGGGCTTGTTGTGATGTGATATGGTCAAGGCAGGATGCTGATTTTATTGTATGAGATGATCATGTTTTGTAACCGAGTTATCGGCAACTGGCAGGAGCCATATGGTTGTCGCTTTATTGTATGCAATGCAATCGCGATGTAATGCTTTACTTTATTGCTAAGCGGTAGTGATAGTCATGGAAGCATAAGATTGGCGAGACGACAACGACGCTACGATGGAGATCAAGGTGTCGCGCCGGTGACGATGGTGATCATGACGGTGCTTCGGAGATGGAGATCACAAAGCACAAGATGATGATGGCCATATCATATCACTTATATTGATTGCATGTGATGTTTATCCTTTTATGCATCTTATCTTGCTTTGATTGACGGTAGCATTATAAGATGATCTCTCACTAAATTATCAAGAAGTGTTCTCCCTGAGTATGCACCGTTGCAAAAGTTCTTCGTGCTGAGACACCACGTGATGATCGGGTGTGATAGGCTCTACGTTCAAATACAACGGGTGCAAAACAGTTGCACACGCGGAATACTCAGGTTATACTTGACGAGCCAAGCATATACAGATATGGCCTCGGAACACGGAGACCGAAAGGTCAAGCGTGAATCATATAGTAGATATGATCAACATATTGATGTTCACCATTGAAAACTACTCCATCTCACGTGATGATCGGTTATGGTTTAGTTGATTTGGATCACGTGATCACTTAGAAGATTAGAGGGATGTCTATCTAAGTGGGAGTTCTTAAGTAATATGATTAAATTGAACTTAAATTTATCATGAACTTAGTCCTGGTAGTATTTTGCAAATCATGTTGTAGATCAATAGCTCGCGTTGTTGCTTCCCTGTGTTTATTTTGATATGTTCCTAGAGAAAATTGTGTTGAAAGATGTTAGTAGCAATGATGCGGATTGGATCCGTGATCCGAGGTTTATCCTCATTGCTGCACAGAAGAATTATGTCCTTGATGCACCGCTAGGTGACAGACCTATTGCAGGAGCAGATGCAGACGTTATGAACATTTGGCTAGCTCAATATGATGACTACTTGATAGTTTAGTGCACCATGCTTAACGGCTTAGAATCGGGACTTCAAAGACGTTTTGAACGTCATGGACCATATGAGATGTTCCAGGAGTTGAAGTTAATATTTCAAGCAAATACCCGAGTTGAGAGACATGAAGTCTCCAGCAAGTTCTATAGCTAAAAGATGGAGGAGAATCGCTCAACTAGTGAGCATGTGCTCAGATTGTCTGGGTACTACAATCGCTTGAATCAAGTGGGAGTTAATCTTCCAGATAAGATAGTGATTGACAGAATTCTCTAGTCATCATCACTAAGTTAGTAGAACTTCGTGATGACCTATAATATGCAAGGGATAACGGAAACAACTCCCAAGCTCTTCGTGATGCTGAAATCAACGAAGGTAGAAATCAAGAAAAACATCAAGTGTTGATGGTTGACAAGACCACTAGTTTCAAGAAAAGGGCAAAGGGAAGAAGGGGAACTTCAAGAAGAACGACAAGCAAGTTGTTGCTCAAGTGAAGAAGCCCAAGTCTGATCCTAAGCCTGAGACTAAGTGATTCTACTGCAAAGGGACTGGTCACTGGAAGCGGAACTACCCCAAGTGATTGGCGGATAAGTAGGATGGCAAAGTGAACATAAGTATATCTGATATACATGTTATTGATGTGTACTATACTAGTGTTTATAGCAACCCCTCAGTATTTGATGCTAGTTCAGTTGCTAAGATTAGTAACTCGAAACGGGAGTTGCAGAATAAACATAGACTAGTTAAGGGTGAAGTGACGATGTGTGTTGGAAGTAGTTCCAAGATTGATATGATCATCATCGCACACTCCCCTATACTTTCGGGATTAGTGTTGAACTTAAATAAGTGTTATTTGGTTTTTGCGTTGAGCGTGAATATGATTTGATCATGTTTATTGCAATACGATTATTCATTAAAGTCAGAGAATAATTGTTGTTCTGTTTACATGAATAAAACCTTCGATGGTCATACACCCAATGAAAATAGTTCATTGGATCTCGATCTTAATAATACACATATTCATAATATTGAAACCAAAAGATGCAAAGTTAATAATGATAGTGCAACTTATTTGTGGCACTGCCATTTAGGTCATATTGGTGTAAAGCGCATGAAGAAACTCCATGCTGATGGGCTTTTGGAATCACTTGATTATGAATCAGTTGATGCTTGCGAACCATGCCTCATGGGCAAGATGACTAAGACTCTGTTCTTCGGAACAATGGAGCGAGCAACAGATTTGTTGGAAATCATACATACTGATGTATGTGGTCCGATGAATATTGAGGCTCGCGACAGGTATCATTATTTTCTGATCTTCACAGATGATTTGAGCAGATATGAGTATATCTACTTGATGAAACATAAGTCTGAAACATTTGAAAAGTTCAAAGAATTTCAGAGTGAAGTAAAAAACATCGTGACAAGAAAATAAAGTTTCTACGATCTGATCACGGAGACAAATATTTGAGTTATGAGTTTGATCTTCAGTTAAAACAATGTGAAATAGTTTCACTACTCACGCCACCTGGAACACCACATCATAATGGTGTGTCCGAACGTCATAACCGTACTTTATTGGATATAGTGCAATCTATGATGTCTCTTACCGATTTACCACTATTGTTTTTGGGGTCATGCATTAGAGACAACTGCATTCACGTTAAAAAGGGGCACCATCTATATCCGTCGAGACGACGCCTTATGAACTATGGTTTGGCAAGAAACCAAAGTTGTCGTTTCTTAAGGTTTGGGATTGCGATGCTTATATGAAAAAGTTTCATCCTGATAAGCTCAAAACTCAAATCGGAGAAGTGCATCTTCATAGGATATCCAAAGGAAACTATTGGATACACCTTCTATCACAGATCTGAAGGCAAGACTTTTGTTGCTAAATTCGGAAACTTTCTGGAGAAGGAGTTTCTCTCGAAAGAAGTGAGTGGGAGGAAAGTAGAACTTGACGAGGTAACTGTACTCGCTCCCTTATTAAAAGGTATTACATCACAGAAAACTGTTTCTGCGACACCTACACCAATATGTGAGGAAGTTAATGATAATGATCATGAAACTTCAGAACAAGATACTACTGAACCTCGTAGATCAACCAGAGTAAGATCCGCGCCAGAGTGGTACGGTAATCATGTTCTGGAAGTCATGCTACTAGATCATGATGATCCTACGAACTATGAAGAAGCGATGGTGAGCCCAGATTCCGCAAAGTGGCTTGAAGCCATGAAATCTGAGATATGATCCATGTATGAGAACAAAGTATGGACTTTGGTTGACTTGCCCGATGATCGGCAAGCCATAGAAAATAAATGGATCTTCAAGAGGAAGACGGACGCTGATAGTAGTGTTACTATCTACAAAGCTAGAATTGTCGCAAAAGGTTTTCGACAAGTTCAAGGTGTTGACTACGATGAGATTCTCTCACTCGTATCTATGCTTAAGTCTGTCCGAATCATGTTAGCAATTGCCGCATTTTATGAAATCTGGCAAATGGATAAACAAAACTGCATTCCTTAATGGATTTCTTAAAGAAGAGTTGTATATGATGCAACCAGTAGGTTTTGTTAATCCTAAAGGTGCTAACAAAATATGCAAGCTCCAGCGATTCATCTATGGACTGGTGCAAGCATCTCAGAGTTGGAATACACGCTTTGATAAGTTGATTAAAGCATATAGTTTTATGCAGACTTGTGGTGAAGCCTGTATTTACGAGAAAGTGAGTGGGAGCACTACAGCATTTCTGTTAAGTATATGTGAATGACATATTGTTGATCGGAAATAATGTAGAATTATTCTGTAAAGCATAAAAGAAGTGTTTGAAAGGAGTTTTTCAAAGAAAGACTTCGGTAAAGCTGCTTACATATTGAGCTTCAAGATCTATAGAGATAGATCAAGACGCTTGATAAGTTTTTCAATAAGTACATACCTTGACAAGATTTTGAAGTAGTTCAAAATGGAACAGTCAAAGAAAAAGTTTCTTGCCTGTGTTACAAGGTGTGAAGTTGAGTAAAGACTCAAAGCCCGACCATGGCAGAAGATAGAACGAGAATGAAAGTCATTCCCTATGCCTCATTCATAGGTTCTATAAACTATGCCATGCTGTGTACCAGATCTATTGTATACCCTGCACTGATTTGGCAAGGGAGTACAATAGTGATCTAGGAGTAGATCACTGGACAGCGGTCAAAATTATCCTTAGTGAAATAAGGATATGTTTCTCGATTATGGACATGACAAAAAGGTTCGTCGTAAAGGGTTACGTCGATGCAAGTTTTTGACACTGATCCAGATGAATCTAAAGTCTCAATCTGGATACATATTGAAAGTGGGAGCAATTAGCTAGAGTAGCTCCGTGTAGAGCATTATAGACATAGAACTTGCAAAATACTTACGGATCTGAATGTGACAGACCCGTTGACTAAAATTATCTCACAAGCAAAACATGATCACACCTTGGTACTCTTTGGGTGTTAATCACATAGAGATGTGAACTAGATTACTGACTCTAGTAAACCCTTTGAGTGTTGGTCACATGACGATGTGAACTATGGGTGTTAATCACATGGTGATGTGAACTATTGCTGTTAAATCACATGGCGATGTGAACTAGATTATTGACTCTAGTGCAAGTGGGAGACTGAAGGAAATATGCCCTAGAGGCAATAATAAAGTTATTATTTATTTCCTTATATCATGATAAATGTTTATTATTCATGCTAGAATTGTATTAACCGGAAACATAATACATGTGTGAATACATAGACCAACAGAGTGTCACTAGTATGCCTCTACTAGACTAGCTCGTTAATCAAAGATGGTTATGTTTCCTAACCATGAACAAAGAGTTGTTATTTGATTAACGAGGTCACATCATTAGTTGAATGATCTGATTGACATGACCCATTCCATTAGCTTAGCACCCGATCGTTTAGTATGTTGCTATTGCTTTCTTCATGACTTATACATGTTCCTATAACTATGAGATTATGCAACTCCCGTTTACCGGAGGAACACTTTGGGTACTACCAAACGTCACAACGTAACTGGGTGATTATAAAGGAGTACTACAGGTGTCTCCAATGGTAGATGTTGGGTTGGCGTATTTCGAGATTAGGGTTTGTCACTCCGATGGTCGGAGAGGTATCTCTGGGCCCTCTCGGTAATACACATCACATAAGCCTTGCAAGCACTGCAACTAATATGTTAGTTGTGAGATGATGTATTACAGAACGAGTAAAGAGACTTGCCGGTAACGAGATTGAACTAGGTATTGGATATCGACGATCGAATCTCGGGCAAGTAACATACCGATGACAAAGGGAACAACGTATGTTGTTATGCGGTCTGACCGATAAAGATCTTCGTAGAATATGTAGGAGCCAATATGGGCATCCAGGTCCCGCTATTGGTTATTGACCGGAGACGTGTCTCGGTCATGTCTACATTGTTCTCGAACCGTAGGGTCCGCACGCTTAATGTTACGATGACAGTTATTATGAGTTTATGCATTTTGATGTACCGAAGGTCGTTCGGACTCCCGGATGAGATCACGGACATGACGAGGAGTCTCGAAATGGTCGAGACGTAAAGATTGATATATTGGAAGCCTATGTTTGGGCACCGGAAGCGTTCCGGGTGAAATTGGGATTTTTCCGGATTACCGGGAGGGTTACCGGAACCCCCCGGGAGGCAAATGGGCCTATTGGGCCTTAGTGGAAAAGAGAGAAGAGGCAGCCCACAAGCCTAGCCGGCGCCCCCCCTTTCCCAAGTCCTAATAGGACTAGGAGAGGTGGGCCGGCCCCCTCTTTCTCCTTCCCCCCAAGAGTCCTAGTTGGAATAGGATTGGAGGGGAGGAGTCCTACTCCCGGTGGGAGTAGGACTCCTCCCTGCGCCTCCCTCCTAGCCGGCCGAACCCCCTACCCCTGGCCTTTATATACGGGGGCAAGGGGCACCCCAACACACACAACTTGATCCTTGAGATCGTTCCTTAGCCGTGTGCGGTGCCCCCTGCCACCAAATTCCACCTCGATCATACCATTACAGTGCTTAGGCGAAGCCCTGCGTCGGTAGTACATCAAGATCGTCACCACGCCGTCGTGCTGACGGAACTCTTCCTCGACGCTTTGCTGGATCGGAGCCCGAGGAACGTCATCGAGCTGAACGTGTGCTAAGAACTCGGAGGTGCCGGAGTAACGGTGCTTGGATCGGTCGGATCGGGAAGAAGACGTACGACTACTTCCTCTACGTTTTGTGATCGCTTCCGCAGTCGGTCTGCGTTGGTACGTAGACAACACTCTCCCCTCTCGTTGCTGTGCATCACCATGATCTTGCGTGTGCGTAGGAAAATTTTCGAAATTACTGCGTTCCCCAACAGTGGTATCAGAGCCTAGGTTTTATGGTTTGATGTTATATGCACGAGTAGAACACAAGTGAGTTGTGGGCGATACAAGTCATACTGCCTACCAGCATGTCATATTTTGGTTCGGCGGTATTGTTGGTTGAGACGATCCGGACCAACCTTACGCGTACTCTTACGCGAGACCGGTTCCCTCGACGTGCTTTGCACATAGATGGCTTGCCGAAGACTGTCTCTCCAACTTTAGTTGAACAAAGTGTGACTACGCCCGGTCCTTGAGAAGGTTAAAACGGAGTCTATTTGACGAACTATCGTTGTGGTTTTGATGCGTAGGTGAGATGAGTTCTTACTTAAGCCCGTAGCAGCCACGTAAAACTTGCAACAACAAAGTAGAGGACGTCTAACTTGTTTTTGCAGGGCTTGTTGTGATGTGATATGGTCAAGGCAGGATGCTGATTTTATTGTATGAGATGATCATGTTTTGTAACCGAGTTATCGGCAACTGGCAGGAGCCATATGGTTGTCGCTTTATTGTATGCAATGCAATCGCGATGTAATGCTTTACTTTATTGCTAAGCGGTAGTGATAGTCATGGAAGCATAAGATTGGCGAGACGACAACGACGCTACGATGGAGATCAAGGTGTCGCGCCAGTGACGATGGTGATCATGACGGTGCTTCGGAGATGGAGATCACAAAGCACAAGATGATGATGGCCATATCATATCACTTATATTGATTGCATGTGATGTTTATCCTTTTATGCATCTTATCTTGCTTTGATTGACGGTAGCATTATAAGATGATCTCTCACTAAATTATCAAGAAGTGTTCTCCCTGAGTATGCACCGTTGCAAAAGTTCTTCGTGCTGAGACACCACGTGATGATCGGGTGTGATAGGCTCTACGTTCAAATACAACGGGTGCAAAACAGTTGCACACGCGGAATACTCAGGTTATACTTGACGAGCCAAGCATATACAGATATGGCCTCGGAACATGGAGACCGAAAGGTCAAGCGTGAATCATATAGTAGATATGATCAACATATTGATGTTCACCATTGAAAACTACTCCATCTCACGTGATGATCGGTTATGGTTTAGTTGATTTGGATCACGTGATCACTTAGAAGATTAGAGGGATGTCTATCTAAGTGGGAGTTCTTAAGTAATATGATTAAATTGAACTTAAATTTATCATGAACTTAGTCCTGGTAGTATTTTGCAAATCATGTTGTAGATCAATAGCTCGCGTTGTTGCTTCCCTGTGTTTATTTTGATATGTTCCTAGAGAAAATTGTGTTGAAAGATGTTAGTAGCAATGATGCGGATTGGATCCGTGATCCGAGGTTTATCCTCATTGCTGCACAGAAGAATTATGTCCTTGATGCACCGCTAGGTGACAGACCTATTGCAGGAGCAGATGCAGACGTTATGAACGTTTGGCTAGCTCAATATGATGACTACTTGATAGTTTAGTGCACCATGCTTAACGGCTTAGAATCGGGACTTCAAAGACGTTTTGAACGTCATGGACCATATGAGATGTTCCAGGAGTTGAAGTTAATATTTCAAGCAAATACCCGAGTTGAGAGACATGAAGTCTCCAGCAAGTTCTATAGCTAAAAGATGGAGGAGAATCGCTCAACTAGTGAGCATGTGCTCAGATTGTCTGGGTACTACAATCGCTTGAATCAAGTGGGAGTTAATCTTCCAGATAAGATAGTGATTGACAGAATTCTCTAGTCATCATCACTAAGTTAGTAGAACTTCGTGATGAACTATAATATGCAAGGGATAACGGAAACAACTCCCAAGCTCTTCGTGATGCTGAAATCAACGAAGGTAGAAATCAAGAAAAACATCAAGTGTTGATGGTTGACAAGACCACTAGTTTCAAGAAAAGGGCAAAGGGAAGAAGGGGAACTTCAAGAAGAACGACAAGCAAGTTGCTGCTCAAGTGAAGAAGCCCAAGTCTGATCCTAAGCCTGAGACTAAGTGATTCTACTGCAAAGGGACTGGTCACTGGAAGCGGAACTACCCCAAGTGATTGGCGGATAAGTAGGATGGCAAAGTGAACATAAGTATATCTGATATACATGTTATTGATGTGTACTATACTAGTGTTTATAGCAACCCCTCAGTATTTGATGCTAGTTCAGTTGCTAAGATTAGTAACTCGAAACGGGAGTTGCAGAATAAACATAGACTAGTTAAGGGTGAAGTGACGATGTGTGTTGGAAGTAGTTCCAAGATTGATATGATCATCATCGCACACTCCCCTATACTTTCGGGATTAGTGTTGAACTTAAATAAGTGTTATTTGGTTTTTGCGTTGAGCGTGAATATGATTTGATCATGTTTATTGCAATACGATTATTCATTAAAGTCAGAGAATAATTGTTGTTCTGTTTACATGAATAAAACCTTCGATGGTCATACACCCAATGAAAATAGTTCATTGGATCTCGATCTTAATAATACACATATTCATAATATTGAAACCAAAAGATGCAAAGTTAATAATGATAGTGCAACTTATTTGTGGCACTGCCGTTTAGGTCATATTGGTGTAAAGCGCATGAAGAAACTCCATGCTGATGGGCTTTTGGAATCACTTGATTATGAATCAGTTGATGCTTGCGAACCATGCCTCATGGGCAAGATGACTAAGACTCTGTTCTTCGGAACAATGGAGCGAGCAACAGATTTGTTGGAAATCATACATACTGATGTATGTGGTCCGATGAATATTGAGGCTCGCGACAGGTATCATTATTTTCTGATCTTCACAGATGATTTGAGCAGATATGAGTATATCTACTTGATGAAACATAAGTCTGAAACATTTGAAAAGTTCAAAGAATTTCAGAGTGAAGTAAAAAACATCGTGACAAGAAAATAAAGTTTCTACGATCTGATCACGGAGACAAATATTTGAGTTATGAGTTTGATCTTCAGTTAAAACAATGCGAAATAGTTTCACTACTCACGCCACCTGGAACACCACATCATAATGGTGTGTCCGAACGTCATAACCGTACTTTATTGGATATAGTGCAATCTATGATGTCTCTTACCGATTTACCACTATTGTTTTTGGGGTCATGCATTAGAGACAACTGCATTCACGTTAAAAAGGGACACCATCTATATCCGTCGAGACGACGCCTTATGAACTATGGTTTGGCAAGAAACCAAAGTTGTCGTTTCTTAAGGTTTGGGGTTGCGATGCTTATATGAAAAAGTTTCATCCTGATAAGCTCAAAACTCAAATCGGAGAAGTGCATCTTCATAGGATATCCAAAGGAAACTATTGGATACACCTTCTATCACAGATCTGAAGGCAAGACTTTTGTTGCTAAATTCGGAAACTTTCTGGAGAAGGAGTTTCTCTCGAAAGAAGTGAGTGGGAGGAAAGTAGAACTTGACGAGGTAACTGTACTCGCTCCCTTATTAAAAGGTAGTACATCACAAAAAACTGTTTCTGCGACACCTACACCAATATGTGAGGAAGTTAATGATAATGATCATGAAACTTCAGAACAAGATACTACTGAACCTCGTAGATCAACCAGAGTAAGATCCACGCTAGAGTGGTACGGTAATCATGTTCTGGAAGTCATGCTACTAGATCATGATGATCCTACGAACTATGAAGAAGCGATGGTGAGCCCAGATTCCGCAAAGTGGCTTGAAGCCATGAAATCTGAGATATGATCCATGTATGAGAACAAAGTATGGACTTTGGTTGACTTGCCCGATGATCGGCAAGCCATAGAAAATAAATGGATCTTCAAGAGGAAGACGGACACTGATAGTAGTGTTACTATCTACAAAGCTAGAATTGTCGCAAAAGGTTTTCGACAAGTTCAAGGTGTTGACTACGATGAGATTCTCTCACTCGTATCTATGCTTAAGTCTGTCCGAATCATGTTAGCAATTGCCGCATTTTATGAAATCTGGCAAACGGATAAACAAAACTGCATTCCTTAATGGATTTCTTAAAGAAGAGTTGTATATGATGCAACCAGTAGGTTTTGTTAATCCTAAAGGTCCTAACAAAATATGCAAGCTCCAGCGATTCATCTATGGACTGGTGCAAGCATCTCAGAGTTGGAATACACGCTTTGATAAGTTGATTAAAGCATATAGTTTTATGCAGACTTGTGGTGAAGCCTGTATTTACGAGAAAGTGAGTGGGAGCACTACAGCATTTCTGATAAGTATATGTGAATGACATATTGTTGATCGGAAATAATGTAGAATTATTCTGTAAAGCATAAAAGAAGTGTTTGAAAGGAGTTTTTCAAAGAAAGACTTCGGTAAAGCTGCTTACATATTGAGCTTCAAGATCTATAGAGATAGATCAAGACGCTTGATAAGTTTTTCAATAAGTACATACCTTGACAAGATTTTGAAGTAGTTCAAAATGGAACAGTCAAAGAAAAAGTTTCTTGCCTGTGTTACAAGGTGTGAAGTTGAGTAAAGACTCAAAGCCCGACCACGGCAGAAGATAGAAAGAGAATGAAAGTCATTCCCTATGCCTCATTCATAGGTTCTATAAACTATGCCATGCTGTGTACCAGATCTATTGTATACCCTGCACTGATTTGGCAAGGGAGTACAATAGTGATCTAGGAGTAGATCACTGGACAGCGGTCAAAATTATCCTTAGTGAAATAAGGATATGTTTCTCGATTATGGACATGACAAAAAGGTTCGTCGTAAAGGGTTACGTCGATGCAAGTTTTTGACACTGATCCAGATGAATCTAAAGTCTCAATCTGGATACATATTGAAAGTGGGAGCAATTAGCTAGAGTAGCTCCGTGTAGAGCATTATAGACATAGAACTTGCAAAATACTTACGGATCTGAATGTGACAGACCCGTTGACTAAAATTATCTCACAAGCAAAACATGATCACACCTTGGTACTCTTTGGGTGTTAATCACATAGAGATGTGAACTAGATTACTGACTCTAGTAAACCCTTTGAGTGTTGGTCACATGACGATGTGAACTATGGGTGTTAATCACATGGTGATGTGAACTATTGCTGTTAAATCACATGGCGATGTGAACTAGATTATTGACTCTAGTGCAAGTGGGAGACTGAAGGAAATATGCCCTAGAGGCAATAATAAAGTTATTATTTATTTCCTTATATCATGATAAATGTTTATTATTCATGCTAGAATTGTATTAACCGGAAACATAATACATGTGTGAATACATAGACCAACAGAGTGTCATTAGTATGCCTCTACTAGACTAGCTCGTCAATCAAAGATGGTTATGTTTCCTAACCATGAACAAAGAGTTGTTATTTGATTAACGAGGTCAAATCATTAGTTGAATGATCTGATTGACATGACCCATTCCATTAGCTTAGCACCCGATCGTTTAGTATGTTGCTATTGCTTTCTTCATGACTTATACATGTTCCTATAACTATGAGATTATGCAACTCCCGTTTACCGGAGGAACACTTTGGGTACTACCAAACGTCACAACGTAACTGGGTGATTATAAAGGAGTACTACAGGTGTCTCCAATGGTAGATGTTGGGTTGGCGTATTTCGAGATTAGGGTTTGTCACTCCGATGGTCGGAGAGGTATCTCTGGGCCCTCTCGGTAATACACATCACATAAGCCTTGCAAGCACTGCAACTAATATGTTAGTTGTGAGATGATGTATTACAGAACGAGTAAAGAGACTTGCCGGTAACGAGATTGAACTAGGTATTGGATATCGACGATCGAATCTCGGGCAAGTAACATACCGATGACAAAGGGAACAACGTATGTTGTTATGCGGTCTGACCGATAAAGATCTTCGTAGAATATGTAGGAGCCAATATGGGCATCCAGGTCCCGCTATTGGTTATTGACCGGAGACGTGTCTCGGTCATGTCTACATTGTTCTCGAACCATAGGGTCCGCACGCTTAACGTTACGATGACAGTTATTATGAGTTTATGCATTTTGATGTACCGAAGGTTGTTCGGAGTCCCGGATGAGATCACGGACATGACGAGGAGTCTCGAAATGGTCGAGACGTAAAGATTGATATATTGGAAGCCTATGTTTGGGCACCGGAAGCGTTCCGGGTGAAATCGGGATTTTTCCGGATTACCGGGAGGGTTACCGGAACCCCCCGGGAGGCAAATGGGCCTATTGGGCCTTAGTGGAAAAGAGAGAAGAGGCAGCCCACAAGCCTAGCCGGCGCCCCCCCTTTCCCAAGTCCTAATAGGACTAGGAGAGGTGGGCCGGCCCCCTCTTTCTCCTCCCCCCCAAGAGTCCTAGTTGGAATAGGATTGGAGGGGAGGAGTCCTACTCCCATCGGGAGTAGGACTCCTCCCTGCGCCTCCCTCCTAGCCGGCCGAACCCCCTGCCCCTGGCCTTTATATACGGGGGCAAGGGGCACCCCAACACACACAACTTGATCCTTGAGATCGTTCCTTAGCCGTGTGCGGTGCCCCCTGCCACCAAATTCCACCTCGATCATACCATTACAGTGCTTAGGCGAAGCCCTGCGTCGGTAGTACATCAAGATCGTCACC
This sequence comes from Triticum monococcum, assembly GCA_034509565.1. Lineage (NCBI taxonomy): Eukaryota > Viridiplantae > Streptophyta > Magnoliopsida > Poales > Poaceae > Triticum > Triticum monococcum. Next base: position 575,718,543 of record CM067847.1, read on the forward strand.
ACGCCGTCGTGCTGACGGAACTCTTCCTCGACGCTTTGCTGGATCGGAGCCCGAGGAACGTCATCGAGCTGAACGTGTGCTAAGAACTCGGAGGTGCCGGAGTAACGGTGCTTGGATCGGTCGGATCGGGAAGAAGACGTATGACTACTTCCTCTACGTTTTGTGATCGCTTCCGCAGTCGGTCTGCGTTGGTACGTAGACAACACTCTCCCCTCTCGTTGCTGTGCATCACCATGATCTTGCGTGTGCGTAGGAAAATTTTCGAAATTACTGCGTTCCCCAACACTGCCCCCTCCCCGCCGGCGCGCCACCTCCTCCCTCTCCACCGCACGACACCCCCGCCCGACGCACCCCGATGCCGCCGGACCAGACCCATGCCGCGGCGACCCCAACTTACCCCACCTTTCTTCTTCCTCCAGCGCGCAGCCCCACCACCCCTTCCCCCAGCGCGCAGCCCCGCAGTCCCTCCCTCCAGTGTGCCGCCCCGCACCCCCTCCCTCGAGCATGCCGCCCCGCCATGGTCCTCCCTCCAGCGTGCCGCCAGACCACGATCTACGCAGCGCTTCCACGTGATCCTCTATACGCAGTCGGTGTCTCACCTCACGCCGCCGCACAACATCTTCCTTGCGTCGCGACAGCCACCCCAGTTCAGGCGTAGTAAGTACCTCAGTATGAGTTCAAAACGGTGGTCCGTTCGGAATAAAAGAAATGGCAGAAATTCAAATTGTAAAGTTCAAGCAAAAAAAGAAACCCCATGAAAATCCTGCTTAGTAAGTACCTCAGCACAAGTCATAAAATGAGATAAGTTCAGAACAACGTTGTCAACAAAATGTTGAGTTAAAAAAAGGAAACAAAATAAACACATTTTCTTTTTGAATAAAATATCATTCAGTTTGATGATACAAAACATACAAGTACAGGGGCGACGATACAGTAAACTGTTGAAAACTTATGAGAAAAATATTACCAAAAAAATAGAGCAAAATCTAGTTAGTGAAAACACGCTTAGTACAAACCCATGCAAGCATCAGTACAAGCACCCTTTTTCGGAACCATTCAAAATTACTCTACAAAAAGTAGCTCAGTACAAACATACATATATATCAGTACGACTATGTTTTTCACACGAGAAAACAGCAGGATCCGTCATGCCGTATTCAAAATTACTCTTAAACGGTTGTGAAGTAGAGAAAACGTTCAACATGACTAAGTTTCGCATTTTCGATAGTTATCCAACGGTATATTATTTGCCATATTTCGACAAACTTTTTTAAAAAAATCACGTTCAAAATCAAATTTGACCGTATTCGAATTCGTTTTTAAACTATAAGGAATTAGAAAAATATTTCTATACGAAAAAGTTGCGCATTTTACATAGCTTTCCAACACCGTATCACTTGCGTCAATCCGACAAACCGTTTGCAAAAAATCGCAAAAATACGTTTTTCCCAGAATTTCACCGTTTTCAAATTACTTTTAAATCATATAGAATTAGAAAAAACAATACATATATGGAAGATGCGGATTTTGACCAGATTTCCAACGCCATCTTATTTGCTCAATTCCGACAAACCTTTTGAAAATCGAGTCCAAAATACGATTCACGTTTTCGGTTTTAAAAAAGGTTTTTTCAAAACTACTCTTAAACCATAATGATTTTGCAAAAATGTTCAATATACTTGAAATATGGTTGTCAAGAGCTTTCCAACGATATATTACACGCCACGTTCTGACAAAAAAATTACAAAAAGTTTTTTGAACTAAAGAAGACGATGAGTTAAACACAATTGAAAGCATCAGTTCAACCCGCTTCGACAACATCAGTTCAACCACCTGAAACCGTCAGTTCAAAAAGGGTAACAAAATAATATTCTGTTACTAGTAACAGAATAGCGACCGAAGTGGTTGCAAAATGGTAGGATCATCATGGATGTGCCAGGGGCCACGACCGAAGTGGCGACCCTGAAGCAAGCGCTGTCCGAGGCCGAAAACAAAGCGGCCGGGGAGCGCACCGAGCGGGAAAAACAAGAGACACGGGTGGGCGAGGTGCAGCAAGAGCTCCAGGGTCTCGTGAAGAAGCACGAGACTTTGGAGCTTAACTCGAAGATGCGAGAGTCTGAGCTTTACGCGGCCCTCGAGAGCACAAACCATGCCAAGGCCGAAGCCCAAAGGGCCCTCCAGGAAATTGAGGCGATGAGGAAGATAGCGGCGGGTAAGGCATTCATTATGCAAAGCAAGCATGTGAAAGTAAATTACTTGTTACTTACCCGAGTCCGGAGCTCTCCAGGAGCGTTCGTAGATTTGCCCCACAGTGTGTCGGATGCCGCCAAGTACTACTAGGCCGAGGAGGGAAGCTCGACGGAGAAATTTTTCTGGTCTCAGTATACTGGGACCGAACACCCGATGCATGTGAGCGACCAGCTGAAGCAACTGGTCGAGCTGCACAAGGCGACCGAACAGGCCATGAGGGGCCTTATAGTCCGGATGTGGCCTGGCGACTCCCTTCCCAATAGCTACTTTGGCCTGGTGAGGCGGCTTGTGGATGCCTGCCCAAGGCTGGAAGTCATAAAGCGGTCCGTCTGCATTGAAGGTGCACGCCGGGCTTTTGCCCGTGCGGAGGTGCACTGGGCCAACACTACAAAAAAAGACACATCCGTGACATTTTGGGCCGAACGTATTTTTTCTGTCATACATATGACACTTCTATGACAATAATTGTGACAAAACCCGGTATCATCATAGATGTGGTGGGCTCCTACTTCTATGACAAAAAATCATGACAGAAAATGGGCTTTTCGTCCTGGGCGGGCCAGAGACGCAGCTGCATGACATTCTTTGGGCCGTCCATGACGGAAAAAACCATGGTAGAAGCGAGGGGGAGGTAAATTTCGGGGAGTTCCCGGTTATGGTGGGAGGTCGGGGGCCGAGCGATGCGCGCTTATCTCGTACACGTACGCGTGTGTGCGCGAGGCGTTGGCTCTAACTGAACCCGAGCGAGGCGTTGGGCTTTAACTGAACCTGAGCAATTGCACTGCAGGCTACGCGTTACTGAACCCAAGCGATCAATCGATGGCTGTTAACTGAACCCGATCGAGCGATTCCTTTGCTACTGCTGCTAACTGAAGCCGATCGATTGGATGAACAGTGAGCGTTGCGGCGGGGGGGGGGGGGGTTGGATGAACAGTGAGCGATGGCATTGCCTTTGGATGAACAGGACCCCGTGGTGTGGTGGAGGGTTGGATGAACAGTAGACGGTGGAGGGGTGGATGAACAGGACCCTGTGGTGTGGAGGGCTGGATGAACAGTAGATGGTGGAGGGGTGCCTGTGGAGGGGTGGTTGAACAGGACCCCGTGGTGCGGAGGGCTGGATGAACAGTAGACGGTGGAGGGGTGCCCGTGGAGGGGTGGTTTAATAGGACCCCGTGGCGTGGAGGGCTGGATGAACAGTAGACAATGGAGGGGTGGTTGAACAGTAGCCAGTGGAGTAGCGCGCGGTGGAGGCTGGATGAACAGGAGCCCGTGGAGGCTGGATGAACAGGAGCCCGTGGAGGATGGATGACCAGGAGCCCGTGGAGGCTGGAGGAGGTCGACGGTGGAGATGAACAGTATCCCGCGGAGTCCCGTTTTGTGGTACGCCACACCCCTCCCGATGAACAGGACCCCCGTTTCGACCGTAGCGCTCCAACACAAGTTCGTTTCGTCCATTTTGCGGTACGCCACACCCCTCCCGATCAACAGGACCCTCGTTTCGACCGTACGAGGTCCATTTCCTCCGTTTTGCGGTACGCCAGACCCCTCCCGATGAACAGGATCCCGTTTCGAACGTGGCCGGTCGAACACAAGGCCGTTTCCTCCATTCTGCGGTACGCCAGGCCTCGTTTCCATCGCCTGTTCCGTCCAAGCCCTCCCGATGAACAGGTCGCATTCCGTTGCCTCCCGATGAACAGGACGCATTCCATTGCCTCCCCATGAACATGACGCATTCCGCTGCATCCCCATGAACACGACAACGACGCTGTTTCTTCGTTCCGACCCAGCCATGTACGCGAGCCCTGGCCGTACGTATGCGCGAGTAGGCGTTCGAGACCCCGCCCGTATGTACACATACATGGCCGTATTTTCTTTCTTGCACCCTGGCCGCTATACGTACGTGTACATGCTATGTGCGCGCCTCTACTACGACACGTGCGCGCCTCTACATCGACCAATATATATGTACGTACAAGTTTGCGACCAGAATGACAACGCTACGTACGCTTTGACCAGGTGGGTCCCGACTATCAGGCACTTCCTTGCGTGCGAAGATGTAGCTGGTGGGTCCCAGTAGTCAGGGGGGCGAAATACAGTGGCCCTTCCGGTGGGTCCCCGCTGTCAGGTGGAGGAATAATTATTTTGCACGTAATAAGGAGGCACTTTCTTGTTGCAGCCGTGGACCCAGCTGTCAGCCTCTCCACGTACAGTCCACGTCTGATGGAAGCCGTTCCTTGACCACGTTGACCACACCGTGTCGAGAGCACCAGGGCGGTGGACGACGGCGAGGCCTAGGAAGGGGACGACGCAGAGCCGGGGAAGACACGGCAGTGGATGCCCACGCGTAGAGGAGTTCGAGGGTTCACTAGTTCGCTGCGGTGTGAGGCTGCCAGCCGTTGGATGGCCGGGCCAGCCGTTGGATGGACACCGTACGGTCACTGGAGCTAGAATCATGCATATTGACTAAGTTGACAAAGCCCTCCGTCCCCGTCAACTTAGTAGGCCCATAAGTCAGCCTCCTACCAAGGTGGGTCCCAGCTAGCAGGGGGTATTCATTTTTTTGAGCGTAATAAGGAGGCACTTCCTTGCGTGCGAAGATATAGCTGGTGGGTCCGAGCAGTCAGCAACGATAACATTTTTTTGCGAAATATAGAGGCCCTTTCGGTGGATCCCTGATGTCAGGTGGAGGAATCATTATTTTGCGCGTAATAAGGAGGCATTTCCTTGCGTGCGGCCATGGACCCAGCTGTCGGCCTCTCCACGTATATCCACTTCAGATGCATATCGGTCGTTGACCACGTTGACCAGGCCGCGCCGAGAGCACCAGGGCAGTGGACGACGGCGAGGCCTTGGAAGGGAACGACACGGAGGCAGGGAAGACTCGGCAGTTGTTTCCCACGCGGAGGGGAGTACGACTGTACGAGGGTTTACTGGTTCGTCTGCCGTCACCGGAGAATAACAGCAGGTGTGGGTGAGTAGAGGGATGGCTAGGCCAGTGATGGGAGTACGGTGGGGCGGTGAGGCCTGTGCGGCAGCACAGCCGGCCGCGGGGAGGAGGGAGCAGGCAGTCCCGCCGGCGCTTGTTTGAGCGGCTGGAGCAGGAAGAACAGAGATTAAAGAAGCACGACGGCCGTTTGATGGACATCCAACAGTCACTACTTGTGCGTCAACCTTTTTTTAGGAAGGCCTCAAATCTGTGGAAAACAGCATACAACCCATCTGCCATTATTTCTAATAATTTACAGCGCATTTTCTAATTCTTAAGGTTTTTTTGGAGCCCATATTCTTATTGTTAGCATTACAACCCATATTGTTGCCACGGTTAAAAAATTAACGAAATTTTGCATATTTTGGTGCGGTCTGAACTGTTTTTAATCCCGAAATTTCGACTCACATTCAAACTGATTTGAAAAATGAATGTATATCAATATAAAATCCAACAAATTCTCCACGCATAAAAATTAATGTAATTTAAAATCTCAAAATGAAAAAAAAGATATTTTAAACTAATTGCCGGTTTGATGTGTTTTAAAAATGTACAACCCATTTCTCATTACTGGTGGGGCATTTTCTCGGCCAGCCGAATGAAGCTCTCCTCGTCTTGAAAGATTTGCAGCCCAACAGGCCTGACAAAGCGACTTACTTGGCAAATCACAAAAAAACTGGGCTGTGGTCGTGGACCCAGCTGTCAGCCTCTCCACGTACAGTACTCTTCTAATGGAAGTCGGTTGTTGACCACATTGACCACGCCGCACCGAGAGCACCAAGGCGGTGGACGACGGCGAGGCCTAGGAAGGGGACGACACGAAGCCAGGGAAGACGCGGCAGTGGATGCCCACGTGGAGAGGAGTATGAGGGTTCACTAGTTCGGCTGCGGCGTGAGGCTGCCGTCGCCGCAGAGTAATAGGGGGTGTGGGTGAGTAGAGGGATAGCATGGGCCAGCGGTGGGAGTAGTAGGGGGCGGTGAGGCCTCCGCGGCATCACAGCCGGCCACGAGAGGCAGGAGCACGTGGCACGACCGGCCCAACTTTGGGCGACTGGAGCAAGAAAACCAGAGGTTGAAGAAGCACTACGGCTGTTGGATGGACATCGTACGGTCACTGGAGCTAGAATCGTTCATATTGACTAAGTTGACAAAGCCCTGCATCCTCGTCAACTTAGTAGGCCCACAAGTCAGCCTCCCACCATGGTGGGTCCCAGCTAGCAGGGGGAGTATTAATTTTTCTGTGCGTAATAAGGAGGCACTTCCGGTGGGTCCGAGCTGACAGCGAGGGGAACATTTTTTTTGCGAAATACGGTGGCCCATCCAGTCGGTCCCAGCAGTCAGGGGCAAACGTTTTTTTTCACGAAATATGGTGGCCCGTCTGGTGGGTCCCAGTAGTCAGGGGGAAACGTTTTTTCCGCAAAATACTGGTGGCCCGTCCGGTAGGTCCCTGCTGTCAGGTGGATGAATAATTATTTTGCGCGTAATAGGGAGGCACTTCCTTGCGGCTGCCGTGGACCCAGCTGTCAGCCTCTCCACGTATAGTACTCTTCCGATGGAAGTCGGTCGTTGACCACATTGACCACGCCGCGCTGAGAGCACCAAGACGGTGGACGATGGCGAGGCCTAGGAAGGGGACGACGCGGAGCCAGGGAAGACGCGGCAGTGGATGCCCACACGGAGAGGAGTACAATGGTTCACTGGTTCGGCTGCGGTGTGAGGCTGCCCTCACCGCAGAATAACAGGGGGAGTGGGTGAGTGGAGGGATGGCCTGGCCAGCGGTGGGAGTAGTATGGGGACGGTGAGGCCTCCACGGCAGCACAACCGTACACGGGAGGCAGGAGCATGCGGCACGACCGGCGCTGCTTTGGGCGGCTGAGGCAAGAAGACCAGAGGTTGAAGAAGCACTACGGCCGTTGGATGGACATCGTTGACCATGCTGCACCAAGAGCACCAGGGCGGTGGACGACGGCGAGGCCTACGAAGGGAACGACACGGAGCCGGGGAAGACACGGCAGTGGCTGCCCACGCGGTGGAGAGTACGAGGGTTGTCTGGTTCGGCTGCCGTCGCCGGAAAATTAATAGGAGGTGTGGGTGAGTAGAGGGATAGACAGGCCAGGGATGCGAGTATGATGGGGCCGTGAGGCCTTCCCGGAAGCACTGCCGGCCAGGGGAGGCGGGAGCAGGCCGTTCCGACGGCACTGGTTTGGGCGGCTGGGGTAGGAAGATCAGAGACCGAAGAAGCACGATTGCCGTTAGATTGACATCTAATGGTCTGACGCTGGTAGAGTCGATTGTTGACTAAGTTTCTTTTTTGAGAAACCTTGTGTACGCATGAACTTAGTAGGCCCACAAGTCAGCCTCCAAATCTGTGGCAGACAACATAAAGCCCATTTGCTATTTTTTATAATTTGTAGCGCATTTGCTAATTCTTAAGTAATTTATTACAGCCCATTTTCTGCCCAGAACCACGGTCAAAAAGTCCAACCTTATTTTGCATATTTCGGTGGAGTCCGAAATATTGTAATCCCGAAATGATAAACATTTTTTAAGAACTTATTGATTTCCCAAAAAAATCGTTTTGTTTTTGTAAGCAAATAAGACGTGGGACAATTTAGTTGGTTTAAGGGAAAACCAGTGGTAAAAAAATCAGCACTGGATGGGAAAAAACAACAAAAATAAGGATGTAAATATGAAAATGGAATTTTATGTGTTTTCAATATAATGATACGTGTATATGAAGTAGTAAAACTATAGGTCGAGATTAGAAAACGGATGTAGGACATGCGTTTCAAGAGGAAAATAGAACTGGGTTGTGTGTTTGATTCAGTAAAAAAAACTGCCTGTAGATGTTGTAAGACAAAATATAACTAACGCTGGCGGGCCAGAGGCCAGTAGATACCTGCTGGATCTTTGTGCCCCGTTGTCGTCATGGGTTGGGCCTGTTAAAAACAAAACAACCCTGGGCACTCTAAAACCCAGTTGAAACTTGCTCGGCCTGAAAAAACAATATACGTGCTCAATAAACAAGAGAATTCTGCAAGTACAGACTGATAACTTTGATGCATCACGGATATTGTTTTTTTATCGTGATAATAAGTTCATGCACTTGTTTCGAAAAAATTGGAGAACTGGGAATTCGAACGGCGGGTGCTTATGCTACCCATCAAATAAAAATCAGCTGCCTGAAAATTTGTTTCGAAACAAATGATTCAGCTTTATATCCACGTCGACCCTCGACATGATGGTTGGAAGCAAATGCAAGTTCATACCAAAATATCGTTAACAACAATACCAACTTGCGGATGACAAGGTAGTACAACTACCAATACCAAACTAACTTATAATCTTTTTACTCCTAGCCCTAGTGTTCGTCTGGTAGAAAATCTTGTAGAGGACCAGCTCCCGCTCCTTCTCTTGCTCCAGGTCCCCGAGGTGGTACTGGTGCATCACCCAGTTGGTCCTCTGCTGGTTGAAGTTCTTGTTGGTGTGCAGCACCAGAACCTTTTTTGTTGCCCGTCTGCCGGCCGTTGACCATCACCGGCAAGGTATTGCCGGTCTTGTGCCAGATCGCATGCATGCCGCACTCCAACTGTATCTTGCGACGCGTCCACGTGCCCCTTTTGAACGCCCTAGAATTGCGCAGGAAGAAATGTTTCCTTAGGCCACTCAGTGTGATACCCGCAGTATTGTGGAATACAGGTTTTAGTGTACCTAGTTGGCATTTTCATAACATCTTTGGCATGTTGCAGTCACTTGTTTCACTTTTTATTAACTGTCAAATTGTAATTGCTTCACCAGGTCTGCGTCTAAAAAGAAAAATATAGCTATAAACAAAGGAATATGTTTGTGCAAGTAGACGGCTGATCGGTGTCTTACCTGGAAGTTTCTCAGGTTGGGTGTAACATATGCCGTGCTTGCTGTCGATGGTTGGTATGAACAAATCGATGAGAGACTGAAATCTCGCGCTATCAGCACTCACTTTGTCCTCAAGGTGCTCGATCAGCTCCTGATCCGTGGGATCGAACTTGACACCAGCCGGCAGCACGGGCCAATCCTTCTTCGACTTGCATCGGTAATTGCAGTTATATGGTACTCAATGTATGATCAATCGACTGTCTTAAGTGAATGATGAAAGATTTCGACAGATAAGTGGTACTCAAAATCTGAAGTCCAGAATACCCGAACACGCCGCCGGGATTCTTGTGTCACCTCACGCGCAGCGTGTTGTCACGTCAATTCAATGTGTGGACATGATGAATAATTTGACCGACGTATACGAGTACTGCTACTGTACTACTTACTAGTCGTATTTAGTGTCACAATTTATACATAGGTTTAACTAACAAATATACACACATGGTCTATTCTGCTAATATTAGCAGAATAACTATTCTGCACACCACTTCGGCGCTGCACGCTCAACAGAAGCGCACTGCATCATTTTGACGACGAGCACTGCAATAGACACTAGTGAACTTCTCGTCGGAAAAACAGCACGCGTTATTTTTTCGGTACTGTTTTCGCTCTAATTTTTTAACCGTTTATCGGAATGATGCGTGTAATATACCATTGAAAAGCTATGGATTAGGCGCAACTTCGACATGTTGAACACTTTTCGGGATTCCACACGGTTTAAGAGCAGTTTTGAAAATAGTGCGGCGGATGACGAGTGGCAGGCGTTTTTTTGTGTTTTTTCTAAACCGCTTGTTGGAATGAAGCAAATGATATGCCGTTGGATAGATATCGTCAAGGCACATCTTTTTCATATATAAATCTTTCTCTAATTCATTACGGTTTAAGAGCAGTTTCAAATTTACTAAATCACGAAACTCTGTTTTTCAAATTTTTTGAAGTTTTCGGTACTGTTTTTGCTCCAGTTTTCTAACCGTTTGTCGAAACGAGACATATGATACGCCGTTGGAAAGCTACGGACAAGGCGCAACTTTCATATGTTTAAATGGTTTTGAGGTTCCTTACGGATTTTAGTTAATTTCGAAAATCGTGCGGCTGACTTCGAGAGGCAGCGGCTGTTTTTTCGTGAAATTTTTACGAACGGCTGGTCAGAATAATTCAAATCATATGCTGTTGGAAAGATATCGACGAGACGCAACTTTTTCATGTAGAACACTCTCTCTAATACCTTACGGTTTAAGAGCAGTTTCGATTTTACCGAAAAGCGGACACTCTGTTCTTCGCGAGACCAAAATCGTCATATTTACTGCATCGGACAGAAGAACGCACTGCTTCAGACGAAATACCACACTTCATTAGATGGTCAAGGGCACTGCATGGTTTCTTTTTGTTTAGACGTATTTTTTCTCGGACGGGGAAAGAAGAACGCACTGCTTCAGACGGAATACCGCACGTCATTAGATGGGCAAGCGCACTGCATGGTTTTTTTTGTGGGACGTAAATTTTTCCAAACCTGGTGGAGTGCACTTCGTGTCGAGCGTTGGTACTGCAGGGACGAGGTGAGTGCACTGCATCAATTTTTCTTTTTCCAATATTCTTTCTACTACACACAACAACAGAGTGAGCTACATTAAAAAAAATCAACTTTTCCAATTTGTTTTTGCACTCGGCAACATAGTGAACCACTGGGAGAGAGAAGATCACTGCGGCAATGAAACAAGTGAGCTGCACCTAAACAATTTTTTTGTTGTTTTCTTCAATGAATGTTTCCGAGAGAGCTGCGACCTGTACATATCTGGACTACGAGCCGGGGCGAACGAACTACAATGATCCTCGTTTTAATCCATAGTACAAACACACACAAATTACAATGACGAGGAACTACTACAACAACAAAAAAAGAACTCCACTTTTTTGCACAAACCGAGCTGCACTGGAGTGGCACCAGGAACTGCAACACGCCATGTAGAGCACCTCCTCACTCACTCCAGCGATCTACAAAGGACAGCGTGGCCAACCACACAGAGAGCGGCCACTGGCACATCCACAGCACCACACCAAGATCATAGGCGAACTGCAGACAAGCAAAATCTGAAGAAAAAGAAGGTCCCAAAGTGCAATAGAACGACGGTGACGCACCGCACCACAGCATGGGGAACCAAGTGAACTGCAAGCCGACGGCGCCCTATCCTCAACTGAATGCCGGTGATGGGAGACAAGATTGAGATGCCCATGGCGGCACCTGCGGGCATAAGGGAGATGAAGTTGCAGCCCACCACCACCACACCCCCAGCGGTCGAAGTCCAGCGGGCCGCGCGTGGCATGGCGTGCAGGCCTGGTTGCCCAGATCCAGGGGCACGCGGTCAGGAAGGGCAGCATGAGACGGACGGCGATGGAGGATGGTGGTCGGGGTCAACACGAGATGCACTGAAACGCATGCACTCATCGTACGCACTGCACGCACGAGTGCCACCGAGCTGCACTGCCACCGAGCTGCACTGCCACCGAGCTGCACCACGAGCGCCACCGAACTGCAGAGAGTCCTCTCACCCAGGAGCCACCAAAGGCATGAGCGACCTAGACCCATCAGCCGTCAAGTCCAGGATGGGGAGGAGGCCGGACGGGGAAGCTTCCCCGGCCGCAGCGGCGGGGGTCCAGGCGGGACGCGATGGAGGCGGATCCCACCGGATCCAGCACAGGGAGAGGTTGCTGTGGCGGGGCGATCGCCATGGATGGGGAGGAGGCAGTGGTGCTGGCCGGAGGGGGCGGACCGGAGGGGCTGGATCCGGCGGCGGGGCGTCGCGGGTGTCTGGCGGGGCATGGATCCGGCGCGGCGGGGTGGTGGAGCGGGGATCCGACGGCGCGGGGTTGGAAGGGGAGAAGGTCGGGGGTGGTGGAGCCGTGGCGCGGCGGGGCTCGCCGGGGTGGGCGCGGTGGAGGAAGGTGGGGGCGAGGCGGGGGAAAGGTGGGAGAAGGTGAGGTGGTGCTCTGGCGGCGGCGCCGGTAGAAGGTGGAGGGAGGTGGGGGTTTGGATCGGGGGAAGAGGGAGGTGGGTGTCGTGCGGGAGCTGGGGGTGGGCTTTGTTATAGGCAGTGGGGTGGTTCGGTTCGCGGTGCGGTACGGAGAGGGTGTTAGCAGAATAAGCGATTCAGTGTGCAAAATAAGACTCTTAAGGGTGTTATCATAATAGACCCACCCTATATATACATACATATATATATATATATATATATCCTACGCAGATAAGAATAGGACAAAGTGATGGCTTATGCACATCATCTCCATCATCATTATCAGTACATCCTACGCAGGTGAGTTAGGATGCACTAGATCCCAGGAAGGTATGTATCCTTCAAACCAGAGGAGTGCTTCAAACTAACAACAATACATAATATCCAACAAAAGAGGGTTGTGCTACAGCAGCAGAATACATGGCTCAGTCTAGATATCAGCACGAATCAAGTTGTGCATATTTGCTGTTGGCATGAACCACGCATCGCTGCATGTCGGGTTTGCAAAAGCCATCCATCACATGGAAGCTTGGTGCCTTTCACACACTGAAGATTATCTGGCAACAAGCTGTGTCGACGAATCTCTGGATATGGTGATTCATGAAACCCATGGTATGATGTGTAAACATAGCCTCCCTTGCGAATGGAAGTTGCATAGCACAGTAATCATCGCCGGTGATATGATCGATGATTGGTTGGATGATCAGATAATTGAGCCTGAGCAACAAGGAGTGGTTGCCGAGGCTGTAAACCCGCCTCCAGTTGAATACGCCTGGCCCAACAGAGCTGGGATCTTTCTCGAACACGAAGCAGCCATAGCCATCAATGTCACGAACGCCCCACACATTGTACTGCATGTGGTTTGATGTAATGGTTTGGTCAATTTGGTACATGCGAATGAGCATCAAATGACCGCCGTCAGCTGAACGAGCGATAAACCACCACGCATCGGTTGGTATGATTCCAGGTCCTGGAATCATGAAGGCCAGCGCATTTGCGTCTGCTGCAACAATTCAAATTGGAGACCAAAAGAACAAAAATAAACAATCATGTTCAGAGTATGTGTGGAATTAAGATTATTATAACAGTGACACATATCATAGACAGAGAATTGCAATGCCGTGGTCATAATCATACCCCAAGTTAAAAATAATAATCCAATGGCTTTCATATTCTAGCAATATGTCATGGTTCAAACATCATGTAACAATGAGAGGAAAACAACTATGACAGCGCCTACTCATATTCTACCATAGCACTTACTACTACTGTTCTCATATCAACTCTAAGCAATAACATGCATTGTTATAAAAATCTTGTAAATGAGAGTAACATATAGCAATCATGATGTTATGCTCATAATATGTATTCTAACAATCATTAGATGCCAATTGTTCTCAGATCAACTCTAACAATAACATGTGTGGTCATAAAAATCTAGGAAATGAGAGGAACAAATAGCAATGATGTGGTTATAGACATGCTATGCATTCTAAATTTGTAACATACGAACATGCAGTCGTATTCATAAGGTAAAGATGAGATGAGATAGAACAATTACACGATGATAGATTCCACCAATATAGGTAGCCAATCTGTGCGTCGACCGCGTAAACGATGCCATCATGCACTATAGCATCAGACAGAAATGTTTCCTCAATAGGATTGATGATGTGCCATAACCATGTATGGCGACCGGATTCTAGATAGAGTAATCCCTTGTTGAACAAGGCAATGAGCTTGCAATCCATGTAGTCTTCTACTAGTAAGTGAGCGGGGGTAAAATGAGTGAAGTGAGGGGGGGGATATGGTACGCGCGAGCTACCAAGGAAGATGGCGCGGGCGGGCGAGAAGTGAGCGGGGGTAAATGGTGTGCGGCCGACGATGGGGAAGAGAGGAGGAAGAAGAAGAGAGGAGGAAGAAGAGTGGAAGACGGGGAAGAAAGTGCATTAAATCTCAATTCTACTAGTACTACTACCAGGATATACCGTCCTTCGGAGTGTAAATAGTTACACCAATGACATGTGGGTCTACCACAACATGGCCCATATGTCAGTTAATGGAGGATAGAGGTGCGTAGGCGTATTTGCGGAAGCGTGCTCTACTGGCAAACATGATGGTAGTACTGGGTAAGGCTGATTTAGTAACACCAACACGCTGGTTCAGCTTATTGATTGCGTGTCCCATCTGCTGCAGCGTGTATTGTCACTTCACTGCGAAGACTAGTTGAATAGTTCTCTCTGACCGAGATGGGGAATAAATGGATCGCGAGGACTTCCTTTCAATAGTATCCCTATGCCTCTACACTCACTTCACTCATTTTGCTCCGTACCTAGTCACTTGTTGAAATCTGTAGAAAGACAAATACTCCGTATTTGGGAACAGAGGGAGGCTTTTACTCCGTACTATTTGGGAACAGAGGGAGTATCACCATATGGAGGGAACAGAGGAAGCTTGAAATATGAACATGTCAATGGGAGGGAGTAAGCCCCATGCGTGCATGCATGCAACATGCAACACTCACACGTACCCATGGACGCACGCAACACTTACGCACCCATGCGGCACACATCACACGACGCAACACACATGCTCACGCTCAAGTGCTCAACCTACTCCCTACGTCCGTGAAAGACTGTACATTGAGAGATTTACACATTGACCAGGACATAATTAACACCCAAAAGTAGCAGATTTATGTGTCCATGCGACCATTGAGATAAGAAGATTAAATGAAGGCCGTTGCATGCTGTAATTAAGGGTAGACATGTAGCCTATACCTACAGCACAAGTTGGTGCATTAGTCAATCAATATCGATTTAGATTAAAGGCTAAATGCATTGGAAGTGTAGATGTACATCATGTAGTACACTCTTTGTTGGAATACCGAGGGAGGACACGTGCATGCACTCACACACACAGCCAGGGCGGTTCGCGCGCAAGGGTTGGACTCGTGTCGCACCCGCGTAAAGTTTTGTTTAACTGATTTCTTTGCTCTGCCAACTGACAGGTGGGACCTAGAAACCAGGTGACAATTTAACCAGTCAACAAAGTGCCACGTCGACTATGTGGCCGGTCAGTAGGGTGCAATACGGTGCTCTACGATGAGCTAGTGATCGCATAATCACCGCAAAACTATATATAGTGACCGTAAAGGGCGTACTATTACATACGTTGACCGCCAGTGTATTTTTCTCATTTCAAATTAAGCCATATTAATCGGAAAGGACGCAGTATGGACTACTACTACAAGTACTAGTACTGCTTTGATGTGTCCCGTTAACTCGCCGAACAAGGAGAAGCTTGCTTACTACGCCTCTCCCTCGGCCACACGCGCGGTGGTTCGCATGACGAGGAGAGGGTTTTGACTATAGTGCCCTCTCCCTCTCCCTTGCCATCGCCCTCGCGGTGGACGTGCAGCAGTTCAATCGGTGTCAGATTGCCAGAAGCATATTGTACTATAGTATCATCATTGTTGGACCTTCCGAAGAGGCGAAGAGCCAAGTGCAAGGTTCACACGAGTACGAACTGTTGAACCTCCCGAAGAGGCAAAGAGCCAACACAAGGTTTTATAGGAGTTGTCGTCCTAGTAGGAGTGTACTAGTACAACTATAGCGAACGATGCTATTGTATGATGCCGGCACGTCATGTATATCCAAAGCTGTGCCACCTTTTTTTTCTCAAAGAGCATGTTGGAGCCCGTGCAACAACCACACAAGTTGCACGTACACATAACACATTTATTAGTAATAAATTATGAAGGACAAATGCCAGTATGCCACACAAGTTCATCTCCAACTCATGTGATAAATTTGTGCACGACTAGTCTACATATATTCACAGCGCTACCGTTCACAATTACCATACTCCACTTACACGTTATAGATGGGCTACATGTCCTCCTCTAGGTTCCAGTCCCAGGTGTTCTTCATGGATGGCACGATCCATAGCGGTGGGCAACGGGAATCATTGTCGCAGCTTTCTAGTCCGGTTCCACACGATGGAGACTCATCCAAGCTGAAGTGGCATAAATCAGGGATAGCGTGTCCCAGCATGTCGTTCATCCGGCGGTGCGCACTAAACACACAACCATGCTTCATGAACGGCAGGCCTTCCGTGTTGTGCACGGAAGGTGGCATCTGCTTCACAATGGGGTAGCTGTCCCCGATGAAAAGCGAGTACTCTCCAAGAGTGTTCCTCGGCACCCACGTAGCATCACGAGGGTCAAACTTGGCGCCGTTCATCTGGTACACGCGGCATCCCAGATCTGGACACATGGTGATGTACATAGTCAAGGTCCATGCATAATAATGTTGTGCTCAAATGTGGAGGTCAGTAATACTGTGCAGCAAATAGTACTACTCCGGTATGGAGGAAGTAAAATAACTGGCTTATTATATATAGCCACTCTTGGCTACATGGATGAGATAGTAAGACATGGAAAAAATGGTGGAAGCTAGTGGGTTCAAGTCTTCAAGGGCCTAGCTATCTATACACGTCCTCCAAGGTAAAAAGTACTCCTACTAGTACTACAAAGTAAACTACTAGTACAACAATGAAATAGAAGGCGATAGGGTTGAAAAATGGAATACCTGGGTAGATGGTGACGGTTCGATCGTGGTAGATTATGTGACCATGTTGCACATCAGTGGTACCATGGGTAACGACTGCTAAGATAGTTGATCCCAATATGCCAAAGTCAGCTACAAGGTTCCAGGTTAGACCGAATCACGGATGCAAATGCACATCCAGGATCGGCAATCTTATTTTGATCCGGGGATGACTGGTCCCTGTAAAATAATGGAGTACCATTAGGGATGCAAATGCTGGTTTGTGCATTCGGTTTGTAATCTCTGGTACCGTAGGATATCAACCAGATGAAACAAGTCCCCTGGCTTGTCACCGCGAAGATGCGGCCTAGATGGCACATGGCGTCTTCGAACGTGTAGGGGTACAAATCTGCCGCCACCAACATGCGCCAGCCTCTACCGTTACTGCCTCCTGCATTGATGGCAATCCTTATGCCGAACACCGCGATGAGATAGTAATCATCGTAGCCACGTTGCTTTGTCGGCGGGTCCGCAATTGCTATCTTCTTCAATCTCATGTAGGCATCACCATACGTATTCTTGCCCAGCCTATCCGAAAGGCCGATCCCAATGGTGGAGAAGGGGTCTACCGGAACGGCCGCACTGCTGTGGATGTTCTGCAAAATCATGGTGGTATCCGGCCGGAGATACGCAAGCCAATCTTCGTTGGCACCGACCTAGACCTATATATAAGACGGTGGGCAGTGGAGAAATTACATGATGGAAATGGAATAACTAAGTACTACATGATCAAACTCCATTATTGACCTGCTCATCGGAGAAAATCCGACTACCTCTCAATGTCGTCAACTCTAGCGGAGTCAACGTGCAACCATGGCCAGGGAGCGGTGGACTGTTCGAAGAATTGTCCCATAGAAGAATCTTCTCCTCGAGGATGCATGGAAGACCAACAAGCATGGCCTTTTCCCAAGCCTGTTTAAGCAGCGTCTTGAAAAAGTTGGTGTAGGAAACACGTAGTCTTGCGGCGGTGAGGACGTCGGAGCAGCGTGCGATTTCTCCCAGAGAATCATCGTCCAAGGTCTCCCAGCCCCGACGAGGAGGAGAACCGCCTGGCGAATGCATGGGAGCAGTGACAAACTGGCTTCTCTTCAAGGGGAGGGGAACTGGCGAGGAGGAGATAAGAGCGCAGTAACCGCAAGGCCTCGTCCCTTCCAACTATAGATTGTTCCTCAGTGAAGGGGTGACGCTATTATTTACTACTCTAAATAATAGCACTAGTAAGAAATTTTTGGCACTAGGTAGTAGTTTTTGGTACCATGGAGTACTAGTACTAGCATTACTGAACGTTATGTGATTGCATTATATTGTAAATAATAGCACTAGTAAGAAATTTTTGGCACTAGGTGTCAGGACCCCGATTCCAAGTCACATCGATCTAGCTGGTAACACCTCATATCACTTTGCGGCCTCACACACGGTATTCCCACGGGTGTCGCCTTACCATGGCCCGGGACCGTTTGCGCCTTTTGGCTCACGTATATGATAGTGTCGCTAGCATCCATATGACAGAGAACGCGGGCCAACATGGCTAGTTGTGAGCCCAAAGCGGCACTAACCCATGGGGGCAACATGGCTAGTCGTGAACCCAAAGTCACGAACCACCGATATGTTACTAAGCTCGAGAACAATCTTGCTTTTCAGGGCAAGATGATGTGATCAAGAGAGTGATGGATTGACATGATCCTAACCCATTGACCGAAGTGTGCACCAGAAATAAGGACTAGGTAGCACGATAAACCTTAGGGTGATGATTCAATAACCAGCATGCTAAGAATGAGAGTATTGTCCATTAACTACCAAGCAACAGAGTTGCTAGGAGTATTGATTTCGCACATCACAATACACTTGTTGGCACTCCGGTTACAATAACACGGAACCGAGGAATGAACAATGATGGCAAGAAGTATTACTGCGTTAAGAATTCATAAGAGGTGGTGCAATTCTCATGACACTCCTGACATAAAGATGGTAACACTCCAAGGTAGAGAAGAGCAAAAGCTGGATTGGCATTTTGATCCGCGGAATACAATTGTTTTGACCCAATCCTAGATATGGATGAGGTTCTGGAGTTTGTTTCTCCTAGTCATTATGGAATAGGATGGCTTGACGGACCACAAGAATAATAGGCATTGATGAATACGAATGCACAACTAGTCCTGACTATCAATTGATAGACTAGGGTCAGAATACAGCTGAGGAGGGTCAACTCAAGGAACATATAACTTTCTGAGTTGTGCATGCATAGATTAGTATGTCGAACCAAGTTCAACAGGTTTCTTTCGGATAACCCATGCAGAAAGGTAGAACTGGCAGAATCACAATTATGAATGGAGAACTCCTCAAGAGTACTTTGATTGTGAGCTTTTGGTTCAAATAACTTCTGCCTTGATGGTTCATGGTATTTGGAAGAAGGAAATACCACAGACCTCGAGGGCTGTCACAAGGTTACTAATATCCTAAAGGAACTAGCAACACTATCAACATGAGGTAAGTAGGGTGAATCTCAGGTTCAAGAACCCATGAGTAGAATACCTACTACTAAATGGCATCACGGGATGCTTTCGAGAATGGTGGCCAGAATCATCACACCGGAACACAAATCATGGCTAGATTACTAGGTAATCTTCTAAGACACTTAGGGTCGTAATAATAACTCCAACTTAAATGTCGAGGCAAAAAATTACCTCAACACACCGGATAGTGTGGTTAGACTGGCCCAAAAGACATCGAACACAGGAGAAAGGGATTTGCAAATGCATCAGATTGTTTAGAAACCTGGGATGACTCGGACAGCATAACGGCTGTAAATGCTCAAAAGATTTGGGCCATTATTCAATATGGTAGCATAGCCACTCCACATCACAATATCGAGGTTCTGAGATCAACTGTCAACATACGGAAGTAGTAGGAGCTGAACTGAGGCTTAAACTCAACAATCCTAGGCAACTACGGTTTAGTAACACGTCATCCTGAGAGATAGAAGAGAAGCCTAGCTCTTAACCCCGTAGAAAAGATAAGATGACTCAGATTAGAAGGTCATGAGGATAAGGAGTAAAAAGAGCCTTACGTTCCCTTCCACAATCAATTCCCTTATATAACCAAAGCATTTCTAGACACAACTTCGACCAGTTTGGCTTGGTAAACCTACAGGCAGTCAGGCTCTGATACCAAAGCTGTCAGGACCCCGATTCCAAGTCACATCGATCTAGCTGGTAACACCTCATATCACTTTGCGGCCTCACGCACGGTATTCCCACGAGTGTCGCCTTACCATGGCCCGGGACCATTTGCACCTTTTGGCTCACGTATATGATAGTGTCGCTAGCATCCATATGACAGAGAACCCAGGCCGACATGGCTAGTCGTGAACCCGAAGCGGCACTAACCCATGGGGACAGGCATACATGAATCAACTTCGAACATGTCGGTCAGCAGCGTGTGAATCCGGATTGTAGCACTGGGCTAACAGGACTCTGGTAACCCAGGCTGTAGCAGGCTAGGCAGGACTCCGGATGTCACCGCGTGACATTTCCCCGAAGGGACAGACACAGGAACGAAGTGAAACACATGCCGGCCAGTCAACTGTCCTGAGCAGTAGTGCTGGGCTAGCAGGACTCCGGTGAACCGGGCTGTAGCGGACTACTATGGCTCATGGAAGCACAAGACTACATTTCCCCATAAGAGAGGCTACCAAGGATAAACAACTAGGTTGTCGGATCCCACACATACCAAGCATTTCAATCATACACACAATATGCTCGACATGTGTAAATACAACATGGCATCACAACATAACTCTACGACTCAATTATTTATTCATTAGGCTCCAAGGAGCGAGATATTACAAACATGGGTCTCATGACCCAACATTCAGAGCATACAAGTCAAAGCACACGCGGAAGCTTGACTTGTCGGAGTACAGACAACTACAAAAGAAGAAGGCTCAGAAGCCTGACTATCTAAACGTAGGAGGCACAAGATCGTAGCTGAGGTAACGAGCTAAACGTCGAAGTCCAAGAGGAACTACTAGCGGGACTGAAGTCTCTCTGCAAAACATAAATTAAGCAAACGTGAGTACAAATGTACTCAGCAAGACTTACATCAGAACTAACTACATATGCATCATTATCAACGAAGGGATGGTGGAGTTTAACTGCAGCAAGCCAACTATGACTCGGTGGCTATCCTGAACTACGACTGCAAGTAACTCTTTTGAGGTGGCGCACATGAGTCCACATATTCACCATATCAATACACCACTATGGATCCGCTCCCGTCTCCCTGCGAGAACGCCATCCATAGCACTCACACTTATCTTGCGCATTTTAGAGTATCCACTTTCGCTTGTCTATGAACAATGCAAGGGGTCCAAGTTTCCATATCCGAGGAATCCGGCTATTCGAAGAGATAATGATAACCCTGCAGGGGTGTACTTCTTCACACACGCTCTCACCACTTATCGCCCTGTACACATCATGTACCTCGGCAACCTTCAAGCGAAAGCCGGGCGAGGGAGTCGGCCACAACCTGACTAACCAACAAGTCTCTAGTCCAGGTTTACCGCCTATT
Organism: Triticum monococcum; assembly: GCA_034509565.1. Classification (NCBI taxonomy): domain Eukaryota; kingdom Viridiplantae; phylum Streptophyta; class Magnoliopsida; order Poales; family Poaceae; genus Triticum; species Triticum monococcum. Next base: position 575,739,881 of record CM067847.1, read on the forward strand.
CGGGTTCCATCCGCAAGGAGATCCGGCTGGGGTGTCGCTCACGGCCCCAAACGATGTGTACAGGGTTCCCAAGCCCACCATCCGGGTGCCACTTGGTACACTGTGCCACTGTGCCTAGTCTGTCCCAAGCCCACCTGTACCGGGTGCCACTTGGTAGACTACTAACACTACCTACAAACACCAGAAACTAGTTGCAACTCCTAGACAGAGATCGAGTTGATTAATAAGTCGAGAGAGCTTGGAGCGCCCGGAGCCCAATGTGTGGTATTAACTGTTCATGGATCACAAACATATAACTCAGTTCCCGAGGACGGCTGCAATGAGACAACCCACCATGTACTCCTACATGGCCTCTCACCGCTACCTTTACCAAATCGTGTTCACACACTTAGCTCACACACAGTAGGACATGTTCATCACCATTCCAATTCATCCCCGATGAATCAGACCTGACTCAACTCTAAGCAGTAGCAGGCATGACAACAAGCATGAATGAGTAGTCACATCACGGCTCAAACAACTCCTACTCATGCTAGTGGGTTTCATCTATTTACTGTGGCAATGACAGGTCATGCAGAGGAAAGGGGTTCAACTACCGCAGCATGTAACAGATGAAACATTGTTATCCTAATGCAGTAAAAGCGAGCAGGAGCGAGAGAGTGGGATTGTATCGGACTGAACAAGGGGTTTTGCTTGCCTGGCACTTCTGAAGATAGTATAACTCTTCATCGATGTCATCGATCTCATCGTCAGAATACGTCTATCGAGAGGGGACAACCACCGGCAAACAAGAGGGAACATAATCAATGCAATGCAACAATATGATGCATGCTATGGCATGGCAATATGAATGTGTTTTGGGCTAATGCAAGCTAGAACAGATTGGAATGAGTCCATTTTAACCAAAGATTCAAATGCAAACCCATTTCATGAAGTCATATTAGTGCATTAACTTGATTCACCTAAACAGCAAGGTTAAAGTATTCTAACATGCATGAAACTAGGACAGATGGATAGATTGAATTTTTCTGATAATTTTTCATATACAAATTATTTAATTTGGAGTTACGGTTGATTTTATATGAATTTTAGAAGTTTATACTAATTTATGGAATTTCCTGAATAAGAATAATTCCAGAAAAGGCATTAATGCATCAGCATTGCGTCATGCTAACCTCAGCAAGTCAACAGACCCGGTCCAGGTCAAACCTGACCAGTGGGTCCCGCGTGTCAGTGTCATTATTCTAACTAGTTTTTAGTTAGTACTAATCCTACTTAATTAGCAGGCGGGTCCCATTTGTCATTGACCCAGAGGGGTCAAACTGGGCCCACCCGGGGGTTAACTCGGTCAGCATGGTCAAACCCCTGGTCGGCAGGTCAAACCCGCCGGCGACTCGAGGCCGGCGAGGCCCGAGACGGCGGAGAGCGTCGGAAACGCACTACAGGGCACGGGCGAGGCTGTTCTTGAGCTTGTTAGAAAGCTCTTGCTAGCGCGCGTCTAGTGGTGGTGGAGGCCGGGCCTATGGTGGCCGGGGACAATGATGGCGAGCTCCAAGGCGGTGGTCGGAGTTCGGCAAAGACGGGTTCGGCGCTACGGTGATCCATAAGACGAGTTGGTGAGTTCTATAACTTCCTGGGAAGGCTCTGAGCACATTGGTGTGCTCGTACGCGAGCTGCAACGACTATGGCCACGACTTCACCATTGCCGGCGGCGAGGAGCTCACGGCTCCGGTGGCTAGGCTGGTTAGGGGAAGGGATTCACTGCGGGGAGAAGGGGGAAATGCTCGGGAGCTCACAGCGGATCCAGTAGAGGCAACGGCGAGGCCGGGGAGGTGCTAATGAAGACGGGAGGTCACCGGCGATCTCAGCGGCCAAACGATGAAGACGAGGTCGGGGGCGGCATTTTGGGGTGTCCGGCGTCGCGTGAGTAGGTGGGGAGGACGACGACGTCGCGGCGGAGGTCGGGAGCAGCTCGGTCAGGCGAGGCGGTGGTTGTGGCCACGTGGCAGTGAACGGCGGCATCGAGCGCATCGGCCATAGCAGGGGAGGACGAGGGAGAGATCCAGGGAGAGAGGGGAGAGGTGCAGGGGGTCGAGGAGGAGTGCGTGGCGACGTCCAGAGCGTCCGGCGTCAAGGGGGAGGGGCAGGCAGGCAGGGTGGTGGCGTGGCGAGCTCGGCGGCGTCGCGGTGTCCCTCCTCTGCCTACTGGCAGAGGTAGGCGATGACTGGCAGCGGCGCTGGGCTGGGCCGGCCAGGTGGGCTGGCCAGCTGGGCTGCGACAGGTGAGGCCAGGTGAGTTTCTACTCTGTTTTATAATTCTGTTTTGTTTTCTTTTTATTTAATCATTTTTCCACTGATTCAAATTCAAAAGAATTTCAAAACAGTGACGAAACCCTTTGAATAATTTTATGTTGCTAGATGGACTTTTCCAACAGCACATAAAACATTTCAAAGTTAATTGAAAATATATCCCATATATTATGAATATAATTCCAAATTCAAATACAATAATGATTTAAATTCAGTGCCAAAATAATTCCTTAAAAATGTTCAATAATTTTGGTTTGGATACAAACCCTTGCCAAAATTATCAAACATTAATGAAGGCCATTTTGGTTTCACTGAATGCAAGCTTAAGGGTTCTTGCCCCTTTTTTTATTTAAGTTTTTGAGGCTTCCACTTTCCTCAATTCAAGTTTCAGAAATTTAGACATGATGCAGGATGCTTATGAAACTAATTGCAATCAAATTCTAGGGCTGTGACACTAGGTAGTAGTTTTTGGCGTGGATTAAGAAATTTTGGGTATGTTTTTGCCATTTTTTGTACACGCCAACTAGTGTCAAAAAATGTCGTACATTATGTGACAGAGGAGTACGTACTCGTACTGTAGCAGTACTAGTACTACTTTTCTCAATTAGTAGTGCGATGTACTGTACTTCTAGTCTAGTCTTGTATAGTGCACTAGTTTTGAACTCTTGAATCTCAGGGCCAACGAGCTACAGTTGGAAGTGGAGGGTACTACTGTTCTCTAGAACCATCGCTGTACTATCAATGTAGGGGAAGTACACCTGCGTAGTGGCCTAGTGGGTACTCTCGGTGCTCTATTCAGCCGCTCCTCTCACGTAACTGGCCTACTCAGCCGCTCCTCTCACGCACACACTAGCAGCCTGTTTATCAGCGACGGTTACTGCGGGGCCAGAACATTTGAGTTATTTGATACAGCGAGACTAGGCTTTTCGCTTCCATTTGTGGAGGTGTAATGGATCTCGTCGAACTTTGTTAGTAGTTCCTTATTTATGAATGAGATGAAGCAAAGCTTTTGCCTCCGTTTCAAAAAAACAGGGCAAGAGGAATTTCTTTTATAGTAGAGCCGATAATGGAGTGAAGTCTATGCATGCAACGCCACAAGCTACAAAGTAGTAGTAGAGCACTTTACGTATAGAGCCATATTGCACAGTTCCCAACGCCCCGCCAGGCTTTTCCGGCTCCTCGGGCTTAATTGGGAGGCGCTAGTTTAAATATGCTACTAGCTGGAAGCTGCAAGCGAGGTGCGGCTAGGGCGAGCACGCGAGCCACGGGATGCTGGGAAGGAAAACCCGTTCACGTGGCTAGGCTGTCCAGTGCACCTAGATTGTGGGGCCGCACGTCCATTTGACTTCAAAACTCAAACTACCCGTGTAAAATATTGGCTCGCTGCGAAGTGTAGTAGTACTATTTTTTTAAAAGGCCACCGTGCGTTCGGCCGGGATCGAAACCACAAAATGAGGTATACACTCCCGCGACCACTAGTAGTACTCGTTGGAGTACAACGCAACCTAGAATCGCCTTTTGTCGCTAGTAGTACGTACATTGTTCCTTAGAAGAAACCCCTAAGAGCATGGTTAATAGTATAGACAGCTGCTGGCTATAAGCCAGTGCCATGTCATCTACAGCCCATCTTATAGCCAACATGTAGTAGTAGTTTATTTCTTATAGCCCGCTGACTCAGCTCTATTGTACTTGCTCTAATAATGCAAGAAACCACTAAAATGCCAAGAAACTACTACCACTTGCATACATGGCAGACTTAAGATAAGACTACCTTATCAACCATTGTACATGCTCTTACTAACAAAAATCCTCGAGTGACCTCCTACCTCCGGCCCGTCCACCTAGTCAATCCTCGGCCATGGGACGCAGCTATCGCCGCCAATAGAAGGCGAGGTCAAAACCACCGGCGGTGCGGAGCCCATGTTGCGGCAGCCCGGGTGCCAGCTCCATCCGGCGCTCGCGGCCGCTAGCTAGCCAAGATAGCTCCGTCTAGCTGCTTGTCTGCAAGGTTTGCTAGCTAGATTGGCAAGGCAGCGTGGCGGCTTGCTCGCGCGCGCCACGCTAAGGCCAGCCATCTGGCTCGAGCGAAGGACAGCGCGGCGGCTTGCTCGCTCGTGAGTCACGCTCGGGACAGCCTGCCAACCCGTGCGGAGGCCAGCATGGCGTCCGGCCCATCCGGCGGAGCGGCGGCCAACTCGCTCATCACCGGCGCCACCGACGAAGACGCATCAGTACTGTTTGAAGTAATGTTCAAGAAAAATAATGATTTGAGGGGGAATAACAGGATAGAAGGTCAGATGTGGGTCCCTCGTGTCAACGGTCAAACAAAATGTGTTGGTTTAAGCTGCCTCGTCAGCACGGACATGCGGGCCAACCCTGTCATAAATGGGTTTAAACGAACCTAATCGGTAGGAGTACGAGGTAGTTTTTGGCGTGGATTATGAAAATTTGGGTATGTTTTTGCTATTTTGTACAATAGATTCCTCCTAGGGCTGGTTGAAAGTGGTAGTTTTTTGTTAAATACTCTACATATTGTAAGTAGGAGTGAAAGTTAAGCTTTGGAAGCCAATAAGCAAGGCTAGTTACATAGTGCATATGTGTACATGATTGAAAGTAAATATCAACCATGAGTGACTAATATCTTGATGGAAAACTTGAAACTATGGAATACTAGGAAAAGAAATGCATGGTTGGAAATACTAGCAATGTTCATGTCCGTTGCAACGAATCATAACTAGAATAATACTTATTCACAAACTTGGTACAAAACACTCTAATTTTTATATACATATGTCACTAGAGATATATTATGTTTCAATTAGAATATATTCCTTGGGCTGTTTAGGTGAGGTCAGGGACGGATGTGGTTGGTTTTAAGATACTAATTATGGGTTTTTTCTGCAAATTGGTAGACAAGTGGGATGTTGGTGAGAAAAGGCAACAACTTACCTACAATCGTTAGATGTAGATCTAATGGTCAGAAACAACGGATGGCAGACACACCAACATCACCAACTTAGTCTTGTGTAGGAGTACTAGCAAGATCCGTGCATTGCACGGAACATCAAGATGCATTTTTTATAAAACACTTGTTGTGATTGACCCTTGCAGGAGTAATCCCATGTGTAAAAAATAATGATATCTCGAGAAATATGAGATAAGGTGAAGAGGAGTGGGGTGTGGTGGTGGTTGGTGGTCGAACTGAGCGGAGGCATGGGGATTGACGACGCCGGCATCGGCCACCAGGCCAGTTTGTTCTAGAGGCTTCCTTTCTTAATTGCTCAACAATGAGGTTTGTTGGAGATAAGGATGAACGAGGGAAGGTCTTGTCTGCAAATGTGGAGAGGGGTGCGGGTTTCTTTTAGTTTAATTTCCATCCGTCAGATTTAGATCGGATGGTCTATATTGCAAGATGGCACACGTACCATCATCACCAACTCAATTTTTTATAAGAGAAGAAATATAAGTATGGAGATACAAACGTATTATCGATACTTGCTTCCGTAAACTAGCATCTACATTCTATTCAATGCCTTGGCATGTGGGGCCTTAGCACAATGACTTCTCAACTATGTAAAATGAAGATTTTCCCATCGCCGACAAGGAGGGGGTGACGGTGGCGCGCTTTTTGTCTTGCTCTAGTCCTAGTAGTCATACTAGGTGGTCTAAGCACGTGTAGATTTATTCTTTTTCACGTCTCGTGTTCGCCGTACTGCCACGACTGTTCATGAATAGACGGTAATTTATTCACGGGGAAACTCTTGTTGAGCGTGTTTGCGAGAGAGAGAGAGAGAGAGAGTGCGTGTCTGATATGTTAGAGATTGAGGCAATGATAACAGATTCTTTGTGTCTATGTGTGTGGAGGATAGAGAGAGACATGTACATGGGGCTTTGTGTTGTGTAACGTGGAGACACATATACATAATTAGAGAGTGAGTGTGTGAGATACACATGCGGACATGAGGAGAGATGAGGATCCAGGTAAATGGGTGTTTGTGCGTGTCTGTGTGTGTTTGTGCACGCGTTTGTGTGTGAGAGGGAGAGAGTGTATGTGGAGTAGAGAGACCACTGATGATGTAAACCTAGTATAAGGGAAGGGGAATGGTGTGACATGTGTAGTAGCGAGATAGAACGGGTGCAGGCGGGGGGAGCAGAATATTTGGAAGAGACATCGAGTGTGTGTGTGGGAGAGGGGTGTGAGAGCGAGAGAAAGAGAGAGCTAGCGACGGAGAGAGTGAGAGCTAGCGACGGAGAGAGAGAGAGAAAGAGAGAGAGAGAGAGGAAGAGAGGGGGCGAGAGGGGTCGTTTGTGTCCATAAATGGCGTATAGATAGGGAGACAATGTTGATGTTGTCCGAAATTGGCCTATGAACGGAGATGCAAGGGAAGCAAGTCATCATGTGTGTGATAGGGATTTCATGAGAGATATAGAATAGATGGTGTAGAGAACAATGAGTGAAATCGAGAACGATTATACATTAGGGAGCTATGCAAAGAGTCACGACATATATGTATACAGGGAAGGAGCTGGGGCGGGTCCGCATGTGGGAGAGATAGAAAGAGGAGAGTGGTGCACAAGGAGACAAAGTGTGCTTGTTTGCAGTGGGGGTGGTGTGTGAGCTGAGTGCGCGAGAACCACATAACTAGGGAGATAGACGTTTGGGGGTGACGTTTTGTGTGTATGGGAAATATACACTCTACATAGTGCGTGTGCTTGGGTAAGAGAGATAGCGGGACACCTAGAGAGTGAGGCAGAGATGTGTGCATGCCCGAGAGACAAAGTGATAGAGACCTACGTTGGGGTCCGGACTTTACACGAGAGAGGGGTGTTAATGTGCTCGTGTGTTGGTGTTTGCGGGACAGAACGACTACTCTGTGTGTGTGTGTGTGGTGGGGGGGGGGGGTTGACTTCAGATAAAGAGTGAGGTGTCTATATTTGAGGGACTTTAGCGTAATTGAGATATTGTGCACTCATGGTTGATCAATTTGTTTCACAGTTTGTACTAAGAGATAACGATACTTTTGAACATGCGTGATATACCTTGATGTACCAGAATTACAAACCTAAGATTGGAATTTTGGAATTCGACTCCATCATTAGCTTTTGTAATTCATTTAAACGGAGGTACATTTTTTAAGCCAGGATTTCGTGATTTCAAATTCATATATCAAACCTAGAGATATACACATACGGGCATGTTCAAACTTTATAATCATCCACTTTATTCATACACATACACATTTTTTCTCTTTTGTCATTGAGGGAGTCCTGGATTAGGGGGTCTCCGGACAGCCGGACTATCTCCATTGGCCGGACTGTTGGACTATGAAGATACAAGATTGAAGACTTCGTCTCGTGTCCGGATGGGACTCTACTTGGCGTGGAAGGCAAGCTAGGCAATACGGATATGGATATCTCCTCCTTTGTAACCGACCTTGTGTAACCCTAACCCTCTCCGGTGTCTATATAAACCGAAGGGTTTTAGTCTGTAGGACAACAATGACAATATACAATCATACCATAGGCCAACTTCTAGGGTTTAGCCTCTCTAATATCATGGTAGATCTACTCTTGTACTACCCATATCATCAATATTAATCAAGCAGGACGTAGGGTTTTACCTCCATCAAGAGGGCTCGAACCTGGGTAAAACGTCGTGTCCCTTGCCTCCTGTTACCATCCGGCCTGGATGCACAGTTCGGGACCCCCTACCCGAGATCCGCCGGTTTTGACGCCGACATTGGTGCTTTCATTGAGAGTTCCTCTGTGTCGTCGCCGTTAGGCTTGATGGCTCCTACTATCATCGATAGCGATGCGGTCCAGGGTGAGACTTTTCTCCCCGGATAGATCTTCGTATTCGATGGCTTTGCACTGCGGGCCAATTCGCTTGGCCATCTAGAGCAGATTGAAAGCTATGCCCCTGGCCATCAGGTCAGATTTGGAAGTTTGAACTACATGGCCGACATCCGCAGAGACTTGATCTTCGATGGATTCGAGCCACAGCCGGGCGCACCACTCTGTCGCGATGGGTATGACCTAGCTCTGCCACCGAACAGTACCCCAGAGGCTGCGCCCACATCAGCTCCGACCCTTAGCTCGGAGCCAACTGCGCCAGTCGAGGACGGGCGGTTAGACACCGCCTCAGGGGCTGCAGTCTCAACGGCGATTGAGCCGAACAACAGCCTAACCCTCTGTGCAGCCTGTGACTCCAAGGTGCCGGACTCTTTTCCGGACTCCGAACCATCCGCGCCCCTGCCAATCGAATCCGGTTGGGCGCCGATCATGGAATTCACTGCCGCGGATATCTTTCAGCACTCGCCCTTTGGCAACATTCTGAATTCACTAAGGTCTCTCTCCTTGTCGGGAGAGCCCTGGCCAGATTATGGCCAACAGGATTGGGATGCGGACAACGAAGAAATTCGATGCCCACCCACCACCCACTTAATAGCCACTGTCGATGACTCAACCGACATGCTCGACTTCGACTCCGAAGTCATCGACGGTATGGACGACGATGCGGGAGGCAAAGAGGAACCACCGCCCACAGGGCGCTGGACGTCCACCTCATCATATGACGTATACATGGTGGACACACCAAAAGAAGACGACGACGAGGAACGGAAGGACGCGCCGAAGGCTTGTTCCCTCGAGAAGCAGTCAAAGTGGTGGGGCAAGCGCCGCCCAAATCCCGCCTCGGCAGAACTAACGATCATACAGACCCAGCGTTGGAGCAGGGCGAACCACTGCCGGACTATGGCAATACGGAGAATCAAACCGAACAAACTAATTCTGTCAAAGATAATAGTCCGGACGACATAACACCGGACAGGCACCCGAAGCAGCAGAATGCCCGTCAAAGGCTTGTCGCCACCGCGAGGAGTCTGAAAAAGCAGAAGCAAAGGCTCAAGGCTGCGTAGGACACACTCCAAATCAGATGGAGTAAAGTACTCAACACAACAGCGAAGTACGGCGATAATCGCCCCATCAAGGGCTACCCAAAGCGGAAGCTGCTACCTGAATTCGATGAGGAGGCCTCAGACCCCCCACAACCAAAAATCAAAACAGCGACCTGGCCGGATAGACGACCTCACGGCCAACATCGAGCGGCAAACAACGCCACTCACAAGCCAATACGCGATCCACGCGAGGGCTCGCACCAACAGGATGACGCAACCAGATCCATCTATGGACCACGTAAGCGCGCCCCAGCATATGATGTAACACAACAAACATCCGAACAACGCGGTACACCCAGATACAGGGGTGCCGCACACCCCCTATGTTTCACCGACGAGGTGCTAGACCATGAATTTCCAAAGGGATTCAAACCCGTAAACATAGAGGCATACGACGGAACAACAGACCCTAGGGTCTGGATCGAGGACTATATCCTCCATATCCATATGGCTCGAGGAGATGATCTCCACGCCATCAAGTACTTACCCCTCAAGCTCAAAGGGCCAGCTCGTCACTGGCTCAAAAGCCTCCCCAAAAACTCCATTGGAAGCTAGGAAGAGCTCGAAGACGCTTTTCGGGCAAATTTTCAAGGGACATATGTCCGACCTCCAGACGCGGACGATTTGAGTCATATAACTCAACAACCCGGAGATTCATCCCAAAAACTTTGGAACAGGTTTCTTACTAAAAAGAACCAAATTGTCGACTGTCCGGACGCCGAAGCCTTGGCAGCTTTTAAGCATAGCGTCCGTGACGAATGGCTTGCCAGACACCTCGGCCAAGAAAAGCCGAGAACAATGGCAGCATTAACAAGCCTCATGACCCGCTTTTGCACGGGTGACGACAGCTGGCTAGCCAGATGCAGCACCAGCGACCCTAATACATCTGAAGCTAGAGATGCAAACGGGAAATGACGGCGCAATAGCAATAACAAACGTCGAAATAAAGAAGACAACACGAAGAGCACGGCAGTAAATGCCGGATTCAAAAGCTCTCGGCCATGTCAACAAAAGCCACCCTCTAAAGGCACCATAGACGAATTGTCCAGCCTAAACAAAATTCTGGACCAAATATGTCAGATCCATAGCACCCCTGGTAAACCCGCTAATCATACCCATAGAGAATGTTGGGTCTTCAAGCAGTCCGGCAAGCTCAACGCCGTACACAAGGGGGAGGATACACCAAGCGAAGACGAGGATGAGCCTCTCAAGCAAGACACTAGGGAACAGAAGAAATTTCCACCAGAAGTCAAAACAGTAAACGTGTTACACGTGATCAAGGAAAGAAACAAAATGGCACTCCCAGAAAAATATGCCCAAGGGCCTATCATCGCGGAGTCCTGCCACTGGTTGTCTCAACCGATCACTTTCGACCATCGTGATTACTCAGCAAGTATCCGGCATGCAGGATGGGCTGCCCTAGTATTAGACCCAATAATTGACGGATACCACTTCACGCGAGTCCTGATGGACGGTGGCAGCAGTCTAAACCTGATACATCAGGATACAATCCGCGAAATGGGGATGGACCCAACAAAAAATTGCCATAGCAATACTACCTTTAAAGGAGTAATGCCAGGCCCAGGGGTTCATTGCACAGGCTCCCTGCTACTATAAGTTATATTCAGCTTCCCCGATAACTTCCGTAGCAAACATTTAACCTTCCACATCGCTCCGTTTCAAAGTGGCTATCAAGCACTACTCGGATGCGAAGCTTTCGCTCGCTTTAATGCAATACCGCACAATGCTTCCCTCACACTCAAGATAACTGGCCCACGTGGCATCATTACAGTAAACGGAAGTATTAAGCGATCTTTGCGCGCCGAAGAGAGTGCAGCTGCCTTGGCAGCCGCACACTAAAAATGGCCTCAGGAACTAAAGCATTTAACAGGTTGTCAAGGCCTCGGACACGGTTAGTCAAGTCCGGCATAGCTATATGTAATTCATACTGGATCAATGGTCACATCCCTATTACAAATACAAGGGGCTCAATGCGCGCAGACAAGTGGCAATTTTTACTCATCTTGAATTATACATAGTTTCTTTAAAAACTATCTTTTTGCACGACAACTTTTTCACCCAAGTTCCTCTCTTTTACAGATGATCATTGTGCTACACCCGTCTAGGATATGGCACAACGGAGACACAGGCGCAGACGTGCAGCAGGGACCCGCTCCAAGGATTCTTTTTAGATTAAGACCCAGCGTAAACCTTTTTTTACTATCTCTTGTTGATACATATCCACCGAATTCTCGGCATAGTTGAGAAGGATGCTGACGTCTTGGCATGTGGCCACGTCAGAATAATGCACGTACCTGGACACAAGGGGCTTCTTAAAAAGGGCACTATTTAGGCCCGGTTTATACCATAAAGACTGAATACCTTAGGGAGTGTTCGGCATCGCGAGTTTGGCCTTATATGCATCAACTCCGAATCATTGTCTTTGGTCAAATGTTGGGTTTGCCCGGCTCCTGTGTTTTGGTGCCTTACGTTCCGCTTTATCGGCTAAGGTAGCACCAGGAGAACTACTGCAATTGTGCCCTGGTTCATCCGGACGAGCACCTCGGTAGAGAAAGCCAAAAGCTGACTGTCATGATATAGCGTGAGACTGGTCAACCACTCGATGACCTATCGGAATGTTATAATTCCTCCGCCTTCACAAGGGGCCGTTTTTCCGGCCAGGCATGTACGCACCCCGCGATCAGGAGAGTGCGGAGCCACCAGGGGCTATCTAGTAGCCCCATTGTCAAACTCCTATGGCTAAGTGAAAGTGTTAAAGCATTATAGTCCGGTTGCCTCGCTCGCTACGCTATCACCTCATTTATAGGACCAAGACGTTGGGTTAAGTGTGAACATGCGTTTTCTGCGAGCACCTCCGCATTATATGCGTGGGGGGTTGAAGCCGACGGCTGCAATCTTTCAGGTTGTACACATGTATACATAAACGACCGCACAGGAGGCATCATACTACTTTCGGGAAAAAGTATAAACATAGCCTTATAAAAACTTCATAAAAGCACTGTGTTTACAATGAGAATACATATCACTCAAACATAATATTCTTCGAGCACCGGGCCACTATCAAACGAGCACCCTCGAGAACCTCCTCGAAATAATGCTCGGCAGCAACTCGGCCTATGGCCGAACCGTGCGCCGCAACAGTGGTAGCATCTGTCTCCGCCCAGTATGCTTGTACGCGGGCAAGGGCCATCCGCGAGCCTTCTATGCACGCCGACCTCTTCATCGCATTAATGCAGGGCACCGCACCAAGGAACTGCTGTACTAAGCTGAAATAGCTTTTCGGCTTTGGCTTTTCCGGCCATAGCTGATCCACAACAGACCTCATGGCGAGTTCGGACAACCTATTCAGTTTGGCCCATTCGGCTAGCTGGTCAGTCAATGAAAGCGGATGCTCCAGAACGTGGAATTGCGACCATAACAGCTTGTCCACTTCACGATCTGTCTGACCTTGAAAGTACTTGGCCGCATCAGCAGCGCTCGCTGCCAAATCCATATACGCATCTGCCGAACTCCACAGCTGATCTAGAGGGGCATACCGTGGATCTCCGAACTTCCTCCTAACATGAAGGGTTTCCCAGCCGCAATATCCCCGGCTTCCCGCAGCTCCTCCTCCTTCGCTCTGATAGCAGAACGGGTGTCTTTGTCCGCCGTCGTGGCCTTCTCAAGGTCCGTTGCCTTTGCTCGGTTTTCTTTTTCAAGGACCCGACAACGGTCGGCAGTGTCTTTTAGTTCTTCGGCCATTTTGGCCATCTTCTCTTGGCTCTCACAATGTGCGGCCTTCTCGGCTTTCAACTCTTCGGCCGCCTTCAAAGCAGCCGCATTACTAATCCTCGCTTGTTCCTTGGCTCGGGCAAGTTCTGCCCGCAAGGTTTCCACGGTGGCAGCTCCATCTGCAATCACAACATATTAAAGATACTGGTATCATGCTGCTCTTACTATGTGGCGTTCACCAGATAATAATACTTACCCAGTGCCTCGTCAAGCCTCTTGTTAACAAGCTCGATGTCAGTGTCTGCCGCATCCAGTTGCCATTTTAATTTGGCAAACTCACTAGTCCGGCTAGTCACCGGAGCTTCCACCACCTGCACATAGGGGCAGTCTGGTTATTGCCTAGGAATATGATCCTTTGTTCGCCGCCGTTCTCGACGACAACCAGAGTCTCAGGGGCTACTATCTACACAGGGCACACCTAACATGTGCAGTACTATCACATATTATCTCACGTACCTCAAAGCCTGTTAGTAGACTCACAAAGGCTTCATGTAATCCGCTTTCGGCGGACGAAATTCTCTCCATCACCGTACTCATCAGCGTACGGTGTTCTTCTGAGATGGCCGCTCGCCCCACCAACTCCCTCAGAACGCCCGACCGCACACCAGATGGTGCCAGACTCTTTTGTCTCCTCTCTTCGGGAGCCGGACGCTAGGGACTTCGGGGGTCTATGGGATTATCTTCTGGCCTCACCGGATCCGGAGACGCCCTCCGTGACAACACTCCGGGGTCGCCCGCTTCTTGAGCGGAGGAGTCCGGGGAGGCGTTTCGCTCTCCATCATCTCTGGAAGAAGATCCCCCGAAGACGAGTTCATTTGAGAGGGGCTAAGGCCCGAACTGCAAGATATATGCGTTGGTTATTTTCTTAGAAAAAAGATAGCATACCTTTACTATTAAAGTATTTTGGATCACTTACGACTCGTTGGAGGGCTGATCCCCCCCGCGGACTTTGTGCGGCAAAAGCACCCCCCGAGGCAGGGCCCTCTGTGGGAGACATCTTCTCCCGTTTGGAGGCTTCGGCTTCCGGATCCTCGAAAGCAGTCCTTTTCCTCCCCCGGTTGTCCTCCTTCGTGGAGACGCTCATTCCCTCGGTTGGAATGGGCAGCGATGGGGGCCCGCGTCCGCCCGTATTATCTCCCCGGTATCTTCCTTCGAGGGCTTCGGGCAAGGTGCGACCTCGAGCATCTTTTCCATTACCGGATTTTCCAAACCCTCAGGGAGGAGGGCCAAACACCGAATCATCTTCGCCTTTGTTAGCCAGTCCTGGTCAAAAAGCGAACTCTCAGAAATAACTTCGTGATGAATAAAAGACAGTGTGTTCGGCCAGAGGATTTCTTACTTGTTCGACGGTGCGGTTACTGCTCAGGCCCACGTTCTCGGTAATATCCGGACACTCTACTTGAGGTCCGAAGAATGACTTCTACATCTCCTCGTGCGTCAGGACGAGGAAACTTTGAATGGCACGCAGTCCCTCTGGGTTGAACTCCCACGAGCGTAGGGGCCGGCGTTTGCAAGGCTGGACTTGACGAACCAGCATAACTTGTATTACCACAGCCGAATTAAAATCTCCCTTGAAGAGATCTCGGATGCGGTTTTGTAGTATAGGCATGTCCTTGGCTGGACCCCAGCTCAGACCTCTGCTAATCCATGACATCAGTTGTGGTGGGGGGCCCGAGCGGAAAGCGGGGGCAGCCGCCCACTTGGCACTTCTGGGAGCCGTGACGTAAAACCACTCCCGTTGCCACAATTCGGACATTTCTGGAAAGGAACCTTTCGGCCATGGAGCTCCTGCCATCTTGCCTATTGATGCACCTCCGCACGCTGCATGTTGCCCCTCGATCATCTTCGGCTTTACTTCAAAGGTCTTGAGCCACAGGCCGAAGTGAGGGGTAACGCGGAGGAAGGCCTCACACATGACAATAAATGTTGAGATGTCGAGAAAGGAGTCCGGAGCTAGATCGTGGAAATCTAGCCCGTAATAGAACATCAAACCCCTGATGAAGGGATCCAGAGTGAGGCCTAGACCTTGGAGGAAGTGGGAGACGAACACGACGTTCTCGTTGGGTTCGGGAGTAGGGACGATCTGCCCTCGAGCAGGCAGCCGATGCGAAACCTCGGCGGTCAGGTATCTAGCCTCCCTCAACTTCTTAATGTCCTCTTCCGTAACGGAGGAGGGCATCCATCGGCCTTGAAGGCTGGATCTGGACATGATTGAAGATCCGGAGCACCTAACCTGGGCTTTGGGTGTTAGAACTCGAGGCGGGGGAAGGGTTCGATTGAGCACGAGAGGGAAAAAGCGAAAACCTTGTCCCTTTATAAAGAGGGTGAATATCAAGCGTCCTCGCCGTAGCCGTTTAGGACTTGCCTATAATCTAGGAGTCCTAGACACAGTTGGGTTACCCACGACTGCATTAATGAAAATCCCGTAATTGGGGGAACACGATCTCCGCTTCGACAAGACGTGTCAAGAAACCGCCTCGCGTTATGTGTGGAGCTGGCTAAAAGAAACGGTTCGAAAAATCACCGGGCCATGACGTAACGTCATGCTGCCAAAACAAGCCAGCAGCCAGCAAATTAGATCTGCAAAAATATTATTCTCTCTGCGGTGGAATGTGGAACAATTTTGCAGGGTCGGACACTATCCTCGTATTCAAATTCTTCTATGATGTATTCAGAGAAGGAACCCGCCTTCCAATGCCGAAGACAATACTGCGCGCCGGACTCGTCGTCATTGAAGCCTGGTTCAGGGGCTACTGAGGGAGTCCTGGATTAGGGGTCTCCGGACAGTCGGACTATCTCCATTGGCCGGACTGTTGGACTATGAAGATACAAGATTGAAGACTTCGTCTCGTGTCCGGATGGGACTCTACTTGGCGTGGAAGGCAAGCTAGGCAATACGGATATGGATATCTCCTCCTTTGTAACCGATCTTGTGTAACCCTAACTCTCTCCGGTGTCTATATAAAACGAAGGGTTTTAGTCCGTAGGACAACAATCACAATATACAATCATACCATACGCTAGCTTCTAGGGTTTAGCCTCTCTGATCTCGTGGTAGATCTACTCTTGTACTACCCACATCATCAATATTAATCAAGCAGGACGTAGGGTTTTACCTCCATCAAGAGGGCCCGAACCTGGGTAAAACGTCGTGTCCCCTGCCTCATGTTACCATCCGGCCTAGACGCATAGTCCGGGACCCCCTACCCGAGATCTGTCGGTTTTGACATTGACAGTCATCATATTTAGGATAAACACATTTGGAATTTCATTTGAATTGGACTGTATGATGGTATTTTCTTGTTGTAGCTCAATGATCCATAGTTGAATTGAATGGACAATCTAAGTTTCGAGTTGGAGACATTGATTTTCAAAACTTGCACATTTTTTTGCATGCAAACCAAACAAGTTGTCGGCCATGATATCATAGTCGGGCGTACACGAGCAGAATACTTATAATTTTAAGCGCCAAAAGCTTCCAAACTTCCCGCTCACATCGAAATATCACGTGCCCGGAAGTTTAGCCCTGCGATATTCCTGTTTTACCCCTGCCACATGAACGGAAAAGGGCTGCTTTAGTAACTCCATTGTTTTCCCCTCTTTGCCCCCAACATTCTTCCCCAGAGCCCCTCCCCTTCCCCTCCCCGACCCCAACCACGGAAAGCCGCCGAATCTAGTCCTCCGCCGCAGCGGTGGACCTCACACCCCGCCGGATCTACCTTCTGCACCTTGGAACCCCCAACTGCCAACTCACCACTTCACCGGAGCTGCTTCACCGACTGGCTTGTCCACCGCTCCAGATCTCCTTGACCGCCATCATGGTCCACCACACCGGATCTGCTTAGCCGGTGCCCTCGTCCACCACAGCATAGGCCCTTCACTGACTCCCTCGTCCGCCCCTTCGCTAGCCCTTCATACAAGCCCTCATCCGCCGCAACAGATCCGCCTCACCGAAAGCACTGTACAACACGCCCGCCAAAGCCTTCGTCCACTGCACCGGACCCGCTCCATGGACGCCATATTCAACTCCACCGGCCCTGCTTTACCGATGCCGCAGCCTCATCAGGTTATTTCGATTTGTACTCCTTCAGTTTTTCTCTTTATAGTGCAACTGTTCACTTACCATAGATGAGCTTTCTTGTATGTCGACAGGCGCCACAACCGTCGCACCGGAGCCGCTTCAGCGACGGCGACAGCCGACCCAAACTCAACCGCAACACGAGCACCATCGACGATCCTTAGCTATCAAGTATGACAACCATACCCATACGCCGCCGAGAATCAGGTACTATTATCCAACGGCCGGTGCCTACGTTCACTTTCCTAGCATAAGCACGACACCTTTGAATTTCTTCAGGGCATCATTCAATTTTTCATGAGACACGTTATTCTGCTTGCACCTCTAGGGCCATACTTCTGGCAGTGAACATGTTACATGTGCTAAATTACATACCAGTGCACATATAGTTAATATGCTTTAGTTTTGTTCTGATGCCACCTGCTGGTTCCATCAGACTACTTAAAGTTCTCTATGCTTAATTACACATCAGCAAACTAGCATGTGGTTCCGCTGCTTTTTGTTCGTTTTACCCTACATTTTCTGATGCTAGCTATTACATCACTGCTCCGAGCCTCTATTCATTACTTGTTTGTGTGTTCTTGATCTTCCCAAGTTGCATGACTAATTTGATGCTTCTATTAATTATGGAGCTGCCAACCCCATCAAGCACAATATTTGTTCTTCTGGGGCTGGCACCTCGAACAAGCATAAAAATAGAGGGAAGCAGATATACTTCGTCCGATTCTATTTACTCTGCGCATAACTCTTGACCCGCATACCAAGGAGGGCACTGGTTTAATTTTTCTGGACTAATTTTCCTATTAATTAGGGCAGAGGCAGATGGGGCGGGGCACAAAAGGAAACCAGCGCTAGGAATCGGCAACACGCAGACTAATACGAGAAAACTGAGAAAAAGTTATACGCAAAGTAAAAAGAATCGGAGGGAGTATTGTCGTGTATGCACACACCCTTCTTTCATTAGTTTAGATGAACCATTGATGATCAATTCGGACCAGTGCATGCGATTAAAATTAATTTTACCTAAATAGATGGTGCATGATAAACTACAACGACTAGATTTGCAACCACAGGATGCTGACGATATCTTCGAAGAACATTGCAACATCAGCTAGGCTTCACAACAACATATGGTAAGCCAGTGTGTTTTAGTACATATGAAATGTAATGCGAGTGGGCTGCTTTCTTGGCTTGTGCCCTCAACGTGTAATCCTACCGAATTACAAATAGTTCAGTTATCTGGTTTGCTGTATTGCTTGATTCGAATGCTTATTTGTTGTTACGCTATACCTGAGTTGGCCAATATGTCAGCAGTGCCTGCTGTACTATTGTAAAGAAATGCATGCCTATTTCATTTGTGTCCTTAACTTTTCCTCTCAACTTCATCACAAGACTGTCTGTGTAGTTTATATGAGGCCACACTGTTAAGTGCTTTCTCGGATTATTTCAACTGCTTAGATGCCTTGGCAACTTAAATATAGCGGTTGTACACTCCCTTTCAACTAGGGATGTCAACTGGGTCCGGTTTAATCCCGATTAAAGTCCACTAGTGGTATGATAATTCAAAAGAGTTTTTGTTTTTTTTCAGGAAAATGAACTAGGGAGGTAGCAAAAACTAACTAGATGGGACTAGAGGATTTCGTTTATTTGCCACTTACATCCCTAGTTTCATCTTACCATTTTAATTTCTTTTCGGCTGATGCTGCTTCGAACCATTTAAATATAGTTTGCCATGCTCAGAAAAAATTCATCCATCATTTACCATGTAAGCTTACTGCCTGGATCATACGATAACTATCTCTTACTGATGTCCAGTGGAAACCTTTCAGGATGCCGTTCACACTAGGACACAATGTACAACCCCAGAATCTATTTGTGGAAGCAGTGCGCCATCAATGTTACCAGATGGTAGCAGTTCAGAGGCAACACCGCCGGAGAGCAGTCTGAGCACAGATATTATAGTGCTTGAGGCTCTACTAGAGGTAGAAAGAGATGGCGTGGCTGCCATGAATGAGGTAATATTTATCTTGAGGCTGGAAATTACGGAATTAGCGGCACACATTTTGCAAGCAACCCAAGAATTGGAGGAAGTAAGAATGTTGCATTTGAAGATGAGGGAGGTCCTACTGTTTCTGCTATTTGAAGCCCAAGATAATCCTGGTTCTTCTTTAGATACTAGTTGAAATTTTCATTAGATTATTGTACTTGGATGTTGTGTCATGTCTCTGAATGGATTATGTTGCAATACCCCCTATGTTGTCCATGTGTTGTAATGATCCAAATTTTTTAGGCGAGGTAATCCTCAGTACTTGTATGATTGACATAACGTGAACTGTTTCTCGTGTGAGCATATTGTATTGGATGAAATAACTGTTTGAGTCAGAGTGTATCCAACCTACTGAATTCGAAGATCACGGCATTTCTAAATCATAATCATATATAAAGGTGGAATAAATCTTTTTGTGGTTTTGAAGAAATAAATAACAAAATGTATAATTATATATGGATATTCATAATCGAATACAAATTGGATTTGAATTTAGTTTGCCAGGTCCCAGGACAAACGTGAATGCTAATTCTCCCAAGTTTTGAACGAAGCGGCTAAACACCCACTATAATTTGTGGGCTGCTCGAAGCAAGTGTTTGCGAGATGGAAATTACTGTCTACCCCTGACACTTGACATCCTTGTCGACAGGATTTACACTGGTGTCGATAGGGTAGACTAGTAACTTCAATCAGACATGACACGACGGCCTTTGAGCCCATTCAGACATGGTGGGCGCCAAACGCGGGCAGCAAACCACATTTGATTCAAGCTCGTCCGAAAGATATGTGTCTCTTCCTCCATTTCCCCATTCATACACAGTGGGCGGCAAAACAAACTCTCCTCGTCCAAAATCGATGTAGGCTTATATTTTAAATAGGGGCAGATGTGTAACTTCCATCAGATGTGACACAACCGCCCTACCTGTCAGCCCCGTTCATACACCGTGGGCGCCAACCGTGGGCGGCAAAACACCCTCTCCTCGCCCGGAATCGATGTAGGCTAATATTTTAAATAGGGGCAGATGTGTAACTTCCATCAGACATGACACAATCGCCCTACCTGTCAGCCCCGTTCATACACCGTGGGAGCCAACCGCGGGCGGCAAAACACCCTCTCCTCGCCCGAAATAGTTACCGGCAAATATGTGGGAGATGCGAGATTACCGTCCTACCCCCAACCGATGCGATGCCTAAAATTTTAAACGAGGGATAAGTTCGTAACTTTCCCCCATTTCAGAGAAGCGCGTCCCAAAGTTTGAGATCCCCCTCCCCTCCATTTCCCCATTCATAGACCGTCGGCAGCATGACAACCTCCGCACTGCGGCCAGCCTCCTCCGTCCGCCACCCCATCCTCCACCTTGCCGGAGCCGCTACCCCTACCTCGTCATCCACTTCAAGAGATGGACGTCTCTCATCCACAGCGCTGGACCAGGATCCTTTCATCGCCTCCTCTCGCTTCATCGGCGCTGTCGTCCACCATGCCGTTACCGCTCCTACGACCGCCTCGCCCACGACAACAGGATATATTGCCCGACCCGGCCGTCTGCCATCTAAAGTCTTCTTCCCCGCCGCCGACAACCATTGCACCCGTAGCACCCTCAACGTATCAGCATAGGCCTACATGGCATCGCAAGAGAGGTGGTACTCTTCCATATGTGCTTAAGTTATTGATCTCACCCGGAAAATAGATCGTATTTTGTTTACTGTACTTTTCTTGTCCGTACCAAATCTTAGTGTCTAGTTGAAAGCAAACATTGGTTGCGAAGTAGCTTTGTCCGGTTTGCACCTTCAGATCCGCCATGGCACGGGCACTATACTCGCAAAGCTTATGGTTTCCCCCCTTTATATTCACTACCATCATCGTAGGTGCTTCGTGTCGTGCTAGCACTGCTCCTCAAGACCTCAACCCAAAGCTTACGTGTTGAAATACGAATCTGATATGATGCTCATATCACTAAAACGAAGAACATTAAATTGGTCACCTAATGTTCCTATTTTCGTTTCGAAAAGCATGTGCGCCACCCACTAGTCCAGCTAGTTCCGCTTGTCTGATTTTTCTCTTGATGCTTAGGGTTTTCCCCTTTTATCTGCTCTACTATGATCTGCGTAGGTGCTTTCTATTGTACTAGCATTACTCTACCCTTCAAGCTAAACAACACAACACTCAGAATTCGAAAGCTTAGTTGTTCAAATATGATTGTGATATGATACTGATATTAGTTAACCGACACATTTAATTGGTTAGCTAAAGGTCCAACTTGAGTTTCCAAATGCATGTCGCGACATATAGAGAGACAGCATAATTGCATTTCATTGTCACTTGTTGACCGTACTTTCTTCTCCATACCAAATCTTAGTTGTTATTTCAAAGCAAACATTAATTGCTAACTACCCTTTGCGCAGTTTGCAGCTTCAGATCTGCCATCCCACTGCCACGGTCAACAATGTACTCATCATGCTTATGTTTTCCCCATTTTATGATGACCACAATTAGCCTACATGGTTCGTGTCGTAACAGCACTGCTCCACACATCGAGCTAAACAAGCTTAGTTGTACAAATTCATATCTGATATTATTGCTGATATTAGTAAAACTGAGAGATGTTTAATTGGTTAGCTAAATGTTCCTACTTTAGTTTCGAAATGCATGTGAGCCACATATGGAGAGACCGGAAAGAATAGTATTTCTCTGTGCGCTCTAGTTCATCACGGGTGGCCAACTGACATTGTATTAAAAGACTTGTAATATCTTCAATCTGCTTGCTCTTCTGCTCTTCTTTAAGATGATACTCTTCTCTTGCGGTCGACTGGTTAGGTCGAGTTGTTCTCCCTTAGTATATTTTGAATCTGTCAGGTCAGGTCGACTTGTTCTTCTTTACTATATGTTGAAGCTATCATCTGCGAAGTATCATCACTTCTGGAGCTCTCATATTTTGAGTAGTAGGCCACATTATATTAATGCACACAACAAATTACAACATGCATGACATCTTTTAAAAGAATTGCAGAGATAGCACAAAGGGGTTTACAGGGTGGCACTATTGGATTAGAATCACTTCTGCATTACAAAGAAAATCTCACTTGTTTTTATGTTTTCATGCATGTCAGATATTGAACATTATCAAAATGAATATGAGAATGGCTGCACGAGAGTAATATTGCGGAATGATCCACTGCCTAACAATGTTGGCATGGTGGAGGATGGCCTATCTTATTCACCCATCAAGGTGCTTGCTCTAACTTTGCAAAGTTGTATTGGTCGCACATATTTTGCTTCTGACCTCTTGCATTACTTCTACTTTGTTACACCATCTACTTAGTTTAAGCATATTATATGAGTATATGCCATACCTATCCATTTTCTGTACCTATTCCACGTGTCGTCACACTATGTTTTTCCGACCAAATGTTGTTCTTTCATAATAGGTGTCCAAAAGGAAGAGGGTGAGTGCAGGTCGTCAAGGAGTACAAACTAGGTATTTGGAAAAGGTAGTGATACCTGTTAAATCAGATAGATCAGCAGCCACAGAAAACACAGGCCCAACTGTACCACACTTTACCCCTACTCCAGTGGCCAAACCCCTATTAGAACTGCTGGGAGCCCAGCGTCAGGTACTGTCTACGATATCAATTCAAAATTTGAACTCCTAAATTTCTGCTTGTGCCTTACCTTCCCTCTTTTATGAAAACTAATTTCAGATGAATCTCCTTGCTCAAAGGATCATACGATCTCAAAACAATAATCGGCTCTGCATTGCTCTTGTCAGTACCTCTCTCCCTTTTGCCTTGTAACGCTGCACTTAATTAATTGCTATCTGATTATGTATCATCAGTCTGCACCTGAGCTTCATTATCCTTTGTTTCTTCCAATATTATTTGATCTATATTTACTCTTTGCAAAATGTAGAATAATGGCAACGCTTATGAAGAATTTTCTTTGGGGAATTTATTGAATTATCCTTCCATCAACATGGAGAAGGGCTTTGTCCAGCCCGTGTTAACATGTAATGTAAGTTCATCCTTCTCAAGCCTTCAAACTTTGTTCTATTATAGATTTGGATAGGCATCATTTCCTCCACTGTTGTTTTCTTTGCTGTTTACATCTGATTGGATGTTTGCAACAACTACCAGTTTCAAATTGTAGTTGTAAAAACATGTTCCTTATGCAGAACAGATCCATTTATTTGCTTATATAATTGTGAAACCTGTTACGTGTCTCCTTTTTTTCTCTTTCAGACTCGTATCTCTTACGCCAGGCAGAACTTTAGGGAAGATAGTGAGCCAAACCATCTTGAGGACATCAAGATGACCCCAAGGTCCTGTCTTGATGAAGACAGTGAGTTGAAGCTACTCACCAGCAGGTGTAAGACAACCTCTGTGCAGTCGCTGCCTCAATCAGTTCAACTTGTTCAGTCTCAACGTAAAGCGGAAAGGCTTGCTTCAGCTCAGCTCCGACTTGAAGTCAAAGATGCAATGAAGATGTCAAAGGAGGCCGTGCGCACCATCATGCCTTAAATCTAGTGTTGATGCATCTATCATTGACACAATTGAGGTCTATTCAGCTGTTTGGGGGGGGGGCTGGCCAGGCCTAGTGCCTTCTGAGGTGCTCTTAGTTTTGTATATTCTTTTGTTGGCGCGTTTATTTGCACTGGTGGCGAACTTTGATGCCCAGTGGATGTAATATGTGTGATAGCCGTGATAGCCTAGCGTAAGTTGCTTGCTTATTTTATTTCCTTGTTGTCTTATTTATTTGTTTGCTTCTAGTCATTGCAGTTCTTTTTCCGCGGTTTGCTAGTGGCTGCAATAACCTATTTTTTAAAACTAGGCCACAATAACCATGGGCTAATATTTACTGTAGTGACACTGGGCCTCCTACGGGTCGTAGAAACAGTGGGCCTTCTACGGGCTGTAGAAGCGACGGGCCTTCTACGGGCCGTAGAAACAATGGGCCTTCTATGGGCCGTATCATCAATGGGCCTTATACGGGCAGTATGATCAATGGCCAAACATGGGCCAATAAAAGGCCGCATTATGGTCGTAAACGGGCTAGAGTTGGAATCATCCGTTCATGGGCCGACCATAACGGGCCATCGTTAATAGGCCGTATTTGATGATGCTATGAAAACGGCCCAACGTATTAACGGACCACAAACAGGCCGACTGTAACCACGGGCTGAATTTGGCCCACAAGCAGAAAATGACAGTAACGCGCCGTAAGTAAACGAATGCTGGAAATGAGCCCAAGAATAAATGGGCTCTGAGAAGGCCGAAAGATAACATGGGCTGGAAACGGCCCAACAGAATAACGGGCCATTAATGGGTATAAAGTGATACACTGTTCATTACGGGCCAGTTTCACCACGGGCCGTTAATGGGTGTAAAGTGATACACTGTTCATTACGGGCCAGTTTCACCACGGGCCGTTAATAGGCCAAGAGTTACATAGGGCCTCATATGGGCCGAAAGACGTCATGGGCCATACATGGGCCAGAAGTGAAAACGGGCTGGATTCATATTGGGTGGCCCAGATGATGCTACTGGGCCTAATTTGGATAGGGCGTAAAGGGCCTTGGGTTAGCGGGCTGTAAATGGGCTATATGCGAATAGGCCATTAACATGCTTTACATGGGCCGGCCCGCCACCTTTTGACCAAGTCAAACGGGCTGGCCTTTTCACAGGAATGGGCCTCTATTGGTCCGTGCTACGTGTCGACGTATCATAGGCGCCTATCTGACCCACCGACGAGCTGACACGTGTTTCGTCCGGCCAATAAGAATTTTACATGTGGAAATTTCCCATTGGTCGGGGCTATTAACGGGTTATCGGATCCAAAACCCGACCCAATAGCTTAACGGTGTTCCGTTACGGTGGATGCAACGTGTCGGTCACCCTTGACGAAAGCACTTATGTGACGCGCGATTTATCGTCAAATCTGAGAGATGGCCAGTCATCGGCTTCTGCCCCCATGCCCGAGTGCTGGGGTGTTCAGGATAAATCTGAGCACTCATTTTCCCATTGTTGGGTCCTTCGAGGGAGGTGCTCAGCGCAACGAACAAGGCAATCAGACCATAATGCTTTATCACTCTCACTTAGCCATAAAAGTCTACAATTTTAAATTTTCACGAAGCCCCTAGTATTCCGAAGGCCGAATTCGGGGCGCTATACACGCCTAAGCCGGACAAAGCCGACTCCTCGCCCTAAGCGGCATAAGTCTTTAGGGACTCGAAACCTCTCGAACAGCGACCAGCTCTCGCCTTATCATGACAGTAAGTTTTAGTTTCCTCTACTGAGGTGCTTGCCCAGATGATCTGGGGCACAATCGAAGTAGTTCTCCCAGTGCTACCTTAGCCGATATAGCGGAACGTAAGGTACCAAAACGTGGGAGCCGGGCAAACCAAACTATTGACCCAAGACATGATTCGGAGCTGATGCATATAATGCTATAAGTTCGGGGTGCCGCACTGTCGAAATTGTTCGGACTTCTCACACCGTATTATGGGGTACGCTTAATCCCCTGGCGTATTGGCCGTACCAGAGTGTACGGGTGCTGAATGTCATGAATGAACATATATATAAAAAAGAATAGGGAATGCGGTAATAGTCTAGTGCTATGCATTGTTTACTTAAAAAGATGCGTCGAAGCAGAATGATACAAGTAGTACGATAAGCAAAAAGTAGGACTATTTGACATGTCCCCTCCAAGGGCAAGCTGAGGAATGGTATTTAAAGCAGTTATTTCACTCGTTATCAGAGACCACCTGGGAATTCCATGATGCGAAGTAGCTTTCCGACTCCTTGGTTGTTGTATCGTGTGTCCGGCAATCGTACTGCCAGACGGGGTTTCCAGAGAGTAAAGTCCTGAAAGAGAGAAACAATAATAAGGCGGGAAGCCCCTAGTGCAGTTGAGCCGCATTTTGGAGCATGCCGTAGTCGTGCCCCCCACCTATGCCCATGGTATTTTCAATGCGTAATTATTTACGTGTGGCTGCCCAATGGGCATAGGTGGGGGGCACGACTACGGCACGCACCAAAATGCGGCTCAACCGCACTAGGGGCTTCCCGCCTTATTATGTTTTCTCTCTTTTAGGACTTTACTCTCTGGAAACCTCGTCCGGCAGTATGATTGCCGGACACACAATACAACAACCAAGGAGGCGGAAAGCTACGTCGCATCATGGAATTCCCAGGTGGTCTCTGATAATGAGTGAAATACCTGCTTTAAATACCATTCCTCAGCTTACCCTTGGAGGGGACATGTCAAATAGTCCTACTTTTTGCTTATGGCACTACTTGTATCATTCTGCTTCGACGCACCTTTTTAAGTAAACAATGCATAACACTAGACTATTACCGCATTCTCTATTCTTATATATATATATATATGTTCATTCATGACATTCAGCACCCGTACACTCTGGTACGGCCAATACGCCAGGGGCATAAGCGTACCCCATTATACGGCGTGAGAAGTCCGAACACTTTCGATAGTGCGACACCCCGAACTTATAGCATTATATGCATCAGCTCCGAATCATGTCTTGGGTCAATAGTTGGGTTTGCCCGGCTCCCATGTTTTGGTACCTTACATTCCGTTATATCGGCTAAGGTAGCATTGGGAGAACTACTGCGATTGTGCCCCGGTTCATCTGGGCAAGCACCTCAGTAGAGAAAGCTAAAACTGTCTGTCATGATAAGGCGAGAGCTGGTCGCTGTTCGAGAGGTTTCGAGTCCCTAAAGACTTATGCCGCTTAGGGCGAGGAGTCGGCTTTGTTCGGCTTAGGTGTGTATAGCGCCCCGAATTCGGCCTTCCGAATACTAGGGGCTTCGCCAAAATTTAAAATTGTAGACTTCTAGGGCTAAATGAGAGTGATAAAGCATTATAGTCCGATTGCCTTGTTCGTTGCGCTGAGCACCTCCCTCGAAGGACCCAACAATGGGAAAAAGAGTGCTCAGATTTATCCCGAACACCCCAGCACTCGTGGCATGGGGGCAGAAGCCGACGACTGGCCATCTCTCACATTTGATAAACAGCCGCACAGAAGGTAATATTTTAAATTCAAACTAGTGTTGCATAGACAACATGAACAAGTTTTCATAATCAAGGATCACACGAGCAAGTTCATTCAAGAATTACATCCTTCGCACACTCTTCCGCCACAAGACGGGCACCCTTCAGGACACCCTCATAATACATTTCAGCGTGGCGATGCTCCTTGCCCTACGGTGGCCCCTCCTTCACCAGCTTCTCGGTGTCCATCTTGGCCCAGTGCACCTTCGCATGGGCAAAAGCCCGGCGTGCACCTTCGATGCAGACAGACTGCTTTATGACTTCCAGCCATGGGCAGGCATCCACAAGTCGCCTCACCAGGCCGAAGTAGTTGTTGGGAAGGGAGTCGCCAGGTCACATCCGGACTATAAGGCCCCTCATGGCCTGTTCGGCCGCCTTGTGCAGCTCGGCCAGTTGCTTCAGCTGGTCGCTCATAGGCATCGGGTGTTCGGTCCCAGTATACTGAGACCAGAAAAACTTCTCCGTCGAGCTTCCCTCCTCGGCCTGTTAGTACTTTGCGGCATCCGACACACTATGGGTCAAATCTGCGAACGCTCCTAGAGAGCTCCGGACTCGGGTAAGTAACAAGTAATTTACTTTCATATGCTTGCTTTGAATAATGAATGCCTTACCCACCACTATCTTCCTCATCGCCTCAATTTCCTGGAGGGCCTTTTGGGCTTTGGCCTTGGCATGCTTTGTGCTCTCTAGGGCCGCGGCAAGCTCGGACTCTCGCATCTTCGAGTCAAGCTCCAAAGTCTCGTGCTTCTTCACGAGAGCCTGGAGCTCTTGCTACACCTCGCCCACCCATGCCTCTTGTTTCTCCCGCTCGTTGCACTCCCCGGCCGCTTGGTTTTCGGCCTCGGACAGCGCTTGCTTCAGGGTCACCACTTCGATCGTGCCCCTGGCACATCCATGATGATCCTATCATTTTGCAACCGCATCTTTATATACATATATATATATATATAGACAAGGTATTACTTACCTTTGTTCTCCTCGAGCTGCCTCTTGGCAAGGCCGTGCTCTTTCTTGGACCGCTCGAGGTTCTGCTTCAGTGCGGTGACCTCCGCAGTCAGTGCGGCAGAGGTCAGCAGCGAAGCCTGCATACGCATATAGACATACTTCTATTAGACTCCTGTAGATATTATTTGATCCTCTATTCGGCTTTTCTTTGTGAACACCAAACAAAGCATCAGGGGCTACTGTCTATGCGGTAATATTTTCCTATATTTTAAACACTTACCTCAAAGCCTGTTAGAAGGCTAGCACAGGCTTCAGTCAGTCCGCTCTTGGCGGACTGAACCTTCTTGATCACTGCACTCATAATAGTGCGGTGCTCTTCATCGATGGAAGCGCCGCGAAGCACTCCCAGCAGGTTGTCCAGTGCCTCTGGATGGACAGAGGTCACCGACATGGGCTACTTGCTCCTCTTGGAAGGGGGCCGCCTGCCGGAGTCCGGAACCACTGGAGGTTCCGGCACGGTGTTCGGCTGAGGGCCGAACTTGGAGCCCTTGGGAGTCTTGCTCCCTTTGCGCCTGGAGTCCGGAAGGTCGCCTTGAGGCGCCTCCAGGACTATCGCCCCCCAGCTCGGTGCCCCTTGAGACAATACCTCGACATTGTCCGTAGGGCGAGGAGAGGAGGCGGTTGGAAGTGTATCACTGTTCATATCCGACGAGTCCAAGGAACCGCCCGACGAGGATACATCGATACGGGCTCGGGGCGGACTGCATGATCATATTCGGCGTTAGGGAAAGCAGTGCAAAAAAAGTATGCTATGAGTTACTCTCGTATCTGAATACTTACGACTTCGCCAGGGGCTTGGCCCTGAGTAACCACTCCTCTTCGCTGTCGGTGGCAGTGGTGGAACAGTCCAGAAGGAGAGTCCTTCCCCTCTTGGACCCTTCAGCCTCCCCGGTTGGGGCGGCCTTCCTTTTCTTGTCTCCCCCGGCTGGAGGGGGAGAACCGTCATCTTCCTCCTCTCGTTTTCACAGGAGGAGTGCGTCTTGGAGTTATTGGATGATGAGTCCGATACCAACTGGCGCTGGGAACTCTTTCGGGTTCCTGTGGCCTTCTTCTTGATCTTCTTCTCCGGCACCTCATAAGGAGCCGGAGTCCGCATCTCCGTCAGGTGAGCGTCTGCAGGGTCTTCGGGCAGAGGGGCTGGACAGTCAATCTACTCCAATGTCCCCACCCAGTCATGTCAAAGCCATGGAAGCTTAGACCCCGCACATGGTTAAACTATGGAAAACAAATACCCTACGAGGTGTACAGAACTTACCGGATTCGCAGGGCGCGTCGCGCTTAGCCCGCGGTCCTCGGTAAGGGGAGGGCGGACCTCGGTGCCCTTGAACAGCACCTTCCAGACGTCCTTATGCATCGTGTTGAAGAACTCGCGTAGAGTTTGGTGCTGGGCCGGGTCGAAGTCCCATAAGTTGAAAGCCCGTTGTTGGCACGGGAGGATGCGGTGGAAGAGCATGACCTGGACTATGTTGACAAGCTTGAGTTTCTTGCTTATCATATTCCGGATACACTTCTGGAGTCCGTCCAGCTCCACCGATGAGCCCCTGGACAGGTCCTTGTCCTTCTAGGAACTAAGCCGAGTGGGGATTCCTGATCGAAACTCGGGGCCGCCACCCAGTTGGTGTCGCGCGGCCCGGTGATGTAGAACCACCTCGATTGCCACCCCTTTATGGTCTCCACGTAGGAGCCCTCGAGCCATGTAACATTGGGCATTTTGCCCACTATGGCTCGCCACATTCTGCTTGTTGGCCGGGTACTACCTTCGGTTTGACATTGAAGGTCTTCAGCCACAGGCCGAAGTGGGGCCGGATGCGGAGGAATGCCTCGCACACGACGATGAACGCCGAGATGTTGAGGATGAAATTCGGGGCCAGATCATGGAAGTCCAGCCCATAATAGAACATAAGGCCACAGACGAATGGATGGAGGGGAAACACCAGTCCGCGGATGAAGTGGTTGAGGAAAACCACCCTTTCGTAAGGTTCCGGGGTAGGGACGATCTGCTCCGCGGCTGGCAGCCAGTGCCCGATATCCGCGGCTAAGTATCTGGCCCCGCGTAGCTTTTTGATGTCTCCCTCCGTGACGGAGGAGACCATCCACTTGCCTCCCGCTCTGGACATGTTTGGAGAGGGTTGAGGAGAAGGATGTGGACTTGGGCGCTGGAGCTCGAGTGCGCGAGAATGGATGAGCAAGGAGGAAGAAGGCGTGGGTAGAAAAAGGTGAACCCTTATCCCTATATAAGGGCGAACGAAATTATGCGCCCCACCAGCCTGGTAAAACTCGCTTATCCCCCAAGCATCGTAATTGATGGCGCGGTTGGGTTACCCACGTCCGTATTGATGGGAATCCCGTAATAAGGGGACACGATCTCTGCTTCGACAAGACGTGCCAAGGAAACCGCCTCGGGAAACACGCTGAGGTTGGTTGTGAAAAACGATTTAAATGGTGACCTGGCTGTGGTGTGATGTCACGCTACGGAATGCGTCGGCAGATTAGATTTGTGAAAATATTATTCTCTCTACGGTTGTATGTGGAACTTGTTTTGCAGAGCCGGACACGATCCTAGTGTTCAAAATCTTCTATGAAGTATTCGGAGGAGGAACCCGCCTTGCAATGCCGAAGACAATCTGCGCGCCGGACTCATCGTCATTGAAGCCTGGTTCAGGTGCTACTGAGGGAGTCCTGGATTAGGGGGTATTCCGACAGCCGGATTATATCCTTTGGCCGGACTGTTGGACTATGAAGATACAAGATTGAAGACTTCGTCCCGTGTTCGGATGGGACTCTCCTTGGCGTGGAAGGCAAGCTTGGCAATACGGATATGTAGATCTCCTTCCTTGTAACCGACTCTGTGTAACCCTAGCCCCCTCCGGTGTCTATATAAACCAGAGGGTTTAGTCTGTAGGACGAACAACAACAATCATACCATAGGCTAGCTTCTAGGGTTTAGCCTCTCTGATCTCGTGGTAGATCAACTCTTGTACTACTCATATTACCAAGAACAATCAAGCAGGACGTAGGGTATTACCTCCATCAAGAGGGCCCGAACCTAGGTAAACATCGTGTCCGTAAGACCGAATGATTTTACTTTATGTTGTCAAACAATAAATTCATTGGAAAGTGTTGGTATGGAAGGCACCCGTGGATACGGCTAGCCATGGAAAGTGAAAGTATGGTTGAAAAAGGAATAAATTTTAATTTATGTTTGGGAACCTCCTATGATATATCTAGCATGGAAAGTATTGGCAACTACTTTTATCATTTTCATTGACAGGAAAAGCATGCCTCCCAAAATGTTTTTATCTCCATCTTTTTCGCTTTGAGCTTTGGCACCTCTACAAATCCCTACTTCCTTCCTCGAAAGGCCTTTCTTTTACTTTATGCAATTTTTATTTTTTATTTGAGTCTCCATCTTCTCTTATAAAGCACCAACTAAGGGGCACTATGACCATACTTGAGCATTGGGTGTAGCTAATATGCGAGTGTGTTTCATGAATGGATGAATGATTGAGCATAATGGGCTAGGGATAACTTATTTTAGTGTTGATATTTTGAAAGACATAGTTGCTTGTTGATATGCTTGAGTATTGAAATTCTCATGTCAAAACTAGACTATTGCTTTGAACCATATAAAGTCCAAATGTCCATGCTACAAAGAAAAGAATATGTGATGACATGTTAGGCAGCATTCCACATCAAAAATTCTGTTTTCATCATTTACCTACTCGAGGACGAGCATGAATTAAGCTTGGGGATGCTGATATGTCTCCAACGTATCTATAATTTTTGATTGTTCCATGCTATCATATTATCATTCTTGCATGTTTTACAATCATTTTATAGTCATTCTATATATTTTTTGGTACTAACCTATTGACATAGTGCCAAGTGCCAGTTGCGGTTTTCTACATGTTTTTACATCGCACGAAATGAATACCAAATGGAGTCCAAATGCAGCGATACTTTTTGTGGAATTTTTATGGACCAGAAGACTCCCAATGGGCGGGAGAAGCACCTGGGGGGTGCCCCGAGGTGGGCACAGTCCACCAGGCGCGCCCAGATGGGTTATGCCCACCTCGGTGGCCTCCCTCACCGCCTCTTTGCTCTATAAATACCCCAATATTCCAGAAACCCTAGGGGATTCGACGAAAATCAATTCCAGCCACCGCATGTTCCAGAACCACTAGATCCAATCTAGACACCATCACGAAGGGGTTCATCATGTCCATTGGTGCCTCTCTGATGATGCGTGAGTAGTTCATTGTAGACCTACGGGTTCGTAGTTAGTAGCTCAATGGATTCCTCTCTCTCTTTTGATTCTCAATACAATGGTCTCTTGGATATCCATATGATGTAACTCTTTTTGCGGTGTGTCTGTTCGGATCCGATGAACTTTGAGTTTATGATCAGATCTATCTTTTTATCCATGAAAGTTATTTGAGTCTTCTTTGATCTCTTATATGCATGATTTCTTATAGCCTCGCATTTCTTCTCCAATATTTGGGTTTTGTTTGCCCAACTTGATATATTTATCTTGCAATGGGAAGATGTGCTTTGTGATGGGTTCTATCTTACGTTGCTTGATCCCAGTGACAGAAGGGGAACCGACACGTGTGTATCATTGCTAGTAAGGACAACAAGATGGGGTCTATTTCTACACAAATAGATCTTATCTACATCACGTCATCGTTCTTATTGCATTACTCCGTTTCTCCATGAAATTAATATAGTAGATGCATGCTGGATAGCGGTCGATGTGTGGAGTAATAGTAGTAGATGCAGGTAGGAGTTCGTCGACTAATCTTGGACGTGATGCCTATATAATGATCATTACCTGGATATCGTTATGATTATTTGAAGTTTTATCAATTGCCCAACAGTAATTCGTTTACCCACCGTTTGCTATTTTTCTCGAGAGAAGCCACTAGTGAAATCTATGGCCCCCGGGTCTCTTCTTTATTATATTTGCCTTCGCGATCTATTTTTATTTGCTTTTATTTTCAGATCTATTAAACCAAAAATACAAAAATACCTTGTTGTAATTTATTGTTATTTATTTTATCTCGTGTTCCCGCGAGATCTATTTATCCAATCTACTACAATTTTACCTATCTTTTTACCCGTGAGGGATTGACAATCCCTCACTTACGTCGGGTTGCAAGTATTTGTTCTTTGTGTACATGAGCTGTTTACGTGGTGTTGTGTGCTTCTCCTACTGGTTCGATAACCTTGGTATCATCACTGAGGGAAATACCTATCGTTGCTATGCTACATCATCCCTTCCTCTTTGGGGAAATACCGACGTAGTTCAAGCAAACATCAGCTTCCTCAAATTGCCCTAGTACTTCGTGAGCAAGCACGTTGGATGCACACCCACTTAGTTTCTTTTTTAGCTTTCATACACTTAATTATAAGTCTAGTGCATCTGTTGCATGGCAATCCCTACTCACTCACATTGATATCTATTGATGGGCATCTCCATAGCTCGTTAATGTGCCTAGTTGATGTGAGAATTTCTCCTTCTTTTTGTCTTCTCCACAACCACCATATTCTATTCCACCTATAGTGCTATATCCGTGACTCACGCTCATGTATTGCGTGAAAGTTGAATTTTTTTTGAGAATAATAAAGTATGAAACAATTGCTTTACTAAAACCGGGGTTGTGCATGATGAAATACTTTGTGTGATGAAGATGGAGCATAGCCAGACTATATGATTTTGTAGGGATAACTTTCTTTGGCCATGTAATTTTGAGAAGACATGATTTCTTTATTAGTATCCTTGAAGTATTATAGTTTTTATGTCAATATTAAATTTTTTTTGAATATTATGGATCTGAATATTCATGCCACAATAAAGAAGATTACATGGATAAATATGTTAGATAGCATTCGACATCAAAAATTTTGTTTTTACCATTTACCTACTCGAGGACGAGCAGGAATTAAGCTTGGGGATGCTCGATACGTCTCCAATGTATCTATATTTTTTGATTGTTCCATGCTATTATATTATCAGTTTTGGATGTTTTATATGCATTAATATGCTATTTCATATCATTTTTGGGACTAACCTATTAACCTAGATCCTAGTGCCAGTTTCTGTTTTTCCTTGTTTTTGAGTTTTTACAGAAAATGAATATCAAACGGAGTCCAAACGGAATAAAACTTTCGCGATGATTTTTCTTGGACCAGAAGACATCCACGGAACTTGGAGAGGGGGTCGGAAGATGACCAAGGAGGCCACAAGCCTCCTAGGCGCCCCCTAGGGGGGCGCCCTAAGGGCTTGTGGGCCCCTTGGGTGTCCTCCAACCCTAATTCTGGCTCCATAAATACCCAAATATTCCCAAACCACTAGAAGCATCCACCAAAATATTTTTTCATCGCCGCAAGCCTCTGTTCCCTTGAGATCCCATCTTGGGGCTTTTTCCTGCACCCTGCCGGAGAGGGATTCGATCATGGAGGGTATCTACATCAACCTTGCTGCCCTTCTGATAAAGCGCGAGTAGTTTACCACAAACCTACAGGCCCATAGCTAGTAGCTAGATGGCTTCTTCTCTCTCTATGATCTTCAATACCATGTTCTCCTTGTTGTTCTTGGAGTTCTATCCAATGTAATATTCTTTTGCGATGTGTTTGTCGAGATCCGATGAATTTTGGATTGATCAGATTATCTATGATATTATTTGAGTCTTTTCTGCACTCTTTTATGCATGATCAAATATCTTCGTATTTCTCTTTGAATTATCGGTATGGTTTGGCCAACTAGATTGGTTTTTCTTGCAATGGGAGAGGTGCTTAGTTTTGGATTCAATCTTGTGGTGTCCTCACCCAGTGACAAAGTAGGGTGTCGATGTCAAAACCGGCGGATCTCGGGTAGGGGGTCCCGAACTGTGCGTCTATGGCGGATGGTAACAGGAGGCAGGGGACACGATGTTTACCTAGGTTCGGGCCCTCTTGATGGAGGTAATACCCTATGTCCTGCTTGATTGTTCTTGATGATATAGTATTACAAGAGTTGATGTACCACGAGATCAAAGAGGCTAAACCCTAGAAGCTAGCCTATGGTATGATTGTATGTTGTCCTACGGACTAAAACCCTCCAGTTTATATAGACACCGGAGGGGGCTAGGGTTACACAAGGTCAGTTACAAAGGAGGAGATATACATATCCGTATTGCCTAGCTTGCCTTCCACGCTAAGTAGAGTCCCATCCGAACACGGGACGAAGTCTTCAATCTCGTATCTTCATAGTCCAACAGTCTGGCCAAAAGATATAGTCCGGCTGTCCGGAGACCCCCTAATCCAGGACTCCCTCAGTAGCCCCTGAACCAGGCTTCAACGACGATGAGTCCGGCGCATAGTATTGTGTTCGGTATTGCAAGGCGGGTTCCTCCTCCAAATACACCATGGAAGAGTTTGAATACAAGGATAGTGTCCGACCCTGCAAATAAGTTCCACATACCACCGTAGAGAGAATAATATTTCCACAAATCTAATCTACTGACATGTTTTGACAGCATGACATCACGCCATGGCCCGGTTATCATTTGAACCACTTTTCTCAACCAGCTCCGCACATATCGCGAGGCGGTTTTCTTAACATGTCTTGTCAAAGCAGAGATCATGTTCCCCTTATCACGGGATTCTCATCAATACGGACGTGGGTACCCCAACCGCGCCTGTTGGTATGACTCCTAGATATTAGGCAAGTCCCAAACGGCCACGAGGAGGACGCTTGATATTCACCCCCTTTATAAAGGGGACAAGGCTTTTTCTTTCTTCCCTCCCGTGCTCAATCGAATGCTTCCCCCGCCTCGAGTTCTAACACCCAAAGCCCAGGTCAGGTGCTTCGGACCTTCAACTATGTCCGGATCCAACCTTCAAGGTCGGTGGATGCCTTCCTCCGTCACAGAGGAGGACATCAAGAAGTTGAGAGAGGCCAAATATCTGACCGCCAAAATTTCGCATAGGCTGCCCGCCTGAGGGAAGGTCGTCCCTACTCCCGAACCCAACGAGAGCGTCGTGTTCATCTCCCACTTCCTCCGAGGACTAGGCCTCGCTCTGGATCCCTTTGTTAGGGGTCTTATGTTCTATTATGGGCTGGATTTTCATGATCTGGCCCCGGATTCCCTTCTTCACATCTCGTCATTTATTGTCGTATGTGAGGCTTTCCTCCGCATTACCCCCACTTCGGCCTGTGGCTCAAGACCTTCGATGTGAAGCCAAAGATGATCGAGGGGCGGCACGCAGCGTGCAGACGTGCTTTAATAAGCAAAATCGCTGACGCTCCATGGCTAGAGGTTTCCTTCCCAGAGGTGTCTGGATTGTGGCAGCGGGAGTGGTTTTATATCACAGCTCCCTGAAGTGCCAAGTGGGTAGCTGCCCCCACCTTTCACTCGGGCCCCCCACTGCAACTGATGTCATGGATCAGTAGGGGGCTGAGCTGGGGTCCAACAAAGGACGTGCCAATACTGCAGAGTCGTATCCGAGATCTCTTTGAGAGAGATTTCAGTCTGGTTATGGTAATGCAAGTTATGCTAGTTCGTCGAGTCCAGCCTTGCAGACGTCGGCCCCTTCGCATGTGGGAATTCAACCCGGAAGGACCGCGAGCTATTCAGCATTTTCTCGGCATGACGCTCAAAGATATGTACAAATCATTCTTCGGACTCCGAATAGAGTGTGCGGACACCACCGAGGACGTGGGTCTGAGCTGCAACCGCCCTGCTGCCCAAGTAAGTAATCCCGCCGAACCTGCTGTCCTTTTATTTATCATGGCATCATTCTAAAGAGCCACTCTTTGACCAGGACTGGATAACAAAGGCGATGATGATCAGGTGTTCGGCCCCCCTTCCTAAGGGCTTGGACAATCCGGTACTGGACAAGATGCTCAAGCCGACGCCTTATCTAGTGCCCTCAAAGGAAGATGATGGGGGGAATCGAGAGGGCGAAAGCAGGCCTCACTCGCTACTTATTCCAACCGGGGGAATGAGCGCCTCCGCGAGGGAGGACAACCAAAGGGAAGAATCTGACATTCTCTCTCCCCAGGGAAAGAAGAGGACTACCTCAGAAGATCCAGAAACTAAGGTTTCCAAACGGGAGAAGAAATCTTCATCAGAGGGTCCTGCCTCGGAGGGTATTCTTGCCACAATGTCCGCACGGGGATCAGCCCTCTACCGAGCTGTAAGTAATCGAAAAGTACTTAATAGTGGAAACATCCTACCTTACTTCTGAAGACAATAACCAATGTTTATAAATTGTAGTCCGGATCGTAGCCTTTCTGGACCGAGTTCGTCTTCGGGGGATCTTCTTCCGGAGATGATGGAGAGCGGAACGCCTCCCCCTGATACCCCGCCTCATGAAGCGGGCGACCTTGAAGTGTCGTCGTGAAGGGTATCTCCGGATACACTAAGGCCATAGGATAACCCTTTTGCTACCCGGAATCCCCAGTATCTGGCTCCTAAGGAGAGCGACAGCAAGGGTTCGGAACCGTACAGTGTGTGGTCGGACGCGCTGAAGGATATTCTGGGGCAAGCGGCCATCTCGGAAGCGCATCATACGCTAATGGGTACGGTAATTGAAAGGATTTCATCCGCTGAAAGCGGTTTTCATGAAGCCTTTTATGAGCCTGCTGAAAGGCTTCGAAGTACGTGAAATAGTGTATGTTTTTTATAGTACTGCATACGTTAGGTGTGCCCTATGCAGATAGTCGCCCCTGAGACTCTGGTTGTCGTCGATAACGGAGGCAACCCGAGGATCATATACCCAGGTAATAATTCGACTGCCTTTATGTGTAGGTGGCTGAGGCTACGGTGGCTAGCCGAACTGATGGATTTACCGAGCTAAAGCGGCAACTTGATGCGGACGATGCCGATATCGTGCTTGTAAACCAGCGGCTTGACGAGGCACAGGGTGAGTGATTTCTCTAGTGATCGTCACATAATAAGAGTGGCATGATGCCAGTATCTTTAATATGTTGTGACTGCAAATGGAGCTGCCACCATGGAGACCCTTCGGGCGGAGCTTGCCCGATCCAAGGAGCAAGCAAGGAGTAGCAATGCGGCCGCTCTAAAGGCGGCCGAAGAGTCAAGGGCCGAACAGGCTGCGCATTGCGAGAGCAAGGAAAAAATAGCCAAGATGGCTGTAGAGTTAAAAGATGCCGCTGACCATTACCAACTTCTTGAGGAAGAAAACCGGGCGAAGGCGACGGACCTGGAGAAGGCCCTGGTGACTGCCAAGAAAGCCCGTTACAAAATTAGAGCAACGAAGGAGGAGCTGAATCAAGCTGCAAATATCGTGTCTGGGAAGCCCTTCTTGTTGCGGACTAAGTTCGGAGATCCGAAGTATGCTCCTCTGGACCGGTTATGGAGTTCTGCGGACGCCTACGTGGATTTGGCTGCAAGTGCTGCTGATGCAGCCGAGTACTTCAAGGATCCGAAAGGTCCCGAAGTGGAAAAATTGTTCTGGTCACAGTTTCACGCTCCAGTCCATCCGCTGCTATTGAATGAGCGAATGGCCGAGTGGGCCGAGCTCCATAGGTTGTTCGGACTTGCCATGAGGTCCATTGTGGATCACCTGTGGCCGGGAGGGCCAAGGCCGAATAGCTACTTTAGTTTAGTGCAACAATTCCTTGGTGTTGTGCCACGCATCGATGCTGTAAAGAGATCGGCGTGCATAGATGGTGAGCGGATGGCCTTTGCCCATGTCAAGACATACTGGTCGATGATGGAGGCCACCACTATCGCGACACAGGGTTTGGCCGTAGGCCGAGTGGCTGTCGAGCACTAGTTTGAAGAAGTTCTTGAAGGCGCTCGTTCGATAGAGGCTCAGTGCTCGAAGAATATTATGTTCTAGTGACATGTATTCCCATTGTAAAAACAATGTTTTATTGAATTATCAAGGCTGTATTTATACTTTTGCCCGAAAGTACTATGATGCCTCCTGTGCGGCCGTTTATGTATATATGTATATAACCTGGAAGTTTGCAGTCGTCGGCTTCCGCCCCCACGCATATAATGTGGGGGTGTTCGTAGAAAATGCATATCCACACTTGATCCAACGTCTTGGTCCGTTAAGGAGGTGATAGCACAGCGAACGAGGCAATTAGACTATATTGCTTTAACACTTTCACTTAGCCATAGGAGTTTGATGGTTGGGCTACTATATGGCACCTGGTACTTCTGCGCTCGTCCGAATATGGGGCGAGTACGTACATGACCGGGAAACTGCCATTCGTTAATGCGGAGGAATCCCGAAGATTTCGATGAGTCATCGAGTGGTTGACCAGTCTCTCGCTATATCA
Source organism: Triticum monococcum (assembly GCA_034509565.1). Lineage (NCBI taxonomy): Eukaryota > Viridiplantae > Streptophyta > Magnoliopsida > Poales > Poaceae > Triticum > Triticum monococcum. The sequence continues at coordinate 575,779,436 of CM067847.1, forward strand.
TGATAGTCAGTTTTTGGCTTTCTCTACTGAGGTGATCATCCGGATGAACCAGGGCACAATCACAGTAGTTCTCCCAGTGCTACCTTAGCCGATATAACGGAACGTAAGGTACCGAAACGTGGGAGCCGGGCAAACCCAACATGTGACGAAAGGCATGATTCGGAGCTGATGCATATAGGGCCAAACTCGCGACGCCGAACACTCCCTTAGGTGTTCGGTCTTTATAACAAATACAGCGCTAAAATGCCCTTAATAAGAAACCCCATGTGTCCAGGTACGTGCAAAATCCTGACGTGGCCACATGCCAATAATGCCAGCATCCTTCTCGGTTGTGTGTCTGGAGGATGTGAGCAACAAGAGACAGTAAAAAAGGTTTACGCATGGTCTTAATCTAAAAAGAAACCTTTGGGCGGGTCCCTGCTACACGTCTGTGCTTGTGTCTCCATTGTGCCGTGTCCTGGATGGGTGTATCATGATTGTCATTTGTAAAAGGAAAGAACTTAGGTGAAAGTTGCCGTGCCAAAAAGAAGAATTGGTTATTATGAATGAACTATCTAAGTTCAAGAGAAGCCCAGTTGAGCCGGGCTGGCCCTGATTACACGCGGGAAGCCCCTGGTATCATTTATGAGGGTTTGATCATCAAACCAATCTCATGTATATATGATGGAACGCCGGGTTCGTTTAATCGTGTCCGTGGTCTTGATGACATTCCATTTTTTTCTGGTTGGTGAGGCCGTCTAGTTTGCTGTTGTTAGAGCCGCCGCATCCTCTTCCGTACGTAAGAAATGTTCGGTATTTCTGCTAACTGAGATGATGCCACGTGGACCGGGCATCTTAAGCTTGAGAAAAGCATAATGCGGTATTGCGTTAAAACGAGCGAAAGCCGTTCTTCCGAGTAGTGCTTGATAACCACTTCGTAATGGGGCGATGTGAAAAGTTAACCTTTTGCTTCGGAAGTTATCGGGAGAACCGAATACCATCTCTAGTAGTAGAGAGCCCGTACAGTGGCCTCTTGGCCTGGTATTACTCCCTTGAAGGTAGTATTACTGTGGCTTATTTGTGTCGGGTCTATCCCCATTTTGCGGACTGTGTTATGATATATCAGATTTAGATCACTGCCGCCGTCCATGAGGACTCATGTGAAATGGTGCCCATTTATTATTGGGTCTAACACCAAGGCCATCAGTCCTTCGTGCCGGATATTTGTCTCGTGATTCCTACGATCAAAAGTGATCGGGCAGGCCAACCAGGGGTTGAACCTAGGGGTGACGGGCTCTATGGCGCGTGTGCCTCGGAGTACATGCTTGCTTCTCCTCTTTGTCACATGGATCACGTTTACTGTTTTAACCTCTGGTGGGAAATTTTTCTATCCTCCGGCGCTTTGCTAGCGAGGTTCATCCTCGTCTTTGCTTGGTGTCTCTTCCCCTTTGTGTTCGGCGTTTAGCTTACCGGCCTGCTTGAAGACCCAACATTCTCTGTGGGTATGATTTGCAGGTTTGTCTGGGGTGCCGTGAATCTGACAGAGTTTGTCAAGATTTTTTTTAGGCCATATTGTCCTTCTCTGCTGCCTTTGAAAGGCTTTTTTTCGCTGACCTGGTCGGGAGCCCCTGAATCCGGCGTTTACCGCCGTGTTATCTGGGCTACCTTCTTTATTTCGACGCTTGTTTTTGTTGCATCGTGGTTTACCATTGCCATCCCTGACTTCGGATGTGCTTGGGTCGCTGGTGCTGCTACATGCCAACCAGCTGTCCTCGCCCGCACAAAAGCGGGTCATGAGGCTTGTTAGGGCTGCCATTGTTCTCGGTTTTTCTTGGCCGAGGTGTCTGGCGAGCCATTTGTCTCGGACGCTGTGTTTAAAAGCTGCTAAGGCTTCGGCATCCAGACAGTCGACGATTTGGTTTTTCTTGGTGAGGAACCTGTTCCAAAGCTTTCGGGCGGACTCTCCGGACTTTTGGATTATATGACTTAAATCATCTGCATCTGGAGGTCGGACATAAGTCCCTTGAAAATTGGCCCGAAAAGCGTCCTCGAGCTCCTCCCAACTTCCAATTGAGTTTTCGGGGAGGCTTTTCAGCTATTGCCGAGCTAGCCCTTTAAGCTTGAGGGGCAAGTATTTAATGGCATGGAGATCATATCCACGAGCCATATGAATATGGAGGATAAAGTCCTCTATCAGACTCCAGGGTCTGTGGTCCTGTCGTACGCCTCTATGTTCACCAGTTTGAATCCCTTTAGGAATTCGTGATCTAGCACCTCATCAGTGAAACATAAGGGGTGTGCGGCACCCCTGTATTGGGATGTGCCATGGTATTCGGACGGTTGTAGTATTCGGTGTTGGTTTTGTACCGTAGCACGCTTCCTAGATCAATAGATGGATCTGGTCGCGCCAGATTTTTGACGCAAGTTCTCACGTAGATCGTGTGTTGACTTATGCGCGACTTTGTTAGACGCTCTATCGCGTTCACAAGGTGGTGGATCCGGCCGGTTGGCCGTATCATTCTTCGGCTGTATGGGCTCTAAGGCCTCATCGTCAAATTCCGGTAATAGCTTGCGCTTTGGATAGCTATTTTTATGGTAACTTCCACCATACTTCGTTACTTTGTTCCACATGCTGTTGAGCATATCTTGTGCGACCTTGAGCCTTTGCTTCTGTTTCTTCAGGCTCCTCGCTGTGGCAATAAGCCTTCTGCGGAGGTTCTCTTGCTCCAAGTGCATTTCCGGGATGATGTGTGCATCTTCGTCAGGACTGTCTTCTTGCCCAGATGGGGTTTGATGAGGCTTATTCTTGGAGTCGTCGTGTTCGGACGTTGGATCCGTACTATGTTTGCAGTTTGTATCTTGATCGTGCTCTACCACCAGGGTGGTGCAGTCGTCGTTTCTTCTAGAGTCGACTGGACTGTTATTTCCTCTTGCGCTGTTATCACTGTTTTTGCTATGGCGGGACTTAGAGCGGCGCCCCTGACGTCGGTGCCTGGGTTGCTTGGAGGGGGCATCCTCGGTTGTCTCTTTGCCATTGCCCTCTCTGTGTGTATCCACCATGTATACGTTATGTGATGAAGTGGCAGTCCAGCGCCGTGTGGACGGTGGTTCCTATTCGTCTCCTGCATCTTCGTCCATACCGTCGATGTCTTCGGAGTCGAAGTCAAGCATGTCGGTTAAGTCGTCGATAGTGGCTACTAAGTGGGTGGTGGGTGGTCAGCGAATTTCTTCGTCGTCCGCATCCCATTCTAGCCGGACATAGTTCGGCCAAGGTTCTCCTGACAGGGAGAGAGACCTTAATGAACTTAGCACATCTCCGAAAGGTGAGTGCTGAAAGATATCCGCGGAGGTGAACTCCATGATCGGCGTCCCATCGGATTCGACGGGCACGGATGTAGGTGGCTCGGAGTCCGTGGCCGGAGGTAAATCCAGTGGTTCGGCGACGCGGCTCCCGTAAGGGGTAAAGTCAGTATATGGCTCTATCGCCACTAAGAGTGTGGCCTCCATGGCGGGGCCTATCCCTCCGCTCTCGGATGGCACGATTAGCTCCGGATTAACGGCCGGAGTAGTTGCCGATGCGATCTCCCGAACACTGACCGACGGTAGAGTTACGTCATGCTCGTCGCGACTGTGCGGCGCGTCCGACATGGGCTCGAATCCGTCGAAGATCAAGTCTCCGTGGATGTCGGCCGTGTAGTTCAAGTTTCCAAATCTGACCTGATGGACAGGGCATAGCTCTCGATCTGCTCCAGATGGCCAAGCGAATTGGCTCGCAGTGCGAAGCCGCCGAATACGAAGATCTGTCCGGGGAGGAAAACCTCGGCCTGGACAACATCGCTAGCGATGATCGAAGGATCCATCAAGCCTTATGGTGACGACACAGTGGAACTCTCAATGAAAGCACCAATGTCGGTGTCAAAACCGGCGGATATTGGGTAGGGGGTCCCGAACTGTGCGTCTAAGGCGGATAGTAACAGGAGGCAGGGGACACGATGTTTACCCAGGTTCGGGCCCTCTTGACGAAGGTAATACCCTACGTCCTGCTTGATTTTTCTTGATGATATGAGTATTACAAGAGTTGATCTACCATGAGATCAAAGAGGCTAAACCCTAGAAGCTAGCCTATGGTATGATTGTATGTTGTCCTACGGACTAAAACCCTCCGGTTTATATAGACACCGGAGGGGGCTAGGGTTACACAAGGTCGGTTACAAAGGAGGAGATATACCTATCCATATTGCCTAGCTTGCCTTCCACGCCAAGTAGAGTCCCATCCGGACACGGGATGAAGTCTTCAATCTCGTATCTTCATAGTCCAACAGTCCGGCCAAAGGATATAGTCCGGCTGTCCAGAGACCCCCTAATCCAGGACTCCCTCATAGGGGTAGCGATACACGTATTGTATTGTTGCCATCAAGGGTAAAAATATGGGGTTTTCATCATATTGCCTGAGTTTATCCCTCTACATCATGTCATCTTACTTAAGGCGTTACTCCGTTCTTATGAACTTAGTACTCTAGATGCATGCTGGATAGTGGTCGATGTGTGGAGTAATAGTAGTAGATGCAGGCAGGAGTTGGTCTACTTGACACCGACGTGATGCCTATATTCATGATCATTTCCTTGGATATCGTCATAACTCTGCGCTTTTCTATCAATTGCTCGACAGTAATTCGTTTACCCACCCTATGTATTCTTTCAAGAGAGAAGCCTTTAGTGAAACCTATGCCCCATGGGTCTATTTTCCATTATATATTTTCAGATCTATTAACCAAAAAAATATCTTGCTGCAATTTATTTAGATTTATTTTAGTTTGCCTTTTTATTTATCTTGTATGCATATCTCTATTAGATCTCACTCTTTTTCGAAACCATGAAGGTATTGACAACCCCTTTTTCGTGTTGAGTGGGTGTTTGTTAGTTCGTGCAGGTGCATAGATTGGAGACTTGCTTTTGCCTCCTATTGGATTGATACCTTGGTACTTATATAAGGGAAATACTTAGCTCTACTTTGCTGCATCACCCTTTCCCGTTCAAGGGAAAAATCAACGCAAGCTTAAGAAGTAGCAAGCTCATCATCATTCATTTGCTGTGTTCATAGATGGAAGATTAAAAATAAAAAAAGATCTTAATAGTAATACATGCGATCACACATTACCAACACTGTGTTTGCGGCCTCAGCGAGGTCGGTCTATTGTATCTTGACCATGTTGGGTTTTCAATCAGGGGAGCCTGCTACTTGTGAGCTGCGTGGGGATTTCCCCGAAGAGGAGATGATGATGCAGTAGAGTAGAGATAAGTATCTCGCTCATTTAAGAACCAAGGTTATCAAGCCAATAGGAGAACCAAGCAACACCTCATTAGCAATACCTACACACAAAATAACAAACACCTGCACCCAACGCAAACAAGGGGTTGTCAATCCCTCGGCGGTTAATTGCAAGGATCAAATCTCATAGTGATAGATAGATAATAAAACATAGAATAAAGTAAAATAAAGAAAATTGCAGAAAAGTATTTTCAGGATTTTAATGTATGATAAAAATAAGACCCAACGGCCATAGTTTTAACTAGAGGCTTCTCTCTTGAAAATAGCATACGGTGGTGTACGATCGAAAGTATGTCTAGAGGGGAGGTTGATTATACTACTTGACCAAATAAAAATATAGCCTTTTCCCAATTTTAAGTCTTGGTAGATTTTAGCAACTTAGCACTAGTCAAGTAAACAACCTACACATGCAAGTCTAAGAGTATAGCAGCGGAATGTAAAACATTGCACATGATGGTAAAGGGAGGAGTTTGGAGGGAGCAAACGCAATGTAGACATGGAGATTTTTGGCATGGTTCTGATAGGTGGTGCTATCGTACATCCACGTTGATGGAGACTTCAACCCATGAAGGGTAACGTTTGCGCGAGTCCACGGAGGGCTCCACCCACGAAGAAGCAACCTTGTCTATCCCACCATGGCCATTGCCCACTAAGGACTTGCCTCACCAGGGTAGATCTTCATGAAGTAGGTGATCTCCTTGCCCGTACAAACTCCTTGGTTCAACTCCACAATCTTGATGGAGACTCCCAAGTGACACGTAACCAATTTAGGGGACACCACTCTCCAAAAGGTAATAGATGGTGTGTTGATGCTGAACTCCTTGCTCTTGTGCTTCAAATGATAGTCTCCCCAACACTCAACTCTCTCTCACAGATTTGGATTTGGTGGAAAGATGATTTGAGTGGAAAGCAACTTGGGGATGGCTAGAGATCAAGATTTATGTGGTTGGAGTGGAATATCTTGACCTCAACACAAGTGTAGGTGGTTCTCTCTCAGAAAATGTATGTTGGAAGTGTAGGCATGTTCTGATGGCTCTCTCCATGAATGAAGAGTGGGTGGAGGGGGTATATATAGCCTCCATACAAAATCTAACCGTTACACACAATTTACCAAACTCGGTGAGACCAAATCATGAAACTTGGTCGGACCGATTCAGTTCAAAATGTGAACGTTAGGATTTTTGGTGGGACCGACATGTCAACTTGCTGGGACCGATTTCATTAGGGTTGGGGCATAACGTAATCTCGGTGAGGCCAATTACACAAACTCGATGGGACCGATTTTGGTAGTAAGCTAACCAGAGAGTTGGTCAGGCAAACTCGGTGGGACCGATTCGCTCATCTCGGTTAGACTGAAATGTTATGAAGGGGAAATAGAGAGTTTGCATTGCGACCTCGGTGGGACCGATCGCTCATCTCGGTTAGACCGAAACGTTACTAAGGGACACAGAGATTTTGCAATCCCATGTCGGTGAGACCGAGATCCCTATCGGTGAGACCGAAGTGACTAGGGTTTTGTGGCAGTGGCTATGTCAACTGAACTCGGTGGTGCTGGATGGAAAGTTTTTGTGGGGCCGAGTTTGACTTTTGGTTTGGGACAAATGTGGATATGAGAAAGTGGTTGAGGGTTTTGGAGCATATCACTAAGCATTTTGAGCAAGTAACCCATTAAGCATCACCTCATCCCCTTTTAATAGTATTGGATTTTCCTATGGACTCAATGTGATCTTGGATCACTAAAAGGTAAAATGCAGAGTCTTGGGCTTTAGAGCTTGAGCCAATATTTTGTCCTTAGGATTTGTGAGGGGTCCACATTTCTAATCCATGCCATGCCAATCATTGAGCTTTCCTGAAATATTTATCTTGAAATAGTATTAGCTCAATGAGCTATATGTTGTTAGGAATTACCAAAACCACCCAGGGATAGTTGCACTTTCAATCTCCCCATTTTTGGTAATTGATGACAACATATAGATCAAAGCTTCGACAAATGATTATAAGATTTAAATAGATCGTCTCTTTGAGAAGTATGTGATAAGCAAGAGCCCCCCCCCTAAATTTGTGCATTATTTAAAATTTGCTGTTGAATGCAAATTCACAATCAATTAGGATCATGGGTTACTCTTCCATGTCACATACATCATGGTGGAGCGCTCAAAATGATATAACCTAAAAGCATCCACTGAACACCAAGCAAAGTGAGTGATCATATAAGAATATAAGAGATAATATCATCCAAGCAAGCATTAAGGTAGGATATGATCAAACACATGATCAAACAAGTATCTCACATAGACAAAGCACATAGTGTATCGACCAAGCACATAAAAAGGTTCAACCAAAAACAAGAGAGATAAAAAGCAACACACTCTCTCTCGAAGCCTATGATCTATACATATTTCTCCCCCTTTGGCAACAAGTTACCAAAAAGTTTGAAAATGCATAGTGCTATGCATCTCTCAGGCTCGGTCTTTGGGAGGTGGTGTCGAGAGAACTCCAAGGACAAAGGCATCTGTCGATGTAGTTGGAGCTGGTGGAGTGGCTGCTGGAGGTGGTAGTGAGGCTGTAGCTGCTAGTGCTGACAAAGTTGTTCTAGAGATTGGTACTGGCACTGCGGCATACCTCTAACCTCAGGGCACATGCTGAAAAGCATCAGTAGTTGCCTTCCCTCTCCTCTATTCTGCCTCCTCCTGGAGCTGCTCAACGGCAGTCTGTACCTCAGTTACCTTGAGGTCAAGATCATAGAATTTTGTCTCAACAATCCTCTCCAGGCTCTCCTGATTCTGAGTCAGAGTGGCCAAGCCCTTCTCAATCCTCAGTGTAGCTTGAATCAGATAGCCTAATTGATCTTGTTTTGACTTTAGGAACACATGAGGTGCTTCTTCTGCACTTGGCATCCTTTTAGCTTTCTCTGCCTTAGCTTTGGCTCTTTTATCTTGTGCTTGTACTGAAGATGGTTCCTCCTCATTCATCACAACTGTGTTGTCTTCAAATTCAGGATAAAGGGATAGATGCTCCTTGTCCAACAAGTATGTTCCTGTGCCCATCTTAGAATTGATGAACTCCTGAATATGTGGAGCATACCCACAACTTCTCTTTTGGTTAGCATCAGTCCTCTTGATTGTCTCTACAATCAGACTCATGACCTTGAACTTCTGAGGGACATCAAAGATTTGCAGCATGTTGGTGGAATGTCCTCTGATCATCTTGTGATCTCCCGACTTGGTTAGCAATGTGTGCCTTAGGGTCCAGTTGATGGTAGGCAGACCAGACAATAAGTAATGTACAGATCCAAGCTTGTGAGTCTCCAAAGCTTTATCAGGGATCTCTTTATACATGTTTGCCATGGAGTTGTGGTCTTTCTTCTTCTTGGGATACACATCCAAGTCATCCTCATGTTCCTCTGGGGCATTGATCAGCTTGGCCATTCTTTAACAGTGGATTGGTACATAGTACCTTCAGACATCCATATGATATTACCACCTGGGTAAAACTGAGCAGTGGAGTAAAACTGCATGATCAGCTCATCATTCCATTTTGTGAGCTTCTGTCCAACAAACTCATCTACTCCACATGCTTTGAAGCTGTCATATACTCCTAGGAAGTGATCTTCATTATCATTGATGAATTCCCAATCAACCCATCTCGTGTCACAAACAATGGGCTTCTTGTCGAGAAAAATTGTCTCATAGAAGTCTTGTTGTTCTTTTGTGTGGAACTTGTAGTCAACTGCTATCCTTTTCCTCACAACATAGGGATCAGACTATCTCCACAATCTCAGTCCAGCAAATTTTCTGATGTGCATGTCTTTAGCCACTGGATGAGTATCATTGTGGTCTGGGATCTTGGGTTTCAATTTCCTCAAAACAAGAGACTCATCATCCTCTTCTTCAGCTTGAGGCACTGTGACCTTGTTCTTCTCTTCTGCGGGAATACTTCTAGTGTTTCTCATGGGCTTTGACTTCTGAGGTTGAGCTTTCGGAGCAGACTTGGGCTTTGATGTTGCAACCCCTAACTTAATTGCATCTCCCATAAGCTTCTAAGCTTTGGGTGCTGGAGCATCCTCTTCCTCTTCCTCTTCTTCCGCGGGATCCTTGAACATGGACGATCTCCCTAGAACTCTGGCAGTGGTCTTCTTGACCCTCTCCTTTCTCTTCTTGCCTTCTCCAGCCTCTTTGGGTTCAAGAGTGAACTCCATAATTTCTTCCAAGGCTTCTTTCCTAGGCTTGGATGTTGGCATTCTCTTGGCAGGTGCCTTCTTCTGCACCCCTGACTTTGTTGTAGCAGCTGAGCCATACTCCTTCTTCAACACTTTCTTCTTTGGGGTGGCCTCACCCTCAACAACCACATAGTCTTCATCCTCAGAGTCTGAGGTTTTCTTCTTCCTAGCTCTAGTGGCTGCCTTGGGCAAGTTACTAGGTGTGCCCCTGCTGCCATCATATGAGGTGCTTGATGGATCTGAACCCTCACTCTATTGCACATGTTCCTAAGATTTGTTTTGACTGTCACTCTGGTTAGACATCTTGGTAATCACTGATAGCAAGCCCTGTGAATAGATGTAGATGAGGTAGAGTGGATGAGCATCACAAAGTGTAGAGTTTTTGCAAAACGGATGACTTAAAAACTTAGTTTTAGTTCTCCACAAAAAGCATTTTAGAGCTACCGATTTGATAAACTCGGTGATACCGAAGCAGCTTTTGGAACCTAAACTAGTGAACTCGGTCAGACCGAGTCATAGTTCGGTGGGCCGAGACTGCTTGGGTTTCATAGAGAATCGAACTCGGTCACACCGATTTGCAATTTTCGGTCAGACCGAAAATGCGTGTGCTATGGCCTAAGCCAAATCGGTGAGACCGATTTCTACAATTCGGTCGGTCCGAGATGAGTCCGGCGGAGACCTAACCCTAAATTTTCAAATCCAATCTAATCTAAACAAAGTTTTCAGTGGATGGATTGTTTGCATACGTGGTCATGATCATGGCAAAGTAATGTGCTACGAATCAGAGTTGGGAAATAGCACAAAGAGTCGAACTCATACCCTAGTTCGGTGGGAGTTTGCTACGGCGACAATGATGGAGCAGGATTCCGTTGGCGGCGACGAAGACCAGTGGCGGGAGGCCGCTGGCGACAAGGAGACGATCCGGAGACTCGAGGAGGCAGATCAGGACATGTGCGGGGTGAAGGGTTCTAGAGAAATTTCCAAAATTCAACTCGTTGGTATATATATCTCGACCCTGTCGGTGTGACCAGTGGAACAACTCGGTGGCACTGAGATGCAGAATCGCGAGCGGTTACTGCAACTCGGTCTGACCGAAAAGTTCAAATCGGTTGCAGCAAGATGGAAAACCTAGATCAACTTTGTGAACTCGGTGTGACCGAAGTGGATGACTCGGTCATACCGAAATGAACAAAGAGGTTTTGGAAGTTTAAGTCTATGACGAATCGAGGACTCCGAGTGCTCCTCACACAGAGTGGTTCGAATCTGACTTGATCAAACTTTGTGATGTAGCATGAATAGAGTTTGAGACGAGAAAATCATAGATAGCTAGAGGAGGTTCTTAGGCATTCTTGTTCATCCACTTGGCAAAAGAGAAAAATGACAAACAATCAAAACAACAAGTGGATGTCCTCGAATGAGTAAAATATGCAACCAACATGCTCACATAATAAAATGACAAATGAAATATGTGGCAGATCATGCACAAACACTCTAGCATCTATCAAGCAATTGGTGATGACTATGTCATCTATATATGAGTATATTGACTGATGAGTCAAATGAGAACATTTGATCATAGGTCATACTCATCATTTAAGCATGAGTGGGGTTGCCACTTTTACATAAAGCATTGTTGTGTTCACACCATTAGAGTTGCTTTAGCTCAATTGATTAGAGTAAAGCTCCGCCTAGATGTGATATCCCCCTTAAGAGGGATGAACTAACCTTGGGTTTTGTCGATGATGACTTCATGTAGGTGTTGAAGATGTAGATGCTCAATGTTGATGTAGATCATTTGGAGCAATCCATTAGAGTGAGTTGCACTTTCAATACCTACACGGGTTAATCCCACAAGGAACAAACAAGGATATCCATAGACATAGAGTGATATTCACATAAGATGATGTCCATGAAAGCATTAGGTTACCTTGTCCCTTGTCTTATCAACAAGAGGGTTTGTGACTCCTTGAACTAGTGCAAGATATGGAAGTTGTTTGCACGTGTCCTTGCCAAAAGATTTGAGTGAAGTGTGTTGGCGGAGTCACCCTCAAGAACTCTCTAGTTCCTTTTCTTCGGGATCCACACCATCTTGATGGGAATCCTTGGAGTTGTAGTCATACTTGATGTAGTCTTGGGAACCCACTTGACCAAGGCTTTGGGAGCTTCTTCAAATGCATCAATCTCCTCTTGAAGCTTGTCCTTGCCTTTTTGCTTGTGGTCTTGTGGTGGAAGATCATCTTGAGCTTGTGTTCCTTGGAAAGAAGTAGGATCATACTTCTCTTGTTGAGGAACAAACTTTGTCTTGGGGTATTGATCTTCTTCCCACTCAACTCCATTGGCATTGAACTTTCGTTCAAAACCAACACCTTGATTCTTCCGGTGCCTTCCTTGCTTGTGTACAATTTCCTCAAATTGCCTACTTTGGGCAAGGCTCTTGTAAACATCTTTCTCTATAATTCCCTTCAATAAGCTATTTTCTTACTCAAGTGTAACTTGGCTAAGAGAATCATTAGTGGAATCAAGAGAACTACTAGAAGCAACAACATTGGGTTTAGCATGATTATTGTTACTACTAGAATAAGAATCTTTCTTACTCTTGTTGCTAGATCTAACTTGTGGCATGTAAGTAGACAAGAGTAAACGCTTGGCTATGTAAGAAGAACTTTTCTTGCGAAGTTCATCATTGATTGCTTTTAAGAACCCATGCTCTTGCTCAAGGTTAAGCTTTTCGAAGCGTAACTTATCATGAGTCTTTAAAGGCTCTCGATGATTTTCCAAGGTAGTTTCATGAGCTAACTTAAGAGTGTTTAGTTCTTTAGTTAGACGCTCAATCTCCTTCTTACCCTTGCCATTCGTTTTATCTTGACTAGCACATATGCCCGTGCGTTGCAACGGAAAAAAAATACCATATGTTCTTATTATAAAATGAGCATTGGCCAAGACGCTCTATCGATCTACATACGATATTTCAATATGGCGTCTCACCTGTGTCACAATTTATACCCTTTCTCACCCACGTCGTTAGTGGTTGAGGTGTTCATCTGATTGCAATATGTTCAAATGTAGTTAAGCCCAAGATGATGAGCTCGGACAGGACACAAGGCACTTGCCATTGAACATCAACATAACAATGCTGTCCCAGTCTAGCATCATCATCCAAATGTTGCCCTCGCCTCTAGCACATTCTTCCCATTTGACTCCCCTCACACACACCTTCATGACGAGCAACACAGGCATACTTTCGCCCGTATGTAACATGTCCATTATTTTTATACGTTTGCTTTGATGAAAAGATATATAGTCTTGATGAGTCTATATATACACGCCGGTGCATGTCGACTTGTGCAACTTCTAACCTATTTTACTCTGATTACCTTCCTAAGTAATTAACCGGCCATATTGATTGTTGGAACTCATAATTTAACCAAATCAAGCGCTTGTTGCTACTTCAAAAAAATGAGAAAATGAATTTCCCATGTCTGATTAATTTTCTAATCTAATATTAACTGGTCATCTTGATTGTTAGAACTATCAACAGTTACTCAAATTGCTCATTGATATGGCTACTGCATAGAGAAAGAGAAAAGAATTGCGCACATAGATAAGTGGCTTGAACTAACAACTAAATATAGAAAACCTATGATTATTTACATGAGTTAGCTAGTGTACTTGGTTATCTACCTACATTTGGTTTGTGACGTTGAAAATTAGATACCCATGCAATGCTTCAATTTGTATACACTATTTTGCATACAAGCCCTCGAGTTTTTGCACCTTCAACTTGCAGTCCACCCTTATCCCGAGACACACCACACTCCACCAGTGCTCTCCCAAGGATGCATCTCTCCATCCCCTTTCTTTATTTCTCCCGACGCATCTCGCCGCAGCTCCGGCGCCTCCGCCTGACGCCAAGGAGAACCACATTGCCCCCATGAACAACGGCCCCATGCCGGCTTGTGCGTGCATCGATTGTACGATGCACGGTGCTCCCTCGAGCTCGCCTGCCATGTGTTGGCCGACGGAGGGGAGAGCCGACCAGAGTCCCCCGCCACCGGCCGCCCCAGTTTTCTTCCCCGATCCAGATCCCAGAGACCCCCGCGCGCGACTGCCACCACGAGGAGGCCGAAGCCGACAAGGCAGGGTCTCGCCCAGCGTGGTGACCTTCACATCCAAATTTCCATTTTTCTTTCTTCTTTACAATCCATTGTTGCGATGCTTATCTTGCTTTCTCGGTGATGCATGTCTCCATTTATTTAGTGCTTTCTTCTGCTGATCATAGGAGTACAAATGCTAGAGTTCCTAATTGTAATACAGATGATGTGTCCTGGTGCCTTGATCATATCTTTGGCCTGAACAAGTTTTTGCATGTTTCCTGGTGCTAAATTCCATGTTTTCATGTTTCCTGGAGCATTGATTCTCAATACAGATGATGCTATGTTGATATTTCTATGTTTATTCAAGTATAAATATTCAGATGACGCTCTGATGCTATTACCATGTTTTCATGTTTGTTTGCATGTGTTGTGATCTTGCTGTCTAGTGGGAAAATTGGAATAGACATGACGTATTGTTGCGACTAATAGCAGAAGGACTAATGACATCCTTGTGTTTGCGACTATCTGGAGTATTGGAGCAGAGAACAGTAGCCAGTTTATTTTTTATCAACATGCTTGCATTTATTCATGTATCTGGTGTATTTATTCATATTTCCTGTGTACCAATGTTCAGTATTCTCCTACGGAGGAGCAGGGGTCGGGCTGGGATGGATAGCGCCGGGGAGAAGCCCCTCCAGTGATTTTGTGGGTTGCGATTCGGCCAACTAGCTGGCCAAGCAGGAGCAGGGGGTATGGGGACGCCCTCCGCACCGACATGGTTAGCATCCTCTCCGCCATCCCCTCTCTGGATGTGCTTTCTTAGATGTGTTGCTTACTCACTGCAGTCAGTTTAGTCAAATAGTAAAGAACTTGTAGCTGGAGTATAATATGAAAAATTTATGTTGCTCCAATTTTGCATCAAATGAATCTTGTGGGTGAGAAAATGTCATGCTGCTCTAGTAGATGATGCAACAATTTGAATATAAGCAATCTGCAGGAACATGAATTACTTTTTCTCTTTACGCCTACTTTTCTACATACATGATTTATAAACTTGCTTATCATTGTTTCACTAATTATTGCTCATGCCCTGCTCCCCTGTTTGTTGTAGGCAGCAAGATGTTCGTGCAACTGAGATTGCAAACCTAAAACAGTAGAAATCTCTCTCTTGGTGATGCAAGGACACACTACCTTTCAAATGCCAAGAATGAACTTGGAGTTGTTTCTGCCCAAAGTATAGCTGGTAAGCTTTATGTTGCTACTGGACTTGGAATTGTCGAGTTCGCATCAGTTGATTTCAGTATTTGTCCTAGGCTTTTGAGTTGGGAGTGAATTTGTTGCTAATGCTAGAAAATGGAATGTAAGTAATTCATTGAGTATATGGTTATTAGAAAGAAATCACATGTGCAGGCTACTTGAGGCTAGTAGCAGTATCACGAAAATCTTGTGTGGCATGAGATTTGACCTAGTGCTCTTTATGTCTTTCGCTTCCTGATAATCTGGTATGCTTTAAGATGCTCATCTGCTATTCACTTTTTCTCTGTCTCTCCCCCTTGATTCCCTCAAATTTTTTAATCTACTTTACAAACGAGAAGCAATTTGTATTACCCAAATATTTCCAAAGAAACCGTTGCTGATAATTTCTAAGCAACCTCCCTTTCTTCGGTTAAGAGGTTATATTTTTTACGAGAAGCTATTTATAGATTGCACCATGTATTGGTCATTGGTCCTATATATTGCAGTTGTTTGTATAGTTGATCTTTACATCTGACTCCACAATTGACAATATACGCAGTTCTTTCCGTACCAAGAACTGAAGCACCAAAGGCTCTGAATGAATCAACTAAAAAAATTCCTTTTGTGTACTACCATTTACTGAATTCTCGATAACATTGCTCTATGCATCCCTAGTATGCGACACAGAGAAATCTATATACTGTTATAAATTCTTTTTCTATAAGTTTCAACTCTCAAGTTGATTGTGGAGCATGCTTTGCTAATGTGGTCCAACCTGGCATTTGGTGAACTCTCAAGTTGATCGTGGAGTATATGTTTGAGTAATGTTAGTTTGGGTACTCCTCTCTCATCCTGACATTCTCAATGCAAGTCTTCCATCTTGTCTATTCCCACATGGCACAAGCCTATTTTATCCGATTTGAATTCTTACTCCACTTTACGCTACAGTTTGAATTGATTAAGCTATCTTTACAAACTGGATGCATATCTTGTGCAGGAGTACCTGTTACTGATTCGGAGGCTGAGGAGGAAGATGGAGCCGCACTTGAAGATCCGGAGGCAAGAGGAGGAAGAAGATGGTGCAACACTTGATCCGGAGGCGGAGGATGAAGAAAATGAGGCATCCATCACTGGCGCGGACAAGGAGACGGAAGCGGAGTCGTTGTTGCGAGTTCTGAAGGTGTGAGCTCAGAGCCAGAGGATGAATCGGAGCCGCGGAGAAGGAGTTGGCCTTGCTCGAAGAAGAGGCTCTTCATCCGGCAGGTGACTTGCTGGCTTGCTGCTGAGGGCAATCTAGAGTGACCTGGAGCTACTGCCGAGGGTGATTTGGAGCTGCTACTGAGGGTGACCTGGGGACGCGATCTGGAGAGGCGAGCGATTTGGAGGGTGTCTGGCCCAAGGCCTACCAGCGTCTTTTATTTTTTTGGACAGTACCCCAACATGGGAATCGAACCAAGACCAATCGGATGTATGGAAAAAGAGACGAAACGTACCAAAAGGACTGATGCACCAAAAAAGTGGAGAAACAATCCTCCCTTTAATATTAGGGGTAGATTAATAGAAAGTTCATCATAGTTTTCATCACTAGAATTGTCAACAAGTAAATCATCATCACCTAGCAAATCATCTTCATCACTATTGAAATCAACATACTGGGCGTGTGAGACCTTTGGGCCTTTAGCCATGAAGCATCTTCCAATTCCGTCATTTGGTGACTCAAATATGTTGTAGGAGTTGGTTGACACAAGTGCTAGACCGGCAACACATTCATCTTGAGTATATATGGAGTCAGAGTGATAACTTCTCTCGGAGTGATTGTCGGAGTCGGAGCCGGATACCCATTCACCAACATGAGCTCGATGTCTTCGTTTTGTGTAGCTCCTTGATGATTTGTCCTTCCTTTCCGAATCCTTGCTTCTCTGTGATGTTCTTCGTTCATAATGATCATCTCTACTCCTTCTCTATCTTGGTGGTGATTCTTCTCTTCTACTTCTTCTTTTGGGATAATCTTGTCTTCTTTTGTAGGGAGCCTTACACTCATTGGAGTAGTGTCTGGATCTTCCACAATTGTAGCAATTACGTTCACAACTTGAAGATCTTTTGTCATTGTAGGACCTTGACTTGGAACTTCTTTCCTTGCTTCTACTCTCGTAGAACTTGTTGAAATTCTTCACCATTAGGCTCAATTCTTCATTGAAGGCTTGTTTCTCACTTGATGATGTGGGAGCATCACATGAAGCTTTGTAAGTGTGGGAATCCTGGACTAAGGGGTCCTTGGGTGTCCGGCCTGTTAGCCATGGGTCGGACTGATGGGCTGTGAAGAACACGAAGACCGAAGACTGCCTCGTGTCCGGATGGGACTCTCCTTGGCGTGGAGGGCAAGCTTGGCGACCAAACATGTAGATTCCTTTCTTTGTAACCGACCTTGGGTAACCCTAGATCCTCCCAGTGTCTATATAAACCGGAGGACTTAGTCCGGAGGGGAGATATTCATTGCCATAGCCATAGAAGCTAGGCCTCTAGGGTTTAGCCATTACGATCTCGTGGTAGATAAACTCTTGTAATACTCATATTCATCAATATCAATCAAGCAGGAAGTAGGGTATTACCTCCATAGAGAGGGCCCAAACTTGGGAAAACATCGTGTCCCCTGTCTCCTGTTACCATTGACCTTAGTCATACAGTTCAGGACCCCCTACCCGAGATATGCCGGTTTTGACGCCGACAGTGGTGCTTTCATTGAGAGTTCAACTGTGCCATCCTCAAAAGGTTTGATGGCTACTTCAATCGTCAACAACGATGCTGTCCAAGGCGATTCCTTCCTCCCTGAACAGATCTTCATGTTCGGCGGCTTCGCACTACGGGCCAACCCGCTTTTCCATCTGGAGCAGATCGATAGCTACGCCCTGGCCACCAGGTCAGATTTGGGAGCTTGATCTATGTTGCGGACATCCTTGGAGACTTGATCTTCGCTGGATTCGAGACCGCGACAACCACTCCCGGTCACCCCGATGGACATGACCTAAATCTGTCATCGGACCGCATCCAGCAGATAGCTCCTGTAACCGCTCTGGACTTAGATCCGGAGCATACTGCGCCATCCAAGGACCGGAGGCTCAACCCCACCACGGAGGCCACAGATTCCCCAGCGTTGGAGTCGCACATGGACATAACCTCGCACGATATCTGTGTCATCGGAACTCTGGACTCATCTCCGGCAACATGTTCCGAACTGTGTGAGTTCGTAGACACCGAACTTGATTGTTTATCGATCTTCTAATTCAGCGCCGCAGACATCTTCTAGCACTCGCCTTTGGGCGACGTGCTAAATTCATTAAAAAATCTATCCTTAGCGGGGGATTCACAACCGAACTATATCCGGTTCGAACTAGAAGCTGATGACAGGAAATTTCGCTCCCCACCCGCCACCCACATTATAGCCACTGTCAAAGTCTTATCTGACATGCCCGATTACGGCTAAAATGACATCAACAATATGGACGACGATGACGGAGAAGAAGAGGCCCAGGACCCGCCGTTCACCGTACGTTGGATGACCACTTCCTCGTATGATGTATCCATGGTGGATGCACCAAAGGAGAACAGCGGCGATGACAAAGAAGATCCAGTTGAGGATAAACCGCCTAAGATACAATCGAAATGCTGGTGTCAGCGGCGGTGCTCTAAGTTAGACCGCAGCAAAGATAGCAACACCGGCACAGGAGAAGATAACACTCCGGAAGGTGCTGAAGACAATGAAGACTCCGTTGACGCAGCTACCGAACATGATGAATGGGAAGATCAGCAGGTTAGCCCTGGTAAACAGGCCACGCACGAGGACTCAGGGGACAGTAACTATCTTCCGCTCTCCGAGGATGAGGCGAGCCTCGGCACTGAGGATTTCATCGTGCCTGAGGAACCTCTTGAGCAGGAGCGCTTCAAGCGCCAGCTAATAGCCACTTCAAGGAGCCTGAAAAAGAAGCAGCAACAGCTTCAAGCTGACTAAGATCTGCTCAACGATAAATGGACTAACGTCCTAGAAGCCGATGAGTATGGCCTCAAGCGCCAGGCCAAAAGCTACCCGAAGCGCAAATTACTACCTCAGTTCGATGATGGGGCGCTGGAGCCCATACCATCATCATGCAATGTGGCTGACCGACCACCATGTGGCCGGGACAAATGGACAACTCAAGCCGAACACCAGCCCGTCCTGCCTCATCGCAAAGGCAGAGGTATATCAGCTCAGGGTCATACATACGACCTTCGACATGACCTGAACAATAAAGCAGGACATACCAGATCGATCTACGGATCTCGAGGACGCGCTTGACATGCGACGATGACCATCTATTCGGACATGAAAAACCTAGTCATGCATGGGCCGAAAGCCGCAGACAGACTCCATCAGAGCTACGCCGCGATACAGCCCGATATAGAGGTGCCGCACACCCTCATTGCTTCACTGACGAAGTCATGGAACATGAATTCCCAGAAGGGTTCAAACCCGTGAACATAGAATCATACGACGGAACCACAGACCCCGCGATATGGATTGAAGACTTCATTCCCCATATACATATGGCCCGCGGAGATGACCTCCACGCTATCAAATACCTCCCTCTAAACCTTAAAGGACCAGCTCGGCACTGGTTAAACAGCCCGCCTGAAAACTCTATCGGCAACTGGGAAGACATGGAAGAAGCCTTCCTCGACAACTTCCAAGGTACATATGTCCGCTCACCAGACGCTGATGACTTAAGCCACATAGTTCAACAACATGGAGAGTCAGCCAGGAAATTCTGGACTAGGTTCCTAACCAAAAAGAACCAGATCATTGACTGTTCGGATGCCGAAGCCCTAGCGGCCTTTAAACATAGCATCCGTGACGAATGGCTTGCCCGCCACCTCGGCCAAGAAAAGCCAAAATCTATGGCAGCCCTTATGGCACTCATGGGTGAGGATAGTTGGCTGGCCCGTCGCAAAAACAATGCAACCGACACCGGCACCCCTGAAGTTCAAAATAACAAAGACAAGTCTTGACGCAATAGATACAAGCGACGAAACAAAAATGACAACACCGAGGATACGGCGGTCAACGCCGGATTCAGTGGCTCTAAGTCTGGTCAAAGGAAGAAGCCGTTTCAAAAGAACAATTCGGGCCCATCTAGCTTGGACCGCATACTTGATCGTCTGTGCCAGATTCATGGCACCCCAGACAAACCACCCAATCACACCAATAGAGATTGTTGGGTTTTTAAACATGCCGGCAAGTTAAATGCCAAAAACAAGGATAAGGGATCGCATAGCAAGGATGACGACGAGGAGCCCTGACTGCCGAACATAGGGGGACAGCAGAAGTTTCCCCCTCAGGTCAAAACGGTGAACATGATATATGCTACCCACATCCCGAAGAGGGAGCGCAAACGCGCGCTCAAGGACGTCTACGCGATAGATCCAATCGCCCCAAAATTTAATCCATGGTCGTCATGCCCAATCACTTTCAATCACCGGGATCATCCGACTAGTATCCGTCACAGCGGTTCAGCCGCACTGGTCCTGGGCCCAATAATGGATGGGTTCCACCTGACGCGAGTCCTGATGGATGGTGGCAGCAGCCTCAACTTGCTCTATTAGGATACAATGCGCAAAATGGGCATTAATCCATCACGGATCAAACCCACAAATACTACCTTTAAAGGAGACATACCAGGTGTAGAGGCCCACTGTACAGGCTCAATCGCAGTAGAGGTCATCTTCGGATCTCCAGACAATTTCCGAAGCGAGGAGTTAATCTTTGACATAGTCCCCTTTCGCAGTGGCTATCACGCACTGCTCGGACGGACCATATTCGCCAGATTTAACGCAGTGCCACAATATACTTATCTCAAGCTCAAGATGCTCGGCCCACGTGGCGTCATAACAGTCAATGGAAATATGGAATGCTCCCTCCATACAGAAGAGCACACAGCTGCCTTAGCAGTAGAAGTACAGAGCGGCCTTCTCAAGCAAAACCTTTATTCGGCTGCCGAGCCCACTGACACCGTCAAGAGAGTCCGAACTACCCAGCGGCAGGATAGCTCGGCTCGTTAGGAGCTTGACTAGCAATCCGGCCTCCGTCTCAGTCCCTATCAAGTAGTGGCATTCGTGTCGCGCGTACATAACTACGCACTCAAAATTCCATGGGCATCGACGGAGGCATAGCTAGCCTGTGATCCACAGTACGGCTCAACCGACACCGGATACACACATACTGTCACTTTAATTCATTAACTTTTCAGGTTTCAATCTCGCAGGCCCCATCTGATGGCCTGATCATCGCTACTCTGGAAGGACAAAACACACCAAGGTGGCAAGAAGCACAGGCATATGGGGGACTTCTCTAGGTTGTTTCGTTAACGATCACTCTACCTGTTTTTCAGGACCCACGTGCAGCTCTCGCTTGGTTAAGGCATAGTAACTAGCCTCCTACTTATTGCATTACTTGTATAAATGCACTTTAACGCGCTAATGAAATTATAGTAAGAATAGTTTGCGGCTCAAATTTTACGGCTCTAACTTACCACTTGTTCTTCTTTTTTGCTTCCTTTTTATCTTTCCTTTTTCTGGTAACTTTATCAGGTAGCACCCGTACACTTTGGTACATTTGATGTTTGCCAGGGGCTTCATAGCACCCTACACTACGGCAACAAAAGTCCGAACACTTTTTATAGTATAGTTCACACCCGAATTTAGCATTATATGCACTGGCTCTGAATCATGTCTTTGGTCAATAGTTGGGTTGCCCGGCTCCTGTGCTTGCTACCTTCGTTCTGCTATATCGGCTAAGGTAGTAAAGGGAGAACTACTGCGATCGTGCCTTGGTTTATCCAAAGGAGCATTGTCGGTGTCAAAACTGGCGGATCTCGGGTAGGGGGTCCCGAACTATGCGTCTAGGCCGGATGGTAACGTGTGGCAGGGGACACGATTTTTTACCCAGGTTCGGGCCCTCTTGATGGAGGTAAAACCCTACGTCCTGCTTGATTGATATTGATGATATGGGTAGTACAAGAGTAGATCTACCACGAGATCAGAGAGGCTAAACCCTAGAAGCCAGCCTATGGTATGATTATATGTTATGGTTGTTGTCCTACAGACTAAAAACCCTTCGGTTTATATAGACACCGGAGAGGGTTAGGGTTACACAAGGTCGGTTACAAAGGAGGAGATATCCATATCCGTATTGCCTAGCTTGCCTTCCACGCCAAGTAGAGTCCCGTCCGGACACGAGACGAAGTCTTCAATCTTGTATCTTCATAGTCTAACAGTCCGGCCAATGGGGATAGTCCGGCTGTCCGGAGACCCCCTAATCCAGGACTCCCTCAGTAGCCCCTGAACCAGGCTTCAATGACGACGAGTCCGGCGCGCAGTATTGTCTTCGGCATTGCAAGGCGGGTTCCTTCTCCGAATACATCACAGAAGAATTTGAATACGAGGATAGTGTCCGACCCTGCAAAATAAGTTCCACATTCCACCGCAGAGAGAATAATATTTTCGCAGATCTAATTTGCTGGCTTGTTTTGGCAGCATGACGTTACGTCATGGCCCAGTGATTATTCGAACCGTTTCTTTTAACCAGCCCCGCACATAATGCGAGGCAGTTTTTCGACACGTCTTGTCAAAGCAGAGATCATGTCCCCGTATTACGGGATTCTCATCAATACGGGCGTGGGTAACCCAACCACGCCATCAATTACAGCGCTTGGGGGATAAGCGAGTTTTACTAGGCAAGTGGGGACGCTTAGTTTCGTCCGCCCATATAAAGGGATAAGGATTCACCTTTCTATCCACGCCTTCTTCCTCCCCTACCCATCCGTTTTCGCACACTCGAGCTCTAGCGCCGAAGTCCGCACTTCCCACCTCGACCTTCTCCAATCATGTCCGGAGCGGGAGGCAAGTGGATGGTCTCCTCCGTCACGGAGGGAGAGATCAAGAAACTGAGGAGAGCCGGATACCTGCCCGACGGCATCGCGCACCGGCTCCCAGATGAGGGGCAGCTCATCCCCACCCCCAGGCCCCATGAGAGGGTAGTATTCCTCACCCATTTCCTCCACGGACTGAGATTCCCTCTCCATCCCTTCGTCCGGGGGCTCATGTTTTGTTACGGCATGGATTTCCACGATCTGGCCCCGAACTTCATCTTCAACATCTCGGCGTTTATCATCGTGTGCAAGGACTTCCTCCCCATCAAGCCCCACTTCGACTTATGGCTGAAGACCTTCAGTGTCAAGCCGAAGGTGGCGGGCGGCCGCCAGGCGGAGTGCGGAGGCGCCATGGTGGGCAAGATGCCCAACGTAACATGGCTCGAGGGCTCCTTTGTGGAAACCATAAAGGGGTGGCAATCGGGGTGGTTCTATATCACCGAGCCACGCAACCCTGCATGGGCAGCGGCCCCCGAGTCCCGATCTGGCATCTCCACGCGGCTCACCTCCTGGAAAGAGAAGGGCCTGTCCTGGGGTAGTTCGAAAGAGCTGACCGGACTCCAAACATGTATTCATAACATGGTGGACAAGAAGCTCAAGCTTGTCAACATAGTCCAGATTATGCTCATCCGCCAAATACTCCCGTGCCAACAACGGGAGTTCAACTTGTGGGAGTTCAATCCGGCGCAGCACCGAACTCTGAACAGGCTCTTCGACACGACTCATGAAGACGCCTGGAGGGTGCTATTCAAAAGTGCCGAGGTCCCCCCCAATTACTGAGGATCACGGATTCAGCGCGAAGCGCCAAGCCAGTGCGGTAAGCTGCTTTACCTTTCACAAGATAATTATTTTATATAGATTGACTCTATGCGGGATCTAAACTCCCGTACCTTTGACAGGACTGGCAAAAGATGGCCGGACAAATTGACTGTCTGGCTCCTTTGCCCAAAGGCCCCGCAGACGCTCTTATGGCGAAGATGCTGACTCCGGCCCCTTATACGGTGCGGGAGAAGACCAAGAAGGCCAAGGGAACCAGAAAGAGTTCCCGATGCCAGGGGTCGTCGGACTCACCGTCTGATGACTCTACGGCACACTCTTCCCCTGAAGACGAGGAAGAGGAATAAGAAGATGCTCCCCCACCGACTGGGGGAGACAAGAAAAGGAAGGCCGCCCCAACTGGGGAGGCCGGGGAGATTGTAAGTATCCGGATACCAGAGTAACCCATAGGATTCCTTTGTCGCACTGCTTTCCCTAACACCGAACACAATTATGCAGGCCGCCCCGAGCTAGTATCGATGTATCATCAGACGGCTCCCTGGGCTCGTCGGACATGGATAGCGATCCAGTCCCGACCACCACCTCCCCTCATCCTGCTGACGACGCCGAGGTGCTGTCTCAAGAGGCACCGGGTCGAGGGGAGACAGTCCTGGAGGCGCCTCAAGGCGACCTTCCGGACTCCGGGAGCCGCGGGGACGGGGCCCCTGAGAGCTCCGAGTTTGGCCCTCAGCCGAACACCGGGCCGGACCCTCCAGCGGTTCCAGGCTTGGGCAGGTGGCCTCCTTCTAAGAGGGGCAAGACACCTGTGCCAGTGACCTATGTCCATCCAGAGGCACCAGACAATCAGCTAGAAGTGCTTCGCATCGCTTCCATCAACGAGGAGCACCGCACTATCATGAGTGCGGTGATCCAGAAGGTTCAGTCCGCCAAGAGCGGATTGACAGAAGCCTGTGCCAGCCTTCTAACAGGCTTTGAGGTAAGTGTTTTAAAATGTAGTAGAAATATTACCGCATAGACAGTAGCCCCTGATGCTTTGTTCGGTGTTCACGAAGAAAAGCCGAATAGAGGATCAAATAATATCGCAGGAGTCTAATATAAGTATGTAAATATGCATATGCAGGCTTCGCTGCTAGCGTCCGCCGCACTAATTGCGGAGGTCGCCATACTGAAGCAGGACCTCGAGGGGTCCAGGAAAGAGCTCGGCCTTGCCAAGAGGCAGCTCGAGGAGAACAAGGGTAAGTAATACCCGTCTATAGATATGTATATATAAAATGGACGCGATTGCAAAATGACAGGATCATTGTATGTTTGCCAGGGGCCACGACTGAGGTGGCGACCCTGAAGCAAGCGCTAACCAAGGCCGAAGATAAAGCGGCCAAGGAGTGCACCGAGCAAGAGAAGCACGAGGCTTGGGTGGGCGAGGTGCAGCAAGGGCTCCAGGCTCTCGTGACGAAGCACGAGGGGTTGGAGCTTGACTCGAAGACGCGAGAGTCTAAGCTTGCCGCGGCCCTTGAGAGCACAAAGAGTGCCAAGGCCGAGGCCCATAAGGCCCTCCAGGAGATCGACGCGATAAAGAAGATAGCTGCGGGTAAGGCTTTCTATATGCAAAGCAAGCATGTAAAAGTAAATTATCGATTACTTACCCGGATCCGGAGCTCTTCAGGAGCATTCGCAGATTTGCCCCGTAGTGTGTCCGACGCCGCACAAGTTTACCAGGCCGAGGAGGGGAGCTCAATGGAGAAGCTGTTCTGGTCTCTATATACTGGGACCGAACACCCAACGCCTCTGGGCTACCAGCTAAAACAGCTGGTCGAGCTGCACAAGGCGGCCGAACAGGCCATGAAGGGCCTTATAGTTCGGTTGTGGCCTGGCGACGTCCTTCCGAACAGCTACTTCGGCCTGGTGAGGCGGCTTGTGGATGCCTGCCCACGGCTGGAGGTCATCAAGCGGTCCGTTTGCATCAAAGGTGCACGTCGGGCTTTCGCCCGTGTGAAGGTGCAGTGGGCCAAGCTAGACGCTGTGAAGCTGATCAAGGAAGGGCCACTGCAGGGCAAGGAGCATCGCACCCCCGAAATTTATTATGAGGGTGTCCTGAAGGGTGCCCGTCTTGTAGCGGACGAATGTTCAAAGGATGTAATATTTGAGTGAACTTGCTCGTGTGATCCTGTATGATGAAAACTTGTTTCATATGAGCTAGGCAACGCTTGTGTGAATTTAAAATATTACCTTTTGTTTGGCCGTTTATCCAATCTGAGAGATGGCTAGTCCTTGGCTTCTGCCCCCATGCCGCGAGTGCTGGGGTGTTCGGGATAAACCTGAGCACTCTTGTTCCCATATTTGGGTCCTTCGAGAGAGGTGCTTAGCACAACGAACAAGGAAACCAGACTAATAATGCTTTATCACTCTCACTTAGCCATAGAATTCTATAATTTTAAATTTCGGCGAAGCCCCTGGTATTCAGAAGGCCGAATTCGGGGAGCGATACACGCCTATAAGCCGGACAGGGCCGGCCACTCGCCCTAAGCGGCATAAGTCTTTAGGGACTCAAAAAACCTCGCCAAACAGCGACTAGTCTCTTGCCTTGTCAAGACAGTCAGTTTCAGCTTTCTCTACTAAGGTGCTAAGCCCGGCAGAACCGGGTCACAATTGCAGTAGTTCTCCTAGCGCTACCTTAGCCGATAGAGCGGAACGTAAGGTACCAAAACATAGGAGCCGGGCAAACCCAACATTTGACCAAAGACATGATTCGGAGCTGATGCATATAGTGCTATAAGTTCGGGGTGCCGCACTTGTGAAAGTGTTCGGACTTTTCACACCGCATTGTGGGGTACGTAAGCCCCTGGTGTATTGGTCGTACCATAGTGTACGGTTGCAAGGCGTCATTGATGAACACACACACACACACACACACACACACACATATATATATATATATAACAAGAATGCAATAATAATCATAATGTCATGCATTGTTTATTAAAAAATTGCGTTAAAGCAGAGTGATACAGATAGTGCGATAAGCAAAGAGTAGGACTATGTACCTTCCAAGGGCAAGCTGAGGAATGATGCTATATTGAATATTTCACTCGTTACTGTAATCAACATGGGAATTCCGTGGTATAACGTAGATGTCTGCCTCGTTGGTTGCTGCATCATGTGTTCGACAATAGTGCTGCCGGACAGTGTTTCTAGAGATTAAGGTCCTGAAAGAAAAAGAAAAATAACCGAACGGGAAGCCCCTAGTGCGGTTTAGGCCACGTTTTGGGGCGTGCCGAAGCTGTGCCCCCCTCCCCACCTATGCCCATGGTATTTTTAATGCATAATTATGTACGCGCGGCACGAGTTTCGCCGCTGGGATGGGATTGGGGTGGCCGCCGTATTGCTACGCGAGCTCAGATCGTGCCAGGCGGTCTATTTGCCGATTTCCCCAAGCGCGCTTGAAGGTGTTCGGGCTGTGAAGCGCCGAACTGGTTGATTGCCTTGAGAGGCTGCTTTGCGTTTCTGCTGCGAGGGCTGCGGTGTGCTCCTCTGTTCGGAGAGAGCGCTCCGTGTTTCCATTGACTATAATAACTCCGTGAGGTCCTGGCATCTTGAGCTTGAGGTATGCATAATGCGGTACCGCATTGAATCTAGCAAATGCGGTTCGCCCGAGCAGCGCGTGATAACCACTGCGGAACGGGATTATATCGAAGATTAACTCTTCGCTTCGGAAGTTATCCAGGGATCCGAAGACCACTATCCAGTGTTATTGAGCCTGTGCAATGGGCCTCTACACCTGGAATGACGCCCTTAAAGGTCGTTTTTGTGGGTTTGATCCTTGAGGGGTCTATGCCTATTTTGTGCACCGTGTCCTGATAAAGCAGGTTCAGGCTGCTGCCGCTGTCCATAAGGACTCGAGTGAGGTGAAATCCGTCGATGATTGGGTCTAGGACCAGTGCGGCGAATCCGCCATGACGGATACTAGTGGGGTGGTCCCTGCAATCAAAGGTGATCGGACAGGAGGACCAAGGGTTGAACTTTGGGGCGACTGGCGCCAACGCATATACGTCCCTGAGCGCACGCTTCCGCTCCCTCTTGGGGATGTGGGTTGCGTATATCATGTTCACCGTCCGCACTTGCAGGGGAAACCTCTTCTGTCCTCCAGTGTGCGGCTGCCGGGGCTCCTCCTCGTCATCGCTATGTGCCCCTTGTCCTTGTTTTCGGCAATTAACTTGCCGGCCTCCTTGAACACCCAACAATCCATGTTGGTGTGATTGGCTGGCTTGTCTGGGGTGCCGTGTATTTGACACAAGCGATCGAGTATAAGGTCCAATCTGGACGGACCCGGCGTACTTTGTTTGAATGGATTTTTCCGCTGACCAGGTTTAGAGCCTTTGAATTCGGCATTGACTGCAATATCCTTGGTATTTTCACTGTTCATGCGGCGCTTATGCTTGTTGCGACGTCACCTGCTATTGCCGTCCTTGGTATCTAAGGTACCATGGTTCTTTGATATGCTATTACTGCGAGCCAGCCAGCTGTCTTCTCTCGCACAAAAGCGGGTCATGAGCATCGTGAGAGCTGCCATAGATTTTGGCTTTTCCTGACCAAGGTGACGGGCTAGCCACTCGTCTCGGATGTTGTGCTTGAAAGCTGCTAAGGCCTCCGCATCCGGACAGTTGACGATTTGATTTTTCTTTGTAAGGAACCGAGTCCAGAATTTCTTGGCCGACTCTTCTGGCTGCTAAATTATGTGGCTCGAATCATCAGCGTCTGGTGGTCGCACATAAGTGCCCTGAAAGTTGTCGAGGAATGCGGCTTCCAGATCTTTCCAACAGCTAATGGAGTCCGCTAGCAGTCTGTTAAGCCAATGCCGCACTGGTCCTTTGAGCTTTTGTGGGAGGTATTTGATGGCGTGTAAGTCATCGCTGCGGGCCATGTGGATGTGGAGGAGGATGTCCTCAATCCATACTGTGGGATCTGTTGTGCCGTCGTATGATTCAATATTTATAGGTTTGAAACCTTCTGGGAATTGATGTTCCATTACTTCGTCTGTGAAGCATAAGGGGTGTGTGCCACCTCTGTATTGGGCTATATCGTGACGCAGCTCGAATGGGTCTTGCCCGCTGTGTTCGGCCCGGCCAGATTTGCTTTTACTGTATCCGGCATGACATTTGTCGTCTCGCAGAGTGGTGCGCCCTCGTGATCAATAGATCGATCTTGAATGCTTTGCCTTGTCCTCCAGTATGTCTCATAGGTCTGGCGTATCTCCCCATGCCTTTTTATTTGAATGGCATTGGGGTGGAGGTTGAGCATTTGGCTGGAATGCCTCTCCATCGCGGCCACGAGGTGGCCGATCAGCCGTATCATATGCTTCTTCCTCCAGTCAGGGTAGTAACCTGCGCCTTGGGTAACTCTTGGAGGGGCGCTCGAGTTTATATTCCTCGGCTGCAAGGACTTCAGTCCATTTGTCAGCTAGCAGATCTTGATCAGCTTGAAGCTGCTACTGCTTTTTTCTTCAGGCTATTTGCCGTGGCCATAAGCCAGCGCTGAA
Source organism: Triticum monococcum (assembly GCA_034509565.1). Classification (NCBI taxonomy): domain Eukaryota; kingdom Viridiplantae; phylum Streptophyta; class Magnoliopsida; order Poales; family Poaceae; genus Triticum; species Triticum monococcum. The sequence goes on from CM067847.1 coordinate 575,808,561, forward strand.
GCGCTCTTGTTCGACGGGATCCTCCCGTACGGCGAATTCATCGTCGCCGAGGCTTGCCTCGTCTTCGGAGGGGGGCATGTGATTGTCATCCTCCTCCTCTTCGTCTACTGCTCTCTCAGGAGAGCTGGCTCCTCCATCCTCCTGCTCTAAATCTTGTTGGAGGGGTTTGTTGTTTTCTTCGGCACTATCCGGAGTGTTATTATCTCCTGTGCCGGTATCACCACTTTTTTTTGGCGGGACTTAGAGCGGCGCCGATGACGTCAACATTTGGGTTGCTTCTTGGAGGGGTCATCCTCCGCTATCCCGTCGCCATTGCCTTCTTTGGGTGTATCCACCATGTATATGTCATATGACGAGGTGGCTTTCCCGTGCCCTATAGGTGCTGGTTCATGTTCATCTCCTACATCGTCGTCCATACCATCGATGTCTTCCGGGTCGAAGTTGAGCATGTCAGTTAAATCATCGACAGTGGCTAGGAAGTGGGTGGTGGGTGGGCGCCGAATTTCTTCGTCCTCCGCATCCCAATCCTGTTGGCCATAATCCAGCCAAGGCTCTCCTGACAAAGAGAGAGACCTTAGTGAGTTCAGAATGTCGCCGAAGGGCAAGTCCTGAAAGATATCTGCGGTGGTGAATTCCATGATCGGCGCCCAATCGGATTCGATTGGCAGGGGCGCGGATGGTTCGGAGTCCGGAAAAGAGTCCATCAGCTGGGAGTCACGGGCTGCGCAGAGGATTATGCTGGTGTTTGGCTCGATGGCCGTTGAGACTGCAGCCCCTGAGGCGGTGTCTAACCACCCGTCCTCGATTGGTGCAGTTGGCTCCGAGCTAAGGGTCGGAGCTGATGCGGGCGCGGCCTCTGGGGTACTATTCGGCGACAGAGCTAGGTAATACCCATCACGGCAGTGCGGCGCGCCCGGCTGTGGCTCGAATCCGTCGAAGATCAAGTCTCCGCGGATGTCGGTCGTGTAGTTCAAACTTTCAAATCTAACCTGATGGCTAGGGGCGTAGCTTTCAATGTGCTCTAGATGGCCAAGCGAATTAGCCCGCAGTGCAAAGCCGCCGAATACAAAGATCTGTCCGGGGAGAAAAGTCTCACCCTGGACCGCATCGCTATCGATGATAGTAGGAGCCATCAAGCCTAACGGCGATGACACAACGGAACTCTCAATGAAAGCACCAATGTCGGTGTCAAAACCGGCGGATCTCGGGTAGGGGGTCCCGAACTGTGCGTCTAGGCCGGATGGTAATAGGAGGCAGGGGACACGATGTTTTATCCAGGTTCGGGCCCTCTTGATGGAGGTAAAACCCTACGTCCTGCTTGATTGATATTGATGATATGGGTAGTACAAGAGTAGATCTACCACGAGATCAGAGAGGCTAAACCCTAGAAGCCAGCCTATGGTATGATTGTTTGTTATGGTTGTTGCCCTATGGACTAAAAACCCTTCGGTTTATATAGACACCGGAGAGGGTTAGGGTTACACAAGGTCGGTTACAAAGGAGGAGATATCCATATCCGTATTGCCTAGCTTGCCTTCCACGCCAAGTAGAGTCCCATCCGGACACGAGACGAAGTCTTCAATGTTGTGTCTTCATAGTCTAGCAGTCCGGCCAATGGAGATAGTCCAGCTGTCCGGAGACCCCCTAATCCTGGACTCCCTCAAGCACCTCAGTATAGAAAGCCAAAAATTGTCTGTCATGATGCGGCGAGAGCCGGTAAGCTGTTCGGAAGTTGCAAATCATTGGAGATTTCTTACGCATTACGTGAAGGATCGGTACTTCCCGATTAGACGCTTATAGCACTCTAGTTCGGATACTAGGGGCTGCGCCCTTGTTTTTATTGTCGAACTCCTATGGCTAAGTGAGAGCATTAAAGCCACATAGTCTGGTTGCCTGGTTCATTGCGCTAAACAACTCCTTCAAGGACCACTAGTCTGGTTGATGAGCATCGCTGGGAGCTGTCGTGGGCCAGACTACAATAGCATAACTAATCATGTCAATACAACCAAGACGAGAGGCTAGATTTATGGGCATGTATCAGTCCTAGCACTTACGATGCAGCCCGAGGCTATTGTGGGGATGTCTCTCCGGACTAATGTCGACGTCCCACGCGGAGCTATCCGCAAGGGAGCCCTTTCCTTTCTTGGACGTATCCGCCTCCAGGTTTGTGGAGGCCGCCCTCTTCTTCTTTCCCTCATCAGGGGGGGGGGGGGGTTGTTCTCCTCCTCCTCCTCATCGTCATCGTCTTCGGTGGTGGAGGAGCGGGTCTTTTCTTCGGACGTCACGTCCAAAGCGCCCTTACGGCGGGGGCCACTCTAGACCCCCTTGGCCTTCCCTGTGGCCTTCTTCTCCGGCACCTTATAGGGCGCCGGCACCAGCATCTTCGCTAAACGCGGGATTACTGGTTCTTCAGGCAGCGGAGCCAGACATTGGATCCGCTTCGCCTTCTCCATCCAGTCCTGTAGAAGCCATAATAATGAAAGCTTAGATATCATCCTAGAAACAAGCAAGTACAGGATGCGGTAAATATTTACCTTGTTGGTAGGGTGATTAATGCTGTACCCGCGGTCCGAGTCTATGGTTGGCGGTATCTCGTTTCCCTTGAAGAGCAACTTCCAGCAACTTCATTGCTTGTTTCGAAGAGCCTCTCTAGGGTTTGGTGCTTCTTCGGATTAAACTCCCATAGAGAGTGACTTCGGCTTTGGCAGGGGATAATCCGGCGAACTAGCATCACCTGGATTACATCGACAAGTTTGATATCTTTGTCCACCATGCTTTGAATGCACGTCTGCAGCATTGACAGCTCGTCTGGCAAACACCAGTTAGGGCTCTTCTCGACCCAGGAGGTGAGTCGCATGGGAGCGCTAGAGTTGAATTCGGCAGCTGCGGCCCGGGTGGCACCGCGGGGTTCTGTGATGTAGAACCAATGTTTCTGCCATTCTTTTACAGTCTCCACGAAAGTGCCATTTGGCCAGGAGGCATTGGCCAGCTTGCTCACCATGGCACCTCCGCAATCCGCGTGCTGGCCATCCACCACCTTCGGCTTCATGTTGAAGACCTTGAGCCACAGCCCGAAGTGGGGTTGGATGCGGAGGAAGGCCTCACACATGACGATGAACACGGAGATGTTGAGGAAGGAGTTTGGGGATAGATCATGGAAATCCATCCCGTAATAGAACATAAGCCCGCAGACGAAGGGGTGGAGTGGAAACCCTAGCCCGCAGAAGAAAGGAGGGACGAATACTACCCTCTCGCTGGGCTTCGGTATGGGGATGATTTGCCCCTGGGCTGGAAGACGGTGGGCGATTTCCTTCGCCAGGTACCCGGCAGCCCGAAGCTCGGCAATGTCCTCCTCCTTGACGGAGTAGGCCATCCACTTTCCTTGACCTCGGGATCCAGACATGGTTGAGTGCTTTCTCATAGTGCGAAAAATATGAGAACTTGGGCGCTGGAGCTCAAGAGTGGAAGGGCAGAGGATGAGAGAAGGCGTGGGAGAAGAAAGGGGATTCTTATCTCCTTATAATGGTAGTGAATATTGAACGCCTCCCCACTCACCTTAGAATTCGCCTACTCCCAAGGGCTGTTTAAACGGCACGGTTGGGTTACCCACGCCCATATTGATGAGAATCCCGCAATAAGGGGACATGATCTCTGCTTCGACAAGACGTGCCAATGGAAACCGTGTCTTGAAACATGGAGCGGCAGATGAAAAACGGTTCGAAATTATAACCGAGCAGACGTAATGTCATGTTGTAAACAGTTTTCAGCAGATTGGACTCGTGGATTATTATATTCTCTCTGTGGTTGTGTGTGGTGTGTGTGTTACAGGTCCGGACACGATCAATACATCTGAAGACTATCTTGGAGTTTGGAAGGAGGAACCCGCTGCTATCTCTTGAGCACTGCGTTGGATTTCCCCGAAGAGGAGAGGATGATGCAGCAAAGTAGCGTAAGTATTTCTCATAGTTTTTGAGAACCAAGGTATCAATCTAGTAGGAGGCTATGCGCGAGTCCCTTGTACCTGCACAAAAACAATAGCTCAACGCAACCAACACGCTTAGGGGTTGTCAATCCCTTCACGGTCACTTACGAAAGTGAGATCTGATAGAGATGATAAATAATATTTTTGGTATTTTTGGTATAGATATGCAAAGTGAAAAGTAAAAGGCAAAGTAAAAAACGCAAAGCAATAATAAAGTGATGGAGATTGATATGATGAGAAAGAGACCCGAGGGCCATAGGTTTCACTAGTGGCTTCTCTCAAGAGCATAAGTATTCTACGGTGGGTGAACAAATTACTATTGAGCAATTGACAGAATTGAACATAGTTATGAGAATATCTAGGTATGATCATGTATATAGGCATCACGTCCGAGACAAGTAGACCGACTCCTGCCTGCATCTACTACTATTACTCCACTCATCAACCACTATCCAGCATGCATCGAGAGTATTAAGTTAAAAACAGAGTAATGCCTTAAGCAAGATGACATGATGTAGAGAGATAGTTTCATCCAATATGATAAAAACCCCATCTTGTTATCCTCGATGGCAACGATACAATACGTGCCTTGCTGCCCCTTCTGTCACTGGGAAAGGACACCGCAAGATCAAACCCAAAGCTAAGCACTTCTCCCATGGCAAGAAAAACAAATCTATTAGGCCAAACCAAACTGATAATTCGAAGAGACTTACAAAGATAACCAATCATACATAAAAGAATTCAGAGGAGATTCAAATATTATTCATAGATAGACTTGATCATAAACCCACAATTCATCGATCTCAACAAACACACCGCAAAAAGAAGATTAGATCGAATAGATCTCCACGAGAGAGGGGGAGAACATTGTATTGAGATCCAAAAAGGGAGAAGAAGCCATCTAGCTACTAACTATGGACACATAGGTCTGAAGTAAACTACTCACACTTCATCGGAGGGGCTTGGATGATGATGTAGAAGCCCTCCGTGATCGATGCCCCCTCCGGCGGAGCTCCGGAACAGGCCCCAAGATGGGATCTTGTGGATACAGAAAGTTGCGGGGGTGGAATTAGGTTTTTGGCTCCGTATCGGATTGTTGGGGGGTACGTGGATATATATATATAGGAGGAAGAAGTACGTCGATGGAGCAACAGGGGGCCCACGAGGGTGGAGGGCGCGCCTGGGGGGGGGGGGCAGGCGCGCCCCCTACCTCGTGGCCTCCTGTTAATTGTCTTGACGTAGGGTCCAAGTCTCCTGAGTTGTATTCGATGGGAAAATCACGTTCCCGAAGGTTTCATTCCGTTTGGACTCCGTTTGATATTCCTTTTCTTCGAAATCCTAAAACAGGCAAAAAACAACAATTCTGGGCTGGGCCTCCGGTTAATAGGTTAGTCCCAAAATAACATAAAAGTGGATAATAAAGCCCAATAATGTCCAAAATAGTAGATAATATAGCATGGAGCAATCAAAAATTATAGATACATTGGAGACGTATCAAGCATCCCCAAGCTTAATTCCTGCCCGTCCTCGAGTAGGTAAATGATAAAAACAGAATTTTTCATGCGGAGTGCTACTTGGCATAATTTCAATGTAAATCTTCTTAATTGTGGTATGAATATTCAGATTCAAAAGATTCAAGACAAAAGTTCATGTTGACATAAAAATAATAATACTTCAAGCATACTAACAAAGCAATTATGTCTTCTCAAAATAACATGGCCAAAGAAAGCTATTCCTACAAAATCATATATTCTGGCTATGCTCTATCTTCACCACACAAAGTATTTAAATCATGCACAACCCCGATGACAAGCCAAGCAATTGTTTCATACTTTTGACATTTTCAAAACTTTTTCGATCTTCACGCAATACATGAGCGTGAGCCATGGATATAGCACTATATGTGGAATAGAATGGTGGTTGTGGAGAAGACAAAAAGAGGGGAACATAGTCTCACATCAACTAGGCGTATCAACGAGCTATGGATATGCCCATCAATAAATACCAATGTGAGTGAGTAGGGATTGCCATGCAACGGATGCACTAGAGCTATAAGTATATGAAAGCTCAACAAAAGAAACTTAGTGGGTGTGCATCCAACTCGCTTTCTCACGAAGACCTAGGGCATTTTGAGGAAGCCCATCATTGGAATATACAAGCCAAGTTCTATAATGAAAAATTCCCACTAGTATATGAAAGTGACAGAATGAGAGACTCTTTATCATGAAGATCATGGTGCTACTTTGAAGCACAAGTGTGGTAAAAGGATAGTAACATTGTCCCTTCTCTCTTTTTCTCTCATTTTTTTGGGCCTTCTCTTTTTTTATGGCCTCTTTTTTTATTTTTTTGTTTTCGTCCGGAGTCTCATCCCGACTTGTGGGGGAATCATAGTGTCCAACATCCTTTCCTCACTTGGGACAATGCTCTAAAAATGATGATCATCACACTTTTTATTTTTCTTACAACTCAACAATTACAACTCAATACTTAGAACAAAATATGACTCTATATGAATGCCTCCGGCGGTGTACCAGGATATGCAATGAGTCAAGAGTGACATGTATGAAAGAATTATGAACGGTGGCTTTGCCACAAATACGATGTCAACTACATGATCATGCTAGCAATATGACAATGATGGAGGGTGCCATAATGAACGGAAGAATGGAAAGTTGCATGGCAATATATCTTGGAATGGCTATGGAAATGCCATGATAGGTAGGTATGGTGGCTGTTTTGAGGAAGGTATTAGAGAGGCTAGCAATGGTGGAAGGAAGGAAAGTGCGTATAATCCATGGACTCAACATTAGTCATAGAGAACTCATATACTTATTGCAAAAATCTATAAGTTATCAAAGCAAAGTATTACGCGCATGCTCCTAGGGGGATAGATTGCTAGGAAAAGACCATCGCTCGCCCCGACCGCCATTCATAAGGAAGAAAATCACTAAATAAATCATGCTCCGACTTCATCACATAACGGTTCACCATATGTGCATGCTACGGGAATCACAAACTTTAATACAAGCATTTCTCATATTAACAACTAGTCAACCAGCTTGACTCTAATATCACCATCCTCATATCTCAAAACAATTATCAAGCATCAATTCTTTTCTTAGTGTTCAACGCACTCAAAAGAAAGTTTTACAAATCCTGAATACCAAGCATATTTATTATTAAGAAAATTACCATGCTATTAAGACTCTCAAAATAATCTAAGTGAAGCATGAGAGATCAATAGTTTCTATAAAACAAATCCACCATCGTGCTCTAAAAGATATAACTGAAGCACTAGAGCAAAATTATATAACGCAAAAGATATAAGTGAAGCACATAGAGTATTCTATCAAATTCCAAATAATGTATGGCTCTCTCAAAAGTTGTGTACAGAAAGGATGATTGTGGTAAACTAACAAGCAAAGACTCAAATCATAAAAGACGCTCCAAGCAAAACACATATCATGTGGTGAATAAAAATATAGCTCCAAGTAAAGTTACCAATAGAAGTAGACGAAAGAGGTGATGCCTTCCGGGGCATCCCCAAGCTTTGGCTTTTAGGTGTCCTTAGATTATCTTAGGGGTGCCATGGGCATCCCCAAACTTAGGCTCTTTCCACTCCTTGTTCCATAATCCATCAAATCTTTACCCAAAACTTCAAAACTTCACAACACAAAACTCAAAGTAGAAAATCTCGTCAGCTCCGTTAGCGAAGAAAACAAAAGAGCACTTCAAGGTACTGTAATGAACTCATTCTTTATTTATATTGGTGTTAAACCTACTGTATTCCAACTTCTCTATGGTTCATAAACTATTTTACTAGCCATAGATTCATTAAAATAAGCAAACAACACACGAAAAACAGAATCTGTCAAAAACAGAACAGTCTGTAGTAATATGTAGCTAGCGCAAGATCTGGAACCCCAAAAATTCCAAAATAAATTGCTGGACGTGAGGAATTTATCTATTAATCATCTGCAAAAATAATTAACTAAATAGGGCTCTCCAAATAAAAATGACAGCAGTTCGCTGAGCGCTAAAGTTTCTGTTTTTTACAGCAAGTTCAACAAGACTTTCCCTAAGTCTTACCAACGGTTCTACTTGGCATAAACACTAATTAAACACAAAAAACACAACCAAAACAGAGGATAAATAATTTATTTATTGAATAACAGCAAGGATAAATATTGGGTTATCTCCCAACAAGCGCTTTTCTTTAAAGCCTTATAGCTAGGCATAATATTTCAATGATGCTCACACGAAAGACAAGGATTGAAGCACAAAGAGAGAATCATAAAACACGTGACAAACACATCTAAGTCTAACATACTTCCTATTCATAGGCATCTTATAGGCAAACAACTTATCAAGGCAAGGAAAAACTAGCATATGCAAGGAAGCGGAAACAAACAATAGCAATCTCAACATAACGAGAGGTAATTTAGTAACATGAAAATTTCTACCACCATATTTTCCTCTATCATAATAATTGTATGTGGGATCATAAGCAAATTCAACAAAATAGCTATCACATAAAATATTTTCAACACGATCCACATACATGCAAAGTTGACACTCTTCCAAAATAGTGGGATCTAAAGTTGACATTCTTCCAAACCCACTTTCAATAATATTGCAAACACTATTATCAATCTCATATTCATCATGGGGCTTAAATAAATTTTCAAGATCAAAAGAAGAATCACCCCAATCATGATCATTGCAACAAGTAGAGGTCATAGCAAAACTAGCATCCCCAAGCTTAGGGTTTTGCATATTATTAGCACAATTTATATCAATAGAATTTATACTATCATCATTGCAATCATGCTTTTTATTCAAAGATCCATCGGGAATCACTCCATAAGGTACATTATCACAATTTTCAGATTCACGAATCTCAAGAAAAACTTCATAAAGATAATCTAGTGCACAAAACTCACTAGCAATTGGTTCATTATAATTGGATCTCTTAAAAAGATTAGCAAGCGGATGAGGATCCATATATCTTAGGTTCTCTGTTTAGTAATAAATAAACAACTATTCTAACCATACGAGCAGACAAGAAATGGGCAAAAAGAGGCAAATAGAGAAAGAGAGGGAGGATAGAGAGAGAGGGCGAATAAAACAGCAAGGGTGAAGTGGGGGAGAGGAAAACGAGAGGCAAATGGCAAATAATGTAATGCAGGAGATAGGGATTGTGATGGGTACTTGGTATGTTGACTTTTGCACAGACTCCTCCGTAACGGCGCCAGAAATTCTTCTTGCTACCTCTTGAGCACTGCGTTGGATTTCCCCGAAGAGGAGAGGATGATGCAGCAAAGTAGCGTAAGTATTTCCCTCAGTTTTTGAGAACCAAGGTATCAATCCAGTAGGAGGCTACGCGCGAGTCCCTCGTACCTGCACATAAACAATAGCTCAACGCAACCAACACGCTTAGGGGTTGTCAATCCCTTCACGGTCACTTATGAAAGTGGGATCTGATAGAGATGATAAATAATATTTTTGGTATTTTTGGTATAGAGATGCAAAGTGAAAAGTAAAAGGCAAAGTAAAAAAGCAAAGCAATAATAAAGTGATGGAGATTTATATGATGAGAAAGAGACTCGGGGCCATAGGTTTCACTAGTGGCTTCTCTCAAGAGCATAAGTATTCTACGATGGGTGAACAAATTACTTTTGAGTAATTGACAAAATTGAGCATAGTTATGAGACAACTAGACCGACTCCTGCCTGCATCTACTACTATTACTCCACTCATTGACCGCTATCCAGCATGCATCTAGAGTATTAAGTTAAAAAAAGAGTAACGCCTTAAGCAAGATGAGATGATGTAGAGGGATAGTTTCATGCAATATGATAAAAAAAACCATCTTGTTATCCTCGATGGCAATGATACAATACGTGACTTGCTGCCCCTTCTGTCACTGGGAAAGGACACTGCAAGATCGAACCCAAAGCTAAGCACTTCTCCCATGGCAAGAAAAACCAATCTAGTAGGCCAAACCAAACTGATAATTCGAAGAGAGTTACAAAGATAACCAATCATACATAAAAGAATTCAGAGAAGATTCAAATATTATTCATAGATAGACTTGATCACAAACCCACAATTCATCGGTCTCAACAAACACACCGCAAAAAGAAGATTACATCGAATAGATCTCCACGAGAGAGGGGGAGAACATTGTATTGAGATCCAAAAAGAGAGAAGAAGCCATCTAGATACTAACTATGGAACCGTAGGTCTGAATTAAACTACTCACACTTTATCGGAGGGGCTTGGATGATGATGTAGAAGCCCTCCGTGATCGATGCCCCCTCCGGCAGAGCTCCAAAACAGGCCCCAACATGGGATCTCGTGGATACAGAAAGTTGCGGGGGTGGAATTAGGTTTTTTGCTCCGTATCTGATCGTTTGGGGGTACGTGGATATATATAGGAGGAAGAAGTACGTCGATGGAGCAACAGGGGGCCCACGAGGGTGGAGGGCGCGCCTGGGGGGCAGGCGCGCCCCCCTACCTCGTGGCCTCCTGTTAATTGGCTTGACGTAGGGTCCAAGTCTCCCGAGTTGTATTCGGGGGGAAAATCACGTTCCTGAAGGTTTCATTCCGTTTGGATTCCGTTTGATATTCCTTTTCTTGGAAACACTAAAACAGGCAAAAGACAACAATTCTGGGCTGGGCCTCCGGTTAATAGGTTCGTCCCAAAAATAATATAAAAGTGGATAATAAAGCCCAATAATGTCCAAAACAGTATATAATATAGCATGGAGCAATCAAAAATTATAGATACGTTGGATACGTATCACCCGCCTTGCAATGCCGAAGACAGATCTACGCGCCGGATACCTTGTCATTGAAGCAGGGTTCAGGGGCTACTGAGAGGTCTTTGGCTAAGGGGTCCTCGGGTGTCCGGCCTGTTACCATAGGCCGGACTGATGGGCTGTGAAGAACACGAAGACCGAAGACTGCCCCGTGTCCGGATGAAACTCTCCTTGGCGTGGTGGGCAAGCTTGGTGACCAAACATGTAGATTCTTTTCTTTGTAACCGACCTAGTGTAACCCTAGATCCTCCCGGTGTCTATATAAACCGGAGGACTTAGTCTAGAGGGGAGATATTCATTACCATATCCATACAAGCTAGGCCTCTAGGGTTTAGCCATTACGATCTCGTGGTAGATCAAATCTTGTAATACTCATATTCATCAATATCAATCAAGCAGGACGTGGGGTATTACCTCCATAGAGAGGGCCCGAACCTAGGTAAACATCATGTCCCCTGTCTCCTGTTACCATCGACCTTAGTCGCACAGTTCGGGACCCCCTACCCGAGATCCACCGGTTTTGACACCGAAAGTAAGCACCACTTGACTTGTTGTGAAGCTCTTCCTTATCCTTGAGTGATATCTCATGAGCAACAATTCTTCCAATGAATTCTGTTGGCTTGAGATCTTTGTAATTGGGCATCATTTGAATCAATGTGCACACGGTACCATATTTTCCATCCATGGCTCTTAGGATCTTCTTGATGATGGATCTATCAGTCATCTCTTCACTTCCTAAGCCGACCATCTGATTTGTGATGAGAGCAAGCCTAGAGTACATTTCAGCGACACCTTCACCATCTTTCATTTTGAACTTGTAAAGTTGATTTTGAAGCACATCCAATTTGGATTCCTTGACGGAGTCGGTACCTTCGTGCATATCAATCAAAGTATCCCAAATTTCCTTTGCATTGTCAAGATGACTGATTTTTTTGAATTCTTCGGGGCACAATCCGTTGAAGGCTTGAGCATTGTATTGCAGCATCTTCAACTCTTCCGCGCTAGCTTCACGGTTCGGTTCTCTCCCATCAAAGAATTCACCTTGCAAGCCAATACACACAATAGCCCAAACGGCGGGGTTATGTCCAAGAATATGCATTTTCATATTATGCTTCCAACTAGCAAAATTTGTACCATCAAAGTAAGGACCTCTATGGTGATAATTTCCATCGCTAGACGCCATACTCTCCTAGGTTGTGAAACCAAGGATATGATCACCAAAAGCTATGGAAATCAAGGCAAATGGAGACCAAAGCTCTGATACCACTTGTAGGATCGAAAGTATATCTAGAGGAGGGTCATTCGACTACTTGACCAAATAAAAATCTAGCCTTTTCCCAATTTTAAGTCTTGGCAGATTTTAGCAACTTAGCACTAGTCAAGTAAACAACCTACACATGCAAGTCTAAGAGTATAGCAGCGGAATGTAAAACATTGCACATGAAGGTAAAGGGAGGAGTTCGGCGGGAGCAAACGCAATGTTGACACAGAGATTTTTGGCGTGGTTCCGATAGGTGGTGCTATCATACATCCACGTTGATGGATACTTCAACCCACGAAGGGTAACGGTTGCGCGAGTCCACGGAGGGCTCCACCCACAACGGGTCCACGAAGAAGCAACCTTGTCTATCCCACCATGGCCATCGCCCACGAAGGACTTGCCACACTAAGGTATATCTTCACGAAGTAGGAGATCTCCTTGCCCGTACAAACTCCTTGGTTCAACTCCACAATCTTGACGGAGGCTCCCAAGTGACACGTAACCAATCTAGGAGACACCACTCTCCAAAAAGGTAATAGATGGTGTGTTGATGATGAACTCCTTGCTCTTGTGCTTCAAATGATAGTCTCCCCAACACTCAACTCTCTCTCACAGATTTGGATTTGGTGGAAAGATGATTTGAGTGGAAAGCAACTTGGGGATGGCTAGAGATCAAGATTTATGTGTTTGGAGTGGAATATCTTGACCTCAACACAAGTGTAGGTGGTTCTCTCTCAGTAAATGTATGTTGGAAGTGTAGGCATGTTCTGATGGCTCTCTCCATGAATTAAGAGTGGGTCGAGGGGTATATATAGCCTCCACACAAAATCTAACCATTACACACAATTTACCAAACTCGGTGAGACCGAATCGTGAAACTCGGTCGGACCGATTCAGTTCAAAATGTGAACGTTAGGATTTTCGGTGGGACCGACACATGAACTTAGTGGGACCTATTTCATTACGGTTGGGGCATAACGTAATCTCGGTGAGGTCGATTACACAAACCCGGTGGGACCAATTTTGGTAATAAGCTAACCAGAGAGTTGGTCAGGAAAACTCGGTGGGACCGATTCGCTCATCTTGGTTAGACCGAAATGTTACGAAGGGGAAATAGAGAGTTTGCATTGCAAACTCGGTGGGACCGATTGCTCATCTCGGTTAGACCGAAACGTTATGAAGGGAAACATAGAGTTTGCAATCCCATCTCGGTGAAACCGAGATCCCTATCAGTGAGACCGAAGTGACTAGGGTTTTGTGGCAGTGGCTATGTCAACTGAACTCGGTGGCGCCGGATGGAAAGTTTTGGTGGGGCCAAGTTTGACTTTTGGTTTGGGACAAATTTGGATATGAGAAAGTGGTTTAGGGTTTTATAGCATATCACTAAGCATTTGGAGCAAGTAACCCATTAAGCAACACCTCATCCCCTTTTAATAGTATTGGCTATTCCTATGGACTCAATGTGATCTTGGATCACAAAAAGGTAAAATGTAGAGTCTTGAGCTTTAGAGCTTGAGACAATCTTTTGTCCTTAGCATTTTGAGGTGTCCACATTTCTAATCCATGCCATGCCAATCATTGAGCTTTCCTAAAATATTTATCTTGAAATAGTATTAGCTCAATGAGCTATATGTTGTTAGGAATTAGCAAAACCACCCAGGGATAGTTGCACTTTCAGGTGGGTAAACAAATTACTGTTGGGCAATTGATAGAAAAGCGAATAATCATGATGATATCCAAGGCAATGACCATGTATATAGGCATCACGTCCGAGACAAGTAGACCGACTCTTGCCTGCATCTACTACTGTTACTCCACACATCGACTGCTATCCAGCATGCATCCAGAGTATTAAGGTCATAAAGAACAGAGTAACGCCTTAAGCAAGATGACATGATGTAGACAAAGTAAACTCACGCATGAATAAAACCCATCTTTTATCCTTAATGGTAACAATACAAATACGTGTCTTGTCCCTTTCTATCACTGGGATATATTTCACCGCAAGATTGAACCCATTACAAAGCACCTCTCCCATTGCAATAAAAATCAATCTAGTTGGCCAAACTAAATCAATAGATCAGAGAGAAATACAAAGCTATATTAATAATTGTCGGGATCGGGGCTCCATGGACCCAAACAAGGCTTGAACTATGGGGCGTGTGCAAAGGATCCCTCCTAGCTATAGCTCGCTGCTCTCCGCCTCACGGCCTGACTCCAACGAGTTCGCGCGAGCGGGAAGTAGAAGAGGACACTATGCTTTACCCAGGCTCGGGCCACCTTGCGGTGTAAACCCTAATCCTGCTTTGTGGTGCATTTCCTCGCGAGGAGGATGAGGATGAACTGGTACAAGTGTGAGCTGCCTCGGGAGAGCTCAATGGCTAGGGCTCGATCCCTCTCTATTGTGGAGACTAACCTATATTTATAGTGGCCTTGGCCCTCTTCCCTCATAACTTAGGCGGGATGATATACCACTGCGGCCAATTTGAAAGGTGGTAGGAGTACACCGTATACTAACTAAAGGTGGTATTCTCTCAAAGCTTCTGGTCGTGACATAGTGGTGGGCTCGGCGGTTTATATGTCTCCAATGTATCTATAATTTTTGCTTGTTCCATGTTGTTATATTATCATTCTTGGGTGTTTTACAATCATTTTATAGCAACTTTATATCATTTTTTTGGGACTAACCTGTTGACATAGTGCCCGGTGCCAGTTGTTGTTTTTCGCTTGTTTTTTACTTTGCAAAAAATCAATACCAAACAGTGTCAAAATGCAGTGATATTGTTTGGACAATTTTTCTGGATCAGATGGAACAACTTGGGCCAAAGAAGTACCAGAGGGGTGCCCCGAGGGGAAGACAACCACCTGGGCACTCCTGGGGTCCCAGGCGCTCCCTGGTGGGTTTTTCCCATCTCGGTGGCCTCCCGCACCACCTCTTTCCTCTATGAATACCCTAGAAATCCAAAAAACCTAGGGGAGTCGACGAAACACAATTCCAACCGCCACAAGTTCTAGAACCACCAGATCCAATCTAGACACCATCACGGAGGGGTCATCATCCTCATTGTTGCCCCTTCGATGATGCGAGAGTAGTTCATTGTCGACCTACGGGTCCGTAGGCAGTAGCTAGATGGCTTCCTCTCTATCTTTTGATTCTCAATACAATGGTCTCTTGGAGATCTATTTGATGTAACTCTTTTTGCGGTGGGTTTGTTGGGATCCGATGAACTTTGAGTTTGTGATCAGATCTATTTTATGCATGAAAGTTATTTGAGTTTTGATCTCTTATATGCACAATTGCTTATAGACTCATATTTCTTCTTCAAATCTTTGGTTTAGTTAGGCCAACTAGATTAAATTTTCTTGCCATGGGAAGAGGTGCTTTGTGATGGGTTTGATCTTACGGTGCTCAATCCCAGTGACAGAAGGGGACATGACACGTATGTATCGTTGCTATTAAGGATAACAAGATGGGGTCTATTCCTACATGCATATATCTTGTCTACATCATGTCATCGTTCTTATTGCATTACTCCATTTTTCCATGAACTTAATACACTAAATGCATGTTGGATAGCGGTCGATGTGTGGAGTAATAGTAGTAGATGTAGGCAGGAGTCGGTCTACTAATCTTGGACATGACGCCTACATAATGATTATTGCCTGGATATTGTCATAATTATTTGAAGTTCAATCAACTTCCCAACAATAATTTATTTACCCGCCATATGCTATTTTTTCTTGAGAGAATCCACTAGTGAAATCTACGGCCCCCGGGTCTATTCTTTATCGTATTTGCTTTCCGATCTATTATTTGCCTCTTTTATTTTTAGATCTATTATTCCGAAAACCTAAAAATACCTTGCTGCATTTTTTGTTATTTATTTTATTTCGCATTTCCGCGAGATCTATTTATCAAATCCACTACAAACCAATCTATCTTTTACCCGGGAGGGATTGACAACCCCCCTTACGCGTCGGGTTGCAAGTATTTGTTCTTTGTGTGCAGGTACCGTTTACATAGTGTTGCGTGGTTCTCTTACTGGTTTGATAACCTTGGTCTCATCATTGAGGGAAATACCTACCGTAGCTGTGCTGCATCATCCCTTCCTCTTCGGGGAAAATACTGATGCGGACACGCGCCATCAAGAAAGGATTTCTGGCCCCGTTGCTGGGGAGAAATCATCAACATCTATCAGGTTCCTAATCACAAACCTCATCTCCTTGCAATTTACATTATTTTCCATTTTCCTCTCATTTTCATCTCCCCCACTTCACAAAAATTTAGTCGCCTTCCTTTTCGTTTTCCTTTTTCTTGTTCAATCTTTTGTTTGCTTGTGTTGCCATGTGTCTTCTATTTGCTCACATCTTTGCTTGCTAAAAATCTATTGTTATGGATCCTCATCCACTTGCTAATCTTTTCAGAAGATCCAATCATGATGAACCAATTGCTAGTGAGTTGAGTGCACTAAATTATCTTTATGAAGTATTGCTTCAGATTCATGAATCTGAAAATTACGATGAAGCATTAAACGAAGTGATTCATGATAGCTCCTTGAATGAAAAGCATGATTGCAATGATGTTATTATAAATTATATTAATGTCAATTGTGTTAATACTATGCAAAACCACAAGCTTGGGGATGCTAATTTTGCTATGTCCACTAATTGTTGCAATGATCATGATTGGGGTGATGATTCTTATGATCTTGAAGATTTATTTAAGCCTCATGATTAATATGTTTGCAATAATATTGAAAGTGGGTTTGGAAGAGTGTCAACTTTAACTAAAAACAATCACACATATTTGGAGAGTGTTCAATCTTATGTTTTTTTTATAAAAGTGGGTTTGGAGAGGTCATGACTTTATTTGATGATAATCCCACTATATTGGAAGAGTGTCAACTTTGCGTGCATGTGGATCATGAAGAGAAAATTCTCTATGATAGCTATATTGTTGAATTTGATTATGATCCACTAGTGCGCATCGGTCCTAAACAAACGGTTTCTAACCCCTTTCCGCGACGACATATGGAACCGTCTCCAAGTGAATGTGGGTGATAGGGGGGTCCTTCCCACACGACCCAGAAACCATTGGGGATCTGGAGCCTTGATGCATACAATTGTCCCTGTATAGCCGTTTCTAATATCTCGAATATCCCAAATGCTTCATCCTTGCCACTCGTTTGTGCTTGCATTGCCATCGCAGTCAGAGTTTTGTGGTTCTGCCTAAAACCAGGCAGATTCCAAGCACGACAGTTTTCTAGGCAGATTCTAGGCATGGGAGATTTACGATGCCTGGCACATCACAAACAGTTCATAATTATAAACCGTGTACGATAGGTAGACAATCACACACATTTAGTTTTCCCGCACCGTATGTGATAGTGTCTGACATCACACACGCTTTGCAAATGGCAACTGTGTGCACGCTTGCACACGTTTCCTCTCTGTGAACCGTCTCGGATTATGGTGTATATCGCAAACGTTTGTGTTTTACCAACCATGTGTGCCGTAATGACCTGCATAACGTAATTTCGCCCTAATTTAATTGCTGCTATTTAAAATTGTACCTAATTTAAACTTGAAAGTAGGCTATTGCTTTATTCATACCCATCAGGTTCAAACAACCAATGCATTATTCGATTCACAGTTATTTATGTTTAAGAATTACAGAAGCACCAAATAAAGAATGATGTACCAGGGTTCTATACTTGTACTATTACAGATGGTAAAGAAAGAGGCGATAGACATTCCAGTTGCTGAACAAGGTGAAGCGGAATGGCCCTATTGTGCTCTCCTGGATGCAGAAGGCATACATGAGTCTAGTACAACCCCTTGTGATGTCCGGCCGCCAATCATGTAGTTTGAGAGGTAATCTTGAGTAAATTGCTTCAGGATCCACTACAAAAGAAAAAAGATTCAGATATTGTCATCTAACACAACTCATTACGGGCGTTAAAAAGAAGGCTACAAGGTTCTTACTTACCATCCTGGAGTTCAATGTTGTCTTGCATAAAGTGTAAACAAATAGTTCGATTGACATCTTTTGACCCATTTTAGTAACAATCTTTATCAGTTTCCTCACTTGATGCTGGTTCATGAATATCTCATTGCCCCATACGCAGAAAGGGTCGAAGTGTGGATATTTGGCAATGATATATGTACCTAAAAGCACCAAGTTAATATTAGAAGCTAAACAACTATTGAAAAATGATGTAGTACAACACTCCATCCATCCCATTATATAAGATTTTATTACATGTATATCTAGTAACCATCAGAACATTAAGGTAACACTCTTCCTTGTTGCTATGTAGCCTGGGATTGCATATTTAGTCATTCAGTACAATGCATGTTGCTAAACAACAATTGAAAAACGAAAAGGCATGTTAACTGCAATATCCTTAACAACAACAAAATATCATAATTCATAGTGGTATTGTTGAAACTGTTATTGATGAAATTGAACTACACAACAAATAGTTGCACATATAGAGCATCACATTGTGAAGAACTGAAATAAACAAGTCATAAGAACATCTCTAGGCGACCCTTAAAAAGTTAAGGACTAAAACTCTTAGTGGATATATATACTCCAGCAATTTTTGGCCTTTTCTAGTCGATCCCCTAAACATAAGGTTGTAAACTTCAATTTGATCAAGTTCAAAGCAGGTTCAACCGAAAGTAGCATGCATTCAAACATAAACATAGATAGTTTTGCATAACCGAACATAAAACATAAATTTAAACTAAGCTAAACTACTTTCGGTTGAAGTCACTACAAAAAAAGACACTTCTGTGATGATACGTGTTTGTCATAGTAGGCCACGTTTTCTGTCATGCATGTACATCCATGACGATTTTATGACAGAATCAAGATAGTCAAAATTGTGCTGTCGTAGAAGTGTTCCATGACATTACCAAAACTATCATCACGGAAGTGTCCACTTCCATGACGATAAATCACGCATCATAGAAGTGCTTTCGTCAAGGGTGACCAACACGTGGCATCGACCGTAACGGCTCGCTGTTAAGCTCTCGGGTCCGGTTTTGGATCCGGTAACCCGTTAATAGCCCGGACCAATGGGGATTTTCCATGTGTAAAATTCTCATTGGCCGATGGAACCACGTGTCAGCTCCTCGTTGGGACAAATGTCATCCACTCATTGGACAGGAGGCGCCTATGATACGTCGACATGTGGCATGACCCAATAGAGGCTCATTTCGGTGAAAAGGCCGGCCTAGTTAAAGGCCCACCATGTTTTTTCAGACACTAGTGGGCTGGCCCGTTAACAGCCTGCCATGTTTTGGGTCAAATTGAGGCCCATATCAGATTAGACCCATTCACAGCCTGTCGAGTTTTGGGCCAAATTACGGCCCATATCAGATCAGGTCCGTTAACAGGCCATTGTACCTTTGGGCCCATTTTAAGAAAGGTTTGTATTTCAACCTGTTAAATGCCCGTTTACCAGTTCGGCCCGATAATAGTTTCGACCTGTTAGTGGCCCGTGGAGTATCTGGGACGTTGTCGTCCCGATTTAACTTTAGGCCATTTAACGGCCCACGCAGAAACTGGGCTATTTCTTGTCCTAAGTAACTTTAGTCCTCTTAATGGCCCGTAGTCTTCGTGGATAAATTTCAGCCCAAATAGCCTATCGGCCTGTTAATGGCATGTGTAACCGTTTGGGCCTAATTACAGCCCGCGTTGAATCTGGCCTGCTTACAGCCCATCTGATAATGGCCCGTGACACTTTTGGGCCTATGGCCCGCATGGATACCAGCCTGCTTAAAGCCCATAATTTTATTGGGCCAAACAGGCCCGAGATATATTTTGGCCTGTTAACTGCTTGTCCTATTTGGGCCCAACATGGGCCTTAGGCAGTTTCAGCCTGTATTGGCCTGTGAATTTTTCGGCTCAACGCTAGCCCAATCTAGGTATTAGCCTATTAAAAGCCCATGGTATTCTCTGGCCTAGCTGGCCAGAACTTTACTCGGCCTGTTAAAGGCGGGAAACTACTATAGGTTTAGACATGCTAATGGCCCAAGATGATTATAGGCCCACATTTTGGCCCATATGAGTAACGGGCCGGCCTGAAGACCAACAACACTGAGATCCACTGAACCTTCCAGCCTAAATTACAGCCTACCGACCAAAGAATAAACCTAGACTATACAATAAAGAAATTACGTCATATTACATCCACTGTGAATCAAAGTTCACTACCGGTGATAATAAAGCGCAACATGATGATGACCTAGAAGTATAGGGGATCTATCATAGCCTTTTTGATAAGTAAGAGTATCGAACCCAACGAGGAGCGGAAGGAAATGATAAGCGGTTTTCAGTAAGGTATTCTTTGCAAGCACTGAAATTATCGGTAACAAATAGTTTTGTGATAAGGTAATTTGTAACAAGTAGCAAGTAGTAAAAGTAAGTAAGGTGTAGCAAGATGGCCCAATCCCTTTTTTAGAAAAAGGACAAGCCTGGACAAACTCTTATATGAAGGAAAGCGCCCCCGAGGACACATGGGAGTTATCGCCAAGCTAGTTTTCATCACGTTCATATGATTCGCGTTCGGTACTTTCATAATTTGATATGTGGGTGGACCGGTGCTTGGGTACTGCCCTTACTTGGACAAGCATCCCGTTTATGATTAACTCCTATTGCAAGCATCTGCAACTACGACAGAAGTATTAAGGTAAACCTAACCATAGCATGAAACATATGGATCCAAATCAGCCCCTTACGAAGCAACACATAGACTAGGGTTTAAGCTTCTGTCACTCTAGCAACCCATCATCTACTTATTACTTTCCAATGCCTCCCTCTAGGCCCAAATAATGGTGAAGTGTCATGTAGTCGACGTTCACATGACAACACTAGAGGGATGACAACATACATCTCATCAAAATATCAATCGAATACCAAATTCACATGACTACTTATAGCAAGACTTCTCCCATGTCCTCAGGAACAAACGTAACTACTCACAAAGCATATTCATGTTCATAATCAGAGGGGTATTAATATGCATAATGGATCTGAACATATGATCTTCCACCAAGTAAACCAACTAGCATCAACTACAAGGAGTAATCAACACTACTAGCAACCCACAGGTACCAATCTGAGGTTTGGATACAAAGATTGGATACAAGAGATGAACTAGGGTTTGAGATGAGATGGTGCTGGTGAAGATGTTGATGGAGATTGGCCCCCTCCCAATGAGAGGATCGTTGGTGATGACGAGGGTGATGATTTCCCCCACCCGGAGGGAAGTTTCCCCAGCAAAATAGCTCCACCGGAGCCCTAGATTGGTTCCGCCAAGGTTCTGCCTTGTGGCGTCGGAGTTTCTTCCAGTGAGCTAGCTTATGATTTTTTCTCATACGAAAGACCTCATATAGCAGAAGATGGGCATCAGAGGGCCACCAGGGGCCCACGATGCATGGGGCACACCCAGGGGGGTAGGGCGCGCCCCCCACACTCGTGGCCAGGGTGTGGGCCCCCTCTAGAACTTTCTCCGCTCAGTATTTTTTATATATTCTGGAAATAAATTCCTTGATGTTTCAGGACTTTTGGAGCTGTGCAGAATAGGTCTCTAATATTTTCTCGCTTTCAAGCCCAGAATTCCAGCTGCCGGCATTTCCCCTCTTCATGTAAACCTTGTAAAATAGGAGAGAATAGGCATAAGTATTGTGACACAATGTGTAATAACAGCCCATAATGCAATAAATATCGATATAAAAGCATGATGCAAAATGGACGTATCAACTCCGCCCAAGCTTAGACCTCGCTTGTCCTCAAGCGAAAGCCGAAATTGAAAAATATGTCCACATGTTTGGAGATAGAGGTGTCGATAAAAATAAAATACGGACATGAGGGCATCATGATCATTCTTAGAGCAGCAATATATATATATATATATATATTTATTTATTTATTTATTTATATATTTATATAGTCATATGATCTCTTATGCTAAAGTAACAATTCAATCACAATTTCAAGTATGAATCATAAACTTCATTGAGAACCAACAAACTCTAATCTCAGCCATTGAGGCAATTGCAATTTATCATAACATAGGAAAGAGTCAATATAAGAGCCTTTCAGCAAGTCCACATACTCAACTATCATTTAGTCTATCACAATTGCTAACACTCACGCAATATTTATGGGTATGAAGTTTTAATCGGACACAGAGAAAGATAGGGGCTTATAGTTTTGCCTCTCAACATTTTACCTCAAGGGTAATGTCAAAAATAATAGTTCATGAAAACTCTCATCCAATTAGCTATATATATCAGGATCTTTCCAACACATTGTGCTTGCCAAAGGATAAAATGTAAAAAGGAAAGGTGAAGAGCACCATGACTCTTATATAAGGTAGAAGATAAAAGTAAAAGATAGGCCCTTCGCGGAGGGAAGCAGAGGTAGTCATGCGCTTTTATGGTTGGGTGCCCAAAAAATTAATGCAAGAGAACATCACTTTATATTGCCACTTGTGATATGGACCTTTATTATGCAGTCCGTCGCTTTTATTTCTTCCATATCACAAGATCGTATAAATCTTATTTTCTCCACATTAATAGATCATACATATTTAGAGAGCAATTTTTATTGCGTGCACTGATGACAACTTACTTGAAGGATCTTACTCAATCTGTAGGTAGGTATGGTGGACTCTCATGGCAAAATTGGGTTTAGGGATATTTGGAAGCACAAGTAGTATCTCTACTTGGTCCAAAGAAATTTGCTAGCAAGAGAGGGAAAGGCAAGCTCAACATGTTGGATGATCCATGACAATATAATTTATCTCAGATGTAAGAAAACATGACCCATTACGTTGTCTTACTTGTCCAACATCAACTCTTTAGCATATCATACTTTAATGAGTGCTCACAATTATAAAAGATGTCCAACATAGTATATTTATATGTGAAGACCTCTCTTTCTTTATTACTTCCTATTAATTGCAACGATGACCAAAACTATGTTTGTGAACTCTCAACAACTTTTATTCAGCATACTCTTTATATGTGAGCTCATCGCTCTCCATAAGATCCATATGATCTCTTTATTTCTTTTTATTTCTTCTCTTTTATTTTATTCCCTCAAGATCATAGCAAAATAATCAAGCCCTTGACTCAACAATAATCTTTATTATATATAGCTCACGGACTTGAGTACATAGGAATATCATAAAGCAAAACTCACAAC
Organism: Triticum monococcum; assembly: GCA_034509565.1. NCBI lineage: Eukaryota > Viridiplantae > Streptophyta > Magnoliopsida > Poales > Poaceae > Triticum > Triticum monococcum. Next base: position 575,831,852 of record CM067847.1, read on the forward strand.
TAGATCATACTATAACTTTATTCTACTAGATCAAGATATTATCAAAAGGATCGAACTAAGAAAAAATGGTAAAGATAAAAGGTGTGATGGTGATACGATACCAGGGCACTCCCCCAAGCTTTGCAGTTGCCAAGGGGAGTGCCCATACCTGATGCTCAATTCTTCTTTGTTGGTGAAGAAGGTGTTGGTCATGATGGGTAGTCGCACATCGAGTGTAAGAGATCCTCCAATTTGCAGATAATGCCCTTGAGTGCGATGATATGCTCCTTCAACAAAATATTTTCACTTGTGAGATACTTGTTTTGAATGTGAGCTAATTCAATCATCTTGAAAGCTTCAATCTCCGTTGGGGTAAGGAGATTGTGGTGAGGTTGAAGGATGTCTTCTTCTGCTACTGCCGGAACTTGATCCCCCATGGCCTTCTTGATCCCATCATCCTTGTTGATCTCTCCAGGTTCTTCTCTCTTCAGCTCTATCTTCATTAGCCAAGCATCGTTTCCCTCATTGTTGGAGGAGGAGGGAGACGATATGATGCTTGGCCTTGACAACCCTGGCAGAAAACAGCTCGAAAGAAAAACAAGAGATTTTTGCGTGATACGGTGGTCAAAACCTTCGGGAGATTATATAATGAATTTTTACTGACCAAAAGAAGTATCGTGCAAGAAAACGGAGTCCGGAGAGAACACGAGGTGCCCACAAGGTAGGGGGCGCACCCAGGGGGGTAGGGCGCGCCCTCCACTCTCGTGGAAGCATCGTGTCCTTTCCGGTCTGCTTCTTATTTTCCTATTTTCTTAAATATTCCAAAACAGAGAAAAATTGCCATTAGAACTGTTTTGGAGTCGGTTTACTTACCGTACCACATACCTATTCCTTTTTGGAGTCTGAAACATTCCGTAAAGTGTCCCTTATTTATTCCTCCGGGGTTACGGTTTCAATAACATTAGTTTCAACATTTATAGGATTACTTGAGATATAATGTTTGATTCTTTAGCCGTTCACCACCCTCAGATTTGTGCCTTCGAAGTTGTTGATTTTTATGGCACCGGAGTGATAGACCTCCTCGATGACATAAGTACCTTCCCATTTAGAGAGAAGTTTGCCTGCAAAAAATCTTAAACAAGAGTTGTATAGCAATACATAATCACCTACGTTAAACTCACGCTTTTGTATCCTTTTATCATGCCATCTTTTAACTTTTTCTTTGAACAGTTTGGCATTCTCATAAGCCTGGGTTCTCCATTCATCAATTGAGCTAATGTCAAAAAGCCTCTTCTCACCGGCAAGTTTGAAATCATAATTGAGCTCTTTAATGGCCCAATATGCCTTATGTTCTAGTTCAAGAGGTAAGTGACACGCTTTACCATAAACCATTTTATACGGAGACATACCCATATGATTTTTATATGCAGTTCTATAATCCCATAATGCATCATCAAGTTTCTGGGACCAATTCTTTCTAGATCTATTAACAGTCTTTTGCAAAATTAATTTGAGCTCTCTGTTACTCAATTCTACTTGACCACTAGACTGCGGGTGATATGGAGATGCAATTCAATGATTAACATCATACTTGGCAAGCATTTTACGAAAGGCACCATGAATAAATTGTGAACCACCATCAGTCATTAAATATCTAGGGACTCCAAACCTCAAAAAAATAACTTCTTTAAGCATCTTAATAGAGGTGTTATGATCAGCACTACTAGTTGGAATAGCTTCTACCCACTTAGTAACGTAATCAACAACAACTAAAATATGTGTATACCCATTAGAGGAAGGAAAAGGTCCCACATAATCAAAGCCCCAAACACCAAATGTTTCAATAACAAGTGAATAATTCATAGGAATTTCTTGACGTCTACTAATATTACCAATTCTTTGACATTCATCACAAGATAAGACAAACTTACGGGCATCCTTGAAGAGAGTAGGCCAATAAAAACCGGATTGCAATACCTTATGTGCAGTTCTATCTCCTGCATGGTGTCCTCCATAAGCTTCGGCGTGACACTTGCGTAAGATATGTTCCTGTTCATGCTCTGGTACACAACGTCTAATAACACCATCAACTCCTTCTTTATAAAGACGTGGGTCATCCCAGAAGTAATGTCTTAATTCATAGAAGAACTTTTTTTTGTTCGTATGTGAAACTAGGTGGTATAATTTTAGCAACAATGTAATTAGCATAATCAACATACCATGGAACAGTATGAGAAGCATTTATGATAGCTAATTGGTCATCAGGAAAGTTATCATCAATAGGTAGTGGGTCATCAAGAACATTCTCTAACCTATACAAGTTGTCTGCAACGGGATTCTCACGTCCCTTTCTATCAATAATATCCAAATCAAATTCTTGTAGCAGGAGAACCCATCTAATAAGTATAGGTTTAGCATCTTTCTTTTCCATAAGATATTTAATAGCAGCATGATCAGTGTGAATAGTTACTTTAGAATCAACAATATAAGGTTTGAACTTATCGGAAGCAAATACAACTGCTAAGAATTCCTTTTCAGTAGTAGCATAATTTCTCTGGGCATTGTCTAGAGTTTTACTAGCATATTGAATGACATTTAATTTTTTATCAACTCTTTGTCCTAGGACAACCAATATAGCATAATCACTAGCATCACAAATGATTTCAAAGGGTAAATTCCAATCAGGTGGCTGAACAATAGGTGCAGAAATCAAGGCTTTCTTAAGTATTTCAAATGATTCTACACAATCATGATCAAAGACAAAAGGAATATCTTTTTGTAATAGGTTAGTCAGAGGCCGGGAAATTTTTGAGAAGTCCTTAATAAACCTCCTATAAAATCCGGCATGACCAAGGAAACTTCTTATACCTTTGATGTCCTTGGGACACGACATCTTTTCAATAGCATCAACTTTAGCTTTGTCAACTTCAATACCTCTTTCGGAAATTTGATGCCCCAAGACAATACCTTCATTAACCATAAAGTTGCACTTATCCCAATTCAAGACAAGGTTAGTTTCTTCACATCTCTGCAAAACTCGATCAAGGTTGCTCAAGCAATCATCAAAAGAGGATACATAAAGAGAGAAATCATCCATGAAAACCTCACAAATCTTTTCACAAAAGTCAGAGAATATAGCCATCATGCATCTTTGAAAGGTAGCAGGTGCATTACATAAACCAAAAGGCATACTTCTATAAGCAAAGGTACCGAAAGGGCAAGTAAAAGTAGTCTTTTCTTGATCATCAGCTGACACATGTATTTGAGAGAAACCAAAGTAACCATCAAGAAAGCAAAAATGTGTATGTTTGGATAATCTTTCTAGCATTTGATCAATGAAATGCAAAGGGTAATGATCTTTCTTAGTAGCTTTATTTAATTTGCGGAAATCAATCACCATCCTATAACCTGTAATAATTCTTTACAGAATTAATTCATCTTTATCATTAGTGTTGGGGATATAACTACTGAGTATAAACCGCCAGGAGGGGCCGGGTTATACCTGTAATAAGTTATCCATATTGAAGCCCATGAAGACAAGGAATATGTTGCTTTACTATAAGAGATCTAAAATCCTGGGGCCCAAAGGCGGATTAGGGCCCGTAGACATAAACCGCCATAAGGTGTGTAACTTGTGTTGTAAGATAGGAAAGGATAGAAACCGAGCCGCACACGCTTATGAGCCGGTCGGCATTCTGTAAACCACCGGGCGTTAACCTGTGTATATAAAGGGACGACCCGACAATGGTTCAAGGACAGAGAAACAACAACTCGAGAGCCAGTCAAAGTGGATTCACTCCCTGGTCATCGAAACCCTAGCAATCCAATCACAACTGGATTAGGCTTTTACCTTCACCGCAAGGGACCGAACCAGTATAAACTCCTTGCGTCCTTTGTCCCGCTTTAACCCCTTTAAGCTAACTACGTTCCGATGGCTACATGACTAAGTCCTCACACTAGGACATCTGCCGTGACAATCCCATGATAGTTGGCGCCCACCGTGGGGCTATCGCACGATGGTTTCAAGTTCTTAGAGGGCAGCCTCAAAGGGCTCAAGGGATACGTTGTGGGCCGGATGACCAAGAGTCATCGCGGTAAGCTCTACATCAAAGACGCAGGCTCGGGCCCCGAGGCCAGTTCAATTGAGTATGGATATCGGGTCCGCTTCGGCGGTATTCACGTCTTCATTGGCAAGATCGACGAACCGGGCCCTGAGCCGGACATCTGCACCGACACCGTCGAAACGGCTCAGCATGCGAGATCCGCCCGGGTTCAGCCTGCCATGAAGCGTGCCTTTGTGGGAGTCATCCACAGAGTGGAATCTGAGGATAGATCGGTATCTGGTGGTGAAACCATCGTTTACTCTGATGACAAGTCATCTATCGGAGAGAATGAGTCATTGTACCAACTACAAGATGGCCGGTTTGGGGGCTGTTCCGATGGCGACAGTATTTCGGACCCCTTTGATGTCACACCCTGCATTTTGTAACATGTCATTTTCATTATTAAAGCATGAAAATTTGGACCAATAAAAACTTTTGCATTATTTGGCTTTTATTTTGGAGTTGGTTTTCTTTGTGTGATTTTTCAAGTGCTCTTCAAAGTCAACTACTCCACCTTTTGTACTTCATCTCCTTGCCCCAAACTTCTGCCCAATGATCATGCCATGTGTATAGTACAGTATTGTATTTTCCTACAAAAATAATTTGGCCAAATAGTATTTTCAAAATTTGGGTTTCCAAAAACCCTTGAGTTGAGGTTTGCACTACAAGTACTTGATTTGGGGTATGAAAAATATTTCAAAGAGTATATTTGAAACCTATTAGATATAGGATTCCCATAAACCACAAAAATATAATTTTAACGGTTATTTTCCTATTTTATTTAAAAGCTTTTTCTTAAGGCCATAAATGGTCTTTAATAGGGAAAAATTATTTTGATGTCTCAAAAATATTTGACAAAAATCAGGGAAACTCAGTGGACATATATTTTCCATATATAAGAGTTTCAAAACATGGCCATGTTCAAAATATTGGACAAAACCTCCCAAAACTATTTCTGCCCATTTCAAGGATTTGAGATATTTCTACAGGAAATATTTTCATAAAAATCCAAGGAAAATCCAGCAAGTCACAAATGCATATTGTGGTCACCTTGCAAATCGTCATCTCAATTAAGGTCAGTTTGGTTCACCAAAATGCACCAAAACCCTCTCTAACCAGAATCATATTTGAACAACTTTGTACTACCAACTTTCTCTCCTTGACCCCAACTTTTGTGATCAGGTTCATATGACCAAATGAGGCCACTACACCAAGTGGTGCATCAAGGAGAAATGATTTGATCAACTAGATATGCACAAGTTCATATCTGCTAATTTCTAGGGTTTACAAAAGTTGCATTGGCAACTTTGCCCAAATAAACTCAAAATTGGTGGAAGACCCTAATTATATGTGTCATTCCACCCTGTGGAGTCTCATGGCAAATGGAAGCCATCTACTGGCCCAAACCAGCATCAAACACCTTCTGCCACTTTACAAAAATCCCATTTTTGGCCTCTTCCACTAATCTCCGTAGGCTCAACTTTCTACCACGACCCCTCCTAGTCCCCCTCTAGCACCTGTGTGCTTTGCTGCCCGAGGAACCAATGATGAATGGGGGGAGAACCGCATTTTTCTTCTCTGGATAGTGGATTCCTCTCTCTCTCAACCTCTCTCTCTCCTCTCAGCCTTCCAGAGCATCCAAGGCACTCCCCAGCTTTTGCCCATGCCCCTGCAGCTGCTAGACGAAAGTGGACGCGCGCCGACGCGGGAAAGCCACGGATGCCGGCCAAAGTCGCGCTCTGGAGCGCCTGGCAGGGCACCCGACCGTTGACGCCGTGCCTCCCGGCCACCTCGAGCCTCCCCCGCGCGCCAGTCTATGCCCCTCGACGTCTGCTCCACGCCAGCAGGCCGCCCACTTGCTCACGAGCCCTCCTCTCTCTCCTGCAGCTCGCGCCAGAATGCCGCCCCATTTGGGCAATGCTCGTGCCGCTCCTATGGCCCACCTGCAGCTCGCCCCGCTCCTCCTCTCTCTCCCTGGCACCCTGGACCACTCTCACGAACACCCCCGAGCCCTCCATTCCCTCTCTGATGGACACCCGAGACGATCCCGCGGGCACCCGTAGGCCGCGCCTACGGTGGACCTCAGCCAGCCTATAAAAGGCGACCCCGAGCCTCTCTATCACTCCCTGTCGCTCCCCCACGCTCCTAATCCACCTCCCGCACCACCCATTTGTCCCCAGAGCCGCTCGAGCTCGAGATCAAGCTCGAGCTCCGCCGCCTCGGCTCGTCGGCGTTCGCTCGGTACAGGCCTCCTCCACCCCCGTTCTCTCTCGATCTGGAACCACGCAGCACCACTGACCCCTTCCCCTCTCTTTCCCCACTCTTTTGCAGCCGGGAACAGCCAGAACCATCGATGCCCGAAGCAGCTCCGTCGCGTGACCTCGTCGCCGGCGAACCAGGCTACTCCGGTGTCCAACTCCACCTCCACCTGAACGGCGACACGACGCTGAGCCCAGCCGCGCCCTCCCCCAACCTCGTCGTGCCCTGCATCGTCGCCGGTGAGCTCGCCGCCCTCTCTGACCCAGGGTTGACGATGACGGCCATGGGGCCTGTCCAGCAGCCTCACGTCCTGACGCCCGGGCCCCGCCCGTCAGGTTTAAATCTGGCGCGCGCACATGCACAAGTGCGCCGGGCCACCTCTCTGGCTGGGCCTGCTGCGCTGCGCCTGTTCTGGCCCAGCAGGCACAGAGCCCTTTCCTTTTTCCTTTTCTATCACTTTTCCAAGAATTTCACACGATAAAATATATGTCCAAATAAATTAATCCCAATTCCTAAATTCCTAAAGTATTGCAACCTATTTAATGGCGCAATTTTCATTCAAATCCAACAACCTTTTCTTCACTGTAAATATTTAAATGTGATTTTAAGCATTTAAATATACCTTCGTAAATCCATTTCTCCTATTCTGCTACTCCAAATCCAAAACTAGGAATTTTCCCCTTCTTAGTTTTCAACCTAGTATTTAACAAAAATGAGTTGACATTTTTCTGAGCACTTTGGTTTTTCTGTTTTATTATTGGATTATTTTTCTCGTTATTATTTTGCAATGATAGATTGCGTTGCTGGCGAAGGAGTTGGGCCAGAAGACTTTCAAGACCTAGAAGACTTTGTTGAGCCAGGCAAGCAGCCCTTTGACCATGTCTATGAAACCTTTTTTATGCATGACATATATCACCATATTGTTGTTGCAACGGAATCATGATGAGGTGGAACCCCTTTGATGGTTTGCCTCCGTTACTTCCTCGTTGATACTTGCATTGTGCATGACCCTACCTCCTTATGAGGGTTATGCCGGTGGGAGTAGATAGGATGCTAAAGTAGTTGCTACGCAAAGAGGGGACGGGTATATGCATGATGATGGAGACAAAGTATTTTCAAAAGACTTTTCGAAAACCCCATCGGGTGCCACTTATGCCCGGGGGAGATGATGAGTTGGGTAGCCACTTGATGATGAAGTGGTGTACAGAGGCAAGTGTGTGTGTTGTTTTCAAAACGGATTGGTTTAAGTTGCGACCGTTATTCCAACCTTACATGCCCAACCACTCTACCCTTGTATGGGAAAGGGCATTATTAATTACCTAGGCCGATACTAGCTTGGAGCCCGCATTACTAGTAACGGGGGAGAGTTGGTGCTCTCTCTCGGGACGAGGTCGTGCCAGGTAGGGCGGCCATGACTGTCTTCACAGGGCACCGGACACACCGTTGGTACCCCATGCTTGTGGTATGTGATGAAAAAGGGAGCGAGGCTCCACAAGTTTAAGATGTGAAATGTTGGGCACGGGGGTTACTGCCAATCGAGTGGACTCTATGTTAGTGTCGTCTAGGGAAAGATAGTGATCGGGTGCTTACCCCGGGTACTTGAGGTACCGCGGGTCGTGGATGACACGGAAGTTCCCCGGATCTTGTGGGTAAAGTGTGCAACCTCTGTAGTGCGTAAAACTATTCGAATAGCCTTGTCCACGGTCAAGGACAGTTGGGTAACCGCTCTTGGGCTACGTCCACATGTTACCAACCAGTGTGTGTGTTTGGATAAGTAGGAAGATCTACGTGGGTCAAGTCAAAGGACTTGACATGATTGAGTTGGGTTGATGCCCACTCTATTTATGTTGATATCTGTAACATGTCCTCATGGTTAAGTGAATTCTCCTGATGCATGTCTTACACGTGGTTGAACATGTCATAGCACTCAAAAACTAGCTTCCCGCAAAAATTTACCTATATCATGCATTGTTGTACTTTGAACCAAAACATGGGTTGCTTGCGAGTACATTCAAAGTACTCATTGGCTTGCCACTGGTTATTTAATTGGTCAGGAGTGGAAGAACAGGAGTTCGAAGAAGAGTTCTTTGGAGACGAACATGCGAACTAGGACATTTCCCAGTCAGAATGCCTGTAGGGTTATGGCAGATGGCATGGGTTCTACTTATCGACGAAGAATTTCCGCTGCTTAAGTTTATTTGGTATTCAGCCCTTGTGGCTTTATCTATGTAAGACTTGACCATAATGGTCATAATTTGTGTAAGACAATATGTATGGATGTACGACTCTTGTTATTCAGCTTCTGTGTGTTCAGTGAGCATTGATCTCTGGGATCACTGTACACGTGCATTCGGTGATCACGACTTATGAGTCGGGGTCCCCACAGAGCTGGTATCAGAGCCATCCTGACTGTAGGAAGCCTTAGTTAGCATGGATGTTAGTTAGAGTGAGACTATCTACAAAACTACCTATATACCTACACATTCTAGTAATATCCCAAACATGGGTCGTATCTCCTCTATTGACCCCTCCCTTTCCACTTTTGTAGATGGCCGTCGTACCCGAGGACCTGCTGACCACTGGATTTCCTGTGCTCCTTGAGGACAGCCTCAAGAAGTGCCAGTTCACTCGAACCCCCACCTTCTCCTATCATGAGCACTGGATCGACAACACCACGAAGGAGTATCACGTGGAGGTAGTCGTGAGGGTGAACGAATCTCCGACAAGCTGGTTCATTGAAGGACCACAGATGGCGACCCTACTCCTCGTCGTTGAGATTACTGCACTCAAGGCGCTGACTCGCCTTCGAGATCTTCTGCCAGAGATGGCAAGTGAGCCAGCCACTTGTTACCTGCCTTATCGTAAGGAGGGTGATGACGAGAGCAGCGCACCAGCTCCACCCATGGACGAGGGGCTTCCCCTCCGTTTCCAGACCTACTTCAGCTTGTGTGCTGATAGCCTAGCACAACACTTGGCCTCAGAGTCGACGGAGCTTCGGAGGGAACTCCATGAGACCAAGGAACTCCTCCGCCTAGCTCAGACAAAGGCGGATAGGATCAAGAAGGATGGTGCACCCCCTGGTCAGCCCGTTGTTGCCTATCGAGGCGGGCGACCCCCACAGGCTATGCATGCCAAGGGATCATCTCGGCCACGCCGTATGACGGCGAAGGAATATCGCAACCTCTTCATGATGCCACCGGTGAAGCAGCGCCTTGTTCAGCTCCTCCACTCCTCCATTCCCTTAAGTGACGAAGATACTGAGACAGATGAAGATGAGGAGGAAGACCCAGAGGAGCCGGACTACACGACCGAGCATTCCACAACTTAGACTCCGTTCAGGACTAGGATAGGCCAGTCCGTAACCCTTAAGGTAGGATAGGTCGTGTACCCCTTGTGCGAAGTCAAGTCCATGTAATGGTTCAAATGAAACCATGTTGTGTTATGTTTTCTTTCAACTTGTTTTGATGGAAGACGTGCTTCCTTCGGGAACTTGTAAACGACTACATCACCCATTTGGTCTTAATGCATGAGTTTGGCCCTTCTGGCTCTTGCTTAACTTAAAATTGTGTCACGCCCACCCCCTCACTAGGCATTCCATCTATACTGCTTTCCCTCATCTTCCCAATCATGAGACCTTGACCGCTCCAACAGGATGCCTGTTGTAACACGTACTGGTGCCTCTACTCAGCAACAAGAAGCCGGAGCAGGAGCTAGTCAGGACCAAACCCAAGGGCAGACTCCACCACCGCCAGCACCTCCAAACATGGACATGGCTCAGCTTCTCCAAGCCTTTCGAGAGGAACGCCAAGCCAACACTGCAACCCTCCAGATGATTGCCCAGCCTGTCAACCGCCAGCCGGCGGGGAATGGCAATGGACGTTCCACGTTGGCAGAGTTCAAGAAGCATGCACCACCCACCTTCATCGAGACTGCTGAACCCCTGGATGCAGACGACTGGGTCCGCACCATTGAGGACCTATTGGAACTAGTCGGCTGCACTGAAGACCGTGAGAGGGTGGCATATGCTGCCCATTGTCTCGGGGGGACTGCCAGAGCTTGGTGGGATGGATTCAAGGTCATGCATGCTAGGCAGAACATCACTTGGAATGACTTCAAGATAGAATTCCACAAGGCCCATATTCCTTCCGGAATCATGGCCATCAAGAAGCGTGAGTTCCGAGCCCTGAAGCAAGGAAGTAGCATTGTCAATGAGTACATGCAGAAGTTCAGTGTTCCTTCTAGGTATGCTCCTGAGGATGTCAGCACTGATGCTGCCAAAAGAGAGCGCTTCATGGAAGGCCTTAACCAGACTCTGCAGTACTCGCTTGTTATGTGTGACTGCCCAACCTTTCCTGATCTGGTGAACAAAACACTCATGCTTGAGGACAAGCGACGTGCTTTGGATGATAGCCGTAAGCGCAAGATGATCAGCAAGGGTAGCTCCAGCAACTAGAAACCTCGCCCGTGGCAGCCAGCCCCGGTCAAGCCAACCTATCAGCAGCCAAGAGCCCCTGCACCCCACACCAACTATCAGCCTCAACAGTATGCCAACCCCAGGCCAGCCTTCAACAACCCCAATAACAATGCCAGCAAGAGCAGCAACCCCAACCAAGTCACTTGCTTCGGATGTGGTCAGGCAGGATACTACTCCAAGTATTGCCCCAACAAGAAGCCCGACGCCCCGCGCCCCAATGCGCAGAACCCAGGGCAAGGCCGTGGAATGCCACCAAGGAACCAAGCTCCCCGCAACCCGCCCAACAATGGCAAGGGTCATGTGAATCATGTCACTGCAGAAGAAGCCCAGGAAGACCCGGACATCGTGCTGGGTACGTTCCTTGTCAACTGAGCACCTGCAACTGTCTTGTTTGATTCTGGAGCCACGCATTCATTTGTCACCCAAAAGTTTGCATTAAAAAGTGGCATGACCCCTACACCCCTGAATAACCCTATGGTGGTACAAACCCCCGGAGCAGAGATGAGAGCCAAGATACGATGTAAAGGAGTCGGGATTGTCATTAATGGGGTAGACTTCCTAGCGGACCTTATCATCTTAAGATCGCAAGGCTTGGATGTGATCTTAGGAATGGATTGGCTCATCAAGCACCAAGGCTTGTTAGATTGTTCCAACCGGACTGTCACTGTGACCAATGACCAAGGAGTCGAAGTTAAATTTGCCTCCAACCCCTCCTCTGCTCAAGCCGACCAAGTCAACTGTCTGACTGAAGTTGGATTGGAGCAAGTGCCGGTAGTATGCGAATACCCTGATGTCTTTCCTGATGAGCTATCAGGAATGCCTCCTGACCGAGACATTGAGTTCTTCATCGAGCTCATACCTGGAGCAGGACCCATCTATAAGAAGCCTTATAGAATGGGATCGGAAGATTTAGCAGAGTTGAAGAAGCAACTGGAAGAGCAGTTGAGGAAGGGATTTATCCGCCCTAGTGCCTCCCCTTGGGGGTCACCCGTTCTGTTTGTGGCAAAGAAGGACGGTACTATTCGCTTATGCATTGACTATCTTCCCTCAATGAAGTTACAATTAAGAACAAGTATCCACTTCCCAAGATTGAAGATCTGTTCGATCAACTCAATGGGGCCAAGGTGTTCTCCAAGATCGACCTTAGATCTGGGTACTACCAGCTGAAAATCAGACCCCAAGATATTCCGAAGACGGCATTTGTAACCAGATATGTCCTGTATGAGTGCACAGTCATGTCCTTTGGATTGACCAATGCCCCAGCTTACTTCATGTATCTCATGAATAAGGTCTTCATGGAATATTTGGACAAGTTCGTCGTTGTCTTCATTGATGACATTCTTGTCTTCTCGAAGACCGAAGAAGAGCACGGGCAACACTTGAGGATGGTCCTAGACAAGCTTCGAGAGCACCAACTGTATGCCAAGTTCAGCAAGTGCGAATTTTGGCTGCATGAGGTTGGATTCTTGGGTCATGTTTGGACCGAAGAAGGATTGTCGGTCGATCCTGCTAAGATTGAAGCCGTGACTGAATGGCAATCCCCAAGCAATGTGAAGGAAGTCAGAAGCTTCCTCTAACTCGCAGGATATTACCGCAAGTTCGTTGAAGGATTCTCAAGCATTGCCTGACCCATGACGCAGCTCTTGAAGAAGGACAAGAAGTTTGAATGGACGCCGAAGTGCGAAGAGAGCTTCCAGGAGCTGAAGAAGAGACTGAACACCGCCCCAGTTCTGGCCACACCAGATATACACAAGGAGTTTGTGATATATTTTGATGCGTCAAGAACCAGACTGGGAGGTGTTCTGATGCAAGAGGGCAGAGTCGTAGCTTACCTTTCAAGGCAACTACGACCTCATGAAGAGAACTATGCTACTCATGACCTCGAGTTGGCAGCTGTAGTTCATGCCCTGAAAACATGGCGACATTACCCCCTAGGGAAGTGGTGTGAGATATACACGGATCACAAAAGTCTGAAGTATATTTTCACTCAGAAGGAATTGAACATGAGGAAAAGAAGATGGCTAGAGTTGATCAAGGATTATGACCTTAGTGTTCAATACCACCCTAGAAAGGCTAATGTGGTAGCAGATGCATTAAGCAGAAAGGCTTGTTCCTTGAATGCTATGCTTAAGAACAGGCTACCTGCTTTGTATGTAGAACTTGAAAGCTTCGGATTGGAACTGGTTGCACCAGGATTCTTGGCCAACCTCGAAGTTAGGCCTACCTTGATAGATGATGTTAAGGAAGCTCAGAAGGGACACAAAAGTATTGAAGGCATCAAGAGGAAGATCAAGGCAGGCAAGGCCCCAGGATTCACAGAGGATGAGCAAGGAATTGTGTGGTTTGGGAATCGCATTTGCGTACCCAACAAGATTGAGCTCAAGAATTTGATCTTGCAAGAAGCTCATGACACCCCGTATTCCATCCACCCCGGAGGAACCAAGATGTATCAAGACCTAAAGGAAAGATTCTGGTGGCATGGCATGAAGAGAGAGATAGCCACTTTCATCGCTAAGTGTGACATATGCCAAAGGGTCAAAGCTGAACATCAGCGACCCGCTGGATTGTTACAGCCTCTCAAGGTGCCTGAATGGAAATGGGAGAAAGTCGGAATGGACTTCATCACCGGATTACCCAGGTCAAATAAGGGACATGACTCCATCTAGGTCATAGTCGACCATTTGACCAAAGTAGCCCATTTCATTCCTGTCAAAACGATTTACAGGGGAAACCAGCTAGCCAGCCTCTACATCAACAGAATCGTAAGCCTTCATGGTGTTCCCAAGGAGATTGTGTCAGACCGAGGAACCCAGTTTACCTCAAGGTTCTGGAAGAAGTTCCAAGAGGCCATGGGGACCAAGTTGACCTTCAGCACTGCTTTCCACCCACAGACCGGAGGTCAGACAGAACGAGTGAATCAGATACTCGAAGACATGCTCCAAGCCTGTGTCTTAGCATATGGAGCTAGGTGGGAGGATTGCCTCCCTTTCGTCGAGTTCTCCTATAACAACAGTTATCAGTCAAGCCTTCAGATGGCACCATTTGAGGTGTTATACGGACGGAAGTGCCGCACACCCCTCAATTGGTCAGAGATTGGAGAAGGACTGGTCTTTGGGTCCGATATCCTCCGTGAAGCAGAAGAGCAAGTCCAACTTGTCAGAGAGCGTTTGAAGACTGCCAAGTCAAGGCAGAAGAGCTACACTGACTCACATCATAGAGACATGAACTTCCGGGTTGGAGACCATGTCTATCTCTGGGTCACACCTCTCAAGGGAACCCAGCGCTTCCATGTCAATGGAAAGCTCGCCCCAAGATACATCGGCCCCTTCAAGATCACTGACCGACGAGGAGAAGTGGCTTAACAGTTGGAACTGCCACCTGAACTATCCGATGTGCACCACGTATTCCACGTGTCACAACTCCGGAAGTGTCTCCAGGTTCCAGGCAAGCCTGATCTTTACAAGGACGTCAATCACTAATCCATTGACCTTCAGCCTTATTTGACTTACCGTGAGAGGCCCATATGCATTTTGGATGAGGCTGAGCGACGCACTCGAAGCCGCACCATCAAGTACTTCAAGGTCCAGTGGAGCAACCACACTGAAGCAGAAGCAACCTGGGAACGTGAAGACTACCTTAGATCCGAGTTTCCGTATCTCTTTAAAGCCTAGTTTAGGAATCTCGGGGACGATATTCTTGTAAGGGGGTAGGTATGTCACACCCTGCATTTTGTAACATGTCATTTTCATTATTAAAGCATGAAAATTTGGACCAACAAAAACTTTTGCATTATTTGGCTTTTATTTTGGAGTTGGTTTTCTCTGTGTGATTTTTCAAGTGCTCTTCAAAGTCAACTACTCCACCTTCTATACTTCATTTCCTTGCCCCAAACTTCTGCCCAATGATCATGCCATGTGTATAGTACAGTATAGTATTTTCCTACAAAAATAATTTGGCCAAATAGTATTTTCAAAATTTAGTTTTCCAAAAACCCTTGAGTTGAGGTTTGCACTACAAGTACTTGATTTGGGGTATGAAAAATATTTCAGAGAGTATATTTGAAACCTATTAGATATAGGATTCCCATAAACCACAAAAATATAATTTTAACGGTTATGTTCCTATTTTATTTAAAAGCTTTTTCTTAAGGCCAGAAATGGTCTTTAATAGGGAAAAATTATGTTAATGTCTCAAAAATATTTGACAAAAATCAGGGAAACTCAGTGGACATATATTTTCCATATATAAGAGTTTCAACACATGGCGATGTTCAAAATATTGGACAAAACCTCCCAAAACTATTTCTGCCCATTTCAAGGATTTGAAATATTTCTACAGGAAATATTTTCATAAAAATCCAAGGAAAATCCAGCAAGTCACAAATGCATATTGTGGTCACCTTGCAAATCGTCATCTCAATTAAGGTCAGTTTGGTTCACCAAAATGCACCAAAACCCTCTTTGACCAGAATCAAATTTGAACAACTTTGTACTACCAACTTTCCCTCCTTGACCCCAACTTTTGTGATCAGATTCATATGACCAAATGAGGCCACTACACCAAGTGGTGCATCAAGGAGAAATGATTTGATCAACTAGATCTGCACAAGTTCATTTCTGCTAATTTCTAGGGTTTACAAAAGTTACATTGGCAACTTTTCCCAAATAAACTCAAAATTGGTGGAAGACCCTAATTATATGTGTCATTCCACCCTGTGGAGTCTCATGGCAAATGGAAACCATCTACTGGCCCAAACCAGCATCAAACACCTTCTGCCACTTTACAAAAATCCCATTTTTGGCCTCTTCCACTAATCTCCGTAGGCTCAACTTTCTACCACGACCCCTCCTAGTCCCCCTCTAGCACCTGTGTGCTTTGCTGCCCGAGGAAGCAATGATGAAGGGGGGGGGAGAACCCCATTTTTCTTCTCTGGACAGTGGATTCCTCTCTCTCTCTCAACCTCCCTCTCTCCTCTCAGCCTTCCAGAGCATCCAAGGCAATCCCCAGCTTTTGCCCATGCCCCCTGCAGCTGCCAGACGCAAGTGGACGCGCGCGGATGCGGGAAAGCCGCGGATGCCGGCCAAAGTCGTGCTCTGGAGCGCCTGGCAGGGCACCCGACCATTGACGCCGTGCCTCCCGGCCACCTCGAGCCTCCCCCGCGCGCCAGTCTATGCCCCTCGACGTCCGCTCCATGCCAGCAGGCCGCCCACTTGCTCACGAGCCCTCCTCTCTCTCCTGCAGCTCGCGCCATAACGCCGCCCCATTCGGCCAATGCTCATGCCGCTCCTATGGCCCGCCTGCAGCTCGCCCCACTCCTCCGCTCTCTCCCTGGCACCCTAGACCACTCTCACGAACACCCCCGAGCCCTCCATTCCCTCTCTAATGGGCACCTGAGCCGATCCCGCGGGCACCCGTAGGCCGCGCCTACGGTGGACCTCGGCCAGCCTATAAAAGGCGACCCCGAGCCTCTCTATCACTCCCTGTCGCTCCCCCATGCTCCTAATCCACCTCCCGCACCACCCATTTGTCCCTAGAGCCGAGCTCGACCTCCGCCGCCTCGGCTCGTCGGCGTTCGCGCGGTACAGGCCTCCTCCACCCCCGTTCTCTCTTGATCTGGAACCACGCAGCACCACTGACCCCTTCCCCTCTCTTTCCCCACTCTTTTGCAGCCGGGAACAGCAGGAACCATCGACGCCCGAAGCACCTCTGTCGCGTGACCTCGTCGCCGGCGAACCAGGCTGCTCCGGTGTCCAACTCCACCTCCACCCGAACGGCGACACGATGCTGAGCCCAGCCGTGCCCTCGCCCGACCTCGCCGTGCCCTGCATCGTCGCCGGTGAGCTCGCCGCCCTCTCTGACCCAGGGTTGACGATGATGGCCATGGGGCCTGTCCGGCAGCCTCATGTCCTGACGCCCGGGCCCCGCCCGTCAGGTATAAATCTGGCGCGCGCGCGTGCACAAGTGCGCCGGGCCGCCTCTCTAGCTGGGCCTGTTGCGCTGCGCCTGTTCTGGCCCAGCAGGCATAGAGCCCTTTCCTTTTTCTCTTTCTATCACTTTTCCAAGAATTCTACAGGATAAAATATATGTCCAAATAAATTAATTCCAATTCCTAAATTCCTAAAGTATTGCAACCTATTTAATGGTGCAATTTTCATTCAAATCCAACAACCTTTTCTTCACTGTAAATATTTAAGTGTGATTTTAAGCATTTAAATATACCTTCGTAAATCCATTTCTCCTATTCTGCTACTCCAAATCCAAAACTAGGAATTTTCCCCTTCTTAGTTTTCAACCTAGTATTTAACAAAAATGAGTTGACATTTTTCTAAGCACTTTGGTTTTTCTGTTTTATTATTGCCCTATTTTTCTCGTTATTATTTTGCAACGATAGATTGCATTGCTGGCGAAGGAGTTGGGCCAGAAGACTTTGAAGACCTAGAAGACTTTGTTGAGCCGGGCAAGCAGCCCTTTGACCATGTCCATGAAACCCTTTTTATGCATGAAATATATCACCATATTGTTGTTGCAACGGAATCATGATGAGGTGGAACCCCTTTGATGGTTTGCCTCCATTACTTCCTCGTTGATACTTGCATTGTGCATGACTCTACCTCCTTATGAGGGTTATGCCGGTGGGAGTAGATAGGATGCTAAAGTAGATGCTACGCAAAAGGGGGACGGGTATATGCATGATGATGGAGACAAAGTATTTTCAAAAGACTTTTCGAAAACCCCATTGGTTGCCACTTATGCCCGGGGGAGATGATGAGTTGGTTAGCCACTTGATGACGAAGTGGTGTACAGAGGCAAGTGTGTGTGTTGTTTTCAAAACGGATTGGTTTAAGTTGCCACCGTTATTCCAACCTTACATGCCCAACCACTCTACCCTTGTATGGGAAAGGGCATTATTGATTACCTAGGCCGATACTAGCTTAGAGCCCGTATTACTAGTGACGGGGGAGAGTTGGTGCTCTCTCTCAGGATAGGGTCGTGCCAGGTAGGGCGGCCATGACTGTCTTCACAGGGCACCGGACACACCATTGGTACCCCGTGCTTGTGGTATGTGATGAAAATGGGAGCGAGGCTCCACAAGTTTAAGATGTGAAATGTTGGGCACGGGGGTTACTGCCAATCGAGTGTACTGTATGTTAGTGTCGTCTAGGGAAAGATAGTGATCGAGTGCTTACCCCGGGTACTTGAGGTACCGCGGGTCATGGATGACACTGAAGTTCCCCGGATCTTGTGGGTAAAATGTGCAACCTCTGCAGAGTGTAAAACTATTCGAATAGCCTTGTCCATGGTCAAGGACAGTTGGGTAACCGCTCTTGGGCTACGTCGACATGTTACCAACCAGTGTGTGTGTTTGGATAAGTGGGAAGATCTACGTGGGTCAAGTCAAAGGACTTGACATGATTGAGTTGGGTTGATGCCCACTCTATTTATGTTGATATCTATAACATGTCCTCATGGTTAATTGAATTCTCCTGATGCATGTCTTACACGTGGTTGAACATGTCATAGCACTCAAAAACTAGCTTCCCGCAAAAATTTATCTATATCATGCATTGTTGTACTTTGAACCAAAACATGGGTTGCTTGCGAGTACATTCAAAGTACTCATTGGCTTGCCACTGGTTATTTAATTGGCCAGGCGTGGAAGAACAGGAGTTCTAAGAAGAGTTCTTTGGAGATGAACATGCGAACTAGGACGTTTCCCAGTCAGAATGCCTGTAGGGTTAAGGCAGATGGCATGGGTTCTACTTATCAACGAAGAACTTCCGCTACTTAAGTTTATTTGGTATTCAGCCCTTGTGGCTTTATCTATGTAAGACTTGACCATAATGGTCATAATTTTTGTAAGACGATATGTATGGATGTAAGACTCTTGTTATTCAGCTTCTGTGTGTTTAGTGAGCATTGATCTCTTGGATCACTGTACACGTGCATTCGGTGATCACGACTTATGAGTCGGGGTCCCCTCATTTGATCCGCTGAGCTGAGTTGCGATCTTCATGGCCAGTACAAAGTCAGCGCATCATTCTTCAACCGCAGCAGCAATAATCTCCGGTTTAGCAGCAGCGATAGCAGCTGGGGCAAGAGGCCCTGCACAACCGCCGGCTCAGGTTTTGTTCGATTTATTTGACACTTTGGCAACACTGCTGGTGGCAGAAGTTTACCTGGTGAATCAGGATCAACATAACATGGAAGTCACGAAGGTAAAGGATCAGATAGCTCAAGCCAAGGAAGACCTGGCAACCGAGAACACTAGAATGGCTGCGGAGCGGGCCGAGTTGGACGCACAGGCTTATCGGCTGATGTTGGATCAGAACACATCAAATGATGTAATGAGGAGAAGGTATCGGTGCCACCTGCCTCTGGTTTATGAGCCCAGGAATCTCTTTAACATGCCAGGAGCAGGAACCAGTAACCAGTGGTAAACCGGATAGAAGCACCTGGAACAGGGGCGCCGGTTCAACCTTGCACAATGGATCCGCCTCGTCCGAATATCCCGCCGCAGCACGTGTCAACGCCTCCGGGTCATTACTCCAACCCCCTGGAAAACATAGTTGCCGCCGTTTCACGATTGGCAGCCCTCCCAGTCGAAGGTGAGTCCCCCGTAGCGGTTGAGAAGCGACGGCATAGGGAGCTCCTTCAGACAGCTTTGACTCAGTAGCAGGCGTATTCATACAGCCGCGAGAGGATTCATTCGACCCCCCGCCCAAGCCGGAGTTACAACAGCCACCTTGATGAACCGGCCGTGTGAAGTAGTGCGCGGGACCGTAACCCGCCTCGGGGGCATAAACCGGCAGGTGATGGCACTAATGCTCACGATTAGGTGGATCAGGGCAGAGCGCATCGAGAAGCCGAGTTAGCGACGCAGTACGCGGCCCGTCAGCTTACTCCGGTTCGTCCAAGAACTTTGGTGGAGCCAGGAGTTACCTCCAGCTCTTCAGGGGTGCCGTGTCTCACCCCGGCTCTACATAATGTTTGGCTGCCTAAGGATTTCAATGGTCCCCGCAAGGTGCCCAATTATACTACCGATTTACCCCCCGAGTCATGGATCGAAATCTAAGAGATGGCAATGGAGATGCTGGACGTGGATGATGCGGCCTGCGCTAAATAATTCACCATGATGTTGGAAGGAACAACTCGCACTTGGCTGAAAAGTTTGCCAGATAACTCCTTTGGGTCATGGGCTGCGTTAAAGGCCCGGTTTATCCAGAATTTCAAGGACACGTGCAAGCAGCCCATGTCAATTGTGGACTTAGCCGCCTGTGTCCAAGAAGAAGGTGAATCGACAACCCATTGGGTGCACCAGGTTTCAGAAATCTTGCATTCATCGGACCACATTAATGCCGATACAGCAGTCTTAACGTTGGAGGGCAATTGCCGGTTCACGCCTTTGAAGCTGAAATTGGGACGGCTCAAGCGTCACTGCAATGACATGGGAATGCTTATGGCAGCTCTGGTTAAGTATGCCGACTCTGATAGTACCAAGAACCCTGAGTATGATGATGAAAAGCCAGGGAAGGGAAAGAAGAGTGGCAGTAACAAGGGGCAGCAGCATAACCCGGCGGGTCATGGAAACAACAGTAAGCGCAAAGCAGATAATTGTTGGGATTTTGTGGCTAACACCAACACGCAGAATAATAATCAGCGTCGTAAGGGTAAACCACCCCCGCGGAGTGGACGATCAAGTGTCAATCTTGAGCGCCTGTTAAACCAGCCTTTCCCAAGGCACGAGACGTGAGAGAGACCAACCATGCACCTTTGGAAGGATTGCTTTATTATGCGGGAGTTCAAAAACTCGGATCTTTTCCAATACGATAATGGGCCGCCCGGTGGTTCAGGAGGCGGTTCTCATGGGCCAGGTTATGGTGGAGGCAGTTTTGGTTTGGTATTTCAATTCAACCAAAGCGGACATGGCAATCAAGGCAGTCAGGGCAACCAGGGTGGTTATAATCATCAGGGGAGTCAACACCAACAACAATCGGGTTACCAGAGCAATCCAAAGCAGTTGAATAGTGGGTAGTATCATGTCTTCACCACAAGCTTATGCAAGCGCGATCAGAAGCTTCATAAAAGGGTACTGAACTCCGTTGAACCGGGAGTGCCCCGTTATCTACGCTGGTCTGAACAACCCATTTTGTGGAGTCAAGAGGATCATCCACCCCGGGTTGATAATCCGGGTCATCTGGCATGGTGTTGGCACCTCAGGTTGGGGGGTATAAGTTTACCAAGGTCCTCATGGATGGAGGGAGCAGTATCAATATCCTTTATTATGAAACCTTCCGTCGCATGGGGTTGACAGATAAAAATCTTAAGCCATCGAACACTATTTTCCATGGTGTGGTGCCTGGTAAATCGGCGTACCCAGTTGGTAAGATAGCTCTAGAGGTTGCTTTTGGAGATGATCATGACTCAAGATCAGAGACATCGACTTTTGAAGTAGTGAAAATCAAAAGCCCTTATCATGCCCTGTTTGGACAGCCGGCTTATGCTAAGTTCATGGCAAGGACCTGTTATGTGTATCTACAGCTCAAGATGCCAGGTTATAAGGGGACCATCATGGTACATGGGAGCCGTAAGATCGCTTTGGAATGTGAAGAGGGTGATGCGGCCTATGCTGAGTCAGTTTGTGCAACAGAGGAGTTGAAATTTTATAAGGACAATCTTGATCCGGTGGATATGACTTCTTTGAAAAAACCAACTATAGAGCATGATCCGGCATTGAAGTTTAAATCGGCTGAGGAAGCCAAGTTAGTTGATTTTGTTCCCGGTGATTCATCCAAGCAGTTTAGCATTAGTGCTAATCTGGATTTGAAATAGGAAAACGCACTCATCGAGTTCGTCCGTGAGAACCGAGACATCTTTGCATGGAAACCTTCTGACATGCCAGGTGTACCGAGGGAACTCGCTGAGCACATTCTTAATATTGATCCTAAGTTTAAATTGGTCAGGCAGTTTCTCCGCCACTTCAATGAAGAAAGGCGTAAGGCTATTGGTGATGAGGTAGCCCGACTCTTGGTAGCCGGGTTTATTGTGGAGGTTTTTCACCCTGTGTGGTTAGCTAACCCGGTGCTAGTGCTTAAGAAGAACGACACTTGGCGGATGTGTGTGGACTACATAGATTTGAACAAGGCTTGTCCAGCAGATCCCTTTGCTCTCCCTTGTATTGATCAAATCATTGATGCTACAACGGGTTGTGAGCGTTTGAGCTTTCTAGATGCTTATTATGGTTATCATCAGATCAAAATGGCAGTTAAGGACCACGATAAGACAACTTTTATAACTCCCTTTGGAGCCTTCTTCTATGTATCTATGCCTTTTGGGCTCAAGAGCGCCCTGGCGACTTATCAGCGTTGCGTGCAGAATTGTCTTCATAATCAGATTGGGCGCAATGTTCATGATTAGGTGGATGATATTGTGGTGAAGTCCAGAAAGGAGAAGACGTTGCTAGCTGACTTGAAGGAAACTTTTGATAATCTCCGGGTCTATAAGATGATGCTTAATCCGGCCAAGTGTGTTTTTGGTGTTCCGGTAGGCAAGCTCTTGGGTTTTCTAGTGTCTAACAGGGGCATTGAAGCTAATCCGGAAAAGATCAAAGCTATTACGTCTTTGGCTAAACCGGCATGTATTAACGATGTTCAACGTCTGGCGGGTCGTATTGCAGCATTGAGCCGGCTTATCAGCCGATTAGGAGAGAAAGCTATCCCTCTATATCAGATGATGAAAAAGACAGATAATTTTGTCTGGAGTGATGCTACTAATGCGGTGTTTGAGGACTTGAAAAAGCAGTTAGCTGAGCCATCTATCCTTGTTGCTCCGGTCGATAAAGAGCCGCTGTTGTTATATATGGCTGCTAATGCCCGGGCTATTAGTGTGGCCATTGTGGTGGAGCGCAAGGAAGCTGGGAAGGAGAATCCGGTTCAACGGCCGGCTTATTATATCAGCAGGGTGCTTATTGAGTCTAAACAGAGGTACCCACATTGGCAGAAACTGGTGTATGGAGTTTTCATGGCAAGCTGGAAGCTTAAGCAGTATTTTCAGGGTCATCCCATCACTGTGGTCAGTTCTGCCCCTTTGGGAGATATAATCCAAAACAGGGAAGCAACTGGCTATGTTTCCAAGTGGGTGTCGGCGTTCTGGGAATGGAGGTC
This sequence comes from Triticum monococcum, assembly GCA_034509565.1. Classification (NCBI taxonomy): domain Eukaryota; kingdom Viridiplantae; phylum Streptophyta; class Magnoliopsida; order Poales; family Poaceae; genus Triticum; species Triticum monococcum. The sequence goes on from CM067847.1 coordinate 575,854,828, forward strand.
CCCAGACTTGCCTGCCTGCGGCCCATGGCGTGGCTAAGCCAGCAGGCCGTACAGCCCATCTTCACCAACAAGGCACCCAGACCCTCACGAAGAGCCCAGCCTCACGAGGCGGACAACGCAAGACCTCCTCAGGAGTGGCCTGGTCAGGCAGGCTCGCGAGGAGCAGAGATATCAAGGCGAGGCGAACCTCACGAGGCCCTCGTGACGTGAGCCATGACGATCGACACCAGGCAGGCGCCAACGCGCACAGCGTCCTTGTTTCCTCTTTGGTGCAAAGGAGGCAAGTGCAGCCGTGGAGTACCGGGGCATCAGGAAAAGGTTGCCATTTCGGTGCAACAAGACCAAGACTAGGAGGACGGCAAGGCGGAGGTCATCGTGGAGCCCAAGACGGCATCACCCTAGAGCCTTTCACAGGCGCGGACTACCTTTTGTCAGGATAGCTTGTACTAGCTGCCCCCCTTCAAATTAGCCCACCATTGTTGGCTGCCTTCTCGCTCGATATTTGGGAAGGGGGCCAGGGCCTCTATAAGTAGAGCTAACCACCATAGGAGGGGAGGGAACGAATCCTCGCACACAAGTTCATACGCACAAGAACACCTCAACCTAAGGAGGCTATTCTTCCCTTGTACTGTTCATCATCAGCCCAAGAGGCAATCCACCACCGCCACACTGGAGTAGGGTATTACACCACAACGGTGGCCAGAACAAGTGTAAACCTTGTGTCTTTCTATGTTGCGAGTTCGTCGAGTTCGACCGCAAGATCTTAGCGAGCTTGAGCGTAGATTGGTAGTGGGGAAAGACTTCGCACGCACCCCAGTGTTCGAACCTTAAGGGTTAGCCGGAACCCCACATCCGACATTTGGCGCGCTAGGTAGGGGTGCACCGGAGCTTCTTCTCCACCAATCAGCTCTCCGACGTTCACCGGCTACGATGTCTGGCGACCCAAGGGCCGGATCCGACTGCTGGGCAGCCTGGCCGGCCCGGACGGCGCCGCCTGCCCATGAAGATCTCGACCCCACACCCCAAGAGGTGCGGGCGCCACCAAGCTCCGCCGGGCATGGACAGCGCGGCCAGGCATCATCCACCCTCAACCCGCGGCAAGTACGAGCCGCGGCAAGAGCACCGAGTCACGCCGCAGCAACAGCGCTACACTCACGACAGGACCAAGCGAACATGCGGGCGGCACTCATAGTGGCAAGGGAGCTGCTGCGATGCAGACTGATGGAGAGCGGCCGGAACAAGCTGCTTGAGCGTGTTGCTGAGCTGCTGGACGCAGCGGTGTCGGGAGCACCACAATTCTGCTATCAACTCCCCTCCCATACCACTGCAAGGTCACGCGGCGAGCCTCACAACACCTGCATGCCATCGACTATGCCCGGGGGCTTTGTCAACATCAGCACGGCCGGCGGCGTAGGGGGCTCCAACCCCCCCATGCCTCTCTCGAAAAACGCGAGTGCAAGTGTCACCCCCATGGTCCCAGCCGGATGTCGTATTATCATCCCTAGGACACCATCATGGGCGGAGCAACATGGAGTGTGGGGCACCACGGCGAGGTGTTCAGGGTGACGGCCCTGGAAGCCTACGTGCCCCGCATGATGGACTAAGGGTACGCACCAGAGGACGACCTCGGCTCATTCGTTGGAGAAGATTGGGGAGAAGGGGCGCTAGGAGTCGAAGCTTTCCAAGAGCCAGCGGAGAACCATAGCGGTCACACCGGCAACGGCAACTACAGGGTACCGCTAACCTCTCAGGAACAGGCTTATGCTAACCATGGGCTGCAGATGAATCAGGTTGCAGCATCGATCGGCGACCCCGGCACCACGGCACCCATTTCAACAAGGGAGACACGCTGGGGGCCGCCGGGAGGAAGCCAGGAGCAAGGCCCCTCCCCAAGGCACGCGAAACCAGGGGACACCTAGAGGTAGGCCCTCTGCCGGGGTGGCTTCAACAACCCTTCCCCCGGCAGAGGACCCGTGGTCGCCGAGGGAACCGCTGGCTTACTCTTTCCCTCCTTTGTGTCGTCCTGGTCTCCGGTCGGCTCAAAGGAGGTCAAGGGTGGCGCAAGGCGGGGCCCTCGTCTGGCGATATGAAGCAAGGCCGATACCTGTGAAGAAGGCCAGTGCCTGTGAAGCTCGCCACCCGTGACACTCTCACGTAATAATGAGTTGGGGTTGTACACTCCCCGGAGTCTCAGGAGCGCCCGCCTCAGGCCCTAGGGCTCCCTCCCACGCCTAGTGGATAGCACTTAGCTCCACATTGGTGAGAAGACTTGAAGACCCGAAGACTAGACTAGGTGCCGGACGCGGCCTTTTGCTTTGGATCTTTCTTTCTGTGGCTTTTCTTTCTGAGTCTGGACTTAAGTTGAAGCTGAATTTTTATCGATGCGCGCGGGGGGTGCCTTTTCTCGTTCAAGCTGTTTCTTGCCTTCTGGATCTTGTTTGGCTTGGGACTCACGTCCATCGCCTTTCCCTCACAAAGCTCATCGTGAGCCGGACCATGCAAAGCACGCGCTAGCACTACGCCTGGTGATCACCCATTGCGGGGCCCCTTCAAAGGGCGATAAGCTCCGCAGGATTCTCAGGAACTCATCGCCTCACTACCCAGCCCTAAGAGGCGCTGACTAAGGTAATCCACGACGGGAAACTCACCCCTAGCTTCATGAGCTCACGAGGGCACATACCCACATCCCATAGGAAAGTAAAAACTGCGATTTGCTTACACGAGGGGCTCCCCCTCTCAAAATGCTCTTACAAGTTTTCTAAGGGCCACGCCCAAGTTTTGCATGCAAAATAAAACAACAGGAGAATATGGGATCAGCCAGAGATATCGCTCGCTGTAGCGTCCATCGACGCATCGCTTGCATCATCATCATCTTTGTCGAAATCGCTGCCGCCGTCGGCGACGCCCCCGTCACCGTCGTCGACCACGTCACCTTCATCTGTGATGACCACCACCCCATCGTTCTCTGAGGTGAAGGCCCTGACCAACGCGTCGACATGGTCCTCTACCCAATGTGCCAGGTCGCCCCGAACGGCCATGGGTATAGGGGCAATGGCGGTATCGAAGTCAAAGTTTGGGTCGGTGTTCAGGAGGTGGCTAAAGACACGGGAGAAGGCGCGCTGAAGTAGGCCACGACCCCTCTCCTCCACAAGCTACCGAGCTCTGGCAGATTGAGCCTCCAGGCGCGTCACCACCTTGGTGAAGAAGGTCAGGTGGCTGGCGTAGTCACTTGAGTGAGGGGTCGGGGCGTTCTTGTCGCAGATATAGCCCAGGGCGGTGTTGGCCCTGTTCCGAAGGTATGAAGCATAGGAGCGTGCTCGCGCTCTAGCGTTCGGCATTGAAGCACTTCCTCCCTGTTTTGCCGAGCAAAGGCCTCGGCGTCGTCAACTCGCCTCCGGAGGGAAAGCAGCTCGGTGCGGGCGGAGGCCAAGTCCGCCTGTGCCGTAACCAAGGCGGCGGTTGTGGCCTCGGCACGCCTCTCAGCCACGTCCAACCTAGGCCAAAGGGTGGCGGCTCTGCTCACACCCTCCTGACCGGCGAACTTCAGCTTCAAGTCGTACCAGCCCTCCAGATCTGCGCGAACCTCGGCTACCCGGCGATTGATCAACTCCCCTGGCTGACCTCACGCCGTGAGCAGCGTCAGAGCCTGTAGCGATGGAGCTTGGCGGGCGCGATGGGATGAGAGGGAACTGCTTCTCTGAAGGTTTCGCGGCCTTAGCAGAAGGGGACCTGAGGGGACAATCGTCAGGAAAGGAAGGCGGCACATAGAAGATCACCAAGATAAGGTACTTACTCGTCGACAGCGACATACTTCCATCGCTTCAACGGTCCAAAGATGTTGCCGCCGCTAGGGGATCCCTTCCTCTTGCAGAGCTCCTCGAAGTACACACAAAGGCGACCGAAGCACTGGACGTGACGGCCGGAGCGCGGCGGAGCCGAAGAAGAACCAAGAGAGATGGCTTCAGGGGAGCCCGGCTGCGGCAAACAGCCCGACTCTCTCTCGCTGCGACCTCCCGAGTCTCCTGGAGCCTCGACCTCGGGAGCCGCATGCCGCATCTCATCAGCGACCGGTGCCTCAGGAGGGGCGTCGCAAGCTCCCGAGGATGAAGCCCCTAGATCACCGCTCGACATGTGCTCCTCAGCACCTGAGCAGCCGGCCCCCGCCGCAGCTCGCTCCCCTGCGCCGTCACCTGGGCGAGGTCGGCACCGGCGGCAAAGACGGGGACCACGATGATGGGATTCTTGCGGGGCCCCACCAAGCCAATTGGGCGCAGCCCCCACTCATCAAAGGAAGGCATGTTCGTGGCAAAGGTAACCTTGTTCTCGCAGCGGTACAACATGCAGCTTTTCCTGGGTATCTCGTTCGGCAGAGGGACACCAGATAGGACCGTGAGCACTATTTGCCGCTCAGCGACAGGAAGCCCCTCCTCCTGAAACTTCATGTTGTCCTGTCCGATGAGAAAGGCCCACATCGGGCGAGAATGGCACTGAAGCGGAGCAACTCGACGCTTGACGAACTCCCTCACCACCATGGGGCAGTCACACCAAGGTCCTTCAACCACCGCAACCTGGCCCAGACGGGGGCGAGGCAAGGGCTCACGAGCCTCTGGTGACCCCAGCCGGAGTTTGGAATGCCAGGCCCCACTGGAGCTTGGACCAGAGGGTTGAGCACGCTGGCATCAACAAACACCCATCGCGTGCGGAACTCGCTCGCGTATGAAGGGAGCTCGAAGTCGATCCCCATGCCTGCCGTCGCAGCCACGGCTTGTAAGCCCACACACCCTGAGCTCTGCCGGGCACCGGTGAGATGCAGCGAGAAGAATTGCCAGAGGAGCGCCACGGAGAGGGTGATGCCCACCATGGCCTCGCACACGAAGGCAAAGACGGCAAGAAGGGTCACAGATTGAGGGTCGAGATGGAGCATGTGGATCTGATAGTGCTCGAGCACCGCATTGAAGAAGGCGGAGAATGGAGGAAGCAGGCCAGGCCGGCATCTCTCCCCACTCGTTGAAGCTGGAGTTGAGCATGGGGCACACCTTGCCCATGGCCTCGTCGTTGCGTACCCGCAGCCGGCTGAGCGCCGGCTCGAAGGATGGAGGCGCAGTTGGCGAGGACAGAGGTTTCTTCCCCTTGTCGGCTTGTTTCGGCGCCATGGCGGTGAAGCAGGCGGAACACTGGTCGGATTGGGGGGGCGGAGCAGGGCGTCGGGGAAGCAGGGAGATTGGAAGAGCCAGGCGTGGCGAAGGAAGAATAACTGTGTAGGCCACAGGGGCCACTTAGCCAGGAGGATTCAAAGGCAGCGTGGGGAAGCGGAGACGCCCATGTCCAATCAACCACCACGCGTCAACCAAGGCCGCAGGCTTCTGGGGGCCCACGGTGCTCCGAACTTGACCCTTGGCTTCGCCATGAAGCCAAGCCCGCGCGCACCTTGGGCCGAGGGCTACTGTCGGCGTTCGGGGAATGGGGGTCCCCAGAATTGCCTGCCTGCGGCCGATGGCGTGGCTAAGCCAGCAGGCCGTACGGCCACTCTTCACCAAAAATGCACCCAAGACCCTCGCAAGGAGCCCAGCCTCGCGAGGCGGATGACGCAAGACCTCCTCAGGAGTGGCCTGGTCAGGCAGGCTTGCGAGGAGCAGAGATTTCAAGGCCTGGCGAACCTCACGAGGCCCTCGTGAGGTGAGCCATGACGATCGACACCAGGCGGGCGCCAGCGCGCGCAACGTCCTTGTTTCCTCTTTGGTGCAAAGGAGGCAAGTGTAGCCATGGAGTACCGAGGCATCAGGCAAAGGTTGCCATTTCGGTGCAACAAGACCAAGACCAGGAGGACAGCAAGGCGGAGGTCATCGTGGAGCCCAAGACGGCGTCACCCCAGAGCCTTTCACAGGCGTGGACTACCTTTTGTCAGGATAGCTTGTACTAGTTGTCCCCCTTCAAATTAGCCCGCCATTGTTGGGTCCCTTCCTGCTCGATATTTGGGAAGAGGACCAGGGCCTCTATAAGTAGAGCTAACCACCATAGGAGGGGAGGGATCGAATCCTCGCACACAAGTTCATACGCACAAGAACACCTCAACCACAGGAGGCTGTTCTTCCCTTGTACTCTTCATCATCAGCCCAAGAGGCAATCCACCACCACCACACTGGAGTAGGGTATTACACCACAACGGTGGCCCGAACCAGTATAAACCCTGTGTCTTTCTGTGTTGCGAGTTCGTCGAGTTCGACCGCAAGATCTTAGCGAGCTAGAGCGTAGATTGGTAGAGGGGAAAGACTTCGCGCGCACCCCAGTGTTCGAACCTTAAGGGTTAGCCGGAACCCCACCTCCGACAGTGGGCTATTGAGCTTGGACCTCACGGGTTAAAATATGTGCCTTGTATGGAATCAAGTCCCAAGCGCTTGTGGATTTCATCAATGACTGGATAGAGTTACAGGTGCCGGAAGAAAAGCCAGATCATACTTATTGGACTATTCATTTCGATGGATCCAGGCAATTGGAAGGCTTAGGGCTGGAGTTGTGTTAACTTCCTCACGAGGTGATAAGTTTTGTTATGTTCTCCGTTTAATGTTCCCTTGCACTAACAATGCAGCTGAATATGAGGCCTTACTCCATGGTCTTCGAATGGCTAAGGAGATGAATTTAAGATGGGTTAAGTTTTTCAGTGACTCGGACTTGGTGGCTCAGCAAGTGTCGGGTACTTGGGATTCCAAGGACCCACTCATGGTAGGGTATCGTTGAGAAGTAGATAATGTTGCTGGTCACTTCAAGGGTTATCAGGTTGACCATGTGGACCAGCGAAAGAACGAAGCGGTGGACACTTTAATCCGTTTGGGTTCCCAACGTAAATCGGTTCCACCCAATGTTTTTCTGGATGTTTTGCATAACCCGTCGGTCAAGCTACCTACAGAGGAGGATTTGGCTGTTCCTGATCCAGAGGCTTAGTTAGTGGCAGCTCTTCATGTTATCCCGGATTGGACGGTCCCATATTTGGCGTATATGAACCGGTGCGAGTTACCGGAGGATGAAACTTTGGCTAGGCAGATAATCCGGCGATCCAAGTCAATGACCATTGTCAATGGAGAATTGCATCATTGCAGTGTAATAGGGGTGTTTCAGCATTGTGTATCTCCTAAAGAAGGCTATGAGATTTTGCGTGAGATCCATGAAGGAGATTGTGGTCACCACGCCGGTTCAAAATCCTTGGTAGCTAAAGCTTTTCGTCACGGCTTCTATTGGCTGACGGCTCATGCTGATGCTGAGGACTTGGTAAAAAGGTGTGATGGTTGTCAGAAGTTTTCATGCCGCGCTCATGTTCCGGCTAAAGAATTGAGGATGATTCCAATCACTTGGTCGTTTGCAACTTGGGGGCTGGATATGGTTGGGCCCTTTAAGAGATCCAAGGATAAGAAGACCCACCTTCTGGTGGCGGTTGATAAGTTCACTAAGTGGGTGGAGGCGGAGCCAGTCAGTAAGTGTCATGCGGCCACGGCGGTCCAATTCATCAAGAAGGTGATTTTCCGGTTTGGTTTTCCACACAACATCATAACTGATAATGGCACTAATCTATCTAAGGGTGCTATGAAATAATTTTGTCAATATGAGCACATCTGGCTTGACGTGTCATCCGTGGATCATCCTCAATCTAATGGTCAAGCGGAGAGAGCCAATCAAGAGATCCTAAGAGGCATCAAGCCTCGGCTTATGGTTCCTTTACAGGGGATGCCGGGTTTTTGGGTGGAGGAGTTACCTTCTATGTTATGGAGCATCAATACCACGCCCAACAGATCTACGGCTTATTCACCTTTTTTCATGGTTTACGAAGCAGAGGCCCTTCTCCCTAGTGACATCCGTCATGACTCACCCCGTGTAGCGGCTTATTTTGAATCTGGCAATGAGAAGGCACGTCGGGAAGCACTTGACCTGTTAGATGAGGAGCGTGATACTGCAGCAGCGCGTTCGATGATTTACCAGCAAGATCTGTGTCGTTATCACAGTCGTCGGGTTAAAACCAGAACGTTTCAAGAAGGGGATCTGGTGCTCCGGCTCATCCAGGATAAGACTGATATGCACAAGTTATCCCCGCCTTGGGCAGGACCTTTTGTGGTCAGCAATTATCTGCAGAACGGGTCATACTACCTTATCGATGTTTGTGAGCACAAAGACTCACGTAAATTGGAAGAGGAGACCCACCGGCCGTGGAATATAGCTCATCTTCGGCCTTACTACACCTGAGCCATAAGCTCCTCTTATGTTCATATTATTGACAATGTATATATTATGATGATCAATATAATAAACCGACATCCCTTCTAAAGCGGTGGCCTCTGCTGTTATTCCTTAAAAGGTTTTTGGTTACATGGGGGCTTCTGTTTATAAAGCGGAGTTCTAATTACCCATTGATCCGGCTCATAAGCCACACATAAAAAAAACTTGGGGGCTTGCCACCCAAGGTCAAAAGGAGCCAAAGAGAGTCTATTGCAAAGCACAACTCAAACATAGTCACCCATTGAGCACAGCTTGAAATATTACTAGGGGGCTCTTTGCTTCTACAAGAACAAAGAGTCTATAACCTTGTAATAGGCTATAAAAGCCAGGCTTGGAAGCCAGGTGTATTCACCTAAAACCCCGGGTTATCCTTCCTTTTTAAGTAAGCCACTCTGCCCAGGTAATCCTGGTAAGAACCGTCGAACGTTTGACAAGTCAATCTTATAAAGACCCTGAACTTGTCAGAGTTAAAATGACGATTGGTTAATCTGAGGTCCATCTTATAAGGCTTTGTAAAATGGTTTAACTTAGTGGCCTGGCAGCCCATGAAAAGCCTCGCCTTTTTATATGTTTTCTTCTAAAATCTTTCTTTTTGATATTTCTTTTTTTGAGGCGTTTTATACTAAACCGGTCTTTATTGACCCGTCCTGGCTGTTCGCTATAAGTCGGCCGAACAAATTGAGAATATTGCTGGTATCTATTGACCCGACTTCGCTGTCAATTATAAGTCGTCAGTATACAATCAGATATAAATCGGTGTTGATTGACCCGGTCTGGCTTTGACTACAAGTCGCCAGTATGATATACGAATAATCCGGTGTTTACTACAACACGGTACGGCTTTACTATAAACCGGCAAAACAGGGAGGAGTTATCAGTACTCAAGATTTGGGTTATCACCCTTACTACAGAAAGTTGGTGAGCCAACGATGAATCAATGTCATAGGTATGATATATTTCATATTTGATTGTCCTTCAATACAGCCTGGTTATAAACCCGGATTATATGTTGGGCATCATGACCCATCCGGCGATAAACTGCCAGGACACTTTCAACTTGTTATATGCAGAAATAGGTCAAATAAACCCGCTAAGGATCATAAGCAGACATAACATAAATCATGGTGGATTAACAATATCATGCAAAGTGAATATGCGCAATGGCATAGCAGACCAAGTGTTTAAACTAGCCTATTACAGGGCGTTTTGATGCCCAAAGGGATAATTGTCTTTTCAGAAAGGATTGCAGTATGCAGAAGGATAAACCGGCCTCTGGATCATGATTCGACGTCGGGCTGACTTGACGGCTGCGAATCATCCTGCACCGGTTCATCCTCCTCCTCTCCACCCAGCGGCTGGAAGTCAATGGTTGTCCAGTCGATTCCAGTTAGGGCATTGAATACAGCTTCGTGGCTTATAAGGGTGGAGGGGTCAACATCAGGGGCATAGGTATGATTATGGATTGGCGGGATAAGGTTTTCCACATCATGAGTTGGCGCAACAAGTCGTTTGTTGTCAGCATCATAAACTTCCTGATAGTGAGAAAGATCTATTTCTTTGGCCAATTTTCTCGCTAATGGACGCATTTCCTTCGTCAAAGCTCGAAGATCATCATTATCAAACTCTGAACCGTCTTCCTTTATGCTCGGATAGCTGCTTCCTATATCAGCCGAGTCAAGATCTGGTATCCAGGCTTTAGCCTGGATTAGCGCAGTCGGAGCACCTGTCCTTGCAGCTAATCTTTTTAACTCGTCCAACCGGGCAGGCAGCATTGACAACTTTTATAATGTTTCCTTGATCAAGGTTGGGGGCGGTTTGTTATGAGCGGCAGTATAAATGATCCGTTGTGCGCCAGTATATAACTGCTCTATAAGAGTATAGGCAACCTTCAACTTGTTCTGCATATTAGAGCCCGGATGGGTAATGCGAGATCCTGCATCATTGAACATATTGATAAAACGGCAGTTTATGGGATAATACATGTTGAAGCTTATCATAAGGGTACTTACCAAACACAGCAGTGGTCATGGCATTGATTTGCCGCTTCAAGCCAGTCAGTTCTTCTACTACCGGTTTAAGAGCTGTTTCAACGTCCTGCGCCCGCTTTTGCAGAGTTGCTTTTTTAGTGCCCCATCCAGCCCATCCGCTTTTAAAGTTTTCCTTCAGTTGTTCCATCGCAGTTAAGGTGCCAGTCAACTCCTCTTTAGCCTTGGAAGTTTATGCGTGGTGGGACTTGATATTTTCCTGAAGGTCGGCGATTTGAGATTCCTTTTTGCTCTGATCAGCCTGCAAGAGACATTTAATGAGTTGGAAGTGCATATTTGAAGTCCCAAGCACATAAAAAGTTATACACATGGCACTTGGGGGCTAATGTATATTGCTTTTTACCAACTAACATCTTAAGTCCCAAGCACATAACAAGTTATACACTTGGCACTTGGGGGCTAATGCATATTTGCTCAAGTCATGGTTATGGATTTTTTCCCTCCTCAATCGGATTACAAGGATGATTATCATGAATTTTGGAAGATTAATGACAGAAACGTATCGATTCATCCTAAAGGTATAAACTGGTCCCTGAGGGCTACCCAGGCAAAAATTACAAATTTCGTACTCTAAAAGTCCCGGTTCATCCTGGAAAGATAAACCGACCCTTGGGGGCTACGCAGGCAAAGTTGAAATAATATGAAGTCTCAGTTTACGTTGATATCATAAACCGACCCTTGGGGGCTATTGGAGTTGACACTAGAAATTGGACACAAGAGAAACAACTATGCAGAGTTAACAGTATTTACCTCATATCGTTCCTTCATCAGGCCCACTAAACCAGCTTCATAGTCGCGACTTGTGTATAGGCGGTTTAAGAACCCAGAATGAATATCTTGGGCGTTGAGGTGGGCATAGCTTGATAAATATGTTTTCCAATTGCCCTTGTCCATGGCAGAAAGTTCTTCTTTGGCAGTATGCTTTGATAAAGCGATACGATTGCCAGGGGTGGTGTGGCCAACGCCGGTAATCATGATATGTATGTGTTATCATCAGCAGTTTTGGCTGGGCTCGGCAGTTTATTAGCCATTTTTGCTGGGCTTGGCAGATCAGGAGCCTGACTCATCAGATCTATCTCCAACGGTTCAAAAAAAGTATCCTGAACTTTAGGTACCGAATCATCTAAGATAGCATCAGCATTTGGGTCCAGTGGTTCAGGGGTCTTCTCCAGTTCAGAGGTCGGTTATCATCAGTGTATTCAGTTTGGCCTTTTTGCTTGCTCTAGCCTTGGCCCTGAAAGGAACATACATAAAGGTTAGTATAAGAAACAAGTATAAGGCATAAAGGGTTAAGTTTAAAGTGCTCACCCAGGAACAATCTTGAGAGGAGGGAGTTGTGTGGCCGTTGATTCGCCGGATGATGAATGAGTTGTTCCCTGCTAGTTTGAATCAGACGGAATAAGAGGTTGCCGCAAATAACCCGCCTTGGGATAAAGACTATCAGAAATATATGAGACCTCTGTCGACATTTCCGAACTGGAGTGTTCGGTAAACCGGCTTAAGTAACTACATGGCCGTTGTGCCGGGTTGTGCGGCAAGCTTCATGTTGCTGCTTCTTCAAAAGAAAGTTTGGGTCCAAGTAAGCTAGGGGGTGAGAAAATCTTACTTTCCGGTTTGCTTAAAGGGTTTTCTCTGTTGGCAGATGATCTGAACCGGAGGAAAGAATAATTACCTATACATCATTAGCATGGCTGGCTTCGCCGTCATCCTGGTAATAGTCATTGTCAATGAGGTGTATGAAAAAAGAGCCAAGAGAATCAAGTTCTACCTATGATCCCGGATTATCCAGTTCTTCATCAACGTTTAAATCAGAGGGTTCAGCGGTTTTCTTCTTGGCAGGTGTTTTAGTAACCTTCGTCTTGGGGCGAGGCGTCTTTGCCGGTTTATCCTGAGGTTTCTTCTTCCAGAACAGATCATCACCCTGCCAAAGATTGACAAAGGTTATAAGGAAGGGTTAAGAATGGCATGTTCAAATAGGATTTAAGCAATTCTTACAGCTGGCGGTTTATTTGAAATGCAGAAGGGAATTAGCCCTGTTTTGTTGCAGACAACCACCGATTCATCCAGTATCTTTTTGACAACTTCAGTAATTTTAGCGTCAGTTAACTCGCACATTAGCCACATTAAACGGGGCGACGGCTTAAAGGCAAAATACCCCAAGATATCCAACATCATACAAAGTTAATTCCTGTCAAACCATTAGCCACAAAGGCTCTGAGCTTGGCGAGTTGTGGTGCATATTTGGCCCATTCCTTTGCAGTCAACCTTTGTGGAAATGGATGTGTGTTGGTAAGCCGGTGAGCACGATAACCCGGTAGAGGATTCTCATCATCAGAGGAAGTATCCTTGCAGTAGAACCAAGTCTAGTTCCAATCCTTAGGGTGACTATGATGCTTGGCATGAGGGAAGCTGACGTCTTTCCTTTTCTGAATTGAAACGCCATCAAGTTCAGTATTGGGCCCATCTACAAATTCGATATCACAGTTTAAATAGAAAAAGTTCCTGAATAGTTCAACGGTCGGTTCTTCTTGCAGATAAGCCTCGCAAAACACTTGAAAATTACAAATATTGGACACAGAGTTAGGTCCAATATCTTGAGGGTGGATCTAGAAGCTAGCAAGCACATCACGAAAAAACTTTGATCCGGGAGGTTTAAAACCACAGTTCAGATGATCAACAAACAGAACTATCTCGCCATCCTTGGGCTCAGGAGGATTTTCTTGAATGGGGGCTCGCTAGTGGATTTCACTCTATTTTGGTAAAGCACTAGTTATAACACATCCTTTCATATCTTCTTCCGTAATCCGGGATGGAACCCAGTTACAAGCATAAAAAATCTTGGCCATTTTTTGGACAACCTGAAGCAAGGTTCGTGCCGGTTTAAGAGTCATGGTTGACAAACATAAAGCGTTGCAGGTTAAGAGGCAAAAGGTATTCAGGCATGCAAAATTGTTAAACCGGAGGTTGATGCTATTATAAATGATAAAGCGATTGGCGGTTCACAAGGGGACTAATGGTATATGGCAGGTTATTTTCTAAAAGTTAAACTGCCTACTTTGGTATGGAAGATATAGATCTGAAATAACTAAGTGATGGAAAAACAGGTTTCACAGATTGATATGATAATTTCAGATCTGCAGCGTGTCTGCAAATCAAAATATATTCAGACCTAAAATACAGGTGCTTGAATAGTTCATCAGGTCCAGATGAGATTTTTCTATACGAAGAGGATGCTCTAATGATGAAAAAGGGAACTATAACTACGACTGCACAGGAAAATATCAGATGTGAACTCGCCATTTACTCTACGGCGAGGAACAGGGAAGAACAACATTAAGCTTCGATGAACTCGCAGAAACCCTAAAATAGGATCTATGGGAAAGAGCAAAGAAAGACTCACCAGGGCTGTTGAATGCGGAGGCGTGCAGACGAAAATCTGGTCGAATCAGGTTGATGCAGCGGCTATTGTTGGGGCAGAGGCGAAGGTCGACGGTGGCGGCAGCACTCGAGTACTGAGGCGAGGTGAGGTGGAAGAAAGACGAAGAGGCGAAGGGGAGAAAAGGAAGGGGACCCTCGGCCCTATTTATAAGACGAAGGGGTAAGCGACAGGCGCGGGAATCGAGGATCCCAAAAAATGGATATGTGACAGAGCTGTCACCTTGATTTTCGGAGGCTCATTAATAAAAGTAAGGTATATACAGGTTTTTAATGAACAGGTGACGTCGTGACGATTTATTATAATCCTGGAAGATGATGTCATGGAGGATTACAAGGTTTACTCGAAGGTGCTGAAGAAGAAATTTTCGTAAAGTGTCGAAGATTGACATGAACAGGTTCAAATCAATCTGGGGCCTAATGTTGGGGATATAACTACTGAGTATAAACCGCCAGGAGGGGCCGGGTCATACCTGTAATGAGTTATCCATATTGAAGCCCATGAAGACAAGGAGTATGGCGCTTTACTATAAGAGATCTAAAAGCCCAGGGCCCAAAGGCGGATTAGGGCCTGTAGACATAAACTGCCATAAGGTGTGTAATTTGTGTTGTAAGATAGGAAACGATAGAAACCGAGCCGGACACGCTTATGAGCCGGTCGGGATTCTATAAACCGCCGGGCGTTAACCTATGTATATCAAAGGACGACCCGGCGGCGGTTCAAGGACAGAAAAACAACAAATCGAGAGCCAGGCAAAGCGGATTCGCTCCCTGGTCATCGGAACCCTAGCAATCCCATCACAACTGGATTAGTATTTTACCTTCAACGCAAGGGGCCGAACCAGTATAAACTCCTTGTGTCCTTTGTCCTGCTTTAACCCCTTTAAGCTAACTACATTGCGATGGCTCCATGACTAAGTCATCACACTAGGACATCTGCCGTGACAATCCCACGACAATTAGGAACGACAGTAATACCTCCTTTCTTAGGGACACAATGGACATGACTTACCCACTGACTATCAGCAATGGGATAAATTATACCTGCTTCAAGGAGCTTTAATATTTCCTTTCTTACCACTTCTTTCGTCTTAGGATTTAGCCATCGTTGGTGATCAATAACTGGTTTGGGTTCTTTCTCCAAATTTATTTTGTGTTGACATAGAGTGGGACTAATGCCCTTAAGATCATCAAGAGTATATCCAATAGTAGCACAGTGCTTCTTCAGAGGTTTCAATAATCTCTCTTCTTCGTGCTCTGAAAGTTTAGCACTAATAATTACACGATATATCTTATTTTCATCAAGATTAACATATTTAAGAGTATCATGCAATGGTTTAAGCTCAAACACAGGATCACCCTTGGGTGGAGGTGGATCCCCTAGGACCAACAGGCAAGTTGTGTTTCAGAATAGGTCCTTGTTTAAAGAATACTTCATCTATTTCCCTTCTTTCATTCATAAGCATATCATTTTCATGGTCTAGCAAATATTGTTCTAAAGGATCACTAGGAGGAACGGAAATACAAGCAAGACCAATAATTTCACCTTTACTAGGCAATTCTTTATCATGGGGTTGTCTACTAAATTTAGCAAAATTAAACTCATGATACATATCACTCAAACCAACAGAAACAATATCCTTATCGCAATCTATCTTAGCATTAACAGTATTCAAGAAGGGTCTACCAAATATAATGGGACAAAAGTCATCTTGTGGGGAACCAAGAAAAAGAAAATCAGTAGGATATTTAACTTTCCCACACAAGACTTCAACATCTCTAACAATCCCAACTGGTGAAATAGTATCTCTATTGGCAAGCTTAATTGTAACATCAATCTCTTCTATCTCAGCAGGTGCAATATCATGCATAATTTCTTTGTATAAGGAATGAGGTATTGCGCTTGCACTAGCACCCATATCACATAAGCCATGATAACAATGATTTCCTATTTTAATGGAAATAACAGGCATGCCTACAACAGGTCTATATTTATTTTTAGCATCAGGTCTAGCAATTCTAGCAGCTTCATTGCAGAAGTAAATAACATGCCCATCAATATTATCGGCCAAGAGATCTTTAAACATTGCAATTTTAGGTTCAACTTTAATTTTCTCAGGTGGTTTAGGTGTCCTAATAGTACTTTTGTTAACTACAGTTGAAGTTTTAGCATGATCCTTTATTTTAACAGGGAAAGGTGGCTTCTCAATATAAGAAGCAGGAACAACATGATCATTATAAGTGATAGTATTTTCTTCAACTTTAATAGGTGCAACTAATTTTACTTCAATGGGAGGATTATATTTAAACCACTTCTCCTTAGGGAGATCAACATGAGTAGCAAAGGATTCACTGAAAGAAGCTACTATCTCAGAGTCAAGTCCATATTTAGTGGTAAATTCACGGAAAGCATCGGTATCGATAAAAGATTTAACACAATCAAACTTATGTGTTATACCTGACTCCTTACCTTTGTCGAGGTCCCAATCTTCAGAGTTGCATTTAATAATTTCTAGTAAATCCCATTTGAATTCAATAGTCTTCATCATAAAAGATCCAGTACAAGAAGTATCGGGCATGGAGCGATTACTGAGAGAAAGCCGAGCATAAATTTTTTGAATAATCATTTCTATTAAGAGCTCATGATTGGGGCATGAATATAAAATTGACTTAAGCCTCCCCCAAGCTTGATCTATGCTTCCTTCGCGAGGCCAAAAATTATATATATAATTACGATCACGATGAACAAGATGCATAGGATAAAACTTCTGATGAAATTCCAATTTCAATCGCTTGTAGTCCCATGATCCCATATCATCACATAGCCTATACTATGTCAATGCATCTCCCTTCAAATATAAAGGGAAGAAATTCTTATTTATAACATCCTCAGGCATACCTGCAAGCTTAAATAATCCACAAACTTCATCCACATAGATTAGGTGTAAATCAGGATGCAGTGTTCCATCTCCCGCAAAAGGATTAGCTAGCAGTTTCTCTATCATACCCGAAGGAATTTCAAGGTAAACATTTTCAGTAGGCTCAGTAGGTTGAGGAGCAACTCTTTTCTCTACTGGTCGGTGTGAATATACCTCTAAGAAGCCCCTCAAAGGATTATGTTCCATAGTAACAAGTGACAGTAAATTTCAGCACACTATATAAATTTTTCCTTAGCAAATGCCACCTACCAAAGGCGCTTCACTCCCCGGCAACGGCGCCAGAAATGAGTCTTGATGACCCACAAGTATAGGGTATCTATCGTAGCCTTATCAATAAGTAAGAGTGTCAAACCCAACGAGGAGCAGAAGGAAATGATAAGCGGGTTTCAGTAAGGTATTCTCTGCAAGCACTAAAATTATCGGTAACAGATAGTTTTTTGATAAGGTAATTGGTAACGAGTAGCAAGTAATAAAAGAAAATAAGGTGCAGCAAGATGGCCCAATCATTTTTGTAGCAAAGGACAAGCCTAGAAAAACTCTTATATGAAAGAAAGTGCTCCCGAGGACACATGGGAATTATCGTCAAGCTAGTTTTCATCACGTTCATATGATTCGCGTTCGGTACTTTGATAATCTGATATGTGGGTGGACCGGTGCTTGGGTGCTGTCCTTACTTGGACAAGCATCCTACTTATGATTAACCTCTATTGCAAGCATCCGCAACTACAACAAAAGTATTAAGGTAAACCTAACCATAGCATGAAACATATGGATCCAAATCAGCCCCTTATGAAGCAACGCATAAACTAGGGTTTAAGCTTCTGTCACTCTAGCAACCCATCATCTACTTATTACTTCTCAATGCCTTCCTCTAGGCCCAAATAATGGTGAAGTGTCATGTAGTCGACGTTGACATAACACCACTAGAGGAGAGACAACATACATCTCATCAAAATATCGAACGAATACCAAATTCACATGACTACTAATAGCAAGACTTCTCCCATGTCCTCATGAACAAACGTAACTACTCACAAAGCATATTCATGTTCATAATCAGAGGGGTATTAATATGCATATAGAATCTGAACATATGATATTCCACCAAATAAACCAACTAGCATCAACTACAAGGAGTAATTAACACTACTAGCAACCTACAGGTACCAATCCCAGACTTAGACACAAGAATTGGACACAAGTGATGAACTAGAGTTTGAGAGGAGATGGCGCTGGTGAAGATGTTGATGGAGATTGACCCCCTCCTAATGAGAGGGTCGTTGGTGATGACGATGGTGATGATTTCCCCCCTCCCGGAGGGAAGTTTACCCGGCAGAACAGCTCCGCCGGAGCCCTAGATTGGTTCCGCCAAGGTTCCGCCTCGTGGCGGCGGAGTTTCGTCCCGTGAGCTAGCTTATGATTTTTCTCGGAAGAAAGACCTCATATAGCAGAAGATGGGCATCAGAGGGCCACTAGGGGGGCCCACGAGGCAGGGGGCGCGCCCAGGGAGTTGGGCGCGCCCCCACCCTCGTGGCCAGGGTGTGGGCCCCCTTTGGAACTTTCTTCACTTAGTAATTTATATATATTCTGGAAATAACTTCCATGAAGTTTCAGGACTTTTGGAGCTGTGTAGAATAGGTCTCTAATATTTGCTCCTTTTCCAGCCTAGAATTTCAGCTGCCGGCATTCCCCCTCTTCATGTAAACCTTGTAAAATAAGAGAGAATATGCATAAGTATTGTGACATAATGTGTAATAACAGCCCATAATGCAATAAATATCGATATAAAAGCATGATGCAAAACAGATGTATCACATGACCACGGATTACATACACTGGGCATCAAAGCTCGCCACCAGTGCATATAAATGCACCGACAAAAGAATATACAAAACTGAGAGAACTTCAGAAGGCACTAGGCCTGGCAAGGTCGGGTCCCACAAGCAGCCGAACAAGCTGATGAGACTTCAGTTGTGCCAACGAAAGATGCTTCATCCCTAGCTGTATAGCACCATAGTGCGCACGGCAATCCCCTGACATCTTCATTATATCTTTGACTTCAAGTTGGAGCTGAGCTGAAGCAAGCCTTTCTGCTTTAAGTTGAGACTGAAGAAGTCCAACTGATTGAGGCAGCGACTTCATAGAGGCTGTCTCACACCTGCTGGTGAGTAGCTTCAAATCACTATCTTCATCAAGACAGGACCTTGGGGTCATCTCGCTGTCCTCAAGATGGTTTGGTTCACTATCTTCCCTAAAGATCTGCCTAGCATAAGAGATACGACTCTGAAAGAGAAATAAGGAGACACGTAACAGGTTTCACAATTATATAAGCAAATAAATGGATCTGTTCTGCATAAGGAACATATTTTTACAACTACAATTTAAAACTGGTAGTTGTTGCAAACATCCAATCAGATGTAAACAGCAAAGTCAACAACAGTGGAGGAAATGATGCCTATCCAAATCTATACTAGAACAAAGTTTCAAGGCTTGAGAAGGATGAACTTACATTACATGTTAACACGGGCTGGACAAAGCCCTTCTCCATGTTGATGGAAGGATAATTCAATAATTTTTCCAAAGAAAATTCTTTATAAGCGTTGCCATTATTCTACATTTTGCAAATAGTGAATATAGATCAAATAATATTGAAAGAAATAGAGGATATTGAAGCTCAGGTGAAGACTGGTGATACATAATCAAATAGCAATTAATTAAGTACAACGTTACACGGCAAAAGGTATTGACAAGAGGAATGCAGACATCAATGTGTGCAGTGGCATTAGCTTTATTCAATATTTTGGTAAGAGTAAATGTAGATATGATAACTTGAAGAAAGTGGAGGGCAGGGCAGATAAGATGCAGAGTAATGATAGACAAGCAATTATCGTGCGATGCAAGTACAGTAATACCACCACTGTCTGTTATTACTTGCCACTCAAATGGATGTATCTAGCACTATTAAGTTCTAAATACATCCAATTTTTTTTGACGGAAAGACTGTAAGGGAACCCCTACAGTATAATTGGTGCAACAACCCCAAATTGCAAGTACCATGCCTTGAACCTGGGTGGGTGGGAAGGCATCAGCCCCTTCCAACCACTAGGCTATGCCTTAGTCTGCTAAATACATCCAATTGATCAACAATTAATTCGATACAGAGGGAGTACATGACAACAGGTACTTACATGAGCAATCCAAAACTTCATAACCATTGTGTTAATTCTACATTTATCTATGAGTAAATATAGACCTTATAATTTCAAGCAAAGGGAGGATAAAGAAGTGAACATTTACAGTGATGCTACATAATCAAACAACAATGAGTGTAAGTATGCTGACAAAGGGCAAGAGGTACTGACAAGAGCAATGCAGAGGCCAGTATTGTCGTGAGATCCTATGATCCTTTGAGCAAGGATATTCATCGGAAATTAGTTTTCATACAAGAGAGAAGGTAAGACACATGCAGAAATTTAGGAGTTCAAATTTTGAATTGATATCATAGACAGTACCTGACGCTGGGCTCTCAGCAGTTCTGATAGGGGTTTGGCCACTGGAGTAGGGGTAAAGTGTGGTACAGTTGGGCCTGTGTTTTCTGTGGCTGCTGATCTATCTGATTTAACAGGTATCACTACCTTTTACAAATACCTAGTTTGTACTCCTTCAGGATCTGCACTCACCCTCTTCCTTTTGAACATTTATTACGAAAGAACAACATTTGACTGGAAAAACATAGTATGATGACACATGGAATAGGTATAGAAAATGGATAGGTATGGCATATACTCATATATGATGCTAAAACTAAGTAGATGGTGTAACAAAGTAGAACTAATGCAAGAGGCCAGATGCAAAATATGTGCGACCAACACAACCTTGCCAAGTTAGAGCAAGCACCTTGATGGGTGAATAAGATAGGCCATCCTCCACCATGGCAAGTTTGTTAGCCGATGGATTGTTCTGCAATATTCCTCTCGTGCACCCATTCTCATATTCATTTGGTAATTTTCAATACCTGACATGCATGAAAACATAGAAACAAGTGAGATTATCTTTGTAATGCAGAAGTGATTCTAATCCAATACTTCCTCCCTATAAACCACTTTGTGCTATCTCTACAATTCTTTTAAGAGGTGCCATGCATGCTGTAATTTGGTGTGTGCATTAATATAATGTGGCCTACTACTGAAAATATGAGAGCTCCGGAAGTGATTATACTTCGCAGATGACAGCTTCAACATATAGTAAAGAAGAACAAGTCGACCTGACCTGACAGATTCAAAATATACTAAGGGAGAATAACTTGACCTGACCAGTCGACCACAAGAGAAGAGGATCATCTTAAAGAAGAGCAGAACAGCAAGCAGATTGAAGATATTACAAGTCTTTCTATACAATGTCGGTTGGCCACCCATGATGAACCAAAGCGCACAGAGAAATACTACTCCTTCCGGTCTCTCTATATGTGGCTCACATGCATTTCGAAACTAAAGTAGGAACATTTAGCTGACTAATTAAACATCTCTCAGTTTTACTAATATCAGCATAATATCAGATTTGAATTTGTACAACTAAGCTTTTTTAGCTCGATGGGTGGAGCAGTGCTATTATGACATGAACCACGTAGGCTGATCGCGGTCATCATAAAATGGGGAAACCGTAAGCATGATGAGTATAGTGTTGACCGTGGCAGTGGGGTGGCAGATCTGAAGCTGCAAACCACACAAAGGGTAGTTAGCAACCGATGTTTGCTATGAAATAACAACTAAGATTTGGTATGGACAAGAAAGTACAGCCAATAAGTGACAAGGAAATGCAATTCTACTGTCTCTCAATATGTCGCGACATGCATTTGGAAACTCAAGTGGGAACTTTAGCTAACCAATTAAATGTGTCTGTTAACTAATATCAGTATCGTATCACAATCATATTTGAACAACTAAGCTTTGGAATTTTGAGTGTTGTGTTGTTTAGCTTGAAGGGTGGAGTAATGCTAGTATGATAGAAAGCCCCTACGCAGATCAGAGTAGAGTACATAAAAGGGGGAAACCTAAGCATCAAGAGTAAAATCAGGAAAGTGGAACTAGTTGGACCAGTGGGTGGCGCACATGCTTTTCGAAACGAATATAGGAACATTAGGTGACCAATTAAGAGTTCTCTGTTTTAGTAATATGAGCATCATATCAGATTCATATTTCAACACGTAAGCTTTGGCATTATGAGTGGCATGTTGTTTCGCTTGGTGGGTTGAGATCTTGAGGAGCAGTTCTAGAACGACACGAAGCAGTGAAGCCCCTACGATGATGGTAGTGAATACAAAGGGGGGAAACCATAAGCTTTACGAGTATAGTGACCGTGGCATGGCGGATCTGAAGGTGCAAACCGGACAAAGCTACTTTGCAACCAATGTTTGCTTTCAACTAGCCACTATGATTTGGTACGGACAAGAAAAGTACAGTAAATAATTTACGATCTATTTTTTGGGTGAGATCAATAACTTAAGCACATAAGGAAGAGTACCACCTCTCTTGCAACACCGTGTAGGCCCCTACTGATTCGTTGAGGGTGCTGCGGGTGCGTTGGATGTCAGCAGCGGGGAAGAAGACTTTAAACGGCAGATGGCCGGGTCGGGGGATAAATCGTGTTGCCATGGACGAGGCGGTCGTAAGAGCGGCAACGGCAAGGTGGACGACGGCGCCGATGAAGCGAGACGACGCGATGAATGGATCCTGGTCCGGCGTCGTGGAAGAGAGACAACCATCTCTTGTAGTGGACGACGGGGTAGGGGTAGCGCCTCCGACAAGGTGGAGGATGGGGTGGCGAACCATGGAGGCTGGCCGCAGTGGGGAGGTTGTCGTGGCGTCGACGGTGTATGAATTGGGAAATGGAGGGGGAGGGGGGATCTCAAACTTTGGGACGTGCTTGTCTGAAATGTGGGAAAGTTACCAACTTATCCCCCGTTTAAAATTTCGGACATCACACCGAGGAGGCTGGCCACAGTGGGGAGGTTGTCGTGGTGCCGACGGTGTATGAATGGGGAAATGGGGGGGGGGTCTCAAACTTTGGGATGCGCTTGTCTGAAATGTGGGAAAGTTACGAACTTATCCCCCGTTTAAAATTTCGGACATCACGTCGGTTGGGGATAGGACGGTAATCTCGCATCTCCCAAATATTTGCCGATAATGATTTCGGGTGAGGAGGGGGTTTTTTTGCCGCCCACGATTGGCGCCCACGGTGTATGAACGGGGCTGACAGGTAGGGCGGTTGTGTCATGTATGAGGGAAGTTACACATCCGCCCCTATTTAAAATATTAGCCTACATCGATTTCGGACGAGGAGAGTTTGTTTTGCCGCCCACCGTGGATGAATGGGGAAATGGAGGGAGAGACACATGCCTTTCGGACGAGCTTGAATCAAATGTGTTTTGCCACCCACGTTTGGCACCCACCGTGTCTGGATGGGCTCAGAGGCCGTCGTGTCACGTCCGATTGAAGTTACTAGTCTACCCCTATCGACAGCAGTGTAAATCCGGTCGATAAGGATGTCAAGTGTCAGGGGTAGACAGTAATTTCCATCTCATAAACACTTGCTTCGGGCAGCCCACAAATGATAGTGGGTGTTTAGCCGCTTCGCTCAAAACTTGGGAGAATTAGCATGCACGTTCCCCTGGGCCCTGGCAACTAAATCCAAATCCAATTTTTATTCGATTACGAATATCGACAGATATTTCTAGTTTTGTTATTTATTTGTTCAAAACCACAACAAAGATTTATCCCACCTTTATATATGATTATGATGTAGAAATGCCATGATCTTCGAATTTAGTAGGTTGGATACACTTTGAGTCAAACAGTTATTTAATCCAATACAATATGCTCACATGACAAACAGTTCACCTTATGTCAACCATACAAGTACTGAGGATTACCTCGCCTAAAAGTTCGGATGATTATAACTCATGGACAACATAGGTGGTCCTACAACATAATCCATTCAGAGACATGACACAACATGCAAGTACAATAATCTAATGACAATTTCAACTGGTATCTAGAGAAGAACAAGGATTACCCTGGGCTTCAGATAGCAGAAGCAGTAGGACCTCCTCCGTCTTGAAATGCAGCATTCTTACTTCCTCCAATTCTTGGGTTGCTTGCATAATGCGTGCAGCTAATTGCATGATTTCCACCTTCAAGATCGAGATTATGTCATTCATGGCAGCCACACCATCTCTTTCTGCCTCTAGTAGAGCCTCAAGAACTATAATATATGTGCTCAGACTGCTCTCCGGTGGTGTTGCCTCTGAACTTGTAACAGCCTGGTTTTTGGCCCTTTTCTTTTTGTTTTTAATTTATTTGGTTTTTGTTCTGTTTTTCTTTTTGGAGTGGTTCTGTGGCCTTGCCACCTAGGAAATAATCCTCATTTCCCTCCCAAGTGGCTCATCATTCTATAAACCTTGCCCAAGACCATACCATTTCCATTCTATCCCAAACCCTAAAATCTTTTTCTAGGGAACATTCCTTTTTCTAATTAAAGGAATAACCCTGTCTGCCCTAGGTTGTGAAGCAACCTATATTTCTGTCCATCCAAAAATTCCCAAATAATTCTCATAATTTCTTTGAGTCATATGTTCCTCAAATATGCCCAAACTTTCCTGTCCTAGCCCAAGAATAATTCCCCAATAATTATTCTTCATTTTTGTCCAGAGGGGAACTTTGTGAAGGACGTGCCAATTATCCTTTCCTGATTGCTCCCAAACTTTTTGGGCATTCTCTTATGTCCAAATCATTGCCTCATGCCAAAATTCAACTTTATTTCCCTAGCCAATCTTCCTCAGCAAATTTTCAAACCTTCTGTCACACATAAGGCATTGTGAAGGAAGTAGTCGCTAGGGTTATCCAAATGAGTTGAAATTTTGCACACTCCTTCATGTTCTCATATTAGAACACTACACCAAATTGCATCTCCATCCCTTGATCTATGTGAGCACAGGATCAAATCTTTGATTCTGTCAATATTTTCAAGTTGTGAAGCAAGTATATTTTATGTTGCTTCATTTTGGCTAAAAATTTACGAGAGCATTCTCCTACCAAAATAACTTCCCTCCACCAAATTTGGGATCAATTCATCAAGCAAATATTCCTCTAGAAGTTTTGCAATTTTCTGGACAAGGGAATAGCTGTGAAGGAAGTGCCATTTTGGTGAATTCATTTGGTGCAAACTTTTTACAGCATCTTCTTATGACCAAATCCCTAAGCCTTGCCAAATTTCAGCTCAAGTGGCATCACCATGTGAGTGCACCTTCCTAATCAATTTTCCAGACCCATAATGTGATTTACAAAGAAACTATATTAGTTTGTGCTCCATTATGCCCCAAAAAACCTCCAGGATCATAGTCCTTCCTAAGATAATCATCTCAGACAAATCCATTTGGCCTAAGCACTTTCCTGTTGATCAGTAGTGCACGGTCAAATTTACTGCAGTAAACTTCAGACAGTGATTACCATTTAACTAGACCATTTTTCATCAATCTACCACCGCAGTTGAAACCTCCCCTAGAAGAACTTACCACTAGACAACAGGTTCTAGCCCATCGCCCCCGCTACATGCCAGTGCACGCGGTGACCGCGTTAATGGCATCACAGTGCGTGCGCTTTGTGCATAGTGGCCGCATCGAGGGCGACGTTTCTGCTTCGTCCGCTCTCCTCTCATCGTCTTCGCGCGCGTGAGTGTGTCCCTTGGCTTCACCTCATCATCGCCGTTCCTCAGAACCCCTCTCCCCTCCGTCTGCTTCCTCACTAACGCTCGCCGCCGATCGCCCACGAGAGCAAAGTGCGCCGACCGTCCTCTTCCTCCTTGTCCCTTCCTCCCTGCGCTCCTTTGGCCTTCTCTTCCTCGTGAGCTGTCCCTCCTGTTCCCTCTCATCGCCTAACCCCGAGCTCATGCGCGTGCACACGCGTCCGCGGCGATGAGAGCGCGGCACACCCCTCCCCTCGCCTATATAAGCCCACCTGAGGCCTCTCGACCTCACCATCGCCTCTGCCTCACTCCACTGCCCCTCCCAAACCTCTTCCCTGAGAACTAGAGCCACTCCTCGACCTCCATCGCCACCATGGCCGCCGCCTCGGCTCGCCTAAATTGGCTCAATGCCGAGCCCTCCTCTCCCGCATTCCACCACCAGCAGTTCACCCGAAGCCCGGCGCACCTTCCCCGCCCTCAAATCGTCGCCGGAGGTGCCGTGCCCTCGCTCCCAAGAACGGCCACCGCCCCTATCTTCTGTCACCATGGGGTGCCGCCGCTATGTAGCCCTCCCCAACGCCCACGGACGGGCTGGACGGCCGCGCCGCCACTCCCCGAGTTCGCCGGTCCCCTCACTCTGGCGGGAGGTGTACGGAGTTGGCCGTGCCGGCGCTGGCCTCACTGCTGCCTCGCCCTTCCTCTGTACTGCGGGCGCACGTTGAGGGAGAAGAAGGAGAAGGTCAGGAGGAGGGAGAAGAGGTGGCGGGCCCTGCTCGTCAGCGAGACCAAGGCCCGGTCCGGCCACCGCTGACGTGGATAAGTGGAGACGTACTCCTGGCGAGTACGCTTTCCCCTATCGAAAGCGTATTCCGCTCCTTCTTCCGTCCAAAATGCGCTTTCCTCTCTGGAAAGCGTATTTCTGAGAAAGGCGCGTTCTATTTTTCCAGCCGAGGGCCTGTTTGTGATGATTTCTTTACAGATAGGTCCCTGGCAGAAAAACATTCATATCTTTTTACCCATAGCTCCAAATCAGGTGATTCCAAAGCCCACTTCTTCGTTTCGTCAAACCCGTTCCAATGGAATCATTGTCACCATGTTTTGACATTCTGAAAATGATCATTTTGCCTTTGCACTTAATCAGCCCCTTCCGAGAGAGAAATATTTCCGGCAATTCGTTCCGCGAGCTTCTCGCACTTTCTCCGAGTGCTTTCTTCGACCCTAGGCAAGCCACACCCTCCATGTGCATGATTGCAATGCAGTGACATGGTTTATATATTTGAACTTTTTTGAAATATTGCATTAGCTATGTATGATTTGTTCATGGCATTTCTCCGAGTATTGTTTTGATCTTGATGTTGCCATGATATTGCTTGGAGTTGTAGGACTTATGTTTTGATTATTATGTGGATGAGATGTGCCTTTGGATTCTTAGTGGCTTATATTATGATTACTTTCATGATGGTATTATGCTTTGGAGTATTACTTTGGATATCATGTTGCCTTTGGATTATTAGTGGCTAGTTTTATTTTCATCATGATGCTAGATGATATTATGTTTTGGAGTATGATGTTGGAGATGATGCTTGCATATGGATCATAGTTGGATAGTTAGTTCTTTATATTTGAGTAGTAGTCTTATCGTTCGTGGATTCATCATGATAGTAGTGTTATACCGTCCTCGGAGTATTTTGGTTAGACGATGTTAAGCTTTGGATTATTTGTTGCATATAGCTATGACTTGGATTATAGGTTGATAGATGATATCGTAGTATCAGTTAATAGTGTAATATTTTCAAGATAAATTCGGTCATTAAGTTGGTCAGGTGCCATCGAATCGGGCTTTTCCAGTGCAACCACATTCGCCTTTTGGGGAAGGCCCTAATGCGGTCTATTGTCGTGTCTCTCGCCGATGGCTCCAACAAGGGAAGGTTATGCGCGGGCGCTACCCTAATCAGGTAGGACGGCATAAGCCTTGTGTGCCCGTAGTTGGTATTGAGATCTCTTGTCCCCGTTTGGGACGGTTTTTGTTTTGCCATGACGATGGCCGTTGGTGTCTTTGGTAGGCACGGGGCCACCCAGGACTGAACCCAAAAGGGGTGTTGGTCGGAGTGGCCGAGAGAGTGTCATTGCAGTAGGTCGGTTTTGTCGGAACGCCGTTGGTCCACCTGAATGGGAGTGCGAGGCCATGGGTTCCGTGGTGTGGGTAAAGTGCGCTACCTCTATAGAGTGTGTTTGTTTAAACTATCGATAGCCGCGTACTCGGTCACGGGCATAAGTTCGTACTAGGTCACACCGTTCGATCAACACTCACATGAAGGAATGACTTATAGGTGATGTATATGTTGATATTGTGAGCTGTAACAGCTTGGCAGGATGATGATGATAATGTTGGGATGATCTTGAGGATAATCATTCAGTTTGTGATGTGGTCACGAGGTGATCATGTGGATGTTTTGATCAGGAGGTGATCATGTGGATGTTTTGATCATGAGGTGATCATGTGGATGTTTTGATCATGAGGTAATCATGTGGATGTTCCGTTTGTGATCTGTGAATGATCACCATTTGGTTTTGATCACGAGGTGATCGAGATGGTATATTGCTTGGCCGGTTAGCCAAGAGTGATATTGTTATGGAGATCTGAGATGGTGATTTATCAGTATTGTATTAGTTTCATACCATGCTTAGTAGTTGCTTCATCATGGTAGTTGTTAATTAATTGACCTGTTAATGCTATGTTATTGTCTTGCCTTGATGTTTATAGTTGTTGTGATCTTGCAAGTACATTCAACGTGTTGACCTGGCATGTCATGCCAGATTGCAGGTGATGCCATGATTGCTTGATTGCTTGTCGAGGTTGCCATGCGTGTGAGCTAGATCATGTCCCAGCCAGAGTCCCTGCGGAGTGGAGTTCACCACCTTCGTCATTGTTCCGCTGCTAGATGTATTCCGCTGCTACAAGTTGTCCCACTGCTAGCATAGAGCAAGTGTAGTATCGCATGCGTAGTGTTGCCGTGCTGATGTGCTTCTTTGTAACATCAGACCCTTGTATTATTATTCTTGTAATAAGAGCTGATTTGTTCTATGTCAAGCAGTGCCGTATTCTAGAGGCTTCTCCTTGATCTCTGGGCTAGAATACCGGGCGTTCCGGTTTCTCTGAGCCGGGGTGCAAAAGCGCTGCTACCATCTGGTAACATGGATGACACACTGCTTCCACAAATAGATTCTGGGGTTGTACCTTGTGTCCTAGTGTGAACAACATCTTGAAAGGTTTCCGCTCGACATAAGTAAGAGATGATTATCGCATGATCCCGGCAGTAAGCTTACATGGTAAATGACATACGAATTATTGCCGAGCATGGCAAGCTATATTTAAATGGTTCGAAGCAGCATTGGCTGAAAATAAATTAAAATGGTAATATGAAACTACGGATGTAAGTGGCAAATAAACGACATCCGTCAGTCCCATCTAGTTAGTTTTTGCTAGCTCCCTAGTTCATTTTCCTCAAAAATCAAAAACTCTTTTGAACTATCATACCACTAGTGGACTTTAATCGGGATTAAACGGGACCCAGTTGACATCCCTAGTTGAAAAGGAGTGTACCACCGCTATATTTAAGTTGCCAAGGCATCTAAGCAGTTGAAATAATCTGAGAAAGCACCTAACAGGGTGGCCTCATATAAACTACAAAGACAGTCTTGTGATGAAGTTCAGAGGAAAAGTTAAGGACTCAAATGAACTAGGCATGCATTTCTTTATGATAGTACAGCAGGCACTGCTGACATACTAGCCAACTCAGGTATAGCATAACAAGTAACAAACAAGCATTCGAATCAAGCAATACAGCAAAGCAGACAACCGAACTATTTGTAATTCTGTAGGATTACAGGTTGAGGGCACAATCCAATAAAGCAGCCCACACGCATAACATTTCACATGTACTAAAACACAGTAGCTTACCATATGTTGTTGTGAAGCCTCGCTGCTGTTGCAATGTTCTTTGAAGATATCACCAACATCCCGTGGTTGCAAATCTAGTTGTTATAGTTTATTCTACACCCTCTATTTAGGTAAAATTAATTTTAATCGCATGCACTGGTTCGAATGATCATCAATGGTTCATCTAAACTAATGAAAGAAGGGTGTGTGCATACACGACAATATATCTGCTTCCCTCTATTTTTATGCTTGTTCGAGGTGCCGGCCCTAAAAGAACAAATATTTTGCTTGATGGGGTTGGTTGCTCCATAATTAATAGAAGCATCAAATTAGTCATGCAACTTGGGAAGATCAAGAACACACAAAAAGTAATGAACAGAGGCTCGGAGCAGTGATGTAATCGCTAGCATCAGAAAATGTAGGGTAAAACAAACAAAAAATAGTGGAACCACATGATAGTTTGCTGATGTGTAATTAAGCATAGAGAACATGAAGCAGTCTGATGGAACCAACATGTGGCATCAGAACAACACCATTATCATAAATATAGCATGCAAGAAGTAAAATAGTAGGCAGTGATATCTAGGAAGTACAGTAATACTTAGGACAAAACTAAAGCATATTAACTATATGTGCACTGGTATGTAATTTAGCACATGTAACATGTTCACTGCCAGAAGTATGGCCCTACAGGGGCAAGAAGGATAACGCATCTCATGAAAATTGAATGATGTCCTGAAGAAATTCAAAGGTGCGGTGCTTATGCTAAGAAAGTGAACGTGGGCACCGGCCGTTAGATAATTGTGACGCCCCAAGACCGGAGCTTCAGATGCCTTCCATGTTTCCGAGTGTAGTCGGGTGATTCGTTTTGGTTCGTTGCATCATGTGCGTTACATCATGTCATCATGTCATAAGCCTTTTGCATCTCACTAAATAAATTGCATGGATCTTCGGTCCATTTAAACCGAGGGAATTCACATGGTGATTCTCTTTATAACATATCCTCCCGATATTAGGGAGCTATATTAAATATTCCATTTTCGGAATCACCTATAACACACTTGCAATTTATCACATGCCCTTTTCCGCTTCAAGTTTGGTCCCCAAACTTGTCCTGTAATTTCTTTCGTCACTTCCTCGGGCTCCACTTAAATTCTCAACATTTCTGGGCACTTCAAAACCCTAGCCCTAGTTCAAACCATTTGATTAAATTCAAATGAGTTTGAATTCATATCTTCAGATCTTGACACTTCTAATTTTCTCGGACCATGCATATTTTTAAGAGTCCGGGAAAATTGTCATCATGCCCAGATTCCGCCCCTACCTTCTCTTTCTTTTCTTTATCTTTTCTGTCTTGTTTTTAATGGAAAAGCATGTTGAGTAGGGAGGGAGAGAAAGCCCAGCCAGCACCCTCACACCTGGGCCGGCCCAAGGCCAAAGCCACCAACCCCATCCTAACCCTAGTGCGCCGGAACCCACCATCTCCCCGATCCCCACTCCCTTCCCTCATCCTCCCACCAGCGCAGCCAGGAGAGGCCCGATCTCCATCTCTCCCTTGCCGCTGCCAGGAAGCCTGATCCCATCTTCACACTCCCTTCGTTCGTTCCCTTCGTCCCTCCTAACGCTCGCTCAGCCTAGTGCCCCTCTCGATCCCCTCCTCCTTCGACGTGCCATTAGGGAGGGAGAGCAGCGCCCGAGCCACCTCCCTCTCCTTCGTTCCCCTGGTCTCATCCATTCCTCTGCTCCGCCTCCTTGCCATGGCGCCCCGTCGGCTGGCGAGTCCACCTTGCCGCCGCGCCCGCCGCTGGAGTTCACAACGCCTCCGTCTGCGGCGTTCACCAGCGTCCGGCCATGCCCACGCCTTGTACCCCGCCATCGCGACAGCGAGCTCGTCGCCCCACCTCCTGCTGTTGACCTCGGGTAGCTGCTGCTCTGTTGCTGGCGACCTCGCCTGGGACCATCAAGCCGCGACACCCAGTGACAACCCCCTGTCCCGGATTTCCCCGCCACCAGTTTCTTCTCTGCTCGAGGAGCTCCGCTGTCTTGGACAGCCACCTCGCCTGCATCCTCTCGCCGTTCTGCCTTCTCCAGCCTCTGCGTGACCGACCGCGACGTCCCAGAGCAGCAGCTTTGCTGCTGTGTATCTTGGCCGTTTCGTGAACACAAGCATGAATGTCGCCAAGTTCTTCGATGTTGACTTTACGGACCGCCAAGTTCGACTACGATCCATCAAGACCATCGTGTTGCACCTCAAGATGGATTTCACCAAGTTCCCACGACGACAATTGTGACCCTTCGGATGCCCCAAGTTCGTCTACACAAAAACGCCTCATGTCGGCAAGACCCGCAAGTCGGACCCCGAACGGTCGACGTCTCATGGACCGTATACAACTACCGTCGCCCCGAAGAACGTTGGAGTCATCAAGTACCTCTCCGAAACGAATGTGAATTACTACCGTCGCAAGAATGAGACCGGAAAGTCCGAAGACCCCAAGTACCACGACATCGATGGCATGAACATCTACGGAAACTCGTGCAACGATAAATATGTACCACTACCGTCACCGAGATCGTGAGAACCTCCACCGTCGACCCTAGAGCATGCGAGAACGACTACTTCCACTACCACCATCGCGAGAACGTCTACTTCCTCTACTTTGCACCGAACGAGAACTGTCCCGCTTGCACGCTTCGAAGGTATAACCTCGAGACGACGTCTGTGAACAAATGCTTGCGATGTTTGAGATGCTCGTGTTTGCACCATGTCCAAATTGTCACTCGTTTCCTTGTCACCAACTCATGGGACACCCGGAATCGGGGGGCGCCCCACCATCTTTTGCACGCATCCGCACACTTCTCCTTTGCATCGTATCTCAATCGAGTTACCGGAATTGGAATGTTGCCATGGCACCGTTTCATTATCGTCGCCGTGGCACCCTTTTGTTTCCGCCACGATGACAAAAATTCTTCATAATGCTCTTATCAAGTCTTAATAAAAAATTGCATAAAACTTGTTCATGTCATCCGCATCATGATAAGAACAATTAAAATGTTTAAATTGTTGTTGCAATAAATTACTAATGCATATGGGGATTTACCGGATTCGTTGTTTGTTATATCCGGCCCCATTTAAATTGCTTAGAGTGTTTAGTTTACTTTTGCTTCACCTCTTGCCTTGCTAACAACATTTAATAGTGTTGGGTACGTAAATGAGAGAGAACTAAATAAGTCATGTGGTGTTTTCTTCAATATGCAACTCCGTGGCATATTGAGCTCCACTTAATTTATAGGATTGCTTGTGCACTTTGCCATGCCATGCATATTTAAACCATACATGCTTCATACTTGATTGTGCGTCATGCCATGTTATGTGATGGTTGTTTACTTTGTTGTTTTCTCCTTTCCGGTGATGCTTCTTCGAGTTAGTTCCGATAGTTTCATGTTGTGAGGATCCGTTGGCTACGTCCATTTGTCTTCTTCATGGACCCGTCCTTCTTCTTTGCGGGATCTCTGGCAAGATGACCATACTCTCGAAATCACTTCTATCTTTGCTTGCTAGTTGCTCGCTCTTTTGCTATGCCTATGCTGCGATACCTACCACTTGCTATATCATGCCTCCCATATGGCCATGTCAAGCCTCTAACCAACCTTGTCCCAGCAAACCGTTGTTTGGCTATGTTACCGCTTTGCTCAGCCCCTCTTATAGCGTTGCTAGTTGCAGGTGAAGATTGGAGTTTGGTTCCATGTTGGAACATGGATATTTGTTGGGATATCACAATATCTCTTATTTACTTTAATGCACCTATATACTTGGTAAAGGGTGGAACGCTCAGCCTTATGCCTGGTGTTTTGTTCCACTCTTGCCTCCCTAGTTTCTGTCATACCGGTATTATGTTCCTTGATTTTGCGTTCCTTACACGGTTGGGTTATAATGGGAACCCCTTGACAGTTCGCCTTGAATAAAACTCCTCCAGCAAGTCCCAACCTTGGTTTTACCATTCGCCACCTAGCCCCTTTTTCCCTTGGGTTCTGCAGACTCAAGGGTCATCTTTATTTTAACCCCCTGGGGCCAGTGCTTGTCTAAGTGTTGGTCCAACCTGAGCGATGTCCGGCGCCCCCTGGGCAACCAGGGCCTATGCCAACCCGACGTCTGGCTCATCCGGTGTGCCCTGAGAACGAGATATGTGCAACTCCTATCGGGATTTGTCGGCACATATGGGTGGCTTTGCTGGTTTAGTTTTACCATTGTCGAGATGTCTTGTAACCGCCATTCCGAACCTGATCGGGTCTTTCTAGGAGAAGGAATATCCTTCGTTGACCGTGAGAGCTTGTGATGGGCTAAGTTGGGACACCCCTGCAAGGATTTGATCTTTCGAAAGCCGTCCGCACGGTTATGGGCAGATGGGGATTTGTTGATGTCTGGTTGTAGAAAACCTGAAGCTTAACCTAAATTAAAATGCATCAACCACGTGTGTAACCGTGATGGTCTCTTCTCGGCGGAGTCCGGGAAGTGAAAACGGTGTTGGAGTTATGCTTGAACATAGGTTGTTCTAGGATCACTTCTCGATCATAGTTTCTCGAGCGTGCATTTGCCTTTTCTTCTTGCTCTCATTTGCGTATGTTAGCCACCAAATATGCTAGTTGCTTGCTGCAGCTCCACCTCATACGTTTTACCTACCCATAAGCTTAAATAGTCTTGATCGTGAGGGTGTGAGATTGTTGAGTCCCCGTGACTCACAGATTCCTTCCAAAACCAACTAGCAGGTGCCGATGATATCATGCAGGTGACGCAACCGAGCTCAAGGAGGAGCTCGATGAAGTTTTTGTTCGTTATGTTGTTTTGTTTTCAGTTGATCAGTAGTGGAGCCCAGTTGGGGTGATCGGGGAACTGTAGCATTAGGGTAGTCTTCTTTATTTTGGTTTTGTAGTCGGACCTTGATTGTATCTAGATGATGTAATTCTTTATTCATGTATTGTGTGAAGTGGCGATTTTAAGCCAACTATGTACCTCTTATTCCCTTATTCATTACATGGGTTGTGTGAAGATTACCTCACTTGCAACATTGCTTTCAATGCGGTTATGCCTCTAAGTCGTGCTTCAACACGTGGGACATATAGCCGCATCAAGGGCGTTACAATAATATTACCTGATTCTCGACGGCGTATGGGTATCGTTGTCATACTTGATAGCTAAGGATCGTCGATGGTGCTCATGTTGCGGTTGAGTTTGGGCGGGCTGTCGCCATCACTCAAGCAGCTACGGTGCTTCGGTTGCGGCGCCTATCGACATGCAAGAAAGCTCATCTGTGGTAAGTGAACAGTTGCACGATCAAGAAGAGAAAAACCTAAGGAGTACAAATCGAAATAACCTGATGAGGCTGCAGCGTCAGTAAAGCAAGGCCGGTGGAGTTGAATATGGCGTCCGTGGAGCGGGTCCTGTGCAGTGGACGAAGGCTTCGGCGGGCGCGGTGTATAGTGCTTTCGGTGAGGCGGATCTGTTGCTGCGGACAAGGGCTTGTATGAAGGGATAGCGATGGGGCGGACGAGGGAGTCAGTGAAGGGCCTACACTATGGTGGATGATGGCGCCAGTTAAGCAGATCTGGTGCGGTGGACCATGATGGCGGTCAAGGAGATCTGGAGTGGTGGACAAGCCAATCGCTGAAGCAGCTCCGGTGAAGTGGTGAGTTGGCAGTTGGGGGTTCCAAGGTGCGGAAGGTAGATCCGGCGGGGTTTGAGGTCCATCGCTGCGTCGGAGGACTAGATTTAGCGGCTTGCCGTGGTTGGGGGGGCTCGGGGAGGGGCTCTGGGGAAGAATGTTGGGGATAAAGAGGGGGAAAACAATGGAGTTACCAAAGTAGCCCTTTTCCGTTCATGTGGCAGGGGTAAAACAGGAATATCGCAGGGCTAAACTTTCAGGTGTGAGATGTTTCGATGTGAGCGGGAAGTTTCAAAGCTTTTGGCACCTGATATTATAAGTGTTCTGCTCTTCTACGGCCGACTATGATATCATGGCCAAGAATTTATTTGTTTTGCACGCAAAAAAAGTGCAAGTTTTGAATCAATGTCTCCTACTCTAGACTTAGATTGTCCATTCAATTCAAACATGGATCATTGAGCTAGTACATGCAAATACCATCATACGGTCTAATTCAAATGAAATTGCAAATGTGTTTATCCTAAATATGATGACAAAAGCAAAAATGTGTATGTGTATGAATAAAGTGGATGATTATAAAGTTTGAACATGCCCGTATGTGCATATCTCTAGGTTTGATATATGAATTTGAAATCACGAAATCCCAGCTTAAAAAATGTACCTCCGTTCAAATGAATTACAAAAGCTAATGATGGAGTCGAATTCAAAAATTCCAATATTAGGTTTGTAAGTCTGGTACATCAAGGTATATCATGCATGTTCAAAAGTATCGTTATCTCATAGTCCAAACTGTGAAACAAATTGATCAACCATGAGTGCACACACTATTGACCATATATATCTCAATTATGCTAAAGTCCCTCAAATATAGACGCCTCACTCTTTATCTAAAGCCACCCCCCCACACACACAATTCGTTCTCTCCCCCAGACACGAACACACGAGCACATTAACACCCCCTCTCTTCTAAAGTTCGGACCCCAATATAGGTCTCTATCACTGTCGGTGTCAAAACCGGCGGATCTCGGGTTGGGGGTCCCGAACTGTGTGTCTAGGCGGATGGTAACCCAGGTTCGGGCTCTCTTGATGGAGGTAAAACCCTACGTCCTGCTTGATTAATATTGATGATATGGGTAGTACAAGAGTAGATCTACCACGAGATCAGAGAGGCTAAACCCTAGAAGCTAGCCTATGGTATGATTGTTGTTCCTATGGACTAAAACCCTCCGGTTTATATAGACACCGGAGAGGGCTAGGGTTACATAGAGTCAGTTACAATGGTAGGAAATCTACATATCCGTATCGCCAAGCTTGCCTTCCACGCCAAGAAAAGTCCCTTCCGGACACAAGATGAAGTCTTCAATCTTGTATCTTCATAGTCCAGGAGTCCGGCCAAAGGTATAGTCCGGCTATCCGAACACCCCCTAATCCAGGACTCCCTCAGTAGCCCCCGAACCAGGCTTCAATGGCGACGAGTCCGGCACACAAATTGTCTTTGGCATTGCAAGGCGGGTTCTCCTCCAAATTCCGTGTACCTGTTGAATAGTGTCCGGTTTCTTGTAAATGTAGTGCTCCTTGCCTTCTACGCCCAATAATGGCCGTCTTCGATGTGTCAAACAAATACGAAAAGTCAGGGTGTTTTCTTTATATTTACACCCCTAGTTGCGTGAATGAGCCTCCTATTTAAGGGGACGAGGATTTAGATCCAAACCACACCTTCTCCCCTCCGCGACTATTCATCAAAGCGTATCCGACAGAGGTCCATTCTATCATGGCCGGCCGCCGCAGCTCCTCCTCTCGCCTTTCCAGCCCTCAGCCTAGAGATTGGAAGAGGTGCTCCATCCCGCACAGCAAGCTAGCGACGCTCCAGACCAAGGGATTTCTCCCCCGGCCTATATGGTCCCGGTTCGAGCCGGACTTGCCACCTATAATGGCGGAGAGCAAGCGGGGAGCGCCCCCAATCCCTCCAAAGGAGAGCGGGTATGCCTTGTCCCTTACTTAATAAGAGGGCTCGGATTTCCAATTCATCCGTTTCTCTGGGGGCTCCTAGAGTTCTATGGCCTCCAGTTGCACAACCTCACGCCTGCCTCCATATTGCATATCGCGGGCTTCGTAGCCCTTTGCGAGCTGATTTTGGGCTGCAAGGCTCATTTCGCGTTGTGGAAAAGGCTATTCTGTCTTGTGCCCCGTTCTTAGAAGGGGTCAATATATCAAGTGGGCGGAGCCGAAGTGTGGCACATCGCCGGGACCGGATATCTATCCGGAACGTGAAAGAAGGCGTCTGAGGTCTCGCCTTCGAAATGGTTTTATATAGAGGACGTCCCACTACCGGATCCTGTCCGGATCGGCCGCCCTGAGTTCGACAGTGCTCCCCTAATGAAGCGCCTAAGTTGGCGTCCACGGAGCCCTCAGAGGGAAAGCGACAAGGACGTTCTTTAACTGATGGGCCGGATAAGATTGTTAGCCCATTCCGGACTGACCATGATCGGGGTCATGGCCGCATGCATCATGAGAGAGGTGCAGCCACTCCAGTATAGTGGCCACCCCATGTGGCACTTCAACGGGGAGGACGAAGCCACCCGCCACGGCCGTAAGGGGCCGGATTCGGCTGTCGCTCTAATAAAGACCTTGTCCGCTTTGTACAAGGGAGAAGAGGAGGAATTTCTCCGCGTCAACCCACAGGGTGGATTTTCTATGTATAATCCCCCAAGTTGGGTAAGTGGACACTTTTACTTGCCCATCCGTTTTATATTACCATCATTAAATATTCAGTCTAACGACTTCAACGGAGGAACTGCGCCAGGCTGTTAAAGAAATAAACAGCCCTCCTCCACAACCCGAGGATCTGGGACGGTCCCTCGACCCAGCCTCTCAAGAGGATCTGGACTTATCTGTGGAGCTGATTGATGGGGTGTTTCATCAATTGAGCAAGGACAACGCCTTGGTGGCCATCACGGCCGATTACCTAGGGCTACTCCCAGCCTCACAGGTAATTGAGACCAAAGTCCCAGCATTTTGAAAAGGGATCCAGCCTCTCAAGAGGATCTATCATTTCGATTGCCATATGACAACTATGTTTTACAGGGGAGGTCCTTGAGACGGGAGGCCGAGCCTACGGCGACTAGCCAACGAGGGGCCGCAAGGCCCCGCGGGCTGAAAAGAAGTGCGGTCCGGACTGAGACACCGGCGCAAAGGTATAGTGCGCCATCTTATTCCCAGGTGTTATTCCTTCAAGGCATACTAACGCTCGTGCTCTCCTTAGGACGAATAGACCTCGCCGGACTATATCCGGAGAGGTTGCCAATCGCGCCTCCACCAGCCAGGCTCCACAGCCTGGTCCAGAAGCGGAGGCAAACACGAGGCGCGCGCCGGACGCTCCTCCGACAAAGGATGCAGACAGGCTGTCTGGCACCAATTCCGAGGTGGAGAGTGCCATGAACCAGAGGCGTCGCCGGACAGTTCTTCGCGACGCTTGTTTCTCCCAAGAGGCATTGGATGCCTTCAATTCGGGAGATGCGTACCTCCGTGCCGCTCAAATTGGTCTAGCCAGAGCCACGGAGCAATATGTAGAAGACATACGGGTAAGAAAATTTTGGTAATTATATATATACCAGTAGCCCTCGAGACTTGAAACAGTTAGAATAATTGATTTAAGGATCATTTGTTATGCAGGTTCTTACAGAAAAGAATACCCTGCTATCCCAGGAGCTGAAAGAGTGCAATGCCCAACTTGAGGCCGCACTAGCCGCGGTAGGGGAGCCCAAGGAGACCCCCTCTGGTAATATACGCTTCGAAAGATAAGTATTTTGCGAAGTGCGGCGTGGGTGCAAATCTGACAAATGAAATTGCTGATGGCGCCGGATTAAATCCGGAAGAGCAACAACTCCGACGCCAGCTGAAGGCTGGTGAGAGCGTGCTCACAAAGGTGAGGAGGGAGAAGAACGATCTCCAAGATGCCAACACCAAGCTGGGAGTTGAACTGAATGATGTTCGTGCCCAGCTGTTGGACTCCGTGAAGAAGAATCAGTGGCTTCGACGCGGCATATACAGTAAGTGCTTAAACGAACTTTGAAAAATGAGTTCGGCGAGGAAGTCAACTAACAGAGTAATGTCTGTAGGTATGCTAACAGGTTGTCCTGCGGAGGATATGCCCGGTTCTACGGGTGACCTTCTTCCCGAGCTCTCACAACTGCACGAGCGAGTTCGGCAGGTGATGCAAAGCGTCGCCCAGGCCTTGTGGCCATCCATCTCCATGCCCGAAGGCCTTGGAGAGCTTGTAGAGAAGCTGAAGGGAGTGCGGCGGCGCTTCCGATTGTGGAAGATGTCGGCCTGCCATCAAGGCGCCAGGGAGGCCTGGGCCATGGTGAAGACGCGGTACACGAAGGCTGACCCAAACCACATGGCTGAGGTTGGACCCGTGGGGCCCGATGGGAAGGAGATCCCCATGAGCTTAGTATACGGCGAAGTAGAATTTGCCGCAAAGTATTCCCAACAGGACTGTAAACTAGACAGCCTATTAGATGGTATTGAAGAGGAATACAATCAGTCAGATTGACTATGTAATTATAATTGACATGTGTAATGCCTTCTAGCCGGATTGTAGATCGTTTGTCATGGCCGACCTTTTCGCTTCAACCTCGGGACCTGACGGTCCGGAGTGTGTCCGAATACCCTCGCGGTTATATAAGAACCGAGGTATGCATGGAGACCAGGCGTAGGGGTCATTAGTGCTTGAAGAGACAAGTGCCCAACTAGTTATGTTATATTACATGGTTAGTAAGAAACATCTTCCAGCGAGAATAGTTCCGTTAGGGGTTCCTTTCCCTGGGAGGCATGCCCTAAAGTGCATGTCCATTCTGCGAAAAGAGATGTAGGAAAAACATCTGGGGGGCATATAGATAAATAAGTGAGAAAAAGATCATCTTTAGTTCACCGACCGAATATTCCCTTAAGAACGCTAGCTTTCGGCTTCACCCAGTCCGAGGTACACATCCGGCTGACCCGGCAGTAACAATCGTAGAGGTGCTCCCTTTACCACCTAGCCGAACAATCGGGAACGTAGGGGTAAGCACAGGAGCCAGGCAACCCAGCTTGGCCAAAACTTAAGTCAGATCGATGCATATAATGGTGAATAAAAGGTACATGCGGAAGTGTGACACATGTGTTGGGCATGAAGCCCGTATAAATAAGCTTCTGTTTAAAGAAGCCCCCAGGTTTAATGAGCGCGGATAGCGCATCACTATATGAGCCTTCAAAGGCTATAAGAGAGAGAGAGAGGAGAAGGAGAGAAATGTAAGACAGGAAGTATATAAAAAATGGACAGAGGAAGGAGACGAACACAGAGTCCGGTGCTAGGCGTAGACTCTTTGGAGACGGGCTGCGTTCCATGGGTTCGGCTCGAGTGGGTTATCCGATGCATCTCGCAGGTGGTATGCTCCACCAGTCAGGACTTGGTCAATTATGAACTAATTCGCCAACATTGTATTTTTTTTGGCCCGTACTTCTCTGCTTTGGTATCTTCGAGCCTGCTGTTGATAGAATGCGGAACGGGCTTTTGCGACGTCACGCTCTTCCTCCAAGGCGTCCAAACTGTCCTGCCGATCGAGCTCGGCTTCTCTTTCTTCGTACATGCGCACCCGAGGTGAGTCATGAATTATGTCGCAGGGCAAAACTACCTCTGCGCCGTACACCATGAAGAATGGTGTGTATCCGGTGGTGTGATTCGGCGTGGTCCGCAGCCCCAGAGTACGGAGTCGAGCTCCTCTACCCAGTGCGTATTAGATTCCTTAAGGGACCGCACTAATCTGGGTTTGATGCCGCTCATGATAAGACCATTTGCACGTTCGACCTGGCCGTTAGTTTGTGGGTGATAGACGGAAGCATAATCGAGCTTGATGCCCATCGTTTTGCACCAGAGTTTTACCTCGTCGGCCGTAAAGTTCGTGCCGTTATCAGTGATGATGCAGTGGGGGACGCCGTAACGGTGTACAACCCCGGATATAAAGTCTATCACCGGTCCGGATTCGGCCGTCTTAACAGGCTTGGCTTCTATCCAGTTGGTGAACTTATCCACCATGACCGGTAAGTATTTTTCTTGTGGGTTCCGCCTTTAAGGGGTCCAACCATGTCAATCCGCCAGACCGCGAAGGGCCAAGTGATGGGGATAGTTTGGAGGGCAGTGGGTGGCATATGGCTTTGGTTTGCAAAAAGCTGGCAACCGACGCATCGTTGTACTAAGTCCTGGGCGTCTGCCCGGGCCGTCGGCCAATAAAAGCCTATACGGAAGGCCTTGCTTACAAGGGACCGAGCTGCAGCGTGATGACCACCGAGCCCGGCATGAATTTCAGCCAGGAGGTTCCACCCTTCCTCTTCGGAGTTGCACCTTTGAAGGACTCTGGTAGCACTTTTATTATAAAGCTCTCCCTCATGGACTTTATAGGCTTTAGATCGCCGCACTATGTAGCGTGCCTCATTTTGGTCTTCGGGGAGTTCCTGCCTAATAAGTTAGGCGAGGAATTGTTCTATCCATGGGGCGATGACGGCCATTATTACGTGGGCTGATGGTGTTATTTCATTGGCAGAGCCTCCAATTATGTCAGAGTGTTCGGTGTCGGGCAGTGCGGTTGGGTCCGGGCTGTTATTGCCAGGTTCCCCTTCCCATAATACGGACGGCTTGAACAGCCTTTCCAAGAAGATGTTGGGGGACTACATCGCGTTTTGCGCCGATGCGTGCCAGGACATCTGTCGCCTGATTATTTTCCCGAGCTATATGGTGAAATTCGAGCCCTTCGAACCGAGCTGACATTTTTAGGACGGCGTTGCGATAAGCTTCCATTTTTGGATCCTTGGCATCAAAGTCTCCATTTATTTGGGATATTGCGAGGTTCGAGTCCCCGCACACCTCTAGGCATTGAATGCCCATGGATACTGCCATCCGGAGACCATGTAAAAGGGCCTCATATTCGGCTGCGTTGTTGGAGTCTGTGTACATTATCTGGAGTACATATTGAACTGTGTCTCCTGTGGGGGACGTCAAAACAACGCCAGCTCGTAGACCAGTCAACATTTTGGAGCCGTCGAAGTGCATGACCCAGTTCGAATATGTGCCGTACTCTTTAGGGAGTTCGGCCTCCGTCCATTCTGCGACGAAGTCGGCCAATACTTGCGACTTTATAGCTCGCCGTGGCTTGTAAGTTATGTCGAACGGGAGGAGCTCAATGGCCCATTTTGCAATCCGGCCCGTCGCGTCGCGGTTGTTTATAATATCGTTAAGTGGCACTTCCGAGGCTACTGTTATTGAACACTCTTGAAAGTAGTGTCGCAGCTTCCGGGATGCCACAAATACCGCGTACGCAATCTTTTGATAATGCGGGTACCATGACTTGCATGGAGTAAGGACAGCGGACACAGAGTAGACCGGCTTTTGAAGGGGGAATTTGTGTCTGTCCGTTTCTCGTTCGACGACGAGCACTGCGCTTCCGACCTGATGGGTTGCTGCAATGTATAATAGCATTGGTTCGCCAATGTTTGGCGCGGCCAGGACTGGGTTTGTTGCCAAGATGGCTTTTATTTCGTCGAGTCCGGCCGTGGCTGCATCCGTCCACTCGAAGTGTTCGGTGCGCCGAAGGAGGCGATAAAGGGGTAGGGCCTTTTCTCCCAAGCGGGAGATAAAGCGGCTTAGAGCCGCCACGCATCCGGTTAATTTTTGTATTTGTTTGAGGTCCTTCAGGATATCCAATTGTGATAGAGCTCGGATCTTGGCTGGATTTTCTTCAATTCCTCTACCGGATACAATGAAGCCCAAGAGCTTTCCAGCTGGGACGCCGAAAACGCATTTTTCCGGGTTGAGCTTGATGTCGTATGTTCGGAGGTTATCGAATCACTACTAGGGAAAACCTTATACACAGAATCTTAGCAGCAGCGCGGCATAAAAACAGGCGGTGCCGCTAAGTAGTAGCAGCGCGGCTACGGAAAGCTCGCTACTGGTGCGAACTTAGCAGTAATGCATGACGCTTAAACCGCGCTGCTACAAAAATCCATCGACAGTTCACAACGACATAAGTTTACCAGTAGCGCGGCCCCAGGGAGGCCGCTGCTGCTAATGCCATAGTAGCAGCGCGCTTTTTTGTCACCTCGCTGCTGCTAATTTTGAAATTGTGCGCAGGGTTGGCCCGTTTAGCAGTAGCGCATGACAGGAAAGCGCGTTGTTGCTACGCTCTTAGGAGCAGCGCGCTTTCTCTCCCGCGCTACTGCTAAGACGTAGCACCCACCACCTTTTCCACCTCCCCCTCTCCATCTCCTCTCCTCCCTTTCCCCTACCCCCCACATCCTCCCTCTCTCACTCTTCTTCTTCCTCAATACTTCTCCCCCATTACTCTCCCTCTTCTACCTACCTTTCTCTCTCTTCATTACTCCTAGCTATAACTACACCACCTCCATTAATTCATCTCCTTTCTCTTTTTCCTCCCCCCTCCACTAGTTGTAGTTGTCTCCTCCCAAATTAGCTAGCTAGGTAGATGTAGCATTTAGTTAAGTGACCTATTTGCCCCCTAACTAGATCTTTCTTTGTCAAGAAGAGCTTTGTGCACTTTTGACCTCCCTACATCATCATCTCCACCGTGTGCTCGATCTCGAGATAGAGGTGTGATTAATATTTCATGCTTTTTCAAAATGGAAATATGTTTATGCATGTGTGTGTGATATTTTTATGGAAATTGTGTGTGTGGCATGAGTTGACGCCAAATTGTGCACTTGAGTTGCCTATGTTTTGCCGAAATGTCGATTTATTTCCGTTTCGGCGTATTCCGGGCAAACTCTAGATCTATATATGTCCTATTTTTATGGAAGGTCATGCCGAATTTTTTTATGACTTTGATGAATGCACGCATTTTTATAATCAATTTGTTTATTATTACTGTGCATAGTTGATGATGGTCTATGGAACGATGGTGGACAGGTGGTTGCGGTCGGCGGTGCAGGACATGAAGGAAAATAACCTGACAGAGGTTTTATGTCCGTGTCGAAAATGCAAAGGAATAGTTTGGCTTGACCCCCATGTCGATGGTCGTGGCGAAGCGCACCTGCTCATGACTGGTTTCATGGATGGCTATACTCGGTGGATAACTGAAGATGAGGATGATGATGTTGAGGATGCCGACGGGGCAGGCAATGATGACACGGGGCAAGACGAAGAGATGATCGATAATGGCGGCGGGGAAGAGGCTGGACATGGCGGCGGAGAAGGGGCCGGACATGGCGGCGGAGAGAATGACATGGACTCCACGCAGTAGAGTTCGTCGGTACTAAGTTCAATCATGCGGGACCCTCATGTTTAAGCATTGCTTCGCAAGGAGACGAGTGCTGAGAGAGCTGCTTCTAGAGAGGAGGCTAAGCTGGAGCAACTAGTGGTAGACTCGAACACTCCATTGTATGATGGTTGCAATCCTGAGGTGACCCGCTTGAGTTTCATGCTCCAAGTGCTGAAGGCTAAAAACAAATGGACCGACACTAGCCTCGATGAGCATCTCAAGTACCTAAAGGATGTTCTTCCCGAGGGTAATCTATGTCCTAGTAGTGTTGATGAGGCCAAGAAGATCATGTGCCCTCTTGATCTGCCACATG
Organism: Triticum monococcum; assembly: GCA_034509565.1. Lineage (NCBI taxonomy): Eukaryota > Viridiplantae > Streptophyta > Magnoliopsida > Poales > Poaceae > Triticum > Triticum monococcum. Next base: position 575,899,466 of record CM067847.1, read on the forward strand.
TTAGATACCATGCATGCATCAACGATTGCATAATTTATCGGAAGGAGCACGCGGAAAAAACAAGTTGTCCGGTGTGCAATGCTTCTCGATACAAGAAGGCCGGGAAGAAATGTCCCCAGAAAGTGGTATGGTACTTACCAATCACTCCCTGTCTCCATAGGTATTTTGTAGATCCCAAGGAAGCACGGGAGAAGAAGGGCAAGAAAATAAAGAATGAGGATTATTGCCCCCCTTCTTGCTTCACCTTAAGTCAGGCTGAGATCGATCAATTCTTTAAGTGCCTTACCGGAGTCAAAGTTAGTTCCGGTTACTGTGGCAAGATAAGTAGATATCTAGACACGAACAAGAAAAGGTTTAGCGGGATGAAGTCTGATGACTGTCATGTGATGATGACGCAGATATCACCTGTTGCCCTTAGAGGGATAATGGACAAGCACGTCCATGACACGCTTATTGGTCTCTGCAACTTTTTCGACGTCATCTCTCAAAAGTCGATCAGTGTGAAGCAGCTCCGAAGGCTACAGGAAGAGATTGTTGTGATACTGAATGAGCTTGAGATGTACTTCCCGCCCGCGTTCTTTGACGTGATGGTGCATCTGTGTGTCCATATTGTGGATGACATAATAGACCTGGGGCCGTCATTCCTGCACAACATGATGCCGTTTGAGAGGATGAATGGGATCATCAAAGGATTCGTTCGTAGCATGTCCCGTCCGGATGGATGCATCGTCCAGGGCTATTTTACACAAGAGTGCATCTCTTTCTATGAGAATTTTCTATATGGCGCAGACCAGCCGCCTGGTGTTAGTGTTGGTTTGCCCGTTAACAAGCATGATGGGAGGCTCGAAGGAGAAGGTCACTTCAACGGTCGCAAGGAACTACATGTGGCATACTCAGATCGACGCAGCAACTTTGACAGAGCAAACTTGGTAGTGCTACAACACCTAGACGAGGTAGATCCTTTCGTGGCACTGCACAAAGAAATTATCGCAAAGAAGTATCGTGACCGGGGGGTATGCAGGACGGACGCCGAAGTTACTAGAGAGCACAACTCCACTTTCCTGCATTGGTTCAAAGAGCATATTATTGCTAATCCCCCGGAGGAGGGCTCTAAGGACGGATTGCTCATATACGCCTTAACACATGGCCCCTCGCCCAACCTCGTAACCTATCAGGCATATGATATCAATGGATACACGTTCTACACGGAGGCCAAACATATGGACAGTGATGAATATCAGAACTCAGGGCTGACAATGGAATGCATGACCGGCAGCGACAACGGCGCAACTGAACGATTTTATGGAAGGGTCGAGGAGATCTGGGAGCTTGACTACTCTGGACTGCACAACACGACGATGTTCCGTGTCAGATGGGCTAAGAATATCGAAAGAGAAAGCCGGATTTTCACTACCATGACTATACCCGACGCCAAGAGCGCTACCGTGAACGCTATCGCAAAAAACGAGCCATGGGTACACGCTAAGCACGTGACACAATGCTTCTTCATAATCGATCCATGCAATCCTAGTCGTGTTGTCGTGAGGAAAGGCAAAAGAAACATCATTGGTATGGATGGAGTCGCCAACGAGGAAGACTATGATCAGTACGGAAACCCAATGAGGGAAGATGACGATGATGATGAAGTATACGTCAAAAGAAGAATCAATACTACATTACCAAAGAAAAATCGTACTCCATGGAAAAGGCAAAGTCATAATGAGGGGCTCAATTATTCTTCGACGAACAAGAAGGGGAAGAAGCTGACTCAAAAACGAAAACGTCAGCGCTAAGGAATCGGTCAAATGATGTAATATATATATATATATCTATATATATATTCCTATTTTGTATACACACTTAATTAGCCATTATTATGCATGGGTCCAATGATGTAATATATATATGTTCCTATTTTGTATACACACTTAGCCATTACTATGCAAGGGTCCAATGATGTAATATATATGTTCCTATTATGTTGAGGAAAAGAAAAAAGGGAAACTGGTTATAGCAGTAGCGCTTTAGTGAAAAAGAGCTATAGCTGGTCAAGGTAGCAGTAGCGGTTTCTGCGGAAAATCGCTATAGCTGCTCGTAATAGTAGTAGCGCATTTCGTGAAAACGCGCTACTGCTATGTCCACTTAACCCAAAATTCTCCCTCTCCCTGCTTCATCCCGCCCCTTTTCCCCCAAATCCCCACTCTCTCTTCCCTGGCCCCATCGCACCGCCACGCCCGCCCCCGACCTCGACGCGCTCGCCCCCTACCTCGGCGCGCTCGACCCCGACCCTGCTGCCCCCGACCCCGGCGCGCTCACCCCCGATCCCGCCGCCCCGACCCAGGCGCGCTCGCCCCCGGCACCGGCGCTCGCCCCTGACTCGTCGGCCCTCGCCTCCCTCCTCTGCTTCCTCCCCTCCCAACCTCGGTCGTCGTCGGGCCTGCCTCCTCGTCCTGCACCCTCTGTAAACCACCCCCCCCCCCTCTCTCTCTCTGTTAGCTAGGGTTAATTTACTTAGGTTTTAGTTATGTTAATTAGGTTATCTATTTAATTATGAATTTAGATAGGTTTCAAAGTTTGCTGAATTTATATGCAAATTTGAACTGGACATGTGATATGTGGATATGTCATGTTTTGGACATGTCGTGTTGTGGTAAATGATCCAAGTTGCCTATGTTACGTCGGAATGTTGATTCATTTCCGTTCCGGTGAATTTCAGGCGCTCGATATGTCCATTTTTTAGCAAAGGTCATGCCGAAATTGTCCTTGTGCCTTATCATCCAAAGTAAGTCAGTTTCGAACAACCCTTTCATACATTTCAATCATTCCTTTTCTCTCTATGGGGAATAATTTGAGGTGTCTTTTCCCTGCAGCAATGGGCGCGCCGTCCTTATCGTTCTTTATCCGCAAGTCTCCCACGCCGTGTATTTTGACCCTTCCAGAGACTACGAGAAAAAAGACTACACCCACATAATGAATATTCTAGATGATGCTCTCCAAGGCTTCAGCTTTAGAGGTGGCCACATGCAGATCAGGAAACAAAGGAACAAGAAGATGGGTTTCGCGCATAAAACTAACTTCTCCTGCATCCAAGTCCCAAAACCAAGCAAGAAGGATGGATTCTACATCCTCCATCTCATGATTCAGTTCAACATGGATCACCAAAAGCTTCGCATGAGAAGAAGAAATGATGATCATATCCACAAGTGGCTAGAATCTCATGGAGAAGCGGATTATAAACTTAGAGATGACTTCTTTTGCATCCAAAGCGACATTGCGACAAGCATCATGAAAGAAGTCGTCGATGAGAAGGGGATGTTCCACCATGGCCCTATATCGTGAGCTGACGTCCGAACTCGCATAGGCATGCAACGTCTAGACCTCACGTCGTTCAATAAGCTAGGGTCCATTCTCGCTGATATGGAAGGATGGAACTTCTAGTGATTTATGATGCCGATGATGATATGTGTCGGTTGAACTTTTATACTATTTGTAGCGATGCAACTTTGTGATGTCCACGATCCCTAGTTGCATCTAGTTGTTAACCCTTTCTTTTTCGGTGTTCTCTAGTATATTTTGTTGCATATATATGATTGTACATCCTCTTCATGAACATGCATCTCTAACAGGTACCTAGTTTCTTAATGGCGAGATGGAACTGCTATGTCGTGTACAAAGGGAAGGTTCCGGGTGTGTACAACGAGTGGCATGAGTGTCAGGCGCAAGTGAATGGGTTCTCGGACGCCAGCCATAAAGGCTTCAAAAGCAGACAAGAAGGAGAAGCTAGTTACTTGAGGTTCACGCAAGCGTGAGAGAGGACTCGTAACCGCCATCTCATGTACTGCATAGTTCCGCTCTCACTCATAGTGATAGCTCTTCTCGCATATACCTTTGTTTAGATGGATGACGTTGTAGTTGCAAGTATTCGAGACTTGCATGTATCACTATTTTCGAGATGATGACAAGATACCACTTTGTGTTGGATGATGATTATGACGAGACTATTTGTATGTATATGCTATGATTACATTTGTGGTCTCACACGCATTTGTATGTGTATCATGATGACATTTGTATGTGCTAAATATTCTTCTATAAAGCATGTTCAAATTCAAAAAAAATATGCCAAAAAAAGAAAAAACTACTAAAATTAGCAGTAGCGAGTGGAGAAAAGTTAGCAGCAGCGCGGTTGTAGCAGTAGCGCGCATAGGGGAAGCGCGCTGTAGCTATTAGCAGCAGCGAGGTTCCTTTAAGCGTGCTGCTGCAATACTTGTGTAGCAGTAGCGCGGGTGGACCAGCGCTACTGCTATACGTTAGATGTAGCGCCTTATTAGTAGCACCGGCCACCGCGCTACTAAAAGGCCGAAAACCCGCGCTGCTGCTAGGCTTTTCCCTAGTAGTGAAAGTTAGCCTCAAGTCGTCTACTAGAGATTTGACATGTCTTGTTTTAACGGCCACATCATCTACGTATGCCTCCACTGTTTTGCTGATTTGGTTTGCCATACATGTCTGAATCATGCGCTGATATGTTGCGCCGGCGTTTTTGAGCTCGAAAGGCATTGTGTTGAAGCAAAATGGGCCGTATGGTGTGATGAATGCTGTTGCGGCTTGGTCTGATTCTGCCATCTTTATTTGATGGTAGCCGGAGTATGCGTCGAGGAAACACAACGAATCGTGTCCTACGGTAGCATCGATAATTTGATTGATGCATGGGAGAGGGAAGGGATCCTTTGGGCAAGCCTGGTTAAGGTCTTTAAAATCAACGCACTGGTGCCAGGATTTGACCTTCTTTGGTACCATCACCAGGTTTTCTAGCCAGTCCGAGTGTTTTATATCTTTGATGAATCCGACCTCCAATAGCTTGGCTAGTTCCTATCCCATGGCATGTCTCTTAGGTTCAGAAAAACGCCGAAGAGCCTGTTTGAGTGGCTTGAATCGTTTTAGGATATTTAAGCTGTGTTTGGCCAGCCTGCGTGGGATTCCTGGCATGTCTGAAGGGTGCCAGGCGAAAATGTTCCAGTTCTCTCGTAGGAACTCTCACTGTGCGGCGTCTACATCAGGGTTTAACTGTGCCCCGATGTAAGCTGTTTTATTGGGGTCCGTTTGATGGACCTGGAATTAGACTATTTTGTCCACCGTTTTAAAGGAGGTGGACTTGGATCTTTTGTCGAGTATCAAATCGTCCCTATTCACTATGGAGCGCAGTGCAGTCAGTTCCTCAGCCGCTAGGGCTTCGGATAGCGCCTCGAGGGCCAGTGCGGCTGTCTTGTTTTCGGCGCAGAGTGCTATGTCCGGATCACTAGCGAGAGTGATGATTCCGTTAGGCCCGGGCATCTTGAGCTTCATGTACCCGTAATGGGGTATTGCTTGGAAGATTGTAAACGCTTCCCGCCCAAGTAGAGCGTGATATCCGCTACTGAAGGGGCCACTTGGAACGTGACATGTTCGGACCTGTAATTATCCGGCGTGCCGAACACCACATCTAGTGTAATTTTTCCTATACAGCGCGCTTCCCGACTGGGGATTATTCCTCTAAAGGTTGTGCTACTTCGCTCAAGGCGGTTCTAGTCTATTTCCATTTTTGAAGGGTTTCCTCATAAATGAGGTTCAATCCGCTACCGCCATCCATGAGTACCTTGGTAAGACGAAAGCCGTTCACTATTGGACTTAGGACCAATGCGGCTGGTGCTCGGGCTGTTCGGAATTTAGGTTCATCACTGGCGTTGAAAGTAATAGCCGTTTCACTCCATGGGTTTATTCTTGCTACTTGGTAGACTTCGGCAAGGCTGCGGAGTGTTCTTTTTCACATATTATTTGATGCGAAAGTCTCGAAGACTGTTAATACTGTACTGGTGTCTCTGGGGTGGCTTTCTGTGGCTTCTGGAATTAGAAGATCTTCGCCAATTTTTGCCACATGCCAGAGGATCCAACATGCTCTAAGGCTGTGAGTTGGTGTGGCGCCCTTTGCACTGTGAATTTTACAGGGTCCATTAAGCCATCCTTCCAGTACGGTTCCGTGCCCTGTTGAGGGCTTTTGCTTTTTGGTATTGACCCGGGTGTCTGGCGATGATGCACCCTATTATTTCGGACTGGGTTTGTGTTCAGGGCCGGATTGTCCCAAAATTTTATTTCGGTTTTCCAGGCGCTTTCCATCGCACAGTACTTTCGTACTATGGACGCCAAGTCAGCGAAGCATGTAATATCACGGCGACTTATGGCGTTGAGGATTCCCTTGTCCATGCAATTATTGCAATAGAATGAAATTGCGTCTTCCTCGTGGCCGTCCTATATCCTGTTCATAACCAAGAGGAATCTAGCCCAGTAATGATGTACTGTTTCTTCGGGCTCTTGCCTAATTTGGGATAGATCGCTTATGTACAGGTGGGTGGAATCAAATCCGAAACCTCACCCAATCTGAGACCTAGGGGCCAAGGAGTTTCCAAACTCAGAAGTTTGGATTCTTGGATGCTGTCCAATGAATCTAGCCCGTCGCCTGACTTTAAGTTCAGGTCTTGAGTGATGTCCTCCCCTCCGCGGGTATCTGGCTAGGAGGGGTCGGGAATCCGGACATAGCTAGTCCTTAAGATAGATGAAGGGTCGCTGCACTGTCCCTCTAGCACGGCAACGTGATGTGTGACCTGGGGAGAGTTAACCTCTCTCAGATCGGGTTTAGGCCCAATCTGGTCGTAATCCGTAGCGACTCCCAGGGCAGCGAAGCGATCCAAGAGCTCGTTTAGGGAAGAGAGCTCCATTGGATCTAGCTGCTCGGCAAATTCCGAGCCGACGTGAAGATTGCTTTCGATGACCCGAGAGGTCATCGTCGGCGCAACAGCCGAACAGGCGGTCATAAGGAAACCACCTAGCCTGAGAGTTTGGCTAACAGCCAAAGCTCCCTTAGCAACGGTGCCGCCTTTAAAGACGGGATGAGGCATCCTTCCTGATGGCGATGGCGCAGAGAAACTCTCAATGAAAGCACCAATGTCGGTGTCAAAATCGACGGATCTCAGGTAGGGGGTCCCGAACTGTGTGTCTAGGCGGATGGTAACAGGAGGCAGGGGACACAATGTTTTACCCAGGTTCGGGCCCTCTTGATGGAGGTAAAACCCTACGTCCTGCTTGATTAATATTGATGATATGGTTAGTACAAGAGTAGATCTACCATGAGATCAGAGACGCTAAACCCTAGAAGCTAGCCTATGGTATGAGTGTATCTTACCCATACACACAAAACGTCACCCCCAAAGTCTCGCACACTCACCTCACACACCACCCCCACTACAAACAAGCACACTTTGTCTCCTTGTGCACCACTCTCCTCTTTCTATCTCTCCCACATGGGGACCCGCCCCAGCTCCTTCCCTGTATACATATATGCCGTTACTCTTTCCATAGCTCCCTAATGTATCATCGTTCTCAATATCGCATGTTGTTCTCTACACCATCTATTCTAGATCTCGCATGAAGTGCCTATCACACACATGATGACTCGCTTCCCTTTTGTCTCCATACGTAGGCCAATTTCGAACAACATCAACATTGTCTCCCAATCTATACGCCATTTATGGACACAAACGACCCCTCTCCCGCCTCTCTTCCTCTCTCTCCATCCGTCTCTCTCTCTCACACACACACACACACACACACACACACACCCCTCTCCCACACACACTCGATGTCTGTTCCAAATAGTATGCTCCCCGGGCGCACCCATGCTATCCCGCTACTACACATGCCTTTGTCTCTCTGTGACACACATGTCACACCATTCCCCCTTCCCTTATACTAGGTTTACATCCGTAGTGGTATCTCTACTCCACATACACACACTCCCTCTCACACACAAACGTGCACACAAACACACACATACACGCACAAACACCCATTTATCTGGATCCTCATTTCTCCCCATGTCCGCATGTGTATCTCACACACTCACTCTCTTATTATGTCTATGTGTCTCCACGTTACACAACACAAAGCCCCATGTACATGTCTCTCTCTATCCTCCACAGACATAGAAACAAAGAATCTATTATCACTGCCCCAGTCTCTAGACATATCACACACGCAAACTCTCTCTCTCTCTCTCTCTCTCTCTCTCTCTCGCAAACACGCCCAACAAGGGTTTCCCCGTGAATAACTTTATCGTCTATTCATCACCAGTCGTGGCAGTATGGCCAAAACGAGACATGAAAAAGAATTAATCTACACGTGTGTAGACCACCTAGTATGACTACTAGGACTAGATCAAGCCGAAAACGCGCCGCCATCACCCCCTCCTCATCGACGACGTGAAAACCTTTGTTTTACACAGTCGAGAAGTCATTGTGCTAAGGACCCACAGGCCGAGGCGTTGAATAGAATGTAGATCCTAGTTTACGGAAACAAGTATCGATAATACATTTGTATCTGCAGAGTTATATTTCTTATCTTATAAAAACCGAGTTGGTGATGATGGTACTCCTACAGAATACTAAGTTGGTGATGATGGTGTGTCTGCCATCCGTCATTTCTGACCATTAGATCTACATCTAACGACTATGAGGTAAGTTGTTGCCTTTTCTCACCAACATCCCACTTCTCTACCAATTTGCAGAAAAACCCATGATTAGTATCTTAAAACCAACCACATCCCTCCCTCACCTCACCAAAACAACCCAAGGAATATATTTTGATTGAAACATAATATGCCTCTAGTGATATATGTATATAAAATTAGATTGTTTTGTATCAAGTTTGTGAATAAGTATTATTCTAATTATGATCCGTTGCAATGCACGTGAACATTGCTAGTATTTCCAACCATGCAAAAATGCTAGTATTTCCATATTTTCGAGTTTTCCATCAAGATATTAGTCACTCATGGTTGATATTTACTTTCAATCACGTGCACATATGCACTATGTAACTAGCCTTGCTTATTGGCTTCCAAAGCTTAACTTTGACTCCTACTTACAATATGTAGATTATTTAACAAAAAACTACCACTTTCAACCAGCCTTAGGAAGAAACTATTGTACAAAAAATAGCAAAAACATACCCAAAATTTCTTAATCCGCGCCAAAAACTACTACATAGTGCTGATTAGGCTCGTTTAAACCCTTTTATGACAGGTTTGGCCCACATGTCCGTGCTGACGAGGCAGCTTAAACCAACACATTTTGTTTGACTGTTGACACGAGGGACCCACATCTGACCTTCTATTGTATTATTCCCCCTCAAATCATTATGTGTCACCATGCCAATCAAGCTAGCAAACCTTGCAGACAAGCAGCTGGATGGAGCTATCTTGGATAGCTAGCGTCCGTGAGCGACGGACGGAGCTGGCATCCGGGCTACTGCAAGATGGGCTCTGCACTTCTGACGGTTTTGACCTCGCCTTCTGCCGGCAGCGGTAGCTGCGTCCCATGGCCGAGGATGACTAGGTGGACGGGCCGGATGTTGGAGGTCACTCAGGGATTTTTGTGCAGACTGACATGTAGGTCCCACAAGTCATAACGCCAAACTTGCCGGTCGAATAGAAGGCATTGACGTAAGGGGCCACATGGGTTGAAACATGCCTATAACGGCACTTTTAGAGTAGTAATTTCTTGGTAGGGCTGGTTGGTAAGGGCATGTACAATGGTTGATAAGGCAGTCTTATCTTAAGTCAGCCATGTATGCAAGTGGTAGTAGTTTCTTGGCATTATTAGTGGTTTCTTGTAAGGAACAATGTACTACTAGTGGTAAAAGGCGATTCTAGGTTGCGTTGCACTCCAACGAGTACTACTAGTGGTCGCGGGAGTGTATACCTCGTTTTGTTGGTTCGATCCCGGCCGAATGCATGGCGGCATTTTTTTAAAATTGTAACTTCGCTGCGAGCCAATATTGTACACGGGTAGTTTGAGTTTTGAAGTCGAGCGTACATGTCGCACCACAATCTGGGTGCACTGGATAGCCTAGCCACGTGAACGAGTTTTCCTTCCCATCATATTGTGGCTCGTGTGCTCGCCCTAGCCGCACCTGGCTTGCAGCTTCCTCGTCAGCTAGTAGCATATTTAAACTAGCACCTCCCAATTATGCCCGAGGAGCCGGAAAATCCCGGCGTGGCATTGGGAACTATGCAATATGGCTCTGTATGTAAAGTGCCAGTACTCTACTAGTACTCTATAGCTTGTGGTGTTGCACGCATGGACTTCACTCCATTATTGGCTCTATAAAAGAAATTCCTCTTGACGTGTCTTTTTTTGAAACAGAGGCAAAAGCTTTGCCTCATCTCGTTCATGAAGAAGGAACTACTAACAAAGTTCGACGAGATCCATTACACCTCCACAAATGGAAGCGAAAAGCCCGGTCTTGCTGTATCAAATAAGTCAAATGTTCTGCCCCCGCAGTAACCGTCGTTGATAAACAGGCTACTAGTGTGTGCGTGAGAGGAGCGCCTGAGTAGGCCAGCTACGCGCTTGAATAGAGCACCAAGAGTACCCACTACACATGTGTACTTTCCCTGCATTGATAGTACAATGATGGTTCTAGAGAACAGTACTACCCTCCACTTCCAACTGTAGCTCCTTGGCCCTGATATTCAAGAGTTCAGAACTGGTGCACTATACTAGAAGCACGGTACATCACACTACTAGTTTAGAAAGTAGTACTAGTACTGCTACAGTACGAGTACGTAGTAAATAATAGCCTCACCCCTTCGCTAAGGAACGATCGAGGAGCTACAATTGGAAGGGACGAGGCCCTGCGGTTACTACGCTCTTATCTCCTCCTCGCCAGTTCCCCTCCCCCTGAAGAGAAGGCAGTTCGTCGCTGCTCCCATGGATTCGCCAAGTGGTTCTCCTCCTCGTTGGGGCTGGGAGACCTTGGATGACGATCCACTGGGAGAAATCGCACGCCGCTCTGATGTCCTCACCACCGCAAGACTCAGTGCTTCCTGCACCAACTTTTTCAAGACGGTTCTTATACATGCTTGGGAAAAGGCCATGCTTGTTGGTCTTCCATGCGTCCTCGAGGAGAAGGTTCTTCTATGGGACAATCCTTCAAACAGTCCACCGCTCCATGGCCATGGTTGCACGTTGACTCCACTAGAGTTGCCGATGTTGAGAGGTAGTCGGATTTTGTCTGATGAGCAGGTCAGTCATGGAGTTTGATTATGTAGTACTTAGTTATTCCATTTCCATCCCGTAATTTCTCCACTGCCCACCATCTTATATATAGGTCTGGGTCAGTGCCAGCAAAGATTGGCTTGCATACCTCCGGCCGGATACCACCATCATTTTGCACAACATCCATAGCAGTGCGGCCGTTCCCATAGACCCCTTCTCAACCATTAGGATCGGCCTTCCGGACTGGCTTGGCTTGAATACGTATGATGATGCCTACATGAGGTTGAAGAAGATAGCAATTGCGGACCCGGTGACAAATCGATGCGGCTACGACGATTACTATCTCATCGCGGTGTTCGACATAAGGATTGCCATCAATGCAAGAGGCAGTAACGGTAGAGGCTGGCGTATGTTGGCCGCGACAGATTTGTACCCCTACACGTTCGAAGATGTCGTGCACCATCTAGGCCGCATCTTTGCGGTGACAAGCCAGGGGACTTGTTTCAACTGGTTGCCATCCTACGGTACGGGAGATTACAAATGGAATGCACAGACCATCATTTGCATTCCTAGCGGTACTACACAATTTTGCCAGGACCAGTCATCCCCTGATCAAAATAAGATCGCCAATCCTGGATGTGCATTTGCATCCGTGATTCGGTCTAACCTGGAAGGTTGTAGCTGACTTTGGCATATTGGGATCAAATACCTTAGCAGTTATTACCCATGGTACCACTGATGTGCAACATAGTCACACAATCTACCACGATCGGACCATCACCATCTACCCAGGTATTCCATTTAGTATTATATTTTTAACCCTCTCGCCTTCTCTTTCATTGTTGTACTACTTACTACAAATAGTAGGAGTACTTTTTACCTTGGAGGACGCGTATAGCTAGCTAGGCCCTTGAAGACTTGAACCCACTAGCTGCCACCATTTTTTTCCATGTCTTACTATCTCATCCATGTAGCCAAGAGTGGCTATATATAATAAGCCGGTTATTTTACTTCCTCTATACCGGAGAAGTACTATTTGCTGCATAGTATTACTGACCACCATATTTGAGCACAATATTATTATGCATGGACCTTGACTGTGTATGTCACCATGTGTCCAGATCTAAGATGCTGCGTGTACCAGATGAACGGCGCCAAGTTCGACTCCCGTGATGCTACGTGGGTGCTGAGGAACACTCTTGGAGAGTACTCGCTTTTCATTGGAGACAAATACCCCATTGTGAAGCGGATGCCACCTTCCATGCACGACACCGAGGGCTTGTCATTCATGAAGCATGGTTGTGTCTTTAGTGTGCATGGCCGGATGAACGACATGCTGGGACACGCTATCCCTGATCTATGCCGCTTCAGCTTGGATGAGTCTCCATCGTGTGGAACTGGACTAGAAAGCTGTGACAATGATTCACTTTGCCCACCTCTATGGATTGTGCCATCCATGAAGAACACCTGGGATTGGAACCTGGAGGAGGACATGCAGCCCATCTATAACGTGTAAGTGGGGTATGGTAAATTGCGAATGGTAGCGCTATGAATATATGTATACTAGTCATGCACAAATTTATCATATGAATTGGAGATGAACTTGTGTGGCATACTGGCATTTGTTACTAGTAAATGCGTTATGTGTATGTGCAACTTGTGTGGTTGTTGCACGGGATCCAACACGCTCATTGAGAAAAAAGGTGGCACAACTTTGGATATAGGTGATGTGGCGGCATCATACGGTAGCATCGTTCTCTATAGTTGTAATACTCCTACTGGGATGACAACTCCTATAAAACCTTGCGCTTGGCTCTTTGCCTCTTCGGGAGGTTCAACAATTCATACTCAAGTGAACCTTGCACTTGGCTCTTCGCCTCTTTGGAAGGTCCAACAATGATGACACTATAGTACAATATGCTTCTAGCAATCTGACACTGGTTGAACTACTACACATCCACCGCGAAGGCGAGGGCGAGCGAGAGGAAGAGGGAGAGGGCGCTGTAGTCAAAACTCTCTCCTCGTCTTGCGAGCCACCGCGCGCGTGGGCGAGGGAGAGGCGTAGTAAGCAAGCTTCTCCTCGTTCGGCGAGTTGATGGGACACATCAAAGCAGTACAAGTACTAGTCCTTTCTGGTTAAATATGTCTTAATTTCAAACAAGAAAAATACACTGGCAGTCAACGTATGTAACAATACACTCTTTACGATCACTATATATAGTTTTGCAGTGAGGATATGATCACTAGCTCATCGTAGAGCATTGTATTGCACCCTACTGGCTGGCCACATAGTCGATGTGTCACTTTGTTGACTGGTTAAATTGTCACCTGGTTTCTGGGTCCCACCTGTCAGTTGGGAGAGCAAAGAAATTAATTGAACAAAACTTTACACAGGCGCGACAGGAGTCCAACCCTTGCGCGCGAACCACCCTAGTTGTGTATGTGAGTGCATGCACATGTACTCCCCCGGTCTTCCAACAAAGAGTGTACATCGGCTAAAAACAAAGAGTGTACATCTACACTTCCAATGCATTTAGCCTTTAATCTAAAATTGATATTGATTGACTAATGCACCAACTTGTGCTCTAGCTATAGGCCACATGTCTATCCTTAATTACAGCATGCAACAACCTTCATTTAGTCTTCTTCTCTCAATGGTCGCATGCACACATAAATCTGCTACTTTTGGGCGTTAATTATGCCCTGGTCAATGTGTAAATCTCTAAATGTACAGTCTTTCACGGACATAGGGAGTAGGTTGAGCACTTGAGCGTGAGCGTGTGTGTTGTGTCGCGTGCTGTGTGCGGCATGGGTGCGTGCGTGTTGCGTGCGTCCATGTGTACGTGTGAGTGTTGCATGTTGCATGCATGAATTCATGCATGCATGAGGCTTTTACTCCCTCCCATTGACATGTTCATATTTCAAGCTTCCTCTGTTCCCTCCATATTGTGATACTCCCTCTATTCCCAAATACGGAGTAAAAGCCTCCCTCTGTTCGCACGGAGTATTTGTCTCTCTAGAGATTTCAACAAGTGACTACGTACGGAGCAAAATGAGTGAATCTACATTCTAAAATATGTCTACACACATCCGTATGTTGTATTCCATTTGAATGTCTAAAAGGACAATATTTAGGAATAGAGGAAGTAGCAAATAAACATAACTCTCGTTTCTCCCTCCTTGGTCATGGTGCACAACCAAAGATGACTCACCTGGATGGAGGGAGTAGATGGTCAAAGTTTGACACAAAATTAATGCATTGATTGTCGGCATTCTGGGAAGGGGGGTCCCTAGACTTGCCTGCCTGCGGCCCATAGCGTGGCTCCACCCGCGGCCCTGTACGACCCATCTTCACTAGCAAAAACTCAAGACCCTTGCGAGGGGCCAAGCCTCGCGAGGCCGACGACGCAAGACCTCCACAGGGGCGGCCTCACCAGGCTGGCTCGCGAGAGGCGGAGAGATCAAGGCAAGGGACACCTCGCGAGGTTTCTGTGACGCAAGCCATGACGACTAGAGCCAGGCAGGCGCCAGCATGCAGTGTCCTCGTTTCCTCTTTGGTGCTAAAGGGGCAAGTGCAGCAGAGGAGTTCCGAGGCATCAGGAAAAGGTTTCCATATCGGTGCAACAAGACCAAGACCAGGAGGACGGCAGGACGGAGGTCACCGTGGAGCCCAATACGGCGTCACCACTAGAGCCTTTGGCAGGCAAAGACTACTTTTGTCAGGATAACTTGTACTAGTTATCCCCCTTTGAATTTGGCCATTGTGGGATCCCTTCCCGCTCAATATTTGGGAAGAGGACCAGGGCCTCTATAAATAGGACTAGCCACCACCGTAGGGAGAGACCTTGATCGGGTCCATATCATCCCCCAACCACTCAAGTCCACCAAGCACAAGAACACCTCTCCTCGCGAGGTTGTTCTTCCCTTGTAACTATTTATCCTCAGCCCAAGAGGCAATCCACCACACCACACTGGAGTAGGGTATTACACCACAACGATGGCCCGAACCAGTATAAATCTTGTGTCTCGTGTTCTTTGGGTTCGACGAGTTAGGCCATGAGATCATAGAGTGTGCGCGCTAGAGAGGGGGAGAGATCTTTGTGCACACCCCAGTGTTCGAACCTCAAGGGTTTTGCCGGAACCCGAAATCCAAGATTTGCCGTACCAGGTAGGGGTGCCCCGTGGTTCCGATGTCCGGCGACCCAAGGACCAACACCGACCGCTGGGCAGCTTGGCCGGCATGGGCAGCGCCATCCGCCCAGGAAGACCTCAACCCAGTGCCCCAGGCAGCGCGCGCACCACCAAGCGCCATGGGGCGTGGGCGGTGCAGTCAAGCGCCGTCCACCCTCACTCCACGACAAGTGCGGGCGGCCGCAAGGGCCTCAAGCCACGCTGCGGCCACGGCGCTGCACACCCGGTGGGAAAGCAAACATGAGGGCCACACTCATAGTGGCTCACGAGTTGCTGCAATGCCGGCTGATGGAGAGCGACCGAGATGCATTGCTGGAGAGCGTCGCCGAGCTACTGGATGCCACGGCCTAGGGAGCACCGCCCTTCTGCTCCTTACTTACGACTCAGGCCACGGCCGGATCGCATGGCGGGCCACGCTGCGCCCACGCACCCCCTAGGTGCACCAGGAGGCTTCATCGATACCAGCACAATCAGAAGCACCAGACACCCACTCGCGCCCGTGCCACCTCTGATGGGCGTAGGCACGAGCGTTGCCGCCCGCGGCCTCGGTGGAGTGCCCCCCTACCATCCTCAGGGCAGCGCAAACATGGAGCGTGGGGCACTTTGGCGAGGTCATTGGGGTATCGGCCTCGGAGGCCTACACTACTAGGAAAACCCTTACCAGTAGCGTTGTTTTTTTTGCTATTAGTAGCGCAGGCAGGCATGCTACTGCTATGGCGCTATAGCTATTTTTTAGCAGTAGTGCTTGTTTGGCCCAGCGCTACTAGTATATAAAGCTAGCTGTAGCACGCTTCCAACCAGCGCTACTGGCAATTATCTATAGCGCCTGGCACTTGCCAGCGCCACTGTTACTTGAGTGCTACTGGTAATCTTTACCCCCACGCCAGTGCAAACTTTTGTATTTTTTGCGTTTTGGCTCTGTACACAATTAAACAGATCCACCATTTATACAATAACATGCATATTCATTGAAAAGCAAGTGAGCCATCGGTGAGCTAAAGTTATTAGAAGTCTCGACATGTCTCAAGTATCTCATCATCATCAATCATGGTCGAACACATGTATTGAAATAGCGTTACAAGTCATTACAAGTTCTCAATACATGCAACTACATGGTCACATACTCATGTTTCATCATCTATGTAGACTGATATGACCGCATAAAAGATAAGAGCGATCACGATGATCAAAAGTGGTATTATGTAGTTGTTTTGCAGCGGCGCTGGTTCGACATGTCTCAAGTATCTCATCATCATCAATCATGGTCGAACACATGTATTGAAATAGCGTTACAAGTCATTACAAGTTCTCAATACATGCAACTACATGGTCACATACTCATGTTTCATCACCTATGTAGACTAATATGACTGCATAAAAGATAAGAGCGATCACGATGATCAAAAGCGGTATTATGTAGTAGTTTTCCAGCGGCGCTGGTTCTGAATCCCCTGTTGTGCTATGAATCTCGAGTAACTAGGTTTGGTTTCCGCTCTGCTATCAAACCCTTTCTGGCTTCCGCCGGAGAAGCCAGAGACTTGGGCCTGACACTCTGGCCACTCATCGTACACACCCGGAACATGCCCTGCATACACGGCATACCACTTGCTCGTCATATCGTTGATCTATATACTTGTCAGAAATGCACAAACACACACACACACACACAGATATATATATATATATATATATATATGTATATATATATATATATATCATGAAGCGAATTCAACGAAACAGTTATGAAATAGAAGCAACATATATAGTAAACATAGTTAACAAATTTCATCGTACTAAAAGTAATTTACTAGAGCGCGACACCATGATCTAATAGTTTCATCATTCACTGAGACATTTGAAGTTTCGTCATACAGAAAGTAACAAGTAACTAAATAGACACATTGTTTTTAAGCAGTGCACTCTTCCCATCTGTCCATATCCCTAAGGGTGTCACCAAGCTTAGTGAAAGGCATCATGTCCTGACGTTGTAGGGCAATGCGGGTTCGGATGTCAGCTTGCGATATTGGGCCGCCGTAGAACATCCCATTCTCTTCAAGGACATCTTTCGTGATGATGGACCCAATTTCCTGCTAGATCTGGTAGAAATCATTGCGAAGTTGATTATCCGGCATGGCTCCAAAGGCTTCGACCCATCTCTGGATATGGGTATCGGATGAAGATTTCATGCAAAGTGATTGCACATCCCTTCTGTACTCCATCATTAGATGGATGATGTAGGATCCATCATTCGCACTTCTTGCCGGTTGCTAGATGCAACAGAAGTCAGTCTTGTGGCCGAAACAAAGAACGGCCTTATTTGTTTTTTTGCATTGGATGTAGCCACCACGCATGCTGAAGCCCAGCATAGCTCTGTCCAGAACATGCTTTATGTGTGTGTAATCTTTCTTCTCTATGTTCTTCGATGGGTCCAAATATAGAGCGTGGGAGCAACGCGGGTAAAGAACCATGAGAACAGCATGACACACCCCGCTGCACAAAATGCATGATCAAGTTAGCCTCCATGTGTGCAAAGTAACAATTGAAATGCACGTATGTGTTATAGTGCTATCCGCGGATGACTTTCCCGGGATGATAAGGTAGGAGAATCGTTTCTTTGTCCTTATTGTTGACCAAGAATTCTTCGATGTACTGACTCGCATATTGACGGTTGGCATCATTGATTGGCAAGAAGCCCTCATGCATGTAGTATGGGTCCACGACCGCAAGACCGGTGACTTGCTCTCTCCTGATGATGTAGTTCATGTGCAGTGCATACAGGCGGACGAACGTAAAATCGAGTGTCCTCATTTGAAACAACTAGAAGATGTAATCAAACCTTAGGAAAAAGAGGTCTGCGGGGCATGTGTCGACGTACATCTTACAACTGCTCGGCACATGAACCGTATAAAGTGGGTATCCTAGATCATCCGAGGCAAGGAGGCTTTTCTCTGTCGAAAGCACATGGTCATGGATTCACCTGAGATCCCCTGTTATGGCAGCTAGTGCATTCGTCGGTACCATTGGATCTCCCGCGACATGGATTAATGGCGCATGTTTCATCGGGACACTATCAACCTTGGTCGAAGGCAGCTGGCGGCTAGAACAAACATTGCCAGCTTTATTGGATTTTCTCGTCGTCGGTCTCCTCCTCTACTTCTTCTTGGTGGGCTGAGGTGCTGGTGGGTCTGTCAGACCCTCCCTGAGCACCACCCCTAGTGTTGCCGGGCACAGCATTGGACGACTCTGGCTAAGTAGTTGATCTTGGGTGGAACAGGCATCTGGAGGTGTGTCCTGCAAGGATTGCATGAACGAAGACTTCTTGCACTCCCGAGGACGTTTTGGCTCTGGTACATGCATCTCATATTCATATGGTTGACTCATTGTTACTTCGTTGTCAAAGGCAGTATTGAAATACTGGTCAGGGTCATCGGCCTACTCCATGTCATGATCCCTATCCTCTTCCATGGGGCAGATGGCATCATTTGCCGGAATGGTTGGCCCTCCTTCCTCGTGTCTCTCGATCTCAGCAAGCAGCACAGACGATGGTTGTACTTGTGTAGGAGGGGTTGTGGTCATACCTTCCTGAGGTCCTGTTGGTGTGCTCCCGGCCACCTCGACATGAAGAAGATTTTTCGGCCACAGGATCGGCCAATTTTTGCATTGGCCAAGCTGCGTGGGGGTCTCATCATCCTCTCCATCATTTTGTATCGGACGAGGGAGACCCTCGCAGCCCGCTTTCACACTCACCACAGAGACCCTTAAGGCGTTATCAGGCATCTGCCGGCGGTGAAACAATCGATCCTTAGACTTCACAATAGTACCCTTCCCCACATCCACCAACCGGCCCTTGATGTTGTAAAGGAGGGTGCACGGAGTGGAGTCGGCCTACAAAGACATATATGTGCGGCGTCAGAGGTCCAAAAAGAACGGCAACTGAAGATTAATCAATTAGTTGAGTTGATGAAGGTGCGACACATATTTACCATGAGGGCGTCGAGCTCAGCCAATGTCGACGGCCCGACATTCAAGCCAGCGACGGAGCTAGGGCTACTGTGAGAGCTGGGTGTAGGAACAGGTGCTGGAGGAGGTGCGGGTGCGGTTGCCATACTAGGTACGGGTAAGGGTGCGGTGTTCATTGAGTTGCTCCCGGTGAAGCTGGGCATGGGAAAATCACTTGGTGGTGCGTTTGGATTTTGTTGCACCCATGTGACCACTGTCGGAATCAAGCTTGTAAAGGCAGCCACCATGTCATCTCTACATGCAGCGATTATCTCAGATTTGGTCTCAGCTTTTCTTTCTCCATCGCCCGCGCCACCTTCTCGTCGATAGTCACTTGACTGAACTTCTTTCTCTGTCTTTTGGCCTCGGGGTCCTCGTTATAATAGTACTTCCACGTAGCCCCATCACCGGCATCATGCACACGTCCATATTGCGGCCGCTGGCCGGGTGGGTGTCCCATCATTATGTTCATGGCCTGGTTGAAAGGAGTGTCCCACTTGTACTTCGTCGACGACTGATTCGACTGAGTCGACAAGTCGCACTCGGGCGCAAGCTTGTGTTGCTCTCTCTACAAAATGGACCGTAAATCATTTACGAATGCGATGAGAATGTAGTAGACTGCGTTGATCATAACCTAATATGTAAGGTGGTTAAAGGATAATTACTAGTATTATCATGAATTTCCTAGTCGGCCCGTCTGTGGAAAAAAAATCTTTTTCTTATGGTCCCACGAGAATTGGGCCCTGATGTAACACCCTCGATGCGACTATATCTCCCACGTGTCGAGGCACGACTTAGAGGCATAATCGCATTGAAGGCATAAGTCGCAAGTGAGGCAATCTTCACACAACCCATCTACATATGAATATAAAGGGGGAATAAATATAATAGTTGGCTTACACTCGCCACGTCACATCAAGGTACATAAATAGCATCCATCATACAAACACTCATGGCCCGACTACGGCGCCAAAATAGAAAAGACCCCCCAACATGCGACTAATCCCTGAATCGAACCCCGAGCAGGCACCACTACTGATCATCAGGAAAATAAACACAGTATCGCTGAGAGTCCTCGTCGTACTCCCACTTCAGCTCGAACGCGCCATCCGGAGGAGTATCATCGGTCCCTGCATCTGGTATAATAGTAATCTGTGAGCCACAAGGACTCAGCAATCTCGCACCCTCGCGATCAAGACTATTTAAGCTTAATAGGTAAGGAAGGGGGTAATGTGAGTGGAGCTGCAGCAAGCGACTAGCATATATGGTGGCTAACTTATTCGCAAACGAGAGCGAGAAGAGAAGGCAAAGCACGAGCGGTAACTGAATAGAGCAGACTACGCAAGCATAACTCCAACGCCGTGTCCACTTCCCGGACTCCACCGAGAAGAGGCCATCACGGCAGCACACGCAGTTGATTCATTTTAATTAATTAAGTTCAAGTTATCTACAACTGGACATTAACAAATTCCCATCTGCCCATAACCGCGGGCACGGCTTTCGAGAGATCAATCCCTGTAGGGGGGTCCCAACTTAGCCCATAACAAGCTCTCACGGTCAACGAAGGAATAGACCTCCACCCAGGACCCACCGATCAGACTCGGTATCCCGGTACAACAAGATGATTCGACAGGTCAAAACTAGTCCAGCAACACCGCCCGAATGCGCCGACAAATCCCGATAGGAGCTGCACATATCTCTTTCTCAGGGCACACTCAGATTGTCCAAACTTCCGGTAGGCTAGCCCAGAGTTGCCCCTGGTGGCCACCGGCGGCTGACGTTCCGGACCAACACTCAGAGGAGCACTGGCCCGTGGGGGGCTAAAATAAAGATGACCCTCGGGTTCCGGAAACCCAAGGGAAAGAAAAAGGGTAGGTGGCAAATGGTAAAACCAATGTTGGGCATTGCTGGAAAAGCTTTAATCAAGGCGAACTATCAAGGGGTTCCCATTATAGCCCAACCGCGTAAGGGACGCAACAAACCGGGAACATAACACCGATATGACGGAAACTAGGGCGGCAAGAGTGGAACAAAACACTAGGCGAGAGGCCGAGCCTTCCACCCTTTACCAAGTATATAGATGAGTAAAGATAACATAGCAATATAGTGATATCCCAACAAGTAAATAAATGTTCCAACTAGGAACGGCTCCAATCTTCACCTGCAACTAACAATGCTATAAGAAGGGCTGAGCAAAGCGGTAACATAGCCAATCAATGGTTTGCTAGGACAAAGGTGGGTTAGAGGCTCAATCATGGAAATTGGGAGGCTGACAAGCAAGTGGTAGGCATCGTAGCATTGGCAAAGCAAAAGAGCGAGCAAACTAGCATAGCAAAGATAGTAGTGATTTCAAGGGTGTGATCATCTTGCCTGCACAGTTGTCAGAATTGACTGGATCCTCAAAAGCAAACTCAACGGGCTCCTTGTTAGAGAACTCGTCTCCCGGCTCTACCCAACAACACAAACAAGCAACAAGGATACAATCAACCACGTGCAAGGGCAAACAATAAGATGCAAAGATGATATGCTATGCGGGATGCGATGCGGGATGCAAGAATGCAACAGGTAACAGGAAATGCATGAACCTGGCCTCAACTTGGAAATCCAAGTGTGCCACTGGATAGAGGGGAAGAAATCCCCTGAAAACGATATAAAGATCATGGCAATCGGAGCTACGGTTAAGAAATGGCAAGCGTTTTACTAAACGAACCGATCTGCGATTTACAGCAACATGCCTCCTAAATGCAACAAAATGAACATGCTACAGCCACCCAACATGAAAACAAATTACAAGGAAGTGATGTACTCATCAAGCTTATCAAATCATCATGACTGAGGCATAGGCAAATTCATCCATTAAGGGCTTCAAACAAGCATGGCAAAACTGAATAAGCAAAACAGATTTCAGACTTAGCGAAATTAACGCTAGTCTGAAATTTCAGACCACGATGCTCTCTTCGGAGCAGCAAAACAACATGAAGGAAAACCTGAACATGGCAATTAAGAGCATGGCATGGAGCTACTCAACAAGCTTAACAAAACACCCAAAATTACCTGGGGCCAAAAGGGTTCACAAAATACTCTACCGAGTACACGAACATCGATGAAACACAATCAGTTTTCAGACTTAGTGAAAACTGGGACATGCTGAAATAATAACTCACGGAGGCATATAAACGAGCTCGATGCTCTCACTACGGTGCAAGTCATGGCAAGGTAAGCATATATCCATAAATTAGGCACAAAATTCTAGCTAGACATGGCAAGAACAATGGCATAGCATGCATGGATCACTAGCAATAACTCCGGCAATATCGCAAAAGAGTTAACGATCTGCCCAAAACAGCAACTATCCAAAAGTTGAGCTCGATTGAGTCAACCTAGTGTGCTCCAACATAACAAGTAAAGACATGGATGGATTAAGCACAACAAGCATAACAAATCACTCTTACTGATCATCCACAAAAGAGGCACGGATCACTAGGAAACAAGCCGAACATATAGCATCGTGAACTAAAACGGCTCAGACTTAGTGAAAATCACTAAGTCCCTGAAATCTGAAATCTCAGGTAGCCCTCTTCGCAAGCTTGCACAAGACAACACACACATCCTAAAAATACATGGAAGGCACCTCTGGAAAGAAGACAACATGCTTAACAATTCATCCCAAAGGGGCACAGGCATATCATGCACGGATTAAATATGGCAAAAATGACAAAAGTGCATGTTGGATTAACGGATCTGCAATTTAACTCAACATGCCTCCTTCCAACACCATTTTGGGCAACCAGATGACCTCAAATGCAAATGATGCAATGGAATGAAATGATGTACTCGTCGAGGCGAAGAATTTGACGTATCATACGCACAAATCGGAGCTACGGATGAGGAGATATGGCAGGTCAAAGTTGCACGAAAAATTAGGGTTAGGGACGAAAGTCAACCGAGATGGATCTCTCAGATCCAGATCCAGCGCGCGGATTTCGAGGATCGCCGGAGATCCTCGCCGGAGTTCCTGTAGCAGCGGCGAGGTGGCGACGTGGAACGGCCGGAGTGGCCGCGGGGATCACCGGGGCGCGGGTCCGGCGCGGGCGGCCGGCCGGGGGCGCGGTCGCCGGAGATGGGCGGCGGGCGGCGCTTGGTCGGCGGGGCGCGGGCCGCCGGAGTTCGTCGCCGGCGAGCTTCGCTTGGCGGGGCGGCGAGGCGCGGGCCGGCCGCGGGGAAGACGGTTGGCGCGGGCGGTGGGGGAGTGGCCCGGGAGGCGGCGCGGGAGGGCCCGCCCCGGGCTTCGGCGGGCCGGCGGTGGGAGGAGGGCGGCGGCGCCACGTGGCGGCCCCTTAGTGGCCGCGGGCGGCGGCGGCGTTCGTCCGGGTCGGGACGGACATGTCCGGCCGGGCGCGGGGCTCCGAGATCTCTCTCTCTTTTTTTTAGGGTTTCGAGGTGGGAGACGGGATCCGAAAATGGAGGGGGTATAAATAGGCATAGAGGGAGCTAGGAGAGTCCAAATGAGGTGCGGTTTTCGCCCACACGATCGTGATCGAACGACCGAGACGATGGAGCTGAGTTTGGTGGGTTTTGGGCCAAAATGGAGGGGTGTTGGGCTGCACACACACGAGGCCTTTTCGGTCCCTCGGTTAACCGTTGGAGTATCAAACGAAGTCCAAATGACCCGAAATTTGACAGGCGGTCTACCGGTAGTAAACCAAGGCCGCATGGCAAGTCTCGGCCCAATCCGGAAATGTTTAATCCCCACACACGAAAGAAAGCTAGAAATGGCCACCGGAGGAGAACGAAGCGCCGGAATGCAAAACGGACAACGGGAAAAATGCTCGAAAGCATGAGATGAACATGTATGCAAATGCAATGCACGTGACGACATGATATGAGATGCACGAAAACAAAAACAACACACGGAGACAAGGACCCGAACCCGAGAATTAAATATAACTTAATGCCGGAAACGGCATGAGTCGGAGTACAATTGGGGAAGGTTACATGTGGGGCGTTACAACACTCCACCACTACGAAAAGATCTTGTCCCGAGATCTAGGACTGAAAGAATTCCGGGTACTCAGAACGGAGGTGATCCTCGCGTTCCTAGGTAGCTTCACGGTCGGAATGGTGTGACCACTTGACTTTGAGAAACTTGATTGACTTGTTGCGAGTTTTGCGTTCAGTCTCTTCAAGGATTGCAACTGGGTGCTCACGGTAGGAGAGATCTTCTTGGAGCTCAATGTCCTCAAAGTTGACGGTGCGCTCGGGCGCCTTGAAGCACTTACGGAGTTGCGAGACGTGAAACACATCATGAACATTGGCAAAGGTTGCAGGAAGCTCGAGTTGATAGGCGAGGTCGCCTCTCTTGCCGACGATCTTGAAAGGCCCGACGTATCTTGGGGCAAGCTTCCCTTTGATACCGAAGCGACGAGTCCCTTTCATTGGAGAGACGCGGAGGTAGACATGATCTCCGATCTCGAAAGCCAAATCACGGTGCTTGCTGTCGTAATAGCTCTTCTGACGAGACTGGGCTGCTTTGAGGTTATCACGAATAACCTTGCACATTTCTTCTGCTTCTGTGATCAGGTCATTACCCAGCAGCTGACGTTCACCGGTTTCAGACCAGTTGAGAGGTGTACGGCACTTCCTACCATACAGAATTTCAAACGGGGCCTTGCCGGAACTTGCTTGGAAACTGTTGTTGTACGAGAATTCAGCATAAGGAAGGCAATCCTCCCACTTCATGCCGAAGGAGATAACACAAGCTCTGAGCATATCTTCAAGAATCTGGTTGACACGCTCGACTTGACCGCTTGTTTGAGGATGGAAAGCAGTGCTGAAGCGAATGCTGGTGCCCATGGCCTTCTGAAAAGAATCCCAGAACTTGGAGGTAAAGATGCTGCCACGGTCTGAAGATATCACTTGAGGAATACCGTGCAGAGAGACAATGCGGGAGGTGTAGAGCTCCGCCAATTGAGCTGCAGTGATTGACTCTTTGATAGGCAAGAAATGAGCCACTTTGGTCAGCTTGTCGATGACAACGAATATAGCATCATTGCCACGCTTGGACTTAGGAAACCCAGTCACGAAGTCCATTTCAATGTGGTTAAACTTCCATTCTGGAATGGCGAGAGGTTGGAGGAGACCTGCTGGCCTTTGGTGTTCTGCTTTCACTCTTCTGCAGACATCACATTCATTCACGAATTGAGCGATCTCGCGCTTCATTCGAGTCCACCAATAAGTTTGCTTCAGGTCTTGATACATCTTCGTGCTCCCAGGGTGGATGGAGAGGAGAGAGTTGTGAGCCTCATTCATTATCACTTTACGAAGTTCACCTTTGGGCACAACAATTCGATCCTCGAAGAAGAGAGTGTCCTTGTCATCAAGTCGGTAGCACTTGTACTTGGACTGACTCTTTGCAATACCAATCTTCACCTTTTTCACCATAGCATCAAGAAGCTGGGCTTGGCGAATCTGGTCTTCCAAGGTAGGAGAAACTTGAAGGTTGGCAAGGAAACCTTGAGGAACAACTTGCAGATTAAGTTTGCGGAAAGCTTCACACAGCTCGGGTTGATAAGGCTTGAGAATCAGACTGTTGCAATATGCTTTTCTGCTCAAAGCGTCAGCAATCACATTAGCCTTGCCTAGGGTATACTCGATACTCGGATTGTACTCTTGAATCATTTCGACCCATCGAGTCTGCCTGAGGTTGAGATTAGGCTGAGTGAAGATGTACTTGAGACTCTTGTGATCGGTGAAAATGTCCACTTTCCTTCCCAAGAGAAGATGTCTCCAAGTCAACAATGCGTGCACAACTGCCGCCAACTCGAGATCATGAGTGGGGTAGTTCTTCTCATTTGGCTTCAACTGGCGAGAGGTATAAGCAACAACTTTCTTCTCTTGCATTAGTACTGCACCGAGACCTTGGAGAGAGGCATCACAAAAGACCTCGTACGGCTTGGTTTCATCAGGCGGAGTTAGAACTGGAGCAGTGATCAATTTCTCTTTCAAAGCGTTGAAAGCAACATCACACTCCGGAGACCAAACGTACTTGACGTGCTTCTGAAGAAGATTTGAGAGAGGCTTCGCGATCTTGGAGAAGTTTTCAATGAATCTTCGACAATAACTTGCAAGACCGAGGAAGCTACGGAGTTGCTTCACATTCTGAGGAGGTTCCCAATTAACAATTGCAGACACCTTCTCAGGATCCACGGAAATGCCCTTGGCAGAGATAATATGACCAAGATAAAGAACCTCATCGAGCCAAAACTCACACTTGGAGAACTTGGCATAGAATTGATGTTCCCTTAGCTTGTCAAGAACCAAACGCAAGTGTTTGGCATGATCTTCCTTGTTCTTCGAGAAAACCAGGATATCATCGAGATAGACCAAAACGAAGTCGTTGGTGTAGGGGTTGAAGATGAAGTTCATCATGCGAGAGAACGTCGGAGGAGCATTAGCGAGGCCAAAAGACATAACTGTGTATTCATATGACCCATAGCTTGTTCTGAACGCCGTCTTCGGAATATCTTGTTCACGAATGCGAATTTGATGATAACCCATACGGAGATCAAGCTTGGAGAATACTTGGGCACCCTTGAGTTGTTCGAATAGCTCATTAATGTTGGGAAGTGGATACTTGTTCTTGATGGTCTTCTTGTTCAATGGACGGTAATCAACACAAAGTCGGTCCGTTCCATCCTTCTTCTTCACAAAAAGAACACCACAACCCCACGGAGAAGTACTAGGCCGAATGAGACCCATACTTTCTTGCTTATCGAGCTGTTTCTTCAACTCCTTCAACTCTTCGGGGCCGAGCTTGTAAGGCCGTTTGCACACCGGTTCCGTACCGGGCTCAAGTTCAATAACGAATTCAACTGGCCGGTTTGGAGGCATGCCTGGGAGTTCTTCAGGGAAGACATCTTGATACTCACAAACAACCGGAATCTGCGAAATAGCATCCAATTCACCCTTCTCATTGAGAGAGAATAACCGGATGGTATTATCCCGAGCAGCAAAGACAATCACTTCCTCAGACGAATGAGTCAGTTGAATCTGCTTGGCTGCGCAATCCAGCTGAGCTTTATGTTTAGAGAGCCAGTCCATCCCAAGAATGAGGTCGATATCAGAATTGCCAAGAACCATAGGAGAAGCCAAGAACTTGAATTCACCCAACATGATGGAAATATCCGGAATCTCCTGATTGGCGAGCAAACATTTGGCCGGAGATACCACTGCTAACGGACTATGCATCGCTTGGGAAAAGAACTCATGCTTAGATGCAAAAGGCTTCGAGATGAAACAATGTGATGCACCTGTATCAAAAAGTACTTTTGCAGGAACATCGTTAACAGGAAGGTTACCCATGATCACATCTGACGAATCCTCTGCTTGAGCTGCATTCACCATATTGACCTTGGCGTGCTTGGGATTGTGCTTGACCACAGCTGTACTTGCCGATCTGACAGGAGGAGGAGGAGGAAGACGCCTCTGGTTGAAACACTTGTTAGCGTAGTGGCCCTTCTGTTGGCACTTGTTGCACGTGACCTCTGAGAGCGGACGGTGGTACGGAGCACTCGATCTTGGAGCTTGAGACGAAGTCTTGTTCTGAAAGCCTGGGTTGGGTGGGTGGGAAGAACCACTGCCACCTTTGCTCTTCTACTGATACGGCTGACGGAACGGAGGAGGAGGAAGCCAATACTTCTGCTGCTTGGTAACTTGAGTAGAGGACGAAGACGAAGTGTCTCTGACTCGCTTCCTGGAAGCATCACACCTGAGCTGAGCAGCCTCTTGCTTCAGTGCCATGTTGTAGAACTCATCGTATCTCAGCGGCTCGAAGAGGACAAGAGCGAGCTGAATTTCTTCACGAAGACCACCCCTGAACTGATAGATCATGCTCTTCTCATCAGGAACATCCTGCTTGGCAAAACGGGCGAGCTTCTGGAACAACTTGTTGTAGTCATAGACAGACAAAGAGCCTTGCTTCAGATTGCGGAATTCTTCACGTTTGCTTTCAGTCACACGTTGAGGAATGTGATGAGCGCGGAAATCACGACGGAAATCATCCCAAGTGATCAAACGTCCACCTCTGGAATCCCGGTACTGCTGAAACCACTCTGCGGCCTGATCCTTGAGCTGGAAAGACGTGAACTTGACGAAATCTTCAGGTCTGACGTTGCTACATTCAAAATGCTTGCCCAGATCGACTAACCAATCATCAGCATCGGTAGCCTCAACGCAGTTACTGAACGTCTTTGGACCATTTGCAAGGAACTGATGCAGAGTTGCAAACTGGTTCTGGTTGCTGCCTTGATTCGCTTGACTGCTTTGATTCCGCTCTTGGATGATTTGCATGATCAGCTGAGTATTTGCATTAGTAGCAGCCATCACAGCCTGCCATGCTTCCGGAGGAGGCGGAGGTGGCGGAGGATCTGGGTTCGGAGTGGTGCGCGTTGGAGGAGCCATCCTGAAGAGGTTGACCACCATTAGCACACAAATAGAGAAATATAGAAGGTGAATCCAACGAAATGAAAATTGCAACATAAGTCTTCACATCCGAACAAAATGAACGAATGCACTTCTCTTGATGTGGTCACGTATTCCTAAATTGCGAAGCCACGAAGAATCATGGTAGAAGAGGTACATCAACGAGGGATGGACTCAACATATGACGTCGGAGAAGAAGGAACACCACAACTCAAAATAAAACCAAGAGTTGGCTTGCGGAATAAGCCGGAACAAACATATGATAGAAATTTCGTCCGAAGTGTTCGTGGTAGGACCTACACGGGCTCGACCGTACAACACCATCATGTACAAGGCAGTGCACATGACATACGAAGCGTCCCCGAGTCAGCATAGCCAAGGACTCTTTAAGACACAACGAGGCCACTGTAAAATCGATCGTGAATAGGCGAACCACTAGACGTCGAACCCCAATTTCATATCACACATCTGTTGGAAAGATATCCTAAGGCTACTAGAATTCCCACCTATGAAATTCCCGAAATTTTCCGGTTATGCAATCAGGTGTTGAGGATACAGGGGAAGCATAATATCTCACCCAAGCTAGCAAATCCTACATCCAGCTGCATCCATCCTTCAACACATAACCAAGAAACCTTCGGAAACCATCTATCTCAACCTTCGAAAAACATCCGTTATACAAGTTATGGCGATACTCCCGAACTCCCGCCCCAGTACTGGGTGGCGTCGAGGTTATCTCACCAACGAACTGCATAAAGGAGATTTTCGATGTCGCGCACATATCTCAAGTATACCAGAATTGCAACGATAGAATTATGATGACAACACCTCAGAGCTCAACTCCCCGGGACACTTCCACTAAACCCCTGACAGGAGGCACCAAGACAGTATTCTCATCATAAGCCATCAGAACAAAACTAAGATACTCGCGTGATCCTAAATTTTTTTTTGTGAAATTTGAGAAGAGAAGAGTCAAAACTCTACGTCAGGATGCCTTACCAGAGCGATGAGGAGACTGGGAAGTAAAAAGAATTCCTAAGCTCTCCGATATATAATTCCTAAGGACTCAAAACATTTTTCTAGACACAACTCGGCTGCTAGAAACGATCAAGCAATGGGGCTCCTAAGGTCGGGGAAGGCTCTGATTACCAACTTGTAACACCCTCGATGCGACTATATCTCCCACGTGTCGAGGCACGACTTAGAGGCATAATCGCATTGAAGGCATAAGTCGCAAGTGAGGCAAGCTTCACACAACCCATGTACATATGAATATAAAGGGGGAATAAATATAATAGTTGGCTTACACTCGCCACGTCACGTCAAGGTACATAAATAGCATCCATCATACAAACACTCATGGCCCGACTACGGCGCCAAAATAGAAAAGACCCCCCAACATGCGACTAATCCCTAAATCGAACCCCGAGCAGGCACCACTACTGATCATCAGGAAAAGAAACATAGTATCGCTGAGAGTCCTCGTCGTACTCCCACTTCAGCTCGAACGCGCCATCCGGAGGAGTATCATCGGTCCCTGCATCTGGTATAATAGTAATCTGTGAGCCACAAGGACTCAGCAATCTCGCACCCTCGCGATCAAGACTATTTAAGCTTAATAGGTAAGGAAGGGGGTAATGTGAGTGGAGCTGCAGCAAGCGACTAGCATATATGGTGGCTAACTTATTCGCAAACGAGAGCGAGAAGAGAAGGCAAAGCACGAGCGGTAACTGAATAGAGCAGACTACGCAAGCATAACTCCAACGCCGTGTCCACTTCCCGGACTCCGCCGAGAAGAGGCCATCACGGCAACACACGCAGTTGATTCATTTTAATTAATTAAGTTCAAGTTATCTACAACCGGACATTAACAAATTCCCATCTGCCCATAACCGCGGGCACGGCTTTCGAAAGATCAATCCCTGCAGGGGGGTCCCAACTTAGCCCATAACAAGCTCTCACGGTCAACGAAGGAATAGACCTCCACCCAGGACCCACCGATCAGACTCGGTATCCCGGTACAACAAGATGATTCGACAGGTCAAAACTAGTCCAGCAACACCGCCCGAATGCGCCGACAAATCCCGATAGGAGCTGCACATATCTCTTTCTCAGGGCACACTCAGATTGTCCAAACTTCCGGTAGGCCAGCCCAGAGTTGCCCCTGGTGGCCACCGGCGGCTGACGTTCCGGACCAACACTCAGAGGAGCACTGGCCCGTAGGGGGCTAAAATAAAGATGACCCTCGGGTTCCGGAAACCCAAGGGAAAGAAAAAGGGTAGGTGGCAAATGGTAAAACCAATGTTGGGCATTGCTGGAAAAGCTTTAATCAAGGCGAACTATCAAGGGGTTCCCATTATAGCCCAACCGCGTAAGGGACGCAACAAACCGGGAACATAACACCGATATGACGGAAACTAGGGCGGCAAGAGTGGAACAAAACACTAGGCGAGAGGCCGAGCCTTCCACCCTTTACCAAGTATATAGATGAGTAAAGATAACATAGCAATATAGTGATATCCCAACAAGTAAATAAATGTTCCAACTAGGAACGGCTCCAATCTTCACCTGCAACTAACAATGCTATAAGAAGGGCTGAGCAAAGCGGTAACATAGACAATCAATGGTTTGCTAGGACAAAGGTGGGTTAGAGGCTCAATCATGGCAATTGGGAGGCTGACAAGCAAGTGGTAGGCATCGTAGCATTGGCAAAGCAAAAGAGCGAGCAAACTAGCAAAGCAAAGATAGTAGTGATTTCAAGGGTGTGATCATCTTGCCTGCACAGTTGTCAGAATTGACTGGATCCTCAAAAGCAAACTCAACGGGCTCCTCGTTAGCGAACTCGTCTCCCGGCTCTACCCAACAACACAAACAAGCAACAAGGATACAATCAACCACGTGCAAGGGCAAACAATAAGATGCAAAGATGATATGCTATGCGGGATGCGATGCGGGATGCAAGAATGCAACAGGTAACAGGAAATGCATGAACCTGGCCTCAAATTGGAAATCCAAGTGTGCCACTGGATAGAGGGGAAGAAATCCCCTGAAAACGATATAAAGATCATGGCAATCGGAGCTACGGTTAAGAAATGGCAAGCGTTTTACTAAACGAACCGATCTGCGATTTACAGCAACATGCCTCCTAAATGCAACAAAATGAACATGCTACAGCCACCCAACATGAAAACAAATTACAAGGCAGTGATGTACTCATCAAGCTTATAAAATCATCATGACTGAGGCATAGGCAAATTCATCCATTAAGGGCTTCAAACAAGCATGGCAAAACTGAATAAGCAAAACAGATTTCAGACTTAGCGAAATTAACGCTAGTCTGAAATTTCAGACCACGATGCTCTCTTCGGAGCAGCAAAACAACATGAAGGAAAACCTGAACATGGCAAGTAAGACCATGGCATGGAGCTACTCAACAAGCTTAACAAAACACCCAAAATTACCTGGGGCCAAAAGGGTTCACAAAATACTCTACCGAGTACACGAACATCGATGAAACACAATCAGTTTTCAGACTTAGTGAAAACTGGGACATGCTGAAATAATAACTCACGGAGGCATATAAACGAGCTCGATGCTCTCACTACGGTGCAAGTCATGGCAAGGTAAGCATATATCCATAAAGTAGGCACAAAATTCTAGCTAGACATGGCAAGAACAATGGCATAGCATGCATGGATCACTAGCAATAACTCCGGCAAAATCGCAAGAGTTAACGATCTGCCCAAAACAGCAACTATCCAAAAGTTGAGCTCGATTGAGTCAACCTAGGGTGCTCCAACATAACAAGTAAAGACATGGATGGATTAAGCAAAACAAGCATAAAAAATCACTCTTACTGATCATCCTCAAAAGAGGCACGGATCACTAGGAAACAAGCCGAACATATAGCATCGTGAACTAAAACGGCTCAGACTTAGTGAAAATCACTAAGTCCCTGAAATCTGAAATCTCAGGTAGCCATCTTCGCAAGCTTGCACAAGACAACACACACATCCTAAAAATACATGGAAGGCACCTCTGGAAAGAATACAACATGCTTAACAATTCATCCCAAAGGGGCACAGGCATATCATGCACGGATTAAATATGGCAAAAATGACAAAAGTGCATGTTGGATTAACGGATCTGCAATTTAACTCAACATGCCTCCTTCCAACACCATTTTGGGCAACCAGATGACCTCAAATGCAAATGATGCAATGGAATGAAATGATGTACTCGTCGAGACGAAGAATTTTACATATCATACGCACAAATCGGAGCTACGGATGAGGAGATATGGCAGGTCAAAGTTGCACGAAAAATTAGGGTTAGGGACGAAAGTCAACCGAGATGGATCTCTCAGATCCAGATCCAGCGCGCGGATTTTGAGGATCGCCGGAGATCCTCGCCGGAGTTCCTGTAGCAGCGGCGAGGTGGCGACGTGGAATGGCCGGAGTGGCCGCGGGGATCACCGGGGCGCGGGTCCGGCGCGGGCGGCCGGCCGGGGACGCGGTCGCCGGAGATGGGCGGCGGGCGGCGCTTGGTCGGCGGGGCGCGGGCCGCCGGAGTTCGTTGCCGGCGAGCTTCGCTTGGCGGGGCGGCGAGGCGCGGGCCGGCCGCGGGGAAGACGGTTGGCGCGGGCGGTGGGGGAGTGGCCCGGGAGGCGGCGCGGGAGGGCCCGCCCCGGGCTTCGGCGGGCCGGCGGTGGGAGGAGGGAGGCGGCGCCACGTGGCGGCCCCTTAGTGGCCGCGGGCGGCGGCGGCGTTCGTCCGGGTCGGGACGGACATGTCCGGCCGGGCGCGGGGCTCCGAGATCTCTCTCTTTTTTTTAGGGTTTCGAGGTGGGAGACGGGATCCGAAAATGGAGGGGGTATAAATAGGCATAGAGGGAGCTAGGAGAGTCCAAATGAGGTGCGGTTTTCGCCCACACGATCGTGATCGAACGACCGAGACGATGGAGCTGAGTTTGGTGGGTTTTGGGACAAAATGGAGGGGTGTTGGGCTGCACACACACGAGGCCTTTTCGGTCCCTCGGTTAACCGTTGGAG
The DNA here is from genome assembly GCA_034509565.1 of Triticum monococcum. NCBI lineage: Eukaryota > Viridiplantae > Streptophyta > Magnoliopsida > Poales > Poaceae > Triticum > Triticum monococcum. The sequence continues at coordinate 575,933,273 of CM067847.1, forward strand.
TATCAAACGAAGTCCAAATGACCCGAAATTTGACAGGCGGTCTACCGGTAGTAAACCAAGGCCGCATGGCAAGTCTCGGCCCAATCCGGAAATGTTTAATCCCCACACACGAAAGAAAGCTAGAAATGGCCACCGGAGGAGAACGAAGCGCCGGAATGCAAAATGGACAACGGGAAAAATGCTCGAATGCATGAGATGAACATGTATGCAAATGCAATGCACGTGACGACATGATATGAGATGCACGAAAACGAAAACAACACACAGAGACAAGGACCTGAACCCGAGAATTAAATATAACTTAATGCCGGAAACGGCATGAGTCGGAGTACAATTGGGGAAGGTTACATGTGGGACGTTACAACACTCCACCACTACGAAAAGATCTTGTCCCGAGATCTAGGACTGAAAGAATTCCGGGTACTCAGAACGGAGGTGATCCTCGCGTTCCCAGGTAGCTTCACGGTCGGAATGGTGTGACCACTTGACTTTGAGAAACTTGATTGACTTGTTGCGAGTTTTGCGTTCAGTCTCTTCAAGGATTGCAACTGGGTGCTCACGGTAGGAGAGATCTTCTTGGAGCTCAATGTCCTCAAAGTTGACGGTGCGCTCGGGCGCCTTGAAGCACTTACAGAGTTGCGAGACGTGAAACACATCATGAACATTGGCAAAGGTTGCAGGAAGCTCGAGTTGATAGGCGAGGTCGCCTCTCTTGCCGACGATCTTGAAAGGCCCGACGTATCTTGGGGCAAGCTTCCCTTTGATACCGAAGCGACGAGTCCCTTTCATTGGAGAGACGCGGAGGTAGACATGATCTCCGATCTCGAAAGCCAAATCACGGTGCTTGCTGTCGTAATAGCTCTTCTGACGAGACTGGGCTGCTTTGAGGTTATCACGAATAACCTTGCACATTTCTTCTGCTTCTGTGATCAGGTCATTACCCAGCAGCTGACGTTCACCGGTTTCAGACCAGTTGAGAGGTGTACGGCACTTCCTACCATACAGAATTTCAAACGGGGCCTTGCCGGAACTTGCTTGGAAACTGTTGTTGTACGAGAATTCAGCATAAGGAAGGCAATCCTCCCACTTCATGCCGAAGGAGATAACACAAGCTCTGAGCATATCTTCAAGAATCTGGTTGACACGCTCGACTTGACCGCTTGTTTGAGGATGGAAAGTAGTGCTGAAGCGAATGCTGGTGCCCATGGCCTTCTGAAAAGAATCCCAGAACTTGGAGGTAAAGATGCTGCCACGGTCTGAAGATATCACTTGAGGAATACCGTGCAGAGAGACAATGCGGGAGGTGTAGAGCTCCGCCAATTGAGCTGCAGTGATTGACTCTTTGATAGGCAAGAAATGAGCCACTTTGGTCAGCTTGTCGATGACAACGAATATAGCATCATTGCCATGCTTGGACTTAGGAAACCCAGTCACGAAGTCCATTTCAATGTGGTCAAACTTCCATTCTGGAATGGCGAGAGGTTGGAGGAGACCTGCTGGCCTTTGGTGTTCTGCTTTCACTCTTCTGCAGACATCACATTCATTCACGAATTGAGCGATCTCGCGCTTCATTCGAGTCCACCAATAAGTTTGCTTAAGGTCTTGATACATCTTCGTGCTCCCAGGGTGGATGGAGAGGAGAGAGTTGTGAGCCTCATTCATTATCACTTTACGAAGTTCACCTTTGGGCACAACAATTCGATCCTCGAAGAAGAGAGTGTCCTTGTCATCAAGTCGGTAGCACTTGTACTTGGACTGACTCTTTGCAATACCAATCTTCACCTTTTTCACCATAGCATCAAGAAGCTGGGCTTGGCGAATCTGGTCTTCCAAGGTAGGAGAAACTTGAAGGTTGGCAAGGAAACCTTGAGGAACAACTTGCAGATTAAGTTTGCGGAAAGCTTCACACAGCTCGGGTTGATAAGGCTTGAGAATCAGACTATTGCAATATGCTTTTCTGCTCAAAGCGTCAGCAATCACATTAGCCTTGCCTAGGGTATACTCCATACTCGGATTGTACTCTTGAATCATTTCGACCCATCGAGTCTGCCTGAGGTTGAGATTAGGCTGAGTGAAGATGTACTTGAGACTCTTGTGATCGGTGAAAATGTCCACTTTCCTTCCCAAGAGAAGATGTCTCCAAGTCAACAATGCGTGCACAACTGCCGCCAACTCGAGATCATGAGTGGGGTAGTTCTTCTCATTTGGCTTCAACTGGCGAGAGGTATAAGCAACAACTTTCTTCTCTTGCATCAGTACTGCACCGAGACCTTGGAGAGAGGCATCACAAAAGACCTCGTACGGCTTGGTTTCATCAGGCGGAGTTAGAACTGGAGCAGTGATCAATTTCTCTTTCAAAGCGTTGAAAGCAACATCACACTCCGGAGACCAAACGTACTTGACGTGCTTCTGAAGAAGATTTGAGAGAGGCTTCGCAATCTTGGAGAAGTTTTCAATGAATCTTCGACAATAACTTGCAAGACCGAGGAAGCTACGGAGTTGCTTCACATTCTGAGGAGGTTCCCAATTAACAATTGCAGACACCTTCTCAGGATCCACGGAAATGCCCTTGGCAGAGATAATATGACCAAGATAAAGAACCTCATCGAGCCAAAACTCACACTTGGAGAACTTGGCATAGAATTGATGTTCCCTTAGCTTGTCAAGAACCAAACGCAAGTGTTTGGCATGATCTTCCTTGTTCTTCGAGAAAACCAGGATATCATCGAGATAGACCAAAACGAAGTCGTTGGTGTAGGGGTTGAAGATGAAGTTCATCATGCGAGAGAACGTCGGAGGAGCATTAGCGAGGCCAAAAGACATAACTGTGTATTCATATGACCCATAGCTTGTTCTGAACGCCGTCTTCAGAATATCTTGTTCACGAATGCGAATTTGATGATAACCCATACGGAGATCAAGCTTGGAGAATACTTGGGCACCCTTGAGTTGTTCGAATAGCTCATTAATGTTGGGAAGTGGATACTTGTTCTTGATGGTCTTCTTGTTCAATGGACGGTAATCAACACAAAGTCGGTCCGTTCCATCCTTCTTCTTCACAAAAAGAACACCACAACCCCACGGAGAAGTACTAGGCCGAATGAGACCCATACTTTCTTGCTTATCGAGCTGTTTCTTCAACTCCTTCAACTCTTCGGGGCCGAGCTTGTAAGGCCGTTTGCACACCGGTTCCGTACCGGGCTCAAGTTCAATAACGAATTCAACTGGCCGGTTTGGAGGCATGCCTGGGAGTTCTTCAGGGAAGACATCTTGATACTCACAAACAACCGGAATCTGCGAAATAGCATCCAATTCACCCTTCTCATTGAGAGAGAATAACTGGATGGTATTATCCCGAGCAGCAAAGACAATCACTTCCTTAGACGAATGAGTCAGTTGAATCTGCTTGGCTGCGCAATCCAGCTGAGCTTTATGTTTAGAGAGCCAGTCCATCCCAAGAATGAGGTCGATATCAGAATTGCCAAGAACCATAGGAGAAGCCAAGAACTTGAATTCACCCAACATGATGGAAATATCCGGAATCTCCTGATTGGCGAGCAAACATTTGGCCGGAGATACCACTGCTAACGGACTATGCATCGCTTGGGAAAAGAACTCATGCTTAGATGCAAAAGGCTTCGAGATGAAACAATGTGATGCACCTGTATCAAAAAGTACTTTTGCAGGAACATCGTTAACAGGAAGGTTACCCATGATCACATCTGACGAATCCTCTGCTTGAGCTGAATTCACCATATTGACCTTGGCGGGGCTCCGAGATCTCTCTCTTTTTTTAGGGTTTCGAGGTGGGAGACGGGATCCGAAAATGGAGGGGGTATAAATAGGCATAGAGGGAGCTAGGAGAGTCCAAATGAGGTGCGGTTTTCGCCCACACGATCGTGATCGAACGACCGAGACGATGGAGCTGAGTTTGGTGGGTTTTGGGCCAAAATGGAGGGGTGTTGGGCTGCACACACACGAGGCCTTTTCGGTCCCTCGGTTAACCGTTGGAGTATCAAACGAAGTCCAAATGACCCGAAATTTGACAGGCGGTCTACCGGTAGTAAACCAAGGCCGCATGGCAAGTCTCGGCCCAATCCGGAAATGTTTAATCCCCACACACGAAAGAAAGCTAGAAATGGCCACCGGAGGAGAACGAAGCGCCGGAATGCAAAACGGACAACGGGAAAAATGCTCGAATGCATGAGACGAACATATATGCAAATGCAATGCACGTGACGACATGATATGAGATGCACGAAAACAAAAACAACACACGGAGACAAGGACCCGAACCCGAGAATTAAATATAACTTAATGCCGGAAACGGCATGAGTCGGAGTACAATTGGGGAAGGTTACATGTGGGGCGTTACACCTGATGAAGTCGTGCTCCTGCTGGTCGGTGAACTCAGCCAATGGGTCTGGGATCCCCTGACGTTCACGTTCTGCGTCCTCCTTAGCCCACACGGGCCTCTTTCCTATGTAACCACGACTTCCAAGGCGGTGGTTCCCCATGTTCTTTGCCTGCAGCTGCTTGCCTCTCTCCGACCTCGCCTTGGCAGCTTCTTCATTGCAAGTCTGCTTGAACATTTCAAAGTCCTCTATCGTAATTTTCTGATTGTATGCAACAATCTCGGCGTAGGTTTCATGGTCTAGTTCAATCACCTTTTCCACCCTAGTTTTCCAAGCGCTCGATCCATTGCTGAACTTCCCTAGGGCTTCGTTGTTGATTTTTTCATGGCATCATCATCCCATGGGTTGACATGTCATTCCGACCAGGGAACATGAATCTTGCGTGCAACCTAGTTAGGAGTAGCTTCTTCAAATTTTCATTCTTCCGGGCACCGGCGACGTTCTACTTGCAACTATATTGGCTCGAACTCGCCAAGGTGCACCGCCGTGACCACCAGTCTTCCTGTGCCGAGCTCATTTGGGCGTCATGTCCTCTTTTCCTTCTTTCCCTCACTGGCTTGGGAGGTCCCACCTTCCGTGTTGTAGTTAGGAACATCATCGGTGCCAGTCTCAGTGCCGGTGTCGTTGGTGGTGTCGGGGGTTGGGTGCAACATATGCCAATGGATGGCTTATCATGGTGGGAGCGAGTAGAACGTCGCCGGTGCCCGGAAGAGGGATGAGGCATAGACACGAACGCCGGCGTACTTTACCCAGGTTCGGGGCTCTCCTAGGAGATATAACCCTAGTCCTGCTCTGCGGGGTCTCCGCATGATCACTAAAGCACAAGTGAGTATAATGGTGCTCCTTGAGTTGTATGCTGGAAGTAGGAGAAGGCAGGGCTAGCTCTCCCCTTCCTCTATGGGCTGGTCTAGTTCTAACAGGTTGGGCACCATTTGCATGGGTGCCCTGGGGGTTTTATATAGGCCTACCCCCTAGGGGTACAATGGTAATCCAGCCGGGCGTAGGGCCCGGCCGTCAGTCTCTTTCGCCGCCGGCTTCTCCGCCGACTGCTGGGGCCCGCCGCCTGGTGGGCCCCACCGACTGGTTGGGTACTGATACGTCTCCAACGTATCTACTTTTCCAAACACTTTTGTCATTGTTTTGGACTCTAACTTGCATGATTTGAATGGAACTAACCCGGACTGACGCTGTTTTCAGCAGAATTACCATTGTGTTATTTATGCGCAGGAGCAAACATTCTCGGAATGACCTGAAAGTTCACAGAGACACTTTTCAGAAAATAAGAAAAATACCTGCCAAAGATGAAGGCCAGGGGGCCACCACCTTGCCACAAGGGTGGGGTGCGCTCCTGCCCCCCCTAGGGCGCGCCCCCTACCTCGTGGGCCCCCTATTGCCTATCCGACTCCAACTCCACCTCCATATATTGAGTTTCGGGGAGAAAAAAATTGGAGAGATGAAATCATCGCATTTTACGATACGAAGCCGCCGCCAAGCCCTAAAACAACTCAGGAGGGCTGATCTAGAGTCCGTTCGGGGCTCCGGAGAGGGGAATCCGTCGCCATTGTCATCATCAACCATCCTCCATCACCAATTTCATGATGCTCACCGCCGTGCGTAAGTGATTCCATCATAAGCTTGCTGGACGGTGATGGGTTGGATGGGATCTATCATGTAATCAAGTTAGTATTGTTAGGGTTTGATCCCTAGTGTCCACTATGTTCTGAGATTGATGTTGCTACGACTTTGCTATGCTTAATGCTTGTCACTAGGGCCTGAGTGCCATGATTTCAGATCTGAACCTATTATGTTTTCGTAAATATATGACTGTTCTTGATCCTAACTTGCAAGTCTATAGTCACCAATTATGTTTTATGATACGTTAACCCCGAAGTGATAATAATCGGGATACTTACCGATGATGACCGTAGTTTGAGGAGTTCATGTATTCATTATGTGTTAATGCTTTGTTCCGGTTCTCTATTAAAAGGAGGCCTTAATATCCCTTAGTTTCCGTAAGGACCCCGCTGCCACGGGAGGGTAGGAGAAAAGATGTCATGCAAGTTCTTTTCCATAAGCACGTATGACTATGTTTGGAATACATGCCTACATTATATCAATGAACTGGAGCTAGTTCTGTGTCACCCTAGGTTATGACTGTTACATGATGAACCGCATTCGGCATAATTCTCTATCACCGATCCATTGCCTACGAGCTTTCCTTATATTGTTCTTCGCTTATTTACTTTTCCGTTTCTATTGCTATCATCACTACAAAATACCAAAAACATTACTTTTACTACTGTTAGCTTTTGCTACCGTTATCAACACTATCATATTACTTTGCTACTAAACACTATGCTGCAGATATTATGTTTCCAGGAGTGGTTGAATTGACAACTCAGCTGCTAATACTTGAGAATATTGTTTGGCTCCCCTTGTGTCGAATCCATAAATTTGGGTTGAATACTCTACCCTCGAAAACTGTTGCGATCCCCTATACTTGTGGGTTATCGAGACTATTTTCTCGCATCGTTGTCGGGGAGCATAGCTCTATTCTTTGAGTCACTTGGGATATATATCTGCTTATCATTATGAGGAACTTGAGAGATCCAAAAACTAAGATCTATCCCTCAACTACGAGGGGAGGTAAGGAACTGGCATCTAGCTCTGCACTTGATTCACCTTCTATTTTGAGTAAGCTTGCGACACCTACACCTGCTTCTGCTATTCGTTCTGATATGTCGCATGTTATTGATGATGCCACTTCTGCTATGCATGATACTTATGATGAAACTACCTCTATGCCTAATACTACTATGCCACTTAGTGCTTTTCTTGATGAACAACTTGCTAGGGCTAGAGAAATTGAAAATATTGAATCTGATGATACTAATGAAAGTGATGATGAAGAACCACTTGCCATTCCTAAGGGTTATGTTTTTGATCAAGATGCTTCTTTAGCTATATTAGCTTGCAGAAATAGAGCTGAACTTAAAAGATTATTAGTTAAATGGAGTAAGCAACCTCTAAATGCTAATGAAACCTGATCCTGCTTTTGCTACTTCACCTATCTTTGTTACTGATAAGGATTATGAATTCTCTATTGATCCTGATATAATTACCTTGGTTGAATCTGATCCTTTTCATGGTTATGAATCTGAAACTGTTGTGGCACATCTTACTAAACTGAATGATATAGATACCCTGTTCACTAAAGATGAGAGAACTCGCTACTTTTATATCCTTAAAATATTTCCGTTCTCATTAAAGGGTGATGCTAAGATATGCTTTAATTCTCTTGATTCTGGTTGTGTGCGTAGTCCCGAAGATATGATTTATTACTTCTCTACTAAATATTTCCCTGCTCATAAGAAACAAGCTGCTTTAAGGGATATATATAATTTTGTGCAAATTGAAGAAGAGAGTCTCCCACAAGCTTGGGGGAGGCTTCTCCAATTACTTAATGCTTTGCCCGATCATCCTCTTAAGAAAAATGAAATACTTGATATCTTTTATAATGGACTAAGCGATGCCTCCAGAGATTACCTGGATAGTTGTGTTGGTTCTGTTTTCAGGGACAGAACACCGGATGAAGCTGAAATTCTATTAAATAATATGTTGACAAATAAAAATAATTGGAAATCTCCAGAGCTAATTCCTGAGCCTACTCCTAAACCAACTCTGAAGAAGAGGGGTATTCTATTTCTCAGTCCTGAAGATATGCAAGAAGCAAAGAAATCTATGAAAGGAAAGGGTATTAAAGCTGAAGATGTTAATAATTTACCTCCTATTGAAGAAATACATGGTCTTAATTTACCGCTTGTTGAAGAAACATATAATCCAAATCCTTAACCTATTGAAGAAACTCATGGTCTTGATAACCTGACACAGGTAGTAAAGGAAAATTCTCTCTATAGATATGATAAAGCTGTAATCCCATTTACTAAAATTGCTAGCCCATGCTTAGATGAGTTTGATAAATTTATGGCTAAGCAAGAAGATTTTAATGCTTATTTTGGCAGACAATTAAAATACAATTCAAATATGCTTGGACACTTGTGTGATTATATGGCTAATGTCAAAGGTGGACTTAAACTTATTAGTAAACATGCTTCTATGGTTACAACACAAGTAGAACAAGTACTTAAAGGTTAAAATGATTTGCTCAATGAATGGAATAATAAGAATAATGATAGTGATGTTAGAGTTATGACTAGAGGTAGTAGAATGACTCAGGAACCTTTGAATCCTGAAGGCCACCTTAAGAGAATTGAGCAAGATTCTCAGAGAAATAATATAGATACACCTAGTTCTTCTAAAAAGAAGAAAAAGAAAAATGATAGGACTTTGCATGCTTCTAGTGATCCTATTGTTGAAACACCTGAGAATCCAAATGATATTTCTATTTCTGATGCTGAAACACAACCTGGTAATGAACCTGAAACTAGTGATAATGCTAATAATAATGTTCATGATGATGCTCAACCTAGTAATGATAATGATATAGAAATTGAACCTGATGTTGATCTTGATAACCCACAATCAAAGAATCAACGTTATGATAAGAAAGACTTCGTTGCTAGGAAACATGGTAAAGAAAGAGAGCCTCCTGTTCAGAAACCCATGCCCTTTCCTCCCAAACCATCCAAGAAAAAGGATGATGAGGATTTTGAGCGCTTTGCTGAAATGATTAGACCTATATTTTTGCGTATGTGATTAACTGATATGCTTAAAACCAATCCTTATACTAAGTATATGAAAGATATTATTACAAATAAAAGAAAGATATCGAAAGCTGAAATTTCCACCATGCTTGCTAATTACACTTTTAAGGGTGGAATACCAAAAAACTTGGAGATCCAGGAGTACCCACTATACCATGCTCTATTAAAAGAAACTATGTTAAAACTGCTTTATGTGATCTTGGAGCCGGTGTTAGTGTTATGCCTCTCTCTTTATATCATAGACTTGATTTGAATAAGTTAACACCTACTGAAATATCTTTGGAAATGGCTGATAAATCAATTGCTATACATGTTGGCATTTGTGAGGATGTGCCTGTTGTAGTTGCAAATGTTACTATTTTAACGGACTTTGTTATACTTGGAAGACCCTTTTTGAATACTGCAGGGGCTGTTATTGATTGCACTAAACGCAATGTCACTTTTCATGTTAATGGTAATGAGCACACGGTACACTTTCCGAGGAAACAACCTCAAGTTCATAGTATCAACTCTATTGGAAAAATTCAATCGATTATATTTGGAGGTTTTGAATTTCCTCTTCCTACTGTCAAGAAGAAATATGATATACTTATTATTGGGGATGTGCATATCCCTGTTGAGGTAACATAGTGTTATTCGAAATTTCTCCGGTTCCATGTTATTCGGAATGAGTTTGTTAACCAGACTTGATCAACCATGTTAGTGGATTCCTTTTGATGATCACGAGATGGATGAAACTAGAAGGCACAACCTTCTGTATCCCACTTTTAATTTTTGTTATTTATATAAAATAAAATAAAAATAAATATTTGTCTATCTGTTATCTGATTATCTGTGCAATGTAAAAATACCTCGAAAATAAAAGTTCTCCAAATGCCCTGAAAATTAAATATGAATTTTTTCTAGAATATTTGAGGATTTATGGAACTGAGAACACACCAGGGGGGCCAACCACCTGCCCACGAGGGTGGAGGGCGCGCCTACCCCTCTAGGGTGCGCCCCCTGCCTCGTGGGCCCACGGTGGCCCTCCTCCACTTATCCTTTCACCCACACACTTTATCTCCCCCCCCCCAAACACGAATATCCAGCTCAAGCACGAGTTCTAGCTCATTTTGATGCCATTTTTGATATTCTTGCTCAAAGCACCTCTCACAAAACTGCTTGGGGAGATTGTTCCTTGGTATGTGACTCCCCCATTGGTCCAATTAGTTTTTGTTCTAGTGCTTTATTCATTGCAAATTTTTGCTGCTTAGGTGACCCTGTTCTTGAGCTTGCATGTCAAATTTATATGGTCAAAAGTAGTTTTGATGCATGATATAGGCCCTAGGCACTTGTAGGAGTAGTTACTATCAATATTATTGAGTTTGGTTTACTTTTATTTTGAAGTTACTAAAAAATTTCAGAATTTTTCAGAGGAAGAAAAATGCTTAGGAAAATGTTCCAAGTTGGTTCTTCAAGGAAGCAAGGACCCAGGCTTGCAATGCGTGATGCTGATGAAGAGCCACCAAGAGACGCTGTAGTGCGTCCTTGTGAGTGGCCTTCTGAAAATTTTATGGATCGAGCGTGAACAAAAGAAGAATTCAACGCATATTTGCGTAACGCTGATCTCATGAGCTTCGAGGAAGAGAAGTGCAGTCACTATCATAATCTCACTAGTTCCTTTGTGAGGAGGTTTGAATTTTCAACTTCACGTAATTCTCTAACTGTCCTGTTTGATCTTTATGATAAATCTTATACCATGGACTTATAGGATTTTCCCACTGCATGCAAACTTCCAAAATGGGGTAGTATAAGGGATCCTCGCAAATCTGAATTTAGAGATTTTCTTGCTAGCATAACTGTGGGAGAATCTAGATATATTATACAAGCTACCATAGGGAGCATTCACTTTCCTGCTATACATTATTCTGCTCTCTTCATAGGTAGATGCATAAATGGTAAAGATGAGGCATGTCACATGTGTGTCCCTGACCTCAGTATTCTTAGGAGTGCTGTGACAGGAGACAAATCTTATAATTTGGGAGCCATTGTTGCACGTAGGTTGCATCTTAATAGATTCAATGGAGATTTCTTTGGTGGAATTTATGCAACCCGCGTAGCTAATTTTCTTGGTATAGATGTACGCGAAGATGATATTGAATTACCTCCTGCCTATCTAGATTTTAATGCTATGGTTCACCACCAGTTTGTCGAGAGGAATGAATCACCTCTCTAGTATCGACAAATCTTTGACAGACGCCGTGCTGTCCGTATTACTCTCCCTGCTCCTGCTTTCTTTGATTATTAGGCAAGAGGAGGATATACTATTACTAGAGAGGAGGCAGATGAGTACGAGAGGAGAGAGGAGTCCGCTCGTCGCCACGCTGCAGCTCAGCAGGCGATAGCTGCTGCATCACAGTACAACCCCAACTACTATTATGGATATCAGCCAGGCCAGCCGTGGCCATAGACCAACTTAGGCCAAAAGCCTAAGCTTGGGGGAGAACGTATTTCCCACCGACATTACATTTATGTTCACACACTCATTGCTAGACGTCGGTGCTCATACTTTTTCATTGTATCATCCATGCTAGTTTATTTTTCCTTTTTATGCTTTCTTCGTGTGTGTTTAATAAACCTTAAGAAAAACAAAAAAAATAGTTGTAGCTTTTAGTTAGTTTACTTTCCATGCTTGCTGTAGTAATTAAAAAGAAAACCCAAAAAGATTTCCTGTTCTTCTTTTGCTTCTTGGGAGCTTTCCCGTGTAAATAGTTTTATTTCTTTTCTTTGGGGGTTGATAGGAGAATACCATAATTAAATGGTTGAAGAGGCTCTTATATGCATTATTGTTGATCTTACAAAAGAGCCCATATTGCCTTGTCTTCTCGTGTTTATTGAATGCGTGTAGATTCCAGCTTAGTCTAATGCACATGCACTATTATTATTATTGACATCATTTCGGTCGTGCAAGTGAAAGGCAATTATGATGTTATATGATGGACTGGCTGAGATGAGAAAAGCTGGTATTTCCTTGACCTCTTTTGTTTTTGTAAATAGGATTAGTTCATCGTTCCTGATTCAGCCTATTATGAATAAACATGTTTGCAATGACAACTAGAGATCATAGTTTCTTGTGCCATGCTTGATTAGCTATGAGTTATAATGGTTTACCTTGCGTGCCAACATGCTATTAAAATGGTTATGATGTGGTATGATAGGGTGGTATCCTCCTCTGAATGATTTAAGTGACTTGAATTGGCACATGTTCAAGCATGTAGTTGAAACAAAATCAACATAGCCTTCATGATATTTATGTCCATGGTGGATTATGTCCTACTCATGCTTGCATTCAGTGTTGATTAATTTTAATGCATGTTCATGACTGTTGTCGCTCTCTAGCTGGTCGCCTCCCAGTCTTTTGCTAGCCTTCACCTGCACCAAGCGGGAATACTACTTGTGCATCCAAACTCCTTAAACCCCAAAGTTATTCCACATGAGTCCACTATACCTACCTATATACGGTATCTACCTGCCGTTCCAAGTAAATTTGTATGTGCCAAACTCTAAACATTCAAATAAATATCCTGTTTTGTATGCTCGAATGGCTCATGTATCAACTAGGGTTGTCCGTATCTTCCATGTTAGGCGGGTTATTCTCAAGAGGAGTGGACTCCGCTCCTCACTCACAAGATAAATGGCTGGTCACCAGGATGCCCAGTCCCATGCTTTATGCAAACTAAATCAAAATAATTGCAAACAAAACTCCCCTTGGGACTCTTGTTAGTTGGAGGCACAGATTGTTTTGAGCAAGACATGGATTGATGCTTGTTGGTGGAAGGGGGAGTATAAACTTTACCATTCTGTTTGGGAACCGCTTATAATGTGTGTAGCATGGAAGATATCGCCATCTCTTGGTTGTTATGTTGAAAATGAAAGTATACCGCTCAAAATATTATTCACCTCTATTTCAAAACTGAGCTCTGACACCTATAAAAATCCATGCTTCCCTCTGCGAAGGGCCTATCTATTTACTTTTATGCTGTGTCATCATCCTCTTATTAAAAAGCACCAATTGGAGAGCACCGCTGTCATTTGCATTCATTACTGTTACTTTAGATTGAGTGTGACTTGACTGGATCTCTTTTAGCATGAATTACAATGTCTAGTTAGTCCTTGGTCTTTAAAGGTGCTCTGCATTTATGTTTTGCGGTCTAAGAAAGGGCTAGCGAGATACCATCCTGTTATATCATATTATGATTGTTTTGAGAAAGTGTTGTCATCCGAGTTTTATTATTATGGATCGCTAGTTGATTATGCCATTGATATGAGTAAACTTGAGACCTATGCGTTATTGTGAATGTGGTTAGATATAATATTTGCTGAAAACTTGAATGCTAGCTTTACATATTTACAACAACAAGAGCAAACAAAGATTGTAGAAGTTTTTCTTTATCACTTTCAATTTGTCAACTGAATTTCTTGAGGACAAGCAAAGGTTTAAGCTTGGGGGAGTTGATATGTCTCCAACATATCTACTTTTCCAAACACTTTTGCCCTTGTTTTGGACTCTAACTTGCATGATTTGAATGGAACTAACCCGGACTAACGCTGTTTTCAGCAGAATTACCATGATGTTATTTATGTGCAGGAGCAAATATTCTGGGAATGACCTGAAACTTCACGGAGACACTTTTCAGAAAATAAGAAAAATACCTGCCAAAGATGAAGGCCAGGGGGGCCACCACCTTGCCACGAGGGTGGGGGCACGCCCCGACCTCATGGGCCCCCTGTTGCCTCTCCGACTCCAACTCCACCTCCATATATTGAGTTTCAAGGAGAAAAAAAGTAGAGAGAAGAAATCATCGCGTTTTACGATACGGAGCCACCGCCAAGCCCTAAAACCTCTTGGGAGGGCCGATGTGGAGTCCGTTCGGGGCTCCGGAGAGGGGAATCCGTCACCATCGTCATCATCAACCATCTTCCATCACCAATTTCATGATGCTCACCACCATGCGTGAGTAATTCCATAGTAGGCTTGCTAGATGGTGATGGGTTGGATGGGATCTATCATGTAATCGAGTTAGTTTTGTTAGGGTTTGATCCCTAGTGTCCACTATGTTCTGAGATTGATGTTGCTATGACTTTGCTATGCTTAATGCTTGTCACTAGGGCCCGAGTGCCATGATTTCAGATCTGAACCTATTATGTTTTCATCAATATATGAGTGTTGTTGATCCTAACTTGCAAGTCTATAGTCACCTATTATGTGTTATGATCCGTTAACCCCGAAGTGACAATAATCGGGATACTTACCAGTGATGACCGTAGTTTGATCAATATATGAGTTCATGTATTCACTATGTGTTAATGCTTTGTTCCGATTCTCTATTAAAAGGATGCCTTAATATCCCTTAGTTTCCGTAAGGACCCCGCTGCCACGGGAGGGTAGGACAAAAGATGTCATGCAAGTTCTTTTCCATAAGCACGTATGACTATGTTTGGAATACATGTCTACATTATATCAATGAACTGGAGCTAGTTCTATGTCACCCTAGGTTATGACTTTTACATGATGAACCGCATCCGGCATAATTCTCCATCAGCGATCCATTGCCTATGAGCTTTCCATATATTGTTCTTCGCTTATTTACTTTTCCGTTGCTATCGCTATCATCACTACAAAATACCAAAAACATTACTTTTACTACTGTTACCTTTTGCTACCATTATCACCACTATGATATTACTTTTCTACTAAAAACTTTGCTGCAGATATTAAGTTTCCAGGTGTGGTTGAATTGACAACTCAGCTGCTAATACTTGAGAATATTCTTTGGCTCCCCTTGTGTCGAATCAATAAATTTGGGTTGAATACTCTACCCTCGAAAACTGTGGTGATCCCCTATACTTGTGGGTTATCAGGTACGGGGCCGACAGGCCGCCCCCGCCACTTTCGGGTCTTGTCGGCTGCTGATCGTTGTAGCCGTGACTCTAATGACCCAGGCTTGGTCAGGGGATCGTGGCTACAGCTCCGCCGCCTGGTGGGCGATTACTGTAGCCACTCCGTGTCTCGTCTGGTTAATGGCGCGTGGGTCCCGAGGAAAGGGCAGGCCGACTGCCGGGGGCCGACCTCCATCGGGTGCGACTGGTGGGGCTCTTGCCATCTTCCACGCTCTCGTAGATTGGTGGGGCCCGTTGTCCTTGGGCCGTACTGACAGGCCGTCGTGGGAGCACGACTCCGCCTGCTTGTGGTGATGTCAGGGATGGCATGGCAACAGGGCCGCGCCCGGCGGAGATCTCTGCTGGTACGGTGCACTGTGGCCACGCCTGTCCCTGGATCTCGGGGGGGATGGCCTACACTGCAGACATTCTCTGTCTTGTCCTTCTTGACGAGGGTGCATGCTTCGTTGGCGCCACGGGCCGACTGCTACGGGCCGGCCCTCTCTAGAAGCTGCCAGCTAGGAGTCGGCTTGTCTTGACGTCGCCTCCGGGACTCGGCCGTCTATGGGCAGCCGGCTATTCCTCTAGCCGGCCTCCAGAAGGCGGCGCTTCATCTTGGCGCCTTGAGGGGCGCAGCTAGCCCCGATGAATTGAAAGGTTCTGGGCTTCGGGTTGGCCTACCTGTGGCCCATTACTCCGACAGTAGTCCCCGAAGCTGGTGAGGTGCCGCGGTTGATTAGCCGAGGAGCCTGAACAGTTTCTTTCTCTGAGTGCTTGAGGTGGAGCCTCGTCCGACTTCTGCCGGGCTGACTGGTAGGAGTCGGACTCGCCCAATCTGACTCATCGAAAAATTCGAACGCTTCGGCGGGATCCAAGTGGCGTGCTAGCTAAGCCTCCAGGCCGCCGCCCGTTATGGGCCTGTTACGTGGCGACGAGCGGCCGGGCCAGTCTGCCAACCCACAGTCGCGATGGGACGTGCCTGCTGGCGGGGCCCGCCACTACCACGCCTCGGCACGCGAGTGGATCCGCTGCGACCGAGGTGGGGGGTTGAGTTTCCTGCAGAGTTACTGCGTGCAGTATCTCGCGCGATAAACGCGGGGCGTGGGGTCGTGGGCGCACTAAATCTGTAACACCCCGGACACACCCGCCGGTGGTCGTTACTCCTGGCGGGATCTAGACTGGCCCCACAGATCAATACTAGTCTTTTCTGTGCACTTTGTCCTCACTCGTGCGCACCTGGGAGCAACTTCCCGGTCGGTCACCAGTCCTGACACTACTCCAAGCTGAGCACGCTTAACTTTGGAGTTCTGCCCGAATGGGCTCCCGAAAAAGAAGGAATTCCTTATTGATATGAGTAGTCTATCATCCCTAATAAGCCAGGCCATCACAAAATCCCACGATCGCCCCCTCGGCTTCGCACGCGCATCCTTCCTCCCCACTCTTTCCTCGTTCTTCTTCCTCTCGCAGTTGCGCCTCCAAGCTACACTGAGCGCTGCGGTGGTTCATTCCTGATGAGCTCATCTTCCACCCCCACGCCCCCCACGACGCACTCCCGAGCGTGGGACAGCTCTGAAGTTTATGACGACCACGTTGAATTCCTCCGCCAGACGCGGCGGCTGCTCAGCAAGGACCACGTGAGGGTCCGCCTCACGTCGAGGGGGGAGATCTCGCCGGCGCCGGAGGAGGACGAGCGGGTCGTCTTCCGCTCGCACTACTTGCGCGGCCTTGGCTTCCCGGCGAGTAGCTTCTTGTGGTCCTTCCTCGAATTCTACGGTCTCCAGCCGCACCACCTCACCCCGAACACGGTGGTGCTGCTGTCCGCCTTCGTCACCTTGTGTGAAAGCTTCCTCGGCATCCTCCCCACCATTGAGCTTTGGGGGGAGTTCTTCTACATCAAGCTTGGCACCCTCGTCGCCGGCGTGCCGTCCCAATGCGGCACGTTCATTGCGGTATAGAGGTCGGCGGCTGACAATCCATTTCCTCCCATCACGCTGATCAAGTCAGTGATGATGTGGCAGCGGTCGTACTTCTATGTGAAGAGCGTCTTCACGGAGGGCGACTGGGTCAACTTGCCGGCTTACGAAGCCGGCCCGCCAGAGGGAAGGTGGCCCAACTGGTCGTACCGGGCCAGGACGATGTCGCCTTCTGGAGCCGCCGCCATCGCGCGGCTCCGCGTGTTGACGTAGACGGAGGGCCTGACCGGGCCTGATTTGCTGTCCGCCTTCGTGGCGCGCCAAGTGCCCCCGCTCCAGATCCGCCCTCACATGATCTGCCAGATGAGCGGACATCGGGTCCTGAGTCGGCTGTGCACCAAGGAGATACCTCATGCAAAGGTAGCTCTCATGGTGAACTATCTTGCGAACTGCGAGCTGACGAAGGAGTGGCGGTTTGTCAAGGAGCCGTAGTCACGCACCAATCCCCCGCCTAGGGTAAGTGTTTTTCTTTTTTTTCTATCTCTTTGTTCCCGAGTCCGGCCTGCCTAATCTGACCAATCGGCTTTTGAGCAGAGCCCCCTCCTCCAGCCGGCAGCCGGCATCGCAGGGCCGGAGCGCCAATTCCTCCCCGACCGAGCGGAGAGCGATGTCGATGACCCCGACTTGGGGGCGGCGGCCTTCGAGGACGACACCGAGGGAGGAGGCGGCGAAACAGGCGGCTCGAGGCTCGGAGCCAGCCTCAGGGACCGGCCTGATGACGACTCGTGGGAAGTCGCCCCGCGGCACCAGCCAGGAGTCGGCCAGCCGGGCGCGACCTCGTCCGCCGCGCTGGATGCCCAAGGCGGCGCGGAGAAACGCCGGGCCGTGCTGAGCTTGTTCGATAGTCGGCCGAAAAAACCCAAGGGCTCGGCCGCGGCGACCAAGCGGGACGACGCGGCCACGAAGGCCATCCGTTTCCGCAAGGATGTGAAGAAGCCGCAGCTGGTTTCCACGTAAGTACTGCCTTTATCTTGCACCTTCATTTTTTCTTGTTGATCTTGTGTGAGTTTCTTCACTTTGTTTCCCTTGATCTAGGGCCGCGCTCTCTCTCGAGAAATTGGCCGCCAACTCCGTCGTGGGGTTGGCAGAGACCTCCGCGACCACAAGGCGGATCGATCTGGCCGCCGACCTCCGGGGGGCGAGGGAGCGGAACGCGCGGGAAGCGCGCGAGGAGGCGGAAGCCGCCCGCCTGGAGAAGGCGGAGTAGAGAAGGCGGAGGCCGGCTACGCAGCGAAGAAGCAGGCTGAAGAAGCCACGCAATGCTAGTCGGCGATTTTCATCACTTCCCTGAACTCTGCGCCGCCACCTCCGGAGTTCATGGCGCAGACTGGGGAGGCCGGTGACGAGCACCCGGTCATGGAGAGGGACGGCAGCGACGTCGCTATGCCGAACGTGATTATGCCTCCACCGCCGTCGTCCGGGAGTGCACAAGGCGAGCAGCCAGCGGACCCACCGGTGCCGACAACTGCAAACAAGGTGGCAACGGGCCTGACTCTTGAGGTCGACACACCGACGCATCACCGACTTGCAAAGGCGGCCTTGGCGCCACGCCCGTTGGAGACTGGCGCCGCGAGCTCCTCGAACCTGTACACTGAGGCGACCAGCGCCACGCCCACTGGGTGGGTGCGGTTCGGCAGGACAGGCCCTCTGAACAAGGCGATGCTAGATGTTCAAACCAAACTCCGCGCCAAAGCCGACGCCATCAAGAACTGCAACAAGGCGTATCTGGCATCGCGAGAGGCCATCCGGGTATGCTTCTTGCTTTCTCGTTTTTAACTCTTGTATTACTTTGTGGGGGTGCACCAGTGCACCCACTGGGTGTAGTCACCAAGTTCTGGGCCGGCTGCTGAGCAGGCGGCTCGGAACTTTTATTAGCAGGCTCTAAGTGCTGATATCCTTGCTGCAGGATTATCATAACCTTCGTGTTCTCGCCTACAACACCAAGGTCCTGGAGTTGGATCAACGTGCTGCCGACTTGTCGGAGAGCCGGAGTAAGTCTTCTTCCCTTTCCGTGGGGGCGCGCTGGCGCATCTGCGGGCTGTAGTCCGCAAGATTCGAGCCGACTGCTGAGCAGTCGGGCCGGATCTCCCCAACGACTATTCTTCTTTCTGTTGATGACTCCTTTCTCCGCGGGGGCGCGCTAGCGCACCTGTGGGCTGTAGTCCCCGAGATTCTGGCCGACTACTGAGCAGTTGGGTCGGATCTCCCCGGCGACTGTTCTTCTTTGTTGGCAACGGACGCCTTCCTTTCTTCTTTTCTTCCGCAGAGGCCAACGCCACCTTGTAGCAGCAGCTGGGCAAAGCCAACACTGCGCTGCATGCTAAGGAGGAGGAGCGCAACAAGCTGCCTAAATAGCGTGACCAGCTTGTCGCGCAACTGGCGGAACAGAAGGAGCTCCTCAAGAAGGCCCAGAAGGAGATGGAGGACATGGAGACTAGCCTCCTTGCTGAGTCTGTGATCGAACGCTCTGCCTGGACCGACAAGGAGGCGATGTTGACTTCTGGATTTCGCGAGATCAAGGACATAGTCGATGGTGAGCTTCCCTCTTTTTCCTTCTTTGAGCTGCCGGCCGTTGGTCGAGCCGGCTTCTCGTCTTTACCTTTGGCTCTTTGCTATCTGTCTTGGCAGACTTCTTCCCTGGTCACTCGGACGCCACCAACTAGGCCATTGAAGCTGATCGTGAAGGACGGAGGGTGGACGATGCGCAGATTGCTGCCGACGCCCCCTGATCCCTTAAGGAGCAGATCCTGAGCATCGAGGCCCGTCTTCGGCCGGCTCACCGGATGCTGCGCCGGCTTCAGCATGTCGGCGCCCACGTGATTGCCGCCCTGTGGCCTCACATGCCGGTACCGTGCACTCCTAGTCAGACTGCCGACTGGCTAGAGGTGGAGGCCAGCCGTCTTGAGGCCTGGAAGGGCTCCTCGGCCCGGGCTGGAGCGCACCGGGCCTTGGAGTTCATCAAGGCGTGGTACCCTGGGCTGAGTCTAGCCTAGCTAGCCACATTCCGGCTGGAGGCTCAGGAGGAATTGGCGGTCGTGGAAGATGACATCGTCAAGCGTGCGGCGTCAATCGCCGAATACACCGACACCAGCATCTTCGTCCCGGAACGGGTTGAGAATGGCACCGAGGCACCGCCGGAATGGTTCGTGCTGAACCCGGAAGACGGCGAGGACTCGGCGGAGGTGATCGACTCCAGCGGCGAGGAAGAAGGCGAGGCGGAGGAGGAAGGCGAAGAGGAGGCACCATAGGTCGGAGCGGATGGCTAGCCCCAGCTCGACCGCGCCTCCAGCAACGAGCCATGCCCAACCGAGCTGGCTACCGCTGGAGGCAACCAAGCGGAGATTGACCAGCCGGCCACTCCACCAACTGGTGCCGCCGATTCCTCTGATCCATCGAACCTGTCTGCCGCTTCCTAGGCCACTAGTTTATCTTTTGCTTTACCTGTCTATCAGTATCGACGAACTTGTTAATTTTGCACAATTCTACCCGCGGGGTGTATCTTAAACTTGTGTTTTGAAGATCGGCCAAGGGCCTTTGTTATGTAAATATTTTTCCAAGCTCTATCTTTTCTTGCTTGCTACTCTTTGGCTTTTTCCTTTGCCGCCTTCCCTTGGTTGCCATCTTGCCAGCCGAACAGCCGCTCTGCAGACTGTGGCTGGGTCAAGTACTTAGCTACTTCCAGGAAGGCAAGTACTTAGCCGTTTTTAGAACATTCTAGCAAGTTAAGTAGAAGCCGGCAGGCCGACTTCTCAATAGTCGGTCGTAGAAGGCGGGAAGCCGACTTAAACTATGCACGTGCTTTGTGTCCTTAGCCATTTTTCATGTGGACACCCTTTCTGCCTTGCTCCTGCCCACCAGACAGTCGCTCTGCGAGCTGCGGCTTCTGGCAGGAGACGACTTAAGTGCCAATAAATTACTTGTCCGGCTGGAGGAAGCATTTCATAGTACAAGGCGGCAAGTCCCCGGGCTGACTAGTCGGACCCGGTGCCAAGTGACATAAATAAAATGACATACTCATAAGCATAATTCTTATCATATAGATAAAAGAGGGTAGTTCCCGAGCTCTTCTCGGGGGACCCGGAGTCTTCGTACTTTAATACAAAAGGTAGTGTGGTACATACTGCATCAACTATAAAATCTTTGGAGGAGATTTGCATTCCATTACTGCTCCATCTCCTTGCCGGAGTCGTCCCTCTTACCCGCTCGAGGCTTCTGAGCGTCGATGAGGTAGTAGGAGTCGTTGCCCAACACTTTGCTGATGATGAAGGGGCCTTCCCAAGGTGCTGGGAGCTTGTGCTGGCCGGCTGTTCGCTGGAACAGCCGGAGCACAAGGTATCCTTCTTGGAAAGATCTCCGCTTAACCTTCCGGTTGTAGTATCGGCGCAGGATCTGCTGGTAGATGCTGGACCGGCTGAGTGCCAATAGCCGGCCCTCTTCCAGCAGATCGACGCCGTCTTGACGTACTTCTTCTGCCTCCTCTTCGGTGTACATGGTGACTCGAGGGGAGTCGAATTCTATGTCCGTTGGGATGACGGCTTCGGCACCATAGATGAGGAAGAAAGGCGTGAAGCCTGTTGACTTGTTCGGAGTTGTGCGCAGGCTCTAGAGGATGGATGGCAGCTCGTCGAGCCAGCAACCGGCTGAACGCTCCAGAGGCTCGACTAGTTGGGGCTTGATGCCGGACAAAATGAGGTCGTTTGCTTGCTCCACCTGGCCGTTTGACTGCGGATGGGCAACGGACGCTAAGTCCAGTCGGATTCCCTGCGTCGCGCAGAAACGGGCCAAGGCGCCTTTGGCAATGTTTGTGCCATTGTCGGTGATGATGTTGTGTGGTATGCCATACTGGACGGTGATGTCGGAGATGAAAGTCACAGTTGTCGGACCATTCAGCTTCTTGATTGGTTTTGCTTCTATCCACTTGGTGAAGTTGTCCACCGCAACAAGCAGATGAGTCATGCTACCTCACGCTGTTTTGAATGGTCCCACCATGTCCAGGCCCCAGACAGCAAAGGGCCAGGCAATGGGAATAGTCTTGAGTGCAGAAGCCGGCTGATGTGGCTTAGAACGGAACTTCTGGCACCCTTTGCATTTCTGGACCAGGTCTTTGCTGTCTTCTAGAGCAGTCAGCCAGAAAAAACCATGGCGGAAAGCTTTGCCGACAAATGCTCTTGAAGCCGCATGGTGGCCACATTCGTCTTGATGGATGTCTTTGAGGATTGCTTGGCCTTGCTCCAGCTCGACGCAGTGCTGGTAGAGACCGGTGACACTGCGCCTCACAAGCTCTCTGTTGACTATGGTGTTTGCTGCTGCTCGGCGTTGCACTTGCTTGGCCGAGATCTCATCAGTCAACAACTCTTTGTTTACCAGGATGTTGAGGATGGGCTGGGCCCATGAAGGTGCTATGATTTCTTCGACTGCCAGGACTGCAACTTGGACGAGAGCAGTTGGGCCAGGAGGCGGCGGGTTGGAGTTGGTTGCGGCTTTCTGGGTCGATGAAGTCCCCGGGCCGGCTGCCGTAGTCCCCGGGCCGGGCTTTGAAGTCTCTGGGCTGGCCATTGCAATCCCCGGGCCGGGTTCTAAATTCCCCGGGCCGGGTGCGACTGCCACGGCCCCCGGGCTGCCTGCCGGAATTCCCTTGTCGGCTGCTGGAGCTGTCAAGTCGGATCTGACTGCTTTAGGAGGAGCCGACACGAAGATAGAATCCGATTCTGGTGATGGTTGACAGATGACTTGAGGAGGCGTTGTAGCGCGACGCCTATCGGTATTGCTTGACGGGGGGAGCCGATTCGTGCCAAGGCGTCTGCTTGCTCGTTGTCATTTCTTGGCACATGGAGAAACTCGCGCCCTTCAAAATATCCACTGAGTTGCTGTACGAGGAAGCGGTAGCTCACCATGTTTGCATCTTTGTCGTCCCAGTCACCTGACGACTGCTGGACCACCAAGTC
Source organism: Triticum monococcum (assembly GCA_034509565.1). NCBI lineage: Eukaryota > Viridiplantae > Streptophyta > Magnoliopsida > Poales > Poaceae > Triticum > Triticum monococcum. Next base: position 575,956,249 of record CM067847.1, read on the forward strand.
AGAGTCTCCATAACATAGGATCCGAGGAATGCCGAGTTCGTTGGCAAGCCGGAGCCTGTGAATGAGTGCTTCATATTCAGCAACGTTGTTGGAGGCGGCAAAGTGGATTTGCAGCACATATCTGAGCTTGTCGCCTTCGGAGAGGTGAGGATGATGCCGGCTCCCAAACCGGTGCACATCTTGGAACCATCAAAGTGCATCCGCCAATAGGTGGAGTCCAGCGCCGGTGGCAGGTACTATGTCTCGGCCCAGTCGACGAGGAAGTCGGCCAGCGCCTGTGACTTGATGGCGGTGCGAGACTGGTATTAGATGGTGTAAGGGGTCAAATCTATGGCCCATTTGGCCACTCGGCCGGAGGCATCTGGGCTTCCAATGATCTCGGCGAGCGGAGCAGTGCAGACAATAGTGATTGGGTACTCTTGAAAGTACAGCTTCAAATTTTTGGTGGCAAAGTGCATGCTGTAGCACATCTTCTGATAGTGTGGGTAGTTTTGCTTGGAGGCTGACAGCACTTCACTTAGGTAATACACCGGTCTCTGGACTGGTAGCGCCTTTCCATCCTCCTTGCGTTCTCCCACTATGATTGTGCTGACCACTAGGCTGGTGGCGGTGATGTAGAGGAGCATGGGCTCCTTAGGAGTCGGAGCCGCCAGAACAGGCGGAGTAGTCAACATCTTCTTGAGCTAGAGAAAAGCTTCATCCGCCTTGTTGTTCCACTCGAAAAAAGTGGTCTTCTTCATGAGCTGGTACAGGGGAAGAGCCTTCTCTCCCAGCCGACTGATGAAACGACTGATGGACGCCAAACAGCTGGTGAACTTCTGCACATCCAGCAGTCGGGAGGGTACTTCCATCCTCTCGACGACCTTGATCTTCACAGGGTTGCACTCTATGCCGCGCTCTGAGGCCAGGAATCCAACAAGCTGGCCAACTGGTACTCCGAAGATGCATTTCTCTGGGTTGAGCTTGATTTGAAACCGGCGTAGGTTCTCAAAGGTCTCTTTGAGGTTTTCTTGCAGCGTTCCATGCTTCTCCGTCTTCACCATGACATCATCCACGTAAACGTGGGCATTTCTGCCGAGTTGTTTGAGGAGGCACTTCTGCATGCAATGTTGAAATGTGGCGCCAGCATTCCTCAAGCCGAACGTCATGGTCAAGTAGCAGAAGGATCCAAATGGTGTGATGAAGGCGGTCTTCAGTCTTTCGGCCGGGCTCAGCTTGATCTGGTGATACCCTTAACATGCATCCAAGAAACTCAACAGCTCGCATCCGGCTGTCGGGTGGTAGGTGCGACATATGCCAACGGGTGGCTTATCATTGTGGGAGCCAGTAAGACATCGCCGGTGCTTGGAAACAGGATGAGGGGAAGACATGCACGCCGGCGGATCTTACCCAGCTTCGGGGCTCTCCATGGAGATAACACCCCTACTGCTGCTCTGCGGGGTCTCCGCATGATCACTAGAAGGACAAGTAGCTACACAATGTTCCTTGAGCTGTTTGGTGGGAGGAGGAAGAAGGGTCAGCTGGCCTGCTTCTTCTCCTCGTGAGGTGTCTAAAACTAGATGGGGGTCGAACCCTTTGCGTGGGCGCCCCGGGGGGTTTATATAGGCCTACCCCCCGGGGGTACAATGGTAATCCAACTGGGCGCGGGGCCCAGCCGTCTGTGACTGTGCTCGCCGGCTTCTGTGCCGACCGCTGGGGCCCGTCGACTAGTGGGTCCCGCCGGCTGCCGGCCCCTTGGTCGATAGGCAGGCCCCACCGTCTAGGATCTGGTCGGCGGCTGGTCACTATTGCTCCATCTTGGAGACGTGGGCTTCGTCGTGGTAGGCGTGGCTACAGTACAACCGCCCGGTGGGCGATTGCTGTAGCCTCAACGCGTCTTGTCTCCTTAATGGGGCATCTCCTTCGAGGAAGGCGGTAAGCCGGCTGCGGGGAGCCGGCTCCGTCTTGGGCCGACTAGGGGAGGCATGGCCGCCTTCGGGTGTCTCTCTGCCCGAAGGGGCCCACCGCCCGTGGGCCGTACTGGCAGTCCGTCGTGTATGACATTAGGGTCAACATGGCAACAGTGTTGCGCCGGACGGGTCATGGTCACCCGTACGGCGCACTGTGCCGGTCATGCTCCGGGATTTGGGGGTGGCAGGCCTCACTATAGCCACGCCCCGTCACACCGCCGTTAGGCGGATGCAAACTTTGAGGGTGCGGTCTTGACCGCCTTGTGGGAGCCGGCTTCTTGGAGTCGGCCTTCTCGAGGCCGGCTTCTCGAAGCCGGCCCTCCCATGGCCTCCTTTGCCAGGGCTAAAGTCGGGCCACCTTCCGACAACCGGCCTGGGTGATGGCCGACAAGGGGAAGGTGGCACCACCTCTTGGGTTCTTGAGAGCCGGACAGGCTCGTAATTTTTTCAGAAGGGCCAGGGAAAGCCGGCCTGTCTACCCATGGCTATTTACTCCGACAGTATTCCCCGAAGCTGATCGAGCTTCGAGGCGGACAGAGGGACGAGAAGCTTGGTCAGCTTCCTACACTGAGGAGCCGGCTTTGTTGGTGTGTGCCGATTTCGGAGAGCTCCGTGTCTTGCAGGTGGGAAAGTGGTTGACCCGCGTGCTGACCGCGGGCCCTCCCGCGAGCCATGTGGCAGAGAAGCCCTGCCAGTGCACGCGCGCGACGGGACGCCGCCGCAGGCCCGGGCCCGCCACTTTCTAGGCCTCGGCCCGAGCGCTGATCTTCTATGGCCCAGGTGGACCGCTCGCCTCCCCGTGGTGATTTTATTTTGCCGTTAGGGCACAATAAATGCGGGATGTGGGGACGTGGGCACGGTCGATCCCCACGCTTCCCCACGCCACACCTCCTCAGCTTCGCCACGCTAGCCTATAAGTAGGGGGAGGGGAGAGACAGAGGTTCCCACGCTCTCTATCACTCCGCCCCTCCTCGTTTTCCCTTCTTCCTCTCGTTGCCGCCGCAGCTTCCCACCTCAGCGCCGCCGCGCCGCCATAGCATCTCGCACCTATGGCGCTGTCGAGCTCGTGGGACGGCTCCAACGTCCATGAGGACAACGTTGAGTTCCTCCGCCTGACGCGGCGCCTGCCCGACGCGAACCTCGTGCGGGTCCGCCTGGCGCTGGAGGAGGAGATCTCGCCGGCACCGGAGGAGGGCAAGCGGGTCGTCTTCCGCTCGCACTTCCTGTGCGGCTTCGGCCTTCTGGCGAGCGGGTTCCTGCGCTCCTTCCTTGAAATCTAGAATCTCCAGCCGCATCACCTCACGCCCAACGTGGTGATGCTGCTGTCGGCCTTCGTCTCTCTCTGCGAAGCTTTCTTGGGAGTGCTCCCCACGCTGGAGCTCTGGGGGGAATTCTTCCAGAGCAAACTCGACACCGTCGTCACAGGCGTCCCTGCCCCCTATGGGGCCTACATCGCCATGAGGAGGTCGGGTGAGAACAATCCGTTCCCGTCCATCCACCTCATCCAGTCGGTGAAGCTCTGGCAGAAGTCGTACTTCTACGTGAAGAACTTCGCCCGGCAAGGAGACCACGTCAACCTGCCGGCTTATGTAGCCGACCCGCCGGCTGGGAGGCAACCCTCATGGAGTTTCCGGTCCAGGTCACTGTCTCAGGCCAGGAATGCGGCCGTCTCCCGGCTTCGGGTGATGATCCAGTCGGAAGGCCTGACCGGTGCCAACTTGGTGGCCGCCTTCATGGAGCGCCGGCTACTTCCTCTCCAAAGTCGGCCCCACATGATGTGTCAGATGAGAGGCCACTTCGACCCAAGCCGGCTGAGCACCAGGGAGATGCCTCATGCGGAGGTGTCGTACATGGTGAATCATATCTCCAATTGCAAGCTCGCCGAGGACTGGCGATATGGCAAGGCGCCGTATTCTCGCGCCAACCCTCCACCCGTGGTAAGCTTTCCTCTCTTTCTTCTTTTTGTTGGTAGCCGGCCTCATGATGGCTGGCTTTTGATCAGTCGGCTCTTTTTAGCAGAACCCCCTCCTTCCGTCGACGACCGGGGCAGCAGGGATAGAACCCCAGTACGTCCCTGACCGCACGGTGGACGACGTCGACGACCCGGATTTGGGAGCGGCCGCCATGGAAGACGCAGTCATGGGGGACAACGACGAGCCCGGAGGCACAGGGCTTACCGCCGGCTTCGAGGACTGGCCGGATGATGCCGAAGTCGAAGTCGCCCCGCTGCCAGCCGGCGCCCGACCATCAAGGCGGGGGCTCGTCCACCGCGCCGGCTGTCGGTGGCGGCGCACAGAAGCGCCGGGCCGCGTCAAACCTCTTCGGCAGCCGGCTAAAGAAGTCCAAGGCCTCCACTGCGGCGACCAAACGAGATGAGGCGGCCGCGAAGGCGGCCCTCTTCCGCAAGGCAATGAAGCAGCCTCAGGCGGTCTCAGCGTAAGTTGTCGATTGCTTGGACGCATGCTTTCATTATTCTCTTCTGTTGAACACTCTTCCTAACCCTTCCCCGCTCGCTGGACAGGGCGCCGCTTTCCCTTGAGCGGGGTCCGAGCGGCTTCGTAGTTGGGCCGATTAGAGGGTCTTCAGGCTCCCACCGCGTGGACCCCCGCGCCGACCTCAGGGAGGCCACGGAGCGAAACGCCCGTGAGGCGCAGGAGGAGCGGGAGGCGGCGGAACGAGCGGCCACCCAGGCGATGAAGGAGTAAGCCGACGCGGCAGCCAAGGCCCAGGCGGAGGCGGCGGCCATGGAGATGGAGGCGGAGGGTTCGCTTAACCAGCCTCTGCTGCTCGCCATTCCCCTCCGAGCCGTGGCCCCTGACACGCCATTGCCCCTGGCGGAGGAAATCGTCCAAGACCTGCTGCTGATGGAGAGGAGGGAGGACCCCGCGGTCTTCGCGGAGAGAGTGCCGCCGGCAGCGCCAACCGGAGCGGCCCAAGGCGGCCAATCGTCAGCGGCACCTGAGGAGCTGGCCGGGGGTGAGCCGGAGGTCGGAGCCGGCCTCGAGGTGCAGCCGGTAACGCGCCGGCGCGCAGGGGGAGGCGCCGCTGCGCCGGACTCGCGCCGAGTTGCAGGCGCTGGCCAGTCGGCGGAGGCCCTGGAGGCGGCTAGCACCGCCACATCCGAGTGGACTCCCAGCGGGGGGACTGGCGAGCTGAACGTGGCGGCCCAAGAGGTCCGGAGCCGGCTTCAAGCTCAGGTCGCCTTGCTGCAGCAGTACTATAGGGGAACGCAGTAATTTCGAAAATTTTCCTACGCACACGCAAGATCATGGTGATGCACAGCAACGAGAGGGGAGAGTGTTGTCTACGTACCAACGCAGACCGACTGCGGACGCAATCACAAAACGTAGAGGAAGTAGTCGTACGTCTTCTTCCCGATCCGACCGATCCAAGCACCGTTACTCCAGCACCTCCGAGTTCTTAGCACATGTTCAGCTCGATGACGTTCCTCGGGCTCTGATCCAGCAAAGCGTCGAGGAAGAGTTCCGTCAGCACGACGGCGTGGTGACGATCTTGATGTACTACCGACGCAGGGCTTCGCCTAAGCACTGTAACGGTATGATCGAGGTGGAATTTGGTGGCAGGGGGCACCGCACACGGCTAAGGAACGATCTCAAGGATCAAGTTGTGTGTGTTGGGGTGCCCCTTGCCCCCGTATATAAAGGCCAGGGGCAGGGGGTTCGGCCGGCTAGGAGGGAGGCGCAGGGAGGAGTCCTACTCCCACCGGGAGTAGGACTCCTCCCCTCCAATCCTATTCCAACTAGGACTCTTGGGGGGAAGGAGAAAGAGGGGGCTGGCCCACCTCTCCTAGTCCTATTAGGACTTGGGAAAGGGGGGGCGCCGGCTAGGCTTGTGGGCTGCCTCTTCTCTCTTTTCCACTAAGGCCCAATAGGCCCATTTGCCTCCCGGGGGGTTCCGGTAACCCTCCCGGTAATCAGGAAAAATCCCGATTTCACCCGGAACGCTTCCGGTGCCCAAACATAGGCTTCCAATATATCAATCTTTACTTCTCGACCATTTCGAGACTCCTCGTCATGTTCGTGATCTCATCCGGGACTCCGAACAACCTTCGGTACATCAAAATGCATAAACTCATAATAACTGTCATCGTAACGTTAAGCGTGCGGACCCTACGGTTCGAGAACAATGTAGACATGACCAAGACACGTCTCCGGTCAATAACCAATAGCGGGACCTGGATGCCCATATTGGCTCCTACATATTCTACGAAGATCTTTATCGGTCAGACCGCATAACAACATACGTTGTTCCCTTTGTCATCGGTATGTTACTTGCCCGAGATTCGATCGTCGATATCCAATACCTAGTTCAATCTCGTTACCGGCAAGTCTCTTTACTCGTTCTGTAATACATCATCTCACAACTAACATATTAGTTGCAGTGCTTGCAAGGCTTATGTGATGTGTATTACCGAGAGGGCCCAGAGATACCTCTCCGACCATCGGAGTGACAAACCCTAATCTCGAAATACGCCAACCCAACATCTACCATTGGAGACACCTGTAGTACTCCTTTATAATCACCCAGTTACGTTGTGACGTTTGGTAGTACCCAAAGTGTTCCTCCGGTAAACGGGAGTTGCATAATCTCATAGTTATAGGAACATGTATAAGTGATGAAGAAAGCAATAGCAACATACTAAACGATCGGGTGCTAAGCTAATGGAATGGGTCATGTCAATCAGATCATTCAACTAATGATGTGACCTCGTTAATCAAATAACAACTCTTTGTTCATGGTTAGGAAACATAACCATCTTTGATTAACGAGCTAGTCTAGTAGAGGCATACTAGTGACACTCTGTTGGTCTATGTATTCACACATGTATTATGTTTCCGGTTAATACAATTCTAGCATGAATAATAAACATTTATCATGATATAAGGAAATAAATAATAACTTTACTATTGCCTCTAGGGCATATTTCCTTCAGTCTCCCACTTGCACTAGAGTCAATAATCTAGTTCACATCGCCATGTGATTTAACAGCAATAGTTCACATCACCATGTGATTAACACCCATAGTTCACATCGTCATGTGACTAACACTCAAAGGGTTTACTAGAGTCAGTAATCTAGTTCACATCTCTATGTGATTAACATCCAAAGAGTACCAAGGTGTGATCATGTTTTGCTTGTGAGATAATTTTAGTCAACGGGTCTGTCACATTCAGATCCGTAAGTATTTTGCAAGTTCTATGTCTATAATGCTCTACACGGAGCTACTCTAGCTAATTGCTCCCACTTTCAATATGTATCCAGATTGAGACTTTAGATTCATCTGGATCAGTGTCAAAAACTTGCATCGACGTAACCCTTTACGACGAACCTTTTTGTCATGTCCATAATCGAGAAACATATCCTTATTTCACTAGGGATAATTTTGACCGCTGTCCAGTGATCTACTCCTAGATCACTATTGTACTCCCTTGCCAAATCAGTGCAGGGTATACAATAGATCTGGTACACAGCATGGCATAGTTTATAGAACCTATGAATGAGGCATAGGGAATGACTTTCATTCTCTTTCTATCTTCTGCCGTGGTCGGGCTTTGAGTCTTTACTCAACTTCACACCTTGTAACACAGGCAAGAAACTTTTTCTTTGACTGTTCCATTTTGAACTACTTCAAAATCTTGTCAAGGTATGTACTTATTGAAAAACTTATCAAGCGTCTTGATCTATCTCTATAGATCTTGAAGCTCAATATGTAAGCAGCTTTACCGAAGTCTTTCTTTGAAAAACTCCATTCAAACACTTCTTTTATGCTTTACAGAATAATTCTACATTATTTCCGATCAACAATATGTCATTCACATATACTTATCAGAAATGCTGTAGTGCTCCCACTCACTTTCTCGTAAATACAGGCTTCACCACAAGTCTGCATAAAACTATATGCTTTAATCAACTTATCAAAGCGTGTATTCCAACTCTGAGATGCTTGCACCAGTCCATAGATGAATCGTTGGAGCTTGCATATTTTGTTAGCACCTTTAGGATTAACAAAACCTACTGGTTGCATCATATACAACTCTTCTTTAAGAAATCCATTAAGGAATGCAGTTTTGTTTATCCATTTGCTAGATTTCATAAAATGCGGCAATTGCTAACATGATTCGGACAGACTTAAGCATAGATACGAGTGAGAGAATCTCATCGTAGTCAACACCTTGAACTTGTCGAAAACCTTTTGCGACAATTCTAGCTTTGTAGATAGTAACACTACTATCAGCGTCCGTCTTCCTCTTGAAGATCCATTTATTTTCTATGGCTTGCCGATCATCGGGCAAGTCAACCAAAGTCCATACTTTGTTCTCATACATGGATCATATCTCAGATTTCATGGCTTCAAGCCACTTTGCGGAATCTGGGCTCACCATCGCTTCTTCATAGTTCATAGGATCATCATGATCTAGTAGCATGACTTCCAGAACATGATTACCGTACCACTCTGGCGCGGATCTTACTCTGGTTGATCTACGAGGTTCAGTAGTATCTTGTTCTGAAGTTTCATGATCATTATCATTAACTTCCTCACATATTGGTGTAGGTGTCGCAGAAACAGTTTTCTGTGATGTACTACCTTTTAATAACGGAGCGGGTACAGTTACCTCGTCAAGTTCTACTTTCCTCCCACTCACTTCTTTCGAGAGAAACTCCTTCTCCAGAAAGTTTCCGAATTTAGCAACAAAAGTCTTGCCTTCAGATCTGTGATAGAAGGTGTATCCAATAGTTTCCTTTGGATATCCTATGAAGATGCACTCTCTGATTTGAGTTTTGAGCTTATTAGGATGAAACTTTTTCATATAAGCATCGCAACCCCAAACCTTAAGAAACGACAACTTTGGTTTCTTGCCAAACCATAGTTCATAAGGCGTCGTCTCGACGGATATAGATGGTGCCCCTTTTTAACGTGAATGCAGTTGTCTCTAATGCATGACCCCAAAAACAATAGTGGTAAATCGGTAAGAGACATCATAGATTGCACTATATCCAATAAAGTACGGTTATGACGTTCGGACACACCATTATGATGTGGTGTTCCAGGTGGCGTGAGTAGTGAAACTATTTCACATTGTTTTAACTGAAGACCAAACTCATAACTCAAATATTTGTCTCCGTGATCAGATCGTAGAAACTTTATTTTCTTGTCACGATGTTTTTCACTTCACTCTGAAATTCTTTGAACTTTTCAAATGTTTCAGACTTATGTTTCATCAAGTAGATATACTCATATCTGCTCAAATCATCTGTGAAGATCAGAAAATAATGATACCTGTCGCGAGCCTCAATATTCATCGGACCACATACATCAGTATGTATGATTTCCAACAAATCTGTTGCTCGCTCCATTGTTCCGAAGAATAGAGTCTTAGTCATCTTGCCCATGAGGCATGGTTCGCAAGCATCAACTGATTCATAATCAAGTGATTCTAAAAGCCCATCAGCATGGAGTTTCTTCATGCGCTTTACACCAATATGACCTAAACGGCAGTGCCACAAATAAGTTGCACTATCATTATTAACTTTGCATCTTTTGGTTTCAATATTATGAATATGTGTATTATTAAGATCGAGATCCAATGAACTATTTTCATTGGGTGTATGACCATCGAAGGTTTTATTCATGTAAACAGAACAACAATTATTCTCTGACTTTAATGAATAATCGTATTGCAATAAACATGATCAAATCATATTCACGCTCAACGCAAAAACCAAATAACACTTATTTAAGTTCAACACTAATCCCGAAAGTATAGGGGAGTGTGCGATGATGATCATATCAATCTTGGAACTACTTCCAACACACATCGTCACTTCACCCTTAACTAGTCTCTGTTTATTCTGCAACTCCCGTTTCGAGTTACTAATCTTAGCAACTGAACTAGCATCAAATACTGAGGGGTTGCTATAAACACTAGTATAGTACACATCAATAACATGTATATCAAATATACTTATGTTCACTTTGCCATCCTACTTATCCGCCAATCACTTGGGGTAGTTCCGCTTCCAGTGACCAGTCCCTTTGCAGTAGAATCACTTAGTCTCAGGCTTAGGATCAGACTTGGGCTTCTTCACTTGAGCAGCAACTTGCTTGCCGTTCTTCTTGAAGTTCCCCTTCTTCCCTTTGCCCTTTTCTTGAAACTAGTGGTCTTGTCAACCATCAACACTTGATGTTTTTCTTGATTTCTACCTTCGTTGATTTCAGCATCACGAAGAGCTTGGGAGTTGTTTCCGTTATCCCTTGCATATTATAGTTCATCACGAAGTTCTACTAACTTAGTGATGATGACTAGAGAATTCTGTCAATCACTATCTTATCTGGAAGATTAACTGCCACTTGATTCAAGCGATTGTAGTACCCAGACAATCTGAGCACATGCTCACTAGTTGAGCGATTCTCCTCCATCTTTTAGCTATAGAACTTGCTGGAGACTTCATGTCTCTCAACTCGGGTATTTGCTTGAAATATTAACTTCAACTCCTGGAACATCTCATATGGTCCATGACGTTCAAAACGTCTTCGAAGTCCCGATTCTAAGCCGTTAAGCATGGTGCACTAAACTATCAAGTAGTCATCATATTGAGCTAGCCAAACGTTCATAACGTCTGCATCTGCTCCTGCAATAGGTCTGTCACCTAGCGGTGCATAAAGGACATAATTCTTCTATGCAGCAATGAGGATAAACCTCGGATCACGGATCCAATCCGCATCATTGCTACTAACATCTTTCAACACAATTTTCTCTAGGAACATATCAAAATAAACACAGGGAAGCAACAACGCGAGCTATTGATCTACAACATGATTTGCAAAATACTACCAGGACTAAGTTCATGATAAATTTAAGTTCAATTTAATCATATTACTTAAGAACTCCCACTTAGATAGACATCCCTCTAATCTTCTAAGTGATCACGTGATCCAAATCAACTAAACCATAACCGATCATCACGTGAGATGGAGTAGTTTTCAATGGTGAACATCAATATGTTGATCATATCTACTATATGATTCACGCTCGACCTTTTGGTCTCCGTGTTCCGAGGCCATATCTGTATATGCTTGGCTCGTCAAGTATAACCTGAGTATTCCGCGTGTGCAACTGTTTTGCACCCGTTGTATTTGAACGTAGAGCCTATCACACCCGATCATCACGTGGTGTCTCAGCACGAAGAACTTTTGCAACGGTGCATACTCAGGGAGAACACTTCTTGATAATTTAGTGAGAGATCATCTTATAATGCTACCGTCAATCAAAGCAAGATAAGATGCATAAAAGGATAAACATCACATGCAATCAATATAAGTGATATGATATGGCCATCATCATCTTGTGCTTTGTGATCTCCATCTCCGAAGCACCGTCATGATCACCATTGTCACCGGCGCGACACCTTGATCTCCATCGTAGCGTCGTTGTCGTCTCGCCAATCTTATGCTTCCACGACTATCACTACCGCTTAGCAATAAAGTAAAGCATTACATCGCGATTGCATTGCATACAATAAAGCGACAACCATATGGCTCCTGCCAGTTGCCGATAAACTCGGTTACAAAACATGATCATCTCATACAATAAAATCAGCATCATGCCTTGACCATATCACATCACAACATGCCCTGCAAAAACAAGTTAGACGTCCTCTACTTTGTTGTTGCAAGTTTTACATGGCTGCTACGGGCTTAAGTAAGAACTCATCTCACCTACGCATCAAAACCACAACGATAGTTTGTCAAATAGACTCCGTTTTAACCTTCTCAAGGACCGGGCGTAGTCACACTTGGTTCAACTAAAGTTGGAGAGACAGTCTTCCGCAAGCCATCTATGTGCAAAGCACGTCGAGGGAACCGGTCTCGCGTAAGAGTACGCGTAAGGTTGGTCCGGATCGTCTCAACCAACAATACCGCCGAACCAAAATATGACATGCTGGTAGGCAGTATGACTTGTATCGCCCACAACTCACTTGTGTTCTACTCGTGCATATAACATCAAACCATAAAACCTAGGCTCTGATACCACTGTAGGGGAACGCAGTAATTTCGAAAATTTTCCTACGCACATGCAAGATCATGGTGATGCACAGCAACGAGAGGGGAGAGTGTTGTCTACGTACCAACGCAGACCGACTGCGGAAGCGATCACAAAACGTAGAGGAAGTAGTCGTACGTCTTCTTCCCGATCCGACCGATCCAAACACCGTTACTCCGGCACCTCCGAGTTCTTAGCACACGTTCAGCTCGATGACGTTCCTCGGGCTCCGATCTAGCAAAGCGTCAAGGAAGAGTTCCGTCAGCACGACGGCGTGGTGACGATCTTGATGTACTACCGACGCAGGGCTTCACCTAAGCACTGTAACGGTATGATCGAGGTGGAATTTGGTGGCAGGGGGCACCGCACACGGCTAAGGAACGATCTCAAGGATCAAGTTGTGTGTGTTGGGGTGCCCCTTGCCCCCGTATATAAAGGCCAGGGGCAGGGGGTTCGCCGGCTAGGAGGGAGGCGCAGGGAGGAGTCCTACTCCCACCGGGAGTAGGACTCCTCCCCTCCAATCCTATTCCAACTAGGACTCTTGGGGGGAAGGAGAAAGAGGGGGCCGGCCCACCTCTCCTAGTCCTATTAGGACTTGGGAAAGGGGGGGCGCCGGCTAGGCTTGTGGGCTGCCTCTTCTCTCTTTTCCACTAAGGCCCAATAGGCCCATTTGCCTCCCGGGGGGTTCCGGTAACCCTCCCGGTAATCCGGAAAAATCCCGATTTCACCCGGAACGCTTCCGGTGCCCAAACATAGGCTTCCAATATATCAATCTTTACGTCTCGACCATTTCGAGACTCCTCGTCATGTCCGTGATCTCATCCGGGACTCCGAACAACCTTCGGTACATCAAAATGCATAAACTCATAATAACTGTCATCGTAACGTTAAGCGTGCGGACCCTACGGTTCGAGAACAATGTAGACATGACCGAGACACGTCTCCGGTCAATAACCAATAGCGGGACCTGGATGCCCATATTGGCTCCTACATATTCTACGAAGATCTTTATCGGTCAGACCGCATAACAACATACGTTGTTCCCTTTGTCATCGGTATGTTACTTGCCCGAGATTCGATCGTCGATATCCAATACCTAGTTCAATCTCGTTACCGGCAAGTCTCTTTACTCATTCTGTAATACATCATCTCACAACTAACATATTAGTTGCAGTGCTTGCAAGGCTTATGTGATGTGTATTACCGAGAGGGCCCAGAGATACCTCTCCGACCATCGGAGTGACAAACCCTAATCTCGAAATACGCCAACCCAACATCTACCATTGGAGACACCTGTAGTACTCCTTTATAATCACCCAGTTACGTTGTGACGTTTGGTAGTACCCAAAGTGTTCCTCCGGTAAACGGGAGTTGCATAATCTCATAGTTATAGGAACATGTATAAGTGATGAAGAAAGCAATAGCAACATACTAAACGATCGGGTGCTAAGCTAATGGAATGGGTCATGTCAATCAGATCATTCAACTAATGATGTGACCTCGTTAATCAAATAACAACTCTTTGTTCATGGTTAGGAAACATAACCATCTTTGATTAACGAGCTAGTCTAGTAGAGGCATACTAGTGACACTCTGTTGGTCTATGTATTCACACATGTATTATGTTTCCGGTTAATACAATTCTAGCATGAATAATAAACATTTATCATGATATAAGGAAATAAATAATAACTTTATTATTGCCTCTAGGGCATATTTCCTTCAAGTACAACCAGGAGTTCCTTTCGACGCGGGCCGCCATCCGGGTGAGTCTTTTATCCTTGGTCGCTTTGTTTTCTTGATTTCTTCCGTGGGGGCGGGTCAGCGCACCCACTGGGTGTAGTCCCCGAGATTCGGGCTGACTGCTGAGCAGTCGGGTCGAATCTTCCTTGACGACTACCTTATTCTCGCCTCTTGTCTGATTTTCCAGGAGTATCATAACTCCCGTGCTGCAGCCCTCAACTCCCAGGCTCAGGAGTTGGGTCGGAAGACCGAAGACCTGGTCAACAACCAAAGTAAGTGCTTGATCTTGTTTGCCTCCTGTGGGGGCGCGTCAGCACGCCCACTAGGTGTAGTCCCCGAGATTCGGGCTGACTGCTGAGCAGTCGGGTCAGATCTTCCTTGACGACTTTTTCCTCATTGGTTTTTTCTTTTGTCTTTCGTGCCTTCAGGGGCCAACGTCGACTTGAGGAGGGAGCTCGGCGAAGCGCAGGCCGCCCTTCGCACCAAGGATGCCGAGTACGCCGCCTTGGTCCAGGAGCGTGACCGTATGGCCAAGAAGCTGGCTGACCAGGAGGAGAGCCACAAGGCGGCTCTGAAGAAAGCACAGGATAGCGAAGCCGCCCTGAAGGCAGAGTTCAAGACCGAGGCGGCGGGCTGGGCTGAGACCCGGGAAGCGCTGAACGAAGGCTTTGGCCGCATCGAGGACTTGGTCAACGGTAAGCTGCCTTCCTTGCGCCTCTCCTGCCCCCGGCCGCCTGGTTTTTGCTCTGGCTTAAGCTGCTTCCTGTTCTCTGTGCAGACTACTTTCCCGGCTACTCCGCCTTCGCCGCACAAACCATCGAGGCTCATCGCGAGGCGCGCCGTCAGGCGGGGGTCCGCATTGCGCCGGACGCAACTCGGACGCTTGAGGAGTAGCTCTTGGCGGTCCAAGCGCGGCTGCAGCCGGCTCATCGGATGCTTCGCCGCCTCCAACGTGCCGGAGCGTAGGTGTTGGCCGCCCTCTTGCCCGACGAGATGATCCCCCACACCCCGAGCCGGACCGCCGACTGGCTGGAAGTTGCAGTCGGTCGCTTTGAGGCTTGGAAGGCGTCGGCGGCCCGGCTTGGAGCCGGGCGGGTGTTGGAGTTCGTCCGAGCCTGGTACCCAGGGCTGAACCTGGACCAGCTGCGCACTTGGCGGCTGGAGGCCGACGCGGAGCTGGAGGAGGTGCAGCCGGCCATCGCCCAGTGTGCCTCGACGATCGCCGAGTGCACCGACATCAGTGTTTTTGCCCCTGAAATCAACGATGAAGGCGTTGCCCAGTCGGAGGAGTGGTTCGGGCTGAACCCAGCGGTGGGCGAGGACTCGGCAGAGGAGATCGCCTCCAGTGACAAAGGCGAAGACGACGAAGAAGAGGACGGTGAAGACATTGAGCCGGCCAGTGAAACAACCGGCCGGCCTCAGGCTGACCGTGCCTCCAGCAACGAGGCGCGCAGAAGCGCGCACTCTGCGGGAGGTGGTGATCAAGCCGATGTTCGCCATCCGGCCGCTCCTTTAGCCGGCACAACCGTCTCCACCGATCAGCCCGGCTCGTCGGTCGCCCCGCCGGCTTGACCTGCCATCCTTGTTTTTCCTGCTTGTTGCCTTTTGAACAATCTTAATTAAGCTTTCGCAGTTCCACCCACTGGGGGTGTATCCAAACTATGTTGAATGCTGGCCTCTTGGAGGTCTTTTATGTAAATATTATTGTATGCATGTTTGGTTTCCATTCGCGTATACTTTTTATCCTTAGGCTTTTTTCCTTTGCCGCCTTCCGCTTTGGGGAGGCAAGTACTTGAGCTTTCTTGGATTGAAGTGAAGTGAATGGAAACCTGCCGGCCAGCTACTCTGGTAGTCGGTCGGCGGTAGGAAGCAAACTGGCTTTCGTTATATTAGTCAGTTAGTCCCTAGCCATTTTTCGTGTGGACATCCTTTCCTGCTTTTGACTCTTGCCAGCCGGACAGCCGGTTCTTTGAACTGCGACTTTGGCGAGAGCTAAGCTTGGGTGTCGTCACACTACTTGTCTGACCGTGGGTAGGACTTCTAATATAACTCCAGTCAGCCAGTCCCCGGGCCGACTAGTCGAACTCGGTGCCGGACGGAACAAGTAAATGAAATGACAAGGTCATAAGCATGATACTCTTCATTCATAGATAAAAGATGGCAGTGCCAAAGTCCTCCTCGGGGGGCCTATTGTCTCGTACTTAGTACAAAAGTTACCTTGATACATAGTGCATTTCAACTGTAAAATCTTCGAAGGAGGTTGGCGTTCCATGGTCGTTCCGACTCCTTGCCGGAGTCGTCTCTCTTGCATGCCTTGGGCTTCTGTGCGTCGATTAGGTAGTAGGAGTCGTTGCTTAAAGCTCTGCTGAGGACGAAGGGGCCCTCCCAAGGGGCTGAGAGCTTGTGCTGGCCGGCTGTTCGCTGGATCAGCCGGAGCACAAGGTCACCCTCTTGGAAGGATCTTGGTCTGACCTTCCGACTATGGTAGCGGCGCAAACCCTGCTGGTAGATGGCAGACCGGCTGAGGGCTAACAGCCGGCCTTCTTCCAGCAGGTCGACGCCGTCTTCTCGTGCTTCCTTGGCCTCCGCCTCTGTGTACATGGTTACCCGGGGCGAGTCGAACTCGATGTCGGTTGGGATGATCGCCTCGGCACCGTACACGAGGAAGAACGGAGTGAAGCCGGTTGACTTGTTTGGGGTAGTGCGCAGACTCCAGAGGACAGCCGGCAGCTCATCGAGCAAACAGCCGGCTGAACGCTCTAGTGGTACGACCAGTCGGGGCTTGATGCCGGAGAGGATGAGGCCATTGGCTCGCTCAACCTGGCCGTTTGACTGCGGGTGGGCGATGGACACTAAGTCCAGCCAGATGCCTTGCGTTGCGTAGAAACGTGCCAAGGCTCCTTTGGCAAAATTCGTGCCATTGTCGGTGATGATGCTGTGTGGCACGCCATACCAAGTTGTTATATCTGCGATGAATGTCACGGTAGTCGGCCCAATCAGCTTCCTGATCGGCTTTGCCTCAATCCACTTGGTGAATTTGTCCACGGCGACGAGGAAATGTGTCATGCCGCCGTGCGCCGTCTTGAATGGGCGCACCATGTCGAGTCCCCAAACGGCGAAGGGCCAGGTGAGGGGAATGGTCTTGAGTGCCGAAGCTGGCATGTGTTGCTTGGAGCTGAAGAGTTGGCACCCTTTGCAATATTTAACCAATTCTTTGGCGTCAGCCAAAGCAGTCGGCCAAAAGAAACCATGGCGGAAAGCTTTGGCGACGAGTGATCTTGAGGCCGCATGGTGGCCACATTCTCCTTGGTGGATGTCTTTGAGGATTGCAATGCCCTTCTCTTGCTCGACGCACCGTTGGAGGACTCTAGTGACACTGTGTTTGACGAGCTCTCTGTTGACGATTGTGTATGCTCCGGCTCGACGTTGGACTTGTCTTGCCTCTGTTTTGTCAGCCGGCAGTTCTTTGTTTACTAGGAAGTTGAGGATGGACTGAGCCCATGATGGAGCCACGACATCTTCTATTGCCAATGTGGCTAATGCCACCAGGGTGGGCAGGCTAGGTGGTGAAATGCTATAGTCGGCCACCGGCTGTTGTGTTGGTGCAGTCCCCGGGCCGACTACCGCAGTCCCCGAGCTGGGTGTGGCAGTCCCCGGATCGGGCATAACTGCGGAAGTCCCCGGGCCGCCTGCTTGGTTCTTCGGGCCGGACCTGGCCGCGTCGGGGTCAGGAGGTACAAAGATGGAATCGGACTCTGGAGATGGCTTGATGGACGGCTTGAGGAGGCGTTGTAGTGCGATGCCGGTTGGTATTGCTTGCCGAGTGGAGCCTATTCGAGCCAGGGCATCGGCTGGCTTGTTGTCGGCTCGCGGTACATGGAGAAACTCGCATCCTTCAAAGTATCCACTGAGTTGCTGAACCAGGAAGTGGTAGCTTGCCATATTTGCGTCCTTGGCGTCCCAGTCACCGGATGATTGCTGAACCACCAAGTCCGAGTCGCCATAACACAGGATCCGGCGGATGCCGAGTTCCTTGGCAAGCCGGAGCCCGTGTATGAGCGCCTCGTACTCGGCTACGTTGTTGGAGGCGGCAAAGTGAATCTGCAACGTGTATATGAGCTTGTCGCCATTGGGAGAGGTAAGGACGACGCCGGCTCCCGAGCCGGTGCACATCTTGGACCCGTCGAAGTGCATGCGCCAATGGGTGGAGTCGGGAGCCGGTGGCAGGTACTGGGTCTTGGCCCAGTCGACGAGGAAGTCGGCCAGTGCTTGGGACATGATGGCGGTGCAGGGCTGGTAGAAGATCGTGTAAGGGGCCAGTTCGATGGCCCATTTCGCCACCCGGCCAGATGCATCCCGGCTGCCTATGATCTCAGCCAGCGGGGCGGTGCATACGACCGTGACGGGATGCTCTTGAAAGTAGGGCTTCAGCTTCTTGGCGGTGAAGTACACGCCGTAACACATCTTCTGGTAGTGCGGGTAATTCTGCTTTGAGGCGGACAACACCTCGCTCAAATAGTACACCGGCCTCTAGACCGGCTGGGCTCGGCCCTCTTCTGGGCGCTGGACTACGATGACGGTGCTGACCATCCGGCTGGTTGTGGCAATGTAAAGGAGCATGGGCTCTTTCTTAGTCGGCGCCACCAGGACATGCGGCGTGGCCAACATCTTCTTCAGCTCGTGAAAAGCTTGGTCGGCCTGGTCGTTCCACTCGAAGTGAGTGCTCTTCTTCATGAGGCGGTAGAGGGGGAGAGCTTTCTCTTCGAGCCGGCCGATGAAGTGGTTTAAGGAGGCCAAGCATCCGGTGAACTTCTGGATGTCTCGGAGCTTGATGGGGATCGCCATTCTCTCGATGGCCTTGATCTTCACTGGATTGCACTCGATGCCGTGTTCAGAGACCAGGAAGCCTAGGAGCTGGCCGGCTGGCACTCCGAACACGCATTTCTTGGGGTTGAGCTTGATTTGGAATCGGCGTAAGTTCTCAAATGTTTCTTTGAGGTCTTCCAGCAAGGTGCCGCACTTCTCCGTCTTCACCACCATGTCGTCTACGTAGACGTGTGCATTTCTGCCGAGTTGCTTGAGGAGGCACTTCTGCATGCAACGCTGAAAAGTGGCACCGGCATTTCTCAAGCCGAATGTCATAGTCAAGTAGCAGAAGGCTCCAAATGGCGTGATGAAGGCGGTCTTCAGGCGGTCAGCCGGATCTAGCTTTATCTGGTGATATCCTGAGTAAGCATCCAGGAAACTCAACAGCTCGCATCCGGCCGTGGAGTCTATCACTTGGTCAATCCTCGGTAGGGCAAAGGGATCTTTAGGGCAGGCCTTGTTGAGGCTTGTGTAGTCTATACACATGCGCCACTTGTTGTTCTTCTTTAGTACGAGGACCGGGTTGGCAAGCCACTCTGGAAAGAAGACTTCCACAATGAAGTCGGCTGCCAGAAGCCGGGCTATCTCTTCCCCTACAATCCTTCTCTTTTCCGCTAATAGTCGGCGGAGGGGCTGCTTGACTGGTTTTGCGTCCTCTCGGACGTGTAGTTTGTGCTCGGTGAATTCCTTCGGAACACCCGGCATGTCCTTGGGATGTTGATGCTGCTACCACCGTCTATCAGCACGCGGGAGAAACGGGTGGCGCGTCTGTCCGTCACGAGGGTGGCTTCCAGGACCAACGCATAAGAGCCGGGAGACGGCATCACCTCTGGGTGGTCAGCCCGGCTCCAGCTGATGAGTTTTTCTGACCAATGCATGTGCCCGGCGGGGTCGGCAGCGACCATGCTGACTTCCTGGTGCTCTCGGCATTTTCCGTGCCGGTCTTCGAGCTAGCTTGTAAAGACGATGTAGGTCGCATGCTCGTCGGGGAACTCGTCATGCATGGCTCTGACTGCGGGCCGAGCGGCCGGAGGCGGCAGAGCCAGAGGCGGCGTGAGCCCCTCGCCTTTGGAGATTCGGGTGAGCCAATGGCACTTCCAGGTTGTGTGGTTGGACGGCTTCGCGCCGCCGTGGAATTTGCATGGGGCATCGAGAGTTTGCTCGTAGGAGAAAGCCGGCTGCCAAGCCGGCCGGCCGCCCTTGGGCTTCTTGGGCGTGGGACGCCCTTCAGGCAGTGCGTCTACGACCGTGGCCACCTGCCGACTGGCGGGAGGCGGCGCAGGGCCCTTGCGTTTGTGGTCGTTCGGGTGTGGGCGTCGGCCGGAATCCCCAGCCGGCGTCTTGGGCGCCGGGTTGAGTACTTTCCCGGACGCGTCCACCCGGACCTCGGTCTTCATCGAAGAGTCGGCGGTGGCGTATTTGTCCGCGATGTCAAAAAGCTCGTCAAGGGTAGTCGGCTCGTCGCAGAGGAGCTTGTGCTTGAGGAGGGTGCCTTCCCGGCACCCGGCAGTGAAGTATTCTATGGCTTGCACCTCGTGCACCCCCTCGCAAGAATTGCGAAGCTCGGCCCAACGCGTGAGGTAGTCGCGAGTGGACTCGGCTGGGCCTTGCACGCACAAGGAGAGCTGCCTGGGCTTGGGAGCCCGCTTGTAGGTGCGGGTGAAGTTGCGGATGAAAGCTTCGGTGAAATCTAGCCAGCTATTGATGCTGAAAGGCTTGAGGCTATTGAGCCAGGTCCGCGTCGTGCCTTGCAGCATGAGGGGCACGTACTTCACGGCAACGTGCCGGTTGCCGTTGGCTACGCTAACCGCCGTGGAGTAGTCGATCAACCAGTCTTCCGGCTTCACGGAGCCATTGTACTTGGGCGTGTCTCTTGGGAGCGAGAACCCTTTGGGGAAAGGCTCGTCACGGATGCGGGGGCCGAAACAAGGCGGGCCGACATCGTCTTCTTCTTCCAGCGCCAGGGATCACGCCAGGCGGTCGATCCGATGGCGGGCGTCGTTCTCGCCGACTCCTTCACGGCGACCTAGTCGGCCGCTGAGAGTCGGGTGCGCCAAAAGCGGAGGAGTGGGATATCTCTCTCCACGTGGTCGAGGCAGGGGCGGGTTGCCCCGCCATTCCACGACTCGGGGATGGCCTTCTGCCTCTCGCTCGATGGAGATTCGGGTCCGGCTTCGGCTGGCCGCTGGCTCTTTCTCGCGCCGCGTGCGGGTGTTGCTCGTAGTCGGTGTCCGGGACGTCGCGCCGTGATCTCGGCGCGGGGGTGGGCTTCCCGCGCGGGCGTCGGCTTCATGCCGCCGCGCGGCCGCATCAATCAGCTGCTGGATGCGCCGGGTCATATGGGGGAGTTCTTCGGCCTCCAATCCGTCCAACTCATCTATGGCTGCCTGGGCGGCACGCAAGTTATCGAGTGGAGTGGCATAGACCGGGCGGTCGTGTCGGCGATGACAGCGCCGCGTTGCTTGACAATGCCGGCCTGGCTTGGCCCGCCCGGGGGCGGCGTGCCGAACGTGGCGCGATCAGCTTCGCGCTGGTAGGCCTCAGTGAGGCGTCTCGCGGAAGCCAGCCTCCGGCCCTCCGCGAGGAGAGCGAGGCGGCGTGCCTCCAGTGCTTCGTCGTCGTCATCAGCCGGGAGGGGGATGGACAAGTCATGGGCCGCCGCGTGCGGGGCGTCGTGGGCACTCTCGTCAGCCGTGCCGCCGTGGCCAATGACCATCACCTCGGTGGTGACAGTGTCGCCGCCATCGGTCCGGGGCAGCGGGTCGTTGTAGATCGCGACGTTGGTAGGGAAGGTGTCAAATGATGCCGTGTCGGAGTCGACAGGCATCGGGTCGGTGGAGCCAACCGACTCCAAATCCACAGTAGGCTTGCCGGAGACATGGTGCTGGCCGAGGAGGTTGGCGAGGTGGTCGGTGCCCGCATCGGAGGCGAGCTCGTCAGAGATGAGGGTTTCGTCGAGGAGATCGGCGAGGCTGATCGCCGCGCAGACGCTGGTGACGCCTTGCAGCGCGTCGTAGCAAGCGCCATCGGGCGTGCAGGGCTGGCTACGCTCGCTGGGGAGGAAGAGGGTTCCCGTCCAGAACAGGTTTCCGGACAATGGTGCACCTGGCCCCACGGTGGGCGCCAAATGTCGGGTGGTAGGTGCGACATATGCCAACGGGTGGCTTATCATTGTGTGAGCCAGTAAGACATCGCCGGTGCCTGGAAACGGGATGAGGCGAAGACATGCACGCCGGCGGATCTTACCCAGCTTCGGGGATCTCCGTGGAGAAAACACCCCAACTGCTGCTCTGCAGGGTCTCCGCATGATCACTAGAAGGACAAGTAGCTACACAATGCTCCTTGAGCTGTTTCGTGGGAGGAGGAAGAAGGGTCAGCCGGCCTGCTTCTTCTCCTCGTGAGGTGTCTAAAACTAGATGGGGGTCGAACCCTTTACATGGGCGCCCCGGGGGGTTTATATAGGCCTACCCCCCGGGGGTACAATGGTAATCCGACTGGGCGCGGGGCCCAGCCGTCTGTGACTGCGCTCGCCGGCTTCTGCGCCGGCCGCTGGTGCCCGCCGACTGGTGGGTCCCGCCGGCTGCCGGCCCCTTGGTCGATAGGCAGGCCCCACCGTCCAGGATCTGGTCGGCGGCTGGTCACTGTTGCTCCATCTTGGTAACGTGGGCTTCATCGTGGTAGGCGTGGCTACAGTACCGCCGCCCGATGGGCGATTGCTGTAGCCTCACCGCATCTTGTCTCCTTAATGGGGTGTCTCCTTCGAGGAAGCCGGCAAGCCGGCTGCGGGGAGCCGGCTCCGTCTTGGGCCGACTAGGGGAGGCATGGCCGCCTTCGGGTGTCTCTCTGCCCGAAGGGGCCCACCGCCCGTGGGCCGTACTGGCAGTCCGTCGTGGATGACATCAGGGTCAACATGGCAACAGTGTTGCACCGGACGGGTCATGGTCACCCGTACGGCACACTGTGCCGGTCATGCTCCGGGATTTGGGGGTGGCAGGCCTCACTGTAGCCACGCCCCGTCACACCGCCATTAGGCGGATGCAAACTTTGAGGGTGCGGTCTCGACCGCCTTGTGGGAGCAGGCTTCTTGGTGTCGGCCTTCTCGAGGCCGGCTGCTCGAAGCCGGCCATCCCGTGGCCTCCTTTGCAAGGGCTAAAGTCGGGCCACCTTCCGACAACCGGCCTGGGCGATGGCCGGCAAGGGGAAGGCGGCCCCACGTTTTGGGTTCTTGAGAGCCGGACAGGCTTGTAATTTTTTCAGAAGGGCCAGGGGAAGCCGGCCTGGCTACCCATGGCTATTTACTCCGACACCGGCTGTGGAGTCTATCACTTGGTCGATTCTTGGCAAAGCAAACGGGTCCTTGGGGAAGGCTTTGTTGAGGCTAGTTAATCAATACCCATGCGCCACTGCTTGTTTTTCTTCAACACAAGGACTGGGTTGGCGAGCCACTCTGGAAAGAACAATTCCATGATGAAGCCGGCTGCCAGCAGCCGGGCTATCTATTCTCCAACAACTCTTCTCTTCTCTTCTGACAGGCGGCGCAAGGGCTGCCTGACTGGCTTGGCATCAAACCGGACATGTAACTTGTGCTTGGTGAAATCCGTCGGAACACTCGGCATGTCTTTAGGTGACCATGCAAAGATCTCCCGATTCTCATGGAGGAAATCAAAAAGCTCGCCTTCCTATTTGCTATCAAGGTTTGCACCTATGACAACGTACCTCTCCGGGTGCTCCGGGTCCAAGGGTATCTTTTTGTCTCTTTGGCTGGCTTGAACGAACCCTCGGCTTCCGACTCCTTAGGGTTGGGTGACATCTCCGGCTGCTTGCCTACCATTGCCACAACTCGGTCAAGGAGCCGCTTCTCGGCTGCGATCACGACGGACTCGGCCAGCCAACTGCTATCTGTCACGCAAGCGGATGACTTCTTGTAGTCCCCGGCTATGGTCAGAATTCCCTTAGAACTCGACATCTTCATCTTGAGGTAAGCGTAGTGGGGGACCGCCATGAACATGGCCAGTGCAGGCTGGCCAAGTAGTGCATGGTATGGGCTCTCGAGGTCCACCACCTCAAACTAGACTAGCTCTCGTCAGAAGCGATCCTTGTCTCCAAAGAGGACATCTATCTGGATCTTGCCGATTGGTGAGCAGGAAAGGCCAGGAACTACGCCATGGAATACAGTCCGACTGAGCTGAAGCTGCCTTTGTTTGATTCCTCACTTCTCCATGGTATCTTTGTACAGAATGTCGATGCTGCTACCGCCATCTATCAGAAATCGGGAAAACCGAGCAGCTCGCCTATCAGTGGCAATGGTGGCATCCATGACCAGGGCGTAGGAGCCGGGGGTGGGCATTACTTCCGGGTGGTCAGCTCTACTCCAGCTGATGGGCTTCTCGGACCAATGCATCAACTCGGGGGTCTCTGATGCCACTACATTCACTTCTTGCTGTCGTTGTCGTCTGCTGTGCTTATCGTCGGCCATGCTGGTGAACACGACATAAGCTCCGTGCTCTTCAGGGTACTTGTCTTGTATGGCTCTGATTGGTCGAACCGCCGGCTGCTGGGGGGGAGGAGGAGGCGCCTGCCCATCAGGCGGAGGAGGCAGAAGGCCATCTCCCTTGGCGATCCTGGTGAGCCAATTGCATTTCCGAGTGGTATGGTTGGACGGCTTCGCACCACTGTGGAATTTACAGGGTGCGTCAAGAGTCTGCTCATATGAGAAAGTCGGCATCCAATTGGGCTTGCCGCCCTTCTGGCGCTTGGACGGAGGCTGCCCCTCCGGCTGCTGGTCTTCAACTGTCGCCACCTGTCGGCTTGTGGAAGCCGGCTGCATGGCCTTGCACTTGTTGTCGCTTGGTTGCTAGTGCCGACTAGTGCCGCCAGCCGGGGTTCGAGGAGCTTGAGGGGCTACTTTTCCAGATGCATCAACTTGGATTTCTTCCTTCGTGGAGGAGTCGGCCTTGGCATATTTATTTGCTATGATCAGGAGCTCGTCGAGGGTCGCCGGCTCGTCGCAGAGGAGTCGGTGCTTGACGAGGGTGCCCTCTCGGCACCCAGTGGTGAAGTACTCGATAGCCTGCACCTCGTGCACGCCTTCCCAAGAGTTGCGGAGCTCGGCCCAGCGCGTCAGGTAGTCGCGAGTCGACTCGTTGGGGCCTTATACGCACAACGAGAGCTGGTGAGGTTTGGGCGGCCGCTTGTACAGGCTCGTGAAGTTGCGAATGAAGGCTTCGGTGAAGTCGACCCAGCTGTTGATGCTGCGGGGCTTTAGACTGTTCAGCCATGTCCGGGCTGTGCCCTGGAGCATGAGCGGAACGTACTTCATAGTAACGCGCTTCTTGCCGTTTGCTATACTGACGGCTGTGGAGTAGTCGACCAGCCAGTCCTCCAGCTTCACGGAGCCGGTGTATTTGGGCATGTCTCTTGGGAGCGTGAACCCTTTGGGGAAGGGCTCGTCTCGAATGCGGGGGCCAAAACAAGGCGGACCCAACTCATGTTCCTCTTCTAGTGCCAGGGACCAGTGGAGATGGTCGATCCGGTGGCGGGCATCGCTCTCTCCGACTCCCTCTCGGCGGCCAAGGCGGTCGCCGACTGTCGGGTAATCAATGGGCGGCGGGGAGACGCGCCTTTCCCCACGAGGGGGAGGAGGCAGACAGTCATCCCGTCGTTCCACCGCTCTCGGGAGGCCGTCTTGGTTGCACTCAATGGTGATGCGAGTCCGACTGCGGCTGGCAGCCGGCTCCTTGTCTCTTCTTCTGCGGACGCCACCAGTCGACGTCCGAGATGTCGTGCCTTGATCTCGGCAGGGAGGCGGATCGTCATTTTGCCGGTGGGGCGCCTCAGTGCGGCAACCGGCCTCGTGCTGCTCAGCAGTCGCGTCGAGGAGCTGCTGGACGCGCTCCGCCATCTGGCGACGTTCTTCGCCCTAAAACTTGTCTAGCTCTTCTGCTTCCACCGGGGCAGCTCGGATATTTTCCGCGAGCGTGGCGTAGACGGGGCGATCTACCCCGAATAGGTTGGCGATGGCCACGCCGCGCTGCTGGACCATGCCAAGGCGGCTGGGCCCAGCGGGAGCCGGCGTGCCGCCCACAACGCGGTCCATATCGCGCCGGTAGGCTTCTGACAGGTGTCTCATGCTAGTCCGCTTCTTGGTGCCCTCGACGAGCTGTATGCAGCATGCTTCCAGCATCTCAGCATCGGCGTCTTCTGGGATGGGCACCCTCAGGTCTTGTAGTGCCGCGTTGAGCGGATCGTGAGCACCTCCGCCAGAGTGCTCGCTGTGGCCGATGACAAGCACTTCCGTGATGGCACTTTCGCCGTTCTCCACGCAAGGAGGCGGCTCATAGTAGACCACCACGTTGGTGGGGAATGCGTCAAGCGACGCAGTGTCGGAATGACAAGCATCGGGTCGGTGGAGCCAACGGATTCCAAGTCTGCAGCGGGCTCGCTGGCTACGTGGAGCTGATCGAGGAGGCTGATGAGGCGGCTCACAGGGCCATCATTGCCCGCATCGGACGCCGGCTCATCGGAGAGGCAAACCTCGCCAACAAGGTCGGCGAGGCAGCTCGCCGCGCAGGCGATCTCCGCGCCACGCAGCGCGTCGGCACAGACTCCGTCTGGTGTGCCAGGCTGGCTACGCTCACCAGGGAGGAAAAGGGTTCCCGTCCAGAACAGGTCTCCAGACGACGGTGCACCTCGCCCCAAAGTGGGCGCCAAATGTCGGGGGTTGGGTGCGACATATGCCAATGGATGGCTTATCATGGTGGGAGCGAGTAGAACGTCGCCGATGCCCGGAAGCGGGATGAGGCGTAGACACGAACGCCAGCGTACTTTACCCAGGTTCGGGGCTCTCCTAGGATATAACACCCCTAGTCCTGCTGTGCTGGGTCTCCGCATGATCACTAAAGCACAAGTGAGTACAATGGTGCTCCTTGAGCCGTATGGCGGAGGTAGGAGAAGGCAGGGCTGGCTCTCCCCTTCCTTTATGGGCTGGTCTAGTTCTAAGAGGTTGAGCACCCTTTCCATGGGTGCCCCGGGGGGTTTATATTGGCCTACCCCCCAAGGGTTCAATGGTAATCCGGCCGGGCATAGAGCCCGGCCGTCAGTCTCTTCGGCTGCCGGCTTCTTTGCCGACTACTGGGGCCCGCCGCCTGGTGGGCCTCACCGACTGGTTGGGTACGGGGCCGACAGGCCGCCCCCGCCGCTCTCGGGTCTTGTCGGCTACTGATCGCTACAGCCGTGATTCTAATGATGCAGGCTTGGTTAGGGGATCGTGGCTGCAGCTCCGGCGCCTCGTGGGCGATTACTCTAGCCACTTTGTGTCTCGTCTGGTTAATGGTGTGTGGGTCCCGAGGGAAGGGCGGGCCGACTGCCGGGGGTCGACCTCCATCGGGTCCGACTGGTGGGGCTCTTGCCATCTTCTAGGCTCTCGCCGATTGGTGGGGCCCGTTGTCCTTGGGCCATACCAACAGGCCGTCGTGGGAGCAGGACTCTGCCTGCTTGTGGTGATGTGAGGGATGGCGTGGCAACAGTGCCACGCCCGGCGGAGTTCTCCGCCGGTACGGTGCACTGTGGCCACGCCTGTCCCTGGATGGGGGGATGGGCTACACTCTAGCCATTCTCTGTCTTGTCCTTCTTGACGAGGGCGCAGGCTTCGTTGGCGCCACGGGCCGACTGCTAGGGGCCTGCTTCTATAGAAGCCGCCAGCTAGGAGTCGGCTTGTCTTGATGTCGCCTCCGGGACTCGGCCGTCTACGGGCAGCCGGCTATTCCTCCAGCCGGCCTCCAGAACGCGACACTTGATCTTGGAGCCTTGAGGGGCGCAGCTAGCCCTGATGTCTTGAAAGGTTCTGGGCTTCCGGTTGGCCTACCCGTGGCCCATTACTCCGATAGGTAGCATCTGTGTCGGCGCCGGCGCCACCACCGTTGTCATCCGTCATGACAAGGGGGTCCGGACACCCAGCTTGTTGTCTCTCCTGGTCCGCTAGAAAGTCGAGGTAGGCGTGTGCTCGACCTAATTGGGACTGAGAACCTCCGGCCTCATTGGTGTCGGTCATGTTTCCTAGGGTTCAACGTCGTAGTGGTTTAATTATCGAGCTTTATATAATAAAGGGAATAATGAAAAAAAGTGGCCTTTGTTTTTCTGGAAATGTTGTTTCATTCCAGTCGCGACAAATCTCGAGCACTTGATATGTCCAACTTTCTAGCACAAGTCATGCCAAAATTCACGGAAAATTTCGGCATGACCTTTGCTAGAAAGTGCATGTAGAGCGCCTGAAATTTGCCGGAATCGAAATGAATCAACATTTTCGGCAAAACGTAGGTCACTTGAAACCGGCAAAACATAGGTCACATATAGAGCATCTCACAAGGAATGGAGCAACTCCAAATGGACTCCAATGGACAGCATTTCATTTCAATTCATAAACTTGCTATTGTGTCCATCAACATTACATTCAAATAAAATTGCAGACTACTGTAATAGACAAGTTACAGAAATGCAAAATGTAGTACTTATCTCATACATGGCAGCAAGTGGCAAAAAAATGTATAATGCCAACTTATTTTTTTCATTCATAATACTAGGAGCAACAGCCACAAGACTTGTCTTGAGCTAGCTACAATGTCTGGACGAACATTGACAAATACCATAAAAGAGGAACATAACATAACTAGCAGCTACTATAACTTATCACAATGTAACCTACTATCAAAAGTACTCTCACTCACTCTCACCACCATAACGCTAATGTGCTTGGGAGATTAGGGTAAAAACACCATCTTGGGCACGAGCTGGTTGAGCTTCCCGGGGAAAAACCAAGATGGTCTCCTCCCTCCCAATGCACATGGATTACACTCACAGGAGGCCCATCACACCAGCATTTCTTAAAGATAAACCTTAAACCTCTCTTAATTCACACACAGAAATCGATGGTTTGCAGGAAACCATCCATGCCTCGGCCAAAGTCTCAATTTTTAAAAATATGCAATTTCCTTTTCATTTACTTTTTTTGCCTCATGAATTACAAATGGACATCAACTACAATTTTTTTGCCATAATTAGAGTGGCATCAGCTACTTTTTTCCTGAATTGTTGCCCTAACTAGAGCTAGGAGGTCTCAAACAGGGGTCGGAGAGGAAGGAAGAGGGGGTGGGGTCCATACAGGAGCGGGAGGGGGTCGGTAGCCGGCGTCGGGGTCGGTGGCCGGCGTCGGGGTCGCCAGGGCTGTGGGGTCAGGGTCGCTGAGCCTTGTTCAATTGCAGAGACCAAATTTGGTCAGCAAGAGAGAGAGCTGGGGCTGAGGGGTCGGAGAGGAAGGAAGAGGGGGCGGGGGGCCATATCGGAGAGGAAGGGGGTCGGTGGCCGGTGTCGAGGTTGCCGGGGCTGAGGGGTGGGGGTCACTGAGCCTTGTTGATCTGCAGAGACCAAATTTGGTCAGAGAGGGAGAGAGAGAGCCCGGGCTGAGGGGTCGGAGAGGAAGGAAGAGGGGGCGGGGGGCCATACCAGAGCAGGAGGGGGTCGGCGGCGTTGGCGGCGGCATGGCGTCAGAGAGAAAAGGGGATCCAGACCGAGCGGCGAGTGAGAGACAGGAACGATGGGAGCTAGCGGACCGGTGCTGTAGGAAACTTAGCTATAGCGCGTGTGGGAAAACACGCTATAGCTAAGTTAGCTATAGCGCTGCCCCAGAAAAAATGCGCTACTGCTAAGTTTTTTATTTTTTATTTTTTTTTCCTTTTTGTACTTTTCTTTTTCTTAGCTATACCGTTGCCCAAGCTAAAATGCGCTACTGCTAAGTTTTTTCTTTTTTATTTTTTTCTTTTTTGTATTTTGCTTTTCCTTAGCTATAGCGCTGCCCAAGCTAAAACGCGTTAGTGCTAATTTTTTTATTTTTCTTTATTTTTTTATTTTTCTTGCATTTCATTTTCCACAACTTATTAGTTCCTTTTTCTTTTTCTTTCATTTGATTTTGCAAAACTTCCTTTCATTTTATTTTTCTTTCATTTGCACTTTTCTCTTTCTTATCTTTCTTTTTCTTTCTTAGCTAGACACACACAAACTTTGGGGATTAGTTTGTTAGCTTGGGCGACAACGATGCTTCAGACCGATCTTCTTCCCTCTTTTGTTCGTTTCGAATAATTGAGCCCATGGTCGTGACTTTTCCTTCTCCAGAGATTACGATCTTTCGTAGGTAATGTAGTCTTCATTATTCTTTTGACGTATGCTTCGTCGTCATCATCATCTTCCCTCATCGGATCACCGTACTGGTCATAGCACTACAAAGAAAATACACTTCCGTGATGATACGTGTTTGTCACAGTAGGTCGCATTTTCTGTCATGCATGTACATCCATGACGATTTTATGACAGAGTCAAGATAGTCATACTTGTGCTGTCATAGAAGTGTTCCATGACATTACCAAAATTATCATCATGGAAGTGTCCACTTCCATGACGATAAGTCCCGCATCACAGAAGTGCTTTCGTCAAGGGTGACCGACACGTGGCATCCACCGTAACAGAACACCGTTAAGCTATCGGGTCGGGTTTTGGATCCGATAACCCGTTAACAGCCCCGACCAATGGGGATTTTCCATGTGTAAAATCATCATTGGCTGGAGGAAACACGTGTCGGCTCATCGTTGGGAGATATGTCATCCACCCATTGGACAGAAGGCGCCTATTATACGTCGACATGTGGCACGGCCCAACAGAAGCCCATTCCTGTGAAAAGGCCGGCCCGTTTGACTTGGTCAAAAGGTGGCGGGCCGGCCCATGTAAAGCCTATTAACGGCCTGTTCGCATATAGCCCATTTACAGCCCGCTAACCCAAGGCCCATTACGCCCTATCCGAATTAGGCCCAGTAGCATCATCTGGGCCACCCAATATGATTCCAGCCCATTTTCACTTCTAGCCCACGTATGGCCCATGATGTCTTTCGGCCCATATGAGGCCCTATGTAACTCTTGGCCTATTAACAACCCGTGGTGAAACTGGCCCATAATGAACATTGTATCACTTTCACTTTACACCCATTAACGGCCCGTGGTGAAACTGGCCCGTAATGAACAATGTATCACTTTATACCCATTAATGGCCCGTTATTCCGTTGGGCCATTTCCAGCACATGTTATCTTTCGGCCTTCTCAAAGCCCATTTATTCTTGGGCTCATTTCCAGCATTCATTTACTTACGGCTCGTTACTGTCATTTTCTGCTTGTGGGCCAAATTCAGCCCGTGGTTATAGTCGGCCCGTTTGTGGTCCGTTAATAAGTTGGGCCGTTTTCATAGCATCATCAAATATGGCCTATTAACGATGGCCTGTTATGGTCGGCCCATGAACGGACGATTCCAACTCTAGCCCGTTTATGGCCTTAATGCGGCCTGTTATTGGCCCATGTTTGCCCAATCGATCATATTGCCCGTATAAGGCCCATTGATGAAACAGCTTGTAGAAGGCCCATTGTTTCTACAGCCTGTAGAAGGCCCACTGTTTCTACGGCCTGTAGAAGGCCCACTGTTTCTACCGCCCGAAGGAGGCCCAATGTCACTACAGTAAATATTAGCCCATGGTTATTGTGGCCTATTTTTAAAAAATAGGTTATTGCAGCCATTAGCAAACCGCAGAAAAAGAACTGCAATGACTACAAGCAAACAAATAAACAAGAAAACAACACTAGTAGAAAAAGGGTCAAATGTGAAGCACATTAGTGCCGGTTTGAATTTGAGCCGGCACGAATGTGACCATTAGTACCGGTTCCAACGACTAGGCGGGCGGACATCATTAGTACCGGTTCGAGGGCAACCTTTAGTACCGGTTCATCCCACAAACCGGTACTAATGAGGCCAGTGCGGCTGTGGTCAGGCTGGGGCCCCCACGAAGACCTTTAGTACCGGTTCATGGCATGATCCAGTACTAGAGTTTCTTAGTAAGCTGATTTTTAGTCCCACCTCACCAAGAGAGAGGCAGTATGAGCGGTTTATAAGCCGTGAGTGCAGAGACAATGACAAAGAGGTGCAATGCTCACCTGCACATTGCTTAGCTTCCCGCCTTTCGGAATAGCATAGATTGCACTGAGCTATGTGCAGTGCAGTCTACACTATTCCGAAAGGCTTGAAGCAAATTAACCAGCATTGCACCTCTTTTTTATTTTTAATAACTTATTTGAACTCCAGACTTCTTGTGTTCAGTATGCAGCATTCAAAGCGACGTCATCAATTTCCAACATGTTCTGACATCATTCGTTGTTTTTCAGTCATTTATCGAATTGTTTGAAGAGCTAAATGACCGTGAAATTGAAAATCACTACAAAATGAACTGTGAAAATGTTGAAATTTAGCATGGTATCATCATTTCACCTGCATAGCATGTGCGAAAGAGTAGGGAGGGTCACGGCAAAAACTGGACGCACTTTGTGTACAAACTAAACAATCTCTTTCGGAGTATCAGGGTTTTGGAAAAGAACTCATCTGTTACACGGGCACTTCAATGTTTTTTAAACTTATTTGAACTCCGGACTTCTTTTGTGTTCAGTATGCATCATTCAAAGTGATGTCATCAATTTCCAACATGTTCTGACATCATTTGCTGTTTTTCAGTCATTTACCTAATTGTTTAGAGAGCTAAATGACCGTGAAATTGAAAATCACTAGAAAATGAACTGTATAAATGTTGAAACTTGGCATGGTATCATCATTTCACCCGCATAGCATGTGCAAAAGAGTAGAGAGTGTCACGGCAAAAACTGGACGCACTTCGTGTACAAACTGGGCAATCTCTTTGTAATGCCCCAGATATAACTTTCCCAATTTGTACTCCTACTCTTCCCGTTTCCGGCGTTAAGTTATATTTATTTCTCGGGTTCGGGTCTTTGTCTCCGTGTGTTGTTTTCGTTTTCATGCATCTCATATCATGTCATCACGTGCATTGCATTTGCATACATGTTCATCTCATGCATTCGAGCATTTTCCCCGTTGTCCGTTTTGTATTCCGGCGCTTTGTTCTCCTCCGATGGTCAATTCTAGCTTTCTTTCGTGTTTGGGGTTTAAACACTTCCAGATTGGACCGAGACTTGCCATGCGGCCTTGGTTTACTACCGGTAGACCGCCTGTCAAGTTTCGTACCATTTGGACTTTGTTTGATACTCCAACGGTTAACGGAGGGACCGAAAAGGCCTCGTGTGTGTTGCAGCCCAACACCCCTCCAATTTGGCCCAAAACCCACCAAACTCTGCTCCATGTCCTAGAGCATTCGATCACGATCGCGTGACCGAAAACTACACCTCATTTGGACACTCCTAGCTCCCTCTACCTCTATAAATAGACCCCCCATTCCAAATCTCGGATCCCCTCTCCCCGAAACCCTAATTCTCAGATCTCCATCGACGGACGTGTCCGCCCCCGGCCGGACAGCGTCCGCTGCCGCAGCCGCCCACTCCCCGCCGCCACGTGGCGCACCACGATTCGCCCCGCCGCCTGGTCCAAATCGCCGCCGGCCCGCAGGCCCGAGGCGGGCCCTCCCCCGTGCCTCGCCGGGCCCAAGGAGCCTCGCCCCGCGCCGCCCGTCTTCCGCGGCCCCGGGCGCCGAAGCTCGCCTCCTCCGCGGTCGCCCTCGCCGGAGGCCGCACCGGCGCCCCGCGCCACCTCGCCTCGGATCCGGTCGCCCTCGCCGGAGCCCGACGTCGGCCGACCCCGGTCGCCGCCGCCGTCCTCGCCGGATCCGGCGCCCCAAGCTCCTCTCCGGCCTCCCTCCGCAGCAAGTCCATCTCCGGCGAGCTCCATGTCCGGCATCTACAGTGTTTTCCGGCGATCCTCGAAACCCGTGCGATCCAGATCTAGATCCAAAAACATCTCGGTTGACTTTCGTCCCTAACCCTAGTTTTTTTGCATACTTTGACTGCTGATATCTCCGCATCCGTAGCTCTGTTGTGGACATATAGTATATCAAAATGTTCGTCTCGACATGTACATCATTTCATTCCATTGCATCTTTTTCATTTGAGTTCATTTTGATGCCCGAAATGCTGCTAGAAGGTGGCTTCATGAGATAATTGTCAGATCTGCTAGTTCATCTTAGACTTTTGTCATTTTTGCCATGATTATTGTGTGCATGATATGCCTGTGAGTCCTTGATATGAATTGTTAAGCATTTTGTCTTCTTTCCAGAGGTGCAACCCATGCATTTTTAGGATGTGTGTGGTGACTTGTGCAAGCTTGCAAAGTGAGGCACTTGGTAGATCTGTTTTCAGGGACATAGTGGATTTCACTAAGTCTGGGATTATTTAGTTCATGATGCCATGTGTTCAGCTTGTTTCCTAGTGATCCGTGCCTCTTTTGAGGATGATCAGTAAGGGAGTTTTGTTAATCATGTTATGCTCTATCCATCCATGTCTTTGTTTGCATATGTGGAGTACTCTAGCTTGAGTCAATCGAGCTCTACTTTTGCTTCGTGGTAAATCTGGGCACATCGTCAACTTGTTTGCGATTTTGCCGATGCTATTGTTATTGATCCGTGCACGCTATGCCATTGTTCTTGCCATGACTAGCTAGCATTTTGTGCCTTATTTATGGATATATGCTTGCCTTTCCATGACTTGCACCGTAGTGAGTGCATCGAGTTTGTTTACATGCCTTCGTGAGTTAAATTCCAGCATGTCTCAGTTTTCACTAAGTCTGAAAACTAATTGAGCGTGAGCTATGTTCGTGTGCTTGTTAGTATATTTTGTGATCCCTTTTGGCCCCAGGTCACTTTGGGACTTTTGATAAGCTTGTTGAGTAGCTCCATGCCATGTTCTTACTTTTCATAATCAGGTCATGTATCATGTTGTTTTGCTGCTCCGAAGAGAGCTTCGTGATCTGAAATTTCAGACTAGTGTTAATTTCACTAAGTCTGAAATCTGTTATGCATTTGCGTTTTTGCCATGCTTGTTTGAACCTCATAACGGATGAATTTGGCCGTCGATCAGTGCTAGTGTTTTGTTAAGCATCTTGTGGGCATCCCTGCCATGTATTTTGTTGTCATGTTTGGTGGCTGTAGCATGTTCATTTCGTTGCATTTAGATGCCTACTTGCTGTAAATCGCAGACCGGTGTCATTCTTAAAACGATTGCCATTTCCAAACCGTAACTCCGATTCCTATGATCTTTATATCGTTTTCAAGCGATTTCATCCCGTCTATCCAGTGGCACACTTGGTTTTCCAAGTTGAGGCCAGGTTCATGCATTTCCTGTCATGTCTTGCATTTTGCATCCCGCATAGCATACCATCATTGCATCTTATTGTTGGAGTTTGCATCTGGTTGATTGTATTCTTGTTGCTTGTTTGTGTTGTTTGGGTAGAGCCGGGAGACGAGTTCGCTAACGAGGAGCCCGTTGAGTTTGCTTTTGAGGATCCAGTCAACTCTGACAACTGTGCAGGCAAGATGATCATACCATCGAAATCACTACTATCTTTGCTATGCTAGTTTGCTCGCTCTTTTGCTACGCCAATGCTACGATGCCTACCACTTGCTTGTCAGCCTCGCAATTGCCATGTTCAACCTCTAACCCACCATTGTCCTGGCAAACCGTTGATTGGCTATGTTACCGCTTTGCTCAGCCCCCTTCTTATAGCGTTGTTAGTTGCAGGTGAAGATTGGAGCCGTTCCGTGTTGGAACATTTATTTACTTGTTGGGATATCATTATATTGCTATGTTATCTTAATGCATCTATATACTTGGTAAAGGGTGGAAGGCTCGGCCTCTCGCCTAGTGTTTTGTTCCACTCTTGTCGCCCTAGTTTCCGTCATATCGGTGTTATGTTCCCGGATTGTTGCTTCCCTTACGCGGTTGGGCTATAACGGGAACCCATTGATAGTTCGCCTTGATTAAAGCTTTTCCAGCAATGCCCAACATTGGTTTTACCATTTGCCACCTAGCCTCTTTTTCCCTTGGGTTTCCGGAGCCCGAGGGTCATCTTATTTTAAACCCCCCACGGGCCAGTGCTCCTCTGAGTGTTGGTCCGAACTAGAGTCCTGTGCAGCGCCCCCTCGGGGAAACTTGAGGTTTGGTTTTAGCTGTATGGAGAGCTCATCTGAGTGTGCCCTGAGAACGAGATATGTGCAGCTCCTATCGGGATTTGTCAGCACAATCGGGCGGTCTTGCTGGTCTTGTTTTAACCTGTCGAATCGTCTTGTTGTACCGAGATACCGAGTATGATCGGTGTGTCTTGGGTGGAGGTCTATTCCTTCGTTGACCGTGAGAGCTTGTCATGGGCTAAGTTGGGACCCCCCTGCAGGGATTGATCTTTCGAAAGCCGTGCCCGCTGTTATGGGCAGATGGGAATTTGTTAATGTCCGGTTGTAGATAACTTGAACCTTAATTAATTAAAATGAATCAACTGAGTGTGTTGCCGTGATGGCCTCTTCTCGGCGGAGTCCGGGAAGTGGACACGGTGTTGGAGTTATGTTTGCGCAGGTTGCTCTCTAGTTTCTCGCTCGCGCCTTGCCTCCTCTTCTCGCTCTCTTTTGCGAATAAATTAGCCACCATATATGCTAGTCGCTTGCTGCAGCTCCACTTACATTTACCCCCCTTCCTACCTATTAAGCTTAGATAGTCTTGATCGCGAGGGTGCGAGATTGCTGAGTCCCTGTGGCTCACAGATTACTATTACACTAGACGCAGGGACAGATGATACAGCTCCAGATGGCGCGCTTGAGCTCAAGTGGGAGTACGACGAGGATTCTCAGTGTTACTATGTGTCTTTTCCTGATGATCAGTAGTGGTGCCCAGTTGGGGTGATCGGGACCTATTTCGCTAGTTGGGTTGTCTTTTATTTTGGCGCCGTAGTCGGGCCATGAGTGTTTGGATGATGTATGTTATTTATGTACTTTGATGTGACGTGGCGAGTGTAAGCCAACTATTGTATCTCCCCTTTTATTATATACATTACATGGGATGTTGTGAAGATTGACTAACTTGCGACATTGCTTTCAATGCGGTTATGCCTCTAAGTCGTGCCTCGACACGTGGGAGATATAGCCACATCGAGGGCGTTACACTCTTTCAGAGTATCAGGGTTTCGGACGAGAAGTCATCTGTTACACGGGCACTTCAATGTTTTTTAAACTTATTTGAACTCCGGACTTTTTTTGTGTTCAGTATGTAGCATTGAAAGTGACGTCATCAATTTCCAACATGTTCTGACATAATTTGCTATTTTTCAGTCATTTACCTAATTGTTTAGAGAGCTAAATGACCTTGAAATTGAAAATCACTACAAAATGAACTGTGAAAATGTTGAAACTTGGCATGGTATCATCATTTCGCCCGCATAGCATGTGCGAAAGACTAGAGAGGGCCACGGGAAAAACTGGATGCACTTTGTGTACACACTAGACAATCTCTTTCGGAGTATCAGGGTTTCGAACGAGAACTCATTTGTTACACGGGCACTTCAATGTTTTTTAAACTTATTTGAACCCCAAACATATTTTGTGTTCAGTATGCAGCATTCAAAGCGACGTCATCAATTTCCAACATGTTCTGACATCATTTGCTATTTTTCAGTCATTTACCTAATTGCTTAGAGAGCTAAACGACCGTGAAATTGAAAATCACTACAAAATGAACTGTGAAAATGTTGAAGCTTGGCATGGTATCATCATTTCACCCGCATAGCACGTGCGAAAGAGTAGAGAGGGTCATGGCACAAACTGGACGCACTTCGTGTACAAACTGGACAATCTCTTTCAGAGTATCAGGGTTTCGGACGAGAACTCATCTGTTACACCGGCACTTCATTTTTTTAAACTTATTATAACTCCAGACTTTTTGTGTATTCAGTATGCACCATTCAAAGCCACACCATCAACTTTCAACCATCAACTTGGCATGGTATATAAAAATAAATTAATAGAAGAAAATAAAAAAAGCAGAAAAGAAAAAAAGCAGAAAAAAACTATAGCAGAAAAGAAAAAAGACTATATAAGAAAACTACTCAGAAAT
The DNA here is from genome assembly GCA_034509565.1 of Triticum monococcum. NCBI lineage: Eukaryota > Viridiplantae > Streptophyta > Magnoliopsida > Poales > Poaceae > Triticum > Triticum monococcum. The sequence continues at coordinate 575,993,846 of CM067847.1, forward strand.
AAATAGAAGAAAATAAATATAGTAGAAAATAAAAAAACTACTCAAAAATAAATAGAAGAAAAAATAAAGCAGAAAAGAAAAAAAACTATATAAAAAAATTTGGGGCGCTGCCCTGTGGGCCTGCTAGACCACAGGCATGCAATTTCAGGCCCACAAGGCCCCGCAGACTCACAGGGCAGCGCGCCGTAGTTAGGCCCAGAAGCCTGCTTTATAGAGGAGTTCGAAAGGGCAGCCGCGGCTGGGTTTATAAACCAGTGTGGCTGCCCTTCGCCCGGCGAGGTGGGACTAAACTTTGTGCACCGTGGGTGGCAGCGCACCACCTTTAGTACCGGTTGGTGTACCCAACCGGTACTAAAGGATGGTCTTTAGTACCGGTTGTAGCCATAAACCGGTACTAATGGCCTGCTCTTCCCGCCTATTGGCCTGGCCAAAGTAGGCCTTTAGTACCGGTTGGTGGCTCCAACCGGTACTAAAGGCCTCTCCTGTATATACAACACTTACGAAAATTTTCAGTCAGTCCCTATTTGTCTTCGTCGCCGCCCCCGCCCACCGCCCCGTATCGCGCCCCGTCCCCGGCGTCGCGCGCCCCAGCCGTCCCCATCCCCGGCGTCGCGTGCGCCCCGGCCGTCCCCGTCCCCGTCGTCGCGCGCGCCCCGGCCATCCCCGTCCCCGTCGTCGCGCGTGCCCCGGCCATCCCTGCCCCCATCGCTCCGTCCCCATCGTCGCCGTCTCGCGTCGCCGCCCCCGTCGCGCCGTCCCCGTCATCGCTGTCTCGCGCCACCGAACGTACGCCACCGCCCCCGCTCGTACGTACACACACACACACACAATTTTTTACTTATTTTCTGTTTTCTGTTTTTTAGATTAATGCATGTCAAATTGTTAATTAGATGAATTACCTAGATAATAATGTTAGATTAATGTGAAATGTTAGATATGAATTAGATAGGCAAGTTAAATATTAATGTCAATTGTTAGATGAATTAGCTAGATATTAATTAGGTATATGAGATTTGAACTAGTTGAATTAATATAACTAGTTTATTTTTAGTAAATGCTTAGTTGAATTAGTTGAATTAATAGAACTAGTTGAATTAGTTGAAATAATAGAACTAGTAATGTTTCACATATATATAGAACTTAACTAGTTTATTTTTGTCTATTGTTAGATTAATGTGAAATGCTAGATATGAATTAGATAGAAAAGTTAAATATTAATGTCAATTGTTAGATGAATTAGCTAGATATTAATTAATTAGGTATATGAGATTATTTGAACTAGTTGAATTAATATAACTAGTTTATTTTTAGTAAATTCTTAGTTGAACTAGCTAGTTGAATTAGTACTAGTTTATTTTTAGTAAGAAAATCTAGGTATATGAGATTTGATGATCTAATTAAAATGTTACTATATATAGCTACTTTATATATTTTAGTAAGAAAATTAATAGAACTAGTTTATTTTTAGTACATTCTTAGTTGAATTAGTTGAATTAATAGAACTAGTTATTTTTAGTAAGAAAATTTAGGTATATGAGATTTGATGATTGAATCAAAATATTACTATATAGAACTACCAACTCTATTTTAGTAAGAAATTAATAGAACTAGTTTATTTTTAGTAAATGCTTTGTTGAATTAATTGAAATTAATATGAACATATGTTAGATATTAATGTCAAATGTTAGATGAATTAGATATAAATTATATGTTAGATATATATTTAATTTATTTATATGAGATTTGATTATCTAATTAACATTTTACTATATAGAACTAGCTACCTTATTTTTAGTAAGAAAATTAATAGAACTAGTTTAGTTGAATCAGTTGAATTAATTAGTTGAACTAGTTGAATTAACAGAACTAGTTGAATTAGTTGAATTAATAAAACTAATAAGTGCTTAATGTTTCACCTATGAACATAGGAATGTCGTCTGATGACGAACACAATTTCATTGTGTGCGAATACTGCGAAGACCAGCGCGGCCTGTGCGGCAGAAATTTTCTAGTTGATGATAGGTGCTTCAGCATCAAGCTGGACGAGAACTTCGAAGTGGATACAGTAAGTCAGAACGACAAGTCTTTTTTCATTATTAAGCATGACTTATGCTTCATTTGCTTCAACTTTTAATTTTAATTTTTTCACTATTCTACTAGCGTATCCCCTGCCATGCAAGAATATTTGTCTTGGATAAGATAGGTTTCTGTCCTAACAAAACTATGGAGGTAAAAAAGTTTACTTGAAGACCGAGCATGGTTATACCTTCAACGTCAAATTATACAATGCAGACACATACACCTATTTTGAATGCAAAACTTGGCAAGCACTATGCAAGGCTTATGCATTTGAGCCTGATATGGTTATCACCTTTGATATTCGTCCGGAAGATGATATTGAAGGTAATAGAGACATCTGGGTCGATGTCCAGACGCCTCCAGTTCTACCATTATGTGAGTTTCTCAACCATATTTATGTCTTCGATATTGTTTATTCAAAAAGAGTTGACAAGTAATTTATATTGACAGCTTATTTCCAATCAAGCAAACATGTCCGGCGCTTGGTAGATAGGACCGTCCACTGTCCCAGGGTTGAACTAAACTGCGAGGAGACAAGTCATTATGTTTCATGGCTTGAGGATCTTGATGCTGTCAAGGCAATTTTTTTTCCTGCACTTAGAAATGTTAGTACTCAAAACGTGCGACCAATAGTGTTCGTACTGAACTACGGTCACATATATTTAGGAAAGATGGTAAGATTTCTACTATTTCTCCTTAGTGCATCTTTTGCATACATTATTTTTTAAGCTAAACTTCATTGCTAAGTATGTTACTATACGATGTTCTTCAACAGGGACTCCCGATGAATGTTGCGCCTGATTGGATCAAGACTAAAGGTACCATGAATATTGTTAGCTTACGGCCAAGATATCCTACAATGCACTTTAGTGCATTCGGGATTTCTAATAGTGAGGAATGCTTAATAGTAAAAGACTGGAGCAAAATTGTGAACGATCGCAGAGAAGTACTAGGGGCAGCAATCAGAAGCGCAACCCACGATTAGGAGACAGGTTCATCCGCATGCTCCAATATGATGAATCAAGAAAGCTATACATGTTCTATGCTATTTTACCTGAGAGTTCTTCGTCCTGAACTTAATCTCAAAGAGTGATTTGATTTTGTGGTGTTATGAACGCTTATAATATCATTACCATGTTGAACTCGATGATATCTTTGCTTCTGGTACAAGTGAATGTTTCTTCTTTAAGCTAGTGTTGGTGGTGATTAGATAGCGGTAATGACTATATGATGATTAAGTAGTGGTAATGAGACGACTATTATATGATGATTTTTAGCTATCTATGAAAACTGTTGTTGGTGATGATATATATGATGCTAGAGTCTTTATATTAATATGATGATGATGATGACGATGATGATGATGATGAGTTATTATATCATTTATGAACGAAACCGCAGGTTAGTTTCAACTGGATGGATTCTAGCTAAGTGATCAAGTATATGCCATATCCATATTACCTCGATCACTTAATTAGGTGATGAAGTATATATAATATGGATATGGCATATACTTGATGACTTAGCTAGGATCCACATGCATCCAGTCAAACTAATCTGTGGTACTTTCACCTAATGATTTAACAACTCATTATAATGTAAAACAATCACTAAATTAAATTGAAAACACAAAATTAAGTAAAAATAAGAAATAAAACCAAAACACACCCAAACATTTAGTACCGGTTGGTGTTACCAACCGGTACTAATGTCCTACGCGCCCCCGGAGCTGGCTCGTGCCATGTGGTTGCCCTTTAGCACCGGTTCGTGCTGAACCGGTACTAAAGGGGGGGGCTTTAGTGCCCACACTTTAGTGCCGGTTACGGAACCGGCACTAAAGGGCCTTACGAACCGGTTCTATTACCCGGTTCTGCACTAGTGCAAGGAAATAAATAAGCAAGCAACTTACGCTAGGCTATCACGACTATCACACATATTACATCCACTGGGCATCAAAGTTCGCCACCAGTGCAAATAAACACACCGACAAAAGAATATACAAAACTAAGAGCACTTTAGAAGGCACTAGGCCTGGCCAGGTCGGGCCCCCCAAACAGTTGAAGAAGCTGAGTAGACCTCAGTTGTGTCAACGATAGATGCATCAACACTAGATTTAAGGCAAGTCGGAGCTGAGCTGAAGAAAGCCTTTCAGCTTTAAGTTTAGACTCAAGAAGTCGAACTAATTGAGGCAGCGACTGCACAGAGGTTGTCTCACACCTGCTGGTGAGTAGCTTCAACTCACTGTCTTCATCAAGACAGGACCTTGGGGTCATCTCGCTATCCTCAAGATGGTTTGGCTCACTATCTTCCCTGAAGTTATGCCTGGCGTAAGAGATATGAGTCCGAAAGAGAAACAAGGAGACACGTAATAGGTTTCACAATTATATAAGCAAATAAATGGATCTGTTCTGCATAAGGGACATGTTTTTACAACTACAATTTGAAACTGGTAGTTGTTGAAAACATCCAATCAGATGTAAACAGCAAAGCAAACAGCAGTGGAGGAAATGATGCCTATCTAAATCTATACTCGAACAAAGCTTGAAGGCTTGAGAAGGATGAACTTACATTACATGTTAACACGGGCTAGACAAAGCCCTTATCCATGTTGATGGAAGGATAATTCAATAAATTCCCAAAAGAAAATTATTTTTAAGAATTGCCATTATTCTACATTTTGCAAAGAGTAAATATAGATCAAATAATATTGGAAGAAAAAGAGGATAATGAAGCTCAGGTGCAGGCTGATGATACATAATCAAATAGCAATTAATTAAGTACAGCGTTACAAGGCAAAAGGGAGAGAGGTACTGACAAGAGCAATGCAGAGCCCATTATTGTTTTGAGATCGTATGATCCTTTGAGCAAGGAGATTCATCTGAAATTAGTTTTCATACAAGAGAGAAGGTAAGGCACCAGCAGAAATTTAGGAGTTCAAATTTTCAATTGATATCATAGATAGTACCTGACGCTGGGCTCCCAGCAGTTCTAATAGGGGTTTGGCCACTGGAGTAGGGGTAAAGTGTTGTACACTTAGGCCTGTGTTTTCTGTGGCCGCCGATCTATCTGATTTAACATGTATTACTACCTTTTCCAAATACCTAGTTTGTACTCCTTGAGGATCTGCACTCACCCTCTTCCTTTTGGACATCGATTACGAAAGAACAACATTTGACTGGAAAAACATAGTGTGACAACACATGGAATAGGTACAGAAAATGGATAGGTATGGCATATACTCATATATGATGCTTAAACTAAGAAGAAGGTGTAACAAATTAGAAGTAATGCAAGAGGTCAGATGCAAAATATGTGCGACCAACACAACTTTGCAAAGTTAGAGCAAGCACCTTGATGGGTGAATAAGATAGGCCATCCTCCACCATGCCAAGTTTGTTAGCCAGTGGATCGTTCCGCAATATTCCTCTCGTGCGCCCATTCTCATATTAATTTTGATAATGTTCAATATCTGACATGCATGAAAACATAAAAACAAGTGAGATTTTCTTTGTAATGCAGAAGTGATTCTAATCCAATACTGCCTCCCTATAAACCCCTTTGTGCTATCTCTGCAATTCTTTTAAAAGATGCCATGCATGCTGTAATTTGTTGTATACATTAATATAATGTGGCCTACTACTCAAAATATGAGAGCTCCAAAAGTGATGACACTTCGTAGATGATATCTTCAACATATAGTAAAGAAGAACAAGTCGGCCTGACCTGACAGATTCAAAATATACTAAGGGACAACAACTCGACCTGACCAGTCGAACGCAAGAGAAGAGTATCATCTTAAAGAAGAGCAGAAGAGCAAGCACATTGAAGATATTACAAGCCTTTCGATACAATGTCGTTTGGCCACCCATGATGAACCAGAGCTCACATGCATTTCGAAACTAAAGTAGGAACATTTAGCTAACCAATTAAGCATCTCTCAGTTTTACTAATATCAGTAATAATATCAGATATGAATTTGTACAACTAAGCTTGTTTAGCGCGATGGGTGGAGCAATGCTATTATGACACGAACCACGTAGGCTGATTGTGGTCATCATAAAATGGGGAAAACATAAGCATGATGAGTGCAGTGTTGACCGTGGCAGTGGGATGGCAGATCTGAAGCTGCAAACCGTGCAAAGGGTAGTTAGCAACCGATGTTTGCTTTGAAATAACAACTAAGATTTCGTATGGACAAGAAAGTACGGTCAACAAGTGACAAAGAAATGCAATTATGCTGTCTCTCTATATGTCGCGACATGCATTTGGAAACTCAAGTGGGACCTTTAGCTAACCAATTAAATGTGTCGGTTAACTAATATTAGTATCATATCACAATCATATTTGAACAACTAAGCTTTCGAATTCTGAGTGTTGTGTTGTTTAGCTTGAAGGGTGGAGTAATGCTAGTACGACAGAAAGCACCTACGCAGATCATAGTAGAGTAGATAAAAGGGGAAAACCCTAAGCATCAAGAGATAAATCAGGAAAGTGGAACTAGCTGGACTAGTGGGTGGCGCACATGCTTTTCAAAATGAATATAGGAACATTAGGTGACCAATTAAACGTTCTCTGTTTTAGTGATATGAGCATCATATCAGATTTGTATTTCAACACATAAGCTTTGGGTTGAGGTCTTGAGGAGTAGTGCTAGCACGACATGAAGCACCTACGATGATGGTAGTGAATATAAAGGGGGGAAACCATAAGCTTTATGAGTATAGTGCCCGTGCCATGGCGGATCTGAAGGTGCAAACCGGACAAAGCTACTTCGCAACCAATGTTTGCTTCCAACTAGCCACTACGATATGGTACGGACAAGAAAAGTACAGTAAACAAATTACGATCTATTTTCCGGGTGAGATCAATAACTTAAGCACATATGGAAGAGTACCACCTATCTTGCGACACCGTGTAGGCATATGCTGATACGTTGAGGGTGCTGCGGGTGCGATGGCTGTCGGCGGCAGGGAAGAAGACTTTAGACGGCAGACGGCCGGGTCGGAGGATATATCCTGTTGCCATGGATGAGGCGGTTGTAGGAGCGGCAAAGGCAAGGTGGACGACGGCACCAATGAATCGAGAGGAGGCGATGAAAGGATCCTGGTCCAGTGCCGTGGATGAGAGACGTCCATCTCTTGAAGTGGACGATGTGGTAGGGGTAGTGCGGGACTCCTAGATTAGGGGGTCTCCGGACAGCCGGACTATATCCTTTGGCCGGACTGTTGGACTATGAAGATACGAGATTGAAGACTTCGTCCCGTGTCCGGATGGGACTCTACTTGTCGTGGAAGGCAAGCTAGGCAATGCGGATATGGATATCTCCTCCTTTGTAACCGACCTTGTGTAACCCTAGCCTCCTCCGGTGTCTATATAAACTGGAGGATTTTAGTCCGTAGGACAACATACAATCATACCATAGGCTAGCTTCTAGGGTTTAGCCTCTCTGATCTCGTGGTAGATCAACTCCTGTACTACTCATATTATCAAGAATAATCAAGCAGGACATGGGGTTTTACCTCCATCAAGAGGGCCCGAACCTGGGTAAAACATCGTTTCCCCTGCCTCCTGTTACCATCCGCCTTAGACGCACAGTTCGGGACCCCCTACCTGAGATCCGTCGGTTTTGACACCGACATTGGTGCTTTCATTGAGAGTTCCTCTATGTCGTCATCATTAGGCTTGATGGCTCCTTCAATCATCGATAGCGATGCAGTCCATGGTGAGACTTTTATCCCCGGACAGATCTTTGTATTCGGCGGCTTCGCACTGCGGGCCAACTCGCTTGGCCATCTGGAGCGATCGAGAGTTACGCCCCTGGCCACCAGGTCAGGTTTGGAAGCTTAAACTACACGGCCGATATCCGCGGAGACTTGATCTTCGACGGATTTGAGCCCCTGCCTTGTGCGCCACACGGTCACGATGAGCATGATTTAGCTCTGCCATCAGACAGTGTTCAGGAGATCGCGCCGGCAACCGCTCCGACCCTCAATTCGGAGCTAGCTGTGCCATCCATGGACGGGTGGATAGACCCCGCCACGGAGGCCGTATCGTCAGCGGCAATCGAGCCGAGTATCGACCTTACCCTTCACGAGAGCCGTGATGCCAAGCTGTCGGATCCTTCCCAGGCCACGGACTCCGAACCGCCTGCGCTCGTGCCTATCGAATCCGACTGGGCGCCGATCATGGAGTTTACCTCCGCTGATATCTTTCAGCACTCGCCCTTCGGTGACATACTGAACTCGTTAAGGTCTCTCTCCTTGTCAGGAGAGTCCTGGCCGAACTATGTCTGGCAGGATTGGGATGCGGATGACGAAGAAATTCGTCGCCCACCCACCACCCACTAAGTAGCCACTGTCGATGATTTGACCGACATGCTTGACTTCGACTCCGAAGACATCGATGGCATGGACGACGATGTAGGAGGCGAACAAGAACCACTGCCCACAGGGCACTGGACAGCCTCCTCGTCATATGACATATATATGGTGGACAAACCCAAAGAAGGCAATGGCGACGGGACAGCGGAGGATGACCCCTCCAAGAAGCAACCCAAGCACCGACGTCAGCGGCGCCGCTCTAAGTCTTGCCAAAGCAAAAGCGGTGACACTGGCACAGGAGATAATAGCACTCCGGACAGTGCCGAAGACGACAACAATCCCCTCCAGCAAGATTTAGAGCAGGAGGATAGAGAAGCCAGCCCTCCCAAGAGAGCGGCAGATGGAGAGGCGGAGGATTATAATTACATGCCTCCCTCCGAAGACGGGGCAAGCCTCGACGATGAAGAATTTGCCGTGCCTGAGGATCCCGTCGAACAAGAGCGCTTCAAGCGCCGGCTTATAGCCACGGCAAATAGACTTAAGAAAAAGCAGCAGCAGCAGCTTCAAGCTGATCAAGATTTGCTAGCTGACAGATGGACTGAAGTCCTTGCAGCCGAGGAATATGAACTCGAACACCCCTCCAAGAGTTACCCAAAGCGTAGGTTGCTACCCCGACTGGAGGAGGAAGCACTCAAACATACATCTCTAGCATATGATGCGGCTGATCGGCCACCTGGTGACTACGACAGAGAGGCATTTCAGCAAAAAACTCAGCCCGCACCCTGATGCCACTCAGATAAAAATGTCAAGGCATGGGGAAACACGCTAGACCTGCGAGACGTATTGGAAGACAAAGCAAAACACGTAAGATCGATCTACGGAGCACAAGGGCGCGCCACCACGCGGGACGATAACCGTCACGCCGGATACAGTAAAAGTAAATCCGGCCGGGCCGAACACAGCGGACATGACTCATTTGAGCCGTGTCGCGACATAGCCCAGTACAGAGGCGCCACACACCCCCTATGCTTCATAGACGAAGTAATGGATCACCAAATCCCAGAGGGTTTCAAACCCGTAAATATCGAATCATACGACGGCACAATAGATCCAGCGGTATGGATCGAGGACTTCCTCTTGCAGATCCACATGGCCCGCGGTGATGATCTACATGCCATCAAATACCTCCCACTCAAGCTCAAAGGACTAGCTCGGCATTGGCTCAATAGCCTGCCAGCAGTATCCATTGGCAGTTGGGAAGATTTGGAAGCCGCATTCCTCGACAACTTCCAGGGCACTTATGTGCGACCACCAGATGCCGAGGACTTAAGCCACATAATTCAGTAGCTAGAGGAATCGGCCAAGAAATTCTGGACACGGTTCCTAACAAAGAAAAATCAAATCATCGACTATCCGGATGCAGAGGCCCTAGCAGCTTTTAAGCACAACATCCGCGACGAGTGGCACGACCGGCACCTTGGCCTGGAATAGCCGAAATCTATGGCAGCCCTCACGACAACCATGACCCGCTTTTGCGCGGGAGAAGACAGCTGGCTGGCTCGCAACAATAACATATCAAATAACCATGGTACTTCGGATACCAAGGATGGCAATGGTAGGTCACGTCACAACAAACACAAGCACCGCATCAACAACGACAATACCGAGGATACGGCAGTTAATGCCTGATTCAAAGGCTCTAAACCCGGTCAGCGGAAAAAGCCATTCAAAAGAAGCACTCCGGGCCCGTCCAGTTTGGACCGTATACTCGATCGCTCATGTCAAATACATGGCACCCCCGACAAGCCAGCCAACCACACCAATAGGGATTGTTGGGTGTTCAGCAAGCAGGCCGGCAAGTTAAATGCTGAAAACAAAGATAAGCGGTCACATAGCGATATCAAGGAGGATGCCCGACAGCCGAACACCAGAGGACAGAAGAGGTCCCCCCCCCCACAAGTGCGGATGGTGAACATGATATACGCAACCCACATCCCCAAGACAGAGCAGAAGCGTGCGCTGAGGGACATATATGCGTTGGAGCCAGTCGCCTCAAAGTTCAACCCATGGTCCTCCTATTCGATCACCTTCAATCGCAGGGACCACCCCACTAGTATCTGTCATGGCGGATTCGCTGCACTGGTGCTAGATCCAATCATTGACGGATTTCACATCACTCGAGTCCTTACGGATGGCGGCAGCAGCCTGAACCTACTTTATCAGGACACAGTGCACAAAATGGGTATAGACCCCTCAAGGATCAAACCCACAAAAACGACCTTCAAAGGCGTCATACCAGGTGTAGAGGCCCATTGCACAGGCTCAGTCACACTGGAAGTGGTCTTCAGATCCCCGGATAACTTACGAAGCAAGGAGTTAATCTTCGATATAGTCCCGTTCCGCAGTGGCTATCATGCACTACTCGGGCGAACTGCATTTGCGAGATTCAATGCGGTACCGCATTATGCATACCTCAAGCTCAAGATGCCAGGACCTCGGGGGGTCATCACAGTCAATGGAAACACAAAGCGCTCTCTCCGCACAGAGGAGCACACTGCAACCCTTGCAGCGGAAGCGCAAAGCAGCCTCTTAAGGCAATCCACTAGTTTGGCGACTAAAGACCCAGACACCTTCAAGCGGGCCCAGAGTAATCGGCAACAAGACCGCCTGGCACATTCCGAGCTCGCATAGCAATGCGGCCCCCGCCCAAGTCCCAGCCAAGCGGTGAAAAATACCATGGGCACAGGTGGGGAGGGGGGCACGACTAGGCACGCCCCAAGACGCGGCTCAACCGCACTAGGGGCTTCCCGCTTTGTTATTTTTCTTTCTTTCAGGATTTTAATCTCTGGAAGCCCCGTCCGGCAGTACGATTGCCGGACACACGATACAACAACAAAGGAGGCAGAAAGCTACGTCGCATCAAGGAATTCCCAGGTGGTCTCTGATAACGAGTGAAATACCTGCTTTAAATACCATTCCTCAGCTTGCCCTTGGAGGGGACATGTTAAATAATCCTTCTTTTTGCTTATCGCACTAGTTGTATCATTCTGCTTTGATGCACCATTTTGAATAAACAATGCATAGCACTAGACTATTATCGCATTCTCTGTTCTTCCTTTATATATATATATATGTTCATTCATGACATCCAGCACCCGTACACTCTAGTACGGCCAATACACCAGCGGCTTAAGCATACCCCATAATACGACGTGAGAAGTCCGAACACTTTTGACAGTGTGGCAACCCGAACTTATAGCATTATATGCATCAGCTCTGAATCATGTCTTGGGTCAATAGTTGGGTTTGCCTGGCTCCCATGTTTTCGTACCTTACGTTCTGCTATATCGGCTAAGGTAGCACTGGGAGAACTACTGCGATTGTGCCTCAGTTCAGCTGGGCTAAGCACCTCAGTAGAGATAGCTAAAACTGACTGTCATGATAAGGCGAGAGCTGGTCGATGTTCGAGAGGTCTCGAGTCCCTAAAGACTTATGCCGCTTAGAGCGACGAGTCGTCTTTGTCCGGCTTAAGGCGTGTATAGCACCCCGAATTCGGCCTTCCGAATACTAGGGGCTTCGCCAAAATTTAAAATTGTAGAATTCTATGGCTAAGTGAGAGTGATAAAGCATTATAGTCCGATTGCCTTGTTCGTTGTGCTGAGCACCTCCCTCGAAGGACCCAACAATGGGAAAAAGAGTGCTCAGATTTATCCCGAACACCCCAGCACTCGTGGGATGGGGGCAGAAGCCGACGACTGGCCATCTCTCAGATTTGATAAATAGCCGCACAGAAGGTAATATTTTAAATTCAAACAAGCGTTGCATAGCGCATATGAACAAGTTTTCATAATACAGGATCACATGAGCAAGTTCATTCAAACATTACGTCCTTCGCACGCTCGTCCGCCACAAGACGGGCACCCTCCAGGACACCCTCATAATACATCTCGGGGTGGCGATGCTCCTTGCCCTGCGGTGGCCCCTCCTTCACCACTTCTCGGCGTCCATCTTGGCCCAGTGCACCTTTGCACGGGCAAAAGCCCGGCGGGCACCTTTGATACAGATGGACCGCTTGATGACTTCCAGCCGTGGACAGGCATCCACAAGCCGCCTCACCAGGCCGAAGTAGCTGTTGTGAAGGGAGCACTACAAATAAAGACACATCCGTGACATTTTGGGCCGAACGAATTTTTTTCTGTCATACATATGACACTTCTATGACGATAATTGTGACAAAACCCGGTATCATTATAGATGTGGTGGGCTCCTACTTCTATGACAAAAAATCCTGACAGAAAATGGGCTTTTCGTCCTGGGCGGGCCGGAGACGCAGCTGCATGACATTCTTTGGGCCGTCCATGATGGAAAAACCGTGGTAGAAGCGAGGGCGAGGAAAATTTCAGGGAGTTCCCGGTTATGGTGGGACGTCGGGGGCCGAGCGATGCGCGTTTCTCTCGTACACGTATGCGTGTGTGTGCGAGGCGTTGGCTCTAACTGAACCCGAGCAAGGCGTTGGGCTCTAACTAAACCCGAGCGATTGCACTGTAGGTTACGCGTTACTGAACCCGAGTGATCGATCGATGGCTGTTAACTGAACCCGATCACTACATGGAAAAGGGCTATAGATGAATTTGACACTAATGGCGCACCAGACATGTGGTGCGCCACTACTATATACTAATGGCGCACCATGTGCTGGTGCGCCATTAGTGTGGAAGACACTAATGGTGCACCAGACACATGGTGTGCCACTAGTAACAATTTTTTTTTATTTTTCCAAACATACTAATGGCACATCCAGGCACAGTGTGCCATTTCTGGTTCTAACTAGTAATGGCGCACCAACAACCAAGTGCGCCACTACTGTATTTTTTTATTCTTTTTTTTCAAAACTACTAATGGCGCACCATGGCATAGTGCGCCATTACTAGTTTAAACTAGTAATGGCACACTCTGCCATGGTGCGCCATTAGTATATATATATATTTTTTTTTTATTTTTTTCCAAAACTACTAATAGCGCACCACCAGCAGGTGCGCCATTAGTATGTAGGGTTACTAATGGCGCATGAGTTGGTGGTGCGCCATTAGTAACCTGGGACCAGCTAGATATTTTGGACAGACACACCTACACACTCACTTTCCCCACTTCATTCCCTCCACCTCCTTCTCCAAGCTTGTGTCGGCTACCTCCTCCTCCTCACCTCATTTGCACCATAGATTCATCAAAATTAAGTGGTTAAATTACCTTTTTTTGATAGGTAAGTAACGGGAAAGCTATCTTTATGTTGTAGATCTACTTTTTTCTCCCTAGCTCGCTCCAACAACGTGCACATGCACTTTTTGTGGCCTAGCTAGATCTATGTATGTTTGTGGTGTTGCATATGTTTGTGGTGTTGCATATATGTTTGTGTTTGCAGGTACCGGTATTTGAAATGCGATAGTTGCCAATATTTTGCCGGAATGTTGATTCATTTCCGTTTCGACGAGAATTTTGGCACTATGCATTCTTTTTGGTCCTATTTTTAGGGCAAGTCATGCCAAAATTTTTCTTGGTTCTAAAATATCGTTTAGCTCTTCCCCGTAGGCGACCATGGTCCGCACGATGACTGAAGACACCGTGAATAGGTTTTTGAGCTCCGCGAAGGCCGAGATGCTTCAAAAGAACAAGACGGAGATAAGATGCTTGTGTTGAAGATGCAAGCTGAAGAGCCTTATTGCGGACCCGGATTCCGGGCAGGTGCGGGACCACCTGCTCTTGCGTGGTTTCATGGATGACTATCGGTGGCAAGGTGATGAAGATGACTATGAAGTCGTCCATGGGAGCCGGGCAAGAAATGAGGAAGGGCAGCAAGACAACCACCGCGGCTCGGGCGGGCGAGAGGACGAAGAATCTCCAGGACATGATCACGAGGGTGATGCTGTACACAGTCATCATGTAGAAGATGCCGGACATGATGATGAGGAAGATCAAGACGAAGGGCATGATCAGGAAGATGAAGATGCCGGAGCAGACGACGATGGAGGCTGGGTGCAGGACCCTCATATTCAAGAGCTGCTTCTCAAGCAGACGGATAATGCAAGAGCTGCCGCCCGAGAGAAAGCCAAGATGGATCAACTGGAGATAGACGCGGTTACTCCATTGTATGAAGGATCCAGGCCCGAGGATACCCGCCTGAAAGTAACGCTCATGGCTCTGGAGATGAAGGTAAAACACAAAATGACCGACGCATGCTTCGACGAGAACATGTGCCTGACTAGTTTTGAGGAGGCGAAGAAAATCGTGTGTCCTCTGGATTTACCGCACGTGAAATACCATGTGTACATGAACAATTGCATCATTTATCGGGATGAGCACGCGGAGTCTACCATATGTCCGGTGTGCGGCGTCACTCGATACAAGAAGAGGAGGATAGCTCCTCAAAAAGTGGTGTGGTACTTTCTGATCACTCCTCGTCTGCAGCGGTATTTCACGGACCCTAAGGTAGCAAAGCTCCTGCGTTGGCACGCGGAGAGGGAGGAGAAGAAGCGGGAAGATGACGGAAATGACCCGGAGATAAATAAAAAAGACAAGATGCTGAGTCACCTTAAGGATGTGAGCATGTGGCAAGCGTTGAACTTCAAAGACCCAGAATTTGGAAACAATCCAAGGAACATCGTGCTGGGCGCGAGCACCGATGGAGTCAATCCGTTTGGCAGCCAAAGAAGCACACATAGCACCTGGCCTGTGTTTGTGTGGATTTACAACCTCCCCCTGGTTGTGCATGAAGAGGAAGTACATTCACATGAGTATGCTAATTGAAGGGCCGAAACAACCAGGGAACGACATCAATCTGTATCTGGGGCTGCTGAAAGAGGAGCTAGACACGCTGTGGAAAACGCCAGCCAATACGTGGGATGCCGCAGAGAAAGAATATTTCCCTATGAGAGACGCACTTCTCACGACGGTGCACGACTATCTCGGTTACGGATATCTCGCGGGGCAGGTGGTCCATGGATTTTCTGGATGCGTCAGGTGCATGGATGACACAATGTATCTCCAGCTAGATAGAGATCCCGGGTCTTCGAAAACCATGTTCATGGGACATCGAAGGTGGCTCCGCGATGATGACCCATGGAGGAAAGGCAAGGATCTGTTCGATGGTGAAACCGAACCCCGAAGACGCCCGCGTACGAGGAGCGGCGAGGATATAGATGAGCTGTTGAAAAATTGGAAAGATTTCCCACTGCCAGGAAAGAAGCAAAAGGCGCCAGAGCCGGGAAAGAAGCGAAAGGCGCCAGAGGCGCTGCTGAAGGTATGGAAAACGAGGTCTGTTTTCTGGGACTTGCCGTACTAGAAGATCCACCATGTGCCTCACAGCCTTGATGTCATGCATATCACGAAGAACGTGTGCGAGTGTCTGCTTGGTACCCAGCTCAACATGCCAGAGCGGACCAAAGATGGGCCGAAAGCAAGGGCAGACTTGAAATCAATGGGCATCAGGCAGGAGCTTCACGCTAATGATGATGAGGCGAAGTAGGACACAGAAATTCGTCGCAAAGGCAAAAAGGCCAAGAAGACCGGAAATGACTACCCTCCCGCGTGCTTCACTCTAAGTCAGGAGGAGATCGAGCAGTTTTTCACCTGCCTCGTAGGAGTAAAACTTCCTTATGGTTATGCGGCGAAGATAAGCAGATACCTAGACCCAGCGAAGCAGAAGTTCAGCGGGATGAAGTCTCACGACTGTCACGTGCTGATGACCCAGATACTTCCAGTTGCAATCTGTGGGATCATGGACGCGCACGTCCGTGAAACGCTATTTGGCCTATGCAACTTTTTCGACGTCATCTCTCGAAAGTCGGTTGGCGTGAGGCAACCCAGAAGGCTACATGAAGATATCGTGGTGATACTATGCGAGCTTGAGATGTACTTCCCGCCCACATTCTTTGACGTTATGGTGCATCTGCTAGTCCATATCGTGGAGGATATCATCCAACTCGGGCCGACGTTCCTGCACAGCATGATGCTGTTCGAAAGGATAAATGGTGTCATCAAAGGATACGTTTGCAACATATCACGTCCAGAGGGAAGCATAGCCAGGGGCTTTCTAACCGAAGAGTGCATCTCCTACTACACGAATTATCTAGGCATCAAGAACTCCGTTGGTCTGCCCGTCAACAGGCACCTCGGCAGGCTCGCTGGATGGGGTCACCGTGAGGGTCGCCGCGAAATGCATGTCGACTTCGAGGGTCGACTCAACGACTTTGAAAGAGCAAACCTAGTCGCGCTACAACACATAGATGTGGTCGATCCTTGGGTGGTAGAGCACAAAACCTTTATTGAGAAGATGTACAATGACAATGGCCAATAGAGGATGGAATGAGATATAATCAATGAGCACAACTCATGTTTCATGTGTTGGTTCAAGCAGAAGCTTCTGTCGTACCCTTTACATGAGGATTCTTCCGTGGAAGAACAACTCATATTCGGCTTGTCACAGGGCGCCGAGCACAACCTGATGACCTATGAGGCGTACGATATCAATGGCTACACATTCTACACCGAGGACAAGGACATGAAGAGAGATGGTTATCAGAACTCCGGGGTAACGATGGAATCCTACACCGGTAACGACAAGGACAGATACTACGGAGGGATCGAGGAGATATGGGAGCTGAGCTACGCTGGAGAGAAGGTCCCGATGTTCCGTGTCATATGGGCCAAGAGCGTCATAAAAGAAGACCGGTATTTCACCACCATGGTTATACCCGAAGCCAAATCCAAGACCGCGGGCGCAAACGTCACCTTGGAAAATGAGCCATGGGTACTGGCTTCCCTAGTGGACCAATGCTTCTTCATTACCGACCTGCCAAAGCCCAGTCGTGTTGTCGTGAGGAGAGGTAAAAGGAAGATTTGCGGAATGGATGGAGTCGCCAATTAGCAAGACTTCGACAAGTCCGGCGACCCGAAGATCGAACATGACGACGACGATGAAGTAGCAGCATACACCACAAGAAGAAGCAGGACCACCCTACCTAAAGGACATCGGTTCAAGAGAAGAACTCCATTTGTGAAAAATTAGGGCAAGAAGATTGTGAACAGATAGCTAGCTAAGATCAATTGTATTTAAATTGTAGCCTTCATTTCTCGATTGTATTTCGACATATTCATAAATGTTTTTTCATGGGAACTTTTTGAATTGATGAATATTTTTTCAAATTTGATGATATTTTTTCATATTCATAAATGTTTTACCAATTCACAAATGAATGCAACTAAAAATCCGAAAAAGACTAGTTTTGCTTGGTTATATGTTACTCCCTGACATAGTGCCCAAAGCCGGATAATCATGGATGCACCAAATTATAACAGCACACAGAAAGAAATCTGCTGGAGGGCTGCTATATAGGTCTTGAGTGAGAACACCCTTCCATAGCTATTGAAGTTCCTCCACAAGAGGCTCCATGAACAAATCAAAATCCTTTCCAGGACTTTTTGGACCTGGGATGAGCAAGGTCATCATGTAGTTTGATTCTTTGGTGCAGACATTTGGAGGCATGTTGTAAGGGATAACAAGCACTGGCCACATGCTATATGTGGCGCTCTGGTGGCCAAATGGGTTAAATCCATCTGAAGCTAAGCCAAGTCTAATGTTTCTCGGGTCAGCAACAAACTCTTTGTGTTTATCATTGAAGCTTTTCCACTCACTACCATGAGATGGATGGATCATTACATTCTGATCTCTGTACTCCTGGTTCCTAGATTGCCACAGTACATCCTCTCTTGTTTCAGCATCATGAAACAACCTCTGCAATCTTGGTGTAATTGGAAAATGTCTCAGAACATTATGAGGAATCCTCTTCACAGCATCGCCATCTTTCCATCTTGATGATTTGCATTTCGGGCATTCACTTAAGTTGGCATAATCCTTCCGGAATAGAACACAATTATTCTTACAAACATGGATCATATCATATCCAATTCCAACTACACGAAGGAAATTATTCATTTTACTGTAGGTGTGTGGCAGCTCAGACGCATCTGGGAAAGATTCGCGGAAAGCAGCCAACATCGCATCAAATGATTTGTTGGTCATTCGCTCAGATGTCTTCACCTGAAGAAAGGTGACCATAGCTAAGAATACTGACAGCTTATTTCCTGGGGTGACAACAACGTTGCATTGTTCCAACATGCGGGCCCACCGTTTTTCTTCTGCAGGTGAATGTTCACGGCATGCACGAGCATTTCGTAGCATTGTTTCAATGTTGGTCAAACTCACTGGCTCCGCCACCACCACCTCCTCCTCCTCTTCCACCTGAGCATCAAGCAGATCAAGATGGTGATCTGCTGCTTCCACGTAGTCAATAACATTGACGTTCACAGCTTCACCATGATGAACCCACCTAGTATATGTGGCCGACATCCCATACAAGTGTAGATGATTTTGCACAGTTGACTGGGGTCTTGTAACTGAATTCATACAACTACTACATGGGCAGAGCACATCTGATTTCAGACCACCGTACTCAGCTATGATAAAGTTCATGAAGTTTTCAACCCCCTCGACATATGCAGCGGAGAATCTTCGAGTAGAAGTTATCCAAGTCATGTCCATCTGTTAGACATATAAATTAGTTCTTCCACTAGATATTACAGGAAAAACATATATGCTTTTTTATGAAGTCTAAAAAAATACCTAGGTCGATGTCTAAGTAACGAAATGTATGTAAAGCTAATTCAGCAAATAGATTTGAGTGCCAAATTATGGTAGGCTGTTTTAGCAGTCAATGAGGCCAAGCACACAGCCATCGAACTATCGAAGGCCATCGCAGCAACAAAGATTGAGTATAAAATGGTGTAGAGCTATTTCAGCTAACAGATTGGCTACTAGACCATGGCAATCTACGTCACAATAAATATATGGCAGGATATTTTAGCAACTAATCAGCCTTGGCATGCCATCTCAGCTAAGCAGATTGAGTGCAGAACAGGGCAAGGAAGCTTCTTAAGCAGAGCATATTGACAGTAAACTACTTCGGCAAATAGTGAGACTAACAACGTCTATCAGCTAACATTCAGTGGTACACCGACATGAACGGGGCCTCAGTCTAGAATGCACGTACCGTGGGAGAAGCTGACTGCCATGTGTCTCCACACGAACATCGCCAGCAGTGGCGGCGCTGACCGCCGTGCGCCTCCACAAGAACGTAGCCAGAGGTGGCGGTGCGGCTAGAGGACGGCAGTCTACGAGAGTGTACTGTGGGAGCGAGAGGATCGCTGAACCGCAGCGCCGACGTATCGGCGCGGCGGGGAGGGCGGCTTTGGGGGAGCGAATGGAGTGGAGGGGGGCATGGGGGGATGGGGGTTTGGGGAATATTATTGGCTAGTTGGCCGAAGGGCGGTTGAATCGAATTTGGGGGAATTTTTGGGTGTGGGGGGGGGGAGGATTTTCGCGCAGTGGGCAGGGGCAGTTTGGCGCATGGTCGGTTTCCCCAAGTGCAGTCCCACATGTCTGTGAAGAGGCAAGCCGAACCACGTTCCGTTTGCGTGAGCCATGTGTAGGACAGAACGTGTGTGGGGTGCATTGCGACCGCGACAGGAGTGCTGTGAGTGTACCGCATTTTTTCCTTTTAAACTAGGTGCTTTGCCCCCTCAAAAAAATATGTTGCTTCGCGCAATCCAACGATACTACTACTAGTAATCCGGTAATCCCGACTAAAACGACGCGGCCGGGTCTTTTCCCGCACAATATGCTGGGAGGTTGGCTTAGTTGGGTTTTTTAGGACGAGTAATGCTACACCTATGTAATCCCAGTTATGTAATTAACATAATGTGAAACGTGTGAGCTGTTGATTGTAGATTGGGGGGAGGGAGGGGCCCACCACCATGAAAATAAGGGAAGGAGAGAGAGAGGCAATTTACGTTAACCCTTTCGTAGGTTCCCATAGATGTAGAAAGATGTGTCCGATCCTGCAATATAGGCAGTCCGATCTATATCTAACGGATAGGAAGGAAACTACGACAAATTACCCGCACTCCTCTCCACATTTGCAGATAAGGCTTTCCCTCGTTCATCCTTTTCTCCCACAAGATCTTGATCTTCCGTGCAACGCACGGGCATCTTGCTAGTGCTCCTACAATATGTATATTATTGTGAAAGTTCATATACACCGGCCGAGATTAATGCAAACACGGCAGATTTTCATTACATTTAGAACTTTTATAGGACAAAAAAATAAAAAAAACCCGACCTTAAACCTATTCTACGGCGGCGACCGACGTCCTCCATCTGTGATCTCCATGTACGGGGGCGGGGTTCAAGACCCGTGAAGTGAAGGTGCGGTCTCCGGCGAGGAAAAGTAGAACACGGGAGACGAACTGGCCAGTTGGCACACCATGCGCTGCCGCCTCCCATGCCCTACTCATCCTCGAAGGAGTCCCCGACCTCGGTGGTGACGGACGTTGGACGGTGGCAAGTAGGACGCGTGGCTGACGGTGCTCCCGTCGTCGACCGCCAGCGTGGCCACCGCTTGTGCAGCGACTTGAGCGAGGGCAGCGACCTCGAGCTCCATCCCCGAAGACAAGCTCTCCCACAGAGCGTTCGCACTTGCGGTCATGGCGGATGTGGTTCCAGGTAGGAGGACGATGTGCTATGGTGTGGACGTTAGCTGGGCGTTACCGCTTTAAGTAGCGCATCCGGTGAGGCCAAGCGTCCGGGTGCGTCATTAAGTCGCCGGAGTTGGTTCCGCGGGCACCGAGCCTCTTAATGACGACATACGAACGAACGGAATGAATGCAGGCAGCTGACGCCGGCTGTGAACGCACCGCGCAACGGCGAGAGGGACGAGGGTTTTGGTGTGCCAGGGTAGTCAGCTGTGGTCGTGGCAACGTTGGAGGTGCCCTTTGCTCACATGCGATCCCCACATGTCATTGAAAAAGCAAGAGGACCCGGCATGGTCTCAGGTCTAGAGGATGCAGTTGGCCACGCTACACCACTCCGCGAACATGTCGCGGCGCCCCGTGCATCCTCGATGAGTCGGGTGTTGGGGTGTGTTTGGATTGTGGCCAAAGTGCACCTTGCCAAAATTTTGGTCATGACCAAAAGATTGGTCTTTGTTTGGATGGTTGCCATTTTTTTGGCATGCCAATGAACTCTAGACAACTCTAGTTCATTTTTCTTGCCAATGTCGGCCAAATCATGGGCAACCAATACCTCAACCAAAATTGTGGTCATGACCCAAAGATTGGTCTTTGTTTGGATGGTTGCCATTTCTTTGGCATGCCAATGAACTCTAGCCAACTCAAGTTCATTTTTCTTGCCAATGTCGGCCACATCATGGGCAACCAATACCTCAACCAAAATTTTGGCTACCGAATGGTTTGATGGGGCAACCTTGGGCACAAACCAAACATACCGTTGGTCATGCCACAGCACTAACGCCACTACAAGAAATATGTCAACTTATGACCTTCTGTTAGTGACCCTCGAAGAATTGGTCATAAATTTATGACCATTTTAGACCAATTGGTCAAAAGCTATTCAGGGGGCTCCAAACCCTAAACCATTGCGACCATTTTGGTCAGAAAGGTCGTAATTTCCTTACACAAAATGGTCACAAAGCAAACAGTGCTAGTCCGCTGCCTTATTTCTAGTTGTTAATGACCAATATAGATGGTCATAGCCTTGTAGATTGTGGTGGGTTGTGATGACTAGGCGCCATCTCATCAGTTTTGCCTATGTGTCATGTCCATGTGGCAGTTTTTGCCCTAGGTTGTGAAGCAACCTATATTTCTATCATTCCCAAAATTCCCAAAAAAATCTCATAAATTCTTTGGGGCATATCTTCATCAAATATGTAAAAATCGTTCCTTGCCTAGTTCAAAACTAATTCAACAATATTCATTTTCCTATTCTGTTCACAACAACACTTTATGAAGGAAGTGCTATTTTTATATTCTTGATTGCCCTCGGAATTTTTGGGCACTTTTTCCTATCCAAATCATTACCGCATGACAAAATTCAGCTCCAATTGCCTAGCAAATCTTCCTCGGCAAATTTCCAAAGTTTTTGTCCACCTAGAAGCATTGTGAAGGAAGTACCTTTTTTATATCTCTAAATGACATGAACTTTATACAGTTCCTTCATATGCCCAAATTATCACCCTCCTCCAAATTGTAGCTCAGTCAAATCATCTATGTGAGCCCAGGTTCAATTTATATTTTATGGCCAAATTGGCACGTTGCAAAGCAAGTGTTATATAGACCCCTCCTATTTCCCTGAAACTTTTCAGACACTCTTCCATACCCAAATCATTGCCACATGATAATATTCAGCTCAATTTTCCTAGTAAATCGTTCTCAGGAAATTTCCAAAGTTTCTACCTCAAGAGAAGCTTTGTGAAGTAAGTACTAGCTAGGCTTACCCAAATGATCTGAAAATTTACCAGCGCATGACCATACCTATGTAACTTACCTACACCAATTTTTAGCTTATTTCATTCATCCAATCTCTCTCACTAGTTTTTCCAAGTTTTTGTCCATAGAAGAGCATTGTGAAGGAAGTACTACTTTGGCATGTCAAAATGATATCAATTTTCTACAATGCTTTCCTATGCCCAAATAACCATCCTCCACCAAATTTCAGCTCCATCAATTCATTATTTTGAGCCTAGCTTCAACATTCATATTTTTGTCCAGTGTGGTACTTTGCAAAGCAAGTACCACCTAGGCTCCTCCTTTTGAGGTGAAAATTTGTGAATACATTCTCCTTAGTAGATGATCATCCTCAGCCAAAACTCACGCCCATTGGCCATGTGCATTTCCCGTACCGCAAATCAAACACTTGGCTGCTTATTCATGTTTGAGCATCGATCGGTCTCCTCCTGAGAATCTTATGTTGTGTTTTTCTTCCTAGCACCTACCTGGGGAGTGCCCAACCCACTAGACATGCCTAGGCCACACATAACACATGGCAACGCCACGGTCACGCGGTGACCACGCGACGGGCATGCGAGCTTACGCGCTCTAGAGTTGGGGCCCTCGGCCACCGTCCGAACCTCGATGTCTCGCCATCAAACCATGTATATCTGATTAAATAGATACTTATTTACCTAGAAATGATTTTTTGAAAAAATAAAGAGCAAACTATGAGGCAGCTATTGTTCAAATTTGACCCGCTTCCAGCTGAATCAACGGGAATTTGTCTTTTTCACCAGAGGTGGATCAAAATTTTGACACCCAACCATTTTGTCAATTGTGCATTAAATATGGCCTAGTATTTTATAAAATTGATTAGGACCAATTTTGCAACAAATATATGGTAGGTCCTTCACAAAAAAAACTCATTTCAGGCACTCAGAAAATGGAAAATGGTTTTTTCGTCCAAAGAAAATAAAAACTTCCTTAGGCAACATTGTTTGCCATTCCAATATGCACCCTTGTGCACAATATGAGATCATTTGAACAAACTATGCCATGAATGTGGCCGTAAGATTGATCATTTGGCTTGAAAGCCATGAATCTTCACACTTGATAGCTCATTTCTGAAAACACTTTTTTAAAATAATTACCGTATTACAAGTTTATTATTTTCCCTAAAAACATGGTCACATATAATGACACAATGCGAAGGTTTTCCAATTTTTTGATTTTTTTTGAATTTTTTATGCCCGTTTCAAAATGCGGTCAAAACGGCGGGCTTGACCGTTCCTAGCTAGTGGTTGAATCTTGGAAAACTTTTGATGTTTCTCTGATTAAATAGATACTTATGTACCTAGAAATGATTTTTGGAAAAAATAAATAGCAAACTATGAGGCAACTGCAGTTCAAATTTGACCCGCTTCCTGCTGAATTGGTGGGAATTTGTCTTTTTCACCAGAGGTGGATCAAAACTTTTGACACCCAACCATTTTGTCAATTGTGCATTAAATATGTCCTAATATTTTATAAAATTGATTTGGTACAATTTTGCAACAAATATATGGTAGGTCCTTCACAAAAAAACCTCATTTCGGGCACTCGAAAAATGGAAAATGAATTTTCCGTGCAAAGAAAATGAAAACTCCATTTGGCAACATTGTTTGGAATTCCAATATGCACCCTTGTGCATAATGTGAGATCATTTGAACAAACTATGCCATGAATGTGACCATGAGATTGAGCGTTTGGGTTGAAATCCATGAATCTTCACACATGATAGCTCATTTATGAGAACACTTTTCTAAAATAATTTCCGTATTACAAATTTATTATTTTTCCTGGAAACTTGGTCACATATAATGACGCAATGCGAAGGTTTTCCATTTTTTTTTGATTTTTTTGAATTTTTTATGCCCGTTTCAAAATGCGGTCAAAACGGCGGGAATGACCATTCCTAGCTAGTGGTTGAATCTTGGAATTTTTTTGGTGTTTCTCTTATTAAATAGATACTTACGTACCTAGAAATGATTTTTGGGAAAAATAAAGAGCAAACTATAAGGTAGCTACAGTTCAAATTTGACCCGCTTCCAACTGAATCAGTGGGAATTTTTCTTTTTCACGAGAGGTGGATCAAAACTTTTTACACCCAACCATTTGGTCAAACGTGCATTAAATATGGCCTAGTATTTTAGAAAAATGATTTGGTACAATTTTGCAAGAAACATATGGTAGGTCCTTCACAAAAAAACACATTTTGGTCACTCAGAAAATGAAAAATGGTTCTTTTGATCAAAGAAAATGAAAACCACCCAAATCAACATTGTTTGTCATCCCAAGATACAGACATGTGCACACTATTGGTTCATTTTAGCAAACTATAAGTGGTTAATATGTTGAATGCTTACCCTGAATTAGAGGGTGAAAATTATAAGAGAAATAAAAGAAAAAACAAAACCACCGAAGCTTAATTCTGATTGGTGGAATCACTAGTGGCTTGGATCGATGACCTGGCAAACATCAGTCCAGCCATCCGTCCATCGATCCATCCCATCAGACGGCAGCAAACCCCCCTCTCTCTCGCGAACCCCACCCAACCCTTCTCTCTCGCGCGAACCCCATCCGTCCATCGATCCAGCCCGCCTCTCTCCCTCTTGCGTGAACCCTAGCTATCAGCTCCTCCCTGCCGCCGCCACCTCCGTCGCCCGATCCCGGCGACCTCAGGAGGGAATCGACGGCGCCTAGCACACCAACAGGACCCCCACGCTCCACTCCTCCCTCCTGTCTGGCGAGATCTAGCGAGGGCTTCATTCACCGCCTCCCTCTCTCTCCCTCTCTCCGATCCAGATCTAGTCCCTCCGCCGCCCCCCTCCTCGTTCGCCATCGCATCCGTCGAATCCGGCGGGGGTTGCTCCGCCGTCGGGGACACGGGGCGACCGCCCGAGCTCGCCCTAGTGCTAGATCCGCCACTGCTGCCATGAAACTGACCTACGTGGCCACCCCCGGCAGCAGTGGCGGCTACCACTCGCCGGCGAGCCACTTACTGGAGGTGGAGGGCGTCCGCCTCCTCCTCGACTGCCCCGTCGAACTCTCATCCCTTGCAGCATTCTCCCCGGTGCCACTCGGCCCGGACTCTGGTGACGCGGGAGACCTCATCCGCGCGGTGCCCCACTACTGGTCGCCGGTGGCGGCGGCCGCCGCCAAAGCAGGTGGCGTGGATGCCATTCTCGTGTCGTCTGCCACGGGGATGCTTGGGCTTCCCTTCCTCACCCGGCTCCCAAGCTTCACAAACACCAAGGTGACTCCCATCCCTGCCACTCTTTGGTGCATAGCACCCTAAATTTCAAACTGTACTTGTTTAGGCTGGAACTTCTGTTGGGAATTTGAACGATTGTTGTTTTTCCTAGTGAAGAGGTGGGTTACATGTTTGGAACTGTAGTTAACATGTTAGCGCATGATTTTGCGGTATTCATATTATCTGAAAGAACAAGCTTACTGAATGTGAAATTCAATAGTTTGAAGGACAGATGAGTCAGCTAATTGTCTTTTCTTTAGTTTGCGGATAACTAACTTCTGTAGGTTAGCACTGAGGTGTACAAAAATGGGGAGAAACAGGGGGATTCCATGGATTCGCGAGGGATTCGATTCGGTGTATGCTTCCTATGCCACCCGTTTCATGTCTTGGGTGGGTGGCTAGAAAACCTAGCTTAATTAGCAGGGGGGTCCTCTTTGCACTCAGGATCCAAGACTAGGTGACGACACCGAATGGCCATGTAGTAACAAGGATCGAGCAGCAAGCATCACTCTGCTAGCGTTTTTATTTCGATACAAGGGCTACGGTAGGTTTGAATCCCAATCTTTCTGTGGTAGCACAACAACTGTTGTGTCGCTCCTTATGTTAGCCATGTTATGCTTCTCAGCTGGCCGTACAGACACCTAATGTGCATAGCTAGCTGGCTATAGCTTCATCCTGCTGGCCTTTTTTTGACATTGTGCTATTGGTTCTCAATTCACCTCATTTTATTGGTATATACCTGTAGAATTGTTTCCATACCAAGGGCCATGTTATTTTTTGAATTTCAGTTTTGTTCTGGTAATACAGAAAGTGCTTTGTTGGTTCTCATTTTACCTCGTTTTATTGGTATATATTACCTGCAGGCGGGGCAGCGGGTTAGGGAGCGAAATCAGGAAATGGCCAGCAAGTCAAGGCCGTCACGATGGCCGGCGGCGCTCGAGCTCGCCGCCACCGCCGGGAAGGCCGCCGCCGACTGCGTCATCCCCACCTTCAAGAACATCGATGCCTTTTTCGCGTACTGGGGCATTGGCAAGCTGGAGCAGAGGGAGTTGTTCCTTGCCGTCAGCAGGATTCTTAAAGACCAGAAGGAGTGCGACACGCGTTGCCTTTGCTTCCAAGTTCCTTGCATTTTTAACCACTGTATATAAGTAACATGGAAAGATTGTTGTATACTGATGCGATCTGTTCTTGTTATGACGATGATTGACAGCATGACCAAGGAGTACTTCAAGTTTCTAAACAAGTACTTGGCCACGTTCGATGGGTCGGCTGATGATGCTGATGCAATCAGTGCGGAAAAGGAAGAAGCTGGTGTCCGTTACGTCTCTGAGTTGGTAATCATTTCTATGGTGTAGCTGGTGTCTATTGTGTCATGTCCTCTTTGACGAGTTCCTTCATTGAAAAATATTTCTTGATAAGCTGCTTTCTGTCCAAATGCATACGATTATTAAGTCACGATCAGTTAGCAAATGTACGTGTACGCTCCATTGTTTGTTAAGGTTTAGTAGCTATTGCGCAAAATTGGTTCGTATGGTGCACTGTGATGCTTGAAATTTCGTTTTTAAAGTTGTGGTGTGTTTGTTCATGAGAGTTCACTTTGTATGTTGTGTGCAGCCTTGTGAATCAACTTATGCATGCCTGCTGCATTTAGCATGACATAAAATAAAATTCCATGAAAGCTTATTACTACATCAGTTGCTTGCTCCCAGTGTTTCCGTCTTGCAATTTATCCTAGTGCACACTACACTCATGCGATATTTCTGGATAACAAAGTCGGATACCCTGGAATATTTGTATGATCGGATCTTGTTGGTTTCATCCATCTAATGATAATCTATGTATTTGGAAAACCCATTTAGCTATAATTAGTTGCTGCACCACATTTCATGATGAGTTAATCATATGAGTTAATCATGTGCCTGATGTGGCGCTGACACTGAATGTGTTGTGCAGGAGAAATATGAGGCTGTGCTTGAGAGGAACACCAGGCTGGAGCAGCAGGTGGCTTCTCTATCCACTTCTTTCCTGTCTCTCAAGGTACAACAAAACCTGCCTTCTAGGCCCCTGAAGTGGCTAAACCTCCTCCTCTACCACCAACCAGCTAGCAGATTAATTAATTCATGAGTGGTATCCTCTACACCCATGTTCTGCTGTAGCTTCTAGTATGTGTTTATCTACAAAGTCTATATGGTCAAAATCTGTAGTTATTGTGGATAGCAATCTATTACTGAATTTACTTTATTTGTATGTATGGTCATCTACAGATGCATATCTTGTAGAAAAATATATCTTGTACAAAAATAGCTTGTGAATGTCAATCTCATGTATCAGGGTCCTGTTCTTGTAAACCTTATGTAAAGCTAAAATTCTTGCTGTGCAGGGTGACTAGTGATGCAACACACCAAGCAGTAGCAGGCAACCAAGCAGCAGCAGGGGGAGGGGCTCTCTCGAACGTCGCCGCTGCCACTCATTGCTACTGTCACTGATTGATGATGGATGATCACTGTTAGTTTAGCTCGGTCGCTGTTTGTTTAGCTCCTTGGTAGTCCCTACTACTGCTGGTAGAAATAGAAATGGTAGTTGTAGTACCATGTAGGTCCTCTACTCGGTCTTCCCTTTGTTGCTTCATTCCTATGTTAATTTAGTCTGTTGAATGTATCTACTATCTACTTTGTGGCTGTGGCTGTTGAAAGAAATAAAATGGTTTGGATACATGCGTACATGCTGATATGTCAAGCTGGAATAGCTGTCCTTGTGATGTCAAGCTTCGAAATGTATGTTGTGGAGGCCCAAAATAAATTGGGCTGTAAAAGGGCTGAGGCCCAAAAAAGAAATGAATTATAGAAGGCCACGTCCTAGAAAATAAAATGGGCTAGGCCCATGTAGCTAGCGAAAATTAAAAGAAAAATATATATTGAAAAGGCCAAATTGTTGGGCTAGGCCCATGTAGAAAACTGAATTGGACCAGGCTGAATCTTGTGCCACATCAGCTTGCCACGCTGGATGCCTACGTGGACTAGGGAGGTTGCTAGTGACCAAAACGCCACCGTAGGCTTATTTTGGTCATAAACATTTGCGACCATTCCAGAAGAAAGGTCGCTATAGTCAGTTTACGACGGCTAGCTTTTGACCTTATGTTTTTGGTCACAAAAAGGTCACAAATGGAAATTTGTGACCATTCAGTGACCAATAGTGGTGTTCACAAGTTGGCATATTTCTTGTAGTGCGCCACCCTCGGCAAACTGAAACCGACCGTGTCTAGCGACGGTATGAGCATGTCGCTCACCACGGTCGGTGTGTCCAGAGGCGGTGCTGGAGCTGCGCCCCATTGTTGGCCCCAACGACCCACACGAACGGTTGTCGGTGGCGAGGAGGTCATGGGCCAGCTCCTACATTGGACTAGTCTACGCTACGTTGTCCTGACGGGTGTGCCCCACATGTCTATTTCCCTGTTTTCCCTGCCATATTCGAGCGTCAGTGCTCCGCGTTGCGCATTAGGCCTTTCACTATGTAGGACAAGCGAGAAAACTTATTGTTTATTTGAGTTGTTCAAGTATAATCATGTGGCGTTTGCTTATTTCTCATTCCTCTCCAACCCTCTTCTCCATCGATCATGTCGCCCTCCAGTCAAGTCCATCCGCCCGCATGCCTCATTTGAACATTCCGCCGAGTATCATTCGCATGTACCCACCCTAGTCCTCTTTCAATAGATCTCCGGACCCTGAGATGAAATCGAGAGGGAACAAGTGGGGGCACGTGATACCTAAGGAGGATTCAAAGTTTTGAACCGGTGATCATAGCATCCGCAAATCATATATAAAGGGTATTCAATGTTCGTTTCGTTTTTGAATGTACAATATACTCCCTCCTATCCTTTCTAGTTTACATATAAGTTTTATGTGTAGTCAAAGTATATCTACTTTGATAAAAAGGTATCAACATTCAACGATGCCCAATCAATATTGTTAGATTCGTACGTACTCCTAGATTTGTACTCGAGATGGTTTCCAATTTGACTATTGACAAGATTGATAGTACATGAGATGTATAATGTGAAAATTATATCATTGGAAACTCCTTTCACATATGAATTTTACCGTATGCTTTGTGTAAGTTGCATGTCATATATTATTACTCTAACATTTGGTCAAAGTTAGCCTCGAAAAACGCATTAGACCCTGTATGCTTTGTGTAAGTTGCATGTCATATATTATTACTCTAACATTTGGGTAAGTTGCATGTCATATATTATTACTCTAACATTTGGTCAAAGTAGTATAGTGGAAGTGGATCTTCTGACGTAGGTATCCCTGCCTTACCCTCCCTTTCGGTCACTAACTGGCGGACCCCATGCTTTCTAGGCCCCGCGTGTCAGTTACTCAATGGGTTCGGCCATGTTAGGGGATCCTCATCCGTAGTATACTCCATCTGTTTTTATTTACTCCGCATAAAACGGAGGGAGTGGTGGTATAATAAATGACGTGAGCGGGGGAGGGGGAGGGACGCCGGTTTGCTCTCAACTGCGGTCCCACAAGCGAGCGAAAACACAAGACGAAGCGTGTTCCATTCGGTAAGCGACGTGGAGGGTCCAGCGTGCCGGGCTGCAATGCGAACACGACAAGAGCGATGTACAGTCAAACCCGATTGACTGGTCGTCACCGGAACCACTATTCACACCAGAACCTTCGCTGCTCGGCCAACGCCAGCCACTGCCCTAAAACAACACCAAATCTCCAGCCTCCATCAAGCGTCCCCTAGTTCACCAGAAAGCCATGGTGCACCGCAAGATCACTTACTACAAGATGCTGACGCTGGAGCGCCGCGCAGAAATCACGGCGGCGGTCGGCGCCACAGACCTCCTTTCCCAAGCTCGCTTTGCGGCGGGCCAATCCCCAAGTTCTCTGGAGCCAAGCTACGAGG
Source organism: Triticum monococcum (assembly GCA_034509565.1). Lineage (NCBI taxonomy): Eukaryota > Viridiplantae > Streptophyta > Magnoliopsida > Poales > Poaceae > Triticum > Triticum monococcum. The sequence continues at coordinate 576,024,854 of CM067847.1, forward strand.
AGGAGGAAGCCGATCCAATGTTCATGGCGGAGGTTGTGGCGCAGAAGGCCCCCGAGGGGTCTGAGACGATGGACGTCGACTTTGTGCCGGTGTCCGAGTGCCCCATGGTGCAGGCGGACCAGCGGTTCAACATGGCGATACTAAAGGAGCACCGAGAGGCAGAGGCTCAACTCGACACGGAGCGCGCGCATGCCGCTGCCATCGAGGCTCTCCTGCAGGCGGAACCGGATGTCGTGGATGTGAACCGGGCAGCGGAGGCTCAACTTGAGGCGGAGCGCGCGGATGCCGCTGCCATCGAGGCCCTCCTGCAGGCGGAACCGGACGTCCTGGACTTGAACCGGGCGGCAGAGGCTCGACTCGACACAGAGCACGCGGATGCCGCTCTCATCGACGCCCTCCTGTAGGCGGAACTAGATGTCCTGGACTTGAACCGGGCAGCGGAGGCTCGACTCGACGCGGAGCGCGCGGATGCCGCTGCCATCAAGGCCCTCCTGCAGGCGGAACTGGACGTCCTCGACTTGAACCGGGCTGTGCTCTTGCCCATGCAAAGCGCCCGCACGCTCCGCTTGAACGAGTAGCTGGAGGCCGAGGACAACCACAGTGCGGAGACACATGTCGGCAGCGACGACTGGTTCGCGCTGGCAGCCAAACATGACGAGGTCCTCTCTTTCCGCGAGCAGTGATAGTTTTTCATTATGTTGTCGTTTTTATGGATCTTTTGCTGTGTAAAAACATATATTTGTTATGCAAGTCGCCTGACTTGGGTCAGTCTACCATTTCAGGCATTTGGATGAATATCCTACGTCTCCTAACCCTTCTTTCCTTCTTCCTCACCTCTTCTTCTTCCTCAACAGACCACCGCACGGGCCGTACAGATACTCCCCAACATGCTGTTGGATAAACATACTCTATGAAACGAAAATTATGTGTCAGCAATAGGATGGCTGAGTTTGGTGTGTTCACATGTGGCAGCACGTGTCAGTGAGGGTGCGTTCCCTTGGTTGGGTTTGCGGCGTGCAGGAGCGATTGTGTGAGGGTGCGGTGCAATCGAGGCGTGCAGGAGCGACCGTGTGAGGGTGCAGTGCGACCACGATAGCTGTGCGCAAGTGGACCTCCTTCTCATTTTGAAAACTTTAGGCAAGCTTGGCAAAAATGTGTGGTGAAGTTTTGTGATACAAGGCCTACACCCAAACAGGATAAGTACGTACTAGGAGTACTAGTGTTAAAAAAGTAAGGCTGGGTTTTCCTTCGCGGGATTTAATCTATACAAATCCTTGTTTCATGTGTCAATTAATGCGTATTTTTTTCTCCAAAGACCAAAGAGCTAACCATCTCACTCCTCATCGCTTGATTAATGCAGCGCCATGCAAACCAACCTTCTCACTTCCGCATGCATGCAGGGGATATTAATGTCCTTAGTTGCTAACCCCATCAATTTTGCCTCGATTAGTGTTAGTGGCCCTTTGCAAATTGTAATTCTGATATACTGGCCTTGTGTACAAAAAAATGGAGGTAGTAACTATATTTGACTTCCTTCCCCATTGCGGTGACGTCGACGATATTTTTTTGGTGGTTTGGCGAAGTGCGTTCGACGGAGAACACCATTGAGGGAGACCACGGTAAGTCGTTCACAAGTGCCGCCTGCAAGCCGAGACAACCGCCTTATTTGCATCTAGGAAGTCCTTTACTAGTACAACTAGGAGTAACTAATGCGGTGAGATGGATTCTCGAAGAAGACGATGGAGAAGCGGAGTCACCGAAGAGTGAAATGATGGTTGCTTCGTCCGTGCTTTTGTGATTTGACGCCTCACTGCTTTGTGATTTGTGATAGAAGGGACAGGGGAGTACACTCTGTGCTCTATACTGTACTACATGCGTCCAAGCATGGGAGAAAGAGGAGAGATGTTGCATTTTTCTATTCCTTCAATCAATCAATCAGGGAGCTTCGGTTCCATCTTTTTGGCTTTGGCAACACCGTCCACAATGGTTCCCACGATGCCAAAAGCTATTTTCACATTTGACTACACATTGTGGATGCCCTTAACCGTACCACTTGTTTTTGCTCCTGTGTGCTATCTATACAAATCTCAATTATATTGATCTAAAAAATTATAGAATCGAGATTAGTAAAAAGGAGGTGATTTTGTCGCCCGGATGGCGGGGAGGTTTCTTATTTGAGCAAGGCTACATCCACGTAATGGTTTACGTAAAGTAACGAACTGATGTGATGTGGGACTATTTGATTGGATTAAAGGAGAGGATTAGGCCCACCCCACCTGAAAATTAGGGGGGGCATATATATATTAGATGGAAAGTATACGTAGCAGCTACGTAGCCCTTTGTAAGTCTAGGATTAGGCTTCTTATTTTCGGAGGACGTTGTCCTGGCGGTTTGCTAACATGCGATCCCACGTGCCAGTGCTTTACCAAGCCGATCCGCGTCCCACATGAGGCAGAACAACGGCAGAAGCAACACGTGGTTAAGTTGAAGAAGATGAGGGAGAAGCGGATTCAACAATGAGTGAAATGATGGTTGCTTCGTCCCTCCAAATTAACTGCGGGAAAGGTGCAGCTTTGTGATTTGACGCCTCATTGCTCATTACTAGGCCGGCGCCATGACTGGGGTGCTTCACCCCGGCTGCTCTGCACTGTATTCCGGTATGGCACGTGGACCCGGTAGCTTGATGTCCCACATGTCGGCGAAAGGGACTAGAAGATTTATGAAAGCAAGCGCTCCACTCTTACGACGGAGGAGTAGACGACACGACGGCCCAGTGAACTGTCACTTGTACTGTATAGTACTATAGTTTTGCTGTTTTGCACGATCCATCGATACAAACCCGATTAAAACAGGAAAGGGCGGGATTTTTCCCGCGCGGTAGATGATACTGGCCATACATTTCAAAGGCAATTTTAATGTATGCAAACTGAATAATTATAAGTAACAATATGATATCTAGTAAAACTAAAAACACATATGATTTATTGTGTTAGAGTGTTGTAGTAGTGCTGTATTGCATAGTTGTTAGATGTAACATGCGAGAATGTGTAGAGATGTAGTTTTGGAGGGCCTACAGAGAGAAAAGCGTAATACGGTCATTGAACTTCAGAATAAGCTGATTACAGTCACTATATACGTTTTGCGGTGATTATACGGTCACTTGCTCATAGCTCAGCATCAGATTGCACTCTGTTGACCGGCCAAATAGTCTGCGTGGCGCCATGTTGACTAGTTAAATTGACCATGTTCATTGTGGGTCCCACCTGTCAGTTTGCATAGGCAAAAGGTCAGATAAACACAAATTTACGCAGGCACGACAAGGCTCCAACCCGTGCGCGGGAATCACCTGGTTGTGTATGTGTCTGACAGGGCCTGATGTGTGCGCATGCACGTGTAGGTTGAGAACTTGAGCGTGAGAGTGTGTGTTGGTCGTGTGGTGTACTGGTGTGTGCATGCAAGCGTGCGTGTGTGCGTGTGAGTGTTGCGTGCGTGCCTGTGAGTGTTGCGTGCGTGCATGGCTGCGTGTGTACGTGTGAGTGTTGCGTGCATGCATGGGTGCATGTGTTTGTGTGAGTGTTGCGTGGATGCAGTTCGTGTGCATGCGTGCGTGTGTGTATAATCACCACACCAGCTCCTGTGTGTTAAAACAGATGGCTCAGCATACGAATACAAGGCCACCTTGTCCGTTGTGCCCACGGTCATGACTTCGAACCACCGTCCAAATATTTTTTTGTCGTTTGTTTTCATTCTTACTAGCAAGATGCCCGTGCGTTGCATGTAACATCAAGATGCATTTGTATGACTTGTTTATCTTGTGAGAGAAAAGGATCAACGAGGGAAGGCCTTATTTGCAAATGTGGAGAGGTGTGTGGGTACCTTTTTGCAAAATTTCCATAGTTTCTTTCCTATCCTCAGATATAAATTGGACGGCCTATATTGCAGGATGGCAGGCACACCATCATCACCAACTCTGTTTTTTATAAGAGTGTATTTTATAAGAGTGTAGATGTAGAGTTGATACAAGTCTACAGGTGGGCATGATGATAGTGAGATAATGTGATGCAACACTAGAGGTGCCACGTGGAGCGTTTAACTGGTCAACTAGTCATGTCATGAGCAAATACAGAGTTGTACGGTGAGCCCGTGACTGCATAATAACCACTAAACGTAAATGGTGACCGTAATGAGTGGATTCCGAAGTCCAATGAACGTATCGTGCTTTCGCTTCAAATACAACGATCTCCATTGCATATATCGCGAGAGAAAGATGAAACATGCGCGAATTTTCTAGGGGCTTACTTTTAGAGGACCTGGAGATAGTTTTGTGTGCATACGTGAAAGGGGCCTACAGGGGGGTATGCGATGGAGAGAGAGATGCTCTTCGTTTCTCTTTATTATGACTAACTTTGTATATAGTATAAAAATATACAAATTCACAGTGCGGAATAAATATCATTGTGGGCACCATGCAATGCAAATTAGCGTTTGTACTCCTCCATATAACTTTGTAATGTTGTATATATGTAGAAACTCTAAAATAATTTTTTGGCCACACTTTATTCAAAAGGAATGTTGTATGCGAAATAAACGTGAAGAGAGGGCTTTTGAGATCAATGGGGTACGTGATGTAACATGTGTGAATGTGTAGTTGATGCATTTGGCGGGGCCTAGAGAGGTATGTGTGTGTATTACGTATTCGAGAGAGGCATGGATAGAGGGGCCGACGGGGGGGCATGGGAGAGATAGCACGAGAAATGATAGTGGTCTAGAGAGAGAGACGAATATGTGGTCACGCCAAGAGATTCCATTCCATTGAGTGTGTATATGCAAGGGGGGAGGGAATAGAGGCACCAGGAGAAATTTTCTGTGTGTGTGGTGTTTGTGTTGGTATGTGTGGGTGTGAGAAGATAATGAGACGTGGGGGCAGAGGGTGTGTAACCGCGTGAGGTCCGGTGGGTCGAGGTGAGGCCCTTCGTTCTGTTCCGTCCAGCGCCACATTGGTCGGCCCGTGACACATTTAGGAAGACCCATGGATGACTAGTCATACAAGACAAAGATAGCAGAATTGTGAAGGACTCTGTGTCCACTGACAAAGCCGGCTAGGATTTGTAACCCTAGGTTCTCGGACTAAGGTAACCCCTTTATCTATGATATTACTATTCATCCAACCTAACTTTAAGGGGCATGCTACAGAATGCTCTGCTAGAATCATACTCATCGATTAGGAAGAGAGGTGTGAGACAATGCGTGAGAGACAGGCGTAAAGATAATGTGCGTACATGAGACACGTAGGCAGGTCCATGTATATAGAAAGGGTCGATGAGGATTGTGCGTGTGTATGTTTGCGAGAGGAAGAGTGCTTGTGAAAAAGGTTAGTGAAAACATTTGTAAATGGTTACGAGAGGGAGGGAGGGTTATATCTAGAGCATGTGTGCGAGAAAGACACCTCGGGAGAGAGTGTGTGAGCATGTGTGAGAGACCACCGATGGAGAGTGAAACTACACGTAAAAGACTGCTCTACACATTGATTGAAGATATAAATTGTATCCAAATATTAGGATGGGATCATGATATTTGCAATTCGCGTAAGGAGCAGTCATTGATCCATCAGACATCTAGATTCTATCGAATTTGAGCATGTCTATGTTATTATTCGACACAATTGATCCACATAGTTAGTATTTTGAATTCCAGACAATGCATCGCTTTAGCAATCGAATATAAACATGCGTATAGTTCATGTTGTGTGTGTAAAGCACATTATACATACGAAAGTTACACAATGTACATTATAAATAGCTACTACCTATGTAGCATACATTTGAATTCAACTTAAGCTGGTTTAAAAAATCGAATTCAACATGAAGTCCATTCAATTATTTGAATTTGATATCATGGCATTTGTAAACCTTACCTAAATTACGGGGGCACCAATCTTTGCTCTGATTTTGTACATAATAGCATATGTAGTCGTCTACAAAATAGATTCAAATTTAGCTCCTCCATTCCAAAATAATCGTAGTTATAGGATTTTCAAGTGTCAAAATTTCAAAAAGAAGTGGATAATTTAATGAGGTTTCAAACATACAAGGTCAAATATAACGTTGTATATTTAGGTCAATCCTCATAGTTCAAGAGTACTCTAAACGTGAATTCTTGTGTTTCAAAATTTCGAACGAAGTGCCAAAAGAGCCTCTACTCGCCCGAAACCGCGTGAGACTAATGTTTGGTAATACAAGGAAATTACTTTTCTAATAACTCTGACCCGTAAAACCTACCGGCCTGACATCCAAAGGTCTAAACCGGCGTAGGTTTGTAGCTTCATCTAGACGCCACGCAACTGCATCCAAAAAACATTCATACACAATGGCCGCCTAAGCACATATGCACGCGGCCGAAATCACTCCCGCCCACTATTTAGGACACCTGGGATTACCATCCTACCCCCGACCTGCAGTAGGTCCAAAATTTAAGAGGGGGGGCAAAGTTTGTACTTTCCCCAAATTTCAAACAAGCGCGTTGATACGTCTCCAACGTATCTATAATTTTTGATTGCTCCATGCTATATTATCTACTGTTCTGGGCAATATTGGGCTTTATTATCCACTTTTATATTACTTTTGGGACTAACCTATTAACTGGAGGCCCAACCCAGATTTGTTGTTTTATGCCCATTTTAGTGTTTCGAGGAAAAGGAATATCAGACGGAGTCGAAACGGAACGAAATCAACTGGAGAAGTTATTTTTGGAAAGAAACACACCTGATGGACTTTGACCCCACGTCAGGGGAGACACGAGGTGCTCACAAGGGTGGGCCCCCCCAAGGCGCGCCCCCTGTCTCGTGGGAACCCCGTGGCTCCTCCGACGTCCTCCCTGCACCCATATATATCCACGTACCCTAAAACTTCCAGAACGCACAATAGATTGGGAGTTCCGCCGCTAGAAGCCTCCGTAGCCACCAAAAGCCAATCGGGACCCCGTTCCGGCACCCTACCGGAGGGGGCAATCCCTCTCCGGTGGCCATCTTCATCATCCTAGTGCTCTCCATGACGAGGAGGGAGTAGTTCTCCCTCTGGGCTGAGGGTATGTACCAGTAGCTATGTGTTTGATCTCTCTCTCGTGTTCTTGATTTCGCACGATCTTGATGTATCGCGAGCTTTGCTATTATAGTTGGATCTTACGTTTCTCCTCCCCCTCTTCTCTCTTACAATGAAGTGAGTTTCCCCTTTGAAGTAATCTTATAGGATTGAGTCTTTAAAGATTTGAGAACACTTGATGTATGTCTTGCCGTGGATATCTATGGTGACAATGGGATACCGCGTGCCACTTGATGTATGATAAGGTTATCAACTTATGGGTTTCGTGACATTGGGAACCTATGCATAGGGGTTGACACACATTTTTGTCGTGATTCTCCGGTATAAACTTTGGGGCACTCTTTGAGGTCCTTTGTGTTGGTTGAATAGATGAGTCTGAGATTGTGTGATGCATATCGTATAATCATACCCAAGGATACTTGAGGTGACATTGGAGTATCTAGGTGACATTAGGGTTTTGGTTGATTTGTGTCTTAAGGTGTTATTCTAGTACGAACTCTAGGGCTATTTGTGACACTTATAGGAATAGCCCACCGGATTGATTGGAAAGAATAACTTTGAGGTGGTTTCATACCCTACCATAATCTCTTTGTTTGTTCTCCGCTACTAGTGACATTGGAGTGACTCTTTGTTGCATGTTGAGGGATAGTTATGTGATCCAATTATGTTAGTAATGTTGAGGGAACTTACACTAGCGAAAGTATGAACCCTAGGCCTTGTTTACCATCATTGCAATACCGTTTATACTCACTTTTATCATTCGTTACCTTGCTGTTTTTATAATTTCAGATTACAAATACCTTTATCTACTATCCATATACCACTTGTATCACCATCTCTTCGCCGAACTAGTGCACCTATACAATTTACCATTGTATTGGGTGTGTTGGGGACACAAGAGACTCTTTGTTATTTGGTTGGAGGGTTGCTTGAGAGAGACCATCTTCATCCTACGCCTCCTACGGATTGATAAACCTTAGGTCATCCACTTGAGGGAAATTTGCTACTGTCCTACAAACCTCTGCACTTGGAGGCCCAACAACGTCTACAAGAAGAAGGTTGTGTAGTAGACATCAAGCTCTTTTCTGGCGCCGTTGCCGGGGAGGTGAGTGCTTGAAGGTATATCTTTAGATCTTGCAATCTTGTCTTTTACTTTCTTGTTTTATCACTAGTTTAGTTTATAAAAGAAAACTAAAAATGGAATTGAGTTTGTCTCATACGCTTCACCTATTTAATATCTTTCGTGAGTATGATGGAAAGGATAATTGTGCTCAAGTGCTAGAAGAAGAAATCTATAAAATGTTTGGCACTAAATATTTGAATGATGAGCATGATTGCAATGTTGTTAGTATGAATTCTTTGAATATCCATAATACTAATGATGATTGCACTAGTTATGATGAAAATGCCTCCTATAAACATGTCAATTTTTGTGGAGTAGACTGGGTTTGCAAGTACGCACCAAATAGGGAAGATAGATATTGCAAGAGGCATAAGTAATTAGAAACCAAATTGTTGCAAGAAGAGCTAGATGAATGTGCTGAAAGATTCAATATTTTTCGTGCTCCTTGTGAACTTTGCAATGAACATGGTCATTTAAAGCTCCAAACTATTTGTTTCATGATCAAGTCGTGTCCAAATACTGTGATAATTTGATTACCCTTGAGCATCATAAAGAGCTTAGCCTTCTTTTGGGTTATGAAGAAATGAAACGTATAACTGAGGATATTCCAAAATTTGCCCTTGATAAAGTTCTTCGTTTTGATCTAGAGAATATTTATATGTATTGTGCGGTGAATTGCATTGAAAATCCTTATATTACCAATTACATAAAGAAAAGAAAACAAATAGAAGATGAAGAGAATACTAACGAAAGGGAAGAGACTTCCCAATATCCTCCTATTATTTCTTATGATGAATCAGGTAACGAGGAGGAGCCTCCTATTCAACCAATCTCATTAATAAGGAGCTCCAAAAAGAGAATTGAACCCACGTATGATGTGGTGAAGAAGAAGAAAAGAAAAAGGAAGAGAGGTAAAAAGATATCTCTCCCAAATAATGCTGCTCCTATTACTATTGTGCCTCATGAAAATATAATTGTGGAAGATAATGATACTTCTTATGATCTTGAAAATCTTTTTGGCACTTGCTTGGAAGAATATAATAATTGCTGTACTATTGGTGTTATCCATGCTATTAATGATGAGAGTGATTATGCTTATGATACGAAAAGGCCCAAGATTGGGGAAGCTATGTTTGCTGAGGATGACATATTTGAGAATATATTTGCTGCAATTAATGTTTGTCCCAAGCTTGGGGATGCTACGCTTAATGAAGATTATATTTTTAGTCTACCAAATTTTGATATGCAAACTCATAATGATAATAACATGCCTCCTACTTATGATAATTATTGTGATGATACATATGCTATAAAAATTAGTGAGGATTATATTTATAAAACTTGTCATGATTATGGTTACCCCTTTTCTGAACATTACTCTTTTAATGTGGAAACAATTTATAATATTCAAGTCCCTTATGATACTCCCACTATTATTCATGAGAAGAATTTTGCTTATGTGGAGAGTAGTAAAATTTCTATGCTTGTAGATCATGAAAAGAATGCTTGAGTTGCTGGTTATATTGTCGAATTGATTCATGATGCAACTGAAAATTATTATGAGGGAGGAATATATTCTTGTAGGAATTGCAATAATATCAAGTTTCCTCTCCATGTGCTTAAAGTTTTGAAGTTATGCTTGCTTTACCTTCCTATGCAAGTTGATTCTTGTTCCCACAAGTTGTTTGCTCACAAAATCCCTATGCATAGTAAGTACGTTAGACTTAAATGTGCTAGTCATATTCTTCATGATGCTCTCTTTATGTTTCAATTCTTATCTTTTATGTGAGCATCATTGAAATCATCATGCCTAGCTAGGGGCGTTAAACGATAGCGCTTGTTGGGAGGCAACCCAATTTTGTTTTAGTACCTTGATTTTTGTTCCTGTTTATTAATAAATAATTCATCTAGCCTCTGCTTAGATGTGGTTTTATGCTTTTAATTAGTGTTTGTGCCAAGTAGAACCTTTGGGAAGACTTGGGAGAAGTCTTGTTGATCATGCTGTAAAAAAACAGAAACTTTAGCGCTCACGAGAATTACTACCATTTTTATTTGGAGAGTGATATGTAGTTAATTCTTTTTTCAGGTGATTAATAGATAAATTACTCAGTTCCAGAAATTTATTGGAGAATTTTATGAGTTACATAAGTATACGTTTGATCCAGATTACTACAGACTGTTCTGTTTTTATACATTATGTTTTTCATGTGTTGTTTACTTACTTTGATGAATCTATGGCTAGTAAAATAGTTTATAAACCATAGAGAAGTTGGAATACAGTAGGTTTAACACCAATATAAATAAATAATGAGTTAATTACAGTACCTTTAAGTGGTGATTTATTTTCTTATACTAACGGAGCTTACGAGTTTTCTACTTTAAGTTTTGTGTTGTGAAGTTTTCAAGTTTTGGGTAAGGATTTGATGGACTATGGAACAAGGAGTGGCAACAGCCTACGCTTGGGGATGACCAAGGCACCCCAAGTTAATATTCAAGGATAACCAAGTGCCTAAGCTTGGGGATGCCCCGGAAGGCATCCCCTCTTTCGTCTTCGTTCATCGGTAACTTTACTTGGAGCTATATTTTTATTGGCCACATGATATGTGTTTTGCTTGCAGCATCAATTTATTTTGTTAGCATTTTCTTTCTGTTATTTAGAACAATGTTTTGCATCTTTTATTTCAATAAAAGTGGAATTGATAGCCTTTACTATGCCAATGTTACAAGTATACATGTTGCTGTTTGAAAACAGAAAGTTTACCGTTGTTGCAATAATTCCCTAGAAAATTCAGAATGTGATAAAATGTTGAAACCTTTTGAATATTAAGCTCTTATAAATATACTATAGTGGTTATTTTATTTCATAATTTTTGGAGCTAGGGAATTATGGATGTTGCAGCATTCTTTACAGACTATCCTGTTAGGCAGATTGCTGTTAGGTTTGCACTGTTTGCATATGTTTGCTTCTTTAATGATTCTATTTGAGGATAGGACTATTAAATATGCAGAGGCATTTAGTATGCAATGTTGAATAATAATTTTAGTGATTTGCCACAGTAGAGTATAATAAGGATTTGGCAATGGTTTATACTAACTTATCTCACGAGTCCTTGTTGAGTTTTGTGTGGATGAAGCTTTTGAGATTTAGGGAGACCGTGATATGAGAGGAATTAAGGAGACACAAAAGCTCAAGCTTGGGGATTCCCAAGGCACCCCAAGATAATATTTCAAGAAGTCTCAAGCATCTAAGCTTGGGGATGCCCCAGTTGGCATCCCACCTTTCTTCTTCAACAATTATCTGTTAGTATCGGTTGATCCTAAGTTTTTGCTTCTTCACATGATGTTTGCTATTCTTAGAATGTCATTTTATTTTTCTTTCCTTGCTGTTTGAATAAATTACCAAGATCTGAAATTATTAAATGTTAGAGAGTCTTCACATAGTTGCATAATTATTCAACTACTCATTGATCTTCACTTATATCTTTCGGAGTAGTTTGTTGTTGCTCTAGTGCTTCACTTATATCTTTTAGAGCATGGTGGTAGTTTTATTTTGAAGAAATAGATGAAATCCCATGTTTCACTTAGATTATTTTGAGAGCCTTAAATAGCATGGTAATTTGCTTAAAATCCTAATATGCTAGGTATTCAAGAATAATAAAATTCTCTTATGAGTGTGTTGAATACTATGAGAAGTTTGATACTTGATGATTGTTTTGAGATATGAGGATGGTAATATTAGAGTCATGCTAGTTGAGTGGTTGTGAATTTGAGAAATACTCGTGTTGAAGTTTGTGATTCTCGTAGCATGCATGTATGGCGAACCGTTATGTGATGAAGTCGGAGGATGATTTATTTATTGATTGCCTTCCTTATGAGTGGCGGTCGGGGACGAGCGATGGTCTTTTCCTACCAATCTATGCCCCTAGGAGAATGCCCGTAGTACTTTGCTTCGATAACTAATAGATTTTTGCAATAAGTATATGAGTTCTTTATGACTAATGTTGAGTCCATGGATTATACGCACTCTCTCCCTTCCACCTTTTCTAGCTTCTCTAGTACCGCGCAACTTTCGCCGGTACCATAAACCCACCATATACCTTCCTCAAAACATCCACCATACCTACCTATTATGGCATTTCCATAGCCATTCCGAGATATATTGCCATGCAACTTTCCACCATCTAGTTTATCATGACACATTCATCATTGTCATATTGCTTAGCAAGATCATGTAGTTGACATCGTATTTGTGGCAAAGCCACCGTTCATAATTCTTTCATAGATGTCACTCATGCATCATTACACATCCCGGCACACCACCGGAGGCATTCATATAGAGTCATACTTTGTTCTAGTATCGAGTTTTAATCATTGGGTTGTAAATAAATAGAAGTGTGATGATCATCATTCAATAGAGCATTGTCCCAAAAAAAGAGAAAGGCCAAAAAAAAGGAAAGGCAAAATAAAAAAATAAAGGCCAAATAAAAAAGAAAGGCCCAAATAAATAAATCAATAAAAAGGGGCAATGCTACTATCCTTTTTCCACACTTGTGCTTCAAACTAGCACCTTGATATAGCGAGTCACATATATTGTGCTTCAAAGTAGCACCATGTTCTTCATATAGAGAGTCTCATATGTTGTCACTTTCATATACTAGTGGGAATTTTACATTATATAACTTGGCTTGAATATTCCAATGATGGGCTTCCTCAAATTGCCCTAGGTCTTCGTGAGCAAGCAAGTTGGATGCACACCCACTAGTTTCTTTTGTTGAGCTTTCATACACTTATAGCTCTAGTGCATCCGTTGCATGGCAATCTCTACTCACTCACATTAATATCTATAGATGGGCATCTCCATAGCCCATTGATACGCCTAGTTGATGTGAGACTATCTTCTCCCTTTTTGTCTTCTCCACAACCACCATTCTATTCCACCTATAGTGCTATGTCCATGGCTCACGCTCATGTATTGCGTGAAGATTGAAATTTTTTGAGAACATCAAAAGTATGAAACAATTGCTTGTCTTGTCATCGGGGTTGTGCATGATTTAAATATTTTGTGTGGTGAAGATGGAGCATAGCCAGACTATATGATTTTGTAGGGATAGCTTTCTTTGGCCATGTTATTTTGAGAAGACATAATTGCTTTGTTAGTATGCTTGAAGTATTATTATTTCTTTTGTCAATGTAAACTTTTGTCTTGAATGTTATGGATCTGAATATTCATGCCACAATTAAGATGAATTACATTGAAATTACGCCAAGTAGCACTCCGCATCAAAAATTCTTTTTTATCATTTACCTACTCGAGGACGAGCAGGAATTAAGCTTGGGGATGCTTGATACGTCTCCAACGTATCTATAATTTTTTATTGCTCCATGCTATATTATCTACTATTTTGGGAAATATTGGCTTTATTATCCACTTTTATATTACTTTTGGAACTAACCTATTAACCGGAGGCTCAGCCCAGATTTGCTGTTTTATGCCTATTTCAGTGTTTCGAAGAAAAGGAATATCAGACGGAGTCGAAACGGAACGAAATCAACTGGAGAAGTTATTTTTGGACCCCACGTCAGGGGAGACACGAGGTGCTCACGAGGGTGGGGGCGCCCCCCTAGGGCGCGCCCCCTGTCTCGTGGGACCCCCATGGCTCCTCCGACATCCTCCCTGCACCCATATATATCCACGTACCCTAAAACTTCCAGAACGCACAATAGATCGGGAGTTCTACCGCCAGAAGCCTCTGTAGCCACCAAAAACCAATCGGGACCCCGTTCCGGCACCCTGCCGGAGGGGGCAATCCCTCTCCGGTGGCCATCTTCATCATCCCGGTGCTCTCCATGAAGAGGAGGGAGTAGTTCTCCCTCGGGGCTGAGGGTATGTACCAGTAGCTATGTGTTCGATCTCTCTCTCTCTCGTGTTCTTGATTTGGCACGATCTTGATGTATCGCGAGCTTTGCTATTATAGTTGGATCTTATGTTTCTCCTCCCCCTCTTCCCTCTTGTAATGAATTGAGTTTCCCCTTTGAAGTAATCTTATCACATTGAGTCTTTAAAGATTTGAGAACCCTTGATGTATGTCTTGCCGTAAATATCCGTGTTGACAATGGGATACCGCGTGCCACTTGATGTATGTTAAGGTGATCAACTTGCGGGTTTTGTGACATTGGGAACCTATGCATAGGGGCTGACACACGTTTTCGTCGTGATTATCCGGTAGAAACTTTGGGGCACTCTTTGAGGTCCTTTGTGTTGGTTGAATAGATGAATCTGAGATTGTGTGATGCATATCGTATAATCATACCCACGGATACTTGAGGTGACATTGGGGTATCTAGGTGACATTAGGGTTTTGGTTGATTTGTGTCTTAAGGTGTTATTCTAGTACGAACTCTAGGGCTATTTGTGACACTTATAGGAATAGCCCACCAGATTGATTGGAAAGAATAACTTTGAGGTGGTTTCGTACCCTACCATAATCTCTTCGTTTGTTCTCCACTATTAGTGACTTTGGAGTGATTCTTTGTTGCATGTTAAGGGATAGTTATGTGATCCAATTATGTTAGTATTGTTGAGGGAACTTACACTAGCGAAAGTATGAACCCTAGGCCTTGTTTACCATCATTGCAATACCTTTTACGCTCACTTTTATCATTCGTTACCTTGCTGTTTTTATAATTTCAGATTACAAATACCTTTATATACTATCCATATACCACTTGTATCACCATCTCTTCACCGAACTAGTGCACCTATACAATTTACCATTGTATTGGGTGTGTTGGGGACACAAGAGACTCTTTGTTATTTGGTTGCAGGGTTGCTTTAGAGAAACCATCTTTATCCTACGCCTCCTACGGATTGCTAAACCTTAGGTCATCCACTTGAGGGAAATTTGCTACTGTCGTACAAACCTCTGCCCTTGGAGGCCCAACAACGTCTATAAGAAGAAGGTTGTGTAGTAGACATCATGCGTCCCATCTCCTGTTCAAAAAAGCCAAAAACAATCGCGTCCCAGACCGAAACATGGTTCCCCCCACCCGTCCGATTCCCCATTCGTACTCAGTGGGCGCCAAAACTACCTCTCCACCAGCCGCGAAACCCCGGCGTCCTCTGTCCCCCACCCCATCCCACCCATCAACCGCCGCCCACCTCCATCACGCCGGAGCCGATACCCCGACGTCGTCGTCCACCGCAACCTCAACCGCAACGCACTCCACAGCTAGTAGTTGAAGCCGAGGCCGATCCATCCGTACCCGAGCCAGTTCAACCACGCCGTCCCGCGCCTCACCGCTGCCACTCCAACTTCGCCACCCTCCACCGCACCGGAGCTATTCCTGCTATGCCATCCTTTGCCGCCTCGGATCTGCTTCCCCTCCGCCGACATACGGCCACGACAACAGAGTCAACAATTTGGCCATGGGTTCATCCAAGCCTGCACCCTCCAGAACATCGGTTTACCCAGTAAAAAGAAGAAAATCGGCGCGACTTGTGGAGGTGACCACACCGGCAACCGAAAAAGGTAGTCCTCTTCCCTTATTCGCGCAAATCTTATGTCTCTGCTTGCACGGTATTCATCCCACAGAAGACATTAGTTGACCGCTTCTTATTGATACTAGATGTTCCTAGTAACTCATGATGCACAAGGTTTCTCCTCATATACTATTTCACCTTAGCTAGAGGTCCGTCGCCCCCCCCCCCTGAATTTCAGTTTCTGGCCACTTGATTCCCAATTAACGGAAGCATTCCCCGGTGTAACAGGCGCTAGTACGCCTATTACGCCGGGGAAGCAGCGCCTTGGTGTTTATCTTAGGGGCGTGTGCGGCCTATAGCTACTGGCGCCCGGTCTGGAGGTCGGACGGGATTAAAGGGATGGCCTGGGGGTGTCGGATTTTGGGTTCCGGCAGACCCTTAAGGTTCGAACACTGGGGTGCGCATGGAGATTACGCCTCCTACCACCCCGCCTCACAAAGATCTAAGCTACTAAAAGAACGGCACAAGGGACACAAGATTTATACTGGTTCGGGCCACCGTTGTGGTGTAATACCCTACTCCAGTGTGTGGTTGGTGGATTGCCTCTTGGGGCTGATGATGATGGATAATACAAGGAAGAACAGCCTCGCGAGGGTCTGTCCTTGCCTGGGGTGATGAACTGCTAGGAGGAGTTCAGCCACCCTTCTCTTTCTCTCTCTCTCTCTCTCTCTCTCTCTCTCTTACTCTTACTAGCCAACCGAACCAAAAGCCCGAACCTAACGAATGAACCAACCCCCCTTCTACGTGGGCGGCTGGCCCTATTTATAGAGGCCCTGGTCCTCTTCCCAAATATTGAGCGGGAAGGGAGCCAAGAATGGCGGGCTAATTTGAAGGGGGACAGCAAGTATCAACTATCCTGACAAAAGCAGTCTTCGCCTGCGCAAAGCCCTGGTGATGACGTCGTCTTGGGCTCCACGGTGACATCCATCTCATAGTCCTCCTGGTCCTGGTCTCATTGCACCGAAAGGGCAACCTTTGCCTGATGCCTCGGTACTTCGCGGCTGCGCTTGCCCCCCTTTGCACCAAAGAGGAAGGAAGGACGCTGCGCGCGCTGGCACCCGCCTGTCGCCCTGAGTCGTCACGGCTTGCGTCACGGGCACCTCGCGAGGTACCCCACCTTGATCTCTCCGCCTCCTCGCGAGCCAACCTGACGAGGCCGCGCCTGAGGAAGCTCCGTGTCGTCCGCCTCGCGAGGCTCGGCCCCTCGCGTGGGTCTTGAGTCTTGTGCTGATGAAGATGGACCGTGTTGGGCCTCCCTTGAGCCACGCCGTAGGCCGCAGGCAGGCAAGTCTGGGGACCCCCGTTCCCAGAACACCGACAGTAGCCCCCGGGCCCAAGGCGCGCCCGGACTTGGCCGTGCCGAGAGGTGAAAGGGCAAGGGCGAAGCACCGCAGGCCCTAACAGCCTGCGGCCTTTGGCGCCGCGTGGCGGTTGATGGGACGTGGGCGTCTCCACTTCCCCACGACGCCTCGGTGATCGCGTGAGTTGGACAAGTCCCTGCATGCAGATTGTGTCATAATTACCTGTGATCGTGGAGGCCGGCGGTTGGCCTTCGCCGGTTATAAGTACAGGGCTGCGCGTGCCCTTCCAGTCCATTCCTCATCGCTTCTCCTTCTTCTTCATGGCCCCGTCGAAGAGATTCTCGGCCGCCGAGAAGGGGAAGGCTTGCCGGGTTGAGCCCGCCTCTCCCCCACCCAAGCGCGGCAGAGGGCGCCCCCACAAGCATCCTGCGGCCACCATGGCGGCTTCTGGCGGTCGTGGGGGTGATCTTCAGCACGGCGACGGGCGGGTTGCTGCAGCCGGGGGGCGCACCCCAGCTATGCGTCCTCCCAGGCCGCGCGTTCGTGCTGCTGAAGCGCTGCCGGAGTTCATCGTGTCGTCGGTGGAGCCGGCTAGCACCCGGCTCTCACTTCCTCGCTTCCTCCTAGGTGAGCTCTCGGCCGGCGCCCCGGGCGGCCTCTAGCTCCAGGCCGACGGCTGCTGCAGCCGGGCCTCATGGGTCTCCCTGGAGGTCTTTGCGGCCGGGAGCCTGTCCATGGCTCGCGGTTGGCAGACGTTTGCCCGTGCGCGTGGCCTGGGCCGCCGGTGCACCCTACACTTCAAGTTCGACGGCGATGCCACCCTCTACGTGAGGGTGTTTGGGGAAGATGGTCGCCGCGCGGGGTGCTGCCCCGAGGGCGATGACCGCGGCCTGGAACGCAGCTCCAGTGACGATGGAGGAAGCAGCGCTCGCGCGGCGGGCGGCGCTCGAAGTTCCTCAAGCTTCTCTGGTTCTTCTTCAGGCGGCGACTCCTCCAGCGGCGGCCGCAATCAGCCTCCACGCCGCCGCGCCCTGGTGAGGCGCGAGAGGGAGTCCGCCTGAGCTCCGGAGGCGGCCCGGGCCTCCCCTACGGGCCGGTGTGAGGCGAGCCGCGCCGGATTTGTCCTTTCTTTTTCCCTTCTTCCTACGCAACAAAGACGATAGTGCGGAGCCCTGCGGGGGCGTGTTTGGGCTATTGCTGTTAATCATCGTTTCACTTTGTTACCGTTCCTTCCGGTTACGTGCCCGAGCGTGGATAGTTTCCGACCCCGGCCGTGGAGGGGCGACCGACCCAGGCCCTTTGTTTGTGTCGCGACGCCCGTGGGGCTCGGACTGGAGGGGTGCTCCTGAAAGGGGCCCAGGTCGCGAACTCCTTGAATGACTAGGATATGAACGCTCGCGAGGGCGCTCAGCTGCCCCCCTCGCGAGGCCTTTCGTAAGAGAAAACAAGACAGGAGAGCTACGATCCGAAGAACCGCAAGCCAAAGACGGCAAAAACTTCAATAAAACTTCAAGCGAGAAGGAACAAGCCAACTGCAGAAAGCAAATGAAAAGCCGCGTCCGGCACCTAATCTAGTCTTCCACGTCTTCTCACCAGCGCAGAGCTAAGTGCTGCCACTGGGCGTGGGAGGGAGCCCCAGGGCCTGAGGCCGGCGCTCCTGAGACTCCGGGGAGTGTACAGCCCCAACTCATTAGTACGTGAGAGTGTCACGGGCGGCGAGCTTCACAGGCATTGGCCTTCTTCACAGGCTCCGGGCCTTTTCCAAAACGCGGTAGCTTCATAGGCACTCGCCTTGCTTCACAGGCTCCGGGCCTTTTCCAAAACGCGGTAACTTCACAGGCACTCGCCTTGCTTCACAGGCTCCGGGCCTTTTCCAAAACGCGGTAACTTCACAGGCACTAGCCTTGCTTCACAGGCTCTGGGCCTTTTCCAAAACGCGGTAGCTTCACAGGCACTCTCCTTGCTTCAAAGGCTCCGGGCCTTTTCCAAAATGCGGTAACTTCATAGGCACTCGCCTTGCTTCACAGGCTCTGGGCCTTTTCCAAAACGCGGTAGCTTCACAGGCACTCGCCTTGCTTCACAGGCTCTGGGCCTTTTCCAAAACGCGGTAGCCTCACAGGCACTCGCCTTGCTTCACAGGCTCTGGGCCTTTTTAGGGGTAGAACCTCCGGAGGTGTTGGATGTTCCATGCATTCTGGACCAGCACTCCCTCCTGAGTCTCCAAGCATGCGGAGCCGGGCCTGGAAACATGAACAACCTTGAACGGGCCCTCCCACATGGGAGAGAGCTTGTGCAGCCCCTCCCCGGAGAGAACCCGCTTGAGCACGAGGTCCCCTACCTCAAGAGTCCTGGGGTGGATGTTGCGGCAGTGATATCACCGCGGCGCTTGCTGGTACCTCGCCGCTCGCAGCGCGGCTTCTCGACGGCGTTCCTCCCCCCAGCACGAGGTCCATCCCCCGCATGGCATCCTGCTGTGCTTCGTCGAACGCCAGGACCCGCGCGGAGCGATGTCTGACCTCGTGAGGGAGGACCGCTTCCGCATCGTAGACCAGGAAGAACGGGGTCTCCCCAGTCGGTTTGGTCGCGGTGGTGCGGATGGATCACAGCACAGACCAGAGCTCGTCGTACCAACCTCTGCCACAGGCTTCCAGCTTCGTCTTGAATGTCCTGGTCTTGAGGCCCCTCAGGACCTCCACGTTGGCTCGCTCGGCCTGGCCGTTGCTCCGGGGATGCGCCACTGAGGCGTAGCATATCTGCGTTCCAAGGTTAGCACAGTATGTTTTGAAGAGGTTACTGGTGAACTGCGAACCATTGTCTATGATGATGCGATTCGGCAACCCGAACCGGCTTACGATGTCCTTGATGAACTTGACCGCGGAACCCGCGGGGATGGTACGGACAGCCTCTACTTCGGCCCACTTGGTGAATTTGTCCACGGCAACGTAGAGGTAACGATAGCCCCCTGGCGCCCGAGGAAACGGGCCCAAGATGTCCAGCCCCCAGACTACGAATGGCCACGAAAGAGGAATAGTCTGCAAGCCTCTTGCTGGCTGATGGATCTGCTTGGCGTGGAACTAGCAGGCTTCACAAGTCTTTACTAGCTCCACGGCGTCATTGAGCGCGGTGGGCCAATAAAACCCACTGCGGAACGCCTTGCCAACGAGGGTCCGTGATGACGAATGATGCGCGCAGTCCCCGCCGTGTATATCTTCTAGCAGCTCCTTCCCTTGCTCCCTGGAGATGTAGCGCAGGGATACATCGTTTGGTCGCTTCTGGTAGAGCTCTCCGTCTCTGATGCAGTATGCCGTGGCCTGGCGTGCCACTCGCTCCGCCTCCTCCTCCTTCTCTGGCAAGGTCCCTTGCGTCAGGTAGCTCCGGACCTCCGCGATCCAACATCCCTCCTGAGATTCCATCGTCAGGAGCAGGTGCGCTCCTGAGGCCAGGCCACAGGTCGGAGCTCCGGAGGCAGGTGGCTGGGGGAGCTCCTCCAAGGGCTAAGCCGCGTTTGACAATGACGGCAGAGCTGAGGGCTTGAAGAGCCGCTCCTCGAAGACGCCAGGTTCCTGGGGTAACCGTCTAGACGCGCGTTTGGCGATATCGTCGGCCTCTTGATTGGTACCACGGGGCACATGCTGCAACTCCAACCCCCAGAATTGCTTCTCCATCCTTCGGACTTCCGCCAGGTAGGCCTCCATGTGTTCATCCTTCGGCTCATACACCTTGTTAGATAAGTTGACAAGGAGCTGCGAATCGCCCTTGATGGTGAGGCGTTTTACTCCCAGGGCGGCTGCGGCCTTCAAGCCTGCTATTAAACCTTCGTACTCTGCTATGTTGTTGGAGACCTTTTCGCCTTGCTGGAAACAGAGTCGCACGGCGTAATAGAGCTTGTCCTATGTGGGGGATATGAGCACCGCCCCAGCTCCAGCGCCATGCCTGGAGAACGCCCCATCGAAGAACATGACCCAGCCTTCTGGCGCTTCGCTTCCCGGGGACAGGGACCAATCCTCATCAGCCATGAGGCCTGGCGCCTCCGTCCACTCTGCCACAAAATCCGCCAACGCTACTCCCTTGATGACCCTGGTCGTGCAGAATTCGAGCTGAAACGCTTGCAGTTCTATGTTCCACTCGGCAACCCTTCCATCTCAATTAGGGCTCCTGAGCACCCTCTCCAGGGGGTATGACGAGACGACCTTGATGGGGTGACCCTGGAAATAGTGCCGCAGCTTGCGCAAAGCCACCAATAGCGCGAGGAGGAGTTTCTGAGGCATGGGGTACCGTGCTCTTGCATCCCGCAGCACTGTGTTGACGAAGTACACTGGATGCTCGACAAGGCAGAGTGCATCAGTGCTGGTAGCTCCTTCCGAAGACCGGGGCGCCTCTTGGGGCAATGAGGCCTCCTGAGACTGGCCATCCGGAAGAGGGGCCTCTTCCGCCTCCGGTGCACCCTTCTGCGGCGGCTGATCCTCCCCAGCCGCAGTTGTGGTTTCGTAGGCCTTCCTTGTCCCTGTTCTGCCTTGTCCTGGGCTGCTGCTGTGGTTTTGATTCGGCGCTCCTCTCTGACTACCACCAAGGCTGCGCTGGCGGAGTAAGGAGTGGCGGCGAGGTAAAGCACCAGGGGCTCCCGAGGGCGCGGGGCCACCATGACCGGCGGACTGGTCAGGTATCTCTTGAGGTCCTGGAACGCCTTGTCGGCCTCTTCAATCCACTCGAACGGCCCCTTTTTCTTCATTAGCTGGAAGAAAGGAAAGGCTCGCTCTCCCAACTTGGAGATGAAGCACCCTAGCGCGGTCACGCGCCCCGTGAGCTTCTGCATTTCTCTAAGGGTCTTTGGTGGGCTCATGTCTTCCACCGCCTTGATCTTCTCTGGGTTAGCCTCGATGCCTCGGTGGGACACGAGGAAACCCAAGAGCTTGCGTGAGGGGACTCCGAACACACACTTCTCTGGGTTGAGCCGTAGGTTCACTGCGTTGAGGCTCGCGAAGTTTTCCTCCAAGTCCTGTATCCGATACTTTACTACGATGTCATCGACGTAAGCTTCAACATTCTTATCGAGCTTCGGGCCCAAGGTGATGTGCATCAGCCGCTGAAAGGTCGCCACTGCGTTACGTAGACCGAATGGCATGCACGTGTAGCAGTATACCCCACACAAGGTTAGGAATGCTGTCTTCTCGACGTCTTCTATCGCCATCTTGATCTGGTGATATCTGGAGAAGGCATCCAGGAAGCATAACAGATCACATTCCGTAGTGGAATCGACGATCTGGTCGATGCGGGGTAGCGGGAACGGATCTTGCGGGCATGCCTTGTTGACGTTGGTGAAGTCAACGCACATACGCTCCTTCCCTCCTTTCTTTGGCACAACAACAGGGTTGGCCAGCCAATCTGGGTATCGGACCTCACGGATGACCCCAGCGGCCTCCAATTTGCGGGTCTCCTGGACGATGAAGGTCTGCTTTTCTGTGGACTGCCGCCTGGCCTTCTGCTTCACAGGGCGCACGTTGGGGCACACGTTGAGGTGATGCTCGATGACACTCCTGGAGATCCCTGCCAACTGGTCCGGCTCCCAAGCGAATACCATCTTGTTTGCACACAGAAACCTGACCAGGGCCTCCTCCTGCTCGGGTTTGAGGTGGGTGCCTATGGTGAAAGTGGCGTTGTTGGACCCGTCCTCATCGACGGGTATCTGCTTGGTTTCTGCCTTGTCTTGGGTGAACAACTACTTCTTCTTGGAGGGTGCAGCCCCCTTGGCCTCGGGGGGCTCCGAGTCGGCGGGCTGTGCCGGTGCCGCCATCTTGTAGGCGAGCTTGAGCGCCCACAGCGCGTCCCCGATGTCCCCGTGCACAGTGAGGGCACCGTTGCTCCTGGGCATCTTCATGAGGTTGTACGCCGGGTGCATCGCGGCCATAAATTGGGCCAACGCTGGGTAGCCGAGGATGGCGTTGTAGGGGAGGCCGATGGGGGCGATGTCGAAGTCGACCAGCTCTGTGCGGAAGTTGTCGTAGGTGCCGAAGGTCACCAGGAGCCGGATCTGCCCAAAGGAACTGGACGGCTTGCCCTCGACGCCTGAGAAGGGCCGGCTAGGTTGCAGCCGTTCCAGGGGTATGCAGAGGAGGTTGAAGGCCTCGACTGACAGCACACTGAGGCCCGCGCCGCCATCAACGAGGGTTTTGGTGACAGCCACCTGGCAGATGGTGGGAGTGCACAACATGGGGAGCACGCCCGAGCAGGCCGAGTTGGAGGGGTGGTCCTCTGAACTAAAGGTCAGGCCGGTCTTGGGCGCCGTCCAATCCGGGGGAGCCCCCTGCCACGCGGAAGCGGCGCTGACTCGGCGGATGAACGGCTTGACGTGGTGACTTGTGGGCGGCGCCTGCGAGCCGCCCAGGAGGGCCGCGATGACCGGGGGTGTTGGTGTAGCGTAATGGGATGGCGTAGGGTAGCCCCCTGCGGCGTGGGCGGGCTCGGCGACGCGGTCGAACCATTCCCCATAGACGTTGTCGACGGGGCGGCAGCGCAGGAGCTCATTTGCCGCGAGGAGCGCGGCTCGAGCCTCCATGGGTGCACGGAGCGCGCGGGAGGAAGAACCAGCTGGTGCGAGCGATGGAGTAGCGATGCGGCCGTCTTGCCGCACGGACGGGTGCTGGGACGATGCTTGCTGCTCGCCCCTCGCCGGGCCGGTGGCAGCGTTGACGGCGGGCGACAGGGAATGACGAGGGCGTACGCCGACAGGCGCCGCCTGGGCGATGCGAGAAGCAATGGCGGCCCGGCGCTCGGCGCGGGCCCGATGAGCATCACACATGGATGCGACGGTCAGAGGAGAACGGGGCGGTGGACGACGAATTCCGGCACACCCCTACCTGGCGCGCCAAATGTCGGATTTCGGGTTCCGGCAGACCCTTAAGGTTCGAACACTGGGGTGCGCGCGGAGATTACGCCTCCTACCACCCCGCCTCGCAAAGATCTAAGCTACTAAAAGAACGGCACAAGGGACACAAGATTTATACTGGTTCGGGCCACCGTTGTGGTGTAATACCCTACTCCAGTGTGTGGTTGGTGGATTGCCTCTTAGGGCTGATGATGATGGATAATACAAGGAAGAACAGCCTCGCGAGGGTCTGTCCTTGGCTGGGGTGATGAACTGCTAGGAGGAGTTCAGCCACCCTTCTCTCTCTCTCTCTCTCTCTCTCTCTCTCTTACTAGCCAACCGAACCAAAAGCCCGAACCTAACGAATGAACCAACCCCCTTCTATGTGGGCGGCTGGCCCTATTTATGGAGGCCCTGGTCCTCTTCCCAAATATTGAGCGGGAAGGGAGCCAACAATGGCGGGCTAATTTGAAGGGGGACAGCAAGTATCAACTATCCTGACAAAAGCAGTCTTCGCCTGCGCAAAGCCCTCGTGATGACGCCGTCTTGGGTTCCACGGTGACCTCCGTCTCGTAGTCCTCCTGGTCCTGGTCTCGTTGCACCGAAACGGCAACCTTTGCCTGATGCCTCGGTATTCCGCAGCTGCGCTTGCCCCCCTTTGCACCAAAGAGGAAGGAAGGACGCTGCGCGCGCTGGCACCCGCCTTATCGGATTCACGGGTTCCAGCAGACCCTTAAGGTTCGAACACTGGCGTGCACGCAGAAATCACGCCCTCTACCTCCCCGTCTCACAAAGATCTAAACTACTAAAGGAACTGCACAAGGGACACAAGATTTATACTGGTTCGGGCCACCATTGTGGTGTAATACCCTACTCCAGTGTGTGGTGGATGGATTGCCTCCTGGGGCTGGTGATGATGAACAGTAAAAGGAAGAACAGCCTCGCGAGGGTCTGTTCTTGGCTGGGGCGATAAACTGCTGGGAGGAGTTCAGTCACCTCTCTCTCTCTCTCTCTCACTTACTCTCTCTACTTGCTAGTTGGATCCACACGCCGAACCGAACCCTTTCTACCAACTGATCGAACCCCTTGCAACGTGGGTGACCGGCCCCTATTTATAGGCGAAGGCCCTGGGCCTCTTCCCAAATATTGAGCGGGAAGGGCGCTAACAATTGGCCAATTCGAAGGGGAACATCTAGTACACTTATCCTGACTAAAGGTGGTCTTCGCCTGCGAAAGACTCTGCGGTGACGCCGTGCTGGGCTCCATGGTGACCTCCGTCTCGTAGTCCGCTTGGTCCTGGTCTCGTTGCACCGAAATGGCAACCTTTGCCTGATGCCTCGGTACTCCGCGGCTGTACTTGCCCCCTTTGCACCAAAGAGGAAAGAAGGACTCTGCGCGCTGGCGCCCGCCTGGCACCCTCTATCGTCATGGCTTGCGTCATGGGCACCTCGCGAGGTACCCTGCCTTGATATCTCCGTCTCCTCGCAACCCAGCCTAAGGAGGCTGCGCCTGAGGATGCGCCGTGTCGTCCGCCTCGCGAGGCTTGGCCCCTCGCGAGGGTCTTGAGTCTTGTGCTGATGAAGATGGGCCATGCTGGGCCTCCTTTGAACCACGCCGCAGGCCACAGGCAGGCAAGTCTGGGGACCCCCGTTCCCAGAACACCGACAGTAGCCCCCGGGCCCAAGGCGTGCATGGGCTTGGCCGTGCCGAGAGGCGAAAGGGCAAGGGCGAAGCGCCACGGGCCCTAACAGCCTGCGGCCTTGGGCGCCACGTGGCGGTTGATGGGATGTGGGCGCTTCAGCAACCGCGTAGGTTGGTAAAGGGGCGGCATCTGCCCGGACTTCGCCTTTTGCTCTCTTCGGTCGCTGCTCAGATCCCCTTTCTTGTGCCTTCCCTTTCTCCCTCTAAACTTCCAGATCTAGTCCAGCTGCGCGACCTAGGAAGCCATGGCGCCTCGCCAGCCTCCAGCCAAAGCTTGGTATTCCCCTGCTCTGGACCTGCCGAATGTGTCCAAGGCGAGCCTTGCCCGGCTGAGCCGGATGGCGACGGCGCAGGGCGTCAACGGGACAGAGGTGTTCAAGGCCGGCTCGGCCACCCCCGAGGGCCGTGGGAGCACCTTTTATCCTCTCTTTGTAAGCTCCATTGCTGCGGGCTTGGTGCCTCCCTTCTCCGAGTTCTTCTTCTCCGTCCTCCGCCATCACGACTTGCAAGCTCTGCATCTCCACCCCAACTCTGTCCTCCTTCTGGCGATCTTCGCTTACTACCGCGAGGCCCACGTAGGGGTGCAGCCTTCAGTGGCCCTGCTGCGCCACTACTTCTCCCTCCGGCTCTCCGGCAGCTCTCTTTCTACGTGCGCGGGCTTCGTCGCGTATGGTGGAACCATTGCCATCTCGAGTCCTGGGAAGAGGATTGAGGGCTTCAGGAGCCAGTGGGTCTTGGCAGATGCCGGGCGCATCCACCCTCGGCTGATCTTGCCCGCGGGGCAACCCGTGAGCTCCAGCGACTGGTGCCGAGCGGAGCTCACGGACCCCCGCGTGAATCTGGTGTTGGAGAAGATGGACGCGGACCTGAGGCCGGCCAACATGGCGGCGGCGAAGTTGACCGGCGCGTCGCTACTGAAGGGGTTCCTGGAGCACCAGCTGGCTCCGCTCCGGCAGTACTCTCCTCCAATGTGGAGGCCTCATCCGAGCCCCGAGGCTGTGGACGAAGAGGATGTGACCGCGGTTCTCCAATCTCTGGTCAGGGGCGAGGTGGCAAGGTTGAGGGACGCTCCCAAGCCCTTGTTCCTTCGTGACGACTGGACGCGGGTGGTGAAGTCCATGCCTGTTTTTAACGGGGACGGGCTCGTTCCCGCGGTGGCTTCTGAAGGACCGGTGGATGTGCCCTCTGGCTACTCAAGCGATGAGGAGGAGGAAGAGGAGCGGGGAGAGGGGCCCGACTCTGGGCCGACTGATGGAGAGTCGAGGGCTCCCCTCCCCCGGCGCGTGTCCCGCACTCTCCGCCTTTCGCCGAGCGATGATGATGATGATAATGATGATGATGATGACGTTCTGGGTAGCGGGAGCTCGCCCATGATCCCGAAGAAGGACAGGACCAGGCTGATCTCCCGCGGGTCCGCCCTGACTCCGGGGCGATCCGTGGACGCGCCTTCCGCTTCTGAGGTCGATCCTTCCAGCCGGCTGTCAGGCTTCAAGTTAGGCCGGAGGCTGCCCGAGCTCACCGGCGAAGACCCGTAAGTGCTCGATCCTTGACCTTTTGTTTCTCGTTCCGCCGATGAGGCTTGATGATTTCTTCTCTTGGATAGGCTGGCGCCAACGGCGAAGAAGCCGAAGGGAGCCCCCAAGGCCCCACCTGCGACGACGCCTTCGCCTGCAGGGGAGGGGGATCGTGACGCGCGGGCCTCTCTTGCCTGTTCATCCTTGCGAGGCTTGGCTGAGCTGGCTGGGGCGAGCTCAGCCCCCATGCTTGAACGGCTCCCGAGGCACCCCCATCTGGCGCCGCTGCTACAGTTGTGGAGGCGCAGCGGACTCTGCATCAGGACACTGCGGCCTCGCCGCCGCTACTTTCTCCTCCCATTCCACTGGCCATTGCTTGCCCGGCTCCTCCTGTTGTCTTGGGGCGCCCCGGCGTTTCTCCGCCTCCTTCTTCCATCTTGGAGCGTGCCGTCGCCGAACTGGACCGGCTGCGGCAGGATCTTCTCGGCGCCGACCCTCGCCTGGTTGCCGGGCGCCTGGAACTGGCTTCGGGGTGGATTCGTTCTGATGCTTCGATTCGGGCGGCATTGGTTCAGGCCTCGACGGCCTGTGACGGAGAGAGGGAGGCCACCCTCGAGGCGAAGGCCGCTCGTGACGCAGCCCTGGGGGAAGTGGTCGAAGTTCGCGATTGTTGCAAGGCGTTGGAGGACGAGCCGCAAGGCCTGCGGAGCCAGCTTGCGGAGGAGGTCCGCCTGCGCCAAGAGCTGGAGAATGGGGCGACGGCACACGAGGACCGGGAGGCCAAGCTCAAGAAGCGCTGCGACCACCTAGGCGCGTTGAAGAAGGAGCTGGAGGTGACGAAGGTCGAGCTGGACGCTAAGGCCCGGGTTCTTGCCGAAGATCACGTGGCCTTCACGGACATGGAGGAAGACGCCCGTGCTTCGCTGAAGATGCTTTACGAGAGCGGCCTAGACAGCCCGCTAGCCAGTGACGGGGACGGCCCCGCCAAGCTGCTTCCCTTCTTGGTTAAGGCCCTTGGGGATGTCGCCCTTGGCATCGGCCCCGCGGCCGAGGCCGAGGCGCGCGTCTTGTCTTTTGCTGCGCTGACCTCGATGGCCTGCTGGAACCGGTGAGCGGCGAGGGCGCTGCCGCCGCTGTCAAAGCCGTGAAGGGGCGCCCGGAGGCATTGCTGGGGAAGTTCTGGGCCTTCAGCACCAAGCCAAAGCAAGGGGCTGCCGGCCCCGCTGCTCCATGAGGCGAAGCCGCTCCGCATAGCTTCACCGCCGACAAGTGACTCCGTTCCACCCCTGTTCTTCCTTCAGTTCCTGCACATGCATCACGCCTCGGGGAGGCATTTAAACTTGCATTTGGTATTGAGACGACAGTATGGACTGTAATATCTGCCTTTAAGTTCCTTGAATTTTATGCTTCTCTTCCCTACTTGCTTGTGTTCTGCGCCGGCAGGGCCCGGCCCTGCGCGTGCCTCACCCAGCATTAGCCCTGACCAGAAACCAGGACGGGACCAAAGGAGTGAGGGGCTACGTGACAAATCAGGCTCT
Source organism: Triticum monococcum (assembly GCA_034509565.1). Classification (NCBI taxonomy): domain Eukaryota; kingdom Viridiplantae; phylum Streptophyta; class Magnoliopsida; order Poales; family Poaceae; genus Triticum; species Triticum monococcum. Next base: position 576,053,530 of record CM067847.1, read on the forward strand.
TGAGTCGCGATGCTCAGCAGTCCCCCTTGGCGTGCGAACAACAAGTAGGGAGATGCGATGTAGGTGTATCTTCTGTTCTACGTCTGTAGAGCCCGACTCTGCGCGTACCTCACCCAGCATAGCCTTTCGGAACTAAGGAGTGAGGGGCTACGGAGCCAGTTAGGCTCCTGAGTTGCGATGCTCAGGAGTCCCCCTTGACGCGCAAACAGCGGGTGATGAGGAGCGATGTAAGTGGGGCTACTGTTCTACGTTTGCAGAGCCCGGCCCCGCGGGTACCTCACCCAGCATAGCCTTTCGGAACTAAGGATTGAGGGGCTACGGGACCAGCTAGGCCCCTGAGTCGCGATGCTCAAGGGTCCCCCTTGACGCGCAAACAGCTTTCATACCTTGGCTCCGCTCAGGGAGAGACGCGCGGCGAACCAGGCCCGAGGGGCCTGGCTGGGCGGCGTACGTCTGGGTGTGACCCAGTCGTAGCCCCCGTGCCTAGCCCCCTCGCACGGCACTCCTGAGGGGAGGCGTTGCGACGAGGCCAGCCACTGAGCTTTGGGCGCCCTGAGGTTAATGTGGCCCGGAGGCCACCCCCAGTTGTTTATCACCAGCGCGGAGCATAGCGCTTCCGTATGTGTACGAGCATAGCCGCTCCTCGGCAGTGTCGTCAGCCAGTGCGGAGCATGGTGCTTCCACTTGTACATGGGAGGGGGCTCCCCTCTGGGAGGAGCCCCCGGGGCGTGTACAGCCCCGCCCTGACACGTGACCGGCACGGAAGGGCTAGGTGAGGTGTATCTGGGCACCCGTGAGCCAGCGCGCGACTCACAAGGCCCTACCTCTAGGCGGGTTGCGCCTGGCACTGGGCCGTATCTTGAGGTATGTCCCTGCAAAATTTGGTTAGATGCCGGTACTCTACGTCCTCGGGTCCAGGCCCTCGAGCTTGTCTCAGCCGTAGCTGGTATGCCAGGTCGCGATGCCGTGGACAAGACCAGAGGGTGAGGGCTGGAGAGCCAGTAAGAGCCCTGAGTCGCGATGCTCAGACACCCCCCCTTTTAACATGGAAGTGGCCGACATGGAGAAGAAAGGATGCCGCGGACAGGCACCATGCAGTTAAGCGTGATAGGCAATGCATAGTTGGAAATAAACACGAGGGAGATACACGCCGCAGGGCCTAGCCCGAGCGGCTTGGGGATGATGCAGCCCGAGGGGCGCCCCCAACAAGGCAAACTAACGACCGAAAGATAAAAGGGGATACATGCTATAGGGACGGACCCACGCGGCCTGGGAGTGGTGCAACCCTGGGAGGGCGCTCGCAGCTCGGAATGGAACTTGAAAGATGTCACCTGAGGATGTCGTCGGCGTAGTGGCGTTGGTGCAGCAGACTTGATGGGCTGTAGAAGCTTATCCTCACGAGCCCCCAGGCCCCATGAGCTGGTTTCATCTCTGCCAAGGCCGCGGAACGCCTGTCTTCCTGAGCCTCCATGATGCCCATCATGAGGCGCTGGTACGCCGTAGCCACGCTCGGCAGGCCGTAAGGCATGCGAACATAGCTGTGGGGTGGACCCCCGCAACGCCCCACTTGCGAGGGCCAGAGACGCTCCATTGTGGTGAATTAATTGAGCCCTGGTACGTCGATGAAGACGCGCAGCCCACCATCCTCGCTTGGATGTAGGGCCACAGCTGGTAGGCGGCGGCAACCTCTCATGATCCTTGACTCCTGTAGTTCTTGAATGGCCTTGTTAACGAACTCCTGCTGGTTTGACCTTCCTTGCCTGGCTCCTTCCCGGGGGGAACGTGCTGCAAAGCATGCTTCCACATGGTGCCCCAGCGCCTCCCTCGTGACCCTGGCCAGGTCGGTGTCCCTCCAGGTGAGAGCCCCCGAGCCCTGCCTGAGGAGGGCGCCGGGCGCGCTTTCCAATGCGATGGAAGGAGGGCCCCCCTAGGCAGGCACGGGACCTGAGGGGCCTGCCTCCTGAGGGGCCGAGCCTGACGATGTCTTCTTCTTCTTGGGGATGGTCTCGGGAAGCCTCCTGCTTCCGTGATCTGGGTCTTCTAGCGACGCGGCCTGATAGGCCCGCTCCAGGGAACACACTGCATCCTTCTCTTCACAGGGCACCGTGATGACGCTGACACTTCCTGGCATCTTGAGGACGTTGTAGCCGTGGTGAGTAACGGCCATGAACTTCGCCAACGCTGGGTACCCAAGGATGGCATTGTATGGCAGGCGGATGTGGGGGACGTCGAAGTCGATGAGCTCGGTGCGGTAGTTGCTGCAAGCCCCGAAGGTGACAGGGAGGTGGACCTGCCCGATCGGGACTGTGGAACCGTCGGTGATGCCGGAGAAAGGCTTGGTCGGCTGAAGCTGGTCATAGGGCACTTGGAGGTTGTCGAATGTTTCCACGGACAGGACGTTGAGCCCTGCCCCTCTGTCGATGAGGGTCTTGGTGACCAACACGTTGCTGATGACTGGGGAGCAAAGCATCGGGAGGACTCCTGCCGTGGCCGCGCACTTGAGCTGGTCTGCTGAGCTGAACGTGATGGGGCACGCCGGCCACCTGAGGGGGCGCGTTGCTTCGAGCTTGGGGAGAACTGCATTCACTTCGTGGGCGAACTGCTTGAAGATACGTTGAGAGGCTGGGGCTTGAGCCCCGCCCAGGATGCAGGCGACTGCGTGCGGCTCCTGGAAGCCCCCAGCCCCCTCGTCTTGATGGCGGTCTTCGTTCCTCCTTGGCTGAGGCGGTAGCGGAGGTAGGCCTGCGTTGCCGTGTGGGCGATCCTCACGAGGCTGATCTCTCGAGTCTCCCTCGCGAGGCGGTCCCGCCAGCGGTCCTCGCGAGGTTGGTCGCGCCACCCCCGGCGCGGGCCGCGATCTTCCCAGCGTCCTGGGTTTCTTCCTCCTCCTCGGCCGTAGCCCCGATCAGCATGGTCAGGGTGACGGCCGATCCTTCCCTCTCGCACGACGCGGAGTTCTTGACATTCGTTGCTGTTGTGGGTGTGGAGGTCGTGGTACACACAGTACCGGCTGCCCCTGGAGGATTCGGGCAGATCCTTGCCCCGCTTAGGGTCTGGTTCTGCGGCGAGTACGGCAGCCCCCTTACGCTTAACGTCCTTGGCCTTGGGCTTCGTCTCTTCTGGGTCCGCGGCAGGCAGCTCGAGGAGGGAAAGACGTCCCTCCTCAGCCCTGGTGCACTTGTTCGCCAAGTTGAACAGCTCCAGGGAGGTGCAGAGGTCCTCGTGCAGCGCCAGCTCCTCCTTCATCTTGACGTCGCGCACGCCGTCGGAGAAGGCCGCGATGATGGCCTCCTCGGACACCTTGGGGATCTTGAGGCGCGCGCTATTGAAGCGCTGGATGTATTTTTGCAGGGTCTCTCCGGGTTGTTGCTTGATGCGGCGCATGTCGCTCACGGCAGGTGGCTGGTCGCGAGTACCTTGGAAGTTGGCGATGAAGCGGGCGCGCATCTGGTCACAGGAGGAGATCATGCCTGGAGCCAGATTCAGGAGCCAAGTTCGAGCTCCTTCCTTGAGCGCCATGTTGAACCAGTTTGCCAGGACCTTTTCATCCCCGCTGGCAGCCTCGATGCCCAGCTCATAGAGCTGGAGGAACTCTGCAGGATCAGTCGTGCCGTCGTAGCGGGGAGGTAGGTCAGGCTTGAACTTGCCGGGCCACGCGACGCTACGCAACTCGGTGGTGTAGGCGTGGCAGCCCGCGGTGGCCAGGAAAGGCTTCGGTTGGTGGAGAGCTTGGTCTTGAGGGTCCCCACGCGCCGCAGCTAGGAGCAGGGCGGGGTCTTGGTGCGCCGGAGCTGGAGCAGGGTCGCGCGTGCCAGAGCAGGGAGCGCCCGGGCAGCCCCTTGCGGGCGAGGGACCTCTTGCCAGCTCCGTTCTTGTTGCGCCGGCACCTGACGGAGCGGGTGCCGCCCAGGGGCCAAGCGCCTTGGAGCCATGGCATCTTCTTGGAGGGGAGGCGGCCGGTGCGCCTCTGGAGCTTCGTTGCCCGCGCGGGGCGGAGTGTGGCGCAGAGGAACGGACGGCGCGGAAGAGCCCCCTGCGGCGCGGACAAGCTCGGCGACGCGGTCGAGCCACTCTTCGTAGACGTCGCCGATGGAGCGGTAGCGCAGGAGCTCGTTTGCCGCGAGGAGCGCAGCTCGAGCCTCCAAGGGTGCGCGGAGCGCGCGGGACGAAGAACCGGCTGGTGCGAGTGATGGAGTAGCGGTGCGGCCGTCTTGACGCATGGACGGACGCTGAGACAACTCTTGCTGCTCGCCCCCCGCAGGGCCGGTGGCGGCGTTGACGGCGGGCGACGGGGAACCACGAGGATGCCCACCGACGGGGGCCGTCTGGGCGACGCAAGAAGCGATGGCGGCCCGGCGCTCGGTGCGGGCCCGACGAGCATCAGACATGGATGCGATGGTCGGAGGAGAACAGAGCGGCGGAAGACAGATTCCTGCGCACCCCTACCTGGCGCGCCAAATGTCGGATTCACGGGTTCCGGCAGACCGTTAAGGTTCGAACACTGGGGTGCGCGTGGAAATCACGCCCTCTACCTCCCCGTCTCACAAAGATCTAAACTACTAAAGGAACTGCACAAGGGACACAAGATTAATACTGGTTCGGGCCACCATTTTGGTGTAATACGCTACTCCAGTGTGTGGTGGATGGATTGCCTCCTGGGGCTAGTGATGATGAACAGTACAAGGAAGAACAGCCTCGCGAGGGTCTGTTCTTGGCTGGGGCGATGAACTGCTGGGAGGAGTTCAGTCACCTCTCTCTCTCTCTCTCACTTACTCTCTCTACTTGCTAGTCGGATCCACACGCCGAACCGAACCCTTTCTACCAACTGATCGAACCCCTTGCAACGTGGGTGACCGGCCCCTATTTATAGGCGAAGGCCCTGGTCCTCTTCCCAAATATTGAGCGGGAAGGGCGCCAACAATTGGCCAATTCGAAGGGGAACATCTAGTACACTTATCCTGACTAAAGGTGGTCTTCGCCTGCGAAAGACTCTGAAGTGACGCCATGCTGGGCTCCATGGTGACCTCCGTCTCGTAGTCCGCTTGGTCCAGGTCTCGTTGCACCGAAATGGCAACCTTTGCCTGATGCCTCGGTACTCTGCGGCTACGCTTGCCCCCTTTGCACCAAAGAGGAAAGAAGGACGCTGCGCGCGCTGGCGCCCGCCTGGCACCCTCGATCGTCATGGCTTGCGTCATGGGCACCTCGCAAGGTACCCTGCCTTGATATCTCCGTCTCCTCGCGACCCAGCCTGAGGAGGCTGCGCCTGAGGATGCGCCATGTCGTCCGCCTCGCGAGGCTTGGCCCCTCGCGAGGGTCTTGAGTCTTGTGCTGATGAAGATGGGCCATGCTGGGCCTCCTTTGACCCACATCGCAGGCCACAGGCAGGCAAGTCTGGGGACCCCCGTTCCCAGAACGCCGACACGCCTAGCGCCCTGAGTCATCACGGCTTGCGTCACGGGCACCTCGCGAGGTACCCCGCCTTGATCTCTCCGCCTCCTCGTGAGCCAGCCTAACGAGGCCGTGCCTAAGGAAGCTCCGTGTTGTCCGCCCCGCGAGGCTCGGCCCCTCGCATGGGTCTTGAGTCTTGTGCTGATGAAGATGGGCCATGCTAGGCCTCCCTTGAGCCACGCCGCAGGCCGCAGGCAGGCAAGTCTGGGGACCCCCGTTCCCAGAACACCGACAGGGGGCGCTGCCAAGCACGGCGGTGGTGTGAGGTCGATGGGATGGCGGGGCGGCGGAGGCAGGGCTCTGGGCCGGTGGTCGCTGGCGGTTCGAGAAAGATTGTCAATTGTGACTGGCGGGAGGTAGACGAAGGCGATCTGCCCGTTCCTTATAGATCGGACGGTTCATTAAAAAAATCGACTGACCTATTTATTTTCAGTTGACTCTTATCTTAGATATGACCACATGTGGTGGTGTGCTGGAGGAGTACCTGCATTTCCTGTGCTCATATATTAAAAAATCATACAGAGTAGAATCTAATTTTGTTTGCCATGCAATGTTGTAGAGCTATCATATGTCTCCTGTCATTTATTTTTCAGCCACCTACTATCTTCTACTTTTACAGTGCACTAGTTCTGCACACACTTCACCCTTACTCTCACTTTTGTGTTTTTATGCAAGGGTATTTCAGACTCTGCTGCCATGAGAGAAGCCAAAAAGGAAAGAGAGAAGTCGCTCCAGTTTGGTGTGCGCCTAGGCAAGACACGTTTCAACGCTTTAAAGGGTGTAGTGTCAGCAGATGGAGACGGGGAACGTAGCTCTGGAGTTGATGATCTCGCTCGCAATGAACCACCATCCCAGGTGCTTGCTTTAACTTCGCGGTGTCATATGTGGTTGCATGTTCCATATGGTGTCTAGCTTGTATTCGAAAGGCCGAAGTCGGTAAGATAAGGAAAGATATTTTTTTACATGAACCACCATCCCGTGAGCACCAGAAGACAAATAGCTAGTCAGGGCACTGGCCGAGCCAGTGACAAGCCCAACAAAGATAGGCATCACCTTGAAGCCAACTAAAAAGCTGCGATGGTGGCGAAGCAGCCCGCCTCCCACTAGGCTCTCAGGTCCTAGATAATCATGCTCACCACTCCAGCTGGATGTCTAGCTTGTATTGCTTCCAATTTGGTTAAATTGCATCTGCTTAGCTTACACATTATACCTTTGAATATGACATGCCTTTCTGTTTTTGGTACATACTAGTACATCTGTGTATTAACCATGTTCTTGCATCAAACTAATGTTCTTGTCTATCCCTCATCAATCACTTATGACAAGGCAGGCAAGCAAGGGGACTACTCCTCATTTAAAGAATGCAGCGTCAGCCTCCCGACATGATTCTCAAGAAACAGAAATGCTATATGAAGATAGTGAACGTAGCTCTGCAGTTGATTACAACATTTCGCCTACACTAGCATCGCATGTGCTTGCTCTAACTTGGCAGGGTGATATGTGGTTGCATGTTGCATATGGTGTCTAGATTGTAATTCTTCCAATCTGGTTAAACTGCATGTGCTAGTCTGCTTAGCTTATACATTATACCTGTTAATGTGACATGCCTTCCTGTATTTAGTACATATTACACCTGTCTATTAAGCATGTCCTTACATAAAACTATCATTTTTTGTATCCCGCATCAATCAACATGATGAGACACCTTTAGTATATGCAGTGCAATATTAGTTGCATCTTTCATATGATTTATAGCATGCGCTGCTTCTAATTTGTTGAAATTCCATTTATGATGGGACGCTTTTAACTTGGCAGAGTCATATTGGTTGCATCTTTCATGTGGTGTCTAGCTTGCATTGCTTCTTATTTGCTGGAATGGTTTCTGCTTAGTTTGCACAAACAGTTGTGAACATGCCATGCCGTCCTGTTTTTTGTACATATTCCATCCTGGTATCATGTGTTTGCCTTACATCAAAGTAGTGATTGTCAGTATCATGCATGAATGAGTTCTGAAGAGAGAATTTTATTGCTTTTTCTTGTCGGTTTTACTTGACAATTCAAAATCAAAAAAGCGGAAGGATGTTAGGAAGGCAGCGGATAAAGGTGCTCCTTCCGAACGGAGGGCCTCTACAGTTTCTACTCCTCCACACCCCAAGATGATTTCCAAGACAACACATGCATAGACACTCAACAAAGTTGTGTTTATGATGAGCACGTCTCCCCTAGTGCAGCATCACCGGTGCTCCCTCTAACTTGGCACTGTTATATGTGGTTGCATGTTGTGTGTGATGTCTAGCTTGTATTTCTTCTAATTTTGTTGAATTCCATCTGCTTACTTTACACATTATACTTGAATAAGACACGTGTTCCTATTTCTAGAACATACAATATCTGTCTATCACACCATGTTCTTACATCAAATTACTACTGTTGTGTAACCTGCAACAATCACTTATCATAAGACACGTTTGACTTCGGAGTGTGATATAGGTTACATCTCACATTCTTTTCTAGCTTGTATTACTAATTTGTTGAAATGGCACTTATGACGAGACAATTTTAACTTGGTAGAGTGATATTCGTTGCATCTTTCATATGGTGTCTAGCTTTGATTGCTCTAATTTGTTGAAATGCCTTCTCCTTAGTTTACGCATCATAAGCTGTGAATATACAATGCTGTGAATATGCAATGGCACTAATGACGAGAGACCTCTAACATGGTAGTGTGATGTTGTTTGCATCTTGCATATGATTTATTTCTTGTACTGCTTCACATTTGTTTAAATGCCATTTATGATGAGACACTGTTAACTTGGTAGAGCGATATTTGTAGCATCTTTCATATGGTGTCTACCTTCCATTGCATTGCTTCTCATTTTGGTGAAATGTCTTCTTCTTAGTTTAGACATCATAGTTCTGGTTATCTCTTCCATCCTGTTTTTCATGCATATTACATCCTCCTATCATGTGGTTGTCTAACATCAAAGTTCAGTTCGTCTGCATCACGCATCAATTTGTTCTGAAGAACTAAATTGTTATTCGTTTTTCTTGTCGGCTTGACTTAACATGGCACAGAGAAAGAGGAAGAAACACAGAATGGTAGGGAATGAGAAGCGGATGAATCCTGCAGATTCTACTGGTACTGATGGTGCAATAGAAGGTCAAAGTCCAGCAGAAAATTCTACAAACACGCATCCCATGCTACACGAGTTGCAAAAGAAGACAAACAGAAACAAATAGTTGCCACCAAATAAGTAGAGACAGCCATAGTTCTTGCAACACCTACCACAGTACTACCAGCTGCTCGACGTACTCGTGCGTCAACTGAGCTAGCACCACGTTCCGAAGCTCCCTTGCCACCTGACACTACTTCCCAAGCACTCTTGACACAAGACGAGTTGGCAATATCAGATGAACCTTGTGAGCTTCAACAGCAGGAAGGTAGTTGCTGGAGTCAAGTTAAAGTTGCATGCTTCTTTATATGTAGTCTCATAGTTTGATGTACACTAACACTTCCTATGTTTGTTTTTGGACTAGCACCTAGGCGCAAGAGGAAACAAACATCAGGGATAATGCTCGATAGGTTAACTAAATCTAGAGGAGGAAGAATGGAGGTCCGTTTTGAGCCAGGTTTAAAAAGGCCACGTGATGCTACAAAGTCAGCCAAGTTAGTATCAGAGGCAGTGGTTGCTGTTAGGTGTCATGTACGTATCCTCCCAACATGGATTCAGTACAGGAATGACAAAGACGAAACCCAGTTCAACATCTTCCTTGACCATTTATTTGTAAGTATAGTTATGTATGGAAACTAGTAATATCGTCTTGCTCTGTCCAATACTTTCTAGGTTGCTGATAATGAGACTCCAATAATTTTCAACAGATGAGGTTCAAGTTGGATAGCCAAGATGATGCAACCAGACAAGCTTGCACCCATGTTTTCAAATCTGCTCTGCGACAGTATCGGTATAACTTGAGGAAAACTCACTTTGAAGGCAAGGCTAACAGTGAACTTGCCCAAACATCTCCAGTGGAAAATATATCTAATGAAGACTGGAGAGGCCTCGTTAAACACTGGTCTGATCCGAAGTATCGGGTACATTATATATATGTCATCAGATCACATGTTGAAGTCCTATTTATGCATGTGCCACACAAATCTATCTTCTTATAGGTGAACTGTTCAAAGAACAAGGCCAACCGTACGAAAGTGAAATTCCAACAGACGACAGGATCTCATAGCTATATTGCACACTGCGAGGCTCTTGTAACTAGCTGCTGTTTCACTCTTTTCATTGTACCATATTATCAGATCTATATTGACTTGTTCCAAATGCAGAGGAAAGCCCGCAAGGACCAAAAAGTACCTGAACCAAATGTTGTGGAAATCTTCAAGGACTGTCACACCAGCAAGAAGAAGGGCATGACCACACCAGTCAAAGCCGCTATTGTAAGTCCTTAATGCTCATGCCTTTTAACTACTACTTACTCTGACTTGTGCCTTGAACTGCATGGTTTGCAGCCAATGTCTATTACTCTTTTCAATTTTATACACAATTGTCTTAGCGTATCATTGCACCTTACAAGGTTTAAAAGAGAGGAGTGATGTTCCTTTGATCTTGACCCGTAATCTAGTTCCGTGCTAGACTTGCCCACACAACGTTACAATTGCCTGTTTGTCTGTTCTCAGTTGTTTTGTGATATGAATGACGTCATACTATGCTTACCATATTATAAACTTAGTCTCTTTATCCTTAGCCCTCAATACAATGTGAAGAAATAGACAATACATTAGCAATGGTACATGGTCATATCTTTGGAACCTGGTTTTATTATGTACTTTGCAATAAAATACAACTAATATTTTACATGGGTTCACGAGAATAAGTTCTGTATATAGACCAAAGCTATTTTGTTTTGTTTTGCTGCCTCCTTAATATCTTATGTTGTGGTACTACTAATGTAAAACCTCAACTTTTCAGCGAGCTATGGAAAAAATAGTGGAACCGCCACCTTCTGAAGGTGGCGAGGCAACTATAACCGCAATGTCAGCTCTTGCTGCAGTGGGTCAGTACCTGTCCACTAACAGTGCCAAAAGCATGTTCCTGCGTAATACTGGGTTGGTTGTTAAGGCAATATCGTCCAAACTGTCTCATGATCAAGATATGCAAGCTCAAAGCAATGTTGTATCTGCGCTCCAGACACAAGTCCATTCCCTAACAGAGACCCTTTGTGAAACAAGGAGAAACATTGCTCAATGTCGACAAGATATGCATGGTTTTGAAACCATACTATCAGACATTTTCTATGTTGTTCAGGAGCCTAGGGGAAATGAAGGCGAGGGTTATGGTGCTCCATCGGACAATACAACATGAAAACATAATAGTCAGGTCAAATGAACTGAGCTTCTGAACTTCTGGTGGTGCATTTATCTGCTAGACTATTAAGTTTTATGCCAACCTTCCTTTTGTTATATAGTTGTAATCTGTTTTGGTGCGATACAAAATTTATTCTTAACGTGTAGCCACCGCCTGAAGAAAACAACAATCCATTTTTGTATAGTGTAGGGTGTTCCCTATATTTGCACTGGTGGCGATCTTTGATGCCGAGTGGATGTAATCTGTGCAATCGCCTTAATAGCCTAGCGTTAGTTTCGACCTTATTTATTTCTTAGTCTTCTTTTTCCCTGGTTTGCTAGTTGCCGCAACTACCATCGGCCATAGGATCCATGGGTCTCCTACGGGCCGTCGATAAATGGGCCTGTAATCGGTGCGCCTCGGGCCATCGGATAAATGGGTCTACATGGGCCATAATAGGGCGTAATTGGTATCGGCCCAGCACGGTAACAGGCCGTAGGACAGCAAAGGCTTAATTCTGTCACACGCATAACAGGTCGTTAATGGGCCAGAATATAGGACGGGCCAGAAACAGCGCAACGGGTTAACAGGCCAAAAACGGGCCGACTCTTGCCATGGGCCGAATTTGGCCCATTAGGGTAACAGGCCAGTAACGGGCCGACTCTTGCCATGGGCCGAATTTGGCCCATTAGTGGAACAGGCCAGCAACGGACTGACTCTTGCCATGGGCCGAATTTGGGTCATTAGGGGAACATGCTAGTAAAGGGCCGAAAGTAATCGAGGGCCGAAAAGGAGCCCAAGAACGTATGGGCCGTCAATAGGCTGAAAGCTAACACGGGCTGGAAACATCCCATGTAAATCACGGGCCGTTAACGGGCATAAAGAAAATTACTGTTCATTATGGGCTAGAGTCACCGTGGGCCTTTAATGGGCCGAAAGATACGAAGGCCTCTTATGGGCCAAAAGACGTCATGGGCCATACATGGGCCAAAAGTGAAATGAGCTAGTATTATATTCGATGGCCCACATGAGTTGTTAGGCCGATTTCCTTTAGGGACTAACGGGCCATGAGTTAACGGGCCGTAAAATGGGCTATTTGCGAAGAGACCGTAAACAGGCTTTTCATGGGCCAACCCGTTAACTTTTGACCAAGTCAAATGGGCCGGCTTTGTAAGCTAAATGGGCCACTGTTGGGCCGTGCCACGTGTCGACATATCATAGGCGCCTATCAGACGCACTAATGAGCTGACACGTGTTTCCTCTAGCCAATGATGATTTTACATGTGGAAATCCCCATTGGTCGGGGCTATTAACGGATTATCGGATCCAAAACCTGACCCGATAGCTTAACAGTGTTCCGTTATGCTGGATGCCACGTGTCGGTCACCCTTGACGAAAGCACTTCTTTGATGCGCGATTTATCATCATGGAAGTGGACACTTCCGTAATGATAATTTTGGTAATGTCATGGAACACTTCTACGACGGCACATGTATAACTATCTTGATTCTGTCATAAATTTGTCATGGATGTACATGCATGACAAAAAAGCGATCTACTGTGACAAGCACCTATCATCAGGGAAGTGTATTTTTTTGTAGTGGAGTCGCCAGGCCACATCTGGACTATAAAGCCCTTCATGGCCTATTCGGCCGCCTTGTGCAGCTCGACCAGCTACTTCAGCTGGTCGCTCATAGGCATCGGGTGTTCGGTCCCAGTATACTGAGACCAGAACAACTTCTCCATCGAGCTTCCCTCCTCGGCCTGGTAATATTTCACGGCATCCGACACGCTGCGGGGCAAATCTGCGAATGCTCCTAGAGAGCTCCGGACTCGGGTAAGTAACAAGTAATTTACTTTCACATGCTTGCTTTGCATATTGAATGCATTACCCGCCGCTATCTTCCTCATCACCTCAATCTCCTGGAGGGCCTTTTGGGCTTTGGCCTTGGCATGCTTTGCACTCTCGAGGGCCGCGGCAAGCTCGGACTCTCGCATCTTCGAGTCAAGCTCCAAAGCCTCGTGCTTCTTCACAAGAGCCTGGAGCTCTTGCTGCACCTCACCCACCCGTGCCTCTTGTTTTTCCCGCTCGATGCGCTCCTTGCCCGCTTTGTTCTCGGCCTCGAACAACGCTTGCTTCAGGGTCGCCACTTCGGTCGTGGCCCCTGGCACAGTCATGATGATCCTGTCATTCCGCAACCACATTTTCTTTTTTATATAGACAAGGTATTACTTACCTTTGTTCTCCTCGAGCTGCCTCTTGGCAAAGCCGAGCTCTTTCTCGAACCCCTTGAGGTCAGCACTGAAGCCTGCACACGCATACAGACATACTTATATTAGACTCCTGCAGATATTATTTGATCCTCTATTCGGCTTTTCTTTGTGAACACCAAATACAGCATCAGGGGCTACTGTCTATGCAGTAATATTTTTCTATATTTTTTTACTTACCTCAAAGCCTGTTAGAAGGCTGGCACAAGCTTCAGTCAGTCCGCTCTTGGCGGACAAAACCTTCTTGATCACCGCACTCATAATAATGTGGTGCTCTTTTTCGATGGAAGCACCGCGAAGCGCTCCCAGCAGGTTGTCCGGTGCCTCTGGATGGACAGAGGTCACCGGCACGGGCGTCTTGCCCCTTTTGGAAGGGGGCCGCCTGCCCGAGTCCGAAACCATTGGAGGTTCCGGCGCGGTGTTCGGCTGAGGGCCGAACTTGGAGCCCCGGGAGCCTTGCTCCCTTTGCTCCTGGAGTCCGGAAGGTCGCCTTGAGGTGCCTCCGGGACTGTCTCCCCCCGGCTCGGTGCCCCTTGAGACAATACCTTGGCATTGTCCATAGGGCAAGGAGAGGAGGCGGTAGGAAGTGTATCACTATTCATGTCCGACGAGTCCAAGGAACCGTCCGACGATGATACATCAATACGGGCTTGGGGCGAACTGCATAATCATATTCGATGTTAGGAGAAGCAGTGTGACAAAGGTATGCTATGAGTTACTTTGGTATCTGAATACTTACGACTTCGCCAGGGGCTTGGCCCTGAGCAGCCACTCGTCTTCGCCGTCAGCGACGGTGGTGGAGCAGTCCGGAAGGAGAGTCCTTCCCTTCTTGGACCCTTCGGCCTCCCCGGTTGGGGCGGCCTTCCTTTTCTTGTCTCCCCCGGCTGGAGGGGGAGAATCTTCATCTTCCTTCTTCTCGTTTTCACGGGAGGAGTGTGTCTCGGTGTTATCGGACGATGAGTCTGATACCACCTGGCGCTGGGAACTCTTTCGGGTTCCCTTGGCCTTCTTCTTGGTCTTCTCCGGCACCTCATAAGCTGCCGGAGTCCGCATCTCCGTTAGGAGAGCGTCCGCAGTGTCTTCGGGCAAAGGGGCCGGACAGTTAATCTATTCCGATGTCTCCACCCAGTCCTATCAAAGGCATGGGAGCTCAGACCCCGCACATGGTTAAGCTATGGGAAATAAACACCCTACCATATGTACAGAACTTACCGGATTTGCAGGGCGCTTCGCGCTTAGCCCGCGGTCCTCGGTAAGAGAAGGAGGGACCTCGGTGCCCTTGAACAGCACCCTCCACACGTCCTTATGAGTCGTGTCAAAGAGCTCGCTTAGAGTCCGGTGCTGGGCCGGGTCGAACTCCCATAAGTTGAAATCCCTTTGTTGTCACAGGAGGATCCGGCGGAAGAGCATGACCTGGACTATGTTGACAAGCTTAAGTTTCTTGCTTGTCATGTCCCGGATACACTTCTGGAGTCCGTCTAGCTCCACCGATGAACCCCAGGACAGGCCCTTCTCCTTCCAGGAAGTGAGCCGCATGGGGACTCCGGATTGAAACTCGGGGGCCGCCACCCAGTTGGTGTCGCGCGGCTCGGTGATGTAGAACCACCCCGATTGCCACCACTTTATGGTCTCCACGAAGGAGCCCTCGAGCCATATAATGTTGGGCATCTTGCCCACCATGGCTCCGCCGCATTCCGCTTGTTGCCCGCCCACCACCTTCGGCTTGATATTGAAGGTCTTCAGCCACAAGCCGAAGTGGGGCCGAATGCGGAGGAAGGCCTCGCACACGACGATGAACGCTGAGATGTTGAGGATGAAGTTCGGGGCCAGATCATGAAAGTCCAGCCCATAATAGAACATGAGGCCACGGACAAATGGATGGAGGGGAAACCCTAGTCCACAGACGAAGTGGGGGAGGAAAACCACCCTTTCATGAGGTTCCGGGGTAGGGACGACCTGCCCCGCAGCTGGCAGCCGGTGCGCGATATCCGCGGCTAAGTATCTGGCTCCAAGCAGCTTTTTGATGTGTCCCTCCGTGACGGAGGAGGCCATCCACTTGCCTCCCGCTCCGGACATGTTTGGAGAGAGTTGAGGAGAAGGATGTGGAGTTGGGCGTTGGAGCTCGAGTGCGCGAGAATGGATGAGCAAGGAGGAAGAAGGCGTGGGTAGAAAAAGGTGAGATCGTATCCCTTTATAAGGGCGGACGAAACTATGCGCCCCCACTAGCCTGGTAAAACTCTCTTATCCCCCAAGCACCGTAATTGGTGGCGCGGTTGGGTTAACCACGTCCGTATTGATGAGAATCCCGTAATAAAGCGAACACGATCTCTACTTTGACAAGACGTGTCAAGAAACCGCCTCGCGTTATGTGCGGGGCTGGTTAGAGAAAAACGATTCAAATAATTACCGGGCCGTGGCGTGATGTCATGCTACCAAAACGTGTCAACAGATTAGATTTTAGGAAATATTATTCTCTCTGCGGTGGTATGTGGAACTTATTTTGCAGGGTCGGACATTATCCTTGTATTCAAAACTCTTCCGTGGTGTATTCGGAGGAGGAACCCGCCTTGCAATGCCAAAGACAACACTGCGCGCCAGACCCATCGTCATTGAAGCCTGGCTCAAGGGCTACTGAGGGATTCCTAGATTAGGGGGTCTCTGGACAGCCGGACTATATCCTTTGGAAGAACTGTTGGACTATGAAGATACGAGATTGAAGACTTCGTCCCGTGTCCGGATGGGACTCTACTTGGCGTGGAAGGCAAGCTAGGCAATGCGGATATGGATATCTCCTCCTTTGTAACCGACCTTCTGTAACCCTAGCCTCCTCCGATGTCTATATAAACCAGAGGGTTTTAGTCTGTAGGACAACATACAATCATACCATAGGGTAGCTTCTAGGGTTTAGCCTCTTTGATCTCGTGGTAGATCAACTCTTGTACTACTCATATTATCAAGAATAATCAAGCAGGACGTAGGGTTTTACCTCCATCAAGGGGGCCCGAACCTGGGTAAAACATCGTGTCCCCTGCCTCCTGTTAGCATCCGCCTTAGACGCAAAGTTCGGGACCCCTACCCGAGATCCGCCGGTTTTGACACCGACAGGTAGCGGCTCCGGCAAGGTGGAGGATGGGATGGCGGACGGAGGAGGCTGGCCGCAGTGCGGAGGTTGCCGTGTCGCCAACGGTGTATGAATGGGGAAATGGAGGGAAGGGGGATCTCAAACTTTGTGACACACTTCTCTGAAATGGGGGAAAGTTACGAACTTATCCCCTGTTTAAAATTTCGGACATCGCGTCGGTTGGGGATAGGACGGTAATCTCGCATCTCCCAAATATTTGTCGGTAACTATTTCGGGCGAGGAGACGGTGTTTTGCCGCCCACGCTTGGCGCCCACGGTGTATGAACAGGCTGATAGGTAGGGCGGTTGTGTCACGTCTGATGGAAGTTACACATCTGCCCCTATTTAAAATATTAGCCTACATCGATTTCGGACGAGGAGAGTTTGTTTTGCTGCCCACCGTGTATGAATGGGGAAATGGAGGAAGAGACACATGTCTTTCGGACGAGCTTGAATCAAATGTGTTTTGCCACCCACGTTTGGCGCCCACCATGTCTGAATGGGCTCAGAGGCCATCGTGTCATGTCTGATTGAAGTTACTAGTCTACCCTATCGACAGCAGTGTAAATCCGGTCAATAAGGATGTCGAGTGTCAGGGGTAGATAGTAATTTCCATCTCGCCAACACTTGCTTCGGGCAGACCACAAATTATAGTGGGTGTTTAGCCCCTTCGTTCAAAACTTGGGAGAATTAGCATTCACGTTTTCCCTGGGACCTGGCAAACTAAATTCAAATCCAATTTGTATTCGAGCACGAATATCCACAGATAATTATACGTTTTGCTATTTATTTCTTCAAAACCACAACAAAGATTTATTCCACCTTTATATATGATTATGATTTAGAAATGTCGTGATATTTGAATTCAGTAGGTTGGATACACTCTGAGTCAAACAGTTATTTCATCCAATACAATATGCTCACACGAAAAACAGTTCACCTTATGTCAATCATACAAGTACTGAGGATTACCTCGCCTAAAAAATTCGGATCATTACAACACATGGACAACATACGGGGTCTTGCAACATAATCCATTCAGAGACATGACACAACATGCAAGTACAATAATCTAATGACAATTTCAACTGGTATCTAACGAAGAACCGGGATTACCTTGGGATTCAAATAGCAGAAACAGCAGGACCTCCTCCGTCTTCAAATGCAACATTCTTACTTCCTCCAATTCTTGGGTTGCTTGCATAATGTGTTCCGCTAATTCCGTAATTTCCAGCCTCAAAATAAAGATTACCTCATTCATGGCAGCCACACCATCTCTTTATGCCTCTAGTAGAGCCTCAAGCACTCTAATATCTGTGCTCAGACTGCTCTCCGGCGGTGTTGCCTCTAAACTTCTACCATCTGGTAACATGGATGGCACACTGCTTCCACAAATAGATTCTGGGGTTGTACATTGTTTCCTAGTGTGAATGACATCCTGAAAGGTTTCCGCTGGACATCAGTAAGAGATAGTTATCGTATGATCCAGACAGTAAGCTTACATGGTAAACGACGGACAAATTATTGCCGAGCATGGCAAAGTATATTTAAATGGTTCGAAGCAACATCAGCCGAAAAGAAATTAAAATGGTAAGATGAAACTAGGGATGTAAGTGGCAAATAAATGACATCCGCCAGTCCCATCTAGTTAGTTTTTGCTACCTCCCTAGTTCATTTTCCTCAAAAAACAAAAACTCTTTTGAACTATCATACCACTAGTGGACATTAATCGGTATTAAACAGGACCCAGTTGACATCCCTAGTTGAAAGGGAGTGTACAACTGCTATATTTAAGTTGCCAAGGAATCTAAGCACTTGAAATAATCTAAGAAAGCACTTAACAGTGTGGCCTCATATAAACTACGAAGACAGTCTTGTGATGAAGTTGAGAGGAAAAGTTAAGGACTCAAATGAAATAGGCATGCATTTCTTTACAATAGTACAGCAGGCACTGCTGACATATTGGCCAACTCAAGTATAGCGTAACAACAAATAAACATTCGAATCAAGCAATACAGCAAAGCAGACAACTGAACAATTTGTAATTTGGTAGGATTACACGTTGATGGCACAAGCCAAGAAAGTAGCCCACTCGCATTACATTTCACATGTACTAAAACACACTAGCTTACCATATGTTGTTGTGAAGCCTAGCTGCCGTTGCAATGTTCCTTGAAGATATCGTCAGCATCCCGTGGTTGCAAATCTAGTTGTTGTAGTTTATTCTGCACCATCTATTTAGGTAAAATTAATTTTAATCGCATGCACTGGTCCGAACTGATCATCAATGGTTCATCTAAACTAATGAAAGAAGGGTGTGTGCATACACGACAATATATCTTCTTCCCTCTATTTTTGTGCTTGTTCGAGGTGCCAGCCCCAAAAGAACAAATATTTTGCTTGATGGGGTTGGCAGCTCCATAATTAATAGAAGCATCAAATTAGTCATGCAACTTGGGAAGATCAAGAACACACAAACAAGTAATGAACAGAGGCTCAGAGCAGTGATGTAATAGCTATCATCAGAAAATGTAGGGTAAAACGAACAAAAAGCAGCGGAACCACATGCTAGTTTGCTGATGTGTAATTAAGCATAGAGAACATTAAGCAGTCTGATGGAACCAACAGGTGGCATTAGAACAAAACTAAAGCATATTAACTATATGTGCCCTGGTATGTAATTTATCACATGTAACATGTTCACTCCCACAAGTATGGCCCTACAGGTGCAAGAAGAATAATGCGTCTTATGAAAAACTGATTGATGCCCTGAAGAAACTCAAAGGTGCGGTGCTTATGCTAGGAAAGTGAACGTAGGCGTCGGCCATTGGATAATACTACCTGACTCTCGGCGGCGTATGGGTATCGTTGTCATACTTGATAGCTAAGGATCATCGATGGTGCTCGTGTTGCGGTTGAGTTTCGGCCAGCTGTCGCCGTCGCTGAAGCGGCTCCGGTGCTACGGTTGCGGCGCCTGTCGACATACAAGAAAGCTCATCTATGGTAAGTGAACAGTTGCACGATAAAGAGAAAAACCGATGGAATACAAATCGAAATAACCTGATGAGGCTGCGGCGTCGGTAAACAAGGGCCGGTGGAGTTCAATATGGCGTCCGTGGAGCGGGTTCGGTGCAGTGGACAAAGGCTTCGGCGGGCGCGTTGTACAGTGCTTTCGGTGAGGCGGATCTGTTGCGGTGGACGAGGGCTTGTATGAAGGGCCAGCGAAGGGGCGACGAGGGAGTTAGTGAAGGGCCTACGCTGTGGTGGACGAGGGCGCCGGTTAAGCAGATCCGGTGCGGTGGACCATGATGGCGGTCAAGGAGATCTGGAGCGGTGGACACGCTAGTCGCTGAAGCGGCTCCAGTGAAGTTGTGAGTTGGCAGTTGGGGGTTCCAAGGTGCGGAAGGTAGATCCGGCGGGGTGTGAGGTCCACCGCTCCGGCGTAGGACTAGATTCGGCAGCTTGTCATGGTTGGGGGGGTCAGGGAGGGGAAGGGGAGGGGCTCTCGGGAAGAATGTTGGGGGCAAAGAGGGGAAAACAATGGAGTTACCAAAGCAACCCTTTTCCGTTCATGTGGTAGGGGTAAAACGGGAATATCGCAGGGCTAAACTTTCGGGCGCATGATATTTCGATGTGAGCGGGAAGTTTGAAAGCTTTTGGCGCCTAAAATTATAAGTATTCTGCTCTTGTACAGCCGACTATGATATCATGGCCGACAATTTGTTTGTTTTGCACGCAGAAAAATGTGCAAGTTTTGAAAATCAGTGTCTCCAACTCGATACTTAGATTGTCCATTCAATTCAAATATGGATCATTGAGCTACTACAGGCAAATACCATCGTACGGTCCAATTCAATTGAAACTCGAAATGTGTTTATCCTAAATATGATGACAAAAGCAAAAATGTGTATGTGTATGAATAAAGTGGATGATTATAAAGTTTCAACATGCCTGTATGTGTATATCTCTAGGTTCGATATATGAATTTGAAATCACGAAATCCCGGCTTAAAAAATGTACCTCCGTTTAAATGAATTACAAAAGCTAATGATGGAGTCAAATTCCAAAATTCCAATCTTATTTTTGTAATTCTAGTACATCAAGGTATATCATGCATGTTCAAAAGTATCGTTATCTCATAGTACAAACTGTGAAACAAATTGATCAACCATGAGTGCACAATATCTCAATTACGCTAAAGTCCCTCAAATATAGACACCTCACTCTTTATCTGAAGTCAACCCCCCCCCCCCACCACACACACACACACAGAAGTCGTTCTCTCCCCCAAACACCAACACACGAGCACATTAACACCCCTCTCTCTTGTAAAGTCTGGACCCCAATGTAGGTCTCTATCACTTTGTCTCTCAGGCATGGACACATCTCTTCCCTCACTCTCTAGGTCTCCCGTTATCTCCCTTACCCAAGCACACGCACTATGTAGAGTGTATATTTCCCATACACACAAAACGTCGCCCCCAAACGTCTATCTCCCTAGTTATATGGTTCTCGCGCACTCACCTCACACACCACCCCTACTGCAAACAAGCACACTTTCTCTCCTTGTGCACCACTCTCCTCTTTCTATCTCTCCCACATGCGGACCCGCCCCAGCTCCTTCCCTGTATACATATATGTCGTGACTCTTTGCATAGCTCCCTAATGTATAATCGTTCTCGATTTCGCACATTGTTCTCTACACCATCTATTCTAGATCTCTCATGAAGTCCCTATCACACACACGATCACTCGCTTCCCTTGCGTCTCCGTTCATAGGACAATTTCGGACAACATCAACATTGTCTCCCTATCTATACGCCATTTATGGACACAAACGACCCCTCTCGCCCCCTCTCTTCTCTCTCTCTCTCTCTCTCTCTCTCCGTCGTTAGCTCTCTCTTTCTCTCGCTCTCACACCCCTCTCCCACACACACACTCGATGTCTCTTCCAAATAGTCTGCTCCCCCCGCCCGCACCCGTGCTATCTCGCCACTACACATGTCACACCATTCCCCCTTCCCTTATATTAGGTTTACATCATCAGTGGTCTCTCTACGCCACATACACTCTCTCCCTCTCACACACAAACGCGTGCACAAACACACACAAACACCCATTTATCTGGATCCTCATCTCTCCTCATGTCCGCATGTGTATCTCACACACTCACTCTCTAATTATGTATATGTGTCTCCATGTTACACAACACAAAGCCCCATGTACATGTCTCTCTCTATCCTCCACACACATACACACAAAGAATCTGTTATCATTGCCTCAGTCTCTAACATATCACAAACGCACACTGTCTCTCTGTCTCTCTCTCTCACAAACACGCTCAACAAGGGTTTCCCCGTGAATAATTTACCGTCTATTCATCAACAGTCGTGGTAGTACGGCGAACACGAGACATGAAAAAGAATAAATCTACATGTGCTTAGACCACCTAGTATGACTACTAGGACTAGAGAAAGCCAAAAAGCGCGCCACCGTCACCCCCTCCTTGTCCGCGACCGGAAAATCTTTGTTTAGACAGTCGAGAAGTCATTGTGCTAAGGCCCCACATGCCGAGGCGTTGAATAGAATGTAGATGCTAGTTTACGGAAGCAAGTATCGATAATACGTTTGTATCTCCATACTTATATCTCTTCTCTTATAAAAAACCGAGTTGGTGATGATGGTACGTGTGCCATCTTGCAATATAGACCGTCCGATCTATATCTGACGGATGGAAATTAAACTAAAAGATATCCGCACCCCTCTCCACATTTCCAGACAAGGCCTTCCCTCATTCATCCTTATCTCCAACAAACCTCATTGTTGAGCAATTAAGAAAGGAAGCCTCTGGAACAAACTGGCCTGGTGGCCGCTGCCGGCGTCATCAATCCCCATGCCTCCGCTCAGTCCGACCACCAACCACAACCACACCCCACTCCTCTTCACCTTATCTCATATTTCTCGAGATATCATTAGTTTTTACACATGGGATTACTCCCGCAAGGGTGAATCACAACAAGTGTTTTATAAAAAATGCATCTTGATGTTCCGTGCAATGCATGAATCTTGCTAGTACTCCTACACAAGACTAAGTTGGTGATGCTGGTGTGTCTGCCATCCGTCATTTCTAACCATTAGATCTACATCTAACGATTGTGAAGTTGTTGCCTTTTCTCACCAACATCCCACTTGTCTAACAATTTGCAGAAAAACCCATAATTAGTATCTTAAAACCAACCACATCCCTCCCTGACCTCACCAAAATAGCCCAAGGAATATATTCTAATTGAAACATAATATATCTCTAGTGACATATGTATATCAAAATTAGAGTGTTTTGTACCAAGTTTGTGAATAAGTATTATTCTAATTATGATTCGTTGCAACGGACATGTACATTGCAAGTATTTCCAACCATGCATTTTTTCCCTAGTATTCCATAGTTTCGAGTTTTCCATCAAGATATTAGTCACTCATGGTTGATATTTACTTTCAATCATGTGCACATATGCACTATGTAACTGGCCTTGCTTATTGGCTTCCAAAGCTTAACTTTCACTCCTACTTACAATATGTAGAGTATTTAACAAAAAAACTACCACTTTCAATCAGCCCTAGGAAGAATCTATTGTACAAAAAATAGCAAAAACATACCCAAAATTTCTTAATCCACGCCAAAAACTACCTAGTACTCCTACCGATTAGGTTCATTTAAATCCATTTACGACAGGGTTGGCCCACATGTCCGTGCTGACGAGGCAACTTAAACAAACACATTTTGTTTGATTGTTGACAGGAGGGACCCACATCTGACCTTCTATCCTGTTATTCCCCCTCAAATCATTATTTTTCCTAAACATTACTTCAAATAGTACTGAGCGAGTTGGCCGCCGCTCCGCTGGACGGGACGGACGTCGCGCTGGCCTCCGCATGGGTTGGCAGGCTGGCCCGAGCGTGATTCACAAGCGAGCAAGCCTCCACACTGGCCTTCACTCGAGCCAGATGGCTAGCCTTAGCGCGGCGCGCACGAGCAAGCAGACGTGCTGCCGTGCCAATCTAGCTAGCAAACCTTGCAGACAAGCAGCTGGGCGGAGCTATCTTGGCTAGCTAGAGGCCGCGAGCGCCGGATGGAGCTGGTATCCGGGCTGCCGCAACATGGGCTCCGCACCGCCGGCGGTTTTGACCCCGCCTTCTATCGGCGGTGATAGCTGCGTCCCATGGCCAAGGATGACTAGGTGGACGGGCCGGAGGTAGGAGGTCACTAGAGGATTTTTGTCGGTAAGAGCATGTACAATGGTTGATAAGGTAGTCTTATCTTAAGTCTGCCACGTATGCAACTGGTAGTAGTTTCTTGGCATTTTCGTGGTTTCTTGCATTATTATAGCAAGTACAATAGAGCCGAGTCAGCGGGCTATAAGAAATAAACTAGTATATTTCTGCTTCGTTGGAGGAAAGAGAAGAGGAGAGAGAAGGTAAGCAGGCTCTTCGTGAAGAGCCATCTCTAGCACGTGCTCCTAGGCACTTTATGAGAATGAGAAGTGGGCCACATAATAAAAAAGTAGTACACACTTTTGATCTATTATTGTACATGTTGGCTATAAGATGGGCTGTAGATGACATGGCACTGGCTTATAGCCAGCAGCTGGCTATACTATTAACCATGCTCTTAGGGGTTTCTTGTAAGGAACAACATACGTACTACTAGCGACAAAAGGTGATTCTAGGTTGCGTTGTACTCCAACGAGTACTACTAGTGGTCGCGGGAGTGTATACCTCGTTTTGTGGGTTCGATCCCGGCCGAACGCACGGCAGCCTTTTTTTAAAATAGTACTACTACACTTCGCTGCGAGCCAATATTTTACACGGGTAGTTTGAGTTTTGAAGTCAAACGGACGTGTGACCCTACAATCTGGGTGCACTGGACAGCCTAGCCACGTGAACGGGTTTTCCTTCCTAGCATCCCGTGGCTCGCGTGCTCGCCCTAGCCGCACCTCGCTTGTAGCTTCATCATCAGCTAGTAGCATATTTAAACTAGCGCCTCCCAATTAAGCTCGAGGAGCCGGAAAAGCCTAGCGGGGCATTGGGAACTGTGCAATATGGCTCTGTACGTAAAGTGCTCTACTACTACTCTGTAGCTTGTGGCGTTGCACGCATGGACTACACTCCACTATCAGCTCTACTATAAAAGAAATTCCTCTTGACATGTTTTTTTGAAACGGAGGCAAAAGCTTTGCTTCATCTCATTCATAAAGAAGGAACTACTAACAAAGTTCGACGAGATCCATTACACCTCCACAAATGGAAGCGAAAAGCCTAGTCTCATTGTATCAAATTACTCAAATGTTCTGCCCCACAGTAATCGTCGTTGATAAACAGGCTACTAGTGTGTGCGTGAGAGGAGCGGCTGAGTAGGCCAGGTACGTGAGAGGAGCGGCTGAATAGAGCACTGAGACTACTCAATAGGCCACTACGCAGGTGTACTTCCCCTGCATTGATAGTACATCGATGGTTCTAGAGAACAGTAGTAACCTCCACTTCCAACTGTAGCTCCTTGGCCCTGAGATTCGAGAGTTCAAAACTGGTGCACTATACTAGACTAGACTAGAAGTACAGTACATCGCACTACTAGTTGAGAAAAGTAGTACTAGTACTGCTACAGTACGAGTACGTACTCCTCCGTCACATAATGTAAGACATTTTTTGACACTAGTTGGCGTGTAAAAAAATGGCAAAAACATACCCAAAATTTCTTAATCCATGCCAAAAACTACCTAGTACTCCTACCGATTAGGTTCGTTTAAACCCATTTATGACAGGGTTGGCCCACACGTCCGTGCTAACGAGGCAGCTTAAACAAACACATTTTGTTTGACCGTTGACACGAGGGACCCACATCTGACCTTCTATCATGTTATTCCCCCTCAAATCATTATTTTTCCTGAACATTACTTCAAATAGTATTGATGCGTGTTCGTCAGTGGCGCCGGTGATGAGCGAGTTGGCCACCGCTCCGCCGGACGGGCCGGGCGTCGCGCTGGCCTCCGCATGGGTTGGCAGGCTGTCCCGAGCGTGACTCACGAGCGAGCAAGCCTCCACGCTGGCCTTCGCTTGAGCAAGATGGCTAGCCTTAGCGCGGTGCGCGCGAGCAAGCTGCCGTGCTGCCGTGCCAATCTAACTAGCAAACCTTGCAGACAAGCAGCTGGGCGGAGCTATCTTGGCTAGCTAGCGGCCGCGAGTGCCGGATGGAGCTGGTATCCGGGCTGCCGCAATATGGGCTCCACACCACCGGCGGTTTTGACCTCGCCTTCTACCGGCGGCGGTAGCTGCGTCCCATGGCCAAGGATGACTAGGTGGACGGGCCGGAGGTAGGAGGTCACTAGAGGATTTTTGTTGGTAAGAGCATGTACAATGGTTGATAAGGTAGTCTTATCTTAAGTCTGCCACGTATGCAAGTGGTAGTAGTTTCTTGGCCTTTTCGTGGTTTCTTGCATTATTATAGCAAGTACAATAGAGCTGAGTCAGCGGGCTATAAGAAATAAACTAGTATATTTCTGCTTCGTTGGAGGAAAGAGAAGAGGAGAGAGAAGGTAAGCAGGCTCTTCGTGAAGAGCCAGCTCTAGCACGTGCTCCTAGGCACTTTGTGAGAATGAGAAGTGGGCCACATGATAAAAAAGTAGTACACTCTTTTGATCTATTATTGTACATGTTGGCTGTAAGATGGGCTGTAGATGACATGGCACTGGCTTATAGCCAGCAGCTGGCTATACTATTAACCATGCTCTTAGGGGTTTCTTGTAAGGAACAACATACGTACTACTAGCGACAAAAGGTGATTCTAGGTTGTGTTGTACTCCAACGAGTACTACTAGTGGTCGCGGGAGTGTATACCTCGTTTTGTGGGTTCGATCCCGGCCGAACGCACGACGGCCTTTTTTTAAAATAGTACTACTACACTTTGCTGTGAGCCAATATTTTACACTGGTAGTTTGAGTTTTGAAGTCAAACGGACGTGCGACCCCACAATCTGGGTGCACTGGACAGCCTAGCCATGTGAACGGGTTTTCCTTCCCAGCATCCCGTGTCTCGCGTGCTCGCCCTAGCCGCACCTCGCTTGCAGCTTCCTCATCAGCTAGTGGCATATTTAAACTAGCACCTCCCAATTAAGCCCGAGGAGACGGAAAAGCCTGACGGGGCATTGGGAACTATGCAATATGGCTCTGTACGTAAAGTGCTCTACTACTACTCTGTAGCTTGTGGCGTTGCACGCATGGACTTCACTCCACTATCGGCTCTACTATAAAAGAAATTCCTCTTGACGTGTTTTTTTGAAACGGAGGCAAAAGCTTTGCTTCATCTCATTCATAAAGAAGGAACTACTAACAAAGTTCGACGAGATCCATTACACCTCCACAAAAGGAAGCGAAAAGCCTAGTCTCATTGTATCAAATAACTCAAATGTTCTGCCCCCGCAGTAATCATCGCTGATAAACAGGCTGCTAGTGTGTGCATGAGAGGAGCGGCTGAGTAGGCCAGGTACGTGAGAGGAGCGGCTGAATAGAGCACTGGGACTACCCACTAGGCCACTACGCAGGTGTACTTCCCCTGCATTGATAGTACAGCGATGGTTCTAGAGAACAGTAGTAACCTCCACTTCCAACTGTAGCTCCTTGGCCCTGAGATTCAAAAGTTCAAAACTGGTGCACTATACTAGACTAGACTAGAAGTACAGTACATCACAGTACTAGTTGAGAAAAGTAGTACTAGTACTGCTACAGTACGAGTACGTACTCCTCCGTCACATAATGTAAGACATTTTTTGACACTAGCTGGTGTGTACAAAAAATGGCAAAAACATACCCAAAATTTCTTATCCACGCCAAAACTACTACCTAGTGCCAAAATTTTCTTACTAGTGCTATTATTTACAGTATAATACAATCCCATAACGTTCCATAATGCTAGTACTTGATACGTCTCCAACGTATCTATAATTTTTGATTGCTCCATGCTATATTATCTACTGTTTTGGGCTATACTGGGCTTTATTATCCACTTTTATATTATTTTTGGGGCTAACCTATTAAGCGGAGGCCCAGCCCAGTTTTGCAGTTTTTTGCCTATTTCAGTGTTTCGAAGAAAAGGAATATCAAACGGAGTCGAAACGGAAAGAAATCAACTGGAGAAGTTATTTTTGGAAGGAAAGCTACCGGAAAAGCTTGGAGTGCACGTCAGGAAAGAAGGGAGGTGCCCATGAGGGTGGGGGCGTGCCCACCCCCCTAGGGCGTGCCCCCCTGCCTCGTGGCCCCCCCTTTGTTCCACTGACGTACTTCTTTCACCCATATATACCTACGTACCCGAAAACTCCCAGAATAGACAATAGATCGGGAGTTCCGCCGCCAGAAGCCTCTGTAGCCACCCAAAACCAATCTAGACCCGTTCCGGCACCCTGCAGGAGGGGGAATCCTTCTCAGGTGGCCATCTTCATCATCCCGGTGCTCTCCATGACGAGGAGGGAGTAGTTCTCCCTCGGGGCTGAGGGTATGTACCAGTAGCTATGTGTTTGATCTCTCTCTCTCTCTCGTGTTCTTAAGGTGATACGATCTTGATGTATCGTGAGCTTTGCTACTATATTTGGATCCTATGATGTTTCTTCCCCCCCTCTACTCTCTTGTAATGGATTGAGTTTCCCCTTTGAAGTTATCTTATCGAGTTGAGTCTTTAAAGATTTGAGAACACTGGATGTATGTCTTGCTGTGCGTATCTGTGGTGACAATGGGATACCATGTGATTCACTTGATGTATGTTTTGGTGATCAACTTGCGGGTTCCGCCCATGAACCTATGCATAGGGGTTTGCACACGTTTTCATCGTGATTCTCCGCTAGAAACTTTGGGGCACTCTTTGAGGTCCTATGTGTTGGTTGAATAGATGAATCTGAGATTGTGTGATGCATATCGTATAATCATACCCACGGATACTTGAGGTGACATTGGAGTATCTAGGTGACATTAGGGTTTTGGTTGATTTGTGTCTTAAGGTGTTATTCTAGTACGAACTCTAGGGCTGTTTGTGACACCTATAGGAATAGCCCAACGGATTGATTGGAAAGAATAACTTTGAGGTGGTTTCGTACCGTACCATAATCTCTTCATTCGTTCTCTGCTATTAGTGACTTTGGAGTGACTCTTTGTTGCATGTTGAGGGATAGTGATGTGATCCAATTATGATATTATTGTTGAGGGAACTTACACTAGCGAAAGTATGAACCCTAGGCCTTGTTTCAACGCATTGCAATACCGTTTACACTCACTTTTATCACTTGCTACCTTGCTGTTTTTATAATTTCAGATTACAAATACCTTTATCTACTATCCATATACTACTTGTTTCACCATGTCTTCGCCGAACTAGTGCACCTATACAATTTACCATTGTATTGGGTGTGTTGGGGACACAAGAGACTTTTTGTTATTTGGTTGCAGGGTTGCTTGAGAGAGACCATCTTCATCCTATGCCTCCTACGGATTGATAAACCTTAGGTCATCCACTTCAGGGAAATTTGCTACTGTCCTACAAACCTCTGCACTTGGAGGCCCAGCAACGTCTAGAAGAAGAAGGTTGTGTAGTAGACATCAGTACTCCCTCTGTACAGGTGCATAAGGCACCTAAGAGAATTTAGGATTTTCAAGTATATTAGTCGCCCTTCATTAGTTAGCACTAATGAAACGTATGCCTACCCCAATGCACTTAGCATTTTCAGCTTCACATTTATCTCCCTTCCATACGCAAACCAATCAGCCGCCTCTACCATTTACTTTTTCTTTGCATGCATGCAAGCTAGACCTAAAGAATTGTGCGAAACAATCCATTAGCCTATGCATGGTTAGTCCTACCATCATTACACTTAATGCAGGATTAACTAAAGGAAGAGAAAAACGTGATGAGCGTCCAATCAACATATGCCTAGTTCACGGCGCCATTTCTTAGGTGCCCTATGCACCTGGACGGAGGGAGTACTAGTAGTAAATAATAGCATCACCCCTTCGCTGAGGAACGATCTACAGTTGGAAGGGACGAGGCCTTGCGGTTACTACGTTCTTATCTCCTCCTCGCCGGTTGCCCTCCCCCTGAAGAGAAGGCAGTTCATCGCTGCACCCATTGATTCGCCAGGCGGTTCTCCTCCTCGTTGGGGCTGGAATACCTTGGATGACGATCCTGTGGGAGAAATCGCACGCCGCTCCGGCGTCCTCACCGCCGCAAGACTCAGTGCTTCCTGCACCAACGTTTTCAAGACGCTGCTTAAACAGGCCATGCTTGTTGGTCTTCCATGCGTCCTCGAGGAGAAGGTTCTCCTATGGGACAATCCTTCGAACAGTCCACCGCTCCCTGGCCATGGTTGCACGTTGACCCCGCTAGAGTTGCCGATGTTGAGAGTTAGTCGGATTTTGTCTGATGAGCAGGTCAGTAATGGAGTTTGATCATGTAGTACTTAGTTATTCCATTTCCATCCCGTAATTTCTCCGCTGCCCACCGTCTTATATATAGGTCTGGGTCGGTGCCAATGAAGATTGGCTTGCATACCTCCGGCCGGATACCACCATCATTTTGCACAACATCCACAGCAGTGCGGCCGTTCTGGTAGACCCCTTCTCCACCGTTGGGATCGGCCTTCCGGACTGGCTCGACTTGAATACGTATGATGATGCCTACATGAGATTGAAGAAGATAGCAATTGCGGACCCGCCGAAAAAGCAACGCGGCTACGATGATTACTATCTCATCATGGTGTTCGACATAAGGATTGCCATTGACGCAAGACGCAGTAACAGCAGAGGCTGGCGCATGTTGGCGGCGGCAGATTTGTACCCCTACACGTTCGAAGACGTCGTGCGCCATCTAGGCCGCATCTTCGCGGTGACTAGCCAGGGGACTTGTTTCATCTGGTTGCCATCCTTTGGTATGGGAGATTACAAACGGAATGCACAAACCATCATTTGCATCCCTAATGGCAATCCATTATTTTGCAGGGATCAGTCTCCCCCGATCAAAATAAGATCGCCGATCCTGGATGTGCATTTGCATCCGCGATTCATTCTAACCTGGAACCATGTAGCTGACTTTGGCATATTGGAATCAACTATCTTAGCAGTCGTTACCCATGGTACCACTGATGTGCAACATAGTCACACATTCTACCACGATCAGACCGTCACCATCTACCCAGGTATTCCATTTTTTAACCCTCTCACCTTCTCTTCCATTGTTGTACTAGTAGTATACTTTGTAGTACTAGTAGGAGTAATTTTTACCTTGGAGGACGCGTATAGCTAGCTAGGCCCTTGAAGACTTGAACCCACTAGCTGCCACCATTTTTTTCCATGTCTTTCTATCTCATCCATGTAGCCAAGAGTGGCTATATATAATAAGCCAGTTATTTTACTTCCTCGATACCGGAGTAGTACTATTTGCTGCACAGTATTACTGACCGCCATATTTGAGCACAACATTATTATGCATGGACCTTGACTATGTACGTCACCATGTGTCCAGATCTAGGATGCCGCGTGTACCAGATGAACGACGCCGAGTTCGACCCCCGTGATGCTACGTGGGTGACGAGGAACACTCTTGGAGAGTACTTGCTTTTCATCGGGGACAGCTACCCCATTGTGAAACGGATGCCACCTTCCGTGCATGACACAGAAGGCCCACCGTTCATGAAGCATGGTTGTGTCTTCAGTGCGCACTGCTGGATGAACGACATGCTGGGACACGCTATCCCTGATTTATGCCACTTCAGCTTGGATGAGTCTCCATCTTGTGGAACCGGACTAGTAAGCTGCGACAATGATTCCCGTTGCCCACCGCTCTGGATCGTGCCATCCATGAAGAACACCTGGGACTGGAACCTGGAGGAGGACATGTAGCCCATCTATAACGTGTAAGTGGAGTATGGTAATAGTGAACGGTAGTGCTGTGAATATATGTAGACTAGTCGTGCACAAATTTATCACATGAATTGGAGATGAACTTGTGTGGCATAGTGGCATTTGTCCTTTAGAATTTATTACTAGTAAATGTGTTATGTGTACGTGCAAGTTGTGTGGTTGTTGCACGGGCTCCAACATGCTCTTTGAGAAAAAATGGTGGCACGGCTTTGGATATACGTGACGTGGCGGCATCATACAGTAGCATCGTTCGCTATAGTTGTAGTACACTCCTACTAGGACGACAACTCCTATAAAACCTTGCGCTTGGCTCTTTGCCTCTTCGGGAGGTTCAACAGTTCGTACTCATGTGAACCTTGCACTTGGCTCTTTGCCTCTTCAGAAGGTCCAACAATGATGATACTATAGTACAATATGCTTCTGGCAATCTAACACCGATTGAACTGCTGCACGTCCACCGCGAGGGTGGGGGTGAGGGAGAGGAAGAGGGTGCTGTAGTCAAAACCCTCTCCTCGTCCTGCGAACCACCGCGCGCGTGGGCGAGGGAGAGGCACAGTAAGCAAGCTTCTCCTCGTTCGGCGAGTTGACGGGACACATCAAAGCAGTACTAGTACTAGTAGTAGTAGTCCATACTGCGTCCTTTCCGATTAATATGGCTTAATTTGAAATGAGAAAAATACAGTAGCGGTCAACGTATGTAACAATACGCTCTTTACTGTCACTATATATAGTTTTGTGGCGATTATACGATCACTAGCTCATCATAGAGAACCGTATTGCACCCTACTGACCGACCACATAGTCGACGTGGCACTTTGTTGACTGGTTAAATTGTCACCTGGTTTCTGGGTCCCACCTGTCAGTTGGTAGAGCAAAGAAATCAGTTAAACAAAACTTTACGCAGGCGCGACACGAGTCCAACCCTTGCGCGCGAACCGCCCTGGCTGTGTATGTGAGTGCATGCACGTGTCCTGCCTCGGTCTTCCAACAAAGAGTGTACATCGGCTATAAAACAAAGAGTGTAGTACATAATGTACATCTACACTTCCAATGCATTTAGCCTTTAATCTAAATCGATATTGATTGACTAATGCACCAACTTGTGCTGTAGGTATAGGCTACATGTCTATCCTTAATTACAGCATGCAACGGCCTTCATTTAATCTTCTTATCTCAATGGTCGCATGCACACATAAGTCTGGTACTTTTGGGCGTTAATTATGCCCTGGTCAATGTGTAAATCTCTAAATGTACAGTCTTTCACGGACGTAGGGAGTAGGTTGAGCAGTTGAGCATGAGCGTGTGTGTTGCGTCGTGTGCTGTGTGGCGCATGGGTGCGTGAGTGTTGCGTGCGCCCATGTGTACACGTGAGTGTTGCATGTTGCATGCATGCATGCATGCATGGGGCTTACTCCCTCGCATTAACATGTTCATATTTCAAGCTTCCTCTGTTCCCTCCATATGGTGATACTCCCTCTGTTCCCAAATAGTACGGAGTAAAAGCCTCCCTCTATTCCCAAATACGGAGTATTTGTCTTTCTACAGATTTCAACAAGTGACTAGGTACGGAGCAAAATGAGTGAAGTGAGCATAGAGGCATAGGGATACTGTAGAAAAGAAGTCCTTGCATTCCATTATTCCCCATCTCGGTCAGAGAGAACTATTCAACTAGTCTTCGCAGTGAAGTGACAATACACGCTGCAGTAGATGGGACACGTAATTAATAAGCTGAACTAGCGTGTTGGTGTTACTAAATCAGCCTTACCCAGTACTGACATCTCTTCATATTCCTCCTCTCTTCTTCTTCCTCCTCTCTTCCACATCGTCGGCCGCACACCATTTACCCCCGCTCACTACTCGCCAGCCCACGCCATCTTCCTCGGTAGCTCGCGCGTACCATATCCCCCCGCTCACTGCTCGGCCACACGAGGAGAAGCTTCTTCGCTAGCCCACCCGAATCCACTTCCCCACTGGCTCACAGGCACCAAAAACCCCAATGGTAGAATCGACTGACACGCAGAGCCACAATTGGAATTCCCTCCCCGATGTTCTCTTGGAGCAGATTTGTAGTCGTATGGACCTACTCAGCACCGTACGTTTGGCCGCAGGCTCAGTGTCTTTGTACCGTCTACTCGTCTGCAACCGACCAGCTCTTTTCAAGACACCCTGCTTGTTGATGCCCGATCCTCGCTGGTGTCCCAGACACCGACTTGATGATCCTATGGAGGTTGCTGTGGTGCCCCTCGACATGCTACCACTACCCATCCACCTGTCCTTCATGCGCGGCCACTACTGGGCGAGCATGAAGGCCAACTGGATCGTCCTTATCCACCACATCGGTAGTCCATGGTGTCTCGTGGATATCTACACCCAGCAAGAGGTCACCCTTCCATCGTTGGATGCCGCTGCCATCGAGTCGCGCGGCCCGTCGGACACTCCTGCCTACTACACACCAGGCGCGTCAACCTTTTGGCTCGACCTTTGTTTGCAGAAAGTTGTAATCTGCGAAGTGCCCACACCATCAGAAGTTACATGGATTACAAGCTCATTGCCTTGTTCAACATGGGATTAGTCTATCTGGAATCCGGTCGCCATACATGGTTATGGCTCATCATCAATCCTGTTGAGGCAACATTTCTGTCTGATGCTATAGTGCACGATGGCATCGTTTACGCGATCGACGCACAGATTGGCTACCTATACTGGTGGAATCTGTCGTCGTGTGATTGTTCTATCTCATGTCATCTTTACCTTATGAATACGACTGTCTGTTCATTTTTACAAATTTAGAATGCATAGCATGTCTATAACCACATCATTGCTATATGTTCCTCTCATTTCCTAGAATTTTATGACCACACAAGTTATTGTTAGAGTTGATATGAGAACAATTGGCATCTAATGATTGTTAGAATAGATATTATGACCATAACATCATGATTGCTATATGTAACTCTTGTTTACAAGATTTTTATAACAACACATGTTATTGCCTAGAGTTGATATGAGAACAATAGTAGTAAGTGCTATGGTAGAATATCAGTAGGCGTTGTCATAGCTGTTTTCCTCACATTGTTACACGATGATTGAACCATGACATATTGCTAGAATATGAAAGCCTTTGGCTTATTTTTAACTTGGGGTATGATTATGACCACGACATTGCAATTCTCTGTCTATGATATGTGTCACTGTTATAGTAATCTTAATTTCACACATACTCTGAACATGATTGTTTATTTTTGTCCTTTTGGTCTCCAATTTGAATTGTTGCAGGAGACGCAAATGCGCTGGCCTTCATGATTCTAGGACCTAGAATCATACAAGCTGATGGGTGGTGGTTTATCGCTCGTTCAGCTGACGACGGTCAATTGATGCTCATTCGCACATAGCAAATTGACCAAACCATTACATCAAACCACATGCAGTACAATGCGTGGGGCGTTCGTGACATTGATGGCTATGGCTGCTTCGTGTTTGAGAAAGATCTCAGCTCCGCTGGGCCAGGCGTATTCAACTGGAGGCGGGTTGACAGCCTCGGCAACCACTCCTTGTTCATTGGGCTCAATTATCCGATCATCCAACCAATCATCGATCATATCACCGGCGATGATTACCGTGCTATGCAACTACCATTCGCAAGGGGGGGCTGTGTTTACACATCATACCATGGGTTTCATGAATCACCATATCCAGAGATACGTCGACACAACTTGTCGCCAGATAAACTTCAGTGTGTGAAAGGCATCAAGCTTCCATGTGATGGATGGCTTTTGCAAACCCGACATGCGGCGATGTGGTTCATGCCAACAGCAAATATGCACAACTTGATTTATGCTGATATCGAGACTGAGCCATGTATTCTGCTGCTGTAGCACGACCCTCTTTTGTTGGATATTATGTACTGTTCTTAGTTTGAAGCACTCCTCTGGTTTGAAGGATAGATAACTTCCTGGGATCAAGTGCATCCTAACTCACCTACGTAGAATGTACTGATAATGATGATGGAGATGCTGTGCAGAAGCGATATATATATATCAGTTAGGCTTCAAGTGCGTACTTGTTAGTTAAACCCATGTATAAATTGTGACACTAAATACGACTAGTAAGTAGTGCAGTAGCAGTACTAGTATACGTCGGTCAAATTATTCATCATGTCTACACATTGAATTGATGTGACAACACGCTGCGCATGAGGTGACACAAGAATCCCGGCGGCGTGTTCGGGTATTCTGGACTTCAGATTTGGAGTACCACTTATCTGTCGAAATCTTTCATCATTCACTTAAAATAGTCGATTGATCATACTTTGAGTACCATATAACTGGAATTACCGATGCAAGTCGAAGAAGGATTGGCCGGTGCTGCCGGCTGGCGTCAAGTTCGATCCCACGGATCAGGAGCTTATCGAGCACCTTGAGGCCAAAGTGAGTGCTGACAGGGCGAGATTTCAGTCTCTCATCGATTTGTTCATACCAACCATCGACAACGAGCACGGCATATGCTACACCCAACCCGAGAAACTTCCAGGTAAGACACCGATCGGCCGTCTACTTGCACGAACATATTCCTTTCTTTATAGCTCTATTTTTCTTTTTAGACGCAGACCTGGTGAAGCAATTACAATTTGACAGTTAATAAAAAGTGAAACAAGTGACTGCAACATGCCAAAGATGTTATGAAAATGCCAACTAGGTACACTAAAACCTATATTCCACAATACTGCAGGTATCACACTGAGTGGCCTAAGGAAGCATTTCTTCCAGCGCAATTCCAGGGCATTCAAAAGGGGCACGTGGACGCGTCGCAAGATACAGTCGGAGTGTGGCATGCACGCGATGTGGCACAAGACCGGCAATACCTTGCCGGTGATGGTCAACGGCCGGCAGACAGGCAGCAGAAAAGGTTCTGGTGCTGCACACCAACAAGAACTTCAACCAGCTGGGTGATGCACCAGTACCACCTCGGGGATTTGGAGCAAGAGAAGGAGCGGGAGCTGGTCCTCTGCAAGATTTTCTACCAGACAAACACTAGGGCCAGGAGTAAAAAGATTATAAGTTAGTTTGGTATTGGTAGTTGTACTACCTTGTCGTCCGCAAGTTGGTATTGTTGTTAACGATCTTTTGGTATGAACTTGCATTTGCTTCCAACCATCATGCCGAGGGTCGATGTGGATATAAAGATGAATCATTTGTTTCGAAACAAATTTTCAGGCACCTGATTTTTATTTGATGGGTAGCATAAGCACCCGCCGTTCGAATTCCCAGTTCTCCATTTTTTTTGAAACAAGTGCATGCACTTATTATCATGATAAAAAAACAATATCCGTGCTACATCCCAGTTATCAGTCTGTACTTGCAGAATTCTCTCGCTTATTGAGCATGTGTGACGCCCGGATAATCTAGCTACAGTAAACCTCTGCTAATAGTGCCACGTCACCCCGATTACTGTTGCTAACCTTGCGTTAGTTCGAAAACGATCGAATTCAAATTCAAAATCAAGCAAGCAACAAAAGTTTTGAAACGCTAAAACAAAAATGTCCTAAAGGTGTCGGAAAAATCATAGGTAATTGTGGCAGCGAAACCAAACTCTGAAGAAGTGTTTAAAGGCTCTAAAATAATTATGACAGTATCAAAAACAATTAATTACATGCCTTTTTTAATTAATAAAATGTCATACTAAGTAATTTGGGGTCTAGATTTTTTTTTGTGACTATGGACTAAGTTGAAATACTAACTTAGATACTAAGTGTATATTTTACTAAATTAAAATGCAACTAAAATAGATAAAGAAAGAAATAATAAAAGAAAACAGAAAACAAACAAAAGAAAAAAAAGAAAAGAGAGAAAGGCCCCCCCACTGGGCTTCGGCCCAGCAGGCCGGCCCGTTCGGCCACCGGCCCAACCGGCCACACCCCTCACTCCCATAACACCCCACCCCTGGTCAAACCCTAACCCGACCACCGGCACTCCCCCCCCCCCCCACGTCGTTCCCACCCCCCTTCCCGATCCAGATTGGATCGGGGACGAAACCCCCGCTCCCCCCTCGCTCCTCGCCCCCCCCTCTGCCCGATCTGGGCCGGGCACGGCGCCCCGCCCCCGCCGCCGCTCGGATCGCCCGTCGCCTCCTCGCCCTCCTCTCCCTCGCGCGACGCCACGAGAAGCCGTGGCCACGCCTCATCGCCGCCCCGACGCTGCCGCCCGAGGACCTCGCCGGAGCTCCCTCGCCGGCCTGCCTCCTCCTCCCCACCGGTCTGCCTCCTCCCCATCGGCCACCTCGTGCCTCCCATCGCCGCTGTAGCCCAGCGCCGCACGACGGCGATGGCCTTCCCCGACGTCGTTTGCCTCGCCATCGCGAACTCCTGTCACCCCAAGCCGCCCGACGCCGTCGCTCGCCGATCCGGAGTCACCTCGCCTACGCTGTCACTACCCCGACCCTGTCGCCCTCGTCTACCGTCTCCAACTCGACCCCGACGTGCCACCTCGCCGCTCACCGGGATGCCCCGCCCAGCCTCTCCGTCGCCGGACCGCCCCTGCACCTCCTCGAGCTCGCACGCGACCCTCCCCGTGAGCCACGTCTGCCCTTCTCTCTCCCCGTTGCCGGATCTGGCCTGCGCCCGCACCACCGCCGCCCTAGCGCCTGCGCACCGCCACCCTGAGTCGCCTCTGCCTGCCGCGGCCGGCCGGCGAGCCGCGCCGCCGACCATGCTCCCGGCGCCGGCGCCCCGTGCACGCACGCGCCCATGCTTCGTTCGGGCGGGCGCCCACATCCCCCCCCCCCCCGCCCGCACCCCCAATGCCCACACGCCCGCTAAGGCCCCTTCGGGCCGCTGACCAGAGGGGCCCAGCCCACAGAACGTTTTAAAAGAAAACAAAAAAATAAATAATAAAATAAATAAATAAACTTAATTAATTAATTAATTAAATTAATTAATTAATCCTAGTTAATTAATCTAATTAATCTGTTAGCTTAATTAAACAGTGGTTTGTTTAGCCTAGTCCCTAATTAGCATAAACAGTGTATGACAGGTGGGTCCCACTGGACCCACTGGTCAGGTTGACCAAGTCAACCCTGTTGACTGCTGATGTCAGCATGACGTCATGCTGATGTCATTAATCTGTTTTTCGAATTAATTTAAATAATTAATTAAAATTCAGAAATTAATAACATCTTTAAAAAACATATCTTTTAATCCGTAACTCGAATGAAAAAGTTTTATACATGAAAGTTGCTCAGAACGACGAGACGAATCCGGATACACAGCCCGTTCATCCGCTACACATCCCTAGCATAGCAAACACGCAACTTTCCCCCTCCGGTTCATCCGTCCAAAAACGCGAAACACCGAGAATACTTTCCCGGACGTTTGCCCCCTTCGCCGGTATCACCTATCCCTGCGTTAGATCACATCTAGCACCACGTTTGTCATGTTATGATTTGATTGCTTTGTTATTTATTGTGTTCCCCCTCCGTTACTTCTTTCCGGTAGACTACGAGACCGACACCGCTGCTACCCAGTACGACTACGGAGTTGACGACCCCTCTCTCTTGCCAGAGCAACCAGGTAAGCCCCCCCCCCTTGATCACCAGATATCGCCTACTCTTCTCTATACTGCTTGCATTAGAGTAGTGTAGCTTGTTACTGCTTTCCGTTAATCCTATCCTGATGCATAGCCTGTCCTTGCTACTACTGTTGATACCTTACCTGCAATCCTAAATGCTTAGTATAGGATGCTAGTTTATCATCAGTGGCCCTACATTCTTGTCCGTCTGCCATGCTATACTATCGGGCCGTGATCACTCGGGAGGTGATCACGGGCATATACTATATACTTTCCACTGCTACATTACCTGTGATACTGTTCGGAGTTGGGGGCTGAAGGGGCAGGTGGCTCCATCCCGGTAGAGGTGGGCCTGGGTTCCGGACGGCCCCCGACTGTTACTTTGTGGCGGAGCGACAGGGCAGGTTCCGACCACCTAGGAGAGAGGTGGGCCTGGCCCTGGTCGGCGTTCCCGGATACTTAACACGCTTAACGAGATCTGGGTATTTGATCTTAGTCTGGCCATTTGGTCTATACGCACTAACCATCTACGCGGGAGTAGTTATGGGTATCCCGGCGTCGTGGTATCAGCCGAAGCCTTCGTGACGTCAGCGACAGAGTGGCGCGCGCCGGATTGGACTGCAAAGCCACTAGGCTAGGTCTGCTTCCGACCGCGTACACAACGTGCAGGTGTGCAAAGGGCGATGGGCCCAGACCCCTGCGCCATAGGATTTAGACCGGTGTGCTGACCTCTCTGTTGTGCCTAGGTAGGGCTGCGATGTGTTGATCTTCCGAGGCCGGGCATGACCCAGAAAAGTGTGTCCGGCCAAATGGGATCGAGCGTGTTGGGGTATGTGGTGCACCCCTGCAGGGAAGTTTATCTATTCGAATAGCCGTGTCCCTCGGTAAAAGGACGACCCGGAGTTGTACCGTGACCTTATGACAACTAGAACCGGATACTTAATAAAACACACCCTTCCAAGTGCCAAATACAACCGGTGATCGCTCTCTCACAGGGCGACGAGGAGAGGATCATCGGGTAGGATTATGCTATACGATGCTACTTGGAGGATTTCAGTCTACTCTCTTCTACATGCTGCAAGACGGAGGCTGCCAGAAGCATAGTCTTCGACAGGATTAGCTATCCCCCTCTTATTCTGGCTTTCTGCAGTTCAGTCCACCGATATGGCCCTTTACATCTTTATCCATGCATATGTAGTGTAGCTCCTTGCTTGCGAGTACTTTGGATGAGTACTCACGGTTGCTTTCTCCTTCTTTTCCCTCTATCCCTTCTACCTGGTTGTCGCAACCAGATGTTGGAGCCCAGGAGCCAGACGCCACCGTCGACGACGACTCCTACTACACCGGAGGTGGCTACTACTACGTGCTGCCCGCTGACGACAACCAGGAGTAGTGTAGGAGGATCCCAGGCAGGAGGCCTGCGCCTCTTTCGATCTGTATCCCAGTTTGTGCTAGCCTTCTTAAGACAACTTGTTTAACTTATGTCTGTACTCAGATATTGTTGCTTCCGCTGACTCGTCTATGATCGAGCTCTTGTATTCGAGCCTTCAAGGCCCCTGGCTTGTAATATGATGCTTGTATGAATTATTTTATTTATAGAGTTGTGTTGTGATATCTTCCCGTGAGTCCCTGATCTTGATCGTACACGTTTGCGTGTATGATTAGTGTACGATTGAATCGGGGGCGTCACAGCATGTATATTGTTTTTTCAGGTCGAGGAAGTTTCAACTGGGCTGTCGACTGCCCAGGGTTGGTTTTGTTTTTAACAGGCCCAGCCCATGATGACAACGGGGCACAAAGATCCAGCAGGTATCTACTGGCCTCTGGCCCGCCAGCGTTAGTTATATTTTGTCTTACAACATCCGCAGGCAGTTTTTTTACTGAATCAAACACACAGCCCAGTTCTATTATCCTCTTGAAATGCATGTCCTACATCCGTTTTCTAATCTCTACCTATAGTTTTACTAGTTCATATACACGTATCATTATATTGAAAACACATAAAATTCCCTTTTCATATTTACATCCTTATTTTTGTTGTTTTTCCCACCCAGCGCTGATTTTTTTACCACTGGTTTTCCCTTAAACAAACTCAAATGTCCCACGTCTTATTTGCTTAGAAAAAAATGATTTTTTTGGCAAATCAATAAGTTCTTAAAAAAATGTTTATCATTTCGGGATTACAATAGTTCGGACTCCACCGAAATATGCAAAATAAGGTTGAACCTTTTGACCGTGGTCCTGAGCAGAAAATGGGCTGTAATAAATTACTTAAGAATTAGCAAATGGGCTGCAAATTATAAAAAATAGAAAATGGGCTTTATGTTGTCTGCCACAGATTTGGAGGCTGACTTGTGGGCCTACTAAGTTCATGCGTACACAAGGTTTCTCAAAAAAGAAACTTAGTCAACAATCGACTCTACCAGCGTTAGACCGTTAGATGTCAATCTAACAGCAATCGTGCTTCTTCAGTCTCTGATCTTCCTACCCCAGCCGCCCAAACCAGGGCCGTCGGAACCGCCTGCTCCCGCCTCCCGTGGCCGGCAGTGCTGCCGGGCAGGCCTCATGGCCCCATCATACTTGCATCCCTGGCCTATCTATCCCTCTACTCACCCACACCTCCTGTTATTTTCCGGCGACGGCAGCCGAACCAGTCAACCCTCGTACTCTCCACCGCATGGGCAGCCACTGCCATGTCTTCCTCGGCTCCGTGCCATTCCCTTCGTAGGCCTCGCCGTCGTCCACCGCCCTGGTGCTCTCGGCGCGGTGTGGTCAATGATGTCCATCCAATGGCTGTAGTGCTTCTTCAACCTCTAGTCTTCTTGCCCCAGGCGCCCAACGCAGCGCCGGTCGTGCCGCATGCTCCTGCCTCTCGTGGCTGGCTATGCTGCTGCGGAGGCCTCACCGTCCCCATACTACTCCCACCGTTGGCTAGGACATCCCTCCACTCACCCACTCCCCCTGTTATTCTACGGCGACGGGAGCCTCACACTGCAGCCGAACCAATGAACCCTCATACTCCTCTCCGAGTGGGCATCCATTGTCGCGTCGTCCCCTTCCTAGGCCTTGCCGTCGTCCACCTTCGTGGTGCTCTCGGCACAACATGGTCAATGTGGTCAACGACCGACTTCCATCGAAAGAGTACTATACATGGAGAGGCTGACAGCTCGGTCCTTATTACACACAAAATAATTATTCCTCCACCTGACAGTGGGGGCCCACCGGACGGGCCACCAGTATTTCTCGGAAAAAACGTTTGCCCCCTGACCGCTGGGACCCACCGGACGGGCCACCATATTTCGTGAAAAAAAACATTTGCCCTGACTGCTGGGACCCACCGGACGGACCACCGTATTTCGTGAAAAAACATTCCCCCCGCTGTCAGCTCGGACCCACCGGAAGTGCCTCCTTATTACGCACAGAAAAATGAATACTCCCCCTGCTAGCCGGGACCCACCATAGTGGGAGGCTGACTTGTGGGCCTACTAAGTTGATGGGGATGGAGGGCTTTGTCAACTTACTCAATATGAATCATTCTAGCTCCAGTGACCGTACGATGTCCATCCAACGGCCGTCATGCTTCTTCAATCTCTGCTCTTCCTGCACCAGCCGCTCAAACAAGCGCCGGCGGGACTACCTGCTCCCTCCTCCCCGTGGTCGGCTGTGCTGCCGCGCAGGCCTCACAGCCCACCGTACTCCCATCACTGGCCCAGCCATCCCTCTACTCACCCACACCTGCTGTTATTCTCCAGCAACGGCAGACGAACCAGTAAACCCTTGTACAGTTGTCCTCCCCTCCGCGTGGGAAACAACTGTTTAGTCTTCCCAACCTCCGTGTCGTTCCCTTCCTAGGCCTCGCTGTCGTCCACCGCCCTGGTGCTCTCGGCGCGGCCTGGTCAACGTGGTCAACGACCGACATGCATCTGAAGTGGACTGTACGTGGAGAGGACGACAACTGGGTCCAGGGCCGCACGCAAGTAAATGCCTCCTTATTACGCGCAAAATAATGATTCCTACACCTGACATCAGGGACCCACCGTACGATGTCCATCCAACGGCCGTAGTGCTTCTTCAACCTCTGGTCTTCTTGATCCAGCCGCCCAAACCAACGCCGGTCGTGCCTCGTGCTCCTGCCTCCCGTGGCCGGCTGCGATGCGGCAGAGGCCTCACCGCCCCCTACTACTCCCACTGCTGGCCAGGCCATCCCTCTACTCACCCACACCCCCTGTTATTCTGCGACGACGGCAGCCTCACACCGCAGCGAGCCAGTGAACCCTCGTACTCCTCTACGCGTGAGCATCCACTGTCGCGACTTCCCCGGCTCCGCGTCGTCCCCTTCCTAGGCCTCACCGTCGTCCACCGCCCTGGTGCTCTCGCCGCGGCGTGGTCAAGGAACGACTTCCATCGGACGTGGACTGTACATGGATAGGCTGATAGCTGTGTCCACGGCCGCAGCAAGGAAGTGCCCCCTAATTACGTGCAAAATACTTATTGCTCCACCTGACAGCGGGGACCACCGAACGGGCCACCGTATTTCGCGAAAAAAACATTTCCCCCCTGATTGCTGGGACCCATTAGCTACACCTTCGCATGCAAGGAAGTGCGTCTGGGAAAAAATGATTCGCCCCCCTGACTGCTAGGACCCACCAGCTACATCTTCGCACGCAAGGAAGTGCCTGACAGTCGGGACCCACCTGGTCAAAGCGTACGTAGTGTTTTCATTCTGGTCATGAACGTGTACGTACACACTGGTCCATGTAAAGGCGGCACGTGCCGTAGTAGAGGCGCGCACGTAGCATGTACATGTACGTACAGCGGCCAAGGTGCAAGAAAGAAAATATGGCCACGTATGTGTACATACAGGCGGGGTCTCGAACGCCTAATCGCGCATGCGTACGGCTAGGGCTCGTGTAGATGGCTGGGTCGGAACGGAGAAACAGCATTGTCGTCGCGTTCGTGGGGAGGCAACAGAATGCTCGTGTTCATGGGGAGGCAACGGAATGTGTCGTGTTCATGGGGAGGCAACGGAATGCGTCGTGTTCATCGGGAGGCAACGTAACGTGTGGGTGCCAACCGGCTGGGTCGGAACGGAATGGGTGGCCGTGTTCATCGGGAGGGCTTGGACGGAACAGGCGATGGAAACGAGGCCTGTGTACCGCAAAACGAAGGAAGCGGACCTCCTATGGTCGAAACGGGGGGTCCTATTGATCGGGAGGGGTGTGGCGTACCGCAAAACGGAGGAAACGGACCTCCTACGGTCGAAACGGGGGTCTTGTTCATCGGGAGGGGTGTGGCGTACCACAAAACGGAACTCCACGAGATACTGTTCATCTCCACCGTCGGCCTCCTCTAGCCTCCATGGGCTACCGTCGACCTCCTCCAGCCTCCACGGACTCCTGTTCATCCAACCTCCACCGCACGCTAATCCACCGGCTACTGTTCAACCACCCCTCCACCGTCTACTGTTCATCCAGCGCTCCACACCATGGGGTCCTGTTCAACCACCCCTCCAAGGGCACCCCTCCATCGTCTACTATTCATCCAGCCCTCCACCACACCACGGGGTCTTGTTCATCCAGAGGCAACGCCACCGCTCACTGTTCATCCAACCCCCCCCCCCTCGCAACGCTGACTGTTCATCCCAGAGGCAACATCGATTGGCTACAGTTAGCAGCATTAGAGAAGGAATCGCTCGACCAGGTTCAATTAACAGCCATTAATCGCTCGGGTTCAGTAGCGCGTAGCCTGTAGTGCAATCGCTCGGGTTCAGTTAGAGCCCAACGCCTCGCTCGGGTTCAGTTAGAGCCAATGCCTCGCACACACGCGCGTAACTGGGAACTCCCCGAAATTTTCCTCCCCCTCGCTTCTACCATGGTTTTTTCCGTCATGGACTGCGCAAAGAATGTCATGCAGCTGCTCTCTGGCCCGCCCAGGACGAAAAGGCCATTTTCTGTCATGATTTTTTGTCATAGAAGTAGGAGCCCACCACATCTATGATGATACCGGGTTTTGTCACAATTATCGTCATCGAA
Source organism: Triticum monococcum (assembly GCA_034509565.1). Lineage (NCBI taxonomy): Eukaryota > Viridiplantae > Streptophyta > Magnoliopsida > Poales > Poaceae > Triticum > Triticum monococcum. The sequence goes on from CM067847.1 coordinate 576,098,266, forward strand.
GTGTCATATGTATGACAGAAAAAAAATTCGTTTGGCCCAAAATGTCATGGATGTGTCTTTTTTTTGTAGTGTAGTCTTCCTCGTTGGCAACTCCATCCATTCCGGTGATGCTCCTTTTGCTTCTCCTTGCAACAACGCGGCTGGGATTGATCGGATCAGTTATGAAGAAACATTGTGTAACGTGTTTAGCGTGTACCCATGGCTCATTTTTGGTGATGGCGTTGACGGTACCGCTATCGGAGTCGGGTATACACATGGTAGTGAAATGTCAGTTTTCTCTGTGTACATTCTTAGCCCATCTGACACGGAACATCGTCGCGCTATGCAATCCAGAGTAGTTAAGCTCCCATATCTCTTCAACCCTTCCGTAATATCTTTCAATTACATTCCCAGTCAAGGCTTCCATCGTCACCCCTGAGTTTTGGTCATCACTCTTTATATCTTTCTCCTTCGTGTAGAACGTGTATCCGTTGATATCGTATGCTTGATAAGTCGCGAGGTTGGTTGAGGGGCAATGTGCTAAGGCGTATATGAGTGTTCCGTTCGGAAAACCCTCTTCTGGGGGATTAGCCAGAACTCGCTCTTTTAACCAATGCATGGAAGTGGAGTTGTGCTCTCTAATACCTTTAGTGTCCGTCCTGTGCACCCCATGGTCACGGTACTTCTTTGCGATGGTCTCTTTGTGCAGTGTCACGAAATCTTCTAGCACAGCTAGGTGTTGTAGCACTACTAAGTTTGCCCTGTCAAGGTCCTTTTGTCGGCCTGAGAATAACACATTCACATCCCTATGACCGTTGGTGTGACCTTCGCCTTTGAGCCTTCCACAGTGCTTGTTGAGGGGCAAACCAACAACAGGTTCGCCGGTGCCTACTAGATAACTCTCACAGAAAGAGATGCACTCTTTGGTCAGATACCCCTAGACAATGCTCCCTTCCGGACAGGACATGTTACGAACGAATCCTTTGATGACCCCATTCATCCTCTCGAACAGCATCATGCAATGCAGGAATGTCGGCCCTAGGTCGATGATGTCGTCGATGATGTGGACACATAGATGCACCATGACGTCAAAGAACGCGGGCGGGAAGTACATCTCTAGCTCATTCAGTATGACAACGATCTCTTCCTGTAGCCTATGGAGTTGCTTCACACTGATCGCTTTTGAGAGATAGCATCAAAAAAGTGGCATAGGTCAGTGAGCGTCTCACGCACATGTGTGTCCATAATCCCTCTAAGTGCAACTGGGAGTAACTGCATCATCATCACACAAGTATAGGGGATCAATTGTAGCCTCTTTCGATAAGTAAGAGTGTCGAACCCAACGAGGAGCTAAAGGTAGAACAAATATTCCCTCAAGTTCTATCGACCACCGATACACTCTACGCACGCTTGACGTTCGCTTTACCGGAAACAAGTATGAATCTAGAAGTACTTTGTAGGTGTTTTTGGGCAGGCTTGCAAGAAAGTAAAGAACACAAAAATAAAAGCTAGGGGCTGTTTAAATGAAGACACAACTAAATTAGTTTTAGTAAAGAGCTTTTGTCAACAAGAAGGTTATTTGGCCCTAGGCAATCGATAACTAGATCGGTAATCATTATTGCAATTTTATTTGAGGGAGAGGCATAAGCTAACATACTTTCTCTACTTGGATCATAAGCACTTATGATTGGAACTCTAGCAAGCATCCGCAACTACTAGAGATTTATTAAGGTAAAACCCAACCATAGCATTAAAGCATCAAGTCCCCTTTACCCCATACGCAAACAACCTACTTACCCGGGTCTGTGCTTCTGTCACTCACGCCACCCACCATAAGCAAATCATAAGCATATTGCAAACCCTACAGCGGGAATCCCTCACGCTTGCGCGACACGGAGAGCACCATAGGACAACACCAATTATAAAACATACAACTCAAACCAATCACGGTCATCAAATAGCCATTAGGACTAAATAGATCTACTCAAACATCATAGGATAGCCATACATCATAGGGAAATAATATATAGCATTGAGCACCATGTTTAAGTAGAGATTACAGCAGGTAAGAGAGAGGTTACTCCGCTGCATAGTGGGGGGGGAGAGTTGGTGATGATGGCGATGAAGTTGTTGGTGAAGATCGCGGTGATGATGATGGCCCCCGGTGGCACTCCGGTGCCACCGGAAGCGAGGGGGAGAGAGCCCCCCCCCCTCCTTCTTATTCTTCCTTGACCTCCTGCCTACATGGGAGAAGGGTTTCCCCTCTGGTCCATGGCCTCCATGGCGTGGGAGGGGCGAGAGCCCCTCCGAGATTGGATCTATCTCTCTGTTTCTGCGTTCTATCTGGCTCTATTTCACCGTTTCGTGTATATATGGAGATCCGTAACTCCGATTGGACTGAAACCTTCGCCGTGATTTTTTTTCAAATATTAGCTTTCTTGCGGCAAAAGAAGAGCGTCAACCGCCTTTCGGTGGGCTCACAAGGGTAGGGGGCGCGCCCTAGGGGGCGCCCCCCTGTCTCGTGACCACCTCGGGCACTGGTTCGCGTTGATTTTCCTTCCGAATTTTCCATATTTTCCAAAAATAAGCTCCGTCCGTTTTTATCCTGGTTGGACTTTGTTTGATATGGATATTCTGCGAAACCAAAAACATGCAACAGACAGGAACTGGCACTGGGCACTGGATCAATATGTTAGTCCCAAAAAATAATATAAAAAGTTGCCAAAAAGTATATGAAAGTTAATAATATTGGCATGGAACAATAAAAAATTATAGATACGACGGAGACGTATCAGCATCCCCAAGCTTAATTCCTGCTCGTCATCGAGTAGGTAAATGATAAAAAAGATAATTTTTGATGTGGAATGCTACCTAGCATAATCTTGATCATAATACTAATCATGGCATGAATATTAAGACACAAGTGATTCAAAGCAATAGTCTATCCTTTGACATTAAGACAATAATACTTCAAGCATACTAATAAAGCAATCATGTATTTTCAAAATAACATGGACAAAGAAAGTTATCCCTACAAAATCATATAGTCTGGCTATGCTCCATCTTCACCACACAAAATATTCAAATCATGCACAACCCCGATGACAAGCCAAGCAATTGTTTCATACTTTTGATGTTCTCAAACCTTTTCAACTTTCACGCAATACATGAGCGTGAACCATGGACATAGCTCTATAGGTGGAATAGAATATGATGGTGGAGGAGACAAAAAGGAGAAGATAGTCTCACATCAACTAGGCGTATCAACGGGCTATGGAGATGCCCATTAATAGATATCAATGTGAGTGAGTAGGGATTGCCATGCAACGGATGCACTAGAGCTATAAGTGTATGAAAGCTCTAACTGAAACTATGTGGGTGTGCATCCAACTTGCTTGCTCATGAAGACCTCGGGCATTTGAGGAAGCCCATCATCGGAATATACAAGCCAAGTTCTATAATGAAAATTCCCACTAGTATATGAAAGTGATAACTCAAGAGACTCTCTATATGAAGAACATGGTGCTACTTTGGAGCACAAGTGTGGAAAAACGATAGTAGCATTGCCCCTTCTTTCTTTTTCTCTCATTTTTTCGTTTTTTCTTTTTTTGGGCCTTTCTCTTTTTTTTCATTTTTTTATTTTTTTTGTTTTTTCGTCCGGAGTCTCATCCCGACTTGTGGGGGAATCATAGTCTCCATCATCCTTTCCTCACTAGGGCAATGCTCTAATAATGATGATCATCACACTTTTATTTACTTACAACTCGATATTACAACTCGATATCTAGAACAAAGATATGACTCTATATGAATGCCTCCGGCGGTGTACCAGGATGTGCAATGATCTAGCGTAGCAATGACATCAAGAAACGGACAAGCCATGAAAACATTATGCTAGCTATCTTACGATCATGCAAAGCAATATGACAATCAATGCTCAAGTCATGTATATGATGATGATGGAAGTTGCATGGCAATATATCTCGGAATGGCTATGGAAATGCCATGATAGGTAGGTATGGTGGCTGTTTTGAGGAAGGTATATGGTGGGTTTATGGTACCGGTGAAAGTTGCGTGGTACTAGAGAGGCTAGCAACGGTGGAAGGGTGAGAGTGCGTATAATCCATGGACTCAACATTAGTCATAAAGAACTCACATACTTATTGCAAAAACTATTAGTCATCGAAACAATGTACTACGCACATGCTCCTAGGGGGATAGATTGGTAGGAAAAGACCATCGCTCGTCCCCGACCGCCACTCATGAGGAAGACAATCAATAAATAAATCATGCTCCGACTTCGTTACATAACGGTTCACTATACGTGCATGCTACGGGAATCAAAAACCTCAACATAAGTATTTCTACAATCCACAACTACCCACTAGCATGACTCTAATATCACCATCTTTACATCGCAAAACTATTGCAAGGAATCAAACATATCATATTCAGCGATCTACAAGTTTATGTAGGATTTTATGACTAACCATGTGAATGACCAGTTCCTATCATATCTCTAAATAGATATAAGTGAAGCAAGAGAGTTTAATTCTTTCTACAAAAGGTATGCCCATGCTCTAACAAATATAAGTGAAGCAAAAGAGCATTCTACAAATGGCGCTTGTCTATGTAAAGAGAAACATGCAATCCAAACTTCAAATGATATAAGTGAAGCACATGAAGCATTCTATAAAGCCATACTCAAAATATATAAGTGAAGTGCAAAGAGCATTCTATAAATCAACCAAGGACTATCTCATACCACCATGGTGAATAAAAGAAAAATGAAAACCTAAATGCAAAAGACGCTCCAAGATTGCACATATCGCATGAATGAAACAAATCTGAAAACATACCAATATTTGTTGAAGAAAGACGGGATGCCTTCCCAGGATCCCCAAGCTTAGACGCTTGAGTCCCCTTGAATATTTACTTGGGGTTCCTTGGGCATCCCCAAGCTTGAGCTCTTGCCTCTCTTCCTTCTTCTCACATCGAAACCTTCTCGATCATCGAACACTTCATCCACACAAAACTTCAATAGAAAACTCGGTAAGATCCATTAGTATAATAAAGCAAATCACTACTCTAAGTAATGTTGAAAACCAATTCATATTTTTTTGCATTGTGTCTACTGTAATATAACTTTTTATGGCTTAATCCACTAATATAAATAGATAGTTTCATCAAAACAAGTAAACTATGCATCGAAAACAGAATCTGTCTAAAACAGAACAGTCTGTAATAATTTGAACATTCACCATACTTCTGATACTTGAAAAATTCTACCAAAATTAGGAAGAATAAAAAATTTGCATATTAATACAGTGCAATAATAATCAGAACCATTTGACATTCCAGTAAAAAATTAAAAATCATGCACTACAGCCAAAGTTTCTGTCCTGCACCGCACAAACCAACAAGCATTATAACCATCCTAAAGGCAAACCTTGGCACATTATTTTTATAATACAATGAAATTGTACAAGGGGATAATTATTTTTGTTGAAAGGTTTCTGTAATTAAGATTAAAAGTTCCCATGGGCATGAACAAAGTTCAAGGACGTCCCCCACTTTCACAATGCTCGTCTCTCTCACTTTCACTTTTCTTTTAGAAAAAGTTTTGGGTTCCCCTCTTTATTTTTGTTGTTTTTAAACTATATGAAAGCAATCAACAGAAATAAATGACTCTCTAAAACTTCCGGGTTGTCTCCTTGGCAGCGCTTTCTTTAAAGCCATTAAGCTAGGAATATAGTGCTCAAGTAGTGAATCCAACCGGATCCCAAGGTATATCAAAGCCAATTTTAATTAACAGTGATTTGTAATTTAGTAGTGAGCACAAAGTAACATATATCATGTAATGACGAAGTCTAACTCTCTTCCTATGCATCGGCATGTCGTAACAGAACAATTCATGCTCACAAAGTAAAGGCCAATGCATAGTATAAACAGTTTCTTGCAATTTTATCATGTGGGAAGCATAGAGAGGTGGAGATATAGTTCCTCTCTCATAATAATTGCAAGTAGGATCAGCAAGCACATGCATATTATATTCATTAAAATCATCATGTGTAACAGTAAAAGGTAACCCATCAATATAATCCTTAATAAGTGCAAACCTCTTCGATATAGTATAATCGGGAGAATTCAAAAAGATAATAGGACTATCACGCGTGGGTGCAATAGCAACAATTTCATGTTTAACATAAGGAACTATAGCAAGTTCATATCCATAAGCATAATTCATATTGGCATCTTGGCCACAAGCATCATCAAAAAGGGATATTTCAAAAGAAAATCGACGGGATCATAGCAATTATCATAATATTCATCCTTCGGTAAGTATGAAGGGGAATTAAACAATGTATGAGTTGAAGAGTTACTCTCATTAGAAGGTGGGCACGGGTAGCTAATCCGCTCTTCCTCCTTTTGTTCTTCGCTCTCCTCATCATCTTTTTCATCCAATGAGCTCACAGTTTCATAATTTCTTCTTCCATAGACTCCTACAAAATATTAGTCTCTTCTTGGACAACGGAGTAGTACTCAATATATGGTTCAACATAGGAATTAGAAGCATAATTATCATAGCAATATTTAAATATGGAAAAAATTTCAGATTTGTGAAGAGTAGCATCATACTTTTCAATCAAAGAAGCAATTTCAAAAGCACCCTTAAAAGCAACAAATTCTTCAATTTTTTGAACATCATAGTAATTATAAACACCCTTAGCATATGAAGATAAGATTCCATTATCAATAAACTCACATTGGTAGGGAAGGTGTTTCTTAGGGTTTTCAAAACAAGTAAGATCATATATTTCACATAAATTCCAAGCATAGCATTGCAAACATTGAATTTGACCCCATAATAGTTTCCCTTTTTCAGATATACGGTGTCGCACATAACAAGCATGCTCATCTAAAGATTTGCCCTCAACTAAGCTAGTTGGGGTTTCGGCACGAGCACAAAGGGATCGAAGATGATCGAAGTAATAAGCTTCAAAAGTGTGATAGATTTTGATTGGTTCTTCAACCATTGGTTCAGTAGGTACAACTAATTTTTTTGGTATTTTGCGTTTCCTACCCATAACTAAAGATAGAAAACAACTAAGAATAGCAAATAAAAATTACTTAGTGATAAAGCAAACAAGCACACACGAGAATATTCACCCCATGCTATTGCTCCCCGGCAACGGCACCAGAAAAAGGTCTTGATAACCCACAAGTATAGGGGATCAGTTGTATCCTCTTTCGATAAGTAAGAGTGTCGAACCCATCTAGGAGCTAAAGGTAGAACAAATATTCTCTCAAGTTCTATCGACCACCGATACAACTCTACGCACGCTTGACGTTCGATTTACCGGAAACGAGTATGAAACTAGAAGTACTTTGTAGGTCTTTTTGGGTAGGCTTGCAAGAAAGTAAAGAACACGAAAATAAAAGCTAGGGGCTGTTTAAATGAAGACACAAGTAAATTAGTTTTAGTAAAGAGCTTTTGTCAACAAGAAGGTTATTTGTCCCTAGGCAATCGATAACTAGACCGGTAATCATTATTGCAATTTTATTTGAGGGAGAGGCATAAGCTAACATACTTTCTCTACTTGGATCATATGCACTTATGATTGGAACTCTAGCAAGCATCCGCAACTACCAAAGATTCATTAAGGTAAAACCCAACCATAGCATCAAAGCATCAAATCCCCTTTACCCCATACGCAAACAACCTACTTACTCGGGTCTGTGCTTCTGTCACTCATGCCACCCACCATAAGCAAATCATAAGCACATTGCAAACCCTACAGCGGGAATCCCTCACGCTTGCGCGACACGGAGAGCACCATAGGACAACACCAATAATAAAACATACAACTCAAACCAATCACGATCATCAAATAGCCATTAGGGCAAAACAGATCTACTCAAACATCGTAGGATAGCCATACATCATAGGGAAATAATATATAGCATTGAGCACCATGTTTAAGTAGAGATTACAGCGGGTAAGAGAGATGTTACACCGCTGCACAGTGGGGGGAAGAGTTGGTGATGATGGCGATGAAGTTGTTGGTGAAGATCGCGGTGATGATGATGGCCCCCGGTGGCACTCCGGTGCCACCGGAAGCGAGGGGGAGAGAGCCCCCCTCCTTCTTCTTCTTCCTTGACCTCCTCCCTAGATGGGAGAAGGGTTTCCCCTCTGGTCCATTGCCTCCATGGTGTGGGAGGGGCGAGAGCCCCTCCGAGATTGGATCTATATCTCTGTCTCTCTCTGTTTCTGCGTTCTATCTGGCTCTGTTTCACCGTTTCGTGTATATATGGAGATCCGTAACTCCGATTGGCCTAAAGCCTTTGCCGTGATTGTTTTCCGAATATTAGCTTTCTTGCGGCAAAAGAAGAGCGTCAACCACCTTTCGGTGGGCTCACGAGGGTAGGGGGCGCGCCCCCCTATCTCATAACCACCTCGGGCACTGGTTCGCGTTGATTTTCCTTCCAAATTTTCCATATTTTCCGAAAATAAGCTCCGTCCATTCTTATCCCATTTGGACTCCATTTGATATGGATATTCTGTGAAACCGAAAACATGCAACACACAGGAACTGGCACTGGGCACTGGATCAATATGTTAGTCCCAAAAAATAATATAAAAAGTTGCCAAAAAGTATATGAAAGTTGAATAATATTGGCATGGAACAATCAAAAATTATAGATACGACGGAGACGTATCATACTTCATCCCACTGAACCTTTTTTTCTTAGTGTCCAGATATCTACTTATCTTCCCATAGTATCCGGAACTAACTTTGATTCTGACAAGGCACTTGAACAATTGATCGACCTCCTTCGGATCTAAGGTGAAGCAAGAGGGGGGCAATATTGTTCTTCCTTCTTGTTTACTTTTTTGCCCGATCTTCTGTCTCCATCTCCGTCTCGGTCTCCTCTGGCGACCTTTTACCGGGCATTTGGAGGTCTTTCCTGATATTCAAAAATTCCAAGTCTTTTCTTGCCTTCAGCCCATCCTTGGTCCTCTCTGGCATGTTCATCAATGTTCCAAGTAAACTCTCAAGGATATTTTTGTGATATGGATTTGATCAAGGCTATAAGGCATGTCGAGTATGGGCCAGTATTCCAAGTCCTAGAAAATAGATCTCGTCTTCCATACCTTCAGCAGGGGCTCCGGCGCCTTTTTCTTCGTCTTTCCCGGCGAGGGGCACTCTTCCTAGTTCTTCAATAACTTATATATTTCTGCACCGCTACGCTTACGTGGAGGACATCGATGCTCAGCCTTACCATTGAATAGATCTCCACGCTTTCTCCACGGGTCATCCTTCTAGAGCCATCTTCGATGCCCATTGTAAACAATTTTCGAAGACCCGCCATCTTTCGATAGCTGAAGAGAAGTTGTATCATCCATGCAGCTCGTGCATCCCCAATATCCGTGGCACACCTGGCCGGAGAGATAGTCGTAACCGAGATAGTCTTGCACCGTCGTGATCAGCGCGGCTCTCATGTAGAAATACTCTCCTTTGCTTGCATCCCATGTCTTCGCCGACATTGTTCATAAGGTATGTAGCTCCTCTTTCAGTAACCCAAGATACAAATTTATATCATTTCCCGGTTGTCTCGGCCCTTGAATAAGCATAGCCATGTGTGTGTATTTTTCCTTCATGCACAACCAGGGGGAGGTTGTACATCCATACAAACACGGGCCATGTGCTATGATTGGTGTTTTGGTTGCCAAATGGATTCATGCCATCACTACTAGCGCCAAGCACAACGTTCCTTGGATCATTCATGAAAAAAATCAAATTCAACATTTAATGCTCTCCACTGGCTAGCATCTGCGAGGTGTCTCAGCTTCGGCTCATCTCCATCATATGGCATCACCCTCTCTGCGTGCCATCGCATAAGCTTTTCTTCCTTAGGATCTACGAAATACCGTTGTAGACGCGGAGTGATCGGAAAGTACGATACAACTTTCTGTGGAGCTTTCTTTCCAGCCTTTTTATATCGTGAAGCATTGCACTTTGGATAGACGATTTTTTTCCACGTGCTCGTTCCGATATATATTGCAATCATTGATGCATGTGTGATATCTAATGTGTGGCAGATCAAGAGGGCACACGATTTTCTTTGCGTCCTCGACACAAGTAGGATACATGCTTCCCGTGGGAAGAACCTTCTTTAGATACTTCAGAAGCTCATCCAGGCTTGTATCTGTCCATTTGTTTTTTGCCTTCATCTTTAGAAGTTCTAGTGTGAAACTCAAGCGGGTCACCTTGGGATTGCAACCACCATACAAAGGAGTCATCGAGTCTACCTCCAGTTGCGCCAGTTTGGCCTCCTCTCTAGAAGCAGCTCTGTCGCTAGTCGTCTTCTTGCGAAGCAGGTCCTGAACATGAGGGCCCCGCATGGCTGAACTTAGTAGCAACGAAGACGGCAACATGTCCACATCTTCTCTGCCTTGAACTGCCTCTTCGCCATTGACATTTCCGAGGACATCTTCCTCTTCGGGCACATAATCGGTCATCTCTTCGTCTGGTGGCCCCATGTCGTTATTTCCTGCCCCGTCGACGTCCTCCTCCTCCTCATCATCATTATCTTCACTTATCCACCGAGTATGACCATGCATGAGCAGGTGCGCCTTGAATTTACCACCCTGAAAGGGGTCGAGCCTGACTCTTCCTTTGCATTTTTGACACAGACATAAAACATCCTTCAGTCTTTTTTCATACATGTCATCCACAGCGGATTGCCAGTATCTTTCCACCATCCTTCCATTGACCTTCATGATCACCTGCGCGCGAAGCAAATATTATAACCATGTATATATGCATGCATGGATCAAATTCATACAAAAATTTGGCATGACCCTCCCTAAACATAGGACATATTGAGTTTGCATGCCTGAAATTCACCAAAATGGAATTGAATCAACATTTCGGCAAAACAAAGGCAACTCATGTCACCCACATTATTTCATCAAATACACAATGTAGGCAACTCAAATTATGCCACACACAGTTCGGTATATATATTCTCATATCGTCCATATTTATATAGTTTCGGTCCAATCCACACAAACACCTTTTTTTGCTCACCTATTTGTCGAGAGGGATATCGAGCACCTTTCTTCTTAATTACCTAGTAGCTCTAGATATATAGCTCTAGCTAGGGAGGGAGAGAGCTAGCTAGCTAGGGAGATAGTGGGAGAGGAGAGGGAGAGAAGAGGGAAGGCATTAATGGAAGAGGGGGCAAGGCAAAGAAGAAAGGGAGGGAGGGCATTAATGGAGGGGGTGGTGGCAGAGGGCACAAGGAAAAGGGTGGTGGTGGCGGAGGGCACAAGAAAAAGGGTGGTGGTGGCGGGCAAAGAAGAGGGGGGGGGGGAGGGGCTCTAATGGAGGGGTGGTGGAGGGGCAAAGAAGAGGGCCGGGGGAGGGGGCCCCTAATGGAGGGGTGGTGGAGGTGCAAAGAAGAGAGGGAGGGAGGGCTCTAATGGAGGGGTGGTAGAGGGGGAGCAATGAAAGGAACAAGCAAGGTGCAAGGAATGGGGGAGAAAGGAAGGGGAAGAAGAGAGGGGGGAAGGAGGGGAAAGGTGGTAGGTGGCTGGCGGGCATAGCAGTAGCGCGGGACACCTATACGCGCTACTGCTATGGCAGCTTGCAAAATAGCTACGGCTAGGGTTGCACTACTTATAGCGAGGGAAAGAAACACACGCTACTGGTAAAATATTATACATAAAAAATTAGCAGTAGCGCTCTTAGACAAACAGGCGCTATAGATACTAAATTAGCAATAGCGCAGGTTGAATGTCAGGCGCTGCTGCTATTTTTTGACCGGGGGTGTGGTGTATTACGCTTAGTAGTAGCATGGGTCTAGGTAACAAGAGCTTCTGCTAACTAATACCAATAGCACTGTTCTTTGCCAACGCTACTGCTAACTACTAGTAGCGTTGGTTTGTAGACAAACGCTACTGGTAAACTTCTATCTATAGGCATTTTCCTAGTAGTGCTATGTGCCCTGCATGGTAGACCAGGAGTATGTGCTGGAAGACAACCCTGGCTCGTTCCTCGAGCTGGGCTGGGAGGAGGAGGCGCTGGAAGCTTAGGCCTTCTAGGAGACACCCGAGCGCGCCGCGAGCCTCACCAACCATACCGGCGACGACAGCTGCAGGGTACCACTAATCTCTCAGGACCAAGCTTATGCTAACCATGGGTCGTAGGAGGATCCGGTCACAATGGCGGACGGAGGCCCCAGCTCAACGACCGTCCTCCCACCAGGAGGAGCACACTGGGGGCCGCAGGGGAGAGGCCGGGAGCTAGGTCCCTCCCCGCATCGCGCAGAGCAAGGCGCCTCCCGGAGGTAGGCCCTCTGCTGGGGAGGTGCTGGTGAGCCTTCCCCCTGGCATAGGACCTGTGGTCACCGAGGGCGCCGCTAGCGTCCCCTTTGCCCCATGGATTCGTCCTGGTTTCCGGTCGAACCAACGGTGGTCGAGGACGGCGCAAGGCGGGGCCCTCATCTGGCGATAGGAAGTAAGGCTCACGCCTGTGAAGATCTCTGCTCGTGACACTCTCACGTAATAATGAGTGGGGCTATACATGCCCTGGAGTCTCAGGAGCGCTACCCTTGGGCCACGGGGGCTCCCTCCCACACCTAGTGGTAGCACTTAGCTCCGCGCTGGTGAGAAGACAAGAAGACTAGACTAGGTGCCGGACGCGGCCATTTGCTCTTAATCCCTTTTCTGTAGCCCTGTTTTTGGCTTTGGATTTAAGTTGAAGCTGAATTTTCATTGCTATGCACTGGGGGTGAATTTTCTCATTCGTTCGATTTCTTGCCGTCTGGTTCCTTGCCTCGACTCGCAGTTCGCACCTGCTGCTGTCGGTGTTCTGGGAACGGGGGTCCCCAGACTTGCCTGCCTGCGGCCTGTGGCGTGGCTCAGGTGGGGGCCCAGCGCGGCCCATCTTCATCAGCCCAAGCTCAAGACCCTCGCGAGGGGCCAAGCCTCGCGGGGCAGACGACATGAAGCTTCCTCAAGAGCGGCCTCATTAGGCAGGCTCGCGAGGAGGCGGAGAGATCAATGCGAGGGTACCTCAAGAGGATCCCATGATGCAAGCCATGACGATCAAGGCCAGGCGGGCGCCCGGCAGGCGCCGGCCTGCGCAGGGTCCTTGTTTCCCCTTTGGTGCAAAGGGGGCAAGCACAGGCGAAGGTATCAGGCAAATGTTACCATTCCGGTGCAACGAGACCAAGACCAGCCGGACGGCTGGACAGAGGTCACCGTGGAGCCCAAGACGGCGTCATCACCAGTGCTTTTGGCAGACGAAGACCACCTTTGGTCAGGATTACTTGTACTAGATGTTCCCCTTCAAAATGGCCAATTGTTGGCGCCGTTCCCGCTCAATTATTCGGGGAGAGGCCCAGGGCCTCTGTAAATAGAGCTAGCCTCCACAAAGAGAAAATGGAAGAGGGAGAGAGAGAGAAAACCCAGCAGAGACTAAGTATAACAGACCGCATCAGCTCAAGAACACCCCTCGCGAGGCTGTTCTTCCCTTGTACTGTCCATCATTAGCCCGAGAGGCAATCCACCACACCACACACTGGAGTAGGGTATTACACCACAACGGTGGCCCGAACCAATATAAACCTCGTGTCTCTTGTGTTGTTCATCATTTTCATCTTAGTTCGCACGAGAGGATCGGACATAGATCGGTAGGGGAGAGATGTCCACGCGCACCCCAGTGTTCGAACCTCAAGGGTCTGCTGGAACCCGAAATCCGACATTTGGCGCGCCAGGTAGGGGTGTGCCAGAGTTCCCTGCTGACAGCCCGCTCTCCACCAACACCGCGTTCCATCCTCATGGCGAACAACGCGCCGCCCTCTCCGGTAGCAGACTCCAGCGCTGGGGCCAGGGGGCTCCAGGCCTTGGCCCCCGCCTTGCGACGGGTGTAGTGGCCGCACAAGTTCAAGCCCGAGATGCCGCCGCGCAACGGACCCGCTGGTTTTCCTGCTGGCGTATGAGGATGCCGTCCTCAAGGCCGGGGGCGACGACCGGGTGATGGGCAACTGGTTGCCCATGGCCCTCATCGGTGTCCCGCGCATGTGGCTCCTCCACCTACCGATAGCTTCAGTGACCTCTTGGGAGGAGCTACGCGATCTCTTCCTCGCCCGTTTCACCGCGCCTGTGCCGCCCGTCGTCGCGGCTCTCCTGGGTGGTTCCCAAGCACCACCCTCGAGCCACCACGTCAAGCCTTTCACCCGTCAGATCAGTGCTGCATCCAAGCACCAAGAGGCCCCCCGGGGCTGGGCGGCGCCCGAGGCCGATCTGACTTTCGGCGCGGATGAGCACCCCTTCAACCCCTCCAGTTCGGGCGCACTCCCGATGTTGTGCACCCCCACCATCTACCAAGTGGCCGTCACCAGGACCCTCATTGACGGTGGTGCCGGCCTCAACGTGCTCTCGGTGGAGGCCTTCAGCCTCCTTCACGTTCCACCAGAGCGGCTCCAGCCCAGCAAGCCCTTCTCAGGCGTCGGAGCCGGTTCCACCGCCTCCTTGGGGCAGATCCGCCTCCCAGTGACCTTCGGCACCAACTCGCCTTCAAGGCGGCCGCGGTGGCACAGCCCACCAGCACCGACGCCCTTGAGCCCAAGGGGGCTGCGCCGGCTAAAAAGAAGCAGTTGTTCACCCAGGACAAGGCGGAAACCAAGCAAGTACCATTCGACGAGGACGGGTCCACCGGCGCCACCTTCACCATAGGGGCCAACCTCGAGCACGAACAAGAGAAGGCCCTAATCAGATTCCTACGCGCGAACAAGAAGGTGTTCGCGTGGGAACCTGATCAGTTAGTAGGAGTCTCGAGAGGTGTGATCGAGCATCACCTCAACGTGTGCCCCAACGTACCCCCCGTGAAGTAGAAGGCAAGGAGGCAGTCTACTGAGAAACATGCTTTCATCGTTCAAGAGACCCGGAAACTGGAAGAGGCAGGGGTTATTCGCGAGGTCCGCTACCCCGATTGGCCGGCTAATCCTGTTGTCGTGCCAAAGAAGGGGGAAGCAGCGCATGTGTGTCGACTTCACCAACCTAAACAAAGCCTGCCCGCAGGACCCATTTCCGCTCCCCCGCATTGACCAGATAGTCGACCCCATCGCAGAGTGTGACCTATTTGTGCTTCCTGGATGCCTTCTGGGGCTATCACTAGATCAAGATGGCGGTGGAAGACGTGGAGAAGACTGCTTTCCTAACCCCATGTGGGGTGTACTGCTATACGTGCATGCCATTTGGGTTGCACAACGCAAGCGCAACCATTCAGCGGCTGATGCACATCGCTTTAGGCCGGCAGCTCAGGAGGAACGCTGAGGCTTACGTCGACGACATCGTGGTGAAGTCTCAGGAGGAAAAAACCCTGATACAAGACCTGGAGGAAACCTTCGCGAGCCTCAATGAAGTGGATCTACGGATCAACCCGGAGAAATGCGTGTTTGCAGTCCCCTCGGGCAAGGTCCTGGGCATCCTAGTATCCCACAGAGGCATAGAGGCCAACCCGGAGAAGGTCAACGCGGTCGAGGACATGAGCCCGCCGAAGACCCTCAGGGAGATGCAGAAGCTCACCGGGCGTGTAACCTCACTAGGACGCTTCATATCCAAGCTAGGGGAGCGAGCACTGCCCTTGTTCAAGCTTATGAAGAAGAAAGTCCCCTTCGAATGGACTAAAGAGGCCTACAAGGCGTTCCAAGAACTCAAGAGGTACCTTACCAGCCCACCGGTGATGGTAGCCCCTCGCCCTCAGGGGCCCCTGGTGCTCTACCTTGCGGCCACGCCCTACTCCGCTAGCGCAGCTCTGGTGGCGGTCAGGGAGGAGCGCTGGGCCAAGGCCGCATCGACTGACCAGGCTGAAGCAGAGCGAGGCTAGGAGGGCCTCGCGAGGACCGCGACCACAGCCAGAGAGGGGCAGCCACAGCAGGAGGGCGCACCCGGGGCAGGGGAGGCCCCTTCAAACGATCAAGAGATGGGGCTCTATTGCCTTAGGAGATGCCTCGACCCCTGGAGGATGCAAGCTGCGTCAGCACCCTCAACCTCATTGAGCACCTCGTGTATTTCGTCAGCACAGTGCTACGAGACGCGAGGGCGCAGTACCCCATGCCTCAAAAGCTCCAACTCGCGCCATTGGTGGCCTCATGCAAGCTGCGGCACTAGTTCCAAGGCCACCCCATCAAGGTCGTCTCGGCATACCCCTTGGAGAGGGTACTCAGGAGCGCCAACTCAGCTGGAAGGGTCGCTGAATGGAACATCGGACTACAAGCATTTCAGCTGGAATTCAGTACGACCAGGGTCATCAAGGGAGCCGCACTTGCAGACTTCGTGGCAGAATGGGCAGAAGCACCGGGTCTCGAGGCAGGCGAAGACCGGTCATTTTTCCCAGGAAGCGAAGCACCGGACGGCTGGGTCATGTACTTCGATGGGGCGTTCTCCCGACATGGCGCGGGAGCTGGCGCGGTGCTCGTATCCCCCACTCAGGAGAAACTCTATTACGCCGTGCAACTCTACTTCCAGCACGGAGAGAAGGTCTCCAACAATATAGCAGAGTACGAAGGACTGATAGCATGCTTGAAAGCCGCGATCGCCTTAGGGGTAAAGCGCCTCACCATCAAGGGCGATTCACAGCTCCTCGTCAACTTCTCCAACAAGATATACAAGCCAAAGGACGAGCACATGGAAGCTTACCTCACTGTAGTCCGTAGGATGGAGAAACTGTTCTGGGGGCTGGAGCTGCAGCATGTGATTCGCGCACCAATCAGGAGGCCGACGATATTGCCAAGAGGGCGTCTAGGCGGCTGCCGCGGGAACCAGGCATCTTCGACGAGCAGCTCTTCAAGCCCTTTATGGCGCCGTCGCTATCGGGCACGGCGCAACCAAGGGAGGAGCCTCCTCAGCCCCCTGCCTCGGGAGCTCCGGTCTGCGGCCTGGCCTCAGGGGCACGCCTGCTCCTGGCATTGGAGCCTCAGGAGGGATGTTGGATCCCAAAACTCAAGGACTACTTGATGCGAGGGATTCTGCCAGAGAACAAGGAGGAGGCGGAGCGTGTGGCATGGTAGGCCACGGCTTATTGCATCCAGGATGGCGAGCTCTACAGGATGCGGCCAAATGACGTGTCCCTGCATTGCATTTCCAGGAAGCAAGGAAAGGAACTGCTGGCAGACATACACATCGGAGACTACGGGCACCACTCGTCGTCGCCAACCCTCGTCGGCAAGGCATTCCGCAGCGGGTTCTACAGGCCCACAACACTCAACGACGCCGTTGAGATGGTGAAGGCTTGCGAAGCTTGCCAGTTTCACGCTAAACAGATCCATCAGCCTGCGGGGGGCTGCAGACCATACCCCTCTCATGGCCGTTCGCAGTGTGGGAGTTGGACATTCTGGGCCCGTTCCCTCGGGCGCCAAGGGGCGATCGCTACCTCTACGTCGTTGTGGACAAGTTCACCAAGTGGGCCGAGGTGGAAGCTGTCCGCACAATCCTGGCAGGATCGGCAGTCAAGTTCATCAAGGGCCTCGTGAGCCGGTTTGGGGTGCCTAACTGCATCATCACTAACAACGGTTCGCAATTCACCACTAATCTCTTCAAAACATACTGTGCTAACCTTGGAACGCAGATATGCTACGCTTCGGTAGCACACCCCCGGAGCAATGGCCAGGCTGAACGAGCCAACGCCGAGGTCCTGAGGGGCCTCAAGGCCACGACCTTCAAGAAGAAGCTGGAGGCCCGTGGCAGGGGCTGGTACGACAAGCTCCAGTCCGTGCTGTGGTCAATCAGACGACAGCGACCAAGCGGACTGGCGAGACCCCGTTCTTCCTCGTCTACGGAGCAGAGGCTATTCTCCCTCACGAGGTCAGGTGTCGCTCCGCACGGGTCCTGGCATTTGACGAGGCTCAGCAGGACGCCATGTGGGGGACGGATCTCGTGCTGGGGGAGGAACGCCGTCGGGAAGCCGCACTGCGAGCGGCAAGGTATCAACAAGCGCTGCGACGATACCACTGCCACAACATCCGCCCTAGGACCCTTGAGGTAGGGGGTCTTGTGCTCAGACGGGTTCTCTCCAGGGAGGGGATGCACAAGCTCTCTCCCATGTGGGAGGGCCCGTTCAAGGTTGTTCATGTTTCCAGGCCTGGCTCCACGCGCTTGGAGACTCCGGAGGGAGTACCCATCCAGAACGCATGGAACATTCAACATCTCCGGAGGTTCTACCCCTGAGCGAGGCCTAGCGCCTAGGAAAGGCCCGGTGCCTGTGACGAAGGCCAATGCCTATGAAGCTATCGCGTTTTTGGAAAGGCCCGGTGCCTGTGAAGAAGGCCAATGCCTGTGAAGCTATCGCGATTTGGGAAAGGCCCAGCGCCTATGAAGAAGGCCAATGCCTGTGAAGCTATCATGTTTTGGGAAAGGCCCGATGCCTGTGAAGAAGGCCAATCCCTGTGAAGCTATCGCATTTTGGGAAAGGCCCAATGCCTGTGAAGCTATCGTGTTTTGGGAAAGGCCCGATGCCTGTGAAGAAGGCAAACGCCTGTGAAGCTCGCCGCCCGTGACACTCTCACATAATAATGAGTGGGTCTGTACACGCCCCGGAGTCTCCGGAGTGCCACCCTTGGGCCTTGGGGGCTCCCACCCACGCCCAGTGGCAGCACTTAGCTCCGCGCTGGTGAGAAGACGTCGAAGACTAGAATAGGTGCCGGACGCAGCTTTTTCATTTGCTTTCTGCAGTTGGTGTGTTTATTCCCGTTTGAAGTCTTATTGGAGTTGTTGGCTGTCGGCATTCTGGGAACGGAGGTCCCCAGACTTGCCTGCCTGCGGCCTGCGGCGTGGCTCAGGTGGGGGCACAGCGCGTCCCAACTTCATCGGCCCAAGCTCAAGACCTTCGCGAGGGGCCAAGGCTCGTGGGGCGGACGAGAGGAAGCTTCCTCAAGAGCGGCCTCATCAGGCAGGCTCGCGAGGAGGCGGAGAGATCAATGCGAGGGTACCTCGCGAGGATCCCATGACGCAAGCCATGACGATCAAGGCCAGGAGGGCACCGGCCTGTGAAGGGTTCTTATTTCCCCTTTGGTGCAAAAGGGGCAAGCACATGCCAAGGTATCACGCAAAGGTTACCATTCCAGTGCAACAAGATCAAGAACAGCCGGACGGCCGGACGGAGGTAACCGTGGAGCCCAAGACGGCGTCATCACCAGTGCTTTTGGCAGCCGAAGACCACCTTTGGTCAAGATAACTTATACTAGATGTTCCCCTTCAAAATGGCCAATTGTTGGTGCCCTTCCCGCTCAATTATTCGGGGAGAGGCCCAGGGCCTCTATTAATAGAGATAGCCTCCACAAAGAGAGAAAGGAAGAGGGAGAGAGAGAGAAAACCCAGTAGAGACTAAGTAGAACACACCGCATCAGCTCAAGAACACCCCTCGCGAGGCTGTTCTTCCCTTGTACTGTCCATCATCAGCCCCAGAGGCAATCCACCACACCACACACTAGAGTAGGGTATTACAACACAACGGTGGCCCAAACTAGTATAAACCTCGTGTCTCTTGTGTTGTTCATCATTTTCATCTTAGTTCGCACAAGAGGATCGGACGTAGATCGATAGGGGACAGATCTCTACGCGCACCCCAGTGTTCGAACCTCAAGGGTCTGCCGGAACCCGAAATCCGACATTTGGCGCGCCAGGTAGGGGTGCGCCGGAGTTCCCTCCCGATGGCCAGCTCTCCACCAACACCGCGTTACATAGTCATGGCGGAGAACGCGCCGCCCGCTCCAGCAGCAGACGCCAGCGCTGGGGCCAGGGGGCTCCAAGCCTTGGCCCCCGCCTTCCGACGGGTGCAGTGGCCGCGCAAGTTCAAGCCCGAGATGCCGCCATGCTACGGCGGCATGACGGACCCGCTGGTTTTCCTGCTGGCGTATCAGGATGCCGTCCTAAAGGCCGGGGGCGACGACCGGGTGATGGCCAACTGGTTGCCCATGGCCCTCACTAGTGTCCCGCGCATGTGTCTCCTCCACCTACCGATAGCTTCTGTGACCTCTTGGGAGGAGCTACGCGACCTCTTCCTCGCCCGTTTCGCCACACCAGCGCCGCCCGTCGTCGCGGCTCTCCTGGGTGGTTCCCAAGCACCACCCTCGAGCCACCACATCAAGCCATTCACCTGTCAAATCAGCGCTACATCCAAGCGTCAAGAGTCCCCCTGGAGCTGGGCGGTGCCCGAGGCCGATCTGACTTTTGGCGCGGATGATCACCCCTTCAACCCCTCCGGTTCGGGCGCACTCCTGATGCTATGCACCCCCACCATCTGCCAAGTGGCCATCACCAGGAGCCTCATCGACAGTGGTGACGGCCTCAACATGCTCTCGGTGGAGGCCTTCAGCCTCCTTCACATGCTACCGGAGCGGCTCTAGCCCAGCAGGCCCTTCTCAGGCGTCGGAGCCGGTTCCACCACCTCCTTGGGGCAGATCCGCCTCCCAGTGACCTTCGGCACCTACGACAACTTCCGCACAGAGCTGATCGACTTCGACATCGCCCCCGTCGGCCTCCCCTACAACGCCATCCTCGGCTACCCGGCCTTGGCCCGGTTCATGGCGGCAACACACCCGGCGTACAACCTCATGAAGATGCCCGGGAGCAGCGACGTCCTCACCATGCCAAGAGACGCGAGGGATGCGCTGCAGGTGCTCCAACTCGCCTTCAAGGCGGCCGCGGTGGCATAGCCCACTAGCACCGACGCCCTTCAGCCCAAGGGGGCTGCGCCAGCTAAAAAGAAGTAGCTATTCACCAAGGAGAAGGCGGAAACCAAGAAAGTACCGGTCGACGAGGACGGGTCCACCAGCACCACCTTCACCATACGGGCCAACCTCGAGCCCGAATAGGAGAAGGCCCTGATCGTATTCCTGCGCGCGAACAAGATGGTGTTCGCATGGGAACCTGATCAGTTAGCAGGAGTCCCAAGACGTGTGATCGAGCATCACCTCAACGTGTGCCCCAACATACGCCCCATGAAGCAGAAGGCAAGGAGGCAGTCTACTGAGAAACATGCTTTCATCGTTCAAGAGACCCGGAAACTGGAAGCGGCAGGGTTTATCCGCGAGGTCTGCTACCCTGATTGGCTGGCTAATCCTGTTGTCGTGCCAAAGAAGGGGGGGAAGGAGCGCATGTGTGTCGAATTCACCAACCTCAACAAAGCCTGCCCACAGGACCCATTTCTGCTCCCCCGCATTGACCAGATAGTCGACTCCACCGTAGAGTGTGACCTATTGTGCTTCCTGGATGCCTTCTCGGGCTATCACCAGATCAAGATGGCGGTGGAAGACGTGGAGAAGACTGCTTTCCTAACCCCGTGTGGGGTGTACTGCTATACATGCGTGCCATTTGGGTTGCGCAATGCAGGCGCAACCTTTCAGCGGCAGATGCACATTGCTTTAGGCCGGTAGCTCGGGAGGAACACTGAGGCTTACGTCGACGACATCGTGGGGAAGTCTCGGGAGGCAAAAACCCTGATACATGACCTGGAGGAAACCTTCGCGAGCCTCAATGAAGTGGATCTATGGCTCAACCCGGAGAAATGCATGTTTGGAGTCCCCTCGGGCAAGCTCCTAGGCTTCCTAGTATCCCACAGAGGCATAGAGGCCAACTAGGAGAAGGTTAAGGCGGTCGAGGACATGAGCCCGCCGAAGACCCTCAAGGAGATGCAGAAGCTCACCGGGTGTGTAACCGCGCAAGGGCGCTTCATATCCAAGCTAGGGGAGCGAGTGAAAGTGCAACTATCCCTAGGTGGTTTTGGTAATTCATAACAACATATAACTCATTGAGCTAATGCTATTTCAAGATGATTATTTCAGGAAAGCTCAATGATTGGCATGGCATGGATGTGAAAGTGGAACCCTCAAAATGCTAAGGACAAAGAATTGGCTCAAGCTCAAAAGTTCAAGACTCTTCATTTTATATTTTAGTGATCCAAGATCACATTGAGTCTTTAGGAAAAGCCAATACTATCAAGGAGGGATGAGGTGTTGCTTAATGAGCCTCTTGCTTTATGTGCTTAATGATATGCTCCAAAATCCTCAGCTACTTTCCCATATCCACAAATGACCTAAACCCTAAGCCAAACTCGGTCATACCGATTCTGTCAATCCGGCGCCACCGAGTTTCACTTGTCATTTGCCATTGCCAAACCCTAGCAATTCGGTCCTACCGATAAGGATCTCGGTCTCACTGAGATGGGCTTGCAAACTCTTTGTTTCCCTTTCGTACCTTTTCAGTCTCACCGAAAGAGCGAATCGGTCCCACCGAGAATGCAAGGTAAACTCTATGTTTCCTTCTTGTAACTTTTCGATCTCACCGAAAGAGCAAGTCGGTCCCACCGAGTTTGCCTGACCAACTCTCTGGGTAGCTAATTGCCGAACTCGGTCTCACCGAGTTTGTGCGATCGGTCTCACCGAGATTACGTTATGCCCAAACCCTAACCGAATCGGTCCTACCGAGTTGCATCTCGGTCCCACCGAAATTCCTAACAGTCACTAGGTTTACTATTTCGGTCAGACCGAGTTTTCTGATTCGGTCCCACCGAGATTGGTAGATTGTGTGTAGCGGTTGGATTTTGTGTGGAGGCTATATATAACCCTCCACCATCTCTTCATTCGAAGAGAGAGCCATCAGAACACATACACCATTCCTACTCATATGTTCTGAGAAAGAACCACCTACTCATGTGTTGAGACCAAGATATTCCATTCCTACCATATGAATCTTGATCTCTAGACTTCCCCAAGTTGCTTTCCACTCAAATCTTCTTTCCATCAGATCCAAATCCTATGAGAGAGAGTTGAGTGTTGGGGAGACTATCATTTGAAGCACAAGAGCAAGGAGTTCATCATCAACACACCATTTGTTACTTCTCGGAGAGTGGTGTCTCCTAGATTGGCTAGGTGTCACTTGGGAGCCTCCGACAAGATTGTGGAGTTGAACTAAGGAGTTTATAAGGGCAAGGAGATCGCCTACTTCGTGAAGATCTACCGCTAGTGAGGCAAGTACTTCGTGGGCGATGGCCATGGTGGAATAGACAAGGTTGCTTCTTCATGGACCCTTTGTGGGTGGAGCCCTCCGTGGACTCGCGCAACCGTTACCCTCCGTGGGTTGAAGTCTCCATCAACGTGGATGTAGGATAGCACCACCTATCCGAACCACGGGAAAACATCCGTGTCTCCAATTGCGTTTGAATCCTCCAAACCCTTCCCTTTACATTCTTGCAAGTTGCATGCTTTACTTTCCGCTGCCAATAAACTCTTTGCATGCTTGCTTGAATTGTGTGATGATTGCTTGACTTTCTCTAAGATAGCTAAAATCTGCCAAGAACTAAAATTGGGAAAAGGCTAAGTTTTTAATTGGTCAAGTAGTCTAATCACCCCCCCCCCTCTAGACATACTTTCGATCCTACAAGTGG
Organism: Triticum monococcum; assembly: GCA_034509565.1. NCBI lineage: Eukaryota > Viridiplantae > Streptophyta > Magnoliopsida > Poales > Poaceae > Triticum > Triticum monococcum. The sequence goes on from CM067847.1 coordinate 576,121,701, forward strand.
TATCAGAGCTTTGGTCTCCATTTGCCTTGATCTCCATAGCTTTTGGTGGTCATAGCCTTGGTTTCACAACCTAGGGGAGTATGGTTTCTAGCGAGGGAAATTATCACCGTAGAGGTCCTTACTTTGATGGCACTAATTTTGCTAGTTGGAAGCATAAAATGAAAATGCATATTCTTGGACATAACCCCGCCGTATGGGCTATTGTTTGTGTTGGTTTGCAAGGTGAGTTCTTTGATGGGAGAGAACCAAACCGTGAAGCTACCGCGGATGAGTTGAAGATGTTGCAATACAATGCTCAAGCTTGTGATATTCTCTTCAACGGATTGTGCCCCGAAGAATTCCACAAAATCAGCCGCCTTGAGAATGCAAAGGAAATTTGGGATACTTTGATTGATATGCATGAAGGTACCGACTCCGTCAAGGAATCCAAATTGGATGTGCTCCAAAGTCAACTTGACAAGTTCAAGATGAAGGATGGTGAAGGTGTCGCTGAAATGTACTCTAGGCTTGCTCTCATCACAAATGAGATTGCCGGCTTAGGAAGTGAAGAGATGACCGATAGATTCATCATCAAGAAGATCCTAAGAGCCTTGGATGGGAAATATGATACCGTGTGCACATTAATCCAAATGATGCCCAACTACAAAGATCTCAAGACAATGGAAGTAATTGGAAGGATTGTTGCTCATGAGATGTCACTCAAGGATAAAGAGGAACTTCACAATAAATCAAGTGGTGCCTACAAAGTGTCATGTGAAGCCCCCACATCATCAAGTGAGAAACAAAACTTCAATGAAGAATTGAGCTTAATGGTGAAGAACTTCAACAAGTTCTACAAGAGTAGAAACAAAGATAGAAGCTTCAAGTCAAGGTCCTACAATGACAAAAGATCTTCTAGTCGAGAGCGAAACTGCTATAATTGTGGAAGACCCGGACACTATTCCAATGAGTGTACGGCTCCCTACAAGAGAAGAGAAGATTCTCCAAAAAGAAGAAGCAAAGAATCTCCACCAAGAGAGAGAAGGAGTAGAGATGATCGTTATGAACGAAGATACTCACGGAGAAGCAAGGATTCAGAAAGGAAGGAAAAATCATCAAGGAGCTATACAAAACGAAGAAATCAAGCTCATGTTGGTGAATGGGTACCCGGCTCCGACTACGACAGCCACTCCGAGAGAAGTTATCACTTCGACTCCAAAGATACTCAAGTTGAAGGTGTTGCCGGTCTAGCACTTGTGTCAACCAACTCCTCCGACATATTTGACTCACCAAATGAAGGAATTGGAAGATGCTTCATGGCCAAAGGTCCTAAGGTAACACACCCCGAGTATGTTGACTTTAATAGTGATGAAGATGACTTGTTAGGTGATGATGATTTGCTTGTTGACAACTCTAGTGCAGAATATTATGGTGAAATATCAATTAATCATGCTAAAACGAATGACAATGATAAGGAGAAGATTGAGGCTCTAACTAAAGAACTAAACACTTTTAAGTTAGCCATGAAACTATCTTTGAAGATCATCGAGAACTTTTAAGAGCTCATGAGAAACTACGCTTTGAAAAGCTCAATCTTGAGCAAGAGCATGAGTTCTTAAAAGCAATCAATGATGATCTCCGCAAGAAAAGTTCTTCTCACATTGCCAAGCGTTTACTTTTATCCACCTACATGCCTCAAGTCAAGACTAGTAACAAGAATAAGAAAGATTCTTCCTCTAGTAGTAACAATGATCATGCTAAATCCAATATTGTTGCTTCTAGTAGTTCTCTTGATTCCACTAATGATTCTCTTAGCCAAGTTACACTTGAGCAAGAAAATAGCTTATTGAAGGGAATTATAGAGAAAGGTGATTACAAGAGCCTTGCCGGAAGTAAGCAATTCGAGAAAATTGTGCGCAAGCAAGGAATGCACCGGAAGAATCACGGTGTTGGTTTTGAACGAAAGTTCAATGCCAATGGAGTTGAATGGGAAGAAGATCAATACCCCAAGACAAAGTTTGTTCCTCAACAAGAGAAGTATGACACTTCTTTCAAGGGGACACAAGCTCAAGATGATCTTCTTCCACAAGACTACAAGCAAAAAGGCAAGGACAAGCTTCAAGAGGAGATTGATGCATTTGAAGAAGCTCCTAAGACCTTAGTCAAGTGGATTCCCATGACTACTTCAAGTTCCACTACATCAAGTACGACTACAACTCCAAGGATTCCCATCAAGATGGTGTGGATCCAAAAGAAGAAGAACTAGAGAGTTCTTGAGGGTGACTCCGCCAACATACTTCACTCTTATCATTTTGGCAAGAACAACTGCAATCAATTTCCACATCTTGCGCTATTTCAAGGAGTCACAAACCCTCTTGTTGGTAAGACAAGGGACAAGGTAACCTAATGTTTTCATGGACATCATCTTGTGTGTGCATCACTCTATGTCTATGGATATCCTTGTTTGTTCCTTGTGGGACTAACCCATGTAGGTATTGAAAGTGCAATTCACTCAGATGGATAGCTCCAAGTGATCTACATCAACATTGAGCATCCACATCTTCAACATCTACATGAAGTCATCATCGACAAAACCCAAGGTTAGTTCATCCCTCTTAGGGGGGATATCACATCTAGGGGGAGCTTTACTCTAAGACTTGAGCTAAAGCAACTCTAAAGATGTGAATACAACAATGCTTTATGTAAAAGTGGTAACCCCACTTGAGCTTAAACGATGAGTATGACCTACGATCAAGTGTTCTCACTTGACTCCTATGTCAATATACTCATATATAGATGACCTAGTCATCGCAAATTGCTTGATAGATGCTAGAATTGGTTGTGCATGCTTTGCCACATATTTCATTTGCCATCTTATTGTGTGAGCATGTTGGTTGCATATTTTACTCATTCGAGGACATCCACTAGTTGTTTTGATTGTTTGGCTTTCTTCTTTTGCCAAGTGGATGGACAAGAATGCCTAAGAACCTCCTCTAGCTATCTATGCTTTTCTCGTCTCAAACTCTATTCATGCTGCATCACAAAACTTGATCAAGTCAGATTCGAACCACTCTGTGTGAGGAGCGCTCGGAGTCCCCGATTCGTCATAGACTTAAACATCCAAAACCTCTTTATGAATCTCGGTCTGACCGATACTCCATTTTCAGTCCTACCGAGTTCATTAAGTTGATCTAGGTTTTCGATCTCGGTGCAACCGATTTGAACTTTTCGGTCACACCGAGTTGCAATAACTGCACACAGTTTTGCATCTCGGTGCCACCGAGTTCTTCCACTCGGTCACACCGACAGGGTCGGGCTATATATAGTGACGGGTAAAATTTTGGAAATTTCTCCGAAACCTCTTCGCCCGCGCGATAGCCTGCTCTGCCTTCGTGGTATCCGGATCGTCTTCTCGGCGCTAGCAGCCTCCAGTCGCTGGTCTCCGCCGCCATCAACAGAATTCTGCCCCGCCGTTGCCTCCGTAGCTAGTCTCCGCCGAACTAGGGTATGGACTCGATCTTTGTGCTATTCTCCACTCCGATTCCTAGCACATTGTGATCATTATGATTCTTGCCACGATTGAAACACTCCTATCCAGTCAATGATCTTGTAGAATAGGTTTAATTCGAAAATTTTAGGGTTAGGTTTCCGCCGAAACCATCTCGGACCCACCGAGTTGAAAAACTCGGTCCCACCGATCTGGCTTTTGCCATTGCACAAGTGAAACTTGGTCTGACCAAGAATAACTTATCGGTGCGACCGATTTTGGAATTCTGTGAAACCCTAGCAGTCTCGGTGCCACCGAACTGTGACTCGGTCTGACCGAGTTCACCAGTTCTGGCGCCAAAACTGCTTCGGTGTCACCGAGTTTGAAAATCGGTAGATCCGAGATGCTTTCTGTGGAAAACTAAAACTAAGTTTTTGAATTAATCTTTTGCAAAAATCTCTACTTTTTGTGATGCTCATCCACTCTATCTTATCCATAATCTATTCACAGGGTCAGCAGTCAGTGTGCAACATGTCTGATCAAAGTGACAGCCAGCTTGTGTCTGAGCAGCAAGTTGTGATGAGTGAGGGCACTAGCCCCTCAAGTTCTTCTGATGATGGCAGCAGGAGCACCCCCAGCAATCTGCCTAAGGCTGCCACATGTCAAAGGAAGAAGAGAACGTCTGATTCTGAGGATGAAGACTATGTGGCAGAGGAAGAGGCCACATCAAAGAGAGCTGAGCCAGCAGCAGGCACAAAGCCAGGGCTGAAAATCAAAAGGCCAGCAGGCAGGCAGCCCATGTCAAAGGCTAGGGCTTCAACTGTGAAGCCTGCTCCCACTGAGCCCACTGCTGCTGAGGGCAAGAAGAGGAAAGAGAGAGTCAAGAAGACTATAGCCAGAGTGCTTGGGAAGGCCTCCATCATGGTAGATGAGGAGGAAGAAGAAGAAGAGGTTGCTGCACCAGCACCCAAGGCAGCCAAATTCATGGGAGATGCTATAAGGTCAGGAACAGCTGCATCCAAGCCCAAGGAAGCACCTAAGGCTGCATCTAAGCCTAAGAGTGCACCAAAGAGAAACACACAAAGCATCCCAGCTGCAGAAAAGAACAAGGCCCCAGTGCCTGAAGCTATCGAAGAAGAGGAAGAGAGTGTCCTTCGGAAGCTCAAGCCCAAGATCCCAGACCACAACGATGCTCATCCTGTGGCTGAGGATATGAAGCTCAGGAGAGATTCAGGGCTGAGGAAATGGAGAGAAGCAGATCCGTATGCTTCCAGGAGAAGGACTGCCGTGGATTACAGATTTCACACCAAGGAGCAGCAAGATTTCTATGAGACTGTTTTGCTTGACAAGAAGCCGATCGTTTGTGACATGAGATGGGTCGACTGGACCTACATCAAGGACAATGAAGAGTACTACCCTGGTGTCTTTGACAGCTTTAGTGCGTGTGGAGTTGCAAACTTTGTTGGGCAGAGGCTCACAAAGTGGAATGAGGAGCTGATTATGCAATTCTACTCCACAGCACACTTTTATCCAGATGGCAGGATCACATGGATGTCAGAGGGTACAAGGTACCAATCCACTGTTGAAGAATGGGCGAAGTTGATCAATGCCCCAGAGGAGCAAGCGGATGACTTGGACATTTATGCCAAGAAAAAGATGGATCACAACTCCATGTCCAACATGTACAAGGAGATCCCGAATGAAGCGCTTGACACGTTCAAGTTTGGCTTAGTGCACTATCTGCTCTCAGGATTGCCTACGATCAACTGGATCCTTAGGCACACCCTTCTGCCCAAATATGGAGATCACAAGATGATCAGAGGTCACGCGATCAACTTGCTTCATGTCTTTGACGTGCCTCAGAAATTCAAGGTCATGAGTCTCATTGTGGAAACAATCAAGAGGACAGCTGCAGACCAGAAGAGGAGTTGTGGGTATGCCCCACAGATTGAGGAGCTCATCAACTCCAAGATGGGCACGGGCGTGTATTTATTGGATAAGGAACACCTGCCCATCCGCCCAGATTTTGAGGATAACCAAGTGGTTATGACTGAGAATGAACCCTCTTCTGCCCATGCACAAGCTCAGAAGGAGAAGGTGAAGAAGGAGAAAGCTGCCAGGATGCCTACTCAAGCGGAGGCATCTGATTACTTCTTGAAGACCAAACAAGGGCAGCTTGGTTACCTGATAGCGTCCACCCTGCGTATTGAGCAAGGACTTGCCACCCTGACTCAGAACCAGGCGAGCCTAGAGAGGATCATGGAACAGAGGTTCTATGACATGGACATCAAGGTGACAGAAATACAGACCGCCGTGGAGCAGCTTCAGGAGGACATGAACGAGAGGAGAGGCAGGACCACGACTGATGCCTTTACGAGGGTGCCACGAGGTCCGAGGTCGTCTGCACTACCAGTTGCTGAGACTACAACAACAACGTCTGCACCAGCTACAGCCTCCGTTCCACCAGCTCCAGCTTCCACTTCAGCCTTGACTCCGACCACTTCTACTGAAGGCTTCGTCCTTGGCGTGCTCCGGACTCCACCACCACCTGAAGATCAAGCCTGAGCGTCGACTTAGCACTATGCATTTTCTAGGAACTTTTTGGTAACTTGTTGCCAAAGGGGGAGAAAATGTGTAGATCATAGGCTTCGAGAGAGAGTGTTGCTTTTATTCTCTCTTGTTTTATTTGGTGGTTTTTCAAACTTTGTTTGCTTGTGTGTGAGATACTACGTCCTTATGCTTGTGGGACATCGATGATCATGTGTTTGATCATAAGCTACACCTAATGGTTGCTTAATTCTTGCTATATGTTATCATTCTATGTATTGTCTGTGATCATTCACTATTCTTGGTGATGAGTGCATGTATTTCAATCTTATCATTTTTTAGCGCTCCACCAAGATGTATGTGACATGGAAGAGTAACCCATGATTCTAACTCCTTGTGCATTTGTAGTCCAAAGCAAATTTTAAATATGCACAAATTTACGGGGAGCTCTTATTTGTCACATACTTCTCAAAGCGACGATATATTTCATGCTTAATATCATTTGTCGAAGCTTTGATCTATATGTTGTCATCAATTACCAAAAAGGGGGAGAAAAGTGCAACTATCCCTAGGTGGTTTTGGTAATTCATAACAAGATATAGCTCATTGAGCTAATGCTATTTCAAGATGATTATTTCAGGAAAGCTCAATGATTGGCATGGCATGGATGTGAAAGTGGAACCCTCAAAATGCTAAGGACAAAGAATTGGCTCAAGCTCAAAAGTTCAAGACTCTTTATTTTATATTTTAGTGATCCAAGATCACATTGAGTCAATTCTTAATGATATGCTCCAAAATCCTCAGCTACTTTCCCATATCCACAAATGACCTAAACCCTAAGCCAAACTCGGTCATATCGATTCTGTCAATCCGGGGCCACCGAGTTTCACTTATCATTTGCCACTGCCAAACCCTAGCAATTCGGTCCTACTGATAAGGATCTCGGTCTCACCGAGATGGGCTTGTAAACTCTCTGTTTCCCTTTCGTACCTTTTCGGTCTCACCGAAAGAGCGAATCGGTCCCACCGAGAATGCAAGGTAAACTCTATGTTTCCTTCATGTAACTTTTCGGTCTCACAAAAAGAGCAAGTCGGTCCCACCGAGTTTGCCTGACCAACTCTCTGGTTAGCTAATTGCCGAACTCGGTCTCACCGAGTTTGTGCGATCGGTCTCACCGTGATTACGTTATGCCCAAACCCTAACCGAATCGGTCCTACCGAGTTGCATCTCAGTCCCACCGAAATTCCTAACGGTCACTAGGTTTACTATTTCGGTCAGACCGAGTTTTCTGATTCGGTCCCACCGAGATTGGTAGATTGTGTGTAACGATTGGATTTTGTGTGGAGGCTATATATACCCCTCCACCATCTCTTCATTCGATGAGAGAGAACCATCAGAACACATACACCATTCCTACTCATATGTTCTGAGAAAGAACCACCTACTCATGTGTTGAGACCAAGATATTCCATTCCTACCATATGAATCTTGATCTCTAGCCTTCCCCAAGTTGCTTTCCACTCAAATCTTCTTTCCATCGTTTCCAAATCCTATGAGAGAGAGTTGAGTGTTGGGGAGACTATCATTTGAAGCACAAGAGCAAGGAGTTCATCATCAACACACCATTTGTTACTTCTTGGAGAGTGGTGTCTCCTAGATTGGCTAGGTGTCACTTGGGAGCCTCCGACAAGATTGTGGAGTTGAACCAAGGAGTTTGTAAGGGCAAGGAGATCACCTACTTCATGAAGATCTACCGCTAGTGAGGCAAGTGCTTCGTGGGCGATGGCCATGGTGGAATAGACAAGGTTGTTTCTTCGTGGACCCTTCGTGGGTGGAGCCCTCCGTGGACTCGTGTAACCGTTACCCTCCGTGGGTTGAAGTCTCCATCAACGTGGATGTAGGATAGCACCACCTATCCGAACCATGGGAAAACATCCGTGTCTCCAATTGCGTTTGAATCCTCCAAACCCTTCCCTTTACATTCTTGCAAGTTGCATGCTTTACTTTCCGCTGCCAATAAACTCTTTGCATGCTTGCTTGAATTGTGTGATGATTGCTTGACTTGCTCTAAGATAGCTAAAATCTGCCAAGAACTAAAATTGGGAAAAGGCTAAGTTTTTAATTGGTCAAGTAGTCTAATCACCCCCCTCTAGAGATACTTTCGATCCTACAATGAGCACTGCCCTTCTTCAAGCTTATGAAGAAGAAAGGCCCCTTCGAATGGACTGAAGAGGCCAACAAGGCGTTCCAAGAACTCAAGAGGTACCTTACCAGCCCATCGGAGATGGTAGCCCCTCGCCCTTAGGAGCCCCTGGTGCTCTACCTTGCGGCCACGGCCTACTCCGCTAGTGTGGGTATGGTGGCGGTTAGGGAGGAGCGTCGGGCCAAGGCCGCATCAACTGACCAGGCTGAAGCAGAGCGAGACCAGGAGGGCCTCGCGAGGACCGCGACCACAGCAAGAGAGGGGTAGTCGCAGCAGGAGGGCGCACCCAGGGCAGGGGAGGCCCCTTCAAACGATCAAGAGCTGGGGGCTCCGTTGCCTCAGGAGATGCCTCGACCCCTGGAGGATGCAAGATGCATCAGCACCCTCAACCTCGTCGAGCACCCCGTGTATTTCGGCAGCACAGTGCTACGAGACGCCAGGGCGTGGTACCCCATGCCTCAAAAGCTCCTCCTCGCGCTATTGGTGGCCTCACGCAAGCTACGGCACTACTTCCAAGGCCACCCCATCAAGGTCGTCTCGGCATACCCCTGGGAGAGGGTCCTCAGGAGCCCCAACTCAGCTGGAAGGCTCACTGAATGGAACATCGAACTACAAGCATTTCAGCTGTAATTTAGTACGACTAGGGTCATCAAGGGAGGCGCACTTGCGGACTTCATGGCAGAATGGGCAGAAGCACCGGGTCTCAAGGCAGGCGAAGACCGGTCACTTTCCCTAGGAATCGAAGCACCAGACGGCTGGGTCATGTACTTTGATGGGGCGTTCTCCCGACATGGCGCGGTGCTCGTATCCCCCACTCAGGTCAAACTCTATTACACCGTGCAACTCTGCTTCCAGCACGGAGAGAAGGTCTCCAACAATATAGCAGAGTACGAAGGCCTCATAGTAGGCTTGACAGCCGCGATCGCCTTAGGAGTAAAGCGCCTCACCATCAAAGGCTATTCACAACTCCTCGTCAACTTCTCCAACAAGATATACGAGCCAAAGGACAAGCACATGGAAGCTTACCTCGCTGAAGTCCGCGGGATGGAGAAACAGTTCTGGGGGCTGGAGCTGCAGCATGTGCCCCGCGGCACCAATCAGGAGGCCGACGACATTGCTAAGAGGGCGTCTAGGCGGCTGCCGCAGGAACCTGGCGTCCCCGAGGAGCGGCTCTTCAAGCCCTCGGAGGCGTCGTCGCTATCGGGCACGGCGCAACCAAGGGAGGAGCCTCCTCAGCCGCCTGCCTCGGGAGCTCCGGTCTGCGGCCCGGCCTCAGGGGCATTCCTGCTCCTGGCGTTGGAGCCTCAGGAGGGATGTTGGATCCCAGAGATCAAGGACTACCTGATGCAAGGGATTCTGCCGGAGAACAAGGAGGAGGCGGAGCGTCTGGAACGGCAGGCCACGGCTTATTGCATCCAGGATGGCGAGCTCTACAGGAAGCAGCCAAGTGACGTGTCCCTGCTTTGCATTTCCAGGAAGCAAGGAAAGGAACTGCTTGCAGACATACACAGCGGAGACTGCGGGCCCCACTCGTCGTCGCGAACCCTCGTCAGTAAGGCGTTCCGCAGCGGGTTCTACTGGCCCACAGCACTCAACGAGGCCGTTGAGCTAGTGAAGGCTTGCGAGGCCTGCTAGTTTCACACTAAACAGATCCATCAGCCTGCGGGGGGTCTGTAGACCATACCGCTCTCATGGCCGTTCGCAGTGTGGGGGTTGGACATTCTGGGCCCGTTCCCTCGGGTGCCAGGGAGCTATCGCTACCTCTACGCCGTTGTGGACAAGTTCACCAAGTGGGCCGAGGTGGAAGCTGTCCGCACAATCCCGGCAGGCTCAGCAGTCAAGTTCATCAAGGGCCTCGTGAGCCGGTTTGGGGTGCCTAACCGCATCATCACTGACAACGGTTCGCAATTCACCAGTAATCTCTTCAAAACATACTGTGCTAACCTTGGAATGTAGATATGCTACGCTTCGGTAGCACACCCCCGGAGCAATGGCCATGCTGAACGAGCCAACGCCGAGGTCCTGAGGGGCCTCAAGGCCAGGACCTTCAAGAAGAAGCTGGAGGCCTGTGGCAGGGGCTAGTACGACGAGCTCCAGTCCGTGCTGTGGTCAATCTGCATGACAGTGATCAAGCTGACTGGCGAGACACCGTTCTTCCTCTTCTATGGAGCAGAGGCTGTTCTCCCTCGCGAGGTCAGGTGTCGCTCCGCACAAGTCCTGGCATTCGACGAGGCTCAGCAGGACGCCATGCGGGGGACGGATCTCGTGCTGGGGGAGGAACGCCATCGGGAAGCCCCACTGCGAGCGGCAAGGTATCGACAGGCACTGCGACGATACCACTGGCGCAACATCCGCCCCAGGACCCCTGAGGTAGGGGATCTCATGCTCAGATGGGTTCTCTCCAGGGAGGGGCTGCACAAGCTCTCTCCCATGTGGGAGGGCCCGTTCAAGGTTGTTCATGTTTCCAGGCCTGGCTCCGCGCGCTTGGAGACTCCGGACGGAGTACCCATCCAGAACGCATGGAGCATTCAACAAATCCGGAGGTTCTACCCCTGAGCGAGGCCTAGCGCCTAGGAAAGGCTCGCTGCCTGTGAGAAGGCCAATGCCTGTGAAGCTATCGCGTTTTGGGAAAGGCTCGGTGCTTGTGAAGCTATCGCGTTTTGGGAAAGGCCCGGTGCCTGTGAAGAAGGCCAATGCCTGTGAAGCTATCGCGTATTGGGAAAGGCCCGGTGCCTGTGAAGAAGGCCAATGCCTGTGAAGCTATCACGTTTTGGGAAAGGCCTGGTGCCCGTGAAGAAGGCCAATGCCTGTGAAGCTATCGCATTTTGGGAAAGGCCCGGTGCCTGTGAAGAAGGCAAACGCCTGTGAAGCTCGCCACCCGTGACACTCTCACGTAATAATGAGTGGGGTTGTACACGCCCCGGAGTCTCCGGAGTGCCGCCCTTGGGCCTCGGGGCTCCCGCCCACGCCCGGTGGCAGCACTTAGCTCCGCGCTGGTGAGAAGACATCGAAGACTAGAATAGGTGCCGGACGCGGCTTTTTCATTTGCTTTCTACAGTTGGTGGGTTTATTCCCGTTTGAAGTCTTATTGGAGTTATTGGCTGTCGGCGTTCTAGGAAAGGGGGTCCCCAGACTTGCCTGCCTACGGCCTGCGGCATGGCTCAGGTGGGGGCCCAGCGCGGCCCATCTTAATCAGCCCAAGCTCAAGACCCTCGCGAGGGGCCAAACCTCGCGGGGCGGACGACAAGAAGCTTCCTCAAGAGCGGCCTCATCAGGCAGGCTCGCGAGGAGGCGGAGAAATCAATGCCAGCGTACCTCATGAGGATCCCATCATGCAAGCCATGACGATCAAGGCCAAGCGGGCGCCAGGCTGGCGCCGGCCTGTGTAGGGTTCTTGTTTCCCCTTTGGTGCAAAGGGGGCAAGCGCAGGCCAATGTATCAGGCAAAGGTTACCATTCCAGTGCAACAAGAACAAGACCAGTCAGACGGCCGGACGGAGGTCACCGTGGAGCCCAAGACGGCGTCATCACCAGTGCTTTTGGTAGCCGAAGACCACCTTTGGTCAGGATAACTTGTACTAGATGTTCCCCTTCAAAATGGCCAATTGTTGGCGCCCTTCCCGCTCAATTATTCGGGGAGAGGCCCGGGGCCTCTATAAATAGAGCTAGCCTCCACAAAGAGAGAAACGAAGAGGGAGAGAGAGAGAGAGAGAAAACCCCGTAGAGACTAAGTAGAACACACCACATCAGCTCAAGAACAGCCCTCGCGAGGCTGTTCTTCCCTTGTACTATCCATCATCAGCCCCAGAGGCAATCCACCACACCACACACTAGAGTAGGGTATTACACCACAATGGTGGCCCGAACCAGTATAAACCTCGTGTCTCTTGTGTTGTTCATCATTTTCATCTTAGTTTCACGAGAGGATCGGACGTAGATCGGTAGGGGAGAGATCTCCACACGCACCCCAGTGTTCGAACCTCAAGGCTCTGCTGGAACCCAAAATCCGACATTTGGCGCGCCAGGTAGGGGTGCGCCGAAGTTCCCTCCCGACGGCCCGCTCTCCACCAACACCGCATTCCGTCGTCATGGCGGACAACGCGCTGCCCGCTCCGGCAGCAGACGCCGGTGCTGGGGCCAGGGGGCTCCAGGCCTTGGTCCCCGCCTTGCGACGGGTGCAGTGGTCGCGCAAGTTCAAGCCCGAGATGCCGCCGCGCTACGGCGGCGCGACGGACCCGCTGGTTTTCCTGCTGGCGTATGAGGACACCGTCCTCAAGGCCGAGTGCGACGACCGGGTGATGGCCAACTGGTTGCCCATGGCCCTCACCGGTGTCCCGCGCATGTGGCTCCTCCACCTACCGATAGCTTCTGTGACCTCTTGGGAGGAGCTACGCGACCTCTTCCTCGCCCGTTTCGCCGCGCCTGCACCGCCCGTCGCCGCGGGTCTCCTGGGTGGTTCCCAAGCACCACCGTCAAGCCACCACATCAAGCCATTCACCCGTCAGATCAACGCTGCATCCAAGCGCCAAGAAGCCCCGCGGGGCTGGGCGGCGCCCGAGGCCGATCTGACTTTCGGCGCGGATGATCACCCCTTCAACCCCTCCGGTTCGTGCGCACTCCCGATGCTGTGCACCCCCACCATCTGCCAAGTGGCCGTCTCCAGGACCCTCATCGACGGGGGTGCCGGTCTCAACGTGCTCTCGGTGGAGGCCTTCAGCCTCCTTCACGTGCCACCGGAGCGGCTCCAGCCCAGCAGGCCCTTCTCAGGCGTCGGAGCCGGTTCCATCGCCTCCTTGGGGCAGATCCGCCTCCAAGTGACCTTCGGCACCTATGACAACTTCCGCACAGAGCAGACCGACTTCGACATCGCCCCCATCGGCCTCCCCTATAACGCCATCCTCGGCTACCCGGCCTTGGCCCGGTTGATGGCGGCAACTCACCCGGCATACAACCTCATGAAGATGCCCGGGAGCAGCGGCGTCCTCACCGTGCCAGGAGATGCGAGGGATGCGCTGCAGGTGCTCCAACTCGCCTTCAAGGCGGCCGCGGTGGCATAACCCACCAGCACCGACACACTTGAGCCCAAGGGGGCTGCGCCGGCTAAAAAGAAGCTGTTGTTCACCCAGGACAAGGCAGAAACCAAGCAAGTACCGGTCGAGGAGGACGGGTCCACCGGCGCCACCTTCACCATAGGGGCCAACCTCGAGCCTGAACAGGAGAAGGCCCTGATCAGATTCCTGTGCGCGAACAAGAAGGTGTCCGCGTGGGAACCTGATCGTTTGCAGGTGTCCCGAGAGGTGTGATCGAGCATCACCTCAACGTGTGCCCCAACGTACGCCCCGTGAAGTAGAAGGCAAGGAGGCAGTCTACTAAGAAATAGGATTTCTTCGTTTAAGAGACCCGGAAACTGGAAGCGGCAGGGATTATCCGTGAGGTCCCCTACCCCGATTGGCGGGCTAATCCTGTTGTCGTGCCAAAGAAGGGGGGAAGGAGCGCATGTGTGTCGACTTCACCAACCTCAACAAAGCCTGCCCGCAGGACCCATTTCCGCTCCCCCGCATTGACCAGATAATCAACTCCACGGTAGAGTGTGACCTATTGTGCTTCCTGGATGCCTTCTAGGGCTACCACCAGATCAAGATGGCGGTGGAAGACATGGAGAAGACTGCTTTCCTAACCCCGTGTGGGGTGTACTGCTGTACGTGCATGCCATTTGGGTTGTGCAACGTAGGCGCAACCTTTCAGCGGCTGATGCACATCGCTTTAGGTCGGCAGGTCGCGAGGAACGCTGAGGCTTACGTCGACGACGTCATGGTGAAAACTCGCGAGGCAAAAACCCTGATACAGGACCTAGAGGAAACCTTCGCGAGCCTCAACGAAGTGGATCTACAGCTCAACCCGGAGAAATGCGTGTTTGGAGTCCCCTCAGGCGAGCTCCTAGGCTTCCTAGTATCCCACAGAGGCATAGAGGCCAACCCGGAGAAGGTTAAGGCGGTCGAGGACATGAGCCCGCCGAAGACCCTCAAGGAGATGCAGAAGCTCACCGGGTGTGTAACCGCGCAAGGGCGCTTCATATCCAAGCTAGGGGAGCGAGCACTGCCCTTCTTCAAGCTTATGAAGAAGAAAGGCCCCTTCGAATGGACTGAAGAGGCCGACAAGGCGTTCCAAGAACTCAAGAGGTACCTTACCAGCCCACCGGTGATGGTAGCCCCTCGCCATCAGGAGCCCCTGGTGCTCTACCTTGCGGCCATGCCCTACTCCGCTAGCGTAGCTCTGGTGGCGGTCAGGAAGGAGCGCCGGGCCAAGGCCGCATCGACTGACCAGGCTGAAGTAGAGCGACGCCAGGAGGGCCTGGCGAGGACCGCGACCATAGCAAGAGAGGGGCAGCCGCAGCAGGAGGGCGCACCCAGGGCAGGGGAGGCCCCTTCAAAAGATCAAGAGCTAGGGGCTCCGTTGCCTCAGGAGACGCCTCGACCCCTGGAGGATGCAAGCTGCGTCAGCACCCTCAACCTCGTCGAGAACCCCATGTATTTTGTCGGCACAGTGCTACGAGACACGAGGGCGCGGTACCCCATGACTCAAAAGCTCCTCCTCGCGCTATTGGTGGCCCCACAAAAGCTGCAACACTACTTCCAAGGACACCCCATTAAGGTCATCTCGGCATACCCCTAGGAGACGGTACTCAGGAGCCCCAACTCAGGTGGAAGGGTCACTGAATGGAACATCGAACTACAAGCATTTCAGCTGGAATTCAGTACGACCAGGGTCATCAAGGGAGCCACACTTGCGGACTTCGTGGCCGAATGGGTAGAAGCACCGGGTCTCGAGGCAGGCGAAGACCGATCACTTTCCCCAGGAAGCGAAGCGCCAGAAGGCTGGGTCATGTGCTTCGATGGGGCGTTCTCCCGACATGGCGCGGGAGCTGGCGCAGTGCTCGTATCCCCGACTCAGGACAAACTCTATTATGCCGTGCAACTCTACTTCCAGCACGGAGAGAAGGTCTCCAACAATATAGCAGAGTACAAAGGCATGATAGCAGGCTTGAAAGCCGCGATCGCCTTAGGGGTAAAGCGCCTCACCATCAAGGGCGATTCACAGCTCCTCATCAACTTCTCCAACAAGATATACGAGGCAAAGGATGAGCACATGGAAGCTTACCTCGCTGAAGTCTGTAGGATGGATAAACAGTTCTGGGGGCTAGAGCTGCAGCATGTGCCTCACGGCACCAATCAGGAGGCCGACGACATTGCCAAGAGGGTGTCTAGGCGGCTGCTGCAGGAACCTGGCGTCTTCGAGGAGCGGCTCTTCAAGCCCTCGACGGCGCCATCGCTATCGGGCATGGCGCAACCAAGGGAGGAGCCTCCTTAGCCGCCTACCTCAGGAGCTCTGGTCTGCGGCTTGGCCTTAGGGGCATGCCTCCTCCTGGCATTGGAGCCTCAGGAGGGATGTTGGATCCCAAATCTCAAGGACTACTTGATGCAAGGGATTCTGCCGGAGAACAAGGAGGAGGCGGAGCGTGTGGCACGGCAGGCCATGGCTTATTGCATACAGGATGGCGAGCTCTACAGGAAGCAGCCAAATGACGTGTCCCTGCTTTGCATTTCCAGGAAGCGAGGAAAGGAACTGCTGGCAGACATACATAGCGGAGACTGCAGGCCCCACTCGTTGTCGCGAACCCTCGTCGGCAAGGGGTTCCGCAGCGGGTTCTACTGGCCCACAGCACTCAACGACGCCGTTGAGCTGGTGAAGGCTTGCGAGGCCTGCCGGTTTCACAATAAACAGATCCATCAGCCTGCGGGGGTCTGTAGACCATACCCCTCTCATGGCCGTTCATAGTGTGGGGGTTGGACATTCTGGGCCCATTCCCTCGAGCGCCAGGGGGCTATCGCTACCTCTACATCGCTGTGGACAAGTTCACTAATTGGGCCGAGGTGGAAGTTGTCCGCACAATCCCGGCAGGCTCGGCAGTCAAGTTCATCAAGGGCCTCGTGAGCCGGTTTGGGGTGCCTAACCACATCATCACTGACAACAGTTCGCAATTCACCAGTAATCTCTTCAAAACGTACTATGCTAACCTTGGAACGCAGATATGCTACGCTTCGGTAGCACACCCCCGGAGCAATGGCCAGGCTGAACGAGCCAACGCCGAGGTCCTGAGGGGCCTCAAGGCGATGACCTTCAAGAAGAAGCTGGAGGCCTGTGGCAGGGGCTGGTACGACGAGCTCCAGTCCGTGCTGTGGTCAATCCGCACGACAGTGATCAAGCTGACTGGCGAGACACCGTTCTTCCTCGTCTATGGAGCAAAGGCTGTTCTCCCTCACGAGGTCAGGTGTCGCTCCACACAAGTCCTGGCATTCGACGAGGCTCAGTAGGACGCGATGCGGGGGACGGATCTCGTGCTGGGGGAGGAACACCGTCGGGAAGCCGCACTGCGAGCGGCAAGGTATCAACAGGCACTGCGATGATACCACTGCCGCAACATCCGCCCCAGGACCCTTGAGGTAGGGGATCTCGTGCTCAGATGGGTTCTCTCCAGGGAGGGGCTGCACAAGCTCTCTCCCATGTCGGAGGGCCCGTTCAAGGTTGTTCATGTTTCCAGGCCTAGCTCCGCGCGCTTGGAGACTCCGGAGGGAGTACCCATCCAGAACGCATGGAACATTCAACATCTCCGTAGGTTCTACCCCTGAGCGAGGCCTAGCGCCTAGGAAAGGCCCGATGCCTGTGAAGAAGGCCAATGCCTGTGAAGCTATCGCGTTTTGGGAAAGGCCCGGTGGCTGTGAAGAAGGCCAATGCCTGTCCAGCTATCGCATTTTGGGAAAGGCCCGGTGCCTGTGAAGAAGGCCAATGCCTATGAAGCTATCGTGTTTTGGGAAAGGCCCGGTGCCTGTGAAGAAGGCAAACGCCTGTGAAGCTCGCCGCCCGTGACACTCTCACGTAATAATGAGTGGGTTGTACACGCCCCGGAGTCTCCGGAGTGCCGCCCTTGGGCCTCGGGGGCTCCCGCCGACGCCTAGTGGCAGCACTTAGCTCTGCGCTGGTGAGAAGACGACGAAGACTAGAATAGGTGCCGGACGCGGCTTTTTCATTTGCTTTTTGCAGTTGGCGTGTTTATTCCTGTTTGAAGTCTTATTGGAATTGTTGGTGTTCATGGCTTGTGACTCTCTGTCTTTTTCATCCACTCACCTCGTTTTCTCTCGCACAAGTCTCACGAGGGATGTTCGCGGGCGCCCTCGCGAGCGTCTTTTGCCCCGATCGTCTGGAGCATTCCTGTCTGAGTCCTCTGCGGGGGCACCCCTCCCGGTCCATGCCTCACGGGCATCGCGACACAAATGCAGGACCTAGGCTGATCACCTCCGCCGCCGGGACCAAAGGTTACCCCTCTACCTAATCCTTGCAGGGCATGAAGCGCACGGCAAGGCCTTAGCCTCCGGAGGCGAGGGCTGTGTCAAGATACAACAAGTTCAAATGACTCCCGCACATGGACACGCATCACAGAAACATAGCGCAGAAATGGCAAAAGCAACGCGACACTTGACAGCAACAGTTCTAACACGCCCCCATGGGGCCCTGTACTACCTTCTTCTTACACAGGAACGGAAGGGAACAAAATGGACACGACCTGTCCAACACAAACCTACAGCAAAAGCTCGAGTTGCTCCTGGGGTTCAAGCGGACGCCTCCTCTCGCTTCCCCAGGGCGTGGCGGTGGGTGGACCCGCTGCCTTCACCCAGGCGGGCGCGACGGCGCGGGGG
Source organism: Triticum monococcum (assembly GCA_034509565.1). NCBI lineage: Eukaryota > Viridiplantae > Streptophyta > Magnoliopsida > Poales > Poaceae > Triticum > Triticum monococcum. The sequence goes on from CM067847.1 coordinate 576,139,668, forward strand.
CTGGTCGCGGACACCGCTGGAGGAGCTGCTGCCTGAGGGAGAGTCGCCATAACTTGGCGAGCCCCGAGCACCGCCACCGGCACGCCTGGCGCTGTCTTCATCCTGGTCGGTGTCGGGGCTGGGCAGGCGGCCGCGGTCACCATCTTCGGGGCAGCACACAGCGCGGCGACCATCTTCCCCAAACACCTACACGTAGAGGGTGGCGTTGCCATCAAACTTGAAGTGCAGGGTGCACCGCTGAGACAGGCCGCGCGCGCGGGCAAACGTTTGCCAGCCGCGAGTCAGGGCCGCATTTTCGGAAGAGGAGACCTCCAGCAAAGCCCAGAAGGCCCCGCTGCAGCAACCATCCGCCTGGAGCCAGAAGCCACACCGGGCGCTGGCCGCAAGCTCACCTGCGAAGAAGCGGGGGAGCTGGAGCCAGGTGCTGGTCGGGTCCGCCGACCACACGACGAACTCTGGCAGCACCTCCGCCGAGCGAAAGCGCGGCCTGGGGGCCGCGCGATCATGACATGCCTCCCCTCGGCAGCCGAGCGCTCACCACCGTGCAGGGAACCGCTTCCGTGGCCGCGGGAAGCCGTTGCGGGGACCGCGGGATGCTTGCAAGGACGACCCCGGCTGCGCCTGGCCGGGGGGAGTCAGGCCCTGCCTGGCGGGCCTTTCCCTTCTCTGCGGCCGAGAATATCTTCAGAGCCACGAGAACGGCAAGTGGCCAAGAAGAAGGGAGTAGCAGAAAGGGGTGAACTGAGGAAGCTCACACGGCCCTGTACTTATAGCCAGGGAAGGCCAACCGCCGAGCACCATGACCTCAGGTAATCATGACCCATATCTCTGCATCCAGGGACTTATCAAGTCGTGCAGTTGCCGAGGCATCGTGGGAAGTGCAGATGCCCACGTCCAATCAACCGCCATGCGGCGCCCAAGGCCGCAGTCTGTTCGGGCCCGCAGCGCTTTGTGCTTGCCCCTTCGCTTCTCTGCTAAGCAAAGCCCGCGCGCGCCTTGGGCCCGGGGGCTACTGTCGGCGTTCTGGGAACGGGGGTCCCCAGACTTGCCTACCTGCGGCGTGGCTCAAGTGGGGGCCCAGCGTGGCCCATCTTCATCAGCCCAAGCTCAAGACCCTCGCGAGGGGCCAAGCCTCGCAGGGCAGATGACAGGAAGCTTCCTCAAGAGCGGCCTCATCAGGCAGGCTCGCGAGGAGGCGGAGAGATCAATGCGAGGGTACCTCGCGAGGATCCCATGATGCAAGCCATGACGATCAAGGCCAGGAAGGCGCCAGGCGGGCGCCGGCCTGCGCAGGGTTCTTGTTTCCCCTTTGGTGCAAAGAGGGCAAGCACAGGCCAAGGTATCAGGCAAAGGTTACCATTCCGATGCAAACGAGACCAAGACCAGCCAGACGGCCGGATGGAGGTCACCTTGGAGCCCAAGACGGCGTCATCACCAGTGCTTTTGGCAGCCAAAGACCACCTTTGGTCAGGATAACTTGTATTAGATGTTCCCCTTCAAAATGGCCAATTGTTGGCACCCTTCCCGCTCAATTATTCGGGGAGAGGCCTAGGGCCTCTATAAATAGAGCTAGCCTCCACAAAGAGAAAAAGGAAGAGGGAGAGAGAGATAAAACCCAGTAGAGACTAAGTAGAACACACCGCATCAGCTCAAGAACACCCCTCGGGAGGCTGTTCTTCCCTTGTACTGTCCATCATCAGCTCCAGAGGCAATCCACCACACCACACACTAGAGTAGGGTATTACACCACAACGGTGGCCCGAACCAGTATAAACCTCGTGTCTCTTGTGTTGTTCATCATTTTCATCTTAGTTCGCATGAGAGGATCGGACGTAGATCGGTAGGGGGGAGATCTCCACGCGCACCCTAGTGTTCGAACCTCAAGGGTCTACCAGAACCCGAAATCCGATAGCTCCCTCCCACGCTCGTGAGCCCCTCGAGAGCGGGGGTTGGGTGCGGCACGTGGGCGCTGCGCGCACGCCCTTCCACGGCTGGCGCTTGCTCTCATGAAGCCCTCTCGGGAGGATCAGCAGGCCCTCCAGGAGCTCACGACCTCATGAACTGGACGGGAACCGGTCCTTACTAAGGTAAATTTCAGCAGTAAGCTCACGGCGTGACTCGCGGGCCCATAAAAGCACATCTTCAGCTTGGCCTAAGGAATAGAGGCAGTAATCTATTTACATGAGGGGCTCCCCCTCCCAAAATGCTCTTACAACTTTTAGGGCCATGCCCAAGTGTTCACTTACAGGGTCAGCAAAAAGGAAGCACAGGCTTAATCATACATATCGCTCGCCGCGTGCTCCGCGTCGCCCTCTGACGCGTCGCGCTGGCATCATCGTTACCATCACTGGCGCCACCATCCTCATCACCGGCATCACCGTCACCATTGCCGGCGTCGCCCGCGCCATCATCGACCACGTCGCCTTCATCCGCAGCGACCACCACCGTGTCATCCTCGGAGGTGAAGGCTCTGACTAGAGCATCCACATTGTCCTCTACCCAGCGCGTCAGGTTGTCCCTGATGGCCTCGGGCATGGGGCCAATGGCGGCGTCGAAGTCAAAGTTGGGGTAGGTGTTCTGGAGATGGCTGAAGACATGGGAGAATGCGCGCTTGAGCAGGCTGTGGCTCCTCTCCTCGACAAGCATGCGAGCCCTCTCGGATCGATTCTCCAGGCGAGTCACCACGTCGGTGAAGAAAAGGAGGTGGCTGGTGTAGTTGTTCGAGTGGGGATGAGGTGCATTTTCATCACAGATGGCGCCCAGCGCCATGTTGGCTCTGACCCTGAGGTTTTGGAGCATGGGGGCATGCTCGCGCATCAGCGTCCACTGCCGGAGCGCTTCCTCCCTGCTCTGCTGCGCAGAGGATTTGGTGCCGGCAACCTGCTCCTGGAGGTAAGACAGCTCGGCACGAGCGGAAGCCAGCTCATCTTGCACTAAAGACAGGGCTGCTCTGGCGGCCTTCTCGCAATGTTCCGCCTCGTCCAACCCAGACCTCGGCTCGGCTTCCACAAGCTTCAACTTCAGGTCGTACCTGTCCACAAGATCCGCAAGAGCCTCGGCCACCCGGCGGCCGCCTTCCTCCTGGGCCTTGACCTCGCATGCGCCGACAGCATCCTCAGCTTGGGCAACCTGGCACTCCCTTGTCACCAACCGCTCAAGCTCAAGGCTGCGCTCCGCGGCTTCTAGCGCCAGCGCTTCCTCACGCCTCAGGGTCTCTTCCTCATCGGTAGGCGTCCCCTTCATCGACGCTAGGGCGGCCTTGCGTGCCTCCACTTGCTGCTCCCGGGAGGCACGCCGGGTTTGGAGCTCCCACGCACATTTCTCCAGGATCTCGCGGCGTTGATCAACCTCCCGGGCTTCTTCCAAGGCTCAGGCTCAAGCTTCACGTGAGGTCGCAAGAGACGCCTTGTCCTTCGCGTTATCAAGCTCGCGTTGGTCGCGCCCGAGGTTCATGGCCACATTCAGTTTATGCCACTCTTCACCAGCCAAAGTCCCTCGGCCTCGAGGTGTGCGTCTACGTCCGCGAGCTCCCTGCCAAGCCGGCTCATCGCGCCCATCGCCTCCCGAAAGAGCTCGTGGCGGACGACGCTCTGTTCAGGCGCGACCTTGAGCGCTTGGCCGACTCCATCCTCCACAGCGGGGGTCGTCGATGGGATCCGAAGCGGCTCGCCCCCTTCCCGCAGGGGGCTGCGGGCTGGCGCCCCTCCGGTCGTCGGCTAGGCTTCGGCAGGAGCCAGTTGGATTGAGGCTCGCTGCTTGAAGGAGGAACCAAGACCGAAGCCATTCAGCCGCCATCTATAACCAGAGGAAGAGCCCTTGGCATGCTCGTGACACCCCTGATGAGGCCACGAAGAAGAGACGGCAGGAGCGCGGGCTCAAGGCACCAAGCGAGCGCGACTGCCTCTCTGCCAACCTCGCGACGGGGGCAGCATGCTGGCCTGGGACACCCAAGGCCAGTGGGAGAACCGAGGCAGGAGGAGGTTGCTTCCCGAGGGGCTTTGCAGCCTTAGCAGATGGGATCTGAAAGAGCCACCGTCAAGAAGGGAAGCAGCACTCAGGGAATTACAAAGATAAGGTACTTACTCATCTATGGTGATATACATCCTCTGTTTCAAGGGCCGGAAAACGCCGCTCCTGCAGCTTGGGGACCCCTTCCTCTTGCGGAACGCATTGAAGTCCACACGGAGCCGGCCGAAGCGTTGGGCGTGGGGACCAGCGCAGGGCGCGCCTGGTGAAACGCCCAAGGAGGTTACCTCAGGAGCGCCAAGCTGGGGAGAGCCATCAAGTTCTGCCTCGTGACGGACTCTAGAGGCCTCGGGAGCTTCGGCCTCGGGAGCAATGGGTTGCATCTCCCCCTCAGCCGCCACCTCAGCGTGAGAGTTGCAGGCTCCCGAAGATGACGCCTCAGGGACTGCGGGCGGCTTTGACGCCTCGGCGCCCACGCTTCCAGCCTCAAGGGGTGCTTGCCCCCTACATCCACTCTTGGGGCAAGTTCGGCGCCAGCGACAAGGAGGGGAACCACGATGACGGGGTTCTTGCGGGACCCCTCAAGGCCAACCGGACACAGCCCCCATTCGTCAAAAGGGGGCATTTACCCCATGAACTCCACCTTGTTCGAGCAACAGTATAAGAGACAGCCCACCGGTGGCATATCGGCTGGCAAGGGGTTGCCCGCCAGGACCTCGAGCACCGTTCTTCATGCCTCAAGTGGAAGCTCTGACTCTTCAAGCATCATGCGATCCAGGCTGACAGATAGGGCCCACATTGGCTGGGAATGGCGCTGGAGTGGGGTGACGCGGCGTCGAAGGAACTCCTTCATCACCATGGGCACGGTCAAGCCAAGGTCTTTCAACCTCCTCATCCGGAGCCAGACGAAGGCAAGGCGGGGGCTCGTAAGCTTCTCGTGAGCCCAGTCGGAGCTAGGGACGATGGGCACAGATGGAGGCGGGAGCAAAGGGTTGAGCACTCCGACATCCACATACACCGACCGCGTCCGGAACCCGCTCGCAGATGGTGGGAGCTCGAAGTCAATCTCCAAGCCGGCCGTCGCCACCACGGGTAGGAAGCTCAGGCATCCCGAGCATTGCCGAGGGTTGGTCAGGTGCAGCAAGAAGAAATGGTGCAGAAGGGCCATGGAGGGGGCGATGCCCACCATGGCCTCGCAGACAAAGGCGAAGACGGCAAGAAGAGTGATAGATTGGGGATCTGAAAGGATCGAGAAGAGGTGTCTAGAGGGGGTGATTAGACACTAAGTGCCAAAAGTTGCAGTTTTTAATATTCTTAAGTTTAAGTGGAGTTTAAGCACAAGTTTAACAAACACAATACATATCAAGCAAGCATGCAATGAGGATATGAGCAGCGAAAAGTAAAGCATGCAACTTGCAAGAATGTAAAGAGAAGGGTTTGGAGTATTCAAACGCAATTGGAGACACGGATATTTTTGTCGTGGTTCTGATAGGTGGTGCTATCATACATCCACTTTGATGGAGACTTCAACCCACGAAGGGTAATGGTTGCGCGAGTCCACGGAGGGCTCCACCCACGAAGGGTCCACGAAGAAGCAACCTTGTCTATTCCATCACGGCCGTCGCCCACGAAGGACTTGCCTCACTAGCGGTAGATCTTCAGGAAGTAGGCGATCTCCTTTCCCTTACAAACTCCTTGGTTCAACTCCACAATCTTGTTGGAGGCTCCCAAGTGACACCTAGCCAATCTAGGAGACACCACTCTCCAAGAAGTAACAAGTGGTGTGTTGATGATGAACCCCTTGCTCTTGTGCTTCAAATGATAGTCTCCCCAACACTCAACTCTCTCTCTCACAGGATTTGGATTTGGTGGAAAGAAGATTTGAGTGGAAAGCAACTTGGGGAAGGCTAGAGATCAAGATTCATATGGTTGGAATGGAATATCTTGACCTCAACACAAGTTTAGGTGGTTCTCTCTCAGAAAATGTGTATTGGAAGTGTAGGTATGTTCTGATGGCTCTCTCCACGAATGAAGAGTGGGTGGAGGGGCATATATAGCCTCCACACAAAATCTAACAGTTACACACAATTTGCCAAACTCGGTGGGACCGAATGGTTAAACTCAGTCGGACCGATTCAGCAAACCTAGTGACCGTTAGGATTTTCGGTGGGACTGAGATGCAACTCGGTAGGACGGATATGGTTAGGGTTAGGGCATAACGTAATCTCGGTGTGACCGATAACACAAACTCGGTGGGAGCGATTTTGGTAATAAGCTAACCAGAGAGTTGGTCAGGTAAACTCGGTGGGACCGATTCGCTCATGTCGGTGAGACCTAAATGTTACAAAAGGGAAATGGAGAGTTTACATTGCAATCTCGGTGGGACCGATCGCTCATCTCAGTAAAACCGAAACGTTATGAAGGGAAACAGAGAGATTACAATCCCATCTCGGTGAGACCGAGATCCCTTTCGGTGAGACCGATTTGCCTAGGGTTTGTGGCAGTGGCTATGACATTTGAAACTCGGTGGCGCCGGATAGAAAGAATCGGTGGGGCCAAGTTTGTCTTTTGGTTTAGGTCATATGTGGATGTGGGAAGGTAGTTGAGGGTTTTTGGAGCATATCACTAAGCACTTTGAGCAAGCAAGCTATTAAGCAACACCTCATCCCCTCTTGATAGTATTGGCTTTTCCTATAGACTCAATGTGATCTTGGATCACTAAAATATAAAATGTAGAGTCTTGATCTTGAAGCTTGAGCCAATCCTTTGTCCTTAGCATCTTGAAGGGGTTCCACATCCTCTAGTCCATGCCACTCCATTGTTGAACTTATCAGAAACATACTAGGTAAAAGTGTTAGTCCAACAAGAGTTATGTTGACATTAATTACCAAAACCACCCAGGGAGCACTTGTGCTTTCAGGATCCAAGTGCAGCAGATGAATCTGGTAATGGGAAAGCACAGCGTTGAAGAAGGCAGAGAAGGGGGATCAGACTGGCCCACAGGGCGTCGACGAAGAACTGGACCTCGGTGGATGCTCTATCGACAGAAGCTCGGGACGCCGGCTAGGCCGTTGTCCCTCCCCATTCGTTGAAGCTGGTGGTGAGCGCAAGGCGGACCTTGTCCATGGCTTCCTCATTGAGCACTCGCGATCGGCCGACGGCGGGCTCGACAGCAGGAGGCGGGTTGGCTGAGGACAGGGGCTTCTTCCCTTTCTCCATCTGGTTTGGTTCCATGGCGATGGGGAAGAGTGGGCTCGGTTTGGATTGGGAGAGGAAGCTGAGGTTCAAGGAAGCGAAGGAGTCGGGAGGTGCGTTGCCAGCGAGGAAATAAATGTGTGGGGTGCCGTGGCTGCCTAGCCAAGCGGATATCAAGGCTACATGGGGAAGCGGGGCTGCCCACGTCCAATGGATCACCACGTGTCGAGCAAGGCTGCATGCTGTTGGGGCCCGACGCGCTCCGCACTTGACCTTTGGCTTCATCTCGAAGCCAAGCCCGAGCGTGCCTTGGGCCTGGGGGCTACTGTCTGCATTCTGGGAACGGGGGTCCCCAGACTTGCCTGCCTGCGGCCCGTAGCATGGCTCCACCCACGGACCTGTATGACCCATCTTCACTAGCAAACACTCAAGACCCTCGCGAGGCAGATGACGCAATACCTCCTCAGGGGCGGCCTCACCAGTCTGGCTCACGAGGGGCGGAGAGATCAAGGCAAGGGACAGCTCGCGAGGTTTCTGTGATGCAAGCCATGACGACTAGAGCCAGGCGGGCGCCGGGCGGGCGCCAACGCGCGAGGTGTTCCGAGGCATCAGGCAAAGGTTTCCATATCGGTGCAACAAGACCAAGACGAACAGGACGGCAGGACGGAGGTCACCATGGAGCCCAAGACGGCGTCACCACCAGAGCCTTTGGCAGGCGAAGACTACTTTTGTCAGGATAGCTTGTACTATTTTTTCCCCTTCGACTTTGGCCGTTGTGGGATCCCTTCCCGCCCAATATTTGGGAAGAGTACCAGGGCCTTTATAAATAGGACTAGCCACCACCGTATGGAGAGACCCTGATCGAATCCAGATCATCCCCCAACCACTCAAGTCCACCAAGCACAAGAACACCTCTCCTCGCGAGGCTGTTCTTCCCTTGTAACTGTTCATCCTCAGCCCAAGAGGAAATCCACCACACCACATTGGAGTAGGGTATTACACCACAACGGTGGCCCGAACCAGTATAAATCTTGTGTCTTGTGTTCTTTGGGTTCGACGAGCTAGGTCGTGAGATCGTAGAGTGTGCGAGCTAGAGAGGGGGAGAGATCTTTGTGCGCACCCCAGTGTTTGAACCTCAAAGGTTTTGCCGGAACCCAAAATCTGACATTGGTAAACATAATTTTTTTGAGGAAAACGAGTTCCTTTATTTAGTGTTTTTGCAAACTAGAAAAATTATTCCACCACTCATCATCTACATGGCAGCCTTAGCACCTGTACAAGGCGGAGCATTGGGAGGGGCCCGAGCGTACAGGCATAGGGATACTGTAAATAGGAAGTCTTCGCTATCCATTATTCCCCATCTCAGTCAGAGAGAACTATTCAACTAGTCTTCACAGTGAAGTGACAATACACGCTGCGGCAGATGGGACACTTGATTAATAAGCAGAACCAGCGTGTTGGTGTTACTAAATCAGCCTTACCTAGTACTGCCATCATGTTTGCCAGTGGAGCATGCTTCCGCAAATACGACTACGCACTTCTCTCCTCCATTAACTGACATATGGGCCCTCTCGAGGTAGACCCACATGTCATCGGCGTAACTATTTACACTCGAAAGGACGGTATATCCTGGTAGTAGTACTAGTAGAACTAAGATTTAATGCAGTTTCTTCCCCGTCTTTCACTCTTCTTCCTCCTCTCTTCCCCATCGCCGGCCGCACACCATTTCCCCCCGCTCACTGCTCGCCCATCCGCGCCATCTTCCTTGGTAGCTCGTGCATACCATATCCTCCCGCTCACTGCTCGGCCACACACGCCATCTTCTTTGCTCGCCTGCCCGAATCCACTTCCCCGCTGGCTCGCAGGCACCGAAAACCCCAGTCACTCAGCGCCCTAAACACCCTATGGAAGAACCGACTGACACATAGAGCCGTGATTGGAATTCTCTCCCCGGTATTCTCTTGGAGCAAATCTGTAATCGTATGGACCTGCTCGGCACCGTCCGTCTGGCCGCATGCTCGGTGTCTTTGCACCGTCTACTCGTATGCTACTGGCCGGCTCTATTCAAGACACCCTGCTTGCTGATGCCCGATCCTCGCAGGTGGCCCAGACACCGACTTGACGATCCTATGGAGGTTGCCATGGTGCCCCTCGACATGCTAGCACTACCCGTCCACCTGTCCTTCATGCGCGGCCACTACTGGGCAGGCATGAAGGCCAACTGGATCGTCCTCATCCACCAATCCGGTAGTCCGTGACATCTCGTGGATATCTACGCCCAGCAAGAGATAACCCTTCCATCGTTGGATACCTCCCCATCGAGGCTCGCGGCCCGCCGGACACTCCTGCCTACTATGCATGAGACGCATCGAGCTTTTGGCTCGACCTCTGTTTGCTGAAGGTTGTAATCTGCGAAGTGCCCACACCATCACAAGACTACATGGATTACAAGCTCATTGCCATGTTTAACATGGGATTAGTCTATGTGGAATCCGGTCGCCATACATGGTTATGGCTCATCATCGAGCCTCTTCACCCAACATTTCTGTCTGATGCTATAGTGCATGATGGCATCGTTTATGCGGTCGACGCACAGATTGGCTGCCTATACTGGTGGAATCTGTCGCCGTGTAATTGTTCTATCTCATCTCATCTTTACCTTAAGAATACAACTGCCTGTTCATTCTTACAAATTTAGAATATATAGTATGTCTATAACCACATCATTGTTATATGTTCCTCTCATTTCCTAGATTTTTATGACCACACATGTTATTGTTAGAGTTGATATGAGAACAATTGGCATCTAATGATTGTTAGAATAGATATTATGAGTATAACCTCATGATTGCTATATGTTACTATCATTTCCAGGATTTTTATAACGACGCATGTTATTGCTTAGAGTTGATATGATAACTGTAGTAAGTGCTATGGTAGAATATGAGTCAGCCCTATCATATCTGTTTTCCTCTCATTGTTACATGATTTTTGAACCATGATATATTGCTAGAATATGAAAGCCATTGGCTTTTTTTAACTTGGGGTATGATTAACCATGACATTGCAATTCTCTGTCTATGATATGTGTCACTGTTATAATAATCTTAATTCCACACATACTCTGAGCATGATTGTTTATTTTTGTCCTTTTGGTCTCGAATTTGAATTGTTGCAGCAGACACAAATGCGCTGGCCTTCATGATTCCAGGACCTGGAATCATACCAATCGATGGGTGGTGGTTTATCACCTGTTCAGCTGACGGCGGTCATTTGATGCTCATTTGCACATACCAAATTGACCAAACCATTTCATCAAACCACATGCAGTACAATGCCTGGGGCGTTTGTCACATTGATGGCTATGGATGCTTCGTGTTCGAGAAAGATCCTAGCTCCGTTGGGCTAGGCTTATTCAACTGGAGGTGGGTTTACAGCCTCGGCACCACTCCATGTTCCTCGGGCTCAATTATCCGATCATCCAACCAATCATCGATCATATCACCGGCGATGATTACCGTGCTATGCATCTTCCATTCGCCAGGGGGAACTGTGTTTACACATCATACGATGGTTTTCATCAATCACCATATCCAGATATTTGTCGACACAGCTTGTTGCTAAATAATCTTCAGTGTGTGAAACGTATCAACCTTCCATGCGATGGATGGCTTTTGCAAACCCGACATGCGGCGATGTGGTTCATGCCAACAGCAAAAATGCACAACTTGATTTGTACTGATATCTAGACAGAGCCATGTGTCCTGCTGCTGTAGCATGACCCTCTTTTGTTGGATATTATGTACTGTTGTTAGTTTGAAGCACTCCTCTGGTTAGAAGGATAGATACCTTTGTGAGATCAAGTGCATCCTAACTCGCCTACGTAGGATGCACTTGATCCCAGAAAGGTATCTATCCTTCTAACCAGAGGAGTGCTTCAAACTAACAACAATACATAATATCCAACAAAAGAGGGTCATGCTATATATATATATATATATATATATATATCAATTAGGCTTCAAGTGTGTACTTGTTGGTGAAAGTGCTGTCCAATGGGAATTATATTTTGTATTACTCATGTGGCCTAAAAAGTCTGTTGCACAGCCTTGTAACTTCTTACCCCATTTCTAAATTTGTACTAGTCCTCTATACCATATATTGCGCTACTCGTACTACTACCTCCCTCCTGGTTTACTGGTCCCCTTCGTAACTTGTGTCGAATTTTGACCATAAATTTCACTAAGTAAATGTTAATGCATGTCACAAAAAATTATATCGTTTTATTCGTATTTGAACATAGTTTCCAATGGAATAATTTTTGGTGACAGATACGTCTCCAATGTATCTATAATTTTTGATTGTTTCATGCTATTATATTATCTATTTTGGATGTTAATGGGCTTACTTATACACTTTTATATTATTTTTGGGACTAACCTACTAACCCAAGGCCCAATACAAATTGCTGTTTTTTTGGCTATTTCAGTGTTTCGAAGAAAAGGAATATCAACCGGAATCCAAACAAAATGAAACCTTCGGGAGAGTTATTTTTGGAACAAACGTGTTCCAGGGGACTTGGAGTGGACTTCATGAAATCAACGAGGAGGCCACGAGGCAGGTAGGCGCGCCCCCACCCTTGTGGGCCCCTCATAGCTCCACCGACCTACTTCTTCCTCCTATATAAATCCATATACCCCGAAAACATCCAGGAGCACCACAAAACCCTATTTCCGCCACCGCATCCTTCTCTACCCAAGAGATCCCATCTTGGGGCCTTTTCCGGAGCTCCGCCGGAGGGGGAATCAATCACGGAGGGCTTCTACATGAACACCGTAGCCTCTCCGATGATGTGTGAGTAGTTTACCTCAAACCTTTAGGTCCATAGTTATTAGCGAGATGGCTTCTTCTCTCTCTTTGGATCTCAATACAATGTTCTCCTCGATCTTCTTAGAGATCTATTTGATGTAACTCTTTTTGCGGTGTGTTTTTGAGATCCGATGAATTTTGGATTTATGATCAAGTTTATCTATGAACAATATTTGATTCTTCTCTGAAATCTTTTATGTATGATTGGTTATTTTTGCAAGTCTCTTCGAATTATCAGTTTGGTTTGGCCTACTAGACTGATCTTTCTTGCTTTGGGTTCAATCTTGTGGTGTCCTTTCCTAGTGAAAACAAGGGTAGCAAGGCACATATTGTATTGTTTCCCTCAAGGATAAAAAGATGAGGTTTATATCATATTGGATGAGTTTATCCCTCTACATCATGTCATCTTGCTTAATGCGTTACTCTGTTCTTATGAACTTAATACTCTAGATGCATGCTGGATAGCGGTCGATGTGTGGAGTAATAGTAGTAGATGCAGAATCGTTTCGGTCTACTTGTCGCGGATGTGATGCCTATATACATGATCATGCCTAGATATTCTCATTATTAGGCACTTTTCTATCAATTGCTCGACAGTAATTTGTTCACCCAATGTAATACTTATGCTATCTTGAGAGAAGCCACTAGTGAAACCTATGGCCCCCGGGTCTATCTTTTATCATATAAGTTTCCAACCTATTTTATTTCGCAATCTTTACTTTCAATGTATATCATAAAAATACCAAAAATATTTATCTTATTATTATTATCTCTGTCAGATCTCACTCTCATAAGTGACAGTGAAGGGATTGACAACCCCTTTATCGCATTGGTTGCGAGGTTCTTATTTGTTTGTGTAGGTACGAGGGACTTGCACGTTGTCTCCTACTGGATTGATACCTTGGTTCTCCAAAACTGAGGGAAATACTTACGCTACTTTACTGCATCACCCATTCCTCTTCATGGGAAAACCAACGCAGTGCTCAAGAGGTAGCAAGAAGGATTTCTGGCGCCCTTGCCGGGGAGATCTACGCACAACTCAAGACATACCAAGTACCCATCACAAACTCTTATCCCTCGCATTACATTATTTTCTTTTTGCCTCTTGTTTTCCTCTCCCCCACTTCACCCTTGCCGTTTTATTCGCCCTCTTTTTCCGTTCCCCTTCTATTTTCTAGTTTGCCTCTTTTCGCTTGCTTCTTGTGTGCTTGTGTGTTGGATTGTTTGTCACGATGGCTCAAGATAATACTAAATTGTGTGACTTTTCTACTACCAACAATAATGATTTTATTAGCACTCCGATTGCTCCTATTACCGATGCTGAATCTTGTGAAATTAATACTGCTTTGCTGAATCTTGTCATGAAAGATCCGTTTTCCGGCCTTCCTTGTGAAGATGCCGCTACCCATCTAAACAGCTTTGTTGATTTGTGTGATATACAAAAGAAGAAAGATGTGGATAATGATATTGTTAAATTGAAGCTATTCCCGTTTTCACTTAGAGATCGTGCTCAAACTTGGTTTTTGTCCTTGCCTAAAAATAGTATCGATTCATGGAATAAGTGCAAAGATGCTTTTATCTCTAAGTATTTTCCTCCCGCTAAAATCATCTGACATAGAAACGATATTATGAATTTTAAGCAACTTGATCATGAACATCATTTTCTAAGGATGGATGAACATCATGATCAAGTTACTTAAAATTCATAATGATAAAATTAATGATACGTAATTGTCCTACACATGGTTTGAATCTTTGGATGATTATACAATTTTTTTATGCCGGATTGAATTTTTCTTCTATAAATCTTTTAGATTCGGCCGCGGGAGGCACTTTTATGGATATAACTTTAGGAGAAGCTACTAAACTCTTATACAATATTATGGTTAATTATTCTCAATGGCACACTGAAAGATCTACTAGTAAAAAGGTGCATGCAATAGAAGAAATTAATGTTTTGAGTGGAAAGATGGATGAACTTATGAAATTGTTTGCTAGAAAGAGTGTTTCTTCTGATCCTAACGATATGCCTTTGTCTACTTTGATTGAGAATAATAATGAATCTATGGATGTGAATTTTGTTGGTAGGAACAATTTTGGTAATAACGCATATAGAGGTAATTTTAATCCTAGGCCGTTTCCTAGTAATTCCTCTAATAATTATGGTAATTCGTACAACAATTCTTATGGAAATTATAATAAGATGCCCTCTGATTTTGAATCTAATATTAAATAATTTATTAGTTCACAAAAGAGTTTCAATGCTTTGATTGAGGAAAAACTGTCTAAGATTGATGAGTTGGCTAGGAACGTGGATAGAATTTCTCTTGATGTTGATTCTTTGAAACTTAGATCTATTCCACCTAAGAATGATATCAATGAGTCCCTCAAAGCTATGCGAATTTCCATTGATGAATGCAAAGAAAGAACCGCTAGGATGTGTGCTAAAGAGATTGCTTTGTGAAAGCGTGTTCTTCTAGTTTTCATGATAATAAGGATGAAGATTTAAAAGTGATTGATGTGTCCCCTATTAAATCTTTGTTTTGCAATATGAATCTTGATAATGATGGGACTGGAGATGAGTCAACTTTACTTAAAAGGCATCCCAATGATTCAGAGTTTTTAGATCTTAATGCTAAGATTAGTAAAAGTGGGATTGGAGAGGTGAAAACTTTACATAGCAATGAACCCACTATTTCAGATTTCAAGGAATTTAATTATGATAATTTCTCTTTGATAGATTGTATTTCCTTGTTGCAATCTGTGCTAAATTATGTGCATGCTTATAGTCAAAATAAAGCTTTTACCAAACATATCGTTGATGCTTTAATGCAATCTTATGAAGAAAAGCTTGAATTAGAAGTTTCTATTCCTAGAAAACTTCATGATGAGTGGGAACCTACTATTAAAATTAAATATCATGAATGCTTGCTTTATGTGATTTGGGTGACAGCGTTTCCACAATTCCGAAAACTTTGTGTGATGTGTTAGGTTTCCATGAAATTGATGATTGTTCTTTAAATTTGCGCCTTGCGGATTCCACTATTAAGAAACCTATGGGAAGGATTAATGATGTTCTTATTTTTGCGAATAGAAATTATGTGCACGTAGAGTTCATTGTTCTTGATATAGATTGCAATCCTACATGTCCCATTATTCTTGGTAGACCTTTCCTTAGAACGATTGGTGCAATTATTGACATGAAAGAAGGAAATATTAGATTCCAAATTCTGTTAAGGAAAGGCATGGAACACTTTCCTAGAAATAAAATTAAATTACCTTATGAATCTATTATGAGAGTCACTTATGGATTGCATACCAAAGATGATAATACCTAGCTCTATTCTTGTTTTTATGCCTAGCTAGGGGCGTTAAACGATAGCGCTTGATGGGAGGCAACCCAATTTTATTTTTGTTCCTTGCTTTTTGGTTCCGTTTAGTTATAAATAATTCATCTAGCCTCTGTTTATATGTGGTTTTATGCTTTTAATTAGTGTTTGTGCCAAGTAGAACCTTTGGGAAGACTTGGGGAAAGTCTTTGCAATCTTGCTGTAAAAAACAGAAACTTTTGTGCTCACGAGATTTGCTGCCATTGTTTACTGGTGAGTGCGATTAAGTTGATTCTTTTTGCGGATGATTAATAGAAAAATTACTCACTTCCAGCAATTTATTTTAGAATTTTTTGGGTTACAGAAGTATTCGAAACCTACAGATCTCTATAGACTGTTCTTTTTTCGTTTGTTGTTTGCTTATTTTGATGAATCTATGGCTAGTACCGAAGGTTATGAACCTTAGATAAGTTGGAATACAGTAGGTTTAACACAAATATAAATAAAGAATGAGTTCATTACAATAGCTTAAGTGGTGGTTTGTTTTCTTATACTAATGGAGCTTATGAGATTTTCTGTTTAAGTTTTGTGTTGTGAAGTTTTCAAGTTTTGGGTAAAGATTTGATGGATTATGGAATAAGGAGTGGAAAGAGCCTAAGCTTGGGGATGCCCAAGGTATCCCAAGATAAAATTAAAGGACAACCAAAAGCCTAAGCTTGGGGATGCCCCGGAAGGCATCCCCTCTTTCGTCTTCTTCTATCGTAAACTTTACTTGAGGCTATATTTTTATTCACCACATGATATGTGTTTTGCTTGGAGCGTCTTGTATGATTTGAGTATTTTGTTTTTAGTTTACCACAATCATCCTTGCTGTACACACCTTTTGAGAGAGACACACTTGGATTGTAATTTATTAGAATACTCTATGTGCTTCACTTATATCTTTTGAGCTAGATAATTTTGCTCTAGTGCTTCACTTATATCTTTTAGAGCATGGTGGTAGTTTTATCTTATAGTAATTTTTGATCTCTCATGATTAACTTATATTATTTTGACAGTCCTTTAGAACAGCATGGTAATTTGCATTGGTTATAAAATAGTCCTAATATGATAGGCATCCAAGATGGGTATAATAAAAACTATCATAGAAAGTGCATTGAAAACTATGAGAAGTTTGATACTTGATAATTGTTTTGAGATATAAAGATGGTGATTTTAGAGTGTGCTAGTTGAGTAGTTGTGAATTTGATAAATACTTGTGTTCAAGATTGCAAGTCCCGTAGTATGCATGTATGGTAACCGTTGTGTAACAAATTTGAAACATGAGGTGTTATTTGATTGTCCTCCTTATGAGTGACTATTGGGGACGAGCGATGGTCTTTTCCTACCAATCTATCCCCCTCGGAGCATGCACATAGTGCTTGGTTTTTGATGACTTTTTCATTTTTGCAATAAGTATGTGAGTTCTTTATGACTAATGTTGAGTCCATGGATTATACACACTCTCACCTTCCATCATTGCTAGCCTCTTCGGTACCGTGCATTGCCCTTTCTCACCTTGAGAGTTGGTGCAAACTTCGCTGGTGCATCCAAACCCCGTGATATGATATGCTTTGTCACACATAAGCCTCCTTATATCTTCCTCAAAGCGGCCACCATACCTACCTATTACGGCATTTCCATAGCAATTCCGAGATATTGCCATTTATGACATGCTTCATCATTGTCATATTGCTTTGCATAATCATGTAGTTGACATCGTATTTGTGGCAAAGCCGCCATGCATAACTTATCATACATGTCACTCTTGATTCATTGCCCTTCCTGGTACACCGCTGGAGGCATTCATATAGAGTCATATTTTGTTCTAGTATCGAGTTGTAAATAAATAGAAGTGTGATGATCATCATTAATAGAGCATTGTCCCAAAGAAAAAGAAAAAAGAAAGGCCCAAAAATAAAGAGAAATAAAAAGGGACAATTCTACTATCCTCTTTTTCCACACTTGTGCTTCAAAGTAGCACCATGATCTTTATGATAGAGAGTCTCTTGTTTTGTCACTTTCATATACTAGTGGGTATTTTTCATTATAGAACTTGGCTTGTATATTCCAATAATGGGCTTACTAAAATGCCCTAGGTCTTCGTGAGCAAGCAAGTTGGATGCACACCCACTTAGTTTATTTTGTTGAGCTTTCATACACTTATAGCTCTAGTGCATCCGTTGCATGGAAATCCCTACTCCTTTCATTGACATCAATTGATGGGCATCTCCCTAGCCCGTTCATTAGCCTCGTCGATGTGAGATTTTCTCCTTTTTTGTCTTCTCCACATAACCTCCATCATCATATTCTATTCCACCCATAGTGCTATATCCATGGCTCACGCTCATGTATTGCGTGAAAGTTGAAAAAAGTTTGAGATTACTAAAGTATGAAACAATTGCATGGCTTGTCTTCGGGGTTGTGCATGATGAGAGCATTCGTGTGTGACGAAAATGGAGCCTGGCCAAACTATATGATTTTGTAGGGATGAACATTCTTTTGCCATGTTATTTTGAGAAGACATGATTGCTTAGTTAGTATGCTTGAAGTATTATTATTTTTATGTCAATATTAAACTTTTTTCTTGAATCTTTCGTATCTGAACATTCATGCCACAATAAAGAAAATTACATTGAGAATTATGCTAGGTAGCATTCCACATATAAAATTATGTTTTTATCATTTACCTACTCAAGGACGAGCAGGAATTAAGCTTGGGGATGCTTGATATGTCTCCAAGGTATCTATAATTTTTTATTGTTCCATGCTATTATATTATCTGTTTTGGATGTTAATGGGCTTATTTATACACTTTTATATTATTTTTGGGACTAACCTACTAACCCAAGGCCCAGTTCAAATTGTTGTTTTTTGCCTATTTCAGTGTTTCGTAGAAAAGGAATATCAAACGGAATCCAAACGGAATGAAACCTTCGGGAGAGTTATTTTTGGAACAAACGTGATCCAGGGGTCTTGGAGTGGACGTCAAGAAATCAATGAGGAGGCTACGAGGCAGGGAGGCGCGCCTGCCCCCCTGGGCGCACCCCACCATCATGGGCCCCTCATAGCTCCACTGACTTACTTCTTCCTCCTTTATATATATCCATATACCCCAAAAACATCCAGGAGCACCACGAAACCCTATTTCCACCGCCACAACCTTTTGTACCCAAGAGATCCCATCTTGGGGCCTTTTCCGGAGCTCCGCCGGAGGGGGAATCAATCACGGAGGGCTTCTACATCAACACCACAGCCTCTCCGATGATGTGTGAGTAGTTTACCTCAGACCTTCGGGTCTATAGTTATTAGCTAGATGGCTTCATCTCTCTCTTTGGATCTCAATACATTGTTCTCCTCGATCTTCTTGGAGATCTATTTGATGTAACTCTTTTTGCGGTGTGTTTGTCGAGATCCGATGAATTGTGGGTTTATGATCAAGTTTATCTATGAACAATATTTGATTCTTCTTTGAAATATTCTATGTATGATTGGTTATCTTTGCAAGTCTCTTCGAATTATCAGTTTGGTTTGGCCTACTAGATTGATCTTTCTTGCAATGGGAGAAGTGCTCAGCTTTGGGTTCAATCTTGCGGTGTCCTTTCCCAGTGACAGCAGGGGCAGCAAGGCACGTATTGTATTGTTGCCATCGATGATAAAAAGATGGGGATTATATCATATTTCTTGAGTTTATCCCTCTACATCATGTCATCTTGCTTAATGGTTACTCTGATCTTATGAACTTAATACTCTAGATGCATGATGGATAGCGGTCGATGTGTGGAGTAATAGTAGTAGATACAGAATCGTTTCGGTCTACTTGTCGCAGACGTGATGCCTATATACATGATAATGCCTAGATATTCTCATAATTATGCAATTTTCTATCAATTGGTCGACAGTAATTTGTTCACCCACCGTAATACTTATGCTATCTTGAGAGAAGGAACTAGTGAAACCTATGGCCCCCGGGTTTATATTTTATCATATAAGTTTCCAATCTATTTTATTTCGCAAGCTTTACTTTCAATCTATATCACAAAAATACAAAAAATATTTATCTTATTATTATTATCTCTATCAGATCTCACTCTCGTAAATGACAGTGAAGGGATTGACAACCCCTTTATCGTGTTGGTTGCGAGGTTCTTATTTGTTTGTGTAGGTACGAGGGACTTGCACGTAGTCTCCTACTGGATTGATACCTTGGTTCTCAAAAACTGAGGGAAATACTTACGCTACTTTACTACATCACCCTTTCCTCTTCAATGGAAAACCAATGCAGTGCTCAAGAGGTAGAAGTGACATGCAATGAAATTTTGTTAGTTAAACCTGTGGTTAAAATGTGACACTAAATACGACTAGTAAGTAGTACAGTAGTAGTACTAGTATACGTCGGTCAAATTATTCATCACATCCACACATTGAATTGACGTGACAACACGCTGCGCATGAGGTCACACAAGAATCCCGGCGGCGTCTTCGGGTATTGTGAACTTTAGATTTGGAGTACCACTTATCTGTCAAAATCTTTCATCATTCACTTAAAACAGTCGATTGATCATACATTGAGTACCATATAACTGGAATTAACTGATGCAAGTCTAAGAAGGATTGGCCGATGCTGCCGGCTGGCGTCAAGTTCGATCCCGCGGATCAAGAGCTGATCGAGCACCTTGAGGCCAAAGTGACTGCTGACAGCGCGAGATCTCACCCTCTCATCGATTTGTTCATACCAACCATCGACAGCGAGCATGGCATATGCTACACCCATCCTGAGAAACTTCCAAGTAAGACACCTATCGACCGTCTACTTGCACAAACATATTTCTTTGTTTATAGCTCTATTTTCTTTTTAGACGCAGACCTAGTGAAGCAATTACAATTTGGCAGTTAATAAAAAGTGAAACAAGTGACTGCAACATGCCAAAGATGTTATGAAAATGCCAACCACATACACTAAAACCTGTATTCGACAATACTGCAGGTATCACACTGAGTGGCCTAAGCAAGCATTTCTTCCAGCGCAATTCCAGGGCAGTCAAAAGGGGCATGTGGATGCGTTGCAAGATACAGTCGGAGTGCGACATGAACGCCATGTGGCACAAGACCGGCAATACCTTGCCGGTGGTGGTCAACGGCCGGCAGACGGGCAGCAAAAAGGTTCTGGTGCTGCACACCAACAAGAACTTCGACCAGCAGAGAACCAACTGGGTGATGCACCAGTACCACCTCAGGGACCCGGAGCAAGAGAAGGAGCGGGAGCTGGTCCTCTACAAGATTTTCTACCAGACGAACCCTAGGGCCAGGAGTAAAAAGATTATAAGTTAGTTTGGTATTGGTACTTGTACTACCTTGTCGTCCGCAAGTTGGTATTGTTGTTAACGATCTTTCGGTATGAACTTGGCATTTGCTTCCAACCATCATGCAGAGGGTCGTCGTGGATATAAAGCCGAATCATTTGTTTCAAAACGAATTTTGAGGCACTTGATTTTTATTTGATGGGTAGCATAAGGACCTGCCGTTCAAATTCCCAGCTCTCCAAATTTTTCGAAACAAGTGCATGCACTTATTATCACGATGAAAAAACAATATACCTGCTGCATCCCAGTTATCAGTCTGTACTTGCATAATTCTCTCGTTTGTTGAGCAGGTATATTGTTTTTCAGGTCGAGCAAGTTTCGACTGGGCTGTAGACTGCCCAGGCTTGGTTTTGTTTTTAACAGGCCCAGCCCATAACGACAACAGGGCACAAAGATCCAGCAGGAATCTAGTGGCCTTTGGCCTGCCAGTGTTAGTTATATTTTTTCTTAGAACATCTGCAGGCAGTTTTTTTACTGAATCAAACACACAACCCAGTTCTATTTTCCTCTTGAAATGCCATGTCCTAAATCCGTTTTCTAATCTCTACCTATAGTTTTACTAGTTCATACACAAGTATCATTATCTTGAAAATACATAAAGTTCACTTTTCATATTTACATCCTTATCTTTGTTGTTGTTTTCCCTCCCAGCACTGATTTTTTTACCACTGATTTCCCCTTAAACCAACTCAATTGTCCCACGTCTTATTTTCTTACAAATACAAAACGATTTTTTTGGCAAATCAATAAGTTCTTAAAAATTGCTTATCATTTCGGGGTTACAACAGTTCGGACTCGACTGAAATATGCAAAATAAGGTTAAACTTTTTGACCGTGGTCCTGGGCAGAATATGGGTTGTAAAAAGTTACTTAAGAATTAGAAAATGGGCTACAAATTATAATTTTTTTAGCAAATGGGCTCTATGTTGTCTGCCACAGATTTGGAGGCTGACTTGTGGGCCTACTAAGTTCATGCCTACACAAGGTTTCTCAAAAAAAAGAAACTTAGTCATCAATCGACTCTACCAGCGTCAGACCATTAGATGTCAATCTAACGGCAATAGTGCTTCTTTAGTCTCTGATCTTCCTACTCCGGCCGCCCATACCAGCGCCGGCGGAACCGCCTGCTCCTGCCTCCCATGGCTGGCTGTGCTGCCGGGCAGGCCTCACGGCCTCACCATACTCGCATCCCTGGCCTGTCTATCTGTCTACTCACCCACACCTCCTGTTATTTTCCGGCGACGACAGCCGATCTAGTCAACCCTCGTACTCCCCACCGCGTGAGCAGGCACTGTCGTGTCTTCCCCAGCTCCATGTCATTCCCTTCGTAGGCCTTGCCGTCGTCCACCACCCTGGTGCTCTCGGCGCGGCGTGGTCAATGTGGTCAACGAATGACATCCATCGAAAGTGGACTATATGTGGAGAGGCTGACAGCAGGGTCCACGGCTGCACACAAGGAAATGCCTCCTTATTACACGCAAAATAATGATTCCTCCACCTGACATCTGGGACCCACCGGAAGGGCCTTTGTATTTCATGAAAAAAGTTCCCCGCACTGACAGCTTGGACCCACCAGCTATATCTTCGCACGCAAGGAAGTACCTCCTTATTACGCACAAAAAAATGAATACCCCCCTGCGTGGGAGGTTGACATGTGGGCCTAATAAGTCGACGGGGATGGAGGACTTTGTAAACTTAGTCAATATGAACGATTCTAGCTCCAGTGACCGTATGATGTCCATCCAATGGCTGTAGTGCTTCTTCAGCCTCTGGTCTTCTTGCTCCAGCCGCCCAAAACAGCGCAGGTCGTGTCGCGTGCTCCTGCCTCCCGTGGCCGGCTGTGATGCAGCAGAGGCCTCACCGCCCCCTACTACTCCCACCGCTGGCCAGGCCATCCGCCTCTACTCACCCACACCCCTGTTATTCTGCGGCGACGGCATCCTCACACCACAGCCGAACCAGTGAACCCTCATACTTGAAATAATTATTCCTCCTCCTGACAGCAAGGACCCACCATACAGGCCACCGTATTTCATGAAAAAAATGTTTCCCCCTAACTGCTGGGACCCACCAGCTAGATCTTCGCATGCAAGGAAGTATGTAGCGTTGTCATTCTGGTCGCGAATGTGTACGTAGATACTGGTCGATGTAGAGGCGCGCACGTAGCATGTACACGTACGTACAACGGCCAAGGTGCAAGAAAGTAAATACGGCCACATACATACATACCAGCGGGCTCTCGAACGCCTACTCGTGCATACGTATGACCAGGGCTCGTGTACATGGCTGGGTCAGAACGGAGAAACTGTGTCATTGTCGTGTTCATGGGGAGCCAACTGGCTGGGTGAGAACAGAATGCGTTGTCGTGTTCATCGGGAGCCAACCGGCTTGGCGTACTGCAGAATGGAGCAAACGGCCTTGTGTTCGACCGGCCACGATCGAAACAGGATCATGTTCATCGGGAGGGGTCTGGCGTACCACAAAATGGAGGAAACAGACTTCTGTTGGACCTCCTATGGTCGAAACGGGGTCCTATTGACCGGGTGGGGTGTTGCGTACTGCAAAACGGAGAAAACGGACTTGTGTTGGAGCGCTACGGTCGAAACGGGGGTCCTGTTCATCGGGAGGGGTGTGGCGTACCGCAAAACAGGACTCCAGGGATACTGCTCATCTCCACCGCCGACCTCCTCCAGCCTCCATGGGGTACTGTTCATCCACCGCCGACCTCCTCCAGCCTCCACTTGCGACTATTCATCCATGGGCTCCTGTTCATCCAGGCTCCACCGACTATTGTTCAACCAGCCCTCTCCATGGGGTCTTGTTCAACCACCACTCCACGGGCTACTGTTCATCCAGCACTCCACCGACTACTGTTCAACCAGCCCTCCACCGGCTACTGTTCGATCAGCCCTCCACGGGGTCCTGTTCATCCAGCCCTCCACCGGGTCCTGTTCATCCAGCCATCCACGGTGTACTATTCATCCACCGGCTCGATTGATCGGGGTACTGTTCATCCACAGCAACGGCCTCTACTACCACGGGTACATGTTCATCCAACCCCACCAGGAACTATTCATCCAAACCCCCCAACAACACTTACTGTTCATCTAGAGGCAACATCGATCGACTTAAGTTAGCAGCAGTAGCGAAGGAATCGCTCGATCAGGTTTAGTTAACAGCCATCGATCGATCACTCGGGTTCAGTAACGCGTAGCCTGTAGTGC
This sequence comes from Triticum monococcum, assembly GCA_034509565.1. Lineage (NCBI taxonomy): Eukaryota > Viridiplantae > Streptophyta > Magnoliopsida > Poales > Poaceae > Triticum > Triticum monococcum. Next base: position 576,163,653 of record CM067847.1, read on the forward strand.
AGTCACTCGGGTTCAGTTAGAGCCCAATGCCTTGCTCAGGTTCAGTTAGAGCGCAACGCCTCGCACACACGTGCATACATACGAGAGAAACGTGCATCGCTCGTCCCCCGACCAGCCACCGTAACTGGGAACTCCCCAATATTTTCCTCGCCCTCGCTTCTAGCACGGTTTTTTCCGTCATGGACGGCCCAAAGAATGTCACGCAGCTGCATCTTCGGCCCGCCCAGGATGAAAATCCCATTTTCTATCATGATTTTTTGTCATAGAAGTAGGACCCCACCACATCTATGATGATACCAGGTTTTGTCACAATCACAGAAGTGTCATAAGTATGACAGATATTTTTTCGTTTGGCCCAAAATGTAATGGATGTGTCTTTTTATTGTAGTGAGTAGAGGTCGAGCCTATCCTTCCTCATCATGTACGGTGTCGTGAGCTGGGTTCGGGCCAGTACCGTCGTCGGGGTCATTGGGGAAGGCACTCCTCCACTCATCAATGTTGATCTCCTTGTCCTCGGGGCCCACCTCGATGCCCTCCGCACCGCTGTCGCCGCCGCCTTCGTCCTTTTCATCATAGGAGACCGCGATAACCTCGCCGCCGTCCATGCCGCCGTCCTTGCTGCCTTTGACCTCTTCATCGGAGGAGAGCGCGATAACCTCGCCGCCATCCATGCCAGCAAAGATCACCCGCTCCGCCTCCACGAGCTCCGGGTGCTGCCGGCGGAGCTCTTGCATGTAGGCCTCGTCGGCGGCCTTGGCCTCGAGACCCTCCCATGCCTCGCGGTGCTCCTGCACCATAGCCGAGCTCACCACCCCTGGCTCCAGCGGAATGAGGTCGACCGGACGTGTGCCGAAGGGGAAATTGAGCCTAGTCGTCGCGCCATGGTAGCGTACCTGCCAGGGGTCATACTCCATGGCAGCGAGCTCGGTCGTGTGGAAGCTACGAAGCCACCGGTGGGTGTGGGTCTCTCGATCTATAATCTCGGCGACCCACGTCCCCCACCGCCACTGCCGGACCCCGAAGTAGGACTTCGTCGGCTGCCGGGTCCGGGGGAGGACGGGGAAGTCCTCGAACCAGCGTAGGGGTGCAGTGGCGGGCGGATCGGGAGACCGGCGATGACGGATCGGGCCCGCGAAGGGCGATGAGGAAACCTCGGCGACCACCTCGCCGGCGTCGGGTGAAAAGGCCGCGATAAACCTCTTTTTGGCCATTGGCTACTTGAGCTCCCCGGCACACAGGCATAGGTTGAGGATGGAGGCGTCGGCGATGGCGGCGACCTACCAATGGTTTCGAGGGTTGTGTGTGTCTGTGTGAGCGGAGGTTGTGTTTGAGCAAATATTGCGGCAACTGAAAATTTTACTAGGTGGGAGTAACAAGGCGGGGCTACTGAAAATTTGGATCAAGGGCGAGCAGATATTTTTGAGATTGCGAGGGATGCAGAGGTGGGACTAAAATGCTGGGGCTACTAAAAATTTGAATCAAGGGACTGAAGCAGAGCGGGAGTAACAGACATCGCACACGGTCCGCACATACTAATCGTGAGCTATCAAACATTAAAACCTTCCGGGAAGTAGATATTATTGAGATTGCGAGGGATGCAGAGGCGGGAGTTTTGGGGGAGCGAGCTAGTGTGCTTGACACGCCGATTGTGGACTGTAGCCGACACCCGTTCTCACGTAAGCCATAGCCGTACTATACACTGACGGTGCTCCAATATATTTTGTACTACATCTCACACGGTTGGTGAGAATAAACTGTGTGGGATCTACTTGATTTGAATTACAAAATGGGGTCACAGCGGCAATGGACGGTGTGTGGATTGCTAGACCTTTTATCTGTAGTGAACATGCAACTGTATGTGTGTAGTAAAAAAATTGGAATTATTCAGGGTTCGTTTGGACATTTCATACATGAAACTACTTTTCTAGCCATTGCAGGTGCACAATTCAAAATTAAACTACATGCACATGCTCCTGTGCATACAAATTGGTTGAAAAATCAAATTTGTGTCCTTCAGTGCATGCTTAGGTCCCAGGGAAGAAATGGGAATGAATTTTTTGGCATTCGTTTGGCCTTTTTTATAAATTAACTGGGTTTTCTAGGCATTTTATGTGCATAATTCAAATTTGAACTACAAGCACATGCTCCAATGCACCAAAGTTGGTTGAAAAATCACATGTGTGTCCTTGGGTGAAATTCTAGGTCCCATGCAAGAGATGGGAATGAAATTCAAACACCATGACACTGTTCATTGCCGGCAAAACGTTGAGATGCCTGGTTTTTAAATTCTAGAAAATCCAAAACTCGTCTTAAATTCATGAAACTTGGCATGCTATCATGGAGCGGCATCAACATGCCGTGGTGAAAATTTTGTCCCATTTGGGGCAGATTCGGGTATAAGCTTCTCACAAACCAGAGCTTCTCACAACAAGCATGATGGTGTCGATAGGGAACATACCACCTTTGGTGACGGGACGATATCTGTTGCCTCTTATTGCTTTCAAAAAAATTCTAGTGTCAACATAGATCAACAGGAGTGTTGTGTTCAATCTTGGAATTTTTCAGGGTTCATTTGGCCTTTTTATACATTAATTGGGTTTTCTAGGCATTTTATGTGCATAATTCGAATTTGAACTACAAGCACATGCTCCAATGCACCAATGTTGGTTGAAAAATAACATGTGTGTCCTTGGGTGAATTTCTAGGTCCCATGCAAGAGATGGGAATGAAATTCAAACACCAGGGCACTATTGATTGCCGGCAAAACATTGAGATGCCAGGTTTTAAAATTCTAGTAAATCCCAAATTCCTATGAAATTCATGAAACTTGGCATGCTGTCATGGAGTGACATCAACATGTCGTGTTAAAAATTTGTCCCATTTGGGCCAGGTTCGGGTATATGCTTCTCACAAACCAGAGCTTCTCAGAACAAGCATGATGGTTTCGGTAGGGAACGTCCCTCCTTTGGGGACGAAACGATATCGATTGCCTCTTATTGCTTTCAAAAAATTTCTCATGTCAACATAGAACAACATGAGTGTTGTGTAAATTTTTGGGATTTTTTGGGGTTCGTTTGGACACTTTTATCCATTAACTGAGTTTTCAATGCATTTATGTGCATAATTCAAATTTGAACTATATGCACATGCTCCAATGCACTAAGGTTGGTTGAAAAATCTAATCTGTGTCCTTGGGTGAATTTCTAGGTCCCACGCAAGAGATGGGAATGAAATTCAAACACCGGGGCACTATTGATTACTAGCAAAATGTTGAGATGCCTGGTTTTTAAATTCTAGTAAATCCAAAACTCGTCTGAAATTCATGAAACTTGGCATGCTTTCATGGAGCAACATCAACATGTCGTGGTAAAAAATTTGTCCCGTTTGGGGCAGGTTTGGGTATATGCTTCTCACAAACGAGAGCTTCTCACAACAAGCATGGTGGTTTCGGTAGGGAACATCCCACCTTTGGGGACGAAAGGATATCCATTGCCTCTTATTGCTTTCAAAAAATTTCTCTTGTCAACATAGAACAACAGGAGTGTTGTGTCAATTTTTGGGATTTTTTGGGGTTCGTTTGGAGATTTTTATGCATTAACTAAGTTTTTAATGCCTTTATGTGAATAATTCAAATTTGAACTACATGCACATGCTCCAGTGCATATTAATTGGTTGAAAAATCGAATCTGTGTCCTTGGGTGCATGCTTAGCTCCCATGGAAGAAATGGGAATGAATTTCAAACACCAGGGCACCGTTGATTGCCGGCAAAACATTGAGATGCCTCGTTTTTAAATTCTAGTAAATCCAAAGCTCGTCTGAAATTCATGAAACTTGGCATGCTTTCATGGAGCGGGATCAACAGGCCGTGGTAAAAATTTTGTCCCGTTTGGGGCAGGTTAGGGTTTATGCTTCTCACAACAAGCATCATGGTTTCGGTAGGGAACGTCCCACCTTTGGGGATGAAACGATATCCACCGCCTCTTATTGCTTCCAAGAAATTTCTCGTGTCAACATAGAACAACAGGAGTGTTGTGTCAATTTTTGCGATTTTTTGGGGTTCTTTTGGACATTTTTATGCATTAACTGAGTTTTCAATGCATTTATGTGCATAATTCAAATTTGAACTACATGCACATGCTCCAGTGCATATAAATTGGTTGAAAAATCAAATCTGTGTCCTTGGGTGCATGCTTAGGTCCCATGCAAGAAATGGGAATGAATTTCAAACACCAGGGCACCGTTCATTGCCGGCAAAACATTGAGATGCCTCGTTTTTAAATTCTACTAAAACCAAAATTCGTCTGAAATTCATGAAACTTGGCATGCTATCATGGAATGACACCCGGCATGATGTTGTATTTTTCGTGTCCATTTTGAGAGAAGGCGCACTCGAAAAATAACAGCCAACAAAGGAATTTTGAAAAAATAGTTGCCACTTTAATATCTCAAACGTTTGTATAATTCAAACCGTGTGCGTTCTATTAACCATTCACGTGACGCCACATGTCTTGGTTGTAATGGCTGTAGGAGGTGCCGTGTGGATAGCTGCTTGACCTTGACTGAACAGGAGGCGTGCGAGCGCAGTCTAGTGCACAGGCTGACCGAGAGGCGTGCAAGCTGTCCTCCAATGTGCAGGCTCACACGGAAGCGTGTGAGCTGTATGCTGTGCAGGCTCACTCGGAAGGGAGCCCTTTGACTTTCATGTCCGCCCACCTTCCTCTCCATTAATGGCGCCCAAGCCGCTGTTTAATATGCGCGGCCTTACTGTTCGCCTCCCATTCCCCTCCCCCCCCCCCCCCCCCGCAGACCTCCACCGCCATGGCGCAGAATGATCATCTGCCACTAGTCTTCAAGTTTGGTGAAGTCGACTCCAAGCCAGAGGAGATAGAAAATAAGGAGGAATGGGGCCTCATGAACATGGCCCAGAATGAGCTCGCCACGGCGGTTGCTGCCCCTGCTCCCGTCCCAGCTCCCATCCCCGCGCCCGCGCCAACAACCATCCCTGTAGCATTAATGGGCAGGTCCCCGAGCACTATCGTAGAGCCGGAAGCCGCGGGCGTTTGCGAGGTCTCCGCGGACCCGCGTGAGCTCGTGTACATGCCAGCGCGAGTGCCCGTGCCCGTGCACGCCCCTCCACCCACCGTGGCGCCAGCCCCCGTGGATTTGGCTGCACCCGCCGCGCCCGTGCGCGCCCCTCCACACACCGCGGCGCTGGTCCCTGTGCGTTTGGCTACACCCGCCGCGGCCGTGCCCGTGCCCCCCCCCCACAGTGGCATGGGACGTTGCCGTCGACCGCTACCTCTCAACGGCGCCAGTTGCCGTCCTCCCGCGCCCCACCGGTCGATCGCGCGACGACATGATGTTTGATTTACATGTGAAGAACATTTTGTGCTGCCTTGAAGACTTCAACAATGGCGTCCCGGAGGACGGCAATGACAACGACGGCACGGCACGCCGCCTCCGCCGCCGCCGGAAAGGGTTTTTTGGGGTTTTAATACTGTATCTCGAATTCTCGATCATACGAATATAAATTCGTAGTGCGACTGAATGAAAGATTTGGTTTGAACGAACTTGCGTTTTTCTCTCTTAATGTACAGACTTATGAAATGATTTTCTTAAAAACGTCAACAGTTTTTAAATATAATACACTCATGGCAAATATTCTAGTTAGAACACCCGTATGCAAACCGACAGCTTCCCCATGAAGCCAAGGGAAAATGTGGCGAGCGGGATTTTTGCATCCCTTCAACGCAAATGGTTGTTTTGCATGACCCGTGTGCAACCACGTACAAAGAATTAGGTAAGATTTGCATATCTGACATTTTGGGAATGTTGCCATTTCTCAAAATGGAAAGATTTACATTTATTTATCTAGTAACATTGCCATTTGTCAACCTTGTAACACTGTGATTTGTTAAAATATGCAGCTACAAATCACTAGCACTATCTAATTTTTGCAACTAAAATCACTAGCACTATTCATATGGACACCACTAGCAGGCCTGAGTTCATGGACGCATATGAAAATGTACCATTGATTACATACAACAAGTCATCAACCCACAACGACAACGGGGATACACATTGGATTATAGATCATTTCCAACAAAACATTCTAGTAAAGTTTTTCTCACACAATCAATAACAAAGCGATGAAATGAACTTCAGCTCAACCACTCGTCGGCAATGGAAACGCTTGCTTTGAACCAGAAGTGATTCTCTGGGAAGGCCAGCTACTGTCAATCTTGAGAACAACGCAAGACTGATCATCGAGGCTGAAGCGGCCTATGTCAGGACCCATATTGGGACGGTAGGGAAGCATAGTCATGTCCGATGTGTAGATGCAGTTGCTTCTCATAAATGGTAGTAAGGTTGTGTCAACAGCAACATGATCGCCTTCCACCATCATTGGATAGTTTTGTCCAAAGAAGAGCGAGTTTCCTCCAAGACTTCCAATACTGAACCAGGGAGATGGTGTTGGCGCTAGTAAACTAGTATCCATCCCGAATACCCTGCAACGGATGTTGGAATAGGTCCAGAGAGTGCGGCCATACGAGACAATACCTGCTTCCTTAGTAAAATCAGTAGTGGCCCATATACAGACAAGAAGAGGTGATCCATCGGAATAAGTTTCCAGGTGCCACTGAGTATATGGGTCCTGCTCTTCCTCATCCTCATGAATAAATTTTCAAGTATAGGTGGTGGAATGTTCACAGGACCTTGGAAACACAAGAAGGTTAATTAGTAAAGGGAAACTAGCTAACCCGCATGCATGTGGATGAAACAATTATAATTACGGTGGAAGACAAACGTACAGAAATCATGAGGATTCCATGCAAAAATAGTGCCATGAGTGGTGGCAGAAAACATAAGACCCTCGTACTGAATTGCATCACAGTACTCATCCTTGTATAGAAACTGATTTTTGAGCAATATCCATCGAGTCGAACCACGAAGGATGGCAACAAGCTTGTCGAAGATAGCGAGAACACAAGCATTCCTATAACCCCAAGAGCGGTTGGGAACTCAACAAATTGCTATCTTCCGTAGACGACAATCAGCATGACCGTATTTGAGCTCACGTAGAATACCGGTGTACTCAACCTCTGGGCAGTCGTCTGAGATTTTTCAAAGTGGAACCCGCTGATGAGTGTACACATTCACAAGTTCCCACTCGCAGTTGTACCCAATATAAACAACCCAATCTCCATTTGCGCCTACCCAAGCCTTGCCCTCAAGCGATGGCATCTTAATATCATACGTATCATTATCAAGTGGCATCAACTTACACAAGGCGAGGCTTCCCTCGTCCCTACGCCAGTCAGTAGGGTCACACCGAAGAAGATAGGGGAGATGAAACCGCTCCTGGACCCTTGGGTTCCTTGTAATGATGTTATTAGTTGAGTCGAGAATGGTCTTGAACAAACCTTCCATGCTAGCCGAGGTGATGATGTCACACCGATCAATGAGTTCCTCCATCGCGTCATCATTTAGATCGGGGCAAGAATAACGGGGTCGTTTGTGGCTTGTTCCCTCCATGGAGAAGACGATCAAACAATGGCAGAAGGAAGGGTGAAGGCAAATGGAGGAGGGAGGAAGAGCTAGCGTGCGACAGCAGTTCCAAATCGAGAGGGAAAGGCGAAGAGTCGGTGGACGGTTGCCATGGTACACGAAGTGGCGGATGGGGAGCGAACGGTTACCACAGAGGTCACACACTGACGACAAGGGTCGAGTGAACCGCATGCAATCCCATCGTACAACACACATGTCTTTTTAAGTTGAACCGTTTTTGTTCTCACCTTGATCTGGCTGACCGTTTATTTTGTGTTTCCTAATCACAAACAGTTCATTCGAGTGAACCGTATGCTGTATGTCGCACACACCTTCATCTGGCTGCCCGTTTGTTTTGTGTTGCCTAATCACAAATAGTTCATCCGAGTGAACTGTTTGCTATGTATCGCACACGCCTTCATCTGGCTGCCCGTTTCTTTTGTTCCTCCTCATCGCAAACAGTTAATTGAATTGAACCATATGCCCTTCACCGCACACGCAACTAAAATTTGAATCGTGTTTGATGCATCCTCCATCGCAAATGTTTTCACCTTTTTTGACGGTTTTCGTACACCACCGTTTGCGATTATTGCATCGCACATAGTTTCTCGAAGGATCTCTGATCGTAGTGTCGCGTTAGCAGCATCGTCGGTAGTGATCCTACATGTAATTATTACGAGAGAGGAAAATATGGTTGTAAAAATTTTCATGTCACTAAATTATCTCTCGTTATGTTGAGTTTGCTTTCATTTCTTTCTTCTTCCTTGCATATGCTAGTTTTTGCTTGGCTTGATAATGTGTTTGCTTAGTAAAACTACCCCAAGATCTCATCCTAATCGACGAGTTCTATTTGCGGTGTTGTTTGTCATGTATGGTAAAAAAGTTAGGGTTCTTATTCTAGTTAACATTGCATGTCATTCTAGCTTATGTTATAAACTAATCCATGTTGACAATATATCAATTGCTAGTTCATTTCATGCATCTTAGAACATTTATGTGCATGTTTCGTCATTTTCAAACGCCGCGCAGAACTAACCACAAACCTTCCCAAATCACCCCTCTTATTTCTACAGTAGCCTCCCCCCTCAAAGAAAGAAGACGTCGCCTCCTATCTATCCCTCTTCGCCTATAGATCCGATCCAGTCCCGGCCGATCACTCTTGCCTCGCCACCACTAATCGTTCGATTAGGTGCACCCGACCGACGACATTACACTCCGACCGGACCGCTCACATGGTATGTGTATCGCATTATCTCAATCCTAATCGGCTTATGCATCTACTTACTTTTCATCTAAAATCTGGTGTTGTTGTTTTTACAACAACTAGGGTTCTTATTCGGGCTAAGCATGTGGGTCAATCTAGCTAGGGTTCTCATTACCGGTTCATATTCTTCATCTTAGTGTAAGTACGCAAATGTTTAATCATTATGGGAGCAATATTTATAATTTATCGCCATCTCGTACTGTACCTACTTTAAGCAAGTCATAATCTTTATGGAAGTTAGAGAACATTAGTGAAGGCATGTAAAGAATAATGTGTATCAAAATGAAGAGTTTTGTAACTCTATACCTTGCCTTCTAGGTCGTCTCACAGATTTCCCTGTGTTCTCAGATATCAGAGGTCTTATTCATTGTCTAAACCATCAAGAAGACCTGATAGACCGTGATAGTGACACTGAAAGTGAACAAAAAGATGCACATATGGCCTCCACTACAGATGTAGAGGACATTGTTATTGCGAGCTCTGCATCTATGGTGAGAATGCGTTTACTTGCTGTAAATTGTGTACAGTCTGATATCCTTGTTGGTAGAGCAGTTCTTTGCAACCGTATGGTATGGCACAAATATTGAGAACACGTTGATCAGGATGACCAATGGCAGGCAGTTGCGCACCACTTGGGGTGCATTTAAGGAGCTTCTGGGATATCCTGACGAGGGGCTGAGGAAGCCCCTTGGCCTTCGTCTTCACCATGAGGGGGGGCTACTCACAAGGGTAAGTTGCGTCCTCATATGATCATCACCAAAACAGAGAAATGTGTCAAGAAGGAACTTATCCTTGTGAGTAGATTCGGACTACTGGAGCTCCACTTTCCCTGGTGAGCCTCTTGAAACCGGACCCTTGACTTCTCATGACGTCCTCAACTTGCGTCAGAAAAAGGAGCTTTGGGCCCCTACTACATGTCCTGAGGAGGCAGTTCCTTCTGCTTCTGGAGAGGATCAGGGTGATGATGGTGATTATGCTCCAGGAACTAAGCATTCCGCTGGCCAGTCAAGTTGGGCAGCTAAGCTCAAGCACAAGGTGAAGAAGCTCTTTTGCCTTCAGACCGATGTTCAACACAAAATCTACATGGCACATGTGGATGCCAAGAAGGCTTGTCAGGAGAGGAAGGCTATTATGAGGAAGCTTGAGATTCCAGTTCAGGATGGCGCTCAGGATCGTATCACTCTATAGGACAAGTGGATTTCAACACACTCTCATTGGAAGGACTCGGATGAGTCCAATGCTGCTACATCTGCTCCAGCTCGGGATCGGGAGATTGAGGAGCAGTCCAACGAGCCTGCTGACGAGTCTGTTGATGGGTCTGATTCTGAGGAGTCTAACGAGTCCATGGGAGGATACTAGCGCCATCTGGAGTTGCGTTAGGTCACTATTTGCCCCTTTTGGTGTCTTGATGCCAAAAGGGGAGAGGTTTAGGACCGGGGATTTGTCTTTCTGCAGGGTTTCCGAGTCACAAGCTTGCCTTTCTTCTTGGTTTCTATCGCTTGTGAACTCTTTTTCGTCATTTGCTTTGGGTTGTGTGACTTGTGAGACCATTTCATATGGTGTGAGACATGTGCTCCCTTATATATTATTTTATGTCTTATTATGCATGAGATCTCTCTTAGTGTTCCCTGTTTTATTATTATCTCTCTCATGCTTGTTCTAATGCATCTTTGCTTAGATTTACTTCTCTTATAGTTGCAGTTTTTCCCTTTCTATAAAATATAGGGGGAGTGTTGATCCTAGTGTGTGCACTTTGTATTTCAAAGGCATATTTATCTGGTGCACACATCTAGGGGGAGCGCGTCTATATATTGTGGTATTCGGTTTTCTTGTAGAACTATTGCTTTCCTTTGCAAATCCCGTATTTTCATCAATCCACAAAAAGGGGGAGATTGTTAGGGCATATTTCTCCCTTAGTGGTTTTGGTGATTTATGACAATACGCTTTGCGGACTAATCGTGTGTATCGATCTTTTTCAGAGGCTACTCTAGTTGACACAAGATGGTGGAGCCCCTCCAAAGCCTTCCATAGAAAACGGTGTTTTCCTATCAATTTCTTTTCGGTGGTTTGTATTGGGGAACATAGTAATTCAAACAAAATCCTACGATCACACAAGATCTATCTAGAAGATGCATAGCAACGAGACGGGAGAGTGTGTCCACATCTGGAGTTGCATAGTAACGCGGTTGATGTAGTCGAAAGTCTTCACGATCCAACCGATCCAAGTACCGAACGTACGGCACCTCCGTGTTCAGCACACGTTCAGCACGATGACGTCCCTCGAGCTCTTGATCAAGTAGAGGGTGAAGGGAGAGTTCCGTCAGCACAACGATGTGGCGACGGTGTTGGTGATATGATCCGCACAGGGCTTCGCCTAAGCACTACAACAATATGACCGAGGTGGTAAACTGTGGAGGGGGGCACCGCACACGGCTAAGGAACAACTGTTGTGCTTTGGGGTGCCCCCCGCCCCTGTATATAAAGGAGGAGGGGAGGATGTGGCCGACCTAGGGGGCGTGCCAAAGGGGGGAGTCCAACTAGGACTCCCAATCCTAGTTGGACTCCCTTTCCTTTTTCGGAGAGGGGGAAAGAGGGAAGGGAGAGGAAGAGGAGAAGGAAAGGGGGGTGCGCACCCTCCCTAGTCCAATTCTGACTCCCTATAGGGAGGTGGCACGGCTGCCCCTCGTAGGCTACCTCCCCTCTCCCCTATGGCCCATGTAGGCCCAATATTCCTCGGGGGGGGGGGGGGGTCCAGTAACCCCTCGGTACTCTGGAAAAATACCTGAATCACTCGGAACCATTCCGATGTCCGAATACAACCTTCCAATATATGAATCTTTACCTCTTGACCATTCTGAGACTCCTCGTCATATCCGTGATCTCATGCGGGACTCTGAACAAACTTCGGTCACCAGAACACATAATTCATAATACAAATCGTCATCGAACGTTAAGCATGCAGACCCTACGGGTTCGAGAACTATGTAGACATGACCGAGACACATCTCCGGTCAATAACCAATTGCATAACCTGGATGCTCATATTGGCTCCTACATATTCTACGAAGATCTTTATCGGTCAAACCACATAACAGCATTCGTTATTCCCATTGTCACCGGTATGTTACTTGCCCGAGATTCTATCGTCGGTATCATCATACCTAGTTCAATCTTGTTACCGGCAAGTCTCTTTACTCTTTTCGTAATGCATCATCCTGTAAGTAACTCATTAGTCACATTGCTTGCAAGGCTTATTGACGGTGTCCTGGACTAGGGGGTACTCACCACGTCGTCTCCCGATCTATTAGATTGGGCCGAGGCCCCCCATGGCCGTATACTCATGGGCCAGTTCGGCCAGCTGCCGCATACAAGGAAGATTCCACAAAGACTTGGCGATCAAGACAAGGACTTCTCCCCACCGGCGTATTCGGCTAGGACTCTTGTTAACCTAGGCCTCTGGTGCATTATATAAACCAGGGCCAGGCTAGTTGATAGAACATACACATCAACAATCGTACCATAGGATAGCTTCTAGGGTTTAGCCTCCTCCATCTCGTGGTAGATCTACTCTTGTACTACCCATATCATCAATATTAATCAAGCAGGACGTAGGGTTTTACCTCCATCGAGAGGGCCCGAACCTGGGTAAAACTTCGTGTCCCTTGCCTCCTATTACCATCCAGCCTAGACACACAGTTCGGGACCCCCTACCCAAGATCCGCCGATTTTTACACCGACATTGGTGCTTTCATTGAGAGTTCCACTGTGTGATCGACAAAAGGATTGATAGCTCACCTGCAGGTCAACTGCGACTTCGGCGTCTTCGTCACCAGTTCGACTGGTCACCTTGGTTCGACCAAGAATTGCGCCCCGTGTTCGGATCACCATGTTCAGACGAGGGCCTTCATCAAACATCAACTCCGATCTCTATCAAGATCACGGAGGAATCATCTATGGAGCACGGGGGCTCAACGTCAACATTGCCCTCAAGCGACCGTGCTGTTTTTTTTTTGGACAGCGAACTCGTATCTGCCGCCACCACCTCCTCGAGTATTGCTTTGACGATCGCTTTGGTGCAATTGTGTGGAATTGAGTCTATAACAACCCTAGAAAATTTCGACGAGTTTTGATGGAGGAATCTCTGGCGATCCACGATATACCAGAGCCCTGTCAAATCTGGATGGGAATTTGGATGAGTTTAGGGCGTGTTTTTCAGATTCTAGCTCGGAAGTGCTTTGGAAGATCCAACCGTTGATGGGTTGCAGAATTCCTATATCTACCACCTCTCAAAATTTCAGCTCGATCCGACCGTCCAAACTCCGGGAACCTTCCAATTAGTGCATCACTTTTCAGATCTGTTTTCTGCGCGAAAACTAATCCGACCCGAGTTCATCTTTTTTATGAACGGGATTTCGGACATCCCTTTTGAAGGAAGTTTTGTATGGGGTATTGTGTTTTGTTCCCGAACACATCCCACTAACTTTAAGATCTTTTGAACATAATTTTCAACATCATGCTGGTGTCAAACCAGTCCGGCAATATTACTCCACAGCTGCCGACTTGCGCTAGACACGTCGTCACTTTAGCCAAGCTCAACTTCTTCGGATCATCATCTCGGCAAGCCGAACAAGAGTCTGGCATCGCGAAGGATAAATCATCATCAACATTGCCGCCCCATGGATTACACGGAGCGGGCATACCGGCATCGCCGCACGGTCACTTTATCAAGCCGGCATCGACCACGTCACGACCTGCATCGTCAGGGCCGCACTATTGCTTCTTCAAGCTGGTGTCCATCACGCCGACCTACTTCGACTCATCGGCTGACGTCGAGGCTTCGACATCTCGGCTGGACCGGGGGCTTCGCCATCTCTTCATCAACCTACTCCGGACACTTCGGCGTGACTAGCCGACCAGCTCCGTCATGTTAGCTGGGCCAAGGGCTTTGCCTCGGCGAGTCAACCTTTACCAGCATTGCCATGCCATCGTTTCATCGCCCATCAGGCAATGGGTGTGCGGAGCGAGTCCCAATTTCGGGGATCACCTTCCTTCGGATTGCTACAATAAATAAACCAGGTGCTATTAATCCCAGTATTTTTTGCTTGTTTGAGTTCATTTTTCCCAAGAAATTATTACTCTAGTTTGTCCATGATATGTACACAGGTCTATCAAATGGTGACCGCATTAACGACGGTCGCGTGGTGGTTCGATCAGTTTCCGTACATAGTCCAGCGAACGCCGCATCCGGAGCTCGGACCGACCTGTGAATTCAGGCTTTGCCACGCCTTTACTACATCACGCCGACGCCCTGCATCGACATTGACTTCGGCGCGAGGCCATATTTCTCCTATTCCTCATTCTGCATAAACTATTTATTATGCAACATTTTTTTTAATTATCATTATTACTATTATCTCCGGTTTGCACTATTTTTTGTGCACAGGAAAATGATCCGGGGACTTCGGCGTCACTCTGCCGGTCTGCATTGACCGTGCTATGTCACCACTTCGGCGTGTCGAGCTCTCCGCTCCGCCACCTCGGGACCAGCTTGGGGGATGGAACCTTGCCCCGCATCAGGCTCGGACCGCGTCATCAATACCGAACACATTAACCAGCTAAGTCGCTTTCATGCTCAAAGCTTTAATTTCTAACTTGTGTTCGGTTCGACCAAGCATTATACTTTTTTGGAAAAAAGTTGCTTGTAAAAAATTTCCTTGTCCAAACTTTGTTTGTGACGCATAAATTCAAATACCCAATTCATTTGGGGGCTTCCTTCATGAAGCTTTTCCACTTGCATATGATTATACTTGTACGGCTTCGTTCCTTGTTCATGTATTACGCCACAATATGCACCATATTGACTTAAGCGATTTGCAAGATGGGTTGCCTCGCTCCTGTGTTTACCCCTACGTTCCCGATTGTTCGGCTAGGGAGTAAAGGGAGCACCTCTGCGATTGTCACGATCGGGTCGCCCGAGCCGGACCTCAGACTGGGTGAAGCCGAAGGCTAGCGCTCTTATAGTTTTCAATGTTGGTCAGCACACAACGGAACTCATGAGTACAAAAAATCTATTGCACAAGTCTCCTAATAATAATGAGCACCGAAGAAAGGTATCGGTGGGGGTACTATTTTCTTCGAAGATGCTTCTTACACTTCACGGTAATATAGCATAAGTTCCCTGAGCGCGCTTTGTCTGTTACAGCCTTATGGCCAGATTGCCTGGTTATTGGAAACACCGTTGATATTCTCGACCGATGGAGTACATAACACTTTTCGGTCCTTGACCGAAGAGGGTGAAGCTGACGGTCGGTTAAGACCCGTTTAAAGTTCGGTTGAACATAGATATGATATAAGTACTTCGGTACATGCAATCATTCTTCTACCCAAGTCACTTGGGGGCTCTTAAGTTTATTTGAGCCGTTTTATAATAAGTGTTCTTCTTCTTAGTCATTGCAAAGTTTTATTATTATTATTATTTATCACTCCTTTTTTCGACACGAGTGTGCGGTCACTAGCCGGGGAGCCTAATTTCTCTCTCAATGCCTCTAGAGTTTAGTTTGCTAAACTGGCCTGATGAGAAGTACTCCGCCCTCGGGATAGGAGGTTGAAGCCATAGGCTGACCCGCTCGAAGTCTTGAGATAGGATGTATCATGTTAAAGCACGACAGAAGCACTTCTTTTTTCTAAGACCAACTTTCGGATTGGCATCGAACACTTGATATTGTTCGGACGTCATGTTTTTACTGACGTTTCTTGGTTTTCCAAGCTTTTTGGCACTTTTAAACTATTTGTGCTTTTCCAGCATTAGTCTCGTAGTGCAACGCTGGACACCTTTAGGGATTCGGCAAAAACATTCTCAGATATTGCTATATATGCATCGGTTTCGAATTGTGTCTTCGGTCAATAGTTGGGTTGCCTGGCTCCTGCACTTGCTTCCAACGTTCCGTTTTGTTCGGCTAGGCGTGCAAAGGGAGAACCACTGCGATTGTGCTTCCAGCTCACATGGTTAAGCACCTCAGTGGAGAAAGCCGAAAACTGACTTTCACAATAAGCGTAAACTGGTCAGCGATCCGATGACTATGTTAAATGATGGGTCGTTCATAACATTGGCCGAAGTGTTTATGGCTTGACCCCGACTATCGCCAAACACTACCGGGGGCTATTAACTGGCCTCCCAAACTAAATCCTCAATATTTTGCTCTTACATTAGAGCTGAGGTTTAATGATCACGCTTAGCATGACAACCCAAAGAAAGCAACCGATAGCGGGACTATTTTCTTTGGAAGACATTTCTTCTGTTAAACAGTAATATAACTCTCTGCGTACCTTTGTTTATAAAACTGTATGGCCAGATTGCCTTGTTTGTTGTAAATCTTTGCCCTCATAAAGGCTTTATAAAGTAGGAGAAACACTCCTCGGCTACTGGCCGAGGAGGTGGAAGCCGATGGTCGGTCAACAAAGTTTTGTACAATGCGGATCCGAGCATTAATGACGTAAAGTACTTGGATACATAGAGTCATTACACATAATTTGTGATTTTACTATGGATATTGATCCTTAATTCGGCCACCCGTGCCCGCATTAAGGCTCGGGGGCTACTGGGCTTCGAGCTTATTATTTACAAATATTAAAGGGGCACATTGATCCCCTGATCTGGTGTTACCACCTGACCAGTGTCTCGAGGGCTACTGCATTGCTTGTCCAATGCAGAAAATTTTATGTGCAATATAGTTTCCGAGAAGATTTTGATCCCCAGGTTGGTCGGCCGCACCCAACCTGAGTCTCGAGGATTGAGCACGCCGCTTTTAGTGTCCTGAAGTATTCTGCCGAGCTTGGACTTGATCCTTAGGCTGATTTTGCAAATCAACCTGAGTCTCAGCGGCTACTGGGATCAGCGGTCTTACGTCATCCTTCAGGTGCATCTCGGGTTTTAGACCGATACACACCTTGAGGGCTACTGGCTATATATCTCGGCAGAGAATAAATTGCACCAATAAAAAATATTCACAAAAATCGGCCCATATTCGGGGTGGTGCACCACCTCGGAAGCAGCCCGGCATAAAGCTCGGGCGCTAGTGGCTGGCTCCATAGAGGGCATTTCCGGCATTAAGCTCGGCTAAACTCCTTCAAACTTCTTTGAACCAAGGCGATTTACGACACCTGGATATAGTCCGGCGTTGGAGCTCGGATACAGTCCGGTGTGGGAGCTCGGATACAGAGTTCGGCATTGGAGCTCGGATACATTCCGGCGTTAGAGCTGGGAAGCGGTCCGGCGTTGGTGCTCCGTTGCAAAAGATACCTCGAATACAGTCCGGCGTTGGAGCTCGGACGCAAGAGGACGCTGCCGCTCGGGAACAACTTCAAACCCGAGGTGTGGCATAAAAATAACAAGGCATTGGTAAAGGCCGGAAACTTAAAGGGGCTCCTCGGATACCCGACGTGTAAACTCGTGGAATGCATTTTGGCGATCCTCAAGATCGAAGATAAAGAAGATTTGTTGAACCAGTTTTCAAGACCGACGACCGAAGATGAAGAATAGTTCGGAAGAATCGAGGAGCATCCCTAACTTGAAGACCGGTTCAGGGGGCTACTGACGGTGTCCTGGACTAGGGGGTACTCACCACGTCGTCTCCCGGTCTATTAGATTGGGCTGAGGCCCCCCATGGCCGTATACTCATGGGCCAGTTTGGACAGCTGCCGCATACAAGGAAGATTCCACAAAGACTTGGCGATCAAGACAAGGACTTCTCCCCACCGGCGTATTCGGCTAGGACTCTTGTCAACCTAGGCCTCTGGTGCATTGTATAAACCATGGCCAGGCTAGTCGATAGAACATACACATCAACAATCATACCATAGGCTAGCTTCTAGGGTTTAGCCTCCTCGATCTCGTGGTAGATCTACTCTTGTACTACCCATATCATTAATATTAATCAAGCAGGACGTAGGGTTTTACCTCCATCGAGAGGGCCTGAAGCTGGGTAAAACTTCGTGTCCCTTGCCTCCTGTTACCATCCATCCTAGACGCACAGTTCGGGACCCCCTACCCGAGATCCACCGGTTTTGACACCGACACTTATAGTGATGTGCATTACCGAGAGGGCCCAGATGTACCTCTCCGATACACAGAGTGACAAATCCTAATCTTGATCTATGCCAACTCAAAAAACACCTTTGGAGACACCTGTAGAGCATCTTTATAATCACCCTGTTACGTTGTGACATTTGATAGCACACAAGGTGTTCCTCCAATATTCCGGATTTGCATAAGCTCATAGTCAAAGGAATATGTATAAGTCATGAAAAAAGCAATAGCAATAAAAATTAACGATCATTATGCTAATCTAACGGATGGGTCTTGTCCATCACATCATTCTCCTAATGATGTGATCCCGTTCATCAAATGACAACACATGCCTATGGTTAGGAAACTTAACCATCTTTGATTAACGAGCTAGTCTAGTAGAGGCTTACTAGAGACATTGTGTTTTGTCTATGTATCCACACATGTATTAGGTTTCTGGTTAATACAATTCTAGCATGAATAATAAACATTTATCATGATATAAGTAAATATAAATAACAACTTTATTATTGCCTCCACAACGTATTTCCTTCAGTCTCCCACTTGCACTAGAGTCAATAATCTAGTTCACATCGCCATGTGATTTAACACCAATAGTTCACATCACCATGTGACCAACACCCAAAGGGTTTACTAGAGTCAATAATATAGTTCACATCACCATGTGATTTAACTCCAATAGTTCACATCACCATGTGACCAACACCCAAAGGGTTTACTAGAGTCAATAATCTAGTTCACATCGCCATATGATTAACACCCAAAGAGTAGTAAGGTGTGATCATGTTTTGCTTGTGAGAGAAGTTTAGTCAACGGGTCTTCCACATTCAGATCCGTATGTATTTTGAAAATTTCTATGTCTACAATGCTCTGCATGGAGCTACTCTAGCTGATTGCTCCCACTTTTAATATGTATCCAGATTGAGACTCAGAGTCATCCATACCAGTGTTAAAGCTTGCATCGACGTAACTCTTTACGATGAACTCTTTATCACCTCCATAACCGAGAAATATTTCCTTAGTCCTATAAGGATAATTTTGACCGCTGTCCAGTGATCTACTCCTGGATCACTATTGTACCCCTTTGCCAAACTCATGGCAAGGTACACAATAGGTCTGGTATACAGCATGTCATACTTTATAGAACCTATGGCTGAGGCATAGGGAATGACTTTCATTCTCTCTCTATCTTCTGTTGTGGTTGGGTTTTGAGTCTTACTCAACACCATACCTTACAACTCAATCAAGAACTCCTTCTTTGACTGATTCATTTTGAACTCCTTCAAAATGTTATAAAGTTATTGTAATGCCCTGGTGAAGGAAATATGCCCTAGAGGCAATAATAAAGTTATTATTTATTTCCTTATATCATGATAAATGTTTATTATTCATGCTAGGATTGTATTAACCGGAAACATGATACATGTGTCAATACATAGACAAACAGTGTCACTAGTATGCCTCTACTTGACTAGCTCGTTGATCAAAGATGGTTATGTTTCCTAGCCATAGACAAAGAGTTGTCATTTGATTAACGGGATCACATCATTAGGAGAATGATGTGATTGACTTGACCCATTCTGTTAGCTTAGCACTTGGTCGTTTAGTTTGTTTCTATTGCTTTCTTCATGACTTATACATGTTCCTATGACTATGGGATTATGCAACTCCCGTTTACTGGAAGAACACTTTGTGTGCTACCAAATGTCACAATGTAACTGGGTGATTATAAAGGTGCTCTATAGGTTTCTATGAAGGTACTTGTTGGGTTGGCGTATTTCGAGATTAGGATTTGTCACTCCGATTGTCGGAGAGGTATCTCTGGGCCCACTCGGTGATACACATCACTTAATCCTTGCAAGCATTGCAACTAATGAGTTAGTTGCGGGATGATGCGTTACAGAACAAGTAAAGAGACTTGCTGGTAACGAGATTGAACTAGGTATTGAGATACCGACGATCGAATCTCGGGCAAGTAACATACCGATGACAAAAGGAACAATGTATGTTGTTATGCGGTTTGACCGATAAAGTTATTCGTAGAATATGTAGGAACCAATATGAGCATCCAGGTTCTGCTATTGGTTATTGACCGGAGACGTGTCTCGGTCATGTCTACATAGTTCTTGAACCCGTAGGGTCCGCACGCTTAAAGATCGATGATGGTTATATTATGAGTTTATGGTTTTTGATGTACCAAAGGTAGTTCGGAGTCCCGGATGTGATCACGGACATAACGAGGAGTCTCGAAATGGTTGAGATGTAAAGATTGATATATTGGACGACTATGTTCGGACACCAGAATGGTTTCAGGGAGTTTTGGGCATACAGCAAAGTACCGGGGGGTTACCGGAACCCCCCGGGGAGAATAATGGGCCTATTGGGCCCTAATGGAGAAGAGGAGGGGCGGCCAAAGGGAAGTCGTGCACCCCCTCCCCCAGTCCGAATTGGACAAGGTGGGGGGCGGCGCCCCCTTTCCTTTCCCCTCTCTCTCCTTCCCTCTCCTCTCCTACTCCCACATGGAAACGGGGGAGTCCTACTCCCGGTGGGAGTTGTTGGAAATATGCCCTAGAGGCAATAATAAAATGGTTATTATTATATTTCCTTGTTCATGATAATTGTCTATTGTTCATCCTATAATTGTGTTATCCGGAAATCGTAATACATGTGTGAATACATAGACCACAACATGTCCCTAGTGAGCCTCTAGTTGACTAGCTCGTTGATCAATAGATGGTTACGGTTTCCTGACCATGGACATTGGATGTCATCGATAACAGGATCACATCATTAGGAGAATGATGTGATGGACAAGAAACAATCCTAATGTAGTTCGTCTGCTAGAGCTTTTCTGAATGTCAAGTATCATTTCCTTAGACCATGAGATTGTGCAACTCCCGGATACCGTAGGAGTGCTTTGGGTGTACCAAACGTCACAACGTAACTGGGTGGCTATAAAGGTGCACTATAGGTGTCTCCGAAAGTGTCTTTTGGGTTGGCATGAATCGAGACTGGGATTTGTCACTCCGTATGATGGAGAGGTATCTCCGGGCCCACTCGGTAATGCATCATCATAATGAGCTCAGTGTGACTAAGTAGTTAGTCACGGGATCATGCATTACAAAACGAGTAAAGTGACTTGCCGGTAACGAGATTGAACAAGGTATTGGGATACCGACGATCGAATGTTAGGCAAGTAACGTACCGATTGACAAAGGGAATTGTATACGGGATTGCTTGAATCCTCGACATCATGGAACATGTGGGGGCCAACATGGGTATCCAGATCCCACTATTGGTTATTGGCCGGAGAGTTGTCTCGGTCATGTCTGCATGGTTCCCGAACCCATAGGGTCTACACACTTAAGGTTCGATGACGCTAGGGTTATTAGGAAGACTTGTATGTGATTACCTAATGTCATTCAGAGTCCCGGATGAGATCCCGGACGTCACGAGGAGTTCCGGAATGGTCCGGGGGTGAAGATTTATATGTAGGAAGTTGTCATACGGTCACCGGAAAGGTTCGGGGGCATATCGGTATTGCACCGGGGCCACTGGAGGGGTTCCGGGGGTCCACCGGGAGGGGCCACCTCTCTCGGAGGGCCTAATGGGCCATAGAGGTAAGGGAACCAGCCCTACATGGGCTGGGCGCATCCCCCCCTAGGGCCCATGTGCCTAGGGTTGGGGGGGGAACCCTAAAGGGGGCGCCCCCCTTGCTTGGGGGGCAAGCCCTCTCCCCTTGGCCGCCCCCCCTCTAGATATCATCTAGAGGGGGCCGACCCCCTTCCTCCTTCCCCTATAAATAGAGGGGCAAGGGGATGGCTGCATACAACATCCAAGGTGCAGCCCCTCCCCTCCCCAACACCTCTCCTCCTCCGCAAGAGCTTGGCGAAGCCTTGCCGGAGTACTGCTGCTCCACCACCACCACGCGGTCGTGCTACTGTTGGGGCCCTCTTCCTCAACCTCTCCCTCCTCCTTGCTGGATCAAGGCACGGGAGACGTCCTCGCTCCGTACGTGTGTTGAACGCCGAGGTGCCGTCCGTTCGGCGCTAGGATCTTTGGTGATTTGGATCACGACGAGTACGACTCCATCAACCCCATTCTCTTGAACGCTTCTGCTCGCGATCTACAAGGGTATGTAGATGCACTCCTCTCCCTCTCGTTGCTAGATGACTCCATAGATTGATCTTGGTGATGCGTAGAAAATTTTAAATTTCTGCTACGATCCCCAAAAGTGGCATCATGAGCTAGGTCTATGCGTACTTTCTATGCACGAGTAGAACCCAAGTTGTTGTGGGCGTCGATTTTGTCAATTTACTTGCCATTACTAGTCTTATCTTGATTCGGCGGCATCGTGGGATGAAGCGGCCCGGACCAACCTTACACGTACGCTTACGTGAGACTGGTTCCACCGACTGACATGCACTAGTTGCATAAGGTGGCTAGCAGGTGTCTGTCTCTCCCACTTTAGTCGGATCGGATTCGATGAAAAGGGTCCTTATGAAGGGTAAATAGAAATTGGCATATGACGTTGTAGTTTTGGCGTAGGTAAGAAAACGCTCTTGCTAGAAACCTATAGCAGCCACGTAAAAACTTGCAACAACAATTAGAGGACGTCTAACTTGTCTTTGCAGCATATGTTGTGTGATGTGATATGGCCAAAAGGATGTGATGAATGATATATGTGATGTATGAGATTGATCATGTTCTTGTAATAGGAATCACGACTTGCATGTCGATGAGTATGACAACCAGTAGGAGCCATAGGAGTTGTCTTAATTTATTTATGACCTGCGTGTCAACTTATACGTCATGTAATTACTTTACTTTATCGCTAGCCGTTAGCCATAGTAGTAGAAGTAATAGTTGACGAGACAACTTCATGAAGACACGATGATGGAGATCATGGTGTCATGCCAGTGACAACGATGATCATGGCGCCCCGAAGATGGAGATCAAAAGGAGCAAAATGATATTGGCCATATCATGTCACTATTTGATTGCATGTGATGTTTATCATGTTTTACATCTTATTTGCTTAGAACGACAGTAGCATAAATAAGATGATCCTTCGCAATAATTTCAAGAAAGTGTTCTCCCTAACTGTGCACCGTTGCTAAGGTCCATTGTTCCGAAGCACCACATAATGATCGGGTGTGATAGGTTCTAACGTTCGCATACAACGGGTGTAAGCCAGATTTACACACGCAAAACACTTAGGTTGACTTGACGAGCCTAGCATGTACTGACATGGCCTCGGAACACGGAAGACCAAAAGGTCGAACATGAGTTGTATAGAAGATACGATCAACATGAAGATGTTCACCGATGATGACTAGTCCGTCTCACGTGATGATCATACACGGCCTAGTTGAATCGGATCATGTATCACTTAGATGACTAGAGGGTTGTCTATCTGAGTGGGAGTTCTAAATAATTTTATTAGATGAACTTAATTATCATGAAATTAGTCTAAAATCTTTACAATATGTCTTGTAGATCAAATGGCCCACGCTAATGTTCTCCTCAACTTCAACGTGTTCCTAGAGAAAACCAAGCTGAAAGACGATGGTAGAAACTATACGGACTGGGTCCGGAAATTGAGGATCATCCTCATAGCTACCAAGAAAGAATATGTCCTTGAAGCACCGCTAGGTGAAGCACCACCCCCAGCAAACCAAGACGTTATGAATGCTTGGCAGTCCCGTCTTGATGATTACTCCTTGTTTCAGTGCGGCATGCTTTACAGCTTAGAACCGGGGCTCCAGAAGCATTTTGAGCAACACGGAGCATATGAGATGTTCCAAGAGCTGAAAATGGTTTTCCAAGCTCATGCCCGGGTCGAGAGATATGAAGTCTCCGACAAGTTCTACAGTTGTAAGATGGAGGAGAATAGTTCCGTCAGCGAGCACATACTCAAAATGTCTGGGTTGCACAACCGCTTGTCTCAGCTGGGAGTTAATCTCCCGGATGATGCAGTAGTTGACAGAATCCTTCAGTCGCTCTCACCTAGCTACAAGAGATTTTTGATGAACTTCAATATGCAGGGGATGGAAAAGACCATTCCTGAGGTATATTCAATGCTGAAATCAGCGGAGGTGGAAATCAAAAAGGAACATCAAGTGTTGATGGTGAATAAAACCACTAAGTTCAAGAAAGGCAAGGGTAAAAGGAACTTCAAGAAGGACGGCAAGGGAGTTGCCGCACCCGGTAAGCAAGCTGCCGGGAAGAAGCCAAAGAATGGACCCCAAGCCCGAGACTGAGTGTTTTTATTGCAAGGGTAGTGGTCACTGGAAGCGGAACTGCCCCAAGTACTTAGCGGCCAAGAAGGCCGGAAACACCAAAGGTATATGTGATATACATGTTATTGATGTGTACCTTACCAGTACTCGTAGTAGCTCCTGGGTATTTGATACCGGTGCAGTTGCTCATATTTGTAACTCAAAACAGGAGCTGCGAAATAAGCGGAGACTGGCGAAGGACGAGGTGACGATGCGCGTCGGGAATGGTTCCAAGGTCGATGTGATCGCCGTCGGCACGCTACCTCTACATTTACCTACGGGATTAGTTTTAAACCTCAATAATTGTTATTTAGTGCCAGCTTTGAGCATGAACATTGTATCAGGATCTCATTTAACACGAGATGGCTACTCATTTAAATCCGAGAATAATGGTTGTTCTATTTATATGAGCGATATGTTTTATGGTCATGCCCCGCTGGTCTATGGTTTATTCTTATTTAATCTCGAACGTGATGTTACACATATTCATAGTGTGAATACCAAAGATGTAAGGTTGATAATGATAGTCCCACATACTTGTGGCACTACCGCCTTGGTCACATTGGTGTCAAACGCATAAAGAAACTCCATGCAGATGGACTTTTGGAGTCTCTTGATTATGAATCATTTGACACATGTGAACCATGCCTCATGGGCAAAATAACCAAGACTCTGTTCTCCGGAACAATGGAGCGAGCAACCAACTTATTGGAAATCATACATACTGATGTGTGCGGTCCAATGAGTGTTGAGGCTCGCGGTGGCTATCGTTATGTTCTCACCCTCACTGATGACTTGAGTAGATATGGGTATGTCTACTGAATGAAACACTAGTCTGACACCTTTGAAAAGTTCAAGGAATTTTAGAGTGAGGTTGAGAATCAACGTGACAGGAAAATCAAGTTCTTACGATCAGATCGTGGGGGAGAATATTTGAGTCACGAATTTGGCACGCACTTAAGGAAATGCGGAATAGTTTCACAACTCACGCCGCCTGGAACACCTCAGCGTAATGGTGTGTCCGAACGTCGTAATCGCACTCTATTGGATATGGTGTGATCTATGATGTCTCTTATCGATCTACCGCTGTCATTTTGGGGCTATGCTTTAGAGACTGCCGCATTCACTTTAAATAGGGCTCCGTCGAAATCCGTTGAGACGACACCGTATGAATTATGGTTTGGGAACAAACCTAATCTGTCGTTTCTAAAAGTTTGGGCATGCGATGCTTATGTGAAGAAACTTCAACCTGAAAAGCTCGAACCCAAATCGGAAAAATGCATCTTCATAGGATACCCTAAAGAAACTATTAGGTATACCTTCTACCTCAGATCCTGTGACGCCCGGATAGTTAAGCTACGGTAACCATCTACTAATGATGCCACATCACCACGATTACTGTTGTTAGTTTCACGATGATTCAAATCTCGTTCCGAATTCAAATTCAAAATCAAGCCAGACAATAAATTTTCAAATGTTAAATCTAAAGTGTTCGAAATGTAGCAAATAAATTCTAGATGATTATGATGGTGAAACCACATTTTTATAAATTATTTAAATACACTAAAATGAATAAAACAACATCTTAAACAATTAAATAAATGCCTTTTATATTCAGTAAAATACTAAACAGTTTTATTTTATCACCAAACTTTTTGTGGCATCGGGGCATTTTGAAACACTAATTTGGGTACTATTATATATTTTATAAAACAAATATATATAGAAAATAAAATAGAAAACTAATATACAGAAAATAAATAAAAACAAAAACTTAAACAAAAGAGAAAAAGGAAGAAACCCCCCTCCCCCTGGGCCGAATGGCCCAGCTAGCCACCAGGCCACCAGCCCAAACGGCCCAACCGCGCCTATAACCCCCACACCCCACACCCTAACCACCCCACTCGCCCCCACTCCTCCCACTCCCCGCCTCGTTTCTGGATCGAGGGAGTGACCCCCTCCCCCCCCCCACGACCGCGTCGTCACCTGCCGCCTCCGCCTAGCGCGCTGCGCCTGAGGACCTCCACCTCCGCATCGCAGCATCGCCATCGCCTCTCGTGCCTCGGCCACCTCCTCACCCCGCACCGATGCCGCCGTTCCTGCGCCGCACCCTCAAGCCCCGATACCGACCTCCTCCTCGACTCCGTCGCTGGCGCTCCCCGTCCCCGTCGCTCGTCTCCGACCTCCTCCCCGAGCACCGCTGCCCGAAACCCCTACTGCCCCCCCGTGAGCGCCCCCTCGGTCCCGTCCTGCTCTCTCTCTCTCTACACGCAGTCGCTGGCACCGCTCGCTCATGCCTGGCCGCCTCGCACGCGCGCACGCACCCTGCCTCATCCCGGCTCGCCCGCACACCCTATCGCCTTTGGCCTCCACTCCGTCCCGCGCTGGTGCCATCTCACTCCCGCGCCGTGGCCAGCCCCTTGCTGCTGCTTGCTTCCGGCTGCGGCCCCGGCCACCGTCCACAAGCACGCCCGCGCCATGCTGCGTCCCACAGCCGCCTCTGCTCGCCCGCGCTCCAGCGCCCATTCTCTGGCGACCGGTCGGCACCCCATGGCCCCATGCCTCCCCACGCCCCTGCCACTGCCGCCCTCTCCGCTGGCAAGCCCTCCCCCTACCTCGCCGGCTCTGGCTAGCCGCGCCAGCGCCGTGTTCGCCGCGGCATGCTGGTCCGGCCGCTCAACCTCGCCCACTCCTCCCCCCCCTCGCCGCCGCGTACTGGTCGCTGGGTACGCACGCCCCAGCGCCCGTTAACGCGTGCCCGTGCCCGCTTGTGCCCCTGACCCAACGACATGGGGGCCCCACGGCCCTAGAACATTTTTTGTAAAAAAAGAATAAATAAAATAAATAATAAATATAATTAATGAATTAATAAATTAATTAACTTTGATTAATTAAACTAATCAATTAACTAAACTAATTAACCTGTTAGTTAGTTAATTAATCAGTCAATGACAGTGGGGCCCACCCCTAATTAATTCTGATTATATTAATTAAATTTGGATAATTAAAATGTGTCACTCACAAGTGGGACCCACTGGTCAGGTTGACCAGTCAACCCCTGTTAACTGCTGACATCAGCATGACATCATGCTAAGGTCATAAATCCAATTTCGAATTAAATTACATAATTAATTAAATTCTAGAAATTAATAAAATCTTTAGAAAATCATATCTTTTAATCCGTAACTCAGATTAAATTATTTTCAACATGAAAGTTACTCAGAACGACGAGACCAATCCAGATACGTAGCCCGTTCGTCCGCCACGCATCCCTAGCATAGTGAACACGCAACTTTCCCCCTCTGTTTCATCTGACCGAAAACACGAAGCACCGGGGATACTTTCCCGGATGTTTCCCCCTTTCACCGGTATCGCCTCATACCACGTTAGGGCACGCCTAGTATCACGCTTTGTCATGTCATGCATCGTCATGCACTTGCTTGCTATGTATTTACTGTTTCTCCCCCCCCCCCACTTCTCTTCGGTAGACCTCATGAAGATGCTAATGCCCCTGTGGTCGACTACGTCACCGACGACCCCTCCTTCTTGTCTGAGAAACCTTGCAAGCCCCCCCCCCCTTGATCACCGGATATTGCCTATTCTTCTGTACTGCTTGCATTAGAGTAGTGTAGCATGTTACTGCTTTTGGTTAATCCTATTCTACTACATAGCCTCTCATTGTTGCTACAGTTGTTACCTTACCTTCTATCCTACTGCTTAGTATAGGATGCTAGTGTTCCATCAGTGGCCCTACACTCTTGTCCATCTGCCATGCTATACTACTGGGCCGTGATCACTTCGGGAGGTGATCACAGGTATATACTGTCGTGGAATTGTCACGGCAAATGTCCTAGTGTGAGGACTTAGTCGCGAGGCCATCGCATCTATGTGGTAGCTTGAGAGGGGTTGAGCGGGACGAGAGACGCGATGTTTTACCCAGGTTCGGCCCCTCGCGATGTTTTATCCTGCTTCATTGATATTGATGATGATGATCATGGTTACAAGAGTGCTCTCTCTCGAGAGCTATTGTCTAAACCTAACTTGTCCAACTTGTGGAACTTGTCAATCTCATCCCTTTTGGGGAGCCCTGCCCCTCCTTATATATGTTGGAGGGGTGGGTTACATGTAGAGTCCTATTAGGATTAGGACTAGTCTATCTCTAATACAAACCGGATACAAGTCCAGGTCTTAGCTCCTTATAAGATAATGTTCCTCATGCCTTTCCTCTTAAACCGGCCCACCTTTAACGTGAACCAGCCTTCTGGGCTTTGGGCCTTGTCATTTGTCGATCCCGCACACCGGATCACCAGTGAGTCATAATGACCAGGTGGGTTGCTTGTAAACCGCCAGGTCAGGGCAGGTCGCCAGTAACTCGCCAAGTGTCAGCGGGGTCTTCAGATAAACCGCCAAGTCCGGCCGGGTTAACTTCCGGCCGGTTTACACCGCGGGGTATATCCCCGACATTAGCACCCAAGTTTATCTTGGATTTATTCATGGTAAACTTATGCTGCCAAATAAACACAAGAACAAATTTGACAGGTTATGCTCCAGGTTAAGAATTTTTGTAAACCGGTACCTGATCATCCTTAAGTCCTTGTTATTTCCTCCTTCTGGGAAATCTGGGTCAACAGACCAGCTTCATAATCAATTTGCCGACATTGGCTTGTCACCGAGAAATATTGTGAAGAATAACTCCTTTGACTCAGCTCCGAAAGCGCCGGTTTAAGAAATATGTGTCTTTGAAATACTTATCTGATATTCAGCCGGTTTGAAGATGTAAAACTTGCCGGTTTAATATAACCAAAATGGCCGGCTTATAAATATTGATGGCGCCGGGTCATAATTGTTGTCGACACCAGGTCATGTAATTGATCTTCCTGATTTGCTCAAAACTAATAAAATGAAGATGTTCCTCCTTTATATGCATAATACCTGTAGCCCCCAAGTCTTAAGAGGAGAACATAGTGATAACTTAAGACTTGCTCCAATAAGTGTTTCAACCTTGAAGAAATCCGATTAGTTCATCTCAATCATATAAATTGAATACTCCATATATGTAGCCCCCAAGTGCCGGGTTGTCATGCTTGCAGCAACCTGGGACTTGAAATTGCTTATAAAAACTTCAATCAGTGTAGCCCCCAAGGGCCGGGTCATTATGCAATAATTAGCAGGGACTTTATAAATATAATCTTGTAGACTTGAGCAGTGATGTGTAGCCCCCAAGGGCCAGCTCATTATAATATGATGAGTCAGGTCTTCAATAAGACTAGTAAAAATGACTTTGCATTAGCCCCCAAGTATCATGATGCATGCTTGCAGCGACATGAGACTTGCATGTAATCTCGATTTGAATAATGTAGCCCCCAAGTGCCGGGTTGTAAGCCTGCAGCGACTCGGGACTATTCCTTCCATTGTAGAATAAATCATATCCTTTGATAAAAGAGTAGACATTGCGCTATAGCGACTTTGAAAACCTTAATAATAAAAATCCAGCCATGTTGGCTATTCAAGATAATTTAATCCGGTATGAAAACCTTATTCATTCAATATCATAATGAAATTTCAGCCAAGTTTGGCTATTTGAATAATATAACCCAATGATTTATAAGCGCATGATTCCAATGGCGCAATCCAAATATATACTGGCGACTTATTGTCCAAAGCCAGGCCGGTTTAATAAACACCGGATCATACTACCGGTTTAATAAACACCGGTGATTTATAATCATGCTTTATTCAACCTGTTTCTGCATACAACAAGTTTAAAGTGTCCTGGCGGTTTACCGCCGGACGGGTCATAATGCCCAACATATAACCTGGGTTTATAACCAAGGCTGAATTTAGCATAATCAAATATGAAATATATCATACCTGTGACATTGAATCACATCGTTGGTTTTACCAACTTTTTGTAGTAAGGGTGATAACCCAAATCTTGAGTACTGATAACTCCTTCCATATTGTGCCGGTTTATGATAAAACCATGTCGGGTTGTGATAAACACCGGATTAACCATATAATACCGGTGACTTGTAGTCAAACCAGACCGGGCTGATAGACTCCGGATTATAACTTGATCGTGTACTGACAACTTGTAGTTCAAAGCCGAGCCGGTTTGATAAACACCGGTTTACTCCATAATAGGATGGTAACAGAAAATCAAACCGAGCAGATAGTCTCCGGATTGACGTGAACTGTGTTCCGTCAATTGATTGGTTGAAAAACTTTGTCGGTTTAAAAAACGCAATAAAAAGAAAGAAGTATCTTGCAAAGAAAAGTGCGAAGCAAAAGCAATGACAAAACCGTTTGCAAAAAAAGGTTTATTTGAGCTGATCAAATGGCGTTACCATGGCCGAACACGACCAAGCTCCCATTAGGTGTAACTATGGTTCTAGTCAGCCAGGTCCCCAAATGAAACCGTGGCATTTATGCCGACCAAGTGGCATGGCAATGGTTCAGGTTCGACCAAGCCCCCAAGTGATTCTGTGGCCTTAGGCCGATCAAGAGGCATGGCTGGTTCAGACTGTAAGTGCATCTAGTGCCACCCCTAGTTGGTTTTGGAGTATTGACGACAAACCTAGTTGAGGGACTAATGTGTTTGTGAGAATTGCAGGATAACACAGGTAGAAGTCCCTCATTGATTCGGTTTTATTACCAGAGATGACCCCTAAAAACGTACGAAGACATTGAAGTCAATGGTGGTATATGAAGATATTCACATTGAAGACTATGACAAGAGAAGGCACCACGTGAAGCCTATGGAACTCGAAGACTTAGATCTTTCGTAGTTCTCTTTCATTTGTGTTGAGTCATAGGAACCACCGTACTGTTAAGTGGGGTCCAAGAGAACCAGTTAGAACGACTGAAGTGATGCCTAATTCAAAACCTATATCTTCGAGTGAAGACTATGAGAGCAAATCTTGTCCAGAGTCGGACAAGTCAGCTTTGCTTGTAGCCCAAGTAAAGTTGCCGTGTGAGTTTGAAATCTGACCGTTGGTACACGTGTCAGTTCCTTAGTGACCCAGGGTCATTTCGGACAAATCAGGTCGGGTTGCCCAGTGGCTATAAATAGTCCACCCCCTACAACCTTAAACGGTTGGCTGCTGAGATTTCAGTGCACGGCTTTTGTCGTTTGAGAGAAACCCACCTCGAAGCCTTTGAGATAAAATTCCTAGCGAGGAGAAAAGCCCTAACCACCCAGAGCCAGAGAGAATTGGGCATCACTTAAGTCTTCTTGTATGAGTGATCTGAAGACTTATTACACTTGAGGACTGTGCATCCTCCAGCCGGTTAGGCGTCGCGTTCTGAGCATCCAAGATTCATTGTGGAT
Source organism: Triticum monococcum (assembly GCA_034509565.1). Lineage (NCBI taxonomy): Eukaryota > Viridiplantae > Streptophyta > Magnoliopsida > Poales > Poaceae > Triticum > Triticum monococcum. The sequence goes on from CM067847.1 coordinate 576,195,165, forward strand.
TGCCGGTGAATGAAGTCATTGAAGGTTTGGGAGTCTACCTTGAAGGCTTACCAGAGTGATTGGGCGAGGTCTGTGTGACCTTAGCTCAAGGAGAATACGGTGAGGACTGGGTGTCCTGAGCTGCGGTTTAGGACTGGGTGTCCGGGACTGTGTGTCCTAAGGTTTAAATACCTAGCCGCTCCAACCAGACGTACAGTTGTCACAGCAACTGGAACTGGTCCAACAAATCATTGTCTTCAACGAGTCACTGGTTTCATCTTCACTTCCCTTTACATAATGTTACTCGTTGTGAAGTCATTGCATGTTTGCTGTATCCTTAGTCTTCACTGAGTGACTGTGTGTTCTGTTTGGCTTCATAATATCTTCCTACCTGATCCGTATTACACTATAGCTATTCGTCACTGTGCTTTCACTCTGTTGATACTCGACCATGGCTTGCCTAGTGTAGTCTAACTTCCGCTGCATAGTAATAGGCATATCTCTACTATTTGTCTTCATAACTCTCACGTTTTGAAGGCTTTCATAAAAATCGCCTATTCACCCCCCCTCTAGTCGATATAACGCACTTTCAATTGGTATCAGAGCAAGGTGCTCCCTTGTTCTGTGTGATTCGGTTTAACCACCTGGAGTTTTAGCTATGTCGACTGCAGGGATAATCAAAGTCTCCGCTGCGTGCCCCGTCTTCGATGGAACTGAATATCCCTATTGGAAGAATAAGATGCGCATGCATCTTGAAGACATTGACGTCGACCTATGGTATGTCGTCGAGAACGGCGTTCCCAAGGCTGGAGAAGGTGTTACTGCTGCTAATGTCAAGAAGTTCACTCAACTGGACTCTACTGCCAAGAATATCATCTGTGGTCATCTGACTAAAGGACAGTATGGCCGTGTGAGTGCTTTGAAGACATCCAAGCTGGTCTGGGACTGGCTCTCCAAGGTCAATGAAGGCATCTCAACCCAGAGAGATCAGAGAATCAGTGTTCTTCGCAACCTGTTCAACCACTTCAAGCGAAATGACAATGAGAATGTCCAGCACACATTTGACCGACTTACTGACATCACAAATGAGCTTCAAGCCCTCAGCGCCACTGAGATCACCAAACATGAAATCGTCAAGACGCTGCTAAGATCACTTGACAGTTCGTTTGACATCCTAGCACTGATGATTCAAGAACATCCTGATTTCAAGACACTCGATCCGTCTGACATACTCGAGAGACTCAACACACATGAGTTTCAGCTCTCTGAGAAAAGAGATATCTACGGTCCAAACTACGGGCGAACTCGTGCCCTGAAGGCAAAAGCTGTTTCCTCATCTGAAGAAGAATCTGACAGCAGTTCTGATGATCCTAAAGACATTGGAAGGGAACTTGCAATGCTTGTGAAGAAGTTCCAAAGATTCACCAAGAAGAAAGGCTTCTTAAAGTCTTCACGATCAAGCTCAAGGAATGATGAAGCTTCTGCTCATGACTACAAGAAGAAAACATGGCACAAGTGCAAGAAAACTGGACACTTCATCTCTGAGTGTCCACAGTGGGACAATGAGAACAGAAAGAAGAAGAAGAGCAAGGAATATGACTCTGACGACAAGAAGAAGAAGAAATACTCAAAGTCTTCTTCCAAGTCTTCCTCAAAGTCTTCATCACACAAGAAGAGCTCATCTGGCAAGGCACGTGCGTTTGTTGGCAAGGAAATGGATTCAGAGGAGGAGTCCGCTTCTGAGGAGGCAGAGGTGGAGTCTGAGGAGGAGTCTGATTCTGGCATTGCAAGTCTGGCTACAGCATACGTTGCCAAGTCCATCTTCAACACTGAAGACAATGACTCCATCACCGACACCGATGCAAATGACAAGGACTGCTCCGATCCTACCTACTGCTTCATGGCACGCGGTGCCAAGGTAAACACACACACTACTCACTATCAAACATCTAGTGACGATGACTCTGATTGTGATTCAAAACCCAGCTACAAAACACTTGCTATAATTGCAACTGAACAACAGAAAGCCATGGAGCATATTCAAAAACTGTTAGACAGAAGCGATGATCTGTTGGGTGCTGAAATGACTCGATCTGAATCCTTAATTGAAGACATAAAAAATCTTCACGTTAAGTATCAGGAACTTGAAGATCGTCATGATACTCTCTCAACAACTCATGAAAAGCTTTCCTATGATTATCTTCAAAGGAAGCAAGATCTTGAGAAATTGAGAGCGGCTCATGAAGATCTTCAAAAGGAAAATGAGTCACTTCGCGCCGAACAGATCAGTTCCGCTCAGGAAGGATTTGAACCACCGTGTCTTAAATGCATTGAGCGTGATAATGTTGCTTCTGTTGCTGAATGTTCTACTGCTACTGCTGTTGCAATATCTTCAACTGTTGATGTGGTAACTAACCCCTCTGTTGAGGATACCACTGCTATTGCTGATGAGAATGCTAGGTTGAAGACGTTGCTTGAAAGAGGGATGTACAAAAGTCTTAAAGGGCATCAGACATTATGTGATGTCCTCAAGAAGCAGATTCTGAACCAAAACCCTAGGAAAGAGGGTGTTGGGTTCGTAAGGAAAATGACTGCAGATGGCTCTTACCGGAAACCTGAGCAGTACCCCAAAACCAAGTGGGTTGCTGCAAAGGAACCTACAGCAGATCCATCTAATTTATCTGGATTCACTTGTGCTAACCCCATTATCCTTGATGAATCCTTTGATGCAAACTATAAACTGTTTAAAAGTCAGAATGGTGAAGTGCTTGCCAGGTACATTCGTACTAACTGCAGGAATGGACTGCCTATGAAGAAGATCTGGGTTCCAAAAAAGTGTCTGGAAAATCTTCCTGTGAATGTCTTCATGACTCCTCACATGAAGAAGACAAACCTCAGACCAAAGGCTTCATACGGTCCAAAGTCTTCATACAGACAGAGGACTCACTTGAGTCGCACTAACGCAAATGTTTTGCAGGGAAACCACACTCAGGCATATGAATATGAGAGCGGTTCATCAAACCGCCATGTTCATGTGACCAAGAACTATTCTGCCTATTCTTATGAGTACTATTGTCCACCTACTAGACTGTTTGCTAGGGCTCCAAAGCCAAAATTCTCATATGCTGCACTTAGACTTATTGCTTCTAAGCCACCCTTGAAGATGTGGGTGGTTAAGAAAGCTTAACTCTCTTTTGCAGGGAAAGGTCTCCAGCAGAAAACCAAAATCTTCTGACGCTATTGCTGGGGACCTTAAAAATCTTGCAGGGCGCAAGATCAAATGCCCGAATGGCATCACTATGTACTTCGTTCCTGAATCGCATGCTACTCTCCCTATTAGTCCTAATCTAGATCTAAGTTTTCATAACCCACTGGTTCGTCAAATGTTTTTGCTTCACAATTCTCTTCGTGAAGCCTATCCCCCTAACTGCACTGTAGGGTACGACACCAGCGTCTTCAGAATGGATTATTGACAGTGGGTGTACAAATCACATGACCGGAAAAAGAAGCCTTCTTATGGACTCAACCTTACGTCCATCCGACAAGAGCCACATCACATTTGCTGACACTGGTAAAAGTAAGTGTTTGAAGGGTATTGGAAAGATGATTTGTATGTGGTAGATTTCTCAGCAGGGCCACAGCTTGCAGTATGCCTTCTGGCAAAGGCTTCAGATTGCTGGCTTTGGCATCGGAGGCTTGGACATGCTGGCATGAGGAACCTCCACACCCTTGCAAAGAAGAAGCATGTCATCGGCATCGAGGGCGTCAAGTTCAAGAAAGATCACTTATGCGGTGCCTGTGAAGCAGGGAAGATGATGAGGGCAAAACATCCCTCGAAGACAATCATGACCACTACTCGACCCTTCAAACTGCTTCACATGGATCTTTTTGGTCCCACTCACTACTCAACTTTTTCCACTACTGCTTGCCTCTATGGCTTTGTCATTGTTGATGATTACTCTAGATATACTTGGGTGCACATAATCCTTTACAAGACTGAAGTGCAGGATGTCTTCAGACGCTTCGCCAGTCGAGCTATAAACAATTATGGCGCCAAGATAAAGCACATCAGAAGTGACAATGGCACTGAATTCAAGAACACTGGCCTTGATACATATCTTGATACTTTGGGCATCACACATGAATTCTCAGCTCCGTACACGCCACAGCAGAATGGCATCGTCGAACGCAAGAACAGAACACTCATTGAGATGGCCAGAACGATGCTAGATGAATACAAGACTCCAAGAAAATTCTGGCCTGAAGCCATTGACACTGCATGCCATACAATCAACCGCGTTTATCTTCACAAGCTTTTGAACAAAACATCTTATGAACTCCTAACTGGCAAGAAGCCAAATGTCAGTTACTTCAGAGTATTTGGCGCAAGATGCAAGATCAAGGACCCACACCACACCTCAAAGTTTGCACCAAAAGCACATGAGGGTTTTATGCTTGGATATGGAAAGGATTCGCACTCCTACAAAGTCTTCAATCTCTTTCACTACAAAGTGGTTGAAACAGTGGATGTGCGGTTCGATGAGACCAATGGTTCACAAAGAGAGCAACTGCCAAATGTGCTAGATGAAGTTCCAGCTAGTGAATCAATCAAGCTTATGGGAACTGGAGAGATTATACCTTCTGAAGCTCAACCTGAAGAAGAACTTATCATCTCAGCACCTGATCCACATTAAGACAATGCTCAGCCTGAAGACATTCCTCCCAACAGCAACACAGATCAGCAAGAGCAAAGTCTTCGCCCTATACATCCTCGTGTTGCCAATGAAGTGCAGATTGACAGAATAATTAACAGCATCAATGCACCTGGTCCACTCACTCGTTCAAGGGAAACTCAACTGGCAAATTTCTGTGGGCACTTCGCATTCGTCTCAATTACAGAACCCAAGAAAGTTGAAGAAGCCTTCATGGAACCTGAATGGATTCAAGCTATGCAAGAAGAGCTTTAACAGTTTGAGCTGAACAATGTATGGGAACTGGTTAAGCGACCTGATCCACGGAAGCACAATATAATTGGCACCAAATGGATATACCGCAACAAGCAAGATGAGCATGGTCAAATTGTCAGAAACAAAGCTCGTCTCATTGCTCAAGGATACACTCAAGTGGAAGGCATTGATTTCGATGAAACATTTGCTCCTTTGGCCAGAGTTGAAGCCATACGTATACTGCTGGCCTATGCAAATCATCATAACATACTGCTATATCAAATGGATGTGAAGAGTGCCTTTCTCAATGGCAAGATTGAAGAAGAAGTGTATGTTGCACAACCGCCTGGGTTTGAAGATCCAAAACATCCTGACATGGTATACAAGCTCAACATGGCACTGTATGGCCTCAAACAAGCCCCTCGGGCCTGGTATGACACACTCAAATATTTCCTAAAGAGCAAAGGCTTCATACCTGGTTCCCTAGATCCCACTCTCTTCACAAAGACATATGATGGTGAACTGTTTGTGTGCCAGATATATGTGGATGACATTATCTTCGGCTGCACCAATCAGAAGTACAGTGAAGAGTTTTGATATATGATGCAAGAGCAATATCAGATGTCTATGATGGGGGAGCTGAAATTCTTCCTCGGTCTTCAAATACGGCAACAACGTAATGGCATCTTCATATCTCAAGAGAAGTATCTCAAAGATTGCCTGAAGAAGTTCGATATGCAAGACTGTAAAGGCTTCACAACACCAATGCCAGCCAAACATCATCTGGGTCCTGACGACAATGGTAAAGAGTTCGATCAAAAGGTATACCGCTCCATGATTGGTTCTTTGCTTTATTTATGTGCATCTAGGCCAGATATTATGCTTAGTGTTTGCATGTGTGCTCGATTTCAAGTGGCACCAAAGGAGTCGCATCACTTAGCTGTGAAGCGAATTCTTCGATATTTGGCTCACACCCCAACTCTAGGGTTATGGTATCCCAAGGGCTCAGAGTTTGATTTGGTTGGATTCTCGGATGCTGATTATGCTGGTGACAAGGTTGATCGGAAGTCTACATCAGGCACATGTCACTTTCTGGGACGATCACTTGTATGTTGGTCTTCAAAGAAGCAGAACTGTGTATCCCTATCCACTGCTGAATCTGAATACATTGCTGCTGGATCTTGCTGCGCTCAGCTTCTGTGGATGAAGCAAACTCTCAAGGACTATGGCATTCATCTGAAACAAGTGCCACTTTACTGCGACAACGAAAGCGCCATCAAGATTGCCAACAACCTAGTTCAGCACTCGAAGACAAAGCACATAGAAATTCGTCATCACTTTCTCAGAGATCATGTTGTGAAGGAAGATATTGATATCATACACGTCAACACTGAAGAGCAATTGGCAGATATCTTCACCAAGCCCTTGGATGAGAAGAGATTTTGCAAGTTACGGTGTGAGCTAAATATCTTGGAATCCTCAAATGTCCTGTGATCAGGCACACATCCTAACATTTATGCATATTGATGACTTAGATGTGCAACACACGAAGTAACGTATATCTTCAATCAATGAAGACATACATTCTAAGTGTGAATACATTAATGTGGAAATTGACTTCGGAGCGCCACGATAATTGTGCGCCGTGTCTGGGTCTAATACTTCCTATACGGTGGGTAACGCCACCACCAAACGTTCTATTTTGAAGTGTTTCACTCATGGCGTTACCGTGCAATGTCTTCACATTTGGTTTGGCTTCAATCTCAACATGTCTTCATGATTATCTTCACTACGTGGATTATATAGATATATATATACTAGTGTTCTGTCCTCTACAGCATTCACTTATAGCTATGTCCTCTTGTTTTGAATCTTTTGAACCAAGTGAATGTGATCGGACCCTAATCTCTCAATGCTTTCTATCTCAAATTCTATCTCTCCAAGTCATGTGCATTCTATTGAAACTGTCGAATGTCTTCTCTCCGTCCTTGTCAGCAGAAGACACAGAGACAACCTTTAAAACCATTTTCAATGCTCATTCATCCACAAGAAATCCGGAGAAGTAGGAACGACCACCAGACAATCTAGGCGTGCGTGGGATGTGGAACTGCCCCGAGATTCTGCATGATGGCCATGTGTTGTTCAGATGCGAATCGCCAGGGGCACCTGTGTAATAGCGCAGTGTCGCCCCTGTACCTATAAATACACACTCACCGCGGTCATTATCTCCTTCTTCCTCCCTCGCACGAACCCTAGCACCACTGCTAGCCCTCGACGACGCCGGCGACGAAGTGCTTCGCTGCCGCAACCTCTCCGACGCCGTCTTCACGCCGATCGCGGACATCATCCTCTCCGCCATCGCCATAGGTGTCTTCTGTCGCCAGGCTAGGGCACGGAAGATTGAACTGCTCGGCCTCATCTCCCACTCCATCTAGCATTTCCAAGTGTGGTAAATAAAACTTCTTTTTATAGCCCCTTTTGATCCTATGGTTCTGTCACTTTCTACCATAAGAAGTTTCTATTCACACAAGTTAGATCTCCCTCAATCTGCATCTCATAACATGCCTAGAATATTCACTTGTGCTTCATGAAGTAGTTAGATTCCTCACTTGTGCTGATCTGTGGGTTCGTACAAATATGGAACCAACTTCTTATCTATGAGTGAATGTCTTCGCATGATGAGGTCAATGTCTTCTAAACTGATTAATCTTCAAAATCTTCTAAGAATGCATATGACCTCTTCCCCTTCCCTCGCACCTTAATGCTGTCACAGGTACATGTCCGTGGGAGAATCCTTTGGTTCTCATAGTCTGCATTCATTTGCAGAATTCTTACAGCATCACATAAATTCTCCTGAAGCCAGTTCCTGTTGGTCTAGCAAAAGAAAGCCTTTGAAACCTTTGAACATCTTGAAGCCTTCCAAGTTAAGGTTTATGGCTTCAGAGACAACAGCAAGGAAGGGGGGCAGACAGCGTCATGGCGGAACATCCAAAGATCTGCCTGATGAACTGGTAGAAATGTATAAAACAGATCCTGAAGGGAATTATGGTCAGCGCAAGACCCAAATCCAATGGATTCGACGCTATTGGGCAGAACAATGGTTCAAATACCGCTTCACAACCCAAGAGTATGCTGAGAAAAATGCCATCAAGAGACCTTGGGGAGACATCCTCTACAAGAATCTTCTACCCAGGTCCAGAGATGAAGCCATTGCTCAAGGCTTCTATCCATGCATGGTCCGTGGGCCACAGCCTGATGATGCACATCCGTTGTCATTACTCTGGTGTCGTGATGACAATCTATTCAAGCGCAACTTTCAGTTTGCCCAAAACTCGGCGAAGCAGAACAAAAAGATGTTTGGGTTAGACTTCAACCCTAGTCCCTCCGCACCAAGGGCAGATGGCACACGCGAGGCAGAACCAAATGTCATCGGTCCTTATGCAAACCTTGAAGGCCTCATCACCCGCATCTTTGTTCAAGGGACTGCAGTAAATGAGCCTCCAGCTGACTCTGAATCAGAAGAAGCGCCTGCAGTGTCGAAGCCAAAGCAGATGAAGAAACCAAAAGCTTCAAAGCCGGCAGCCCCTTCACCAAAAATCTCAAGGGCGAAACCATTGGCAACTTCACCTCCTGAAGTCAGTGTGCAGTCTGAAGACGTATCCCGCATCTCCAAGCCCCAGAAGAGCAAGATGCCTCAACCACACAGCGGCCAAGAGCTCACAGCTGCTGCTATTCTGCGCAACGACGCCATTGATCTGTCAAGTGATGAAGACCTTGCAGATGACGCCCTTGAGCAACTCATCAAGAGCAAAGAAGAAGCAGAAATCTTCAATAATCTGCCTCTCTTTGATGTCGCCATCATCCACGACTTCATTGACGAGTGGTTTCACACGCCAAACATCAGCTTTGACGATCTGCAGCTACCCATTGGCCTCAGTGTTGCCTTCCAAGGAGCAATTGCTTCAGAACTAGCCATCGCCCAGCGCGTTGTTGAGCTGAAGCAGAAGATTGACTATGAAAAGGCTCTGTTCAAGAAGCATATGGCTAAGCTCAGCATGCAAGAAGTGAAGAACTTCAAGATCATGATGCACGAGCTCAAGGAAAACTTCCTGAAGAAACGCGCCGAAGCTCAGGGTCGCATGAGCGGATGAAGACTCTGGCTGACAGATGTGTGCAAGCCTACAATGAGGCTGAGAAGCGCAAGGCACTTGGGCATCCTGGCATCGACCCCAGGATGGCCGCGAAGAAGAAGAAGAAGCTTGCTACAGCTGAACCAGATGCACCAAGGCAGGAAGCAGTTCTGATTGTCTTCCCAACTGCAATGACTGGCTCGAAGCCAAAGAGCCGGTCAACTGCTTCAGAGCTCAAGAAGACACGAACTGCAGAGGCTGAAGCCAGGAAGAGGAAACACTCTGAAGCCTCTCCTTCTGCCCCCACCTAGAAAAAGCAAAAGATCAAGAAACCTCGGGCTGCTCCAACACAGCCCTTGATGGTTGAACCCCTTTCTGTAGTCTATCTTGACGCAGAACGTCAACTGACAGTTCATGAGCCTGCTCCCACAGAGGCTCCTAAAGCTGAAGACATTCCAGCAGCCGACCCCATCGCTACTGAAGACATTGGTCATCATGACAATGTACAAGATGATGCAGTCATTCCTCAGCGTGAAAATAGCGAACTCATCAGCATTGGTCGTCCTCTGACGCCAATTGCACAGGATGCGTCATGGGCGGATCGCCCACAAGTGGAAGAAGAATCTGAGGTCCAGCCCACTCCAACTCCACAGGCGTCGTCTGCATTTCGCAGGCTTCGCAAAGGTCCAAGGCCTCAAGACTCTGCTGATGACATTCTGGCTGCATCAGCCGAAGAAGATGAAGAAGCACCGCAAGATCCCACTCCCCCGCTCCACCAAGAAGCAGTTCTCCAGGAGAACATGCCTGTGCCTGACCCTCCAGCTAGTCCAGTGGAGGCTGAAAATATTGAGGCTGCCACAACTAACATTGAAGATAATCTGGAGCCCTCCCCACCGAAAGCATCAGAAGACAGTGAAGCCACTGACCCTAATACTTCTGTTCCTGAGTCTGCTGCCGGTCCCCAATTTGATTACCATGTCGAGCACAGGCCTCAGGTCCAGAAGCCAGTCCCAAGACTGCCAAGGTTCCCAGGTCCTGCATCAGCTCCTGGCTCCTTTAACATCACTAGCTTCAGGGCAGATAATACGTTCTTCAATAGCTCCAAGAACCCCTATTCAAGGGAAAGGATTTCATCAGATAGGTTCTGGAGCTATCCTCAACGTAGCTACTACTCATGCATCCTGTACAACCAAGGTCGCATCTTCCCGCACAAGCGCCTTGATGTTGAAGCTGTTGCTGGTCTGCCCTGTCTCGAAGAAGCGTTGGATTGCTTCAAGCAAGTGGGTCTGCTGTAGTTTGTTACTGATGAAGAAAATTGGAATGAAGTGTTGCTGCTACAATTATATGCCACACTACACATCAAAGGATACAACAGAGATCCGAAGACTTGGGTCCTGGAGTGGATGACTGGCAATGTTCATCACGAAGCCAATGCATTTGATATCATTGAGCTCACTAGCTTGCCCACTCCTGGCGATCTCTTCGAGCAAGGCTGTCAGCTGCATGCTGAAGCTATTGAGAGCATCTTTCAGCGACCAGAACCTGATATGAGTCAAATGCTCTCCATGATGAAGCCATTGCCTCAAGATGCTCCTTATCCTACAGAGTTCTTCGTTGAAAACCTTGAGTACCTGCCCCGAACCATCTATCACATCATCAGGCGGACTCTCTGGCCTATCAAAGGGCACTCTCCAAATGCCAAGATCGAGGGTGCAATGAAGACTCTGATATTTTATATCCTTCATGGCAAATGCTTCAATGCACAGGACTTTTTCATACGCCAACTTACTGCATCAGGCTCAGATTTGTTTGGCTTGAAGTTCTATGCCCCTTGGGTAATGAGGCTGATCAAACTTCACTCTGCAATCTTGTATCAGCCCTCAGCCCACAACCATTGGATCTTCTTGCCAGATGTGGATACCTCTGCTGAAGCCATATATCCTGAGCCTGCCAAGCAACCTTTGAGTCTTCAGAATGCAGAACACCAGAGCTTCACTCAAAACGTTGAAGGTGTTGAAGCTATCTCTCGGGTGTATCCGCTGGCTGGCACTACACGTGCACCACACCCTGCTTCCACTGAAGCCACTGACAGCACAGCTGCTCCAAGACCCAAGAAGCGAGCTCGTGCTCTTACTGATCGAGAGCTTCTTGTGGCCCTTCATCAAAAGCAGGATACGCATCATGACTGGCTAAAAAGACAGATGAAAAGCCTCTTGGTGGATGTAAATCGCATCCGAAATCTTGCCACCAAGAATGCATTCGTTGCACATGAAACCTGTCGCCGCACCTAGAAAGGACTCACAATGATGTGTTCTGAAGCTGATCTTCAAGAGGATGGCTTCAAAGAGCGATTCAAGTTTGACTCCACACCTACCAGAAGGGCTGTGCTGCGAGGAACTCCATCACTTGAAGACTCAGAGTTCTCTTCATCCGCTGCCACAGTGACTGCCAGGATTATCGAGGAAGAAGACGATGCTACATCACCGCCACCTCCTTCAGCACGCGTCGACACTGCACCAAGCTCTTCAGCACTGCCAAACTCCGCCGACGACCCTGCTGCTCATGGGAACGAATAGAAACTCGATGTCTTCGAACCTTTTTGGTCCTCACTGACAAAAGGGGGAGAAGCATATGAGGTTGATAGTCTTCAAGCAGGTCATTATGGGCGGGTGCTTTATATTTTTCTTTGTGCTTACAACTCTCATTTTGCTACATTTGGTTCTTTGAGTTGTAACACTTAAACTCGATGGTCGTCTGCTACTTATTTGCCACCTTGTTTTGCGAAGATAAATTCCGCATGTGCGACGATAAATTCCGCACTTAGATCATTCTGCAGACGTCCATTTTCCATTATGCATGTCATTATCTTCATATACCTTTACATGCATAGTGGATTGTCATCATAAGTTGAAGTGGATCTCCACAAGTACAACCTGCCATGTGCATTTGCATTCCAAAAGCAAATTACTTATATGCACATCTTCAGGGGGAGCCCTTGCAACTTATGAAGACAATTCCTTATCCTTCAAAATTTCACAGACTATATTCCCCGTTCAAAACTTCAACTAGTTTGTCATCAATCACCAAAAAGGGGGAGATTGTAAGTGCATCTAGTGCCACCCCTAGTTGGTTTTGGAGTATTGACGACAAACCCAGTTGAGGGACTAATGTGTTTGTGAGAATTGCAGGATAACACAGGTAGAAGTCCCTCATTGATTCGTTTTTATTACCAGAGATGACCCCTAAAAATGTACGAAGACATTGAAGTCAATGGTGGTATATGAAGATATTCACATTGAAGACTATGACAAGAGAAGACACCACGTGAAGCCTATGGAACTCGAAGACTTAGATCTTTTGTAGTTCTCTTTCATTTGTGTTGAGTCATAGGAACCACCGTACTATTAAGTGGGGTCCAAGAGAACCAGTCAGAACGACTGAAGTGATGCCTAATTCAAAACCAATATCTTCTTGTGAAGACTATGAGAGCAAATCTTGTCCAGAGTCGGACAAGTCAGCTTTGCTTGTAGCCCAAGTAAAGTTGCCGTGTGAGTTTGAAATCTGACCGTTGGTACACGTGTCAGTTCCTTAGTGACCCAGGGTCATTTCGGACAAATCAGGTCAGGTTGCCCAGTGGCTATAAATAGTCCACCCCCTACAACCTTAAACAGTTGGCTGCTCAGATTTGAGTGCACAGCTTTTGTCGTTTGAGAGCAACCGACCTCAAAGCCTTTGAGAGAAAATTCCTAGGGAGGAGAAAAGCCCTAACCACCTAGAGCCAGAGAGAATTGGGCATCACTTAAGTCTTCTTGTCTGAGTGATCTGAAGACTTATTACACTTGAGGACTGTGCATCCTCCAGCCGGTTAGGCGTCGCGTTCTGAGCATCCAAGAGCCATTGTGGATTGCCGGTGAACGAAGTCTGTGAAGGTTTGGGAGTCTACCTTGAAGACTTACTAGAGTGATTGGGCGAGGTCTATGTGACCTTAGCTCAAGGAGAATACAGTGAGGACTGGGTGTCCTGAGCTGCGGTTCAGAACTGGGTGTCCGGGACTGTGTGTCCTAAGGTTTAAATACCTAGCCGCTCCAACCAGACGTAAAGTTGTCACAGCAACTAGAACTGGTCCAACAAATCATTGTCTTCAACGAGTCACTGGTTTCATCTTCACTTCCCTTTACATATTGTTACTCGTTGTGAAGTCATTGCATGTTTGCTATATCCTTAGTCTTCACTGAGTGACTGTGTGTTCTGTTTGGCTTCATAATATCTTCCTACCTGATCCGTATTACACTACAGGTATTTGTCACTATGCTTTCACTCTGTTGATACTCGACCATGGCTTGCCTAGTGTAGTCTAACTTCCGCTTCATAGTAATAGGCATATCTCTACTGTTTGTCTTCATAACTCTCACGTTTTGAAGACTTTCATAAAAATCGCCTATTCACCCCCCTCTATTCGATATAACGCACTTTCACAGACGTGACCAAGTCCCCAAGTGATCTGGTGGCTCTCGCCTATCAAGAGGTATGGTATTGGTTCGGACACGACCAAACCTCCAAGTGATATAACATGATGCTTTTAAAAACCGAACTCAAGGGGTAAACCGGAGGCCGCTTTAGAACAACTACGTGTAACCACACATGATGTAAAAGAACAGATACCCCGCTTTATGAAGCAGACGCCCCCATGTGATCAATAATATGTTAGGCCAGTAAGGCGGGATATCCATGTTTGAACCGCGCATTGTGGCGGCAGGTCCTCTTCGGCAATTTTTAACTTTTTGCAAGAGATAAATTCTTCTTGAACCGGGATCTTGAACCGCATATTGAGAGCTTCAAAGCTTTGTGGGAGACATCTTTCCCTTGAACCGGATTTCAAACCAGAATCCTTCTTTTTAAGCCGGAAATTTTCTGACGGCCTTTAAATTTGCACCAATATAACCGTAGCCTCCGGGATCAGGTTTCCCTTCAACATTCTTGGGCCCTTGAATTTGCTGAAACTAGAAAAACTTGCTACGTCACATCATCATAGCCCCCGAGTCTTAAGATGACTCAAGGAGTTGTCTTGAGATTCTCCGTACTTGACCATATCAGAAGTTATATATCATCGGTGTTAATAACGCGATGTAAATCCATAGAAGGTTGAGGTGACTGCGGCGGGTTATAAATGATCCCATATGAACCGTGTCAGCAACTCGGCCAATGGTTCCTTCCAACTGACTGTTTTGAAGTTGACCAAACTGTAGTGGGAGCGATTTGTGTGTATGTCTATTGATCCATCCATTGCAGACGGCGGCTGAATGATAATTTGCCTCCAAATGTATTGGAAGAAAAAAACGGGCTACCCAAGCAGTGACTTGCTCACACTCAATAGACACCTCATGCAGACAGGTGCGGCCCGGTATGTTGATGTAGACCAGGCCGCGAGAGACGGACGACAAAGGCAGCCGCGGCTTCAGAGACGGCACAACCAGATGAGTCGGCCGCGGCGTAGTAAGTCGGTGCGGACGGGCAAGTTGTCCTCCTTGTTGTAAGCCGGCGTGGTCGCGAGAGACGGCCACGGCGTTGTAAGCCGGTGCGGGAGTCCGTTGAGTAACGACAACCACCTGTGCCAAAAGACGTTGGCGTGCCTCCATCTCCGCGGTATAATATCACTTTTTGTCATAAATAATTGCCCTGCATAAACAATATTGCAGACCAAGGCAAAGATTAAACCTGTTTTTTAACAAAAGCAATACATGCTAATAAAATAATCTTAGATGGATATCACCTATTTTGTTCGGATGATGGATGATCCATTCAACGTGACAGGGGTGGCTCAGGCAGACTGGCGACTCATAGTTCCGACGGCTCAGGTAGACCGGCGACTTAATATAACCTCGGCGGCTCAAAGCGGCAAGGGCGTCTCAACGCGGCTCCGGCGGGTTGATATAAATTAAGCTGCACGGGCGGCGACTTACGCACACCTGTTCCATCAGTAAGAGGACGCAGACGCCGGTGCGTGATGGCGCTGACGTATACTTCATAGGCGCAACATGGCACCACCTTTGTTGCACATAAAAATATACAGACCAAAGTAATTGTTTTTTGATGAAGACAATATGTTTAATAAAATAAACTTGAACGGATAGATATCACCTGGTTT
Source organism: Triticum monococcum (assembly GCA_034509565.1). NCBI lineage: Eukaryota > Viridiplantae > Streptophyta > Magnoliopsida > Poales > Poaceae > Triticum > Triticum monococcum. The sequence goes on from CM067847.1 coordinate 576,210,365, forward strand.
GTCCGCACAATGGATAATTCGGATGAAGCGCTGGGTAGCTCGATAGGGCGGCTCTTCAGCGGCGATTCTCCGCGAGTCGGCCACGGACGGCGACTTAGAGATGAGCGGTGAGGGCGGCCTGCGGAAGCGGCCAAGTAGCTGAACGGGGCGGCAACACAGAGGCACTCCGTCGGTGGTTTGAGGTCACACCCATGGAGATACATAGCAGAGGCGACTTGGCACACCGGTCATCCCGCCACCCCCAGCGGCGGCTTGTGGTACCGATGCTTTGTCGGCCAGGGGAAACCACGACTTGGATCAGAGGAGGCGAAGCGGCTCGGGGCCGGCTCAAAACGCGATGGCAGAGGTACCCCGGCGAGGTGAGGCGGCAAACCGGTGGAGGCAGCAGCGAACCGGCGAGGTGAGACCGCGGAAGCAGCAGCTGCAGACACTCAGCGGCTGGGGCGGCTCACAGAAGAGGCGAAGCGAGGTCGGCCCGGCGAAGCCAAACAGAACCACGGTAGAGGCGGTGCCGCGTCAGCTGCCATGCAGAGTCCGGGTCGTGGTTGAGTTGACCCGCCTGTTGGACCGGCGTGTATCCTATCCATAACTAGCTGCAGATGTTGAGTCCGTGACGGCTTCAATCAAATCCTAATCCCTGTATTAGTTGCTTCACGCCTCGTAATACGAATTGGAGTCGCACTAATAGTTCGTACTTTTGATTGCTTTGATCCTCACGCCTGAAGAGCAACAGCAGAAAAGATTCGCCATGGTGTGATACGCGTGTGCACGGCCACATCGGATTTATGAACATCAGATTATTATGCATGCACGTGTTTGACTGTCTTCGGTTGTTGTGTGATCGACAATACACAATCTGGGGCTAGGCGGATTAGACGATCTTACTCCCTTCTGCCTTATTGATTTTCAGGGCGGTGACTGCACCCGATGCAACCCTAATCTCATCAACTCAAACCTCGTACTATCAGCTCCAGACCTAATCGGCTCAATCCAAGGTTATCACTATGCCGGGTTATCTCGTGTGATTGCTTTCTGCCGGTTTTTCTTCATCCGGCCAAACACGAACTTCTCGATCCCTAAAAGAAATCCCTCCAAGAACTCAACACCATCGTGCGCGAGCCACACGGTGGGTGCCAACTGTCGTGGAATTGTCACGGCAGATGTCCTAGTGTGAGGACTTAGTCGCGAGGCCAACGCATCTATGTGGTAGCTTGAGAGGGGTTGAGCGGGATGAGAGACGCGATGTTTTCCCCAGGTTCGGCCCCTCATGGTGGAGGTAAAAGCCTACGTCTTGCTTCATTGATATTGATGATGATGATCACGGTTACAAGAGTGCTCTCTCTCGAGAGCTATTGTCTAAACCTAACTTGTTCAACTTGTGGAACTTGTCAATCTTATCCCTTTTGGGGAGCCCTGCCCCTCCTTATATATGTTGGAGGGGCAGGTTACATGTAGAGTCCTATTAGGATTAGGACTAGTCTATCTCAAATACAAACCGGATAAAAGTCCAGGTCTTAGATCCTTGTAAGATAATGTTCCTCATGCCTTTCCTCTTAAACCGGCCCACCGTTAAACGTGAACCGGCCTTCTGGGCTTTGGGCCTTTTCATCCGTCGATCCCGCACGCCAGATCACCAGTGAGTCATAATGACCAGGTGGGTTGCTTGTAAACCGCCAGGTCAGGGCGGGTCGCCAGTAACTCGCCAAGTGTCAGCGGGGTCTTCAGATAAACCGCCAAGTCCGGCTGGGTTAACTTTCGGCCGGTTTACACCGCGGGGTATATCCCCGACGTATACTATATACTTTATACATGATACATGTGATGAATAAAGTCGGGTTAGCTCGAGGAGTACCCGCGGTTGATTCACGAATTGGGGGCTGGAAGGACATACTTTCCCGACAACCCTCTGTGTGGATCTTTGTGGCGAAGCGACAGGGCAGGTTGAGACCACCTAGGAGAGAGGTGGGCCTGGCCCTGGTTGGCGTTCGCGGTTATTTCAAGATAACACGTTTAACGAGATCTTGGTATTTGATCTGAGTCTGGCCACTGGCCTATACGCACTAACCATCTACGCGTGGACAGTCACAAGTTGGTATCAGAGCCGACTGCCTGTAGGAATCCCCCTTCCACACTCCTTGGCTGAAGTTGAGTCTAGACATTACAAATCTTTTTACTAACATGGTTGTGTGCCTTAAGGGCCCACGTTGCCATTTGGGTGGTATTAGGATCTTTTACTCCTCGATCCTTACTCTGGGACTCCGATCTCTCTTCTATTCGGGTTAAATGATTTTGCTAACTCTAACTCTAGGTTCTCGTAATTACTTCCTCCCGGAGAGCCCAAATGATCGACTGCTTCACCAGAAGATTTTGAAGATACTCTTCGATGCTTTCACGAGACCCTTGTGCCCTCTGTCTTTTCAATTCCCTACTACCAAGATATCCATATGGATAACAACCTACACTTGTCGTTCATACAATCACTCCCTGTTGCTCTTGTTACTACAAATTACATCGAATTGTTCTCTGACTTTTAAGAATCCCTTGTGCCACTGCCTTGTAGATCCTTGCCGTAGAAATATCCCTATGGATAATTCCTCTCACTTATCGAGTATCCACTCATTCCTAGTTGTCCTTGTGTTCCGCAAAAAGACTTTGAAATAATATTTGATCTTTCGAAAATCCTCAACAGCCTGATGTTCTTGGAATTCTTGCATACTTGCATTCTGGTTAATTCCATTGGTCTAGCAATTTACTTTAAAAACCTTTGTGGTTGTCATTCTGATCCTTTGATTCAACATGTGTGTGAATGCACACAATCATCAGTTGTTCCCTGGAATTAATCCTTCCGATTCAGACGTCATTCTGGACCTGAGGTGGATCTCGACCACTCAAATTGCCGTTGATTGTACCCCTAAGGCTATTCAACTTATCCATCCCTAATCAAAGCATTTCTTCTGATCCCTTGTCTTGGAATTCGTAATTCCTGTGCATTTGAGCTTTGAGTTAGTCAGTTGTTTCTATAATCTGATCTCCTTGCATTCTTTCTTCTTCTGGTTGAGTACCGATACTCACATCAGATCCCTTTTGGACCACCAGATCGTTTGTTGGGTTTTGTCTGACACCATCCTTCATATTCATTAAACATTATGAGCCTTTCATCTACATAATGCCTTTGGTAAATTGTATCCTCTGCTTTGTGAACCATGCTCTACTTTCGAGCTTGTATTATTTACTCCGAAATTTGTGGTATATGTTCCTAAGATGCCCTGATGGGTTGAACCTACGCCTTTCCTAATCTGTGTGAACCCGAAAGATTTCACAGGTCATACTTATCTGGTATTGCACCAGGTAAAAACTACCAACAACTAATGGCATTTTTAAAATTCGAGAGCAGTGGATGAAAGGTTATGCATTGAAGAAGTGGGAGTCGACCTTGAACCTTTGTGTTCATGCCCATGGACATGATGTAGATCCTATCATTAAAGCCTCTCTTTATTTAATTATTCCCTTGGTATAAGTTCATCTTATATCTGGGATCTGGCCTTTTACAATCATGGTTCCGACCATGTTCTCATTTAAATACCATTTCTCGTGCAAGTTTAAGCACTTGTCTTCTGCAGAGCAATACCCTAGTCCGACCTCTACTTTGATCTGTCTTCGAGTAGTACGCCCTGGTATCCCGAGATTATCTTGGAACTGCATAACTTCCTATGAGTTCTTCATCAAGTACTACCTTCTCACTTATCACAATTTTTCATGGGCTCTGAGTTATTAAACACTCAAGAACACCGATAACTGAACCGAGTCTGCACTACGGTTCAACAACTCTTAGTAATCTTCTTTAAGTACGAGCTTGTACCCGATCACGCCATTCCTAGCCTGTTTGGCTATATCATTGTCTTGATGATTTTAACTGTGCTACCTGGTCCTTATTCCCGGAGCACCACTTTCGATGATGAGCTAAGCTTACATCGATTTTCCTCGTCATATCATTTCGCCTTGAATAGCAAGCTTGATTTCGAGTTTGGGTCGTACTCGTGGTTCAAATAACCTTTCACTTCATCATTCGTTTGACTTGATGTCATCATCGATCGATTACATCTTCATGAAATCTCTCGACAAAATTTGTCGTGGTCATCATCAACATTTTGAATCTTTCTAGAATACCAATCGAATTCATGATGATAAGTACCACCCTCACCCCTTCATAATATGAGTTACCATTGACAACATCCTTACCTTCCTTCCATCGCAAACTTATTCATGTTATGGATGCAACTTGCTATCCAGCTTGTAATAAGTTCTACCTTGGAGTATTACCATCTTATATATCAAGAAGGTTGTGAGAATTTCACCACCTCTTAAGAAATTCTTGTTACAGTGATGCTTATCGCCATCACCATTCTTTTCTTGGCCCCCATGTTGAGTGAACTCTGTTGTGGGAATTTGATATCTCTAGCAACCCTATTGTTTTGAAGTGAATGGCCGATAGTTTCGTTATCGAATCACCATTCTAACTCTGAACATCCTACTTGGTCCATATTTCCAGGTGCATTTTCGTTCAATATTTAATTGTGGAAATCCATCCTTAGGAAATCTTGATGAATTGTCGCTGAGTTCATCAGCCACCTCCTCATCCTCTCCTTGGTTTATCAATGAAATCTTGTTTTGGAACTCGCTTTCATAGTTCATTGCCCGAGAATCTTATAATGTCATCTCGTCAATTGTGCTACACCTTTTCTTCTCAGGCATCCTAAGTTGGAGGTATCCTGACACCGGTCGGATCCGAACCTCGGTCAAATATGATGGTTGGAACATATCTCCAAGAGTTATAGCTTTGGTCTTTATATGACTCGGTAATGTGATGTCATGCCTAGCACACCTGACCGGAGGACCTATTGTCATAGTTTCCTTTTCCGCAAGATTATCCATTCTTCAATGAGGTAATTGTAAGACTTATTCTACAAGATGTTCTAGATGGATCCGTCGTGTATCCAGAGTCTGACCTTTGCCTGAAGACCATGTCAATGCTATCTCGAAGCATGTCTGTGGTACTCCGATTTTCAACAAGAACATTTGAAGCCCAATGCTAAATGTTTCTTTCTTAATTATCCTAACACCGTTGTATGGGTAATGCCATGAAAATTCTCTCCCATTACCTAAATGGTTTTCTACGTTATATCCTGTCATGGATATCATGCTATGCTTGTCTTTGGGAAGGATATACCCCTGAATTATGTGTTTAAACACATTTTTCTTTCCATTGTTCTCATTAAATCTGATAAACACTTTTCCCTTTCCATTGGTTTGTTTAAACCCTTTCTACGATCTATATGACATAAGCAGTAATATTCTCCTACTTATGTAAACACCTCGGTGTACGATTCTGTCAGCAAGACCATGTTACTATGATGATAACATTCCGGTAGCCACCGATGGATGAGAACTTTGCCTATTGGTCCGCCTCGTTCAACGAGCAGGAATATGGTTCTCTTTGTCCCTCGCCCTTGGCACCAAAATTGTTGGCGACATAACTGACAGACTATTTTCTAACATGCCTTGCTATCATGACCATGCAAGATGACATCACCCTCCCTATTTTTAACCCGCATGGTGGGCCCATAACCCACATTTCCACAGGATCGAAACCTGACTCTCCTATACACCCCCGGTTCCCAAAGTTAACTCCTTGTACTTGGCCTCATATGTGATTCACGAGCCACCTTCCGAGAGATCATCAATTCTGCTATCAGACACAATACTTATTGCCATTGCTTTGAATCCCTTTTCACACTCTGTTTCAGGCATCGAATGATTGCCTGCCCGCTTGAAACTTCCCATGATACCTCCTTACTTTGCTCTTGACATTTTCGTAAGTTTCAATTCGAGAGTTACTTTCGCCACCTTCCTCGATGTTATCGACCAGATAGTCGACCTTGTAGAGGTCTATTCACCCGGTATGCCCACCTTTATTCTTTCGTAAGTATGATGGATTTCCTGAAGAAAGGAAGACGACTTCATAATGATGACTTGAAGCAGTGGATTGAAGACATCAATACAATGGATTGATCTCTTCAAGAAGAGCAACCAACTCCGAGAAGATCCGTTAGAATTTCGTAACTAGACCTCCCCCCCCCCTTCTCTACCTCTTAAATCTCGGGACGAGATTTCTTGTAGTCGAGGAGAATTATGACGCCCGGATAGTTAAGCTATAGTAACCATCTACTAATGATGCCACATCACCACGATTACTATTGTTAGTTTCACGATGATTCAAATCTCGTTAGGAATTAAAATTCAAAATCAAATCAGACAATAAAAGTTTTCAAATGTTAAATCTAAAGTGTTCGAAATGTAGCAAATAAATTATAGATGATTATGATGGTGAAACCACATTTTTATAAATTATTTAAATACACTAAAATGAATAAAACAACACCTTAAACAATTAAATAAATGCTTTTTATATTTAGTAAAATACTAAATAGTTTTATTTTATCACCAAACTTTTTGTGGCATCGGGGCATTTTGAAACACTAATTTGGGTACTACTCATATATTTTATAAAATAAATATGTATAGAAAATAAAATAGAAAACTAATAAACAAAAAATAAATAAAAACAAAAACTTAAACAAAAGAGAAAAAGGAAGAAACCCCCCTCCCCCTGGGCCGAATGGCCCAGCTAGCCAGCAGGCCACCAGCCCAAATGGCCCAACCACGCCTATAACCCCCACACCCCAAACCCTAACCACCCCACTCTCCCCCAATCCTCCCACTCCCGCCCTGTTTCTGGATCGGGGAAGCGACCCCCTCCCCCCCCCCCACGACCACGTCGTCGCCTGCCGCCTCCACCCAGCGCGCCGCGCCTGAGGACCGCCACCTTCGCATCACAGCATCGCCATCACCCCGCGTGCCTCGGCATCCTCCTCACCCCGCACCGATGCCGCCGTTCCTGCGCCGCGCCCTCAAGCCCCGACGCCGATCCCTGCCGCCGACCTCCTCCTCGACTCTGTTGCCGGCGCTCCTCGTCCCCGTCGCTCGTCTCCGACCTCCTCCCCGAGCACCGCTGCCCGAAACCCCTATCGCCCCCACCCCCGTGAGCGCCCCCTCGGTCTCGTCCCTCTCTCTCTCCAAACGCAGTCGCCGGCGCCGCTCGCTCATGCCTGGCCGCCTCGCGCGCGCGCACGTGCCCTGCCTCGTCCCAGCTCGCCCGCACACCCTATCGCCCTTGGCCTCCACTCCGTCCCGCGCTGGTGTCATCTCGCTCCTACACCGTGGCCAGCCCCCTGCTGCTGCTTGCTTCCGGCCGCGGCCCGGCCACCGTGCACAAGCACGCCCGTGCCACGCTGCGCCCCACAGCCGCCTCTGCTCGCCCGCGCTCCGGCGCCCTCCCACTCCTTCTCCGGCGACCGGTCGGCGCCTCATGGCCCCATGTCTCCCCGCGCCCTTGCCACCGCCGCCCTCTCTGCTGGTAAGCCCTCCCCCTACCTCGCCGGCTCTGGCTAGCCGCGCCAGCGCCGCGTTCACCGCGGCATGCTGGTCCGGCCGCTCGGCCTCACCCACTCACCCCCCCCACCGCCGCGTACTGGTCGCTGGGTACGCACGCCCCGGCGCACATTAACGTGTGCCCGTGCCCGCTTGTGCCCCTGACCCAATGACACGGGGGCCCCACGGCCCAGAATGTTTTTTGTAAAAAAAAGAATAAATAAAATAAATAATAAATAAAATTAAGTAATTAATTAATTAACTTTGATTAATTAAACTAATCAGTTAACTAAACTAATTAAAATGTTAGTTAATTAATTAACCAGTCAATGACAGTGGGGCCCACCCCTAATTAATTCTGATTAGATTAATTAAATTTGGATAATTAAAATGTGTCACTGACCAGTGGGACCCACTGGTCAGGTTGACCAGTCAACCCCTGTTGACTGCTGACATCAGCATGACATCATGCTGATGTCATAAATCCAATTTCGAATTAAAATAAATAATTAATTAAATTCCAGAAATTAATAAAATCTTTAGAAAATCATATCTTTTAATCCGTAACTCGGATTAAATTATTTTCAACATGAAAGTTACTCAGAACGACGAGACGAATCCAGATACGCAACCCGTTCGTCCGCCACGCATCCCTAGCATAGCGAACATGCAACTTTCCCCCTCTGTTTCATCTGATCGAAAACGCGAAGCACCAGGGATAGTTTCCCGGATGTTTCCCCCTTTCACCGGTATCACCTCATACCGCGTTAGGGCACGCCTAGCATCACGCTTTGTCATGTCATGCATCGTCATGAACTTGCTTGCTATGTATTTACTGTTTCTCCCCCCTCTTGTCTTCGGTAGTCCTCATGACGATGCTGATGCCCCTGTGGTCGACTACGTCACCGATGACCCCTCCTTCTTGTCTGAGCAACCTTGCAAGCCCCCCACTTAATCACCGGATATCGTCTATTCTTCTCTACTGCTTGCATTAGAGTAGTGTAGCATGTTACTTCTTTCGGTTAATCCTATTCTACTGCATAGCCTGTCATTGTTGCTACAGTTGTTACCTTACCTGCTATCCTACTGCTTAGTATAGGATGCTAGTGTCCCATCAGTGGTCCTACTCTCTTGTCCGTCTGCCATGCTATACTACTTGGCCGTGATCACTTCGGGAGGTAATCACGGGTATATACTATATACTTTATACATGATACATGTGATGACTAAAGTCGGGTTGGCTCAAGGAGTACCCGCGGTTGATTCACGAATTGGGGGCTGGAAGGACATACTTTCCCGACAGCCCTCTGTGTGGATCTTTGTGGCGAAGCGACAAGGCAGGTTGAAACCACCTAGGAGAGAGGTGGGCCTGGCCCTGGTCGGCGTTCACGGTTATTTCAAGATAACACATTTAACGAGATCTTGGTATTTGATGTGAGTCTGGCCACTGGCCTAAACGCACTAACCATCTACGCGGGGACAGATATGGGCACTCGACATCGTGGTATCAACCGAAGCCTTCGTGACGTCAGCGACTGAGCGGCGCACGCCGGATTGGACGGGAACGCCTGCTAGGCTAGGTCTGCTTCCGGCCGCGTTCGCAACGTGCAGGTGTGCAAAGGGCGATGGGCCCAGACCCCTACGCCATAGGATTTAGACTGGCGTGCTGACCTCCCTGTTGTGCCTAGGTAGGGCTGCGACGTGTTGATCTTCCGAGGTCGGGTATGACCCAGAAAAGTGTGTCCGGCCAAATGGGATCGAGCGTGTTGTGTTATGTGTTGCACCCCTGCAGGGAAGTTAATCTACTCGAATAGTCGTGATCTTCGGTAACAAGGCGACTTGGAGTTGTACCTTGACCTTATGACAACTAGAACCGTATACTTAATAAAACACACCCTTCCAAGTGCCAGATACAACCGGTGATCGCTCTCTCACAGGGCGACGAAGGGAGGATCATCGGTTAGGATTATGCTATGCGATGCTACTTGGTGAACTTACCATCTACTCTCTTCTCCTGTTGCAAGATGGAGGTTACCAGAAGTGTAGTCTTCGATAGGACTAGCTATCCCCCTCTTATTCTGGCATTCTGCAGTTCAGTCCACACATGATACCCTTATTCCATTTTATACCAATGCATACATATGTAGTGTAGCTCCTTGCTTGCGAGTACTTTGGATGAGTACTCACGGGTTCTTTGCTTCCCCTTTTTCCCCTTTCCTATACTCGATTACTGCGACCAGACGATGGAGCCCAGGAGCCAGACGCCACCATCGACAACGACTACTACTACTCGGGAGGTGCCTACTGCTACGTGCAGCCCGTTGACGACGACCATGAGTAGTTTAGGAGGATCCCGGGCAGGAGGCATGTGCCTCTTTCGTTCTGTATCCCAGTTTGTGCTAGCCATCTTATGGCAACTTGTTTAACTTATGTCTGTACTCAGATATTGTTGCTTCCGCTGACTCATCTATGATCGAGCTCTTGTATTCGAGCCTTCGAGGCCCCTGGCTTGTAATATGATGCTTGTATGACTTATTTTATTTATAGAGTTGTGTTGTGATATCTTCCCGTGAGTCCCTGACCTTGATCATACATGTTTGCATGTATGATTAGTGTACGGTCAAATCGGGGGCGTCACAGATCCGAAGGCAAAATCTTTGTTGCCAAGAATGGATCCTTTCTAGAGAAAGAGTTTCTCTCGAAAGAAGTAAGTGGGAGGAATGGAACTTGATGAAGTATTGCCTCTTGAATCGGAGACTGGCGCAGCTCAGGAAAATGTTCGTGAGGTGCCTGCACCGACTAGAGAGGAAGTTAATGATGATGATCATGAAACTTCGGATCAAGTTGCTACTGAACTTCGTAGGTCCACAAGGACACGTTCCACACCAGAGTGGTACAGCAACCCTGTCCTAGAAATCATGTTGTTGGACAATGGTGAACCTTTGAACCATGAAGAAGCAATGGCGGGCCCAGATTCCGACAAATGGCTGGAAGCCATGAAATCCAAGATAGGATCCACGTATGAAAACGAAGTATGGACTTTGACTGACTTGCCCGTTGATCGGCGAGCCATAGAAAATAAATGGATCTTTAAGAAGAAGACATATGCGGATGGTAATGTGACCATCTATAAGGCTCGGCTTGTTGCTAAGGGTTATTGATAAGTTCAAGGGGTTGACTACGATGAGACTTTCTCACCCATAGCGAAGCTGAAGTCCGTCCGAATCATGTTAGCAATTGCCGCATTCTATGATTATGAGATATGGCAAATGGACGTCAAAGCGGCATTCCTTAATGGTTTCCTTAAGGAAGAATTGTATATGATGCAGCCGGAAGATTTTTTCGATCCTAAGAATGCTGACAAGGTGTGCAAGCTCCAACGCTCAATCTATGGTCTGGTGCAAGCATCTCGGAGTTGGAACATTCGATTTGATGAGATGATCAAAGTGTTTGGGTTTACGCAGACTTATGGAGAAGCTTGTGTTTACAAGAAAGTGAGTGGGAGCTCTGTAGCATTTCTCATATTATATGTGGATGACATACTATTGATGGGAAATGATATAGAATTCTTGGAAAGCATAAAGGCCTACTTGAACAAGTGTTTTTCAATGAAGGATCTTGGAGATGCTACTTATATATTAGGCATCAAGATCTATAGAGATAGATCGAGACGCCTCATTGGTCTTTCACAGAGTACGTACCTTGACAAGATATTGAAGAAGTTCAATATGGATCAGTCCAAGAAGGGGTTCTTTCCTGTGTTGCAAGGTACGAGATTGAGCACGGCTCAATGCCCGACCATGGCAGAAGATAGAGAAAAGATGAGTGTTGTCCCCTATGCCTCAGCCATAGGGTCTATTATGTATGCCATGCTGTGTACCAGACCTGATGTAAACCTTGTCGTAAGTTTGGTAGGAAGGTACCAAAGTAAACCCGGCATGGAACACTGGACAACGGTCAAGAATATCCTGAAGTACCTGAAAAGGACTAAGGATATGTTTCTCGTTTATGGAGGTGACAAAGAGCTCGCCGTAAAGGGTTACGTCGATGCTAGCTTCGACACAGATCTAGATGACTCTAAGTCACAAACCGGATACGTGTATATTTTGAATGGTGGGGCAGTCAGCTGGTGTAGTTGCAAGCAAAGCGTCGTGGCGGGATGTACATGTGAAGCAGAGTACACGGCGGCCTTGGAGGCAGCACAAGAAGCAATCTGGGTGAAGGAGTTCATTACCGACCTAGGAGTTATTCCCAATGCGTCGGGCCCGATGACTCTCTTCTATGACAACACTAGAGCTATTGCCCTTGCCAAGGAGCCCAGGTTTCACAGGAAGACCAGGCATATCAAGTGTCGCTTCAACTCCATTCATGAAAATGTTGAAAATGTAGACATAGATATTTGTAAAGTGCATACGGACCTGAATGTCGCAGATCCGTTGACTAAACCTCTTCCTCGAGCAAAACATGATCAACACCAGAACTCTATGGGTGTTCGATTCATCACAGTGTAACTAGATTATTGACTCTAGTGCAAGTGGGAGACTGTTGGAAATATGCCCTAGATGCAATAATAAAATGGTTATTATTATATTTCCTTGTTCATGATAATGGTCTATTGTTGATGCTATAATTGTGTTATTCGGAAATCGTAATACATGTGTGAATACATAGACCACAACATGTCCCTAGTGAGCCTCTAGTTGACTAGCTCGTTGATCAATAGATGGTTACGGTTTCCTGACCATAGACATTGGATGTCATTGATAACGGGATCACATCATTAGGAGAATGATGTGATGGACAAGACCTAATCCTAAGCATAGCACAAGATCGTGTAGTCCGTCTGCTAGAGCTTTTCTGAATGTCAAGTATCATTTCCTTAGACCATGAGATTGTGCAACTCCGGGATACCATAGGAGTGCTTTGGGTGTACCAAACGTCACAATGTAACTAGGTGGCTATAAAGGTGCACTACAGGTGTCTCCGAAAGTGTCTGTTGGGTTGGCATGAATCGAGACTGGGATTTGTCACTCCGTATGACGGAGAGGTATGTCTGGGCCCACTCGGTAATGCATCATCATAATGAGCTCAGTGTGACTAAGTAGTTAGTCATGGGATCATGCATTACGGAACGAGTAAAGTGACTTGCCGGTAACGAGATTGAACGAGGTATTGGGATACCGACGATCGAATCTCGGGCAAGTAACGTACCGATTGACCAAGGGAATTGTATACGGGATTGCTTGAATCCTTGACATCGTGGAACATGTGGGAGCCAACATGGGTATCCAGATCCCGTTGTTGGTTATTGGCCGGAGAGTTGTCTCGATCATGTCTGCATGGTTCCCGAACCCGTAGGGTCTACACACTTAAGGTTCAATGATGCTAGGATTATTAGGAAGACTTGTATGTGATTACCGAATGTTGTTCGGAGTCCCGTATGAGATCCCGGACGTCACGAGGAGTTCCGGAATGGTCCAGAGGTGAAGATTTATATGTAGGAAGTTGTCATACGGTCACCGGAAAGGTTCGGGGGCATATCGGTATTGTACCGGGGCCACCGGAGGGTTTCCGGGGGGTCCACCGGGAGGGGTCACCTCTCTCGGAGGGCCTAATGGGCCATAGCGGAAAGGGAACCAGCCCTACATGGGCTGGGCGCATACCCCCTAGGGCCCATGCGCCTAGGGTTGGGGGGGAAACCCAAAAGGGGGCGCCCCTTGCTTGGGGGGCAAGCCCCCTCCCCTTGGCCGCCCCCCTCTAAATCTCATCTATAGCACGCCGGCCCCCTTCCTCCTTCCCCTATAAATAGAGGGGCAAGGGGAGGGTTGCATACAACATCCAAGGCGCAGCCCCTCCTCTCCCCAACACCTCCCCTCCTCCGCAAGAGCTTCGCGAAGCCCTGCCGGAGTACTGATGCTCCACGACCACCACGCCGTCATGCTGCTGTTGGAGCCCTCTTCCTCAACCTCTCCCTCCTCCTTGCTGGATCAAGGCGCGGGAGACGTCCTCGCTCCGTACGTGTGTTGAACGCGGAGGTGTCGTCAGTTTGGCGATAGGATCTTCGATGATTTGGATCACGACGAGTACGACTCCATCAACCCCGTTCTCTTGAACGCTTCTGCTCGTGATCTACAAGGGTATGTAGATGCACTCCTCTCCCTCTCGTTTCTAGATGACTCCATAGATTGATCTTGGTGATGCGTAGAAAATTTTAAATTTCCTCTACGATCCCTAACAGGAGTAGGACTCCTCATGGGGCGCGCCTAGGGTGGCCGGCCCTCTTCTCCTCCTCCACTCCTTTTTATACGGGGAGGGAGGCACCCCTTGGAGACACAACAATTGATCTTTTGGATGTTTTAGCTATGTGCGGTGCCCCTCTCCACTATAGTCCACCTCAATAATATCGTAGCGGTGCTTAGGCGAAGCCCTGTGACGGTAGAACATCAACATCGTCACCACGCCATCGTGCTGATGGAACTCTCCCTCAAAGCTCGGCTGGATTGGAGTTCGAGAGACTTCATCAAGTTGAATGTGTGCAGAGCTCCGAGGTGTCGTGCGTTCGGTACTTGATCAGCCGGATCGTGAAGACGTACGACTACATCAACCGCATTGTGCTAACGCTTCAGCTTTCAGTCTACGAGGGTACATGGACACACTCTCCCCTCTCGTTGCTATGCATCACCATGATCTTGCGTGTGCGTAGGAAATTTTTGAAATTACTACGTTCCCCAACAGTGGCATCCGAGCCAGGTTTTATGCGTTGATGTTATATGCACGAGTAGAACACAAGTGAGTTGTGGGCGATACAAGTCATACTGCTTACCAGCATGTCATACTTTGGTTCGGCGGTATTGTTGGATGAAGCGGCCAAGACCGACATTACGCGTACGCTTACGCGAGACTGGTTCTACCGACGTGCTTTGCACAGAAGTGGCTGGCGGGTGTCAGTTTCTCCAACTTTAGTTGAACCGAGTGTGGCTATGCCTGGTCCTTAAGAAGGTTAGAACAACACTAACTTGACAAACTATTGTTGTGGTTTTGATGCATAGGTAAGAACGGTTCTTGCTCAGCCCATAGCAGCCACGTAAAACTTGCAACAACAAAGTAGAGGACGTCTAACTTGTTTTTGCAGGGCATGTTGTGATGTGATATGGTCAAGACATGATGCTATTTTTATTGTATGAGATGATCATGTTTTGTAACGGAGTTATCGGCAACTGGCAGGAGCCATATGGTTGTCGCTTTATTGTATGCAATGCAATCGCACTGTAATTGCTTTAATTTATCACTAAGCGGTAGCGATAGTCATAGAAGCAATAGTTGGTGAGACGACAATGATGCTACGATGGAGATCAAGGTGTTGCGTCGGTGATGATGGTGATCATGACAGTGCTTCAGAGATGAGATCACAAGCACAAGATGATGATGGCCATATCATATCACTTATATTGATTGCATGTGATGTTTATCTTTTATGCATCTTATTTTGCTTTGATTGATGGTAGCATTATAAGATGATCTCTCACTAAATTTCAAGATAAAAGTGTTCTCCCTGAGTATGCACCGTTGCCAAAGTTCGTCATGCCCAGACACCACATGATGATCGGGTGTGATAAGCTCAACGTCCATCTACAATGGGTGCAAGCCAGGTTTGCACACACAGAATACTTAGGTTAAACTTGACGAGCCTAGCATATGTAGATATGGCCTCAGAACACTATGACCGAAAAGGTCGAGCGTGAATCATATAGTAGATATGATGAACATAATGATGTTCACCATTGAAAACTACTCCATTTCACGTGATGATCGGTTATGGTTTAGTTGATTTGGATCACGTGATCACTTTGATGATTAGAGAGATGTCTATCTAAGTGGGAGTTCTTAAGTAATATGATTAATTGAACATAAATTTATCATGAACTTAGTACGTGATAGTATTTTGCATGTCTATGTTTGTTGTAGATAGATGGCTCGTGATGTTGTTCCATTGAATTTTAATGCGTTCCTTGAGAAAGCAAAGTTGAAAGATGATGGTAGCAATTACACGGACTGGGTCCATAACTTGAGGATTATCCTCATTGCTGCACAGAAGAATTGCGTCCTAGAAGCACCGCTAAGTGCCAAACCTGCTGCAGGAGCAATACCAGATGTTATGAACACCTGGCAGAGCAAAGCTGATGACTACTGGATAGTTCAGTGTGCCATGCTTTACGGCTTAGAACCGGGACTTCAACGACGCTTTGAACGTCATGGAGCATATGAGATGTTCCAAGAGTTGAAGTTAATATTTCAAGCAAATGCCCGGATTGAGAGATATGAAATCTCCAATAAGTTCTATAGCTGCAAGATGGAGGAGAATAGTTCTGTCAGTGAGCATATACTCAAAATGTCTGGGTATCATAATCACTTGACTCAACTGGGAGTTAATCTTCCTGTTGATAGTGTCATTGACAGAGTTCTTCAATCACTGCCACCAAGCTACAAAAGCTTCGTGATGAACTATAATATGCAAGGGATGAATAAGACAATTCCCGAGCTCTTCGCAATGCTAAAGGCTGTGGAGGTAGAAATCAAAAAGGAGCATCAAGTGTTGATGGTCAATAAGACCGCCAGTTTCAAGAAAAAAGGAAAAGGGAAGAAGAAGGGGAACTTCAAGAAGAACAGCAAACAAGTGGCTACTCAAGAGAAGAAACCCAAGTCTGGACCTAAGCCTGAGACTGAATGCTTCTACTACAAACAGACTTGTCACTGGAAGGGGAACTGCCCCAAGTATTTGGCGGATAAGAAGGATGGCAAGGTGAACAAAGGTATATGCGATATACATGTTGTTGATGTGTACCTTACCTGAGCTCGCTATAGCACCTGGGTATTTGATACTGGTTCTGTTGCTAATATTTGCAACTCGAAACATGGACGACAGATTAAGCGGACACTGCCTAAGGACGACGTGATGATGCGCGTGGGAAATGGTTCCAAAGTCAATGTGATCGCCGTTGGCACGCTACCTCTACATCTACCTTCGGGATTAGTTTTAGACCTAAATAATTGTTATTTGGTGCCAGCGTTGAGCATGAACATTATATCTGGATCTTTTTTAATGCGAGACGGTTATTCATTTAAATCTGAGAATAATGGTTGTTCTATTTATATGAGTAATATCTTTTATGGTCACGCACCCTTAAAGAGTGGTCTATTTTTGATGAATCTCGATAGTAGTGATACACATATTCATAATGTTGAAGCCAAAAGATGCAGAGTTGATAATGATAGTGCAACTTATTTGTGGCACTACCGTTTGGGTCATATTGGTATAAAGCGCATGAAGAAACTCCATATTGATGGACTTTTGGAATCAGTTGATTATGAATCACTTGGTACTTGCGAACCATGCCTCATGGGCAAGATGACTAATATATCGTTCTCCGGAACTATGGAGCGAGCAACTGATTTGTTGGAGATCATACATACTAATGTATGTGGTCCAATGAATGTCGAGGCTCGCGGCGGGTATCGTTATTTTCTTACCTTCACAGATGATTTAAGTAGATATGGGTATATCTACTTAATGAAACATAAGTCTGAAACATTTGAAAAGTTCAAAGAATTTTAGAGTGAAGTTGAAAATCATCGTAACAAGAAAATAAAGTTTCTACGATCTGATCGTGGAGGAGAATATTTGAGTTACGAGTTTGGTCTACATTTGAAACAATGCGGAATAGTTTCGCAACTCACGCCACCCAGAACACCACAGCGTAATGGTGTGTCCGAACGTCGTAATCATACTTTACTAGATATGGTGCGATCTATGATGTCTCTTACTAATTTACCGCTATCATTTTGGGGTTATGCTTTAGAGACGGTTGCATTCACGTTAAATAGGGAACCATCAAAATCCGTTGAGACGACACCTTATGAACTATGGTTTGGCAAGAAACCAAAGTTGTCGTTTCTTAAAGTTTGTGTCTGTGACGCTTATGTGAAAAAGCTTCAACCTGATAAGCTCGAACCCAAATCGGAGACATGTGTCTTCATAGGATACCCAAAGGAAACTGTTGGGTACACCTTCTATCACAGATCCGAAGGCAAAACATTCGTTGCTAAGAATGGATCTTTTCTAGAGAAGGAGTTTCTCTCGAAAGAAGTGAGTGGGAGGAAAGTAGAACTTGATGAGGTAACTGTACTTGCTCCCTCATTGGAAACTAGTTCATCACATAAACCGGTTCCTGTGACATCTACACCAATTAGTGAGGAAGCTAATGATGATCATGAAACTTCAGATCAAGTTACTACTATTGGGGATATGATTACTGGAGGTAAACCGGCTAGGAGTGGCCGAGTTAGCTCCATGAAGATATGAGGATGTGAGGATGGTGGCACTTTACGAAGGCCCAAGGCCCAAAGGCGAGTTAAGGTCTATAAATGTAAACTGACTCTTTCATGTAACTTGTATTGTAAGTTAGAAGAATAGAGACCGAGCCAGACACGTTTATGATCCGGCCTCGGGACTCTGTAAACCGGCGGGCGTCAACCTATGTATATAAAGGGACGACCCGGCCGTGGTTTAGGGACAACAGACAACAACTCGAGAGCCAGGCAAAGCGGATTTTCTCCTTGGTCATCGAAACCCTAACAATACCAACCACAACTAGACGTAGGCTTTACCTTCATCGAAGGGGCCGAACTAGTATAAAATCCCTCGTGTCCCTTGTCCGGTTTAACCCCTTTTAAGCTAACCCGTAGCGATGGCTCCGCGACTAAGTCCTTTCATGAGGACATATACCATGACAAACCCACGACAGTTGGTGCCCACCGTGGGGCTATCGCATGATGGTTTTGAGTTCTTGAAGGGTAGCTTTGATGGACTCAAGGGATACGCGGTGGGCCGGATGACAAAGAGTCGTCGCGGAAAGCTCTACATCGACGACACAGGATGGGGCCCGAGGCTGGTTCAATCGAATCCGGGTACCATGTCCCCTTTGGTGGGATTCACATCTTCATCGGCAAGATCGGCGAACCGGGCCCTGAGCCGGACACCTGCACCGACATCATTGAGACGGCTCAGCGTGCAAGCCCTTCCCCGGTTCAGCCTGCAGCAAGGCATGTTTTCGTAGGTGTCATCCATGGAGAAGAATATGAGGATGGACCGGCATCTGATGGAGAAACTGTTGTCTGTTCTGATGACGAGTCTTCAACCGAAGAGACCGAATCGTTGTATCAGTTACAAGACAGCCAAATTAGCAGAGGTTCCGATGGCAATAGTATTCCGGACGCCCTTGATCTGCCAAACCGGGTCGCTGTCTTCATGGCCGATACATAGCCAGCACATCACTCTTCTACCGCCACGGCGATGCTCTCCGGGTTAGCAACAGCAACGCCAGCAGGAGCAGGGGGCTCTGCGCCACCTCCGGCTCAAGTTCTGTCTGATTTGTTCGACCCCTTGGCAACATTGATGTCCGCGGAGGTGGACGCAATAGCCTGGGATCAGCACAATGCGGAGATTGCAAAGGTGAAGGATCAGATAACTCAGGCTAAAGCGAACCTAGCAGCAGAGAACGCTAGGATGGCTACAGAATAGGCCGAGTTGGAAGCTCAGGCCTACCGGCTTAAGCTGGATCAGAATGCCTGAGATGAAGTCATGAGAAGGAGTTACTAGTCGCACCTCCCGCCAGGTTATGAGCCAAGAAATCTCTTCAACATGCCAGGAGCAGGAACCGGTAACCAACCAGTGTTAAAACTGGACAGAGGCGCCGGGAACAGGAGCGCCGGTTCAGCCGCGCATGATGGACCCGCCTCGTCAGAACAACATTGTGCCGCAATATGTTCCAACGCCCCGGGGGCATTACTCCAACCCGTTAGACAACAGTGTGGCTGCCGCTTCACGGTTAGCAGCCCTCCCAGCTAACGGCGAGTCACCAGTTGCGATTGAGACACGAGGGGCCAGAGAGCTCCTTCAAACAGCTTTAAACCAGCAGCGGGCTTATTCGCATAGTCGCGAGAGGATTCATTCCACCCCCACCCAAGCCGGAGCTACAGCAGGCATGTTGAGGATGAACCGGCTGTATCAAGCAGTGCACGTCGCTGTAACTTGCCGCGGGAGCATAACTCGGCAGGTGGAGGTGCTAATGCGCAGGATGTGGTGGATCATGGTCATGCACATAGAGAGGCCGAGTTAGCAGCTCTGCATGTAGCTCGTCAACCTACTCCGGTTCGCCCGACTGCTTCAGTGGAGCCAGGTGTGGTCTTCAGTTCCTTAAGGGTGCCGTGTCTCACCCCCGCCTTACGTAACGTGCGACTGCCCAAGGATTTTAAGGGCCCTCGTAAGGTGCCCAATTACACCGCCGATTTGCAGCCAGAGTCATGGGTTGAAAGTTATGAGATGGCAATGGAGATGTTGGATGTGGATGAAGTAGTGTGCGCTAAATACTTCACCATGATGTTGGAGGGGATAGCTCGTACTTGGTTAAAGAGCTTACCAGTTAACTCTGTCGGATCATGGGCCGAGTTAAAACACCAGTTTATCCAGAATTTTAAGGATACTTGTAAGCAGCCTATGTCGATTGTGGACCTGGCCTCTTGTGTTCAAGAGGATGGGGACTCTACAACCAATTGGGTGAAGCGGGTCTCAGCTATTCTGCATTCATCGGATCGCATCAATGCGGACACAGCAGTGTTAACGTTGGAAGGCAATTGCCGGTTTCTACCGCTAAAGCAGAAGTTAGGAAGGCTCAAACGTCACTGCAATGATATGGCAACGCTTATGGCCGCGTTGGTTAAATATGCCGATTCAGATAATACCAAGGACCCTGAGTTAGAGGAGGACAAACCAGGGAAAGGGAAGAAGAACGGCAACACCAAGGGACAGCAGCACAACCCAGCAGGTCATGGGAACAATGGTAAGCGCAAGGCCCACAATAGTTTGGACTTTATGGCTAACACCAATGCTCAGGATAACGGTCAGCGTCGTAAGAGTAAACAACCCCAGAGGGGCGGAGGTTCAGGCCCCAATCTGGAGCTCCTGTTAAATCAACCTTGTCCAAAGCATGGATCGAAGGAGAGGCCAGCTTCACATCTTTGGAAGGATTGTTATATCATGCGGGAGTTCAAGAATTCCAATATGTTTCAATACGACAATGGTCCGCCCCTCAGTTTAGGAGGTGGTTTTCATGGGTCGGGTTATGGAGGCGGTAGCTCCGGTTCAGGATTTCAAGGCAATCAAACCGGACATAGCAATCAAGGGAACCAGGGCAACCTGGGAGGTTATAACCATCAGGGGAATCAACAACAGTAGCAGTTGGGTTATCAGAGCAATCCGAAGCAGTTGAATAGTGGGCAGTATCATGTCTTCACCACTAGCTTGTGTAAGCGTGATCAGAACCTTCACAAGAGGGCCGTGAACTCTGTTGAATCGGCAGTGCCTCAATATTTTCGCTGGTCTGAGCAACCCATTTTATGGAGTAGAGAGGATCACCCACCCCGGGTTGATAATCCGGGTCATCGGCTTTAGTGGTGGAACCTCAAGTTGGGGGGTTTAAGTTTACCAAGGTGCTCATGGATGGGGGAAGTAGTATCAATATTCTCTACTATGACACCTTCCACCGTATGGGATTGACAGATAAGAATCTTAACCTGTCGAACACCTTTTTCATGGTATGGTGCCTCGTAAATCTGCATATCCAGTGGGCAAGATAGCCCTAGAGGTAGCCTTTGGAGATGATCATGATTCAAGGTCAGAAACATTGACTTTTGAGGTAGTGAAAATCAAGAGTCCGTAACACGCTCTGTTTGGGTGACCGCCTTATGCCAAGTTCATGGCAAGACCGTGTTATGTTTATCTGCAGCTTAAGATGCCAGGTCATAAGAGGACCATCACAGTACATTGGAGTAGGAAGATTGCTTTGGAATGTGAGGAAGGTGATGCGGCTTACGCTGAGTCGGTTTGTTCCACAGAAGAGATGAAGTTTTACAAAGACAAGGTTGACCTGGCAGACATGACTTCTTTGAAAAAGCCAACTACGGAGAACGATCTGGCGTTGAAGTTTAAATCGGCTATAGACACTAAGATGGTTGATTTTGTTCCTGGCGATTCATCCAAGCAGTTCAGCATCAGCGCTAACCTGGATCCCAAATAGGAAAGCGCGCTCATCGAGTTCATCCGTGAGAACCGGGACATCTTTGCATGGAAGCCTTCTGACATGCCAGGTGTACCGAGGGAACTCGCTGAGCACACACTTAATATAAATCCCAAGTTTAAACCGGTCAGGCAGTTTCTCCGCCGCTTCAACAAAGAAAGGTGTAAGGCTATCGGTGAGGAGGTAGCTCGGCTGTTGGGTGCAGGATTTATCGTGGAGGTCTTTCACTCGGAGTGGTTGGCTAATCCGATGCTGGTTCTTAAGAAAAACGGCACTTGGCGTATGTGTGTGGACTACACAGATTTGAACAAGGCCTGCCCAGTAGACCCCTTTATCCTCCCTCGTATTGATCAGATTATTGATGCTACGACGGGTTGTGACTGATTGTGTTTTCTAGATGCTTATTCTGGTTATCATCAAATCAAAATGGCAGTTAAGGACCAGGAGAAGATAGCTTTTATAACTCCCTTTGGAGCCTTCTGCTATGTCTCCATGCCCTTTGGGCTCAAGACTGCCCAAGCAACTTATCAACGTTGTGTTTAGAATTGTCTTCACAAGCAGATTGGGTGCAATGTTCACGCATATGTGGATGATATTGTGGTAAAGTCCAGGAAGGAGGAAACATTGATAGATGAATTAAGAGAAACCTTTGATAACCTCCGGGTTTATAAGACGATGCTTAATCCAGACAAATGTGTCTTTGGTGTTCCGGCAGGCAAGCTCTTGGGTTTTCTCGTGTCTAACAGGGGCATTGAAGCTAGTCCAGAGAAGATCGCAGATATCACCTCTTTTGCTAAACCGGCATGTATCAATGATGTTCAGCGTTTGGCAGGCCGGATTGCGGCTTTGAGCCGGTTTATCAGCCGTCTAGGGGAGAAGGCTATCCCTTTATATCAGATGTTAAAGAAAATAGATGACTTTGTTTGGAGCGACGCGGCTGATAAAGCGTTCGAGGATCTAAAGAGGCAGTTACTTGAACCGCCTGTGCTTGCAGCTCCGATCGATAAAGAGCCTTTACTGCTATATGTGGCTGCTAATGCCAGGGCTGTTAGTGTGGCTATTGTTGTTGAGCGCAAGGAAGCTGGAAAGGAATATCCGGTTCAACGGCCGGTTTATTATATCAGTGAGGTGCTTATCGAATCAAAGCAGAGGTATCCACATTGGCAGAAGCTGGTGTATGGGGTGTTTATGGCAAGCCGGAAGCTCAAACATTACTTTCAGGATCATCCTATCATGGTGGTCAGTTCAGCCCCTCTGGGAGATATCATTCAAAATAGAGAAGCAACTGGCCGGATTGCCAAGTGGGCTATTGAGCTTGGACCTCACGGGCTCAAGTATACACCTCGCACAGCGATCAAATCTCAAGCACTCGTGGATTTCATCAATGATTGGACAGAGTTGCAGGCACCAGAGGAAAAGCCAGATAACACTTATTGGACTATTCACTTTGATGGGTCCAGGCAATTGGAGGGCTCAGGGGCTGGAGTCATATTAACTTCCCTATGAGGTGACAAGTTTTGTTATGTTCTTCGCTTAATGTTCCCTTGTACTAACAATGCAGCTGAGTACGAGGCCTTACTCCACGGTCTTCGGATGGCTAAGGAGATGAACTTAAGCTGGGTTAAGTGCTTCGGAGACTCGGACCTAGTGGCTCAACAAGTATCTGGCACTTGGGATTCTAAGGACCCACTCATGGCTGCATATCGACAAGAGGTGGACATAGTGTCTGGTCATTTCAAGGGTTATCAAGTCGACCATATAGACCGACGGAAGAATGAAGCGGTGGACACTTTAAGTCGCCTAGGCTCTCAGCGTAAACCGGTGCCACCTAATGTCTTCCTCGACGTACTGCATAATCCGTCGGTCAAGATACCCACAGAGGAGGAGTTGGCTATTCCTGACCCGGAGGCCCAATTGGTGGCAGCTCTACATGTCATACCGGATTGGACAGTCCCGTACTTGGCTTACATGAACCGGGGCGAGTTACCGGATGATGAAACCTTGGCCTGGCAGATAATCCGACGTTCCAAGTCAATGACCATAATTAATGGGGAGTTACATCGTTACAGTGTCACAGGAGCAATTCAGCATTGTGTATCTCCTCAAGAGGGTTGCGAGATTTTGCAAGAAATCCACGAAGGAGACTGTGGTCACCACGCCGGTTCAAAATCCTTGGTAGCTAAGGCTTTTCGCCACGGTTTCTATTGGTTGACAGCTCATGCTGATGCTGAGGATTTGGTCAAAAGGTGTGACGGTTGTCAAAAATTTGCACGCCGCACTCATGTTCTGGCTCAGGAGTTGAGAATGATCCCAATCACCTGGCTGTTTGCAACTTGGGGGCTTGATATGGTTGGACCCTTTGAGAGGTCCAAGGACAAAAAGACCCACCTATTAGTGGCAGATGACAAGTTTACCAAATGGGTAGAAGCAGAGCCAGTCAGTAAGTGTGATGCAGCCACAGCGGTTCAATTCATCAAAAAGGTGATATTCCGCTTTGGTTTCCCACACAGTATTATAACTGATAATGGTACTAATCTATGAAAGGGTGAGATGGATGAATTTTGCCAACGTGAGCACATCCAGCTTGATGTAGCATCAGTGGCTCACCCCCAGTCTAATGGTGAAGCAGAGAGGGCAAATCAAGAAATTTTGAGAGGTATTAAACCCCGGCTTGTGGTTCCTTTAAAGTGGACACCGGGTTGTTGGGTGGAGGAGTTACGTTCTGTGTTATGGAGCATCAACACCACACCTAACAGATCTACGGGTTACACGCCTTTCTCCATGGTTTATGGAGCAGAGGCAGTTCTTCCTAGTGACATCCGTCACGATTCGCCCGATGTGGTGGCTTATGTTGAAGCTGACAATGAGAAGGCACGTCAGGACTCACTGGACCTGTTAGATGAGGAGCATGATCTTGCAGCCGGACGTTCGGCGATTTACCAACAAGATCTCCGACGTTATCACAGCCGCCGGGTTAAGACCAGAACTTTTCAAGAGGGCGATCTGGTGCTCCGGCTCATCCAGGATCAGACTGATATGCACAAGTTATCCCCACCTTGGGAAGGACCTTTTGTGGTCAGCAAAAATCTACACAATGGGTCATACTACCTCATTGATGTTCGAGAGCACAAAGACTCACGTAAATCGGAGGAGGAGACCAAACGGCCATGGAATATAGCTCTTCTTCGTCCTTACTATACTTGAGCCACAGGCTCTTCTTATGTACATACTTATGACAATGTATATATTATATAATAAACCGGAGCCTCGAATAAAGAGGGGTCTCTATTCTTTTTACATCATGTGTGAGCCTACAAGAGCTTCTACTGACAAAGCGGCGTTTTATTAACCCGGCCTATACGACCACACATATATAAAGAAAATCACTACGGGGCTTGGGTCGTATCCGAACCATAGCTACACCTCTTGATCGGTTTAAAACCAAAAAGGGATATCACTAGGGGGCTTGGTTGTCTTCACACCATAGCTACACCTCTTGATAGGCTTCAAGACAAAAGGAAATTATGTGGAACGAAAGAGAGTCGGTTGCATCACTACAAAAAAAAATACACTTCCGTGATGATACGTATTTGTCACACTAGGTCGCGTTTTTTGTCATGCATGTACATCCATGACAAATTTATGATAGAATCAAGATATTCATACCTGTGCTGTCATAGAAGTGTTCCATGACATTACCAAAATTATCATCACGGAAGTGCCCACTTCCATGACGATAAATCACGCGTCACAGAAGTGCTTTCGTCAAGGGTGACCGACACATGGCATCCACCGTAAAGGAATGCCATTAAGCTATCGGGTAGGGTTTTGGATCCGATAACCCATTAACAGCCCCGACCAATGGGGATTTTCCACGTGTAAAATCATCATTGGCTGGAGGAAACACGTGTCGGCTCATCATCGGGACAGATGTCATTCACTCATTGGACAGAAGGCGCCTATGATACGTTGACACGTGGCACAGCCCAACAGAGGCCCATTCCTGTGAAAAGGCCGGCCCGTTTGACTTGGTCAAAAGGTGGTGTGCTGGCCCATGGAAAGCCTGTTAACGGCATGTTGGCATATAGCCTATTTACAGCCCAGTAACCCAAGGCCCGTTACGCCCTATCCTAATTAGGCCCAGTAGCGTCATCTGGGCCATCCAATATGATTCTAGCCCGTTTTCACTTCTGGCCCATGACGTCTTTTGGCCCATATGAGGCCCTATGTAACTCTTGGCCTATTAATGGCCCGTGGTGAAACTGGCCCGTAATAAACAGTGTATCACTTTACACCCATTAACGGCCTGTGGTGAAACTGGCCCGTAATGAACAGTGTATCACTTTATACCCATTAATGGCCCATTATTCCGTTGGTCCGTCTCCAGCCCATGTTATCTTTCGGCCTTCTCAGAGCCCATATATTCTTGGGCTCATTTCCAGCATTCGTTTACTTACGGCCCGTTACTGTCATTTTCTGCTTGTGGGCAAATTCAGCCCGTGGTTACAGTCGGCCCGTTTGTGGTCCGTTAATACGTTGGGCCATTTTCATAGCGTCATCAAATACGACCTATTAACGATGGACCATTATGGTCGGCCCATGAACGGACGATTCCAACTCAAGCCCGTTTACGACCAGAATGCGGTCTGTTTGGCCCGTATAATGCCCATTGATGATACGGCCCGTAGAAGGCCCACTGATGATACGGCCCGTAGAAGGCCCATTGTTTCTACGGCCCGTAGAAGGCCCACTGTTTCTACAGCCCATAGAAGGCCCACTGTTTATACGGCTCGTAGAAGGCCCACGGTTTCTACGGCCCGTAGGAGGCCCAGTGTCACTACAGTAAATATTAGCCCATGGTTATTGTGGCCTAGTTTTAAAAAATAGGTTATTGCAGCCACTAGCAAAGCGCAGAAAAAGAACTGCACTGACTACAAGCAAACAAATAAACAAGACAACAAGGAAATAAATAAGCAAGCAACTTACACTAGGCTATCACGGCTATTACACGTATTACATCCACTGGGCATCAAAGTTCGCCACCAGTGCAAATGTAGGGAACACGACAGCATATAAACGCCGCAGCAAAACAAGTCCAGAACTGAAACCACTACAGAAGAGCTCAAGAAACAATATCCTCGGTACCCATAATGCTGGCAAGATGCTTAGCAAGCTTATTAACTTTCTCTTGTTTGGCGCTTAAGTCCTCAAGCGCTTGCTGTTGCACCAGAAAGTATGCATCTGAATTCTACAGGGACTTCCTCAGTCCTTCGGCTTCCTGTCGCATAACATCTGATCGATGTCTTTCAACTTGAAGTTGAGAGTCAAGAAGCCGAACTGATTCAGGCAATGAGTTCGAAGAGCTGGTGCCAGCAGTGGTAGCCAGTAACTCGAACACTACATCAAGACAGGACTTTGGGGTTGTCTCATTGTCTTCAATAGAGTTTTTATCAGCTTTCTTGGAGACCAACAGGGATGTCTCACTATTTTGAACCTTATCTGCATTACTTCCTTTACCATTGCATAACAGGGTACTCTTCTCCAATATTTTATCCGCGTTCTAAAAGAGAAACAAACAAACACATCTCAGGTTTACAATGTAGTATATGAAACTCATTTTGGTAAACCAATTCAGTAGTAAGGTGGATAGGATAACAGTGTGAAACAACCATATATCTATGTATTATAGTCACTGTATGGTCTATATCATTCTAGTTTATGTTGCCAAATCAAGATAGATACAGTTCGAATCATATCTATTTAAGACAAAGCAGCATAGACAGAATATAAGTGTGGGAAACTACACAGCAATAACGACACTTGTAATGTGCATGTCATGAGAACATAACTATTTATTCAATTGAAACTGAAATCAACATAGACCAAGTTAGAACAGCAAATAGTCAAACACGTTGAAGAAACAGGTTTAAAACATACCTGTTGCGCCATTAGAGTTTCAATTGCATCCTTCAAATTTGAAATTAGTTGGTATCAGTAAATATAGTGATGCAAGAGCAAAGTAGTATGAACCACAGCAATGGAACCTGACCTGAGAACAATTCTTCTTCTGCTTTAAGCGTTGACTTTGGCTTCAGAGTGGTGGTCCTTGTGATTTGGGCACTGCAGTTGCCTTACTAACTGCTCGTGTTTGGGTGCTCTGTGGTGGAGATGACTGTGTCAACGGGAACTGGGTGTCTATCTGCTGGGGTTGGGGTTAGAAGGGGTGTAGCTGGTTCTCTGTCCAATTGGGTAGGGGTACAATCTGCATGAGTGTGGGTTATGTGTGGTGGGGCTAGTTCTTGGGCAAGTACAACTGTGGTTCTATCTGCATTGACAGGTAGCACGATCTTTTCTAAAGACCGTGTTTTTACTCCCACAGATACTGCCCTCACTCCCTCCAATTGAAATGGTTGATAAACAAGAAAAGTAATTGAATGTATAGACATTGTAAGATAGACAGGTGCAATGGATAGTAGGGAAGAAAACAGGGCATGCAATAATTCACATTTATGTTGTCTAAGCAAATAGAATAGCATGACATAATTTCACATATATGATGGCTAATTAAACAGGATAGCATGACACAATTTCACATGTATGATGGCTAACTAAACAGGATAGAATGACATACTTCAAAATATGATGACTATGTAAACAGGATGACATGATTTAACTATACGATGTGTCTATTAAAGTGGTTGGCATGCCATAAATCACAAACATGTCGTCGATGGAAACATGATGGCATGATATAATTCACGGATAGAATGACATAATTTAAATATGATGACTATGTAAACAAGATGAGATGATATAACTATATTATGTCTTTAGAAAATGGGTTGGCATGCCATAATTCAGATACATGTTGTCTATGTAAACATCATGGCATGACATAATTCAAATATATGATTTACATACTAAGGAAGTGAGCAGAGGGCAATCGCATATATGATGTGTCAACTAAGGAGATGGCATTCAATATTGTGTATATGATGTAAAAACTAAGCATTGCAATACAACATATGCATTATATGAGTAATATAACCCTGCCAAGTTTGAGCATACACCTCAGGGGGATAATAGGACTGGTCATCTACCTCTGAATCTTCCTCTGAAGAGCTATCTGTAACCAGCAAGATATCTGCTTCAGTAGGTAGCATTGTCTGCTCTGAAGACCTTGTTTTCACTCCAGATTTCTCCATCACCAATTCAAATGGCTGATGCACAGGAAGAGCAGTTGAATATACAAACATTGTCAACAAAAGCAATGAGAAATACAAAAAAAATGACGGCATGATATAATTCACATATATGACGCTTGCCTAAACAACATGGCATTGCATAATTCACATGCATAATGCCTTGCAACAAGATAACATTGCATAATTCACATATATAATGTCTTGCAACAAGATGGCATTACATAATTCACATATATGGTAATTAGACACTAAATAGGTGGCATTCACACAAAGCATGTGTAAACTAAGCAAATGACATAGCAATGCAAGATACCACATGCACCATATGAGCAACATAACCCTGCCAAGTTAGGGCATGCACCTCGGGGGGGATATGACTGGTCATCTGTCTCTGAATCCTCCTCTGAGGAGCTATCGGTAACCAGCAAGACATGCGCTTCGTCAGATAGCATTGTCTGCTCTGAAGACCTTGTTTCCACTACAGATTTTTCCATGACCGTGCCAAATGGCTCATGCACAGGAAGAGTAATTGAATGTACTAAAATTGTTGACAAATTTAACACGTAATAAAAATTGATGGCATGATATAATTCACATATAACATGATTGGCTAACCAGGGTGGCATTGCAAAATTCACATATATGATGCCTGGCTAGACAAGATGGCATTGCATGATTCACATATACGATAAAGAAACTAAATAGATGGCATTAACACAAAGCATGTCTAAATTAAGCAGATGACATCTTTAATGTATATAGTAAGCAATGCAAGGCACCATATGCATGATATTACCAACATCAGCATGCCAAGTTAGAGCGAAGACCTCATGGGGTAAATAGGAGTGGTCTTCTCCTTCTGAATCCCCCTCATAACAGTTATCTTCCTCTTGATTACGATCCAAAATGGGTGGAGGGGGGCTGCCTTTGCGCCCACCATGGAACGACGTATGCATGAAATTTTATTGCCACGCAAGGCTCATATCTTTTGCTCTACAAGATCAGTTCCATGTGTACAATAACTGGCATCCATAGGAATAAAACATAGTGAGATTATGTAAGGAGTGCATGCACAAATCCAGAGTTGTCGGATTTCGGGTTCCGGCAGACCCCTGAGGTTCGAACACTGGGGTGCGCACGGAGATTACGCCTCCTACCTACCTGCACCCCTCCGCCTCGCTAAGATCTAAACTATGGAAAGAACAACACAAGAGACTCAGG
This sequence comes from Triticum monococcum, assembly GCA_034509565.1. Taxonomy (NCBI): domain Eukaryota; kingdom Viridiplantae; phylum Streptophyta; class Magnoliopsida; order Poales; family Poaceae; genus Triticum; species Triticum monococcum. Next base: position 576,240,411 of record CM067847.1, read on the forward strand.
GTTTATACTGGTTCGGGCCACCACTGTGGTGTAATACCCTACTCCGGTGTGTGGCATGGTGGATTGCCTCTTGGGCTGATGATGATGAACCATACAAGGAAGAACAGCCTCGCGAGGGTCTGTTCTTGGCTGGGGGGATGAACTGCTGGGAGAAGTTCAATCACCCTTCTTGTAACACCCTCGATGCGACTATATCTCCCACGTGTCGAGGCACGACTTAGAGGCATAATCGCATTGAAGGCAATGTCGCAAGTGAGGTAATCTTCACACAACCCATGTAATACAATAGGGGGAAAAGTTACATAGTTGGCTTACAATCGCCACTTCAAACAATTACATAAATAAAGCATTACATCAACCAAATACACTCATGGTCCGACTACGGAACCAAAATAAAAGAAGAACCCCAAATGCGACAAAGGTCCCCGATCGACCCCAACTGGGCTCCACTACTGATCAACTAGAACGAAACAACATAAAGGACAAGATCTTCATCGAGCTCCTCCTGAGCTTGGTTGCGTCGTCTGCACGAACTCATCGGCACCTGCAAGTTGGTTTTGGAAGTATCTGTGAGCCACGGGGACTCAGCAATCTCGCACCCTCGCGATCAAGACTATTTAAGCTTATGGGTAAGGTAAATGTATGAGGTGGAGCTGCAGCAAGCGACTAGCATATATGGTGGCTAACATACGCAAATGAGAGCGAGAAGAGAAGGCAAAGCACGGTCAATAAAAGTATGATCAAGAAGTGATCCTGGACTACCTACGTCAAGCATAACTCCAACAACCGTGTTCACTTCCCGGACTCCGCCGGAAAGAGACCATCACGGTTACACACGCAGTTGATTCATTTTAATTAAGGTCAACTTCAGGTTTTCTACAACTGGACGTTAACAAATTCCCATCTGCCCATAACCGCGGGAACGGCTTTCGAAAGTTCAAATCCCTACAGGGGTGTCCCAACTTAGCCCATAACAAGCTCTCACGGTCAACGAAGGAATGGACCTCCACCCGAGACATTCCGATCAGACTCGGTATCCCAGTACAACAAGACATTTCGACAATGGTAAAACAAGTCCAGCAAAGCCACCCGATGCGCCGACATCCTGATGGGAGCTGCACATTTCTCGTTCTCAGGGCAACACCGGATGAGACATCCTACAAGTAAAACCAGCCCTCAAGTTTCCCCGAGGTGGCCCCGCAGTCTACTCAGTTCGGACCAACACTTAGACAAGCACTGGCCCGGGGGGGTTAAAATAAAGATGACCCTTGGGCTGGCCTAACCCAACGGAAAAAAGGCTAGGTGGCGAATGGTAAAACCAAGGTTGGGCCTTGCTGGAGGAGTTTTATTCAAAGCGAACTATCAAGGGGTTCCCATATACCCAACCGCGTAAGGAACGCAAAATCCGGGAACATAACACCGATATGACGTAAACTAGGGCGGCAAGAGTGGAACAAAACACCAGGCATAAGGCCGAGCCTTCCACCCTTTACGAACTATATAGATGCATTAATATAACAAGATAATATGATGATATCCCAACAAGTAAATAAATGTTCCAACAAGGAACGGCCTCCAATCTTCACCTGCAACTAGCAACGCTATAAGAGGGGCTGAGCAAAGCGGTAACATAGCCAATCAACGGTTTGCTAGGACATGGTGGGTTAGAGGTTTGACATGGCAATTTGGGAGGCCGACAAGCAAATGGTAGGCATCGTAGCATTGGCATAGAAAAAGAGCGAGCAACTAAGCAAGCAAAGATAGAAGTGATTTCGAGGGTATGATCATCTTGCCTGAGATCCCGCAAGGAAGAAGAACGATTCCATGAAGAAGACAAACAGACGTAGTCGAACGGATCCTCACACACACGACGTTATCAGAACCAACCCGAAGAAGCAACACCGGAAAAGAAGCAAACAACATAGTAAACAACCACCACATAAGCATGTCACGATGCGCAAACAAGTATGATGCATGTCTGGTTTAAAGAGGCATGGCATGGCAAAGTGCACAAGCAATCCTACAAATTAAGTGGAGCTCAATATGCAACTCCGTTGCATATTGACGGAACACCACATCAATTATTTAGTTCACTCTCGGTTAGATACTCAACAATATTAAATGTTGGTTAACATGGCAAGAGGTGAATCATAACAAAACTATACCATTTAAACAATTTAAATGGGGCCGAATATAACAAATAACGAATCCGGTAAATCCCCATATGCATTTAGCAATTTGGTGCAACAACAATTTAACATTTTAATTGTTGTTATCATGATGCGAATGACATGAGCAAGTTTATGCAAATTTTATTAAAAGTTGACATGAGCATTATGAAGCATTTGGTCGTCATGGCGGAACAAAAAGGGTGCCACGCCAACAACTCAATGAGACGTCGGTGCAAAAGAAAGTGACGGGAGCGTGTCATGTGACGAACGGTGGGGTGCTCCCGGTTACCGGGTTCCCACATGACGTGTGACAAGGTAAAAGAGGGCAACATGCGCCGACAAATCAAGCACGGTGCAAGCACGAGCATCTCATACATAGCAAGCATTTGTTCTCGGACGTAGATCTCGGTGGTTATACCTTTGTAGCGTGCAAACGGGACGGTTCTCGTTCGGTGCCAAGTAGAGGAAGTAGACGTTCTCGCGACGGTAGTGGTTCACGTTCCGAAGAGGAAGTAATTGTTCATGTTCCGTAGATGTTCGGGGTCACGACAAGGAACTTGACGTCCGCGGGGTCTTCGACGGTCGACGGTAGTGGTTCTCGCGATCTCGGCGACGGTAGTGGTACATGTTTATCGGTAGTCGAACATGATGATCCGGAGAGCGTACTTGGCAACATGCACGTCGTCGGTAGTTGTACACAATCGTTGTCAGACTTGACGGTTCGAGGTCTCCGGGTGTAGTGGTACTTGGTGTCCCATCGTGTAGTCGTTTGTCGTAGTCGGACTTGACAGAAAATGCACATTGGCTGTAGTCGTACACGTTCGGAGAAGAACTAGTCATCGAGGGACTTGGTGCATCCAATATCTTCGGACTAACGGTACTGGCGCTTGCTGGATACTTCGTCCTCCTCGCGCAGCAAAAGAAGGGGAGGACAGCCGGGTCCTGGACGGCGACGCGATGACTTGGGCGCAAGTAGGTGGGAACGACGTTGGTGCGGGAGCAGCGGGCGGCTGCAGAGGAAGTCGGCGGCTGGTGCGAGAAGCATGCGGCGAGCTTGACGCGGGGGAGACCGAGAACGAGCGACGGAGCATGCTCCTGTCCAAAACCCGCTGGAACCGAGGCAGGGCTGGAGGCACGACGGCGGTGGACTCGAGCTTTGGCGGTGGCGCTGGCAAAAGAAGCAACTCCGGCGATGGCGCTCGCCAGCGTGGCACCGGAGGCGGCAGGGGCGAGGTGAAGGCCGGCTACGTTGGCGTGTGCCCGAACGGAGGAATAAGGAGGCGTGGGCGCAAGGAAATATGGATGCGGCACTGGCAGGCTGGCGTTGAAGACGAGAGGGAGGAGGTTCGGCGGTGGCCCAAGGCGCAAGTCAACTGGGAGGCCGGAGAAGGGATGGAGCGGTGAGGAGCTCCTCTCCCTGGCGAAGCGAGGTGGCGACAGGAAGATGGAGGGGATCGAGGGAGATGGGGCGCTGGATCTGGCCTTTGGTGGCGCGAGGGGAGAGGATGACGGAGAGAACGGTGGGATGGGGTCTCCTGGCGCTAGGTTACAGGAGGAGGAGGCCCGGCCTGGTGGGCTGAGAGGAAAGAATGGGCCGGCCTCGTTGGGCTTCCTCTTCTCCCACTGAGTTTCTTTTAGCAAAAAAAAATAAGAGAGAAATAAAAGAAAGAGAGGTGTTTGGGAAGGAATTAGGGCACGAGGACAATTTTTTCGGAGTCATAAAAATATGAGGAATTTGGCAAAATGGCCTCACGATTATTGGAGGAAGTAAAATCCACACGCATTGGATTTAACTCGGCAAGATCGAATTTCGAAACCCATTCAAAAGAACTCCAAATGGGTTGAAATTATAGGAGGTGATCCTACACAATATATGTGATTTATGGGCAGATTTGGAACATTTATGGGTAAAGTAAAATTGCCACTCAATTATACTAAAGGGCCCCAAAGGAAGAAGGGGAAGTTGAGAAGGATAGAAGGAAATTTGAAGAACGGTGCATATGTGTTTGTGGGTGATTCCAAGCCAATGGAATGGTTTAATACAGATCCCTAAATATCGGGAGGGTATGTTATAAAGAGAACTCACCATGTGAATTCCCTCGATTTAAATGGATCAAAGATCCATGACATTTATTTAGTTGAGTTGCAAAAGATTTATGAGATGAAGGCATGATGACATGATGCAATGCACATGATGCAAAGATGAATGCAACAGACGAAACAAATCACACAACGAATCTCGGAAACCCTGGAAGACATCTGAAGCTCCGGTCTCGGGGCGTTACAACACTCCACCACTACGAGAGGATCTCGTCCCGAGATCTAGAATGGCACCGGGGGAAAACGGAAGAGAAAAGAGGAGAGGTAAAACTAAGTTGCTTCTTTGACCAATGAGTGAAACCAAAGAACCTTGAAGAGGTTAAGCCATTTCGAGAAAAGAATACAATGAAGATGAACGAAGTTGAGAACACTCCGTTAGAAAAGAGGGACAAAGAACATTGCGAAAAAACCTTGACATTGAAGGGCAAGATATATATTGAAAACACTCCGGTTAAAGAAGGGGATCAAGGAAGACCAAATTCGGGCAGCACTCCGATTGAAATGAAAATAATTGAATAAGACCTTGATAAGGAGATAGAACTTGAAAATAGGGCACGACACTCCGGTTAAATGGATAGGCATGAAAAGAACATGAACTTGACAAAACAAGATGATGGGTTGAAAAGAGCAACATCATAATGCCTCCAGAACAAAAGAATAGAGGATAGATAATTGAAATAGGAGAATGGAGAAGAAAATGCCAACTTCTGCCACAAAAGAGTTTGAAAAGGCATCTTAAGGAGAAGTGTCGAACGGAGTTGTTGGAACACCAACAACGAAAAGAATAAGCTTGATATGGTCTTATGGAATACATCTCAAATTATGAGGTGACAACCTGCCACTCACGGGAAAAAAATTGGATTGGTATGAGCAATGAGACAAGAAACTTATCTCACCGGTAGGATAACGAAGAACTTGGGTCCTTTATAAGCACCATAGATAGCAATAGTCCTAAGGGATAGCTTTAGGTGAAATATAACCCAAGACAATTCCAACTAAGGGATTGATGGATTTAAAATACCCTATTCTTAACAGCATGGGAATCATGAGACATGAACTCAAATTGTCAAGAATGGCATAATACCACCTGCAATAATATGGTAGAAAGAATTGCACTCCGGATTGCAAGATGAAGAATGCTTGAGCTCCTCTGAAAAGAATCTTGATGAACACTTCGAGAAGGATTTAAATCCTTGATGAAACCATCATGTAGAACCTTCATGAAGAACTCCGGTAATGAAAGAATGATCAAACAAGAAGAAAGAGAAGTTGAAAGCACAAGGTGAATCCTTGCGATGATTTAGTTGGATCTCCGTGATGATATAATTGAGAGAACTTGGAACTCCGGGAAAGAAAAGATGAAACAAGTGAAACCAAGAATGAGTATGATGAGCCACTCCGGAAAAACAGGAATAGAATAAACTCGATGAAACAAGAATAAGAATTACATTATGCGTATCCTTCACCAATTAAAATTGATGACAAGCAATGGAATTGGCATATTACATATTCTCGTGGAAAGGATTAAAGAGAGATATCGATAACTTGAGAAAATCTTGAACGACCCACCGGTAGAATAGAAACAATGAATAAATTGATAAGGAAGAGAAATCTGGAAGAACCACTGTAAGAATTGAAAAAGAACGAATAAAAGATAATGAATCACCAGGAAGAATTAGCAAATGGACGAAGATGCTTGAGACAATTTAGATACGATTTAATATAATAGATCATGGACCGATTAGAGATCACTTGAACGCTGCACCGGTAAGATCGGAGAATGATAACTGAAAGCTGAGAATGAATAAACCTGACTTGATGGACTCCGGATAACAAACTGAGAAGACTCTTAAATTGCTCCGGAAGGGTGAAAAGAATTCTCACGGTGAAAACAATTACGAGAGGATGGCAACAAGTTGGAATTATGAATCTTGAAGAGAATGGAGCAAGATTAAGAGAAAAACTTCTTCGGTCTTCAAATGACAACGAGAAACACCACCGTGAATTGTTGAGGCACTCCGGAATGAATAATGGAAAGGTTTAGCCAATGATGAAAAGAATTTGAAAGATCTTAGAGGAGGACATTTGACTGATGGGAATTCATTCTTACGTCAAACTTCGAAAAGAATTTTAAGGATATCTCCGGGAGAATTAGAAGAGTCAGGTAAGATCCTGGGAAAAGACCTGTGGGTTAGGGCCCACTCAAAAGAAACACCGTTGAACGATTTGAAGGAGAGATTGCACCGGTTGAGTAAAATGGCTTGAATAAGATAGAAACCTCGAAATAGCTTGAACGAATGTAGAGTGGAAAACACGAATCTTCGAGATATCTTCAGCCCTCCAAAACAAAAGCATATCGAGAAGTGAAAGTTTAAGAGGTACACCGGCATGAGAAAGCATTGAAACGAGGAAAAAAAGGATATGAGATCAACACCGAAAGCTTGATTTGAATCCACCGGAGAAGAAAGCGATTGAAGAGTGACGAACTTGAAGCTCCGTTTGAATATTCATGAGAATCGCGAGATAAGAATATTGATAGAAAAGAATGGAGAGACTTCACATCAGTAAAATGGATACTTGATTAAGAAATCCGAGTCGTCGAAGAAGAAGGGTGGGTGGGCGGGAAAACAAATGCCACTTGAGATGGATGACACGAACACCGTTGAGAAGAATTGATAATTGATCTTGCGGAAGTTGAAATGATCGGATTCACTTGAAGAGAAACACACCGGCTGAACAAGATTGGCATAACAAACTCGATTATCAAGGAGGATTAGTATCCACATCGGAGTATGAGAACACCACTTAGAGAAGGTATGGAATCAACATTTGACTTCGAAGCAACTCGAATACCACAACTCAAAACAAAACAAAGGATTGGCTTGCAGAATAAGCCGGAACAAACATATGATAGAGATTTCGTCCGAAGTTTTCGTGGTGGGGCCTACACAGGCTCGATCGTACAGCACCATCATGTACAAGGCAGTGCACATGACATACGAAGCATCCCCGAGTTAGCATAGCCAAGGACTCTTTAAGACACAACGAGACCACTGTAAAATCGACCGTGAATAGGCAGACCACTAGACATCGAACCCCAATTTCATATCATACATCTAACCGAAAGATATCCTAAGAGCTATTTGAATTCCCACCTATGAAACTCCCGAAACTTTCCGGTTATGCAATCAGGTGTTGGGGATACAGGGGAAGCATAATATCTCACCCAAACTAACAAATCCTACATCCAGCTGTATCCATCCTTCAACACATAACCAAGAAACCTTCGGAAATCATCTACCTCAACCTTCGAAAAGCATGCGTTATACAAGTTATGGCGATACTCCCGAACTCCCGCCCCAGTACTGGGTGGCGTCGAGGTTATCTCACCAACGAACTGCATAAAAGAGATTTTCGATGTCGGTGTACTAGACTCAGGTATTCCAGAACTGCAACGATAAAATTATGACGACAACACCTCAGAGTTCAACTCCCCGGGACACTTCCACTAAACCCATGACAGGAGGCACCAAGACAGTGTTCTCATCATAAAACCATCGGAACGATTCCAAGATACCCGCGTGATCCTAAAAATTTTTTAGTGAACTTTGAGAAGAGAAGAGTCAAAACTCTACGTCAGGATGCCTTACCAGAGCGATGAGGAGACTGGGAAGTAAAAAGAATTCCTAACTCTCCGATATATAATCCTAAATGACTCAAAACATTTTTCTAGACACAACTCGGCCGCTAAAAACGATCAAGCAATGGGGCTCCTAAGGTCGGGGAAGGCTCTGATTACCAACTAGTAACACCCTCGATGCGACTATATCTCCCACGTGTCGAGGCACGACTTAGAGGCATAATCGCATTGAAGGCAATGTCGCAAGTGAGGTAATCTTCACACAACCCATGTAATACAATAGGGGAAAAAGTTACATAGTTGGCTTACAATCGCCACTTCAAACAATTACATAAATAAAGCATTACATCAACCAAATACACTCATGGTCCGACTACGGAACCAAAATAAAAGAAGAACCCCAAATGCGACAAAGGTCCCCGATCGACCCCAACTGGGCTCCACTACTGATCAACTAGAACGAAACAACATAAAGGACAAGATCTTCATCGAGCTCCTCCTGAGCTTGGTTGCGTCGTCTGCACAAACTCATCGGCACCTGCAAGCTGGTTTTGGAAGTATCTGTGAGCCACGGGGACTCAGCAATCTCGCACCCTCGCGATCAAGACTATTTAAGCTTATGGGTAAGGTAAATGTATGAGGTGGAGCTGCACCAAGCGACTAGCATATATGGTGGCTAACATACGCAAATGAGAGCGAGAAGAGAAGGCAAAGCACGGTCGATAAAAGTCTGATCAAGAAGTGATCCTGGACTACCTACGTCAAGCATAACTCCAACAACCGTGTTCACTTCCCGGACCCCGCCGGAAAGAGACCATCACGGTTACACACGCGGTTGATTCATTTTAATTAAGGTCAACTTCAGGTTTTCTATAACCGGACGTTAACAAATTCCCATCTGCCCATAACCGCGGGCACGGCTTTCGAAAGTTCAAATCCCTGCAGGGGTGTCCCAACTTAGCCCATAACAAGCTCTCACGGTCAACGAAGGAATAGACCTCCACCCGAGACATTCCGATCAGACTCGGTATCCCAGTACAACAAGACATTTAGACAATGGTAAAACAAGTCCAGCAAAGCCGCCCGATGCGCCGACATCCTGATGGGAGCTGCACATATCTCGTTCTCAGGGCAACACCGGATGAGACATCCTACAAGTAAAACCAGCCCTCAAGTTTCCCCGAGGTGGCCCCACAGTCTACTCAGTTCGGACCAACACTTAGACAAGCACTGGCCCGAGGGGGGTTAAAATAAAGATGACCCTTGGGCTGGCCTAACCCAAGGGAAAAAAGGCTAGGTGGCGAATGGTAAACCAAGGTTGGGCCTTGCTGGAGGAGTTTTATTCAAAGCGAACTGTCAAGGGGTTCCCATATACCCAACCGCGTAAGGAACGCAAAATCCGGGAACATAACACCGATATGACGTAAACTAGGGCGGCAAGAGTGGAACAAAACACCAGGCATAAGGCCGAGCCTTCCACCCTTTACCAAGTATATAGATGCATTAATATAACAAGATAATATGATGATATCCCAACAAGTAAATAAATGTTCCAACAAGGAACGGCCTCCAATCTTCACCTGCAACTAGCAACTCTATAAGAGGGGCTGAGCAAAGTGGTAACATAGCCAATCAACGGTTTGCTAGGACATGGTGGGTTAGAGGTTTGACATGGCAATTTGGGAGGCTGACAAGCAAATGGTAGGCATCGTAGCATTGGCATAGCAAAAGAGCGAGCAACTATGCAAGCAAAGATAGAAGTGATTTCGAGGGTATGATCATCTTGCCTGAGATCCCGCAAGGAAGAAGAACAAGTCCATGAAGAAGATAAATGGACGTAGTCGAACGGATCCTCACACACATGACATTATCGGAACCAACCCGAAGAAGCAACACCGGAAAAGAAGCAAACAACATAGTAAACAACCACCACATAAGCATGTCACGATGCGCAAACAAGTATGATGCATGTCCGGTTTAAAGAGGCATGGCATGGCAAAGTGCACAAGCAATCCAACAAATTAAGTGGAGCTTAATATGCAACTCCGTTGCATATTGACGGAACACCACATCAATTATTTAGCTCACTCTCGGTTAGATACTCAACAATATTAAATGTTCGTTAACATGGCAAGAGGTGAATCATAACAAAACTATACCATTTAAACAATTTAAATGGGGCCGAATATAACAAATAACGAATCCGGTAAATCCCCATATGCATTTAGCAATTTGGTGCAACAACAATTTAACATTTTAATTGTTGTTATCATGATGCGAATGACATAAGCAAGTTTTTGCAAATTTTATTAAAAGTTGGCATGAGCATTGAAGCATTTGGTTGTCATGGCGGAACAAAAAGGGTGCCACGCCAACAACTCAATGTGACGTCGGTGCAAAAGAAAGTGACGGGAGCGTGTCATGTGATGAACGGCGGGGTGCTCCCGGTTACCGGGTTCCCACATGACGTGTGACAAGGTAAAAGAGGGCAACGTGCGCCGACAAATCGAGCACGGTGCAAGCACGAGCATCTCATACAGAGCAAGCATTCGTTCTCGGACGTAGATCTCGATGGTTATACCTTTGTAGCGTGCAAACGGGACGGTTCTCGTTTGGTGCCAAGTAGAGGAAGTAGACGTTATCGCGACGGTAGTGGTTCACATTCCGAAGAGGAAGTAATTGTTCATGTTCCGTAGATGTTCGGGGTCATGACAAGGAACTTGACGTCCGCGGGGTCTTCGAGGGTCGACGGTAGTGGTTCTCGCGATCTCGGCGACGGTAGTGGTACATGTTTATCGGTAGTCGAACATGACGATCCGGAGAGGGTACTTGGCAACATGCACGTCGTCGGTAGTTGTACACAATCGTTGTCGGACTTGACGAGTTCGAGGTCTCCGGGTGTAGTGGTACTTGGTGTCCCATCGTGTAGTCGTTTGTCGTAGTCGGACTTGACAGAAAATGCACATTGGCTGTAGTCGTACACGTTCGTAGAAGAACTAGTCATCGAGGGACTTGGTGCATCCAATATCTTGGGACTCACGGTACTGGCGCTTGCTGGATACTTCGTCCTCCTCGCGCAGCAAAAGAAGGGGAGGACAGCCGGGTCCTGGACGGCGACGCGATGACTTGGGCGCAGGTAGGTGGGAACGACGTTGGTGCGGGAGCAGCGGGCGGCTGCAGAGGAAGTCGGCGGCTGGTGCGAGAAGCATGCGGCGAGCTTGACGCGGGGGAGACCGAGAACGAGCGGTGGAGCATGCTCCTGTCCAAAACCCGCTGGAACCGAGGCAGGGCTGGAGGCACGACGGCGGTGGACTCGAGCTTCGGTGGTGGCGCTGGCAAAAGAAGCAACTCCGGCGATGGCGCTCGCCAGTGCGGCACCGGAGGCGGCAGGGGCGAGGTGAAGGCCGGCTACGTTGGTGTGTGCCCGAACGGAGGAATAAGGAGGCGTGGGCGCAAGGAAAGATGGCTGCGGCACTGGCAGGCTGGCGTTGAAGATGAGAGGGAGGATGTTCAGTGGTGGCCCAAGGCGCAAGTCAACTGGGAGGCCGGAGAAGGGGATGGAGCGGTGAGGAGCTCCTCTCCCTGGCGAAGCGAGGTGGCGACAGGAAGATGGAGGGGATCGAGGGAGATGGGGCGCTGGATCTGGCCTTTGGCGGCGCGAGGGGAGAGGATGAGGGAGAGAACGAGGGGATGGGGTCTCCTGGCGCTAGGTTACAGGGGGAGGAGGCCCGGCCTGGTGGGCTGAGAGGAAAGAATGGGCCAGTCTCGTTGGGCTTCCTCTTCTCCCACTGAGTTTCTTTTAGCAAAAAAAAAATAAGAGAGAAATAAAATAAAGAGAGGTGTTTGGTAAGGAATTTGGGCAGGAGGACAATTTTTCCGGAGTCATAAAAATATGAGGAATTTGGCAAAAATGGCCTCACAATTATTGGAGGAAGTAAAATCCACACGCATTGGATTTAACTCGGCAAGATCGAATTTCGAAACCCGTTCAAAAGAACTCCAAATGGGTTGAAATTATAGGAGGTGACCCTACACAATATATGTGACTTATGGGCAGATTTGGAACATTTATGGGTAAAGTAAAATTGCCACTCAATTATACTAAAGGGCCCCAAAGGAAGAAGGGGAAGTTGAGAAGGATAAAAGGAAATTTGAAGAACGGTGCATATGTGTTTGTGGGTGATTCCAAGCCAATGGAATGGTTTAATACAGATCCCTAAATATCGGGAGGGTATGTTATAAAGAGAACTCACCATGTGAATTCCCTCGATTTAAATGGATCAAAGATCCATGCCATTTCTTTAGTTGAGTTGCAAAAGATTTATGAGATGAAGGCATGATGACATGATGCAATGCACATGATGCAAAGATGAATGCAACAGACGAAACAAATCACACAACGAATCTCGGAAACCCTGGAAGACATCTGAAGCTCCGGTCTCGGGGTGTTACACTTCTCTCTCTCTCTTCTCGATTGTCCCCCTCGTAACCTCTCGTGGGTGGCTGGTCCTATTTATAGAGGCCCTGGTCCTCTTCCCAAATATCGAGCGGGAAGGGAGCCAACAATGGCGGGCTAATTTGAAAGGGGACAGCTAGTACCAGCTATCTTGACAAAAGTAGTCTTCGCCTGCAGAAAGCTCTGGTGGTGACGCCGTCTTGGGCTCCACGGTGACCTCCGTCTTGCAGTCCTCCTGGTCTTGGTCTTGTTGCACCGAAATGGCAACCTTTGCCTGATGCCTCGGTACTCCACGACTGTGCTCGCACCCTTTGCACCAAAGAGGAAAGGAGGACACTGCGCGGGCTGGCACCCGCCTGGCGCCCTTGGTTGTCATGGCTTGCGTCACGTGCACCTCATGAGGTACCCCACCTTGACCTCTCCGCCTCTTCGTGAGCCAGCCTGACGAGGCCATGCCTGAGGAAGCTCCGCGTCGTCTGCCCCGCGAGGCTTGGCCCCTTGCGTGGGTCTTGGGCCTGTGTTGGTGAAGATGGGCCGTGCTGGGCCCCCCTTTGAGCCACGCCGCAGGCAGGCAAGTCTGGGGACCCCCGTTCCTAGAACGCCGACAGTAGCCCCCGGGCCCAAGGCGCGCCCGGACTTGGTCGTGCAGGGAGGCGGAAAGGCAAGAGCGAAGCGCCGCAGGCCCTAACAGCCTGCGGCCTTGGGCACCGCGTGGCGGTTGATTGAACGTGGGCGCCTTAGCAACCGCGTGAGTTGATAAAGGAGCAGCATCCGCCTAGGCTTTGCTTTTTGATTTCCCCGGTTGCTGCTTAGATCCCCTTTCTTGCGCCTCTCCTTCCTTCCTCCAAAATTTCCAGATCTACTCCCACAGTGCGACCTAGGAAGCCATGGTGCCTCATCAGCCCCCGGCCGTAGCTTGGTACTCGTCTGCCCTGGACTCGCCGAATGTGTCGGAGGCGAACCTTGCTCGGTTGCGCCAGATGGCGATGCCGCGGGGCATCAATGGGGCGAAGGTGTTCAAGGCCGGCTCCGCCACCCCTGAGGGTCAGGGGAGCACCTTCTATCCGTTCTTCGTAACTGCCATTGCCGCTAGCCTTGTGCCTCCCTTCTCCGAGTTCTTCTTCTCTGTCCTCCGCCATTGTAAGGTACAGGCTCTGCATCACCACCCCAACTCCGTCCTTCTCCTGGAAATCTTCACCTATTACTGCGAGGCTCGCGTAGGGGTGCAGCCCTCAGTGGCCTTGCTGCGCCACTACTTCTACCTCCGGACCTCTCGCGGTCCTGCCTCCACCTACACGAGCTTCATCGCGTACGGTGGCGCCATTGCCATTTCGAACCCCGGGAAAAGGATTGAGGGCTTCAGGAGCAAGTGGGTCTTGGTGGATGCTGGGCGCATCCACCCTCGGCTGATCTTGCCCACGGAGCAGCCCATGAGCTCCAGTGACTGGGGTCGAGCGGAGCTCGCGGACCCCCGCGCGAAGCTGGTGTTGGACAAGATGGACGCGGATCTGAGGCCGGCCAACATGGCGGCGGCGAAGCTCACCGGGGCGTCGCTGCTGAGGGAATTCCTGGAGCACCAGCTGGCTCCGCTTCGGCAGTACTCACTTCCGACGTGGAGGCCTCGTCCGAGCCCCGCGGCCTTGGCCGACGGAGATTTGGCTACGGTCCTCCAATCTCTGGTTGGGGCGATGTGGCGAGGTTGGTGGGAGCTCCTACGCCCTTGTTCCTCCGCGACGATTGGGAGCAGGTAGTGGAGTCCATGCCCGTCTTCAACGGGGATGGGCCCGTGCCCATGGAAACTCCTGAGGAACCGGTGGACGTGCCCTCCGACGACTCCAGCGAAGAGGAGGAAGGAGGGGAGCGGGAAAAAGGGCCTGACTCCGAGGCGACTAACGGAGAGTTGAGGGCTCCCCTCCCCCGGCGCAGGTCCCGCGTTCTCCGCCTCTCTCCGAGCAATGACGACGAGGATGACGACGAGGATGACGATGAGCAGGACGGCAGGAGCTTGCCCCCGATCCCGAAGAAGGACAGGACCGGGCTGATCTCCCGCGGGTCTGCCCCGGCCCCGAGGCGGACCGCAGACGCACCTTCCGCTTCCAAGCTTCCCGAGGTTGACCCTTCCAGCCGGCTTTCAGGCTTCAAATTTGGCCGGAGGCCGCTTGAGCTCACTGTCGATGGCATGTAAGCATTTGATTCTTGTCTTTATTTCTTGCTCTGCTTCTGAGGCTTGACGTCCGCATCTCTGGGATAGGCTGGCGCCCGCAGCAAAGAAGTCGAAGGGAGCTCCTGAGGTTCCATCCGTGGCAGCGCCTCTGCCCGCGAAGGAGGGTGACCGCGACGCACAGGCTTCTCCTGCCTGGTCGTCCTCGCGAGGCCTGGCTGAGCCGGCTGGGGCAAGCTCAGCCCCCACGGCCCAAGTGAATCCCAAGGTGTCCTTGCCTGCTGCTGCCACTACAGCCGTTGGGGCGCGGCAGACTCCGCTTCTGGATGCTGTGGCCGCGCTGCCGCCTTCTCCTCCTACTCCACCGGCTGCTGTCTCTCCGACTCCTTCTGCCTTTTGGATCGTGTTGTTGCTGAGCTAGACCGACTGCGGCAGGATCTTCTTGACGCCGACCCTCGCTTGGTGGCCGGGTGCTTGGAGCTGGCTTCAGGATGGGTTCGCTCCGACGCTTCGATTCGGGCGGCGCAGGTCCAGGCCTCGACGGCTTGCGATGAGGAGAAGCTGGCCGTCCTTGAGGCCAAGGCTGCTCGTGATGCAGCCCTGGGGGAGGTGGTCGACGTCCGTGGTTGCTGCAAGGCGCTGGAGGATGAGCTGCAAGGCCTGCGGGACCAGCTCGCGAAAGAGGTCCGCCTTCGCCAAGAGCGGGAAGAGGGCGTGAAGGCTCACGAGGCGGCCGTCAAGGAGAGGGAGGTCAAGCGCAGGAAACGCCGCGACCGCCTAAGTGCGCTGGAGCGGGAATTGGGGGCGAGGAAGGTCGAGCTGGATGACAAGGCCCTAGTTCTTGCCGAGGACCGCGTGGCCTTCACGGAGATGGAGGCGAAGGCTCGCTCCTCGCTGAGGACACTTTACGACAGCGGCCTGGAGAGCCCACTGGCTGGCGCCGAGGACGGCCCCGCCAAGCTGCTTCCCTTCCTGGTTCGCGCTCTTGAAGATGTCGCCCTTGGCCTTGGCCCCACGGCCGAGGCCGAGGCGCGTATTCTGTCTTCTGCAGCACTGACGCAGGTCCTCACCCACATCTACCTTCGTGATCCCGGCGTCGACCTCGACAGCCTGCTGGAGCCAGTAAGCGGCGAGCGTGCCGCTGCCGCTGCCGAGGCCATGAAGGGTCGCGCGGAGGCTCTACTGGGGAAGTTCTGGGCCTTCAGCACCAAGCTGAAGCAAGGCGCTGTCGACCCCACTGGTCCATGAGGCAAACCCACTCCGCGCTGCTCCACCGCCGACAAGTGACTCCGTTGTGGCTCCTGTCCTGCCTTTAATTCCTGCACATGTATCATGCCTCGGGGAGGTGTTTAAACTTGCATTTGGCATTGAGATAATAGTGTGGACTGTAATATTTGCTTTTGAATTCCTTGAAATTTGCGCTTTTCCTTCCTACTTGCTTATGTTCTACGCCGGCAGAGCCCGGCCCCGCGCATGCCTCACCCAGCGTTGGTCCCGACCGGAAACCAGGATGGGGCCAAGGAGTGAGGGGCTATGCGACAAGTTAGGCTCCTGAGTCACGATGCTCAGGAGTCCCCCCTGGCGCACAAACAGCAAGTAGGGAGGTCTGATGTGGGTGGATCCACCGTTCTACGTCTGCAAAGCCCGGCCACGCGCATACCTCAACCGCCGTTAGCCTTTCGGAACTAAGGAGTGAGGGGCTACATGACCAGTTAGGCTCCTGAGTCACGATGCTCAGGAGTCCCCCTTGACGCTCAAACGGGCTTCATACCTTCGCTCCGCTCGGGGAGAGACGCGCGACGAACCAGGCCCGGGGGGACCTGGCTGGGCGGCGTGCGTCTGGGTGTGACCCAGGCGCAGCCCCCGTGCCCAGCCCCCTCGCGCGGCACTCCTGAGGGGAGGCGTTACGATGAGGCTAGACACTGAGCTCTGGGCTCCCTGAGGTTGATGCGGCCCGGGGGCCACCCTCAGTTGTTTATCACCAGCGCGGAGCATAGCACTTCCGTATGTGTACGGGCATAGCCGCTCCTCGGCAGTGTCGTCAGCCAGCGCGGAGCATGGTGCTTCCACTGGTACGTGGGAGGGGGCCCCCCTCAGGGAGAACCCCCGGGGCATGTACAGCCCCGCCCTGACACGTGGCTGGCATGGTAGGGCCTGGCGAGGTGTATCTGGGCACCCATGAGCCAGCGCGAGACTCATGGGGCCCTACCTCTAGGCGGGTTGCGCCTGGCACTGAGCCTTATCTTGTGATGTGTCCCTGCAAATTTGGTTAGATGTCAGCACTCTACATCCTTGGGTCCCGGCCCTCGAGTTGGTCTTAGTCGTCGCCGGTATGCCAGGTTGCGATGCCGTGGACAAGGCCAGAGGGTGAGGGCTGGAGATCCAGTAAGAGCCCTGAGTCGCGATGCTCAGGTACCCCCCCTTTAACGTGCAAGTGGTCGGCATGGAGAAGAATAGGTGCCATGGACCGGCATCAAATAATGAAGCATGGTGGGTCTAACGCATAACCGGAAATAAACGCAAATGGGATACATGCCGCTGGGCCTGGCCCGAGCAACTTGGGGATCATGCAGCCTGAGGGGCGCCCCCAACAAGGTAAGCTAACAACATGCAATAAAAGGGATACATGCCGCAGGGACGGACCCATGCGGCCTAGGAATAATGCAGCCCTGGGGGGCGCTCCCAGCTGGAAGTGAAACTTGAAAGATGTCACCTGATGACGTTGAGGATGAAGGGGTGTTGGTGTAGCAGACTCGATGGGCTGCGAAAGCCGATCCTCACGAGCCCCTAGGCCCAGGGGCCTCGGGAGGCTCCGGAGGCGCTGGCGGCTCCTCACGGACCATCTCCATCTCCGCCAGGGCTGCGGAACGCCTGGCCTCCCGTGCCTCCGTGATGCCCCTCATGAGGCGCTGGTACGTGGCAGTCGCGTTCGGCAAGCCGTAAGGCATGCAAATGTAGCTGTGGGGTGGACCTCCGCAGTGCCCCACTCGCGAGGGCCAGAGGCACTCCAGAGAGGCGACTCGGTTGAGCCCTGGTATGTCGATGCAGACGGGCAGCCCACCATCCTCGCCTGGATGGGGAGCCACTACTGGTAGGCGGCGGCCGCCTTTCATCACTCTTGACTCCTGTAGCTCCTGGTTGGCCTTGCTGACGAACTCCTGAGGGTCTGGCTCTCCTTGCCTAGCTCCTTCTTGAGGGAAACGTGCTTTGAAACACGCCTCCATGTGGTGCCCAAGCTCCTCCCTCGTGACCCTAGCTAGGTCGGTGGCCCTCCAGGGGAGAGCCCCGAGCCCTGCCTGAGGAGGGCGCCGGGCGCGCTTTCCTATGCGATGGAAGGAGGTTCCCCCTGGGCAGGCGCGGGCCCAGAGGGGCCTGCCTCCTGAGGGGCCGGGCCGGATGATGTCTTCTTCTTCTTGGGGGCGGTCTCGGGAAGCCTCCTGCTTCCATGATCCGGGTCTTCCAGTGACGCGGCCTGAAAGGCTCGTTCCAGGGAACACACCGCGTCCTTCTCTTCAAAGGGCACCGTGATGACTCCGCCACTTCCTGGTATCTTGAGGATGTTGTAGCCGTGGTGAGTTATGGCGATGAACTTGGCCAGCGCTGGGTACCCAAGGATGGCGTTGTACGGCAGGCGAATGTGAGCGACGTCGAAGTCGATGAGCTCGGTGCATAGTTGTCGCGTGCCCCGAAGGTGACAGGGAGGCGGACCTGCCCAATCGGGACCGTGGAGCCGTCGCTGATTCCGGAGAAGGGCCTGGTTGGCTGAAGCTGGCCGTAGGGCACTTGGAGATTGTTGAATGTTTCCACGGACAGGATGTTGAGCCCTGCCCCGCCATCGATGAGGGTCCTGGTGACCACCACGTTGCTGATGATTGGGGAACAAAGCATCGGGAGGACTCCGGCTGTAGCCGCACACTTGAGCTGATCTGCTGAGCTGAACGTGATGGCACACGCCGACCACCTGAGAGGGCACGTGGCCTCGAGTCTGGGGAGGGCTGCATTCACTTCGCGGGCAAACTGCTTGAAGATGCGTTGAGAGGATGGGGCTTGAGCCCCGCCCAGGATGCAGGCGATCGCGCGCGGCTCCTGGAAGCCCCCAGCCCCTCGTCCTGGTGGTGGTCCTTGTTTCTCCTTGGCTGCGGCGGCAGGGGAGGGAGGCCTACGTTGTCTTGCGGGCGATCCTCGCGAGGCTGATCCCTCTAGTCTCCCTCGCGAGGCGGGTCTTGCCAGCGATCCTCGCGAGGTTGTTCGCGCCACCCTTGGCGCGGGCCATGGTCTTCCCAGCATCCTGCATTCCTTCCTCCTCCTCGACCGTAGCCCCGGTCACCGCGGTCGGGGCGACGGCCGATCCTTCCTTCTCGCATGGCTCGGAGCTCTTGACATTCGTTGGTGCTGTGGGTGTGGAGGTCGTGGTACACACAGTACCGGCTCCCCTTGGAAGGTTCGGGCTGATCTCTGCCCCGCTTGGTGTCTGGTTCCGCCGCGAGCATGGCAGCCCCCTTGCACTTCACATCCTTGGCCTTGGGCTTCTTCTCTTCTGGGTCTGCGGCAGGCAGCTCGAGGAGGGAGAGACGCCCTTCCTTAGCCCTGGCACACTTGGTTGCCAAGTTGAACAGCTCCAAGGAAGTGCATAGGTCTTCATGCATCGCCAGCTCCTCCTTCATCATGACATCGCGTACGCCGTCGAAGAAGGCTGAGATGATGGCCTCCTCAGTCACCTTAGGAAACTTGAGGCGTGCGTTGTTGAAGCGTATGATGTACTTCTGCAGGGTCTCCCCAGGTTGTTGCTTGATGCGGCGGATGTCGCTCACGGCCGGTGGCTGGTCGCGAGTACCTTGGCAGTTGGCGATGAAGCGGGTACGCATCTCGTCCCAGGAGGAGATCGTGCCTAGAGCTAGGTTCAGGAGCCAGTGCGGGCCCCGTCCTTGAGCGCCATGGGAAACCAGTTCGCCATGACCTTCTCGTCTCCGTTGGCAGCTTCGATGCCCAGCTCGTAGAGCTGGAGGAACTCCGCAGGGTCAGCCGTGCCGTCGTAACGAGGAGGCAGGTCTGGCTTGAACTTGCCGGGCCACGCGACGCTGCGTAGCTTGGTGGTGAAGGCGTGGCAGCCTGCTGTGGCCACGGGAGGCCTTGGGTGACGGAGAGCTTGGTCTTGCACGTCCCCACGCGCTACAGCTGGGAGCAGCGCGGGGTCTTGACGCGCGGGAGCAGGAGCATGGTCGCGACGTGCTGGAGCAGGGAGCACCCGGGCAGCTTCTTGCGGGGGAGGGACTTCTTGGCAGCTCTTCTCTTGCCGCGCTGGCACCTGATGGAGCGGGTTCCGCCCAGGGGCCACGCGCCTTGGAGCCATGGCGCCTTCCTGAGGAGGAGGCGGCCGGGGCGCCGCTGGAGCTTCATCGCTCACGCGGGGCGGGGTGCGGTGCAGCGGAACGGACGACGCAGGAGAGCCCCCTGCGGTGCGGACGAGCTCGGCAACGTGGTCGAGCGATTCTTCGTAGACATCGTCGACGAGACGGTAGTGCAGGAGCTCGTTTGCCGCGATGAGCACAGCTCGGGCCTCCATGTGTCCGCGGAGCGCGCGGGACGAAGAACCAGCTGGGGTGAGCGAGGGAGTTACGGTGAGGCCGTCTTGCCGCACGGACGGATGCTGAGACGATGCTTGCTTCTCGTCCCCCGACGGGCCGGTGGCGGCGTTGACGGCAGGTGACGGGGAACGGCGAGGACGCCCGCCGACAGGGACCGTCTGGGCGACGCGGGAAGCGAGAGCGGCCCGGCGCTCGGCGCGGGCCCGACGAGCGTCATACATGGGCGCGATGGTCGGAGGAGAACGGGGTGGTGGAAGATGAATTCCGGCGCACCCCTACCTGGCGCGCAAAATGTCGGATTTCGGGTTCCGGCAGACCCTTGAGGTTCGAACACTGGGGTGCGCACGGAGATTTCGCCTCCTACCTACCTGCACCCCTCCGCCTCGCTAAGATCTAAACTATGGAAAGAACAACACAAGAGACTCAGGGTTTATACTGGTTCGGGCCACCGCTGTGGTGTAATACCCTACTCCAGTGTGTGGTGTGGTGAATTGCCTCTTGGCCTGATGATGATGAACCATACAAGGAAGAACAGCCTCGCGAGGGTCTATTCTTGGCTGGGGGGATGAACTACTGGGAGGAGTTCAGTCACCCTTCTCTCTCTCTCTTCTCGATTGTCCCCCTCCTGACCTGTCGTGGGTGGCTGGTCCTATTTATAGAGGCCCTGGTCCTCTTCCCAAATATCGAGCAGGAAGGGAGCCAACAATGGCGGGCTAATTTGAAAGGGGACAGCTAGTACCAGCTATCCTGACAAAAGTAGTCTTCGCCTGCACAAAGCTCTGGCGGTGATGCCGTCTTGGGCTCCACGGTGACCTCCGTCTTGCAGTCCTCCTGGTCTTGGTCTTGTTGCACCGAAATGGCAACCTTTGCCTGATGCCTCGGTACTCCGCGACTATGCTTGCCCCCTTTGCACCAAAGTGGAAAGGAGGACACTGCGCGGGCTGGCACCCGCCTGGCGCCCTTGGTCGTCATGGCTTGCGTCACGGGCACCTCATGAGGTACCCCGCCTTGATCTCTCCGCCTCCTCGCGAGCCAGCCTGACGAGGCCGTGCCTGAGGAAGCTCTGCGTCGTCCGCCCCGCGAGGCTTGGCCTGTGTTGGTCAAGATGGGCTGTGCTGGGCCCCCCTTTGAGCCACGCCGCAGGCCGCAGGCAGGCAAGTCTGGGGACCCCCGTTCCCAGAACGCCGACAAGAGTGATGGTAGCAAACTGTGGATAGACCCAAAACCAATGATAGCAGGCAGATAATAGCTTTAGTTAAAAAATACAGATAATGGCTCCTTTAATGTTTGTTTGCACCCAACATGAAACTCATAGTAGACACCGGAGATTAACCAGATAGTAGACAGATAGTACTGATTGCTGCCCCAATATGTACCCCCACAACCATTTAAAAACTCAAGTTTCAGCATTAGTTTGGACCTGACTCGGAGTCTAATAGGTGAACACGACGATAATGTAGCATGGCATCATATTAAGCGACGCATAACGTAAGCAGACACGGAAGAGTGCGACCTCTCTTGCGGACCCGTGTAGTCCTCAAGGTCATCTGCTCAGTTGATGATGGTAATGCAGTTGTCGTGGCTGCCGGCGGCGGGGAAGAAGATCTAAGGTAGCGAAAGATAGTCTGGAGAGCGGATCCCTACTGTGGTGAACCCTTCCGTCGTTGGAGCAGCTGAGCTGGGGTGGAACACAGCGCCACAGGAGAAGGAAAAACCACACAAGGTTTTATTTCACACATATCTGTAACAGAAGTAATTGAGTAAGGGCTTGTTTGAATTTGAGGATTCTAACAATGCAGGGATAGGAAATAGACAGGAATAGGATAGGAATGCATGTGCAAACACAGAGAATTTAAAAACACAGGATTTCTGCCAATCTGGGTGTTTGATTCACAACAATTGGAAGATCACAGGATGCAAAAAAGCATGGTGAGATTAAGTCAAACCGCAAGAAAATGTATGGTTATAATGCTATTATGCTACTATCTCTTAGTCTTGTGCTTGATGAATAGGAATATGAAAAGGAGGAGAAGTGGAAATTAGAATTCCTACGGTTTTTGTTTCAAGGAGAAACTAAAGGAACAAATCCTACAGTTTTCCTTTGCTCCATTCCTTTGCACCAAATTCATGAAAAGTAGTACCATAGGAAACTTTCCAATTCCGATGTTTTTCATTCACTTTTCCTTTCAAGCACTAGCGATTCTAGTAGGCAGGCTTGAGCAAGGAAAATCCTACACTAAAAAATGTTTTTGTGCTACTTCTATTACTTTGGACCCAGGCCACTGCAATACTAGCTCAACTCCCAGGCCCACCGACAAATGCACAGCTCAAATGCTCAGAGATAAATAATGATGGCATTCAAGAGAGTCCATCACGGATAGCTAAGTTGCCTGGTACCTCACTACTTGTCATATAGTAGGATAAAATAATCGTATTTTCCGTTACTATGAGTGCTCAGTGGACAATATATATAACATGTAGAGTAAAAAAGAGATGCAACAAGTGTACAACCTCTTTGGCAAAGCCGTGTCGATCTCAGCGTGATTGGGTTGGCCGGTGAGGATGCTCCGGGTGACTTGGCTGTCGGAGCAGGGGAAGAAGATATTAGGCGCCTGGAGATGGAGCCTGAGGTACTGCTCCACTGTGATGGAGGGTTTCATCATTGGAGCAGCTCCGATGAGTTGTACGACGCCGAGGCTGAAGCAGGACAATAGAGACAATGAACAATGTTAACCTGAGTGGAATTCTAATAGCATCTCCAATACATGACATAAAATACATAACCATAAAGTGCTAGATGTAAAATACATCAGCCACTCATCTCTGAACTTAACTGTCGAAACTGAATTTAACTGTCGAAACTGAACTTAACTGTCGAAACTGAACTTAACTATCGAAACTGAATTTTGTTGTCGAAACTGAATGCACTAGCAAGGTGAGGCTACACGTCGGTCGACTGACTTTTTCATCTCTGGTCAGTCGATTTTGCAGCCGTTGGATATGAAATCAAGGGCCTGCGGTTCATCTTCAACCTCCACCCCCCTAAGCCGCCAGCCACAACCGGCCAAACAGCAGCCCCCCGCCGCCCGCGGAAGATGGTGCACTGCCCCGCCCACCCTGAAAACACTCCCCACCGCCAGTCCGCCACCGCCCCGGCCATCCCTTTGGCTTTTTCTCCGGCGATCCCCACGCCACTGCCCCGCCAATGCCCCGCCACCGCCGGCGACTAGCGCCCCCATCCTGAACCCTAAGATAGATAGTGGGGTACCTCTCCGGCGAGCCCCCCTCCTCGCTGTGGCTGGTTCTTCCTTCACCTCGGCGGCATCGGAGTGATGTGTAGCTAAATCAGAGCAGCATCGCAAGCAAGAGCAAGAGCGAGAGCAGCAGCGTGAGCAAGAGCAATAGCACGAGCAAACCAGGAAGGGGACCAAGAGCAAGAGCAGAGCAGCAGCGTGAATGAGAGCTAAAGCACCAACAGGTCCTACTGATGTGGACATCGCCGCCTAGGGAGCGACGCCATGGAGGAAGTGTCCGGCGACGCCGCCGTGGATGGAGCCGCGTCGTGTCGGCTCGGGACCAAGCGCCGGTAGCACCGTGAGATCGAATCAAGAATAAAATGCGGCAATTAGTGTACAACCTCTTTGGTGGCGCCGATTAGGCCGCAGCTTCATCCGAGGAAACGGTGATGATGATGCTCTTCCGGTGGTGCAGGTGAAGATGGCGGTGTGGGAATGGAGGTGGCGCGAAAGACGAGGGGAACATCGATGCAGCTCCTTGGAGGTGGAGGATAGGGTGGCTGAACCAGCGGGACGATGAGATCGACGACGGATCCTCATCCGGTACGGTGGATGAGGGATGTCGAGGTGTTGCTGTGGACGATGTCGTCGGGGAAGAGGCTCCGGCTGGGTGGCAGACGGAGCAGGGTGTGGGGTTTCGTCACGGGTTTTCGTGGCCTCGGTGTACGAATGGGTGGGCAGATGGGATGGCAGTGGGGATGTAACACCCCGAGACCGATGTGCCAGGTGTCGTCCAGTTATTCGCCATTGTTGTCATGTCTTTTGCTTGCGTGTTGCATCTTACCATGTCATCATGTGCATTGCATCATCATGTTTTCAAAACTTGCATCCGTCCGGGTTCCCCCAGTTCCCTCCGTTGTCCGTTCTGAGTCCAGACACAATTGCACGCGCCCGCGGCACGTCCGAATATTATTTTAGAAGTGGCCGGAAAATGTTCTCGGAATGGGATGAAAGTTGGAGTGCGGTGTTTTTTTGTTGTTAGTAGGCCGCCTGCCAAGTTTCATCACGTTCGGAGTCTGTTTGATGCCCCAACGGATAACTATAGCGACATTATAGTCGGTCAAAACGTCGGACGTTTTCGGTCTCCGGAAACAGTCGCCGGGCCCCTCCTCTTCTCTCTTCTCAGCCCTCAGCCTTCTACACTAACTCTCACCGCTAGGCCCTACCTAACCTCTCTCGTCTGCCCACGAACCTCCTCCCGCGCGCGTCTGAAATCTGTCCCGGACCCGACCCGGACAGTCGTTACCGCTGTGTCTGGATCATCCCCAAACATCTACAAAACATCTCCATTTTGTTAATTGGGCTCCCTAACTATTTTTTCCCATCCGTCCGATTATGATCGTCGGAACGAGATAGCCCCTAGTCAAACCCACCTACTATATATAGCTAGTCTAACCCTAGACCAGATCCCAAATTTCTAGGGATCCATCCCACCGCCGCCACTCTCTTCCTCGGGTTCCACATCGAACTAGTAGTTTTTCTCCCTGATCCAAAATTCCTCTCTCTTTATAACACCAGCCAATCCAGAGCATAGCCCCTCCTCGCCTCGATCTGGGTCGAGGAACCCGAGCCCCTGCAGCCGCCCGAGGCCTCCACGGCTTGGCCCTCCTGCCTCCAGGACCCCGTCTGCCCCGCCGCGCCGCAATCCGTCCACCAGGAACCTCCAGTGCCGCTACCTCCGCCATGGATGCCAGGCCCCAAGGCCCCCGCGCCCGTCCTCATGGCGCCCCGTGCCCTCTTCGTCGCTTCAGAGCTTCCTCGCCACGGACTCGCCTCCCGTGCCTGTCCTCGACAGGATCCGCGCCGCCGGAGGCTCTGTAGCAGCCGCACAGGACGGCGTCGACCTTCGCTGCTCACCTTCCTCCATGCATCCTCGCCGGTCTCCTCCACCTTCCTCCTACGCCCGCACCTGCAAGACACCTAGTCCATAGCTGTGATGCTGCCCTCACCTCGTCCTCTGAACCGCAAGGAGCCGTCACCCGCCTCCTCAGCATCGAGCTCGTGCACTCATCCGTGTCACCCCGGTCCCGCGACGACCCTCCTCTGCATCCAGCGCCAAGTCCAGCTGCTGCCTGGTCCGGTCGTGCCGCCTTAGATCCGGCAGGTTTCCCGTTGCCGCGCCAAGTCTAGCATCGCCGTGGCATTCTCTCCTTCCCCTGCAACGAGCCGCAGCTCCTCGCTCGTCGTCCCATTGACCGCGCCCCCCTCCACCTCCTTGTTCGGCTAAGCAGAGGCCCAGCCGCATGCCCCATCCAGCCCAGCACCAACCGGGCCAAGCCCGATGTGAGAAGCCCCCCTCCAGCCCCTGTGCATTGTTGGGCCAACCAGATTCAGCCCGTTGCATATTTTTTTCCTGCTGCTGCATTTCGCTATTTTCCCAAAAACTGCTGTTTTACAGATTAGTCCCTCTAGTTCATGCATATAATAACTCACAATTGGTACATCGATTTAAAATGAATTATATATGAAAGTTTCTTAGAATTTTGTCTAGTTTAATAATATGCAACTTTCATCCATGTTTAAAATGATTAAAATGTTGTTTGGTTAAATTTGCTCCTATGCCTTGTTAAAATGCTTTATTTCATAACTAAATAACCGTTACTCGGAATTTAATAAACTTTATATGTAAATGGGGTAGAAAAATGCCTAGTTTAACATGATGGCTTTTCTTCGCATGTATAACAACTTTAAAATTGTGTTTAGGGCAGAACAGTACCAAACCGTAAAATATGCACATGAGGTTTTTCCGGAATTGTTGTTTGTTATTTCTGGCCTCATTTAAACTTGCCTAGATAGATTGTTTCGTTATGCTTCATCTCTTTCCATGTTAATCAACATTTAATATTGTTGGGTACATAATCGAGATCGAACTAAATAACTCGTTGTGGTGTTTCATCAATATGCAACGGAGTTGCATGTTGAGCTCCACTTAATTTGTAGGATTGTTTGTGCACTTTGCCATGCCATGCCTCATTATACCGGACATGCATCATACTTGTTTGCGCATCATGCCATGCTTATGTGATGGTTGTTTACTATGTTGTTTGCTTCTTTCCGGTGTTGCTTCTTCGGGTTGGTTCCGGTAACGTCGCGTTTGTGAGGACCCATTCGACTACGCCCGTTTGCCTTCTTCATGGACTCGTTCTTCTTCCTTGCGGGATCTCAGGCAAGATGACCATACCCTCGAAATCACTTCTATCTTTGCTTGCTATTTGCTCGCTCTATTGCTATGCCTATGCTGCGATACCTACCACTTGCTTATCATGCCTCCCATATTGTTGAACCAAGCCTCTAACCCACCTTGTCCTAGCAAACCGTTGTTTGGCTATGTTACCGCTTTGCTCAGCCCCTCTTATAGCGTTGTTAGTTGCAGGTGAAGATTGAAGTTTGTTCCTTGTTGGAACATGGAGATGTTGTTCCTTGTTGGAACATGTTTACTTGTTGGGATATCACAATATCTCTCATCTAATTAATGCATCTATATACATGGTAAAGGGTGGAAGGCTCGGCCTTGTGCCTGGTGTTTTGTTCCACTCTTGCCGCCCTAGTTTCTGTCATATCGGTGTTATGTTCCCGGATTTTCGTTCCTCATGCGGTTGGGTTATAATGGGAACCCCTTGACAGTTCGCCTTGAATAAAACTCCTCCAGCAAGGCCCAACCTTGGTTTTACCACTCGCCACCTAGCCTTTTTCCCTTGGGAGTCGCACATCCCAAGGGTCATCTTTATTTTTAAACCCCGGGCCAGTGCTTGTCTAAGTGTTGGTCCAACCCAGAGCATCGTGCGGGGCCGTCCCTTGGCAACTTGGGATACGTTGGCTCCCGTACGCTTAGCTTATACGGTGTGCCCTGAGAACGAGATATGTGCAGCTCCTATCGGGATGTCGGTGCATCGGGTGGTCTTGCTGGACTTGTTTTACCATTGTCGAGGATGTCTTGTAACCGAGATTCCGAGCCTGATTGGGTCTTCCCGCCAGAAGGAATATCCTTCGTTGACCGTGAGAGCTTGTGATGGGCTAAGTTGGGACACCCCTACAGGGATTTGAACTTTCGAAAGCCGTGCCCGCGGTTATGGGTAGATGGGAATTTGTTAATGTCCGGTTGTAGAAAACCTAAAGTTGACCTTAATTAAAATACATCAACCGCGTGTGTAACCGTGACGGTCTCTTGTCGGCGGAGTCCGGGAAGTGAACACGGTGTTGGATTTATGCTTGACATAGGTTGTCTAGGATCACTTCTTGATCATACTTTTATCGACCGTGCCTTGCCTTCTCTTCTCGCTCTCATTTGTGTATGTTAGCCACCATATATGCTAGTCGCTTGCTGCAGCTCCACCTCATACCTTTACCTTACCCATAAGCTTAAATAGTCTTGATCGCGAGGGTGCGAGATTGATGAGTCCCCGTGGCTCACAGATACTTCCAAAAACCATCTTGCAGGTGCCGAGGAGACCGTGCAGATGACACAATCAAGCTCAAGGAGGAGCTTGATGAAGATATTGCCCTTTGTGTTGTTTTGTTCTAGTTGATCAGTAGTGGAGCCCAGTTGGGGTCGATCGGGGACCTTGTCGCATTTGGGGTTGTTCTTTTATTTTGGTTCCGTAGTCGGACCTTGATTGTGACTGGTTGATGTAATGCTTTATTTCATGAATTGTGTGAAGTGGCGATTGTAAGACAACTATGTATCTTTTCCCTTATGTATTACATGGGTTGTGTGAAGATTACCTCACTTGCGACATTGCTTTCAATGTGGTTATGCCTCTAAGTCGTGCTTCGACACGTGGGAGATATAGCCGCATCGAGGGCGTTACAAGTTGGTATCAGAGCCTTCCCCGACCTTAGGAGCCCCCACTGCTTGATCCAATTAGCTGACAAGTTAAGTCTAGAAATTATTTTGAGTCATTTAGGAATTATATATCGGAGAGTTTAGGAATTCTTTTTACTCCCCGGTCCCTTCATCGCTCTGGTAAGGCATCCTGACGTAGAGTTTTGACTCTTCTCTTCTCAAATTTCACTAAATTTTTTTAGGATCACGCGGGTATCTTGGAATCGTTCCGATGGTTTTGTGACGAGAAAATTGTTCTTGGTGCCTCCTGTCTTTTAGGGGTTGTGGCAGTGTCCCGTGGAGTTGAGCTCCGAGGTGTTGCCGTCACAATTTTTATCGTTGCAGTTCTGGAATACCTGAGTTTAGTACGCCGACGTCGAAAATCTCTTTTATGCAGTTGTTGGTGAGATAACCTCGACACCACCCAGTACTGGGGCGGGAGTTTGGGAGTACTGCCATAACTCATATAAAGGATGCTTTTCGAAGGTTGAGGTAGATGATTTCCAAAGATTTCTTGGTTATGTGTTGAAGGATGGATACAGCTGGATGTAGGATTTGCTAGTTTGGGTGAGATATTATGCTTCCCCTGTATCCCCAACACCTGATTGCATAACCGGAAAATTTTGGGAGTTTATAAGTGGGAATTCAAGTAGCTTTTAGGATATCTTTCCGACAGATGTATGATATGAAAATGGGGTTCGACGTTTGGTGGTCCGCCTATCCACGGTTGGTTTTACAGTGGTCTCATTGTGTCTTAAAGAGTCCTTGGCTATGCCGACTCGGGGATGCTTCGTATGTCATGTGCACTGCCTTGTACATGATGGTGCTGTACGATTGAGCCCGTGTAGGCTCGACCATGAAAACTTCGGACGAAATCTCTATTATATGTTTGTTCCGGCTTATTTTGCAAGCCAATCCTTTGTTTTGTTTTGAGTTGTGGTATTCGAGTTGCTTCAATGTCAAGTGTTTGATTCTATACCTTCCCCAAATGGTGTTCTCATACTCCAATGTGAATACTAATCCTTCTTGGACATCGAGATTGTCTTGCCAATCCTTTTTAACCGGTGTGCTTCTCTTCAAGTGGATCCGATCACTTCAACATTCGCAAGATCAATTATCAGTTCTTCTCAACGGTGTTTGTTTCATCCGTCTCCAAGTTGCCTTTGTTTTTTTTCCCGCCCACCCACCCTTTTTCCTCAAGGACTAAGATTTCTTTATCAAGCATCCTTTTATTTTTGTGAAGTCTCTCCATTCTTTTCAGTCAATGTTCTTACCCGGTGGTTTCCATGAAGATGTTCTACTAGTTCGTCACTTTTCATTCTTTTTCTTCTCCGGTGGATTCAAGTCAAGCTTTGTTGATCTTACCCCTTTCCTCATTTCAATGCCTTCTCATACCGATGCACCTCATAATAATTCACTTCTCACTATTCATTTGTTCCGGCGTGCTCAAGCTTTCTCAAAAGGCTCGTCTTGTCATTCAAGATCCATTCAACCTATTTCGAGGCTGTTATCTCATTCTAGCCATTTAATTCAACCGGTGCAATCTCTCTTTTCAAGTAATCGTTCAACGGTGTATCTTTTGAGTGGGCCCTAACCCACAGGTCTTTTCCCAGGATCTTACCTGACTCTTCTTATTTTCCTGAAGCTATCCTCAAATTCTTTTAAATGTTGATGTAAGAATGATTCATCATCTGTCATATGTTTTTCTCCAAGATCTCTCAAATTCTTTTCATCTTTGGCTCAACCTATCCTCTTTTAATCATTCCGGAGTGTCTCAACAATTCATGGTGGTGTTTCTCGTCGTCATTCTCAGATTTTGAAGACCGAGGAAGATTTTCCTTCTAAATCTTGCTCTTTTCTCTTCAAGAGTCATTGCTCTAGCTTCATGCCATCCTCTCATAATTGGTTTTGATTGTGAGAATTCTTTTCACCCACCCGGAGAATTTCATGAGTTGTTCCCATTTATTTCCTCTGAAGGCCATCTTTTCAATTATTATTCATTCTCAGCTTTCAGCTCTAGTTCCCCAAATCTTACCGGTGCATCATTCAAATATTCTCTAATCAGTTCATGATCTCTTCGTTCTCTTAAACTCTCTCATATATATTTGCTCATTTGCTAATTCTTACCGGTGATTCACCCCTACTTTGTTCATTTTCAATTCTTACAGTGGTTCGTTCAAGATTTCTCTTCCTTGTTTATCATATCAATTCATTCATTCTTTCCAATTCTACCGGTGGATCGTTGAAGACTTTCTCAAGTTTGCGCTATATCTATCTTAATCCTTTCTACGAGAATAAGTATTGTGCCAAATCCGTTGATTGTCATCAATTTAATTGGTGAAGGATAAGCATAATGTAATCCTTATTCTTGTTTCATCCAAATGATTAAATTCCTTATTCCAGAGTGGTTCATCATACATATTCTTGGTTTCAAGTGCTCATCTTTCTCTCCCGAAGTTCCAAGCTCTCGTAATTATGTAATCACGGAGATCTGTCTAAGTCATTACAAGGATTCACCTTGTGCTTTCAACTTCTCTTTCTTTTCGTTTGATCATCCTTTTGTTACCGGAGTTCTTCATGGAGGCTCTACATGATGGTTCATCAAGGATTTAATTCCTTCCTCAAGTTTTTCATCTAGATTCTCTTCTAAGAAGCTCAAGCTTTCTTCTTCTTGCAATCTGGAGTGCATTTGTTCTCTCTTATATTCTTGAGATGGTATTATGTCATTCTTGATAACTTGAGTTCATGTTTCATGATTCACAGGTTGTTAAGAATGGGGTATTTTAAATCCATCAACCTCTTCGTTGGAGCTATCTTGGGTTATATTTCACCTAAAGCTTTCCCTAAGGATTGTTGCTATTTACGGTGCTTATAAATGATCCATGTTCTTCATTTATCATCCCGGTGAGATAGCTACTCGTCTATTTGTTCTTATCAATCCAATTCTTTTTCCTGTGAGTGGCAGGTTGTCACCTCATAATTTTGAGATGTATTCCTTAAGACCATATCAAGCTTATTCTTTTCGTTGTTGGTGTTCCAACAACTCCATTCGACCCTTCTCCTAAGAATGCCTTCTCAAACTCTTTTGTGACAGAAGTTGCCATTTTCTTCTGCATTCTTTTATTTAAATTATCTGTATTCTATTCTTTTTTCCGGAAGCTTTGTGATGTTGCTCTCTTCACTCATCGTCTCGGATTGTGAAGATCATGTTCTTTCCTTGCTTATCCCATTTAACCGAAGTGCCATGCCCTCTTTTCAAGTTCTTCCCATTCTGTCAAGTTTTGGGCTCCCTTCTCAACTGGAGTGTCGTCTGAAATCGTTCTTACCCTTTGTGCCATTCTTTCAATAATTCCAGAGGTAGTGTGTTGTTGATTTCATCAAGTATCCTCTCATCTTGTCAAGTTCTTTTTAATTACTTCCATTTACAAGTGGAGTGCTGCCCAAATTATATCATTATTAATCCTTATCTATCTTGTTGGTGCATTGCATCATCATGTTTTAACCGGAGTGGTTTCAATATATATCTTGCCCTTCAACCTCAAGGTTTTTTGCGATGGTCTTTATTCCTCTTTTCTAACAGAGTGTTTTCGACTTTGTTCACCTTAGTTGTATTCTTTTCTCGATTTTGTTCAACCTCGCAAGGTTCTTTGGTTTCACTCATTCATCAAAGAAGCAACTTAGTTTTACCTCTTCTCTTTCTCTTCCATTTTTCCCTCCGGTGCCATTCTAGATCTCGGGACGAGATCCTCTCGTAGTGGTGGAGTGTTGTAACACCCCGAGACCGATGTGCCAGGTGTCGTCCAGTTATTCGCCGTCATTGTCATGTCTTTTGCTTGCGTGTTGCATCTTACCATGTCATCATGTGCATTGCATCATCATGTTTTCAAAACTTGCATCCGTCTGGGTTCCCCCAGTTCCGTCCGTTGTCCGTTCTGAGTCCAGACACACTTGCACGTGCCCGCGGCACGTCCGAATATTATTTTAGAAGTGGCCAGAAAATGTTCTCGGAATGGGATGAAAGTTGGCGTGTGGTGTTGTTTTGTTGTTAGTAGGCCGCCTGCCAAGTTTAATCGCGTTCGGAGTCCGTTTGACGCCCCAACGGATAACTATAGCGACATTATAGTCGGTCAAAACGTCGAACGTTTTCGGTCTCCGGAAACAGTCGTGGGCCCCTCCTCTTCTCTCTTCTCATCCCTTAGCCTTCTGCACTAACTCTCACCGCCAGGCCCTACCTAACATATGTCGTCTGCCCACGAACCTCCTCCCGCACGCGTCCGAAATCTGTCCCAGACCCGACCCGAACAGTCGTTACCGCTGTGTCTGGATCATCCCCAAACATCTACAAAACGTCTCCATTTTGTTAATTGGGCTCCCTAACTATTTTTTTCCCGTCCGTCCGATTATGATCGGAGGGACGAGATAGCCCCTAGTCAAACCCACCTACTATATATAGCTAGTCTAACCCTAGACCAGATCCCAAATTTCTAGGGATCCATCCCACCGCCGCCAATCTCTTCCTCGGGTTCCACACCGAACCAGTAGTTTTTCTCCCTGATCCAAAATTCCTCTCTCTTTCTAACACCAGCCAATCCAGAGCATAGCCCCTCCTCGCCTCGATCTGGGTCGAGGAACCCGAGCCCCTGCAGCCGCCCGAGGCCTCCACGGCTTGGCCCTCCTACCTCCAGGACCCCGTCTGCCCCGCCGCGCCGCGATCCGGCCACCAGGAACCTCCAGCGTCGCTACCTCTGCCATGGATGCCAGGCCCCAAGGCCCCCGCGCCCGTCCTGATGGCACCCCGTGCCCTCTTCATCGCTTCAGAGCTTCCTCGCCACGGACTCGCCTCCCGCGCCTGTCCTCGACAGGATCCGCGCTGCCGGTGGCTCTGTAGTAGCCGCACAGGACGGCGTCGACCTTCGCTGCTCACCTTCCTCCATGCATCCTCGCCGGTCTCCTCCACCTTCCTCCTACGCTCGCACCTGCAAGCCGCCTAGTCCAACGCTGTGGCGCTGCCCTCACCTCGTCCTCTGAACTGCAAGCAGCCGTCGCCCGCCTCCTCTGCATCGAGCTCGTGCACTCATCCACGTCACCCCGGTCCCGCGACGACCCTCCTCTGCGTCCAGCGCCAAGTCCAGCTGCTGCCTGATCCGGTCGCGCCGCCTTGGATCCGGCAGGTTTCCCGTCGCCGCGCCAAGTGTAGCGTCGCCGTGGCGTTCTCTGCTTCCCCTGCAACGAGCCACATCTCCTCGCTCGTCGTCCCATTGACCGCGCCCCCCTCCACCTCCTCGTTCGGCTAAGCAGAGGCCCAGCCGCGTGCCCAATCCAGCCCAACACCAACCGGGCCAAGCCCGATGTGAGAAGCCGATCTCCAGCCCCTGTGCATTGTTGGGCCAACCAGATTCAGCCTGTTGCATATTTTTTTCCTGCTGCTGCATTTAGCTATTTTCCTGAAAACTGCTGTTTTACAGATTGGTCCCTCTAGTTCATGCATATAATAACTCACAATTGGTGGATCGGTTTAAAATGAATTATATATGAAAGTTGCTTAGAATTTTGTCTAGTTTAATAATATGCAACTTTCATCCATGTTTAAAATGATTGAAATGATGTTTGGTTAAATTTGCTCCTATGTCTTGTTAAAATGCTTTATCTCATAACTAAATAACCGTAACTCAGAATTTAGTAAACTTTATATGTAAATGGGGTAGAAAATGCCTAGTTTAACATGATGGCTTTTCTTTGCATGTTTAACAACTTTAAAATTGTGTTTAGGGCAGAACAGTACCAAACCGTAAAATATGCACATGAGGTTTTTCCGGAATTGTTGTTTGTTATTTCTGGTCTCATTTAAACTTGCCTAGATAGATAGTTTCGTTATGCTTCATCTCTTTCCATGTTAATCAACATTTAATATTGTTGGGTACATAATCGAGATCGAACTAAATAACTCATCGTGGTGTTTCGTCAATATGCAACGGAGTTGCATGTTGAGCTCCACTTAATTTGTAGGATTGTTTGTGCACTTTGCCATGCCATGCCTCATTATACCGGACATGCATCGTACTTGTTTGCGCATCGTGCCATGCTTATGTGATGGTTGTTTACTATGTTGTTTGCTTCTTTCCGGTGTTGCTTCTTCGGGTTGGTTCCGATAACGTCGCGTTTGTGAGGACCCGTTCGACTACGCCCGTTTGCCTTCTTCATGGACTCGTTCTTCTTCCTTGCGGGATCTCATGCAAGATGACCATACCCTCGAAATCACTTATATCTTTGCTTGCTATTTGCTCGCTCTTTTGCTATGCCTATGCTGCGATACCTACCACTTGCTTATCATGCCTCCCATATTGTTGAACCAAGCCTCTAACCCACCTTGTCCTAGCAAACCGTTGTTTGGCTATGTTACCACTTTGCTCAGCCCCTCTTATAGCATTGTTAGTTGCAGGTGAAGATCGAAGTTTGTTCCTTGTTGGAACATGGAGATGTTGTTCCTTGTTGGAACATGTTTACTTGTTGGGATATCACAATATCTCTTATCTAATTAATGCATCTATATACTTGGTAAAGGGTGGAAGGCTCGGCCTTATGCCTCGTGTTTTGTTCCACTCTTGCCGCCCTAGTTTCTGTCATATCAGTGTTATGTTCCTGGATTTTGCGTTCCACATGCGGTTGGGTTATAATGGGAACCCCTTGACAGTTCGCCTTTAATAAAACTCCTCCAGCAAGGCCCAACCTTGGTTTTACCATTCGCCACCTAGCCTTTTTTCCCTTGGGAGTTGCGCATCCCGAGGGTCATCTTTATTTTGAAACCCCCGGTCCAGTGCTTGTCTAAGTGTTGGTCCAACCCAGAGCACCATGCGGGGCCGTCCCTTGGCAACTTGGGTTACGTTGGCTCCCGTACGCTTAGCTTATCCGGTGTGCCCTGAGAACGAGATATGTGCAGCTCCTATCGGGATGTCAGCGCATCGGGTGGTCTTGCTGGACTTGTTTTACCATTGTCGAGGATGTCTTGTAACCGGGATTCCGAGCCTGATCGGGTCTTCCCACTAGAAGGAATATCCTTTGTTGACCGTGAGAGCTTGTGATGGGCTAAGTTGGGACACCCCTGCAGGGATTTGAACTTTCGAAAGCCGTGCCCGCGGTTATGGGCAGATGGGAATTTGTTAATATCCGGTTGTAGAAAACCTGAAGTTGACCTTAATTAAAATACATCAACCGCGTGTGTAACCGTGACGGTCTCTTCTCGGCGGAGTCCGGGAAGTGAACATGGTGTTGGAGTTATGCTTGATGTAGGTTTTCTAGGATCACTTCTTGATCATACTTTTATCGACCGTGCTTTGCCTTCTCTTCTCGCTCTCATTTGTGTATGTTAGCCACCATATATGCTAGTCGCTTGCTGCAGCTCCACCTCATACCTTTACCTTACCATACGCTTAAATAGTCTTGATCGCGAGGGTGCGAGATTGCTGAGTCCCCGTGGCTCACAGATCCTTCCAAAAACCAGCTTGCAGGTGCCGAGGAGACCATGCAGATGACGCAATCAAGCTGAAGGAGGAGCTCGATGAAGATCTTGCCCTTTGTGTTGTTTCGTTCTAGTTGATCAGTAGTGGAGCCCAGTTGGGGTCGATCGAGGACCTTGTCGCATTTGGGGTTGTTCTTTTATTTTGGTTCCGTAGTCGGACCTTGATTGTAACTGGTTGATGTAATGCTTTATTTCATGTAATTGTGTGAAGTGGAGATTGTAAGCCAACCATGTATCTTTTCCCTTATGTATTACATGGGTTGTGTGAAGATTACCTCACTTGCGACATTGCTTTCAATGCGGTTATGCCTCTAAGTCGTGCTTCGACACGTGGGAGATATAGCCGCATCAAGGGCGTTACAGGGGAACCATGGCTTAGAGACGCGCATGTCCAAAATGCGGGGTAAGTTACGAAAGTACCCCCACCGATTTGAGGCGGTTCTTTCGATTCAGGGGTACCACAGGCATTTCGCGTGTCGGGATTTCACAGGAGGTGGGTGTTTTCGCGCGCGTTGTAATTTCGGAATAGCAAGGTGCGGGTTGAGATGGAGGGAGTTGTCGGAGCACAATGAGACAAAGATATATCTTAAATATTTCGGGCTAACAAGGCGTGGGTTCAAGAGGCGGGAGTTTCATAGCACGATAG
This sequence comes from Triticum monococcum, assembly GCA_034509565.1. Taxonomy (NCBI): domain Eukaryota; kingdom Viridiplantae; phylum Streptophyta; class Magnoliopsida; order Poales; family Poaceae; genus Triticum; species Triticum monococcum. The sequence goes on from CM067847.1 coordinate 576,276,804, forward strand.
ACAGAGACGCTAGCTTGAATTTTTGGCATAACAAGGTGCGGCTTGAAATTTCGGAAGAACAAGCTTAATGTGTACCCAAAAAAGAGAATTTGCACCTCAACACGCACAGCACACACACAAACACCATTTAGACTAGAGTAACGTACACGTGCATTGCACGCATGAGATTTGGCAAGCAAATTATGAATAAATACCACATTATAGCATGCAAGCTTTGAGTCATATATGCATGATCTAGATGTTCGTTTAATTATTATAGTTCATTTCATTCAAAATCATCTAGTTTTTATAAGAAATCTAATCTATTTTAAGATTCATGGAATTGCGTGTCGTAAGACATAAAATAAAACAAATAATGGCAAATCATGTATATCAGAATTTGGGCAATTCTGATACGGAAGATTCTAGAACAAATAAGAAGTGCTTGTGTTTTGATGTTTATGCATTATGCTTAAGTTCAACCATGGAGTCTTCTAGATTATACATGTGGCGAAATCTGGTGGAATCTAGATGATATCCAACGCCAGTAGTGCTCAAATTTGCCATCTTTGGACCATCGGATTCGCCTCATCCAACGACCATCTTTCAAAGTTAAAGTTACCCGCACACAATATAAAAAAATATAAAATATAAAATATATATATATGGGTGTAGATATAGATATGTGATGCAAAAGACGCCCATCATCTCCAATTAGAATAGTGTGTCCATGGACGGATGCGACGTGGCCAAATGATGTCTGCCATCGGTATCTCAAATTCAAATCAGTCTGACCTTGTTCAATGTGTGTACATTACAACATGATCATTTCCAAACCACACCACGCAGATCTCCGTTATATTCATGCATGCATGGGTTTCAAACATCAGGATCTCTTATTCAAATATTTGAATTCAACTTTACATTGATTGTGACCTCACCTATTCAGCTATTCTTTTACACCCACACAATAGTCTTCTCTTTATAATTGTACCACTAACTTTCTGTCGTGCATGCATGCACACACACTACCAGTCGGCATTATCCATCGCACGCATGGAATCTTTTTCTTCAGGTCGGTCTCCCATGAAGGCACACACCAACACACATCGCCCTCTCCATCATATTGGGCATTCTTTATCTCTCATGCGTCCATGCGCAACGATCGATGTTCCTCTATGTATGTGTGTATATAGCTAGGTCTTTCATAGTTTTCCACACAAACCAATCAATCGATATATCCAGTGAGGTCTCACCCACTTTCCCACGTCCACATCGATCAATCTATGCCTATCTATATAGGATTAACATATATAGCTAATACACCCACATTAATTATGTATCCAATGTCCCCCTGTCGGTGTCAAAACCGGCGGATCTCAGGTAGGGGGTCCCGAACTGTGCGTCTAGGCCAGATGGTAACAGGAGGCAAGGAACGTGATGTTTTACCCAGGTTCAGGCCCTCTTGATGGAGGTAAAACCCTACGTCCTGCTTGATTAATATTGATGATATGGGTAGTACAAGAGTAGATCTACCACAAGATCAAGGAGGCTAAACCCTACAAGCTAGCCTATGGTATGATTGTTGTATGATGAAGTTGTCCTACGGACTAAAACCCTCGGTTTATATAGACACCGGAGAGGGTTAGGGTTACACAAAGTCGGTTACAATGGTAGGAGATCTTGAATATCCGCATCGCCAAGCTTGCCTTCCACGCCAAGGAAAGTCCCATCCGGACATGGGACGAAGTCTTCAATCTTGTATCTTCATAGTCCTGGAGTCCGGCTGAAGGTATAGTCCGGCTACCCGAACACCCCCTAATCCAGGACTCCCTCAGTAGCCCCTGAACCAGGCTTCAATGACGACGAGTCCGGCGCGTAGATTGTCTTCGACATTGCAAGGCGGGTTCCTCCTCCAAATTCTTCATAAAAGTTTGTAAACACCAAGAGTAGTGTCCGGCTCTGCAAAATAAGTTTCCACGTATTGCCATAGAGAGAATAATATTAACACAAATCTAATCTGCCGACGTATTCCGCAGCGTGACATCACACTACAGCCAAGCCTTTATTTGAATCGTTTTAACTTTTCCACCTCAGCGTGTTTTGCGAGGCGGTTTCCTTGGCACGTCTTGTCAAAGCAGAGATCGTGTCCCCCATTTACGGGATTCTCATCAATACGGACGTGGGTAACCCAACCGCGCCATTTATCACGACGCTTGGGAGGCAAGCGAGTTTTACTAGGCTGGTGGGGACGCACAGTCGCATCTGCCCATATAAGGGGATAAGGATCCACCTTTTTACCTACGCCTTCTTCCTCCTTTGCCTATCCATCTTCTGCGCACTCGAGCTCCAGCGCCCAAGCCCGTACTTCCTACCTCAACCTTCTCCAACAGTGTCCGGAGCGGGAGGCAAGTGGATGGTCTCCTCCGTCACGGAGGGCCATCTCAAAAAGCTAAGGAAGGCCGGATACCTGTCCAAAGACGTCACGCACCGGCTGCCTGAGGAGGGGCAGCTTCTCCCCACCCCAAGGCCCCATGAGAGGGTAGTATTTCTTCCCCACTTCCTCCGTGGACTGGGTTTTCCTCTCCACCCATTCATCCGCGGGCTCATGTTCTACTATGGCCTAGATTTCCACGATCTGGCCCCGAACTTCATCCTCAATATCTCGGCGTTTATCATCATGTGCGAGGCTTTCCTCTGCATCCGCCCCCATTTCAGCCTCTGGCTCAAGACCTTCAACATCAAGCCAAAGGTGGTGCAAGGCAGCCAGGCGGAGTGCGGAGGTGCCATGGCGGGCAAAATAGCCAACGTCCTATGGCTCGAGGGTTCCTTTGTGGAGACCTTGAAGGGGTGGTAGTCAGGGTGGTTTTACATCACCGAGCCACGCGATCCGAAGTGGATCGCAGCCCCTGAATTCCGATCCGCACCCCCAACGCGGCTCACGTCCTGGAAGGAGACGGGCTTGTCGTGGGGCGACGAAGAAGAGGTGACCGGACTACAAAAATGCATCCAGTCCCTGGTGAACAAGCAGATCAAGCTTGTCAACGTAGTCCAGGTCATGCTTGTCCGCCGGATCCTTCCGTGTCAAGAACGGGACTTCAATCTGTGGGACTTCAACCCGGCGCAGCACCGAACTCTGAGTAGGCTCTTCGACACGATGTACGAAGATGTCTGGAAGGGGCTAACCAAAGGCGCCGAGGCTCCCACATCTGCCTCCGAAGACCGCGGATTCAGCTCGCAGCGTCCTGCTGGCGAGGTAAAATATTTTCATCTTTTACAGGATGTTAGGTTTCTTCATAGTTTGACTCTATGCGGGATCTAAACTCCCTCTCCTTTGACAGGATTGGCAGGCGAAGTCCGGACTGATTAACTGTCCGGCTCCCTTGCCCGAAGACCCAGCCCCTGCTCTCCTAGTGAAGCTGCTGGTTCCGGCACCTTATGTGGTGCCGGAGAAGAAGGCCAAGAAGAAAAAGGTGACGGGGACTCGAAAGAGTTCCTGGCATATGGTGGTATCGGACTCGTCGTCCGACGAGTCTGAGACGCACTCCTCCCGTGAAGACGAGGAGGAGGAAGAAGAGACCTCTCCCCCTCCAGCGGGGGAGGAAAGAAGAGGAAGGCCGCCCCAGTAGGGGAGGCCGAAGGGTCCAAGAAGAGGAAAACCCCTCCGCCAGACTACGCCCCCGACGCCGATGAGGACAAAGAGGAGTGGCCGGACAAGGCCAAGCGTCCGGCGAAATCGTAAGTGTTCGGATACCCGAGTAACTCATGATATTCCTTTTGTTGCGCAGCTTTCCCTAATGTCGAATATAATCATGCAGCCCGCCCAAGGGCGGGCTCGACGAGTCTTTGAGCGCTCCCTGGATTTATCGGACGTGAATTCAGTTCCGCCCGCTGCCTCCCCCTGTGCTGCGGATGACGCCGAAGTGGTGTCGCGACAAGCTCCGGGGCAAGAGGAGGTGGTCCAGGAGGAACCGCGAGGCGACCTCCTGGACTCCAGGAGTAAAGGGGACAAGACCCCCCCGGGGCTCCAAGTCTGGCTTTAAGCTAGACACCGCGCTGGAATCATCAACGGTTCCAGACCGTTGCAGGCGAACTCCTGCCAAGAGGAGCGAGCCTATTGAGCCGGCGTCCTCCGTCCAACCGGAGGCGCCGGACAATCTGCTGGAGGTGCTTAAGGGCGCCTCCATCGACGAGGAGCACTGTACCATCATGAGTACGGTGGTCCAGAAGGTTCGGTCCGCCAAAAGCGGACTGACTGAAGCTTGTGCTAGCCTTCTAACAGGCTTCGAGGTAAGTAAAAAATATGTAAAAATATTACCGCATAGACAGTAGCCCCTGATGCTCTGTTTGGCGTTCGGAAAGAAAAGCCGAATAGAGGATCTATTAAATATCGCAGGAGTCTAACTAAAAAGGAGTCAATATACGTATGCAGGCTTCGCTGCTGGCCACCGCCGCACTGACTGCGGAGGTGGGTGCCCTGAAGCAGGGCCTCGAGCGGACCGAGCAAGAGCTCGGCCTTGCCAAACAGCAGCTCGAGGAGAAAGAAGGTAAGAGATACCTTACAGAAAAAATGCCTATAAGAAGACGCAATTGCAAAAAATGACAGGAGTACACTGCTTATTGTAGGGGCCACAACTAAGGTGGCGACCCTCAAGCAGGCGCTGTCCGAGGCCGAGAAGAAAGCGACCACGGAGCGCACCGAGTGGGAGAAATTTGAGGCGCAGGTCGGCGGGGTGCAACAAGAGCTTCAGGCTCTCAGGAAAAAACATGAGAGTTTGGAGCTCGACTCGAAGACGCGAGTGTCCGAGCTTGCTGCGGCCCTTAAAACTGCCGAATCTGCTAAGGCCAAAGCCTAGAAGGCCCTCCAGGAATTAGATGCGGTGAAAAAGATAGCGGCAGGTAAGGCATTCTCTATGCAAAGCAGACATATAAAAGTAAACTACTTGTTACTTACCTGAATCCGGAGCTCTCCATGGGCATTCGCAGATCTTCCCCGCAGTTTATCCGATGCCGCCGCATTCTACCGAGCCGAGGAAGGCAGCTCGACAGAGAAGGTGTTCTGGTCTCAGTACGCTGAAGCCGGACACCCTGCGCCCTTGAGCGACCAGCTGAAGTAGCTGGTCGAGCTCCACAAGGTGGCCGAACAAGCCCTGAAGGGCTTCATAGTTCGGCTGTGGCCTGGAGAGGCCCTGTCTGGGAGCTACTTCGGACTGGTGCGGCGGCTGGTGGAGGCTTGTCCAAGGCTCGAGGTCATCAAGCGCTCCGTCTGCATCAAAGGTGCCTGTAGGGCCCTTGCCCGTGCAAAGGTGCACTGGGGTAAGCTGGACGGTGAGAAGCTTGTGAGGGACGGGCCGCCGCCGGGGAAGGAGCATCACAAGCCCGGGAACTATTACAGGGATGTTCTGGCTGGTGCCCGCCTTATGGCGGATGAATGTACCAAGGATGTAATTTTTGAATGAAGTCGCTCGTGTTATCCTGTGCGCTGTAAACTTGTTCATATGCGCTAAGCAATGCTTGTTGAATTTAAAATATTACTTTCTGTGCGGCCGTTTATCAAAAAATTGAGAGATGGTCAGTCATCGGATTCTGCCCCCATGCCACTAGTGTTGGGGTGTTCGGGATAAACCTGAGCGCTCTTTTTCCCAAGATTGGGTCCGTCGAGGGAGGCGCTCAGCACAACGAAAAAGGCAATCGGACTATAATGCTTGAACACTCTCACTTAGGCATAGAACTCTATAATTTTAAATTTCGGCGAAGCCCCTAGTATTCGGAAGACCGAGTTCGGGGCGCTATCCACGCCTTGGCCGGACAAAGCCGGTTCCTCGCTCGAAGCGGCATAAGTCTTTAAGGACTCGAAAAACCTCTCGAACGGCGACCGGTCTCTCGCCTCATCATGACAGTCAGTTTTAGCTTTCTCTACTCAGGTGCTCAGCCCAGCTTAACTTGGGCACAATCGCAGTAGTTCTCCTAGTGCTACCTTAGCCGATATAGCGGAACGTAAGGCACCAAAACATAGGAGCCAAGCAAACCCAACTATTGACCCAAATCATGATTTGGAGCCGATGCATATAGTGCTATAAGTTCGGGGTGCCGCACTTGTGAAAGTGTACGGACTTCTCATGCCATATTGATGGGTACTGAAGCCCCTGGCGTATTTTTGCCGTACCACAGTGTATGGATGCAACATGTTATTAATAAAAATATATATATATAAAGAGGATAATGCAAAAAATAGACAAAAAGCTATGCATTGTTTATAGAAAGGCTACTATGAAAGCGGAACGATACAAATAGTGCGATAAGCAAAAGAAATTGGACTATTTAACATGTCCTGGCCAGGGGCAGGCCGCGGAATTGTATTAAAAAACAGGTATACTGCTCGCAATAGAGACCACCTGGGAGTTCCATAATGTGGCATGGCTTGTCTGCTTTCCTGGATCTTGCATCGTTTGTGTGGCAGTTGAATTGCCGAACGGGTCATCCGGAGTATGGAGTCCTGAGAGTAAGAGAAAAAAAGAAAAAAAGGAATCCGGCAGCCCCTGGTGTGGTTTAAGCCATATTTCGGGCGTGCCGTGATAGTGCCCCTTCCCCTGTGCCCATGGTATTTCAAGAGCGTAGTTACGTATGCGAAGCACTGATTTCGCTATATCGCGAGGGCTAGGGTTGCGGCCGCATTGCTACGCTGGCTCAGAACATGCCAGGCGGTCTTGTTGTAGGGTACTCCGGGCGCGCTTGACAGTGTCCGGCTTTTTGAAGGCCGAACTGGAGAACTGCCTAGAGAGGCTGCTTTGTATTTCTGCTACGAGCACTGCCGTGTGCTCCTCCATTCGGAGGGAGCATTCAGTGTTCCCATTGACCGTGATTACTCCTCTAGGGCCTGGCATCTTGAGCTTGAGGTATGCATAGTGCGGTACCACGTTGAATTTTGTGAATGCGGTTCGCCCGAGCAGTGCGTGATAGCCACTACGGAACGGGACTATGTCGAAGATTAACTCCTCGCTTCGGAAGTTATCCGGAGATCCGAAGACCACTTCCAGTGTGACTGAGCCTGTACAGTTGGCTTCTACACCTGGTATAACGCCTTTAAAGGTCGTTTTGGTGGGTGCCCATTTTTCGCACTGTATCCTGGTAAAGCAAGTTCAGGCTGCTGCCGCTGTCCATGAGGACTCTTGTGAGATGAAATTCGTCAATGATTGGGTCTAGAACCAATGCGGTGAAGCTGCCGTGACGGATGCTAGTGGGGTGGTCCCTTCGATCAAAGGTGATCGGGCAGGAGGACCATGGGTTGAACTTTAGGGCGACTGGCTCCATCGCATATGCGTCCCTTAACGCACGCTTCCGCTCCCTCTTAGGGATGTGGGTTGCGTATATCATGTTCACCGTCCGCACTTGCAGGGGAAATCCCTTCTGTCCACTGTTGTTCGGCGGCCTGGGTTTCCTCCTCGTTGTCGCTATGCAGCCCCTTGTCTTTGTTTTCGGCTCTTAACTTGCCTGCCTGCTTGAACACCCAACAATCCCTGTTGGTGTGATTGGCTGGCTATTCGAGGGTGCCATGTATCTGGCACAAGCGGTCGAGTATTTGGTCCAAACTAGACGGGCCTTGAGTATTTCTTTTGAATGGCTTTTTCCGTTGACCGGATTTGTAGCCTCGGAATCCGGCATTAACTGTCGTATCCTCGTTGCTATCACTGTTAACGCGGCGCTTTTGTTTGTTCCGACACGACCTGTCGCATTTGTCCTTGGTATTCAAATTACCAAGTTTTTTGGTTAAATTGTTGCTGCGAGCTAGCCAGCTGTCTTCTCCCGCACAAAAGCGGGTCATGAGTGTTGTGAGGGCTGCCATAGATTTCGGCTTTTCCAATCCCAGGTGCCGGGCAAGCCACTCGTCATGGATATTATGCTTGAAGGCCGCTAAGGCCTCTGCGTCCGGACAGTCGACTATCTGGTTTTTTTTTGTTAGGAACCGTGTCCAGAATTGCCTGGCCGATTCCTCTGGCTGCTGAATTATGTGGCTTAGGTCATCGGCGTCTGGTGGTCGCACATAAGTGCCCTGGAAGTTATCAAGGAATGTGGCTTCCAGGTCCTCCCAAGAACCGATTGAGTCTGCTAGCAAGCTGTTAAGCCAATGCCGGGCCGGTCCCTTAAGTTTGAGTGGGAGGTATTTGATGGCGTGTAGATCATCACCGCGGGCCATGTGGATATGAAGGAGATAATCCTTGATCCATACCGCAGGATCTGTTGTGCCATCGTACAATTCGATGTTTACGGGTTTGAAGCCCTCAGGGATTTTATGATCCATTACTTCATCTGTGAAGCATAGTGGGTGTGCGGCGCCTCTGTATTGGGCTATATCACGACGCAGCTCGAAGGAGCTTTGTCTGTTGAGTTCGGCCCGGCCGGATTTATTGCATCCGGAGTGACGATCACTGTCACGTGCCGTGGGGCGCCTGCGCGATCCGTAGATCGATCTTGTTTGTCTTGCCTTGTCCTCCAGTATGTCACGCAGGTCGGGCACATTTTCCCGTGCCTTAGTATGCTTGACACGGCGTCGGGGCATGGCTTGAGTGGAGGGCCAAGAGGTCTCTCTGTCGCGGCCACGGGGTGGCCGGTCGGCCATGTCATGCGCTGGTGATGTAGGTGCTTCCTCCTCTAGTCGGGGTAGCAGACTGCGCTTTGGGTAACTCTTGGAGGGGCGTTCGAGTTCATACTCTTCGGCCGCAAGGACTTCAGTCCATCTGTCAGCTAGCAAATCCTGATCAGCTCTAAGTTGTTGCTGCTTTTTCTTGAGGCTGCTTGCCATGGCCATAAGCCTGCGTTTAAAACGCTCTTGTTCGGCGAGATCCTCTGGCACGACGAACTTGTCGTCATCGAGGCTTGCCTCGTCTTCGGAGGGAGGCGTATAATTATCGTCCTCGACCTCTTGGTCCGCCGCCCTCTCGTGAGGGCTGGCTTCTCTGTCCTCCTGTGATGAATCTTGCTGGAGGGGGTGTTCTTCGGCGCTATCTGGAGTAGTATTATCTCCCGTGCCGGAATCACCATTTTTGCTTTGGCGGGATTTAGAGCGGCGCCGCTGACGCCGGTGCTTGGGTTGTTTCTTAAAGGTATCGTCCTCTGCTGTTCCATCGCCATCTCCATCCTTTGGAGTGTCCACCATATATATGTCATATGACGAGGTGGCCTTCCAGCGCCCTACAGGTGCCGGTTCTTGTTCGTCTCCTGCATCGTCGTCCATGCCGTCGATGTCTTCGGAGTCGAAGTCAAGCATGTCGGTTAAGTCGTCGACAGTGGCTACGAAGTGGGTGGTGGGTGGGTTTTGAATTTCCACATCATCCGTATCCCAACCTTGTTGACCGTAGTCCGGCCAGGGCTCTTCTGATAAAGAGAGAGACTTTAGAGAATTCAGGATGTCGCCGAAGGGCGAGTGCTGAAAGATGTCCGCGGCAGTGAACTCCATTATCGGCGCCCAATCGGATTCGATCGGCAGGGGCGCGGGGGGCTCGGAGTTCGGAGAGGAATCCGGCTCCTCGGAGTCACGGGCCATGCGGAGTGTGGGGCTGGAGTTCGGCTCGATCGCCTCTGAGATCGCAGCCCCTGAGGCAGCGTCCAACCGCTGATCCTCGATCGGCACATTAGGCTCCGAATCAATGGTCGGAACCGATGCGTGTGCGGCCTCCAAGGCGCTGTTCGGCGGCAGAGCTATATCATGCCCATCGAGACAGTGCGGCGCGCTTGGCTATGGCTCGAATCCGTCGAAGATCAAGTCCCCGCGGATGTCAGCCATGTAGTTTAGGCTTCCAAACCTGACATGATGGCCAGGGGCATAGCTTTCGATCTGCTCAAGGTGGCCAAGCGAATTGGCCCGCGGTGCGAAGCCGCCGAAGATGAAGATCTGTCCGGGGAGAAAAGTCTCACCCTGGACTGCATCGTTGTTGATGATCGAAGGAGCCATCAGGCCTAAAAGCGACGACACAGAGGAACTCTCAATGAAAGCACCAATGCCGGTGTCAAAACCGGCGGATCTCGGGTAGGGGGTCCCGAACTGTGCGTCTAGGCCGGATGGTAACAGGAGGCAAGGAACGTGATGTTTTACCCAAGTTCGGGCCCTCTTGATGGAGGTAAAACCCTACGTCCTGCTTGATTAATATTGATGATATGGGTAGTACAAGAGTAGATCTACCACGAGATCAAGGAGGCTAAACCCTAGAAGCTAGCCTATGGTATGATTGTTGTATGATGAAGTTGTCCTACGGACTAAAACCCTCCAGTTTATATAGACACCGGAGAGGGTTAGGGTTACACAAAGTCGGTTACAATGGTAGGAGATCTTGAATATCCTCATCGCCAAGCTTGCCTTCCACGCCAAGGAAAGTCCCATCCGGACATGGGACGAAGTCTTCAATCTTGTATCTTCATAGTCCTGGAGTCCGGCTGAAGGTATAGTCCGGCTACCCGAACACCCCCTAATCCAGGACTCCATCACCCCTCTCATCATCCATGCCTTCCGCTTCATCTCTCAGACGCGTGCACAATGGCGAAGACAGGGGCAGTAAGGGCCCTGCCCCCTCCCCCCTAACATCACCATATATCAAGGCTAATATGAATGTGATCATTAGAAAATTGCTGCTAAAAATGGTTTAAGTTCATGAATTGACCCTCCTCATAAAGGATTAGCAATGCTTGGCCCCCTTGCTCATTTATTTTTCATGGCTCCGCCACTGCGCGCATTAGCGCACGTGTTCGCCCCCTCTCTCTAAATATCGATCTCGCACTTGTGCATTCCTTCATAGTCTCCCTCCACTCGGCCCCTCGCACCATCTTCTAGCCCCCCACTGGATTTTTCCACATGTACAATCTAGCATACTCCATGGTTGAACTTAAGCATTATGCACAAACCTCAAAACCACAGTGGTTCTCTTTTGTTCTAGAATCTTCCGAATCATAACTGCCCTAACTTTTTTCTAGTTGAATTTCCATTATTTGTTTTTACTTTATGCTTTACAACACACAATTCCATGATTCATAAAATAGATTAAGGGCTTCTTTGATTCAAAGGATTCTCAAAGGAATTTTGGAGGATTCTAATCATTAGGATTTTTTCCTATCTTGGTTGTTTGATTCGTAGGATTGTAAACCATAGGAAGTTTTCCATATGATTCATTTGCACTAGATTTCATAGGAAACATCCCATCCACTCAAACCTCTTTGAAACAATTCTGTGTTTTTTCTATGCACAATCAAACACTCGTACAATCCTGTAGGATTCAAGACGACATTCCACTATAATCCCATGTTTTTCCTATTCCCGCGTTCTTAGCTTTTTTTATAAAAACTAATTGATTTTGAATGAGATGAACTATAAGAATTAAACGAAGGGCTACATCAGGCATATATGACTCAGAGCTTACATGCTATAGTGTGGTATTTATTCATAATTTGGTTGCAAAATCTGATGCGTGCAATGCACGTGTACCTTACTAGTACTTCGAGTATGTGCAAAACACGTAAATTAGAATACCAATGGCACGCTACACATTGTCTCTCTTACAGTTCATGAAGCCGCGTGGCACATGTGTAGGCGTTCTCGCGACCTCCTTGCGTGGATTGATCACAGTGACATGCTGCTGGTTCCAGAAAAATGTACTCGTCCTCCCTGAGCCATACTAGCGGTACATGCACGAAGCGAAGATGTGCACGCACGCCATGCACGCACTCATTCCTTGCATGCACACGCGGGTACACGGGCGGACGCAATTTTGTACCAAGATCCACCCCATGTGATAATTTGACGCATGTAAAGTCGTTCACTTCATTGATGGTCAATTAATATAGCGCATGCAAATTGAGTGGACGTGAGGGCGGAGGAAAGACATTATTACTCCACTGCGCACATGCGAGTAGTTAAATCGTGGGTTGCTAGTAGTACTTCCATTGGTCTCCTTCGTATTTTGTGCCAATTTTTGATAGTAACATAATATTTACGCAGTTGAGTAGTGTAGTACTTGAAATTTATGTTCCGCTAAACTCATTGGGAGCAGTTTCGGGCCTCGAAACCAAAACCATCAATTAATCTTTACCTTGTTCCCATCACATTCGAAAGCCTGCTCACACCTACTAGTAGTACGTACCAAACCTGAACGTGTTCCCACTATGCAGGTATTAGTACTAGTGCTAGTACTTAGGTTATAAAAAGGGGAACTACCTAACCGAAAATCACTCTAGCTTTCCTCCTCATAAGTGCTTCTTCTTCGTCCGTCGTTGCCATGGCCGGTGAGCAGAGCTCTAGGTCAAGAACTACTCATAACAAGGGAGTGGCAACCAAGGCTGCGGAAAAAAAAGAGGGCTCGCCGCCACGCAGAGACCTCGAAAGATCTCTCACGGGCAGGCGATGTCTCCCAGGAGCGCCCTAGCCGCGGAGGCGAACATGCCGAGCCGGCGGAGCTGGAGTCGTTATCCAAGGCTTGATGGAGTTGCTGAAGGAGAGCCTCGACGACATGCCCGCTGAGCTCAATCAGCAGGGGGAGTTGACCGCCGGCTTGGTGATGCTTCTGAAGAAGAGCATTGCCTCGGAGAAGAAGGCGACCGGCGAAATCCTGTGACTTCGGGAGGACAATGCGAAGCTCTGCCACGAGATCGACCTGTTGAAGGAGAAGAACGCCGGCTGGAAGAAGCTGCATGAGAATAGTAGTTCCTAGATGAAGATGTTGCAGGCCCTTGCCATGGAATAGAAGGAAGAGTTGGCAAAGCTCCGCATCGAGCACCCAGCTGCTGTCAAGGTACATAATATGGCCGTGGAACAGATGATGAAGGCTCGCGTCGAGAAATGCCGCGTAATGGACACAATGATGAAGATGGCGTAGGAGACGCGCAAGGAGATGGAGGTCGTGGAGGCGATGAAGAAGTAGTTATGACTCCGCGACGAATTAGATCATTTGGGGTGATAATCTTCCTTCTTATTTTGCTCCTGTGTTTCATCTTTTGCTTTGGGTGTTTCGCCGCACGTGGCACGTTCTCTGTGACGCATGAATAGAAAAATGTTTTTTAGGGAATGGATAGAACAATGCTAACAATGAGATGACTAGCAAATTAGATCATTTTTTATCGCCATATGGCACTGGGCTGTCGTGTTTCGTGCTCCTTCGTCACAGTACTACTCCAGTGGAAAACTTGAGTATACCGCACGGTTCTTTGCTCCTCCTCGATCAGGTCGTCGGCGCATTTATACGAGCAGTCAAATCACAAGGCCCCGCCTTCCAGCAGTAATGAGCCGTCAAATCACAAAGGCCCTCGCATCTCGTGAAACCGACCAAGCTAGACTGCCCCGCCCTCTAGCCTTTAAAAATGTATACTTTTTTATAGCAGTAGTATCGACGGGTTGCGCCATGGAGCAAAACTTGAAATTAAAAAAAGGTGGTACATATAGAGAGCGCTCGTCGCCAAATTATGCATATAGTACTATTAAAAAGGCTAGTCACAATAATGGTGTCCAGCACAACCCACCCCTCAAGTAAAACTAAGAGGGTGCTTGGATACGTTTTAGTCCCATGACTAAAAGTAGTGGGACTAAAACATGCTAGCCTCACCCATGCTTGGATCCAAATACTAAAAAGGCTAAAATCAATTTAATTAGCATTTATTATCCTCCAAACCCTCCAAAGAACTCGCCTATGTTAAAGGAGAGGAGTTAAACGAGTAGAGAGAGGACTAATCCACATTTTAGTAGGGGTACCCCTGACTAAAAAAATTAGTCTCAAGACTAGTTTTAGCCCCTCTTTAGTCAGGGGTGCTTGGAACTTTAGCCTCTTAAAGAGACTATTTTTAGTCAGACTAAAATAAGTCCCTTGGATCCAAGCACCCTCTAAGCATCCTGGAATTCTTTGACAAAATTAAGCACCCTGAAATTCTTTGACAACTAAACTGCTGGCTATATGATGTTGGCCATATATATTGTACGTATATAATGTGAAGAAACGAGTGTTAGTACTATACCAACTAAAAGATGAAATGTAAGAAATACTAGTATGTACGTACTGAAGAGTTAAAGTAACGAGAAGAAACATAACATAGTTCTGCTGGGGGCTCAGCACAACACACCACTCAAATTAAATTAAGCACACCTGAAATTAAACTTTGCAACTATTCCGGTAGACACTGCATTAGAACCACCATGAGCAACGACAGTGCCACCTTACTCGGAGTCCTCGTCCACGTCCTCGACTTCGTCCTTGTCCCTCTTCCTCTTGGCCGATACTTCTTTGCTTGAACCGCACACTTGGCTGTTGCTCTTCATCCAACCCTTGTAGATATTGAAGCAAAGGTAGCCTTCCATTGCAGCGTAGTGGATGTGGTCTATATCTAGTACATTTCGCTGCCATGCATGACGATGAAATGTGTAATGAGGTTTCTCCAGTTTACCGTACGAAGGATGAACCATGGCTCCTGCCAGGGTCAGCATTGAAGGTTGACAGGAGGACAACAGCCGATTCTTCTGGAGGTCGAAGGTGTTGCCTATAATGAGGCCTATCCGACGCAGGACTTCTTTGTCGTTACCAAAGTCTACAGTAACGAATTTCACTGTTTTGTCCTTGGGGAAGTTCTTAAAATCCTGGCACTCAACATCGGCATGTCATATGTGGTAGACCAAGCAAACATTATGTACGCAAACCTGGATCACGGCGGGCTTCTTCCTCTCTTCGTCCTTTAGATCCTTCTCTCGTCCCAGGACTGTGGTGTACTCAACATCTAGCACAGTGACCCACTCATCATCTGAGTTTTCGAACATGCGGATGAAGCGAGAAAGGCATCCTTTCACCGTCGCGGAAGAACGGGTGTAGATGACGTCGAACTCATCGCCGGTGATGGTTCTAACCTTGTACTCACCGCCGATCATGGAGATTTCGAACGCCATGGATTTGGGAGGAGGGTTAGGATTAGTGGAACTGCCATAATGTGAATGGATGGGACGACTAGGAGCGAACCGCCGTAGTATTGAAGGATGTGCAAGGACAAGTAGGAGCGAACTACCAGCGTGCGAATGGCAGGGTAGTGGCATTCCATTCTCCCATGATACGGGCTTCCAAGAGCCCTTGGATCTGAGATCGAATGGTTGCATGGCGTGATTCTAGACCTATGGGTGAATATCCTATCCTGGAGGGTTATTCTGCAAATTTTCAGCAACTTAGCATGCGACCGTTTGATCTCAGATCCAAGGGCTGCCATCAGCCCGTATCATGGTCGCGCCTACCACGACCGTCGCGTCGCTCGCGCGGTCGCGCCCTTGGAGATTTAACACGGTGTGTTAGGCTATCTGATGTTGGCATGTCATACATAGTCATCACTTAGTCACTCATACTACAATAAGGTTGGCTATAAGTGTATTTTTTTACTCCTCTCTATCTCTTTCTTCGTACTCAAGGAAGAAACGGTGCTAAGCGCGTGTATTTATTGCATTTGCCAAGGAGTGACCTCTTCCAATGAAATGGTGTTGCTAAGTTTGCTTCATTTAATTAGCTATATACTCAAAATTGTCTTTTCACCTAGGTACACGCGCTTAGCACCGTTTCTTCCTTGGGTCACTAAACTAGTCTCTCTATTCTTGATTAACTTGCCACATCAGACTTTATGCCTATGTGGCAAGCTTAAGCACCTGTAGGAGCAAGTAAAAGTAAGTACAATAGTGCGCTTTACATGGAATTTTTGCATATGTGGAGGAAAGAGAGGCAAGGAAAAAGTGGAGAAGTGGTCTCTCATGCAAGAGCCAGCCTCTACTACGTGGTGGAGCATTGGGAGAGGCACCTGTATGGAGGTGGTCAGGAATCTGGGAGACTCACGCCGGTCGTAGCGCCGCAGTTAAAATGATAATGGCAAGTCAAATCACGGGGCCCCACCTGTCCAGCAGTAACTCGCTGTCAAATCACACAGCCCTACGTTTGCAGAAGCCTACTCCCTCGTCTTCTCGCGTCTCCGTCGAACCGACTAGGCGAAACTACCCTGCCGCCTACCATGCAGGAAAAGCCCCGCCCTCGACTTTTCAATAGTATACAGTATACTAATTTTGTATCCATGGATTGCGCCCGCGCCATGGAGCAAAGCGTCTAGAAAACGGAGGAGAGACAGTGGTCTTGCAATAGAGAAGAGGGAGAGGCGAGACGGTGATTTTGGAATGGAGATGATGGAGAGGAGAGGAGGTGGTTTTGCAATGGAGAAGAGGGAGAGGAGCATGCGGCAGCGATTTAGGATTGGATGAGAGGGCCGGCGCGCTCTGACTGGATCAAAATCAAAATCAATTTACCCATCAATTAAGAAAGCGACCCCACATTAACTAGTCTCCCTTTTATTCTGGGTCATAATTGACCATGATTTTCGCACATAAAATATATGTTATACGTTGCATACAAGGCCACTATCAAAATTACAATTTGCAACTATACAAGGCCACTAACATTAATCGAGGAAAAATTGATGGTGTTTGCCTCGTACTAGCACCCGAGGACATTAATATCCCTTATGTGCATGCGGGAGTGAGAAGGTTAGCTTGCATTCCCAACATTAATCAACCAATGAGGAGTAAGAGGGTTGGCTTGTTGTGCTTGGGAGAGAAAAAACACATTAATTAACACGACAATCAAGGTGACAAGCTAGCTTGCAACATTGATTTAAACATAGCATTGATTTTTACCTTGGTACCTGTAATATGAGTTTGTGGCCTTGTATACAAAAATGGAGGGAGTATAATTTGAAAGTACATTCAGATACGAACCAAACGATACAATTTTCGGTGACATGCATTCACATTTTGCTTGTCAAATAAAGTACGTGGTCAAACTTTGACCCAAAATACGCGAAACAACAAAACAAATACTTCCAAGACCAGCACCGCTCTTCCGCTCTTCTCCTCTTAAACCACCGCTGCTCCTCTCCTGTTCCAATCTAAATGCAGCGCCGCTCCTCTCCTCTTCCATTTCAAAACCACCGCCCCTCCTCTCCTGTTCCAGTCCAAAACTAGTGTCGCTCCTCTCCCGTTCTAATCCAAAACCAGCGCTGCTCCTCTCCTCTTCCATTCAAAAACCACCACCGGCGAGTGAAGGTGCTGTGGGGAAGTAGATCGATGGAGGAGTACAACCGATACGTGAGGATCATAGACGGCGACCCTGTGAAGCTAGCTAGGATGTTGGAGATACAGTCTTCATTTGACAACAAGGACCAACTAGTGGTGATGGCAACATCCATGGCTAAATATCTGCAACAGAGTGAAAAGGCGGTGATACTCCCGGAGGGAGTCGTGCCGGAGTACATAGAGCTGCTCCTCTGGGCCATGGAGCAAACATATTCACCGAATCCGATCGTGAGGGAGCGGTGGTGGGAGTATCGATCCCAAATGGAGCATCCAGCAGAGATTGAAGGATCGAGCATCTACAGGATGTCGTTTGTGAGGGTGTCCTGGCAGAGCGAGCCGGTGGAGTCTTCGTCGATCGAACCCAACTGCAAGAGGAGAAAAGCAGTTGGCCCGACGACGCTTCCCCGCCATTGTCTCACTTGCCGTTCACATCGTCTCACGGGGCGGCTGTCTGCCGCCGAGGAATAAGAGGGGGCTGCCCACCCCCCCCCCCAGCCCAATAGTCGGGCAGGTTGTGAATTGTCAGGAGGAGCTTATTGTTGTCAGCATTTGTAGGTTGTGAATTGTGTTTTGTGTTGTATATTTTGAGAGTACTTTCAGATATGAATGTCTTTTGAATTTCAGATTTGCAGTATTGAGCATATAAAGTATTTTATGAATTCTAGATATCTATTTTTAGCACTTAAAAATGTAGTTTCATAGGAGTATAAAAGTGCAGACAATGTGATTCTCAGAGAAGAAACTGCAAGTTTCAGTTTCAGGTAAGAAACTGCAAGTTCAGTTTCAGATAAGAAACTGCAACTTTCAGAGGCAGAGCATTTATATTAACACAGCCTTTTCAAACAGGGTTAACATCATGTTGGAAGTTTTATTCATGGTCGAAAATGGAACTACCAGCCAGTTAACATCATGCTGATCAACATTCATGCGTAGCACATCTCCATATGATGCACAGTCAAAATGCCCACACAATGTCGCGTGTGCGAAACACAGAGAAAACGAGGGACGAAGTTTTGGCAAGTGTTGGATGTGGTTTTGGGCTGCCCCGTCTAGGCTTTCATTTTTAACATGCGCAGCCCACGACCTCGGATGGGGGGTCCATAGGCCTGTTTGTATTTTCTTAGGGCCGTCATGTATCGATCGGCCTATGGACCTCCCATACGAGGTTTTATTTTTGGCAACCCAATTTATGTAATTTTTTGAAGAAAACGCAGAGGTCTGTTCTATTTTTCTATATAAGAATAGGAACGCCAGGTCCAACTTATGTTTCCATTCTAACTATATTATATATATTTAAATTATTTTATATGTTGACTATTTAGTTCACATACTCCCTCCTTTTCAGTTTATAGGGCTTATCTCAAAATTTTAGTTTTTCCATTTTATAAGGCTCAATTTGGTTGTTTTCCATCACATGTTCAGATTCCAAGGTGCATTAAATCATTGCATGCAAGTATTAAGAGAAAATTGACCAATGCATGTACTTTATGCATGCATGCATTGCAATTTATGCATTGATAAACATAATTTTTTGAGGAAAACAAGTGCATTAATTAGGTGCTTTTGCAAACTACAAAAAGTATTCCACCATTCATCATCTACCTTGGTTGGTGAGATTTTTGAATTGAGCCCTATAAACCGAAAAGGAGGGAGTAATTGGCAAATAGATGTCGCCGCCACCCCCCGCCTCTTGACTCCGGGCGCGCCTGCCCCCCTCAGCAAGTCTGCTCGCATGCCCCATGGAGTCGCCGGCCATATCCACGGGGGAATGGCTGGAAGACAAGCAGATGTACAAGATGCATCTCCCACATGTCTACAAAGCCTTCCCGCGGATGCTCCAGCCGCTCGACTCCGTCGCGCCGGCGGTGTTGCGGGAGACTCGAGGGAGGAGATGGAGGGAGCGGGCGATGCGGATCCGCGACGACGCTCTCTCCTGGACCCAGTGCACGCGCGAATGGAGGGAGGCAGAGGAGGAAGTTGCGAGGGAGGAAGCCGAGGAGGGACCGAATCCGTTCTCTCACTCGCGCAGGTATGCTCGGATGTGCAAGGACCATGTGGATTGGGAGCTACTGAATCTAGCCCTGCGGATCTACTTCGAAGGAGATTTCTCGGAGAAGCACAGGATGCCCCACCCCAGTGAGCCGCCGATTGCGTTCGTTCGATGGGCGAAAGGAGAAGTGAATTCAGGAGATTCACGTCGTGCTGCGATATGGGAATGCTTGACTGGACTCCTGCCCACCAGCACGCCACCTGAGCCGGAGCAGGTGGATCCCCTACCTTACCTCTCCCCCAAACCTGCAGAAGATAGAAATTAGGCTTGAAATCTGCTTTAATTGAGCTGTCTGGTGGTTATTTCTACTTCCTGAGAGACAACATCTGGCGGAGGATGACAAGGAACTAGGAACTCCGATGAATTTCCCCTATCACAATGGGGGGAGCGCCAGTTGGGCAGTGGTACGGACCACCTCCGCCCCAAATGGGGGCACAATCTGGGCAGGCTCCTGTAATTGCGCAAGATCAATCTGCTGGTGGTTCTGACTCTCAGATCAGTGGGAAATCTCAAGGTAAGAATCAGCAAAAGAAGAGATAGGACATCCAGAAAACTGCTCCTGCCCCTGCTTCGGGCCTTATGGCATACTCTGAGGTGATCTGCTACAACTGTGGGGAACCAAGGCATCATTTGGATAAATGTGTCAAGCCCAAGAGTTGTTTTATCTGCAAAATGGTTACCCATAAAGTTGAGAATTGCCCTGTCAGAAGGAAAAAACCCACAGTTCTGCTAGATATGTTGGAAGTGCTCCTCCAGGATTATGTCCACCATTGACAGAATTTTCTGTGACATAGAATTAGATAGTTTCTTTCCCCTTTCTAGTTGTAGAGCTCTGCCTAGATGTGGTAGTGACCACCCTCCTTTGCTCTGGGACTCTGGTCTTAACCAAACTGCAAAGAGCAATAGTTTTAAATTTGAAAAGTGGTGGTTGCTTAGAGAAGATTTTACTAAGCTAGTCAGGAAAATCTGGAATGAACCTACTGGGAGCAGCTGCCCCCTAGAAAATTGGCAGATCAAAATCAGGAGATTTAGAAGAACTACCAAAGGGTGGAACTCCAATGAGGAAGCTAATCTTAGAAGATACAAAAGGGTTCTCCTCCTTGAGTTTGATTCTCCAGATATTAAGGCAGAAACCACTGACCTCTCTGAGGCTGAGACTAATAGATTAAACTTTGTCCATGGAGAGCTCAAGAAAATTTGGCTTCAAGAAGAAATCAAAGCCAAACTAAGGTCTAGAGATAGGAACATTAAGGAGGGTGATAGAAATACTGCTTACTTCCATGCAGTAGCTAACCAGAGGAGGAGGAAAACCCTCATTCACTCCCTTGATGGGCCTAATGGCCCTGTTACTAAGGTAGATAAGATGCTGAAAGTGGCTAGTGACTTCTACAAAGACCTGTTTAAGAAAGAAAACCCTTCTGGGTTCTCTCTACAAAACAATTTTTTCTCTGCTTCTGAAAAAGTCTCTCCTGCTGAAAATGAGCTGCTAGAAGCCCCTTTTTCAGAGACAGAGGTGAAGGAAGCCATTTTTAGCTCTTATCCTGATGGGGCTCCTGGTCCTGATGGGATTCCTTTCTTGTTTTACCAGCATTTTTGGGACTTGGTGAAAAATGATCTCTTAGATCTTTTCCATGCCTTTCATAGAGGAGAGTTGGATCTAGCAACTTACTCATGGGGGGTCTGTTGGGGTCAAGTTAAATAACCGTGAAAGTGATTTTTTTCCTTGCTGGTAAAGGCCTTAGGCAAGGTGACCCCATCTCCCCGCTTTTGTTTAATTTAGTAGTGGACGTTCTTACTAAAATGCTGAGCAAAGCTGCTGATCATAGTCTGATTGCAGGTCTCAGTCCTAAGGTCTGCCCTGGTGGCATCATCTGCCTTCAATATGCAGATGATACCATCCTTTTCTTAGACAATGACTTCACACATGCTAGCAATCTGAAAATTGTTCTAAGCTGGTTTGAACAAGTCTTAGGCATGAGAATCAACTACTATAAAAGTGAACTCATCCCTATCAACATGGATGATCAGGAGTTAGCTGACTTCCTCTCTATTCTAGTCTGTAATAAAGGTAACTTCCCCATTAAGTACCTAGGTACCCCTCTCCACTATGATAAACTGAGGAGAGAGGATATCCAACCCTTCTGGATAAAATCATTAAAAGGATTGCTGGGTGGAGGGGCAAACTTCTGTCTTACAGAGGTAGATTGATCCTCATACAAGCTTGTTTGGCTAGCATTCCAGTGTATCTCCTCTCCTTCTTCAAGTTCCCTAAATGGGCAGTGAACCTCATCAATTCTCAGATGTCTCATTGCTTGTGGAATGATTTTGAGGGAAATAGGAAGCTACACCTTGCTAATTGGGCCCTAGTCTCTATGAAAAAAGATTTTGGAGGCCTAGGCATACCTAACCTCCAAGAAATTAACATCTATCTTCTAGTGTCTTGGATTAAAAGATTCTATGAGGAAGACCTGAAACCCTGGAAGCTTCTTATTGCCCATAAATACCTAGGAAATAAACCTAATATTTTGGTCCCTTCCTCCAACCCTAAGACCTCTAGATTCTGGAAAGGATTAAAATCTATTATGCATGCTGTGAAATTTGGCTACAGATGGAACATAGGGGATGGGAGCAGAACCAGGTTCTCGGAAGATACTTGGATTGGCACATCCCCCCTAGCAGTCCAATTTTGGCCTATTTACTCTGTCCGCAATGAGCTTAACAAAAGTTTCAATGAAGTTTGGGACGGTCAATGCCTAAAACTCTCTTTTAGAAGGAACTTTAGTGATAGTCTCATGGAACAATGGTTCCAGTTGGAGGAAATTGCCAAAAGCATTACTGTCGGATTTCGGGTTCTGGCAGACCCTTGAGGTTCGAACACTGGGGTGCGCGTGGAGATTTCGCCTCCTACCTACCTGCACCCCTCCGCCTTGCTAGGATCTAAACTATGGAAAGAACAACACAAGAGACACAGGGTTTATACTGGTTCGGGCCACCGTTGTGGTGTAATACCCTACTCCAGTGTGTGGTGTGGTGGATTGCCTCTTGGGATGATGATGGTGAACAATACAAGGAAGAATAGCCTCGCGAGGGTCTGTTCTTGGCTGGGGCGATGAACTGCTGGGAGGAGTTCAGTCACCTTTCTCTCTCTCTCTTTCTGATCGAAACCCCTCTCTAAAGAGCCTCTTCCTTTGAACCCCCTTGCTCTGTGGGTGGCTGGTCCTATTTATAGAGGCCCTGGTCCTCTTCCCAAATATCGAGCGGGAAGGGAGCCAACAATGGCAGGCTAATTTGAAGGGGGGACAGCTAGTATCAGCTATCCTGACAAAAGTAGTCTTCGCCTGCGCAAAGCTCCGGTGATGACGCCGTCTCGGGCTCCACGATGACCCCCGTCTCGTAGTCCTCCTGGTCTTGGTCTCGTTGCAATGAAATGGCAACCTTTGCCTGATGCCTCGGTACTCCGCGGCTGTGTTTGCCCCCTTTGCACCAAAGAGGAAAGGAGGACACTACGCGGGCTGGCACCCACCTGGCGCCCTGAGTCGTCATGGCTTGCGTCACGGGCACCTCGTGAGGTACCCCACCTTGGTCTCTCCGCCTCCTCGTAAGCCAGCCTGACGAGGCCGTGCCTGAGGAAGCTCCGCGTCGTCCGCCCCACAAGGCTTGGCCCCTCACGAGGGTCTTGGGTTTGTGTTGGTGAAGATGGGCCATGCTGGGCCCCCCTTTGAGCCACGCCGCAGGCCGAAGGCAGGCAAGTCTGGGGACCCCCATTCCCAGAACGTCGACAGTAGCTCCCGGGCCCAAGGCACGCCCGGACTTGGCCGTGCTGGGAGGCGGAAGGGCAAGAGCGAAGCACCGCAGGCCCTAACAGCCTACGGCCTTGGGCGCCGCGTGGCAGTTGACTGGACGTGGGCGCCTTACCAACCGCGCGAGTTGATAAAGGAGTGGCATCCGCCTGGGCCTTGCTTCTTGCTTTCCCTAGTTGCTGCTTAGATCCCTTTCTTGCGCCTCTCCTTCCTTCCTCCGAAATTTCCAGATCTGTTCCGACCGTGCGACCTAGGAAGCCATGGCGCCTCGTCAGCCCCCGGCCGCAGCTTGGTACTCATCAGCCCTGGACCCGCCGAACGTGTCGGATGCGAGCCTTGCCCGGTTGCGCCGGATGGCGACGGCGCGGGGCTTCAACGGGGCGAAGGTGTTTAAAGCGGGCTCCGCCACCCCTGAGGGTCACGGGAGCACCTTCTATCCGTTCTTCGTAAGTGCCATTGCCGCTAGCCTGGTGCCTCCCTTCTCCGAGTTCTTCTTCTTTGTCCTACGCCATTACAAGCTACAGGCTCTGCATCTCCATCCCAACTCCATCCTTCTCCTGGCAATCTTTGCTTATTATTGCGAGGCCCACGTTGGGGTGCAGCCCTCAGTGGCCTTGCTGCGCCACTACTTCTACCTCCGGACCTCTCGCGGTCCTGCTTCCGCGTGCGCGAGCTTCATCGTGTACGGTGGCGCCATTGCCATCTCGAACCCTGGGAAAAGGATTGAGGGCTTCAGGAGCAAGTGGATCTTGGTGGATGCTGGGCGCATCCACCCTCGGCTGATCTTGCCCATGGAGCAGCCCACGAGCTCCAGCGATTGGGGTCGAGCGAAGCTCGCGGATCCCCGCGCGAAGATGGTGTTGGAGAAGATGGACGCGGATCTGAGGCCGGCCAGGATGGCGGCGGCGAAGCTGACCGGCGCGTCGCTGTTGAGAGAATTCCTGGAGCACCAGCTGGCTCCGCTTCGGCAGTACTCACTCCCGATGTGGAAGCCCCGCCCGAGCCCCACGGCCTTGGCCGACGGAGATCTGGCTGCGGTCCTCCAATCTCTGGTCAGGGGCGATGTGGCAAGGTTGGAGGGCGCTCCTACGCCCTTGTTCCTCTGCGACGACTGGCAGCGGGTAGTGAAGTCCATGCCCGTCTTCAGCGGGGATGGGCCCATGCCCCTGGAAGCTCCCGAGGAACCGGTGGATGTGCCCTCCGACGACTCCAGCGAAGAGGAGAAAGGAGGGGAGAGGGAAAAAGGGCCTGACTCCGAGGCGACTGACGGGGAGTCGAGGGCTCCCCTCCCCTGGCGCAGGTCCCACGTTCTCCATCTTTCTCCGAGCGATGACGACGAAGATGACGACGAGCAGGACGGCGGGAGCTCGCCCCCGATCCCGAAGATGTACAGGACCGGGTTGATATCCCGCGGGTCTGCCCCGGCCCCGAGGCGGACCGTAGACGCACCTTCCGCTTCCAAGCTTCCTGAGGTTGACCCTTCCAGCCGGCTTTCAGGCTTCAAATTTGGCCAGAGGCCGCTTGAGCTCACTGGCGACGACCCGTAAGCGTTCGATTCTTGTCTTTATTTCTTGCTCTGCTTCTGAGGCTTGACATCCGCATCCCTTGGATAGGCTGGCGCCCGCAGCAAAGAAGCCGAAGGGAGCTCCCGAGGTTCCATCCGTGGCAGCGCCTCTGCCCGCGAAGGAGGGTGACTGCGACGCACAGGCTTCCCTTGCCCGGTCGTCCTAGCGAGGCCTGGCTGAGCCGGCTGGGGCGAGCTCAGCCCCCACGGCCCAAGTGGCTCCTGAGGTGCTCTTGCCTGCCACCGCCACTACGGCTGTCAGGGCGCGGCAGACTCCGCCTCAGGATGCTGTGGCCGCGTTGCCGCCTTCTCCTCCTACTCCACCAGCTGCTATCTCTCCGACTCCTTCTGCCATTCTGGATCGTGCTGTTGCTGAGTTGGACCGACTACGGCAGGATCTTCTTGGCGCCGACCCCCGCTTGGTGGCCGGGCGCTTGGAGCTGGCTTCAGGATGGGTTCAATCCGACGCTTCGATTTGGGCGGCGCTGGTCCAGGCCTCGACGGCTTGCGATGAGGAAAAATAGGCCGTCCTTGAGGTGAAGGCTGCTCATAATGCAGCCCTGGGGGAGGTGGTCGACGTCCGTGGTCGCTGCAAGGCGCTGGAGGACGAGCTGCAAGGCCTGCGGGATCAGCTTGCGAAAGAGGTCCGCCTTCGCCAAGAGCAGGAAGAAGGCGTGAAGGCTCGCGAGGCGGCCGTCGAGGGTCGGGAGGCCAAGCTCGGGAAGCTTTACGACAGCGGCCTGGAGAGCCCGCTTCCTGGCGCCGAGGACAGCCCCGCCAAGCTGCTTCCCTTCCTGGTTCGTGCTCTTGAAGATGTCGCCCTTGGCCTTGGCCCCACGGCCAAGGCCGAGGCGCGTGTCTTGTCTTCTGCAGCGCTGACGCGGGTCCTCACCCACATCTACCTTCGCGATCCCGGCGTCGACCTCGACAGCCTGCTGGAGCCAGCAAGCGGCGAGCGTGCCGCTGCTGCTGCCGAGGCCGTGAAGGGTCGCGCGGAGGCTCTGCTAGGGAAGTTCCGGGCCTTCAGCACCAAGCCGGAGCAAGGCGCTGCCGACCCCGCTGCTCCGTGAGGCGAACCCACTCTGCGCTGCTCCCCCGCCGACAAGTGACTCCGTCGTGGCTCCTGTCCTGCCTTTAATTCCTGCACATGTGTCATGCCTCAGGGAGGCGTTTAAACTTGCGTTTGGTATTGGGATAACAGTGTGGATTGTAATATTTGCTTTTGAATTCCTTGAAATTTGCGCTTTTCCTTCCTACTTTCTTATGTTCTACACTGGCAGAGCCCGGCCCCGCGCATGCGTCACCCAGCGTTGGTCCCGACCGGAAACCAGGACGGGGCCAAGGAGTGAGGGGCCACATGACAAATTAGGCTCCTGAGTCGCGATGCTCAGGAGTCCCCCTTGGCACACGAACAGCAAGTAGGGAGGTGTGATGCGGGTGGATTTACCATTCTATGTCTACAGAGCCCGGCCGCGCACGTGCCTCACCCAGCGTTGGTCCCGACCAGAAACCAGGACGGGGCCACGGAGTGAGGGGCTACGTGACCAGTTAGGCTCCTGAGTCGCGATGCTCAGGAGTCCCCCTTGACGCTCAAACGGCCTTCGTACCCTGGCTCCGCTCGTGGAGAGACACGCGACGAACCAGGCCCGGGGGGACCTGGCTGGGCGGTGTGCGTCTGGGTGTGACCCAGGCGCAGCCCCCGTGCCCAGCCCCCTCGCGTGGCACTCCCGAGGGGAGGTGTTACGATGAGGCTAGACACTGAGCTCTGAGCTCCCCGAGGTTGATGCGGCCAGGGGGCCACCCTCAGTATGTGTACGGGCATAGCCGCTCCTCGGCAATGTCGTCAGCCAGCATGGACCATGCTGCTTCCACTGGTACGTGGGAGGGGGCCCCCTCCGGGAGGAGCCCCCGGGGCATGTACAGCCCCGCCCTGACACGTGGCTGGCACGGTAGGTCCTGGCGAGGTGTATCTGGGCACCCGTGAGCCAGCGCGGGACTCACGGGGCCCTACCTGTAGGCGGGTTGCGCCTGGCACCGGGCCTTATCTTGTGATGTGTCCCTGCAAATTTGGTTAGATGCCTGCACTCTATGTCCTCGGGTCCTGGCCCTCGAGCTGGTCTCAGCTGTCGCTGGTATGCCAGGTCGCAATGCCGTGGTCAAGGCCAGAGGGTGAGGGCTGGAGAGCCAGCAAGAGCCCTGAGTCGCGATGCTCAGGTACCCCCCCCCTTTAACGTGCAACTGGTCGGCATGGAGGAGAAGTGGTGCCATGGACCGGCATCAAATAATCAAGCATGGTGGTTCTAACGCATAACCAGAAATAAACGCAAATGGGATACGTGCCGCTGGGCCTGGCCCGAGCAGCATGGGGATGATGCAGCCCGAGTGGCGCCCCCAACAAGGTAAGCTAACAACGCAACATAAAAAGGGATACACGCCGCAGGGACGGACCCACGCGTCCTAGGAATAATGCAGCCCTGGGGGGCGCTCCCAACTGGAAATAAAGCTCGAAAGATGTCACCTAATGATGTTGAGGACGATGGAGCGTTGGTGTAGCAGGCTCGGTGGGCTGCGGAAGCCGATCCTCATGAGCACCCAGGCCCAGGGGCCTCGGGAGGCTCCGGAGGCGCTGGCGGCTCCTCGCGGACCATCTCCATCTCCGCCAGGGCTGCAGAACATCTGGCCTCTTGTGCGTCCGTGGTGCCCCTCATGAGGTGCTGGTACGTGGCAGCCGCGTTCAGCAACTCATAAGGCATGCGAACGTAGCTGTGGGGCAGACCTCCGCAGGGCCCCACTCGCGAGGGCTAGAGGCGCTCCAGGGAGGCGACTTGGTTGAGCCCTGGTATGTCGATGCAGACGCGCAGCCCACCATCCTCGCCTGGATGGGCAGCCACTGCTGGTAGGCGGCGGCCACCTTTCATGACTCTTGACTCCTGTAGCTCCTGAATGGCCTTGCTGACGAACTCCTGAGGGTCTGGATCTCCTTGCCTTGCTCCTTCTGGAGGGAAACGTGCTTTGAAACACGCCTCCATGTGGTGCCCAAGCGCCTCCCTCGTGACTGTCGGATTTCGGGTTCCGGCAAACCCTTGAGGTTCGAACACTGGGGTGCGCCCGGAAATTTCGCCTCCTACCTACCTGCACCCCTCCGCCTTGCTAGGATCTAAATTATGGAAAGAACAACACAAGAGACACAGGGTTTATACTGGTTCGGGCCACCGTTGTGGTGTAATACCCTACTCCAGTGTGTGGTGTGGTGGATTGCCTCTTAGGCTGATGATGATGAACAATACAAGGAAGAACAGCCTCGCGAGGGTCTGTTCTTGGCTGGGGCGATGAACTGCTAGGAGGAGTTCAGTCACCTTTCTCTCTCTCTCTCTTTCTGATCGAAACCCTCTCTAAAGAGCCTCTTCCTTCAAACCCCCTTTGCTCTGTGGGTGGCTGGTCCTATTTATAGAGGCCCTGGTCCTCTTCCCAAATATCGAGCCGGAAGGGAGCCAACAATGGCGGGCTAATTTGAAGGGGGGCAGCAAGTATGAGCTATCCTGACAAAAGTAGTCTTCGCCTGCGCAAAGCTCTGGTGATGACGCCGTCTCGGGCTCCATGATGACCTCTGTCTCGTAGTCCTCCTGGACTTGGTCTTGCTGCACCGAAATGGAAACCTTTGTCTGATGCCTCGGTACTCAGTGGCTGCGCTTGACCCCTTTGCACCAAAGAGGAAAGGAGGACACTACGCGGGCTGGCACCCGCCTGGTGCCCTTGGTCGTCATGGCTTGCGTCACGGGCACCTCGTGAGGTATCCTGCCTTGGTCTCTCCACGTCCTCGTGAGCCAGCCTGACGAGGCCGTGCCTAAGGAAACTCCGCATCATCCGCCCCGCGAGGCTTGGCCCCTCGCGAGGGTCTTGGGTTTGTGTTGGTGAAGAAGGGCCGCGCTGGGCCCCCTTTTGAGCCACGCCGCAGGCCGCAGGCAGGCAAGTCTGGGGACCCCCGTTCCCAGAACGCCGACAGTAGCCCCCGGGCCCAAGGCGCGCCCGGGATTGGCCGTGCAGGGAGGCGGAAGGGCAAGAGCGAAGCGCCGCAGGCCCTAACAGCCTGCGGCCTTTTGCGCCGCATGGCGGTTGATTGGACGTGGGCGTCTCCACTTCTCCATGGCGCCTCGGCAACTGCACGGATTTGACAAGTCCCTGCATGCAAAGCGGGTCATAATTACCTGCGAACGTGGGGGCCGTCGGTTGGCCCTCACCAGCTATAAGTACGGATCAGCGCGTGCCCTTCCAGTTCGTCTCCCCTTGCTCCTCCTTCTTCATGGCCCCGTCGAGGAGGTTCTCGGCCACAGAGAAAGGGAAGGCTCGCCAGGTTGAGCCCGCCTCTCCCCCGCCCAAGCGCGGCCGAGGGCGCCCTCGCAAACATCCGGTGGCCACCACGGCAGCGCCCCGCGGCCGCGGAGGCGATTTTCAGCACAGCGACGGGCAGATTGCTGCGGCCGGGGGGTGCGCTCCGGCTGCGCGCCCCCCTATGTCGCGCTTTCGCGCTGTGAGGTGCTGCCGGAGTTCGTCGTGTGGTCGGCGGAGCCGACTAGCACCCGGCTTCCACTTCCTCGCTTCCTCCTTGGCGAGCTCCCGGCCGGCGCATCGGGCGGCCTCTGGCTTCAGGCCGACGGCTGCTGCAGCCGGGCCTCATGGGTTTCACTGGAGGTCTCTGCAGCCAGGAGCCTGGCCCTGGCCCGCGGTTGGCAGACGTTTGCCCGCGCGCGTGGCCTGGGCCGTCGGTGCACCCTACACTTCAAGTTCGACGGTGATGCCACCCTCTACGTGAGGGTGTTTGGGGAAGATGGTCGCCGTGCAGGGTGTTGCCCCGAGGGTGACGACCGCGGCTGGGAACCTGGCTCCAGCGATGATGCAGAAGGCAGCGCTCGCGCGGCTGGCGGCGCTTAGGGTTCCTCAAGCTTCTCCGGCTCTTCTTCAGGCGGCGACTCTTCTAGCGGTGGTCGCAGCCAGCCTCGACGCCGTCGTATTTGCTTGGGAGGTGGTAGCGTGTCCGCCCGCCGTCGCGCCCTGGTGAAGCGCGAGAGGGAGTCCGCCTGAGCTCCGGAGGTAGCTCAGGCTTTCCCTGCGGGCCGGTGTGAGGCCAGCTGCACCAGATTTGTTCCTTTTTCCTGCGTAAAAAAGATAGTAGTGTGGAGCCCCGCGGGGGCGTGTATGGGTTATTGTTGTTAATCATCGTTTTGCTTTCTTTATCATACCTCCCGCCTACGTGCCCGCGCGTGGATAGTTCCCGGCCCCGGCCGTGGGGGCGACCGACCCAGGCCCTGTGTTTGTGTCGCGGTGCCCGAGGGGCACGGACTGGAGCGGTGCTCCTGCAAGGGGCCCAGGTCGCGAACCCTCTGAATGACTAGGATAGGAACACTCGCGAGGGCGCTCGGCTACCCCCCTCGCGAGGCCTTGCACAAGAGAAATCGAGGCAGGAGAATGAAAAGCCGAAGAACCACACGCCAAAGACGGCAACAACTTCAATAAAACTTCGAATGAGAAGGAACAAGCCAATTGCAGAAAGCAAATGAAAAGCCGCGTCCGGCACCTAGTCTAGTCTTCGACGTCTTCTCACCAGCATGGAGCTAAGTGCTGCCACTGGGCGTGGGAGGGAGCCCCAAGGCCTGAGGCCGGTGCTCCTGAGACTCCGAGGCGTGTACAGCCCCAACTCATTATTACGTGAGAGTGTCATGGGCGGCGAGCTTCATAGGCGTTGGCCTTCTTGACAGGCTCCGGGCCTTTTCCAAAATGCGATAGCTTCATAGGCATTCGCCTTCTTCGCAGGCTCTGTGCCTTTTCCAAAACGCGATAGCTTCACAGGCATTTGCCTTCTTCACAGGCTCTGGGCCTTTTCCAAAACGCGATAGCTTCACAGGCATTCGCCTTCTTCACAGGCTCTGGGCCTTTTCCAAAACGCGATAGCTTCACAGGCATTCGCCTTCTTCACAGGCTCTGGGCCTTTTCCAAAACGCGATAGCTTCACAGGCATTCGCCTTCTTCACAGGCTTTGGGCCTTTTTAGGGGTAGAACCTCCGGAGGTGCTGGATGTTCCATGCGTTCTGGACTGGCACCCCCTCCTGAGTCTCCAAGTGCGCGGAGCCTGGCCTGGAAACATGAACAACTTTGAACGGGCCCTCCCACATGGGAGAGAGCTTGTGCAGCCCCTCCTTGGAGAGAACCCGCCTGAGCACGAGGTCTCCTACCTCGAGAGTTCTGGGGCAGATGTTGCGGCAGTGATATCGCCGCAGTGCTTGTTGGTACCTCGCCGCTCGTAGCGCGGCTTCTCGGCGACGTTCCTCCCCCAGCACGAGGTCCATCCCCCACATGGTGTCCTGTTGCGCCTCATCGAACACCAGGACCCACGCGGAGCGACGTCTGACCTCGTGAGGAAGGACCGCTTTGGCTCCGTAGACCAGGAAGAACGGGGTCTCCCCAGTCGGCTTGGTCGCGGTTGTGCGGATGGACCACAACACGGACTGAAGCTCGTCGTACCAACCTCTGCCGCAGGCCTCCAGCTTCTTCTTGAACGTCCTGGACTTGAGGCCCCTCAGGACCTCCGCGTTGGCTCGCTCGGCATGGCCGTTGCTTCGGGGGTGCGCCACTAAAGCATAGCATATCTGCGTTCCAAGGTTAGCACAGTATGTTTTGAAGAGGTTACTGGTGAACTGCGGACCGTTGTCTGTGATGATGCGATTCGGCACCCCGAACCGGCTCACGATGCCCTTGATGAACTTGACCGCGGAACCCGCGGGAATGGTGCGGACAACCTCTACTTCAGCCCACTTGGTGAACTTGTCCACGGCAATGTAAAGGTACCGGTAGCCCCCTGGCGCCTGAGGAAACGGGCCCAAGATGTCCAGCCCCTAGACTGTGAATGGCCACGAAAGGGGGATAGTCTGCAAGCCTCCTGCTGGCTAATGGATCTGCTTGGCGTGGAACTGGCAGGCCTCACAAGCTTTCACTAGTTCGACGGCGTCATTGAGCGCGGTGGGCCAATAAAACCCACTGCGGAATGCCTTGCTGACGAGGGTCCGTGATGATGAATGATGTCCCCAGTCTCTACCGTGTATATCTTCCAGTAGTTCCTTCCCTTGCTCCCTGGATATGCAGCGCAGGGATACATCGTTTGGTCGCTTCTGGTAGAGCTCTCCATCTTTGATGCAGTATGTCGTGGCCTAGCGTGCCACTCGCTCCGCTTCCTCCTCCTTCTCCGGCAGGGTCCCTTGCGTTAAGTAGCTCCGGAGCTCCGCGATCCAACATCCCTCCTGAGGTTCCATCGTCAGGAGCAGGCGCGCTCCTGAGGCCGGGCCACAGGCCGGAGCTCCTGAGGCAGGTGGCTGGGGGAGCTCCTCCCGAGGCTGAGCCGTGTTTGATAATGGCGGCAGGGCTGAGGGCTTGAAGAGCCGCTCCTCGAAAACGCCAGGCTCCTGAGGTAACCGCCTGGACGCACGTTTGGCGATGTCGTCGGCCTCCTGATTGGTGCCACGGGGCACATGCTGCAACTCCAACCCCCAGAACTGCTTCTCCATCCTGCGGACCTTTGCAAGGTAGGCTTCCATGTGCTCATCCTTCGGCTTGTACACCTTGTTGGAAAAATTGACAAGGAGATGCTAATCACCCTTGATGGTGAGGCGTTTCACCCCCAGGGCAGCTACGGCCTTCAAGCCCGCTATTAAACCTTCATACTCGGCTATGTTGTTGGAGACCTTTTCACCTTGCTGGAAACAGAGCTGCATAGCGTAATAGAGCTTGTCCTGAGCGGGCGATATAAGCACCGCCCCAGCTCCAGCGCCATGCCTGGAGAACGCCCCATCGAAGTGCATGACCCAGCCTTCTGGCGCCTCGCTTCCCGGGGATAGGGACCGATCCTCGTCGGCCTTGAGGCCTAGCGCCTCTGTCCATTCTGCCACAAAATCCACCAACGCTGCTCCCTTGATGACTCTGGTCGTGCTGAATTCGAGCTGAAATGCTTGCAGTTCTATGTTCCACTCAGCGACCCTTCCAGCTGAATTGGGGCTCCTAAGCACTCTCTCCAGGGGGTATGACGAGACGACATTGATGGGTGACCCTGAAAATAGTGCCGCAGCTTGCGCGAGGCCACCAGTAGCGCGAGGAGGAGTTTCTGAGGCATGGGGTACCGTGCCCTTGCATCCCGCAACACCGTGCTGACGAAGTACACTAGGTGCTCAACGAGGCGGAGTGCGTCAGTGCTGGTGGCTCCCTTCGGAGACCATGGCACCTCTTGAGGCAATGAGGCCTCCTGAGGCTGGCCATCGGGGAGAGGGGCCTCTTCCACCTCCGGTGCGCCCCTCTGCGGCGGCTGATCCTCCTCAGCCGCGGTGGCGGTTTCTGTGGGCCTTCCTCGTTCCTGTTTTGCCTTGTCCCAGGCCGCTGCCGCGGTTTTGATTCGACGCTCCTCTCTGACTGCCACCAAGGCTGCGCTGGCGGAGTAGGGAGTGGCGGCAAGGTAAAGCACCAGGGGCTCTTAAGGGCGTGGAGCCACCATGACCGGTGGACTAGTCAGGTATCTCTTGAGATCCTGGAACGCCTTATCGGCCTCTTCAGTCCACTCGAAGGGCCCCTTTTTCTTCATTAGCTGGAAGAAAGGCAGCTCGCTCCCCCAACTTGGAGATGAAGCGCCCTAGTGCGGTCACGCGCCCGGTGAGCTTCTGCATTTCTCTGAGGGTCTTTGGCGGGCTCATGTCTTCCACCGCCTTGACCTTCTCCGGGTTAGCCTCGATGCCTCAGTGGGACACGAGGAAACCCAAGAGCTTGCCTGAGGGGACTCCGAACACACACTTCTCTGGGTTGAGCCATAGTTTCACTGCATTGAGGCTCGCGAAGGTTTCCTCCAGGTCTTGTATCAAGGTCCTGGCCTCCCGAGACTTTACCACAATGTCATCGACGTAAGCTTCAACATTTTTCCTGAGCTGCGGGCCCAAGGTGATGTGCATCAGCCGCTGAAAGGTCGCCCCTGTGTTACGCAGTCTGAATGGCATGCATGTGTAGCAGTACACCCCACACGGGGTTAGGAAAGTTGTCTTCTCGACGTCTTCTACCGCCATCTTGATCTGGTGATACCCAGAGAAGGCATCCAGGAAGCATAACAGGACGCATTCTGCAGTGGAATCTACGATCTGGTCGATGCGGGGGAGCGGGAACGGATCTTGCGGGCACGCTTTGTTGAGGTTGGTGAAGTCGACACACATGCGTTCCTTCCATCCCTTCTTTGGCACAACGACAGGGTTGGCCAACCAATCTGGGTATCGGACCTCGCGAATGACCCCAGCGGCCTCTAATTTGCGGGTCTCTTGGACGATGAAGGCCTGCTTTTCTGTGGACTGCCGCCTGGCCTTCTGCTTCACAAGGCGCACGTTGGGGCACACGTTGAGGTGATGCTCGATTACACCCCTGGGGATCCCTGCCAACTGGTCTGGCTCCCAAGCAAATACCTTCTTGTTTGCACGCAGGAACCCGACCAGGGCCTCCTCCTGCTCGGGTTTGAGGTGGGCGCCTATGGTGAAAGTGGCATTGGTGGACCCGTCCTCATCAACGGGTATCTGCTTGGTTTCTGCCTTGTCTTGGGTGAACAACCGTTTCTTCTTGGCGGGCGCAGCTCCCTTGGGCTCGGGGGCCTCCAAGTCGGCGGGTTGTGCCAACGCTGCTGTCTTGAAGACGAGCTTGAGCACCCGCAGAGCGTCCCCAGTGTCCCCATGCACGGTGAGGACACCGCTGCTCCCGGGCATCTTCATGAGGTTGTACGCCGGGTGCATCGCGGACATGAACTGGGCCAGCGTTGGGTAGCCGAGGATGGCGTTGTAGGGGAGGCCGATGGGGGCGATGTCAAAGTCGACCAGCTCCGTGCGGAAGTTGTCATAGGTGCCGAAGGTTACTGGGAGCCGGATCTGTCCCAAGGAGCTGGACGATCCGCCCCCAACACCTGAGAAGGGCCGGCTGGGTCGCAGCTGTTCATGGGGTATGCAGAGGAGATTGAAGGCCTCGACCGAGAGCATGCTGAGGCCCACGCCTCCATCAATGAGGGTTCTGGTGACGGCCACCTGGCAGATGGTGGGGGTGCACAGCATGGGGAGCGCACCCGAGCAGGCCGAGTTGGAGGGGTGGTCCTCCGAGCTGAAGGTCAGGCCGGTCTCGGGCGCCGCCCGATCCAGGGGAGCCCCCTGCTGCGTGGAAGCGGCACTGACCCGGCGGATGAACGGCTTGACGTGGTGACTTGTGGGCGGCGCCGGCGAGCCGCCCAGGAGGGCCGTGACGACCGGGGGTGTTGGTGTAGTGCGATGGGCGGGCAAGTGGTTGCGGGGCTCTTCCCGAGAGGCCACGGAGGCTGCCGGCGGGTGGAGCAACCATGTGCGCAGGGCGCCGGTGAGGGTCATGGGGAGCCAGTTGGTCGCAACCCTGTCGTTACCTCCTACTTCGAGGAGGGCCTCCTCGCTCGCCAGCAAGAAGGTTAGCGGATCTGTCGCACCGCCATAGCGCGGCGGCATTGTTGGCTTGAGCTTGTCCGGCCACCGTACCCGTTGCAGGGCTGGGGCCCAGGCTCAGAGCCCCCGGGCCCCCGTGCTGGCGCCGGTGGCCGGAGCGGGCGACGCGCTGCTCATCGCCAGGCAGGCTGTGGCGGTGGAGGAAGAGAAAACTCCGGTGCACCCCCTACCTGGCGCGCCAGATGTCGGATTTCGGGTTCCGGCAGACCCTTGAGGTTCGAACACTGGGGTGCGCGTGGAGATTTCGCCTCCTACCTACCTGCACCCCTCCGCCTTGCTAGGATCTAAACTATGGAAAGAACAACACAAGAGACACAGGGTTTATACTGGTCCGGGCCACCGTTGTGGTGTAATACCATACTCTAGTGTGTGGTTTGGTGGATTGCCTCTTGGGCTGATGATGATGAACAATACAAGGAAGAACAGCCTCGTGACGGTCTGTTCTTGGCTGGGGCGATGAACTGCTAGGAGGAGTTCAGTCACCTTTCTCTCTCTCTCTCTCTCTCTTTATGATCGAAACCCCCTTTGCTGTGTGGGTGGCTGGTCCTATTTATAGAGGCCCTGGTCCTCTTCCCAAATATTGAGTGGGAAGGGAGCCAACAATGGCGGGCTAATTTGAAGGGGGATAGCAAGTATCAGCTATCCTGACAAAAGTAGTCTTCGCCTGCACAAAGCTCTGGTGATGACGCCGTCTCGGGCTCCGCGATGACCTCCGTCTCGTAGTCCTCCTGGTCTTGGTCTCACTGCACCGAAATGGCAACCTTTGCTTGATGCCTCGGTACTCCGCGGCTGCGCTTGCCCCCATTGCACCAAAGAGGAAAGGAGGACACTGCGCGGGCTGGCACCTGCCTAGCGCCCTTGGTCGTCATGGCTTGCGTCACGGGCACCTCGTGAGGTATCCTGCCTTGGTCTCTCCGCCTCCTCATGAGCCAGCCTAACGAGGCCGTGCCTAAGGAAGCTCCGCGTCGTCTGCCCTGCGAGGCTTGGCCCCTCGCGAGGGTCTTGGGTTTGTGTTGGTGAAGAAGGGCCGCGCTGGGCCCCCTTTTGAGGCACGCCGCAGGCCGCAGGCAGGCAAGTCTGGGGACCCCGTTCCCAGAACACCGACAGTGACCCTAGCTAGGTCGGTGGCCCTCCAGGGTAGATCCCCCGAGCCCTGCCTGAGGAGGGCGCCAGGCGCGCTTTCCTATGCGATGGAAGGACGTTCCCCCTGGGCAGGCACGGGCCAGAGGGGCCTGCCTCCTGAGTGGTCGGGCCGGACGATGTCTTCTTCTTCTTAGGGGCGGTCTCGGGAGGCCTCCTGCTTCCACGATCCGGGTCTTCCAGTGACGCGGCCTGAAAGGCTCGTTCCAGGGAACACACCGCGTCCTTCTCTTCACAGGGCACCGTGATGACTCCGCCGCTTCCTGGCATCTTGAGGACGTTGTAGCCGTGGTGAGTTACGGCCATGAACTTGGCCAGCGCTGGGTACCCAAGGATGGCGTTGTACGACAGGCGAATGTGAGCGAGGTCGAAGTCGATGAGCTCGGTGCGGTAGTTGTCGCGTGCCCCGAAGGTGACAGGGAGGCGGACCTGCCCAATCGGGACCGTGGAGCCGTCGGTTATACCGGAGAAAGGCTTGGTTGGCTGAAGCTGGCTGTAGGGCACTTGGAGGTTGTTGAATGTCTCCACGGACTGGACGTTGAGCCCTGCCCCGCCATCGATGAGGGTCTTGGTGACCACCACGTTGCTGACGATTGGGGAACAAAGCATTGGGAGGACTCCGGCCGTAGCCGCACACTTGAGTTGATCTGCTGAGCTGAATGTGATGGCGCACGCCGACCACCTGAGAGGGCGCGTGGCTTCGAGCCTGGGGAGGACTACATTCACTTCGCGGGCGAACTGCTTGAAGATGCGCTGAGAGGCTGGGGCTTGTGCCCCGCCCAGGATGCAGACGATTGCGCGCGGCTCCTGGAAGCCCCCAGCCCCCTCGTCCTAGTGGCGGTCCTCATTTCTCCTTGGTTGCGGCGGCAGCGGAGGGAGGCCTGCGTTGCCTTGTGGGCGATCCTCGCGAGGCTGATCCCTCCAGTCTCCCTCGCGAGGCGGGTCTTGCCAGCGATCCTCGCGAGGTTGATCGCGCCACCCCTGGCGTGGGCCACGGTCTTCCCAGCGTCCTGTGTTCCTTAGTCCTCCTCGACCGTAGCCCCGGTCCCCGCGGTCGTGGCGACGGCCGATCCTTCCTTCTCGCACGGCTCGGAGTTCTTGACATTCATTGGTGTTGTGGGTGTGGAGGTCGTGGTACACACAGTACCGGCTGCCCTTGGAAGGTTCGGGCTGATCTCTGCCCCGCTTGGTGTCTTGTTCCGCCGCGAGCACGGCAGCCCCCTTGCGCTTCACATCCTTGGCCTTGGGCTTCTTCTCTTCTGGGTCTGCGGCAGGCAGCTCGAGGAGGGAGAGACGCCCTTCCTCAGCCCTGGCGCACTTGTTTGCCAAGTTGAACAGCTCCAAGGAAGTGCACAGGTCTTCATGCATCGCCAGCTCCTCCTTCATCTTGACGTCGCGCATGCCGTCGGAGAGGGCCGAGATGATGGCCTCTTCAGTCACCTTGGGAATCTTGAGGCATGCATTGTTGAAGCGCTGGATGTACTTCTGCAGGGTCTCCCCGGGCTATTGCTTGATGCGGCGCATGTCGCTCATGGCGGGTGGCCGGTCGCGAGTGCCTTGGAAGTTGGCGATGAAGCGGGTGCGCATCTCTTCCCAGGAGGAGATTGTTCCTGGAGCCAGGTTCAGGAGCCAGGTGCAGGCCCCGTCCTTGAGCGCCATGGGGAACCAGTTCGCCATGACCTTCTCGTCTCCGTTGGCAGCTTCGATGCCTAGCTCGTAGAGCTGGAGGAACTCCGCAGGGTCGGCCGTGCCATCGTAGCGAGGAGGTAGGTCTGGCTTGAACTTGCCGGGCCACGCGACGCTGCGTAGTTCGGCGGTGAAGGCGCGGCAGCCTGCTGTGGCCACGGGAGGCCTTGGATGACGGGGAGCTTGGTCTTGCATGTCCCCACGCGCTGCAGCTGGGAGCAGTGCGGGGTCTTGACGCGCGGGAGCAATAGCATGGCCGCGACGTGCTGGAGCAGGTAGCGCCCGGGAAGCTTCTTGCGGGCGAGGGACTTCTTGATAGCTCTGCTCTTGCCGCGCTGGCACCTGACGGAGCGGGTTCCGTCCAGGGGCCACACGCCTTGGAGCCATGGCGCCTTCTTGAGGAGGAGGCGGCCGGGGCGCTGCCGGAGCCTCGTCACCCGCGCGGGGCGGGGTGCGGTGCAGCGGAACGGACGGCGCAGCAGAGCCTCCTGCGGCGCGGACGAGCTCGGCAACGCAGTCGAGCCATTCTTTGTAGACGTTGTCGATGGGACGGTAGCGCAGGAGCTCGTTTGCCACGATGAGTGCAGCCCGAGCCTCCATGGGCGCGCGGAGCGCGCGGGACGAAGATCCAGCTGGGTGAGCGAGGGAGTTGCGGTGCGGCCGTCTTGCCGCACGGACGGATGCTGGGACGATGCTTGCTGCTCGTCCCCCGCCAGGCCGGTGGTGGCGTTGACGGCAGGTGACGGGGAATGGCGAGGACACCCGCCGACAGGGGCCGTCTGGGTGACGCGGGAAGCAAGCGCGGCCCGACGCTCCGCGCGGGCCCGACGAGCGTCAGACATGGGCACGATGGTCGGAGGAGAACGGGGCGGTGGAAGACGAATTCCGGCGCACCCCTACCTGGCGCGCCAAATGTCGGATTTCGGGTTCCGGCAGACCCTTGAGGTTCGAACACTGGGGTGCACGCGGAGATTTCGCCTCCTACCTACCTGCACCCCTCCGCCTTGCTAGGATCTAAACTATGGAAAGAACAACACAAGAGACACAGGGTTTATACTGGTTCGGGCCACCGTTGTGGTGTAATACCCTACTCTAGTGTGTGGTGTGGTGGATTGCCTCTTGGGCTGATGATGATGAACAATACAAGGAAGAACAGCCTCGCGAGGGTCTGTTCTTGGCTGGGGCGATGAACTGCTGGGAGGAGTTCAGTCACCTCTCTCTCTCTCTCTCTCTCTCTCTCTCTCTCTCTCTCTCTTTCTGATCGAAAACCCTCTCTAAAGAGCCTCCTCCTTCGAACCCCCTTGCTCTGTGGGTGGCTGGTCCTATTTATAGAGGCCCTGGTCCTCTTCCCAAATATCGAGCAGGAAGGGAGCCAACAATGGCGGGCTAATTTGAAGGGGGACAGCTAGTATCAGCTATCCTGACAAAAGTAGTCTTTGCCTGCGCAAAGCTCCGGTGATGACGCCGTCTCGGGCTCCACGATGACCTCCGTCTCGTAGTCCTCCTGGTCTTGGTCTCATTGCACCGAAATGGCAACCTTTGCCTGATGCCTCGGTACTCCGCGGCTGCACTTGCCCCCTTTGCACCAAAGAGGAAAGGAGGACACTACGCGGGCTGGCACCCGCCTGGCGCCCTGAGTCGTCATGGCTTGCATCACGGGCACCTCGTGAGGTACCCCGCCTTGGTCTCTCCGCCTCCTCGTAAGCCAGCCTGACGAGGCCGTGCCTGAGGAAGCTCCGCGTCGTCCGCCCCGTGAGGCTTGGCCCCTCGCGAGGGTCTTGGGTTTGTGTTGCTGAAGATGGGCCGTGCTGGGCCCCCCTTTGAGCCACGCCGCAGGCCGTAGGCAGGCAAGTCTGGGGACCCCCATTCCCAAAACGCCGACAATTACCTTTACTACCAAGCCGGATGCCCTGATTTGGCAGCTAGACAATAAGGGGAAGTATTCCTCCAGCTCCCCCTATCATGTTATCAACTTTAGAGGGGTTCAACCCGTGTTTATCCCTGCTGTCTGGAAATTGAGAGTTCCCCCTAAAATTTATGTATTTCTTTGGCTTCTCTCCAAAAACAAAATGATGACTAGGGATAACCTTAGGAAGAGACACATCATCAAACCCCTTGATTGTGTTTACTGCTTGGAACAAGAGTCTTGTTCTCACCTATTTTTTGAATGTATAGTTGCTAAACATCTCTGGGCCCACATTGAAGAATATTTCTCTAGTCAGATTGGCTCATCCTTCGAATCTGTCACCAGATTTTGGATTGCTACCAAAAAGTGCTCAATTTTAAACACTGTTAGCTCAGTTGTCCTTTGGTGCCTCTGGAAATATAGAAATGCTATGATTTTCAGTAACACCTCCTGGATTTCCATTCCACAGGTCTTGAGATTGATCGGGAACATGGTGAGGAACTGGACGATTCTCTCCTCCGGATCGGACAAGGACAAGTTGACGAGCTTCGTGGAAACCCTAACAAGATCCCTCCAGAAACCATTGGCGATCACTTGTGACTGAACAAGGCTCGACCTGCTCTGGGGCTGGACCCGTGGGCTCGTCTCAAGATCTCTGATGAACATGATGGGCACCTGGCACCGAAAAAGAGGGACATCAACCATGCTACACCTTCCAGCCCGGTGTCTCCGCTTGCTTACTGGTCGCCGCAGGCTGACACGGCCCCTCGGCTGAAGACCATGAAGGCTTCGATGGACCCTCCTTGTGTCATTTGAGTGCTCTATCCGCTCTGCCTTTGGCACCGCTCGGGTGATTTGTGTTATTCAGAGAACTTGTTCATCCACCCCCCTAGTTTGTAGCTTTTCTACCTTTTCTTTCGAACTGCTCTTTGAGCTGCTGTATCGGAATATGTTGTGGTTTCATTCTCAGCAATGGAACCGGGGAGATGCTCCCTGTTTTTCTAAAAAAAATTATTTTATATGTTACTATATATTATTTTATTGTCATCATATATTTAACAGATACTTACATATGTAAGAAAACAATATCCCACATCTTATGAACTTATAAAAATAATTTCTTAACAAATAAAATCCTGGATTGTTTTGGCAGGAAAATCCTAGTGATTGTGTACAAAATCTTGGTAAGATTTAAGGACAAATGTAATAATATCACTTATTATTTAAATATATTTATAACAAAATGCTCAACCCCTTTTTATTTTTTGATAACATTGCTGGCCCAACCCAACATTATAATTAGAATCAGCCCAGCAAAATCGTGTATTTCGAGAAAGTGCAAATGGCTTGTAATTTTTTAGGAAATAAAATAAGCGGGCCACATGGACGCTACATTATTTGTTCACGCAGCCCAGCTAATGGCTGTAATTCAAAAAAAGATCAAATTGATTGTAAATTCTACCGCACAAAAAAAGACTGTAAATTCTGGAAAAAAATGGGTTGAATACGTGCCACATTTTTGGAGGCTGAAATGTGGGCCAATAGGTCAAAGCCAATGCAAGTCGTTGTCAATTTAGTCAACAAATGATTCTGACATGTTAGCCGTTGGATTTACATCCAACGACCGGCATCCATCTTCAATCTCTCGTCTTCTTCCTACAGCGCCGCCGGGACCACCTCCCGCCTCCTGCTGCTAGCAGCTCTGCTTAGCATGCTTCGCTATGAAGCGCTACTCCACTGTTGGCCAGGCCATCCCTCCACCCCTCCACACCTCCTGTTCTTCTCCACCGACTGCCGAACCACACCGCACTAGAACCAGTTAACCCTCGTACACCTCTCTGTCTGTGACTCTACTCCTGCGTCTTCCCATCTCTGGCTCGTTGCTGTCCGGGGCCTCGCCATCGTCCACCACCTTGGATGCGCTTGGCACGGCATGGTCAACGTGGTCAACGAACGACACCATCGGAAGTAGACTGTGCGTGGAGAGGCTGGTAGCGGGGTCCACGGCCGCACACAAGGAAATGCCTCCTTATTACACGCAAAATAATGATTCCTCCACCCGACATCTGGGACCCACCGGAAGGGCCTCTGTATTTCGCGAAATAAAGTGCCCCCCGCTGACATGTTGGACCCACCAGCTATCTTTGCATGCAAGGAAGTGCCTCCTTATTACGCACAAAAAAATCAATATTCCCCCTGCCAGCTAGAACCCAGCATAGTGGGAGGCTGACTTGTGGGCCTACCAAGTTGACGGGGATGGAGGGCTTTGTCAACTTAGTCAATATGAACGATTCTAGCTCTTCTTATCGTACTATGTTCATCCAACGGCCGTAGTGCTTCTTGAACCTCTGGTCTTCTTGCTCCAGCCGCCCAAACCAGCGTCGGTCGTGCCGCGTGCTCCTGCCTCCCGTGGCCGGCTATGATGCCGCGGAGGCCTCACCCTCCCCTACTACTCCCACCGCTGGCCAGGCCATCCCTCTACTCACCCACACCCCGTGTTATTCTGCGGCGACAGCAGCCTCACACCGCAGCCGAACCAGTGAACCCTCGTACTCCTCTTTGTGTGGGCATCCACTGCTGCTTCTTCCCCGGCTCCGAGTCATCCCCTTCCTAGTCCTCGTCGTTGTCCACCGCCCTGGTGCTCTCGACGCAGCGTGGTCAACGTGGTCAACGACCGACTTCCATCGAAAGATTACTGTACGTGGAGAGGCTGACTGCTGGGTCCACGGCAGCCGCAAGGAAGTGCCTCCTTATTACGTGGAAAATAATTATTCCTCCACTTGACAGCGGGGACCCACCGGACGGGCCACCAGTATTTTGCAAAAAAAATCATTTCCCCCGACTACTGGGACCCACTGGATGGGCCACCGTATTTCGTGAAAAAAATGTTCCCCCCGCTGTCAGCTCGGACCCATCGGAAGTGCCTCCTTATTACGCACAAAAAAATGAATACTCCCCCGGCTAGCTGGGACCCACCTTGCTGGGAGGCTGACTTGTGGGCCTACTAAGTTGACGGGGACGAAGGGCTTTGTCAACTTAGTCAATATGGATGATTCTAGCTCCAGTGATCGTACGATGTCCATCCAACGGCCGTAGTGCTTCTTCAACCTCTGGTCTTCTTGCTCCAGCCGCCCAAAGCAGCGCCGGTCATGCCGCATGCTCCTGCCTCCCGTGGTCGGCTGTGCTACCGCAGAGGCTTCACCGCCCCCTACTATTCCCACCGCTGGCCAGGCCCTGCGGCGACGGCAGCCTCACACCGCAGCCGAACCAGTGAACCCTCGTAGTCCTCTCCGCGCGGGCTTCCACTACCGTGTCGTCCCCTTCCTAGGCCTCGCCGTCATCCACCGCCGTGGTGCTCTCCGCGCGGCGTGGTCAACGTGGTCAAGGAACGACTTCCATCGGAAGAGTACTGTACGTGGAGAGGCTGACAGCTGGGTCCACGGCCACAGCCCAGTTTTTTTGTGATTTGCCAAGTAAGTCGCTTTGTCAGGGCTGTTGGGCTGCAAATCTTTCAAGACGAGGAGAGCTTTCATTCGGCTGGCCGAGAAAATGGCCCATCAGTAATGAGAAATGGGTTGTACATTTTTAAAACACATCAAACCGGCAATTAGTTTCAAGTATCTTTTTTTCATTTCAAGATTTTAAATTACATTAATTTTTATGCGTGGAGAATTTGTTGGATTTTATATTGATATACATTTATTTTTTAAATTAGTTTGAATGTGAGTCGAAATTTTGGGACTAAAAACAGTTCGGACCGCACCGAAATATGCAAAATTTCGTATAATTTTTTAACCGTTGCCACAATATGGGCTGTAATGCTAACAAAAAGAATATGGGCTCCAAAAAAACCTTAAGAATTAGCAAATGGGCTGTAAATTATTAGAAATAATGGCAGGTGGGCTATATGCTATTTTCAACAGATTTGAGGCTTTCCTAAAAAAGGTTGACGCATAAGCACTCACTGTTGGATGTCCATCCAACGGCCGTCGTGCTTCTTCAATCTCTGCTCTTCCTGCTCCAACCGCTCAAACAAGCATCGGCGGGACTGCCTGCTCCCTCCTCCTCGCGGCCGGCTGTGCTGCCGCGCAGACCTCACCGCCCGACCATACTCCCATCGCTGGCCTAGCCATCCCTCTACTCACCCACACCTGCTGTTATTCTCCGGCGACGGTAGACGAACCAGTAAACCCTTGTACAGTCGTACTCCCCTCCACGTGGGAAACAACTGCCGAGTCTTCCCTTCCTCCGTGCCATCCCCTTCTTAGGCCTCGCCGTCGTCCATCGCCCTGGTGCTCTCGGCGCGGCGTGGTCAACATGGTCAAGGAACGACTTCCATCGGACGTGGACTGTACGTGGAGAGGCTGACAGCAGGGTCCACGGCCGCAGCAAGGAAGTGCCTCCTTATTACACGGAAAATAATGATTCCTCCACCTGATAGCTGGGACCCACCGGACGGGCCACTGTATTTCGCAAAAAAACGTTTCCCCCTGACTGCTGGGACCCACCAGCTACATCTTCGCATGCAAGGAAGTGCGTCCGGGCAAAAAAACGATTCGCCCCTGGCTTCTAGGACCGACCAGCTACATCTTCGCAGGCAAGGAAGTGCCTGACAGTCAGGACCCACCTGGTCGAAGTGTACGTAGCGTTGTCATTCTGGTCGTGAACGTGT
The DNA here is from genome assembly GCA_034509565.1 of Triticum monococcum. NCBI lineage: Eukaryota > Viridiplantae > Streptophyta > Magnoliopsida > Poales > Poaceae > Triticum > Triticum monococcum. Next base: position 576,321,237 of record CM067847.1, read on the forward strand.
ACGTACATACTGTTCGATGTAGAGGTGCGCACGTGTCGTAGTAGAGGCGTGCATGTGTCGTAGTAGAGGCGCGCACATAGCATTTACACGTACGTACAGCGGCCAGGGTGCAAGAAAGAAAATACGGCCACGTATGTGTACATACGGGCAGGCTCTCGAACGCCTAGTCGCGCATACGTACGGCCAGGGCTCGTGTACATGGTTGGGTCGGAACGGAGAAACAGCGTCGTCGCCGTGTTCATGGGGAGGCAACGGAATGCGTCGTGTTCATGGCGAGGCAACGGAATGCGTCGTGTTCATGGGGAGGCAACGGAATGCGTCGTGTTCATCGGGAGGGCTTGGATGGAACAAGGGATGGAAACGAGGCCTGGCATACCGCAGAACGGAGGAAACGGCCTTGTGTTCGACCGGACACATTCGAAACGGGATCCTGTTCATCGGGAGGGTCTGGCGTACCACAAAACGGAGGAAACGGACCTCCTACGGTCGAAACGGGGGTCCTGTTGATCAGGAGGGGTGTGGCGTACTGCAAAATAGAGGAAACGGACTTGTGTTGGAGTGCTACGGTCGAAACGGGGGTCCTGTTCATCGGGAGGGGTGTGGCGTACCGCAAAATGGGACTCCACGGGATACTGTTCATCTCCACCGTCGACCTCCTCCAGCCTCCACGGGCTCCTGTTCATCCAGCCTCCACCGCGCGCTACTCCATCGGCTACTGTTCAACCACCCCTCCACCGTCTACTGTTCATCCAGCCCTCCACACCACGGGGTCCTATTCAACCACCCCTCCACGGGCACCCCTCCACCGTCTACTGTTCATCCAGCCCTCCACACCACGGGGTCCTGTTCAGCCACACCTCCACCGTCTACTGTTCATCCAGCCCTCCACACCACGGGGTCCTGTACGGGCACCCCTCCACCGTTTACTGTTTATCCAGCCCTCCACCACACCACGGGGTCCTGTTCATCTAGAGGCAACGCCACCGCTCACTGTTCATCCAACCCCCCCCCCCCCCCCCGCAACGCTCACTGTTCATCCCATCGATCGGCTTCAGTTAGCAGCAGTAGCGAAGGAATCGCTCGATCGGGTTCAGTTAATAGACATTGATCGATCCCTCGGGTTCAGTAACGCGTAGCCTGCAGTGCAATCGCTCGGGTTCAGTTAGAGCCCAACGACTCGCTCGGGTTCAGTTAGAGCCAACGCCTCGCACACACACACGTACGTGTGCGAGAGAAACGCGCATCGCTCGGCCCCCGACCTCCCACCGTAACCGGGAACTCCCCGAAATTTTCCTCCCCCTCGCTTCTACCATAGTTTTTTCTGTCATGGATGGCCCAAAGAATGTAATGCACCTGCGTCTCCGGCCCGCCCAGGATGAAAAGCCCATTTTCTGTCATGATTTTTTGTCATAGAAGTAGGAGCCCACCACATCTATGATGATACCGGGTTTTGTCACAATTATCGTCATAGAAGTGTCATATGTATGACGGAAAAAATTTCGTTCGGCCCAAAATGTCATGGATGTGTCTTTTTTTTAGTGCATTAAGCACAGCTCAAACATAGGTAATCACTGAGCACAGCTCAAATATTACCTGGGGGTTCCTTGCTTCTCAAAGAACAACGAGCTTGCACCCTTGTAATAGGCTATCAATCCCGGCTTGGAAGCTAGGTGTATTCACCTAAAACCCCGGGTTATCCTGCCTCTTTAAGTAAGCCACTCCATCCAGGTAAACCTGGTATGACCCATCGAACGTTTGACAAGTCAATCCCATGGACCCTGAACTTGTCAAAGTTAGACGATGATTGGTTAAAGATTGAGGTCCATCTTAAAAGGCTTTGCAAAATGGTTTAACTCAGCGGCTTGGCAGACCATGAAAAGCCTCGATTTAGGGCCTGGCAGCCCATGAAAAGCCTTGCATATTTCCTGTCTTTGTTGTTTTTTATGATAAGGGATTTATGAATATTTTCTGATAAACCGGTGTTCATTACAAACTGGCATGACTTCCAACGCTTAGTTGTCAGTACATAATCAGTTTTAAACCGGTAGTATATTCTTCCGGTCTGATTTTGACTAGATGTCACTAGCATTATGCGGCTATCATAGCCCAATATGCTTTCTATATGAACCGGCAAGAGGGCAAGGAGTTGTTAACACTCCGGATTGGTGTTTTTTCACCTTTACCATATAAGCAGTTGGTCAGCCAACGAGGGGTAAATCACTAGGACGCTTTCAAGTTCTTATATGCAGGAACACAAAGTATAATGGACTATGCATAAATAGATCCCAAAAGTGGAACAAGTTTTCAAAGTATCAAGCAACACAAGCATGCTCGATGGCATGGCAGATAAAGGTGTTTCTGCTATCCTATTACAAGGAGCTTCAAAACGGCCCAAATTGAATAATTGTTTTCAAGCAGTGGTAGACTGTAGCTGGTAAACTGGAGTTGGTTTAGGATTCTTCATTGGGACGGCTTGACGATTGAGGGTCATCTTGTGCAGTCACATCCTCTTCATCCCTCCCTAGACGCTGGAAATCAACCATTGACCAATCGATTCCGGTTAAAGCTTGAAACATGATCTCTTCATGGATAAGGCTAGAGGGGTTAATGTCAGGAGCGTAAGTATGCTTACGGATTGGAGGCACAAGCTCTTCAACATCATGGATCGCAGCGGGCTATCTCTTTCCCTCAGCATCGTAAACCGGTTGGAAGTGAGATAAATCTGTGTCCTCCGCCAGTTTGCTTGCTATTGGCCGCATCTCCTTTGTCAGCCTTAGCAAATCGTCATTATTGAAGTCTGAATCATCTTCTTTCATGCCAGGATATCCTTTGATGATATCTGTCGATTCAAGATCCGGAATCCATGCCTTGGCCCGGATTAGCGCGGTCAGCGCTCCTGATCTTGTGGCTGATCTCTTCAGTTTGGTGATCCGGGCAGGTAGCATGGCCAGCTTCTCAACTGTTTCCTTTATCAACGATGGCGCTGGCTTGTTATAGGCTGCAGTGCAAATGGCACGCTGGGATCTAGAGAACAGTTGTTCCATTAAGGTGTAAGCCACTTTAAGTTTCATCTGCATATCAGAGCCCAGATGAGCAATGCGGGTCCCTGTTATGGTTCAGCATCAGTAAACCGGCTATTGATAAGATCTTATGAATTAGACGAACTGCATATGAGGGCACTTACCAAACATAGCAGAAGTCATGGCGTCAATCTGCCGCTTTAAACCGGTCAGTTCTTCCACCACCGGTTTCAGGGCTGCCTCTGCGATCTCGGCCTTTTTTATCAAGCCAGCCTTTTCTGTTTCCCAGTCAGCATGCTCCTTTTTGAAGGTCTCTTTCAACTTCTCCATAGATGCCAAGGCATTGGTCAGCTCTTCTTTGGTTTTGGAAGCCTCTGCTTGTTGAGACTTTACATTCTCTTGAAGGTCTGCGGTTTGAGCATCCTTCTTATTCAGCTCAGCCTACAAAGATGAGATATATCATTAAAACAGGTCATGAAGTACCAAGCGTATAACAAGTTATGCACTTTGTACTTGGGGGCTAATGCCTATTTGTTCTATCATCAGCATATTTTTAACAAGTCTCAAGTGCAATGCAAGCATTATCCTTAACACTTGGGGGCTAATGTACATCTGTTCAAAGCTGACGAATTGATTCAAGACCCGGTTTACCTCGCAAAGCTAAACCGGCCCTTGGGGGTACACAGGTGAAAAACTACAGGAATATAATGGTCACGTCTGATTTACTTCAAACGGTCAGTTGGTATATGGAGGACAAGTGTGTAAAGGTTACTACTTTATAAAGTCCCGGTTTATGATTATCATCATAAACCGGCCCTTGGGGGCTACTTGGGTTGATGCTTGTACTTTGGATTTAAGAAAGGAAAGTGATAAAAATACCTCATAGCGCTCTTTCATCAAATTCACCAAACCAGCTTCACAATCACGGTTTGAGTGCAGACGATTTAGAAAACTGGAGTGGAGTTCTTGAGCGCTGAGGTGAGCGTAGCTTGACAAATCAGTGCTCCATTTGCCTTTTTCCATGGCAGCACGCTCTTCCTTGGCACCATGTTGGGCCAAGATTACAGGATGGCCAGGAGAGGTGTGACCAATACCAGTAATGGTAACCTCGCCTTCTTTATCTCTAGCAGCTTTTTCCAGAGTTGATGGAGTTTCAGTAGCTCTCACCGGACTAGCCCGGATTGGATCTGCCGGTTCAGCATCAGGCACAATAGTATCAACTTCTGGTTGTTCATCGATATTGTAATCTTGAGGTGGTGGCTCATCAAAGGTAGCTTCAGGATTGGGACCCTCCGGTTCCATAGCTTGTTCCGGTTCAACCGTTTGATCTGGTTCATGAGCCGCCTAGTCTTCAGACGGATTATTCACCCGAGCCTTTTTGCTGGGTCTGGCCTTGGCTCTTTAAACAGAAAAAGATGCGAAAGTTAAGCATAGTATACAAAGTATGGAAACATTCAAAGAAGGGGTTTAAGTACTTACCCAGCTACAGTTTTGAGGGGAGGAAGTTGGGTTGCTGTTGACTCGCCAGAAGATGAGGGTGGTGTCACCTGATAATTTGAATCATACGGATTAAGAGGTTGTCGAAAATAACCTGTCTTGGGATAAGAATTGTCAGAAGGAGGTGAGACCTCAGGTCGGCGCTTTCGAACCGGGGTGTCAGGTAAACCGTCCGAGGTGACCTTTTGGCTGCTGTGCCGGGTTGTGCGGCGAGCCTCGTGCTGCTGCTTCTTATAAATAAATGTTGGATCCAAGTGAGCAAGAGGATGTGAAAAGCTTACTTTCCAGATCGCTTGACGGATTTTTTGTGTTGGCAGAGAGTCTGAACCGGAGGAAAGGACAATTACCTCTACATCGTCGGCTTGACAGCCTTCCACGCCCTCCTGATAAATGTCATTGTTAATGAGATGTATAAAAATGGAACCAAGTGAATCAAGTTCTACCTCAACTTCCAGTTCATCCACGTCGTCATCCAGTTCCATGCTGATACGTTCAGCTGCCTTCCGCTTTGAGGTTTTCTTGATGGTTTTTGTTTTGGGGCGGAAAGGCTTTGCCGCTTTTTGTGCAGGTTTCCTCTTCTAGAATGGATCATCACCCTGTTTATAAACGAGCAGAAGGATATTCACATTTTGAATAGTTTAAAAAGATATCAAGGGTAAAAATGAAGTACAGTACTTATAGCAGGCAGTTTGTTTTTTGCGTAAAAGGGGATTAAGCCGGTTTGGCGGCAGACAGATTCCGATTCATTCAAAATCTTCTTGACACCCTCAGTGACTTCTTCATTAGTTAACTGAATGTTGATGTGACATTGGGAGTCTTCTACTTCACCAGTGTACTCACACATTAAACCGGAGCGGCGACTTAATGGCAAGATGCTCCAGGATATCCAGCAACGCACAAAGTCGACGCCTGATAAACTGTTGGCCATAAAGGCTCGGAGCTTGGTGAGTTGAGGGGCATAAGAGGCCTGTTCCTGGGCACTTAGACGGTGCGGCAGTGGATGAGTGTTGGAAAGCCGGTGGGCACGATAACCCGGCAGAGGGTTCTCGTCTTCAGGGGAAGTATCTTTGCAGTAGAACCAAGTTTGGTTCCATTCTTTGGGGTGACTATGCAGCTTGGCATGAGGGAATTCCACCTCTTTTCTTTTTTGAATAGAGATGCCACCAAGTTCAGTGTTGGGTTCCTCTACAAATTCAGTGCGCCGGTTCAGATGGAAGAAATCCCGGAATAGCTCAGCAGTTGGTTTTTCTTGTAAGTACACTTCACAGAAGACATGGAAATTGCATATATTGGATACTGAGTTAGGTCCAATATCTTGGGGGTGGAGCTGGAAATTGGAGAGCACATCCCAGAAAAACTTTGACCCGGGCGGTTTGAAACCATGGCCTATATGGTCAACAAATACCACTACCTCACCCTGCTTAGGGGTAGGAGGATTCTCTGGGCCAGGAACTCGCCACCGGATCTCATTCTTTTTTAGCAAGGTACCAATGCTGACCATTCCGTTAAGCTGCTCTTCGGTAACCCGGGAAGGAGCCCAGTTACAAGCGTAAAACTGTTTGGCCATTGCAAGCGAAAAGCTGAAAGGAAATACCGGTTTACAAAGCATTCATGGTGATACATAAGATGCGATGGAATAAAGATATACAGGTATGTAAATTGCGTAAACTGGAGGCTGATACAATAATGAATGACAAGGCAATAGCAGAACAAAGGTATACACATGTTGTTAAACCGGAGTATAACAACGGAGGTAAAAAAGGCTTGCCGGTTCACCAGGGGACTAATGGTATGTCATAGATTGCTTTTACGAAGGTAAACAGCCTATATGGTAAAGAGGATACAGATCTAAGGTAAAAATGACTAAGTAAGGTAAAACAGATTTCACAAGGTTGCAGGGAAATTTTGGATCTACCATAAGACAGGAAATCAAAAAGATTTAGACTTAAAAGGGTTGGTCTCGAAGGAGTTCACAAAGGACCAGATCAGTTTTTATGTGCATAAGGGTTTGTTGTGGTAGCGGAAGATACACCATTACATGGAATATATCAAGCTTGAGGTTTTTTATCCATGGACTAAGGAGGAACAGGGAAGAGCAGCACCGGAGCCCTAATGAACTTCGATGAACTGCGAAGAAGAAGGAAACCCTAGACAGATCAACAAAGGGGGAAAGGAAAGGACTTCCAGTAACTATTCAAGCAACGGAGGAACGCCGCATCTCTCTGGTGCAACCAGGTTGATGCAGCGGCCAATGGAGAGGCGGAGGTGAAGCTCGGCGACAGCAGCGGCGCTCGGGTGCAGAGATGTCGCAAGGAGAAAGAAGAAGCGAAGGAGACGAAGGGGGAAAAAGAGAATGGTCCTTGGGCCTATTTATAAGGTGAACTGATAAGCGACAAGTGCGTAAATCGAGGAGCTTAAAATGGATAGTTAATAAGGATGTCGCCTCGGTGGTTGGATATTCATTAATGAAGGGTATCTTCGGCTTCAATGGGTAGATGATGTCATGACGGTTTACCACGGATTTAAAGGATGACATCACGACGGTTTACCAGATTTATACGAAGGTGCCAGGGCAAGAATTTTTCTAAGTATTGAAGATTGGCATGAACAAGTTCAAATCAATGTGGGGCCTAATGTTGGGGATATGATTACTGGAGGTAAACCGGCTAGGAGTGGCCGGGTTAGCTCCAGGAAGATAGAAGCCTATGAGGACGTGAGGATGGTGGCGCTTTATGAAGGCCCAAGGCCCAGAGGCGAGTTAAGGCCTGTAAATGTAAACCGACTCTTTCATGTAACTTGTATTGTAAGTTAGAATAATAGAGACCGAGCCGGACACATTTATGATCCGGCCTTGGGACTCTATAAACCACCGGGCGTCAACCTATGTATATAAAGGGACGACCCGGCCGTGGTTTAGAGACAACAGACAACAACTCGAGAGCCAGACAAAGCGGATTTGCTCCCTGGTCATTGAAACCCTAGCAATACCAACCACAACTAGGCGTAGGCTTTTACCTTCATCGAAGGGGTCGAACTAGTATAAAATCCCTCGTGTCCCTTGTCCGGTTTAACCCCTTTTAAGCTAACCCATAGCGATGGCTCCGCGACTAAGTCCTTTCATGAGGACATCTGCCGTGACAAACCCACGACAACTACCGAACCTCGTAGGTCACCCAGAGTAAGATCTGCACCAGAGTGGTACGGTAATCCTATTCTGGAGGTCATGTTACTAGACCATGACAAACCTACGAACTATGAGGAAGCGATGATGAGCCCAGATTCTGCAAAATGGCTTGAGGCCATGAAATCTGAGATGGGATCCATGTATGAGAACAAAGTGTGGACTTTGGTTGACTTGCCCGATGATCAGCAAGCCATCGAGAATAAATGGATCTTTAAGAAGAAGACAGACGCTGATGGTAATGTTACTGTCTACAAAGCTCGACTTATTGTGAAAGGTTTTCGACAAGTTTAAGGAGTTGACTACGATAAGACCGTCTCACCCGTAGCGATGCTTAAGTCCGTCCGAATCATGTTAGCTATTGTCGCATTTTATGATTATGAAATTTGGAAAATGGATGTAAATACTGCATTCCTGAATTGATTTCTGGAAGAAGAGTTGTATATGATACAACCTGAAGGTTTTATCGATCCAAAGGGAGCTAACAAAGTGTGCAAGCTCCAGCGATCCATTTATGGACTGGTGCAAGCCTCTCGGAGTTGGAATAAATGTTTTGATAGTGTGATCAAAGCATATGGTTTTATATAGACTTTTGGAGAAGCCTGTATCTACAAGAAAGTGAGTGGGAGCTCTGTAGCATTTCTGATATTATATGTGGATGACATATTGTTGTCTGGAAATGATATAGAATTTCATGATAGCATAAAAGGATATTCGAATAAAAGTTTTTCAATGAAAGACCTCGGTGAAGCTGCTTATATATTGGGCATCAAAATCTATAGAGATAGATCGAGACGCTTAATTGGACTTTCACAAAGCACATACCTTGACAAAGTTTTGAAGAGGTTCAAAATGGATCAAGCAAATAAAGGGTTCTTGCATGTGTTACAAGGTGTGAAGTTGAGTAAGACTCAATGCCCGGCCACTGCAGAAGATTGAGAGAAAATGAAAGATGTTTTCAATGCTTCAGCCATAGGCTCTATCATGTATGCAATGCTGTGTACCAGACCTGATGAGTGCCTTGCTATTAGTTTAGCGGGGAGGTACCGGAGTAATCCAGGAGTGGATCACTGGACAGCGGTCAAGAACATCCTGAAATACCTCAAAAGGACGAAGGATATGTTTCTCATTTATGGAGGTGACAAATCGCTCATCGTAAATGTTTACGTCGATGCAAGCTTTGACACTGATCCGGACGATTCAAAATCGCAAACCGGATACGTGTTCTTATTAAACGGTGGAGCTGTCAGTTGGTGCAGTTCTAAACAAAGCGTCGAAGCAAGATCTACATGTGAAGCAGAGTACATAGCTGCTTCGGAAGCAGCAAATGAAGGAGTCTGGATGAAGGATTTCATATCCGATCTAGGTGTCATACCTAGTGCATCGGGTCCAATGAAAATCTTTTATGACAATACTGGTGTAATTGCTTTGGCAAAGGAATCCAGATTTCACAAGAGAACCAAGCACATCAAGAGACGCTTCAACTCCATCCGAGATCAAGTCCAGGTGGGAGACATAGATATTTGCAAGATATATACGGATCTGAATGTTGCAGACCCGTTGACTAAGCCTCTTCCATGAGCAAAACATGATCAGCACCAAGGCTCCATGGGTGTTAGAATCATTACTATGTAATCTAGATTATTGACTCTAGTGCAAGTGGGAGATTGAAGGAAATATGCCCTAGAGTCAATAATAAAGTTATTATTTATTTCCTTATATCATGATAAATGTGTATTATTCATGCTAGAATTGTATTAACCAGAAACATGATACGTGTGTGAATACATAGACAAACAGAGTGTCGCTAGTATGCCTCTATTTGGCTATGTTTCCTAGCCATAGACAAAGAGTTGTCATTTGATTAACGGGATCACATCATTAGGATAATTATGTGATTGACTTGACCCATTCCGTTAGCTTAGCACTTGATCGTTTAGTTTGTTGCTATTGCTTTCTTCATGACTTATACATGTTCCTATGACTATGAGATTATGCAACTCCAGTTTACAGGAGGAACACTTTGTGTGCTACCAAATGTCACAACATAACTGGGTGATTATAAAGGTGCTCTATAGGTGTCTCCGAAGGTACTTGTTGGGTTGGCGTATTTCGAGATTAGGATTTGTCACTCCGATTGTCGGAGAGGTATCTCTGGGTCCACTCGGTAATACACATCACTTAAGCCTTGCAAGCATTGCAACTAATGAGTTAGTTGCGGGATGATGTGTTACAGAACGAGTAAAGAGACTTGCCGGTAACGATATTGAACTAGGTATTGAGATACCGACGATCGAATCTCGGGCAAGTAACATACCGATGACAAAAGGAACAACGTATGTTGTTATGCGGTTTGACCGATAAAGATCTTCATAGAATATGTAGGAACCAATATGAGCATCCAGGTTCCGCTATTGGTTATTGACCGGAGACGTGTCTCGGTCATGTCTACATAGTTCTCAAACCCGTAGGGTCCGCACGCTTAAAGTTCGATGACGGTTATATTATGAGTTTATGGTTTTTGATGTACCAAAGGTAGTGCGGAGTCCCGGATGTGATCACGTACATAACGAGGAGTCTCGAAATGGTCAGACGTAAAGATCGATATATTGGGCGACTATGTTCGGACACCGAAATGGTTTCAGGGAGTTTCGGGCATATACCGGAGTACCGGGGGGTTACCGGAACCCCCCGGGGAGACTAATGGGCCTATTGGGCCCTAATGGATAAGAGGAGGGGCGGCCAAAGAGCAGCCGCGCGCCCCTCCCCCTAGTCCGAATTGGACAAGGAGGGGGGCGGCGCCCCCCTTTCTTTTCCCCTCTCTCTCCTTCCCTCTCCTCTCCTACTCCCACATGGAAAAGGGGGGTCCTACTCCTGGTGGGAGTAGGACTCCTCATGGGGAGCGCCTAGGGTGGTCGGCCCTCTCCTCCTCCTCCTCCACTCCTTTATATACGGGGAGGGAGGCACCCCTTGGAGACACAACAATTGATCTCTTGGATCTTTTAGCCGTGTGCGGTGCCCCTCTCCACTATAGTCCACCTCGATAATATTGTAGCGGTGCTTAGGCGAAGCCCTGCGATGGTAGAACATCAACATCGTCACCACGCCGTCGTGCTGACAGAACTCTCCCTCAAAGCTCGGCTGGATCAGAGTTTGAGAGACGTCATCGCGTTGAACGTGTGCAGAACTCGGAGGTGCGGTGCGTTCGGTACTTGATCGGTTGAATCGTGAAGACGTACGGCTACATCAACCGCACTGTGCTAACACTTCCCCTTTCGGTCTACGAGGGTACGTGGACACCCTCTCCCCTCTCGTTGCTATGCATCACCATGATCTTGTGTGTGCGTAGGAATTTTTTTGAAATTACTACGTTCCCCAACACCTGGACACACCCGCCGGTGGTCGTTACTCCTGGTGGGATCTAGACTGGCCCCACAGATCAATACTAGTCTTTTCTGCGCACTTTGTCCTCACTTGTGCGCACCTGGGAGCAGCTTCCTGGTTGGTCACCCATCCTGAAACTACTCCAAGATAAGCATACTTAACTTTGGAGTTCTGTCCGAATGGGCTCCTGGAAAAGAAGGAGATCCTTATTGATATGAGTAGTCTATCATCCCTAATAAGCCAGGCTATCACATAACTCACAAACAATTGAATGATCATAGCCATCCCCGACTTATCAGCCCCCTGCCTTATCGAATCGCTGACGTTGTTGAGTCTAGAAAAAAATGTTTTGAGTCTTAGGACTATATATATCGGAGAGTAGGATTTTTTTACTCCTTAGCCCCCTTCGTCGCTCTGGTGAGGCCTCCTGACGTAGATGTTTTGACTTTCCTCTCCTCATTTTCACTACAAAATATTTAGGATCATGCGGGTATCTTGGGATCATTCCGATATTCTTGTGACGAGAACATTGTTCTTGGTGCCTCCTGACATTTAGGGGTTGTGGCGGTGTCCCGGGGAGTTGAGCTCCGAGGTGTTGTCACAATTTTATCATTGTAGTTCTGGAATACCTGAGTTCGCCGACATTGAAAATCTCTTTTATGCAGCTAGTGGTGAGATAACCTTGATGCCACCTAGTACTTGGGAGGGAGTTTGGGAGTATTGCTACAACTCGTATAACGGATGCTTTTCGAAGGTTGAGGTACACGATTTCTAGAGTTTTCTTGGTTATGTGTTGACGGATGGATACCGTTGGAGCATAGGGCTTTTTAGTTATGTGATATATATTGTGCCTCCCTATATCCCCAACACCAGATTGCATAACCAGAAAGTTTAGGGTGCTAATAGGTGGGAATTCAAGTAGCTCTAGTTATTCTTCCCGCAGATATTTGGTATGTGATTGGGTGATCCTTACCATTTATTTGTTCTAGTCGTACCTTGTTATTTCATTCATCAATCTCTTTTCAAGTGGCTTCTCACCTTAATGGTCGCATAATGTTAACTTTGGAATTCATTCGTTCAATCCTTGTTCGAATGTTTATTGTGAAGACTATATGTTGCAATTTCTATCCACTGATTCAGCTTGTCTATATGTCTATCATGGTTCTAACGGATGTCACCCTCTTTAGGATGGCTCCTCCAACGCGTCTGAATCCGGACCGCAATTATGGGGATTAGGCAAACCCTCCGCCTCCGCCACCACCTCCGCCTCCAGAAGCATGGTAAGCTGTCATGGCATCCACCAATGCCAATACCTAGATGCTTTTGCAACTCTTGCAAGAGCGCAAGGAAGGCCAAGGAAACCAAGGGAATCAAGGTCAAGGGCAATTCAACAATCAGCCTTAGTTTGCTTCCCTCAACCAGTTCCTTGCAAATCAGCCAAAGTCTTTCAGCAATTGTGCCGAGGCCATGGATGCCGATGATTGGCTCGTGGACATCAACAAGCATTTTGAATGTAGCAATGTCAGGCCTGAGGATTACATCAAGTTCACTTCTTTTCAGCACAAGGACCAAGCTGTTGATTGGTATCAACAATACAAAGATTCCAGAGGGGCTCGACCGATTACCTGGACTGACTTCTGCCGGGACTTTCGAGCTCATCACATTCCAACAAGTGTTGTTGAGAACAAGTGTGAGGAATTCCGCAATCTCAAGCAAGGAAGCATGTTCATGTATCAATACAACATCCAATTTCAGAAACTTGCTCACTTCGCAAAACAAGATGTTCCCGATGAAAAGAGCATGATCTATCACTTCAGGGGTGGCCTTAGAGAGGATCTGCAGTTAGCTCTTGTTCTTGTTCAGCCTACTCAGCTCGATCAGTTCTATGACATGGCCCTCAAGCAAGAAGGTGCTTAGCTCAAGTGTGAGGCTTCAAAGAAGAGAATCAGGGATGCATTTCACTCGTCTTCTTCCTCCCAAGTGGTATCTAAGCAACAGAAGTTCTGGCTTCCTCCGCCTCCTCCGTTTCATCAGCCCTACCAGCATAAGAACTCAGGTGGTCGTGGATCTTCCCACCCACCTAACACAAGCTATCAAAACAAGTCTTAGACTCAAGCTCCGAGGACAGGTCCTCCTCCTCCTTATCATCGTCTGCTTTCAGAGGTCACTTGCCACAGGTGTGTTATGAAATGGCATTACTCAAACAAGTGCACCCAGAAGTGCCTTCTGCCTCCTCCTCCTCCTGTGAGGTCTTCAAGCAATGTAGTTGTCAAGCACAATCCAAAATCAGCAAAGGTGAACATGATGAATGCAGCTCAAGCAGAGGCTTCTTCAGAAGTGATCATGGGTAATCTCCTAGTTAATGATATTCTTGCTAAACTTTTATTTGATTCTGGTGCATCGCATTCTTTCATTTCAAGACCTTTCGTTTGGAAGCATGACTTGTTTTCACAAGTGCTATCGAACCCGTTGTGTGTCATTTCTCTGGGTGTTTTGATCAGCTCTACTGTATTCGTTCCGGACATCACCATCAAGATGGGCAATTATAAATTCCTGGCTTCCCCATTTGTTCTTGGCGACTCTGATATTGATCTAATCCTCGGCATGGATTGGCTTTCTCAGCACAAGGCTGCTCTTGATTGTGCCGTCAGGGAGATTAAACTGACACACTCTTCTGAGGATGTGATCATCTGTGCCGCTCGTGAAGAAACCATTTGGTTGTTCTCTCTCAATGAGAAGGGCGAGTTAGACCCAATTTCTTAGATTCTAGTTGTTTGTGAGTACCAAGATGTCTTTCCAGAAGAGCTTCTGGGTATGCCTCCTCACCGGCCACTTGAGTTCGTTATCGATCTTGAGCCTAGTACTGAACCCATTTGCAAGCGTCCATACAAGCTTGGACCAAAGGAGCTAAAGGAATTGAAGAAACAACTCAATGAACAAGAGCATCTGGGTCTGATCAGACCAAGTTCATCTTCATGGGGTTGTGGTGTTCTTTTTATCCAGAAGAAGGATGGCATGGACTAACTTTGCATCGATTACCATCCATTGAACAAGAATACAATCAAGAACAAGTATCCACTTCCCAATATCAATGAGTTATTCAAACAACTTAAAGGTGCAAAGGTGTTCTCCAAGCTTGACCTCCGTATGGGTTATTATCATATTCGCATTCTGAAGAAGATATCCCCAAGATCGCATTCAGAACAAGATTTGGTTCTTATGAATATAATGTCATGTCTTTCAGCCTTGTCAATGCCCCTCCAATATTCTCTCGAATGATGAACTTCATATTCAACCCCTACACAAATGAATTTGTCCTGGTGTATCTTAATGATATCTTGGTGTTCTCCAAGAATAAGAAGGATCATGCCAAACATTTGCGATTGGTGCTTGACAAGCTCAGAGAGTATCAATTCTACGCAAAGTTTTCAAAATGTGATTTTTGGCTTTATGAAGTTCTTTACCTTGGCCACATCATCTCCGCCAAAGGCATTGCTATTAATCCAGAAAAACAATTGTCAACTGGGAACCTCCTCAGAATGTCAAGCAACTCCGCAATTTCCTAGGTCTTGCAAGCTATTGCCGAAGATTCGTTGAGAATTTCTCAAAGATTGCCAAGCCTCTTTCCAACCTCCTCTAGAAGCATGTCAAGTATTCTTGGACTCCTGAGTGTGATGTTGCTTTCAACACTCTCAAAGAGAAGCTCGTCTCAGCTCCGGTCCTAACTCCACCTGATGAGTCCAAGCCGTTCGAAGTTTTCTGCGATGCCTTGTTGCAAGGTCTCGGCGCTGTGTTAATGCAAGAGAAGAAAGTTGTGGCCTATACTTCTCGTCAGTTGAAGCCCAACGAAAGGAACTACCCCACTCACGATCTTTAGTTGGTGGCAGTTGTCCATGCATTAATAACATGGAGACATCTCTTGTTGGGAAGGCAAGTGGACATTTTCACCAATCACAAGAGCCTCAAATATATCTTCACTCAACCCAACCTCAACCTCAGGAAAACTCATTGGGTCGAAATGATTCAAGAGTACAATCCAAGTATTGAATATACTCCAAGCAAGGAGAATGTGATTGCAGATGCTTTGAGCAGAAAGGCTTATTGCAACAGCTTAATTCTCAAGCCATTCCAACCGGATCTTTGTGAAGCTTTTCGCAAGCTCAACCTCCAAGTTGTTCCTCATGGTTTTCTTGCCAACCTTCAAGTCACTCCAACTTTGGAAGACCAAATTCATGAGGCACAACTCCTTGATACCATGGTGAAGAAGGTGAAACACGGTGTTGCCAAGGGCTTATCCAA
Organism: Triticum monococcum; assembly: GCA_034509565.1. Taxonomy (NCBI): domain Eukaryota; kingdom Viridiplantae; phylum Streptophyta; class Magnoliopsida; order Poales; family Poaceae; genus Triticum; species Triticum monococcum. The sequence continues at coordinate 576,336,618 of CM067847.1, forward strand.
ATACAAGTGCTATCGCATTGATGACAAGGACACCTTATTCTTCGAGGACCAGATTGTGGTTCCTAAAGGTGATCTAAGGAAGGTCATAATGAATGAAGCGCACAATTCTCTTCTTGAATGAAGCGAGAAATTGCTCAGTTCATGAATGAATGTGATGTTTGTCGAAGGGTGAAAGCAAAACACCAACGACCAGCTGGTCTCCTCCAACCTCTTGCTATTCTAGAATGGAAGTTTGATCATATCAAAATGGACTTTGTCACTGGCTTCCCAAAGTCCAAGCATGGGGATGATGCTATCTTCGTTGTCATCGACAAGCTTACAAAAGTGGCTCATTTCCTTCCAATCAAAGAATCTATCATGGCATCTCAATTGGCAGAGCTATACACCTCCAGAATTGTCTCGTTGCATGGAATTCCACAATTGATCTCTTCAGACCGCAGACGCATTTTCACTTTTATGTTCTGGGACTCCTTCTAGAAGGCCATGGGCACCAACATTCACTTCAGCATGGCTTTCCATCCTCAAACAAGTGGCCAAGTCGAGCGAGTCAATCAAATCCTCGAAGACATGCTCAGATCTTGTTTCATCTCTTTCGGTATGAAGTGGGAATAGTGTCTCCCATATGTCGAGTTCTCCTACAACAACAGCTTCCAAGCAAGTTCGGGCAAGGCCCCATTCGAAATTCTTTATGGCAGAAAGTGTAGTACTCCTCTCAATTGGTCCGAGACTGGTGAACGCCAGCTTCTTGGCAATGACTTGATCACAGAAGCTGAAGAAATGTGTAAAGTCATCTGTGAAAATCTCAAAGCCGCACAATCGTGCCAGAAGAGTTACTATGATAGCAAGCACCGTAACTTGGCTTTCGAGATAAGAGACCATGTCTACCTCCGCGTCTCTCCAATGAAAGGCACTCGATGCTTCGGTATCAAAGGGAAGCTTGCCCCTAGATACGTGGGTCCTTTCAATATCATTGGCAAAAGAGGCGACCTCACCTATTAACCTGAGCTCTCGTCCAACTTCACAAATGTGCACGATGTGTTTCTTGTGGCATAGCTTCACAAGTGCTTCAAGACGCCTGAGCGCACTATCAACTTCGAAGAGATTGACCCCCAAGAAGATTTGTCTTATCGTGAGCATCCAGTTGCCATTCTTGAAGAAACCGAGCATAAAACTCGCAACAAGTTAATCAAATTCATGAAAGTTAAATGGTCTCACCATTCTGACCGAGATGCCACCTGGGAGCGCGAGGATCACCTCCGTTTGGAATACGCGGATTTGTTTCAATCCTAGATCTCGGGTCGAGATACTCTTGTAGTGGTGGAGAGTTGTAACGCCCTGTATGTAACATTACATAATTGTAACTCCAACTCTTGCCAGTTCCGGCTATGTGATATGTTATTTCCTTCATGGTTGGGTTTTTGTCTTTCATTTTACTTGTAACGCCCCAGACACACCCGCTGGTGGTCGTTACTCCTGGTGGGATCTAGACTGGCCCCACAGATCAATACTAGTCTTTTATGTACACTATGTCCTCACTCGTGCGCACCCGGGAGCAACTTCCCGATCGGTCACCCATCCTAAAACTACTCCAAGCTAAGCACACTTAACTTTGGAGTTCTGTCTGAATGGGCTCCCGGAAAAGAAGGAAATCCTTATTGATATGAGTAGTCTATCATCCCTAATAAGCCAGGCTATCACAGGTATGTACTCATCGAAAGTCTTATCAAGCGTCTTGATCTATCTTTATAGATCTTGATGCCCAATATGTAAGTAGCTTCACCGTGGTATTTCTTTGAAAAACTCCTTTCAAACACTCATTTATGCTTTCCAAAAAATTCTACATCATTTCCGATCAAAAATATGTCATTCACATATAGCTATCGGAAAGGCTATAGTGCTCCCACTCACTTTCTTGTAAAATACAGGATTCACCGCAAGTCTGTATAAAACTACATGCTTTGATCAACTCATCAAAGCGTATATTCCAACTCCGAGATGCTTGCACCAGTCCATAGATGGATCACTGGAGCTTGCACACTTTGTTAGCACCTTTAGGATTGAGAAAACCTTCTGGTTGCATCATATACAACTCTTCTTTAATAAATCCATTAAGGAATATAGTTTTGACATCCATTTGCCAGATTTCATAAAATGCGACAATTGCTAACATGATTCGGACAGACTTTAAGCATCGATACGAGTGAGAAAATCTCATCGTAGTCAACACCTTGAACTTGTCGAAAACCTTTTACAACAATTCGAGCTTTGTAGATAGTAACACTACTATCAGCGTCCGTCTTCCTCTTGAAGATCCATTTATTCTCAATGGGCCGCCGATCATCGGGCAAGTCAATCAAAGTCCATACTTTGTTCTCATACATGGAGCCCATCTCATATTTCATGGCCTCAAGCCATTTCGCGAAATCTGGGCTCATCATCGCTTCCTCATAGTTCATAGGTTCGTCATGGTCTAGTAACATGACTTCCAGAACAGGATTATCGTACCACTCTGGTGCGAACCATACTCTGGTTGACCTACGAGGTTCGGTAGTAACTTGATCTGAAGTTTCATGATCATCATCATTAGCTTCCTCACGAATTGGTGTAGGAATCACTAGAACTGATTTCCGTGATGAACTACTTTCTAGTTAGGGAGAAGGTACAATTACCTCATCAAGTTCTACTTTCCTCCCACTCACTTCTTTCGAGAGAAACTCCTTATCTAGAAAGGATCCATTCTTAGTAACAAATATCTTGCCTTCGGATCTGTGATAGAAGGTGTACCCAACAGTTTCTTTTGGGTATCCTATAAAGACACACTTCTCCGATTTGGGTTGGAGCTTATCAGTTAGAAACTTTTTCACATAAGCATCGCAACCCCAAACTTTAAGAAACAATAGCTTTGGTTTCTTGCCAAACCATAGTTCATACGGTGTCGTCTTAATGGATTTAGATGTTGCCCTATTTAACGTGAATGCAGCTGTCTCTAATGCATAACCCCCAAAACGATAGCGGTAAATCGGTAAGAGACATCATATATCGCACCATATCTAATAAAGCACGGTTACGACGTTCAGACACACCATTACACTGTGGTGTTCCGGGTGGCGTGAGTTGTGAAACTATTCCACATTGTTTTAAATGAAGACCAAAACTCGTAACTCAAATATTCGCCTCTATGATCAGATCGCAGAAAGTTTATTTTCTTGTTACAATGATTCTCCACTTCACTCTGAACTTTTTAAAATGATTCAGACTTGTGTTTCATTAAGTAGATATACCTATATCTACTCAAATCAATTGTGAAGGTTAGAAAATAATGATACCCGCCATGAGCTGCAACACTCATCAGACGACATACATAGGTATGTATTATTCCCAATAAGTCTGTGGCTCGCTCCATTGTTCCGGAGAACGGAGTCTTAGTCATCTTGCCCATGAGGCATGGTTCGCAAGAATCAAATGATTCAAAATCAAGTGATTCCAAAAGTCCATCCGCATGGAGTTTCTTCATGTGCTTTACACCAATATGACCTAAATGGCAGTGCCACAAATATGTTGCACTATCATTATCAACTTTGCATCTTTTGGCATAAATATTATGAATATTTGTATAACCACGGTCGAGATTCAACAAACCATTCGCATTTGGTGTATGACCATTGAAGGTTTTATTCATGTAAACAGAACAATAATTATTCTCTGACTTAAATGAATAATTGTATTGCAATAAACATGATCCAATCATATTCATGCTCAACGCAAACACCAAATAACATTTATTTAGGTTTTAACACTAATCCTGAAGGTAGAGGGAGTATGCGATGGTGATCTTATCAACCTTGGAATCACTTCCAACACACATCGTTGCCTCGCCCTCAACTAGTCTCTATTCATTTTGTAACTCCTGTTTCGAGTTACTAATCTTAGCAACTGAACCGGTATCAAATACCCTGGGGTTACTATGAAAACTAGTAAAGTATACATCAATAACATGTATATCAAATATACCTTTCACTTTGCCATCCTTCTTATCCGCCAAATACTTGGGACAGTTCCGCTTCCAGTGACCAGTCCCTTTGCAATAGAAGCACTCAGTTTCAGGCTTAGGTCCAGAATTGGGCTTCTTCCCGGGAGTAGCAACTTGCTTTCTATTCTTCTCGAAGTTACCCTTCTTCCCTTTGCCCTTTTTCTTGAAACTAGTGGTCTTGTTAACCATCAACACTTGATGCACCTTTTTGATTTCTACCTCCACAGCCTTTAGCATTGCGAAGAGCTCGGGAATTGTCTTTTCCATCCCTTGCATATTATAGTTCATCGAAGTTCCAGTAACTTGGTGATAGTGACTAGAGAACTCTATCAATCACTATCTTATCTGGAAGATTAACTCCCACTTATTTCAAGCGATTGTAGTACTCAGACATTCTGAGCACATGCTCACTAGTTGAGCTATTCTCCTCCATCTTGTAGGCAAAGAACTTGTCAGAGGTCTCATACCTCTCGACATGGGCATGAGTCTAAAATACCAATTTCAGCTCCTGGAACATCTTATATGCTCCGTGGCGTTCAAAACATTTTTGAAGTCTCGGTTCCAAGCCGTAAAGCATGGCGCACTAAACTATCAAGTAGTCATCATACCGAGCTTGCCAAACGTTCATAACGTCTGCATCTGCTCCTGCAAAAGGTCCGTCACCTAGCGGTGCATCAAGGACATAATTTTCTGTGCAGCAATGAGGATAATCCTCAGATCACGGATCTAGTCCTGTAGGATCGAAAGTATGTCTAGAGGGGGGGTGATTAGGCTACTTGACCAAATAAAAATCTAGCCTTTCCCAATTTTAATTCTTGGCAGATTTTAGCAACCTAGCACAAGTCAAGCAGTCAACCTACATATGCAATTCTAAGAGTATAGCAGCGGAAAGTAAAACAATTGCATATAAAGATAAAGGGAGGAGTTTGGAGGGAGCAAACGCAATGTAGACACCGAGATTTTTGGCGTGGTTCCGATAGGTGGTGCTATCGTACATCCACGTTGATGGATACTTCAACCCACGAAGGGTAACGGTTGCGCGAGTCCACGGAGGGCTCCACCCATGAAGGGTCCACGAAGAAGCAACCTTGTCTATCCCACCACGGCCGTCGCCCACAAAGGACTTGCCTCACTAGGGTAGATCTTCATGAAGTAGGCGATCTCCTTGCCCGTACAAACTCCTTGGTTCAACTCCACAATCTTGATGGAGGCTCCCAAGTGACACCTAGCCAATCTAGGAGAGACCACTCTCCATGAGGTAACAAATGGCGTGTTGGTGATGAACTCCTTGCTCTTGTGCTTCAAATGATAGTCTCCCCAACACTCATCTCTCTCTCATAGGATTGGATTTGGTAGAAATATGATTTGAGTGGAAAGCAATTTCGGGAAGGCTAGAGATCAAGATTTATGTGGTTGGAATGGAATATCTTGACCTCAACACAAGTGTAGGTGGTTCTCTCTCAGAAAATGTATGTTGGAAGTGTAGGCATGTTTTGATGGCTCTCTCACTTAATGAAGAGTGGCTTGAGGGGTATATATAGCCTCCACACAAAATCTAACCATTACACACAAATCACCAAACTCGGTGGGACCGAATCATACAACTCGGTCAGACCAATTTAGTTCATAATGCGACCGTTAGGGTTTTCGGTGGGACCGACTTGTCAACTCGGTGAGACCGATTTCGTTAGGGTTAGGGCATAACATAATCTCAGTGAGACCGATTACACAAACTCGGTGGGACCGATTTTGGTAATAGACAAATAGAGAGTTGGTCATGCAAACTCGGTGGGACCGATTCGCTCATCTCGGTTGCACCAAAACTTTACGAAAGGGAAACAGAGAGTTTGCATTTCAATCTCGGTGGGACTAATCGCTCATCTCGGTTTGACAGAAATGTTATGGAGGGGAACACAGAGTTTGCAATCCCATCTCAGTGAGACCGAGATCCCTATCGGTAAGACCGAAAAGACTAGGGTTTCTGGCAGTGGCTATGTCAACTGAACTCGGTGGCTCTGGATAGACAGTTTCGGTGGGGCCGAGTTTGAATTTTGGTTTGGGACATATGTGGATGTGAGAAAGTGGTTGAGGGTTTTTGGAGCATATAACTAAGCACTTTGAGCAAGAAAATCATTAAGCAACACCTCACCCCCTCTTGATAGTATTGACTTTTCCTATGGACTCAATGTGATCTTGGATCACTTAAAATAAAAAATGTAGAGTCCTGAGCTTTGATCTTGAGCCAATCCTTTGTCCTTAGCATTTTAAGGAATCCATATTTCTCATCCATGCCAATCATTGAGCTTTCCTGAAATGTTTATCTTGAAGTAGCATTAGCTCAATGAGCTATATGTTGTTAGGAATTACCAAAACCACCCAGGGATAGTTGCACTTTCAAGTCCGCATCATTGCTACTATCATATTTCAACTTATTTTTCTCTAGGAACATATAAAAACTAAATGGCGAGCTATAATGCGAGCTATGATCTACAACATAATTTGCAAATACTATCAGGACTAAGTTCATGATAAATTAAAGTTCAGTTAATCATATTACTTAAGAACTCCCACTTAGATAGACATCCCTCTAGTCATCTAAATGATCATGTGATTCATATCAACTAAACCATGTCCGATCATCACGTGAGATGGAGTAGTTTTCAATGGTGAACATCTCTATGGTTTTTTTGAGAGAAAGACTGTAAGGGAACCCCCTACGGTATAATTGGTGCAACAAACCCAAATTGCAAGTACCATGCCTTGAACCTGGGTGGGTGGGAAGGCATCAGCCCATTCCCACCACTAGGCTATGCCTTAGTCTGCATGAACATCTCTATGTTGATCATATCTGCTATATGATTCACATTCGACCTTTCGGTCTTAGTGTTTCGAGGCCATATCTGCATATGCTAGACTCGTCAAGTTTAAACCGAGTATTCCGCGTGTGCAAAACTGTCTTGAACCCGTTGTATGTGAACGTAGAGCTTATCACACCTGATCATCACGTGGTGTCTCGGCACTATGAACTGTCGCAACGGTGCATACTCATGGAGAACACTTATACCTTGAAATTTAGTTAGGGATCGTCTTATAATGCTACTGTCGTACTAAGCAAAATAAGATGCATAAAGGATAAACATCACATGCAATAAAAATATGTGACATGATATGGCCATCATCATCTTGTGCCTTTGATCTCCATCTCCAAAGCATCGTCATGATCTCCATCGTCACTGACTTGACACCTTGATCTCCATCGTAGCATTGTTGTCGTCTCGCCAACTATTTCTTCTACGACTGTCGCTACCGCTTAGTGATAAAGTAAAGCAATTACATGGTGATTGCATTTCATACAATAAAGCGACAAACAAAAGGCTCCTGCCAGATGCCGATAACTTTTACAAAACGTGATCATTGATACGTCCATTTTGCATCATGCTTTGATATCAATATTTATTGCATTATGGGCTGTTATTACACATTATGTCACAATACATACGCCTATTCTCTCTTATTTTACAAGGTTTACATAAAGAGGGAGAATGCCGGCAGCTGGGATTCTGGGCTGGAAACGAAGCAAATATTAGAGACCTATTCTGCACAGCTCCAAAAGTCTTGAAACTTCATGGAAGACGTTTTCAGAATGTAAAAAAAATACCGAGCGCAAGAAGTTCACCAGGGGGCCACACCCTCCCATGAGGGCGGGGGCTCCCTACCCCCCTGGGCGCGCCCCCCTACCTCGTGGGCCCCCTGGTGGCCCTCCGATGTCCATCTTCTGCTATATGGAGTCTTTCGATGAGGACAAAATCATAAGCCATCTTCTCGGACGAAACTCCGCCGTCACGAGGCGGAACCTTGGCGGAACCAATCTAGGGCTCCGGCAGAGCTGTTCTGCCGGAGAAACTTCCCTCCGGGAGGGGGAAATCATCGCCATCATCATCACCAATGCTCCTCTCATCGGGAGAGAGCAATATCCATCAACATCTTCATCAGCACCATCTCCTCTCAAAACCCTAGTTCATCTCTTGTATCCAATTCTTGTTTCCAAGTCCGGGATTGGTGCTAGTAGGTTGCTAGTAGTGTTAATTACTCCTTGTGGTTGATGCTAGTTGGTTTAATTGGTGGAAGATCATATGTTCAGATCCTATATGCATATTAATACCCCTCTGATTACTAACATGTTTATGCTTTGTGAGTAGTTACGTTTGTTCCTGAGGACATGGGAGAAGCCTTGCTATTAGTAGTCATGTGAATTTGGTATTCGTTCGATATTTTGATGAGATGTATGTTGTCTCTCCTCTAGTGGTGTTATGTGAACATCGACTACATGACACTTCACCATTATTTGGGCCTAGAGGAAGGCATTGGGAAGTAATAAGTAGATGATGGGTTGCTAGAGTGACAGAAGCTTAAACCCTAGTTTATGTGTTGCTTCGTAAGGGGCTGATTTGGATCCATATGTTTCATGCTATGGTTAGGTTTACCTTATACTTTTGTTGTAGTTGCGGATGCTTGCAATAGAGGTTAATCATAAGTGGGATGCGTGTCCAAGTAAGGACAGTACCCAAGCACCGGTCCACCCACATACCAAATTATCAAAGTACCGAACGTGAATCATATGAATGTGATGAAAACTAGCTTGATGATATTCTGATGTCTCCTCGGGAGCAATTTTCTCTATATAAGAGTCTGTCCAGGCTTGTCCTTCACTACAAAAAGGATTGGGCCACCTTGCTGCACTTTATTTACTTTTGTTACTTGTTTCTCTTTACAAATTATCCTATCACAAAACTATCTGTTACCACTTATTTTAGTACTTGCAGAGAATACCTTGCTGGAAACCGCTTATCATTTCCTTCTGCTCCTCGTTGGGTTCGACACTCTTACTTATCGAAAGGACTATGATAGATCCCCTATAATTGTGGGTCATCAAGACTCTTTTCTGGTGCCGTTGCCAGGGAGTGAAGCGCCTTTGGTAGGTGGAATTTGGTAAGGAAAAATTTATATAGTGTGCTGAAATTTACTGTCACTTGTTACTATGGAAAGTAATCCTCTAAGGGGCTTGTTCGGGGTATCTTCACCCTGACCAGTAGAGCAAAGAGTTGCTCCTCAACCTACTGAACCTACTGAAAATGAAAATGTCTGCTTTGAAATTCCTTCGGGTATGATAGAAAAACTGCTAGCTAATCCTTTTGTAGGAGATGGAACAAAGCATCCTGATGAGCATCTAATATATGAGGATGAAGTTTGTGGATTATTTAAGCTTGCAGGTGTACCCAGAGATGTTGTTAAGAAGAAGGTCTTCCCTTTATCTTTTAAGGGAGATGCATCGACATGGTATAGGCTATGTGATGATATGGGGTCATGGAACTACAAACGATTGAAATTGGAATTTCATCAGAAGTTTTATCATATGCATCTTTTTCATCGTGATCGCAATTATATATATAATTTTTGGCCTCGCGAAGGAGAAAGCATCGCTCAAGCTTGGGGGAGGCTTAAATCAATGTTATATTCATGCCCCAATCATGAGCTCTCAAGAGAGATGATTATTCAAATAAATTATGCTCGACTTTCTGATAGCAATCGCACCATGCGTGATACTTCTTGCGTTGGCTCTTTTATGATGAAGACTATTGAATTCGAATGGGATTTATTGGAAATAATTAAATGCAACTCCGAAGATTGGGACCTCGACGAAGGTAAGGAGTCAGGTATGACACCTAAGTTTGATTGTGTTAAATCTATTATGGATACCGATGTTTTCCGTAAATTTAGCACTAAATATGGACTTGACTCTGAAATAGTAGCTTCTTTCTGTGAATCTTTTGCTACTTATGTTGATATCCCCAAGGAGAAGTGGTTTAAATATCATCCTCCCATAGAAGTAAAAGTAGCTGCACCTATTAAAGTTGAAGAAAAGACTGTCACTTATAATGATCCTATTGTTCCTACTGCTTATGTTCAGAAACCACCTTTCCCCGTTAGGATAAAGGATCATGCTAAAGCTTCAATTGTGGTTTGTAAAAGCAATATTAAAACTTATGCACCTCCTGAGAAAATTAAAGTTGAACCTAATACTGCTATTGTTAAAGATCTCTTGTCTGATAATATTGATGGGCATGTTATTTATTTCTGTGACGAAACTGCTAGAATTGCTAAACCTTGTGCTAAAGATAAACCTAGACATGTGGTAGGCATGCCTGTTATTTCTGTTAAAATAGGATATCATTGTTATCATGGCTTATGTGATATGGGTGCCAGTGCTAGTGCAATACCTATTGGCCTATATAGAGAAATTATGCATGATATTGCACCTGTTGAGTTAGAAGATATTGATGTCACAATTAAACTTGCCAATAGAGATACTATTTCACCAATGGGAATTGTTAGAGATGTTCAAGTCTTGTGTGGGAAAACTAAATATCCTGCTGATTTTCTTGTTCTTGGTTCCCCACAAGATAGCTTTTGTCCCATTATATTTGGTAGACCCTTCTTGAACACTGTTAATGCTAAGATAGATTGCAAAAAGGATGTTGTTACTATTGGTTTAGATGATATGTCTCATGAATTTAATTTCTCTAAATTTAGTAGACAACACCATGAAGAAGAATTACCTAGTAAGGATGAAATTATTGGTCTTGCTTCTATTGTCGTACCACCTAGTGATCCTTTAGAACAATATTTGCTAGACCATGAAAATGATATGTTTATGAATGAAAGAAGGGAAATAGATGAAGTATTCTTTAAACAGGAACCTATTCTGAAACACAATTTGCATGTTGAAATCCTAGGGGATCCTCCTCCACCCAAGGTTGATCCCGTGTTTGAGCTTAAACTGTTGCCTGATACTCTTAAATATGCTTATCTTGATGAGAAAAAGATATATCCTGTTATTATTAGTGCTAACCTTTCAGAGCATGAGGAAGAGAGTATTGAAAACTCTGAAGAAGCACCGTGCTGCTATTGGGTATACTCTTGATGATCTTAAAGGCATTAGTCCCACTCTATGTCAACATAAAATTAATTTGGAAGAAGATGCTAAACCAGTTCATGTTCATCAACGACGGCTGAATCCTAAAATGAAAGAAGTGGTAAGAAAGGAAATATTAAAGCTCCTTGAGGCAGGTATAATCTATCTCGTTGCTGATAGTCAGTGGGTAAATCCTGTCCATTGTGTCCCTAAGAAGGGTGGTATTACTGTCGTTCCTAATGATAAAGATGAATTGATTCCTCAAAGAATTATTACAGGTTATACGATGGTAATTGATTTCCGCAAATTGAATAAGGCCACTAAAAAGGATCATTACCCTTTACGTTTTATCGATCAAATGCTAGAAAGATTATCCAAACATACACATTTTTGCTTTCTAGATGGTTATTCTGGTTTCTCTCAAATACCTGTGTCAGCCAAAGATCAATCAAAGACTACTTTTACTTGCCCTTTTGGTACTTTTGCTTATAGACGTATGCCTTTTGGTTTATGTAATGCACCTGCTACCTTTCAAAGATGCATGATGGCTATATTCTCTGACTTTTGTGAAAAGATTTGTGAGGTTTTCATGGATGATTTCTCCGTTTATGGATCTTCTTTTGATGATTGCTTGAGCAACCTTAATCGAGTTTTGCAGAGATGTGAAGAAACTAATCTTGTCTTGAATTGGGAAAAGTGCCACTTTATGGTTAATGAAGGTATTGTCTTGGGGCATAAAGTTTCTGAAAAAGGTATTGAAGTTGATAAAGCCAAGGTTGATGCTATTGAAAAGATGCCATGTCCCAAGGACATCAAAGGTATAAGAAGTTTCCTTGGTCACACCGGTTTTTATAGGAGGTTCATTAAGGACTTCTCAAAAATTTCTCGGCCTCTGACTAATTTATTACAAAAAGATATACCATATGTCTTTGATGATGATTGCGTAGAAGCATTGGAAATACTTAAGAAAGCATTGATCTCTGCACCTATTGTTCAGCCACCTGATTGGAATTTACCCTTTGAAATTATGTGTGATGCTAGCGATTATGCTATAGGTGTTGTTCTAGGGCAAAGAGTTGATAAGAAATTAAATGTTATTTAATATGCTAGTAAAACCCTAGACAATGCTCAAAGAAATTATGCTACTACTGAAAAAGAATTCTTAGCATTTGTATTTGCTTGTGATAAGTTCAGACCTTATATTGCTGATTCTAAAGTAACTATTCACACCGATCATGCTGCTATTAAATATCTTATGGAAAAGAAAGATGTTAAACCTAGACTTATTAGATGGGTTCTCTTTCTACAAGAATTTGATTTACATATTGTTGATAGAAAGAGAGTTGAGAACCCCGTTGCAGACAACTTGTCTAGGTCAGAAAATGTGCTTGATGACCCACTACCTATTGATAATAGTTTCCTGATGAGCAATTAAATGTTATAAATGCTTCTCATACTGCTCCATGGTATGCTGATTATGCTAATTACATTGTTGCTAAGTTTATACCACCTAGTTTCACATACCAGGAAAAGAAAAAGTTCTTCTATGATTTGAGGCATTACTTTTGGGATGACCGACATCTTTATAAAGAAGGAGTAGATGGTGTTATTAGATGTTGTGCACCTGAGCATGCACAGGAACAGATCCTACGCAAGTGTCACTCTGAAGCTTATGGAGGACACCATGCTGGAGATAGAACTGCACATAAGGTATTGCAATCTGGTTTTTATTGGCCTACTCTCTTCAAGGATGCCCGTAAGTTTGTCTTATCTTGTGATGAATGTCAAAGAATTGGTAATATTAGTAGACATCAAGAAATGCCTATGAATTATTCACTTGTTATTGAACCATTTGATGTTTGGGGCTTTGACTATATGGGACCTTTTCCTTCCTCTAATGGATATACACATATTTTAGTTGCCGTTGATTACGTTACTAAGTGGGTAGAAGCTATTCCAACTAGTAGTGTTGATCATCACACTTCTATTAAAATGCTTAAAGAAGTTATTTTTCCAAGGTTTGGAGTCCCTAGATATTTAATGACTGACGGTGGTTCACATTTTATTCATGGTGCTTTCCGTAAAATGCTTGCTAAGTATGATGTTAATCATAGAATTGCATCCCCTTATCACCCTCAGTCTAGTGGTCAAGTAGAATTGAGTAATAGAGAGCTCAAATTAATTTTGCAAAAGACTGTCAATAGGTCTAGAAAGAATTGGTCCAAGAAACTTGATGATTCATTATGGGCATATAGGACTACATATAAAAATCATATGGGTATGTCTCCGTATAAAATGGTTTATGGAAAAGCATGTCACTTACCTCTCGAACTAGAACACAAGGCATATTGGGCTATTAAAGAGCTCAGTGATGATTTTAAACTTGCCAGTGAGAAGAGGTTATTTGATATTAGCTCACTCGATGAATGGAGAACCCAAGCCTACGAAAATGCCAAGTTGTTTAAAGAAAAAGTTAAAAGATGGCATGACAAAAGGATACAAAAGCGTCAGTTTAATGTAGGTGACTATGTATTGCTATACAACTCTTGTTTAAGATTTTTTGCAGGAAAACTACTCTCTAAATGGGAAGGTCCTTACGTTATCGAGGAGGTCTATCGTTCCGGTGCCATAAAAATCAACAACTTCGAAGGCACAAATCCGAAAGTGGTGAACGGTCAAAGAATCAAACATTATATCTCATGTAATCCCATAAATGTTGGAACCAATGTTATTGAAACCGTAACCCCGGAGGAATACATAAGGGACAATTTCCAGAACATTTCAGACTCCGAAAAGGAATGGGTATGTGGTACGGTAAGTAAACCGACTCCAAAACAGTTTTTAAGGCAGTATTTCTCTGTTTTGGAATATTTCGAAAAATAGAAAAATAAGAAGCAGTCCGGGAAGGACATGAGGCCTCCACGAGGGTGGAGGGCGCGCCCTACCCCCCTGGGCGCGCCCCCTACCTCATGGGCACCTCGTGCGCTTTCCGGACTCCATTTTCTTACACGACACGTATTTTGGTCGGTAAAAATTCATTATATAATCTACCGGGGTTTTGACTACCGTATCACGCAAAATCTCTTGTTCTTGTTTCGAGCTGTTTTCTGCCAGGGTTGTCGAAGCTAAGCATCATGTCGTCTCCCTCCTCCTCCAACAATGAGGGCAATGATGCTTGGCTAATGAAGATAGAGCTGAAGAGAGAAGAACCCATGGAGATCAACAAGGATGAAGGGATCAAGAAGGCCACGGAGGACCAAGCTCTAGCAACAGAAGACATCCTTCAGCTTGATCACAATCTTCTTACCCCAACTGAGATCGAAGCTTTCAAGATGATTGAGTTAGCCCGTATACAAAATAAGTATCTCACACGTGAATATATTTTGTTGAAGGAGCATATCATCGCACTCAAAGGCATTATCCACAAGTTAGAAGACCTCCTACGCTCGATGTGCGACCATCCATCATCAACAACTCCACCTTCTTCAGCAACAAAGAAGACATAATCACATGGGTATGGGCACTCCCCTTGGCAACTGCCAAGCTTGGGGGAGTGCCCCGGTATCGTATCACCATCACTTTTATCTTTACCGTTTTTCTTAGTTCGATCCTTTTGGTAATATCTTGATCTAATAGCATAAAGTTTTAGTATGATCTAGTTGTGAGTTTTGCTTTATGATCCTTCTATGTAATCGAGTCCGTGAGCTATATAATAAAGATTAGTGTTAAGTCAAGGGCTTGATTATTTTGCCATGATCCTAAGTGAATAAAAGAAAAGAGAAAGAATAAAAAAGGGAAACAAAGAGATCGTATGGATCTTATGGTGAGTAATGAGCTCACATAGAAAAAGTATGATGAATAAAAGTTGTTGAGAGTTGACAAACATAGTTTTGGTCATCGTTGCAATTAATAGGGAATAATAAAGAGAGAGAGGTATTCACATATAAATATACTATCTTAGACATCTTTTATGATTGTGAGCACTCATTAAAATATGACATGCTAAAGAGTTGACATTGGACAAGGAAGACAATGTAATGGGTTATGTTTTCTTACATCTGAGATAAATTATATTGTCATGGATCATCCAACATGGTTGAGCTTGCCTTTCCCCCCATGCTACCCAAATTCATCGCACCAACTAGAGATACTACTTGTGCTTCCAAATACCTTTAAACCAGTTTTGCCATGAGAGTCCACCATACCTACCTATGGATTGAGTAAGATCCTCCAAGTAAGTTGTCATCGGTGCAAGCAATAAAAATTGCTCTCTAAATATGTATGAATAATTAGTGTGGGAGGAAATAAGCTTTATACGATCGTGTGATATGGAAGAAATAAAAGTGACAGACTGCATAATAAAGGTCCATATCACAAGTGGCAATATAAAGTGACGTTCTATCGCATCAAGATTTTGTGCATCCAACCATAAAAGTGCATGACAACCTCTGCTTCCCTATACGAAGGGCCTATCTTTTACTTTTACCTCCTACATTGCATAAGAGTCATGGTGATCTTCACCCTTCCTTTTTACATTTTATCCTTTGGCAAGCACGATATGTTGGAAAGATCCTGGTATATATGGCTAATTGGATGTGAGCTTTCATGAACTATTATTGTTGACATTACCCTTGAGGTAAAACGTTGGGAGGCAAAACTATAAGCCCCTATCTTTCTCCGTGTCCGATTAAAACTCCATACCCATAAGTATTGCGTGAGTGTCAGCAATTGTGAAAGACTATATGATAGTTGAGTATGTGGACTTGCTGAAAAGCTCTTATATATTGACTCTTTCCTATGTTATGATAAATTGCAATTGCTCCAATGACTGAGATTATAGTTTGTTAGTTTTCAATGAAGTTTATGATTCATACTTGAAATTGTGATTGAATTATTACTCTAGCATAAGAAATAATATGACAAGAATTATATAAGTTGTTGTTCTAAGAATGATCATGATGCCCTCATGTCCGTATTTTATTTTTATCGACACCTCTATCTCCAAACATGTGGACATATTTTCCGATTTCGGCTATCGCTTGAGGATAAGCGAGGTCTAGCCTTGGGGGAGTTGATACGTCCATTTTGCATCTTGCTTTGATATCGATATTTATTGCATTATGGGCTGTTATTACACATTATGTCACAATACTTATGCCTATTCTCTCTTATTTTACAAGGTTTACATAAAGAGGGAGAATGCCGAGAGCTGGGATTCTGGGCTGGAAAAGAAGCAAATATTATAGACCTATTCTGCACAGCTCCAAAAGTCCTGAAACTTCACGGAAGACATTTTCAGAATATATAAAAAATACCGAGCACAAGAAGTTCACCAGGGGGGCCACACCCTGCCCACGAGGGTGGGCGCGCGCCCTACCCCCCTAGGCACGCCCCTACCTCGTGGGCCCCCTGGTGGCCCTCCGATGTCCATCTTCTGCTATATGGAGTCTTTCGATGAGGAAAAAATCATAAGCCATCTTCTCGGATGAAACTCCGCCGCCACGAGGCGGAACCAATCTAGGGCTCCGGCAGAGCTTTTCTGCCGGGGAAACTTCCCTCCGTGAGGGGGAAATCATCGCCATTGTCATCACCAACGCTCCTCTCATCAGGAGAGAGCAATCTCCATCAACATCTTCATCAGCACCATCTCCTCTCAAAACCCTAGTTCATCTCTTGCATCCAATTCTTGTTTCCAAGTCCGGGATTGGTGCTAGTAGGTTGCTAGTAGTGTTAATTACTCCGTGTAGTTGATGCTAGTTGGTTTAATTGGTGGAAGATCATATGTTCATATCCTATATGCATATTAATACCCCTCTGATTATGAACATGTTTATGCTTTGTGAGTAGTTACGTTTGTTCCTGAGGACATGGGAGAAGTCTTGCTATTATTAGTCATGTGAATTTGGTATCCGTTCGATATTTTGATGAGATGTATGTTGTCTCTCCTCTAGTGGTATTATGTGAACGTCGACTACATGACACTTCACCATTATTTGGGCCTAGAGGAAGGCATTGGGAAGTAATAAGTAGATGATGGGTTGCTAGAGTGACAGAAGCTTAAACCCTAGTTTATGCGTTGCTTCATAAGGGGCTGATTTGGATCCATATGTTTCATGCTATGGTTAGGTTTACCTTAATACATTTGTTGTAGTTGCGGATGCTTGCAATAGAGGTTAATCATAAGTGGGATGCTTGTCCAGGTAAGGACAGTACCCAAGCACTGGTCCACCCACATACCAAATTATCAAAGTACCGAACGCAAATCATATGAACGTGATGAAAACTAGCTTGACGATATTCTCATGTGTCCTAGGGAGTGCTTTTCTCTATATAAGAGTTTGTCCAGGCTTGTCCTTTGCTACAAAAAGGATTGGGCTACCTTGCTGCACTTTATTTACTTTTGTTACTTGTTGCTTGTTACAAATTATCCTATCACAAAACTATCTGTTACCACTTATTTCAGTACATGCAGAGAATACCTTGCTGGAAACCGCTTATCATTTCCTTCAGCTCCTCGTTGGGTTCGACACTCTTACTTATCGAAAGGACTACGATAGATCCCCTATACTTGTGGGTCATCAATCATATCATACAACAATTTATATCTCATCACGTCTTGACCATATCACATCACAACATGCCCTGCAAAAACAAGTTAGAAGTCCTCTACTTTGTTGTTGCAAGTTTTACGTGGCAGCTGTGGGCTTCTAGCACCAACCGTTCTTACCTACGCATCAAAACCACAACGATTTTTTGTCAAGTGTGCTGTTTTAACCTTCAACAAGGACCGGTCGTAGTCAAACTCGATTCAACTAAAGTTGGAGAAACAGACACCCGCTAGCCACATGTGTGCAAAGCACATTGATACAACCAGTCTCATCAACGCGGTCTTGTAATGTCGGTCCGGGCCGCTTCATCCAACAATCACTACAAAAAATACACTTTCGTGATGATACGTGTTTGTCACAGTAGGTCGCGTTTTTTGTCATGCATGTACATCCATGACAGATTTATGACAGAATCAAGATAGTCATACCTGTGCTGTCGTAGAAGTGTTCCATGACATTACCAAAATTATCATCACGGAAGTGTCCACTTCCATGATGATAAATCGCGCGTCACCGAAGTGCTTTCGTCAAGGGTGACCGACACGTGGCATCCGTAAAGAAACGCCGTTAAGCTATCGGGTCGGGTTTTGGATCCGATAACCCGTTAACAGCCCTGACCAATGGGGATTTTCCACGTGTAAAATCATCATTGGCTGGAGGAGACACGTGTCAGGTCCGCATTGGCACAGGTGTCACTCATCCAATGGGCGAGACGCGCCTATGATATGTTAACACGTGGACCGGCCCATCAAGTTTAAATGGGCCGGCCCAACTAAAGGCCCACAAGATTTTGCGGACCATAATGGGCCGGCCCAGCTAAAGGCCCACGAGATTTTGCGGACCATAATGGGCTGGCCCAGCTAAAGGCCCACAAGATTTTGCTGCCATAATGGGCCGGCCCAGGTAAAGGCCCACAAGATTTTTGGGTGCCATAATGGGCCGGCCCAGGTAAAGGCCCACAAGATTCTTGCGGATCATAATGGGCCGGCCCAGTTAAAGGCCCGCGAGATTTCACCGACATTGATGGGCCGGCCCAGCTGTAGGCCCACAAGATTTTGAGGACCCTAGTAAGCCGGCCCATTAACTGGCTGCCATGTTTTGGGCCAAATGCCGGCCCATATTTGATCCGGTCCATTAATGGCCTGCCATGCTCCGGGCCTAATAGTGGCACATATGAGATCTGGCCCATTAAAAGCCAACCACGTTCTGGGCGAAATTACGGCCCAGATTAGGTCCAGCCCTTTAAGAGGCTTTGGGCTCAATTATGGCCCATATCAGATTCGGCCCGTTAACTGGACACTATGCTTTTGGGCCCACTTGCTAAAGGCCCACTTAGTAATTCGGCCTGATATTAGTTTTGGCCTGTTAAGGGGCCATTTAACATTTCGGCCCTATATTAATTTCGGCCTGTTAAAAGCCCGTCATATAGTTGGGCCTAACTACGGCCCGGTTTGCATCCGTCCTGCTCGCAGCCGATATCTTATCTGGCCAAACAAGGACCAAGACAATTTTGGCCTGTTAAAAGCTCGTGATTTGATTCGCACAATCATGGGTCGGGGTTCATTTCGGGCTATTGCCTGCCCGTGAGTTGTTCCGCACGTTTCAGACCCGCTAAAAACCTGGCCCGTTAGAGTCGAATGTTTCGGTCTGGTCGACTACATCTGATTTTTTTTCAGATAGCGAATGATGGCAGTAACTAGTAGGAATTAAGAACAAACCTACTCTATACAATAAAGAAATTACGGCATAGTAACTAAGAATAAACCTACACTATACAATAAAGGATTTAAGGTATATTACATCCACTGGGCATCGAAGTTCGCCACCAGTGATCATAAAGCGCAACGAAGAAGTAGATTACAAAAACTGGGCTCCATTGCAGTGTAACAAAATAATACTAAACCGAGACCACTTCCAAGACAGTTCAAGAAAGGTTAGCCTTTTGAGGGAACTGATGCGCAAGCTGCTGAGCAAGGCTGTGAGACCGGCCTAGCATGTCGGTCATAGCTTCCAGGTGTAGCTGTTTAGCGATGGGGTTCTGATTGGTGTTCTCCGCAATCTTTCTTAGAGATAGGACTTCAAGTCAAAGTTGAGTTGCAGAATGCCTTTCTGCTAGAACTTGGGACTGAAGAAGTCGAACTGATTCAGACAACAAATTCTGTGAGCTTGTCTGACTGTTAGTCCCAAGTAACTTGAACACTGCATCAAGACAAGACTTTGGGGTTGTCTCGCTATCTTCAAGATGTTTTGCCTTCTTTGCTGCAATATATGTTGGGTTTGTCTCACAGCCTTCAGCAGACTTGTGCATGCCATCAGGCATATCACCCTGAAACAAAGCAGAGAGATGGCAGGTTTTGCACGTGTATAAACAAAGATGGTAACTGTTCTGTCAATTCTATCCAATTTCAAATTAGAAAATAAAGAGTAAGTTCAAAATATCAATAGCATAATTTGGCATTGTTCATAATGCGGGGAGCTTCACCACACTACTGGATTACCATGTCAACATAACAAGCATAGATGAAGGGCAAAGAAAATCATTGTATCTATTTTGGATAATGTGCATGGCATGTTGTTCATATCATCAGCCACATCAGTAAGATAAAACAGGAGATGACAAGGTGCAAACGTGGGCTGCTTCACCACACACTGGATTATAGATCCACAAAAACAAGCATACATATAGGGAGTATTAAGTAATGTGCATGGTATGAATAAGGAATTTGGTTTACAAGTAAAACTTAGAACTTACGGTTCTTAGGAACATGCATTTTGGTAGAAACAGCAAACTAAACAGCAGTAAACGATAGGGAGTATGAGCAAATTAAACAGCAGTTGAGGATAAAGGCTTTAGAAGGACTGACTTACATTAACAGTTAACATCGGCTTTATAATGCCCTTCTCCATGTCAAGGGAAGGATAACTCAAGAATTTCAGCACAAAATCTTCTTCATAAGCATTGCTTGTACTCTACATTTTGTAGAGAGTAATTATAGATATGATAATACTGGAAGGGATAGAGGATAATGAAGATAAGATGCAGATTGATGCTACATAATGAACTACCAATCCCTGGAAGTACAAGCGTTACAGGACAAAATGTACTCACAAGAGCAATGGGCTACACTTCTGCACTGGCATTGTCTGTGTATTCTACTTGTTGGTAAGATTAAATATAGATCTGATCTTTTTTAGTAAATGGTGGGCGAGGGAGATAAGATGCAGAATGCTACAAAATGAACCAATCCCTCTTCCCATAATACAAGAGTGTTTTGAACACTGGTGTGCTGTACAAAACGTTCTTATATTATGGGACAGAGGGAGTAGCTGTTAATGTAAGTACAGTGATAAACCACGTTCAGTCCTTACAAGAGGACTGCAGAGCTAAACCTCTTCAAAAGCATTGGGTTGATTCTAAATTTATGTAAGAGTCCATACCGATCTTATAATGTCCACCAAATGGACGATTACGTGGCTAACATGTGCAGTGATGCTACATAATCAAACAGCTATGAAAGTAAGTATGGTCATACAGGGCAACGGGTACTCACAAGAGCAATGCAGTGTGCAGTATAATTGTGAGATTCTGTGGTCCCTTGAGAACGAATGTTCTTCTGCTAACAGTTTTCGTACAAGTGAGACATTAAGGCAAATGCATAAATGTAGTTCAAGTTGTGATGTGATATCATAGACAGTACCTCACACTGCAGCCGAGACCAATGTGTAACAAGATTATTCCAGTCATCGTCGGATAAATGTAGCACCGGAGACTTTACAGAAATTTCGTTCAGAGGCTTGCCATCGAAGTGCGCTTGCCTCAGGTAGGAACGATACTTCATCAACGAGTACTTGAAAAGTGCAACCAACCCTTTCTCATCACAATCCAGTTTGCTCCTCGCCTATTTAAAAGAATGAAATCTTGTGTCTTCTGTCAGCAGAAACATATGCAGTAATGACCATGAATAACATTAGTACATTACTTACGCGTAAGTTGAGGAGGAAGACTGGAAATTGTTCTGTGTCTGCGGTATAATCTTTCCATGAAGGAAAGATGCGCACAAAGTTCCTGACAACAACATAAGCTTCATCTTCTAAACTGGGAAGAAATGGAACATGGGGTCCTATTTGCTGCAATTGGGGCTCTCTCTGGTTCGAAAAGGGATTTGGCAACTGGATTTGGTGTACTCTTTGCTGGAATGGGGGTTTTGCGTCGTACAACTGGTGCTATGTCAACTGGCATAATCATACTGTTTGTTGCAGTTGGGGTCTGCTGAGTTGGGGCATCAGAAATGACCAGTGTAGTAGGGCTAGAGTCTACTAGAGTTGGGGTATTTTGTGGGTCAGGTGATATTGCAACTACACCTAATGGGCTATTTGATTTATCAGGTGCCACTACCTTTTCCAAATACTTTGCTTGTGCTCCTCCACGATCAGCAATCACCCTCTTCCTTTTGAACGTCTGATACACAAGAACAACATTTGAATGGATAAATATGGTATGATGACAGATGGAATATGTACTGAAAATGGATAGGCAGGGCGTACTCACATACACGATGTGTAAACTAAGCTAATGGCAGTTCAACAAAGTAGAAGCAATGCAAAGCATCAGTTGCAAGATATTTGCGAGCAATGTAACCTTGGAAAGTTAGAGCAAGTACCTTGATGGGTGAATAACATAGGGCATCTTCCTCTGACTCCTCCACTAGGGAGCTACATTGACTAAGGTCTCCCTCTAGCTCAGAATCACTGTTAGGATCATATTCTGAGCATGAATCTGTAGGTGGAGAGCATTTGCATTGCATTGCATCCAGACTTGATTTCAGTCCCTTAATGCCAAGTTTGACAGCCATGGCATTGTTCCGCTTTATTATTTTCATGCACGCAAGCTCATAATCATTATGATGCTGTTCAGAATCTGAGATTCATGAAAACATAAAAAGTAGTAAGATTATCTATTCCGAGGGCCGGAATTTTGAAAACCCTGTGAACTTTAGAGGTACTAAAGATTGCCGAAATACATCTGAACCATTAAGTGTAGGTAGCACTGAGCACACAACAAACCCTAATGACAGTCCTGCCTAATGAGTAATGAATCAATTAGAAAATGGGTGATGAGGAGTGGCTGCTGAGTGTTGAGGACATATCTCGGGATAAATCGGGTTGGCTTGGTGGGTGTTGCACGCCTGAGCCCTGAACGGACTGGGAAGGTAGGCATGGCGGCACGCCTGGGTAGCGGTGACGCTGTTGGGTGGGCGGCTCCTGGCCTCCTGTTAGTTCGGCGTCTCCTCCTAGAGTCATGCCATCCGGGGACGGCAAGTCGCCGGCGAGGCAGGCAGCTGGGGGCAAGTAGAGATCGGAAGCACGCAGCAGAACAGAGGGGAATCGAGGCCTGGGACGACCCAAAATCCCAGGGTGGGCCGGCCCACCGTGGGCACCCTATAGAGATACACACCCGAGCGGCGAACATGCATTTTCGAAAATAATTTAGGAACATTTAGCTGACCAATTAAACAACTCTGTTTTAATAATATCAGATTCGTATTTGAACAACTAAGCTTGTTTAGCTTGATGGGTGGGGCAGTGTTATTATGACACGAAGCACGTATTCTGATCGTATAGTGATCATAAAAGGGGGAAACTCTAAGCATATTTTTTAGCAAAAGAGGGTTTCCCCTCCGATTTTTATTAAAGAAACCTCCATGGAACCAACATGATCAATTAAACCCTAAGCATGATCAATTAAATCGTATTATGGCTGTGCCATGGCAGATTTGAAGCTGCAAACCGAAGAAATGATATTTAGCATCCATGGCAGATTATGGCTGTACTTCATATCAAACTAAGAACTAAATTCTAAGAGCTGCAAAGAAAGTAGAGTAACCAAGTTAAGATCTATTTTCTGGTTGAGATCAAAAGGTTGAGGAGATATGAAGTACCACCTCTCTTGCGGCTCCGTGTAGGCATCGGGGGTGCGACGGCAGTCGGTGGCGTTGAAGCAGATCTGCGACGGTAGACGGGTGCATCAGGGGATAAGTCCCGTTGCGGTGGAAGAGAAGGTCGTGTGAGCGGCCCCGACAAAGAGAACAACGGCACCGATGAAGCGAGAGGACGCTATGCAAGGCTATTGGTCCGTCGTCGTGGATGAGAAACGTCCATCTCTAGCAGTGGACGACGCGGTCTTGGTAGGCGCTCCGGCATGGTGGAGGACGGTGGCGATGGATGTGGTGGAGGATGGCGGCGATGGATGGGGTGGCAGACGGAGGCTGGTATGGGGATGGGGTGTTCTAGCGTGGACGGTGTATGAATGTGAAAATGGTGGGAGAGGTACGGGGAACCATGTTTTTGGGACGAGCCTGTCTGAAATATGGGAAAGTTACGAACTGAGCCCCCATTTAAAATTTGGACGTCTCGTCGGTTGGGGATAGGACAGTAATCTCGCATCTCGCCAATATTCTCCCAGAGCGATTTCGGGCGAGGAGAGGGTGGTTGGCACCCATGGTGTATGAACGGGGCTGACAGGTAGGGTGGTTGTGTCACGTCTGAGTGAAGTTACAAACATGTCCCTATTGAAAATATTTGCCTACATCGATTTCGGCCGAGTTAAGTTTGTTTTGCCGCCCACCGTGTATGAATGGGGAATGGAGGGAGAAACAGAGGTCTTTCAGACGAGCTTGAATCAAACGAGTTTTGCCGCCCATGTTTGAAGCCCACCGTGTCGGAATGTGCTCAGAGGAGGTCGTGTCACGTCTAATTGAAGTTACAAACCTACCCCTATTTAGAGCAGTGGAAATCGGGCCGATGGATTGTTTGTGTAATGGGTAGACAGTAATTTCCATCTCCCAAACACTTGGCTTCGGGAAACCGATGTGGGAGTGGACATTTTGCTGCTTCTTTCGAATTTTGGGACAATAAGCATCCATGTTTACCCTGGCAACTAAATTCGAATCCATTTTGTATTCCTATATGAATATTTACAAATCATTCTATGTGTTTTTATATATCTTCAAAAGGATGACAAAGATGTATTCCACTGTCATATATGAATATGGTTTACAAATGCCGATACTCAAATTCAGAAACTAGAATCTAGTTTAAGGTGAATTCGAATATTTGGAACACTTCATGTCCAACTCAAATGTCACACACAGCATAATGTGTACTCCCATTTAGATATGTACTATCACATCCCTAGTTCTGGTATGACCTAGGCTAGCCCTTCATGCTTGCATCATGTTTAAACTCCTTTTAAATTTGAAATGGGGATTTGTGAAACCCTCAGAATCATTTCTGAAAATAACCCAAATAAAAAGTGCTCCAAAAGGGTCCAAGAAAATGTTCATGTCTCTCTCTGAAAATATTGGTGAGAGGTAAAATTCAAACCAATATTTTTGGGAGCTCATAAATATTTATTTTGGCCATTTGGAATTAATGCATAATTATTTGTATTGGATTCATATTTGTTATATATTCAAATATACTCCAATAATTCTGATTTTTAATGTGGGGTTTTGGAATAATCCAATTAGTTCCTACAATAAATTTCAGAAGCATATAAAATGGTTTAGTATTTTATCTAAATCAAAACAAATGTCAGAAAATTAGAAAAGAAAACAGAAAAGGGAGAGAGATCTACCTGGGCGCTTACCTGGTGGCCCAGCTGGCCAGCCCACCTGGTGGCCCAGCCCACCAGGGGCAGCCCCGTCTTCTACCTCTTGCCAGTAGGCAGAGGAGAAGCCGGGCACGACACTCGTCGTGGCCACGTCGCCCCGCCACCTCCTGCTTCCCTCCTCGTCGCCCTGGAACTCCCTGAACGACGCCATGCGCCGCCCCATTCCCCTCTCACTCTCCCGTGCCCTCTCCTCTCCTCTCCCTCGCCTTCTCGCTCATGGTCGAGCGCTGCTGTCGCCGCCGTTCGCCATTGCCGCGGCCACCGGCCACCCCTCGCCCTGCCGTTGCGCCCAGGAGCTCCGCCACATCGCCGGCTACCTCTCCGTCAAGTCACGCGCCTCGGGAAGCCCTGCAGCGTCGCCTTCAAGCTCTTCCTCAACCTGCGGCCGCCGGCGACTTCGTCGTCGATTCGCCGAACCCCGTGCCTCCCCTGCCTCGCCAGCAGCACCAGAAGAACCACGATGAGCCGTTGACCCGGTTCCCCCTTGCCCCATCGTCCCTCGCGTCCTCTAGCGCTATCACCACCGCGCCCGCGAGCTCCTCGCCGCCGGCCATGGCGCCACCATGGCCAGGGGCCGAGCCAGCAGCACCCGCACACGTCGTCGTGTTCCTGGTGACGCCAGGAGCCCGTAGAACCTATCCGCATGCCTCCCCGTGCCTTGTAGCCTCGAACCCGAGCTCGCCCGAGCTCCGGCCGCCGCCTCGAGCCTGATTCCGGCGAGCTCCGGCCGCCCCGCAGCCTCCCGCGTGTCCCACTGGATTCGCGCGAGTCTGGGCATCGCGTAGATGAGCTCCGCCGCCCGAATGGTCGCCGGAGCGGCGATCCCGAGCCCCTCCGCCGTGTCTGGCTCGCTGGCGTCAAGCCGCTGGCGGGTGTTGACCCCGCTGACTAGGAGGTTTGACCTCCCATGGGTCGCTGACATGTGGGGCCCGGCCCTATTAATTTTTAGTTTAGGATTAGCTTAAATTAATTAACCTCTGTTAGTTAACCATGACATTGATGGGTGGACCCCGCGTGTCAGGTTTGACCTGGACAGCCGCGTTGACCCGCTGATGTAGTGATGATGTCAGGCTGACGCAATATATCCTTTTCTGGTATTAAAATAAATCAGGAAATTCCAGAATATATTCAAAACTTCAAAAATTCATAGAAATTCAACCGTAACTCAGATTGAAATAATTTATATATGAAAAATTATCAGAAAAATTCAATCTATCCATCTGTACCATTTTCATGCATGACAAACCAACCTATACATGCTGTATATGTGAAAACACACTTATGGCATATTTAAGAGCTTATTTTGGAGTTACATTTGAATCTTTAGTTCAAATGGACTTTAACCAAATGAATGCTAGTTGCATTAGCTCCAATAACATTACATATTCATGCCATGTTCATGCATCATAATGTTGCATATGCTTGTGTTTGATTGCCGACACCGTTCCTTCTCGATAGGTCCTGCTCCGGAGACCGTTCCAGAGTACCTGTCTGAGGAGCAGTGCCTTCCTTGTTGTTCTACCAGGCAAGCAACCCCCTTGTTCATTCCGATACAATCCCACTCTCTCGCCCCTTCTCTCATTTATTGCATTAGGACAACAACGATTCAACTGCTACTTTATGCTGCGATAGTTGAACCCATTCCTCTGCATGACCTGTCATTGCCACAGTAAATAGTAAAAACCCACTAGCATGTGTAGGAATTGATTGAGCCATGTTGTGTTCCTACCATGCCATGCCTGCTATTGCTTAGAGTTGTGTCAGGTCTGATTCATCGGGAATGAATTGGAGTGTTATGATATGTTCTGGTGCTGAGAGTTAAACGTGTGAACACGATTTGGTAAAGGTAGCGGTGAGAGGCCATGTAGGAGTACATGGTGGGTTGTCTCACTGGGACCGTCCTTAAGAACCGAGTTCTGTGTAAGTTGTCCAATGACTAGCTACTACCACACATTGGGCTCCGGGCGCTCCAAGCTCTCTCGACTTATTAACCGCCTTGAGCTCTATCCAGGAGTTGCAAATAGTTTCTGGTGTTTGTAGGTAGTGCTATTTTTCTACCGAGTGGCACCCGGCAGGGTGGACTTGGGACAGACTAGGCACACGTGGCCCGGTGTACCGAGTGGCACCCAGATGGTGGGCTCGGGAACCCTGTACACATCGTTTGGGGCCGTGAGCGAAATCTCGGCCGGATCTCCTTGCGGATGGAACCCGAATAGGCGATAAACCTAGACTAGAGTCTTGCGTGGTTAGTCAGGTCGTGGAGAATTATCCTACACATGATCTAGAGCTTGCAGTCGTAGTCTATGCACTTAAGACTTGGCGACATTACCTTCTTGGTAAACGTTGCGAGATTTACACCGATCACCAGAGTCTCAAGTATATCTTCACCCAACCAGATTTGAACCTTAGGCAAAGACGTTGGTTGGAGTTGATCTCAGATCACGACTTAGGGATTACCTACACCCCAGGCAAGGGGAATGTTATGGCTGATGCGCTAAGTCATAAGTCCTATTGCAACAATCTCATGTTGCAGCAGGGCCAACCACTTCTCCATGAGGAATTATGCAAACTTAACCTCCACCTTGCTCCTCACGGATTCCTTTCTACCTTGGTGGCGAAACCTACTCTTGTGGAACAGATCATCTCTGCTCAGAAGCGGGATACGGGAATTTCCCGGATCAAGAGAAACATTAACAAGGGAGTTGGTGGTAGTTTTTCTATGGATGGTCGCGGTGTTGTTTTCTTTGAGAGTCGCTTGGTGGTTCCCAAGAATCAACATCTTCGACAATTAATCCTTAAGGAGGCGCATGAATCTCCTCTCACGATTCATCCCGGTAGTACTAAGATGTATCAGGACCTACGCCAGAGGTTCTGGTGGACTAGGATGAAGAGAGAAATTGCTCAGTTTATTGCTAACTGTGACGTTTGTCGTCGCGTTAAGGCAGAGCATCAAAGACCTGCTGGCACCCTTCAACCTTTAGCTATTCCTGAGTGGAAATGGGATAAAGTTGGCATGGACTTCATCACCGGTTTTCCCAGGACCAAGAAAGGGAATAACGCTATCTTCGTAGTCATTGATCGTCTTTCCAAAGTGGCTCACTTCCTACCTGTTCGAGAGAGTATCACTGCTAGTCAGCTCGCTGACTTATATATTTCTCGAATAGTGTCACTTCATGGTGTTCCACTAGAGATCAATTCAGACCGTGGTAGTCTTTTCACTTCTCATTTCTGGGAGAGTTTCCAAACTGCCATGGGCACCCATCTTTCTTTCAGTGCCGCTTTCCACCCTCAATCAAGTGGTCAGGTGGAAAGGGTCGACCAGATTCTTGAAGACATGCTTAGAGCTTTTGTTATCTCATTCGGTATGGATTGGGAGAAGTGTCTTCCTTTTGTCGAGTTTGCTTATAACAATAGCTATCAATCCAGCCTCAAGAAAGCTCCTTTTGAGGTTCTGTATGGACGAAGATGTCGAACACCTTTGAACTGGTCAGAAACCGGTGAACGGAAATTCTTTGGACCGGATATGATCCAGGAGGCAGAGGAGCAAGTTCGCATCATTCGTGAGAATTTGAAAACCGCCCAATCTCGTCAAA
The DNA here is from genome assembly GCA_034509565.1 of Triticum monococcum. NCBI lineage: Eukaryota > Viridiplantae > Streptophyta > Magnoliopsida > Poales > Poaceae > Triticum > Triticum monococcum. The sequence goes on from CM067847.1 coordinate 576,365,494, forward strand.
AGAGCCAGTATGACCGTCGTCATAAGGAAGTGGCTTATGAAGTTGGTGATAAGGCTTATCTTCGGGTTACTCCTCTAAAGGGTACCCATCGATTCGGTATCAAGGGCAAGTTGGCTCCTCGTTACATTGGTCCCTTTCTCATTCTCGCTAAATGAGGAGAGGTTGCCTACCAGTTGGAACTACCACCACATCTTTCTCGAGTTCATGATGTCTTCCATGTCTCTCAACTCAGGCGTTGCTTCTCGGATCCCATCCGCGAAGTGGACCACGAAACGCTTGATCTCCAGGATAACCTCACCTATCGAGAGTACCCTGTATGCATCCTTGATCAAGCAGAGCGTGTCACCCGACGTCATAACATCAAGTTCCTCAAGGTTTAGTGGTCTCATCATTCTGAGAGAGAAGCCACTTGGGAGCGTGAAGATCGTCTTCGACTTGAGTACCCCGCTTTCTTCCCGCCGACTCGTGAATCTCGGGACGAGATTTCTTCGAGTGGGGGCGAGTTGTCACATCCCTAGTTCTGGTATGACCTAGGCTAGCCCTTCATGCTTGCATCATGTTTAAACTCCTTTTAAATTTGAAATGGGGATTTGTGAAACCCTCAGAATCATTTCTGAAAATAACCCAAATAAAAAGTGCTCCAAAAGGGTCCAAGAAAATGTTCATGTCTCTCTCTGAAAATATTGGTGAGAGGTAAAATTCAAACCAATATTTTTAGGAGCTCATAAATATTTATTTTGGCCATTTGGAATTAATGCATAATTATTTGTATTGGATTTATATTTGTTATATATTCAAATATACTCCAATAATTCTGATTTTTAATGTGGGGTTTTGGAATAATCCAATTAGTTCCTACAATAAATTTCAGAAGCATATAAAATGGTTTAGTATTTTATCTAAATCAAAACAAATGTCAGAAAATTAGAAAAGAAAACAGAAAAGGGAGAGAGATCTACCTGGGCGCTTACTTGGTGGCCCAGCTGGCCAGCCCACCTGGCGGCCCAGCCCACCAGGGGCAGCCCCGTCTTCTACCTCTTGCCAGTAGGCAGAGGAGAAGCCGGGCACGACGCTCGCCGTGGCCACGTCGCCCCGCCACCTCCTGCTTCCCTCCTCGTCGCCCTGGAACTCCCTGAACGACGCCGTGCGCCGCCCCGTTCCCCTCTCACTCTCCCGTGCCCTCTCCTCTCCTCTCCCTCGCCTTCTCGCTCACGGCCGAGCACTGCTGTCGCCGCCGTTCGCCATTGCCGCGGCCACCGGCCACCCCTCGCCCTGCCGTTGCGCCCAGGAGATCCGCCACGTCGCCGGCTACCTCTCTGTCAAGTCACGCGCCTCGGGAAGCCCTGCAGCGTCGCCTTCAAGCTCTTCCTCAATCTGCGGCCGCCGGCGACTTCGTCGTCGATTCGCTGAACCCCGTGCCTCCCCTGCCTCGCCAGCAGCACCAGAAGAACCACGGTGAGCCGTTGACCCGGTTCCCCCTTGCCCCGTCGTCCCTCGCGTCCTCTAGAGCTAGCACCACCGCGCCTGCGAGCTCCTCGCCGCCGGCCATGGCGCCACCATGGCCAGGGGCCGAGCCAGCCGCACCCGCACACGTCGTCGTGTTCCTGGTGACGCCAGGAGCCCGTAGAACCTATCCGCATGCCTCCCCGTGCCATGTAACCTCGAACCCGAGCTCGCCCGAGCTCCGTCCGCCGCCTCGAGCCTGATTCCGGCGAGCTTCGGCCGCCCCGCAGCCTCCCGCGTGTCCCACTGGATTCGCGCGAGTCTGGGCATCGCGTAGATGAGCTCCGCCGCCCGAATGGTCGCCGGAGCGGCGATCCCGAGCCCCTCCGCCGTGTCTGGCTCGCCGGTGTCAAGCCGCCGGCGGGTGTTGACCCCGCTGACCAGGAGGTTTGACCTCCCATGGGTCGCTGACATGTGGGGCCCGGCCCTATTAATTTTTAGTTTAGGATTAGCTTAAATTAATTAACCTCTGTTAGTTAACCATGACACTGACGGGTGGACCCCGCGTGTCAGGTTTGACCTGGACAGCCGCGTTGACCCGCTGATGTAGTGATGACGTCAGGCTGACGCAATATATCCTTTTCTGGTATTAAAATAAATCAGGAAATTCCAGAATATATTCAAAACTTCAAAAATTCATAGAAATTCAACCATAACTCAGATTGAAATAATTTATATATGAAAAATTATCAGAAAAATTCAATCTATCCATCTGTACCATTTTCATGCATGAAAAACCAACCTATACATGCTGTATATGTGAAAACACACTTATGGCATATTTAAGAGCTTATTTTGGAGTTACATTTGAATCTTTAGTTCAAATGAACTTTAACCAAATGAATGCTACATCTTCATGCCATGTTCATGCATCATAATGTTGCATATGCTTGTGTTTGATTGCCGACACCGTTCCTTCTCGATAGGTCCTGCTCCGGAGACCATTCCAGTGTACCTGTCTGAGGAGCAGTGCCTTCCTTGTTGTTCTACCAGGCAAGCAACCCCCTTGTTCATTCCGATACAATCCCACTCTCTCGCCCCTGCTCTCATTTATTGCATTAGGACAACAACGATTCAACTGCTACTTTATGCTGCGATAGTTGAACCCATTCCTCTGCATGACCTGTCATTGCCACAGTAAATAGTTAAAACCCACTAGCATGTGTAGGAATTGATTGAGCCATGTTGTGTTCCTACCATGCCATGCCTGCTATTTCTTAGAGTTGTGTCAGGTCTGATTCATCGGGAATGAATTGGAGTGTTATGATATGTTCTGGTGCTGAGAGTTAAACGTGTGAACACGATTTGGTAAAGGTAGCGGTGAGAGGCCATGTAGGAGTACATGGTGGGTTGTCTCACTGGGACCGTCCTTAAGAACCGAGTTTTGTGTAAGTTGTCCAATGACTAGCTACTACCACACATTGGGCTCCGGGCGCTCCAAGCTCTCTCGACTTATTAACCGCCTTGAGCTCTGTCCAGGAGTTGCAAATAGTTTCTGGTGTTTGTAGGTAGTGCTATTTTTCTACCGAGTGGCACCCGGCAGGGTGGACTTGGGACAGACTAGGCACACGTGGCCCGGTGTACCGAGTGGCACCCGGATGGTGGGCTCGGGAACCCTGTACACATCGTTTGGGGCCGTGAGCGAAACCTCGGCCGGATCTCCTTGCGGATGGAACCTGAATAGGCGATAAACCTGGACTAGAGTATTGCGTGGTTAGTCAGGTCGTGGCCGACACCCTCGCCAGGCTTCCGCTTGAAGGTTGCCGAGATAGATGACGTGTACATGGCGGTAAGTGGCGAGAGCGTGTGTGATGAAGTACACCCCTGCAGGGTTATCATGATCTATTCGAATAGCCGTGTCCTCGGTCATGGACTTCTTGGATGCTTACGTGGTACATAGACAACTTAAAGTGGATACTCTAAAATGCTCAAGACAAGTGTGAGTGCTATGGATGGCCTTCTCGTAGGGAGACGAGGATGAATCCTTAGTGGTGTATTGATGTGGTGATTAGTGGACTCGCGTGCGCTGCCTCATCTCAAAGAAGTTTCTTGTTGTCGTAGAACAGGATAGCCACTGAGTCAAAGCTGGCTTGCTGCAACTAAACCCCACATTACCTTCTTGATACTAATGCATATATGATAGGATCTGATGTAAGTCTTGCTGAGTACCTTTGTACTCACGTTTGCTTTATTTATGTTTTGCAGACGAGACATCTGTCTTACTAGTAGTTCCGCTTGGACTTCGACGGTTAGCTTGTTACCTCAACTACGATCTTGTACCCTTGGGAGGGTCTTGTAGATAGTCAGGCTTTCTAGCTCTTTTCTTTTGTAGTTGTCTGTACCCAGACATGTAATGCTTCCGTTGCTTGTATGCTCTGAATGATGGGTCATGTGCCCCCTGTTTGTATTTATGCTATGTGGCTCTGTTGAGCCTTTATATATATATGAGTTTGCGTTTTGTTGTGATGCCATGTTGTACAGCACATACTTGCATGTTATGCGTACGTGTGACGTGTATTGCTATGTGTGGGATCCGACAATCTAGTTGTTTATCCTTGGCAGTCTCTCTTATGGGCAAATGTAGTCTAGTGCTTCCTTGAGCCATAGGTGCTGGTATGGGCGGTCGCCTTAGGTGGCTGGAAAGTGTGCACCTAGTTTGAGTCGTCCAAGTTGGCCCACGCTAGTTTTGTTCGTCCCAACGCACGAGCAGGCAATGTAAAAAATGAAGAAAAATGTTTCAATTTGGATGGGCCAATAACATAAGTGCAAGGCAGGCCCTATAGCAGGCTCACGGCCCAAACGAGCGCCTCCCATAGCGATCGACAGCAGGAAAAATCCCAATTCATTCGCTCCAGCCTCCAGTCTGGTTCGCTCCTAACCTAGCTGCCGCTGGACAGACTGACACAGCACTTCCTCGTGCCCTCGTTGGAGGGCGGTCGCCGGGCTTCAAGCGAACGGAAGGACAAGAAGATGAAGATCCAACCCTGGGTGTAGCCTGCGTGGGAGGCAGCGGCGGCAGCACGGGCATGGCATCGAGCTTGCGCAAATGGATAATCGCAGCTTGCAAGAGTAGCATGCGCAACGAGCTGGTACATCACATCCCTGATTATATCTAATTCAACTCTTCAATTTCTGGCCAATAGTTAAACCTGACGGTGTTGTAAAACTGCTTGTATGTAGGAAATCTATGAGAAAATGAAACCAATTTCTACTTATTTTATAACTCCCCCAATCAATACTGAACTGACTGAATCTGATGTATCTAATCAAGTTTTTGGTGCAAACATACAAGCTCATGTTGTTCTTGAGCCTGAAGTGTCTAATGAACAGACTGCTAATGAAGGATTTGATGCAAACATTTTACATGCTCCTGGTGATGAACATATAGTGTCTAATGAGGGATCTAATGCAAGCATTTTGCAAGCTCATTGAAGGATTTAGTGTCTAATGATGATCTACTATGTTGAGAGAGACAGAGATTTGCAAGCATTGATGACAAGAAAATTATAGTGCATTTTCATAGCTTGAGGAAACGTCGAGGCCATCTACCAGAAAGTCCCCGTATCATGACAACATAGCATAAATACTTTTCTAATCTATTGTTTGAAACTATAGGCATACTTGTGCAGGATAGATATATTGATATGTAGTTTGCGCACTAGTTATACGTGCAATTACACTTCGATATTTTCAGCAAGAGAACGAATAATTCAAGCAGGTATAGACCATGTTTGCAGTCCTTGTACACCATGTTGCATTTTGTGGTTTTTGGTTCTTGCATCATTTAGTGTTTATAATCTGAACTACTTTGGATCATTAGCTGGTTTTCAAAGTGCATGTAGCTTCACATTTCTCAAGTTATGTTGATTTCCAGAGTGCAAGTGCCTTCGTATTTTTTAAGTTAAATGTTCTCCCCTGGTAACTTGAATTCGTGGATCAGCCACTGCACACAAATCATACACGAATGCCAGTATGAATTAAATGAAATGCAGGGACTTACGCTAGCTCGTTGTACAGGCTCACTGCAGCTCTGCTTGCGCTTGGGATGTTCCATGTACAAGTCCATGTTACCACTTGCTTGGATGTGCAGGCCTTGTGCTCCTTGCATCCACCTCCGCATTTTTGACACGGCAAATGGTTGATCAAATAAGAGGAATCGACCTTGATGTTGTACCGGAGGACAGATACTTACAAGGTTATACGGGTGTGCAGGATGTGTACCAGATCCCGTAGCGCCGTCATGCTTCACTAAAAAAATGGATTTGCTTGTTTCAGATGATATCTCCAGAAGAAATAAGAGTTAAAGTCAGAGTTGCATAGGCGTGTAAGCTAAGAGAGAAGTGAAAGGATATCCAAACATCGTCGGAATAGTGCACAAGGGAGTGATGTGTGGATACCTAGTCCGGGCCGGCGTTTGGGCATGCTCGCCTAGCTAGAGTGCGGGTCACTTCAGAGCCATTGAAGGTGATGTGCTGGCGTTGGCTGGCCACACACGGATGCATATCTTGAGTGGCAGCGGAGCGCTATGATGCGATGGACAAGACCGTTGGTGAAGCCCCAACGGCCTCGGGGGGCGGAGGTGTGATGATGTGCTTGGTGAAGTAGCCCCGGTGAGCTGGGAGACGGCGTCGGTGAAGCGCACCTGATGTAGTGGAACTCGTCTGTGAGGCACGTCGGTTGCGGCGGCCGACGTTGTGGGTGGACCACCCGGTGCAGTGGACAACGGCGTAGATGAGGTAGCTCCGGTGCGGTGGTGAAGCGCGACCGTCGTCTTCGTCATTGTCGTCCGGTACAGAGGTGGGGAGCGGTGGGGAAAGAGACGAGACGAGGGGCGATTCAAGGGTTGGCGGCGAATTAGGGATTTGAGCAATCTGGGCGCCGAAGGGGACGGTGGAGAAGAGAGATTTTGCAGGGCTGGAATTGGGGCCGCCAGATATTTCAATCCGAAACATGGAAGCGCGAACTTATATTGTCATCGTCCTTTTTTTGGGGGGGGAGGGGGTGGGTGGCTGGTTGCTACGCGTCCGTCCGACACACGCGACCACCCCAATAGGACTATGCTTCGGTGCCTTAAGGCACCTGCCTTTGTGTCCATGACATGTGGGCCCAACAGGTGGCTGGCCCACATGTCAGTGACCCAAAGGCAGTTGCCTTTAAGGCACCGAAGTAGCGTCCACCCCGACACGACCCTGGTCTGCCTGGTGCGCCTACATTTGAGAATGCAAATGAATCTTCTTTCATTTGCAAACGAATCTGTATGTATTACCATGCCCGTGTTTTCCTTGCAATAATTAGTCATTCGAAACGAGATACTCCATCCGTTCACTTTTGTAAGTCGTTTCAGATAACTTAAAATGAATTGTTTTGCACATTGTCTGAAATGTCTTCAAGGTCTTATAGAAGTGAACAGAGGGAGTACTATAAATTAATTAATGAGGAGTTATTTGAAAAAAATCGAAACGGTACCCACGCTAACGTGGATTAGAGTGTGTGTCACATAATTAGTTATTTGAATTAGAGTGTGTGTCGCGTAGTTAGTTATTTGAATTAGAGTGTGTGTCACGTAGCGATCTCCAATTCTAACGTGGATTTCGCATTTCACTGTATCCACGCTACTTTTTTAATACAAATTCATATGTATATGATGAACACCATGGTAGTGAGAAGACTTTTGGATGGATTCAAACATATGACCTACAAAATAGCACAACAAACTGAGTCAATGTCAACTTTTCCAAACTTAGTATGGCATGAATTCGAAATAATTACCCATGTGCCTGGTCCTCGGTTCAAATCTTACAATGTACACCGAATTGAAACATCGATATTAAGTCTCGTACTATGTACTCCCTCCATTCGGAAATACTTGTCCTAGAAATGGTTGTATCTAGACTTGTTTTAGTTCTAGATACAACCATTTTTAAGGCAAGTATTTCCGAACGGAGGGAGTACATTCAAATGTTGTTTTAACCCCCCCCCCCCCCCCGCACAAATGCTACATACTTCCTGTATCGGTCAATCTTCCTCTCCTAACCACCTTAGGAAGCTATCGGTTTCCAACACATGTTCATTCTTTCTCTCCATGTTTCGATCTCTAAGTCTCTCAACTACACAACCCCTTTTCCACTCTGTTACCAAATGTATTTACCTCACACACCCGCCACTCCACCCCATGCTGAGCTCTCTCTCTCCCCCCTCTCCCTCTCACCCTCTCGCGCTAAATACATGCATTGCATATCTAGCCCCCAACCTCTCGTGCACACGCACACATGTTGTATATCTAGCTAGGTAACTCCCTCGAGACTGTCTCACCCTTTCTTCCGCACGGCAGGTCACACTCGCTCAATCTCGCTCTCTTTATCTGAGTCTCGTTTAACCTCGTTTTCTTTCACACACAAATGATATATCTCCCTGTTCGGGCCTCGATCGACACACTCTATACTCTCTCACAAAGATTGTCTATCTAGGTCAGTCCATCCAAGCCGCCGCCACTCTTTCGACCTCATGGTGGGCCATGCTCACTCAATCTCTCTCTCTCTCTGTATGTCTTGATTGACCTCGCTCTTTCTCGGACGAAAACGATATATCACCATGTTTGAGCCCAATTCGACCTATTCACATTGTATACTCTCTCACGCACATCGTCTATCTAGGTCACTCTCTCCAACCCGTCTCACTCTTTCGATCGCACGGCGACCCTATGTGATCGGTTGACCTTGCTTCCTCCCACGCACAAAATATATCTACACGTCTGTGACTGGATCATCTCTCAAGCTCTATCTTACAGCCCCCACCCTTGCCAAAAAGCTCAATCGGACAATATCTCTCCAGAGCATATATATTTGTTCAGTGAATGTCGGACCACACTCACTTTGTCTCTCTATCTATATGTCTCTCAGTTGACCTCGCTTTCTCACACCATATCTTCCACGCGTTGAAGCTACTACCTCTCCATCCCTCGCAAAGCCGGAGCTATTTACATTGCGAGGGGCACTCCAATCTTGTATTAATTTGTGTAGGCATTTGTTCCGGTCGGTTTAGATTATATTTTCGTAGCATTCGGCCCACAACTACTCCAAACACCGTTGCAACCCACGCAACTCCCCTAGTTGATTTCCCTCTGGCTCAGTCATCGCTCTCTCGCATGTCCTTTCTCGCCTTCAACGTCGCACCATGGTATTATTGAAAAAACTATGTTGTTCTCTTTAATTATTATAAATAAGCTACAAAACTACACACCGATAGTCCACTTGGAATGGAACAAATTTCGACCCACAAATTAAAGTGCTACAAACTACACACCTAGGGGCCCACCTGTCATGAAAAAAATTGGACCCATATACAAATTAAAAATAAAGGATGAGGATCGAACATGCGACCGGGCCTTCAAGCCGCACGTCAATAGGCAAGATACGTAGAATAGCAATGTTTGTTGTACCCCCTTTGTTCACATAATGTTTTTATATTACCACAACCTAATTAATGGATAACATGTATGCTCTCTCTCTCTTTTCCTTCACTTACTGGTGCGTTCCATGGGTGCTCTCTCTCTCCTCCCCTTCTGCGTTTAGACGCATGAGCTAACAGGAAGAACTCGCGGGCAATGTTGCCGTTGACCATATCTGGACGCGTTCACAAGTCACGGCACCAGTTTCACGTACTAGCAGCACTAGTCAGTGTGTACGTGCAATGCACGTTAATTTGGAAGTATATTAAGTGCATGGGGATATTAACTACTAGGATATTATTTGTGTGTTGTCATGTGATTAGCACTATTTTTGGCATGAAATTAACTGCACGCTAAACATGTTGAGCGCTCAACATTGAAGCAGTCTAGGTCGTTGGATGACAAGGAATACATGTGTCTTGATGACGTTTTATATTTAATTTGATACAGCTCTAGCAGAACATTCAATCGATCAAACCATACATTTCGTTCAGTCTGACTCTGACTTTAAATTATACGACGATCGATATAAAATAAACGGAAATGATAAACGTTCGGATTTTAAGCATGGAAATCTGAACGTTTTTCGTGGCAAATTTAGATTACGCGGCGGCGGCGGGGGCGTCTCGCGGTGGGAAGCGGCTCCTCTGCCGTGCTCTGTGTGTCGTCGGGCCACTGACCGAAGGCGACGGCGGCGTCTTGCGCCATTGTTGGCGTACTCCTGGACGTTGGCCTAGCTTCAAGGAAGGCCAAAATGTTCTGGACTTCGGAGCGAGTCAACTGGCGGGAGGAGGCGACTGGCGTTGGTGCAAGGACGCGGTCGACGGCGGCCATCTATGCCGCTGAGGGGGGGCACTGGCACCCGCGCGGGGACAGGCGCTGTCAACGGCGCGGCGGAGACATTCGTGTGCATGGGCACCGGCACGGGCGCGCACGTTAGTGCACGCGCAGGCGCATGCGCTGGCGGCTGCACGGGCACCGGCACGGGCGTGCATGTCAGTGCACGCGCAGGCGCATGCGCTGGCAGGTGCACGGGAATGGGCGCTGGCACAGTCGGGGCGACGGGAGCCGGAACGGGAGCGGGGACAGGCGCGGCGTCTTCCCGCAAGGCTAGTTCAAGCTCGTCCCAAAGCGCCTTATGTTCTTGAGACTCCGGCTGGGTGTCTTCCTCGGGAAACTAGAACACTAAGGGCAGACCATCGTGATGTGGCATGGCGTACGTTTAGGTCAGGCTACTTGGAGGTAGATGACAGGAGAATCGGAGAGGAAGAGAGAGGATTGTAGCGATACCGGGTAGTGCAGGGTTGATTTTAAACTGCGGCGCCAGCGACATTAAAAGTGGGAGCAGTTGGGACGACGGTGGGCGGCGGAGCCTGGTCAAAGGGCTCGCCTCCTGGTGAGCCTGCATAGAGGTCTGCTCGCATGCCTCCCGTCGACTCACACACTTGCTCGGACGGCACCTGCCAATGAGAAGCTGGGACTCGTGGCGGCACATAAATGCCCACGGTTTCAATAGTGAAAGCGTTCGCCTTAACGTGACAGGTCTTTCTTTGTTCCAAAATACCTTGGCTCTTCATTTGTGCAACTTGTCATAAGCAGCTTGTCTCAAATTGAAGAAAAAATTACGAAGTAATATTTGTGCCATATCACGTGACCATGCTTAATTAGTTTCAAGAATTTATGCTCACTTTTGGATTTTCTGAAATTTAAGATCCAGGATTCGAAACAATATCATAACCTGCATCATGCAATAAATTTTCAAGCCGTACATCTGTCCTATTGTATTTCTTAAGAAAGGATTTGGTCAAACATTTTGCTTAGTTAGACTTCAGACAAGTTATATATGCAGAGTAAAAGGATAATCCCTCCGTACCAGTGCATTGCCTGATATATTAACTCAAGTACTAGGCACGAACAAATGGGCTCAATTCTGTGCTCATCCTGGTGTAGTAGTAGTAGTAGTAGTAGTAGTACTAGGCAATGCAGTTGACAGGTGACCTTGACAAGCGGCGACCGAGTGAATTGAACCGTGCTCGGCACGGTAGGTAACGTTGTCTAGTTACTAAAGCATCCCTCCGTTGTTCATAGTAGTCATTATGGACCGGGGACATGAGGGGAATTTCCTAGGGCTGGAATTCTGGCCGCCAGATATTTCGACTTGAAACGCTGAGGCTCGACTGGTTGGGGTTGCCTAATGTGCATACCACGCACGCCACCGAAGGACACGAGCCCGGTTCTTTTAGGATCAACAGAGCCAAGGTCTGGCTGGTACGCCGTTGGGTCCTACCATTTGAGAATACGAAAGGAACCTTTTAAATTGCCGAACGAATCTACGTGTATTACAATACCCGTATTTTCCTTGCAAATACTAATCTCAACGTGGTAATTGATTTATGACGAGTTTTTGAATTAGAGTGAGTTTGTGATATAATGATCTCAACATGGATTTCACATTTCATGGTATCCCTAGTAATTTTTCCAATGCAAATTCAAATTTAAAAGATGAACAATATGGAGGTGATAAAACTTTGTATGTATCAAGCATATGACCACACACACACAGAGAGACACACGCACGAACACAACAACAATCCAATAAGTATAGTGCATCTATTTTTCCAAACCATACATGTATGACACGAATTCAAAAATACTCCTTCTATTCCTAAATATTAGTCTTCTAGAGAGTTCAACAAGTGACTACATACGAAGCAAAATGAGTGAATCTAGACTCTAAAATATGTCTATATACATCCGTATGTGCCAGTCCATTTGAAGCCTCTAAAAAGACTAATATTTAGGAACGAAGGGAGTAAAATGTAAGACATCCATGGTCCTCAGTTTAATATTTAAAATGAACATGAAACTGAAACATGAATATTAAGTCTAGTACTACAGTACATGCAAATGTTGTGTTTAGGCGGAGGTATGATTGTCGGGGGTCAACCCCTCGACCTTAGATAAAATTGTGGAGCTCCGTTTAGGGTTGTTTAGATTATATTTGTCCCCACCCTCCCAACCATCGATTGGTTGTGCACCCCCCACCCCTCCTCCCCGGGAGAATATCGTGTGCCCCCATACCTTAGATGCTATATACTGATACGAGTTGCTTGGAGCTTGTAGATCTAAGATATAGCAGCTCACATGATGTGTCTTAATATTTTTGCAGGAAACCTTGATGAGTTTGAGAATTGCACACAATTTGTACAAAAACTACTTAGATGCCCTTTGATCCCATATCCAACGACCTTGAAGCTCGTATCACCGTAGCATCTAAGATGAAGGAGGACATCATATTCTCCTGTATGTAAGAATATCATGTGCTACCACACCTTAGATGATTTGGTGATACAAGCTCTTCGGAGGCGTTGGATTTGTGACCCAACACCTCCTCGATGGTTCGAATGGTTTTTTGCAGAAAAGCCCCAAAAGAGTTCGGCCACTGCTTAAAAACACAAAGACTGCTCAAATGCCATTGGATCTCAGATCAAACGACCTCCAAGCTCGTATCACCATAGCATCCAACCTGCGATAGCACCTTATGTTTTCTCGCACGGGAGAGTATGAGGTGCTCCCGCACCGCAGCTAGATTCTATGGTGATACGAGTTCACTGAGATCTAACGGCCCATAGTAGGAGGTTTGAATGTTTTTTGCAATATACGGCTGATAGAGTTTGGGAAATGCGCAGAAAGTACAAGTACTACGCATGTTCCATCTGATCACTGATCTTACGACCTAGATGCATGTTCCATCTGATCACTGATCATACGACCTAGATGCTCATATCATCATAGCGGGTAATTAAGCTACGGGGAGCACCTAATATGAGCACAGGGGAGCCATTGGATCGAAGATGCAGCGGCACACACGAGGCCTGAATGTTTTATTTGCAAAAAAACCTTTGGAGAGTTTGGAAATTGCGCATAATTACAAAGACTAATCCCAAGCCATTGGATCTCACTTCCGACGGTTTAAAAACTTGTATCACCATAGTATCTAAGCTGCGGGGTGGATGTGATATTCTATGTCGCTGTCATTTTTGTTCGTAAACTTGCAAAATATGTGTAACTCGTGCCGTTACTTGTCTAACCGTGCAAAGTGTTTGTTCAAAAAAACCATCCTACACTGAAATATCGGAACAACACACGGGGGTCCCACTTGTCATCAATCAAATTTGGACCTAAAACTAACAAATCTGAAAGACGAGATTCGAACTGGCAACCTGGACTACAAAGTGTAAGTCGATAGCCTGAAAAAACGAACGGTTGTTGGCTTTGTCCCATAACTTGATTTTATACAATACTTGCGTTGAGTAGAGTAGAGGGAGTGCCTCGTCAACACGTGCATGATCGTTGTCTCACTTACTGGTGGGTCCCAGGGGAATGCGTGGGAGCCAACCGGCTGGGTCGGAACGGAATGTGTGGTCGTGTTCATCGGGAGGGCTTGGACGGAATAGGCGATGGAAACGAGGCCTGGCGTACCGCACAATGGAGGAAACGGACCTCCTACATTCAGAACGGGGTCCTGTTGATCAGGAGGGGTCTAGCGTACCGCAAAACGGAGGAAACGGACCTCCTACGGTCGAAACGGGGATCCTGTTGATTGGGATGGGTGTGGCGTACCGCAAACGGACAAAATAGACCTCCTACGGTCGAAACGGGGGTCTGTTGATTGGGAGGGGTGTGGTGTACCGCAAAACAGAGGAAACGGACTTGTGTTGGAGCGCTATGGTCGAAACAGGGGTCATGTTCATCAGGAGGGGTGTGGCGTACCGCAAAATGGGACTCCACGGGATACTGTTCATCTCCACCGTCGACCTCCTCCAGCCTCCACGGGCTCCTGTTCATCCAGCCTCCACCGCGCGCTACTCCACCGGCTACTGTTCAACCACCCCTCCACAGGCACCCCTCCACCGTCTACTGTTCATCCAGCCCTCCACACCACGGGGTCCTGTTCAACCACCCCTCCACGGGCACCCCTCCACCGTCTACTGTTCATCCAGCCCTCCACGACACCACGAGGTCCTGTTCATCCAGAGGCAACGCCACTGCTCACTATTCATCCAACCCCCCCCCCCCCCCCGCAATGCTCACTGTTCATCCCAGAGACAGCATCGATCGGCTTCCGTTAGCAGCAGTAGCGAAGGAATCGCTCGATCGGGTTCAGTTAACAGCCATCGATCGATCGCTCGGGTTCAGTAACGCGTAGCCTGCAGTGCAATCGCTCGGGTTCAGTTAGAGCCCAACGCCTCGCTCGGGTTTAGGTAGAGCCAACGCCTCGCACACACGCGTGTACGTGTACGAGAGAAACGTGCATCGCTCGGCCCCCGACCTCCCACCGTAACCGGGAACTCCCCGAAATTTTCCTCCCCCTCGCTTCTACCATGGTTTTTTCCGTCATGGACGGCCCAAAGAATGTCATGCAGCTGCGTCTCTGGCCCGCCCAGGACGAAAAGCCCATTTTTGTCATGACTTTTTGTCATAGAAGTAGGAGCCCACCACATCTATGATGATACCGGGTTTTGTCACAATTATCATCATAGAAGTGGCATATGTATGACAGAAAAAAAATCCGTTCGGCCCAAAATGTCACGGATGTGTCTTTTTTTTGTAGTGGTGCTTGGGTCGCTGGTGCTGCTACGGGCCAACCAGTTGTCCTCGCCCGCACAAAAGCGGGTCATGAGGCTTGTTAGGGCTGCCATCGTTCTCGGTTTTTCTTGGCCGAGGTGTCTAGCGAGCCATTCATCTCGGACGCTGTGTTTAAAAGCTGCTAAGGCTTCGGCGTCCGGACAGTCAACGATTTGGCTCTTCCTGGTGAGGAACCTGTTCCAAAGCTTTCGGGCGGACTCTCCGGACTGTTGGTTTATATGACTTAAATCATCTGCATCCGGAGGTCGGGCATAAGTCCCTTGAAAATTGGCCCATAAAGCGTCCTCGAGCTCCTCCCAACTTCCAATTGAGTTTTCGGGGAGGCTTTTCAGCCAGTGCCGAGCTGGCCCTTTAAGCTTGAGGGGCAAGTATTTAATGGCATGGAGATCGTCTCCACGAGCCATATGAATATGGAGGATAAAATCCTCTATCCAGACTCCAGGGTCTGTGGTCCCGTCGTACGCCTCTATGTTCACCGGTTTGAATCCCTCCGGGAATTCGTGATCCAGCACCTCGTCAGTGAAACATAGTGGGTGTGTGGCACCCCTGTATTGGGATGTGCCATGGTGTTCGGACGGTTTTAGTATTCGGTTTTGGTTTTGTACCGGAGCGCGCTTCCTAGATCCGTAGATGGATCTGGTCGTGCCGGATTTTTGGCGCAAGTTCTCACGTAGATCATGTGTTGACTTATGCGCGACCTTGTTAGCCGCTCTATCACGCTCACAAGGTGGTGGATCCGGCCGGTTGGCCGTATCATTCTTCGGCTGTGTGGGCTCTATGGCCTCATCGTCGAATTCCGGTAATAGCTTGCGCTTTGGATAGCTATTTGTGTGGTAACTTCCACCATACTTTGTTACTTTGTTCCACCTGTTGTTGAGCGTATCTTGTGCGGCCTTAAGCCTTTGCTTCTGTTTCTTCAGGCTCCTTGCTGTGGCAATAAGCCTTCTGCGGAGGTTCTCTTGCTCCAGGTGCGTTTCTGGGATGATGTGTGCATCTTTGTCTGGACTGCTTTCTTCCCGAGATGGGGTTTGATGAGGCTTATCCTTGGCGGCGTCGTGTTCGGACGTTGGATCCGTACTATGTTTGCAGTTTGCATCTTGTTCGTTTTCTGCCACCGGGGTGGTGCAGTTGTTGTTTCTTCCAGAGTCGAGTGGACTATTATTTCCTCTTGCGCTGTTATCGCTGTTTTTGCTATGGCAGGACTTAGAGCGGCGCTGCTGACGTTGGCGCTTGGGTTGCTTGGAGGGTGCACCCCCCCCCCCACTATCTCTTCACCATTGCACTCTCTAGGTGTATCGACCATGTATACGTCATGTGATGAAGTGGTGGTCCGCTGTTCTGTGGGCAGTGGTTCATGTTCGTCTCCGGCATCGTCGTCCATACCATCGATGTCTTCGGAGTCGCAGTCGAGCATGTCCGTTAAGTCGTCGACAGCGGCTACTAAGTGGGTGGTGGGTGGGCAGCGAATTTCTTCGTCGTCCGCATCCCATTCTAGCCGGACATAGTTCGACCAAGGTTCTCCTGACAGGGAGAGAGACCTTAATGAATTTAGCACATCTCCAAAAGGTGAGTGCTGAAAGATATCCGTGGAGGTGAACTCCATGATCGGCGCCCAGTCGGACTCGACGGGCACGGATGTGAGCGGCTCTGAGTCCGTGGCCGGAGATGAATCCAGTGGTTCGGCGACGCGTCTCTCGTAAGGGGTGAAGTCAGTATCCGGCTCTATCGCCACTGAGAGTGCAGCCTCCATGGCGGGGTCCATCCCTCCGCTCTCGGATGGCGCGACTTGCTCCGGATTAATGGCCGGAGTAGTTGCGGATGCGATCTCCCGAACATTGTCAGACGGTAGAGTTACGTCATGCTCGTCGCGACTGTGCGGCATGTTCGACATGGGCTCGAATCCGTCGAAGATCAAGTCTCCGCGGATGTCGGACGTGTAGTTCAAGTTTCCAAATCTGACCTGATGGCCAGGGGCGTAGCTCTCGATCTGCTCCAGATGGCCAAGCGAATTGGCCCGCGGTGTGAAGCCGCCGAATACGAAGATCTGTCCGGGGAGGAAAGCCTCACCCTGGACCGCATCGCTAGCGATGATCGAAGAAGCCATCCAGCCTTATGGTGATGACACAGTGGAACTCTCAATGAAAGCACCAATGTTGGTGTCAAAACCGGCGGATCTCGGGTAGGGGGTCCCGAACTGTGGGTCTAAGGCAGATGGTAACAGGAGGCAGGGGACACAATGTTTACCCAGGTTCGGGCCCTCTTGATGGAGGTAATACCCTATGTCATGCTTGATTGTTCTTGATAATATGAGTAGTACAAGAGTTGATCTACCACGAGATCAAAGAGGCTAAACCCTAGAAGCTAGCCTATGGTATGATTGTATGTTGTCCTATGGACTAAAACCCTCCGGTTTATATAGACACCGAAGGGGGCTAGGGTTACACAAGGTCGGTTACAAAGGAGGAGATATACATATCCGTATTGCCTAGCTTACCTTCCACGCCAAGTAGAGTCCCATCCGGACACGGGACGAAGTCTTCAATCTCGTATCTTCATAGTCCAACAGTCCGGCCAAAGGATATAGTCTGGCTGTCCGGAGACCCCCTAATCCAGGACTCCCTCATAGTTCATCACAGAAAACTGTTCTTGTGATGCCTACACCAATTAGTGAGGAAGCTAATGATGATGATCATGAAACTTCATATCAAGTTACTACCGAACCTCATAGGTCAACCAGAGTACATTTCGCACTAGAGTGGTACCGTAATCCTGTTCTGGGAGTCATGTTACTAGACCATGACGAACCTACGAACTATGAGGAAGCGGTGATGAGCCCAGATTCCGCAAAATGGCTTGAGGCCATGAAATCTGAGATGGGATCCATGTATGAGAACAAAGTATGGACTTTGGTTGACTTGCCCGATGATCGGCAAGCCATAGAGAATAACTGGATCTTCAAGAAGAAGACTGACGCTGATGGTAATGTTACTGTCTATAAAGCTCGACTTGTTGTGAAAGGTTTTCAACAAGTTCAAGGAGTTGACTACGATGAGACCTTCTCACCCGTAGCGATGCTTAAGTCTATCTGAATCATGTTAGCAATTGTCGCAGTTTATGATTATGAAATTTGGCAAATGGACGTCAAAACTGCATTCCTTAATGGATTTCTTAAAGAAGAGTTGTATATGATGCAACTAGAGGTTTTGTCAATCCTAAAGGTGTTAACAAAGTATGCAAGCTCCACCGATCCATTTATGGACTGCTGCAAGCATCTCGGAGTTGGAATATACACTTTGATAGTGTGATCACAGCATATGGTTTTATACAGACTTTCGGAGAAGCCTGTATTTACAAGAAAGTGAGTGGGAGCTCTGTAGCATTTCTAATATTATATGTGGATGACATATTGTTAATTGGAAATGATATAGAATTTCTGGGTAGCATAAAAGGATACTTGAATAAGAATTTTTCAACGAAAGACCTCGGTGAAGCTGCTTATATATTAGGAATCAAGATCTATAGAGATAGACCAAGATGCTTAATTGGACTTTCACAAAGCACATACCTTGATAAACTTTTGAAGAAGTTCAAAATGGATCAGTCAAAGAAAGGGTTCTTGCCTGTGTTACAAGGTGTGAAGTTGAGTCGGACTCAATGCCCGACCACTGCAAAAGATAGAGAGAAAATGAAAGTCATTCCCTATGCCTCAGCCATAGGTTCTATCATGTATGCAATGCTATGTACCAGACCTGATGTGTGCCTTGCTATAAGTTTAGTAGGGAGGTACCAAAGTAATCCAGGAGTGGATCACTGGATAGCGGTCAAGAACATCCTGAAATACCTGAAAATGACTAAGGATATGTTTATCGTTTATGGAGGTGACAAAGAGCTTGTCGTAAATGGTTACGTTGATGCTAGCTTTGACACTGATTCGAGTGACTCTAAGTCGCAAAATGGATATGTATTTATATTGGATGGTGGAGTTGTCAGTTCGTGCAGTTCCAAGCAAAGCGTCGTGGTGGGATCTATGTGTAAATCGGAGTACATAGCTACTTCGGAAGCATCAAATGAAGGAGTCTGGATGAAGGAGTTCATATCTGATCTAGGTGTAATACCTAGTGCATCGGGTCCAATGAAAATCTTTTGTGACAATGCTGGAGCAATTGCCTTAGCGAAGGAATCCAGATTTCACAAGAGAACCAAAAACATCAGGAGACGCTTCAACTCCATCCGTGATCAAGTCAAGGAGGGAGACATGGAGATTTGCAAAATACATACGGATCTGAATGTTGCAGACCCATTGACTAATCCTCTTCCACGAGCAAAACATGATCAACACCAAGACTCCATGGGTGTTAGAATCATTACAATGTAATCTAGATTATTGACTCTAGTGCAAGTGGGACATTGAAGGAAATATGCCCTAGAGGCAATAATAAAGTTGTTATTTATATTTCCTTATATCATGATAAATGTTTATTATTCGTGCTAGAACTGTATTAACCGAAAACTTGATACATATGTGAATACATAGACAAAACAAAGTGTCACTAGTATGCCTCTACTTGACTAGCTCATTAATCAAAGATGGCTAAGTTTCCTGACCATAGACATTTGTTGTCATTTGATGAACGGGGTCACATCATTAGGAGAGTGATGTGATGGACAAGACCCACCTGTTAGCTTAGCATAATGATCATTAAGTTTTATTGCTATTGCTTTCTTCATGACATATACATATTCCTTTGACTATGAGATTATGCAACTCCTGAATACTGGAGGAACACCATGTGTACTATCAAATGTCACAACGTAACTGGGTGATTATAAAGATGCTCTACATGTGTCTCTGAAGGTGTTTGTTGGGTTGGCATAGATCAAGATTAGGATTTGTCACTCCGTGTATCGAAGAGGTATCTCTGTGCCCTCTCGATAATGCACATCATGATAAGCCTTGCAAGCAATGTGACTAATGAGTTAGTTACGGGATGATGCATTATGGAACGAGTAAAGAGACTTGTTGGTAACGATATTGAACTAGGTATGAGGATACCGACGATCGAATCTCGGGCAAGTAACATACCGGTGACAAAGGGAATGTCGTATGTTGTCATTGCGGTTTGACCGATAAAGATCTTCGTAGAATATGTAGGAACCAATATGAGCATCCAGGTTCCGCTTTTGGTTATTGATCGCAGATGTGTCTTGGTCATGTCTACATAGTTCTCGATCCCGTAGGGTCCACACGCTTAATGTTCGATGATGATTTGTATTATGAGTTATGTGTTTTGGTGACCGAAGACTGTTCGGAGTCCCGAATGGGATCACGGACATGACGAGGAGTCTTGAAATGGTCGAGAGGTAAAGATTGATATATTGGACGATAGTATTCAGACACCAGAATAGTTTCGGATATTTATCGGAGTACCGAGGGGTTACCGGAACCCCACAGGAAAAGTAATGGGCCACATGGGCCATAGGGGAGAGAGAGGGCAGCCCACAAGGGGTGGCGCCCCTCCCCCATGGGGAGTCTGAATTGGACGAGAGGAGGGGCGCGGGCCCCCTTTCCTTCTCCCTCTCCCTCTCCTTCCCCCTTTCCCCCTCTAAAAGAAGGAAGGGCGAATAGGACTAGGAGTCCAAGTGGGTTCCCCCCCCACTTGGCGCGCCCCTAGGGCCGGCCTCCTCCCCTCTCCTCCTTTATATATGGGGGCAGGGCCACCCCAAAGCACATCAATTGTTTCTTAGCCGTGTGCGGTGCCCCCTCCATCGTTTACTCCTATGGTCATATTGTCGTAGTGCTTAGGCGAAGCCCTGCGCGGATCACATCACCATCACCGTCACCACACCATCGTGTTGACGAAACTATCCCTCGACACTTTGCTAGATCAAGACTTTGAGGGATGTCATCGAGTTGAACGCGTGCTAAACTCGGAGGTGTCGTACGTTCGGTACTTGATCGGTTGAATCGAGAAGACGTTCGACTACATCAACCGCGTTAAACCGCTTTCGGTCTACGAGGGTACGTGGACACACTCTTCCCCTCGCGTTGCTATGCATCTCCTAGATAGATCTTGCGTGATCGTAGGAATTTTCTTGAAATTGCATGCTACGTTCCCCAACATCTTCACCTCAACCGGAACCACAATTAGTTACCCCTCAACCTACTGCACCTACTAAAAATATTGAATATGAAATTCCTTAGGGTATGATAAAACAACTGCTAGCTAATCCTTACACAGGAGATGGAACCGAACATCCTGATATGCACTTGATATACGTGGAATAAATTTGTGGATTGTTTAAGCTTGCAGGTCTACCCATAGATGAAGTTAAGAAGAAGGTTTTCCCTTTATCTTTGAAGGGAAAATCATTGGCATGGTATAGGCTATGCGATGATATTGGATCTTGGAATTGGAGTTTCACCAAAAAATTATCCTATGCATCTAGTTCATCGTGGTCGGAATTACATATATAATTTTTGGCCTCGTGAAGGAGAAAGTATAGCTCTAGCTTGGGGGAGGCTTAAGTCAATGTTATATTCATGCCCCAATCATGAGCTCTCAAGAGAACTTATTATCCAGAATTTTTATGCTCGGCTTTCTCATATTGATCGATCCATGCTTGATACTTATTGTGTTGGTTCTTTTATGAAGAAAACTATTAAATTCCGGTGGGATCTTTTGGAAAGAATTAAATGCAACTCTGAAGATTGGGAACTCGACGAAGGTAAAGAGTCGGGTATTAAGCTTAAGTTTGATTGTGTTAAATCTTTTATGAATACCGATGCTTTTCAAAAGTTTAGCACTAAATATGGACTTGACTTTGAGATAGTAGCCTCCTTTTGTGAATCATTTGCTACTCATGTTGACCTCCCTAAGGAGAAATGGTTTAAATATAACCCACCTATTAAAGAAGAAATTAAAGAACACGTACTAGCTAAAGAGGAAACTATTATTTGTAATGTTGATCCAGTTGTTCCTACTGCTTATATTGAAAAAACACCTTTCCTTGTTAGGATCAAGGAACATGCTAAAGTTTCAACTATGGTCAACAAAAGTTATATTAGAACACCTAAACCAGATGAACAAATCAAAGTATAACCTAGTGTTGCTATGTTTAAGGATCTCCTGGAAGAAAATATAGATGGGCATGTTATTTACTTCTAAGCTGCTAGAATTGCCAAACCCATTAAAAAGGGTAAACATAGACCTGTTATTGGCATGCTCGTTGTCTCACTTAAAATAGGAGATCATTGTTATCATGGTTTATGCAACATAGGTGCTAGCGTGAGTGATATTCCTTTTACCTTATATCAAGAAATTATGAATGACATAACACCCGCTGAAATAGAAGACATGGATGTTACTATTAAACTTGCTAATAGAGATACTATATCACCAATTGGGATTGTTAGAGATGTTGAGTCTTGTGTGGAAAAATAAAATATCCAACTGATTTTCTTGTTCTTGGTTCCCCACAAGATGACTTTTGTCCCATTATCTTTGGTAGACCTTTCTTGAACACCGTCAATGCTAAAATAAATTGTGAGAAACAAACTTTCGGTGTTAGTTTTAGTGATGAGTCTCATGAGTTTAATTTTTCCAAGTTTAGAAGAAAACCTCATAAAAAAGAATTGCCTACTAAGGATGAAATGATTGGTCTTGCTTCTATTGTTGTGCCTCCTACTGATCCACTAGAACAATATATGCCAGACCATGAAAATGATTTACATATGCATGAAAGAAATGAAATAGATAAGATTTTATTTGAAAAACGTCCTCTGCTTAAACACAATTTGCCTATTGAAACTCTAGGAGGTCCTCCTCCACCTAAAGGTGATCATGTGTTTGAATTAAAACAATTGCCAGACACTTTGAAATATGCTTATATTGATGAGAAGAAGATATATCATGTTATTATTAGTGCTAACCTTTCAGAACATGAAGAAGAAAGATTATTGAAAGTTCTAAGGAAGCACCGAGTTGCTATTGGATATACTCTTGATGATTTAAAGGGCATTAGTCCCACTCTATGTCAGCACAAGATTAATATGGAACCTGATGCTAAACCCGTTGTTGACACCAACGTCAGTTGAATCCAAAGATGAAAGAAGTGGTAAGAATGGAAATATTAAAACTTCTGGAAGCAGGTATAATCTATCATATAGCTCATAGTATATGGGTAAGTCATGTTCATTGTTTCCCTAAGAAAGGAGGTATTACTGTTGTTCCTAATGATAAGAATGAACTTATACCACAAAGAATTGTTACATGCTATAGAATGGTAATTGATATTAGAAAATTAAACAAAGCTACTAGAAAAGATCATTACCCTCTGCCTTTTATTGATCAAATGCTAGAAATATTATCTAAGCACACACATTTTTTCTTCCTTGATGGATATTCTGTTTTTTCACAAATACCTGTTTCTCAACCTGATCAAGAAAATACCACTTTTACCTGTCCCTTTGGAACTTATGCTTATAGACATATGCCTTTTGGTTTATGCAATGCACCTGCGACCTTTCAAAGATGTATGACTCCTATATTCTCAAACTTTTGTGAAAAGATTGTTGAAGTTTTCATGGATGACTTTTCGGTTTATGGGAAGTCTTCTGATGATTGTTTAAGCAATCTTGATCGAGTTTTGCAGAGATGCAAGCAAACAAATCTTGTCTTGAATTGGGAGAAGAGCCACTTTATGGTTAACGAAGGTATTATTTTGGGCCATAAAATTTCTGAAAGAGGTATTGAGGTGGACAAAGCTAAGGTTGATGCAATTGAGAAAATGCCATGTCCTAAAGATATCAAAGGTATTTGTAGTTTCTTAGGTCATGCTGGTTTCTATAGGAGATTTATCAAAGACTTTTCTAAAATTCCTAGGCCCCTTACAAATATTTTGCAAAAGGATGTTCCTTTTGTTTTTTATGATGATTGTTTAGAAGCCTTTGAAACACTCAAGAAAGCCTTAATTTCTGCACCTATTGTTCAACCACCTGATTGGAACTTGCCTTTTGAAATTATGTGTGATGCTAGTGGTTATGATGTTGGTGTTGTTCTAGGACAAAGAGTTGATAAGAAACTAAATGTTATTCATTATGCTAGTAAAACTTGAGACAGCGCACAAAGAAATTATGCTAGTACTGAAAAAGAATTTCTTTTGCTTGTGATAAATTTAGATCTTACATTGTTCATTCAAAAGTAATTGTTCACACCGACCAAGCTGTTATTAAATATCTTACGGAAAAGAAAGTTGCTAAGCCTAGGCTTATTCGATGGGTTCTCCTGCTTCAAGAATTTGATTTGCATATCACTGATAGAAAGGGAGCAGAGAACCCCGTAGCTGATAACTTGTATAGGCTTGAAAATGTCCTTGATGACCCACTACCTATTGATGATAGTTTTCCTGATGAGCAGTTAGCTGCAATAAATGTTTCTGATAACACTCCTTGGTATGTTGACTATGCTAATTATATTGTTGCTAAATATTTACCACCTAGCTTTACATAGCAACAAAATAAAAAACTCTTCTATGATTTAAGACATTACTTTTTGGATGACCCACATCTTTATAAAAAAGGAGTAGATGGTATTATTAGAAGTTGTGTACCTGAGCATGAACAGGGACAAATCCTATGGAAATGTCACTCCGAAGCTTACGGAGGACGACATCATGCGGGAGACAAAACTGCTCACAAGGTATTGCAGTCTGGGTTTTATTGGCCTACTCTTTTCAAGGATGCTCGTAAGTTCATCTTATCTTGTGATGAATGGCAAAGAATACGTAATATCGGTAAGTGTCAAGAACTGCCTATGAATTATTCACTTGCTGCTGAACCATTTGATGTTTGGGGTTTTGATTACATGGGACCTTTTCCTTCCTCTAATGGGTATACACATATTTTGGTTGCTGTTGATTATGTTACTATGTGGGTAGAAGCTATTCCAACTAGTATTGCTGATCACAACACCTTTATTAAAATGCTTAAGGAAGTTATTTTCCCAAGGTTTGGAGTCCCTAGATATTTAATGACTGATGGTGGTTAAAACTTTATTCATGGTGCTTTTCATAAAATGCTTGCCAAGTATGATGTTAACCATAAAATTGCATCACCCCATCATCCTCAGTCTAGTGGTCAAGTTGAACTTAGCAATAGAGAAATAAAATTAATTTTGCAAAAGACTATCAATAGGTCCCAGAAGAATTGGTACAAGAAATTAGATGATGCACTTTGGGCTTATAGAACAGCATATAAAAATCCTATGGGTATGTCTCCTTATAAAATGGTTTATGGAAAAGCTTGTCATTTGCCTCTTGAGTTAGAACATAAAGCATATTGGGCAATTAAAGAACTTAACTATGATTTCAAACTTGCTGGTAAAAAGTGGTTATTTGATATTAGCTCATTAGATGAATGGAGAACCCAAGCTTATGAAAATGCCAAGTTATTTAAAGAAAAGGTTAAAAGGTGGCATGATAAAAGAATCAAAAGCGTGCGTTTAAAGTTGGAGAATATGTTCTTTTGTAAAACTCTTGTTCCAGATTCTTTGCAGGAAAACTCCTCTCAAAATGGGAAGGACCCTATGATATCGAGGAGTTTTATTGATCTGGAGCTATCAAAATAAATAATGCCGAAGGCACTAACCCGAAGGTTGTTAATGGGCAACGAATAAAACACTATATCTCAGGTACGCCCATTAATGTTGAAAGTAATATTATCCAAACTATAACATTGGAAGAACACATGAAAGAGACCTTCCGGAACACTCCAGAATCGTGAAAAAGAGGAGGTACGTGATACGGTAAGTAAACGGACTGAAAAAACTGCAAAAATATTTCCTGTCCGTTTTGGAATATAACAAAAATTAGGAAAATAAGAAACTACTAGGAAGGTCACCCTGGTGGGCACAAGACACCAGGGCGCGCCTGGCACACCTCGGGTAGCTTCCAGACTCCGTTTTTCTTCCGTTTGCTTGTTTCCCAAGATAAAAAATCTTTATATACCCCCCCCCCCTAGAACCTATTGACCACCGTATCACGGAGAAATCTTCTGTTCTTTTTTCTTGTTGTTTTCGGTCAGATCTGTTGAGCCAGGCATCATGTCTTCTTCTTCCTCCAACAACGTGGAAGAGGATGCTTGGTTGATGAAGATCGAGCTGAAGAGAGAAGAGCCAGTAGAAGCCGTCAAAGGGTACAAGAGCAAGGAGGCTACCGGAGATCAAGCACCGATGGTTGAGCAGGGCTGGCCTACTAAGGAGGAAGAAGAAGATATCCTTAAACCTTACTATGCTCATCTTACCCTTACTGAGATTGAAGCCTTTCGAATCATTGAAAAGGTATCAATCCAGTAGGAGGCCACATGCAAGTCCCTCTTACCTACACAAACAAATAAGAACCTCGCAACCAACGCGATAAAGGGGTTTCCAATCCCTTCATGGTTACTTACAAGAGTGAGATCTGATAGATATGATAATGATAAGATCAATATTTTGGGTATTTTTATGATATAGATTGAAAGTAAAAATTGCAAAGTAAAATAGATTGGAAACTTATATGATGGAGAATAGACCTGGGGGCCATAGATTTCACTAGTGGCTTCTCTCAAGATAGCATAAGTATTACGGTGGGTGAATGAATTACTGTCGAGCAATTGATAGAATTGAGCATAGTTATGAGAATATCTAGGCATGATCATGAATATAGACATCACGTCTGTGACAAGTAGACCGACTCCTGCCTGCATCTACTACTGTTACTCCACACATCGACCGCTATCCAGCATGCATCTAGAGTATTAAGTTCATAAGAACATAGTAACGCATTAGGTAAGATGACATGATGTAGAGGGATAAACTCAAGCAATATGATATAAACCCCATCTTTTTATCCTCGATGGTAACAATACAATACGTGTCGTTTCCCTTTCTGTCACTGGGATCGAGCACCGCAAGATTGAACCCAAAGCTAAGCACTTCTCCCATTGCAAGAAAGATCAATCTAGTAGGCCAAACCAAACTGATAATTCGAAGAGACTTGCAAAGATAACCAATCATGCATAAAAGAATTCAGAGAAGATTCAAATATTGTTCATAGATAGACTTGATCATAAACCCACAATTCATCGGATCTCGACAAACACACCGCAAAAAGAGTTACATCGAATAGCTCTCCAAGAAGATCGAGGAGAACATTGTATTGAGATCCAAAGAGAGAGAAGAAGCCATCTAGCTACTAGCTATGGACCCGAAGGGTTGAAGCAAACTACTCACACATCACTGGAGAAGCCATGGAGTTGATGTAGAGGCCCTCCGTGATCGATGCCTCCTCCGGCGGAGCTCCAGAAAAGGCCCCAAGATGGGATCTATTGGGTACAGAAGGTTGCGGTGGTGGAAATAGGGTTTCGTGGTGCTCCTGGATGTTTTCGGGGTATATTAATATATATAGGAGGAAGAAGTAGGTCGGTGGAGCAACGAGGTGCCCACGAGGGTGGAGGGCGCGCCCAGGGGGGTAGGTGCGCCCCCTGCCTCATGGCCTCCACGATTGTTTCTTGACGTCCACTCCAAATCCCCTGGATCACGTTTGTTCCAAAAATAACTCTCCTGAAGGTTTGATTCCGTTTGATATTCCTTTTCTGCGAAACACTGAAATAGGCAAAAAAAACAGCAATTTGCACTGGGCCTTGGGTTAATAGGTTAGTCCCAAAAATAATGTATAAGTGTAAAATAAAGCCCATTAACATCCAAAACAGAATATATAATAGCATGGAACAATCAAAAATTATAGATACGTTGGAGACGTATGTTGGATTTCGGGTTCCGGCAGACCCTTGAGGTTCGAACACTGGGGTGCACGCGGAGATCTCTCCCCTACCGATCTACATCCAATCTCCTCGCGTGATCTAAGCTGGAAACAATGAACAACACAAGGGACACGAGGTTTATACTGGTTCGGGCCATCGTTGTGGTGTAATACCCTACTCCAGTGTGTGGTGTGGTGGATTGCCTCAGGGGCTGATGATGAACAGTACAAGGGAAGAACAGCCTCGCGAGAGGTGCTCTTGAGCTGGTGCGATGAACTACTTGGGTGAGTTCAGTCGCCTCTCTCTTTCTGCTAGGGCTCTACCAGATTTCTAGATGTCCCTCTACTCTGTGTGGCTAGTTCTACTTATAGAGGCCCTGGGCCTCTCCCCAAATAATGAGCGGGAAGGGCGCCAACACTTGGCCATTTTGAAGGGGAACATATAGTACGAGCTATCCTGACCAAAGGTGGTCTTCGGCTGCCAAAAGCACTGGTGATGACGCCGTCTTGGGCTCCACGGTGACCTTCGTCCTGCCGCTCTGCTGGTCTTGGTCTCGTTGCACCGGAATGGTAACCTTTGCCCCCTTTGCACCAAAGGGGAAACAAGGACACTGCGCAGGCCGGCGCCCGCCTGATCTCGATCGTCATGGCTTGCGTCACGGGCTCCTCGCGAGGTATCCCTGCCTTGATCTCTCCGCCTCCTCGTGAGCCTACCTGATGAGGCTGCCTCAAAGGAAGCTTTCTGTCGTCCGCCCCACGAGGCTTGGCCCTTGCGAGGGTCTTGAGCTTGAGCTGATGAAGGTGGGCCGCGCTGGGCCCCCACTTGAGCCATGCCGCAGGCCGCAGGCAGGCAAGTCTGGGGACCCCCGTTCCAAGAACGCCGACAGTAGCCCCCGGGCCCAAGGCGCGCCCGGGCTTGGCCTAGCAGGGAAGCGAAGGGGCAAGCACGAAGCGCCACGGGCCCAAAAAGCCTGCGGCCTCGGGCGCCGCGTGGCGATTGACTGGACGTGGGCGTCTGCGCTTCCCCACGACGCCTTGTTACGCGCCCCGCTAAGCGGGCCCATAGTTGCACACAGTTGTTCCTCCTTTCCGCTGCTTGCCCGCCTCCTACCTTTCCTTCTTCTTTGAGCTCCAGCCTCCGCCGCCAATTCGGCTTGAGTTCTTCCTCCTCTTCACCGCCATGGCACCGATGAAGAAAGGAAGGGGAAAGAAGCCCGCGCCTTCGCCCCGCACACCTCCGGCGGCGACCCCCGCCATCGCCCGGTCGATCATACTCAATCCAGAAGCCTTGGACAAGGTCCGCTCCGCCCTTGCAACTATCTTCAACGAGTGCGGCAGGACCACGGCCTGGCATGCGTCCCATGCTTACGTTGATAGGATCGTCACGGAGGTCCGATTCTTCACCGATGCCCTATGGGCGGGTCTGGTTCCCCCTTTTCCGCCTTCTTCAATGCGGTGCTCTCCCATTATCAGATCCGCATGATGCACCTCGGGCCGGAGTCCATTACTCTTCTGGCTGTCTTTGCTTTTGTTTGCGAGGCGATGATAGCCATTCCTCCTTCCGTGGCCCTGCTGCACCACTTCTTTTCCTTGCGCCTAAGCGATCCCACTCAGTGCTCAGGGTGTGTGAGCTTCCTAGCCGTGCCAGAGATGGACGCTTCAGGGATCGACTTCGGCCTTCCTCCTTCTGAGGCCAGGTTCAGAGAGCGGTGGCTGTACGTGGCCGTTGGAGTGCCCAACCCTCTGCTCTCGCACCCGACCTCGCCTGATGTTCCTCACGCAGGTTGGGACCATGAGGTGCTCGCGAGCCCCCGGCTCGCCTTCGTCTGGCGCCGCTTCCAGAGTTTGAGGGCGCTCAACGTGACAGCGCCCAAGGTGGTGAAGGAGTTCCTCCAATGCCGCATTGCTCCTCTTCAGCGCCACTCTCGCCGGATGTGGGACTTTGCGGGGCATAGAGACCGCATGCGCCTTCAGGAGGAGGACTTGGCGCCTGAAGTGCTGCGGACGGTGCTTAGGGTCTTGACTGGCGATCCTTCCCCAGGCAGCCTTCAGAGTAATGGTGTCCTCTTGTATCTTTGCTCCAGCAGGGCCGATTTTGTGAGGCAGATGCCCAGCTTTGACGAGTGGGGAGTGCACCCGGCTGGCCTCACGGGGCCCCACGAGAACCCAGCCATCGTGGTTGCTTCTCCTGCCGCCCACGGCGGTCCTTCCTCAGGCGACAGGGCAGGGAGACGAGAACCGGCGAGAGTTGAGGTGCCCGATGTCGAGGTGTTGATGCCGCGAGAAGCCTCAAAGGCGGCGTCTCCCGAGGCCCGCCCTGGAGCGATGGCAGGTGCGGAGTTGCGGCCTGTGGTTCCTAAGGTCAGGGCTCCCGAGCCCCCAGCCGTTCCTCGCGAGGCGACGCCTGACTGCGCCCCCCAGGCTGACTCCTCCAGCGCTGATCATCTTGACGCTTCTTCCACACCAGGGGCCGACCCCTGCACCGGGCTCTTAGGTTGGTTCCGCGTAGACTTCGAGGCCCTCCGCAAGAGGAAGGAGGCCTTGCGTGGCAACGACCGCCCTTGCCGCTTATGGAAGCGCAGGAAGTACTTTGCCATGGACGAGTAAGTCTTCTTCTTTCCTTACTCGTTTACTTTGCTATCCCTGCGACTGAGTGTGGCCCTTTCAGGCCCTGCCCTGCGGAACCCGCTGAGCCAGCCCGGGAGCCATCCCCCCAAGCTTCGCCTTCTCTGCTGGCCCTGGGCTCGCCGAGCTCGAGCGGCACCCCTGCTGCCAGACCAGTTGATGGAGTGGTCTATTCCATAGGGCATCTCGAGCCTGTGCACCCGTTGTCCTTTCTTCATGAGTCCTCCTGGGGCACATCCGGCTTGTCCCGTGTTCCTCCTCTGATCATAGATGGTGAATGGCTGAAGTCTGTCTTTGGCTCCTCCTCCGTGGGTGGACCGATGCCAGGTCGGATTCCCAGAGAAGTCCGTTTGGCGATGGCTAGGGCGCCAGCCCCCAGCCCCGCGCCGGGAGGGGGCTTGCCACCTCGGGGCCCTCCGCATGCTCCGGTGGAAGAGGGTGATGCGGAAGACGTGCTCAGGCGCGCTCGGGAGCGACGCGCCCTTCGCAAAGAGTTCCTCCGGAGGGCGGCGGATGCGGTGAGCCGGATCGAGGCAGAGCTTGCTGACGAGGATGCGTGCCTCAAGGCCGAAGGTTTGCGCCTTGCTGAGGAGAGGCGCAAACTAAAGGTAGCCATCGCCCTCACGTGTCACCAACGTGATCTCGAAAACGCGAAGGCCGAAGCATCGCTTGCAGCTTTGCGAGAGGCCTGCTCCCAGGCTGTCGAGGAGGCTCGGGAAGCAGACCGACGATGCAAGGATGCGGAGGAGCACGCGTGGGAGCTCCTGGCCTGGGGAAACTCCCTGGAGCAGCAAGTGGAACTGTGCTAGGTGGCCCTTGAGTCGATGGAGGGGGCCCCTGTTGATCGGGCGGAGCTTCTAAAGCGCGAGGAGGCGCTGACGCTGGAGGCCGCCGAGCGCAACCTTGATCTTGAGCGATTGGAGACGAGGGAGCTCCTGGTGGCTCGGGCGGAGGATGACGTTGCCGCGCGCGAAGCCCGGCCCCAGGAAGAAGTCGATCGTCGCGTGGCGGAAGCTCGCTCAGCCTTCGAGCACGAATACGAGACGAGGTTCGGCTGATCAAGGCCGAGGCTGAGGGCAGGACCGCAGCCCTCAGGGCCAAACTGACTGAAGTGACGCGGCGTGCGGACTCCTCCGTAGCCGCCCTCAGCGGGGCGCAGGTGGAGTTGTCCTCTTCCCGGGCCGAGTAGCTTCTTCTCCAACAGAGGGTTGATGACGCCGAGGCCGTCGCGCAGCGGAATGAGGATGAGATCCATCGGCGGCGGGTTCTGGAGCATGTGCATGCCCCCATGCTTCAAACGCTCAAAGAGAGGGTCAACACAGCTTTGGGCTATATCTATGAGCCTGCCGCTAAGGAGCCGCACGAGGTCAACTACGCCGGCAACCACCATTTTTTCACCGATGTGGTGATGCTTCTGGAGAGCCGATCCGAGAGGTCCCGTTGGCTTGTCGAAGGGAGGAGCCGAGCCTTGCTCGGGCGTGCCTTCTCCCGCGTCTTCAGTCGTCTGCAGGACAGGGACCCCCACTTCGACTTCGACGCTACCATCGCACCCGTGCCCATTGCCGTCCGGGGCGACCTGGCGCGGTAGGTGGAGGACAACGTGGACGCCCACATCAGGGCCTTTGCGTTTGATGACGACGGCGTGGTCGTGGGTGCCAATGAAGGCGGCGTTGTGGACGAGCCTGGCGCTGATGGACTTGCTGGCAGCGGCGGCAATGTCGACGACGCCAGTGATGCCTCCGAGGATGCCCAAGAAGACGCGGTGAGTGATATGTCCGACTGACCGCACGTCACTGCTGTTTAACCTACACGAAGAAGGTTTGGGCTTGGCCCTGAAGGATGTAAGAGCATTTTGGGAGGGGAAGCCCCTCATGTAAAGGTTTGCAATTAGTACCCTGGTAAGCATAATGTTGCGTGTGAACTTAGCCGCTGGCCCGGTGATGGGTCAGCTGACTTGTGTACCTTCCGACCCCGACGAGTCCCGAGCGGGCCTGCGGGGGCCGCTGCACCTTGGGTGTCTTCTGATTAACTTGTAGATTCCACGACGAAAACCTCCAGAAAGGGTGCGGTAACAGTGGTCCTAGTTGTAAACGTGCCTGGCCCGGCCCGGATCGCGAGGGGCTTGCGAGGGGGGACAGCCGATGCTAACTTTGGACGCAAAGCCGACACCAAAACGCGAGAGATTGCTCGAACGAGACTAAACATCCCTTCCCCCAAACACACGCAAGCATCGAGCTCAAATCCAACTTAAATCCAAATCGAAGAACTTGTCAACAAGGAAAGGCAAAAGTGAAAGGCCGTGTCTGGCACCTAGTCTAGTCTTCGACGTCTTCTCACCAGCGCGGAGCTAAGTGTTGCCACTAGGCGTGGGTGGGAGCCCCCGAGGCCCGAGGGCGGCTCTCCGGAGACTCCGGGGCGTGTACAGCCCCACTCATTATTACGTGAGAGTGTCACGGGCGGCGAGCTTCATAGGCACTGGGCCTTCTTCACAGGTACCGGCCTTGCTTCATATCGCCAGACGAGGGCCCCGCCTTGCGCCACACTCTGCCGCCATCGACGGCGACCGGAAACCAGGACGACGCCAATGAGGCAGAGCAGTCGCCAGCGGTTCCCCTGACGACCACGGGTCCCCTGCCGGGGGCAGGCCCTGGGGCACCTCCCCAGCAGTGGGCCTACCTCCTGAGAACGCCTTGCTCCGACCGTCGCGGGGACGAACCTGAATCTCGGCCCCTCTCCTGTAGCCCCCCCCCCCCGCCCTCCTCCTGAGGGGTATGAGGCTGCAGAATTGGGGCAGCCACCTGCTGCGAAGACATGTATCTCCTGCGACCCATGGTTAGCATAAGCTTGCTCCTGAGGGATGAGTGGTACCCGATAGTTGCCACCGCCGGTGCGGTTGTCGAGGCTCTCCTGGGGTTCCCTAAAGAGCTCAGCTTCTGGCGTCTCCTCGCCCCAGCCTGGCCCGAGGAATGAGCCATGATCTTCTTCCAGCGCGCACCCCTGATCCACCATGCGGGGCACATAAGCTTCTAGGGCCACCGCCTCGTGCGCCTCGCCGTAGCACCCTGTATGACATGCAGCCTAGCTTGGAGCGTCGTCTTGGGGGTGATGGCACGACGGTCCGCCGAGGTCGAAGGCCGCGGCGTGCACCCCTTGGCTGGCCTAAGAGGGGGCTGGCGTGACTTGTCGCCCGGTGCCGACGGAGGTGTTGGCGCTGGACGGGCCCTGGAGTCCACTGGAAGTCGCATGGGTGCGCACGATGCCACCATGCGGCCCGCCTTGGGTCTAGGGTGGCAGCTGGACGCAGAAAGGAGGTGTTCCTGAGGCGGCGGCATCCAGGAGCTCAGCTACTCGCTCCAATAACATGTTGCGGCCACCCTCCAGCAGTCGGCACCGTAGCAGCTCTCGGGCCACCGTGAGCACGGCCCGGGAATCCGCTTGCTCCCGTCGGGTGTACGGCGTTGTGGCCGCGGCATGGTCTGAGGCCTTTGCTGCGGCCCGCACCTGCCATGGTGTGAGGGCAGGCGGCGTCTGGCCACGTCGCCCGCGCCCTGTGGAGCGCGGGCTGCCTGAGGCGCAAGGTTGAGGTCGCCCTGGGCTGGTGCCACGGCGTGGGCGGGCCACGCTACCCAGCTGTCGGCGTTAGCTGTTGGGTCGCTTGACATGTGAACGGCGAGGTGACGGAACATGATGCGGAGGAAGAAGGATTCCGGCGCACCCCTACCTGGCGCGCCAAATGTCGGATTTCGGGTTCAGGCAGACCCTTGAGGTTCGAACACTGGGGTGCGCGCGGAGATCTCTCCCCTACCGATCTACGTCCAATCTCCTCGCGTTATCTAAGCTGGAAACAATGAACAACACAAGGGACACGAGGTTTATACTGGTTCGGGCCACTGTTGTGGTGTAATACCCTACTCCAGTGTGTGGTGTGGTGGATTGCCTCACGAGCTGATGATGAACAGTACAAGGGAAGAATAGCCTCGCGAGAGGTGCTCTTGAGCTGGTGCGATGAACTGCTTGGGTGAGTTCAGCCGCCTCTCTCTTTCTGCTAGGGCTCTACCAGATTTCTAGATGTCCCTCTACTCTGTGTGGCTAGATCTACTTATAGAGGCCCTGGGCCTCTCCCCAAATAATGAGCGGGAAGGGCGCCAACACTTGGCCATTTTGAAGGGGAACATATAGTATGAGCTATCCTGACCAAAGGTGGTCTTTGGCTGCCAAAAGCACTGGTGATGACGCCGTCTTGGGCTCCACGGTGGCCTCCGTCCTGCCACTCTGCTGGTCTTGGTCTCGTTGCACCAGAATGGTAACCTTTGCCCGGTGCCTTGGCCTGTGCTTGCCCCCTTTGCACCAAAGGGGAAACAAGGACACTGCGCCGGCCGGCGCCTGCCTAGTCTCGATCGTCATGGCTTGCGTCATGGGATCCTCGCGAGGTATCCCCGCCTTGATCTCTCCGCCTCCTCGCGAGCCTGCCTGATGAGGCTGCCTCAAAGGAAGCTTTCTGTCGTCCGCCCCGCGAGGCTTGGCCCCTCGCGAGGGTCTTGAGCTTGAGCTGATTAAGGTGGGTCGTGTTGGGCCCCCACTTGAGCCATGCCACAGGCCGCAGGTAGGCAAGTCTTGGGACCCCCGTTTCTAGAACGCCGACAACGTATCAGCATCCCCAAGCTTAATTCCTGCTCGTCCTCGAGTAGGTAAATGATAAAAACAGAAGTTTTGATGTGGAATGCTTTCTAGCATATTCTCAATGTAAATCTCTTTATTGTGGCATGAATATTCAGATCCGAAAGATTCAAGATAAAAGCTTAATATTGACATAAATATAGTAATACTTCAAGCATACCAACTAAGCAATCATGTCTTCTCAAAATGACATGGCCAAAGAAAGTTATCCCTACAAAATCATATAGTCTGGCTATGCTCTATCTTCACCACACAAAATATTTAAATCATGCACAACCCCGATGACAAGCCAAGCAATTGTTTCATACTTTTGATGTTCTCAAACTTTTTCAATCTTCACGCAATATATGAGCGTGAGCCATGGATATAGCACTATAGGTGGAATAGAATGGTGGTTGTGGAGAAGACAAAAAGGAGAGGATAGTCTCACATCAACTAGGCGTATCAACGGGCTATGGAGATGCCCATTAATAGATATCAATGTGATTAAGTAGGTATTTCCATGCAACATATGCACTAGAGCTATAAGTGTATGAAAGCTCAACAAAAGAGACTAAGTGGGTGTGCATCCAACTTGCTTGCTCATGAAGACCTAGGGCATTTTGAGGAAGCCCATCATTGGAATATACAAGCCAAGTTCTATAATATGAAATTCCCACTAGTATATTAAGGTGACAACATAGGAGACTCTCTATCATGAAGATCTTGGTGCTACTTTGAAGCACAAGTGTGGTAAAAGGATAGTAACATTGTCCCTTCTCTCTTTTTCTCTCATTTTTTTATTTGGGCCTTTTCTCTTTTTTTATGGCCTCTTTTTCTCTTTTTTTCATCTGGAGTCTAATCCCGACTTATGGGGGAATCATAGTCTCCATCATCCTCTCCTCACTTGGGTAAATGCTCTAATAATGATGATCATCACACTTTATTTACTTATAACTCAATACTTAGAACAAAATATGACTCTATGTGAATGCCTCCGGCGGAGTATCGGGATACCCAATGAATCAAGAGTGACATGTATGAAATAATTATGAACGGTGGCTTTGCCACAAATACGATGTCAACTACATGATCATGCAAAGCAATATGACCATGATGAAGTGTGTCATAATAACGGAACGGTGGAAAGTTGCATGGCAATATATCTCGGAATGGCTATGGAAATGCCATAATAGGTAGGTATGGTGGCTGTTTTGAGGAAGGTATATGGTGGGTGTGATACCGGTGAAAGGTGTGCGGTATTAGAGAGGCTAGCAATGGTGGAAGGGTGAGAGTGTGTATAATCCATGGACTCAACATTAGTCATAAAGAACTCACATACTTATTGCAAAAACCTATTAGTTATCGAAACAAAGTACTGCACGCATGCTCCTAGGGGGATAGGTTGGTAGGAAAAGACCATCGCTCGTCCCCGACCGCCACTCATAAGGAAGACAATCAATAAATAAATCATGCTCCGACTTCATCACATAACGGTTCACCATACGTGCATCCTACGGGAATCACAAACTTTAATACAAGTATTTCTCAAATCCACAACTACTCAACTATCATGACTCTAATATCACCATCTTCATCTCTCAAAATAATTATCAAGTATCAAACTTCTCATAATATCCAATGCACTTTTTGTATGATAGTTTTTATTATACCGATCTTGGATGCCTATTACATTAGGACTAAATTCATACCCAAAGAAAATTACCATGCTATTCTAAAGGACTCTCAAAATAATATAAGTGAAGCATGAGAGATCAATTATTTCTATAAAATAGAACCACCACCGTGCTCTAAAATGATATAAGTGAAGCACTAGAGCAAAATTATCTAGCTCAAAAAATATAAGTGAAGCACATAGAGTATTCTAACAAATTCCAATTTATGTGTGTCTCTCCCAAAAGGTGTGTACAGCAAGGATGATTGTGATAAACTAAAAAGCAAATACTCAAATCATGCAAGACGCTCCAAGCAAAACACATATCATGTGGTGAATAAAAATATAGCTCCAAGTAAAGTTACTGATGGACGAAGACAAAAGAGGGGATGCCTTCCGGGGCATCCCCAAGCTTAGGCTTTTGGTTGTCCTTGGATTTTACCTTGAGGTGCCTTGGGAATACCCAAGCTTAGGCTCTTTCCACTCCTTGTTCCATAATCCATCAAATCCTTACCCAAAACTTGAAAACTTCACAACACAAAACTCAAATAGAAAATCTCATGAGCTCCGTTAGTAAAAGAAAACACACTACCACTTCAAGGTACTATAATGAACTCATTCTTTATTTATATTGGTGTTAAACCTACTGTATTACAACTTCTCTATGGTTCATAAACTCTATTACTAGCCATAGATTCATCAAAATAAGCAAACAACACACGAAAAACAGAATCTGTCAAAAACAGAACAGTCTGTAGTAATCTGTAGGTTTCGACTACTTCTGGAACCCCAAAAATTTTAAAATAATTTGCTGGACATGAGGAATTTATCTATTAATAATCTGATTAAAGAATTAACTAAATACCACACTTTAATAAAAATGGCAGCAAATCTCGTGAGCGCTAAAGTTTCTGTTTTTTACAGCAAGATCACAAAGACTTCCCAAAGGTTCTACTTGGCACAAACACTAATTAAAAGCATAAAACCACATCTAAACAGAGGCTATATTAATTATTTATTACTAAACAGAATCAAAAAGCAAGGAACAAAAAAAATTGGGTTGCCTCCCAACAAGCGCTATCGTTTAACGCCCCTAGCTAGGCATAAAAGCAAGGATAGATCTAGGTATTGCCATCTGTGGTATTAGGAAAGAAAAGAGAAAATTATTTTCTATAGCATTTATCTTTCTATTTTGAGATAGCACGTGGCCATTGATAGTGAAAGAAAGATTAAGTACGTTACGGAAATTGGCATCTAAGCTAGCCCTCATTTCTTTGATAATTTCATTTTGGTAAAAGCATAAAAGAGAGGTAGATTCAACCTTCTCACTCATGGGGTGCCCAAATATAGTTTTCATATTTTCATAAGTATCAATGGGATCCCCCTCAAGAAAACCTTCTTCAAAGATATAATCTAGAACTTGCTTGAATGAAGAGGGTAAACCAATATAAAAGCTTTTCAGGTAAACCTCAATTTGATATTGGGGCACATAGCTAGCTCAGATCCTTAATAGCCTATCCCAAGCGTCTTTCAAAGATTCATCAAGTAAATAACGAAAAATTCTGGGATCATCTTCATCAAAATTATTCAAACTCTCATTGATAACCCCAATAGGTCTCTCCATAACATCATTATTTATGATCTTAGAGAGGATAGAGGAACTATCCAATGTAAAACCCAGGAGAGAACCCTTAGCCCTTTTTTAATTGGCAATGGTACAAGAAAACAAATGGGAAAGAGGAGAATAAAAAGGCAAGGGTGAAGTGGGGGAGAGGAAAATGAGAGGCAAATGGCAAATAATGTAACGCGAGGGATAAGATTTTGTGATGGGTACTTGGTATGTCTTGACTTGTGCGTAGACTCCCCGGCGACGGCGCCAGAAATCCTTCTTGCTACCTCTTGGGCACTGCGTTGGTTTTCCCTTGAAGAGGAAAGGGTGATGCAGCAAAGTAGCGTAAGTATTTCCCTCCATTTTTGAGAACTAAGGTATCAATCCAGTAGGAGGCCACACGCAAGTCCCTCGTGCCAACACAAACAAATAAGAACCTCACAACCAACGCGATAAAGGGGTTGTCAATCCCTTCACGGTCACTTACGAGAGTGAGATCTGGTAGATATGATAATGATAAGATAAATATTTTTGGTATTTTTATGATATAGATTGAAAGTAAAAATTGCAAAGTAAAATAGATTGGAAACTTATATGATGGAGAATAGACCCGGGGGGCATAGGTTTCACTAGTGGCTTCTCTCAAGATAGCATAAGTATTACGGTGGGTGAACGAATTACTGTCGAGCAATTGATAGAATTGGGCATAGTTATGAGAATATCTAGGCATGATCATGAATATAGGCATCACGTCCGTGACAAGTAGACCGACTCCTGCCTGCATCTACTACTATTACTCCACACATCGACCGCTATCCAGCATGCATCTAGAGTATTAAGTTCATAAGAACATAGTAACGCATTAGGTAAGATGACATGATGTAGAGGGATAAACTCAAGCAATATGATATAAACCCCATCTTTTTATCCTCGATGGTAACAATACAATACGTGTCGTTTCCCTTTCTGTCACTGGGATCGAGCACCGCAAGATTGAACCCAAAGCTAAGCACTTCTCCCATTGCAAGAAAGATCAATCTAGTAGGCCAAACCAAACTGATAATTCGAAGAGACTTGCAAAGATAACCAATCATGCATAAAAGAATTCAGAGAAGATTCAAATATTGTTCATACATAGACTTGATCATAAACCCACAATTCATCGGATCTCGACAAACACACCGCAAAAAGAGTTACATCGAATAGATCTCCAAGAAGATCGAGGAGAACATTGTATTGAGATCCAAAGAGAGAGAAGAAGCCATCTAGCTACTAGCTATGGACTCGAAGGTCTGAAGCAAACTACTCACACATCACCGGAGAGGCAATGGAGTTGATGTAGAGGCCCTCCGTGATCGATGCCCCTTCGGTGGAGCTCCGGAAAAGGCCCCAAGATGGGATCTCTTGGGTACAAAAGGTTGCGGCGGTGGAAATAGGGTTTTGTGGTGCTCCTAGATGTTTTCGAGGTATATGAATATATATAGGAGAAAGAAGTAGGTCGGTGGAGCAACGAGGGGCCCACGAGGGTGGAGGGCGCGCCCGAGGGGGATAGGCGCCCCCCCCCCTGCCTCGTGGCCTACTTGATTGTTTCTTGACGTCCACTCCAAGTCCCCTGGATCACCTTTGTTCCAAAAATAACTCTCCCGAAGGTTTCATTCCGTTTGATATTCCTTTTCTGTGAAACACTGAAATAGGCAAAAAAACAGCAATTTGCACTGGGCCTTGGGTTAATAGGTTAGTCCCAAAAATAATATAAAAGTGTAAAATAAAGCCCATTAACATCCAAAACAGAATATATAATAGCATGGAACGATAAAAAATTGTAGATACGTTGGAGACGTATCACTTTCGCCAAGCTTGGGGGAGGTGCCCCGGTATCGTATCACCCCCACTATCTTTTCTCTTTACTTATTTTAGTTCAATCCTTGGTTATCTTTTGCTTTAGAAGAATAAAAGTTTAGTTCGGTCCTTTCTTTTCAAGAGTTTGCTTAGCGATCCATCCTTGTAATCATGTGCGAGATTTATAATAAAGTTTAGTTTGAGTTTTTGCTTTCTTTACTTTCATGCCCCAATAAAAAGAAAGGAAATAAATGAAAAAGATCATATGCTAATATTATGGTAGGTGATGACACCACATATGGAAAAGTATAAGTAAAAATTTTCATTAGAGATTGACAAACATACACTATTGCAGGATGGTCCAAACGCGACACTATGATTAGAGACCCTTCGACGAAACTATGTGCGATGTCATAATCGCAAACGGGGGTGTAAAAACGTCAAAAAAGGTGCAAAACATTTGCGATGATGGATGCATCAAACACGGTTCATATTTTAGTTGTGTGTGCTATGCAGGGCATATGGTTCAGTTCAATTAACTGTTTGGGATGAGGAGGAACAAAAGAAATGGTTCAACTGAACAAGATGTGTGTGATATA
Organism: Triticum monococcum; assembly: GCA_034509565.1. NCBI lineage: Eukaryota > Viridiplantae > Streptophyta > Magnoliopsida > Poales > Poaceae > Triticum > Triticum monococcum. The sequence goes on from CM067847.1 coordinate 576,405,894, forward strand.
TATCATACGATTCACTAGGATGAACTATGTGTGATTAGGCAACACAATGGAAATGGTTCAACTGAACAAGATGTGTATGATACGCGGCAAACAGGTCCGTAATCAGAAATGTGTGCGAAGACCAATAATAACACAAACGATCACTGCTAATAAGCCGTGTGATTTGCTCTGTCTACAGTAGAATAACATGTGTGTATATATAACTCAAATAAACGGTTTGTATTATACAAACGTTTGAGATATTAAAGTGGCAGCTATTTTTTCAAAATGCCTTTCTTGGCTGTCATTATGCGAGTGCGCCTTCTCTCAAAATGGACATGAAGAATACCACATCATGTCGGGTGCCATTCCATGATAGCATGCCAAGTTTCATGAATTTCAGACGAGTTTTGGATTTACTAGAATTTAAAAACCAGGCATCTCAATGTTTTGCCGGCAATCAACGGTGCCCTGGTGTTTGAAATTCATTCACATTTCTTGCATGGGACCTAAGCATGCACCCAAGGACACAGATTTGATTTTTCAACCAATTTATATGCACTGGAGCATGTGCATGTAGTTCAAATTAGAATTATGCACATAAATGCATTGAAAACTCAATTAATGCATAAAAATGTCCAAACGAACCCCGAAAAATCATAAAAATTGACGCAACACTCCTGTTGTTCTATGTTGACACGAGAAAAATTTTGGAAGCAATAAGAGGCAATAGATATCGTTTCGTCCCCAACGGTGGGACATTCCCTACCGAAACCATCATGCTTGTTGTGAGAAGCTCTCGTTTGTGAGAAGCATATACCCAAACCTGCCCCAAACGGGACAAAATTTTTACAACGACATGTTGATGCTGCTCCATGAAAGCATGCCAAGTTTCATGAATTTCAGACGAGTTTTGGATTTACTAGAATTTAAAAACCAGGCATCTCAATGTTTTGTCGGCAATCAATGGTGCCCTAGTGTTTGAGATTCATTCCCATTTCTTGCATGGGACCTAAGCATGCACCCAAGGACACAGATTTGATTTTTCAACCAATTTATATGCACTGGAGCATGTGCATGTAGTTCAAATTTGAATTATGCACATAAATGCATTGAAAACTCAATTAATGCATAAAAATGTCCAAAGAACCCTGAAAAATCACAAAACTTGATACAGCACTCCTGTTGTTCTATGTTGACACGAGAAAATTTTTGGAAGCAATAAGAGGCAATGGATATCGTTTCGTCCCCAAAGGTGGGACGTTCCCAACCCAAACCATCATGCTTATTGTGAGAAGCTCTGGTTTGTGAGAAGCATATACCCAAACCTGCCCCAAATGGGACAAAAAATTTACCACGGCATGTTGATGTTGTTCCATGATAGCACACCAACTTTCATGAATTTCAGACGAGTTTTGGATTTATTAGAATTTAAAAACCAGGCATCTCAATGTTTTGCCGGCAATCAACGGTGCCCTAGTGTTTGAAATTCATTCCCATTTCTTGCATGGGACCTAAGCATGCACCCAAGGACACATATTTGATTTTTTTTCAACCAATTTATATGCACTGGAGCATGTGCATGTAGTTCAAATTTTAATTATGCACATAAATGCATTGAAAACTTAGTTAATGCATAAAAATGTCCAAACGAACCCTGAAAAATCACAAAAAATGACACAACACTCCTGTTGTTCTATGTTGACACAAGAAAAATTTTGGAAGCAATAAGAGGCAATGGATATCGTGTCGTCCCCAAAGGTGGGGATGTTCCCTACCGAAACCATCATGCTTGTTTTGGGAAGCTCTGGTTTGTGAGAAGCATATACCCAAACCTTCCCCAAATGGGACAAATTTTTTACCACGGCATGTTGATGCCGCTCCATGATAGCATGCCAAGTTTCATGAATTTTAGACGAGTTTTGGATTTGCTAGAAGTTAAAAACCAGGCATCTCAATGTTTTGCCAGCAATCAACGGCGCCCTGGTGTTTGAAATTCATTCCCATTTCTTGCATGGGACCTAAGCATGCACCCAAGGACACAGATTTGATTTTTCAACCAATTTATATGCACTGGAGCATGTGCATGTAGTTCAAAATTGAATTATGCACATGAATGCATTGAAAACTCAGTTAATGCATAAAAATGTCCAACGAACCCTGAAAAATCAAAAAAATTGACACAACACTCCTGTTGTTCTATGTTGACACGAGAAAATTTTTGGAAGCAATAAGAGGCAATGGATATTGTTTCATCCCCAAAGGTGGGACGTTCCCTACCCAAACCATCATGCTTGTTGTGAGAAGCTCTGGTTTGTGAGAAGCATATACCAAACCTGCCCCAAATGGGACAAAAATTTTACCACGTCATGTTGATGCCGCTCCATGATAGCATGCCAAGTTTCATGAATTTAAGACGAGTTTTGGATTTACTAGAATTTAAAAACCAGGTATCTCAATGTTTGCATCCGAGTGACGGTGGCAGGGTGTTTGACATTCATTCCCATTTCTTGCATGGGACCTAAGCAGGCAACTAAGGACACAGATTTAAATTTTCAACTAATTTATATGCATTAGAGCATGTGCCAGTAGTTCAAATTTGAATTATGCACATGAATGCACAGAAAACTCGGTTAATGTATAAAAATGTTCAAGCGAACCCCAAAAAATCCCAAAAATTGACACAACACTCCTGTTGTTCTATGGTGACACTAGGAAAAATTTTGAAATCAAGAAGAGGCAACGGATATCGTTTCGTCGAGAAAGGTGAAACGTTCCCTACCGAAACCATCACACTTGTTGTGTGAGAAGCTCTGGTTTATGAGAATCTTATACCCAAACCTGCCCCAAACGGGACAAAAAAATTACCACGGCATGTTGATGCCGCTCCATGATAGCATGCCAAGTTTCATGAATTTCGGACGAATTTTGAATTTACTAGAATTACAAAAGCAAGTACGCCAACATTTGCCGGAGAGCCACGGTGCTGTGGTGTTCGAATTTCATCCCCATTTCTTGCATGCGAGATAAGCATAAACCCATGGACACATATATGATTTTACAACCCATGTTGGTGCACAGGAGCATGTGCATGTAGTTTAATTTTGAATTGTGCACCTGAAATGGCTAGAAAACCAATTTAATGTATAAAATGTTCAAACGAACCCTGAATAATTCCAATTATGTTACGACACACATATAGTTGCATGTTCACTCCAGATAAAAGGTCTAGCAATTCAAACATCGTCCATTGCCGCTGTGACCCCATTATGTAATTCAAATCAAGATGAAAAATCAAGTAGATCACACACAGTTTATTATCACCAACCATGTGAGATGCAACACAAAATATCCTGGTGCACCGTCGGTTTATAGTATGCCTATGGCTTACGCGAGAAGGTACGTCGGCTACAGTCCACAGCCGACATCTCAAGCACACTAGCTTGCTCCCCAAATATCATTTCATTGTTCAATCGTTGCCGGTGAAAGATGGGCACATGGACCCGCGTCGTGAGGGCAACTTCGGTGGCCCACTCCGGTGAGAGCGCGGCCACAGACGCCATGTGCGTGCTAACAAGGTGCATGAGCACGGCCGCAATCTGCGATCGGGCGGCCATGACATCCCAAACGGCCGCTATTGCTTCTCATGTGGCGGCAGCAACATCTGGCTCGGGGATAACAATTGGCGAGAGAGGCACAACAACTGTTCGTTTCGCAACGGCGGCCTTAGCCCTGATGGAGGCCGCCCATGACCATGTCGAGGTTGCCCACGCCCAGCTCCTGGCGGTCACCGCACAAAATCGAATGAAGCTTCTCTAACAACGGTCGGCAACCCACGGCCGAAGAGTTGGCAATCGCCTAGAGCATTCGAGCAGCCGTCTGTTCCTCCGCTACATACCTTGCGACGATGGAGCCCGTCCAAGCCCAAATCGCGTCCACCCATGCCCAGCTCGTGGAGGCCTTTTCCAAAGAGATGGCGGACGCGGATGGCGAGATGCTTGCCGATTATAGTGCGATGGATGCCATGGAGCCCCTTCCCCAGGAGACCGTCGGGCGTGAGCTGGACATGGAGGCGATGGCGGAGATCGATGAGCACCAGCCGTAGTAGTACTCTTTGTTTTGTTGTTTTGTTTAATTAAGAGCGCTGGTATTTAATTTGTTAGAGTAACGCTTAGGTCAGGTAGCTCTGTTTAATTGCTGAACTTGCTCGATTAAGAAGTTAGTCTCCTTTGTGTACCCAAATTATGCAATGACGTGGATGACCACTGTAACCAACGAAATTCAAACCAAAAATTTTGACGTTCAAACTCATCACACACGGGTTAAGCTATCTGAATCGTTTGTGATGTTCACATATCGTACACAGTTTTGAATAAGGGACCGTGTTTGATGACACTTTGCACGCCAGTTTTTTTGCTGAAGCGATTCCAAATTTTCGGCTTCCGCGGAAATATCTACCTCCCCCCTCCCCCTTACCAAAAGCCACATTTCCCCTGTTTCCGCCTTCCTTTCCAAGTTGAAACCTTCACTCTTTGCTTGCAGCACCGCCGCCTCCTCGTCGGCGACCCTCCTTCATGCTGCTCAGCCTCGCCTATCCAGGCAGGTAATCCACACCCGACCCCCATCCTCCTCCTCCTTCCACATCCCACATGCCCCGACCGCCGGCGCGAGCGCGACACCTTCCACCCAAATCACCAATCCCTCCACCAAATAAGTGCGGCCCTAAGCCATGGTGCACGCAGTATAGCCAGGATCTCAAGGAGCATTTGGCAGCGGAGAAGCAAATCGCGACCGCACGTGCGAATGAGGTCGCGATGGCTGCCATTCGTGCCGACACCCAGATCTTGGAGGAGCACCTTGCCATTTGCTAGCTACGCCGGTTAAGCATGCTTGGTTTACCCTTTGCTTGTGCTGCTCCTGCATTTCCTTCACAAATTCTAGTGAATTGTGCTATCTAATTTTACCATGCAATCTGTTGCTCTAGTGTATATGTTCTATATGTCATGTAGTGTGGTGCTCACTTATTAACTGTTTTGTTAATTAGTTGTAATCTTCAGTTAACTGTTTGGTTCAATTCTGCAAATGTGATGTTCAATTCTTCAGGCTGCAATTTTGTATTGTCTTCCACGTGAGAAATAAATCGAATTTATCTTTACAAAATACATGAGAAACAAATAAATTGCTATATTTCCAAGTTGTCAAGCATGCTTGGTTTGGTTATACATTGTGCAATGTGGTGCTCAGTTAACATTTGGTTCATTTGTGTTGTGGTGTTTAGTTAACTGTTTGGTTCAATTCTGCAATGCGATGTTCAATAGTTGTGGGTGCATTCTGTTATTGTATACCATGTGAGGAATAAATTGAATTTGGCTGTAGTAAATACTTAACCTGATGACTAACTACCTTATATGTGTTGCAGGGAAACAATGGGAATCACTGAGGTTTACAATCGAGGTTAGCACGTGCATGGTCCATTGTCTAATAGCACATTATTGTGCAATTGCAGAAACAATTCTAATATTTTGGTTTTTAACAATTTGGTCTTGCACATGTAGGTCCTACTGTCAGAGGTTTTGACCCACTGTTCGACCCTTTTTGCATATGGGGAAATGAGTTGTCCATGAATATCAATCAAATCAAGAAACTCAGAAAGATTGTTAGGATAAAGAAATTAGCGACAAAAAACAACAAGATCTTTGTCTGCACAATGAAGAAGACATCAGTTCACTACAAGATAGTACTAACTATTATACCTTGCCTTTTTTTATTCTTTTGCCCCATTTCCAATATAGAGAAGATATTTATGCACATCCTTGTTTTCAGGACTTTCCAAAGCAGTTCATTGATGATTACCTCTCAACCCACCTCTATGGTGAGGAGGCGAGGAAGATTTTCATACAACACACACGGTTCAATATTGAAGTGTTCCTGAAGAGGACGGATGGTCAATCATCCACAGGCACTGGCCTAAAGTTGCAAAGACCTTCAACGTGAATGAAGGCTCAATATTCGCCTTCCGCTTCAGCAGTTTTCCAGATGAGATGCATCTGTCTATATACCGTCTATGATGCTAATTTCGAAAGGTTCTACATGTTGCATGTGAAACTTGGTGCTGGTGCAGTTGTGTAATGGGGTAGCTGAGTGCTCAAGCTATGTCATGTTGTACTCTGATGTATTTGAATTATGAAATTCTGCTTCCTTAATATGAAAATGAAATATATTATGTGCATAATATGAATGTCAATTAGATTAATGAATGGATTATTAATAATAGGGCAATTAGCCTGCTAATGGAGAATTAGCCTGCTAATTGGGTTTTGCTATTGCAAACGGTTGTTGAAAAAATACCGTGGGCGATGATCTCAAGCAACGCACACAGTATCTAGGAATAAACCGTGTTGGATCAATGAACAATCACACACGACTTTCTCTTGAAAACTGTTTGCGTTAGGCCATCTTGCGCAAACGTTTACCACATAAAAACTATGTGTGATGGACAGCCTTTGCCACACAGTTTCTTGTACGGACCGTGTGTGATACATTCAATAACGCAAACGATTTAATGGGAAAACTTGTGTGTGATGTACTTGTGAATGGAAATGTTTTCCCTGGAGTGACTGTGTGGGATGTACATACAAACGAAAACGTTTAGCGGGGACTAACTTTGTGGGATGTACTTGCGACCGAAAACAATTTCGCTGTATAATTGTATTTTTTTAGCTCTGCTGTACGTATTTCCCTATTTGAGCGCTCGCCAGTCGCACACGACCTTATTTTGCCGAGCGTGTGTGTGCCAGGAGGGCATATCCCAGACGGTTTTTGGGTCATGTGGGAAGGACCCCCCCCCCCTATCGCCCACACTCACTTGGCGACTGTTCCAAATGCCGTTGCGGAAAGGGGTTAAAAACCATTTATTTAGGACTGACGTGTACCAGTGACAGCATTGGTCAATGATGCAACTCATGAAAGAATTAATAAGGGAAGAGAAGATTCACATATAAATACACTATCTTGGACATCTTTTGTGATTGTGAGCCCCCATCAAAATATTATATGCCAAAATTGTTGACGTTGGACAAAGAAGACAACGTAATGATTTATGTTTGTTCATATTCGCATAGAAGTTATATAGTCATAGATCCTTCAACATGTGGTGCTTGCCCCCCATCTTTGCTAGACAAAAATTCTGCACCAAGTAGAGATACTACTTGTGCATCCAAAAACCCTTAAACCCAAATCTTATTTTCAAGAGTCCACCAGACCTACCTAGGGATTGAGCAAGATCCTTCAAGTAAGTTTTCATCGGTTCAATTAGGCAATAAAAATTGCTTCTAAAGGTGTTAGATCATTTAGTGTAAGAGAAAATTGAGCATTGTACGAACTTGTGATAGCAAAGAAATAAAAGTGACAAACTGCATAATAAAGGTTGCTATCATAAGGGGCAATATAACGTGACGTTCTTTTGCACTAAGGGGTTGAGCATACAAACAAATAAGCGCATGGCAACCTCTGCTTCCCTCTACGAAGGGCCTATCTTTTACTTTTATGTATTTACTTTTATGCCAGAGTCAAAGTTTTTCTCTTTATCCTTTTTTATTTTCTCCTTTGGCAAGCATCATGTGGTGAGGAAAGATCTAGGCATATATGTCCAGTTGAATATGGGTAGCATGAGTTATTATCGTGACATCACCCTTGAGGTGAATACGTTGGGAGGCGAAATTATAAGCCCCTATCTTTCTATGTGTCCGATTGAAACATTTTGCTCATGTGTACGTGGTGAGTGTTAGCAATCATAGATGACTATATGATGGTTGAGTATGTGGACTTGCCTAAAGGCTCCGATACGTGACCCTTCCTGAAAAGTTGATAAATTGTAGTTGCAAAGTTGACTAAGAACATAGTTTGTTGGTTTCCAATGGAGTTTATGCTTTATACTTCGATAGTGTGATGAATTGTTACCTATTCATGAGAAGTCTATGTTGGGGAACGCAGTAATTTCAAAAAATTTCCTACGCACACGCAAGATCATGGTGATGCACAGCAACGAGAGGGGAGAGTGTTGTCTACGTACCAACGCAGACCGACTGCGGAAGCGATCACACAACGTAGAGGAAGTAGTCGTACGTCTTCTTCCCGATCCAACCGATCCAAGCACCGTTACTCCGGCACCTCCGAGTTCTTAGCACACGTTCAGCTCGATGACGATCCTCGGGCTCCGATCCAGCAAAGCGTCGAGGAAGAGTTCCGTCAGCACGACGGCGTGGTGACGATCTTGATGTACTACCGACGCAGGGCTTCGCCTAAGCACTACAACGGTATGATCGAGGTGGAATTTGGTGGAAGGGGGCACCGCACACGGCTAAGGAACGATCTCAAGGATCAACTTGTGTATCTTGGGGTGCCCCCTGCCCCCGTATATAAAGGAGCAAGGGAGGAGGGGCTGGCCGGCCAAGGTGGGGCGCAGGAGAGTCCTACTCCCACCGGGAGTAGGACTCCCCCTCCAATCCTAGTCCAACTAGGATTCCCGGGAGGGGGAAAGAGAGAGAGGTGGCCGGCCCACCTTTCCTAGTCCTACTAGGACTTGGGGAAGGGGGGGCGCCGGCTAGGCTGTGGGCTGCCTCTTCTCTATTTTCCACTAAGGCCCAATAGGCCCATTAGCCTCCCGGGGGGTTCCGGTAACCCTCCCGGTATTCCGGTAAAATCCCGATTTCACCCGGAACACTTCCGATGTCCAAACATAGGCTTCCAATATATCAATCTTTACGTATCGACCATTTCGAGACTCCTCGTCATGTCCGTGATCACATCCGGGACTCCGAACAACCTTCGGTACATCAAAAATGCATAAACTCATAATAACTGTCATCGTAACGTTAAGCGTGCGGACCCTACGGTTCGAGAACAATGTAGACATGACCGAGACACGTCTCCGGTCAATAACCAATAGCGGGACCTGGATGCCCATATTGGCTCCTACATATTCTACGAAGATCTTTTATCGGTCAGACCGCATAACAACATACGTTGTTCCTTTTGTCATCGGTATGTTACTTGCCCGAGATTCGATCGTCGGTATCCAATACCTAGTTCAATCTCGTTACCGGCAAGTCTCTTTACTCGTTCCGTAATACATCATGTCACAACTAACTATTTAGTTGCAGTGCTTGCAAGGCTTATGTGATGTGTATTACCGAGAGGGCCCAGAGATACCTCTCCGACAATCGGAGTGACAAACCCTAATCTCGAAATACGCCAACCCAACATCTGCCATTGGAGACACCTGTAGTACTCCTTTATAATCACCCAGTTACGTTGTGACGTTTGGTAGTACCCAAAGTGTTCCTCCGGTAAACGGGAGTTGCATAATCTCATAGTTATAGGAACATGTATAAGTCATGAAGATAGCAATAGCAACATACTAAACGATCGGGTGCTAAGCTAATGGAATGGGTCATGTCAATCAGATCATTCTACTAATGATGTGACCTCGTTAATCAAATAACAACTCCTTGTTCATGGTTAGGAAACATAACCATCTTTGATTAACGAGCTAGTCAAGTAGAGGCATACTAGTGACACTCTATTGGTCTATGTATTCACACATGTATTATGTTTCCGGTTAATACAATTCTAGCATGAATAATAAACATTTATCATGATATAAGGAAATAAATAATAACTTTATTATTGCCTCTAGGGCATATTTCCTTCAGTCTCCCACTTGCACTAGAGTCAATAATCTAGATTACACAGCAATGATTCTAACACCCATGGAGCCTTGGTGCTGATCATGTTTTGCTCGTGGAAGAGGCTTAGTCAACGGGTCTGCAACATTCAGATCCGTATGTATCTTGCAAATCTCTATGTCTCCCACCTGGACTAAATCCCGGATGGAGTTGAAGCGTCTCTTGATGTGTTTGGTCCTCTTGTGAAATCTGGATTCCTTTGCTAAGGCAATTGCAGCAGTATTGTCACAAAAGATTTTCATTGGACCCGATGCACTAGGTATGACACCTAGATCGGATATGAACTCCTTCATCCAGAATCCTTCGTTTGCTGCTTCCGAAGCAGCTATGTACTCCGCTTCACATGTAGATCCCGCTACGACGCTTTGTTTAGAACTGCACCAACTGACAGCTCCACCGTTTAAAGTAAACACGTATCCGGTTTGCGATTTAGAATCGTCCGGATCAGTGTCAAAGCTTGCATCAACGTAACCTCTTACAGTGAGCTCTTTGTCACCTCCATATACGAGAAACATATCCTTAGTCCTTTTCAGGTATTTCAGGATGTTCTTGACCGCTGTCCAGTGATCCACCCCTGGATTACTTTGGTACCTCCCTGCTAAACTTATAGCAAGGCACACATCAGGTCTGGTACACAGCATTGCATACATGATAGAGCCTATGGCTGAAGCATAGGGAACATCTTTCATATTCTCTCTATCTTCTGCAGTGGTCGGGCATTGAGTCTTACTCAACTTCACACCTTGTAGCACAGGCAAGAACCCTTTCTTTGCTTGATCCATCTTGAACTTCTTCAAAATTTTGTCAAGGTATGTGCATTGTGAAAGTCCAATTAAGCGTTTTGATCTATCTCTATAGATCTTTATGCCTAATATGTATGCAGCTTCCCCGAGGTCTTTCATCGAAAAACTTTTATTCAAATATCCCTTTATGCTATCCAGAAATTCTATATCATTTCCAATTAGCAATATGTCATCCACATATAATATCAGAAATGCTACAGAGCTCCCACTCACTTTCTTGTAAATACAGGCTTCTCCAAAAGTCTGTATAAAGCCAAATGCTTTGATCACACTATCAAAGCGTTTATTCCAACTCCGAGATGCTTGCACCAGTCCATAAATGGATCGCTGGAGTTTGCATACTTTGTTAGCTCCTTTTGGATCGACAAAACCTTCTGGTTGCATCATATACAACTCTTCTTCCAGAAATCCATTAAGGAATGCGGTTTTTACATCCATTTGCCAAATTTCATAATCATAAAATGCGGCAATTGCTAACATGATTCTGACAGATTTAAGCATCGCTACGGGTGAGAAAGTCTCATCGTAGTCAACCCCTTGAACTTGTCGAAAACCTTTCGCGACAAGTCGAGCTTTATAGACAGTAATATTACCGTCAGCGTCAGTCTTTTTCTTGAAGATCCATTTATTCTCAATTGCTTGCCGATCATCGGGCAAGTCAACCAAAGTCCATACTTTGTTTTCATACATGGATCCCATCTCAGATTTCATGGCCTCAAGCCACTTTGCGGAATATGGGCTCACCATCGCTTCTTCATAGTTTGTAGGTTCATCATGATCTAGCATCATGACTTCCAGAACTGGATTACCGTACCACTCTGGTGCGGATCTCACTCTGGTTGATCTACGTGGCTCAGTAGTATCTTGTTCTGAAGCTTCATGATCATCATCATTAGCTTCCTCACTGATTGGCATAGGTGTCGCAGAAACAGTTTTCTGTGATGTACTATTTTCCAATAAGGGAGCAGGTACAGTTACCTCGTCAAGTTCTACTTTCCTCCCACTCACTTCTTTCGAGAGAAACTCCTTCTCTAGAAATGATCCATTCTTGGCAACGAATGTCTTGCCTTCGGATCTGTGATAGAAGGTATACCCAACAGTTTCCTTTGGGTATCCTATGAAGACACATTTCTCCGCTTTGGGTTCGAGCTTATCAGGTTGAAGCTTTTTCACATAAGCATCGCAGCCCCAAACTTTAAGAAACGACAACTTTGGTTTCTTGCCAAACCATAGTTCATAAGGCGTCGTCTCAACGGATTTTGATGGTGCCCTATTTAACGTGAATGCGGCCGTCTCTAAAGCATAACCCCAAAACGATAGCGGTAAATCAGTAAGAGACATCATAGATCGTACCATATCTAGTAAAGTACGATTACGACGTTCGGACACACCATTATGCTGTGGTGTTCCGGGTGGCGTGAGTTGCGAAACTATTCCACAATTTTTCAAATGTTCACCAAACTCGTAACTCAAATATTCTCCTCCACGATCAGATCGTAGAAACTTTATTTTCTTGTTACGATGATTTTCAACTTCACTCTGAAATTCTTTGAACTTTTCAAATGTTTCAGACTTATGTTTCATTAAGTAGATATACCCATATCTGCTTAAATCATCTGTGCAGGTGAGAAAATAACGATATCCGCCGCGAGCCTCAATATTCATCGGACCACATACATCGGTATGTATGATTTCCAACAAATCTGTTGCTCTCTCCATAGTACCGGAGAACGGTGTTTTAGTCATCTTGCCTAAGAGGCACGGTTCGCAAGTACCAAGTGATTCATAATCAAGTGATTCCAAAAGCCCATCAGTATGGAGTTTCTTCATGCGCTTTACACCGATATGACCTAAACGGCAGTGCCACAAATAAGTTGCACTATCATTATTAACTTTGCATCTTTTGGCTTCTACATTATGAATATGTGTATTACTATCTTCGAGATTCAACAAGAATAGACCACTCTTCAAAGGTGCATGACCATAAAAGATATTATCCATATAAATAGAACAACCATTATCTCTGATTTAAATGAATAACCGTCTCGCATTAAACAAGATCCAGATATAATGTTCATGCTCAACGCTGGCACCAAATAACAATTATTTAGGTCTAGTATTAATCCCGAAGGTAGATGTAGAGGTAGCGTGCCGACCGCGATCACATCGACTTTGGAACCGTTTCCCACGCGCATCGTCACCTCGTCCTTTGCTAGTGTCCGCTTATTCCGTAGTCCCTGTTTCGAGTTGCAAATATTAGCAACAGAACCAGTATGAAATACCCAGGTGCTACTGCGAGCTCTAGTAAGGTACACATCAATAACATGTATATCACATATACCTTTGCTCACTTTGCCATCCTTCTTATCCGCCAAATACTTGGGGCAGTTCTGCTTCCAGTGACCAGTCTGCTTGCAGTAGAAGCACTCAGTTTCAGGCTTAGGTCCAGACTTGGGTTTCTTCTCCTGAGCAGCAACTTGTTTGTTGTTCTTCTTGAAGTTTCCCTTCTTCTTCCCTTTGCCCTTTTTCTTGAAACTAGTGGTTTTGTTAACCATCAACACTTGATGCTCCTTTTTGATTTCTACCTCCGCAGCTTTCAGCATTGCGAAGAGCTCGGGAATAGTCTTGTTCATCCCTTGCATATTATAGTTCATCACAAAGCTCTTGTAGCTTGGTGGCAGTGATTGGAGAATTCTGTCAATGACGCAGTCATCTGGAAGATTAACTCCCATCTGAATCAAGTGATTATTATACCCAGACATTTTGAGTATATGCTCACTGACAGAACTGTTCTCCTCCATCTTACAGCTATAGAACTTATTGGAGACTTCATATCTCTCAATTCGGGCATTTGCTTGAAATATTAACTTCAACTCCTGGAACATCTCATATGCTCCATGACGTTCAAAACGTCGTTGAAGTCCCGATTCTAAGCCGTAAAGCATGGCACACTGAACTATCGAGTAGTCATCAGCTTTGCTTTGCCAGACGTTCATAACATCTGGCGTTGCTCCAGCAGCAGGCCTGTCACCCAGCGGTGCTTCCAGGACGTAATTCTTCTGTGCAGCAATGAGGATAATCCTCAGGTTACGGACCCAGTCCGTGTAATTGCTACCATCATCTTTCAACTTTGCTTTCTCAAGGAACGCATTAAAATTCAACGGAACAATAGCACGAGCCATCTATCTACAAGCAACATAAACAAGCAAGATACTATCAGGTACTAAGTTCATGATAAGTTTAAGTTCAGTTAATCAAATTATTTAGGAACTCCCACTTAGATAGACATCCCTCTAATCTTCTAAGTGATCACGTGATCCAAATCAACTAAACCATAACCGATCATCACGTGAGATGGAGTAGTTTTCAATGGTGAACATCGTCATGTTGATCATATCTACTATATGATTCACGCTCGACCTTTCGGTCTCTGTGTTCCGAGGCCATATCTGCATATGCTAGGCTCGTCAAGTATAACCTGAGTATTCTGCGTGTGCAAAACTGGCTTGCACCCGTTGTAGATGGACGTAGAGCTTATCACACCCGATCATCACGTGGTGTCTGGGCACGACGAACTTTGGCAACGGTGCATACTCAGGGAGAACACTTCTTGATAATTTAGTGAGAGATCATCTTATAATGCTACCGTCAATCAAAGCAAGATAAGATGCATAAAAGGATAAACATCACATGCAATCAATATAAGTGATATGATATGGCCATCATCATCTTGTGCTTGTGATCTCCATCTCCGAAGCATCGTCATGATCACCATCGTCACCGGCGCGACACCTTGATCTCCATCGTAGCATCGTTGTCGTCTCGCCAATCTTATGCTTTCTCGACTATTACTACCGTTTAGTAATCTAGTAAAGCATTACATCGCGATTGCATTGCATACAATAAAGCGACAACCATATGGCTCCTGCCAGTTGCCGATAACTTAGTTACAAAACATGATCATCTCATACAATAAAATCAGCATCATGCCTTGACCATATCACATCACAACATACCCTGCAAAAACAAGTTAGACGTCCTCTACTTTGTTGTTGCAAGTTTTACGTGGCTGCTACGGGCTTTAAGTAAGAACTCATCTCACCTACGCATCAAAACCACAACGATAGTTCGTCAAATAGACTCCGTTTTAACCTTCTCAAGGACCGGGCGTAGTCACACTTGGTTCAACTAAAGTTGGAGAGACAGTCTTCCGCAAGCCATCTATGTGCAAAGCACGTCGAGGGAATCGGTCTCGCATAAGAGTATGCGTAAGGTTGGTCCGGATCGTCTCAACCAACAATACCGCCGAACCAAAGTATGACATGCTGGTAGGCAGTATGACTTGTATCGCCCACAACTCACTTGTGTTCTACTCGTGCATATAACATCAAACCATAGAACCTAGGCTCGGATGCCACTGTTGGGGAACGCAGTAATTTCAAAAAAATTCCTACGCACACGCAAGATCATGGTGATGCACAGCAACGAGAGGGGAGAGTGTTGTCTACGTACCAACGCAGACCGACTGCGGAAGCGATCACACAACGTAGAGGAAGTAGTCGTACGTCTTCTTCCCGATCCAACCGATCCAAGCACCGTTACTCCGGCACCTCCGAGTTCTTAGCACACGTTCAGCTCGATGACGATCCTCGGGCTCCGATCCAGCAAAGCGTCGAGGAAGAGTTCCGTCAGCACGACGGCGTGGTGACGATCTTGATGTACTACCGACGCAGGGCTTCGCCTAAGCACTACAACGGTATGATCGAGGTGGAATTTGGTGGAAGGGGGCACCGCACACGGCTAAGGAACGATCTCAAGGATCAACTTGTGTATCTTGGGGTGCCCCCTGCCCCCGTATATAAAGGAGCAAGGGAGGAGGGGCTGGCCGGCCAAGGTGGGGCGCAGGAGAGTCCTACTCCCACCGGGAGTAGGACTCCCCCTCCAATCCTAGTCCAACTAGGATTCCCGGGAGGGGGAAAGAGAGAGAGGTGGCCGGCCCACCTTTCCTAGTCCTACTAGGACTTGGGGAAGGGGGGGCGCCGGCTAGGCTGTGGGCTGCCTCTTCTCTATTTTCCACTAAGGCCCAATAGGCCCATTAGCCTCCCGGGGGGTTCCGGTAACCCTCCCGGTATTCCGGTAAAATCCCGATTTCACCCGGAACACTTCCGATGTCCAAACATAGGCTTCCAATATATCAATCTTTACGTCTCGACCATTTCGAGACTCCTCGTCATGTCCGTGATCACATCCGGGACTCCGAACAACCTTCGGTACATCAAAAATGCATAAACTCATAATAACTGTCATCGTAACGTTAAGCGTGCGGACCCTACGGTTCGAGAACAATGTAGACATGACCGAGACACGTCTCCGGTCAATAACCAATAGCGGGACCTGGATGCCCATATTGGCTCCTACATATTCTACGAAGATCTTTTATCGGTCAGACCGCATAACAACATACGTTGTTCCTTTTGTCATCGGTATGTTACTTGCCCGAGATTCGATCGTCGGTATCCAATACCTAGTTCAATCTCGTTACCGGCAAGTCTCTTTACTCGTTCCGTAATACATCATGTCACAACTAACTATTTAGTTGCAGTGCTTGCAAGGCTTATGTGATGTGTATTACCGAGAGGGCCCAGAGATACCTCTCCGACAATCGGAGTGACAAACCCTAATCTCGAAATACGCCAACCCAACATCTGCCATTGGAGACACCTGTAGTACTCCTTTATAATCACCCAGTTACGTTGTGACGTTTGGTAGTACCCAAAGTGTTCCTCCGGTAAACGGGAGTTGCATAATCTCATAGTTATAGGAACATGTATAAGTCATGAAGATAGCAATAGCAACATACTAAACGATCGGGTGCTAAGCTAATGGAATGGGTCATGTCAATCAGATCATTCTACTAATGATGTGACCTCGTTAATCAAATAACAACTCCTTGCTCATGGTTAGGAAACATAACCATCTTTGATTAACGAGCTAGTCAAGTAGAGGCATACTAGTGACACTCTGTTGGTCTATGTATTCACACATTTATTATGTTTCCGGTTAATACAATTCTAGCATGAATAATAAACATTTATCATGATATAAGGAAATAAATAATAACTTTATTATTGCCTCTAGGGCATATTTCCTTCAGTCTATGATAAAAGTTCTATGATAAAAGTTCTATATTAAAGTTTGTTGCTGTTATAATAATTCACATGATGCTTCTATGTCCGTATTTTGTTTTTATCGACACCTCTCTCTCTCTCTAAGCATATGGACATGTTTTTCGGTCTCGGTTTTTGCTTGAGGACGAGCGAGGTCTATGCTTGGGAGAGTTGATACGTCCATTTTGCATCATGTTTACCTATTGTTATTTATGATGTTTTTATGCATAATAATGTTTTTTGAAGTAATTCTAATGCCTTTTCTCCCATAAAATGCAAGGTTCACACAAAGAGGGAGAATTCTAGCAGCTGGAAATCTGGACCTGGAAAAGCTACATCAGGCCATCTATTCTGCACAACTCCAAACAAGCTGAAACTTCACGAGAATTTTTATGGAATAAATAAGAAATACTGGATCAAATAATCACTGGAGGGGGGCACCTGGTGAGCACAAGACACCAGGGCGCGCCTGGCCCCCTAGGCGCGCCCTGGTGGGTTGTGCTCAGTCCGGCCCACCTCCGATGCCCATCTTCTGGTATATAAGTCATTTTAACCTAGAAAAAATAGGGAGAGGACTTTCAGGATGGAGCGCCGCCGTCTCGAGGCGGAACTTGGGTAGGAGCACTTTTGCCCTCCCGCGAAGCGGTTCTGCCGGGGGAACTTCCCTCCCGGAGGGGGAAATCATCGTCATCATCATCACCAACAACTCTCCCATCTTGGGGAGGGCAATCTCCATCAACATCTTCAACAACACCATCTCCTCTCAAACCCTAGTTCAACTCTTGTGTTTAATCTTTGTACCGGAACTATAGATTGATGCTTGTGGGTGACTAGTAGTGTTGATTACATCTTGTAGTTGATTACTATATGGTTTATTTGGTGGAAGATTATATGTTCAAATCCAATATGCTATTTAATACCCCTCTGATCTTGAGCATGATTATCATTTGCGAGTAGTTACTTTTGTTCTTGAGTTCATGAGAGAAATCATGTTGCAAGTAATCATGTGAAATTGATATGTGTTCGATATTTTGATAGTATGTATGTTGTGATTCCCTTGGTGGTGTCATGTGAACGTCAACTACATGACACTTCACCATATTTGGGACTAAGGGAATGCATTGTGGAGTAGTTATTAGATGATGGGTTGCGAGAGTGAAAGAAGCTTAAACCCTAGTTTATGCGTTATTCCGTAAGGGACAGATTGGATCCAAAAGTTTAATGCTATGGTTAGAATTTATTCTTAATACTTTTCCCGTAGTTGCGGATGCTTGTGGGAGGGTTAATCATAAGTAGGAGGTTTGTTCAAGTAATAACAACACCTAATCACCAGTCCACCCACATATCAAGTTATCAAAGTACCGAACATGAATTAAGCCAACATGATGAAAGTGACAAGATGAAAATCCCGTGCACCCTCAAGAACGCTTTGCTTATCATTAGAAACTGTTTTGGCCTGTCCTTTGCCTCAAAAGGATTGGGCTACCTTGTTGCACCTTTGATACTACTATCCTTACTTGCTTGTTACAAATTACGTTGCTATCAAACTACTCTGCTACTTACATTTCAGCACTTGCAGACATTACCTTGCTGAAAACCACTTGTCATTTCCTTCTGCTCCTTGATGACCCACAAGTACAGGGGATCTATCGTAGTCCTTTCGATAAGTAAGAGTGTCGAACCCAACAAGGAGCAGAAGGAAATGATAAGCGGTTTCAGCAAGGTATTCTCTGCAAACACTGAAATTATAGGTAACAAATAGTTTTGTGATAAGATAATTGGTAACGAGCAACAAGTAAATAAAGTAAATAAAGTGCAGCAAGGTGGCCCAATCCTTTTTGTAGCAAAGGACAAGCCTGGACAAATTCTTATATAGAGAAAAGCACTCCCGAGGACACATGGGAATTATCGTCAAGCTAGTTTTCATCACGTTCATATGATTCGCATTCGGTACTTTGATAATTTGGTATGTCGGTGGACCAGTGCTTGGGAACTGCCCTTACTTGGACAAGCATCCCACTTATGATTAACCTCTATTGCAAGCATCCACAACTACAACAAAAGTATTAAGGTAAACCTAACCATAGCATGAAACATATGGATCCAAATCAGCCCCTTACGAAGCAACGGATAAACTAGGGTTTAAGCTTCTGTCACTCTAGCAACCCATCATCTACTTATTACTTCCCAATGCCTTCCTCTAGGCCCAAATAATGGTGAAGTGTCATGTAGTTGACGTTCACATAACACCACTAGGGGAGAGACAACATACATCTCATCAAAATATCGAACGAATACCAAATTCACATGACTACTAATAGCAAGACTTCTCCCATGTCCTCGGGAACAAACGTAACTACTCACAAAGCATATTCATGTTCATAATCAGAGGGGTATTAATATGCATATAGGATCTGAACATATGATCTTCCACCAAATAAACCAACTAGCATCAACTACAAGGAGTAATTAACACTACTAGCAACCCACAGGTACCAATCCCAGACTTAGAGACAAGAATTGGATACGAGAGATGAACTAGGGTTTGAGAGGAGATGGTGCTGGTGAAGATGTTGATGGAGACTCACCCCCTCCCGATGAGAGGATCGTTGGTGATGATGATGGCGATGATTTCCCCCTCCCGGAGGGAAGTTTCCCCAACAGAACAGCTCCGCCGGAGCCCTAGATTGGTTCCGCCAAGGTTCCGCCTCGTGGTGGCGGAGTCTCATCCCGAAAGCTGGCTTATGATTTTTTTCTCATCGAAAGACTCCATATAGCAGAAGATGGGCATCGGAGGGCCACCAGGGGGCCCACGAGGTAGGGGGTGCACCCAGGGGGGTAGGGCGCCCCCCCCCTCATGGGCAGGGTGTGGCCCCCCTCCGGAACTTCTTGCACTTAGTATTTTTTTATATATTCTGAAAATGACTTCCGTGAAGTTTCAGGACTTTTGGAGCTGTGCAGAATAGGTCTCTAATATTTGATCCTTTTCCAGACCAGAATCCCAGCTGCCGGCATTCTCCCTCTTTATGTAAACCTTGTAAAATAAGAGAGAATATGCATAAGTATTGTGACATAATGTGTAATAACAGCCCATAATGCAATAAATATTGATATAAAAGCATGATGCAAAATGGATGTATCAACTCCCCCAAGCTTAGACCTCGCTTGTCCTCAAGCGAAAGCCGAAATCGAAAAATATGTCCACATGTTTAGAGATAGAGGTGTCGATAAAAATAAAATACGGACATGAGGGCATCATGATCATTCTTAGAATAGCAACTTATATAATTCTTGTCATATGATCTCTTATGCTAGAGTAACAATTCAATCACAATTTCAAGTATGAATCATAAACTTCATTGAAAACTAACAAACTATAATCTCAGTCATTGAAGCAATTGCAATTTATCATAACACAGGAAAGAGTCAATATAAGAGCTTTTCAGTAACTCCACATACTCAACTATCATATAGTCTTTCACAGTTGCTAACACTCATGCAATACTTATGGGTATGGAGTTTTAATCGGACACAGAGAAAGATAGGGGCTTATAGTTTTGGCTCCCAATGTTTTACCTCAAGGGTAATGTCAACAATAATAGTTCATGAAAACTCACATCTAATTAGCCATATATACCAGGATCTTTCCAACATGTTGTGCTTGCCAAAAGATAAAATTTAAAAAGGAAGGGTGAAGATCACCATGACTCTTATGCATGGTAGGAGATAAAAGTAAAAGATAGGCCCTTCGCATAGGGAAGCAGAGGTTGTCATGCGCTTTTATGGTTGGATGCACAAAATCTTAATGCGAAAGAATGTCACTTTATATTGCCACTTGTGATATGGACCTTTATTATGCAGCCCGTCGCTTTTATTTCTTCCATATCACACGATCGTATAAAGCTTATTTTCTCCCACACTAATAAGTCATACATATTTAGAGGGCCATTTTTATTGCTTGCACTGATGACAACTTACTTGAGGGATCTTACTCAATCTATAGGTAGGTATGGTGGACTCTCATGGCAGAACTGGTTTAAGGGTGTTTGGAAGCACAAGTAGTATCTCTACTTGGTGCAAGGAATTTGGCTAGCATGAGGGGGAAAGGCAAGCTCAATCATGTTGGATGATCCATGACAATATAATTTATCTCAGATGTAAGAAAACATAACCCATTACGTTGTCTTCCTTGTCCAACGTCAACCCTTTAGCATGTTATATTTTAATGAGTGCTCACAGTCATAAAAGATGTCAAAGATAGTATATTTATATGTGAAGACCTCTCTTTCTTTATTACTTCCTATTAATTGCAACGATGACCAAAACTATGTTTGTCAACTCTCAACAACTTTTATTCATCATACTCTTTCTATGTGAGCTCATTACTCTCCATAAGATCCATATGATCTCTTTGTTTCTTTTTATTTCTTCTCTTTTCCTTTATTCACTCAAGGTTATGGAAAAATAATCAAGCCCTTGACTCGACACTAATCTTTATTATAAATAGCTCACGGACTCGATTACATAGAGGGATCATAAAGCAAAACTCACAACTAGATGATACTAAGAACTTTTATTCTACTAGATCAAAATATTATCAAAAGGATCGAACTAAGAAAAGCGGTAAAGATAAAAGTGATGGTGATACGATACCGGGGCACTCCCCCAAGCTTGGCAGTTGCCAAGGGGAGTGCCTATACCCATGTGATTATGGCTCCTTCTTTGTTGGTGAAGAGGGTGTTGGTTTTGTTGATGGCATAGGCTTCTTCCTTAATTTGCGCTTGAGGACAGAATTTTGATCCCTTAGGTCATCGATCTCCTGCTCAAGGTTTAATATCTTCTTGCATAATTCTTGTTTGTTTTCCTGCAAGAGGAAAAACGGATAAACTCGGTCTTAGGTTTCTTTGCTCTATCAGGGAGGCTTGAATTTTTGACCTCCACATGCATGTCCCCAGGTTGGGGTAATGGGACTTCATCTTCATCTGAGCTCGTCTCCTCCCTTCCCTTGGGTTCATAGTCCTCTTCTTCTTCCGTAGTCCAACCACAATGCTCCACGTCCCCATAGACCTTAGGATCTACAAGATAATCAGCCACATAGCTTTCTCCTTCCGAATCATGGGATGGCATATTGCTCTAATCTGCAGCAGGGACAGCTCGAAACAAAGACAGGATATTTGCGTGATACGGTGGTCAAAACCTTCGGAAGGTTATATAATGAATTTTTACCGACCAAAATACGTAACGTGCAAGAAAACGGAGTCCGGAGAGCACACGAGGTGCCCACGAGGTAGGGGCGCGCCCTCCACCCTCGTGGAGCCCTCGTGTCCTTCCCGGGCTGCTTCTTATTTTTCTATTTTTCTAAATATTCCAAAACGGAGAAAATTGCCATTAGAACTGTTTTGGAGTCGGTTTACTTACCGTATCACATACCTATTCCTTTTCGGAGTCTGAAACGTTCCGGAAAGTGTCCCTTATGTATTCCCCCGGGGTTACGATTTCAATAATATTGGTTTCAACATTTATAGGATTACCTGAGATATAATGTTTAATTCTTTGACCGTTCACCACCTTCGGATTTGTGCCTTCGAAGTTGTTGATTTTTATGGCACCGGAACGATAGACCTCCTCGATAACGTAAGGACCTTCCCATTTAGAGAGAAGTTTTCCTGCAAAAAATCTTAAACGAGAGTTGTATAGCAATACATAATCACCTACATTAAACTCGCGCTTTTATATCCTTTTGTCATGCCATCTTTTAACCTTTTCTTTAAATAATTTGGCATTCTCATAGGCTTGGGTTCTCCATTCATCAAGTGAGCTAATGTCAAATAACCTCTTCTCACCGGCAAGTTTGAAATCATAATTGAGCTCTTTAATAGCCCAATAAGCCTTATGTTCTAGTTCGAGAGGTAAGTGACATGCTTTTCCATAAACCATTTTATACGGAGACATACCCATAGGATTTTTATATGCAGTTCTATAGGCCCATAATGCATCATCAAGTTTCTTGGACCAATTCTTTCTAGATCTATTAACAGCCTTTTGCAAAATTAATTTGATCTCTCTATTACTCAATTCTACTTGACCACTGGACTGTGGGTGATAAGGAGATGCAATTCTATGATTAACATCATATTTAGCAAGCATTTTAAGGAAATCACCATGAATAAAATGTGAACCACCATCAGTCATTAAATATCTAGGGACTCCAAACCTTGGAAAAATAACTTCTTTAAGCATCTTAATAGAGGTATTATGATCAGCACTACTAGTTGGAATAGCTTCTACCCACTTAGTAATGTAATCAACAGCAACTAAAATATGTGTGTATCCATTGGAGGCGGGAAAAGGTGTAAACAACGAATCACTCCAATCGATCCAACCTAGTTCATATGCTCAGATCTCGATATTACAAGGGAATTCAAATGGAGGAGGAGCGTGGACAAATGAACTAGCCAACTCACACCGCTATACTATCCAGTCTCGGCCGAAGCCGCCGCCACCACACATTACGGTGCCGCTGGTACAGTTAAGTAGTGCCTGGCTAGTGGGCCCATTCTGGGCCGCGTAGACGAGCTGGAGCCCAAGTGCTTCTCTTGGGCCTGGCCTGTTGCTCTCTTGCCGGTTCGCCCTGTAGCGCATCAGGTGTTGTCGATGACTCCACTGTAGTGCTGCTGACAATCCCCCCTGGAGAAGAAACGGCTTGCCCCCAAGCCGGAGCACGAGGGAACTGTTGCTTGAGCATCTCTTGGTCTTCCCATGTCGACATGGACGCTGGGGAATGGCTCCATTTGACCAGGACTTGAGCGATCATTTTTGTCTCCTCTTGGTATCAAGCGACGATCGAGGAAGCAAGCTGGAATCTGCAGGTGAGTTGCTGACGAAGGAAGTGACAGACATACCTGCTGATCAGACTTGACATGGCGCTTGAGGAGAGACACATGGAAGACTGGGTGCACCCTACAGTTCTCCGGGAGTGCCAATCGATACGCTACTGCCCCAACCTTACCCGTGATCTTGAAGGGGCCGAAATATTTGAAAGCCAGCTTATGGTTTGCTCGCGGTGCAATGGAAGACTGAATATAAGGTTGCATTTTCAGAAAAACTGTCTCCCCGACTTCGAAGGATCTCTCTTCCCTGTGTTTGTCAGCTTGAGCTTTCATTCGCTGTTGCGCCCGCAAAGAATGTTGCTTGACTGATTCCATGACAACATGTCGCTCATTCAACCACTGTTGGACATCCGAGTTACCAATGGCATCAATGGGTGAAATGCCAAAGTAACAAGGGGGGTGGCCATATACCAGCTCGAAGGGAGTACGGCATGTCGTTGAATGCCAGTTTGTGTTATACCAGAGTACACATAGAGGCAGCCAGCTGGACCAACGATTTGGGTGGGCACTGATGAAATAGCGGAGATACCCTTCCACCTACTGATTGACACGCTCGGTTTGTCCGTCAGTCTGCGGGTGTTGACCTGAGCTCATGCGAAGTTTAATGCCAGTTCTGCTACACACCTCTTTCCAGAAAATGCTGGTGAAAATAGGATCTCTGTCCGACACCAAGGAGACAGGGAGGCCATGAAGGCGATACACGCGATCGAGGAAAGATTCAGCAACTGTGGCAGCTGTGTAGGGATGTTTGAGCGCAATGAAATGACCATATTTGGTCAGCTTGTCGATGACCACCAGTATGCAATTATAGTGTCTTGAAACTGGCAAACCTTCGATGAAGTCCAACGTCATCATTTCCCACGGCTGTGAAGGCACTGGCAAAGGTTGCAGAAGACCCAGATAAGGAACACGTTCAGGCTTCGCGAGCTGACAAACCTGACACTGTTGCAGAACCTGTTTGATCATTTTCTTCATATTCTTCCACTGGAACAGCTGTGAAATCCTGCGGTAAGTTACTGGGAACCCAGAGTGTCCACCTGCTGAACTGGCATGCAAACTATCAATGATCTTGTGTTGCAATTGTTCATCTGATCCAATCCAAATGCGTTTCTTGAAACGGAGCAATCCTCCATGTAAAGTGAACTTAGGATCTGCCCTTGGATCAACCGCTAGCTTCTGTAGAAGAGCTGTTGCGCTCGAATCAGAATAGTAACTGTTCATGATTTCTTGCAGCCATGCCGGTTGCACTTCAGAGATTGTATAACAGTCACCAGGCTCATGTGGTCTCCTGGACAAGGCGTCTGCAACTCTGTTATCTGCCCCTTTTCTGTATATAATCTTATAGTCCAGGCCCCATAGCTTGGTGAGAGCTTTTTGTTGCCAAGCTGTGTGCAAACGCTGTTCTGTTAAACTGACCAAAGCTTTTTGATCAGTGATAATGATGAACTCCTTCAGTTGCAGATAAGAGCGCCACTGTTCCACCGCTAAAAGAATTGCCAAAAATTCTTTTTCATATACTGAAAGTGTTTGATTTTTTGGTCCCAAAGCCTTGCTAACAAAGGCCAGGGGGTGCCCATCTTGTGTTAGTACGGCCCCAATACCACAATCACTAGCATCAGTTTCAATGGTGAATGTTTTCTGAAAGTTTGGAAGAGCCAGCACAGGAGCAGTAACCAAAGCCTGCTTCAGTGTTTGAAAAGCTGTGTCCTCTATGCTAGTCCAAACGAACACACTGCCTTTGCGTAAGAGATTAGTCATTGCCTTAGCAATAACCCCAAAGTGACGAATGAATTTCCTGTAATAGCCAGCCAGCCCTAGAAAACTTCTCACTTCCTTTACTGACACTGGTGTGGGCCATTGTTCAATGGTACTAACCTTCTCAGGGTTGGTGGAAACACCATCCTTGCTGATAATGTGACCCAGATACAATAACCTTTGAGAGGCAAACTCACATTTGGAAAATTTCACATACCACTTGTCCTTTCTGAGCACTTCCAACACTTTTCTGACATGTTCCAAGTGTTGCTTTAGTGTTTTACTGAAGATCAGAATATCATCAAAGAAGGCCAGCACAAAAGTTCTCAACATTTCAGGCTCTTGTGACAGGGACACATTGATGGCACCTTGGAAAGTGTTAGGTGCTCCTGTTAAACCAAAACCAACAACCAGGAACTCAAAGTGCCCATGGTGGGTTTGAAATGCTGTCTTGTATTCCTCCCCAGGAGCTAATCTAATTTGATGATAACCAGCCCTGAGATCCAGTTTTGTAAACCACTGAGCACCATCTAACTCATCCAGGAGCTCATCTATCACAGGCATAGGATAATTTCCCTTGACTGTAAGTGCATTTGATGTCTATAGTCCACTACCATTCTCCAAGTATGATCCTTCTTTTTGACCAATAGGATAGGCGAAGAGAAGGGACTGTTACTCCTTCTAATAACACCAGAATCCAACATCTCCTGAATTTGCTTTTCTACCTCATCCTTTAGTTCTGGGGCCAGCCTGTAGGGCCTGTAAGAAAATGGTCTGGCGCCAGGTATAAGGGGAATGGCATGATCACAAGCTCTTTCAGGAGGTAAACCAACAGGAACAACAAACACATCTTTATATTCCTCAATAAGTTCCTGAATTTCTGGTATAAGAGCAGGAGCATTCTCATCAGTCACCACAGATAGTTCTATTATGGTGTAAGCAAACTCAACAGGTGCTGCCCCTTGAATTGTTACTGTCTGCCCCTGCAAGGGGAAGGACATCCACTGTTGCTCCCAATCTACAGTCATTGGACTATGCTTAGCCAACCAGTCCATACCTAGAATTCCATCATAGCAACTGAGAGGCAGTATTCTCAAGTCATGCTCAAACTAAACTCCTTGCACTGACCACTGGCAGTTTGGTACATAGCTCGCACAGCTCATAATGCCCCCATTAGCAACCCTTACCTTCATTGCTGTACATTGTTGCACTCCTGCCAGTGTGCTTGCTGAATTTGAATCCACAAAAGAATGGGTACTGCCTGAATCCACTAAGAATGTTTTCTGTTGCCCTTGAATAAAAACACTTGACTGAAAAGCCTTACTGTGGGCTGATTTTCCTTCAGCTGCCTCTGAGATAGCCATAAGATTCACTTCTTCATCCTCATCAGTAAGCAATTCTTCTGCTGATGTGCACTGAAAAAATTCAACCATTTCCTGTACCACATGCAGTGACACTGATTGTTTGCATTGGTGGTCTTTGCTCCATTTCTCTCCGCACATGAAACACAAACCCTTGGCCTTGCGGTAAGATCTCAGTGCTTCCCATTTGTCCTCTCCCAGTTTCTGTCGCTGAACGTCTGAATTAGATCGCCTCTCTTCAGCAGGTTTGGTCGCAGCTGGTTTGGTCGAATTAACTACCTGTGTAAATTGTTGCCGCTTGATGGAGTGACCTTGTTGGGGAGCAGAATTGGTCAGTGACTCGTGCAATAACGCCAGTTCATAGGCTGCATCCAGATCTGATGGTTGCTGTAACGCCACCAGCACTCTGACAGTCAGGTTCAGTCCATCGATGAATTTGGTAACATAATGTACTGACTCTGGAACAGCTTCATACGCGGACAGCTGATCATACAGTTCAGCGAAATGCTCCACATAATCTTCTACTGACCCCGTCTGAACTATGCTGTGGAATTTCCGAACCAACGCCTGATGCTGATTTCGACCGAAACGGCACTGTAGTAGTCTGCAGAATTCTTCCCAGGATGCGTTTGGTGCTCTTCTCTGAACCGATTCCAACCAACGCGCTACTGCACCTTCAAACAGAGTGGAAGCAAATTGGACCCAGAGATGCTTCGGCGTGCCACACATGCCGAAATAATCTTCACATCTTGATTGCCAGAGCCTCGGATTTGTGCCATCAAAACGGGGCAAGTCGATGCGCGGTGCAAATCCATAGGAGTCAGTATTCTCTCGGTGTAATTCGGCCAGCCGCGAACTGAATACTGAACTGTGGTCGGTTTTCGTACCTCTGGCTGGTGGTGGAATGTACGGGGCGTGATCCCTCCCCTTGGCCGCTGAAGCAGACCGACTGCCCTCGGGTACGGCGTCACCGTTGGCGGTCGCGATTTGGCTTCCCGGTGGTCGACCTCGTATGGGTGACGTGGAGACAGAGGACGGACGTTCCAGCCCGGTGCGAAGCTCGTCCATGTCGACGCCGATCGACAGCTTGAGGTCGTCGATGCGTGTCGTCAGATCGCCCACGATGGACCACATGGACTTGGCCGCCTCTTCCTCTTGGCGCTTGAAGTGTACCTCGAGGGACTCTGCCAGGTCGGCCTTGAGGAACTCGTACACCGCCTTCGTCGCCGGCGACATGCTCTCCATGGCTTCACGGCGTCGGCGCACCGTGAATCTCGTCGCGTGGGGATGATGGAGCGGAAATTGTTGTGCCAGGATCGAAGCTCTGATACCAATTGTAAACAACGAATCACTCCAATCGATCCAACCTAGTTCATATGCTTAGATCTCGATATTACAAGGGAATTCAAATGGAGGAGGAGCGTGGACAGATGAACTAGCCAACTCACACCGTTATCCTATCCAGTCTCGGCCGAAGCCGCCGCCACCACACATTACGGTGCCGCTGGTACAGTTAAGTACTGTCTGGCTAGTGGGCCCATTCTGGGCCGCGTAGACGAGCTGGAGCCCGAGTGCTTCTCTTGGGCCTGGCCTGTTGCTCTCTTGCCGGTTCGCCCTGTAGTGCATCAGGTGTTGTCGATGACTCCACTGTAGTGCTGCTGACAAAAGGTCCCATATAATCAAAGCCCCAAACATCAAATGGTTCAATAACAAGTGAATAATTCATAGGCATTTCTTGATGTCTACTAATATTACCAATTCTTTGACTTTCATCACAAGATACAACAAACTTACAGGCATCCTTGAAGAGAGTAGGCCAATAAAAACCGGATTGCAATACCTTATGTGCAGTTCTATCTCTAGCATGGTGTCCTCCATAAGCTTCAGAGTGACACTTGCGTAGGATCTGTTCCTGTTCATGCTCAGGTACACAACGTCTAATAACACCATCTACTCCTTCTTTATAAAGATGTGGGTCATCCCAAAAGTAATGTCTCAAATCATAGAAAAACTTTTTCTTTTACTGGTATGTGAAACTAGGTGATATAAATTTAGCAACAATATAATTAGCATAATCAGCATACCATGGAGGAGTACGAGAAGCATTTATGACATTTAATTCTTCATCAGGAAAGCTATCATCAATAGGTAGTGGGTCATCAAGAACATTCTCTAGCCTAGACAAGTTATCTGCAACGGGGTTCTCAGCTCCCTTTCTATCAATAATATGCAAATCAAATTCTTGTAGCAAGAGAACCCATCTAATAAGTCTAGGTTTAGCATCTTTCTTTTCCATAAGATATTTAATAGCAGCATGATCCGTGTGAATAGTTACTTTAGAATCAACAATATAAGGTCTGAACTTATCACAAGCAAATACAACTGCTAAGAATTCCTTTTCAGTAGTAGCATAATTTCTCTGAGCATTGTCTAGAGTTTTACTAGCATATTGAATAACATTTAATTTCTTATCAACTCTTTGCCCTAGAACAGCACCTACAGCATAATCACTAGCGTCACACATAATTTCAAAAGGTAAATTCCAATCAGGTGGCTGAACAATAGGTGCAGAAATCAATGCTTTCTTAAGTATTTCAAATGCTTCTACGCAATCATCATAAAAAACAAATGGTATATCTTTTTGTAATAAATTAGTCAGAGGCCGAGAAATTTTTGAGAAGTCCTTAATGAACCTCCTATAAAAACCGACGTGACCAAGGAAACTTCTTATACCTTTGATGTCCTTGGGACATGGCATCTTTTCAATAGCATCAACCTTAGCTTTATCAACTTCAATACCTCTTTCAGAAACTTTATGCCCCAAGACAATACCTTCATTAACCATAAAGTGGCACTTCTCCCAATTCAAGACAAGGTTAGTTGTCGGGGGTTGCTGATCCCACGTACACCTATGGGGATTGGCGGACCGAGCCCCTTTCGGTTCGGCAGGGGGCGGTGGATGCACAAAGAGCAGATCGAGGCGAACGCACGAGCGACGCGGTCGGTTTACCCAGGTTCGGGCCGCACGGATGTGTAAAACCCTACTCCTACTTTGGTGGTTGTATTGAGTTCTTGCTCGGGAGCGATGAGTGCTACAGTACACTCAAGCAGCTAGCGAGACCGAGCGTGAGAATGGCCGTCCTCCCCCCTCTGTTGCGCATGGGCCTCCTTTTATATGTCTAAGGGGTCACCGACAGGTGGCAACAGAGGTGGGGGTAAAAATGTAAAAGAGGTGGTAGTTGGCTCCACCGCCTACAACAGTCGTATCATACCTAACCCTGACAGCAGGGGACAAGGGCATTAAATGCCTGTCTGTGTCACCTAGACGGTACAGAGAGGGACCGCTAGGAATGCCACCGTTTGCCACGATGGCTATCTTGTCAGCGCTTGCTTGCCACCGCATGCCCCCGGCTGCACAGCCTCCCGCCACGTACGCCAGGAGCGGTCCCAGAGCGACACGTTGGTGGGTGAGCTGGAGCGCGCGCTGCGGAGTAGTAGCTTGCCGCGGCAAGCGCCTTGCCGCGGATGTTGCCTTGTCGCGTCCGGGAGCTTGTCGCTCATCGGGTCTTGTCGGGACGCGCAGTGCGCCGCAGCAAGCTTCTTGAGATGCTTTGGTTGTCTTCCCGGCAAGCTCCTCTTGCCGGGGTCTCGTCTCCTTCCCGGCAAGCTCCTCTTGCCGGGGCCTCGTCTCCTTCCCGGCAAGCTCCTCTTGCCGGGGTCTTGTCTCCCTCCCGGCAAGCTCCTCTTGCCGGGGTCTTGTCTCCTTCCCGGCAAGCTCCTCTTGCCGGGGCCTTGTTTTGCTCTTGGATACTTTGTTCTTGAATGGCCCCAAAGGAACCACGAAGGGTCTTGGCGGTCACCCGGCAAGCCTTGCTGCGGGGTGCTGCGACTGCCCGTGCACAAGTTCAGGATACTAAGGTACCCCTACTTTAGTACACCGACAGGAGCCCCCGGGCCTGTACCATACACGGTGCCGAGCGCTGTTGGGCCAGGCCCAAAACAGTGTACGGGCACGCGTGGCCTAGGTTACGCCATAACTCACTCCGCATCCATCGCGCCCTCCCCAAGCGGCACGCGTCGAACGCGGCGTCGTGCATGACGTGGGCGGCGTGCGCGGGGCTAAGCCCTGCGCGCATGCGTCACATCGTGGGAGAGATCGTGGGTGGTTTTTATTAGGAAAGGCGGAACGTCCGCCACCTCCCCCTTTATAAGGAAAGGGAAGCAGGGGTAGCGCGCCCACTCGCCCCCATTCTGCTCCAATCTTGAAAAACTACGCCCCGCCTCCGTCTTCCCAAAGCACACAGAGCGCAGCGCCCTCCCCACCGCATTGCCACCAGCACCACCACGCCGTCGACCTCCTCCACTACTTCCGCCATGGCTCCGAAGGGCGACAAGGGGAAGGCCGTGAAGTCGTCCGAGGCGCAGTGGCTCGCGGCGATGCGGAGGGAGCGAGCCATCTTCCCCCCCAAGCTCGACGCAAAGGGGCTGTGGGAGTACTATTATCTCTTTTGGGCGACGGAGACGCGAGCTCACCCGCGGACTAGGGTGCTCCCGGGTGCTGCTCATGCGACGGCTCCGGACGGGTACCCTTTCTTTGCCGTCTTCTTCTACTGCGGGCTCTGCCCGCCTTTTTCCAAGTTTTTCTGCGATATCATGAACACATACAATCTCTATCTCCTTGACTTCACTCCCAACACCGTCCTCACCATGGCAGTTTTCGTGCACCTTTGCGAGAACTTTGTCGGAGTCCACCCTAGCGTAGCCCTTTTTCGCCACTTTTTCATTCCCCGGGTAGAGAGAGGAGAACCCCTGTCCGGCGGAATTTCCTGGGTCACTAGGGCCAGCAAGAAGGAATCTTATCTGGAGGGGGAGTTCCGCGGCAAGTGGGAGGAGTGGAGAGCGGATTGGTGTTGGATTGTCGAGGAGAGCCCGCGGCCATTCACCGTCCGGCGTCAAGTAGCAGCAGTGCGCGGCAGTGACTGGAGCGACGTGGCCTCGGAGGACGGCAGGCTGCAGATTGCCGTCACCAGGATCCAGCGCCTTAGGCTTGCCGGACTCACTGTAGGGGTCGTCGGCGCAGACTTTCTTCGTCGCCGCATCGCTACCCTGCAGGAACGGGGGAGGCCTGCTTGGGAGTTCAAAAACGCGGCAGACGTCATGAGGCTGCGCCCAGGCCTCAACTACAATTTCACCGTCCTTGAGCTCAACGGAGTACTACAGGAGCTCTTCAAGTATGATTCAGATAACCCCGAGGTCTTCAGATTGCCGCAGGGCGTCGTCCCTCTGTGCAACAATTCGGCGCTCGACCGCATCAGGGCGATGATGCCACTGTGCGATTCGCACGGAATCGTGCCAACTTGGCAAGAGCCAGAGGACGAGGTTGTGCAGCAATTCTTTGATGACTTGGTGGAGGTGCCAATCCGCGCCGACGAGAAGGATGGCCTCACCCGCGACACCACCGAGGCGGAACTGGCGTACATCGCCACCAGGTTGGAAGAGGCGGCAGCAGTTGCCGCGGCGGGCGAGTTCGGCTTCACCTTGGAGGAGGCTGCGGCGGCAGAGGCGGCAAACCGTGCCGAGCGGGAAGCTCTTGCCGGCAAGAAGGATCTTGCTGGCAAGAAAGAGGTTGCCGGGCGTGATGCCGGGTCGGGTCAAGTTGTCGGGCACGACGCCGAACCGAGCGAGCCTGCCGATGATGCGAGCGGCTCTTTGGAGATCGATTCCTCCTCCTCTTCGTCCTCCATCAACACGCCGCCAGCAGCGTCTCCGTCTACACCAAGAAGGCGTCTCTGCAAGGCCGGGGATGCGGCGAGGCGGCAAGCAGGCCGGCAGTCGCCGCGCCGCATGACGCGCTCCACCGCGGCAAGCACCGTTGCCGCAGGAGCGCCCCATGCTGCCGCTTCGACTGGAGCGGGGTCTTCCCGGACTGCCGCATCTGCTCCCGCCAAGCGGCCAAGGGAGCCTACCCCTCCTCCTTCCCGCGCCAGACGCGGGCCGGATTTTGACTTCTCCGCGTTTAGCTCCGACGAGGAAGAGGAAGAGGGGTAAGTTCTTCTTATTGTACTTGCAATTCTTTGTTCTTTGCTGTTTTTCGTCTTGTCTTGTTTCTCACTTGCCTTCCTCTGTATCTGTTCCTTTTTAGGACTCTGGCGCAGAGAGCGGCAAAGAGAGCCAAGGTGCCGGTGATCGTCATCGAGGACGAACCCACTGCGTCAACAGGGGACGTGCCTGAGACGAACCCGTTGGACCCGGCGGCTGATCTTCAGAGCAGCCCCCCAGCATAAGCGTCTTGTTTACTTCCCGCTGTTGGGCGCGCACGAAGATCCTTGCTGTGCTGATACTTGTTTGTTGACTTGTGCAGGAGCAGAGCAGCCTCACCAGGAGAGCCTGGAGACCGCTCCCGAAGCGCCAAGGGAGAGTCCTCCGGCGGGGGAGAGGTCTCCGGCAAGGGAGGAGCCCCCGGCGAGGGAGGAGACTCCGGCAAGGGAGGAGCCCCCGGTGAGGGAGGAGACTCCGGCAAGGGAGGAGCCCCCGGCACAGCAAGGATCTCCGGCAAGGGACCGCGCCAGCGATCCCCCGGCGACGGAGACCACAGCGGCAGGCCCTGGCACAGGTAACTTCCTTGCTTCCAAACTCCCCTTGGCTTCTTCGGCTTCTTGATCTTCCTCTTGGATTTTGCTCGAATTTTGCTTGAATCTTCTCCCCTCTCCCGGCCATCTGATCCATCTGCTGCAGAGCCGATGGAGACGGAGGCCGCCGCCGAGGAAGCAGCCGGCACCGGCGAGGAGGCCGCCAGGGCTATCGCCGCGGAGGCAGGCGGGGAGTCTGGCGGTCGTACTGACGACCCAGAGGCCATAGGAGCGCCAGGCGCTGCTCCGACCACCGACTGCTCCGCCGCTGCTGCTGCGGCAGGCTCCGAAGAGCCCCAGCCTGGCGTCTACCTGAAGGCCGGCGAGAACATCTTCATCAGCCTCCCCTGGGCGTCAAGCTCCAGGGCACCGATCGAGGGGGAGATGCTGGACGGAGAGGTGCTTGCCTCTGCCGGGCTGAAGCTAGTTGACGCGCCAAGCAGCAGCAGCAGTGATCCTGAAGAGGAGCGCCTGCTACGGAAGCTAGTGGTGCTCTACCGCACCCGGCAGGCCAAGCTGGAGTCCCGCGAAGCACTCGTGGTGAAGGCTGGCGCTGATATCGAGAAGCGCGCAGAAGAGCTCCGAGGCGCCAATCAGGAAGCTCTCCGCTCCCTGGCGAAGGAGCGAGAGCAACTTGCCGAAGCGCAGCAGGCCTTCCTCCTCGAGAAGGCCGACGTCGAAGAGCGCCAATGGCTTGCCGCGGAGAAGCTGTCTTCGCAGGAG
Organism: Triticum monococcum; assembly: GCA_034509565.1. Taxonomy (NCBI): domain Eukaryota; kingdom Viridiplantae; phylum Streptophyta; class Magnoliopsida; order Poales; family Poaceae; genus Triticum; species Triticum monococcum. The sequence continues at coordinate 576,439,947 of CM067847.1, forward strand.
GGTGACTTGGTGCAGCGGAAGGTCCACCTCGACAGCCACGAGGAGGAGCTTGCCGCGCGCAAGCGAGCAGTTGGCGGAGCCGTCAAGCAGGCCGAAGATGCTGCCGCAGCTGCCGAGGCCGCCAAGGCTGAGCTGGAGCTAAAGGTGACGCAGCTGGAGGCGGACCTCAAGGCGAGCGGCGACGAGCTTGCCGCGCTCAAGCTCGAGCGTGAGAGGGACGCCAACAGCTATTCGGAGCTGCAGGCCCTTTTCGCCGAGAAGGGCAAGGAACTGGACGCTGCCAAGAACTCCAACGCCGATCTCGAAGTGAAGCCGGCGGCCCTGACCAAATCTCTGGACGGCGCCAAGGAGCAGGAGACGGCCCTGAAGGAGGAGGTCAAGGCCGGCAAGGTGCTGCTGGCGAAGGCCGCCGCCACCCGGAAGACTTTGTCAGAGAATGTGGAGCACTGGACGGAGGGTCTGGTGGACGTCACCGCGGATGTCGACAAGGAGCTGGCACAGTTGGGGATGGTGGATCTCGGGTACTCCTCCGACGAGAACCTCCAACCCAGCACCAAGCTTACTCTGTTCTTCAAGGGCGTGGCGACGGTGCTCCAGCGACTCCGGGAGCAGTTCCCAAAGCAGCTTGCCGACGAGTCGCGTAAGATCTGCGCGGGAGCTCTCCAGAAGGTGCTGATGAAGGTGGCCTTCCGCAACCCAGGCCTCCGCCTCAACAACGTCCTCCGAAGCCTACCGCCAGATGCTGATCTGGAGGAGCTCAAGGCCCTTGTCGCACCTATTGTGGACAAGGTGAGCAGAATCAGGAGGGTCTAAGGCGACCGTGTAGACTAGGCCATTTATCTTCTTCTTTCCTTGTCGTTGTCAATCATGTTATGAAAAACAGTCTGTTAGAGCTACGACAAGTTATTCTATAATATACTCTATCCTTGGTTAGTAATTGCTATGTTATTTCCTTTACTTGACTCTTTCCCTTGTATGCTTTTACCCTACGCTTTTAGGGAACTTGTTAGCGCAGGCTCCTCTGCCGCGAGCGCTGAGTGCAGAACGTCAGCAGCCCACTGGCAGTGCCACAGCCGGCAAGAAACCTCGTCGCAGAGCTAGTCGCGGCTCGCTTAAGTTGTTGAGCGGACTCGAAACAACAATAAGGGCGCAACTTAGCTACGAGTTGGTTGGTGCCCGCGTCGACAAGAAACCTTGTCGCTGCTAGCCGCGGCTCGCTTAAGTTGTTGAGCGGGCTCGAAACAACAGTAAGGGCGCGGCTAACCATGAGTCGGTTCCTCCGCGCACAGGTTTTGAAGGAAATATGCCCTAGAGGCAATAATAAAGTTATTATTTATTTCCTTATATCATGATAAATGTTTATTATTCATGCTAGAATTGTATTAACCGGAAACATAATACATGTGTGAATACATAGACCAACAGAGTGTCACTAGTATGCCTCTACTAGACTAGCTCGTTAATCAAAGATGGTTATGTTTCCTAACCATGAACAAGGAGTTGTTATTTGATTAACGAGGTCACATCATTAGTAGAATGATCTGATTGACATGACCCATTCCATTAGCTTAGCACCCGATCGTTTAGTATGTTGCTATTGCTTTCTTCATGACTTATACATGTTCCTGTAACTATGAGATTATGCAACTCCCGTTTACCGGAGGAACACTTTGGGTACTACCAAACGTCACAACGTAACTGGGTGATTATAAAGGAGTACTACAGGTGTCTCCAATGGTAGATGTTGGGTTGGCGTATTTCGAGATTAGGGTTTGTCACTCCGATTGTCGGAGAGGTATCTCTGGGCCCTCTCGGTAATACACATCACATAAGCCTTGCAAGCATAATAACTAAGATGTTATTTATGAGATGATGTATTACGGAACGAGTAAAGAGACTTGCCAGTAACGAGATTGAACTAGGTATTGGATACCGACGATCGAATCTCGGGCAAGTAACATACCGATGACAAAGGGAACAACGTATGTTGTTATGCGGTCTGACCGATAAAGATCTTCGTAGAATATGTAGGAGCCAATATGGGCATCCAGGTCCCGCTATTGGTTATTGACCGGAGACATGTCTCGGTCATGTCTACATTGTTCTCGAACCGTAGGGTCCGCACGCTTAACGTTACGATGACAGTTATTATGAGTTTATGCATTTTGGTGTACCGAAGGTTGTTCAGAGTCCCGGATGAGATCACGGACATGACGAGGAGTCTCGAAATGGTCGAGACGTAAAGATTGATATATTGGAAGCCTATGTTTGGGCACCGGAAGCGTTCCGGGTGAAATCGGGATTTTACCGGATTACCGGGAGGGTTACCGGAACCCCCCGGGAGGCAAATGGGCCTATTGGGCCTTAGTGGAAAAGAGAGAAGAGGCAGCCCACAAGCCTAGCCGGCGCCCCCCCTTCCCCAAGTCCTAGTAGGACTAGGAGAGGTGGGCCGGCCCCCTCTTTCTCCTTTCCCCCCAAGAGTCCTAGTTGGAATAGGATTGGAGGGGAGGAGTCCTACTCCCGGTGGGAGTAGGACTCCTCCCTGCGCCTCCCTCCTAGCCGGCCGAACCCCCTGCCCCTGGCCTTTATATACGGGGGCAGGGGGCACCCCAAGACACACAACTTGATCCTTGAGATCGTTCCTTAGCCGTGTGCGGTGCCCCCTGCCACCAAATTCCACCTCGATCATACCGTTGTAGTGCTTAGGCGAAGCCCTGCGTCGGTAGTACATCAAGATCGTCACCACGCCGTCGTGCTGACAGAACTCTTCCTCGACGCTTTGCTGGATCGGAGCCCGAGGATCGTCATCGAGCTGAACGTGTGCAAAGAACTCGGAGGTGCCGGAGTAACGGTGCTTGGATCGGTCGAATCGGGAAGAAGACGTACGACTACTTCCTCTACGTTGTGTGATCGCTTCCGCAGTCGGTCTGCGTTGGTACGTAGACAACACTCTCCCCTCTTGTTGCTGTGCATCACCATGATCTTGCGTGTGCGTAGGAAAATTTTTGAAATTACTGCGTTCCCCAACAGTGGTATCAGAGCCTAGGTTTTTATGGTTTGATGTTATATGCACGAGTAGAACACAAGTGAGTTGTGGGCGATACAAGTCATACTGCCTACCAGCATGTCATACTTTGGTTCGGCGGTATTGTTGGACGAGACGATCCGGACCAACCTTACGCGTACTCTTACGCGAGACCGGTTCCCTCGACATGCTTTGCACATAGATGGCTTGCGGAAGACTGTCTCTCCAACTTTAGTTGAACCAAGTGTGACTACGCCCGGTCCTTGAGAAGGTTAAAACGGAGTCTATTTGACGAACTATCATTGTGGTTTTGATGCATAGGTGAGATGAGTTCTTACTTAAGCCCGTAGCAGCCACGTAAAACTTGCAACAACAAAGTAGAGGACGTCTAACTTGTTTTTGCAGGGCATGTTGTGATGTGATATGGTCAAGGCATGATGCTGATTTTATTGTATGAGATGATCATGTTTTGTAACCAAGTTATCGGCAACTGGCAGGAGCCATATGGTTGTCGCTTTATTGTATGCAATGCAATCGCGATGTAATGCTTTACTTAATTACTAAGCGGTAGTGATAGTCGTGGAAGCATAAGATTGGCGAGACGACAACGATGCTACGATGGAGATCAAGGTGTCGCGCCGGTGACGATGGTGATCATGACGGTGCTTCGGAGATGGAGATCACAAAAGCACAAGATGATGATGGCCATATCATATCACTTATATTGATTGCATGTGATGTTTATCCTTTTATGCATCTTATCTTGCTTTGATTGACGGTAGCATTATAAGATGATCTCTCACTAAATTATCAAGAAGTGTTCTCCCTGAGTATGCACCGTTGCAAAAGTTCTTCGTGCTGAGACACCACGTGATGATCGGGTGTGATAGGCTCTACGTTCAAATACAACGGGTGCAAAATAGTTGCACACACAGAATACTCAGGTTATACTTGACGAGCCAAGCATATACAGATATGGCCTCGGAACACGGAGACCGAAAGGTCGAGCGTGAATCATATAGTAGATATGATCAACATATTGATGTTCACCATTGAAAACTACTCCATCTCACGTGATGATCGGTTATGGTTTAGTTGATTTGGATCACGTGATCACTTAGAGGATTAGAGGGATGTCTATCTAAGTGGGAGTTCTTAAGTAAATTAACTGAACTTAAAAATTATCATGAAGTTAGTACCTGATAGTATCTTGCTTGTTTATGTTGATTGTAGATAGATGGCTCGTGCTGTTGTTCCGTTGAATTTTAATGCGTTCCTTGAGAAAGCAAAGTTGAAAGATGATGGTAGCAATTACACGGACTGGGTCCGTAACCTGAGGATTATCCTCATTGCTGCACAGAAGAATTACGTCCTGGAAGCACCGCTGAGTGCTAGGCCTGCTGCAAGAGCAACACCAGAAGTTATGAACGTCTGGCAGAGCAAAGCTGATGACTACTCAATAGTTCAGTGTGCCATGCTTTACGGCTTAGAACCGGGACTTCAACGACGTTTTGAACGTCATGGAGCATATGAGATGTTCCAGGAGTTGAAGTTAATATTTCAAGCAAATGCCCGGATTGAGAGATATGAAGTCTCCAATAAGTTCTATAGCTGCAAGATGGAGGAGAACAGTTCTGTCAGTGAGCATATACTCAAAATGTCTGGGTATAATAATCACTTGATTCAATTGGGAGTTACACTTCCGGATGATTGCGTCATTGACAGAATTCTCCAATCACTGCCACCAAGCTACAAGAGCTTTGTGATGAACTATAATATGCAAGGGATGAACAAGACTATTCCCGAGCTCTTCGCGATGCTGAAAGCTGCGGAGGTAGAAATCAAGAAGGAGCATCAAGTGTTGATGGTCAACAAAACCACTAGTTTCAAGAAAAAGGGCAAAGGGAAGAAGAAGGGGAACTTCAAGAAGAACGGCAAGCAAGTTGCTGCTCAAGAGAAGAAACCCAAGTCTGGACCTAAGCCTGAAACTGAGTGCTTCTACTGCAAGCAGACTGGTCACTGGAAGCGGAACTGCCCCAAGTATTTGGCGGATAAGAAGGATGGCAAGGTGAACAAAGGTATATGTGATATACATGTTATTGATGTGTACCTTACTAATGCTCGCAGTAGCACCTGGGTATTTGATACTGGTTCTGTTGCTAATATTTGCAACTCGAAACAGGGACTACAGAATAAGCGGACACTAGCAAAGGACGAGGTGACGATGCGCGTGGGAAACGGTTCCAAAGTCGATGTGATCGCGGTCGGCACGCTACCTCTACATCTACCTTCGGGATTAATATTAGACCTAAATAATTGTTATTTGGTGCCAGTGTTGAGCATGAACATTATATCTGGATCTTGTTTGATGCGAGATGGTTATTCATTTAAATCAGAGAATAATGGTTGTTCTATTTATATGAGTAATATCTTTTATGGTCATGCACCCTTGAAAAGTGGTCTATTCTTATTGAATCTCGATAGTAGTAATACACATATTCATAATGTTGAAGCCAAAAGATGCAGAGTTGATAATGATAGTGCAACTTATTTGTGGCACTGCCGTTTAGGTCATATCGGTGTAAAGCGCATGAAGAAACTCCATGCTGATGGGCTTTTGGAACCACTTGATTATGAATCACTTGGTACTTGCGAACCGTGCCTCATGGGCAAGATGACTAAAACACCGTTCTCCGGTACTATGGAGAGAGCAACAGATTTATTGGAAATCATACATACCGATGTATGTGGTCCGATGAATATTGAGGCTCGTGGCGGATATCGTTATTTTCTCACCTTCACAGATGATTTAAGCAGATATGGGTATATCTACTTAATGAAACATAAGTCTGAAACATTTGAAAACTTCAAGGAATTTCAGAGTGAAGTTGAAAATCATCGTAACAAGAAAATAAAGTTTCTACGATCTGATCGTGGAGGAGAATATTTGAGTTGCGAGTTTGGTGTACATTTGAAAAATTGTGGAATAGTTTCGCAACTCACGCCACCCGGAACACCACAACGTAATGGTGTGTCCGAACGTCGTAATCGTACTTTACTAGATATGGTGCGATCTATGATGTCTCTTACTGATTTACCGCTATCATTTTGGGGTTATGCTTTAGAGACGGCCGCATTCACGTTAAATAGGGCACCATCTAAATCCGTTGAGACGACGCCTTATGAACTGTGGTTTGGCAAGAAACCAAAGTTGTCGTTTCTTAAAGTTTGGGGCTGCGATGCTTATGTAAAAAAAGCTTCAACCTGATAAGCTCGAACCCAAATCGGAGAAGTGTGTCTTCATAGGATATCCAAAGGAAACTATTGGATACACCTTCTATCACAGATCCAAAGGCAAGACTTTTGTTGCTAAATTCGGAAACTTTCTTGAGAAGGAGTTTCTCTCGAAAGAAGTAAGTGGGAGGAAAGTAGAACTTGACGAGGTAACTGTACCTACTCCATTATTGGGAAATAGTACATCACAGAAAACTGTTTCTGTGAAACCTACACCAATAAGAGAGGAAGTTAATGATGATGATCATGAAACTTTAGATCAAGATACTACTGTACCTCGTAGATCAACCAGAGTAAGATCCGCACCAGAGTGGTACGGTAATCCTGTTCTGGAAGTCATGCTACTAGATCATGATGAACCTACGAACTATGAAGAAGCGATGGTGAGCCCAGATTCCGCAAAGTGGCTTGAAGCCATGAAATCTGAGATGGGATCCATGTATGAGAACAAAGTATGGACTTTGGTTGACTTGCCAGATGATCGGCAAGCAATTGAGAATAAATGGATCTTTAAGAAAAAGACTGACGCTGATGGTAATGTTACTGTCTACAAAGCTCGACTTGTCGCAAAAGGTTTTCGACAAGTTCAAGGAGTTGACTACGATGAGACTTTCTCACCCGTAGCGATGCTTAAGTCTGTCAGAATCATGTTAGCAATTGCCGCATTTTATGATTATGAAATTTGGCAAATGGATGTAAAAACCGCATTCCTGAATGGATTTCTGGAAGAAGAGTTGTATATGATGCAACCAAAAGGTTTTGTCGATCCAAAGGGAGCTAACAAAGTGTGCAAACTCCAGCGATCCATTTATGGACTGGTGCAAGCATCTCGGAGTTGGAATAAACGCTTTGATAGTGTGATCAAAGCATTTGGGTTTATACAGACTTTTGGAGAAGCCTGTATTTACAAGAAAGTGAGTGGGAGCTCTGTAGCATTTCTGATATTATATGTGGATGACATATTACTAATTGGAAATGATATAGAATTTCTGAATAGCATAAAGGGATACTTGAATAAAAGTTTTTCGATGAAAGACCTCGGGGAAGCTGCTTACATATTAGGCATAAAGATCTATAGAGATAGATCAAAACGCTTAATAGGACTTTCACAAAGCACATACCTTGACAAGATTTTGAAGAAGTTCAAAATGGATCAAGCAAAGAAAGGGTTCTTGCCTGTGTTACAAGGTGTGAAGTTGAGTCAGACTCAATGCCCGACCACTGCAGAAGATAGAGAGAAAATGAAAGATGTTCCCTATGCTTCAGCCATAGGCTCTATCATGTATGCAATGCTGTGTACCAGACCTGATGTGTGCCTTGCCATAAGTTTAGCAGGGAGGTACCAAAGTAATCCAGGAGTGGATCACTGGACAGCAGTCAAGAACATCCTGAAATACCTGAAAAGGACTAAGGATATGTTTCTCGTATATGGAGGTGACAAAGAGCTCACCGTAAGAGGTTACGTTGATGCAAGCTTTGACACTGATCCGGACGATTCTAAATCGCAAACCGGATACGTGTTTACTTTAAACGGTGGAGCTGTCAGTTGGTGCAGTTCTAAACAAAGCGTCGTAGCAGGATCTACATGTGAAGCGGAGTACATAGCTGCTTCGGAAGCAGCGAATGAAGGAGTCTGGATGAAGTAGTTCATATCCGATCTAGGTGTCATACCTAGTGCATCGGGTCCAATGAAAATCTTCTGTGACAATACTGGTGCAATTGCCTTGGCAAAGGAATCCAGATTTCACAAAAGAACCAAACACATCAAGAGACGCTTCAACTCCATCCGGGATTTAGTCCAGGTGGGAGACATAGAGATTTGCAAGATACATACGGATCTGAATGTTGCAGACCCGTTGACTAAGCCTCTTCCACGAGCAAAACATGATCAGCACAAAGGCTCCATGGGTGTTAGAATCATTACTGTGTAATCTAGATTATTGACTCTAGTGCAAGTGGGAGACTGAAGGAAATATGCCCTAGAGGCAATAATAAAGTTATTATTTATTTCCTTATATCATGATAAATGTTTATTATTCATGCTAGAATTGTATTAACCGGAAACATAATACATGTGTGAATACATAGACCAACAGAGTGTCACTAGTATGCCTCTACTAGACTAGCTTGTTAATCAAAGATGGTTATGTTTCCTAACCATGAACAAGGAGTTGTTATTTGATTAACGAGGTCACATCATTAGTAGAATGATCTGATTGACATGACCCATTCCATTAGCTTAGCACCCGATCGTTTAGTATGTTGCTATTGCTTTCTTCATGACTTATACATGTTCCTGTAACTATGAGATTATGCAACTCCCGTTTACCGGAGGAACACTTTGGGTACTACCAAACGTCACAACGTAACTGGGTGATTATAAAGGAGTACTACAGGTGTCTCCAATGGTAGATGTTGGGTTGGCGTATTTCGAGATTAGGGTTTGTCACTCCGATTGTCGGAGAGGTATCTCTGGGCCCTCTCGGTAATACACATCACATAAGCCTTGCAAGCATAATAACTAAGATGTTAGTTATGAGATGATGTATTACGGAACGAGTAAAGAGACTTGCCAGTAACGAGATTGAACTAGGTATTGGATACCGACGATCGAATCTCGGGCAAGTAACATACCGATGACAAAGGGAACAACGTATGTTGTTATGCGGTCTGACCGATAAAGATCTTCGTAGAATATGTAGGAGCCAATATGGGCATCCAGGTCCCGCTATTGGTTATTGACCGGAGACATGTCTCGGTCATGTCTACATTGTTCTCGAACCGTAGGGTCCGCACGCTTAACGTTACGATGACAGTTATTATGAGTTTATGCATTTTGGTGTACCGAAGGTTGTTCAGAGTCCTGGATGAGATCACGGACATGACGAGGAGTCTCTAAATGGTCGAGACGTAAAGATTGATATATTGGAAGCCTATGTTTGGGCACCGGAAGCGTTCCGGGTGAAATCGGGATTTTACCGGATTACCGGGAGGGTTACCGGAACCCCCCGGGAGGCAAATGGGCCTATTGGGCCTTAGTGGAAAAGAGAGAAGAGGCAGCCCACAAGCCTAGCCGGCGCCCCCCCTTCCCCAAGTCCTAGTAGGACTAGGAGAGGTGGGCCGGCCCCCTCTTTCTCCTTTCCCCCCAAGAGTCCTAGTTGGAATAGGATTGGAGGGGAGGAGTCCTACTCCACCACCGGGAGTAGGACTCCTCCCTGCGCCTCCCTCCTAGCCGGCCGAACCCCCTGCCCCTGGCCTTTATATACGGGGGCAGGGGGCACCCCAAGACACACAACTTGATCCTTGAGATCGTTCCTTAGCCGTGTGCGGTGCCCCCTGCCACCAAATTCCACCTCGATCATACCGTTGTAGTGCTTAGGCGAAGCCCTGCGTCGGTAGTACATCAAGATCGTCACCACGCCGTCGTGCTGACAGAACTCTTCCTCGACGCTTTGCTGGATCGGAGCCCGAGGATCGTCATCGAGCTGAACGTGTGCAAAGAACTCGGAGGTGCCGGAGTAACGGTGCTTGGATCGGTCGAATCGGGAAGAAGACGTACGACTACTTCCTCTACGTTGTGTGATCGCTTCCGCAGTCGGTCTGCGTTGGTACGTAGACAACACTCTCCCCTCTTGTTGCTGTGCATCACCATGATCTTGCGTGTGCGTAGGAAAATTTTTGAAATTACTGCGTTCCCCAACAGGTTTTCCATACAAGGCGGAGTCGTTCAAGGAAAATAACTTAAAAACTTAAAGGAAATCTGATTGCTCAAACTTTGGCACTTATCTTTTTCTGTTGTTTGCTTTCCCGGTAAGGCAGAACCTTCTTGAGCGCCGGCCGGTCCACACATTATCTCCTCCCCCCCCCCCCCGGGCAAGCTTGTGCGCGAGGGACCCTTGCTTTCCTTAATAGAAAAGAGAGAAGAGAAAATAAAGTTATGGAGCCTTGTGGCTCTTTTTTTTTTGCTTACCGGGGGTAGGTGCTGAGCACATAATCTTTATGCACGGGGTCTGCGCCCGGCTTTGTACAAAGGATTACATGCAACAGCGGCAAGACTTGTACAAATGGGTGGTTGCCGGACAGGGTCCGACAACCGCGCCTCACGGGCAAAGCTTGCGAAGATGCTCAATATTCCAGGAGTTTCTCACTGGTACGCCATCTTCGGTCCCAAGGCGAACAGCGCCAAGCCTAGTGACTCGCTTCACCCGGTAAGGGCCTTCCCACTTCGGCGTCAACTTGTTGGAAATCTTGGCGGACTGATCACGCCAAAGAAACAAGGCCGCCTTCCTTGAAACTTCTGGCGTTAACTTTGCGGCTATGGTAGCGGCGCAAAGCTTGCTGGTAGCGAGCAGCTCGTACAGCAGCCTGAAGACGATCTTCCTCAAGGAGCAGCGCGTCATCTTCACGCAGCCGCTCTTGCTCAAGCTCATCATAAGCGAGCACTCGAGGTGACCCGTACACGAGTTCCGTGGGGATAACTGCTTCTGCTCCACAGGCTAGAGCAAAAGGTGTCTGGCCGGTGGCTTGATTTGGCGTCATTCTGATCGACCAAAGAACCGCCGGCAGCTCCGCGCCAAAGCCTCTGCCAGAGAGGCGGGCGGCGGCGGCGAACGGTGCGAGGAACAAGATATGCTCGGACTCCTAACTACGTTAGAGGGAGCAATATCTCGTCCAAATGACCATGCCACGCTCGTGCCAACATGTTGGCGCGCATGCTGATCTCGAGCACTCCGGGCTCCGCCATCTTGATCTTGGCCCAGCAGACGTATGGTACCGTGGGTACCATGACGCTGCTGGTCCCGCGCCTCCTGGGACGGGCGCGGTGCGTGTACGGACGCCGAGGTCTTGGAGTGCGCGCGGTCATTGTGGGAGGCGACCGCGCCGCCGACGTGCGGCGCAGCCTTGTCCTTGGACCCGGCAGCACCATGAGTCCCCCCGTCATCGCCGGCTCTTCCGCCGGTGCCTACCCCACCAGCCGTTCGCTCTTGTGATGGTGGGATCGGCGCAGATGGAGCGGCTACCTCCGAAGCCTTCTTCTTCGGCGGCATGTTGATGAAGAGGATGAAGATTTGGCTCGTGTGAACGCCGGATCAGGTTCGCACAACCTCGACGCACCCCCTACCTGGCACGCCAAAGATGTCGGGGGTTGCTGATCCCACGTACACCTATGGGGATCGGCGGACCGAGCCCCTTTCGGTTCGGCAGGGGGCGGTGGATGCACAAAGAGCAGATCGAGGCGAACGCACGAGCGACGCGGTCAGTTTACCCAGGTTCGGGCCGCACGGATGCGTAAAACCCTACTCCTGCTTTGGTGGTTGTATTGAGTTCTTGCTCGGGAGCGATGAGTGCTACAGTACACTCAAGCAGCTGGCGAGACCGAGCGTGAGAATGGCCGTCCTTCCCCCTCTGTTGCGCATGGGCCTCCTTTTATATGTCTAAGGGGTCACCGACAGGTGGCAATAGAGGTGGGGGTAAAAATGTAAAAGAGGTGGTAGTTGGCTCCACCGCCTACAACAGTCGTATCATACCTAACCCTGACGGCAGGGGACAAGGGCATTAAATGCCTGTCTGTGTCACCTAGACGGTACAGAGAGGGACCGCTAGGAACGCCACCGTTTGCCATGATGGCTATCTTGTTAGCGCTTGCTTGCCACCGCATGCCCCCGGCTGCACAGCCTCCCGCCACGTACGCCAGGAGCGGTCCCAGAGCGACACGTTGGTGGGTGAGCTGGAGCGCGGGCTGTGGAGTAGTAGCTTGCCCTAGTAAGCGCCTTGCCGCGGATGTTGCCTTGTCGCGTCCGGGAGCTTGTCGCTCACCGGGTCTTGTCGGGACGCGCAGTGCGCCGCAGCGAGCTTCTTGAGATGCTTTGGTTGTCTTCCCGGCAAGCTCCTCTTGCCGGGGTCTCGTCTCCTTCCCGGCAAGCTCCTCTTGCCGGGGCCTCGTCTCCTTCCCGGCAAGCTCCTCTTGCCGGGGTCTTGTCTCCTTCCCGGCAAGCTCCTCTTGCCGGGGCCTTGTTTTGCTCTTGGATACTTTGTTCTTGAATGGCCCCAAAGGAACCACAGAGGGTCTTGGCGGTCACCCGGCAAGCCTTGCCGCGGGGTGCTGCGGCTGCCCGTGCACAAGTTCGGGATACTAAGGTACCCCTACTTTAGTACACCGACATTAGTTTCTTCACATCTCTGCAAAACTCGATCAAGGTTGCTTAAGCAATCATCAAAAGAGGATCCATAGACGGAGAAATCGTCCATGAAAACCTCACAAATCTTTTCACAAAAGTCAGAGAATATAGCCATCATGCATCTTTGGAAGGTAGCAGGTGCATTACATAAACCAAAAGGCATACGTCTATAAGAAAAAGTACCGAACGGGCAAGTAAAAGTGGTCTTAGATTGATCATCAACTGACACAGGTATTTGGGAGAAACCAGAATAACCATCTAGAAAGCAAAAATGTGTATGTTTGGATAATCTTTCTAGCATTTGATCAATAAAAGGTAAGGGGTAATGATATTTTTTAGTAGCCTTATTTAATTTGCGGAAATCAATTACCATCCTATAACCTGTAATAATTCTTTGTGGGATCAATTCATCTTTATCATTAGGAACGACAGTAATACCTCCCTTTTTAGGGACACAATGGACAGGACTTACCCACTGACTATAAGCAACGGGATAAATTATACCTGCCTCAAGGAGCTTTAGTATTTCCTTTCTTACCACTTTTTTGATCTTAGGATTCAGCTGTCGTTGGTGATCACGAACTGGTTTGGCATCTTTCTCCAAATTTAGTTGTGTTGACATAGTGTGGGACTAATGCCCTTAAGATCATCGAGAGTATATCCAATAGCAGCACGGTGCTTCTTCAGAGTTTTCAATAATCTCTCCTCTTCATGCTCTGAAAGAGGTTAGCACTAATAATAACAGGATATATCTTTTTCTCATCAAGATAAGCATATTTAAGAGTATCAGGTAACGGTTTGAGCTCAAACATGGGATCACCCTTGGGTGGAGGAGGATCCCCTAGGATTTCGACAGGCAAATTGTGTTTCAGGATGGGTTCCTATTTAAAGAATACTTCATCTATTTCCCTTCTTTCATTCATAAACATATCATTTTCATGGTCTAGCAAATATTGTTCTAAAGGATCACTAGGAGGTACGGCAATAGAAGCAAGACCAATAATTTCATATTTACTAGGCAATTCCTCTTCGCGGTATTGTCTATGAAATTTAGAGAAATTAAACTCATGAGACATATCACCTAAGCCAATAGTAACAACATCCTTTTCGCAATCTATCTTAGCATTAACTGTGTTCAAGAAGGGTCTACCAAATATAATGGGACAAAAGCTATCTTGTGGGGAACCAAGAACAAGAAAATCAGCAGGATATTTAGTTTTCCCACACAAGACTTCAACATCTCTAACAATTCCAATTGGTGAAATGGTATCTCTATTAGCAAGTCTAATTGTGACATCAATATCTTCTATCTCAGCAGGTGCAATATCATCCATAATTTCTTTGTATAAGTCATGAGGTATAGCACTGGCACTAGCACCCATATCACATAAGCCATGATAATAGTGATCTCCTATTTTAACAGAAATAACAGGCATGCCTACCACGGGTCTATGTTTATCTTTAGCACAAGGTTTAGCAATTCTAGCAGTCTCATCAAAGAAATGAATAACATGCCCATCAATATTATCAGACAAGAGATCTTTAACAATAGCAATATTAGGTTCAACTTTAACTTGCTCAGGAGGTGTATAAGTTCTAATATTGCTTTTACAAACCACAGTTGAAGCTTTAGCATGATCTTTTATCCTAATAGGAAAAGGTGGTTTCTCAACATGAGCAATAGGAACAATACGATCATTATAAGTAATAGTCTTTTCTTCAACTTTAATAGGTGCAACTACTTTTACTTCTATGGGATGATGATATTTAAACCACTTCTCCCTAGGGAGATCAACATGAGTAGCAAAAGATTCACAGAAAGAAGCTACTATTTCAGAGTCAAGTCCATATCTAGTGCTAAATTTACGGAAAACATCGGTATCCATAAAAGATTTAACACAATCAAACTTAGGTGTCATACCTGACTCCTTACCTTCGTCGAGGTCCCAATCTTCAGAGTTGCGTTTAATTCTTTCCAATAAATCCCATTTGAATTCAATAGTCTTCATCATAAAAGAGCCAGCACAAGAAGTATCGAGCATGGTGCGATTGTTATCAGAAAGCCGAGCATATAAATTTTGAATAACTATTTCTCTTGGAAGCTCATGATTGGGGCATGAATATAACATTGATTTAAGCCTCCCCCAAGCTTGAGCGATGCTTTCTCCTTCGCAAGGCCAAAAATTATATATATATATATATATATATAATATATATATAATTGCGATCACGATGAACAAGATGCATAGGATAAAACTTCTGATGAAATTCCAATTTCAATCGTTTGTAGTTCCATGATCCCATATCATCACATAGCCTATACCACGTCAATGCATCTCCCTTCAAAGATAAAGAGAAGACCTTCTTCTTAATAACATCATCGGGCACACCTGCAAGCTTAATTAATTCACAAACTTCATCCACATATATTAGGTGCTCATCAGGATGCATTGTTCCGTCTCCTGCAAAAGGAATAGCTAGCAGTTTTTCTATCATACCCGAAGGAATCTCAAAGTAGACATTTTCATTTTCAGTAGGTTCAATAGGTTGAGGAGCAACTCTTTGCTCTACTGGTCGGGGTGAAGATACCCCGAACAAGCCCCTCAGAGGATTACTTTCCATAGTAACAAGTGACAGTAAATTTCAGCACACTATATAAATTTTTCCTTACCAAATTTCACCTACCAAAGGCACTTCACTCCCCGACAACGGCACCAGAAAAGAGTCTTGATGACCCACAAGTATAGGGGATCTATCATAGTCCTTTCGATAAGTAAGAGTGTCGAACCCAACGAGGAGCAGAAGGAAATGATAAGCGGTTTTCAGCAAGGTATTCTCTGCAAGCACTGGAATTATAGGTAATAGATAGTTTTGTGATAAGATAATTGGTAACGAGCAACAAGTAACAAAAGTAAATAAGGTGCAGCAAGGTGGCCCAATCCTTTTTGTAGCAAAGGACAAGCCTGGACAAATTCTTATATAGATAAAAGCGCTCCCGAGAACACATGGGAATTATCGTCAAGCTAGTTTTCATCACGTTCATATGATTCGCGTTCGGTACTTTGATAATTTGGTATGTGGGTGGACCGGTGCTTGGTTACTGCCCTTACTTGGACAAGCATCCCACTTATGATTAACCTCTATTGCAAGCATTCGCAACTACAACAAAAGTATTAAGGTAAACCTAACCATAGCATGAAACATATGGATCCAAATCAGCCCCTTACGAAGCAACGCATAAACTAGGGTTTAAGCTTCTGTCACTCTAGCAACCCATCATCTACTTATTACTTCCCAATGACTTCATCTAGGCCCAAATTGAAGGAAATATGCCCTAGAGGCAATAATAAAGTTATTATTTATTTCCTTATATCATGATAAATGTTTATTATTCATGCTAGAATTGTATTAACCGGAAACATAATACATGTGTGAATACATAGACAAACAGAGTGTCACTAGTATGCCTCTACTTGACTAGCTCGTTGATCAAAGATGGTTATGTTTCCTAACCATAGACATGAGTTGTCATTTGATTAACGGGATCACATCATTAGGAGAATGATGTGATTGACTTGACCCATTCCGTTAGCATAGCACTTGATCGTTTAGTTTGTTGCTATTGCTTTCTTCATGACTTATACATGTTCCTATGACTATGAGATTATGCAACTCCCGTTTATCGGAGGAACACTTTGTGTGCCACCAAACGTCACAACGTAACTGGGTGATTATAAAGGTGCTCTACAGGTGTCTCCGAAGGTACTTGTTGGGTTGGCGTATTTCGAGATTAGGATTTGTCACTCCGATTGTCGGAGAGGTATCTCTGGGCCCTCTCGGTAATGCACATCACTTAAGCCTTGCAAGCATTGCAACTAATGAGTTACTTGCAGGATGATGTATTACGGAACAAGTAAAGAGACTTGTCGATGACGAGATTGAACTAGGTATTGAGATACCGATGATCGAATCTCGGGCAAGTAACATACCGATGAAAAAGGGAACAACGTATGTTGTTATGCGTTCTGACCGATAAAGATCTTCGTAGAATATGTGGGAGCCAATATGAGCATCCAGGTTCCGCTATTGGTTATTGACCGGAGACGTGTCTCGGTCATGTCTACATTGTTCTCGAACCCGTAGGGTCCGCACGCTTAAGGTTTCGATGACAGTTATATTATGAGTTTATGGTTTTTGATGTACCGAAGGAGTTCAGAGTCCCGGATGAGATCGGGGACATGACGAGGAGTCTCGAAATGGTCGAGACGTAAAGATCGATATATTGGACAACTATATTCGGACATCGGAAAGGTTCCGAGTGATTCGGGTATTTTTCGGAGTACCGGAGATTTACGGGAATTCGCCGGGGGGTATATGGGCCTTATTGGGCTTTAGGGGAAAGAGAGAGGAGAGGTTGGGCGCCCCCCCCCCAAGGCCTAGTCCGAATTGGACTAGGGGGAGGGGTTGCGCCCCCTCCTTCCTTCTCTTCTCCCTTCCCTTGCCTTGACTCCTACTCCTACTACTTGGAAGGGAGGCAATCCTACTCCTGGTGGGAGTAGGACTCCTCCAGGGCGCGCCATAGGGGCCGGCCCTCTCCCCCCCTCCGCTCCTTTATATACGTGGCCAAGGGGCACCCCATAGACACACAAGTTGATCTTCATGATCGTTCTCTTAGCCGTGTGCGGTGCCCCCCTCCACCATAATCCTCGATAATATTGTAGCGGTGCTTAGGCGAAGCCCTGCGACGGTAGAACATCAAGATCGTCACCACACCATCGTGCTGACGGAACTCTTCCCCGACACTTTGCTGGATCGGAGTCCGGGGATCGTCATCGAGCTGAACGTGTGCTAGAACTCGGAGGTGCCGTAGTTTCGGTGCTTGATCGGTCGGGCCGTGAAGACGTACGACTACATCAACCGCGTTGTGCTAACGCTCCTACTTCCGGTCTACGAGGGTACATAGACAACACTCTCCCCTCTCGTTGCTATGCATCACCATGATCTTGCGTGTGCGTAGGATTTTTTTTTTTGAAATTACTACGAACAGTGGCATCCGAGCCTAGGTTTTATGCGTTGATGTTGTGCACGAGTAGAACACAAGTGAGTTGTGGGCGATATAAGTCACACTGCTTACCAGCATGTCATACTTTGGTTCGGCGGTATTGTTGGATGAAGCGGCCCGGACCGACATTGCGCGTACGCTTACACGAGACTGGTTCTACCGACGTGCTTTGCACACAGGTGGCTGGCGGGTGTCAGTTTCTCCAACTTTAGTTGAACCAAGTGTGGCTACGCCCGGTCCTTGCGAAGGTTAAAACAGCACCAACTTGACAAAATATCGTTGTGGTTTTGATGCGTAGGTAAGAACGGTTCTTGCTAAGCCCGTAGCAGCCACGCAAAACTTGCAACAACAAAGTAGAGGACGTCTAACTTGTTTTTGCAGGGCATGTTGTGATGTGATATGGTCAAGACATGATGCTAAATTTTATTGTATGAGATGATTATGTTTTGTAACCGAGTTATCGGCAACTGGCAGGAGCCATATGGTTGTCGCTTTATTGTATGCAATGCAATTGCGCTGTAATGCTTTACTTTATCACTAAGCGGTAGCGATAGTCGTGGAAGCATAAGATTGGCGAGACGACAACGATGCTACGATGGTGATCAAGGTGTCGTGCCGGTGATGATGGTGATCATGAAGGTGCTTCGGAGATGGAGATCACAAGCACAAGATGATGATGGCCATATCATATCACTTATATTGATTGCATGTGATGTTTATCTTTTATGCATCTTATCTTGCTTTGATTGAAGGTAGCATTATAAGATGATCCCCCACTAAATTATCAAAGTATAAGTGTTCTCCCTGAGTATGCACCGTTGTGAAAGTTCTTCGTGCTGAGACACCACGTGATGATCGGGTGTGATAGGCTCTATGTTCAAATACAACGGGTGCAAAACAGTTGCACACGCGGAATACTCAGGTTAAACTTGACGAGCCTAGCATATAACAGATATGGCCTCGGAACACGGAGACCGAAAGGTCGAGCATGAATCATATAGTAGATATGATCGACATAGTGATGTTCACCATTGAAACTACTCCATCTCACGTGATGATCGGACATGGTTTAGTTGATTTGGATCACGTGATCACTTAGAGGATTAGAGGGATGTCTATCTAAGTGGGAGTTCTTAAGTAATATGATTAATTGAACTTTAATTTATCATGAACTTAGTCTTGGTAGTATTAGCATATCTTTGTTGTAGATCAATAGCTCGCGTTGTTGCTTCCCTATGTTTTATATATGTTCCTAGAGAAAACTAAGTTGAAAGATGTTAGTAGCAAAGATGCGGATTGGATCCGTTATCTGAGGTTTATCCTCATTGCTGCACAGAAGAATTATGTCCTTGATGCACCGCTAGGTGACAGACCTAATGCAGGAGCAAATGCAGACATTATGAACATTTGGCTAGCTCAATATGATGACTACTTGATAGTTTAGTGCACCATGCTTAACGGCTTAAGAATCGGGACTTAAAAGACGTTTTGAACGTCATGGACCATATGAGATGTTCCAGGAGTTGAAGTTAATATTTCAAGCAAATACCCGAGTTGAGAGATATGAAGTCTCCAACAAGTTCTATAGCTAAAAGATGGAGGAGAATCGCTCAAGCAGTGAGCATGTGCTCAGATTGTCTAGGTACTACAATCGCTTGAATCAAGTGGGAGTTAATCTTCCAGATAAGATAGTGATTGACAGAATTCTCTAGTCACCATCACCAAGTTAGTAGAACTTCGTGATGAACTATAATATGCAAGGGATAACAGATACAATTCCCAAGCTCTTCGTGATGCTAAAATCGACAAAGGTACAAATCAAGAAAAACATCAAGTGTTGATGGTTGATGAGACCACTAGTTTCAAGAAAACGGCAAAGGGAAGAAGGGGAACTTCAAGAAGAACGGCAAGCAAGTTGCTGCTCAAGTGAAGAAGCCCAAGTCTGGTCCTAAGCCTGAGACTAAGTGCTTCTACTGCAAAGGGACTGGTCACTTGAAGCGGAACTGCCCCAAGTATTTGGCGGATAAGAAGGATGGCAAAGTGAACAAAGGTATATTTGATATACAGATTATTGATGTGTATTTTACTAGTGTTTGTAGCAACCCCTCGGTATTTGATACTGGTTCAGTTGCTAAGAGTAGTAACTCGAAACGGGAGTTGCAGAATGAACAGAGACTAGTTAAGGGTGAAGTGACGATGTGTGTTGGAAGTGGTTCCAAGATTGATATGATCATCATCGCACACTCCCTATACTTTCGGGATTAGTGTTGAACCTAAATAAGTGTTATTTGGAGTTTGCGTTGAGCATGAATATGATTTGATCATGTTTATTGCAATATAGTTATTCATTTAAGTAAGAGAATAAATTGTTGTTCTGTTTACATATATGGTTACACACCCAATGAAAATGGTTCATTGGATCTCGATCGTAGTTATACACATATTCGTAATATTGAAACCAAAAGATGCAAAGTTAATAATGATAGTGCAACTTATTTGTGGCACTGCCGTTTAGGTCATATTGGTGTAAAGCGCATGAAGAAACTCCATACTGATGGACTTTTGGAATCACTTGATTATGAATCACTTGATGCTTGTGAACCATGCCTCATGGGCAAGATGACTAAGACTCCGTTCTCCGGAACAATGGAGCAAGCAACTGACTTATTGGAAATAATACATACTGATGTATGTGGTCCGATGAATATTGAGGCTCGCGACAGGTATCATTATTTTCTGATCTTCACAGATGATTTGAGCAGATATGAGTATATCTACTTGATGAAACACAAGTCTGAAACATTTGAAAAGTTCAAAGAATTTCAAAGTGAAGTAGAGAATCATCGTGACGAAAATAAAAGTTTCTACGATATGATCACAGAAGTAAAATGTTTGAGTTACGAGTTTGGCCTTCAGTTAAAAAACAATGTGAAATAGTTTCACTACTCACGCCACCTAGAACACCACAGTGTAATGGTGTGTCCGAACGTCATAACCGTACTTTATTAGATATGGTGCGATCTATGATGTCTCTTACCGATCTACCACTATCGTTTTGGGGTTATGCATTAGAGACAGCTACATTCACGTTAAAAAGGGCACCATCTAAATCCATTGAGACGACACCGTATGAACTGTGGTTTGGCGAGAAACCTAAGTTGTCGTTTCTTAAAGTTTGGGATTGTGATGCTTATGTGAAAAAGTTTCAACATGATAAGCTCGAACCCAAATCGGAGAAGTAAATCTTCATAGGATACCCAAAAGAAAAATGTTGGGTACACCTTCTATCACAGATCCGAAGGCAAGTTACTCATCGCTGAGAATGGATCCTTTCTAGAGAAGGAGTTTCTCTCGAAAGAAGTGAGTGGGAGGAAAGTAGAACTTGATGAGATAACTGTACCTGCTCCCTTATTGGAAAGTAGTTCATCACAAAAATCTGCTCCTGTGACTACTACACCGATTAGTGAGGAAGCTAATGATGATGATCATGTAACTTCAGATCAAGTTACTACCGAACCTCGTAAGTAAACCAGAGTGAGATCCACACCAGAGTGGTACGGTAATCCTGTTCTGGAGGTCATGTTACTTGACCATGACAAGCCTACGAACTATGAGGAAGCGATGATGAGCCCAGATTCCGCGAAATGGCTTGAGGCCATGAAATCTGAGATGAGATCCATGTATGAGAACAAAGTATGAACTTTGATTGACTTGCCCAAAGATCGGCGAGCCATTGAGATTAAATGGATATTCAAGAGGAAGACAGAAGTTGATAGTAGTGTTACTATCTACAAAGCTAGAATTGTCGCAAAAGGTTTTCGACAAGTTCAAGGTGTTGACTACGATGAGAGTTTCTCACTCGTATCTATGCTTAAGTCTGTCCGAATCATGTTAGCAATTGCCACATTTTATGAAATCTGGCGAATGGATAAACAAAACTGCATTCCTTAATGGATTTATTAAAGAAGAGTTGTATATGATGCAACCAGTAGGTTTTGTCAATCCTAAAGGTGCTAACAAAATATGCAAGCTCCAGCGATCCATCTATGGACTGGTGCAAGCATCTCGGAGTTGGAATATATGCTTTGATAAGTTGATCAAAGCATATAGTTTTATACAGACTTGCGGTGAAGTTTGTATTTACAAGAAAGTGAGTGGGAGCACTACAGCATTTCTGACAAGTATATGTGAATGACATATTGTTGATCGAAGATAATGTAGAATTATTCTGCAAAGCATAAAGGAGTGTTTGAAAGGAGTTTTTCAAAGAAAGACCTCGGTGAAGCTGCTTACATATTGAGCATCAAAATCTATAGAGATAGATCATGACGCTTGATAAGTTTTTCAATGAGTACATACCTTGACAAGATTTTAAAGTAGTTCAAAATGGAACAATCAAAGAAAGAGTTCTTGCCTATGTTACAAGGTGTGAAACTGAGTAAGACTCAAAGCCCGACCACGGCAGAAGATAGAAAGAGAATGAAAGTCATTCCCTATGCCTTGGCCATAGGTTTTATAAAGTATGCCATGCTGTGTACCAGACCTATTGTATACCCTACCCTGTGTTTGGCAAGGGAGTACAATAGTGATCTAGGAGTAGATCACTGGACATTGGTCAAAATTATCCTTAGTGGAATAAGGATATGTTTCTCGATTATGGAGGTGACAAAAGGTTCGTCGTAAAGGGTTATGTCGATGCAAGTTTTGACACTGATCCAGATGACTCTAAGTCTCAATCTGGATACATATTGAAAGTGGGAGCAATTAGCTAGAGTAGCTCCATGCAGAGCATTGTTGACATAGAAATTTGCAAAATACTTACGGATCTGAATGTGGCAGACCCGTTGACTAAACTTCTCTCACAAGCAAAACATGATCACACCTCAGTACTCTTTGGATGTTAATCACATAGCGATGTGAACTAGATTATTGACTCTAGTAAACCCTTTGGGTGTTGGTCACATGTCGATGTGAACTATGGGTGTTAATCACATGGTGATGTGAACTATTGATGTTAAATCACATGGCGATGTGAACTAGATTATTGACTCTAGTAAACCCTTTGGGTGTTGGTCACATGTCGATGTGAACTATGGGTGTTAATCACATGGTGATGTGAACTATTGATGTTAAATCACATGGCGATGTGAACTAGATTATTGACTCTAGTGCAAGTGGGAGACTGAAGGAAATATGCCCTAGAGGCAATAATAAAGCTATTATTTATTTCCTTATATCATGATAAATGTTTATTATTCATGCTAGAATTGTATTAACCGGAAACATAATACATGTGTGAATACATAGACAAACAGAGTGTCACTAGTATGTCTCTACTTGACTAGCTCGTTGATCAAAGATGGTTATGTTTCCTAACCATAGACATGAGTTGTCATTTGATTAACGGGATCACATCATTAGGAGAATGATGTGATTGACTTGACCCATTCCGTTAGCATAGCACTTGATCGTTTAGTTTGTTGCTATTGCTTTCTTCATGACTTATACATGTTCCTATGACTATGAGATTATGCAACTCCCGTTTACCGGAGGAACACTTTGTGTGCCACCAAACGTCACAACGTAACTGGGTGATTATAAAGGTGCTCTACAGGTGTCTCCAAAGGTACTTGTTGGGTTGGCGTATTTCGAGATTAGGATTTGTCACTCCGATTGTCGGAGAGGTATCTCTGGGCCCTCTCGGTAATGCACATCACTTAAGCCTTGCAAGCATTGCAACTAATGAGTTAGTTGCAGGATGATGTATTACGGAACGAGTAAAGAGACTTGCCGATAACGAGATTGAACTAGGTATTGAGATACCGACGATCGAATCTCGGGCAAGTAACATACCGATGACAAAGGGAACAACGTATGTTGTTATGCGTTCTGACCGATAAAGATCTTCGTAGAATATGTGGGAGCCAATATGAGCATCCAGGTTCCGCTATTGGTTATTGACTGGAGACGTGTCTCGGTCATGTCTACATTGTTCTCGAACTCGTAGGGTCCGCACGCTTAAGGTTTCGATGACAGTTATATTATGAGTTTATGGTTTTTGATGTACCGAAGGAGTTCGGAGTCCCGGATGAGATCGGGGACATGACGAGGAGTCTCGAAATGGTCGAGACGTAAAGATCGATATATTGGACGACTATATTCGGACATCGGAAAGGTTCCGAGTGATTCTGGTATTTTTCGGAGTACCCAGGAGTTACGGGAATTCGCCGGGGAGTATATGAGCCTTATTGGGCTTTAGGGGAAAGAGAGAGGAGAGGTTGGGCGCCCCCCCCCCAAGGCCTAGTCCGAATTGGACTAGGGGGAGGGGTTGCGCCCCCTCCTTCCTTCTCTTCTCCCTTCCCTTGCCTTGACTCCTACTCCTACTACTTGGAAGGGAGGCAATCCTACTCCCGGTGGGAGTAGGACTCCTCCAGGGCACGCCATAGGGGCCGGCCCTCTCCCCCCCTCCACTCCTTTATATACGTGGCCAAGGGGCACCCCATAGACACACAAGTTGATCTTCGTGATCGTTCTCTTAGCCGTGTGCGGTGCCCCCCTCCACCATAATCCTCGATAATATTGTAGCGGTGCTTAGGCGAAGCCCTGCGACGGTAGAACATCAAGATCGTCACCACGCCATCATGCTGACGGAACTCTTTCCCGACACTTTGCTGGATCGGAGTCCGGGGATCGTCATCGAGCTGAACGTGTGCTAGAACTCGGAGGTGCCGTAGTTTCGGTGCTTGATCGGTCGGGCCGTGAAGACGTACGACTACATCAACCGCGTTGTGCTAACGCTCCCACTTCCGGTCTACGAGGGTACGTAGACAACACTCTCCCCTCTTGTTGCTATGCATCACCATGATCTTGCGTGTGCGTAAGATTTTTTTTTGTTTTTGAAATTACTACGTTCCCCAACACAAATAATGGTGAAGTGTCATGTAGTCGACGTTCAGATAAGACCACTAGAGGAGAGACAACATACATCTCATCAAAATATCGAACGAATACCAAATTCACATGACTACTAATAGCAAGACTTCTCCTATGTCCTCAGGAACAAACGTAACTACTCACAAAGCATATTCATGTTCATAATTAGAGGGGTATTAATATGCATATAGGATCTGAACATACGATCTTCCACCAAATAAACCAACTAGCATCAACTACAAGGAGTAATTAACACTACTAGCAACCCACAGATACCAATCCCAGACTTAGAGACAAGAATTGGATACAAGAGATGAACTAGGGTTTGAGAGGAGATGGTGCTGGTGAAGATGTTGATGGAGATTGACCCCCTCCCGATGAGAGGATCGTTGGTGATGACGATGGCGATGATTTCCCCCTCTCGGAGGGAAGTTTCCCCAACAGAACAGCTCTATCGGAGCCCTAGATTGGTTCCGCCAAGGTTCCGCCTCGTGGCGGCGGAGTCTCGTCCTGAAAGCTGGCTTATGATTTTTTTTCTCATCGAAAGACTCCATATAGCAGAAGATGGGCATCGGAGGGCTACCAGGGGGCCCACGAGGTAGGGGGGTGCGCCCAGGGGGGTAGGGCGCGCCCCCACCCTCGTGGGCAGGGTGTGGCCCCCTCCGGAACTTCTTGCGCTCAGTATTTTTTATATATTCTGAAAATGACTTCCGTGAAGTTTCAGGACTTTTGGAGCTGTGCAGAATAGGTCTCTAATATTTGCTCCTTTTCCAGCCCAGAATCCCAGCTGCCGGCATTCTCCCTCTTTATGTAAACCTTGTAAAATAAGAGAGAATATGCATAAGTATTGTGATATAATGTGTAATAACAGCCCATAATGCAATAAATATCGATATAAAAGCATGATGCAAAATGGACGTATCACTCCTCATTGGGTTCGACACTCTTACTTATCGAAAAGGCTACAATTGATCCCATATACTTGTGGGTCATCAGCAGACAGTTCACTTGAGTGAATTGTATGCCATCTATCGCACACACCTTTGATCTGCTTTGTCGTTTATGTTATTTTCGCTTATCGCAAATAGTTCATCCGAGTGAACTGTATGCTGTCCATCGCACACACCTTGTTTTGGTGGGCCGTTTCTGTTGTTTCACTCGTCGCAAACAATTCGTATGGATCAACTGTATTGCACATATCGCACCCGCGACTCTAATCTGAATCGTGCTTGATGCCTCGACCATTGCACATAGTTCATTTTATTGGTGACAGTTTTGGTATGACACCGTTTGCGATTCATGCATCGCACACAGTTTGGTCGAAGGGTCTGTGATACATGTGTTGCTTCAGCAGCATCCTGCGACAGTGAGTAGTAACTTAGAAAAGATCAATATGAGCACAACGTAGGCATTAGATTAGTGATGGATATTTGTGTTGGATGACATTCATCGTATAACAATCACAGCCTAGAGTGACACAAATGGCTCCAATTCATCAATTCAATGTAGGCATGTATTCCGTATACAGTCATACATGCTTATAATAAGAACTTGCGTGACATTTTTTGTCCTACCCTCCCGTGCCACCGGAGTCCATAAGAAAACTAAGGGATTTTAAGGCCTCCTTTTAATAGAGAACCGGAACAAAGCATTAACATATGGTGAATACATGAACTCCTCGAATTACAGTCATCCTCGAAGAGTATCCCAACTATTGCCACTCTGGGGTCTACGGATCAGAACAATAACAAGTGCATATAACTAGGAGATAGGATCAAGAACTCAAATATATTCATGAAAACATAGAGGGTTCAGATATGAAATCATGGCAATCAAGGCCTAGTGATAAGCATTGAGCATAGCAAAGTCATAGCAACATCAATCTCAGAACATAGGGGATACTAGGGATCAAGCCCTAACAAATTGACTCGATTACATGATAAATCTCATCCAACTCATCACTGCCCAGCAAGCCTATGGAGGGATTGCTCACTCCAGGATGATGATGATGATGGAATTGCTGATGGAGAAGGGTTGATGATGATGATGATGATGATGATGATGACGACCCCCCTCTCCGGATCCCCGAACGGACTCCAGTTCAGCCCTTCCGATGAAAGAACAAGTGGCGGTGGAGGCTCCGTATCATAAAACACAATGATTCTTGTTCTTTGATTTTTTTTTTCTCCGCGAGATAATATTTTTGAAGTTGGAGGTAGGGCAAACGGAGGCTCAAAGGTCCCACAAGCCTGTGTGGCAGGCCCAAGGGGGGTGCCACCTGAACTTATGGTTGTTTGGTGGCCCCCCTCCAGTAGATATTTTCACTGGTATTTTTATATATTCCAGAAAAATTCTCCATAAAATTTCAGCTCCATCCGAGAACTTCTATTTCTGCAAAAAAAAATAACACCATGGTAGTTCTACTGAAAACAACATCAGTCCGGGCTAGTTCCATTCGAATCATGCAAATTAGATTCCAAAACATGAGCAAAAGTGTTCGAAAAAGTAGATATGTTTGAGACGTATCAATGATCCCTGGGTAGCCAATTGTCATCCCAGATCTTGGTAGAAGCACCATCACCAATACGTCTTATCAACCCTTGCTTCAGGACCACCGTTCCTTCATGAATAACATGCCAAACTTGGGATGGGTGAGAACCTAGCTCTGCCATGAGCACATCACAAGTGGGAGAATATACAACCTTTGGTAACTTGACACTAAGGGAATCCACCTACCGTAGCAACCTTCATGATTGCTTAGCGAGCATCGCCAGATTAAACAGTTGTGTATCCCTAAAGCCAATACCACCCATGTATTTTGGCATAGTCAATACATCCCAAGAGATCCAAGCAACTATTCTATTTCCATTTTTGTTTCCCTAAGAAAACTTACGCAACATCGTATCAATCTGTTCACATAAACCCCTAGGCAATAGGAAGAAATTCATATACGATATTGGAACAGACTTTACAACACATGTTATCAAGATCTCTTTGCCTGCTCCTACCATGCATCTCTCAATCCATCCTTTAACCTTGTCCCAAAGTCTATCTTTAATATACTTGAAAGAGTTATTTTTTTATTTCCCAACATTAGTTGGTAGCCCCAAATATCTCTCCGATGATGATTCGTTTGGTACATCAAAAGGCCCTTGGTTGCCTCTCTTCTATCATTTGGACACCCTTTACCAAAGAAATGTTCGATTTGGCTAGATTAACTCACTGCTTCGAGGCCTGATAATATTTATCGATCATCGTTTTCATTGAATTAGCTCCATCAATATTATCCTTGAACATCAACAAGCAATTGTTCGCAAAAAGAATGTGATTTACTGGTGGAGCCGTTGGGGTAACGACTACCCCTTTCACATTGTCATCAGAGACATTAGCTTTAAGTAAGCAAGATAAACCCTCCGTTGTAAGAAGAAAGACATAGGGGGGGATGGGGTCACCCTCCTTATGACTTGTGAAGGTTTGAATTCCTCCAACTTACCCATTCATAAGAACTGTGAAAGAGACTATAGTAACATAACTGCTTGTAGGTAGCTCGACTCAACCCTATTATAAGCCTTCATCATGTTCACCTTTAAAACACAATAAGGATTCCTCTTACTCCGAGATCTCTTCAAGAAGTGCAAACACTCATATGCCGCAATAACATTATCAGTAATGAGCCTTCCTGGTACAATGCAGACTGCTTAGGTGAAATTATCCGTGGTAAAATCTTTTTCAGGAGGTTAGCATGCACTTCGGAAATAATCTTAAAGATTACAATGCACAAGCTAATCATATGGAATTGGGTAAGATAGTTTGGATTATATACATTAGGGATTAAAACAATAAACATTTGTTAATAACCTCCAAAGAGTCTTTCAGCACATGAAGATCCATCTTTGGTCACCTCATCACCACAAATGCTTCAATTATTCTGGAAAAACAACGTCGAGAACCCATCGGGTTCCGGTGCTTTTGTGGGGAACATTTGAGAAGGTGCATCCTTTACTGTTTGGGCAAAATAAGAAGCATTAAGCATTTCATTCATGTGGCCATCAACTCTTCCTGGTATGTGAGGTAACACCTCCTCAATACTCATTATACCTTCAAATACAAAGTTCCATAGAACTCAGTAGCCATACCTCCTAACTGCCTCTCATCTTGGTGCATAGACCTATCAGCTCTTAATAGTTGTGTGATGCGATTCTTCCTCTTCTTTCTGCCCGTAGCCTTTAGGTGATTTTTTTGTATTGTTGTCACCTTCAGCCAACCATTGGATTCGGGGGCGCTATCACCACATGATTTCTCACAGAAATTCAACTCAACTATTCTTTCTTCGATTTCTTCTCCTCGTAACTAGGTCCCTGCTTGTTCGGAACAACACATAACTCGCCTAGCCTCTTTTTCAAAGTACGAGCTCCTTCCGTACGTGCCGAAATGTGCAGCTTACCCAGCTCACAAGTGCACTCGCCAGTCAGTCGAGCTTATCTTTCATGGAGGCGACCGAGATGGCCCCCTCCTCTTTGTTCCATATGCGTTCCACCATAGCATCAAAATCTAGGTGTGTACCCCACATCACCTCAAAGCAGAAAGGTTTGTCCACTGCTATCCTTCTATTCGCTGCTTCAATTTTGTTACATCACACGATAGGAAGATGATTTGACTTAGCAACAACTAGAAAACATAGTGAAGTAAAAGGAAACATGCCACTCCAACTTCTTTTTGCTAGAGCTTTGTCTAGCCGAACTCTGCAAAACTAACCACTGCTCACACGTTTCTCAAAGGTCTAGTCCACCCCAATGTATCCCAAGTCATCAAGTCCACATAAATCAATTGCTTCTCTGGACCCCGACATCTGGGACACATCACACAAGTTCGGTCCCATTTGCTCCTCCCTCTGAAGCACTTGGTTAAAATACCCAATGCAGAGCCATGGAAGCACTGATTCACTCCTCAAACGAGCTATCACATCCAAGTCTACTGACACAGGCTTCTGTTGGCCTCGCAATAAAAGCACATCAACCTCCATTCTTCCTTCTCAAGCTCCGTAACCATTGTGTGAACATGATATCTTGAGAAGTTCTTCACTCATAACCTCACCCCATTATGACAGAACACAACAATTCCCCCACTCGGTCCACTACTAGCAATGACAAAACCACCATCAAAACGTATTCACCTTCTGCATTGTTTGCCAATGTTCACGTCCTCCACCACAAACACGCAAAAAATTAAGTGTGGAGTCAATAAGACTGATGAAACTAATGGAGTAATGAGAGGATTCGTTTTCATATTTTACATTGCCATCACAATTGTGTGCTACCTCCTCCTTGGCAACGACAACAAAGAAAGGCCACTAAAAATATAGCTTTCGATACTCCTCCGGATGCCTGATTTGATCAGCCAAAAAAATCACCCCAAGAAAACAAGTGCATGCTACAGTACGAAGGAAGAAGAAGGGAAAAAGGGCACCGAGGTCGACGATTGTAGGCAAGAGTAAACTTTGACTCTGATCCCGAGCCCTTATCTAGCTGTTTTTCTTTGGAATGATCATTGTTAAGACTTGGTATATGTTTCAGTTATGCAGACATACACAAGTAGAGAGGAATGAGATCCCATTAGTGATAGGGCTCTGAGTATTTATGTTCCATGTTTGAGATCCACATCATGTGATTTATGTGCTTTCTGCATGTTGTAAATTGCAATTCAAGAACAATGGATTGATCACAACAGCTTGATTCCATCTTTCTATTTGTCTCATAAGACATATGAGCTACTTAGGATGAAAAGGTACACATGAGGACTTCAAAGAAACTAATTAGGTATGCACCTAGAAGGAACAATGAAACTTCCTCCTTTAGCTGTACGAATTGATCCTCTAATCTTGGCAATATGACTCGCCTGCTTCCTTTCTATAAATCCGTATTTACACAAGCTTTTTTCTTATGAAACTACAAAGAATTTGAGACCATTCACCTCTTCCCTTTCATATTGAATATGCACGTCTCTCTCAAGTTTAGGTTTTGCATGCTACACGCGGATAATTACCTAGTTGTCTATTACCTTCGTCCCAAATTACTTGTCTTAGATTTATTTAGATATGGATATATCTAGACATGTTTAGATACATCCATATCTAGGAAAATCTAAGACAAGTAATTCGGGATGAAGGGAGTATATATTTGTATCAAATAGAAGTGTATCATCTACAAACTTCAAACTGAACCCCTATGGCTAAAAGTCCGACAAAAGACC
Organism: Triticum monococcum; assembly: GCA_034509565.1. NCBI lineage: Eukaryota > Viridiplantae > Streptophyta > Magnoliopsida > Poales > Poaceae > Triticum > Triticum monococcum. Next base: position 576,470,689 of record CM067847.1, read on the forward strand.
AGTGATCATGCCTTGCCTATTAGTTCCATTGAGAATTTTTAGAAAAGAAAATCAACAACTAAAGTGAAGGTAAAAGATCCACGGGGTCCCTAAGCCTAAGCCCCTCGCAAGTTTCAAAATAGCTACTATCATGCACATCAATCCTGACACCAACAAACCCCTTATGAATCAACACTCTCATCCTCTTCCTTCACATATGACTAAAACCTCTCAATCGAAGCATTTTCTCTAAAAAAGATCAATACACTTTACACCAGGCTTTTCACGTGTCTTCTCCTCTTTTTTCTGATGCACCACATGAACGAAACACCAACCACACTCTTTAAAACGAACCTTCCTTTTGTAAATGTAGTATCGATAGATGCATAAGGCTACCAATGCATCAACTCAACCTGTTAGTATACATGCTTTAGCAAAGTTCTTTAAAGAGTGTCCACTCAAGACAATTACCATTGTACTTATTAAGAGAAGTGCTTTGGACTCTTTTGAAATTAAAGTTAACATAGCAAGATTAAGTCTAAATAGCCCACCTGGCAAAATAATACTCCCTCTATAAACAAATGTAAGACGTCTTACATTATATACAGAGGGAGTAATAGAAGAGACTAAAGAGTTCCATTTTCAAAATATTCGAATAAGGTTATAAAATCATGTTTTGTAAGATTCTAGAACTTTTGATAAACATGAAAAGTAAAAACCATCAGATCGAGTGCCTCCCTCAGCAGTAGAATCTATCCAAACATTTACTCGCCAATCTCATCTTCAGATAAAGCCCAAATGAATTTCACATTTTCTCCCATGGACACCTCTAACATGAACACTTATTAGAATTACACTATGCGGGCACTATTTTTGCTAATTTCCTACCATGAAACAAGTTTGGTTTTTAACATGTGAGAGAAACAATAAGACGGAAAAAGAATCCCCGATAAAATAATAATGAAAGAGTCTAAAGAGTTTCATTTTTAAAATCTTCGAATAAGGCTATAAATCATGTTTTACAAGATCCTAAAACTTCTTATAAATAAGAAAAGTAAAATCATCAGGGTGCCCCTCAATATTAGGATCTATCCAAACACTGACTCCCTAATCTCATCTTCAGAGCCCTAATGAGCTTTTTATTTTTTTATGGACACCACTAAGATAAGCAACTCTGATAATTACACTATGCGAGCGCCACTCTTGCTACCATGGAACAAGTTCGCTTTTTACCATGTCAAATAGAGAAATATAATAATATAATAAGGAAAGAAAAAAGAGCTAAGCTCACACACGAACGCGAGGGACGCGAGGGCCAGAGACAGAGAGACCTCGACCGAGCCCTCCCCCACATCACTTCCCCCTCTCCCCCCTCGCAGAGCCCACCCCGCCCCTCCCCGACTCGATCTCCGTCGACCGCCGCGGCATCACCGCCCGGCCTACCGCCCTCCCCCCCTGGGGAGGACCTCCTCTGCCCCATCCCGATCCCCGATGCGATGCCCTCGCGGCGCGATCGCGTGAGCACGGCACAATGAATCCCAGAGATTCCGACGACGACCGCCCCGGGGCGGCGGCGGGTTCGTCTTCGGCGGCCCCGGCGCAGCAGCAGCAGCAGCAATCGCTCGAGTGGAGGTTCGCGCAGGTCTTCGGCGAGCGCGCGGCGGGCGAGGACGTGCAGGAAGGTACGTTCGCGTGCCCGCAACAACGGGTTCGCGCTTCCCGCCCCCGAGATCCGCTCGATTCGTGGGGCCTCTGAGGCCGGGTCGCGCCGGAGAGCTGTGCTGGTGGACTGTGGGGATCGGGAGGATAGGTCAAGGATCGGTGGCTGTGGGATTGGTGTCATCTGTGCCTACCAGGGGACTGGAGCGTTTGGTCCGTTGGCTCGTAGGAAAATGCGCGCGCTAGATATGTTCTGCCGTATTTGTAGAGTCGATGGATGGTTATGGTGACTAGTGTGCTTCTGTGCTAGCAGGTTCCGCCTTGCCGGAACGTTTTGGAGCCGAAGTCAGGATTGCTCCTTAATTTTTTTCATCATTTGTTAAAAGGCGAATCTTTCGTCAGTCTTAGGGCCTTGTCACACAAGGCCTCAGCTGGACTTTGAAGAATTCGGTCATAAAGACAGGTTTTTGATCAAGTGATTTGAGGAATGCAGGAAGGTCGTAAGAGGGTGCGGAGCTCGTGAGCTCTTGTAGTAGATTCACAGTTGGAGATGTGTTGGTTAATGCTTTTCTTGACGGTTATGATGATTTGGCGGCAACCTGAACTGAATTACGTTACTGTGTTGATCACGTAAGGGGTGGAGGCTTATGATCATTTAGGATGATTCTAGCATGATTTTGCATTGGCCCACAGTGCCTTTCATCTTTTGTCGGATTTGGATGTATTTGACAGGACATACATGCTTTCCATCTGTGCATGGGAGAAACTGTCCATTGTTAATATTTTATATGTCTACTATTAATCGTGTCCGTGCAATGCATGCTAGTACTAGGCAATGTATTAATTGCATTGCACACTAATATTTGACAAGATTAAATCGCATGTTAATATTAGGCAGGATATAATTAATTGGTTAGCGCTAGCATGGATATTGGGTATGCTATTAATTAGGGGGGATTGTCTGAGGGAGGTCGTGGCTACGTGACTGGGCAGGACGTGGGCGGGACTCTGGCAGAACATGGAATATGAGCCCTTGGATTGGATGGCAGACCACGGAAGCAATATCAACTCTTAGATTTAATTAGATGGATTAGATCGTAGGGTGTGGGTCGTTCTGGATACACTAATTTTGGTGGCTTCAGAAGAATTAGAACTCGCTATTTTTACAAGTTGTAGATGTAGAGATAGAGATAGAGATGCTGCATTGGTCCGTCTGTCTTGATATGATCATCCACTTTGACGCAATTAAAGATTTTAATCCTTATGATGGGAACCTTTGATTTCATTTTCTGAATCAGACAGCTTGTTCATTTGATTATTAGCTTATTTTATTTGGGATTCGTAGGATACATGCTAAACACTCATAGCCTTGTATTACAATCTAAGGCTACTTTCTTGGTTTATCCGTTTGCATTTCAATTGAATAATTTCTTGCGTGTTGATTGGGTATATGCTGTTCTGTTTCAGTTGACATCATCTCTGCAATCGAGTTTGATAAATCTGGTGATCATCTTGCCACCGGAGACAGAGGAGGACGTGTTGTTTTATTTGAGAGAACAGATGCTCGGGATGTAAGCACCATGTAGTTGAACTTATAGGGGTTTCAGTTTAAATATTTTGCCCTCATGAAGTTAATCTAACAGGAGCACGCTAATCGGAGAGAACTGGAGAGACAGGATGTTCCAATTACTAGACATCCCGAGTTCCGCTATAAAACGGAGTTTCAGAGTCATGAACCTGAGGTATATATCAATCTGGACTGGTTTTTGTAGTCCATAGAAGTTTTCTATCGCCATTAAGTTGTAATTCCACAATAAATTTAGGAAGCTGGTGCATGGAAAAGGTTTCCTTAACTTAGTCATGGCAGGGAAGATGGAAGCTAATACCCGTGCTGTTTCATTTGTCTGAAATTATTGTAGTTTGACTACCTCAAAAGTTTGGAGATAGAGGAGAAGATCAACAAGATCAAGTGGTGCCAGACAGCCAACAATGCACTCTTTCTACTGTCCACAAATGATAAGACGATCAAATACTGGAAGGTATGCCAGGGTGCCTTTTAATTTCTCTTGCGCATGTCAATCTTTTCCTTACTGTTTCATACTAGTAAATTATACGTGCTTTGCACTTCAGGAAATATATAATAGCAGGGGGAAATGCATTCTCGACATTTTATTTCCTTCCGAATGAATCATATTAGACAGGGCCCAACTCTATAGAATATAGATTGTTCTATTGCTTTTTTTTTATTGGAGAATCAGATTCTTGGCATGAGAAAAAGATACTTCTAGAATAATATGAGACGATAGTGGGGATTCAGTTAAAACGCCACGTAGCAGAATCTAGTGAGATGAAAGCTTTATCCAATGGATGATATTGTTCGGATTTGCCGTCTCTCAACCGTTGGATGGAGCATATCCAACGGCTGATATTCAAAGTTATTGTTACACTATATGGTGATATAGATATAGATATAGATGATATAGATATGCTGGCAGTCTAGCCCTACCATAGATGAAGTGTATATTTGTTGCAGTAATGTCAATGAATTTTTCTCCTTGTAGGCTTATACTCCCTCCGTTCCGAAATACTTGTCGCAGAAATGGATGTATCTAGAACTAAAAATATGTCTAGATACATCCATTTCTGCGACAAGTAATTCAGGACGGAGGGAGTATGTGTTTGTGTTGATCTGTAATTTTTTATTTGTGGGGATGAGAAAATTCATAACATTTACATCAACACTGGCTGTAATTCATGAAATTATTGATACTGGTAGGCCCATATGTTCAGGCCTTCCGTTTTGCTATTATCGCTGGGCCTTTGCAGCCACAAATGAAGTAGACATCCTTCTATCTGATTAACTAATGAGAACCTTGAATTTGCATTTTTAATTTGTGGGCTGTTATCAAGTTTCATCTGTATTGACCTATTGCTTTACTGTCCTTGCAGGTGCAAGAGAAAAAAGTAAAACAAGTTTCAGTTATGGCTTTGGACACTTCCCGAACTGTAGGGGATGGTACCACTAGTCGTGCGAGTACCAGTACTTCCGAGCCTCCTCTTCCAAATGGTGGATGTTCAAAAAAGTCTGACAGCCTCAACAGTGATCTCGCATTTCCACCTGGAGGTTACCCATCGCTGCGTTTACCTGTGGTAATTGTACCAAAAGTCTTGTCAGCTCTACTGCATGAAGCTGACACTATAATTGTTTATCAAGCTATTATCGAGTCCAACTGACTTCGCTTCCAACCACATGCAGGTTACTAATCAAGATGTGAACCTTGTTGCTAGATGTCGACGTGTATATGCCCATGCTCATGATTACCATATTAATTCTATTTCGAATAATAGGTTAGTCTTGCCACGGCATTGAGTTTTAGTCTTGTCAACTGATCCCTTCTGCATTATTTTTCTATGAGTTTTCATATTTCTCCCCTTTATGTTGGTCTTTTTCTTGCAGAAACAAGATAAGAATACACCAAAGCTAGTAACATCTATCTTCTCAAAACTTAATATCTAATTTACTAACCAATTCTTGTAAAATTTAAATGAGTTTCTAAGAAATTACGGAGTATCATTTATTGATTAAAATGGAATATGTTGGTGTTTCTACCACAGTACCACTTCCATGTTTTAGGTCTCAGCAGGTACCGTGCAATCATTTGCATCTTCTACCAAATGAACATTTAGATAGGCAAATCAGATACAAGTTTTGTGCTTTTATAAGAAGAGAACTGTTTGTGTCACTCATGTAGTGCCTTTGTAATGTACTCCCTCTGTAAACTAATATAAGACCGTTTAGATCACTGAATAGTGATCTAATGGTCTTATATTAATTTACAGAGGGAGTATCATGCATCAGTACAGTAGTATTCATACCTCACCTAATAAGAATCATGGGAGACGTTACCCAATCTGGACCACTCAACATGTATGCATACCCTACACATAGTTACCAGATTTGCTCAAAACCTCTTTGAATACCAATTTACATCGTGGTTTGGAACTGTCCGGGTTTGCTCCCAATTCAGGGTATAGCTCACTTGGAAGTGGTCCCAGTGGGCTGGATGGAGACCACCCAGTCTGGTCTTGTTCTTTCTTTTCCTTTTTACATGTTATGCAAGGATCTGCTTTGTATGGAACTCGGAGGTCTCTTGTGTAGCTATATAATATGACACGTGCTAGAGTAGGCGAACTCGATTCTGATTTGTGAACTGGAGAAGTATACCCTAGCAATTCTTTATGATTTTCGTATTGCAACAGTGTTATAACATAATTTTCTGAAGCTTATGTCCTCGTAACTTTTAACTGCTCTCCCAGTGCTGTGATCTGTCATCTCTGGATACTGTGCTCATAAATTTTCTGTCTTTTAATTCCAGTGATGGTGAAACATTTATATCAGCAGATGATCTGCGAATAAATCTATGGAATTTGGAAATAAACAGCCAGAGCTTTAACATTGTTGATGTGAAGCCTACAAACATGGAAGATCTAACAGGTAATTCAACTTAGTCTCCTAATCTCTTTCTATAGTGCAACATGGTAAATTGACTTGGCGTAAGACTTCTATAGTTTCTTTACCTTTGTTTATTGTGAAGTCTTGCCATGTTTCTGATCTCGCACGATGACATACTGACTCCACACAGGTGTTACAGTTAATAACTGAATATTCTTTCATCATTAAGTGGGTTTCTTGTTGTACAGTGATATTAACCTGTGCCTCTCTGTTCAGTACTTGAGTAAGAATTAGCATCAGAATATTGTCTCTGGTAGCCTGACTACGTCTTAAATAAAGCAATTGGTGGGCTGATGAAATATATCATTGCCAGCCAAAAGCTATGTTAAAGCTATGGATATCATATGACATAGCAGATGAAGGCCATGGTATAATACTCCCTCTGTAAACTAATATAAGAGCGTTTAGATAACTAAAGTAGTGATCTAAACACTCTTATATTAGTTTACAGAGGGAGTAGTATTTTATTTGGGTGTTCGTTGTTTGTAGCTCATTGGTTTGCAGAATCTATCCATATAGCGTGGTAGCTTTGGTTGGTTGGGTTTGGATATTATCAATCTTTGTTCATTTAGATTGGCTTATAGTGCCATGGATGCTGAGCTGATAAAAGTTATTATTCGTGGGACATCAGTTTTGTTGATCTAATTGGCCAATTCCCAGTAGAGTGGAAGCTGTATTTTGAAATTACACAGTAGAAATTTTGCTATGGGAAATCTACTGATAGTTGTTCATTAGAGAATTCAGCCAAGTGAATCAAGTCAACACTATCCATATCATCACATGCCATTTTTGTTAATCTGTTAATTGATACTTTGCTGTTTATATTAGACAGGAAATTAGTAATGGTTTAGTTCCTTTTCTAGTGAGACGATTTGAACATCATGGGTCTTTTTTCTCCAAAATTACTGCAAGTATTGTTCTTCATGTCTTGGCAATCAATATGCACTGCATGATGTAATTTGTTGAAATTTCAGAGGTGATTACTTGTGCGGAGTTCCACCCCACTCATTGTAATACACTGGCCTATAGTAGCTCAAAGGGTTCTATCCGGCTAATCGATCTGCGACAATCTGCATTGTGTGACAACCATTCCAAGATGTTAGTAATTTCTCCTATACCTTTCCCTGCAACATTTTATCCATCTGTGCTGGACAAAAACTAGACGCGACTGGAGGATTGCAATGTGTTCAGTTATATTGCTAAAATCTCATGGCATGCTGTATGAGTTAACAAGAACTTGTAAACAGATTTGAGGAACATGAAGCACCTGGAGCAAGATCGTTCTTTACGGAGATAATAGCATCAATTTCAGATGTCAAGTTTTCAAGGGACGGAAGATATCTTCTTAGTCGTGATTATATGACTCTCAAAGTATGTTACTGGCTTGTTCACATACCTTTATCTCAGTGTTCTTATTTAGCTGTTTAGTAGTCGCAATTTGGTTCAAATCCATGTGCTTGTTCAGTTTTGACACATTCTAACGTTTTGTCACTGTTTCAAGTCAGAGTACTTTTCTGTTCGGTACCATTGCAAATATCAACTGAGTTGGGAAATACAAGCAATGTGCACTGACATGTGGACCTAGGCCCTACCTGTTAGCCTCACCAATATAGTATTTTCCAGATGCATCTTTGTGATGATACTGAGTAACTTGACAAAATAGAATATGGTTCAGTATTCTTTTTTTCTCGAGCACACATTGAAATGCATGTCGTTTCGTATTAGGAATATGGCTCAAGATTGAATGCTTGTATTGAAAAATGAAACAAACTCAGCTGTGGTTAATGGTTATGGAAGTGGTTCAGTGGCACCAGCATGGAATAGGAACTAGTATTAGTTACTCTAAATTATCCTAAGTAACTAGTAGGAAATAGATTTTCAGACTACTATTTGTTTCCTTCACTCTAGCCCCATTATGAGAGTTAGTTAACTGCTGATGCCTGCTAGCTGGTTGCTTGATATACAAATAAATCTTCACTAAAACTAGTGAATGTTTAGCAACGTAAAAAATATGGCGCTGCTTCTTTTTGCTAAAATGTTTTAAAGCTTAAGGGTTGGCTTTTAGTCATTGTCCTTTCTATATGCATTGAAATTTATGATGTATCGTTATTTTTTTTTTGTAGTTGAAGATTAGATTTTTCTTTCAGGATCATGCTTCAACTTCTTGATTTAGTAAATTTACTTCAAAGGTTAAAACTTCACGTTTAATCTCGTCTTTGTTTTCTGTCAGCTATGGGATCTAAACATGGATTCAGGCCCTGTTTCGACCTTCCAGGTTCATGAACATCTAAGACCAAGGGTGAGATTTTGTCAACTGAATGATTAGCAAAGCAGCCATGTGATGTGATGACCGATAAATAACCTAGTCACATGATATCACTATTTTCAGCTTTGTGATCTGTATGAGAACGATTCAATATTTGACAAGTTTGAGTGTTGTCTTAGTGGGGATGGACTTCATGTTGCAACTGGCTCTTATGGGTAACTCCTTGTTCTTCTTATTGACTACATGTACAATGTTACAATCCTGTTTGTTAATGCTCATATATTTAAAATGCTCGTGTCTTTAATGCAGTAATCTATTCCGTGTTTTTGGTTCTACTCCTGGTAGCACGGAGGTGACCACTTTGGAAGCTAGCAGGAACCCGATGAGGTATGCTCGTTGAGCTTGAGATGACCTTTTATCATATATTTTTTCTTATTATAAAAAATTGAACCTGGATTGGATCAAACAAAACTCCTAGCAGGAGCAACTTTACCTTCTCTGTTCTGGAGCTAATAATACTCAGTGTATGATCTTTGTTTGGAAGCAACTCTTACAATAGTACTGCGTGCTCCACCCTATGCAGATTGTTCACTTCTCATTGTCATGCCTAGTCATGCAATTCATGTTTTATAATTTGTCTGAACTTGTGTATCATTGTCGGATTTGGCTGCCATGTAGACGTCAGATTGCAAACCCGACCAGACCCACGCGGGGGACGCTGACCTCTATGACCCGTGGTGTGCGAAGAGGTGAGTGTCTTTGTTTGAACATTGTCTGAGAAATTTCTGCGGTTCTTTTTTCTTTACCTAGTTTCATTCCCGAGGCAATTTGTCTACAGGTGGGGAAAATCTAGGTGTTGATGCCAATGGAAACTCGTTAGACTTCTCGACGAAGTTGCTCCACCTCGCATGGCACCCTACTGAGAATTCCATGGCATGCGCTGCTGCAAATAGCTTGTATATGTATTATGCATAGGAAATTCTCTAGAAGAAATTTATCGTTCTTGGTTTGCCGCATTGCCCCCCCCTCAAAGGCCAGGCCCTTCCGCATTCAACCAGAGGGACAGTGCAGGGCAGTGTCAGATACTCCCTCGGGGCCAAAAGAGGCAGCCGGTGTCCAAGATTGCCTGGTTGCTGTGCTAGCGGACTGCATCCCGTTGATTCATTAGTAAATGTGTAAATTATATGAAAAGTTTTGGTCTCGCCTCGCTCTCATCACAGCTGTTGTGTCACCCCAAATCCGCAGTCGAGGAAACAGATCAAAAGATAGAAAGTCACCTTTGTGCTGGTTCCATGGCAAAGGACGGGACCGGATCTGTGCTGCAAGGCCTTGTCTGATTTGTTTTATCTCTACATGTAATTCAGCATAGACAGGGCTAGTCAGCTGTTTAGAACTTCAATTGTCTGGATGATAGACGAGTGGTACTCGGTGATTGTAGCTATATTTGTTCTATTCATTGGATTGTTGAAATAAGTCAGCAGTATAATTGTGCTTTTTTTTGGTTATCTCTGATTCATTAATGAACTTGGTGGTGCCAAACTGTTAATTTTTTAACGGAAAACGGTTATTTTAGACACTGTAGGCCTCGTTTGGCAGGTAATGGACAGGCCCATCCCCAAAATTACTGGCAGAAACCCTCCAACTCTGTGAAAGGAGACGCGAGCAAACGCCAAGATTGCCATGTTTTAGAGCGAGAGTTGCAATGTTGTACAATTTTTTTTAGAAAATTGCCACGCTGTGCAAAGTAATTGCCATGGATTTGATTGGGATCTGACGATCCTAAGAACGTTTGCTGGGATTGTTAAAATAAATATGGCATTCAGTGGTTAGTGGGGTCCAAATAAGGTTTTTTAAAAAACATATCCTACTCTTTATTTACGATTCAACCAGTGTTAAGTCACTTAATAAGAAAAGGACGAGCTTGCTAGGAGGCTGAACAAAAAATCTATTACAAGATGGGCCCTTAGCCAAATTTGCTAATTCATGAGCAATAGAATTAGCCTCTCTAGGACAGTGCACAAAGAAGGTATAAGGGAAGCTGCACGCGATATGATAGCAATCATCAAAGATTGCAGCCGCTGGACCTGTAGATCGTGCTCCTTCATTCATCATACTGATAACCTTAAGATTATCTGAATTGACAATAAACTTGTTGCAACCTACTATTTGTGCTAGGCAAAGACCATGTCTCAACGCAATAGTTTCAACACATAGCACATCGTAATAGAAGCCAAAATTTCAATTCCCCGCATTTATGAATTTGCCCCTATTATCTCAAATAATTGCACTAGTTGTCCCCTTAAGAAGGTCCTCATCAAATGAAGCATCCACATTGAGCTTCACATGTCCATTAGGAGGTAGCATCCATCCTCATGATTTCCTCTTAGCTTTTGACCGCGCTGCGGAAGTGTAGTTTAATGCCAAGACTCGGTCTGAAGCTGCAATTTGTTGGACGTCCAAATCAGGTTTAGTTAGTCTGGTTTCTTGCTACCGCGGTAAGACGATGAGCGTTCGTTGCATTGTTCAAATTTTTTGTCCTGTCTACCAGTGTGGTCCGTGTTGCTATGTGAGGCCTTGTTCAATTTCTTTTATCTTGACCTTGTTGACATCTAACTCCGTCTATGTTGTCTCAACATAGCCGGTTCTAAGCCTGGGTAAAGGAGGAGGTTGTGATAGGCTTGGCGGGGAGTCTGTAAAGAGAGATCCGAAGGACTAGAGTATCACTAGAGAACTAGCCATGGACAGGGGTGCATGCAAGCTTGCTACCCATGTGCTAGAACCATGAGTTGGTTGCGAGATCGTATGGGTTTCACCTCAAGCCTACCTCAACTTGTTTGAGACAAAACAGTGAGGCGTTGACGAAGCTATGTTGAGTTCGGGGGACCATTACGCCTCAACCTTGGATCACTTTGTGGAGATTTTTTCTAGGGAAGGCTTAGATTGGAAAAAATATATAATCTTTTGCCTCCAAACTATTTATGATTTTTCTTTGGCCTGCTAGCTCTGCCACTCTCATCTAATCTCCTAGCTAGTAATCAATAAGTAAGTAGCATGTTGAATGGTGAGGTGACATGTTTGCATATTGAGAAAAATAGGTTAGCGAGTGTTAACTATTTAGACATAGAAATAAGTTAGTTTCTGAAAATGCTTTAAAACATTGCACAATCGAAAGATAATAAGCATGAAGCATACATTGAATGGCTATATGTCACAATTGTACGGTTGCCGACCCCATCACTCCTAGGTGGGGATCAACTGAGCCACGTGTAACAGACTAGCACAACCATAAAAAGGACGACCACACTTGAATAAACCCAAAGCCCATTTGACATTGTTGTGACATCACGGCTTAATAGGATTGACAAACTACTCATGTCAACAAGGGCACCTTTTTTTCCCGAGAGCCCACCCGAAAGGAACCTTAAAGTTAAGCGCTAAGAGGGAACATTCGTGCTGGGCCGACGACTAAGTTTGAGTACAAAGTACGCAGAAAAAACTAGTGTTGGCATGTGGGGCCAGTCTTGACCCTAGACGGAACGGCTAGGTCGGTGGGTAAACTGATGGGTCTGGTGAGGGCATTACAGCTGCCGCTTGCGAGACTAGCTTGGTTGAGCTAAATGGCCCCCTTTGACAGGCCCCAAGGACAACTTCCCCCACTTTACGAACAAACTAGATGATATCCCGCACATTGCTGCGAGAATTGGTTGCAATATTTTTTATAATATTTAAATAAAACTTAAAATAGATATAATATATAAATATCATTTCCCATGCATGTTAAGATAAATAGTTAGTGGGGTGATGAGGTGGCACATGTGCATGTTGAGAGAATTGAGACAGTGGGGATGAGCTATTTAGGCACTCCTCCCATTCCACAATCTAGTGCGCCCGTGCTTCCCGAGATCTGAGTTTGACTCTAAAGTTAGTCAACAAGACCGACTGCAGCGGGAGCACAAATTATACCACTGAATTCATATCGATTATACTACTGAATTCATATTTCGATACGAATTCAGTGGTATAATTTTTGCTCCCGTCGCAGTCGGTCTTGGTGGTTAAATTTATGGTCAAATTTAGATCTCGAAAAACATGGCCGCACTACTGTCATAGCCCTAGAAATTGATTGTAAATAGTTGCATCTGCATCCATGTATCATGTTCAAATTTCTATTAATTTTGAAATGGGGGTGATCAAACCCTAGCACTTCGATTTTCAAATAGGTCTGGCTAAAAAAATTGCATTCAATGAACCTGAAAGTGCGTTATATCGACTAGAGGGGGGGTGAATAGGCGATTTTTATGAAAGTCTTCAAAACATGGAAGTTATGAAGACAAACAGAGTGAACAAGCCTATCACTATGCAGCGGAAGGTAGATTACACAACGCAAGCCATAGTCAAATATACAATACAGTGAAAGCACAGAGACAAATAGCTTCAGTGTAATGAGGATCAGGTTGGAAGAAGTTATGAAGCCAAACAGATCATACAGTCAGGTTGTGAAGACAGAAGATCAAGCAGGCATGCAATAGCTTCACAATGTGTACTGGTAAGTAAAGGGAGGTGAAGATGAAACCAGTGACACGTTGAAGACAATGATATGTTGGACCAGTTCCAGTTGCTGTGACAACTGTACGTCTGGTTGGAGCGGCTAGGTATTTAAACCAAAGGACACACAGTCCCGGACACCCAGTCCTGAACACGCAGCTCAGGACACCCAGTCCTCACCATTTTCTCCTTGAGCTAAGGTCACACAGACCCCGCCCAATCACTCTGGTAAGTCTTCAAGGTAGACTCCCAAACCTTCACAGACTTCGTTCACCGGCAATCCACAATTCCTCTTGGATGCTCAGAACGCGACGCCTAACCGTCTGGAGGATGCATAGTCCTCAAGTGTAATAAGTCTTCAGATCACTCAGACAAGAAGACTTAAGTGATGCCCAATTACTCTGGCTCTGGGTGGTTAGGGCTTTTCTCCTCACTAAGGATTTTCTCTCAAAGGCTTCGAGGTGGGTTGCTCTCAAACGACAAAAGCCGTGCACTGAAATCTGAGCAGCCAACCGTTTATGGTTGTGGGGGTGGACTATTTATAGCCACTTGGCAACCCTGACCTGATTTGTCCGAAATGACCCTGGGTCACTAAGGAACTGACACGTGTACTAACGGTCGGATTTTGAACTCTCACGGCAACTTTACTTGGGCTGCAAGTAAAGCTGACTTGTCTGACTCTGGACAAGATTTTCTCTCATTGTCTTCACTCGAAGACATAGGATTTGAATTAGGCATCACTTCAGTCATCCTGACTGGTTCTCTTGGACCCCACTTAACAGTACGGTGGTTCCTATGACACAACATGAATAAAGTAAAACTACGAAGGATCTAAGTCTTCGAGTTCCAAAGGCTTCATGGGGAGTCTTCATATGTCATTGTCTTCGACATGAATGTCTTCATGAACCACCATTGTCTTCAATGTCTTCGTACATTTTTGGGGGTCATCTCTGGTAGCTAAACCGAATCAATGAGGGACTTCTACCTGTGTTATCCTGCAATTCTCACAAACACATTAGTCCCTCAACTAGGTTTGTCGTCAATACTCCAAAACCAACTAGGGGTGGCACTAGATGCACTTACAATCTCCCCCTTTTTGGTGATTGATGACAAACTAGTTGAAGTTTTAAACGGGGAATATAATTTGTGAAATTGTAAAGGAATTGTCTTCATAAGCTGCAAGGGCTCCCCCTGAAGATGTGCATATAAGTGATTTGCTTCTGGAATGCAAATGCACACAGCAGGTTGTATTTGTGGGAATCCACTTCAACTTATGATGACAATCCATCATGCACGTAAAGATATATGAAGATAATGATATGCATAATGAAAAATGGACGTCTGCGAAATGATAAGAGTGCGGAAATTATCGTCGTACATGCGGAATTTATCTTTGCAAAAACACAGTGGCAAACATAGTAGCAGACGACCATCAAGTTTAAGTGTTACAACTCAAAGAACCAAATGTAGCAAAACGAGAGTTGTAAGCACGAAGCAAAATGCAAAATATAAAGCACCCGCCCATATTATTGACCCGCTTGAAGACTATAAACATCATATGCTTCTCCCCCTTTTGTCAGTGATGACCAAAAAGGTTTGAAGACATAGAGTTTTCTATGCGTTCCCAGGCGTAGCAGGGTCGGTGGAGGCGTTTGGTGGTGCAGGCGAGCTTGGTGCAGTGACGACGCGCGCTGAAGACATTGGTGGTGATGTAGCGTCGTCTTCTTCCTCATTGATTTTTCCCGTCACGGTGGCAGCAGAGGAAGAGAACTCGGATTCTTCAAGCGACGGAGTCCCACGCAACACAGCTCTTCTGGGGGGTGTAGAGTCAAACTTGAAGCGCTCCTTGAAGCCATCCTCTTGCAATTCAGCTTCAGTGCACATCATTGTGAGGCCTTTCCAAGTGCGGCGACAGGTTTCATGTGTGACGAAGGCGTTCTTGGTGGCCAGATTCCTGATGCGATTGACGTCTTGCATGATACTGTGCATCTGCCTCTTGAGCCAGTCGTGATGCCTATCTTGCTTTTGATGCAGAGCCACAAGAAGTTCACGATCAGTGAGTGTACGAGCGCGTTTCTTGGGTCTCTGTGCAGCTTCCCTGTCAGTGGCTTCAGTGGATGCAGGGGCACGTGTGGTGCCAGCCATTGGATAGACTCTGGAAATGGCTTCAACACCTTCATCATGTTGAGTGAAGCTTTGGTGTTCTGCATTCTGAAGACTTAGTGGCTGTTTGGCAGGCTCAGGATAAATAGCTTCAGCAGAGGTGTCCACATCGGGTAAGAAGATTCTGTGGTTGCGGGCTGAGGGCTGATATGATATTGCAGAGTGGAGCTTGATTAGCCTCATAACCCATGGAGCATAAATCTTCAGACCAAAGAGATCTGAGCCAGACGCAGCAAGTTGATGTATGAAGAGATCCTGGGCATTGAAGCATTTGCCGTGCAGGATGCAGAAGATGAGAGTCTTCATGGCACCTTCAACCTTGGCATATCGAGAGTGCCCCTTAATGGGACATAGAGTCCGCCTGATGATGTGATAGATGGTTCTAGGCAGGTACTCTAAGTCTTCAACGAAGAACTCCGTTGGGTAAGGTGCGTCAGAAGGCAATGGCTTCATCATTGAGAGCATCTGACTCATATTTGGCTCAGGTCGCTGAAATATGCTCTCAACTGCTTCAGTATGGAGTTGGCAGCCTTCTTCGAAGAGTTCGCCTGGAGTGGGTAGGCCGGTGAGCTCAATGATATCAAATGCATTGGCTTCATGATGGACATTGCCGGTCATCCACTCCAGGACCCAAGTCTTCGGATCTCTGTTGTAGCCCTTGATGTGCAATGTGGCATAGAACTGAAGCAGAAGCTCTTCGTTCCAGTGCTCTTCATCCGTGACAAACGGCAGCAGGCCAACTTGCTTGAAGCAGTCCAGGGCTTCTTCCAGACCAGGCAGACCAGCAAAAGCTTCAACTTCAAGGCGCTGATGTGGAAAGATACGGCTCTGGTTGTAGAGGACGCAGGAGTAGTAGCTGCGCTGTGGGTAGCTCCAGAACCTATCTGACACAATCTTTTCCCTTGAGTAAGGGTTCTTGGAGCGGTTGAAGAAAGTGTTGTCTGCCCTGAAGCTATTGACATTGAAGGAGCCAGGAGCAGTGACTGGACCTGGGAACCTTGGCAGTCGTGGGATTGGCTTCTGTACCTAGGGCCTGTGCGCAATATGATAATTGAACTATGGTCCGGCAGCAGACACAGGCACAGAAGGGTCAGAGGCAGTGGCTTCAGTATCTCTTGAAGCTGTTGGTTGGTCGGGCTCCACAAATGCTTTAGTATTATGTGTGGCAGCCGCAGTGGTGTCAGCCTCCTTGAGAACTTCTTCTTGCTGGTGTGGGGGAGATGGAGCTTGAGGTTCTTCATGCTCTTCTGCTTGTTCTTCGGCTGATGCAGCCGGAATGTCGTCATCAGTCTGAGCCCTTGGTCCTTTGCGAAGCCTACGGAATGCAGGCGACGCCGGTGGAGTTGCAGTGGGCTGGGGCTCATCCTCTTCCTCCTGTGGGCGATCTGCCCACGATGCATCTTGTGTGATTGGCGTCAGGGGACGACCAATGCTGAGCAATTCACTCGATTCGAGCTGAGGAAGGACTGCATCATCTTGTACATTGTCTTGGAGACCAATGTCTTCAGCAGCGGTGGGGTCGGCTGCTGGAATGTCTTCATCATGCTGAGCCTCGGTGAGAGCAGGCTCATGGACGGTCATCTGACGATCTTCATGAGGACGGCGAACGGAAAGGGGTTCAACTATCAAGGGCTCTGTGGGAGCAGCCCGAGACTTCTTGGACTTGCGCTTTTTGATGGTGGGGTCTGAAAGAGAGGCTTCAGAGTGTTTCCTCTTCCTTGCTTTAGCTTCGGCTATCCTTGTCTTCTTAAGCTCTGAAGCGGTTGAGCGCGTTGGCTTCGAGCTAGGCTTGGCAGTGGGGAAGACAGTTGGAACAGCTTCTTGGCGTGGGGCCTCTTCTTCAGCCACGGTGGGCGTCTTCTTCTTCTTAGCGGCCATCCTGGGGTCGATGCCGGGACGCCCAAGTGCCTTTCGCTTCTCGGCCTCATTGTAGGCCTGTACACAGAGATCAGCCAAATTCTTCATGCGCTCGCGTGAACCCTGAGCCTCTGCACGTTTCTGCATAAAGTTTTCCTTCAACTCATGCAGCATGACTTTGAAGTCTTTGATTTCTTGGACGCTGAGCGTGGCCATGTTCTGCTTAAACTGAGCCTTTTCAAAATCTATCTTTTGCTTCAGTTCCACGATGCGCTGGGCAATAGCGAGTTCTAAAGCAATAGCTCCTTGGAAGGCTACGCTGAGGCCAATGGGCAGCTGCAGATCGTCGAAGCTGATGTTGGGTGTTTCAAACCACTCATCAATGAATTTGTGGATGATTGCTGCATCAAACAGTGGTAGGTTATTGAAGATTTCAGCCTCCTCCTTGCTCTTGATGAGTTGCTCAAGAGCGTCATCACCAAGATCTTCGTCACTGGACAGATCAATGGCTTCGCAGCGAAGAACGGCAGCGGCAGTTAGCTCTTTGCTGGTGTGTGGCTGCGGTTTCTTTGCTTCTTGAGGCTTGGAGACTCTTGATAAGTCTTCAGACTGCACACTGGCTTCAGGAGGTGCAGTGGCCAATGGCTTCGCTTTGGAGATCTTGGGAGAGGCGACTGGCTTGGAAGCTTTTGGCTTCTTCTTCATCTGCTTCGGCTCTGGGGCAGTAGGAGCATCATCAGACTCAGTGTCTGCTGGAGGGTCGTTCACGGCAGTCCCTTGGACTATAATGTGAGTGATGAGGCCGTCGAGATTGGCAAATGGCCCGATGACATTGGGATTAGCGTCGCGTGTGCCATCTGCCCTTGGTTTGGAGGGACCAGGGTTGAAGTCCAACCCAAACTCCTTCTTGTTTTGCTTCACAGAGTTCTGGGCAAATTGGAAGTTGCGCTTGAACAGAGTGTCATCGCGACACCAGAGAAGGGATGATGGATGTGCATCAGCTGGCTGTTGTCCCCTGACCATGCATGGAAAGAAGCCTTGAGCAATGGCTTCGTCTCTGGTTCGGGGTACGAGATTCTTGTACAAGGCATCTCCCCATGGCCTCTTGATGGCGCACTTCTCTGCATATTCTTTGGTGACGAAGCGGTATAGGAACCACTGCTCTGCCCAATACCTGCGAATCCATTGGATTCGTGTCTTGCGCTGACCATAGCTTTCTTCAGGATCTGTTTGGTACATTTCTGCCAAATCTTCAGGCAGATCCTTAGATGTGTCACCCCGTCTCTGTCTGCCTCCCTTCCTTGATTGTTTCTCGGATGCCATGAAGCTTAACTTGGAAGGCTTCAAAAGATTCAAAGGCTTCAAAGGATTCAAAGGCTTCAAAGGCTTCCTTTTGCTTGACCAACAGGAACTTGCTTCGGGTGAATTGATGTGACGCTGTAGAAACTCTGCAAATGAATGCAGACTATGAGAACCAAAAGATTCTCCCACGGACATGTACCTGTGACAGCATTAAGGTGCGAGGGAAGGGGAAGAGGTCATATGCATTCTCAGAAGATTTTGAAGATAAATCAGTGTAGAAGACATTGACCTCATCATGCGAAGACATTCACTTTATAGAAAAGAAGTTGGTTCTAGATTTGTACGAACCCATAGATCAGTACAAGTGAGGAATCGAACTACTTCATGAAGAACAAGTGAATATGCTAGGCAAGTTATGAGATTCAGACAAGAGGAATGAAACTTGAAGGAATAGAAACCTCTTTTGGCAGAAAGTGATGGATCAATAGGATCAAAAGAGGCTGTAAAAAGGCTTGTTATTTACCAGACTTGGAACTGCTAGACGAGATGAGAGGTGAGGCCGAGCAGTTCGATCCTCCGTGCCCTAACTTGGCGACGGAAGACACCTAGGGCGACGGCGGAGAGACTGATGTCCGCTGTCGGCGTGAGAACGGCGTCGGAGAGGTCGCGGCAGTGAAGCACTTCGTCGCCGGCGTCGTTGAGAGTTAGCGGTGGCGCTAGGGTTTGTGCGAGGGAGGAAGAAGAGATAATGACCGCAGTGAAACGTGTATTTATAGGGATATGGGCGGCACTGCGCTATTACTCAGGTGCCCCTGGCGATTCACATCTGATCAGTACGTGGCCAGCATGCGGAATTGTGGGGGCAGTTTCACCCCACGCACGCCTGGTTTGTCGGGAGTCGTTCCTACTTCTCCGGAATTCTAGTTGATGGAAAATCATTGAAAGCCGTTTTTAAAGTTTGTCTCTGTGTCTTCTTCTGACAAGGATGCAGTGAAGACATTCGACAGTTTCAATAGAGTGCATATGACTTGGAGAGATAGAGTTTGAGGTAGGAAGCATGGAGAGGTTAGGGTCCGATCACATTCACTTAGTTCAAAAGATTCAGACAAGAAGACATAGCTATAAGTGAATGCTGTAGAGGACAGAACACCAGTGCATATATAATCAACATAGTGAAGATAATCATGAAGACATGTTGAGATTGAAGCCAAACCAAATGTGAAGACATAGAAAATGTAATGCCATGAGTAAAACACTTCAAGCAGAAAATTTTTGGTGGTGGCGCTACCCACCGTATAGGAAGTATTGGACCCAGACACGGCGCACAATTATCGTGGCGCTCCGAGGTCAAATTCCACGTTAATGTATTCACACTTAGAATGTATGTCTTCATTGATTGAAGATATACGTTACTTTGTGTGTTGCACATCTAAGTCATCATCATGCATAAGTGTTAGGATGTGTGCCTGATCACAGGACATTTGAGGATTCCAAGATATTTAGCTCACACCGTAACTTGCAAAATCTCTTCTCATCCAAGGGCTTGGTGAAGATATCTGCCAATTGCTCTTCAGTGTTGACGTGTATGATATCAATGTCTTCCTTTGTAACATGATCTCTAAGAAAATGATGACGAATTTCAATGTGCTTTGTCTTCGAGTGCTGAACTGGGTTGTTGGCGATCTTGATGGCGCTTTCGTTGTCGCAGTAAAGTGGCACTTGCTTCAGATGAATGCCATAATCCTTGAGGGTTTGCTTCATCCATAGAAGCTGAGCGCAGCAGGATCCAGCAGCAATGTATTCAGATTCAGTAGTGGAGAGAGATACACAGTTCTGCTTCTTTGAAGACCAACAGACAAGAGATCGGCCCAGAAAGTGACATGTGCCTGATGTGGAATTCCGATCAACCTTGTCACCAGCGTAATCAGCGTCCGAAAATCCAACCAGATCAAACTCTGAGCCCTTTGGATACCATAACCCTAGAGTTGGTGTGTGAGCCAAATATCGAAGAATTCGCTTCACTGCTAAGTAATGCGACTCCTTTGGTGCCGCTTGAAACCGAGCACACATGCAAACACTAAGCATAATATCTGGCCTAGATGCACATAAATAAAGCAAAGAACCAATCATGGAGCGGTATACCTTTTGATCGAACTCTTTACCATTGTCGTCAGGACCCAGATGATGTTTGGCTGGCATTGGTGTTGTGAAGCCTTTGCAGTCTTGCATACCGAACTTCTTCAGGCAGTCTTTGAGATATTTCTCTTGAGATATGAAGATGCCATTGCGTTGTTGCCTTATCTGAAGACCGAGGAAGAATTTCAGCTCCCCCATCATAGACATCTGATATTGCTCTTGCATCATATATCCGAACTCCTCACTGTACTTCTGATTGGTGCAGCCGAAGATAATGTCATCCACGTATATTTGGCACACAAACAGTTCACCATCATATGTCTTTGTGAAGAGAGTGGGATCCAGGGAACCAGGTATGAAGCCTTTGCTCTTCAGGAAGTATTTGAGTGTATCATACCAGGCCCGAGGGGCTTGTTTGAGGCCATATAGTGCCTTTTTGAGCTTGTACACCATGTCAGGATGTTTTGGATCTTCAAACCCAGGTGGTTGCGCAACATACACTTCTTCTTCAATTTTGCCATTGAGGAAGGCACTTTTTACATCCATTTGATACAAGATTATGTTGTGATGATTTGCATAGGCCAGCAGTATACGGATGGCTTCAAGTCTGGCCACAGGAGCAAATGTTTCATCGAAGTCGATGCCTTCCACTTGAGTATATCCTTGAGCAACGAGACGAGCCTTGTTTCTGATGACTTGGCCATGCTCATCTTGCTTGTTGCGGTATATCCATTTGGTGCCTATTATGTTATGCTTCCGTGGATCAGGACGCTTAACTAACTCCCATACATTGTTCAGCTCAAATTGTTGAAGCTCTTCTTGCATAGCTTGAATCCATTCAGGTTCCATAAAGGCTTCATCCATTTTCTTGGGTTCTGTGATTGAAACAAATGCGAAGTGTCCACAAAAGTTTGCCAGTTGAGTTGCCTTTGAACGAGTCAGTGGACCAGGTGCATTGATGCTATCAATTATTCTGTCAATTTGCACTTCATTGGCAACACGAGGATGTAGGGGTCGAAGACTTTGCTCTTGCTGATCTACGTTATCATGGGGAGGAATGTCTTCAGGCTGAGCATTGTCTTCATGTGGATCAGGTGCTGAGATGATAAGTTCTTCTTCAGGACGAGCTTCAGAAGGTATAATTTCTCCAGTTCCCATTAGCTTGATTGATTCACTGGCTGGAACTTCATCTGGTACATCTGGTAGTTGCTCTCTTTGTGACCCATTGGTCTCATCAAACCGCACATCCACTGTTTCAACCACTTTGTAGTGAAAGAGATTGAAGACTCTGTAGGTGTGCGAATCCTTTCCATATCCAAGCATGAAGCCCTCATGTGCTTTTGGAGCAAATTTTGCGGTGTGGTGAGGGTCCTTGATCCAGCATCTTGATCCAAATACTCTGAAGTAACTTACATTTGGCTTCTTGCCAGTCAGAAGTTCATAAGATGTCTTGTTCAGCAGCTTGTGAAGATATACACGGTTGATAGTATGGCATGCAGTGTCAATGGCTTCAGTCCAGAATTTTCTTGGTGTCTTGTACTCATCTAACATTGTTCTGGCCATCTCAATGAGTGTTCTGTTCTTGCGTTCGACGATGCCATTCTGTTGTGGCGTGTATGGAGCTGAGAATTCATGAGTGATGCCCAATGTATCAAGATATGTGTCAAGGCCGGTGTTCTTGAATTCTGTGCCATTGTCACTTCTGATGTGCTTTATCTTGGCGCCATAATTGTTCATTGCCCGATTTGTGAAGCGTCTGAAGACATCCTGCACTTCAGTCTTGTAAAGGATTATGTGCACCCAAGTATATCTAGAGTAATCATCAACAATGACGAAGCCATAGAGGCAAGCAGTAGTGGAGAAAGTTGAGTAGTGGGTAGGACCGAAGAGATCCATGTGAAGCAGTTCGAAGGGTTGAGTAGTGGTCATGATTGTCTTCGAAGGATGTTTTGCCCTTGTCATCTTCCCAGCTTCACAGGCACCGCATAAGTGATCTTTCTTGAACTTGACGCCCTCGATGCCTATGACGTGCTTCTTCTTAGCAAGGGTGTGGAGGTTCCTCATGCCAGCATGCCCAAGTCTTCGATGCCAAAGCCAGCATTCTGAAGCCTTTGCGAGAAGACAAACTGCAAGCTGTGGCCCTGCTGAGAAATCTACCACGTACAAATCATCTTTTCGATACCCTTCAAACACTAGAGACTTGTCAGATTCCATTAGTACCAGACAACGATATTTTCCAAAGATTACAATCATGTTTAAATCGCAAAGCATTGAGACAGACATTAAGTTGAAGCCAAGGGATTCAACAAACATGACTTTATCCATGTGTTGATCCTTTGAGATTGCAACTCTACCTAGACCCAGTACTTTACTTTTACCAGTGTCAGCGAATGTGATGTGGCTCTTGTCACATGGACGTAAGGTTGAGTCCATAAAGAGACTTCTCTTGCCAGTCTTGTGATTTGTACACCCGCTGTCAATAATCCATTCTGAAGACTCTGAAGTCACTGGTGTCGTACCCTACAGTGCAGTTAGGGGGATAGGCTTCACCAAGAGTGTTGTGAAGCAAAAACATTTGACGAACCAGTGGATTATGAAAACTGAGATCCAGGTTAGGACAAGCAGGGAGAGTAGCATGCGATTCAGATATGAAATACATAGTGATGCCATTCGGGCATTTGATCGTGCGCCCCACGAGTTTTTTAAGGTCCCCAGCAATAGCATCAGAAGATTTTGGTTTTGTGCTGGAGACCTTTCCCTGCAAAAGAGAGTTAAGCTTTCTTAACCACCCACATCTTCAAGGGTGGCTTAGAAGCAATAAGTCTAAGTGCAGCATCTGAGAATTTTGGCTTTGGAGCCCTAGCAAACAGTCTAGCAGGTGGGCAGTAGTACTCATAAGAATAGGCAGAATAGTTTTTGGTCATATGAGAATGACGGTTTGAAGAACCGTTCTCATAAGACTGAGCATGGTTTCCCTGCAAAACATTTGCGTTAGTGCAGCTCAGATGAGTCCTCTGCCTGTATGAAGCCTTTGGACCATATGAAGTCTTTGGTCTGAGGTTTGTCTTCTTCATGTGAGGTGTCATGGGGACATTCACAGGAAGATTCTCAAGACGCGTTTTTGGAACCCAGATCTTCTTCATGGGCGGTCCATTCCTGCAGTTAGTACCAATGTACCTGGCAAATACTTCACCATTCTGATTCCTAAACAGTTTATAGTTTGCATCAAAGGATTCATCAATGATAATTGGATTAGCACAAGTGAAGCCAGATAGATTGGATGGATCTGATGAGGAGTCCTTTGCAGCAACCCATGTGGTTTTGGGGTACTGCTCAGGTTTCCAGTAAGAGCCATCTGCATTAATTTTCCTCACGAACCCAACACCCTCTTTGCTAGGGTTTCGGTTCAGAATCTGCTTCTTGAGGACATCACATAGTGTCTGATGTCCTTTGAGACTTTTGTACATCCCTGTTTCAAGCAATGTCTTCAACCTAGCATTTTCATCAGCAATAGCAGTGGTATCCTCAGCAGAGGGGTTAGTTACCACTTCAACAGTTGAAGATATTGCAACAGCAGTAGCAGTGGAACATTCAGCAACAGAAATAGCATTATCACGCTCAATGCATTTAAGGCATGGTGGTTCAAATCCTTCCTTAGCAGAACTGATCTGTTCGGCTCGAAGTGACTCGTTTTCCTTTTGAAGATCTTCATGATCCGCTCTCAACTTCTCAAGATCTTGCTTCTTCTGAAGATAATCATAGGAGAGCTTTTCATGAGTAGTTGAGAGAGTCTCAAGACGATCTTCGAGTTCCTGATACTTAACATGAAGATTTTTTATGTCTTCAATTAAGGATTCAGAACGAGTCATTTTAGCACCCAACAGATCATCGCTTCTGTCTAACAGTTTTTGAATATGTTCCATGGTCTTTTGTTGTTCAGTTGCAATTTTAGCAAGTGTTTTGTAACTGGGTTTTGAATCACAATCAGAGTCATCGTCACTAGATGTTCGATAGTGAGTAGTGCGTGTGTTTACCTTGGCACCACGTGCCATGAAGCAGTAGGTGGGAGTAGAGTCGTCCTTGTCATTTGCACCGGTGATGGTGATGGAGTCATTGTCTTCAGTGTTGAAGATGGACTTGGCGACATAGGCTGTAGCCAAACTTGCAATGCCTGAATCAGACTCCTCCTCAGACTCCACCTCTGCCTCCTCAGAAGCGGACTCCTCCTCTGAATCCATTTCCTTGGCAACAAACACACGAGCCTTGCCAGATGAACTCTTCTTGTGTAACGAAGACTTTGAGGAAGACTTGGACGAATACTTTGAGTATTTCTTCGTCTTCTTATCGTCAGAGTCATATTCCTTGCTCTTCTTCTTCTTTCTGTTCTCATTGTCCCATTGTGAACACTCAGAGATGAAGTGTCCAGTTTTCTTGCACTTGTGACAAGTTTTCCTCTTGTAGTCATGCGCAGAGGCTTCATCATTCCTTGAGCTTGATCGTGAAGACTTTCTGAAGCCTTTCTTCTTGGTGAATCTCTGGAACTTCTTCACTAGCATTGCAAGTTCCCGTCCAATGTCTTCAGGATCATCAGAACTGCTGTCAGATTCTTCTTCAGATGATGACACAGCTTTTGCCTTCAGGGCACGAGTTCGCCCATAGTTTGGACCGTAGATATCTCTTTTCTCAGAAAGCTGAAACTCATGTGTGTTGAGCCTCTCAAGTATGTCAGACGGATCGAGTGTCTTGAAGTCTGGACGTTCTTGAATCATCAGGGCTAGGATGTCAAATGAACTGTCAAGTGATCTTAGCAGCGTCTTGACGATTTCATGTTTGGTGATCTCAGTGGCGCCGAGGGCTTGAAGCTCATTTGTGATGTCAGTGAGCCGGTCAAATGTGTGCTGGACATTCTCATTGTCATTTCGCTTGAAGCGGTTGAAGAGATTGCGAAGAACACTGATTCTCTGATCTCTCTGGGTTGAGATGCCTTCATTGACCTTGGAGAGCCAGTCCCAGACCAGCTTGGATGTCTTCAAGGCACTCACACGGCTGTACTGTCCCTTGGTCAGATGACCACAGATAATATTCTTGGCAGTGGAGTCCAGTTGAGTGAACTTCTTGACATCAGCCGTAGTGACACCTTCTCCAGCCTTGGGAACGCCGTTTTCGACGACATACCATAGGTCGACGTCAATGGCTTCAAGATGCATGCGCATCTTATTCTTCCAGTAGGGATATTCAGTTCCATCGAAGACGGGGCACGCAGCGGAGACTTTAATTATCCCTGCAGTCGACATAGCTAAAACTCCAGGTGGTTAAACCGAATCACACACAACAAGGGAGCACCTTGCTCTGATACCAATTGAAAGTGCGTTATATCGACTAGAGGGGGGGTGAATAGGCGATTTTTATGAAAGTCTTCAAAACATGGAAGTTATGAAGACAAACAGAGTGAACAAGCCTATCACTATGCAGCGGAAGGTAGATTACACAACGCAAGCCATAGTCAAATATACAATACAGTGAAAGCACAGAGACAAATAGCTTCAGTGTAATGAGGATCAGGTTGGAAGAAGTTATGAAGCCAAACAGATCATACAGTCAGGTTGTGAAGACAGAAGATCAAGCAGGCATGCAATAGCTTCACAATGTGTACTGGTAAGTAAAGGGAGGTGAAGATGAAACCAGTGACACGTTGAAGACAATGATATGTTGGACCAGTTCCAGTTGCTGTGACAACTGTACGTCTGGTTGGAGCGGCTAGGTATTTAAACCAAAGGACACACAGTCCCGGACACCCAGTCCTGAACACGCAGCTCAGGACACCCAGTCCTCACCGTTTTCTCCTTGAGCTAAGGTCACACAGACCCCGCCCAATCACTCTGGTAAGTCTTCAAGGTAGACTCCCAAACCTTCACAGACTTCGTTCACCGGCAATCCACAATTCCTCTTGGATGCTCAGAACGCGACGCCTAACCGTCTGGAGGATGCACAGTCCTCAAGTGTAATAAGTCTTCAGATCACTCAGACAAGAAGACTTAAGTGATGCCCAATTACTCTGGCTCTGGGTGGTTAGGGCTTTTCTCCTCACTAAGGATTTTCTCTCAAAGGCTTCGAGGTGGGTTGCTCTCAAACAACAAAAGCCGTGCACTGAAATCTGAGCAGCCAACCGTTTATGGTTGTGGGGGTGGACTATTTATAGCCACTTGGCAACCCTGACCTGATTTGTCCGAAATGACCCTGGGTCACTAAGGAACTGACACGTGTACTAACGGTCGGATTTTGAACTCTCACGGCAACTTTACTTGGGCTGCAAGTAAAGCTGACTTGTCTGACTCTGGACAAGATTTTCTCTCATTGTCTTCACTCGAAGACATAGGATTTGAATTAGGCATCACTTCAATCATCCTGACTGGTTCTCTTGGACCCCACTTAACAGTACGGTGGTTCCTATGACACAACATGAATAAAGTAAAACTACGAAGGATCTAAGTCTTCGAGTTCGAAAGGCTTCATGGGGAGTCTTCATATGTCATTGTCTTCGACATGAATGTCTTCATGAACCACCATTGTCTTCAATGTCTTCGTACATTTTTGGGGGTCATCTCTGGTAGCTAAACCGAATCAATGAGGGACTTCTACCTGTGTTATCCTGCAATTCTCACAAACACATTAGTCCCTCAACTAGGTTTGTCGTCAATACTCCAAAACCAACTAGGGGTGGCACTAGATGCACTTACAGAACCCAAAATGCTCTTCATTGATGTTTGATATTTTTGGAAATGGTTTTTATCCATATCAAAAATAATGAACATTTTTAAGAAATTATTTGGGCTCTGAATTTAAATCACTATTGTATTTGAATTTGGATTTATATTCTTAATATATGGAATATATTTCCAAATTCCTCTAATATATTTTGTGTGCTTTTGGAAAGGTCCATTAAGCAACATAAAAATGGTCAGAGAATATTTGGCATTGTTTTGAATTCATTTGAATTTGTAAAACAATGGCAAGTGTTAAATAAAAATAGAAAACATAAAATAATAAAAAGGAGAGCAAACCTTACCCGACCTTACCTATATCTGGCCCAGCTCCTCCAGCCGGTCCATCCGACCTGGCAACTGCCAGTCGTCTCCCACATCTGCCAGAAGGCAGAGGTGTGTCGACGCAGGCATGCCCAAGGGAGCCACCTCCTGCCCGTCTGCTCGCCGGTGCTGACGCCCTCGAATGCCATGATACCCCTCGACCCCCTCCCACTCGCCCCATGCTCATCCCCTCCCCGGAGCCTCTCTCTCTTACCCACTTGAATGGGTTCGCCGCCGCCGCTCACCACCACCGCGCTCACCGCCGTCCCGACCACACCTCAATCTGCCCCCGAGCCCCGTCGCCCCGCTCTTCCTCTCCTCGTCGATGCACACAACACTAGGAGCAGCAGAGCGCCGCCCCCGTCGTCTTCATCACTGTCTCTACTTCGTCACCGCCGCCGTCGATTTGCCAGCCACAACACTTCTGTGACGCCCAGATAATTAAGCTACAGTAATTCCCTGCTAATGATGCCATGTCACCACGGTTACTATAGTTAAACTTGCGTTGGTTCAGAACCGATTCAAATTCGAATTCAAAATCAAGTCAATGGTAAAAGTTTTCAAATATGAAAACTAAAATGTTATGGAGGTGGAAAATAATGCATAGGTAATAATGGTGGAGAAACCAACATCTTTAAAAGTGGTTGAATGTCCTAAAATTAAATAAAACCGTAGCAAAACAACTAATTAAATGCCTTTTACAATTAATAAAATGTCAAACTATTTTATTTAGTTGCCCAAACTTATATGGCAGTAGTATATTTATTTAGACTAAATTAGGGACTACTTTTATAATTTATAGAACTAAAATAAAAGAGAAACTAAAAGAAAACAAAAAAGAAAAGAATGATAAAAACAAAAAAAACCTAAATACCAAATAAATAAATAAAAGGGGGCAACCCCTCGCCGGGCCTCGACCCAGCTGGCCACTGGGCTAGCCAGGCTGGCCCAGTCGCCTCCCTTAACCCCCACTCCCCATCGAACCCCAGCCCGGTCGCCCCACTTCCCCCACTCCCCCTCGCCAGCCCCCACCTCTCGATCCCATCTGGATCAAGGAGGGGATCGTCCCCATCGACCTCGTCGGATCGCCCGTCGGCGTCGCCGGGCCTCCTCCCTGCCGCCCGCCTCCAGCTCGCCTCCCCACTAGCTCGTATTCCCCGACCCGATCTGGATAGGGAAGGGGTAACGAGCCCGGTGCCCCTCTTCACCGACGCCGTCACTGCGGGCCACCATCACCGCCCGAAGACCTCGCTGTTGATACATCTCCAACGTATCTATAATTTTTGATTATTCCATGCTATTATATTGTAGGATCAAAAGTATGTCTAGAGGGGGGGGGGGGTGATTAGACTACTTGACCAAATAAAAATCTAGCCTTTTCCCAATTTTAGTTCTTGGCAGATTTTAGCAACATAGCACAAGTCAAGCAATCAACCTACACATGCAATTCTAAGAGTATAGTAGCGGAATGTAAAACAATTGCATATGAAGGTAAAGAGATGAGTTTGAGGGAGCAAACGCAATGTTGACACGGAGATTTTTTATCCGTGGTTCCGATAGGTGGTGCTATCGTACATCCACGTTGATGGAGACTTCAACCCACGAAGGGTAATGGTTGCGCGAGTCCACGGAGGGCTCCATCCATGAAGGGTCCACGAAGAAGCAACCTTGTCTATCCCACCATGGCCGTCGCCCACGAAGGACTTGCCTCACTAGGGTAGATCTTCATGAAGTAGGCGATCTCCTTGCCCTTACAAACTTCTTGGTTCAACTCCACAATCTTGTCGGGGGCTCCCAAGTGACACCTAGCCAATCTAGGAGACACCACTCTCCAAGAAGTAACAAATGGTGTGTTGATGATGAACTCCTTGCTCTTGTGATTCAAATGATAGTCTCCCCAACACTCAACTCTCTCTCATAGGATTGGATTTGGTAGAAAGAAGATTTGAGTGGAAAACAACTTGGGGAAGGCTAGATATCAAGATTTATGTGGTTGGAATGGAATATATTGACCTCAACACAAGTGTAGGTGGTTCTCTCTCAGAAAATATGTATTGGAAGTGTAGGCATGTTCTGATGGCTCTCTCCACGAATGAAGAGTGGGTGGAGGGGTATAAATAGCCTCCACACAAAACCTAACCGTTACACACAAATCACCAAACTCGGTGGGACCGAATCATGAAACTCGATCAGACCGATTTAGTTCAAAATGTGAACGTTAGGATTCTCAGTGGGACCGACATGTCAACTCGGTGGGACCGATTTCGTTAGGGTTAGGGCATAACATAATCTCGGTGAGACCGATTACACAGACTCGGTGAGACCGATTTTGGTAATGGACTAACAGAGAGTTGGTCAGGCAAACTCGGTGGGACCGATTCGCTCATCTCGGTTGGACCGAAGTGTTACGAAAGGGAAACATAGAGTTTACATTGCAATCTCGGTGGGACCGATCGCTCATCTCGGTTTGACCGAAATGTTATGAAGGGAAACCGAGAGATTACAATCCCATCTCGGTGAGACCGAGATCCCTATCGGTGAGACCGAAAAGACTAGGGTTTCTGGCAGTGGCTATGACAACTAAAGTCGGTGGCGCCAGATAGAAAATTTCGGTGGGGCTGAGTTTGACTTTTGGTTTGGGACATATGTGGATATGAGAAAGTAGTTGAGGGTTTTGGAGCATATCACTAAGCACTTTGAGCAAGCAAGCCATTAGGCAACACCTCATCCCCTCCTAATAGTATTGGCTTTTCCTATGGACTCAATGTGATCTTGGATCACTTAAAATGAAAATATGTAGAGTCCTGAGCTTTGAGCTTGAGCCAATTATTTGTCCTTAGCATTTTGAGGGGTCCACTTTTCTCATCCATGCCATGGCAATCATTGAGCTTTCCTGAAATGTTTATCTTGAAATCGCATTAGCTCAATGAACTATATGTTGTTAGGAATTACCAAAACCACCCAGGGATAGTTGCACTTTCATATATTATCTGTTTTGGATGTTTAATGGGCTTTAATATGCTCTTTTATATTATTTTTGGGACTAACCTATTAACCGGAGGCCCAGTGCCAGTTTCTGTTTTTTTGCCTATTTAAGAGTTTTGCAGAAAAGGAATACCAAACGGAGTCCAAACGGAATGAAACCTTCGCAATGATCTTTCTTGGACCGAAAGCAATCCAGAAGACTTGAAGTCGAAGTCTAGAACTCCAGAGGAAGCCACGAGGCAGGAGGGCGCGCCCAAGGGGGTGATACGTCTCCAACGTATCTATAATTTTTTATTGTTCCATGCTATTATATTATCTGTTTTGGATGTTTAATGGGCTTTAATATGCACTTTTATATTATTTTGGGACTAACCTATTAACCGAAGGCCCAATGCAAATTGCTGTTTTTTTGCCTATTTTAGTGTTTCGCAGAAAAGGAATATCAAACGGAATCCAAACAGAACGAAACCTTCGCGAGGATCTTTCTTGGAACAAACGTCACCCAAGAGACTTGGAGTACAAGTCTGGAAGTCTGCGAGCTTCCACGAGGCAGGGGGCGCGCCCCCACCCTCATGGGCCCCACGGAACTCCACCGACCTACTTCTTTCGCCTATATATACTCTCATACCCTGAAAACATCCAGGGGAGCCCCGAAACCACTTTTCCACCGTCGCAACCTTCTGTACCCATGAGATCCCATCCGGGGGCCTTTTCTGGCGATCTGCCGAAGGGGGATTCGATCACGGAGGGCTTCTACATCGACACCATAGCCTCTCTGATGATGTGTGAGTAGTTTACCACAGACCTTTGGGTCCATAGTTATTAGATAGATGGCTTCTTCTCTCCTTTTGGTTCTCAATACAAAGTTCTCCTCGATGTTCTTGGAGATCTATTCGATGTAATACTTTTTGCGGTGTGTTTGCCGAGATTCGATGAATTGTGGGTTTATGATCAAGATTATCTATGAACAATATTTGATTCTTCTTTGAATTCTTATATGCATGATTTGATATCTTTTCAAGTCTCTTCGAATTATCGGTTTAGTTTGGCCTACTAGATTGATCTTTCTTGCAATGGGAGAAGTGCTTAGCTTTGGGTTAAATCTTGTGGTGTCCTTTCCCAATGGTAGTAGGGGCAACAAGGCACGTATTGTATTGTTGCCATCGAAGATAAAAAGATGGGGTTTATATCATATTGCTTGAGTGTATCCCTCTACATCATGTCATCTTGCCTAATGCGTTACTCTATTCTTATGAACTTAATACTCTAGATGCATGCTGGATAGCGGTCGATGTGTGGAGTAATAGTAGTAGATGCAGAATTGTTTCGGTCTACTTGACACGGACGTGATGCCTATGTCCATGATCATGCCTAGATATTCTCATAACTATGCGCTTTTCTATCTATTGCTCGGCAGTACTTTGTTCACCCACTGTAATATATGCTATCATGAGAGAAGCCACTAGTGAAACCTATGGCCCCCGGGTCTACTTTACATCATATAAGTTTCCGATCTACAATTCTAGTTTACTATTTATTTTGCAATCTATATTTTCCAATCTATACAACAAAAATACCAAAAATATTTATCTTATTATGTTTATCAGATCTCACTTTTGCAAGTGGTCGTGAAGGGATTGACAACCCCTTTATCGCGTTGGTTGCAATGTTCTTGATTGTTCATGCAGGTACTAGGCGACTTGCGTGTAGTCTCCTACTGGATTGATACCTTGGTTCTCAAAAACTGAGGGAAATACTTACGCTACTTTGCTGCATCACCCTTTCCTCTTCAAGGGAAAACCAACGCATGCTCAAGAGGTAGGAAGAAGGATTTCTGGTGCCGTTGCCGGGGAGATCTATGCTCAAGTCAAGACATACCAAGTACCCATCACAAAATCTTATCCCTCGCATTACATTACTTGCCATTCTCCTCTCGTTTTCCTCTCCCCCACTTCACCTTTGCCGTTTTATTTGCCCTTTTTTGTTCGCCTCTTTTTACTTGCTTCTTGTTTGCTTGTGTGTTGGATTGATTGTTTGTCATGATGGCTCAAGATAATACTAAATTATGTGACTTCTCCAATACCAACAACAATGATTTTATTAGCACCCCGATTGCTCTATTATCGATGCTGAATCTTGTGAGATTAATACTGCTTTGTTGAATCTTGTCATGAAAGATCAATTTCCCGGCCTTCCTAGTGAAGATGCCGCTACCCATCTAAACAACTTTGTTGATTTGTGCGATATGCAAAAGAAGAAAGATGTGGATAATGATATTGTTAAATTGAAGCTATTTCCATTTTCACTTAGAGATTGTGCTAAAACTTGGTTTTCTTCTTTGCCAAAAAATAGTATTGATTCATGGAATAAGTGCAAAGATGCTTTTATCTCTAAGTATTTTCCTCGCGCTAAGATCATCTCTCTTAGAAACGATATTATGAATTTTAAGCAACTTGATCATGAGCATGTTGCACAAGCTTGGGAGAGGATGAAATTAATGATACGTAATTGCCCTACACATAGTTTGAATTTATGGATGATTATACACTTTTTTTAAGCTGGATTGAATTTTGCTTCTAGAAATCTTTTAGATTCGGCCGCGGGAGGCACTTTTATGGAAATCACTTTAGGAGAAGCTACTAAACTCCTAGACAATATTATGTTTAATTATTCTCAATGGCAGACCGAAAGATCCACTAGTAAAAAAGTTCATGCTATTGAAGAGATTAATGTTTTGAGTAGAAAGATGGATGAACTTATGAAATTGTTTGCTAATAAGAGTGTTTCTTCTGATCCTAATGATATGTCTTTGTCCACTTTGATTGAGAATAATAATGAATCTATGGATGTGAATTTTGTTGGCAGGAACAATTTTGGTAACAACGCGTATAGAGGAAATTTTAATTCTAGGCCGTTTCCTAGTAATTCCTCTAATAATTATGGTAATTCCTACAACAACTCTTATGTAAATTTTAATAATATGCCCTCTGATTTTGAGACTAGTGTTAAAAAATTTATGAATTCACAAAAGAATTTCAATGCTTTGATTGAAGAAAAATTGCTTAAAATTGATGAGTTGGCTAGGAACGTGGATAGAATTTCTCTTGATGTTGATTCTTTGAAACTTAGATATATTCTACCTAAGAATGACATCAATGAGTCTCT
Organism: Triticum monococcum; assembly: GCA_034509565.1. NCBI lineage: Eukaryota > Viridiplantae > Streptophyta > Magnoliopsida > Poales > Poaceae > Triticum > Triticum monococcum. The sequence goes on from CM067847.1 coordinate 576,504,344, forward strand.
CAAAGCCATGAGAATTTCCATTGATGAGTGCAAAGAAAGAACTGCTAGGATGCGTGCTAAAAAAGATTACTTTGTGAAAGCGTGTTCTTCTAGTTTTCATGATAATAATGATGAAGATCTAAAAGTGATTGGTGTGTCTCCTATTAAATCTTTGTTTGCCAATGTGAATCTTGATAAAGATGTGACTGGAGATGAGTCAACCTTAGTTAGAAGGCGTGTCCCAACGATCCAAAGTTTTTAGATCTTGATGCAAAAATCGATAAAAGTGGGATTGGAGAGGTCAAAACTTTACATAGCAATGTGAAGGAAATATGCCCTAGAGGCAATAATAAAGTTGTTACTTATATTTCCTTATATCATGATAAATGTTTATTATTCATGCTAGAATTGTATTAACCGGAAACTTAGTACATGTGTGAATACATAGACAAACAGAGAGTCACTAGTTTGCCTCTACTTGACTAGCTCGTTGAATCATTGATGGTTATGTTTCCTAACCATAGACATGAGTTGTCATTTGATTAACAGGATAACATCATTAGAGAATGATGTGATTGACTTGACCCATCCGTTAGCTTAGCACGATGATCGTTTAGTTTGTTGCTGTTGCTTTCTCCATAACTATACATGTTCCTATGACTATGAGATCATGCAACTCCCGAATACCGTAGGAACACTTTGTGTGCTACCAAATGTTACAACATAACTGGGTGATTATAAAGGTGCTCTACAGGTGTCTCCGATGGTGTTTGTTGAATTGGCATGGATTAAGATTAGGATTTGTCACTCCGATTGTCGGAGAGGTATCTATGGGCCCTCTCAGTAATGTACATCACTATAAGCCTTGCAAGCAATGTAGCTAATGAGTTAGTTACGGGATGTAACATTACAGAATGAGTTAAGAGACTTGCCGGTAACGAGATTGAACTAGGTATTGGGATACCGACGGTCGAATCTCGGGCAAGTAACATACCGATGACAAAGGGAACAACATATATCCTTATGCGGTTTGACCGATAAAGATCTTCGTAGAATATGTAGGAACCAATATGAGCATCCATGTTCTGCTATTGGTTATTGACCGGAGACATGTCTCGGTCATGTCTACATAGTTCTCGAACCCGTAGGGTCCGCACACTTAACGTTCGGTGACGATCGGTATTACGAGTTTATGTGTTTTGATGTACCGAAGGTAGTTCAGAGTCCCGGATTTGATCACAGACATGACGAGGAGTCTCGAAATGGTTGAGACATAAAGATCGATATATTGGAAGCCTATGTTTGGACATCGCAATGGTTCTGGGTGAAATTGGGAGTATACCGGAGTATCGGGAGGTTACCGGAACCCCCCGGGAGGTATATGGGCCTTATTGGGCCTTAGTGGAAGAGAGGGGAAAGAAGCAAAGGAGGGGGCACCCCCCCAAGCCCAATCCGAATTGGGAGGGGGGGCCCTTTCCTTCCTTCTTCCCTCTCCTTTCTTCTCTCCTAAAACCAACAAAGGGAAGGGGGGAGGGGATCCTACTCTCGGTGGGAGTAGGACTCCTTGGGGCGCGCCTAGAGAGGCCGGCCCCTCCCCCTCCTCCATTCCTTTATATACGGGGGAGGGGGGGCACCCCATAGACACACAAGTTGATCATTGATCTTTAGTCGTGTGCTGTACCCCCCTCCACCATAATCCAGCTCGGTAATATCGTAGCAGTGCTTAGGCGAAGCCCTATTCCGGTAGCAACATCATCACCGTCATCATGCCGTCGTGCTGACGAAGCTCTCCCTCTAAGCTCTACTGGATCGTGAGTTCGCGGGACGTCACTGAGCCGAATGTGTGCAGATCACGGAGGTGCCGTATCTTCGGTACTAGATCGGTCGATCGTGAAGACGTACGACTACATCAACCGCGTTGTCATAACGCTTCCGCCTATGGTCTGCGAGGGTACGTAGACGATACTCTGCCCTCTTGTTGTTATGCATCACCATGATCTTGCGTGTGTGTAGGATTTTTTTTGAAATTACTGCGTTCCCCAACAGTTGCATCCGAGCCAGGTTTGTGCGTAGATGTTATATGCACGAGTAGAACACAAAGGAGTTGTGGGCATGGGTATATACATATTGCTTGTCGTCACTAGTTGATTCTTGATTCAGTGGCATTGTTGGATGAAGTGGCCCATACCGACATTACGCGTACGCTTACGCGAGACTGGTTCTACCGACGTGCTTCGCACATAGGTGGCTAGTGGGTGTCTGTTTCTCCAGCTTTAGATGAATCGGATTCAATGAACATGGTTCTTTCTGAAGATCAAAAAGCAATCACTATACCACATTGTGGTTTTTGATGCGTAGGTAAGAACGGTTCTTGCTCAGCCCGTAGCAGCCACGTAAAACTTGCAACAACAAATTAGAGGACGTCTAACTTGTTTTTGCAAGGCATGTTGTGATGTGATATGGTCAAGACATGATGCTAAATTTTATTGTATGAGATGATCATGTTTTGTAACACAGTTATCGTCAACTGGTAGGAGCCATATGGTTGTCGCTTTATTGTATGAAATGCAATCGCCATGTAATAGCTTTACTTTATCACTAAGCGGTAGCGATAGTCATAGAAGAAATAGTTGGCGAGACGACAACGATGCTTCAATGGAGATCAAGGTGTCAAGCCGGTGACGATGGCGATCATGACGGTGCTTTGGAGATGGATATCAAAGGCACAAGATGATGATGGCCATATCATATCATTTATATTGATTGCATGTGATGTTTATCCTTTATGCATCTTATTTTGCTTAGTTCGGCGGTAGCATTATAAGATGATCTCTCACTAAATTTCAAGGTATAAGTGTTCTCCCTGAGTATGCACCGTTGCTATAGTTCGTCGTGCCGAGACACCACGTGATGATCGGGTGTGATAAGCTCTACGTTCACATACAACGGGTGCAAGCCAGTTTTGCACACACAGAATACTCGGGTTAAACTTGATGAGCCTAGCATATGTAGATATGGCCTCAGAACACTAGAGACCGAAAGGTCGAGCGTGAATCATATAGTAGATATGATCATCATAGTGATGTTCACCATTGAAAACTACTGCATCTCACGTGATGATCGGACATTCACTACAAAAAAAAATACACTTCCATGATGATACATGTTTGTCATAGTAGGTCGCGTTTTTTGTCATGCATGTACATCCATGACGAATTTATGACAGAATCAAGATAGTCATACCTGTGCTGTCGTAGAAGTGTTCCATGACATTACCAAAATTATCATCACGAAAGTGTCCACTTCCATGACGATAAATTGCGCGTCACAGAAGTGCTTTCGTTAAGGGTGACCGACAGATGGCATCCACCGTAACAGAACACCGTTAAGCTATCGGGTCGGGTTTTGGATCTGATAACCCGTTAACAGCCCCAACCAATGGGGATTTCCCACGTGTAAAATCATCATTGGCTGGAGGAAACACGTGTCGGCTCATAGTTGGGACAGATGTCGTCCACTCATTGGACAGAAGGCACCTATGATACGTCGACACGTGGCATGGCCCAACAGAGGCCCATTCCTGTGAAAAGGCCGGCCCGTTTGACTTGGTCAAAAGGTGGCGGGCCGGCCCATGGAAAGCCTGTTAACGGCCGGTTCGCATATAGCCCATTTACAGCCCGCTAACCCAAGGCCCATTACGCCCTATCCGAATTAGGCCTAGTAGCGTCATCTGGGCCATCCAATATGATTCCAGCCCGTTTTCACTTCTGGCCCATGTATGGCCCATGACGTCTTTCGGCCCATATGAGGCCCTATGTAACTCTTGGCCTATTAACGGCCCATGGTGAAACTGGCCCGTAATGAACAGTGTATCACTTTATACCCATTAACGGCCCGTTATTCCGTTGTGCCGTTTCTAGCCCATGTTATCTTTCGGCCTTCTCAGAGCCCATTTATTCTTGGGCTCATTTCCAGCATTTGTTTACTTACGGCCCGTTACTGTCATTTTCTGCTAGTGGGCCAAATTCAGCCCGTGGTTACAATCGGGCCGTTTGTGGTCCGTTAATACGTTGGGCCATTTTCATAGCGTCATCAAATACGGCCTATTAACGATGGCCCATTATGGTCGGCCCATGAATGGACGATTCCAACTCTAGCCCGTTTACGGCCATAATGTGGCCTGTTATTGGCCCATGTTTGGCCAATCGATCATACGACCCGTATAAGGCCCATTGATGATACGACCCATAGAAGGCCCATTGTTTCTACGACCCGTAGAAGGCCTACTGTTTCTACGGCCCATAGAAGGCCCAATGTTTCTACGGCCTGTAGGAGGCCCAGTGTCACTACAGTAAATATTAGCCCATGGTTATTGTGGCCTAGTTTTAAAAAATAGGTTATTGCAGCCACTAGTTAACAGTGGAAAAAGAACTGCAATGACTACAAGCAAATGAATAAACAAGACAACAAGGAAATAAATAAGCAAGCAACTAACGCTAGGCTATCATGGCTATTACACATATTACATCCACTGGGCATCAAAGTTCGCCACCAGTGCAAATATAGGGAACAAAGCAGCATATCATATACACTGGCCGTCAAAATTGGCCACCAGTGCAAATAAACGCGGCATCAAAACAAGAGCATAACTGAAACAACTTCAGAAGAGCTCAAGAAACGTTATCCTGGGTATCCACCATGCTGGCAATAAGCTTAGCAAGCTGATTAGCTTTGTCCTGTTTGGTGCTAAAATCCTCCAACGCTTGCTGTTGCACCAGAAAGTATGCATCTGAATGCTCCAGGGACTTCCGCTTCTTTTCGCAGCACAGCTGAACGATGTCTTTCATCTTGTAGTTGAGACTCAAGAAACCGAACTGATTCAGATAGTGAGTTTGAATAGCTTGTGCAAGCGGTACTGGCCCGTAACTCCAACACTAAACCAAGACAGGATGTGTCACTATCCTGAACCTTATCTGCATTACTTCCTTTACCGTTGCTTAATAAGGCACTCTTCCCCAACATTCTGTCAGCATTCTAAAAGAAGAAACAAGCAGACACATAACAAGTTTAGCATGTACTAGTATATGAAACTCATTTCGGTGAACCAGTTCATTAGTAAGGTGGACATGATTAAACTACCAAGTCTTCTATTGCCAAGTACTAGTACATAATAAAAGCATCAAACAAACATATATCTATGTCCTATGGTAGCAATGGAATCTTAAATTAGAACAGTTGTTCTTCAGGTTTAGGCACTTGTTCTACATGAACAGAGTACAGTAAGACGCAAGAATATAATACTTAAAAATAGAAAATGAGCTCATAGACCTTACCACATTCTTGGTTCAGGACCAGTACAGAACAAGGCATTCCCAGTCATCGTCCAGTAAATGTGTCTCAGGAGAACGTAAGGGAATTTGATGAGTTTCTTTGCCGGTGAAGTACGTTTTCTTTAGGTAATTCCGATACTGCCACCAAGCATTCTTGAAGATAGCAGAGGTATTAGCACAAGTTACCTCATCCCGAGTTTCCAAATCGGTCCTTCTCTATAGAGAAAAATGGGAAAATTTGCTGTATTATAACCATCATGGAGGTAGGATGTATGGGACGAAGCAAAGTAATTGCCATGAATAACATTACTTACACATAACTCCTAGACAAACACCTGCAACTGGCATTTTTCTTCATCTTCAGTATAATATTTCCAAGATGGGAAGATATGCACATACGATTTAACAACATCAAATGCGATAGATGCTAAACTACGACTAGCTGGTTGTGCTTCCTCCACAGGAATAGGCGTACTAACTGGTGGAGTTGGGGTTCGCCGTGATAGTACTGACCCTTTGGGAACTGGAGCTGCCTTACTAACTGCTCTTGTTTGGGAGCTCTGTGGTGGAGATGGTGCTGTGTCAACAGGAACTGGGTTACTATCGGCTGGGGTTTGGGTTAGATTGGGTGAAGCTGGTTCTCTGTCCATCGTAGTAGGGGTACAATCTGCGAGAGTTTGGGTTATGTGTGGTAGGGCTGGTTCTTGTGCATGTACAACCGGGGTGCTATCTCCACCAAGAGGTAGCACTGTTTTATTTAAAGACCATGTTTTTAGTCCACTAGATACTGGCATCACCCGCTCCAATTCAAATGGCTGATAAATAGGAAACATAGTTGAATGTACATACATTTTAGGAGAGACAGATGCAATAGATAGTGTGGAAAAAAGAGGGCATGAAATAGTTGACATGTATATTGTTTAACTAAAATGGATAGCATGACATAATTTCACATATATGATGTCTATCTAAACTGGATAGCATAGCATAACATAATTCAAAGATATGATGAATAACTAAACATGATCGCATGACATAATTCACGTACATGTTATCTAAGTAATCAGGATCGCATCATTTAATTCACATATGTGATTTATATGCTAAACAGAGGGCATTCGATATGATGTTTGAACTAAGAACATGGTGTTGAATATTGTGTATATGATGTCTAAACTATGCAATGCAAGACACCGTATGCATGATATGAGCAGTATAACCATGCCAAGTTAGAGCATACACCTCAGTGGGGGAATAGGACTGGTCATCAGTCTCTGAATCCATCTCCGAGGAGCTATCGGGACCCAACAAGAGATCTGCTTCGACAGGTAGCACTGTTTGCTCTGAAGGCCTTGTTTTCACTCCAGATTTTTCCATCTCCCACCCAAATGGCTGATTCACAGGAAGAGTAGTTTAATGTACAAACATTGTCGACAAATGGAAATGTAATGAAGAAAAGGATGGGCAAGATATCATTCAAATATATGATGCCTGGTTAAACAGGAGGGCATTGCACATTTCACATATATTATGGCTGGCTAAAAGACATGAGACTGCATAATTCCCATATATGATATAGAAACTAAACAGGTGGCATTACAGAACATGTCTAAACTAAGCAGATGACATATATGATGTTAAAAGTAGGCACTGCAAGGCAACATATGCATGATATGACTAACATCATCATGCGAAGGTAGAGAAAACACCTTGGGGGGGGGGGGGGGGTAAAAAGGAGTGGTCAGCGGCGTGCGAATCCGCCTCAGAACAGATATCTTTCTCTGGATTACAATCTGGAGAGGGGTGGGGAGGGTTTGCCATTGAACCCACCATGGAGCGATGTCTGCATGACATTGTATTGCCGCGCAAAACTCTTCTCTTTTCCTCTACATGTTCAGCATGACTGTGTACAATATCTGACATGCATACGAAAAAAATATGGTGAGATTATGTAAGGAGAGCATGCAGAAATTTAGAGTGATGGTAACAACCAGTGGATCGATGTTTTTCCGTTGAACCAAAATAGCCCTAATGGATCGATGTGAATGTATAGTAATAAGTGATGCAAAAAGTGTACAACCTCTTTGCCGTAGCCGTGTCGACCTCAACATCATTGGGTTGGTCGCTGAAGCAGTTGAGGCAGAGGTGGCTGTCGGAGGTGTGGAGGAAGATCTGAGGAATCTGCAGACGGCGTCCAGGGCACTGCTCTATTGTGATGGATCGTTCTGTCGTTGGAGCAGCTCCGGTGAGCCGTAAGATGTCAAGGCTGAAGCAGCACAAGACAGACATCGTCAATCTCAAGTGGGATTCTAATAGCATCTCCAATAGATGATGTAAAATGGATGTAAAATTAACATCACCAAAAACCACCTGACTACAACAGATGAGGTAAAAACTGTTGACTCTGAACTTAACTGTCGAAACTGAAATTTACTGTGGTATCTGAATGCTACTGTCAAAACTGAATGCAATGGTAGCACAAAGGCACTTGACATGTAGTTTAGGGAGGGCCTGCAGTTCATCTTCAACTTGCACCCCCCTGAGCCGCCATCCACCACCGGCCAAACCGCCGGCCCCAGCGCCGCCTCGCCGCCCCAAAACAACTCGCCACCGCCACCCCGGCCACCCCTCTAGCCCCCCCCGCCCCACCCTGAACCCTAAGATAGATAGTGGGGTACTTCTCCGGTGAGCCCCCGTCCCCGCTGCGGGCGGTTCTTCCTTAACTCCGGCGAGCCCCCGTCCCCGCTGCGGGTGGTTCTTCCTTAACTCCGGTGAGCCCCCCCAACCCCTGAAAATCAACTGACCCAAAAGTCGATTCAGTTGACTAAAGTGTGGCTTAATCGGAGCAGAGCAGCAACACGAGCGAGGGGGAGAGCAGCAGCAGCAGCTGGGCGAGCGAGCGATCGAGCGAGAGCCGGAGCAGCAGCAGATCCGGCTGGTATGGCCGCCGCCGTCGAAGGGGCCTCGCACTAGGGGAGAGCCGCCGTGGAGATGTCGCCCGCGGCGCTGGCTTCAAGGTAGCCGCTCCATGGGGGTGCGGGATGGAGCACCGTCGGCGCCAGGAGGTCGAGTTAAGGAGAAGGTGCGATGCGATGAGTGTACAACCTCTTTGGTGGCACCGAGTAGGCCTCGGCTTCGTCCGAGGAGTCGGTGAGGATGTTGCGGTTCCGGTGGAGCAGGTTAAGGCGGCGCTGTGGGGATGGAGCAGCCGCGATAGACGGGGGGATCATCGGAGCAGCTCCTTGGAGGTGGAGGACGGGGCGGCTGAACCGGCGGGACGGCGAGATGGACGACGGATCCTCATCTGGGGAGGTGGACGAGGGACGTCGAGCTGTTGCGGTGGACGACATCATCGGGGAAGAGGCTCCGGCTGGGCAGCGGTGACGTGGCGGACGGAGGAGGGTGGGGTTTCGCGGCTGGAGCGGAGAGATTATGGTGGCCTGGGATTTCGAATGGCGAAAAGGGGGCGATGGGAGGGGGGGTGAAGCATGACTTAGGAACGCGCTTGTCCAAAATGTAGGGTGTGTTACAAAAGTACCCCACACCGATTTGAACTAGCGGCCCTTTCGGCTCAGGGTTAGAAGGGGGATTTCACATGTTGGGATTTGGCAGCTGGAGGGAGTTTTCGCGTGCGTTGTAATTTCGGGATAGCAAGGCGCGGGTTGTGAAGGCACCAGTTTTGGGAGCAAGATATCTGAATTTTTGGGATATAACAAGACGCGGGTTGAATTTTAGGGACAAGCCTAACGTGTAGTAATATTGTACTTGTACGTACCAAATCAATTCGCACTTCCCTCAACCAAAAAGAAAACGAAAAAATAAAACTATTCACACCACACAAAGAGAGAGTCTTGCCCCGTTTTACTATACAAATGCTATTCAAAGCTACCCCCTCCTTCCATCTATATAGGGCCTAATGCGTTTTTCGATGCTAACTTTGACCAAATATTAGAGCAATGATATATGACATGCAACTTACACAAAGCACACCGTTAAATTCGTCTGTGAAAGGTTCTTTCAATGATATAATTTTCACACTGTGCATGTCATGTACTATTAATCTTGTCAATAGTCAAAGGCGGTCTTAAAAATCTCATTACACCCTATATAGATGGAAGGAGGGAGTATGAATCCATGTTATGTCCGATTAAATTTTTTCGCTTGCTGTATAATGCATGTAACCTACTCATACCAACATTTTAGTGCATTCCAAATGTCTATACTACCGCTACAATTCGAACTAAATTTGAATTCGTTTCTCTATTTCAATAAGAATCTACAATCATGATTGTTGCCAACTTCAACCATCATAGTTTCCTTGCTATCCGCCAGATATAAATTAGACGGCCTATAATGCATGATGGCAGGCACACCATCATCAACAACTCCGTTTTTTATAAGAGTAGAGATAAAATATATTAAATGTAGTATACCTTGTTCATAACCACACCATGTGTATCACCATTATATATATTCACACACCCGTCGGTTTGAAACACTATGATAAATTCTTCAAATATCCGAATTCGCTTTTTATAATGAAGTATATATGATCTCTATTCATCTTTTACACCCACACAACCCTCTTATCTTTGTAGCTAGCGCTAACTTTCCCTTGTGCATGCACACGCCCGCATCCCTCTCACCCTCCCTCAGCATTCTCTAGCTCCATCATGCAAATTCGTCTTTTCACTTTAGGTCGTTCACCCACGGTGTGTGTAGGCCCCCCAGCTCCTTCATTATGGCACACATCGATCGATATGCCTCTCTAGCCAGGTGTGCCTAGCACAAACACAAGCTTCCCCTCTTCTCTTGTCACCGTCCATGCCTCACTCCCACCACTCTTTTCATCGTTCTCGTACTCGCACACTCCTCCCCCTCGATATAGTATGCCTCTCGTACCACCTCCTACATGCATCCCTCTCTCTCTATCCTTCTCCTCGTGCCTCATTTGCTTCTAACACACACATGCATGTATACCGATCGATCTCCCAACATATACCTAGATCGACTTTAACTACCCCCCCATCGATCGACGTACCTCACAAGTTATGTCTCTCCTTTCTCTTACAAAGGGCGATTGATCTTCCTATGTAGTTACGTCTGCTTACCACAACCACATCGGCCCTCCTCATCATTCGTGCATGCCTCATGACCCATCTCTCACACGCACGTGCACAGACAACAAGCAGCCATCTCCTCTCTTATTGATATTGCGGGCGTGTGCTACCACTTGAGCTTGCGTTGGTTTTCCCCGAAGAGGAAGGGATGATGCAGCAGAGTAGCGTAAGTATTTCCCTCAGTTTTTGAGAACCAAGGTATCAATCCAGTAGGAGGCCACACTCAAGTCCCTCGTACCTGCACAAAATGATAGCTACTCGCAACCAACGCGATTAGGGGTTGTCAATCCCTTCAGGTCACTTACGAGAGTGAGATCTGATAGATATAATAGTTTTGGTATAAAGATGAAAAGTAAAAAGTAAAGGAAAAGTAAAAAAGCAAAGCAAGATTAAAGTGATGGAGATTGATATGGTGAGAATAGACCTGGGGGCCATAGGTTTCACTAGTGGCTTCTCTCAAGAGCATAAGTATTCTACGGTGGGTGAACAAATTACTGTTGAGCAATTGGCATAATTGAGCATAGTTATGAGAATATCTAGGCATGATCATGTATATAGGCGTCACGTCTGTGACAAGTAGGCCGAAATGATTCTGCATCTACTACTATTACTCCACTCATCGACCGCTATCCAGCATGCATCTAGAGTATTAAGTTAAAAACAGAGTAACGCTTTAAGCAAGATGACATGATGTAGAGAGATAAATTCATGCAATATGAAATAAACCCCATCTTGTTATCCTTGATGGCAACGATACAATACATGCCTTGCTGCCCCTTCTGTCACTGGGAAAGGACACCGCAAGATCGAACCCAAAGCTAAGCACTTCTCCCATGGCAAGAACTACCAATCTAGTTGGCCAAACCAAACGGATAATTCGAAGAGACTTGCAAAGATAACCAATCATACATAAAAGAATTCAGAGAAGATTCAAATATTATTCATAGATAGACTTGATCATAAACCCACAATTCATCAGTCTCAACAAACACACTGCAAAAAGAAGATTACATCAAATAGATCTCCACAAGAGAGGGGGAGAACTTTGTATTGAGATCCAAAAAGAGAGAAGAAGCCATCTAGCTACTAACTATGGACCCAAAGGTCTGAGGTAAACTACTCACACTTCATCGGAGGGGCTATGATGATGTAGAAGCCCTCCGTGATGACGGCCCTCTCCGGCGGAGCTCCGGAACAGGCCCCAAGATGGGATCTCGTGGATACAGAAAGTTGCGGCGGTGGAATTAGGTTTTTGGCTCCGTCTCTGTTCATTTGGGGGTACGTAGGTATATATAGGAGGAAGGAGTACGTCGGTGGAGCATCGAGGGGCCCACGAGGCAGGGGGGTGCCCCCACCCTCATGACCTCCTCTTTGACTCCTTGGAGTAGGGTCCAAGTCTCCTGGATCACTTTCGGTGAGAAAATCACGTTCCCGAAGGTTTCATTCCGTTTGGACTCCGTTTGATATTCCGTTTCTTCGAAACATTGAAATAGGCAAAAAAATAGCAATTCTGGGCTGGGCCTCCGGTTAATAGGTTAGTCCCAAAAATAATATAAAAGTGGGAAATAAAGCCCAATATAGTCCAAAATAGTAGATAATATAGCATGGAGCAATCAAAAATTATAGATACGTTGGAGACGTATCAGCGTGCCCTCCGTTTGTCTAGCAAGCCTATCCCACCATTTGTTAGAAGCAACTCCACTACCACCCCCTCCAACACTCTAGCTCTGTCTCTCTCCCAACCTTATTCATCTCCTGCACATATGCATGGATGCCGATCGATCTCCCTTAATACAGGAGGCAGATCGATCTCCTTAATACATGAGGTAGGCCTCTCTCCTCCTCCACACATATACCAGCCATTGTACCTCTATAGTTAATTGGGCCTCCCTCTTCCCCCACCACACACCGATAGTCGAGCGCTGCAGGTAGGTATCCATGCCACAGAGACAAACTGCACATGTCCCATCTCACGTTCCAGTAGGCCAGCCACTCTATATCTTTGACATGGGCACACACAAATTCGATGGCACTCTTTATCGATCGTGCGTGCAAACACACACACACATCATCCCTCTCTTCGATTCTATGGACATCTCAAGCCGATGATACCTCCACTCTCTTCTCGTGGATCGCCCCCTCTATATATATGTTATATCCAGGAGTCTATTTCACACACATTGCATATGTTAAATTTTTTGATTGACCCCCCCCCCCCCACAAAAAAAACTCTCAAGAACCCACACACCATATCTCTCTAGGTTTGTATCTCTCTCACACAACCCCACGTAGGTGGTGTACGTATACAAGAAGAGAATAGGTGCACCGTGCACGTACTCATGCTTCGTGCCCAGCCACACCCGCGCGGGTACATGGTGGAGCTCATTTCTCCGCAGAAGCTGAATTTGTTTTTGAAACATCAAGTGGCCAGAGACTCGAAAACTTATTTGCCCATTAGTGACTTGTCAGGGCGGTGGATTTTAGTTTGTACGATAATGCTGCATCCACCTAAAGTAACAAAAGTTCTTACGTAAACTTCCTAGTAATTCCCTCTTCGTAGGTGCAGCATTACTTCTAACATTTGTAATATCAGTTTGAAACTTGTAATATTGTCGTGTCCTATTCCTGCATTTTCAAAATCCTATGAATCAAACAGGTCATGAGTTGGTGATGATGTTGTGCCTCCCATCTTTCACCAATAGCCGTCGGATCTAGATCTGACGCATACAAACCAAGCTTCTCCATTTTTGCAAAAAGATGCCCACACTTGTTCCCTATTTACAAACAACTCCTTGTCTCTCACAATCAGCCTCATCTCCCCCCCACCACATCTAGGAGTAGAAGGCCGTGGAAAAATCTGGCGCGATGGCCGCTGCCAGAGCCATCCACCCCCAATCTTGGTGTTCCGTGCAATGCACGGGCATCTATGCACGGGAAATTATGTCAGACAGGGCTAGTTCTAAGCAGGCTAGCTCTATAGCCATGATGATAGTGACTGCAGACGGTGAGGCTGACTATGGTATGCCGAACACGGCGCCTATACTCAGGTGTCATCTCTGGCGCAGGGTCTTGTCACTTCACTTTGAGGAGCAACACGTAATAATTTGACCAACGCATATTCACTATGAGGAACTGCCTTTGGGTGAATGACACGTGGACCCAGGGGGTGGCTGGCCCACCTATCATACAACCAAAGGCAGGTGCAGTAGAGGACGAGGAGTAGTATGAAATCTTACGCACCTACGCACACTAACCTAGGGCTGAGTGATCACTCGAATCGCAAGATTAGTTGACTAGAAGCTACGCTAGACCCATGGAGGCGATGAGCGCGAGCATCAGCCGGCTGTGCCAGATGGTCCACGACGCTGGCATGCGGCCCGACACCGAGGAACGTCTCCAGGTAGTATTTCTTGAGGCCGCCAGGCCGAGGGGCCGCTTGGACGACAACTTCGTCTCCTTGTTCGACGAGGTCCTCGTCGGTTTCCTCGACAAGTTCACCATCGTCAAGAAGCTTGCGGACAACTTTGACGTAAGCCTCCAGCCGACGCGCCCAGGCTCTGCGATGCCCGCCACCCTCAACAGCCACTATGGTAACAACCTCTTCGATGCACTGGTGGCCCTGCAACTGCCCGCCGTCATGCCGGAGAATGTCCAACTCGAGGTCGCGCTCGCCGTGCACCGCCTGGCGCAGCAAGACACCATCGACATAATCACCCACGTCTACGCACAAATCGTCCACAAGGATTACTACATGCAAGAGGAGGACGATAGGACGCTGGCCTTCTTGGAGCGCAGGGCAACCTTGGACGACACTATTCGGAAGCACGTTGAGCTCGCCGCCAATGTCGCTGCTCCTCACACGTCGGTTGGTGACCCGGCGCACTAGGGCGTGAGGATGTCGTTGAACGTTGATGGATCCGTATGTATTTTTATCTTTCCGTCAAATCCATGTAGTAGTATATGATACTGTAGTAATTATCTTACCTTTCGCATCAACTTCATAATTTTCGTGCGTACTCCATGCATGAACGGCGCCAGAACCAAACTTCTCATTACTCTAGGCAAAATCGTTATTTTCTATCTATCGGTCGCGCCATGGAGCAGAACCAAATTTTACAAGTTACGAGTTCAAAAGGAAAAGCCTGCCGTGTTCGCGCCGCACCCCCACACGGTTGGTCCGGCACGCCGCTCAAGCGGGAATGCGTGCGGTGTTGCATTTTCACTTACAAGTGGGACCGCAGTTGAGCAAACCGACTATCGGCAAACCCCCACCCCGCCCACTGCGCGATGGCTGAGAAAACAGGAGGGAGAAGAGATGGCTGTAGCATGGACTCCAAGAAAATTGGTGTCGGATGGGACTCGTGTGGGTGGCGTGTGCCGTACTGCTAGACGTGAATGCTAGTTATGGCCCATGCCACCCCACTATATCGAGCCTATATCGAGGTACGTAGAACAAATTTCATGCAGTCCGTGCTCAGCCCTCCTCTATCTCTCTTCTCAGCCAGCCAGCGGACGCACAGAGCCCATTGTCTATTTGCTCACATGCGGCCCCACATGTCAGTGAAAACGCAAGAGGACCCACTGAACCTGCACATCTTTCACCTCGACGTGCTGGTGATGAAAAACAAATCCAATAAAGATCTTCGGTGGCCGCTTTTGGAGTTACTCAAGAGTAGTAAGATTCTATTTACAGTTTAACCCAAGATGCACATCTCGTGGCTTCAACTACCACTCTATTTTCTTTCATGACATGACCTGGATGCTGGATGTCCCACGTGTCGGCAAAAGGAGGAAGAACCTGACCAAATCTTCGGTTCTGCTCTCGGATTAGACTAGTTGTGCTAACTTAAAATTTTTATTGTGTACTCCCTCCGTTCCAAAATACTTGACTTCCATTTGTCCAAAAATGGATGTACCTATATACTAAGACATGTCTAGATACATATATATTTTGACAAATAGAAGGCATGTATTGTGCAACGGAGGGAGTAGAATGGATGCAAGTTTTTGTATTGGGAAGAAGAGTACATCCATATATTGATAGAGCGCAATTTAGTAGATGTTCTATCACTTTTAGCTAGCACAGAGGCTAGAGATGAAATTAGTGCACTTGTTGATACTCCTACTGGAGTAGAGGCTAGACATGAGACTAGATGCGAGGAAGCAACGTCTACTTCTTTACACTCGAAGAAGAAAGAAGCACGCAAGATCGAGCCTCCGTGGATCAATAATGAATGCATCGAGAAGGCACTAATCCAACTTACATGAGTAGTAAAATGTATTCTTGTGGTTCTTGTTTTCTTTGGTCTTGCTTTTCTAGTCAAAATTATCATTGGAGTTTGTGCAAAACGGAGGTGCGTTTGGGGTCGTGCGTTGGAGTTGGCCTTAAAGTGGGACCGCAGTTAAGGAAACCGACTATCGGCAAACCCCCACCTAGCCTGCCGCGTGATGGCTGAAGTTAGAGAAACGACGAGGTTGAAGAGATTGCTCTAGCACAGACTCCAAGAAATAATATGGTGCCAGATGGATGTCGTGGTGGTGGCGTGTGTCGTACTCCTGGACGTGAATGCTTGTTTTGGCCCATGCCACCCTATTACTCCTACTACTTACTCCTACTAGTATATAGTATACAGTAGTATCGAGGATTTGAGGTGCTGGTTACGTACAATGAACACATTAACATATGGCTACAGTAAAAACACCCACCCGACACGTGAAGCATGTGAAGCTAGTACAAATTTAGAGAAGCGACTCAAAAGCCATTCATAAATTTAGTAAGTTTATCACAGGCATATCATTTTATTACATACAACAGGTCATCAACCCACATCGACAACGAGGATACATTATAAATACTAAAGTTTTCACCAGACAACAAATAACAAGCCATGAAATGAACTTCAACTCAACCATTCCGCGGCGTTGGAAACGCTTGCTTTGAACCACAAGTAATTCTCTGGGACGGGCCATCCATTGTCGATCTGGAGACCAACGCAGGACCAATCATCCAGGCTAAAGCGGCCTACTATATCAGTACCAGGGTAGGGAACCACCCAAATGTCTGAGGTATAGACACAATTGCTTCTCATAAATGTGTCAACAGCAGTTGGATCGCCTTTCACCATCATCAGATAGTTTTGTCCAAGGAAGAGCGAGTTTTCTACAAGACTATCAATTCTGTGCCAGGGAGAAGGAGTTGGCGCTAGCACACTAGTATCCATCCCGAATACCATGCAACGGGTGTTGGAATAGGTCCGGAGAGTGCGACCATGGGAGACACCTGCTTCCTTAGCAGTAACATCATCAGTGGGCTGTATACACACAAGAAGAGGTGATCCGTCGAAATTAGTTGTCAGGCGCCACAGAGTATATGGGCGCTGCTCGTCCTCATGCTCGTGATCATCACCATCGGCATCTCCCCCTTGGTTATAAAATTTTTCAAGTATAGGTGGTGGGATGTTCACAGGACCTTGGAAACACAAGAAGAAGGTTAATTAGTAAAGGGAAACTTGCTAACCCGCATGCATGTGGATGAAACAATTATAATTACGGTGGAAGACAAACATACCGAAACTACCAGGATGCCATGCAAAAACAGTGCCACGAGTGGTGGCAGCAAACACAAGGCCCTCGTATTGAATTGCATCACAGTACTCATCCATGTACAGAAACTGATTTTTGAGCAATATCCATCGAGTCAAACCACGAAGGACGACAACAAGCTTGTCGAAGATAACAACAACTTGATAGTTGTTGTAATTCCAAGAGTGGTTGGGAACTCGACAAATTGCTATCTTCCGTAGAAGACTGTCACCATGATCGTATTTGAACGTGCGTACATTACCAGTGTGCTCAACCTCTGGGCAGTGTGCTGAGATTTTTGGAAGTGGAACCCGGTGACGTGTGCACACATTCACAAGTTCCCACTCGCAGTTGGACCCAATGTAAACAACCCAATCTCCATTTGCGCCCACCTAAGCCTTACCCTCAAGCGATGGAATCTTAACATCATATGTATCATTATCAAGCGGCATAAACTTGCATAGGGCGAGGCCTCCGTCGTGCCGGCGCCAGTCATCAGGGTCACGGCGAAGAAGATAGGGGAGATCAAACCGCTCCTTGACTCTTGGGTTCTTTGTAATGATGTTATTAGTTGAGTTGAGAATGGGCTTGAACGAACCTGCCATGCTAGCTGAGGTGATGATGTCGCACCGATCAATGAGTTCCTCCACCACGTCATCTTTCAGATTGGGGCAAGAATAATGGGGTCGCTTCCGGCCTGTTCCCTCCATGGAGAAGACGACCAAACAATGGCAGAAGAAAGGGTGAAGGGCTGAAGGAAAATGGAGGAGGGAGAGGAAGAGCGTGCGACAGCAGTTCCAAATTGAGAGGGAAAGGCGAAGAGTCGGTGGACGGTTGCGAGTTTGCCACGGTTCACGAAGAGGCGCCCCGGCCTACACGTCCGTTCGGGAATACTCCTACTACTCGCCGTCGTCTCACTGATATGTTGGAATGGGACCACATGTCAACGAAACATGGTGTGTAATTTCTCGTGCAAAATGCGATCTGGTCGTGTTGGCCCAAGGTGCCGCATTAGTTATCGACCTTTATTTTTTAATGGCGTGCCGATCAGTTTTGAAGCATGACTAACTGGTACTGTACGTGGAGAGGATGACAGCAGGGACCCGCCAAGGTCATGGCAGTACGCAAGCAAGTGCCTCCTTATTTCAAGCCAATAAAAAAATGGCTCCTCCTAGTGGATTTCTGACATCTGGGTCCCATGCCATTGTCAACGTAGTCAATAAACGAGAGAATTGCACAACGAGCGACTGACACCATGGACCCAGTAGCTCGCCCTTTTTTGTTTTGGGTTAATTTGATAAATGCCACTCCAAATCGGGTGTATCCGAGAAATGCCACTGCAATTTCCAAACTTTGAAAAATGCCATTTCATGCCATTTCTAGTGGCATTTTTCGAAGTCTGGAGTAGCATTTTTCAAAGTTTGCAAACTGCAGTGGCGTTTTTCAAAGTTTGCAAAAATTGCAGTGGCATTTTTCAAAGTTTGGAAATTGCAGTGGCATCTTTATGAATCGGCATAATTGGAGTGGCATTTATCTAATTTGTTTTTGAGACGGAAGGAGGGTGTCAACTGGGCTGTGCGGGACACTCTGGCCTGTCTAGACAGCCTTTTCTTTTATGTTTACCACAGACCAGCCCAGTAGTTTTTTTTTCTTTCTGAAAATGGCTAGCCCAGTTCTTTTGTGATTTGTCAAGTAAGTCGCTTTATCAGGCCTGTTGGGTTACAAATCTTTCAAGACGAGGAGAGCTTCATTGGGCTGGCCGAGAAAATGGCCTATCAGTAATGAGAAACGGGCTGTACATTTTTAAAACACATCAAACCGGCAATTATTTTCAAATATTTTTTTTATTTCGAGATTTTAAATTACATTGATTTTTATGCATGGAAAATTTATTGGAATTTATATTGATATACATTTATTTTTAAAATCAGTCTGAATGTGGCTCGAAATTTCGGGATTAAAAACAGTTCAGACCGCATCGACGTATGCAAAATTTCGTATAATTTTTTAACCGTGGCCACAATATGGGCTCTAATGCTAACATAAAGAATATGGGCTCCAAAAAAACCCGTAAAAATTAGCAAATGGGCTGTAAATTATTTGAAATAATGGCAGATGGGCTGTATGTTGTTTTCCACAGATTTGAGGCTTTCCACAGATGGCCTGTATACTGTTGGATGTCCATCCAACAGCCGTCGTGCTGCTTCAATCTGTGCTCTTCCTGCTCCAGCCGCTCAAACAAGCGCCGGCGGGACTGCCTGCTCCCTCCTCCCTGCGGCCGGCTGTGCTGCCGCGCAGGCCTCACTACCCCACCGTACTCCCATCGCTGGCCTAGCCATCCCTCTACTCACCCACACCTGTTGTTATTCTCCGGCGATGGCAGACGAACCAGTAAACCCTCGTACAGTCGTACTCCCCTCCACGTGGGAAACAAAAACAACGGCCGAGTCTTCCCTGCCTCCGTGTCGTTCCCTTCCTAGGCCTCACCATCGTCCACCGCCCTGGTGCTCTCGACGTGGCGTGGTCAGCGTGGTCAACGACCGACATGCATCTGAAGTGGACTGTACGTGGAGAGGCTGACAGCTGGGTCCACGGCCGCACGCAAGGAAATGCCTCCTTATTACGCGCAAATAATGATTTCCTCCACCTGACATCTGGGACCCACCGAAACGGCCTTTGTATTTCATGAAAAAACGTTACCGCCGCTGACAGCTCGAACCCACCAGCTATATCTTCACACGCAAGACAGTGCCTCCTTATTATGCACAAAAAAATGAATACTCCCGCTGCTAGCTGGGACCCAGTATAGTGGGCCTACTAAGTTGACGGGGACGAAAGGCTTTGTCAACTTAGTCAATATGCACGATTCTAGCTCGACTGACCGTACGATGTCCATCCAACGGCCGTAGTGCTTCTTCAACCTCTGGTCTTCTTGCTCCAGCCGCCCAAAGCAGCACCGGTCGTGCTGCCTGCTCCTGCATCCCGTGGCCGGCTGTGCTGCCATGGAGGCCTCACCGCCCCCATACTACTCCCACCGCTGGCCAGGCCATCCCTCCACTCCACTCACCCACACCCCCTATTATTCTACGGCGACGGCAGCGCAGCCGAACCAGTGAACCCTCGTACCCCTCTCCGCGTGGGCATCCACTGCCGCGTCTTCCCCGGCTCCGCGTCGTCCCCTTCCTAGGCCTCGCCCTCGTCCACCGCCGTGGTGCTGTCGGCGCGGCATGGTCAATGTGGTCAACGACTGAATTCCATTGGAAGAATACTGTACGTGAGAGGCTGACAGCTGGGTCCACGGCAGCCGCAAGGAAGTGCCTCCTTATTACGCAGAAAATAATTATTCCTCCACCTGACAGCACGGACCCACCGGATGCCCACCAGTATATCGCGAAAAAAAGTTTGCCCCTGACTGCTGGGACCCAGCCGACGGGCCACCGTATTTTGTGAAAAAACGTTCCCCTGCTGTCAGCTCGGACCCACCGGAAGTGCCTCCTTATTACGCACAAAAAATGAATACCCCCTGCTAGCTGGGACCCACCTTGGTGGGAGGCTGACTTGTGGGCCTACTAAGTTGACGGGGACGGAGGGCTTTGTCAACTTAGTCAATATGCACGATTCTAGCTCCAATGACCGTACGATGTCCATCCAACGGCCGTCGTGCTTCTTCAACCTCTGGTCTTCTTGCTCCAGCCGCCCAAACCAGCACCGGCCGTGCCTCGTGCTCCTGCCTCCCATGGCCGGCTGCGATGCGGCGGAGGCCTCACCGCCCCCTACTACTCCCACCGCTGGCCAGGCCATCCCTCTACTCACCCACACCACCTGTTATTCTGCGGCAACGGCAACCTCACACCGCATCGAACCAGTGAACCCTCGTACTCCTCTACGCGTGGGCATCCACTACCGCGTCTTCCCCGGCTCCGCGTCGTCCCCTTCCTAGGCCTCGCCGTCGTCCACCGCCCTGGTGCTCTCGGCGCGGCGTGGTCAACGTGGTCAAGGAACGGCTTCCATCGGACATGGACTGTACATGGACAGGCTGACAGCTGGGTCCACGGCCGCAGCAAGGAAGTGCCTCCTTATTACGTGCAAAATAATTATTCCTCCACTTGACAGTGGGGACCCACCGGATAGGCCACCGTATTTCGCGAAAAAACGTTTGCCCCTGACTGTTGGGACCCACCAGCTACATCTTCGCATGCAAGGAAGTGCCTGACAGTCGGGACCCACTTGGTCGAAGCGTACGTAGCGTTGTCATTCTGGCCGCGAACGTGTACGTACATATATACTGCTGGATGTAGAGGCGCGCACGCGTCGTAGTAGAGGCGCGCACGTAGCATGTACGCGTACGTACATCGGCCAGGGTGAAAGAAAGAAAATACAGCCACGTATGTGTACATACGAGTGGGGTCTCGAACGCCTACTCGCGCATATGTACGGCCAGGGCTCGTGTAAATGGCTGGGTCGGAATGGAGAAACAGCATTGTCGTCGTTTCATGGGGAGGCAACGGAATGCGTCGTGTTCATGGGGAGGCAACGGAATGCGTCGTGTTCATTGGGAGGGCTTGGATAGAACATGCGATGGAAACGAGGCCTGGCATACCGCAAAACGGAGGAAACGGCCTTGTGTTCGACCGGCCACGTTCGAAACGGGATCCTGTTGATCGGGAGGGGTCTGGCGTACCGCAAAACGGAGGAAACGGACCTCCTACGGTCCAAACGGGGGTCATGTTTGTCGGGAGGGGTGTGGCGTACCGCAAAACGGAGGAAACCGACTAGTGTTGGAGCGCTATGGTCGAAATGGGGGTCCTGTTCATTGGGAGGGGTGTGGCATACCGCAAAACGGGACTCCATGGGATACTATTCATCTCCACCATCGACCCCCTCCAGCCTCCACGAGCTACTGTTCATCCACCGTCGACCTCCTCCAGCCTCCACCTGCGACTGTTCATCCACGGGCTCCTGTTCATCCAGCCTCCACCGCGCGCTACTCCACCGGCTACTGTTCAACCAGCCCTCTCCACGGGCTCCTGTTCAACCACCCCTCCACGGGCTACTGTTCATCCTGCCCTCCACCATCTATTGTTCATCCTGCCCTCCACGGGGTGGTCCTGTTCATCCAGCCCTCCACGGGGTCCTGTTCATCTAGCCCCAACCGGCTCGATCGATCGGGGTCCTGTTCATCCAGAGGCAACACCATGGGGTCCTGTTCATCCACCCCCACTGGGAACTGTTCATCCACCCCCCCCCCCCCGCAACACTCACTGTTCATCTAGAGGTAGCATCGATCGGCTTCAGTTAGCAGCAGTAGTGAAGGAATCGCTCGATCGGGTTCAGTTAACAGCCATCGATCAATCGCTCGGGTTCAGTAACGCGTAACCTGCAGTGCAATCGCTCGGGTTCAGTTAGAGCCCAATGCCTCGCTCGGGTTCAGTTAGACCCAATGCCTCGCACACACGCGCGTACGTGTAAGAGAGAAGCGCGCATCGCTCGGCCCCCGACCTCCCACCGTAACTGGGAACTCCCCGAAATTTTCCTCCCCCTCGCTTCTACCACGGTTTTTTCCGTCATGGACGGCCCAAAGAATGTCATGTAGCTGCGTCTCCAGCCCGCCCAGGACGAAAAGACCATTTTCTGTCATGATTTTTTGTCATAGAAGTAGGAGCCCACCACATCTATGATGATACCGGGTTTTGTCACAGTTATCGTCATAGAAGTGTCATATGTATGACAAAAAAAATTTCGTTTGGCCCAAAATGTCATGGATGTGTCTTTTTTTGTAGTGATGGTATAGTTGATATGGATCACGTGATCACTTAGATGATTAGAGAGGTGTCTACCTAAGTGGGAATTCTTAAGTAATTTGATTAATTGAACTTTAATTTATCATGAACTTAGTACCTGATAGTATTTTGCATATCTATGTTGTTGTAGATAGATGGCCCGTGTTGTTGTTCCGTTGAATTTTAATGCGTTCCTAGAGAAAGCTAACTTGAAAGATGATGGTAGCAACTACACGGACTGGGTCCGTAACTTGAGGATTATCCTCATTGCTGCAAAGAAGAATTACGTCCTGGAAGCACCGCTAGGTGATAAACCCGCTGCAGGAGCAACGCCAGATGTTATGAACACCTGGCAGAGCAAAGCTGATGACTACTCGATAGTTTAGTGTGCCATGCTTTACGGCTTAGAACCGGGACTTCAATGACGTTTTGAACGTCATGGAGCATATGAGATGTTCCAGGAGTTGAAGTTAATATTTCAAGAAAATGCCCGGATTGAGAGAGATATGAAGTCTCCAATAAGTTCTATAGCTGCAAGATGGAGGAGAATAGTTCTGTCAGTGAACATATATTCAGAATGTCTGGGTACCACAACCACTTGACTCAACTGGGAGTTAATCTTCCCGATGATAGTGTCATTGACAGAGTTCTTCAATCACTGCCACCAAGCTACAAGAGCTTCGTGATGAACTATAATATGCAAGGGATGGATAAGACAATTCCTGAGCTCTTCGCAATGCTAAAGGCTGCGCAGGTAGAAATCAAGAAGGAGCATCAAGTGTTGATGGTCAACAAGACCACCAGTTTCAAGAAAAAGGGTAAAGGGAAGAAGGGGGACTTCAAGAAGAACAGCAAGCCAGTTGCTGCTCAAGTGAAGAAACCCAAGTCTGGACCTAAGCCTGAGACTGAGTGCTTCTACTACAAAGGAACTGGTCACTGGAAGCGGAACTGCCCCAAGTGTATTTGGCGGAGAAGAAGGATGGCAAAGTGAAAGGTATATTTGATATACATGTTATTGATGTGTACCTTACTAATGCTCGCAGTAGTGCCTGAGTATTTGATATTGGTTCAGTTGCTAACATTTGCAACTCGAAACATGGGCTACGGATTAAGCGAAGATTGGCTAAGGATGAGGTGACGATACGCGTGGGAAATGGTTCCAAAGTCGATGTGATCGCCGTCGGCACGCTACCTCTACATCTACCTTCGGGATTAGTTTTAGACCTAAAGAATTATTATTTGGTGCCAACGTTGAGCATGAACATTATATCTGGATCTTGATTGATGCGAGACAATTACTCATTTAAATTAGAGAATAATTGTTGTTCTATTTATATGAGTAATATCTTTTATGGTCATGCACCCCTGATGAGTGGTCTATTTTTACTAAATCTTGATAGTAGTGATACACATGTTCATAGTATTGAAGCCAAAAGATGCAGAGTTGATAATGATAGTGCAACTTATTTGTGGTAATGCCGTTTAGGTCATATTGGTGTAAAGCGCATAAAGAAACTCCATTCTGATGGACTTCTGGAATCACTTGATCATGAATCACTTGATACTTGCGAACCATGCCTCATGGGCAAGATGACTAAAACTCCGTTCTTTGGAACAATGGAGCGAGCAACAAAGTTATTGGAAATCATACATACTGATGTATGTGGTCCAATGAACATTGAAGCTCACGGCGGATATCGTTATTTTCTCACCTTCACAGATGATTTGAGCAGATATGGGTATATCTACTTGATGAAACATAAGTCCGAAACATTTGAAAAGTTCAAAGAATTTCAGAGTGAAGTGGAAAATCATCGTAACAAGAAAATAAAATTTCTGCGATCTGATCATGGAGGAGAATATTTGAGTTACGAGTTTGGTCTTCATTTGAAACAATGCGGAATTGTTTCGCAACTCATGCCACCTGGAACACCACAATGTAATGGTGTGTCCGAACATCGTAATCGTACTTTACTAGATATGGTACGATCTATGATGTCTCTCACTGATTTACCGCTATCATTTTGGGGTTACGTTTAGAGACAGCTGCATTCACATTAAATAGGGCACCATCTAAATCAGTCGAGACGACACCTTATGAACTGTGGTTTGGCAAGAAACCAAAGTTGTCGTTTCTTAAAGTTTGGGGCTGCGATGCTTATGTGAAAAAGCTTCAACCTGATAAGCTCGAACCCAAATCGGAGAAATGTGTCTTCATAGGATACCCAAAGGAGACTATTGGGTACACCTTCTATCACAGATTCGAAGGCAAGATATTCGTTGCTAAGAATGGATCATTTCTAGAGAAGGAGTTTATCTCGAAAGAAGTGAGTGGGAGGAAAGTAGAACTTGACGAGGTAATTGTACCTTCTCCCTTATTGGAAAATAGTTCATCACTGAAATCAGTTCCAGTGATTCCTACACCAATAAGCGAGGAAGCTAATGATGATGATCATGAAACTTCTGATCAAGTTACTACCGAACCTCGTAGGTCAACCAGAGTAAGATCCGCACCAGAGTGGTACGGTAAGCCTGTTCTAGAAGTTATGTTACCTGACCATGACGAATCTACGAACTATGAGGAAGCGATGATGAGCCCAGATTCCGCAAAATGGCTTGAGGCCATGAAATCCGAGACGGGATCCATGTATGAGAACAAAGTATGGACTTTGGTTGACTTGCCCGATGATAGGCAGGCTATAGAGAATAAATGGATCTTCAAGAAGAAGACTGATGCTGACGGTAATGTTACTGTATACAAAGCTCGACTTATTGCGAAAGGTTTTCGACAAGTTCAAGGAGTTGACTACAATGAGACCTTCTCACCCGTAGCGATGCTTAAGTTTGTCCGAATCATGTTAGCGATTGCCGCATTTTATGATTATGAAATTTGGCAAATGGATGTCAAAACTGCATTCCTTAATGGATACCTTAAAGAAGAGTTGTATATGATGCAACCATAAGGTTTTGTCGAACCAAAAGATGCTAACAAAGTGTGCAAGCTCCAGCGATCCATTTATGGACTGGTGCAAGCCTGTCGGAGTTGGAATATACGCTTTGATAGTGTGATCAAAGCATATGGTTTTGTAAAGACTTTTGGAGAAGCCTGTATTTACAAGAAAGTGAGTGGGAGCTCCATAGCATTTCTGATATTATATGTAGATGGCATATTGTTGATCGGAAATGATACTGAATTTCTGAATAGCATAAAAGGATACTTGAATAAGAATTTTTCAATGAAAGACCTTGATGAAGCTGCTTATATATTGGGCATCAAGATCTATAGAGATAGATCAAGACGCTTGATTGGACTTTCACAAAGCACATACCTTGATAAAGTTTTGAAGAAGTTCAAAATGGACCAGGCAAAGAAAGGGTTCTTGCCTGTATTACAAGGTGTGAAGTTGAGTCAGACTCAATGCCTGACCACTGCAGAAGATAGAGAGAAAATGAAAGGTGTTCCCTATGCTTCAGCCATAGGCTCTATCATGTATGCAATGCTATGTACCAGACCTGATGTGTGCCTTGCTATAAGTTTAGCAGGGAGGTACCAAAGTAATCCAGGAGTGGATCACTGGACAGTGGTCAACAACATCCTGAAATACCTGAAAAGGACTAAGGGTATGTTTCTCATATATGGAGGTGATAAAGAGCTCGTCGTAAACGGTTACGTCGATGCAAGCTTTGACAATGATCCGGATGACTCTAAGTCACAAATAGGTACGTGTTTTTATTAAATGGTGGAGCTGTTAGTTGGTGCAGTCCAAGCAGAGCATCATGGAGGGATCTATGTGTGAAGCGGAATACATAGCTGCTTCGGAAGCAGCAAATGAAGGAGTCTGGATGAAGAAGTTCATATCCGATCTAGGTGTCATACCTAGTGCATCGGGTCCAATGAAAATCTTTTGTGACAATACTGGTGCAATTGCCTTGGCAAAGGAATCCAGATTTCACAAGAGAACCAAGCACATCAAGAGACGCTTCAATTCCATCCGCGATCAAGTCAAGGAGGGAGACATAGAGATTTGCAAGATACATACGGATCTGAATGTTGCAGACCTGTTGACTAAGCCTCTCTCATGAGCAAAACATGATCATCACCAAGACTCCATGGGTGTTAGAATCATTACAATGTAATCTAGATTATTGACTCTAGTGTAAGTGGGAGACTGATGGAAATATGCCCTAGAGGCAATAATAAAGTTGTTATTTATATTTCCTTATATCATGATAAATGTTTATTATTCATGCTAGAATTGTATTAACCGGAAACTTAGTACATGTGTGAATACATAGACAAACAGAGAGTCACTAGTTTGCCTCTACTTGACTAGCTCGTTGAATCAATGATGGTTATGTTTCCTAAACATAGACATGAGTTTTCATTTGATTAACGGGATCACATCATTAGAGAATGATGTGATTGACTTGACTCATCCATTAGCTTAGCCCGATGATTGTTTAGTTTGTTGCTATTGCTTTCTCCATAACTATACATGTTCCTATGACTATGAGATCATGCAACTCCCGAATACCGGAGGAACACTTTGTGTGCTGCCAAAAATCACAACGTAACTGGGTGATTATAAAGGTGCTCTACATGTGTCTCCGATGGTGTTTGTTGAGTTGGCATGGATCAAGATTAGAATTTGTCACTCCGATTGTTGGGGAGGTATCTCTGGGCCCTCTCGATAATGTACATCACTATAAGCCTTGCAAGAAATGTAGCTAATGAGTTAGTTACGGGATGTAACATTATGGAACGAGTTAAGAGACTTTTCGGTAACGAGATTGAACTAGGTACTGGGATACCGACGATCGAATCTCGGGCAAGTAACATACCGATGACAAAGGGAACAACGTATATCGTTATGCGGTTTGACCGATAAAGATCTTCGTAGAATATGTAGGAACCAATATGAGAATCCAGGTTCCGGTATTGGTTATTGATCAGAGACATGTGTCGGTCATGTCTACATAGTGCTCGAACCCATAGGGTCCGCACGCTTAACGTTCGGTGACGATCGGTATTACGAGTTTATGTGTTTTGATGTACCGAAGGTATTTCGGAGTCCCGGATTTGATCACGGACATGACGAGGAGTCTCGAAATGGTCGAGACGTAAAGTTCGATATATTGGATGCCTATGTTTGGACATCGGAATGGTTCCGGGTGAAAGCGGGAGTATACCGGAGTACTGGGAGGTTACCGGAACCCCCGGGGAGGTATATGGGACCTATTGGTCCTTAGTGGAAGAGAGGGGAAAGAAGCAAAGGAGGGGGCGCGTCCCACCCCCCAAGTCCAATCCGAATTGGGAGGGGGCCGGCCCCCCTTTCCTTCCTTCCTCCCTCTGCTTCCTTCTCTCCTAAAACCAACAAAGGGAAGGGGGGGAATCCTACTCCCGGTGAGAGTAGGACTCCTTGGGGCACGCCTAGAGAGGCTGGACACCTCCCCCTCCTCCACTCCTTTATATACGGGGGAGGGGGGCACCCCATAGACACACAAGTTGATCATTGATCTTTAGCCGTGTGCGGTGCCCCCTCAACCATAATCCACCTCGGCAATATCATAGCGGTGCTTAGGCGAAGCCCTGTTTGGGCAGCAATATCATCACCGTCGTCACGCCGCCGTGCTGACGAAGCTCTCCCTCGAAGCTCTACTGGATCGTGAGTTCGCGGGACGTCATAGAGCCGAATGTGTGCAGATCACGGAGGTGCCGTATCTTCGGTACTAGATTGGTCGATCGTGAAGACGTACGACTACATCAACCACGTTGTCATAACGCTTCCGCTTACGGTCTACGAGGGTACGTAGACGATACTCTCCCCTCTCGTTGCTATGCATCACCATGATCTTGCGTGTGTGTAGGATTTTTTTTGAAATTACTGTGTTCCCCAACACAATGAACCCACTATTTTGGATTTCAAGGAATTTAATTATGATAATTGCTCTTTTGTAGATTGTATTTCCTTGTTGCAATCCGTGTTAAATTCTCCTCATGCTTATGATCAAAGGCTTTTACTAAACATATTGTTGATGCTTTAATGCAATCTTATGAAGAAAAGCTTGAACTAGAGGTCTCTATCCGTAGAAAAATTTATGATGAGTGGGAACCTACTACTAAAATTAAGATTAAAGATTATGAATGCTATGCTTTATGTGATTTTGAGTGCTAGTGTTTCCACAATTCCAAAAACTTTGTGTGATGTGTTAGGTTTCCGTGAATTTGACGATTGTTCTTTAAACTTGCACCTTGCGGATTACACCATTAAGAAACCTATGGGAAGAATCAATGATGTTCTTATTGTTGCAAATAGGAATTATGTGCCCGTAGATTTCATCGTTCTTGATATAGATTGCAATCCTACATGTCCTATTATTCTATGTAGACCTTTCCTTAGAACAATTAGTGCAATTATTGATATGAAAGAAGGAAATGTTAGATTCCAATTTCCATTAAGGAAAGGCATGGAACACTTTCCTAGAAAGAAAATTAAATTACCTTATGAATCTACTATGAGAGCCACTTATGGAGTGCATACCAAAGATGATAATACCTATATATTCTTGCTATTATGCCTAGCTAGGGGCGTTAAACGATAGCGCTTGTTGGGAGACAACCAAATTTTATTTTTGTTCCTGTTTAGTAATAAATAAATCATCTATCCTCTGTTATGATTGTGTTTTTATGTTTTATTTAGTGTTTGTGCCAAGTAAAGCCTTTAGGATCTTCTTATATGATTGTTGTTTGATCTTGCTGAAAAAGCAGAAAGTATGCGCTCACGAGAATAATTTTAATTTCTTTACCAGAGCGCGATAAAATATCAATTCCAACTGCAGTAGATCAATATACAAATTATTTAGGTCATCCTAATTTTTCAGAATTTTTGGAGTTACAAAAGTATTAGAAACCTCCAGATTTCTATAGCCTGTTCTGTTTTTGACAGATTCTGTTTTTCGTGTGTTGTTTGCTTATTTTGATGAATCTATGTCTAGTATCGGGGGGTATGAACCATAGAGAAGTTGGAATACAGCAGGTTTAACACCAATATAAATAAAGAATGAGTTAATTATAGTGCACTAAAGTGGTGGTTTGTTTTCTTATACTAACGGAGCTCATGAGATTTTCTGTTGAGTTTTGTGTTGTGAAGTTTTCAAGTTTTTGGGTAAAGATTTGATGGATTTTGGAACAAGGAGTGGCAAGAGACTAAGCTTGGGGATGTCCAAGGCATCCCAAAGTAAAATTTAAGGACAACCAAAAGCCTAAGCTTGGGGATGCCCCATAAGGCATCCCCTCTTTTGTCTTCGTCTATCGGTAACTTTACTTGAGGCTATATTTTTATTCACCACATGATATGTGTTTGGCTTGGAGCGTCTTGTATGATTTGAGTCTTTGCTTTTTAGCTTACCACAATCATCCTTGCTGTACACACCTTTTGGAGAGACACACATGAATCGGAATTTATTAGAATACTATGTGCTTCACTTATATCTTTTGAGCTATATAATTTTGCTCTAGTGCTTCAATTATATCTTTTTAGAGCATGGTGGTGGTTTTATTTCATGCTTCACTTATATTATTTTGAGAGTCTCTTAAAACAGCATGGTAATTTTCTTTGGCTATAAAATTAGTCCTAATATGATAGGCATCCAAGATGGGTATAATAAAAACTTTCATATAAAGTGTATTGAATAGTTTAATACTTGATAATTGTTTTGAGATATAAAGATGGAAATGTTAGAGTCGTGCTAGTTGAGTAATTGTGAAATTTAGAAATACTTGTGTTGAGGTTGGCAAGTCCCGTAGCATGCACGTATGGTAACCGTTGTGTGACAAATTTGAAGCATGAGGTGTTCCTTGATTGCTTTCCTTATGAGTGGTGGTCGGGGACGAGCGATGGTCTTTTCCTACCAATCTACCCCCCTAGGAGCATGCGTGTAGTGCTTTGCTGACTTGTAGATTTTTGCAATAAGTATGTGAGTTCTTTATGACTAATGTTGAGTCCATGGATCATACGCAGTCTCACCCTTCCATCATTGCTAGCCTCTTCGGTACCGTGCATTGCCCTTTCTCACCTCGAGAGTTGGTGCAAACTTCACCGGTGCATCCAAACCCCGTGATATGATACACTCTATCACACATAAGCCATCTTATATCTTCCTCAAAACAGCCACCATACCTACCTATTATGGCATTTCCATAGCCATTCCGAGATATATTGCCATGCAACTTTCCATCGTTCCATTTATTATGACACACTTCATCATTGTCATATTGCCTTGCATGATCATGTAGTTGACATCGTATTTGTGCCAAGGCCACCATTAATTTTTCATACATGTCACTCTTGAGTCATTGCATATCCCGGTACACCGCCGGAGGCATTGACATAGGGTCATATTTTGTTCTAAGTATCGAGTTGTAATTCTTGAGTTGTAAGTAAATAAAAGTGTGATGATCTTCATTATTAGAACATTGTCCCGTGTGAGGAAAGGATCATGGAGACTATGATTCTGATGTCTACTACACAATCTTCTTCTTGTAGACCTTGTTGGGCCTCCAAGTGCAGAGGTTTGTAGGACAGTAGCAAATTTCCCTCAAGTGGATGACCTAAGGTTTATCAATCCGTGGGAGGTGTAGGATGAAGATGTTCTCTCTCAAACAACCCTTCCACCAAATAACAAAGAGTCTCTTGTGTCCCCAACACACCCAATACAATGGTAAATTGTATAGGTGCACTAGTTCGGCGAAGAGATGGTGATACAAGTGCAATATGGATGGTAGACATAGGTTTTTGTAATCTGAAAATATAAACACAGCAAGGTAACTAATGATAAAAGTGAGCACAAACGGTATTGCAATGCGTTGAAACAAGGCCTAGGGTTCATACTTTCACTAGTGCAAGTTCTCTCAACAATAATAACATAATTGGATCATATAGCTATCCCTCAAAATGCAACAAAGAGTCACACCAAAGTCACTAATAGCGGGGAACAAACAAAGAGATTATGGTAGGGTACGAAACCACCTCAAAGTTATTCTTTCTGATCGATCTATTCAAGAGTT
Organism: Triticum monococcum; assembly: GCA_034509565.1. Lineage (NCBI taxonomy): Eukaryota > Viridiplantae > Streptophyta > Magnoliopsida > Poales > Poaceae > Triticum > Triticum monococcum. The sequence continues at coordinate 576,536,202 of CM067847.1, forward strand.
CGTACTAGAATAACACCTTAAGACACAAATCAACCAAAACCCTAATGTCACCTAGATACTCCAATGTCACTTCAAGTATCTGTGGGTATGATTATACGATATGCATCACACAATCTCAGATTCATCTATTCAACCAACACAAAGAAATTCAAAGAGTGCCCCAAAGTTTCTACCGGAGAGTCAAGACGATAACGTGTGCCAACCCCTATGCATAAGTTCACGAGGTCACGGAACTCGCAAGTTGATCACCAAAACATACATCAAGTGGATCACGTGATATCCCATTGTCACCATAGATAAGCACATGCAAGACATACATCAAGTGTTCTCAAATCCTTAAAGACTCAATCCGATAAAATAACTTCAAAGGGAAAACTCAATCCATTACAAGAGAGTGGAGGGGGAGAAACATCATAAGATCCAACTATAATAGCAAAGTTCGTGATACATCAAGATTGTACCACCTCAAGAACACGAGAGAGAGAGAGAGATCAAACACATAGCTACTGGTACATACCCTCGGCCCCGAGGGTGAACTACTCCCTCCTCGTCATGGAGAGCACCGGGATGATGAAGATGGCCACCGGAGAGGGATTCCCCCCTTCGGCAGGGTGGTGGAACGGTTCTAGATTGGTTTTCGGTGGCTATGGAGGCTTCTGGCGGCGGAACTCCCGATCTAGGTTTCTTTCTAGAAGTTTGGGTATATATGAGAGGTGTTGGTGTCGGGAACAAGTCAGGGGGGTCTCCGGGCTGTCCACGAGGCAGGGAGGCGCGCCCAGGGGGTGTGGGCGCCCCCACCCTCGTGGGTAGCCCGGGACTCTTCTGGTCCATCTCCGATGCTCCATGGGCTTCTTCTGGTCCAAAAATAAGCTCCGTCAAGTTTCAGGTCAATTGGACTCCGTTTTGTTTTCTTTTTCTGCGATACTCAAAAACAAGGAAAAAACATAAACTGACACTGGGCTCTAGGTTAATAGGTTTGTCCCAATAATCATATAAAATAGCATATAAATGCATATAAAACATCCAAGGTTGATAATATAATAGCATGGAACAATAAAAAATTATAGATACGTTGGAGACGCATCAGATTCCCCCATAAGTCGGGATGAGGTTCCGGACAAAAAATAAAAAAAGAGGCCAAAGAAGGTCACCAAAAAAATGAATGAGAGAAAAAGAGAGAATGTACAATGTTACTATCCTTTTTCCACACTTGTGCTTCAAAGTAACACCATGTTCTTCATGATAGAGAGTCTCCTATTTTGTCACTTTCATATACTAGTGGGAATTTTTCATTATAGAACTTGGCTTGTATATTCCCATGATGGGCTTCCTCAAAATGCCCTAGGTCTTCGTGAGCAAGCGAGTTGGATGCACACCCACTTAGTTTCTTTTATTGAGCTTTCATACATTTATAGCTCTAGCGCATCCGTTGCATGACAATCCCTACTCCACGCATTGACATCAATTGATGGGCATCTCCATAGCCCATTGATTAGCCACGTCGATGTGAGACTTTCTCCTTTTTTGTCTTCTCCACACAACCTCCATCATCATATTCTATTCCACCCATAGTGCCATGTCCATGGCTCGCGCTCATATACTGCGTGAAAGTTGAAAAAGTTAGAGAATACTAAAGTATGAAACAATTGCTTGGCTTGTCATCAGGGTTGTGCATGATGGGAGCATTTTGTGTGACGAAAATGAAGCATGGCCAAACTATATGATTTTTTAGGGATGAGCTTTCTTTGGCTATATTATTTTGATAAGACATAATTGCTTGGTTAGTATGCTTGAAGTATTATTGTTTTTATGTCAATATTAAACTTTTTTCTTGAATCTTTCGGATCTGAACATTCATGCCACAATAAAGAAAATTACATTGAAAATTATGTTAGGTAGCATTCCACATCAAAAATTCCGTTTTTGTCATTTACCTACTTGAGGACGAGCAGGAGTTAAGCTTGGGGATGCTTGATACTGATGGAAATATGCCCTAGCACTACTAGGGAAAAGCCTATACACATAATTTTACCAGTAGCGCTGTACAAAATCAAGCGCTGCTACTACTTAGTAGCAGCGTGCGTAAGTAAACCACGCTACTGCTATGACTTTAGCAGTAGCGCGTACTAGCGAAAAGCGCTGCTGCTACGTTTGAACTGGGCGCACATGGCTAGCCCAACCTAGCAGTAGCGCGTATAATGGCCCAGCGCTACTGCTAATCTCCTTAGCTGCAGCGCGCTTATGTGTAAAGCGCTGCTGCTAACGGAAATAAAATAAAGTGAAAAACAAGTAGAAAAGTAAATGAAAATGAAAGAAATAGAAAAAGAAGAAAGGGAAAAAATAAAATGTAAAGAAAAATAAAAGAAAAAAGGGAAAAAGGAGAAAGGAATAGCAGTAGCGGGTTCTGCAGAAAATCGCTATAGCTGCAGTGTGTATTCCAGAACGCGCTGTAGCTAACGTAGCAGTAGCGCCCTTTCTAGAACGCGCTACTGGTACTTCTGACTTAACCACGCAGTTCATCCTTCCCCACGGCCACTTCATCCCCCAAATCAACTCCACTCTCGCCGCCGCCGTCGCCCCTCGGCCGCCGCGCGCTCTCCCCATGCCACCCCGACCCCAGATTCAATGCCGGCCCGCCCCCGACCTCAACGCCGCCCCCGACCCCGACCTCAACGCCGCCCCCGGCCCCCGACCTCAACGCCGTCCTGGAGCCCCGACCACGACCTCGACGCCGCCTGCCCCTCCCTCGTCGCAGGCACCCGAGGTGAGCACGTCTGCTCCTCCCTCTCCCTACCTTTGCCTAGGGTTTCTACCTCCATCAAATTAGTTAGGGTGGAAACGAATCGGATGCGGATGCGTCTCAAATGAGTTAGGGTTCATGTAAGGGTGGAAACGAATCCAATTTCTAAGATGAATCATAAAATGAGTAAAATTTGACCACTTATTTCACTTTGTAGTTGGATAATTGGAATATCCGCTACCACTTTCCACCCCTATAGGTTCATCAAATTAGATGGTAATTAGGGTAGTAGTTCTTAGGTACTAATTAGTTAGTAAGAACTAGGTACTAGAATATTTTTATTTATAGTATGTTTATTTTTAGTAAGAACTAGTTGAATTAATAGAACTAGTTAGTAAGAACTTGTTGCTATTTTTTTAGTTAAAGCAATTTTCCCGCATCGACGTGGACGATGCCTATCCCACATCCTCGTCGTCGAGTCGGCGGAGGACGACACCTGCTTGACCAGATGGTCCATGTCCGGGACTGGGCTCCGCCGGGGTGGTACTGGGAGGCGCTACCTACCGGGGGGCGCAGGTTGGTGAGGAGCCAGCCTGTCGTTGACCCGAACCTTCTTTGGTGGCGGTCGCGTGGGCCAGTGATGGTCCAGAGGCTCGAGGACTCCGCGGAGGTGGTGCGTCACCGTGTCAGTGAGGAGGACGCGCATGTCCGTCGCTACTTGTTTGCATTGGAGCACAGGTTCTCCAATACCTGGCAGGTTCTCCAGGGATCTCACTGGAGCTATGATCCCGTGATGGTTCCTTCTCTGTGGGTGTCCACCGCCCGCGCCGATACCCGTCGTGTGCTAGGGTTTTACTTGTACTAGTGATGTTATATGTATGACACTATTCGGGATGTATTAGTGATAATATTCGACGATGTACGAATGCATGAGATGATTTACTTTTGCTTATTAAATGCATGCTAATTTGAGTCTTATAAGATATTTTGAAATGTATATCTTGTGTTGCTCAATATCCAAGTGGCCGGTCATGTTTGCAGGTTACACCTCCGAGTGGCCTATGTTTTGCCGGAGTGTTGATTCATTTCCGTTCCGGCAAATTTCAGGCGCTTGATATATCCTATTTTAGCAAAGGTCATGCCGGATTTTTCCATGAATTTTGGCATGACTTTTGCCAGAATATGTAGGAAATATCGAGTGCCCCGAATTTATGTGTTGAGTATCCTGGTAGTTGTCTTCTATCGAGTTTCAATTAATGTTTTAACTATGAACATAGGAAATGTCTGACGACAAAAAGGATTTCGGTATTTGCAAATACTGCGAAGACGAGCGTGGCCTGTGCGACGGAATCTTCCTAGATGATGATAGGCGCTTCAGCATCAAGCTGGACGAGAACTTCGAAGTGGATATAGTAAGTCACAATGACAAGTCTTTTTTCATAATTAAGCATGACATCTGCTTCATTTGCTTCAACTTATATTTTTTTTACTATTCTACTAGCGTATCCCCTGCCATGCAAGAGTTTTTGTATTGGATAAGATAGGTTTCAGTCATACTATGGAGGTAAAGAAAGTTTATTTGAAGATCGAGCATGGTTATATTTTCCACGCAAAATTATACAATTCAGACGACTACACCTATTTTGGATGCAAAACATGGCGAGCACTATGCAAGACTTATGCATTTCAGCCTGATATGGTTATCACCTTTGATATTCGTCCGGAAGATGATATTGAAGGTAATACCGACATCTGGGTCGATGTGCAGACGCCTCCAGTTACACCAAAATGTAAGTTTCTCAACCATATTTATGTCTTTGATATTGTTTATTCAAAAATAGTTGACAACTAATTTGTATTGTCAGCTTATTTCGGTGCAAGCAAACATGTCCAGCGCTTGGTAGACAGGACCTACTACTGTCTCGGGGCTGAACTAAACTGCGAGGAGCTAAGTCATTATGTTTCATGGCTTGAGGATCTTGATACCGTCAAGACAAATTTTCTTCCTGGACTTAGAAATCTTAGTACTGAAAACGTGCGACCAATAGTGTTCGTCATGAACTACAGTCACATCTATTTAGGAAGGATGGTAAGATTTTTACTATTTGTCCTCAGTGCATCTTTTCCATACATTATTTGTGAAGCTAAACTTCATTGCTAAGTATGTGACCATACGATGTTCTTCAATAGGGACTCCCAATGAATGTTGTGCCTTATGGGATCGAGACTAAAGGTACCATGAGTATTATTAGCTTACGGCCAAGATATCCTACATGTTACTTTAGTGCATTCAAGATCAGCGATGAATGCTTAATAGTGCAAGAATGGACCAGATATGTGATGGGGGAGCGCAGACAAGTACTAGGGGGCAGCAAACAGATGTGCTACCCAAAATTAGGAGACAGGTTCATCTGCATGCTCCAACTTGATCAAGAAGGAGAGCTACACATGTTTTATGTTGTTTTACCTAAGAGAGAGCAGCAGGAGTGATTAGCTAGAAATGAGTTTCAGGATGATGATGTGCTACACTATTACTATGATGATAAAATAGCTAGTGTTGGTGGTAATGACTCATGATTATTATTAGCTAGTGTTAGTGGTGATTAAATAAATATTGTTGGTGCTAATGATTATGATGATGATTAAATAGCTTGTGCTGGCGGATTAGATTCAAGTGGAGGCAACATGTGGTGCACATCTAAAGTACTACTAGTCCAAACTAGATCAAGTTTGGATTAGTAGTATACTTTTGACATGCACCACATATTGCCTCCACTTGAACCTAATCCACCTTCATTTGACACACTGTTATGGACATAATGATGTAAACCTCATAACTGGTATTGTACCAATATTTCTACGATGGCGCATAAATACACTAAAAATAAAAAAACAAAAAAAAACAATACTAGTAGCGATGGAAAGAAAACACGCTGCCAGTAGTTACATTAGCAGCAGCATGGGAGTGAACAAGCGCTGCAGCTATTTGTCCTAGCAGTAGCGCGTGCGGCACGCGTTACTGCTAAGCAATAGCTGTAGCGCCTTATTAGTAGCGCGCCTACCCGCGCTACAAGTGAGCACAAAACCAGTGCTACTGCTAGGGTTTTCCCTAGTAGTGTAGAGGCAATAATAAAGTTATTATTTATTTCCTTATTTCATGATAAATGTTTATTATTCATGCATTAACTGGAAATATAATACATGTGTGAATACATAGACAAACATAGTGTCACTAGTATGCCTCTACTTGACTAGCTCATTGATCAAAGATGGTTAATTTTCCCAGCCATAGACATGAATGTTATTTGATCAACGGGATCACATCATTAGGAGAATGTGTCGGATCACGGGTTCCGGCAGACCCTTAAGGTTCGAACACTGGGGTGCGCGCGGAGATCACGCCTTCTACCCCCCGTCTCACAAAGATCTAAACTACTGAAAGAACTGCACAAGAGACACAAGGTTTATACTGGTTCGGGCCACCGTTGAGGTGTAATACCCTACTCAAGTGTGTGGCTGGTGGATTGCCTTCTGGGGCTGGTGATGATGAACAATACAAGGAAGAACAGCCTCGCGAGGGTCTGTTCTTGGCTGGGGCGATGAACTGCTAGGAGGAGTTCAGTCACCCTTCTCTCTCTCTCACTTACTCTCTCTGCTTGCCAACCGAACGAACGAACCCCCTTTCTTCTGATTGCCCTACCCTGGGGGTGGCTAGTCCTATTTATAGGCAAAGGCCCTGGTCCTCTTCCCAAATATTGAGCGGGAAGGGCACCAACAATTGGCCAATTCGAAGGGGAACATCTAGTACACTTATCCTGACTAAAGTTGGTCTTCGCCTGCCAAAGGCTCTGTGGTGACGCCGTGTTGGGCTCCATGGTGACCTCCGTCTCGTAGTCCTCCTGGTCTTGGTCTCGTTGCACCGAAATGGCAACCTTTGACTGATGCCTCGGTACACCGCGGCTGCGCTTGCCCCCTTTGCACCAAAGAGGAAAGAAGGACACTGCGCGCGTTGGCGCCCGCCTGGCACCCTCGATCGTCATGGCTTGCGTCATGGGCACCTCGCGAGGTACCCTGCCTTGATCTCTCCGCCTCCTCGCGAGCCAGCCTGATGAGGCTGCGCCTGAGGATGCGCTGTGTCGTCCGCCCCGCGAGGCTTGGCCCCTCGCGAGGGTCTTGAGTCTTGTGTTGATGAAGATGGGCCGCGCCGGGCCCCCATTTGAGCCACGCCGTAGGCTGCAGGCAGGCAAGTCTGGGGACCCCAGTTCCCAGAACGCCGACAGTAGCCCCCGGGCCCAAGGCGCGCATGGACTTGGCCGTGCCGAGAGGCGAAAGGGCAAGGGCGAAGCGCTGCGGGCCCTAACAGCCTGCGGCCTTGGGCGCCACGTGGCGGTTGATGGGACGTGGGCGTCTCCACTTCCCCACGAGGCCTCGGTGATTGCGCGAGTTGTACAAGTCCCTGCATGCAGACCATGTCATGATTACCTGTGATCGTGGAGGCCGGCGATTGGTCTTCGCCGGCTATAAGTACGGCACCGCGCGTGCCCTTCCAGTCCATTCCTCCTGGCTTCTCCTTCTTCCCGATCCTTGCTCCGTCTTGCTGCGATGGCTCCGAGCCGCCGGTTCTCTACAGCGGAGAAGGGAAAGGCTCCTCGAGAGGGGCCAGACCCGCTCCCGCCGAAGAAACGGCTCGCCCTTTGCAGCCGGGGCGAGGAAGACCGTCAGGCGGTGCCGAGGCCCTGGTGCGAGCGGGCTCCGCCGGGGTTCCCACTTCCCTTGTATGCCCACGTCGAGGGCCCCGAAGGTGTCGATGCCGATCTCCGCGGTCGGCGCCGTCGGGTCACGAAGGCGTGGGTTGTTCCTCCTGGAGTCTATGTCGAGGGCTCCTCCCAAGAGTTCATGCTCCACGTCGCCATTCCTCTCCAGTCCTGGATCCGTCTGCCTCCCTTCTTCGCCTCCATCATCCCTCCAGGAGGGCCCCTGGAGCTCTGGCTGCAGCACGCCGACTGCAGTGCCCTCGCGACCGAGGCAGAGGTCGTGGTCGCTGCCCCGGGCAAGGTCTACATGTCCCGCGGCTGGAGAGAGATCGCCCGAGTTTGCAGGGAAAGGGGTGTCTTCGCGGTCCACTTGGAGTACGATGGCGCCGCGGTGATATTCTTCAAGGTCTTTGACGCGAACGGGCACCGGCTAGAGTGTTGCCCCGGGAGAGGTGGCCAGGACCTTGCCCTGGTAAGGGCTAGCCCCGTCGACCGCTCCCTTGGCGGAGGCACCGGAGGGTCCAGTGACTCCGGCGAAATCTTCGCGACTCCGGAGACGAGCGATGACAGCTACGAGCCCCCGAGTCGGCGCCGCTCCCGGAGCAGGGCGGGCTCGTCTGGCCGTCGCCGACCCTAATCTGGATGGGGTTGGCGCCGGCACCTAACGGCCCACTGTTGATGATGGCATCTTTTGCAGGAGCTCATGTAGTTAGTATCCCTTAGGATCCGTTCCCTGCGAGGAACCAAAATGCGCCCTACGGGGGCTTGTAAGGTGCCTGTAGTCCCGTTTGTTAATACATAACCTTTGCTGCAGAGCTGTGTGAGTTGCTGATTCCGTCTTAGCTTAGTTCTCCCTTTCGAACCTCGCGAAGGCTTGGTGCTCTGCGTTGACAGGTCCCAGTCCCAAGGCGGCGTCAGCCGTCGCTGGTATGCCAGGTCGCGATGCCGTGGTCAAGGCCAGGAGGTGAGCGACCCGGGGTCCGGAAAGAGCCCCTGAGTCGCGATGCTCAGGAGGTCCCCTTTGGCGCCCAAGCAGCCGTCGCTTGGTGAGAAAGGGAAGAAACGTCGCTAGTACGGAATTGCTTTAGGTGCGGGGGTAGCACCACGGTAGCCAGTGCTTTGGGTGGTGACTTATCTTGAGGATCGGGGATCGCCCCCAGCGCATCGTCGGGTCCGTGGGGTAGTTGGGACGGAGTTGCTCGGCGAGGTCCTCACACGCCCTTTCTCCCTCGCCTCTGCTCCCCTTTCTGCTCTACGTCCTCGGGTCCCGGCCCTCGAGCTGGTCTCAGCCGTCGCTAGTATGCCAGGTCGCGATGCCGTGGTCAAGGCCAGAGGGTGAGGGCTGGAGAGCCAGTAGGAGCCCTAAGTCGTGATGCTCAGGCGCCCCCCCTTTAATGTGCAAGCGGTTCGCGCGGGCGAGGGTGAAGGGAACTCCATGAGGACCTTGGCTAGCGCAGTTCCCTCCAAGGATCCTGCAGGTTCATCACAGAAAGAAGATGGGGTTGCCATGGCAGTCATCAGTCGATCATTAGTCGCTCAAGAGCTCGCTGGTTGGAGCAGGTGAGGTGTATCAGGGCACCCGTGAGCCAGCACGGGACTCACGAGGCCCTACCTCTAGGCGGGTTGCGCCTGGCACTGGGCCGTATCTTGAGATGTGTCCCTGCAAAATTTGGTTAGATGCCGGTACTCTACGTCCTCGGGTTCCGGCCCTCGAGCTTGTCTCAGCCGTCGCTGGTATGCCAGGTCGCAATGCCGTGGACAAGGCCAGAGGGTGAGGGCTGGAGAGCCAGTAAGAGCCCTGAGTCGCGATGCTCAGGCACCCCCCCTTTAACGTGCAAGTGGCCGACATGGGGAAGAAGGGATGCCGCGGACAGGCATCAAGCAATCAAGCGTGATAGGCGAATGCATAGTTGGAAATAAATGTGAGGGAGATACACACTGCTGGGCCTAGCCCGAGCGGCTTGGGGATGATGCAGCCCGAGGGGCGCCCCCAACAAGCTAACTAACGACCGAAAAATAAAAGGGGATACATGCCGCAGGGACGGACCCGCGCGGCCTGGGAGTGATGCAACCCTGGGAGGGCGCTCCTAGCTGGGAATGAAGCTTGAAAGATGTCACCTGAGGATGTCGTCAGCGAAGTGGCGTTGGTGCAGCAGACTCGGTGGGCTGCGGAAGCCGATCCTCACGAGCCCCCAGGCCCCGGGGCCTCGGGAGGCTCCGGAGGCACTAGTGGCTCCTCGCGAGCTGTCTTCATCTCCGCCAGGGCCGCGGAACGCCTGTCTTCCTGAGCCTCCATGAGGCCCCTCATGAGGCGCTGGTACACCGCAGCCATGCTCGGCAGGCCGTAAGGCATGCGAACATAGCTGTGGGGTGGACCCCCGCAGCGCCCCACTTGCGAGGGCCAGAGATGCTCCGTCGTGGCGATCTGATTGAGCCCTGGTACGTCGACACAGACGCGCAGCCCACCATCCTCGCCTGGATGTGGGGCCACAGCTGGTAGACGGTGGCAACCTCTCATGATCCTTGACTCCTGTAGTTCTTGAATGGCCTTGTTAATGAACTCCTGCTGGTCTGACCTTCCTTGCCTGGCTCCTTCTCGAGGGAAACGTGCTTCGAAGCACGCCTCCACATGGTGCCCAAGCGCCTCCCTCATGACCCTGGCTAGGTCGGTGGCCCTCCAGGTGAGAGCCCCCGAGCCCTGCCTGAGGAGGGCGCCGGGTGCGCTTTCCTATGTGATGGAAGGGAGGTCCCCCTGGGAAGACACGGGCCCTGAAGGGCCTGCCTCCTGAGGGGCTGAGCCTGACGACGTCTTCTTCTTCTTGGGGGTGGTCTCAGGAAGCCTCCTGCTTCCGCGATCTGGGTCTTCCGGCGACGCGGCCTAATAGGCTCGCTCCAGGGAACACACTGCATCCTTCTCTTCACAGGGCACCGTGATGACGCCGCCACTTCCTGGCATCTTGAGGACGTTGTAGCCGTGGTGAGTCACGGCCATGAACTTGGCCAGCGCTGGGTACCCGAGGATGGCATTGTATGGTAGGCGGATGTGGGCGACGTCGAAGTTGATGAGCTCGGTGCGGTAGTTGCTACGGGCCCCGAAGGTGACAGGGAGGCGGACCTGCCCGATCGGGACTGTGGAACCGTCTGTGACTCCGGAGAAAGGCTTGGTTGGCTGAAGCTCGTCATAGGGCACTTGGAGGTTGTTGAATGTTTCCATGGACAGGACGTTGAGCCCTGCCCCTCCGTCGATGAGGGTCCTGGTGACCAGCACGTTGCTGATGACTGGGGAGCAAAGCATCGGGAGGACTCCGGCCGTGGCCGCGCACTTGAGCTGGTCTGCTGAGCTGAACGTGATGGCGCACGCCGACCACTTGAGGGGGCGCGTTGCTTCGAGCTTGGGGAGAACTGCATTCACTTCACGGGCGAACTGCTTGAAGATACGTTGAGAGGTTGGGGCTTGAGCTCCGCCCAGGATGCAGGCGATTGCGCGCGGCTCTTGGAAGCCCCCAGCCCCCTCGTCTTGATGGCGGTCTTCGTTCCTCCTTAGCTGAGGCGGCAGTGGAGGTAGGCCTGCGTTGCCATGAGGGCGATCCTCACGAGGCTGATCCCTCCAGTCCCCCTCGCGAGGTAGGTCCCGCCAGCGGTCCTTGCGAGGTTGGTCGCGCCACCCCTGGCGCGGGCTGCAATCTTCCCAGCGTCCTGGGTTTCTTCCTCCTCCTCGGCCGTAGCCCCGGTCAGCACGGTCAGGGCGACGGCCGATCCTTCCTTCTCGCACGGTGCGGAGTTCCTGACATTCGTTGGTGTTGTGGGTGTGGAGGTCGTGGTACACATAGTACCGGCTGCCCCTGGAGGGTTCGGGCAGATCCTTGCCCCGCTTGGTGTCTGGTTCTGCTGCGAGTACAGCAGCCCCCTTGCGCTTCACGTCCTTGGCCTTGGGCTTCTTCTCTTCTGGGTCCGCGGCAGGCAGCTCAAGGAGGGAGAGACGTCCCTCCTCAGCCCTGGCGCACTTGGTCGCCAAGTTGAACAGCTCCAGGGAGGTGCAGAGGTCTTCATGCATCACCAGCCCCTCCTTCATCTTGACGTCGCGCATGCCATCGGAGAAGGTTGAGATGAGGGCTTCCTCGGACACCTTGGGGATCTTGAGGCGCGCACTGTTGAAGCGCTGGATGTACTTTTGCAGGGTCTCCCCAGGTTGCTGCTTGATGTGGCGCATGTCGCTCACGGTGGGCGGCCGATCGCGGGTACCTTGGAAGTTGGCGATGAAGCGAGTGCGCATCTGGTCCCAGGAGGAGATCGTGCCCGGAGCCAGATTCAGGAGCCAGGTGCGAGCTCCTTCCTTTAGTGCCATGGGGAACCAGTTCGCCATGACCTTTTCATCCCCGCTGGCAGCCTTGATGCCCAGCTCATAGAGCTGGAGGAACTCTGCGGGATCAGTTGTGCCGTCGTAGCAAGGAGGCAGGTCTGGCTTGAACTTGCCGGGCCACGCGACGCTGCGCAGCTCGGTGGTGTAGGCGCGGTAGCTTGCGGTGGCTACGGGAGGCTTCGGTTGAGGGAGAGCTTGGCCTTGAGGGTCCCCACGCGCTGCAGCTAGGAGCAGAGCGGGGTCTTGGCGTGCCGGAGCCGGAGCAGGGTCGAGGCATGCCGGAGCAGGGAGCGCCCGGGCAGCTCCTTGCGGGTGAGGGACTTCTTGGCAGCTCCGTTCTTGCCGTGCTGGCATCTGGCGGAGCAGGTTCCGCCCAGGGGCCACGCGCCTTGGAGCCATGGCGTCTTCTTGGAGTGGAGGCGGTTGGTACGCCCTCGGAGCTTCATTGCCCGCGCGGGGCGGGGTGCGGCGCAGCGGAGCGGACGGCGCAGGAGAGCCCCCTGCGGCGCGGACGAGCTCGGCGACGCGGTCGAGCCACTCCTCGTAGACATCGTCGACGGGGCGGTAGCGCAGGAGTTCGTTTGCCATGATGAGCGTAGCTCGAGCCTCCAAGGGTGCGCGGAGCGTGCGGGACGAAGAGCCGGCTGGGGTGAGCGATGGAGTAGCGGTGCGGCCGTCTTGCCGCACGGATGGATGCTGAGACGACGCTTGTTGCTCGCCCCCCGCCGGGCCGGTGGCGGCGTTGACGGCGGGCGACGGGGAACGACGAGGACGCCCATCGATGGGGGCCGTCTGGGCGACGCGAGAAGCGATGGCAGCCCGGCGCTCGGCACGGGCCCGACGAGCGTCAGACATGGATGCGACGGTCGGAGGAGAGCGGAGTGGTGGAATACAGATTCCGGCGCACCCCTACCTGGCGCGCCAAATGTCGGATCACGGGTTCCGGCAGACCCTTAAGGTTCGAACACTGGGGTGCGTGCGGAGATCACGCCTTCTACCTCCCCGTCTCACAAAGATCTAAACTACTGAAAGAACTGCACAAGAGACACAAGGTTTATACTAGTTCGGGCCACCGTTGAGGTGTAATACCCTACTCTAGTGTGTGGTTGGTGGATTGCCTTCTGGGGCTGGTGATGATGAACAATACAAGGAAGAACAGCCTCGCGAGGGTCTGTTCTTGGCTGGGGCGATGAACTGCTAGGAGGATTTCAGTCACCCTTCTCTCTCTCTCTCTCTCACTTACTCTCTCTGCTTGCCAACCGAACGAACGAACCCCCTTTCTTCTGATTTCCCTACCCTGGGGGTGGCTAGTCCTATTTATAGGCAAAGGCCCTAGGCCTCTTCCCAAATATTGAGCGGGAAGGGCGCCAACAATTGGCCAATTCGAAGGGAAACATCTAGTACACTTATCCTGACTAAAGTTGGTCTTCGCCTACCAAAGGCTCTGTGGTGACGCCGTGCTGGGCTCCATGGTGACCTCCGTCTCGTAGTCCTCCTGGTCTTGGTCTCGTTGCATCGAAATGGCAACCTTTGACTGATGCCTCGGTACTCCGCGGCTGCGCTTGCCCCCTTTGCACCAAAGAGGAAAGAAGGACACTGTGCGCGCTGGCGCCCGCCTAGCACCCTCGATCGTCATGGCTTGCGTCATGGGCACCTCGCGAGGGACCCTGCCTTGATCTCTCCGCCTCTTCGCGAGCCAGCCTGATGAGGCTACGCCTGAGGATGCGCCTTGTCATCCGCCCCACGAGGCTTGGCCCCTCGCGAGGGTCTTGAGTCTTGTGTTGATGAAGATGGGCCGCGCCGGGCCCCCATTTGAGCCACGCCGCAGGCCGCAGGCAGGCAAGTCTGGGGACCCCCGTTCCCAGAACGCCGACAAAATGATGTGATTGACTTGACCCATTTCGTTAGCTTAGCACTTGATCATTTAAGTTTACTGCTATTGCTTTCTTCATGACTTATACATGTTCCTATGACTATGAGATTATGCAACTCCCGAATACCGGAGGAACACTTTGTGTGCTACCAAACGTCACAATGTAACTGGGTGATTATAAAGGTGCTCTACAGGTGTCTCCAATGATGTTCGTGGAGTTGGCATAGATCAAGAATAGGATTTGTCACTCCGATTGTCGGAGAGGTATCTTTGGGCCCTCTCGGTAATGCACATCACTATAAGCCTTGCAAGCAATGTGACTAATGAGTTAGTTGCGGGATGTTGCATTATGGAACGAGTAAAGGGACTTGCCGGTAACGAGATTGAGCTAGGTATTGGGATACCGACGATCAAATCTCGGGCAAGTATCATACCAATGACAAAGGGAACAAAATATATTGTTATGTGGTTTGACCGATAAAGATCTTCGTAGAATATGTAGGAACCAATATGAGCATCCAGGTTCCGCTATTGGTTATTGACTAGATACATGTCTCGGTCATGTCTACATAGTTCTCGAACCTGTAGGGTCCGCACGCTTAAAATTCCGTGACGATCGGTATTATGAGTTTATATGTTTTTGATGTACCGAAGGTAGTTTGGAGTCCCGGATATGATCACAGACATGACGAGGAGTCTCGAAATGGTCGAGACATATCGATTGATATATTGGAAGCCTATATTTGGACATCGGAAGAGTTCCGGGTGAAATCGGGATTTTACCGGAGTGACGGAGGGGTTACCGGAACCCGCTGGGGGTTAATGGGCCTTGCTTGGCCCTAGTGGAGAGAGAGGGGCCGGCCAGGGTAGGCCACGCGCCCCCTCCCCCTCTTGTCCGAATTGTACTAGGAGGGGGGGGGGGCGCCCCCCTTTCCTTCTCCTTCTGCCCCTTCCTTTCCCCCTCCTAGTAGGAGTAGGAAAGAGGGGAATCCTACTCCTACTAGGAGGAGCATTCCTCCTCTTGGCGCACCCTCTAGGGCCGGCCGGACTCCCCCTTGCTCCTTTATATACGGGGGCAGGGGGCACCTCTAGACACACAAGTTGATCATTGATCTCTCCCAGCCGTGTGCGGTGCCCCCCTCCACCATAATCCACCTTGGTCATACTGTAGCGGTGCTTAGGCGAAGCCCTGCAACGGTAGCTTCATCAACATCGTCACCACGCCGTCGTGCTGACGAAACTCTTCCCCGAGCTCTACTGGATCATGAGTTCACGGGACGTCACCGAGCTGAACATGTGTTGAACACGGAGGTGTCGTATGTTCGGTATTGGGGATCGGTCGATCTTGAAGACATACGACTACATCAACCGCGTTGTCATAACGGTTCTGCTTAATGGTATACAAGGGTACGTGGACGACACTCTCCCCTCTCGTAGCTATGCATCACCATGATCTTGCGTGTGCGTAGGAAAATTTTGAAATTACTACGTTCCCCAACAGTGGCATCCGAGCCAGGTTATTGCGTAGATGTTATATGCACGAGTAGAACACAAGTGAGTTGTGGGCGATACAAGTCATACTGCTTACCCGCATGTCATACTTTTGTTCGGCGGTATTGTTGGATGAAGCTGCCCGGACCGACATTACGCGTACGCTTACGCGAGACTGGTTCTACTGACGTGCTTTGCACATAGGTGGCTGGCGGGTGTCAGTTTCTCCAACTTTAGTTGAACCAAGTGTGTCTACGCCCGGTCCTTGAGAAGGTGAAAGCACAAGTGCTCCCTGGGTGATTTTGATAATTAATGACAACATATCTCTTGTTGGACTAACACTTTTACCTAGTATGTTTCAGATAAGTTCAACAATGAAGTGGCATGGACTAGAGGATGTGGAACCCCTTCAAAACGCTAAGGACAAAGGATTGGCTCAAGCTCCAAGCTCAAGACTCTACATTTTCTATTTTAGCGATCCAAGATCACATTGAGTCTATAGGAAAAGCCAATACTAGCAAGGAGGGATGAGGTGTTGCTTGATGAGGTTCTTGCTTCATAGTGCTTAGTGATATGCTCCAAAACCCTCAACTACCTTCCCACATCCACATATGACCTAAACCAAAAGTCAAACTCGGCCCCACCGATTCTTTCTATCCGGCGCCACCGAGTTCATATGTCACAGCCACTAGCACAAACCCTAGGCAAATCGGTCTCACCGATAGGGATCTCGGTCACACCGAGATGGGGTTGTAATCTCTCGGTTTCCCTTCGTAACGTTTCGGTCCTACCGAGATGAGCGATCGGTCCCACCGAGATTGCAATGCAAACTCTCTGTTTCCCTTTTTAACATTTCGGGCCCACCGAAATGAGCGATCGGTCCCACCGAGTTTACCTGACCAACTCTCTGGTTAGCTTATTACCAAAATTGGCCCCACTGAGTTTGTGTAATCGGTCACACTGAGATTACGTTATGCCCTAACCCTAACCATATCAGTCCTACCGAGTTGCATCTCAGTACCACCAAAAATCCTAACGGTCACTAGGTTTGCTAAATCGGTCCGACCGAGTTTCTCAATTCGGTCTCACCGAGATTGGTAAATTGTGTGCAACGGTTAGTTTTTGTGTGGAGGCTATATATGCCCCTCCACCCACTCTTCATTCGTGAAGAGAGCCACCAGAACATACCTACACTTCCAATACACATTTTCTGAGAGAGAACCACCTACTCATGTGTTGAGGCCAAGATATTCCATTCCCATCATATGAATCTTGATCTCTAGCCTTCCCCAAGTTGCTTTCCACTCAAATTTTCTTTCCACCAAATCCATATCCTGTGAGAGAGAGTTGAGTGTTGGGGAGACTATCATTTGAAGCACAAGAGCAAGGAGTTCATCACCAACACACCATTTGTTACTTCTTGGAGAGTGGTGTCTCCTAGATTGGCTAGGTGTCACTTGGGAGCCTCCGACAAGATTGTGGAGTTGAACCAAGGAGTTTGTAAGGGAAAGGAGATCACCTACTTCATGAAGATCTACCGCTAGTGAGGCAAGTCCTTCGTGGGCGATGGCCATGATGGGATAGACAAGGTTGCTTCTTCGTGGACCCTTCGTGGGTGGAGCCCTCCGTGGGCTCACGCAACCGTTACCCTTTGTGGGTTGAAGTCTCCATCAACGTGGATGTACGATAGCACCACCTATCGGAACCACGACAAAAACATTCGTGTTTCCAATTGCGTTTGAATTCTCCAAACCCTTCCCTTTACATTCTTGCAAGTGGCATGCTTTACTTTCCGCTGCTCATATACTCTTTGCATGCTTGCTTGAAATGTATTGTGTTTGTTAAACTTGTGCCAAAACTCCACTTCAACTTAAAGAAATTAAAAAATGCAACTTTTGCTACTTAGTGTCTAATCACCCCCCTCTAGACACCTCTTCTCGATCCTTTCAGAAGGTTAAAACAACACTAACTTGACGAACTATCGTTGTGGTTTTGATGCGTAGGTAAGAATGGTTCTTGCTCAGCCCGTAGTAGCTACGTAAAACTTGCAACAACAAAGTAGAGGACGTCTAACTTGTTTTTGCAGGGCATGTTGTGATGTGATATGGTCAAGAAATGATGCTATATTTATTGTATGAGATGATCATATTTTGTAACAGAGTTATCGGCAACTGGCAGGAGCCATATGGTTGTCGCTTTATTGTATGCAATGGAATCGCCCTGTAATTGCTTTACTTTATCACTAAGCGGTTGCGATAGTCGTAGAAGATGATGATGGCCATATCATATCACTTATATTGATTGCATGTGATGTTTATCCTTTATTCACCTTATTCTACTTTGTTTGACGGTAGCATTATAAGATGATCTCTCACTAAATTTCAAGGTAAAAGTGTTCTCCCTGAGTATGCACCATTGCCAAAGTTCGTCGTACTGAGACACCACGTGATGATCGGGTGTGATAGCTCAATGTTCATCTACAACAGGTGTAAGAAAGTTTTACACACACAGAATACTCGGGTTAAACTTGACGAGCCTAGCGTATGCAGATATGCCCTCGGAACACTGAGACCGAAAGGTCGAGCGTGAATCATATAGTAGATATGATCAACATAGTGATGTTCACCATTGAAAACTACTCCATTTCACGTGATGATTGGTTATGGTTTAGTTGATATGGATCACGTGATCATTTAGATGATTAGAGGGATGTCTATCTAAGTGGGCGTTCTTAAGTAATATGATTAATTGAACTTAAATTTATCATGAACTTAGTACATGATAGTATTTTGCTTATCTTTGTTATTGTAGATAGATGGCCCGTGCTATTGTTCCGTTGAATTTTAATGCGTTCCTTGAGAAAGCAAAGTTGAAAGATGATGGTAGCAATTACACGGGCTGGGTCCATAACTTGAGGATTATCCTCATTGCTGCACAGAAGAATTACGTCCTAGAAGCACCGCTGGGTGCCAAACCAGCTACAGGAGCAACGCCAGATGTTATGAACGTCTGGTAGAGCAAAGCTGATGACTACTCAATAGTTTGGTGTGCCATGCTTTACGGCTTAGAACCGGGACTTCAACGACGTTTTGAACGTCATGGAGCATATGAGATGTTCCAGGAGTTGAAGTTAATATTTCAAGCAAATGCCCGGATTGAGAGATATGAAGTCTCCAATAAGTTCTACAGCTGGAAGATGGAGGAGAATAGTTCTGTCAGTGAACATATACTCAAAATGTCTGGGTACCATAATCACTTGACTCAGCTGGGACTTAATCTTCCGGTTGATAGTGTCATTGACAGAGTTCTTCAATCACTGCCACCAAGCTACACGAGCTTCGTGATGAACTATAATATGCAAGGGATAGATAAGGCAATTGCCGAGCTCTTCGCAATGCTAAAGGTTGCGGAGGTAGAAATCAAGAAGGAGCATCAAGTGTTGATGGTCAACAAGACCACCAGTTTCAAGAAAAAAGGGTAAAGGGAAGAAGAAAGGGAACTTCAAGAAGAACATCAAACAAGTTGCTGCTCAAGAGAAGAAACCCAAGTGTAGACCTAAGCCTGAGACTGAGTGCATCTACTGCAAATGGACTGGTCACTGGAAGCGGAACTGCCCCAAGTATTTGGCAGATAAGAAGGATGTCAAGGTGAACAAAGGTATATGTGATATACATGTTATTGATGTGTACCTTACTAGAGCTCGCAGTAGCTGTCGGTGTCAAAACCGGCGGATCTCGGGTAGGGGGTCCCGAACTGTGCGTCTAAGGTTGATGGTAACAGGAGACAGGGGACACGATGTTTACCCAAGTTCGGGCCCTCTCTATGGAGGTAATGCCCTACTTCCTGCTTGATTGATCTTGATGAATATGAGTATTAAAAGAGTTGATCTACCACGAGATTGTAATGGCTAAACCCTAGAAGTCTAGCATGTATGACTACGGTATGGAGTATATCCTTTCTGGACTACACCCTCCAGTTTATATAGACACCGGGGGGATCTAGGTTTAGATAGAGTCGGTTACATAAGATGGAATCTTCATAGTTGTTCGCCAAGCTTGCCTTCCACGCCAAGGAGAGTCTTCTCTGGACACGGGTACAATCTTCGGTCTTCATATCTTCACAGCCCATCAGTCCGGCCCATAGATAACAGGCCGGATGCCCGAGGACCCCTTAATCCATGACTCCCTCAGTAGCCCCTGAACTGGCTTCAGTGACAAGGTATCCAACGCGTAGTGTTGTCTTGGGCATTGCAAGGCGGGTTCCTCCTTCCGAACTCCCGAATAGCCTCCAGTCGAATTGATCATGTCCGGACCTATAACACACATCGCACACAACCGCAGAGAGAATAGAACAACACACGAGTCCAATCTGCTGACAACATTAGTAATGTGACGTCATGCCTGTCCGGTCATAATTTCGAACCGTTTTTCGTCCCACGTTTCGAGACGCGGTTGTCATTGGCACGTCTTGTCAAAGTAGAGATCGTGTCCCCTTATCACGGGATTCTCATCAAGACGGGCGTGGGTAACCCAACTGTGTCATTTACACAGTCCCTGGGAGCAGGCGAATTTTAAGGCAAATGGGGGGTGTTCGATATTCACCACCCTTATAAGTAGATAAGATTCCCCTTTCTTCTCCCATGCTTTCTTCCTGCCTCTCCGTTCTTGAGCTCCAACGCCCAAATCCTCATTCGTTCCCATTCAAACAAACACCCAACCATGTTCGGATCCGGAGCTGGCGGCAAGTGGATGGCCTCCTCCGTTAAGAGGAAAGATATAGAGGAGCTCTGAGAGGCCGGATACCTGGCCAAGGAGATCATTTACCGACTTCCGGCCAGGGGACAGATCGTCCCCACCCCCGAGCCTCATGAGAGAGTGGTGTTCCTCATGCATTTTGTCTGCGGGCTAGGATTCCCTCTTCCCCTGTTTGTCTGCGGACTGATGTTTTATTATGGACTAGATTTCCATGATCTAGCTCCCAACTTTATCCTCAACATCTCGGCATTTATAGCCGTGTGCGAGGCCTTCCTCCACATCCCACCCCATTTCGGCCTATGGCTGAAGACCTTCAATGTAAAGCCGAAGGTGGTGAGCGGTCAACAAGCAGAGTGTGGAGGAGCTATGTGGGGTAGGACGCGCAACATCACCTGGCTCAAAGGTTCTTTCATGGAAACAGTGAAGGGGTGGCAATCGGGGTGGTTCTACATCACCGAGCCACGTGACACCAACTGGACGGCGGCCCTTGAATTTCGATCCAGAGCTCCGATGCGGCTCACCTCCTGGCAAGAGAAGGGCTTAACCTGGGGTTCTCCGGACGAGCTGACAGGGCTCCAGATGTGTGTCTAGAATGTGATATCCAACAAGATCAAGCTTGTCAATGTGATCCAGGTTATGCTCATCCACCGGATCCTCCCGTGCCAACGCCGGACTTGCCATTTGTGGAAATTGATCCGGCGAAGCACCAGACACTGCTAGAGCTCTTCGGCATAATGCACGAGGATATCCGAAAGTGCTTTTCAAGTCCGGCGAGAAGCCACCATCTACAACCGAGGATCATGGGCTTAGCTCAAAGAGCCAAGCCAATTTGGTAAGTTCTTTCACGCTCTCAAGGCATAATCTTTACTAGCGTATTGTGAGAAAGAAGTCTAAGCTCCCCTATCAATTTTTTCCTTAGGCCTGGACCGACATAGCGAGGCGGATTAACTGCCCGGCCCCGCTACCCGAAGACAAAGAGACCCCACTCCTGACGAAGATGTTGTTCCTGGCGCCTTATGAGGTGCCAGAGAAGAAGACCAAGAAGGCGGCCAAGGGGACCAGAAGTGGCCTTCGTCGAAAGGATACTTCGGACCCGTCGTTCGAAGACGAGACTGACCCTTCGGTCGCCGAAGACGACGATGAGGAGGAGGAAGAAGACAACTCCCCCCTGAGGGGGGAAGGAAGAAAAGGGTGGCCTCCATGAACCTGGAGGCGAAGGCACCCAAGAGGGGGAAGGGCTCCCTCACAGATAACTCCTCGTGGGATGCCGATTGCAGTCCGGAACGAATGCCCCAAACCAAGCCTCGGGCCGCTTCGTAAGTAGAAAGACCTTATGCTCGTCCAACTGTATGGCCCTTCCCCTTTGACATATTAATATGTTTAATTTATGCTATTGCAGTCCGGCCCGCGACAGTTCTCCGCAATCCTCGACAGAGGGCTCGCTAGACTCAAAGGAGATGGCTAGCATGTCGCCGCCACCTGCTCACTCGACCTCGCCCAAAGGCGATGACGAGGTGGTGTCCCAAAGGGCCCTTCCCGATCAAGGGGAGGCTCCGAAGATCGTCAGGGCACCGTCCAAGGATGACTCCATGACCACCGGACAAATGGGGGAAGAAGCCCCCATGGGGACTGATGGTGGGGGACGAGTTCCATTCAGCCCTCAACCGGATATCATTCCGGAGACCTGCATGGCTCCAGAA
This sequence comes from Triticum monococcum, assembly GCA_034509565.1. Classification (NCBI taxonomy): domain Eukaryota; kingdom Viridiplantae; phylum Streptophyta; class Magnoliopsida; order Poales; family Poaceae; genus Triticum; species Triticum monococcum. The sequence continues at coordinate 576,557,874 of CM067847.1, forward strand.
TTCAGTGAACGGCCTTCCCCAAAAGGAGGAGGTGTGCCTGTTCTGCTGGTGACCTCTGTCCAACCAGAGGCGTGGGATCATCTGTTGGAAGCACAGCGAGGTGCTTCCATTGTAGATGAGCACCATGTCCTCATGGGTACGGTGATCAAAAAGGTTCAGTCTGCCAAAAGCGGGCCGACCGATGCTTGCACTAGCCTTTTAACAGGCTTTGAGGTAATAATTGTAGAGAGAATATCACAGCGTAGACAGTAGCCCCTGATGCTCTATTCGGTGTTCGGAAAGAAAAGCTGAACAGAGGATCAAAACAATTTTTGCAGGAGTCTAACATATGATGTCTATGTAAATAAGCAGGCATCGCTGATGGCTGCTGCCGCCCATACTGCGGAGGTCTCCGAACTGAAGCGGAGCCTAGAGCGGGCCGAGGAAGAGCTTAGCCTTGTGAATAAGCAGCTAGAGGACAGCCAAGGTATGCAGTAACCTGTGCGTGTATGTTAGGGAGGATGAATACTTCATGCTGACTAAAGTGTCATGGACTATGCTAGGGGCCACGATCAAGGTGGCATCCCTTAAGAAGGCATTAGCCGAGGCCGAGGGCAAAACGGCCAAGGAACACGCTGTACGCGAAAAGCACAAGGCCCGGGTCAGCGAGGTTCAACAAGAGCTTTAGGATGCCGTCAAGAAGTACGAGTCCCTGGAGCGTGATTCTAAGACGCAGGTGTCCGAACTTGCGGAGGCCCGGCAGAGCACACAAGAGGCTCGAGCCGAGTCCCAGAGCACCCTTTAGGAACTCCAGGCGGCTAAGAAGATTGCGGCGGGTAAGGATTTCATTATGCAAAGCTAGTTTGTGAAGGAAACACTCCTTGTACTTATCCGAATTTGGTGCTCTATAGGGGCGTTTATGGATTTGCCGCGTAGCGTATCTGATGCTGCTGAATTCTATCGAGCCGAGGAAGGGAGCTCGAGGGAGAAGCTGTTCTGGTCTCAATATCTTGGACCTGAACATCTGGTATCCTTCAGCGACCAGCTAAAACAGCTGGTCGAGCTGCACAAGGCGACCGAGCTGGCCATGAGGGACCTGATAGTTCGGCAATGGCCTGCCGCGCCGGTACCCAGCAGCTACTTCGGGCTTGTGAAGTGGCTTGTTAGTGCCTGCCCGCGGCTTGAGGTCATAAAGAGGTCGGTCTATATTGAAGGTGCCCGGATGGCATTTGCTCGCTGCAAGATGTGGTGGGCGAAGATGGACGCCGTCGAGCTGACCAAGGGACTGCCGAAGGGCAAGGAGCACCGTACCCCCGAGCACTATTTTGTGGATGTCCTAGAGGGGTCTCGTATTGTAGCCACGCAGTGCGGGCAGGAAATTATTTCCGAGTGAATACACTCGTATTTTGTCTTGTATAATGATAACAAATCCGCTTTGTAATATAACTTATGTTTTGATTGTGTCCTCCTGTGCGGCCATGTTGTATGAAATATGAGGGTTGGCTAGTCGTTGGCTTCTTCCCTCATGTAGGTAGTAGGAGGTGTTCGGGATGGTATCTAAACAATCTTGATCTAATTATATGGTCCTTGAAGGAGTTGTTTAGCGCAACGAACCAGGCAACCAGACTTTACGGCTTGAACGCCCTCACTTAGCCATAGGAGTTTTATAATAAAACATAGGCGCAACCCCTGGTATACAAACCAGAGTGTTGTCACCGTCTGATCGGGAAGTACCGATCCTTCGCGTAATCCGGAAAAATCTCCAATGATTTGAGACCTCCGAACAACTGACCGGCTCTCGCCGCATCATGACAGTCAGTTTTTGGCTTTCTCTACTGAGGTGCTCATCCGGTTTAGATCAGGGCACAATCATAGTAGTTCTAGATTTACTACCCTAGCCGATGTAGCGGAACGTAGGGTAGCAAGCACAGGAGCCGGGCAACCCAACTATTGACCAAAGACATGATTCGGAGCCAATGCATATAATGCTAAATTCAGGGTGCCGAACTATACTTATAAGAAGTGTTCAGACTTTTGTTGCCGTAATGTGGGGTGCTATAAAGCCCGTGGCAAACATCAAAACGTACCAAAGTGTATGGGTGCTACCTGATGGGGTTATCCACAGGGAAACTGAAAAAAGGAAAAGAGAGAAAGAAAACAGAAAAGATGTAAAGGTAAAAACTGGGGTCCTACAGCCCCAGCTACAAACTGTTTTCATTGTAATGTAATTAGTACGTCAAGGCGCATTGATACAAGTAGTGCAATAAGCAACAAGCTATTTAACATGCCGAAACCAGGGGAGAGCTGTATGTGGGTCCTGGAAAACAGGTAGAGTTATCGTTAACGGAATCACCTAAAAAGTCCCTGTATGTCTGCGCTCCTCGCCATCTTGGTGTATTTATCCTTCAAGAGGACCAATAACCAGACCCCCAATGAGGCCTGTAGAATTAAGACCTGAAAGAAAACAAGCAGAGTGAAAGTATGTGTGTATCCGATGTCGGTTGAGCCGTGCCGTGGATCAAAAGCTAGCTATGCCTCCGTCAGTGCCCATGGAATTTTGAGTGTGTAGTTATGTACGTGCGACACGTATGCCACCGCTTGATCAGGGTTGAGACAGAGGCCGGATTGCTAGTCGAGCTCTCGATGAGCCGAGCTCTCCTGCTGCAAAGTAGTTCGGACCCTCTTACGGGTGTCCCAGGGCTCGGCAGCCGAATGGAGGTTCTTCTTGAGAAGGCCGCTTTGTACTTCTGCAGCCAGGGCAGCTGTGTGCTCTTCTGTACGGAGAGAGCATTCCGTATTGCCATTGACTGTTATGATGCCGCATGGGCCGGGCATCTTGAGCTTGAGATAAGCATAGTGTGGCACTGTGTTGAATCGAGAAAACGCAGTTCGTCCGAGCAGTGCATGATAGCCGCTGCGGAACGGGACGATATCGAAGACTAACTCCTCGCTTCGGAAGTTGTCCGGAGATCCGAAGACAACCTCTAATCTGATTGAGCCCATACAACGGGCCTCTACACCTGGAATGACTCCTTTAAAGGTGGTCTTTGTAGGCTTGATCCTTGATGGGTTAAAGCCCATTTTTCGCACTGTATCCTGATAGAGCAGATTGAGGCTGCTACCGCCATCCATAAGGACACGAGTCAGGTGGAACCCAATTATTGGGTCTAAGACCAGTGCGGCTGAGCCTCCGTGACGGATACTGGTCGGGTGATCCCGACGATCAAAAGTGATTGGGCAAGACGACCATGGATTGAATTTTGGGTTCGACTAGCTCTATCGCGTAGACGTCCCTGAGCGCACGCTTGCGCTCCCTCTTGGGGATGTGGGTAGCATATATCATGTTCACCATTTTGACCTGAGGGGGAAACTTCTTCTGTCCCCCTATGTTCGGTTGCCGTGGCTCTTTGTCATCGTCCTCGCTTTGTGATCCCTTTTCCCTATTCTCGGTGTTTAATTTGCCGGCCTATTTGAAAACCCAGCACTCTCTATTTGTATGATTAGGAGGCTTGTCGGGGGTGCCGTGAATCTGGCATGGACGATCAAGTATGCGGTCCAAGCTCGATGAGCCCGAATTGTTATTTTGGAACGGCTTCTTCCGCTGCCCGGACTTAGAGCCACTGAATCCGGTGTTGACCGTCCTATCCTCGGTGTTGTCACTGTTGTTTCGGCGCTTGTATCTATTGCGTCGAGACTTGTCTTTGTTGCTTGTAACTTCAGGGGTGTCAGCATTTCTTGCATTCTTTTTGCTACGGGCCAACCAACTGTCCTCGCCCGCATAAAAGCGGGTCATGAGTGCCGTGAGGTGTCGGGGGTTGCTGATCCCACGTACACCTATGGGGATCGGCGGACCGAGCCCCTTTCGGTTCGGCAGGGGGCGGTGGATGCACAAAGAGCAGATCGAGGCGAACGCATGAGCGACGCGGTCGGTTTACCCAGGTTCGGGCCGCACGGATGTGTAAAACCCTACTCCTGCTTTGGTGGTTGTATTAAGTTCTTGCTCGGGAGCGACGAGTGCTACAGTACGCTCAAGCAGCTGGCGAGACCGAGCGTGAGAATGGTCGTCCCCCCTCCCCTGTTGCGCATGGGCCTCCTTTTATATGTCAAAGGGGTCACCGACAGGTGGCAACAGAGGTGAGGGTAAAAATGTAAAAGTGGTGATAGTTGGGTGTCACCGCTTGCTACAGTTGTATCATACCTAACCCTGACGGCAGGGGACAAAGGCATTAAATGCCTGTCTGTGTCGCCCAGACGGTGCGGAAAGGGACCGTCAGGGGCGCCACCGTTTGCCACGATAGCTATCGTGTCAGCGCCTGCTTGCCACCGCATGCCCCTGGCTGCACAGCCTCCCGCCACGTACGCCAGGAACGGTCCCAGGACGACACGTTGGCGAGTGAGCTAGAGCGCGGGCTGCGGAGTAGTAGCTTGCCCCGGATGTTGTCTTGTCGCATCCGGGAGCTTGTCGCCCACCAGGTCTCGTTAGGACACGTGGCGTGCCGCGGCGAGTTCCTCGGGATGCCTTGGTTGGTCTTCCCGGCAAGCTCCTCTTGCCGGGGTCTTTGTGCTTCCTCCCGGCAAGCTCCTCTTGCCGGGGCCTTGGATACTTTGAGTGGCCTTCCCGGCAAGCTCCTCTTGCCGGGGTCTTGTGCCTTGGCTCGAATACTTTGTTCTTGAATGGCTCCAAAGGAACCACGGAGGGTCTTGGCGGTCGCCCGACAAGCCTTGCCGCGGGTCGCTGCGACTGCCCGTGCACAAGTTCGGGATACTAAGGTACCCCTACTTTAGTACACCGACAGGAGCCCCCGGGCCTGGGCCATACACGGTTTTGAGCGCTGTTGGGCCAGGCCCAAAACAGTGCACGGGCACGCGCGGCCTAGGGCACGCCATAACTCACTCCGCATCCACCGCGCCCTCCCCGCACGGCACGCGTCGAACGCGGCATCGTGGGAGAGATCGTGGGCAGTTTTCGAGGTGCCCACTCCCCATGATCACGGGGTGGGGAGAGGCCGCCTCATCCGTCACCTCGGTTCTGCACGCCTGCCATGTGGCTCCCATGCACTTGGGGCCGCGGACGGCGGAGGCGGGAAACGGGGCCGTCGTGGGTCGAGGCAGCGGGTCGGCCCCAGCTCTCTGCCTTCCCGCGTCTTGATTCGCTGAGCGGGGCGACCGAGCCCCCACCTCGCTCCTTTATAAAGAGTGGGAGGGGAGGACGGAAGCCCGCATTCTCTCATCTCCTCCTTCCTTCAGCTTCTGCTCCCCTTTCTCTCATTCGCCATGGAGAAAGGGAACCCTGGTCCTTCATCAGTGGCGGCGAGGGTCGCCGCCAGACAGTGCATCCCTCCCTCTCCTGCACCCGTGGTGGCGGAGCCAGCCGTAAGGGGAAGAGGGAGGGGGCGAGGTCGTGGACGAAGTCGAGGACGAGGCTGCCGCGCTCGGGGAAGAGGTGGACGGGGCAGCGCGGCGGCCTCGCCTCCGCCAGCGGCTCCTCTTCCCACGGGGGTCCATGTTGGGGACGACCCCTGCGAGTTCTTCGTCAGGCTGCGCCAGGCGCCGCATCATCGACTCCGACTCCCAGCTCCGTTTGCGGGCGCGATGGAGTTGGATCCGCCCGAGACGCTGAGACTGCACATGAGGGGCTGTGGGATCAGCGGCACGCGAGTCCGCGTTGAAGTCCCAGCCCCCGGTGTGATGTATCTTGGTCGAGGGTGGAAGACGTTCCCCCGTATCCACAGCTTGACGGAGGGGCTCACCCTCCATTTTAAGTTGGTGGAGGGTGATCTCCTCTCCGTCAAGGTCTTCGGGTGCTTCGGCACTCGGGCGAAGTGCTGCGTGGACAGCTCCTCTGATAGCAAAGGCCCCTCCTCGAGCGAGAGTGACGAGGAGGGGAGCGACAGTGATGACGAGGGTAGCGGCGGCAGGACGACGGGTCCGACTAGGTGTCGGGCGCCGCTCCGTGCGGCACCGGTGACCCCATCATCCGTGTCGCCGGCTCCTTGAACTCCCCGGGGTCGTCTCCTTGGGCGGCTGGCGTAGGGAGGCTGCGGAAGAGGAAGAGGGCTGGCGGCAAGGCCGTCAAGCCGGAGTACGAGGGCGTGGTGCCCTCGACAGCGTGCTGACGTCCTGCCGCCTCGTCTTCGAGCCCCGCTTCCGGCGCCGCCATCAACGTCCAGCCTTGATGGCCCCCGGGACGTTCTCTTGGTGTCTTCTGGCTCTCGTAGCTCGCCTAGGCGCCCCTTTTGCCCTTCTCGCCTCCTTGACCTACCTCCTGAAGACAGGGACAAGAAAAGGATTATGGGCACCTTATCTTTTTAATTTGTAAGCCTTCGGGCCTTAGTTGCATTTAAAACTTGTAATCCTCTCTTTCATGTTTTTCATCCCCTATGGACTGTACCTGTGAGGAATGTTTTTTTAATGAAAAGGGGATGTTTGCCGGGTCATTTGTCTCGCGGGTAGAACCCACGTCAAGGAGCAAATCCTTGGTATCTTTCAGATAGACACTCCTTCCCTGACAACAGGCCCTGCCGTCTACCCACGTCGCTTGACCTTTCTCACGCTTTTGACGGAGGCAGGGACGAGGCGGGTACGGCCCCTCATTTCATCCCTTTGCTGCCGCGACTACGACCAAAACTTGGCCCCAGGAACGGGCCCCAGGGCCTAGAGCTAAGGGAGCACGGTAGTTTTCGGGAAGAAACGAGGTTTCGTATTCCCCAGTCCATAAGAGAATGCATGAAGAGGGATGAAAGACTTATCTGAGATTGCAGCCCCCGGCAACTCTGGCTTGCCGTGGGTGAACCTTGGTACTTGCAGCCCCCGGCAACACTGGCTTGCCGGGGTCCAAATGCCGGCACGTTCTTCTTCTCCTTTTCGTCCTCAGGCGGTCCGGCAAGGATATGCGAGCCCTGCGAACCAAAGGAAATGAAAGAAAGGCAAAGGGACACACACTCGACCTCAAAGTTAGGGGTTAGCCGCTATTAAGCACTATCAACCCTAACCAAGGACCCGACTCGACCTAGCATGCATGCTATAACTCTGGGCACCAGCGCTTCATTTACTTGTGCTCAGGGTCTGCGCCTGGCTTTGTACAAAGGATTACATGCAACAGCGGCAAGACTTGTACAAAAGGGTGGTTGCCGGACAGGGTCCGACAACCGCGCCTTACGGGTAAAACTTATGAAGATGCTCGATATTCCAGGAGTTGCTCACTGGTACGCCATCTTCGGTCTCCAGGCGGACAGTGCCAGGCTTGGTGACTCGTTTCACCCGGTAAGGGCCTTCCCACTTCGGCGTCAACTTGTTGGAATTCTTGGCGGACTGAACGCGCCGAAGAACAAGGTCGCCTTCCTCGAGACTTCTGGCGTTAACTTTGCGGCTATGATAGCGGCGCAAAGCTTGCTGGTAGCGAGTGGCTCGCACAGCAGCCTGAAGACGATCTTCCTCAAGGAGCAGCGCGTCATCTTGCCGCAGCTGCTCTTGCTCAAGCTCATCATAAGCGAGCACTCGAGGTGACCCGTATACGAGTTCCATGGGGATAACTGCCTCCGCTCCATAGACTAGAGCGAAGGGTGTCTGGCCAGTGGCTCGATTTGGCGTCGTCCTGATTGACCAAAGAACCACCGGCAGCTCCTCGATCCAGTTGCGTCCGCACTTGTGCAGCCTGTCGAAAGTTCTAGTCTTGAGCCCGCGCAGCACTTCAGCATTTGCCCTTTCAGCTTGACCGTTGCTTCTCGGGTGAGCAACAGAAGCGAAGCAGACCTTGGCGCCAAGATCTTGGACATACCGCATGAAGGTGCGGCTCGTAAATTGGGTACCGCTGTCAGTGATTATCTTGTTGGGGATTCCGAAAGGGCAGACAATCGACCTGAAGAACTTGACTGCTGACTGTGCTGTCACCTTCCTCACTGGTTCCACTTCCGGCCACTTTGTGAACTTGCCGATTGTGACGTACAAGTACTCAAAGCCCCCGACAGCTCGGGGAAAGGGGCCGAGGATATCGAGCCCCCAGACCGAAAATGGCCAGGATAAAGGGATCGTCTGGAGAGCTTGAGCTAGCTGGTGTATCTGCTTGGAATGGAACTGGCACGCTTCACACTTGGTTACTTGTGCAGTTGCATCCTGGAGGGCTGTCGGCCAGAAGAAGCCTTGCCGGAATGCTTTTCCGACAAGAGCTCTTGCACCAATGTGGTGACCACATATGCCTCCGTGTATCTCTGCCAACAGCTTCTGTCCATCTTCCCAAGGAATACACTTCAATTTCACACCGTTGAGTCTTCTTATGCACAGTGTGTTGTCGACAAACTGGTACATACTAGACTGCTGGGCTACTCTTTCCGCTTCTTCTGGTTCCTCGGGAAGATCTCCTATCTGAAGGAAATGGACAATCTGCTGCGCCCATGTTGGAGCCTGTGGCTCGACAACAAGGACTAAAGGCACATCTGCTGCTGCGGCAACATCCGCTTCTACGGCAAGAGCCCGTGGCTCTGCCGGAGCTTGACGTTCCCCGGCAAGCTTGCCGGAGCAAAACTTGTCGGGAGAATCTGCTTCAACGGAACAAACCCTGGGGCTTGCCGGAGCAGACTGCTCCTCAGCATTCTTGGCATCGATCTTGGGGACCTTCTTGGCGGCGGCTTCGGGAAGCTCTGCCGGAAGATAGTCACCAGAAATCAACTTCCTCTTCTTGCTCTGTCCAGTTGATGGTGTTACGGATGGCTGAGTCAGCTTGAGCACAAAAATCCCTGGTTCCACAGGTAATTTAAGTGCAGCGCACTTCAACAGGCCATCGGCAATGTCGTTCTCAGCTCTTGGAACATGTTCCATTTGCAGGCCGTCAAAGCGCTCTTCTAGCTTCCGCACTTCATCAATGTAAGCTTCCATCAACGGACTCTGGTAAACCTTGTTCACCTGGCGGACGACAAGCTGCGAGTCACCCCTGACAATGAGCTTCTTAATCCCAAGTTCTGCCGCGATCCTGAGACCGGCAAGCAGGCCTTCATATTCTGCAGTATTGTTTGTCGCTTGCTCCTTGGGAAAGTGCATCTGGACCATGTACTTGAGGTGCTCTCCGGTGGGTGCGACAAGCAGTACACCAGCACCGGCGCCTTGCAGCGAGAAGGCACCGTCAAAGTACATGAGCCACTCTTTGCTTGCTTCCTTGGCGGGGATGCTCGTCTCCGGAATTTCTTCGTCTGGAGTTGGCGTCCATTCTGCTAGGAACTCTGCCATTGCTCTGCTCTGGATTGTTGATGTACTCTCAAACTTGAGGCCAAAGCTTGACAGTTCCAGTGCCCACTCGACAATCCTGCATGTTGCTTCTGGATTTTGCAATATCCTCTTCAGCGGAAAGCGAGTGACAACTGTGATCTCATGTGCTTGGAAGTAATGGCGCAGCTTTCTCGAGGCCATGAGAAGGCCGAAAAGCAACTTCTGCACACCAGAGTACCTTGACCTAGCCCCCTGCAAAAGGGAACTGACAAAGTAAACTGGGCGTTGCACCATCTTCTTCTGTATCTCCTCTTGCATCTGCGCAGACCCTTGCTTGTCGGGACTAGAGCTTGTCGGGGAAGCCCCCTGCTTGTCGCTGGATGTGCTTGCCACGGTCGCTGGCTCGTCATCGGCCTCCCTCTCCGCTACTAACGCAGCACTAACCACTTGATTGGTTGCCGCTATGTACAGCAGCAACTTCTCTTGTGGTTTAGGTGCGACAAGTGTTGGGGTGGAGGACATGTATCTCTTCAAGTCTTGCAGCGCAGCCTCCGCTTCCGGAGTCCATTTCATTGGACCTGCCCTTTTCAAAATTTTGAAAAATGGCAGGGCGCGCTCAGCAGACCGAGAGATAAACCTGCTGAGAGCAGCCACGCAGCCGGCAAGCTTCCATACATCCTTGACGCGCTTTGGTGCTTCGATCTGCTCAATGGCCTTGATCTTGTCGGGATTAGCTTCAATTCCCCGCTGAGACACAAAGAACCCGAGAAGTTTGCCGGAAGGGACTCCAAACACACACTTCTCGGGGTTGAGCTTGAGGTTGACCTTGCGCAGATTTGCAAAAGTCTCTTCTAAGTCTTGGATCAGAGTTGCCCTGTCTTTGCTTTTGACGACTATATCATCCATGTAAGCTTCTACATTTCTGTGTATCTGTGGCTTCAAAGCGATATGGACTACTCTGGCAAATGTTGAACCAGCATTCTTTAATTCGAAAGGCATCCGTACGAAACAGTACGTGCCACATGGAGTAATGAATGCGGTTTTCTCCTCATCCTCTTCTGCCATGAAGATATGATGGTATCCTGAATATGCGTCAAGAAATGAAAGCAACTCACATCCGGCTGTGGAGTCAACAATCTGGTCAATGCGCGGCAAGGGAAATGGATCTTTGGGACAAGCTTTATTAACATCAGTAAAGTCAATACAAAGCCTCCATTTCCCATTCGCCTTGCGCACTACAACCGGATTGGCCAACCACGTGGGATGGAGCACCCCTCTGACAAGGCCTGCTGCTTCCAATTTCTTGATTTCTTCTGCTATGAATTCTTGGCGCTCCACTGCCTGTTTCCTGACCTTCTGCTTGACGGGCCGCGCATGAGTACAAACGGCAAGATGGTTCTCAATTACCTTCCTGGGAACACCGGGGATGTCAGACGGTTGCCATGCAAACACGTCGACATGCGCCCGCAGGAAAGTAATGAGCGCGCTTTCCTATTTAGGGTCAAGCGTGGCACTGATGGTGAAGGTACCACCAGTGCTGTCCTCCTTGGCGGGCACCTTCTTGGTAAGTGGTGGAGCCGCCATCATCTTCTTACTCTTGCCGGTGGAGCTCGATGGTGCGTCCTCGACGGCGGTGCAGCACTCCGAAGAGGCGCGCTTGCCGGAGTAGGCATCAGAGCTCTTGCCGGACTTGGTCTTCTTCTTCCCCCCGGGAGCTTCAGCGGCAAGTGTCTCGCGGTCTGTCGCGGCAGCAGCTTCCTGGTAGATCTTGTCGGCGCAGATAAGGGCATCCTTCTTGTCGCCAGGGACGGAGATGACGCTTATCGGGCCTGGCATCTTGAGCATGTTGTATGCATAGTGAGAGGCCACCATGAACTTGGCGAGTGCGGGACGGCCAAGTATCCCATTGTAAGGCAATGGGAAATCAGCAACGTCAAAAGTGACCCTCTCCGTTCTGAAATTCAGCTCGCTGCCAAATGTCACCGGCAACGTGACCTTCCCTTTCGGCTTGCTCCTTCTCGGGTTAATTCCTTGGAATGTACCGGTTTCTTCGAGATCGCTGTCCGGGATCTAGAGTTTCTGGAGCACAGCGGAGGAGATCAGATTTAGGCCGGCCCCGCCGTCAACTAGCATCTTAGTGACTTTGAGGTTGCGGATTGTTGGCGAGACGAACAACGGCAGGCACCCGACCGCAGTTGTGCGATCAGGGTGGTCCTCAATGTCAAAGACGATAGGCGTGCTGGACCACTTTAGAAGCTTGCGTGATTCGACAGGTGGCTCTGCCGCATTAACTTCCCGGAGCCACTATTTGAGTTGGTGGTGGGAAGTATGCAGAGAAGCGCCACCGTCAACACACAAGACTTCTGTAGCCTTCTGAAACTCCTGCTCGCTGTTCTCAACATCATCCATGTCTTCGTCGTCGTCTTCGTCCTTGTCGCGGCCGCGGGGAGGTCTGTCTCCTTGCCGCTGCTTGGCCTTGCCGCGGCTTCCTCCCTAGCCAGCGCGCTTCTTGCCGGCTTCTCCACCGCCTCCTTGGGCTCTCTCCTTGTCGCGCCGCTCGTACTCAGCTTTTTGTTGCTGGACAAGCTGCTCGACCCTCTTGCAGTTCTGGAGATAGTGGCCCTTGGTGCGGTGAATCTTGCAGTACTGCTTGCCGGAGCCGTCCTGCTTGTCGGCGACCGCCACAGCCTGGCAGTTGGTGCACGCGGCAACCTCCTTGCCGGAGCTGCCAACTTTGGCTTGCTTGGCGGGGCCGTCATCGCCGGACTGCTCAACGACTAGTACCTCTTTGCCGCTCTTCTTCCTGTTGCGCCTCCGGTTTTTCCTTGCCGGGGCGGCATCCTCGCTGTCAGACCCCCCTGCTCTAGCATCTTCTCCGGGGAGTTTCCTCCCTTCTTCAGTGCGTGCACACTTGTCGGCCAGGGCGTACAGGTCGCTAACGTCTCTGATCCTGCTCATCGCCATCTCCTCCCGCATCCTGCGATTACGCACGTTCTGATGGAACGCGTTGATAACCGCGGCAGGGTGGATGTCTGGGATGTTGCGCTGCACGTGGCTGAATCTCTGGATATACTTGCGCAGGGGTTCTCCTTCCTTCTGGGCAAGCAGGTGGAGGTCACTCTCTTGGCCATGTGGTTTGTGGCCGCCTGTAAAGGCGCCGACAAACTGATGGCACAAGTCCGCCCAAGAGGATACGGAGTTGTCCGGCAAGTGCGTGAGCCAGGATCTGACTTCGGGCTTGAGCACGAGCGGGAAGTAGTTGGCGAGGACCTTGTCGTCTCGCCCCCCGGCAGCTTGCACCGCAATGGTGTAGATGCTGAGGAACTCCGACGGGTGCGACTTGCCGTCGTACTTCTCCGGCACGCCTGGCTTGAAATGTTTCTGGTTGGGCCACTGGACTTGCCGCAGCTCACGGGTAAACGCAGGACAACCTGCCGCATACGGCAAGTTACCTGGCTCTCCGGGTGCATGCATGTCAACAGAGGGCCCAGCGCGCAGGTCTGATTGACGCCGCGCTTCTCTTCGGCGCTCGATGCGTGTTCGAGCGTCTTCTTGCTGTCTCTCATGAAGAACTTGGCGTTGATCGCGACGAGCTCGCGGATCTGACGACGCGGTGGAGTAGCTGTCGAGGTGGATCCGGCGAGTCAGCGATCTTGGCCTTCGGGGCGGAGAGTGCACAGTGGTTGCACCCTCGCCGGTCTTGTCGCCACCGGCTTGTGCCTGGCTGACTTGCCGCGGCAGCGATGCGCTCGGTTGCTGTGGATTGTCACCGTTGGTGAAGCCGATGAGGCTCTGGATAGTGGCCCTCCAGTCATCGATCTTCTCTGGCGCTGGAGGGTAGTCTAGGAGCAGCTGGGCACGCGCTAACGCTTCCGCCGAAGTGGTGGGCGGCGGCGGCGAACGGTGCGAGGAGCGAGATATGCTCGGACTTCTAACTGCGTTAGAAGGAGCAACATCTCGTCCAAGCGACCGCGCCACGCTCGCGCCAGTATGTTGGCGTGCATGCTTGTCTTGAGCACTCCGGGATCCGCCAGCTTGATCTTGGCCCAGCAGACGTATGGTACCGTGGGTACCATGACGCTGCTGGTCCCGCGCCTCCTGGGACGGGCGCGGTGCGTGTACGGACGCCGAGGTCTTGGAGTGCGCGCGGTTGTTGTGGGAGGCGACCGCGCCGCCGACGTGCGGCGCAGCCTTGTCCTTGGACCCGACTGCACCATGAGTCCCCCCGTCGTCGCCCGCTCTTCCGCCGGCGCCTACCCCACCAGCCGTTCGCTCTGGCGATGGTGGGATCGGCGCAGACGGAGCGGCTACCTCCGAAGCCTTCTTCTTCGGCGGCATGTTGATGAAGAAAATGAAGATTCGGCTCGCGCGTGCGCCGGATCAGGTTCGCACAACCTTGACGCGCCCCCTACCTGGCGCGCCAAAGATGTCAGGGGTTGCTGATCCTACGTACACCTATGGGGATCGGCGGACCGAGCCCCTTTCGGTTCGGCAGGGGGTGGTGGATGCACAAAGAGCAGATCGAGGCGAACGCATGAGCGACACGGTCGGTTTACCCAGGTTCGGGCCGCACGGATGCGTAAAACCCTACTCCTGCTTTGGTGGTTGTATTGAGTTCTTGCTCGGGAGCGACGAGTGCTACAGTACGCTCAAGCAGCTGGCGAGACCGAGCGTGAGAATGGTCGTCCCCCCTCCCCTGTTGTGCATGGGCCTCCTTTTATATGTCAAAGGGGTCACCGACAGGTGGCAACAGAGGTGAGGGTAAAAATGTAAAAGTGGTGGTAGTTGGGTGTCACCGCTTGCTACAGTTGTATCATACCTAACCCTGACGGCAGGGGACAAAGGCATTAAATGCCTGTCTGTGTCGCCCAGACGATGCGGAAAGGGACCGTCAGGGGCGCCTGCTTGCCACCGCATGCCCCTGGCTGCACAGCCTCCCGCCACGTACGCCAGGAACAGTCCCAGGCGACACGTTGGCGGGTGAGCTGGAGCACGGGCTGCGGAGTAGTAGCTTGCTGCGGCAAGCGCCTTGCCACGGATGTTGTCTTGTCGCGTCCGGGAGCTTGTCGCCCACCGGGTCTCGTCGGGACACGTGGCGTGCCGCGGCGAGTTCCTCGGGATGCCTTGGTTGGTCTTCCCGGCAAGCTCCTCTTGCCGGGGTCTTTGTGCTTCCTCCCGGCAAGCTCCTCTTGCCGGGGCCTTGGATACTTTGAGTGGCCTTCCCGGCAAACTCCTCTTGCCGGGGTCTTGTGCCTTGGCTCGAATACTTTGTTCTTGAATGGCTCCAAAGGAACCACGGAGGGTCTTGGCGGTCGCCCGGCAAGCCTTGCCGCGGGTCGCTGCGACTGCCCGTGCACAAGTTCGGGATACTAAGGTACCCCTACTTTAGTACACCGACATGAGGGCTGCCATGTATTTTGGCTTTTCTTGGCCGAGGTGGCGAGCGAGCCATTCATCGCGGATGCTATGTTTAAAAGCTGCTAGAGCTTCAACGTCCGGACAGTCGACAATTTGGTTCTTTTTAGTTAAGAACCTTGTCCAGAATTTCCTGGCGAACTCTCCGGGCTATTGAACTATATGGCTTAAGTCATCAGGGTCCGGGGGTCGAACATATGTACCTTGGAAGTTATCAAGGAAAGGCTCTTCCAATTCCTCCCAGCTGCCAATGGAATTTTCAGGAAGGCTGTTTAGCCAATGCCGAGCTGGCCCTTTGAGTTTTAGAGGGAGGTATTTTATGGCGTGGAGGTCATCTCTACGGGCCATATGGATGTGGAGAATGAAGTCCTCAATCCACACTGCGGGGTCCGTGGTTCCGTCGTATGATTCTATGTTCACGGGCTTGAATCCTTCGGGGAATTCGTGATCCAGGACCTCATCAGTGAAGCAATGAGGATGTGCGGGTCCTCTATATCGGGCCTTATCGTGATGCAGCTCTGATGGAGTCCGTCTGCAGTGTTCGGTCCCTGTATGACTCGGTTTGTCATGTCCGAATAGGTGGCCGTGGTCACGTGTCGAGGCACGTCGTCGCGATCCGTAGATTGATCTTGTATGTCCTGCTTTATTGTTCAGGTTCTGCCGAAGGTCACATGTATGGCCGTGGGCTAATTTACCTCTACCTGAGTGATGAGGCGGGGCGGGCTGGTGTTCGGCATGAGTTGCCATTTTGTCCCGACCACATGGTGGTCGGTCGGCCGTATTGTGCGATGGTGATATGTACTCCGGCGCCTCCTCGTCGAACTGAGGTAGGAATTTGCGCTTTGGGTAGCTTTTGGTTGGGCGCTTGAGGCCGTATTCTTCGGCTGCTAGGACATCAGTCCATTTATCATTGAGCAGATCTTGGTTAGCTTGAAGCTGCTGCTGCTTCTTTTTCAGGCTCCTTGCCGTGGCTATTAGCTGGCGCTTGAAGCGCTCCTGCTCAAGAGGTTCCTCGGGCACGATGAAATCTTCGGTGCCAAGGCTCACCTCATCTTCGGAGAGCAGGAGGTAATTATCGTCCTTCGAATCTTCGTGTGTGGCCTGTTTAACAGGGCTAACCTGCACATCTTCCCGTTCATCTTGTTTGTTTGCTTTATCGACGGGGTCTTCATTGTCTTCGGCACCTTCTGGAGCGTCATCTTCTCGTGTGCCGGTGTTGCTGTCTTTACTGCGACGTGACTTAGAGCGGCGCCACTAACGCCGACGCTTGGACTGTATTTCGGATGGTTTATCCTCAACTAGGTCTTCCTTATCATCGCCGATGTTCTCCTTTGGTGCATCCACCATGTATACGTCATACGAGGAAGTGGCCGTCCAGCGTCCGGTGAACGGTGGTTTCTGGGCCTCTTCTTCTCCGGCATCATCGTCCATACCGTCGATGTCCTCGGAGTCGTAATCAAGTTCGTCGGTCAAATCCTTGATTGTGGCTATAAAGTGGGTGGCGGGTGGGAAGTAAAATTCTCCATCGCCAGCCCCTAGTTCGAGCTGGATATAGTTCGGCTAAGAGTCCTCCGCCAAGGACAGGTTTTTTAATGAGTTGAGCACATCGCCCAAAGGCGAGTGCTGGAAGATGTCTGCGGCGCTGAATTTGAAGATTGATAAAAGATCAAGCTTGGCGTCCGTGGTCTCGCACGGTTCGGAACCTACGGCCGGAGACGAGTCCGGCGTTCCGATGGCATAGGCATAGTGTGAGACCAGGTCCATGTGCGGCTACAACGCCATGGAGTCTGCGGCCTCCAAGGTGGCGTTAATCCTCCCGTCTTTGGATGGCCTTGCCTGCTCTGGCTCTAGGGCCAGAGCGGTTATAGGAGCGATCTCCTGGATGCGGCCCGATGACCGATTTTGGTTATGATCATCGGGGTGACCGGGAGCGGCCACCTCAGTATCGAATCTGGCAAAGATCAAGTCTCCACGGATGTCCACGACGTAGTTCAAGCTCCCGAATCCGACCTGATGGCCAGGGGCGTAGCTTTTGATCTGCTCTAGATGGCCAAATGAGTTGGCCCATAGTGCGACGCCGCCGAACACGAAGATCTGCCCTGGGAGGAAAGTTTCTCCGCAGACAGCGTCATTATTGACGATTGAAGGGGCCATCGACCCTTTCAGCGACAGCATAGAGGAACTCTCAATGAAAGCAGTAATGTCGGTGTCAAAACCGGCGGATCTCGGCTAGGGGGTCCCGAACTGTGCGTCTAAGGTTGATGGTAACAGGAGACAGGGGACACGATGTTTACCCAGGTTCGGGCCCTCTCTATGGAGGTAATACCCTACTTCCTGCTTGATTGATCTTGATGAATATGAGTGTTACAAGAGTTGATCTACCACGAAATCGTAATGGCTAAACCCTAGAAGTCTAGCATGTATGACTACGGTATTGAGTATATCCTTTCCGGACTACACCCTCCGGTTTATATAGACACCGGGGGGATCTAGGTTTACATAGAGTCGGTTACAAAAGATGGAATCTTCATAGTTGTTCGCCAAGCTTGCCTTCCACGCCAAGGAGAGTCTTATCTGGACACTGGTACAGTCTTCGGTCTTCATATCTTCACAACCCATCAGTCCGGCCCATAGATAACAGGCCGAATGCCCGAGGACCCCTTAATCCATGACTCCCTCAATAGCACCTGGGTATTTGATACTGTTTCTGTTGCTAATATTTGCAACTCGAAACAGGGACTACAGATTAAGCGAAGACTGGCTAAGGACGAGGAGACGATGCGCGTGGGAAATGGTTCCAAAGTCGATGTGATCGTCGTCAGCACGCTACCTCTACATCTACCTTCGGGATTGGTTTTAGACCTAAATAATTGTTATTTGGTGTCAGCGTTAAGCATGAACATTATATCTGGATCTTGTTTGATGCGAGATGGTTATTCATTTAAATCTGAGAATAATGGTTGTTCTATTTATATGAGTAATATCTTTTATGGTTATGCACCCTTGAAGAGTGGTCTATTTGTGTTGAATCTCGATAGTAGTGATACACATATTCATAATGTTGAAGCCAAAAGATGCAGAGTCGATAATGATAGTGCAACTTATTTGTGGCACTGCCATTTGGGTCATATTGGTGTAAAGCGCATGAAGGAACTCCATACTGATGGACTTCTGGAATCACTTGATTATGAATCACTTGGTACTTGCGAACCATGCCTCATGGGCAAGATGACTAAAACGCCATTCTCCAAACCAATGGAGCGAGCAACAGATTTATTGGAAATCATACATACTGATTTATGTGGTCTGATGAATATTGAAGCTCGCGGCGGGTATCATTATTTTCTCACCTTCATGGATGATTTGAGCACATATGGGTATATCTACTTAATGAAACATAAGTCTGAAACTTTTGAAAAGTTTAAAGAATTTCAGACTGAAGTGGAAAATCATCGTATACAAGAAAATAAAGTTTCTACGATCTGATCGTGGAGGAGAATGTTTGAGTTATGAGTTTGGTCTACATTTAAAACAATGCGGAATAGTTTCGCAACTCACGCCACCCAGAACACCACAACGTAATGGTGTGTCCGAACATCGTAATCGTACTTCACTAGATATGGTGCGATCTATGATGTCTCTTACTGATTTACCGCTATCGTTTTGGGGTCATGCTTTAGAGACAGGTGCATTCACGTTAAATAGGGCACCATCGAAATCCGTTGAGACGACGCCTTATGAACTGTGGTCTGGCAAGAAACCAAAGTTGTCATTTCTTAAAGTTTGGGGCTGCGATGCTTATGTGAAAAAACTTCAACCTGATAAGCTCGAACCCAAATCGGAGAAGTGTGTCTTCATAGGATACCCAAAGGAGACTGTTGGGTACACCTTCTATCATAGATCCAAAGGCAAGACATTTGTTGCTAAGAATGGATCCTTTCTAGAGAAGGAGTTTCTCTCGAAAGAAGTGAGTGGGAGGAAATTAGAACTTGATGAGGTAACTGTACCTGCTCCCTTATTGGAGAGTAGTTCATCACAGAAACCGGTTCCTGTGACACCTACACCAATTAGTGAGGAAGATAATAATGATGATCATGAAACTTCAGATCAAGTTACTACTGAACCTCGTAGGTCAACCAGAGTAAGATCCGCGCCAGAGTGATACGGTAATCCTGTTCTGGAGGTCATGTTACTTGACCATGACGAACCTACGAACTATGAGGAAGCGATGATGAGCCCAGATTCTGCAAAATGGCTTGAAGCCATGAAATCTGAGATGGGATCCATGTATGAGAACAAAGTGTGTACTTTGGTTGACTTGCCCGATGATCGGCAAGCCATCGAGAATAGATGGATCTTCAAGAAGAAGACTGAAGCTGACGGTAATGTTACTGTCTACAAAGCTCGACTTGTTGCAAAAGGTTTTCGACAAGTTCAAGGAGTTGACTACGATGAGACCTTCTCACCCGTAGCGATGCTTAAGTCCGTCCGAATCATGTTAGCAATTGCCGCATTTTATGATTATGAAATTTGGCAAATGGATGTAAATACTGCATTCCTTAATGGATTTCTGGAAGAGGAGTTGTATATGATGCAACCTGAAGGTTTTATTGATCCAAAGGGTACTAACAAAGTGTGCAAGCTCCAGCGATCCATTTATGGACTGGTGCAAGCCTCTCAGAGTTGGAATAAAAGTTTTGATAGTGAGATCAAAGCATATGGTTTTATGCAGACTTTCGAAGAAGCCTGTATTTACAAGAAAGTGAGTGGGAGCTCTATAGCATTTCTAATATTATATGTGGATGACATATTGTTGATTGGAAATGATATAGAATTTCTGGATAGCATAAAAGGATACTTGAATAAGAGTTTTTCAATGAAAGACCTCGGTGAAGCTGCTTATATATTAGGCATCAAGATTTATAGAGATAGATCAAGACGCTTAATTGGACTTTCACAAAGCACATACCTTGATAAAGTTTTGAAGAAGTTCAAAATGGATCAAGCTAAGAAAGGGTTCTTGCCTATGTTACAAGGTGTGCAATTGAGTAAGACTCAATGCCCGACCACTTCAGAAGATAGAGAGAAAATGAAAATTGTTCCCTATGCTTCAGCCATAGGCTCAATCATGTATGCAATGCTGTGTACCAGACCTGATGTGTGCCTTGCTATTAGTTTAGGAGGGAGGTAGCAAAGTAATCCATGAGTGGATCACTGGATAGCGGTCAAGAACATCCTGAAATACCTGAAAAGGACTAAGGATATGTTTCTCATTTATGGAGGTGACAAAGAGCTCATCGTAAATGGTTACGTCGATGCAAGCTTTGACACTGATCCGGATGATTCTAAATCGCAAAGCGGATACGTGTTTATATTGAACGGAGGAGCTGTCAGTTGGAGCAGTTCTAAACAAAGCGTCGTGGCGGGATCTATGTGTGAAGCGGAGTACATAGCTGCTTCAGAAGCAACAAATGAAGGAGTCTGGATGAAGGAGTTCATATCCAATCTAGGTGTCATACCTAGTGCATCGGGTCCAATGAAAATCTTTTTTGACAATACTGGTGCAATTGCCTTGGCAAAGGAATCCAGATTT
This sequence comes from Triticum monococcum, assembly GCA_034509565.1. Lineage (NCBI taxonomy): Eukaryota > Viridiplantae > Streptophyta > Magnoliopsida > Poales > Poaceae > Triticum > Triticum monococcum. Next base: position 576,578,059 of record CM067847.1, read on the forward strand.
CACAAGAGAACCAAGCACATCAAGAGACGCTTCAATTCCATCTAGGATCAAGTCCAGGTGGGAGACATAGAGATATGCAAGATACATACGGATCTGAATGTTGCAGACCCGCTGACTAAGCCTCTTCCACGAGCAAAACATGATCAGTACCAAGACTCCATGGGTGTTAGAATCATTACTGTGTAATCCAGATTACTGACTCCAGTGCAAGTGGGAGACTGAAGGAAATATGCCCTAGAGGCAATAATAAAGTTATTATTTATTTCCTTATTTCATGGTAAATGTTTATTATTCATGCTAGAATGGTATTAACCGGAAACATAATACATGTGTGAATACATATACAAACATAGTGTCACTAGTATGCCTCTACTCGACTAGCTCATTGATCACAGATGGTTAAGTTTCCTAGCCATAGACATGAGTTGTTATCTAATCAATGGGATCACATCATTAGGAGAATGATGTGATTGACTTGACCCATTTCGTTAGCTTAACACTTGATCGTTTCGGTTTACTGCTATTGCTTTCTTCATGACTTATACATGTTCCTATGACTATGAGATTATGCAACTCCCGAATACCGTAGGAACACTTTGTGTGCTACCAAACGTCACAACGTAACTGGGTGATTATAAAGGTGCTCTACAGGTGTCTCCGATGATGTTCATGGAGTTGGCATAGATCAAGAATAGGATTTGTCACTCCGATTGTCGGAGAGGTATCTCTAGGCCCTCTCGGTAATGCACATCACTATAAGCCTTGCAAGCAATGTGACTAATGTGTTAGTTGTGGGATGTTGCATTACGGAATGAGTAAAGAGACTTGCCGGTAACGAGATTGAGCTAGGTATTGGGATACCGATGATCGAATCTGGGGAAAGTAACATACCAATGACAAAGGGAACAACATATATTGTTAGGCGGTTTGACCGATAAAGATCTTCGTAGAATATGTAGGAACCAATATGAGCATCCAGGTTCCGCTATTGGTTATTGACCGGAGACATGTCTCAGTCATGTCTACATAGTTCTCGAACCCGTAGGGTCCGCATGCTTAAAGTTCCGTGACGATCGGTATTATGAGTTTATATGTTTTTGATGTACCGGAGGTAGTTCAGAGTCCCGGATATGATCACGGACATGACGAGGAGGCTCGAAATGGTCGAGACATAAAGATTGATATATTGGAAGCCTACATTTGGACATCAAAAGAGTTCCGGGTGAAATCGGGATTTTACCGGAGTGCTGGATGGGTTACCGGAACCCCCCGGGGGTTAATAGGCCTTGTTGGGCCCTAGTGGAGAGAGAGAGGGGCCGGCCAGGGCAGGCCACACGCCCCTAACCCTCTGGTCCGAATTGGACTAGGAGGGGGCGCCCCCCTTTCCTTCTCCTTCTCCTCCTTCCTTTCCGCCTCCTAGTAGGAGTAGGAAAGAGGGGAATCCTACTCCTACTGGGAGGAGGATTCCTCCTCCTGGCGCGCCCTCTAGGGCCGGCCGGCCTCCCCCCTTGCTCCTTTATATACAGGGCAGGGGGGCACCTCTAGACACACAAGTTGATCATTGATATCTCCCAGCCATGTGCGGTTCCCCCCTCCACCATAATCCACCTCGGTCATACTGTAGCGATGCTTAGGCGAAGCCCTGCAACGGTAGCTTCATCAACATCGTCACCATGCCGTCGTGCTGATGAAACTCTTCCCCGAGCTTTACTGGATCGTGAGTTCACGGGACGTCACCGAGCTGAACGTGTGCTGAACGCGGAGGTGCCATACGTTCGGTACTGAGGATCGGTCGATCGTGAAGACGCATGACTACATCAACCGCGTTGACATAAAGCTTCCACTTAACGGTCTATGAGGGTACATGGACGACACTCTCCCCTCTCATTGCTATGCATCACCATGATCTTGCGTGTGCGTAGGAAAATTTTGAAATTACTACGTTCCCCAACAGATACGTCTCCAACGTATCTATAATTTTTGATTGTTCCATGCTATTATATTATCTGTTTTGGATGTTTAATGGGATTTAATATGCACTTTTATATTATTTTTGGGACTAACCTATTAACCGAAGGCCCAGTGCAAATTGCTATTTTTTGCCTATTTCAGTGTTTCGTAAAAAAGGAATATCAAATGGAATCCAAACGGAACGAAACCTTCACGAGGATCTTTCTTGGAATAAACGTCACCCATGTGACTTGGAGTACAAGTCTAGAAGTCCGCGAAGCTTCCACAAGGCAGGGGGCGCACCCAGGTGGGTAGGCGCGCCCCCACCCTCGTGGGCCCCAAGGAGCTCCACCGACCTACTTCTTCTTGCGGTGTCCTTTCCCAGTGACAGTAGGGGCAGCAAGGCACGTATTGTATTGTTGCCATCGAGGATAAAAAGATGCGGTTTATATCATATTGCTTGAGTTTATCCTTCTACATCATGTCATCTTGCCTAATGCGTTACTCTGTTCTTATGAAATTAATACTCTAGATGCATGCTGGATAGCGGTCGATGTGTGGAGTAATAGTAGTAGATGCAGAATTGTTTTGGTCTACTTGACACGGACGTGATGCCCATGTTCATGATCATGCCTAGATATTCTCATAATTATGCGCTTTTCTATCAATTGCTCGGCAGTACTTTGTTCACCCATCGTAATATATGCTATCATGAGAAAAGCCACTAGTGAAACCTATGTCCGCCGGGTCTACTTTACATCATATAAGTTTCTGATCTACAATTCTAGTTTACTATTTATTTTGCAATCTTTATTTTCCAATCTATACAACAAAAATACCAAAAATATTGATCTTATTATCTTTATCAGATCTCACTTTTGCAAGTGGCCGTGAAGGGATTGACTACCCCTTTATCGCGTTGGTTGCAAGGTTCTTGATTGTTTATGCAGGTACTAGGCGACTTGCGTGTAGTCTCCTACTAGATTGATACCTTGGTTCTCAAAAACTGAGGGAAATACTTACGCTACTTTGCTGCATCACCCTTTCCTCTTCAAGGGAAAACCAACACATACTCAAGAGGTAGCATGGGGTAGGTGCGCCCCCACCCTCGTGGGCCCCTCATAGCTCCACCAACGTACTTATTTTGCCTATATATACTCTTATACGCTAGAAACATCAGGGAGAGCCACACAACCACTTTTACACCGCCACAACCTTCTGTACCCGTGAGATCCCATCTTGGGGCCTTTTCCGGCAATCTGTCGGAGGGGGAATCGATCACGAAGGGCTTCTACACCAACACCATTGCCTCTCCGATGAAGCATGAGTAGTTTACCACAGACCTTTGGGTCCATGGTTATTAGCTAGATGGCTTCTTCTCTCTCTTTGATTCTCAATACAAAGTTCTCCTCGATGTTCTTGGAGATCTATTCGATGTAATACTCTTTCGCGGTGTGTTTGTCGAGATCCGATGAATTGTGGATTTATGAACAAGATTACCTATGAATTTTATTTGGTTCTTCTCTGAATTCTTATATGCATGATTTGATATCTTTGCAAGTCTCTTCGAATTATCGGTTTAGTTTGGCCTACTAGATTGATCTTTCTTGCAATGGGAGAAGTGCTTAGCTTTGGGTTCAATCTTGCGGTGTCCTTTCTCAGTGACACTAGGGGCAGCAAGGCACGTATTGTATTGTTGCCATCGAGGATAAAAAGATGGGGTTTATATCATATTATCCCTCTACACCATGTCATCTTGCTTAATGCGTTACTCCATTCTTATGAACTTAATACTCTAGATGCATGCTGGATAGTGGTCCATATGTGGAGTAATAGTAGTAGATGTACAATCATTTCGGTCTACTTGACACGGACGTGATGCCTATATTCATGATCATAGCCTTAGATATTTTAATAATTATGCGCTTTTCTATCAATTGCTCGGCAGTAATTTGTTCACCCACCGTAATACATGCTATCTTGAGAGAAGCCACTAGTGAAACCTATGGCCCCCAGGTCTCTTTCCTATTATGTTACATCTCTTTTATTTACATCGCATCTCGTTTACTATTTTGCAATCTTTACTTTCCAATCTATACATCAAAAATACCAAAAATATTTACTTTACTATCTCTATTAGATATCACTTTTGCGAGTGACCGTGAAGGGATTGACAACCCCTTTATCACGTTGGTTGCAAGGTTCTTGATTGTTTGTGCAGGTACTAGGTGACTTGTGCGTTTTCTCCTACTGGATTGATACCTTGGTTCTCAAAACCGAGGGTAATACTTATGCTACTTTGGTGCATGACCCTTTCCTGTTCAAGGGAAAACCAACGCATGCTCAAGAGGTAGCAAGAAGGATTTCTGGCGCCGTTGCCGGGGAGAGCTGCGCCAAGTCAAGACATGCCAAGTACCCACCATAAACTCTTCTCCCTCGCATTACATTATTTGCCATTCGCCTTTCATTTTCCTCTCCCCCACTTCTAAAATGATTTTCGAAAACCTTTGCCTTTTCTTCGCCCCTCTTCTGTTTGTTTATTTTCGCTTGCTTCTGGTGTTCTTGGGTGTTAGTGTGCTTGTTTGCTTTGATGGCTCTGCCAAAAAGCGTTGATCCTCACCTTAGAAGGTTGGAAGAAATTGAAAACAACGTTAGAAGCTTTATGTCTTTGCAATTTGAGCATAATAATTTCTTCAGAAACGAGCTTAAAGAACAAAAAAGTTTTATGGAGTACATGAATAAAGAGCTCGACTAAAGAATTTTATGGTTTGAAATCTTAGTTTTCTCATATTGAAAATTTAGTAGGACGGATTTCGGATAAGAAATCCACCTTAGTTAATAAGATGGCCGCTAAACCGGATGATCTAGATGATAATAATGATGAGGATCTAAAAGTTATTGATGTGACTCATATTAAATCTTTGTTTTCCAATATGAATCTTGATAAAGATGGGACTGGAGATGAGTCAACATTAGTTAAAAAGTGTCCCAATGATTCGGAGTTTTTAGATCTTGATGCAAAAATTAATGAAAGTGGGATTGAAGAGGTCTAAACTTTACATAGCAATGAACCCACTATTTTGGATTTCAAGGAATTTAATTATGATAATTGCTCTTTGATAGATTGTATTTCCTTGTTGCAATCCATGTTAAATTCTCCTCATGCTTATAATCAAAATAAAGCTTTTACTAAACATATCGTTGATGCTTTAATGCAATCCTATGAAGAAAAGCTTGAACTAGAAGTTTATATCCCTAGAAAACTTTATGATGAGTGGGAACCTACTATTAAAATTAAGATTAAAGATTATGAATGCTATGCTTTGTGTGATTTGGGTGCTAGTGTTTCCATGATTCCAAAAACCTTGTGTGATGTGCTAGGTTTCCGTGAATTTGATGATTGTTCTTTAAATTTGCATCTTGCAGATTCCACCATTAAGAAACCTATGGGAAGGATTAATGGTGTTCTTATTGTTGCAAATAGGAATTATGTGCCCGTAGATTTCATTGTTCTTGATATAGATTGCAATCCTACATGTCCTATTATTCTTGGTAGACCTTTTCTTAGAACAATTAGTGCAATTATTGACATGAAAGAAGGAAATATTAGATTCCAGTTTCCGTTAAGGAAAGGCATGGAACACTTTGCTAGGAAGAAAATTAAATTGCCTTATGAACCTATTATGAGAGCCACTTATGGATTGCATACCAAAGATGGCAATACCTAGATCTATCCTTGCTTTATGCCTAGCTAAGGGCGTAAAACTATATCGCTTGTTGGGAGGCAACCCAATGAATACATTTTATTTTTGCTTTTTGCTTCCTGTTTTGGTGTGTTAACACAATTATGCTACTGTTATGATTGTGTTTTTATGTTTTAATTAGTGTTTGTGCCAAGTAAAGCCTTTAGGATCTTCTTGGGTGATAGTTGTTTGATCTTGCTGAAAAAACAGAAACTTTTACGCTCACGAAATTAAATTTTTTTACCAGAGAGCGATAAAATACCCACTCCACTTGCAGTAGATCAATATACAAATTGCTAAGGCCGTCCTAATTTTTCAAATTTTTTGGAGTTACATAAGTATTCGAAAGTTACAGATTTCTAGAGATTGTTCTGTTTTTGACAGATTAAGTTTTTGGTGTGTTGTTTGCTTATTTTGATGAATCTATTAGTAGTATCGGGGGGTATGAACCATAGAGAATTTGGAATATAGTAGGTTTAACACCAATATAAATAAATAATGAGTTCATTACAGTACCTTAAAGTGGTGGTTTATTTTCTTGTACTAACGGAGCTCATGAGATTTTCTGTTGAAGTTTTGTGTTGTGAAGTTTTCAAGTTTTTGGGTAAAGATTTGATGGATTTTGGAATGAGGAGTGGCAAGAGCCTAAGCTTGGGGATGCCCAAGGCACCCCAAGGTAAAATTCAAGGACAACTAAACGCCTAATCTTGGGGATGCCCCGGAAGGCATCCCCTCTTTCGTCTTCGTCTATCGGTAACTTTACTTGAGGCTATATTTTTATTTACCACATGATATGTGTTTTGCTTGGAGCGTCTTGTATGATTTGAGTCTTTGCTTTTTAGTTTACCACAGTCATCCTTGCTGTACACACCTTTTGGGAGATACACGCATGAATCATAATTTATTAGAATACTCTATGTGCTTCACTTTTATCTTTTGAGCTAGATAATTTTGCTCTAGTGCTTCACTTATATCTTTTTAGAGCACGGTGGTGGTTTTATTTTACAGAAATTATTAATCTCTCATGCTTCACTTATATTATTTTGAGAGTCTTTTGGAACAGCATGGTAATTTGCTTTGGCTATAAAACTAGTCCTAATATGATGGGCATCCAAGATGGGTATAATAAAAACTTTCATATAAAGTGCGTTGAATACTATGAGAAGTTTGATTCTTTATGATTGTTTTGAGATATGAAGATGGTGATATTAGAGCCATGCTAGTAGAGTAGTTGTGAATTTGAGAGATATTTGTGTTAAAGTTTGTGATTCCCGTAGCATGCACGTATGGTGAACCGTTATGTGATGAAGTTGGAGCATGATCTATTTATTGATTGTCTTCCTTATGAGTGGCGGTCGGGGACAAGCGATGGTCTTTTCCTACCAATCTATCCCCCTAGGAGCATGCGTGTAGTACTTTGTTTCGATAACTAATAGATTTTTGCAATAAGTATGCGAGTTCTTTATGACTAATGTTGAGTTCATTTATTATACGCACTCCCACACTTCCACCATTTCTAGCCTCTCTAGTACCGCGCAACTTTCGCCGGCACAATAAACCCACCATTTACTTTCCTCAAAACAGCCACCATACCTACCTATTATGGCATTTCCATAGCCATTCCGAGATATATTGCCATGCAACTTCCACCACTCCATTTATTATGACACGCTCAATCATTGTCATATTGCCTTGCATGATCATGTAGTTTACATCGTATTTGTGGCAAAGGCACCATTCATAATTCTTTCATACATGTTACTCTTGATTCATTGCACATCCCGATACACCGCTGGAGGCATTCACATAGAGTCATATTTTGTTCTAAGTATCGAGTTGTAATTCTTGAGTTGTAAGTAAATAAAAGTGTGATGATCATCATTATTAGAGCATTGTCCTAGTGAGGAAAGGATGATGGAGACTATGATTCCCTCACAAGTCAGGATGAGACTCCGGACGAAAAAGATAAAAATAAATAAATAAGGAGGCCAAAAAAAGAGAGGGCCCAAAAAAAGAAACAAAAACAAAAAATGAGAGAAAAAGAGAGAAGGGACAATGCTACTATCCTTTTTCCACACTTGTGCTTCAAAGTAGCACCATGATCTTCATGATAGAGAGTCTCTTATTTTGTCACTTTCATATACTAGTGGGAATTTTCGTTATAGAACTTGGCTTGTATATTCCAAGGATGGGCTTCCTCAAAATGGCCTAGGTCTTCGTGAGCAAGCAAGTTGGATGCACACCCACTTAGTTTCTTTTGTTGAGCTTTCATACATTTATAGCTCTAGTGCATCTGTTGCATGGCAATCCCTACTCACTCACATTAATATCTATTGATGGGCATCTCCATTGCCCGTTGATATGCCTAGTTGATGTGAGACTATCTTCTCCTTTTTGTCTTCTCCACAACCACCATTCTATTCCACCTATAGTGCTATATCCATGGCTCATGCTCATGTATTGCGTGAAGATTGAAAAAGTTTGAGAACATCAAAAGTATGAAACAATTGCTTGGCTTGTCATCGGAGTTGTGCATGATTAAATATTTTGTGTGATGAAGATAGAGCATAGCCAGACTATATGATTTTGTAGGGATAGCTTTCTTTGGCCATGTTATTCTAAGAAGACATGATTGCTTTGTTAGTATGCTTGAAGTTTTATTGTCTTTATGTCAATATTAAACTTTTGTCTTGAATCTTTCAAATCTAAACATTCATGCCACAATAAAGACAATTACATTGATAATTATGTTAGGTAGCATTCCACATCAAAAATTCTGTTTTTATCATTTACCTACTCGAGGACGAGCAGGAATTAAGCTTGGGGATGCTTGATACGCCTCCAATGTATCTATAATTTTTGATTGTTCCATGCTTTTATATTATCTATTTTTGATGTTTAATTGGCTTTAATATACTCTTTTATATTATTTTTGGAACTAATCTATTAACCGGAGGCCCAGTGCCAGTTTCTGTTTTTGTGCCTATTTTAGAGTTTTGCAGAAAAGGAATACCAAGTGGAGTCCAAATGGAACGAAACCTCCGCGATGATCTTTCTTGGACTGAAAGAAGAGTCGAAGTCTGGAACTCCACGAGGAAGCCACGAGGCAGGAGGACGCGCCCAGGGGGTAGGCGCGCCCCCACCCTCGTGGGGCCCTCATAGCTCCACCGGCGTACTTCTTTTGCCTATATATACTCTTATACCCTATAAACATCAAGGAGAGTCACCAAACCACTATTACACCGCCGCAAACTTTTGTACCCGTGAGATCCCATCTTGGGGCCTTTTCTGGCGATCTGCTGGAGGAGAAATCGATCACGGAGGGCATCTACATCAACACCATTGCCTCTCTGATGAAGCGTGAGTAGTTTACCACATACCTTTGGGTCCATAGTTATTAGCTAGATGGATTCTTCTCTCTCTTTGATTCTCAATACAAAGTTCTCCTTGATGTTCTTGGAGATCTATTCGATGTAATACTCTTTTGCGGTGTGTTTGTCAAGATCCGATGAATTGTGGATTTATGAACAAGATTATCTATGAATATTATTTGGTTCTTCTCTGAATTCTTATGTTTATGATTTGATATCTTGGCAAGTCTCTTCGAATTATCGTTTTGTTTGGCCTGCTAGATTGATCTTTCTTGCAATCGGAGAAGTGCTTAGCTTTGGGTTCAATCTTGCGATGTCCTTTCCCAGTGACAGTAGGGGCAGCAAGGCACGTATTGTATTGTTGCCATTGAGGATAAAAAGATGGGGTTTATATCATATTGCTTGAGTTTATCGCTCTACATCATGTCATCTTGCTTAATACGTTACTCCGTTCTTATGAACTTAATACTCTAGATGCATGTTGGATAGTGGTCGACGTGTGGAGTAATAGTAGTAGATGCAGAATCATTTCGGTCTACTAGACACAGACATGATGCCTATATTCATGATCATTGCCTTAGATATCTTCATAATTATGTGTTTTTCTATCAATTGCTCGGCAGTAATTTGATCACCCACCGTAATACATGCTATCTTGAGAGAAGCCACTAGTGAAACCTATCGCCCCCGGGTCTCTTTCCTATTATATTACATCTCTTTTATTTACATTGCATCTCGTTTACTATTTTGCAATCTTTACTTTCCAATCTATACAACAAAAATACCAAAAATATTTACTTTACTATCTCTATTAGATCTCACTTTGCGAGTGACCGTGAAGGGATTGACAACCCCTTTATCGCGTTGGTTGCAAGGTTCTTGATTGTTTCTGTAGGTACTAGGTGACTTGTGCGTTGTCTCCTACTGGATTGATACCTTGATTCTCAAAACTGAGGCAAATACTTATGCTACTTTGCTGCATCACCCTTTCCTATTCAAGGGAAAACCTACACATGCTCAAGAGGTAGAAGCTGTCGCCGGACCTCACGTCACCTCCTCGTTTCCCTCCCCGACTCACGTCCTCAAGCCACGCTGACCCCCCTTCTCGGCAATGCTGTGAGCCTCCCCCTGTTTCTCTCCTCCTCCTTTCCCCGCGTTCACCATGCCTGTGCCCGCGTCCCATTTGTTGTCGCCCTCGCCAAGTCCCCCCCCCCCCCCCCCGCACCGCCGGGCCGCTGATACGTCTCCAACATATCTATAATTTTTGATTGTTCCATGCTATTATATTATCTATTTTGGATGTTAATGGGCTTATTTATACACTTTTATATTATTTTTGGGACTAGCCTACTAACCCAAGGGCCAGTGCAAATTGTTGTTTTTTTGCCTATTTCGGTGTTTCGCAGAAAAGGAATATCAAATGGAATCCAAACGGAATGAAACCTTTGGGAGAGTTATTTTTGGAACAAACGTGATCCAGGGGACTTGGAGTGGGACGTCAAGAAATCGATGAGGAGGCCATGAGGCAGGGAGGCCCGCCTGCTCCCCTGGGCGCGCCCCACCCTCATGGGCCCCTCGTAGCTCCACCGACCTACTTCTTCCTCCTATATATACCAATATACCCCGAAAACATCCAGGAGCACCACGAAACCCTATTTCCACCGCCGCAACCTTCTGTACCCAAGAGATCCCATCTTGGGGCCTTTTTCGGAGCTCCGCCGGAGGGGGAATGGATCACAAAGGGCTTCTACATCAACACCATAGTCTATCCGATGATGTGTTAGTAGTTTACCTCAGACCTTCGGGTCCATAGTTATTAGTTAGATGCTTCTTCTCTCTCTTTGGATCTCAATACAAAGTTCTCCTCGATCTTCTTGGAGATCTATTCGATGTAACTCTTTTTGCGGTGTGTTTGTCGAGATCAGATGAATTGTGGATTTATGATCAAGATTATCTATGAACAATATTTGGTTCTTCTCTGAATTCTTATATGGATGCTTTAATTATCTTTGCAAGTCTCTTCGAATTAGCAGTTTGGTTTGGCCTACTAGATTGATCTTTCTTGCAATGGGAGGAGTGCTTAGCTTTGGGTTCAGTCTTGCGGTGTCCTTTCCCAGTGACAGTAGGGGCAGCAAGACACGCATTGTATTGTTGCCATCGAGGATAAAAAGATGGGTTTTATATCATATTGCTTGAGTTTATCCCTCTACATCATGTCATCTTGCTTAATGCGTTACTCTATTCTTATGAACTTAATACTCTAGATGCATGCTGGATAGCGGTCGATGTATGGACTAATAGTAGTAGATGCAGAATCGTTTCGGTCTACTTGTCGCGGATGTGATGCCTATATACATGATCATGCCTAATATTCTCATTATTATGCACTTTTCTATCAATTGCTCGACCGTAATTTGTTCACCCACCGTAATACTTATACTCTCTTTAGAGAAGCCACTAGTGAAACCTGTGGCCCCCGGGTCTATCTTTTATCATATAAGTTTCCAATCTATTTTATTTTGCAATCTTTACTTTCTATATCATAAAAATACCAAAAATATTTATATTATTATTATTATTATTATTATTATTATTATTATTATTATCTCTATCAGATCTCACTCTCGTAAGCGACCATGAAGGGATTGACAACCCCTTTATCGCGTTGGTTGCGAGGTTCTTATTTGTTTGTGTAGGTACGAGGAACTTGCGTGTAGTCCCCTACTGGATTGATACCTTGGTTCTCAAAAACTGAGGGAGATACCTACGCTACTCTACTGCATCACCCTTTCCTCTTGAAGGGAAAACCAACGCAGTGCTCAAGAGGAAGCAAGAAGGATTTCTGGCACCGTTGCTGGGGAGATCTATGCACAAGTCAAGACATACCAAGTACCCATCACAAACTCTGATCCCTCGCATTACATTATTTGCCATTTGCCTCTCGTTTTCCTCTCCCCCACTTCACCCTTGCCGTTTTATTCGCCATCTTTTTCCGTTCCCCTTCTCTTTTCTTGTTCGTCTCTTTTCGCTTGCTTCTTGTGGGCTTGTGTGTTGGATTGTTTGTCACGATGGCTCAAGATAATACTAAATTGTGTGACTTTTCTAATACCAACAATAATGATTTTATTAGCACAACAATTGCTCCTCTTACCGATGCCGAATCTTGTGAAATTAATACTGCTTTGCTGAATCTTGTCATGAAAGATCCGTTTTTAGGCCTTCCTAGTGAAGATGCCGCTACCCATCTAAACAGCTTTGTTGATTTGTGTGATATGCAAAAGAAGAAATATGTGGATAATGATATTGTTAAATTGAAGCTATTCCCGTTTTCGCTTAGAGATCGTGCTAAAACTTGGTTTTTGTCTTTGCCTAAAAATAGTATCGATTCTTGGAATGAGGGCAAATATGCTTTTATCTCTAAGTATTTTCCTCCCGCTAAGATCATCTCTCTTAGAAATGATATTATGAATTTTAAGCAACTTGATCATGAACATGTTGCACAAGCTTGGGAGAGGATGAAATTAGTGATACGTAATTGCCCTACACATGGTTTGAATCTTTGGATGATTATACAAAATGTTTATGCCGGATTGAATTTTGCTTCTAGAAATCTTTTAGATTCGGCCACAGGAGGCACTTTTATGGAAATCACCTTAGGAGAAGCTACTAAACTCCTAGATAATATTATGGTTAATTATTCTCAATTGCACACTGAAAGATCTACTAGTAAAAAGGTGCATGCAATAGAAGAAATTAATGTTTTGAGTGAAAAGATGGATGAACTTGTGAAATTGTTTGCTAATAAGAGTGTTTCTTCTAATCCTAATGATATGCCTTTGTCTACTTTCATTGAGAATAATAATGAATCTATGGATGTGATTTTTATTGGTAGGAACAAGTTTGGTAATAACGCGTATAGAGGTAATTTTAATTCTAGGTCGTTTCCTAGTAATTTCTCTAATAATTATGGTAATTCCTACAACAATTCTTATGGAAATTATAATAAGATTCCCTCTGATTTTGAATCTAATATTAAAGAATTTATTAGTTCGCAAATGAGTTTCAATGCTTTGATTGAAGAAAACTGTCTAAGATTGATGAGTTGGCTAGGAACGTGGATAGAATTTCTCTTGATGTTGATTCTTTGAAACTTAGATCTATTCCACCTAAGCATGATATCAATGAGTCTCTCAAAGCTATGAGAATTTTCCTTGATGAGTGCAAAAAAGAACCGCTAGGATGCATGCTAAAAAGATTGCTTTGTGAAAGCATGTTCTTCTAGTTTTCATGATATTAAGGATGAAGATCTAAAAGTGATTAATGTGTCTCCTATTAAATCTTTGTTTTGCAATATGAATCTTGATAATGATGGGATTGGAGATGAGTCAACTTTAGTTAAAAGGCGTCCCAATGATTCGAAGTTTTTAGATCTTAATGCTAAAATTGGTAAAAGTGGGATTGGAGAGGTTAAAACTTTACATAGCAATGAAACCACTATTTTGGATTTCAAGGAATTTAATTATGATAATTTTCCTTTAATATATTGTATTTCCTTGTTGCAATACGTGTTAAATTCTCCGCATGCTTATAATCAAAATAAAGCTTTTACTAAACATATCGTTGATGCTTTAATGCAATCTTATGAAGAAAAGCTTGAATTGGAAGTTTCTATCCCTAGAAAACTTTATGACGAGTGGGAACCCACTATTAAAAATTAAAATTAAAGATCATGAATGCTATGCTTTATGTGATTTGGGTGGTAGCGTTTCCACGATTCCAAAAACTTTGTGTGATGTGTTAGGTTTCCGTGAATTTGATGATTGTTCAGATTTGCACCTCGCGGATTCCACTATTAAGAAACCTATGGGAAGAATTAATGATGTTCTTATTGTTGCAAATAGGAATCATGTGCCCATAGATTTCATTGTTCTTGATATTGATTTCAATCCTACATGTCCCATTATTCTTGGTAGGCCTTTCCTTAGAACGATTGGTGCAATTGTTGATATGAAAGAAGGGAATATTAGATTCCAATTTACATTAAGGAAAGGCATGGAACACTTTCCTAGAAAGAAAATTAAATTACCTTATGAATATACTATGAGAGCCACTTATGGATTGCATACCAAAGATGATAATACATAGATCTATCCTTGCTTTTATGCCTAGCTAGGGGCGTTAAACGATAGTGCTTGTTGGGAGGCAACCCAATTTTATTTTGGTTCTTGATTTTTGGTTCTGTTTAGTAATAAATAATTCATCTAGCCTCTGTTCAGATGTGGTTTTATTCTTTTAATTAGTGTTTGTGCCAAGTTGAACCTTTGGGAAGACTTGGGGAAAGTCTTTGCAATTTTGCTGTAAAAAACAGAAACTTTAGCGCTCACGAGATATGCTGCCATGTTTTACTGGAGAGTGCGATTAAGTTGATTATTTTTGCAGATGATTAATAGATAAATTCCTCACGTCCAGAAATTTATTTTATAATTTTTGGGGTTACAGAAGTATTCGAAACCTACAGATTACTACAGACTGTTCTGTTCTTGATAGATTCTGTTTTTCGCGTGTTGTTTGCTTATTTTCATGAATCTATGGCTAATATCGGAGGTTATGGACCATAGAGAAGTTGGAATACAGTAGGTTTAACGCAAAAATAACTAAAGAATGAGTTCATTACAGTACCTTAAGTGGTGGTTTGTTTTCTTATACTAATGGAGCTCATGAGATTTTCTGTTTAAGTTTTGTGTTGTGAAGTTTTGAAGTTTTGGGTAAAGATTTGATGGATTATGGAATAAGAAGTGGCAAGAGACTAAGCTTGGGGATGCCCAAGGCACCCCATGGTAAAATTCAAGGAGAACCAAAAGCCTAAGCTTGGGGATGCCCCGGAAGGCATCCCCTCTTTCGTCTTCTTCTATTGGTAACTTTACTTGAGGCTATGTGTTTTACTTGGAGAGTCTTGTCTGATTTGAGTCTTTGCTTTTAGTTTACCACAATCATCCTTGCTGTACACACCTTTTGGGAGAGACACACATGAATTGGAATTTATTAGAATACTCTATGTGCTTCACTTATATCTTTTGAGCTAGATAATTTTGCTCTAGTACCTGAAAAGGACTAAGGATATGTTTCTCGTTTATGGAGGTGACAAAGAGCTCATCGTAAATGGTTACGTTGATGCAAGCTTTGACACTGATCCGGACGATTCTAAATCGCAAACCTGATAGGTGTTAGTATTGAACGGTGGAGCTATCAGTTGGAGCAGTTCTAAACAGAGCGTCGTGGTGGGATCTACATGTGAAGCGGAGTACATTGCTGCTTCGGAAGCAGCGAATGAAGGAGTCTGGATGAAGGAGTTCATATCCGGTCTAGGCATCATACCTAGTGCATCGGGTCCAATGAAAATCTTTTGTGACAATACTGGTGCAATTGCCTTGGCAAAGGAATCCAGATTTCACAAGAGAACCAAGCACATCAAGAGACGCTTCAACTCCATCTGGGACCAAGTCCGGGTGGGAGACATAGAGATTTGCAAGATACATACGGATCTGAATATTGCAGAACCGTTGACTAAGCCTCTTCCACGAGCAAAACATGATCAGCACCAAGGCTCCATGGGTGTTAGAATCATTACTGTGCAATCTAGATTATTGACTCTAGTGCAAGTCGGAGACTAAAGGAAATATGCCCTAGAGGCAATAATAAAGTTATTATTTATTTCCTTATATCATGATTAATGTTTATTAGTCATGCTAGAATTGTATTAACCGGAAACATGATACATGTGTGAATACATAGACAAACAGAGTGTCACTAGTATGCCTCTACTTGACTAGCTCGTTGATCAAAGATGGTTATGTTTCCTAGCCATACACATGAGTTCTCATTTGATTAACATGATCACATCATTAGGAGAATAATGTGATTGACTTGACTGATGACCCACAAGTATAGGGGATCTATCGTAGTCCTTTTGATAAGTAAGAGTGTCGAACCCAACAAGGAGCAGAAGGAAATGATAAGCGGTTTTCAGCAAGGTATTCTCTGCAAGTACAGAAATAAGTGGTAACAGATAGTTTTGTGATAGGATAAATTGTAACGAGCAACAAGTAACAAAAGTAAATAAAGTGCAGCAAGATGGACCAATCCTTTTGTAGCAAAGGACAAGCCGGAACAAACTCTTATATTAGGAAAAGCGCTCCCGAGGACACATGGGAATATCATCAAGCTAGTTTTCATCACATTCATATGATTCGCGTTCGATACTTTGATATGTGGGTGGACCGGTGCTTGCGTGCTGTTCTTACTCGAACAAGCATCCCACTTGTGATTAACCTCTATTGCAAGCATCCGTAACTACAACAAAAGTATTAAGGTAAACCTAACCATAGCATGAAACATATGGATCCAAATCAGCCCCTTACGAAGCAACGCGTAAACTAGGTTTAAGCTTCTGTCACTCTAGCAACCCATCATCTACTTATTACTTCCCAATGCCTTCCTCTAGGCCCAAATAATAGTGAAGTGTTATGTAGTCGACGTTCACATAACACCACTAGAGGCTAGACAACATACATTTTATCAAAATATCAAACAAATACCAAATTCACATGACTACTCATAGCAAGACTTCTCCCTTGTCCTCAGGAACAAACGTAATCACTCACAAAGCATATTCATGTTCATAATCAGAGGGGTAATAATATGCATATAGGATCTGAACATATGATCTTCCACCAAATAAACCAACTAGCATCAACTACAAGGAGTAATCAACACTACTAGCAACCTACTAGCACCAATCCCGGACTTTGAGACAAGAATTGAATACAAGAGATGAACTAGGGTTTGGAGATGAGATGGTGCTGGTGAAGATGTTGATGGAGATTGCCCTCTCCCGATGAGAGGAGCGTTGGTGATGATGATGGTGATGATTTCCCCCTCTCGGAGGGAAGTTTCCCCAGCAGAACAGCTCTGTCGGAGCTCTAGATTGGATCCGCCAAGGTTCCGCCTCGTGGCGGCGGAGTCTCGTCCCGAAAAGTTCCTCTCTTATTTTTTTCTCATCGAAAGACCTCATATAGGAGAAGATGGATGTCGGAGAGCCACCAGGGGGCCCATGAGGTAGGTGGCGTGCCCTAGGGGGGGGGGGGGGGCGCCCCCACCCTCGTGAGAAGGGTGTGGGCCCCCTGGCCTTCATCTTTGGCGAGGATTTTTCTTTATTTATTTTAAGACGTTCCGTGGAGTTTCAGGACTTTTGGAGTTGCGTAGAATAGGTCTCTAATATTTGCTCCTTTTCCAGACCAGAATTCCAGCTGCCGGCATTCTCCCTCCTTATGTAAACCTTGTAAAATAAGAGAGAATAGCCATAAGTATTGTGACATAAAGTGAAATAACAGTCCATAATGCGATAAATATCGATATAAAAGCATGATGCAGAATGGACGTATCAACTCCCCCAAGCTTAGACCTCGCTTGTCCTCAAGCGAAAAGCCGATAACAATAAATATGTCCTCATGTTTAGAGGTAGAGGCGTCGATAAAAATAAAATACGGACATGAAGGCATCATGATTATTCTCGTAACAGCAACATATATAGATTTTTCATATGATTACTTATGTTCAAGTGATGATCTATTCACAATGCAAAAGTATAAATCATAAACCTTATCGAGCTCCAACAAACTATAATCTCAGTCATTGAAGCAATTGCAATTTAACATAACATCAGAAAGAGTCTATGTCAGAGCTAAAAAGCAAGTCCACATACTCAACTATCATTTAGTCCTCCATAATTGCTAACACTCACGTGATACTTGTGGTTACGGAGTTTTAATCGGACACAGAAAAAGATAGGGGCTTATAGTTTTGCCCCACAACCTTTTACCTCAAGGGTAATGTCAACAATAATGGTTCATGCTCCCCTACATCCAATTATATATATATATATATCATGTTCTTTCCAACATGCTGAGCTTGACAAAGGATAAAATGAAAAAGAAAGTGAAGATCACCATGACTCTTGCATGAGGTAGAAGATAATAATAAAGGATAGGCCCTTCGCAGAGGGAAGCAGAGGTTGCCATGCGCTTTTATGGTTGGATATATAAAATCTCAATGCGAAAGAACGTAACTTTATATTGCCCCTTGTGATATGAACCTTTATTATGCAGTCTGTCGCTTTTATTACTTCCACATCACAAGATCGTATAAAGCTTATTTCTCCCACACCAATCAATCGTACATATTTAGAGCAATTTTTATTGCTTTGCACCGATGACAACTTACTTGAAGGATCTTACTCAATCCATAGGTAGATATGGTGGACTCTCATGGCAAAACTGGTTTAGGGATTTTGGAAGCACAAGTAGTATTTCTACTTAGTGCTGAGAATTTGGCTAGCATGAGGGGGAAGGCAAGCTCAACAAGTTAGAGGATCCATGACAACATACTTTATCTCAGATATAAGAAATACATAACTCATTACGTTGTCTTCCTTGTCCAACATCAACTCTTTAGCATGTCATATTTTAATGAGTGCTCCCAATCATAAAAGATGTCAATGATAATATATCTATATGTGAAAACCTCTCTTTCCTTATTACTTCCTATTAATTGCAACAATGACCAAAGCTATGTCTGTCAACTCCCAACAACTTTTAATCATCATACTCTTTCTATGTGAAGTCATTACTCTCAATAAGATCAATATGAACTTTTGTTTCTTTTTATTCTTTTTCTCTTTTCTTTTATTCATCCAAGATCATGGCAAAATAATCAAGTCCTTGACTCAACACTAATCTTTATTATATATAGCTCACGGACTCGATTACATAGAAAGATCATAAAGCAAAACTAGATCATGCCATAAACTTTATTCTACTAGATCAAGATACTACTAATAGGATCGAACTAAGAAAAACGGTAAAGATAAGAGTTGTGATTGTGATACGATACTGGGGCACCTCCCCCAAGCTTGGCAGTTGCCAAGGGGAGTGCCCATACCCATGTGATTATGTCTCCATGGTTGGTGAAGAAGGTGGTGGCGATGTTGGCTTAGGCTTCTCCCTTAATTTGCGCTTGAGGACGGCATTTTGATCCCTCAAATCATCAATCTCCCACTCTAGGGTTAATATCTTTTTGCATAGGTCCTGCTTATTTTCCTGCAAGAGACGAAAAGGGATAAACTCGAACATGGTTTTCTTTACCCTATCAGGGAGACTTGACTTTTTGAACTCCACGTGCATGTCCCCAGGTTGAGGTAATGGGGCTTCATCTTCATCTGAGCTCGTCTCCTCCTTCTCCTTGGGTTCATAGCCCTCTTCTTCCTCCGTGGTCCATCCATTATGTTCCACATCTCCATAGACCTTTGGATTTGCTAAGTAATCATCCACATAGCTTTCTCCTTCCGAATCCTGGGAAGACATGTTGATTTAATCTGCAACGGGACAGCTCAAAACAAAGATAGGAGATTTTTGCGTGATATGGGAGTCAAAACCTTCAGGAGAATATATAATGAATTTTTACTGACCAAAATATGTAACATGCAAGAAAACGGAGTCCGGAAGGCACACGAGGTGCTCACGAGGTAGGGGGGCGTGCCCAGGGGGGTAGGGCGCGCCCACCACCATCGTGGGGCCCTCGTGTCCTTCCCGGACTGCTGCTTATTTTTCTATTTTTCTAAATATTCCAAAATGGAGAAATATTGCCTTAAAAATTGTTTTGGAGTCGATTTACTTACCGTACCACATACCTATTCCTTTTCGGAGTCTGAAACGTTCCTAAAAGTGTCTCTTATGTATTCCTCCGGGGTTACGGTTTCGATAATATTGGTTTCAACATTTATGGGATTACCTGAGATATAATGTTTGATTCTTTGACCGTTTACCACCTTCGGATTTGTGCCTTCGAAGTTGTTGATTTTTATGGCACCGGAATGATAGACCTCTTCGATAACATAGGGGCCTTCCCATTTAGAGAGAAGTTTTCCTGCAAAAAATCTTAAACGAGAGTTGTATAGCAATACATAATCACCTACATTAAACTCACGCTTTTGTATCCTTTTGTCATGCCATCTTTTAACTTTTTCTTTAAACAACTTGGCATTTTCATAAGCTTGGGTTCTCCATTCATCAAGTGAGCTAATATCAAATAACCTATTCTCACCGGCAAGTTTAAAATCATAGTTAAGCTCTTTAATAGCCCAATATGCCTTATGTTCTAGTTCGAGAGGTAAGTGACATGCTTTTCCATAAACCATTTTATACGGAGACATACCCATAGGGTTTTTGTATGCAGTTCTATAAGCCCATAATGCATCATCAAGTTTCTTAGACCAATTCTTTCTAGACCTATTAACAGTCTTTTGCAAAATTAATTTGAGCTCTCTATTGCTCAACTCTACTTGACCACTAGACTATGGGTGATAAGGAGATGCAATTCTATGATTAACATCATATTTAGCAAGCATTTTACGGAAAGCACCATTAATTAAGTGTGAACCACCATCAGTCATTAAATATCTAGGGACTCCAAACCTCGGGAAAATAACTTCCTTAAGCATTTTAATAGAAGTGTTGTGATCAGCACTACTAGTTGGAATAGCTTCTACCCACTTAGTAACGTAATCAACAACAATTAAAATATGTGTGTATCCATTAGAGGCAGGAAAAGGTCCCATATAATCAAAGCCCCAAACATCAAATGGTTCAATAACAAGTGAATAATTCATAGGCATTTCTTGACGTCTACTAATATTACCAATTCTTTGACATTCATCACAAGACAAGACAAACTTACGGGCATCCTTGAAGAGAGTAGGCCAATAAAAACCAGATTGCAATACCTTATGTGCAGTTCTATCTCCAGCGTGGTGTCCTCCATAAGATTCGGAATGACACTTGTGTAGGATATGTTCCTGTTCATGCTCAGGTACACAACGTCTAATAACACCATGTACTCCTTTATAAAGATGTGGGTCATCACAAAAGTAATGTCTTAAATCATAGAAAAACTTTTTCTTTTGTTGGTATGTGAAGCTAGGTGGTATAAATTTAGCAACAATATAATTAGCATAATCAGCATACCATGGAGTACTATGAGAAGTACTTATAACATTTAATTGTTCATTAGGAAAGTTACCATTAATAGATAGTGGGTCATCAAGAATATTTTCTAACCTAGAAAGGTTGTCTGCAACAGGGTTCTCAGCTCCCTTTCTATCAACAATATGCAAATCAAATTCTTGTAGCAAGAGAACCCATCTAATAAGTCTAGGTTTAGCATCTTTCTTTTCCATAAGATATTTAATAGCAACATGATCAGTTTGAATAGTTACTTTAGAATCAACAATATAAGATCTGAACTTATCACAAGCAAATACAACTGCTAAAAGCTCTTTTTCAGTAGTAGCATAATTTCTTTGAGCATTGTCTAGAGTCTTACTAGCATAATGAATAACATTTTAATTTCTTATTAACTCTTTGCCCTAGAACAGCACCTACAGCATAGTCACTAGCATCACACATAATTTTAAAGGGTAAATTCCAATCAGGTGGTTGAATAACAGGTGCAGTGACTAATGCTTTCTTAAGTATTTCAAATGCTTCTACATAATCATCATCAAAGACAAATGGTATATCTTTTTGCAATAAATTAGTCAGAGGCCGAGAAATTTTTGAGAAGTCCTTAATGAACCTCCTGTAAAATCCGGCATGACTAAGGAAACTTCTTATACCTTTGATGTCCTTGGGACATGGCATCTTTTCAATAGCATCAACCTTGGCTTTATCGACTTCAATACCTCTTTCAGAAACTTTGTGCCCCAAGACAATACCTTCATTAACCATAAAGTGGCACTTTTCCCAATTCAAGACAAGATTAGTTTCTTCACATCTCTGTAAAACTCGATCAAGATTGCTCAAGCAATCATCAAAAGAGGAACCATAGACAGAAAAGTCGTTCATGAAAACCTCACAAATCTTTTAACAAAAGTCAGAGAATATAGCCATCATGCATCTTTGAAAGGTAGCAGGTGCATTACATAAACCAAAAGGCATACGTCTATAAGCAAAAGTACCAAAAGGGCATGTAAAAGTAGTCTTTCATTGATCTCTAGCCGACACAGGTATTTGAGAGAAACCAGAATAACCATCTAGAAAGCAATAGTGTGTATGTTTGCATAATCTTTCTAGCATTTGATCAATAAAAGGTAAGGGGTAGTGATCCTTCTTAGTAGCTTCATTTAATTTGCGGAAATCAATTACCATCCTATAACCTGTGATAATTCTTTGTGGAATCAATTCATCTTTATCATTAGGAACAACAGTAATACCTCCCTTCTTAGGGACACAATGGACATGACTTACCCACTCACTATCAGCAACGGGATAGATTATACCTGCCTCCAGAAGCTTTAGTATTTCTTTTCTTACCACTTCTTTCATTTTAGGATTCATACGTCATTGAGGATCACGAACTGGTTTGGCATCTGCTTCCAAATTTATTTTAGGTTGACATAGAGTGGGACTAATGCCCTTAAGATCATCAAGAGTATATCCAATAGCAGCACGGTGCTTCTTTAGAGTTTTCAATAATCTTTCTTCTTCATGCTCTGAAAGGTTAGCACTAATAATAACAAGATATATCTTCTATTCATCAAGATAAGAATATTTAAGATTATCAGGCAAAGGTTTAAGCTCAAACACAGGATCACCCTTGGGTGGAGGAGGACCCCTTAAGGTTTCAACAGGCAAATTGTGTTGCAGAATAGGTTCCTGTTTAAAGAATACTTCATCTATTTGTTGGGGAACGTTGCAGAAAACAAAATTTTTCCTACTCGTTTCACCAAGATCCATCTATGAGTTCATCTAGCAACGAGTCATCGGATGCATCTACATACCTTTGTAGATCGCGCGCGGAAGCGTTCAAAGAACGGGGATGATGTAGTCGAACACGACGTGATCCAAATCACCGATGACCAAGCGCCGAACGGACGGCACCTCCGCGTTCAACACACGTACGGGACGGGAGACGTCTCCTCCTTCTTGATCCAGCAAGGGGGAAGGAGAGGTTGATGAAGATCCAGCAGCACGACGGCGTGGTGGTGGATGCAGGGCATCACAGTAGCAGGGCTTCGCCTATACTACGAGGGAGAGACGTAACGGGGAGAGAGGGAGGCTCCAAGGGCTAGTGTATGAAGTCCCTCCTCTCCCCCACTATATATAGGGGTGCCTAGGGGGGGCACCGGCCCTAGGAGATGGGATCTCCTAGGGGGGGGGCTAGGGGTGGGGGGCTTTCCCCCCAAGCAAGGGGCGCCCCCTCTAGGGTTTCCCCTCAACCCTAGCCGCATGGGCCCTAGGGGAGTGGAGCCCCAGCCCAATATGGGCTGGGTTCCCTCCCACTTCAGCCCATGGGGCCCCCCGGGATAGGTGGCCCCACCCGGTGGACCCCCGGGACCCTTCCGGTGGTCCCGGTACAATACCGGTAACCCCGAAACTTGTCTCGATGGCCGAAACAGCACTTCCTATATATAATTCTTTACCTACGGACCATTCCGGAACTCCTCGTGACGTCCGGGATCTCATCCGGGACTCCGAACAACATTCGGGTTACTGCATATACATATCTTCACAACCCTAGCGTCACCGAACCTTAAGTGTGTAGACCCTACGGGTTCGGGAGACATGCAGACATGACCGAGACGACTCTCCGGTCAATAACCAACAGCGGGATCTGGATACCCATGTTGGCTCCCACATGCTCCACGATGATCTCATCGGATGAACCACGATGTCGAGGATTCAATCAACCCCGTATGCAATTCCCTTTGTCAATCGATATATTAATTGCCCGAGATTCGATCGTCGGTATCCCAATACCTCGTTCAATCTCGTTACCGGCAAGTCACTTTACTCGTACCGTAATGCATGATCGCGGGACCAGACACTTGGTCACTTTGAGCTCATTATGATGATGCATTACCGAGTGGGCCCAGTGATACCTCTCCGTCATACGGAGTGACAAATCCCAGTCTTGATCCGTGTCAACCCAACAGACACTTTCGGAGATACCCGTAGTCTACCTTTATAGTCACCCAGTTACGTTGTGACATTTGGTACACCCAAAGCACTCCTACGGTATCCGGGAGTTACACGATCTCATGGTCTAAGGAAAAGATACTTGACATCCAATCATTCTCCTAATGATGTGATCTCGTTATCAATGACATCCAATGTCCATAGTCAGGAAACCATGACTATCTGTCGATCAACGAGCTAGTCAACTAGAGGCTTACTAGGGACATGTTGGTGTTTGTTATTCACACATGTATTACGATTTCTGGATAACACAATTTTAGCATGAATAAAGACAATTATCACGAACAAGGAAATATAATAATAATGCTTTTATTATTGCCTCTAGGGCATATTTCCAACAGTCTCCCACTTGCACTAGAGTCAATAATCTAGTTACATTGTGATGAATCGAACACCCATGGAATTCTGGTGTTGATCATGTTTTGCCCTAGGGATAGGTTTAGTCAACGGATCTGCTACATTCAGGTTCGTATGTACTTTACAAATATCTATGTCTCCATCCTGAACATTTTCACGAATGGAGTTGAAGCGACGCTTGATGTGCCTTGTCTTCTTGTGAAACCTGGGCTCCTTGGCAAGTGCAATAGCTCCAGTGTTGTCACAGAAGAGTTTGATCGGCCCCGACGCATTGGGTATGACTCCGAGGTCGGTGATGAACTCCTTCACCCAAATTGCTTCATGTGCTGCCTCCGAGGCTGCCATGTACTCCGCTTCACACGTAGATCCCGCCACGACGCTCTGCTTGCAACTGCACCAGCTTACTGCCCCACCATTCAAAATATACACGTATCCGGTTTGTGACTTTCAGTCATCCAGATCTGTGTCGAAGCTAGCGTCGACGTAACCCTTTACGACGAGCTCTTCGTCACCTCCATAAACGAGAAACATCTCCTTAGTCCTTTTCAGGTACTTCAGGATATTCTTGACCGCTGTCCAGTGCTCCTTGCCGGGATTACTTTGGTATCTTCCTACCAAACTTACGGCAAGGTTTACATCAGGTCTGGTACACAGCATGTACATAATAGAACCTATGGCTGAGGCATAGGGGATGACACTCATCTCTTCTATTTCTTCTGCCGTGGTCGAACTTTGAGCCGAGCTCAATTTCATACCTTGTAACACAGGTAAGAACCCCTTCTTAGATTGATCCATATTGAACTTCTTCAATATCTTATCAAGGTATGTGCTTTGTGAAAGACTTATGAGGCGTCTCGATCTATCTCTATAGATCTTGATGCCTAATATATAAGCAGCTTCTCCAAGGTCCTTCATTGAAAAACTCTTATTCAAGTAGGCCTTGATGCTGTCCAAGAGTTCTATATCATTTCCCATCAAAAGTATGTCATCTACATATAATATGAGAAATGCTACAGAGCTCCCACTCACTTTCTTGTAAACGCAGGCTTCTCCATAAGTCTGCGTAAACCCAAACGCTTTGATCATCTCATCAAAGCGAATGTTCCAACTCCGAGATGCTTGCACCAGCCCATAAATCGAGCGTTGGAGCTTGCACACCTTGTCAGCATTCTTAGGATCGACAAAACCTTCCGGCTGCATCATATACAATTCTTCCTTAAGGAAACCATTAAGGAATGCCGTTTTGACGTCCATTTGCCATATTTCATAATCGTAAAACGCGGCAATTGCTAACATGATTCGGACGGACTTTAGCTTCGCTACCGGTGAGAAGGTCTCATCGTAGTCAACCCCTTGAACTTGTCGATAACCCTTAGCGACAAGCCGAGCTTTATAGATGGTCACATTACCATCCGCGTCTGTCTTCTTCTTAAAGATCCATTTATTCTCTATGGCTCGCCTTTCAACGGGCAAGTCAGTCAAAGTCCATACTTCGTTTTCATACATGGATCCTATCTCGGATTTCATGGCTTCTAGCCATTTGTCGGAATCCGGGCCCGCCATCGCTTCTTCATAGTTCGAAGGTTCACCGTTGTCTAACAATATGATTTCCAAGACAGGGTTGCCATACCATTCTGGTGCGGAACGTGACCTTGTGGACCTTCGAATTTCAGTAGGAGCTTGATCAAAAGTATCTTGATCATTATCATTAACTTCCTCTCTAGTCGGTGCTGGCACCTCAGGAATATTTTCTTGAGTTGCGCCATTTTCCGGTTCAAGAGGTTATACTTCATCAAGTTCTACTTTCCTCCCACTTACTTCTTTCGAGAGAAACTCCTTCTCTAGAAAGGACCCATTCTTGGCAACAAAGATCTTGCCTTCGGATCTGAGGTAAAAGGTATACCCAATAGTTTCTTTTGGGTATCCTATGAAGACGCATTTTTCCGACTTGGGTTCAAGCTTTTCAGGTTGAAATTTCTTGACATAAGCATCGCATCCCCAAACTTTTAGAAACGACAGCTTAGGTTTCTTTCCAAACCATAATTCATACGGTGTCGTCTCAACGGATTTTGACGGTGCCCTATTTAAAGTGAATGCGGCAGTCTCTAAAGCATAGCCCCAAAAGGATAGCGGTAAATCGGTAAGAGACATCATAGATCGCACCATATCTAATAGAGTGCGATTACGACGTTCGGACACACCGTTACACTGAGGTGTTCCAGGCGGCGTGAGTTTTGAAACTATTCCACATTTTCTTAAGTGTGTGCCAAATTCGTGACTCAAATATTCTCCTCCACGATATGATCGTAGAAACTTGATTTTCCTGTCACGTTGATTCTCAACCTCACTCTGAAATTCCTTGAACTTTTCAAAGGTTTCAGACTTGTGTTTCATTAAGTAAATATATCCATATCTACTCAAATCATCAGTGAGGGTGAGAACATAACGATAGCCACCGCGAGCCTCAACACTCATTGGACCGCACACATCAGTATGTATGATTTCCAATAAGTTGGTTGCTCGCTCCATTGTTCCTGAGAACGGAGTCTTGGTCATTTTACCCATAAGGCATGGTTCGCACGTGTCAAATGATTCATAATCAAGAGACTCTAAAAGTCCATCTGCATGGAGCTTCTTCATGCGTTTGACACCTATGTGACCAAGGCGGCGGTGCCACAAGTATGTGGGACTATCATTATCAACCTTGCATCTTTTGGTACTCACATTATGAACATGTGTAGCATTATGTTCGAGATTCATAAAGAATAAACCATTCACCATAGGAGCATGACCATAAAACATATCTCTCATATAAATAGAACAACCATTATTCTCGGATTTAAATGAGTAGCCATCTCGAATTAAACGAGATCCCGATACAATGTTCATGCTCAAAGCTGGTACTAAATAACAATTATTAAGGTTTAAAACTAATCCCGAAGGTAAATGTAGAGGCAGCGTGCCGACGGCGATCACATTGACCTTGGAACCATTCTCGACGCGCATCGTCACCTCGTCGTTTGCCAGTTTCCACTTATTCCGCAGCCCTTGCTTTGAGTTACAAATGTGAGCAACTGCACCGGTATCAAATACCCAGGAGCTACTACGGACACTAGTAAGGTACACATCAATTACATGTATATCACATATACCTTTTGTTTTGCCGGCCTTCTTGTCTGCTAAGTATTTGGGGCAGTTCCGCTTCCAGTGACCGCTTCCCTTGCAATAAAAGCACTCAGTCTCGGGCTTGGGTCCATTCTTTGGCTTCTTCCCGGCAGCTTGCTTGCCGGGCGCGGCAACTTCCTTGCCGTCCTTCTTGAAGTTCTTTTTACCCTTGCCTTTCTTGAACTTAGTGGTTTTATTGACCATCAACACTTGATGTTCCTTCTTGACTTCTACCTCTGCTGATTTCAGCATTGCAAACAACTCAGGAATGGTCTTTTGCATCCCCTGCATGTTGAAGTTCATCACAAAGCTCTTGTAGCTTGGTGGAAGCGACTGGAGGATTCTGTCAATGACCGCATCATCCGGGAGATTAACTCCCAGCTGAGACAAGCGGTTATGTAACCCAGACATAGTGAGTATGTGCTCACTGACAGAACTATTTTCCTCCATCTTACAGCTGAAGAACTTATCGGAGACTTCATATCTCTCGATCCGGGCATGAGCTTGAAAAACCATTTTCAGCTCTTCGAACATCTCATATGCTCCATGTCTCTCAAAACGCTTTTGGAGCCCCGGCTCTAAACTGTAAAGCATGCCGCACTAAACGAGGGAGTAGTCGTCAACACGTGTCTGCCAAGCGTTCATAACGTCTTGGTTCTGTGGGACGGGAGCTTCACCTAGCGGTGCTTGTAGGACGTAATATTTCTTGGCAGCTATGAGGATGATCCTCAGGTTCCGGACCCAGTCCGTATAGTTGCTGCCATCATCTTTTAGCTTGGTTTTCTCTAGGAACGCGTTGAAGTTGAGGACTACGTGGGCCATTTGATCTACAAGACATATTGTAAAATATTTTAGACTAAGTTCATGATAATTAAGTTCATCTAATCAAATTATATAATGAACTCCCACTTAGATAGACATCCCTCTTCTAGTCATCTAAGTATAACATGATCCGAGTCAACTAGGCCATGTCCGATCATCACATGAGATGGACTAGTCAACATCGGTGAACATCTTCATGTTGATCGTATCTTCTATACGACTCATGCTCGACCTTTCGGTCTTCTGTGTTCCGAGGCCATGTCTGTACATGCTAGGCTCGTCAAGTCAACCTAAGTGTTTGCATGTGTAAATCTGTCTTACACCCGTTGTATGTGAACGTGTGAATAAAACACCCGATCATCACGTGGTGTTTTGAGACAGCGAACTGTCGCAACGGTGCACAGTTAGGGGGGAACACTTCTTGAAATTAATATGAGGGATCATCTTATTTACTACCGTCATTCTAAGTAAACAAGATGCAAAACATGATAAACATCACATGCAATCAAATAATAAACGTGACATGATATGGCCAATATCACATAGCTCCTTTGATCTCCATCTTGGGGCTCCATGATCATCTTGTCACCGGCTTGACACCATGATCTCCATCATCGTGTCTCCATGAAGTTGCTCGCCAACTATTACTTTTACTACTATGGCTAACGCGTTTAGCAATAAAGTAAAGTAATTTACATGGCGTTTCTCAATGACACACAGGTCATACAAAAAATAAAGACAACTCCTATGGCTCCTGCCGGTTGTCATACTCATCGACATGCAAGTCGTGATTCCTATTACAATAGCATGAACATCTCATACATCACATATAGATCATTCACCATTCATCACAACTTTGGCAATATCATATCACAAACCACTTGCTGCAAAAACAAGTTAGACGTCCTCTAATTGTTGTTGCAAGTTTTACGTGGCTGAATTAGGGTTCTAGCAAGAACGTTTTCTTACCTACGTGAAAGCCACAATGTGATTTGTCAACTTCTATTTACCCTTCATAAGGACCCTGTTCATCGAATCCGCTCCAACTAAAGTAGGAGAGACAGACACCCGCCAGCTACCTTATGCAACTAGTGCATGTTAGTCGGTGGAACCGGTCTCACGTAAGCGTACGTGTAAGGTTGGTCCGGGCCGCTTCATCCCACAATACCGCTGAAGCAAGAAAAGGCTAGTAGCGGCAAGAAAGTTGACAAATCTACGCCCACAACAAATTGTGTTCTACTCGCGCAAGAAGAACTACGCATAGACCTAGCTCATGATGCCACTGTTGGGGAACGTTGCAGAAAACAAAATTTTTCCTACTCGTTTCACCAAGATCCATCTATGAGTTCATCTAGCAATGAGTGTTCGGATGCATCTACATACCTTTGTAGATCGCGCGTCGAAGCGTTCAAAGAACGGGGATGATGTAGTCGAACACGACGTGATCCAAATCACCGATGACCAAGCGCCAAACGGACGGCACCTCCGCGTTCAACACACATACGGGACGGGAGACGTCTGCTCCTTCTTGATCCAGCAAGGGGGAAGGAGAGGTTGATGAAGATCTAGCAGCACGACAGCGTGGTGGTGGATGCAGGGCGTCACAGTAGCAGGGCTTCGCCTATACTACGAGGGAGAGACGTAACGGGGAGAGAGGGAGGCGCCAAGGGCTAGTGTATGAAGTCCCTCCTCTCCCCCACTATATATAGGGGTGCCTAGGGGGGCGCCGGCCCTAGGAGATGGGATCTCCTAGGGGGGCGGCGGCCTAGGGGTGGTGGGCTTGCCCCCCAAGCAAGGGGCGCCCCCTCTAGGGTTTCCCCTCAACCCTAGCCGCATGGGCCCTAGGGCAGTGGCGCCCCAGCCCAATATGGGCTGGGTTCCCTCCCACTTCAGCCCATGGGGCCCCCGGGATAGGTGGCCCCACCCGATGGACCCCCGGGACCCTTCTGGTGGTCCCGGTACAATACCGGTAACCCCGAAACTTGTCCCGATGGCCGAAACAGCACTTCCTATATATAATTCTTTACCTCCTTACCATTCCGGAACTCCTCGTGACGTCCGAGATCTCATCCGGGACTCCGAACAACATTCGGGTTACTGCATATACATATCTTCACAACCCTAGCGTCACCGAACCTTAAGTGTGTAGACCCTACGGGTTCGGGAGACATGCAGACATGACCGAGACGACTCTCCGGTCAATAACCAACAGCGGGATCTGGATACCCATGTTGGCTCCCACATGCTCCACGATGATCTCATCGGATGAACCACGATGTCGAGGATTCAATCAACCCCGTATGCAATTCCCTTTGTCAATCGATATGTTAATTGCCCGAGATTCGATCGTCGGTATCCCAATACCTCGTTCAATCTCGTTACCGGCAAGTCACTTTACTCGTACCGTAATGCATGATCCCGTGACCAGACACTTGGTCACTTTGAGCTCATTATGATGATGCATTACCGAGTGGGCCCAGTGATACCTCTCCGTCATACGGAGTGACAAATCCCAGTCTTGATCCGTGTCAACCCAACAGACACTTTCGGAGATACCCGTAGTCTACCTTTATAGTCACCCAGTTACGTTGTGACGTTTGGTACACCCAAAGCACTCCTACGGTATCCGGGAGTTACACGATCTCATGGTCTAAGGAAAAGATACTTGACATTGCAAAACTCTAGCAAACGAACTACACAATCTTTATGCTATGTTTAGGATTGGGTCTTGTCCATCACATCATTCTCCTAATGATGTGATCTCGTTATCAATGACATCCAATGTCCATAGTCAGGAAACCATGACTATCTGTCGATCAACGAGCTAGTCAACTAGAGGCTTACTAGGGACATGTTGGTGTCTGTTATTCACACATGTATTACGATTTCCGGATAACACAATTTTAGCATGAATAAAGACAATTATCACGAACAAGGAAATATAATAATAATGCTTTTATTATTGCCTCTAGGGCATATTTCCAACACTATTTCCCTTCTTTCATTCATGAACATATCATTTTCATGGTCTAGCAAATAGTGTTCTAAAGGATTGCTAGGAGGTACAGCAATAGAAGCAAGACCAATAATTTCATCCTTACTAGGTAATTCTTCCTCACGATGTTGTTTACTAAATTTAGAGAAATTATACTCATGAACCATATCATCCAAGCCAACAGTAACAACATTCTTTGTGCAATCTATGGTAGCATTGACAGTATTTAAGAAGGGTCTACCAAATATAATGGGACAAAAGCTATCTTGTGGGGAAGTAAGAACAAGAAAATCAGCAGATATTTAGTTTTCCCACACAAGACTTCAACATCTCTAATAATTCCAATAGGTGAAATAGTATCTCTATTGGCAAGTTTAATTGTGACATCAATATCTTATAACTCAACAGGTGCGATTTCATTCTTAATTTCTTCGTATAAAGTATGCGGTATAACACTAGCACTTGCACCCATGTCACATAAGCCATGATAACAATGATCTCCTATTTTAACAGAAATAACAGGCACGCCTACCACAGGTCTATGTTTATCTTTAGCACAGAGTTTAGCAATTCTAGCAGTTTCACCTTCGAACTGAATAACATGCCCATCAATATTATCAGACAAGAGATCTTTAACAATAGCAATATTAGGTTCCACTTTAACTTGCTCAGGAGGTGTATAAGTTCTAATATTGCTTTTACGAACAACAGTTGAAGCTTTAGCATGATCCTTTATTCTAACAGGGAAAGGTGGTTTCTCAATATAAGAAGTAGGAACAATAGGATCATTATAAGTGACAGTCTTTTCTTCAACTTTAATAGGAGCAACTACTTTTACTTCTATGGGAGGATGATATTTAAACCCCTCCTCCTTAGGGAGATCAACATAAGTAGCAAAAGATTCACAGAAAGAAGCTACTATCTCAGAGTCAAGTCCATATTTAGTGCTAAACTTACGGAAAATATCGGTATCCATAAAAGATTTAACACAATCAAACTTAGGTGTCATACCTGACACCTTACCTTCGTCGAGGTCCCAATCTTCAGAGTTGCGTTTAATTCTATCCAATAAATTCCATCTGAATTCAATAGTCTTCATCATAAAAGAGCCAGCACAAGAAGTATCGAGCATGGTGCGATTGTTATGAGAAAGCCGAGCATAAAAACTTTGCATAATTATTTCTCTCGAGATCTCATGATTGGGGCATGAATATAACATTGATTTAAGCCTCCCCCAATCTTGAGCGATGCTTTCTTCTTTGCGAGGCCAGAAATTATATATATAATTGCGATCACGATGAACAAGATGCATAGGGTAATACTTTTGATGAAATTCCAGCTTCCAGCTTCAATCTTCTATAGTCCCATGATCTCATATCATCACATAGCCTATACCATATCAATGCGTCTCCCTTCAAAGATAAAGGGAAGACCTTCTTCTTAGCAACATCATCGGGTATACCTGCAAGCTTAAATAATCCACAAACTTCATCCACATATATTAAGTGCTCATCAGGATGCTTTGTTCCATCTCCTGTAAAAGGATTAGCTAGCAGTTTTTCTATCATACCCGAAGGATACTCATAAGGAATTTCATTTTCAATAGGTTGAATAGGTTGAGGAGCAACTCTTTGCTCTACTAGATGGGGTGAAGATACCCTGAACAAGCCCCTCAGAGAATTACTTTCCATAGTAACAAGTGACAGTAAATTTCAGCAAACTATATAAATTTTTCCTTACCAAATTCCACCTACCAAAGGCGCTACACTCCCCGGCAATGGCGCCAGAAAAGAGTCTTGATGACCCACAAGTATAAGGGATCTATCGTAGTCCTTTCGATAAGTAAGAGTGTCGAACCCAACGAGGAGCAGAAGGAAATGATAAGCGGTTTTCAGCAAGGTATTCTCTTCAAGTACTGAAATAAGTGGTAACAGATAGTTTTGTGATAGGATAAATTGTAACGAGCAACAAGTAACAAAAGTAAATAAAGTGCAGCAAGATGGCCCAATCCTTTTGTAGCAAAGGACAAGCCGGAACAAACTCTTATATTAGGAAAAGCGCTCTCGAGGACACATGGGAATATCGTCAAGCTAGTTTTCATCACGTTCATATGATTCACGTTCGATACTTTGATAATTTGATATGTGGGTTGACCGGTGCTTGGGTGCTGTTCTTACTTGAACAAGCACCCCACTTATGATTAACCTCTATTGCAAGCATCTGCAACTACAACAAAAGTATTAAGGTAAACCTAACCATAGCATGAAACATATGGATCCAAATCAGCCCCTTACGAAGCAACGCATAAACTAGCGTTTAAGCTTCTGTCACTCTAGCAACCCATCATCTACTTATTACTTCCCAATGCCTTCCTCTAGGCCCAAATAATGGTGAAGTGTTATGTAGTCGACGTTCACATAACACCACTAGAGGCTAGACAACATACATCTTATCAAAATATCAAACGAATACCAAATTCACATGACTACTCATAGCAAGACTTCTCCCTTGTCCTCAGGAACGAATGTAATTACTCACAAAGCATATTCATGTTCATAATCAGAGGGGTAATAATATGCATATAGGATCTGAACATATGATCTTCCACCAAATAAACCAACTAGCATCAACTACAAGGAGTAATCAACACTACTAGCAACCTACTAGCACCAATCCCGGACTTTGAGACAAGAATTGAATACAAGAGATGAACTAGGGTTTGGAGATGAGATGGTGCTGGTGAAGATGTTGATGGAGATTGCCCTCTCCCGATGAGAGGAGCGTTGGTGATGACGATGGTGATGATTTCCCCCTCCCGGAGGGAAGTTTCCCCGGCAGAACAGCTCTGCCAAAGCTCTAGATTGGATCCGCCAAGGTTTCGCCTCGTGGCGGCGGAGTCTCGTCCCGAAAAGTTCCTCTCTTATTTTTTTCTCATCGAAAGACCTCATATAGGAGAAGATGGACGTCGGAGAGCCACCAGGGGGCCCATGAGGTAGGGGGCGCGCCCCAGGGGGGGGCACCCTCGTGAGAAGGGTGTGGGCCCCCTGGCCTTCATCTTTGGCGATGATTTTTCTTTATTTATTTTAAGACGTTCCATGGAGTTTCAGGACTTTTGGAGTTGCGCAGAATAGGTCTCTAATATTTTCTCCTTTTCCAGACCAGAATTCCAGTTGCCGGCATTCTCCCCCCTTATGTAAACCATGTAAAATAAGAGAGAATAGCGATAAGTATTGTGACATAAAGTGAAATAACTGTCCAGAATGCGATAAATATCGATATAAAAGCATGATGCAGAATGGACATATCATTGACCCATTCCGTTAGCTTAGCACTTGATCATTTAGTATGTTGCTATTGCTTTCTTCATGACTTATACATGTTCCTATGACTACGAGATTATGCAACTCCCGTTTACCAGAGGAACACTTTGTGTGCTACCAAACATCACAACGTAACTGGGTGATTATAAAGTTGCTCTACAGGTCTCTCCGAAGGTACTTGTTGAGTTGGCGTATTTCGAGATTAGGATTTGTCACTCCGATTGTCGGAGAGGTATCTCTGGGCCCACTCGGTAATGCACATCACTATAAGCCTTGAAAGCATTGTAACTAATGAGTTAGTTGCGGGATGATTGATACGTCTCCAACATATCTATAATTTTTTATTGCTCCATGCTATATTATCTACTATTTTAGACATTATTGGGCTTTATTATCCACTTTTATATTATTTTTGGGACTAACCTATTAACCGGATGCCCAGCCCAAAATTGCTGTTTTTGCCTGTTTTAGGGTTTCGAAGAAAAGGAATATGAAACGGAGTCCAAATGGAATGAAACCTTCGGAAACATGATTTTCTCACCAGATAAGATCCAGGAGACTTGGACCCTCCGTCAAAAAAGCCACGAGGCGGTCACGAGGGTGGAGGGCGCACCCCCCATAGGGCGCGCCCCCTGCCTCATGGGCCCCTCGAAGCTCCACTGACGTACTTCTTCCTCCTATATATATATCCACGTACCCCCAAACGATCGGGGACAGAGCCAAAAACCTAATTCCACCACCGCAACTTTCAGTATCCACGAGATCCCATCTTGGGGCCTGTTCCGGAGCTCCGCCGGAGGGGGCATCGATCACGGAGGGCTTCTACATCATCATCCAAGCCCCTCCGATGAAGTGTGAGTAGTTTACTTCAGACCTATGGGTCCATAGTTAGTAGCTAGATGGCTTCTTCTCTCTTTTTGGATCTCAATACAATGTTCTCCCCCTCTCTCCTAGAGATCTATTCGATGTAATCTTCTTTTTGCGGTGCGTTTGTTGAGACCGATGAATTGTGGGTTTATGATCAAGTCTATCTATGAATAATATTTGAATCTTCTCTGAATTCTTTTATGTATGATTGGTTATCTTTGCAAGTCTCTTCGAATTATCAGTTTGGTTTGGCCTACTAGATTGGTTGTTCTTGCCATGGGAGAAGTGCTTAGCTTTGGGTTCGATCTTGCGATGTCCTTTCCCAATGACAGAAGGGGCAGCAAGGCACATATTGTATCGTTGCCATCGAGGATAACAAGATGGGGTTTTATCATATTACATGAAACTATCCCTCTACATCATGTCATCTTGCTTAAGGCGTTACTCTGTTTTTAACTTAATACTCTAGATGCATGCTGGATAGCGGGCGATGAGTGGAGTAATAGTAGTAGATGCAGAATCATTTCGGTCTACTTGTCTCGGACGTGATGCCTATATACATGAGCATACCTAGATATTCTCATAACTATGCTCACTTCTGTCAATTGCTCAACAGTAATTTGTTCACCCACCGTAGAATACTTATGCTCTTGAGAGAAGCCACTAGTGAAACCTATGGCCCCCGGGTCTCTTTCTCATCATATCAATCTCCATCACTTTATTATTTCTTTGCTTTTACTTTTTACTTTGCATCTCTATACCAAAAATACCAAAAATATTATTTATCATCTCTATCAGATCTCACTTTCGTAAGTGACCGTCAAGGGATTGACAACCCCTAAGCGCGTTGGTTGCGTTGAGCTATTGTTTTTGTGTAGGTACGAGGGACTCGAGCGTAGCCTCCTACTGGATTGATACCTTGGTTCTCAAAAACTGAGGGAAATACTTATGCTACTTTGCTGCATCATCCCTTCCTCTTCGGGGAAATCCAACGCATTGCTCCAAGAGGTAGCAAGAAGAATTTCTGGCACCGTTGCCGGGGAGTCTGCGCAAAAGTCAACATACCAAGTACCCATCACAATCCCTATCTCCCGCATTACATTATTTGCCATTTGCCTCTCGTTTTCCTCTCCCCCACTTCACCCTTGCCGTTTTATTCGCCCTCTCTCTCTATCCTCCTTCTCTATTTGCCTCTTTTTGCCCGTTTGCTTTTTGTTTGCTCGTGTGTTGGATTGCTTGTTTGTCGCGATGGCTCAAGATAATACTAAATTGTGTGACTTCACCAATACCAACAATAATGATTTCCTTAGCACTCCGATTGATCCTCTTACCAATGCCGAATCTTGTGAAATTAATACTGCTTTGTTGAATCTTGTCATGAAAGATCCGTTCTCCGGCCTTCCTAGTGAAGATGCCGCTACCCATCTTAATAGCTTCGTTGATTTGTGTGACATGCAAAATAAGAAAGATGTTGATAATGATATTGTTAAATTGAAGCTATTTCCTTTTTCTCTTAGAGATCGTGCTAAAGCTTGGTTTTCGTCTTTGCCTAAAAATAGTATTGATTCATGGAACAAGTGCAAAGATGCTTTTATCTCTAAGTATTTTCCTCCCGCTAAGATCAACTCTCTTAGAAACGATATTATGAATTTTAAACAACTTGATCATGAACATGTTGCACAAGCTTGGGAGAGAATGAAATTAGTGATACGTAATTGCCCTACTCATGGTTTGAATTTGTGGATGATTATACAAATTTTTTATGCCGGATTGAATTTTGCTTCTAAAAATCTTTTAGATTCGGTCGTGGGAGGCACTTTTATGGAAATCACTTTAGGAGAAGCTACTAAACTCCTAGATAATATTATGGTCAATTATTCTCAATGGCATACTGAAAGATCTACTAAAAAGGTGCATGCGATAGAAGAAATTAATGTTTTGAGTGGAAAGATGGATGAACTTATCAAATTATTTCTAATAAGAGTGTTTCTTCTGATCCTAATGATGTGCCCTTGTCTACTTTGATTGAGAATAATAATGAATCTATGGATGTGCATTTTGTTGGTAGGAACAATTTTGGTAACAACGCATATAGGGGAAATTTCAATCCTAGGCCTTATCCTAGTAATCCCTCTACTAATTATAGTAATTCCTACAACAATTCTGATGGAAATTATAATAAGATGCCCTCTGATTTTGAATCTAATATTAAATAATTTATTTCTTCGCAAAAGAATTTTAATGCTATGATTGAAGAAAAATTGCTTAAGATTGATGATTTGGCTAGGAA
The DNA here is from genome assembly GCA_034509565.1 of Triticum monococcum. Lineage (NCBI taxonomy): Eukaryota > Viridiplantae > Streptophyta > Magnoliopsida > Poales > Poaceae > Triticum > Triticum monococcum. Next base: position 576,616,028 of record CM067847.1, read on the forward strand.
CGTTGATAGAATTGCTCTTGATGTTGATTCTTTGAAACTTAGATCTATTCCACCTAAGCATGATATCAATGAGTCTCTCAAAGCCATGAGAATTTCCATTGACGGGTGCAAAGAAAGAACCGCTAGGATGCGTGCTAAGAAAGATGCCTTTATTAAAGTGTGTTCTTCTAGTTCCTACGAAAATAATGATGAAGATCTAAAAGTTATTGATGTGTCCCCTATTAAATCTTTGTTTTGCAATATGAATCTTGATAATGATGGGACTGAATATGATCCACCTTTACCTAGAAGGCGTTCCAATAATTCTGAATTTGTTAATCTTGATGCTAAATTTGATGAAAGTGGGATTGAAGAAATTAAAACCCTAGATGTTGCTAAACCCACTATATTAGATTTCAAGTAATTTAATTATTAAAATTGCTCTTTAATTGATTGTATTTCCTTGTTGCAATCCGTTCTAAAATCCCCTCACGCTTATAGTCAAAATAAAGCGTTTACTAAACATATCATTGATGCCTTGATGCAATCTTATGAAGAAAAACTTGAATTGGAAGTTTCTATCCCTAGAAAACTTTATGATGAGTGGGAACCTACTATTAAAATTAAAATAAAAAATTATGAGTTTTATGCTTTGTGTGATTTGGGTGCTAGTGTCTCTACTATTCCCAAAACTTTGTGTGATTTGCTAGATTTCCGTGATTTTGATGATTGCTCTCTAAATTTGCATCTTGCGAATTACACTATTAAGAAACCTATGGGAAGGATTAATGATGTTCTTATTGTTGGAAATAGGAATTATCTGCCCATAGATTTTATCGTTCTTGATATAGATTGCAATCCTTCTTGCCCTATTATTCTTGGTAGACCTTTCCTTAGAACGGTTGGTGCAATTATTGATATGAAGGAAGGGAATATTAGATTTCAATTTCCATTAAAAAAGGGCATGGAACACCTCCCTAGAAAGAAAATAAAATTACCATATGAATCCATCATGAGAGCCACTTATGGATTGCCTACCAAAGATGGCAATACGTAGATCTATTCTTGCTTGTTATGCCTAGCTAGGGGCGTTAAACGATAGCGCTTGTTGGGAGGCAACCCAATTTTATTTTTATTCCTTGCCTTTTGCTCCTGTTTAGTAATAAATAAATTATCTAGCCTCTTTTTTTTTGTGTTTTTTGTGTTTAATTAGTGTTTGTGCCAAGTAGAACCATTGGGAAGACTTGGGGAAAGTCTTGTCGAACTTGCTGTAAAAAACAGAAACTTTAGCGCTCACGAGAACTGCTGTTATTTTTATTTGGAAAGTGCTATTTAGTTAATTATTTTTTCAAATGATTAATAGATAAATTCCTCATGTCCAGCAATTTATTTTAGAATTTTTGGGGTTCCAGATCTTGCGCTAGCTACAGATTACTACAGACTGTTCTGTTTTTGACAGATTCTGTTTTTCGTGTGTTGTTTGCTTATTTTGATGAATCTATGGCTAGTAAAATAGTTTATAATCCATAGAGAAGTTGGAATACAGTAGCTTTAACACCAATATAAATAAATAATGAGTTTATTACAGTACCTTGAAGTGGTCTTTTGTTTTCTTGTGCTAACGGAGCTCACGAGATTTTCTACTTTAAGTTTTGTGTTGTGAAGTTTTCAAGTTTTGGGTAAAGATTTGATGGATTATGGAACAAGGAGTGGCAAGAGCCTAAGCTTGGGGATGCCCATGGAACCCCCAAGATAATCTAAGAACACCTAAAATCCAAAGCTTGGGGATGCCCCGGAAGGCATCCCCTCTTTTCGTCTACTTCTATCGGTAACTTTACTTGGAGCTATATTTTTATTCACCACATGATATGTGTTTTGCTTGGAGCGTCTTTTATGATTTGAGTCTTTGCTTGTTAGTCTACCACAATCATCCTTGCTGTACACACCTTTTGAGATATCCATACATGATTTGGAATTTGATAGAATACTCTATGTGCTTCACTTATATCTTTTGAGCTTTATAGTTTTGCTCTAGTGCTTCACTTATATCTTTTAGAGCACGGTGGTGGATTTGTTTTATAGAAACTATTGATCTCTCATGCTTCACTTAGATTTTTTTGAGAGTCTTAATAGCACGGTAATTTGCTTAAAATCCTAATATGCTTGGTATGCAAGATTAATAATAAAACTTTCGTATGAGTGTGTTGAATACTAAGAAAAGTTTGATGCTTGATGATTGTTTTGAGATATGGAGGTAATAATATCAAAGTCATGCTAGTTGAGTAGTTGTGAAATTGAGAAATACTTGTGTTGAGGTTTGCAAGTCCCGTAGCATGCACGTATGGTAAACATTATGCAACAAATTTGAAACATGAGGTGTTATTTGATTGTCTTCCTTATGAGTGGCGGTCGGGGACGAGCATTGGTCTTTTCCTACCAATCTATCCCCCTAGGAGCATGCGCGTAGTGCCGAGGTTTTTGATGACTTGTAGATTTTTGCAATAAGTATGTGAGTTCTTTATGACTAATGTTGAGTCCATGGATTATACGCACTCTCACCCTTCCATCCTTGCTACCCTCTTCGGTACCGTGCATTGCCCTTTCTCACATTGAGAGTTGGCGCAAACTTCGCCGGTGCATCCAAACCCCATGATATGATATGCTCTTTCACACATTGTCGGTGTACTAAAGTAGGGGTACCTGAGTATCCCGAACTTGTGCACGGGCAGTCGCACCGACCCGCGGCAAGGCTTGCCGGGCGACCGCCAAGACCCTCCATGGTTCCTTTAGGATCCATTCAAGAACAAAGTATCCAAGAGCAAAACAAGGCCTCGGCAAGAGGAGCTTGCCGGGGAGGAAACAAGGCCCCGGCAAGAGGAGCTTGCCGGGAAGGAGACAAGACCCCGGCAAAAGGAGCTTGCCAGGAAGACCAACCAAAACATCTCAAGAAGATCGCTGCGGCGCACCACGCACCCCAACAAGACCCGGCGAGCGACAAGCTCCCGGACGCGACAAGGCAACATCCGCGGCAAGACACTTGCCGCGGAAAGCTACTAGCCCACGGCCCGCACTCCAGCTCACCCACCAACGTGTCGCCCTGGGACCATTCCTGGCGCACGTGGCGGGAGGCTGTGCAGCCGGGGGCATGCGGTGGCAAGCAGGCGCTGACAAGGAGCCATCGTGGCAAACGGTGGCGCCCCTGACGGTCCCTTTCCGCCCCGTCTAAGCGACACAGACAGGCATTTAATGCCTTTGTCCCCTGCCGTCAGGGTTAGGTAGGATGTGACTGTAGCAGGCGGTGGCGCCAACTACCACCCCTTTTACATTTTTACCCTCACCTCTGTTGCCACATGTCGGTGACCCCTTGGACATATAAAAGGAGGCCCATGCGCAACAGTGGAGGGGGACAGCCATTCTCACGCTTGGACTCGCCAGCTCCTTGAGTGTACTGTAGCACTCATCGCTCCCGAGCCAAAACTCAATACAACCACCAAAGCAGGAGTAGGGTTTTACGCATCCGTGCGGCCCAAACCTGGGAAAATCGATCGTCCCGCTCGTGTGCTTCGCCTCGATCTGCTCTTTGTGCATCCACCGCCCCCTGCCGAACCACAAGGGGCTCGCTCCGCCGATCCCCATAGGTGTGCGAGGGACCAGCAACCCCCGACATCTTTGGCGCGCCAAGTAGGGGGATGCATTGAGGTTGTGCGAACCTGATCCGGCGTTCACGAGAACCGAATCTTCATCGTCTTCATCAACATGCCGCCGAAGAAGAAGGCTTCAGAAGCAGCTGCTCCGTCTGCGCCGAACCCACCATCGCCGGAGCGCACGGCTGGTGGGGTAGGCGCCGGCGAAAGGGCGGGCGCCGACGGGGAGACCCATGGCGCTGCCAGGTCCAAGGACCAGGTTGCGCCGCATGTCGGCACGCCCTCCAAGACCTCGGCGTCCGTACACGCACCGCGCCCATCCCAGGAGGCGCGAGGCCAGCAGCGTCATGGTACACACGGTACCATACGTATGCTGGGCCAAGATCAAGCTGGCGGGTCCCGGAGCGCTTGAGGCCGGCATGCACGCCAACATGCCGACACGAGCGTGGCACGGTCGCTTGGATGAGGTACTGCTCCTTCTAACGCAGTTAGAAGTCCGAGCATATCTCGCTCCTTGCGTCGTTCGCCGCCGCGGCCTGCACGCCCTTCGCTCCAATCCATGCAGCGGAGGCAGTTATCCCCATGGAACTCGTATATGGGTCACCTCAAGTGCTCGCTTATGATGAGCTTGAGCAAGAGCGGCTGCGGCAAGATGACGCGCTGCTCCTTGAGGAAGATCGTCTTTAGGCTACTGTGCGAGCCGCTCGCTACCAGCAAGCTTTGCGCCACTACCATAGCCGCAAAGTTAATGCCCGAAGTTTTGAGGAAGGCGACCTTGTTTCCTTGGCGCGATCAGTCCGCCAAGATTTCTGACAAGTCGACGCCGAAGTGGGAAGGCCCTTACCGGGTGAAGCGAGTCACCAGGCTTGGCACTGTCCACCTTGGGACCGAAGATGGCGTACCAGTGAGCAAATCCTGGAATATTGCGCATCTTCGCAAGCTTTGCCCGTGAGGCGCGGTTGTCGGACCCCGTCCGACAACCACCCATTTGTACAAGTCTTGCCGCTGTTGCATGTAATCCCTTGTACAAAGCCGGGCGCAGATCCCATGCATAAAGATAATGTGCTCAGCACATATCACCGGGAAGGCAAACAATAGAGAAAGATAAGTGCCAAAGTTTGAGCAATCAGACTTCCTTTAAGCTTTTAAGTTATTTTCCTTGAACGCCCGTGCTTTGTATGTGGAACCTGGGCGTGGAGGAGCCGACTCGTAGCTAGTTGCGCCCTTACTGTTGTTTCGAGCCCCGCTCAACAACTTAAGTGAGTTGCAACTAGCTCCGCGACAAGGTTTCTTGTCGGCCGCAGCACCGCCCGCAGATCGCTGACGTTCCGCACTCAGCACACGCAGCAAGCGTGCCCACGCCGGCAAGTTCCCTGTATGCGCAGGGTAAAAACATACAAAGGAAGGAGTCAGTCAAGGAAATAACATAGCAATTAAATTTATAGATTTATCTTCCTTCTTGCGATCGTCCCTTGTATGGAAAACCTGTGCGCGGAGGAACCAACTCGTATCTAGTCGCCCCCTTACTGTTGTTTCGAGTCCGCTCAACAACTTAAGGGAGCCGCGGCTAGCTCTGCGACAAGGTTTCTTGCCGGCTGCGGCACCGCCGGCAGGGAACCAACTCGTAGCTAGTTGCCTTACTGTCGTTTCGAGTCCGCTCAACGACTTAAGTAAGCTGCGACTAGCTCCGCGACGAGGTTTCCTGTCGGTTACAGCACCGCCGGCAAGCTGCTGGAGTTCCGTTGCTGATGTTCTGCACTCAGCGCTCACGGCAAAGGTGCCCGCACCGGCAAGTTCCCTAAAAGCGTAGGGTAAAAACATACAAGGGGAGGAAGCAAGTAAAGGAAATAATATAGCAATTATCATCCAAGATAGAAGTATATTACGGAATAACTTGTCGTGATTATAACAGACTGTTTTTCATAACATGATTGACAGCGACAAGGAAAGAAGAAGATAAACAGCCTAGTCTACAAGGTCGCCCTCGACCCTCCTGATTCCGCTCACCTTGTCCACGATAGGTGCGACAAGGGCCTTGAGCTCCTCCTGATCAGCATCTGGCGGCAGGCTTCGGAGGACGTTGTTGAGGCGGAGGCCTGGGTTGCGGAAGGCCACCTTCATCAGCACCTTCTGGAGAGCTCCCGCGCAGATCTTGCGCGACTCGTCGGCAAGCTGCTTTGGGAACTGCTCCCGGATTCGCTGGAGCGCCGTCGCCACGCCTTTGAAGAACGGAGTGAGCTTGGCGCTGGGTTGGAGGTTCTCGTCGGAGGAGTACGCGAGATCCACCATCCCCAACTGCGCCAGCTCCTTGTCGACATCCGCGGAGACGTCCACCAGACCCTCCATATCCTCCGACAAAGTCTTCCGGGCGGCGGCGGCCTTCGCCAGCAGCACCTTGCCGGCCTTGACCTCCGCCTTCAGGGCCGCCTCCTGCCGCTTGGCGCCATCCAGAGATTCGGTCAGAGCTGCCAGCTTCACTTCAAGATCAGCATTTGAAGCCTTGGCGACGTCCAGCTCCTTGCTTCTCTTAGTGAGGAGGGCCTGCAGCTCCGAATAGCTGTTGGCGTCCCTCTCGCGCTCAAGCTTGAGCGCGGCAAGCTCGTCGCCGCTCGCCTTGAGGTCCGCCTCTAGCTGCGTCACCTTCAGCTCCAGCTCAGCCTTGGCGGCCTCGGCAGCTGCTGCGGCGTCTTCGGCCTGCTTGGCGGCTCCGCCAACTGCCCGCTCGCGCACGGCAAGTTCCTCCTCGTGGCCGTCGAGGTTGACCTTCCGCTGCGCCAACTCGCCCTCCTGCGAAGACAACTTCTCCGCGACAAGCCGTTGGCGCTCTTCGACGTCGGCCCTCTCGAGGAGAAAGGCCTGCTGCGCCTCGGCGAGTTGCTCCCGCTCCTTTGCCAGGGAGCGGAGAGCTTCTTGGTGGGCGCCCCGGAGCTCTTCTGCGTGCTTCTCGATGTCGGCGCCAGCCTTTGCCATGAGCGCTTCGCGGGACTCCAGCTTGGCCTGCCGGGTGCGGTAGAGCGCCACTAGCTTCCGCAGCAGGCGCTCCTCTTCAGGATCGCCGCTGCTGCTGCTTGGTGCGTCAACCAGCTTCAGCCCGGCAGAGGCAAGCACCTCTCCGTCCAGCGTCCCTCCCTCGATCAGCGCCCTGGAGCCTGACGCCCAGGGGAGGCTGATGAAGATATTCTCGCCGGCCTTTCGGTAGATGCCAGGCTGGGGCTCTTCGGAGCCCGCCGCAGCGGCAGCGGCGGAGGAGCCGGCAGTCAGAGCAGCGCCTGGCGCTCCTGTGGCCTCCGGGCTGACAGTACGGCCGCCAGACTCCCCGCCCACCTCCGCGGCGGCAGCCCTGGCGGCCTCCTCGCCGGTGCCGGCTGCTTCCTCGGCGGCGACCTCCATCTCCATCGGCTCTGCAGCAGATGGATCTGGTGGCCGGAAGAGGGGAAAAGATTCAAGCAAGATTCGAGCAAAATCCAAGAGGAAGATCAAGAAGCTGAAGTAGCCAAGGGGAGTTCGGCAGCAAGGAAGTTACCTGTGCCAGGGCCTGCCGCTGGGGTCTTCGTCGCCGGGGGATCGCCGGCGCGGTCCCTTCCCGGAGATCCTTGCCGTGCCGGGGGCTCCTCCCTTGCCAGAGCCTCCTCCCTCGCCGGGGGCTCCTCCCTTGCCGGACTCTCTTCCCTTGTTGGAGCCTCCTCCGTCGCCGGAGAGCTCTCCCTTGCCGGAGACCTCTCCCTCGTTGGAGGACTCTCCCTTGGCGCTTCAGGGGCGGTCTCCAGGCTCCCCTAGTGAGGCTCCTCTGCTCCTGCACGAGTCAACGAACAAGCATCAGCACGACAAGGATCTTCGTGCGCGCCCAACAGCGGGAAGTAAACAAGACGCTTACGCTGGGGGCTGCTCTGAAGATCAGCCGCCGGGTCCGACGGGTTCGTCTCGGGCACGTCCCCCGTTGACGCAGTGGGTTCATCCTCGATGACGATCACCGACACCTTGGCTCTCTTTGCCGCTCTCTGGGCCAGAGTCCTGAAAAGGAATGGATTCAGGGAAAGACAAGTGAGATACAAGACAAAGCAACAAGAATTAAAGAATTGCAAGTACAATAAGAAGAACTTACTCCTCCTCTTCTTCCTCGTCGGAGCTAAACGCGGAGAAGTCGAAGTCCGGCCCGCGGCCGGCGCGGGAAGGAGGAGGGGTAGGCTCCCTTGGTCGCTTGGCGGGAGCAGAGGCGGCAGCCTAGGAAGACCCCGCTCCAGTCGAAGCAATGGCATGGGGCGCTCCCGCGACAACAGTGCTTGCCGCGGTAGAGCGCAACGTGCGGCGCGGCGACTGCTGGGCCTCCTGCCGCCTCGCTACATCCACGGCCTTGCGGAGACGCCTTCTTGGTGGAGACGGAGGCGCAGCCGGCGGCGGGCTGTCGGAAGACGAAGTGGAGGAAGAGTCGATCTCCAGCGAGTCGCTCGCATCCCCGGCAGGCTCGCTTGGCTCGGCGCTGCCCCCGGCAAGATCTTCCTTGCCGGCAAGTCCCTCTTGCCGGGCGAGCTCTTTCTTGCCGAGGAACTCGTCTCGCTCGGCACAAGTCTTCTCCTCTTCTGCCGCCGCTTCCTCCAGAGTAAACCCAAATTCGCCTGCCGCTGCGGCTGCCGCTGCCTCTTCCAACCTAGAGGCTATGCGTGCCAGCTCCGCCTCGGGTGGTGTCGCGAATGAGGCCGTCCCTCTCGTCGGCGCGGATTGGCACTTCCACCAGGTCGTCGAAGAACTGCTGCACGACCTCGTCTGCGGGCTCTTGCCAAGTTGGCTCGATTCCATGCGAGTCGCACAACGGCATCATCGCCCGGATGCGGTCGAGCACAGAGTTGTTGCACAAAGGGACGACGCCCTGCGGCGGCCTGAAGACTTCGGGGTGATTCGGGTCATATTTGAAGAGCTCATGCAGCATGCTAGTGTGCTCGAGGACAGTGAAATTATAGTTAAGGCCTGGGCGCAGCCTCATGATGTCCGCCGCGTTCTTGAACTCCCAGGCAGGTTTTCCCCGTTCCTGCAGGGGGGCAATGCGGCGGCGAAGAAAGTCTGCGCCAACAGCGCCTACGGTGAGTCCGGCAAGCCTAAGGCGCCAGATCTTGGTGACGGCAATTGTCATCTTGCTGTCTTCCGGGGCCAAGTCACTCCAGTCATTGCCGCGCACTGCTGCTGCTTGACGCCGGACGGTGAATGACTGCGGGCTCTCCTCGATAATCCAACACTAGTCCGCTCTCCACTCCTCCCACTTGCCGCGGAACTCCCCCTCTAGATAAGATTCCTTCTTGCCGGCTCTGGAGATCCAGGCGATTCTGCCGGACAGGGTCTCCCCTCTCTCTACCCAAGGGATGAAGAAAGGGCGGAAGAGAGCTACGCTAGGGTGGACTTCGACAAAGTTTTCGCAAAGATGTGCGAAAACTACCATGGTGAGGACGGCGTTGGGGGTGAAGTCGAGGAGTTAGAAGCCATATGTGTTCATAATATCGCAGAAGAACTCGGAAAAGGGCGGGCAGAGCCCGCAGTAGAAGAACACAGCAAAGAAAGGGTACCCGTCCGGAGCCTTCGTGTGGGCTTCAGCCGGGAGCACCCTGGTCCGCGGGTGAGCTTGCATCTCCGCCGACCAGAACAGGTAGTACCTCTCCCGCAACGCCTTCGCGCCGAGCTTGGGAGGGAAGATGGATCGCTCCTTCCGCATCATCGCGAGCCGCTGCGCCTCGGTCGACTTCACCGCTTTCCCCTTGTCGCCCTTCGGAGCCATGGCGAAGGTGGTGGAGGAGGCCGACGGTGGTGGTGGAGCTGGTGACAATGGGGGGAGTAGGGCACTGCTCTCTTGTTGCTCTGAGAAGTCGGGGAGCGGCGGGGGATTTGAAATTGGAAACAGCAACGGGCAGATGGCGCCGCACCCCTGTTTCCTCTGCTTATAAGGAGGGGAAGGGGGGAGGCGGACGTTCCGCCGTTGCAAATAAACAACTACCCATGATTCCACCCACCACGCCTCCACGCCTCCCTCCGTCTACGGGGAGGGGCGCGCCAACCGTCCCCTTTTACCGCGACGTGACGCATGCGCGTGGGGGCGCAGCCCCGCGCATGCCGCCCATGTCACGCACGGCGCCGCATTCGACGCGTGCCGTTTGGGGAGGGCGCGGTGGATGCGGAGTGAGTTATGGCGTACCCTAGGCCGCGCGTGCCCGTGCACTATTTTGGGCCTGGCCCAACAACGCTCGGCACCGTGTATGGCCCAGGCCCGGGGGCTCCTATCGGTGTACTAAAGTAGGGGTACCTTAGTATCCCGAACTTGTGCACGGGCAGTCGCGGCGACCTGCGGCAAGGCTTGCCGGGCGACCGCCAAGACCCTCCATGGTTCCTTTAGGAGCCATTCAAGAACAAAGTATCCAAGAGCAAAACAAGGCCTCGGCAAGAGGAGCTTGCCGGGGAGGAAACAAGGCCCCGGCAAGAGGAGCTTGCCGGGAAGGAGACAAGACCCCGGCAAAAGGAGCTTGCCGGGAAGGAGACAAGACCCCGGCAAAAGGGTTAGGTAGGATGTGACTGTAGCAGGCGGTGGCGCCAACTACCACCCCTTTTACATTTTTACCCTCACCTCTGTTGCCACATGTCGGTGACCCCTTAGACATATAAAAGGAGGCCCATGCGCAACAGTGGAGGGGGATAGCCATTCTCACGCTCGGACTCGCCAGCTGCTTGAGTGTACTATAGCACTCATCGCTCCCGAGCCAAAACTCAATACAACCACCAAAGCAGGAGTAGGGTTTTACGCATTCGTGCGGCCTGAACCTGGGTAAATCGATCGTCCCGCACGTATGCTTCGCCTCGATCTGCTCTTTGTGCATCCACCGCCCCCTGCCGAACCACAAGGGGCTCGCTCCGCCGATCCCCATAGGTGTGCGAGGGACAAGCAACCCCCGACACACATGAACCTCGTTATATCTTCCTCAAAACAGCCACCATACCTACCTATTATGGCATTTCCATAGCCATCCGAGATATATTGCCATCCAACTTTCCATCATTCCGTTCATCATGACACACTCATCATTGTCATATTGCTTAGCATGATCATGTAGTTGGCATAGTATTTGTGGCAAAGCCACCATTCATAATTCTTTCATACAAGTCACTCTTGGTTCATTGCATATCCCGGTACACCGTCGGAGGCATTCATGTAGAGTCATCTTTGTTCTAGTATCGAGTTGTAAATAAATAGAAGTGTGATGATCATCATTATTAGAGCATTGTCCCAAGTGAGGAATACATAAAAAAGGAAAGGCCATAAAAAAAGAGAAGGCCCAAAAAAAGGGAAAGGCCATGTCGCGACCCGACCCGAATGGATCAAGTCTCTGTGCTTAAGTGTCATCCCTGCATCGGTGTAACGCCCCGAGACCGATGTGCCAGTTGTCGTCCAGTTATTCGCCGTCGTTGCAATGTCATTTGCTTGCGTGTTGCATCTTGCCATGTCATCATGTGCATTGCATCATCATGTTTTTCAAAACTTGCATCCGTCCCGGTCTCCTCGTTCCTTCCATTGTCCGTTCTGAGCCCAGACACACTTGCACGCGCCCGCGGCATGTCCGAAATATTATTTTATAAGTGGCTGGAAAATGTTCTCGGAATGGGTTGGAAGTTGGCATGCGGTGTTGTTATGTTGCCAGTAGGCCGCCTGTCAAATTTCATCGCATTTGGAGTCCGTTTGACGCCCCAACGGTTAATTATAGCGACAATATAGTCGGTCTTTTCGTCGGACGTTTTCGGTCTCCGAAAACAGTTGCCGGGCTGCATCTCTCCCCTCTTCTCTCAGACCAACCCGCTCTTCACAATCTGCCAGACCCAACCTAACCTCTCTCGTCAGCCCGCAGCTCCTCGCGCGCGCGTCCGAAAGTTGTCCCGAACCCGACCCGAACCGTCGTCACCGTTGGATCCAGATCATCCCCAAACATCTACAAAACATCTCCGTTTCTTTATTTGGGCCCCCTAACCTATTTATTCGCGCCTGTCCAATTATGATCGGAGGGTCCTTTTAGCCCCTTACCAAAAATCCTTGCTATATAAACAGACTAACCCTAGTTTCTAGGGGAGATGTCCCATCCATCCTTCCCAGCCGCCGCCCCTTGTTTTCCGCGCCTGGCCAGCCCACAGCCGCCACCTCGCACCACCATATCCCCAATCAGAAATTCCCCTCGTTCCCCACCTACCACAGCCAGATCCCCTCCCGATCCAAAAATCCTCCTAGATCCCCTCCTCATCCTTTCCACCTACAGGCCATCGATCCTTTCCCTCCTCGCTCTCCTTCGTCGACCAGGGAGACGAGCTCCTCCCGAGCGCCTCCGCCTTACCTCGTCGCCGGCCGGCTTCGTCGGAGACCACCCCTGCCAGGCCGACCTCGTCTCCATTTATCTCTCTCTCTAGTACCTCACCTCGTGGTCTCTCTTTCTTCAAGACGAACAAGGGCCTCACCATGGCCACGGGATGGAGCTCCGCCGCCACGGAACCTCGCCTCCGCGCCCCAGATTCGGCCCCTCCGTTGGATTCCGTCATCCAAGTCCGGTCTTCCTCCGCCCTCCCGTGAAGCCCTGTGCGCCAAGTTCCTCCTCCGGCCGGTCCTGATGCGGCAAGTTCCGCCGGCCTCCCTGTTGCCGAGTCGCCGGCGAAGCCCCATAGGTCGCCCCTTGCCGAGTCCCGCGCGGAGCTGCTCTTCCTCCCGTTGGCCTCCTCTGTGCGTCAAGTCCGTCACTCCGCTGTGCGCCAAGTCCTTGTCGCCGGCCTCTGCTTCTGCATGAGGGAACGACGACGACCAGCGACAAGTTCCCTCGTCCGCGTTGACCTCCACACCGCGCGTGGGCTGCCTCCCTCCAGCGCCCCAAGGCCCAGCCCGGCTCCCTCCGCGGCCTGCCCGCAAGCCCAGCCGCTGGCCAGATCCGTCCCAGCGAGGTGAGGACGCGCCCAACCCCGCTCCAGTGCACTTTTGGGCCGGCTAGGTTCGGCCCGGGATCTATTTTTTTCCGCAGAATGGTTTTGTTTATTATCCGCAGGATTACAGAATTGCAAAAAAAAAACCCAAGCAACATGCATATAATATCTCACAAACGGTGCATCACATGTAAAAACTTAATATATGAAACTTGCTCGGAATTTTGTCTAGTTTAATAATATGTCACTTCCATCTATGTTTAAAATGATTAAAATGCTGTTTGGTTAAATTTGCTCCTATGCCATGTTAAAATGATTTATTTCATAACTAAATAACCGTAGCTCGGTTTTAAATAAATTATATATGTAAATGGGGTAGAACAATGCCTAGATTAACGTGGTGACCTTACTTTGCATGTTAAACAACTCTAAAATTATGTTTAGGGCAGAACAGTTCCAAACCTAATATATGCATATGGGGAATTACCGGAATTGTTGTTCGTTGCTTCCGGCCTCATTTAAACTTGCCTAAATAGTTAGTTTACTTATGCTTCACCTCTTGCCATGTTTAATAACATTTAATATTGTTGGGTACATAATCAAGAGTTAACTAAATAAGTCATGTGGTGTTTTCTTCAATATGCAACTCCGTTGCATATTGAGCTCCACTTAATTTGCAGGATTGCTTGTGCATTTTGCCATGCCATGCATATTTAAACCGGACATGCATCATACTTGATTGTGCATCATGCTATGCTTATGTGGTGGTTGTTTACTATGTGTGTGCTTTCTTTTCCGGTGTTTGCTTCTTTGGGTTGGTTCCGGTAACGTCGCGTTTGTGAGGACCCGTTCGTCTACGTCCGTTTGTCTTCTTCATGGACTCGTTCTTCTTCCTTGCGGGATTTCAGGCAAGATGATCATACCCTCGAAATCACTACTATCTTTGCTTGCTAGATGCTCGCTCTTTGCTATGCCTATGCTGCGATACCTACCACTTTCTTATCATGCCTCCTAAATTGTTGAACCAAGCCTCTAACCCACCTTGTCCTAGCAAACCGTTGATTGGCTATGTTACCGCTTTGCTCAACCCCTCTTATAGCGTTGTTAGTTGTAGGTGGAGATTGAAGTTTGTTCCTTGTTGGAACATGGAGATGTTGTTCCTTGTTGGAATATGTTTACTTGTTGGGATATCACTATATATCTAATTTAATTAATGCATCTATATACTTGGTAAAGGGTGGAAGGCTCGGCCTTATGCCTGGTGTTTTGTTCCAGTCTTGCCGCCCTAGTTTCCGTCATATCGGTGTTATGTTCCCGGATTTTGCGTCCCTTACGCAGTTGGGCTATAATGGGAACCCCTTGACAGTTCGCCTTAAGTAAAGCTTCTCCAGCAATGCCCAACATTGGTTTTACCATTTGCCACCTAGCCTTTTCTTTTCCTTGGGTTCTGCAGACTCAAGGGTCAACTTATTTTACCCCCCGGGCCAGTGCTCCTCTGAGTGTTGGTCCAACTGAGCGATGTCCGAGGCTACCAGGGGCAACTCTGGGCTGGCTTACCCGACGTCTGGCTCATTTGAGTGTGCCCTAAGAAAGAGATATGTGCAGCTCCTATCGGGATTTGTCGGCACATTCGGGCGGTGTTGCTGGTTTAGTTTTACCCTATCGAAATGTCTTGTTGTACCGAGGTACCGAGTCTGATCGGAACGTCTCATGTGGAGGTCTATTCCTTCGTTGACCGTGAGAGCTTGTCATGGGCTAAGTTGGGACACCCCTGCAGGGATTTGAACTTTCGAAAGCCGTGTCCGTGGTTGTGGGCAAATGGGAATTTGTTAACGTCCGGTTGTAGAAAACCTGAAGTCGACCTTAATTAAAACGAATCAACAGCGTGTGTAACCGTGATGGTCTCTTTCCGGCGGAGTCCGGGAAGTGAACACGGTTGTTGGAGTTATGCTTGACGTAGGTAGTCCAGGATCACTTCTTGATCGTACTTTTACCGACCGTGCTTTGCCTTCTCTTCTCGCTCTCATTTGCGTATGTTAGCCACCATATATGCTAGTCGCTTGCTGCAGCTCCACCTCATACCTTCACCTTACCCATAAGCTTAAATAGTCTTGATCGCGAGGGTGCGAGATTGCTGAGTCCCCGTGGCTCACAGATACTTTCAAAACCAGTTTGCAGGTGCCAATGTTACCGTGCAGATGACGCAACCAAGCTCAGGAGGAGCTCGATGAAGATCTTGTCCGTTGTGTTGTTCCATTCTAGTTGATCAGTAGTGGAGCCCAGTTGGGGTCGATCGGGGACCTTTTGTCGGATTTGGGGTTCTTCTTTTATTTCGGTTCCATAGTCGGACCTTGATTGTATTTGGATGATGTAATGCTTTATTCATGTATTTGTGTGAAGTGGCGATTGTAAGCCAACTATGTACCTTTTCCCCCTTATTGTATTACATGGGTTGTGTGAAGATTACCTCACTTGCGACATATGCCTTCAATGCGATTATGCCTCTAAGTCATGCCTCGACACGTGGGAGATATAGTCGCATCGAGGGTGTTACAAGTTGGTATCAGAGCCTTCCCCGACCTTAGGAGCCCCATTGCTTGATCGTTTTTAGCGGCCGAGTTGTGTCTAGAAAAATGTTTTGAGTCATTTAGGAATTATATATCGGAGAGTTTAGGAATTCTTTTACTCCTCAGTCTCCTCATCGCTCTGGTAAGGCATCCTGACGTAGAGTTTTAACTCTTCTCTTCTCAAATTTCACTAAAATTTTTTTAGGATCATGCGAGTATCTTGGAATCGTTCCGATGGCTTATGATGAGAACACTGTCTTGGTGCCTCCTATCAGGGGTTTAGTGGAAGTGTCCCGGGGAGTTGAGCTCTGAGGTTTTGTCATCATAATTTTATCGTTGCAATTCTGGAATACTTGAGATATGTTCGCCAACATCGAAAATCTCTTTTATGCAGTTCGTTGGTGAGATAACCTCGACGCCACCCAGTACTGGGGCGGGAGTTCGGGAGTATTGCCATAACATGTATAACGGATGCTTTTCGAAGGTTGAGGTAGACGATTTCCGAAGGTTTCTTGGTTATGTGTTGAAGGATGGATACAGCTGGATGTAGGATTTGTTAGTTTTGGGTGAGATATTATGCTTCCCCTGTATCCCCAACACCTGATTGCATAACCGGAAAATTTCGGGAGTTTCATAGGTGGGAATTCAAGTAGCTCTTAGGGTATCTTTCCGACAGATGTGTGATACGAAATTGGGGTTCGACTTCTAGTGGTCCGCCTATTCACGGTCAGTTTTACAGTGGTCTCATTGTGTCTTAAAGAGTCCTTGGCTATGCCGTCTCGGGGACGCTTCGTATGTCATGTGCACTGCCTTGTACATGATGGTGCTGTACGATCGAGCCTGTGTAGGCCCCACCACGAAAACTTCGGACGAAATCTCTATCATATGTTTGTTCTGGCTTATTTTGCAAGCCAATCCTTTGTTTTGTTTTTGAGTTGTGGTATTCGAGTTGCTTCGAAGTCAAATGTTGATTCCATACCTTCTCTAAGCGGTGTTCTCATACCTCGATGTGAACACTAATCCTTCTCGATCATCGAGATTGCCATGTCAATCCTTTTTAACCGGTGTGCTTCTCTTCAAGTGGATCCGATCATTTCAACATGCGCAAGATCAATTCTAAGTTCCTCAACGGTGTTCGTTTCTTCCATTCCAAATTGTCTTTGTTTTTGCCACCCTCCCTCCCTTTGTTTTTCTCCAAGGATTCAGATCTCTTGATCGAGTATCCATCTTATTGATGTAAAGCCTCTCCATTCTTTTCCTTCAATGTTCTTACCCGGTGATGCTCATGAAGATTTAACGGAGTTTCTAGTTCACCATTATTCATTCTTTTTCTTCTCCGATGGAACCAGTGCAAGCTTTGTTGATCATATCCTTTCCTCATTTCAATGCTTGCTCATGCCGGTGCAATTCTTAATCATTCTTTTCTCGCTATTCAATTATTCTGGAGTGCTCAAGATATCTCAAAGATTCGTGTTTCCACTCTACATTCGTTCAAGCTCTTTCGAGATTGTTATCTCATTCAAGCCATTTAATTCAACCGGTGCATTATCTCTCTTCAAATCGTTCTACGGTGTTTCTTTTGAGTGGGCCCTAACCCACAGGTCTTTTCCCAGGATCTTACCTCACTCTTCTTATTTTCCAGAGCTATCAAAATTCTTTTCAAAGTTTGACGTAAGAATGATTTATCGTCAGTCAAATGTTTTCTCCAAGATCTTTCAAATTCTTTTCATTGTTGGCTCAACTTTTCCATTCTTCATTCCGGTGTGCCTCAATAATTCTTGGTGGTGTTTCCCATCGTAATTCTCAGATTTTGAAGACCGAAGAAGAGTTTCTCTTTAATCTTGCTCCATTCTCTCCAAGATTCGTGATTCTAGCTTGTTGCCATCCTCTCGTAATTGTTTTGTTCGTGAGAATTCTTTTCACCCATCCAGAGAAATTCAGGAGCCTTTTCAGTTTGTTCATCCGGAGCCCATCATCTAAGATTTATTAATTCTCAACTTTCAGTTATCATTCTCCAATCCTACCGGTGCTTCGTTCAAGTGATCTTTAATCAGCTCGTCATCTCTTCGTTCTCAGGGGTCCATATTCTCTCAAGCGTCTTTGTTCATTTGCTTAATTCTTCCCGGTGTTCCTTTATCTTTCTTCGTTCATTTTAATTCTTACGGTGGTTCGTTCAAGATTTCTCTTCCTTTCTTATCATATCAATTTTATTCGTTGTTTCAACCCTTCCGGTGGTTCATTCAATACCTTCCCAAGTCTGATATTATATCTCTCTTAATCTTTTTTACGAGAATAAGTAGTGTGCCAAATCCATTGTTTGGCATCAATTTAATTGGTGATGGATAAGCATAATGTAATTCCTATTCTTGTTTCATCCTAATGATTAATTCCTCATTTCGGAGGCTCATAAAATTCTCGTCTTCATTTGCTTCATCTTTCTTTTCCCGGAGTTCCACTCTTTTTCAATTAGTTCATCATGGAGATCTATCTAAAATCTTTACAAGGCCCCACCTTGTGTTTTCAACTACCCTTTCTTTCCGTTTGACCATTCTTTTGTTACCGGAGTTTCTTCTTGGAGGTTCTACATGATGGTTCATCAAGGACTTATTTCCTTCTCGAAGTGTCCATTAAGATTCTTTTCAAAGAAACTCAAGTTTTCTTCATCTTGCTATCCGGAGTACAATTTCTTTCTACCGTATCTTTGGAGGTGGTATTATGTCATTCTTGATAATTGGAATTCATGTTTCATAATTGACATGTTGTCAAGAATGAGATATTTTAAATCCATCAATCTCGTCATTGGAATTATCTTGGGTTATATTTCACCTAAAGCCTTCCCTAAAGATTGTTGCTACTTATGGTGCTCATATATGATCCAAGTTCTTCATCTACCCTCCCGGTGAAATAAGCTTCCCATCTCCCGGTGAAATAAGCTTCTCATCTCCTTGTTGTTATCAATCTAATATATCGTTCCTATTAGTGGCAGAATTTCACCTCACAGTTTTGAGATGTTCTTCATAAGCCCACTACAACCTTGTTCTTTTCGTTGTTGGTTTTCCAACAACACCGTGTGACCCTTCTCTTTAAGATGCTTTTCAAGCTCATTGGAGGTAGAAGATGTTGTTTTCTTCTCCGTTCTTTTGTTCCGTCGATACAACTTCTATTCTTTTGTTCCGGAGGCATTGTGTTGTTGTTCTCTTCAACCCATCTTCTTGTTTTGTCAGGATCGTGTTCTTTTCGCCCTTATCCTTTTAACCGGAGTGTCGTGCCTTCTTTTCAAGTTCTATCACCTTACCAGTCCTTATTCAATACCTTTTCTTTTCAACCATAGTGCTGCCCGAATTTTGGTTTTTCCTTGATCCCCTTCTTTAACCGGAGTGTTTTCAATAATTATCTTGCCTTTCAACCTCAAGGTTTTTTTTTCACAACTCTCTTTGTCCCTCTTTTCTAACGGAGTGCCTTCGACCTAGTTCACCTTCGTTGTATTCTTTTCTCGAATTTGTTCAACCTCTCAAGGTTCTTTGGTTTCACTCGTTTGTCAAAGAAGCAACTTAGTTTTACCTCTTCTCTTTCTCTTTCGTTTTCCCTCCGGTGCCATTCTAGATCTCGGGACGAGATCCTCTCGTAGTGGTGGAGTGTTGTAACGCCCCGAGACCGATGTGCCAGTTGTCGTCCAGTTATTCGCCGTCGTTGCCATGTCATTTGCTTGCGTGTTGCATCTTGCCATGTCATCATGTGCATTGCATCATCATGTTTTTCAAAACTTGCATCCGTCCCGGTCTCCTCGTTCCTTCCGTTGTCCGTTCTGAGCCCACACACACTTGCACGTGCCCGCGGCATGTCCGAAATATTATTTTATAAGTGGCCGGAAAATGTTCTCGGAATGGGTTGGAAGTTGGCATGCGGTGTTGTTATGTTGCCAGTAGGCCGCCTGCCAAATTTCATCGCATTTGGAGTCCGTTTGACGCGCCAACGGTTAATTATAGCGACAATATAGTCGGTCTTTTCGTCGGACGTTTTCGGTCTCCGAAAACAGTTGCCGGGCTGCATCTCTCCCCTCTTCTCTCAGACCAACCCACTCTTCACAATCCTCCAGACCCAACCTAACCTCTCTCGTCAGCCCGCAGCTCCTCGCGCGTGCGTCCGAAAGTTGTCCCGAACCCGACCCGGACCGTCGTCACCGTTGGATCCGGATCATCCCCAAACATCTACAAAACGTCTCCGTTTCTTTATTTGGGCCCCCTAACCTATTTATTCGCGACTGTCCAATTATGATCGGAGGGTCCTTTTAGCCCCTTACCAAAAATCCTTGCTATATAAACAGCCTAACCCTAGTTTCTAGGGGAGATGTCCCATCCATCCTTCCCAGTCGCCGCCCCTTGTTTTCCGCGCCTGGCCAGCCCACAGCCGCCACCTCGCACCACCATATCCCCAATCAGAAATTCCCCTCGTTCCCCACCTACCATAGCCAGATCCCCTCCCGATCCAAAAATCGTCCCAGATCCCCTCCTCATCCTTTCCACCTACAGGCCATCGATCCTTTCCCTCCTCGCTCTCCTTCGTCGACCAGGGAGACGAGCTGCTCCCGAGCGCCTCCGCCTTACCTCGTCGCCGGCCGGCTTCGTCGGAGACCACCCCTGCCAGGCCGACCTCGCCTCCATTTCTCTCTCTCTCTAGTACCTCACCTCGCGGTCTCTCTTTCTTCAGGACGAACAAAGGCCTCGCAATGGCCACGGGATGGAGCTCCACCGCCATGGAACCTCGCCTCCGCGCCCCAGATTCGGCCCCTCCGTTGGATTCCGTCATCCAAGTCCGGTCTTCCTCCGCCCTCCCATGAAGCCCTGTGCACCAAGTTCCTCCTCCGGCCGGTCCTGAAGCGGCAAGTTCCGCCAGCCTCCCTGTTGCCGAGTCGCCGGCGAAGCCCCGTAGGTCGCCCCTTGCCGAGTCCCGCGCCGAGCTGCTCTTCCTCCCGTTAGCCTCCTCTGTGCGTCAAGTCCGTCGCTCCGCTGTGCGCCAAGTCCTTGTCGCCGGCCTCTGCTTCTGCGTGAGGGAACGGCGACGACCAGCGACAAGTTCCCTCATCCGCGTTGACCTCCACACCGCGCGTGGGCTGCCTCCCTCCAGCGCCCCAAGGCCCAGCCCAGCTTCCTCCGCGGCCTGCCCGCAAGCCCAGCCGCTGGCCAGATCCGGCCGAGCGAGGTGAGGACGCGCCCAGCCCCGCTCCTGTGCACTTTTGGGCCGGCCAGGTTCGGCCCGGGACCTATTTTTTTCCACAGAACGGTTTTGTCTATTATCCGCAGGATTACAGAATTGCAAAAACCCCCCAAGCAACATGCATATAATATCTCACAAACGGTGCATCACATGTAAAAACTTAATATATGAAACTTGCTCGGAATTTTGTCTAGTTTAATAATATGTCACTTCCATCTATGTTTAAAATGATTAAAATGCTGTTTGGTTAAATTTGCTCCTATGCCATGTTAAAATGATTTATTTCATAACTAAATAACCGTAGCTCGGTTTTAAATAAATTATATATGTAAATGGGGTAGAACAATGCCTAGTTTAACGTGGTGACCTTACTTTGCATGTTAAACAACTCTAAAATTATGTTTAGGGTAGAACAGTTCCAAACCTAATATATGCATATGGGGAATTACCGGAATTGTTGTTCGTTGCTTCCGGCCTCATTTAAACTTGCCTAAATAGTTAGTTTACTTATGCTTCACCTCTTGCCATGTTTAATAACATTTAATATTGTTGGGTACATAATCAAGACTTAACTAAATAAGTCATGTGGTGTTTTCTTCAATATGCAACTCCGTTGCATATTGAGCTCCACTTAATTTGTAGGATTGCTTGTGCATTTTGCCATGCCATGCATATTTAAACCAGACATGCATCATACTTGATTGTGCATCATGCTATGCTTATGTGGTGGTTGTTTACTATGTGTGTGCTTTCTTTTCCGGTGTTTGCTTCTTTGGGTTGGTTCCGGTAACGTCGCGCTTGTGAGGACCCGTTCGTCTACGTCCGTTTGTCTTCTTCATGGACTCGTTCTTCTTCCTTGCGGGATCTCAGGCAAGATGATCATACCCTCGAAATCACTACTATCTTTGCTTGCTAGATGCTCGCTCTTTGCTAGGCCTATGCTGCGATACCTACCACTTGCTTATCATGCCTCCTAAATTGTTCAACCAAGCCTCTAACCCACCTTGTCCTAGCAAACCATTGATTGGCTATGTTACCTCTTTGCTCAGCCCTCTTATAGCGTTGTTAGTTGCAGGTGGAGATTGAAGTTTGTTCCTTGTTGGAACATGGAGATGTTGTTCCTTGTTGGAACATGGAGATGTTGTTCCTTGTTGGAATATGTTTACTTGTTGGGATATCACTATATATCTTATTTAATTAATGCATCTATATACTTGGTAAAGGGTGGAAGGCTCGGCCTTATGCCTGGTGTTTTGTTCCACTCTTGCCGCCCTAGTTTCCGTCATATCGGTGTTATGTTCCCGGATTTTGCGTCCCTTGCGCGGTTGGGCTATAATGGGAACCCCTTGACAGTTCGCCTTAAGTAAAGCTTCTCCAGCAATGCCCAACATTGGTTTTACCATTTGCCACCTAGCCTTTTCTTTCCCTTGGGTTCTGCAGACTCAAGGGTCATCTTATTTTACCCCCCGGGCCAGTGCTCCTCTGAGTGTTGGTCCAACTGAGCGATGTCTGAGGCTACCAGGGGCAACTCTGGGCTGGCTTACCCGACGTCTGGCTCATCTGAGTGTGCCCTGAGAAAGAGATATGTGCAGCTCCTATCGGGATTTGTCGGCACATTCGGGCGCTGTTGCTGGTCTAGTTTTACCCTGTCGAAATGTCTTGTTGTACCGAGGTACCGAGTCTGATCGGAACGTCTCGGGTGGAGGTCTATTCCTTCGTTGACCATGAGAGCTTGTCATGGGCTAAGTTGGGACACCCCTGCAGGGATTTGAACTTTCCAAAGTCATGCCCGTGGTTATGGGCAGATGGGAATTTGTTAACATCCGGTTGTAGAAAACATGAAGTCGACCTTAATTAAAATGAATCAATAGCGTGTGTAACCGTGATGGTCTCTTTCCGGCGGAGTCCAGGAAGTGAACACGGTTGTTGGAGTTATGCTTGACGTAGGTAGTCCAGTATCACTTCTTGATCATACTTTTATCGACCGTGCTTTGCCTTCTCTTCTCGCTCTCATTTGCGTATGTTAGCCACCATATATGCTAGTCGCTTGCTGCAGCTCCACCTCATACCTTTACCTTACCCATAAGCTTAAATAGTCTTGATCGCGAGGGTGCGAGATTGCTGAGTCCCCGTGGCTCACAGATACTTTCAAAACCAGTTTGCAGGTGCCGATGTTACCGTGCAGATGACGCAACCAAGCTCAGGCGGAGCTCGATGAAGATCCTGTCCGTTGTGTTGTTCCGTTCTAGTTGATCAGTAGTGGAGCCCAGTTGGGGTCGATCAGGGACCTTTTGTCGCATTTGGGGTTCTTCTTTTATTTTGGTTCCATAGTCGGACCTTGATTGTATTTGGATGATGTAATGCTTTATTCATGTATTTGTGTGAAGTGGCGATTGTAAGCCAACTATGTATCTTTTCCCCCTTATTGTATTACATGGGTTGTGTGAAGATTACCTCACTTGCGACATATGCCTTCAATGCGATTATGCCTCTAAGTCGTGCCTCGACACGTGGGAGATATAGTCGCATCGAGGGTGTTACAATCGGTTTGCTGACACACACAGTACTCGAGGATTTATAATAGAGGTAAATCACATGTATAAGTAACGTAAATACTATTACCTCAATCCAAATAGCGGAAATAACAAGGTTGTGGATTCCCATCAACACCAACGACAAAGTTGAGTGTAGAAATCATAACCCTAACGTATCACTTACTCGTCGTAAGATAATCCTGCAACATGACATACTTCCTTGTCAAAATACTGCTTCTTGTAGGTCCATCTTAACTTATTGATGTATTACTACAGATCCTGGTGATACACCGGCTAAGGTTAAAACTTCATCTTTTGTTGGCAGGTGCTCCATCAGCCTTCTACCATCCAATCCTCCCATGCATATTCATGCTTAACTCAGCACGGTGACAATACCATAAGCGGGAGATAACTTCATGGATAGCTGTGTTTCTGCTCTTGTCATTTCCATGAGCTATCATTCCATAGTTGATATCTCCTGCCTTAGGGTTTTCTTGACAAATCCTCGAGTTCTTAACTCTAGATGCTCCGGTCTTTCTCCAATACACCTTGATCTCGGGTATTGACAACTTCCATAGTCTGCCAAGTTCCATAAGGGTAGCCTTCCTAGGTCATAAAAAATCTCGGAATTCTTCAGAGCCTTCAAATCTCCTAGTCTTCGTAGTCTTCAACCACTGTAGTTTCCATTATCACAATGTATGGTAAAATCCACTTCATTCTGAAGTGGTATTAGTTGTCCGATATCTTGTACTTCTTGGAATGGTCTCATCAGTCGAATCTTCATGGTCCAAGGGAAAAGGGGTATGGTCTCACTAAATGGAATTTTTGAATAAGCTCAGAAGAGATGAGAGGTAAAAGATCTTTTTGAAGAGTAAAGTTTTAGAGAAAAATCTTTTCCTATGGGCTTGCCAGTTTCTAGGGTCACGTCCTACAGTCAACATGTGCTCCTATAGTCAACATGTGCTCTGATACCATCTTGTAGCGATCCGACCTGAATGGATCAAGTCTCTATGCTTAAGTGTCATCCCTGGATCGGTATGCTGACACACAGAGTACTCGAGGATTTATAACAGAGGGAAATCACATGTATAAGTAATGTAAATACTATTACCTCAATCCAAATAGCGAAAGTATCAAGGTTGTGGATTCCCATCAACACCAACGGCAAAGTTGAGTGTAGAAATCATAACCCTAACGTATCACTTACTCGTCGTAAGATAATCCTACAACATGAGACGTTGCAGCCACAAAGGGTCGGTACATTGAATGTACTGGCAAATTCACACCATAGAGAATGATGAATAAAAGCTATCACTACATGCATATTTGGCTGGTGGAAAAGCTCTATGGCTATATGTTTTTGCGAAAAGCCAATTTTTCCCTACTTCAAAGAAATACATTTTAATTAACTATCATGGTGGTTGTTGAACATTGAGAATGGTTCACAGCATTCTCAATCACAATTAAGAAACATCATTAAACCTAACAAACTTAATTTAAAGTAACATGATGAGATTCACATGATAATCCAAGTACTAGATACTCAAGATGTCCATAACCGGGGACACGGCTAATCATGATTAGTTTATACACTCTGCAGAGGTTTGTGCACTTTTCCCCACAAGACTCGATCGCCTCCGTTTGATTTCTCGCACTACATGGTGTTTGATAAACGGAAGACCGAGACATAGTCTTTCAGAAGCGCTAGCACCTTACGATGGATAGACCATTACACCTACTTTCCCCTACATCTGCTAGTCTAGCCTGTAAGAGTTCGCACGACTTAATCAACTATGCTAGAGCCCATAATAGCTTGTGGCTGCACACGGAAGTTTCTAGTATGAATAATATTATGATCCCTTTGAGCCTGGGTGGCGGTCCATAAAAAAACAGGCAATCCTGGTCTACCCAGGTGCCTAGACGGGCAATCCTAGAATACCCAGGTGCCTCAATCCACCCAGATGTGTGTTTAAGCTGCCACCTTAAGTAAACCATTAATTAACAATCTCGCATCTGTCATGAATACTCTCAAAATCCCAATCCACGTCTACGAGCATAGCATGGCAATGTAAGCATAACGTAAAAGTAACTCCCAAGGTTTGAATGCAGGGCAATAGGTTCCTACCTCATCAACTACTTCCCAATACCCACATGTTATCAATCCTACTCATGCAATGTTTGAGGGTGAAGCTAATGCATAAAAACTGGGTATGAAAGGGGATATGATCAAAGTGTGAACTTGCCTGCAATGTTGATGAAGATGATTCGCACTCAAAACTCTTGATAGTTCTACTCGTCACACTCCGGTCAATCTATCGTAAGAAAGCAATAGTAACGACACATAAGCAATCACTCAAAGTATCAGAAAGATCGAAGAAGACAATTCAGAAAACATCAAAACCAAGCAAATAACTCTTGCAACATAAAACAATTTCTAACAGTACCAAAATTATATGAATTTGGCCTTAACAGTGTCAAGAGCTTCAATTTGCAAAAAGAATCAACTCAAACGGAGCTACGAAACTCAAGTTATGATCAAACGAAGTTTGAATTCAAATTGGATCTAATTAAAATTTTAAACTTTTCAAAAAAACATGTTTCAGTTGGATTACTGGATAGAGGAGATCATAACGAAGAAGTGGGCGTTGGTTTTGTTGGATTTGGACAAACGAGTAAAACGTTATGGCTATTTGAAAATTCAGGGCCAAGCTGTTTTACGGAAGAAGAAAATAGCTACGGGCTAGGGTCTAATGTATAAATATGTAGACTAATTAATAATCTAATTATTTTATCATATTAGTCTAAAAATAATAAACTACAGAGGTATAAGAAAAAAAGAAAGATACCTTTATAAGGCAGAGAAAAGACAACTTTGGAGAGAAGAGATAATTTCCAGAAGTCGCGCCGGAGAGGAGAAAAAAATATTTTTTCTTAAATGAATCTAGTCAAACCAAAATATTAATTTAACCCGAATCTGATGATTTTTGGAGGCTCTATGGGTCTATATTTATTGGTGAAAAAGAGGCTTAGGGGTCAAAGGCTAGGCAATGTGGGACTAAATGTAGACGAAAATATATGAAACAGAGAAGAAAAGAGGTGGAGGGCATAAAGGCCTTCGGCCGGCCACGCGCACGCTGCGGCTGCAGTTTAAAAAAAAACAAAATCGGCCTAAGAAAGAAAAGAAAGAAAGAAAAAGGCTGGCTGGGCCTGGCCCATTTAAGAGAGAAAAAACAATGGGGCGCCAGAAGCTACTATACTGCGCATGTAGGCGATAAATAAATATGGGCCGTACGTACAACTTTTTTTAATAGAAATAGAAGGAAAACCAAATAGCAAAGATAAAATAAAAAACTTTATATAGGCATATTATATATCAAAATTTTCAGAAAAAGATTTTCTACGACATGAACATTTTTCTAGCATTAAATAAAACACACACAAATTCTAATAATTCCAACAGTGCTCCTGCTCTAATAAGATCCAACAAAAAACATTTTAAAAATATCAAAATGATTTCTAATTTATTTCTCTCCAATTTTCTGTTGTAGGGAATCATGTTACCCTAATTTCCATATATTTTATTTTTGGAGAAAAATAATTTGAATAAAACTCAAATAACTCCAAATTGAAAATAAATTCAAAAGAACTTTGAATTTAATTCTTTGAAACTCCCAACTCATATTTCATATAATTTGAAGAAGTCATTTTATCTTCGCTCAAGGGTTTTGTATTTGAAAAGAATTTGAATTCATGGAGATCAGAAAGCAAATATGAAAGTTTGGGAAAGTCCTTTTATTCCCTCTCATTTAACTTTCAAAAAGTTTCGAATTAACTCACTTTCAGTCAATCAATCACACAACAATCAAACAAACAATCAATCTATCTATTTATTATAACATTCCAAAATTTAGAATTTTGGGATGTTACAAACCTACCACCCTTAAAATGAATCTCGTCCTCGAGATTCGGAGAGGCTAGCAAGAAAAGGTTAGGGTTTTGGGGGCCTTCTCAAAATCCATCGATCATCACAGGGGGTCTGGGGTGCTACCACCCTTAGAAGCATGGTTACGGTTCCATCAAAACTCATATACTTCATCCATATTGTTAACAGTGTCGGTCTTCTTAGATCTTCGGGATAATTCCTTATCCGGGCTCTTCCGGTAGTGGCATAACCTTTACCACAATTCTTCTGTCCTTTCATCTTGGTAAGGTTATTCCGAGTCTGGGTCTTCATAGCTGATAGGTCTGGCGCCAATACTAATCAACTATCGATATCTCATGGTGGTAATCCAATTATGGTTTCTCCTGCAGGAAATGGGTCTGGTTGATCCTCACCGTATAACCTATGGTTGGCAAAAGCTGCCTTGTACAAGGGAAAATTTCCTTATGCCGTTCTAAGGTTTAAACAAGGTTTTCATCGTCGTCGCTCTACTATAGGTAAGTCACTCAGATTTACCATCCCATATAGCAAGGCGAATAATAAGAGTAAGTCGATATGGTGATCAATCCATCCCGCACCCAAATCATTACCATGTATAAAGTTTAGCGAATCTCGCATACTAACACTTGGTCATCCTCACAAGCATTGTAGAATTTCTCTTGTCGACGAACTAGGTTCGGATAAATCCATTGATTCTGCAAGCCACACAAACATCTATCGTTCCTTCACAACTCTCAGGTTTTCGTAAACTCCTATAAGATCGTTTGTCGATAAAATCGTAACTTCTACTAGGATTTTTCCTTCAGCAAAAATGTGCTTGCTTCTTGGCAGGTCCTGGGGCCTGTGGGTTATGGCCCATCTCATCACTTGTAGTCCTTGAACTTATCATCGGGCAACTGATCATTATTCCAACTTCCAACTTCCTAGTATTCTTAAATCCATCCAATTGTACTGTCTTCCTTCCTTCTATTGGCACCAAACTAGGACATGTTTACTCAGACTCATCATTGAATTTCCATTGATCCATATTTCCAACATCATGCCTCCTTTATATTTAATAGTAATACATCTCTTCATCCTCGTGGGATATCCCTCATACCGAGATAAAAACCTATACTTATGAAGTCCATATTCACTTCGTGGAACATCATTATCCTTTCCAGGGTCAAGCGTCCTTACAGGGGAATATTGGCCATCTCTGCATGACACTTCTTCAACTGGGAAACATGAAACACATCATGAACTCCTGACAGTCCTACGGGTGACTCCAACTTGTTGGCCACTTCTCCCATCCAAAACTCGGTATGGTCTCACAAATCTCGGGGCTAACTTTCCCTTAACTCCAATTCGTTTAACTCCTCGCAGAGGGTCACCCGAATACATGATCTATCTCCAATTTCATAGACTACCTCCTTGAGTTTTTGAGTCTGCATAACTCTTCTGCCTGGACTGAGTTACCTTCAGTCTATCTCGAATCAACTTAACATTCTCTTCTGACTCCTGGATCACATTTGGTCCAAACAACTGATGGTCTCCAACTTCATCCCACATACTCTTGGGGTATCACACATATCGAGACAAAACTCGTATTCATTTTGTCCGAAATCCACTCAGTGGAGTATCCTTATCTTTTCCATGGGTCAACGGTTCTTACAGGGTACTACCACCCTTAAAATGCACAAAACTTCCATAGACCATATTTCTCATATCCTCAAAAATGGTCAAAATCCTTCTTCATAGAGTAACAACTCATAAAATCCATATCAGTACCAACGATGCTAACTTTATTCACTCTCAAGTGATTGCAATCTCTCGCTTTTCCATTACTTGTCTCAACTCAACACCTCAATATAAAAGGAAATGTTCTCACTTCTACCACTCCATTTCTTTTGTTGCAAACTCAACTATCTAGCACAAGTTTCCTTCTCCTTGGGACATTCTCTAGCAAAGTGCCCTGCTCCACTAAAACAATTTACTTCTAACAAGTATCGAGGTTTCCTTTTTGGGCAACTGTTGAGGTAGTGTCCTGACTCCTTGCACCTATAACAGGTGATATGACTCAGATCCTTCCTGGAATCCAATCTGCTTCTCTTCCTAGACCTTTCCATGCTAATCATGGCTTCTATTTCTTGTGGGTCATACTCTACTTCCTCTGTCGGGAATTCTACTAGATCCCCATTCATACAATTCTGGGAGATGTGTCCTTCTTCTCCACATGAATAGCAAGACTTGGTGCAGGGTTTAATTGGTTCTTCTTTGGGTGTGTCCTCCATCTCTTCCTTCATCACAGTTTCTTCTAAAATTCCCATAAGGGCTCTTTTCTTTAATTCTTTCTTCTGCTGGAGGGTTCTTTGTACCATGGGGTAAATCTGACACTGAGCAGGATAGTGGGTAGTCCCTTCACACAAGAAACAAGTAATCGGCCTAGTTGGGCATTCTTCAACTGGGTGACTTCCTTCACAATTAGGGCATTCATCCTTGTGTTCTTTATGGGTGTGTCCTATTTCTCCATAAATCTTGCATGCACAAGGTTTCTTCATATCCTTTCCATAAGGCTTCAACTTCTGGGATACAAGCCGAGACTTTCGTAGAGTCAACTTAAATTCTTTCCAAGTGGTTACTCCTTGCCATCCATTCATGGTTTGGTATATCCTCCACCAAGTAGCAGCACCTCCTTTAAAGCACTGAAGAGCATGCTGGGTCATATCATTTCCAACTATAGGGTTATTCTCCATGTGATCCCCCATGTTCTGAATCCATCGGTCTGTCTCCAACTGACTCATCGGTCCAGAAAATACAAGCTCATCTCCATTCATCCTCTATTGGGTCCATGTGGGTTTGGGGTAAGATAAGAGAGAGGGAGAGGGATACACACAATACAAACAAAAGTTTTGAAAAGACAGATTTTATTGTGGCTGTCAAAAAACATCAAACAAATGACAGCTCACAAACGTCGCATCTAACGTTGGTATATAACAGGGGTTTGGTCTTCTAAAGGTCAATAAATCTTCAACGTCTCCAAACTCTTGAAGCCTTGTTCATGCCTCCAATGGCTTCTTCCGATCATGCTTGTCTTCTCAAGTTCTTTTGCCAGATCATCTCTGTTGACGTGAAACCTCTTGTGACATCCTGTAATAATCCGGAGTTGTATTTCAAACTTCTAGGTTTCAACATCCTTGGCATGAACCATGGTCTAGTTCCTGACGAATCTCCGGTTTCTCGAGGTTTTACTCCTCCAGCTTGGCTACTCTCATCTTTAGTGTCCTGAGTTCCTCATGAAATACTTTCTTGTCAAAATACTGCTTCTTGTAGGTCCATCTTAACTTCTTGATGTATTACTACAGATCCTGGTGATACACCGGCTAAGGTTAAAACTTCATCTTTTGTTGGCAGGTGCTCCATCAGCCTTCTACCATCCAATCCTCCCATGCATATACATGCTTAACTCAGCACGGTGACAATACCATAAGCGGGAGATAACTTCATGGATAGATGTGTTTCTGCTCTTGTCATTTCCATGAGCTATCATTCCATAGTTGATATCTCCTGCCTTAGGGTTTTCTTGACAAATCCTTGAGTTCTTAACTCTACATGCTCCGGTCTTTCTCCGATACACCTTGATCTCGGGTATTGACAACTTCCATAGTCTGCCAAGTTCCATAAGGGTGGCCTTCCTAGGTCATAAAAAATCTGGGAATTCTTCAGAGCCTTCAAATCTCCTAGTCTTCGGAGTCTTCAACCACTGTAGTTTCCATTATCACAATGTATGGTAAAATCCTCTTCATTCCGAAGTGGTCTTAGTTGTCCGATATCTTGTACTTCTTGGAGTGGTCTCATCAGTCGAATCTTCATGGTCCAAGGGAAAAGGGGTATGGTCTCACTAAAGGGAATTTTTGAATAAGCTCAGAAGAGAAGAGAGGTAAAAGATCTTTTTGAAGAGTAAAGTTTTAGAGAAAAATCTTTTCCTATGCGCTTGCCGGTTTCTAGGGTCACGTCCTACAGTCAACATGTGCTCTGATACCATCTTGTAGCGACCCGACCCGAATGGATCAAGTTTCTATGCTTAAGTGTCATCCCTGGATCGGTATGCTGACACACACAGTACTCGAGGATTTATAACAGAGGTAAATCACATGTATAAGTAACGTAAATACTATTACCTCAATCCAAATAGCGGAAGTAACAAGGTTGTGGATTCCCATCAACACCAACGACAAAGTTGAGTGTAGAAATCGTAACCCTAACGTATCACTTACTCGTCGTAAGATAATCCTACAACATGAGACGTTGCAGCCACAAAGGGTCAGTACATTGAATGTACCAGCAAATTCACACCATAGAGAATGTTGAATAAAAGCTATCACTACATGCATATTTGGCTGGTGGAAAAGCTCTATGATTATATGTTTTTGCGAAAAGCCAATTTTTCCCTATTGCAAAGAAATACATTTTAATTAACTATCATGGTGGTTGTTGAACATTGAGAATGGTTGACAGCATTCTCAATCCCAATTAAGGAACATCATTAAACCCAACAAACTTAATTTAAAGTAACATGATGAGATTCACATGATAATCCAAGTACTAGATACTCAAGATGTCCATAACCGGGGACACGGCTAATCATGATTAGTTTATACACTCTGCAGAGGTTTGTGCACTTTTCCCCACAAGACTCGATCGCCTCCGTTTGATTTCTCGCACTACATGGTGTTTGAGAAACGGATGACCGAGACATAGTCTTTCAGAAGCGCTAGCACCTTACGATGGATAGACCGTTACACCTACTTTCCCCTACATCTGCTAGTCTACCCTGTAAGAGTTCGCACGACTTAATCAACTATGCTAGAGCCCATAATAGCTTGTGGCTGCACATGGAAGTTTCTAGTATGAATAATCTTATGATCCCTTTGAGCCTGGGTGGCGGTCCATAAAAAAACAGGCAATCCTGGTCTACCCAGGTGCCTAGACAGGCAATCCTAGAATACCCGGGTGCTTCAATCCACCCAGGTGTGTGTTTAAGTTGCCACCTTAAGTAAACCATTAACTAACAATCTCGCATCTGTCATGAATACTCTCAAAAACCCAATCCACGTCTACGAGGATAGCATGGCAATGTAAGCATAACGTAAAAGTAACTCCTAAGGTTTGAATGCAGGGCAATAGGTTCCTACCTCATCAACTACTTCCCAATACCCACATGTTATCAATCCTACTCATGCAATGTTTGAGGGTGAAGCTAATGCATAAAAACTGGGTATGAAAGGGGATATGACCAAAGTGTGAACTTGCCTGCAATGTTGATGAAGATGATTCACACTCAAAACTCTTGATAGTTCTACTCGTCACACTCGGATCAATCTATCGTAAGCAAGCAATAATAACCACACATAAGCAATCACTCAAAGTATCAGAAAGATCGAAGAAGCCAATTCGGAAAACATCAAAACCAAGCAAATAACTCTTGCAACATAAAACAATTTCTAACAGTACCAAAATTATATGAATTTTGCCTTATCAGAAAGTTTAGGTCAAGAGCTTCGATTTGCAAAAAGAATCAACTCAAACGGAGCTACGAAACTCAAGTTATGATCAAACAAAGTTTGAATTCAAATCTGATCTAATTCAAATTTTAAACTTTTCAAAAACATGTTTGAGTTGGATTACTGGATAGAGGAGATCATAACGAAGAAGTGGGCGTTGGTTTCGTTGGATTTGGACAAACGAGTAAAAAGTTATGACTATCTGAAAAATCAGGGCCAAGCTGTTTTACGGAAGAAATAATAGCTACGGGTTAGGGTCTAATGTATAAATACGTAGACTAATTGATAATTTAATTATTTTATCATATTAGTCTAAAAATAATAAACTACGGAGGTATAACAAAAAAGAAAGATACCTTTATAAGACAGAGAAAAGACAACTTTGGAGAGAAGAGATAATTTCCAGAAGTCGCGCCGGAGAGGAGAAAAAAAATATTTTTTTCTTAAATGAATCTAGTCAAACCAAAATATTGATTTAACCCGAATCGGATGATTTTTGAAGGCTCTATGGGTCTATATTTATTGATGAAAAAAAGGTTTCAGGGTCAAAGGCTAGACATTGTGGGACTAAATGTAGACGCAAATATACGAAACAGAGAAGAAAAAAGGCGGATGGGCCTAAAGGCCTTCGGCCGGCCGCACGCGCACATTGCGGCTGCAGTTTAAAAAAAACAAAATCGGCCTAAGAAAGAAAAGAAAGAAAAAAAAGAATGGCTAGGCCTGGTCCATTTAAGAGAGAAAAAAATAATGGGGTGCCAGAAGCTACTATACTGCGCATTTAGACGATAAATAAATATGGGCCGTAGTACAGTTTTTTTAATAGAAACAGAAGGAAAACTGAATAGCAAAGATAAAATAAAAAAGTTTATATAGGCATATTATATATCAAAATTTTCAGAAAAAGATTTTCTACGACATGAACATTTTTCTAGCATTAAATAAAATACACAGAAATTCTAATAATTCCAATAGTGCCGGTGCTCTAATAAGATCCAACAAAAACATTTTAAAAATATCAAAATGATTTCAAATTTATTTCTCTCCAATTTTCTGTTGTATGGAATCATGTTACCCTAATTTCCATATATTTTATTTTTGGAGAAAAATAATTTGAATAAAACTCAAATAATTCCAAATTGAAAATAAATTCAAAAGAACTTTGAATTTAATTCTTTGAAACTCCCAACTCATATTTCATATAATTTGAAGAAGTCATTTTATCTTCGCTCAAGTGTTTTGTATTTGAAAAGAATTTGAATTCATGAAGATCAGAAAGCAAATATGAAAGTTTGGGAAAGTTCTTTTATTCCCTCTCATTTAACTTTCAAAAAGTTTCGAATTCACTCACTTTCAGTCAATCAATCACACAACAATCAAACAAACAATCAATCTATCTATTTATTATAACATTTCAAAATTTAGAATTTTGGGATGTTAGAGGCCATAAAAAAGAGAAGGCCTAAAAAATGAGAGAAAAAGAGAGAAGGGACAATGTTACTATTCTTTTACCACACTTGTGCTTCAAAGTAGCACCATGATCTTCATAGTAGAGAGTCTCTCATGTCATCACTTTCATATACTAGTGCGAATTTTTCATTCTAGAACTTGGCTTGTATATTCCAACAATGGGCCTCCTCAAGTGCCCTTGGTCTTTGTGAGCAAGCAAGTTGGATGCACACCCACTAGTTTCTTTTGTTGAGCTTTCATACATTTATAGCTCTAGTGCATCCGTTGCATAGTAATCCCTACTCCTGGCATTAACATCAATCAATGGGCATCTCCATAGCCCATTGATTAGCCTCGTTGATGTGAGACTTTCTCCTTTTTGTCTTCTCCACATAACCCCCTCATTATATTCTATTCCATCCATAGTGCTATGTCCATGGCTCGCGCTCATATATTGCGTGAAAGTTTATAGGTTTGAGATTACTAAAGTATGAAACAATTGCTTGGCTTGTCATCGGGGTTGTGCATGATGAGAGCATTCTTGTGTGACGAAAATGAAACATGACTAAACTATATGATTTTGTAGGGATGAACTTTCTTTAGCCATGTTATTTTGAGAAGACATAATTGCTTAGTTAGTATGCTTGAAGTATTATCATTTTTATGTCAGTATGAACTTTTGTCTTGAATCTTTCGGATCTGAATATTCATAGCACAATTAAGAAGAATTACATTAAAATTATGCCAAGTAGCACTCCGCATCAAATATTCTGTTTTTATCATTTACCTACTCGAGGACGAGCAGGAATTAAGCATGGGGATGCTTGATACGTCTCCAACGTATCTATAATTTTGATTGCTCCATGCTATATTATCTACTGTTTTATACATTATTGGTCTTTATTATCCACTTTTATATTATTTTTGGGACTAACCTATTAACCGGAGGCCCAACCCAGAATTGCTATTTTTTTTGCCTATTTTAGGGTTTCAAAGAAAAGGAATATCAAACGGAGTCCAAACGGAATAAAACCTTCGGAAACGTGATTTTCTCATCAGATAAGATCCAGGAGACTTGGACCCTCCGTCAAGAAAGCCACGACACTACTAGGAAAAGGGCTATAGATAGGATTGATACTAATGGCGCGCCAGGGAAGCAGTGCGTCACTACTATATACTAATGGCGCACATGTTGGTGATGCGCCATTAGTGTGGAAGACACTAATGGCGCACCAGAAACAGGGTGCACCACTAGTATTAATTTTTTTTCCATTATTCCATACATACTAATGGTGCATCAGATAGACAATGCGCCATTACTAGTTCTAACTAGTAATGGCGCACCTGGCAGAGAGTTCGCCATTACTGTAATTTTTTTCTTATTCTTTTTTTGCAAAACTACTAATGGCGTACCGTTTCACAGTGCGCCATTACTAGTTTAAACTAGTAATGGAGCACTATTAGACGGTGCGCCATTAGTATATATATTTATATTTTTTACTTTTTTGCAAAACAGTAATATTTTTTGAACTCATGCATGAATATTTTTAGATTTCATGGGCACGTTTTGAATTCATGAATATTTTTTCAAATTTGATGATATTTTTTCATATTCATAAATGTTTTACCAATTCACAAATGAATGCAACTAAAAATCCAAAAAAACAAATTTGATGATATTTTCAAATAACAAATTTGATGTTATTTTTTCATATTCATAAATATTTTAAAATAACAAATTTGATGATATTTGTAAAAAAATTATTACTATTTTTATAAAAAAATATTACTGTTTCATATTCATATTCATTTTCTAAAAACTTATTCGATGCAAATAATAATAATAATAATCACTAATGGCGCACTGCTGGGTGGTGCACCATTGATATACAAAAAAAATAGTTACTTATGGAGCACCCCTGGATGGTGCGCCATTGCTAAGCCTCCCCCACACTAAAATCCCCAGTCTCCATTTCCCTCTAATCCCTTCCCTGCCTCGTCTCACCCGTGCCTGACCACCACCGCCCACCACTTCCCCCGTGCTCGTCGTCCACGGCCGTGCTCGCTTCCCCCGCCGCACCCGACCACCTCCCTCACCGTCCCCCTCCACCCGCGTCCGCGCCCAGGCCGTCCCCCTCCCCCTGTGGCCCTGCCCGCGTCAAACTCCCTCCCGAGCGCGACAGCTAGGGTTCCTAGCCGCCGCCACCGCTGCCGGCCCCGGCCTGCTCCAACGACCCCCGCGCCCGCTCCACACCCGCTCTGGCTCCCCCGCGCCCGCTCCGACGACCCCCGCACCCCCTCCACACCCGCTCCGACTCCCCTCGCAGCCATCCCCAAGGTGAGCTATCTGGGCTAGCTAGGGTTCACCACAAGCAAAGAAAGAGAGGAAGAAATCCCCCCCCCCCCCGCCCCTTTGCTGAATGTCGATGGAATCAAATTTGCCGCCCCGCAGGTGAAGGAGGACGGTGCTTTCCTGGCTGCGGAGCAAGGCCGGGTCTGCCATCTCGTCGGCGCTGCGCATCGGGACCTCGCCGCTGGGAAGGTCTGTTCTTGGCTACTGTCGATTTGCTACATAGAGCAGAGTAGAGCAGAGCAGAGCAGTAATAGTGTCCTTGTTCGCGTCGCAGCCAATCCAGGAGGGGGACTACACCGGATCCGCCATCGCCGAGGAGCCGCACAGCACCGGATCCACCTCGTCCTCTTCCTCGGGTCGCCGTCGTCTTCCTCAACTCCGGCCACCTCAACTCCGGTCTCCGCTCCACCTCTGCTCCGTGGTTCAGTACACTAATCCTATTGTCTTTGACTACTTGATTTAACTTGTTGTACTTCCCACTACAAGTTGATTTACTGAATATGCTACTCTAGTTCCCGGAGCTGGGTTTCTATTTGTGTGTTTTGTATACAGTTTCTAGTTTGTGCATCACTATAAGAGGAGTGCATTTTTCTAGGTTCTCTCACAATCTCCATATGTTAGTTTGTTATCTTTTATACTTACAGTACAACAGGTTAACAGTTTGAAAGCCAGACAGTGAGGCTTTCTAGTGTATGGTCCTAACACACAACAATTTTATTAGTTGAGGTTCACACTAGATAAACTTGTGCCAGCTAAGAAAAAAATAGAGTTCTACATTAACTTGTCTGCCAGCTGGAGCAAGAAGCCTGAACTAGTTTTCCTTAGTTATCGCCTCATTTAGAAAATATTGGACAAGATCCCAAGAGACTTGGAGATATGTACAAGATCAGTAAGATAATAGCTTGCTGTTTAAGCATCGTTGTAGTCAAACTCTAGAATATTTACAACGAAAATGACCAAAGGTATGGCCAGTGCCATCAGGAAATCACAGGTGAAGCAATGCATCATAGTGGAACACTAAACTGACAATTCCATCATATGTATCACCAATCTTCTTGATTAGTGATTACCTGAATTAGTTTGTAAACTGTAGAGGTGGTTAGGCTCTGGTTAAAAATAAAAACAATAGAATAAAAAATGCCATGATCCATACACTATAATTTTTTGTTGGGTGACATATTATATCTGGAATGGAAGCTCACATAAGTTGAGCTGATTTTTGTCCATATGAAAGCAGAGGACCATATGGTCTGTGGATGGGTTTTGTCTCCGACCATTGTGTCGTGATGATTTTGCAGGTACCCCAAGAAGCCCTTGAGTTTGCCGGAATGTCGATTAACTTCCGTTCTGGCAAATTTGGGTACTCCATATGTCCTATTTTCAGCAAAGGTC
Source organism: Triticum monococcum (assembly GCA_034509565.1). Classification (NCBI taxonomy): domain Eukaryota; kingdom Viridiplantae; phylum Streptophyta; class Magnoliopsida; order Poales; family Poaceae; genus Triticum; species Triticum monococcum. Next base: position 576,653,565 of record CM067847.1, read on the forward strand.
ATGCTGAAATTTTCCGTGAATTTTAGCATGACTTTGCTAAAAATCGGATATATGAGGTACTTGCTACTAATGCATGGGCCGGGGTATCTTAGTACTTAGTTAAGTAGGATCAACTGCCCCTTTATTCTTGCTGCATTAAACCATAGGTGGCAATAGAGCCAAGTGATTAGTGCCAAGTGATTAGGCCCAACCTAGGGTGCCTCGGCATCGATAAACCCTAAATGATGAAAACTTAACTTGGCTGCCCCGGATGCCTCGGTGTCGATGAGAACCTAAATGATGTACGCTTAGGCTTTTAAGGTGCCTCGGCGTCGACAAAACCTAAATGATGAAAGCTTAGGCTTTTAGGGTGCCTCGGTGTCGACAAACCCTAAATGATGAGACCATGATCTTGTTCCTTGACAATAACCAACTTTTTGACCAAACTTTTTTCCTATTTAGAGCGAAACATGGCCCACAACGATGAGGCCGGTGGTTCGGGCGGCAAGCAATTCTGGGAGCTGTCCTAGGAGATGGAGGAACAACCTCACCGCTATGAGGACGCCGCGGAAGACACCGATCCTGATTACACAACCCCTAGTGGCGTCGGGGATGACACCACTGATGGTGCCGCCGAGGATGCCACCACTGATGATGGGGGCGCACACACAGATGGCAGCCAACCGAAGAAGCAAAGGAAGGACCAGCGCCCGAATGCGCTCCGCACCCTCAAGGAGGAATTCACTCAAGTGGACTCCGACGGGAATCCAACGGAGCCCCAACATATAGTCAAGGGGTACTCGCTTCAGCTCGGGTGCATTCTTCGAAGCACCGCCTCGATCAACACCGAGAACCTTAGGCATAAGGACTGAGGGAATTTGCGCAACCTCCTTTTCACGAAGCTGCATGAACGATACAAGTTCCCCGCCGAATTTGAAAACACATGCCTCTCAGGGAATAAAGTGAACAGTGCCGCCCTCACGAAGATGAGCACGGCCCTGTCTACTTGGAAAAGCGCAGTGAAGAGAATGATTGATAAAGGTGATAGTTATGAGAAGATCAAGGCGAAATATCCTTTGATGAGCGAAGATGAGTACAAGGAGTTCAAGATCAACTGCGAGAGCAGTGCAACCTCCGCATCAAGTTAGTGGGGGAAAGAAATGCGAGAGTTGAACTTAGGGGGAACACAAACTCGGTCCCAGTGGTTACAGAGTGGCGGAGCCTATATGGGACAAGGAGGACGCGGAGCGTGCCGAGCAAGGCCTACCACCCCGCTTCGAGAAATACAGCAGTGACAAGCAGACCAGGAACTATGTCAGGGCCCGGTACAAGGAGGACCCGGTAACAAAGGAGGTTACCACGGATCCGAAGACCAGGGCGCTTGAGCTTCTTCTAGTAAGGAATACACCCCTGCGTAATTAGCTCCATATGGTTGCACTCTAATTAATCCCCAATATTTCTAAATGGTTCACGTTCCTTTCGCAGGACACTGAAAGCAGTAGCGCGGGGTCGTCTAAGAGCTCCCCTTGCGACATCCCTTTAAATAGGGCGTTGAACGTAATGAAAAACAAGGATAAGCTCACTAAGCCGATGTCAGCTGGTCGTGTGGCCGGCAAAGGCTTGTCCACAAAATGGGGGTCATACTATACCGCTGGTGTGCGGAAGGAGAAAAAAACCAGCTCGGAAAGCCAGACGCGCGAGGTTGAAGAACTCAAGGCACAAGTGGCGCGGATTCCGGAGCTTGTCCAAGAGCAAGTGCAACAACAACTTGGAACGATGCTCAACGCCATGGTGCCTACGTTGATTCATAGGCTGACAACGTGGATTGCGGGCAGCCAACAGGGGCCTCCCCCGGTTCCCAGCTTCACGGCCAGCAACTCGCACAGCGCGTAGGCGGCTCCATTGGTGTCTCCGGTGGAGGCGGTATTCGTGTCTCCTGTGCCGGCACGGGCATTGGAGCTTAATGCACCCGGGTGTACGCCGGCCGGCACCTCGCCAGCAAGCGCCCCCTCCGTCAGTTGCACGCCCGCCGTTGGCGGTGCCTCGACATTAGCCGAGCTCGATGGCATCAAGGTAACTAAGCCTCTCGGCCGATGACTTCATGTCCTTGCCTTTGGCTGGGCATCCCTGACGCCCTGTACATGTTTTCGCAGGGTACCGCCGACGTTCCCTGCACTCTTTTACACTTCGTGGGCGCCGAGTTGGTCGATGTCGCCAAGGGCAGAATCGTTCAACCGGGCAACCCCAGGTTCCACGGTAATCCGATGCCACCCACAATGTATAGGGTTCAAGTGGTTCGGGTGCTGCTAGGCTGCGACGAGTTGTTACCTCCAATTCGACCCGCTGGGGCCGACGAAGAAGATGAGATGACCCTCAGCACCTGCGTAAACTGGCCCCTGCTTTGGCCGAAGAGCCAGATTCATTTGCGGGCGGGGGACACCACCCCACAGACCAGACCGCTAGTCGTGCCGGCGCCAAGCCATGGCAAGAACGCCGCAACGCTACCGGACCTGCCGGACATCCCTATGGCACAGGATCCGGACAGCCCTATGGCACAGGATCCGGACGGCGACGACAACGACGACGGTACATTTACCAAAGTTGATAACTACTTTGCCGAACATGGGTACGCTGACGAGTTCTGCGGGCCTCTTTCTCAAGAACCCAACCAAGACGACCGCGATCTAGCTGGTACGGCGGAGAAATCCAATTGCAACAGGCGTCGTCTGGCGTTCAGTTCTCAGGACACGCCTCCAGCTCCCGCCTTCACCGAGCCTCAGATAGCTGAGGTGTGAAATATTATCAGCCCCAACACGCTCAAGAAGGCGGCCTGTGAGCAGAACTCGGTCCCATTACAGGAGATCAAGAAGAAGGGACGGAAACGAAAGACTAACAAGGGCACCGGTGCGAGCCAGCTGGCACCGAGTTCGATCCGTGCTCAGGATGGGCCACCTTCACCTAAGGATATCTCAAGGAGGGTGCATGTGGCGGGTAGGGCGATGCTACCGCCAAATATGCTGAATGCTGCAACCGGTGCTATGCGGAGTCTGCACGACAGGGTTCTTTCTTTGGAGAAGCGGCGTCTCAGAGAGAAGGATGTGGCATACCCGGTTTTCGTGGCCAAGGTGCCAGAGGGCAAGGGCTTTGTGGATGGCGATATTGGGGGTACGATTGTCCTGCGGTTTTAATGACATCTTTGCTATGTTTAACCTTCATCCACTGCACTACACCTTCGTTCAGCTGTTTTCGCTGAGTATGGAGATGCGGATCATTAGAGACAAGACCCCGGACATCATGATAGTCGACCCCTTCTACATGCGTGCCAAGCACTTGAGCAGCGCTGGGGACCGCCAAGTTGCGAGTTCACACCTCGAAGGCGTCATTCTGGCAAACCCAGATAAGGATAACTTCCTTGTGACTTACTTTCTGGAGTAAGTCATCCCTTAACCGCCCCGTAACATATGATTTCTTAGATTTCGATCGTTCTTTTTTTTCTAACATTCCGTGTTCTGTGCAGTGACACACATTGCACACTCATCCTCTTAAGCCCGAAATATTTCATGGCCACGTATTTAGACCCGAACTGTAACTCCAAGATAGACTACACAAATGTCAAGAAAGTTCTTGATGATGTTATCCCCGCCTATGCCAAATCTGGAGGCACCTTCACCAGGGCAGTTCGTAAGTACGGCAAGCACATGTTCTCACACAATACGAAGTTCTGCTGCGTCAAGCAGCCGCCTGGAGGTCAGAAGGATGCCTACTACGCCCTCCATCACATGCGGGCGATCGTAAGGGACCATCATCAACTTCTGCTACCAGATAATCTCAAAGATTGGGCCGCGAGCTTGTCGGCAGTCCAGGACGCGGACCTCAGACAAGAATTCTTACGCATCCAGTCGGAGTTTGCGGACATCATCCATCAAGATGTCCTTCATACCTTAGGGCAGTTCTTCCTCAGATATCAACCCTCCAACAGTGAGATAGATGAAATGCTACAAATGCAGGGTGACAACAACCGCGATTTCATGACCATCACGACAGACGGTGGCTTCATCCACGTTCCTGTCCGATGAGTCGAGTTGAAAGTAGTGATGTGTAGTTCTGAAACATTGATTGGCTCATGTTTTAATTATACTTTAATGAATTCGTATGTCTCTTTGGTTTGGACAGTCGTTCAACTTAGATGTAATCGATGCTATTTATTAGTAGGACCATGAATCGTGCTATTAATGTCTTTCTTTTCTCTTCCAATCCTTTTGTTGCATACTTACATATTGCTTATGTATTGTCTGTTGTTTGGCTTGTGCATAGAGATGTCGTCGTATGTCATGTGCAAGGGTAAGGTTCCCGGAGTCTACGACGACTGGGAGGAGTGTCGGAGATAGGTTCACCGTTTCAGCGGTAATAGTTACAAAGGGTACATCACTAGGGCGGAGGCCGAATCTAGATACGCCCGCTATCTAGCGGGAGAGAGGAGGGAGCGTTGGAGGAACCGGATGAAGACCAGTTTGATCGCGATGATGCTCATCGTGATGACCACAGCTCTCTTCTATGTGATGGTAGTTTAGATGATCGATATCAACTTGTAATATGAAGACAAACTCGATACTCGTGGTCTTGAGACTTGTAATGTTTTATCTTTGTTCGGTCTTTTGAATTCGGAGACTAATATGATGAATTGTATTCGGAGACTAATCTTCTATTGTATTCGATGAATCTGATGTTGCTGTCTATATTCTGTCTAATAATATATTTTATATTCTGTCTAATAATATATTTTATAACCTGCGCAAAAATCAGAAAAGGAAAAAAAACAAATATTCATACTAATGGCGCATCACCACCAGGTGCGCCATTAGTATGCCAAAGGATACTAATGGCGCATCAACAGAGAATGCGCCATTAGTATGACAAAGCCATGCTTACCTATGGCCCCCCGGGAGGCACACTAATGGCGCATGCTGTTACATACTAATGGCGCACTAGCTGGTGCGCCATTAGTATACCAGATACTAATGGCGCACCAATGGTGCGCCATTAGTAAAAATTACTAGTGGCGTGCTACTAATGGCGCACCGGTGATGCGCCATTAGTAGGCAAAACCGATGCGCCATTAGTAGGACTTTTCCTAGTAGTGCGAGGCGGTCACAAGGGTGGAGGGCGCCCCCCTAGGGTGCGCCCCCTGCCTCGTGGGCCCCTCGAAGCTCCACTGATGTACTTCTTCCTCCTATATATATCCACATACCCCCAAACGATCGGGGACGGAGCCAAAAACCTAATTCCACCGCCGCAACTTTCTGTATCCACGAGATCCCATCTTGGGGCCTATTCCGGAGCTCCGTCGGGGGGGGGGGGGGGGCATCGATCACGGAGGGCTTCTACATCATCATCCAAGCCCCTCCAATGAAGTGTGAGTAGTTTACTTCAGACCTACGGGTCCATAGTTAGTAGCTAGATGGCTACTTCTCTCTTTTTGGATCTCAATACAATGTTCTCCCCCTCTCTCGTGGAGATCAATTCGGTGTAATCTTCTTTTTGCGGTGTGTTTGTTGAGACCGATGAATTGTGGGTTTATGATCAAGTCTATCTATGAATAATATTTCGATCTTCTTTGAATTATTTTATGTATGATTGGTTATCTTTCAAGTCTCTTCGAATTATCAGTTTGGTTTGGCTGACTAGATTGGTTGTTCTTGCCATGGGAGAAGTGCTTAGCTTTGGGTTTGATCTTGTGGTGTCCTTTCCCAGTGACAGAAGGGGCAGCAAGGCACGTATTGTATCATTGCCATCGAGGATAACAAGATGGTTTTTTTATCATATTGCATGAAACTATCCCGCTACATCATGTCATCTTGCTTAAGGCGTTACTTTATTTTTAACTTAATACTCTAGATGCATGTTGGATAGCGGTCGATGAGTGGAGTAATAGTAGTAGATGCAGAATCATTTCGGTCTACTTGTCTCGTACGTGATGCCTATATACATGATCATACCTAGATATTCTCATAACTATGCTCAATTCTGTTAATTGCTCAACAGTAATTTGTTCACCCACTGTAAAATACTTATGCTCTTGAGAGAAGCCACTAGTGAAACCTATGGCCCCCGGGTCTCTTTCTCATCATATCAATCTCCATCACTTTATTATTGCTTTGCTTTTACTTTGCTTTTACTTTTTACTTTGCATCTCTATACCAAAAGTAGCAAAAATATTATTGATCATCTCTATCAGATCTCACTTTCGTAAGTGACCGTGAAGGGATTGACAACCCTTAAGCGCGTTGGTTGCGTTGAGCTATTGTTTTTGTGTAGGTATGAGGGACTCGAACGTATCCTCCTACTAGATTGATACCTTGGTTCTCAAAAACTGAGGGAAATACTTACGCTACTTTGCTGCATCATCCCTTCCTCTTTGGGGAAATCCAACGCAGTGCTCAAGAGGTAGCAATGATGTATTACGGAACGAGTAAAGAGACTTGCCGGTAACGAGATTGAACTAGGTATTGAGATACCGACGATCGAATCTCGGGCAAGTAACATACCGGTGACAAAGGGAACAACGTATGCTGTTATGCAGTTTGATCGATAAAGATCTTCGTAGAATATGTGGGAGCCAATATGAGCATCCAGGTTCCGCTATTGGTTATTGATCGGAGACGTGTGTCGGACATGTCTACATAGTTCTCGAACCCATAGGGTCTGCACGCTTAAAGTTCAGTGACGATCGGTATTATGAGTTTTTGTGTTTTGATGTAGTGAAGGTAGTTCGGAGTCCCGGATATGATCACGGACATGACGAGGCGTCTCAAAATGGTCGAGACATAAGGATCGATATATTGGACGACTATGTTCGGACACCGGAAAGGTTCCGAAAGGTTTCGGACATATATCGGAGTGTGGGGCGCGCCTCCCCAAGGCCCAAACCGAATTGGTTTAGGGCAAGGGGGCCGGGCCCCTCTTTCCTTCTCCTCCTCTGCCTTTCTTTCCCCCTCTCCAACTCCTACTAGGAATAGGAGGAGTCCTACTCCTAGTGGGAGTAGGACTCCCCCTTGGCGCGCCTCTCCCTGGCCGGCCGCCTCCTCCCCCTTGCTCCTTTATATATGGGGGCAGGGGGACCCCATAGACACAACAATTGATCATTGATCTCTTAGCCATGTGCGGTGCCCCCCCCCTCCACCATAATCCACCTCGATCATATCATAGCGGTGCTTAGGTGAATCCCTGCATCGGTAGCATCATCATCACCGTCACCATGCCGTCGTGCTGACGAAACTCTCCTGTGAAGCTTTGCTGGATCGGAGCTCGCGGGACGTCATCGAGTTGAACGTGTGCAGAACTCGGAGGTGCCATGCGTTCGGTACTTGGATTGGTCGGATCGTGAAGACGTACGACTACATCAACCGCGATGTGCTAACGCTTCCGCATTCGGTCTACGAGGGTACGTAGACACACTCTCCCCTCTCGTTGCTATGCGTCACCATGATCTTGTGTGTGCGTAGGAATTTTTTTGAAATTACTATGTTCCCCAACAGTGGCATCCGAGCCAGGTTTATGCGTACATGTTATATTCACGAGTGGAACACAAGTGAGTTGTGGGCGATACAAGTCATACTGCTTACCAGCATGTCATACTTTGTTTCGGCGGTATTGTTGGATGAAGCGGCCTGGACCGACATTACGCGTACGCTTACGTGAGACTAGTTCTACTGACGTGCTTTGCACACAGGTGGCTGGTGGATGCCAGTTTCTCCAACTTTAGTTGAACTGAGTGTGGCTACGCCCGGTCCTTGAGAAGGTTAAAATAGCACTAACTTGACGAACTATCGTTGTGGTTTTGATGCGTAGGTAAGAACGGTTCTTGCTCAGCCCGTAGCGGCCACATAAAACTTGCAACAACAAAGTAGAGGATGTCTAACTTGTTTTTGCGGGGCATGTTGTGATGTGATATGGTCAAGACATGATGCTATATTTATTATATGAGATGATCATGTTTTGTAACGGAGTTATTGGCAACTGGCAAGAGCCATATGGTTGTCGCTTTATTGTATGCAATGCAATAGCCCTGTAATTGCTTTACTTTATCACTAAGCGGTAGTGATAGTCATAGAAGCAATAGTTGGCGAGACGACAACGATGCTACGATGGAGATCAAGGTGTCGCACCGGCAACGATGGTGATCATGACAGTGCTTTGGAGATGGAGATCAAAGGCACAATATGACGATGGCCATATCATATCACTTATATTGATTGCATGTGATGTTTATCCTCTATGCATCTTATTCTGCTTTGTTTGACGGTAGCATTATAAGATGATCTCTCACTAAATTTCAAGATAAAAGTGTTCTCCCTGAGTATGCACCGTTGCCAAAGTTCGTCGTGCCGAGACACCACGTGATGATCGGGTGTGATAAGCTCAACGTTCATCTACAACGGGTGTAAGACAGTTTTACACACGCAGAATACTCGGGTTAAACTTGACGAGCCTAGCATATGCAGATATAGCCTCGGAACACTGAGACCGAAAGGTCGAGCGTGAATCATATAGTAGATATGATCAACATAGTGATGTTCACCATTGAAAACTACTCCATTTCACGTGATGATCGGTTATGGTTTAGTTGATATGGATCACGTGATCACTTAGATGATTAGAGGGATGTCAATCTAAGTGGGAGTTCTTAAGTAATATGATTAATTGAACTTAAATTTATCATGAACTTAGTACCTGATAGTATTTTGTTTGTCTATGTTATTGTAGATAGATGGCCCGTGCTGTTGTTCCATTGAATTTTAATGCGTTCCTTGAGAAAGCAAAGTTTAAAGATGATGGTAGCAATTACACGGACTGGGTCCATAACTTGAGGATTATCCTCATTGCTGCACAGAAGAAATACGTCCTGGAAGCACCGCTGGGTGCCAGGCCTGCTGCAGATGCTGCTGATGACGTTAAGAACGTCTGGCAGAGTAAAGTTGATGACTACTCGATAGTTCACTGTGCCATGCTTTACGGCTTAGAGCTGGGACTTCAACGACATTTTGAACGTCATGGAGCATATGAGATGTTCCAGGAGTTGAAGTTAATATTTCAAGCTAATGCCCAGATTGAGAGATATGAAGTCTCCTATAAGTTCTATAGCTACAAGATGGAGGAGAATAGTTCTGTCAGTGAATATATACACAAAATGTCTGGGTATCATAATCACTTGACTCAACTAGCAGTTAATCTTCCTGTTGATAGTATCATCGACAGAGTTCTTCAATCACTATCACCAAGCTACAAGAGCTTCGTGATGAACTATAATATGCAAGGGATGAATAAGAAAATTCCCGAGCTCTTTGCAATGCTAAAGGCAATGCAAGTAGAAATAAAAAAGGAGCATCAAGTGTTGATGGTCAACAAGACCACCAGTTTCAAAAAAGGGTAAAGGGAAGAAGAAGGGGAACTTCAAGAAGAATGGCAAACAAGTTGCTACTCGGGAAAAGAAACCCAAGTCTGGACCTAAGCCTGAGACTGAGTGCTTCTACTGCAAACAGACCGGTCACTAGAAGCTGAATTGCCCCAAGTATTTGGCGGATAAGAACGATGGCAAGGTGAACAAAGGTATACGTGATATACATGTTATTGATGTGTACCTTACCAGAGCTCGTAGTAGCACCTGAGTATTTGATACTGGTTCTGTTGCTAATATTTGCAACTTGAAACAGGGACTATGGATTAAGCAAAGATTGGCTAAGGACGAGGTGACGATGCACGTGGGAAATGGTTCCAAAGTCGATGTGATTGCCGTCGGCACGCTACCTCTACATCTACCTTCAGGATTAGTTTTAGACCTAAATAATTGTTATTTGGTGCCAGCATTGAGCATGAACATTATATCTGGATCTTGTTTGATGCGAGACAATTATTCATTCATTCAAATCTGAGAATAATGGTTGTTCTATTTATATGAGTAATATCTTTTATGGTCATGCACCCTTGAAGAGTGGTCTATTTGTGTTAAGTCTCAATAGTAGTGACACACATATTCATAATGTTGAAGCCAAAAGATGAAGAGTTGATAATGATAGTGCAACTTATTTGTGGCACTACCGTTTAGGTCATATTGGTGTAAAGCGCATGAAGAAACTCCATACTGATGGACTTGTGGAATCACTTGATTATGAATCACTTGGTACTTGCGAACCATGCCTCATGGACAAGATGACTAAAACACCATTCTCCGGAACAATGAAGCAAGCAACAGACTTGTTGGAAATCATACATACTAATGTATGTGGTCTGATGAATATTAGGGCTCGCGGCGGGTATCGCTATTTTCTCACCTTCACAGATGATTTGAGCAGATATGGGTATATCTACTTAATGAAACATAAGTCTGAAACATTTGAAAAGTTCAAAGAATTTTAAAGTGAAGTGGAAAATCATCGTAACAAGAAAATAAAGTTTCGACGATCTGATCAAGGAGGAGAATATTTGAGTTACGAGTTTGGTCTACATTTGAAACAATGCGGAATAGTTTTGCAACTCATGCCACCCGGAACACCACAGCATAATGGTGTGTCCGAACGTCGTAATCGTACTTTACTGGATATGGTGCAATCTATGATGTCTCTTACTGATTTACCGCTATCGTTTTGGGGTTATGCTTTAGAGACGGCTGCATTCACGTTAAATAGGGCACCATCAAAATCAGTTGAGACAACGCCTTATGAACTATGGTTTGGCAAGAAACCAAAGTTGTCATTTCTTAAAGTTTGGGGCTGCGATGCTTATGTGAAAAAACTTCAACCTGATAAGCTCGAACCCAAATCTGAGAAATGTGTCTTCATAGGATACCCAAAGGAAAATGTTGGGTACACCTTCTATCACAGATCCGAAGGCAAGAAATTCGTTGCTAAGAATGGATCCTTTCTAGAGAAGGAGTTTCTCTCGAAAGAAGTGAGTGGGAGGAAAGTAGAACTTGATGAGGTAACTGCACCTGCTCCCTTATTGGAAAGTAGTTCATCACAGAAAACAGTTCCTGTGACACCTACACCAATTAGTGAGGAAGCCAATGATGATGATCATGAAACTTTAGATCTAGTTACTACCGAACCTCATAGGTCAACCAGAGCAAGATCCGCACCAGAATGGTACAGTAATCCTGTTCTGGAGGTCATGTTACTTGACCATGACGAACCTATGAACTATGAGGAAGCGATGATGAGACCAGATTCCGCAAAATGGCTTCAGGCCATGAAATCTGAGATGGGATCCATGTATGAGAACAATGTATGGACTTTGGTTGACTTGCCAGATGATCAGCAAGCCATCGAAAATAAATGGATCTTCAAGAAGAAGACAGACGCTGCTGGTACTGTTACTGTCTACAAAGCTCGACTTGTTGCGAAAGGTTTTCGACAAGTTCAAGGAGTTGACTACGATGAAACCTTCTCACCCGTAGCGATGCTTAAGTCCGTCCGAATTATGTTAGCTATTGCCACATTTTATGATTATGAAATTTGGCAAATGGATATAAAGACTGCACAACTCCTCTGGAAATACATTCAGGAAATCCTTCACTACCGGTACTTCCTCTTGCACAACTCCTGTTAAGCAATTTACTTGAGTCCTTTTTGGCACATGTCGGGATACATACTTGATCCTTCTCCCTTCTGGGTGGTAAGCAAAATTGACATACTGGCACATTCAATGTTCCCTTCATACTTCGACAACCAATCCATGCCTAATATCACATCCAATCCTTGAGATTCCAATACTATTAGGTCCGAGGGAAATACATAGTTACCAATCCTTAATGGTAACCGATTACACCATAGACTAGCCATATACTCTGCTCCAGGCGAGGTTACTAACATGGGTGACCTAAGGGCTTGGGTTGGCAGTTCATACTTATCCACAAATTCCCTTGATATGTATGAATGCGATGCACCAGTATCAAAAAGAACGATTGCAGTAAAAGACTTAACCAAAAACTTACCTATTACTGCATCGGGATGGGCTTCAACCTCCTCCACATTTACGCGGTTCACCTGTCCCCTGTTGAAAGGGTTTGGCTTCTACCCAGAGCTTCCATTGCCATTTCCATTCTGGGATTCAGGACATTCGGCATAATGTCCGGTCTTCTGGCACTTAAAGCAAGTGACTTGGCTCAGGTCTCTCTTGGCTGGGGTTGATGGGTTGGTATGGTTCTGGCCATTGCTTCCTCCATTCCCATTACCATTCTTGGTGCCATTATGATTGTGCGAGCTACCTCCTCCATGGGTATGCTGAAAATGTCCTCCCGGTCTAGGGGTAAAACGTGGTTTCTGCTGAGCTCCAGAATTGTACTTCCCTTGTCCATACTTCCTCTTACGATTCTCAATCTACTGTTGCTTCCCTTCAATCATAAGAGCACGATCTACCAACTCCTGGTAGTTGTTGAAGGTTTCAACCATCAACTGCATACTCAACTCATCATTCAGTCCTTCTAGAAACTTCTCCTGCTTAGCTGCATCCGTAGCAACGTCATCTGCAGCATAACGTGCTAGCTTACTAAAGTCCTCCACATACTGGCCAACTGTCCGTCCTCCTTGGTGCAAGTTGCGAAACTCACGCTTCTTCATGGCCGTAGCTCCTGCTGAAACATGGGCAGTATGGAAAGCCTGCTGGAACTGGTCCCATGTGACAGTGTCGATAGGGAAAGTGGCGGTGAAATTGTAACGCCCGGATAATTTGGCTACAGTAAAACTCTCCTAATGATGCCATGTCATCTGCGATTACTGTTACTAATCTTGGGAAAATTCGAAAACGCGTCAAATTCAAACTAAAAATTAAAGTCAACAATAAAAGTTTTCAAGATTGAAACAAAAATGTTCGGTGGACGCCAAATATTACAAGGGTAATTATGGTGCAGTAAACACATTTTTATAAAATGCCTAAATGCTTTTAAATGAATTAAAAGAGAAAAGTAAATAAATAAAAGAAAAGAAAATACAAAAGAGAAAAACTAAACTAAAAAAACAAAGAGAAAGCCCCCCCCCCCCCCCCCGCTGGGCCAAGTGGCCCAGCTGGCCTTCGCCGCCCGAACGGGCCGGCCCAACTGGCCCAGCCGGCCACACCTTATCCCCACACCCCCGCAAACCCTAATCCCCAATCTCCCCCACTCCTCCCACTCTCCCCCCGATTGGATCGAGGGCTCGAACCGCCCCGACCCCGTCGCCTCAACGCCGCGCCGGCGCCTGCCCGACGCCGCCCTGCTGCTCGACGCCGGAGCCTCCTCGCCGGACTGCCTCCCCATCGCGCGCCGTCCACGTCTTCCTCCCCGAGCCCCACTGCCCGTGCCCTACTGCTCCCCTGTGAGCTCCCCTTCCTCCTTTCTCTGCCGTGGCCGCGCCCTCCCCCCCTCACGCTCGGCTCCATCCCGCGCCGCCTCAGAGCCGCCCACGCCAACCGCTACCGAGCTCCACTGCCGCCGTCGCCGTTGCTCCGCTCACCGGCCGCGAGCGCTGCCCAGGGAGCCGCCTACGCCCGGCCACCATCGCCTCCGTCCCGCGGCGCCTGGCCGCGCCCACCAGGGCCGCCGTCGTCTAGGGCCGCCCCTACTCCGGTGCCGTCCTCGCCCGGCCATGCCACCGCGCCCGCTCTGCACCACGGCTCGCCGCTGCCCCCCCCCCCCACCTGACTCTTCGCTGCCTGCGCCGCGCCGCCTCATCCCTGCTGTGCATGTAGGCCGCGCGCGCCCGTGCTTGCCCATGCCCCGCGGCCTCCCCGCGCCGTGCCCCTCTGCCGCCGTGCTCGGCCTGCTGTTGTGGCCTCGGGCACGAGCGCCCGCACCCAGCGCCCGCCCCGTTAACCGCCGCCCAAACCCGCTAATGCCCTCTGGGCCACAGACACATGGGACCCCCCCCCAGAATGTTTTTGTTAAAAAAAGAATTAAAAATAAATAAATAAATTATAATTAAAATATTAATTTAATCAGTTAATTAATTAATCAACTTAAATAATTTGGATTAGATTAACCTAATCATTTAGTTAAAACTAACTAACCTTGTTTAATTATTATGAGCCTATGACAAGCGGGACCCACTAGTTAGTTTGACCAGTCAACAGTCAATGCTGACTGGGCTGTTGACTTTGACCGGCCCCATCAGTCAGCCTCTGCTGACTGGGCAGTTGACCAAGTCAACTAGGCCTGCTGGTCAGCCACCCAAGCCCATCTATGGGTACACTTCTAAGTACCCATAGCAATTTAACATTTAATTTTGAAATTAAAATTAATTTAGGAAATGATTTAAAACTTTAAAATTAATATAAAATAAACCATAGCTCGGATGGAAAAACTTTATACATGAAAGTTGCTCAGAACAACGAGACGAACCCGGTTACGCAGCCCGTTCGTCCGTCACACATCCCTAGCATAGCAAACACGCAACTTTCCCTCTCCGGTTCATCTGCCCGAAAACGCGAAACAATGGGAATACTTCCCGGATGTTTCCCCCCTTCACCGGTATCATCACGTACCGTGTTAGGGCACCTCTAACGCTGTTACTTGTCATGTCATGCATCACTATGCATCTGCTTGCTTAAATATTTATTGTTTCTCCACCCTCTTCTCTCAATAGACAATGAGACCGACGCCGCTGCTACCCAGTACGACTACGGAGTTGACGACCCCTCTCTCTTGCCAGAGCAACCAGGCAAGCCCCCCCCCCCCTTGATCACCAGATATCGCCTACTCTCCTCTATACTGCTTGCATTAGAGTAGTGTAGCATGTTACTGCTTTCGTTATTCGTATCCTGATGCATAGCCTGTCCTTGTTACTACTGTTGATACCTTTACCTGCAATCCTACCTGCTTAGTTTAGGATGCTAGTTTACCATCAGTGGCCCTACATCCTTGTCCGTCTGCTGTGCTATACTATCGGGTCGTGATCACTTGGGAGGTGATCAAGGGTATATATTGTACTTTATACAGGATACATTTGGTGACTAAAGACGGGTCGGCTCGTAGGAGCACCCGCGAGTGGATCTTTGAGGCGGAGCAACAGAGCAGGTTCAGACCACCTAGGAGAGAGGTGGGCCTGGCCCTGGTCGGTGTTCGCGGATACTTAACACGTTTTACGAGATCTAGGTGTTTGATCTGAGTCTGGCCATCTGGCTTATACGCACTAACCATCTACGCGGGGACAGTTATGGGCACTCGACGTCGTGGTATCAGCCGAAGCCTTCGTGACGTCAGCGACTGAGTGGTGCGCGCCGGATTGGACTGGAACGCCACTAGGCTAGGTCTACTTCCGGCCGCATTCACAACGTGCAGGTGTGCAAAGGGCGATGGGCCCAGACCCCTGCGCCATAGGATTTAGACCGGCATGCTGACCTCTCTGTTGTGCCTAGGTAGGGCTGCGACGTGTTGATCTTCCAAGGCCGGGCATGACCCAAAAAAGTGTGTCCGGCCAAATGGGATCGAGCGTGTTGGGTGATGTGGTGCACCCCTGCAGGGAAGTTTATCTATTCGAATAGCCGTGTCCCTCGGTAAAAGGACGACCCGGAGTTGTACCTTGACCATATGACAACTAGAACCGGATACTTAATAGAACACACCCTTCCAAGTGCCAGATATAACCCAGTGATTGCTCTCTAACAGGGCGACGAGGAGAGGATCATCGGGTAGGATTATGCTATACGATGCTACTTGGAGGACTTCAGTCTACTCTCTTCTACATGCTGCAAGACGGAGGCTTCCAGAAGCGTAGTCTTCGACAGGATTAGTTATCCCCCTCTTATTCTGGCATTCTGCAGTTCATTCCACATATGATACCCTTATTCCATTTGATACCAATGCATGCATATGTAGTGTACCTCCTTGCTTGCGAGTACTTTGGATGAGTACTCACGGTTGCTTTCTCCCTCTTTTCCTCCTATCCCTTCTACCTGGAAGTCGCAACCAGATGTTGGAGCCCAGGATCCAGACGCCACCGTCGAAGACGACTCCTACTACACCGGAGGTGCCTACTACTACGTGCTGCCCGCTAACGACGACCAGGAGTAGTTAGGAGGATCCCAAGCAGGAGGCCTGTGCCTCTTTCGATCTGTATCCCAGTTTGTGCTAGCCTTCTTAAGGCAAACTTGTATAACTTATGTCTGTACTCAGATATTGTTGCTTCCGCTGACTCGTCTATGATCGAGCTCTTGTATTCGAGCCCTCGAGGCCCCTAGCTTGTAATATGATGCTTGTATGACTTATTTTATTTGTAGAGTTGTGTTGTGATATCTTCCCGTGAGTCCCTGATCTTGATCGTACACGTTTGCATGTATGATTAGTGTACGATTAAATCGGGGGGGGGGGGGGGGTCACAGAAATTCTCCCACCATGATGATGCGGGTCCTTCAAGCTGATGTGCGGCAAACTGCACCTTTTCCATATCTGTGCATCCTACCATGGTCAACTCCCTTGCTGTCTTGCGGAGCCAATCATCCGCTACTATCGGCTCGATGCTACTAGAAAACACCGGCAGATTCAGCCTAAGAAAACGGGCTAAGTGATCAACAGGTGGTGGTGGTGGTGGGTTGTTGTTGTTGTTGTTCCCCTGATTCTGATTCTGGACTAGCAACTGCATCAACGTGTTCTGCTACTGGATCAACTGGGTGAGCTCCAGTGGGAAGGTAAATCTGGGGTCACGTCTTAGAGGCACTGAGGGTTTAGAAGAGATGAGATTAAGAACAGAGAGGGGTCTAGAGAGAAAACAGTACCCATATGCACATGAGGCAAAAGCAAACAATTCACTTCATTCAATCAAACAAGGGCATACAATCGATCTAACTATCGCAAAAGTGCTCGGACTACTATATTTACATGGTGGACTACTACTACTGATGAGGTGGTCTACTAGAAATATTCTTCGGTTGCAGACTCCATGATATCTGCTCCAGCTTCATAAACATAGTCATCATCACTATCATCTGGATCTGAGTCGGTGTCATCGATGATGATGTAGTCTTCCAGGTGAATCTCCTTGGGTTCTTCGTCTTCCTCTACTGGCATAGGGCCTCCCATAAATATTCCAATCTTCTTGATCAGATCGTCATTCTTCCCCACTAATACTTCAATTTCTTCTTCATAATCTTCACATGTAGCCTTGAGTTCTTCCTCCAGTTCCTTGATTCTAGTCCTTGCCTTCTTCAGATCTATCATGTCGGCGCACATCTGGTTCTCCTGACGTCGAATGTGCTGGTTTAACTTCTGGATAAAAGCTGCAATTGATCTATCCTTCCTGGTGCTGATCATCTCCCAGTGCTCATCTCAGCGCCCACAAATCTGGTAGATAGTATCCTTGAGGTCATTGAGGTAAACTTCTCCAATGCGTCCCATGGCGATGTGAGCTGCAATGCTCCTTCCTAGACTCCAGGTTGGTGCATCAAAGGAAAACTCTATGGGCTTGGTGACTGGCATGAACGTCCTTCCTGGAACTTGAACTTGAATCATCCAGCGCTCTTCTTCAGGTAAAGTGGCGTTGTAGGTTCCGGTGAAGCTTGGTACTCCTATGTTCAGATATCTAGTGACACTACTAGGGAAAAGGCTAGCAGCAGTGCGGGTTTTGTGCTCACTAGTAGCGCGGGTAGGCGCGCTACTAATAAGGCGCTACAGCTATTGCTTAGCAGTAACGCGTGCCCGCACGTGCTACTGCTAGGGCAAATAGCTGCAGTGTTTGTTCACTCCTGCGCTACTGCTAATGTAACTACTGGCAGCGTGTTTTCTCGCCATCGCTACTAGTATTCTTTTTTTATTTGTTTATTTTTAGTGTATTTATGCGCCATAGGAAAAATATTGGTACAGTACCAGTTATGAGTTTTACATCATTATGTCCATAATAGTGTGTCAAATGAAGGTGGATTAGGTTCAAGTGGAGGCAATATGTGGTGCATGTCAAAAGTATACTACTAATCCAAACTTGATCTAGTTTGGACTAGTAGTACTTCCGATGTGCACCACATGTTGCCTCCACATGAATCTAATCCGCCAGCACAAGCTATTTAATCATCATCATAGTCATTACCACCAACAGTATTTATTTAATCACCACTAACACTAGCTAATAATAATCATCATAGTCATTACCACCAACACTAGCTATTTTATCATCATAGTAATAGTGTAGCACATCATCATCCTCAAACTCATTTCTAGCTAGCTAATCACTCCTGCTGCTCTCTCTTAGGTAAAATAACATAAAACATGTGTAGCTCTCCTCCTTGATCAAGTTGGAGCATGAAGATGAACCTGTCTCCTAATCGTGGGTAGCGCATCTGTTTGCTGCCCCCTAGTACTTCTATGCGCTTCTCCATCACACATTTGGTCCAGTCTTGCACTATTAAGCATCTGTCGCTAATCTTGAATGCACTAAAGTAATCTGTAGGATATCTTGGCCGTAAGCTAATAATACTCATGGTACCTTTAGTCTCGATCCCATAAGGCACAACATTCATCGGGAGTCCCTGTTGAAGAACATCGTATGGTAACATACTTAGCAATGAAGTTTAGCTTCAAAAATAATGTATGGAAAAGATGCACTGAGGACAAATAGTAAAAATCTTACCATCCTTCCTAAATAGATGTGACCGTAGTTCATTACGAACACTATTGGTCGCACGTTTTCAATACTAACATTTCTAAATGCAGGAAGAAAATTTGTCTTGACAGTATCAAGATCCTCAAGCCATGAAACATAATGACTTAGCTCCTCGCAGTTGAGTTCAGCCTCGGGACAGTAGTAGGTCCTGTCTACCAAGACCTGGACATGTTTGCTTGCACCGAAATAAGCTGACAATACAAATTAGTTGTCAACTATTTTTGAATAAACAATATCAAAGACATAAATATGGTTGAGAAACTTACATAATGGTATAACTGGAGGCATCTGCACATCGACCCAGATGTCGGTATTACCTTCAATATCATCTTCCGGACGAATATCAAAGGTGATAACCATATCAGGCTCAAATGCATAACTCTTGCATAGTGCTCGCCATGTTTTGCATCCAAAATAGGTGTAGTCATCTAAATTGTATAATTTTGTGTGGAAAATATAACCATGCTCGGTCTTCAAGTAAACTTTCTTTACCTCCATAGTATGACTGAAACCTATCTTATCCAATACAAAAACTCTTGCATGGCAGGGGATACACTAGTACAATAGTAAAAAAATAAGTTGAAGCAGATGTCATGCTTAATTACGAAAAAAGACTTGTCGTTGTGACTTACTGTATCCACTTCGAAGTTCTTGTCCAGCTTGATGCTGAAACGCCTATCATCATCTAGGAAGATTTCGTCACACAGGCCGCGCTCGTCTTCACAGTATTTGCAAATACCGAAATCCTTTTCGTCATCAGGCATTTCCTATGTTCATAGTTAAAACATTAATTGAAAATCAATCGAAGACAACTACCAGGATACTCAACACACAAATCCGGGGCACTCGATATTTCCTACATATTCTGGCACAAGTCATGCCAAAATTCATGGAAAATCCGGCATGACCTTTGCTAAAATAGGACATATCGAGCGCCTGAAATTTGCCGGGACGGAAATGAATCAACACTCCGGCAAAACATAGGCCACTCGGAGGTGTAACCTGCAAACATGACCGGCCACTTGGATATTGAGCAACACAAGATATACATTTCAAAATATCTTATAGGACTCAAATTAGCATGCATTCAATAAGCAAAAGTAAATCATCTCATGCGTCCGTACATCGTCGAATATTATCACTAATACATCCCAAATAGTGTCATACATATAACATCACTAATACAACTAAAACCCTAGCACACGACGGGTATCGGCGCGGGCGGTGAACACCCACAGAGAAGGAACCATCACGGGATCATAGCTCCAGTGAGATCCCTGGAGAACCTGCCAGGTATTGGAGAACCTGTGCTCCAACGCAAACAAGTAGCGACGGACGTGCGCGTCCTCCTCACTGACACGGTGACGCACCACCTCCGCGGAGTCCTCGAGCCTCTGGACCGTCACTGGCCCACGCGACCGCCACCAAAGAAGGTTCGGGTCAATGACAGGCTGGCTACTCACCAACCTGCGCCCCCGGTAGGTAGCGCCTCCCAGTACCATCCCGGTGGAGCCCAGTCTCAGACATGGCCCATCTGGTCAAGCAGGTGTCGTCCTCCGCCGACTCGACGACGAGGATGCGGGATAGGCATCGTCCACGTCGATGCGAGAAAAATTGCTTTAACTAAAAAACTAGCAACAAGTTCTTACTAACGAGTTATGTTAATTCAATTAGTTCTTACTAAAAATAAACTTACTATAAATAAAAATAAACTAATACCTAATTAGTACCTAGTTCTTACTAACTAATTAGTACCTAGGAACTACTGCCCTAATTACCATATAAGTAATTAACTAACTAGCACTAAAAATAGCCTAGGGTTCATACTAACTAGCACTAAATAGCTAGGGTTCATACTAAGCAAAGAAGAGGGATTGGAAGAGGAGAGTGCTTACAGAGGGCGGGGAGAGAGATGGGGTCGGGGAGACGGCGGCACCGAGGCGCGGCGAGGCGGGGTCGGGGAGACGGCGGCGAGGCAGAGGCAAGGCGGGGGTCGGGGGAGACGGCGGCGAGGCGGGGTCGGGGGAGACGGCGGCGAGGCGGAGGCGACGAGGAATAGTAGAGGAGAATTGGGGGAGGAAGCAGAGGAGAGGGAATCAGGCCGCACGAGGGGTTAGGTGAAAATAGCTTTAACAGTAGCGTGGGGAGGCAAAACGCGCTGCTGCTAAAATCCGTAGTAGTAGCGCTGTTCATAGAAGGGCGCTACTACTATACCTAGCACGTCGGGAACGGTGTGGCAATTATAGTAGTAGCGCGTTCTGTTCCTGCCGCGCTACTGCTAAGTAGCAGGAGCGCCTCATTTTAACAAGCGCTACTGGTAACATTCTGTGTATAAGGTTTTCCCTAGTAGTGTGACTTGCTTCAAATGACGTCCAAAGGGTGTATCTTCATCCGGTTGCGTGAACTTGTTCCTTGCATCCGCCATCCTAAAAGAGTAGAAAAGATGAGGAGTCGGAATGAAAAGAGTGAGTAGTGATCTAGGGCTTTAGCTTAGTGGTCGTGTCCTACAGTTAGCGTGTGCTCTGATACCATCTTGTAGCGACCAGACCTCAAACGGTCCAATCTCTGTGCTCAGGTGTCATCCATGGATCAGTAATGCTGACACCACACAGTACTTGAAGGATTTATAACAGAGTAGCAACCACACACTTATTACATCGAGTGTCTCAAAAGAGAACTTATTACAATAAATATGGCATAAGGCCATCTAATAACGATAACAGCGGAAGGCTTGAAAGATAAGTGAGTTCATCAACTCCAACGGCATCACTAAGTATAGAACCACGACCTAAAAGGCACCTTACTCGTAGTCTGAAAAGTCTGCATCATGAACGTTGCAGCCCGAAACGGGTCAGCACATGGAATATGCTGGCAATGTAACACATAGAGAGCAATGAAAGAATAAGGCTATACTATATGCTTTTTTGGCTGGTGAGCTCTATGGTTACAGTTTTGCATAAAGCCAAATTTTCCCTACTGCAAAGAAATAAATTTTATTTAACTATCATGGTAGTTGTTAAACATTGAGAGTGTAGACACCCTCTCAATCCCAATTAAGCATCATCATTAAAACCCAACAAAATTAATTAAAGTAACATGATGAGATTCATATGATAATCCAGGTCCTAGATACTCAAGTTGTCCATAACCGGGACACGGCTAACCATGATTAGTTTATACACTCTGCAGAGGTTTGCGCACTTTTCCCCACAAGACCCGATCTCCTCCGTTGGATTTCTCGCACTACAAGATGTTTGAGAAACCGATGACCGAGACATAGTCTTTTAGAAGCGCTAGCACCTTACGAACGGGTAGACCGTACCAACCTACATCCCCTACATCTGCTAGTCTACCACTGTAAGAGTTCGCACGACTTAGTCAACTATGCTAGAGCCCATAGTAGCTTCTGGCTGCACACGAAAGTTTCTAGTATGAATAATCTCATGATCCCTTTGAGCCTGGGTGGCGGTCCAAAAGAAAAACAGGCAATCGCTGGAATATCCAGGTGCCTCAATCCACCCAGATGTGTATTAAAGTTGCCACCTTAGATAAACCGTTAATTTAACAAACTCACATCTGTCATGGATTTCACTCACCCAATCCACGTCTACTAGCATAGCATGGCATAATAAGCAAACGTAGAAGTAACTCCCAAAGGTTTGATAATAATAGGTAATAGGTTCTACCTCATCTACTTCCCAAACCCACAATTTAATTAGATCCTAATCATGCAATGTGTGAGGGTTGATCGAACGCAATAAAAGCTGGGTAGTAGGAGGTATGATCAAAGTGTTACTTGCCTTGCTGATGATCCGCAAAACCTAGCGATTCGAAGTAGCAAGCGGCGCACTCCGGGTACTCTATCGCAAACAAACTAGCATACAATAAGTACTCATCTAATGCACAGGTAAAACTCAAATAAGAGATCTAACTAGATAGTTCAACTTAAGAACTCCGGTCGGCAAAAAGAATCAAATCGAACGAAGCAACGAAAAACAAACGGCAAAAGAAACAAGCTTCATTTACTATTCTGGATCTAGGTCAAATTTTTACTGAAGCAAAAACTTGTTTGAGTTGGTTAAACCAAAAGAGGGTTTCGAGATGAAACTCCAGGCGCTTGAATCGCCTGATTCCGATAAACGAGCGAAAAGTTAAACTAAAACGAAAATCGGATCAGGAATCGCGATCAGAAAAATCGCGGATTTAATCCGAGAAAAAGAAAAACGATGAACATATTAACAACGAACGTTCGTTATTTGGAACTAAACGATAAACGCGTTCGTTAAAACAAACGAACGAGCGAGTGCTCGCTAAATAAATAAACCAGAAAAAACCGATCTATTAAAAAAACGAAAACTAGGGTTTTCTAAAAAAACCGAAGCGGTTTCTCTCAGAAAACCGGGCGGCGGGCGGCTACCTCGGCTCGGGCTCCGGCGAAACTCCGGCGGGGCTCCGGGCGGTGGCGATGTGGGGCGGCGCAGCAGCGGCGACGTGCGGCGCGCGGCGCGGCGGCGGCAGCAGCGCAGGCGGCAGGGGCGGGCTGCGGTGCGGGGCGGCGGGGTGAGGAGAGGGCGGCGGCGAGGCGACTATTTAAGAGGAGGGGGCTGACTTGGGGAGGGGGTCGGGCGGCGGCGAGGCGGCTCCGGCTCAGACTCCTCCCGAGTCCGGCGGCTGCTCGAGCGGGAGGCGGTGGCGGCTTGGCCGGCCTGGCTCGGCTGGGCCCTTGGCCCAGTCGGCCATGGGTTTTTTTTTTTAAATTTTGCTGAAACTAAAAAAATTCTAGAAAAATAAATAAAAATCCAAAATTGCCAAAAAAAATTCACCATCTAAATAGAATATTTAGGACAGGATGAACATTTTCTTGGCCCTAAATGCAATTTTTGAAAACATGCAATTTTTCCTAAATTCAAATAAAATAGAAAATAAAGCCAAAATAAAATCTTATTTGATTTTTTTATTAAATCCTCACTATTTCTTTATTTTGGGAAAGTCATTTTATTCCCTCTCCCATATTTGGATGATAAAAATAATTGAAGATAAAATAAATAAAATCAAATGATCCTATTTTCAAAATTTGAGAAAACTCAAATATGAAAATAACGAAATCCCCAACTCTCTCCGAGGGTCCTTGAGTCGCGTAGAATTTCTAGGATCAACCAAATGCAATAAAATATGCTATGCAATGATGATCTAGTGTATAACATTCCAAATTGAAAATTTGGGATGTTACAAACCTACACCCCTTAAGATGAATCTCGCCCTCGAGATTCGGGTTGGCTAGAAAATAGGTGAGGGTGGTCCTTCAACAGATCTTCCTCTCGTTCCCAGGTGGCTTCATCCTCCGTGTGGTGTCTCCACTGAACTTTGCAAAACTTGATAACCTTGCTATGGGTGACTCGGCTGGCATACTCAAGAATCTTAACTGGTTTCTCCTCATAGGTCAAATCACTGTCCAACTGAATCACTTCCAGTGGCACTGTGTCTCTGAGTGGTATATCAGCCATCTCCGCGTGGCACTTCTTCAACTGGGAAACGTGGAATACATCGTGAACTCCTGACAATCCTTCAGGCAATTCCAACTTGTAGGCTACTTCCCCCATACGCTCCAAAACTTTGTATGGTCCTACAAAACGTGGCGCTAATTTTCCCTTATCTCCAAAGCGCTTAACTCCTCGAAGTGGAGATACTCGAAGATAAACACGGTCTCCGACTTCATAAACTGTTTCCTTGCGTTTTGAATCTGCGTAGCTCTTCTGCCTAGACCGGGCTACCTTGAGCCTATCGCGAATCAATTTCACCTTCTGTTCAGACTCCTTAATCAGATCCGGTCCAAACAACTGATGGTCTCCAACTTCATCCCACGACAATGGGGTCCTACACCTCCTTCCGTACAAGGCTTCGAAAGGGGCCATCTTCAAACTGGATTGATAACTGATGTTATAAGAGAACTATGCGTATGGCAAATTCTCGTCCCAACTAGATCCGTAATCTAGCGCACAAGCTCTCAGCATATCCTCCAAAATATGATTGACTCTCTCGGTCTGTCCATCTGTCTGCGGATGGAAAGCTGTACTGAACTCTAGCCTGGTACCCAAAGTTTCATGCAACTGATTCCAGAACTTTTAGGTAAACTGGGTTCCTCTATCCAATACAATGCTCCTTGGAACACCATGCAGACATACGATCCTGGTCATGTATATATTTGCTAACTTAGCACTGGTATAGGTAGTCTTCACTGGAATGAAATGAGCTACCTTTGTCAAACGATCGACTACAACCCAAATCGAGTCAATTGAACGAGTTCTGGGCAATCCTGTAATAAAATCCATGCCTAGCTTATCCCACTTCCATTCGGGTATTGGCAATGGCTGTAACAATCCTGCTGGCTTCTGATGCTCTACCTTTACTCTCTGACATACATCACAAACTACTACATACTCCGCAACATCCTTCTTCATTCCGGTCCACCAGAAAGTCTCCTTCAAATCTAAATACATCTTGGTATTTCCTGGGTGAATCGAATATGGTGAATCATGGGCTTCCTGCAGAATTAACTTCCTGATCTCTAGGTCATTGGGCACATAAACATGGTCTTCAAACCATAAGGTATCGTGCTCATCCTCACGAAATCCTTTAGCTTTTCCTTTGCTCATTTTCTCCTTAATAGAAGCAATCTCCTTATCAGTCCTTTGAGCTTCTCTGATCTTATCCATCAAAGTAGACTGAATCTCCAATGCTACTACATAGCCTCTCGGGACTATCTCTAAACATAGCTCACGAAGATTTTCAGCTAACTCCCTTGGTAAATCTCCCGTCATTAAGGTGTTGACATGACTTTTACGGCTCAACGCGTCAGCTACTACGTTAGCCTTTCCAGGGTGATAATGCAATCTCATATCATAATCCTTGATGAGCTCCAACCATCTCCTTTGCCTGAGATTCAACTCCTTCTGCGTGAAAATATACTTCAAACTCTTGTGGTCCGTGTACATCTCACAATGGTTTCCAATGAAAAAATGTCTCCAAGTCTTCAATGCATGCACTACGGCTGCTAACTCCAAATCATGCGTAGCATAATTCAACTCATGAGGCTTAAGCTGTCATGAGGCATATGAAACAACTCTTCCTTCCTGCATAAGTACGGCTCCAAGTCCTTAACGTGAAGCGTCGCACTACACCTCATAATCCATGGTCTGATCTGGAAAAATCAACACTAGTGATGTAACCAAACGTTTCTTCGACTCCTGGAAACTGGCCTCACATTCCTCGGTCCATTTGAACTTGGTATCATTCTTCAACAACTCCGTCATAGGCTTCGCAATCTTCGAGAAATTTTCAATGAATCTCCGGTAGTATCCTGCAAGTCCAAGAAAACTCCGGATCTCACCAACTGTTGTTGGTGCTTCCTAGTTTGTCATAGTGTCAACCTTGGTGGGATCTACTGCTGTACCTTCTCCAGATATAACATGTCCGAGGAATCCAACTTCCTTCAACCAAAACTCACACTTGCTAAACTTGGCATATAACTGATGTTCTCTGTGTTTACCAAGTACTAAACGCAAATGCTCCTTATGCTCCTCTTCATTTTTCGAGTAAACCAGGATATCATTGATGAACACTACGACGAACTTATCCAAAAACTCCATAAACACTTTTTTCATCATGTTCATAAAATATGCGGGTGTGTTAGTCAGACCAAATGACATAACGGTATACTCGTACAGCCCATACCTGGTGGTAAAAGCCGTCTTAGGTATATCCTGTTCTCGAATCTTCAACTGATGGTACCCTGATCACAGATCGATCTTGGAAAATACCTTAGCTCCTTGCAATCGATCAAACAGATCATTGATCATTGGTAGTGGGTACTTGTTCTTGATGGTTACTTCATTCAATCCTCGATAATCAACAACCATCCTTAACGATCCATCCTTCTATCCTTCTTCTCTACTAGAAGTACTGGCGATCCCCAAGGTGAAGAACTTGGGCGAATATAACCTTCATCCAATAACTCCTTAATCTGCTTCTTAATCTCTTCCAAATCCTTTGCGGGCATCCTGTATGGTCTTTTAGATATTGTCCCTGTGCCTGGCAAAAGCTCAATCAAAAACTCAACGTCTCTATCCGGTGGCATGCCTGGCAACTCCTCTGGAAATACATCCGGGAAATCCTTCACTACTGGTACTTCCTCCTGCACAACTCCTGTTAAGCAATTTACTTGAGTCCTTTTTGGCACATGCCGGGATACATACTTGATCCTTCTCCCTTCTGTGTGGTAAGCAAAATTGACTTACTGGCACATTCAATGTTCCCTTCATACTTCGACAACCAATCCATGCCTAATATCACATCCAATCCTTGAGATTCCAATACTATTAGGTCCGAGGGAAATACATAGTTACCAATCCTTAATGGTAACCGATCACACCATAGACTAGCCATATACTCTGCTCCAGGCGAGGTTACTAACATGGGTGACCTAAGGGCTTGGGTTGGCAGTTCATACTTATCCACAAATCCCCTTGATATGTATGAATGCGATGCACCAGTATCAAAAAGAACAATTGCAGTAAAAGACTTAACCAAAAACTTACCTATTACTGTATCGGGCTGGGCTTCAACCTCCTCCACATTTACGTGGTTCACATGTCCCCTGTTGAAAGGGTTCGGCTTCTTCCCAGAGCTTCCATTGCCATTTCCATTCTGGGATTCGGGACATTAATTGGCATAATGTCCGGTCTTCTGGCACTTAAAGCAAGTGACTTGGATCAGGTCTCTCTTGGCTGGGGTTGATGGGTTGGTACGGTTCTGGCCATTGCTTCCTCCATTCCCATTACCATTCTTGGTGCCATTATGATTGTGCGAGCTACCTCCTCCATGGGTATGCTGAAAATGTCCTCCCGGTCTAGGGGTAAAACGTGGTTTCTGCTGAGGTCCAGAATTGTACTTCCCTTGTCCATACTTCCTCTTACGAGTCTCAAACTATTGTTGCTTCCCTTCAATCATAAGAGCATGATCTACCAACTCCTAGTAGTTGTTGAAGGTTGCTACCATCAACTGCATGCTCAACTCATCATTCAGTCCTTCCAGAAACTTCTCCTGCTTAGGTGCATCCGTAGCAACGTCATCTGGAGCATAACGTGCTAGCTTACTGAAGTCCTCCACATACTGTCTAACTGTCCGTCCTCCTTAGCGCAAGTTGCAAAACTCACACTTCTTCATGGCCATAGCTCCTGCTGAAACATGGGCAGTACGGAAAGCCTGCTGGAACTGGTCCCATGTGAGAGTGTCGATAGGGAAAGTGGCGGTGAAATTTTCCCACCATGATGCTGCGGGTCCTTCAAGCTGATGTGCGGCAAACTGCACCTTTTCCGTATCTGTGCATCCTTGTGGTCAACTCCCTTGCTGTCTTGCGGAGCCAATCATCCGCTACTATCGGCTCGGTGCTACTAGAAAACACCGGCAGATTCAGCCTAAGAAAACGGGCTAAGTTGTCGGTGTTCTGGGAACGGGGGTCCCCAGACTTGCCTGCCTGCGGCCTGCGGCGTGGCTCGACGAGGGCCCAGCACGGCCCATCTTCATCAACATAAACCCAAGACCCTCGCGAGGGGCCAAGCCTCGCGGGGCGGACGATATAGAGCTTCCTTAGGCATGGCCTCATCAGGCTGGCTCGCGAGGAGGCAGAGAGATCAAGGCGGGGTACCTTGCGAGGTGCCCGTGACGCAAGCCATGACGACTCAGGGCGCCAGGCGGGCGCCAGCCCGCGCAGCGTCCTCCTTTTCTCTTTGGTGCAAAGGGGGCAAGCGTAGCCGCGGAGTACCGTGGCATCAGGCAAAGGTTGCCATTTGGGTGCGACGAGACCAAGACTAGGAGGACTACGAGACGGAGGTCACCGTGGAGCCCAAGACGGCGTCATCACCAGAGCTTTGCGCAGGCGAAGACTACTTTTGTCAGGATAGCTGATACTTGTTGTCCCCCTTCAAATTAGCCCGCCATTGTTGGCTCCCTTCCCGCTCGATATTTGCGAAGAGGACCAGGGCCTCTATAAATAGGACCAGCCACCCACATAACAAGGGGGCCGGCGAGTGAGAGTAAGGCAGTGAGTGAGCGAGAGAGAGAGAGAGAGAGAGAGAGAGAGAGAGAGAGAAAGAAAAGGGCGGCTGAACTTCTCCTAACAGTTCATCTCCCCAGCCAAGAATAGACCCTCGCGAGGCTGTTCTTCCTTGTATTGTTCATCATCATCAGCCCGAAGAGGCAATCCACCCACCACACACTGGAGTAGGGTATTACACCACAACGGTGGCCCGAACCAGTATAAACCTTGTGTCTCTTGTGCAGTTCTTTCAGTAGTCTAGATCTTTGCGAGACGGAGAGGTAGAAGACGTAATCTCCATGCGCACCCCAATGTTCAAACCTTAAGAGTCTGCCGGAACCCGAAATCCAACATTTGGCGCGCCAGGTAGGGGTGCGCCGGAGTTCGTCTTCCACCGCCCTGTTCTCCTCCGACCGTCGCATCCATGTCCGACGCTCGTCGGGCCCGCGCCGAGCGCCGGGCCGCCATCGCTTCCCGCGTCGCTCAGACGGCGCCCGGCGGCGGACGTCCTCATCATTCCCCGTCACCCGCCATCAATGCTGCCACCGGCCCGGCGGGGGGCGAGCAGCAAGCGTCGTGTCAGCATCCGTCCGTGCGGCAAGACGGCCGCACCGCTACTCCATCGCTCACACTAGCTGGTTCTTCGTCCCGCACGCTCCGCGCACCCTTGGAGGCTCGGGCTGCACTCATCGCGGCAAACGAGCTCCTGCACTACCGTCCCGTCGACGACGTCTACGAAGAGTGGCTCGACCGCGTCGCCGAACTCGTCTGCGCCGTAGGGGGCTCTCCCGCGCCGTCCGTTCCGCTGCGCCGCACCCCGCCCCGCGCGGGCAACGAGGCTCCGGGGGCATACCAGCCGCCTCCTCTCCAAGAAGACGCCATGGCTCCAAGGCGCGTGGCCCCTGGGCGGAACCCGCTCTGTCAGGTGCCAGCGCAGCAAGAACGGAGCTGCCAAGAAGTCCCTCACCCGCAAGAAGCTGCCCGGGCGCTCCCTGCTCCAGCACGCCGTGACCTTGCTCCAGCTCCGGCACGCCAAGACCCCATGCTGCTCCTAGCTGCAGCGCGTGGGGACCCTCAAGACCGAGCTCTCCACCAGCCGAAGCCTTCCGTGGCCACCGCAGGCTGCCGTGCCTACACCACCGAGCTGCGTAGCGTCGCGTGGCCCGGCAAGTTCAAGCCAGACTTGCCTCCTCGTTACGACGGCACGACTGACCCTACAGAGTTCCTCCAGCTCTGTGAGCTGGGCATCGAAGCTGCCAGTGGGGACGAGAAGGTCATGGCGAACTGGTTCCCCATGGCGCTCAAGGAAGGAGCTCGCACCTGGCTCCTGAATCTGGCTACAGGCACGATCTCTTCCTGGGACCAGATGCACACCCGCTTCATCGCCAACTTCCAAGGTACTCGCGACCGGCCACCCGCCGTGAGCGACATGCGCCGCATCAAGCAACAACCTGGAGAGACCCTGCAAAAGTACATCCAGCGCTTCAACAGCGCGCGCCTCAAGATCCCCAAGGTGTCCGAGGAGGCCATCATCGCGGCCTTCTCCGATGGTGTGCGCGACGTCAAGATGAAGGAGGAGCTGGCAATGCATGAAGACCTGTGCACCTCTCTGGAGCTGTTCAACTTGGCGACCAAGTGCGCCAGGGCTGAGGAGGGACGCCTCTCCCTCCTCGAGCTGCCTGCCGCAGACCCAGAGGAGAAGAAGCCCAAGGCCAAGGACGTGAAGCGCAAGGGGGCTGCCGTGCTCGCGGCAGAACCAGACACCAAGCGGGGCAAAGATCTGCCTGAGTCCTCCAGGGGCAGCCGGTACTATGTGTACCACGACCTCCACATCCACAACACCAACGAATGCCAAGAACTCCGCGCCGTGCAAGAAGGAAGGATCGGCCGTCGTCCCGACCGCGCCGATCGGGGCTACGGCCGAGGAGGAGGAAGAAACGCAAGACGCTGGGAAGACCGCGGCCCGCGCCAAGGGTGGCGCGATCAACCTCGCGAGGATCGCTGGCGAGACCTGCCTCGCGAGGGGCGCTGGAGGGATCAGCCTCGCGAGCATCGCCCGCAGGGCAACACAGGCCTCCCTCCACTGCCGCTCAGCTAAGCAGGAACGAGGACCACCATCAAGATGAAGGGGCTGGGGGCTTCCAGGAGCCACGCGCAATCGCCTGCATCCTGGGCGGAGCTCAAGCCCCAGCATCCCAATGCATCTTCAAGCAGTTTGCCCGCGAAGTGAATGCAGTCCTCCCCAGGCTTGAAGCAACGCGCCCTCTCAGGTGGTCGGCATGCGCCATCACATTCAGCTCAGCGGATCAACTCAAGTGTGCGGCCACAGCAGGAGTCCTCCCGATGCTTTGCTCCCCAGTCATCAGCAATGTACTGGTCACCAGGACCCTCATCGATGGTGGGGCAGGGCTCAATGTCCTGTCCATGGAAACGTTCAACAATCTTCAAGTGCCCTACGACCAGCTTCAGCTGACCAAGCCCTTCTCCAAAGTCACCGATGGCTCCACGGTCCCGATTGGGCAGGTCCGCCTCCCCGTCACCTTCGGGGCACGCAACAACTACCGCACCGAGCTCATCGACTTCGACGTCGCCCACATCCGCTTGCCGTACAACGCCATCCTCGGGTATCCAGTGTTGGCCAAGTTCATGGCCGTGACTCACCATGGCTACAACGTCCTCAAGATGCCAGGAAGTGGCGGAGTCATCACGGTGCCCTATGAAGAGAAGGATGTAGTGTGTTCCCTGGAGCGAGCCTTTCAGGCCGCGTCACTGGAAGACCCAGATCGCGGAAGCAGGAGGCTTCCCGAGACCACCCCCAAGAAGAAGAAGACATCGTCCGGACCGGCCCCTCGGGAGGCGGGCCCCTCAGGGCCCACAACTGCCCAGGGGGAACCTCCTTCCATCGCATAGGAAAGCGTGCCCGGCGCCCTCCTCAGGCAGGGCTCGGGGGCTCTCCGCTGGAGGGCCACCGACCTGGCCAGGGTCACGAGGGAGGCGCTTGGGAACCACATGGAGGCGTGTTTCGAAGCACGTTTCCCTCAAGAAGGAGCAAGGCAAGGAAGGTCAGACCCGCAGGAGTTCGTCGACAAGGCCATTCAAGAACTACCGGAATCAAGAATCATGAGAGGTTGCTGTCGTCTACCGGATGTGGCTCCCCATCCACGCGAGGATGGTGGGTTGCGCGTCTGCATCGACGTACCAGGGCTCAACCAAGTCGCCACGATGGAGCGCCTCTGGCCCTCGCGAGTGGGGCGCTGTGGGGGTCCGCCCCACAGCTACGTTCGCATGCCTTACGGCTTGCCGAGCGCGGTTGCTACGTGCCAGCGCCTCATGAGGGGCATCATGGA
The DNA here is from genome assembly GCA_034509565.1 of Triticum monococcum. Lineage (NCBI taxonomy): Eukaryota > Viridiplantae > Streptophyta > Magnoliopsida > Poales > Poaceae > Triticum > Triticum monococcum. The sequence continues at coordinate 576,685,598 of CM067847.1, forward strand.
GGCTCAAGAAGATAGGCGTTCCGCAGCCTTGGCGGAGATGGAGATGATTCACGAGGAGCTACCAGTGCCTCCGGAGCCTCCTGAGGCCCTTGGGCCTAGGGGCTCATGAGGATAGGCTTCCGCAGCCCACCGAGTCTGCTGCACCAATACCCCTTCGCCCTCGACACCCTCAGGTGACATCTTACAAGTTTCATTTCCAGCTGGGAGCGCCCTCCCAGGGCTGCATCGTTCCCAGGCTGTGTGGGTCTGTCCCTGCGGTATGTATCCCTTTTATTTCATGTCGCTAGCTTGCCTTGTTGGGGGCGCCCCTCGGGCTGCATCATCCCCAAGTCGCTCGGGCCCGACCCAGCAATGTCTACCTTCCCAGCATCTGTTTGAATGAATCCCCTCCTTCGTAGCTAACGTGTTTGATCTAGTTGCCTGCTCAACTGACGCCAACTGACGGAATTGCTCCCATAACGGCACGACTCTTGCGCATGGGTCCGTCCCTGCAACACCGACAAACCTGAATGGCTGAGCTCTGGCCGCGGCAGCCCCGGATGGCACCACCTCGTCAAGCCTCCAGTGCCTCACCTCCCCTCGGAAGCAACTAACGGTAGACTGATAGTTGTCATGGCAACCTCTTCTTCCTTCTATGATGAGTTCACAGGATCCCCTAAGGGAGTCGCGCCAGGCAAGGCCCTCGCGACATTCCTTTCACTCTCGTCCGCGCGAACCGCTTGCACGTTAAAGGGAGGGTGCCTGAGCATCGCGACTCAGGGCTCCTACTGGCTCTCCAGCCCTCACCCTCTGGCCTTGACCACGGCATCGCGACCTGGCATACCAGCGACGGCTGAGACTAGCTCGAGGGCCGGGAACCGAGGACGTAGAGCAGAAAGGGGAGCAAAGGCGGGGGAGAAGGGGCATGCGAGGACCTCGCCGAGCGATTCCGCTCCTGCCAACGCGCGGACCCGATGACACACCAGGAATAATCCCCGACTCTCGAGATAAGTCACCGCCCGAAAGCACCGGCTATCGTAGCACTACCCCTGCACCTAATGCAATTCCGTGTCAGCGACGCCGCTCTCCTTTCTCGCCGAGCGACGGCTGCTTGGGCGCCAAAGGGGACCTTCTGAGCATCGCGACTCAGGGGCTCTTACCGGACCCCGGGTCACTCACCTCCTGGCCTTGACCACGGCATCGTGACCTGGCATACCAGCGACGGCTGACGCCGCCTTGGGACTGGGACCTATCGACGTAGAGCACCAAGCCCTCACGAGGTTCGAAAGGAAGAACTGAGCTAAGACGGAATCAGCAACTCGCATAGCTCTACAGCAAGGGTTATGTATTAACAAACAGGATTACAGGCACCTTACAAGCCCCCATGGGGCGCATTTTGATTCCTCGTAGGGAACGGATCCTAAGGGATGCTAACTACACGCGCTCCTGCAAAAGATGCCATCATCAACAGTGGGCCGTCAAGCGCCGGCGCCAACCCCATCCAGATCAGAGTCGGCGACAGCCAGACGAGCCCGCCTTGCTCCAGGAGCGGCGCCGGCTCATGTGCTCGTAGCTGTCATCACTCGTCTCCGGAGTCGCGAAGATCTCGCTGGAGTCGCTGGGTCCTCCGGCGCCTCCGTCGCCTGCAGAGCCGCCAAGGGAGCGGTCGACGGGCCTAGCCCTCACCATGGCGAGGTCCTGGCCACCTCTCCCAGGGCAACACTCCAGCCGGTGCCCGTTCGAGTCGAAGACCTTGAAGAACATCACCGAAACGCCATCATACTCCAAGTGGACTGCGAAGACGCCCCTTACCCTGCAAACCCGGACGATCTCTCTCCAGCCACGAGTCATGTAGACCTCACCCGGGGCAACGACCGCGACCTCTGCCTCGGTCACGAGGGCGCTGCAGCCGGTGTGCTGCAGCCAGAGCTCCAGTGGCTCCCCCGGCGGGATGATGGAGGCGAAGAAGGGAGGCAGGCGGATCCAAGACTGGAGAGGAATGGCGACGTGGAGCACGAACTCTTGGGAGGAGCCCTTGGCGTGGACCCCAGGAGGAACAACCCACACCTTCGTGACCCGTCGGCACCGACGACGGCGCTGACCGCGGGGATCGGCATCAACCCCTTCGAGGCCCTCAATGTGGGCATACAAGGGAAGCGGGAACCCCGGCGGAGCCCGCTCGCACCGAGGCCTCGACACCGCCTGACGGTCCTCCTCGTCCCGGCCGCAAAGGGCGAGCCATTTCTTCAGAGGGAGCGGGTCTGGTCCCTCTCGAGGGGCCTTTCCCTTCTCCGCTGCAGAGAACCGGCTAATCGGAGCCATCGCGGCAAGACGGAGCAAGGATCGGGAAGAAGGAGAAGCAAGGAGGGATGGACTGGAAGGGCACACACAGTTCTGTACTTATAGCCGGCGAAGGCCAACCGCCGGCCTCCATGATCGCAGGTAATCATGACACGATTTGCATGCAGGGACTTGTCCAACTCGTGCGATCACCAAGGCATCGTGGGAAGTGGAAACGCCCATGTCCAATCAACCGCCATGCGGCGCCCAAGGCCGCAGGCTGTTAGGGCCCGCGGCGCTTCGCCCTTGCCGTTTCGCCTCTCAGCACGGCCAAGTCCGGGCGCGCCTTGGGCCCGGGGGCTACTGTCGGCGTTCTGGGAACGGGGGTCCCCAGACTTGCCTGCCTGCGGCCTGTAGCATGGCTCGAAGGGGGCCCAGCACGGCCCATCTTCATCAACACAAACCCAAGACCCTCGCGAGGGGCCAAGCCTCGCGGGGCGGACGACACAGAGCTTCCTCAGACACGGCCTCGCCAGGCTGGCTCGTGAGGAGGCAGAAAGATCAAGGCGGGGTACCTCGCGAGGTGCCCGTGACGCAAGCCATGACGACTCAGGGCGCCAGGCGGGCGCCAGCCCACGCAGCGTCCTCCTTTCCTCTTTGGTGCAAAGGGGGCAAGCGCAGCCGCGGAGTACCGAGGCATCAGGCAAAGGTTGCCATTTCGGTGCAACGAGACCAAGACCAGGAGGACTACGAGACGGAGGTCACCGTGGAGCCCAAGACGGCGTCATCACCAGAGCTTTGCGCAGGCGAAGACTACTTTTGTCAGGATAGCTGATACTTGTTGTCCCCCTTCAAATTAGCCCGCCATTGTTGGCTCCCTTCCCGCTCGATATTTGAGAAGAGGACTAGGGCCTCTATAAATAGGACCAGCCACCCACATAACAAGGGGGCCGGTGAGTGAGAGTAAGGCAGTGAGTGAGCGAGAGAGAGAGAGAGAGAGAGAGAGAGAGAGAGAGAGAAAGAAAAGGGCGGCTAAACTTCTCCTAACAGTTCATCGCCCCAGCCAAGAACAGACCCTCACGAGGCTGTTCTTCCTTGTATTTTTCATCATCATCAGCCCCAAGAGGCAATCCACCCACCACACACTGGAGTAGGGTATTACACCACAACGGTGGACCGAATCAGTATAAACCTTGTGTCTCTTGTGCAATTCTTTCAGTAGTCTAGATCTTTGCGAGACAGAGAGGTAGAAGACGTAATCTCCGCGCGCACCCCAGTGTTCGAACCTTAAGGGTCTGCCGGAACCCGAAATCAGACATAAGTGATCAACAGGTGGTGGTGGTGGTGGTGGGTTGTTGTTGTTGTTCCCCTGATTCTGATTCTGGACTAGCAACTGCATCAACGTGTTCTGCTGCTGGATTAACTGGGTGAGCTCCGGTGGGAAGGTAAATCTGGGGTCACGTCTCGGAGGCACTGAGGGTTTAGAAGAGATGAGATTAAAAACAGAGAGGGTCTAGAGAGAAAACACTACCCATATGCACATGAGGCAAAAGCAAACAATTCAGTTCATTCAATCAAACAAGGGCATACAATCGATCTAACTATCGCAAAAGTGCTCGGACTACTATATTTACATGGTGGACTACTACTACTGATGAGGTGGTCTACTAGAAATATTCTTCGGTTGCAGACTCCATGATATCTGCTCCAGCTTCATCAACATAGTCATCATCACTATCATCTGGATCCGAGTCGGTGTCGTCGATGATGATGTAGTCTTTCGGGCGAATCTCCTTGGGTTCTTCGTCTTCCTCTACTGGCATAGGGCCTCCCATAAATATTCCAATCTTCTTGATCAGATCGTCATTCTTCCCCACTAATACTTCAATTTCTTCTTCATAATCTTCACATGTAGCCTTGAGTTCTTCCACCAGTTCCTTGATTCTAGTCCTTGCCTTCTTCAGATCTATCATGTCGGCGCACATCTGGTTCTCCTGACGTCGAATGTGCTGGTTTAACTCCTGGATAAAAGCTGCAATTGATCTATCCTTCCTGGTGCTGATCATCTCCTAGTGCTCATCTCGGCGTCCACAAATCTGGTAGATAGTATCCTTGAGGTCATTGCGGTAAATTCTCCAATGCGTCCCATGGTGATGTGGGTTGCCATGCTCTTTCCTAGACTCCAGGTTGGTGCATCAAAGGAAAACTCTATGGGCTTGGTGACTGGCATGAACGTCCTTCCTGGAACTTGAACTTGAATCATCCAGCGCTCTTCTTCAGGTAAAGTGGCGTTGTAGGTTCCGGTGAAGCTTGGTACTCCTATGTTCAGATATCTAGTGACTTCCTTCAAATGACGTCCAAAGGGTGTATCTTCATCCGGTTGCATGAACTTATTCCTTGCATCCGCCATCCTAAAGGAGTACAAAATATGAGGAGTCGGAATGAGAAGAGTGAGTAGTGATCTAGGGCTTTAGCTTAGTGGTCGTGTCATATAGTTAGCGTGTGCTCTGATACCATCTTGTAGCAACCAGACCTCAAACAGTCCAATCTCTGTGCTCAAGTGTCATCCCTGGATCAGTAATGCTGACACCACACAGTACTTGAAGGATTTATAACAGAGTAGCAACCACACACTTATTACATCGAGTGTCTCAAAAGAGAACTTATTACAATAAATATGGCTTAAGGCCATCTAATAACGATAACAGCGGAAGGCTTGGAAGATAAGTGAGTCCATCAACTCCAACGGCATCACTGAGTATAGAACCATGACCTAAAAGGCACCTTACTCGTCGTCTGAAAAGTATGCAACATTAACGTTGCAGCCCGAAACGGGTCAGCGCATGGAATATGCTGGCAATGTAACACATAGAGAGCAATGAAAGAATAAGGCTATACTATATGCATATTTGGCTGGTGGAAAGCTCTATGGTTACAGTTTTGCGTAAAGCCAATTTTTCCCTACTGCAAAGAAATAAATTTTATTTAACTATCATGGTAGTTGTTAAACATTGACAATGTAGACACCCTCTCAATCCCAATTAAGCATCATCATTTAAACCCAACAAAATTAATTAAAGTAACATGATGAGATTCATATGATAATCCAGGTACTAGATACTCAAGTTGTCCATAACCGGGGACACGGCTAACCATGATTAGTTTATACACTCTGCAGAGGTTTGCGCACTTTTCCCCACAAGACCCAATCTCCTCCGTTGGATTTCTCGCACTACAGGATGTTTGAGAAACGGATGACCGAGACATAGTCTTTCAGAAGCGCTAGCACCTTACGAACGGGTAGACCGTACCAACCTACATCCCCTACATCTGCTAGTCTACCACTGTAAGAGTTCGCACGACTTAGTCAACTATGCTAGAGCCCATAGTAGCTTGTGGCTGCACACGGAAGTTTCTAGTATGAATAATCTCATGATCCCTTTGAGCCTGGATGGCGGTCCAAAAGAAAAACAGGCAATCGCTGGAATACCCAGGTGCCTCAATCCACCCAGATGTGTATTAAAGTTGCCACCTTAGATAAACCGTTAATTTAACAAACTCACATCTGTCATGGATTTCACTCACCCAATGCACGTCTACTAGCATAGCATGGCATAATAAGCAAACGTAGAAGTGACTCCCAAAGGTTTGATAATAGTAGGTAATAGGTTCTACCTCATCTACTTTCCAAACCCACAATTTAATTAGATCCTAATCATGCAATGTGTGAGGGTTGATCTAATGCAATAAAAACTGGGTAGTAGGAGGTATGATCAAAGTGTTACTTGCCTTGCTGATGATCCGCAAAACCTAGCGATTCGAAGTAGCAAGCGGCGCACTCCCGTTACTCTATCGCAAACAAACAAGCATACAATAAGTACTCAACTAATGCACAGGTAAAACTCAAATAAGAGATCTAACTAGATAGTTCAACTTAACAACTCCGGTTGGCAAAAAGAATCAAATCGAACGAAGCAACGAAAAACAAACGACAAAAGAAACAAGCTTCGTTTACTATTCTGGATCTATGTCAAATTTTTACTGAGGCAAAAACTTGTTTGAGTTGGTTAAACGGAAAGAGGGTTTCGATACGAAACTCCAGGCGCTTGAATCGCCTGATTCCGATAAACAAGCGAAAAGTTAAACTAAAACGAAAATCAGATCAGGAATCGCGATCAGAAAAATCGTGGATTTAATCCGAGAAAAAGAAAAACGACGAACAGATTAACAAACGAACGTTCGTTATCTGGAACTAAACGATAAACGCGTTCGTTAAAACGAATGAACGAGCGAACGCTCGCTAAATAAATAAACCGGAAAAAAACCGATCTATTTAAAAAAACGAAAACTAGGGTTTTCTAAAAAAATGAAGCAGTTTCTCTCAGAAAACCGGGTGGCGGGCAGCTACCTCGGCTCGGGCTCCGGCGAAACTCCGGCGGGGCTCCGGGCGGCGGCGGTGGCGATGCGGGGTGGCGATGCGGGGCAGCGGGGCGGTGCAGCAGCGGCGTCGGTAGCGGCGGCGGCGGCGGTGACGTGCGGCGCGCGGCGGGGCGGCGGCAGCAACGCAGGCGACGGGGGCGGGCTGCGGTGCGGGGCAGCGGGGTGAGGAGAGGGCGGCGGCGGGGCGGCTATTTAAGAGGAGGGGGCTGACTTGGGAAGGGGGTCGGACGGCAGCGAGGCGGCTCCGGCTCGGACTCCTCCCGAGTCCGGCGGCTGCTCGAGCGGGAGGCGGCAGCGGCTGGGCCGGCCTGGCTCGGCTGCGCCCTTGGCCCAGTCAGGCGCGGGGGGTTTTTTTTAAAACAATTTCGCTGAAAATAAAAAAATTCTAGAAAAATAAATAAAAATCTAAAATTGCCAAAACAAATTTTCACCGTCTAAATAAAATATTTAGGATAGGATGAACATTTTCTTGGCCCTAAATGCAATTTTTGAAAACGTGCAATTTTTTCTAAATTCAAATAAAATAGCAAATAAAGCCAAAATAAAATCTTATTTGATATTTTTTATTAAATCCTCACTATTTCTTTATTTGGGGAATGTCATTTTATTCCCTCTCTCATATTTGGATGATAGAAATAATTGAAGATAAAATAAATAAAATCAAATGATCCTATTTTCAAAATTTGAGAAAACTCAAATATGAAAATAACAAAATCCCCAACTCTCTCCGAGGGTCCTTGAGTTGCGTAGAATTTCTAGGATCAACCAAATGCAATAAAATATGCTATGCAATGATGATCTAGTGTATAACATTCCAAATTGAAAATTTGGGATGTTACAGGATCACTAGACAGCGGTCAAGAACATCCTGAAGTACCTGAAAAGTACTAAGGATATGTTTCTCTCTTATGGAGGTGACAAAGAGCTCATCGTAAATGGTTACGTTGATGCAAGCTTTGACACTGATCCGGACGATTCTAAATCGCAAATCAGATACGTGTTTATATTAATCGGTGGAGCTGTCAGTTGGAGCAGTTCTAAACAGAGCGTCGTGGCGGGATCTACATGTGAAGCGGAGTACATTGCTGCTTCGGAAGCAGCGAATGAAGAAGTCTGGAGGAAGGAGTTCATATCCGATCTAGGTGTCATACCTAGTGCATCGGGTCCAATGAAAATCTTTTGTGACAATACTAGTGCAATTGCCTTGGCAAAGGAATCCAGATTTCACAAGAGAACCAAGCACATCAAGAGATGCTTCAACTCCATCTGGAATCAAGTCTAGGTGGCATACATAGAGATTTGCAAGATACATACGGATCTGAATATTGCAGAACCGTTGAGTAAGCCTCTTCCACGAGCAAAACATGATCAGCACCAAGGCTCCATGGGTGTTAGAATCATTACTGTGTAATCTAGATTATTGACTCTAGTGCAAGTGGGAGACTGAAGGAAATGTGCCCCAGAGTCAATAATAAAGTTATTATTTATTTCCTTATATCATGATAAATGTTTATTATTCAAGCTAGAATTGTATTAACCGGAAACATGATACATGTGTGAATACATAGACAAACAGAGTGTCACTAGTATGCCTCTACTTGACTAGCTCGTTGATCAAAGATGGTTATGTTTCCTAGCCATACACATGAGTTGTCATTTGACTAACGGGATCACATCATTAGGAGAATAATGTGATTGACTTGACCCATTCCGTTAGCTTAGCACTTGATCGTTTAGTATGTTGCTATTGCTTTCTTCATGACTTATACATGTTCCTATGACTGAGATTATGCAACTCCCGTTTACCGGAGGAACACTTTGTGTGCTATGAAACGTCACAACATAACTGGGTGATTATAAAGGTGCTCTACAGGTGTCTCCGAAGGTACTTGTTGAGTTGGTGTATTTCAAGATTAGAATTTGTCACTCCGATTGTCGGAGAGGTATCTCTAGGCCAACTCAGTAATGCACATCACTATAAGCCTTGCAAGCATTGTAACTAATGAGTTAGTTGCGGGATGGTGTAATACGGAATGATTAAAGAGACTTGCCGGTAACGAGATTGAACTAGGTATTGAGATACCGACGATCGAATCTCGGGCAAGTAACATACTGATGACAAAGGGAACAACGTATGTTGTTATGCGGTTTGACCGATAAAGATCTTCGTAGAATATGTTGGAGCCAATATGAGCATCCAGGTTCCGCTATTGGTTATTGACCGGAGATGTTTCCCGGTCATGTCTACATGACTACATAGTTCTCAAACCCGTAGGGTCCGCACGATTAAAGTTCAGTGACGATCGGTATTATGAGTTTTTGTGTTTTGATGTACCAAAGGTAGTTCGGAGTCCCAGATATGATCACGGACATGACGAGGAGTCTCGAAATGGTCGAGACTTAAAGATCGATATACTGGACGACTATGTTCAGCCACCAGAAAGGTTCCGGAAGGTTTCAGACATATATCGGAGTACCGGGGGGTTACTGGAACCCCTCCCCCCCCCCCGGGGGGGGGGGCTTAATGGGCCTACATAGGCCTTAGTGGAAATAGAGGGCAGCAAGGGGAGTGTGGGGTGCGCCCCCCCCAAGGCCCAAACCGAATTGGTTTAGGGCAAGGGGGCCGGTCCCCTCTTTCCTTCTCCTCCTCTCCCTTTCCTTCCCCCTCTCCTACTCCTACTAGGAATAGGAGGAGTCCTACTCCTAGTGGGAGTAGGACTCCCCCTTGGCGTGCCTCTCCCTGGTCGGCCGCCTCCTCCCCCTTGCTCCTTTATATATGGGGGCAGGGGGGCACCCCATAGACACAACAATTGATCATTTATCTCTTAGCCGTGTGCGGTGCCCCCCTCCACCATAATACACCTCGATCATATCCTAGCGATGCTTAGGCGAAGCCATGCGTCGGTAGCATCATCATCACTGTCACCACGCCGTCGTGCTGACGAAACTCTCCTATGAAGCTTTGCTGGATCGGAGCTCGCGGGACACCATCGAGTTGAACTTGTGCAGAACTCGGAGGCGACGTGCGTTCGGTACTTGGATCGGTCGGATCATGAAGACATACGACCACATCAACCGCGTTGTGCTAACGCTTCCGCATTCGGTCTACGAGCGTACGTAGACACACTCTCCCCTCTCGTTTCTATGCATCACCATGATCCTGTGTGTGCGTAGTAAATTTTTTGAAATTACTACGTTCCCCAACAATTTCATGTCAATCTATCCCCCTAGGAACATGCGCGCAGTGCTTGGTTTTTGATGACTTGTAGATTTTTGCAATAAGTATATGAGTTCTTTATGACAAATGTTGAGACCATGGATTATACGCACTCTCACCTTCCATAATTGCTAGCCTCTTCGGTACCGTGCATTGCCCTTTCTCACCTTGAGAGTTGGTGCAAACTTCGCCGGTGCATCCAAACCCCGTGATATGATATGCTCCGTCACACATAAACCTCCTTATATCTTCCTCAAAACAGCCACCATACCTACCTATTATGGCATTTCCATAGCCATTCCGAGATATATTTCCATGCAACTTTCCACCGTTTCATTTATGACACGTTTCATCATTGTCATATTGCTTTGCATGATCATGTAGTTGCCATTGTATTTGTGGTAAAGCCACCATGCATAATTTATCATACATGTCACTCTTGATTCATTGCTTTCCCGGTACACCACCGGAGGCATTCATATAGAGTCATATTTTGTTCTAGTATCAAGTTGTAATCATTGAGTTGTAAATAAATAGAAGTGTGATGATCATTATTAATAGAGCATTGTCCAAAAAAGGCCATAAAAGAGGAAAGGCCCAAAAAAAGAAATAAAAAGAAATAAAAAGGGACAATGCTACTATCCTCTTTTTCCACACGTGTGCTTCAAAGTAGCACCATGATCTTTATGATAGAGAGTCTCTTGTTTTGTCACTTTCATATACTAGTGGGAATTTTTCATTATAGAACTTGGCTTGTATAGTCCAACAATGGGCTTCCTCAAATGCCCTAGGTCTTCGTGATCAAGCAAGTTGGATGCACACCCACTTAGTTTCTTTTGTTGAGCTTTCATTTATAGCTCTAGTGCATCCATTTCATGGCAATCCCTCCTCCTTGCATTGACATCAATTGATGGGCATCTCCCTAGCCCATTGATTAGCCGCGTCAATGTGAGACTTTCTCCTTTTTTTGTCTTCTCCACATAACCCCCATCATATTATTCTATTCCACCCATAGTGCTATATCCATGGCTCACGCTCATGTATTGCGTGAAAGTTGAAAAAAGTTTGAGATTACTAAAGTATGAAACAATTTTTGGCTTGTCATCGGGGTTGTGCAAGATGAGAGCATTCTTGTGTGACGAAAATGGAGCATGACCAAACTATATGATTTTGTAGGGATGAACTTTCTTTTGCCATGTTATTTTGAGAAGACATGATTGCTTAGTTAGTATGCTTGAAGTATTATTGTTTTTATGTCAATATTAAACTTTTGTCTTGAATCTTTCGGATCTGAATATTCATGTCACAATAAAGAAAATTACATTGAGAATTATGATAGGTAGCATTCCACATCAAAAATTCTGTTTTTATCATTTACCTACTCAAGGACGAGCAGGAATTAAGCTTGGGGATGCTTGATACGTCTCCAACGTATCTATAATTTTTGATTGTTCCATGCTATTATATTATCTGTTTTGGATGTTAATGGGATTATTTATACACTTTTATATTATTTTTGTGACTAACCTACTAACCCAAGGCCCCATGCAAATTGCTGTTTTTTTGCCTATTTCAGTGTTTCGCGGAAAAGGAATATCAAACGGAATCCAAACGGAATGAAACCTTCAAGAGAGTTATTTTTGGAACAAACGTGATCCAGGGACTTGGAGTGGACGTCAAGAAATCAACAAGGAGCCCACGAGGCAGGGAGGCGCGCCTGCCCCTCTGGGCGCGCCCCCACCCTCGTGGGCCCCTCGTAGCTCCACCGACCTACTTCTTCCTCATATATATGCCCATATACCCCGAAAACATCCAGGAGCACCACGAAACCCTATTTCCACCGCCGCAACCTTCTGTACCCAAGAGATCCCATCTTGGGGCCTTTTCCGGAGCTCGGCCAGAGGGGGGATCGATCACGGAGGGCTTCTACATCAACACCATAGCCTCTCCGATGATGTTTGAGTAGTTTAGCTCAGACCTTCGGGTCCATAGTTATTAGCTAGATGGTTTCTTCTCTCTCTTTGGATCTCAATACAAAGTTCTCCTTGATCTTCTTGGAGATCTATTCGATGTAACTCTTTTTGCGGTGTGTTTGTCGAGATCCGATGAACTGTGGGTTTATGATCAAGATTATCTATGAACAATATTTGGTTCTTCTCTGAATTCTTATATGCATGATATAATTATCTTTGCAAGTCTCTTCGAATTATCAGTTTGGTTCGGCCTACTAGATTGATCTTTCTTGCAATGGGAGAAGTGCTTAGCTTTGGGTTCAATTTTGCAGTGTCCTTTCCCAGCGACAGTAGGGGCAGCAAGGCACGTATTGTATTGTTGCCATCAAGGATAAAAAGATGGGTTTTATAGCATATTGCTTGAGTTTATCCCTCTACATCATGTCATCTTGCTTAATGCGTTACTCTGTTCTTATGAACTTAATACTCTAGATGCATGATGAATAGCGGTCGATGTGTGGAGTAATAGTAGTAGATGCAGAATTGTTTCGGTCTACTTGTCGCGGACGTGATGCCAATATACATGATCATGCCTAGATATTCTCATAATTATGCACTTTTCTATCAATTGCTCGACAGTAATTTGTTCACCCACCGTAATACTTATACTATCTTGAGAGAAGCCACTAGTGAAACCTATGCCCCGGGGTCTATCTTTTATCATATAAGTTTCCAATCTATTTTATTTTGCAATCTTTACTTTCAATCTATATCATAAAAATACCAAAAATATTTATCTTATTATTATTATCTCTATCAGATCTCACTCTCGTAAGTGGCCGTGAAGGGATTGACAACCCCTTTATCGCGTTGGTTGCGAGGTTCTTATTTGTTTGTGTAGGTACGAGGGACTTGCGTGTAGTCTCCTACTAGATTGATACCTTGGTTTTCAAAAACCGAGGGAAATACTTATGCTACTATACTGCATCACCCTTTCCTCTTCAAGGGAAAACCAACGCAATGCTCAAGAGGTAGCAGCCGCGCCCCTGCTCACCATGCCCCGCTTCACTTCGGCCACATGTTGTCCGTGCTCTGCCTCCCCGTGACACCTTTGTTACTCCTCAGCGCCCCCAGCTTGCTTCATCGCCGATGTCCGCACTGTTGCCTAATGTCTAGTATGCAACCTTCTTCTTGTAGACTCGTGTAGGGCCTCCAAGCGCAGAATTTTGTAGGACACTAGCAAATTTCCCTAAAGTGGATGACCTAAGGTTTATCAATCCGTGGTAGGCGTAGGATGAAGATGGTCTCTCTCAAACAATGCTGCAACCAAATAACAAAGATTCTCTTGTGTCCCCAACACACCCAATACAATGGTAAATTGCATAGGTCCACTAGTTCGGCGAAGAGATGGTAATACAAGTGCAATATGGATGGTAGATATAGGTTTTGTAATCTGAAAATATAAAAACAGCAAGGTAGCAATTAACAAAAGTGAGCGAAAACGATATTGCAATGCTTCGAAACAAGGCCTAGGGTTCATACTTTCACTAGTGTAAGTTCTCTCAACAATGATAACATAATTAGATCATATAACAATCCCTCAACATGCAACAAAGAGTCATGATGTCTACTACACAACCTTCTTCTTGAAGACGTTGTTGGGCCTCCAAGTGCAGAGGTTTGTAGGATAGTGGCAAATTTCCCTCAAGTGGATGACCTAAGGTTTATCAATCCGTGGGAGGCGTAGGATGAAGATGGTCTCTCTCAAACAACCCTGCAACCAAATAACAAAGAGTCTCTTGTGTCCCCAACACACCCAATACAATGGTAAATTGTATAGGTGCACTAGTTCGACGAAGAGATGGTGATACAAGTGCAATATGGATGGTAGATACAGGTTTTTGTAATCTGAAAATATAAAAACAGGAAGGTAACTAATGATAAAAGTGAGCACAAACGGCATTGCAATGCTAGGAAACAAGGCCTAGGATTCATACTTTCACTAGTGCAAGTTCTCTCAACAATAATAACATAATTGGATCATATAACAATCCCTCAACATGCAACAAAGAGTCACTCCAAAGTCACTAATAGAGGAGAACAAATGAAGAGATTATTGTAGGGTATGAAACCACCTCAAAGTTATTCTTTCTGATCGATCTATTCAAGAGTTCGTACTAGAACAACACCTTAAGACACAAATCAACCAAAACACTAATGTCACCTAGATACTCCAATGTCAGATTCATCTATTCAACCAACACAAAGAACTTCAAAGAGTGCCCCAAAGTTTCTACCGGAGAGTCAAGACGAAAACGTGTGCCAACCCCTATGCATAAGTTCACGAGGTCACGGAACTCGCAAGTTGATCACCAAAACATACATCAAGTGGATCACGTGATATCCCATTGTCACCACAGATAAGCACATACAAGACATACATCAAGTATTCTCAAATCCGTAAAGACTCAATCCGATAAGATAACTTCAAAGGGGAAACTCAATTCATCACAAGAGAGTAGAGGGGGAGAAACATCATAAGATCCAAATATAATTGCAAAGCTCGCGACACATCAAGATTGTTCCGAATCAAGAACACGAGAGAGAGAGAGAGAGAGAGAGAGAGAGGGAGAGGGAGAGATCAAACACATAGCTACTGGTATATACCCTCAGCCCCGAAGGTGAACTACTCCCTCCTCGTCATGGAGAGCGCTGGGATGATGAAGATGGCCACCGGAGAGGGAATCCCCCTCCGCAGGGTGTCGGAACGGGTCTAGATAGGTTTTCAGTGGCTACGGAGGCTTCTGGCGGCGGAACTCTCGATCTAGGTCATTTTCTGGAGGTTTCTGTATTTATAGGAATTTTTGGCGTAGGTCTCACGTCAAGAAGGTGCCCAAGTCGTCCACGAGGTAGGCCCACGCGCCCGCGGGGGGCAGGGGGTGGGGGTGGGCGTGCCCCCACCCTCGTGGATGGCCCGGGACTCTTCTGGCCCAACTCTTTTACTCCGGGGGCTTCTTTTGGTCCATAAAAAATCATCAAAAATTGGCACGTCAATTGGACTCTGTTTGGTATTCCTTTTCTGTAACACTCAAAAACAAGGAAAAAACAGAAACTGGCACTAGGCTCTAGGTTAATAGGTTAGTCCCAAAAATCATATAAAATAGCATATAGATGCATATAAAACATCCAAGGTTGATAATATAATAGCATGGAACAATCAAAAATTATAGATACGTTGGAGACATATCAAGCATCCCCAAGCTTAATTCCTGCTCGTCCTCGAGTAGGTAAATGATAAAAACAGAATTTTTGATGTGGAATGCTACCTAACGTATTTATACATGTAATTCTCTTTATTGTGGAAAGAATATTCAGATCCATAAGATTCAAGACAAAAGTTTAACATTGACATAAAAATAATAATACTTCAAGCATACAAACTAAGCAATTATGTCTTCTCAAAATAACATGGCCAAAGAAAGCTTATCCCTACAAAATCATATAGTTTGGCTATGCTTCATTTTCACCACACAAAAATGCTCTCATCATGCACAACCCCGATGACAAGCCAAGCAATTATTTCATACTTTAGTAATCTCAAACTTTTTTCAACTTTCAGGCAATACATGAGTGTGAGCCATGGACATAGCACTATGGGTGGAATAGAATATAATGATGGGGGTTGTGTGGAGAAGACAAAAAAGTAGAAAGTCTCACATTGACGCGGCTAATCAACGGGCTATGGATATGCCCATCAATTGATGTCAATGCGAGGAGTAGGGATTGCCATGCAACGGATGCACTAGAGCTATAAATGAATAAAAGCTTAACAAAAGAAACTAAGTGGGTGTGCATCCAACTTGCTTGCTCACGAAGACCTAGGGCATTTGAGGAAGCCCATTGTTGGAATATACAAGCCAAGTTCTATAATGAAAAATTCCCACTAGTATATGAAAGTGACAAAACAAGAGACTCTCTATCATGAAGATCATGGTGCTACTTTGAAGCACAAGTGTGGAAAAAGGATGGTAGCATTGTCCCTTCTTATTTTATATATTTTTTCTTTTTTTATTTGGCCTTTTTTGGCCTTTATTTTTTCCTTTTTTTATTTGGCCTTTCCTTTTTCTATTAGGCCTTTCCTTTTTTCTGGGACAATGCTCTATTAATGATGATCATCACACTTCTATTTATTTACAACTCAAAGATTACAACTTGATACTAGAACAAAATATGACTCTGTATGCATGCCTCCGGCGGTGTACCGAGATGGGCAATGAATCAAGAGTGACATGTATGATAAATTATGCATGGTGGCCTTGCCAAAAATACGATGTCAACTACATGATCATGCAAGGCAATATGACAATGATGATGTGTGTCATGATCAACGAGACGGTGGAAAGTTGCATGGCAATATATCTCAGAATGGCTATGGAAATGCCATAATAGGTAGGTATGGTGGCTGTTCTGAGGAAGATATAAGGAGGTGTATGTGTGATAGAGTGTATCATATCACGGGGTTTGGATGCACCGGCGAAGTTTGCACCAACTCTCGAGGTGACAAAGGGCAATGCACGGCACCGAAGAGGCTAGCAATGATGGAAGGGTGAGAGTGCGTATAATCCATGGACTCAACATTAGTCATAAAGAACTCACATACTTATTGCAAAACTCTACAATTCATCAAAAACCAAGAACTACGCGCATGCTCCTAGGGGGATAGATTGGTAGGAAAAGACCATCGCTCGTCCCCGACCTCCACTCATAAGGAAGGCAATCAAAGAAACCCCTCATGCTTCAAATTTGTCACACAACAGTTACCATACGTGCATGCTACAGGACTTGCAAACCTCAACACAAGTATTTCTCAAATTCACAATTACTCAACTAGCACGACTCTAATATTACCATCTTCATATCTCAAAACAATTATCAAGTATCAAACTTCTCATAGTATTCAATGCACTTATATGAAAGTTTTTATTATACCCATCTCGGATGCCTATCATATTAGGACTAAATTCATAACCAAAGAAAATTACCATGCTGTTCTAAAGACTCTCAAAATGATATAAGTAAAGCATGAGAGTTCAATAATTTCTATAAAATAAAACCACCACCGTGCTCTAAAAGGATATAAGTGAAGCACTAGAGCAAACAGCAAACAACTCCAAAAGATATAAGTGAAGATCAATCAGTAGTCAAATAATTATGCAACTATGTGAAGACTCTCTAACATTTAAGAATTTAAGATCTTGGTATTTTATACAAACAGCAAGAAAAACAAAATAAAATAAAATGACGCTCCAACCAAAACACATATCATGTGGTGAATAAAAATATAGCTCCAAGTAAAGTTACCGATGAACGAAGACGAAAGAGGGGATGCCATCCGGGGAATCCCCAAGCTTAGGCTCTTGGTTGTCCTTGAATATTACTTTGGTGTGCCTTGGTCATCCCCAAGCTTAGGCTCTTGCCACTCATTATTCCATAGTCCATCGAATCTTTACCCAAAACTTGAAAACTTCACAACACAAAACTTAACAAAAAACTCGTAAACTCCGTTAGTATAAGAAAATAAATCACCACTTAGGTATTGTTGTGAACTCATTCTAAATTCATATTGGTGTAATATCTAATGTATTCCAACTTCTCTATGGTTCATACCCTCCGATACTACTCATAGATTCATCAAAATAAGCAAACAACACAATGAAAACAGAATCTGTCAAAAACAGAACAGTCTATGGTAATCTGTATCAAACGTGTACTTATGTAACCCCAAAAATTCTGAAATAAATTGGTGGACGTGAGGAATTTGTCTATTAATCATCTTAAAAAGAATCAACCTAATCGCACTCTCCAGTAAACAATGGCAACAAAACTCGTGCGCGCAAAAGTTTCTATTTTTTACATCAAGATCGTAAAGACTTCACCCAAGTCTTTCCAAAGGTTCTACTTGGCACAAGCACTAATTAAAACATAAAACCACATCTAAAAAGAGGCTAGATGAATTATTTATTACTAAACAGTAACAAAAGGCAAGGAACAAAAATAAAATTGGGTTGCCTTCCAACAAGCGCTATCGTTTAACGCCCCTAGCTAGGCATGATGATTTTAATGATGCTCACATAAAAGATAAGAATAAACATAAAGAGAGCATCATGAAGAATATAACTAGCACGTTTAAGCCTAACCCACTTCCTATGCATAGGGATTTTGTGAACGAACAACTTATGGGAACAATAATCAACTTGCATAGGAAGGTAAAACAAGCAAATCTTCAAGATTTTCAACACATAGAGAGGAAACTTGGTATTATTGCAATTCCTACAAGCATATGTTCCTCCCTCATAATAATTACATGTAGGATCATAAGCAAATTCAACCATATAGCTATCACAGAACATATTCTTAACACGATCCACATGTATGCAAAATTGACACTCTTCCAAAATAGTGGGATTAACATTAACTAAAGTCATGACCTCTCCAAACCCACTTTCATAATTATCACAATAAGATTCAACACCCTCCAAAATAGTGGGATTAACATTAACTAAAGTCATGACCTCTCCAAACCCACTTTCATAATTATCACAATAAGATTCAACACCCTCCAAAATAGTGGGATCATTACTTCCTAAAGTAGACACTCTTCCAAACCCACTTTCATCAATATAATCATCATAAATAGGAGGCATGCTATCATCAAAATAAATTTGCTCATCAAAACTTGGGGTACAAAAAATATCATCTTCATCAAACATAGCATCCCCAAGCTTGTGGATTTGCATATCATTAGCATCATGGATATTCAAAGGATTCATATTAACAATATTGCAATCATGCTCATCATCCAAAGATTTAGTGCCAAACATTTTAATACATTCTTCTTTAAACATTTTGGCACAATTACCAGAATCCTTATTCTCACGAAATACATTCAAAATATGAAGCATATGAGGTAACCTTAATTCCATTTTTTGTAGTTTTCATTTATAGACTAAACTAGTTATAAAACAAGAAACTAAAAGATTCGATTGCAAAATCTAAAGATATACCTACAAGCGCTAACCTCCCTGGCGACGGCGCCAGAAAAGAGCTTGATGTCTACTACACAACCTTCTTCTTGTAGACGTTGTTGGGCCCCCAAGTGCAGAGGTTTGTAGGACAGTAGCAAATTTCCCTCAAGTGGATGACCTAAGGTTTATCAATCCGTGGGAGGCGTAGGATGAAGATGGTCTCTCTCAAACAACCCTGCAACCAAATAATAAAGAGTCTCTTGTGTCCCCAACAAACCCAATACAATGGTAAATTGTATAGGTGCACTAGTTCGGCGAAGAGATGGTGATACAAGTGCAATATGGATGGTAGATGTAGGTTTTTGTAATATGAAAATATAAAAACAGCAAGGTAACTAATGATAAAAGTGAGCACAAACGGTATTGTAATGCTAGGAAACAAGACCTAGGGTTCATACTTTCACTAGTGCAAGTTCTCTCAACAATAATAACATAATTGGGTCATATAACAATCCCTCAACATGCAACTAAGAGTCACTCCAAAGTCACTAATAGCGGAGAACAAACGAAGAGATTATTTTAGGGTACAAAACCATCTCAAAGTTATTCTTTCTGATCGATCTATTCAAGAGTTCGTACTAGAATAACACCTTAAGACACAAATCAACCAAAACCCTAATGTCACCTAGATACTCCAATGTCAGCTCAAGTATCCGTGGGTATGATTATATGATATGCATCACACAATCTCAGATTCATCTATTCAACCAACACAAAGAACTTCAAAGAGTGCCCCAAAGTTTCTACCGGATAGTCAAGACGAAGACGTGTACCGACCCCTATGCATAAGTTCACGAGGTCATGGAACTCGCAAGTTGATCACCAAAACATATATCAAGTGGATCACGTGATATCCCATTGTCACCACAGATAAGCACATCCAAGACATACATCAAGTGTTCTCAAATCCTTGAAGACTCAATCCGATAAGATAACTTCAAAGGGAAAACTCAATTCATCACAAGAGAGTAGAGGGGGAGAAACATCATAAGATCCAACTATAATAGCAAAGCTCGCGATACATCAAGATCGTTCCGAATCAAAAACACGAGAGAGAGAGAGAGAGAGAGATCAAACACATAGCTACTGGTACATACCCTCAGACCCGAGGGTGAACTACTCCCTCCTCGTCATGGAGAGTGCCGGGATGATGAAGATGGCCACTAGAGAGGGAATCCCCCCTCTGGCAGGGTGCCAGAACGGGTCTAGATTGGTTTTCGGTGGCTACGGAGGCTTCTGGCGGCGGAACTCCCGATCTAGGATATTTTCTAGAGGTTTCTGTATTTATAGGATTTTTTGGCGTAGGTATCACGTTAAGAAGGTGCCCGAGTCATCCACGAGGTAGGCCCACGCGCCCCAGGGGATGGGCGCGCCCCCCACCCTCGTGGACGGCCCGGGACTCTTCTGGCCCAACTCTTTTACTCCGGGGTCTTATTTTGGTCCATAAAAAATCGTCAAAAATTGGCATGTCAATTGGACTCCATTTGGTTTTCCTTTTCTATAAAACTCAAAAACAAGGAAAACAGAAACTGGCACTGGGCTCTAGGTTAATAGGTTAGTCCCAAAAATCATATAAAATAGCATATAAATGCATACAAATCATCCAAGGTTGATAATATAATAGCATCGAACAATCAAAAATTATAGATACATTGGATACGTATCAAGTCACTCCAAAGTCACTAATAGCGGAGAATAAACGAAGAGATTATTGTAGGGTACGGAACCACCTCAAAGTTATTCTTTCTGATCGATCTGTTGGTCTATTCCTATAAGTGTCACAAACAGCCCTAGAGTTCGTACTAAAATAACACCTTAAGACACACATCAATCAAAACACTAATGTCACCTAGATACTCCAATGTCACCACAATTATCCGCGGGTTTGATTATACGATATGCATCACACAATCTCGGATTCATCTATTCAAACCAACACAAAGAACTTCAAATAGTGCCCCAAAATTTCTACCAGAGAGTCAAGACGAAAACGTGTGTCAACCCCTATTCATAAATTCACAAGGTCACAGAACCCGCGAGTTGATCACCAAAACATACATCAAGTTGATCACGTGAATATCCCATTGTCACCACAGATAAGAACATGCAAGACATACATCAAGTGTTCTCAAATCCTTAAAGATTCAATCTGATAACTTCAAAGGAAAAACTCAATCCATTACAAGAAGGTAGAAGGGGGACATCATAAGATCCAACTATAATAGCAAAGCTCGCGGTACATCAAGATCGTGCCAAATCAAGAACACGAGAGAGATCAAACACATAGCTACTAGTACATACCCTCAGCCCCGAGGGTGAACTACTCCCTCCTCGTCATGGAGAGCGTCGGGATGATGAAGATGGCCATCGGTGATGGTTTCCCCCTCCAGCAGGGTGCCGGAACGGGCTCTCGTTTGGTTTTTCGTGGCTACAGAGGCTTGCGGCGGCGGAACTCCCGATCTAGGTTTATTTCTGGGGATTTCTATATTTATAGGAATTTTCAGCATCGGGAACAAGTCAGGGAGGGTCCACGAGGCGAGACAAGGATGGAGGGCGCGCCCTCCACCCTTGTGCGGGCCTCGTGGCTCTTCTGGCCCAACTCTTTTGCTTTGGGGTCTTCTTCTGGTCCATAAAAAATCATCGTAAATTTTCAGCTCATTTGGACTCCGTTTGACATTCCTTTTCTGTGAAACTCAAAAACAAGGAAAAACAAAAACTGGCACTGAGCTCTAGGTTAATAGGTTAGTCCCAAAAATTATATAAAATAGCATATAAAATATTCAAGATAGATAATATAATAGCATGAAACAATCAAAAATTATAGATATGTTGAAGATGTATCATCGCGGCTCTGCTCCGCCTGCAGTCGTCGCACGCTGCGCCCGCCATGGCTCGTGCCTCGGCTCCCTCTGCCGCTGTGACTCGTCGCCGCTCCGCCTTCCCCTGCCTTGTGCTGGCGCCGTCGCCCCGTGCCCCACCTCCGCCTCTAGCCCCGCGGGCCTCCGCCGCTCCACCCTCCCCTGCCTTGTGTTGGCGCCATCGCCCTGTGCCCCGCCACCGCCTCTAGCCCCTGCTCACATCGTTTGGGGCCGTGATGGAAACTTCGGCCGGACTTCCTTTGCGGGTTCAGCCCCAGATAGGCGATAAACCTGGACTAGAGTCTTGTGTGGTTAGTCAGGTCGTGGCCGACACCCTCGCCAGGCTTCCGCTTGAAGATTGCCAAGATACATGTCGTGTACATGGAGATAAGTGGGGAAAGCGTGTGTGAAGAAGTACACCCCTGCAGGGTAATATGATCTATTCGAATAGACGTGTCCGTGGATATTGACTACTTGGAACGCTTATATGGTTCATAGATAATTTGAAGTGAATACTCTAAAATGCGCAAGATAAGCATGAGTGTTATGGATGGCCTTCTCATAGGGAGTCGGGAGCGGATCCATAGTGGCGTATTGATATGGTGAATATGTGAACTCGTGTGCGCCGCCTCTAGAAATTACTAGCAGTCGTAGTTCAGGATAGCCATTGAGACAAAGCTGCTTGCTGCAGTTAAATTCCACCACCCCCTTTGTTGATACTGATGCATAAGTAGATAGTTCTGAAGTAAGTCTTGTAGTACATTTGTACCCACGTTTTCTTAATTTATATTTTGCAGAGGAGACTTCTGTCTCGCTAGTAGTTCCGCTTGGACTTCGACAAGTAGCTTGTTACCTCAGCTACGATCTTGTACCCTTGGAAGGGTCTTATAGATAGACATGCTTTCTAGCCTTATTTCTTTTTAGATGTCTGTACCCAGACATGTTTATGCTTCCGCCTGTGCTTGTTACTTGTATGACTTGAATGCTAGGTCATGAGACCCATGTTTGTAATATCTGGCTCCTCATAGCCTATTGAATAAATACTTTGAGTCATAGAGTTTTGTTGTGTTGCCATGTTGTATTTACACATATCGAGTATATTGTGTGTATGTTATTGAAATGCTTGATATGTGTGGGATCCGACACCTAGTTGTTTATTCTTGGTAGCCTTCCTTATGGGGAAATATCTCCTGGTGCTTCCACTGAGCCATGATAGTTCGCTACTACTCCGGAACACTTAGGTTGGCCGGCATGTATCCTTCTTTGTTCATGTGTCTGTCCCTTCGGGTAAATATCACGCGTTGTTCCTTTAAATCCTTGATCTTGCTACGACTTGGGTTCATACGTTGATGATCGACACGTTCATGGCTGGGTTATGTATGCCTGTCCCTGTAAGTTTGTGCCACCTTGGGTTTACAACTAGTCATGTCGGTTCGGATCCTTTGTCATATGAATGTTAGCGACACAATCATATACGTGAGTCAAAAGGCGCAAATGGTCCCGGCTAAGGTAAGGCTGCAGCTGTGGGAATATCGTGCGTGAGGCCGCAAAGTGATATGATGTGTTACATGCTAGATCGGTGTGAAAAAGGATTGGGGTCCTGACAACTACATTTTAAAATGGAGTCTGGGTCTATCTAGGGCACATCTAGATGCACGCTACTTATTGCACATCTAAGTGACTCAATCAAGCATAAAAAAAGAAAACACACGAATCTCCGCGTAAGATGAATGACATAGAACTTAGATGTGCAATACTTATGGCACATCTAGATGTGCTTTAACAAAACTGAATATGAAATATAGAACACGGTGGAGACCATATGTAAATCACATCCTAGATGCATACTATCTCCATCAAATCTCTACCTAATAATAAAGGGAGGAGTGCTTCTGTCCGCCTGTCGCCATTTTTGCAGAAACGCCCCGCACTTACCTGAAATCTACCAACGGTCCCATTTTAAAGTGAGAATAGAAAAACATTTCATGTTTTGTAGAAACCCCTTGAGATTTGTGTTAATCAACCCATGGTCCTATTTTAAGTGGGAATAGAAAACATTTTGTTTTTTTAGAAAACCCCCCCTGAGGTTTTGGTTAATAAACCTATTGTCCATCTAGAAAATAACATTTTTTTACAGATTCAAATGTTTTGGAAAAAAATATTCATATCTTTTAAAGTGTAACTCCAATTTAAACATGTTATATATGAAAATCAATTAGAAAAATGTGTAGAATATGAATACAATGTTCTTTTTTATACGTTAATCATTTTCAAACTGTTTTGGGGCAAATTCTAATACTTTTAAATAGTATTTATATTTTTTAAACCCCAACTCCAATTTTAACATGTTATATGTGAAAATGATTAGAAAAATTGATTAACATGTTGTATAATAATTTTTAAAATGTTGTTTAGGATGCAACCTTAATCAGTAGTCAACGACCGGTCTTTCTTGCATACTATTGCCGATCTAGATTGAAAATGAACACCTCAGCAAAACCATATTGAAGACGAAAGAAATCATCTATAACCACGCATCTCTATCGACGAGGGTGGAAGAAGGATAAACAACAACACTGATAAGATGCCATGTGTTGAAATAAAGGACATGGACCTATTGGAGTCTTGAGTTATGGTTACTGTGTTAGGGGCATGTGGTATTTGTTTCCCCCCGTTACAACGCACGGGCTCTTTTGCTACTCACTTAAAAGAAGACTCCAATACTCAAAGAAGTCAAAATTTTAGGGCTCTCAATGAGCGCCCTCGAAGCCGTCAAACCATCGTCGAACGAATTGCAATTTCTATGCGTAGCATGAAAATTTTATTCGATTTCTTTTACGCCACAGGGCAACTTTCGTGTCCGATCATGCCAAATAGTGACCAGAGCCATTATCCTGACGAAGGGCTCAACGGACCAAATCAGATGGAGATTGACGATGTCACGACAGTAAACTTCGGCATCGGCCTACCAGATGCAGTTCCAAGGCTCAATCCCGACAAATGATAAAGCCATCATCTGGAATGCCAAAGCAGCGCAGAGGGCCAAGGCTTTTGCGTGGATCCTACTCTAAGGCAAGTGTCTCACGACTGATAACCTTGCCCGACGACAGATCCCTCATGACCCATTGTGCCCTCTCTGTTGCAACAAGCCCAAGACGACATTGCACCTGATCAGCTCTTGCCATTTCTCCAAGTCTGGCTGGACAAGAATTGCGGCTTCCCTCGGCCAACCATTCTCGACCATCGATATGAACACCGGCGGTCGCCTCAGAGATAGCTTTAGATGTCAGACTGCAACCCTGCTACGCTCTTGCAGACCCACCCGGCGAGTTGCTTGCCTACTGGTGGCTTGGTGCCTCTGGAAGGAGAGAAACGCCAGGATCTTCGACGGCAAAGCTTGTACCGAGACACAAATAGCTCACAAAATCGTTCATGAGGCCCGATGTTGGCTTCATGCTGGCTTGGCACCGATGAGCAAGTTTATTGAACCACCATAGCTTTTATTTCAGTGGGCCCGATGACAACCGGTGCCAGTTTTGCCCGACTGTTTGTAACCTTACTCTGTATTCCTCTTCTTCATCAATGAAAATCATCTCCTGGTTGTCTTTTCGTAAAAAAAATCTAGCTGGTATATGGCAAGGGCTCTTTTTATTCAAAGGAATTCCATAGGATTTTCTAAGGATTAAATCCTTAGGATTTTTTCCTATGTTGGTCATTTGATTCATAGGACTGAATCCTATAGGAATTTTTCTTATGAAGTCATGTGTACTAAAGTTTATTGGAAATCAAGCGTCCACTCCAACCTTTTTTTTCACTTTCTTTATTTTTCTGTGACATCAAACACTCCGTGCTAATTTATGGGATTCAAGTGGGCACACCACTTCATGCTTTATTTATTTTTCTATCCCGTTCTAAGAATCCTACTAATCAAAGAGGGCCTAAATTTGGTGCGTTCACTGGAAAAACACTTCCGAGCAGATAACGTTTCCCAAATAAGGTGCAAATTGACAGTGGTGTTCTTTTTTTTAGGGAAGATCGTGGTTCTCGTTGACAGTTTTTTTAGGGGACTTGTTGACAATTGTTATTGCATCAATGGTAGGGCATTGGGTATCTGTTGGGAAACCGGCCCACGTGAGGGAGCCAGCGGCTATCGTGAGAGGCGTACGGGATAGCCCCTCCCGATTCCATAGTTTACGTTAAATGGATACTTATCTTTTGACCCTTTATCCTTATATAAAGAGACGAGAAGTAATTATTGTAACAGTTGATCATTGATTAATAAAGCTAGTCTCCTTTATATTTTTATGTGTCTATCTATTTTTGCGTGTTCGACTACTTCGTCTACGACGCTTGCTCTCGCTCCGCAATCTCAGACCGGACTCACCGACGAAGTTGCGGAACACGTTATCAGCATGCTTCACTCCATCAACTCTCCGTCAAGCCTGCATCACGTAGGCTTTCGTCGATCCCGTGGAGGTATAAGATCCGATCTCTTTTTTGCAAAAATGGATTCTTCATGTCATTACAATTCATTTTTGCGATTAGTCTATTTTTCGGATTTAATCTACTTATAGACGTGGATTTTCCTCCTAAGAATTGGCTGACGAATACGTCGCCGACTAATATCGATGTTTTTGGATCAAGAAAGACTTATTGACAACACTATACGGGGATCGGTACAGAACGTGATCCAGATGATCACAGTACCGCCGCAAAAGCATCAGATATGCCATGCGCCGTCGGAGTTCCGGATGAACGCGACGACAACCTGCATCCTGAGGCCGACGTCCAGATGACGCCCGTGCCAAGCCATCGACGGCGTCGCCATGGCCCCGCTGGCCGTCTGCCACCGCGCGCCCGTGTCCTCTGTCGGCCGCACCGTGCATGCTCGCGCGCGCCGCGCCGTGCATGCTCGCGCCACCGCGTGCGCTCGCGTACCCTGCTGGTCGCTGTCGCCACGACCCTGCTGATCGCGCACGCCTGCTGCCGCGCGCCGCTGGCCGTCCGCCGCCGCGCGCCATCGCGCGCCCGTGTCCTCTGCCGGTCGCGACCCCGCTGGTCACGCGCGCCACGCTGTGTCCGCTGACGCTCGCTTCGCCCGGAGCGCCGCCGCGTACCCGCCTCCTGTCGCCCGTGCACGGCCAGCCGCCATAGCCAGGACGCGACCCGCCACGCGCGCCGCTCCCACTGGCCACTCCAGCCGAGAGGCTGCGTAACGCAGCCGCCGCCATCCCAGTCGGGCGCTAGGGAAAACCTAGCGACCCAGATGATGCGCCGCGCGGGGGCTGGCCGGGCTAGCCTGCTGGTTGCTGGGCCTAGGGCCCATCTGCGTCGATGCGCCCTCCTCCATAAAAAAAGTGAGAGAGGTGGCTGGCGCGCCCTAGATGGACCGACGGCCCATTTTCGGCCTGAGGCCGAACTGGACTCAGCCAGAGAGCACGCGCACGTGTGGTTCTTTGCATTTTAGCCCTGCAGTTTTCTGTTTTTACGTGTATAATGTTCCTGCTGTAATATTTCATGTAGAAGCCCCTGAAACTATCTGTTTTCGCTGAAAAGTGCGTATGGCTTTAATATGTCTCGGGAATTCAATTTTTGGGCTAGTTTTCACGTAAGAAATGCGCTTAACATGCTATCTTTTGTATAACATGTTTTTACTACTGTAGATTAACTGTTTAGCACTCTTAATCACTAAGTAAATCATATAATAACAAGTTTTAAATAATGGAACGCCATTTTTATTGAATAAGTTTATCAACATCGCATTTGTGCAAAAGATTACCTGCTGTAATCTCATGATTTTTGCATAAATTGCAGATGGTCGGAATTGTCAACAAGGAGCTTGCTGAGTTGGCCCAGACGGGGATGAATTACCTGTCATGGGCCTCGGACTGTGAGATCTTTCTCCAGGGCAATACCCTCCTGAGGGCGATCGATAAGGGGACCCAGCCGGCCCCCACTGATCCCAAGTTTGAAACTGAGAATGCGCAGGCTCTGCATTTTCTCCGTCATCACCTGTCACCTACTCTGAAAGACGAGTATATGGCTGAACGGAGTGCATCTAGCCTTTGGACCACTCTTAAGCAGCGGTTTGAGCGACTGAAGTACACTGTTAAGCCACGTGCAGAGGCAGAGTGGATCCGTCTGAGGTTTGCGGACTTCAAGACGGTTGGGAGTACAATTCGGCTCTGCACCAGATTTGTACGACTCTTCAGATGTGTGGTACTGAGATTACCGACACTCAGAAGATTGAGAAAACCCTATCCACTTTCCACCCTGACGCGGTCCTGTCCGCACGGAACTACCGCTAGGGCAACTACACGAGGTATTCAGAGTTGATTGGCGTCCTCCAGGTGGCAGAGGCGCAGGACGAGGTTCTGAAAAAGAACTTTGTCGCGCAACCACTTGGGGGGAGTTCTCGTCAGGAGGTGAACGCTCTCAAAATCCGCAAGCCTCAACAGAAGAAGAGTGGCCGCAAGGGTAAGAAGAAGGGCCCTCAGCCCTCCGCCCCGCTAAGCAGCAAAAGCCGGGCAAGGGGGGCAGAGGCCTCAGGACTGCTTTCGGTGTGGCTCGGTGGAGCATTTCTCCCGCCAGTGCCGCGCACCACAGGAGGTCGTTGATGCATATAAGGCTCGGAAGGCGCGTGAGACGCACCTCGCCTTGGTTCAGGAGGGAGCACTACCGGCGCCCATGGCGGCACCCGTGATGATCTCTACGCCCCCTGCCGCGCCCATCGCAGCGACCCCCGTGGTGCCCATCACGGCGGCTTTGGCGGTCTCTAGTGACACCAACGTTGCCATGGAGGTTGACCACGTGGTCGCCTCGGCGGTGCCGCAACTA
The DNA here is from genome assembly GCA_034509565.1 of Triticum monococcum. Lineage (NCBI taxonomy): Eukaryota > Viridiplantae > Streptophyta > Magnoliopsida > Poales > Poaceae > Triticum > Triticum monococcum. Next base: position 576,714,246 of record CM067847.1, read on the forward strand.
GATGTTGATGCTGCCTCCAAGATGATTTCTAAGGAGGATCGGCTCACTAGTATGGAGATTGCGGCTGAGGTCAATGGCTTCTTCACCGAGTCTACTTAGCATGCCTCTTTGGTTATCATGATTCCGTGATTTGATACAATAAATAAGAATAAATTCGATTTGGTTGTAAGCTATATGAGAGCATAAACTTATTCTTTACTTTGGCGATTGGATGACATTTATTCATTTATTCCATTATTTATACATGATAGTATGTTATGTTCTGGAATGTGTGCATTTATTATTAATGTAGCGTCTTCCTCATTACATTAATTATATGTCATATTTTAGAACGCGTGTGGCGCCCGAATGGAGGAAATGTGCCTTGCCGATAGCGCAACTACACATACCATTTTACGAGAAACTAAGTACTTTGAGTCTATTAAAAAATCTTCGGGAAGTATTATGACAATCGCCGGCTGCGGTTCGCACATAGTTGGCTCCGGACGAGCCACTATTATACTTCCTATGGGAACAACTTTGATCATTAATGATGCGTTGTTGTGTTGGGGAACGTTGCAGAAAACAAAAATTTTCCTACTCGTTTCACCAAGATCCATCTAGGAGTTCATCTAGCAACGAGTCATGAGATGCATCTACATACCTTTGTAGATCGCGTGCGGAAGCGTTCAACGAATGGGGATGATGTAGTCGAACACGACGTGATCCAAATCACCGATGACCGAGTGCCGAACGGGCGGCACCTCCGCGTTCAACACACGTACGGGACGGGAGACGTCTCCTCCTTCTTGATCCAGCAAGGGGGAAGGAGAGGTTGATGATGATCCAGCAGCACGACGGCGTGGTGGTGGATGCAGGGCGTCACAGTAGCAGGGCTTCGCCTATACTACGCAAGAGAGAGATGTAACAGGGAGAGAGGGAAGCACCAAAAGCGTAGCCTCAAGTCCCTCATCTCCCCCACTATATATAGGGGTTCCAAGGGGGGGGCGCCGGCCCTAGGAGATGGATCTCCTAGGGGGGGCGGCCAAGGGTGGGGGGCTTGCCCCCCAAGGCAAGGGGGCGCCCCCCCCCCTTAGGGTTTCCCCTAACCCTAGGCGCATGGGCCCCCTTAGGGGTGGCGCCCCAGCCCACTAAGGGCTGGGTCCCTTCCCACTTCAGCCCATGGGGCCCTCCGGGATAGGTGGCCCCACCCGGTGGACCCCCGGGACCCTTCCGGTGGTCCCGGTACAATACCGGTAACCCCGAAACTTGTCCCGATGGCCGAAACAGCACTTCCTATATATAATTCTTTACCTCCAGACCATTCCGGAACTCCTCGTGACGTCCGGGATCTCATCCGGGACTCCGAACAACATTCGGGTTACTGCATATACATATCTTCACAACCCTAGCGTCACCGAACCTTAAGTGTGTAGACCCTACGGGTTCGGCAGACATGTAGACATGACCGAGACGACTCTCCGGTCAATAACCAACAGCGGGATTTGGATGCCCATGTTGGCTCCCACATGCTCCACGATGATCTCATCGGATGAACCACGATGTCGAGGATTCAATCAACCCCGTATGCAATTCCCTTTGTCAATCGATATATTACTTGCCCGAGATTCGATCGTCGGTATCCCAATACCTCGTTCAATCTCGTTACCGGCAAGTCACTTTACTCGTACCATAATGCATGATCCCGTGACCAGACACTTGGTCACTTTGAGCTCATTATGATGATGCATTACCGAGTGGGCCCGGTGATACCTCTCCGTCATACGGAGTGACAAATCCCAGTCTTGATCCGTGTCAACCCAACAGACACTTTCGGAGATACCCGTAGTCTACCTTTATAGTCACCCAGTTACGTTGTGACGTTTGGTACACCCAAAGCACTCCTACAGTATCCGGGAGTTACACGATCTCATGGTCTAAGGAAAAGATACTTGACATTGCAAAACTCTAGTAAACGAACTATACGATCTTGATGCTATGTTTAGGATTGGGTCTTGTCCATCACATCATTCTCCTAATGATGTGATCTCGTTATCAATGACATCTTATGTCCATAGTCAGGAAACCATGACTATCTGTTGATTAACGAGCTAGTCAACTAGAGGCTTACTAGGGACATGTTGGTGTCTATTATTCACACATGTATTACGATTTCCGGATAACACAATTATAGCATGAATAAAGACAATTATCATGAACAAGGAAATATAATAATAATGCTTTTATTATTGCCTCTAGGGCATATTTCCAACAGTCTCCCACTTGCACTAGGGTCAATAATCTAGTTACATTGTGATGAATCGAACACCCATGGAATTCTGGTGTTGATCATGTTTTGCCCTAGGGAGAGGTTTAGTCAACGGATCTGCTACATTCAGGTTCGTATGTACTTTACAAATATCTATGTCTCCATCCTGAACATTTTCACGAATGGAGTTGAAGCGACGCTTGATGTGCCTTGTCTTCTTGTGAAACCTGGGCTCCTTGGCAAGTGCAATAGCTCCAGTGTTGTCACAGAAGAGTTTGATCGGCCCCGACGCATTGGGTATGACTCCGAGGTCGGTGATGAACTCCTTCACCCAAATTGCTTCATGTGCTGCCTCCGAGGCTGCCATGTACTCCGCTTCACACGTAGATCCCGCCACGACGCTCTGCTTGCAACTGCACCAGCTTACTGCCCCACCATTCAAAATATACACGTATCCGGTTTGTGACTTTGAGTCATCCAGATCTGTGTCGAAGCTAGCGTCGACGTAACCCTTTACGACGAGCTCTTCGTCACCTCCATAAACGAGAAACATCTCCTTAGTCCTTTTCAGGTACTTCAGGATATTCTTGACCGCTGTCCAGTGCTCCTTGCTGGGATTACTTTGGTATCTTCCTACCAAACTTACGGCAAGGTTTACATCAGGTCTGGTACACAGCATGGCATACATAATAGAACCTATGGCTGAGGCATAGGGGATGACACTCATCTCTTCTATTTCTTCTGCCGTGGTCGGACTTTGAGCCGAGCTCAATTTCATACCTTGTAACACAGGTAAGAACCCCTTCTTAGATTGATCCATATTGAACTTCTTCAATATCTTATCAAGGTATGTGCTTTGTGAAAGACTTATGAGGCGTTTCGATCTATCTCTATAGATCTTGATGCCTAATATATAAGCAGCTTCTCCAAGGTCCTTCATTGAAAAACTCTTATTCAAGTAGGCCTTGATGCTGTCCAAGAGTTCTATATCATTTCCCATCAAAAGTATGTCATCTACATATAATATGAGAAATGCTACAGAGCTCCCACTCACTTTCTTGTAAACGCAGGCTTCTCCATAAGTCTGCGTAAACCCAAACGCTTTGATCATCTCATCAAAGCGAATGTTCCAACTCCGAGATGCTTGCACCAGCCCATAAATCGAGCGTTGGAGCTTGCACACCTCTTCAGCATTCTTAGGATCGACAAAACCTTCCGGCTGCATCATATACAATTCTTCCTTAAGGAAACCATTAAGGAATGCCGTTTTGACGTCCATTTGCCATATTTCATAATCGTAAAACGCGGCAATTGCTAACATGATTCGGACGGACTTTAGCTTCGCTACCGGTGAGAAGGTCTCATCGTAGTCAACCCCTTGAACTTGTCGATAACCCTTAGCGACAAGCCGAGCTTTATAGATGGTCACATTACCATCCGCGTCTGTCTTCTTCTTAAAGATCCATTTATTCTCTATGGCTCGCCTTTCAACGGGCAAGTCAGTCAAAGTCCATACTTCGTTTTCATACATGGATCCTATCTCGGATTTCATGGCTTCTAGCCATTTGTCGGAATCCGGGCCCGCCATCGCTTCTTCATAGTTCGAAGGTTCACCGTTGTCTAACAATATGATTTCCAAGACAGGGTTGCCGTACCATTCTGGTGCGGAAAGTGACCTTGTGGACCTTCGAATTTCAGTAGGAGCTTGATCAAAAGTATCTTGATCATTATCATTAACTTCCTCTCTAGTCGGTGCTTGCACCTCAGGAATATTTTCTTGAGTTGCGCCATTTTCCGGTTCAAGAGGTAATACTTCATCAAGTTCTACTTTCCTCCCACTTACTTCTTTCGAGAGAAACTCCTTCTCTAGAAAGGACCCATTCTTGGCAACAAAGATCTTGCCTTCGGATCTGAGGTAAAAGGTATACCCAATAGTTTCTTTTGGGTATCCTATGAAGACGCATTTTTCCGACTTGGGTTCGAGCTTTTCAGGTTGAAGTTTCTTGACATAAGCATCGCATCCCCAAACTTTTAGAAACGACAGCTTAGGTTTCTTTCCAAACCATAATTCATACGGTGTCGTCTCAACGGATTTTGACGGTGCCCTATTTAAAGTGAATGCGGCAGTCTCTAAAGCATAGCCCCAAAAGGATAGCGGTAAATCGGTAAGAGACATCATAGATCGCACCATATCTAATAGAGTGCGATTACGACGTTCGGACACACCGTTACGCTGAGGTGTTCCAGGAGGCGTGAGTTGTGAAACTATTCCACATTTTCTTAAGTGTGTGCCAAATTCGTGACTCAAGTATTCTCCTCCACGATCTGATCGTAGAAACTTGATTTTCCTGTCACGTTGATTCTCAACCTCACTCTGAAATTCCTTGAACTTTTCAAAGGTTTCAGACTTGTGTTTCATTAAGTAAACATATCCATATCTACTCAAATCGTCAGTGAGGGTGAGAACATAATGATAGCCACCGCGAGCCTCAACACTCATTGGACCGCACACATCAGTATGTATGATTTCCAATAAGTTGGTTGCTCGCTCCATTGTTCCTGAGAACAGAGTCTTGGTCATTTTACCCATAAGGCATGGTTCGCACGTGTCAAATGATTCATAATCAAGAGACTCTAAAAGTCCATCTGCATGGAGCTTCTTCATGCGTTTGACACCTATGTGACCAAGGCGGCAGTGCCACAAGTATGTGGGACTATCATTATCAACCTTGCATCTTTTGGTACTCACATTATGAACATGTGTAGCATTACGTTCGACATTCATAAAGAATAAACCATTCACCATAGGAGCATGACCATAAAACATATCTCTCATGTAAATAGAACAACCATTATTCTCGGATTTAAATGAGTAGCCATATCGAATTAAACGAGATCCCGATACAATGTTCATGCTCAAAGCTGGTACTAAATAACAATTATTAAGGTTTAAAACTAATCCCGAAGGTAAATGTAGAGGCAGCGTGCCGACGGCGATCACATTGACCTTGGAACCATTCCCGACGCGCATCGTCACCTCGTCCTTTGCCAGTTTCCGCTTATTCCGCAGCCCCTGCTTTGAGTTACAAATGTGAGCAACTGCACCGGTATCAAATACCCAGGAGCTACTACGGAAACTAGTAAGGTACACATCAATTACATGTATATCACATATACCTTTTGTTTTGCCGGCCTTCTTATCTGCTAAGTATTTGGGGCAGTTCCGCTTCCAGTGACTGCTTCCCTTGCAATAAAAGCACTCAGTCTCGGGCTTGGGTCCATTCTTTGGCTTCTTCCCGGCAGCTTGCTTGCCGGGCGCGGCAACTTCCTTGCCGTCCTTCTTGAAGTTCTTTTTACCCTTGCCTTTCTTGAACTTAGTGGTTCTATTGACCATCAACACTTGATGTTCCTTTCTGACTTCTACCTCTGGTGATTTCAGGATTGAAAACAACTCAGGAATGGTCTTTTGCATCCCCTGCATGTTGAAGTTCATCACAAAGCTCTTGTAGCTTGGTGGAAGCGACTGGAGGATTCTGTCAATGACCGCATCATCCGGGAGATTAACTCCGAGCTGAGTCAAGCGGTTATGTAACCCAGACATAGTGAGTATGTGCTCACTGACAGAACTATTTTCCTCCATCTTACAGCTGAAGAATTTGTCGGAGACCTCATATCTCTCGACCCGGGCATGAGCTTGGAAAACCATTTTCAGCTCTTCGAACATCTCATATGCTCCATGTCTCTCAAAACGCTTTTGGAGCCCCGGTTCTAAACTGTAAAGCATGCCGCACTGAACGAGGGAGTAGTCGTCAACACGTGTCTGCCAAGCGTTCATAACGTCTTGGTTCTGTGGGACGGGAGCTTCACCTAGCGGTGCTTGTAGGACGTAATTTTTCTTGGCAGCTATGAGGATGATCCTCAGGTTCCGGACCCAGTCCGTATAGTTGCTGCCATCGTCTTTCAGCTTGGTTTTCTCTAGGAAGGCGTTGAAGTTGAGGACTACGTGGGCCATTTGATCTACAAGACATATTGTAAAATATTTTAGACTAATGTTCATGATAATAAAGTTCATCTAATCAAATTATATAATGAACTCCCACTTAGATTAGACATCCCTCTAGTCATCTAAGTATTACATGATCCGAGTTAACTAGGCCGTGTCCGATCATCACGTGAGACGGACTAGTCAACGTCGGTGAACATCTTCATGTTGATCGTATATTCTATACGACTTATGCTCGACCTTTCGGTCTTCTGTGTTCCGAGGCCATGTCTGTACATGCTAGGCTCGTCAAGTCAACCTAAGTGTTTGCATGTGTAAATCTGTCTTACACCCGTTGTATGTGAACGTCTGAATAAAACACCCGATCATCACGTGGTGTTTTGAAACAGCGAACTGTCGCAACGGTGCACAGTTAGGGGGAACACTTCTTGAAATTAATATGGGGAATCATCTTATTTACTACTGTCGTTCTAAGTAAACGAGATGCAAAACATGGTAAACATCACATGCAATCAAATAATAAACGTGACATGATATGGCCAATATCACATAGCTCCTTTGATCTCCATCTTGGGGCTCCATGATCATCTTGTCACCGGCTTGACACCATGATCTCCATCATCATGATCTCCATCATCATGTCTCCATGAAGTTGCTCGCCAACTATTACTTCTACTACTATGGCTAATGCGTTTAGCAATGAAGTAAAGTAATTTACATGGCGTTTCTCAATGACACGCAGGTCATATAAAAGAATAAAGACAACTCCTATGGCTCCTGCCGGTTGTCATACTCATCGACATGCAAGTCGTGATTCCTATTACAATAGCATGAACATCTCATACATCACATATAGATCATTCATCATTCATCACAACTTTGGCCATATCATATCACAAACCACTTGCTGCAAAAACAAGTTAGACGTCCTCTAATTGTTGTTGCAAGTTTTACGTGGCTGAATTAGGGTTCTAGCAAGAACATTTTCTTACCTACGTGAAAGCCACAACGTGATTTGTCAACTTCTATTTACCCTTCATAAGGACCCTGTTCATTGAATCCGCTCCAACTAAAGTAGGAGAGACAGACACCCGCCAGCCACCTTATGCAACTAGTGCATGTTAGTCGGTGGAACCGGTCTCACGTAAGCGTACGTGTAAGGTTGGTCCGGGCCGCTTCATCCCACAATACCGCTGAAGCAAGAAAAGACTAGTAGCGGCAAGAAAGTTGACAAATCCACGCCCACAACAAATTGTGTTCTACTCGCGCAAGAAGAACTACGCAAAGACCTAGCTCATGATGCCACTGTTGGGGAACGTTGCAGAAAACAACAATCTTCCTACTCGTTTCACCAAGATCCATCTAGGAGTTCATCTAGCAACGAGTCATGAGATGCATCTACATACCTTTGTAGATCGCGTTCGGAAGCGTTCAACGAACGGGGATGATGTAGTGGAACACGACGTGATCCAAATCACCGATGACCGAGTGCCGAACGGACGGCACCTCCGCGTTCAACACACGTACGGGACGGGAGACGTATCCTCCTTCTTGATCCAACAAGGGGGAAGGAGAGGTTGATGATGATCCAGCAGCACGACGGCGTGGTGGTGGATGCAGGGCGTCACAGTAGCAGGGCTTCGCCTATACTATGCAAGAGAGAGATGTAACAGGGAGAGAGGGAAGCACCAAAAGCGTAGCCTCAAGTCCCTCCTCTCCCCCACTATATATAGGGGTGCCAAGGGGGGCGCCGGCCCTAGGAGATGGATCTCCTAGGTGGGGGCGGCGGCCAAGGGTGGGGGGCTTGCCCCCCAAGGCAAGGGGGCGCCCCCCCTTTAGGGTTTCCCCTAACCCTAGGCGCATGGGCCCCCTTAGGGGTGGCGCCCCAGCCCACTAAGGGCTGGGTCCCTTCCCACTTCAGCCCATGGGGCCCTCCGGGATAAGTGGCCCCACCCGGTGGACCCCCGGGACCCTTCCGGTGGTCCCGGTACAATACCGGTAACCCCGAAACTTGTCCCGATGGCCGAAACAGCACTTCCTATATATAATTCTTTACCTCCGGACCATTCCGGAACTCCTCGTGACGTCCAGGATCTCATCCGGGACTCCGAACAACATTCGGGTTACTGCATATACATATCTTCACAACCCTAGCGTCACCGAACCTTAAGTGTGTAGACCCTACGGGTTCGGGAGACATGTAGACATGACCGAGACGACTCTCCGGTCAATAACCAACAGCGGGATCTGGATACCCATGTTGGCTCCCACATGCTCCACGATGATCTCATCGGATGAACCACGATGTCGAGGATTCAATCAACCCCGTATGCAATTCCCTTTGTCAATCGATATATTACTTGCCCGAGATTCGATCGTCGGTATCCCAATACCTTGTTCAATCTCGTTACCGGCAAGTCACTTTACTCGTACCGTAATGCATGATCCCGTGACCAGACACTTGGTCACTTTGAGCTCATTATGATGATGCATTACCGAGTGGGCCCAGTGATACCTCTCCGTCATACGGAGTGACAAATCCCAGTCTTGATCCGTGTCAACCCAACAGACACTTTCGGAGATACCCGTAGTCTACCTTTATAGTCACCCAGTTACGTTGTGACGTTTGGTACACCCAAAGCACTCCTACAGTATCCGGGAGTTACACGATCTCATGGTCTAAGGAAAAGATACTTGACATTGCAAAACTCTAGTAAACGAACTATACGATCTTGATGCTATGTTTAGGATTGGGTCTTGTCCATCACATCATTCTCCTAATGATGTGATCTCGTTATCAATGACATCTTATGTCCATAGTCAGGAAACCATGACTATCTGTTGATTAACGAGCTAGTCAACTAGAGGCTTACTAGGGACATGTTGGTGTCTGTTATTCACACATGTATTACGATTTCCGGATAACACAATTATAGCATGAATAAAGACAATTATCATGAACAAGGAAATATAATAATAATGCTTTTATTATTGCCTCTAGGGCATATTTCCAACATGTTGTACCCGGACTCGACTCGTACTCTTTTGAGCTTTAGAGACATCCGCGCCAATGGTTTTCATGCTGAGACCGATGATGAGAACGGAAAGGAGTGCCTACTTATCACAAAGCGGGATGCAAATGGTAAACATGTTGGGGAACGTAGTAATTTCAAAATTTTCCTACGCACACGCAAGATCATGGTGATGCATAGCAACGAGAGGGGAGAGTGTAGTCTACATACCCTCGTAGACCAATAGTGGAAGCATTATGACAACACGGTTGATGTAGTCGTACGTCTTCACGGTCCGACTGATCAAGCACCGAAACTACGGCACCTCCGAGTTCTAGCACACATTCAGCTCGATGACGATCCCCGGATTCCGATCCAGCAAAGTGTCGGGGAAGAGTTTTGTCAGCACGACGGCGTGGTGACGATCTTGATGTACTACCGTCGCAGGGCTTCGCCTAAGCACCGCTACAATATTATCGAGGATTATGGTGGAAGGGGGCACCGCACACGGCTAAGAATATGATCACATGGATCAACTTGTGTCTATGGGGTGCCCCCTGCCCCCGTATATAAAGGAGCAAGGGGGAGGCCGGCCGGCTGTCACGCCCTCGATGCGGCTATATCTCCCACGTGTCGAGGCATGACTTAGAGGCATAGCCGCATTGAAAGCAATGTCGCAAGTCGGGAAATCATCACACATCCCATGTACATAAATAATATAAAGGGGAATAACATAGTTGGCTTACACTCGCCACGTCACATCAGAGTACATAAATAACATCCATCATACAATTCACTCATGGCCCGACTACGGCGCCAAAATAGAAAAGACCCCCAACATGCGACAAGGCCCTGAATCTAACCCCGAATAGGCACCACTACTGATCATCAGGAAAAGACACATAGTAACGCTGAGAGTCCTCGTCGTACTCCCACTTGAGCTCGAGCGCGCCATCTGGAGTTGTATCATCTGTCCCTGCATCTGGTGTAATAGTAATCTGTGAGCCACAGGGACTCAGCAATCTCGCGCCCTCGCGATCAAGACTATTTAAGCTTAATAGGTAGGAAAGGGGTAATGTATAAGTGGAGCTGCAGCAAGCGACTAGCATGTATGGTGGCTAACTTATTCGCAAAAGAGAGCGAGAAGAGGAGGCAAAGCACGAGCGAGAAACTAGAGAGCAACCTGCACAAACATAACTCCAACGCCGTGTCCACTTCCCGGACTCCGCCGAGAAGAGGCCATCACGGCAACACACTCAGTTGATTCATTTTAATTAATTAAGGTTCAAGTTATCTACAATCGGACATTAACAAATTCCCATCTGCCCATAACCGCGGGCATGGCTTTCGAAAGATCAATCCCTGCAGGGGGTCCCAACTTAGCCCATAACAAGCTCTCACGGTCAACGAAGGAATAGACCTCCACCCAAGACACACCGATCAGACTCGGTATCTCGGTACAACAAGATGATTCGACAGGTTAAAACAAGACCAGCAACACCGCCTGAATGTGCCGACAAATCCCGATAGGAGCTGCACATATCTCGTTCTCAGGGCACACTCAGATGAGCTCTCCATACAACTAAAACCAAACCTCGAGTTTCCCCGAGGGGGCACTGCACAGGACTCTAGTTCGGACCAACACTCAGAGGAGCACTGGCCCGTGGGGGCTAAAATAAAGATGACCCTCGGGCTCCGGAAACCCAAGGGAAAAAGGGGTAGGTGGCAAATGGTAAAACCAATGTTGGGCATTGCTGGAAAAGCTTTAATCAAGGCGAACTATCAAGGGGTTCCCATTATAGCCCAACCGCGTAAGGGACGCAACAATCCGGGAACATAACACCGATATGACGGAAACTAGGGCGGCAAGAGTGGAACAAAACACTAGGCGAGAGGCCGAGCCTTCCACCCTTTACCAAGTATATAGATGCATTAAGATAACATAGCAATATAATGATATCCCAACAAGTAAATAAATGTTTCAACAAGGAACGGCTCCAATCTTCACCTGCAACTAGCAACGCTATAAGAAGGGGCTGAGCAAAGCGGTAACATAGCCAATCAACGGTTTGCTAGGACATTGGTGGGTTAGAGGCTCAATCATGGCAATTGGGAGGCTGACAAGCAAGTGGTAGGCATCGTAGCATTGGCAAAGCAAAAGAGCGAGCAAACTAGCATAGCAAAGATAGTAGTGATTTCGAGGGTATGATCATCTTGCCTGCACAGTTGTCAGAGTTGACTGTATCCTCAAAAGCAAACTCAACGGGCTCCTCGTTAGCGAACTCGTCTCCCGGCTCTACCCAACAACACAAACAAGCAACAAAGATACAATCAACCACGTGCAAGGGCAACCAATAACATGCAAAGATGGTATGCTATGCGGGATGCGATGCGAGATGCAAAATGCAAGACGTAACAGGAAATGCATGAAACTGGCCTCAACTTGGAAAACCAAGTGTGCCACTGGATAGAGGGGAATAAATCCCCTGAAAACGATATAAAGATCATAGGAATCGGAGCTACGGTTTGGAAATGGCAAGCGTTTTACGAAACGAACCGATCTGCGATTCACGGCAAGTAGGCTCCTAAATGCAACGAAATGAACATGCTACAGCCACCAAACAAGAAAACAAAATACATGGCAGGGATGTACACAAGATGATTAACAAATCACTAGTACTGAGCCATATGCAAATTCATCCATTAAGGGGTTCAAACAAGCATGGCAAAACTGAATAAGCAAAACAGATTTCAGACTTAGTGAAATTAACACTAGTCTGAAATTTCAGACCATGATGCTCTCTTCGGAGCAGAAAAACAACATGAAACACAACCTGAACATGGCAAGTAAGAGCATGGCATGGAGCTACTCAACAAGCTTAACAAAACACCCAAAATGACCTGGGGCCAAAAGGGTTCACAAAATACTCTACCGAGCACACGAACATAGATGAAACACAATCAGTTTTCAGACTTGGTGAAAACTGAGACATGCTGAAATTATAACTCACGGAGGCATGTAAACGAGCTCGATGCACTCACTACGGTGCAAGTCATGGCAAGGCAAGCATATATACATAAAGAAGGCACAAAATTCTAGCTAGACATGGCAAGAACAATGGCATAGCATGCATGAATCACTAGCAATAACACCGGCAAAATCGCAAAAGAGTTCACGATCTGCCCAAATTAACAACGATGCAAAAGTTGAGCTCGATTGACTCAACCCAGGGTGCTCCAACATAACAAGTAAAGACATGGATGGATAAAGCACAACAAGCATAACAAATCACTCTTACTGATCATCCTCAAAAGAGGCACGGATCACTAGGAAACAAGCTGGACATATAGCATCATGAACTAAAACATCCCAGACTTAGTGAAAATCACTAAGTCCCTGAAATCAGCAATCTCAGGTACCCCTCTTTGCAAGCTTGCACAAGACACCACACACATCCTAAAAATGCATGGGTGGCACCTCTGGAAAGAAGACAAAATGCTTAACAATTCATCCCAAAGGGTCACAGGCATATCATGCACACACTAATCATGGCAAAAATGACAAAAGTCAATGATGAGCTAAGGGATCTGCAATTTAACTCACGATGCCTCCTTCTAACAGCATTTTGGGCATCAAGATGAACTCAATGGCAAATGATGCAATGGAATGAAATGATGTACTCGTCGAGGCGAAGATTTTTATATATCATATGCCCAAAACGGAGCTACGGATGCGGAGATATGAGCAGTCAAACATAGCACGAAAAAATTAGGGTTAGGGGATAAAGTCAACCGTCTCAAAATATCTCAGATCCCAGATCTGAAATCACTGTAGCAGGTACTGTTCATCAGCGCGGAAAACGAGGTCCGCCGGAGCTGGGACTTGAGGCTCGCCGGAGTTTCGCCGGGGGAAGGAGAGGAGGGGCCGGGGCCCGGATCCGGTGGTCGCCGGGGACGGTGGCGCCCGGCGCGGTGGCCTGCGGGCGAAGGCGGCGGTGGTCCGGCGGGGCGCTTCGGGCACCGGCCGGCAAGGGCGCGCGCGGCGGCGCGGTGGCGCCGGCCACCGGCGAGGAGGACGAAGGCGGCGGGGGCGCTGAGGGAGCCAGGCGGCGGCGTGGGCCTCGGGGGCCGGCCACGGGCCTCCCGGGCCTGGCGGCGGGGATGTGGGCGCACGCCCACGTGGCGGCGTCCGGTTGGTGGAGGCGAGCGGCGGACGCTGTCCGGCCGGGGGCAGACACGTCCGTCGGCGGAGGTTCTGGTTTTTTTTGTGGAGTAGGGTTTCGAGGTGGAAGACGAGATCCGAAAATGGAGGGGGTATAAATAGGCATAAGTGGAGCTAGGAGAGTCCAAATGAGGTGCGGTTTTCGCCCACGCGATCGTGATCGAACGACCGAGATGATGGAGCAGAGTTTGGTGGGTTTTGGGCCAAATTGGAGGGGTGTTGGGCTGCAACACACACGAGGCCTTTTCGGTCCCTCGGTTAACCGTTGGAGTATCAAACGAAGTCCAAATGACCCGAAACTTGACAGGCGGTCTACCGGTAGTAAACCAAGGCCGCATGGCAAGTCTCGGTCCAATCCGGAAATGTTTAATCCCCACACACGAAAGAAGGCTAGAAATGGCCACCGGAGGAGAATGAAGCGCCGGAATGCAAAACGGACAACGGGAAAAACGCTCGAATGCACGAGATGAACATGTATGCAAATGCAATGCATGTGATGACATGATATGAGATGCACGAAAACGAAAACAACACACGGAGACAAAGACCCGAACCCGAGAAATAAATATAACTTAATGCCGGAAACGGCAAGAGTTGAAGTACAAATTGGGAAAGTTATATCTGGGGCGTTACACCGGCCCTTGTGGGGCGCCAAGGAGGAGTAGGATTCCTACTCCTAGTTGGAGTAGGTTTCCACCTTTCCTAGTCCAACTAGGAGAAGGGGGGAAAGGGGGGAAGAGGGGAAGGAAGGAGAGAGGGGCCGCGCCCAAAACCCCTTGTCCAATTCGGACTGGGCTTGGGAGGGGCGCGCGCCACCTCCTGGTCCTTCCCACTAAGGCCCATTAAGGCCCATTGCTTCTTCCTCCTATTCCCGTAACTCCCCGGTACCTCCGAAAATACCCGAACCACTTGGAACCTTTCCGATGTCCGAATATAGTCGTCCAATATATCGATCTTTACATCTCGACCATTTCGAGACTCCTCGTCATGTCCCCGATCTCATCCGGGACTCCGAACTCCTTCGGTACATCAAAACGCATAAACTCATAATATAACTGTCATTAAAACCTTAAGCGTGCGGACCCTACGGGTTCGAGAACAATATAGACATGACCGAGACACGTCTCCGGTCAATAACCAATAGCGGAACCTGGATGCTCATATTGGCTCCTACATATTCTACGAAGATCTTTATCGGTCAGACCGCATAACAACATACGTTGTTCCCTTTGTCATCGGTATGTTACTTGCCCGAGATTCGATCGTCGGTATCTCAATACCTAGTTCAATCTCGTTACCGGCAAGTCTCTTTACTCGTTCCGTAATACATCATCTCGCAACTAACTCATTAGTTGTAATGCTTGCAAGGCTTAAGTGATGTGCATTACCGAGAGGGCCCAGAGATACCTCTCCGACAATCGAAGTGACAAATACTAATCTCGAAATACGCCAACCCAACATGTACCTTTGGAGACACCTGTAGAGCTCCTTTATAATCACCTAGTTACGTTTTGACGTTTGGTAGCACACAAAGTGTTCCTCCGGCAAACGGGAGTTGCATAATCTCATAGTCATAGGAACATGTATAAGTCATGAAGAAAGCAATAGCAACATACTAAACGATCGGGTGCTAAGCTAATGGAATGGGTCATGTCAATCAGATCATTCACCTAATGATGTGATCCCATTAATCAAATAACAACTCTTTGTCCATGGTTAGGAAACATAACCATCTTTGATTAACGAGCTAGTCAAGTAGAGGCATACTAGTGACACTCTGTTTGTCTATGTATTCACACATGTATTATGTTTCCGGTTAATACAATTCTAGCATGAATAATAAACATTTATCATGAAATAAGGAAATAAATAATAACTTTATTATTGCCTCTAGGGCATATTTCCTTCAAAACATGTTATCGAAAGGCTTCCTTCGTTCGACACAGGGCTATACTACACTAAAATATTAGCACCGCCCGTGTACACTACCCTCAAGACCGTTTTTTGAAGCTCTGAACTCTTCTGCCTCTGGCACGATAGGTTAGGCCACCCCAGACTTAGGATGATGAGAAATATAATAAACAACTCACATGGTCATAATGTTAACGTGAAGAACTTCCCGAATCCTGATGATTTCGTGTGCTCCGCATGCGCTAAGGGGAAGTTAGTCATTAGGCCATCGCCCCTCAAGGTGAGGGATGAAATCCCTGCGTTCTTGGAGCGTATCCAAGGGGACATATGAGGTCCAATTCAGCCCCTCACGGGGCCGTTTCGGTACTTCATAGTGCTCATTGATGCTTCATCTAAATGGTCTAATGTTTGCCTGCTGTCAACACGGAACCATGCCTTTGCAAAGCTGATCTCTCAGATCATACAAATGAGGAATAATTTCCCTGATTATCATATAAAGTCTATTCGAATGGACAACACCGGAGAATTTACTTCAAAGGCGTTCGATGATTCTTGCATGGCAATGGGAATCAAAGTTGAGCACTCGGTACCGCATGTTCATACACAAAATGGACTTGCCGAGCCATTGATTAAAAGAATTAAATTCATTGCCTGACCACTCCTTCAGAGTTGTAATTTACCAACTACATGTTGGGGCCACGCAGTGTTACACGCGTCCAATCTCATCAACTTTCGACCATCAGCCTACAACATCCACTCTCCTGTTCAGCTTGCGCAAGGGTCGGCACGGAAAATTTCCCACCTTCGTAGGTTCGGTTGCCAAGTATATGTACCAATACCACCACCTCTGCGATCAGCGATGGGCCCGCTCCGTAAGTCGGGGATATACGTTGGTTATGAGACTGTGTCCATAATCAGGTATCTGGACCCCATGACAGGTGACTGTCACACGGCTCGTTTTGCTGATTGCATTTTTGACGAGGATTTTTTTCCCGACTTTAGGGGGATAGAATCAACCCCTTGATGATAAAAGTCGAGAAATCACGTGGCAAGCCACGGGAATCCACGCTCATGACCCGCGCACTGCTGAGACTGAGAGAGAAGTCCAAAAGATAATAGATTTGCAGTCATTAGCAAATCAACTGCCTGACCACTTTAGTGACATAAAGACCGTGACAAAATCACATGTGCATGCGCGCAATGCACCGGAAAGGGTTGATATACCAAAGAAAAATGATGGTATACCCGCTCCCGTCCAAAGGCCTAAAAGGACGAGAGATCCGGCTTCTTAAATCCCAAGTACCCGGGGACGCCCGACGAAAAAGGATAAGAGAGATTTATTATAGCCTGTCGCCAAAGTACCCCAAAGTGAAACTGGGAGCCAGTCGAGACCTGGCACAAGTACGGAAAATTCAGTGCACGAAATTCCGGACTTAAACTTTCCCATAGGGGAAACACCTAGCGGAGATGTGTGCGCACACGTCGGTGCGGGAAATCTAAAGGACCTTGCTCCCATAATGGGAAATTTGGTAGAGCAAGTGTTAGCGCCGGATGCGCTCCATGATGAAATGGCCATAAATTATATTTATACGGGGGAGTCCCTGAACCGAGCAACGGTGATTGTCGACATTAACTTTGCTACGAAAATTGCCTCAATCATAGATCTTGACCCTGAGCCTAATACGCTCGCTGATTGCAAGAAAAGGTTGGATTGGAAAGATTAGCAGCAGGCAATTACTGCCAAATTATTATCTCGCAACAAAAGGAAGGTGTTCGGACCAGTTTGTCGAACTCCTCCCCACATTCGCCAATATGGTCATAGGTGGGTTTTGTTCGAAAGAGAGATGAAAATAATAAGGTAGTACGGTACAAAGCAAGGCTCGTCTCTCAAGGGTTCACTCAACGACCAGGTGTCGATTTTGAGGAGACTTATTCCCCGGTCATGGATGGAGTTACCTTTAGATACTTGATCTCGATGGCAGTAAACATGGGCTTGAAAATGAAACTAATGGATGTTGTCACTGCTTACCTGTATGGTAACTTGGATTCGAACATATACATGAAGGTTCCAGAAGGTATCCCTATTCCGAACCATGATAGAGCAAACAGGGGTCTATACAGTGTCCAACTTCAAAAGGCACTGTACAGACTCAAACAGTTTAGTAGAATGTGGTACAATCGCTTAAGTGATTTCCTTCATGAGAAGGGCTACACGAGCAATAAAGATTGCCCGTGTGTTTTTATACGGCGATCCCAAGATGGATTATGTATAATCTCGGTGTACGTGGACGATTTAAGCATAATCGGTACGCCTGAGGATATTGAGGAAACGAGTTCCTACCTGATTTCGGAATTCGAGATGAAGGATTTGGGTAAAACCAAGTTCTGTCTAGGTCTGCAACTTGAACATTCCCCTGATGGGATTCTAGTGCACCAGTCGGCCTACACCCAGAAGGTGTTGGAGAGATTTGGATTTGATAAGGCATATCCTTCTAAGACCCCAATGGTCGGAAGATCTTTACAGCCAGACAAGGACCCGTTCAGGCCAAAGGAAGAGGGGGAGGAAACTCTGGGACCAGAGGTTCCTTACCTGAGTGCAGTTGGAGCACTCATGTACCTCGCAAATTGTACACGGTCAGACATTGCGTTCGTCGTCAGTTTGCTTGCTCGGTACAGTTCTGAACCTACCAAGAGACATTGGAAAGGTGTCAAGGACGTCTTCCGTTACCTGCAAGGGACCAAAGATCTTGGCCTATTTTATAAAAGAAATCAAGACCTATCTATTATAGGCTATGCCGATGCTGGGTACCTATCGGACCCGCATGATTGCAAATCACAGACTGGATATGTTTTCCTTTGTGGTGGAACTGCGTTTTCCTGAAATCGTCCAAGCAAACACTTGTGTTGACTTCCACGAACCACTCGGAAATCATGGTACTATTCGAAGCATAAAAGAGTGTGTATCGCTTCGGTGGATGATCGGCCACATTCAGCAGACATGTGGGCTGAACACCGTACAAACCCTACCATTATCTATGAAGATAATGTTGCTTGTGTTGCACAAGTCCAGATGGGTTATGTGAAGAGTAGCCTCACAAAGCATATTAGTCCCAAGTTCTTCTATGCACATGAGCTGCAATAATTGAACGAGCTGAGAGTTTTGCATACTAAATCCTGTGACAATCTTGCTGATATGTTCACTCATTATCCTCCTAACCATTCAATCACAGGTTGGTTCAATGTTTGGAAACATGTTAATTGCATTAGAAGCGACATTCATTGCATTAAACACAATTAATATTGATTCTAAGTTTTATTGTGGATATTCTTGAAAATAATATTACTTTCAAAGCGGACTTGAGTGCAGGTACACAGTCACTAGCGTAATAAAGGGGCAACTTCGTGAAAAAGTTCAAGTTGCCCTTTTCACTAAACTGAATTTGCATTTTTTGTGAATCGTTTGCGACTCAAGACCTCAGGCTTAATTGTGGAATCGTGAATGAATCAGATCTGATAAATGAAGAGAGAGGTGACTCCTCGAACGTTCTCCCTTCCGGTGTCATTCTCTGGCGAATCCTCTCCTCTGTGAGTCTCGTGGGGGTTGTCGGGGCCTTGTGTTCGGACTATATTTGTTGCGGGTTTAGGTATTGCTTCTCGGGTTCTTGAACAAATTTTTTTGGTCGGGAGGCTCTCAACCGGTTGACAGTGTGCCTTTGACAACAATGACAATGATATTGAATAAGTGTGCTCCAAGTCCTCACTCGATGTTGTGGCTTCCTTCCTCATTAATGGCGGACCTTGGAGCTAGTGTGCCTGTTTGTTTGGATCCTAGATTTGGGTGCGTATATTCTCCCAGGTAAGGACGCTGAGGCTACAGCTGCAGCGCCAGAGTGGGCTTTGGGTCTAAGGCCAAGTGTAGTCATCCTTTTTTCCTCCTGCCGTAGCTTCATTTGACGTAGAATCGCCTTCTCCTTCAGGTTGTGGACCCTTCAGGAGCCATGTTGCCATTACATCTTACCAGAGTTCGATGACTTCTGATTGTAGGTGTGGATTGTGAGCCGCAACCTCCATTGTCGTTGTTGTTGCAACCGCGCTCTCCGCGCCCCTGACCGTGACCATGACCACCGCAACTACCATGGGAGCTCCCATCGCGCTGATGGGTTGCTGAGTTGGTGGAAGAGAAGATCTCACTCATGGAGGCCCGCTAGTCAAGACAAACCTCAACAGTCGGGAAATAAGCATAAAAGTTGGTGATACTCACTAGATCACCATGTTGTAATTGAAGCAAGAAGGGGCTTGTATACTCTGATCCCTAGCCGGTGAGCATGTAGCTGATGACTTCTTCATTAGAGAGGGGCTTGCCAAGGGATATCATAGCATCGACATACTCCTTTATATTGTTGAAGTAGGCGTATGAGGAGAACATTGTATGTAGCACATCCCAGACGGCATGGGAGGTGTTGAACATCGTCAGTTACCCCTGATGATATCACTCATCATGGAGGATGGAGGAGAGTAGTGCGACGAGGACGGCATGGTCCTCTTGGTAACATCAAAGAAACATTGGGTTTGGCACGGTGCGAGCGGCAGTGTCAGTGTGCTAAGTGATGGTTTCCAGTAGAATGGGAATGGTTCCATCGACACAGTCAAAGAAACAATGCGAGCCAGGGAGAGGGACACATTTTCCCCTTGTCAAGGAGATGATGATCATATTGGCTACTGAGAAGCACCGATGGAGGGTACAGTCACACCAAATACACCATCGATGAGAGCAAGGGTTGTTCCCCTGTGAGTGATTGGAAAACAGGGGGAAGGGATCACGTTGTGATACCAACCTACAAAGGGAATAATTGTCGTAAATCCTACGTACCATGTGTTTACTTGTTTATAGAGGTGTTGCTCTCTATTTACTTACTCATATGATGATTGGATTACAAGTTAGGATCAACAAAAGATCTCAATCATACCATAGTATACCAAATATGCACCTACGGACTATACAAGTATCTGCAAATAGCCAGGCATGCGGCAATTGACAAATAGATACATATATTCATATATCGTCGTCCCAGAGCTCCTCGAGTGATTTGTAAGGCCCATCGGGCGACATGAACCGCTCCCCCAAAGACACTCTCCTCTGTGGTATTGTGGCGATCATCCCCTTCTCCTCCTCGCTCAACTCCCACTCGAAGATCTCCATATTCTGCTTCAACCTCTCATTGTTGTAGCTCCTCGCCACGAAGCACACGCCCTGCTCGTATAGCCACCTCAACGCCACCTGTACACATCATTAACAAGACATGGTCAATGTTGATTTCTCTTACAATTCCAGAATATGAACATATATATTATATTCTAAATTTTCGGCGGTACCTTTTTTGACTGAAATATTTTCATAGTAATTTTGCAGGATTTGGGTGCATAGAGTCTATTTGTTTCACTTCTAAACAATTAATAGGAGTCAAAATGTCCAAAAAAAATTGGTGAACCAACATAAACTTCTTCCTTATATTGATTTCTAACAAGATTCAGCGTGCTAATGCCCAGAATAGAAGAACACACTTAAAAATAAAACGAGAATAAGATGTCACATACCATGAACTCATACGGCATGTTAAAAACATACGGAAATTCATAGATCATGTCTTTTGATAGTTGTTGTGTTTATTCTCTTATGAGGTTTGTGAGTTAGAGTCCCTTTGGCGTTGTGATGAATTGTGCTAATTAACCCCGTTTACCCAGCCCGTCTTTGCCAATTTTATTGCCTTCCAACTTGAAAAAGGTGTTTCATGAATAAAATTTATAGAAGTCTGTCTAGGACACATCTAGACGTAACATAATTATGTCACATCTAACCCGATGTCCATTATGTTTGTGGTCTGTTTTTTTGTCCCAGCTTTTTTTTCCCTTGTTACTTACGTTACTCATGGGAGATTAGATGTGACATCCTTAGAGCATCTCCAACAGATGCGCCAAACTAGCGCCGCGCCGCAAAATCCCCCGTTTTAGCGCGCGCGCAACCGGAATAGTTGCTCCAGCGGGCGCGCGAAAACAGCGCGTGCGGCATACGTAGTCCAGCGTGCGGGCCGAAACGCAATCGCGCGCCGCATATTTGCTGCGCCCGCTTCCGTGCGCTGGACTCTCGCGCGCTCGCTCGCACCTCCCACCCCCCATCCATACGTGTCGCGCGCGCGCTACATTTTAGCGCGGCTACTGGAGCCAGCGCTGCGCGCCGCGCCAAACCAGGCGATGGGCGCGCGCTATAACTGTTTTTTGCACGCGGCGTGTTCGGCGCCTGTTGAAGATGCTCTTAGAAAACATCTAGATGTAAATTAGACAAACTGAAACTTATATGTAGGAACTGAAATAATCTGACACAAGCTAATTTTGAATAATTTATCTTAGTATAAACTTTACAGCAATTTTTAGTGGTGAATTTTAGGAAAAGAAAACATTTGTTTCTTCACGTTTACCTGCGCGACGGTCTTGCCTCTCGCGGCGGCGACGTCGTGCAAGACGCCGCTCTCCATGACGGCGTCGGAGCCCCAGAAGGCGCCGTACGCGCCGAGCGACGAGTAGGCGGCGACGACGACGCCGTGCCGGGCGCACACCTCCCGCACCTTCTCCTGCCTCCACCCGACGTTCATCTCCACCTAGTTGACCGCCGGCGGCACGGCGGCGAGAGCCAGCAGCCTCTCCATCTTGGCCGCCGAGAAGTTGCTCACCCCGACGGACCTCGTCAGGCCCAGCCGATGGCACTCCTCCATGCCGTGCCACATGCCCTCCATGTCAAACTCCACCAGCGTGCCCTTGTCCACGGGGAGGTCGCCGGTGGTGGCGGCCACGTGCCAGTGGACGAGGAAGAGGTCAAGGTAGGCTGGGCCGAGGCGGGCGAGGGACTCGTGGAGCGCCGGGACGACGCGGCCCGGGCGCGCATCGGAGATCCAGAGCTTGGAGGTGACGAAGAGGTCGGCGCGGACGGACTCGGCTACGGCGGCGCCCACTGTCAGCTCCGTGCGGTACATGGAGGCCATGTCCAGGTGGCGGTAGCCGAGGCGGATGGCGTGCATGATGGTGTCCGCCAGGTCCGCCGGCTTGCTTTGTGACGCCCCAAGACCAGAGCTTCAGATGCCTTCCATGGTTTCCGGGTTTTCGTCGTGTGAGTTGTTTGTTTCTTTGCTTTCATCTTTGCATCATGTGCATTGCATCATGTCAGCATGCCATAAATCTTTTGCATCTCAACTAAATAAATTGTGTGGATCTTCGATCCATTTAAATCGAGGGAAGAGTGACTTCTCTTTATAACATATCCTCCCAATATTAGGGAGCTATATTAAATATCCCATTAACTTGGAATCACCCATCACACAATTGCATTACTCTTCAACTCTTCTTCTATCCGACTTAACTTCATATATTTTCCTTGTCATCTCTCTCTCAAGCCATACCCATGCTTCATCCCTCCCACTTCCTTCGTTTTTCATGTCTTTGCAAGCGACCTTATTCCTCCTCCATTAATGTTCATCTTTTCCCTATAAATCTTGCCTTTTTCCTACACCCTCTCTGTCAGATTTCATCCCATTCGAAGTTGTTTTGGTCAGGTTCAAAAATGATTGAAGTTTGAAAATAATTCAAACTATAATTATTTTTCTACCTTCTAAAAATGCCAGAGCAATTTATTCAAACCCTACATAAATCCAGGGTTCCAGATATATTTTTATATATCTCATATTCCTAACCAAAAACTCCTGGATTTTCCCCTTTATTGGTTGTTTATTTATATAAACAATAGTTTAAGAAAGGGAGGATTTTGGAAAGGAGAGGGAGCTCAGCCCAGCCGCGCAGCCCAGTTGCACCGACGCCCAGCCGCCCCAGCTATTCCTAACCCTAGGCTAGCGAGGCCCAGCCGCAGTCCTCCCTCTCCTCTCGATCCTTCTCCTCCTCGTTCCCTTCCACCGCCGCCACACAGGCATCGCTCAGCAGAGGAGAGACCAGCGTCGCCCGATCCCATCTCCCTCTCCCTTGTTCTCCCTGTGCCGCCACCCACACGCATCATACCAGGGATCTCGATCCCATCTCCTCTCCCACATGCGCTGCTCTTCCCTCCAGCGCCGCAGCCTACCTCTCCTCAATCCCCATCTTCCTCTCGATCCCGTTCGTCCTCATCTTTCTCCCGCTCTCCCTCTCTATGCCCGACCTCCTCCTCCGTCAGCCCCGCGCCCAGGTCTCCTTCTCCACGTTCGTCCTTCTCGCTGGGAGCCCCGGTGGATCCCCCTCGCCCTCGCTGTTTGGCACCGGCGCCGCCCTGCCGCTTCGGCCCCGCGGCGACCTCTCCTTCCTCCCGCAAGACCATGGCCAGGCCACCCCGGCCAGTCGCCTGCCGACGCCCTCCGCCAACCAGGAAGCAACATGGCTGCCCGTCCATGGAGATGAGCTGCACCGCCTTGGTCGCCTTGTGCTCTGCTCCACGCGCCCGTCGTGGAGCGCCCTGGCCTCGGTTCCGGCGGGTTCTTGTGCGCCCTCTCCCGACCAAGTCCCAGTCGCCAAGTCCACGGTCACCGCCGCGCGCATGCACCCCTGCATTGCTCCTACAGACACGCAGCCACCCATTAGCTCCTGTGATGCCTGCTGCCACCACTGTTTTTCCTTGGTCAAAGGAACAAACGCCTCCACCGGAGACCGCCAAGACAGTCCAGGATTCACCAAGTACCACGCCGTCGGTGTCCCTCCAAGTGTGATGTTGGAACGTGCATGACTACGCGGATTCGCCAAGTACCACGACGCTCGAAGACCTCGGATTCACCAGGTTCCCACGATGACGAGTGTGACCCTTCGGATGCGCCAAGTTCGTCTACACGAAAATGCCAAGTACCACTCATGTCAGCAAGAACCGCAAGTCGGATCCCGAATGATCGATGTCTCGTGGACTGTGTACAACTACCGTCGCTCCGAAGACGTTGGAGTCATCAAGTACCACTACGGACGTCCTAAGAATGTCTACTTCCTCTACTTGGCACCGAACGAGAGCCGTCCCGTTTGCACACTTCGAAGGTATAACCCCGAGACGACATCCGTGAACGAATGCATGCGATGTTTGGGATGCTCATGTTTGCACTGTGTCCAAATTGTGACTCGTTTCCTTGTCGCCAACTAGTGGGACACCCGGAATCCGGGAGCGCCCCACCATTTTTTGCACGCATCCGCACACTTCTCCTTTGCATCGGTATCTCAATCGAGTTACCGGAACCGGAATGTTGCCATGGCACCATTTTCGTTACCGTTGCCGTTGCACCCCTTTCTTTTCCACCACGGTGACAAATGCTTCATAATGCTCTTGTCAACTTTTAATAAAAATTGCATAAACTTGCACATGTCATCGGCATCATGATAACAACAATTAAAATGCATAAAATTGTCGTTGCATTAAATTGCTAATGCATATGGGATTTACTGGATTCGTTATTTGTTATATCCGGCCCCATTTAAATTGTTTAGTTGGTGTAGTTTTGTTATGCCTCACCTCTTGCCATGTTTAACAACATTTAAATTTGTTGAGTACCTAACCGGGAGTGAACTAAATAATTGATGTGGTGTTTCGTCAATATGCAACCCGTTGCATATTGAGCTCCACTTAACTTGTAGTATTGTTTGTGTACCTTGCCATGCCATGAATCGTTAAACCGGTCATGCATCATTCTTGATTGTGCACCATGCCATGATTATGCTGGTTGTTTACTATGTTGTTTGCTTCTTTCCGGGTTGCTTCTCTCGTTAGCTTCGGTTCCGTTCTGGAGTTGTGAGGATTCGTTCGTCTACGTCCGTTTGTCTTCTTCATGGACTCGTTCTTCTTCCTTGCGGGATTTCAGGCAAGATGACCATACCCTCGAAATCACTACTATCTTTGCTTGCTAGTTGCTCGCTCTTTTGCTATGCCGATGCTACGATACCTACCACTTGCTTATCATGCCTCCTATATTGTTGAACCAAGCCTCTAACCCACCTTGTCCTAGCAAACCATTGTTTGGCTATGTTACCGCTTTGCTCAGCCCCTCTTATAGCGTTGTTAGTTGCAGGTGAAGATTGAAGTTTGTTCCTTGTTGGAACATGGAGATGTTGTTCCTTGTTTGGAACATGTTTACTTGTTGGGATATCACAATATATCTTATTTAATTAATGCATCTATATACTTGGTAAAGGGTGGAAGGCTCGGCCTTATGCCTGGTGTTTTGTTCCACTCTTGCCACCCTAGTTTCCGTCATATCGGTGTTATGTTCCCGGATTTTGTGTTCCTTACGCGGTTGGGTATAATGGGAACCCCTTGACAGTTCGCTTTGAATAAAACTCCTCCAGCAAGGCCCAACCTTGGTTTTACCATTCGCCACCTAGCCTTTTTTCCCTTGGGTTAGGCCAGCCCAAGGGTCATCTTTATTTTAACCCCCCGGGCCAGTGCTTGTCTAAGTGTTGGTCCGAAATGGGCAGCCTGTGGGGCCACCTCGGGGAAACTTGAGGGCTGGTTTTACTCGTAGGTTGACCTATCCGGTGTTGCACTAAGAACGAGATATGTGCATCTCCCATCAGGATGTCGGCACATCGGGCGGCTTTGCTGGACTTGTTTTACCATTGTCGAGGATGTCTTGTAGAACCGGGATACCGAGTCGGATCGGAATGTCTCGGGAGGAGGTCTATTCCTTCGTTGACCGTGAGAGCTTGTCATGGGGTAAGTTGGGACCCCCCTGTAGGGATTTGAACTTTCGAAAGCCGTGCCCGCGGTTATGGGTAGATGGGAATTTGTTAACGTCCTGTTGTAGAAAACCTGAAGTTGACCTTGATTAAAATACATCAACCGCGTGTGTTACCATGATGGTCTCTTTCCGGCGGAGTCCGGGAAGTGAACACGGTGTTGGAGTTATGCTTGACGTAGGTTGTTCTAGGATCACTTCTTGATCATACTTTTATCGACCGTGCTTTGCCTTCTCTTCTCGCTCTCATTCGTGTATGTTAGCCACCATATATGCTAGTCGCTTGCTGCAGCTCCACCTCATACCTTTTACCTTACCTATAAGCTTAAATAGTCTTGATCACGAGGGTGCGAGATTGTTGAGTCCCCGTGACTCACAGATACTTCCAAAACCAGTTTGCAGGTGCCGATGTTACCAAGCAGGTGGCGCAACCAAGCTCAAGGAGGAGCTCGTTGAAGATCTTGTCCTTTGTGTCGTTTCGTTCTAGTTGATCAGTAGTGGAGCCCAGTTGGGGTCGATCGGGGATCTGTGTAGCATTTGGGGTTCTTCTTTTATTTTGGTTCTGTAGTCGGACCTTGATTTTATCTGGTTGATGTAATGCTTTATTCATGTATTTGTGTGAAGTGGCGATTGTAAGCCAACTATGTATCTCTTTCCCTTATGTATTACATGGGTTGTGTGAAGATTACCTCTCTTGCGACATTGCTTTCAATGCGGTTATGCCTCTAAGTCGTGCTTCGACACGTGGGAGATATAGCCGCATCGAGGGCGTTACATGCTTGGCGAGCCCGTGCCGAACCCCAGCATCGGCATGGCGTGGCCAGTGTTCAGGATCACGGACGGGATCGCCGTTGCCCGGGCACCAGCGCCATGCCCGTCGTCGCTGGCTCCGGTGGCCATGGATGGAGTTCTTTGTGATCGGTTGAGCGGTCGGGTCCAGTGTTTTTGACTTGCAGCACAATGGAGCGCACGAGAGGTCACCCTCCTGCTTGGCCAAGCACGGATTGTCTGATTGCCGTCTGCCAAGCTGAGTAGCAACTGACGCCATGTCAGGATCCAAGCGACGTGTAGGCGATATGTGATATTATTTTTTCCTTGAAATCTAAAAAGTGCTTACGCACTATTTAGACGAATCGAGCGGCCGGCTCTTGTCCGCATATTGACTCCCTCACTTATTGGATGCATGCATGGGCATATTTTGTCTCTTAGTGCATGCGATTGATGGCATTAAATGCGATCAGACTATACTACATGTGAATGGAAAAAACAGATCAACGTGTATTTACTTCGGATTTTCAATTTTTTTAAAACTCATATCTTTTAAACTACACATCGAAATTCAAATATGTCTTCACCATTGGATTCCTCGTGACGAGATCTTTGAAACTAAATCCCGCATGGGCATGTTTCGACGAATTTTTTTCGATGCCAACTTTTGTGCTATGTTGTGCAACTTTAGTACTACATCGTGCAACTTTTTCTCAAACCAATTTTTGGATCTGCATGATTCAATTTTCACGAGGTTGCAATGTAGCAACCATGACAACTTTGATGTGCAACTAGTCTACTATCCCGACCAACTATCAAGTAGTCGTTGTGCAACCCTCCTCCCTACTCGTGGATGCGTAGTTTTTCACTGCAAGCGATTTGTGCAAATTAGTCTATTGTTCAAGCCAACTGTCTATTAGTCAATATGCAACTCCTTCCCTTCCTATTTTATGGACATGTATTTTCAATTGGCGGGGGTAACAAACAGAGTTGCACATACTCTGCTAGGTAGTTGGCCAGGGCAACATACGAAGTTGCACATCCATGAGGGTTGTGAAAAGTTACATATAGACAGAGTGCGAAAGTTGCGAATCTCACTAGCAGGGATGGTTTGAACCGTGTGCTAGCAGGGAAACTACACATCCATGAGGGTATAGGAGAAAGTTGCAAATCACTGTTAGACGGTTGGCCGTGCCAGTATCCGAAGTTGCACAACCACTAATAGAAAGTTGGCGGATGCAGTAAATAGTGAAAGCACATCCACGGGCAAGCGGAAAGTTGCACGTCAGTTACTAGGCAGTTGGCCCGAGCAACGGACGAAATTGCTCATCTCACTGGAAGGGGTAGTTTGAGGGGGTGGAGGTGACATCAGTGAAAACTACACATCCACAGGGTAGGCGGAAAGTTGCACATCCACGGTCAGCTGGTTGCACATCGACTATTAGGCAGTTGCACAAAACGAGGTACTAAATTGCACAAAAAAAATTCATCGAAACATACCCATGCGGGATCTAGTTTCGAAGAGCACGTCGTAAGGGTTTCAAGGGTGAAATCGGATCTTAATTTCGATGTTTGGTTTAAAAGTTATGGCTTTTAAAATAAAAAACAACTTTAAATTAATGTGTTCACACCTGGTTGCTTTCCAATCCGTAATTAAAAACATGATGCATGCCCTTTCTACCTTTTTTACAATGGGAAAGAATTTTTTTTTCTTTTTTGTTTGATGGGACATAAACTTGCTAAAAGTGACAGCCGCTGCGGAGCGCTAGCAAGCGCCCTGCCGCTTGCTAGACATGTCCTATTTTTTCACAATTAGCTACTCCCTCTGTCCCAAAATATAAGAACGTTTTTCACACTACACTAGTGTCAGAAACGTTCTTATATTATGGGACGAAGGGAGTACATGTGATTCGCCTGGATTTGGAATTTGGGTCGGTTGAATTTGGTTTGAAGGAAGGAGCTCCTCCGAGAAGCCCTCTGGGTTTATCTTATGACGGGCAAGCGGCCCGATTATCTATCTTAAGATGGCAGTGGACCTCTATCCATTTTAAGGATGTTAGGGATGATGTGGGTGCTAGAGGGATGTCGGGGACGGCAGCTGAATGGAGGGCGGGGCGGCGAGGCGCGAGAGCCGCCGGTGACGGGCATGGTGACTGGCGTTCAGTCAGTGGTCTGTGGGAACGGTTGGGGAAGAAGACATCGAAAGGTTGGAGAAAGCATCTGACTATTCATTTTACATTTAACAGCTAGAAATAACCGACTAACCCAAATTAATTATTCAGTCGACTTAACCTAGCCACTTCTTTGTCTCGTTGTAGCGCTTCTGTTCTGGGGCATTTCTTTTCAATAATGCTCTATCTACAAATAGGCTACGTAAAGTAACGTAATCTTCCTAACTATAAATCCTCTTCCCCCTGATTTCAACCGGGGTGGGCCTCAGCCACTAATCCTTGTCCAATTAACTACCTCCACATCACCTTTTACGTAAAATCCTCACGTAAGTTTACATGGGTCTAGCATTACTTATTTTTTTTCTAATGATCTCGCTGTAGGATTCTTGTTAGGAGTGGGCTACAAATGACCTTTTGGTGCTCTGTTGCTTTCCGTCCCACCCTTTTCTTATTGTTGGCTTGTTATCGGAACCAGTGATATTTTATAGAAAAAGGTATGTTTGGTCATTTTCAAGGTACTAATCTTGGGAGAGAAAAGCCTAAAGTATGAATTTTCTTTTGTTCTGTTTCCAGTGAAAGTGAAATGTGTTATTAATTCATTAACTCAAATTGATTGCACACTTTAGGCTAAAAACTCCAGAAATGGTCAGTTTGAGCCATAAACTTGTTTATGTTTATTTTTGAGAAATATAATCTCATTTGTCTGATTAATTAAGGCCAAAATTGATTGGGAGGGAAAAAAGGGTCCACGTATGAGTGACTGAGTCAGCAAAAGCGGCCCATGGTGTTAGAGATATATTTGGTACTTAGAGATTGTCCGGAATTAGATAGAAATTATTTTCATCTTATCTTTAGAAGGCGTCTTGTCCTCAAAGTTTTGTATTTAATATATACCCGCCTTTAAGGCTCAATAATACAACATCGAATTCGGCCGGTCTCCCTTTCTATTCCTCTATATATGGAGCCAAAAACATCCGACAACGTATAAGTGACGCAGGTTGCAGGGCGAGAGTAAAACGGACATCTTATCTAAGCAAAAGGGCTTATATTAGGGACATGGAGGCTCGTCTCGGTTGCACATGCACCCTCAATGAAGAGTAAATTTTAAAAAAATTAAGACCCTGATTTTTAATAACATTATGAGTGTTTCATTTTTTGTGTAATTCTTTGTGATAGTACGACATTAGTGGAGGTCCGGGCAGAAAACACAAAATCAATTATCCAAATACACTATTTTTAAAGCATTTTGGAACATCTTTTTTTTGCCGACAGATACATAAATGTCGTTTCATCATGAAAATTTACACGTACTAAGAAAACTAAGCAATGTTTGTTGTAAAAAAAATACATTTTTTATTTTCTATACCTGTTGTATTTTACTGTTCATACTAAGAGTATTTGAGCCCTGGTGTAGAGTGACACTTTTTGTTATATTAGGGTGTAATCTTGGATATAAGAACCTAAAGTTTGATTATTATTTTTGTTTGACTTTTAGGGCCAAGCCCAGGGATGATACAATAATGAATGTTGTTTAATAAACCCATCCTTTATATTTTCTATGAGTTTTCTCAAAGGTTGATCTTAGTCAACTCGGACTTAATCGAGTAACATATAACACGTAAAAAAGAAAAAGAAAAACTAAAAAGAGACACGGATCTTCATGTAAGATCTTACGAATATAACATCGACTAAGACGTAGCTAAGACTCATTCGACTTAAGTTTAACAAAACCGTCTTTTCAGTTGCCAACTTCGGTACCTTTTTTTGTATGACCCAAACTTTGGTCCTGATTTACATGGTTGCCAAGTTATTTCATACCAATGTCTTTTTGCCAACTCAAGTTCATTTTAAGGTAAACGTTAGATAATTCATGGGGAGACGATTTGTGACACAGGGGCACGGGCAACGAGGCCATCTCACCTGCTTCTTCTTTATGCTTTCGAATTCGAGTGTTTTCAATCTTTTAACCAAAAGTATAAATTAAGTTTGTTTTCAGATTTGTGTCCCTTGTAACGAGGTTTTTCAAATAATACCAATTTTAAATATATTTTGACATGTTTTCTAAACTTTGCTAAGGTTAAAATCCGTTGAACGACAAATCGCTAAGTTGAGGACTGAGAACTTAAACACATGTGGGGACTCCAATGAGCAAATTGTGAGGTCGGATACGTTCTTCCTTCGAATTTCCCTTGTATGAAAGTTCATTCGATAGGTACAAATCAAGCAGAGAACATGCACGATTATGTAACTTATGTTGAGGTCCCCTCCATCCAAACTCCAAGTAAAATATGTCAAATTAGATAGCCCTGACCCTCTCACGACCCCCTCAATGCCGCCACCCTAGGGTGGCGCCAGGGGGATCAGATCCCAGCGCCGCCAGCCCCCCACCCCACAGCGAAAGATCCTGCTACCATTGCCGCTGCCGTTGGCCGCGGTGGCGGCGTAGCCCGGTGCCAAGGCGTAGAGGCAGGAGGAGGCTGCGGCTGAAGGAAATATGCCCTAGAGGGAATAATAAAGTTATTATTTATTTATTTATTTCATGATAAATATTTATTATTCATGCTAGAATTGTATTAACTGGAAACATAATACATGTGTGTGAATACATAGACAAACAGAGTGTCACTAGTATGCCTCTACTTGACTAGCTCGTTGATCAAAGATGGTTATGTTTCCTAACCATAGACATGAGTTGTCATTTGATAAACGGGATCACATCATTAGGAGAATGATGTGATTAACTTGACCCATTCCGTTAGCTTAGCACTTGATCGTTTTAGTTTACTGCTATTGCTTTCTTCATAACTTATACATGTTCCTATGACTATGGATTATGCAACTCCCGATTACATAAGGAACACTTTGTGTGCTACCAAACATCACAACTTAACTGGGTGTTATAAAGGTGCTCTACAGGTGTCTCCGAAGGTACTTGTTGAGTTGGCATAGATCGAGATTAGGATTTGTCACTCCGATTGTCGGAGAGGTATCTCTGGGCCCTCTCGGTGATGCACATCACTATAATCCTTGCAAGCAATACAACTAATGAGTTAGTTGCGGGATGATGCATTACGGAACGAGTAAAGAGACTTGCCGGTAACATACCGACGATCGAATCTCGGGCAAGTAACATACCGATGACAAAGGGAACAACGTATGTTGTTATGCTATTTGACCGATAAAGATCTTCGTAGAATATGTAGGAGCCAATATGAGAATCCAG
Organism: Triticum monococcum; assembly: GCA_034509565.1. Classification (NCBI taxonomy): domain Eukaryota; kingdom Viridiplantae; phylum Streptophyta; class Magnoliopsida; order Poales; family Poaceae; genus Triticum; species Triticum monococcum. The sequence continues at coordinate 576,746,542 of CM067847.1, forward strand.
GTTCCGCTATTGGTTATTGACTGGAGACGTGTCTCGGTCATGTCTACATAGTTCTCGAACCCGTAGGGTCCGCACGCTTAACGTTCAGTGACGATCGGTATTATGAGTTTATGTGATTTGATGTACCGAAGGTAGTTCAGAGTCCCGGATGTGATCACGGACATGATGAGGAGTCTCGAAATGGTCGAGACATAAAGATTAATATATTGGACGACTATATTCGGATACCGGAAGTGTTCCGGGTGATTTCAGAGAAAACCAGAGTGCCGGAGGGTTACCGGAACCCCCCCCCCCCCCGGGAGAAGTAATGGGCCACATGGGCCTTAGTGGAGAGAGAGAGAGAGCCGCCCAGGGCAGGCCGCGCGCCCCTCCCCCTCTGGTCCGAATTGGACTAGGGAAAGGGGGGAGGCGCCCCCCTTTCCTTCTCCCTCTCCTCCTTCCTTCCCCCTCCTAGTAGGAGTAGGAAAGGGGAGTCCTACTCCTACTAGGAGGAGGAGGACTCCTCCTGGCGTGCCCTGCAAGGGCCGTCCGGCTTGAAGGAAATATGCCCTAGAGGCAATAATAAAGTTATTATTTATTTCCTTATATCATGATAAATGTTTATTATTCATGCTAGAATTGTATTAACCGGAAACATAATACATGTGTGAATACATAGACCAACAGAGTGTCACTAGTATGCCTCTACTTGACTAGCTCGTTAATCAAAGATGGTTATGTTTCCTAACCATGAACAAGGAGTTGTTATTTGATTAACGAGGTCACATCATTAGTAGAATGATCTGATTGACATGACCCATTCCATTAGCTTAGCACCCGATCGTTTAGTATGTTGCTATTGCTATCTTCATGACTTATACATGTTCCTATAACTATGAGATTATGCAACTCCCGTTTACCGGAGGAACACTTTGGGTACTACCAAACGTCACAACGTAACTGGGTGATTATAAAGGAGTACTACAGGTGTCTCCAATGGCAGATGTTGGGTTGGCGTATTTCGAGATTAGGGTTTGTCACTCCGATTGTCGGAGAGGTATCTCTGGGCCCTCTCGGTAATACACATCACATAAGCCTTGCAAGCACTGCAACTAAATAGTTAGTTGTGACATGATGTATTACGGAACGAGTAAAGAGACTTGCCGGTAACGAGATTGAACTAGGTATTGGATACCGACGATCGAATCTCGGGCAAGTAACATACCGATGACAAAAGGAACAACGTATGTTGTTATGCGGTCTGACCGATAAAAGATCTTCGTAGAATATGTAGGAGCCAATATGGGCATCCAGGTCCCGCTATTGGTTATTGACCGGAGACGTGTCTCGGTCATGTCTACATTGTTCTCGAACCGTAGGGTCCGCACGCTTAACGTTACGATGACAGTTATTATGAGTTTATGCATTTTTGATGTACCGAAGGTTGTTCGGAGTCCCGGATGTGATCACGGACATGACGAGGAGTCTCGAAATGGTCGAGACGTAAAGATTGATATATTGGAAGCCTATGTTTGGACATCGGAAGTGTTCCGGGTGAAATCGGGATTTTACCGGAATACCGGGAGGGTTACCGGAACCCCCCGGGAGGCTAATGGGCCTATTGGGCCTTAGTGGAAAATAGAGAAGAGGCAGCCCACAGCCTAGCCGGCGCCCCCCCCTTCCCCAAGTCCTAGTAGGACTAGGAAAGGTGGGCCGGCCACCTCTCTCTCTTTCCCCCTTCCGGGAATCCTAGTTGGACTAGGATTGGAGGGGGAGTCCTACTCCCGATGGGAGTAGGACTCTCCTGCGCCCCCACCTTGGCCGGCCAGCCCCTCCTCCCTTGCTCCTTTATATACGGGGGCAGGGGGCACCCCAAGACACACAAGTTGATCCTTGAGATCGTTCCTTAGCCGTGTGCGGTGCCCCCTTCCACCAAATTCCACCTCGATCATACCGTTGTAGTGCTTAGGCGAAGCCCTGCGTCGGTAGTACATCAAGATCGTCACCACGCCGTCGTGCTGACGGAACTCTTCCTCGACGCTTTGCTGGATCGGAGCCCGAGGATCGTCATCGAGCTGAACGTGTGCTAAGAACTCGGAGGTGCCGGAGTAACGGTGCTTGGATCGGTTGGATCGGGAAGAAGACGTACGACTACTTCCTCTACGTTGTGTGATCGCTTCCGCAGTCGGTCTGCATTGGTACGTAGACAACACTCTCCCCTCTCGTTGCTGTGCATCACCATGATCTTGCGTGTGCGTAGGAAATTTTTTGAAATTACTGCGTTCCCAACAGTGGCATCCGAGCCTAGGTTCTATGGTTTGATGTTATATGCACGAGTAGAACACAAGTGAGTTGTGGGCGATACAAGTCATACTGCCTACGAGCATGTCATACTTTGGTTCGGCGGTATTGTTGGTTGAGACGATCCGGACCAACCTTACGCATACTCTTATGCGAGACCGGTTCCCTCGACGTGCTTTGCACATAGATGGCTTGCGGAAGACTGTCTCTCCAACTTTAGTTGAACCAAGTGTGACTACGCCCGGTCCTTGAGAAGGTTAAAACGGAGTCTATTTGACGAACTATCGTTGTGGTTTTGATGTGTAGGTGAGATGAGTTCTTACTTAAAGCCCGTAGCAGCCACGTAAAACTTGCAACAACAAAGTAGAGGACGTCTAACTTGTTTTTGCAGGGTATGTTGTGATGTGATATGGTCAAGGCATGATGCTGATTTTATTGTATGAGATGATCATGTTTTGTAACTAAGTTATCGGCAACTAGCAGGAGCCATATGGTTGTCGCTTTATTGTATGCAATGCAATCGCGATGTAATGCTTTACTAGATTACTAAACGGTAGTAATAGTCGAGAAAGCATAAGATTGGCGAGACGACAACGATGCTACGATGGAGATCAAGGTGTCGCGCCGGTGACGATGGTGATCATGACGATGCTTCGGAGATGGAGATCACAAGCACAAGATGATGATGGCCATATCATATCACTTATATTGATTGCATGTGATGTTTATCCTTTTATGCATCTTATCTTGCTTTGATTGACGGTAGCATTATAAGATGATCTCTCACTAAATTATCAAGAAGTGTTCTCCCTGAGTATGCACCGTTGCCAAAGTTCGTCGTGCCCAGACACCACGTGATGATCGGGTGTGATAAGCTCTACGTCCATCTACAACGGGTGCAAGCCAGTTTTGCACACGCAGAATACTCAGGTTATACTTGACGAGCCTAGCATATGCAGATATGGCCTCGGAACACAGAGACCGAAAGGTCGAGCGTGAATCATATAGTAGATATGATCAACATGACGATGTTCACCATTGAAAACTACTCCATCTCACGTGATGATCGGTTATGGTTTAGTTGATTTGGATCACGTGATCACTTAGAAGATTAGAGGGATGTCTATCTAAGTGGGAGTTCCTAAATAATTTGATTAACTGAACTTAAACTTATCATGAACTTAGTACCTGATAGTATCTTGCTTGTTTATGTTGCTTGTAGATAGATGGCTCGTGCTATTGTTCCGTTGAATTTTAATGCGTTCCTTGAGAAAGCAAAGTTGAAAGATGATGGTAGCAATTACACGGACTGGGTCCGTAACCTGAGGATTATCCTCATTGCTGCACAGAAGAATTACGTCCTGGAAGCACCGCTGGGTGACAGGCCTGCTGCTGGAGCAACGCCAGATGTTATGAACGTCTGGCAAAGCAAAGCTGATGACTACTCGATAGTTCAGTGTGCCATGCTTTACGGCTTAGAATCGGGACTTCAACGACGTTTTGAACGTCATGGAGCATATGAGATGTTCCAGGAGTTGAAGTTAATATTTCAAGCAAATGCCCGAATTGAGAGATATGAAGTCTCCAATAAGTTCTATAGCTGTAAGATGGAGGAGAACAGTTCTGTCAGTGAGCATATACTCAAAATGTCTGGGTATAATAATCACTTGATTCAGATGGGAGTTAATCTTCCAGATGACTGCGTCATTGACAGAATTCTCCAATCACTGCCACCAAGCTACAAGAGCTTCGTGATGAACTATAATATGCAAGGGATGAACAAGACTATTCCCGAGCTCTTCGCAATGCTGAAAGCTGCGGAGGTAGAAATCAAAAAGGAGCATCAAGTGTTGATGGTTAACAAAACCACTAGTTTCAAGAAAAAGGGCAAAGGGAAGAAGAAGGGAAACTTCAAGAAGAACAGCAAACAAGTTGCTGCTCAGGAGAAGAAACCCAAGTCTGGACCTAAGCCTGAAACTGAGTGCTTCTACTGCAAGCAGACTGGTCACTGGAAGCGGAACTGCCCCAAGTATTTGGCGGATAAGAAGGATGGCAAAGTGAGCAAAGGTATATGTGATATACATGTTATTGATGTGTACCTTACTAGAGCTCACAGTAGCACCTGGGTATTTGATACTGGTTCTGTTGCTAATATTTGCAACTCGAAACAGGGACTACGGAATAAGCGGACACTAGCAAAGGACGAGGTGACGATGCGCGTGGGAAACGGTTCCAAAGTCGATGTGATCGCGGTCGGCACGCTACCTCTACATCTACCTTCGGGATTAATACTAGACCTAAATAATTGTTATTTGGTGCCAGCGTTGAGCATGAACATTATATCTGGATCTTGTTTAATGCGAGACGGTTATTCATTTAAATCAGAGAATAATGGTTGTTCTATTTATATGGATAATATCTTTTATGGTCATGCACCTTTGAAGAGTGGTCTATTCTTGTTGAATCTCGAAGATAGTAATACACATATTCATAATGTAGAAGCCAAAAGATGCAAAGTTAATAATGATAGTGCAACTTATTTGTGGCACTGCCGTTTAGGTCATATCGGTGTAAAGCGCATGAAGAAACTCCATACTGATGGGCTTTTGGAATCACTTGATTATGAATCACTTGGTACTTGCGAACCGTGCCTCTTAGGCAAGATGACTAAAACACCGTTCTCCGGTACTATGGAGAGAGCAACAGATTTGTTGGAAATCATACATACCGATGTATGTGGTCCGATGAATATTGAGGCTCGCGGCGGATATCGTTATTTTCTCACCTTCACAGATGATTTAAGCAGATATGGGTATATCTACTTAATGAAACATAAGTCTGAAACATTTGAAAAGTTCAAAGAATTTCAGAGTGAAGTTGAAAATCATCGTAACAAGAAAATAAAGTTTCTACGATCTGATCGTGGAGGAGAATATTTGAGTTACGAGTTTGGTGAACATTTGAAAAATTGTGGAATAGTTTCGCAACTCACGCCACCCGGAACACCACAGCGTAATGGTGTGTCCGAACGTCGTAATCGTACTTTACTAGATATGGTACGATCTATGATGTCTCTTACTGATTTACCTCTATCGTTTTGGGGTTATGCTTTAGAGACGGCCGCATTCATGTTAAATAGGGCACCATCAAAATCCGTTGAGACGACGCCTTATGAACTATGGTTTGGCAAGAAACCAAAGTTGTCGTTTCTTAAAGTTTGGGGCTGCGATGCTTATGTGAAAAAGCTTCAACCTGATAAGCTCGAACCCAAAGCGGAGAAATGTGTCTTCATAGGATACCCAAAGGAAACTATTGGGTATACCTTCTATCACAGATCCGAAGGCAAGACATTCGTTGCCAAGAATGGATCATTTCTAGAGAAGGAGTTTCTCTCGAAAGAAGTGAGTGGGAGGAAAGTAGAACTTGACGAGGTAACTGTACCTGCTCCCTTATTGGAAAATAGTACATCACAGAAAACTGTTTCTGCGACACCTATGCCAATCAGTGAGGAAGCTAATGATGATGATCATGAAGCTTCAGAACAAGATACTACTGAGCCACGTAGATCAACCAGAGTGAGATCCGCACCAGAGTGGTACGGTAATCCAGTTCTGGAAGTCATGATGCTAGATCATGATGAACCTACAAACTATGAAGAAGCGATGGTGAGCCCAGATTCCGCAAAGTGGCTTGAGGCCATGAAATCTGAGATGGGATCCATGTATGAAAACAAAGTATGGACTTTGGTTGACTTGCCCGATGATCGGCAAGCAATTGAGAATAAATGGATCTTCAAGAAAAAGACTGACGCTGACGGTAATATTACTGTCTATAAAGCTCGACTTGTCGCGAAAGGTTTTCGACAAGTTCAAGGGGTTGACTACGATGAGACTTTCTCACCCGTAGCGATGCTTAAATCTGTCAGAATCATGTTAGCTATTGCCGCATTTTATGATTATGAAATTTGGCAAATGGATGTAAAAACCGCATTCCTTAATGGATTTCTGGAAGAAGAGTTGTATATGATGCAACCAGAAGGTTTTGTCGATCCAAAAGGAGCTAACAAAGTATGCAAACTCCAGCGATCCATTTATGGACTGGTGCAAGCATCTCGGAGTTGGAATAAACGCTTTGATAGTGTGATCAAAGCATTTGGCTTTATACAGACTTTTGGAGAAGCCTGTATTTACAAGAAAGTGAGTGGGAGCTCTGTAGCATTTCTGATATTATATGTGGATGACATATTGCTAATTGGAAATGATATAGAATTTCTGGATAGCATAAAGGGATATTTGAATAAAAGTTTTTCGATGAAAGACCTCGGGGAAGCTGCATACATATTAGGCATAAAGATCTATAGAGATAGATCAAAACGCTTAATTGGACTTTCACAATGCACATACCTTGACAAAATTTTGAAGAAGTTCAAGATGGATCAAGCAAAGAAAGGGTTCTTGTCTGTGCTACAAGGTGTGAAGTTGAGTAAGACTCAATGCCCGACCACTTCAGAAGATAGAGAGAATATGAAAGATGTTCCCTATGCTTCAGCCATAGGCTCTATCATGTATGCAATGCTGTGTACCAGACCTGATGTGTGCCTTGCTATAAGTTTAGCAGGGAGGTACCAAAGTAATCCAGGGGTGGATCACTGGACAGCGGTCAAGAACATCCTGAAATACCTGAAAAGGACTAAGGATATGTTTCTCGTATATGGAGGTGACAAAGAGCTCACCGTAAGAGGTTACGTTGATGCAAGCTTTGACACTGATCCGGACGATTCTAAATCGCAAACCGGATACGTGTTTACTTTAAACGGTGGAGCTGTCAGTTGGTGCAGTTCTAAACAAAGCGTCGTAGCGGGATCTACATGTGAAGCGGAGTACATAGCTGCTTCGGAAGCAGCAAACGAAGGAGTCTGGATGAAGGAGTTCATATCCGATCTAGGTGTCATACCTAGTGCATCGGGTCCAATGAAAATCTTCTGTGACAATACTGGTGCAATTGCCTTAGCAAAGGAATCCAGATTTCACAAGAGGACCAAACACATCAAGAGACGCTTCAACTCCATCCGGGATTTAGTCCAGGTGGGAGACATAGAGATTTGCAAGATACATACGGATCTGAATGTTGTAGACCCGTTGACTGAGCCTCTTCCACGAGCAAAACATGATCAGCACCAAGGCTCCATGGGTGTTAGAATCATTGCTGTGCAATCTAGATTATTGACTCTAGTGCAAGTGGGAGACTGAAGGAAATATGCCCTAGAGGCAATAATAAAGTTATTATTTATTTCCTTATATCATGATAAATGTTTATTATTCATGCTAGAATTGTATTAACCGGAAACATAATACATGTGTGAATACATAGACCAACAGAGTGTCACTAGTATGCCTCTACTTGACTAGCTCGTTAATCAAAGATGGTTATGTTTCCTAACCATGAACAAGGAGTTGTTATTTGATTAACAAGGTCACATCATTAGTAGAATGATCTGATTGACATGACCCATTCCATTAGCTTAGCACCCGATCGTTTAGTATGTTGCTATTGCTATCTTCATGACTTATACATGTTCCTATAACTATGAGATTATGCAACTCCCGTTTACCGGAGGAACACTTTGGGTACTACCAAACGTCACAACGTAACTGGGTGATTATAAAGGAGTACTACAGGTGTCTCCAATGGCAGATGTTGGGTTGGCGTATTTCGAGATTAGGGTTTGTCACTCCGATTGTCGGAGAGGTATCTCTGGGCCCTCTCGGTAATACACATCACATAAGCCTTGCAAGCACTGCAACTAAATAGTTAGTTGTGACATGATGTATTACGGAACGAGTAAAGAGACTTGCCGGTAACGAGATTGAACTAGGTATTGGATACCGACGATCGAATCTCGGGCAAGTAACATACCGATGACAAAAGGAACAACGTATGTTGTTATGCGGTCTGACCGATAAAAGATCTTCGTAGAATATGTAGGAGACAATATGGGCATCCAGGTCCCGCTATTGGTTATTGACCGGAGACGTGTCTCGGTCATGTCTACATTGTTCTCGAACCGTAGGGTCCGCACGCTTAACGTTACGATGACAGTTATTATGAGTTTATGCATTTTTGATGTACCGAAGGTTGTTCGGAGTCCCGGATGTGATCACGGACATGACGAGGAGTCTCGAAATGGTCGAGACGTAAAGATTGATATATTGGAAGCCTATGTTTGGACATCGGAAGTGTTCCGGGTGAAATCGGGATTTTACCGGAATACCGGGAGGGTTACCGGAACCCCCCGGGAGGCTAATGGGCCTATTGGGCCTTAGTGGAAAATAGAGAAGAGGCAGCCCACAGCCTAGCCGGCGCCCCCCCCTTCCCCAAGTCCTAGTAGGACTAGGAAAGGTGGGCCGGCCACCTCTCTCTCTTTCCCCCTTCCGGGAATCCTAGTTGGACTAGGATTGGAGGGGGAGTCCTACTCCCGATGGGAGTAGGACTCTCCTGCGCCCCCACCTTGGCCGGCCAGCCCCTCCTCCCTTGCTCCTTTATATACGGGGGCAGGGGGCACCCCAAGACACACAAGTTGATCCTTGAGATCGTTCCTTAGCCGTGTGCGGTGCCCCCTTCCACCAAATTCCACCTCGATCATACCGTTGTAGTGCTTAGGCGAAGCCCTGCGTCGGTAGTACATCAAGATCGTCACCACGCCGTCGTGCTGACGGAACTCTTCCTCGACGCTTTGCTGGATCGGAGCCCGAGGATCGTCATCGAGCTGAACGTGTGCTAAGAACTCGGAGGTGCCGGAGTAACGGTGCTTGGATCGGTTGGATCGGGAAGAAGACGTACGACTACTTCCTCTACGTTGTGTGATCGCTTCCGCAGTCGGTCTGCGTTGGTACGTAGACAACACTCTCCCCTCTCGTTGCTGTGCATCACCATGATCTTGCGTGTGCGTAGGAAATTTTTTGAAATTACTGCGTTCCCAACACGGCCTCCCCCCTTGTTCCTTTATATACAGGGGCATGGGGCACCCTAGGACACACAAGTTGATTGTTCCAAGCCGTATGCGGTGCCCCCCCCCACCGTAATCCACCTCGATCATATCGTAGCGGTGCTTAGGCGAAGCCCTGCGTCGGTAGCAACATCATCACCATCATCACACCATCCTGCTGACGGAACTCTCCTGTGAAGCTCTGCTAGATCGGAGTTCGTGGGACGTCATCGAGCTGAACGTGTGCTGAACTCAGAGGTGTCGTACGTTCGGTACTTGGATCGGTCGGATTGTGAAGACATACGACTACATCAACCATGTTCTCATAACGCTTCCGCTTACGGTCTACGAGGGTACGTGGACGATACTCTCCTCTCTCGTTGCTATGCATCACCATGATCTTGTGTGTGCGTAGGAATTTTTTTGAAATTACTACGTTCCCTGACAACGGCAACCTCTCGAGGCGACTAGGGAACCTTAGGCTGGGGGCTTCGCACCGCGGCCAGGGCGGCTCCCTGGCCATGCGATGGCAACCGACGACCCCATGGATGGTGGTGCTGGCAATGGTGAGCATGGCGGCGGCCGCTGATCTGGATCCCACCCAGATCCGTCATTGATTTTCACGTGGATGGTCAGTGACACGATGAGGGCTCCGGTGAGGGGATGGAGGATCCCCACCGAAGTACCGACAGCGGCATATGTCTTTATGGCGAAGCTTCGTGTAGTTCCAGCCAGCCGTGAGATTGGGACGACGCGGCTTCACTGAAAACTGTGCCTGATTGCGGTCTTAGCGCATGATGGCGGCGTCTTTGACGTCGTTTCCTTCTCAAGGCATCGTTGTTGAAGGTCACGTCAACTCGATCGAGATGTTCTGGGGGAAACCCTAGATCTGGGTCTACTAGATCAAATGACGCTGGCGCCTTCGGTGTCGTTCTACCTCCCGGGGGCATCATTTTGGAGCAAGTGCTAGCTGGAGGGGACGGGAGGAGGAGCGGTGTTACATCTACCACAAGGCCAACGGCGGATCCCGACGGCATGGGGCTGCGGAGTTTTGGTGACGGGCGCGTGTGGATGGATACGTGCAGGATGGTGGCGTTGTCTGACGTCGTGTGGCGTCGACGGCAAGCCTGACAAGGTCGGTCAGTACCTGCTCTAGAGATGGATCGGTGGAGACGACGACGGCGACCTCTGAGAGTGCGCCGGATCGGACCCAGTCTCAGCATTGTGGCTTGGTTGGGGCATCCGGCTTTAGATGTTAGGTTTTGATGCGATATCTGTTTGGTATTCGGCTCGGACATGTGACATCCTTCCATCAAGGGGATAGGAGTAGCGACAGGTGTTGCCAAGATGGTGGCTTTAGGCTTACTGATGTATTACTTTGTAAGGCCTTTCAGAATAATTAGTAAAATGGTTGCATGCATTGACCATATGCAGAGGCCAGAGGTATATCATCCTTCTCTAAAAAATGATATTTATATTGACCTGTCCAGTGAGTTTCTCATGGAGCTGATATATTTCATTGCATATTATCGAAGTCATTAGAACAAATCAAATAGCATAACCTAAATTTATGATTTTTTGTTTCGTAAATAAACTAATTTGGCGATTAAGGGCATCTTCAACGTCATCTCTCAAAACACCCACATACACCGGATTGAGTTGTTCGGACGTAGTTTGTCATGTAACGTGTACTCGTATTTGTTCCTGAACGCGTCTGCTTCTTCCAATTCTAGCAAACCGGACGCAAACTCAAGGAGGTTTGTGGGCGTCCGAACATTCGCCACATACGCGTTGAACATCCCCAGCCCACTCAATCCCCCCGCACCACTTTTTGGCCACTTTGTCCCCCTTTCCTTACTCTGCATCCGCACCCTCTTCGCCGTTGCTGCCGCCCAAGCATTGCTAGACGACGTTTGCAACCCCCACCCATGCGCCTTCCCTTCTTGGTCTATGCCGTCGTCCATCCAGGATCCATCTGCAGCCAGGTACCCTCCGCCCCTGTCGACGCCATCCATGACGAGCACCAGGCTCGATAAGTGTTCGGTCAAATGCCGTCGAGCTACTTTGTTGACCTTTTTGTTGTTTTCTAGTAAAGGCCGATTAGTTAACCTAGTAGGCTTCTAAAATAAAGCTAGGTAGATGGCAACTTATTTCCACGACCCCAACTAAGCCACAAAAAAATGGCCCTAAGCACGATATGGTGAGGTACTCGGTGATGGGAGGATTAGTTGCTATGTGATGCGTGAAAGATCGTGTATACAAATTTTGTAGGCATGAGGCAAGGGGCACTCGATGATGAAGCTATGTACCTAGGGTAGGGGCACGGACCTGTCCAAAAGAGCCCTACCCAAGGACATCCCTAGAAGAAGTCACCTTTCAATCGACTTGAAGGTACCCACTCGACGGGTTTAAGACACTCGACCAAGAAGCTACCACTCGACAGTGAAGCCAACCACTTGACTGCTAGGAGATCTAAAGTCATTCCGCAGGCAAACGGTCGGCTATTAAGTAGTCTTTATGGTCATTATAGCGCTTCATTACCAGCGTTACCAATAATGCCCCGCATTAATGTACATTGAACCCTTGATAACGTGGGCTGGCCGGGGTCCTGGCGAACTCTATATAAGCCACCCCCCACCTCAGTATCAAGGGTTCGCACCCCTATTATTCACACGCATATAATCCAATCGACCGCCTCCGGGCACCGAGACGTAGGGCTGTTACTTCCTCCGCGAAGGGCCTGAACTCGTACATCTTGGTGTGTTTACAACTTCCCAATAGCTGAGATATAGCCTCTCCATACACACACCCCTACATCACTGTCAGAGTTAGAACCACGACAATTGGCGCCCACCTTGGGGCAGGAATCTTAGCGCTTGATTGGAGAAGTTGCGATTCTTCCGATCCCTTTGATCATGGTTTCGTGCGAAGTTTTGGTGGAGGGCCGCGAGATCTGTCTCGGCGCGCTCACATTCATCGCAGATGACTCCGCTTGGCTTCAGGAGGCTCCACTCGACATCGACGCGCTCCCCGTCCGCGGCGCGACGCATTTCTGCGCATGCGTTCGTGGCGTCCTCCTGCGGCAGCCGTCGACCCAGTATCGGTCGGCCCCCGTGTCGTCTCCCCGCTCTGTCTCCCACCGACGCAAGCGCTCCGGTAGGTCGAGACTTCAGAGGTGGGTGAGGCATGCCGTGGCTCGCCAGTCGGCCGCCCTGCAAGTCGCGGCAATCGAGCCTGACGAATCCCTCTGCGGCCTGTTCGACTGGCTCCGCGGAGACCGCATCCGAGTGTGACAGCAGCGACCCGGCGGCTGAGGTCCTGGCGGTTGATGGAGCACACAGTCCTCCCGGTTTCCCTCGCGCTGAGGGAGGCGCGGGTGGGGGCGACCCGTCGCATCCCCACGACGAGTATTTCCCTGAACCTCTCACGGCGTTGCAGCGAGAAGAGCTTCGCCGCCGGAACATAGACGCACTCCACACTCCTATCATCGGAGAAACCCCCGAGGCCTGGGCCTTGGAGGACGCGCGCTTGGCTAACTTGGCCGAGCGCACTTGACTGGAGAATCTCCAGCGAATACTCGACGAGCAAGCGCGTCAGCGGGCTCCTGAGTCCAGTCGACGTCAGCTCTTCCCTCCGACGCAGGTATATCTAACCCTAGTTCAGAATTTGGCCGCCGCGGCCCGTATAGCAGAGTCAATTCAGTCCTCCCAGTCATAGGCTGGCAGGGGCTTGTTGCAGATCAGAGCGCTGCTCCGGGCGGCGGGGAACCAGAATTCCGCTGTTTCTCAGTCACGGAATAGGATCCACAGTTGATCCGTTGCAACAAATACAGTCCAGTCGGCTCACAGCCCGAGATCGCCTCCGAGGCGTGAGGGACGTGGAGACCGGCACGATCAGTACAGAAGAAATGAGCAGTATGATCATCGATTCGATCGTGAGGATCGACGTCGAGTGCCAACCCCTCCCCCGCGGAGTGGGTCATATGCGCCTCGACAGTGAGATGACAGGCACCCTCATAGTGTTGGGCAGAGGATTCCAGTCGACCCCAGGGACCCAGGCTTTGATGCGAGATCCATCCTCGTTCAGGGTCTGGTTGACAGGAACAGAGCTCACCAAGAAGGCCATGACAGAGATGCGCCTGCCAGCAGCTGAGTACGTGTTTCAGGGCCAGAGTGTTTCAGTCGGGCCATCAGAGCCGCAGTGATTCCTCCCAACTTCAGGTTGGCGACTCGAGTCAGCAAGTTCACTGGTGAGTCTAAGCCTGACACTTGGCTTGAAGATTACCGAGTGGCTGTAAAGATTGGCGGTGGCAATGATGAGGTGGCCATGAAGCATTTGCCTCTCATGTTAGAGGGCTCAGCCAGAGCATGGCTAAATCAGTTAGCGCCCAACAGCATCTACACTTGGGAGGACCTCTCCCGAGTGTTTGTCACAACCTTTGAAGGAATATGCAAGCGACCTGTAGGCCTTACAGAGTTGCGGTCTTGCGTGCAGAAACCGAATGAAACACTGAGGGATTACATCCAGAGGTGGATCACATTGCATCACACGGTTGAGAATGTTCCAGATCATCAAGCAGTTTGTGCCTTTAAAGAAGGCGTTAAGTACAGAGAATTGAATCTGAAGTTCGGTCAAACTGGAGAGATGTCTCTGAATCGGATGATGGAGATTGCCACCAAATACGCCAATGGCGAAGACGAAGATCGCCTCCGGAGTGGCAAGCACAAGGCAGTCACCCAAGAAACCGGAGGAAACTCCAGTCAGAAACAGAAGCGGAAGGCCGAGCCGGCCGCCCCTGGGGAGGCCCTGGCTGTAGCCCAGGGAAATTTCAAGGGAAAAGCCAAGGGCCCCTGGAAGCCCAAGAAAGTCAAGGATCAAGATGGAAATGATGTTTTGGATCTGCCATGTCACATCCACACCAAGAAAGATGAAGAGGGTAATTTTATTTATCCAAAGCATACCACTCGACAATGCCGGCTCCTGATCCAGCAGTTTCAGGGCAAGCAGCCCAAAGATAAGGAAAAAGAGCCGGACAGAGTTGAAGACAAGGATGATAGTGACGATGGATACCCCCAAGTCAATTCCACCCTGATGATTTTTGCTGATGTCGAAAGCAAAAGTCGACTGAAAGTCATTAATCGTGAAGTGAATATGGTTGCTCCAGCAACACCCAGCTATCTGAAGTGGTCTTAGACTGCCATAACATTCGACCAGTCTGATCACCCCATGCACATTGCCACCCCTGGGAGGCAAGCTTTGGTGGTCGACCCAGTTGTCGAAGGCACTCGACTGACCAAAGTCCTGATGGATGGAGGCAGTGGCCTGAACATACTGTATGCTGAAACATTGAAAGGGATGGGCATTCCGATGTCCAGGCTCAGTACCAGCAACATGAGCTTCCACGGAGTCATTCCCGGGAAGAAAGCCGAATCACTCGGCCAGATTGCTCTTGATGTGGTTTTCGGTGATTCGAAGAATTACCGCAAGGAGAAGTTGACATTCGAGGTTGTGGACTTCCAAAGTGCTTATCATGCCATTTTGGGCAGGCCAGCTTATGCACGCTTCATGGCCCGACCATGTTATGTGTATCTCAAATTGAAGATGCCTGGTCCCAAAGGTGTGATCATTGTTACAGGCAATCGGAAGAAAGCAAAGGAGTGCTTTCAGAAAGGCTCAAAGATTGCTGACGCTCAGATGGCAGTGGTTGAGCTGCAAGAGTATCAGAAGACTGCAGATCCGAGTGAGTTGCTACGAGCTAAGAAGCCCGCTTCAGAGTCAGCTTTTCAGTCGACCGGTGAAACAAAGGCAGTTCACATCCACCCGACCGACCCCGAGGCTGCCCCGACTCACATCTCAAAGATGCTCGACTCCAAATAGGAAGAAGCGCTCATCCGGTTCCTCCGTGAGAACTGGGACATCTTCGCATGGAAGCCTTCTGACATGCCTGGAATTCCCAAGGGGCTGGCTGAGCACCGTTTACGAGTCGACCCAAAATTCAAGCCTATGAAAGAGCATCTTCGACGGTCCGCCGTCCAGAAGAGGAAAGCTATTGGCGAGGAGGTGGCTCGGCTCTTAGCAGCAGAGTTTATCCGAGAGATTTACCACTCCGAGTGGCTCACCAATGTTGTCATGGTCCCCAAGAAGGACAAGTCGCTTCGCATGTGCATCGACTTTAAACATATCAATCGGGCATGCCCAAAAGATCATTTTCCTCTCCCTCGCATCGACCAAATAGTCGACTCGACCGCGGGGTGTGAGCGATTGTCTTTTCTAGACGCCTATTCCGGGTACCATCAGATCCGTCTGTATGGACCCGATGAGATCAAAACAGCTTTCATCACTCCATTCGGGTGCTTTTGTTATGTCACCATGCCCTTCGGCCTCAAGAATGCTGGAGCCACGTTCATGAGGATGATTCAGAAGTGTTTGCTCACTCAGATCAATCGGAACGTGGAAGCATACATGGATAATATTGTGGTCAAGTCACGGAAAGGTTCCGACCTGCTGACTGACCTTGCTGAAACCTTTGCCAACCTCAGGGGGTATGATATCAAGCTTAATCCATCAAAGTGCACATTCGGAGTTCCGGGTGGAAAGTTACTCAGTTTTCTCGTTTCCGAACAAGGAATCGATGCCAATCCTGAGAAAATTGGCACCATACTCCCGATGAAGCGCCCTGTGCGTGTGCACAATGTCCAGAAGCTTACAGGTTGCTTGGCCGCTCTAAGTCGATTCATTTCTCGTCTCGGTGAAAAGGCGTTGCCTCTTTACCGACTGATGAAGAAGTCTGACAAGTTCGAGTGGACTCCAGAAGCTGATGCAGCGTTTGCAGACCTCAAAGCTCTGCTCTCCACCCAGCCGGTGCTTGCTGCCCCAATCAGTAAGGAGCCTTTGCTGGTTTACATTGCACCCACAGGACAAGTTGTCAGTACAGTACTTACGGTCGAGCGGGAAGAAGAAGGAAAGGCCTTCAGAGTTCAGCGCCCAGTATATTATGTGTCTGAAGTTTTGACACCTTCAAAGCAAAGATATCCTCATTATCAGAAGCTTTTATACGGGATTTATATGACCACGAAGAAGGTTGCACATTACTTCTCTGACCACTCCATTACAGTCATCAGCGACGCCCCACTGTCGGAGATTCTGCATAACAGAGATGCAACTGGTCGAGTGGCGAAGTGGGCGATTGAACTCCTTCCCCTAGATATCAAGTTTGAAGCAAAGAAGGCTATCAAGTCCCAAGCAATTGCAGATTTCATCGCCGAGTGGATCGAACAGCAGCTTCCGACTCAGGTTCACTCGGAGCACTGGACCATGTTCTTCGATGGATCTAAGATGCTGAATGGTTCCGGTGTTGGGGTACTGTTGGTCTCCCCCGAGGAGATAAGCTCAGATATGTTCTCCAGATTCACTTCGATTCCTCTAATAATGAAGCAGAATATGAAGCACTTTTGTATGGGTTACGCATGGCCATTTCACTCGGCGTCCGTCGCCTCATGGTCTATGGCGACTCAGATTTGGTGGTTAATCAGGTGATGAAGGAGTGGGACGTCAGAAGTCCGGCAATGACTGGTTATTGCAATGCAGTGAGAAAGCTAGAAAAGAAATTCGAGGGGTTAGAGCTTCATCACATCCCCCGACTGAAAAATCAAGCAGCTGATGATCTGGCAAAGATAGGCTCCAAGAGAGAAGCCATTCCCAGCAATGTGTTTTTGGAGCACATCCGCTCGCCGTCAGTCCAGGAGGATCCCTTTACAGAAGTAGCCCCGCAACCGAAAAGTGCCACAGATCCGACTGAAGTCGAAGTCCCTGCTGTGGTCGACCTAATCATGGAAGTCTTGGCAATCACTCCTGACTAGACGATACCGTACATCGCGTATATCCTGAGGAAAGAACTCCCGGAGGACGAAGAAGAGGCTCAACAGATCGTCCACCGATCCAAAGCCTTCACAGTCATAAGGGGTCAGTTGTATAGAGAAAGCGCGACTGAAATCGGTCAGTAGTGCATAACACCAGAACAGGGTTGGATAATCCTTGATGACATCCACTCGGGGACCTATGGTCACCATGCGTCTTCTCGGACCATTGTGGCCAAAGCATACCGAGCGGGATTTTACTGGCCAAGAGCAAATGAGATGGCAAAAGAGATAGTCGACAAGTGTGGAGGGTGCCAGTTCTATTCCAACATGTCACACAAGCCTGCATCAGCCTTGAAGACCATTCCACTCGTCTGGCCCTTTGCTGTCTGGGGACTGGACATGGTTGGTCCACTGAGAACAGGCAGGAGCGGTTTCACTCATGTGCTTGTGGCAGTCGACAAGTTTACCAAATGGATCAAAGCTAAGCCCATCAAGAATCTGGATGCTTGCACTGCTATCAGTTTCGTCAGAGGGCTAACATTCAGATATGGAGTCCCGCATAGCATCATCACTGACAATGGGTCAAACTTTGATTCGGACAAGTTCAGAGCTTTTTGCGCCTCTCAAGGCACACAAGTCGACTACGCATCGGTCGCGCATCCCCAGTCGAATGGACAGGCAGAGAGGGCAAATGGTCTGATTCTCAAAGGACTAAAGCCTCGACTGATGTGTGATCTCAAGCACGCGGCAGGTTCTTGGGTCGACGAGCTTCCATCAGTTCTATGGGGATTGAGGACCACCCCGAACTAGTCGACTGGAAGAACTCCATTCTTTCTGGTTTATGGAGCCGAGGCAGTTCTGCCGAGTGATCTTCTTCATAATGCACCCCGAGTCGAGCTTTATACCGAAGACGAAGCAGAACAAGCCCGGCAAGACGCAGTCGACCTCCTAGAAGAAGAAAGGGAGATGGCCATGATCAGATCGACCATTTATCAGCAGGACTTGCGTCGATTCCACGCCAGGAATGTAAAGAGTCGAGCCTTCCAAGAAGGAGAATTGGTCCTCCGAGTGGATCAGCAGAAACCACACAAGCTTGCTCCTACTTGGGAAGGCCCCTTCATCGTCACCAGAGTCCTCCACAATGGAGCGTATCACCTCTACAATGTTGATCGCCAGATCGACGAACCGCGAGTTTGGAATGCGGAACTGCTCCGCCCCTTTTACACCTGAGTTCTCCCTTAGACGAGATGTAATAAGAAAAATTTCTGCAGATCATTTTTATCAAAGGCAAGAGTGTTCCAATAATTGATGTCACTTTTGTTTGCATACGAAATCCCCCAGTGGGCGACTTAGCCGTGAATCCGTTTCGCCTAAGTTTGAAAAAATCCTACCGAGTGGAGAGCAAACCTCCCACTCGGGGGCTTAGCTGCAGTCCAGTACTCGCCTAAGTTCTCCCACTTAGAGATTTAGCTGCAGTCAGGCACTCACCTAAGTTTGAAAAAATCCTACCGAGTGGAGAGCAAACCTCCCACTCGGGGGCTTAGCTGCAGTCCAGTACTCGCCTAAGTTCTCCCACTCAGAGACTTAGCTGCAGTCAGGCACTCACCTAAGTTTGAAAAAATCCTACCGAGTGGAGAGCAAACCTCCCACTCGGGGGCTTAGCTGCAGTCCAGTACTTGCCCAAGTTCTCCCACTTAGAGACTTAGCTGCAGTCAGGCGCTCGCCTAAGTTTGAAAAAATCCTACCGAGTGGAGAGCAAACCTCCCACTCGGGGGCTTAGCTGCAGTCCAGTACTCGCCTAAGTTCTCCCACTTAGAGACTTAGCTGCAGTCAGGCACTCGCCTAAGTTTGAAAAAATCCTACCGAGTGGAGAGCAAACCTCCCACTCGGGGGCTTAGCTGCAGCCCAGTGCTCGCCTAAGTGTTTAAAAATCCTACCGAGTGTAGAGCAAACCTCCCACTCGGGGGCTTAGCTGCAGCCTAGCGCTCGCCTAAGTGTTTAAAAATCCTACCGAGTGGAGAGCCAGACTCCCACCCGGGAGGCTTAGCTGCAGCCTAGTGCTCACCTAAGTACAGGACACAACCCAATCCGCAAAAGAGTTACGCCACAAATACAAGGTTATTCCGAGTGAAGATCAAGTTCCACTCGACAGATCAAACCATGAAGATATCCAACGAGGAAATCAAGTTCGAATAAAACCTAAAGGTCCCAGACCTCAGATCAAAGTACTCGAACCCTCGGCTCGGCAGAGTTTAACGGTTACAAATCCACTCGGCATTCCGAGGCAAATTTAAAGTGAAGCATGAAAGTTTTTCATTTCTCAGGAGGAGGACTGGAAGGGTGACGAACTCGTCCAAGTCGATCCCGTCTGCAATACGAGTGGCGGCAGCGATGAAGGTCTCCATGAAGTCTTGAAAGTTGTGCTTCCTGGTATTGGCAACTTTTATGGCGGCCAGCTTTTCTTCTCGCGCCTCCTTGCAATGGACACGGACCAGAGACAGAGCGACATCAGCACCACATCTAGCAGAAGATTTCTTCCATTCCGCCACTCGACCTGGGACTTCATTCAGTCGGGCCATCAGAGACTCGAGGTCGTTCTGAAGCGCCGTCCCAGACCAAAGTGATGTGTCGATCCGCGACACCGCAACCTTCAGTCGAGCAAGATAGTCAACAACGCTGGTAACACAAGACTCCAGTCGGAGCACGTTCATGGCAGTCTCATCCTTCACGAGAGAATTGGCGGGGTCCAAGCCTGGCTCCACTCGACTGGTTTCCTCTTCGAAGTTCTGGCAGAATTCTGCAAACGCGATTCAAGAGTCAAACAGTGGCTCTACACACGCTTGGTAACTGCAAGACAGTCAGGGCAGAGTAATTACCTTCGAGCATGACAAACAGCTTCTTGGCGAGTTCACCAAGATAGGCTTCCAGATCGTTCTTCTTCCCCACCAGATCACCTGCCTTGTCGCGCAGAGCCGCGTTGTCGTTCTTCAGTCGGGTGACCTCTTGATTGGCTACCCCAAGAGCAGCTTTCAGCCTGGAGTTCTCCTGCTCAAGAGCTCCGACCGAAGCCATTTTCTCTTCAGCAAGCCTCGTTTTTTCCAAGACCCCCTTCTGTGCCTCTGCAAGATCTTGGTCTTTCTTCTTCAGAGCTTCCTCCAGTTTATCTGCGGCGCGTCGAGTGAAATCAACATCAAGAATGGACAAGGAAGAAAAATCACTCATCAAGAATGGAGAACCCCACCAGCCATACCTTTTGCTTCTTCTTGCTCCTTCTTCAAATTCTCTTGAGCAAGCTTCAAGTTAAGGTTGAGCTGGATCTACTGGTTCTCCAACTCAGTATAGCCAGCTACAAGTTCACATGATTTGTGCGAAAAGAAAAATCAGTGGACAGACGTCCAAGATAAGTTGCTTCCGAGTAACTAAGAGACAATGATGGCGTTTCTAAGACTACAGCCGAATCAAAAACATTCGACAGTAGTCTCGGGGACTACACCCAGTTGGTGCACTCAGCGTGCCCCCACTGTAAAAAAAGAGCCAATTGTCCGCAGTCGACCGGATACAGTTCCATTCGACATGGCCTGACCAGACCGAGTGAAGAAATACAACTACAGCAACACAATATAAAGACTACAGTCGACTGCCAGCAGTCCACTGTAGTCTCGGGGACTACACCCAGTGGGTGCACTTAGCGTGCCCCCACTCGTCCAAGAATTGGCAGACACACCCAGTGGGTGTACAGATATAAAGATCTTCAGAAAAAGATTCTTCAAATAGCACATCGTAACAGACCAAGGGTTGAGTCGACTGACCTGGACGTTACTCTGAAGAGCCGAGCTTGCGTCATAAGCTGCTTGGCTGGCCTCCCGAGCCACCTTCACTTGCTCCATCATGATCCCCGCTTGGCGTATAGCCTCTCTTGCAGCAGCCGCTTGGTCCTCAGGGACGGGGTACGCGGCAAAAAGCGAAGGCGGATCCGCAGTCGACGTCGAGGGCCACACACTCGTCAGAGGAACGGCGAAAGTCACAGAAGCCCGAGTGATGTCGCCACCATCCCGAGCTACGGCCTCAGACGCCGGAGCAGATTGGGGGGCCTTGTCAACCGACGCCCTCCTGTTCCTCCTCACTCTCAGCGGTTCGTTGTCGTCGTCATCCGGGAGGTCGATAACATGAGGAGGAGCTACAAGGAAAACATTCAATCGACTAGAGTTGCAATAAATGTTCAGTCGATTCAAAACGGAACGTCAGTAATCGTACCAGGGTTGGAGGTGACAGCATTCTCCATCTCTTGGTCGTCGTCCTTGGCGGAGACCTCAGAAGTAGCAGCGCTGCAAGCCTCGAAAGTCAGTCAGTTGGCTCAATGAATCGACCAAGGACCCGTCCACGGTCGACAAAGGAAAGCAAGTTTTGTTATTACCCGGAAATGGTGGGGACAGCCATCTTCATCTTGGGCAGAGCCTTGGGCGGCTTGGACGGCGTCGCGCGTGGGTGCTTGGGAGCCTTCCCAGTCGGCGTAGGAGAAGAGGTCCGAGGGCGTTTCGACGACTGCCCAACAGGAGCAGTCGCCTTGCCACGTTCCCGCGCTGGATCGTGTGTGAGTTTGGATCGCCTCTCCGGGCGGGGGGGGGGGGGGGGGGAGGGGGGGTTCGGCCTCCTCCTCCTCTTCGCTGGAGTCGACGTCGTCGCCTCCCTCTCCCTCACCGTCGGACTCCCACTCGCCTTGATCGTCTCCGCTCTCACCTCCGCTCGCCTCCCCTTCCTCAGTTAGCTCCTGTGCCCCGTTGGGCATCGAGTACATCTCAGTGGTCGCCTGGAAAACAACAAGACAAAAAGTCAATCGACCAACTCAAAGAAGACCAATGAAGAAAATAAGATCTCAGTCGGAAGCATGAAGACATACCTGGTCCACGTCGTACGAGTTGTCCAGTGGAATTACCTTCCTGGCTCCTTAGGGGTTGTCTTTGTTCCCTGTGATGCTCGACAGCCACCCCTCCAGCATCTCGTCAGTGACCTCCTCCGGATGGATCCGAGTGGTGTCGTCGAGACCCGAGTACAGCCACATCGGGTGGTCACGAGCCTGGAGCGGTTGGATGCGCCTCCGGAGGAAGACCTCCAGCAGGTCCATACCAGTCACGCCCTCGCGGACGAGCTCAACCACTCGACCGGCCAGCACTTTGACTTGGGCCTTTTCTTCTGGCGTCACTTTCAGAGAAGCAGGTTTTTCAGCTCGGTCGAGAGAGAAAGGGGGAAGACCAGTCGACTGTCCTGGGGTCGCCTGGTCTCGACAGTAAAACCAGGTGGACTGCCAACCGCGGACCGACTCCGGGAAAGTGATAGAAGGAAAACAACTCTTTCCCCTCTTCTGGATCGCCAGGCCCCCACACAGCTGGACCACCTGCGTCCTTTCGTCACTCGACTTGGCCTTCTTGACCGATTGAGAACGGCAGGTAAAGATGTGCTTGAAGAGTCCCCAATGGGGGCGGCAACCCAAGAAACCCTCACACATGGAAATGAAAGCAGCAAGGTATATGATGGAGTTGGGAGTGAAGTGGTGGAGCTGCGCTCCGAAGAAGTTCAAGAAGCTCCGGAAAAAAGGATGGGGCGGCAGAGAAAACCCACGGTCGATATGGGTGGCTAGGAGCACGCACTCACCGTCGCGGGGCTGAGGTTCGATCTCTCTCCCCGGGAGACGCGCGGCTTCGTAGGGAATGACACCCCCTTGACCATGTCGTCGAGATCCTCTTGCCGGATCACTGACGGCATCCAATCCCCCTGGATCCAGCCCCGGGGCAGAGCAGACCTTGAGGAGGATCCGCCCCGAGCAGACCTCTTCCCTTTCCCCTGCGCCACCGCCTTCTTCGCGCGCTCCAGAGCAGATGTCTTGTCCTTCGCCATCGTCGCCGGCAAATCTTGCACGGGCCTGCAGCGCTAGGGTGAGAGCGGAGGTGGCGGAGAAACTTGCTAAGGAGGAGAGGAAGAAGAAAGCGCACTGTTTGGAAACCCCGAGCCAGCGACTTATAAGAGGCCGCTCCCAAGTGGCTGACTGGTAGGCCCAGGCTATCCAGTCAAATCCCGCAGCAGACGCGCGCACAGTACGTGGCGAAAAAGGTGGCGCGGGAATCGAGGAGCTTCCGCTTTATCGTTTCCAATTACTGCGGCCGCTCCCGTCCCGCGCGCTTCCCGAAATCCGAATCCCGCGACATCCATGGGCTGCAGAACAACTTGTCAAAACAGAAGACCTCGCTCGCGCCGGCACTCGGTACGTCACAAGTAAAGAAATTCACTCGATGAAAGGCCTGGAATGGATCAAGGCGACTGAAAGAGGTTGATGACGTCATCCGTGACGATTGACCCAAAACGAGGCACTCATGTAGCCCAAAGAACCAGTCGGAAAGATCCACAACTCTTTCCCCACTCTGACCTCGATCCATTCGGGGGCTAATGATGAAGCTATGTACCTAGGGTAGGGGCACGGACCTGTCCAAAAGAGCCCTACCCAAGGACATCCCTAGAAGAAGTCACCTTTCAATCGACTTGAAGGTACCCACTCGACGGGTTTAAGACACTCGACCAAGAAGCTACCACTCGACAGTGAAGCCAACCACTCGACTGCCAGGAGATCTAAAGTCATTCCACAGGCAAACGGTCGGTTATTAAGTAGTCTTTATGGTCATTATAGCGCTTCATTACCAACGTTACCAGTAACGCCCCGCATTAATGTACATTGAACCCTTGATAACGTGGGCTGGCCGAGGTCCTGGCGAACTCTATATAAGCCACCCCCACCTCAGTATCAAGAGTTCGCACCCCTGTTATTCACACGCATATAATCCAATCGACTGCCTCCGGGCACCGAGACGTAGGGCTGTTACTTCCTCCGCGAAGGGCCTGAACTCGTACATCTTGGTGTGTTTACAACTTCCCAATAGCTGAGATCTAGCCTCTCCATACACACCCCCTTACATCACTGTCAGAGTTAGAACCACGACACTCGACCTTTTGGCAAAATATGTATGCTTCGTTTTATGAGCAAAAACACTTCGTGCCCTACAACTTGCACATGATCCATGAACGCGATGTGAAGTTGCTAGCCCATCAGTGATATACCATCTCCAACTCCGCCATGAAGTATTGCAGTGCGACTGCATAAGTGCAGACAAATTGGTTACCGGACACATCACCCATGAGGATCGTAAGTGTTGCTTCTTGTTGCTCTACATGTAGGTCAATTCATTGATATACTTAAAATTTTAACATGATAATCATTGCGTTGTATAGTCCGGGCACGCCGTCGCGCTGTACCACATAAGCGAGGGCATGTCATTTACGTTTATACATTGTTGGATGAAACTCAAGGGGCATACTGCGTGAGACGACATGTGCGGATTCTGACTCGTGTGCTCCTTTGAATTTAAAAGTACTTGTTTAAAACATCATGTTATCTTAGATGAAATATTTATATTATATTTGAATTATTGTTGTACTAGAGATATTTTGCATGTTATTTATGAATGAATTATGCTATTTTTTGTCATATTATTGCACTCGAGTGCCGTTTTGAGAGTCGCTAGAGATGCCATAAGGACCTGTTTGGTTCCAAATAAGTCACCAACTTATAGTCGAAAAGTGAAAAAAGTGACTTATTTTGTCAAACAGACCTAACTTATAAATCACCCCAACTTATAAGTCATAAGTTGCTCCACCCCAACTTAAAACTTATAAATCACCCCCTTTTACGTGGGTCCCATCACCTTTACATAAACAAACAAGGTGAAAGGTATGGTTAGATGACTTATAAGTCAAGTGATAACCAAACATGCGTGACTTATAAAACCAGTGACTTATAAGTCACGCCTGTTTGATTGTTACATGACTTATAAATCAGATGACTTATTGGAATGAAACAGATCTTAAAAATGAACAAATAACAAATGAGTGGGGGCAAGCGAGATGCCCAATCCCCCTATGGTGCGGCCGTCACGCTGTGGTCTGGCCTTTTGAAAAATGAACTAGGCCCATTTTTACATTTTCAATTATTATTTTCCTTAATAAACTGAATATTTTAAGCAGGGCATGAAAAGGACAACGCTCCAACCCGTTCACTCTTTTCAACAACGAGCGGACGCCTACACCGGGACAGAGGGACAACCCGTGCCGTGCCGTCCGTCCACCGATCAGAACTCGGGACTCGGAGCCTCGGAACCTGCGCCGCCAGGCAAGGCAGGAGACGCCTGGCGCGCCCTCCGCGCACGTGTCGCGCGCAAGTCGGCCGCCTCCCTCCGCTTTCCGCTTTTGCGCGTCAGCCGCGGCGCGGCGGCCACCACCATCGCATGTCAAAAGGGAACCCAGACCCGCCACCTCCCCGGCAGCTTCCTCCCTTCCCACGGCGGGCCGCCCACCGAAACCCAAAACCCCGCCCCGAACCTTCCGGAACCTCCCCTGCAGTTCCACCCATGGCCCCGCCCCCGTCCGTGGCCGCTGCCCACGATCGCGACGACCCCTCCCTCCGCCTCCGCCGCGCCCCTGCCGCCGACGGCGTCCACGGAGAGGCGGAGCCGCAGGAGCAGCCGCAGCGGCAGCACGAGATGCCCTGCTACCGGGCGTCGGCGCCCGCCCACCGCCGGGTCAAGGAGAGCCCGCTTAGCTCCGACGCCATCTTCCGACAGGTACGTATGCGCCGCGAATCCCTCCACTTGTTTTCCTTTTCCTTTCTAGCAGCAGCGATTGCCATGATCACATATGCTTTGCTTTGTTTGAGCCGGCCAGCATCGATTCTGTTGCCCACAGTTTCTCTCTTTTCTCCAAATTACGGTTGTCCAGCAGTGCTATATTTTAGGGATGTTGAGTTGAGACAGACACAGGTGCAGTTTCAATTTTTGGCCGCGACAGATTGAGGTCAAAGCCTCTGCTCCTTTTGGGATTTATTAGGGGACCACCGGCGCGTTGCTATTTAGCAGGGCTTGGCGTGTTGAAATGGACAGGCGGAGTGCACGAGGTGCTGACCTGTACAAGTAGCCCGAGATTGGTGTGGCGTTGACTTGCAGTAGCAGTAGAAGTAAACAGAGAGTTGTTGGGAGCGGAACTGCTTTGCACACGACCTTCGTACATACGATGTGATGTGTCAACACGAGATAGCATGCTTCGTTTGTTTTCTTTTCCCGATGGAGCTGTTGATTGGATGGAAGCACAAGCAACAGCAATCATACGTGTTTCCGACGTGAAAATGTCGTATGTATAGCAGAACTGTTGTTGGGAGTGTGTTGGGGGCCTTGGGGGTCGCCTTTTGTTAGTAACTCAACTGCGGATGCAGGGCTAATTGGGAGGTGTCGTGATCCACATGCTCAGTATCTGTTTGCCACTCTAGGGTTTTAACATGTTAAGGTGCCAGTTTGACACAAGATCCCGAGGACCAGTACTCTGAATGAGTAAGTTCTTTAGGCCTCTCCCAATGCTCCACCTTGTACAGGTGCTAAGGTTGCCAACTAAGCAAAAAATATGATGTGACATGCTAGTTAAGAAGAGAGAGAGTACAGTAGTACGGTGACCTCAGGAAGAAACGGTGCTAAGCACGTGTACCTAGGTGAAAGCACAATTCTGAGTCTACAATGAATTAAATGCACGAAGCTTAGCACCTTTGCATTGTGGACTTGAGTTGCTAAGGCATTTAATATGCTTAGCACCTTCATCTAAGCACCTTTGCATTGTGGAACTAATATGCAACATTGGGCAGAATGACCAACTGATCGTATGCCCAAAATAACTCCTCGCACTCAAATGTAGCCCTGGCCATAGCTGTTAATCTGTTTCGACGCAAAGTTCAGTGCATGCCTGCATTTAAATCTGAACAATGTTGGGGTTTCAAGATGAGTTTCAGTCAAATGCCTCTTTGGCCATTTGGGACACCTAGGTGCCCAGGCTCCTTGCTTGTCTATCATCGGATTGCTTTAGGATGTGCGCGTGGTGTTAGGTATAGACGCTAACGGGTATACTCGTTTGCAGTATTAAATTTGGACATTTATTGCAATTTACTAATTAATTCCATTAACTGCATGTTAATTAGCGACCACTTGCTCTAATTTGAAGGTAGTCATTAATTAGCATGCACGTACTACCAAACACTCCTAATTTAGTCACGCATGTGCATGTGAAACACTAGAAAAATTCTTTAGTAATTAATGCATAGAAGGAAATTATTCAAAATTGTCCAATTTTTTTGTACGTATTAGTAGTATTGCTGACATGCCTTTTAAACAGAGGTTTGCGTATAGTTACTATGGGTATAAGAAAAATCTAGTTAATATTTATCTGAACGTAACATATCATCTATCGAGGTATTTAGTTACATATATTTACAGCAATATCTTGAGTATACACTACTTTTTTAAAACTTGAGTATCCACATACAAATATATCGGACTACGTTTGTAGTTATATAATACCTAAAATAAATCATAGAGTATATACGTGCACGCAAATTATTTGGAATAAATTGTAGGGTATATTCGTCTGTATGTATCTAATACCTAGAATAAATCATAAAGTATATTCGTGCATGCAAATTATTTGGTACAAATTATAGGGTATATATGTTTGTAGGTATCTAAAAATACCTAGAATAAATCATGGGGTATATACGTTTGCAGTTATAGATTCTAATACCTATAATAAATCATGTGGGAATCAATCTACAATTAATGGCCATAAAAGGATACATGTGCATGCACGCAGAAAAGGAAAGCAAATTTTTGGGAAGGATTGTAGTGATTATTTATAAGTAGGAAATGCATTAGCGGGTTGGATCCGAACTAGGTGCCCAGGCACCTAGGTGCCCCAGTTATTTTACCTATATATATATATATATCACATTTTTCCACAGTTGTTCCTGCGCATAACTCCAGTGAGCATTATTACATAATTGAAGCCATATTAAAACATCCATTAGGGTATAAGTACAAAATATTTCGCTTTCTTCTTCTTCTTCTTCTTCTTCTTCTTCTTCTAACTGATGTACTAAATTCGTTGTTTTGCATGTCATATTACTCGCTTGCGACATAAAATTCTGGTCCTGAAATGTTTAGTTATTCACTTGATTGCAGAGCCATGCAGGTCTTCTGAATCTATGCATTGTTGTGCTGATTGCAGTGAACAGCAGGCTCATTATCGAGAACTTAATGAAGGTTTGATCACTTCCCCTCCAGAAGGAGCACTTAGTTTTGGTGCTTTCTGCATAGTCTTTTATATGCCTTGACACGTTACCATGGTCTAAATTTGTTGCTCCAGTATGGCCTATTAATAAGAGCTGGATTTTGGTTTAGTGCAAGATCGCTGGGAGATTGGCCACTTCTGATGTGCTGGTAGGTATAATTACTCACCCAGCTCTGGTCGGAATTTTCATGAAACAGTACTAGACTTTGTACAATTAACCAGTCTGTGAATTGCAGCCTCACTTTACCCATTTTCCCACTTGCTGCACTCATGACCGAGAAGTGGGCTCAAAGAAAGCTCATCCGTGATCATGTGAGTTTGTTTCTCAACATTCCTGAAGTCTCCATCATCAGTTCTTTTCAGAATGGCCTTTATCCAAGATTTATGCTCATTTATGCTCTTTTTATGTTTCTTCATCATTGTCATACGGTCAAATTTAGCATAAAATCCAATCTTTTTCAGTATTTTTTTTAAGTGTGAATTGCTCATGACTCTGGTTTACCTCTTGCAGGTGTCTATTCTTCTCCATATAATTATTACAACCACTGTCCTTATCTATCCGGTTGTTGTGATTCTTAAGTAAGCATATTTATTTCTTTGGCTTTGGGGTTTGTTTGGATGCATCTACTTTTGAAATTTGTATATGATGGTTTGGAGTATACTCAGTTACATTCTCGGAAACAAAAGCACAGTCAGTTCATTCATTCGTTTTTTCTATATTTAATGATGTGGAGATGTACTCGGTCCATGTGTTTCAAACATGGTTATTGCTATTTTTTTAAGTTGGATGTTAAACAATATAAATTGGTTGGCTAAAAGGAGACTACATAACTCTTCTATTTGGTTTCATGTGGCGATCTCTCATATCCTATCGTTGACAATATTATCTCCCTCCGATCCATATTAGTTGTCACTCAAACGGATGTATCTAGCACTGAATTACGTCTAGATACATCCGTTTCGGCGACAAGTAATATGGATCGGAGGGAGTACATGTCTATTGGATCAATGCGAGCCATCAGGTTGAGTGTCCAATCTAAAATTGTTCCATTGTTACTTTGCAAATTGAAAACAAAAATTGTCATTATTGTTATGGTGCTGCTAGAAGGAGGGCGCGAGAGGGCCGGACGGGGGCCTTTTTGCCCACGGCCGGGCAAGAGGGAAGGGATTTCCTTCTTAATTCTTGCTTGATTAGATTGATACATCTCCTCCCCTTATATAGAGAGGTTTACTTGACTCCCCAGCAAGGCTTACTTGACCCAACTGACCCTTATCTCTAATTAACCCTAAGACTAACGGGCTATACCGCCAGCCTAGGCCCATTAGGCTCATTACGTACTCTTAACAGTTATTCATATCACTTGAGAAATATGACTTATGACTTGCTAATAAGTTCTATTGGGGAGGTATGGGGCTCTTTAAACTTATCACGTGTCATATGCTTGCGCGTTATCATGTCTGAATATCTGATAACTGACTTCTGTCACTGTTTTTCGTTAAACAATGGAGCTAGGATATCTGATAACTGACTTCTGTCACTGTTGTTCGTTAAACAGTGGTGCTCGGATTACAAGTCGATGGCAGTTTTGTGTTATTTTTTCCTCATATTTTAGGAATGTTAATACTGGTCATGCATTATTTTTGAAGTCATGCATTGTGCCTACTAATTTTTGGTTAATGTTCTGGTTATACAGAAAGTTTTTCCTCAAAAGATACTCCCTCCGTCCCATAATATAAGACGTTATTACATAGTATTTTATTGCATAAATTATGGAATTTTAGTTACATTGAATGTATTTCAGGTGTGAATCAGCAGTATTATCTGGATTTGTGTTAATGTTCATTGCAAGCATTACTTGGTTGAAGCTTGTCTCTTTTGCTCATACAAATTATGATATAAGGGTGTTGTCCCAAAGTATTGAAAAGGTATGAGTGCAATGTGTTATTACCATTTTAGTGCAATTGTAGTTGCCAAAACATCGAGGACTAATACAACTTGTGTGTCTCTTAACATCGAGGACTAATACAACTTGTGTTGCCAAAACATTTGTGTTACTCTTATCTGGATAATAAATCGTTGACCAATGAACTTTTTTCTTGTGTGTCTCTTAATCGTAAATCTTTCTAGAAGATTGGACCATGATCTTGCTTCTGTCAATACTCAAGGAAATAATTACCTTAATTTGTATAGCTACTCATGTTGTGCTTATACAGAGAATTGCCAGATTAATAATTTCTAACATGAATGTGAATATTTCCTCTTTGTTCACTGTTCACAATAATAATTCCCCTTTTTATGTAATAGGATGCTACACATGGCAGTTCTATCGATGAGGAAAACATTAAAGGCCCAACTATCAACAGTGTTGTGTATTTCATGTTGGCCCCAACACTTTGTTACCAGGTGCTATTTTTGGGCTAGTGTGTATCATTTCTTCTTCTGATTCCATGTTACTCGTATTACTTAATTATATTGGATGTAACTAGTTACATCAGTGTTAAAGTTATGGCTTTTCTGATGCCATTCTGTTGCATTATGCAGCCAAGTTATCCCCGGACAGCATTTACTAGGAAAGGCTGGGTCACTCGGCAGCTTATAAAATGCGTAGTTTTTACAGGCTTGATGGGCTTCATAATTGAGCAAGTGAGCCTGTTACGTGATCCCTAACGTTAATTTTATACATATAGTTTCTATATTGAAATTACCTAACTCCTTTTTTTGGCAGTACATTAATCCAATTGTGCAGAATTCCAAGCATCCATTAAAAGGAAATTTCTTGGATGCTATTGAGAGAGTCTTGAAACTGTCAGTGCCAACATTATATGTATGGCTTTGTATGTTCTATTCCTTTTTCCATCTGTGGTAAGCATCTTGATTACCTTCTCTTGTCACTTTACTTTTTTTTCCTCTGGCTCTCCCAGTTGGGTACATCACATCTGTTAGATGTGTATAGTTTATTGTGTACATACCCCCCCCCCCCCCCCCCCCCCCCCCGCTGCCGGGGCTCGCTTGTTCGGCCGTTGCTGCCGTCGCCGACTCCGGCCTCTCCGGCCGCCGCCGGGGCTTGTCCAGCCGTCGCCGCCTCCCGGCCTCTCCTCCGTCTCCGAGGCCCGTCCTGCTGCAGCTCCTCCCGACCTCCCTTGCTGCCCGTACGCCGCCCGTACGCCACGGTTGCTGCAGCTCCGCCCGTACGCAGTACGGCCGCAGCGCCTCCCGGTCTCTCCAGCCGCTGCCGCCGGTTCTTGTCCCGCCCAGGCTGGCCGCTGCTGCTCCTCGCTAGCGTTTGCTCGAGGGTGGAGCATCTGCCTCGATCCAGCCTCAATCCAGATCGGGTCATCTCTCTGTTGACCAAGAAAAAAGGAGAGGCAGAAACATCAGAGTGACTTCCTCATGTCCTCTTCGGGCTATGTCGCGGTCCCTCGGTGCTCGGTGATCTTCGATGGCACCAACTATGCTGAGTTTGCGGGGTTCATGCGTATCCATATGCGGTCTTCTTCTGTGGGGCGTCCTATCTAGCGAGGTCTCCTGTCCGCCGTGCCCTGTTGCTCCTGTGGCCCCTACCCCGCCGGTGCCGCCGGTTCTTGTGGCCGATGCTTCTCAGGCTGATCGCGATGCAGCCAAGGCGCTTGATGCTGCTGCTGTTGATGCCTATGATCAGCAGGTATCTGCCTATTCCGATGCTCTCTCTGTCTATCGGGATAATCTGTTTGCCTACACTCAGTGGTGCAATGATGATGCCCGTGCTGCTGCTGTTCTTACTGCAAGTGTCCTTCCTCAGTTTGCTTCGGAGTTTATGGGCCTCGGCACTGTTGCAGCGATGTGGTCTTATCTCTGTCAGCGCTATCAGCCCTCTGGTGATGCTCTTTACTTATCTGTGGTGCGACAGGAGCATGCTCTTCAGCAGGGTGACTCATCTGTTGACGAGTTCTACACACAGAGTTCTGCCATCTGGCGTCAACTGGACTCTCTTCGGACAGTTGTTTGTGGATCATGCCGCTGCTGTCAGACTATGCGGTTCGACTTGGAGTTTCAGCGTGTCCATGAGTTCTTATCTCGCCTCCGCTCCGAGTTTGAGCCTCGACGTGCTCACTTGCTTGCTCGTGGTCGTGTTCCCATCTCGGAGGTACTTGCTGAGCTTCGTGCTGAGGAGACCCGTCTGCGCTTTGCCGGGTTGCTGGCGGTTCCGTCTGTCTTGGCTGCTCGGGCTCCAGTGTCGGCTGCTCGGCTCACTGCTCCACCGCTCCTACCTACACCTTTAGGGGGGTGGGTCGCCCTCCTTATGCTGAAAGGGGCCGGTCGCACCGTGACACCTTCTGTGGCTACTGCTCTCGGCCAGGTCACCCAGAGTCTGATTGCCGCGAGAAGAAGCGAGACCAGAGGCGCTCCTCTCCTAGTGGGACTCCTGCATCTTCCTCGACTCCGTCACTCACTGACCAGGACATTGTTCGGCTTAAACGCCTTCTGGCTTCATCTGGTTCTTCACCGACAGGCTCTGCTGCTGCCATGACTGCTTCCACCACTTCATCACCGCCATCATCCACACCGTCAGGTACATCTTCATGGGTTCTGGACTCTGGAGCTTTCTTTCATATGTCCTTTGATTCTTCAGTGTTATCTTCTCTTCGCCCTCTTGATTCTCCTCTAAATGTTCTTACTACCGATGGCACATCTCTCCCTGTTGCCAGTCGTGGTATTCTTTCCACTCCATCTTTTTCTGTTTCGAGTGTTTCACATGTTTCTCGTCTTACCATGAATCTTTTTTCTGCTGCTCAACTTATTGAGTCTGGTTGTCGTGTCATTCTTGATACCGACTCTTGCTCCATCCAGGATCGTCGCACCAAGGCTTTGGTTGGTGCTAGCCCCGGCGCCGTGAGTCAGAGGGCCTTTGGGAGGTTGACTGGCTTTGTATTCCTTCCGCTGCCACCACTTCTGCCAGCTCTCATGCTCTTGCTGCCTCTTCGTCTGCGTCCTTCCAGCAGTGGCATCATCGCCTTGGTCACATCTGTGGATCTCGTTTGTCTTCTTTAGTTCGTTAGGGCCTCTTAGGGTCTGTATCTGAAGATGTCTCCTTACCTTGTAATGGTTGCAGACTTGGCAAACAGACTCAGTTACCTTATCCTACTAGTGAGTCTGTATCTCAGCGTCCTTTTGACTTAGTTCATTCTGATGTCTGGGGTCTTGCTCCCTTTGATTCGAAAGGTGGCCATCGCTACTATGTTTTGTTTATTGATGACTTCTCTCGCTACACTTGGCTCTACTTCATGAAATCTCGTAGCGAGGTTCTCCCTATATACAAACGTTTTGCCGCCATGGTTCACACCCAGTTTGCCACGCCCATTCGCACTTTTCGTGCTGACTCCGCTGGAGAGTATATCTCTCAGCTGTTGCGTGTTTTTCTCGCGGAACAGGGTACTCTTGCCCAGTTCTCTTGTCCTAGTGCTCATGCCCAGAATGGCGTTGGCGTACGAAAGCATCGTCATTTGCTTGAGACGGCTCGTGCGCTGATGATTGCTGCTTCCCTGCCGCCTCATTTTTGGGCTGAGGCTGTTTCCGCCTCCACCTATCTCATCAACATTCAGCCATCGTCTGCTCTGCAGGGTGGTATTCCTATGAAGTGTCTCACTGCTCGCTCTCCTGACTACTCAGCTCTTCATATGTTTGGATGCGTGTGCTATGTTCTTCTTGCCCCCCGAGAACGCACCAAATTGACTGCTCAGTCGGTTGAGTGTGTTTTCCTTGGCTACAGTGATGAGCACAAGGGATATCGATGTTGGGATCCTGTGGGTCGTCGCTTGCGCATCTCGCGTGATGTGACTTTTGACGAGTCTCGCTCTTACTACCCATGTTCTTCTTCCTCGAGTTTCTCTGTGGACGATCTTTCTTTCCTTCTTCTTCCTGATACACCCTGCTATGTGCCTTATGTGTCACCTCTTCCTCCAGCACCTCTCATTCACCACCGACCCCGCCTTCTCCATCCTCCTCCTCCACCTCTCCACCATCATCTCCAGTCAGTCGCCCTCTCTCACCGTTTCCTCTCCACTATACTCGTCGATCTTGTACTGAGGATGTCTCCTCTGACGAGCCTTCCACCTCTGCTGCACCTCTCACGCCTCCCCCGGTTCACAACCTCCGAGCTCGGCCTCGCCCCCGCCTGATCGCTACTCTCCTGATCGGTACGGTCTCACTGCTATTGCTGAGCCCACTTCCTATCGGACTGCCCTGACTCAGCCTGAATGATAGCTTGCGATGGCCGAAGAGCTTGCTGCTCTTGAGCGCTCTGGCACATGGGATCTGGTTCCCCTTCCTTCTGGTGTCCGCCCCATCACCTGCAAGTGGGTCTACAAGATTAAGACTCGCTCCGATGGTTCTCTTGAGCGCTACAAAGCTCGTCTTGTGGCCCGCGGTTTTTAGCAGGAGCAGGGGCGCGATTATGATGAGACATTCGCTCCTGTGGCCCACATGACTACTGTCCGCACTCTTCTTGCTGTGGCTTCTGTTCGTCAGTGGTCCATCTCTCAACTTGATGTTCAGAACGCTTTTCTCAATGGTGAGTTGCGTGAGGAGGTTTATATGCAGCCACCACCGGGGTACTATGCTCCTGATGGTATGGTCTGTAGACTTCGCCGCTCCCTCTATGGTCTTAAACAGGCCCCTCGCGTCTGGTTTGAGCGCTTTGCCTCTGTGGTCACTGCCGCTGGTTTCTTGCCCAGTGATCATGACCCCGCACTGTTTGTCCACACGTCTCCTCGTGGTCGGACTCTTCTCCTTCTCTATGTTGATGATATGATCATTACTGGTGACGACTCTGAGTACATTGCCTTTGTTAAGGCTCGCCTTCGAGACCAGTTCCTCATGACTGATCTTGGTCCTCTTCGCTATTTTCTTGGGATTGAGATCTCCTCGACCTCTGATGGCTTCTACATCTCTCAAGAAAAATATATTCAGGATCTTCTTGCTCATGCTGCTCTTGGTGATGAGCGCACAGTTGTGAGTCCTATGGAGCTCAACGTTCAGCTTCGTGCCTCTGATGGTGAGCCTCTTCCTAATCCCACTCGCTATCGTCACCTCGTTGGCAGCCTTGTCTATCTTGCTGTTACGCGTCCTGACATCTCCTATCCTGTCCACATCCTGAGTCAGTTTGTTTCAGCCCCCACCTCTGTCCACTATAGTCACCTTCTCCGTGTTCTACGATATCTTCGTGGCACGATCTCTCAGCGCCTTTTCTTTCCCCGCTCCAGCCCTCTTGAGCTCCAGGCCTACTCTGATGCTACCTGGGCTAGTGATCCCTCTGATCGACGCTCGCTGTCTGCTTACTGTGTCTTTCTTGGTGGCTCTCTTATTGCCTGGAAGACAAAGAAGCAGACTGTAGTTTCTCGCTCGAGTACAGAGGCTGAGTTGTGAGCCATGGCTATGTTGACGGCTGAGGTGATCTGGTTACGGTGGTTACTTGAGGACTTTGGCGTGTCTGCTACTACCTCAACTCCTCTACTGTCCGACAGTATCGGTGCTATCAGTATTGCACGTGACCCGGTGAAGCATGAACTCACCAAGCACATCGGTGTGGATGCCCACTTTGTGCGTGCGGCGGTGCAGGATCAGACTCTCGCTCTTCACTATGTGCCCTCTGAGTTACAGTTGGCTGACTTCTTCACGAAGGCACAGACTTGAGCGCAGCATGGATTTTTCCTCTCCAAACTCAGTGTTGTTGATCCACCATGAGTTTGAGGGGGGGGGGGGGGGGGGGGTGTTAGATGTGTATAGTTCATTGTGTACATCCCCATTGTATAAGGGCCTTTTCTGCACTTTACCACATCTGTATATGTACTGGCCGCTGGCCCTCAGTAAAGCTCAGTTGCTCATTATCCAACAACATCTATAAAGATTGTGATTTTCTACAGTACTGAACTTACTGATGTCATGATGGTTGCCTCATGCACGCGATCACATATCTGTAACTTTAATGTATAGAACACAGTATTTGATAAATGGGTTAACTATTTGAGAAACATAGTTTTATCACAACAGTAAAATTAAGTTCTCGACAACCTTCAAATGCGTGGCTTCTACAGCTTCCATTCAATATTTTTGTATACAGGTTGAATATTCTTGCCGAACTCCTCCGTTTTGGTGATCGTGAATTCTACAAGGACTGGTGGAATGCCAAAACAGTTGAAGAGGTGAAAGGCCTGTTCAAAGTTTATCTTGTTTATTTTAGAGAAGTTTAGATGGAGCTGACACCGTTTAAATTTCCATGCATTTAAATCTGGCGGTATTTTGGGGGCTTATCTCAGTACTGGAGAATGTGGAATATGGTAATCTTCTCACCCATCCTGAAGAATAGTTGTTCTGGACTAACTGGCAATTTCCTCCCAGCTGATAGCTGAGACATGTTCATAAGCCTGAGATAGTGTCTGATTGATTGGCATTATCATAATGTCATTTCTTAATTGTCATTAGTATGATATCCTTCCCTGACAATTTTCTACATGTCAGCCTGTTCATAAGTGGATCGTTCGCCATATATATTTTCCATGCATAAGGAATGGCTTGTCAAAGGTAATTTATTCAGATACACCTGTTATTCCTTCTGGTGGCCAGATTATAAAAAAATACCACATCTCTTTTCCGTGTTACATTTTGTTTCCATTCCCGTGGAAAATGGATCCTGCGTGATAGTTGAAATTTGGTTGGTTCACCATTGTTATATAGAGAACACTCACCGTACTGAAATCTGCTAGTGCAGATAAACTGTTAGCGTGGTTAACCAGAGAACTATCAACCCAATTTAAAATACCTGACGTTGAGAATACAGATGTTAATACTTGATAATGTGTTGTTCTCTTGGCCTAGGACTTTTGCATGGTAATATCCATTTTTGTGAGACTACATTAACTAATATGCACGTTGACTAATCAGCAACATGTGATGAGTCTCGAAGGTAGAACAACATGGATAAGGAGCGCATTTGAAAGCCAGGATATAGCATGGATGGTCAAGCAGAATACCTGAAATTCACTTAGCAAATGAGTGTAGATAAAAATAATATTATTCATTGTGCGTTTTGCTTTGCAGATTTTGTGTGGTTCTTTCTGTTGAGGATAGAGCTAATTTTGTTTTTTGAAATACATACTTATGAAAATTCATGTTGAATCTACACTGCAGGGTTGTGCCATTCTCATCGCATTTCTGGTTTCAGCTGTATTTCATGAGGTACCACACATATTTGAGTGTTCCACATTACATGCCCCTAGCTATCATTTTTTTATTTTTCCCAGTCACCAGCTAGAGTGGAAATGGCTTGGTTCCCTTTTTTATTGAGTAATGATCTAGGTTCTGTGTATGCAAATTCGATAACAAAGATAGTCTAGCATATAAACAACAGACAATTTAGTACATAAAATTTGTCACATGCAAAAAATTCTGTGTATCAAGACTTAGAGAAGAAGGAAGCTGGTATGCCATCTCACATATGACCTTCATTTCATTGTCTTTGTCAACTTGCAGCTATGTATTGCTGTTCCATGCCACATTTTCAAATTATGGGCGTTTTCTGGAATCATGTTTCAGGTATGTATTGATTTGAAGGACACTTGTATTTCGTTCTTAATCTTCTTGGACTAGATCAGTACAGTATCTTCGATACTAGTTGATGCCCTGTGCGTGACCGCATATATAATAGCCCATATACATGTCTATGCTTATTGTTACAAACTTAGATAATAATA
Source organism: Triticum monococcum (assembly GCA_034509565.1). Classification (NCBI taxonomy): domain Eukaryota; kingdom Viridiplantae; phylum Streptophyta; class Magnoliopsida; order Poales; family Poaceae; genus Triticum; species Triticum monococcum. The sequence goes on from CM067847.1 coordinate 576,784,594, forward strand.
AATCTCAAAGAAGATAATTTGCAATTGTCGCTTTGTGAAGGTTTAATACAAAATATACAATACAGCCATCTTCACTTAGCAGAACTGATTATCTCCACTCCTCCAAACATCTCCATGTGACGTAATAATAAGCCTAAGAGGAAAAATAGGCCAACGATCAAGAACAGCTGTCCAGGCTGTCGTTCAACAGTTCAACAGCCCGACACTGTGACAGGCAGCACTTCTCTCGGGCCATCACTGGGCACTTGGGCAGGCGGCCGGCGTCCATATGTTGGTGTAGGATCAGCCCCATTGCTGCTTTAAATCTGAAGAGCTGTTACTATGCAAATTTGTGATTGGTGCCGGTTTAGTTATTCTAAACTGCTGTTGTCGGTATCTCTAAATATCCACTTGTATCATTTGACTGATGTTCATGTCTGTCGTTCCTAGATTCCCCTGCTATTCTTGACGAAATATCTTCAAGAAAAGTTCAAGAACACAATGGTATGCCATGCTCACTGCAAAATTTCTCCGTCTTCCATTGTTTCCCCTGACACATCGAGCCCTGTTGAACTTGACAGGTGGGCAACATGATATTTTGGTTCTTCTTCAGCATAGTTGGGCAGCCAATGTGTGTTCTCTTGTACTACCATGATGTCATGAACAGACAGGCTCAGACAAATGGCTAGTTCTGTTTTAGAAGTGCACTATAACACAGATCATCCGAAGCAAATTGGCCCGAGGCAATGGAGCGGCGGCCTCCTTAACGTTTCGCAATGGGCTGTTAGAGCTAGCTATGCTACGAATCCAAGGTTGTCAGCATGATATGTTCCAATCCGTTCCAGTTAGCTCGCTGTGTTCCAAATGTATGATATGCCGGCCGGGGTTTGTACCGAAGATACCCCAGTGATGAAGCCGAAAATAACAAAACCTGCCACATGTGTTTTGTGTATACTTTTCGGTTCACGTGCCGGCAGAGTTATGTACATGATGCCCTGTTGGATATAAAGCGCATGTGCCGTATGATGCAACCGCAACTCCCCTTTGAGGTCTGGATGAGCGAAAAGGCTCGCGCTTGAGAGAGCGTACGTACATAGGACTGACTGCATAGTCCTGTCACGTTGTTGTGAACCGACGTTGCCGGAAAGAATAATGTAGCACCAATTGCGAAGCAGTTTTGTCGCTGTTGTAAACCTTTTTTTGTGTGTGAAAGCTGGTTCATGTAAACCCGACCTAGAGCCTCCGTGCTCAAATGGTGTAACTGCAGCATGGTCAACCGAGGCTGACTCATCCAATTGATTGAATTTGGTTGTGTGTCGTATAAGGCTGACTCATCCAATTATTTGAATTTGGTTGTGTGTCGTATAAGGTCTCTGGTGTAACTGTAGCATGGTCAACCGAGGCTAACTCCTGACTCGTCCAATTGATTGAACTAGCAGAGTGTCCCGCGCAAATGCGCGGCTAGATATTTACTCTGGTTTTTAATTGTTATGTGAACTACATTAGCTTTCATGTATAATTGGAAAGAAAAGACAATGTTGTATCCAATAATAGATCGTAAAATATAGAATTTAGACTTCGGTAGAAACCCTTGCAATAAGTATGTAATGTTTTCTAAATAACTTTGCTGTGTGAGAACTAAAATTAATGGTATTGAGGTCCCCAACTGTCTTTGTAAATTAATTTCGCATTCATGATTATCTCCAACATCCTGTCACGATGTTGATTTCTTCCCTTGATGTACGTCTATCTATTCTAAATTAATTTCTTTCAAATTTTTGACTAACAGTATACATTGATGCCTTGTATTTGTAAAATCTTCATACATCACCCTCTTAATAGAATGCACTCTCATTCTACTTCATCCATGTATCTCTTCAATGTTTCTTTATGGATGGAATTTAAATACCAATGGTAGAGTACGTTACTGTGATTTTTCTTATATTTTATTATTCTCTGGCACTTTTTTACATGAAGAGAACTAATTATTGGTGATAGATACTCATATCATTTTGATATTCTCTTCAAATCATATCATCACTGACCCTTTTCCATTTGCCATATTTTATTAATGCAGTGTCATCCATCTTGACGCTTCCACTATGCTCTAGGTCGCTAGTTTTCTTATCCATCTAATACCTCTTATTCATTGGCCGTAGATTCATGAAATTTCTTGGGCATTCTTTGGCATCCATTGTTATCATAGGCTTTTCTTATAGTGTAGCGTTGTTTTTCTTGTGTCTATAATTTTAGTACATCTGAACTAAAGAAGACGTGTTTCCTCCAATTTTCTACTATGACAATTGAAATGTTGTGTTATCTTTCTGATATAGGGCCAATCACACATATAAGCATATTGCCATCAACCGTTTATTTGTTTGCATAAATGATGCTTGCATGTTTTCTACTTGGTCTTTATTAATTCATGCACTCTTGGTCTTGGGTTTTTATCAATCACCATTCTTCTGTTGCTTCCCACAATTATTTATGCGCCACTGTTTCTCTGTAGTACTTTTGAGTACCCCTTACACTGACGAACTCATGTGTGTTGTACATTGAGATAAGTTACATATTCTATATTATGGCGCTCTAATAATATGAAATAAGATTGCAATAATGTTCTCCAACAACTTTAATTATGAGCAAGTCATATTGCAGGTCACAGTTCTTGCTTAAAAAAATTATTGTAGGGCCCAATTTATGATAAATGTATACTTTATCAGCATAGCACCATTTGTTTTATCCCCTAAAAAATGATAGTCATTTTTCCCCTTTTTCTCTTTGTGGCATGATATGATGCTTATCGCCCATGTAGTAGACGGAAGTACTGTCAATACCATCATTTGCATATACGGCATTGTGCATGTACTAACCGGACGGTTGTCTCACCCTTATTTTGGGTTTGCATGTACGGCATTGTGTGTATTAAAAAAATATATGGCATCGCGCATGTACTAATCGGACGGTTTTTTCTGGGTATGTACTAATCGAGTGTTGTCTCGCACTTATTTTGGGTTTGCATGCACACTAATCGGACGATTGTCTCAGCCTTATTTATGTTTTATAATAAATTGGATCCCTTGTATGCATGTGCATGTAAGATTTATTAATTTGATCCACACAAAAAAAAGATTTACTAATTTGATGACATCCTAGATGACATCATGAGATGTAGTATTACGCGGACTCTTCTTTTTCTGACTGATGCTCGGACTCTTCTTTGTGTTGGCCGTAGTAATTTACAATGCCAGTATACTTTACTTTTTTTCCCGGAGCCAACATAGGTTTATGTCTGATTGTTTCTTGGACAGACTATTTTTTTTACAGAAAAGGCAAAAAAATGGATGAAAGACGTGTCCACTGTTCTTAGGTGGTGTGCTAACTTTTTGTACGTGAGTACATCTACATGTAACGCTATATTTTTTAAATGTCAACCGTTATTATCTGTTTATCGATTTATGGACTATGTATAGATTTCATACAAATATTATTTTTCTCATTTGTTTATTCATAAATTCATACATCAATACAACAGTAATCATTTATCGACAAAATCCATCACTTCTTTCGCTTTTTTATTTCAGAAGCTAATGCTACACGAAAATCCATCAATTTTTTCGCTTTTTTGGAAGTGTTGCCTCACGCTTGATGTGCTCTCTCGGCTAAAAGATGTCAGGTGCACCCGTCCGGGTCTTTTCTTTTACTCTAGTAATTAGAATCCAAACCTGATTTGCTTACATACTCCCACGTGATGGTATTCCATTCCCTATAGTTTTCCTTTTCTCACACGTTATTCTTGATTTTTTTTATATGTAGACGTTTGTGACATACTCTTCCATAGTCAGATTTACGTGACAGACTACATGGGTGCCAAACAATGCATGCATATAATATTTGTATGTAACGCTTACATTTTTAAATCTCAGCCGTTTATAGCTAAAGTCAATGATCTAGATAATTAAGCGTATGTGGATTAATGTGATGGCTTGTTTGCCTTTTGTCTTAAGTATATAATAGATTTGGTTGTGTGTGCCGTATAAGGTCTGTGGTGTAACTGCAGCATGGTCATCCGAGGCTGACTCATCCAATTAATTGAATTTGGTTGTGTGTGCCTTATAAGGTCTGGATGAGCGAAAGCTCACGCTTGAGAGAGCGTACATACATAGAACTGACTGCATCACGTTGTTGTTGTGTACCGACATTGCTGGAAAGAATAATGTAGCAACAACTATGAGGTAGCTTTGTCGCTTGTGTAAACCATTTTTTGGTGTGTGAAAGCTGACTCATGTAAACCTGACCTGGAGTCTCTCCGTCCGAATGGTATAACTGCGACATGGTCAACGAGGCTGATTCATCCAATTGATTGAAATTGGTTCGCCCTGTTGGATGTAAAGTGTGCCGTATGAGGTATGGACGAGTGTTGGATGTAAAGTGTGTCGTATGAGGTCTGGATGAGCGAAAGGCTCGTGCTTGAGAGAGCGTACGTACATAGGACTGAATGCATAGCCCCATCACGTTGTTGTTGTTTACCGACGTTGCTGGAAAGAATAATGTAGCAACAAATGCGAGGCAATTTTGTCGCTCGTGTAAACCCTTTTTTGGTGTGTGAAAGCTGGCTCATGTAAACCTTACCTAGAGTCTCTGCGTTCGAATGGTGTAACTGCAGCATGGCCGACCGAGGCTGACTCATCCAATTGATTGAATTTGGTTTGCCCTGTTGGATGTAAAGTGTGTGATGTATGAGGTCTGGATGAGCGAAAGGCTCGCGCTTGAGAGAGCGTATGTACATAGGACTGTCTACATAGCCCGATCATGTTGTTGTTGTGTACCAATGTTGCTGGAAAGAATAATGTAGCAACAACTGCAAGACAATTTTGTCGCTCATGTAAACCTTTTTTAGGTGTGTGAAAGCTGGCTCATGTAAACCTGACCTAGATATTTGTGTTCGAATGGTGTAACTGCAACATGGTCAACCGAGTCTGATTCATCCAATTGATTGAATTTGGTTTGCCCGGCTGGATGTAAAGTGTGTGCCGTTTGAGGTCTAGATGAGCGAAAGGCTCACGCCGCGTATGTACATAGGACTGACTGCATAGCCCCATCAAGTTGTTGTTGTATACCGAGGTTGCTGGAGAGAATAATGTAGCAACATGCAAGGCAGTTTTGTCGCTCTACATTTCGTTATGGCTGGCTCATGCAAATCTTTTATTTTTGTGAAAGCTGGCTCATGTAAACCTGACCTAGAGTCTCTGCGTTCGAATGGTGCAACTGCAGCATGGTCAACCGAGGCTGACTCATCCAATTGATTGAATTTGGTTCTGAAACGGCAAGATTGATTGATTACCAAATGACAAAGGTGCCTCGTACAATAGGTCAAAAATCCATAGCAAAACCAGAAAACTTGGGTTTTTGAAACAAACAAGACAATGCAGTTCCTTGGAACACAATTGCAAATGTGTGAGATCCCGACTTAGGAATGATAGACTATTCATGACTCCTTTGGTTCATACGACATGAATATCATAGAAATAGGAAATTTATAGAAAATGAGATGACATGTATCTCAATTCATATCAATAGAACTAAGAAAAGAGATGTCATTTGGTTCACATCATAGGAATTTTTTCATTGAGTATAAGCTAATGTTTATTTTCCTTTGAAATATGAAGGATATGAACTAATCCTATGTAGGAATAGGAACAAAGAACTATAAAAGAAAAATTCCTATAAGAATCATATCCTATAAAATTCCTCCAAACCAAAGAAGGTCTCATATGAAAAGGCACATTTTCTTTTTCGGGAGCTCATAATCTCAAAAGTAAGCATGCTTCGCAACAATTTGTGGATGAGTGATCGACTGAAAAGTTGATCCCGGATGCACACGAGTGGAGACAAAATGCATAGAAAAGATTATTGTTGACGTGTGAGGCTGTTCTAGATCCTGGGTGGTAGCCAAACACATGACCAGGAATTGATGGGTGAACCGGTGGGTTCAGCCGGGGCGTTACAATTGGTATCAAAGCAGACCCTCATGGTTACACGGACATGTGATGCATGGTGTGTGTGTCACCCGTCATAGAACACAACACGACACATGTGTCAGACTAGACGCACAACCATGTGCCAAGAGGGAACGTTTTTGCTCGGCCGATGAGGACACTAGTTTATTTGAGTGGGGGTGTATGTGACATCCTGGATAATAGGAGTGATAGACTACTCGTATCAACAAGGTGCATCTTCTTCTCTGGGAGTCCATCCGAAAGAAATATCAAAGTTAAGCGTGCTTAATTTGAAGCAATTCGAGAATGGGTAACTGATTGGAAAGAACCTCCTGCTCTATAGCCCAACCTTCTCGCTTGCCAGCCACACGACATCTTGGAAAGTCCATCTAAGAGAAGTCCCAATGCACTATATATTAGGCTATATCCGGTGAGTAGTCCAAGTGCACTATATCTAATGTTGTATCTAAAACAACCTCATTTAATTTCTTTTGTGAGAGAAAAGTTATGAAGTCTATTTGATGCTATGATCTGTATCTTGATTAAGATACGTTTTTGATCCGGCCTGGCCGAGACCATGCCGGCTGGCTCATGGCGGTGACCGCTCGTGAGGATTGGGGCTGAAGATCTGACCGTGACCCTACCGGCCGACCACTCGAGCTGAAAATTACGGTCGACACAGAAGAGTCTTCGTGAAGGTTCCTCTCTCTGGATCTGGTGGCTGCAGTCAACGGCTCGTATTGGCATGGTTGCGGGATGCATCCATACGGTTTGTTTGCGGGTTTTGGCGGTTCTCACTCTCGTCACTTTGCATTCGGCAATGAGATGCAATTTATGGACGATGGCTTGACATAGAGGGTATGGTTTTGCAACAGCGGCGAAGGGATTTCTAGCCCAGTGCATGTAGATGTTGTGATCGTGAAAAGTGGTGGTGACAACACATGGTTGAATATGATTTGGTGGTGCTCCTCAAGTACCAGGTCTTGAGTTCTAGGGTGAAAACCCTAAGCTTGACTCGAGTTGGTTTTATCTAGCAATGATAGTGTTTTTACATCGTTACCTTCTTGAAGGCGTTGCTTGGATATGCTTGAACTTATTCTTCAGGGTGAAAACTTAGAATCTGGCCTTTGTTGGTTGGATACGGTACCGGCGGCGCTTGAGCATCATTCCCTTTCTAAAGATGTTATAGTTGAAGAACCTTTCTTGTGTCCTTGGTGAGTCAAAACATGGTTGATTTGGATATGGTCGTTACTGTAGTTTGTCAATCGATGTTTTGATCCCTTTGTTTCTTTTTTTCCCTCGCTTAGGCATAGATTTGGTCTTATAGCACTTTGCTCTTTGCCAGCATATTTATTTGTGTGTGTCCTTAGTGTTAGATATGTACATTCTACCTATCAGGGGCTGGCCATGTGTTCATTGTGTTTGTATCCTTGCAGCTTTATTTCAAGACAATAAAATTCATGCTTTGTCGAAAAAAACAATGCCACAAAAGATTTTTACCTTAAAATCATGCTAAGGTATAACCATTAGGAGTGGCCTAAGGGTACCCTGGTTAGTTGCTCCCGCAAATCAACATGTAGTCCTATCTCTCAAAGTGAAAAGCATTTTTCATGACCAACAGGAAAAGAGGCGGCGGTTGCTGTTCTAGTGCATTGGTCTTATGGGGCCTTAGCACGATAACTTTCTGACTGTCTACTACAATAAATTATGCTTGGCTCTATCGAGGGAGGGGCGATGATGACGGTATGCCTTCTGCTCGCTTCAGTGCTTGTAATCGTTACTAGGTGGTCTACGAATCTAGATGTAATTATTATTATTATTTGTGTTTATTGTACTGTCATGATTGAAGATGGATAGATCAAAAGTTTTCTGAAAAGAAGAAAAAAAAAGAAAAAAAAAGAAGCGACGGTTGCGCTGTAAGCTTCAAGCAAAACCCCGGACGAACATGAGAGCATCATGGATGCTCTTAGGGCATGCACAATGGTTGATAAGACAGTCTTATCTTACACCCACCATGCAATTAAGATATGACAATAAAACATGGCGTACAATGGGTTATATTTTAGTCTTATCTCTGTTCCTAAATTTATGGTGAGATAAATTGTGCTAAGAAATCATCTCTTGATTAAGATAAGACAAAACTCTTTTTTCATTTCTCTCTTTTCCACCTCAGCAATGATAAGGCTAAAATATAACCATTGTACGTGCCCTTAGCCTATCATTTTTTTTTATATTGTGCCTTGCAACTAACCTGCTCATCTATCAAATAGGTTGGTTTATTTGCAACCGTCCAGGCCAGATGAACATCCCAGACACACACACGAGAGCAAGTTTATAGTACATTTTAAATAACAGCCAAGCATCAATTGGTTGCATACTAGTAAGTGTGTATGCATGGTCAAGACAGTCTGCAGCTACCCTTCTTTCCTGCAACCTTCCACTTATGTTCTTACTAAAAAGTGAGGAAAAACACGACGCCAGAGCTGAGAAAAGGAAGAATGTGACCGTACTCACGTTCGGACACCTCTTGGATCACGGCAATGATCACCAGGCAGAAAATAGAATAAGCCGATTGATCTGCACCTTCGGTGGGTTCACCAAAAGCCGTCCACCACCTGGGTGCACTTGCCCTTGAGCCACCTCACGCCATTCTTGAGCGACACCTTCATCTTCCCCTCCACGCCGTACACCCTGTACCCGGCCACCCTCCTCTTCCTCCGCAGCTCCGCCGGGGCGCTACGGAAGCTGCCGCTCCACGACCTCGCCTTCGGGCCGGCCGCCGCCGCCGACGTCGAGGAAGAAGCCGTGGTGCAAGGAGGCCAGCTGGCGGTGCCCGCTGCCTTCTTGGGTGTGACGTAGGAGGCACTGTAGCACCTCAGCTCGGTGACGGCGCCGGCCGGGGTGGTGGTTGTGGTGCTGCTCTTCTCTGAGTACGACCTTGACCTCTCCATTGACGTATGGGCTGCGCGCTTGCCTGACGACTCTGTGGTGGCAAGAATGGAGTGGCAGCGGAGATGAGTGAGCGCGGCTAGCTCTTAAGCTTGTAGGAGAGGACGCCGGGAGTCTGCCTTTTCGATCTGGTTGTACTCTGTACCGCCAAAAGCTGTGACTTGTGAGCGGAAGTTGAACAAAATTGAATTACTAGCGGCTTTTAATGTGCGCGATGTTACACAAGCACGTGGCATATCAAATCATGAAAGAAGAAATAGTGAGCTATAGCGTTGCTATATCGTTTTGCAACAGCTCCACTTACAGGACCTGCTCCATCAAAGGCTGGGTTTTGGTTATCGTCTCTCGGTATAACGATTTTTATGAAGATTCCCTTTTCCGAAAACTCTATGCTATGTTCGACGCTACTATGCTATGCTTTGTTTGGCGCCACTATGCAATCTACTCTCAGAATTTCTAAATATTTGTCTTTTTAGAGATTTCAACAAATGACTACATACAGAGCAAAATGAGTGAATCTACACTCTAAAATATGTTTATATACATCCGTATGTGATAGTTCATTTGAAATCTCTAAAAAAATAAATATTTAGAGTTACTTTTGTAAGTACTCACTCTGTTTTAATTTACTCTGTATATTAGGTTTTCTAAAATCAAATTTTATATACTTTCAACAAGTTTGTAGAAAAATATATTAACATATACACCATCAAATATATATCACTGAGTTCATCATTGTATATATTTTCACATCATATAAGTTTGTTACTGTAAATGTTTATATTATTTTCTACAAATTTGGTCAAACTTTATAAAGTTTGACTTCAGTCAAAGCTAATATGTGGAGTAAATAAAAAGAAGGAAGCACTAATTTCAGCTCGATTTGGATGTTATAGTACTTATGTTTTTCTCTCATGCGAGAGGCAAAGACCCATGCGACTCTCGCTAGGGTTTTCTTAGCCTCTCGCCGGCGGCGCCGGTCCACCTTGCCTCCTATGGTCCTAGGACCATGGAGGCGCAGTGGACCCAATCCTTGTTGACGAGAGGGCTCCGTTCTTAGGTATTTTTAGGATTTGTGTCATGCTCATAAAGACGAGGTGGTGACGTCTTTCTAAAAATGGAATAAGGTTCTCCTCGCATAGCCTCCATCCAGGTGGTGCTTCTAGCATCATCGAAGGGTTTATTAAAGATGTGTCTCCGGCGGATCTCGTGGGATTTGCACTGCATTTGTCTTCGGTGGATTTGCTTGAATCCGGTATTCGTTCGTCCGTGTGTGCGCCCAGGTTGGATTCTTCCGATATTAGTTGTTAATAATTGTGAAAAGGCATGCTTATGTTAAGTTGGGTACTTCTGGAAAAATGACACTGGATGTGAGGATGAACTTGGAGAAAGAATAGATAGAGCAATGCTTTTTCTGCATTTTAGGATTTCGAGTGCATTGCTCCAACTTACCGGGCTCTAGAGTGGTGTTTTGGCACACGGGAGAGCGCACTTCTGGTTTGTAATGTGTTTTAAACATATTTTTAAATGTCAAAAAATTCTAAATAAAAATTTGACGCATACATTTTGATATTGTACATACTCACAAAGTCGTTTCGTAAAAAATCTATAAATTATATGTTGCGTGTGAAAAAAGTCAAAATTTGGTGTTAAAAAGTGCTTTTCACGAGATATTTTTTGTTTTTTACACAAGCTACAAAAAATGTTGATTTTCTCCAAAACTTGACGTGCACACATATAATGTCAAGATGTATGTGTCAAATTTTTGTTCGAATTTTTTTCACACTTTGAAATATTGTTGGCAGGAGCACGCGCTCCCATGTGCCAAAACGAATTTCTGCATATTTTCATGGCCTAGACAGCAATGCATGCTAGCAATAGATCGATGCTGCATTTCGAAGGAAGCATCCGTTCATTCAGCACCCTCCTGCTTTTCTGCGTTGGATAAATGCTGCTTTATGGACGAAAGCAACTTGGCGTTTTTTTGCTGCTCTCGATAGCGGCACGGACCCGATCAAAACTGTGGGTTGGTTGCGAGGACGTACTGTCGGCACCGCTCCTACACGTCAGATTCCGTTAATGGCTCTTAATAAAATTCGGGCGTACACTGGACCGCCTCATCAGCTGCATTTTCAATTTTCTGATGACCAAGCAAAGTGATTTTGAGACTTTCTGTGTGATTGATAACAGGGACGCAAACGCCAGATTTTTTCTTTGAACAAATTACTATCACAGATGATCACACACATAATTCAATGAACACAAGCGCAAACACCCTATCTTTTTTAGCACCTTCGAGATACTGGCCCGGTGCAATATTTTGAGATTAACGAAGGCATCACACTACAACACGTACGTCAATTGCAGGCACTTTAAAATGCCTCAAGAAGCCCCTATAATGCCAGCTTAGAGAAAAGAAGGCATTTTCCAAATATGCTAGAGATGGTCACGAAGGGAAAGATCTTTTGAGGCATTTTTCTAGAACGCCTCTAAAGGTACACAGAGGCATGTTTAAAACGCCAGCAAGCTCAATTTGAGGCATTTTTCCACAATGCCTCAAAAAGATTAAACGCATGCATTTTTCCAGAACGCCAACAAGCTCAATTGAAGGCATTTTTTCAAAATGCCTCCAAAGACTATTTGTAGCATTTCTCATAATGCCTCTAAAATTTATGCCTGGCATCTCTCATACTGCCTTCAAGACATTTTTGTGGCATTTCTAAAGAATGCCTCAAAACCATTGTGTGGCGTCTTTTGTATTGCCTTCAAAATGTTTCCAGGGCACATAAGAATGCCACAAACTTTACGTATGCATAATAAGAATATGATAAAACCACTGTTACAGCAAGCTCAATAATTTGCATCTAGCTCTGTAAAAACACACATACAATAGAAAAAAAGATTGAGAAGCTTGCATCAGCTAGAACTATCATCGTGCACGCGAATAATGCAAAGCATCACCATCAGAACATCTTCACAAATTCAGAAACAATATCAAAGTATCAATCAGAAACACATAGGTTACTTCCTACTGTTGTGACAACAATATGAACAAGTGTTACAGCTTGATGCAAGAGCAAGCCAATCAGCAGTGTATCAGCCAATTAGAAGAGCAAAGAATGTTCTCAGCACTGCAACAGGGTTACAGAGGCATGCATGCAAGAAAAAGGGGCCAGGAAACCTCATGCTCTAATTCGCTACAGGAAAAGGCATGTACAACTCACTTATGACCATCTTTCATGTTTCCCTGCCCGAATTCCTAAGTATGTTGTTTCCGGTTGTAGCAGAGATTGCTTGAGTACCTTTTTTCATTCTTGTTGTCTCAGAAACTTTCTTTCTCTTCAGTGTATTCCTCACTGCACCTTCTGAAGTACTGCAACCAGTCTGATGGTTGGTCACCTGAGTTCCAGTAGTTGTTTTGTTGGGATCCACATTCTCACTATTGTTGAAAGACATCTGACTACAAACACTAGAAACCTACAATTGGGTAAAAATAAAAATCATGTATAGTTATACATAATATGAGCACAAAACAACAACTATGAGCTATGATAGTACCTTAGAATGCAGCACGGTAGTACGGTCTGTTTGCATAATCTGCATGAAAAAGAGGTCAGAATAGTTGCATATATAAGAACAGGGCAGATGAGTTAGCAAAGTGTCACGTATCATACATTTTTGCGTGGCCATGGAATACACCTAGCTTGGGCATTTCCTAGCCTGTTTATTTTTCCTTGTGCACGAGGCAGCTCAGTTGTTTCTTTGAGCACGATGTTGACAAGTACTTCAACACAATCAGCAAGTGGTTGACCATCAATAGCTTTAGCTTTTCTATCAGTTTTCTGGATGGTTCCCATTGCCACCACACTTGCACTGTTTGGTGACGTCAAACTAACTTCCATGCCACACTTTATGGTATCTTTTAATTCGTCCTGTAAGTTGCAATAGTACTAAGTAACCTTTCTAATTTGCTAGTTGGTTAAAAAGTTGAGACAAATATAGAAAAATCACCTTTGGCCCCTTTTGGAGTGGTGTTTGAAATATTCCTGGTTTCTTATGTTTAGTTGTCTTTGTCTTCTTCAGTTTTGGCACAGGCGCAAGACTTGGTAGTGCTGATTCTGTTATCCTTGATTCCAGTTGGGTTGCCTTCACCTTATCTGGATGCCTTGGAGCAGCCATTGCCTCGGATGCCTTGGTAGTATATGAAAGTGAAGTTGCTTGTTCTTCGTCATTCATGTTTTCCAAGTCCTAGTATGTGGAGAATCATATTTAGCTAGAGTAGTAAATGCTCAAATAATGTGACTTAATTTAAGAGATGAAACAAGAATCACCTTAGAAGGATCTTTATTTGGAAGCTCCTTTTCTGGAATCTCTCCCATTTCAACAGACCCCCTAGAAGCTATGATCAAACTTTTTAGCTCATTGTACTGTTCTTGCATTCTCTCACTCTTGGCCATTATTGAAGTTTGATTTGCCACCAGAGTATGCACCACATGCCGAAGCTCCATGTCCTCTTGTTTAGCAGCATGTAGTTCAGCTTCAACTTGAGCAAGGCGCTCCGAAGCGACTCCACCTACTAATAGACCAAGGCCACTTGGCCTTCCTTTCTTTTCTTTTGGGAAAATTGATGAATAAAGATCACCATCACGGGCCTCCTCACCAATCAAAGAAGGATCTTCCCGAATCCTTTTTTTAATGTCATCCTGAAAGGTTCATATAACAGTAGGGTTGCAAGCATGAATTTTATGAAGCACTGAACAAAGCAGTATCAAGTGAAAGCTAACTAGGAATATAATAGAACAGAGCACTATGAAGTGAACTACATATACCATTTTTACTCCGCTTTGTTGGTTGACTCGATATCCATTGTTTTTTGTATGCGTAACCACGTAAAGCTCGGCACGCCCAATTTCTCTACCCTCTACCATCTCCTGTAGCAGAGATGAAATGTTGATACACCAAGGCAAAAAAGACAAAAGAGAAAGAGCCAAAAAAAGGACAAAGACACCAAGGCAACAGATCTAGATAGCAAATCAATATTATGGGGTAAAATAAAACAAGGAATATTGATTACCATTTGATCAAGGACAACTGCAAAACTTCGTGACCCAGCGGTGTGGGTCCCCTTGCATCCCTCGAGTTGCGATGCCCGAGTGGCTTTGTTTCTCTCAGATTTTTCCTGGACACACAAATATGATGAAGAAACTCATCACAAGCTTATATGTGGAACACATATTTAGCATAGGATACAAAACTACACCATTGAGTACTCACCTTAGCTTTCTCTGTTCTCCAGTGTTTTACTAGCCACTCCCACTGTCCAATTGGGATTCTATTATCACAACCATTAAGAATATTCCGTGCCCGTGACAAATCAGCTTTGTAATATTTCCTCTTTAAAACAACCTTGAAGTCTTTCCATTTTTTACTGGCTGATCTCAACACCCATCTTTTGTATGACTCATCAATGTTGAAAAAGGCCTATTATAAAATACAGTTGTGACAACTTGTTCGTTGAAAAAGAAAATGACTTGTTTGTTGAAGATGCAAATATATATGTTAGATTGCATTGACATACCTTGACAGAATCCCACAACTTCTCTTTCTCTAACTTTGGTACTTTGCTCCAGTTTTGAGCAGCTAAGGACATTTCTTTTCCTTTCACTAGGGTTCCAATAAAATTTGTCAGCTTGCATGTCTTCAAACCACATGGCTGACCAAATCTGTTGAACTTCAAATTGATCTTGTTATCAACATCATGTTCTTTCCAGAAGCGCCTCATGTGAGTAGGTCCTCTTCTTGTCTTCTCTACAACTTCTGGTATATGAACAGATAGGAACTACCATTAGGCCCATGCAAAACAAGCACATGTAAATTTTTTATGCCCTCATAACTAACCATGTGTTTGGTCCTGTTCTTGTCGAACTTCCTCTTCTTGTTCATGTTCATCTTCTTGTCCAGACTCACCTTCTTCATCTTCCGATTCAGTTTCATCACCATGTTCACCGTCATCTTCTTCATCTTCTGGTTCAGTTTCCTCACCACTTCCCTCATGGCTCCTTAAGTCAACATCTTCTTCAGCTCTAGAATTCTTCAAAATCAATACAAGAAAACAACATGAGTAATAAAAACAAGTCTTCAAAGTTATCCATGTTGAGCTCTCAAGACCATCAGAAGTAATAAAAACAAGAGCTCACCAAATATTTTAAGAGCTTACCATAGTGAAGTGTTCTAATTTATCCCTGTTTGAAGCTTCTGCTTTAATTTGTTTGATAGCATTAATGCATTCCATTTGAGGTAGATTAACTTGTCTGACTCTATAATTCAGGTCATTCAATCTTCTTTCATGGTCAGACACATGGGACTGAATAAATGCATCAGATCTTGATCTCGAAGTCATCATATTTCCTGGTATGTACAATTCAAAACTCAGTTAGAAAATACAAGATCAAAACTAAGATAAAAGCAATCAACAACACTTGAAATTTAGTTCAAAAACAATCAATAGCTCTCACCTGATCCTAGTCTAATATTCTTCATGCCCATCAATTCTAGCCTCCATATCAAAGAAGTCTCTTGTAGGTGGATGAACCACAGCGTACCAATCCCTCTCTATAGAATCTTGTACATAGTATACTTGGGTGGCTTGAGTTGCGAGGATAAATGGCTCATCAAATATGTCATTGCCGCTGCTTAGCATATGGTTAAAATTCACCTCAGTTATTCCATATGGGTCCTTACGAACCCCAGCATCAGGGCGAACACTGTCAACCCAATCACACTTGAATAAAACCACGCTGCCTTTGTTTGAATAATTGAGCTCAACTATTTCAGTGATTCGGCCATAATAAACAACATCTCCTAAAGCTGGATTCTTATCTTTAGCACTTGAGAAACTAGATGTCTTTGCAATCATCGATACTCCATCACATTGCGCTTCTTTTCCGTCACCATATCCCCTTGTGTGGAAAGTGCATCCATTTATAGAGTAAGCGTTGTACTTTCTCACCATCCGATATGGCTTTTGTGCTAAGACTTTAACTTCTTCAGGGATCTTAACATTATTGGAAATCAATGATTGAACCTAGAGACGTAACATAGTCAATGCAATATCTCCACATGAAGCGCTTTAAGAATTTTAGCGTGAGATCATAGACACTTACATGGTCAGCAAACCAAGTGTGGAAACTATTGTGATGGGAGCGTTCTACATCACGTATTCTTTTGCGTCGACCCGCTGATAGAATATCATGATGTTGTCTACATGAACATGAGAGGGGGTTACTGCTAGTTCAGAGAGTATGGAGAGTGTGGAACAAGTGGTGAGAAACTTACTGGACATATGGAGCAATGTGGGGGTAATTGACCAACACATATCTTTGAGCTTGGATCCATGACGTGTAGTCTAGTTCTTCAACACAAGGACCAAATAAAGGACGACCGACTATTCTCAAGTATGGCTGATGGTTTGTCGAGTCATTGGGGCCAATAAAATCATTATGTCGTCCTGTTTGAGTGAATATGGTTGGACAGCCATGCAAATATCGTGAGCAAAATGTAAGAGTGTCATCCAAAACATATCCCTCTGCTATTGATCCCTCTGGGTGACTTAGCGTATGGATCATACTCTTCAACTTGCCCAAAAACCTCTCAACAGCCCACATGCTTCGGTAATGCACCGGTCCAGCAATCCGTACTTCAGTTGCAAGATGAATGGTCAAGTGTTCCATGATGTCAAAAAAGGAAGGAGGGAATACTTTCTCCAATTGGCACATGATTTCAGGAATCTCATCCTCCAACTTTTGTATCTCACTCACGGTGATAACCTTAGAGTATAATTGCTTGAAGTAGTTGCACAAACGCATCAATGGAATACAAACATCTTTAGGCAAAGTTCTCCTAATGGCTAAGGGCAACAGATCACGCATTATAATATGACAGTCATGGCTCTTTAGTCCATTTAATCTCTTTCTCACCATATCCACTTTGTTGTGCAAGTTGGATGCATAGCCCTCAGGAAACCTAGCATCCTTTAGAACCTGGCAAAACATCTTAGCACCATGTGAATCCAAGTAGTATAATGCCGGAGGTAGGTATGGTTTACTTCCAGTTAAATCTGGATGTTGGTCTTGGCGTATATTCAACTGTTGTAGGTCAAGACGTGCATTTATATTGTCCTTTGATCTTTTGCTAACATTCAGAAGGGTATGGGCAATATTCTCAAACACATTCTTCTCTATGTGCATAGGATCCAGATTATGACGCAATAGAAGTGTTTCCCAGTATGGCAGCTGAAAGAAGCAACTTCTCTTTCTGAATATTGAAGTGTCTTGCTGCACGCTTGTATCATTCTCATCTACCTGATTACGGTGTCGCTTCCTGCTGCTCTGCTGCTGCAGTTTCCCGTATGTAGTTTTCATGTCCTTTGTCAATATTGAAATTTCATGTGATGAAAGGGGAACGGGAGGCTCTCGATGTTCCTCAAAACCATCAAATGACTCAGCATCAAATCGAAACTCGTGATTAGGTCCCAAGAATCTGCGATGTCCCATATAGAATTTCTTGTGTCCATTCTTTAACCAAAGAGAGCATGTCTCTGATAGACAATGGGAGCAAACTGCTATATTTTCTCCAGACAAAGATCCACGCCCAGGCCAATCACTTATTGTCCATAGTAGTGCGGCGCGTAAGAGAAACTTCTTAGATCGAGAGGCATCATAAGTCCAGACTCCATCATTCCAAAGCTCCAGAAGATCGTCTATGGTCAGCTGCATGTAAACATCCATGTCTTTCCCTGGAGATTTTTTACCAGGAATGATGACAGAGAGGATAAAGTTTGATTGCTTCATACAAATCCATGGAGGAAGGTTGTAGGGGATCAAGATGATAGGCCATATGCTATATGAGAGATTCATATTTCCAAAAGGGTTGAAACCATCAGCTCCCAATCCAAATCTAACATTGCAAACTTCTGAACTGAAGTCTTTGTGAATAGCATCAAAGTGTTTCCATGCAGGTGAACCAGCTGGGTGTCGTATCAAGCCGTCCTTTGTGCAGCCTTCGCTGTGCCACCTCATATCTGATGCCGTCTTTGTAGAAGCGAACAACCTTTGGAGTCTCTTCTTTAGCGGGAAATGACGAACCACCTTTTGAGGCACCTTGTGGACACGCCTTCCATCAACTCTAGTATTTACGCTCTTCCATCTACTTGTGCCACACACTGGACATGATATGGCATCAGCATGTTCCTTCCTAAATAGAATGCAATCGTTTTTGCATGCATCTATACTATTATATCCAATACCAATGGCTCTCACAAACTTTTTGGCCCCATGAAAATTTTTGGGCAAGGCCTCACCTTCTGGAAGTGCCTCCTTAATTAGCGTCAATACCTCATCAAAGCAGACATTGCTCATTCCCCTCATATTCTTGATGTGAAGCAACCTCACCAAAAATTGCAGCTTCGAGAATCTTTTGCAACCTGGGTACAGCTCTTGGCGCCCATCATTAACTAATCCATAGTATGCTTCAGCATCATCGTCCAAGTCATCTTCAGACTCTTGCTCCTCTCCTAAAGTACGAGTATCATACATCCCGAATCCTTCCAGTAGCATCTCATCACTATCAACATATTCTTCAAACTGTGAACTAGGACCTGAAGTTGTTTCGGAGGGCCGCATACTTTCTCCATGATGAATCCATGTCGTATATCCAGCCATGAATCCATCATAAATCAAATGATCATAGACTTCAAGTTCACCTAACCAATGGGAGTTTACACATATCTTGCAAGGGCAGAGAATCCTATTATTTTTTGCTGACGTACGAAAAGCAAATTTTATGAAGTTGCTAGTTCCTTCAGAATACTCGGCGGAAGACCTTGCTGCTCGCATCCAACTCCTATCCATTCTCAACTGAACAAAACCAAGTTCTTCAACATGAGGTGCTTAGAAGAAGTTATGTAACATACTAAAGCAGAGGCCACATAAAAATTCTATAATAAATATTTGAATGTGAGCAGAAGCAAAGAGGAATTTCTAGAAGCAGTGTCAGTTTAACTAGCAAAAATACCAAATCAACTTTCAGTTGTTCCTTGTCGTTGTTGCACACTACTTCTGGGAGTACAACTAGCTTATTGTGAAAGTGCCAGTAATTAGTGTTATATATAGTACTAATCTACATGTATTGATCAGTTCAGTGCTTCTCTAACAATAGTCAAACTGCACAATGTCGTGCCAAAATGATTGTTCATATAGAACATCTAGCACAAACACAAAGGGAAAGTAAAATGAAGTAGAAAAATTCAGGGGCATTACCTCAAACACCTTGTGTGCACTGGGGCGTTGGATCAAGAACAGCAACCGAACGTGGGCGAGTCTGGCATGGGAAGGACAAAGCTGATGCATGCGAGGCCACCTTCTTCCAACTCCTCCTCCTCCTCCGTCCCCTCCTCTCCGGTGGCTGGATATCCCCTCTCCTTTGGGTCTCCTTCACTCGGCCGCTGCAATCCCACCGCGAGATTGGGAAGGAGAGAAGAAGAGGTCCAGCGCGGGATGGCGTTGCCGGTCGCGGTGCCGCGGCGGCCGCTACGCCTGCGGCAGCTCCGGTGTGGGACACCGGTGGCGGAGGCTCCGGTGGCAGCGATGACGCCCCAAGCGGTCGGTGCGAGCAGATCGAGTCGATATTTTGTTTTTTGTTTTTTTATTATTTCGATGGTCACCTATAGAAGACAGAGGTGGGAGGGTTATTTTGCAAATAGTCTAAAATCAAGGGTCAAATCTGTATAATAAGCCAAGCATTGGAGGCGCTATCCACCGAAACGCCAGCAACAATCGGAGGCATTTTCTAAATCCGCCTTCAAAGCATGTGAGCATCGGAGGCACTTTCTCAAAGTGCCGTTAGTACCATGATTTTAAGGCATTTTAGGAAATCGCCGCTAATAAAATTCGTCCTAATGACGTACGTGTTGTAGTGTCACGTGTATCTCGTTGTTGATGAAAACATCTTTTCTCACAAAATGAACATCATTGAAAAATGTGAAATAAATGCAGAAAAATGCGAGCATCAATGCCAAATGGAGAACTTAAAATTGATGAGTTGGTTACACCATACGGAACCTAACCATCTGAGCTATGCTAAGTTTGCACTTTGACATCCAGACTTGATCTACTGAATTTTACCGGCCCTTGGTGCATAAATGACATGTCTGACAGGCCGACCAGAATGGCCCCGGCTCCGGCTTCCTCTATGTCCTTGCAAGTATCCGAATTAGATCCGGTCGATGGAGAAATTAAAGAACCTCACCCCTATGATTACGGGCCACCGCACTCCAACTCTACCCGCTCACAGAGGAAACAACATGGGAATTTTGATTTTCAAAGTGTTCACTGCTGGAGGTACTGTGACACTCCCGAGTCAATCATATACTAATCATACGTGCAAATGTATACGATCAAGATCAGGAACTCATATGAAGATATCACAACATAATTTTATACACAAATTAAAATAATACAAGCTTTATATTACAAGCCAGAGGCCTCGAGGGCTCGAATACAAATGAGTCAGCGGAAGCAACAATATCTAAATACAGATATAAAGTTAAATAAGGTGGCATAAGATGTCTAGCACAAACAAGGATACAGATCGAAGAGGCGCATGCCTCCTGCCTGGGATCCTCCTAAACCACTCTTGGTCGTCGGCGGTCTGCACGTAGTAGTAAGCACCCTCAAAGTAGTGGTAGTCATCGTCGATGACATTTGGCTCCTGGGCTCCATCATCTGGTTGCGACATCCGAGAAGAATTGACAAAGAGGAAAAGAGGGAGCAAAGCAACTGTGAGTACTCATCCAAAGTACTTGCAAGTAAGGATCTACACTACATATGCATCAGTATGAATGAAATGGGTAGTATCTGTGGACTGATCTGCAGTATGCCAGAATAGAGGAGAAAGCCTAGCCTATTGAAGACTAGCGTCTTCTTAAAGCCACCGTCTTACAACATTTAGAAGAGTACGAAATAGCATTTTGTAATTAGCAAGCATGTTGTAGCAATAACGCCCAGAGATCCTTTCTCGACTCCCTGCGAGAAAGCCATCCCGGAGTCATCATATCCATTCCACACCTCAGTATCTAGTTCTAATTGTAAAGATCGGGATACAACTCCAAGTCATCCTGTTATCTTGGACATGGCTATTCGAATAGATCAACTTTCCTTCAGGGGTGCGCCACATTACCCGACATGCTCGATCACTCTGGCCGCACACACTTTCCTTGGTCATGCCCGGCCTCGGAAGATCAACACGTCACAGCCCTACCTAGTCCTAACAGAGAGGTCGGCACGCCGGTCTAAATCCTAAGCGCGCATGGGTCTTGGGCCCATCGTCGTTTGCACTCCTGCACGTTGCGTGGGCGGCCGGTGAGCAGACCTGGCAACCTCCATTACAAAGGCGGTTGCTTTACGCGGTCCAACCCGACGCGCGCCGCTTAGTCGCTGACGTCTGGAAAGCTTCGGCTGATACTACAACGCCGGTTGCCCATATCTTGTCCCACGTGGCGGTTAGTGTGGATAAGCCAGTGGCCAACTCAGATCAAATACCCAAATCCATTAATGTCTTGGGAGCACGCGGTAACGAGCAGAGACTCACGATCATGTGACCCCGTCGCCCCGTCTCCTGGACTTACGGCAAAGGGCCGGGAATGCCCGACCGTGCCACGTAGAAATCTTGCGGGTACCCTCCAGGTCAACCCGACTACACATCAACTCGCGGGTACCCCTCAGGGCCGACCCGACTTCAGTAACATCGTTCTGTGGTAAAGTCAAAGTAATTGTGTGTCTAAAACAGCAAGGGGGGAACCCGAGGAATTGGCCTCGATGGATTCCCACTCGATGTAACCGTCAAGGTGGACTTGGAGGAATCACCTTCGATGGTCCACACTTGAGTGGTTGCACGACAGAGTCATTATCGGGAGTGGTGAAAGAGGAATCACCCTCAATGACCACGACCGAATACCTACACTACAGAGTTAACATCAGAAGTGCTATACGAGGTATCACCCTCGGCACTCGATAGTAACCCTATAGTGTTGTACAACTAAGGGGGTGTGATGTGATGTGTCAGGCTCTAGACGTCGATCACATTGATCGAGTCATCGAACATAAAGCTGATGGAAATATGCCCTAGAGGCAATAATAAAATGTTTATTATTATATTTCCTAAATCATGATAAAGGTTTATTATTCATGCTAGAATTGTATTGATCAGAAGCTTAAATACATGTGTGAATACATAAACAAACACCGTGTCCCTAGTGAGCCTCTACTAGACTAGCTTGTTGATCAAAGATGGTTAAGGTTTCCTAACCATGGACATGAGTTGTCATTTGATAACAGGATCACATCATTAGGAGAATGATGTGATGGACAAGACCCATCTGTTAGCTTAGCATAATGATCGTTCAATTTGTTGCTATTGCTTTCTTCATGTAAAATACATATTCCTTCAACTATGAGATTATGCAACTCCCGGATACCGGAGGAATACCTTGTGTGCTATCAAACGTGACAACATAACTGGGTGATCATAAAGATGCTCTACAGGTATCTCCGAAGGTGTTTGTTGAGTTGGCATAGATCGAGATTAGGATTTGTTACTCCAAGTATCGGAGAGGTATCTCTAGGCCCTCTCGGTAATACACATCATAAGCTTGCAAGAAAATGACTAAGGATTTAGTCGCGAGGTGATGTATTATGAAACGAGTAAAGAGACTTGCCGGTAACGAGATTGAACTTGGTATGAAGATACCGATGATCAAATCTCGGGCAACTAACATACCGATAGACAAAGGGAATTACATATGTTGTCATAACGGTTCGACCGATAAAGATCTTCATAGACTGTGATAGACAAAGGGAAAGGAATCGGGTCACCGAGAGGGGTTCCGGGCACCCCCCGGCAAGTTATGGGCTTAATGGGCCAAAGGGAGGGACAGACCAGACCACTAGGGGGCTTGTGCGCCCTCCACTTGTTTGGAGAGCCCTAGGGAAGGAAGGGGGGGGGGGCTAGCCCCTCCTGCCTTTCCCTCTCATTGGAGAAAGGAAAGGGAGGGGCGCCACCCTCCCCTGCCTTTCCCCGCACTCCAAATAAGGAAAGAAGGGGGCGTAGCTTGGGAGGGACCCCAAGTAGGATTCCGCCTACTTGGGCGCCTCCTTTGGCTTCTCCTCCCTCCAACCCACCTATATATATGTGGGAGGGGGCGCCTAGCACACACTAGACAATTGCCTAGCCATGTGCGGCACCCCCCTCCACCGTTTACACCCCCGGTCATATTTTCGTAGTGCTTCAGCGAAGCCCTACGAAGATCACTTCACCATCACCGTCACCACGCCGTCATGCTAACAGAACTCATCTACTACCTCGATGTCTTGCTAGATCAAGAAGGCGAGGAACGTCACTGAGCTGAACGTGTGCAGAACGCAGAGGTGCTATACTGTGACGCCCCAAGACCGGAGCTTCAGTTGCCTTCCAGGGTTTCCAGGGTTTCGTCGTGTGTTTTGTTTGGTCCGTTGCATTTAATCCTTGCATCATGTGCATTGCATCATGTCATCATGCCATCACCTCATAAATCTTTGCATCTCAACTCAACTAAATAAATAGCATGGATCTTCGGTACATTTAAATCGAGGGAAGGGTGACTTCTCTTTATAACATATCCTCCCAATATTAGGGAGCTATATTAAAATATTCCATTGATTTGAAATTTACCACAACACACTTGCATCTTTCTCTTGCCACCAATCCCTCATCAAGTGCATCACCCCCATCAAAAGTTTCTTTCAATTCTCACCCATTTATTGCAAGTGGCCTTCTCCTCTTTTATATGGCCAAGACCATGCCAAGACCACCTCCTCCTTTTTTTTCAGGTCTTTTGGAAGTGTTTTGGTTGGGCTAATGATTTATTCGAGTTTGAGTTATTTTCAAACTTGTATAAAAATTGCAGCCTCTAAAAATTGCCAAGGCATTTTATTCAAATAGTAGTTAAATCCAGGATTCCAGGGACATTTTTTATATCTTCCATAGTATTGCCAAGCCCCGGATTCTTTTTCTCTTTGATCCTGTTTTTTTTTCTAAAAAAAACTGAGAGAGAGAGGGAGCCCAGCCGCCTCTGGCCACTTGGGCCTCCTAGCAGCGTCAGCCTCCCAGGCCCATATGCCCTCCTAAGCCCACCATCCTAACCCTAGCTAGCCCCGATCCCCTGGCCTCTCCCTCTCGTGTTCTCCCCTCGCGCCGCCACAGGGAGAGCATTGCTCGATCCCATCTCTCCCTCGTCCTCTCTCCGTGCGATCGAACCTCCCATCTCCCTCCTCTCGAACTCACTCTCTTCTTCCTCGCGCTGCACCCCTTCGCTCCCTCGCTGCCGCTCTCTCCCTCAATGCCCTTTCAGCGCCGTCGCTTGCCCGTTTCCCCTCGTCCTCCCTCCAGCGCCGTGCTAGCACACACCATGGCGCCTCCATCTTCGCGTCGCCTCTCTCCCTTTCCTCCCGTCGCCATCTTCGGTGGGAGAAGGAGCTCCCTGCTGTCGCTTGGGCCGGCGGAGTCCAAGCCGCCGAGGAGCCGCGCCGCTCCTTCCCGTCCTCACAGGTGCCAGGGGCCGAGCTCCTCTCGCTGCGCCTCTGTTGGCTTCGGCATCGACCAGATGCGCCCGATGAGCTCCCCGAGCAAGCTCACCCACGGCCCCTGCGTTCCTCGCGACTCCACTGCCGCTCCGCTCTAACCTCGCGGGACTCCTTCTGCAGCAGACGCCGTCCAGGGCCCTTGCCGCTGTGCCCGCCTGGATCCTTCGCCGGCGGCTAGAAACCGCTCGTCCCGCGCCTGCCTCATCTGTCCCCGCCTCGCGTTGCCCGTCTCGCCTCTGCCTCCTGTTTCTCTACATCGAAGCAGTGTAGAGGAGACCAAGCTCTTCGTCGCCTGCCTCCCTGCGTTGGCCACCAAGACACAAGGCTTTCGTGTTGCTTCGTTTGGAGGCGTAAAGTTCCTCTACTACCTGTGTACGACTACGGGGTTTCTCCAAGTACGCCACCGGCAAGACTGACGCCCGAACGACTTCATACCGAAACGACAAGATCCTCTCCGACAAGTGCACGGCTATGTGGATTGTGCCGAGTACCATGATGTCGAGAACCCTCAAGTTCGACTACACGAAAACGCCAAGTACCGCTACGCGCGAAGACGCCAAGTCCGTTTCGGGATTCATCAAGTACCGCTATAGATGTCTCGAACATCTACGGAATGTGTACCACAACCATCGCCAAAGAACCGTGAACGTCTAACGATGACCCTCAAGTTCGTCCACGATTGCTATGTACCACTACCATCGACGCGAACCACTACTTCCACTACGGCATGAGTACAACTACTACCACTACGAACGTGGCGAGAACGTCTACTTCCTCTACTTGGCACCGAGCCGTTACACTTCGAAGGTATAACCACCGAGATCGACCTTCCGAGAACGAATGTTGTGTGGTGTATGAGATGAACCGCGTGTTTGCACCGTTTGCGATTGTTCGTTGCGATGCTCCTCTTTTGTCATGCCACCATCTTGTGGGAACCCGGTATCCGGGATCACCCCACCTTCTATCGTACGTCACGCTCTCGTCACTTTTCCTTTTGCACCGGTATCTCCATGAGCTATCGAAACCGAAATGTTGTCGTGGCATCATTTCCGTTATCTTTGCCGTGGCACCCCTTTCTTCCACCACGGTGACAAATGCTTCATAATGCTCTTATCAACTTTGTCATAAAATTGCTTAAAACTTGCATATGTCATTCGCATCATAATAACAACATTTAAAATGATTATATTTGTTGTTTCCATCAATTTGCTAAATGCATATGGGGATTTACCAGATTCGTTATTTGTTATATCCGGCCCCATTTAAATTGTTTAGATGGTGAAGTTTTGTTACGCCTCACCTCTTGCCATGTTAATCCACATTTAATATTGTTGGGTACCTAAACGAGAGAGAACTAAATAATTATTGTGGTGTCCGTCAATATGCAACTCGTTGCATAGTCAGCTACACTTAATTTGTAGTTTTGTTTGTGCACTTTGCCATGCCATGCATATTTAAACCGGACATGCATCATAATAGATTGTGCATCATGCCATGTTTATGTGTTGGTTGTTTACCATGATTGTTTGCTTCTTTCCGGTGTTGCTTCTTCGGGTTGGTTCCATTAACGTCGAGTTTGTGAGGACCCGTTCGTCTACGTCCGTTTGTCTTCTTCATGGACTCGTTCTTCTTCCTTGCGTGATTTCAGGCAAGATGATCATACCCTTGAAATCACTACTATCTTTGCTATGCTAGTTTGCTCGCTCTTTTGCTATGCCATTGCTATGATGCCTACCACTTGCTTGTCAGCCTCCCAAATTGCCATGTTCAGCCTCTAACCCACCATGTCCTAGCAAACCGTTGATTGGCTATGTTACCGCTTTGCTCAGCCCCTCTTATAGCGTTGCTAGTTGTAGGTGAAGATTGGAGATCGTTCCTTGTTGGAACATTTATTTACTTGTTGGGATATCACCATATATCTTATTTAATTAATGCATCTATATAATTGGTAAAGGGTGGAAGGCTCGGCCTTATGCCTGGTATTTTGTTCCACTCTTGCCGCCCTAGTTTCCGTCATATCGGTGTTATGTTCCCGGATTTTTGCGTTCCTTACGCGGTTGGGCTATAATGGGAACCCCTTGACAGTTCGCCTTAAGTAAAGCTTTTCCAACAATTCCCAACATTGGTCTTACCATTTGCCACCTAGCCTTTTTCCCTTGGGAGTCGCGCATCCCAAGGGTCATCTTTATTTTAACCCCCCCGGGCCAGTGCTTGTCTAAGCGTTGGTCCAAACTAGAGCCCCTTGCAGCGCCACCTCAGGGAAACTCGAGGGCTGGTTTTAGTTGTACGGATTGCTTATCCGGTGTTGCCCTGAGAACGAGATATGTGCAGCTCCCATCAGGATGTCGGTGCATCGGGCGGTGTTGCTGGTTTAGTTTTACCCTGTCGAAATGTCTTGTTGTACCGGGATACCGAGTCTGATCGGAATGTCTCGGGTGGAGGTCTATTCCTTCGTTGACCGTGAGAGCTTGTTATGGGCTAAGTTGGGACACCCTGCAGGGATTTGAACTTTCGAAAGCCGTGCCCGCGGTTATGGGCAGATGGGAATTTGTTAATGTCCGGTTATAGAAAACCTGAAGTCGAACTTAATTAAAATGAATCAACAGCGTGTGTAACTGTGATGGTCTCTTTCCGGCGGAGTCCGGGAAGTGAACATGGTTGTTGGAGTTATGCTTGACGTAGGTAGTCCAGGATCACTTCTTGATCATACCTTTATCGATCGTGCTTTGCCTTCTCTTCTCGCTCTCATTTGCGTATGTTAGCCACCATATATGCTAGTCGCTTGCTGCAGCTCCACCTCATACCTTATACCTTACCCATAAGCTTAAATAGTCTTGATCGCGAGGGTGCGAGATTGCTGAGTCCCTGTGGCTCACAGATACTTCCAAAACCAGCTTGCAGGTGTCGATGAGTCCGTGCAGATGACGCAACCAAGCTCAGGAGGAGCTCGATGAAGATCTTGTCCTTTGTGTTGTTTCGTTCTAGTTGATCAGTAGTGGAGCCCAGTTGGGGTCGATCGGGGACCTTTGTCGCATTTGGGGTTCTTCTTTTATTTTGGTTCCGTAGTCGGACCTTGAGTGTAATTGAATGATGTAATGCTTAATTCATGTATTTGTGTGAAGTGGCCATTTAAGCCAACTATGTATCCTTTTCCTTATTATATTACATGGGTTGTGTGAAGATTACCTCACTTGCGACATATGCCTTCAATGCGATTATGCCTCTAAGTTGTGCCTCGACACGTGGGAGATATAGTCGCATCGAGGGTGTGACAAGTTGGTAATCAGAGCCTTCCCCGACCTTAGGATCCCCCACTGCTTGATCGTTTTTAGCGGCCGAGTTGTGTCTAGAAAAATGTTTTGAGTCATTTAGGAATTATATATCGGAGAGTTTAGGAATTCTTTTTACTCCCCAGTCCCTTCGTCGCTCTGGTGAGGCATCCTGACGTAGAGTTTTGACTCTTCTCTTCTCAAATTTCACTAAATTTTTTTAGGATCACGCGGGTATCTTGGAATCGTTCCGATGGTTTTATGATGAGAACATTGTCTTGGTGCCTCCTGTCAGGGGTTTAGTGGAAGTGTCCTGGGGAGTTGAGCTCTGAGGTGTTGTCATCATAATTTTATCGTTGCAATTCTGGAATACCTGAGTTTAGTACGCCGACATCGAAAATCTCTTTTATGCAGTTCGTTGGTGAGATAACCTCGACGCCACCCAGTACTGGGGCGGGAGTTCGGGAGTATCGCCATAACTTGTATAACGGATGCTTTTCGAAGGTTGAGGTAGATGGTTTCCGAAGGTTTCTTGGTTATGTGTTGAAGGATGGATACAGCTGGATGTAGGATTTGCTAGTTTGGGTGAGATATTATGCTTCCCCTGTATCCCCAACACCTGATTGCATAACTGGGAAAATTTCGGGAGTTTCATAGGTGGGAATTCAAGTAGCTCTTAGGATTTCTTTCCGACAGATGTATGATATGAAATTGGGGTTCGACGTCTAGTGGTCCGCCTATTCACGGTCGGTTTTACAGTGGTCTCGTTGTGTCTTAAAGAGTCCTTGGCTATGCCGACTCGGGGACGCTTCGTATGTCATGTGCACTGCCTTGTACATGATGGTGCTGTACGATCGAGCCCGTGTAGGTCCCACCACGAAAACTTCGGACGAAATCTCTATCATATGTTTGTTCTGGCTTATTCTGCAAGCCAACCCTTTGTTTTGTTTTGAGTTGTGGTATTCGAGTTGCTTCGAAGTCAAATGTTGATTCCATCCCTTGTTTAAGTGGTGTTCTCATACTCCGATGTGGATACCAATCCTTCTTGATCATCAAGATTGTCTTGTCAATCCTTTTCACCGGCGTGTTTTCTCTTCAAGTGGATCCGTCCATTTTCAACATCTGCAAGATCGAGTATCAGTTCTTCTCAACGGTGTTCATTTCTTCCATCTCCAAGTTGCCTTTGTTTTTCCCACCCTCCCACCCTTGTTTTCTTCAAGGACTCAGATTTCTTAATCAAGTGTCCTTTTATTCTTGAGAAGTCTCTCCATTCTTTTCCGTCAATATTCTTATCCGGTGATTCTCATGAAGATTCTAACGGAGCCTCAAGTTCATCATTGTTCGTTCTCTTTCTTCTTCGGTGGTTTCAAGTCAAGCGTTGTTGATCTTACCCTTTCCTCATTTCAATGCCTTTCCATGCCAGTGCACCTCATATTCATTCACTTCTCGCTATTTAATTGTTCCGGAGTGCTGAAGATATCTCGAAGATTCGTGTATCCACTCTTCTTTCATTCAAGCTATTTCGAGGATGTTATCTCTTTCAAACCATTTAATTTCAACCGGTGCAATCTCTCGTTGTAATCGTTCTACGGTGTATCTTTTCAGTGGGCCCTAACCCACAGGTCTTTTTCCAGGATCTTACCTGACTCTTCTTATTTTCCCGGAGGTATTCTCAAATTCCTTTCGAAGTTTGACATAAGAATGATTTATCATCAGTCAAATGTTTTCTCCAAGATCTTTCAAATTCTTTTCGTCGTTGACTCAATCTCTTCGCTTTTGATTCTTCCGGAGTGCCTAAACGACTCTTGATGGTGTTTCTCATCGTCATTCTCATATTTTGAAGACCGAAGAAGAGTTTCTTTCAAATCTTACCCCATTCTCTGCCATCCTCTCATAATTGTTTGATTGTGAGAATCCTTTTTATCCATCCGGAGCAATTCAAGAGGCTTTTCAGTTTGATTCTACGAAGGCCATCATTTCGGGATTATTCATTCTAGCTTTCAGCTCTCATCCTCCTAATCTTACTGGTGCATTGTTCAAGTGTTCTCTAATCAGCTCGTCATCTCTTCGTTCTCATATATCTAAATTCTCCCAAGCATCTTCGTTCATTTGCTAATTCCTCCCGGTGTTTTCTTTATCTTTACTTCAATCATTTTTAATTCTTACGGTGGTTCTTTCAAGATCTCTCTTCCTTGTTCATCATATCAATTCATTTGTTGTTCCAATCCTACCGGTGGTTCATTGAAGACGTTCTCAAGTTTATGTTATATCTCTCTTAATGCTTGATACGAGAATAAGTAGTGTGCCAAATCCGTTGATTATCATCAATTTAATTGGTGAAGGATAAGCATAACATAATTCTTATTCTTGTTCATTCAAGTGATTAATTCCTTATTCCGGAGGTGCATCATATCACATTCTTGGTTCGAGATGCTTTATCTTTTCTTTCCCAAGAGTTCCAAGCTTTCACAATTACATCTCCACGGAGGTCCATCTAAATCATTGCAAGGATTCACCTTGTGTTTTCAATTCCTTCTTGAAGTGTCCATTGACATTCTTTTCTAAGGAACTCAAGTATTCTTCTTCGTGTAATCCGGAGTGCAATCCTTTCTACCATATTATTGGAGGTGATATTATGTCATTCTTGATAACGTGAGCTCATGTTTCATGATTCACATGTTGTTAAGAATGAGGTATTTTAAATCCATCAACCTTTTCGTTGGAGTTATCTTGTGTCATGTTTCACCTAAAGCCTTTCCTAAGGACTGTTGCTATTTATGGTGCTCATAAATGACCCAAGTTCTTCATCTATCCTCCCGGTGAAATACTTCCTCGTCTCCTTGTTCTTATCAATTCAATTCCTTTTCCCCGTGAGTGGCAGGTTTTCACCTCATAATTTTGAGAGGTATTCCATAAGCCCACTACAAGCTTATTCTTTTCGTTATTGGTGTCCAACAGTTCCGTTCGACCCTTCTCCTAAAGATGCCTTTTCAAGCTCTTTTGTGGCAGAAGTTGGTTTTTCTTCTCCATTCTTCTATTTCAATTATCTATCTTCTATTCTTTTGTTCCGGAGTCATTGTGATGTTGCTATCTTCAACTTTTCCTTTTGTTTTGTCAGGACCTTGTTCCTTTCTTGCTTATTCATTTAACCGGAGTGTCGTGCCCTCTTTTCAAGTTCTATCTCCTTATCAAGTTCTTATTCAATTATTCTCTTTTCAACCGGAGTGCTGCCCGAATTTGGTCTTCCTTGATCCCCTTCCTTAACCGCAGTGTTTTCTATATATATCTTCCCTTCAATCTCAAGGTTTTCGCAAATGTTCTTTGTCCCTCTTTTCTAACAAAGTGTTTTCGACTTTGTTCACCTTCGTTGTATCCTTTTCTCGAATTTGTTCAACCTCGCAAGACTCGTGGTTTCACTCATTTGTCAAAGAAGCAACTTAGTTTTACCTCTTCTCGTTCTCTTCCATTTTCCCTCCGGTGCCATTCTAGATCTCGGGACGAGATCCTCTCGTAGTGGTGGAGTGTTGTGACGCCCCAAGACTGGAGCTTCAGTTGCCTTCCAGGGTTTCATCGTGTGTTTTGTTTGGTCCATTGCATTTAATCCTTGCATCATGTGCATTGCATCATGTCATCATGCCATCACCTCATAAATCTTTGCATCTCAACTCAACTAAATAAATTGCATGGATCTTCGGTTCATTTAAATCGAGGGAAGGGTGACTTCTCTTTATAACATATCCTCCCAATATTAGGGAGCTATATTAAAATATTCCATTGATTTGAAATTTACCACAACACACTTGCATCTTTCTCTTGCCACCAATCCCTCATCAAGTGCATAACCCCCATCAAAAGTTTCTTTCAATTCTCACCCATTTATTGCAAGTGGCCTTCTCCTCTTTCATATGGCCAAGACCATGCCAAGACCACCTCCTCCTTTTTTTCAGGTCTTCTGGAAGTGTTTTGGTTGGGCTAATGATTTATTCGAGTTTGAGTTATTTTCAAACTTGTATAAAAATTGCAGCCTCTAAAAATTGCCAAGGCATTTTATTCAAATACTAGTTAAATCCAGGATTCCAGGGACATTTTTTATATCTTCCATAGTATTGCCAAGCCCCGGATTCTTTTTCTCTTTGATCCTGTTTTTTTTTCTAAAAAAAACTGAGAGAGAGAGGGAGCCCAGCCGCCTCTGGCCACTTGGGCCTCCTAGCAACGTCAGCCTCCCAGGCCCATATGCCCTCCTAAGCCCACCATCCTAACCCTAGCTAGCCCCGATCCCCTGGCCTCTCCCTCTCGTGTTCTCCCCTCGCGCCGCCACAGGGAGAGCATTGCTCGATCCCATCTCTCCCTCGTCCTCTCTCCGTGCGACCGAACCTCCCATCTCCCTCCTCTCGAACTCACTCTCTTCTTCCTCGCGCTGCACCCCTTCGCTCCCTCGCTGCCGCTCTCTCCCTCAATGCCCTTTCAGCGCCGTCGCTTGCCTGTTTCCCCTCGTCCTCCCTCCAGCGCCGTGCTAGCACACACCATGGTGCCTCCATCTTCGCGTCGCCTCTCTCCCTTTCCTCCCGTCGCCGTCTTCGGTGGGAGAAGGAGCTCCCTGCTGTCGCTTGGGTCGGCGGAGTCCAAGCCGCCGAGGAGCCGCGCCGCTCCTTCCCGTCCTCACAGGTGCCAGGGGCCGAGGTCCTCTCGCCGCGCCTATGTTGGCTTCGGCATCGACCAGATGCGCCCGATGAGCTCCCCGAGCGAGCTCACCCACGGCCCCTGCGTTCCTCGCGACTCCACTACCGCTCCGCTCTAACCTCGCGGGACTCCTTCTGCAGCAGACGCCGTCCAGGGCCCTTGCCGCTGGGCCCGCCTGGATCCTTCACTGGCGGCTAGAAACTGCTCGTCCCGCGCCTGCCTCATCTGTCCCCGCCTCGCGTTGCCCGTCTCGCCTCTGCCTCCTGTTTCTCTACATCGAAGCAGTGCAGAGGAGACCAAGCTCTTCGTCGCCTGCCTCCCTGCGTTGGCCACCAAGACCCGAGGCTTTCGTGTTGCTTCGTTTGGAGGCGTCAAGTTCCTCTACTACCTGTGTATGACTACGGGGTTTCTCCAAGTACGCCACCGGCAAGACCGACGCCCGAACGACTTCATACCGAAACGACAAGATCCTCTCCGACAAGTGCACGACTATGTGGATTGTGCCGAGTACCATGATGTCGAGAACCCTGAAGTTCGACTACACGAAAATGCCAAGTACCGCTACGCGCGAAGACGCCAAGTCCGTTTCGGGATTCATCAAGTACCGCTACAGATGGCTCGAACATCTACGGAACGTGTACCACAACCATCGCCAAAGAACCGTGAACGTCTAACGATGACCCTCAAGTTCGTCCACGATTGCTATGTACCACTACCATCGACGCGAACCACTACTTCCACTACGGCATGAGTACAACTACTACCACTACGAACGTGGCGAGAACGCCTACTTCCTCTACTTGGCACCGAGCTGTTACACTTCGAAGGTATAACCACCGAGATCGACCTTCCGAGAACGAATGTTGTGTGGTGTATGAGATGAACCGCGTGTTTGCACCGTTTGCGATTGTTCGTTGCGATGCTCCTCTTTTGTCATGCCACCATCTTGTGGGAACCCGGTATCCGGGATCAACCCACCTTCGATCGTACGTCACGCTCTCGTCACTTTTCCTTTTGCACCGGTATCTCCATGAGCTATCGGAACTGGAATGTTGTCGTGGCATCATATCCGTTATCTTTGTCGTGGCACCCCTTTCTTCCACCACGGTGACAAATGCTTCATAATGCTCTTATCAACTTTGTCATAACATTGCTTAAAACTTGCATATGTCATTCGCATCATAATAACAACATTTAAAATGATTATATTTGTTGTTTCCATCAATTTGCTAAATGCATATGGGGATTTACCGGATTCATTATTTGTTATATCCGGCCCCATTTAAATTGTTTAGATGGTGAAGTTTTGTTACACCTCACCTCTTGCCATGTTAATCCACATTTAATATTGTTGGGTACCTAAACGAGAGAGAACTAAATAATTATTGTGGTGTCCGTCAATATGCAACTCGTTGCATAGTCAGCTCCACTTAATTTGTAGTTTTGTTTGTGCACTTTGCCATGCCATGCATATTTAAACCGGACATGCATCATACTAGATTGTGCATCATGCCATGTTTATGTGTTGGTTGTTTACCATGATTGTTTGCTTCTTTCCGGTGTTGCTTCTTCGGGTTGGTTCCATTAACGTCGAGTTTGTGAGGACCCGTTCGTCTACGTCCGTTTGTCTTCTTCATGGACTCGTTCTTCTTCCTTGCGGGATTTCAGGCAAGATGATCATACCCTTGAAATCACTACTATCTTTGCTATGCTAGTTTGCTCGCTCTTTTGCTATGCCATTGCTACGATGCCTACCACTTGCTTGTCAGCCTCCCAAATTGCCATGTTCAGCCTCTAACCCACCATGTCCTAGCAAACCGTTGATTGGCTATGTTACCGCTTTGCTCAGCCCCTCTTATAGCATTGCTAGTTGCAGGTGAAGATTGGAGATCGTTCCTTGTTGGAACATTTATTTACTTGTTGGGATATCACCATATATCTTATTTAATTAATGCATCTATATACTTGGTAAAGGGTGGAAGGCTCGGCCTTATGCCTGATGTTTTGTTCCACTCTTGCCGCCCTAGTTTCCGTCATATTGGTGTTATGTTCCCGGATTTTTGCGTTCCTTACGCGGTTGGGCTATAATGGGAACCCCTTGACAGTTCGCCTTAAGTAAAGCTTTTCTAGCAATGCCCAACATTGGTCTTACCATTTGCCACCTAGCCCTTTTCCCTTGGGAGTCGAGCATCCCGAGGGTCATCTTTATTTTAACCCCCCCGGGCCAGTGCTTGTCTAAGCGTTGGTCCAAACTAGAGCCCCTTGCAGCGCCACCTCGAGGAAACTCGAGGGCTGGTTTTAGTTGTACGGATTGCTTATCCGGTGTTGCCCTGAGAACGAGATATGTGCAGCTCCCATCAGGATGTCGGCGCATCGGGCAGTGTTGCTGGTTTAGTTTTACCCTGTCGAAATGTCTTGTTGTACCGGGATACCGACTCTGATCGGAACGTCTCGGGTGGAGGTCTATTCCTTCGTTGACCGTGAGAGCTTGTTATGGGCTAAGTTGGGACACCCTGCAGGGATTTGAACTTTCGAAAGCCGTGCCCGCGGTTATGGGCAGATGGGAATTTGTTAATGTCCGGTTGTAGAAAACCTGAAGTCGACCTTAATTAAAATGAATCAACAGCGTGTGTAACCGTGATGGTCTCTTTCCGGCGGAGTCCGGGAAGTGAAGACAGTTGTTGGAGTTATGCTTGACGTAGGTAGTCCAGGATCACTTCTTGATCATACCTTTATCGACCGTGCTTTGCCTTCTCTTCTCGCTCTCATTTGCGTATGTTAGCCACCATATATGCTAGTCGCTTGCTGCAGCTCCACCTCATACCTTATACCTTACCCATAAGCTTAAATAGTCTTGATCGCGAGGGTGCAAGATTGCTGAGTCCCCGTGGCTCACAGATACTTCCAAAACCAGCTTGCAGGTGCCGATGAGTCCGTGCAGATGACGCAACCAAGCTCAGGAGGAGCTCGATGAAGATCTTGTCCTTTGTGTTGTTTCGTTCTAGTTGATCAGTAGTGGAGCCCAGTTGGGGTCGATCGGGGACCTTTGTCGCATTTGGGGTTCTTCTTTTATTTTGGTTCCGTAGTCGGACCTTGAGTGTAATTGAATGATGTAATGCTTAATTCATGTATTTGTGTGAAGTGGCGATTGTAAGCCAACTATGTATCCTTTTCCTTATTATATTACATGGGTTGTGTGAAGATTACCTCACTTGCGACATATGCCTTCAATGCGATTATGCCTCTAAGTCGTGCCTCGACACGTGGGAGATATAGTCGCATCGAGGGTATGACATATACGTTCGGTAGTTGATCGGTTGAAGCATGAAGAAGTTCGACTACATCAACCGCGTTGTGAAACGCTTCCGCTTACGGTCTATGAAGGTATGTAGACACACTCTCCCCCTCGTTGCTATGCATCTCCATGGATGGATCATTGTGTGTGCGTATAATTTTTTTGTTTTCCATGCAACGATTCCCAACAAAAGCGGGGGCAACGGGGACAAGCTGATGGGCCACTGATGGATCAGTCACCAACCTATACTAAAAAGTTTAGGATAAGCAGGTAAGGTACAACCGTACAAGAGTAGGTTACAATAGCAGGCTATGCATCAGAATAGGAGCAATCAAGTATAGTAGCAAAATCTAATGCAAGCATGAGAGAAAATGGAGTGGGCGATATCGGAATGATCAAGGGGGTTTGACTAGAAGCTTTGTAGAAGAAAATGATGGATTGTCAGTGACGTAGTCATACTCGGGGGCAGCGTCAGTCTCAGAGTCTATCAGAGAGAAGAGGGGGGTAGAAACAATAAATATAAAACAAACAAGTGCATCACGATGCATGACATGATAATAAGCAGGGATAGGGTGACCTATCCAGTGCTACACGTTGCAGATGAAGAGGGAAAACATCCGGGAATGTTTTCCCAACGTTTGGCATTTTTCGAACAGATGAATCGGAGGGGACGGATCCATGTTCGCTATGCTAGAGGCACGTGACACACGAACAACTGGCATATTTAGATTTGTCATATTTTTATGATCGATTTTCATATATAAATTACTTTCATCCGAGTTATGGTTTATTTTATATGCACTTTTTAAGTTTAAAGAATTTCTAGAATTATTATTTATTTCAAAATAAAAGATTAAATTGCTACGGGCACACAGAAGTGTACCCAGCAAAGTGCACGAAGGCTGACATGTGGGGCCAGCCAACTGCGCTGTGATACGTCTCCAACGTATCTATAATTTTTTATTGTTCCATGCTATTATATTATCTGTTTTGGATGTTTAATGGGCTTTAATATGCTCTTTCATGTTATTTTTGGGACTAACCTATTAACCGGAGGCCCAGTGCCAGTTTATGTTTTTTTTTCCTATTTTAGAGTTTCGTAGAAAAGGAATACCAAACAGAATCCAAATGGAATGAAACCTTCGCGATGATCTTTCTTGGACCAAAAGCAATCCAGAAGACTTAGAGTTGAAGTCTGTAACTCCGCGAGGCGGCCACGACACAGGAGGGCGTGCCCAGGGGGGTAGGCACGCCCCCACCCTCATGGGCCCCACGAAGCTCCACCGACGTACTTCTTTCACCTATATATACTCTTATACCCTAGAAACATCAGGGGGAGCCACGAAACCACTTTTCCACCACCGCAACCTTCTGTACCCGTGAGATCCCATCTTGGGGCCTTTTTCGGCGATCTGCCGGAAGGGGAATCGATCACGGAGGGCTTCTACATCAACACCATAGCCTCTCCGATGAAGCATGAGTAGTTTACCACAGACCTTCGGGTCCATAGTTATTATCTAGATGGCTTCTTCTCTCTCTTTGATCTTCAATACAAAGTTCTCCTTGATGTTCTTGGAGATCTATTCGATGTAATACTCTTTTGCGGTGTGTTTGCCGAGATCCGATGAATTGTGGATTTATGAACTTGATTATCTATGAATATTATTTGGTTCTTCTCTGAATTCTTATATGCATGATTCGATATCTTTGCAAGTGTCTTTGAATTATCGGTCTAGTTTGGCCTACTAGATTGATCTTTCTTGCAATGGGAGAAGTGCTTCGCTTTGGGTTCAATCTTGCGGTGTCCTTTCCCAGTGACAGTAGGGGCAGCAAGGCACGTATTGTATTGTTGCCATCGAGGATAAAAAGATGGTGTTTATATCATATTGATTGAGTTTATCCCTCTACATCAGATCATCTTGCCTAATGCGTTACTCTGTTCTTATGAACTTAATACTCTAGATGCATGCTAGATAGCGGTCGATTTGTGGAGTAATAGTAGTAGATGCATAATCGTTTCTATCTACTTGACACGGACGTGATGCCCATAGTCATGATCATTGCCTTAGATATCTTCATAACTATGCGCTTTTCGATCATTTGCTCGGCAGTAATTTGTTCACCCACCGTAATACATGCTATCTTGAGAGAAGCCACTAGTGAAACCTATGGCCCTCGGGTCTCTTTCTTATTATATTGCATCTCTTTTATTTACATCGCATCTCGTTTACTATTTTGCAATCTTTACTTTCAAATCTATACAACAAAAATACCAAAAATATTTATCTTATTATCTTTATCAGATCTCGCTTTTGCGAGTGGTTGTGAAGGGATTGACAACCCCTTTATCGCATTGGTGCAAGGTTCTTGATTGTTTGTGCAGGTACTAGGTGACTTGAGTGTTGTCTCCTACTGGATTGATACCTTGGTTCTCAAAAACTAAGGGAAATACTTACACTGCTTTGCTGCATCACCCTTTCCTCTTCAAGGGAAAACCAATGCATGCTCAAGAGCTAGCAAGAGGGATTTCTGGCGCCGTTGCCGGGGAGATCTACGCCAAGTCAAGACATACCAAGTACCCATCATAAACTCTTCTCCCTCACATTACATTATTTGCCATTCGGCTCTCGTTTTCCTCTCCCCCACTTCTAAAACGATTTTCGAAAACCTTTGCCTTTCCTTCGCCCCTCTTTCGTTCATCTCTTTTGCTTGCTTCTTGTGTGCTTGTGTGTTAGATCATTTGCTTGCCTTCATGGCTAGCCTTCCTTTGTCTCCCAATTTTGAAGTTCTTCACTTCAAACAAAGACAAGGAGAAAACATAAAAGATGCTTGGTACAGGATGTTAGGATGCTATCGTAATTGCACTATAGAGGGAGATTTCAAGATTTTACTTTAAAAAATTTATGTTGGGCTAACCGTGTGGCATAGACAACTCTTGGATTTTGCCACCAAAGGGAATTTTATCGAAATTGATCCCAATATTGCGCATGAGATTATAGAGGGAATAGTAGGAGTACTACCCCCACAAAAGGGACTACATCATACTCAAGAAGGAACTCAAGTTTTTGAGAAACTTTGTGAAGTACAAAAATCTCTTGAACCTCTTAAAAATGTTAGGGGGAACCTTAACCGCATGAATATGTTGATCACTCTTTGCAATAAGCGG
Organism: Triticum monococcum; assembly: GCA_034509565.1. NCBI lineage: Eukaryota > Viridiplantae > Streptophyta > Magnoliopsida > Poales > Poaceae > Triticum > Triticum monococcum. The sequence goes on from CM067847.1 coordinate 576,823,605, forward strand.
TTGGATGCTCTAGATCTAAAAATCTCCGAGTACGAAGGGAAACGTAAGGAACCTCCCGGATTCGAGCATAACCCCATTAGAAAGATAAATACCAAAGATGGCAATACCTAGTTCTATTCTTGTCTTTATGCCTACCTAGGGGCGTTAAATGATAGTGCTTGTTGGGAGGCAACCCAATTTTATTTTTGTTCTTTACTTTTTGTTCATGTTTAGTAATAAATAATTCATCTAGCATCTATTATGATTGTGTTTTAATTAGTGTTTGTTCCAAGTAAAGCCTTTAGGATCTTCTTGGGTGATTGTTGTTTGATCTTGCTGATAAAAACAGAAAGTATGCGCTCACGAAAATAATTTCATTTTTTACCAGAGAGGGATAAAATACCAATTCCAACTGTAGTAGATCAATATACAAATTTTCCTGGTCGTCCTAATTTTTCAGATTTTTTTAGTTACAGAAGTATTCGAAACATCCAGATTGCTACAGACGGTTCTGTTTTTGACAGATTCTGTTTTTCGCATGTTGTTTGCTTATTTTGATGCATCTATGGCTAGTATCGGGGGGTATTAACCATAGAGAAGTTGGAATATAGTAGGTTTAACACCAGTATAAATAAAGAATGAGTTCATTATAGTACCTTAAAGTGGTGGTTTATTTTCTTATACTAACGGAGCTCATGAGATTTTCTGTTGAGTTTTGTGTTGTGAAGTTTTCATGTTTTTGGGTAAAGATTTGATGGATTTTGGAAAAAGGAGTGGCAAGAGCCTAAGCTTGGGGATGCCCAAGGCACCCCAAGGTAAAATTCAAGGACAACCAAAAGCCTAAGCTTGGGGATGCCCCGGAAGGCATCCCCTATTTCGTCTTTGTCTATCGGTAACTTTACTTGAGGCTATATTTTTATTCACCACATGATATGTGTTTTGCTTGGAGTGTCTTGTATGATTTGAGTCTTTGCTTTTTAGTTTACCACAATCATCCTTGCTGTACACACCTTTTGGGAGAGACACACATGAATCAGAATTTATTAGAATACTCTATGTGCTTCACTTATATCTTTTGAGCTATACAATTTTGCTATAGTGCTTCACTTATCTTTTTAGAGCACAGTGGTAGTTTTACTTTATATAAATTATTGATCTCTGATGCTTCACTTATATTATTTTGAGAGTCTTTTAGAACAGCATGGTAATTTGCTTTGGCTATAAAACTAGTCCTAATATGATGGGCATCTAGGATGGGTATAATAAAAACTTTCATATAAAGTGCGTTGAATACTATGAGAAGTTTGCTGCTTGATGATTGTTTTGAGACATGAGGATGGTGATATTAGAGTCATGCTAGTTGAGTAGTTGTGAATTTGAGAAATACTTGTGTTGAGGTTTGCAAGTCCCGTAGCATGCACGTATGGTAACCGTTGTGTAAAGTTTTTGAAGCATGAGGTATTTCTTTGATTGTATACCTTATGAGTAGCGGTCGGGGACGAGAGATGGTCTTTTCCTACCAATCTATCCCCCTAGGAGCATGCGTGTAGTGCTTGGTTTTTGATGACTTGTAGATTTTTGCAATAAGTATGTGAGTTCTTTATGACTGATGTTGAGTCCATGGATTATATGCACTCTCACCCTTCCACCTTTGCTAGCCTCTATAAGTACGACGCAACTTTCGCCGGTACCACAAACCCACCATTTACCTTCCTGAAAATAGCCACCATACCTACCTATTATGGCATTTCCATAGCCATTCCGAGATATATTGCCATGCAACCTTCCACCGTTCCGTTTATTATGACACGTTCCATCATTGTCATATTGCCTTGCATGATCATGTAGTTGACATCATATTTGTGGCATAGCCACCATTCATAATTTTTTCATACATGTCACTCTTGATTCATTGCACATCCCTGTACACCGCCGGAGGCACGCATATAGAGTCATATTTTTTTTCTAAGTATCGAGTTGTAATATTTGAGTTGTAAATAAATAGAAGTGTGATGATCATCATTATTAGAGCATTGTCCCATGTGAGGAAACAAAAAAAGGGGGAGAAAAAAGGCCAAAGAAGCCAAACAAAAAATAGAGAGAAAAATAGAGAAGGGACAATGCTACTATCCTTTTTTCCACACTTGTGCTTCAAAGTAGCACCATGATCTTCATGATAGAGAGTGTCTTATTTGTCACTTTCATATACTAGTGGGAAATTTTCATTATAGAACTTGGCTTGTATATTCGAATGATGGGCTTCCTCAAATGCCCTAGGTCTTCGTGAGCAAGCAAGGTGGATGCACACCCACTTAGTTTATTTTGTTGAGCTTTCATACATTTATAGCTCTAGTGCATCCGTTGCATGGCAATTCCTACTCACTCACATTGATATCTATTGATGAGCATCTCCATAGCCCATTGGTACACCTAGTTGATGTGAGACCATCTTCCTCCTTTTTGTATTCTCCACAACCACCACTCTATTCCACCTATAGTGCTATGTCCATGGCTCACGCTCATGTATTGCGTGAAAGTTGAAAAAGTTTGAGAATACTAAAGTATGAAACAATTGCTTGGCTTGTCATCGGGGTTGTGCATGATTTGGATATTTTGTGTGACGAAGAATGAGCATAACCAGACTATATGATTTTGTAGGGATGAGCTTTCTTTGGCCATGTTATTTTGAGAGGACATAATTACTTTGTTAGTATGCTTGAAGTATTATTATTTTTATGTCAATATTAAACTTTTGTATTGACTCTTTTGGATTGAACATTCATGCCACAATAAATAAAATTACATTGATAAATATGATAGGTAGCATTCCACATAAAAAATTCTGTTTTTATCATTAACCTCTGTTGGGGAACGCAGTAATTTCAAAAAAAATCCTACGCACACGCAAGATCCATCTAGGTGACGCATAGCAACGAGAGGGGAGATTGTTGTCTATGTACCCTCGTAGACTGTAAGTGGAAGCGTTATGACAACTCGGTTGATGTAGTCGTACGTCTTCACGATCCGACCGATCCTAGCACCGAAGGTACGACACCTCTGTGATCTTCACACGTTCAGCTCGGTGATGTCCCACGAACTCTAGATCCAGCTGAGGTCGAGGGAGAGTTTCGTCAGCACGTCGGTGTGATGACGGTGATGATGAAGTTACCGACGCAGGGCTTCGCCTAAGCTCTACAACGATATGACCGAGGTGGAAATCTATGGAGGGGGCACCGCACACGGCTAAACAATCAACTTGTGTGTCTATGGGGTGCCCCCTGTCGGTGTCAAAATCGGCGGATCTCGGGTAGGGGGTCCCAAACTGTGCATCTAGGATCAATGGTAACAGGAGACGAGGGACACAATGTTTTACCCAGGTCCGGGCCCTCTCTATGGAGGTAATACCCTACGTCCTGCTTGATTGATCTTGATGAATATGAGTATTACAAGAGTTGATCTACCACGAGATCGTAATGACTAAACCCTAAAATTCTAGTCTGGCTATGATTATCAGGATTCGGCCTATCTACGGACCTAGCCCTCCGGTTTATATAGACACAGGAGGGATCTAGGGCTACACAAGGTCGGTTACAAAGAAAGGAATCTTCATAGGTGGTCTCCAAGCTTGCCTTCTACGCCAAGGAGAGTCCTATTCGGACACGGGTGGAGTCTTTGGTCTTCGTATCCTTACGGCCCATCACTCTGGCCCATATCCAATAGGTCGAACACCCGATGACCCCTTAGTACAGGACTCCCTCAGTAGCCCCTGAATCAGGCTTCAATGACGATGTGTCAGGCGCGCAGATTGTCTTCGGCATTGCAAGGCGGGTTCTACTTTCCGAATACTCCAGGATAGTCTTCGGATGAAACGAAGGTGTCCAGATCTGCAACATAAGTACCACACACAACCGCAAGGAATATAGTATTTCACGAGTCCCATCTGCTGACAACTTTTTACAAGATGACGTCACATCTGTTCGGTCACTATATCGAACCGTTTTTGTCCGCCATTCCGCATTTCGAGATGCGGTTTCCATTGGCACGTCGTGTCAAAGCAGAGATCGTGTTCTCTTATTGCAGGATTTTCATCAATGCAGGCATGGGTAACCCAACCATGCCGTTTACACAGCCCTTGGGAATAGGCGAGTTTTAGGGCGAGTGGGGAGGCGTTCGATATTCACTGCCTTCATAAGGGGATAATGATTCCCCCTTCTTCTCCCACGCCTTCTCTCTTCCTCTTCCCTTCCACTCTTGAGCTCCAGCGCCCAAGTTCTCATCTTGTTCCCACTCAAGCTAGCACTCAACCTGTCCGGATCCGGAGGCCAAGGCAAGTTCATGGTCTCCTCCATCAAGGAGAAGGACATTACTGAGCTTCGGGCGACCGGGTACTTGGCGAAGGAAATCGCCCACCATCTTCCAACCCAGGGGCAAGTCGTCCCCACGCCAAAGCCCAATGAGAGGGTGGTATTCATCCCTCATTTCCTCCGCGGGCTAGGGTTTCCACTCCACCCTTTCGTCCGCGGGCTGATGTACTATTACGGGATAGACTTCCATGATCTATCCTCGAACTCCTTCCTCAACATCTCAGCGTTCATCATCGTGTGTGAGGCCTTCCTCCGCATCCAACCCCACTTCAGGCTGTGGCTCAAGGTCTTCAATGTGAAGCCGAAGGTGGTGGATGGCCAGCACGCGGAGTGTGGAGGTGCCATAGTGAGCAAGCTGACTAATTTCTCTTGGCCGAAAGGCACTTTCGTGGAGACTGTCAAGGAATGGCAGAAACAATGGTTCTACATCACAGAACCCCGCGGCACAAACTGGGCCGCAGCTGCTGAATTCAATGCCGGCGCTCCAATGCGGCTCACCTCATGGGTTGAGAAGAGCCCAAACTGGTGTTCGCCAGATGAGCTGATAGCGCTGCAGACGCATGTTCAAAGTATGGTGGACAAAGATATCAAGCTTATCGATATAATCCAGGTGTTGCTAGTTCGCCAGACTTTCCTGTGGCAAAGCCAAAGCCGCCCTCTATGGGAGTTCAATCCGAAGAAGCACCATACCCTGAAGAGGCTCTTCGAAACTACTCACGAAGACGCCCGGAAGTTGCTCTTCAAGGGCAACGAGACACCGTCGGCCACATATTCGGACCGCGGGCACGACATCAACCACCTCGCCAACGAGGTATGCTATTTTTAACGCATCCCCTACTTGCTTGTTTCAAGGATGATATCTAAGCTATTATTATCATTTCTTCTTCAGGACTGGATGGAGAGGGCGAAGCAGATCCAGTGTCCGGCTCCGCTGCCTGAAGAACCAGTCATTTCGCGTTTAGGGAAGATGCTCGTGCCAGCACCCTATACGACGCCGGCGAAGAAGGCCACGGGGAAGGCCAAGGGGGTCCGAAGTGGCCCCCGCCGCAAGGGCGCTTTGGACGTGACGTCCAAAGATAAGACCAGTTCCTCCATCGCCGAAGACAACAACGATGAGGAGGAGGAGGAGAGCGATTATCCCCCTGATGGGCGGGGGGGGGGGGGGGGGGAAGAAGAGGGCGGCCTCCACAATTCTGGAGGTGAAGGCGCCCAAGAAGGGGAAAGGCCCGCTCACAGGCTGCTCCGCATGGGACGTCGATAGTAGTCTGGAGCGACGCCCCCGCACTAAGCTTCAGGCCACATCGTAAGTGCTAAGACTCGTACATGCCCCTAAATCTAACCTCTCCTATTTGTCGTATTGACATGGTTAATTATGGTATTGCAGTCCGCCCACGACAGCTCCCAGCGATCCTCATCAAGAGGCTCGTTGGACTCAAATGCGATGGCTAGCGAGACACCGCCGGCCGCTTACTCTCCCGAGGCCAAGTGAGACGTTGAGGTGTTGTCCCGAAGGACCTTCCCAGACCAGGGAGAGGTTCGGGAGGCCGTCAAGGCGGCGCCGGAGGGTGATACCTCGGTGGCCGGACACATGGGGGAACAAGCCCCCATGGCGACTGACGATGGGGGCCGTACTCAATTCGCCCCCCTCTAAGCATGGATTTGGAGACCCATACGGCACCGGATTCCGACAAGCAGCCTCCATCAAGAGAAGGAGGCGCGCCCATCCCACTGGTGACCTCTGTCCAACCAAAGGTGCCGGATAATCTATTGGAAGCGCTATGACGCGCTTCCATTGTGGAAGAACACCATATCCTTATGGGTACGGTGATTGAGAAGGTTCAGTCCGTTAAGAGCGGATTGACCGAAGCCTGCAGCGGTCTGCTGACAGGTTTTGAGGTAAGTGGCATTTAACAGAGAAAATCCCAATATAGACAGTAGCCCGTGAGACATTGTCTGGTGTTCGGGAAGAGCAGTCGGATAGTGGATCAATGAAATTTCGCAGGAAACTAACTAAAATGTGTCTGATGTGAATAAGCAGGCTTTGCTGCTGGCCGCGACCTCTCACACTGCCGAAGTCTCTGGACTAAAGCAGAGACTGGAGCGGGCCGAGGAGGAACTCGACCAAGCGAGGAAGCAGCCGTAAGTCCAGCAAGTTATGCAATGGCTTGCTATATATTCGGAAAGAGTAAATGATGTATACTGACTATAGTGTCATTATATGTGTAGGGGCAACGACCGAGGTCGAGGCCCTGAAAACGGCCCTGGGCGAAGCCGAGAAGAAAGCCGTCAAGGAGCAGGCCGCTCGCAAGAAGCTGAAGGCCCGGCTGAATGAGGTCCAGCAAGAGCTCTAGGATGCGGTGAAGAAGTACGAGACCCTGGAGGGCGATGTTTCGGCTCGAGAGACCGAACTCTCCAAGGCTCGTCAGAGCGCGGAAGCGGCCCGGGTTGAAGCCCAGGGTGCCCTCCAGGAGATCCAAGAGGCCAGGAAGATAGCGGCGGGTAAGGCGTTTAGTATGCAAAGCAAATATATAAAGAAGAAGTATTTCTTACTAACCCGGAATCGGAGTTCTCCAGGAGCCTTCGCAGATCTGCCATGCAGTGTGTCCGACGCCGCCGAGTTCTTCCGAGCCGAAGAAGGGAGCTCCACAGAGAAATTGTTCTGGTCACAATATCTTGCACCAGAGCATCCCGTGCGCTTCATCGATCAGCTGAAACAACTGGTGGAGCTGCATAGGGCAGCCGAACTAGCCATGAAGGATTTGATAATCCGGCTGTGGCCTGCCGAAGCTATGCCTGACAGCTACTTCGGTCTTGTGAAGCGGCTGGTGAAGGCTTGTCCTCGGCTAGACACCGTCAAGCGATCAGCCTGTATTGAAGGTGCGCGCATGGCCTTCGCCCGCTGCAAGATGTGGTGGGCGAAGATGGACGCCATCGAGCTGACAAAGGGGCCGCCGGAGGGCAAGGAGCACCGCACTCCTGAGCCCTATTTTGCAGATGTCCTAGAGGGGTCTCGCATTGTAGCAACGTAGTGTTCGCGAGATATTATATTTGAATGAATGTATTCAAGTTCCTTCTACTTTGTATGATAGAACAAAGTGGGTGTGTAATATAATGCTTGTTATGTTTTAAATTTTACCTCCTGTGCGGCCGTGTTGTATGAAATCTGAGGGTTGGCCAGTCGTCAGCTTCTACGCCCACATAGGAAATACGGAGGTGTTCGGGATGGAATCTAAACAATCTTGATCGAATTATATGGTCCTTGAAGGATTTGTTTAGCGCAACGAACCAGGCAATCAGACTAGGCGGCTTGAACACCCTCACTTAGCCATAGGAGTTTGACAATAAAACATAGGCGCAACCCCTAGTATCCGAACCAGAGTGCTATAAGCGTCTGATAGGGAAGTACCGATCCTTTGCGTAATGCAGAAGAAATCTCCAACGATTTGCAACCTCTGAACAGCTGACTGGCTCTCGCCGCATCATGACAGTCAGTTTTCGGCTTTCTCTACTAAGGTGCTCCTTTGGATAAGCCAAGGCACAATCACAGTAGTTCTCCCTTTACTACCTTAGCTGATATAGAGGAACATAAGGTAGCAAGCACAGGAGCCGGGCAACCCAACTATTGACCAAAGACATGATTCAGAGCCAATGCATATAGTGCTAATTTGGGGTGCCGAACTATACTATAAAAAGTGTTCGGACTTTTGTTGCCGTAGTGTGGGGTGCTATGAAGCCCCTGGCAAACATCAAATATACCAAAGTGTACGGGTGCTACCTGATGGGGTTACCCACAAGGAAAAAGAAGAGAGAAAAGAAAAAAGAAAGAAAACAAAAAGGGTGCAAAAGGTGACAAGCTGGGGCTTTAAAGCTCCAGCCGTGAACTGTTTTCATTGTCATTTGATTAATACGTCGAGGCGCATTGATACAGGTAGTGCGATAAGCAACAGGCTACTTAATATGCCAAAAACCAAGGGAGAGCTGCATGTGGGTCCTGAAAGATAGGTAGAGTGATTGTTAATGAAACCACCTTGAAATTCCTCCGTACGTCTGCGTTTCTCACCGTCTTCGTGTGGTTATCCTTCAAGAGGGCTGGTGATCAGGCAATCAGATAGGGCCTGCGGGATTGAAACCTAAAAAGGAAACGAATAAAAGTGAAAGTATGTGTGTATTTGGTGTCGGTTGAGCCGTACTGTGGATCACAAACTAGTTATGCCTCCGTCTATGCCCATGGAATTTTGAGTGCGTAGTTATGTACGCGTGGTGCGAATGCCACTACTTGACCAGGACTAAGACGGAGGCCGAATTGCTAGTCTAGCTCCTGACGAGCCGAGCTGTCCTACTGCAGGGTGGTTCAGACCCTCCTAACGGTGTCCGTGGGCTCGGCAGCCGAATTAAGGTTCTGCTTGAGAAGGCCGCTCTGTACTTCTGCTGCTAAGGAAGCTGTGTGCTCTTCTGTATGTAGGGAGCGTTCCGTATTTCCATTGACTGTTATGACGCCACGTGGACCGGGCATCTTGAGCTTGAGATAAGCATAGTGTGGCACTGTGTTGAATCAGGCGAATGCGGTTCGTCCGAGCAGTGCGTGATAGCTGCTGCAAAAGGGGATTATGTCAAAGATTAACTCCTCGCTTCAGAAATTGTCCGGAGATCTGAAGACAACCTCGAGCGTGATTGAGCCCGTATAGCGGGCCTCTACACCTGGTATGACTCCTTTGAAGGTAGTCTTTGTGGGTTTGATCCGTGATGGATGAATGCCCATTTTGTGCACTGTATCCCGATAGAGCAAGTTGGGGCTGCTGCCACCGTCCATCAAGACTCGCGTCAGGTGGAACCCATCAATTATTGGGTCCAGGACCAGTGCAGCTAAACCGCCGTGACGGATACTGGTCGGATGATCCCGACGATCAAAAGTGATCGGGCATGACGACCATGGATTAAATTTTGGGGCGATTGGCTCTATCGCGTAGACGTCCCTGAGTGCGCGCTTGTGCTCCCTCTTGGGGATGTGGGTAGCGTATATCATGTTCACCGTTTTGACCTGAGGGGGAAACTTCTTCTGTCCCACTGTGTTCGACAGCCGGGGCTCCTCGTCGTCGTATTCGCTTTACGATCACTTATCCTTATTTTCGACATTTAACTTGCCAGCCTATTTAAAAACCCAGCAATCTCTGTTGGTATGATTGGGTGGTTTGTCTGGGGTGCCATGAATCTGGCACGGAGGATCAAGTATGCGGTCCAGGCTAGATGGGCCCGAATTGTTCTTTTTGAACGGCTTCTTCCGCCGGCCAGGCTTAGAGCCACTGAATCCGGCATTGACCGTCGTATCCTCGGTGTTGTCATTGTTATTTTGACGTTTGTACCTATTGCGTCGAGACTTGTTGTTCCTATTTTTAGCTTCAGGGGTGCCGGCGTCGCTTGTATTGTTTTTGCTATGGGCCAGCCAACTATCCTCGCCTGCGCAAAAGCGGGTCATGAGTGCCGTGAGGGCCTCCATGGACTTTGGCTTCTCTTGGCCGAGGTGGCGGGTGAGCCATTCGTCGCAGATGTTGTGTTTAAAGGCCGCTAGGGCTTCGGCATCCGGATAGTCGACTATCTGGTTCTTTTTAGTTAGGAACCTGGTCCAGAATTTCCTGGCGGATTCTCTGGGCTGTTGAACTATATGGATTAAGTCATCGGTGTCCGGAGGTCGAACGTATGTACCTTGGAAGTTATCAAGGAAGGCTTGTTCCAAGTCCTCCCAGCTGCTGATGGAGTTTTTGGGCAGGCTGTTCAACCAGTGCCGCACTGGTCCTTTGAGTTTCAGTGGGAGGTATTTAATGGCATGAAGGTCATCACTGTGGGCCATATGAATGTGGAGAATGAAGTCTTCGATCCATACCGCGGGGTCTGTGGTGCCATCATATGATTCTATATTCACGGGTTTGAACCCTTCTGGGAATTCATGTTCCATGACTTCGTCAGTGAAGCAAAGAGGGTGTGCGGCGCCTCTATATCGGGTTGCGTCGCGACGTAGCTCCGATGGAGTCCGTCTGCGGTGTTCGTCCCGTGCATGACTAGGTTTGTCACGTCCGAACAGATGGCCGCCGTCCTGTGTCGAGGCTCGTCCTCGCGATCCGTAGATCGATCTGGTATGTCTAGCTTTGTTGTTCAGGTCATGTCGAAGGTCATATGTATGATTGTGAGCTGATTTACCTCTGCCTTTGCGATGAGGCGGGGCGGGTTGGTGTTCGGCTTGAGTTGCCGATTTGTCCCGGCCACATGGTGGTCGGTCAGCCGCATTGCGCGATGGTGGTATGTGTTCCGGCGCCTCGTCGTCGAACTGAGGTAGTAATTTGCGCTTCGGGTAGCTTTTGGCCGGGCGCTTGAGGTTGTATTCTTTGGCTGCTAGGATGTTAGTCCATTTATCGTTGAGCAGATCTTGGTCAGCTTGAAGCTGCTGCTGCTTCTATTCCAGGCTCCGTGCAGTGGCTATTTGCTGGCGCTTGAAGCGCTCCTGCTCAAGAGGTTCCTCAGGCGCGATGACATCCTTGGTGCCGATGCTCGCCTCATCCTCAGAGAGCGGAAGATAATTATTGTCCTTCGAGTCCTCGTGCGTGGCCTGTTTACCAGGGCTAACCTACCCATATTCCCGTTCATCCTGTTCGGTAGCTGCGTCAACAGGGTCTTTGTTGTCGTCGGCACCTTCCGGGGTGTTATCTTCTCCTATGCCGGTGTTGCTACCTTTACTGCAGCATGACTTAGAGCGGCGCCGCTGACACCGGCGTTTCGATTGTATCTCAGGAGGTTTATCCTCAACTGGATCTTCTTTGCCATCGCCGCTGTTCTCCTTTGGTGCATCCACCATGTATACATCGTACGAGGAAGTGGCCGTCCAGGGTCCGGTGAACGGCGGGTCCTGGGCCTCTTCTTCTCCGGCATCATCGTCTATACCGTCGATGTCGTCGGAGCCGTAATCGAGCATGTCAGCTAAGTCTTCGACAGTGGCTATGAAGTGGGTGGCGGGTGGGGAGCGAAATTCCCTGTCATCAGCTTCTAGTTTGAACCGGATATAGTTCGGCTGCAAACCCCCCGCTAAGGATAGATTTTTTTAATGAGTTTAGCACGTCGGCCAAAGGCGAGTGCTGGAAGATGTCTGCGGCGCTGAATTCGAAGATCGATAAATGATCAGGTTTGGCGTCCACAGACTCACACGATTCCGAACTTATTGCCGGAGACGAGTCCGAAGTTCCGGCGACACAGATATCGTGTGAGGTTAAGTCCATGTGCGGCTCCAAGGCTGGGGAATTTGTGGCCTCTGTGGTGGGGTTGAGCCTCCGGTCCTTGGATGGCGCAGTATGCTCCGGATCTAAAGCCAGAGCGGTCATGTCCATCGGGGTGACCAGGAGTGGTTGCCGCGGTCTCGAATCTGATGAAGATCAAGTCTCCACGGATGTCCGCAATGTAGTTACGAAGATCTGTCCAGGGAGGAAGGTCTCACCTTGGACAACATCATTGTTGACGATTGAAGGGGCCATCAAACCTTTTGGGGACAGCACAGTGGAACTCTCAATGAAAGCACCAATGTCGGTGTCAAAACCGGCGGATCTCGGGTAGGGGGTCCCAAACTATGCGTCTAGGATCGATGGTAACAGGAGATGGGGGACACAATGTTTTACCCAGGTTCGGGCCCTCTCTATGGAGGTAATACCCTACGTCCTGCTTGATTGATCTTGATGAATATGAGTATTACAAGAGTTGATCTACCACGAGATCGTAATGACTAAACCCTAAAAGTCTAGTTTGGCTATGATTATCAGGATTCGGCCTATCTACGGACCTAGCCCTCCGGTTTATATAGACACGGGAGGGATCTAGGGTTACACAAGGTCAGTTACAAAGAAAGGAATCTTCATAGTTGGTCACAAAGCTTGCCTTCCACACCAAGGAGACTCCTATCCGGACACGAGTGGGGTCTTCGGTCTTCATATCCTTACGTCCCATCAGTCCGGCCCATATCCAATAGATCGGACACCCGAGGACCCCTTAGTCTAGGAATCCCTCACCCCCTCCCCCGTATATAGAGGACTGGAGGAGGGGGAGGGTCGGCCCTCTCATGGCGCGCAATAGGGGGGAGTCCTACTCCCGGTGGGAGTAGGATTTCCCCTTCCCTTATTGGAGTAGGAGAGAAAGGAAGGGGGAGAGAGAGGGAAGGAAGGGGGGGGGGCAGGCCCCCACCCAATTCGGATTGGGCTTGGGGGGCGCGCCCTCCACCTTGGCCGCCTCCTCCTCTCTCCCACTAAGGCCCAATAAGGCCCATAGACTCGGGGGGTTGCGGTAACCCCACGGCACTCCGGTAAATCCCCGAACTCACCCGAAACCATTCCGATGTCCAAACATAGCCTTCCAATATATCGATCTTTATGTCTCGACCATTTCGAGACTCCTCATCATGTCCGTGATCATATCCGGGACTCTGAACTACCTTCGGTACATCAAAACACATAAACCCATAATACCGATCATCACCGAACGTTAAGCGTGCAGACCCTACGGGTTTGAGAACTATGTAGACATGACCAAGACTCATCTCTAGTAAATAACCAATAGCGGAACCTGGATGCTCATATTGGATCCTACGTATTCTACAAAGATCTTTATCGGTCAAACCACATAACAACATACGTTGTTCCCTTTATCATCGATATGTTACTTGCCCAAGATTCGGTTGTTGGTTTCTCAATACCTAGTTCAATCTCATTACCGGCAAGTCTCTTTACTCGTTCCGTAATGCAACATCCCGTAACTAACTCATTAGTCACATTGCTTGCAAGGCTTATAGTGATGTGCATTACCGACAGGGCCCAAAGATACCTCTCCAATACACGGAGTGACAAATCCTAATCTCAATCTATGCCAACTCAACAAACACCATTGGAGACACCTATAGAGCATCTTTATAGTCACCCAGTTACGTTGTGACGTTTGATAGCACACTAAGTGTTCCTCCGGTATTCGAGGGTTGCATAATCTCATAGTCATAGGAACATGTATAAGTTATGGAGAAAGCAATAGCAATAAACTAAACGATCATAGTGCTAAGCTAACGGATGGGTCTAGTCCATCACATCATTCTCTAATGATGTGATCCCGTTCATCAAATGACAATACATGTCCATGGCTAGGAAACTTAACCATCTTTGATTAACGAGCTAGTCAAGTAGAGGCATACTAGGGACACTCTGTTTTTCTATGTATTCACACATGTACTAAGTTTCCGGTTAATACAATTCTAGCATGAATAATAAACATTTATCATGATATAAGGAAATATAAATAACAACTTTATTATTGCCTCTAGGGCATATTTCCTTCAGTCTCCCACTTGCACTAGAGTCAATAATCTAGTTCACATCGTCATGTGATTTCACACCAATAGTTCACATCTTTATGTGATTAGTTCACATCTTCATGTGACTAATACCCAAAGGGTTTACTAGAGTCAATAATCTAGTTCACATCGCTATGTGATTAACACCCAAAGAGTGATCATGTTTTGCTTGTGAGAGAAGTTTAGTCTATGGGTTGCAACATTCAGATCCGTATGTATTTTGCAAATTTTTGTATCCACAATACTCTACACGGAGCTACTCTAGCTAATTGCTCCCACTTTCAATATGTATCTAGATGAAGACTTAGAGTCATCTAGATCAGTGTAAAAAGCTTGCATCGACGTAACTCTTTACGACGAATTCTTTTATCACCTCCATAACCGGGAAATATTTCCTTAGTCCTCTAAGGATAATTTTGACCGTTGTCCAGTGATCTACTCCAAGATCACTATTGTACTCCCTTGCCAAAATGATGCTAAGGTATACAATAGATCTGGTATAGAACCTATGTCTGAGGCATAGGGAATCAATTTTCATTCTCTTTCTATTTTCTGCCATGGCAGGGTTTTGAGACTTTACTCTATTTCACACCTTACAACTCAGGCAAGAACTCCTTCTTTGACTGATCCATTTTGAACTCCTTCAAAATCTTATCAAGGTATGTACTCATCGAAAGTCTTATCAAACGTCTTGATCTATCTTTATAAATCTTGATGCCCAATATGTAAGTAGCTTTACAGGTAATTCTTTCTTTGAAAAACTCCTTTCAAATTCTCCTTTATGCTTTCTAGAAAATTCTACATCATTTCCGATCAATAATATGCCATTCACATATACTTATTAGAAAGGTTGTAGTGTTCCCACACACTTTCTTGTAAATAGAGGCTTCACCGCAAGTCCGTATAAAACTGTATGCTTTGATCAACTCATCAAAGCGTATATTCCAACTCTGAGATGCTTGCACCAGTCCATAGATAGATCGCTGGAGCTTGCACACTTTGTTAACACCTTTAGGATTAACAAAACCTGCTGGTTGCATCATATACAACCTTTTTTTAATAAATCCATTAAGGAATGTAGTTTTGATATCTATTTGCCAGATTTCATCAAATGCGGCAACTACTAACATGATTCAGACAGACTTTTAAGTATCGATAGAAGTGAGAAAATCTCATCGTAGTCAACACCTTGAACTTGTCGAAAACTTTTTGCGACAATTCGAGCTTTGTAGATAGTAACACTACTATCAGCGTCCGTCTTCCTCTTGAAGATCCATTTATTCTCAATGGCTCATCGATCATCGAGCAAGTCAATCAAAGTCCATACTTTGTTCTTTATACATGGATCCCATCTCAGATTTCATGGCCTCAAGCCATTTTGCGGAATCTGGGCTCATCATCGCTTCCTCATAGTTCGTAGCTTCGTCATGGTCAAGTAACATGACCTCCAGAACAGGATTACCATACCACTCTGGTGCGGAACGTACTCTGGGTGACCTACGAGGTTCGGTAGTAACTTGATCCGAAGTTTCATGATCATCATCATTAATTTCCTCACTAATTGGTGTAGGCATCACTGGAACTGATTTATGTGATGAACTACTTTCCAATTCGGGAGAAGGTACAATTACCTCATTTCCTCCCACTCACTTCTTTCGAAAGAAACTCCTTCTCTAGAAAGGATCAATTTTGAACAACAAAGATGTTGCCTTCGGATATGTGATAGAATGTGTACCCAACAGTTTCTTTTGGGTATCCTATGAAGACACACTTCTTTGATTTGGGTTTGTGCTTATCAGGCTGAAACTTTATCACATAAGCATTGCAACCCCAAACTTTAAGAAATGACAGCTTAGGTTTCTTGCTAAACCACAATTCGCACAGTATCATCTCAACGGATTTTTAGACGATGCCCTATTTAACGTGAATGCAGCTGTCTCTAATGCATAACCCAAAACGATAGTGGTAAATCGGTAAGAGGCATCATAGATCGCACCATATCTAATAAAGTATGGTTATGACCTTCGGACACACCATTACGCTGTGGTGTTCCAGGTGGCGTGAGTTGCGAAACTATTCGACATTGTTTCAACTGAAGGCCAAACTCGTAATTCAAATATTTCATCTTCACGATCAGATCGTATAAACTTTATTTTCTTGTTACGATGATTCTCCACTTCACTCTGAAATTCTTTTAACTTTTCAAACATTTCAGACTTGTGTTTCATTAAGTAGATATACTCATATCTGCTCAAATCATCTGTGAATGTCAGAAAATAATGATACCCACCACAAGCATCAAACTTGGAATTACTTCCAACACAGATCGTCACCTCGCCCTCAACTAGTCTTTGTTCATTTTGTAACTCCTGTCTCAAGTTACTAATCATAGCAACTGAACCAGTATCAAATACCCAGGGGCTACTATGAACACTAGTAAAGTACTATGAACACTAGAATTTCTAGAATTATTATTTATTTCAAAATAAAATATTAAATTGCTACGGGTACACAGAAGTGTACCTAGCAAACTGCACGGAGGCTGACATGTGGGGCCAGTCAACTGCGTTGTGATACGTCTCCAATGTATCTATAATTTTTGATTGTTCCATGCTATTATATTATATGTTTTGGATGTTTAATGGGCTTTAATATGCTCTTTTATATTATTTTTGGGACTAACCTATTAACCGGAGGCCCAATGCCAGTTTCTGGCTTTTTGCCTATCTTAGAGTTTCGCAGAAAAGGAATACCAAACGGAATCCAGACAGAATGAAACCTTCGCGATGATCTTTCTTGGACCAAAAGCAATCTAGAAGACTTGGAGTTGAAGTCTGGAACTCCACGAGGCAGGAGGGCGTGCCTAGGGGGTAGGTGCGCCTCCACCCTCGTGGGCCCCACGAAGCTCCACCGATGTACTTCTTTCGCCTATATATACTCTTATATCCTAGAAACATCATGGGGAGCCACGAAACCACTTTTCCACCGCCACAGCCTTCTGTACCCATGAGATCCCATCTTGGGGCCTTTTTCGGTGATCTGCCAGAAGGGGAATCAATCACGAAGGGCTTCTACATCAACACCATAGCCTCTCTGATGAAGCGTGAGTAGTTTACCACAGACCTTCAGGTCCATAGTTATTAGCTAGATGGCTTCTTCTCTCTCTTTGATCTTCAATACAAAGTTCTCCTCGATGTTCTTGGAGATCTATTTGATGTAATACTATTTTGTGGTGTGTTTGCCGAGATCCGATGAATTGTGGGATTATGAACTTGATTATCTATGAATATTATTTGGTTCTTGTAACGCCCACGATGCGGCTATATCTCCCACGTGTTGAGGCACGACTTAGAGGCATAACCACATGGTGGTTTTGTCGCAAGAGGGGTAATCTTCACACAATCCCATGTACTGAATAAGAAAGGGGTAAGGAGTGGCTTACAATCGCCACTTCACACAAATAACAAGTAAACATACATCATCGAGAGTACAATCAAGGTCCGACTACGGAACCAAAATAAAAGAAGACAACCCCAAATGCTAGATCCCCGATCGTCCCAACTGGGCTCCACTACTAATCATCAGGAAACGAAATATAGTAATGACTAAGGTCCTTGTCGAACTCCCACTTGAGTTTAGTAGCATCACCCGCACTGGTATCATTGGCACCTGCATCTGTTTGGAAGTATCCGTGAGCCACGAGGACTGAGCAATATCACACCCGCGAGATCAAGACTATTTAAGCTAATGGGTAGGATAAGGTAACGATGTGGAGCTGCAGCAAGCGCTAAGAAAATATGGTGGCTAACATACGCATATAAGAGTAAGATGAGAAGCTATGCAATGGTCGAAAAGCTATAAGTGATCAAGAAGTGATCCTGAAACTACTTACGTTCAAACATAACCCAAGACCGTGTTCACTTCCCGGACTCTGCCGAAAAGAGACCATCACGGCTACACACGCGGTTGATTCATTTTAATTAAGTCAAGTGTCAAGTTATCTAATACTAGATATTAACAAATTCCCATCTGCCACATAACCGCGAGCACGGCTTTCGAAAGTTTATACCCTGCAGGGGTGTCCCAGCTTAGCCCATCACAAGCTCTCATGGTCAATGAAGGATATCCTTCTCCCGGAAAGACCCGATCAGTCTCGGAATCCCGGTTACAAGACATTTCGACAATGGTACAACAAGACCAGCAAAGCCGCCCGATGTGCCGACAAATCCCGAGAGGAGTCACACGTCTCTCGTTCTCAGGGCACACCGGATGGGCCATACGTCGGGTTGGCATAGGCCCTGATTACCTAGGGGGCGCCGGACATCGCCTAGGTTGGACCAACACTCAGAGGAGGACTGGCCCGGGGGTTTAAAATAAAGATGACCCTTGGGTCTACAGAACCCATGGGAAAAGGCTTAGGTAGGTAAATGTTAAAACCAAGGTTGGGCCTTGCTGGAGGAGTTTTATTCAAAGCGAACTGTCAAGGGGGTCCCATAACCCCAACCACTTAAGGAATGCAGAATCAAGGAACATAACACCGGTATGACGGAAACTAGGGCGGCAAGAGTGGAACAAAATACTAGGCAAAAGGCCGAGCCTTCCACCCTTTACCAAGTATATAGATGCATTAATTAAATAAGAGATATAGTGATATCCTAACATATCCATGTTCCAACATGAAACAAACTTCAACTTCACCTGCAACTAACAATGCTATAAGATGGGCTGAGCAAAAGCGGTAACATAACCAAACAACGGTTTGCTAGGAAGGTGGGTTAGAGGCTTGACATGGCAATATGGGAGGCATGATATAACAAGTGGTAGGTAGCACGACATAGCGGTAGAACAAACAACTAGCAAGCAAAGATAGAAGTGATATCGAGGGTATAGTCATCTTGCCTGAAATCCCGCAAGGAAGAAGAACGAGTCCATGAAGAAGACAAACGGATGTAGTCGAACGGATCCTCACAAACGCGACATTACCAGAACTAACAAGAAGAAGCAACACCGGAAAGGAGCAAACAACATGGTAAACTTGTTAGGGAACGTAGTAATTTCAAAAAATTTCCTACGCACACGCAAGATCATGGTGATGCATAGCAACAAGAGGGGAGAGTGTTGTCTACGTACCCTCGTAGACCGACAGCGGAAGCGTTATGAAAACACGGTTGATGTAGTCGTACGTCTTCACGGCCCGACCGATCAAGCACCGAAACTATGGCACCTCCGAGTTCTAGCACACGTTCAGCTCGATGACGATCCCCGGACTCCGATCCAGCAAAGTTTCGGCGAAGAGTTCCATCAGCACGACGACATGGTGACGATCTTGATGTACTACTGTCGCAGGGCTTCGCCTAAGCACCGCTACAATATTATCGAGGACTATGGTGGAAGGGGGCACCACACACGGCTAAGAATATGATCACGTGGATCAACTTGTGTCTCTATGGGGTGCCCCTGCCTCCGTATATCAAGGTTCAAGAGGGGGAGGCCGGCCGGCCATCATAGGGCGCGCCAGGAGGAGTCCTACTCCCTCCGAGAGTAGGACTTCCCCCCCCCCCCCCAATCCTAGTTGGAATAGGATTCGCGAGGTGGGAACAGAGAGAGAGAGGAGGGGGGCGCCGACCCCCTCTCTCCTTGTCCTATTCGGACTAGGGGGGGAGGGGCGTGCGGCCCAGCCCTGGCCGCCTCTCCTCTTCTTCGACTAAGGCCCATTAAGGCCCATGTACCTCCCGGGGGGTTCCGGTAACCTCCTGGTTTTCCGGTAAAATCCCGATTTTACCCGGAACACTTCCGATATCCAAACATAGGCTTCCAATATATCAATCTTTATGTCTCGACCATTTCGAGACTCCTCATCATGTCCGTGATCAAATTCGGGACTCCGAACAATGTTTGGTACAGCAAAATGCATAAACTCATAATATAACTGTCATCGTAACCTTAAGCGTGCGGACCCTACGGGTTCGAGAACAATGTAGACATGACCGAGACACGTCTCCGGTCAATAACCAATAGCGGAACCTGGATGCTCATATTGGCTCCCACATATTCTACGAAGATCTTTATCGGTCAGACCGCATAACAACATACATTGTTTCCCTTTGTCATCGGTATGTTACTTGCCCAAGATTCGATCGTCGGTATCCAATACCTAGTTCAATCTCGTTACCGGCAAGTCTCTTTACTCATTCCGTAATACATCATCCCGCAACTAACTCATTAGTTGCAATGCTTGCAAGTCTTAAGTGATGTGCATTACCGAGAGGGCCCAGAGATACCTCTCCGACGATCGGAGTGAGAACTCCTAATCTCGAAATACGTCAAGCCAACATGTACCTTTGGAGACACCTGTAGAGCACCTTTATAATCACCCAGTTACGTTGTGACGTTTGGTAGCACACAAAGTGTTCCTCCGGCACACGGGAGTTACATAATCTCATAGTCATAGGAACATGTATAAGTCATGTAGAAAGCAATAGCAACATACTAAATGATCGGGTGCTAAGCTAATGGAATGGGTCATGTCAATCAGATCATTCAACTAATGATGTGATCCCGTTAATCAAATGACAACTCATGTCTATGGCTAGGAAACATAACCATCTTCGATTAACGAGCTAGTCAAGTAGAGGCATACTAGTGACATTCTGTTTGTCTATGTATTCACACATGTATTATGTTTCCGGTTAATACAATTCTAGCATGAATAATAAACATTTATCATGATATAAGGAAATAAATAATAACTTTATTATTGCCTCTAGGGCATATTTCCTTCAGTCTCCCACTTGCACTAGAGTCAATAATCTAGTTCACATCGCCATGTGATTCAACACTAATAGTTCACATCACCATGTGATTAACACCCATAGTTCACATCGTCATGTGACCTATACCCATAGGGTTTACTAGAGTCAGTAATCTAGTTCACATCGTTTATGTGATTAACACCCAAAGAGTACTAAGGTGTGATCATGTTTTTCTTGTGAGATAATTTTAGTCAACGGGTCTGTCACATACAGATCCGTAAGTATTTTGCGAATTCTATGTCTACAATGCTCTGCACGGAGCTACTCTAGCTAATTGCTCCCACTTTCAATATGTATCTAGATCGAGACTTAGAGTCATCTAGATTAGTGTCAAAACTTGCATCGACGTAACCTTTTACGACGAACCTTTTGTCACCTCCATAATCGAGAAACATATCCTTATTCCACTAAGGATAATTTTGACCACTGTCCAGTGATCTACTCCTAGATCACGATTGTATTCCCTTGCCAAAATCAGTGTAGGGTATATAATAGATCTGGTACACAGCATGGCATACTTTATAGAACCTATGGCCAAGGCATAGGGAATGACTTTCATTCTCTTTCTATCTTCTGCCGTGGTCGGGTTTTGAGTCTTACTCAACTTCACACCTTGTAACACAAGCAAGAACTCTTTCTTTGACTGTTCCATTTTGAACTACTTCAAAATCTTGTCAAGGTATGTACTTATTGAAAAATCTTATCAAGAGTCTTGATCTATCTCTATAGATCTTGATGCTTAATATGTAAGCAGCTTCACCGAAGTCTTTCTTTGAAAAACTCCTTTCAAACACTCCTTTATGCTTTACAGAATAATTCTACATTATTTCTGATCAACAATATGTCATTCACATATACTTATCAGAAATGCTGTAGTGCTCCCACTCACTTTCTTGTAAATACAAGCTTCACTGCAAGTCTGTATAAAACTATATGCTTTTATCAACTTATCAAAGCGTATATTCCAACTCCGAGATGCTTACACCAGTCCATAGATGGATCGCTGGAGTTTGCACATTTTGTTAACACCTTTAGGATTGACAAAAACTTCTGGTTGCATCATATACAACTCTTCTTTAAGAAATCCATTAAGGAATGCAGTTTTGTTTATCCATTTGCCAGATTTCATAAAATGCGGCAATTGCTAACATGATTCGGATAGACTTAAGCATAGATACAAGTGAGAAATTCTCATCGTAGTCAACACCTTGAACTTGTCGAAAACATTTTGCGACAATTCTAGCTTTGTAGATAGTAACACTACTATCAACGTCCGTCTTCCTCTTGAAGATCCATTTATTCTCAATTGCTTGCCGATCATCGGGCAAGTCAACCAAAGTCCACACTTTGTTCTCATACATGGATTCCATCTTAGATTTCATGGCTTCAAGCCATTTTGCGGAATCTGGGCTCATCATTGCTTCCTCATAGTTCGTAGGTTCGTCATGGTCAAGTAACATGACCTCCAGAATAGGATTACCGTACCACTCTTGTGCAGATCTCACTCTGGTTAACCTACGAGATTCGGTAGTAACTTGATCTGAAGTTACATGATCATCATCATTTAGCTTCCTCACTAATTGGTGTAGGAGTCACAGGAACAGATTTCTGTGATGAAATACTTTCCAATAAGGGAGAAGGTACAATTACCTTATCAAGTTCTACTTTCCTCCCACTCACTTCTTTCGAGAGAAACTCCTTCTCTAGAAAGGATCCATTCTCAGCAATGAATATCTTGCCTTCGGATCTGTGATAGAAGGTGTACCCAACATTTTCTTTTGGGCATCCTATGAAGATTTACTTCTCCGATTTGGGTTCGAGCTTATCAACTTGAAACTTTTTCACATAAGCATCGCAGTCCCAAACTTTTAAGAAACGACAGCTTAGGTTTCTCGCCAAACCATAGTTCACACGGTGTCGTCTCAACGGATTTAGATGGTGCCCTATTTAACGTGAATGCAGCTGTCTCTAATGCATAACCCCAAAACGATAGTGGTAGATCGGTAAGAGACATCATAGATCGCACTATATCAAATAAAGTACGGTTATGACATTCGGACACACCATTACACTATGGTGTACCAGGTGGCGTGAGTAGTGAAACTATTTCACATTGTTTTAATTGAAGGCCAAACTCGTAACTCAAATATTTTACCTCTGCGATCATATCGTAGAAACTTTTATTTTCTTGTCATGATGATTTTCCACTTCACTCTGAAATTCTTTGAACTGTTCAAATGTTTCAGACATATGTTTCATCTAGTAGATATCCCCATATCTACTCAAATCATCTGTGAAGGTCAGAAAATAATGATACCTGCTGCAAGCCTTAATATTCATCGGACCACATACATCAGTATGTATGATTTCCAACAAATCTGTTGCTTGCTTCATTGTTCCGGAGAACGGCGTTTTAGTCATCTTGCCCATAAGGCATGGTTCGCAAGCATCAAGTGATTCATAATCAAGTGATTCCAAAAGTCCATCAATATGGAGTTTCTTCATGCGCTTTACACCAATATGACTTAAACGGCAGTGCCACAAATAAGTTGCACTATCATTATTAACTTTGCATCTTTTGGTTTCAATATTATGAATATGTGTATCACTACGATCGAGATCCAATGAACTTGTTTCATTGGGTGTATGACCATCGAAGGTTTTATTCATGTAAACAGAACAACAATTATTCTCTGACTTTAATGAATAACCGTATTGCAATAAACATGATCAAATCATATTCATGCTCAACACAAAAACCAAATAACACTTATTTAGGTTCAACACTAATCCCGAAAGTATAGGGGAGTGTGCGATGATGATCATATCAATCTTGGAACTACTTCCAACACACATCGTCACTTCACCCTTAACTAGTCTCTGTTTATTCTGCAACTCCTGTTTCGAGTTACTACTCTTAGCAACTGATCCAGTATCAAATACTGAGGGGTTGCTATAAAAATTAGTAAAGTACACATCAATAACATGTATATCAAATATACTTTTGTTCACTTTTCCATCCTTCTTATCCACCAAATACTTGGGGCAGTTCCGCTTCCAGTGACCAGTCCCTTTGCAGTAGAAGCACTCAGTTTCAGGCTTAGTTCCAGATTTGGGTTTCTTCTCTTGTGCAGCAACTTGCTTGCCGTTCTTCTTGAAGTTCCCCTTCTTCCCTTTTGCCCTTTTCTTGAAACTAGTGGTCTTGTCAACCATCAACACTTGATGTTCTTTCTTGATTTCTACCTTCGTCAATTTCAGTATCGCGAAGAGCTCGGGACTTTACTTTCGTCATCCCTTGCATATTATAGTTCATCACTAAGTTGTACTAACTTGGTGATGGTGACTAGAGAATTCTGTCAATCACTATTTTATCTGGAAGATTAACTCCCACTTGATTCAAGTGATTGTAGTACCCAGACAATCTGAGCACATGCTCACTGCTTGAGCTATTTTCCTCCATCTTTTAGCTATTAGAACTTGTTGGAGACTTCATATTTCTCAACTCGGGTATTTGCTTGAAATATTAACTTCAACTCCTGGAACATCTCATATGGTCCATGACGTTCAAAACGTCTTTGAAGTCCCGATTCTAAGCCGTTAAGCATGGTGCACTAAACTATCAAGTAGTCATCTCATATTGAGCTAGCCAAACGTTCATAACGTGTGCATCTGCTCCTGCAATAGGTCTGTCACCTAGCGGTGCATCAAGGACATAATTCTTCTGTGCAGCAATGAGGATAAACCTCAGATCAAGGATCCAATCCGCATCATTGCTACTAACATCTTTCAACATAATTTTTCTCTAGGAACATATCAAAATAAACATATGAAAGCAACAACGCGAGCTATTGATCTACAACATAGATATGCTAATACTACCAGGACTAAGTTCATGATAAATTAAAGTTCAGTTAATCTTATTACTTAAGAACTCCCACTTGGATAGACATCCCTCTAATCCTCTAAGTGATCACGTGATCCATATCAACTAAACCATGTCCGATCATCACGTGAGATGGAGTAGTTTCAATGGTGAACATCACTATGTTGATCATATCTACTATATGATTCACGCTCGACCTTTCGGTCTCCGTGTTCCGAGGCCATATCTGTATATGGTTGGCTCGTCAAGTATAACCTGAGTATTCCGCGTGTGCAACTGTTTTGCACCCGTTGTATTTGAACGTAGAGCCTATCACACCCGATCATCACGTGGTGTCTCAGCACGAAGAACTTTCGCAACGGTGCATACTCAGGGAGAACACTTCTTGATAATTAGTGAGAGATCATCTTAAAATGCTACCGTCAATCAAAGCAAGATAAGATGTATAAAAGATAAACATCATATGCAATCAAAATATGTGACATGATATGGCCATCATCATCTTGCGCCTTTGATCTCCATCTCCAAAGTACTGTCATGATCTCTATCGTCACCGGCATGACACCATGATCTCCATCATCTTGATCTATATCAATGTGTCGTCACGTGGTCGTCTCGCCAACAATTGCTCTTGCAACTATTGCTATCGCATAGCGATAAAGTAAAGTAATTATTGGGCGATTGCATCTTATACAATAGAGAGACAACCATAAGGATTTTTGCCAGTTGCCGATAACTTCAACAAAACATGATTATCTCATACAACAACTTATATTTCATCATGTGTTGACCATATCACATCATGACATGCCCTGCAAAAACAAGTTAGATGTCCTCTACTTTGTTGTTGCAAGTTTTACGTGGCTGCTACGGGCTTAGCAAGAACCAATCTTACCTACGCATCAAAAACCACAACGATAGTTTGTCAAGTTGGTGCTATTTTAACCTTCGAAAGGACCGGGCGTAGCCACACTCGGTTCAACTAAAGTTGGAGAAACTGTCACCCGCAAGCCACCTATGTGCAAAGCACGTCGGGAGAACCGGTCTCGCGTAAGCGTACACGTAATGTCGGTCCGGGCCGCTTCGTCCAACAATACCGCCGAACCAAAGTATGACATGCTGGTAAGCAGTATGACTTATATCGCCCACAACTCACTTGTGTTCTACTCGTGCATATAACATCAACACATAAAACCTAGGCTCTGATACCACTGTTAGGGAACGTGGTAATTTCAAAAAAATTCCTACGCACACGCAAGATCATGGTGATGCATAGCAACGAGAGGGGAGAGTGTTGTCTACGTACCCTCGTAGACCGACAGCGGAAGCGTTATGCCAACGCGGTTGATGTAGTCATACGTCGTCATGGCCCGACCGATCAAGCACCGAAACTACGGCACCTCCGAGTTCTAGCACACGTTCAGCTCGATGACGATCCCCGGACTCCGATCCAGCAAAGTGTCGGGGAAGAGTTCCATCAGCACGACGGCGTGGTGACGATCTTGATGTACTACTGTCGCAGGGCTTCGCCTAAGCACCGCTACAATATTATCAAGGACTATGGTGGAAGGGGGCACCACACACGGCTAAGAATATGATCACGTGGATCAACTTGTGTCTCTATGGGGTGCCCCTGCCTCCGTATATCAAGGTTCAAGAGGGGGAGGCCGGCCGGCCATCATCGGGCGCGCCAGGAGGAGTCCTACTCCCTCCGGGAGTAGGACTTCCCCCCAATCCTAGTTGGAATAGGATTCGCGAGGTGGGAACAGAGAGAGAGAAGGAGGGGGGCGCCGACCCCCTCTCTCCTTGTCCTATTCGGACTAGGGGGGAGGGGTGCGCGGCCCAGTCCTGGCCGCCTCTCCTCTTCTTCCACTAAGGCCCATTAAGGCCCATGTACCTCCCGGGGGGTTCCGGTAACCTCCCGGTTTTCCAGTAAATCCCGATTTTACCCGGAACACTTCCGATATCCAAATATAGGCTTCCAATATATCAATCTTTATGTCTCGACCATTTCCAGACTCCTCGTCATGTCCGTGATCACATCCGGGACTCCGAACAAAGTTTGGTACATCAAAATGCATAAACTCATAATATAACTGTCATCGTAACCTTAAGCGTGCGGACCCTATGGGTTCGAGAACAATGTAGACATGACCGAGACACGTCTCCGGTCAATAACCAATAGCGGAACCTGGATGCTCATATTGGCTCCCACATATTCTACAAAGATCTTTATCAGTCAGACCGCATAACAACATATGTTGTTTCCCTTTGTCATCGGTATGTTACTTGCCCGAGATTCGATCGTCGGTATCCAATACCTAGTTCAATCTCGTTACGGGCAAGTCTCTTTACTCGTTCCGTAGTAGATCATCCCACAACTAACTCATTAGTTGCAATGCTTGCAAGGCTTAAGTGATGTGCATTACCGAGAGGGCCCAGAGATACCTCTCCGACGATCGGAGTGACAAATCCTAATCTCGAAATACTTCAACCCAAAATGTACCTTTGGAGACACCTGTAGAGCACCTTTATAATCACCCAGTTACGTTGTGACGTTTGGTAGCACACAAAGTGTTCCTCCGGCACACGGGAGTTACATAATCTCATAGTCATAGGAACATGTATAAGTCATGAAGAAAGCAATAGCAACATACTAAACGATCGGGTGCTAAGCTAATGGAATGAGTCATGTCAATCAGATCATTCAACTAATGATGTGATCCCGTTAATCAAATGACAACTCATGTCTATGGCTAGGAAACATAACCATCTTCGATTAACGAGCTAGTCAAGTAGAGGCATACTAGTGACATTCTGTTTGTCTATGTATTCACACATGTATTATGTTTCCGGTTAATACAATTCTAGCATGAATAATAAACATTTATCATGATATAAGGAAATAAATAATAACTTTACTATTGCCTGTAGGGCATATTTCCTTCAAAACACACAAGCATAAACATGACATGATGCACAATCAAGTATGATGCATGTCCGATTTCAAAGAGGCATGGCAAAGTGCACAAACAAAACTACAAGTTAAGTGGAGCTCAACATGTAACAAGATGCATGTTGATGAAACACCAGATTCAATTATTTAGTTCACTCCCGTTTATGCACCCAACAATATTAAATGTTATTAAACATGGCAAGGGGTGAATCATTAGTAAACTAACTATTTAGGCAAATTTAAATGAGGCCGGAAATAACAAGAAACAATTCCGGAAAATCCTCATGTGCATATTTTAGATTTGGTACTGTTCTGTCCTAAAGCATATTTTATTGTTGTGAAATAGTAAAACAAAGTGCACCAATTTAACATATGCATTTTTCTACCCCATTTACATATAAAGTTTATTAAAATTGGAGCTACGGTTATTTAGTTATGAATTAAATCATTTTAGCATGTCATTTATGCAAATTAATACAAACATCAATTTAAACATTTTTAAACATATATGAAAGTTGGATATTATGAAACTAGATGAAATTCTAAGCATTTTTCATATATAATTTGTTTTAAACCGATGCATGGTTAAGAAGTTATTATATGCATGATGTTTAGGGGGTTTTCTGTAAATCTATTTTCTCTGGAAATTAGGAAATTCACATAACAGAAAAAACGTGGCAGGCTGAAACAACACTTGGGCCAACATCGGAAGGGTCAGTTCAGTGGGGAGGGCGCTGAGGCCCAGTTCAGTGAGGAGGGCGCTGGCTGGCTGGACAGGGATGAGGCCCACGAGGCCGGGTCAACGGGCACACGGACCTGGTGATACGTCCATTTTGCATCATGCTTTTATATCGATATTTATTGCATTATGGGATGTTATTACACATTATGTCACAATACTTATGCCTATTCTCTCTTATTTTACAAGGTTTACATAAAGAGGGAGAATGCCGGCAGCTGGGATTCTGGGCTGGAAAAGGAGCAAATAGTACAGACCTATTCTGCACAGCTCCAAAAGTCCTGAAACTTCATGGAAGACGTTTTCAGAATATATAAAAAATACTCAGCGGAAGAGATTCACCAGGGGGCCACTCCCTGCCCACGAGGGTGGGGGGTGCGTCCTACCCCCCTGGGCGCGCCCCTACCTCGTGGGCCCCCTGGTGGCCATCTTCTGCTATATGAAGTCTTCCGATGGAAAAAAAATAACAAGCCATCTTCTCGGACGAAACTCCGCCGCCATGAGGCGGAACCTTGGCGGAACCAATGTAGGGCTCTAGCGGAGCTGTTCTGCTAGGGAAACTTCCCACTCGGAGGGGGAAATCATCGCCATCGTCATCACCAATGCTCCTCTCATTGGGAGAGGGCAATCTCCATCAACATCTTCATCAGCACCATCTCCTCTCAAAACCCTAGTTCATCTCTTGTATCCAATTCTTGTCTCCAAGTCCGGGATTGGTGCTAGTAGGTTGCTAGTAGTGTTAATTACTCCTTGTAGTTGATGCTAGTTGGTTTAATTGGTGGAAGATCATATGTTCAGATCATATATGCATATTAATACACCTCTGATTATGAACATGTTTATGCTTTGTGAGTAGTTACGTTTGTTCCTGAGGACTGTGAGAAGTCTTGCTATTAGTAGTCATGTGAATTTGGTATTCGTTCGATATTTTGATGAGGTGTATGTTGTCTCTCCTCTAGTGGTGTTATGTGAACGTCAACTACATGACACTTCACCATTATTTGGGCCTAGAGGAAGGCATTGGGAAGTAATAAGTAGATGATGGGTTGCTAGAGTGATAGAAGCTTAAATCCTAGTTTATGCGTTGCTTCGTAAGGGGCTGATTTGGATCCATATGTTTCATGCTATGGTTAGGTTTACCTTAATACTTTTGTTGTAGTTGCGGATGCTTGCAATAGAGGTTGATCATAAGTGGGATGCTTGTCCAAGTAAGGCAGTACCCAAGCACCGGTCCACCCACATACCAAATTATCAAAGTACCGAACGCGAATCATATGAACGTGATGAAAACTAGCTTGACGATATTCCCATGTGTCCTCGGGAGCGCTTTTCTCTATATAAGAGTTTGTCCAGGCTTGTCCTTTGCTATAAAAAGGATTGGGCCACCTTGCTGCACTTTATTTACTTTTGTTACTTGTTGCTCGTTACAAATTGTCCTATCACAAAACTATCTATTACCACTTATTTCAGTACTTGCAGAGAATACCTTGCTGGAAACCGCTTATCATTTCCGTCTGCTCCTCGTTGGGTTCGACACTCTTACTTATCGAAAGGACTACGATAGATCGGCTATACTTGTGGGTCATGCAGACTCTTTTCTGGCGCCGTTGCCAGGGAGTGAAGCGCCTTTGGTAGGTGGAATTTGGTAAGGAAAAATTTATATAGTGTGCTGAAATTTAGTGTCATTTGTTACTATGGAAAGCAATCCTCTGAGGGGCTTATTCGGGGTTGATACGTCTCAAACGTATCTATAATTTTTGATTGCTCCATGCTATATTATCTACTATTTTGGACATTATTGGGCTTTATTATCCACTTTTATATTATTTTTGGGACTAACCTATTAACCGGAAGCCCAGCCCAGAATTGCTGTTTTTTGCCTGTTTTAGGGTTTCGAAGAAAAGGAATATCAAATGGAGTCCAAACGGAATGAAACCTTCGGGAACGTGATTTTCTCACCGAATACAACTCAGGAGACTTGGACCCTACGTCAAGCCAATTAATAGGAGGCCACGAGGTCGGGGGCGCGCCAAACCCCCCCCCCCCCCCCCCAGGCGCGCCCTCCACCCTCATGGGCCCCCTGTTGCTCCACCGACGTACTTCTTCCTCCTATATATACCCGCGTACCCCCAAACGATCAGATACGGAGCCAAAAATCTAATTCCACCGCCGCAACTTTCTGTATCCACGAGATCCCATCTTGGGGCCAGTTCCGGAGCTCCGCCGGAGGAGGCATCGATCACGGAGGGCTTCTACATCATCATCCAAGCCCCTCCGATGAAGTGTGAGTAGTTTAATTCAGACCTACGGGTCCATAGTTAGTAGCTAGATGGCTTCTTCTCTCTTTTTGGATCTCAATACAATGTTCCCCCCTCTCTCGTGGAGATCTATTCGATCTAATCTTCTTTTTGTGGTGTGTTTGTTGAGACCGATGAATTGTGGGTTTATGATCCAGTCTATCTATGAATAATATTTGAATCTTCTCTGAATTCGTTTATGTATGATTGGTTATCTTTGCAAGTCTCTTCGAATTATCAGTTTGGTTTGGCCTACTAGATTGGTTTTTCTTGCCATGGGAGAAGTGCTTAGCTTTGGGTTCGATCTTGCGGTGTCCTTTCCAGTGACAGAAGGGGCAGCAAGGCACGTATAGTATTGTTGCCATCGAGGATAACAAGATGGTTTTTTTTATCATATTGCATGAAACTATCCCTCTACATCATGTCATCTTGCTTAAGGCGTTACTCTGTTTTTAACTTAATACTCTAGATGCATGCTGGATAGCGGTCGATGAGTGGAGTAATAGTAGTAGATGCAGGCAGGAGTCGGTCGACTTGTCTCGGACGTGATGCCTATATACATGATCATACCTAGATATTCTCATAACTATGCTCAATTCTGTCAATTGCTCAACAGTAATTTGTTCACCCAGCGTAGAATACTTATGCTCTTGAGAGAAGCCACTAGTGAAACCTATGGCCCCCGGGTCTCTTTCTCATCATATCAATCTCCATCACTTTATTATTGCTTTGCTTTTTTACTTTGCCTTTTACTTTTCAGTTTGCATCTTTATACCAAAAATACCAAAAATATTATTTATCATCTCTACCAGATCTCACTTTCGTAAGTGACCGTGAAGGGATTGACAACCCCTAAGCGCGTTGGTTGCGTTGAGCTATTGTTTTTGTGTAGGTACGAGGGACTCGCACGTAGCCTCCTACTAGATTGATACCTTGGTTCTCAAAAACTGAGGGAAATACTTACGCTACTTTGCTACATCATCCTCTCCTCTTCGAGGAAATCCAATGCATTGCTCAAGAGGTAGCAAGAAGAATTTCTGGCGCCGTTGCCGGGGAGTCTGCGCAAAAGTCAACATACCAAGTACCCATCACAATCCCTATCTCCCGCATTACATTATTTGCCATTTGCCTCTCGTTTTCCTCTCCCCCACTTCACCCTTGCCATTTTATTCGCCCTCTCTCTCTCTATCATCCTTCTCTATTTGCCTCTTTTTTCCCGTTTGCTTTTTGTTTGCTTGTGTGTTAGTTTGTTTGCTTGTCGTTATGGCTAGTCCCTTATCTTCTTCGTTGACCCCTGAGTTCGAAATCTTTCACTTTAAACAAAGGTTAGGAGAAAACCTAAAAGATGCCTTGTTGAGAATAATGGAATCTCATCGTAATTGTACCTCTGAAATAAATCTGAGAATTTTGCTTCACAATTTTTATGTTAGATTAAATATGTCTCATAGACAACTCTTGGATTGCGTTGCCAAAGGCAATTTTATTGAAATCGATCCCCATATTGCACTTGAAATTATAGGAGGTATAGTGGGAACACTATATCAACAAAAGGGGCCTCATCCTACTCAGGAAGAGACACAAGTTTTTGAAAAAATTTATGAAGTTACTAAAATCTTGCAGAAATCTCTTGAACCTCTTAAGAACATTAGTGGAAATATTTACCTCATGAATATGTTGATTACCCTTTGCAATAAGCGGTTGGATTCTTTAGGTCTAAAAATTTCAGAATATGAAGGGAAACATAAAGAACCTACCGAATTCAAGCTTGATTCCGCTAAAAAATTGAAAACCAAAGATGGCAATACCTAGATCTATTCTTGCTTGTTATGCCTAGCTAGGAGCGTTAAACGATGGCGCTTGTTGGGAGGCAACCCAATTTTATTTTTATTACTTGATTTTTTCTCCTGTTTAGTAACAAATAATTTATTTAGCCTCTGTTTTGTTTGTGTTTTTTGTGTTTAATTAGTGTTTGTGCCAAGTAGAACCGTTGGGAAGACTTGGGGAAAGTCTTGTTGAACTTGCTGTAAAAAACAGAAACTTTAGCGCTCACGAGAACTGCTGTCATTTTTATTTGGAAAGTGCTATTTAGTTAATTATTTTTTCAGATGATTAATAGATAAATTCCTCACGTCCATCAATTTATTTTAGAATTTTTGGGGTTCCAGATCTTGCGCTAGCTACAGATTGCTACAGACTGTTCTGTTTTTGATAGATTCTGTTTTTCGTGTGTTGTTTGCTTATTTTGATGAATCTATGGCTAGTAAAATAGTTTATGAACCATAGAGAAGTTGGAATACAGTAGGTATAAAACCAATTTAAATAAATAATGAGTTCACTACAGTACCTAGAATTGGTGTTTTGTTTTCTTTTGCTAACGGAGCTCACGAGATTTTCTACTTTAAGTTTTGTGTTGTGAAGTTTTCAAGTTTTGGGTAAAGATTTGATGGATTATGGAACAAGGAGTGGCAAGATCCTAAGCCTGGGGATGCCCATGGCACCCCCAAGATAATCTAAGGACACCTAAAGGCCAAAGCTTGGGGATGGCCCGGAAGGCATCCCCTCTTTCGTCTACTTCTATCGGTAACTTTACTTGGAGCTATATTTTTATTCACCACATGATATGTGTTTTGCTTGGAGCGTCTTTTATGATTTGAGTCTTTGCTTGTTAGTCTACCAAAATCATCCTTGCTGTACACACCTTTTGAGAGAGCCATACATAATTTGGAATTTGATAGAATACTCTATGTGCTCCACTTATATCTTTTGAGCTCTATAGTTTCACTCTAGTGCTTCACTTATATCTTTTGAGTTTTATAATTTTGCTCTAGTGCTTCAATTATATCTTTTAGAGCACGGTGGTGGATTTTTTTATAGAAACTATTGATCTCTCATGCTTCGCTTAGATTATTTTGAGAGTCTTAATAGCATGGTAATTTGCTTAAAATCCTAATATGCTTGGTATGCAAGATTAATAATAAAACTTTCTTATGAGTGTGTTGAATACTAAGAAAAGTTTGATGCTTGATGATTGTTTTGAGATATGGAGATAATAATATCAAAGTCATGCTAGTTGAGTAGTTGTGAAATTGAGAAATTCTTGTGTTGAAGTTTGCAAGTCCCGTAGCATGCACGTATGGTAAACGTTATGCAACAAATTTGAAACATGAGGTGTTATTTGATTGTCTTCCTTATGAGTGGCGGTCGGGGACGAGCGATGGTCTTTTCCTACCAATCTATCCCCCTAGGAGCATGCGCGTAGTACCGAGGTTTTTGATGACTTGTAGATTTTTGCAATAAGTATGTGAGTTCTTTATGACTAATGTTGAGTCCATGGATTATACGCACTCTCACCCTTCCATCCTTGCTAGCCTCTTCGGTACCGTGCATTGCCCTTTCTCACATTGAGAGTTGGCGCAAACTTTGCCGGTGCATCCAAACCCCGTGATATGATACGCTCTTTCACACATAAACCTCCTTATATCTTCCTCAAAACAGCCACCATACCTACCTATTATGACATTTCCATAGCCATTCCTAGATATATTGCCATGCAACTTTCCATCATTCCGTTCATCATTGTCATATTGCTTAGCATGATCATGTAGTTGACATAGTATTTGTGGCAAAGCCACCATTCATAATTCTTTCATACATGTCACTCTTGATTCATTGCATATCCCGGTACACCCCCGGAGGCATTCATATAGAGTCATCTTTGTTCTAGTATCGAGTTGTAATCATTGAGTTGTATATAAATAGAAGTGTGATGATCATCATTATTAGAGCATTGTACCAAGTGAGGAATAAATTAAAAAAAAGAGAGAAAGGCCATAAAAAAGAGAAGGCCCAAAAAAAGAGAGAAAAATAGAGAAGGGACAATGTTACTGTCCTTTTACCACACTTGTGCTTCAAAGTAGCACCATGATCTTCGTAGTAGAGAGTCTCTCATGTTATCACTTTCATATACTAGTGGGAATTTTTCATTATAGAACTTGGCTTGTATATTCCAACAATGGGCCTCCTCAAGTGCCCTAGGTCTTCGTGAGCAAGCAAGTTGGATGCACACCCACTAGTTTCTTTTGTTGAGCTTTCATACATTTATAGCTCTAGTGCATCCGTTGCATGGCAACCCCTACTGCTTGCATTAACATCAATCTGTGGGCATCTCCATAGCCCATTGATTAGCCTCGTTGATGTGAGACTTTCTCCTTTTTTGTCTTCTCCACATAACCCCCTCATTATATTCTATTCCACCTATAGTGCTATGTCCATGGCTCGCGCTCATATATTGTGTGAAGTTTATAGGTTTGAGATTACTAAAGTATGAAACAATTGCTTGGCTTGTCATCGGGGTTGTGCATGATGAGAGCATTCTTGTGTGACGAAAATGAAACATGACTAAACCATATGATTTTGTAGGGATGAACTTTCTTTGGCCATGTTATTTTGAGAAGACATAATTGCTTAGTTAGTATGCTTGAAGTATTATCATTTTTATGTCAATATGAACTTTTGTCTTGAATCTTTCGGATCTGAATATTCATACCACAATTAAGAAGAATTACATTAAAATTATGCCAAGTAGCACTCCGCATCAAAAATTCTGTTTTTATCATTTACCTACTCGAGGACAAGCAGGAATTAAGCTTGGGGATGCTTGATACGTCTCCAACGTATCTATAATTTTTGATTGCTCCATGCTATATTATCTACTGTTTTGGACATTATTGGGCTTTATTATCCACTTTTATATTATTTTTGGGACTAACCTATTAACCGGAGGCCCAGCCGAGAATTGCTGTTTTTTTGCCTGTTTTAGGGTTTCGAAGAAAAGGAATATCAAACAGAGTCCAAACGGAATGAAACCTTCGGGAACGTGATTTTCTCACCGAATACAACTCAGGAGACTTGGACCCTATGTCAAGCCAATTAACAGGAGGCCACGAGGTAGGGGGGCGCGCCTGCCCCCCCAGGCGCGCCCTCCACCCTCGTGGGCCCCCTGTTGCTCCACCGACGTACTTCTTCCTCCTATATATACCCACGTAGCCCCAAACGATCAGATACGGAGCCAAAAACCTAATTCCATCGCCGCAACTTTCTGTATCCACAAGATCCCATCTTGGGGCCTGTTCCGGAGCTCCGCCGGAGGGGGCATCGATCACGGAGGGCTTCTACATCATCATCCAAGCCCCTCCGATGAAGTGTGAGTAGTTTACTTCAGACCTACGGGTCCATAGTTAGTAGCTAGATGGCTTCTTCTCTCTTTTTGGATCTCAATACAATGTTCCCCCCCTCTCTCGTGGAGATCTATTCGACATAATCTTCTTTTTGCGGTGTGTTTGTTGAGAGCGATGAATTGTGGGTTTATGATCCAGTCTATCTATGAATAATATTTGAATCTTCTCTGAATTCTTTTATGTATGATTGGTTATCTTTGCAAGTCTCTTCGAATTATCAGTTTGGTTTGGCATACTAGATTGGTTTTTCTTGCCATGGGAGAAGTGCTTAGCTTTGGGTTCGATCTTGTGGTGTCCTTTCCCAGTGACAGAAGGGGCAGCAAGGCACATATAGTATTGTTGCCATCAAGGACAACAAGATGGTTTTTTTATCATATTGCATGAAACTATCCCTCTACATCATGTCATCTTGCTTAAGGCGTTACTCTGTTTTTAACTTAATACTCTAGATGCATGCTGGATAGCAGTCGATGAGTGGAGTAATAGTAGTAGATGCAGGCAGGAGTCGGTCTACTTGTCTCGTATGTGATGCCTATATACATGATCATACCTAGATATTCTCATAACTATGCTCAATTCTGTTAACTGCTCAATAGTAATTTGTTTACCCACCGTAGAATACGTATGCTCTTGAGAGAAGCCACTAGTGAAACCTATGGCCCCCGGGTCTCTTTCTCATCATATCAATCTCCATCACTTTATTATTGCTTTGCTTTTTTACTTTGCCTTTTACTTTTCACTTTGCATCTTTATACCAAAAATACCAAAAATATTATTTATCATCTCTATTAGATCTCACTTTCGTAAGTAACCATGAAGGGATTGACAACCCCTAAGCGCGTTGGTTGCGTTGAGCTATTGTTTTTGTGTAGGTACGAGGGACTCGCGCGTAGCCTCCTACTAGATTGATACCTTGGTTCTCAAAAACTGAGGGAAATACTTACGCTACTTTGCTGCATCATCCTCTCCTCTTCGGGGAAATCCAACGCAGTGCTCAAGAGGTAGCAGGGGTATCTTCACCCCGACCAGTAGAGCAAAGAGTTGCTCCTCAACCTACTGAACCTACTGAAAATGAAAATGTCTGCTTTGAAATTCCTTCGGGTATGATAGAAAAACTGCTAGCTAATCCTTTTTAGGAGATGTAACAAAACATCCTCATGAGCATCTAATATATGTGGATGAAGTTTGTGGATTATTTAAGCTTGCAGGTGTACCCGGAGATGTTGTTAAGAAGAAGGTCTTCCCTTTATCTTTGAAGGGAGATGCATTGACATGGTATAGGCTATGTGATGATATGGGGTCATGGAACTACAAACGATTAAAATTGGAATTTCATCAGAAGTTTTATCCTAGGCATCTTGTTCATTGTGATCGTAATTATATATATAATTTTTGGCCACACGAAGGAGAAAGCATCGCTCAAGCTTGGGGGAGGCTTAAATCAATGTTATATTCATGCCCCAATCATGAGCTCTCAAGAAAAATGATTATACAAAATTTTTATGCTCGGCTTTCTGATAACAATCGCACCATGCTTGATACTTCTTGTGCTGGCTCTTTTATGATGGAGACTATTGAATTCAAATGTGATTTATTGGAAAGAATTAAACGCAACTTTGAAGATTGGGACCTCGACAATGGTAAGGAGTCAGGTATGACACCTAGTTTTGATTGTGTTAAATCTTTTATGGATACCGATGTTTGCCGTAAATTTAGCACTAAATATGGACTTGACTCTGAGATAGTAGCTTCTTTCTGTGAATCTTTTGCTACTTATGTTGATCTCCCCAAGGAGAAATGGTTTAAATATCATCCTCCCATAGAAGTAAAAGTAGCTGCACCTATTAAAGTTGAAGAAAAGATTGTCACTTATACTGATCCAATTGTCCCTACATCTTATGTTGAGAAACCACCTTTTCCTGTTAGGATAAAGGATCATGCTAAAGCTTCAACTGTGGTTCGTAAAAGCAATATTAAAACTTATACACCTCATGAGCAAATTAAAGTTGAACCTGATATTGCTATTGTTAAAGATCTCTTGTCTGATAATATTGATGGGCATGTTATTTATTTCTGTGATAAAACTGCTAGAATTGCTAAACCTTGTGCTAAAGATAAACCTAGACCTGTGGTAGGCATGCTTGTTATTTCTGTTAAAATAGGAGATCATTGTTATAATGGCTTATGTGATATGGGTGCTAGTGCTAGTGCAATACCTATTAGCCTATATAGAGAAATCATGCATGATATTGCACCTGTTGAGTTAGAGTATATTGATGTCACAATTAAACTTGCCATTAGAGATACTATTTCACCAATGGGAATTGTTAGAGATGTTGAAGTCTTGTGTGGGACAACTAAATATCCCGCTGATTTTCTTGTTTTTGGTTCCCCACAAGATAGCTTTTGTCCCATTATATTTGGTAGACCCTTCCTGAACACTGTTAATGCTACCATAGATTGCAAAAGAGATGTTGTCACTATCAGTTTAGATGATATGACTCATGAATTTAATTTCTCTAAATTTAGTAGACAACACCGTGAAGAAGAATTACCTAGTAAGGATGAAATTATTGGTCTTGCCTCTATTACCGTACCTCCTAGTGATCCTTTAGAACAATATTTGCTAGACCATGAAAATGATATGTTTATGAATGAAAGAAGGGAAATAGACGAAGTATTATTTAAACAGGAACCTATTCTGAAAAACAATTTGCCTGTTGAAATCCTAGGGGGTCCTCCTCCACCTGTCGGCGTTCTGGGAACGGGGGTCCCCAGACTTGCCTGCCTGCGGCGTGGCTCAAAGGGGGGCCCAGCACGGCCCATCTTCACCAACACAAACCCAAGACCCTCGCGAGGGGCCAAGCCTCGCGAGGCGGACGACGTGGAGCTTCCTCAGGCACGGCCTCGTCAAGCTGGCTCACGAGGAGGCAGAGAGACCAAGGCGGGGTACCTCACGAGGTGCCCATGACGCAAGCCATGACGACTCAGGGCGCCAGGCGGGTGCCAGCCCGCGCAGTGTCCTCCTTTCCTCTTTGGTGCAAAGGGGGCAAACGCAGCCGCGGAGTACCGAGGCATCAGGCAAAGGTTGCCATTTCGGTGCAACGAGACCAAGACCAGGAGGACGACGAGACGGAGGTCATCGTGGAGCCCGAGACGGCGTCATCATCAGAGCTTTGCGCAGACGAAGACTACTTTTGTCAGGATAGCTGATACTTGCTGTCCCCCTTCAAATTAGCCCGCCATTGTTGGATCCCTTCCCGCTCGATATTTGGGAAGAGGACCAGGGCCTCTATAAATAGGACTAGCCACCCACAGAGAAAAGGGGTTCGAAGGTAGGGGGTTGGAAGGAAGAGGCTCTTTAGAGAGGGTCTCGATCAGAAAGAGAGAGAGAGAGAGAGAAGGGTGACTGAACTCCTCCTAGCAGTTCATCGCCCCAGCCAAGAACAAACCCTCGCGAGGCTGTTCTTCCTTGTATTGTTCATCATCATCAGCCCAAGAGGCAATCCACCACACCACACACTGGAGTAGGGTATTACACCACAACGGTGGCCCGAGCCAGTATAAATCCTCTGTCTATTGTGTTGTTCTTTCCATAGTTTAGATCCTAGCAAGGCGGAGGGGTGCGGGTAGGTAGGAGGTGAAATCTCCGCGCGCACCCCAGTGTTCGAACCTCAAGGGTCTGCCGGAACCCGAAATCCGACATTTGGCGCGCCAGGTAGGGGTGCACCGGAATTCGTCTTCCACCACCCCGTTCTCCTCCGACCATCACACCCATGTCTGACGCTTGTCGGGCCCGCGCCATGCGCCGGGCCGTGCTCGCTTCCCGCGTCGCCTAGACGGCCCCTGTCGGTGGGCGTCCTCGCCGTTCCCCGTCACCTGCCGTCAACGCCGCCACCGGCCTGGCGGGGGACGAGCAGCAAGCATCGTCCCAGCATCCGTCCGTGCGGCAAGACGGCCGCACCGCAACTCCTCGCTCACCCCAGCTGGATCTTCGTCCCCCGCGCTCTGCGCGCCCATGGAGGCTCGGGCTGCACTCATCGCGGCAAACGAGCTCCTGTGCTACCGTCCCGTCGACGACGTCTACGAAGAATGGCTCGACCGCGTTGCCGAGCTCGTCCGCGCCGCAAGAGGCTCTCCAACGCCGTCCGTTCCGCTGCACCACACCCCGCCCCGCGCGGGTGACGAGGCTCCGGCGGCGCCCCGGCCGCCTCCTCCTCAAGAAGGCGCCATGGCTCCAAGGCGCGTGGCCCCTAGGCGGAACCTGCTCCGTCAGGTGCCAGCGCGGCAAGAACTGAGCTGCCAAGAAGTCCCTCACCCGCAAGAAGCTGCCCGGGCGCTCCCTGCTCCAGCGCGTCGAGACCATCCTCCTGTTCCCGCGCGTGAAGACCCCGCGCTGCTCTCAGCTGCAGCGTGTGGGGGCATGCAAGACCAAGCTCTCCGTCACCCATGGCCTCCCGTGGCCACAGCAGGCTGCCGCGCCTTCACCACCGAACTACGCAGCGTCGCGTGGCCCGACAAGTTCAAGCCATACCAGCCTCCTCGCTACGACGGCACGGTCGACCCTACGGAGTTCCTCCAACTCTACGAGCTGGGCATCGAAGCTGCCAACGGAGACGAGAAGGTCATGGCGAACTGGTTTCCCATGGCGCTCAAGGCCGGGGCCCGCACCTAGCTCCTGAACCTGGCTCCAGGCACAATCTCCTCCTGGGACGAGATGCGCACCAACTTCATCGCCAACTTCCAAGGCACTCGCGACCGGCCACCTGCCGTGAGCGACATGCGCCGCATCAAGCAACAGCCCGGGGAGACCCTGCAGAAGTACATCCAGCGCTTCAACAACGCACGCCTCAAGATTCCCAAGGTGACTGAGGAGGCCATCATCTCGGCCTTCTCCAACGGCGTGCGCGATGTCAAGATGAAGGAGGAGCTGGCGATGCATGAAGACCTGTGCACTTCCTTGGAGCTGTTCAACTTGGCAAACAAGTGCGCCAGGGTTGAGGAAGGGCGTCTCTCCCTCCTCGAGCTGCCTGCCGTAGACCCAGAAGAGAAGAAGCCCAAGGCCAAGGATGTGGAGCGCAAGGGGGCTGCCGTGCTCGCAGCGGAACCAGACACCAAGCAGGGCAGAGATCAGCCCGAACCTTCCAAGGCCAGCCAGTACTGTGTGTACCACGACCTCCACACCCACAACACCAACGAATGTCAAGAACTCCGAGCCGTGCGAGAAGGAAGGATCAGCCGTCGCCCTGACCGCGGTGACCGGGGCTACGGTCGAGGAGGAGGAAGGAATGCAGGACGCTGGGAAGACCGTGGCCCGCGCCAAGGGTGGCGCGATCAACCTCGCGAGGATCGCTGGCAAGACCTGCCTCGCAAGGGAGGCTGGAGGGATCAGCCTCACGAGGGAGACTGGAGGGATCAGCCTCGCGAGGATCGCCCGCAAGGCAACACAGGCCTCCCACCGCTGCCGCCGCAGCCAAGGAGAAAGGAGGACCGCCACCAGGACGAGGGGGCTGGGGGCTTCCAGGAGCCGCGCGTGATCGCATGCATCCTGGGCGGGGCACAAGCCCCAGCCTCTCAGCGCACCTTCAAGCAGTTCGCCAGCGAAGTGAACGCAGTCCTCCCCAGGCTCGAAGCCACGCGCCCTCTCAGATGGTCGGCGTCCGCCATCACGTTCAGCTCAGCAGATCAGCTCAAGTGTGCGGCTACAGCCGGAGTCCTCCCGATGCTTTATTCCCCAATCGTCAGCAATGTGGTGGTCACCAAGACCCTCATCGATGGCGGGGCAGGGCTCAACGTCCTGTCCGTAGAGACACTCAACAACCTACAAGTACCCTACAGCCAACTTCAGCCAACCAAGCCTTTCTCCGGAATCATCGACGGCTCCACGGTCCCGATTGGGCAGGTCCGCCTCCCTGTCACCTTCGGGGCACGCGACAACTACCGCACCGAGCTCATCGACTTCGACGTCGCTCACATTTGCCTGCCGTACAACGCCATCCTTGGGTACCCAGCGCTGGCCAAGTTCATGGCCGTAACTCACCACGGCTACAACGTCCTCAAGATGCCAGGAAGTGGCGGAGTCATCACGGTGCCCTGTGAAGAGAAGGACGCGGTGTGTTCCCTGGAATGAGCCTTTCAGGCCGCGTCACTGGAAGACCCGGATCTTGGAGGCAGGAGGCCTCCCGAGACCGCCCCTAAGAAGAAGAAGACATCGTCCGGCCCGACCACTCAGGAGGTAGGCCCCTCTAGGCCCGCGCCTGCCCAGGGGGAACCTCCTTCCATCGCATAGGAAAGCGCGCCTGGTGCCCTCCTCAGGCAGGGCTCGGGGGCTCTCCCTTGGAGGGCCACCGACCTAGCTAGGGTCACGAGGGAGGCGCTTGGGCACCACATGGAGGCGTGTTTCGAAGCATGTTTCCCTCAAGAAGGAGCAAGGCAAGGAGATCCAGACCCTCAGGAGTTCGTCAGCAAGGCCATTCAGGAGCTACAGGAGTCAAGAGTCATGAAAGGTAGTCGCCGCCTACCAGCAGTAGCTCCCCATCCAGGCGAGTATGGTGGGCTGCGCATCTGCATCGACATATCAGGGCTCAACCGAGTCGCCTCCCTGGAGCGCCTCTGGCCCTCGCGAGTGGGGTGCTGCAGAGGGCCGCCCCACAGCTACGTTCGCATGCCTTACGGCTTGCTGAACGCGGCTGCCACGTACCAGCACCTCATGATAGGGGCACCACGAAGGCACAAGAGGCCAGGCGTTCCGCAGCCCGGACGGAGATGGAGATGGTCCGCGAGGAGCCACCAGCGCCTCCGGAGCCTCCCGAGGCCCCTGGGCCTGGGGGCTCATGAGGATCAGCTTCCGCAGCCCACCGAGCCTGCTACACCAACGCTCATTCGTCCTCAACATCATCATGTGACATCTTTCGAGCTTTATTTCCAGTTGGGAGCGCCCCCCAGGGCTGCATTATTCCCAGGCCGCGTGGGTCCGTCCCTGCGGCGTGTATCCCTTTTTTATTTCCTGTTGTTAGCTTACCTTGTTGGGGGCGCCCCTCGGCCTGCATGACCCCCCAAGTCGCTCGGGCCTGACCCAGTGATATCCGCATTCCCAGCATCTATTTGAACGAATCCACTTCTTCGTGGCTAATGTGTTTTACCTAGTTGCCTGCTCAGCTGACGCCAACTAACGGAGCTGCTCCCGAACGGCACGACGCTTGCGCATGGGTCCGTCCCTGCAACGCCGACAAACCTGGATGGCTGAGCTCTGGCCGCGGCAGCACCGCATAGCGTCACCTCTTCAAGCCTTCAGTGCCTCACTACCCCTTGGAAGCAACCAATGGTTGACTGTCAATTGTCATGGCAACCCCTTGTTTTTTCTATGATGGACCTGCAGGACCTCCTGAAGGAGCTGCGTCAGGCGAGGCTCTTGCGGTGTCTCCTTCGCTCTCGTCCGCGCGAACTGCTTGCACATTAAAGGGGGGGGGTGCCTGAGCATCACGACTCAGGGCTCCTACTGGCTCTCCAGCCCTCACCCTCTGGCCTTGACCCCGGCATCGCGACCTGGCATACCAGCGACGACTGAGACTCGCTCGAGGGCCGGGACCCGAGGACGTAGAGCAGAAAGGGGAGCAAAGGCGAGAGGGGAGAGACACACAAGGACCTCGCCGAGCAACCTCGCGCCTGCCGATGCACGGACCCGGGGACACACCAGAGAGCGGCCCCTGATCCTCGAGATAAGTCATCACCCGGAAGCGCTAGCTACCGTGGCACCATCCCCGCACCTAATGCTATCCCTTGTTAGCGACGCCGCTCCCTTTTCTCACCAAACGACGGCTGCTTGGGCGCCAAAGGGGACCTCCTGAGCATCATGACTCAGGGGCTCTTACCGGACTCCGGGTCGCTCACCTCCTGGTCTTGACCACGGCATCGCGACCTGGCATACCAGCGACGGATGAAGCCGCCTTGGGACTGGGACCTGTCAGCGCAGAGCACCAAGCCCTCGTGAGGTTCGAAAGGGAGGGCTGAGCTAAGACGGAATGAGCAACTCGCGCAATTCTAAAACAAGGGTTATATTAACAAAATAGGATCATAGGCACCTTACAAGCCCCCCACGGGACGCGTTTTTGGTTCCTCGCAGGGAACAGATCCTAAAGGGACGCAAACTACGCGCATCCCTACAAAAGACGCCATCATCAACAGTGGGCTGTCAAGCATTGACGCCAACCCCATCCAGATCAGAGTCGGTGGCGGCCTGACGAGCCCGCCCTGCTCCAGGAGCAGTGCCGGCTCGGGGGCTCGTAGCTGTCGTTGCTCGTCTCCGGGGTCGCGAAGAGCTCGCCGGAGTCGCTGGAACCTCCGACGTCTCCACCGCCTGAGGAGCCGCCAAGGGAGCGGTTGGCGAGCCCAGTCCTCGTCGTAGTAGGGTCCTGGCCACCTTCCCCGGGGCAGCACTCCAGCCGGCACCCACTCGCATCGAAGACCTTGAAGAGCATCACCGAAGCACCGCCATAGTCCAAGTGGATCGCGAAGACGCCCCTTGTCCTGCAAACCCGGGCGATCTCTCTCCAACCCCGAGTCATGAAGACCTTGCCCGGGGCGACGACCGCGACCTCTGCCTCGGTCGCGAGGGTGTTGCAGCCGGCGTGCTGCAGCCAGAGCTCCAGGGGCTCCCCCTGCGGGATGATGGAGGCGAAGAAGGGAGGACGGCGGATCCAAGACTGAAGAGGAATGGCGACGTGGAGCACGAACTCTTGGGAGGAGCCCTCGGTGTGGACCCCAGGGGGGACGACCCACACCTTCGTGACCCGTCGGCACCGACAGCGGCGCCGCCCGTGGCGGTCAGCATCAGCTCCTTCGGGG
The DNA here is from genome assembly GCA_034509565.1 of Triticum monococcum. NCBI lineage: Eukaryota > Viridiplantae > Streptophyta > Magnoliopsida > Poales > Poaceae > Triticum > Triticum monococcum. The sequence goes on from CM067847.1 coordinate 576,868,083, forward strand.
CCCTCGACGTGGGCGTAAAATGGAAGCGGGAACCCCGGCGGCGCCCACTCGCACCAAGGCTTCGACACCACCTGAAGGGCCCCCTCGTTCGGGCCACGGGGGACGAGCCGTTTCTTCGGCGGGAGTGGGTCTGATTCCTCTCGGGGAGCCTTTCCCTTCTCTGCCTTCGAGAACCGGCGGATCAGAGCCATCGCGGCAAGACAGAGCAAGGATCGGGAAGAAGGAGAAGCAAGGAGGGATGGACTGGAAGGGCGCGCGCTGTTCCGTACTTATGGCCGGCGAAGGCCAACCGCCGACCTCCACGATTGCAGGTAATCATGACCCACTTTGCATGCAGGGACTTGTCCAGTCCGTGCGGTTGCCGAGGCGCCACGGGGAAGTGGAGGCGCCCAAGTCCAATCAACTGCCACGCGGCGCCCAAGGCCGCAGGCTGTTAGGGCCCGCGGCGCTTCGCTCTTGCCCTTCCGCCTCCCTGCATGGCCAAGTCCGGGCGCGCCTTGGGCCCGGGGGCTACTGTCGGCATTCTGGGAACGGGGGTCCCCAGACTTGCCTGCCCGCGGCCTGCGGCGTGGCTCAAAGGGGAACCCAACATGGCCCATCTTCACCAACACAAACCCAAGACCCTCGCGAGGGGCCAAGCCTCGCGGGGTGGACGACGCGGAGCTTCCTCAGGCACAGCCTCGTCAGGCTGGCTCACGAGGAGGCGGAGAGACAAAGGCGGGGTACCTCACGAGGTGCCCATGACGCAAGCCATGACGACTCAGGGCGCCAGGCAGGTGCCAGCCCGCGCAGTGTCCTCCTTTCCTCTTTGGTGCAAAGGGGGCAAGCGCAGCCGCGGAGTACTGAGGCATCAGGCAAAGGTTGCCATTTCGGTGCAACGAGACCAAGACCAGGAGGACTACGAGACGGAGGTCATCGTGGAGCCCGAGACAGCGTCATCACCAGAGCTTTGCGCAGATGAAGACTACTTTTGTCAGGATAGCTGATACTTGCTGTCCCCCTTCAAATTAGCCCGCCATTGTTGGCTCCCTTCCCGCTCGATATTTGGGAAGAGGACCAGGGCCTCTATAAATAGGACTAGCCACCCACAGAGCAAAGGGGTTCGAAGGTAGGGGGTTGGAAGGAAGAGGCTCTTTAGAGAGGGTCTCGATCAAAAAGAGAGAGAGAGAAGGGTGACTGAACTCCTCCCAGCAGTTCATCGCCCCAGCCAAGAACAGACCCTCGCGAGGCTGTTCTTCCTTGTATTGTTCATCATCATCAGCCCAAGAGGCAATCCACCACACCACACACTGGAGTAGGGTATTACACCACAACGGTGGCCCGAACCAGTATAAACCCTGTGTCTATTGTTTTGTTCTTTCCATAGTTTAGATCCTAGCAAGGCGGAGGGGTGCAAGTAGGTAGGAGGCGAAATCTCCGCACGCACCCTAGTGTTCGAAACTCAAGGGTCTGCCGGAACCCGAAATCCGACACCACCCAAGGGTGATCCCGTGTTTGAGCTTAAACCGTTACCTGATACTCTTAAATATGCTTATCTTGATGTGAAAAAGATAGATCCTGTTATTATTAGTGCTAACCTTTCAGAGCATGAGGAAGAGAGATTATTGAAAACTCTAAAGAAGCACTGTGGTGCTATTGGGTATACTCTTGATGATCTTCAGGGCATTAGTCCCACTCTATGTCAACACAAAATTAATTTGGAAGAAGATGCTAAACCAGTTCGTGACCATCAACGACAGCTGAATCCTAAAATGAAAGAAGTGGTAAGAAAGGAAATACTAAAGCTCCTTGAGGCAGGTATAATTTATCCCGTTGCTGATAGTCAGTGGGTAAGTCCTGTCCATTGTGTCCCTAAGAAGGGAGGTATTACTGTTGTTCCTAATGATAAAGATGAATTGTTTCCTCAAAGAATTATTACAGGTTATAGGATGGTAATTGATTTCCGCAAATTAAATAAGGCAACTAAAAAGGATCATTACCCCTTACCTTTTATCGACAAAATGCTAGAAAGATTATCCAAACATACACATTTTTGCTTTCTAGATGGTTATTCTGGTTTCTCTCAAATACCTGTGTCAGCCAAAGATCAATCAAAGACTACTTTTACTTGCCCTTTTGGTACTTTTGCTTATAGACGTATGCCTTTTGGTTTATGTAATGCACCCGCTACCTTTCAAAGATCCATGATGGCTATATTCTCCGACTTTTGTGAAAAGATTTGTGAGGTTTTCATAGACGATTTCTCTGTCTATGGATCTTCTTTTAATGATTGTTTGAGCAACCTTGATCGAGTTTTGCAGATATGTGAAGAAACTAATCTTGTCTTGAATTGGGAAAAGTGCCACTTTATGGTTAATGAAGGTATTGTCTTGGGGCATAAAGTTTCTGAAAGAGGTATTGAGGTTGATAAAGCTAAGGTTGATGCTATTGAAAAGATGCCATGTCCCAAGGACATCAGAGGTATAAGAAGTTTCCTTGGTCACACCGGATTTTATAGGAGATTCATTAAGGACTTCTCAAAAATTTCTCGGCCTCAGACTAATTTATTACAAAAGGATATACCATTTGTTTTTTATGATGATTTTGTAGAAGCATTTGAAATACTTAAGAAAGCATTGATCTCTGCACCCATTGTTCAGCCACCTGATTGGAATTTACCCTTTGAAATTATGTGTGATGATAGTGATTATGTTGTAGGTGTTGTTCTAGGACAAAGAGTTTATAAGAAATTAAATGTTATTCAATATGCTAGTAAAACCCCAGACAATGCTCAAAGAAATTATGCTACTACTGAAAAAGAATTCTTAGCGGTTGTATTTGCTTGTGATAAGTTCAGACCTTATATTGTTGATTCTAAAGTAACTATTCAAACTGATCATGCTGCTATTAAATATCTTATGGAAAAGAAGATGCTAAACCTAGACTTATTAGATGGGTTCTCTTGCTACAAGAATTTGATTTGCATATTGTTGATAGAAAGGGAGCTGAGAACCCCGTTGCAGACAACTTATCTAGGTTGGAAAATGTGCTTGATGACCCACTTCCTGTTGATGATAGCTTTCCTGATGAGCAATTAAATGTCATAAATGCTTCTCATACTGCTCCATGGTATGCTGATTATGCTAATTACATTGTTGCTAAGTTTATACCACCTAGTTTCACATACCAGCAAAAGAAAAAGTTCTTCTATGATTTGAGGCATTACTTTTGGGATGACCCACATCTTTATAAAGGAGTAGATGGTGTTATTAGATGTTGTGTACCTGAGTATGAACAGGAACAGATCCTACGCAAGTGTCACTCCGAAGCTTATGGAGGACACCATGCTGGAGATAGAACTGCACATAAGGTATTGCAATCTGGTTTTTATTGGCCTACTCTCTTCAAGGACGCCTGTAAGTTTGTCCTATCTTGTGATGAATGTCAAAGAATTGGTACTATTAGTAGACGTCAAGAAATGCCTATATTCACTTGTTATTGAACCATTTTATGTTTGGGGCTTTGACTATATGGGACCGTTTCCTTCCTCTAATGGTTATACACATATTCTAGTTGCTGTTGATTATGTTACTAAGTGGGTAGAAGTAATTCCAACTACTAATGCTGATCATAACACTTCTATTAAAATGCTTAAAGAAGTTATTTTTCCAAGGTTTGGAGTCCCTAGATATTTAATGATTGATGGTGGATCACATTTCATTCATGGTGCTTTCCATAAAATGCTTGCTAAGTATGATTTTAATCATATAATTGCATCCCCTTATCACCCTCAGTCTAGTGATCAAGTAGAATTGAGTAATAGAGAGCTCAAATTAATTTTGCAAAAGACCGTTAATAGATTTAGAAAGAATTGGTCCAAGAAACTTGATGATGCATTATGGGCCTATAGAACTGCATATAAAAATTCTATGGGTATGTCTCCGTATAAAATGGTTTATGGAAAAGCATGTCACTTACCTCTCGAACTAGAACACAAGGCTTATTGGGCTATTAAAGAGCTCAATTATGATTTCAAACTTGCCGGAGAGAAGAGGTTATTTGATATTAGCTCACTTGATGAATGGAGAACCCAAGCCTATGAGAATGCCAAATTATTTAATGAAAAAGTTAAAAGATGGCATGACAAAAGGATACAAAAGCGTGAGTTTAATGTAGGTGATTATGTATTGATATACAACTCTCGTTTAAGATTTTTTTGCAGGAAAACTTCTCTCTAAATGGGAAGGTCCTTACGTTATCGAGGAGGTCTATCGTTCCGGTGCCATAAAAATCAACAACTTCGAAGGCACAAACCCGAAGGTGGTGAACGGTCAAAGAATCAAACATTATATCTCAGGTAATCCCATAAATGTTGAAACCAATGTTATTGAAACCGTAACCCCGGAGGAATACATAAGGGACACTTTTCGGAATGTTTCAGACTCCGAAAAGGAATAGGTATGTGGTACGGTAAGTAAACCGACTCCAAAACAGTGGTTAAGGCAATATTTCTCCGTTTTGGAATATTTAGAAAAATAGAAAAATAAGAAGCAGTCCGGGAAGGACACGAGGGCTCCACGAGGGTGGAGGGCGCGCCCTACCCCCCTGGGCGCCCCCTACCTCGTGGGCACCTCGTGTGCTCTCTAGACTCCTTTTTCGTACACGATACATAGTTTGGTCAGTAAAAATTTATTATATAATGTCCCGGGGAATTTGACTCCCGTATCACGCAAATATCTCTTGTCTTTGTTTTGAGCTGTCCTGCTGCAGACAGAGCAACATGTCTTCCCAGGATTCAGAAGGAGAAAGCTATGTGGTTGATTACCTTGCAGATCCTAAGGTCTATGGGGATGTGGAGCATTGTGGTTGGACTATGGAAGAAGAAGAAGACTATGAACCCAAGGGAAAGGAGGAGACGAGCTCAGATGAAGATGAAGTCCCACTACCTCAACCTGGGGACATGCATGTGGAGTTCAAAAAGTCAAGCCTCCCGGATAGAGTAAAGAAACCTAAGATCTAGTTTATCCCTTTTCGCCTCTTGCAGGAAAACAAGCAGGAACTATGCAAAAAGATACTGAGCCTGGAATAGGAGATCGAGGACCTAAGGGACCAAAATTCTGTCCTCGAACGCAAATTAAGGAAGAAGCCTATGCTATGAACAAAATCACCACCGTTTCCACCAACAAAGAAGAATTGAGTATCTGGTATGGGCACTTCCCTTGGCAACTGCCAAGCTTGGGGGAGTGCCCCGGTATCGTATCACCATCACTTTTATCTTTACCGTTTTTCTTAGTTCGGTCCTTTTGGTAATATCTTGATCTAGTAGAATAAAAGTTCTTAGTATGATCTAGTTGTGAGTTTTGCTTTATAATCCTTCTATGTAATCGAGTTCGTGAGCTACATAATAAAGATTAGTGTTGAGTCAAGGGCTTGATTATTTTGCCATGAGCCTAAGGGAATAAAAGAAAAGAGAAAGAAATAAAAAGAAACAAAGAGATCATGTGAGTCTTATGGAGAGTAACGAGCTCACATAGAAAAAGTATGATGAATAAAAGTTGTTGAGGGTTGACAAACATAGTTTTGGTCATCGTTGCAATTAATAGGAAGTAATAAAGAAAGAGAGGTCTTCACATATAGATGTACTATCTTGGACATCTTTTATGATCGTGAGCACTCATTAAAAAATGACATGCTAAAAGAGTTGACGTTGGACAAGGAAGACAACGTAATGGGTTATGTTTTCTTATATCTGAGATAAATTATATTGTCATGGATCATCCAACATGGTTGAGCTTGCCTTTCCCCCTCGTGCTAGCCAGATTCATCGCACCAAGTAGAGATACTACTTGTGCTTCCAAATACCCTTAAACCAGTTTTGCCATCAGAGTCCACCATACCTACCTATGGATTGAGTAAGATCCTCTAAGTAAGTTGTCATCAGTGCAAGCGATAAAAATTGTTCCCTAAATATGTATGACTTATTAGTGTGGGAGAAAATAAACTTTATACGATCGTGTGATATGGAAGAAATAAAAGCGAAAAACTGCATAATAAAGGTCCATATCACAAGTGGCAATATAAAGTGGTGTTCTTTCTCACTAAGATTTTGTACATCCAACCATAAAAGCGCATGACAACCTCTGCTTCCCTCTGCGAAGGGCCTATCTTTTACTTTCACTTCCTACCTTGCATAAGAGTCATGGTGATCTTCACCCTTCCTTTTTACATTTTATCCTTTGGCAAGCACGGTATGTTGGAAAGATCCTGGTATATATGGCTAATTGGATGTGAGTTTTCATGAACTATTATTGTTGACATTACCCTTGAGGTAAAACATTGGGAGGCAAAACTATAAGCCCCTATCTTTCTCTTTGTCCGATTAAAACTCCATACCCATAAGTATTGCGTGAGTGTCAGCAATTGTGAAAGATTATATGATAGTTGAGTATGTGGACTTGCTGAAAAGCTCTTATACATTGACTCTTTCCTATGTTATGATAAATTGCAATTGCTCCAATGACTGAGATTATAGTTTGTTAGTTTTCAATGAAGTTTACAATTCATACTTGAAATTGTGATTGAATTATTTCTCTAGCATAAGAGATTATATGACAAGAATTATATAAGTTGTTGTTCTAAGAATGATCATGATGCCCTCATGTCCATATTTTATTTTTATCGACACCTCTATCTCTAAGCATGTGGACATATTTTTTGATTTCGGCTTTCGCTTGAGGACAAGCGAGGTCTAAGCTTGGGGGAGTTGATACGTCCATTTTGCATCATGCTTTTATATCGATATTTATTGCATTATGGGCTGTTATTACACATTATGTCACAATACTTATGCATATTCTCTCTTATTTTACAAGGTTTACATAAAGAGGGAGAATGCCGGCAGCTGGGATTCTGGGCTGGAAAAGGAGCAAATATTAGAGACCTATTCTACACAGCTCCAAAATTCCTGAAACTTCACGAAAGATGTTTTCAGAATATATAAAAAATACTCAGCGGAAGAGATTCACCAGCGGGGCCACACCCTGCCCACGAGGGTGGGGGCGCGCCCCTGCCTCGTGGGCCCCCTGGTGGCCCTCCCGTGGCCATCTTCTGCTATATGAGGTCTTTCGATTGGAAAATAATAACAAGCCATCTTCTCGGACGAAACTCCGCCGCCATGAGGCGAAACCTTGGCGGAACCAATCTAGGGCTCTGGCGGAGCTGTTCTGCCAGGGAAACTTCCCTCCCGAAGGGGGAAATCATCGCCATTGTCATCACCAACGCTCCTCTCATCGGGAGAGGGCAATCTCCATCAACATCTTCATCAGCACCATCTCCTCTCAAAACCCTAGTTCATCTTTTGTATCCAATTCTTGTCTCCAAGTCCGAGATTGGTGCTAGTAGGTTGCTAGTAGTGTTAATTACTCCTTGTAGTTGATGCTAGTTGGTTTAATTGGTGGAAGATCATATGTTCAGATCCTATATGCATATTAATATCCCTCGGATTATGAACATGTTTCTGCTTTGTGAGTAGTTACGTTTGTTCCCGAGGACATGGGAGAAGTCTTGCTATTAGTAGTCATGTGAATTTGGTATTCGTTCGATATTTTGATGAGATGTATGTTGTCTCTCCTCTAGTGGTGTTATGTGAATGTCAACTACATGACACTTCTCCATTATTTGGTCCTATAGGAAGGCATTGGGAAGTAATAAGTAGATGATGGGTTGCTAGAGTGACTTCGGTGTCAAAACCGGCGGATCTCAGGTAGGGGGTCCCGAATTGTGCATCTAGGCCGGATGGTAACAGGAGGCAGGGGACACAATGTTTTACCCAGGTTTGGGCCCTCTTGATGGAGGTAAAACACTACGTCCTGCTTGATTAATATTGAAGATATGTGTAGTACAAGAGTAGATCTACCACGAGATCAGAGAGGCTAAACCCTAGAAGCTAGCCTATGGTATGATTGTATGTTGTGATTGTTGTCCTACGGACTAAAACCCTTCGGTTTATATAGACACCGGAGAGGGTTAGGGTTACACAAGGTCGGTTACAAAGGAGGAGATATCCATATACACATTGCCTAGCTTGCCTTCCACGCCAAGTAGAGTCCCATCCGGACACGAGACGAAGTCTTCAATCTTGTATCTTCATAGTCTAACAATCCAGCCAATTGAGATAGTCCGGCTGTCCGGAGACCCCCTAATCCAGGACTCCCACAGTAGCCCCTGAACCAAGCTTCAATGACGACGAGTCCGGCGTGCAGTATTGTCTTCGGCATTGCAAGGCGGGTTCCTTCTCCGAATACATGACGAATAAGTTGAATACGAGGATAGTGTCCGACCCTGCAAAATAAATTCCACATTCCACCGTAGAGAGAATAACGTTTTCATAGATCTAATTTGCTGGCTTGTTTTGGCAGCATGACATTACGTCACGGCCCGGTGATTATTCGAACCGTTTCTTTTAACCAGCTCCACACATAACGCGAGGTGGTTCCGTGACACGTCTTGCCGAAGCGGAGATCATGTTACCCCAATTATGAGGTCGTGGGAAACCCAACCGTGTCTAGGACTCCTAGATTATAGGCAAGTCCTAAACGGCTACCGAGAGGACGCTTGATATTCACCCTCTTTATAAAGGGCCGAGGTTTTTGCTTTTTCTCTCTCGTGCTCAATCGAATCCTTCCTCCGCCTCGAGTTCTAACACCCAAAGCCCAGGTTAGGTGCTCCGGATCTTCAATCATGTCCGTATCCAGCCTTCAAGGCCGATGGATGCCCTCCTCCGTGACGGAAGAGGACATTAAGAAGTTGAGGGAGGCCAGATATCTGACCGCCGAGGTGTCGGATCGGCTGCCTGCTCGAGGGCAGGTCGTCCCTACTCCCGAACCCAAAGAGAATGTTGTGTTCGTCTCCCACTTCCTCCGAGGTCTAGGCCTCACTCTGGATCCTTTCGTCAGGGGTTTGATGTTCTATTACGGGCTAGATTTTCATGATCTAGCTCCGGACTCCTTTCTCCACATCTCGACGTTTATTGTCGTGTGTAAGGCCTTCCTCTGCGTTACCCCTCACTTCGGCCACTACCTGAAGACCTTTGAAGTAAAGCCGAAGATGATCGAGGGGCAACAGGCAGCGTGCGAAGGTGCATCAATAGGCAAGATGGCAGGAGCTCCATGGCCGGAAGGTTCCTTTCCAGAGGTGTCTGAATTATGGCAACGGGAGTGGTTTTACGTCACGGCTCCCGAAGTGCCAAGTGGGCGGCTGCCCCCGCTTTCCGCTCGGGCCCCCCACCACAACTGATGTCATGGGTTAGCAGAGGCCTGAGCTAGGGTCCAGCCAAGGACGTGCCTACACTGCAAAGCCGCATTCGAGATCTCTTCGAGGGAGATTTTAATTTGGCTGTGGTAATACAAGTTATGCTGGTTCGTCAAGTCCAGCCTTGCAGACGTCGGCCCCTTCGCTTGTGGGAGTTCAACCCAGAGGGACCGTGTGCCATTCAAAGTTTCCTCGGCCTGGCGCACGAGGAGATGTACAAGTCATTCTTCGGATCTCAAGTGGAGTGTCCGGATATTACCGAGGACGTGGGCCTGAGCAGTAACCGTGCCGCCAAACAAGTAAGAAATCCTCTGCCCAAACACACTGTCTTTTATTCGAAGTTGTTTCTGAGAGTTCGCTTTTTGACCAGGACTAGCTAACGAAGGCGAAGATGATTCGGTGTTTGGCCCCCCTCCCTGAGGGTTTGGAAAATCTAGTATTGGAAAAGATGCTCGAGGTCGCACCTTGCCCGGAGCCCTCGAAGGAAGATACCAGGGGGGATAATACGGGCGGACGCGGGCCCCCGTCACTGCTTGTTCCAACCGAGGGAATGAGCGTCTCCATGAAGGAGGACAACCGGGGGAGGAAAAGGACTGCTTCCAAGGATCCGGAAGCCGAAGCCTCCAAACGGGAGAAGAAATCTCCCATAGAGGGTCCCGCCTTGGGGGGTGCTCCTACCACACACAGTCCGCAGGGGGATCTGCCCTCCAACGAGTTGTAAGTGATCCCAAAATACTTTAAGGTATGCTATCTTTCTTCTGAGAAAATAACCACCGCATATATCTTGCAGTTCGGGCCTTAGCCCCTCTCAGATGAGCTCGTCTTTGGGGGATCTTCTTCCAGAGATGATGGAGAGAGAAACGCCTCCTCCGGACTCCTCCGCTCCAGAAGCAGGCGACCCCGAAGTGTCATCACGGAGGGCCTCTCCGAATCCGGTGAGGCCAGAAGATAATCCCATAGACCCCCGAAGTCCCCAGCGTCCGGCTCCCGAGGAGAGCAGACAAAAGAGTCCCGCACCATCTGGTGTGCGGTTGGATGTTCTGAGGGAGTTGGTGGGGCGAGCGGCCATCTCAGAAGAACACCGTGTGCTGATGGGTACGGTGATGGAGAGAATCTCGTCCGCCGAGAGCGGATTACATGAAGCCTTTATGAGTCTACTGACAGGCTTTGAGGTACGTAAGATAATATGTGATAGTACTGCACATGTTAGGTGTGCCCTGTGTAGATAGTAGCCCCTGAGACTCTGGTTGCCGTCGAGAACGGCGGCGAACAGAGGATCATATTCTCAGGCAATAACCAGACTTCCCTTACGTGCAGGTGGTGGAGGCCCCGGTGGCTAGCCAGACTAGTGAGTTTGCCAAATTAAAACGGCAACTGAATGTGGCAGACGCCGACCTCGAGCTTGTTAACAAGAGGCTTGACGAGGCACAGGGTAAGTGTTATTATCTGGTGAACGCCACATAGTAAGAGCAGCATAATGCCAGTTTCTTTAACATGTTGTGACTGCAGATGGAGCTGCCTCCGTGGAAGCCTTGCGGGCAGAACTTGCCCGAGCCAAGGAACAAGCAAGGATTAGTAATGCCGCTGCTTTGAAGGCGACCGAAGAGTTGAAGGCCGAGAAGGCCGCACATTGCGAGAGCCAAGAGAAGATGGCCAAGATGGCCGTGGAACTAAAAGACACTGCCGACCGTTGCCGGGTCCTTGAAAAGGAAAACCGAGCAAAGGCATCGGACCTTGAGAAGGCCAAGGCGGCGGAGAAGGACACCCGTTCTGCTATGAGAGCGAAGAAGGAGGAGCTGCGGGAAGCCGGGGATATTGCGGCTGGGAAACCCTTCATGTTACAGAGGAATTTCGGAGATCCACGGTATGCCCCTCTAGATCGGCTGTGGAGTTCGGCAGATGCGTATATGGATTTGGCGGCGAGTGCTGCCGATGCTGCCAAGTACTTCCAAGGTCAGACAGATCGTGAAGTGGACAAGCTGTTCTGGTCGCAGTTCAATGTTCCAGAGCATCCGCTTTCACTGACTGACCAGCTAGCCGAATGGGCCGAACTGAATAGGTTGTCCGGACTGGCCATGAGGGCTGTTGTGGATCAGCTGTGGCCGGAGAAGCAAAAGCCGAATAGCTATTTCAGCTTAGTGCAGCAGTTCCTTGGTTCGATGCCGCGTATTAATGCGATGAAGAGGTCGGTGTGCATAGAAGGCTCATGGATGGCCCTTGCCCGTGTTAAAGCATACTGGGCGGAGATGGACGCTTCCGTAGTCGCGGCGCAGGGTTCGGCCATAGGCCGAGTGGCAGCCGAGCATTATTTTGAGGAGGTTCTCGAGGGTGATCATTTGATAGAGGCCTAGTGCTCGAAGAATATTATGTTTGAGTGATATGTATTCTCATTGTAAACACAATACTTTTATGAAGTTTTTATAAGCCTATGTTTATACTTTTGCCTGAAAGTAGTATGATGCCTCCTGTGCGGCCGTTTATGTATACATGTGTATAACCTGAAAGATTGCGGCCGTCGGCTTCAACCCCCACGCATATAATGCGGAGGTGCTCGCAAAAAACACGTGTTCACACTTAACCCAACGTCTTGGTCCTAATAAGGAGGTGATACCGCAGCGAGCGAGGCAACCAGACTATAATGCTTTAACACTTTCACTTAGCCATAGGAGTTTGATAGTGGGGCTACTAGATAGCCCCTGGTGGCTCCGCACTCTCCCGATCGCGGGGTGCGTACATGCCTGGCCGGAAAACGGCCCTTCGTTAAGGCGGAGGAATTCTAACATTCCGATAGGTCATCGAGTGTTTGACCAGTCTCACGCTATATCATGACAGTCAGCTTTCGGCTTTCTCTACTGAGGTGCTCGTCCGGATGAACCAGGGCACAATCGCAGTAGTTCTCCTGGTGCTACCTTATCCGGTAAAGTGGAATGTAAGGCACCAAAACACAGGAGCCGGGCAAACCCAACATTTGACCAAAGACAATGATTCGGAGTTGATGCATATAAGGCCAAACTCGCGACACTGAACACTCCCTAAGGTATTCGGTCTTTATGGTATAAACCGGGCCGAAATAGTGTCGTTTGTAAGAAGCCCCTTGTGTCCAGGTACGTGCATTATTCTGACGTGGCCACATGCCAAGACATCAGCATCCTTCTCAACTGTGCTGAGAATTTGGTGGATATGTATCAACAAGAGACAGTAAAAAAGATTTACACATGGTCTTAATCTAAAAAGAATCCTTGGAGCGGGTCCCTGCTGCACGTCTGTGCCTGTGTCTCCGTTGTGCCGTATCCTGGACGGGTGTAGCACGATGATTATCTGTAAAAGAGAGGAGCTTAGGTGAAAAAGTTGTCGTGCAAAAAGATAGTTTTTAAAGAAACCATGTATAATTCAAGGTGAGTAAGAATTGCCACTTGTCTGCGCACGTTGAGCCCCTTGTATTTGTAATAGGGGTGTGATCATTGATCCAGTATAATTTGCATATAGCTGCGCCGGACTCGTCTAACCGTGTCCGAGGTCGTGACGACCTGCTAAATGCTTTAGTTGGTGAGGCCGTTTTTAGTGTGCGGCTGCCAGGGCAGCCGCACGCTCTTCGGCGCGCAAAGATCGCTTAATATTTCCATTCACTGTAATGATGCCACGTGGACCGGGCATCTTGAGTGTGAAGGAAGCGTAGTGTGGTATTGCATTAAAGCGAGCGAAAGCTTCGCGTCCGAGTAGTGCTTGATAGCCACTTTGGAACGGAGCGATGTGGAAGGTTAAATGTTCGCTACGGAAGTTATCGGGGAAGCCGAATATAACTTTTAGTAGCAGGGAGCCCATGCAATGAGCCCCTGGGCATGGCGTTACTCCTTTAAAGGTAATATTGCTATGGCAAATTTTTGTTGGGTCTATCCCCATTTCGCGGATTGTATCCTGGTATATCAGGTTTAGACTGCTGCCACCGTCCATCAGGACTCGTGTGAAGTGGTATCTGTCAATTATTGGGTCTAATACCAGGGCAGCCCATCCTGCACGCCGGATACTTGCTGAGTAATCACGATGGTCGAAAGTGATCGGTTGAGACGACTAGTGGCAGGACTCCGCGGTGATAGGCCTTCGGGCGTATTTTTCTGGGAGTGCCGTTTTGTTTCTTCCATTGATCACGTGTAACACGTTTACTGTTTTGACTTCTGTTGGAAATTTCTTTTGTTCCCCAGTGTATTCCTTGAGAGGCTCATCCTCATCTTCGCTTGGTGTATCCTCCCCCTTGTGTACGGCGTTTAGCTTGCCGGACTGCTTGAAGACCCAACATTCTTTGTGGGTATGATTGGCTGGTTTGCCAGGGGTGCTATGGACCTGACATATTTGGTCCAGAATTTTGTTTAGGCTGGACAGTTTGTCTCTGGTGCCTTTAGGGGGCGGCTTTTGCTGACCTGGCCGAGAGATTTTGAATCCGGCGTTTACTGTCGTGCTCTTCGTGATGTCTCCTTTATTCCGGCGTTTGTTATTGCTGTGGCGCCGTGATTTCCCATTTCCATCTCTAATTTCAGATGTACTGGGGTCGCTGGTGCTGCATCGGGCTAGCCAGCTGTCCTCACCTGCGCAAAAGCGGGTCATGAGGCTTGTTAATGCTGCCATTGTTCTCAGTTTTTCTTGGCCGAGGTGTCGGGCAAGCCATTCGTCACGGACGCTGTGCTTAAAAGCTGCCAAGGCTTCGGCGTCCGGACAGTCGACAATTTGGTTCTTTTTAGTAAGAAACCTGTTCCAAAGCTTTCGGACTGACTCTCCGGGCTGTTGAGTTATATGCCTCAAATCATCCGCGTCCGGAGGTCGGACATAAGTCCCTTGAAAGTTTGCCCGAAAAGCATCTTCGAGCTCTGCCCAGCTTCCAAGGGAGTTTTCGGGGAGGCCTTTAAGCCAATGACGACCTGGACCTTTGAGTTTGAGTGGTAAGTACTTGATGGCGTGGAGATCATCTCCTCGAGCCATATGGATGTGGAGGATATAGTCCTCGATCCAGACCCTAGGGTTTGTTGTTCTGTCGTATGCCTCTATGTTTACATGTTTGAATCCCTCTGGAAATTCATGATCTAGCACCTCATCGGTGAAACATAGGGGGTGTGCTGCGCCACTGTATCTAGGTGTACCGCGTTGTTCGGATGTTTGTTGTGTTATATCGTATGCTGGGGCGTGCTTGCGTGGTCCATAGATGGATCTGGCTGCGCTGTCCTTTTGGTGCAAGCCCTCGCGTGAATCGCATATTGTCTTGTGAGTGGCATTGTTTGCCACTCTATGTTGGCCGTGAGGTCGTCTATCCGGCCAGGTGGCTGTTTTGATTTTTGGTTGTGAGGGGTCTGAGGCCTCCTCATCGAATTCAGGTAGCAACTTCCGCTTTGGGTAGCTCTTGGCGGGGCGATTGTCGCCGTACTTCGCTGCTGTGTTGAGTACTTTACTGCATCTGATTTGGAGTGTGTCCTGCGCAGCCTTGAGCCTTTGCTTCTGCTCTTTCAGACTCCTCGTGGTGGCAACAAGCCTTTGACGGGCATTCTGCTTCTCCGGGTGCCTGTCCGGCATTGTGTCGTCCGGACTATTATCTTTGACAGAATTGGTTTGTTCGGTTTGATTCTCCGTATTGCCATGGTCCGGCAGTGGTTCGCCCTGCTCCAACGCTGGGTCCGTGTGATCATTATTTCTGGCGAGGTGGGATTTGGGGCGGCGCTTGTGCCGCCGCTTTGACTGCTTCTCGAGGGAACAAGCCTTCGGTGCGTCCTTCCGTTCCTCGTCGTCGTCTTCTTTTAGTGTGTCCACCATGTATACGTCATATGATAAAGTGGACGTCCAGCACCCTGTGGGCCATGGTTTCTCTTCACCTCCCGCATCGTTCTCCATACCATCGATGTCTTCGGAGTCGAAGTCGACCATGTCGGTTGAGTCATCGACAGTGGCTATTAAGTGGGTGGGCATCGAATTTCTTCGTCGTCCGCATCCCAATCCTGTTGGCCATAATACGGCCAGGGCTCTCCTGACAAAGAGAGAGACCTTAGTGAATTCAGAATGTCACCGAAGGGCGAGTGCTGAAAGATACTCACGGTGGTGAATTCCATGATCGGCGCCCAATCGGATTCGATCGGCAGGGGCGCGGATGGTTCGGAGTCCGGAAAAGAGCCCGGCACCTTGGAGTCACGGGCTGCGCAGAGGATTATGCTGGTGTTTGGCTCGATCGCCGTCGAGACTGCAGCCCCTGAGGCGGTGTCTAGCCACCTGTCCTCGATTGGCGCAGTTGGCTCCGAGCTAAGGGTCGGAGCTGATGCGGGCGCGGCCTCTAGGGTACCGTCCGGTGGCAGAGCTAGGTCATACCCATCGCGATAGTGCGGCGCGCCCGGCTGTGGCTCGAATCCGTCGAAGATCAAGTCCCCACGGATGTTGGCTGTGTAATTCAAACTTCCAAATCTGACATGATGGCCAGGGGCGTAGCTTTCAATCTGCTCTAGATGGCCAAGCGAATTAGCCCGCAGTGCAAAGCCGCCGAATACGAAGATCTGTCCGGGGAGAAAAGTCTCACCCTGGACCGCATCGCTATCGATGATAGTAGGAGCGGCGACGACACAGAGAAACTCTCAATGAAAGCACCAATGTCGGTGTCAAAACTGGCGGATCTCGGGTAGGGGGTCCCAAACTGTGCGTCTAGGCCGGATGGTAACGAGAGGTAGGGGACACGATGTTTTACCCAGGTTCGGGCCCTCTTGATGGAGGTAAAACCCTACGTCCTGCTTGATTAATATTGAAGATATGTGTAGTACAGGAGTAGATCTACCACAAGATCAGAGAGGCTAAACCCAAGAAGCTAGGTATGGTATGATTGTATGTTGTGATTGTTGTCCTACGGACTAAAACCCTTCGGTTTATATAGACACCGGAGAGGGTTAGGGTTACACAAGGTCGGTTACAAAGGAGGAGATATCTATGTACATATTGCCTAGCTTGCCTTCCACGCCAAGTAGAGTCCCATCCGGACATGAGACGAAGTCTTCAATCTTGTATCTTCATAGTCTAACAATCCGGCCAATGGAGATAGTTCGGCTGTCCGGAGACCCCCTAATCCAGGACTCCCACAGTGACAGAAGCTTAAACCCTAGTTTATGTGTTACTTCATAAGGGGATGATTTGGATCCATATATTTCATGCTATGGTTAGGTTTACCTTAATACTTTTCTTGTAGTTGCGGATGCTTGCAATAGAGGTTAATCATAAGTGGGATGCTTGTCCAAGTAAGGGTGGTGCCCAAGCACCGGTCCACCCACATACCAAATTATCAAAGTACCGAACGCGAATCATATGAACGTGATGAAAACTAGCTTGACGATATTCCCATGTGTCCTCGGGAGCGCTTTTCTCTATATAATAGTTTGTCCAGGCTTGTCCTTTGCTACAAAAAGGATTGGGCCACCTTGCTGCACTTTATTTACTTTTGTTACTTGTTGCTCGTTACAAATTATCCTATCACAAAACTATTTGTTACCACTTATTTCAGTACTTGCAGAGAAAACCTTGCTGGAAACCGCTTATCATTTCCTTCTGCTCCTCGTTGGATTCGACACTCTTACTTATCGAAAGGACTACGATAGATCTCCTATACTTGTGGGTCATCACTTGGCGCTATGGTCATTCTCCTCGCGCAAGCAGAGGAGGTGAGCAGGGCGCCGGTGGCCGGGAGCAGAGCTCCGATGAGCGGGGAAAAAGGGCGGCGAGGTCTTGGGCATGGGGAAGCTCGGATCGACCGGATCCAGGGCACGGGGAGCCCGTTCCCGGCGGCGGCGGGGATCGACAAAGAAGGGTAGCAGCGGTCAGGAATAGCTCCAGGGGTGGAACTTGTCGAGGGGGCGGCGCTGCGGGTCCCTACGGGCCGCGAGGGACTTGGCGAGGCTTCGACGCGCTGGGAATCAGGCGGACGAGAGCAGGAAACGGCCAAGGCAAGGTGCACTGGGGTGGAGGCAGCATGCAGGAGCTCCTCGGCTCCATGGAGGTGCTCTCCGGCGAGGTACTTGGAGGGGCGATGGGGTTTTCCATGGTGGGTCCTGAGACGACAACGGTGGAGGTGCTCGGGAGTCGGGGATGCGGGAGCTGCTATTGCTGCTTGCTGGCATCGGGTGTTGGTCGTCGGCGGGGCTTTGGTGGTGACAAAGTCGACGCGGCGGCCATGGCGATGTTCCTGTGAACCAGAGTGAGAGAGAGAGAGAGGAAACTAAGTGAAACAGATAGGGATCCAGAGTGAAACGACATGGGAAGGAGGAGGCATTGGGGAGATGGTGCCTGGTGTCCACGGCGGCGTCCTCCTAGACGGCTGGATCGAGGGGCTTGGGCGCTCGTGCGTGAGGCTGTGTAGGAGTGGCTGCGGCTTGCTCTGTTGCGGGGACGGGCGGCTGGATGGATGTGCGGTGGAGGCAGAGAGTGGACGCGGAGGGGATTGGATCGGGGGAAAATAGTGGATGCGCTAGATTGGGGTGATGGGGATCTCGATGAAGATGCGGCGGGTGGCGGCGGCTCGACGGGACAAGTCCCTAGATTTTTGGGTTTGTCCAAAATTACTAAGGGTGGACTCTATATAGAAAGTGGGGCTAGGTTTAGGGGTATTTGGTCCCTCCGATTTTAAATCGGACGGTCGGGAATAAATAGCTTAGGAGAGTCCAACGAGAAACCGATGATGATTTAGGGATGTTTGGGGATGATCCGGATCCAACAGTTATGAATGCCCGAGTTGGGTCCGGGAAGTTTCGGACATGCACGCAAAGGGAGTTAGGTGGTCACCGTCAAGAGGGAAGCGAAAACCCAATTGGTCTGGAACGGTCAACGAAGGCAAAGCTGTCCTAGGGGAGGTGATGAAGGCAAAGGGAGAAATGGCAACGACGAGCGAAAGAAAGTTTTCAAAAAAATGAAGGCAATAGAGTGCGGATGCAATGCGAATGATGCGATGATGAATGCCACAAACAAATAAAACACATGGCGGTCACGCAAAACATGGAAGGCGTCTGGAGCGCCGGTCTTGGGGCGTCACAACACTCCTCCACTTATAAGAGATCTCGTCTCGATATCTAAGGATGGCACCGGAGCGAATCAGAAGAGCAAGAGGTAAAACAAAGTTGCTTCTTTGACAAAAGAGTGAAACCAACGAACCTTGAGAGGCTAAACAAATTGAAAGAAGCACTCCAACAAAGATGCAAGAAGTTGAAAACACTCCTTTATAAAAGAGGAACAAGGAACATTGCGAGAACCTTGTAGGTTGAAGGACATGAAACAAGAGCTTAACGGACCAAAAAGAATATGAAAGCACACTAGTAGAAAAGGAGAAAAAAGGAACACCATGTGAACCTTGGAGTTTGCAAAGCTATGAATGACAAGAACAACGGACAAGAAGTACATGAAGCACTCTGGTTGAAACGAGATGTACAAGGAACGATAAAGATCAATTACGACAACACTCCGGTTAAAACAAGATAGAGAAGGAATAAGAATGACATAATTTGGACAACACTCCGACTGTAAATGGAAGGAATTGAACATGAACTTTATAAGATGAGAGGATACTTGATGAAATCCAGAACACGCTGCCTCCGGAACTATTAAAAGAATGGCACAAGGGGTAAGAAAGATTTCAGACAGCACTCTGGTTGAATGGATAAGCAAAGGAAAGAATATGATCTTTGACAAAAATGGGATGATGGGTCGAAGAGTGCAACGTCACAATGCTTTCGGAAGAAAAGAATAGAGGATAGATCATTGGAATAAAGAATGGAGAAGAAAAAAGCAACTTCTGCCACAAATGATCTTGGAAAGCACCCTTCCGAGAAGGTTATAACGGAATTGTTGGAAAACCAACAACGAAACGAATAAGCTTATAGTGGGCTTGTGGAAAAAATTTCTCAAAATAGAGGCGAAATTCTGCATCTACAGAAACAATAGATTGGATTGATATCAACCAGGAGACAAGAAACTTATTTCACCGGGAGGATAAATGAAGAACTTGGGTCATTTATAAGCACCATAAATAGCAACAATCCTTAGGGAAAGCTTTAGGTGAAATATAACCCAAGATAACTCCAATGAAGAGATTGATGGGTTGGAAAGGATCTCAGGAACGAATTGAAAATGATGGGTTTAAAATATGTCATTCCGAACAACTTGTGAATCATGAAACACGAAGGGTAATTGTCAAGAGTGACATAACACCACCTCACAAGATAAGAGAGAAAGAATTTCACTTCGGAATGCAAGATGAAGAATGCTTGAACTCCTCAAAACAAGACATGTGTTGAACACCATGTTTATTTTAGAGTATAGCTTGGCGAAACTTAACTTCGAGAGAAATCTTGAAGAACAATTGAAGAAAGAAAAGAATCCTTGACGAACCACCATGTAGAGCCTCCATGAAGAACTCCGGTAAGAAAAGGATGATAAAAAGAAAGAGAAGTTGAGAACACAAGTAGAAACCTTGCGATGATTTAGATGGAGCTTCGCGACGACATAATGCGGAAAACTTGGAACTCCGGAAAAGAAAAGATAAAGCATCTCGAGCCAAGAAATGTGACATGATGAATAACTCTGGAAAGAAGAAACTAGATCACTTGGATGAAACAATAATCAGAATTATGTTATGCATATCCTTCACCAATTTAAATTGATGACAAGTAACGGATTTGGCATACTACTTATTCTCGTAGGAAGGATTAAGAGAGATATAGCTTAAACATGAGAAAGTCTTCAACGAACCACCGGTAGGATTTAGAGAGAACGAATGAATTAATGTGAGAACATCGGAAGAGGAATCTTGAACAAACTGCCGTAAGAATTGAAAACAATTGAAGAAAATAGAACGACTCGCCAGGAAGAATTGGAAAAGAGCGAAGATACTTGAGAGAATTTAGATACAAGTGAACATAGAGATCACGAGCTTGTTAGAGAATACTTGAATGATGAACCGGTAAGATTGGGGAAAGAGAGATGAATGTTGAGAAAGAATAATTCTGAGATGAAGGGCTCCGGAGAATCAAACTGAAAAGACTCCTGGATTGCTTCGAATGGTTGACAAGAATTCATGATGATCGGGACAATTTGGGAGGATGTCATGAAGCTAAAACCATGAATCTTCAAGAGAACGGACCAAGATTCAAGAGAAACTCTTCTTCGGTCTTCAAATGTTGAGAATGATGACGAGAAACACCACCAAAAATTGTTGAAATATTCCGGGAGAATGAAAAGCGAAGAGGATGAGCCAACATTGAAAATGATTGAAATCGATCTTGGAAAAGCGTCTGACTGATGAAATTCATTCTTACGTCAAACTTCAAAAGAATTTGAGAATAACTCCGGGAAAATAGAAGAGTCAGGTAAGATCCTGGGAAAAGGCCTGTGGGTTAGGGCCCACTCAAAAGAAACACCGTTGAAAAGATTGCTTGAAAAGAGAGATTGCACGGGTTGAATTAACTGGCTTGAATGAGATAACAATCTCGAAATAGGTTGAACGGATTAAGAATTGAATCATGAATCTTCCGAGATATCTTCGGCACTCCAGAACAAATGAATAGCTTCAGGTGAATAATTAATTGGTGCACCGAAATGAGAAAGCATTTGAAATAAGGAAAGAGATATGATCAACACCGAAAGCTTGAATTGAATCCACCGAAAAAGAAAAAGAATGATGAAGATGAAGCTTCCTTAGTATCTTCCTGAGAATCACCAGATAAGAACATTGACGGAAAACTATGGAGAGGCTTCCCATCAATAAAAGGATACTTGATTAAGAAATCTTAGTCCTTGAAGAAAAAGGGTGGGAGGGCGGGAAAAACAAAGACAACTTGGGACGGATGAAACAAATACCATTGAGAAAACTTAGAATTGATCTAGCGGGTGTTGAAATGATCGGATCCACTTGAAGAGAAGCACGCGGGTTGAAAAAGAATTGACATGACAATCTCGATAAACAAGAAAGATTAGCATCCACATAGATATATGAGAACACTGCTTAGGGAAGGTATGGAATCAACACTTGACATTGAAGCAACTCAAATACCACAACTCAAAAGAAAACAAAGGATTGGCTTACAGAATAAGCCGGAACAAACATATGGTAGAGATTTTGTTTGAAGTTTTTGTGGAGGGGCCCACACGGGCTCGATCGTATAGCACCATCATGTACACGGTAGTGCACATGACATACAAGCGTCCCCGAGTCAGCATAGCCATGGACTCTTTAAGACACAATGAGACCACTGTAAAACCAACCGTGGATAGGCGGACCACTAGACATCGAACCCCAATCTCATATCATGCGTCTGTCGGAAAGATATCCTAGGAGCTACTTGAATTCCCACCTATAAACTCCCAAAAATTTCTGGTTATACAATCTGGTGTTGGGGATACATCGGAAGCATAATATCTCACCAAACTAACAATCCCTACATCCAGTTGTATCCATCCGTCAACACATAACCAAGAAAACTCTGGAAATCGTGTACCTCAACCTTCGAAAAGCATCCGTTATACGAGTTATGGAAATACTCACAAACTCCCACCCTGGTACTGGGTGGTGTCGCGGTTATCTCACCACTAACTGCATAAAAAAGATTTTTGATGTCGGCGAACTCAGGTATTCCAGAACTGCAACGATAAAATTGTGACGACAACACCTCGGAGCTCAACTCCCCGGGACACTGCCACAACCCCTAACTGTCAGGATGCACCAAGAACAATGTTCTCGTCACAAGAATATCGGAACGATCCCAAGATACCCACGTGATCCTAATTTTTTTTGTGAAATTTGAGAAGAGGAAAGTAAAAACATCTAGGTTAGGAGACCTCACCAGAGCGACGAAGGGACTGAGGAGTAAAAAGAATCCCACTCTCTGATAGATATAATCCTAAGACTCAAAACATTTTTGTTCTAGACTCAACAACGTTAGTGATTCGATCAAGCAGGGGGCTCCTAAGTCGGGGATGGCTCTGATTACCAACTTGTAACGCCCATGATGCGGCTATATCTCCCACGTGTCAAGGCACGACTTAGAGGCATAACCGCATGGTGGTTTTGTCGCAAGAGGGGTAATCTTCACACAATCCCATGTACTGGAAAATAAAGGGATAAGGAGTGGCTTACAATCGCCACTTGACACAAATAACAAGTAAACATACATCATCCAGAGTACAATCAAGGTACGACTACGGAACAAAAATAAAAGAAGACAACCCCAAATGCTAAATCCCCGATCGTCCCAACTGGGCTCCACTACTGATCATCAGGAAACGAAACATAGTAACGACCAAGGTCCTCGTCGAACTCCCACTTGAGTTCGGTAGCATCACCTGCAATGGTATCATCAGCACCTGCATCTCTTCGGAAGTATCCATGAGCCACGAGGACTCAGCAATCTCACACCCGCGAGATCAAGACTATTTAAGCTTATGGGTAGGATAAGGTAATGAGGTGGAGCTGCAACAAGTGCTAAGCAAATATGGTGGCTAACATACGCATATAAGAGTAAGAAGAGAAGCTACGCAATGGTCGAAAAGCTATAAGTGATCAAGAAGTGATCCTGAAACTACTTACATTCAAACATAACCCAAGACCGAAATGAGACCATCACGGCTACACACGCGGTTGATTCATTTTAGTTAAGTCAAGTGTCAAGTTACCTACAACCGAATATTAACAAATTCCCATCTGCCACATAACTGCATGCACGGCTCTCGAAAGTTTATAGCCTGCAGGGGTGTCCCAACTTAGCCCATCACAAGCTCTCATGGTTAACGAAGGATATTCCTTCTCCCGGAAAGACCCGATCGGTCTCAGAATCCCGGTTACAAGACATTTCGACAATGGTAAAACAAGACCAGCAAAGCCGCCCGATGTGCCGACAAATCCCGATAGGAGTCGCACGTATCTCGCTCTCAAGGCACAACAGATGGGCCAGACGTCGGGTTGGCATAGAGCCATAGACCCGGATTGCCCAGGGGGCGCCGGACATCGCCCAAGTTGGACCAACACTCAGAGGAGCACTGGCCCGGGGGTTTAAAATAAAGATGACCCTTGGGTCTGCAGAACCCAAGGGAAAAGGCTTAGGTAGGCAAATGTTAAAACCAAGGTTGGGCCTTGCTGGAGGAGTTTTATTCAAAGCGAACTGTCAAGGGGGTCCCATAACCCCAACCGCATAAGGAACGCAAAATCAAGGAACATAACACTGGTATGACGTAAACTAGGGCGGCAAGATGGAACAAAACACCAGGCAAAAGGACGATCCTTCCACCCTTTACCAAGTATATAGATGCATTAATTAAATAAGAGATATAGTGATATCCCAACATATCCATGTTCCAACATGAAACAAACTTCAACTTCACCTGCAACTAACAACACTATAAGATGGGCTGAGCAAAAGCGGTAACATAGCCAAACAACGGTTTGCTAGGAAGGTGGGTTAGAGGCTTGACATGGCAATATGGGAGGCAGGATATAACAAGTGGTAGGTAGCACGACATAGCGGTAGAACGAACAACTAGCAAGCAAAGATAGAAGTGATATCGAGGGTATGGTCATCTTGCCTGAAATCCCGCAAGGAAGACGAACGAGTCCATGAAGAAGACAAATAGACGTAGTCGAACGGATCCTCACAAACGCAACGTTACCGGAACTAACAAGAAGAAGCAACACCGGAAAGGGGCAAACAACATGGTAAACACACAAGCATAAACATGGCATGATGCACAATCAAATATGATGCATGTCCGATTTTAAAGAGGCATGGCAAAGTGCACAAACAAAACTAGAAGTTAAGTGGAGTTCAACATGTAACAAGATGCATGTTGACGAAACACCAGATTCAATTATTTAGTTCACTCCCGTTTATGCACCCAACAATATTAAATGTTATTAAACATGGCAAGGGTTGAAGCATAAGTAAACTAACTATTTAGGCAAATTTAAATGAGGACGGAAATAACAAGCAACAATTCCGGAAAATCCTCATGTGCATATTTTTGATTTGGTACTATTCTGTCCTAAAGAAAATTTTATTGTTGTTAAACAGTAAAACAAAGTGCACCAAGTTAATCTATGCATTTTTCTACCCCATTTACATATAAAGTTTATTAAAATTGGAGCTACGGTTATTTAGTTATGAATTAAATCATTTTAGCATGACATTTATGCAAATTAATACAAACATCAATTTAAACATTTTTAAACATATATGAAAGTTGGATATTATGAAACTAGATGAAATCCTAAGCATTTTTCATATATAATTTGTTTTAAACCGATGCATGGTTAAGAAGATATTATATGCATGATGCTTAGGGGGTTTTCCGTAAATCTATTTTCTCTGGAAATTAGGAAATTCACATAACAGAAAAAAAAACGTTGAAAGGATCGATATGGTTGACTAGAGGGGGTGAATAGGCAACTAACAATTTTTAACTTTTCTTTAACAATTTAAACTTTGCATCAAAGTAGGTTGTCTAGATATGCAACTAAGTGAGCAACCTATATGATGCAACAAGGATAGGAACACAAGCAAGCAAGTGATATGAAACAAATAAGCTTGGTTAAGTAAAGGCACGAGATAACCAAGAGTGGAGACGGTGGAGACGAGGATGTGTTGCCAAAGTTCCTTCCCTTTGAGAGGAAGTATGTCTCCGTTGGAGCGGTGTGGAGGCACAATGCTCCCCAAGAAGCCACTAGGGCCACCGTATTCTCCTCACGCCCTCACACAATGCGAGATGCCGTGATTCCACTATTGGTGCCCTTGAAGGCGCGACCGAACCTTTACAAATAAGGTTGGGGCTCTCTCCACAACTTAATTGGAGGCTCCCAACGAAACCATGAAGCATCACCACAATGGAATATGGCTCCGAGGTGACCTCAACCGTCTAGGGTGCTCAAACACCCAAGAGTAACAAAATCCACACAAGAAAGTATGGGGGAAGAAAATATCCTTTGGTGGAAGTGTAGATCTAGGTCTCCTCCTTCAATCCCTAGCAAATCAACAAGTTTGAGTGGCTACAGAGAGAGATCGGGCAAGAGAGCCTAAAGTGCATTAATGGTGGAGTGAGAGAGGTCAAAGGTGAGAGGGGTAGGTGGGAGAAGCTCACTTATATAGTCACCCACAATTCCAACCGTTACTGCGTTTTTTGCACTGCAGCGGTACAACCGGTCCTCGTCCCGGTACAACCGGGTCTCACTGTGTATCTACAGAACCCTACCAAGCAGTACAACCGGACAGGCGGGCGGTAGTACCGGCTAAGAAAAATAACCGGACTAACCGCCTGGCCACCGCACAACCACCTCATCAAAACAGGAGCTTGACCGGTACTTGGGCGGTGCCTGGCCGGAACAACCGCATGGCCTTGTTCTCTTGGGCAGCTAAGTTCTGAGCGGAAGAACCGCTTGGACCACCGGTGGTACCGGTCATCGCGGAACGACCGGACCAACCGGGCCACTACCGTCCAAGAACCGCATCAAAACAAAAGCGCGAGCGAGCAGTGCATGGACGGAACCACCGCCCCAGCATTTGCAGAGCATGGTGGCGGTACCACTGCCCAGAGGCAGCGGTACAACCGCTCGAGCAAAGCTGGTGAGCGACAAGACCCAGCGGTACAACCTCTCCAGAGAGCGGTACAACCGCTGGGCAGAAACAGTGAGCAAGAAGGATAGGGGAAGAGACAAGGAAAAACTCTCTCTCTCACACACCTGAGGAAGACAAAGTAGGGGTGATGAACGTGTATGTGAAAAGATTCCCCCATTGCATTCTAATGAGGATTCCCTCTTGATAGTACGGGTTCCCTACGACCAAAGAGAATAAAAGCGTAGAGGACACGTCTTCGATCTTTTCCTACGAGAGGCAATAGCAATCCGATGTAAGCCTAAGCATCGAGAACCTGAAACGTATAGCACACGATTGGACCAACAAAGGGTTGTCATCATCATCCAAAACATAAAGAAGGGAAATGCCCTTTCAATCTCCCCCTTTTTGGTGGATGATGACAACAACACGAATTGCAAGAGATAAGTCAAAGAAATCTAGACGGAACTCCCCCTGAAAATGTGCCCCAATAGGAACTAGCTGATGGAAAGCATGGGGACACTTTCAAGACTAGACTCCCCCTAGATTTTGTAGACTCACCACTCTGACAATATAAAGCTTAGAGTGCAATAATAACGATAATGACATAACAGGTCTCACAAACAACAAGGAACGAAACAAGTCCACGAACAAAGACCAACACGAGAAAACGAGAAAACGAGAAAAAGAAAAACCCATCCCCGAGACCTATAGAACCCTCTCCCCCTTTGGCATCAAGACACCAAAAAGGAAAAGAGCGAAGCTAGCGTCCCAAAGCTCAGGCGTCCTCCTCTGACTCCTCGGTCGCATCTGGATCCTCATCATCAGAGTCGTCATCGTCGTCGTGATCAGATTCTTCCATGGCATTGTCAGCTGCTGCAAACGAGGAGGATGGCTGGGGAGGGGCTTCATCATCAGTCCAGGTGCTATGGGTAGATATCCAACGCTCCTCCGGGGTGATGCTCTTCTTAGAGCCACTCTGAACCGGCATGTGCAGGTGCTTCATCATTGCAATTTGGCGACGTCGTGCAAGCTTCTCATTGACATGTGCCTCATACATCCTCTTCTGGATGTCAGCCTGGAGACAAAAGGTCTTCTTCACCTTGGCAGTGAGTTTGGCCACCCATGAAGGCTTGGCCCCTGGCTCCAGCTCAAAGTCCTCATCGTCGGAAGTAGCATAGACATCCTCAGGAGCATTTGCAGGGAAGCGAGGCTCGGCATGCTTCTTCTTCTTAAGGAGCTTGACCTCATGAACAGTGAGGTTGTCTGGAGAAGTGAGGAGCTCTCCAGGATGACGAATAGCCCACACAGAGTTTAGAAAGCACATGACAAACAGAGCATAGATTGGGACTTTACGGTAGATGACCATGTTGTACATCTCATGCCACATCCAATTTGACACATCAAACGTTGCCCCTGTCCCCACCATGGTCTTCATAGCAACCATCAAATCAACCAGATAACCATGAATCTCATCTTGATTGCCCACCTTGGGCAAGAGCACATTGCGAAACACTCGGTGCATGATGTCATAGACCTTCTCCAAATCCTTGGATTCTCCAATAATCCCACGGCCCCGAATGTACAGAGGGGCAAGCTTCTCCTTAAGCATGGACTCAGGAAACTCATGAGGACAAATGCCACCCCTTCCTTCCAGACCGGTATCCTCGTACCCAATAGCATTGCAGAATGCCCTCCAGGGAACGTGAAACAATTCATCACAACACATGAAGGTGAGAGTGCGCGCATCATCTTCCCCAAAATGAACCGTGGCATAGAACTGATGGATGAGTTGAACATCAAAGTCACAGTTGGCTGACATGAGCTTGACAAGATCAAACTCCTCGCAGAGAGCCAGCGCCTCACCAAAATACTCCATGTTGTTCCTCCAATGGTCAAGATCAATTGTCCACTGCTTGGCATATCTGTTCTTGTTGTGCTCAAAGAGTTAATGAACAATCTGCACTTGCATCTCATTCCGGAACTGAACGGTGGTCCAACGGGGAGCAATGGGAACCTCATACGGATTCTTTGTTCGGAAGGCTTCCCGATCATTGGCTTTCCAATGATGCAATGGCATAACCACACGTTGCTTAGCAGCTGTAGACTTTTCACGGCGAGTGGGCTTGGTGGGAATCACAACCTCTTCTTCATCATCAGACACAACCGGGCGCAAGGTCCTTCGTGCCCTCTTCTTGGTCTTGCGAGGAGCAGAACGAGAACTAGAGCCCCCTGAACACACACATGAAAAAGCACACAAAACCCAGCAAGGATGAGAGGATTGCATGCACCAGCAGAAAAGGAACATGTTGCGGTAACAGAGAAGATGGAACAATGCTGGGTGGTTGATATACTCCGGTTGTGCCGGTTCCTCCGCTGGTAGTACCGCTCCAGCGGTTGTACCGCCCGTAGGGGCGGTAGAACCGCTGACAGTGGCACTACCAGGGGAGATAGGTCTAACCGAGGCATACTAATCACATAAGTAATATTCCGAATTCTAAGTGCTGCAAACAAGACAGGAGGCAAACAAAGATCTCTTCTACTCCATAGATCAAAAACTAATCGCGGAAAGTTAAGTAATGCCCTAGACAAAGGAAGAACCCTAGAAAGATCTAGGAGCAAAGAACACGAGGCATTAC
The DNA here is from genome assembly GCA_034509565.1 of Triticum monococcum. Taxonomy (NCBI): domain Eukaryota; kingdom Viridiplantae; phylum Streptophyta; class Magnoliopsida; order Poales; family Poaceae; genus Triticum; species Triticum monococcum. The sequence goes on from CM067847.1 coordinate 576,896,599, forward strand.
CACCATCCATGGGAAGAGATCGGGGAGGCTTCCACAGAGAGAATCCACGGAGAGCCCAAGGATCCGAAGTGCGAGACACACTCCGGGGCAGGGGCAAAGAGGGCCGGCGGCTAGGTCACAGAGAAGAGGAACGAGGGCGAAGGGAAAAAGAAAACCCTCCAGCCCCATTGAGTATATATAGGCCCGTGACACGCCCCGGTAGAACCGCTCCGGGGAGCGGTTGTACCACTCGTCTGGTACAGACCGGTGGTTGGAGACAGTACTTCCGGTGCTTAGAAGGCAGCGGTAGTACCGCCCAGAGTCCACCGGTAGTACCGGACGTAGGTTACCATGGGTTTGAGCGGTGGAACCGCCCAAACACCGAATGGAGTCCCATTGGGACGGCACAACCAGGTACCAGCGGTGGAACCGTCCGAGAACCTGGTTGTACCGCCCGACCACCTATGCCCAAGCCAAGATCAAATGAGTGCAATCCGAAGGGGGGAAGAAAGAGCACGAAACAGGAGAGAAGCAACACCCTAGGAGAACCCAACACAAAGAGCAAAGAAAGAACAAGAGAAAACAACACGAGAACAAAAATCTAACTCCAACCTCCCCGAGAGAGGATGGTGGCCGAGGCCACCTATGTTTGAGTCAATTGGTATGGCACCATGAAGAATTATCCTTGGGTTCATGACCAAAACTCGTCTTTGAAGCACAAGTACCATCAAACATGGCTAATGTGAAAGACTTGATCAATTTATGCATAATGGGGGGAGGGAGAGTTCATTGAGAGAACATTACTCCCCCTATGTCCATGCCTACATCTAAACAAGACAACATGTTGAGTACGGTGGGGTGTGCAAGGGTTCAAGCAACATTGCTCGAATCAATGATATTTAGCTCATGCCTTAACTCGCGAAATCTTGCTTCATCCAAGGGCTTTGTGAAGATATCTGCAAGGTTATCATGAGTGTTTACATAGTTGAGCTCGATCTCTCCTCGCCTAATGTGATCCCGGATGAAGTGATATCGGATCTCAATATGCTTCGTCTTGAAGTGTTGCACCAGGTTGAGAGAGATCTTGATGGCTCTTTCATTATCACACCAAAGAGGCACTTTGTCACAAATGACACCGTAATCCTTTAAAGTTTGCCTCATCCATAAGAGTTGTGCACAACAACTCCCTGCTGCAACATACTACGCCTCGGTGGACGAGAGAGACACACAACTTTGCTTTTTGGAAGACCAACTTACCAAAGAGCAACCAAGGAATTGGCACCCTCCGGAAGTGGACTTCCTATCCACTTTGTCTCCCGCCCAATCGGAATCCGAGTACCCTACAAGCTTGAAGTTTGATCATCTTGGATACCATAAGCCAAAGTTTGGGGTATGAGCGAAATATCGAAAGATTCGTTTGACCGCCACATAGTGACTTTCCTTAGGTGCGGCTTGAAACCGTGCACAAATTCCCACACTCAACATGATATCCGGTCTAGATGCACAAAGGTAAAGCAAGGATCCAATCATGGAGCGATATACCTTTTGATCCACCACTTTACCATTGGGATCTAAGTCAAGTTGGCACTTGGTGGGCATTGGAGTGGAAGCCAGCTGTAACATCCCAAATTTTCAATTTGGAATGTTATATATTAGATCATCATGCATATCATATTTCTTGCATTTTGGTCGATCCTAGAAATTTCACGCAACTCAAGGACCTTCGGAGAGAGTTGGAGATTTCTTCATTTTCATATTTGAGTTTCTCAAACTTGAAAAGAGGATCATTTGATTTTATTTATTTCATCTTCAATTATTTTTCCAATATCAAATATGAGAGAGGGAAATAATGACTTTTCCCAAAATCTAGGAAAAAGAAGATTTAATAAATAAATTCAAATTTTGTTTTCCGGTGTTCATTTGCATTTTTTGGATTAGGGAAAAAAGCGTGTTTCAAAAATTTGCATTCTAGGTCCCGAGAAAAGTTCATTTTGTTCGACTCATTTTTAGGAGTCGGGGAAAATTTACTTTGGGAATTTTGGAGTTCGTTTAGATTTTCTTTCTTTTGTTTTTCTGCGCGCGTAACCGATTTAAAAAAAATCCGCAGCGCCGCTTGGGCCAAGGCCCAGCAGCCGGCCGGCCAGGCCTCCCGCGCGTGCGCGCCGCGCCTAGCGCAGCCACCGCCGCCGCCAAGTAGGAGTCCTACTCGGACTCCATCTCTCCTCCTTTTTCTGGCCCCTTCCCCTAAGTTTTCTCCTCCCCTCCCCTCTTTAAATACCCCCACACCCCCCTTTTTCCCCCACACCAAACCGCGCCACCACCCCGCGCCCCTCGCCCGCGCCGCCCTTGTGCCGCCGCCGCCTTACGCCGCCCACGCCGCCCTAGCGCCGCCGCCCAACGCCGCCGCCGCCGGAGCCCCTCGCCGGAGGTAGCCGCGCTGCGTCTCTCTTTTTCCCCCTCGGTTCGGTTTTTCTTATAAACCGTTCTGGTTCTTCGTTTGGTTCTTCGTTTCGGTTTTTTTTCGAAACCCTAGATCGGTTTTCCGTTTTCTTTTCTGGTTTAGTTGCCTAGAGACCGTTCGCCGGACCGTTCTTCCTAACGAACGTGATCACCGGTTATTCCCGGTTAACGAACGTCCGTTCGTTTAACCGTTCTTCTTTTTCTTTCGTCGGATTTATTCCGCGATCGCGATTTCAGATCCGATCTTCGTTCTAGTCTATCTTCCCGCTCGTTTATCGGAATCAGATGATTCAAGCGCCTGGAGTTTCGTTTCGAAACCGCCGTTCCGACTAATAAACTTAAACAAGTTTTTGCTACGGTAAAATTTGACCTAGTTTCAACTTGCTAGAACCGAGTTGTTTTCTTCCGCCGTTTGTTTTCCATTGCTTTGTTCGGTTCATTCTTTCTTTGCAACCGGAGTTCTTAAGTTGAACTTTCTGGTTCGATCTCTTGTTCGAGTTTTACCTGTGCATTAGATGAGTACTTATTGTATGCTTGTTGTTTGTCTGCGATAGATTACCCGGATTGCGCCGCCTGTTACTTCGAATCACTAGGACTCGCGGATCATCAGCAAGGCAAGTAACACTTTGATCATACCTTTTCTACAACCCAGTTTTATTGCATTAGATCAATCCTCACACATTGCATGATTAGGATCTAATTAAATTGTGGGATGGGAAGTAGATGAGGTAGTACCTATTACCTGTTTATTATGAAACCTTTGGGAGTTATTTCTACGTTTGCTTATTATGCCATGCTATGCTAGTAGACATGGATTGGGTGAGTGATATCCATGACAGATGTGAGTGTGATAATTTTAAGGGTTTATCTAAGGTGGCAACTTAAACACACATCTGGGTGGATTGAGGCACCTGATGTCTATCAGGACTTGCCTGTTTTCTTTTGGACCGCCACCCAGGCTCAAAGGGATCATAAGATCTTTCATACTAAATACTACCGTGTGCAGCCACAAGCCATTATGGGCTCTGGCATAGTTGACTAAGTCGTGCGAACTCTTACAGGGTAGACTAGCAGATGTAGGGGAAAGTAGGTGTACTGGTCTATCCATCGTAAGGTGCTAGCGCTTCTGAAAGACTGTGTCTCGGTCATCTGTTTCTCAAACACCAGTAGTGCGAGAAATCCAACGGAGGCGATCGAGTCTTGTGGGGAAAAGTGCGCAAACCTCTGTAGAGTGTAATAAACTAATCATGATTAGCCGTGTCCCCGGTTATGGACATCTTGAGTATCTAGTACTTGAATATCGTGTGATTCTCATCATGTTACTTCTAATTAATATTGTTGGGTTTTAAGTTCACTTAATTGGGATCGGAATGCTGTCAACCATTCTCGATGTTCAACTACCATGATAGTTAAATAAATTTATTCCTTTGAAGTAGGGAAAAACTGGCTTTACGCAAAACAGTTACCATAGAGCTTTCCACCAGCCAAATATGCATATAGTATAGTTGTTTCATTCCATTACTCTCTATGTGTTACCTTGCCAGCATATTCCATGTGCTGACCCATTTTCGGGCTGCAACTTTAAATGTTGCAGACTTTTCAGACGACGAGTAAGGTGCTTTTAGGTCGTGGTTCTATACTCAGTGATGCCGTTGGAGTTGATGGACCCATTTACCTTCCAAGTCTTTCGCTGTTATCGATATTAGATGGCCTTAAGCCATATTTATTGTAATAAGTTCTCTTTTGAGACACCGATGTAATAAGTGTGTGATTGCTACTCTGCTATAAATCCTTCGAAGTACTGTGTGGTGTCAGCATTACTGATCCAGGGATGACACCGGAGCACAGAGACTTGATCCATTTGGGTCGGGTCGCTACAGAGATGGTATCAGAGCACACGCTGACTGTAGGACACGACCACTAAGTTAAAGCCATAGATCACTATTCTCTCCTCATTTTCTAACTTCTCATCTTTTATACTCTTTAGGATGAAGGACGCAAAGATCAAGTACGCTCAACCGGATGAAGGCACACTTTTTGGATTTCACTTGAAGGAAGTCACCAAGTACCTAAACATTGGATTACCAAGTTTCACGGGAACCTTCAACACCACTCTGCCTGAAGAGGAGCGCTGGAAGATTCAAGCTCACGTTCCGAGAAGGACATTCGCGCCAATCACGAAGCCCATAGATAGTGTTTTCAATGCACCAACCTGGAGTCTAGGAAGGAGCATGGCAGCTCATATCACCATGGGACGCATTAGAGAAGTTTATCAAGAAGACCTCAAGGACACTATCTACCAGATTTGCGGACACTGAGATGAACAATGGGAGTTAGTCAGCACCAAGAAGGATAGATCCATTGCAGCATTCATCCAGGAGTTAAACCAGCACATTCGACGCCACGAGAACCAGATGTGCAATGATATGATAGAGTTGAAGAATGCGAAGGCAAGGATCATCGAGCTAGAAGGACAACTGAAGGCTACACGCAAGGACTACATGGACGAGATCGTAGCTCTAGCAAGACACAACGGCGATCTTAAGCAAGAGATTGAAGAACTCAAGAGGGAGTTAGCATCCAGGAAGGAAGACATGTACGTCGCATGTCCAGACAACTACATCATCATCGACGACACCGATTCGGATCCAAGTGAACCCGACTTTGAAGACGAAGCTGGAGCGGACATCATGGAGTCTTCCACCGGTTCAAATTTCTAGATGACCACCAAATATTAGTAGTATCCCCCCCATGTATATCTTATAGTTCGAACACTTTTGCGATAGCATTGTAAGCCCTTGTTTGATTGAATGAAGTGAATTTGTGGGCATTTGCTCATGAGCATTGGGGTAGTGTTTTCTCTTTAGACCTCACTCTATTCTTATTTCTCATCCTTTCTAAACCCTCAGATGCCTCCGAGACGTGACAATGGATTTCCACCGGAGCTCACTCAGTTGATCCAGCAGCAGAATCAATTGATGCAATTGTTAGTCCAGAACCAGTAGAACAACAACAACAACCCACCACCACCGCCGCCACCTGTTGACCACTTAGCCCGTTTCCTTAGGCTAAATCCGCCGGTGTTTTCTAGTAGCACCGAGCCGATAGTAGCAGACGATTGGCTCCGCAAGATAGGAAGGGAGTTGACCACTGCAGGATGCACGGATGGTGAAAAAGTGAAGTTTGCCGCACATCAGTTAGAAGGACCCGCGGCAGCATGGTGGGAGAATTTCACAGCCACCTTCCTAGTTGACACTGTCACATGGGATCAGTTTCAGCAAGCTTTCCGCACTGCACATGTTTCAGCAGGAGCTATGGCCATGAAGAAGCGTGAGTTTCACAACTTACGCCAAGGAGGAAGGACAGTTGGCCAGTACGTTGACGACTTCAGCAAGTTAGCATGTTATGCCCCAGATGACGTTGCTACGGATGCAACCAAGCAGGAGAAGTTCCTGGAAGGACTGAATGATGAGTTAAGCATGCAGTTGATGGTAGCAAGTTTCAACAACTACCAGGAATTGGTAGATCGTGCCATCGTGATTGAAGGGAAGCAACAGCAGATTGAGAACCGCAAGAGGAAGTATGGACAGGGGAAGTATAACTCTGGAGCCCAGCAGAAGCCCCGTTTTACCCCTAAATCGGGATTTCAGTTTCAGCATACCCATGGAGGAAGTAGTTCGCACAACCACAATGGCCACAAGAATGGTAATGGGAATGGAGGAAGCAACGGCTAGAACCGTACCACCCCATCAACCCAGCCAAGAGAGATCTGAGTCAAGTCACCTGTTTCAAGTGTTCCAAGACTGGACATTATGCCAATGAATGTCCTGAAGGCCAGAATGGAAATGGCAATGGAAGCTCAGGGAAGAAGCCGAACCCTTTCAATAGGGGACAGGTGAACCACGTTAACGTGGAGGAGGTTGAAGATCAGCCTGATGCAGTAATCGGTAAGTTTTCGGTTAAGTCATTTACCGCACTCGTTCTTTTCGATACTGGTGCATCACATTCATACATATCAAGGGGATTTGTGGAAACATATAGCCTGCCCACTAGGATTCTTAAAACACCTATGCTAGTAAGCTCGCCAAGAGCAGAATACATGGCCAGTCAAGGATGCTTTCAAGTGCCATTAAGCATAGGAAGGCATGTTTTCCCAACAGATTTAATTATTCTAGAATTCCAAGGTCTGGATGTAATTCTCGGTATGGATTGGCTGTCGATGTATGGAGGAAACATCGATTGTGCTAGTAAGTCAATTTTGCTTACAACGCCAGAAGGAAGAAGGATCAAGTATGTATCCCGACATGTGCCAAATAGGACACAAGTAAATTGCCTAACAGGAGTTGTGCAGGAGGAAGTACCAGTGGTAAAGGATTTTCCTGATGTATTTCCTGATGAGTTGCCAGGCATGCCACCGGATAGAGACATTGAGTTTTTGATTGCGTTATTGCCAGGTACAGGCCCAATATCAAAGAGACCGTACAGGATGCCAGCAAAGGATTTGGTAGAAATTAAGAATCAGATTAAGGAGTTACTGGAGAAAGGTTACATTCGCCCAAGTTCTTCGCCTTGGCGATCACCCGTACTTCTAGTGGAGAAGAAGGATGGATCATTACGGATGGTTGTTGATTATCGAGGATTAAATGAAGTAACCATCAAGAACAAGTACCCACTGCCAATGATAAATGACCTGTTTGATCGTTTGCAAGGAGCTAAAGTGTTTTCTAAGATCGATTTGCGATCAGGGTACCACCAGTTGAAGATCCGAGAACAGGATATTCCTAAGACAACATTCACCACAAGATATGGATTGTATGAGTATACCGTTATGTCATTTGGATTGACTAACGTGCCTGCCTATTTTATGAACCTGATGAACAAGGTGTTTATGGAGTTTTTGGATAAGTTCGTCGTAGTGTTCATTGATGATATCCTAGTTTATTCAAGGAATGAAGAAGAGCATAAGGAACATTTGCGTTTGGTTTTGGAGAAACTAAGGGAACATCAGTTATATGCCAAATTTAGCAAATGTGAGTTTTGGTTGAAGGAAGTAGGATTCCTTGGACACGTTATATCAGAAGAAGGGATAGCAGTTGACCCCACAAAGGTTGAGACCGTAACCGAATGGGAAGCACCAACGACAGTTGGAGAGATCCGGAGTTTTCTTGGACTCGCAGGATACTACCGGAGATTCATTGAGAACTTTTCAAAGATTGCGAAGCCTATGACGGAGTTGTTGAAGAAGGATACCAAGTTCAATTGGACTGAGGAGTGTGAGGCTAGTTTCCAGGAGTTGAAGAAACGATTGGTTACCTCACCAGTGTTGATTTTGCCAGATCAGACCAAGGGTTATGAGGTATATTGCGGCGCTTCACGTCGAGGACTTGGAGCAGTGCTTATGCAGGAAGGGAGAGTTGTTTCGTATGCTTCACGACAACTGAAGCCTCATGAATTGAATTATGCTACGCATGATTTGGAGTTAGCAGCCGTAGTGCATGCATTGAAGACATGGAGACATTTCCTCATTGGAAATCATTGCGAGGTGTACACGGATCACAAGAGTCTGAAGTACATTTTCACGTAGAAGGAGTTGAATCTCAGACAAAGGAGATGGTTGGAGCTCATCAAGGATTATGATATGAGATTGCATTAGCATCCCGGAAAAGCTAATGTAGTAGCTAACGCATTAAGCCGTAAGAGCCATGTCAATACGTTAATGACGGAAGAAATACCCAAGGAGTTAGCAGAAAACCTTCGTGAACTAAGTTTAGAAATAGTTCCGAAAGGCTATGTAGCAGCATTGGAGATTCAGTCAACATTGATGGATAAAATCAGAGAGGCTCAGAAATCGGACAAGGAGATTGCTTCTATAAAGAAGAAAATGAGTGAAGGAAAAGCAAAGGGATTTCGTGAGGATGAGCACGATACCCTATGGTTTGAGGACCGTGTTTATGTGCCAAATGACCCGGAGATCAAAAAGTTGATTCTACAGGAGGCACATGATTCACCATATTCGATTCACCCAGGAAATACCAAGATGTATTTGGATTTAAAGGGAACATTCTGGTGGACCGGAATGAAGAAGGATATTGCAGCCTATGTAGCAGTTTGTGATGTGTGTCATAGGGTGAAGGCAGAGCATCAGAAGCCAGCCGGATTGTTACAACCATTACCGATACCCGAATGGAAGTGGGATAAGGTAGGCATGGATTTTATCACAGGACTACCCAGGACGAAAGCAGGATATGACTCGATATGGGTAGTACTTGATCGTTTGACGAAGGTAGCACATTTCATTCCAGTCAAGACCACTTACACCAGTGGTAAGTTGGCAAAGATATACATGACTAGGATCATTTGTTTGCATGGAGTTCCGAGGAGTATTGTATCAGACAGAGGAACCCAATTTACCTCAAAGTTTTGGAATCAGTTGCATGAAACTTTGGGGACTAGGCTAGAGTTTAGCACCGCTTTTCATCCACAGAAAGATGGACAGACCGAAAGAGTCAATCAGATTTTGGAAGATATGCTGAGAGCTTGTGCACTAGATTATGGATCTAGTTGGGACGATAACTTGTCGTATGCGGAGTTTTCTTATAACAACAGTTACCAAGCCAGTTAGAAGATGGCACCTTTCGAAGCTTTATACGGAAGGAGGTGCAGGACACCGTTGTCATGGGACGAAGTTGGAGACCGTCAATTCTTTGGACCATATTTGATTAAGGAGTCTGAACGGAAAGTTAAGTTGATTCGCGATAGACTCAAGGTAGCCCAGTCCAGGCAGAAGAGCTACGCAGATTCTAAACGCAAGGAGACAGTTTACGAAACCGGAGACATGGTGTATCTCCGAGTATCCCCACTTCGAGGAGTTAAGTGCTTTGGAGTTAAGGGAAAATTAGCACCGCGTTTTGTTGGACCATATAAGATCTTGCAACGTATGGGAGAAGTCGCGTATAAGTTGGAATTACCAGAGGGACTGTCGGGAGTTCATGACGTATTCCATGTTTCTCAGCTGAAGAAATGTCACGCCGAGATGGCGGATGTCACACCCTGCATTTTGTAACTCTTCATTTGCATTATTAAGGCATGAAAGATTTGGACCAACAAAAACTTTTGCATTATTTGGCTTTTATTTGAGTTGGTTTTCTCTCTGTGCTTTTCAAGTGCTCTTTGAAGTCAACACAACTCCACCTTCTATACTTCATCTCCTTGCCCCAAACTTCTGCCCAATGATCATGCCATGTGTATAGAGCAATATAGTATTTTCTTACAAAAATAATTTGGCCAAATGGTATTTTCAAAAAAAAATAGTTTTCCAAAAACCCCTGAATTGAGGTTTGCACTGCAAGTACCTGATTTGGGGTATGAAAAATATTTCAAAAAGTATATTTGAAACCTATTAGATATAGGAATCCCATGAACCTCAAAAACATAATTTTAAAAGTTATTTTCCTATTTTATTTAAAGGCTTTTTCTTAAGGCCAGAAATGGTCTTTAATAGGTTAAAATTATTTTAATGTTTCAAAAATATTTGAGAAAATTTAGGGAAACTCAGTGGACATATATTTTCCATATATAAGAGTTTCAATACATGGTCATGTTCAAAATATTGGACAAAACCTCCCAAAACCATTTCTGCCCATTTCAAGGATTTGAAATATTTCTACAGGAAATATTTTCATAAAAATCCAAGAAAAATCCAGCAACTCACAAATGCATATTGTGATCACCTTGCAAAGCCTCATGTCAATTAAAGTCATTTTGGTTCACCAAAATGCCCCAAAACCCTCTCTGACCAGAACCAAATTTGAACAAGTTTGTACTACCAACTTTCTCTCCTTGACTCCATCTTTTGTGAGCATGTGCAAATCCCCAAATGAGGCCACTACACCAAGTGGTGCATCATGGAGAAGTGATTTGCAATACTAGATCTTCACAAGTCCATTTCTGCTAATTTCTAGGGTTTGCCAAAGGTGCATTGGCCACTTTGCCCAAATGAGCTCAAATTTGGTGGAGCACCGTAATTATATGTGTCATTCCATCCTGTTAATTCTCATGGCAATTGGAGTTCATTTGCTTGCCCAAAACATTATCAAACACCTTCTGACATTTTGCAAAAACCACTGTTTTGACCCCTTCCACTATTCTTGGAGAGCCCAAATTTTTACCACAACCCCTTCTAGTCCTCTTCTACCTCCAGTAACAATGGCAAGTCCACAGCTCACTTATTGGATGGGTAAAACCCCACTTCCTCTCTCTTGTCAGCCCATTTGCACACTTCTTCCCCCTCTCCCCTCACTCTACTGGCTCTCCAGGGCATCCAATGCCCCTCTCCTCTTCTTTACTCCCCCCTAGACCTGCTAGACACTAGTGGACACACCCCTGCCCTTTAAACAATGCCATGGCAGCCAAAGGCACGCTCTGGAGCGCGCTATAGTGCGCTCCCGCACTGTAGCCGCCCCCTGCCAAGCACCCCCGGCCACCTCAGGCCTCCCCAGCGCGCCCGACGAGGTGCCTCGACGTCCACAGCACGCCACGCCTCTGGCCCCCTCCTCCTTCTCCCTCCTCTCGCCCCAGGTCGCACGCGCGGCGACCGCCCGAGCGCACCAGTGAGCGTTCTCACACGCGCGGTGCCTCTGGCCCCCTGCTCCCTCTCTCTCTTCTCTCCCTCGCTCTAGACCAAACCCACGAACACCCCAGACACAACCAATCAGGCCCCCGTGACCCGTGGCGACGGCAACGAGCTCGCCGGCGCACAGGTCCACGGTGGACCACCGTGCGGCTATATAAGCCCGCCCCGGGCCGCTCCAAAGGCATTCGCCTCCTTCTCACACCCCCAGGAGCACGCCCGCACCACCCAATCACCCCCGGAGAGCCTCTGTGCTCGGGATCGACCGGAGCTCCGCCGCCTCGGGTCGCCGTCGATCTCAGGGTATGGGCTCCCTCCGCCCCTCCTCTCTCCCGATCTGGACCCTCCACTCCTCCCTGATCAATTCCCCTCTGTTTCCCTCTCTCTTGCAGACGGAAACGGCCAGAGGCAACAGCGCCCGACGCATCTCCGCCGCGAACCTCGTCGCCGGTGAATCCCTGCACCCCGGCGACCAACTCCTGCAGCACCCGAACGGCGACATGACGAGGAGCACAATGGTGCCATCAGCTCACCCTGCCGTGTCCGGATACGTCGCCGGTGAGCTCGCCCTCCCTCTCTGACCGGGGTTGAAGACGATGGTCGTGGGGCCCGTTGGTCAGCCGCACACCCTGACGGGTGGGCCCCACCCGTCAGGTTTAAACACGCACGCGCGCGCACTGGTTCGCTGCGTTGGCTGGAGGCGTATTTCCCAAATACGCCTTCGACGTGGCAGCCTGCGCGGGCTGGATTCCCCCTGGGCCTGCTGCACTGTGGCCTTTTCTGGCCCAGTGGCACAGTGCCACTTTTCTGTTTCCTTTTCTTTCTGTCTTGTAAAAATTCCACAGGATAAAATATTTGTCCAAATGGAATAATTCCAACTCCTAAAATCTTAGAAAAATCCCACCTATTTAATGGTGCCTCTTTCATTCAAATCCAACAAACTTTTATGCACTCTTCAAATTTAAATTCAAATTTGAGCAGTTTAATTCCTGTTTGGAAATCCATATCCCCTCTTGTATAAGTCCAAATCCAAAACTAGAAATTTTCCCCTTCTTAGATTTCCACCTAGTATTTTATAAAAATAAGTTGACATTTTTCTGAGCACTTTGGTTTTTCTGTTTTATTATTGCCTTATTTTCTCGTTATTATTTTTGCGACGATAGATTGGGTTGCTGACGAAGGAGTTGGACCAGAAGACTTTGAAGACCCAGAAGACCTCGTTGAGCCAGGCAAGCAACCCTTTTGACCATGTCTATGAAGCCCCTTGTTATGCATGTCATATAGCACTTTATTGGTGTTGTTTCGGAAATCATGATGAGAGGGTAACCACTTTGGTGGATTGCCTTCGTTACTTCCTCGTTGATACTTGCAATGAGCATGACCCTACCTTCTTATGAGGGTTGTGCCGGTGGGAGTAGATAGGATGCTATGTAGTTGCTACGCAAAATGGGCGGGAATATGCATGGTGATGAGGCAAAGTGTTTTCAAAGGACTTTTCGAAAACCCCGTCGGGTGCCACTTATGCCCGAGGGAGATAATGAAATGGGTAACCACTTGATGACGAAGTGGTGTACCGAGGCAAGTGTGTGTTGTCTTCGAAAACGGATTGGTTTAAGTTGCGACCGTTATTCCAACCTTACATGCGCAACCACTCTACCCTTATATGGGAAAGGGCATTATTGATTACTTAGGCCGATACTAGCTTGGAGCCCGCATTACTAGTGACGGGAGGGTGGTTGGTGCACTCTCTCGGGACGGGGTCGTGCCAGGTAGGGCGGCCATGACTGTTTTCACAGGGCATCGGATACACCGTTGGTACCCCGTGCCAGTGGTATGTGATGAATATAGGAGCGAGGCTCCACAATTTTAAGTTGTGAAATGTTGGGCACGGGGGTTACTACCAATCGAGTGGACTCCTTGTTAGTGTCGTCTGGGGAAAGATAGTGATCGGGTGCTTACCCCGGGTACTTGAGGTACCGCGGGTCGTGGATGACACGGAAGTTCCCCGGATCTTGTGGGTAAAGTGTGCAACCTCTGCAGAGTGTAAAAACTATTCGAATAGTCGTGTCCACAGTCAAGGACAGTTGGGTAACCGCTCTTGGGCTACGTCCACTCGTTTTTAACCGGTGTGTGTAAGTGGGAAGAACTACTCGGGTCAAGTCGGAGGACTTGACATGATTGAGTTGGGTTGGTGCCCACTCCTTTTATGATGATACCACTACTTGGGTCAAGTCAAAGGACTTGACATGATTGAGTTGGGTTGGTGCCCACTCTATTTATGTTGATATCTGTAACCTGTCCTTATGGTTACTTGAATACTCCTGATGCATGTCTTACAAGCTGTTGAACATGTCATTGCACTCAAAAACTAGCTTTCTGCAAAAATTTACCTATATCATGCATTGTTGAACCTTGAACCAAAACATGGGTTGCTTGCGAGTACATTCAAAGTACTCATTGGCTTGCCACTGGTTATTTAATTGGCCAGGCATGGAAGAGCAGGAGTTCGAAGAAGAATTCTTTGAAGACGAACATGCGAACTAGGACGTTTCCCAGTCAGAATGCCTGTAGGGTTAAGGCAGATGGCATGGGTTCTACTTATCGACGAAGATTTCCGCTGCTTGTGTTTCATTTGATGTTCAGCCCTTAGGGCTTTATCTATGTAAGACTTGACCATAATGGTCATAATTTGTGTAAGACGGTATGTATGGATGTAAGACTCTTGTTATTCAGCTTCTATGTGTTCAGTGAGCATTGATCTCTGGGATCACTGTACACGAGCATTCGGTGATCACAACTTATGAGTCGGGGTCCCCTCAGAGATGGTATCGGAGCCATCCTGACTGTAGGAAGCCTTAGTTAGCATGGACGTTAGTTAGCTTGAGACCATCTAAACTCCTCTTCTTTTCTAAGCTCACCCAACCCAAGATATATCCCCTTATTAACCTCTCCCATTCAACCTTTGTAGATGGCTACCGTACCTGAAGACTTCCTGACCACCGGATTTCCCGTGCTTCTCGAGGATAGCCTCAAGAAGTGCCAGTACCACCGAGCCCCCATTTACACCTACCACGAGCATTGGATCAATGATACCAAGACGGAGTATCATGTGGAAGTGATCGTGAAGGCCAATGACTCCCCAACAAGCTGGTTCTTTGAGGGACCCCAGATGGCAACACTAGTCCTTGCCGTCGAGACGGCAACCCTCAAGGCACTCACCCGCCTCCGAGACCTTCTTCCAGAGATGGCAGACGAGTTGGCAACCCGTTTCTTGCCTTATCGGAAGGAAGGTGAGGATGAGAGCAGTGCCCCAGCTCCACCATTAGAAGAAGGACTTCCACTTCGATTCCAGACCTACTTCAGCCTTTGTGCCGATAGTTTGGCACAACGCTTGGCCTCGGAATCGATGGAACTCCGAAAGGAACTTCATGAGACCAAGGCACTTCTTCTTCAAGCACAAGGGAAGAAGGATAGGATCAAGAAGGAAGGTGCTCCCCCTGGACAACCTGCAATTGCATACAGAGGCGGACAACCCCCAAAAGACGGAGAACCACCACAGCAACACCGCATGAGCGCAAAGGAATACCGCAAGCTCTTCGCACCTCCGACAAAGCAACGCCGTGTTGAGCTCCCCCACTCCCCCACCACTTCAAGTGAAGAAGAAAGTCAGGCCGCCGATGACGAGGAGGAAGACCCAGAAGAGCCAGACTACGCGACCGAGCATTCCACCACTTAGGCATCATTCGCAGCCCGGATATGCCCGTTAGTAACCCCTACGGTTGGATAGGTCGTGTACCCCTATGCAAAGTCGAGTCTTTGTAATGGTTCATATGGAACCATGTAGCATTGTGTTTGCTTTTGATGTGTTTGATGGACGTCGTACTTTCCTTCGGGAACTTGTAAGCGACTACATCACCCATTTGGATTTTAATGAATGTGTTTTGGCCCTTTTGTCCCTTGCATGAAAATAGTTAGTGCCATACCAACCCCCCTTACTAGGCATCCCATCTATATTGCTTCCCCATCTTTCACAATCATGAGACCTTGACCGCTCCGATAGGATGCCTGTTGTAACTCGTACTGGTACCTCTACCCGGCAGCCAGAAGCCGGAGAAGGAGCCAGTAAGGACCAAACCCAAGGACAAACTCCACCGCCGCCACCACCTCCAAGCATGGACATGGCTCAGCTTCTCCAAGCTTTCCGAGAGGAACGCCAAGCCAACACTGCAGCCCTCCAGATGATCGCTCAAGCTGTCAACCGCCAGCCGGCGGGAAACGGCAATGCACGTTCCACATTGGTGGAGTTCAAGAAACATGCACCACCCACCTTCATCGAGACTGCTGAACCCCTGGATGCAGACGACTGGGTCCGCACCATTGAGGATCTGCTGGAACTAGTCGGATGCACTGAGGACCGTGAGAAGGTGGCTTATGCTGCTCACTGTCTCGGGGGAACTGCTAGAGCTTGGTGGGATGGATTCAAGGCCATGCATGTTGAGCAAAACATCACTTGGAGCAACTTCAAGGCAGAATTCCGCAAGGCCCACATTCCTTCCGGAATCATGGCCATCAAGAAGCGTGAGTTCCGAGCCCTGAAGCAAGGTAGCAACACTGTCAAGGAGTACATGCAGAAGTTCAGTGTTCTCTCAAGGTATGCCCCTGAAGATGTCAGCACTGATGCTGCCAAAAGGGAGCGCTTCATGGAAGGCCTTAACCAGACACTGTAGTACTCGCTTGTTGTGTGCGACTGCCCGACCTTTCCTGATTTGGTGAACAAGGCACTCATGCTTGAGGACAAGCGACGTGCTTTGGATGACACCCGTAAGCGCAAGATGATCAGCAAGAGTAGCCCCAGCAACCAGAAGCCTCGCCCGTGGCAGCCAGCCCCGGTCAGGCCAACCTATCAGCAGCCAAGAGCTCCTGCACCCCGCACCAGCTATCCACCTCAGCAGTATGCCAACCCCAGGCCAGCTTACAACAACCCCAATAACAATGCCGGCAAGAGCAGCAACCCCAATCAAGTCACTTGCTTCGGATGTGGTCAGGCAGGACACTACTCCAAGTATTGCCCCAACAAGAAGCCCGACGCACCGCGCCCCAATGCGCAGAACCCAGGACAAGGCCGTGGAATGCCACCAAGGAACCAAGCTCCCCGCAACCTGCCCAACAACGGCAAGGGTCGTGTGAATCATGTCACTGCAGAAGAAGCCCAGGAAGACCCGGACGTCGTGCTGGGTACGTTCCTTGTCAATTCAACACCTGCAACAGTCTTGTTTGATTCTGGAGCCACGCATTCATTTGTCACCCAAAAGTTTGCATTAAAAAGTGGCATGACCCCTACACCCCTGAATAACCCCATGGTGGTACAAACCCCCGGAGCAGAGATGAGAGCCAAGATAGGATGTAAAGGAGTCGGGATTGTCATTAATGGGGTAGACTTCCAAGCAGACCTTGTCATCTTAAGATCACAAGGCTTGGATGTGATCTTAGGAATGGATTGGCTCATCAAGCACCAAGGCTTGTTAGATTGTGCCAACCGGACTGTCACTGTGACCAATGGCCAAGGAGTCGAAGTTAGATATGCCTCCAACCCCTCCTCTGCTCAGGCCACCCAAGTCAACTCTCTGTCAGAAGTTGGATTGGAGCAAGTGCCGATAGTATGCGAGTACCCCGATGTCTTTCCTGATGAGCTACCGGGAATGCCTCCTGACCGAGACATTGAGTTCATCATCGAGCTCATACCCGGAGCAGGACCCATCTATAAGAAGCCTTATAGAATGGGATCGGAAGAGTTAGCAGAATTGAAGAAGCAACTGGAAGAGCAGTTGAGGAAGGGATTTATCCGCCCTAGTGCCTCTCCTTGGGGATCACCTGTCCTGTTTGTGACAAAGAAGGACAGTACCATCCGCTTATGCATTGACTACCGCTCCCTCAATGAAGTTACAATCAAAAACAAGTATCCACTCCCCAAGATTGAAGATCTGTTTGATCAACTCAATGGAGTCAGGGTGTTCTCCAAGATAGATCTCAGATCTGGGTACTACCAGCTGAAAATCAGACCCCAAGATATTCCGAAGACGGCATTTGTAACCAGATATGGCCTGTATGAGTGCACGGTCATGTCCTTTGGATTGACCAATGCCCCAGCTTACTTCATGTACCTCATGAATAAGGTCTTCATGGAATATTTGGACAAGTTGTTGTTGTCTTCATTGATGACATTCTTGTCTTCTCGAAGATGGAAGAAGAGCACGAGCAACACTTGAGGATGGTCCTAGACAAGCTTCGAGAGCACCAACTATATGCCAAGTTCAGCAAGTGAGAATTTTGGCTGCACGAAGTTGGATTCTTGGGTCATGTTTTGACTAAAGAAGGATTGTCGGCCGATCCCACTAAGATTGAAGCCGTGACTGAATGGCAATCCCCAAGCAATGTGAAGGAAGTCAGAAGCTTCCTCGGACTCGCGGGGTATTACCGCAAGTTCGTTGAAGGATTCTCAAGCATTGCTCGACCTATGACTCAGCTCTTGAAGAAGGACAAGAAGTTTGAATGGACGCTGAAGTGTGAAGAAAGCTTCCAGGAGCTGAAGAAGAGATTGACCACCGCCCCAGTTCTGGCCACACCAGATATACACAAGGAGTTTGTGATATATTGTGATGCGTCAAGAACCGGACTGGGAGGTGTTCTGATGCAAGAAGGCAGAGTCGTAGCTTACCTCTCAAGGCAGCTACGGCCTCATGAAGAGAACTATGCTACTCATGACCTTGAGTTGGCAGCTGTAGTTCATGCCCTGAAAACATGGCGGCATTACCTCCTAGGGAAGCGGTGTGAGATATACACGGATCACAAAAGTCTGAAGTATATTTTCACTCAAAAGGAGTTGAACATGAGGCAAAGAAGATGGCTAGAGTTGATCAAGGATTATGACCTCAGTGTTCAATACCACCCTGGAAAGGCTAATGTGGTAGCAGATGCATTAAGCAAGAAGGCTTGTTCCTTAAATGCCATGCTTAAGGAAAGGCTACCCGTCTTGTCTGAAGAACTTGAAAGCTTCGGGTTGGAACTGGTTGCACCAGGATTCTTAGCCAACCTTGAAGTCAAGCCTACCCTGATGGATGATATCAAGGAAGCTCAGAAGGGACACGAGAGTATTCAAGGCATCAAGAGGAAAATCAAGGCAGGCAAGGCCCCAAGATTCTCAGAGGATGAGCAAGGAATTGTGTGGTTTGGGAATCGCATTTGCGTACCCAACAAGATTGAGCTCAAGAATTTGATCTTGCAAGAAGCTCATGACACCCCGTATTCCATTCACCCCGGAGGAACCAAGATGTATCAAGACCTAAAGGAAAGATTCTGGTGGCATGGCATGAAGAGAGAGATAGCCACTTTTGTCGCTAAATGTGACATATGCCAAAGGGTCAAAGCTGAACATCAGCGACCCGCTGGATTGTTACAGCCTCTCAAGGTGCCTGAATGGAAATGGGATAAGATCGGAATGGACTTTATCACCGGTTTACCCAGGTCAAATAAGGGACATGACTCCATCTGGGTCATAATCGACCATTTGACCAAAGTAGCCCATTTCATTCCTGTCAAAACAACTTACAAGGGAAATCAATTAGCCAGCCTCTACATCAACAGAATCGTAAGCCTTCATGGCGTTCCCAAGGAGATTGTGTCAGACCGAGGAAGCCAGTTTACCTCAAGATTCTGGAAGAAGTTCCAAGAGGCCCTGGGAACCAAGTTGTCCTTCAGCACTGCGTTCCACCCGCAGACCGGAGGCCAGACAGAACGAGTGAATCAGATACTCGAAGACATGCTCCGAGCCTATGTCTTAGCATATGGGGCTAAGTGGGAAGATTGCCTCCCTTTCGCCGAGTTCTCCTACAACAACAATTATCAGTCGAGCCTTCAGATGGCACCATTTGAGGTGTTGTACGGGCGCAAGTGCCGCACACCCCTCAATTGGTCAGAAACCGGAGAAGGACTAATATTTGGGCCTGAGATCCTCCGTGAAGCAGAAGAGCAAGTACAGCTAGTCAGAGAACAACTGAAGACCGCTAAGTCCAGACAGAAGAGCTACGCTGACTCTCGTCGGAGGGACATGACCTTCCGAGTTGGAGACTCTCCGGGTCACACCTCTCAAGGGGACCCAGTGCTTCCATGTCAAAGGAAAGCTCGCCCCAAGATTCATCGGCCCCTTCAAGATCACTGACCGACGAGGAGAAGTGGCTTACCAATTGGAACTGCCACCTGAACTATCCGATGTGCACAACGTTTTCCACGTGTCACAACTCCGGAAGTGCCTCCAAGTTCCAGGCAAGCCTGATCTCTACAAGGACGTCAATCACCAAGCCATTGACCTTCAGCCTAATTTGACTTACCGCGAGAGGCCCATCTGCATTTTGGATGAGGCTGAGCAACGCACTCGAAGCCGCACGATCAAGTACTTCAAGGTCCAGTGGAGCAACCACACTGAAGCAGAAGCAACCTGGGAACGTGAAGCCTACCTTAGATCCGAGTTTCCATATCTCTTTAAAGCCTAGTTTAGGAATCTCGGGGACGAGATTCTTGTAAGGGGGGTAGGTCTGTCACACCCTGCATTTTGTAACTCTTCATTTGCATTATTAAGGCATGAAAGATTTGGACCAACAAAAACTTTTGCATTATTTGGCTTTTATTTGAGTTGGTTTTCTCTCTGTGCTTTTCAAGTGCTCTTTGAAGTCAACACAACTCCACCTTCTATACTTCATCTCCTTGCCCCAAACTTCTGCCCAATGATCATGCCATGTGTATAGAGCAATATAGTATTTTCTTACAAAAATAATTTGGCCAAATGGTATTTTCAAAAAAATTAGTTTTCCAAAAACCCCTGAATTGAGGTTTGCACTGCAAGTACCAGATTTGGGGTATGAAAAATATTTCAAAAAGTATATTTGAAACCTATTAGATATAGGACTCCCATGAACCTCAAAAACATAATTTTAAAAGTTATTTTCCTATTTTATTTAAAGGCTTTTTCTTAAGGCCAGAAATGGTCTTTAATAGGTTAAAATTATTTTAATGTTTCAAAAATATTTGAGAAAATTAAGGGAAACTCAGTGGACATATATTTTCCATATATAAGAGTTTCAACACATGGTCATGTTCAAAATATTGGACAAAACCTCCCAAAACCATTTCTGCCCATTTCAAGGAGTTGAAATATTTCTACAGGAAATATTTTCATAAAAATCCAAGAAAAATCCAGCAAGTCACAAATGCATATTGGGATCACCTTGCAAAGCCTCGTGTCAATTAAAGTCATTTTGGTTCACCAAAATGCCCCAAAACCCTCTCTGACCAGAACCAAATTTGAACAAGTTTGTACTACCAACTTTCTCTCCTTGACTCCATCTTTTGTGAGCATGTGCAAATCCCCAAATGAGGCCACTACACCAAGTGGTGCATCATGGAGAAGTGATTTGCAATACTAGATCTTCACAAGTCCATTTTTGCTAATTTCTAGGGTTTGCCAAAGTTGCATTGGCCACTTTGCCCAAATGAGCTCAAATTTGGTGGAGCACCCTAATTATATGTGTCATTCCATCCTGTTAATTCTCATGGAAATTGGAGTTCATTTGCTTGCCCAAAACATTATCAAACACCTTCTGACATTTTGCAAAAACCACTGTTTTGACCCCTTCCACTATTCTTGGAGAGCCCAAATTTTTACCACAACCCCTTCTAGTCCACTTCTACCTCCAGTAACAATGGCAAGTCCACAGCTCACTTATTGGATGGGTAAAACCCCACTTCCTCTCTCTGGTCAGCCCATTTGCACACTTCTTCCCCCTCTCCCCTCACTCTACTAGCTCTCCAGGGCATCCAATGCCCCTCTCCTCTTCTTTACTCCCCCCTAGACCTGCTAGACACTAGTGGACACACCCCTACCCTTTAAACAATGCCATGGCAGCCAAAGGCACGCTCTGGAGCGCACTACAGTGCGCTCCCGCACTGTAGCCGCCCCCTGCCAAGCACCCCCGGCCACCTCGGGCCTCCCCAGCGCGCCCGACAAGGTGCCTCGACGTCCGCAGCACGCCACGCCTCTGGCCCCCTCCTCCTTCTCCCTCCTCTCGCCCCAGCTCGCACGTGCGGCGACCGCCCGAGCGCACCAGTGAGCGTGCTCACACACGCGGTGCCTCTGGCCCCCTGCTCCCTCTCTTTCTTCTCTCCCTCGCTCTGGACCAAACCCACGAACACCCCAGACACAACCAATCAGGGCCCCGTGACCCGTGGCGACGGCAATGAGCTCGCCGGCGCACAGGTCCACGGTGGACCACCGTGCGGCTATATAAGCCCGCCCCGGGCCGCTCCAAAGGCATTTGCCTCCTTCTCACACCCCCAGGAGCACGCCCGCACCACCCAATCACCCCCGGAGAGCCTCTGTGCTCGGGATCGACCGGAGCTCCGCCGCCTCGGGTCGCCGTCGATCTCAGGGTATGGGCTCCCTCCGCCCCTCCTCTCTCCCGATCTGGACCCTCCACTCCTCCCTAATCAATCCCCCTCTGTTTCCCCTCTCTCTTGCAGACGGAAACGGCCGGAGCCAACAGCGCCCGACGCCTCTCCGCCGCGAACCTCGTCATCGGCGAACCCCTGCACCACGGCGACCAACTCCGGCAGCACCCGAACGTCGACACGACGAGGAGCACAGTGGTGCCATCAGCTCCCCCTGCCGTGCCCGGATACGTCGCCGGTGAGCTCGCCCTCCCTCTCTAACCGGGGTTGAAGACGACGGCCGTGGGGCCCGTTGGTCAGCCGCACACCCTGACGGGTGGGCCCCACCCGTCAGGTTTAAACACGCACGCGCGCGCACCGGTTCGCTGCATCGGCTGGAGGCGTATTTCCCAAATACGCCTTCGACGTGGCAGCCTGCGCGGGCTGGATTCCCCCTGGGCCTGCTGCACTGTGGCCTTTCTGGCCCAGTGGCACAGTGCCACTTTTCTTTTTCCTTTTCTTTCTGTCTTGTAAAAATTCCACAGGATAAAATATTTGTCCAAATGGAATAATTCCAACTCCTAAAATCTTAGAAAAATCCCACCTATTTAATGGTGCCTCTTTCATTCAAATCCAACAAACTTTTATGCACTGTTCAAATTTAAATTCAAATTTGAGCAGTTTAATTCCTGTTTGGAAATCCATATCCCCTCTTGTATAAGTCCAAATCCAAAACTAGAAATTTTCCCCTTCTTAGATTTCCACCTAGTATTTTATAAAAATAAGTTGACATTTTTCTGAGCACTTTGGTTTTTCTGTTTTATTATTGCCTTATTTTCTCGTTATTATTTTTGCGACGATAGATTGCGTTGTTGACGAAGGAGTTGGACCAGAAGACTTTGAAGACCCAGAAGACCTCGTTGAGCCAGGCAAGCAACCCTTTTGACCATGTCTATGAAGCCCCTTGTTATGCATGTCATATAGCACTTTATTAGTGTTGTTTCGGAAATCATGATGAGAGGGTAACCACTTTGGTGGATTGCCTTCGTTACTTCCTCGTTGATACTTGCAATGAGCATGACCCTACCTTCTTATGAGGGTTGTGCCGGTGGGAGTAGATAGGATGCTATGTAGTTGCTACGCAAAATGGGCGGGAATATGCATGGTGATGAGGCAAAGTGTTTTCAAAGGACTTTTCGAAAACCCCGTCGGGCCACTTATGCCCGAGGGAGATAATGAAATGGGTAACCACTTGATGATGAAGTGGTTTATCGAGGCAAGTGTGTGTTGTCTTCAAAAACGGATTGGTTTAAGTTGCGACCGTTATTCCAACCTTACATGCGCAACCACTCTACCCTTATATGGGAAAGGGCATTATTGATTACTTAGGCCGATACTAGCTTGGAGCCCGCATTACTAGTGACGGGAGGGTTGTTGGTGCACTCTCTCGGGACGGGGTCGTGCCAGGTAGGGCGGCCATGACTGTTTTCACAGGGCACCGGATACACCGTTGGTACCCCATGCCAGTGGTATGTGATGAATATAGGAGCGAGGCTCCACAATTTTAAGTTGTGAAATGTTGGGCACGGGGGTTACTACCAATCGAGTGGACTCGTTGTTAGTGTCGTCTGGGGAAAGATAGTGATCGGGTGCTTACCCCGGGTACTTGAGGTACCGCGGGTCGTGGATGACACGGAAGTTCCCCGGATCTTGTGGGTAAAGTGTGCAACCTCTGCGGAGTGTAAAAACTATTCGAATAGCCGTGTCCATGGTCAAGGACAGTTGGGTAACCGCTCTTGGGCTACGTCCACTCGTTTTTAACCGGTGTGTGTAAGTGGGAAGAACTACTCGGGTCAAGTCGGAGGACTTGACATGATTGAGTTGGGTTGGTGCCCACTCCTTTTATGATGATACCACTACTTGGGTCAAGTCAAAGGACTTGACATGATTGAGTTGGGTTGGTGCCCACTCTATTTATGTTGATATCTGTAACCTGTCCTTATGGTTACTTGAATACTCCTGATGCATGTCTTACAAGCTGTTGAACATGTCATTGCACTCAAAAACTAGCTTTCTGCAAAAATTTACCTATATCATGCATTGTTGAACCTTGAACCAAAACATGGGTTGCTTGCGAGTACATTCAAAGTACTCATTGTCTTGCCACTGGTTATTTAATTGGCCAGGCATGGAAGAGCAGGAGTTCGAAGAAGAATTCTTTGAAGACGAACATGCGAACTAGGACGTTTCCCAGTCAGAATGCCTGTAGGGTTAAGGCAGATGGCATGGGTTTTACTTATCGACGAAGATTTCCGCTGCTTGTGTTTCATTTGATGTTCAGCCCTTAGGGCTTTATCTATGTAAGACTTGACCATAATGGTCATAATTTGTGTAAGACGATATGTATGGATGTAAGACTCTTGTTATTCAGCTTCTATGTGTTCAGTGAGCATTGATCTCTGGGATCACTGTACATGAGCATTCGGTGATCACGACTTATGAGTCGGGGTCCCCTCAGCGGAGGTACCGTTAAGAGATACAGTGCCGCTTGAAGCAATTCAGTTGAAGGACAACCTAACGTATGAGGAGAAACCAGTCAAGATTCTCGATTTTGCCAGCAGAGTTACACGCAGCAAGGTTATCAAGTTTTGTAAAGTTCAGTGGAACCACCACTCCGAGGATGAAGCCACCTGGGAGAGAGAAGAAGATTTGCTCAAGGACCACCCTCACCTATTTTCTAGCCAACCCGAATCTCGAGGGCGAGATTCATCTTAAGGGGGGTAGGTTTGTAACATCCCAAATTTTCAATTTGGAATGTTATACATTAGATCATCATGCATATCATATTTCTTGCATTTTGGTCGATCCTAGAAATTTCACGCAACTCAAGGACCTTCGAAGAGAGTTGGAGATTTCGTCATTTTCATATTTGAGTTTCTCAAACTTGAAAAGAGGATCATTTGATTTTATTTATTTCATCTTCAATTATTTTTCCAATATCAAATATGAGAGAGGGAAATAATATGAATTTTCCCAAAATCAAGGAAAAAGAAGATTTAATAAATAAATTCAAATTTTGTTTTCCGGTGTTCATTTGCATTTTTTGGATTAGGGAAAAATGCGTGTTTTAAAAATTTGCATTCTAGGTCCCAAGAAAAGTTCATTTTGTTCGACTCATTTTTAGGAGTCGGGGAAAATTTACTTTGGGAATTTTGGAGTTCGTTTAGATTTTCTTTCTTTTGTTTTTCTGCGCGCGTAACCGATTTAAAAAAAATCCGCAGCGCCGCTTGGGCCAAGGCCCAGCAGCCGGCCGGCCAGGCCTCCCGCGCGCGCGCGCCGCGCCTAGCGCAGCCACCGCCGCCGCCAAGTAGGAGTCCTACTCGGACTCCATCTCTCCTCCTTTTTCTTGCCCCTTCCCCCAAGTTTTCTCCTCCCCTCCCCTCTTTAAATACCCCCACACCCCCCCCCCTTTCCCCCACACCAAACCGCGCCACCACCCCGCGCCCCTCGCCCGCGCCGCCCTTGTGCCGCCACCGCCGCCTTACGCCGCCCGCGCCGCCCTAGCGCCGCCGCCCTACGTCGCCGCCGCCGCCCAACGCCGCCGCCGCCGAAGCCTCGCCGGAGGTAGCCGCGCCGCGTCTATCTTTTTCCCCCTCGGTTCGGTTTTTCTTATAAACCGTTCTCGTTCTTCGTTTTGGTTTTTTTTCCGAAACCCTAAATCGGTTTTCCGTTTTCTTTTCCGGTTTAGTTGCCTAGAGACCGTTCGTCGGACCGTTCGTCCTAACGAACATGATCACCGGTTATTCCCGGTTAACAAATGTTCGTTCGTTTAACCGTTCTTCTTTTTCTTTTCGTCAGATTTATTCCGCGATCGCGATTTCAGATCCGATCTTCGTTCTAGTCTATCTTCCTGCTCGTTTATCGGAATCAGGTGATTCAAGCGCCTGGAGTTTCGTTTCGAAACCGCCGTTCCGACTAATCAACTTAAACAAGTTTTTGCTACGGTAAAATTTGACCTAGTTTCAACTTGCTAGAACCGAGTTGTTTTCTTCGGTCGTTTGTTTTCCGTTGCTTTGTTCGGTTCGTTCTTTCTTTGCAACCGGAGTTCTTAAGTTGAACTTTCTGGTTCGATCTCTTCTTCGAGTTTTACCTGTGCATTAGATGAGTACTTATTGTATGCTTGTTGTTTGTCTGTGATAGATTACCCGGATTGCGCCGCCTGTTACTTCGAATCACTAGGACTCGCGGATCATCAGCAAGGCAAGTAACACTTTGATCATACCTTTTCTACAACCCAGTTTTATTGCATTAGATCAATCCTCACACATTGCATGATTAGGATCTAATTAAATTGTGGGATGGGAAGTAGATGAGGTAGTACCTATTACCTGTTTATTATGAAACCTTTGGGAGTTACTTCTACGTTTGCTTATTATGCCATGCTATGCTAGTAGATGTGGATTGGGTGAGTGATATCCATGACAGATGTGAGTGTGATAATTTTAAGGGTTTATCTAAGGTGGCAACTTAAACACACATCTGGGTGGATTGAGGCACCTGATGTCTATCAGGACTTGCCTGTTTTCTTTTGGACCGCCACCCAGGCTCAAAGGGATCATAAGATCTTTCATACTAAATACTTCCGTGTGCAGCCACAAGCCATTATGGGCTCTGGCATAGTTGACTAAGTCGTGCGAACTCTTACAGGGTAGACTAGCAGATGTAGGGGAAAGTAGGTGTACCGGTCTATCCATCGTAAGGTGCTAGCGCTTCTGAAAGACTGTGTCTCGGTCATCCGTTTCTCAAACACCAGTAGTGCGAGAAATCCAACGGAGGCGATCGAGTCTTGTGGGGAAAAGTGCGCAAACCTCTGCAGAGTGTAATAAACTAATCATGATTAGCCGTGTCCCCAGTTATGGACATCTTGAGTATCTAGTACTTGAATATCGTGTGAATCTCATCATGTTACTTCTAATTAATATTGTTGGGTTTTAAGTTCACTTAATTGGGATCGGAATGCTGTCAACCATTCTCGATGTTCAACTACCATGATAGTTAAATAAATTTATTCCTTTGCAGTAGGGAAAAACTGGCTTTACACAAAACAGTTACCATAGAGCTTTCCACCAGCCAAATATGCATATAGTATAGCAATTTCATTCCATTACTCTCTATGTGTTACCTTGCCAGCATATTCCATGTGCTGACCCGTTTTCGGGCTGCAACTTTAAATGTTGCAGACTTTTCAGACGACGAGTAAGGTGCTTTTAGGTCGTGGTTCTATACTCAGTGATGCCGTTGGAGTTGATGGACCCATTTACCTTCCAAGTCTTCCGCTGTTATCGATATTAGATGGCCTTAAGCCATATTTATTGTAATAAGTTCTCTTTTGAGACACCGATGTAATAAGTGTGTGATTGCTACTCTGCTATAAATCCTTCGAAGTACTGTGTGGTGTCAGCATTACTGATCCAGGGATGACACCGGAGCACAGAGACTTGATCCATTCGGGTCGGGTCGCTACACCAGCTTGACGTCACTTAGTTTGAATCTCTTGAGCATGTCCTGAGTATATTTGGATTGATTGATGAAGGTTCCTTCTCTTCTTTGCTTCACTTCGAACCCTAGAAAGAACTTCAACTCTCCCATGGAGGACATCTCGAACTTTGAGGTCATGAGAGCGGCAAATTCCTCATTGAAAGCTTTGTTAGGTGAACCAAAGATAATATCATCAACATATAATTGGCACACAAACAGCTCCCCTTTGACCTTCTTAGTAAAAAGAGTGGGGTCGATTAGCCCAACTTCAAAACCACGGTCTTGTAACAACTCGGTAAGGTGGTCATACCACGCACGTGGGGCTTGTTTAAGGCCATAGAGTGCCTTATCGAGTTGATACACATGATCGGGAAGGTAGGGATCCTCGAACCCGGGGGGTTGCTTGACGTAAACCAATTCATTAATAGGACCATTAAGAAAAGCACTCTTCACATCCATTTGTTGTAACTTAAAGTTATGATGAGAAGCATATGCAATCAACATGCGAATGGATTCAAGACGAGCAACGGGAGCAAAGGTTTCACCGTAGTCGATACCCTTGACTTGGGAGTAGCCTTGTGCTACCAAACGAGCCTTGTTGCGAATGATAATCCCATGGGCATCTTCTTGTACCACCAATGCCTTGGGAGGAGTCTTCCTGATGAAGTTGCTCTTGTTGGGGAACAACTTTGCCTTGTCCTTTCGGATGAGCTTGCCACCATTGTCTTCCCTCTTCTCATATGGACACTCTGCAACAAAATGACTCACGTTGCCACAATTGTAGCAAGTCCTTACACATTGCCTGCTCTTCGTGCCACTTGAGTTGTTTTTGCTAAAGTTTGGCCTCGAGTTTTTCTTGCTCCAAAATTGCCTTTGAAGCAAGTGCCATGTGTTCATGATATGCATACTTCGTATCTTCGGGGTTGCTCTCCTCTTCTTCCTCTTCTTCCTCTTCAACGGTGAGCTTGGCCTTCAATGCAAGGTTAGGCTTCTTTGCCCTTTGAGAATGAAGCACCGCATTGTCGGCGGTCTTGTCCAAAATGTTAATGGCCACAAACTCATCCAACACTTCGCTTAAG
Organism: Triticum monococcum; assembly: GCA_034509565.1. Lineage (NCBI taxonomy): Eukaryota > Viridiplantae > Streptophyta > Magnoliopsida > Poales > Poaceae > Triticum > Triticum monococcum. The sequence goes on from CM067847.1 coordinate 576,924,760, forward strand.
GTCAAATTGTGGAAGTCCGGTCTTTGACGAATGACGGAGGACATGGCCTTGTGATAGGGCATCATTGCCTTGAGGAATTAGCGCTTCATCCAATTGTCATCCGTGTCCTTGCTCCCGTGATCTCGTAGTGAGACCGCGAGTTCGGTTACTCTCCGATAAAGCTCACGAGGTTCTTCATCTTCTTTCATTGCAAACTCATCGGCCTCATCTTGCACCACTTCATAGTTGGAGCGTTGGATGCTTGCGCTTCCCCGGTAGAGAGAGACAACACAATGCGATGCATCTTTGGCCAAGGCAAAGGGACGAAGATGAGGTAGGTCTTCGGGTGGAATTGCATCTTGAATGATGAAGAGAGCATTCTCATTGAATTGATTATCCGCGGCTTCTCAAGGAGTGAAGTTGCTTGGATCATGCAGATAGAAACCTTCTTCAATGATTCTCCAAAGGTTAGTGTTCACATGATTTAAATGACGTTTAAAGCGGTAAACCCAAGAATCAAAGTCCTCATTTTTCACAATCTTAGGGGGGCGGCATGATTCAAATGAGTAGAAGGAACCGGTCCACCATAAACAAGTGGTGGTTCCACATGAGCAAAGATGTCGGTGCCATTTTTACCACTAGAAGAGGGAGCCTTTTCACTACTAGCTTCCCCCTTGTCGGGGATAACATCCGTCACCTTATCGGTGGGATCACCCACTTTCAACGGTGCGGTGGAAAGTTTAAGCCCCTCAAGAAATTTAGTAAACATGCTTTCAACTTCGGTCGTCATGGAGGTTTTCAATGTCTCCAAGGCAACATTGAACTCCTCACGAGAGATCGAGGTTCCCCCATCGCCCGTAGACGAGATCGGATTCACACCGGAGTGTTCCTCCACACTGTCTACGGTATCAACCATACTCTTTGGACGGTAAAGTCCTTAATAAAGAGACGAGGCTCTGATACCAATAGAAAGGATCGATATGGTTGACTAGGGGGGTGAATAGCCAACTAACAATTTTTAACTTTTCTTTTAACAATTTAAACTTTGCATCAAAGTAGGTTGTCTAGATATGCAACTAGGTGAGCAACCTATATGATGCAACAAGGATAGGAACACAAGCAAGCAAGTGATATGAAACAAATAAGCTTGCTTAAGTAAAGGCACGAGATAACCAAGAGTGAAGACGGTGGAGACGAGGATGTGTTGCCGAAGTTCCTTCCCTTTGAGAGGAAGTACGTCTCCGTGGGACCGGTGTGGAGGCACAATGCTCCCCAGGAAGCCACTAGGGCCACCGTATTCTCCTCACGCCCTCACACAATGCGAGATGCCGTGATTCCACTATTGGTGCCCTTGCAGGCGGTGACCGAACCTTTACAAACAAGGTTGGGGCTCTCTCCACAACTTAATTGGAGGCTCCCAACGAAACCACGAAGCTTCACCACAATGGAATATGGCTCCGAGGTGACCTCAACCGTCTAGGGTGCTCAAACACTCAAGAGTAACAAAATCCACACAAGAAAGTATGGGGGAAGCAAATATCCTTTGGTGGAAGTGTAGATCTAGGTCTCCTCCTTCAATCCCTAGCAAATCAACAAGGTTGAGTGGTTAGAGAGAGAGATCGGGCAAGAGAGCTTGAAGTGCATTAATGGTGGAGTGAGAGAGGTCAAAGGTGAGAGGGGTAGGTGGGAGAAGCTCACTTATATAGTCACCCACAATTCCAACCGTTACTGCGTTTTTTGCACTGCAGCGGTACAACCGGTCCTCGTCCCGGTACAACCGGGACTCACTGTGTATCTACAGAACCCTACCAAGCGGTACAACCGGACAGGCGGGCGGTAGTACCGGCTAAGAAAAATAACCGGACTAACCGCCTGGCCACCGCACAACCACCGCATCAAAACAGGAGCTTGACCGGTACTTGGGCGGTGCCTGGCCGGAACAACCGCATGGCCTTGTTCTCTTGGGCGGCTAAGTTCTGAGCGGAAGAACCGCTCGGACCACCGGTGGTACCGGTCATCGCGGAATGACCGGACCAACAGGGCCACTACCGCCCAAGAACCGCATCAAAACAAAAGCGCGAGCGGTACTTGAGCAGTGCATGGACGGAACCACCACCCCAGCATTTGCAGAGCATGGTGGCGGTACCACTGCCCGGAGGCAGCGGTACAACTGCTCGAGCAAAGCTGGTGAGCGACAAGACCCAGCGGTACAGCCGCTCCAGAGAGCGGTACAACCGCTGGGCAGAAACAGTGAGCAGGAAGGATAGGGGAAGAGACAAGGAAAAACTCTCTCTCTCTCTCACCTGAGGAAGACAACGTAGGGGTGATGAACGTGTACGTGAAAAGATTCCCCCATTGCTTTCTAATGAGGATTCCCTCTTGATAGTACGGGTTCCCTACGACCAAAGAGAATAAAAGCGTAGAGGACACATCTTCGATCTTTTCCTACGAGAGGCAATAGCAATCCGATGTAAGCCTAAGCATCGAGAACCTGAAACGTATAGCACACGATTAGACCAACAAAGGGTTGTCATCATCATCCAAAACATAAAGAAGGGAAATGTCCTTTCAAATGTGGCAGGCCGAAACAACACTTGGGCCAACAGCGGAAGGGTGGGTCACCATGGGCTGAGTCCTAGTTCAGTGAGGAGGGCGCTGGCTGGCCGGACAGGGACGAGGCCCACGAGGCCGGGTCAACGGGCGCAGGGACTTGGCACTGAGGTCGTTCTCCTCGCGCAACAAGAGTAGGCGAGCAGGGCGCCGGTGGCCGGGAGCAGAGCTCCGGCGAGCGGGGAAAAAGGGCGGCGATGTCTTGGGCATGGGGAACCTTGGATCGACCGGATCCAGGGTGCGGGGAGCCCGTTCCCGGCGGCGGTGGGGCTCGACGAAGAGGGGCAGCAGCGGTTAGGAACGGCTCCAGTAGAGGAACTTGGCGAGGCTTCGGCGCGCTGGGAATCAGGCGGACGCGAGCAGGAAACGACAGAGGCAAGGTGCACCGGGGCGGAGGCAGCGTGTAGGAGCTCCTCGGCTCCATGGAGGTGCTCTCCGGCGAGGTACTTGGCGGGCGACGGGGTTTTCAATGGCGGGTCCTGAGACGGAGACGGTGGACATGCTCGAGAGTCGGGGATGCGGGAGTTGCTGCTGTTTCTTTCCGGCGTCGGGTGCTGGTCGTTGGCGGGGCTTCGGTGGTGACAAAGTGGACGTGGCGGCCATGGCGACGTTCTTGTGAACCAGAGTGAGAGAGAGAGAGAGAGAGAGAGAGAGAAAGAGAGAGAGGAAACTGAGTGAAAGAGAGAGGGATCCATAGGGAAATGACATGGGAAGGAGGCATCAGGGAGATGGTGCCTGGTGTCCACGGTGGCGTCCTCCTGGACGGCTGGATCGAGGGGCTTGGGCGCTTGTGCGCGAGGCTGTGTAGGAGTGGCCGCGGCTTGCTCTGTTGCAAGGATGGGTGGTTGGATGGATATGCGGTGGAGGCAGAGAGTGGAGGCGGAGTGGATTGGATCGGGGGAAAATAGTGGAGGCGCTGGATTGGGGTGATGGGGATCCCGATGAAGATGCGGCGGGTGGCGGCGGCTCAACGGGACAAGTCCCTAGATTTTAGGGTCTGTCCAAAATTACTAAGGGTGGACTATATATAGCAAGTGGGGCTAGGTTTAGGGGTATTTGGTCCCTCTGATTTTAAATCGGACGGTCGAGAATAAATAGCTTAGGAGAGTCCAACGAGAAACCGATGATGATTTTGGGATGTTTGGGGATGATCCGGATCCAACGGTTATGACTGCCCGAGTTGGGTCCGGGAAGTTTCGGACACGCACGCAAAGGGGGTTAGGCGGTCCCTGTCAAGAGGGAAGCGAAAACCAGATTGGTCTGGAACGGTCAACGAAGGCAAAGCGGTCTGAGGGGAGGTGATGAAGGCAAAGGGAGAAAGGGCAACGACGAGCGAAAGCAAGTTTTTGAAAAATGAAGGCAATAGAGTGCAGATGCAATGCGAATGATGCGATGATGAATGCCAAAAACAAATAAAACACACGGCGGTCAAGCAAAACATGGAAGGCATCTGGAGCGTCGGTCTCGGGGCGTCACAGTTCTTCTCTGAATTCTTATATGCATGCTTTGATATATTTGCAAGTCTCTTCGAATTGTCGGTTTAGTTTGGCCTACTAGATTGATCTTTCTTGCAATGGAGAAGTGCTTACCTTTGGGTTCAATCTTGTGTTGTCCTTTCCCAGTGACAGTAGCGGCAGCAAGGCACGTATTGTATTGTTGCCATCGAGGATAAAAAGATGGGGGTTATATCATATTGCTTGAGTTTATCCCTCTACATCATGTCATCTTGCTTAATGCGTTACTCTATTCTTATGAACTTAATACTCTAGATGCATGCTTGATAGCGGTCGATGTGTGGAGTAATAGTAGTAGATGCAGAATCGTTTCGATCTACTTGACACGGACGTGATGCCTATATTCATGATCATTGCCTTAGATATCTTCATAACTATGTGCTTTTCTATCAATTGATCGGCAGTAATTTGTTCACCCACCGTAATACATGCTATCTTGAGAGAAGCCACTGAAAGAACATGCGGTGCCCCCATGTTTGGTTTTGGTAATTGATGACAATCTCTATGGACTAATGGTTGCCTTGAGTTATATTTAAAGGTTTTGTCCATAGGCTTCTCTTGGAGTACATGTGTTGGTTTCAAGGAGAGTTTGTGTCGACCAAGGTGCTATTCAAGGAATTACCTAAAGATTGGTCTTGTGAGAGGTTGATCAAGACTAAGTCAAAGAGTGAATCAAGTTGATCAACCCACAAAGCGTAGAAGATGTACCGAGAGGGATCAAGTGATCCCATGGTATGGTAAGCATTGTCAATTATGATTTGTGTACTAACCCATGGTCTTCATGAGGGTTCTTTGTGGGGTTAGGTTGCGGCGTGCAAGTTCAAGTGGAGCATCACGAAGAGATCAAATGCTTGAAGCTTGCTGTCCTTTGTGGTGAGAATGGACTTGTGAAGATGTGCGGAAGAGTGGCTCACCCATAGTGGAGTATGGGGAGCAATCAACTAGTCTTCATCGAGTCAAAACAATCAAGAAAGGTTGCGGTGTGCAAGTTCAAGTGGAGCATCACGAAGAGATCAAATGCTTGAAGCTTGCCATCCTTTGTGGTGACAATGGACTTGTGAAGATGTGCGGAAGAGTGGCTCACCCATAGTGGAGTATGGGAGAGCAGTCAACTAGTCTTCATCGAGTCAACACAATCAAGAAAGATGGTCCAACTTGAGGGAGTCAAGATCGTCATCATCTAGCTCAAGTGGACCATGTGCAAGGCAAAGGTTTGCCCTTGATAGGTTTTCTATTTTACGGGTCTCATGATGGTAGTTGGGAGACCGGGTTATAGGATCGATTGCCGTACTATCAAGGGGGGCTCTCGATGAGTAGCTTGATCGTATCGTTCGTTGAGAGCTCAAACCATTGCATCCTTGCATCATCTTTCTTGGTTCTTGTTTGGTTCTCTTTGTTTGGTTCTCTTTGTTTGGTTCTATGGTCATCTTGATGATAAGCTCAAGTTCATCGAAAACGGAGTTCACATGCATCTTCTATGATGTTTTCGATGTTGGAGGTTATGCTCGTTCTTCGCTATTTTGATGCTACTCGTCGTCTTATTTCCAACAAGCTTGAGTTTGCTCAATTCGGAGTTCATATGCAGAAGTTATGGCAGTTCTTGTTTTCTTGAATGTGGTTTTTGTCTGGTCCCAACGGTAGTACCGCGAGCCCAAGCGGTAGTACCGCTTGGAGCTCTCAGCCGTAGTACCGTTGCAGTGCCGCTCTTCTACCACCTCGATTTTGGGTCCTGCTCTTTTCGTGTCGGGTGTAGCAGTAGTTGCACGGCAGTAAGGCACGGTAGTACCGCCTAAGCGGTAGTACCGCTCCGGTCGGGCGGTAGTACCGTTTCTGCTTCACTGCCGCCATACTCTGCTCTGCCTGCCTCTTTTGGTCCTGTGTTCTGCTCCTCCAGCGGTAGTACCGCTGGGGTGAGCGGTAGTAGCGCTTATATGCGGTACTACCACCCTAAGGTTCATGTTTTGTTACTCCTTTTCCCTGTTTCTTCCTCCTGAGCGGTAGTACCGCTCGTGTGCGGGCTGAGCACATAACGGTTGGATTTCCCCCCTCCTATAAAAGGGGGTCTTCTTCCCCAATGAACCTTATCCTTCAAGCTCGTGTTCTTCCCCCATTGTTGACATTCTTCGAGCTTGCTAACTCTCAATCCCTCCATGGTTTCTTGGTAGTTTTTGAGGGAAAAGAGAGAGGAGATCTGGATCCACATTTCCACCAATCACTTTCTCCTCTGTGTGAGGGGAACCCCTTGGATCTAGATCTTGGATTTCTTGGTGTTCTCCTTCTTGTTCTTCCTCTAATTTTCCTCCCTAGCATTAGTTGCTTCGGTGGGATTTGAGAGAGAAGGACTTGGGCACTACGTGTGCCCTTGCCATTGCATTTGGTGCATCGGTTTGAGTTCTCCACGATGATACGTAAAAGTGAAGTTTGAGAAGCTTATTACTCTTGGGTGTTTGGGCACCCTAGAGCTTGTTCCTCTTGGGTGCCTTGGCGCCCTAGACGGTTGGTGGTGTTCGGAGCTCAATCATTGTGGTGTAAAGCTCCGGGCAAGCGTCGGGGTCTCCAATTAGGTTGTGGAGATCGCCCTGAGCAATTTGACGGGTACCGGTGACCGCCCCCAAGGGTTGCCAAAGTGTACGGGTTTGGTGACCACCACCAAGGGTTGCCATTTGTACGGGTTCGATGACCGCCCTCAAGGATCCCTTACTGGAATCACAGCATCTTGCATTGTGCGAGGGCGTGAGGAGATTACGGTGGCCCTAGTGGCTTCTTGGGGAGCATTGTGCCTCCACACCGCTCCAAACGAAGATTAGCATCCGCAAGGTTGTGAACTTCGGGATACATCGTCGTCTCCACGTGCCTCGGTTATCTCTTACCCGAGCCCTTTACTTATGCACTTTGCTTTGTGATAGCCATATTGTTTCTTGTCATATATCTTGCTATCACTTAGTTGTTTATCTTGCTTAGCATAAGTTGTTTGTGCACATAGGTGAGCCTAGTTGTTGTAGGTTTTATGCTTGTCAAATTAACCGCTAGGTTTATTCCGTACTTGTTCAAGCCTAAACCGTAATTATTTTAAAGCGCATATTCACCCTCCTCTAGGCGACATCCACGATCTTTCAGCCACTAGTGAAACAAATGCCCATGCGTTGCAACGGAAGAAAACACTGGTTCTTACGACTCAAAATTGGCCAGGTCGATCACAGTCTAGTTGCATGCTAGTGGTCCAAATCTTCTACTGAAAACTTTCATTTTCATTGGCGTTGATGCTCACACAACCACAGTTGGTTGATTCATCGCTAGGGCTGCTTTGTTATGGGCAAACTGTTACACATGTACTTGTTTTAACTACAAAATTGAAGTAAAAGAAGCATAATCCATAATAGCACTTTCTCTAGAAAAAACTAATTATGCATAAGAGCACAAGCTTGCTGCCCACTAACGCAATCTAAAACACTTGGATTAATATCATAACAATTGGAATTTGCAAGAACTTCGAAAACAAAAGAGAATGAAATCATGGCAGCAGAAGTCGCACAGACCAGTGCTATCCTAGGCTGCTGGCACATTGTGCCTTCCAAATTGGATCATAATTATAGCGATATACCATCAGACCGTGAATGGAAGGGGGATCGATGTGCTTACTTTTTTTCATGTAGCTTCAAAAGTAGCTATTGTTTGTAGGAAATTGTTATTTACGCTCACTCCAATTATACTTGCAATTCCAGCAGCCAAAATCTGCCTTCTTTCATAGCAATGAACCCTAGAACCTTGACCATCTAAGAGAAGATAATTTTTCATCAAAGTAATAAACAAACCAAATTTGAATGTACCTCATGAAATGAAGATTGCTAAAGTGTGGCGACCTAGCATAGATGTTTCACAGGCTCAAGGCATGAAGAATGAGAAAATTCAGATGCCTGCTACGTATACTATGTAGTAATGTCTTGCATCAGAAACCTATCTACTTTTCAGTAGGAAAATTTAGCTACTTTCTAGACTTATGTGCCTGACTTGATAACTTATGAACACGCTCAACCATTAATCTATTTTGTAGACTTCAACACAATACCCGTACAAAATTCATAGAAATTTTGTTCAAAAAATGTTCAGCTAAGTTGGCAATGCAATAATACCCACATCCTATTCTTCGATCAAAAGGAGGTAAGTGTAGATAAACAAATATGTTATGAGCACCATAAAGAAAAAAAATATCAAATGACAAGGGAAAGCGTAGTTTTGCACAAACTACCATTCATGCACCTGAAAGATCGACACAAAGTAGAGCCAATAAAGTATTGAGTCAATAATATCACTATCATCTCAACGTTCTTCTTCTATCTCCATCCTTCGCACCTCCTCCCCAAGCAAACCCACTGCCCCATCCAAATCAATCTCATGTCTTCATCGACCTCACAACCAAAGTACCAATCGTCAAAAATCGAAACACCACTCTAGTTGATTGTTATAAATCTCGTTTTCCTTTTCAATTGAGCTCTATAATGCTGAAATTTCTAAATCCACGTGGTTTCCTTTTTCTTCCTTTCGACTGTTTCCTTGAAATTGAGTTAGTGAACCGGACATGTCCTCCAGACCATGGCCTGCACAAATCCCAAAAGGAAGCTCTAAATATATTGGTAACCTGTTTATCATTCAGCTTCTTAGAGTATATTTGCCCTTCAACAATCTTGCACGCCTACAATCAATTTGTAGAAAATACTGAACATACGATGTCTAATTTAAATATGAGGAAGCACGCAGTATGTATACAGTACCTCCATAGGCAAATATACAGGCCGGGAATCATTTTCAGACTACATGCAGGGCCAAGTAGTATGCTGCAGATTGTAGTTGTTTCTTTGCATGAAGTACTGAACAACTAACATTCTTGTTCCTCTCTCATCAACAGGAAATCTAACAACAAACAAAATAACAGGACAAAATTGAAAATTGAAATTGGGAAGAGATAATAATCATGAATTGATGCTAAAACGGACACTGGTATAACATTCATAACTAAAATTGTTAAGAGGTATCAACTTAACAGAGATAGATCTTTGCAATTTTGCAATAATCAATGCATGGGACTCAGGCAGATAGGTTGTACACAAAATCATTATTCGAAGTTTCGAACCAATTCCTTACACACCGGCATCAATGAAGAAGAACATGCCAAAAATCTGTACGCACATCTTTCTAATATTCCTGCAGCACTGATTAATCACTCCAGAACGTAGTGATAATCTAAACAAACCAAAGAACACCCAAATCAAAGCATGAGATGCCAGGAAGAGAGACAAAATGGCACACATCGAAGAAGATCACCACATTGTTCTTGCGTCCCTCGCCCGTGCGGCCGCGGTGGCCATCAACTGCTCCGGATCGGCAGCCTCCGGCGGTCGCCCTTGGAAGGACGTCTCCCTCCTCCTAGAGCGCCACGGCGGGCTCTTCCTGCCACTCATCGTACTCGCCTCCACCCTCGCCGTGGCGCTCCTCCTCCCCAACTTCCTCGCTGTGCAGCCCCTCGCCGCAGCCGCGCTCCTGGACACCAGCACCATTAGCCGCCCCGACCTGGCCAGTAAGGTAGAGAAGAGAAGGTAGATGATTCTAGGGATGGCTGGAGGTCGAGGACACTAGGAGATGGAGTGCGGCGGAGCGATGGGATCGGGGGGTGGGGCGGCGCACGGCGGCTGGGGTGGGCCGGCGGCGCACGGTGAGGCAGGGCGTGGAGGTAGATATAGGATTAGGAGGGTTCGTGCAGGTGTTTTTTATTTATGTCGCCCATACCGGTTTCAAAAGGAAACGTTTTTTTAGTTCATAAAAGGAAACGTTTCGAATACCGAATAGACTAAAATAGGCACTGCAGATTAAATAAAAAAACATAAAGACTTTCTGGTAAAAAAGTCCACGACGGTGAACCCGGAGACTCAATCCGTGCTTTATTATTAGGGAGAGATATTGCATCTCTTTTATTTACATCGCATCTCGTTTACTATTTTGCAATCATTACTTTCCAATCTATATAACAAAAATACCAAAAATATTTATCTTATTATCTTTATCAGATCTCACTTTTGCAAGTGGTCGTGAAGGAATTGACAACCCCTTTATTATGTTGGTTGCAAGGTTCTTAATTGTTTGTGCAGGTACTAGGTGACTTGAGCATTGTCTCCTACTGGATTGATAACTTGGTTCTCATAAACTGAGGGAAAAACTTATACTACTTTTGTGACGCCCGGATAATTAGGCTACAATAAACCCCTGCTAGTGTTGCCACGTCACCACGATTACTGTTGATAATCTCGCGATGTTTCAAAGCTGTTTCAAATTTAAATCCTAAATAAGTCAAACGACAAAAGTTTTCAAATATTAAAATAAAATGTTCGGGCTATGTCTATTATTGCATCAGTAATTATGGTGCAGCCAACACGTTTTTATAAAGTGCCTAGATAATTTAAAATGATTTAAAACAGAAAAGAAAATAAATAAAAAGAAAAGAAAATACAAAACAGAAAAACAAAACTAACAAAAAAAGGGAGAAGCAGACCCTCCCCCCACTGGGCCAGCCGGCCCAGCTATTAGCCAGGCCAGGCCCAACCGGCCGCCCCCTCACCCCCTGGCCTATAGGCCACAGCCCCACACCCCAGAAACCCTAACCCCCACTCCTCTCTCCCCCTCCCCACGACGCGCCCCTTCCCCCGATCCAGATCGGATCGGGGCCGACCCCGTGGTCGTCGCCCGGTGCCGCCTCGCCGGCCCTGCCCCCTCGTCCTCGTGGCCCATCACCTCTCCCTCGACGGCGACCACGCCCCCGCCCCCGGACCCCGTCGCGGACCCCTGCTGCCTCGACGCCCCCCGGCATCGCCCCGCCGTCGCCGGACCCCAAAGAGCCTCGCCGAGCCCGCCGCCCGTTCCCTACAGCTCCCTGTGAGCCCCTCCTCCATTTCCCCCTTCTCCTCCGCTCTCGCCGCCATAGGACGCCACCACTGTCGCGCCCCTGACGCGCTCACCACCACGCCCTCCCCCTGCGCGCCGCTAGCCCTCTGCTCGCTGCTGCCGCGCCCGAGCGCACCCTCGCCACGGCTGCGCGCGCTGGCCGCGCCCCATACCTGCCCGCGTCCTCCACCCGAAGCGCCGTCGCTCACCGCGCACTACGCACGCGCGCACTCGTGCGTCGCCCGCACCCCGGATCTCCCTCGTTGCGCGCCAGTCCCGCTTCTCTGACCATGCCGTCTGTGCCCTCCTCCTCACGCGCACGCCGTCGGCCCGCTCTGCCCCACTGCGGGCGCCGCTTGTCGCCCCTGGCCACCGCGTGCACGCGCGCGCGCCGCCCTGCTCCTCCCTTCCCCTGCTCCCCGCCGCTGCATTCGCCGCCCCGTCCTGCACCCCCCTGCGCCAGCGATGCCGCCACGCCCGCGGCCCACTCCGGCACTCGACCCCTCCCCGGTGGGCGTCTCCGCCAGCGCCCAAACGGGCTGGCGCCCGTGGCCCCGCTAACGCCCAATCCGCTAAACCCCCTGGCCCTATGGCAGTGGGCCCCTGCATTGAACGGTTTATAAAAAAACAGAATTAAAAAAATATATTATATAATAAATAAATACATAACAGTAAAATTAGTTAATTAATTAAATAATTAACTTAATTAATCATGTTTAGTTAAACTAATTAAATTTGATTAACCTAAACATCTAATTAACCTAACTAATATGTTAGTTAGGATGATGAGTCAATGACAGGCGGGACCCACTGGTCAGGTTGACCAAGTCAACCCTGTTGACTGCTGATGTCAGCATGACATCATGCTGATGTCATTAATCTGTTTTTCGAATTAATTTAAATAATTAATTAAATTCCAGAAATTAATAAAATCCTTAGAAAATCATATCTTTTAATCCGTAACTCGGATGAAAAAGTTTTATACATGAAAGTTGCTCAGAACGGCGAGACGAACCCAGATACGCAGCCCGTTTGTCCGTCACGCATCCCTAGCATAGCAAACTCGCAACTTTCCCCCTCCGGCTCCTCTGCTCGAAAACGCAAAACACCGGGGATACTTTCCCGGATGTCATCCCCCATCACCGGTAGCACCTATTACCGCGTTAGGGCACCTCTAACGCCGTTACTTGTCATGTCATGCATCACTATGCATCTGCTTGCTTAAATATTTATTGTTTCTCCCCCCTCTTCTCTCAATAGACACTGAGACCGACGCCGCTGCTACCCAGTACGACTACGGAGTTGACGACCCCTCTCTCTTGCCAGAGCAACCAGGCAAGCCCCCCCTTTGATCACCAGATACCGCCTACTCTTCTCTATACTGCTTGCATTAGAGTAGTGTAGCATGTTACTGCTTCCCGTTAATCCTATACTGATGCATAGCCTGTCCTTGCTACTACTGTTGTTACCTTTACCTGCAAACCTAATGCTTAGTATAGGATGCTAGCTTATCATCAGTGGCCCTACATTCTTGTCCGTCTGCCATGCTATACTATCGGGCCGTGATCACTCGGGAGGTGATCACGGGTATATACTATATACTTTACTTGATACATGTGGTGACTAAAGACGGGTAGGCTCGTAGGAGCACCCGCGAGTGGATCTTTGAGGCGGAGCGACAGGGCAGGTTCCGACCACCTAGGAGAGAGGTGGGCCTAGCCCTGTTCGGCGTTCGCGAACACTTAACACGCTTAACGAGATCTGGGTATTTGATCTGAGTCTGGCCATTTGGTCTATACGCACTAACCATCTACGCGGGAGTAGTTATGGGTATCCCGGCGTCGTGGTATCAGCCGAAGCCTTCTTGACGTCAGCGACTGAGTGGCGCGCGCCGGATTGGACCGTAAGCCTGCTCTTGTATTAAGGGGGCTAGTTCTGCTTCCGGCCGCGTTCGCAACGTGCAGGTGTGCAAAGGGCGATGGGCCCAGACCCCTGCGCCATAGGGTTTAGACCGGCGTGCTGACCTCTCTGTTGTGCCTAGGTAGGGCTGCGACATGTTGATCTTCCGAGGCCGGGCATGACCCAGGAAAGTGTGTCTGGCCAAATGGGATCGAGCGTGTTGGGGTATGTGGTGCACCCCTGTAGGGAAGTTTATCTATTCGAATAGCCGTGTCCCTCGGTAAAAGGACGACCCGGAGTTGTACCTTGACCTTATGACAACTAGAACCGGATACTTAATAAAACACACCCTTCCAAGTGCCAGATACAACCGGTGATCGCTCTCTCACAGGGCGACGAGGGGAGGATCATCGGTTAGGATTATGCTATGCGATGCTACTTGGAGGACTTCAGTCTACTCTCTTCTACATGCTGCAAGACGGAGGCTGCCAGAAGCGTAGTCTTCGAAAGGACTAGCTATCCCCCTCCTATTCCGGCTTTCTGCAGTTCAGTCCACTTATAATAGCCTTATTACAGTTGACACCAATGCATACATATGTAGTGTAGCTCCTTGCTTGCGAGTACTTTGGATGAGTACTCACGGTTGCTTTCTCCCTCTTTTCCCCCTATCCCTTCTACCTGGTTGTCGCAACCAAATGTTGGAGCTCAGGAGCCAGACGCCACCGTCGACGACGACTCCTACTACACCGGAGGTGCCTACTACTACGTGCTGCCCGCTGACGACGACCAGGAGTAGTTTAGGAGGATCCCAGGCAGGAGGCATGCGCCTCTTTCGATCTGTATCCCAGTTTGTGCTAGCCTTCTTAAGGCAAACTTGTTTAACTTATGTCTGTACTCAGATATTGTTGCTTCCGCTGACTCATCTATGATCGAGCTCTTGTATTCGAGCCCTCGAGGCCCCTGGCTTGTAATATGATGCTTGTATGACTTATTTTATTTGTAGAGTTGTGTTGTGATATCTTCCCGTGAGTCCCTGATCTTGATCGTACACGTTTGCGTGTATGATTAGTGTACGATTAAATCGGGGGCGTCACAAGTTGGTATCAGAGCCGACTGCCTGTAGGAATCCCCCTTCCACACTCCTTGGCCGAAGTCGAGTTTAGACATTACAAAACTTTTACTAACATGGCTGTGCGGCTTACGGGCCCACGTCGCCATTTGGGTGGTATTAGGATCTTTTACTCCTCGATCATTACTCTGGGGCTCTGATCTCTCTTCTATTTGGGTTAAAATGAATTTACTAACTTTGGCTCTAGGATCTCGTAAATACTTTCTCCCGGAGAGCCCCTTCATTCCAGATGATGGCCTGCTTCACCAGAAGATTCCGAAGATACACTTTTGCTATTCCTCTCGAGATTTTGTGCCCATCACTTTTGCTATTCCCGACCACCGATAAATCCTTATGGATAACTACTTACACTTGCAATTCATACGATCATCCTCCATTGATCTTGTTATTACAAGATACCCCGGAGTCTTCTCTATTGTTCTGAGAATACTTTGTGCCTACTGCCTAGGAGTTCCTTGCCACATGAATACCCCTTCAATTAAATCCTCGCACTTGTCGAGTATCCACTCATCCCCAGTTGTTCATGTGTTTCACAATGGTCTTCGAAATACTATTCGATCCTCCAAAAATCCTTAGTAGCTTATTGCGCTGCAATACTTGCCTGCGTGCATTATGGATGCTATCCATATGTCTGGCGATATTCGTTAGTATCCTTAGGCATCGTCTTTTGATCCTATTGATTCAACTTGAGTGCAAATGCACGCAATCATCAGTTGATCCATTTAAATTATCTTTCCGGCCCAGACGTTATTTTAAAACATGAGCTGGATCTCGACCAATCAAATTGCTGTCGATTGTACCCGTAAGGCTATTCAACTTATCCATCCCTGATCAGAGCATTGCTTCTGATCCCTTGTCTTGGAATTGATAATTCTTTGCATTTGAGCCTTGAATTAGTCAGTTGTTTCTAAAGTCTGATCTCCTCGCATTGTTTCTTCCTCTGGTTGAGTACCGATGCTCACACCAGATCCCTTGAGGACCACCAGATCATTTGCTGGATTTTATCTAACAGCGTCCTTCATATTCAATAAGTCTGTGAGCCTTTCCTCGGATTCATAATACCTTTGGTAAATTGTATCCTCTGCTTTCTCAAACATGCTCTACTATCGAGCTGGTGTTATTTATTCTTGAAACTTGTGGTATATGTTTCTAAGAAGCCCCTATGGGTTGAACATATGCCTTCTCTAAACTGTGTGAACTCGAAAGCTTTCACGAGTCACACACCTCTGGTATTTTGCCAGATTAAATTTCAAACACTACAACTTCTTCGAAAGTGAGAAGTGAATGAAAGGTTATGCATTGGAGAAGTGGGAGTCGACCTTGAACTTGTGTTCATGCCCATGGACACGATGTAGATCTTATCGTTAAAGCTTCTCTTAAATTAAATTATTCCTTTGGTATAAGTTCATCTTATATCTGGGATCTGACCTTTTGCAATCGTGGTTCCGACCATGTTCTCCTTTAAATACCATTTCGCGTGCAAGTTTAAGCGCTTGTCTTTTGTAGAGCAATACCCCAGGCCAACCTCTACTTTGACCTGTCATCGAGTATTACCCCCCTCTAGTATCTCGAGATTATCTCGGAACTGCATAACCTCTTATGAGTTCTTCTTCAGGTATTATTTGACTTTCGCTGCATCATCATTTGACTTGATGTCATCGCCAACCGATTACATCTTCATGAAATTTCTCGACAAATGTGTCGTGGTCATCACCAACATCCTGAGCTCTTCCAAGATATATATCGAATTCTTGATGAGAAATACCATCCTCGCCCCTCAATGGTTTGTATTATCACCGACCACTTTATTGCCTTCCGTTCAACACAAACTTATTCGTGTTTTGTGTTATACCTTGAGATCCTTGCTATCCAGCATTTGTTCTTCTTTACCTTGGAATGTTACCACCTTTTATGTCAAGAATGTCGTGGTAATTTTACCACATCTTGAGAATTCTTGATATAGTAATATCTCTCGCCTTTTGCGTTCATTTCTTGGTCTCCGTGTTGTTTCTAACCGGAATACCGATAAATGGTCTGTGATGTGTAAATTCTAAACTTCTAGCAACCCTATCGCTTGAAGTTATTGGTCTACAGTTTCATTCTAAGTCTATTGATTATTGAATCATCATTCAAACATTGATCGTGCTACCTAGTCCAGATTCCTGGGTGCACCCTTCTATCATTGTTCAGTTGTGTATGTTTCCCTCGAGCATACATCATTATGACATTTGATCCGACAAATGATATTTCCTTGTTCACATAATTGTGGAAATCAATCCTTTGGAAATCTCGATGATTTGTTGCTGAGCCTATCAGCCACCTCCTCATCCTCTCCTTGGTTTACTGATGACCTCTTGTTTCAGAGCTCACTTACATAGATCACTTCTGAGAATCTCACAATGTCATCTCGTCAAATTGTGTTGCACCTTTTCTTCTCAGGCATCCCGAGTCTGAGGTATCCTGACACCAATCAAATCTGAATCTCGGTCAGATATGATGGTTGGAACATATTTCCAAGAGTTATAACATTGGTCTTTAGATGACCCGATAAGGTGGTATCATACCTAGCCCACCTGGCCGGAGGCCCTATTGTTATAGTTCCCTTTTAGCAATGTTATCCATTCTTTCATGAGGAAACTGTAAGACTTATTCTACAAGTTATTCCTAATGGATCCTTTTTGTTTCCAAAGTCTGATTTTCACCTGTTGACCATGTCAATGCTATCTCGAAGCACGTTTATGGTACTCCGTTTTTTAATAAGAACATTTGAAGCACCATGCTGAATGTTTCTTGTTGAAATTACCGAAACACCGTTGTATGGGTAATGTCATGAAATTTGTCTCTCCTACCTAAAAGAGTTTTCTACCTTCTATCCGGTCTTGGATATCATACTCTGCTTGTTCTTGGGAAGGATATACCCCTGAAATATGTGTTTAATCACATTTTCCTTTCCATTCTTCTGTTTAATCTAAGAATCACATTTTCCTTTCCATTATTTTGTTTAACCTTTCTTGTGATCTATATGATCCAAGCAGAAATATTCTCCTGTTTATGTAAACACAGTGGTGTACAATTCTGTTAGCATGACCCTGTTACTATTGTTGATGACATTCCGGTAGCCACCGATGGACGAGAACTTTGCCTATTGGTCCGCCTCGTTCAACGAGCAGGAAAATGGTTCTCTTCGTCCCTCGCCCTTGGTACCGATGTTGTTGCCGACGTAACTGATAGGCTGATCCTCTGACATGCCTTGCTATCATGACCATGCAAGATGTCAACGCCCATCCCTATTTTAACCCACATGGTGGGCCCATAACCCACAGGTCCCAGGATCGAAACCTGACTCTCCTGTACACCCTGTTGTCAAAGTTATTCCTCGTTCTTGACTTTGTATGTAATTCATGGGCCTCCTACCTGTTGACCTATTCTGGTATAAGACGCAATACTTATTCCCGATTGCTTTGAACCACTTTCACGCCCTGTAACGGGCATCGAACAATTGTCTATCCTCTTGAAACTTCTTATGGTACCTTCTTACCTTGCTCTCGGTGTTTTTCATTTGTTCAACTCGAGAGATACTCTTATGATCATTCTTGGGATACCCCCGCCCAGATGACTTTCCCTTATACCATTCAATTGTCGTAAAGCTGCCCCGTTACCTATTCGTAAATACGATGGAGTTCCCGAAGAAAAGAGCCGACTTCATCATGAGGACCTGAAACAGAGGAATGAAGAAATCAATGTAATGGATCGACCTCTTCGAGAAGAGCAACCAAGACCGAAAGGATTCGCTAGATTCATTATCAAACTTTTCCCCCTAACTC
This sequence comes from Triticum monococcum, assembly GCA_034509565.1. NCBI lineage: Eukaryota > Viridiplantae > Streptophyta > Magnoliopsida > Poales > Poaceae > Triticum > Triticum monococcum. Next base: position 576,942,645 of record CM067847.1, read on the forward strand.
CCCTCTTAAATCTCGGGACGAGATTTCTTGTAGTGGAGGAGAATTGTGACGCCCGGATAATTAGGCTACAGTAAACCCCTGCTAGTGTTGCCACGTCACCACGATTACTGTTGATAATATCGCGATGTTTCAAAACTGTTTCAAATTTAAATCCTAAATAAGTCAAACGACAAAAGTTTTCAAATATTAAAATAAAATGTTCGGGCTATGTCTATTATTGCATCAGTAATTATGGTGCAGCCAACACGTTTTTATAAAGTGCCTAGATAATTTAAAATGATTTAAAACAGAAAAGAAAATAAATAAAAAGAAAAGAAAATACAAAACAGAAAAACAAAACTAACAAAAAAAGGGAGAAGCAGACCCCCCCCACTGGGCCAGCCGGCCCAGCTATTAGCCAGGCCAGGCCCAACCGGCCGCCCCCTCACCCCCTCGCCTATAGGCCACAGCCCCACACCCCAGAAACCCTAACCCCCACTCCTCTCTCCCCCTCCCCACGACGCGCCCCTTCCCCCGATCCAGATCGGATCGGGGCCGACCCCGCGGTCGTCGCCCGGTGCCACCTCGCCGGCCCTGCCCCCTCGTCCTCGTGGCCCGTCACCTCTCCCTCGACGGCGACCACGCCCCCGCCCCCGGACCCCGTCGCGGACCCCTGCTGCCTCGACGCCCCCCCGGCATCGCCCCGCCGTCGCCGGACCCCCAAGAGCCTCGCCGAGCCCGCCGCCCGCTCCCTACAGCTCCCTGTGAGCCCCTCCTCCATTTCCCCCTTCTCCTCCGCTCTCGCCGCCGTAGGACGCCACCACTGTCGCGCCCCTGACGCGCTCACCACCACGCCCTCCCCCTGCGCGCCGCTAGCCCTCTGCTCGCTGCTGCCGCGCCCGAGCGCACCCTCGCCACGGCTGCGCACGCTGGCCGCGCCCCATACCTGCCCGCGTCCTCCACCCGAAGCGCCGCCGCTCGCCGCGCACTGCGCACGCGCGCACTCGTGCGTCGCCCGCACCCCGGATATCCCTCGTTGCGCGCCAGTCCCGCTTCTCTGACCACGCCGTCCGTGCCCTCCTCCTCACGCGCACGCCGTCGGCCCGCTCTGCCCCACTGCGGGCGCCGCTTGTCGCCCCTGGCCACCGCGTGCACGCGCGCGCCGCCCTGCTCCTCCCTTCCCCTGCTCCCCGCCGCTGCATTCGCCGCCCCGTCCTGCACCCCCTGCGCCAGCGATGCCGCCACGCCCGCGGCCCACTCCGGCACTCGACCCCTCCCCGGTGGGCGTCTCCGCCAGCGCCCAAATGGGCTGGCGCCCGTGGCCCCGCTAACGCCCAATCCGCTAAACCCCCTGGCCCTATGGCAGTGGGCCCCTGCATTGAACGGTTTATAAAAAAACAGAATTAAAAAATATAGTATATAATAAATAAATAATTAACAGTAAAATTAGTTAATTAATTAAATAATTAACTTAATTAATCATGTTTAGTTAAACTAATTAAATTTGATTAACCTAAACATCTAATTAACCTAACCAATATGTTAGTTAGGATGATGAGTCAATGACAGGCGGGACCCACTGGTCAGGTTGACCAAGTCAACCCTGTTGACTGCTGATGTCAGCATGACATCATGCTGATGTCATTAATCTATTTTTCAAATTAATTTAAATAATTAATTAAATTCCAGAAATTAATAAAATCTTTAGAAAATCATATCTTTTAATCCGTAACTCGGATGAAAAAGTTTTATACATGAAAGTTGCTCAGAACAGCGAGACGAACCCAGATACGCAGCCCGTTTGTCCGTCACGCATCCCTAGCATAGCAAACTCGCAACTTTCCCCCTCCGGCTCCTCTGCTCGAAAACGCAAAACACCGGGGATACTTTCCCGGATGTCACCCCCCTTCACCGGTAGCACCTATTACCGCGTTAGGGCACCTCTAACGCCGTTACTTGTCATGTCATGCATCACTATGCATCTGCTTGCTTAAATATTTATTGTTTCTCCCCCCTCTTCTCTCAATAGACACTGAGACCGACGCCGCTGCTACCCAGTACGACTACGGAGTTGACGACCCCTCTCTCTTGCCAGAGCAACCAGGCAAGCCCCCCCTTTGATCACCAGATACCGCCTACTCTTCTCTATACTGCTTGCATTAGAGTAGTGTAGCATGTTACTGCTTCCTGTTAATCCTATACTGATGCATAGCCTGTCCTTGCTACTACTGTTGTTACCTTTACCTGCAAACCTAATGCTTAGTATAGGATGCTAGCTTATCATCAGTGGCCCTACATTCTTGTCCGTCTGCCATGCTATACTATCGGGCCGTGATCACTCGGGAGGTGATCACGGGTATATACTATATACTTTACTTGATACATGTGGTGACTAAAGACGGGTAGGCTCGTAGGAGCACCCGCGAGTGGATCTTTGAGGCGGAGCGACAGGGCAGGTTCCGACCACCTAGGAGAGAGGTGGGCCTGGCCCTGTTCGGCGTTCGCGGACACTTAACACGTTTAACGAGATCTGGGTATTTGATCTGAGTCTGGCCATTTGGTCTATACGCACTAACCATCTACGCGGGAGTAGTTATGGGTATCCCGGCGTCGTGGTATCAGCCGAAGCCTTCTTGACGTCAGCGACTAAGTGGCGCGCGCCGGATTGGACCGTAAGCCTGCTCTTGTATTAAGGGGGCTAGTTCTGCTTCCGGCCGCGGTCGCAACGTGCAGGTGTGCAAAGGGCGATGGGCCCAGACCCCTGCGCCATAGGGTTTAGACCGGCGTGCTGACCTCTCTGTTGTGCCTAGGTAGGGCCGCGACGTGTTGATCTTCCGAGGCCGGGCATGACCCAGGAAAGTGTGTCCGGCCAAATGGGATCGAGCGTGTTGGGGTATGTGGTGCACCCCTGCAGGGAAGTTTATCTATTCGAATAGCCGTGTCCCTCAGTAAAAGGACGACCCGGAGTTGTACCTTGACCTTATGAAAACTAGAACCGGATACTTAATAAAACACACCCTTCGAAGTGCCAGATACAACTGGTGATCGCTCTCTCACAGGGCGACGAGGGGAGGATCATCGGTTAGGATTATGCTATGCGATGCTACTTGGAGGACTTCAGTCTACTCTCTTCTACATGCTGCAAGACGGAGGCTGCCAGAAGTGTAGTCTTCGAAAGGACTAGCTATCCCCCTCCTATTCCGGCTTTCTGTAGTTCAGTCCACTTATAATAGCCTTATTACAGTTGACACCAATGCATACATATGTAGTGTAGCTCCTTGCTTGCGAGTACTTTGGATGAGTACTCACTGTTGCTTTCTCCCTCTTTTCCCCCTATCCCTTCTACCTGGTTGTCGCAACCAGATGTTGGAGCTCAGGAGCCAGACGCCACCGTCGATGACGACTCCTACTACACCGGAGGTGCCTACTACTACGTGCTGCCCGCTGACGACGACCAGGAGTAGTTTAGGAGGATCCCAGGCAGGAGGCCTGCGCCTCTTTCGATCTGTATCCCAGTTTGTGCTAGCCTTCTTAAGGCAAACTTGTTTAACTTATGTCTGTACTCAGATATTGTTGCTTCCGCTGACTCGTCTATGATCGAGCTCTTGTATTTGAGCCCTCGAGGCCCCTGGCTTGTAATATGATGCTTGTATGACTTATTTTATTTGTAGAGTTGTCTTGTGATATCTTCCCGTGAGTCCCTGATCTTGATCGTACACGTTTGCGTGTATGATTAGTGTACGATTAAATCGGGGGCGTCACAACTTTGCTGCATCACCCTTTCCTCTTGAAGGGAAAACCAACGCATGCTCAAGAGGTAGCACGCTGCGCATTGAGCAGTTGACTGGTCAGCTTTGACTAGTCAAAAGGATCTAGTGGGGCCCTTCACAGATTAGATTTGACTTATTTTTAACCATCTGGTTAAATGAAAGGGCCCACATATCATAGGGCCATTAGGATAACTAGACCCTAATTAAACTAACTAAATTCTAATTAATACTAACTAATCAGGCGGGGCCCACTAGGCAGCGGCATAGAGCCCTGCCCCTCCAGTGGCTGGGCGTGCTCAGGAGCAGAGGCTCCGGCTGCCCCTGAAGGAAATATGCCCTAGAGGCAATAATAAAGTTGTTATTTATATTTCCTTATATGATGACAAATTTTTATTATTCATGCTAGAATTGTATTAGCTGGAAACTTGATACATGTGTGAATTCATAGAAAAAACAAAGTGTCCCTAGTATGCCTCTACTTGACTAGCTCGTTAATCAAAGATGGTTAAGTTTCCTAACCATATACATGTGTTGTCATTTGATGAGCGGGATCACATCATTAGGAGAATGATGTGATGGATAAGACCCATCTATTAGTTTAGCATAATGATCATTAAGTTTTATTGCTATTGCTTTCTTCATGACTTATACATATTCCTCTGACTATGATATTACGCAACTCTCGAATACCGGAGGAACACCTTGTGTGCTATCAAACATCACAACGTAACTGGGTGATTATAAAGATGCTCCACAGGTGTCTTCGAAGGTGTTTGTTGGGTTGGCATAGACCAAGATTAGGATTTGTCACTCCGAGTATCGGAGAGGTATCTCTGGGCCCTCTTGGTAATGCACATCACTATAAGCCTTGCAAGCAATGTGACTAATCAGTTAGTTGCGGGATGATGCATTATGGAATGAGTAAAGAGACTTGCCAGTAACAAGATTAAACTAGGTATGATGATACCGACGATCGAATCTCGGGCAAGTAACATACCGATGACAAAGAGAATAACGTATGTTGTCATTACAGTTTGACCGATAAAGATCTTCATAGAATATGTAGGAACCAATATGAGCATCTAGATTCCGCTATTGGTTATTGACCGAAGATGTGTCTCGGTCATGTCTACATAGTTCTCGAACCCGTAGGGTCCACACGCTTAACGTTCGATGACGATTTGTATTATGAGTTATGTGTTTTGGTGACCGAAGATTGTTCGGAGTCCCGGATGAGATCACAAACATGAAGAGGAGTCTCGAAATAGTCGAGAGGTAAAGATTGATATATTGGACAAAGGTATTCAGACACCAGAATGGTTTCGGGACGTTTTGGATATTTATCGGGGTATCAAGGGGTTACCGGAACCCCCCGGGGAAGTAATGGGCCTTCATGGGCCATAGTCGAGAAAGAGAGGGGAGCCCGCAGGGTGGCCCCCCCCCCAGGGAGTCCGAATTGGACAAGGGGGAGGGGGCGCGCCCCCCTTTCCTCTTTCCCTCTACCTCTCCCTCTCCTTCCCTCTTTCCCCCTCCACGAGAAAGGAAAAGAGGGGGCGAATCCTACTAGGAGTGGAGTCCTAGTAGGACTCCCCCCCTTTGTGCGCCCCCTTGGTGGCCGGCCTCCTCCTCCCCTCCTTCATATACGGGGGCAGGGGGCACCCCAAAGCACAACAGTTGTTCTCTTAGCCATGTGTGGTGCCCCCCTCCACAGTTTACTCCTCCGGACATAGCGTTGTAGTGCTTGGGCGAAGCCCTGCGCGGATCACATCACCATCACCGTCACCACCCCGCCGTGCTGACAAAACTCTCCCTCGACCCTCTGCTGGATCAAGACTTTGAGGGACGTCATCGAGCTGAACGTGTGCTAAACTCAGAGGTGCCGTACTGAAAGTGCAACTATCCCTAGGTGGTTTTGGTAATTTATAACAACATATAGCTCATTGAGCTAATGCTGTTTCAAGATGATTATTTCAGTAAAGCTCAATGATTGGCATGGCTTGGATGTGAAAGTGGAACCCTCAAAATGCTAAGGACAAAGAATTGGCTCAAGCTCAAAAGTTCAAGACTCTTCATTTTATGTTTTAGTGATCCAAGATCACATTGAGTCTTTAGGAAAAGCCAATACTATCAAGGAGGGATGATGTGTTGCTTAATGAGCCTCTTGCTTTATGTGCTTAATGATATGCTCCAAAATCCTCAGCTACTTTCCCATATCCACAAATGACCTAAACCCTAAGCCAAACTCGGTCATACCGATTCTTTCATTCCGGCGCCACCGAGTTTCACTTGTCATTTGCCACTGCCAAACCCTAACAATTCGGTCCTACCGATAAGGATCTCGGTCTCACCAAGATGGGCTTGCAAACTCTCTGTTTCCCTTTCATAACTTTTCGGTCTCACCGACAGAGCGAATCGGTCCCACCGAGAATGCAAGGTAAACTCTATGTTTCCTTCTTGTAACTTTTCGGTCTCACCGAAAGAGCAAGTCGGTCCCACCGAGTTTGCCTGACCAACTCTCTGGTTAGCTTATTGCCAAACTCGGTCTCACCGAGTTTGTGCAATCGGTCTCACCGAGATTACATTATGCCCAAACCCTAACCGAATCGGTCCTACCGAGTTGCATGTCAGTCCCACCGAAATTCCTAACGGTCACTAGGTTTACCATTTCGGTCCAACCGAGTTTTCTGATTCGGTCCCACCGAGATTGGTAAATTGTGTGTAACGGTTGGATTTTGTGTGGAGGCTATAAATACCCCTCCACCTCCTCTTCACTCGTGGAGAGAGCCATCAGAACACATACATCATTCCAACTCATATGTTTTGAGAGAGAACCACCTACTCATGTGTTGAGACCAAGATATTCCATTCAAACCATATGAATCTTGATCTCTAGCCTTCCCCAAGTTGCTTTCCACTCAAATCTTCTTTCCACCAGATTCAAATCATATGAGAGAGAGTTGAGTGTTGGGGAGACTATCATTTGAAGCACAAGAGCAAGGAGTTCATCATCAACACACCATTTGTTACTTCTTGGAGAGTGGTGTCTCCTAGATTGGCTAGGTGTCACTTGGGAGCCTCCGACAAGATTGTGGAGTTGAACCAAGGAGTTTGTAAGGGCAAGGAGATCGCCTACTTCGTGAAGATCTACCGCTAGTGAGGCAAGTCCTTCGTGGGCGATGGCCATGGTGGGATAGACAAGGTTGCTTCTTCGTGGACCCTTCGTGGGTGGAGCCCTCCGTGGACTCGCGCAACCATTACCCTTCGTGGGTTGAAGTCTCCATCAACGTGGATGTAGGATAGCACCACCTATCCGAACCACGGGAAAAACATCCGTGTCTCCAATAGCGTTTGAACTCTCCAAACCCTTCCCTTTATATTCTTGCAAGTTGCATGCTTTACTTTCCGCTGCCAATACACTCTTTGCATGCTTGCTTGAATTGTGTAATGATTGCTTGACTTGTCCTAAGATAGCTAAAAACTGCCAAGAACTAAAATTGGGAAAAGGTTAAGTTTTTATTTGGTCAAGTAGTCTAATCACCCCCCCCCTCTAGACATACTTTCGATCCTACAAGTGGTATCAGAGCTTTGGTCTCCATTTTCCTTGATCTCGATAGCTTTTGGTGGTCATAGCCTTGGTTTCACAACCTAGGAGAGTATGGCGTCTAGCGAGGGAAACTATCACCGTAGAGGTCCTTACTTTGATGGTACTAATTTTGCTAGTTGGAAGCATAAAATGAAAATGCATATTCTTGGACATAACCCCGCCGTATGGGCTATTGTTTGTGTTGGCTTGCAATGTGAGTTCTTCGATGGGAGGGAACCAAACCGTGAAGCTACCGTGGATGAGTTGAAGATGTTGCAATACAATGCTCAAGCTTGTGATATTCTCTTCAATGGATTGTGCCCCGAAGAATTCAACAAAATCAGCCGCCTTGAGAATGCAAAGGAAATTTGGGACACTTTGATTGATATGCACGAAGGTACTGTCTCCGTCAAGGAATCCAAATTGGATGTGCTCCAAAGTCAACTTGACAAGTTCAAGATGAAGGATGGTGAAGGTGTCGCCGAAATGTACTCTAGGCTTGCTCTCATCACAAATGAGATTGTCGGCTTAGGAAGTGAAGAGATGACCGATAGATTTATCATCAAGAAGATCCTAAGAGCCTTGGATGGGAAATATGACACCGTGTGCACATTGATTCAAATGATGCCCAATTACAAAGATCTCAAGCAAACGGAAGTGATTGGAAGGATTGTTGCTCATGAGATGTCACTCAAGGATAAAGAGGAACTTCACAACAAATCAAGTGGTGCCTACAAAGCCTCATGTGAAGTCCCCACATCATCAAGTGAAAAGCAAACCTTCAATGAAGAATTGAGCTTAATGGTGAAGAACTTCAACAAGTTCTACAAGAGTAGAAGAAAATATAGAAGCTTCAAGTCAAGGTCCTACAATGACAAAAGATCTTCTAGTCGAGAGCGAAACTGCTACAATTGTGGAAGACCCAGACACTATTCCAATGAGTGTACGGCTCCCTACAAGAGAAGAGAAGATTCTCCAAAAAGAAGAAGCAAAGAATCACCACCAAGAGAGAGAAGGAGTAGAGATGATCGTTATGAACGGAGATACTCACGGAGAAGCAAGGATTCGGAAAGGAAAGAAAAATCATCAAGGAGCTACACAAAACGAAGACATCAAGCTCATGTTGGTGAATGGGTATCCGGCTCCAACTCCGACAGCCACTCCGAGAGAAGTTATCACTCCGACTCCGAAGATACTCAAGATGAAGGTGTTGCCGGTCTAGCACTTGTGTCAACCAACTCCTACGACATATTTGACTCACCAAATGAAGGAATGGGAAGATGCTTCATGGCCAAAGAGAAAGGAGTGTACAAGAGCCTTGCTGGGAGTAAGCAATTCGAGGAAATTGTGCGCAAGCAAGGAATGCACCGGAAGAATCAAGGTGTTTGTTTTGAACGAAAGTTCAATGCCAATGGAGTTGAATGGGAAGAAGATCAATACCCCAAGACAAAGTTTGTTCCTCAACAAGAGAAGTATGACACTTCTTTCAAGGGGAAACAAGCTCAAGATGATCTTCCACCACAAGACTACAAGCAAAAAGGCAAGGACAAGCTTCAAGAGGAGATTGATGCATTTGAAGAAGCTCCTAAGACCTTAGTCAAGTGGATTCCCAAGACCACGTCAAGTTCCACTTCATCAAGTACGACTACAACTCCAAGGATTCCCATCAAGATGGTGTGGATCCAAAAGAAGAAGAACTAGAGAGTTCTTGAGGGTGACTCCGCCAACATATTTCATTCTCATCATTTTGGCAAGAACAAGTGCAATCAACTTCCACATCATGCACTAGTTCAAGGAGTCACAAACCCTCTTGTTGGTAAGACAAGGGACAAGGTAACCTAAAGTTTTCATGGACATCATCTTGTGTATGTATCACTCTATGTCTATGGATATCCTTGTTTGTTCCTTGTGGGACTAACCCATGTAGGTATTGAAAGTGCAATTCACTCAAATGGATAGCTCCAAGTGATCTACATCAACATTGAGCATCCACATCTTCAACATCTACATGAAGTCATCATCGACAAAACCCAAGGTTAGTTCATCCCTCTTAGGGGGGATATCACATCTAAGGGGAGCTTTACTCTAAGACTTGAGCTAAAGCAACTCCAAAGATGTGAATACAACAATGCTTTATGTAAAAGTGGTAACCCCACTTGAGCTTAAACGATGAGTATGACCTACGATCAAGTGTTCCCACTTGACTCCTAAGTCAATATACTCATATATAGATGACCCAGTCATCGCAAATTGCTTGATAGATGCTAGAATTGTTTGTGCATGCTTTGCCACATATTTCATTTGCCATCTTATTGTGTGAGCATGTTGGTGCATATTTTACTCATTCGAGGACATCCACTTGTTGTTTTGATTCCTTGGCTTTATCTTCTTTTGCCAAGTGGATGGACAAGAATGCCTAAGAACCTCCTCTAGCTATCTATGTTTTTCTCGTCTCAAACTCTATTCATGCTGCATCACAAAACTTGATCAAGTCAGATTCGAACCACTCTGTGTGAGGAGCGCTCGGAGTCCCCGATTTGTCATAGACTTAAACTTCCAAAACCTCTTTGTGATTCTCGGTCTGACCGATACCATACTTTCGATCCTACCGATATCATTAAGTTGATCTAGGTTTTCGATCTCAGTGCAACCGATTTGAACCACTCGGTCACACCGAGTTGCAATAACTGTATACAGTTTTGCATCTCGGTGCCACCGAGTTGTTCCACTCGGTCACACTGACAGGGTCGGGCTATATATAGTGACGGGCAGAATTTTGGAAATTTCTCCGAAACCTCTTCGCCCGCGCATAGCTCGCTCTGCCTCCTGGGTCTCCGGATCATCCTCCTCGCCGCCAGCAGCCTCAAGCCGTTGGTCTCCATCGCCGTCAACGGAATTTTTGCCCCGCCGTTGCCGCCGTAGCGAGTCTCCGCCGAACTAGGGTATGGACTCGATCTTTGTGCTATTCTTCAATCCGATTCCTAGCACATTGTGATCATCATGATTCTTTCCACGTTTGATAAACTCCTATCCAGTCAATGAACTCGTAGATTAGGTTTAATTCGAAAATTTTAGGGTTAGGTTTCCGCCGAAACCATCTCGGACCCACTGAGTTGAAAAACTCGGTCCCACCGATTTGGCTTATGCCATTGCACAAGTAAAACTCGGTCTGACCGAGAATTACTTATCGGTGTGACCGATTTTGGAACTCTGTGAAACCCTAGCAGTCTCGGTGCCACCGAACTGTGACTCGGTCTGACCGAGTTCACTAGTTCTGGTGCCAACACTGCTTCGGTGTCACCGAGTTTGAAAATTGGTAGATCCGAGATGATCTTAGTGGGAAACTAAAACTAAGTTTTTGAATTATTCTTTTGCAAAAATCTCTGCATTTTGTGATGCTCATCCACTCTATCTCATCTATAATCTATTCACAGGGTCAGCAGTCTGTTTGCATCATGTCAGACCAAAGTGATAGCCAGAACTTGTCAGAGCAGCAAGTACAGTTGAGTGAGGGCACTAGCCCCTCAAGTTCCTCAGATGATGGCAGCAGGAGCACACCCAACAACCTGCCTAAAGCTGCCACACGTCGAAGGAAGAAGAAAACCTCATATTCTGAAGATGAGGACTATGTGGCAGAGGAAGAGGCCACATCAAAGAGAGCTGAGCCAGCAGCAGGCACAAAGCCAGGCCTGAAAATCAAAAGGCCAGCAGGCAAGCAGCCCATGTCAAAGGCTAAGGCTTCAACTGTGAAGCCTGCTCCCATTGAGCCCATTGCTGCTGAAGGCAAGAAAAGGAAAGAACGAGTGAAGAAGACTGTGGCCAGAGTGCTTGGGAAGGCCTCCATCATGGTATATGAGGAGGAGGAAGAAGAAGAGGTTGCTGCACCAGCACCCAAGGCAGCCAAACTTATGGGAGATGCCATAAGGTCAGGGACAGCTGCATCCAAGCCCAAGGCTGCATCTAAGCCTAAGAGTGCACCAAAGAGAAACACCAGAAGCATCCCAGCCACTGAGAAGAACAAGGCCCCAGTGCCTGAAGTTGCAGAGGAAGAAGAAGAAGAGCATGTCCTTAGGAAGCTCAAGCCCAAGATCCCAGACCACAACGATGCTCATCCTGTGGCTGAGGACATGAAGCTCAGGAGAGATTCAGGGCTGAGGAAGTGGAGAGAAGCAGATCCATATGCTTCTAGGAGAAGGACTACAATGGACTACCGGTTTCATACCAAGGAGCAGCAGGATTTCTATGAGACTGTTTTGCTTGACAAGAAGCCAATGGTGTGTGACATGAGATGGGTCGACTGGACCTACATAAAGGAGAATGAGGAATACTACCCTGGAGTACATGACAGTTTCAGTGCATGTGGAGTGGCAGACTTTGTTGGGCAGAAGCTCACAAAGTGGAACGAGGAGCTAATCATGCAATTCTACTCCACAGCACACTTTTATCCGGATGGCAGGATCACTTGGATGTCAGAGGGTACAAGGTACCAATCCACTGTTGAGGAATGGGCAAGGTTGATCAATGCCCCAGAGGAGCAAGCAGATGACTTGGACATTTATGCCAAGAAGAAGATGGACCACAACACCATGTCCAACATGTACAAAGAGATTCCGAATGAAGCACTTGACACGTTCAAGTTTGGCTCAGTGCACTATCTTCTTTCAGGATTGCCTACGATCAACTGGATCCTTAGGCATACTCTTCTGCCCAAGTCTGGAGATCACAAGATGATCAGAGGTCACGCGATCAATTTGCTTCATGTTTTTGACGTGCCCCAAAAATTCAAAGTCATGAGTCTCATAGTGGAAACAATCAAGAGGACAGCAGCAGACCAGAAGAGGAGCTGTGGATATGCTCCATAGATTCAGGAGCTCATCAACTCCAAGATGGGCACGGGCATATACCTCTTGGATAAGGAACATCTGCCCATCCGTCCAGATTTCGAGGATAACCAAGTGGTCATGACTAAGAATGAGCCATCATTTGTCCATGCACAAGCTCAGAAGGAGAAGGCGAAGAAGGAGAAAGCTGCCAGGATGCCTACTCAAGCGGAGGCATCTGATTACTTCCTGAAAACCAAACAAGAGCAGCTTGGTTACCTGATTGCGTCCACCCTGCGTATTGAGCAAGGACTTGCCACCCTGACTCAGAACCAGGCAAGCCTAGAGAGGATCATGGAACAGAGGTTCTATGACATGGACATCAAAGTGACAGAGATACAGACCGCCGTGGAGCGGCTTCAGGAGGACATGAATGAGAGGAGAGGCAGGACCATGACTGATGCTTTTGCGAGGGTGCCACGAGGTCCGAGGTCCTCTGCATTGCCAGTTGCTGACACCAGAGCCACAACGTCTGCGCCAGCCACAGCCACAGTTCCACCAGCTCCAGCATCCACTTCAGCCTCGACTCCGACCACGTCTACTGAAGGCTTCGTCCTTGGAGTGCTCCGGACTCCACCACCACCTGAAGATCAAGCCTGAGCGTCGACTTAGCACTATGCATTTTCTAGGAACTTTTTGGTAACTTGTTGCCAAAGGGGGAGAAAATGTATAGATCATAGGCTTCGAGAGAGAGTGTTGCTTTTATTCTCTCTTGTTTATTTGGTGGTTTTTCGAACTTTGTTTGCTTGTGTGTGAGATACAATGCCCTTATGTTTGTGAGACATCGATGATCATGTGTTTGATCATAAGCTACACTTAATGTTTGCTTAAATATTATCATTCTATCTATCGTTTGTGATCATTCACTATTCTTGGTGATGAGTGCATGTATTTCAATCTTATCATTTTTTAGCGCTCCACCAAGATGTATGTGACATGGAAGAGTAACCCATGATTCTAACTCCTTGTGCATTTGCAGTCCAAAGAAATTTTAAATATGCACAAATTTAGGGGGAGCTCTTATTTGTCACATACTTCTCAAAGCGACGATATATTTCATGCTTATTATCATTTGTCGAAGCTTTGATCTATATGTTGTCATCAATTACCAAAAAGGGGGAGATTGAAAGTGCAACTATCCCTAGGTGGTTTTGGTAATTTATAACAACATATAGCTCATTGAGCTAATGTTGTTTCAAGATGATTATTTCAGGAAAGCTCAATGATTGGCATGGCTTGGATGTGAAAGTGGAACCCTCAAAATGCTAAGGACAAAGAATTGGCTCAAGCTCAAAAGTTCAAGACTCTTCATTTTATGTTTTAGTGATCCAAGATCACATTGAGTCTTTAGAAAAAGCCAATACTATCAAGGAGGGATGAGGTGTTGCTTAATGAGCCTCTTGCTTTATGTGCTTAATGATATGCTCCAAAATCCTCAGCTACTTTCCCATATCCACAAATGACCTAAACCCTAAGCCAAACTCGGTCATACCGATTCTTTCATTCCGGCGCCACCGAGTTTCACTTGTCATTTGCCACTGCCAAACCCTAACAATTCGGTCCTACCGATAAGGATCTCGGTCTCACCAAGATGGGCTTGCAAACTCTCTGTTTCCCTTTCGTAACTTTTCAGTCTCACCGAAAGAGCGAATCGGTCCCACCGAGAATGCAAGGTAAACTCTATCTTTCCTTCTTGTAACTTTTCGGTCTCACCGAAAGAGCAAGTCGGTCCCACCGAGTTTGCCTGACCAACTCTCTGGTTAGCTTATTGCCAAACTCGGTCTCACCGAGTTTGTGCAATCGGTCTCACCGAGATTACGTTATGCCCAAACCCTAACCGAATAGGTCCTACCGAGTTGCATGTCAGTCCCACCGAAATTCCTAACGGTCACTAGGTTTACCATTTCGGTCCAACCGAGTTTTCTGATTCGGTCCCACCGAGATTGGTAAATTGTGTGTAACGGTTGGATTTTGTGTGGAGGCTATAAATACCCCTCCACCTCCTCTTCACTCGTGGAGAGAGCCATCAGAACACATACATCATTCCAACTCATATGTTCTGAGAGAGAACCACCTACTCATGTGTTGAGACCAAGATATTCCATTCAAACCATATGAATCTTGATCTCTAGCCTTCCCCATGTTTCTTTCCACTCAAATCTTCTTTCCACCAGATTCAAATCATATGAGAGAGAGTTGAGTGTTGGGGAGACTATCATTTGAAGCACAAGAGCAAGGAGTTCATCATCAACACACCATTTGTTACTTCTTGGAGAGTGGTGTCTCCTAGATTGGCTAGCTGTCACTTGGGAGCCTCCGACAAGATTGTGGAGTTGAACCAAGGAGTTTGTAAGGGCAAGGAGATCGCCTACTTCGTGAAGATCTACCGCTAGTGAGGCAAGTCCTTCGTGGGCGATGGCCATGGTGGGATAGACAAGTATGCTTCTTCGTGGACCCTTCGTGGGTGGAGCCCTCCATGGACTCGCGCAACCGTTACCCTTCGTGGGTTGAAGTCTCCATCAACATGGATGTAGGATAGCACCACGTATCCGAACCACGGGAAAAACATCCGTGTCTCCAATAGCGTTTGAACTCTCCAAACCCTTCCCTTTATATTCTTGCAAGTTTCATGCTTTACTTTCCGCTGCCAATACACTCTTTGCATGCTTGCTTGAATTGTGTAATGATTGCTTGACTTGTCCTAAGATAGCTAAAAACTGCCAAGAACTAAAATTGGGAAAAGGTTAAGTTTTTATTTGGTCAAGTAGTCTAATCACCCCCCCTCTAGACATACTTTCGATCCTACACGTACGTTCGGTACTAGATCAGTTGGGTCGTGAAGACGTTCGACTAAATCAACTGCGTTAACCTAACGCTTCCGCTTTCGGTCTATGAGGGTATGTGGAAAGACTCTCCCCCTCTCGTTGCTACGCATCTCCTAGATAGATCTTGCGTGATCGTAGGATTTGTTTTGAAATTGTATGTTATGTTCCCCGACAATGGCATCCGAGCTAGGTCTATGCGTAGATGATATGCATGAGTAGAACACAAAGAGTTGTGGGCGATAACAGTCATCCTGCTTACCACCAATGTCTTATTTTGATTCGGCGGTATTGTTGGTTGAAGCGGCCCGGACCAACCTTACATGACCACGTTCATGAGACTGGTTCCACCGACAGACATGCAACTTGTTTTCCATAAAGGTGGCTGGCGGGTGTCTGTTTCTCCAACTTTATTTGAATCGAATTTGACTATGGCTGGTCCTTGTTGAAGGTTAAAACAACACACTTGACGAAAGATCGTTGTGGTTTTGATGCGTAGGCAAGAACGGTTCTTGCTAGAAGCTCGTAGCAACCACGTAAAACTTGCAACAACAAAGTATAGGACATCTAACTTGTTTTCTCAGGGCATATTGTGATGTGATATGGGCAAGCCATGATGTGATATAAGTTATTGTATGAGATGATCATGTTTTTTAAAAGTTATCGGCAACTAGCAGGAGCCTTATGGTTGTCGCTTTATTGTATGAAATGCAATCACCATGTAAATGCTTTACTTTATCACTATGCGGTAGCGATAGTTGTCGAAGCAATAGTTGGCGAGATGACAATGACACTATGATGGAGATCAAGGTGTCAAGCCAGTGATGATGGAGATCATGACGATGCTTTGGAGATGGAGATCAAAGGCACAAGATGATGATGGCCATATCATGTCACACATTTTGATTGCATGTGATGTTTATCTTTTATGCATCTTATTTTGCTTAGTACAGCGGTAACATTATAAGATGATCCCTCACTAAATTTCAAGGTATAAGTGTTCTCCCTGAGTATGCATCGTTGCTACAATTCATCGTGCCGAGACACCACGTGATGATCGGGTGTGATAAGCTCTACATTCACATACAACGGGTGCAAGACAGTTTTGCACGTGCAGAATACTCGGGTTAAACTTGACGAGCCTAGCATATGCAGATATGGCCTCGGAACACTAAGACCGAAAGGTCGAACGTGAATCATATAGTATATATGATCAACATAGAGATGTTCACCATTGAAAACTACTCCATCTCACATGATGATCGGACATGGTTTAGTTGATATGGATCATGTGATCATTTAGATGACTAGAGGGATGTCTATCTAAGTGGGAGTTCTTAAGTAATATGATTAATTGAACTTAAATTTATCATGAACTTAGTCCTGATAGTTTTTGCATATCTATGTTGTTGTAGATCAATGGCCTATGCTACCGTTCCCTTGAATTTTAATGCGTTCCTAGAGAAAGCTAAGTTGAAAGATGATGGTAGCAACTACATGGCTGGGTCCGTAACTTGAGAATTATCCTCATTGCTGCACAAAAGAATTACGTCCTTGAAGCACCGCTAGGTGCAAGGCCCGCTGCAGGAGCAACTCCGGACGTTATGAACGTCTGGCAAACTAAAGCTGATGACTACTCGATAGTTCAGTGTGCCATGCTTTACGGCTTAGAATCGGGACTTCAAAGACGTTTTGAACGTCATGGAGCATATGAGATGTTCCAGGAGTTGAAGTTAATATTTCAAGCAAATGCCCAAGTTGAGAGATATGAAGTCGCCAACAAGTTCTATAGCTACAAGATGGAGGAGAATAGTTCTGTCAGTGAACACATACTCAGAATGTCTGGGTACCATAACCACTTGACTTAGCTGGGAGTTAACCTTCCTGATGATAGTGTCATTGACAGAGTTCTTCAATCACTGCCACCAAGCTATAAAGGCTTTGTGATGAACTGTAATATGCAAGGGATGGAAAAGACAATTCCCGAGCTCTTCACAATGCTTAAGGCAACGGAGGTAGAAATCAAGAAGGAGCATCAAGTGTTGATGGTTAACAAGACCACTAGTTTCAAGAAAAAGGGCAAAGGGAAGAAGGGGAACTTCAAGAAGAATAGCAAGCAAGTTGCTGCCCAAGGGAAGAAGCCCAAGTCTGGACCTAAGCCTGAAACTGAGTGCTTCTATTGCAAAGGGACTGGTCACTGTAAGCGGAACCGCCCCAAGTATTTGGCGGATAAGAAGGATGACAAAGTGGAAGGTATATTTGATATACATGTTATTGATGTGTACCTTATTAATGCTCATAGTAGCGCCTGGGTATTTGATACTGGTTATGTTGCTCATATTTGCAACTCGAAATAGGGGCTATGGATTAAACAAAGATTGGCTAAGGACGTGGTGACAATGCACGTTGGAAATGGTTCCAAGGATGATGTGATCGCCGTCGGCACGCTACCTCTACATCTACCTTCGAGATTAGTTTTAGACCTGAATAATTTTTATTTGGTGCCAGCGTTAAGCATGAACATTATATCTGAGTCTTGTTTGATGCGAGACGGTTATTCATTTAAATCAGAGAATAATGGTTGTTCTATTTATATGAGTAATATCTTTTATGGTCATGCACCCATGACGAGTGGTCTATTTTTGTTGAATCTTGATCGTAGTGATACACATATTCATAATACTGAAGCCAAAAGATGCAAAGTTAATAATGATAGTAAAATTTATTTGTGGCGCTGCGGTGTATGTCATATTGGTGTAAAGTGCATGAAGAAACTCCATTTGATGGGCTTTTGGAATCACTTGATGCTTGCGAACCATGCCTCATGGGCAAGATGACCAAGACTCCGTTCTCCGGAATAATGGAGCGAGCCACTGACTTATTGGAAATAATACATACTGATGTATGCGGTCCGATGAGTGTTGAGGCTCATGATAGGCATTGTTATTTTCTGACCTTCACAGATGGTTTGAGCAGATATGGGTATATCTACTTAATGAAACATAAGTCTGAAACATTTGAAAAGTTCAAAGAATTTCAGAGTGAAGTGGAAACTCATCGTAACAAGAAAATAAAGTTTATACGATCTGATCACGGAGGCGAATATTTGAGTTACGAGTTTGGCCTTCATTTGAAACAATGTGGAATAGTTTCGCAACTCACGCCACCTGGAACACCACAGCGTAATGGTGTGTCCAAACATCGTAACCATACTTTATTAGATATGGTCCGATCTATGATGTCTCTTACCGATTTACCACTATCATTTTGGGGCTATGCTTTAGAGACAGTTGCATTCACATTAAATAGGTCACCATCTAAATTCGTTGAGACGACACCATATGAACTGTGGTTTAGCAAGAAACCTAATCTGTCGTTTCTTAAATTTGGGGTTGTGATGCTTATGTGAAAATGCTTCAGCCTAATAAGCTCGAACCCAAATCGGATAAATGTTTCTTCATAGGATACCGAAAAGAAACTGTTGGGTACACCTTCTATCACAGATCCGAAGGCAAGATTTTCATTACTAAGAATGGATCCTTTCTAGAGAAGGAGTTTCTCTCGAAAGAAGTGAGTGGCAGGAAAGTATAACTTGATGAGGTAATTGTACCTTCTCCCAAACTGGAAAGTAGTTCATCATAGAAATTAGTACACAATTAGTGAGGAAGCTAATGATGATGATCATGAAACTTCAGATCAAGTAACTACCAAACCTCATAGGTCAACCAGAGTATGGTCCGCACTAGAGTGGTACAGTAACCCTGTTCTAGAGGTCATGTTACTTGACCATGATGAACCTGAAGGAAATATGCCCTAGAGGCAACAATAAAGTTATTATTTATTTCCTCATATGATGACAAATGTTTATTGTTCATGCTAGAATTGTATTAACCGGAAACTTAGTACATGTGTGAATACATAGACAAACAGAGTGTCACTAGTATGCCTATACTTGACTAGCTCGCTGAATCAACGATGGTTAAGTTTCCGAGCCATAGACATAAGTTGTCATTTGATTAACGGGATCACATCATTAGAGAATGATGTGATTGACTTGACCCATGCTGTTATCTTAGCACAATGATCGTTTAGTTTGTTGCTACTGCTTTCTTCATGACTTATACATGTTCCTCTGACTATGAGTTTATGCAACTCCCGAATACCGGAGGAACACTTTGTGTGCTACCAAACATCACAACGCAACTGGGTGATTATAAAGGTGCTCTATAGGTGTCTCCGATGGTACTTGTTGAGTTGGCATAGATCAAGATTAGGATTTGTCACTCCGATTGTCGGAGAGGTATCTCTGGGCCCTCTCGGTAATGCACATCACTATAAGCCTTGCAAGCAATGTGACTAATGAGTTAGTTACGGGATGTAGCATTACGGAACGAGTAAAGAGACTTGCAGTAATGAGATTGATCTAGGTATTGAGATACCGACGATCGAATCTCGGGCAAGTAACATACCGGCGACAAAGGGAACAACGTATACCATTGTGCGGTTTGACCGATAAAGATCTTTGTAGAATATGTAGGAACCAATATGAGCATCCAGGTTCCGCTATTGGTTATTGACCGGAGATGAGTCTCGGTCATGTCTACATAGTTCTCGAACCCATAGGGTCCCCACGCTTAATGTTCGGTGACGATCGGTATTACGAGTTTATGTGATTTGATGTACCGAAGGTAGTTCGGAGTCCCGGATTTGATCACGGACATGACGAGGAGTCTCTAAATGGTTGAGACGTAGAGAACGATATATTGGAAGCCTATATTTGGATATCAGAATGGTTCCGACTGGTTCAGGCTTTTTTCGGAGTACCGGGAGGTTTACCGGAATATGGGCCTTATTGGGCCTTAGTGGAATAGAGGAGAGGGAAAGGAAAAGAGGGAGGCCTGCCCCCCAAGCCCAATCCGAATTGGGAGGGGGTCGGCCCCCCTTCCCTTCCTCCCTCTCTCCTCCTTCCTTCCTCTCCTACTCCTACTTGGAACGGCTCCTACTTCTACTAGGAAAGGGGGGAATCCTAATCCCGGTGGGAGTAGGACTCCCCCAGGGAGCGCCATAGAGAGGGCCGGCCCTCCCCTCCTCCACTCCTTTATATACGGGGGAGGGGGCACCCCATGGACACACAAGTTGATCAGTTGATCTTTTGGCCGTGTGCGGTGCCCCCCTCAACCATAATCCACCTCGGTTATATCGTAGCGGTGCTTAGGCGAAGCCCTGTTCCCGTAGCATCATCATCACCATCATCACGCTGTCGTGCTGACGAAACTCTCCCTCGAAGCTCTACTGGATCGTGAGTTCGTGAGACGTCACCGAGCTGACCGTGTGCAGATCGCGGAGGTGCCGTGAGTGGTACTAGGGATTGGTCGATCGTGAAGACGTACGACCACATCAACCGTGTTGTCATAACACTTCTGCTTACGGTCTACGAGGATACGTGGATGACACTCTTCCCTCTTGTTGCTATGCATCACCATGATCTTGTGTGTGCGTAGGATTTTTTTTGAAATTACTACGTTCCCCAACAGTGGCATCCGAGCCAGGTGTACGCGTAGATGTCATATGCACGAGTAGAACACAAAGGAGTTGTGAGCGTGGGTATATACATATTTTCGCCGTCACTAGTTGATTCTTGATTCAGCGATATTGTTGGATGAAGCGGCCCAGACCGACATTACGTGTACGCTTACACGAGACTGGTTCTACCGACGTGTTTGGCATACAGGTGGCTAGTGGGTGTTTGTTTCTCCAGCTTTAGTTGAATCCGATTCAATGAACAGGGTTCTTTCTGAAGATCAAAAAGCAATCACTATACCACGTTGTGGTTTTTTATGCGTAGGTAAGAATGGTTCTTGCTCATCCCATAGCAGCCATGTAAAACTTGCAACAACAAAGTAGAGGACGTCTAACTTGTTTTTGCAGGGCATGTTGGGATGTGATACGGTCAAGACCTGATGAGATATAATTTGTTGTATGAGATGATCATGTTTTGTTAAAGTTATCGGCAACTGGCAGAAGCCTTATGGTGTCTCTTTATTGCATAAGATGCAAGTGCCATGTAATTGCTTTACTTTATCGCTATGAGATAGCAATAGTTGCAAAAGCAATAGTTGGTGAGACGAGCATGCGACGACACATTGATAGAGATCTACATGATGCAGATCATGGTGTCATGCCGGTGACGATAGAGATCATGACGGTACTTTGGAGATGGAGATCAAAGGCGCAAGATGATCATGGCCATATCATGTCACATATTTTGATTGCATGTGATGTTTATCCTTTATGCATCTTATTTTCCTTAGTTCGGTGGTAGCACTATAAGATGATCTCTCACTAAATTTCAAGGTATAAGTGTTCTCCCTGAGTATGCACCATTGCGACAGTTCGTCGTGCCGAGACACCACGTGATGATCGGGTGTGATAAGCTCTATGTTCACATACAACGGGTGCAAGCCAGTTTTGCGCACGCGAAATACTCGGGTTAAACTTGACGAGCCTAGCATATGCAGATATGGCCTCGGAACACTGGAGACCAAAAGGTCGAGCGTGAATCATATAGTAGATATGATCAACATAGTGATGTTCACCATTGAAAACTACTCCATCTCACGTGATGATTGGACATGGTTTAGTTGATTTGGATCACGTGATCATTTAGATGACTAGAGGGATGTCTATCTAAGTGGGAATTCTTAAGTGATATGATTAATTGAACTTCAATTTATCATGAACTTAGTCTTGATAGTATTTGCATAACTATGTTGTAGATCAATAGCTCGCGACGTAGCTCCCCGTTTATTTTGATATGTTCCTAGAGAAAAACTAAGTTGAAAGATGTTAGTAGCAATGATGCGGATTTGATCCGTGATCTGAGTATTATCCTCATTGCTGCATAGAAGAATTATGTCCTTGATGCACCTCTAGGTGACAGACCGATTGCAGGAGCAGATGCAGACATTATAGATGTTTGGCGAGCTCTATATGATGACTACTTGATAGTTTAGTGCACCATGCTTTATGGCTTAGAATCGGGGCTTCAAAGATGTTTTGAACGCCACGGAGCATATGAGATGTTCCAAGAGTTGAAATTAGTATTTTAGACTCATGCCCAAGTCGAAAGGTATGAGACCTTTGACAAGCACTTTGCCTACAAGATGGAGGAGAATAGCTCAGCTAGTGAGCATGTGCTCAGAATGTCTGAGTACTACAATCACTTGAATCAAGTGGGAGTTAATCTTCCAGATAAGATAGTGATTGACAGAGTTCTCTAGTCACTATCACCAAGTTACTAGAACTTCGTGATGAACTATAATATGCATGGGATAACATAAACGATTCCCAAGCTCTTCGTGATGCTAAAATCGACGAAGGTAGAAATCAAGAAAAGCATCAAGTGTTGATGGTTGACAAGGCCACTAGTTTCAAGAAAAGGGAAAAGGGAATAAGGGGAACTTCAAGAAGAACGACAAGAAAGTTGCTGCTCAATTGAAGAAGCCGAAGTCTAGACCTAAGCCTGAGACTAAGTGCTTCTACTGCAAAGGGACTGGTCACTGGAAGCAGAACTGCCCCAAGTATTTGGCGGATAAGAAGGATGGCAAAGTGAACAAAGGTATATTTGATATACATGTTATTGATGTGTACTTTACTAGTGTTTATAGCAACCCCTCGGTATTTGATACTAGTTCAGTTGCTGAGATTAGTAACTCGAAACGGGAGTTGCGGAATGAATAGAGACTAGTTAACGGTGAAGTGACGATGTGTGTTGGAAGTGGTTCCAAGATTGATATGGTCATCATCGCACACTCCCTATACGTTCGGGATTAGTGTTGAACCTAAATAAATGTTATTTGGTGTTTGTGTTAAGCATGAATATGATTTGATCATGTTTATTGCAATACGGTTATTCATTTAAAGTTAGAGAATAATTGTTGTTCTGTTTACATGAATAAAACCTTCAATGGTCATACACCCAAGGTGAATGGTTTACTGAATCTCAATCGTAGTGATACACATATTCATAATATTGAAGCCAAAAGATGCAAAGTTAATAATGATAGTGTAACTTATTTGTGGCACTGTCGTTTAGGTCATATTGGTGTAAAGCGCATGAATAAAATCCATGTTGATGGGCTTTTTGAATCACTTGATTATGAATCAGTTGATGCTTGCGAACCATGCCTCATGGGCAAGATGACTAAGACTCCGTTCTCCGAAACAATGGAGCGAGCAAAAGACCTGTTGGAAATAATACATACCGATGTATACAGTCCGATGAGTGTTGAGGCTCGTGGCAGGTATTGTTATTTTCTGACCTTCACAGATGATTTGAGTAAGATATGGGTATAACTTCTTGATGAAACATAAATCTGAAACATTTGAAAAGTTCAAATAATTTCAGAGTGAAGTGGAAAATCATCGCAACAAGAAAATAAAGTTTCTACGATCTGATCGTGGAGGACTATATTTGAGTTACAAGTTTGGTCTTCATTTGAAATAATGCGGAATAGTTTCACAACTCACGCCACCTGGAACACCACAACATAATGGTGTGTCCGAACATCGTAACCATACTTCATTAGATATGGTGCAATCTATGATGTCTCTTACCGATTTACCACTATCATTTTGGGGTTATGCATTAGAGACAACTGCATTCACGTTAAATAGGGCACCATCTAAATCCGTTGAGACGACGCCATATGAACTGTGGTTTGGCAAGAAACCAAAGTTGTCGTTTCTTAAAGTTTGGGGTTGCGATGCTTATGTGAAAAAGTTTCATCCTGATAAGCTCAAACCCAAATCGGAGAAATCTGTCTTCATAGGATACCCAAAGGAGACAGTTGGGTACACCTTCTATCACAGATCCGAAGGCAAGACATTCGTTGCTAAGAATGATGCTTTCTAGAGAAGGAGTTTCTCTCGAAAGAAGTGAGTGGGAGGAAAGTAGAAATTGATGATGTAATTGTACCTACTCCCATATTGGAAAGTATTTAATCACAGAAATCTGTTCCTATGACTCCTACACCAATTAGGGAGGAAGCTAATGATGATGATCATGTAACTTCAGATCAAGTTACTACCAAACCTGTAGGTCAACCAGAGTGAGATCCGCACCAGAGTGGTACGGTAATCCTGTTCTGGATGTCATGTTACTTGACCATGATAAACCTACGAACTATGAGGAAGCAATGATGAGCCCAGATTCCGCGAAATGGCTTGAGGCTAAGAAATCTGAGATGGGATCCAAGTATGAGAACAAAGTATGGACTTTGATTGACTTGCCCGATGATCGGTGAGTCATTAAGAATAAATAGATCTTCAAGAGGAAGATGGATGCTGATAGTAGTGTTACTACCTATAAAGCTCGAATTGTCACAAAATGTTTTTGACAAGTTCAAGGTGTTGACTACGATGAGATTTTCTCACTCGTATCGATGCTTAAAAGTCTGTTCGAATCATGTTATCAGTTGCCGCATTTTATGAAATCTGGCAAATGGATGTCAAAACTGTATTCCTTCATGGATTTCTTAAAAGAAGAGTTGTATATGATGCAACCAGAAGTTTTTGTCGATCCTAAAGGTGCTAACAAAGTGAGCAAGCTCCAGCGATCCATTTATGGACTGGTGCAAGCATCTCGGAGTTGGAATATATGCTTTGATAAAGTGATCAAATCATATGGTTTTATACAGACTTACGGTGAAGCCTGTATTAACAAGAAAGTGAGTGGGAGCACTACAACATTTCTGATAAGTATATGTGAATGACATATTGTTGATCGGAAATAATGTAGAATTTTCTGGAAAGCATAAAGGAGTGTTTGAAAAGAGTTTTTCAAAGAAAGACCTCGATGAAGCTGCTTACACATTGAGCATCAAGATATATAGAGATAGATCAAGACGGTTGATAAGTTTTTTCAATGAGTACATACCTTGACAATTGAAGTAGTTCAAAATGGAACAGTCAAAGAAGGAGTTCTTGCCTGTGTTGCAAGGTGTGAAGTTGAGTAAAGACTCAAAACCCGACCACGGCAGAAAATAGAAAGAGAATGAAAAGTCATTCCCTATGCCTCAGTCATAGTTTCTATAAAGTATGATATGCTGTTTACCAGTCCTATTGTATACCTTAGCATCTTTCTCGCAAGGGATTACAATAGTGATCTAGGAGTAGATCACTTGACAGCGGTCAAAATTATCCATAGAGGACTAAGAAAATATTTCTCGGTTATGGAGGTGATAAAAGAGTTCATCGTAAAGTGTTACATCGATGCAAGCTTTTTACATCAATCTAGATGACTCTAAGTCTCAATCTGGATACATATTGAAAGTGGGAGCAATTAGCTAGAGTAGCTCCATGCAGAGCATTGTAGACATAGAAATTTGTGAAATACATACGGATCTGAATCTTGCAGACCCGTAGGCTAAACTTCTCTCACAAACAAACATGATCACTCTTTGGGTGTTAATCACAAAGAAATGTGAACT
Source organism: Triticum monococcum (assembly GCA_034509565.1). NCBI lineage: Eukaryota > Viridiplantae > Streptophyta > Magnoliopsida > Poales > Poaceae > Triticum > Triticum monococcum. The sequence continues at coordinate 576,968,169 of CM067847.1, forward strand.
AGATTATTGACTCTAGTAAACCCTTTGGGTATTAGTCACATGGAGATGTGAACTAATCACATAAAGATGTGAACTAGATTATTGACTCTAGTGCAAGTGGGAGACTATAGGAAATATGCCCCAGAGGCAATAATAAAGTTATTATTTATTTCCTCATATCATTATAAATGTTTATTATTCATGCTAGAATTGTATTAATCAGAAACTTAGTGCATGTGTGAATACATAGACAAACAGAGTGTCACTAGTATGCCTCTACTTGACTAGCTCGTTGAATCAAAGATGGTTAAGTTTCCTAGCCATAGACATGAGTTGTCACTTGATTAATTGGATCACATCATTACAGAATGATGTGATTAACTTGACCCATTCCGTTAGCTTACCACGATGATCGTTTAGTTTTTTGTTACTGCTTTCTTCATGACTTATACATGTTCCTCTGACTATGAAATTATGCAACTCCCGAATACCGGAGGAACACTTTGTGTGCTACCAAACGTCACAACATAACTGGGTGATTATAAAGGTGCTCTACAGGTGTCTCCGATGGTACTTGTTGAGTTGGCATACATCGAGATTAGGAATTGTCACTCCGATTGTCACAGAAGTATCTCTGGGCCCTCTCGGTAATGCACATCACTATAAACCTTGCAAGCAATGTTACTAGTGAGTTAGTTATAGGATGTAGCATTACGGAATGAGTAAAGAGACTTGCCGGTAACGAGATTGAACTAGGTATTGAGATACCGACGATCGAATATCAGGCAAGTAACATACCGATGACAAAGGGAACAACGTATATCGTTATGCGATTTGACCGATAAAGATCTTTGTAGAATATGTAGGAACCAATATGAGCATCCAGGTTCCACTATTGGTTATTGACCAAAGATGAGTCTCGGTCATGTCTAGATAGTTCTCGAACCCGTAGGGTCCGCACGCTTAATGTTCGGTGACAATCGGTATTACGAGTTTATGTGATTTGATGTACCGAAGGTAGTTCGGAGTCCCGGATTTGATCACGGACATGACGAGGAGTCTCGAAATGGTCGAGACATAAAGATCGATATATTGGAAGCCTATATTTGACATCGGAATGGTTCCGAGTGGTTTGGGCTTTTTCCATAGTACCAGGAGGTTACCGAACCCTGGGGAGTATATGGGCCTTATTGGGCCTTAGTGGAATAGAGGAGAGGGCAAGGAAAAGAGGGAGGCGCGCCCCCAAGCCCAATCCGAATTGGGAGGGGGCCAGCCCCCCTTTACTTCCTCCCTCTCTCCTCCTTCCTTCCTCTCCTACTCCTACTTGGAAGGGCTCGTACTTCTACTAGGAAAGGGGGGAATCCTACTCCCGGAGGGAGTAGGACTACCCCAGGGCGCGCCATAGAGAGGGCTGGCCCTCCCCCTCCTCCACTCCTTTATATACGGGGGAGGGGGCATCCCATGGACACACAAGCTGATCAATTGATCTTTTAGCCATGTGCGGTGCCCCCCTCCACCATAATCCACCTCGGTTATATCGTAGTGATGGTTAGGCAAAACCCTGTTCTGGTAGCATCATCATCACTGTCATCACGCTGTCGTGCTGACGAAACTCTCCCTTGAAGCTCTACTAGATCGTGAGATCGTGGGACATCATCGAGCTAAACATGTGCAGATCTCGGAGGTGCCGTGCGTTCGGTATTAGGGATCGGTCGAACATGAAGACATACGACTAAATCAACCGCGTTGTCATAACGCTTCCGCTTACGGTCTTCGAGGGTACGTGGACGACACTGTTCCCTCTCGTTGCTATGCATCACCATGATCTTGCGTGTGCGTAGGAATTTTTTTGAAATTACTGCGTTCCCCAACAGAACCTACGAACTATGAGGAAGCGATGATGAGCCCAGATTCCGTGAAATGGCTTGAGGCCATGAAATCTGAGATGGGATCCATGTATGAGAACAATGTGTGGACTTTGGTTGACTTGCCCGATGATCGGCAAGCCGTAGAGAATAAATGGATCTTCAAGAAGAAGACTGACACTGACGGTAATGTCACTATCTACAAAGCTCGAATTATCGCAAAAGGTTTTCGACAAGTTCAAGGTGTTGACTATGATGAGATTTTCTCACTTGTATCGATGCTTAAAGTCCGTCTGAATCATGTTAGCAATTGCCGCATTTTATGAAATCTGGCAAATGGATGTCAAAACTGCATTCCTTAATGGATTTATTAAAGAAGAGTTGTATATGATGCAAGCAGAAAGTTTTCTCAATCCTAAAGGTGCTAACAAAGTGTGCAAGCTCCAGTGATCCATTTATGGACTGGTGCAAGCCTCTTGGAGTTGGAATATACGCTTTGATAAAGTGATCAAAGCATATGGTTTTATACAGACTTCTGGAGAAGCCTGTATTTACAAGAAAGTGAGTGGGAGCACTACAGCCTTTCTGATAACTATATATGAATGACATATTGTTGATCGGAAATGATGTAGAATTTTCTGGAAAGCATAAAGGAGTGTTTGAAAGGAGTTTTTTAAAGAAAGACCTCGGTGAAGCTGCTTACATATTGAGCATCAAGATCTATAGAGATAGATCAAGATGCTTGATAAGTTTTTTCAATGAGTATATACCTTGACAAGATTTTTGAAGTAGTTCAAAATGGAACAGTCAAAGAAGGAGTTCTTGGCTGTGTTGCAAGGTGTGAAGTTGAGTAAGACTCAAAAACCCGACCACAGCAGAAAATAGAAAGAGAATGAAAGTCATTCCCTATGCCTTAGTCATAGGTTCTATGAGGAATGCTATGATGTGTACCAGACCTATTGTGTACCTTTCCATGAGTTTGGCAAGGGGGTATGATAGTAATCCAGGAGTGGATCACTAGACAGTGGTCAAAGTTATCCTTAGAGGACTAAGGAAATATTTCTCGGTTATGGAGGTGATAAACAGTTCGTCGTAAAGAGGTGCATCGATGCAAGCTTTTACATCAATCTAAATGACTCTTAGTCTCAATCTGGATACATATTGAAAGTGGGAGAAATTAGCTAGAGTAGCTCCATGCAGAGCATTGTAGACATAGAAAATTTGCAAAATACATACGACTCTGAATGTGGCAGACCCATTGACTAAACTTCTCTCACAAGCAAAACGATGATCACACCTTAGTACTCTTTGGGTGTTAATCACATGGCGATGTGAACTAGATTACTGACTCTAGTAAACCCTTTGGGTGTTAATCACATGGTGATGTGAACTATTGGTGTTAAACCACATGGCGATGTGAACTAGATTGCTGACTCTAGTAAACCCTTTGGGTGTTAATCACATGGTGATGTGCACTATTGGTGTCAAATCACTTGGCGATGTGAACTAGATTATTAACTCTAGTGCAAGTGGGAGACTGAAGGAAATATGCCCTAGAGGCAATAATAAAGTTGTTATTTATATTTCCTTATATCATGATAAATGTTTATTATTCATGCTAGAATTGTATTAACCAGAAACTTAGTACATGTGTGAATATATAGACAAACAGAGTGTCACTAGTATGCCTCTACTTGACTAGCTCATTGATCAAAGATGGTTAAGTTTCCTAGCCATGGACAAAGAGTTGTCATTTGATGAACGGGATCACATCATTAGAGAATGATGTGATTGACTTGACCCATCCATTAGCTTAGCACGATGATCGTTTAGTTTACTACTATTGCTTTCGACATGACTTATACATATTCCTTTGACTATGAGATTATGAAACTCCCAAATACCGGAGGAACACTTTGTGTGCTATCAAACGTCACACCGTAACAACGTGATTATAAAGATGCTCTACAGGTGTCTCCGAAGGTGTTTGTTGAGTTGGCATAGATCAAGATTATGATTTGTCACACCGTGTATCGGAGAGGTATCTCTGGGCCCTCTCGGTAATGCTCATCACTATAAGCCTTGCAAGCAATGTGACTAATGTGTTAGTTGCAGGATGATGTATTATGGAACGAGTAAAGAGACTTGCTGGTAACGAGATTGAACTAGGTATGATGATACCGATGATCGAATCTCGGGCAAGTAACATACCAATGACAAAGGGAACAACGTATGTTGTTATGCGGTTTGACCGATAAAGATCTTCATAGAACATGTGGGAGCCAATATGAGCATCCAGGTTCTGCTATTGGTTATTGACCGAAGATGTGTCTCGGTCATGTCTACATAGTTCTCGAACCCGTAGGGTCCACACGCTTAACGTTTGATGACGAGTTGTATTTTGAGTTATGTGTTTTGGTGACCAAAGTTTGTTCGGTGTCCTGGATGAGATCATTGACATGACGAGGAGTCTCGGAATGGCCGAGAGGTAAAGATTCATATATTGGAAGGTTGTATTCGGACATCGGAATGGTTCCGAGTGATTCGGGTATTTTACTGGAGTACCGAGGGGTTGCCGGAACCCCCCGGGGAAGTTATTGGGCCTTATTGGGCCATAAGGGAGAAGAGGAGATAGGCCAAGGGAGGAGGGCCCCCCCATGGAGTCCGAATTTGACTAGGGGAGGGGCGGCGCCCCCCTTGCCCTTTCCTACTCCCTCTCTCTTTCCCTCTTTTCCCCTCCGAAAAAGGAAAGGGGAATCCTACTAGGACTTGGGAGTCCTAGTAGGACTCCCCACACTTGGCGCGCCCCTAGGGGGGGCGGCCTCCTCCCTCTCCTCCTTTATATATGGGGGCAGGGGGCACCCCAAAGTACAACAGTTGTTTCTTAGCCGTGTGCGGTGCCCCCCTCCACAGTTTACCACCCCAGTCATATTGTCGTAGTGCTTAGGCGAAGCCCTGCGTGGTTCACATCACCAACACCATGGCCACGCCGTCGTGCTGACAGAACTCTCCCTCGACCCTCTACTGGATCAACAGCTCGAGGGATGTCATTGTGCTGAACGTGTGCGGAACACGGAGGTGCCGTACGTTCGGTACTTGGATTGGTGGGATCGTGAATGTCGGGGAACATAGTAATTTCAAAAAATTTCCTACGCACACGCAAGATCATGGTGATGCATAGCAACGAGAGGGGAGAGTGTTGTCTACGTACCCTCATAGACTGAAAGCGGAAGCGTTAGCACAACGCGGTTGATGTAGTCGTACGTCTTCATGATCCGACCGATCAAGTACCGAACGTACGACACCTCCGAGTTTAGCACACGTTTAGCCCGATGACGTCCCTCGAACTCCGATCTAGACGAGTGTTGAGGGAGAGTTTCGTCAGCACGACGGCGTGGTGACGATGTTGATGTTCTGACCGATGCAGGGCTTCGCCTAAGCACCGCTACAGTAATGTCGAAGTGGACTATGGTGGAGGGGGGCACCGCACACGGCTAAAGGATCAAACGATCAATTGTTGTGTCTATGGGGTGCCCCGTTGTCCCGTATATAAAGGAGAAAGGGGGGTGCGGCCGGCCAGGGAGAGGGCGCGACAGGAGGAGTCCTACTCCCACCGGGAGTAGGACTCCCTCCCTTTCCTAGTTGGAATAGGATATGGGAGAAGGAAAAGAGAGAGGGGAAGAAGGAAAGAGGGGGCCGACCCCCTTGCCCTAAACCAATTCGGTTTGGGCCTTGGGGGGGGGCGCCCCACACTCCTCTTGCTTCCCTCTATTTCCACTAAGGCCCATGTAGGCCCATTAAGCCCCCCGGGGGTTCCGGTAACCTCCCAGTACTCCGGTCAAATCCCGATTTCACCCGGAACACTTTTGACATCCAAACATAGTCTTCCAATATATTAATCATCATGTCTCGGCCATTTCGAGACTCCTCGTCATGTCCTTGATCATATCCGGGACTCCGGATAACCTTCAGTACATCAAAACATATAAACTCATAATATAACTATCATCGTAACATTAAGCGTGCAGACCCTACGGGTTCGAGAACTATGTAGACATGATCGAGACACGTCTCCGGTCAATAACCAATAGCGGAACCTGGATGCTCATATTGGCTCCCACATATTCTATGAAGATCTTTATGGTCAAACCGCACAACATACATTGTTCCCTTTGTCATCGGTATGTTACTTGCCCGAGATTCGATCGTCGGTATCTCAATACCTAGTTCAATCTCGTTACCGGCAAGTCTCTTTACTCGTTTTGTAATACACTATCCTGCAACTAACTCATTAGTTGCAATGCTTGCAAGGCTTAAGTGGTGTGTATTACCGAGAGGGCCCAGAGATACCTCTCCGACAATCGGAGTGACAAATCCTAATCTCGAAATACGCCAACCCAACAAGTACCTTTGGAGACACCTATAGAGCACCTTTATAATCACCCAGTTGCGTTGTGACATTTGGTAGCACACAAAGTGTTCCTCCGGTAAACGGCAGTTGCATAATCTCATAGTCATAGGAACATGTATAAGTCATGAAGAAAGCAATAGCAACATCCTAAACGATCGGGTGCTAAGCTAACGGAATGGGTCATGTCAACCACATCATTCTCCTAATGATATCACCCCGTTAATCAAATGACAACTCATGTCTATGGTTAGGAAACATAACCTTCTTAGATCAACGAGCTAGTCAAGTACAGGCATACTAGTGACAATCTGTTTGTCTATGTATTCACACATGTATTATGTTTCCGGTTAATACAATTCTAGCATGAATAATAAACATTTATCATGATATAAGGAAATAAATAATAACTTTATTATTGCCTCTAGGGCATATTTCCTTAAGTCGCCCACTTGCACTAGAGTCAGTAATCTAGATTACATAGTAATGATTCTAACACCCATGGAGCCTTGGTGCTCATCATGTTTTGCTTGTGGAAGAGGCTTAGTCAACGGGTCTGCAACATTCAGATCTGTATGTATCTTGCAAATTTCTATGTCTCCCACCTGGACTAAATCCCGGATGGAATTGAAGCGTCTCTTGATGTGTTTGGTTCTCTTGTGAAATCTGGATTCCTTCGCCAAGGCAATTGCACCAGTATTGTCACAAAAGATTTTCATTGGACCCGATGCACTAGGTATGACACCTAGATCGAATATGAACTCCTTCATCGAGACTCCTTCATTTGCTGCTTTCGAAGCAGCTATGTACTCCGCTTCACATGTAGATCCCGGCACAACTCTTTGTTTAGAACTGCACCATCTGACAGCTCCACCGTTCAATGTAAACACGTATCCGGTTTGCGATTTAGAATCGTCCAGATCAGTGTCAAAGCTTGCATCAACGTAACCGTTTACGACGAGCTCTTTGTCACCTCCATAGACGAGAAACATATCCTTAGTCCTTTTCAGGTATTTCAGGATGTTCTTGACCGCTGTCCGGTGATCCACTCCTGGATTACTTTGGTACCTCCCTGCTAGACTTATAGCAAGGCACACATCAGGTCTGGTACACAACATTGCATACATGATAGAGCCTATGGCTGAAGCATAGGGAATATCTTTCATTTTCTCTCTATCTTCTGCAGTGGTCGGGCATTGAGTCTTACTCAACTTCACACCTTGTAACACAGGCAAGAACCCTTTCTTTGCTTGATCCATTTTGAACTTCTTCAAAACTTTGTCAAGGTATGTGCTTTGTGAAAGTCCAATTAAGCGTCTTGATCTATCTCTATAGATCTTGATGCCCAATATGTAAGCAGCTTCACCGAGGTCTTTCATTGAAAAACTCTTATTCAAGTATCCCTTTATGTTATCCAGAAATTCTATATCATTTCCAATCAGCAATATGTCATCCACATATAATATCATAAATGCAACAGAGCTCCCACTCACTTTATTGTAAATACAGGCTTCTCCAAAAGTCTGTATGAAACCAAATGCTTTTATCACACTATCAAAGCATTTATTCCAACTTCGAGAAGCTTGCACTAGTCCATAAATGGATCGCTGGAGCTTGCACACTTTGTTAGCTCCCTTTGGATCGACAAAACCTTCTGGTTGCATCATATACAACTCTTCTTCCAGAAATCCATTCAGGAATGCAGTTTTGACATCCATTTGCCAAATTTCATAATCATAAAATGCGGCAATTGCTAACATGATTCGGACAGACTTAAGCATCGCTACGGGTGAGAAGGTCTCATCGTAGTCAATCCCTTGAACTTGTCAAAAACCTTTTGCAACAAGTCGAGCTTTATAAACAGTAACATTACCGTCAATGTCAGTCTTCTTCTTGAAGATCCATTTATTCTCAATTGCTTGCCGATCATCGGGCAAGTCAACCAAAGTCCATACTTCGTTCTCATACATAGATCCCATCTCAGATTTCATGGCCTCAAGCCATTTTGTGGAATCTGGGCTCACCATCGCTTCTTCATAGTTTGTAGGTTGATCATGATCTAGTAGCATGACTTCCAGAACAGGATTACCGTACCACTCTGGTGCGGATCTTACTCTTGTTGATCTACGAGGTTCAGTAGTAACTTGATCTGAAGTTCCATGATCATCATCATTAACTTCCTCACTAATTGGTGTAGGCATCACGGAAACCGGTTTCTGTGATGAACTACTTTCCAATAGAGGAGCAGGTACATTTACTTCATCAAGTTCCACTTTCCTCCCACTCACTTCTTTCGAGAGAAACTCCTTCTCTAGAAAGGATCCATTCTTAGCAACGAAAGTATTGCCTTCAGATCTGTGATAGAAGGTGTACCCAACAGTCTCCTTTGGGTATCCTATGAAGACACATTTCTCCGATTTTGGTTCGAGCTTATCAGGTTGAAGCTTTTTCACATAAGCATCGCAGCCCCAAACTTTCAGAAACGACAACTTTGGTTTCTTGCCAAACCACAGTTCATAAGGCGTCGTCTCAACGGATTTCACTGGTGCCCTATTTAACGTGAATGCGGCCGTCTCTAAAGCATATCCCCAAAATGATAGCGGTAAATCTGTGAGAGACATCATAGATCACACCATATCTAGTAAAGTACGATTACGACGTTCGGACACACCATTACGCTGTGGTGTTCCGGGTGGCGTGAGTTGCGAAACTATTCTGCATTGTTTCAAATGTAGACCAAACTCGTAACTCAAATATTCTCCTCCATGATCAGATCGTAGAAACTTTATTTTCTTGTTACGATGATTTTCAACTTCACTCTAAAATTCTTTGAACTTTTCAAATGTTTCAGACTTATGCTTCATTAAGTAGATATACCCATATCTGCTTAAATTATCTGTGAAGGTGAGAAAATAACGATATCCGCCACGAGCCTCAACATTCATCGGACCACATACATCTGTATGTATGATTTCCAATAAATCTGTTGCTCTCTCCATAGTTCCGGAGAACGGCGTTTTAGTCATCTTGCCCATGAGGCACGGTTCGCAAGTACCAATTGATTCATAATCAAGTGGTTCCAAAAGTCCATCGGTATGGAGTTTCTTCATGCGCTTTACACCGATATGACCTAAACGGTAGTGCCACAAATAAGTTGCACTATCATTATCAAATCTGCATCTTTTGGCATCAACATTATGAATATGTGTATCACTACTATCAAGATTCATCAAAAATAGACCACTCTTCAAGGGTGCATGACCATAAAAGATATTACTCATATAAATAGAACAACCATTATTCTCTGATTTAAATGAATAACCGTCTCACATCAAACAAGATCCAGATATAATGTTCATGCTCAACGCTGGCACCAAATAACAATTATTTGGGTCAAATACTAATCCCGAAGGTAGATGTAGAGGTAGCGTGCCGACTGCGATCACATCGACTTTGGAACCATTTCCCACACGCATCGTCACCTGGTCCTTTGCCAGTGTTCGCTTAATCCTTAGTCTCTGTTTCGAGTTGCAAATATTAGCAACAGAACCAGTACCAAATACCCAGGTGCTACTGCGAGCTCTAGTAAGGTACACATCAATAACATGTATATCACATATCCTTTGTTCACCTTGCCATCCTTCTTATCCGCCAAATACTTGGGACAGTTCCGCTTCCAGTGACCAGTCTGCTTGCAGTAGAAGCACTCAGTCTCAGGCTTAGGTCCAGACTTGGGTTTCCTCTCGTGAGCAGCAACTTGCTTGATGTTCTTCTTGAAGTTCCCCTTCTTCATCCCTTTACCCTTTTTCTTGAAACTGGTGGTCTTATTGACCATCAACACTTGATGCTCCTTCTTGATTTCTACCTCCGCTGCCTTTAGCATTGCGAAGAGCTCGGGAATTGATTTATTCATCCCTTGCATATTATAGTTCATCACGAAGCTCTTGTAGCTTGGTGGCAGTGATTGTAGAACTCTGTCAATGACACTATCAACCGGAAGATTAACTCCGAGCTGAGTTAAGTGATTATGGTACCCAGACATTCTGAGTATATGTTCACTGACAGAACTATTCTCCTCCATCTTGCAGCTGTAGAACTTATTAGAGACTTCATATCTCTCAATCCGGGCATTTTCTTGAAATATTAACTTCAACTCCTGGAACATCTCATATGCTCCATGACGTTCAAAACGTCGTTGAAGTCCCGGTTCTAAGCCGTAAAGCATGGCACACTGAACTATCGAGTAGTCATCAACACGCGACTGCCAGGCATTCACAATGTCTGCAGTTGCTGGTGCAGGTGGTACACCCAGCGGTGCTTCCAGGACGTAACTCTTTTGTGCAGCAATGAGGATAATCCTCAAGTTAAGGACCAAGTCTGTGTAATTGCTACCATCATCTTTCAACTTTGCTTTCTCAAGGAATGCATTAAAATTCAATGGAACAACAGCACGGGCCATCTATCTACAATCAAACATAGACAAGCAAGATACTATCAGGTACTAAGTTCATGATAAATTTAAGTTCAATTAATCATATTACTTAAGAACTCCCACTTAGAAAGACATCCCTCTAATCTTCTAAGTGATCACGTGATCCAAATCAACTAAACCATAACCTATCATCATGTGAAATGGAGTAGTTTTCAATGGTGAACATCACTATGTTGATCATATCTACTATATGATTCACGCTCGACCTTTCGGTCTCAGTGTTCCGAGGCCATATCTGCATATGCTAGGCTCGTCAAGTTTAACCTGAGTATTCTGCGTGTGCAAAACTTGCTTGCACCCGTTGTAGATGGACGTAGAGCTTATCACACCCGATCATCACGTGGTGTCTGGGCACGACGAACTTTGGCAACGGTGCATACTCAGGGAGAACACTTTTTAACCTTCAAAAAAGGGTGAACACTTTTTATCTTGAAATTTAGTGAGAGATCATCTTATAATGCTACCATCAATCAAAGCAAGATAAGATGCATAAAAGATAAACATCACATGCAATCAATATAAGTGATATGATATGGCCATCATCATCTTGTGCTTGTGATCTCCATCTCTGAAGCACCGTCATGATCACCATTGTCACCGGCGCGACACCTTGATCTCCATCGTAGCATCGTTGTCGTCTCGCCAATCTTATGCTTCCACGACTATCGCTACCGCTTAGTGACAAAGTAAAGCATTACAGGGCGATTGCATTGCATACAATAAAGCGACAACCATATGGCTCCTGCCAGTTGCCGATAACTCAGTTACAAAACATGATCATCTCATACAATAAAATTTAGCATCATGTCTTGACCATATCACATCACAACATGCCCTGCAAAAACAAGTTAGACATCCTCTACTTTGTTGTTGCAAGTTTTACGTGGCTGCTACGGGCTTAGCAAGAACCGTTCTTACCTACGCATCAAAACCACAACAATAGTTTGTCAAGTTGGTGATGTTTTAACCTTCGCAAGGATCGGGCGTAGCCACACTCGGTTCAACTAAAGTTGGAGAAACTGACACCCGCCAGCCACCTATGTGCAAAGCACGTCGGTAGAGCCAGTCTCGCGTAAGCGTACGCGTAATGTCGGTCCGGGCTGCTTCATCCAACAATACCGCTGAACCAAAGTATGACATGCTGGTAAGCAGTATGACTTATATCACCCACAACTCACTTGTGTTCTACTCGTGCATATGACATCTACGCATAAAACCTGGCTCTGATACAACTGTTGGGGAACGTAGTAATTTCAAAAAAATTCCTACGCACACACAAGATCATGGTGATGCATAGCATACATCTGTATCCTTAAGATACTGAAACGATTGTCATTATTCGTATCAAACCAATAGTGATTCATACAAGCTAAATCTTCTAGAGGGGAGAGTGTTGTCTACGTACCCTCATAGACCGAAAGTGGAAGAGTAAGCACAACGCGGTCGATGTAATCGTACGTCTTCACGATCCGACTGATCAAGTACCAAACGTACGACACCTCCGAGTTCAGCACACGTTCAGCCCGATGACGTCCCTCGAACTCTGATCCAACCGAGTGTTGAGGGGGAGTTTCGTCAGCACGACGGCGTGGTGACGATGTTGATGTTCTTACCGATGCAGGGCTTCGCCTAAGCACCGCTACAGTAATGTCGAAGTGGACTATGGTGGAGGGGGGCACCGCACACGGCTAAAGGATCAGCCGATCAATTGTTGTGTCTATGGGGTGCCCCCTGCCCCCGTATATAAAGGAGCAAGGGGGGTGCGGCCGGCCAGGGAGAGGGCACGCCAGGAGGAGTCCTACTCCCATCGGGAGTAGGACTCCCCCCTTTCCTAGTTGGAATAGGATTCGGGAGAAGGAAAAGAGAGAGGGGAAGAAGGAAAGAGGGGGCCGGCCCCCTTGCCCTAAACCAATTCGGTTTGGGCCTTGGGGGGCACGCCCCACACTCCCCATGCTTCCCTCTATTTCCACTAAGGCCCATGTAGGCTCATTAAGCCCCCGGGGGGTTCCGGTAACCTCTTGGTACTCCGGTAAAATCCCGATTTCACCCGGAATACTTCCGACATCCAAACATAGGCTTCCAATATATTAATCTTCATATCTTGACCATTTCGAGACTCCTCGTCATGTCCTTGATCATATCCGGGACTCCGAACAACCTTCGGTACATCAAAACATATGAACTCATAATATAACTGTCATTGTAACGTTAAGCGCGCGGACCCTACGGGTTCGAGAACTATGTAGACATGACTGAGACACGTCTCCGGTCAATAACCAATAGTGGAACCTGGATGCTCATATTGGCTCCCACATATTCTACGAAGATCTTTATCGGTTGAACTGCACAACAACATACGTTGTTCCCTTTGTCATCGGTATGTTACTTGCCCGAGATTTGATCGTCGGTATCTCAATACCTAGTTCAATCCCGTTACCGGCAAGTCTCTTTACTCGTTCCGTAATACACTATCCTACAACTAACTCATTAGTTGCAATGCTTGCAAGGCTTAAGTGATGTGTATTACCGAGAGGGCCCAGAGATACCTCTCCGACAATCGGAGTGACAAATCCTAATCTTGGAATACGCCAACCCAACAAGTACCTTTGGAGACATGTGTAGAACACCTTTATAATCACCCAGTTACGTTGTGACGTTTGGTAGCACACAAAGTGTTCCTATGGTAAACGGGAGTTGCATAATCTCATAGTCATAGGAACATGTATAAGTCGTGAAGAAAGCAATAGCAACATACTAAACGATCGGGTGCTAATCTAACGGAATGGGTCATGTCAATCACATCATTCTCCTAATGATGTGACCCCGTTAATCAAATGACAACTCATGTCTATGGTTAGGAAACATAACCATCTTATATCAACGAGCTAGTCAAGTAGCGGCACACTAGTGACAATCTATTTGTCTATGTATTCACACATGTATTATGTTTCCGGTTAATACAATTCTAGCATGAATAATAAACATTTGTTCATGATATAAGGAAATAAATAATAACTTTATTATTGCCTCTAGGGCATATTTCCTTTAGTGAAGACGTTTGACTACATCAACCGTGTTACTAAACGCTTCCGCTTTCGGTCTATGAGGGTACGTAGACATACCCTCCCCCTCTCGTTGCTATGCATCTCCTAGATAGATCTTGCGTGAGAATAGGAAATTTTTGAAATTGCATGCTATGTTCCCCAACACTTTCCTCTTTCCCTGCCCCTCTCCCTCTCCTTCCCTCTTTCCCCTCCATGAGAAAGGAAAAAGGGGGGCGAATCCTACTAGGAGTGGAGTCCTAGTAGGACTCCCCCCCTTGGTGTGCCCCCATGGTGACCGGCCTCCTCCTCCCCTCCTTTATATACGGAGGCAGGGGGCACCCCCAAAGCACAATAGTTGTTCTCTTAGCCGTGTGTGGTGCCCCCCTCCACAGTTTACTCCTCCGGCCATAGCATCGTAGTGCTTAGGCGAAGCCCTGCGTGGATCACATCATTGTCACCACGCCGTCATGCTGAGGAAACTCTCCCTCGACCCTTTGCTGGATCAAGAGTTCGACGGACGCCATCGAGCTGAACGTGTGCTGAACTCGGAGGTGTCGTACGTTCGGTACTAGATCAGTTGGATCATGAAGATGTTCGACTACATCAACCGCGTTAACCTAACACTTCTGCTTTCAATCTACAAGGGTACGTGGACACACTCTCCCCCTCTCGTTGCTATGCATCTCCTAGATAGATCTTGCGTGATCATAGGAAATCTTTTGAAATTGCATGCTACGTTCCCCAACAGCCCCAACCAGGAGTAGCGGCGAGCTTTGGCGGGGAGGGGGGGTCTGGCGACGGAGGTGGGCTCGGTGGCGGCACGAGGAAGGGGCAACGACTGGCTGGGGCGAGGCCTCGCGCGGGAGCGCGGGAGCGCTGGAGAGAGCAGGCACGAGTGTGGTCAAAGGCAGGCATGGGCGCGGTCGTGAGCGGAGGTGGGCGCGGCGGCCGGAGACGGCGCGGTGCGATAGGCCGGGCGCGACGAGCGCGACATGTGCGGCCAGGCAGAGGCGGGGCGACGACTACATCGGGACGCGACAGCAGCAGAGCAACGCAGGCGGCACGAGGAACAGCGGCAGGAAGCGTGGGCACGTGTGAGGGAAGGGGAGCATGGGCCAGGTTCAGCGAGCGCGGGCGCAGCCCCGATCAGCAGCCGGCGCGGGCGGGCAGCGTATAGGGCAAGGGCCACAGAGGCAGGGCTAGGAGTGAGCGAGTATGTGGGCGGCGGAGCTACAGAGGTCCGGCTATGACGGTGACAGTCGGGCACGGGTCTACGACGCTAAAACAAAGAGGGGAAATGGAAGAATCGGGGTCGATGCTCACCGCGGGCACGAAGGCAAGGGTGGGGAGGCTGGGGGCGAACCGAAGCAGAGGGTCAAGGCGGCGAAGTTGAAGCGGTGCAGAGGAGGGGATCGGCCCAACGACGTCGATCTGGCGCTTCCCGGCTTGATCTGGTTCTTGGGCTCGACGAAGATGATGATGGGGGAACTCCAGGACATGGTGGTGCAGCGTGGGGATGCAGCTGGCCATGGGGACGACAAGGGCAAGGCGATGGATGCTTCAGGCACGCACGTTTGTGACGAGAGCGATGAGAGGGAGAAGAGAATGGGGATTAGGGTTCGTCCTAGGTTTCGGAGGAGATCTTAACCGCGTCGGGGAGCCACGGGATGGACGACACATGGAGGGCGCCCTGGGGATGGCCTCCACGCAGCCTCGAGGTTCTGCAGCGAGAGGTAGAATAAATTTGGGGGGTTGGCTTGGGCCTCCTAGTAGACCTAGGGCCCAAGTCCACATAAATAGGTTCTTTTCCTTTTATTTATTTTCTGCCTTGTATTTTCTCCATGTTTTGCATTTTAAATAAATACCAATTGAATTTTGTTGAATACAAAACTTGGCACATATATCAAGCACAATTTTTGTGAAGCGGCCCACAAAGTTTCAGTCAATTGGAATTTTATAATTATTTGTTCAAAATGAAATGGCTATTTTATTTGCTGTTGGACAACTTTATGTTTTACTAGGGATTATCTGATGGGTCAAATGACGTTGGTTTCAACATGACAGTTGATTAGGGGGATTTCTATTAAAATCCGAACATTTTAGTTTTATAGTTGGATGAAAATAATAATTTGACTCGTCTTTTAAAATTGAATTTGAGGTCGGTTTGGATCAAAATGATGATTAACAAAATTTAATTATGATGATGTGGCACCATTAACAGGAGTTTACTGTAGCATGACACCCAGGGTGCTACAGGTACCCATTGACCTTTGCCATCAACTTTGTGTGAAAAAGCTGATTTTATTTGGTAAACAATTATTTACTAAGCACTTATTGGTGATAAGTCAATTAGAGGTGGGACAATTGAGATGACTTTTAGAGAAACCCCAATGTAAAGAATTACGCATAGGAGGAAAAAAAATTAAAACGAGGAAGGAGGAGAAAAAAGTATGTAAGGTTGGACGAAGGATGAACGAACAACAAAACCTGTCATCTTTTTAAGTAGGAGAGATAAGTAGAAAACATGCACAGGAAGCATGCACAACAAAGTGAACAACGAAAAAACACACTTGCAACAAAAATATAGAACAATCAATCACTCCCAATCGGCATACAAAACCACTGCAACATATCGATTGTACACACACAATAAACATGATGCACATCTGCAGCATGTCAAGATGGAGAAGACAATGTTCCAATCATTTTTCACAAACAGACCTAAGTTTTCGTATAATCCTGAGCTTTTCGACCTATGCAACCGAAACCATCCCACATACAACATGTCTATAATGTGTTTGCAACACCATTGCAAAATTCCCAGCCATGTTTTTGAAAACATTATGAGAAAAATATCATAACAAATCCAACACACGCATAGGAAAATCTAGGCATGCAAAAAATCCCAATTGATTGCAAGAATGTTGTGTGAAAACAGGGCGCAACACTCATCAAACATAAAAAGGCAAACACATTAGATATGCATGAACAACGAAGAAACAGATTTGCCATAAAAAAATTAATCACTCCCAATAGGAGTACAAAACTATTGCACTATATTGGTTGTGTGTACAAAACAAACACCATGCACATTTGCAACATGTCTGGACGGCAAAGACAAATGTTCCAATCTTTTTTTGCAAA
Organism: Triticum monococcum; assembly: GCA_034509565.1. Classification (NCBI taxonomy): domain Eukaryota; kingdom Viridiplantae; phylum Streptophyta; class Magnoliopsida; order Poales; family Poaceae; genus Triticum; species Triticum monococcum. The sequence goes on from CM067847.1 coordinate 576,985,101, forward strand.
TAGTCGTAACTTCTCGTGCTAATTAATCTCCATCGTTAACCTACCGCAGTCGTGTGGGTGACATGCCCCGAAGGGCTAAGCTAAAAAAATATCTGATCTTGTTATTTATATTGTTCATTTTCATTTGGTTGTGTGTTGGATACAAGAGTTATTATGTTAGGGATGTACAACGCTCAGCTTGATTGAAATAAAGATAATTGTAAAAAAGTAATATCGTTTGGAGGAAACATGATTTTGACATAACTCTGTACAACCTGACCTCGCCGGAGGTAGGGAGATGAGGCGCATGCAACCGCGGCCAGAGGAAATTGCATAATGAAGATGGTTGGGAGGAGGAAAACGGCGGAGGTTGAAGATGAACCTGAGATGTTGTATTTCAATGTGGCCCATGCAAACTGAGCGTAGCTTAGATGATTAGATTATTTGTGGACGAACCAATTCATCAAGATTCAAGCCCTAGACTTAGCATTGGTGCTTGTATTTTTTTCTGGATTTATTTCAGTCTTTCGACGATGTTCTCTTAGTGGAAGGAGATGTTCTCGTCGACTACGGAGGCACCTGTGGTAAATTCCTCGATCTCAAGATGGTTGTTCGTATTTTTCTGGATTTATTTCAAGCTTTCGGCGACCTTCGTTTCTTTCAGTTAGAGGAGACGTCTCGTCGACTATGCATGTGGTGAATTCGTCAATCTCAAGATGGTATGTCAGCTCAGTATCTCTTTATAGAGGTAGGGTGTGCATGTACGTGGGATCTGCGTTATATTGTGTTAACAAATGGTGGCCTAGGAAATCAACTGACAGCTGTAGGATCGAGAAGAGGTGTATAGAGGGGGGTGAATAGACTCTTAGCAAGAAAAGTTGCAGTTTTTAATTTCTTTAAGTTGAAGTGGAGTTTTGGCACAAGTTTGAACATTCACAATACATATCAAGCAAGCATGTCAAGAGTATATGAGCAGCGGAAAGTAAATCATGCAAGTTGCAAGAATGTAAAGGGATGGGATTAGAGTGTGCAAACGCAAATCGAGACACGGAGATTTTTGGCGTGGTTCCAATAGGTGGTGCTATCGTACATCCACGTTGATGGAGACTTCAACCCACGAAGGGTAACGGTTGTGCGAGTCCACGGAGGGCTCCACCCACAAAGGGTCCACGAAGAAGCAACCTTTTCTATCCCACCATGGCCATCGCCCACGAAGGACTTGCCTCACTAGGGTAGATCTTCATGAAGTAGGCGATCTCCTTGCCCGTACAAACTCCTCGGTTCAACTCCACAATCTTGATGGAGGCTCCCAAGTGATACCTAACCAATCTAGGAGACACCACTCTCCAAGAGGTAACAAATGGTGTGTTGATGATGAACTCCTTGCTCTTGTGCTTCAAATGATAGTCTCGCCAACACTCAACTCTCTCTCTCATAGGATAGGATTTGGTGGAAAGATGATTTGAGTGGAAAGCAACTTGGGGAAGGCTAGAGATCAAGATTTATGTGGTTGGAATGAAGTATCTTGACTCAACACAAGTGTAGGTGGTTCTCTCTCAGAAAATGTATGTTGGAAGTGTAGGGATGTTCTGATGGCTCTCTCCACGAATGGAGAGTGGGTGGAGGGGTATATATAGCCTCCACAAAAAATCTAACCGTTACACATAAAATACCAAACTCGGTGGGACCGAATCGTACAACTCGGTCAAACCGATTTAGTTCATAATGTGACCGTTAGGGTTTTCGGTGGGACCGACATGTCAACTCGGCGGAACCGATGTGCTAGGGTTAGGGTAAAGCCTCATCTCGGTTGGACCGATTACACAAACTCGGTGGAACCGATTTTGGTAATATGCCAGACAGAGAGTTGGCTAGGCAAACTCGCTGGAGCCGATTAAATATTTCAGTGAGACCGAAATTGATGTAATAGGCAACAGAGAGTTTGCAAGCCCATTTCGGTGAGACCGAGATCCCATCGGTGAGACCAAATTGACTAGGTTTTCTGGCAGTGGCTTATGTCAAGTGAACTCGATGGCGCTGGATAGATAAAATCGGTGGGGCCAAGTTTAACTTTTGGTTTGGGACATACTTGGATGTGAGAAAGTAGTTGAGGGTTGTGGAGCATATCACTAAACACTTTGATCAAGAAAGCCATTAAGCAACACCTCACCCCCTCTTAATAGTATTGGATTTCCTATGGACTCAATGTGATATTGGATCAATAAAATGAAAAAATGTAGAGTCTTGTGCTTTGAGCTTGAGCCGATCCTTTGTCCTCGGCATCTTGAAGGGGTACCACATCCTCTAGTCCATGCCACTCCACTGTTGGACTTATCTGAAATATGCTAGATGAAAATATTAGTCCAGTAAGAGATATGTTGACATTAATTACCAAAATCACCCAGGGAGCACTTGTGCTTTCAGTCTCCCCCTTTTTGGTAATTGATAACAACATACATCAAAGCTTTTAGATAAAGATATAGAGAATAACAAGTAAAGCTTTGGAAGGACATGTAACATGCATATGCTCCCCCTATATGTATGCAATCATGTAAATATGGAATATAAGAACATGTGAATGCGTAGCATGACAGAGTAAGCAATGTGTTATATGTATCTTGGCTATATGCATCAGAGCAAAAGATGTAAATATAGGGAATGCACCTTCATGCTAACGAGTCCTTCTCGCAAACAGTATGCACATCATCAAGAAGTCCTCATGCACATGAGTGTGATGAATATACTTACCTTGTGGTCTTGAGTTCTCTTAGGAAGGAATGAACCTGAGTAAACAAGGTTAGATAAGATAGATACATCTACTAGTCAGAGCAACCAAAGAAGCCACAAGAATACCAAGACTGGGATGACATGTAGAGAGTGAGTACTGAGTACTCTATTGGATATAGACATGTCCCCAAAGGTAAAGATGTGCAATGAATTCAAGGATTTCCTTCCCTTAGATGTCTTGCTCCCCCTGAATCTAGCTTGGGATACTGGGAGAAGATAGGGAACAGAAAAATAGAGCTAATGCAAACAATCAACTATGAATATGTCTTTCCCCTCTTAAAGACATGTGACTTCTCTCCTCTTGATCACCAAGCATCTGGGGTTTCTTACACTCTCCCCTGAGTATTCTCTCCCCCTATAGAAATGATTAGGCTTTGATGTGATCTCTCTCTCCCCCTTTGACATCAATTTCCAAGAAGGGTTCTTCTGGATTGTTGGTACAAATGGGTTTGGTCCTTGAGTCACAAAGCAAAGCAGCAAGTTGAATGTGATGCTGGTGGAGGACAAGAAGCATTGAGTGGAGCTGGATCAAAAAGAATGCAGGAACAGGTGGCAAGTTGTCTTTCCTATAGTGAAATCGGTAGCACCGAGTTGTGTGCTTCGGTGGCGCCGAAAGGATTCGGTTGGACCGAAGGAAACAAACTGGTGTGACCGAGTTCATCATAGTGAAAACACTTGTCACCTCAGCTCACTAGGTAGGTAAAATCTCACAAGGATTTGCAAGGAATTTGCTGCAGGGAATGCAGAACAAAACAAGGAAAGGAAAATCTAGATGAAGTAAAAAAAGGGACACATGAGAGAACTTCATCTAGAATTGGGCGGTGACAAAGTCACCTATGTTAGAGTATATTGACTGAGGAGTCAAGTAAGAACACTTGATCGTAGGTCATACTCATCGTTTAAGCTCAAAATGGGGTTGCCATTTTTCGTTTAAGCATTTGATGTATCCACATCTTGTTGAGTTGCTTTGACCTATCACTTGAGGTTAAGCTTCTCTAAGATGGAATGACATACCTTGGGTGGTGGTGTTGATCCTAGTCATGTAGTTGAACTTGTGTGAGTTGCTCGAGGTTAATGTAGTTCATCAAGAGTTGAGAGCACCACTTGTAATTTGAGTTCATATACCTACATGGGTTAGTTTTGCAAGGAAGAGCACTTGTGTATCCAAAATGACAATCATGAAATTTGATACATATAATTTGTCAAAGGATATGTTGAAGGGTTTCGTGCTTCCTTGTCATCAACCACCGTATTGTAGAGACTTGGTGATGTAGAGATTACTCAAGATGTGAGAGAGTTGCAATCTCATAGATTTAGATGCATCCAAGTACCTACATGGGTTATATAACATGCAAGGGTGCAAATATATCCAAGATATATGAATATCATCATAAGAGAAATATCAAGGATTTGTCATAGATTCATGCCTTGCATGTATCCAAATGGAGTTTCTACTCCAAGTTTGAAGCATTAATGATATTAAATTCACCTCTCAAGCGGCAAAAGACTTTCTCATCAAGCGGTTTTGTGAATATATCCGCCAATTGCTTATCAGTATGAACATGCTTGAGATCAATGTCCCCTTTAGCAACATGATCTCGAATGAAATGATGACGAACTTCAATATTCTTATTTCGATAATGTTGCACAGTATTGTGAGCAATCTTAATAGCACTCTCATTGTCACAAAGCAATGGAACATGTTTCACATTGATCCCATAATCTTTAAGAGTTTGGGTCATCCAAAGTAATTGAGCACAACATGAACCAGCGGCAATGTATTCCACTTCGGCGGTGGATAAGGATACCGAGTTTTGTTTCTTGGAAGACCAAGACACAAGAGATCTACCAAGAAATTGACAAGTACCCGAAGTGGACTTTCTATCAACCTTGTCTCTGGCATAGTCCGAGTCGGAATAACCACCAAGATCAAAAGACGACCTCTTAGGATACCAAATGCCAAAATTTGGTGTATGTATTAAGTATCTCACTATCCTTTTCACAGCCTTAAGATGACATTCTTTGGGGGCCGCTTGATATTGTGCACACATGCACACACTTAGCATAATATCAGGATGAGAGGCACATAGATATAACAATGAACCGATCATAGAGCGGTAAACTTTTTGATCAACTGGTTCACCATCCTTAGTCAAGTCAAGATGTCCACTAGTAGGCATGGGAGTTTTTATACCTTTTCTTTCTTGCATGTTGAACTTCTTGAATAAGTCCTTGGTGTACTTAGTTTGAGAGACAAAAGTGCCTTCCTTAGTTTGCTTGATTTGCAAACCAAGAAAGAACTTGAGTTCACTCATCATAGACATCTCAAACTTCTCCGACATTAGCTTTCCAAACTTCTCACTAAAATGAGGGTTAGTTGAGCCAAATATGTGTTGGGGAACGTAGCAGAAATTCAAAATTTTCCTACGTGTCACCAAGATCTATCTATGGAGAAACCAGCAACGAGGGAAGGAGAGTGCATCTACATACCCTTGTAGATCGCTAAGAGGAAGCGTTCAAGAGAACGGGGTTGAAGGAGTCGTACTCGTCGTGATCCAAATCACCGGAGATCCTAGTGCCGAACGGACGGCACCTCCGCGTTCAACACACGTACAGCCCGACGACGTCTCCCATGCCTTGATCCAGCAAGGAGAGAGGGAGAGGTTGAGGAAGACTCCATCCAGCAGCAGCACAACAGCGTGGTGGTGATGGAGGAGCGTGGTGATCCAGCAGGGCTTCGCCAAGCACTACGAGATATGAGGAGAAAGAGAGGTAGGGCTGCACCAACAGGGAGAGGAACTCGTGTGCATTGGGCAGCCCAAACCTCAACTATATATAGGGGGAGGGGAGGGGCTGCGCCCCCACCTAGGGTTCCCTCCCTAGGGGTGGCAGCAGCCCCCTAGATCCCATCTAGGGGCGGCCAAGGGGAGGGGAGAGGGGGAGGCGCACCAGGGTGGGCCTTAGGGCCCATCTGCCCTAGGGTTTGCCCCCTTCCCCTCTTCCTTGCGCCTTGGGCCTTGGTGGGGGGGGGGCGCACCAGCCCACCTGGGGCTGGTCCCCTCCCACACTTGGCCCATGCAGCCCTCCGGGGCTTGTGGCCCCACTTGGTGGACCCCCGGGACCCTCCCGGTGGTCCCGGTACGTTACCCATAAAACCCGAAACTTTTCCGGTGACCAAAACAGGACTTCCCATATATAAATCTTTACCTCCGGACCATTCCGAAACTCCTCATGGCATCCGGGATCTCATCCGGGACTCCGAACAACATTCGGTAACCACATACAAACTTCCTTTATAACCCTAGCATCATCGAACCTTAAGTGTGTAGACCCTACGGGTTCGGGAGACATGCAGACATGACCGAGATGACTCTCCGGTCAATAACCAACAGCAGGATCTGGATACCCATGTTGGCTCCCACATGTTCCACGATGATCTCATCGGATGAACCACGATGTCATGGACTTAATCAATCCCGTATGCAATTCCCTTTGTCCATCGGTACGATACTTGCCCGAGATTCGATCGTCGGTATCCCGATACCTTGTTCAATCTCGTTACTGGCAAGTCTCTTTACTCGTTCCGTAACACATCATCCCGTGATCAACTCCTTGATCACATTGTGCACATTATGATGATGTCCTACCGAGTGGGCCCAGAGATACCTCTCCGTTTACACGGAGTGACAAATCCCAGTCTCGATTCGTGCCAACCAAACAGACACTTTCGGAGATACCTGTAGTGTACCTTTATAGCCACCCAGTTACGTTGTGATGTTTGGCACACCCAAAGCACTCCTACGGTATCCAGGAGTTGCACAATCTCATGGTCTAAGGAAATGATACTTGACATTAGAAAAGCTTTAGCATACGAACTACATGATCTTGTGCTAGGCTTAGGATTGGGTCTTGTCCATCACATCATTCTCCTAATGATGCGATCCCGTTATCAATGACATCCAATGTCCATGGTCAGGAAACCATAACCATCTATTGATCAACGAGCTAGTCAACTAGAGGCTTACTAGGGACATGGTGTTGTCTATGTATCCACACATGTATTTGAGTTTCCTATCAATACAATTCTAGCATGGATAATAAACGATTATCATGAACAAGGAAATATAATAATAATCAATTTATTATTGCCTCTAGGGCATATTTCCAACAGTCTCCCACTTGCACTAGAGTCAATAATCCAGTTCACATCGATATGTGATTAACACTCAAGGTCACATCCCCATGTGACTAACACCCAAAGAGTTCTGGGTTTGATCATGTTATGCTTGTGTGAGAGGTTTCAGTCAACGGGTCTGCAACATTCAGATCCGTATGTACTTCGCAAATTTCTATGTCATCTTGCAGATGCAACTACTACGCTACATTTGGAGCAATTTCAAATAACTATTCTACTTGGAGCTATTCTAAATTGTTGCTCCATTATACGTATTCGGTATCTCTACTCAGAGCTATCCGGATAGGTGTTAAGCTTGCATCGACGTAACTCTTTACGTCGAACTCTTTATCACCTCCATAACCGAGAAACATATCCTTATTCCTCTAAGGATAATTTAGACCGCTATCTGGTGATCTACTCCTAGATCACCTTTGTACCCTCTTGCCAAATATGTGGCAAGGCACACATCAGGTGCGGTACACAGCATAGCATACTGTAGAGCCTACGTCTAAAGCATAGGGGACGACCTTCGTCCTTTCTCTCTATTCTGCTGCGGTCAGGTTTCGAGTCTTACTCAATGTTCACACCTTATAACACAGCCAAGAACTCCTTCTTTGCCGATCCATTTTGAACTCCTTCAAAATCTTGTCATGGTATGTATTCATTTGAAAGTACTATTAAGCGTTTTGATCTATCCTTATAGATCTTAATGCTCAATACTCAAGTAGCCTAATCCAGGTTTTCCATTGAAAAACACTTTTCAAATAACTTTGCATGCTTTCCAGAAATTCTACATCATTTCCGATCAACAATATGTTAACAACATATACTCATCGGAAATTCTATAGTGCTCCCACTCACTTCTTTGGAAATACAAGTTTCTCATAATCTTTGTATAAACCCAAAATCTTTGATCATCATCAAAGCGTATATTCCAACTCCGAGATGCTTACTCCAGTCCTTAGAAGGATTGCTGGAGCTTTGCATACTTATTAGCATCTTTCAGGATTGACAAAACCTTTCGGTTGTATCACATACAACCTTTCCTCAAGAAAATCGTGAGGAAACAATGTTTTGACATCCTATCTGCAAGATTTCATAAATAATGCAGTGACTGCTAATATAATTCCAACAGACTCTTAGCATCGCTACGAGTGAGAAAATCTCACCGTAGTCAACTCCTTGAACTTGTCGGAAAACATCTTAACGACAAGTCGAGCTTTCTTAATGGTGATACTTGCCATCATTGTCCGTCTTCCTTTTAAAATCCATCTGTACTCAACAGCCTTATGACCATCGAGCCGTTCCGCCAAAGTCTACACTTTGTATTCATATATGGATCCTCTCTCGGATTATATGGCCTCAAGCCATTTTGGAATCCAGGCCCACCATCGCTTCTTGATAGCTCGTAGGTTCATTGTTGTCTAGCAACATGACTTCCAAGACAGGATTACGTACCACTCTAAAGTAGTATGCATCCTTGTCATCCTACGAGGTTTGGTAGTGACTTGATCTGAAGTTTCATGATCACTATCATAAGCTTCCACTTCAATTGGTGTAGGTGCCACAGGAACAACTTCCTGTGCCCTGCCACACACTAGTTGAAGAGACGGTTCAATAACCTCATCAAGTCTCCACCATCCTCCCACTCAATTCTTTCGAGAGAAACTTTTCCTCGAGAAAGGACCCGATTCTAGAAACAATCCCTTATTGCTTTCGGATCTGAGACAGGAGGTATACCCAACTGTTTTGGGTGTCCTATGAAGATGCATTTATCCGCTTTGGGTTCGAGCTAATCAGCCTAAAACTTTTCACATAAGCGTCGCAGCCCCAAACTTTTAAGAAATGACAGCTTAGGTTTCTCTAAACCATAGTTCATACGGTGTCATCTCATCGGAATTACGTGGTGCCCTATTTAAAGTGAATGTGGTTGTCTCTAATGCCTAACCCATAAACTATCGTGGTAATTCGATAAGAGACATCATGGTATGCATCATATCCAATAGGGTGCAGTTATGATGTTCGGACACACCATCACACTATGGTGTTCCAGGCTGTATTAGTTGTGAAACAATTTCCACAATGTCTTAATTTTGTGCCAAACTCGTAATTCAGATATTCATCTCTATGATCATATCATAGATATTTTATCCTCTTGTCACGATGATCTTTCAACTTCACCCTGAAATTACTTGAACCTTTCAATAATTCAGACTCGTGATTCATCAAGTAAATATACTCAACATCTACTCAAATCATCTATGAAGTAAGAACATAACGATATCCACTACACGCCTCAGCACTCATTGGACTGCACACATCAAAATGTATTACTTCCAACAAGTTGCTTTCTAGTTCCATTTTACTGAAAACGAGGCTTTCAGTCATCTTGCCCATGTGGTATGATTTGCATGTCTCAAGTGATTCAAAATCAAGTGAGTCCAAACGGTCCATTTGCATGGAGTTTCTTCATGCATATACACCAATAGACATGGTTCGCATGTCTCAAACTTTTCAAAAATGAGTGAGCCCAAAGATCCATCAACATGGAGCTTCTTCATGCGTTTTATACCAATATGACTTACGTGGCAGTGCCACAAGTAGGTGGTACTATCATTACTATCTTATATCTTTTGGCATGAACATGTGTATCACTACGATCGAGATTCAATAAACCATTCATTTTAGGTGCAAGACCATTGAAGGTATTATTCAAATAAACAGAGTAACCATTATTCTCCTTAAATGAATAACCGTATTGCGATAGACACAATCCAATCATGTCTATGCTCAACGCAAACACCAATCTCGATGGTAGAGGGAGCGTGCGATGCTTGATCACATCAAGCTTGGAAAAACTTCCAACACATATTGCCAGCTCACCTTTAGCTAGTCTCCGTTTACTCTGCAGCCTTTTATTTCGAGTTTACTAACACTTAGCAACTGAACCGGTATCTAATACCATGGTGCTACTAGGAGTACTAGTAAAGTACACATTAACACAATGTATATCCAATATACTTCAATCGACCTTGCCAGCCTTCTCATCTACCAAGTATCTAGGGTAATTCTGCTCCAGTGGCTGTTCCCCTTATTATAGAAGCACTTAGTCTCGGGTTTGGGTTCAACCTTGGGTTTCTTCACTAGAGCAGCAACTGATTTGCCGTTTCATGAAGTATCCCTTCTTGCCCTTGCCCTTCTAGTGGTTTCACCAACCATCAACAATTGATGCTCCTTCTTGATTTCTACTTCTGTGGTGTCAAACATCGCGAATATCTCAAGGATCATCATATATGTCCCTGATATATTATAGTTCATCACGAAGCTCTAGCAGCTTGGTGGTAATGAGTTCGGAGAAACATCACTATCTCATCTGGAAGATCAACTCCCACTCGATTCAAATGATTGTTGTACTCAGACAATCTGAGCACAAGCTCAACAATTGAGCTTTTCTCCCTTAGTTTGCAGGCTAAGAAAATCGTCGGAGGTCTTATACCTCTTGACGTGGGCACGAGCCTGAAATCCCAATTTCAGCCCTCGAAACATCTCATATGTTTCGCGACATTTCAAAACGTCTTCGGTACCTCAACTCTAAACCGTTTAACTGAACTATCACGTAGTTATCAAAATGTGTATGTCAGATGTTCGCAACATCCACAGACAACGTTCGAGATTCAGCACACTGAGCGGTGCATTAAGGACATAAGCCTTCTATGAAGCAATGAGGACAATCCTCAGTTTACGGACCTAGTCCGCATAATTTCTACTATCAACTTTCAACTAAATTTTCTCTAGGAACATATCTAAACAGTAGAACTGAAGCGCGAGCTACGACATAATTTGCGAAGACCTTTTGACTATGTTCAGGATAATTAAGTTCATCTTATGAACTCCCACTCAGATAGACATCCCTCTAGTCATCTAAGTGATTACATGATCTGAGTCAACTAGGCCGTGTCCGATCATCACGTGAGACGGACTAGTCAACATCGGTGAACATCTTCATGTTGATCGTATCTTCTATACGACTCATGCTCGACCTTTTGGTCTCTTGTGTTCCGAGGCCATGTTTGTACATGCTAGGCTCGTCAAGTCAACCTAAGTGTTTCGCGTGTGTAAATCTGGCTTACACCCGTTGTATGTGAACGTAAGAATCTATCACACCCGATCATCACGTGGTGCTTCGAAACGACGAACTTTCGCAACGGTGCACAGTTAGGGGGGACACTTTCTTGAAATTTTAATGAGGGATCATCTTATTTACTACCGTCGTTCTAAGAAAATAAGATGCAAAAACATGATAAACATCACATGCAATCAAAAGGTGACATGATATGGCCATCATCACTTTGCTCCTTTTGATCTCCATCTTCGGGGCTCCATGATCATCATCGTCACCGGCATGACACCATGATCTCCATCATCATGATCTCCATCATCGTGTCTTCATGAAGTTGTCTCGCCAACTATTACTTCTACTACTACAACTAACGGTTAGCAATAAAGTAAAGTAATTACATGGCGTTCTTCAATGACACGCAGGTCATATAATAAATAAAGACAACTCCTATGGATCCTGCCGGTTGTCATACTCATCGACATGCAAGTCGTGATTCCTATTACAAGAACATGATCAATCTCATACATCACATATCATTCATCACATTCTTCTTGGCCATATCACATCACATACCATACCCTGCAAAAACAAGTTAGATGTCCTCTAATTGTTGTTTGCATGTTTTACGTGGCTGCTCTGGGTTTCTAGCAAGAACGTTTCTTACCTACGCAAAACCACAACGTGATATGCCAATTGCTATTTACCCTTCATAAGGACCCTTTTCATCGAATCCGATCCGACTAAAGTGGGAGAGACAGACACCCGCTAGCCACCTTATGCAACTAGTGCATGTCAGTCGGTGGAACCAGTCTCACGTAAGAGTACGTGTAAGGGCGGTCCGGGCTGCTTCATCCCACAATGCCGCCGAATCAAGATTGGACTAGTAACGGTAAGCATATTGAACAAAATCAATGCCCACAACTACTTTGTGTTCTACTCGTGCATAGAATCTATGCAATAGACCTAGCTCATGATGCCACTGTTGGGGAACGTAGCAGAAATTCAAAATTTTCCTACGTGTCACCAAGATCTATCTATGGAGAAACCAGCAACGAGGGAAGGAGAGTGCATCTACATACCCTTGTAGATCGCTAAGCGGAAGCGTTCAAGAGAACGGGGTTGAAGGAGTCGTACTCGTCGTGATCCAAATCACCGGAGATCCTAGTGCCGAACGGACGGCACCTCCGCGTTCAAGACACGTACAGCCCGACGACGTCTCCCATGCCTTGATCTAGCAAGGAGAGAGGGAGAGGTTGAGGAAGACTCCATCCAGCAGCAGCACAACGGCGTGGTGGTGATGGAGGAGCGTGGTGATCCAGCAGGGCTTCGCCAAGCACTACGAGTTATGAGGAGAAAGAGAGGTAGGGCTGCACCAACAGGGAGAGGAACTCGTGTGCATTGGGCAGCCCAAACCTCAACTATATATAGGGGGAGGGGAGGGGCTGCGCCCCCACCTAGGGTTCCCTCCCTAGGGGTGGCGGCAGCCCCCTAGATCCCATCTAGGGGCGGCCAAGGGGAGGGGAGAGGGGGAGGCGCACCAGGGTGGGCCTTAGGGCCCATCTGCCCTAGGGTTTGCCCCCTTCCCCTCTTCCTTGCGCCTTGGGCCTTGGTGGGGGGCGCACCAGCCCACCTGGGGCTGGTCCCCTCCCACACTTGGCCCATGCAGCCCCCCGGGGCTTGTGGCCCCACTTGGTGGACCCTCGGGACCCTCCCGGTGGTCCCGGTACGTTACCGATAAAACCCGAAAATTTTCCGGTGACCAAAAACAGGACTTCCCATATATAAATCTTTACCTCTGGACCATTCCGAAACTCCTCATGACGTCCGCGATCTCATCCAGGACTCCGAACAACATTCGGTAACCACATACAAACTTCCTTTATAACCCTAGTGTCATCGAACCTTAAGTGTGTAGACCCTACGGGTTCGGGAGACATGTAGACATGACCGAGATGACTCTCCGGTCAATAACCAACAGCGGGATCTGGATACCCATGTTGGCTCCCACATGTTCCACGATGATCTCATTGGATGAACCACGATGTCAAGGACTTAATCAATCCCGTATGCAATTCCCTTTGTCCATCGGTACGATACTTGCCCGAGATTCGATCGTCGGTATCCCGATACCTTGTTCAATCTCGTTACCGGCAAGTCTCTTTACTCGTTCCGTAACACATCATCTCGTGATCAACTCCTTGATCACATTGTGCACATTATGATGATGTCCTACCGAGTGGGCCCAGAGATACCTCTCTGTTTACACGGAGTGACAAATCCCAGTCTCGATTCGTGCCAACCCAACAGACACTTTCGGAGATACCTGTAGTGTACCTTTATAGCCACCCAGTTACGTTGTGACATTTGGCACACCCAAAACACTCCTACGGTATCCGGGAGTTGCACAATCTCATGGTCTAAGGAAATGATACTTGACATTAGAAAAGCTTTAGCATACGAACTACATGATCTTGTGCTAGGCTTAGGATTGGGTCTTGTCCATCACATCATTCTCCTAATGATGTAATCTCGTTATCAATGACATCCAATGTCCATGGTCAGGAAACCGTAACCATCTATTGATCAACGAGCTAGTCAACTAGAGGCTTACTAGGGACATGGTGTTGTCTATGTATCCACACATGTATCTGAGTTTCCTATCAATACAATTCTAGCATGGATAATAAACGATTATCATGAACAAGGAAATATAATAATAATCAATTTATTATTGCCTCTAGGGCATATTTCCAACAATATGATATCATCAAAATAAATTTGTCATACAAATAACTCACCATTAACCCTTTTAGTAAAAAGAGTAGAATCTATTTTTCCAATTTCAAAGCCTTTTTCAATAAGGAACTTGGTCAAGCATTTATACCACGCTCTAGGAGCTTGTTTAAGACCATAAAGGGCTTTGTGAAGTTTGTAAACATGATCGGGTTTCTTAGGATTGACAAAGCCTGGAGGTTGTTTAACATAAACTTCCTCCTCAATTTCACCGTTTAGAAAAGCACTTTTAATGTCCATTTGGTATAAAGTGATATCATGGTGATTAGCATAGGCAAGTAAGATGCGGATGGACTCAAGTCTAGCAACGGGGGCGTATGTCTCACCATAGTCCATACCTTCGACTTGAGTGTAGCCTTGGGCGACTAGACGAGTTTTGTTGCAGACGAATTGACCGTCTTCATCTTGCTTGTTGCAAAACACCCATTTGGTACCGATGATGTTGTGGTTGTTGTCAGGCTTCTCGACCAATGTCCACACTTGATTTCTCTCAAAGTTGTGTAGCTCTTCATGCATGGCATTATCCAATCTGGATCTTCCAATGCTTCTTCAACCTTCATAGGTTCAATGCTAGAGATGAATGAATAATGTTCACAAAAGTTAGCCAAACGAGTTTTAGAGCGAGTGATTCTCCTGGTTTAGATATCATTGTAGATTTGCTCGATGGGATGGTCTTTGGCGACTCTTGCTTGAACTCGTGGAAGCTTTTGCTTGGGTCGGGGAGGAACATCTTCTTCATCTTGTTCTTCTTCTTCTTCTTGGCCTTCTTCATTGTTGACGTTGCCGTTCTCTTGTCGTGGTGGAGAAGGAGGTTGATGAGGTTCTTCTTGGTGTACGTCCTTGTTTTCTTCGTCTTGGTGTGTCCCACTCGTGGATGCTTTCAAGTCAACTCTTGGTTCACCTTGTCATGAGGTGGAGGTTTCCACTTGGACGGATGAGGTACTCTCCTTTACCTCCGTTGGACGAATCTTGTCGATAGATAAGTCTTGAATTGCTTCCGAAGGGTCTTTGTCTCCTACATCAATTGGAAATTGCTCTACTTGCGAGCCGTTAGATTCATCAAACTTCACATCTACTGTTTCTTCAACCTTTCAGGTGAAATTGTTGTAGACCCGGTAAGTGTGAGAGTTTGAGCCATAACCAAGTAGGAAACCTTCATGAGATTTAGGAGCAAATTTAGAACGACGATGCTTATCAAGAATGTAGCACTTTGAGCCAAATACTCGAAAGTATCCAACTTGGGGTTTGTTACCGGTGAGGAGCTCGTATGCCATCTTGACAAGTAGCTTGTGAAGATACAAGCGATTTGTTGCATGACAAGCTGTCTCAACTGCTTCTGCCCAAAAGTGTTTTGGAGTCTTGTACTCATCAAGCATCATTCTAGCCATCTCAATAAGAGTTCGGTTCTTCCTCTCAACAACTCCATTTTGTTGAGGCATGTACGTAGCTGAGAACTCATGTGAGATCCCTTCTTCGTCAAGAAAGGTATCCACATTTGCGTTCTTGAACTCCGTTCCATTGTCGCTGCGAACCTTCTTGATCTTCACTTCAAATTGATTTTGGGCCTTCCTAGCAAAGTTCTTGAAGATCTTTTGGACCTGTGATTTATCATCAAGAAAGAACACCCACGTAAATCTTGAAAAATCATCAACTATAACCAGACCGAATGAGTTACCACCGAGACTTTTATAGGCATTGGGACCAAAAAGATCCATATGAAGTACTCGAGTGGTCTTCTTGTGGTCATAATGCTCTTCACGGGGTGACTTCCTCCAACTTGTTTTCCTGCTTGACAAGCACAACAAAGTCTATCCTTGTCAAATATAACATCTTTTACTCCAAGGATATGATCACCTTTAATAAGCTTATCAAGATTTCGCATGCCCACATGACCTAGCCTTCTATGCCACAACCAGCCTTTAGAAGATTTAGCAATTAAGCAAGTTCTAGGTTGAGCCTTTTTAGTGAAATCAACAATGTAAAGATCACCTCTACGTATACCGGTAAAGACCATTTTATGGTTATCTCTACGAAACACTTGGCAATCTACTTCAGTAAATAGGACATTGAACCCAAAGTCAGCAAGTCTAGATACGGAAAGTAAATTGTAACCAAGAGATTCAACGAGCATAACATTTTGTATGGAGCTATCATGTGAGATGGCCACCTTACCAAGGCCAACCACCTTACCCTTTGAGTTATCACCGAAAGTGACATACTTTCGAGGGTCGTTGTTTTCAGCAAGCTCACGAAACATATCTTTGTCTCTGGTCATATGATCAGTACATCCACTATCAAGGACCCATTCCTTTCCTCCAGCCATGTAGCCGCGAAGATTAGCCATAAGACCAAAGTGTCTCATCGCATCATCAAGATCATAGTCACTATCATCATCCTCATCATCATCCTCATCATAGTATCCATGTTCAACATCATCATGTGATGGATCAACTCCTAAAGAGGGTAATTCATTAGAAGCATGACCATAATAATGTTCATCTCCATGGATTCTAATGACTTCGGAAATGATATTGCTAATAATTCCAACATCTCCTTTTGCACTCGTAAGATTAGTAAGCTCAAATAAGCAATCACCAAAATTGGGATCATTGGAACTCATCTTACTCAAGGAAATAGACTTATGAAGAATCTTATCTAGAATTTTCAAGGAATAATTTGGGAATCGTTCCTCAAAAAATCTCCATATAGCGTAGGCACAATCAAGAGTAGGTAAGCTAGCAATCAAATTTTTGGGCAACCCTCTAATGATAAGATTGATAGTTTTAAGATTGTGAATCATGTCAAGGTCCTCATCGGGTGTGGGATGCAAAGGGTCAACAATGCGAGCACAAGGAATGGTAATGTACTTGGTCAAATGATATTCATTGAAGATCTCAAGCATCTCATTTTTCCACTCATGAAAATACTCATCAAGAATAGGCACTCTACGTCTAAGACTCCCCAACGTAGACTCATCCATCTTCCTCCAAAGGTGTTTAAACCAAAGCAATGGAAACCAATGCTCTGATACCAATTGTAGGATCGAGAAGAGGTGTCTAGAGGGGGGTGAATAGACTCTTAGCAAGAAAAGTTACACTTTTTAATTTCTTTAAGTTGAAGTGGAGTTTTGGCACAAGTTTGAACATTCACAATACATATCAAGAAAGCACGTCAAGAGTATATGAGCAGCGGAAAGTAAATCATGCAAGTTGCAAGAATGTAAAGGAGTGGGATTAGAGTGTGCAAACGAAAGTGGAGACACGGAGATTCTTGGCGTGGTTCCGATAGGTGGTGCTATCGTACATCCACGTTGATGGAGACTTCAACCCACGAAGGGTAACGGTTGCGCGAGTCCACGGAGGGCTCCACCCACGAAGGGTCCATGAAGAAGCAACCTTGTCTATCCCACCATGGCCATCGCCCACGAAGGACTTGCCTCACTAGGGTAGATCTTCACGAAGTAGGCGATCTCCTTGCCCGTACAAACTCCTTGGTTCAACTCCACAATATTGATGGAGGCTCCCAAGTGACACCTAACAAATCTAGGAGAAACCACTCTCCAAGAGGTAAGAAATGGTGTGTTGATGATGAACTCCTTGCTCTTGTGCTTCAAATCATAGTCTCCCCAACACTCAACTCTCTCTCATAGGATCGGATTTGGTGGAAAGATGATTTGAGTGGAAAGCAACTTGGGGAAGGCTAGAGATCAAGATTTATGTGGTTGGAATGAAGTATCTTGACCTCAACACAAGTGTAGGTGGTTCTCTCTCAGAAAATGTATGTTGGAAGTGTAGGCATGTTCTGATGGCTCTCTCCACGAATGAAGAGTGGGTGGCGGGGTACATATAGCCTCCACACAAAATCTAACCGTCACACACAAATCACCAAACTCGGTGGGATCGAATCATACAACTCGGTCAGACCGATTTAGTTCATAATGTGACCGTTAGGGTTTTCGGTGGGACCGACATGTCAACTCGGTGGGACCGATGTGCTAGGGTTAGGGTAAATCCTCATATCGGTTGGACCGATTACACAAACTCGGTGGAACCAATTTTGGTAATAAACCAGACAGAGAGTTGGCCAGGCAAACTCAGTGGGGCCGATTACATATTTCGGTGAGACCGAAATTGATGTAATAGGCAACAGAGAGTTTGCAAGCCCATTTCGGTGAGACCGAGATCCCATCGATGAGGCCGAGTTGACTAGGGTTTCTGGCAGTGGCTTATGTCAAGTGAACTCGGTGGCGCCGGATAGATAAAATTGGTGGGGCCGAGTTTGACTTTTTGTTTGGTACATACTTGGATGTGAGAAAGTAGTTGAGGGTTGTGGAGCATATCACGAAGCACTTTGAGCAAGCAAGCCATTAAGCAACACCTCGCCCCCTCTTAATAGTATTGGCTTTCCTATGGACTCAATGTGATCTTGTATCACTAAAATGAAAAAATGTAGAGTCTTGTGCTTTGAGCTTGAGTCAATCCTTTTTCCTCAGCATCTTGAAGGGGTTCCACATCCTCTAGTCCATGCCACTCCACTGTTGGACTTATCTGAAATATGCTAGATGAAAATATTAGTCCAACAAGAGATATGTTGGCATTAATTACCAAAATCACCCCGGGAGCACTTGTGCTTTCAACAGCAAAAGAAAAGTTTAGATGGCCCATAAGAGTATCTACAGCCGGACTTGGTAAATCCGAACCCCTATACATCCGCGGACGCGCCCGGGCACGCGCGCGGACACATCCAGGCGGCCCGTCCTATTTCGCCCCCGGAATCCACATATCTCAATTTCTTAATATCAAATCCACGCACGTCGATCATATAAGCTAATGTCGCACGTAAATAACAAATATTGGTACCGAGCATAGATAGTGTTTACATAAAATTTATTTTAAGTGCACAACTCAAACATTAGCTTCTTGGTTTCCATTATGGGTCCACACGTGCTCCACAATATCATTGAGTAGTTGCGTGTGCACCTGATGATCTCAAAGATTCTGATGCATTTGCAGAAAGTTCGTAAGCTGAGCTGCATCTTGATCTTCTGGGATTTCAACGTGTTCTCCAGGTTCTTCAAAATCATTGGTTTGAGCTATACCATCACCCTCATCCTTGACAATCATATTGTGCAAAATAACACAACATGTCATCAGTTGTCACAAAGTTCCTGATTCCCCCATCATTGCAGCGCTATTCACAATTCCCCAACGAGCTTAAAGCACACCAAATGCCCTCTTCACATCCTTCCTAGCTGCTTCCTGCATTTTTGCAAAGTGGCTTTGTTTATTGCTATGCAGTTCGGATATGATCTTCACAAACGCTGTCCACTGAGAATAGATACCATCAGCAAGATAGTATCCCATGTTGTACTCTCGGTTGTTGACGGTGTAGTTGCATGGTAGTGATTCCTCATTGCAAAGCCTCCTAAACACCGGAGATCGTTAAAGCACGTTGATGTCGTTGTGAGAAGCCGACATTCCAAAGAAAGCATGTCAAATCCATAAGTCATGTGATGCCACTGCTTCTAGTGTGATGGTGGCCTCTTTGGTGTGACATTGATATATTCCCTGCAAATCTTTGAGGCAGTTCTTCCATTGCAAATGCATGTAATCAATTGATCTGAGCATTCCTGGAAACCCCCTTGCCTCACCAATAGTCAACAACTTCTCCGTATCTGGCGCATTTGGTTCTTTGAGATACTCAGGTCCAAACACCTCCACCACAGCGCGGGTAAACTTGATAGTAGTCTTCAGGCACGTGCTCTCCCTCATCCTGACCATCTCACCAATGGCTTCCGAAGAAGTACCTAATGCAAGCATGCTCAGAGTAGCCGTGCACTTTTTCTTGGCAGAGAAAGAGAGTTGTTCACAGCAATCCCTTGTGAGCTTGAAGTAGTTATCGTGTGCCTCCACTCCGTCAACAATGCGTGAAAACAGCAACGAAACCATGGATCATCCGAGAAAGTAGGGTCGGGAGCAAAGTAGTCCTTGTGCTTGCGCAGTAGCTTTGCTCTGGACACCCTATCCTGGTTGATCACTCTTCTCCCTTTGATTGAGCCCTTGAAGTTCAGAATATGCTCCACTTGCCGGTCCATTTCCTCTTGCATGCTCATGAGCATGATCATGTCCACTTCTTCGTCCGAACCCGTGGAATCAAAGAACTCATCATGAATTATTTGATCAAGCTCTGTCGGTCCATACTCCTCGTCCAACGAAGCATCAGAATCCATCTTTCCCTAATAAAATCACAAAAAATCTTGTTAGACAATGTGTCGAACACATCAAGCGCAAGGCAGAGCCAGAGAGTTGCCAGACGTACCGCGGTGGCGTCCGGGCCGGCGATGACGTCCCACGTGGCGGAGGACGGGACAGAGGACTGCTCTGCTGAAACTGACGGCATAAAGGCTAGGAACGGCTGTGGAGCGGCGGCGGCAGAGCTGCAAGACGGACAACACGGAGAAGGAAGAAGAGAGGAGAGAACAAATGGATCAAGCAGGTCCGGGGGATGGATTTGGTGCAATTTGCGGTTGGGTCGGGCTATCGGGTCCGACGTGGCGGGCGTGCCGGGGCATGTTCGGGCACCCCTATATCCGCCTCATATTTGCGCTGGATATGAGGGGTGCCGGTCAGCCTGGTCATTTGAGGGCCGTTTGAGGTGTCTGTCTGCTTCGAAATTTCGCGCTCGGCCAGTGACTGCGGCCTGGCAGGGCGTATGAGGCGGTTTGAGGCTCCCGGCTGTAGATGCTCCAGTATACTGATTTGACAATGTGCATAATTAAAATCTTCAAGAAAAGAGAAGGGCGCGAAGACTTGCCGAGGTCAATACCAAAGCTTTTCCGGGGCCACCAACAAACAAGCTTTCCCGAACAAGCAGAAGAGAGGAGGACCATACCGTAAGAGAAAATCAGCGTCTCAAACTCCCAACGAGACAAACAAGAACCAATTCGATCGTCCGGGGATCGATGGAGCCCGATCCGTCCAAGTCGCCGACGGGGGGATCTTCGTCGCTTATCTTCCTGGGCACAGGCTGCTCCGGCGCGCTGCCCGACGCACGGTGCCTCCTCAAGCCGTCAACGCCGCCCTGCGCCGTCTGCTCCATGGGCATCTCCCTCCCTCCGGAGGGGAACCCCAACTACAGGTGCGCGCAGTACGGCCACAGGCAACGACTTTCAGATAACTTCATATTGCAGATAATTTGCATTTCACGTTTGCTGAAATGCAATTTCTCATTTTGTTCTAGATATATTATTAGAAAAGTCGAACATACTTTACATGAATGGTCTAGATATATTTACATAACTTTGTGAGGGCACTTTAACTAATTTTGTAAGGTAAGTGGCTCACAACTGCCGAATAGTGGAGTTGTTGCAAACGGGTTGAACAGAACATCCTTATGACAACACTATGTGACAAGCTTCATATGCCTGTTTGGTTTTCAGGCTCAACACCTCCCTCTTGGTAGACTATTGCCATGACGATGGAACACACAAGTACATCCTAATCGACATTGGCAAGACCTTCAGAGAACAAGTTCTCCGGTGGTTTGTCCACCACAAAGTTCCTTACGTTGACTCGGTGAGATATTCGACAGTGCATCATTTTCTGAAAAAAAATAAGGATCCTGGGGACTAAGAGGGTTCTGTGCAGTGCAGATCATTCTGACTCATGAGCATGCAGATGCTGTATTAGGCCTTGACGAAGTCTGGGTGGTACAACCAAGAAATGACCGAAACGATGTCAAGCAAATTGCTATCTTCCTCACACAATTCACGATGGACAGGTTCATCTTCATCTTCAGCTTTCCCAGTGAACTGAAAACTCCCGGATTAGTGACCAACACATATCCTGTAACAACACCAGCCGTGAATTTACAGTATCGCGAGAAGATTCCCCTACTTGGTAGAGCAGAAGCCAGAAGATGGCGATGAAGATGCCCAAGCCGCGAAAATCGACTGGAAGATAGTCCAGGAAGATGTTGGGAAACCGTTTGTAGCATCAGCTCTAGAATTTGTGCCTTTGCCGGTAACAACCAGCAGTGTTAACCATTACTTTGATCTTGTTACGTGTTTGCCTCCTGAGTGCTTACTTAGATCATTATTCTGTGTTCAGGTAATGCACGGAGAAGGGTATATTTGTTTAGGCTTCTTATTTGGGAGGAGAGCCAGAGTTGCGTATTTATCTGATGTCTCAAGATTTCTACCTAAAACCGAGCATGGTAAAAAACTAATCTTGGTCCATAATTCTTTGTTCAGATAATTAGAATGCTTGTTGTCGTAGATCACAGATGGTAGGGTTGTTAATCGGTACAGGAGGACGTTTTTCACTGACATATGTTTAAGGTGTAGTTTGTATTGAAACAGAAAGATGTTACTAATCTGTTAAACTGCATCCAAAATTCTTGACATTGTTTATGATGTCCTTGATAATCTAGCAGGTTAATTATCTATTGTTGTTGCTAAAGCTGTATTTCAAATGCTATATGTGGGGAACAAAAAATCATAAAAGTGTACACCTCAACTTCAGTGATTTTATCTGATCAAATTCAATGGTAACACTTTTCAGTGTGTATCTCAGAGACAAGAGTCTTAGTACATGTCAGTTACCAAATAGTAGTATTAACAAGTTGCAAATCATAATCACATGGTAAAATATCTAGCTACTTTTTAGTTGGACTTTCTTGTTTCCTGCATATGAACATAATGCTGAATTGCTGATGCTCAGTCTTTGCCTCTAGCTATTTCGAAGTCTGGTGCTGGACAAGTTGACCTACTTATACTAGAAGCAAACTCTTTGCATGGAGTTGTAAGCCTACCCCTCATTGCACGTCATAGAGAATTCAAATTTGATGATTATTTGATACGACTAAATTCCAAATGCTGACAAATATGTTGATAGTCTGACACAGACTTCATGTTCTGAACAGGGAGATTCTTTCAGCACCCATTTAACCCTCAGTGAGGTTATTTTTCAAAGACTTACTAATATTCTGTCTTGAAGTTTTTTTATCAGATTTGCTTAGAAAACTGTGAAGTGTTCCTTGTATAGGGAAATTACATTTTCTTCAGCATGAAAACAATTTCCTACTTCTGCAGAGTCTTGATGCTATCAAGAGGATCCATCCTAAAAGAGCTCTGCTGATTGGAATGAGGCATTTTTTTGAGCATCAGAGAGAAAACCAGATGTTGGCAGAATGGTCTATCAGGTATGTCCGTGTGTAGCTGCTGAAATAGTTACATTCTTCCTTTATTTTCTCTAAACCTAAAGGCCCTGTCTCATGTGTAAGCTTGTATGATTATAGAGAAGGAATACCGACACAACTTGCTCATGACGGCCTGCGAGTCTCCATTGACTTGTAATAAGGTATGCAAGGTTGCTATGCAATACTTGAGGACGACTACTTGGCACCTTTGAACAATTTAATTCATGTCAGTGCAGATTGCAGCATTCATATATCTTTTTCTGATTCAGCGAAGATCCACAATAGCAGTAGTTGTAGCAGTTATTTTGTGATCTTCTATGTATCCAAAAGATTGTAAGTTTGCTCATGTTGATATTTATATACACCATATAGTATATTGTTCTATTGTTCTCAAATAGATGTGACGGTAGTTCTCTTTTCATGTAAATTTCTCTTATATAATGAAGTAAGGCTCATGAGGCCCAATAGTCCGATTTTGATACTGGAGCATTGGCCCTGTACTTGAAACCCTTGGTGACCATATGAACCCAATGTGGAAGTGAGAGGAGATCAAATGGCCGGAAATGACTAGAACTGAAGGTCGGACGGACGGAAACATTTATGGCATGAGATGGTTGGAAAAGTGCACAATTATAATGTCTCTAAATACATTTCAGTGTCTAGGAGAGCTTGCCATAAACAACTATTGAAGAGATATATTGTGGTATCGCCCCATCCCTAATTTTGCGGTCAAATTTTGTGTTTAACTGTCTATCGATCAATGCTAAAATTATAGTGTAAAAATGCTGAAAACTACTGCCCAATGGATATCCATTGGGTATTGCAAACCGATCGGGTTTAGGCATGGCTATGCATTTCTGCCCGATGGAGATAATTCATTTTGGCATTCATTCATGTATTTAATTCTGCCTATTTTTAGCATGTTATCATTTTTCTCTGCTCAATTTCATTTTATTGATTACAGAATATGGTTCATACATAATCATGTAATAGCTCCAACGACATGAAGGAGCAAACCCATGCATGCACATCACAACTTGAGACATACTCCTACTTGTCTAGCTCGTAAGACGTAAGGGTGTGTGTCACTGTCACCTGATTGTCCATCCAAGAAGCATTTTTGAAACAAAACCACCAACCTTTTGATTTCACACATTGCATAAGAGAGCGGATTTTTGCAACCCCGATACACCAGAATCATTTGCGTCAGGGGCGGATCCAGCTATATGGCGAGGTTTGGCAGCTGCCATACCTAAAATTTGGCAAAAGTATTGCATATATATACTGTATGTATGAAGCTTTGAGCTGAGTCAATGGATTTTTGGTCAGTTTCGTCAATTTGGAGGATGAATACTCGCAGGGGGCAGGCAACTCATGGCCTCGAATGTATTTCGCCAGGTAGTTGTGTGTTACCTACGTGTTTCTGCCTCATTAGAGGCCTAACTGCCGCTGAAGGAGAGAATTAAGCAATAGGTGACTTGCATCACATAAGCCCATGACCCACAAGCCCATGTTCTAAACGAGGACACCATTGGCAGTCAATTGCAAATCAATTCACATGTACTCCAGTTGATTGAACATGCTAAAAAAATGTACTAGTTGATTGGAGATACAGGAGCTGTTTCGTTCAAGCACGGTTGATCAGGAATCGCCTTGCAGCCGCCGCTCAAGCTTGTCTCTAGCTGTGTGATGAGCAGTGCCAACTCCGCGAAACCCAGAGCCTCACCGCTTTTCGTCTCTCCGGTGAAGAAACTAGATCTAATTAGACTCAAATCGTTTTGAGGTATTACAATATACAACTAGGAGCAACAGCTACTCCTCCAAACTCATGACAATGTATGTCTTGTTGTGATATTTGTCCCTACTGCCAACCGACCGACCGACCCCTAGTCGGCTAACCCCTAAGGCATGCAATAAAGGCAGCGATTACAGAGCAACCACGCGATCTTTAGTCAGCGTGATGGGCATGGCAGCAACCACCGTCAAGAGAGGCAGCAAGCAGGAAAGTCACATAGTTATATGTTACTACATTGTTTTTTCCCTTCACAAACTCTGCCACACCTAAAAAATATTCCTGGCTCCGCCACTGATTTGCGTGTTACTTTGTAAAAATAACATATTCGTAAATTATGAACATTTATGGGAAAAACACCCATTTTTGACTGAAATGATCATGAGAGTGCTACGATTTTTAGTTTTGAAACTTAAACTAGCATAGCATTCTCATTTTCATATTTTGCGCACGTATTTTTCCATATTTTTTCAAAATTTACAAATATGGTTTTTCTTGCTAAGTTTTAGAAAGTGAGTACACCAGAACCCAAGATTGTTCTAGTGTTTTGCATTGCAACCCCATTTCTTTTTGCAGCCCCTTATCTTGGTCTATCCCCTCGAGACAATAGCAAACCACTGATCGTTACTTCAAAGATGTAATGGTGTTGTTTAACCAAACCTGATGAAGAACTCTTTAGATAATTAATCATCTTTGGTGAACTTTCAGAATACGAAGACACAAGTTGAAGCTCTTGAAAATCATGAAATCAAAACTTTCATCGTCATGCACTTTCTAGCTCATCAACTTGTTTCGTACTACAAACAAATCATAAGGTACTCCTACCTACATACATTTAATAATGGATATCAACCGAAGAAGCGCTATTAATTTGTTCGTCGTGCTGTCTGGTCGATCGGGTCGAGATGAGCGATGAGCAATGAGCGGATGAGGCTAGCTGTTTCGGCTGTGGATGGATTTAGGCGGCGGGTCTTGGTGGGCGTCGCGTCCGGCGTGCATGGCGGCGCAGGCCGATGGCGGCCGCCCCCCTCATGAAGCGCAGGTTGTAGTCAAAGATATCGTTGAAGGAGCGGGAGATGTGCTCGTTCTGATAGACGCGGCGGTAGAACTCGATCAGGCGCTGCTCCCTGTACGCGGCATCGTCGGGGTAGTTGCGGCGGAGGGAGTCGCGGTCCATGATGGCCCTCTCGCACTCGGCGCGCGCGGCGGCCTCGTCGGGGTGGCTGCGCAGCAGCGGCCGGACGGAGCGGCGGAAGTAGCGCAGTGCCCACGCCTCGTCGCCCCGCTTGAGCGCCCGGACGAGGCGCTCGAACCTGACGACGAAGAGCGTGGCGGACGCGGAGGGCGTGGTGCTCTCCTTCCCGCTCATGAACTCCGTCACGTACTCGTCCGCCGCCCGCCAGCGGCCCTTGGCGAAGAGGTCGTGCAGGTGCGGCAGGTCCAGCTTGAGCCTCGCCTCCTTCTCCAGCGCGTACGCCGCCCGGTGGAGCTTCCTCGACTTGAGGAAGGCCAGCACGCGCCGCAGGACGATCCACTCCGACTGCCGGTCCATGGCCATCCTGATCCTCTTCTCTTCTCCAAATCCAAAGGACCGATCGAGAGAAGGAAGAAAGGGCCGGCCGGATGATATTGGTTCCACGATCCCTTCCTTGGTGTGTGCATCATTCATCTCTTCTGGGGTGCTTTTATTGATTCCATTGGGCTCGCCGATTCCGGCTCACACTCCAAACCGCGTCGGCATACAACTCGCACCATTAACGGACCACGTGTTGGGCTCACGGCTTAACGTGAAAATCGGGCTGGTAAAAAAAATATAATCGGCCTGGTAGACACATATCATCAGATCGATCATCGTTGGCCCGGCCCACTTGTTAAATACACAACACACTACAGGAACCGTTTTTGTGAACCTTCTGGAAGGTTCCTATCCTGTTTGTGTAACCTTCTAGAAGGTTCTGAACCAGTTTTGCCTGTTCTGTTTCTTTACTAGGTTTTCCCTTTTAGTGTTTTTTCTTATTATTATTATTTTCTTTTCTTTTGATTCTTTTCCCTTTTCCATTTTTAAAAATTCACAATTTTTTACAAAAATGTTCACAAATTTGAAAAAATCTTTGCATTTTAGAAATGCATTTTCCAATAGAGAAAAAAAATGTTTGTAAATTCAACAAAATGTTTCTGTTTCCAAAATAGTTGTTGCTTTAAAAAATGTTCAGGAATTAAAAAAAATTGTATGAAAAAATACTTGCTGTTTCAAAATGTTCAGGAATTTCCAAAAATGTTTGTGTTTACAAAGAATCCGAATTTCAGAAAATGTTTCCCATTTCCAAAAATTGTTCACCATTTCAAAAAAAGTGTGTTTCAAAGAATGTTCAGAATTTCAAAAGATGTTCACTTCTCGAAAATTTGTTCGGAATTTTAAAAAATGTGTTTTTTATTTTTTTAGTAATTTAAAAAGAAATTTGCCTGTTCAAAGACATTCATTTTTTCAAAAAAAAAACTTTCAAAATAAGAAGATGCCTCAAAAACAGGTTCATTCATAATTCAAAGTAAACGGGATACAAATGATACCAGGGACTCTCCATAGCCACTAATGGCGATCGATTGCAAGAGATGATGCGGCCTTTGCAAACATATGAGCTTTGAAATTGGAATCCCGAGGCTCAAAACGGAAACACACTTCCCCAAATTCCTTCCATCAATGTGTAATTTCATGTAGAATTGATGCATATCTAGTTGTTGCTCCTTTGTTAATATTAGTAATCACCTGCAAGCAATCCGAGCCCATCACCACACGTCTCAGGTTCACATCTTGGGCCAGTGCCGGTGCCTCGTTACAGGCAAGAGCCTCCAGACTATCAGGATCAGTTAGGCCATCAAATATTATAGCCGACGTGCCAACATAACGCCCTTCATTGTCTCTACAGATCGCCGCCGCCGCACCTAAATTTCCAAGGAGGGATATGCGACCATGAGTGGTTCGTGCAGCATTTCCACGATATCGTTATGATCAATTAATGGGACTTGGTTGGAAAGTGTTCTTGCCTCTATCATTAGCTCGGGTAGTCCACGTTTTAGGTTTTTCAGACACCTTTCGATATTAATTTTTGTCGCATTTCCCTCCGGAGCTAGCCATTTGCGCACACACTAAAGTGGTGCAGTAGTCAAATAAGTTTGGTGGGGTGCATGAACAGTGACGATGTCAGGGCCCTGTAGGTATCTCGTGATAAAACACATCATCGTTAGGGGTCTTTGAAGCTCATTGTCATGAATTCACGTCCCTAGCCCAACAAATCGACCAAAGGGCGACTAGAACCCGGTAGGTCTTGCTTGTTCATGGAATCAAATAGCCAAAAGAGTCATACCCGGGCATCCTAAGATTGATTTGATACCACATTCTCCAAGATATCTTTATCTCCCTAAGCCCATACACATCTGGCCATGCGACATTCGAACAAAGAGTGTCGCCATGTATCTTCTGCAACATTACAAATAGAGCACACTAAGGATGTCACTAAAAAAACACTTCCGTGATAATACGTGTTTGTCATAGTAGGTCACGTTTTCTGTCATGCATGTATATCCATGATGATTCTATGACAGAATCAAGATAGTAATACCTATGCTGCCATAAAAGTGTTCCATGACAATATCAAATTATCATCACGGAAGTGTCCACTTCCATGACGATAAATGCCGCATCATAGAAGTGTTTTCGTCAAGGGTAACGGACACGTGAAATCCACCGTAATGGATCGCCATTAAGCTATCGGGTCCGGTTTAGAATCCGATAACCCGTTAACATGCACGACCAATGGCGATTTTCCGCGTGTAAAATTCTCATTGGCGGAAGGAACCACGTGCCAGCTCCGTGTTTGGACAGATGGCAACCGTCCAGTAGATAAGAGGCGCCTATGATACGTCGACGCGTATCGCGGCCCAACAGTGGCCCATTTAGGTTCAAAAGGCCAGCCCATTTGACTTGGTAAAAAGTTAATGAGCCGGCCCATGAAAAGCCTGTTAACGGCTTGTTCACATATAGCCCATTTACATTTCGTTATGCTTTTTCAAATTTCACCCAGCAGCGTCATGTCGGCCGTCCAATATAATTCCAGCCCGTTGTCACTTTCAGTCCATGTATGCCCCATGACGTCTTCCGGCCCATATGAGGCCTTTTGTATCTTTGGGTCCTTTAATGTCCCGTGAGGACTCTGGCCCATACTACGCAGTAAATTGCTTTATACCCATTAACGACCCATGATTCAGTTGGGCAGTTTCCAGCTCGTGTTATCTTTCGGCCTTCTAAGGCCCATATATTCTTAGGCTCATTTTTGGCCCTCGATTACTTATAGTTCGTTACTGGCCTGTTCTGATAATGGGCCAAATTTAGCCCGTGGTTACAGTCGGCCAGTCTGTGGTCTATGGCCCGTTAACCCTTTGGGCCTTAGTCATCCCATCATGTATTACGACCCATCAATGACCTGATATGCCTGTCGATAGAATTAAGCATGTGTTGTCTTACGGCCTGTTAACGGCCCATTATGGCCTGAGCCCATAAACAGACGGTTTCGATTCTATCCCGTTTACGGCCCAAATCATTCCCACTTTATTCAACGATCAGTACGGCCCATGGATCCTATAGCCCGTAAGAGGCCCATGGATCATAAGGCCTGTAGGAGGCACACGGATTGTGAGGCCCATAGGAGGACCATGGTTCCTACGACCCGTAGGTGGGCCATGGTTACAAATGGCCCATATGTGGACCATTGTTATTGGGCCACTAGGAAACCGATGAAAAAGACTATAGTACTACAAGCAAACAAATAAACAAGACTAGAAGAAAATAAATAAGCAAGCAACTACCGCTAGGATATTACTGCGATTACACAGATTACATCCACTAGGCATGAAATTTCACCACCGGTGCAAATATAGGGAACAAAGCAGCATATTACATACACTGGGCATCAAAGTTGGCCAACAGTGAAAATAAGCGCCGCAACAAAACAAGTCCAGAACTGAAACCACTTCATAAGAGGTCAAGAAACGATATCCTGGGCACCCACTATGATGGTAAGAAGCTTAGTAAGCTTATTAGTTTTCTCTTGTTTGGCGCTAAAATCCTCCAACTCTTGTTGTTGCGCTAGAAAGTATGCATCTGAATTCTGCAGGGACTTCCTCAATCCTCCGGCTTCTTGTCACAGCACAGCTAATCGTTGTCTTTCAGCTTGTAGTTGAGACTCAAGAAGATGAACCGATTCAGGCAGCGAGTTCGAAGAGCTTGTGCCAATGGTAGTGGCCAGTAACTCAAACATATGAGCTTCAAAATTGGATTCCCGAGGCTCAAAACGGAAACATACTTCCCCAAATTCCTTCCATCGATGTGTGATTTCATGTAGAACCGATGCATATCTAGCTGATGTTCCTTTGTTAATATTAGTAATCAGCTCCAAGAAATCCGAGCCCATCACCACACGTCTCAGGTTTAGATCTTGGGCCAATGCCAGTTCCTCGTTACAGGCAAGAGTTTCCAGACTAGCAGGATCAGTTAGGCCATCAAATATTACAGCCGACGCGCCAACATAATGCTCTTCATTGTCTCTATAGACCACCACCATTGCGCCTAAATTTCCATGGAGGGATATGCGACCATCATTGGTCCGTATGACATTTCCACGATATCATTATGATCAATTAATGGGACTTGACCAGAAAGTGTTCTTGCCTCTATCATTAGCTCAGGTCATCCATGTTTCAGGTGTTTGAGTCACCTTTATATATTAATTTTTTCCACATTCCCCTCCGGAGCTAGCCATTTGCATACCCAATGAAGTGGTGCAGTAGTCAAAGAAGCTTGGTGGGGTGCATGTGAAGGAAATATAACCTAGAGGCAATAATAAAGTTGTTATTTATATTTCCTTATATCATGATAAATGTTTATTATTCATGCTAGAATTGTATTAACCGGAAACTTGATACATGTATGAATACATAGACAAAACACAGTGTCCCTAGTATGCCTCTACTAGACTAGCTCGTTAATCAAAGATGGCTAAGTTTCCTGACCATAGACATGTGTATTCATTTGATGAACAGGATCACATCATTAGGAGAATGATGTGATGGACAAGACCCATCCATTAGCTTAGCATAATGATCGTTAAGTTTTATGGATATTGCTTTCTTCATGACTTATACATATTCCTTTGACTATGAGATTATGCAACTCCCGAATACCGGAGGAATACCTTGTGTGCTATCAAACATCACAACATAACTGGGTGATCATAAAGATGCTCTACAGGTAACTCCAAAGGTGTTTGTTGGGTTGGCATATATCAAGATTAGGATTTGTCACTCCGAGTATCGGAGAGGTATCTCTGGGCCCTCTCGGTAATACACATCATGATAAGCCTTGCAAGCAATGTGACTAATGAGTTAGTTGAGGGATGATATATTACAGAACGAGTAAAGAGACTTGCCAGTAACGAGACTGAACTAGGTATGAAGATACCGACGATCGAATCTTGGGAAGTAACATACTGATGACAAAGGGAATGACGTATACTGTCATTGCGGTTTGACCGATAAAGATCTTCGTAGAATATGTAGGAACCAATATGATCATCCAGGTTCTACTATTGGTTATTGACCGGAGATGTGTCTCGGTCATGTCTACATAGTTCTCGAACCCGTAGGGTGCACACGCTTAATGTTCGATGACGATTTGTATTATGAGTTATGTGCTTTGGTGTCCGAAGATTGTTCGGAGTCCCGGATGAGATCACGGACATGACGAGGAGTCTCGAAATGGTCGAGAGGTAAAGATTGATATATTGGATGATAGTATTCGGACACCGGAAGTGTTTCGGAATGTATCGGGTACATATCGGAGTATCGGGAGGATTACTGGAACCCCCTGGGGGAAGATATGGGCCATATGGGCCATAGGAGGGAGGCAGGCATCCCACAAGGGGGTGCTGCCCCCCCCCCCATGGGGAGTCCGAATTGGACTAGGGGAGGGGGCGCGCCCCCCTTTCCTTCTCCTTCTCCCTCTCCTTGCCCCTTTCCCCCTTTGATAAAAGGAAGGGGGGGGGCGAATTGAACTAGGAGTCCAAGTAGGACTCCTCCCACTTGGTGCGCCCCTAGGACGGCCTCCTCCCCTCTCCCTACTTTATATACGGGGGCGGGGGCACCTCTAAGACACATCAATTGTTCTTAGCCGTGTGCGGTGCCCCCCTCCACCGTTTACTCCTCCGGTCATATTGTCGTAGTGCTTAGGCGAAGCCCTGCGTGGATCACATCATCGTCACCGTCATCACGCCGTCGTGCTGATGAAACTCTCCCTCGACACTTTGCTGGATCAAGAGTTTGAGGGACGTCATCGAGCTGAACGTGTGGAGAACTCAGAGGTGCCGTACATTCGGTGCTTGATTGGTTGAATCAAGAAGACGTTCGACTACATCAACCGCGTTAAGCTAACACTTCCTCTTTCGGTCTATGAGAGTACGTGTACACACTCTCCCCCTCTCATTGCTATGCATCTCCTAGATAGATCTTGCGTGATCGTAGGAATTTTTTTGAAATTGTATGCTACGTTCCCCAACAGTGGCATGCGAGCCAGGTCTACGCGTAGATGATATGCAAGAGTAGAACACAAAGAGTTGTGGGCGATCATAGTCATACTGCTTACCACCAACGTCTTATTTTGATTCGGCGGTATTGTTGGATGAAGCGGCCCGGACCAACCTTACATGACCATGTTCATGAGACCGGTTCCACCGACAGACATGCAACTTGTTTTGCATAAAGGTGGCTGGCGGGTGTCTATTTCTCCAACTTTAGTTGAATCGAATTTGACTACGGTCGGTCCTTTTTGAAGGTTAAAACAACGAACTTCACAAAACATCATTGTGATATTGATGTGTAGCTAAAAACGGTTCTTACTAGAAGCCCGTAGCAGCCATGTAAAACTTGCGACAACAAAGTAGAGGACGTCTAACTTGTTTTTGCAGGGCGTGCTGTGATGTGATATGGTCAAGACATGATGTGATATACATTATTGTATGAGATGATCATGTTTTGTAGAAGTTATCGGCAACTGGAATGAGCCTTATGGTTGTCGCTTTATTGTATGAAATGCAATCGCCATGCAATTGCTTTACTTTATCACTATGCGTTAGCGATAGTTGTAGAAGCAATAGTTGGCGAGATGACAACAACGCTACGATGTTGATCAAGGTGTCAAGCCGGTGATGATGGAGATCATGACGGTGCTTTGGAGATGGAGATCAAAGGCACAAGATGATGATGGCCATATCATGTCACATATTTTGATTGCATGTGATGTTTATCTTTTGTGCATCTTATTTTGCTTAGTACGATGGTAGCATTATAAGATGATCCCTCACTATAATTTAAAGGTATAAGTGTTCTCCCTGAGTATGCACCATTGCGATAGTTCGTCGTGCCGAGACACCACGTGTTGATCGGGTGTGATAAGCTCTACGTTCACATACAACGGGCGCAAGACAGTTTTGCACGTGCAGGATACTCGGGTTAATCCTGACGAGCCTATCATGTACAGACATGGCCCCGGAACACTGAGACCGAAAGGTCGAACGTGAATCATATAGTAGATATGATCAACATAGAGATGTTCACCATTGAAAACTACTCCATCTCACGTGATGACCGGACATGGTTTAGTTGATTTGGACCACGTAATCATTTAGATGACTTGAGGGATGTCTATCTAAGTGGGAGTTCTTAAGTAATATGATTAATTGAACTTAATTTATCATGAACTTAGTCCTGATAGTTTTTGCATAGCTATGCTGTAGATCAATGGCCCGTGCTACCATTCCCTTGAATTTTAATACGTTCCTAGAGAAAGCTATGTTGAAAGATGATGGTAGCAACTACACGGACTGGGTCCG
The DNA here is from genome assembly GCA_034509565.1 of Triticum monococcum. NCBI lineage: Eukaryota > Viridiplantae > Streptophyta > Magnoliopsida > Poales > Poaceae > Triticum > Triticum monococcum. Next base: position 577,018,883 of record CM067847.1, read on the forward strand.
TAACTTGAGGATTATCCTCATTGCTGCACGGAAGAATTATGTCCTTGATGCACCGCTAGGTGAACGGCCTGCTGCAGGAGCAGATGCTGATGTTATGAACGTCTGGCAAGCTCGATCTGATGACTACTCGATAGTTCAGTGTGACATGCTTTACGGCTTAGAATCGGGACTTCAAATACGTTTTGAACGTCATGGACCATATGAGATGTTGCTGGAGTTGAAGTTACTATTTCAAGCAAATGCCCGAGTTGAGAGATATGAAGTCTCCAACAAGTTCTATAGCTGCAAGATGGAGGAGAGCAGTTCTGTCAGTGAACACATACTCAGAATGTCTGGGTACCATAACCACTTGACTTAGTTGGGAGTTAATCTTCCAGATGATAGTGTTATTGACAGAGTTCTTCAATCACTGCCACCAAGCTACAAAGGCTTCGTGATGAACTATAATATGCAAGGGATGGATAAGACAATTCCCGAGCTCTTCGCTATGCTAAAAGCCGCGGAGGTAGAAATCAAGAAAGAGCATCTAGCGTTGATGGTTAACAAGACCATTAGTTCAAGAAAAAGGGCAAGAGAAAGAAGGGGAACTTCAAGAAGAATGGCAAGCAAGTTGTCACTCCCTGGAAGAAGCCCAAGTCTGAACCCAAGCCTGAAACTAAGTGCTTCTACTACAAAGGGACTGGTCACTGGAAGCGGAACTACCCCAAGTATTTGGCGGATAAGAAGGATGACAAAGTGAACAAAGGCATATTTGATATACATGTTATTGATGTGTACCTTACTAATGCTCGTAGTAGCACCCAGGTATTTGATACTGGTTATGTTGCTCATATTTGCAACTCGAAACAGGGGCTATGGATTAAACGAAGATTGGCTAAAGATGAGGTGACGATGCGCGTCCGAAATGGTTCCAAGGTTGATGTGATCTTTGCTGGCACACTACCTCTACATCTACCTTCGGCATTAGTATTAGACCTGAATAATTGTTATTTGGTGCCAGCGTTGAGCATGAACATTATGTCTGGATATTGTTTGATGCGAGATGATTATTCATTTAAATCAGAGAATAATGGTTGTTCTATGTATATGAGTAATATCTTTTATGGTCATGCATCCTTGAAGAGTAGTCTATTTTTGTTGAATCTCGATCATGGTGATACACATATTCATAATATTGATGCCAAAAGATGCAAAGTTAATAATAGTGCAACATATTTGTGGCACTGTCGTTTAGGTTATATTGGTGTAAAGCGCATGAAGAAACCCATGCAGATGGATTTTTGGAATCACTTGATTATGAATCATTTGATGCTTGCAAACCATGCCTCATGGGCAAGATGACTAAGACTTCATTCTCCGGAACAATGGAGCGAGCTACTGACTTATTGGAAATAATACATACCGATGTATGCGGTCCGATGAGTGTTGAGGCTCGCGGCGGCTATCATTATTTTCTGACCTTCACAGATGATTTGAGCAGATATGGGTATATCTACTTAATAAAACACAAGTCTGAAACATTTGAAAAGTTCAAAGAATTTCAGAGTGAAGTGGAAAATCATTATAACAAGAAAATAAAGTTTCTACGATCTAATCGCGGTGGAGAATATTTGAGTTACGAGTTTGGTCTTCATTTAAAACAATGTGGAATAGTTTCGCAACTCACGCTACCTGGAACACCACAGCATAATGGTGTGTTCGAATGTTGTAACCGTACTTTATTAGATATGGTGCGATCTATGATGTCTCTTACCTATTTACCACTATCTTTTTGGGGTTATGCATTAGCGACAGCTGCATTCACATTAAATAGGGCACCATCTAAATCCGTTGAGACAACACCGCATGATTTGTGGTTTGGGAAGAAACCTAAGTTGTCGTTTCTTAAAGTTTGGGGTTGCGATGTTTATGTGAAAAAGCTTCAGCCTGATAAGCTCGAACCCAAATAGGAGAAGTGAGTCTTCATAGGATACCTAAAAGAAACTGTTGGGTACACCTTCTATCACAGATCCGAAGGCAAGATATTTGTTGCTAAAATGGATCCTTTCTAGAGAAGGAGTTTCTCTCTGTAGCATTTCTAATATTATATGTCGATGAAATATTGTTGATTGAAAATGATATAGAATTTCTGGATAGCATAAAAGGATACTTGAATAAGAATTTTTCAATGAAAGACCTTAGTGAAGCTGCTTATATATTGGGCATCAAGATCTATAGAGATAGATCAAGACGCTTCATTGGACTTCCAAAAAGCACATACCTTGATAAAGTTTTGAAGAAGTTCAAAAGTAGATCAGTCAAAGAAAGGGTTCTTGCCCGTGTTACAAGGTGTGAAATTGAGTCAGACTCAATGCCCGACCACCGCAGAAGATAGAGAGAAAATGAAGGTCATTCCCTATGCCTCAGCCATAGGTTCTATCATGTATGCAATGCTGTGTACCAGACCTGATGTGTGCCTTGCTATAAGTTTAGCAGGGAGGTACCAAAGTAACCCAGGAGTGGGTCACCGGACAACGGTCAAGAACATCCCGAAGTACCTGAAAAGGACTAAGTATCACTACAAAAAAATACACTTCCGTGATCATACGTGTTTGTCACAGTAGGTCACGTTTTCTGTCATGCATGTACATCCATGACAAATTTATGAAAGAATCAAGATAGTCATACCTGTGCTGTCATAGAAGTGTTCCATGACATTACCAAAATTATCATCATGGAAGTGTCCACTTCCATGAAGATAAATCAGACGTCACTGAAGTGCTTTCGTTAAGGGTGACCGGCACGTGGCATCCACCGTAACGGAACGCCGATAAGCTATTGGGTCCGGTTTTGAATCCGATAACCCGTTAACAGCCCCGACCAATGGGGATTTTCCACGTGTAAAATCATCATTGGCTGGAGGAAACACGTGTCGGCTCACCGTTGGGACAGATGTCATCCACTCATTGGACCCAAAGCGCCTATAATACATCGACATGTGGCACGGCCCAACATAGGCCCATTCCTATGAAAAGGCCGACCTGTTTGACTTGGTCAAAAGGTGGCAGCCCGGCCCATGGCAAGCCTGTTAATGGCCTGTTCGCATATAGCCCATTTACAGCCCACTAACCCAGGGCCCGTTTACGGCCTATCCGAATTAGGCCCAATAGCGTCATCCTGGTCGTCCAATATAATTCTAGCCCGTTTTAACTTCCGGCCCATGTATGGCCCATGACGTCTTTTGGCCCATGTCGGTGTCAAAACCGGCAGATCTCGGGTACGGGGTCCCGAACTGTGCGTCTAGGCCGGATGGTAACAGGAGGCAGGGAACACGATGTTTTACCCAAGTTCGGGCCCTCTTGATGGAGGTAAAACCCTACGTCCTGCTTGATTAATATTGATGATATGGGTAGTACAAGAGTAGATCTACCACGAGATCAAGGAGGCTAAACCCTAGAAGCTAGCCTATGGTATGATTGTTCTGTATGGAGTTGATTCTGTCCTACGGACTACAACCCTCCGGTTTATATAGACACCGGATAGGGTTAGGGTTACATAGAGTCGGTTACAACGGTAGGAGATCTTGAATATCCGCATCGCCAAGCTTGCCTTCCATGCCAAGGAAAGTCCCATCCGAACACGGGACGAAGTCTTCAATCTTGTATCTTCATAGTCCAGGAGTCCGGCTGAAGGTATAGTTCGGCTATCCGAACACCCCCTAATCCAGGACTCCCTCAGTAGCCCCTGAACCAGGCTTCAATGACGACGAGTCCGGCGCCCAAATTGTCTTCGGCATTGCAAGGCGGGTTCCTCCTCCCAGTCCTTTATAGAAGATTGTAAACGCCAAGAATAGTGTCCGGCTTTGTAAAATAAGCTTCCACATATTGCCATAGAGAGAATAATTATTAACACAAATCAAATCTGCTGACGTATTCTGCAGTGCGCCATCACACCACAACCAAGCCCTTTACTCGAATCGTTTTTACTTTTCCTCCTCGGCATGTTTTGCGAGGCGGTTTCCTTGGCACATCTTGTCAAAGCAGAGATCGTGTACCCTTTTTACGGGATTCTCATCAATACAGACGTGGGTAACCCAACCGCGCCATTTATCACGGCGCTCGGGAGGCAAGCGAGTTTTTTTAGGTAGGTGGGGACGCATAACCGCATCCGCCTATATAAGGGGATAAGGATCCACCCTTTTTACCTATGCCTTCTTCCTCCCTTGCCTATCCATCTCTCGCGCACCCGAGCTCCAGCGCCCAAGCCCGCACATCCCACCTCAACCTTCTCCAGCAATGTCCGGAGCGGGAGGCAAATGGATGGTCTCCTCCATTATGGAGGGTAAAGTAAAAAGGCTAAGGAAGGCCGGATACCTGTCCAAGGACATCGCGCACGGGCTTCCCGAAGAGGGGCATCTTATCCCCACCCCAAGGCCCCATGAGAGGGTCGTGTTTCTCCCCCACTTCCTCCGCGGACTAGGTTTTCCACTCCACCCATTTGTCCGGGGGCTCATTTTCTACTACGGCCTGGACTTCCACGATCTGGCTCCAAACTTCATCCTCAACATCTTGGCGTTTATCGTCGTGTGCGAGGCCTTTCTCCGCGTCTGCCCCCATTTCGGCCTCTGGCTCAAGACCTTCAACGTCAAGCCCAAGGTGGTGCACGGCAGCCAGGCGGAGTGCGGAGGCGCTATGGCGGGCAAGATGGCCAACGTCCTATGGTTCGAGGGCTCTTTCATGGAGACCCTAAAGGGATGGCTAGCCGGGTGGTTTTATATCACCAAGCCACGCGATCCGGAATGGACCGCAACCCCTGAGTTCCGATCCGGACCCCCCACGCGGCTTATGTCCTGGAAAGAGACGGGCCTGTCATGGGGTGACGAAAAAGAGGTGACCGGATTGCAAACATGCATCGAGTCCCTGGTGAACAAGCCAGTCCGACTTGTTAATATAATCCAGGTTATGCTCGTCCGCCGGATCCTCCCATGCCAACAACGGGATTTTAATCTGTGGGAGTTCGACCCGGCGCAGCACCAAACCCTCAACAGGCTCTTCGACACGACGTATGAAGATGCCTGGAAGGTGCTATTCAAGGGCACCGAGGCTCCCGCATCCGCTTTCAAGGACCGCGGATACAGCTCGCAGCGTCACGCTAGCAAGGTATGCCATCTACGCCCTTCACAGGATGTTAAGCCTTTTTTTCATAGTTTGACACTATGCGGGATCTAAACTCCCTTTCCTCTGACAGGCTTGGCGGGTGATAGCCGAGCCGATTAACTGTCCGGCTCCGCTGCCCGAAGATCCAGCCCCAGCTTTACTGGTGAAGCTGCTGGCCCCGGTGCCTTATGTGGTGCCGGAGAAGAAGGTCAAGAAGAAGAAGACCACGGGGACTCGAAAGAGTGCCCGCAACGTGGTGGTGTCGGACTCGTCATCTGACGAGTCCGAGGCGCCCTCCTCCCGCGAGAACGAGGAGGAGGAAGAAGAAGACTCTCCCTCTCTAGTGGAGGGAGGAGAGAAGAGGAAGGCCGCCCCAACGGGGGAGGCCGAGGGGTCTAGGAAAAGGAAGACCCCTCCACCGGACTACGCCCCTGACGCCGAAGAGGGCGAAGAGGAGTGGCCGGACAGGGCCAAGCGTCCGGCAAAATCGTAAGTGTTCAGATACCAGAGTAACTCATGATATTCCTTTTGTTGCACAGCTTCCCCTAATGTCGAATATAATCATGCAGCCCGCCCCGGGCCGCACTCAATGAGTCGTCAAGCGGCTCCCTGGATTCATCGGACGTGAACTTTGTTCCGCCCGCTGTCTCCCCCCGCACTGCGGATGACGCCGAAGTGGCGTCGCAACGAGCTCCGGGGTAGGAGGAGGTGGTCCTGGAGGAGCCGCAAGGCGACCTCCCGGACCCCAGGAGTGAAGGGGACAAGACCCCCCCAGGGCTCCAAGTCCGGCCTTAAGCTGGACACCGTGTCGGAATCTTCAACAATTCCGGACCGCGGCAGGCGAACTCCTTCCAAGAGGAGCAAGCCATCTGAGCCGGCAGCCTCCATCCAACCAGAGGCGCCGGACAATCTGCTGGAGGTGCTTGAAGGTGCCTCCATCGACGAGGAGCACTGTACTATTATGAGTACGGTGATCCGGAAGGTTCAGTCCGCCAAGAGTGGGCTGAATGAAGCTTGCGCCGGCCTCCTAACATGCTTCAAGGTAAGTAAAAATATGTAAAAATATTACCGCATAGATAGTAGCCCCTGATGCTCTGTTTGGCGTTCGGAAAGAAAAGCCGAATAGAGGATCTATGAAATTTCGCAGGAGTCTAATAATAAAGAAGTCAATATGCGTATGCAGGCTTTGCTGCTAGCCACCGCCGCACTGACTGCGGAGGTGGATACCCTAAAACAGGGACTCGAGCGGTCCGAGCAAGAGCTTGGCCGTGCCAAGCAGCAGCTCGAGGAGAAAGAAGGTAAGAAATACCTTATAAAAAGGTGCCTATAGAGAGGCGTGATTGCAAAAAATAACAGGATTGTACTGCTTGTTGTAGGGGCCACGACTGAGGTGGCGACCCTCAAGCAGGCGCTGTCCGAGGCCGAAAAGAAAACGGCCGCAGAGCGCATCGAGCGAGAGAAACTTGGGTCTCAGGTCGGCGAGGTGCAGCAAGAGCTTCAGGCTCTCATGAAGAAACATGAGAGTTTGGAGCTTGAGTCAAAGACCCAAGCGTCCGAGCTCGCGACGGCCCTTGAGACTGCCAAGTCTGCCAAGGCCGAAGCCGAAAAGGCTCTCCGAGAGTTGGAGGATATGAAGAAGATAGCAGCGGGTAAGGCATTCTTTATGCAAAGAAGAAACATAAAAGTAAACTACTTGTTACTTACCCGAATCCGGAGTTCTCCAGGGGCCTTCACAGATCTTCCCCGCAGCGCGTCCGATGCCGCCGCATTCTACCGAGCTGAAGAGGGCAGCTCGACGGAGAAGGTATTCTGGTCTTAGTATGCTGAGGCCGGACACCCTGTGCCCTTGAGCGACCAGCTGAAACAGCTGGTCGAACTCCACAAGGCGGCCGAACAGGCCATGAAGGGCTTCATAGTTCGGTTGTGGCCCGGAGAGGCCTTCCCTGGGAGCTACTTTGGGCTGGTGCGGCGGCTAGTGGAGGCCTGTCCAAGGCTCGAGGTCATCAAGCGCTCCGCCTCCATCGAAGGTGCCCATAGGGCCCTTGCCCGTGTAAAGGTGCACTGGGGTAAGCTGGACGGTGAGAAGCTTGTGACGGACGGGCCGCCGCCGGGGAAGGAGCATCGCAAGCCGGAGAACTACTATAAGGATGTTCTTGCAGGTGCCCGCCTTGTTGCAGATGAGTGCACCAAGGATGTAATTTTTGAATGAATTCGCTCGTGTTTATCCTGTGCGCTGAAAACTTGTTCATATGTGCTAAGAAATGCTTATTGAGTTTAAAATATTATTTTCTGTGCGGCCGTTTATCAAAAATTGAGAGATGGCCAGTCGTCGGCTTCTGCCCCCATGCCACTAGTGCTGGGGTGTTCGGTGATAAACCTGGGCGCTCTTTTTCCCATGGTTTGGTCCTTCGAGGGAGGCGCTCAGCATGATGAACCAGGCAATCGGACTATAATGCTTGAACACTCTCACTTAGCCATAGAATTTTATAATTTTAAATTTTGGCGAAGCCCCTAGTTCGGAAGACCGAGTTCGGTGTGCTATCCACGCCTTGGCTGGGGTTATCCAGCTCCTTGCTCGAAGTGGCATAAGCCTTTAGGGACTCGAAAAACCTCTCGAACAGCGACCGATCTCTCGCCTCATCATGACAGTCAGTTTTAGCTTTCTCCACTGAGGTGCTTAACCCAGCTCAACCGGGGCACAATCGCAGTGGTTCTCCTAGTGCTACCTTAGCCGATATAGCGGAACTTAAGGCACCAAAACATAGGAGCCGGGCAAACCCAACTATTGACCCAAATCATGATTCGGAGCCGATGCATATAGTGCTATAAGTTCGGGGTGCCGCACTTGTGAAAGTGGACGGACTTCTCACACCATGTTAAAGGGTACTGAAGCCCCTGGCGTACTTGCCGTACCACAATGTATGGGTGCAACATGTCCTTAATGAACATATATATGAAAAGAGTAATGCAAAAAATAGACAAAAAGCTAGGCATTGTTTATGGAGAGGCTATTTATCAAAGCCGAACGATACAGATGGTGCGGTAAGCAAAAGATATTGGACTATTCAGTATGTCCTGACCAGGGGCAGGCCGCGGAATTATATATACAGTAGGTATATCGCTCGTAACAGAGACCACCTGGGAGTTCCATAATGCGGCATGGCTTGTCTGCCTTCCTGGATCTTGCATCGTTTGTGCGGCAATCTAATTGCCGAACAGGTCGTCCGAAGTATGGAGTCCTGAAAGTAAGAAAAAATAAAAAAAAATCCGGCAGCCCTTGGTACGTTTTAAGCCGTATTTTGGGCGTGCCGTTATTTTGCCCCTTCCCCTGTGCCCATGGTATTTCAAGGGCGTAGTTATGTACGCGAGGTACTAGTTTCGCTAGGTCGCGAAAGCTGGGGTTGGGGCCGCATTGCTACGCTTGCTCGGAGTGTGCCAGGCGGTCCTGCTGTAGGTTACTCTGGGCGCGCTTGGCAGTGTCTGGCTTTTTAATGGCCGGACTGGAGAATTGCCGAAGAAGGCTACTTTGTACCTCCGCTGTGAGAGCCGCCGTATGCTCCTCCGTACGGAGGGAGCGTTCGGTGTTTCCGTTGACCGTGATTACTCCTCGAGGGCCTGGCATCTTGAGTTTGAGATATGCGTAGTGCGGCACCGCATTGAATTTTGCGAATGCGGTTCGTCCGAGAAGGGCGTGATAGCCACTGCGAAACGGGACTATATCGAAGATTAACTCTTCGCTTCGGAAATTATCCGGGGATCCGAAGACCACGTCAAGTGTTACTGAGCCTGTACAGTTGGCTTCTACACCTGGTATGACGGCTTTAAAGGTCGTTCTTGTGGGTTTGATCCTTGAGGGTTCTATGCCCATTTTCCGCACTGTGTCCTGATAAAGCTGGTTCAGGCTACTGCCGCCGTCCATGAGGACTCTTGTGAGGTGAAATCCGTCGATGATTGGGTCAAGAACCAATGCGGCGAAGCCGCCATGACGGATGCTAGTGGGATGGTCCCTCCGATCAAAAGTGATCGGGCAGGAGGACCATGGGTTGAACTTTGGGGCGACTGGCTCCATCGCGTATACGTCCCATAGCGCACGCTTCCCCTCCCGCTTGGGAATGTGGGTTGCGTATATCATGTTCACCATCCGCACTTGTGGGGGAAAGCCCTTCTGTCCATTGTTGTTCGGCGGCTTGGGATCCTCGTCGTCGCTGTGCAGCCCCTTGTCTTTGTTTTCGGCTCTTAACTTGCCTGCCTGCTTGAACACCCAACAATCCTTGTTAGTGTGATTGGTTGGCTTTTCGGGGGTGCCATGTATCTGGCACAAGCGATCGAGTATTCGGTCCAAACTGGACGGGCCCTGAGTATTCTTTTTGAATGGCTTTTTCCGCTGACCGGATTTATAGCCTCTGAATCTGGCATTGACTGCCGTGTCTTCATTGCTATCGCTGTTAACGCGGCGTTTTTGTTTGTTCCGACGTGTCCTGCCACTTTTGTCCATGGTATCCGAATTACCAGGGTTCTTTGATAAGTTGTTACAGCGAGCTAGCCAGCTGTCTTCACCTGTGCAAAAGCGGGTCATGAGTGTCGTGAGGGCTGCCATGGATTTCGGCTTTTCCTGTCCCAGGTGTCGGGCAAGCCACTCGTCGCGGATGTTATGCTTGAAGGCTGCTAGGGCCTCTGCATCCGGACAGTCGACTACCTAGTTTTTCTTTGTTAGGAACCGTGTCCAGAATTGTCTGGCCGATTCCTCTGGCTGCTGAATTATGTGGCTTAAGTCGTCGGCATCCGGTGGTCGTACGTAAGTGCCCTGGAAGTTGTCAAGGAATGCGGCTTCCAGGTCCTCCCAAGAACCGATTGAGTCTGCTGGCAAGCTGTTAAGCCAATGCCGGGCCGGTCCTTTAAATTTGAGCGGGAGGTATTTGATGGCGTGTAGATCATCGCCGCGTGCCATGTGGATGTGAAGGAGATAATCCTTGATCCATACCGCCGGATCTGTTGTGCCATCGTATGATTTGATGTTTACGGGTTTGAAATCCTCTGGGATTTTATGCTCCATTACTTCATTCGTGAAGCATAGCGGGTGTTCGGGGCCTCTGTACTGGGCTATATCACGACGTAGCTCGGAAGAGCTATGTCTGTTGTGTTCGGCCCGGCCGGATTTGTTGTATCCGGAGTAAGGATTATCGTCACGTGCCGTAGGGCGCCTGCGCGATCCGTAGATCGATCTTGTTTGTCTTGCCTTGTCCTCCAGTCCGTCTCGCAGGTCTGGCGCATTTTCTCGTGCCTTAGTTGAGTGGCGTCGGGTCATGGCTTGGGTGGAGGGTCGAGAGACCTCTTTGTCGCGGCCGCGAGGTGGTCGGTCTGCCATGTCATGCGCTGGTGATGTAGGTGCTTCCTCCTCTGATCGGGGTAGCGGCCTGTGCTCTGGGTAACTCTTGGAGTGGCGTTCGAGTTCATACTCTTCGGCCGCAAGGACTTCAGTCCATCTGTCAGCTAGCAAATCTTGGGCAGCTCTAAGCTGCTGCTGCTTTTTCTTGAGGCTGCTTGCCGTGGCTAAAAGCCTGCGTCTAAAACGCTCTTGTTCGGCGGGGTCTGATGGTATGACGAATTCGTCGTCATCGAGGCTTGCCTCGTCTTCGGAGGGAGGCATATAGTTATCCTCCTCAACCTCTTGGTCTGCCGCGCTCTCATGAGGGCTGGCTTCTCCATCTTCCTGTGCCGAATCTTGTTGAGGTGGGTGTTCTTCGGCGCTGTCCGGGGTAGTATTATCTCCCGTGCCGGGATCACCGTTTTTGCTTTGGCGGGATTTAGAGCGGCACCGCCGACGTCAGCGCTTTGGCTGTTTCTTGGGGGTGTCCTCCCCCACTGTTCCATCGCCATCTCCATCTTTCGGAGTATCCACCATATATATGTCATATGACGAGGTGGCCTTCCAGCACCCTATAGGTGCTGGCTCCTATTCGTCTCCTACATCGTCGTCCATACCGTCGATGTCTTCGGAGCCGAAGTCAAGCATGTCAGTTAAATCGTCGACAGTGGCTACAAAGTGGGTGGTGGGTGGGCTTTGAATTTCTTCGTCGTCCGTATCCCATCGTCACTGACCGTAATCCGGCCAGGGCTCTCCTGATAAAGAGAGAGACTTAAGATAATTCAGGATGACGCCAAAAGGCGAGTGCTGAAAGATGTCTGCGGTGGTGAACTCCATTATCGGCGCCCAATCAGATTCGATTGGCAGGGGCGCGGGGGGTTCGGAGTCCAGGGAGGAGTCCGGATCCTCGGAGTCACGGATCATGCAGAGTGCGGGGCTAGCGTTCGGCTCGATCACCTTTAAGATCGCAGACCTCGAGGTGGCGTCCAACCGCTCGTCCTCCATTGGCGCAATAGGCTCCGAGTTAGAGGTCGGAACCGATGCGTGTGCGGCCTCCAGGACACTACCCGGAGGCAGAGCTAGATCATGCCCCTCGAGATAGTGCGGCGCGCTTGGCCGTGGCTCGAACCCATCGAAGATCAAGTCTTCGTGGATGTCAGCCGTGTAGTTTAAGCTTCCAAACCTGACTTGATGGCCAGGGGCGTAGCTCTTGATCTGCTCCAAGTGGCCAAGAGAATTGGCCCGCAGAGCGAAGCCGCCGAAGACGAAGATCTGTCCGGGGAGAAAAGTCTCACCCTGGACCGCATCGTTGTTGATGATTAAAGGAGCCATCGGGCCTAAAGGCAATGACACAGAGGAACTCTCAATGAAAGCACCAATGTCGATGTCAAAACCGGCAGATCTCGGGTAGGGGGTCCCGAACTGTGCGTCTAGGCCGGATGGTAACAGGAGGCAGGGAACACGATGTTTTACCCAGGTTCGGGCCCTCTTGATGGAGGTAAAACCCTACGTCCTGCTTGATTAATATTGATGATATGGGTAGTACAAGAGTAGATCTACCACGAGATCAAGGAGGCTAAACCCTAGAAGCTAGCCTATGGTATGATTGTTCTGTATGGAGTTGATTCTGTCCTACGGACTACAACCCTCCGGTTTATATAGACACCGGATAGGGTTAGGGTTACATAGAGTCGGTTACAACGGTAGGAGATCTTGAATATCCGCATCGCCAAGCTTGCCTTCCATGCCAAGGAAAGTCCCATCCGGACACGGGACGAAGTCTTCAATCTTGTATCTTCATAGTCCAGGAGTCCGGCTGAAGGTATAGTCCGGCTATCCGAACACCCCCTAATCCAGGACTCCCTCAGCCCATATGAGGCCCTTAGTAACCCTCGGCCAATTAAAGACCCATGGTAAAACTGGCCCATAATGAACAACGTATCACTTTATACCCATTAACGGCCCATTATTCCGTTGGGCCATTTCCAGCCCATGTTATCTTTCAGCCTTCTCAGGGCCCATTTATTCTTGGGCTCATTGCTACGTCTTGAGCTTGCGTTGGTTTTCCCCGAAGAGGAAGGGATGATGCAGCAGAGTAGCGTAAGTATTTCCCTCATTTTTTGAGAACCAAGGTATCAATCCAGTAGGAGCCCACGCTCAAGTCCCTCGTACCTGCACAAAGCGATAGCTACTCGCAACCAACGCGATTAGGGGTTGTCAAGCCCTTCACGGTCACTTACGAGAGTGAGATCTGATAAATATAATATTTTTGGTCTAAAGATGCAAAGTAAAAAGTAAAAGCAAAGCAAAACAATATTAAAGTAATGGCGATTGATATGATGAGAATAGACCCGGGGCCATGTAACTTCCCAAATTTTCAATTTGGAATGTTATACACTAGATCATCATGCATATCATATTTTCTTGCATTTGCCGATCCTAGAAATTTCACGCAACTCAAGGACCCTCGGAGAGAGTTGGAGATTTCGTCTTTTTCATATTTGAGTCTTCCCAAATTTTGAAGAAAGGATCATTGGATTTGTTGGAGTTTTATTTGCCTTTTATTTGGATAGGGAAAAATGCGTGTTTTCAAAAATTGCATTTTAGGTCCCGAGAAAAGTTCATTTTGTTCGACTCATTTTTAGGAGTCGGGGAAAATTTACTTTAGAAGTTTTGGAGTTCGTTTAGTTCTCTTTTCTGTTTTTTTTCTACGCGCGAAACCGATTAAAAAAAATCCCGCGCGCGTGGGCCAAGGCCTAGCCGCAGGCCAGGCCAGGCCGGCCGCCGCGCCAGCGCCGCGCACGCGCGCGCCCACGGAGGCTGCCACCGCCGTCCTAGTCCTTCTAGGACTCCGTTTGCGTTTTTTTAGGACTCTTCTCCAATTCCTTTTCCTACTCTATTTTCTTGCCCCCTACCCCAAGTAACCTCTCTCCTCACCTATATAAATACTCACCCTCCTCTAAATCCCACACCAAACCCCAAGCCCTCCACCGCGCCCCTCACCCCGCGCCGCGCCCAAGCCGCCGCCGCGCATTGCCCCGCGCCCTGCATCACGCGCCGCCGCCGCCCCTAGTGCGCCGCCGCCGCCTACACCACCGCCGCCGCTGCCGCCCTTGCTCGCCGCCGCCGGAGTTCCTCGCCGGAGGTACCGCGCTGCATCTTTTTCTTTTCCTCGAATCGGTTCTCTTCTAATCTTTCCGATTCTATTCTTCTCTAAACCGTTCCGGTTTTCTAGATCAGTTTTTCGTTCGGTTTTATTTTCCGAAACCCTAGATCGGATTCGTTCTCTTTTCTGATTTAGTTGCCTCAAGACCGTTCGCCAGACCGTTCGTCTTAACGAACGTGATCACCGGATTCTTCTAGGTTAATGAACGTCCGTTCGTTCAACCGTTCTTCTTTTTCTTTTCGTTGGATTTATTCCGTGATCGCGATCTCAGATCCGATCTTCTTTCTAGTCTATCTTCTCGCTCGTTATATCGGAATCAGGTGATTTAAGCGCCTGGAGTTTCGTTTCGAAACCGCCGTTCCGACTAATCAACTTAAACAAGTTTTTGCTACGGTAAAATTTGACCTAGTTTCAACTTGCTAGAACCGAGTTGTTTTCCGCCGTTTGTTTCGGTTTCTTTGTTCGGTTCTTTCTCTCTTTGCAACCGGAGTTCTTAAGTTGAACTTTCTGGTTCGATCTTTTGTTCGAGTTTTACCTGTGCATTAGATGAGTACTTATTGTATGCTTGCTGTTTGTCTGCGATAGCTTACCCGGATTGCGCCGCTTGTTACTTCGAATATCTAGGACTCGCGGATCATCAACAAGGCAAGTGACACTTTGATCATACCTTTTCTACAACCCAGTTTTATTGCATTAGATCCATCCTCACACATTGCATGATTAGGATCTAATTAATTTGTGGGATGGGAAGTAGATGAGGTAGTACCTATTACCTGTTACTATGAAACCTTTGGGAGTTACTTCTACGTTTGCTTATTATGCCATGCTATGCTAGTAGACGTGGATTGGGTGAGTGATATCCATGACAGATGTGAGATTGATAATTTTAATGGTTTATCTAAGGTGGCAACTTAAACACACATCTGGGTGGATTGAGGCACCTGATGTCTATCAGGACTTGCCTGTTTTATTTTGGACCACCACCCCGGCTCAAAGGCATCATAAGATCTTTCATGCTAAATACTTACGTGTGCAGCCACAAGCCAATATGGGCTCTGGCATACTTGACTAAGTCGTGCGAACTCTTATAGGGGTAGACTAGCAGATGTAGGGGATGTAGGTGGTACGGTCTACTCCATCATAAGGTGCTAGCACTTCTGAAAGACTATGTCTCGGTCATCCGTTTCTCAAACACCGGTAGTGCGAGAAATCCAATGGAGGCGATCGAGTCTTGTGGGGAAAAGTGCGCAAACCTCTGCAGAGTGTAACAAACTAATCATGATTAGCCATGTCCCCGGTTATGGACAATCTTGAGTATCTAGTACTTGAATATCATGTGAATCTCAACATGTTACTTCTAATTAATACTGTTGGGTTTTTAATGACTACTTTTAATTGGGATTGAGGATGTTGTCAACCATTCTCAATGTTTAACAACCACCATGATAGTTAAATAAATTTATTCCTTTGCAGTAGGGAAAAATTGGCTTTACGCAAAACAGTAACCATAGAGCTTTCCACCAGCCAAATATGCATATAGTATAGCTGTTTCATTCCATTACTCTCTATGTGTTACCTTGCCAGCATATTCCATGTGCTGACCCGTTTCGGGCTGCAACGTTAATGTTGCAGACTTTTCAGACGACGATTAAGGTGCTTTTAGGTCGTGGTTCTATACTCAGTGATGCCGTTGGAGTTGATGGACCCATTTATCTTCCAAGTCTTCCGCTGTTATCGTTATTAGATGGCCTTAAGCCATATTATTGTAATAAGTTCTCTTCGGAGACATCGATGTAATAAGTGTGTGATTGCCACTCTGCTATAAATCCTTCGATGTATTGTGTGGTGTCAGCATTACTGATCCACGGATGACACCGGAGCATAGTAGACTTGATCCATTCGGGTCTGGTCGCTACAGAGATGGTATCAGAGCACACGCTGACTGTAGGACATGACCACTAAGTTAAATCCATAGATCACTATTCTCTCCTCATTTTCTAACTCCTCATCTTTTCTACTCTTTAGGATGAAGGACACGAAGATTAAGTACGCTCAACCGGATGAAGGCACATCTTTTGGATTTCACTTGAAGGAAGTCACCAAGTACCTAAACATTGGATTACCAAGTTTCACGGGAACCTTCAACGCCACTTTGCCTGAAGAGGAGCGCTGGAAGATTCAAGCTCACGTTCCGGGAAGAACATTCGCGCCAATCACGAATCCCATAGATAGTGTTTTCAATGCACCAACTTGGAGTCTAGGAAGGAGCATGGCAGCCCATATCACCATAGGACGCATTGGATAAGTTTATCAAGAAGACCTCAAGGACACTGTCTACCAGATTTGCGGATGCCGAGATGAACAATGGGAGTTAGTCAGCACCAAGAAGGATAGATCCATTGCAGCTTTCATCCAGGAGTTAAACCAGCACATTCGACGCCACGAGAACCAGATGTGCAATGATATGATGGAGTTGAAGAATGCGAAGGCGAGGATCATCGAGCTAGAAGGAGAACTGAAGGCTACACGCAAGGACTACATGGACAAGATCGTAGCTCTAGCAAGACACAACATCGATCTTAAGCAAGAGATTGAAGAACTCAAGATGGAGTTACCATCCAGGAAGGAAGACATGTACGTCGCATGTCCGGACAATTACATCATCATCGACGACACCGATTCGGATCCAAGTGAACCCGACTTTGAAGACGAAGCTGGAGCAGACATCATGGAGTCTTCCATCGGTTCAAATTTCTAGATGACCACCCAATATTAGTAGTATTTCCCCCATGTAAACACTACAGTTCGAGCACTTTTGCGATAGCTAGATCGATTGTAAGCCCTTGTTTGATTGAATGAAGTTATTTTGTGTGAATTTGCTCATGCGCATTGGGGTAGTGTTTTCTCTTTAGACCTCATTCTATTCTTATATCTCTTCTTTTCTAAACCCTCAGATGCCTCCGAGGCATGACAATGGATTTCCACCGGAGCTCACTCAGTTGATCCAACGGCAGAATCAGTTGATGCAGATGTTAGTTCAGAATCAGCAGAACAACAACAACAACAACCCACCACCACCACCACCACCTGTTGACCACTTAGCCCGTGTCCTTAGGCTAAATCCGCCGGTGTTTTCTAGTAGCACCGAGCCGATAGTAGCAGACGATTGGCTCCGCAAGATAGGAAGGGAGTTGACCACTGCAGGATGCACGGATGGTGAGAAAGTGAAGTTTGCCGCACATCAGTTAGAAGGACCCGCGGCAGCATGGTGGGAGAATTTCACAGCCACTTTCCCAGTTGACACCGTCACATGGGATCAGTTCCAGCAAGCATTCCGCACTGCACATGTTTCAGCAGGAGCTATGGCCATGAAGAAGCGTGAGTTTCGCAACTTACGCCAAGGAGGAAGGACAGTTGGCCAGTACGTTGACGACTTCAGCAAGTTAGCACGTCATGCCCCAGATGACGTTGCTATGGATG
The DNA here is from genome assembly GCA_034509565.1 of Triticum monococcum. Taxonomy (NCBI): domain Eukaryota; kingdom Viridiplantae; phylum Streptophyta; class Magnoliopsida; order Poales; family Poaceae; genus Triticum; species Triticum monococcum. The sequence goes on from CM067847.1 coordinate 577,036,029, forward strand.
CAACCAAGCAGGAGAAGTTTCTGGAAGGATTGAGTGATGAGTTGAGTATGCAGTTGATGGTAGCAAGTTTCAACAACTACCAGGAGTTGGTAGATCATGCCATCATGATTGAAGGGGAGCAACAACAGATTGAGAACCACAAGAGGAAGTATGGACAGGGGAAGTATAACTCTGGAGCCCAGCAGAAGCCCCGTTTTACCCCTAAATCTGGATTTCAGTTTCAGCATACCCATGGAGGAAGTAGTTCGCACAACCACAATGGCCACAAGAATGGTAATGGGAATGGAGGAAGCAACGGCCAGAACCGGACCACCCCTTCAACCCCATCCAAGAGAGACCTGAGCCAAGTCACCTGTTTCAAGTGTTCCAAGACCGGACATTATGCCAATGAATGTCCTGAAGGCCAGAATGGAAATGGCAATGGAAGCTCAGGGAAGAAGCCGAACCCTTTCAGTAGGGGACAGGTGAACCACGTTAACGTGGAGGAGGTTGAAGATCAGCCTGATGCAGTGATCGGTAAGTTTTTGGTTAAGTCATTTACCGCACTCGTTCTTTTCGATACTGGTGCATCGCATTCAGACATATCAAGGGGATTTGTGGATAAATATAACCTGCCAACCCAAGCCCTTAGGTCACCCATGTTAGTAAGCTCACCAGGAGCGGAGTTTATGGCTAGACGATGGTGTGATCGGTTACCATTAAGGATTGGTAAGTATGTTTTTCCCTCAGACCTAATAGTATTGGATTCTCAAGGATTGGATGTGATATTAGGCATGGATTGGTTATCAAAGTATGAAGGGAATATTGAATGCGCTAGTAAGTCAATTTTGCTTACGACGCCAGAAGGAAGAAGGATCAAGTATGTATCCCGGCATGTGCCAAATAGGACACAAGTAAATTGCCTAACAGGAGTAGTGCAGGAGGAAGTACCAGTGGTAAAGGATTTTCCTGATGTATTTCCTGAAGAGTTGCCAGGCATGCCACCGGATAGAGACATTGAGTTTTTGATTGAGCTATTGCCAGGTACAGGCCCAATATCAAAGAGACCATACCGGATGCCAGCAAAGGATTTGGTGGAAATTAAGAATCAGATTAAGGAGTTGTTGGAGAAAGGTTACATTCTCCCAAGTTCTTCGCCTTGGGGATCACCCGTACTTCTAGTGGAGAAGAAGGATGGATCATTAAGGATGGTTGTTGATTATTGTGGATTGAATGAAGTAACCATCAAGAACAAGTACCCACTGCCAATGATAAATGATCTGTTTGATCGTTTGCAAGGAGCTAAGGTGTTTTCCAAGATCGATTTGAGATTAGGGTACCACCAGTTGAAGATTCGAGAGCAGGACATACCTAAGACAACATTCACCACAAGATATGGACTGTATGAGTATACCGTTATGTCATTTGGATTGACTAACGCACCTGCCTATTTTATGAACCTGATGAACAAAGTGTTTATGGAGTTTTTGGATAAGTTCGTCGTAGTGTTCATTGATGATATCCTGGTTTATTCAAAGAATGAAGAAGAGCATAAGGAGCATTTGCGTTTGGTTTTGGAGAAACTAAGGGAACACCAATTATATGCCAAATTTAGCAAATGTGAGTTTTGGTTGAAGGAAGTAGGATTCCTCGGACACGTTATATCCGGAGAAGGGATAGCAGTTGACCCCGCAAAGGTTGAGGCTGTAACCAAGTGGGAAGCACCAACGACAGTTGGAGAGATCCGGAGTTTTCTTGGACTCGCAGGATACTACCGGAGATTCATTGAGAACTTTTCAAAGATTGCGAAGCCTATGACGGAGTTGTTGAAGAAGGATACCAAGTTCAATTGGACTGAGGAGTGTGAGGCTAGTTTCCAGGAGTTGAAGAAACGATTGGTTACCTCACCAGTGTTGATTTTGCCAGATCAGACCAAGGATTATGAGGTGTATTGCGATGCTTCACGTCGAGGACTTGGAGCAGTGCTTATGCAGGAAGGAAGAGTTGTTTCGTATGCTTCACGACAACTAAAACCTCATGAGTTGAATTACGCCACCCATGATTTGGAGTTAGCAGCCGTAGTGCATGCATTGAAGACATGGAGACATTTCCTCATTGGAAATCATTGCGATGTGTACATGGATCACAAGAGTTTGAAGTACATTTTCACGCAGAAGGAGTTGAATCTCAGACAAAGGAGATGGTTGGAGCTCATCAAGGATTATGATATGAGATTGCATTACCATCCCGGTAAAGCTAATGTAGTAGCTGACGCATTGAGCTGTAAGAGCCATGTCAATACGTTAATGACGGGAGAAATACCCAAGGAGTTAGCAGAAAACCTTCGTGAACTAAGTTTGGAGATAGTTCCAAAAGGCTATGTAGCAGCATTGGAGATTCAGTCAACATTGATGGATAAAATCAGAGAAGCTCCGAAATCTGACAAGGAGATTGCTGCTATAAAGGAGAAACTGAGCAAAGGAAAAGCAAAGGGATTTCGTGAGGATGAGCACGATACCCTATGGTTTGAGGACCGTGTTTATGTGCTAAATGATCCGGAGATCAGGAAGTTGATTCTGCAAGAGGCACATGATTCACCATATTCGATTCACCCAGGAAATACCAAGATGTATTTGGATTTGAAGGAGACATTCTGGTGGACCGGAATGAAGAAGGATATTGCAGCATATGTGGCAGTTTGTGACGTATGTCATAGAGTGAAGGCAGAGCATCAGAAGCCAACCAGATTATTACAACCATTGCCGATACCCGAATGGAAGTGGGATAAGATAGGCATGGATTTTATCACAGGACTACCCAGGACGAAAGCAGGATATGACTCGATATGGGTAGTAGTTGATCGTTTGACGAAGGTAGCACATTTCATTCCAGTTAAGACCACTTACACCAGTGCTAAGTTGGCAAAGATATACATGTCTAGGATCATTTGTTTGCATGGAGTTCCAAGGAGTATCATATCAGACAGAGGAACCCAATTTACCTCAAAGTTTTGGAATCAGTTGCATGAAACTTTGGGAACCAGGCTAGAGTTCAGCACCGCTTTTCATCCGCAAACAGATGGACAGACCGAGAGAGTCAATCAGATTTTGGAAGATATGCTGAGAGCTTGTGCACTAGATTATGGATCTAGTTGGGACGATAACTTGTCGTATGCGGAGTTTTCTTATAACAACAGTTACCAAACTAGTTTGAAGATGGCACCTTTCGAAGCTTTGTACGGAAGGAGGTGCAGGACACCGTTGTCATGGGACGAAGTTGGAGACCGTCAGTTCTTTGGACCAGATTTGATTAAGGAGTCTGAACGGAAAGTTAAGTTGATTCGCGATAGGCTCAAGGTAGCCCAATCTAGGCAGAAGAGCTACGCAGATTCTAAACGCAAGGAGACAGTTTACGAAACCGGAGATAGTATTTATCTCCGAGTATCCCCACTTCGAGGAGTTAAGCGCTTTGGAGTTAAGGGAAAGTTAGCACCACGTTTCGTTGGACCATATAAGATCTTGCAACGTATGGGAGAAGTCGCTTATAAGTTGGAATTACCAGAGGGACTGTCAGGAGTTCATGACGTATTCCATGTTTCCCAGCTGAAGAAATGTCACGCCGAGATGGCGGAGGTACCGTTAAGACATACAGTGCCGCTTGAAGCAATTCAGTTGAAGGACGACTTAACGTATGAAAAGAAACCAGTCAAGATTCTCGATTTTGCCAGTAGAGTTACCCGCAACAAGGTTATCAAGTTTTGCAAAGTTCAGTGGAACCACCACTCAGAAGATGAAGCCACCTGGGAGAGAGAAGAAGATTTGCTCAAGGACCACCCTCATCTATTTTCTAGCCAACCCGAATCTCGAGGGCGAGATTCATCTTAAGGGGCGTAGGTTTGTAACATCCCAAATTTTCAATTTGGAATGTTATACACTAGATCATCATGCATATCATATTTTCTTGCATTTACCGATCCTAGAAATTTCACGCAACTCAAGGACCCTTGGAGAGAGTTGGAGATTTCGTCTTTTTCATATTTGAGTCTTCTCAAATTTTGAAGAAAGGATCATTGGTTTTGTGGGAGTTTTATTTGCCTTTTATTTGGATAGGGAAAAATGCGTGTTTTCAAAAATTGCATTTTAGGTCCCGAGAAAAGTTCATTTTGTTTGACTCATTTTTAGGAGTCAGGGAAAATTTACTTTAGAAGTTTTGGAGTTCGTTTAGTTCTCTTTTCTATTTTTTTTCTGCGCGCAAACCGATTTAAAAAAAATATCCCGCGTGCCTGGGCCAAGGCCCAGCCGCAGGCCAGGCCAGGCCAGCCGCCGCGCCAGTGTCGCGCGCGCGCGCCCAGGGAGGCCGCCGCCGTCCTAGTCCTTCTAGGACTCCGTTTGCGTTTTTTTAGGACTCTTCTCCTATTCCTTTTCCTACTCTATTTTCTTGCCCCCTACCCCAAGTAACCTCTCCCCTCACCTATATAAATACTCACCCCCCCTCTAAATCCCACACCAAACCCCAAGCCCTCCACCGCGCCCCTCACCCCGCGCCGCGCCCAAGCCGCCGCCGCGCCTTGCCCCGCGCCCTGCGTCACGCGCCGCCGCCGCCTACACCACCGCCGTCGCCGCCGCCCTTGCTCGCCGCCGCCGGAGTTCCTCGCCGGAGGTACCACGCCACATCTTTTTCTTTTCCTCGGATCGGTTCTCTTCTAATATTTCCGATTCTTTTCTTCTCTAAACCGTTCCGGTTTTCTAGATCGGTTTTTCGTTCGGTTTTCTTTTCCGAAACCCTAGATCGGATTCGTTCTCTTTTCCGATTTAGTTGCCTCAAGACCGTTCGCCGGACCGTTCGTCTTAACGAACGTGATCACCGGATTCTTCTAGGTTAACGAACGTCCGTTCGTTCAACCGTTCTTCTTTTTCTTTTCGTCAGATTTATTCCGCGATCGTGATCTCAGATTCGATCTTCTTTCTAGTCTATCTTCTTGCTCGTTTATCGGAATCAGGTGATTCAAGCGCCTGGAGTTTCGTTTCGAAACCGCTGTTCTGACTAATCAACTTAAACAAGTTTTTACTATGGTAAAATTTGACCTAGTTTCAACTTGCTAGAACCGAGTTGTTTTCCGCCGTTTGTTTCGGTTTCTTTGTTCGGTTCTTTCTCTCTTTGCAACCGGAGCTCTTAAGTTGAACTTTCTGGTTCGATCTTTTGTTCGAGTTTTACCTGTGCATTAGATGAGTATTTATTGTATGCTTGCTGTTTGTCTACGATAGATTACCCGGATTGCGCCGCTTGTTACTTCGAATCTCCAGGACTCGCGGATCATCAGCAAGGCAAGTGACACTTTGATCATACCTTTTCTACAACCCAGTTTTATTGCATTAGATCCATCCTCACACATTGCATGATTAGGATCTAATTAAATTGTGGGATGGGAAGTAGATGAGGTAGTACCTATTACCTGTTACTATGAAACCTTTGGGAGTTACTTCTACGTTTGCTTATTATGCCATGCTATGCTAGTAGACGTGGATTGGGTGAGTGATATCCATGACAGATGTGAGATTGATAATTTTAATGGTTTATCTAAGGTGGCAACTTAAACACACATCTGGGTGGATTGAGGCACCTGATGTCTATCAGGACTTTCCTGTTTTATTTTGTACCGCCACCCAGGCTCAAAGGGATCATAAGATCTTTCATGCTAAATACTTACGTGTGCAGCCACAAGCCAATATGGGCTCTGGCATAGTTGACTAAGTCGTGCGAACTCTTATAGGGGTAGACTAGCAGATGTAGGGGATGTAGGTGGTACGGTCTACTCCATCGTGAGGTGCTAGCGCTTCTGAAAGACTATGTCTCGGTCATCCGTTTCTCAAACACCGGTAGTGCGAGAAATCCAACGGAGGCGATCGAGTCTTGTGGGGAAAAGTGCGCAAACCTCTGCAGAGTGTAACAAACTAATCATTATTAGCCGTGTCCCCGGTTATGGACAATCTTGAGTATCTAGTACTTGAATATCATGTGAGTCTCAACATGTTACTTCTAATTAATACTATTGGGTTTTTAATGACTACTTTTAATTGGGATTGAGGATGCTGTCAACCATTCTCGATGTTGAACAACCACCATGATAGTTAAATAAATTTATTCCTTTGCAGTAGGGAAAAATTGGCTTGACGCAAAACAGTAACCATAGAGCTTTCCACTAGCCAAATATGCATATAGTATAGCTGTTTCATTCCATTACTCTCTATGTGTTACCTTGCCAGCATATTCCATGTGCTGACCCGTTTCGGGCTGCAACGCTAATGTTGCAGACTTTTCAGACGATGATTAAGGTGCTTTTAGGTCGTGGTTCTATACTCAGTGAAGCCGTTGGAGTTGATGGACCCATTTATCTTCCAAGTCTTTCGCTATTATCGTTATTAGATGGCCTTAAGCCATATTATTGTAATAAGTTCTCTTCGGAGACACCGATGTAATAAGTGTGTGATTGCCACTCTGCTATAAATCCTTCGATGTACTATGTGGTGTCAGCATTACTGATCCAGGGATGACACCGGAGCACAGTAGACTTGATCGATTCGGGTCTGGTCGCTACAGGCCATAGGTTTCACTAGTGGCTTCTCTCAAGAGCATAAGTATTCTATGGTGGGTGAACAAATTACTGTTGAGCAATTGATAGAATTGAGCATAATTATGAGAATATCTAGGCATGATCATGTATATAGGCATCACGTCCGTGACAAGTAGATCGAAACAATTCTGCATCTACTACTATTACTCCACTCATCGACCGCTATCCAGCATGCATCTAGAGTATTAAGTTAAAAACAGAGTAACGCCTTAAGCAAGATGACATGATGTAGAGAGATAAATTCATGCAATATGAAATAAACCCCATCTTGTTATCCTCGATGGCAACGATACAATACGTGCCTTGCTGCCCCTTTTGTCACTGGGTAAGGACACCGCAAGATCGAACCCAAAGCTAAGCACTTCTCCCATGGCAAGAACTACCAATCTAGTTGGACAAACCAAACGGATAATTCGAAGAGACTTGCAAAGATAACCAATCACACATAAAAGAATTCAGAAAAGATTCAAATATTATTCATAGATAGACTTGATCACAAACCCACAATTCATCGGTCTCAACAAACACACCGCAAAAAGAAGATTACATCAAATAGATCTCCACAAGAGAGGGGGAGAACTATGTATTGAGATTCAAAGAGAGAGAAGAAGCCATCTAGCTACTAACTATGGACCCGAAGGTCTGAGGTAAACTACTCACACTTCATCGGAGGGGCTAGGATGATGTAGAAGCCCTCCGTGATGACGACCCTCTTCCGGCGGAGGTCCGGAACAGGCCCCAAGATGGGATCTCGTGGATACAGAAAGTTGTGGTGGTGGAATTAGGTTTTTGGATCCTGTTCTGATCGTTTGGGGGTATGTGTGTATATATAGGAGGAATGAGTACGTCGGTGGAGCACCGAGGGGCCCACGAGGCAGGGGGCGCGCCCTAGGGGGGGGGGCGCCCCCACCCTTGTGACTTCCTCTTTGATCCCTTGCAGAGGGTCCAAGTCTCCTGGATCATGTTCAGTGAGAAAATCACGTTCCCGAAGATTTTATTCCGTTTGGACTCCGTTTGATATCCTGTTTATCCGAAACACTGAAATAGGCAAAAAACAACAATTCTGGGCTGGGCCTCCAGTTAATAGGTTAGTCCCAAAAATAATATAAAAGTGGAAAATAAAGCCCAATATAGTCCAAAACAGTAGATAATATAACATGGAGCAATCAAAAATTATAGATACGTTGGAGACGTATCAGGCATCCCCAAGCTTAATTCCTGCTCGTCCTCGAGTAGGTAAATGATAAAAAGAGAATTTTTGATGCGGAGTGCTACTTTGCATAATTTCAATGCAAATCTTCTTAATTATGGTATGAATATTTAGATTAGAAAGATTCAAGACAAAAGTTTATATTGACATAGAAAATAATAATACTTCAAGCATACTAATAAAGCAATTATGTCTTCTCAAAATAACATGGCCAAAGAAAGTTATCCCTACAAAATCATATAGTCTGGCTATGCTCCATCTTCCCCACAAAAAGTATTTAAATCATGCACAACCCCGATGACAAGCCAATCAATTGTTTCATACTCTAACTTTTTCAAAACTTTTTCAATCTTCACACAATACATGAGCGTGAGCCATGGATATAACACTATAGGTGGAATAGAATGGTGGTTGTGGAGAAGACAAAAAGGAGAAGATAGTCTCACATCAACTAGGCGTATCAACGGGCTATGGAGTTGCCCATCAATAGATATCAATGTGAGTGAGTAGGGATTGCCATGCAACGGATGCACTAGAGCTATAAATGTATGAAATCTCAACAAAAGAAACTAGTGGGTGTGCATCCAACTTGCTTGCTCACGAAGACCTAGGGCAATTTGAGGAAGCCCATCATTGGAATATACAAGCCAAGTTCTATAACGTAAAATTCCCACTAGTATATGAAAGTGACAACATATGAGACTCTCTATATGAAGAACATGGTGCTACTTTGAAGCACAATATATGAGACTCGCTATATCATGGTGCTACTTTGAAGCACAAGTGTGGAAAAAAGGATAGTAGCATTGCCCTTTTTTTGGCCTTCTCTTTTTTTATTTGGCCTTTTTTTATTTGGGACAATGCTCTATTGAATGATGATCATCACACTTCTATTTATTTACAACTCAATGATTACAACTCGATACTAAAACAAAGTATGACTCTATATGAATGCCTCCGGCGGTGTACCGGGATATGTAATGAATCAAGAGTGACAAGTATGAAAGAATAATGAACGGTGGCTTTGCCACAAATACTATGTCAACTACATGATCATGCTATGCAATATGACAATGATGGATGTGTCATGATGAACTCGATGGTGGAAAGTTGCATGGCAATATATCTCAGAATGACTATGGAAATGCCATAATAGGTAGGTATGGTGGCTGTTTTGAGGAAGGTATATGGTAGGTGTATGATACCGGCGAAAGTTGCGCAGTATTAGAGAGGCTAGCAAGGGTGGAAGGGTGGGAGTGCGTATGATCCATGGACTCAACATTAGTCATAAAGAACTCATATAATTATTGAAAAAAATCTAGAAGTTATCAAAGCAAAGTATTACGCGCATGCTCCTAGGGGGATAGATTGGTAGGAAAAGACCATCGCTCGTCCCCGACCGCCACTCATAAGGAAGACAATCAATAAATAAATCATGCTCCGACTTCATCACATAACGGTTCACCATACGTGCATGCTACAGGAATCACAAACTTCATCACAAGTATTCTTTAAATTCACAACTACTCAACTAGCATGACTTTAATATTATCACCTCCATATCTCAAAACAATTATCATGCTTCAATCTTTTCTTAGTATTCAACACACTCAAAAGAGAGTTTCACAAATCTTGAATACCAAGCATATTATTATTAGGCAAATTACCATGCTATTAAGAGACTCTCAAATTAATTTAAGTGAAGCATGAGAGATCAATAGTTTCTTTAAAACGAATCCACCACCGTGCTATAAAAGATTTAAGTGAAGCACATAGAGCAAAATTATCTAGCTCAAAGGATATAAGTGATGCACATAGAGCAAAATTACCTAGCTCAAAAGATATAAGTGAAGCACATAGAGCAAAATTACCTAGCTCAAAAGATATAACTGAAGCACATAGAGCAAAACTACTACGCTCAAAAGATATAAGTGAAGCACATAGAGTATTCTATCAAATTTTAATTCATGTATGGCTATCTCAAAAGGTGTGTACAGAAAGGAAGATTGTGGCATACTAACAAACAAATACACAAATAACACAAGACGCTCCAAGAAAAACACATATCATGTTGGTGAATAAAAATATAGTTCCAAGTAAATTACCGATGGAAGCGGACGAAAGAGGGGATGCCTTCCGGGGCATCCCCAAGCTTTGACTTTTTGGTGTCATTAGATTATCTTGGGGGTTCCATGGGCATCCCCAATATTAGGCTCTTGCCACTCCTTGTTCCATGATCCATCAAAAGAATTCACCCAAAACTTGAAAACTTCACAACACAAAATTCAAAATAGAAACTCGTGAGCTCCGTTAGCGAAACAAAACAAAAGACCACTTCAAGGTACTGTAATGAACTCATTATTTATTTATATTGGTGTTAAACCTACTGTATTCCAACTTCTATATGGATTATAAACTATTTTACTAGCCATAGATTCATCAAAATAAGCAAACAACACAGGAAAAACAGAATCTGTCAAAAACAGAACAGTCTTTAGTAATCTGTATCTAGCGCAAGATCTGGAACCCCAAAAATTCTAAACTAAATTTCTGGATGTGTGGAATTTATCTATTAATAATCTTCAAAAAGAATTAACTAAATATCACTCTTAAAATAAAAATGACAGCAGTTCTCGCGAGCGCTAAAGTTTCTGTTTTTTACAGCAAGTTCAACAAGACTTTCCCCAAGTCTTCCCAACGGTTCTACTTGGCAAAAACAATAATTAAACACAAAAAACAACCAAAACAGAGGCTAAATAATATATTTATTACTAAACAGGAGCAAAAAGCAAGGAATAAAAATAAATTGGGTTGCCTCCCAACAAGCGCTATCGTTTAATGCCCCTAGCTAGGCATAACAAGCAAGGATAGATCTAGGTATTGCCATCTTTGGTAGGCAATCCATAAGTGGCTCTCATGATAGTTTCATATGGTAATTTTATTTTCTTTCTTGTAAAGTGTTCCGTGCCCTTTTTTAATGGAAATTGAAATCTAATATTCCCTTCCTTCATATCAATAATCGCACCAACCGTTCTAAGGAAAGGTCTACCAAGAATAATAGGGCAAGAAGGATTGCAATCTATATCAAGAACAATGAAATCTATGGGCACATAATTCCTATTTGCAACAATAAGAACATCATTAATTCTTCTCATAGGTTTCTTAATAGTGGAATCCGCAAGATGCAAGTTTAGAGAGCAATCATCAAAATTACAGAAATCTAGCAAATCACACAAAGTCTTGGGAATAGTAGAGACACTAGCACCCAAATCACACAAGGCATAAAACTCATGATCTTTAATTTTAATTTTAATAGTTGGTTCCCACTCATCATAGAGTTTTCTAGGGATAGAAACTTTCAACTCAAGTTTTTCTTCATAAGATTGCATCAAGGCATCAACAATATGTTCGGTGAAGGCTTTATTTCGACTATAAGCATGTGGAGAATTTAGCATGGATTGCAACAAGGAAATACAATAAATCAAAGAGCAACTTTCATAATTAAATTCCTCGAAATCTAATATAGTGGGTTTAGCAAAATTTTTATTTCTTTCAATCCCACATTCATCAATTTCATCATTAAGATCTAAATACTCCGAATTTTTAGAACGCCTTCTAGGTAAAGGAAGGTCATATTCAGTTTCATCATGATTCATATTGCAAAATAACGATTTAATTGGAGACACATCAATAACTTTTAGATCTTCATCTTGATTTTCATAGGTATTCAGTTTAGCGGCCATCTTATTGACTAAGGTGGCTTGCATATCCGAAATTTCAGCAGTCATCTTCTCTAGACGAGCAATCTGGGATCTTATACCCTCAAATTCTTTAGACATATCATCAAGCTCTTTATTCATATAACTCATAAAACTTTTTTGTTCCTTAAGCCCGTTTCTAAAGAAATTATTATGCTCAAATTGCAAAACCATAAACTTCCTAACGTTGTTTTCAATTTCCTCTAACCTTTTAAGGTGAAGATCACCAAATCTTGGTTGAGCCATCGCGACAAACAAGCAATCTAACACACGAGCAAACAAAAAGCAAATAGAGAGGGAGGATAGGGAGAGAGGGCGAATACAACGGCAAGGGTGAATTGGGGGGAGAGGAAAACGATAGGCAAATGGCAAATAATGTAATGCGAGAGATAGAGATTGTGATGGGTACTTGGTATATTGACTTTTTGCGTAGACTCCCCGGCTACGGCGCCAGAAATCCTTCTTGCTACGTCTTGATCTTGCATTGGTTTTCCCCGAAGAGGAAGGGATGATGCAGCAGAGTAGCGTAAGTATTTCCCTCAGTTTTTGAGAACCAAGGTATCAATCCAGTAGGAGCCCACGCTCAAGTCCCTCGTACCTGCACAAAGCGATAGCTACTCGCAACCAACGCGATTAGGGGTTTTCTAGCCCTTCACGGTCACTTACGAGAGTGAGATCTGATACATATAATATTTTGGTATTTTTGGTATAAAGATGCAAAGTAAAAAGTAAAAGAAAAGCAAAACAATATTAAAGTAATGGAGATTGATATGATGAGAATAGACCCGAGGGCCATAGGTTTCACTAGTGGCTTCTCTCAAGAGCATAAGTATTCTACGGTGGGTGAACAAATTACTGTTGAGCAATTGATAGAATTGAGAATAATTATGAGAATATCTAGGCATGATCATGTATATAGGCATCACATCCGTGACAAGTAGATCGAAACGATTCTGCATCTACTACTATTACTCCACTCATCGACCGCTATCCAACATGCATCTAGAGTATTAAGTTAAAAACAGAGTAACGCCTTAAGCAAGATGACATGATATAGAGAGATAAATTCATGCAATATGAAATAAACCCCATCTTGTTATCCTCGATTACAACGATACAATACGTGCCTTGCTGCCCCTTCTGTCACTGGGTAAGGACAGCGCAAGATCGAACCCAAAGCTAAGCACTTCTCCCATGGCAAGGACTACCAATCTAGTTGGCCAAACCAAATAGATAATTTGAAGAGACTTGCAAAGATAACCAATCATACATAAAACAATTCAGAAAAGATTCAAATATTATTCATAGATAGACTTGATCATAAACCCACAATTCATCGGTCTCAACAAACACACCGCAAAAAGAAGGTTACATCGAATAGATCTCCACAAGAGAGGGGGAGAACTTTGTATTGAGATTCAAAGAGAGAGAAGAAGCTATCTAGCTACTAACTATGGACCCGAAGGTCTGAGGTAAACTACTCGCACTTCATTGGAGGGGCTAGGATAATGTAGAAGCCCTCCGTGATGACGGCCCTCTTCTGGCGGAGCTCCGTAACAGGCCCCAAGATGGGATCTTGGATACAGAAAGTTGCGGCGGTGGAATTAGGTTTTTGGCTCCTGTTCTGATCGTTTGGGGGTACGTGTGTATATATAGGAGGAAGGAGTACGTCGGTGGAGCACCGAGGGGCCCATGAGGCAGGGGGCGCGCCCTAGGGGGGGGCCCACCCTCGTGACCTCCTCTTTGATCCCTTGCAGTAGGGTCCAAGTCTCCTGGATCACGTTCGGTGAGAAAATCACGTTCCTGAAGATTTTATTCCGTTTGGACTCCGTTTGATATTCTGTTTATGCGAAACACTGAAATAGGCAAAAAACAACAATTCTGGGCTGGGCCTCCGGTTAATAGGTTAGTCCCAAAAATAATATAAAAGTGGAAAATAAAGCCCAATATAGTCCAAAACTGTAGATAATATAGCATGGAGCAATCAAAAATTATAGATACGTTGGAGACGTATCACTCATTTCCAGCATTCAGTTACTTACGACCCGTTACTGTCATTTTTTGCTTATGGGCCAAACTCAGCCCGTGCTTACAGTCGGCCCATTTGTGGCCCGTTAATACGTTAGGCTGTTTTCATAGTGTCATCAAATACGCCCGATTAACGACGGCCCGTGAACGGACGATTCCAACTCTAGCCCGATTACGGCCATAAAGCGGTATGTTATTGGCCCATGTTTGGGCAATCGATCATACGACCTGTATAAGGCCCATTGATGAGATGGCCCGTAGAAGGCCCATTGATGATACGGCCCATAGAAGGCCCATTGTTTCTACGCCCCGTAGAAGGCCAATTGTTTCTACGGCCCGTAGAAGGCCCAGTGTCACTACAGTAAATATGTAGCCCATGGTTATTGTGGCCTAGTTTTAAAAAATAGGTTATTGCGGCCACAAGAAAACCGCGGAAAAAGAACATCACTGACTACAAGCAAACAAATAAACAAGACAACAAGGAAATAAACAAGCAAGCAACTTATGCTAGGCTATCACGGCTATTACACATATTACATCCACTGGGCATCAAAGTTCGCCACCAGTGCAAATATAGGGAACAAAGCAGCATATCATATACCCTGGTTGTCAAAGTTGGCGACCAGTGCAAATAAACACCGCAACAAAACAAGTCCAGAACTGAAACCACTTCAGAAGATCCCAAGAAACAATAACCTGGGTACCCATAATGCTGGCAAGATGCTTAGCAAGCTTATTAACTTTCTCTTGTTTGGCGCTTAAATCCTCAAGTGCTTGCTGTTACACCAGAAAGTATGCATCTGAATTCTGCAGGGACTTCCTCAGTCCTTCATCTTCTTGTTGCAACACATCTGATCAATGTCTTTCAACTTGAAGCTAAGACTCAAGAAGATGAACTGATTCAGGCAGCGAGTTCGAAGAGCTTGTGCCAGCAGTAGTGGCCAATAACTCGAACACTACATCAAGACAGGACTTCTGGGTTGTCTCACTATCGTCAAGGTAGTTTTTATCAGCTTTCTTGGAGACCAACAGGGACGTCTCATTATCTTGAACCTTATCTGCATTACTTCTTTCACCATTGCATAACGGGGTATTGTCCTCCAATATTTTGTCCGCATTCTAAAAGAGAAACAAGCAGACACGTCACAATTTTACCATGTTGCACTACTGGAATTAGCTTATTTGCCGTCTGCCAATTCTTTGTCGTCCGCTGGCGAACGACAAAGAAGGTCTTTTCCGTCAGCTTAAGGAAAACGGACGGCAAAGAACTGGCAGACGACAAAGAAGGTCATTGCCATCAGCCTGTTCTTTGCCGTCCGCTGGCTGATGGCAAAGAGAGAGCTGGCCCCACTAAACGAGTTGATCGAGGAAAACTTAACGGCCCCAAGATTCTTCCTAACTAACGGCCGAGCCCCACCCCTCCCCTTCTCTTTGTTTCTCTCCCTCTCGCCTCCCCGCCGCCCACCGCCGCCCCCACTACCCGCCGCTGCCGCCGCCACCCGCCGCCGCTTGCCCCGTCGACCCACCACCCCGCCGCCCCCCGCACGCTGACACCTCGTCGCCCCACCACCTTGCCACCCCGGCGCCCCGCCGCCCCACCACGTTGCCGCCCGACCGCCCCGGCGCCCCTCCACCCGCTCACCACCTGGCACCACTGTCGCCCCCGGAGCCACCGCGGCCCCATCGCCCCCGCCTCCCTACCGGCTCGGCGCCGCCGCTCACCGCCCCGGCGCCACCGTCGCCCCCGTCGCCGCCGCTCGATCCGGTGAGTTATTTTTTTTCTGTTTTTTCTTTTTTTGCTGTTAGATTCAGTTTAGTTTTAATGTTAGATTTAGTGTTAGATTCAGTTTAGTTTTAGTGCTAGAATATGTAGAAGGGGAAGAAGAAGAAGAAGAGGGGAGAAGGGAGGAAGAGGAGGAGGGAGAAGAAGAAAGAAAAGAAGAGGAAGTGGAAACCCTAAACCCTAGTTTTAGTTATAGTTTTACTTTAGTTTTAGTTTCAGTTTAGTTTTATTTTTTATTTTTAGTTTAGTTTATTTTAGATTAGTTTTAGTTTTAAGAAGAGGGGAGGAGGGAGGAAGAGGAGGAGGGAGAAGAAGAAAGAAAACTAGAAGAAGAAGACGACGAAGAAGAAGAAGAAAGAAGAAGAAGAAAGAAAAGAAGAAGAAGAAGAAGAAGAAGAAGAAGAAGAAGAAGAGGAAGAAGAGAAGAAGAGGAGGAGGAGTAGGAGGAGGAGGGAGGAAGAGGAGGAGGAGGAGGAGGAGGAGGAGGAAGAGGAGAAGAGGAGGAGGAGGAGGGAGGAAGAGGAGGCGGAGAAGATGAGAAGAAGAAAAGGCTGTCACGTGCCCCGACCGTGACCCACACCCAGACCCCGACACCCCGACCCCCGACTCCCCAACCCCGACACGCCACCCCGACCCCGACACACCACCCCGACACCCCGGCACAACACCATGATACGTCTCAACCGTATCTATAATTTTTGATTGCTCCATGCTATATTATCTACTATTTTGGACTATATTGGGCTTTATTTTCCACTTTTATATTATTTTTGGGACTAACCTATAAACCGGAGGCCCAGCCCAGAATTGCTGGTTTTTTTTTTGCCTATTTCAGTGTTTTGGAGAAACAGAATATCAAACGGAGTCCAAATGGAATAAAATCTTCGGGAACGTGATTTTCTCACCGAACGTGATCCACGAGACTTGGACCCTACTCCAGGGAGTCAAAGAGGAGGTCACGATGGTGGGGGGCGCCCCCCCCCCCCCCCCAGGGCGTGCCCCCTGCCTCGTGGGCCCCTCGGTGCTCCACCGACGTACTCCTTCCTCCTATATATACCTACGTACCCCCAAACGATCAGAACAGGAGGCAAACACCTAATTCCACCGCCGCAACTTTATGTATCCACGAGATCCCATCTCGGGGCCTGTTCCGGAGCTCCGCCGGAAGAGGGCCGTCATCACGGAGGGCTTCTACATCATCCTAGCCCCTCCGATGAAGTGTGAGTAGTTTACCTTAGACCTTCGGGCCCATAGTTAGTAGCTAGATGGCTTCTTCTCTCTCTATGAATCTCAATACAAAGTTCTCCCCCTCTCTTGTGGAGATCTATTCGATGTAATCTTCTCTTTGCGGTGTGTTTGTTGAGACCGATGAATTGTGGGTTTATGATCAAGTCTATCTATGAATAATATTTGAATCTTCTCTGAATTCTTTTATGTATGATTGGTTATCTTTGCAAGTCTCTCCGAATTATACATTTGGTTTAGCTTTGGGTTCGATCTTGCGGTGTCCTTACCCAGTGACAGAAGGGACAGCAAGGCACGTATTGTATCGTTGCCATCGAGGATAACAAGATGGGGTTTATTTCATATTGCATGAATTTATCTCTCTACATCATGTCATCTTGCTTAAGGCGTTACTCTATTTTTAACTTAATACTCTAGATGCATGCTGGATAGCGGTCGATGAGTGGAGTAATAGTAGTAGATGCAGAATCGTTTCGGTCTACTTGTCACGGACATGATGCCTATATACATGATCATGCCTAGATATTCTCATAACTATGCTCAATTCTGTCAATTGCTCAACGTAATTTGTTAACCCACCGTAGAATACTTATGCTCTTGAGAGAAGCCACTAGTGAAACCTATGGCCCCCGGGTCTATTCTCATCATATCAATCTCCATCACTTTAATCTTGCTTTGCTTTTTTAGTTTGCCTTTACCTTTTACTTTGCATCGTTATACCAAAAATACCAAAAATATTATATCTATCAGATCTCACTCTCGTAAGTGACCGTGAAGGGATTGAAAACCCCTAATCGCGTTGGTTGCGAGTAGCTATCGTTTTGTGCAGGTACGAGGGACTTGAGCGTGGCCTCCTACTGGATTGATACCTTGGTTCTCAATAACTGAGGGAAATACTTATGCTTCTCTGCTGCATCATCCCTTCCTCTTCGGGGAAAACCAACGCAAGCTCAAGACGTATCAAGAAGGATTTCTGGCGCCGTTGCCGGGGAGTCTATGCAAAAAGTCAACATACCAAGTACCCATTGCAATCCCTATCTCTCACATTACATTATTTGCCATTTGCCTCTCGTTTTCCTCTCCCCCACTTCACCCTTGCCGTTTTATTCGCCCTCTCTCTCTCTATCCTCCCTCTCTATTTGCCTCTTTTGCCCGCTTGCCTTTTTGTTTGCTCGTGTGTTAGATTGCTTGTTTGTCGCGATGGCTCAAGATCAGTGGCGGAGCCAGCAAATTGCTAAAGCCCGGGCACGCCGTAAGCTAAAATTTACTTTTGTCTATCAGACACAATAAGTATCATATATTTGGATAAATGTCATGTGCAATATACACACTAATTTTTTATAGATCATAGAAGTAAATAAAAATAGGAATACAATACCAAATAACTCTCCAAACACTAGTCACACAACCTAACCTTTCGACACCTCGACGACAATAGTCCAATCTCCAACGTTCATCCTTGTGCACACAAGAGAATCTAGAAGATAAAACACATTGATAATTTATATAATTTTCATTGAAATTAAACACATTAGATAGAATGGAGCGTACCAGCAATATGCTAATTGGACCTGGGCAATTTCCCTTTCCGATACTTCATGGCTTGAAACCGTTTAATAATAGCATCATCATCAAGTCCTTTAAAAATCTCCCACTCGGTGTAGCAAGTCATCAAGTCATTAAACCATGTATCATTCATCTTGCTGCGCAATTTAGATTTGATAATCTTCATTGCCGAGAAAGCTCTTTCAACCGATGCGGTTGAGACTGGCAATAACAAAGCCAACTCTATGATTCTATACACCAGTGGGAAAACCAAATGTTTCTCAGTTTGAACCATCGTTGTAGCTAAACTTTCAATATCTTTACAAGAAGAAAAGGCCTCATGCCTTCGTACATGAAGAATGTAAGTCTGAAGTTCCTCTCTTATGATTGCACGATCACCACTAGAGAAATCTCCATGATAAACTTCAGTTAAGCTAGCAAGCTTGTCAACATCAAACTTGGAGAAGGAATTTTTTTGGATGAAGGCATGAGAAGGCCACTATTATATTTGAAGATGCTTCATTAAAGCGATGATTAATCTCAGTGCATATCTTGTCAATGGCAACATAGAAGATCTCAACTCGATAGAAATGAAGATTGGTGTAAGTCACACCATCAAGCCTTGAACGACCTCGGACCAGTATTCTTTCATTCATATCGGGCACCGGAATACCTTTGGTGACACAAAAGTGTTGGACTTCATCGAACAAGCTTTCCCAACCACTTTCTCTCATAGGGGCCAACCGAGCTTTGACATCACCAACTAGTTCAATGGCATTAACAATGTTTATATCTTTTCTCTGCAAGACTTGTGAGAGTTCATTTGTGATAGCAAGCAACTTTATCATAAGATGCGATACGAAAGCAAATTTGAAACTCTCCATTATCTCTATCCAACCCGCCGCTTGAGACGGTCCGCGCCCTTCATCATTGACCTCACGAAGCACATATATGACCGACTTCCACATTTGACTCAAATGAAGCAAAGTTGTATGGTGTGGACCCCATCTAGTATCCCCGGGTCTTGCTAAATTTGTTTCTTGGTTCAAACCTCTTCCACTAAATATCTCACCGCTCTCAAGCTGATCTAAGATATTTTGATAACGTTCCTCCCTCAGTGAATCCCTTCTCTTGCAAGATACAGTAGTTGTGCTCACAATTAAGGAGACATATTCAAACAAATCATGAATAGAGGAGCAAAAACTAGCAACCGAGACAACCACCAATTGTAAACGATGTGCAAAGCAATGCACATAAAAGGCATAAGGGTTCTCGTCAAGAATTTTCTTTTGCAAACCATTAAATTCACCTCTCATATTTGAAGCTCCATCATATCCTTGCCCTCGTAGACTATGAATGGATAACTTATGATGATCAAGAATGTCAACAAGAGCTACCTTTAGTGCCTCTGATGTAGTCTCACTTACATGGTACAGAGAGAGAAATCGTTCCACGGCCTTCCCTTTATCATTGACATACCTACATCAAGATTTTTGTAACAAGGTTAAATAAAAGTAGAAAACAACTATGAAATAACAATTAAAATGAATAATAAACCACTACTAACCTCAACATCACCGCCATTTGCTCTTTGACAGATATATCATGTGACTCATTGATAAGCACAGAGAATTTCTTATCACCAATTTCTCCCATGATTGCTTTGGTGACCTCTTCTGCGCAACACTTTGCAAGATCTTTTTGAATTTCAGCAGCAAGCATCTTGCAGTTTCTACTACCATGGTCAAAAGCATGCCTCACTTTCTCATCTCTAGCTTTATGCCAATCTACCATCTCATGGAAGTTACCCTTGTTTAGTGAAGTTGAACTTTCATCATGGCCACGAAAAGCCAAGCCTTGAGCAATGAGATATCTTGCACAACCCAGAGAAGTGTGCAACCGAATTTTGTAAAGTACTTCAGACCCTTGGTTGACCTAGCAAAGTTACTAGACACGCTTTGCCTTTGATTACGAAAATCATCATAATGCAATCTTGCCTTGTTGTGCGCACTATTTACCCCACCAACATGAGCAGGAAATGCCTGATATGCATGCTTCCAATCCCTGAATCCTTTTTTGGTGAAGACATCATAACCAAAATGTGTACTACTTCCTGGTTGCTTAAAAAGAAAGCAATAGAAACAAAATGCAGCTTGCTCGGACACACTATATTCTAACCAATCATAATTCTTATACCAATTTTTAGAAAATGCACGGTTCTTGCTACCAATTTTTTTGCGATCAAATTTGACAGTTGGTCGGGTTGGACCCTTCAATATGTATGCTCTTCTCACCTGATCTTGAATATTCGGATGATAATCAGCAATTTGTTGCCTATGAGCGGGATCACACACTATTTCAGCCGGATTAAACTCATCATCGTCCTCGTCCTCAAAATCCACCTCATCATCATCATCATCATCGGCGTCATCATCCAGCATTTCCTGCTCAATCCAGTTCTGAACCTCATCTATCACGTCGTCACCATGTTCATGAACATCACTTGGTTGTGGGTCTTGTGGCGGTTCCACTTGTGAATTTCTTCTAGTGTCAACAAAAAATCTGCTCAACTCTGAAATTTTAACGAGCATAATTAGAGTCCGCAAGCAATCCAATACACAACTTCTTAAATTACAAATATAACTCACCTAGCTGTCGCTTGCCTCTAGCCCTAATTGTTGGCAGTCTGCTACTGGATGCATCTTGAACAGGTTGAGTGTTCGCTAGTGTCGATGGTGAAGACCCAACGTCTTGATCTAGCCGGAGTTGAATTCCCACTGGTGGTACCGGACGATTTGCCGCCTTGGCGCCCCCGCTTACGCTTCCGATCTTGACCGTCGCCCACCGGAGTCAAAGCCGAGGCCCGGCCGCGCGTCATCTCTAATCCTCTTCTAATCTTGTTGTCCGACATTGATCTGGCTGCTGGCGGCAGTCTACCTCACGCCATCGCCGCCTTGGAGGCGCAGGTGCGCAGCAGATGGTAGGACACAACTAGGTCTCGCGTTCCAGCATACGCAGACGAACAGGTGACTTGTCGATGGATCGACCGATTCTTCTTCAGTGCGTGGATTGATCGAGCAAATAAGGCCTATTGGCTGTTGTGGCCCATCTGATTGCTTAGCTGATATGAGTAAGGCCCAAACTGCAGAAAACGCCCGGACTGGCCCAATTAGAGAAGTTTACGTATTTTCCATCGTTTTTTTTGTGTTTCCGAGCGTTTTTAGGCATGCGATGGCTAGGAAAGATCTCTATAGTTGAGAACACCGACGGGATCGAGCCCGGGCACGTGCCCAGGGTGCCCGTATGGTGAATCCACCACTGCTCAAGATACTACCAAATTGTGTGACTTCACCAATACCAATAATAATGATTTCCTTAGCACTCCGATTGCTCCTCTTACCGATGCTGAATCTTATGAAATCAATACTGCTTTGTTGAATCTTGTTATGAAAGATCAATTCACCGGCCTCCCTAGTGAAGATGCCGCTACTCTGAATAGCTTCATTGATTTATGTGATATGCAAAAGAAAAAAGGTGTCGATAATGATGTCGTTAAATTGAAGCTATTTCCTTTTTCGCTTAGATATCGTGCTAAATCTTGGTTTTCGTCTTTGCCTAAGAATAGTATTGATTCATGGAACAATTGCAAAGATGCTTTTATCTCTAAGTATTTTCCTCCCGCTAAGATCATCTCTCTTAGAAACGATATTATGAACTTTAAACAACTTGATCATGAACATGTTTCACAATCTTGGGAGAGAATGAAATTAATGATACGTAATTGCCCTACTCATGTTTTGAATTTGTGGATGATCATACGAAATTTTTATGCCGGATTGAATTTTGCTTCTAGAAATCTTTTAGATTCGGCCGCGGGAGGCACTTTTATGGAAATCACTTTAGGAGATGCTACTAAACTCCTAGATAATATTATGGTTAATTATTCTCAATGGCATACTGAAAGATCTTCTCATAAAAAGGTGCATGCGATAGAAGAAATTAATGTGTTGAGTGGAAAGATGGATGAACTTATGAAATTATTTGCTACTAAGAGTGTTTCTTCTGATCCTAATGATATGCATTTGTCTACTTTGATTGAGAATAACAATGAATCTATGGATGTGAATTTTGTTGGTAGGAATAATTTTGGTAACAATGCTTATAGAGGGAATTTTAATCCTAGGCCATATCCTAGTAATCCTTCTAATAATTATGGGAATTCCTACAACAACTCTTATGGAAATTATAATAAGATGCCCTCTGAATTTGAGAATAGTGATAAGAATTTATGAATTCACAAAAGAATTTTAGTGCTTTGCTTGAAGAGAAATTGCTTAAAGTTGATGATCTGGCTAGGAACGTTGATAGAATTTCTCTTGAGATTGATTCTTTAAAGCTTAGATCTATTCCTCCTAAGCATGATATCAATGAGTCTCTCAAAGCCATGAGAATTTCCATTGACGAGTGCAAGGAAAGAACCGCTAGGATGCGTGCTTCCAAAGATGCCTTTATTAAAGCATGTTCTTCCAATTCCTATGAAAATCAAGATGAAGATCTAAAAGTTATTGATGTGTCTCCTATTAAATCTTTATTTTGCAATACGAATCTTGATGAAACTGAATATGATCTTCCTTTACCTAGAAGGCGTTCTAAAAATTCGGAGTATTTAGATCTTAATGATGAAATTGATGAAAGTGGGATTGAAAGAAATAAAAATATAGATGTTGCTAAACCCACTATATTGGTTTTCAAGGAATTTAATTATGAAAGTTGCTCTTTAATTGATTGTATTTCCTTGTTGCAATCCGTGCAAAATTCTCCACATGCTTATAGTCAAAATAAAGCCTTCACCGAACATATTGTTGATGCCTTGATGCAATCTTATGAAGAAAAACTTGAGTTGAAAGTTTCTATCCCTAGAAAACTCTATGATGAGTGGGAACCAACTATTAAAATTAAAATTAAAGATCGTGAGTTTTATGCTTTGTGTGATTTGGGTGCTAGTGTCTCTACTATTCCCAAGACTTTGTGTGATTTGCTAGATTTCCGTAATTTTGATGATTGCTCTCTAAAATTGCATCTTGCGGATTCCACTATTAAGAAACATATGGGAAGGATTAATGATGTTCTTATTGTTGCAAATAGGAATTATGTGCCCGTAGATTTCATTGTTCTTGATATAGATTGCAATCCTTCTTGCCCTATTATTCTTGGTAGACCTTTCCTTAGAACGGTTGGTGCGATTATTGATATGAAGGAAGGGAATATTAGATTTGAATTTCCATTAAAAAAGGGCATGGAACACTTTTCAAGAAAGAAAATAAAATTGCCATATGAAACTATCATGAGAGCCACTTATGGATTGCCTACCAAAGATGGCAATACCTAGATCTATCCTCGCTTTTATGCCTAGCTAGGGGCGTTAAACGATAGCGCTTGTTGGGAGGCAACCCGATTTTATTTTTATTCCTTGATTTTTTCTCCTTTTTAGTAATAAATAAATTATTTAGACTCTGTTTTGGTTGTGTTTTTTGTGTTTAATTAGTGTTTGTGCCAAGTAGAACCATTGGGAAGACTTGGGGAAAGTCTTGTTGAACTTGCTGTAAAAAAACAGAAACATTAGTGCTCACGAGAACTGCTGTCATTTTTATTTGAAGAGTTATATTTAGTTAATTCTTTTTGAATATGATTAAAAGATAAATTCCTCACGTCCAGAATTTTATTTTAGAATTTTTGGCGTTCCAGATCTTGCGCTAGCTACAGATTACTACAGACTGTTCTGTTTTTGACAGATTCTGTTTTTCGTGTGTTGTTTGCTTATTTTGATGAATCTATGGCTAGTAAAAGAGTTTATAATCCATATAGAAGTTGGAATACAGTAGGTTTAACACAAATATAAATAAAGAATGAGTTCATTACAGTACCTTTAGGTGGTCTTTTCTTTTCTTTCGCTAACGGAGCTCATGAGTTTTCTATTTTGAGTTTTGTGTTGTGAAGTTTTCAAGTTTTGGGTGAATTCTTTTGATGGATCATGGAACAAGGAGTGGCAAGAGCCTAAGCTTGGGGATGACCATGGCACCCCCAAGATAATCCAAGGACACCAAAAAGTCAAAGCTTGGGGATGCCCCGGAAGGCATCCCCTCTTTCGTCCACTTCCATCGGTAATTTACTTGGAGCTATATTTTTATTCACCAACATGATATGTGTTTTGCTTGGAGCGTCTTGTATTATTTGTGTCTTTGTGTCTTAGTATGCCAAAATCATCCTTGCTGTACACACCTTTTGAGAGAGCCATACATAAATTAAAATTTGATAGAATACCCTATGTGCTTCACTTATATCTTTGAGCTATGTAGTTTTGCTCTATGTGCTTCACTTATATCTTTTGAGCTATGTAGTTTTGCTCTATGTGCTTCACTTATATCTTTTGAGCGTTACAATTTTTCTCTATGTGCTTCACTTAGATCTTTTAGAGCACGGTGGTGGATTTGTTTTAAAGAAAATATTGATCTCTCATGCTTCACTTAAATTATTTTGAGAGTTTCTTAATAGCATGGTAATTTGCTTAATAATAATATGTTTGGTATTCAAGATTTGTGAAACTTTCTTTTGAGTGTGTTCAATACTAAGAAAAGATTGAAGCATGATAATTGTTTTGAGAAATGGAGGTGATAATATTAAAGTCATGCTAGTTGAGTAGTTGTGAATTTAAAGAATACTTGTGTTAAAGTTTGTAATTCCCGTAGCATGCACGTATGGTGAACTGTTATGTGATGAAGTCGGAGCATGATTTATTTATTGATTTTCTTCCTTATGAGTGGTGGTCGGGGACGAGCGATGGTCTTTTCCTACCAATCTATCCCCCTAGGAGCATGCGCGTAATACTTTGCTTTGATAACTTCTAGATTTTTGCAGTAAGGATATGAGTTCTTTATGACTAATGTTGAGTCCATGGATCATACGCACTCTCACCCTTCCACCTTTGCTAGCCTCTCTAATACCGCGCACCTTTCACCAGTATCATACACCTACCATATACCTTCCTCAAAACAGCCACCATACCTACCTATTAGGGCATTTCCATAGCCATTCTGAGATATATTGCCATGCAACTTTCCACCATCTAGTTCACCATGACACATTCATCATTGTCATATTGCTTAGCATGATCATGTAGTTGACATAGTATTTGTGGCAAAGCCACCGTTCATAATTTTTTTCATACTTGTCACTCTTGATTCATTGCATATCCCGGTACACCGCCGGAGGCATCCATATAGAGTCATACTTTGTTTTAGAATCGAGTTGCAATCATTGAGTTGTAAATAAATAAAAGTGTGATGATCATCATTTAATAGAGCATTGTCCCAATAAAAAAAGAGAAAGGCCAAAGAAAAAAAAAGAAGGCCCCAAAAAAAGCAAATAAATAAAAAGGGGCAATGCTACTATCCTTTTTTCCACACTTGTGCTTCAAAGTAGCATCATGATATAGCGAGTCTCATATATTGTGCTTCAAAGTAGCACCATGTTCTTCATATAGAGAGTCTCATATGTTGTCACTTTCATATACTAGTGGGAATTTTACATTATAGAACTTGGCTTGTATATTCCAATGATGGGCCTCCTCAAGTGTCCTAGGTCTTCATGAGCAAGCAAGTTGGATGCACACCCACTAGTTTCTTTTGCTGAGCTTTCATACATTTATAACTCTAGTGCATCCTTTGCATGGCAATCCCTACTCACTCACATTGATATCTATTGATGGGCATCTCCATAGCCCGTTGATACGCCTAGTTTATGTGAGACTATCTTCCCCTCCTTTTTGTCTTCTCCACAACCACCATTCTATTCCACCTATAGTGCTATATCCATGGCTCACGCTCATGTATTGCGTGAAGATTGAAAAAGTTTTGAAAAAGTTATAGTATGAAACAATTGCTTGGCTTGTCATCAGGGTTGTGCATGATTTAAATACTTTGTGTGGTGAAGATGGAGCATAGCCAGACTATATGATTTTGTAGGGATAACTTTCTTTGGCCATGTTATTTTGAGAAGACATAATTGCTTTGTTAGTATGCTTGAAGTATTATTATTATTATTATTATGTCAATATAAACTTTTGTCTTGAACCTTTCTAATCTGAATATTCATACCACAATTAAGAAGATTTGCATTGAAATTATGCCAAGTAGCACTCCGCATCAAAAATTCTCTTTTTATCATTTACCTACTCGAGGACGAGCAGGAATTAAGCTTGGGGATGCCTGATACATCTCCAACGTATCTATAATTTTTGATTGCTCCATGCTATATTATCTACTGTTTTGGACTATATTGGGCTTTATTTTACACTTTTATATTATTTTTGGGACTAACCTATTAACCGGAGGCCCAACCCAGAATTGCTGTTTTTTTTGCCTATTTTAGTGTTTCGGAGAAACAAAATATCAAACAGAGTCCAAACGGAATAAAATCTTCGGCAACGTGATTTTCTCACCGAACGTGATCCACGAGACTTGGACCCTACTCCAGGGAGTCAAAGAGGAGGTCACGAGGGTGGGGGGCGCGCCCCCTGCCTCGTGGGCCCCTCGGTGCTCCACCAACGTACTCCTTCCTCCTATATATACCTACGTACCCCCAAACAATCAGAATAGGAGCCAAAAACCTAATTCCACCGCCGCAACTTTATGTATCCACGAGATCCCATCTTGGGGCCTGTTCCGGAGCTCCGCCGGAAGAGGGCCGTCATCACGGAGGGCTTCTACATCATCCTAGCCCCTCCGATGAAGTGTGAGTAGTTTACCACAGACCTTCGGGTCCATAGTTAGTAGCTAGATGGCTTCTTCTCTCTGTTTGAATCTCAATACAAAGTTCTCCCCCTCTCTTGTGGAGATCTATTCGATGTAATCTTCTTTTTGCGGTGTGTTTGTTGAGACCGATGAATTGTGGGTTTATGATCAAGTCTATCTATGAATAATATTTGAATCTTCTCTGAATTCTTTTATGTATGATTGGTTATCTTTGCAAGTCTCTTCGAATTATCCGTTTGGTTTGGCCAACTAGATTGGTAGTTCTTGCCATGGGAGAAGTGCTTAGCTTTGGGTTTGATCTTGCGGTGTCCTTACCCAGTTGCAGAAGGGGCAGCAAGGCACGTATTGTATCGTTGCCATCAAGGATAACAAGATGGGGTTTATTTCATATTGCATGAATTTATCTCTCTACATCATGTCATCTTGCTTAAGGCGTTACTCTGTTTTTAACTTAATACTCTAGATGCATGCTGGATAGCGGTCGATGAGTGGAGTAATAGTAGTAGATGCAGAATCGTTTCGGTCTACTTGTCATGGACGTGATGCCTATATACATGATCATGCCTAGATATTCTCATAACTATGCTCAATTCTGTCAATTGCTCAACAGTAATTTGTTCACTCACCGTAGAATACTTATGCTCTTGAGAGAAGCCACTAGTGAAACCTATGGCCCTCGGGTCTATTCTCATCATATAAATCTCCATCACTTTAATCTTGCTTTGCTTTTTTACTTTGCCTTTACTTTTTACTTTGCATCTTTATACCAAAAATACCAAAAATATTATATCTATCAAATCTCACTCTCGTAAGTGACCGTGAAGGGATTGACAACCCCTAATCGCGTTGGTTGCGAGTAGCTATCGTTTTGTGCAGGTATGATGGACTTGAGCATGGCCTCCTACTGGATTGATACCTTGGTTCTCAATAACTGAGGGAAATACTTACGCTACTCTGCTTCATCATCGCTTCCTCTTCGGGGAAAACCAACGCAAGCTCAAGACATAGCAAGAAGGATTTCTCACCACAACCCCGACACGCCACCCTGACCCCCTGACACCCCGACCCCGACCCCAACTCCCGACACCCTGACACCACACCCCGACCCCGACAACCCGACAGCCCGACCCCCGACACCCAGACCCCGAAACAGCACCCCGACATGGCACCCCGACCCCGACACGCCACCCCGACACCATTTTGTTTGATTTTGTTATGAAAAACATCATATATTATTATTCATGTCAGTATTGTTTTATGTTGTATTAATTTCGTTTACTCTTTGTCATGGCAGTTGTTGAAAGATGGTGGGCGCTGGTCCGGAGCGCTCCGAGGCCCCTTCTTCGTCGGCGCGTGGTGGGAGGTCTTCCATTCTACCCGCACAAATCCAACGAGCATTGCTGGACAGTATGGCGACACCGCCGGGCCCTTCTTCATCAACCGCGGTGCCTAGTAGGGGACGAGGAAAGGGAGGGAAGAAGAGGGGAGCTGGAGCACGTGGTGTCGGGAGAGGAGGTAGGGTGACTGCTACGGTGCCTTCCTCGCCGCCACCCCCAGCTGTTTCACTCGAGCACGTGACTGTTAGGGTGCCTTCCTCGCCGCCACCCCAGCTGTTTCACCCGAGCACGTGACTGCTAGGGTGGACTCGTCCGAGGAGGAGGCTACACGGACTTGGGTCCACGAGCCTTAGGTCCAAGGGCCTTCGGCCCACGATAGTTGGGCCCACGAGACCCCGGACAAGCACACGTCTGGATGGGGTACCTGGCTGGATCAGCCTGAGGGGCCGAGTGGCCATGCTGATGATGGCGGGGAGCCAACTGATATTGAGGAGGAGGGGGGCACCGTCTACCAGCGTGTTTGTACACGGCTCCCATCCGTGCCGGCGACCCGCGAGTAGAGGTGGTTGATTTCCCCTGATGGGTAGAGGTGAGTGCATTTAATATTTTTGTACCTTTTGCATTCACATTTCTTCAAATATCTAATGCGTTGGCCTTGTCATGCTGCAGGGGTTGGGACCACCATGAGAAGGTCCGCCGGCCCAACTCCGTCCTTGGAGTGCTTTGCCGGCAAAACTTCTCGGGGTTTGTCACGTTGCCTGGTGAGGGTCGGCTTCCAGAGCTTGGATTGAGCTGGGAGCACTACTTGGCTGCCCCGGCCCCGCCGGGTGAGATTATCGACGGTGTCTTGTGCAACATGAGGGCATTCGTGGCGATCAGAAAGTTCTGGGTAATTTCTCCTTTACACAATTAAAAATCTTCAACTAGCTAGTTATTAATTGTACTAATCAATATTGTCTCATTTGATTGCAGACATTCTACAGGTGTGAGGAGGGATACGAGGAGGAGGCGGCAAATGTTATCGAGAACGTCTGCAAGCGCCTACTACAGAACTTACGGCACGAGGCTCAGGTGCAAGCTGTTCGAGACTACTATGCCTTGCGTGGTATCAAGAAGCCCAAGCCGGCGTGCCACGAGAAGTTCCTAAGTAAGGAGCAATACATGAAGGTAATTCTTAAGGCCTTGTACTTACTTCCTTCATTTATTAATTCATAGCCGTAGCGCTCAAGTTTCTATTCGCTAACTTACGCGCCTTCGAGATGGTGTGCGGTTCGGATGGATTGTTGGGAGGTGTTGGTCAATGAGTGGTGCTCAAAAGAATGGCTAGCCGTCCACAACACGGCCAAGGACAAACGTGCCCAAATGGAAGGTGTGCCTCACCATCAAGGCAGCTCCAACTTATACCAGTTCGGGCGGAACTGGGTATGTCGTTTGCTTCATGATTCATGCAATTCATTCATCATGCTAGGTTGAACCCTTTAATTACTAATTTACGTTGTTTCTCTCTTTCAGGCACGCTACAATAAGGCGAATAAGGTGCTAGAGTTGTACGACCTCTATGCCATGGCCCATACTGCCTCTTACAAGAAAGTCAAGGCATTCTCTCCGTCTGACCTCGATGATGCAAAAAACTTCACCAACATCTCCTCCCACGACAAGCTCGTGAACTATAGAGATGAAGGGAAGGCGAGGACTTTAACCCGAGCCAGGGTCCCATTGATCCAGAGCTGGTGATGATAGCTGGTGGCGGGAGGTCCCATGGCTCGATAGCCATTGGAGATGGACTTATCCGTTGTCCTAGCACTCTCCCGGAGATCAAGGCGCGCCAGTCGAGATCCGCTCCTGAGATAAGGCCTCATGAACGGCCAGTCCAACTCGCCTTCAAGGTTAGTTATACGTACTCAGCTATCTTTCTACATTACATTGTGTGCGCTTCCATCAATGATTACAAATGCTAACGAGGAGTGGTGTTGCAGGCTGCTATACAGAGTGAGAGAGATAGAACGGAGAAACTTCCATCGGAGGCGGCGGAGAGGCAGCGGGAGTTGGAGGAGAGGACAACAAAGATGTTGGAGGAGGAGAGGGCACGGAATGACATGCAGGAAAGGGCAATGTACGAGCTCCTTGTGGTAAGTTTCTTCTGCTGATTAGCCAAACATTCATGTAGTGTTTGTCTCATTACTAACTAGTATGACTGAGTCGTCAAAACCAAATGTGCAGTCTGTGTGCGGGAAGTCCGGTCAGACCGCTCCGCCGATGCCAGTGATTGCTCCTGGGACGACGGTGAGTTTAATTTGAATGGACACTACTTGTTAGTATGAACATTTGAGTGTCATCATGCTAACGAGACATTGGAAATGATGTTTGGTGTAGCGTAACTCCAAACAAGCATCACACGATCCTTCTCTAGGTACCGGCACGAGCCAGCCCGCTCCCACACCTCCATGATCACGGTAAGTTTCTCTGGTGTTTTGCTTAACAAATGCATAAAGACCTAGCCTTAGCTTTATTTCCTCCAAAATGACTTAATAAGCTTACTGACCTCCAAAACCATCCATTTTACCTAAGTTAGCTCTAAAATGATCTATAATTAGCTTTGTTTCCTCCAAAATGACCAAAGTTAGCTCTAATATGCTTAGTTAACTAGGTTTGCTCAATAATGACATGTACTTAGCTTACTTATGTCAAAAATGGCATAATTAGCTTAGTTAGCTCATAGATGATCCATTTTACCTAAGTTAGTTCTAAAATGATCCATTTTACCTTAGTTAGCCCATAAACAATCCATTTTACCTAAGTTAGTTCTAAAATGATCCATTTTACCTTAGTTAGCTCATAAACGATCCATTTTACCTAAGTTAGCTCTAAAATGACCCATTTTACCTTACTTAGCTCATAAATGATCCATTTTACCCAAGTTAGCTCTAAAATAACCCATCTTACCTAGGTTAGCTCCAAAATGATCCATCTTACCTAGGTTAGCTCTAAAATGATGCATTTTACCTAAGTTAGCTCATAAGCGATCCATTTCACCTAGGTTAGCTCATAAACAATCCATTTCACCTATGTTAGCTCACAAACGATCAATTTTGCCTAAATTAGCTCATAAATGTCATATATTCTTCTTCTTCTTCTTCTTCATTTTCTTCATCATCATCATCATCATCATCTTCTTCTAATCTTCTTCTTCTAACTTTCTTATTTCCAATTTTGAAGAATTCATTCGCTTCACGGAAGCTTGCATACATGGAGTGCTTGTTTGGATGAACTATGTTTCTTTTGTATTGATGAACTATGCATGTATGCTTTGATGACACTGTTGTAATATGTATGGTTGGATGGATGTATGTGGAACTTGCTATGTATGGTTGATGAAACTATACATTTATGATGAAATTATATGTGTTGGATATCTCATATGTTTGCTGTGAACTTGCCATGTGAAAAATATATATGTATCATCTATTTGTTGTGAAAATGGTGGAGTATAAGAAAAAATAGAAAAAAGAGGCAATGCAGGCTCTTTGCCGTCTGCCACCGACGGCAACGGGCTCTTTGCCGTCCGCCGCGGACGGTAAAGAAGCCATGTGGCAACCACCTGTGTTTTCTGGCAACTGACCATTTGGTCAATTTGCCTACAGTGGCAGACGGCAAAGGCCTAATGCTCTTTGCCGTCAGCCACCTAATGGACTAACAACGAGTTTATTGCCGTCTACTTTCTTCGCCGTCTGTCGCTAATGGCAAAGGCTCCTTTGCCGTCCGTGTCAGGAAGCAGACGACAAAGAAGGTCTTTGCTGATCCTTTCTTTGCTGGCGCCTTTTGCCGTCCGCGGCAGACGGCAAAGGCCTTTGCCGTCCGCCTTCCATGCCTTTGCCGTCTGCCTTTGCCGTCTGCCTTGGCAGACGGCAAAGTAGCCGATTCCTGTAGTTTTGTATATGAAACTCATTTTGGTAAATCAGTTCAGTAGTAAAGTGCACAGGATAACAACATGAAACAAACATATATCTATGTACCATGGTCACTTTATGGTCTATATCATTCTAGTTTTTGTTGCCAAATCAAGATAGAGACACAGTTCAAATAATATTTGTTCAAGACAAAGCAGAATAGACAGAATATAAGTGTGGGAAACTATAGAGACACTTGTAATGTGCATGACATGAGAACACAACTGTTTATTCAATTGAAACTGAAATCAATATAGAGCAAGTTACAATAGCAAACCAGTTAAAGAAACAAGTTTAAAGCATACCTGTTGCGCCATTCGAGTTTCAGTTCCATCCTTCAAATTTGAAAATAGTTGGCCTGAGTAAATACAATGATGCAAGAGCAAAGGAGTATGAACCATAGCTACAGAACCTGACTTAAGAACAATTCTTCTTCTCCTTTAAGCGTTGAGTTGGGATTCGGAGTGGTGGTCCTCGTGCTTTGGGCACTGCAGTTCCCTTAGTAACTGCTCATGTTTGGTTGCTCTATGGTGGAGACGGTGTTGTGTCAACTGGAACTAGGTTACTATCTGCTGGGGTTGGGGTCATAAGGGGTGTAGCTGGTTCTCTGTCCAACTGGGTAGGGGTACAATCTGCGAGAGTCTGTGTTATGTGTGGTGGGGCTGGTTCTTGGGAAAGTACAACCGTGGTTCTATCTGCATCAACTGGTAGCACTATCTTTTCTAAAGACCGTGTTGTTACTCCCTTAGATACTGCCATCACCCTCTCCAATTCAAATGGCTGATAAACAAGAAAAGTAATTGAATGTACAGACATTGTATGATAAACAGGTGCAATGGATAGTGGGGAATAAAAGAGGGCATGAAATAATTCACATTTATGTTTTCTAACCAAACAGGATAGCATGACACAATTTCACGTATATGATGGCCAACTAAACAGGATAGCATGATACAATTTCACATTATGATGGCTAACTAAAAAAGATGGAAAGACATAGTTCAAAATATGATGACTATGTAAACAGGATGACATGATATAACTATATAATGTGTTTATTAAATAGGTTGGCATGCCATAATTCACATACATGCTGCCTATGGAAACATGATAGCATGATATAGTTCTCGGATAGAATGACATAATTCAAAATATGATGACTGTAAACACTAAACATGATGAGATGATATAACTATATGATGTCTTTATTAAATGGGTTTCCATGCCATAATTCAGATAGATGTTGTGTATGTAACATGATGGCATGATATAATTCAAATATATGATTTATATAGTAAGCAAGTAAGCAGATGGCAATCCATATATTATGTAAAAACTAAGCAATGCAAGACAACATGCATGACATGGGTAATATAACCCTGCCAAGTTTGAGCATAGACCTCAGGGGCGAAATAGGACTGGACATCAGTCTCTGAATCCTCCTCTGAGGAGCTCTCTGTATCCAGCAAGATGTCTACTTCAGCAGGTAGCATTGTCTGCTCGGAATACCTTGTTTTCACTCCAGATACTTCCATCACCACTTCAAATGGCTGATGCACAGGAAGAGTAGTTGAATATACAAACATTGTCGACAAATGGAACACGTAATACAAAAAAAATGATAGCATGATATAATTCACATACATGATGATTGGCTCAACAGCATGGCATTGCATAATTCACATATATAATGCCTTTGCAACAAGATAGCATTGCATAATTCAAATATATAATGTCTTGCAACAAGATAGCAATGCATAATTCACATATATGGTAATTAGACACTAAACAGGTGGCATTCACACAAAGCATGTCTAAACTAATCAAATGGCATTGCAATGCAAGACACCATACGCACGATATGAGCAACATAACCCTGCCAAGTTAATTAGAGCATACACCTCGGGGGGGGGGGGGGGGGTAGGACTGGTCGTCTATCTCTGAATCCTCCTCTAAGGAGCTATCCGTAACCAGCGAGATATGCGCTTCGTCAGATAGCATAGTCTGCTCTAAAGACCTTGTTTTCACTCCAGAATTTTCCATCACCGTGTCAAATGGCTGATGCACACGAAGAGTAGTTGAATGTACTAACATTGTTGACAAATGTAATACGTAACGAAAAAAAGGATGGCCTGATATAATTCACATATAAGATGACTGGCTAAGCAGGATGGCATTGCAAAATTCACATATATGATGCCTGGCTAAACAAGATGGCATTGCATAATTCACATAAACGATGAATAAACTAAACAGATGGCATTCACACAAAGCATGTCTAAACTAAGCAGTTGACATATTTGATGTATAAAGTAAGCAATGCAAGGCACCATATGCATGATATAACCAACATCAGCATGCCAAGTTAGAGCGAAGACCTCATGGGGTAAATAGGAGTGGTCTTCTGCTTCCGAATCCCCGTCAGAACAATTATCTTCCTCCTGATTACGATCTGAAATGGGTGGAGGGGGCCTGCCTTTACGCCCACCATGGAGCGACGTCTGCATAAAATTTTATTGCCACGCAAGGCTCGTCTATTTGGCTCTACATGTTCAGTTCCATTGTGCACAATAACTGACATGCATAGGAATAGAATATAGTGAGATTATGTAAGGAGTGCATGCACAAATCCAGAGTGATGGTAGCAAACTGTGGATAGACCCAAAACCAATGATAGCAGGCAGATAATGGCTTTAGTTAAAAATATAGATAATGGCTCCTTTAATGTTTGTTTGCACCCAACATGAAACTCACAGGGGACACCTGAGATTAACTAGATAGTAGACAAATAGTACTGATTGCTGCCCCAATATGTACCCCACAACCATTTAAAAACTCAAGTTTCAGCATAAGTTTGGACTTGACCCGGAGTCTAATAGGTGAACACGATGATAAAGTAGCATGTCATCATATTAAGCGATGCATAATGTAAGAAGACACAAAAGAGTGCGACCTCTCTTGCAGACCCGTGTAGTCCTCAAGGTCATCTGCTCAGTTGATGATGGTAATGCAGTTGTCGTGGCTGCCGGCGGCGGGGAAGAAGATCTGAGGTGGCGAAGGACAGTCTGGAGAGCGGATCCCTGCTGTGGTGAACCCTTCCATCGTTGGAGCAGTGAGCTGGGGTGGAACACAACACCGCAGGATTAGGAAAAACCACACATGGTTTTCTTTGACGCATATCTGTAATAGAAGTAATTGTGTACAAAATAGAGAAATAGACAATGCAGGGATAGGAAATAGACAGGAATAGGATAGGAATGCACGTGCAAAATAGAGAATTTAAAAACAGAGGATTTCTCCCAATCTGGGTGTTTGGTTCACAAGAATTGGAAGATCACAGGATGCGAAGAAGCATGGTGAGATTAAGTCAAACCACAAGAAAATGTACGATTATAATGCTATTATGCTACTATCTCTTAGTCTTGCGCTTCATGAATAGGAATTTGAAAAGGAGGACAAGTGGAAATTAAAATTCCTATGGTTTTTCTTTCAAGGACACACTAAACGAACAAATCCTACAGTTTTCCTTTGCTCCATTCCTTTGCACCAAATTCATGAAAAGTAGTACCATATGAAACTCTCCAATTCCTATGTTTTTCATTCACTTTTCCTTTCAAGCACTGGAGATTCCAGTAGGAAGGCTTGAGCAAGGAAAAGCCTACACTAAAAAAATGTTTTTCTGCTACTTCTATTACTTTGGACCCAGGCCACTGCCCTACTAGGTCAACTCCCAGGGCCATCGACAAATGCACAACTCAAACGCGCAGAGATAAATAATGATGGCATTCAAGAGAGTCCATCATGGATAGCTAAGTTGCCTGGTACCTCACTGCTTGTCATATAGTAGGATAAAATGATCGTATTTCCCATTACTCCGTGTGCTCCGTGGACAATATATATAACATGTAGAGTAAAAAAAATATGCAACAAGTGTACAACCTCTTTGGCGAAGCCATGTCGATCTTAGTGTTATTGAGTTGGCCGGTGAGGATGCTCTGGCTGAATTGGCTGTCGGAGGAGGGGAAGAAGATCTTAGGCATCTGGAGATGGAGCCCGAGGTACTGCTCCGCTGTGATGGAGGGTTTCGTCGTTGGAGCAGCTTCGGTGAGTTGTGCGACGCCGAGGCTGAAGCAGGACAAGAGAGACAACTTTAACCTGAGTGGAATTCTAATAGCATCTCCAATAGATGACGTAAAATACACAACCAAAAAGTGCTAGATGTATACATCAGCCGCTCATCTCTGAACTTAACTGTCGAAACTGAATTTAAATGTCGAAACTGAACTTAACTGTCGAAACTGAATTTTGCTGTCAAAATTGAATTTTACTGTCGAAACTGAATGCACTAGAGGTGAGGCTACACGTCAGTCGACTGACTTTTTCATCTCTGGTCATTCGATTTTGCAGCCATTGGATACGAAATCAAGGGCTTGCAGTTCATCTTCAACCTCCACCCCCTGAGCCGCCAGCCACCACCGGCCAAACAGCCGCCCACCGCCGCTCGCTGCCGGCGGTGCGCCGCCCCTCCCGCCCCGAAAACACTCCCCACCGTCGGTCCGCCGCCGCCCCGGCCATCCCTGTAGCCCCCCCCCCCCCCGTGCCGAGTTTTTTATCCGGCGATCCCCACGCCACCGCCCCACCACCGCCGGCGACCACCGCCCACACCCTGAACCCTAAGATAGATAGTGGGGTACCTCTCCGACGAGCCCCCCTCCCCGATGCGGCTGGTTCTTCCTTAACTCCGGTGAGCCCCCCCTAAAAATCGACTGACCCAAAAGTTGATTCAGTCGACTGAAGTGTACTAAATCGGAGCAGCATCGCAAGCAAGAGCAAGAGCGAGAGCAGCAGCGCGAGCGAAAGCAAGAGCAGACCAGGCAGGGGACCGAGAGCAAGAGCAGAGTAGCAGCGCGAGCGAGCGCTAAAGCAGCAGCAGCAGCTCCTACTGACGTGGACGCTGCCGCCGAGGGAGCGACGCCGTGGAGGAAGTGGCCGGCGACACCGCCGTGGATGGAGCCGCGCCGTGTCAGCTCGGGACCGAGCGCCGGCAGCACCGTGAGATAGAATCAAGAAGAAAATGCGGCGATTAGTGTACAACCTCTTTGGTGGCGCCGATTAGGCCGCAGCTTCATCCGAGGAAACGGTGATGATGATGCTCTTCCGGTGGTGCAGGTGAAGACGACGGTGTGGGAATGGAGGTGGCGCGAAAGACGAGGGGAACACCGGGGCAGCTCCTTGGAGGTGGAGCACGGGGTGGCTGAACCGGCGGGACGACTAGATCGACGATGGATCCTCATCCGGTACGGTGGATGAGGGACGTCAAGGTGTTGTTGTGGACGACGTCGTCGGGGAAGAGGCTTCGGCTGGGTGGCGGAAGGAGGAGGGTGTGGGGCGTCGCGGGTTTTCCCGGCCTCGGTGTACGAATGGGTGGGTGGATGGGATGGGAATGGGAACCATGGCTTAGGGACTCGCTTGTCCGAAATGTGGGGTAGGTTACGAAAGTACCCCCACCGATTTGAGGTGGTTCTTTCGGTTCAAGGGTATCACGGGCATTTCGCATGTCGGGATTTCATAGGAGGTGGGAGTTTTCGCACGCGTTGTAATTTTGGAATAGCAAGGCGCGGGTTGAGATGGAGGGAGTTGTCGGAGCACAATGAGATAAACATATATCTTAAATATTTCGGGCTAACAAGGCGCGGGTTGAAATTTCTGTACAAGCCTAACGTGTACTGTACCAAATCAATTCGCACTACAAATGTCATTCAAAACTTTGAATTCATGTTATGTTCAATTAAAATATTTCGCTACGTGTATAATGCATGCAACCTAGTACTCAAATGAACGTTTTAGTGCATTCCAAATGTATATACTACCGCTTCAATATGAACTAAATTTGAATTCGTTTCTCTATTTGAATAAGATCTACAAGAATGATTGTTGTGAAGTCAAAGCATTTGAATTCGTTTCTCTGTTTTAATAAGATCTACAATCGTCATTATTGTCAAGTTAAACCATCGTTTGTGTATTATCTTCACAGCACACCACATGATTAGTCTCGAGTTACATATGAACTATGTGTACTATATGAACTTGAACTCGATTTTTTGAATCCACTTTATGTTGATTTCAAATCATAGTACATTTCAAGCTCTAGCTAGATCTTCACAAACTAAACCATGTCTCATATGTATAATGTGTTTATCACATTGTATGGTGCCCCACCCTCTACGCCTACAAGTATTTATATGTGAATTGCAAACACCACACATTACCACAAATTCAAATAAAATGTGAGAATGTTCGATATATAGTATTGTTTAGATTGTTTGATATTTAGTTGTAAGCTGCAAACGCCACACATTATCACAAATTCAAATAAAATGTGAGATTATTCGATGCATAGTATGGTTTAGATTGTTCGACATTTAGCTGTGAGTTGCAAACGCCATGCATTATCACATTATGGTATAACATGTGCAAAACCACAACATGCGTATCACCTCTATATTCATGCATGCATATGTTTAAAACACTATGATGTCCTATTCAAATATATGAATCCACTTTCATATCAAATTATGATCTTTGTTAGTCTCTTACAACCACACAATCCTCTAACCTTTGTAGCTAGCACTAACTTTCTCTCATGCATGCACACACCCTCCTCCCCCTCCCCTCCCCAGCATTCTATCCATCGCGCACATTCATTTTTTTTCTTTAGGTCGTTCTCCCACAGTCTCCACAACTCCTTTCCGACACACACCGATCGATAAACCTCTCCAGCGATGTCTGCCTACAACATACACACGCACCTTCAATCTCCTCCTTTATGTGTCCTTGCCTCGTGTCTCTCATACGGTCCCACACATGTGTAAACTCTCGCCCCTCTTTTCATCGATCTCACAACCACACACTCCTCCCCCTATCTAGCTAGTAGCTGGGCCTCTCGCACCACCTCCTAGCTCCATTCTCTCTGTCTATCCGTCTTGCCGGGCCTTATTTGCCTCTAAAAAATGGACGTACACCGACCGATCTCCCGCTATACATATAGCTACTAGGTCCTTATAACTCTATTTCCCCCACGCGTCGATTGATCTACCTCATTAGTTGTGTCTCTCCCCTCCTCCGACACATAACAATTGATCTACCGATCTAGTTAGGTTTGCTTATCAAACACATGGTTCCCCTTCATCATCCATGGATGTGTCCCGACAGATCTATCACGCACAGGCACACACAGAAACACATCCCCACTCTTATTGATAATATTGCAGTTCCACCCTCAGTTTGTCTAGTAGGCCTCTCCCACCATCTTCGAGAAGCAACTCCATCACCCATCCAACACTCTACACCTCTCCCTCCCTCCCCCCTCTCTCTCTCTCTCTCTCTCTCTCTCTCTCCTCTCTCTCTGTCCCATCCTATTTCCCGTCCTTCAGTTATGTATGGACATCGACCGATCTCCCTCAAGACATAGCTGGGTCTCTCCTTCTCAACACATATACGAGTCATTCTACCTCTATAGTCAGGCCTCTGCCTACCCCTCCCCCACCCCTCGCACACACACACACACCGATACATCGAGCGCTCTAGTCATGTCTCCCTGCCACACACAAACTTGACCTGTGCCCTCTGACGTTCCGGTAGCTAGGTCAGTCGCCCTATATCTTTGACTTGCACACACACAATTTGATGGCTCTCTTCATCGATCTCACACCCACCCACTTGATCCTCTCTTCGACTCTATCGATATCTATGACCCCTCCCTCTCTTCTCGTGGATCGCCCGACCCTCTATATATGATATGGATAGGCCTCCATTTCACACACATTGCATGCAAAATTTTGTTTGAGATGTCATCGACACATATTCCCACAAATACATTCACGAAATCAACCCCCTCCCCCAAAACAAAAAACACTCACGAACACACAAGCCATTTGTCTAGGTTTGTATCTCTCACACACACCCACGTAGGTGGGGGACGTGCACGAAGATAAGAGGTGCACGCACGGCGCACATACTCCCGTCTCTTTCCCAACCACACCCGTGCGGGTACACGATGGAGCTCATTTCTGTACGAAAAGGCAGCCCATGTGGTAACTTGACATGTGTACTAGTTGTCCACTAGATGGAGGGAGGATCGTCTACCACGGGTGAACAAACAAATTGTGACTTGACGCATTATGTTAAAAAAGAGGCAAACCATGTGGGGCCTACCTTAGAGGC
Source organism: Triticum monococcum (assembly GCA_034509565.1). NCBI lineage: Eukaryota > Viridiplantae > Streptophyta > Magnoliopsida > Poales > Poaceae > Triticum > Triticum monococcum. The sequence goes on from CM067847.1 coordinate 577,076,525, forward strand.
AAGGCTCTATAGACTGGAGTACTTTTGATGTGTCCCGTCAACTCGCAGAACGAGGAGAAGCTTGCTTAGTACGCCCGCTCCCTCGCCCACGCGCGCGGTGGCTCGCAGGACGAGGAGAAAATTTTACTAGTACTCCCTCCATTTACTCCTTGTCCCTACCTTGGTTAGAGAGATTATCATATTGTTTGGAATATATGTCCTTTAGTAGATTTCAATATGAACTACTAGTACATACTCCAAACACTGATGTATATAGACGTATTTTAGAGTGTATATTTACACATTTTGCTCCGTATGTAGTACATATTGAAACGAACGTAATAGTACGCACTCTCCCTCACCCCTCGACCCTCGCCATGTGGTGGACATGCAGCAATTCATTCAGTCTCATATAGCCAGAACGATATATACTGTAGTACCATTATTGCTCGACTTCCCGAAGAGGCGAAGAGCCAATCGCAAGGTTAATAGTTTGGAGATGCCAAGCGCAAGGTTTATAGGAGAACGAGTAGTAGGTGCCGTGTCATTTATAAATAAAGTTTTTTTCTTCAGTGGCACATACGCGATATAAATAGGTTCATATGGAGAGAAAAGGAAACCGCTCCAGTATATACATAGGCAGGACGAGCCTACACAGTTGCTTGCTGGGGTTGCTCTCCTCAGTTTTCACACTCTCTCGCACAAAACCATTGTGGCCACATCTCTAACATCCAGGCGGATCACGTCCGCCGGGGGAAGGGGTGGATGCTTAGTGTTGATGCGGTCGCCGTTGCCGACGGCGAAAACCCACTGTCGGCACGTCCCGATCAGGGGTCCCTGCCATTCTCTCTCACAAAGCCGGTGAGGTTGCCTTCGTCCATTGCTCACTGCCGTGACGTGGTTAGTTGCCTCCTCCCGCCGCCCTCCTCTAGGTTGAGCTACGTCCCGACATCCCTCTGGTACCACGCCCTTTACAGCCGGCTTGCACCACTGCTCCAGCTGCCCACATCACTCCATGCGGATATTACTCTACTTCTTTGCCCCGCACATACCTCTACTGGCTTCTACGTACTGTATTTGTGATGAGTTTATGTCTCATAAACTAGTCCCAGTAATCTTATTCTAATCACGCTTCTTCAATTTCTTTGCCACAGGGATGCTCATCTCGATTTTGGTGAAACTGCACAAAATGATCCGATGGTCAAAGGGTTGCAAACTTCATTTCTTAGGAAGCGCCGACGTTGCCAGCAAATTAAAGCCTGGTTAGGGTTTACGGTTCAAGGGCTAGGGACTGCATGGATCGTTTTTTTCTTTAGCTATCTCTGTTCAATGGCTAGGGACTACATGAGTAGTAGTAGTACTGTACGCCTTATGCCCGCTCCCTCGCCCACGCGTGCAGTGGCTCGCAGGACGAGGAGAAAATTTTACTACTCCCTCCGTTTACTCCTCGTCCCTACTACCTTGGTTAGAGAGATTATCATATTGTTTGGAATATATATGTCCTTTAGTAGATTTCAATATGAACTACTAGTACATACTCCAAACACTGATGTATATAGACGTATTTTAGAGTGTAGATTCATTCATTTTGCTCCATATGTAGCATAAAGTTGAGACACTTATTTTGGAACGGAGGGAGTACATATTTGCTATGATCTGTCAATCATTGAGATGCAGTAGCATGCATGTTAGTCTCCTTTGTATTTGATGAAATGTTGCAATGGGCAACCTTGGATGCAAGATACATGTAACAGAAGCTGGAAGCTTCATAGCATTGTACTATCTCACTGATAAATTACAGTACGTACTATACAAGTACTTCCTCTGTTCCTAAATATATGTCTTTGTAGAGATTTCACCATGAACCACATACAGATGTATATAGATGCATTTTAAGTGTAGATTCATTCATTTTATTCCGTATGTAGTCCACCTAGTGTAATCTCTACAAAGGCTTATATTTAGGAACAGAGGGAGTACTATGTAAAGAGTTAGGTGTCGCACAGTGTCCAGAAAATATGGTGATAGTGTGAGGTGAGCCATGTAATCACTGAGCCTGCGTGTTTTCACTGCTCGTGCACTCCTCCGCCGTAAGAATGGAGAAAATTGTAATCTAGTAGTACCTCCTTTCGCCGAAAGCGTGGGACATCCAGCAGTCCTACCACCTCAGTAATAATGACCAATGAGCCATCAAATAACATAGACCCAGCAGTAAGTTGGACGGACGAAGCAACCATCACTCATGAATCCGCTTCTCCCTTCAACGCAGGCGCCAGTGAGAGGTCGCATCCGCTCTGCCCGGGCATGAATGCGGCACTGACCGTTTCGGGCGGGAAGCGCGTGCATGTGATGGAGGGGCTTTGGGTGGGCCAGGCTGGTCAGGAGCGGGCGTGGCAGCTGTCCGCATGTCCCTACCGGATGCCCGGAAAACGAGAGGATGCACCGACTCTAGCGGCTAAAATCGTACACTACACACCATCTCTCTGTAGGAGTAGGTCGATCTATCGCTCTCTCTAACACACACATGCTGTTAAACACACACACGCACACGCACATGCACACACAGGTTCATAGAATAGGAAAATCATGCGAGTGCGAAGCCATAGGAAGTGAGATACAAATGGAGTACGTACAAGAAGAGAAGAGGTGACGAATATTCCATCAAACCTAGACTGAGGAGTAGTACTCCCTCCGTCTAGGTGTTAAGTCATCCTACTGAAATAAGATATTCCCAAAAAATTAGGCGTCGTCCATTAACTTCGCATCTCAATCCCGTCCTCGCCTTGTTGCTAGCGAGCGTTGTTACTTAGGGAGCGTTTGGATCCTTAGCAAGAACAGCTTATAGCATAGCCAGGCAAGGTTACGCGTTTGTAATTGTTAAAATATGTTAGCTTTTGTGGGCCAGCTAGCTTAGGTGGGATAGAAAAACCTTGCTAGTTCAGGAGAGCCAGATCGGGTCGCTTCCGACGGCAAACTACGCGTAGTAGTAACATAGACTAGTAACATATGCATGTTGTACTAGTACAAGTTACTCACCACTATGACCAACTGTAACAGCCACGATGCGGCTATATCTCCCACGTGTCAGAGCATGACTTAGAGGCATAACCGCATTGTAGGTAGGCCGCAAGAGGGGTAATCTTTACACATCCCGTGTACTGAATAAGAAAGAGATACAGAGTTGGCTTACAATTGCCAGTTCACACAATACATAAAAAAGCATTACATTGTCCAGAATACAATCAAGGTCCGACTACGGAACCAAAATAAAGAAAACCCCAAATGCATATGATCCCCGATCTCCCCAACTAGGCTCCACTACTGATCGTCTGGAAAGGAAACATAGTAACATCTTGAATCCTCGTCGAACTCCCACTTGAGTTCAGTCGCATCCCCTATAATGGCATCATCGACACCTGCAGCTGGTTTTGGAAGTAATCTGTGAGTCAGGGGGACTCAACAATCTCACACCCTCGCGATCAAGACTATTTAAGCTTAAGGTAGGAAAAGGGGGGTAGTGAGGTGGAGCTGCAGCAAGAACTAGCATATATGGTGGCTAACTTACGCAAATGAGAGCGAGAAGAGAAGGCAAGGCACAGTCGAGAAGCTACAAAGATAAAGAAGTGATCCTGAAACTACTTACGTTCAAGCATAACACGAGACCATGTTCTATTCCCGGACTCCGTCGAAAAGAGACCATCACGGCTACACACGCTGTTGATTCATTTTAATTAAGTTAAGTTTCAAGTTCTCTACAACCAGATATTAACAAATTCCCATCTGCCCATAACCGCGGGCACGGCTTTCGAAAGTTCAAATCCCTGTAGGGGTGTCCCAACTTAGCCCCATCACAAGCTCTCATGGTCAACGAAGGATATTCCTTCTCCCAGGAAGACCCGATCAGACTTGGAATCCCGGCTACAAGACATTTCGATAATGGTAAAACAAGACCAGCAAAGCCGCCCGATGTGCCGACAAATCCCGATAGGAGTCGCACGTATCTTGTTCTCAGGGCACACCGGATGAGCGCTTCGTACAAATAAAACCAAACCTCGAGTTTCCCCGAGGGGGCATTGCAAAGGACTCTAGTTTGGACCAACACTCAGAGGAGCACTGGCCCGGGGGGTTTAAAATAAAGATGACCTGTAACACCCTCGATGCGACTATATCTCCCACGTGTCGAGGCACGACTTAGAGGCATAATCACATTGAAGGCAATGTCGCAAGTGAGGTAATCTTCACACAACCCATGTAATACAATACGGGGAAAAATTACATAGTTGGCTTACAATCGCCACTTCAAACAATTACATAAATAAAACATTACATCAACCAAATACACTCATGGTCCGACTACGGAACCAAAATAAAAGAAGAACCCCAAATGCGAAAAAGGTCCCCGGTCGACCCCAACTGGGCTCCACTACTGATCAACTAGAACGGAACAACACAAAGGACAAGATCTTCATCGAGCTCCTCCTGAACTGGGTTGCGTCATCTGCACGGACTCATCGGCACCTGCAAACTGGTTTTGGAAGTATCTGTGAGCCACAGGGACTCAGCAATCTCGCACCCTCACGATCAAGACTATTTAAGCTTATGGGTAAGGTAAAGGTATGAGGTGGAGCTGCAGCAAGCGACTAGCATATATGGTGGCTAACAAACGCAAATGAGAGCGAGAAGAGAAGGCAAAGCACGGTCGATAAAAGTATGATCAAGAAGTGATCCTAAACAACCTACCTCAAGCATAACTCCAACAACCGTGTTCACTTCCCGAACTCCGCCGGAAAGAGACCATCACAGTTACACACGCGGTTGATTCATTTTAATTAAGGTCGACTTCAGGTTTTCTACAACCGGACGTTAACAAATTCCCATCTTCCCATAACCGCGGGCACGGCTTTCGAAAGTTCAAAACCCTGCAGGGGTGTCCCAACTTAGCCCATCACAAGCTCTCACGGTCAACGAAGGAATAGACCTCCTCCCGAGACATTCCGATCAGACTCGATATCCCGGTACTCCAAGACATCCTCGACAATGGTAAAACAAGTCCAGCCAAGCCGCCCGATGCACCGACATCCTGATGGGAGCTGCACATATATCGTTCTCAGGGCAACACCGGATAGGTCAAGCTACGAGTAAAACCAGCCCTCAAGTTTCCCCGAGGTGGCCCCGCAGGCTGCCCAGTTCGGACCAACACTTAGACAAGCACTGGCCCGGGGGGGGGGGGGTTTAAAATAAAGATGACCCTTGGGCTGGCCTAACCCAAGGGAAAAAGGCTAGGTGGCAAATGGTAAAACCAAGGTTGGGCCTTGCTGGAGGAGTTTTATTCAAAGCGAACTGTCAAGGGGTTCCCATATACCCAACCGTGTAAGGAACGCAAAATCCGGGAACATAACACCGATATGACGGAAACTAGGGCGGCAAGAGTGGAACAAAACACCAGGCATAAGGCCGAGCCTTCCAGCCTTTACCAAGTATATAGATGCATTAATTAAATAAGATATATAGTGATATCCCAACAAGTAAACATGTCCCAACAAGGAACAACATCTCCATGTTCCAACAAGGAACAAACTTCAATCTTCACCTGCAACTAACAACGCTATAAGAGGGGCTGAGCAAAGCGGTAACATAGCCAATCAACGGTTTGCTAGGACATGGTGGGTTAGAGGTTTGACATGGCAATTGGGAGGCTGACAAGCAAATGGTAGGCATCGTAGCATTGGCATAGCAAAAGAGCGAGCAAACTAGCATAGCAAAGATAGTAGTGATTTCGAGGGTATGATCATCTTGCCTGAAATCCCGCAAGGAAGAAGAACGAGTCCAAGAGGAAGACAAACGGACGTAGTCGAACGGTTCCTCACAAACGCGACGTTATCGGAACCAACCCGAAGGAGCAACACCGGAAAGGAAGCAAACAACATAGTAAACAACCACCACATAAACATGGCATGACGCACAACCAAATATGATGCATGTCCGGTTTAATGAAGCATGGCATGTCAAAGAGCACAAACAATCCTACAAATTAAGTGGGGATCAATATGCAACGAGTTGCATATTGACGAAACACCACATCAATTATTTAGTTCACTCTCGGTTAGATACTCAACAATATTAAATGTTGGTTAACATGGCAAGAGATGAATCATAACAAAACTATACCATTTAAACAATTTAAATGGGGCCGGATATAACAAATAACGAATCTGGTAAATCCCCATATGCATTTAGCAAATTAATGCAAACAACAAATTAACCATTTTAATTGTTGTTATCATGATGCGGATGACATGAACAAGTTCTAAGCAATTTTATGAAAATGTTGATAAGAGCAAATTAGGAAGCATTTGTCATCATGGCGGAAAGAAAGGGTGCCACGGCGACGATAACGGAAACGGTGCCATGGCAACGCTCCGGTTCCGGTAACTCGATTGAGATCCCGGTGCAAAGAAGTGCGGCGGAAGCGTGACACGCGATAGGAGGTGGGGTGATCCCGGATACCGGGTTCCCACAAGATGGTGGCAAGGCAAAAGAGGGGCAACGTGCACCGAACAACTCCGACATGGAGCAAACACGAGCATCTCATACATCACACATGCATTCATTCACGGCGGTCGTCTCGGGGTTATACCTTTGAAGCGTGCATTTTTCGGAGCGGTTCGAGTTCGATGCGGTGTAGGGGAAGTAGACGTTCCGCGACGGTAGTTGAAGTAGTTGTTCTCGTTTCGTTAGTGGAAGTAGGGATACATGCCGATGGTAGAGGTACTCACGATGGTAGTGGTACACGTATCGAAGGGGAAGTAGTTGTACACGGTTCGTAGATGTTCGAGTCGCCGGTAGAGGTACTTGACGCATGCGTTACACGGGTCTTCGACGATGGTAGTGGTTCTTGGCGTCGGGCGTCGGGGTACTTGGCGTTCATGGGATTCCGATGATGACAGTAGAGGTACTTGATGCAAAATTTTGTAGTCGTTCGGGCGCCTGTGGTCTTGACGGTCCAACACGAAGCCACGGAGAAGCACTTGTCATATGCGGCTTGAACAGGGACCACCCGAACTCGGCAGGAGGCAGAGGCAGGGGCTCATCCTCGTGCTGAAGTGAAGCAGAGGAGGCGAGAAGGGACTCGGCACGGTGGCACGCGCTTGCAGGGGAGGTCTGGGATGAGCAGAGCGTGAATGAGGAGGCAAAAGGCGTTGTGGTTGCCTGCTAGTCTTGGACGGCGACGGCACCTGGGAGAAGGAGAAGCGCAGCAGCAGGCAACAGCAGCCACGGGAGGCGCCCTTGGTGCACCTGCGGCGTCGGGCACGAGAGGAGAGGCAAGGCCATGATGAAGCAGCAGGGTGCTTGGCGGAGCCGGCCATCCATGGGGTCGCCAGGGTCCCTGTCCAAGGTCAGAGAGAGAGCAGGATATGGTTCGGGGCGACGGCGCTCCTCGAGGTAGCCGACGGTGGGGAACGCGCGGATCCGGGCAGCAGCGGACGGGGTCCAGCGATGAGCAGCTCTGGCTTCTCGATGCAGGGGCGCGGCAGGGACCGAAGCAGGTCGTGAAGACGATAGCGGCGCGGGACTTGGCATGCGACAACAGCTTGCAGGGTCGTCGGCGTGGGGTTGGTCTTCCTGGTGGAGCTCGGCTGCCTGAGGCCGTGGAAGACGGCGACGTGGACTTGGGGGGCGCCGGCGACGCTTGGTGCGATGCAGGGCCTTGCTACTCCCCCTGACGAGGCAAGGACGAAGGAGGGAAACATGGAGGGGCGCTGCGAGCGAGAGAGGGTGAGGGAGAGAGCGAGGGAATCGGGGGAGAGAGGTGGATCGAGCAGCGCGAGGCTGGCGGCGCGAGGGAAGAAGCGAGGGAGATGGGGGTTAGATGGGATTGGGGCCTAGGGTTAGGAATTAGGTGGGCCTGGCCTTGGGCCAGCGCGTGAGGAAGGGAGGCCCAGGAGGGCAGTGGTGCAGGCCTGGCCAGGGGCGCAGTCCGCCTCTCTTCCTAAATACCCCTCTTTTCCCATTTAAAAAGAAAACAGAAAAGAGAAGGAAAAGAAAGAGAAGTTAGGGATGGAATCTGGGTATGGGGATAATTTACTAGACTCGCAAAAAAATGATCTTGATCCAAGAAAAGTATAAATGGGCATGTACCAAGTTTGAATTGGAACTCATTTGAATTAAATTCAAATGAGTTCGAATAAGAAGTGGGCATTAGAAAGGTCCCAAAATGTTGAGATTTTTGGTAGACCTCCGGAAAGTGAAGAAAGAATTTAGGCAAAGTTGGAGGAGCAAACTCGAAGCAGAAAAGACATGTGATTATTGCAAGTGTGTCATAGGTGATCCCAAACTAATGGAATATTTCATTATAGCTCCCTATAATATTGGGAGGATATGTTATAAAGAGAATCACCATGTGAATTCCTTCGATTTAAATGGACCGAACATCCATACGATTTATTTAGTTGAGTTGCAACAATTAATGATATGATGTCATGATGACATGATGCAATGCACATGATGACATGACATGATGCAACACGCAAGCACATGACAACACAACAACATCGAATAACTGCACGACACCTGGCACATCGGTCTCGGGGCGTTACAACACTCCACCACTACGAGAGGATCTCGTCCCGAGATCTAGAATGGCACCAGAGGGAAAGCGGAAGAGAAAGAGAGGAGGTAAACTAAGTTGCTTCATTGACAAACAAGTGAAACCAAGGAACCTTGCAAAGGTTAAGCCATACGAGAAAAGAATACAACGAAGATGAATGAAGTTGAAAACACTCCGTTAGAAAAAGAAACAAGGAAGAACGTATTCTGACAGCACTCCGGTTGAAAAGAGATGAAAGACTAGATAGGAAGAAAAGAGCTTGAGCAGAGGACACGACACTCCGGTTAAATGGACAATCATGAAAAGAACATGATCTTAGACAAACGAGATGATGGGTTGAGAAGAGCAACATCACAATACCTCCGAAACAAAAGAATAGAAGATAGATAATTGAAATAGAAGAATGGAGAAGAAAATGCCAACTTCTGCCACAAAAGAGCTTGAAAAGGCATCTATAGGAGAAGGGTCGAACGGAGTTGTTGGAAATCCAACAACGAAAAGAGTAGCTTGATATGGGCTTAAGGAATACATCTCAAATTATGAGGTGACAACCTGCCACTCACGGAAAAAGAATTGGATTGGAATGAACAAGGAGACGAGAAGCTTATTTCACCGGGAGGGTAGATGAAGAACTTGGATCATACATGAGCACCATTATAGCAACAATCCTTAGGGAAGGCTTTAGGTGAAATATACCCCAAGATAACTCCAATGACGAGATTGATGGATTTAAAGTATCTCAATCTTAACAACATGTGAATCATGGAACATGAACTCAAATTATCAAGAATGACATAATACCACCTCCGATAATACGGAAGAAAGAATTGCACTCCGGATTACAATATGAAGAAAGCTTGAGTTTCTGTGAAAAGAAACTTGATGAACATTTAGAGAATGAATTAAATCCTTTATGAACCATTATGTAGCGCCTCCATGAAGAAGTCCGGTAATAAAAAGAATGATCCAAAATAATTGAATGATGAAAAGAATAAGATTGAAGCCTCGTAATGATTTAGATAGAGATCTCCGTGATAATATAATTGAAAGAGGTTGGACTCCGGGAAAAAGAGAAGATGAAACAAATGAAACCGAGAGTTTTGATGAACCTCCGGAATAAGAATTAATCATTAGGATGAAACAAGAAGAAGAATTGTGTTATGCTTATCCTTCACCAATTAAATTGATGACAATCAACGGATTTGGCATATTACTTATCCTCGTATCAAGGATTAAGATAGATATCGCATAAACTCGAGAGAATCTTGAACGAACCATCGGTAGGATAGAAACAACGAATAAATTGATATGATAAGAAAGGAAGAGAAATCCTGAACGAACCACCGGAAGAATTAAAAATGCACAAAGAAAAGACAAAGAAGACACCGGTAAGAATTTAGCAAATGAACGAAGATGCTTGAGAGGATTTAGATATAAGAGAACGAAGAGATCACGAGCTGATTAAAGAATATTGAATGATGCACCGGTGAGATTTCGGGGAACGAGAGATGAAAGCTGAGAATGAACAAGTCTTCTGAAATGATGGGCTCCGTATAATCCAACTGAGAAGACTCTTGAATTACTTCGGATGGGTGAAAAGAATTCTCACAATCAAAAATAATTATGAGAGGATGGCAACGAGCTAGAATCACGAATCTTGAGGAGAATGGAGCAAGATTAAAGAGAAACTCTTCTTCGGTCTTCAAAATCTGAGAATGACGACGAGAATCACTACCATGAATTATTGAGGCACTCCGGAATTAAAATTGGAAAGGTTGAACCAAAGATGATAAGAATTCGACGGATCTTGGAGAAAAGCACATGACTGATGACAATCATTCTTATGTCAAACTTCAAAAAGAAATTTGAGGATATCTCTGGGAGAATTAGAAGAGTCAGGTAAGATCCTGGAAAAAGACCTGTGGGTTAGGGCCCACTGAAAAGATACACCGTAGAACGATTACAAAGAGAGATTGCACCGGTTGAAATTAAATGGCTTGAATAAGATAACAACCTCGAAAGATATTGAACGAAAGCAGAGTGAAAAACACGAATCTTCGAGATATCTTAAGCACTCCGGAACAATTAAATAGCAAGAGGTGGATGATTATGAGGTGCACCGGGATGAGAAGGTATTTGAACGAGGAAAAAGGATATGATCCACAAGGCTTGGCTTGCATCCACCGGAGAAGAAAAAGAACAAAGAACGATGAACTAGAAGCTCCGTTAGAATCTTCATAAAAAACACCGGATAAGAATGGAGAGACTTCCATCGATAAAATGATACTTGATTAAGACATCTGAATCCTTGAATAAAAAGGGTGGGTGGGCGGGAAAAACAAAGGCAACTTGGAGATGGATGAAACAAACACTGTTGAGAAGAAACTGATATTTGATCTTGCGAGAGTTGAAATGATCGGATCCACTTGAAGAGAAGCACACCGGTTGAAAAGAATTAACATGACAATCTCGATTATCATGAAGGATTAGTATTCACATAGAGGTATGAGAACACCATTTAGGAAAGGTATGGAATCAACACTTGACATTGAAGCAACTCGAATACCACAACTCAAAACAAAAACAAAGGGTTGGCTTGCAGAATAAGCCGGAACAAACATATGATAGAGATTTCGTCCGAAGTTTTCGTGGTGGGACCTACACGGGCTCGATCGTACAGCACCATCATGTACAAGGCAGTGCACATGACATACGAAGCATCCCCGAGTCGGCATAGCCAAGGACTCTTTAAGACACAACGAGACCACTGTAAAATCGACCGTGAATAGGCGAACCACTAGACGTCGAACCCCAATGTCATATCATACATCTATCGGAAATAAATCCTAAGAGCTACTTGAATTCCCACCTATGAAACTCCCGAAATTTTCCGGTTATGCAATCGGGTGTTGGGGATACAGGGGAAGCATAATATCTCACCCAAATCTAGCAAATCCTACATCCAGCGGTATCCATCCTTCAACACATAACCAAGAAACCTTCGGAAACCATCTACCTCAACCTTCGAAAAGCATCCGTTATACAAGTTATGGCGATACTCCCGAACTCCCGCCCCAGTACTGGGTGGCGTCGAGGTTATCTCACCAACGAACTGCATAAAAGGGATTTTCGATGTCGGCGAACATATCTCAAGTATTGCAGAATTGCAACGATAAAATTATGATGACAACACCTCAGAGCTCAACTCCCCGGGACACTTCCACAAAACCCCTGACAGGAGGCACCAAGACAATGTTCTCATCATAAAACCATCGGAACGATTCCAAGATACCCGCGTGATCCTAAATTTTTTTTAGTGAAATTTGGGAAGAGAAGAGTCAAAACTCTACGTCAGGATGCCTAACCAGAGCGACGAAGGGACTGGGGAGTAAAAAGAATTCCTAAACTCTCCGATATATAATTCCTAATGACTCCAAACATTTTTCTAGACACAACTCGGCCGCTAAAAACGATCAATCAGTGGGGGCTCCTAAGGTCGGGGAAGGCTCTGATTACCAACTTGTAACACCCTCGATGCGACTATATCTCCCACGTGTCGAGGCACGACTTAGAGGCATAATCGCATTGAAGGCAATGTCGCAAGTGAGGTAATCTTCACACAACCCATGTAATACAATAGGGGGAAAATTACATAGTTGGCTTACAATCGCCACTTCAAACAATTACATAAATAAAACATTACATCAACCAAATACACTCATGGTCCGACTACGGAACCAAAATAAAAGAAGAACCCCAAATGCGACAAAGGTCCCCGGTCGACCCCAACTGGGCTCCACTACTGATCAACTAGAACGGAACAACACAAAGGACAAGATCTTCATCGAGCTCCTCCTGAACTGGGTTGCGTCATCTGCACGGACTCATCGGCACCTGCAAACTGGTTTTGGAAGTATCTGTGAGCCACAGGGACTCAGCAATCTCGCACCCTCGCGATCAAGACTATTTAAGCTTATGGGTAAGGTAAAGGTATGAGGTGGAGCTGCAGCAAGCGACTAGCATATATGGTGGCTAACAAACGCAAATGTGAGCGAGAAGAGAAGGCAAAGCACGGTCGATAAAAGTATGATCAAGAAGTGATCCTAAACAACCTACCTCAAGCATAACTCCAACAACCGTGTTCACTCCCCGGACTCCGCCGGAAAGAGATCATCACGGTTACACACGCGGTTGATTCATTTTAATTAAGGTCGACTTCAGGTTTTCTACAACCGGACGTTAACAAATTCCCATCTGCCCATAACCGCGGGCACGGCTTTCGAAAGTTCAAAACCCTGCAGGGGTGTCCCAACTTAGCCCATCACAAGCTCTCACGGTCAACGAAGGAATAAACCTCCTCCCGAGACATTCCGATCAGACTCGGTATCCCGGTACTCCAAGACATCCTCGACAATGGTAAAACAAGTCCAGCCAAGCCGCCCGATGCGCCGACATCCTGATGGGAGTTGCACATATCTCGTTCTCAGGGCAACACCGGATAGGTCAAGCTACGAGTAAAACCAGCCCTCAAGTTTCCCCGAGGTGGCCCCGCAGGCTGCCCATTTCGGACCAACACTTAGACAAGCACTGGCCCGGGGGGGTTTAAAATAAATATGACCCTTGGGCTGGCCTAACCCAAGGGAAAAAGGCTAGGTGGAAAATGGTAAAACCAAGGTTGGGCCTTGCTGGAGGAGTTTTATTCAAAGCGAACTGTCAAGGGGTTCCCATATACCCAACCGCGTAAGGAACGCAAAATCCGGGAACATAACACCGATATGACGGAAACTAGGGCGGCAAGAGTGGAACAAAACACCAGGCATAAGGCCGAGCCTTCCAGCCTTTACCAAGTATATAGATGCATTAATTAAATAAGATATATAGTGATATCCCAACAAGTAAACATGTCCCAACAAGGAACAACATCTCCATGTTCCAACAAGGAACAAACTTCAATCTTCACCTGCAACTAACAACGCTATAAGAGGGGCTGAGCAAAGCGGTAACATAGCCAATCAACGGTTTGCTAGGACATGGTGGGTTAGAGGTTTGACATGGCAATTGGGAGGCTGACAAGCAAATGGTAGGCATCGTAGCATTGGCATAGCAAAAGAGCGAGCAAACTAGCATAGCAAAGATAGTAGTGATTTCGAGGGTATGATCATCTTGCCTGAAATCCCGCAAGGAAGAAGAACGAGTCCAAGAGGAAGACAAACGGACGTAGTCGAACGGTTCCTCACAAACGCGACGTTATCGGAACCAACCCGAAGGAGCAACACCGGAAAGGAAGCTAACAACATAGTAAACAACCACCACATAAACATGGCATGACGCACAACCAAATATGATGCATGTCCGGTTTAATGAAGCATGGCATGTCAAAGAGCACAAACAATCCTACAAAGTAAGTGGGGATCAATATGCAACGAGTTGCATATTGACGAAACACCACATCAATTATTTAGTTCACTCTCGGTTAGATACTCAACAATATTAAATGTTGGTTAACATGGCAAGAGATGAATCATAACAAAACTATACCATTTAAACAATTTAAATGGGGCCGGATATAACAAATAACGAATCCGGTAAATCCCCATATGCATTTAGCAAATTAATGCAAACAACAAATTAACCATTTTAATTGTTGTTATCATGATGCGGATGACATGAACAAGTTTTAAGCAATTTTATGAAAATGTTGATAAGAGCAAATTAGGAAGCATTTGTCATCATGGCGGAAAGAAAGGGTGCCACGGCGACGATAACGGAAACGGTGCCATGGCAACGCTCCGGTTCCGGTAACTCGATTGAGATCCCGGTGCAAAGAAGTGCGGCAGAAGCGTGACACGCGATAGGAGGTGGGGTGATCCCGGATACCGGGTTCCCACAAGATGGTGGCAAGGAAAAAGAGGGGCAACGTGCACCGAACAACTCCGACACGGAGCAAACACGAGCATCTCATACATCACACATGCATTCATTCACGGCGGTCGTCTCGGGGTTATACCTTTGAAGCATGCATTTTTCGGAGCGGTTCAAGTTCGATGCGGTGTAGGGGAAGTAGACGTTCCGCGACGGTAGTCGGAGTAGTTGTTCTCGTTTCGGTAGTGGAAGTAGGGATACATGCCGATGGTAGAGGTACTCACGACGGTAGTGGTACACGTATCGAAGGGGAAGTAGTTGTACACGGTTCGTAGATGTTCGAGTCGCCGGTAGAGGTACTTGACGCATGCGTTACACGGGTCTTCGACGATGGTAGTGGTTCTTGGCGTCGGGCGTCGGGGTACTTGGCGTTCATGGGATTCCGATGATGACAGTAGAGGTACTTGACGCAAAACTTTGTAGTCGTTCGGGCGCCTGTGGTCTTGACGGTCCAACACGAAGCCACGGAGAAGCACTTGTCATATGCGGCTTGAACGGGGACCACCCGAACTCGGCAGGAGGCAGAGGCAGGGGCTCATCCTCGTGCTGAAGCGAAGCAGAGGAGGCGAGAAGGGACTCGGCACGGTGGCACGCGCTTGCAGGGGAGGTCTGGGATGAGCAGAGCGCGAATGAGGAGGCAAAAGGCGTTGTGGTTGCCTGCTAGTCTTGGACGGCGACGACACCTGGGAGAAGGAGAAGCGCAGCAGCAGGCAACAACAGCCACGGGAGGCGCCCTTGGTGCACCTGCGGCATCGGGCACGAGAGGAGAGGCAAGGCCATGATGAAGCAGCAGGGTGCTTGGCGGAGCCGGCCATCCATGGGGTCGCCAGGGTCCCTGTCCAAGGTCAGAGAGAGAGCAGGATATGCTGCGGGGCGACGGCGCTCCTCGAGGTAGCCGATGGTGGCGAACGCGTGGATCCGGGCAGCAGCGGATGGGGTCCAGCGATGAGCAGCTCTGGCTTCTTGATGCAGGGGCGCGGCAGGGACCGAAGCAGGTCGTGAAGACGACAGCGGCGCGGGACTTGGCATGCGACAACAGCTTGCAGGGTCGTCGGCGCGGGGTTGGTCTTCCTGGTGGAGCTCGGCTGCCTGAGGCCATGGAAGACGGCGACGTGGACTTGGGGGGGCGCCGGCGACGCTTGGTGCGATGCAGGGCCTCGCTACTCCCCCTGACGAGGCAAGGACGAAGGAGGGAAACATGGAGGGGCGCTGCGAGCGAGAGAGGGTGAGGGAGAGAGCGAGGGAATCGGGGGGAGAGAGGTGGATCGAGCAGCGCGAGGCTGGCGGCGCGAGGGAAGAAGCGAGGGAGATGGGGGTTAGATGGGATCGGGGCCTAGGGTTAGGAATTAGGTGGGCCTGGCCTTGGGCCAGCGCGTGAGGAAGGGAGGCCCAAGAGGGCAGTGGTGCAGGCCTGGCCAGGGGCGCAGTCCGCCTCTCTTCCTAAATACCTCTCTTTTCCCATTTAAAAAGAAAACAGAAAAGAGAAGGAAAATAAAGAGAAGTTAGGGATGGAATCTGGGCATGGGGATAATTTACTAGACTCGCAAAAAAATGATCTTGATCCAAGAAAAGTATAAATGGGCATGTACCAAGTTTGAATTGGAACTCGTTTGAATTAAATTCAAATGAGTTCGAATAAGAAGTGGGCATTAGAAAGGTCCCAAAATGTTGAGATTTTTGGTAGACCTCCGGAAAGTGAAGAAAGAATTTAGGGCAAAGTTGGAGGAGCAAACTCGAAGCAGAAAAGACATGTGATTATTGCAAGTGTGTCATAGGTGATCCCAAACTAATGGAATATTTCATTATAGCTCCCTATAATATTGGGAGGATATGTTATAAAGAGAATCACCATGTGAATTCCTTCGATTTAAATGGACCGTACATCCATACGATTTATTTAGTTGAGTTGCAACAATTAATGATATGATGGCATGATGACATGATGCAATGCACATGATGACGTGACATGATGCAACACGCAAGCACATGACAACGCAACAACATCGAATAACTGCACGGCACCTGGCACATCGGTCTCGGGGCGTTACATGACCCTTGTGTCCGCGGAACCCAAGGGAAAAAGGCTTAGGTGGCAAATGGTAAAACCAAGGTTGGGCCTTTCTGGAGGAGTTTTATTCAAGGCGAACTGTCAAGGGGTTCCCATTATAACCCAACCGCGTAAGGAACGCAAAATCAAAGAACATAACACCGATATGACGGAAACTAAGGCGGCAAGAGTGGAATAAAACACCAGGCATAAGGCCGAGCCTTCCACCCTTTACCAAGTATATAGGTGCATTAAAGTAAACAAGATACAATAATGATATCCCAACTACAATCACGTTCCAACAAGGAACAAACTCCATCATCACCTGCAACTAGCAACACTATAAGAGGGGCTGAGCAAAGCAGTAACATAGACAAACAACGGTTTGCTAGCACAAGGTGGGTTAGAGGTTTGGCATGGCAATATGACAGGCATGATATAGCAAGTGGTAGGTATCGCGACATATCAATAGAGCGAGCAACACAAGCAAAGATAGAAGTGATTTCGAGGGTATGGTCATCTTGCCTACAAAGTTCTCTGAGTTGACGTAAGCTTGATCCTCGTAAGCGGTACTCAACTCGTTCCTCGATCACGAACTCGTCTCCCGGCTCTACCCAAGGCAAGACCACAAGAAAAAGAAACCACAATAAACCACGGTGCAATGCACAAGCAACATGATGCAAAACATGACATGATATGCGGGATGTAATATGCAATGCATATGAGTGCTCCGAAAGGAAAAGATTGGACCAGGCCTCAACTTGGCAAACCAAGAGCGCCACTACAAAGATGAGTTGATTTCGGTCAAAATCGATATAAAGATCACCGGAATCGGATGCACGGTTTGCAAATGGCAAGCAAAACAATAATGGCACAATCCTGCGATTAACAGTACGATGCCATCTAAAATGCAACAAGAAACTAAGCTACTGCACTCTAACATAGCAATAAAGCACATGGCCGGTATCTACTCAAGATGCTAGACAAAAGATAAACACTGAGCTACGGCTAAATCACACGTTAGCAGGCTCAAACAAGCATGTCAAAAGTGCAAAAGATAACAACATCACAGACTTGGTGAAAATACTAACATGCCAGGAATTAACATCAGGAAGCAATGTTTAGAGCAAGATAACAACATGCTACAGGACCAGGACATTGCAAAACAAGGCATGGCATGAAACTACTCAAAGCATATAACAAAAGTCCCTTACTGACCATAAGCCAAATGGGCACAGAAAATGTGATGGAACCCATGTAAACATAGCAAGTTTCGTTAACAGATTCAGACTTAGCAGAAAACTGGACATGGCAAAAACAAAGTTAAGTAGGCACGTCTGCGAGCTAGATGCACTCACTAGAAGGCATTGCATGACAAACTAAGCATATACCCAGCAAGAAGACATGATAA
Source organism: Triticum monococcum (assembly GCA_034509565.1). Classification (NCBI taxonomy): domain Eukaryota; kingdom Viridiplantae; phylum Streptophyta; class Magnoliopsida; order Poales; family Poaceae; genus Triticum; species Triticum monococcum. The sequence continues at coordinate 577,094,492 of CM067847.1, forward strand.
ATAAGCTAAACATGGCAAGAACAATCTCATAGGATGCATGGATCAACTACAACAACCTTGGCAAAATTGATTAACACGTAAACAATCCGCCAGAAACATTTTATAGCAAAAGTAGAGCAAGATTGAGTCATGCTAGGGCACTCCATAATTTCAAATAAAGACATGGATGGATAGAGAATAACCATATGTCAAAATCATCCTTACTGAACATACTCAAAAGAGGCATGGATCACTCTGTTGCAACATGAATACATGGAATTGAAATAACAACAGGGAAATGACTTAGTGAAATTCTAAGTCCCTGAAAACACCAACATCACGAGAGCTATTTGCATGCTTGTGCTAGTCACCACATTGATCAAAAAAATACATGGCATACACCCTTGTAAAGATGGCATGGCATAGCCCAAAACACATGTAGGGCTCATGCTCATATGCAGCACACATTAATCTTCGCAAAAATGACAAATGCTCAAGATCTGCTAAGAATCAGGAACTAACATTATGCAGCACTCTTGCAACAACATTTTAGGCATCAAGATGGACTCAAACAAGCATGATGCAATGGAACAAAATGAAGAGGACATCCTAGCGAACAATTTGATATATCACACGCGCAAAACGGAGCTACGGATGATGAGATATGGTATGAAGAAAAATGCTACAGGATGCAAAATAAAAGACTTAGAGGGAAAAACAGGGGTCAACCCTCTCTGGATCCAGATCTGGGTGCGGATTCCGAGGATCACCGGTGGCCGGAGGGGTTCGCCGGGGAGGTGTGCCAGCGAGGTGGAGAGGCGGATCCGGGGCGGCAGACCCCAGATCCGGCCGCGGCGCGGCATGGCGGTGAGGTCCGCAGCGGCGGGCGAGGGAGCCGGCGTCGGGTGGTGCGGCGACCAGAGCGGCAGCGAAGGGCGGTGCGGTGACTGGAGCGGCTGCGTCCGGTGCGGCTCCGTCCGGCGAGGTGGCGGACGCCGGCGGGTGGCAAGGCGCGGCGCCAGGTGCACGGGCGGCGGTTCGGGCCTCGCGGGCATGCTGCGGGCTGCTGCGAGCCAGCGGCGCGGGGGCGGCGGAGGTGACACGTGGCGGCACGGGGTTGGACGGGCAGTGGTGGCGGACGTGTCTGGCTCCACTCGGACGTATCCGGTGGCGTGAGGGGAGGAAGAGCTAGGGTGTATCCGCGAAATTTCGGGGAGATGCACATATTTATAGATAGAGAGAGCCAGGAGAGTCCAAATGGGGTGCGGTTTTCGGCCACGCGATCGCGATCGAACGGGCGAGAGGATGGAGGGGGTTTGGATGGGTTTTGGTCCACTTTGGAGGGTGTTGGGCTGCAACACACACGAGGCCTTTACAGTTCCTCGGTTAACCGTTGGTGTATCAAACGAACTCCAAATGGCACAAAACTTGACAGGCGGTCTACCGGTGGTGTACCAAGGCCTCTTGGAAAATATTGGTCCAATCCGAGAACGTTTAACACCCATGAAAAGAGGCAAAAGGGGACGCCAGAGGGCATAGGAGTGTCAGATCGCAAAATGGACAATGGGGAAAATGCTCGGATGCATGAGACGAACACGTATGCAAATGCGATGCACATGATGACATGATATGAGATGCATGACATGGAAAAAAAGCAAAACGAAGACAAAACCCAACCACGAGGGAATATCATAACTTAGAGCCGAAAATGGCAAGAGTTGGAATACAAATATGGCAAGTTACATACGGGGCGTTACAACACTCCACCACTACGAAAGGATCTCTTCCTGAGATCTAGGACTGAAAAAACTCTGGATATTCGGAACGGAGGTGGTCCTCGCGTTCCCAGGTGGCTTCTCAGTCAGATTGATGTGACCACTTCACTTTCAGGAATTTGATAGACTTGTTGCGAGTCTTGCACTAAGTTTCTTCAAGAATAGCAACGGGATGCTCATGATAAGACAGGTCTTCTTGGAGATCAATCTCTTCGAAGTTGATGGTGCGGTTAGGCGTCTTGAAGCACTTGCGAAGCTAAGACACGTGAAACACGTTGTGCACGTTTGCAAAGTTGGATGGAAGCTCCAGTTGATAGGCGAGATCGCCTCTTTTGCTGATGATCTTGAAAGGACCCACGTATCTAGGGGCAAGCTTCCCTTTGATACCGAAGCGACGAGTACCTTTCACTGGAGAGACCCGGAGGTAGACATGGTCTCCGATCTTGAAAGCCAAGTCACGATGCTTGCTATCATAGTAACTCTTCTGGCACGATTGCGCGGCTTTGAGATTTTCACGAATGACTTTGCACATTTCTTCAGCCTCTGTGATCAAGTCATTACCAAGAAGTTGGCGTTCACCAGTCTCTGACCAATTAAGAGGAGTACGCCACTTTTTGCCATAGAGAATCTCGAATGGGGCCTTGCCCGAACTCGCTTGGAAGTTGTTGTTGTAGGAGAACTCGGCATATGGAAGACAATCTTCCCACTTCATACCGAAAAAATGACACAAGCCCTGAGCATATCTTCAAGAATTTGATTTACTCGCTCCACTTGTCCACTAGTTTGAGGATGAAAGGCTGTGCTGAAGCGAATGCTGGTGCCCATGGCCTTCTGGAAGGAATCCCAGAACTTAGAGGTAAAGATGCTTGCACGATCTGAAGATATCAACTGCAGAATGCCGTGCAAGGAGACAATCCTGGAGGTATATAGCTCTGCCAATTGAGCTGCTGTGATAGATTCTTTGATAGGATGAAAATGAGCCACTTTAGTAAGCTTGTCGTTGACGACGAGGATAGCATCATTGCCACGCTTGGACTTGGGAAATCCAGTCACGACATCCATCTCAATATGGTCAAACTTCCATTCTGGAACGACAAGAGGTTGGAGGAGACCAGCTAGCCGTTGTTGTCCTGCTTTCACTCTTCTGCAGACATCACATTCATTCATGAACTGAGCAATCTCGCGCTTCATTCGAGTCCACCAATACGACTACTTGAGGTCATGGTACATCTTTGTACTTCCAGGATGAATAGATATGAGTGAATTGTGAGCCTCCTTCATAATGACTTTACGAAGCTCACCTTTAGGAACAACAATTCAATCCTCGAAGAAAAGAGTATCTTTGTCATCAAGGCGATATCACTTGTACTTGGGTTGGCTCTTGGCAATCCAATCTTCACCTTCTTCACCATGGCATCAAGAAGTTGAGCCTCACGAATCTGATCTTCCAAAGTAGGAGAGACTTGGAGGTTGGCAAGGAATCCTCGAGGAACAACTTGGAGATTAAGTTTGCGGAAAGCTTCACAAAGGTCCGGTTGGAAGGGCTTGAGAATCTAACTGTTGCAGTAAGCCTTCCTGCTCAAAGCGTCAGCAATGACATTGGCCTTGCCTGGAGTATATTCAATACTCGGATTATACTCTTGAATCATTTTGACCCAACGAGTCTGCCTGAGGTTGAGGTTGGGCTGAGTGAAGATGTACTTGAGGCTCTTATGATCAGTGAAGATGTCCACTTTCCTTCCCAACAAGAGATGTCTCCATGTTAAAAGAGCATGAACAACTACCGCCAACTCGAGGTCATGAGTGGGGTAGTTCTTTTCGTTGGGCTTCAACTGGCGAGATGTATAGGCCACAACTTTCTTCTCTTGCATTAACACAGCACCAAGACCTTGAAGGGAAGCATCACGGAAAACTTCGAATGGTTTGGATTCATCAGATGGAGTCAGAACTGGAGCTGTGACTAACTTGTCTTTGAGGGTGTTGAAAGCGATGTCACATTCAGGCATCCAGACATACTTCACATGCTTTTGGAGGAAGTTGGAAAGAGGCTTCGCTATCTTAGAGAAATTCTCAATGAATCTTCGACAATAGCTTGCGAGCCCAAGAAAGCTGCGGAGCTGCTTCACATTCTGAGGCAGTTCCCAATTCACAATTGCAGTCACCTTCTTAGGATTAACAGCTATGCCTTTGGCTGAGATGATATGCCCAAGGTAGAAAACCTCATCGATCCAAAACTCGCACTTTGAAAACTTCGCATATAATTGATGTTCTCCGAGTTTGTCCAGCACCAATCTCAAATGTTTGGCATGATCCTCCTTGTTCTTGGAAAAGACCAAAATGTCATCGAGATAGACCAAGACGAAGTCATTTGTGTAAGGGTTGAAGATGAAGTTCATCATGCAAGAGAATGTTGGAGGAGCATTGACAAGGCCGAAAGACATGAAAGTGTATTCATAGGACCCATAGCTTGTTTTGAATGTTGTCTTGGGGATATCTTGTTCATGAATGCGAATCTGATGATAGCCCATACGGAGGTCAAGCTTGGAGAATACTTGAGCACCTTTGAGTTGTTCGAATAGCTCATTGATGTTGGGAAGTGGGTACTTTTTCTTTATGGTCTTTGTGTTCAATGGATAGTAGTTGACACAAAGTCGGTCCGTGCCATCCTTCTTCTTGACAAAAAGAACACCACAACCCCAAGGAGAAGAACTTGGTCGGATGAGACCCATACGCTCTTGTATATCGAGTTGTTTCTTCAGCTCCTTCAACTCTTCTGGTCCAAGCTTGTAAGGACGTTTGCAAACAAAGTTCCATGCCAGGCTCAAGATCAATGACAAATTCAACTGGCCGGTGAGGAGGCATTCCTGGAAGCTCTTCTGGAAAGCGTCTTGATATTCACAAACGACTGGAAATCTGAGATATGGCATTCAACTCGCCCTTCTCATTGAGAGAAAACAGTCGAATGGTATCGTCATGAGCGGCAAAGACAATCACATCCTCAGACGAGTGTGTCAATTGAATCTGCCTGGCAGCACAATCATGTTGATCCTTGTGCTTAGAAAGCCAGTCCATGCTGAGAATTAGATCAATATCAGAGTCACCAAGGACGATTGGAGAAGACAGAAACTTATAGTCGCCCATCTTGATAGAAACATCCGGGACGCAGATATTAGGTGACATTTGCTTGCCCGGGGACACAATTGATAAAGTTCTTGGCAAATGTTGATAATCACACTCATACTTTGATGCAAAAGGTTTAGAAATGAAACAATGCGATGCACCAGTATCAAAAAGAACTTTTGCCGGAATAGAGTTAACTGGAAGGTTACCCATGATCACTTATGAAGAGTCCTCTGCCCCAGCTGCGTTCATCATGTTAACCTTGACATGCTTGGGATTATGCTTGACCACTACATTGTTGGCAGATCTCACAGGAGGAGGAGGCAGTAGGCGCCTCTGGTTGAAGCATTTGTTCGCATAGTGACCCTTCTGCTAACACTTGTTGCACATAACCTCTGAGAGCGGACGGTGATACAGAGCACTTGACCTTGGAGCATGAGACGAAGCTTTGTTCTGAAAGCCTGGGTTGGGTGGGTGGGAAGATCCATTGCCACCTTTACTCTTCTGTTGATAAGGCTGATGGAATGGAGGAGGAGGCAACCAGAACTTTTGCTGCTTAACTGCCACTTGAGTTGAAGAAGAAGAAGGAGTTGCATCCCTGACTCTCTTCTTGGAAGCATCGCACTTGAGCTGAGCGGTCTCTTGCTTTAGTGCCATGTTGTAGAACTCATCATACTTTTTCGGCTCAAAAAGCACAAGAGCTAGTTGCAGATCTTCTCTGAGGCCACCTCTGAACTGATAAATCATGCTCTTCTCGTCAGGGACGTCTTGTTTGGCGAAGCGAGTGAGCCTCTGGAACAGGATGTTGTATTGGTAAATAGACAAGCTGCCTTGCTTCAGATTGCGGAACTCCTCACGCTTACTCTCAACAACACTCTGAGGAATTTGGTGAGCTTTGAAGTCTTGGCAGGAATCATCCCAGGTAATCACATGACCTCCTCTGGAATCTTTGTATTGTTGATACCACTCAGCAGCTTGGTCTTTGAGTTGGAATGAAGCAAACTTGACAAAGTCCACAGGCCTGACGTTGCTACACTCAAAATGTTTGCAGATATCCATGAGCCAATCGTCAACGTCTGTGGCCTTGACACAGTTACTGAAGGACTTCGGCTGGTTTGCGAGGAACTGATTGAGGGTAGTAAACTGAGCTTCATTGTTGCCATGGCCTTGATTTCCTTGGTTGCGCTCTTGCAAGATTTGCAAAAGCATCTGCGTGTTGGCGTTGGTAGCGGCCATCACAGATTGCCATGCCTCCGGAGGTGGAGGAGGTGGCGGAGGTTCCGGATTCTAACGCGTTGGAGGAGCCATCCTGAAGAGGGTGACATCCGTTAGCATCTTGAAAGACATATATTCAAGCTGAATCAAATGGATCAAAATTGCAACATATAGCCGTAACATTCGAACAAAAATGAACGAATGAATTCCAAAGTAAATCATCACACTTCCATAAATTGAGAAGCCACTTAGATAGAGGTAGATGTATGAAACAAAAGGTACGGATATGAACAAATAATTGGTAAGGATTACCCAATCACAAACCAAATAACTGCGGGAAGAAATACTAGAGCTACATGAATTCCCACCTATGAAACACCTGAAATTTTCTGGTTATGCAATCATGTGTTGGGGATACAGGGGAAGCATAATATCTCACCCAAAACTAGCAAATCCTAGATCCAGCTGTATCCATCCTTCAACACATAACCAAGAAACCTTTAGAAATCATTTACCTCAACCTTCGAACAGCATCCATTATATGAGTTATGGCAATACTCCCGAACTCCCGCCCCAGTACTGGGTGGCGTCGAGGTTATCTCACCAACAACTTCATAAAAGAGATTTTCGATGTCGCCGAACTCAGGTATTCCAGAACTGGAATGATAAAATTGTGACGACAATACCTCGGAGCTCAACTCCCCGGGACACTGCCACAACCCCTAAATGTCAGGAGGCACCAAGAACAATGTTCTCGTCACAAAACCATCGAAACGATTCCAAGATACCCGCGTGATCCTAAAAAAATTTCGTGAAAAATTGAGAAGAGAAGAGTCAAAACTCTATGTCAGGAGGCCTCACCAGAGCGACGAAGGGACTGAGGAGTAAAAAGAATCCTACTCTCCGATATATATAATCCTATAAGACTCAAAACATTTTTCTAGACTCAACAACGCCAGCGATTCGATCAAGCAGGGGGCTCCTAAGTCGGGGAAGGCTCTGATTACTAACTTGTAACACCCATGATGCGGCTATATCTCCCACGTGTCGGAGCACGACTTAGAGGCATAACTGCATTGTAGGTATGTCGCAAGAGGGGTAATCTTTACACATCCCATGTATTGAATAAGAAAAAGATACAGAGTTGGCTTACAATCACCACTTCACACAATACATAAATATAGCATTACATCATCCAGAATACAATCAAGGTCCGACTACGGAACCAAAATAAAGACAACCCCAAATGCATAAGATCCCCGATCACCCCAACTGGGCTCCACTACTGATCGTCTGGAAAGGAAACATAGTAACGTCCTGAATCCTCATCGAACTCCCACTTGAGTTCTGTCGCAAACCCTGTAATGGCATCATCGGCACCTGGATCTGGTTTTGCAAGTAATCTGTGAGTCACGGGGACTCAACAATCTCACACCCCCGCGATCAAGACTATTTAAGCTTAAGGTAGGAAAAGGGGGATAGTGAGGTGGAGCTGCAGCAAGCACTAGCATATATGTTGGCTAACTTACGCAAATGAGAGCGAGAAGAGAAGGAAAGGCACGGTCGAGAAGCTACAAAGATCAAGAAGTGATCCTAAAACTACTTATGTTCAAGCATAACACGAGACCGTGTTCTCTTCTCGGACTCCGCCGAAAAGAGACCATCACGGCTACACACGCTGTTGATTCATTTTAATTAAGTTAAGATTCAAGTTCTCTACAACCAGATATTAACAAATTCCCATCTGCCCATAACCACAGGCACGGCTTTCGAAAGTTTAAATCGCTGCAGGGGTGTCCCAACTTAGCCCATCACAAGCTCTCACAGTCAATGAAGGATATTCCTTCTCCCAGGAAGACCCGATCAGACTCGGAATCCTGGTTACAAGAAATTTCGACAATGGTAAAATAAGACCAGCAAAGCCGCCCGATGTGCCGACAAATCCCGATAGGAGTCGCACATATCTCGTTCTCAGGGCACACCGGATGAGCGCTTCGTACAACTAAAACCAAACCTCGAGTTTCCCCGAGGGGGCGCTGCAAAGGACTCTAGTTTGGACCCACACTCAGAGGAGCACTCGCCCGGGGTTTTAAAATAAAGATGACCCTTGAGTCCGCGGAACCCATGGTAAAAAAGGCTTAGGTGGAAAATGGTAAAACCAAGGTTGGGCCTTGCTAGAGGAGTTTAATTCAAGGCAAACTGTCAAGGGGTTCCCATTATAACCCAACCGCGCAAGGAACGCAAAATCAAGGAACATAACACCGATATGACGGAAACTAAGGCGGCAAGAGTGGAACAAAACACCAGGCATAAGGCCGAGCCTTCCATCCTTTACCAAGTATGTACGTGCATTAAAGTAAACAAGATATAATAATGATATCCCAACAACAATCACGTTCCAACAAGGAACAAACTCCATCATCACCTGCAACTAGCAACGCTATAAGAGGGGCTGAGCAAAGCAGTAACATAGCCAAACAACGGTTTGCTAGGACAAGGTGGGTTAGAGGTTTGGCATGGCAATATGACAGGCATGATATAGCAAGTGGTAGGTATCGCGACATATCAAAAGAGCGAGCAACTACAAGCAAATATAGAAGTGATTTCGAGGGTATGGTCATCTTTCCTGCAAATTTCTCTGAGTTGACGTCAGCTTCATCGTCGTAAGCATACTCAACGGGTTCCTCGATCATGAACTCGTCTCCCGGCTCTACCCAAGGCAAGAACACAAGCAAAAGAAACCACAATCAACCACGGTGCAATGCGCAAGCAACATGATGCAAAACATGACATGATATGCGGGATGTAATATGCAATGCATATGCGTGCTGCGGAAGCAAAAGATTGGACCAGGCCTCAACTTGGCAAACCAAGAGCCCTGCTGGAAAGATGAGTTGATTTTGGTCGAAATCGATATAAAGATCACCGAAATCGGATGCACGGTTTGCAAATGGCAAGCAAAACAATAATGGCACAATCCTGCGATTAACGGCATGATGCCATCTAAAATGCAACAAGAAACTAAGCTAATGCACTCTAACATAGCAACAAAGCAAATGGCTGGGATCTACTCAAGATGCTTGACAAAAGATGAACACTGAGCCACGGCTAAATCACACAATAGCAGGTTCACACAAGCATGGCAAAAGTGCAAAAGATAACACCATCACAGACTTGGTGAAAATACTAACATGCCAGGAATTAACATCAGGAAGCAATGTTTAGAGCAAGATAACAACATGCTACAGGACCAGGACATAGCAAAGCCAGGCATGGCATGAAACTACTCAAAGCATAAAACAAAAGTCCCTTACTGACCATAATCCAAAAGGGCGCAGAAAATATGATGGCACCCATGTGAACATAGCAAGTTTTGTTAACAGATTCAGACTTAGCAGAAAACTGGACATGGCAAAAACAGAGTTAAGTAGGCACGTTTGTGAGCTCGATGCACTCACCACAAGGCATTGCATGACAAACTAAGCATACACCCACCAAGAAGACGTGATCAAGAAGCTAAACATGGCAAGAACAATCTCATAGCATGCATGGATCAACTACAACAACCTTGGCAAAAGTGATTAACACGTAAACAATCTGCCAGGAACATTTTATAGCAAAAGTAGAGCGCGATTGTGTCATGCTAGGGCACTCCATAATTGCAAACAAAGACATGGATGGATATAGCATAACCATATGTCAAAATCATCCTTACTGAACATACTCAAAAGAGGCATGCATCACTCTGTAGCAACATGAATACATGGCATTGAAATAACAATAGGGAAATGACTTAGTGAAATTTTAAGTCCCTGAAAGCAGCAACATCACAAGAGCTACTTTGCATGCTTGTGCTAGTCACCACATTGATCACAAAATTGCATGGCACACACCCCTGTAAAGATGGCATGGCATAGCCCAAAACACATGTAGGGCTCATGCTCATATGCAGCACACAGTAATCATGGCAAAATGACAAATGCTCAAGATCTGCTAAGAATCAGGAACTAACATTATGAAGCACTCTTGCAACAGCATTTTAGGCATCAAGATGGACTCAAACAAGCATGATTCAATGGAACAAAATGAAGAGGACATCCTAACGAACAAGTTGATATATCACACGCGCAAAACGGAGCTACGGATGATGAGATATGGTATGAAGAAAAATGCTACAGGATGGAAAATAAAAGACTTAGAGGGAAAAACAGGGGTCAACCCTCTCTGGATCCAGATCTGGGCGCGGATTCTGAGGATCGTCGGTGCCCGGAGGGTTTCGCCGGAGAGGTATGCCGGCGAGGTGGATAGGCGGATCCGGGGCGGCGGAGGCCGGATCCGGCCGCGGCGCGGCAGGGCAGCGAGGTCCGCAATGGCGGGCGAGGGAGCTGGCGTCGGGCGGCGCGGCGACCGGAGCAGCGACGAAGGGCGGCGCAGCGATGGGAGCGGCTGCGTCGGGTGCGGCTCCGGCCGGCGAGGTGGCGGACGCCGCTGGGCGGCGAGGCACGGCGCCAGGCGCACGGGCGGCGGTTTGAGCCCCACGGGCCTGCTGCGGGCTGCAGCGGGCCGACGGCGTGGGGGCGGCGACGGTGACATGTGGTGGCGCGGGGTTGGACGTGCAGTGGTGGCAGACGCGTCCGGCTCCGCCCGGATGTGTCCAGCGGCGCAAGGGGAGTGTCGGTGTCAAAACCGGCGGATCTCGGGTAGGGGGTCCCGAACTGTGCGTCTAGGTCGGATGGTAAGAGGAGACAAGGGACACGAAGTTTTACCCAGGTTCGGGCCCTCTCGATGGAGGTAAAACCCTACGTCCTGCTCGATTGATATTGATGATATGGGTAGTACGAGAGTAGATCTACCACGAGATCGAAGAGGCTAAACCCTAGAAGCTATCCTATGGTATGATTGTTGATGTGTATGTTGTCCTATGGACTAAAACCCTCCGGTTTATATTTATATAGACACCGGATCGGGTTAGGGTTACATAGAGTCGGTTACAATGGTAGGAGATCTAAATATCCGCATCGCGAAGCTTGCCTTCCACGCCAAGGAAAGTCCCTTTCGGACACGGGACAGAGTCTTCAATCTTGTATCTCCATAGTCCAGGAGTCCGGCTATCCGAACACCCCCTAATCCAGGACTCCCTCAGTAGCCCTGGACCAGGCTTAAATGACGATGAGTCCGGCGCGCATATTGTCTTCGGCATTGCAAGGTGGGTTCCTCCTCCAAGTACTTCATAGAAGATTTTGAACACAAAGATATTGTTCGGCTCTGCAAAATAAGTTTCCACATATTGCCATAGAGAGAATAATATTTACACAAATCTAATCTGCTGACGTATTCCGTAGTATGACATCGCACCACGGCCAAGTTTTTATTAGAACTGTTTTACTGTCCCATCTCAGCGCGTTATGCGAGGCGGTTTCCATGGCACGTCTTCTTAAAGCAGAGATCGTGCCCCCTTATTTTGGGATTCTCATCAATACGGGCGTGGGTAACCCAACCGCGCCATTGATTATGACGCGTGGGAGATAAGCGAGTTTTACCAGGCTGGTGGGGACACGTAGTTGTTTCCACCCATATAAGGGGATAAGGATCAACCTTTTTACCTACGCCTTCTTCCTCCTTCGCCTATCCATTCTTGCGCACTCGAGCTCCAGCGCCCAAGTCCGCACTCCCCACCTCAACCTTCTCCAGCAATGTCCGGAGCAGGAGGCAAGTGGATGGTCTCCTCCGTCACGGAGGGGCACATCAAAAGACTAAGGAAGGTCGGATACCTGTCGAACGACATTGCGCACCGGCTTCCCGAAAAGGGGCAGCTCATCCCCACCCCTAGGCCCCATGAGAGGGTGGTGTTCCTCCCCCATTTCCTCCGCGGACTTGGTTTCCCTCTCCATCCATTTGTCCGGGGGCTCATGTTCTACTATGGCCTGGATTTCCACGATCTGGCCCCGAATTTTGTCCTCAACATCTCGGCGTTTATCGTCGTGTGCGAGGCTTTCCTCCGCATCCGCCCCCATTTCGGACTATGGCTCAAGACTTTCAACGCCAAGCCGAAGGTGGTGCGCGGCAACCAGGCAGAGTGCGGAGGTGCCATGGTGGGCAAGATGGCCAACGTCCTATGGCTCGAGGGCTCCTTTGTGGAGACCCAGAAGGGGTGGCAATCGGGGTGGTTTTACATCACCGAGCCACGCGACCCTAAGTGGGTCGCAGCCCCCGAGTTCCGGTCCAGACCCCCAAGGCAGCTCACGTCCTGGAAAGAGACGGGCCTGTCGTGGGGTAAAAAAGGAGAGCTGACCAGACTCCAAACATGTGCCAAAACCCTGGTGGACAAGAAGCTCAAACTTGTCAACGTAGTCCAGGTTATGCTCATCCGCTTGATCCTCCCATGCCAACAACGGGCTTTCAACCTGTGGGAGTTCGACCCGGCGCGGCACCAAACTTTGAGCAGGCTCTTCGACATGACGTATGAAGATGCCTGGAAGGTGCATTTCAAGGGCGCCGTGGCTCCCGCATCCGCTACTGAGGATCGCGGATTCAGTGCGCAGTGTCATGCTCTTGCGGTAAGTTGTCTTTTCCTTTTACAGGGCACTAGTTTTTCATAGTTTGACTCCATGCGGGATCTAAGCTCCCTTTCCTTTGACAGGATTGGCAAGTGACGTCTGAACAGATCAACTGTCCGGCTCCTTTGCCCGAAGGCCCAGCGGACGCTCAATTGGCGAAGCTGCTGGCTCCGGCACCCTATGTGGTGCCGGAGAAGAAGGTCAAGAAGAAGGCCACGGGGACTCGAAAGAGTGCACGCCGCCCGGAGGTGTCGGATTCATCATCCAACGAATCCGAGACGCACTCGTCCCGTGAAGACGAGGAGGAGGAAGAAGAGACCCCTCCCCCTCCAGCGGGGGAAGGGAAGAAAAGGAAGGCCGCCCCAACTAGGGAGGCCGAAGGGTCCAAGAAGGGGAAAACCCTTTCTCCGGACTACTCCACCAACGCAGACGACGGCGGAGAGGAGTGGGCGCCCAGGGCCAAGCCCCTGGCGAAATCGTAAGTATCCGGATCCAGAGTAATTCATAGTATTCATTTATTGCACAGCTTTCCCTTATGTCGAATGTGTTTATGCAGCCCACCCAAAGACCGGCTCGACGCGTCGTTGAGCGGCTCACTGGACTCGTCGGAGGTGAACTCGCTTCCGACGGCTTCCTCCCCCCGCCCTATGGACGACACCGAAGTGTTGTCCCAACAGGTTCCAATCCGGGAGGAGGTGGTCCTGGAGGCGCTGCGAGGCGACCTCCCGGACTCCAGGAGTAAAGGGGATGAAACCCCCCAGGGCTCCAAGTCCGGCCCTAGACCGGACACCGCTCCGGAACCTTCAAAGGTTCCAGAGTCCGGCGGGGGACCTCCTTTCAAGAGGAGCAAGCCCACCGTGCCGGTGACCTCCGTCCAATCGGAGGCGTCGGACAATATGTTGGAGGCGCTCGAAGGCGCCTCCATCGACGAGGGGCACCACACTATTATGAATGCGGTGATCCAGAAGGTTCACTCCGCCAAGAGCGGACTGACTGAAGCTTGTACAAGCCTTTTTACAGGCTTTCAGGTAAGTAAAGAATGCATAAATAATATTACCGCACAGATAGTAGCCCGTGATGCTCTGTTTGGCGTTCGGGAAGAAAAGCCGAATAGAGGATCAAATAAAATTCATAGGAGTCTAACAAAAAGGAGTCAATATGCGTGTGCAGGCTTCCCTGCTGGCGTCCGCCGCACTGACTGCGGAAGTGGACATGCTAAAGCAGAACCTCGAGCAGTCCGAGCAAGAGCTCGGGCGTGATAAGAAGCAGCTCAAGGACAATGAAGGTAAGAAATACCTTGTTGAAATTAAATATATATAAAAAGGTGCAATTGTGAAAAATGACAGCATTATCGTGGCTATTGTAGGGGCCACGTCTGAGGTGGCGACCCTTAAGCAAGCGCTGGACGAGGCCGAGAAGAGGGCAGCCTCGGAGTGCACCGAGCGGGAGAAGTATGAGGCCGAGGTTGGCAAGGTGCGGCAAGAGCTCCAGGCTCTCATGGAAAAACATGAGAGTTTGGAGCTTGACTCAAAGACACGAGCGTCCGAGCTCGCGGTGGCTATTGAAAATGCCAAGTCTGCCAAGGACGAATCCCAGAAGATCCTCCAGGAGTTGGAGGAGGTGAAGAAGATAGCGGCGGGTAAGGCATTCTTTATGCAAAGCAAACACATAAGTGTGAGTTACTTGTTACTTACCCGAATCCGGAGTTTTCCAGGCGCGTTCGCAGATCTTCCCCGGAGTGTGTCCGATGCCGCCGCATTCTATCGAGCCGAGGAGGGCAGCTCGATGGAGAAGGTGTTCTGGTCTCAGTACGCTGAGGCCGGACACCCCGTGCCCCTAAGCGATCAGCTGAAGCAACTGGTCGAGCTCCACAAGGTGGCCGAACAGGCAATGAAGGGCCTCATAGTACGGTTGTGGCCTGGAGAGGCTCAGCCTGGGAGCTATTTCGGGCTAGTGCGGCGGCTGGTGGAGGCCTGTCCAAGGCTCGAAGTCATCAAGCGCTCCGTCTGCATTGAAGGTGCCTGTAGGGCCCTTGCCCGTGCTAAGGTGCACTGGGGCAAGCTGGATGCTGAGAAGCTTGTGAAGGACGGGCCACCGCCGGGGAAAGAGCATCGCAAGCCCGATAATTATTATAAGGATGTTCTGAAGGGTGCCGGCCTTGTGGCGGATGAATGTACTATGGATGTAATTTTTGAGTAAAACTCGCTCGTTTTGTCCTGTGCGCTGAAAACTTGTTCAAATGCGCTAAGCAATGTTATTTTAATTTAAAATATTACCTTCTGTGCGGCTGTTTATCAATTCTGAGAGATGGCGAGTCGTCGGCTTCTGCCCCCGTGCCGCTAGTTCTGTGGTGTTCGGGGATAAACCTGAATGCTCTTTTTCCCATGTTTGGGTCCTTCGAGGGAGGCGCTCGGCCCAACGAACAAGGCAATCGGACTATTATGCGTGAACACTCTCACTTAGCCATAGAATTCTATAATTTTAAATTTCGGCGAAGCCCCTGGTATTCGGAAGAACGAGTTCGGGGTGCTATCCATGCCTTGGCCGGACAGAGCCGGCTCCTCGCCCGAAGCGGCATAAGTGTTTAGGGACTCAAAAAAACCTCTCGAACAGCGATCAACTCTCGCTTCATCATGACAGTCAGTTTTAGCTTTCTCCACTAAGGTGCTCGACCCAGCTCAACCGGGGCACAATCGTAGTGGTTCTCCTAGTGCTACCTTAGCTGATATAGCGGAACGTAAGGCACCAAAACATAGGAGCCGAGCAAACCCAACTATTGACCCAAGACATGATTCGGAGCCGATGCATATAATGCTATAAGTTCGGGGCGCCGCACTTGTTAAAGTGTTCGGACTTCTGACACCATATTGAGGGGTACTGAAGCCCCTGGCGTATTTTGGCCATACCAAAGTGTACGGGTGCAACATGTCGTTAAGGAACATATATATATATATATAAAGAGTAATGCAAAAATAGACAAAAGCTATGCATTGTTTATTAAAGAGGGCTGCGATCAAAGCAGAACGATACAAATAATGCGATAAGCAAAAGGTTGGACTATTTAACATGTCCGCTCCAGGGGCAAGCTGCGGAATAATACGCGAAACAGGTATATTTCTCGTGATAGAGACCACCTGGGAGTTCCGTAATGCGGCGTGGCTTGTCTGCTTCCCTGGTTCTTGCATCGTTTGTGCGGCAATTGAACTGCCGAATAGGCCTTCCGAAGAGTGGAGTCCTGAAAGTAAGAGAAAATAAAAAAATCGGCAGTCCCTGGTGCAGTTTAAGCCGTTTTTTGGGCGTGCCGTGATGGTGCCCCTCCCCCTGTACCCATGGTATCTCTAGGGCGTAGTTATGTACGCGAAGTACTAGCGTCGCCTTTTTGCGAGGGTTGGGGTTGGGGCCGCATTGCTACGCCTGCTCGGATCATGCCAGGCGGTCTTGTTGTAGGTTACTCCGGGCGCGCTTGACGGTGTCCGGTCGTTTAGTGGCCGGACTGGAGAACTGCCTGGAGAGGCTGCTTTGTACTTCTACTGCAAGGGCCGTCTTGTGCTCCTCCGTCCGGAGGGAGCGTTCGGTGTTTCCATTAACCGTAATTACTCCTCGAGGGCCTGGCATCTTGAGCTTAAGGTATGCGTAATGCGGTACCGCATTGAACTTAGCGAATGCGGTTCGCCCGAGCAGTGCGTGATAACCACTACGAAACGGGACTATGTCGAAGATTAACTCCTCACTTCAGAAATTATCCAGAGATCCGAAGACCACTTCAAGTGTGACTGAGCCTGTACAGTTGGCCTCTACACCTGGTATTACGCCTTTAAAGGTCGTTTTGGTGGGCTTAATCCTCGAGGGATCTATGCCCATTTTCTGCACTGTATCCTGGTAAAGCAGGTTCAGGCTGCTGCCGCCGTCCATAAGGACTCTAGTGAGATGAAATCCGTCAATAATTGGGTCTAGAACCAATGCGGCGAATCCGCCATGACGGGTGCTAGTGGGATGGTCCCTTCGATCAAAGGTGATCGGGCAGGAGGACCATGGGTTGAACTTTGGGGCGACTGGCTCTATCGCGTATTCGTACCTTAACGCGCGCTTCCTCTCCCTCTTGGGGATGTGGGTTGCGTATATCATGTTCACCGTCCGCACTTGTGGGGGAAAACCCTTCTGTCCACTGTTGTTTGGCGCCGGGGCTCCTCGTCGTCATCTCTATGCAACCCCTTGTCCTCATTTTCGGCAGTTAACTTGCCTGCCTGCTTGAACACCCAACGATCCCTGTTAATGTGATTGGCCAGCTTTTCGGGGGTGCCATGTATCTGACATAAGCGGTCGAGTATTCGGTCCAAACTGGACTGGCCCCTAGGATTCCTTTTGAATGGATTTTTCCGCTGACCGGATTTAGAGCCTCTGAATCCGGCATTAACTGCCGTATCCTCAGCACTGTCACCGTTGATGCGGCGCTTCTGCTTCTTGCGACGTGACCTGCCACTACTGTCCCTGGTGTCCGAATTACTAGGGTTCTTGGTCATATTGTTGCTACGAGCAAGCCAGCTGTCTTCTCCCGCGCAAAAGCGGGTCATGAGTGTCATGAGTGCTGCCATAGATTTTGGCTTGTCCTATCCAAGGTGCCGGGCCAGCCACTCATCACGGATATTGTGCTTGAAGGCTGCTAGGGCCTCAGTGTCCGGACAGTCGATTATTTGATTTTTCTTTGTTAGGAACCGTGTCCAGAATTGCCTGGCCGATTCCTCTGGCTACTGGATTACGTGACTTAGGTCATCGGCGTCTGGGGATCGCACATAAGTGCCCTGGAAATTGTCGAGGAATGCGGCTTCCAGGTCCTGCCAACAGTTGATTGATCCTATTGGAAAGCTATTAAGCCAATGCTGAGCTGGTCCTTTAAGCTTGAGTGGGAGGTATTTGATGGCGTGGAAATCATCACCGCGGGCCATGTGGATATGAAGGAGATAATCCTCGATCCATACCGCAGGATCTGTTGTGCCATCATATGATTCGATGTTTACGGGTTTGAAACCCTCTGGGATTTGATGATCCATTATCTTGTCTGTAAAGAAGAGTGGGTGTGCGGCGCCTCTGTACTGGGCTATATCATGACATAGCTCTAGTGGGCCTTGTCTACTGTGTTTGGCCCTGCCGAATTTGTGGCCGGCATGACGGATGTCATCTCGAGCCGTGGGGCGCCCACGTGATCCGTAGACCGATCTTGTTTGCCTTGCCTTGTCCTCCAACATGTCTCGTAAGTCCGGCGCATATTCCCATGCCTTGGTACGGGGCGCGGCTTGAGTGGAGGGCTGAGAGGCCTCTCTGTCGCGGCCACGAGGTGGTCGTTCGGCCACATCAAGTGCTTCCTCCTCTAATCGGGGTAGCAACCTGCGCTTTGGGTAGCTCTTGGAGGGGCGTTCGAGTTTATGCTCTTCGGCCGCAAGGACTTCAGTCCATCTGTCGACTAGCAAATCTTGATCATCCTTAAGCTGTTGCTGTTTTTTCTTGAGGCTTCTTGCCGTGGCCATAAGCCTGCGTTGAAAACGCTCTTGCTCGACGAATTCGTCGTCGTCGAGGCTTGCCTCGTCTTCGGAGGGAGGCATATAATTATCGTCCTCGACCTCTTTGTCTGCCGCTCTCTCATGAGGGCTGGTTTCTCCATCCTCCTGTGCTAAGTCTTGCTGGAGGGGGTTTTCTTCGGCGCTTTCCAAAGTATTATTATCTCCCGTGCTGGAATCACCGTGTTTGTTTTGGCGGGATTTTGACCGGCGCTGCTGACGTCGGCGCTTAGGCTGTTTCTTGGAGGTGTCATCCTCCGCTGTTCCATCGCCATCTCGCTCTTTTGGGGTGTCCACCATGTATATGTCGTATGACGAGGTGGCTTTCCAGGGCCTAATAGGCGCTGGTTCTACATTGTCTCCTTCATCGGCGTCCATACCATCGATGTCTTCGGAGTCGAAGTCGAGCATGTCGGTTAGGTCGTCAACAGTGACTACAAAGTGGGTGGTGGGTGGGCTTTGAATTTCTTCATCGTCCGTACCCCAACCTTGCTGACCGTAGTCCGGCCAGGGCTCTCCTGATAAAAAGAGAGACTTCGGTGACCTCAGGATATTGCCCAAGCGAGTGCTGAAAGATGTCCGCCCAGTGAACTCCATGATCGACGCCCAATCGGATTCGATCGGCAGGGGCGCGGAGGGTTCGGAGTCCGGAGAGGAGTCCGGCTCCTTGGAGTCACGAGGCTCACAGAGTACGGGGCTGGTGTTCGGCTCAATCGCCGTTAAGGTTACAACCCCCGAGGCGGCGTCCAACCGCACATCCTCGATCGGCGCAGTTGGCTCTGAATTAGGGATCGGAGCCGATGCGGGTGCGGCCTCCATGGCACTATTCGGTGGCAAAGCTAGATCATGCTCGTCGGGACAGTGCGGGGTGCTCGGCAGTGGCTCGAATCCATCGAAGATCAAGTCCCCGTGGAAGTCAGCCATGTAGTTTAAACTTCCAAATCTGAATTGACAGCCAGGGGCGTAGCTTTCGATCTGCTCCAGATGGCCAAGTGAATTGGCCCGCAATGCGATGCCGCTGAAGACGAAGATCTGTCCGGGGAGGAAGGTCTTACCCTGGACTGCATCGCCATTGATGATCGTAGGAGCCATCGAGCCTGACGGCGACGACACAGAGGAACTCTCAATGAAAGCACCAATGTCGGTGTCAAAACCGGCGGATCTCGGGTAGGGGGTCCCGAACTGTGCGTCTTGGCCAGATGGTAACAGGAGATAAGGGACACAAAGTTTTACCCATGTTCGGGCCCTCTCGATGGAGGTAAAACCCTACGTCCTGCTCGATTAATATTGATGATATGGGTAGTACAAGAGTAGATCTACCATGAGATCGAAGAGGCTAAACCCTAGAAGCTAGCCTATGGTATGATTGTTGATGTGTATGTTGTCCTACGGACTAAAACCCTCCGGATTATATAGACACTGGATAGGGTTAGGGTTATATAGAGTCGGTTACAATGGTAGGAGATCTAAATATGCGCATTGCCAAGCTTGCATTCCACGCCAAGGAAAGTCCCTTCCGGACACGTGACAGAGTCTTCAATCTTGTATCTTCATAGTCCAGGAGTCCGGCTGAAGGTATAGTCCGGCTATCCGAACACCCCCTAATCTCGGACTCCCTCAGGGAGGAAGAGCTAGTGTTTATCCATGAAATTTCGGGGAGATGCACATATTATAGATAGAGGGAGCTAGGAGAGTCCAACTGAGGTGCGGTTTTCGGCCACACGATCGTGATCGAATGGCCGAGAGGATGGATGGGTTTTGGGCCACTTTGGAGGGGTGTTAGGCTGCAACACACACGAGGCCTTTATGGTTCCTCGGTTAACCGTTGGAGTATCAAACGAACTCCAAATGGCACGAAACTTGACAGGCGGTCTACCGGTGGTGTACCAAGGCTGCTTGGCAATTCTCGGTCCAATCCAAGAACGTTTAACACCCGCACACAAAAAGAGGCAAAAGGGGACGCCAAAGGGCATAGGAGTGGTCGGATCGCAAAACGGACAACAGGGAAAATGCTCGGATGCGTGAGACAAACACGTATGCAAGTGCGATGCACATGATGACATGATATGACAAGCATGACATGGACAAAAAGCAAAACGAAGACAAAACCCAACCATGAGGGAATATCATAACTTAGAGCCGAAAATGGCAAGAGTTCGAATACAAATATGGCAAGTTACATACGGGGCGTTACACCAGCCTAAGCAATGTAAAAAACGCTCCTTACTTCGCCTTGTTATCTCCCCCCGGAAACCCAATGCATGGAGCGCAACTACGCATTGATCAGTGAAGAAATCAAAGTCGGTTTGCATGCGAGTTAATACGTGGCCCTACATGGTAGCTAAAACGGCATCTCTTAGTTGTTTGGATTAATTGTTGCGTTTAGAGACAGAAATCAGGGCTTTGATTGGAGGAATGACCGGTCAAGTTTCTCCTTCTCCTCCAATCTGCTTACACCTTGGTCCCACTGCACCTTCTAACGCGACTTATTACACCTAGACGGAGGGAGTTGTACGAGATACGGTGGCACACTGACATAGGTCGAATACAAGTGCCCAAAATTGTGTGCATGTTATAATATGGATTCACTTAAAATAGTATGTGAGCGAATAGAGGCATCAATTGGACAGTGTTCTCGAGCAGTAGTGAGATGTGTGAGGTAAGATACACCACTGGCGCTTTTAATTTTTCTTATTAATTTGTTTGTCTCACCCTATGACTGGTGGGACCCATCGTACTACGTGGAGCGAGGTAAGGTGACTAAGGCTGCATTATTTCTGCACCACTGTGGATAGTCTTACCACCAAAGCCACATGACACGATTATGATTTAAATCCCAATGACTCCCACACACACAAAAAACACGTCATGCTTGTCACACGAATGCAGGAATGTATAAAAGGTTATTTTCCTCTCGTTGAACATAACAAGAGGGTTGTGTAGCTGGTTAGCCTCTTCACTCATCAAACTTGAGGTCTTGGGTTCGATAAGTACACTTGAGCATAATTCGTGCCTAGAGGATTCTTTGACTGGTCAAAATGGATGGATACCGAGCTATACGATCTCGTAGTAACCGTATAATCACCTCATCACGTATAAGCTGCAGCCTCGGCGCTTGTTGTCTAGGGTTTGCACTCTTCACACTCTCTCCAGTATATATATACATGCTAGAGCCTCAGCGCTTGTAGTTGCTCTCTTCACACTCTCTCACCCTCTTCAGATCTAAACAAGACTTCGTTGGCCTCTCTCTCGCCCCTCACTACTGGTCTGCTTGTAGTTGCTCTCTTCACACTCTCTCACCCTCTCCAGATCTAAACAAGACTCCGTTGGCCTCTCTCTCCCCTCACTGCTGGTCAAAGAGCTGGCGGGATCCTTCCGCCGGGAAGGGAAGGAGGCTTAACGTTGTCGCCATCGGCGAGGGAGGAGGGAATCCACTATCGGCGCAACTATTCACTTTCACCCAGCGGCGGCGCGGGAGGGCCTCTGACCCCTTCTTCTTTGCCGCCGTACATAGTGTGGGTCGAACGGCCTCCGATCGCCCACCAAACCACACCCCAAGAACCTTAAGGTATAATTTACTTATTCCACATGCATTGCTCTAGCTACATGTGGGCTTTCTCCGTTTCTGCACTCGAATCTAGGTGTTGGATCAAACAGGAAAGTAGTGGGGAAAGTTGTATACCATGAATCTAGGACGTGGTTCAAAGAGGAAAGGAATGTGGGAAAGTAGTGGGAGAAGTTGTATAACATGAATCTAGGACGTGGTTCAAAAAGGAAAGGAAGGGGGAAAGTAGTGGGGAAAGTTGTATCACATGAATCTAAGACGTGGTTCAAAGAGGACAGGAATGGGGGAAGGTAGTGGGGAAAGTTGTATAGCATAAATCTAGGACGTGGTTCACAGAGGAAAGGAAGTGGGGAAAGTACTAGTATAGACTAGCTATCCAGCACCTACATTGGTCGAAAAGGGAAAACAATGACAAACGTAGTACGCACATCTGTAACGAACTGATCTTTTGTTTTGGGTGACAAGGTGTAGAGTTTGAGAAGGACTAGATTTGATGCGCTCACATAGGGAAATGTGTCTAAAGATAACAAAACTGGTACCAACACAAATATGCTCCTTGGTTGTTTGTTCTTTGTTGCAAAAGACAGTGCATCACCCCAGTACATCGGTAGATGCACATGGTGCTGGTGCGTCCACAGTCCCGTGCAACTCTTTAGCTGTTGTTAATCTAATGCCCGGTTTGGTTAAAAACTCCGTAGTCCCTACCTGCTTGGTTCCAGGGACTAAACATGGACTAGAGGTTATTAAATGACATGCTAAAAGATCATGTTACCCCTAGTAATGAACTAATAGAGACAAGGTGCGATGCGTGGCAGGGGCAACTATTGGAAAAAGTACCAAAAAGACTCTCCCTCGGGGTCTTCTTTCTTTAGTCCCAAATGCCCACTTTTAGTCCCTAAAAGTCCCACCTGTTTGGTTTAGATGGGACTGACACAGAGTTTTTTTAGTCCCTCCACCAAAATGTCCCTATAAACAAGAACGCTCTAATAATGCCGCTGGAAAATTGATGCAATGCCACAGTTAAAAGCAAATTACATGTTTAACGAATTTTATTGTTAATATAATCTCTCTATTAATATTAATCAATGCCACCATTCGAGAAATGCTACTGTCTTGCTTTCTTTCCCATTTAGGTAAGGTAGATGCTTCTTTTTGTTGCCTTCTGTGTCATCCACCGTTATTGACCACTAGTTGTTTCCTTTGCACCCCTGTGCAAACAGAGTTATCTACTTCACCTTGTTGCCATTGTGACCTTTTGTTGCACTGCACAAAACACTTTTGTTCAAGAGTGTTTTGTGCAGTTCAACCAAAATGTCACACCGACAACGTTGGTTTATTGCTTGATCTTAGTGGAACTGCACAAGAGGAGATCTTACTTCCTATCCGTGTTGGCAAATTTGGTTCAGATCTTCTTCTTGTGAGTTGTTTGAATTCCACGTCATCAGAGGTCAGTGCTAGCCTTCTTTCACATGATTTTGCAGTGTGCTTTCATATGTTGTGCTACTTGTACGGTAATGTTGCTTGACTTTAGTGAACTGCACAAATGGAGACAAGACTTCCAATCCGTATGTGCACCGCAATATCCCATTGAGGTAAGATAAGGATATTTCACAACTGTTGGCCTGTATTTTGCCACTTTCATCAGAAAATTAATGTCATTGTTTAGTGCTATACTTGTGCAACCTAATTGACATGCCAAATCTTACATTGAAGTCAAAGCTTGCCTGTTATTGAACCAAGTGATGAAGGGGAAGAACAAGCGGAAGAAAAACAAAAATCATCTCCTGGTGCTGTAATGAAGCACTGGAACTATGATGACATAAGTAATGATATAGTTTTGCATCTTAATTTATTGCTATGGCTGGAACGATCAATTGTTTTGACACTGATTTGGTGCCACTCTTAATGTAATACGTAATTATGTCTACTTTTGCAAACAGGAATCTTCTTTGAAGATACCATATATTTTAGTGGAACTGCACAAGAAGATGTTGGAAACATTAATCTAATCGAGGAGTATATAGTAAGCATGGCCACCATAGTAGATAGCAACAGATGGTTCCGGAGAAGTGCTTCATCTATATGCTCTACACAATAAGCCTCCTGACAAAGGTTGGTACTCACCAACTGATTTCATCCATATGATTGAGCTTTGTCATCTCTATTGGTGTTGTGCTCCTGTTTAGATATTGTCATCAAAAAGTGGTATTGTCCTTGAGAAGTGCTTCATCTTTGCTGTTTTAAATATTTCCTTTCCTTTTTCGAGCAAACAAGGATGCTAGCATTTAGTTATCCTCTTGTCTTTCCACAACAGGATCATCCTCCTCTGAAGAAGAATATGGAGTATGTGAAGTGACTAGTTCCGATTATGCCAGGATGAAGAAGCCCTGTCTATCTTCTCATTAGAAGGAGCAGTTGAAGGATGGTTACATTACCCCCCACAAGACCAAACTAACTTCAGCTCAAAAGGACTGATAAATCTCCATTTTCTTGCTGTGCTGCGCGAGTACAATGTTTTTCTATGATTCTTTCTGGTGAGTTCCATTTTTCAAAAAGTGTGCTCTACATGGACCATGTCGATGCCTGTTTAAACTGTCAATTCATAGTATAGTTTTCTTTATACTAATCACTTTTTTGTATTTGTGCAAATAGAGTGCTCAGCTTGATTTCAATGAGAACTGCACAAAATGTGCATGAATACATCGAATCATTCATTTCCACCACAAGAAAGGAGGTGCCGATAAGTTCAAGGTGTTGCAACATATAAGGGCGAAATCATACAAGCTACGCGTGGATTTGGTGGAACTGCACAAAACAAACAACTGGTTTATTTAGCATGAGGTGCTATGTCAATGTCCGAACTGATGGCAAACCCTTCCGATTCCACAATCATTGGCATTTGATATTTTGGACTGGGAAAACCTTGTCAAATTTTGCTCATTGATTTTAGCAACAAGACATGCGTTTGATATTTTCGAATGGGACGCCCTTTGCTGTCAGCAGCGTTGATCCATTTTTTCTTTATTCTTTAGTTATGAGGTAAATATTGGCTCTGACATGTGAATCCCTGAGATGCATAATCATCGATTGTTTTGAATGTTCTCTATGAATTGCCAGGCCCATGTGTTTGATTGAAATGTACAGGAATGCTAAAAGCTGCTCAAACTCTTTGTACTCCTTCTGTTCCTTTTTACTTTGCACATTGTGAAAGTGCATACTTTTTTCTATAAGATTGGCCAAAGTAGAGATACTTTGACTGCAGACAAAACTTGTATGCAGACTAGAAAGGACCAGAGGGAGTACATGTGAAATTGCTGCAAACTAGGTGATCACCCTGGGAATAATGCTAGTATGTATTGTTTTGCATGTTCATCCAATGCTAGTGATACAAGAATTCGAACTAATCGAAATAAATTCATTCATACACGGTCGGATTTCATATAAACATGTCGGATTTCATTACATTTCATACATTCTTCAACTAAAAAGGGGTGTGCAGGAGGTATAATTAATTAACCGAAGCTACCCACCTGTGTCCTGCTGAGCCGAATAGAAACTTCAGTGACTTAACTGTAGGTGCAGTTGCGTAAATGACATGTGGCCCAAATGCCTGTTGGGCCCACATGTCAGTCAGCCAACTGCACCAGCAGTTAAGTAGAAGCAGCATCCAACATAGCTCTTCAACTCCACGTCGCCGCCAAGAAGCTAACCAGCCGTCAGTGGTCAACCCACCTAGCTTGGCTTCAACCGAGGGTAGCAGCGGTGGCCATACTTGGACCCGAGCGGCGATGACCTACCGTGTTCTACTCTTCCTTGTTTTCTGTGTGGCGCGGTGTAGGATCGAAAGTATGTCTAGAGGGGGGTGATTAGACCACTTGACCAAATAAAAACTTAACCTTTTCCCAATTTTAGTTCTTGGCAGATTTTAGCTATTTTAGGACAAGTCAAGCAATCATCACACAATTCAAGCAAGCATGCAAAGAGTATATTGGCAGCGAAAAGTAAAGCATGCAACTTGCAAGAATGTAAAGGGAAGGGCTTGGAGAATTCAAACGCAATTGGAGACACGGATGTTTTTCCCGTGGTTCGGATAGGTGGTGCTATCCTACATCCACGTTGATGGAGACTTCAACCCACGAAGGGTAACGGTTGCGCGAGTCCACGGAGGGCTCCACCCACGAAGGGTCCACGAAGAAGAAACCTTGTGTATCCCACCATGGCCATCGCCCATGAAGGACTTGCCTCACTAGCGGTAGATCTTCACAAAGTAGGCGATCTCCTTGCCCTTACAAACTCCTTGGTTCAACTCCACAATCTTGTCGGAGGCTCCCAAGTGACACCTAGCCAATCTAGGAGACACCACTCTCCAAGAAGTAACAAATGGTGTGTTGATGATGAACTCCTTGCTCTTGTGCTTCAAATGATAGTCTCCCCAACACTCAACTCTCTCTCACAGGATTTGGATTTGGTGGACAGAAGATTTGAGTGGAAAGCAACTTGGGGAAGGCTAGAGATCAAGATTCATGTGGTAGGAATGGAATATCTTGGCCTCAACACAAGGGTAGGTGGTTCTCTCTCAGAACATATGAGTTGGAAGTGTAGATGTGTTCTGATGGCTCTCTCCACGAGTGAAGAGGACGTGGAGGGGTATATATAGCCTCCACACAAAATCCAACCATTACACACAATTTACCAATCTCGGTGGGACCAAATTAACAAATTCGATCGGACCGAAATAGTAAACCTAGTGACCGTTAGTGATTTTCGGTGGGACTGACATGCAACTCGGTAGGACCGATATGGTTAGGGTTAGGGCATAACGTAATCTCGGTGAGACCGATTACACAAACTCGGTGAGACCGATTTGGTAATAAGCTAACCAGAGAGTTGGTCAGGTAAACTCGGTGGGACCGATTTGCTCTTTCGGTGAGACCGAAATGTTACAAAAAGGAAACAGAGAGTTTACATGGCAATCTCGGTGAGACCGATCCGCTCTTTTGGTGAGACTGAAAAGTTACGAAAAGGAAACAGAGAAATTGCAATCCCATCTTGGTGAGACCGAGATCCCTTTCGGTAGAACCGATTTGCTTAGGGTTTGGCAATGGCTATGACAAGTGAAACTCGGTGGCGCCGGGTTGAAAGAATCGGTAGGGCCGAGTTTGGCTTTGGGTTTAGGTCAAATGTGGATATGGGAAAGTAGTTGAGGATTTTGGAGCATATCATTAAGCACATGAAGCAAGGGGCTCATTAAGCAACACCTCATCCCTCCTTGATAGTATTGGCTTTTCCTATGGACTCAATGTGATCTTGGACCACTAAAATGTAAAAAGAAGAGTCTTGAGCATATGAGCTAGAGCCAATCCTTTGTCCTTAGCATTTTGAGGGTGCCACTTTCACCATCCATGCCGTGCCAATCATTGAGATTTCTTGAAATGATCATCTTGGAATAGCATTAGCTCAATGAGCTATATGTTGTTATGAATTACCAAAACCACCTAGGGATAGTTGCACTTTCAATCTCCCCCTTTTTGGTAATTGATGACAACACATAGATCAAAGCTTCGACAAATAATAATAAGAATAAAATATATCGTTGCTTTGAGAAGTATGTGATAAGTAAGAGCTCCCCCTAAATTTGTGCATATTTAAAATTTGCTTTGGACTGCAAATGCACAAAGATTTAGAGTCATGGGTTACTCTTCCATGTCACATACATCTTGGTGGAGCGCTCAAAATGATAAGAATTGAATACATGCACTCATCACCAAGAAAAGTGAATGATCACATAAGATAGATAAGATATATCAAGCATGCATAAGTGTAGCTTATGATCAAACACATGATCATCAATGTCTCACAAGCATATCAAAGTATCGCAACCAAAAGGAAACAAAGTTTGAGAAACCACCAAATAAAGCAGGAGAGAATAAAAGCAACACACACTCTCTCTCGAAGCCTATGATCTATACATTTTTCTCCCCCTTTGGCAACAAGTTACCAAAAAGTTCCTAGAAAATGCATAGTGCTAGATCGACTCTCAGGCTTGATCTTCTGGTGGTGGTGGAGTCTGGATCACTCCACGGACGAAGTCTTCTGTAGACGTGGTTGGAGCTGGAGCTGAAGTAGATGCTGGAGCTGGTTGGGCTGGTGCTGTGGCTGGAGCTGAGGTGGTGGCTCTGGTGTCAGGAACTGGCACTGCAGTCGACCTCGGAGCTCGTGGCACTCTGGAAATGCATCAGTTGTAGTCTTCCCTCTCCTCTCCTGCATGTCATCTTGAAGTTGCTCCACTGCAGACTGAATCTCTGTTACTTTGACATCCATGTCATAGAACTTTTGTTCTATGATCCTCTCTAAGCTCTGCTAATTCTGAGTGAGGGTGGCCGGTCCTTTCTCAATCCTCAGTGTGGATGCAATCAAGTAACTAAGCTGCTCTTGCTTGTTTTTCAAGAAATACTCAGATGCCTCCTCTTGGGTTGGCATCTTGGCAGCTTTCTCCTTCCTTGCCTTCTCCTTCTGTGCTTGTGCTTGTGCAGATGATGGTTCATTCTCATTCATGACAACTTGATTGTCCTCAAAGTCTGGATGGATGGGCAGGTGTTCCTTGTCCAATAAGTATATGCCTGTGCCCATCTTGGAGTTTATCAACTCTTGGATCTGAGGGGCATAACCACAACTCCTCTTCTGATCTGCTGCAGTCCTCTTGATAGTCTCTACTATGAGGCTCATGACCTTGAATTTCTGAGGCACATCAAAGATATGAAGCAAGTTGATTGCATGGCCTCTGATCATCTTGTGATCACCTGACTTGGGCAACAGAGTGTGCCTAAGGATCCAGTTAATGGTTGGCAGCCCTGACAGAAGATAATGTACTGACCCAAACTTGAAAGTATCAAGTGCCTCGTTTGGAATTTCCTTGTACATGTTGGACATAGAGTTGTGGTCCATCTTCTTCTTGGCATATACATCCAAGTCATCTTCATTTTCCTCTGGGGCATTGATGAGCTGTGCCCACTCAGCAATAGTTGATTGGTACCTTGTACCTTCAGACATCCACACAATTCTGCCATCTGGATAAAAATGTGCTGTGGAGTAGAATTGCATGATCAGCTCTTCATTCCACTTTGTGAGCTTCTGCCCAACAAAGTCTGCTACTCCATAAGCATCGAAGCTGTCTTGAACTCCAGGATAGTGCTCTTCATTGTCCTTGATGTAGTTCCAGTCGACCCACCTCATGTCACAAACTATGGGCTTCTTATCTAGCAGCACTGTCTCATAAAAATCTTGCTGTTCCTTGGTGTGAAACCTGTAATCAACAGCAGTTCTTCTCCTTGAAGCATACGGATCTGCTTCTCTCCACTTCCTCAGCCCTGAATCTCTTCTGATTTTCATGTCCTCAGCCACAAGATGAGCATCATTCTGGTCTGGGTTCTTGGGCTTTAGCTTCCTGAGAACTTGGCCTTCCTCTTCTTCAGCAATGTTAGGCACTGGGGCCTTGTTCTTTTCAGCAGCTGGTATGCTCCTTGTGTTTCTCTTTGGAGCTGACTTGGCCTTTGATGCAGCTTTGGGTGCTTCTTTGGGCTTGGATGCAGTAGCCCCTAATCTTATAGCATCACCCATCAGCTTTTGTATCTTAGGTGCTGGAGCAGCAACCTCTTCTTCCTCTTCCTCTTCAGAATCTCTCATGATTGAGGATCTCCCAAGCACTCTAGCAGTGGTCTTTTTGATCCTCTCCTTCCTCTTCTTCCCTTCTGCAGCAGGCTCTTTGGGTTCCGGCTTTTCAGGAATCTGAGTTGAAGCTCTGGCCTTTGGCATAGGCTGCCTACCTGCTGGCCTTTTAATTTTCAATCCTGGCTTTGTGCTTTGAGCTGAGCCATACTCCTTCTTGAGCACTACTTTCTTGGAAGTAGCTCCCTCTTCCCCTGCCACATAATCCTCATCCTCTTAGTCTGAGGTTCTCTTCTTCCTTTGTCTGGTGGTACCTTTTGGCAAATTGCTAGGGGTGCTCCTACTGCCTTCATCTGAAGAACTGGAGGGACTAGTGACCTCACTCATGTGCACTTGCTCTTCTGACATGTTATGGCTGTCACTCTGATCTGACATGATGTAAAAGCTAACTGCTGACCCTGTGAAGAGTTTATAGATGAGGTAGAATAGATGAGCATCACAAAATGCAGAGATTTTTGCAAAAGAATGATTCAAAATCTTAGTTTTAGTTTCCCATAGATATCATATTGGATCTACCGATTTTTAAACTCGGTGATACCGAAGCAGTTTTGGAACCTAAACTAGTGAACTCGGTCAGACCGATTCACAGTTCGGTGGCACCGAGACTGCTAGGGTTTCACAAAGTTCCAAAATCGGTCACACCGATTAGTAATTCTCGGTCAGACCAAGTCTCACTTGTGCAATGGCATGAGCCAAATCGGTGGGACCAAGTTTTTCAACTCGGTGGGTCCGAGATGGTTTCGGCGGAAACCTAACCCTAAAATTTTCGAATCAATCCTATTCTACGAACGCATTGACTGGATAGGAGTGTTTCAATCGTGGCTAGAAACAATAAGATCACAATGTGCTAGGAATCAGATTTGGGATAGCACAAAGATCGAGTCCATACCCTAGTTCGGCGGAGACTCGCTACGGCGGCAACGGCGGGGTTGAATTCCGTTGACGGCGATGGAGACCAGCGACTGGAGGCGGCTGGCGGCGAGGAGACGATCCGGAGACCACGTTGGCAGAGCGAGCTATCGCGCGGGCGAAGGGGTTCAGAGAAATTTCCAAATTTTTGCCCATGCCTATATATAGCCCGACCCTGTCGGTGTGACCGAGTGGAACAACTCGGTGGCACCGAGATGCAAAACTGTATACAGTTATTGCAACTCGGTGTGACCGAATGGATCAAATCGGTTGCACCGAGATCGAAAATTCAGATCAACTTAATGATCTCGGTAGGACCGAAAGTAGGATATCGGTCAGACCGAGAATCACAAAGAGGTTTTGGAAGTTTAAGTCTATGACGAATCGGGGACTCCGAGTGCTCCTCACACAGAGTGGTTCGAATCTGACTTGATCAAATTTTGTGATGTAGCATGAATAGAGTTTGAGACGAGAAAAGCATAGATAGCTAGAGGAGGTTCTTAGGCATTCTTGTCCATCCACTTGGCATAAGGAAATAAAACCAAACAATCAAAACAACAAGTGGATGTCCTCGAATGAGTAAAATATGCAACCAACATGCTTACATAATAAAATGGCAATTGAAATATGTGACAAAGCATGCACAACCAATTCTAGCATCTATAAATCAATTGGCGATGACTAGGTCATCTATATATATGAGTATATTGACTTAGGAGTCAAGTCAGAACACTTGATCATAGGTCATACTCATTGTTTAAGCTCAAGTGGGGTTACCACTTTTACATAAAGCATTGTTGTGTTCACATCTTTAGAGTTGCTTTAGCTCAAGTCTTAGAGTAAAGCTCCCCCTAGATGTGATATCCCCCCTAAGAGGGATGAACTAACCTTGGGTTTTGTCGATGATGACTTCATGTAGATGTTGAAGATGTGGATGCTCAATGTTGATGTAGATCACTTGGAGCTATCCATTTGAGTGAATTGCACTTTCAATACCTACATGGGTTAGTCCCACAAGGAACAAACAAGGATATCCATAGACATAGAGTGATGCACACACAAGATGATGTCCATGACAACTTTTAGGTTACCTTGTCCCTTGTCTTACCAACAAGAGGGTTTGTGACTCCTTGAACTAGTGCAAGATGTGGAAGTTGATTGCACTTATTCTTGCCAAAATGATAAGAGTGAAGTATGTTGGCAGAGTCACCCTCAAGAACTCTCTAGTTCTTCTTCTTTTGGATCCACACCATCTTGATGGGAATCCTTGGAGTTGTAGTCGTACATGATGAAGTGGAACTTGAAGTGGTCTTGGGAATCCACTTGACTAAGGTCTTAGGAGCTTCTTCAAATGCATCAATTTCCTCTTGAAGCTTGTCCTTGCCTTTTTGCTTGTAGTCTTGTGGTGGAAGATCATCTTGAGCTTGTGTCCCCTTGAAGGAAGTAGGATCATACTTCTCTTGTTGAGGAACAAACTTTGTCTTGGGGTATTTATCTTCTTCCCACTCAACTCCATTGGCATTGAACTTTCGTTCAAAACCAACACCTTGATTCTTCCGGTGCCTTCCTTGCTTGCGCACAATTTACTCGAATTGCTTACTCCCGGCAAGGCTTTTGTACACTCCTTTCTCTATAATTCCCTTCAATAAGCTATTTTCTTGCTCAAGTGTAGCTTGGCTAAGAGAATCATTAGTGGAATCAAGATAACTACTAGAAGCAACAATATTGGATTTAGCATGATCATTGTTACTACTAGAGGAAGAATCTTTCTTGTTCTTGTTACTAGACTTGACTTAAGGCATGTAAGTGGATAAGAGTAAACGCTTGGCAATGTAAGAAGAACTTTTCTTGCAGAGATCATCATTGATTGCCTTTAAAAACTCATGCTCTTGCTCAAGATTGAGCTTTTCAAGGCGTAACTTCTCATGAGCCCTTAAAAGTTCTCGATGATCTTCGAAGATAGTTTCATGAGCTAACTTAAGAGTGTTTAGTTCTTTAGTTAGAGCCTCAATCTTCTCCTTATCATTATCATTCGTTTTATCTTGACTAGCATGATTAATTGACGTTTCATCATAGTATTCATCACTAGAGTTGTCAACAAGTAAATCATCATCACCTAACAAGTCATCTTCATCACTATTAAAATCAACATACTCGGGGTGTGTTACCTTAGGACCTTTGGTCATGAAGCATCTTCCACTTCCTTCATTTGGTGAGTCAAATATGTCATAGGAGTTGGCTGACACAAGTGCTAGACCGGCAACACCTTCATCTTGAGTATACTCGGAATCAGAGTGATAGCTTCTCTCGGAGTCATTGTCGGAGTCGGAGCCGGATACCCATTCACCAACATGAGCTTGATGTCTTCGTTTTGTGTAGCTCCTTGATGACTTGTCCTTCCTTTCCGAATCCTTGCTTCTCCGGGATGTTCTTCGTTCATAACGATCATCTCTACTCCTTCTCTCTCTTGATGGTGATTCTTCTCTTCTACTTCTTCTTTTGGAGAATCTTCTCTTCTCTTGTAGGGAGCCGTACACTCATTGGAATAGTGTCCGGTTCTTCCACAATTGTAGCAGTTTCGCTCTCGGCTAGAAGATCTTTTGTCATTGTAGGACCTTGACTTGTAGCTTCTATCTTTGCTTCTACTCTTGTAGAACTTGTTGAAGTTTTTCACCATTAGGCTCAATTCTTCATTGAAGTTTTGTTTGTCACTTGATGATGTAGGGGCTTCACATGAGGCTTTGTAGGCACCACTTGATTTGTTGTGAAGTTCCTCTTTATCCGTAAGTGACATCTCATGAGCAACAATTCTTCCAATTACCTCCGTTGGCTTGAGATCTTTGTAATTGGGCATCATTTAGATCAATGTGCACACGGTATCATATTTTCCATCCAAGGCTCTTAGAATCTTCTTGATGATGAATCTATCGGTCATCTCTTCACTCCCTAAGCCGGCAATCTCATTTGTGATGAGAGCAAGCCTAGAGTACATTTCAGCGACACCTTCACCATCCTTCATTTTGAACTTGTCAAGTTGACTTTGAAGCACATCCAATTTGGATTCCTTGACGGAGTCGGTACCTCCGTGCATATCAATCAAAGTGTCCCAAATTTCCTTTGCATTCTCAAGACGGCTGATTTTATTGAATTCTTCGGGGCACAATCCGTTGAAGAGAATATCACAAGCTTGAGCATTGTATTGCAACATCTTCAACTCATCCGCGGTAGCTTCACGGTTTGGTTCTCTCCCATCAAAGAAGTCACCATGCAAACCAACACACACAATAGCCTAAACGGCGGGGTTATGTCCAAGAATATGCATTTTCATTTTATGCTTCCAACTAGCAAAATTAGTACCATCAAAGTAAGGACCTCTACGGTGATAATTTCCCTCGCTAGACGCCATACTCTCCTAGGTTGTGAAACCAAGGCTATGACCACCAAAAGCAATGGAATTCAAAGCAAATGAAGACCAAAGCTCTGATACCACTTGTAGGATCGAAAGTATGTCTAGAGGGGGGTGATTAGACTACTTGACCAAATAAAAACTCAACCTTTTCCCAATTTTAGTTCTTGGCATATTTTAGCTATTTTAGGACAAGTCAAGCAATCATCACACAATTCAAGCAAGCATGCAAAGAGTATATTGGCAGCGGAAAGGAAAGCATGCAACTTGCAAGAATGTAAAGGGAAGGGTTTGGAGAATTCAAACGCTATTGGAGACACGGATGATTTTCCCGTGGTTCGGATAGGTGGTGCTATCCTACATCCACGTTGATGGAGACTTCAACCCACGAAGGGTAACGGTTGCGCGAGTCCACGGAGGGCTCCACCCATGAAGGGTCCACGAAGAAGCAACCTTGTCTATCCCACCATGGCCATCGCCCACGAAGGAGTTGCCTCCCTAGCGGTAGATCTTCACGAAGTAGGAGATCTCCTTGCCCTTACAAACTCCTTGGTTCAACTCCACAATCTTGTCGGAGGATCCCAAGTGACACCTAGCCAATCTAGGAGACACCACTCTCCAAGAAGTAACAAATGGTGTGTTGATGATGAACTCCTTGCTCTTGTGCTTCAAATGATAGTCTCCCCAACACTCAACTCTCTCTCACAGGATTTGGATTTGGTGGACAGAAGATTTGAGTGGAAAGCAACTTGGGGAAGGCTAGAGATCAAGATTCATGTGGTAGGAATGGAATATCTTGGCCTCAACACAAGGGTAGGTGGTTCTCTCTCAGAACATATGAGTTGGAAGTGTAGATGTGTTCTGATGGCTCTCTCCACGATTGAAGGGGAGGTGGAGGGGTATATATAGCCTCCACACAAAATCCAACCGTTACACACAATTTACCAATCTCGGTGGGGCCGAATTAACAAACTCGGTCGGACCGAAATAGTAAACCTAGTGACCGTTAGTGATTTTCGGTGGGACTGACATGCAACTCGGTAGGACCGATATGGTTAGGGTTAGGGCATAACGTAATCTCGGTGAGACCGATTACACAAACTCAGTGAGACCGATTTGGTAATAAGCTAACCAGAGAGTTGGCCAGGTAAACTCGGTGGGACCGATTTGCTCTTTCGGTGAGCCCGAAATGTTACAAAAAGGAAACTGAAAGTTTACATTGCAATCTCGGTGGGACCGATCCGCTTTTTCGGCGAGACCGAAAAGTTATGAAAAGGAAACAGAGAAATTGCAATCCCATCTCGGTGAGACCGAGATCCCTTTCGGTAGAACCGATTTGCTTAGGGTTTGGCAATGGCTATGACAAGTGAAACTCGGTGGCGCCGGGTTGAAAGAATCGGTAGGGCCGAGTTTGGCTTTGGTATTAGGTCAAATGTGGATATGGGAAAGTAGTTGAGGATTTTGGAGCATATCATTAAGCACATGAAGCAAGAGGCTCATTAAGCAACACCTCATCCCTCCTTAATAGTATTGGCTTTTCCTATGGACTCAATGTGATCTTGGGCCACTAAAATGTAAAAAGAAGAGTCTTGAGCATATGACCTAGAGCTAATCCTTTGTCCTTAGCATTTTGAGGGTTCCACTTTCACCATCCATGCCATGCCAATCATTGAGCTTTCCTGAAATGATCATCTTGGAATAGCATTACCTCAATGAGCTATATGTTGTTATGAATTACCAAAACCACCTAGGGATAGTTGCACTTTCACGTGGCCTCGCTGGCAACGGGCGGGGCCTCGGTGGAGCCGGCGATGTCCTCTATCTCGTTGCCGGCAGGCGACGCCTCGACGGAGCGGGGGAAATCCTCCCCCTCGTTGCCGGCAGGGTGGGGCCTCGGCGAAGCCGGCGGTGTCCTCTGCCTCGTTGTTGGCGCCGCGGTGCCTCGGCAGAGCAGGGCCTCGTCAACGCCGGCGGATCGGGGAATCGTCAGAGCCAGCATTGTCCTCTGCCTCGTCCTCGGTCTCGCCAAACAGCGCCTCGCCCGCTTCATCGCCCTCTTTGTAGGCGGCTAAGGGAGTCCTAGACTAAGGGGTCCTCGGGCGTCCGGCCAGTTATCCATGGGCCGGATTGATGAGCTGTGAAGACATGAAGGCCGAAGACTGCACCATGTCCGTATTGGACTCTACTTGGCGTGGACGGCAAGCTTGGCGACCAAAGATTCCTTCTTATGTAACAAACTCCATGTAAACCCTAGATCCCTTCAGTGTCTATATAAACTGAAGGGGATAGTCCGAAAAGGACACCACCTGTACTCATTACCATACCCATATAGGCCAGACTTCTAGGGTTTAGCCATTACGATCTCGTGGTAGATCAACTCTTTTAATACTCATATTCATCAAGATCAATCAAGAAGTAAGTAGGGTATTACCTCCATAGAGAGGGCCCGAACCTGGGTAAACATCATGTCCCCCGTCTCCTATTACCATCGATCCTAGACGCACAGTTCGGGACCCCCGACTTGAGATCCGCCGGTTTTGACACCGACATTGGTGCTTTCATTGAGATTTCCGATGTGACGTCGACAAAAGGTTCGATGGCCCCTTCAATCGTCAATAATGAGGCTGTCCAAAGAGGAACCTTCCGCCTCGGACAGATCTTCGTATTCCGCGACTTCGTACTGCGGGCCAACTCGCTTGGCCATCTGGAGCAGATCGACAGCTACGCCCCTAGCCATCAGGTGAGATTCGGAAGCTTGAACTATGTCGTGGATATCCATAAAGACTTGATCTTCGAGGGATTTGAACCCGCGGCGATCG
Source organism: Triticum monococcum (assembly GCA_034509565.1). Taxonomy (NCBI): domain Eukaryota; kingdom Viridiplantae; phylum Streptophyta; class Magnoliopsida; order Poales; family Poaceae; genus Triticum; species Triticum monococcum. The sequence goes on from CM067847.1 coordinate 577,131,114, forward strand.
CTCCCCCTCATCCCGATGAACGTGACTTAAATCTGTTATCGGATGACACCCAGGAGATGGTCCATGGGGCTGCAACAACCTTAGGGCCGAAGCAGATTGAGCCATCCGAGGCCGCAGAGTCCGCGGCGTTGGAGCCGCACATGGACTCAATGCCCTATAATATTCGCTTTAACGGAACTTCGGACTCGTCTCCAGTTATAAGTTCCGGATTATGTACGCCCGCGGACACCGAGCTAGATCGATTATCGATCTTCGAGTTCAGTGCCGGTGACATTTTCCAGCACTCGCCTTTGGGTGACGTGCTAAAATCTTTAAAGAATTTGTCCTTGGAGAAGGACTCACAGCCGAACTATGTCCGGTTCGAGCTAGAGACGAATGATGAGGAATCTTGCTTCCCACCGCCACCCACTTCATAGCCACCATCGATGACTTAGCCAACGAGCTTGACTATGGCTCCGAAGACATCGATGGTATGGATGACGATACCGACAAGGAGCAAGGCCAAGACCCGCCATTCACTGGAGGTTGGACGGCTACCTCTTCGTACGACGTGTGCATGGTTGATACACCTAAAGGATCTGGCGACAACAAAGAAGAGCTAGATGCGAATAAAACCTCCGAGACACAGTCCAAGCGCCGCCCCAAGCCCCGCCGCTCAAAGGACGGCAACACTAGCACCGGAGAAAATAGTACTCCGGGTGACGCCAAAAACAATGAGGACCCTGTCGGGGCTACATTCGAATAGGAACATGACAGCAGGCAAGACAACCCTGACGAAGATGCCATAGAAGATGACTCGGAGGATGATAGTTACCATCCACCCTCCAAGGAGGAGACAAGCCTTGGCAACTAAGACTTCATCATCCCTGAGGATCCTCTCGAGAAGGAGCGCTTTAAGCTTCAACTCATAGCCACTACAAGGAGCCTGAAAAAGAAACAACAACAGCTTCAAGCTGAACGAGACCTGCTCATCGACAGATGGACTGATGTCCTGACAGCCGAGGAATACGGCCTCAACCGCCCAGCGAAGAGCTACCCAAAACACAGACTGCTACCTCAATTCGATGAGGAGGCGCCGGAGCACATATCTCCCTTGCGTAATGCGGATCGACTACCACGTGGTCGGGACAGGGCGTCGGAACGGCCACCCCACGGTCGGGATAAAGTGGCAACTCAGGCCGAACAGCATACCGCCCCACCACCACATCAAAATAGGATGGAAGAGTCCAAAGTCATATGTACGACCTCCGACAGACCCTGGATAGTAGATCAGGACACACAAGATCGATCTACGAATCATGAGGACGTGCCTGGAGGCACGACGAGGGCTACCTATTCGGACGTGACAAACCTAGCGACGCTCGGGCCGAATGCCGCAGACGGACTCCTTCAGAGCTCCACCACGATGCGGCCCGATATAGAGGTGCCGCACACCCGCTATGCTTCACAGATGAAGTACTGGATCATGAATTCCCTGAGGGGTTCAAGCCCGTCAATATCGAATCATACGACGGCACAACCGATCCTGCAGTATGGATCAAGGATTTCATTCTCCACATCCACATGGCCCGAGGAGACGACCTCCACGCCATCGAATACCTCCCATTAAAGCTCAAAGGACCAACTCAACACTGGTTAAATAGCCTGCCTGAGAACTCCATCGGCAGCTGGAAGACCTTAGAAGAGGCTTTCCTCGAAAACTTCCAAGGAACTTATCTCTGGCCACCAGATGCTGATGACCTAAGCCACATAGTTCAACAACCCGGAGAATCAGCCAAAAAATTCTGGACTAGGTTCCTAACCAAAAAGAACCAGATCGTTGACTGTCCAGACACCGAGGCCCTAGCAGCCTTCAAGCACAACATCCATGACGAATGGCTAGCACGCCACCTCGGACAAGAAAAGCCGAAGTCAATGGCAGCCCTTACGGCACTCATGACCCGCTTTTGCGCAGGCGAGGACAGCTGGCTGGCTCATAGCAAAAACACAGCCAGCGAGGCAGGCCCCACCGAGGCCAAGATCAACACTGCCAAGCTCCGACGCAATAGACACAAATGCCAAAGCAACGGCGACAACACCGAGGACACCACAGTCAATGCCGGATTTAGTGCCTACAAGTCCGGCCAACGGAAGAAACCCTACAAAAAACAATGAAGGACCTTCCAGCCTGGACCGCATACTCGACCGTCCATGCCAAATTCACGGCACCCATGATAAGCAAGCCAATCATACCAACATAGATTGTTGGGTCTTCAAACAGGCTGGCAAGTTGAATGCCAAAAACAAAGAAAAGGGATCACCAAGTGAGGACAAGGATGAAGAGCCCCGGCAGCTGAACACCGGGGGACAGAAGAAATTCCCACCCCAAGTCAAAACGGTGAACATGATATACGCCATGAACATCCCCAGAAAGGAGCGCAAACGAGCACTCAGGGACGTCTACGCGGTAGAGCCAGTCGCCCCAAAGTTCAATCCATGGTCGTCATTTCCAATCACCTTCGATCGACGAGATCATCAAACTAGTATCCGCCAAGGCGGTTCGGCCGCACTGGTCCTTGACCCAATCATCGACGGATTCCACCTAACACGAGTCCTGATGGATGGTGGAAGCAGCCTCAACCTACTGTACCAGGATACAGTACAGAAGATGGGCATTAATCCCTCATGAATCAAACCAACAAAGACTACCTTTAAAGGAGTCATACCAGGTGTAGAGGCCCGCTGTACGGGCCCAATCATGCTGGAGGTGGTTTTCGGTTCTCCGGACAACTTCCAAAGCGAAGAGTTAATCTTCGTTATCGTCCCCTTCCGCAGCAGCTACCACGCACTGCTCGGACGAACCGTGTTTGCTACATTCAACATAGTGCCACACTATGCATATCTTAAGCTCAAGATGCCTGGTCCACGCAGCGTCATAACAGTCAATGGCAATATGGAACGCTCCCTCCGAACAGAGGAGCAAACCGCCTCCCTAGCTGCAGAAGTACAGAGCAGCCTTCTCAAGCAGCATTGTAATCTAGCTGCCGAGCCCCCGGACACCATCAAGAGCTCGACTAGCATTTCGGCCTCTGTCCCAGCCCCAATGAGGTAGTGGCATTCGTACCACGCGTACACAATTACACTCTCAAAATTCCATGGACATCGACGGAGGCACGAGATAACTCGGGGTCTACAATGCGGCAAAACCGATCCAGGACACACATACTTTCACTTCTTTTTCTTGTTTCAGGCACCTTTTTCTGCGGGCCTGATATCAAGTCCTTTAGAAGGTTTGTAATACAACGGAGGCAAGCAACACAGGTGTGTAGCGTAACCTTTATACGTTCTTCTTGATGGTATTCATACTTATTTCTCAGGACGCGCATGCTGCACCCTATTGATTCCGGCATGTTAAATGGCTGATACTTCTTGCACCATCTGTACAAGATACGCCTTGACGTATCCATCTAGTTATAATAAAAATGGTTCGTGGCCCAGTTTCTGTGGTTTTCGCTTCTTACTTTGTTTTATTTTGATCTGCTTATTTGCTGCATTGACACTCTTTTATGTTCCATATTCGCTAGGGGCTACCTGTCGCCCCACAATACGGTAGGACAGTCCAAACACTTCTTATATATAAGTTCGGCACCCCGAATTTAGCATTATATGCATTGTCTCTGAATCATGTCTTTGGTCAATAGTTGGGTTGCCCGGCTCCTGTGCTTTCTACCCTATGTTCCACTCCATCGGCTAGGGTAGTAAAGGGAGAACTACTATGATTGTGCCCTGGCTTTGACCAAATGAGCACCACAGTAGAGAAAGCCAAAAACTGACTGTCATGATGTGGCAAGAGCCGGTCAGCTACTCGAGGGTTGCAAATTGTTGGAGATTTTTTTTCACACTACGCGAGAGATCGGCACTTCCCGATCTAATGCTAACAGTACTCTCGCTTAAACCAGGGGTTGCGCCCATGATTTATTATAAAACTCCCATGGCTAAGTGAGGGCGTTAAAGCCATAAAGTCTGATTGCCTTGTTCGTTGTGCTAAACAACTCCTTCAAGGACCATGTAATTGGATCAAGATTGTTTAGATTCCATCTCGAACACCTTCGTACTATCAACGTGAGGGCAGAAGCCGACGACTGGCCAACCCTCAGATTACACACAACACGGCCGTACAGGAGGAAACAATTCAAAGCATAATAAAATTACTTCACAAAAACTGGCTTTGTTCCCATAATACAAGACAAAGGCAACATGAATACATTTATTCAAATACAATGTCCTGTGAACATTGTGCCGCTACAAGTCGAGACCCTTCTACGACTGTCGGGTGTTGGGTGCGACATATGCCAAAGGATGGCTTATCATGGTGGGGGCGAGTAGAACATCGCCGGTACTGGAAACGGGATGAGGCGAAGACATGCACGCCGGCGAATCTTACCCAGCTTTAGGGCTCTCTGGGGAGATAATACCCCTACTGCTGCTCTACGGGGTCTCTGCATGATCACTATGGCAAAGTGTTTACACGATTGCTCCTTGAGCTGTTTCCTAGAGGTAGGAGAAGGCAAGGCTAGCTCTCTCCTTCCTATATGATCTGGTCTAGTGCTAATGGATTCCAACCCTTTGCATGGGTGCCCAGGGGGGATTATATAGGCCTACCCCCCAGGGGCAGAATGGTAATCCGGCTGGACGCGGGCCCAGCCGTCAGTGCCTCTGGCCTCCGTCTTCTCTGCCAACTGCTGGGGCCTGCTGACTGGCTCGGTACGGAGCCGACAGGCCGCGTCCGCCGCGGGCGGGTCTTGTCGGCTGCTGATTACTATAGCCGTGCTTCTAATGACGCGGGCTTGGTCATGGAGTCATGGCAACAGCCCCGCTGCCTGGCGGGCGATCACTATTGCCACTCTCCGCCACATCTGGTTAATGGCGCGTGGGCCCCGGGGGAGGTGCTGGCCAACTCTCGGTGGCCGACTCCCAACGGGTCCGACTGGTGGCGCACTTGCCGTCTTCTGGGGTCCCACTGGCTGGTGGGACCCACCGCCCCAGGGTCGTACAAACAAGCCGTCGTGGGCGCAGGATTCGGTCGAGTGGTGCTGATGTCAGGGCCGGCATGGCAACAGTGCCACGCCGCACGGAGATCTCCACGGGTACGGCGTACTATGGCCATGCCTGCCCCTGGAAAGGGGCGGGAGCAGGCTTCACTGTAGCCACTCCCCTATCCTATCCCTCTTGATGAGGACATGGGGTTTGTTGGAGTCGCGGTCCGACTCCCCAAGGTCGGCTTCTCGGGAAGTCATCAGTCAGGAGTCGGCTTATCCTGATGTCGTTCCTGGGACTCGGCCACGAGTGGCTAGTCGGTTGCCTTGCCGCCGACTTCTCAAAAGGAGGCTCTGTGTCCTGGGGTCTTGAGGGGCGCAGCCTGCCCCGATGTCTTGAAAGGTTCTGAGGCTCGGGTTAGCCTACCCGTGGCCCATTACTCCGACAGTAGTCCCCGAAGCTGATGAGGCGCCGCGGACGATCGACCGAGGGGCCTCAGCAGTTTCTCTTTCCGGGTGCCCGAGGCATGGTTCTTGCTTGACTTCCGCCGGGCCGACTAGAAGGAGTCGGACCCGCCCAACGCTGACTTGCACAATATTTCGAACATCGCGGCGGGATCCAAGTAGCGTGTCGGCTAAGCTTCCAGGCCGCAGCCCGTTCCGGGCCCGTCACGTGGCAACACGCGGCCGGGCCAGTCTGCCAGCCTACGTGCATGACAGGACATGCCCGTAGGTGGGGCCCGCCATTACCGCGGCTTGGCGCTCGAGCGGATCCGCTGTGGCCCGAGCGGACGGTTGGGATTCCTGTGAAGTTACTGCGTGCATTAACTTTGTCGTGGAAACGTGGGGGTCGTGGGGTCATGGGTGCAGTAAATCCCACGACCGCCCCCTTGGCTTCACAGCCCATGAGGCTATAAGTAGGGGGAGGAGGGGGGCACGTCAGAGCACGCGCGCCCCTCCTTCACACTACTCCTTGCTCTTCTTCTTCTTCTTCTTCTTCTTCTTCTTCTTCTTCTTCTTCTTCTTCTTCTTCTTCTTCTTCTTCTTCTTCTTCTTCTTCTTTTTCTTTTTCTTCTTCTTCTTCTTCTTCTTCTTCTTCTTCTTCTTCTTCTTCTTCTTCTTCTTCTTCTTCTTCTTCTTCTTCTTCTTCTTCTTCTTCCTCGCACCGCCGCGCGCCCAAGCTTTGCCGAACGCCGCGGCGATCCGCTCACGATGAGTTCTTCTTCTGCCGCCGCGCCTCCCTTGGTGCATTCCGGCACCTGGGATGGCTCAGAAGTTCATGACGACCACATCGAGTTCCTCCGCAAGACTCGTCGGCTCCCCAGCGAAGATTACATGCGGGTTTCGCCTTGCGCCGAGGGGGGAGATCTCTCCAGCACCAGGGGAGGGCGAGCGGGTTATCTTCCGCTCGCACTGCCTGCGCGGTTTCGGGCTGCCGGCGAGCAGCTTCTTCCACTCCTTTCTGGAGTTCTACGACCTCCAGCCGCAGCACCTCGTGTCCTTGTGTGAAGGCTTCCTCGGAGTCCTCCCCACCCTCGAGCTTTGGGGGAGTTCTTCTACTCCAAGATCGGCACCCAGGCTGTAGGCGTGCCGGCTCAGTGCAGCGCGTTCATCGCCGTGCGGAGGTCGGGGGCCGACAACCCCTTCCCCACCATCAAGCTGATAAAGTCGGTGAAGATGTGGCAGCGATCATACTTCTACGTGAAGAGCGTCTTCGCGAGGGGCGATTGGGTCAACCTGCCGGCTTTCGAAGTCGGCCTGCCGGCTGGGAGACTGCCCAACTGGTTGTACCGGGCCAAGTCACTGACGCTTGCGGGAGCCGGCGCCGTCGCGCGACTCCGAGTGCTGATGCATTCGGAGGGCTTGACTGGTCCAGACCTGCTGGCCACCTTCATGGCGCGCCGAGTTCTCCCGCTCCAAGGTCGCCCCCACATGATATGCCAAATGAGCGGGCACCGTGACCCGAGTCGGATGTGCACCACGGACATGCCTCACGAGGAGGTGGCCTACATGGTGAACTATCTCTCGAACAGCAAGCTCCTGGAGGACTGGCGGTTCGGCAAGGATCTGTACTCCCGTGCCAACCCCCACCCACAGTGAGTTGCCTTTTCTTTCTTTCTTTGAATTGTCTTCTTTCTTGCCGAGTTTGTTTTGTGTGACCTGACCAGTCGGCTTTGGTCAGAATCCCCTCCTCCATCCACCAGCGGCACCACGGGGCCGGCCCGCGAGTTCCTTGCCGACCGGGCGGAGAGCGACGTCGACGACCCCGATCTGGGGGCGGCGGCCTTGGAAGACGACACCGAGGGAGGAGGCGGCCCGCGGCTCGGGGCCAGTCCAGAGGACTGGCCTGATGATGATGAGGAGGTCGCCCCCCGCCACCGGCCAGGAGCCAGCCATCCCGGCGCGGGCTCTTCTGCCGCGTCGGGTGCGCCAGGCGGCGGGAAGAAGCGCAGGGCCGTGCCAACTTTGTTCGGCAGTCGGCCGAAGAAGCCCAAGAGTTCGGCTGCGGCGACCAAGCAGGACGAGGCGGCCGCGAAGGCCATCCGCTTCCGCAAGGAAGTAAAGAAGCCGCCACTGGTCTCCGCGTGAGTATTCCGTCTTAACGCTTTATTCTTTCTTTGTAGCTTTTGTCTGAGTCTTTTACTTGCTTCCCTTGCTTCAGGGCTCCCCTCACTCTTGAGAGGGTTGTCGCCGCCTCCGTCATGGGGCCAGCGGAGACGTCCATCACCACTCGGCGGATTGACCCCGCCGCCGACCTCCGGGAGGCGACGGAGCGGAACGCGCAGGAGAAGCGCAACGAGGAAGAGGCCAGCCGCCTGGAGAAGGTGGAGGCCGATAAGGTGGAGGCCGATAAGGCGGAGGCCTCCGCCAAGAAGAAACTGGCGGAGGCCGAGGCCACCGTCGCGACGAAGCGGCAGGCTAAGGAGGTCGCGCACCGCCAATCGGCGGTGTTCGTCACCCCGCTGAATTCTGCACCGCCGCCTCCGGAGTTCACGGGGCAGACTAGGGAAGCCGGTGGCGAGAACCCCATCATGGAGAGGGAAGGCGGCAACTCCTCCACGTCGGACGTGATCGTTCCGCCGCCACCTCCGCCGCCGTCTGGGAGTGCGCAAGGCAAACAGCCGGCGAACCCGCCGGTGCCGCCGACTGAAGACGAGGCCGTGGCGAGGCTACTCCTTCAAGTCGGCTCGCCAACGCGCCGCCGTCTTGAGAAGGCGACTTCGGCGCCATGCCCCCTGGAGACTGGCACCGCCAGCTCGGCGATCCCATTGGGTGGGTGCGAGGAGGCATCACGGGGCCGCTGAACTAGGCACTTCTGGACGACCAGACGAAGCTGCGAGATGAGGGCGACGCGATCTAGAACTGCACCAAGGCATACCTGGCATCGCGGGCAGCCGTCCGAGTATGCTTTCTCTTTGGTCCTTGTTTTCTTGTTCCTCTTTGTGGGGGCACGCCAGCGCACCCACTGGGTGTAGTCCCCGAGTTTCGGGCCGGCTGCTGAGCACGCGGCCCGGAACTCCAATTGGTGAGTTCCGGGTACTTACTTTTGTTTGAAATATTTGTCGCAGGACTACCACAACCTCCGTGTCACTGCCTTCAACCGCAACATTGAAGAGCTGGGCAAGCGGACCGCCGACTTGTCGGAGAGCCAGAGTGAGTCCTTTTTCTTCTTTGCGAGGGCGCGCTGGGGCACCCGCGGGCTGTAGTCCCCGAGATTCGGGCCGACTGCTGAGCAGTCGGGCCGGATCTCCCCGGCGACCTTCTTTATTGATGACTTAATGCATTCTTTATTCCTTCTCTTCAGAAGGCAACGCTGCTCTTCAACAGCAGCTGAGCGAAGCCAACTCCGCGTTGCGCGCTAAGGGGGAGGAGTGCAGCAAGCTCACCACAGAGCGTGATCTGCTGGCCACACAATTGGTAGAGCAGAGGGAGCTGCTTCGAAGACGTAGAAGGAGCCGGAAGAGGCGGAAGCCGCCCTCCTGGCCGAGTTCGCGAGTGAGCGCTCCTCCTGAACTGACAAAGAGGCAATGCTGGCCTCCGGCTTCCATGAGATTGAAGACATTGTTGATGGTGAGTTTATTTACTTTCTTTCTTCGAGCTACCGATTATAAGTCGTGCCGACTCCTGATTTTTGACTTTCTTCTTCGTTTTTTCCTTCTTGGCAGACTTCTTCCCCGGGCACTTGCAGGCCGCCATCCAAGCCATCGAGGCTGACCGTGAAGGTCGGAGGGCGGAAGGCGCAGAGATCGCTGCCGACGCCCCCCCGAACCCTTGATGAGCATATCCTGAGCATCGAGGCTCGCCTTCGGCCGACTCACCGGATGCTGTGCCGACTTCAACGTGTCGGCGCCCAAGCGATTGTTGCCCTATGGATGGACATGCAGGCTCCGCGCACCCCCAGTTGGACTGCCGACTGGCTGGAGGTCGCGGCTGGTCGTCTTGAGGCTTGGAAAGGTTCCTCGGCCCGAGTTGGAGCGCGCCGGGCCATGGAGTTCGTCAAGGCGTGGTATCCGGGGCTGGACCTAGACCGGCTGGCCATACTCCGGTCAGAGGCCCAGCCGGAGCTGGCAGTCGTGGAAGACGCCTTCGTCAAGCGTGCCGCGGCGATCAGCGAGTACACCGACACCAGCATCTTCGTCCCTGAGCGGTCTGAAGACGGTGTGGAGGTACCTCCGGAGTGGTTTGGGATGAAGCAAGACTACGGCGAGGTCTCGGCGGAGGTGATCGACTCCAGCGTCGAGGAGGAAGGCGAGGCGGAGGACGGAGGCGAGACGGAAGCACCAGAAGACGGAGCGGATGGCCAGCCTCAGCTCGACCGTGCCTCCAGCAACGAGCCACGTGCGACTGAGCCGACTGCCGCCGGAGGCGATCAAGCTGAGACTGCCTAGCCGGCCGCCCCACAGCCTGACGCTGCCGTCTCCTCCGACCCTCCGAATCCGTCTGCCGCATCTTAGCCTGCCGCCTCATCTTTATTTTATCTGCTTTAGTAGTCTTTGAAGAACTTGTTAATTCGCACAATTCCACCCGCGGGGTGTATTTTGAACTTCTGCTCGAAGATTTGGCCAAGGGCCTATGTTATGTAAATATTTATCCAAATTCTATCTTTTCTTGGTCATTGCTCTTTTGGCTTTTTCCTTTGGCGCTTTCCCTTAGTTGCATGTCTTGCTAGTCGGACAGCCGCTCTGCGAACTGCCGTTGGATCAAATGCTTGGCTACTTTGGGAAGGCAAGTACTTAGCCGTTTTAGAGTTTTTGAGCAAGTTGAATAGAAGGTGGCAAGCCGACTATTCAAGAGTCGGTTTGTGAAAAAAGGCTGGAAGCCGGCTTAAGCTATGTTTTATGCTTTGAGTCCTTAGCCATTTTTTTGTGAGCACCCATTCTACCTTACTCATGCCCACCGTACAGTCGCTCTGCGAGCTGCGGCTTCTGACAGGAGATGGCTTAGGCGCCACACACTACTTGTCCGGCTGCAGGAAGCATTTCATAGTGCAAGGCGGCAAGTCCCCGGGCCGACCTGTCGAGCCCGGTGCCAAGCGGCATAACAAAGAGTAACATACTCGTAGGCATAATTTTTATCATATAGACAAAAGAGGGTAGTCCCCGAGCTCGCCGTGGGGGGGGGGGGCGAAGTCTTGGTACTTTAATACAAAAGGTAACGTGGTACATACTGCATCAGCTGTAAAATCTTCGGAGGAGATTTGCATTCCATGGCCGCTCTGTCTCTTTGCCGGAGTCATCCCTCTTGGAGCTCGGGGCTTCTGAGCGTCGATCAGGTAGTAGGAGCCGTTGCCCAGCACTTTGCTGATGATGAAGGGGCCTTCCCAAGGCGCCGACAGCTTGTGCTGGCCGGCTGTTCGCTGGATCAGTCGGAGCACAAGGTCGCCCTCTTGGAAAGATCTCGGCCTGACCTTCCTGTTGTAGTATCTGCGCAGGCTCTGCTGGTAGATGCTGGACCGGCTGAGTGCCAACAGCCGACCCTCTTCCAACAGATCGACGTCGTCTTGACGTGCTTCTTCTACTTCTTCCTTGGTGTACATGGTGACTCGCGGGGAGTCGAACTCTATGTCCGTTGGGATGACGGCTTTAGCACCATAGACGAGGAAGAAAGGCGTGAAGCCAGTTGACTTGTTTGGAGTCGTGCGCAGACTCCAGAGGACGGCTGGCAACTCATCGAGCCAGCAGCCAGCCGAGCACTCCAGAGGCTCGATCAGTCGGGGCTTGATGCCGGACAGGATGAGGCCGTTTGCCCGCTCCACCTGGCCGTTTGACTGTGGATGGACGGCGGATGCTAGGTCCAGTCGGATGCCCAGTGTCGCACAAAAATGGGCCAAGGCGCCTTTGGCAAAATTCGTGCCGTTGTCGGTGATGATGACGTGTGTTATGCCGTACTGAATTGTGATATCGGAGATGAAAGTCACAGCAGTCGGACCGTTTAGTTTCTTGATTGGCTTTGCTTCTATCCACTCGGTGAACTTGTCCACTGCGACAAGTAAGTGAGTTAAGCCACCTCGTGCCGTCTTGAATGGTCCCACCATGTCTTGACCCCAAACTGCGAAAGGCCAGGCAATGGGGATGGTCTTGAGTGCAGAAGCCGGCTGATGCGGCTTGGAGCGGAACTTCTGGCACCCTTTGCATTTTTGGACCAATTCCTTGGCCTCTTCTAAGGTCGTTGGCCAAAAGAAACCGTGTCGGAAAGCTTTGGCGACAAGTGCTCTTTAAGCCGCATGGTGGCCGCACTCGCCTTGGTGGATGTCTTTGAGAATTGCTTGGCCTTGCTCTTGCTCTACGCAACGCTGGTAGACACCAGTGACGCTGCGCCTGACCAGCTCTCTGTTGACTATGGTGTAGGTTGCCGCTCGACGCTGTACTTGCCGAGCTAAGGTCTCATCAGTTGGCAGCTTTTTTCTCACCAGAAATTTGAGGATGGGCTGGGCCCATGAGGGTGCTGCTATTACTTCGACTGCCAGAACTGCGACTTGGACGAGGGCGGCTGGGCTGGGAGGCGGCAGGTTGGAGTCAACAAATGCTTGCTGGGTTAATGAGGTCCCCGGGACGACTGGCGCGGCACTTGGGCCAAGTTCTGGAGTCTTCGAGCCCGCCGCCGCAGTCCCCGGGCCGGGTTCTGCAGTCCCTGGGCCGGCCTCGACTGTGGCGGCTTTGGAGCCATCTGCCAAAATCCCCGTACCGTCTACCGGGGCTCTAGAGTCGGATTCGACTTCTTAGGGAGGAGCCGGCACGAAGATGGAGTCTGATTCTAGTGAAGGCTTGACAGACGGCTTGAGGAGGCGTTGAAGGGCGACACCGGATGGTATTGCTTGGCGGGTAGAGCCGATTCGTGCCAAGGCGTCTGCTTGGTCGTTGTCGTTTCTTGGCACACGGAGGAACTCGCTCCCCTCGAAATACCCACTGAGTTGCTGCACGAGGAAATGGTAACTCGCCATGTTTGCATCTTTGGCGTCCCACTCGCCAGACGACTGCTGGACCACTAAGTCTGAGTCGCGATAACACAGGATCCGGCGAATGCCGAGTTCTTTGGCAAGCCGGAGCCTGTGAATGAGCGCCTCGTACTCGGCGACGTTGTTGGGGGCGGCAAAATGGATTTGCAGTGCGTATTTGTGCTTGTCGCCTTTAGGAGAAGTGAGGACAACACCGGCTCCCAAGACGGTGCGCATCTTGGAGCCGTCGAAATGCATCCACCAATGGGTGGAGTCGGGCGCTGGAGGTAGGTACTGGGTCTCGGCCCAGTCGACAAGAAAGTCGGCCAGTGCTTGTGACTTGATGGCGGTGCGGGGCTGGTAGTGGATGGTGTAGCGAGCTAGCTCTATGGCCCACTAGGCCACTCAGCCAGAAGCATCTCGGCTTCCGATGATCTCGGCAGGTGGGGCCGTGCAGACCACAGTAATTGGATGCTCTTGAAAGTAAGGCTTCCATTTCATGGCGGTAAAGTGCACGCATAACACATCTTCTGGTAGTGGGGGTAGTTCTGCTTGGAGGCCGACAGTACTTGGCTCAGGTAATATACCGGTCTCTGGATAGGTAGTGCCTTGCCTTCCTCCTTGCGTTCCACTACAATGACCGTGCTGACTACCCGGCTGGTGGCGGCGATGTGCAGGCGCATAGGTTCCTTAGGAGTCGGAGCCGCCAGAATGGGTGGAGTAGTCAGCATCTTCTTCAACTGGAGAAAATCTTCATCCGCCTTGTGGTTCCACTCGAAAAAAGTGGTCTTCTTCATGAATTGGTATAAGGGGAGTGATTTCTCGCCCAACCGACTGATGAATCGGCTGATGGACGCCAAGCAGCCGGTGAACTTTTGCATGTCCAACAGTCAGCTGGGTACCTCCATCCTCTCAATGGCCTTGATCTTTAGAGTGTTGCATTCTATGCTGCGTTCAGAGACCAGGAAGCCAAGGAGTTGGCCAGCTGGTACTCCAAAGACACACTTCTCGGGGTTGAGCTTGATCTGGAATCGGCACAGGTTCTCAAAGGTCTCTTTGAGGTCTTCCAGCAGTGTTCCACGCTTTTCCGTCTTCACCGCCACATCGTCTACGTAGACGTGGGCGTTTCTCCCGAGTTGCTTGAGGAGGCACTTCTGCATGCAACGCTAAAAGGTGGCACCGGCATTCCTCAAGCCGAACGTCATGGTGAGGTAGGAGAAGGCTCCAAACGGCGTGATGAAGGCGGTCTTCAGTCTGTCAGCCGGGTTCAGCTTGATCTGGTGATATGCTGAATATGCATCCAAAAAGCTCAACACCTCGCATCCGGCAGTGGAGTCTAGCACCTGATCAATTCTTGGTAGAGCAAACGGGTCCTTGGGGAAGGCCTTGTTGAGTCTCGTGTAGTCAATACACATTCGCCACTGTTTGTTCTTCTTCAGTACCAGGACCGGTGTAACACCCCGGATGTAATTTACCTTACATGTATCCCAACTCTTGCCGTTTCCGGCACTAAGTTATTTTAATTCCTCGGGTTCGGGTTTTTGTCTCCGTGTGATGTTGTCGTTGTCATGCATCTCATATCATGTCATCATGTGCATTGCATTTGCATACGTGTTCGTCTCATGCATCCGAGCATTTTTCCCCGTTGTCCATTTTGCATTCCGGCGTTCCTATCTCCTCCGGTGGTCCTTTCTACCTTTTCGCGTGTGTGGGCGCTAAACATTTCTGAATTAGACCGAGACTTGCCAAGCGGCCTTGGTTAACTACGGGTAGACCGCCTGTCAAGTTTCGTACCATTTGGACTTCGTTTGATACTCCAACGGTTAACCGAGGGACCGAGAAGGCCTCGTGTGTGTTGCAGCCCAACACCCATCCAATTTGGCCCAAAACCCACCTAAACCCTCTCCATCATCTAGAGCGTTCGATCACGATCACGTGGCCGCAAACCGCACCTCATTTGGACTCTCCTAGCTCCCTCTATGCCTATATATAGATCCCCTCCCGAAATTTTCGGGTCTTCTTCCCCCTAACCCTAGTCTTCCCCTCCTCACGCCGCCGGACGAAGTCCAGCCAGGACGGACATGTCCAACCTGCACCGCGCCGCCACGTGTCCCCACGGGCGCCCACTTGGCCGCCGACCGCGCGGGCCTGCCAGGCCCGGAGCCGGCCCCACGGCCCAACCGCCGAGTGCCGCCGCGTGCCTCTTTCTCCGCCCGACCCGGCAAGCTCCTTGCCGCCTCACCTCGCCGCGCCGCCGTCTTCGCCTCGCCGCCCGCCGCGCCGCCGCCGCCCCGCCTCCTCGTCGTCGGCGCCCACCTCACGGTCCGGGCCCTCGCCGGTCTGCGCCGCCGTCCCTCTGCGCTCCTCCACTCCGCCAAGTCCCCCTCCGGCCGGCGCCCTCCTCGCCGCCCTCCTCGACGAACGCCAGCCGCCGCGTCCACTGTCCCCGGTGATCCTCGGGATCCGTTCCGACCGGATCCAGATCTGGATTTGAGATCCGAAGGGTTGACTTTCCCCGAAACCCTAATTGTATTTGCATTTTTCATCATGCTATAACTCCGCATCAGTAGCTCCGTTTTGCGCGTGTAGTATATCAAAATGTTCGCCTTAGAGAGAACATCATTTCATATCATTGCATCATTTTCAGTTGAGCTCATTTTGATGCCCGAAATGCTGTTGGAAGAGAGCTATTTGAGATAATTGTCAGATCTGCTGCATCAAATAGCTATTTGTCATTTTTGCCATGATTTCTGTGTGCATGATATGCTCCTGAGCTCTACATGAGTTTTGTTATATGACATGCCATCTTTAAAGAGGTGCTTACCATGTATTTTTGTGATATGTGTGGTGACTAGCACAAGCTTGCAAAGTAGTGCATTTGTTAACGATGATTTTAGGGACTTAGAATTTCTCTAAGTCCTTGATCTGTTTTTATCAATATGCCATATGTTCATGTTATTTCCTAGTGATCCGTGCCTCTTTTGAGGATGATCCGTAAGGATGATTTGTTAATATTGTGGTGCTATAGCCATCCATATCTTTGTTTGTAATTATGGAGCACCCTAGCTTGATTCAATCGACCTCTACTTTTGCTATTTCGTGAATCCTGGCAGATTGTTTACTTGTTAACGATTTTGCCGAGGATGTTGTTATTGATCCGTGCATGCTATGTTGTTGTTATTGCCATGTCGAGCTTCTATGATATGTATTCTTGATGGGTGTATGCTTAGTTTGTCATGCGTTGCTCTGTAGTGAGTGCATCGAGCTTGTAAACATGCCTACTCGTTAACATATTTGCGTGCTCCAGTTTTTCACTAAGTCTGAGATCTGATTATGTTTTTGCCATGTTCACATGCTTGCAATTGTATTTTCTGATCCCTTTTGGCTCAAGGTCACTAAGGGACTTTCGTTAAGTGCTTTGAGTAGCTTCATGTCATGCCTTGATTTGCTATGTTAAGTTCCTTTAGCATATAGTTTTCATACTCCAAAGTGTGCTATGTGATGTTAAATTCCAGACTTGTGTTAATTTCACTAAGTCTGAAACCTGTTATCGTTTGCATTTTTTCCATGCTTGTTTGAACCTGTTAATGGATGAATTGGCCGTAGCTCAGTGTTCATATTTTGTCAAGAATCATGAGTGGATCCCTGCCATGTATTTTGTTGCCATGTTTGAGTGCTGTAGCATAATTATCTTGATGCATTTAGATGGTTACTTGCTGTTTATCGCAGACCGGTGCCATATTTGTTTTGCTTGCCATTTCCAAACCGTGCATCCGATTCCGGTGATCTTTATATTGATTTCAACCGAAATCACCTCACCTTTCCAGTGGCACTCTTGGATTTCCATACTGAGGCCAGGTTCAATCATTCCTTGTCAGATCTTGCATTTGCATCGCTTATCGCATCCCGCATAGCATACCATGTTTGCATCATATTTGTTTGAGCTTTGCACGTGGTTGATTGTGTTCCTTTTTGCTTGTTTGTCTTGTTTGGGTAGAGCCGGGAGACGAGTTCGCTAACGAGGATCCCGCTGAGTTTTCTTACAAGGACCAAGTCAACTCTGACAACTTTGCAGGCAATATGATCATACCCTCGAAATCACTTCTATCTTTGCTTGCTAGATGCTCGCTCTTTTTCTATGCCTATGCTACGATGCCTACCACTTGCTTATCATGCCTCCCAAATTGCCATGTCAAACCTCTAACCCACCATGTCCTAGCAAACCGTTGATTGGCTATGTTACCGCTCTGCTCAGCCCCTCTTATAGCGTTGCTAGTTGCAGGTGAAGTTTGGAAATTGTTCCTTGTTGGGACATTGTTTATTGTTGGGATATCACTATATTATCTTGTTATCTTAATGCATCTATATACTTGGTAAAGGGTGGAAGGCTCGGCCTTTTGCCTAGTGTTTTGTTCCACTCTTGCCGCCCTAGTTTCCGTCATATCGATGTTATGTTCCCGGATTTTGCGTTCCTTACGCGGTTGAGTGATAATGGGAACCCCTTGACAGTTCGCCTTGAATAAAACTCTTCGAGCAATGCCCAACTTTGGTTTTACCATTTGCCACCTAGCCTTTTTCCCTTGGGTTTCACTGACTCAAGGGTCATATTTATTTTAAACCCCCGGACCAGTGCTTCTCTAAGCGTTGGTCCAACCAAGAGCACCGTGCGGGGCCGTACGCTTAGGTTATTCGGTGTTCCCTAAGAACGAGATATGTGCAGCTCCTATCGGGATTTGTCAGCACATTCGGGCGGTGTTGCTGGACTTGTTTTACCATTGTCGAAGTTGTCTTGTAGAACCGGGATACCGAGTCTGATCGGAATGTCTCGGGAGAAGGTTTATCCTTCGCTGACCGTGAGAGCTTGTGATGGGCTAAGTTGGGACTCCCCTGTAGGGATTTGAACTTTCAAAAGCCGTGCCCACGGTTATGGGCAGATGGGAATTTGTTAATGTCCGGTTATAGATAACATGAACCTTAACTTAACTAAAATGAATCAACTATGTGTGTTACCGTGATCGTCTCTTCTCAGCGGGGTCCGGGAAGTGAACACGGTGTTGGAGTAATGTTTGCCGTAGGTTGTTCTATAGTTCTTCGTTCATGCCTTGCCTTCTCTTCTCGCTCTCTTTTGCGAACAGGTTAGCCACCATATATGCTACTCGCTTGCTACAGCTCCACATATTACCTTGCCTTACCTATAAGCTTAAATAGTCTTGATCGCGAGGGTGCGAGATTGCTGAGTCCCCGTGACTCACAGATTACTTCCAAACCAGATGCAGGGCGCGATGACTCCGTTCCAGATGATGCGCTTGAGCTCAAGTGGAGTTTAATGAAGACTCACGCCATTACTATATGTCTTTCCCTGATGATCAGTAGTGGTGCCTAGTTGGGGCGATCGGGACCGTGTCGCATGTTGGGGTTAATCTTTTATTTTGGTACCATAGTCGGACCATGAGTGTATTGGTTGATTGTAATGTTATTTTATGTATTTGTGTGACGTGGCGAGTGTAAGCCAACTATGTACCTTTTCCCCTATTATCTATTTACATGGGTTGTTGTGAAGATTACCTTACTTGCGACATTGCTTTCAATGCGGTTATGCCTCTAAATCATGCTTCGACAAGTAGGAGATATAGCCGCATCGAGGGCGTTAAAACCGGATTGGCTAGCCACTCTGGAAAGAATACTTCCATAATGAAGCCGGCTGCTAGGAGTCGGGCTATCTCTTCTCTGACAACTCTTCTCTTCTCTTTTGATAGGCGGCGCAGGGGCTGCCTGACCGGCTTTGCATCAGATCGGACATGTAACTTGTGCTCGGCGAATTCCGTCGGTACACCTGGCATGTCTTTGGGGGACCATGCGAAGATGTCCCGATTCTCACGGAGGAAATCGATGAGCTCGCCTTCCTATTTGCTGTCGAGGTTTGCGCCTACGACAGCGTACCTCTCTGGGTGCTCCGGATCCAAAGGTATCTTCTTTGTCTCCTTGGCCGGCTTGAAGGAACCCTCAGCCTCCGACTCCTTTGGGCTAGGCGACACCTCTAGCTGCTTGCCGACCATCGCCACAACCCGGTCAAGGAGCCGCTTCTCGGCTGCAATCACCAGGGACTTGGCTAGCCGACTACTCTCAGCCACAAAGGCAGTCGACTTCCGGTAGTCGCCGGCTATGGTCAGAATTCCCCTAGAACTGGGCATCTTCATTTTGAGGTAGGCGTAGTGGGGGACCGCCATGAACTTGGCCAGGGCGGGTCGGCCAAGTAGTGCATGGTATGGGCTCTCGAGGTCCACCACCTCAAACCAAACTGACTCTCGGCGGAAGTGATCTTTGTCTCCAAAGAGGACGTCCATCAGGATCTTGCCGATTGGTGAGTAGGAAAGCCCAGGAACAATGCCGTGGAACACAGTCCGGCTGCTCTGAAGCTGTCTTTGCTCGATCCCCAATTTCTCCATGGTGCCCTTGTACAGGATGTTTATGCTGCTGCCTCCGTCTATCAAAACTTGCAAGAAACGGGCGGCTCGTCTATCCGTGGCAAAGGTGGCATCCAAGACCAAGGCATAAGAGCCCGGACTCGGCATCACCTCTGGGTGATCAGCCCTGCTCCAGCTGATAGGCTTCTCGAACCAGTGCATGAATTCTGGCGTCTCTGATGCTACTGCATTCACCTCTTGTCGCTGCAGCCGCCTGCTGCGTCGATCATCAGCCATGCTGGTAAATACCATGTAGGCTCCGTGTTCTTCGGGGTATTCATCTAGTACTGCGCCGACTGGCCTGACAGCCGGCTGCTGGGGCGGAGGCGGAGGCGGCTGCCCAGCAGGCGGGGAAGGTAGGAGGCCATCTCCTTTGGCGATCCTGGTGAGCCAGTGGCACTTCCGGGTGGTGTGATTCGATGGCTTCGCGCCACTATGGAACTTGCAAGGACCATCCAGGGTCTACTCGTATGAGAAGGCCGACAACCAGTTGGGCTTGCCACCTTTCTGTCGCTTGGGTGGAGGCTGCCCATCCGGCTGCTGGGCTTCAACTATCGCGACCTGCCGGCTGCTGGAAGCCGGCTGTGGGGCCTTGCGCTTGTGGTCGCTCTGCTATTGCTGCCGACTGGCGTCTCCCGCCGGATTTCTTGGAGCCTGAGGGGCCACTTTGCCAGTTGCGCTAACTTGGATCTCCGCCTTCATGGAGGAGTCGGCCGTGGCGTACTTGTCTGCTATGATCAGCAGCTCGTCGAGGGTTTCTAGCTCGTCGCAGAGGAGCTTGTGCTTGAGGAGGGTGCCTTCTCTGCACCAGGTGGTGAAGTACTCGATAGCCTGCACCTCGTGCATGCCCTCGCAGGAGTTCCGAAGCTCGGCCCAACGCGTGAGGTAGTCACGAGTCGACTCGTTGGGACCTTGCATGCACAAGGAAAGCTGACGAGGCTTGGGAGGATGCTTGTACGTGCTGGTGAAGTTGCGAACGAATGCTTCAGTCAAGTCGACCCAGCTGTTGATGCTGCGGGGCTTCAGGTTGTTCAGCCATGTCCGGGCCATGCCCTAGAACATGAGCGGAACGTATTTTACGGCGACATGCTTGTTGCCGTTCACTATGCTGACAACCGTGGAGTAGTCGACCAGCCAGTCTTCCGGCTTCACGGAGCCGGTGTACTTGGGCGTGTCTCTTGGGAGCGTGAACCCTTTGGGAAAAGGCTCGTCTCGAATGCGGGGCCTGAAACAAGGTGGACCCAACTCGTCTTCTTCTTCCAGCGCCAGGGATCGATGAAGTCGGTCGATCCGGTGGCGGGCGTCGTTTTCCCCGACCCCCTCTCGGCGACCAAGGCGGTCGCCGAGAGTCGGACCATCAACAAGCGGCGGGGAGACTCGCCTTTCCTTGCGAGGAGGAGGAGGCGGACAGTCGTCCCGTCGTTCTACTGCCCTCGGGCGGCCGTCTCGGTCGAGCTCTATGGTAATGTGACTCCGAGTGTGGCTGACAGTCGGATCCTTGTCTCTTCTTCCTTGGGCGCCGCCAATTGGCGTCCGAGACGTCGCGCCTTGATCTCGGTGAAGGTCATCGTTTTGCCGCTGCGGCGCCTCCGTGCGGCAACCGGCCTCGTTCTGCGTGGCAGCCGCGTCGAGGAGCCGCTGGACTTGCTCCATCATCAGGCGGCGCTCTTCGCCCTCGAAATTGTCCAGCTCGTCCGCCGCAGCCTGGATGGCTTGAATGTTCCCCGCAGGTGTAGCGTACACAGGGCGACTTGCCCCGAACAGGTTGGCGACGGCTACGCCGCGCTGCTGGACCGCGCCAAGGCGGCTGGGCCCAGCTGGGGCTGGCGAGCCACCAACAGCACGATCCATCTCTCGCTGGTAGGCTTCTGACAAGCGTCTCACGCTAGCCAGCTTCTTCGCACCTTCGACGAGCTGAAGGCGGCGCACCTCCAACGTCTCCGCGTCAGCGTCTTCCGGAATGGGCATAGTCAGGTCTTGTAGTGCCGCGCCGAGTGGGTCATGCGCTCCTCCACCGGGAGGCTCGTCATGACTGATGACGAGCACCTTGGTGACGGTGCTTCCGTCGCTCTCCGCGTGAGGGAGAGGCTCGTCGCACACCACCACATTAGTGGGCAACGCGTCGAGCGACGCAGTGTCGAAGTCGACCAGCATCGGGTCGGTGGAACCTACAGACTCCAAGTCCACGGCAGGCTCGCCGACGACGTGGAGTTGGTCGAGGAGGCCCGCGGGGATGCTCTCGGAGCTGCCCGTGCCTGCGTTGGATGCAGGTTCGTCGGAGAGGCGAACCTCGCCGACAAGTTCGGCGAGGCAGCTGGCTGCGCAGGCGATCTCAACACCGTGCAGCGCGTCAGCGCAAACTCCGTCTGGCGTGCCTGGCTGGCTGTGCTCGCTAGGGAGGAAAAGGGTTCCCGTCTAGAGCAGGTCTCCAGACAACGGTGCACCAGGCCCCACGGTGGGCGCCAAATGTCGGGGGTTGGGTGCGACATATGCTAAAGGATGACTTATCATGGTGGGGGCGAGTAGAACGTCGCCGGTGCCTGGAAACGGGATTAGGCTAAGACATGCACGCCGGTGAATCTTACCCGGCTTCAGGGCTCTCCGGGGAGATAATACCCCTACTGCTGCTCTACGGGGTCTCCGCATGATCACTATGGCAAAGTGTTTACACGATTGCTCCTTGAGCTGTTTCCTAGAGGTAGGAGAAGGCAAGGCTAGCTCTCTCCTTCCTATATGATCTGGTCTAGTGCTAATGGATTCCAACCCTTTGCATGGGTGCCCAGGGGGGTTTATATAGGCCTACCCCATAGGGGTACAATGGTAATCTGGCTGGACGCGGGCCCAGCCATCGGTGCCTCCGGCCTCCGTCTTCTCTGCCGACTGCTGGGGCCCGCCGACTGGCTTGGTACGGAGCCGACAGGCCGCGTCCGCTGCGGGCGGGTCTTGCCGGCTGCTGATTACTGTAGCCGTGCTTCTAATGATGCGGGCTTGGTCATGGAGTCGTGGCAACAGCCCCACCGCCTGGCGGGCGATCACTATTGCCACTCTCCATCACATCTGGTTAATGGCGCGTGGGCCCCAGGGGAGGAGCTGGCCGACTCTCGGGGTCCGACTCCCAACGGGTCCGACTGGTGGCGCACTTGCCGTCTTCTGGGGTCCCACTGGCTGGTGGGACCCGCCGCCCCAGGGTCGTACAGACAAGCCGTCGTGGGCGCAGGATTCGGTCGAGTGGTGCTGATGTCAGGGCCGGCATGGCAACAGTGCCACGCCGCACGGAGATCTCCACGGGTACGGCGTACTGTGGCCATGCCTGCCCCTGGAAAGGGGCGGGAGCAGTCTTCACTGTAGCCACTCCCCTGTCCTGTCCCTCTTGATGAGGACATGGGGTTTGTTGGAGTCGCGGTCCGACTCCCCAAGGTCGGCTTCTCAGGAAGTCATCAGTCAGGAGTCGGCTTATCCTGAAGTCGTTCTGGGGACTCGGCCGCGAGTGGCTAGTCGGTTGCCTTGCCGCCGACTTCTCAAAAGGCGGCTCTGTGTCCTGGGGTCTTGAGGGGCGCAGCTTGCCCTGATGTCTTGAAAGGTTCTGGGGCTCGGGTTAGCCTACCCATGGCCCATTACTCCGACAACAACATCCTCGAAATATCGCTCGGGTGTGCGGCGCTCCTTACAATCCGACGGCCCACTGGCGACTTCAACAACGTTCACCTTTGCCCACCACATCTTGCAGCGAGCGAAGGCCATATGGGCACCTTCAATACAGACGGAGCTCTTGATAACGTCCAGCCGAGGACAGACGTTCACCATCAGCCTCACAAGTCCAAAGTAGCTGCTAGGCATAGCTTCGGCTGGCCATAGCCGGATTATCAAATCCTTAATGGGTAGCTCGGCTACCCTATGCAGCTCCACCAGCTGTTTCAGCTGATCGGTGAAGGACACGGGATGCTCCGGTGCCGCATACTGCGACCAGAAGAGCCTCTCCGATGAACCCCCTCCTTCGGCTCGATAAGACTCCACAACATCTAATACACTGCATGGCAAATCCGCAAAAGCCCCTGGGGAACTCCGAACCCGGGTTAGTAAAAGGTACTGCTTCTCCGCATACTTGCTTTGCATCTTAAATGCCTTACCCATTGTGATCTTCTTGGCCTCCTGGATCTCCTGGAGGGTGGCCTGGGCCTCATTCTATGCGGTCACGACGCTCTGATGAGCCTTGACGAGTTCGGTCCCTCAAACCGACGCATCATGCTCCAAGGCCTCGCATTTTTTCACCGCATCCTGGAGCTCCTGGTGGACTTCTTTGACCCGGGCCTTTAGCTTCTTACGAGCAGCTTGCTGCTGGACAGCCTGCTCCTCGGCCTCGACCTCGGTCGCGGCTTCTGCACATATCACAATACCGCTGTCAATATACATCGCTTATCCTTTCCCGAACATATAGCAAGATGTTCCTCACCTTGCTTCTCCTGGAGCCGAACCTTAACCTCGCTGAGCTCGTTCTCGGTCCGCTCCAGCCTCCACCTCAACTCGGAGACCTCGGCAGCATGTGAGGTCGCGGCCAACAGGGATGCCTGCTTATCGATACATATTCAGTCAGCCTCTTATAATTAAGGATTGATCCCCTGTCCGGTTCTCCTCGCCGAACACGGGACAACATCTCATGGGCTACGGACTATACGCGGTTTTTCTCTTTCTTACCTCGAAACCTGTTAATAGGCTGCTGCAGACTTCATTCAGTCCGCTCTTGGCGGACTGAACCCTCCCGATCATCGCACCCATAAGGATATGGTGCTCGTCCACGATGAAGGCGCTTCGTAGCGCCCCCATTAGGTCATCTGGCGCTCCTGGATGGACAGGAGCCACCGGTGGAGGCAACACACCACCCTCCTTCAAAGGGGCTGCTCGCCCGACTCTGGAGCCATATTGATCTCCGAAATCGTATTCGGCTGAGGGCCGAACTAGATACGTCCCTCTTTGCCAGTCTCTATGGGGATTGAATCCCCCATGTGTCCGGCAGTGGAGGTCCCGCCTTGTGGCGCCTCCCGGACAACGTCCTGGGCTCCTCCCTTCGGAGCGGTCCTCCGAGATAACACTTCGGTGTCGTCCCTGGCCCTGGGGGAGTAAGCAGGCGGTGGCGACATGATCGCCATCTCCGATGGAGCCAACGAACCTCCAGATGAGGATCGCAGGATAAGGTCACTGGCCGGACTGCAATAGTGTGGATTAATCATGTTAGAATAATAAAAAGAAAGGGATGGATGTGCGCATAAATAAGCCATGTCACTTACGATGCGGCTTGGGGCCTAGTACAGGGGCGACGTTTCGGGCTACTGTCAACGTCCCATGCGGTGGCGACCGCTGGGGCGCCCTTCCCCTTTTTGGGCGCTTTCGCCTCCAGACGTGCCGAGGCCACCCTCTTCTTCTTCTTATCCTCGAGAGGAGGGTTGTTTTCCTCCTCCTCCTCCTCTTCCTCGTTGTTGTCCTCAAGGACAAAGGAATGGTCCTCGTCATGTTCGGACGTCGCGTCCGAAGTGCCCTTGCGATGGGGGCCAATCTTGGCCCCCTTGGCTTTCTTCTTGGCCTTCTTCTCCGACGCCGTATATGGCACCGGTACCAGCATCTTCGCCAAACGCGGGAAGACTGGTTCTTCGGGCAACGGAGCCGGACACTAGATCCGCTTCTCCCTCTCCACCCAGTCCTGAGAGAGCAATACTAAGATCTCAGACATCATCCTCGAAACATTTAAGTTGGGAATACGTCAAAAGTAACATACCTTGCTGGCGGGGCGGTTACAATTGTGACCATGGTCTGAGTCCATGGCCGGTGGCTTCTCACTTCCCTTAAGGAGCAACTTCCAGGCCCCTTCATGAGAAGTATCGAAGAGCCTTTTCAGGTTCTGGTGCTTCTTTCAATTGAACTCCCATAAAGGGCGGCTTAGGCGCTGGCATGGAAGAATCCGGCGGATTAGCATCACCTGGATAACGGCAACGAGCTTGACGTCCTTGGTCACCATGCTTTGAACGCGCGTCTGCAGCGCTATCGGCTCGTCAGGTAAACACCAGTCCAGGCTCCTCTCGACCAAGGAGGTGAGTCGCATGGGAGCACTGGAGCGGAATTCGACAGCTGCGGCCTAGGTGGTGCCGCGAGGTTCTGTAATGTAGAACCACTGCTTCTGCCATTCCTTTACTGTCTCCACAAAGGTGCCTTTGGGCCAAGAGACGTTGGATAGCTTGCTCACCATGGCCCCTCCGCACTCCGCGTGCTGGCCATCCACCACCTTCGGCTTCACGTTGAAGACTTTGAGCCACAGCCTGAAGTGGGGATGGATGCGGAGGAAGGCCTCGCACACGATGATAAATGCCGAGATGTTGAGGAAGGAATACGGGGACAGGTCATGGAAATCTATCCCGTAGTAATACATCAGCCCGCATACGAAAGGGTGGAGTGGAAACCCTAGCCCGCGGAAGAAATGGGGGATGAATACTACCCTCTCTGTGGGCTCCGGCGTGGGGACGACTTGTCTGTCAGCTGGCAGATGATGGGCGATCTCCTTCACCAAATATCCGGCCGCCCGGAGCTTAGTAATGTCCTCCTCCTTGACGGAGGTGACCATCCACTTGCACTGACCACCAGATCCAGACATGGTTGCTTGAGTGGAAAGGAGATGAGAACTTGGGCGCTAGAGCTTGAGATCGGAAAGGCGGAGACAGAGAGAGAGAGCGTGAGGAGAGGAAGAGGGAATCCTTATCCCGTTATAAAGGAAACAAATATTAAACGCCTCCTCACTTGCCTTAGGATCCGCCTGTTCCCTAGGGCTGTATAAACGGCACGGTTGAGTTACCCATGCCCGCATTAATGAGAGTCCCGCAATAAGGGGGCACGATATCTGTTTCGACAAGACATGTCAATAGCAACCGCGTCTTGAAGCGTGGAATGGCAGAAGAAAAATGGTTCGAAATTATAACCAAACAGACATGATGTCGTGTTGGAAAAAAGCTGTCAACGGAATAGATTCGTGCAAATATTGTATTCTCTCTGCGGTTGTGTATGGTGTGCGTAACAGGTTAGGATACTATCATTGCATCCAAAGACTATCTTGGAGTTCGGAGAAAGGGGAACCCGCCTTACAATGTCGAAGACAATCAGCGCGCCAGACTCCTCGTCATCGAAAGCCAGGTTCAGGGGCTACTAAGGGAGTCCTGGACTAAGGGGTCCTCGGGCGTCCGGCCGATTGTCCATGGGCCGGACTGATGGGCTGTGAAGGCATGAAGGCCGAAGACTGCACCGTGTCCGGATAGGACTCTACTTGGCGTGGACGGCAAGCTTGGCGACCGAAGATACCTTCTTATGTAACCGACTCCATCTAAACCCTAGATCCCCTCGGTGTCTATATAAACCGAAGGGGATAGTCCGAAAAGGACACCACCTATACTCATTACCATACCCATATAGGCTAGACTTCTAGGGTTTAGCCATTACGATCTCGTGGTAGATCAACTCTTGTAATACTCATATTCATCAAGATCAATCAAGCAGGAAGTAGGGTATTACCTCCATAGAGAGGGCCCGAACCTGGGTAAACATCGTGTCCCCCGTCTCCTGTTACCATCAATCCTAGACACACAGTTCGGGATCCCCTACCCGAGATCTGCCGGTTTTGACACCGATAGCAGCCGCAACCTCCGCCACCCGCATGCAGTACCGCCAACGCTCGAGGCGGCCCTCACAGGCGGAGCCGTATGAGTCGAGCAGCGCCTCCTGCTCCGCCCGCTCCACGACGATCTGCTCCTCCGCCTGCAGGTGATCCTGGAGGAGATGGTGGTTGTAGGCGGCGTCGGCCTGCGCCTCCTGGAACTGCTCCTCACGCTTCTTCCTCACTATCTCCATATATTGGGCACAGGCCTCACCGATGGTCATGGTGCAATGCACCGGCAAGGATGGCGCGGAGGAGGTGGTTGGTGCCGGATCGTCGACTACTATGTTCTCCATTGGAACGTCATCATCATCCGGCTGCCTACCAGCCAGCCAGTCGATAGCAATGGCTGCCATCTCCTTGTGGTCCATCGTTCGCCCGTCCCAAAGAGCGCTATAGCACGAGGAAGCCATGGTGGGAAGTAGTGGTGTGGACAGGAGAATAGGAACGGATGTGGATGACTGCGGCTATGATCGGCGCAACAGTTTATATAGCAATGGTGGGCGGCGAAGGGACAGACGTGTGGCGACGGAGTAGTCGCTTCGGAAACCGCGTATCATTAGTGTGGGTCGCAGAAGGACGGACAGACGGCATGTCGGATTTCGGGTTCCAGCAGAACCTTGAGGTTCGAACACTGGGGTGCGCATGGAGATTTCGCCTCCTACCTACCTGCACCCCTCCGCCATGCTAGGATCAAAACTATGGGAAGAACAGCACAAGAGACACATGGTTTATACTGGTTCGGGCCACCATTGTGGTGTAATACCCTACTCCAGTGTGTGGTGTGGTGGATTGCCTCTTGGGCTGATGATGATGAACAATACAATGAAGAACAGCCTCGCGAGGGTCTGTTCTTGGCTGGGGCGATGAACTGCTGGGAGGAGTTCAGCCACCTTTCTCTCTCTCTCTCTCTCTCTCTCTCTCTCTCTGCTTCCAACCAGCCGACCTCTCGCCATGTGGCTGGCCGATCCTATTTATAGAGGCCCTAGTCCTCTTCCCAAATATCGAGCGGGAAGGGAGCCAACAATGGCAGGCTAATTTGAAGGGGGGCAGCAAGTATCAGCTATCCTGACACAAATAGTCTTCGCCTGCGCAAAGCTCTGGCGATGATGCCATCTTGGGCTCCACGGTGACCTCCGTCTCGTAGTCCTCCTGGTCTTGGTCTCGTTGCACCGAAATGGCAACCTTTGCCTGATGCCTCGGTACTCCACGGCTGCGCTTGCCCCCTTTGCAACAAAGAGGAAAGGAGGACGCTGCGCGGGCTGGCACCCGCCTGGCACCCTGAGTCGTCAAGGCTTGCGTCACGGGCACCTCGCGAGGTACCCCGCCTTGATCTCTCCGCCTCCTCGTGAGCCTGCCTGATGAGGTCGCGCCTGAGGAGGCTCCGCGTCGTCCGCCCCGCGAGGCTTGGCCCCTCGCGAGGGTCTTGAGTTTGTGTTGGTGAAGATGGGCCATGCTGGCCCCCTTTTGAGCCACGCCGCAGGCCGCAGGCAGGCAAGTCTGGGGACCCCCGTTCCCAGAACACCGACACGGCACTTGTGTCATTTGAAGGCAGAGCAATCGCATGCACCGGGAAGCGGGGCGGGCGGCGCTGGCCGTTTTGGGCGGAAAGCGCGCGCGGGCGAGGGAGGCGGTCTGGGTGGGCCAGGGCAGTCAGACTCGTGCTTGGCACCGGGTCGGTCCAGCAGCCGGACATGCTGGCTCGCCAGCTACCTCACCGAGCTAAGCGATGACAATCAGACGATGGACGTAGCTTCCGACCAGGAGCCGGCACCACTGTCCAAGCCAGTTCATGCCGTGTTCGCCACAGAGCAGGTGCGGCCGCACTTCGACACTCTGATGGCGGAAGAGCAACCAGCGCAGGAGGACCTGTGTTGCAACCTCCTTCTCCTCAATGAGCGCCGGTGAACAAGCGAACGGCATTGCCGTCGCGGACATGTGGCCCTATGATCCTGGCTTCCCGAATGAGCAGCGAGCGCTGTATCAGACCATCCATAGGTCCCGCGAGGCCCTCTCCGTCGTCCTTCGAGTTGTTGCGCTCGCCGTGGCACCGCCGTCTTGCGTTGTCAACATGGTCAACGGACATGAGGATGAGGAGATGACTTTACTTGGAGAGGATGACAGTGGGGACCCACCAGGGCCACAGCCGCACGTACGCAAGTGCCTCCTTATTAGTATATAAAACAATATTTTTTTTGCTTCCTCCTGGTTTCCTGAAATCAGGGTCCCACACCATTGTCAACCTATGTAGTCAATAAACGAGAGAATTGCACAAGAAGCGGCCGACAGCTAGGACCAAGCAGCTCGAGAAGTATTTGTGTTTTTGAGGTGTGAGCACTGCAGAGTTTTTCTTGAGCGATGTTTAGCCCAGATATTAATTTTTCTCCTCTGAATAACAATGAAAACATCACTGCAGCTATTAACTCGACGGCTTGTGGCTCGTCTAGCCCAGGCCAGATATCCAGCCCAGGTATTAATTTTTTCAATCTGAAAATGGCTAGCCCAGCTATACTTTTTTTAGGAATACCCAGGCAAGGTCAAGTTGTTATTCTCCGCCCCACTAGCCTGCAAATCTTTCCTAGGAGGGATGCATTAGGCTTAACAATATAAGAGGCTTAAAGAAATAATAAATGGGATGTAATTATAAAAACTGGACAGTAACTATAAAAAATGCACCAAACACGTAATTTCTTTATAAAATACTATTTTTGGATATTGAAAAATTTAATTTCATTAATAATTGCTAGCACAATGTTTCATTGTATTTTTACGTAATATAAATTTATATTGAAATAGTATTTAATATGACTAGAAATTTCCGGATAAAAATATTTCGGATCCCATCAAAATGTGGGAAATTTTATTGAATTCTATTTTGAACGGTTGGTTGAAATGGGTTGTACTTTTAAGAAACTGTAAATGGGATGTAGTAAATTCCATTAGAATTCAAAAAATGGCTGCACATTATTACAAATCTCAAATGGGCTATAAGTTCTCTGCCACACACTTGTGGCCTTCTTAAGTTGAGGCGTCCCCTAAAAAAGAGAGTTGACGTGTATGCAAGGCTTTGCCAACTTATAGTCAACACACGCTTCTAGCAGCAGTGGCCATTGGATGTCCATCCAATGGATGCCGTGCTTCTTCTTCAATCTCGGATATTCTAGCTTCACCCGCCCAAAAAACGATTCCCCCCTGACATCTGGGGCGCACTGTTTCAGAAGCTGACCTGTGGGCCTATTAAGTTGACGCGTACCATGGGCTTTGTCAACTTAGTCAATATAAACGATTCTAGCTGCAGTGACCGTACGATGTCCATGCAATGGCCGTCGTGCTTCTTCAACCTATGGTCTTCTTGCTCCAGCCGCCCAAAGCAGCGCCGGTCGTGCCACCTGCTCCTGCCTCCCATGGCCGGCTGTGCTGCTATGCAGGCCTCACCGCCCCCTACTACTCCCACCGCTGGCCAAGGCATCCCTCCACTCACTGATACGTCTCCAATGTATCTATAATTTTTGATTGCTCCATGCTATATTATCTACTGTTTTGGACATTATCGAGCTTTATTATCCACTTTTATATTATTTTTGGGACTAACCTATTAACCGGAGGCCCAGCCTAGAATTGCTGTTTTTCGCCTGTTTTAGGGTTTCGAAGAAAAGGAATACCAAACGGAGTCCAAAAGGAATGAAACCTTCGGGAACATGATTTTCTCGTCCAATAAGACTCAGGAGACTTGGACCCTACGTCAAGAGACGTAACATGAGGCCACGAGGTAGGGGGCGCGCGTGCCTACCCCAGGCACGCCCTCCACCCTCATGGGCCCCCTGTTGCTCCACCGACGTACTTCTTCCTCCTATATATACCCACGTACCCCCAAACGACCTGATACGGAGCCAAAACCCTAATTCCACCGCCGTAACTTTCTGTATCCACGAGATTCCATCTTGGGGCCTGTTCCGGAGCTGCGCCGGAGGGGGCATCGATCACGGAGGGCTTCTACATCAACACCATAGCCTCTCCGATGAAGTGTGAGTAGTTTACCTCAGACCTACGGGTCCATAGTTAGTAGCTAGATGGCTTCTTCTCTCTTTTTTGGTTCTCAATACAATGTTCTTCCCCTCTCTTGTGGAGATCTATTCGATGTAATCTTCTTTTTGCGGTGTGTTTGTTGAGACCGATGAATTGTCGGTTTATGTTCAAGTCTATGTGTGAATAATATTTGAATCTTCTCTGAATTCTTTTATGTAGATTGGTTATCTTTGCAAGTCTCTTCGAATTATCAGTTTGGTTTGGCCTACTAGATTGATCTTTCTTGCAATGGGAGAAGTGCTTAGCTTTGGGTTCAATCTTGCGGTGTCCTTTCCCAGTGACAGTAGGGGCAGCAAGGCGCGTATTGTATTGTTGCCATCGAGGATAACAAGATGGGGGTTTCTTCATATTTCATGAGTCTATCCCTCTACATCATGTCATCTTGCTTAAGGCATTACTCTGTTTTTAACTTAATACTCTAGATGCATGCTGGATAGCGGTCGATGAGTGGAGTAATAGTAGTAGATGCAGGCAGGAGTCGGTCTACTTGTCTCGGACGTGATGCCTATATACATGATCATACCTAGATATTCTTATAACTATGCTCAATTCTATTAATTGCTCAACAGTAATTTGTTCACCCACCGTAGAATACTTATGCTCTCGAGAGAAGCCACTAGTGAAACCTATGGCCCCCGGGTCTATCTTCATCATATTAATCTCCTACTACCTAGTTATTTACTTTACTATTTACTTTGCCTTTATTTTACTTTGCATATTTATCATAAAAATACCAAAAATATTATCTTATCATATCTATCAGATCTCACTCTCGTAAGTGGCCTTATAGGGATTGAGACCCCCTATTTGCGTTGGTTGCGAGGATTTATTTGTTTTGTGCAGGTAGGAAGGACTCGCGCGTAGCCTCCTACTGGATTGACACCTTGGTTCTCAAAAACTGAGGGAAATACTTACGCTACTTTGCTGCATCATCCCTTCCTCTTCGGGGAAAACCAACACAGTGCTAAAAGAGGTAGCAAGAAGGTTTTCTGGCGCCGTTGCCGGGGATGTCTACGCAAAAGTCAACATACCAAGTACCCATCACATACCCTTATCTCCCACATTACATTATTTGCCATTTGCCTCTCGTTTTCCTCTCCCCCCACTTCACCCTTGCCGTTTTATTCGCCCTCTCTCTCTATCCTCCCTCTCTTTCTCTATTTGCCTCTTTTTGCCCGCTTGCTTTATGTTTTCTTGTGTGTTAGTTTGCTTTCTTGTCACGATGGCTCAAGATAATACTAAATTGTGTGACTTCACCAATACCAACAACAATGATTTAATTAGCACTCCGATTGCTCCTCTTACCGATGCTGAATCTTGTGAAATTAATGCTGCTTTGCTGAATCTTGTCATGAAAGATCCGTTTTCCGGCCTTCCTAGTGACGATGCCGCTACCCATCTAAATAGCTTCGTTTATTTGTTTGACATGCAAAAGAAGAAAGATGTGTATAATGATATTGTTAAATTGAAGCTATTCCCTTTTCGCTTAGAGATCGTGCTAAAGCTTGGTTTTCGTCTTTGCCTAAAAATAGTATTGATTCATGGAACAAGTGCAAAGATGCTTTTATCTCTAAGTATTTTCCTCCCGCTAAGATCATCTCTCTTAGAAACGATATTATGAACTTTAAGCAAATTGATCATGAACATGTTGCACAAGCTTGGGAGAGAATGAAATTAATGATACATAACTGCCCTACTCATGGTTTAAATTTGTGGATGATTATACAAAATTTTTATGCCGGATTGAATTTTGCTTCTAGAAATCTTTTATGGAAATCACTTTAGGAGAAGCTACTAAACTCCTAGATAATATTATGGTTAATTATTCTCAATGGCATACTGAAAGATCTACTAGTAAAAAGGTGCATGCGATAGAAGAAATTAATGTTTTGAGTGGAAAAATGGATGAACTTATGAAATTATTTGCTAATAAGAGTGTTTCTTCTGATCCTAATGATATGCCCTTGTCTACTTTGATTGAGAATAATAATGAATCTATGGATGTGAATTTTGTTGGTAGGAACAATTTTGGTAACAACGCGTATAGAGGAAATTTTAATCCTAGGCCTTATCCTAGTAATCCCTCTAATAATTATGGTAATTCCTACAACAACTCTTATGGAAATTATAATAAGATGCCCTCTGATTTTGATTCTAATATTAAAGAATTTATTACTTCACAAAAGAATTTTAATGCTATGATTGAAGAAAAATTGCTTGAGATTGATGATTTGGCTAGGAACGTTGATAGAATTGCTCTTGATGTGTCTCCACCTAAGCATGATATCAATGAGTCTCTCAAGGCCATGAGAATTTCCATTGATGAGTGCAAAGAAAGAACCGTTGGGATGCGTGCTAAGAAAGATGCCTTTATAAAAGCTTGTTCTTCTAGTTCCTATGAAAATAATGATGAAGATCTAAAAGTTATTGATGTGTCTCCTATTAAATCTTTGTTTTGCAATATGAATCTTGATAATGATGGGACTGAATATGATCCACCTTTACCTAGAAGGCATTCCAAGAATTCTGAATTTGTTGATCTTGATGCTAAATTTGATTAAAGTGGGATTGAAGAAATTAAAACCCTAGATGTTGCTAAACGCACTATTATGGATTTCAAGGAATTTAACTATGAAAATTGCTCTTTTATTGATTGTATTTCCTTGTTGCAATCCGTGATAAATTCTCCCCACGCTTATAGTCAAAATAAAGTGTTTACTAAACATATCGTTGATGCCTTGATGCAATCTTATAAAGAAAAACTTGAATTAGAAGTTTCTATCCCTAGAAAACATTATGATGAGTGGGAACCAACTATTAAAGATAAAATTAAAGATCATGAATGCTATGCTTTATGTGATTTGGGTGCTAGTGTTTCCACGATTCCAAAGACTTTGTGTGATTTGTTAGGTTTCCGTGATTTTGATGATTGTTCTCTAAACTTGCACCTTGCGGATTCCACTATTAATAAACCTATGGGAAGAATTAATGATGTTCTTATTGTTGCAAATAGTAATTATGTGCCCATATATTTTATTGTTCTTGACATAGATTGCAATCCTTCATGCCCTATTATTCTTGGTAGACCTTTCCTTAGAACGATTGGTGCAATTATTGACATGAAGGAAGGAAATATTAGATTCCCATTTCCATTAAGGAAAGGCATGGAACACTTTCCTAGAAAAAAAATTAAATTACCTTATGAATATATTATGAGAGACACTTATGGATTACCTACCAAAGATGGCAATACCTAGATCTATTCTTGCTTGTTATGCCTAGCTAGGGGCGTTAAACGATAGCGCTTGTTGGGAGGCAACCAAATTTTATTTTTATTCCTTGATTTTTGCTCCTGTTTATTAATAAATAAATTATATAGCCTCTGTTTTTGGTTGTGTTTTTTGTGTTCCATTAGTGTTTTTGCCAAGTAGAACCGTTGGGAAGACTTGGGGAAAGTCTTGTTGAACTTGCTGTAAAAAACAGAAACTTTAGCGCTCACGAGAACTGCTGTCATTTTTATTTGGAAAGTGATATTTAGTTAATTCCTTTTTAAGATGATTAATAGATAAATTCCTCACGTACAGAAATTTATTTTAGAATTTTTGGGGTTCCAGATCTTGCGCTAGCTACAGATTACTACAGATTGTTCTATTTTTGACAGATTCGGTTTTTTGTGTGTTGTTGCTTGTTTTGATGAATCTATGGCTAGTAACTTAGTTTATAAACCATAGAGAAGTTGGAATACAGTAGGTATAACACCAAAATAAATAAATAATGAGTTCATTACAGTACCTTGAAGTGATCTTTTATTCTCTTTCGCTAACGGAGCTCACGAGATTTTCTACTTTAAGTTTTGTGTTGTGAAGTTTTCAAGTTTTGGGTAAAGATTTGATGGATTATGGAACAAGGAGTGGCAAGAGCCTAAGCTTGGGGATGCCCATGGAACCCCCAAGATAATCTAAGGACAGCTAAAAGCCAAAGTTTGGGGATGCCCTGGAAGGCATCCCCTCTTTCGTCTACTTCTATCGGTAACTTTACTTGGAGCTATATTTTTATTCGCCACATGATATGTGTTTTGCTTGGAGCGTGTTGTATTATTTGAGTCTTTGCTTGTTAGTTTACCTAAATGATCCTTGCTGTACACACCTTTTGAGAGAGCTATACATGATTTGGAATTTGTTAGAATACTCTATGTGATTCGCTTATATCTTTTGAGTTATATAATTTTCCTCCAGTGCTTCACTTATATCTTTTAGAGCACGGTGGTGGATTTGTTTTATAGAAACTATTGATCTCTCATGCTTCACTTAGATTATTTTGATAGTCTTAATAGCATGGTAATTTGCTTAAAATCTTAATATACATGGTATGCAAGATTAATAATAAAACTTTCTTATGAGTGTGTTGAATACTATGATAAATTTGATACTTGATAATTGTTTTGAGATATGGAGCTGTTGATATTAAAGTCATGCTAGTTGAGTAGTTGTGAATTTGAGAAATACTTGTGTTGAAGCTTGTGATTCCCGTAGCATGCACGTATGGTGAACCATTATGTGATGAAGTCGGAGCATGATTTATTTATTAATTGTCTTCCTTATGAGTGGCGGTCGGGGACGAGCGATGGTCTTTTCCTACCAATATATCCCCCTAGGAGCATGCGGGTAATACTTTGCTTTGATAACTTGTAGATTTTTGCAATAAGTATATGAGTTGTTTATGACTAATGTTGAGTCCATGGATTATGCGCACTCTCACCCTTCCACCTTTGCTAGCCTCTCTAATACCGCGCACCTATCGTCAGTATCATACACCCACCATATACCTTCCTCAAAATAGCCACCATACCTACCAATTATGGAATTTCCATAGCCATTTCGAGATATATTGCCATGCAACTTTCCACCGTTCCGTTTATGACACACTCCATCATTGTCATATTGCTTAGCATGATTATGTAGTTGACATAGTATTTGTGGCACAGCCACTGTTCATAATTATTTCATGCTTGTCACTCATGAATCATTGCATATCCCGGTACACCGCCGGAGGCATTCATATAGAGTCATATTTTGTTCTAAGTATTGAGTTGTAATTGTTGAGTTGTAAGAAAAATAAAAGTGTGATGATCATCATTATTAGAGAATTGTCCCAGTGAGGAAAGGATGATGGAGACTATGATTCCCCCACAAGTTGGGATGAGACTCCGGACGAAAAAATAGAAAAAAGAGAAAGAAAAGTGGCCATAAAGGCCCAAAAAAAGTAAAAAAAAAAGAAAAAATGAGAGAAAAGGAGAGAAGGGACAATGTTACTATCCTTTTACCACACGTGTGCTTCAAAGTAGCACCATGATCTTCATAGTAGAGAGTCTGTCATGTTATCACTTTCATATACTAGTGGGAATTTTTCATTATAAAACTTGGCTTGTATATTCCAATGATGGGCTTCCTCAAATTGCCCTAGGTCTTCATGAGCAAGCAAGTTGGATGCACACCCACTTAGTTTCTTTTTGAGCTTTCATATACTTATAGCTCTAGTGCATCTGTTTCATGGCAATCCCTACTCACTCACATTGATATCTATCGATGGGCATCTCCATAGCCCGTTGATACGCCTAGTTGATGTGAGACCATCTTCTCCTTTTTTTCTTCTCCATAACCACCACTCTATTCCACCTATAGTGCTATATCCATGGCTCACGCTCATGTATTGCGTGAAGATTGAAAAAGTTTTGAGAATGTCAAAAGTATGAAACAATTACTTGGCTTGTCATCGAGGTTGTGCATGATTTAAATATTTTGTGTGGTGAAGATAGAGCATAGCCAGACTATACGATTTTGTAGGGATAACTTTCTTTAGCCATGTTATTTTGAGAAGACATAATTTCTTTGTTAGTATGCTTGAAGTATTATTATTTTCTATGTCAATGTCAACTTTTGTCTTGAATCTTTCGGATCTGAATATTCATACCACAATTAAGAAGAATTACATTAAAATTATGCCAAGTAGCACTCTGCATCAAAAATTCTATTTTTATCATTTACCTACTCGAGGACGAGCAGGAATTAAGCTTGGGGATGCTTGATACGTCTCCAACGTATCTATAATTTTTGATTGCTCCATGCAATATTATCTATTGTTTTGGACATTATTGGGCTTTATTATCCACTTTTATATTATTTTTGGGACTAACCTATTAACCGGAGGCCCAGCCCAGAATTGTTGTTTTTTGCCTGTTTTAGGGTTTCGAAGAAAAGGAATACCAAACGGAGTCTAAACAAAATGAAACCTTCGGGAACATGATTTTCTCGTCGAATAAGACTCGGGAGACTTGGACCCTATGTCAAGACATGTAACAGGAGGCCACGAGGTAGGGGCGCGCCAGCCAACCCCAGGCGCGCCCTCCACCCTCGTGGGCCCCCTGTTGCTCCACCAACGTACTTCTTCCTCCTATATATACCCACGTACCCCCAAACGATCAGATACGGAGCCAAAACCCTAATTCCACCGCCGTAACTTTCTGTATCCACGAGATCCCATCTTGGGGCCTGTTCCGGAGCTGTGCTGGAGGGGGCATCGATCACGGAGGGCTTCTACATCAACACCATAGCCTCTCCGATGAAGTGTGAGTAGTTTACCTCAGACCTACGGGTCCATAGTTAATAGCTAGATGGCTTCTTCTCTCTTTTTTGGTTCTCAATACAATTTTCTCCCCCTCTCTTGTGGAGATCTATTCGATGTAATCTTCTTTTTGCGATGTGTTTGTTGACACCGATGAATTGTGGGTTTATGATCAAGTCTATCTATGAATAATATTTGAATGTTCTCTGAATTCTTTTATGTATGATTGGTTATCTTTGCAAGTCTCTTCAAATTATCAGTTTGGTTTGGTCTACTAGATTGATCTTTCTTGCAATGGGAGAAGTGCTTAGCTTTGGGTTCAATTTTGCGGTGTCCTTTCCCAGTGATAGTAGGGGCAGCAAGGCACGTATTGTATTGTTGCCATCGAGGATAACAAGATGGGGTTTTCTTCATATTGCATGAGTCTATACCTCTACATCATGTCATCTTGCTTAAGGCGTTACTCTATTTTTAACTTAATACTCTAGATGCATGCTGGATAGCTGTCAATGAGTGGAGTAATTGTAGTAGATGCAGGAGGAGTCGGTCTACTTGTCTCGGACGTGATGCCTATATACATGATCATACCTAGATATTCTCATTACTATGCTCAATTCTGTTAATTGCTCAACAATAATTTGTTCACCCACCGTAGAATACTTATGCTCTCAAGAGAAGCCACTAGTGAAACCTATGGCCCCCGGGTCTATCTTCATCATATTAATCTCCTACTACTTAGTTATTTACTTTGCTATTTACTTTTCCTTTATTTTACTTTGCAGCTTTATCATAAAAATACCAAAAATATTATCTTATCATATCTATCAGATCTCACTCTCGTAAGTGGCCTTATAAGGATTGACAACCCCTATTTGCGTTGGTTGCGAGGATTTATTTGTTTTGTGCAGGTATGAGGGACTCGCACGTAGCGTCCTACTGGATTGATACCTTGGTTCTCAAAAACCGAGGGAAATACTTACGCTACTTTGCAACATCATCCCCTCCTCTTCGGGGAAAACCAACGCAGTGCTAAAAGAAGTAGCACTCACCCACACCCCATGTTATCCTGGGGCGACGGCAGCCTCACACTGTAGCCGAACCAGTGAACCCTCGTACTCCTCTCCGCATGGGAATCCACTACCTCGTCTTCCCCAGCTTCGCTCGTCCCCTTCCTAGGCCTCGTTGTCGTCCACCGCCCTGGTGCTCTTGGGGCGGCATGGTCAACGTGGTCAAGGAACGACTTCCATCAGAAGAGTACTGTAAGTGGAGAGGCTGACAGCTGGGTCCACGGCAGCCGTAAGGAAGTGCCTCCTTATTACGCGGAAAATAATTATTCCTCCACCTGACAGCGGGGACCCACCGGACGGGCCACCGTATTTGGAACAAAAACATTTCCCCCCTGACTGTTGGGACCCACCGGATGGGCCAACATATTTTGCGAAAAAATGTTCCCCCCGCTGTCAGCTCGGACCCACCAGAGGTGCCTCCTTATTACGCACAAAAAAAATGAATACTCCCCCTGCTAGTTGGGACCCACCTTGGTGGGAGGCTGACTTGTGGTCCTACTAAGTTGACGGGGACGGAGTGCTTTGTCAACTTAGTCAATATGAACGATTCTAGCTCCAGTGACCGTACGATGTCCATCCAACGGCTGTAATGATTATTCAACCTCTGGTCTTGTTGCTCCAGCCGCCCAAAGCAGCACCGGTCATGCCGCATGCTCCTGCCTCCCGTGGCCGGCTGTGCTGCCCCGGAGGCCTCACCGCCCCTACTATTCCCACCGCTGGCCAGGCCGTCCCTCTACTCACCCACACCCTTGTTATTCTGTGGCGACAGCAGCCTCACACCGCAGAGAACCAGTGAGCCCTCGTACTCCTCTACGCGTGGGCATCCACTGCCGCGTCTTCCCGGCTCCGTGTCATCCCCTTCCTAGGCCTCGCCATCGTCCACCGCCCTGGTGCTCTCGGTGCGGCATGGTCAAGGAATGGTTTCCGTCGGACATGGACTGTACATGGAGAGGCTGACAGCTGGATCCACGGCCGCAGGAAGGAAATGCCTCCTTATTACGCAAAAAATAATTATTCCCCCACCTGACAGCGGGGACCCACCGAACGGGCCACCGTATTTCATGAAAAAAACGTTTCCCCCTGACTGCTGGGACCCACCAGCTACATCTTCAAACGCAAGGAAGTGCGTCCGGGCAAAAACCAAAAAAATGATTCACCCCCCTGACTGCTGGGACCTACCAGCTACATCATCGCACGCAAGGAAGTGCCTGACAGTCGGGACCCACCTGGTCGAAACATACGTAGCGTTGTCATTCCGGTTGCGAACATGTACATACATACTAGTCGATGTAGAGGCGCGCACGTGTCGTAGTAGAGGCGTGCACGTAGCATGTACACGTACGTACAGCAGCCAGGGTGCAAGAAAATAAATACAGCCACGTACGTACATACGGGCGGGGTCTCGAACGCCTACTCGCGCATACGTACGGCCAGGGCTCGTGTACATGGCTGGGTCGGAACGGAGAAACAGCGTCGTTGTCGTGTTCATGGCGAGCCAACCGGCTGGGTCAGAACGGAATGCGTCGTTGTGTTCATCGGGAGGGCTTGGAAGGAACAGCCGATGGAAATGAGGCCTGGTGTACCGCAGAACGGAGGAAATGGCCTTGTGTTCGACCGGCCATGTTCGAAACGGGATCCTGTTCATCGGGAGGGGTCTGGCGTACCGCAAAATAGAGGAAACGGACCTCCTACAGTCGAAACGGGGTCCTGTTGATCGGGAGGGCTGTGGCGTACCACAAAACGGAGGAAACGGACTTATGTTGGAGCGCTACGGTCGAAACGGGGGTCCTGTTCATCGGGACGGGTGTGGCGTACCGCAAAACGGGACTCCATGGGATACTGTTCATCTCCACCATCGACCACCTCCAGCCTCCACGGGCTACTGTTCTTCCACCGTTGACCTCCTCCAGCCTCCACCTACGACTGTTCATCCACGGGCTCCTATTCATTCATCCTCCACCGCGTGCAACTCCACCGGCTATTGTTCAACCAACCCTCTCCACAGGTTCATGTTCAACCACCCCTCTACGGGATACTGTTCATCCAGCCCTCCACCGTCTACTATGAAGGAAATATGCCCTAGAGGCAATAATAAAGTTATTATTTATTTCCTTATTTCATGATAAATGTTTATTATTCATGCTAGAATTGTATTAACCGGAAACATAATACATGTGTGAATACATAGACAAACTTAGTGTCACTAGTATGCCTCTACTTGACTAGCTCGTTGATCAAAGATGGTTAAGTTTCCTAACCATAGACATGAGTTGTCATTTGATTAACGGGATCACATCATTAGGAGAATGATGTGATTGACTTGACCCATTCCGTTAGCTTAGCACTTGATCATTTAGTTTTGTTGCTATTGCTTTCTTCATGACTTTTACATGTTCCTATGACTATGAGATTATGCAACTCCCGTTTACCGGAGGAACCCTTTGTGTGCCACCAAACGTCATAGCGTAACTGGGTGATTATAAAGGTGCTCTACAGGTGTCTCCAAAGGTACTTGTTGGGTTGGCGTATTTCAAGATTAGGATTTGTCACTCCGATTGTCGGAGAGGTATCTCTGGGCCCACTCGGTAATGCACATCACTATAAGCCTTGCAAGCATTGCAACTAAAGATTTAGTTGAGGGATGATGTATTACGGAATGAGTAAAGAGACTTGCCGGTAACGAGATTGAACTAGGTATTGAGATACCGACGATCAAATCTCGGGGAAGTAACATACCGATGACAAAGGGAACAACGTATGTTGTTATGCGGTCTGACCGATAAAGATCTTCATAGAATATGTAGGAGCCAATATGGGCATGTAGGTCCCGCTATTGGTTATTGACAAGAGAGGTGTCTCGGTCATGTCTACATAGTTCTCGAACCCATAGGGTCCGCACACTTAACGTTCATTGACGATATAGTACTATGAGTTATGTATGTTGGTGACCGAATGTTGTTCGGAGTTTTGGATGAGATCACAGATATGACGAGGAACTCCGAAATGGTCCGGAAGTAAAGATTGATATGTGGATGGTAGTGTTTGATCTCCGGAACAGTTCCGGAATTCACCGGAAGGGGTTCCGGATGTTTCCCGAAATGTCTAGGCATGAGAACACTTTATCTGGGCCAAAGGGGAATGCCCACGAGGCTTTTGGAAAGTGCAAAAGGAAGTTTTGCGGAGACCAGAGGCTAGACGCCAGGAACCCTGGCGTCTAGGGGGTAGACGCCGGGAACCCTGGCGTCTAGCCCTGAAGTCCGAGAAGGACTCTTGCCTTTCAGGTGAAACCGACTTTGAGGAGGCTTTTACTCCAAGTTTCGACCCCAAGGCTCAACATATAAATAGAGGGGTAGGGCTAGCACCAAAGACACATCAAGAAACACCAAGCCATGTGCCGGCACCCCCGTTCCCTCTAGTTTATCCTTCGTCATAGTTTTCGTAGTGCTTAGGCGAAGCGCTGCGGAGATTGTTCTTCACCAACACCGTCACCACGCCGTCGTGCTACCGGAACTCATCTACTACTTCGCCCCTCTTGCTGGATCGAGAAGGCGAGGACGTCACTGAGCCTAATGTATGCAGAACTCGGAGGTGCCGT
Source organism: Triticum monococcum (assembly GCA_034509565.1). Taxonomy (NCBI): domain Eukaryota; kingdom Viridiplantae; phylum Streptophyta; class Magnoliopsida; order Poales; family Poaceae; genus Triticum; species Triticum monococcum. Next base: position 577,173,084 of record CM067847.1, read on the forward strand.
GCTTTCGGTACTTGGATTGGTCAGACGCGAAGACGTACGACTACATCAACCGCATTGATATAATGCTTCCACGAACAGTCTACGAGGGTACGTAGACAACACTCTACCCTCTTGTTGCTATGCATGGCCATGATCTTGTGTGTGGGTAGGAAATTTTTTGAAATTACTACGTTCCCCAACATACTGTTCATCCTGCCCTCCACGTGGTCCTGTTCATCCAGCACCAACCGGCTCAATCAATCAGGGTCATGTTCATCCAGAGGCAACACCACAGGGTCCTATTCATCCACCCCCACCGGGAACTGTTCATCCAACCCCCCCCCCCCCCCCCGCAACGCTCACTGTTCATCCAGAGGCAGCATCGATCAGCTTCATTTAGCAGCAGTAGCGAAGGAATCGCTCGATCGAGTTCAGTTAACAGCCATCGATCGATCGCTCGGGTTCAGTAACGCGTAGCCTGCAGTGCAATCGCTCGGGTTCAGTTAGAGCCCAACGCCTCGCACCCACGCACGTGCGTGTACGAGAGAAACACACATCGCTTGGGTTCAGTTAGAGCCCAACGCCTTGCACCCACACACGTGCGTGTACGAGAGAAACACGCATCGCTCGGCCCCGACCACCCACCGTAACCGGGAACACCCCGATATTTTCCTCGCCCTTGCTTCTACCATGTTTTTACTGTCATGGATGGCCCAAAGAATGTCATGCAGCTGCGTCTCCGGCCCGCCCAGGATGAAAAGCCCATTTTCTGTCATGATTTTTTTTCATAGAAGTTGGACGCCACCACATCTATGATTATGCAACTCCCGAATACCGGAGGAATACCTTGTGTGCTATCAAACGTCACAATGTAACTGGGTGATCATAAAGGTTCTCTACAGGTATCCCCAAAACTGTTTGTTGGGTTGGCATAGATCACTTGAACGTCCCAGTGCTATACAAACGTGCCAGTACATCTATGATCACCGCAACGACATTTGGAACCATCGCCTAGTGAGTGATGGCGATAGGGGGTCCTTCCCACACGACCCAGAAACCGTCGGGGATATGCCCTCCTGGCACACACGCTCGGCAAAATGAGTTCGTGTGCTACCGGCGAGTGCTCAAATATGGAAATACGTACTGTAGAGCTAAAAATAAAATTATACAGGTGAAATTGTTTTCGGTAGCAAGTACATCCCACACAGTCAGTCCCTGCTAAACGTTTCCGTTCGTATGTACATACCACACAGTTGCTCCAAGGAAAACATTTCCGTTCATAGGTACATCACACACAATTTCCCCCGTTAAATCGTTTGTGATAGTGTTGCCATTGCACACAATATTAACATTTTTATCATTTGCGTTATTGAATGCATCACACACAGTGCATAGAAGAAACTATGTGCCAATGGCTGTCCATCACACATAGTTTTTAGGTGGTAAACGTTTGCGCAAGGTGGCCTAACGCAAACAATTTTCAAGAGGATGTTGTGTGTACAGTGGAGATTGATCGCACACATAGTGGATCCTAGAAACGTTTCTGATCTCCACGTCTATCGCAGACGCTTTGCTTTTGCAAACCATGTGCAGTGTAATCCCTAATTTAAAAAATCACATGTTTTGAATTTGAAAGTAGGCAACCACTTATTTCATATCCAACCAAGTTTATTACAAATATAGGATCAACCACCAATGCGCACGTATAGATACTGAAGAACTACAGAAGCACCAAGTAAAGAATGATGAACCACAGTTGCACTAAAGGCTATAAAGAGAGAGGCGAAAGACATTCTGGTTACTCGAGGCGCGAAGTACTAGGTTGAGGAGCTGGTGCAGGCGCGATAGGTGGTGCGGCTCTGACGGGAGTAGGAGCAATGACCTGGTCAAATTCCTCAGTGGTAGGCAGGCGGCGAGCGGTGTCTAAGGTGGCCGGTGTATAGGATGCTGAGGACGAGATGAATGTCAGTGGTGGTGCCATATGGAGGAGCTCCCTCCTGTTGGCGGAGTAGCCATGGATGGAATCCATGCGAGCTGCTACGAAGTCGTCCACGAGGTTGTCGAAAGATGCCTCAAGTGCCTTGAGGTACTCAACAAGCATCTCAATAGCCTCATCTCTTTCTCCCCTGGCACAAGCGAATGCATAGTGGCAAGTGTATGCCACGTGGCATGGGAGGTAGCGGTAGCGACGAGTTTTCATTGAAGGAAGAACGTCCCGGAGGCGAGATATTGCCTCACGGGCAGCCATCTGCATGGCATGCCTCTCCGTAGGCATGGCCCTCCCGACGAATCGGAAGCGGCGGAACTCGGCGCGTCCTCCCTTGAACTGAACTGCGGCCCGGTACATAGACAAACTGTCACTGAGCTTGTGCCGGTAGAGTGTGAACTCCGGACGGACTGAAGGCCCGATACCAATCTTGGTGATGGAGATGAGGAGCTTGATAAACCTCTCAGGAACATTGGCGAACACCTGTGACTCACAATCGTTGCTCGCCATCTACAAAAGTAGACAAAATCCCGAATAGTCAAATCATATATTTATGATGACCAACAGAAAATTGCTACAATATGCAGAATAATAAAATGAGCTAATAACCGATTAGCGATCGCACCTAGTGGCTTCCTACAGTCAGCCTGGCTCTGATACCAAGTTTGTCAGGAACGCCTTTCCAATAAAACATTTATTGAAAAGCCGGCCTTTGTATTGACCAGTACAGAAGAATCCTTATTACTGGCAGACAAAACCTTGATACAGAAATCCAGCAGTACTAAATATTATACATGGTTGAGCTGAGGATGCTCAACAATTTATTACAAGCACGCCTATATTATACATAAAGGCGGGTATGACACAAGAGTATGGTGGCATAACTACTGACTCGTAATAAATGTGGTGGTGGATATGTCACAATGAAGTGGGTGACATGACTCTGAAATCTTACAGCTCATCAAGCGTCAGAGTGAGGCTCGATGATTTTATTCGGGTGGCGGAAGCGTATATAATACAAGTGAACAACTCCAGGGTCGCACGTGACTGACTGGGACTCCTCTAGGCGTCGGACTCGCTATCAAACTCTTCATCCATAAGATCGCCTTCGTCAACATCTGGCCAAATCAACAAGCCAGGTGAGTACTTTGAATGTACTCGCAAGATAGTTCGGACATAAGATATAACGAATGTAAACATGATGCACATGAGCATATTAGTATGTGCAATCAAATAATAGATTTTCACTGCATGGTAAATAAAAGGAAGTCAGGCGGTAGTCCTCCCGAAATCCCAATAAAATAACAGAAGACCGATCGGGTGTCTGAAGCGACGCCTCGAAAGGTAGAAACAAATTAACATGCCGCAGTTGGGCATCGAGGCAACACCACATAAAGGGCTTATATTGAAAAGTAAATAACAGAACGTGCCACAGTCAGGCGTCTATGCGACATCGCATAAAGGGCTTATATCAAAAGTAAATAACAATAATGCCACAGTCGGACGTCTGAGCGACATCACATAAAGGGCTTATATCAAAAGTAAATAACAATAATGCCACAGTCGGACGTCTGAGCGACATCACATAAAGGGCTTATATCAAAAGTAGATAACAATAATGCCATAGTCAGACGTCTGAGCGACATCACATAAAGGGCTTATAGTTTATCATTCGAATTTAAATAGCTCATGAATTTAAAACATCACAAGGAAATACTCAGCATATAATAATGAACTAGTTAGTCCATTCACATGAATAACCTCCAGCCAAGTTTACCACTCTCAGTTTCATGTTTATTCTCCGGAGACTGTCACGGGGTTGACACTGAGATTTGTCACTGAGACTGACACTGACACTGAGATGATGTCCATGTCCTTTCTCGTGGACAGGGATACTCGAATGGTTTTGACTTTGCAGAGTTTGTACTTTCTAACCACAGCCAATGGATTTCGGTAGTCACAAGGACTAGTTCCGTTTACGGTGTTTTAGAAGAAACACGTCTAACCAGTACACACCCATTCCACATTCCGTTGCCTGGAATCACCCTCGGCAACCTTCAAGAAAAACCTTAAGACGGGGAGGCCACAACCTCGAATAGCATGGGATCAAATTTATATCGCGCACTCTAAGGGGTGCCCCCCTCTCGGTCCCAACCAGAAACACCCATGCCCCCTGACTGGATGACGGGCTTTAATCCAGGGCCATGGAACCCTCATCGCGGTCCCTCTGTTTGGTGTGTGCAAGGAAAGAGGTTTGCAACTTACTAAACCCCACTCTTTACAGAAAACATGTGGCAACACGAAGGGGAAAATGAACGGGATCGAGACTTGACCCATGTTAGAACTGGAGTTAACGGTTGACATAAAATTGGCATGCTTCAACCATACCAGCTTGCAACCCATCATGTCACCACATGATCGTGCTATCTTATCATCATAAGAACACATCAAACTTCGAAGCTCACCTGTAGCTTGTCTTGCATGCACATAACATTCACAAATACTTATATAAACATGCCATGAGAAAAACTACTCGAGCAAACATGCAAAACACTCATCATATCAAAGGTTCAAACATGCTTGCCTGGTTCGGAGAAGTCGGAGTCTAGCTCGGCGAAGTTCGCGTCTCCTTTACCTCCTCCGGTATCTACATATTAAAAGAAAATCGAATACTACATAAATACCGTGCGTGTACAAAAAAGTATCCCAAATATTTTTCAAATAAATATGACAAAAAATAGACAGAAAAATAAAGATGGCAGAAAAAGATTCAAGTCAAAATCATCTTTTGTTTAAAAGTTATAAGGGTTTTAGTCCAGGGACCTTTTTGTAATGAAATAGAAAGTTTCCAAGGTTTATTTTATAAAAAAATAGAAAACTTTTAAGTTAAGAATATGCCAGTCCAGAGGGGAGACGTATTTGGCCCGAAGGCGTTTTCGGAAAACGGTTCGAAAAAGAGAAAAAGCTGAGGGGGGGTCCCACCCATCGGGTTTGAAAACCAAGACAGGGCACTGGCGCCCGAGGGCCGCGGTGGTCGCCGGCGGTGATCCATGGCGAGGCAAGGGGATCGGAGGGTACCAACATGCACCGTGTTCTTCCGCACCTGTGGGTGGTGGAGTTGAGCATCGGCGAGCACCACATCGACGGCGGCCCCAACTCCGGCGGACGGTGGTTCGGGCGAGGTTGGTTCTCGTCGAGGAGAGCTGCAGGCGTCAAATTGGGGCTCGGGTTAGAGTATTGGGTGTAGTAGGGGACGACTGGCACAGTCTGGGAGGCGGGGGTGGTCTCACTAAAGTGAATCGCGCCGGAGCCCGAAGCGGATCGGGGCGGGCAAAGACGGAGAAGAAGACCTCCTCGAGGTCCTCCTAGTGGCTGGGCGTGGCTCTGGAGAGGTGGAGGGGTGATGCCTGGTCGAGATCGAGCTCGAGGCCCCCTTTTATAGCCGGCCCGAGGCGGTGCCCGAGAACAGGATAACTCCGGCGATGGTTACGGCGGTGCAGAGGTTGAACAGGCCATTTAGGTGATTGGGCAGCTTCGAGATGATCCACTGGCTCCACTCAAATGCTAACCTCGGTTGGATTCTGCCTGCTCCGTGGTTTCGACGGAACGGCGCCTCGCGGGCCCGTCGGCAGCAGAGAGCACACCCTGTGCTTGCCAGGCCACAGCGACGGTGCCGCAGCGTGCACAGAGGAGGGGGTGGACATGCGGAGGCCTCTGGTGGCTTGGGCGGTGCCGGACGGCGCCGAAAGGCAGGACCGGTCTCTGTTGGCCACCACAGGTGGCTCTGCCACCGCAGAAGACGCCGGAGCTGGCGAGCCACGTCGCCACCGACGCCCGTGCCCGGCCAAGCGAGTGTGCAGCGCACTGGATAAGAAGGGGGAGCAGTGAGCATTGATCCAAGGAGGCTACTGGCGAGATTGTCGACAGGTTCTGACGAAACGACGCTGTCGACTGAACCCAAACACCGAATCTCTGAACTTTTCTGAATTCAGACAGAAACAATGCATCCCAGGTGTTCGATGAAATGTTTTTGGCATGAGGAAAATTTTTCTAGAGCTGATCTTCGGTGAGGTGGCCTCTTGGTGTATCTGGAAGCTGCATGAATTATCTCAGAATTTTTAGAAAAGTAAAAATATGAATTTCACCAAAAATGGCATTTCTGGTCCAAACTTGCAGTGTAAAATTTTGAAAATTTTGAACTAAGGACAAGTGGATCTTGATGGGTCTAGGTTGAGGGTACTAAGGACTAGTCAGAGAAGTTTGTTTGGAGTTAAAACCCCAAAGGAAACTTGTAGTTCCTTTGTAAATCACCTAGGTCCAAAATAATCACAGAAATAGTTTTGAGGTTAAAATAAATTGAATAAAAATCAAAAATGGCTTGAAACTTGCTGGAGGTGGGAGTCTTGACCTGATCCAAGGCAGGGATGGTTTTTGGAGGGCAATGTCAATATGTGACTTGGCAAAAGGGGAAATTTTTGAATGGGAAAAAGAATAAACCCATAATCCCTAGGGTTTCTTCTTAATAGAATGGATTTAAAAAAATAAATTTGTGTAGGGTCAAGACAAAATGAAAAGCTCTCAAGACCAAAAATCAAGGTTGAGAAGAGTACCAAAATATTTGACATAAAAGTTTTGAGAGGGAGAGGTTTTAAGAAAAATTTTAAATAGCCTCCTTCAAATCAAATAAAGATTTTGATAAAAACCAAATCAAAATTTTTGGAGTGTCACAATGTGTTGGTTTCACCATGCTGTTAAAGCAGATATAAAATTGAAGGCAATGTTACCGACAGCAGGCTTAACAGCCATCAAATATTGCAATTCAAACTGGTATTGTTGAAAATGAATAGAACATAGGTAATTCTTAAACATCACACTTGGTAAATGTGTAAAACTAAAATAAAGGGCATGTGTTAACTACACCAGGAATAACTGGGACCAAATATAGCCGTTCAAACTGGTATTGATGTAGTCGAGCAGCACAGTTCTGACTTGCACATAATGGACAACACATTGTGAATGACTGAAATAAACAAGGCATAAATGAACAGTATAACAACCAAATATAGCCATTGAAAACTGGACAGAGTCTCACTGCAACCTAACAAGCAAATACTGATAAACAGGGCATATGCTTGAAAACTGGACAAATGCTCACTGACCAATCTAACAAGCAGATACAGATAAACAAGGCATCTTGTTGATAACTGGAAAAATGCTAAAAAAGCAACCTAACAACCAAATACAGATAAACAAGGCATCTGCTTGATAACTGAACAAATGCTCACTGCAACCAAACTAATAACCAAATACATATAAACAAGGCATCTGCTCAATAACTGGAAAAACGCTCACTCCAACCAACCTAACAATAAAATACAGATAAACAAGGCATCTACTCACTATAAACAACCAAATATAGCCATTCGTGAAACTGAAGTGGACAATTCGTACTTAAACATCACATAGCCCTATTGAACAATACATTTTTGCATAACTGAAATAATTGAACACGGCACAGTTAAAGCACCGCACAGCAAATGCTTCTACAACAAAGGGTACGGGTTGGCAAGCTAGAAAAGGTAAGATTTGCTGATAGAATGTTGCCTCACACTTCATGGATGGGATCCTTCGAGTTGGTAGAGCACAGACCCATGGTGCACCCTCTGATCTCACAGATGGGTTGTTTCACCTTGGAAGAACCTTCGTGGGTGCTCTCCTCATGGTCATGGTCGATGAGATCTGACTAGGCAATTGAGGATCCCAAGCTATCATCGTAGAGCGTGTCCTTTAGAAATGACAATATGGTCTTGATGGCGTATAAAGCTCGCAAATCCTTAACCGCTTGGCGGAGGAGATCAGCGGCAGGGCCGTCGAAGAGATCAACGGCGGTTGAACCAGAGGGGTTGGGGATGGACCACTTAACTTGTGACATGGCCCGCGTGAAGCCGTCGCTGTGGACGAGCTTGATGTCGTAGCCAGCTTTCCTGAGATACAGTAATACGCTAGCCCGCTGACATGAAGCCTTCGGCATGGCAATGTAGTCAACGTCTTCGTCGGCTACCCCGGCAACGTGTTGCTCCGGGATCGACAGGTTGGGGCAAACGGCGGCCACCTCGCCAACGTCCACCGGAGAGGCCATGATAAACCTCTTATTGGTTGAACACTCGTCGGGCTCCCCGGGATACATGGTCGAGCTTAGGCTGCGACATTCTAGAGTAGGGTATGTGGATCTGGCGAGGAGGGACACCGCAAGCCTCATCTAAAAACTCAGGGGAGTGGGGCGACGGTATGGGAATCGCTGTGTAAGATGAACTTTATTATCTAAGCTAGGAGGAACGGCCAGATCGGCAGGGGTTAGCGGTCGCGAGCTAGGGTTCGAGGGGGGAGGGGGACTGTGGAGGGGGGGTGTTTGAGGATACGCCGCGGCTACTGAAAATTTTAGTAATGGTGGGTGGAGATGGTGGTCGACGAGGGAGGGTGACGGTTCAAATGCCTCGGCTACTGCAATTTTACTATAAGGTCGGTGCTGGAGGAGTGTGGGCGACGGTTGAAGTACGGTGGCTACTAAAATTTGGGTAAAGGAATTGATGCAGGGCGGGAGTGCCCAAGATCACGCACGGTCCAATAACAATATGCGTGTATGATAATAAGGAAAAGTGGTGCGGAACCATCGATTTTTGCAAAACTCAAGGTGGGTAGTTTGTTTTTATATTTCTTGCTAGCTGGTCTATCGTACATGGTTCGTCCCAATTTCCAAATAAACTTACCTGCCTTTAGCTTGCACAGGTGGTGGTTTTACAGCGCACTTGCATCGCACGTGGTTAAGCTAGTACCTCCACCCTTTGCTTGCGCTTGCGTGGTTGTGTTGGTTGTGGTGATTTTACTGCGCACTTGTATCGCACACGGTTGAGCCAGTACCTCCATCTTAATTTGCTCGCGCTTGCGCATGCGTGGTGATTCACAACGCACTTGTATCACACATGGTTAAGATATTATACCCGTGTCCATTGAGCGTCATCAGAGTCTTTGTAACATCCCAAATTTTCAATTTGAAATGTTATACACTAGATCATCATTGCATATCATATTTATTGCATTTTGGTTGATCCTAGAAATTTCACGCAACTCAAGGACCCTCGGAGAGAGTTGGGGATTTTGTTATTTTCTTAATTGAGTTGTCTCAAATTTTGAAAATAGGATCATTTGATTTTATTTACTTTATCTTCAATTATTTCTATTACAAAAATATGAGAGAGGGAATAAATTGACTTTCCCAAAATAAAGAAATATTGAGGATTTAATAAAAAAATCAAATAATATTTTATTTTGGTTTTATTTTCTATTTTATTTCAATTTAGGAAAAATGCATGTTTTTCAAATTTGCATTTAGGCCCCAAGTAAATGTCCATCCTGTGCGGCTTGATTTTAGAAGCCGGGGAAAATTTATTTCGGGATTTTTGGAGTCCGTTTAGTATGTTTGTTTTTTCTTCCAAGCGTAACTTTTTTTTAAAAAGAGTCCGAACCGACCTTGGGCCATAACAGGCCAGTACTCTCCTCGCCGGGCCTCTTATAAGCCACGCCCCGCCCCCGGTCGAAGCCCAAGCCGCCGCCCCGCCCAAACCTTAACCCTAGCCGGCCCCGCCGCGGCCGCTGCCGCGCCGTGCCGCCCGCCGCCGCCCCGCCTCGTCGCCGCCGCCCGCCGGACCGCCGCCACCACCAGAGTCGCCGGAGGTAGTTTTTTTAGCCTCTGGTTTTTCGCGAAAAATCGTTCGGTTTTCCGACAGTTTTGCTCTTTTTTTAGTTTCGGTTTTTTTAAATAGATCGGTTTTTCGGTTTATTTAAATAGCGAGTGTTCGTCCGTTCGTTCGTTTTAATGAACGTTCATCTTTTTTTTCTCGGATTAAATCCGTGATTTTTCTGATCGCGTTCTCTAATCTGATTTTCGTTTTAGTCTAACTTTTTGCTCGTTTATCGGAATCAGGCGATTCAAGCGCCTGGAGTTTTGTCTCGAAACCCTCTTTCCGTTTAACCAACTCAAACAAGTTTTTGCCACTTTGTCTTTCGTTGCCTGTTTATTTTGCCGTTTTGTATTTCGTTGCTTCATTCGATTTGATTCTTTTTGCCAACTGCAGTTCTTATGTTGAACTTTCTGGTTATATCTCTTATTTGAGTTTTACATGTGCATTATTTGAGTACTTATTGTATGCTTGTTTGTTTGCGATAGATTACCCGGAGTGCGCCGCTTGCTACTTCGAATCGCTAGGTTTCCCGGATCATCAGCAAGGCAAGTAACACTTTGATCATGCTTTCCAACTACCCAGTTTTATTGCATTAGATCAATCCTCACACTTTGCATGATTAGGATCTAATTAAATTGTGGGTTTGGGAAGTAGATGAGGTAGAACCTATTACCTGTTATTATCAAACCTTTGGGAGTTACTTCCACGTTTGCTTATTATGCCATGCTATGCTAGTAGACGTGGATTGGGTGAGTGTATCCATCACAGATGTGAGATGTTAATTAATGGTTTACTTAAGGTGGCAACTTAAATACACATCTGGGTGGATTGAGGCACCTGGGTATTCCAGGATTGCCTGTTTTTTATGGACCGCCACCCAGGCTCAAAGGGATCATGAGATTATTCATGCTAGAAACTTCCGTGTGCAGCCACAAGCTATTATGGGCTCTAGCATAGTTGACTAAGTTGTGCGAACTCTTACAGTGGTAGACTAGCAGATGTAGGGGAAAGTAGGTGTAACGGTCTACCCGATCACAAGGTTCTAGCGCTTCCGAAAGACTATGTCTCAGTCATCCGTTTCTCAAACACCATATAGTGCGAGAAAACAAACGGAGGCGATCGAGTCTTATGGGGAAAAGTGCGCAAACCTCTGTAGAGTGTATAAACTAATCATGATTAGCCGTGTCCCCGGTTATGGACATCTTGAGTATCTAGTACCTGGATTATCATGTGAATCTCAACATGTTACTCTAAAATTTAATTTTTCTGGGTTTTTTAATGATGATGCTTAATTGGGATTAAGAATGTTGTCAACCATTCTCAATGTTTAACAACTACCATGATAGTTAAACAAATTTATTCCTTTGCAGTAGGGAAAAATTGGCTTTACGCAAAACTGTAACCATAGAGCTTTCCACTAGCCAAATATGCATATAGAATAGTTGTTTCATTCCATTACTCTCTATGTGTTATTTTGCCAACATATTCCATGTGCTGGCCCGTTTCGGGCTGCAACGTTAATGTTGCAGACTTTTCAGATGACGATTAAGGAGTTTTAGGTCGTGGTTCTATACTCAGTGATGCCGTTGGAGTTGATGGACTCACTTATCTTCCAAGCCTTCCGCTATTATCGTTATTAGATGGCCTTAAGCCATATTTATTGTAATAAGTTCTCTTTTGAGACACTCAATGTAATAAGTGTGTGATTGCTACTCTGTTATAAATCCTTCAAGTACTGTATGGTGTCAGCATTACTGATCCAGGGATGACACCTGAGCACAGAGATTGGACCATTTGAGGTCTGGTCGCTACTAGATGGTATCAGAGCACACGCTGACTGTAGGACACGACCACTAAGCTAAAGACCTAGATCACTACTCACTATCTTCTCTTTCTGACTTCTCATCTTTTCTACTCTTTTAGGATGGCTGATGCAAGGAACAAGTTCACGGAACCGGATGATGATACACCCTTTGGACGTCACTTGAAGGAAGTCACTAGATACCTAAACATAGGAGTACCAAGCTTCACCGGAACCTACAACGCCACTTTACCTAAAGAAGAGCGCTGGATGATTCAAGTTCAAGTTCCAGGAAGGATGTTCATGCCAGTCACTGAGCCCATAGTGTTTTCTTTTGATGCACCAACTTGGAATCTAGGAAAGAGCATTGCAGCTCACATCGCCATGGGACATATTGGAGAAGTCTACCACAATGATCTCAAGGATACTATCTACCAGATTTGTGGGCGTCAAGATGAGCACTAGGAGATGATCAGCACCAGAAAGGATAGGTCAGTTGCAACTTTTATCCAGGAGTTAAACCAGCACATTCGACGTCAGGAAAACCAGATGTGCGCCGACATGATAGATCTGAAGAAGGCAAGGACAAGAATCAAGGAACTGGAGGAAGAGATCAAGGCTACATGTGAAGATTATGAAGAGGAAATAGAAGTATTAGTGGAGAAGAATGACGATCTGATCAAGAAGATCGAAATATTCATGGGAGGCCCTATACCAGTAGAAGCAGACGAAGAACCCAAGGAGATTCGCCCGGAAGACTACATCATCATCGACGACACCGACTCGGATCCAGATGATAGCGATGATTGAAGGAAATATGCCCTAGAGGCAATAATAAAGTTATTATTTATTTCCTTATATCATGATAAATGTTTATTATTCATGCTAGAATTGTATTAACCGGAAACATAATACATGTGTGAATACATAGACCAACAGAGTGTCACTAGTATGCCTCTACTTGACTAGCTCGTTAATCAAAGATGGTTATGTTTCCTAACCATGAACAAGGAGTTGTTATTTGATTAACGAGGTCACATCATTAGTAGAATGATCTGATTGACATGACCCATTCCATTAGCTTAGCACCCGATCGTTTAGTATGTTGCTATTGCTATCTTCATGACTTATACATGTTCCTATAACTATGAGATTATGCAACTCCCGTTTACCGGAGGAACACTTTGGGTACTACCAAACGTCACAACGTAACTGGGTGATTATAAAGGAGTACTACAGGTGTCTCCAATGGCAGATGTTGGGTTGGCGTATTTCGAGATTAGGGTTTGTCACTCCGATTGTCGGAGAGGTATCTCTGGGCCCTCTCGGTAATACACATCACATAAGCCTTGCAAGCACTGCAACTAAATAGTTAGTTGTGACATGATGTATTACGGAACGAGTAAAGAGACTTGCCGGTAACGAGATTGAACTAGGTATTGGATACCGACGATCGAATCTCGGGCAAGTAACATACCGATGACAAAGGGAACAACGTATGTTGTTATGCGGTCTGACCGATAAAAGATCTTCGTAGAATATGTAGGAGCCAATATGGGCATCCAGGTCCCGCTATTGGTTATTGACCAGAGACGTGTCTCGGTCATGTCTACATTGTTCTCGAACCGTAGGGTCCGCACGCTTAACGTTACGATGACAGTTATTATGAGTTTATGCATTTTGATGTACCGAAGGTTGTTCGGAGTCCCGGATGTGATCACGGACATGACGAGGAGTCTCGAAATGGTCGAGACGTAAAGATTGATATATTGGAAGCCTATGTTTGGACATCGGAAGTGTTCCGGGTGAAATCGGGATTTTACCGGAATACCGGGAGGGTTACCGGAACCCCCCGGGAGGCTAATGGGCCTATTGGGCCTTAGTGGAAAATAGAGAAGAGGCAGCCCACAGCCTAGCCGGCGCCCCCCCCCTTTCCCAAGTCCTAGTAGGACTAGGAAAGGTGGGCCGGCCACCTCTCTCTCTTTCCCCCTCCCGAGAATCCTAGTTGGACTAGGATTGGAGGGGGAGTCCTACTCCCGGTGGGAGTAGGACTCTCCTGCGCCCCCACCTTGGCCGGCCAGCCCCTCCTCCCTTGCTCCTTTATATACGGGGGCAGGGGGCACCCCAAGACACACAAGTTGATCCTTGAGATCGTTCCTTAGCCGTGTGCGGTGCCCCCTGCCACCAAATTCCACCTCGATCATACCGTTACAGTGCTTAGGCGAAGCCCTGCGTCGGTAGTACATCAAGATCGTCATCACGCCATCGTGCTGACAGAACTCTTCCTCGACGCTTTGCTGGATCGGAGCCCGAGGAACGTCATCGAGCTGAACGTGTGCTAAGAACTCGGAGGTGCCGGAGTAACGGTGCTTGGATCGGTCGGATCGCGAAGAAGACGTACGACTACTTCCTCTACGTTGTGTGATCGCTTCCGCAGTCGGTCTGCGTTGGTACGTAGACAACACTCTCCCCTCTCGTTGCTGTGCATCACCATGATCTTGCGTGTGCGTAGGAAAATTTTTGAAATTACTGCGTTCCCCAACAGTGGCATCCGAGCCTAGGTTTTATGGTTTGATGTTATATGCACGAGTAGAACACAAGTGAGTTGTGGGTGATACAAGTCATACTGCCTACCAGCATGTCATACTTTGGTTCGGCGGTATTGTTGGTTGAGACGATCCGGACCAACCTTACGCGTACTCTTACGCGAGACCGGTTCCCTCGACGTGCTTTGCACATAGATGGCTTGCGGAAGACTGTCTCTCCAACTTTAGTTGAACCAAGTGTGACTACGCCCGGTCCTTGAGAAGGTTAAAACGGAGTCTATTTGACAAACTATCGTTGTGGTTTTGATGCGTAGGTGAGATGAGTTCTTACTTAAAGCCCGTAGCAGCCACGTAAAACTTGCAACAACAAAGTAGAGGACGTCTAACTTGTTTTTGCAGGGTATGTTGTGATGTGATATGGTCAAGGCATGATGCTGATTTTATTGTATGAGATGATCATGTTTTGTAACTAAGTTATCGGCAACTGGCAGGAGCCATATGGTTGTCGCTTTATTGTATGCAATGCAATCGCGATGTAATGCTTTACTAGATTACTAAACGGTAGTAATAGTCGAGAAAGCATAAGATTGGCGAGACGACAACGATGCTACGATGGAGATCAAGGTGTCACGCCGGTGATGATGGTGATCATGATGATGCTTCGGAGATGGAGATCACAAGCACAAGATGATGATGGCCATATCATATCACTTATATTGATTGCATGTGATGTTTATCCTTTTATGCATCTTATCTTGCTTTGATTGACGGTAGCATTATAAGATGATCTCTCACTAAATTATCAAGAAGTGTTCTCCCTGAGTATGCACCGTTGCCAAAGTTCGTCGTGCCCAGACACCACGTGATGATCGGGTGTGATAAGCTCTACGTCCATCTACAATGGGTGCAAGCCAGTTTTGCACACGCAGAATACTCAGGTTATACTTGACGAGCCTAGCATATGCAGATATGGCCTCGGAACACAGAGACCGAAAGGTCGAGTGTGAATCATATAGTAGATATGATCAACATGACGATGTTCACCATTGAAAACTACTCCATCTCACGTGATGATCGGTTATGGTTTAGTTGATTTGGATCACGTGATCACTTAGAAGATTAGAGGGATGTCTATCTAAGTGGGAGTTCCTAAGTAATTTGATTAACTGAACTTAAACTTATCATGAACTTAGTACCTGATAGTATCTTGCTTGTTTATGTTGCTTGTAGATAGATGGCTCGTGCTATTGTTCCGTTGAATTTTAATGCGTTCCTTGAGAAAGCAAAGTTGAAAGATGATGGTAGCAATTACACGGACTGGGTCCGTAACCTGAGGATTATCCTCATTGCTGCACAGAAGAATTACGTCCTGGAAGCACCGCTGGGTGACAGGCCTGCTGCTGGAGCAACGCCAGATGTTATGAACGTCTGGCAAAGCAAAGCTGATGACTACTCGATAGTTCAGTGTGCCATGCTTTACGGCTTAGAATCGGGACTTCAACGACGTTTTGAACGTCATGGAGCATATGAGATGTTCCAGGAGTTGAAGTTAATATTTCAAGCAAATGCCCGAATTGAGAGATATGAAGTCTCCAATAAGTTCTATAGCTGTAAGATGGAGGAGAACAGTTCTATCAGTGAGCATATACTCAAAATGTCTGGGTATAATAATCACTTGATTCAAATGGGAGTTAATCTTCCAGATGACTGCGTCATTGACAGAATTCTCCAATCACTGCCACCAAGCTACAAGAGCTTCGTGATGAACTATAATATGCAAGGGATGAACAAGACTATTCCCGAGCTCTTCGCAATGCTGAAAGCTGCGGAGGTAGAAATCAAAAAGGAGCATCAAGTGTTGATGGTTAACAAAACCACTAGTTTCAAGAAAAAGGGCAAAGGGAAGAAGAAGAAGGGAAACTTCAAGAAGAACAGCAAACAAGTTGCTGCTCAGGAGAAGAAACCCAAGTCTGGACCTAAGCCTGAAACTGAGTGCTTCTACTGCAAGCAGACTGGTCACTGGAAGCGGAACTGCCCCAAGTATTTGGCGGATAAGAAGGATGGCAAAGTGAGCAAAGGTATATGTGATATACATGTTATTGATGTGTACCTTACTAGAGCTCGCAGTAGCACCTGGGTATTTGATACTGGTTCTGTTGCTAATATTTGCAACTCGAAACAGGGACTACGGAATAAGCGGACACTAGCAAAGGACGAGGTGACGATGCGCGTGGGAAACGGTTCCAAAGTCGATGTGATCGCGGTCGGCACGCTACCTCTACATCTACCTTCGGGATTAATATTAGACCTAATTTGGTGCCAGCGTTGAGCATGAACATTATATCTGGATCTTGTTTAATGAGAGACGGTTATTCATTTAAATCAGAGAATAATGGTTGTTCTATTTATATGGATAATATCATTTATGGTCATGCACCTTTGAAGAGTGGTCTATTCTTGTTGAATCTCGAAGATAGTAATACACATATTCATAATGTAGAAGCCAAAAGATGCAAAGTTAATAATGATAGTGCAACTTATTTGTGGCACTGCCGTTTAGGTCATATCGGTATAAAGCGCATGAAGAAACTCCATAATGATGGGCTTTTGGAATCACTTGATTATGAATCACTTGGTACTTGCGAACCGTGCCTCATAGGCAAGATGACTAAAACACCGTTCTCCGGTACTATGGAGAGAGCAACAGATTTGTTGGAAATCATACATACCGATGTATGTGGTCCGATGAATATTGAGGCTCGCGGCGGATATCGTTATTTTCTCACCTTCACAGATGATTTAAGCAGATATGGGTATATCTAATTAATGAAATATAAGTCTGAAACACTTGAAAAGTTCAAAGAATTTCAGAGTGAAGTTGAAAATCATCGTAACAAGAAAATAAAGTTTCTACGATCTGATCGTGGAGGAGAATATTTGAGTTACGAGTTTGGTGTACATTTGAAAAATTGTGGAATAGTTTCGCAACTCACGCCACCCGGAACACCACAGCGTAATGGTGTGTCCGAACGTCGTAATCGTACTTTACTAGATATGGTGCGATCTATGATGTCTCTTACTGATTTACCACTATCGTTTTGGGGTTATGCTTTAGAGACGGCCGCATTCACGTTAAATAGGGCACCATCAAAATCCGTTGAGACGACGCCTTATGAACTATGGTTTGGCAAGAAACCAAAGTTGTCGTTTCTTAAAGTTTGGGGCTGCGATGCTTATGTGAAAAAGCTTCAACCTGATAAGCTCGAACCCAAAGCGGAGAAATGTGTCTTCATAGGATACCCAAAGGAAACTGTTGGGTATACCTTCTATCACAGATCCGAAGGCAAGACATTCGTTGCCAAGAATGGATCATTTCTAGAGAAGGAGTTTCTCTCGAAAGAAGTGAGTGGGAGGAAAGTAGAACTTGACGAGGTAACTGTACCTGCTCCCTTATTGGAAAATAGTACATCACAGAAAACTGTTTCTGCGACACCTATGCCAATCAGTGAGGAAGCTAATGATAATGATCATGAAGCTTCAGAACAAGATACTACTGAGCCACGTAGATCAACCAGAGTGAGATCCGCACCAGAGTGGTACGGTAATCCAGTTCTGGAAGTCATGATGCTAGATCATGATGAACCTACAAACTATGAAGAAGCGATGGTGAGCCCAGATTCCGCAAAGTGGCTTGAGGCCATGAAATCTGAGATGGGATCCATGTATGAAAACAAAGTATGGACTTTGGTTGACTTGCCCGATGATCGGCAAGCAATTGAGAATAAATGGATCTTCAAGAAAAAGACTGACGCTGACGGTAATATTACTGTCTATAAAGCTCGACTTGTCGCGAAAGGTTTTCGACAAGTTCAAGGAGTTGACTACGATGAGACTTTCTCACCCGTAGCGATGCTTAAATCTGTCAGAATCATGTTAGCAATTGCCGCATTTTATGATTATGAAATTTGGCAAATGGATGTAAAAACCGCATTCCTTAATGGATTTCTGGAAGAAGAGTTGTATATGATGCAACCAGAAGGTTTTGTCGATCCAAAAGGAGCTAACAAAGTATGCAAACTCCAGCGATCCATTTATGGACTGGTGCAAGCATCTCGGAGTTGGAATAAACGCTTTGATAGTGTGATCAAAGCATTTGGCTTTATACAGACTTTTGGAGAAGCCTGTATTTACAAGAAAGTGAGTGGGAGCTCTGTAGCATTTCTGATATTATATGTGGATGACATATTGCTAATTGGAAATGATATAGAATTTCTGGATAGCATAAAGGGATATTTGAATAAAAGTTTTTTGATGAAAGACCTCGGGGAAGCTGCATACATATTAGGCATAAAGATCTATAGAGATAGATCAAAACGCTTAATTGGACTTTCACAATGCACATACCTTGACAAAATTTTGAAGAAGTTCAAGATGGATCAAGCAAAGAAAGGGTTCTTGCCTGTGCTACAAGGTGTGAAGTTGAGTAAGACTCAATGCCCGACCACTCCAGAAGATAGAGAGAATATGAAAGATGTTCCCCATGCTTCAGCCATAGGCTCTATCATGTATGCAATGCTGTGTACCAGACCTGATGTGTGCCTTGCTATAAGTTTAGCAGGGAGGTACCAAAGTAATCCTGGAATGGATCACTGGACAGCGGTCAAGAACATCCTGAAATACCTGAAAAGGACTAAAGGATATGTTTCTCATATATGGAGGTGACAAAGAGCTCACCGTAAGAGGTTACGTTGATGCAAGCTTTGACACTGATCCGGACGATTCTAAATCACAAACCGGATACGTGTTTACTTTAAACGGTGGAGCTGTCAGTTGGTGCAGTTCTAAACAAAGCGTCGTAGCGGGATCTACATGTGAAGCGGAGTACATAGCTGCTTCGGAAGCAGCAAACGAAGGAGTCTGGATGAAGGAGTTCATATCCGATCTAGGTGTCATACCTAGTGCATCGGGTCCAATGAAAATCTTCTGTGACAATACTGGTGCAATTGCCTTAGCAAAGGAATCCAGATTTCACAAGAGGACCAAACACATCAAGAGACGCTTCAACTCCATCCGGGATTTATTCCAGGTGGGAGACATAGAGATTTGCAAGATACATACGGATCTGAATGTTGCAGACCCGTTGACTAAGCCTCTTCCACGAGCAAAACATGATCAGCACCAAGGCTCCATGGGTGTTAGAATCATTGCTGTGTAATCTAGATTATTGACTCTAGTGCAAGTGGGAGACTGAAGTAAATATGCCCTAGAGGCAATAATAAAGTTATTATTTATTTCCTTATATCATGATAAATGTTTATTATTCATGCTAGAATTGTATTAACCGGAAACATAATACATGTGTGAATACATAGACCAACAGAGTGTCACTAGTATGCCTCTACTTGACTAGCTCGTTAATCAAAGATGGTTATGTTTCCTAACCATGAACAAGGAGTTGTTATTTGATTAACGAGGTCACATCATTAGTAGAATGATCTGATTGACATGACCCATTCCATTAGCTTAGCACCCGATCGTTTAGTATGTTGCTATTGCTATCTTCATGACTTATACATGTTCCTATAACTATGAGATTATGCAACTCCCGTTTACCGGAGGAACACTTTGGGTACTACCAAACGTCACAACGTAACTGGGTGATTATAAAGGAGTACTACAGGTGTCTCCAATGGCAGATGTTGGGTTGGCGTATTTCGAGATTAGGGTTTGTCACTCCGATTGTCGGAGAGGTATCTCTGGGCCCTCTCGGTAATACACATCACATAAGCCTTGCAAGCACTGCAACTAAATAGTTAGTTGTGACATGATGTATTACGGAACGAGTAAAGAGACTTGCCGGTAACGAGATTGAACTAGGTATTGGATACCGACGATCGAATCTCGGGCAAGTAACATACCGATGACAAAGGGAACAACGTATGTTGTTATGCGGTCTGACCGATAAAAGATCTTCGTAGAATATGTAGGAGCCAATATGGGCATCCAGGTCCCGCTATTGGTTATTGACCGGAGACGTGTCTCGGTCATGTCTACATTGTTCTCGAACCGTAGGGTCCGCACGCTTAACGTTACGATGACAGTTATTATGAGTTTATGCATTTTGATGTACCGAAGGTTGTTCGGAGTCCCGGATGTGATCACGGACATGACGAGGAGTCTCGAAATGGTCGAGACGTAAAGATTGATATATTGGAAGCCTATGTTTGGACATCGGAAGTGTTCCGGGTGAAATCGGGATTTTACCGGAATACCGGGAGGGTTACCGGAACCCCCCGGGAGGCTAATGGGCCTATTGGGCCTTAGTGGAAAATAGAGAAGAGGCAGCCCACAGCCTAGCCGGCGCCCCCCCCCTTTCCCAAGTCCTAGTAGGACTAGGAAAGGTGGGCCGGCCACCTCTCTCTCTTTCCCCCTCCCGGGAATCCTAGTTGGACTAGGATTGGAGGGGGAGTCCTACTCCCGGTGGGAGTAGGACTCTCCTGCGCCCCCACCTTGGCCGGCCAGCCCCTCCTCCCTTGCTCCTTTATATACGGGGGCAGGGGGCACCCCAAGACACACAAGTTGATCCTTGAGATCGTTCCTTAGCCGTGTGCGGTGCCCCCTGCCACCAAATTCCACCTCGATCATACCGTTACAGTGCTTAGGCGAAGCCCTGCGTCGGTAGTACATCAAGATCGTCATCACGCCGTCGTGCTGACAGAACTCTTCCTCGACGCTTTGCTGGATCGGAGCCCGAGGAACGTCATCGAGCTGAACGTGTGCTAAGAACTCGGAGGTGCCGGAGTAACGGTGCTTGGATCGGTCGGATCGCGAAGAAGACGTACGACTACTTCCTCTACGTTGTGTGATCGCTTCCGCAGTCGGTCTGCGTTGGTACGTAGACAACACTCTCCCCTCTCGTTGCTGTGCATCACCATGATCTTGCGTGTGCGTAGGAAATTTTTTGAAATTACTGCGTTCCCCAACAATGATGACTATGTTGATGAAGCTGGAGCAGATATCATGGAGTCTGCAACTGAAAAATATTTCTAGTAGACCACCTCATCAATAGTAGTAGCCCACAATGTAAATATAGTAACCCGAGCACTTTTGCGATAGTTAGATCGATTGTATGCTCTTGTTTGATTGATTGAATGAAGTGAATTTTTTGTTTTTGCCTCATGTGCATATGGGTAGTGTTTTCTCTTTAGACCCCTCTCTATTCTTAAATCTCATCTTTTCTAAAACCTCAGATGCCTCCGAGACGTGACCCCCGATTTACCTTCCCACCGGAGCTCACCCAGTTGATCCAGCAGCAGAACACATTGATGAAGTTGCTAGTCTAGAATCAGAATCAGGGGAACAACAACAACAACCCACCACCACCACCTGTTGATCACTTAGCCCGTTTTCTTAGGCTAAATCCGCCGGTGTTTTCCAGTAGCACCGAGCCGATAGTAGCAGATGATTGGCTCTGCAAGACAGCTAGGGAGTTGACCACAGCAGGATGCACGGATGTGGAAAAGGTGAAGTTTGCCGCACATCAGCTTGAAGGGCCCGCAGCATCATGGTGGGAGAATTTCACAGCCACTTTCCCTGTCGACACTGTCACATGGGACCAGTTTCAGTAGGCTTTTCGAACTGCCCATGTTTTAGCAGGAGCTATGGCCATGAAGAAGCGAGAGTTTTGCAACTTGCGCCAAGGAGGACGGACTGTTGGCCAGTATGTGGAGGACTTTAGTAAATTAGCACGTTATGCCCCAGATGACGTTGCTACGGATGTAACAAAGCAGGAGAAGTTTTTGGAAGGACTGAATGATGAGTTGAGCATGAAGTTGATGGTAGCAACCTTCAACAACTACCAGGAGTTGGTAGATCATGCTCTCATGATCGAAGGGAAGCAGCAGCAGATTGAGAATCGCAAGAGGAAGTATGGACAAGGGAAGTACACTTCAGGAGCTCAGCAGAAGCCACATTTTACCCCTAGACCGAGAGGACATTTTCAGCATACCCATGGAGGAGGTAGCTCGCACAATTACAATGGCACCAAGAATGGTAATGGGAATGGAGGAAGCAACGGCCAGAATCGCACCAACCCATCGACCCCAGCCAAGAGAGACCTGAGCCAAGTCACTTGCTTTAAGTGTCAGAAGACCGGACATTATGCTAATGAATGTCCTGAATCCCAGAATGGAAATGGCAATGGAAGCTCTGGGAAGAAGTTGAACCCTTTCAACAGGGGACAGGTGAACCACGTTAACGTGGAGGAGGTTGAAGAGCAGCCGGATGCAGTAATCGGTAAGTTTTTGGTTAAGTCATTTACTACACTTGTTCTTTTCGATACTGGTGCATCGCATTCATACAAATCAAGGGGATTTGTGGATAAGTATAAACTGCCAACCCAAGCCCTTAGGTCACCCATGTTAGTAACCTCGCCTGGAGCAGAATATATGGCTAGCCTATGGTGTGATCGGTTGCCATTAAGGATTGGTAACTACGTATTTCCCTCAGACCTAATAGTGTTGGAATCTCAAGGATTGGATGTGATATTAGGCATGGATTGGTTGTCAATGTATGGAGGAACCATCGATTGCGTTAGTAAGTCGATCTTTCTTACCACCACAGAAGGGAGAAGGATCAAGTATGTATCCCGGCATGTGCCGAAGAGGACTCAAGTAAATTGTTTAACAGGAGTTGTGCAAGAGGAAGTACCAGTAGTGAGGGATTTCCCCGAAGTATTTCCAGAAGAATTGCCAGGCATGCCACCTGAAAGAGATATTGAGTTTTTGATTGAGCTTTTGCCAGGCACAGGGCCAATATCAAAGAGACCATATAGGATGCCTACAAAGGATTTGGTGGAGATTAAGAACCAAATTAAGGAGTTACTGGATGAAGGATGCATTCGTCCAAGTTCATCGCCTTGGGGATCGCCAGTACTTCTGGTGGAAAAGAAGGATGGATCGTTAAGGATGGTTGTTGATTATGGAGGTTTGAATGAAGTAACCATCAAGAACAAGTACCTGCTACCAATGATCAATGATCTGTTTGATCGATTGCAAGGAGCTAAGGTATTTTCCAAGATTGATCTACGATCAGGATACCACCAGTTGAAGATTCGAGAACAGGATATACCCAAGACAGCTTTTACCACCAGGTATGGGCTGTACAAGTATACCGTTATGTCATTTGGTCTGACTAACGCACCTGCATATTTTATGAACATGATGAACAAAGTGTTTATGGAGTTCTTGGATAAGTTCGTCGTAGTGTTCATTGATGATATCTTGGTTTACTCGAGGAATGAAGAGGAACATAAGGAGCATTTGCGTTTGGTTCTTGGAAAGCTCAGAGAATATCAATTATATGCCAAATTTAGCAAATGTGAGTTTTGGTTGAAAGAAGTTGGATTCCTCGGACACGTTATATCCGGAGAAGGTATAGCAGTAGATCCCACTAAAGTTGATACTGTGACCCAGTGGGAAGCGCCAACAACAGTTGGAGAGATCCGGAGTTTTCTTGGACTCGCAGGATACTATAGGAGGTTTATTGAGAATTTCTCAAAGATTGCGAAGCCTGTGATGGAGTTGTTGAAGAAGGATACCAAGTTCAAATGGACTGAGGAATGTGAGGCTAGTTTCTAGGAGTTGAAGAAACGTTTGGTTACCTCACCAGTGTTGATTTTACCGGATCAGACCAAGGATTATGAGGTGTACTGTGACGCTTCACGTCGAGGACTTGGAGCAGTGCTTATGCAGGAAGGAAGAGTTGTTTCATATGCCTCATGACAGCTTAAGCCTCATCAGTTGAATTATGCTACGCATGATTTGGAGTTAGCAGCCATAGTGCATGCATTGAAGACTTGGAGACATTTTTCTGATTGGAAACCATTGCGAGGTGTACACGGATCACAAGAGTTTGATATATATTTTCACATAGAAGGAGTTGACCTCAGACAAAGGAGATGGTTGGAACTCATCAAGGATTATGAAATGAAATTGCATTATCACCCCGGAAAGGCTAATGTAGTAGCGGACGTGTTGAGCCATAAGAGCCATGTCAACACCCTAATGACGGGAGATTTACCAAGGGAGTTAGCCGAAAATCTTCAAGAGCTATGTTTGGAGATAGTTCCGAGAGGCTATGTAGCAGCACTGGAGATTCAATCTACTTTGATGGATATGATCAAAGAAGCTCAAAGGACTGACAAGGAGATTGCTTCTATTAAGGAGAAAATGAGCAAAGGAAAAGCTAAGGGATTTCGTGAGGATGAGCACGATACCTTATGGTTTGAAGACCGTGTTTATGTGCCCAATGACCCGGAGATCAGGAAGTTAATTCTGCAGGAGGCCCATGATTCACCATATTTGATTCACCCGGGAAATACCAAGATGTATTTGGATTTGAAGGATACTTTCTGGTGGACCGGAATGAAGAAGGATATTGCGGAGTATGTAGCAGTTTGTGATGTATGTCAGAGAGTAAAGGTAGAGCATCAGAAGCCAGCAGGATTGCTACAGCCATTGCCAATACCCTAATGGAAGTGGGATAAGTTAGGCATGGATTTTATTACAGGATTGCCCAGAACTCGTTCAGGCTATGACTCGATTTGGGTTGTAGTCAATCGTTTGACAAAGGTAGCTCATTTCATCCCAGTGAAGACTACCTACACTAGTGCCAAGTTGGCAAAGATATATATATATATATATGACCAGGATCGTATGTCTACATGGAGTTCCAAGGGGCATTGTATCAGATAGAGGAACCCAGTTTACCTCAAAGTTCTGGAATCAGTTGCATGAAACTTTGGGAACCAGACTAGAGTTTAGCACAGCTTTCCACCCGCAAACCGATGGGCAGACTAAGAGAGTTAATCATATTTTGAAGGATATGCTAAGACCTTGCGCGCTAGATTACGGATCTAGTTGGGACGAGAATTTGCAATATGCAGAGTTCTCTTACAACAATAGCTATCAATCCAGTTTGAAGATGGCCCCTTTCGAAGCCTTGTACGGAAGGAGGTGCAGGACCCCATTGTCTTGGGATGAAGTTGGAGACCGCCAGTTGTTCGGACCAGATCTGATAAGGGAGTCTGAACAGAAAGTGAAATTGATTCGCGATAGGCTCAAGGTAGCCCAATCCAGACAGAAGACCTACGGAGATTCTAAATGCAAGGAGACAGTTTACGAAGTCGGAGACCGAGTTTATCTTCGAGTATCTCCACTTCCAGGAGTTAAACACTTTGGAGTTAAGGGAAAGTTAGCGCCACGTTTTGTAGGCCCATACAAAGTTTTGGAACGTATGGGAGAGGTAGCCTACAAGTTGGAATTACCTGAAGGATTGTCGGGAGTTCACGACGTGTTCCACGTATCCCAGTTGAAGAAGTGCCACGCAGAGATGGCTAATATACCGCTGAGAGATACAATACCACTGGAAACAATTCAGATGGACAGTGATTTGACCTATGAAGAGAAACCAGTTAAGATTCTAGAGTATGCCAGTCGAGTCACCCACAGCAAGGTTATCAAGTTTTGCAAGGTTCAGTGAAGCCACCACACGGAGGATGAAGCCACCTAGGAGCGAGAGGAAGATTTGCTGAAGGACCACCCTCACCTATTTTCTAGCCAACCCGAATCTCGAGGGCGAGATTCATCTTAAGGGGGGTAGGTTTGTAACATCCCAAATTTTTGAATTTGGAATGTTATACACTAGATCATCATTGCATATCATATTTATTGCATTTTGGTTGATCCTAGAAATTTCACGCAACTCAAGGACCCTCGGAGAGAGTTGGGGATTTCGTTATTTTCATAATTGAGTTGTCTCAAATTTTGAAAATAAGATCTTTTGATTTTATTTATTTTATCTTCAATTATTTCTATTACAAAAATATGAGAGAGGGAATAAAATGTCTTTCCCAAAATAAAGAAATATTGAGGATTTAATAAAAAAATCAAATAAGATTTTATTTTGGTTTTATTTGCTATTTTATTTGAATTCAGGAAAAATGCGCGTTTTCCAAATTTCCATTTAGGCCCCAAATAAATGTTCATCCTGTGCGGCTTGATTTTAGAAGCCGGGGAAAATTTATTTCGGTATTTTTGGAGTCCGTTTAGTATTTCTTTTGTGCGGTTTGGAGAGCGTAATTATTTAAAAAGAGAGAGAGAGTCCGAAGCAACCTTGGGCCGTAACCGGCCAGGACTCTCCTGGCCGGGCCTCTTATAAGCCTCGCCCTGTCCCCGGCCGAAGCCCAAGCCGCCACCCCCCCCAAACCCTAACCCTAGCCAGCCCCGCCGCTGCCTCGCCGCGTGCCGCGCCGCCCGCCGCCGCCCCACTGCCACCGCCGGAGTCGCCGGAGGTAGTTTTTTTAGCCTCCGGTTTTTCTCGAAAAACCGTTCGGTTTTCCGACGGTTTTGCTCATTTTTTTAGTTTCGGTTTTTTTAAATAGATCGGTTTTCCGGTTTATTTAAATAGCGAGAGTTCGTCCGTTCGTTTGTTTTAACGAACGTTCGTCGTTTTTCTTTTTCTCGGATTAAATCCGCGATTTTTCTGATCACGATCTCTGATCCGATTTTCGTTTTAGTCTAACTTTTCGCTCGTTTATCGGAATCAGGCGATTCAAGCGCCTGGAGTTTCGTCGCGAAACCCACTTTCCGTTTAACCAACTCAAACAAGTTTTTGCCACTGTAAAAATTGCCCTAGATCCAGAATAGTAAATGAAGCCTATTTCTTTTGCCGTTTATCTTTCGTTGCTTCGTTTGATTTGATTCTTTTTGCCAACCGGAGTTCTTAAGTTCAACTTTCTGGTTAGATCTCTTATTTGAGTTTTACCTATGCATTAGTTGAGTACTTATTGTATGCTTGTTTCTTTGCGATAGAGTTCCCGGAGTGCGCCGATTGCAACTTCGAATCGCTAGGTTTCCCGGATCATCTGCAAGGCAAGTAACACTTTGATCATGCTTTCCAACTACCCAGTTTTATTGCATTAGATCAATCCTCACACTTTGCATGATTGGGATCTAATTAAATTGTGGGTTTGGGAAGTAGATGAGGTAGAACCTATTACCTGTTATTATCAAACATTTGGGAGTTACTTCTACGTTTGCTTATTATGCCATGCTATGCTAGTAGACGTGGATTGGGTGAGTGTATCCATGACAGATGTGAGATGTTAATTAATGGTTTACTTAAGGTGGCAACTTAAATACACATCTGGGTGGATTGAGGCACCTGGGTATTCCAGGATTGCCTGTTTTTTTATGGACCGCCACCCAGGCTCAAAGGGATAATGAGATTATTCATGCTAGAAACTTCCATGTGCAGCCACAAGCTATTATGGGCTCTAGCATAGTTGACTAAGTTGTGCGAACTCTTACAATGGTAGACTAGCAGATGTAGGGGAAAGTAGGTGTAACGGTCTACACGATTGTAAGGTGCTAGCGCTTCTGAAAGACTATGTCTCGGTCATCCGTTTCTCAAACACCATGTAGTGCGAGAAAACAAACGAAGGTGATCGAGTCTTGTGGGGAAAAGTGCGCAAACCTCTGCAGAGTGTATAAACTAATCATGATTAGCCGTGTCCCCGGTTATGGACATCTTGAGTATCTAGTACCTGGATTATCATGTGAATCTCAACATGTTACTCTAAAATTTAATTTTGTCGGGTTTTGTTTAATGATGATGTTTAATTGGGATTGAGAATGCTGTCAACCATTCTCAATGTTTAACAACTACCATGATAGTTAAACAAATTTATTCCTTTGCAGTAGGGAAAAATTGGCTTTACACAAAATTGTAACCATAGATGTTTCCACCAGCCAAATATGCATATAGAATAGCTGTTCCATTCCATTACTCTCTATGTGTTACTTTGCCAGCATATTCCATGTGCTGACCCGTTTCGGGCTGCAACGTTAATGTTGCAGACTTTTCAGATGACGATTAAGGAGTTTTAGGTCGTGGTTCTATACTCAGTGATGCCGTTGGAGTTGATGGACTCACTTATCTTCCAAGCCTTCCGCTGTTATCGTTATTAGATGGCCTTAAGCCATATTTATTGTAATAAGTTCTCTTTTGAGACACTTGATATAATAAGTGTGTGATTGCTACTCTGTTATAAATCCTTCGAGTACTGTGTGGTGTCAGCATTACTGATCCAGGGATGACACCTGAGCACAGAGATTGGACCGTTTGAGGTCTGGTCGCTACAGTTTTTGTAGCAAAAAATAACATTAGAGAGGGTCAGAAGACAGCCACACCAAAATGTGGCCCAAATATATATGATTGAAAAGGGTGGTCTATGATGTTCAAAATTCCAATGCACAACTTTGACCACGCGGGCCCATGGTTGGGCGTGTCGTCGAATATCGACGAGAGCGGCCAGAAGTCAAGAACTACCTGGAAGCGGCCAAATATATGTAGGAATATTGGGAATGTTTAAAACTTTAAATACACAATGCAGAACTTCGGTGGCACCTGCCTCGCAAATCCGAAAGCACCCTTGGATATATATATATAGGGTGGGTCTATTATGATAACACCCTTAAGAGTCTTATTCTAATAACACTACGCCTTATTCTTCTAACACCCCACCCCACCCCGTGCCTTCAGATACAAAAACGCACCACACACATGCGTTGAATCCCCCACACCCCCACCTTCTTCCTGATCGGGACCCCCCACCCGCCATCTTCCTCGCCTCCCCGACCCCGCCTTCTTCCTCGCCGCCCCCACCCCACCTTCTTCCCATCCGGGCTCCCGCGCCCCCACGCGCCGTCCACATCCACCGCCGGCCACCCAAAAGCGTTGTGCCGCCAGCCACCCCTTCCTACCCCAGTGTGAGATCTCCCCCTTCCCTGTTCCTCCGCCTCCCACTAGATCAGTGCCGACGTGCCCCCTCCCACGCACGACCAGCACCGCCGGATCCGGTCGCCGTGAGGCACCTGTGTCGCACTTCCCCCGAGAACCTCCTTTCGTCGGCTCACCAACTCCCCCCCCCCTTGCTCAAATCCAGCACATCAGCCAAGCAAATCCTGGATCCACCTCCACCGCGCGCTTGCCCCCGACCGGATCGGGCCAGACTCCCCCGCGCTAGCCCACCCAGCCTTCCCTCGCCGGAGATCCTCAACCCCCTTTGCGTGCACCCACTCCATAGTGCGGGATTCACACAAACGACTCCGGATCTCCCGTCCACCGAGGCCATGGAAGAGAGCTGCAACTTCCTCTAGTATGACCTGCACTGCCCCTACCTCGCCACCACTAACTCTAGCCACTCTCCCGATGAGCAGCACAGGTGCGAGGGATCGGCCCCTTCCTCTCTCGAGCTTTTTGTCATCTTGGATGCAAGAAAAAAATGGTGGTCGACGGCGGCCCTCTCAGGTGCAGTTTGCTCCAGCCTCCCAATGTGGTTAGGTTACCCGGGTGCTACAGTGAGGTTCCCTCGCGTGTGCAGTTGGAGCCGCCCCCGTGCTATTTTGTTTTGGTGTTGGTCATCGGAGACCCCCGATTGTGTATTTTTCCTCTTTGTAATTTTTGGCCTATTTGTGGAGTCCCATTTGATTGCAGCCCATGCGCACGACGCATGCAGTCCAGTGGTGTGGGCATGTAGTTCGCTGGGGAACTACAGAAGCAAGTAAAACATTTCTAACTTCACTTTGTTCTTATGAAAAAGTGTGAGAAAAATGTAAAATAATACAAAGAGTGATGCAGTCCATTGGGGCACTGCTTGTGGTTGGCACGGCTTGTGTGTGAAGTTTGTTTGTATTTTTTCTTTGGTTCGGACAACATGGTTCACTATCAGGTTCGCTTTGGTCACCATCCAAAAAACTGAACCCTCTTGCTGTAGTACACTTTGTTGTTGTAAAAAGAAAAAATACATATTTTATGCAGTGCACTTTGATTTCTTGTGCAGAAAAAATACTGAAAAAAATTGATGCAGTCCGCTTGCCTTGTCTCGGTGTTACATATTTGAAAAATTATGTTAGAAAAACCGGCAAAAAGTAATGCGGTTCACTTTCGATATTGTTGTGGTTCATTTGCCCTCGTCTCTGCAGTCCACTCATCCATAGAAAAGGTTAAAAAATATAGAAGAAACCATGTACTTCGCTTGGACATCCGATGCAGTGCGGTTTTGAGTCTGAAGCAGTACGGTCGGCCGTGTGATGTTTTTCATCCCGTAAGTGAAATTTTTTTTTACGGAAACGAAAAAAAGTAATGCGGTTCACTTCTTGATAGTGTTATGGTTCATCTACACCTGATGTGAAGTGCACTCTACTTTCTCGTCCTTGAAAAAATTATGTTTGAATAAAAGAAATCATGCAGTTCTCTTACCCGTCTGATGCAGTGCGGTTTTTCGTCCGATGCAGTGCGGTTTTCAGTCGGATGAAGTACCCACGTCGATTTGGGTGTCGCAAAAAACGGAGTGTCCGCATTTCAGTAAATTTGAAATTCCTCTTAAAACGTAAAGAATTAGAGAGAGTGTTCTACATAAAAAAGTTGCGCCTTGCCGGTATCTTTCCAACCGCGCATCGTTTGCTTCATTCCGACCAGCGGTTTATAAAAATTTCGTGAAAAATGGCTGCAGCCACTTATTATCCGCCGCACGATTTTCAAAATTAACTTAAAACTTTAAGGAATCTCAAAACCATTTCTACATATGAAAGCTGCGCCTTGTCCATAGGTTTCCAACGACGTATTGCATGCCTCGTTTTAAGAAACGGTTCAAAAACTAGAGCGAAAACAGTACCGAAAATTGCAAAAATTTCAAAAAAACATAATTCCGCGATTGAGTAAATTTAAAAATCCTCTTAAACTGTAACGAATTAGAGAAAATAATAGATATGAAATATATGCGCCTCGACGATATCTTTCCAAAGGCATATCGTTTGCTTTATTCCGATGAGCGGTTTAGAAAAACATCATGAAAATACGCTTGCTGCCACTCGTCATCCGCCGCACCATTTTTTGAAACTGCTCTTAAACCGAGAGGAATCTAGAAAAGTGTTCAACATGGTGAAGTTGCGCCTAATCAATAGCTTTCCAACGGTATGTTATATGCCTCGTTCCGATAAACGGTTAAAAAATTAGAGAGAAAACAGTACCAAAAAAACATTGCGTGAAGTTTTTTCCGACACGAAGTTCACTCGTGTGAGTACTGCAGCACACTTGGTTCAAACAATGACGTGCACTTGCATTGAGCGTGCAGTGCGGAAGTGTTATCAGAATAGTTATTCTGCTAATATTAGCAGAATAGACCGGCTGTATATATTCTGATCACGGAATCAGAATAATATTCTGATCACAACCTGAACTGCCTGAGTAACGCGCGTGGACTTCGCTCTGTACGAACCCGACCTTCGGGCTATCTTTGCAACCGTGGCTTCCCCAGTGAATTATTCTGTTTAGTCGTGTTCTATATGATGTTAGTGTAATCTAGAAACGTTTTTTAGCAACTAAATACCAGTTTTAAATAGGAATCTCGCTCATTGGCGGATTTTGCTCTTGGGTCTTGATGAAATTGCGTTTTTCGCAATTTTACTACCTGAGTTGTTCGACCTAAACTTCTCCCAGTGCTAGGTTGAACTTCCGCCAAAATTGCCCAAATGGGGCTTGCGATATACCGTTGAAAAGCTATGGACACCAGTATCATGACCCAAGTTAAAGTTTTGGCAAAATGTAAGCGGTTTAAGAGCAGTTTTGAAACCGTTTTTTCCTCATACAAAAAACGTGAATCGTATTTTTGACCGCATTTCTAAACCGTTTATTGGAATGAGGCAAATAATATGGCGTTGGAAAGCTGCTACAAAACCGCTCCTTCCACATGTTGAAATTTTTCTCTAATTCCCTATGGATAAAGAGTTATTTGGAAAATCATAGAATTTCGCAAACGGAACAGCCGAGTTCATATTTTCGATGGCATTTCTAAACGACTAATCCAATTGAGGCAAATAATATGGCATTGAAAAGCTTATGAAAATGCGCTATTTTTTCATGTTGAAAGTTTTTCTAATTTTGAACGGTTTAAGAGTAATTTAGAAAACTGTACAAGCTCCACCGAGTTTGTATTTTTGATTTATTTTCTTAACTGTACGTCCGAATGCAGCAAATGATATGGCGTTCGAAAGCTTGAGGAAATGCGAAACTTTTTTGTATATATTTTTTCTCGCAATTCCTCATTGTTTTAAGTCAATTTTGAAAATTCCTCAAAACGTATTCTCACCGTAATTTTTACAAACTTTTCGGAATGGGGTAAATAATATACCGTTAAAAAGCAATGGAAAATGTGAAACTTTTTCATGTTGATGGTTTTCTCTGATTCCTAGCTGTTTTCAAGTAATTTCAAAAATGACGAGATCATTCGTTCTTCCTTTATCGCGAAACAGATTTTTCAAAAATGCACTGCGTGAAGAACCTGAACTTCTCTGCGTGTGTACCTGAACTTCACTGTATTTCACGTGATTTTTTTGCTCGTAGGTATCCATCCACTCATCAGAACACTCACCGGAATTGAGCAAGTAATATACCGGTGGAAAGCTGATGTAAACACACAACGTTCCAGTTTTGATCGTTTTTTCATACTTGCGACGATATTAAAAGTTTTTCATCTGAAATTCATTCACTATAGTAGTCGAACTTCGAGTTATTTTCACGTTGAACTTTTGTGACGTATTTTCGTTTGTAATTTTCTCATTCATTCGTCCGTGTTACACAAATGATATTGCTTTTGTACAAAGCTCTCTCACAATAATTTTTTCAACTTTCTCCGGCGGAGGACCTGAACTTATAAAAACAAAACTTTTAGACTTTGCTTTTCTATTTTCTTTTTTAATACAAAATGCACACCGTGTAGTACGTGAAGTTATCAATCTGAACTTCTCTCGGTTACGTGGAAATATCTGAATGTTTTATGAACTTTAATCTGATTTACTTAATCTTATTTTAATAGTTGAACTTCTTGTTATTTTATTTTTAAACTTCTTGTTCAATTCTTTCATGACGAAAAAAATCTGAGTTTTCTATAAATATCGAACTTCTCCATCTTTTTAATATGGACTTCCTAGTTTTATTTCTTAATCATTTTTATGAAATTTTGAAGCGCTCTATTTTTAAAAGTTGAACTTCTTGTTTTTTATTTTTGAACTTCTTGTTTTCATTCTTTAATAACAAGGAAAATCTGAGTTTTCGATAATCATCGAACTTCTATATTGAACCGCTCTAACTTTTTTATTTGAATTTATCTTATGTATTTTTAGAAATATGAAAATTGTAGTTTTGTTACAAACATCAAATGTCTTTGTTATTTTGAATTAAACTTATTTGTTTTATTCTTTAGTAATAAAAAAATTGAGTTTTTAATTAAATATCAAACTTCTCCACGTTAATAAATTGAACTTCTTGGTTTTATTCTTCAGTAAGGAGAAAAACTGAGTTTTTAATGTACATTGAATTACTCTATTTTCTAAGATCAAACTTCTTGATTTAACCTTTAGAATCAGGGAAAATCTGAATTAAAAAAAAGGAAAATCTTTTTAAAACTTTTTTTTGTTGTTCCCTTTTTTAATTTGAACTTATTAGTTATTCTTTAGAAGGAGAATCTGAGGTTTTTATCAACTTTGAATGTCTCTGTTATTTTAATTTGAACTTCTTAGTTTTATTCTTTAGTAACGAGGAAAATCGAGTTTTTTGAACCTTTTTGTTTTAAAATTTTGAACTTCTTGGTTTATTTTTTAACATTGTCAACAAACCGAATTTTTTATAGACATCGAACTTCACCATTTTTTAAATTTGAACTTCTTAATTTTATTGGTTAGTAACGGGGAAAATGCTTTTTTATATAAACAATGATACTGTGCCATTATTTTGAATTTGAACTTCTAGTTTTTATAGAATGGGGGAAATCAGTTTTTTAAATTTTCCTAGCCATGTCGATATTTCGGTGGTGTGTTCCTTCTTGGGAGAACTTGTTGCAATGAATATTTTTAGGTTTCATTTTATTACCTTTTCCTCATCCGAACTTTTGTGTTGGCACGCACGTACACACACATACACTCATATGGTTTTAACACACATCTAACCATCATGATGTTCTAAAATTTGAACTTCTGAGTTATATTCTTTTAATAACGAGAAAATTCTGATTTTTTATAGGCATTGAACTTCATCATATTTAAAATTTGAACTTCTTAGTTTTTGGTTAGTAACGGGAAAATTATTTTTTTTATAAACATCAAACCACTCTGTTATTTTAATTTGAACTTCTAGTTTTTTAAAACGGGGAAAATCATTTATATATTATTTTGAAATGTTTTTTTAAGTTGAATTTTTTTGAACTTCTTCCTCCATTATTATTTTTGAGCTTCTAGATTTGTATTTTTTGAACTTCTCATTTTTTTATAATTGAACTTCTTGGTTTATGAAATAAACAACGAACTTATCCATTAGTTAAATTTCGACCTATAGGTTATTTTTGAAAACATGATTCATTTGGGAAAAGAGAGTCACACGACCATCATCATCATGCGGGGGTATGCAATGACCGGCATGAAGGCGTGCTCACTAGTGATACTTTCTTCCTTTTGTTCTCATTTGAACTTTGTTTTTTTTTAACGATGAACTTCTCATGTAATTTTTACATGGTTTTTTCCATGTGTTTTGAAGTGATAGATCGAATGAAATCTGCTTGTTGATCTCACCGAAGTTTTTAATTTGTTTGAATGTTATTTTTCTTCTTTATTGTCAAGTATTTCATATTTTGAATTTAACCGTTCTTGTTTTCGAACTGTAAGTAGTGAAAACATCAGAGCATGCAATAACATTAGAGCAAATAAATTTGAATTCTTTTTTATAAATTTCTAGTGTGAATCGGAGCTTAAAAAGACAAGCTTTATAGTTGACTCTGAGCACTAGTCAAATAGAATGTTTCCTAGTTTTATCATTGAATAGTAGCATACATTCCTTATCCTCTCAAACACCACGTGTTTCTTATCCACACCATGTATGCACACTACTTTTTTATCTCTTTTACTCCATCATTTTTTCGTTTTGTCTTCTTCCTGGTAAGTTGTGCAATCAATCACAAGCAGTAGCAGCAGTGGCTCGGTGCTGGCCATTCTTCTCCTCTGTTAGCAGTAGGAGAAACACAAAAGTTACAATTAAGAGGAAAATGGTACTGCTGCCATAGCCTACACAACACAATTTTTTAAATGGTTTGCATGTTAGAATAGCGTCATCGTTAGAAATTGAACTTCTCTTTTCTTCTCCTAAAAAAACACAAGACTACAAGGAAATAGAATCTCTTCTGCAATCCTTTTACACAGGGAACCATCCTCGCATCAAAGAATAAACATACTTTTTACACAAAAATCACACTACAAAAATAGCCACAGCTGGTTCTTGCCGCTATTGTGTAGTGGGATAGGAGGGGTTGAGGGCAGGATTGCTCCGCAGTGCTGATGCAGGTTGGCTAGCGACAGGCGTCGGGGTTGGACTGCCGGAGGGAGGCGCCCTCTGCTGCATGGGAGATGCCCGGCGGTGTGGAGCTCCCGATGAGTGCTTCCAACGCGGGGAGGATCTGGTGGCTCGCGTCGCTGGGCCCTAGCAGAGCAGAGAGGATGGCGTGGCACTATTTCTATGTATTGAAGTATCTGCAGGGAGGCGCCGGATAAATCTTGAACCAACTGGGCTGGATCGAACGGGGTCGTCGGGAAGCCTAGAGGTGGAGGCTCGCAACGGCCCGGCCAGGAGGTGTAGCACGATGGCGCATCTGCCGGGGAGAGAGGTGAGGGCGGCGGCGGCGCGTTTGCCAGGGAGGGAGATGGGGGTAGCTGTGCTTCCGCCGCCAGATGGAGGTGGGGGCGGCGGTGCTTGTTGCCGGGTAGGAAGGTGGTGGCGGCGACGCCTGTTGCCTGTGATGGAGGCGGGGGTGGTGCTGACAGGGGAGGTTAGAGGGGGCGTGGGGATAAGGTCGAGAACTCGGTGGCGGCGGAGGCGCGTCGGGGCCAGTGTGGGCGGCGGCGGAGGCGCGTCGGGGCTAGGGTGGGCGGCGGCGGAGGCGCGTCCGGGCCGAGGAAGGGGGCGGCGGGAGGCGGCGGCGGGAGGTTGGTGCGGAAGGGATCGTGGGACGATGCAGAGGGGAGTGGATAAGGTGGGCCGCCGAGGAAACTTTTTTCTCTTACGGGAAGTTCGGGTGGGCTGAATCCAGGAACATCCCCGCGCGCCCTATATAGGTTGATCGTGATCCGAATAACTATTCTGATCCTGGGATCAAAATAGTGCTACTATATATATATATATATATATATATATATATATATATATATATATATACTAGCAAGATGCCCATGCATTGCACGGAACATCAAGATGCATTTTTTTTTACAAAACACCTGTTGTGATTGACCCATGCAAGATTAATCTCATGTGTAAAAACTAATGATATCTCAAGAATTTTATCGGGAAACGGTATCTTGAGAATTTCATCGAAAATTTGATATCTCGAGAAAGATTAGAGATAAGGTGAGGAGTAGTGGAGCGTGGTGGTGACTG
Source organism: Triticum monococcum (assembly GCA_034509565.1). Classification (NCBI taxonomy): domain Eukaryota; kingdom Viridiplantae; phylum Streptophyta; class Magnoliopsida; order Poales; family Poaceae; genus Triticum; species Triticum monococcum. The sequence goes on from CM067847.1 coordinate 577,209,672, forward strand.
GTGGCCGGACTGGGCGGAGGCATGGGGATGGACGGCACCGGCAGCGGCCACCACGCCAGATTGTTGCAGAGACTTCCTTTTTTAATTGCTCAGCAATGAGGTTGTGGGAGATAAGGATGAATGACGCAAGGCCTTATCTGTAAATGTGGAGAGAGGTGCGGGTTTTTTCGTAAAATTGTTATAGTTTGCTTTCTGTCCGTCAGATGTAGATCGGACAGTGTATATTACAAGATGGCAGTCTATATTACAAGATCGCATGTGTGGTGTGCGAGCCAATTCCTAAATCATTTCCAAGTCTGCATGCATGCATGCATGCATATAAAACAGAAATGATGACATCAGCAAAGATTCTAAATAAATTCAAAATGCAAAATGTTTTGTAGCCCAAACCGTCAGTCCGATTGAAAAAATGTTTTCACATAAAAGAACCTTCTTGACGAGACCTTCGAAACAAGATCCCATGTTGATATGTTCCGACGACTTTTTTTTTCTAGCAAAAAGTTATCACGTCTCGGATATGCAAGTTATCACGTTTATGGTACATAAGTTACCATGATGTTTACATATAAAATTCCGCGCATAAAAATGATTTCTTAAAGTGCAAAAAAACCTAATGTCATCATAGATTCTCTTTATTTTGAAATTTCAAAATGTTTTGTAACTCAAACAGTCTGTTCGGTTCGAAATCTATTTTCAAAAAAATCCGCCATGGCATGACCTTCGAAACAAGATCCCATGTTGGCATGTTCCAATGACTTTTTCTTCTGGGTCAAAAGTTATCATGCCTGAGGTAAGTAAGGTATCAGCTCTGTTGTGCGTATATTACCATATAATTTACTCACATTCTTACTGAAGTATATTTTCAACAACTTTTTTCATGGGTAAAGTTATCATGATGTTTGTACATAAGTTACCAGGCCCGAGAGCCTGTATAAGCATGTTATTTATAGAGTATGTTTTCAATAACACTTTTCCATGGATCAAAAGTTATCGTAGTGTTTGTACCTAAGTTATCCGGTCTAAGAGCGTATCTTATCGTGCTTTTACACAAAAATTTATCGGTGGTATGTTTGCAAAAAAAATTCCGCGGGTCAAAGTTATGTGGTGTTTATATCTAAGTTACTAGGTCCGGGATCCTATATTATCATGCTATTCATGCAAAAAGTTATGGACAGTTTTACCTTCCGACGCTTCGGTATCATGCCATTGACACATAAGTTATAAGGTATGTTTTAAAAAATATCCCTTGGGTAAAAAACATAGTCATGGGTGTTTTGTGCGTGAGTTATCAGGTATGTGGTGTGAAATATTACCATGCTATTGACATAGAAGTTACGGGGGATAAGTTTTCAACAACTTTTATCCTTATGGGTCGAAGTTACCACGTGTTTATAGCTAAGTTATTAGGTCCATAGTATGTATCTTACCATGCTATTTACACAGAATTTACTGGGGTGTATTTGAATGCCTTTTTCACATGATAATTTTAACAACGAGAAAACAAGATAACTATATATGAACGACATGATAACTATAGAGAGTATCTCAAACTAACATGATAACTATAGAGCGTGTCTCAAACTATAACATACAAGAAAGATTCAAAGCAAACTATACATATTATATCATAAAAAAGAAATGCAACATACACAACTGATTGCTTAGCTAGTTGGTCAGCGTGGTTAGTTTAGATGTATAACCTTGCTAAGGTTGAGAGTTCGAATCCCACCTTGTACACTATTTTTTGCCAGGGAAATTAGGATGAGAAAAGGACTGGCGAAATCATGCAAATTAGGAGGTTACCTTTCAAATTAGGGCAACCCACTTATTACGGGATAATCATGCCAACGGTAACTCATTAATTACGGGATAATAAAGTTGCCTAGAATTATGATCGCAGTTAAAGCATAATCCAATCACCATTTATTGCGGAAGGAAATTAATAATGGTCGTATGATTAATAAGCGCCGTCCGATCCAAAATGGACGCGATCCGAGTCGTGCGGATCTATCGCAGAATTCCTGCTGACTGGATTTTAGCTTTCTATATATATATAGTAGCACTATTCCAATCCTGGGATTAGAATAGTTATTTGGGTCATGGTCAGTCCTATATAAGAGGCGACGGATGCTCCCGGACTCAAAAAGAAAAACAAAAAGAACAAAGAAAAACCACCCACCCCATCGTCATCGCCCCCACGATCCCCTCTGAAGGAAATATGCCCTAGAGGCAATAATAAAGTTATTATTTATTTCCTTATATCATGATAAATGTTTATTATTCATGCTAGAATTGTATTAACCGAAAACATAATACATGCGTGAATACATAGACAAACAAAGTGTCACTAGTATGCCTCTACTTGACTTGCTCGTTAATCGAAGATGTTTATGTTTCCTAACCATGAACAAAAGAGTTGTTATTTGATTAACGGGATCATATCATTAGAAGAATGATGTGATTGACATGACCCATTCCATTAGCTTAGCACCCGATCGTTTAGTATGTTGCTATTGCTTTCTTCATGACTTATACATGTTCCTATGACTATGAGATTATGCAACTCCCGTTTGCCGGAGGAACACTTTGTGTGCTACCAAACATCAGAACGTAACTGGGTGATTATAAAGGAGCTCAACCGGTGTCTCCAAAGGTAATATTGGTGTAAAGCGCATGAAGAATATCCGTACTGATGGGCTTTTGGAATCACTTGATTATGAATCAGTTGATGCTTGCGAACCATGCCTCATGGGCAAGATGACTAAGACTCCGTTCTCCGGAACAATGGAGCGAGCAACTAACTTATTGGAAATAATACATATTGAAGTATGCGATCCGATGAGTGTTAAGGCTCGCGGTGGGTATCATTATTTTCTGACCTTCACAGATGATTTGAGCAGATATGGGTATATCTACTTGATGAAACATAAGTCTGAAACATTTGAAAATTTCAAAGAATTTCAGAGTGAAGTGGAAAATCATCGTGACAAGAAAATAAAGTTTCTACAATCTAATCGCAGAGACGAATATTTGAGTTACGAGTTTGGTCTTCAATTAAAAGAATGTGGAATAGTTTCACAAACTCATGCCACCTGGAACACCACAGCATAATGGTGTGTCCGAACGTCATAACCGTACTTTATTAGATATAGTGCAATCTATGATGTTTATTACCGATTTACCACTATCGTTTGGGGTTATGCATTAGAGACAGCTGCATTCACGTTAAATAGGGCACCATCTAAATCCATTGAGACGACACTATATGAACTGTGGTTTAACAAGAAACCAAATTGTCGGTTCTTAAAGTTTGGGGTTGTGATGATTATGTGAAAAAGTTTCATCCTGATAAGCTCAAACCCAAATCGGAGAAATGTGTCTTCATAGGATACCCAAAGGAGACAGTTGGGTACACCTTCTATCACAAATCCGAAGGCAAGATATTCATTGCTTAGAATGGATCCTTTCTAGAGAAGGAGTTTCTCTCGAAAGAAGTGAGTGGGAGGAAAGTTGAAATTGATGAGGTAACTGTACCTGCTCCCTTATTGGAAAGTAGTTCATCATAGAAAACGGTTTCTGTGACACCTACACCAATTAGTGAGGAAGTTAATGATGATGATCATGAAACTTCAGATCAAGTTATTACTGAACCTCGTAGATCAACCAGAGTAAGATCCGCACCAGAGTGGTACGATAATCCTGTTTTGGAAATCATGCTACTAGATCATGATGAACCTAAGAACTATGAAGAAGCGATGGTGAGCCCAGATTTCGGAAAATGGCTTGAAGCCATGAAATTTGAGATGGGATCCATGTATGAAAACAAAGTATGGACTTTGGTTGACTTTCCCGATGATCGGCAAGCAACTGAAAATAAATGGATCTTCAAGAGGAAGACGGATGCTGATAGTAGTGTTACTGTCTACAAAGCTAGAATTGTCGCAAAAAGGTTTTCGACAAGTTCAAGATGTTGACTACGATGAGAGTTTCTCACTCGTATCTATGCTTAAGTCTGTCTGAATCATGTTAGCAATTGCCGCATTTTATGAAATCTGGCAAATGGATAAACAAAGCTGCGTTCCTTAATGGATTTCTTAAAGAAGAGTTGTATATGATGCAACCAGAAGGTTTTGTCAATCCTAAAAGTGTTAACAAAATATGCAAGCTCCAGCGATCCATCTGTGGACTGGTGCAAGCATCTCGGAGTTGGAATATGCGCTTTGATGAGATGATCAAAGTATATAGTTTTATACAGACTTGTGGTGAAATCTGTATTTACAAGAAAGTGAGTGGGAGCACTACAACATTTCTGACAAGTATATGTGAATGACATATTATTGATCGGAAATAATGTAGAATTATTCTGAAAGCATAAAGGAGTCTTTGAAAGAAGTTTTCAAAGAAAGACCTCGGCGAAGCTGCTTACATATTAAGCATCAAGATCTATAGAGATAGATCAAGACGCTTGATAAGTTTTTTTCAATAAGTACATACCTTGACAATATTTTGAAGTAGTTCAAAATAGAACAGTCAAAGAAAAGAGTTCTCGGCTGTGTAACAAGGTGTGAAATTGAGTAAGACTCAAAGCCCGACCACGGCAAAGGATAGAAAGAGAATGAAAGTCATTCCCTATGCCTCAGCCATAGATTCTATAAAGTATGCCATGATGTGTACCAGATCTATTGTATACCCTACACTGTGTTATGTAAGGGAGTACAATAGTGATCTAAGAGTAGATCACTGGACAGCGGTCAAAACTATCCTTAGTGGAATAAGGAAATATTTCTCAATTCTGGAGGTGACAAAAAGGTTCGTCGTAAAAGGTTACGTCGATGCAAGTTTTGACACTGATCCAGACGGCTCTAAGTCTCAATCTGGATACATATTGAAAGTGGGAGCAAATAGCTAGAGTAGCTCCGTGCAGAGCATTGTTGATATAGAAATTCGCAAAATACTTACGGATCTGTATGTGACAGATCCGTTGACTAAATTTTTCTCACAAGCAAAAAATGATCGCACCTTCGTACTCTTTGGGTGTTAATCACATAAACGATGTGAACTAGATTACTGACTCTAGTAAACCCTTTGGGCATAGGTCACATGACAATGTGAACTATGGGTGTTCATCACATGGTGAAGTGAACTATTAGTGTTGGATCACATGGCGATGTGAACTAGATTATTGACTCTAGTGCAAGTGGGAGACTGAAGGAAATATGCCCTAGAGGCAATAATAAAGTTATTATTTATTTCCTTATATCATGATAAATGTTTATTATTCATGCTAGAATTGTATTAACCGGAAACATAATACATGTGTGAATACATAGACAAACAAACTGTCACTAGTATGCCTCTACTTGACTAGCTCGTTAATCAAAGATGGTTATGTTTCCTAACCATGAACAAAAGAGTTGTTATTTGATTAACGGGATCACATCATTAGAAGAAAGATGTGATTAACATGACCCATTCCATTAGCTTAGCACCCGATCGTTTAGTATGTTGCCATTGCTTTCTTCATGACTTATACATGTTCCTATGACTATGAGATTATGCAACTCCCGTTTGCCGGAGGAACACTTTGTGTGCTACCAAACGTCACAATGTAACTGGGTTATTATAAAGGACCTCTACAGGTGTCTCCAAAGGTACATGTTGTGTTGGAGTATTTCGAGATTAGGATTTGTCACTCCGATTGTCGGAGAGGTATCTCTGGGCCCTCTCGGTAATGCACATCACTTAAGCCTTGCAAGCATTACAACTAATGAGTTAGTTGCGAGATGATGTATTGCGGAACGAGTAAAGAGACTTGCCGGTAACGAGATTGAACTAGGTATTGAGATACCAACGATCGAATCTCGGGCAAGTAACATACCGATGACAAAGGGGAACAACGTATGCTGTTATGCGGTCTGGCCGATAAAGATCTTCGTAGAATATGTAGGAACCAATATGAGCATCCAGGTTCCGCTATTGGTTATTGACCGGAGACGTGTCTCGGTCATGTCTACATTGTTCTCGAACCCGTAGGGTCCGCACGCTTAAGGTTTCGATGACAGTTATATTATGGGTTTATGAGTTTTGATGTACCGAAGGAGTTCGGAGTCCCGGATGAGATCGGGGACATGACGAGGAGTCTCGAAATGGTCGAGATGTAAAGATCGATATATTGGACGACTATATTCGGACATCGGAAAGGTTCCGAGTGGTTCCAGTATTTTCGGAGGTACCGGGGAGTTACGGGAATACGAGGAAGAAGCAATGGGCCTTAATGGGCCTTAATGGGAAGGACCAGGAGGTGGCGCGCGCCCCTCCCAAGCCCAATCCGAATTGGACAAGGGGTTTGGGGCATGGCCCCTCTCTCCCTTCCTTCCCCTCTTCCCCCCTTTCCCCCCTTCTCCTAGTTGGAATAGGAAAGGTGGAAACCTACTCCAACTAGGAGTAGGAATCCTACTCCTCCTTGGCGCGCCCACAAGGGCCGGCCGGCCTCCCCCTTGCTCCTTTATATACGGGGGCAGGGGGCACCCCATAGACACACAAGTTGATCCACGTGATCGTATTCTTAACCGTGTGCGGTGCCCCCTTCCACCATAATCCTTGATAATATTGTAGCGGTGCTTAGGCGAAGCCCTGCGACGGTAGTACATCAAGATCGTCACCACGCCGTTGTGCTGACGGAACTATTCCCTAACACTTTGCTGGATCGGAGTCCGGGGATCGTCATCAAGCTGAACATGTGCTAGAACTCGGAGGTGCCGTAGTTTCGGTGCTTGATTGGTCGGGCCGTGAAGACGTACGACTACATCAACCGCGTTGTCATAACGCTTCCGCTGTCGGTCTACGAGGGTACGTAGATCACACTCTTCCCTCTCGTTGCTATGCATCACCATGATCTTGTGTGTGCGTAGGAAAATTTTGAAATTACTACGTTCCCCAACACCCTCGTCTCACTCCCTCGATCCCCTGAGCTGCATCACACCGCCAGCGCCGCCTCCCACCCTGGCTCGTGCCGCCGCCGAGCCCCGGCTAACTGCTCCGCCGCCGCCGGGCCATGCCACCAACCGCCCCGCGGCCGGCACCCGCACCTCCCACCTCCACCCACTCGCCGCCCTCCCGCAACTTCCCAGCGCGGAGGCGCCCCGGGCCACCAACCCACCTCCGCCGGCACCGGGGCCGATGAGGCGCGCCGCCGTCAAACAGGATCGCGCGCCACAGCCGCCCTCCACCAGGATTGAACGGCGGCGGCCGCCTCCCCCTACTTCAACCGCCAAGGCACCATCCGATCCAGCCGCCGTGATAGCCCCACGCCGCCATCGGATCCAGCCGCCATGACAGCGCCGCGTCGTTGCCGCTGTGGCCACGGTGCACTTGATCCCCGCCGCCGCCGCTGTGGCCCCAGCGCACCTGATCCCCGCCGCAGCACCGACCCCCGCACCGTGAGATCGCCACCTTGCCTCACAAAGCGCAGTGTCCCAGTTCCTCCATCCGCCACCGCCACATCCTCCACCGAACAAACTGTCCACCGGCTCCCGTCGGTGATGCTCCCAGCCAACCTGGCTACCAGCCCCCCCCCCCCCCGCCCACCACTAACCCACTACCTCCTACAGCCACTGTTGTCCGACATGTTGCCCCTGCCGTAACCAATCACTTGAGGGGCGTTGCCTCGCTGCATGGATGCTCGACTACTCCGGAGCGTCGCGGCAGTCCACCCTCTCCACCGTCGGCTGGGCGATCCTGCTTAGACAAGAAGATTTTCTCGAGTTCTTGGGCTAACATGCCTCTGTCTGCTTTTTTACTTCGACGGACAACATTGATAGGAGGTTCACGTTTAGATTTGTCTTCTGAGTTCTGACTAGTTTTCTTTGATGATACTTTAGTTCGCACGAGTTTTATTGATCCATGATTGATCTACTAGACAGATGTAATATTTGTATGTTCCTATTTTGGGCATGCTAGATGTTCGATGCAATGTACTGTACTTGAGCAATCATTTTTTCTATACTTGACCTGCACAAAGGTGTGATGTGCAAACACTATAATCTCAGCAAGTTTGGTGATGTGAGGTGTGAGATTATCCACCAACAAAAAAGAGTGTTTTCTGTGTGTAATTTCCACCTATATTTGCCCCCAACTTGTGATTTGTTTTCATTTGAAAAAATCTATGTGTATGTATAGGAGACTCAAAATAATAAGATGTACTAAGAAAGTTCATGTGATATTGCATGAGAAGTTCGTTATTTACAAAGAGAGTATACATTCTTATTGTGTGTGTGCGCGTGCGCGTATGTGTGAGAACTTTGACGCCCTCCATCTACTTATTGAACTTCCAACGAAGAAGGGGATCTTCCCCATTACTAATAAATAAACCAAGCAGTTCGGTTTGAAATAACGAAGAAGTTCGACATTTACTAAAAAAACTCCATTTTTTCAATTTTTTAGAAAATACACAAAAAAGAGGTTCAAAAAATTGAAAAAACTTAGATATTCTCACGTAACCGAGAGAAGTTCAGGTTGATAACTGCCAGATGTTCACGTACTACACAGTGTGCATTTGTATGAAAGAAAGAATAAAAAAGCAAAGGCTAAAAAGTTTTTTTGCTAGAAGTTCAAGTGCTCGGCCCGAGAAAGTTCAAAAATTCTTGTGAGAGCTTGAACAAAAATACATGACAGAAGTTCAAGGTGAAAACAATGAGAAGTTCAACTACTGCAAGGAATGCATTTCAAATGAGAATAAAAGTATAGAAAATTAAAAGCTTAAAAGGTTTGTTGAAAGAAGTTCAAGTGCTCTGTCGGGGAAGTTCAAAAATTCTTACGAGAGAGGCTCATCTTGTATTTCCATGTTCAATTTTTTTCCGTATAAAAATCGAATACAATTCTTTACTCAAAATATAAAAAGGCGAAGTTCAAAATTGAAATAACATAGAAGTTCGGAGTTTATTAAAACCTAGGATTTACCTTTTTCAAAAAATAAAAAGCACAATGCCATTTTTTGCACTTTTGAAAACCATCTCATAATTAAAAAAAATGGTTGCTAGAGGTTCAAGTGCTCGGCGAGGAAAAGTTAAAAAAAATTGTGAGAGAGGTTCACCGTGTGTTTAGATGTCCAAAATATATAAAAACATGTTGTTTGTTGTGTTTTAAAATAATTCACTCAAACCAGAGAGAAGTTCAAAGTGATAACATCCAGACGTTCACGTATTGCATGTTGTGCCGTATAAGAAAAATACAATATAAGTGAAACAACGTGAAGTTCAAACAGACATGCCCCAGAAGTTCAACTACTTCACACAGTGCAAAAACAACAAAACAGAGTGAGGTTCAAAAAAGACATGCCCGTGAAGTTCAACTACATCACGCGGTGCATTTCCATTCGCGATGAAGGCAGAAATCATGATCTTGTCATTTTCTAATTGACTTTAAAACGACAGGAATATCATTTGTGTAAAGGGTTTGTACAAAATGAGTGATATACCGCCGGAGGAAGTTAAAAAAATTATTGTGAGAAGGGTTTGTACAAAATGAAAATCATTTGTGTAACACTGACAAATGGATAAGGAAATTACAAACGAAAATAAATCTCAGAAGTTCAACGTGAAAACAACAGGAAGTTCAACTACTACACTGAATGAATTTCACATGAAAATCTTTTAAAACCATCGCGAGTATGAAAATATGATCAACACGGCAAAGTTGCGTGTTTACAGCAGCTTTCCATCGGTATATCACTCGTTGAATTCCGGGGAGTGGATGGAGAGCTACAAGTAGTGGATGGAGATCTGCGAGCAAAAAAAAGCACATCAAAAACAGAGTGAAGTTCAGGTACACGCGATGAGAAGTTCAGGTTCTTCACACGGTGCATTTTCGAAGAATCTGTTTCGCGATAAAGGCAGAACGAATGATCTTACCATTTTCGAAATTACTTGAAAATAGTCAGGATTCAGAGAAAACCATCAACATGAAAAAGTTTCGCATTTTCCGTAGCTTTTCAGCGGTATATTATTTGCCCCATTCCGATAAAGTTTGTAGAAATTACAGCAAAAATACGTTTTTAAATATTTTCAAAACTGAAATAAAACCGTAATGAATTAGGAGAAACAATATATACAAAAGAGTTTCGCATTTCTTCAAGCATTCCAACGCCATATCATTTGCTGCATTTGGACGTACGGTTAAGAAATTAGCTCGAAAATACGAACTCGGTGGAACTTGTACCATTTTCTAAATTACTTTTAAACCATTCAAAATTAGAAAAGACTTTTAACATATAAAAAGTAGCACATTTTCATAAGCTTTCCAACGCCATTTTAGTTGCCTCAATTGGATTAGCCGTTTAGAAATGGCATCGAAAATACGAACTCGGGTGTTCGGTTTGCGAAATTTTACAATTTTCCGAATTACTCTTTAACCATAGGGAATTAGAGAAAACTTTCAACATGTGGAAGGAGCGGTTTTGTAGCAGCTTTCCAATGCCATATTATTTGCCTCATTCCGATAAACGGTTTAAAAATGCGATCGAAAATACGATTCACGTTTTTTATATGAAGAAAAAACGGTTTTCAAAACTGCTCTTAAACCGCTTACATTTTGCCAAAAATTTAACTTGGGTCATGATACTGATGTCCATAGCTATCCAACGGTATATCGCAAGCCCCATTTGGACACCTTTTAGCTGAAGTTCAACCTAGTACTCGGGGAAGGTCAGGCGCGTTACTCGGGAAGTTCATGTTGTGATCAGAATATTATTCTGATCCCGTGATTAGAATAGTGTTTATGTGTGTGTGTGTGTGTGTGTCTATATATATATATATATAATGACATAAGGTCGTACCTAGCTAGGATACTTGGCTCACCACCTCCCACTTCGTGTCAGTGGGGCGCATGCACGTAATGATCGATACTTTGGTCATACATGCATTTCACCATGACATACCATAATACGGACCAATGAATCTATCATTTGGTCAGACGGCAGCTATTGTTGTCGATAAACCGCTTGGGCCAATAGATTGAACCATCATAAAAATCGCACGGGAGGGAGCACAAAACCAGCACCTCTTGCATGCGGCCCAAAATAATGTACGTTGGGAAGTGGTGATGTGTGTTTTCAATATAGAATAATGTACAATTTATATGTGGTGCCTACCTCTCAATACAGACAACAACCATGAAGGCAAGGTAATTAAGAAGGAGACACACAGGGTATGATGTAGGTCGAACCCAGCAATCCGGGCATGTGGGAGGGAATCCTGAGAACGCATGAGCTCGATCTTTGGTTGAGCGACATGTGACGATGACCGGCCCTAACACGAACTAGGAGGAACCCATTCATGGCCAACACATACCCCTCATTATTGGTCAAAGGGATGATATATATATACACTCGGAGAGCCCACAGATATGCATGTCGTCACAAAAAACCGCACAAGGGAGACGTGGCCGATCAGAAGACCCTGTATACACTTCATGCGACCCGAAAATATGTATGGGTACGGTGGTGTGTGATGTGTTTAAATCCCGAATGCATAACTTCGATGGGCCACCAACTACATTACAAACCGAACACCGTACCCGACTCCAAGACTGGTTCAATACGTACGATGTCAGTTTCCCAACTTCGAGGCGGCGACGGGGGGGGGGGGGGGGGGGAGGGCTCGTCCCACACATGCGCTCAAACTTTATTTGGTCTAGCATGGGACACATCTATATCTATACCCCTATATAGTGTACGAATAACTTGGAAAGTTGGTCGTTGGATGAAGCCAATCCGATGGTACAGAGATGGCAAATCCGAGCACTACTGGCCGTTGGATATCAGCTACATTCCACTAGATTCTGCCACATGTACAATCTAGAAGACTCCATGGCGGAACTTAAGCATAATGCACAAACCCCAAAACACAAACACTTCTCCTTTGTTCTCTAGAATCTTCCATGTCTTAATTGCCCAAACTTTTTTTCTAAATGAATTGTCACTTTTTATTTTTTACTTTATGCTTTGCAATGCACAATTCCATGAATCTTAAAATAGTTTTTATAAAACTATTTGATTTTGGATGAGATGAACTATAAGAATAAAATGAACATCTACATCATGCATATATGACTCAAACTTACATGCTATAGTGTGGTATTTATTCATAATTTGGTTACCAAACCTCATGCGTGCAATGCACATGTACCTTACTAGTATCAATAGGAAACCATCATGGTCAAACCTTTCTCGTTGTCGGGTCAAAGGGATAGATTGTGTGGGGCCCCATAATTGTTGGTAAAGGATAGTATATATACCTCGGGGAGACAGATATGTGTCGCGTCTATAAGCCGCACAAGGGAGACATGCTCGAGAAGAAAACCCTACCCCCTATACCCTGCATGCGACCTAAAAAGGTTTATATAATCGCCATGACAGGTCAAGTGAATCATTCTTTACTTTTTTAGAGCAAAAAATAACCCATAAAAACATAGTAGGTTTGTATAATCGCCATGACAGATCAAGTCAATCATTCTTTATTTTTTAGAGCAAAAAATAACCCATTAAAACATAGTCTACAAATTAGCAAAACAAGGATCCCAAGGTTTATATAATTTCCACGATAGGTCACTATAGAGATATAATATATCTCTACAATCACCGTGTCATGGCATTTAAATGAAGCTTGAGATATGCAACTTCCATCGGGTCACCCATCCTTGGACTACTCCAGCCCGAGCACGATTAACTTCTGCGTTCTATTCGACTAGGCTAGCGGATGGGAAGCCGCCCCTTGCTAATAAGAATTGCCTCATTGCCATTAAGGCATTTCACACTAGTCACCCTATGGGACCTACTCCCTCCTATCACACACATTTGTGCTTTTAGAAACCGTGTGGGATATTTACATGGCCGGTGTGTCGCTGCTAGCCTTCAATGAGCACTAACACTGGTAGTGGGAAAATGATGGGAGAAGAGGCGGGAAACCGATGAGAGGAGTGGCGAGAAACAGTAGCCTGTTTAGAAAACCTAGTAGAGAAGGAAGTGTGAGTAGCACAATGCATGCGCACGGTGCTTACCCATGTACTACATGTGCTGTCGAAAGGGCTCAGGGTTGCCGTTCGATCTGGGAGCATCCAACGATGCACATGTACGATCCGTGGGGTTTGGGTTCTGGCCAATCAGAACGCATGACTCAAATTGGGCACGCATCAGGGGGAGGGGGCATTGGCCATGGTTTGGTAGCCACACGGCTTTCGTGAGTGAACCGTGTGCTGTTTGAAAACATTTCGTGAGAAGAATCTCGGTTTTTAAATCCCCGTAAATCCAAAACTAACCCGAAAATCGTGAAACCTGGCATGGTGTCACGACATGGCACATATATGTTTAGGAAATTTTTTCATCCATCTTGGCGCAAGTTTTATTACAAGCCTCTTACAAACTGGAGCTTCCCTCAAGGAAGCCTCATGGTTCTGATAGGGAAACGTGTCCCCCTTGTGGGCGAAACGTAATCACTGCCTCTTTTCACCATGTATTTTCTTCTAAAGGCAACATGGAATGATAGGATATCCGTGATGAAATTTTTATTTATTCAAGCTTCGTTTGGCCTTTTATACACTAATTGAGTTCCCTGGGCATTTAATGTCCATAATTCAAATCTGAACTTCAAATACATGCTCCAGTTCACCAAAATGGATAGAAAATTTATACATGTGTCCTTGGGTGCATGTTTAATTTCCATTCCAGGAATGGGAAAGAATTACAACCGTACCCGCGTCCTGGCTCGTCCTCAAACATTTGGAATCTCGGTTTTTAAATCCCCGTAAATCCTAAACTCACCAGAAAGTCATCAAAGGTGGCATGGTGTCACGTCATGGCACATATATGTCGTGGTAAAAATATTGTCCAATTTGGGCCAAGATTAATTACAAACCTCTTCCAAACTGGAGCTTCTCTCAAAGAGGCTCCGTGGTTCCGATAGGGAAACGTGTTCCCCTTTTGGGCGAAATATAATCACTGCCTCTTTTCGCCTTGTATTTTATTCCACAGGCAACATGGAATGACATGATATGCTTGCTGAAATTTAAACTTCTTTAGGGTTCGTTAGGCCTTTTTATACACTAATTGAGTTTCCTAGTCATTTAGTGTCCATAATTCAAATATGAACTTCAAATACATGCTCCAGTTCACCAAAATGGCTAGAAAATTTACACATGTGTCCTTGGGTGCATGTTTAGTTCCCATGCCAGGAATGGGAATGAATTACAACCGTACCCGCGTCTTGGCTCATCCTCAAAGATTTGGAATCTCGGTTTTTAAATCCCCATAAATCCTAAACTCACCAGAAAGTCATCAAAGATGGCATGGTGTCACGTCATGGCACATATATGTCATGGTAAAAACATTGTCCAATTTGGGCCAAGCTTTATTACAAACCTCTTACAAACCAGAGCTTCTCTCAAAGAAGCCTCATGGTTCCGATAGGGAAACGTGTTCCCCTTGTGGGTGAAATATAATCACTGCCTCTTTTCACCTTTTATTTTCTTCCACGGGCAACATGGAACGACATGATATCCGTGTTGAAATTTAAACTTATTCAGGGTTTGTTTGGCCTTTTAATACACAAATTGAGTTTCCTAGGCATTTAATGTCCATAATTCAAATCTGAACTACAAATACATGCTCCAGTTCACCAAAATGGCTAGAAAAATTTTAGATGTGTCCTTGGGTGCATGTTTAGGTCCCGTGCTAGGAATGGGAACGAATTACAACCGCATCGGTGTCCTGGCTCGTCCTCAAACATTTCGAATCTCGGTTTTAAATCCCCATAAATCCAAAACTCACCAGAAAGACATCAAAGGTGCAATAGTGTCACTTCATGGCACATATATGTCGTGGTAAAAACATTGCCAATTTGGGCAAGCTTTATTACAAACCTCTTAGAAACCGGAGCCCGTCGCAAGAACCCTCGTGGTTTTGATAGGGAAACGTGTCCCCTTGTGGCCCAAACGATAATCGCTCCCTCTTCTAGCATCGTATTTTGTTCTACACGCAACATGGAACAACGGGAGATTCACACTGAACTTGGAAATTATCCAGGGTTCATTTGACCTTTATTATTCATTAATTGAGTTTTCTAGGCATTTAATGTCCATAATTCAATTCCAAACTACAAATACATGCTCCAGTGCACCAAAATGGCTAGAAAAAACGTACATGTTTCCTTGGGGTGCATGTTTAGGTCCCATGGAATGAATGGGAATGAATTCAACCATCTCGCCATCCTGGCTTGGCCACAAACATTGTGAATCTCGGTTTTTAAATCTCTGTAAATCCAAAACTCACCAGGAAATCATGAAACTTGGCATGGTGTCACTACATGGTACATATAATTGTCCATTTTCGGCGAAGTTATATTACAAGCCTCTTACTAACCGGAGCCTTTCGCAACCCTCGTGGTTCCGGTAGGGAAACATGCCCCTCTTGTGGGTGAAACGATAATCGCTACCTCTTCTCGCCTTGAACTTTGTTTTCAACAGGCAACATAGAATAACACGAGTGTCGGGCTTAAATTTGAAATTGTTCAGGGTTCGTTTGGCCATTGTATATATTACTAATTACTAAGTTTTCTATGCATTTAATGTAGTCCATAATTCAAATTTGAACTACAAGCACATGCTCGTGTGAAGCAAAATGGATGGGAAATCGTACATGTGTCATTGGGTGCATGTTTAGGTCTCATTTAAGGAATGGGAATGAATTACAAACTTGTCGTCATCCTGAAACATTGAGAATCTCGGTTTTTAAATCCTAGTAAATCAAAAAGTCACCCAAAAAATATGTGACATGGCACATATATGTCGTGGTAAAAAATCATCCAGTTTGAGAAGAGGCGCACACATTTGTAGCCAACGAAGTCCTTTTTGAAACAAAAAGATAACACGTTAATATCGCAAATGGTTGTATTATATTAACCATGTCGAAATTTAACCATACTCGGTGGTGTGCGTGCAGCTGTTTGATTAGATGGGACGAGCGCGAGAAGTCCACCGTCCAAGCTCGACGGGATGCGTGCGAGCAGTCCGCCTCGCAGGCTCGACGGGACACAAGCATCCTGTCCACCTCGCAGGCTCGATGGGACACGTGCGAGCACAAGGCCGCCCATGCTTGAAATATCTCCGTCGTATATATAATTTTTTATTGTTCCATGCCAATATTATACAACTTTCATATACTTTTGGCAACTTTTTATACTATTTTTGGGACTAACATAATTATCAAGTGCCGAGTGCCAGTTCCTGGTTGTTCCATGTTTTTTGTTTCGCAGAAAATCCATATCAAACGGAGTCCAAATGAGATAAAAACTGACAGAGTTTTTTTTGTAATATATGTTATTTTTGGGAAGAAGAATCAACGCGAGACGGTGCTCGAGGGGGCCACGAGGTAGGGGGCGCGCCCCAGGGGGTCAGGCGCGCCCTGGGCCCTCGTGGCCACCCTGTAAGGCGGTTGGTGCCCTTCTTTCGCTGGAAGAAATCCAACATCGGGATAGGAATCGTGTCAAAATTTCAGCCCAATCGAAGTTACGGATCTCAAGGAATATAAGAAACGGTGAAAGGCCATAATTTGAAAGGCAGAAACAGAGAGAGGTAGAGAGACAGATCCAATCTCGGAGGGGCTCTCGCCCCTCCCATGCCATGGAAGACAAGGACCAGAGGGGAAACCCTTCTCCCATCTAGGGAGAAGGTCAAGGAAGAATAAGAAGAAGAAGGGGGGCCCTCTCCCCCTCTCCTCCGATGGCGCCGGAACGCCGCCGGGGCCATCATGATCACCGCAATCTACACCAACACCTCCGTCATCTTCACTAACGTCTTGATCACCTTCCCCCATCTATCTACAGCGGTCCACTCTCCCGCAACCCGTTGTACCCTCTACTTGAACATGGTGCTTTATGCTTCATATTATTAACCAATGATGTTCTGCCATCCTATGATGTCTGAGTAGATTTTCGTTGTCCTATCGGAAATTGGTGAATTGCTATGATTGGTTTAATTTGCTTGTGGTTATGTTCCTGTCCTTTGGTGCCCATCATATGAGCGCGTGCGTGGATCACACCATAGGGTTAGTTGTATGTTGATAGGACTATGTATTGGAGGGCAAGAGTGACAGAAGCTTCAACCTAGCATAGAAATTGATGCATACGGGATTGAAGGGGACCAATATATCTTAATGATATGGTTGGGTTTTACCTTAATGAACGTTAGTAGTTGCGGATGCTTGCTAATAATTCCGATAATAAGTGCATAGAATTCCAAGTCAGGGATGACAGGCTAGCAGTGGCCTCTCCCACATAAAGCTTGTTATCGGTCTAGTAAATAGTCAATTGCTTAGGGACAATTTCGCAACTCCTACCACCACTTTTCCGCACTCGCTATACTAACTTTATTGCTTCTTCACCTAAAACAGCCCCTCGTTTTTATTTGTGTGCTCTTTATATTCTTGCAAACCTATCCCGTTACACCTACAAAGTACTTCTAGTTTCATACTTGTTCTAGGTAAAGCGAACGTTAAGCGTGCATAGAGTTGTATCGGTGGTCGATTTCTACCTTTAGCTCCGCGTTGGGTTTGACACTCTTACTTATGGAAAGAGGCTATAGTTGATCCCCTATACTAGTGGGTTATCAAGACCTTTTTCTGGCACCGTTGTCGGGGAGTTATAGCGTGGGGTGAATATTCTCGTGTCGGCTTGTTTGCTTTGTCACTAAGCAGTTTTTATTTTGTGCTCTTGTTTTCTATCTTTAGTTATGGGTACGAAACGCAAAATACCAAAAAAAATAGTTGTACCTACTACACCAATGGTTGAAGAACCACTCAAAATCTATCACACTCCTGAAGCTTTTTACTTGGATCATCTTGGATCCCTTTGTGCTCGTGCTGAAACCCCAACTAGCTTAGTTGAGGGCAAATCTTTAGATGAGCATGCTTGTTATGTGCGACACCACTTATCACAAAAAGGGAAACTTTTACTGGATCAAATTCATCATTTGCAATGCTATGCTTGGAATTTATGTGAAATATATGAGTTTAATTGTTGTTCTAAAGACCCTAAGAAACACCTTCCTTACCAATGTGAGTTTAGTGATAATGGAATCGTATCTTTGTATGCTAAGGGTGTTTATAATTACTATGATGTTCAACAAATTGAAGAATTTGTTGATTTTAAGGGTGCTTATGAAATTGCTTCTTTGATTGGAAAGTATGATGCTACTCTTTATAAATCTGAAAAAAATTGTCATACTTAAATATTGTTATGATAATTATGCTTCTAATGCCTATGTTAAACCATATATCGAGGACTCCTCCGCTGTCCAAGAAGAGACTAATATTTTGCAGAAGTCTATGGAAGAAGGAATTGATGAAACTATGGGCTCATTGGATGAAAAACATGATGAGGAGAGCGAAGAACAAAAGGATGAAGAGTGGATTAGCTATCCATTCCCAACTTCTAATGAGAGTAACTCTTCAACTCATACATTGTTTAATTTCCCTTCATGCTTACCGAAGGATGAATGCTATGATGATTGTTATGATCCCATTGATTCTTTTGAAATATCCCTTTTTGATGTTGCTTGCTATGCTTGTGGCCAAGATGCTAATATGAATTATGCTTATGGAGATGAAATTTCTATAGTTCCTTATGTTAAACATGAAATTGCTGCTTTTGCACCCACACATGATAGTCCTATTATCTTTTTGAATTCTCCGGACTACACTATATCGGAGAAGTTTGCCCTTATTAAGGGTTATATTGATGGGTTGCGTTTTACTACTACACACGATGATTTTGATAAATATAATATGCATGTGTTTGCTGCTCCCACTTATAATTATTATGAGAGAGGAACTACATTGCCGCCTCTCCATGTTTCCAATAAGATAAAATTGTAAGAATCTGTTTATACTATGCATTGGCCTTTACTATGTGTACATGAATTATTATTTTATGACATGCCGATGCATAGGAAGAGATTTAGAATTCGTTGTTGCATGATATATGTTACTTTGTGCTCACTACTAAATCACAAATCATTGTTAATTAAAATTGGCTTTGATATACCTTGGGATCCGGGTGGATCCATTACTTGAACACTATATACCTAGCTTAATGGCTTTAAAGAAAGTGCTGCCAGGGAGACAAGCCGGAAATTTTAGAGAGTCATTTATTTCTGTTGTGTGCTTTTATAAAGTTTAAAAATAAAAATAATGTGGCAAGATTTGCCTTTAGGATGTTTACATTGCTTGTTGGTTTCTCTCGTGCAAGACAGAAACTTTGGCTGTAGTGCACGATTTTACATTTTTACTGGAACATCAAACGGTTCTGAAACTTTTTGCACTGTCTTTCTATACAAATTTTTTATTTTTCCTAATTGTTTCAGAATTGTTGGAGTACCAGAAGTATGGTGAATATTCAGATTACTTCAGACTGTCCTGTTTAAGACAGATTCTGTTTTTGATGCATAGTTTGCTTGTTTTGATGAAACTATCAATTTCTGTCAGTGGATTAAGCCATGTAAAAGTTATATTACAGTAGCTAAAATGCAAAAACAAAATATGAATTGGTTTGCAACAGTACTTAGAGTAGCGATTTGCTTTATTATACTAACGGATCTTGCCGAGCTTTCTGTTGAGTTTTGTGTGGATGAAGCGTTCGAAGATCGAGGAGGTCTAGATGTGAGGAGAAGGAGGAGAGGCAAGAGCTCAAGCTTGGGGATGCCCAAGGCACCCCAAGTAAATATTCAAGTAGACTCAAGTGTCTAAGCTTGGGGATGCCCAGGAAGTCATCCCATTCTTTCTTCAACAAGTATCGGTATGTTTTCGGATTTGTTTCGTTCATGTGATATGTGCAAATCTTGGAGCGTCTTTTGCATTTAGTTTTCACTTTTCTTTGATGCACCATGATGGTATGAGATAGTCCATGGTTGATTTTTAGAATGCTCTTTTGCTTCACTTATATTTGTTAGAGCGTGGGCATATCTTTTGTAGAAAGAATTAAACTCTCTTGCTTCACTTATATCTATTTAGAGAGTTGACAGGAATTCGTCATTCACATGGTTAGTCATTAAATCCTACATAAAACTTGTAGATCACTGAATATGATGTGTTTGATTCCTTGCAATAGTTTTGCGATGTAAAGACGGTGATATTAGAGTTATGCTAGTGGGTAGTTGTGGATTGTAGAAATACTTGTGTTGAAGTTTGTGATTCCCGTAGCATGCATGTATGGTGAACCGTTATGTAACGAAGTTGGAGCATGAGGTATTTATTGATTGTCTTCCTTATGAGTGGCGGTCGGGGACGAGCGATGGTCTTTTCCTACCAATCTATCCCCCTAGGAGCATGCGTGTAGTACTTTGTTTTGATGACTAATAGATTTTTGCAATAAGTATGTGAGTTCTTTATGACTAATGTTGAGTCCATGGATTATGCGCACTCTCACCCTTCCATAATTGCTAGCCTCTTCAGTACCGTGCATTGACCTTTCTCACCTCGAGAGTCGGTGCAAACTTCACTGGTGCATCCAAACCCCGTGATATGATACGCTCTATCACACATAAGCCTCCTTATATCTTCCTCAGAACAGCCACCATACCTACCTATCATGGCATTTCCATAGCCATTCCGAGATATATTGCCATGCAACTTCCATCATCTTCATATACATCACTTGAGCATCATTGTCATATTGCTTTGCATGATCGTAAGATAGCTAGCATGATGTTTTCATGGCTTGTCTGTTTTTTGATGTCATTGCTATGCTAGATCATTGCACATCCCGGTACACCACCGGAGGCATTCATATAGAGTCATATTTTGTTCTAGTATCGAGTTGTAATATTGAGTTGTAAGTAAATAAAAGTGTGATGATCATCATTATTAGAACATTGTCCCATGTGAGGTTATCAAAATAGAAGAGTCCAAAGAAGCCCAAATAAAAAAAGAGGCCAAAGAAGCCCACCAAAAAAACAAAACAAAAAATGAGAGAAAAAGAGAGAAGGGGCAATGTTACTATCCTCTTACCGCACTTGTGCTTCAGAGTAGCACCATGTTCTTCATATAGAGAGTCTCTTGAGTTATCACGTTCTTATACTAGTGGGAATTTTTCATTATAGAACTTGGCATGTGTAAGATCCCAAAATTCTAAA
Source organism: Triticum monococcum (assembly GCA_034509565.1). Classification (NCBI taxonomy): domain Eukaryota; kingdom Viridiplantae; phylum Streptophyta; class Magnoliopsida; order Poales; family Poaceae; genus Triticum; species Triticum monococcum. The sequence continues at coordinate 577,230,846 of CM067847.1, forward strand.
TTTTGGAATGTTATATTAAATAAATAACTTTGATTATTTGTTTGATTGTGAGTGACTGATTGTGTGAAAGTGAGTGGCATTTGGAAATTTCAGAGGCATTTGCATTTTATTTAAATTTGGATTCAACTTGGCATTCGAAATTTATTTCATATACCCCTCACAAATACTTGTTTAAAAATATGAGAGGAGGAATATGACACTCCACAAAAAAATATTCAAAGACAATGTTTGACAATTTATGTGAAACTTAAATTCCCTTTCAGTTTGAAGTTATTCCAAAATTATTTTTTAAAAAAGTATTTTATTTCTTCATGAAAATATGTTCATGTTTTAGGAGATTTTATTCTGAAAATTTTGGTATATAATATGGCTATATAAAATGTTTTTTTTTATGTATTTGTTTGCATCGTTGTTTATAAAAAAACAGCCCAGCGCCGCCAGGCCAGTCGGCCCAGCAGGCCGAGCCAGGCCAGCCTTAGCGCCTAGGCTTGCACGAGAGCTGCCCTAGCGAGCGCTCCCAGCTCCCATGAGCCGCCGCCACCCTTTTCTTCGTTCTCTCTCTCTCTCTCCCTCGTGTTTTCTCTCTAGTGCATGGACCACACCCCGCTCTTTTCTTCTTCCCCACGTACATGTACACAAACAAAAAACCTATACGTACGCAACACCGCCGCCGAGTACGATTGAGGGAGTCCTGGATTAGGGGGTGTCCGGATAGCCGGACTATACCTTCGGCTGGACTCCTAGACTATGAAGATACAAGATTGAAGACTTCGTCCCGTGTCCGGAAGGGACTTTCCTTGGCGTGGAAGGCAAGCTTGGCGATACGGATATGTAGATCTCCTACCATTGTAACCGACTCTGCATAACCCTAGCCCTCTCCGGTGTCTATATAAACCGAAGGGTTTTAGTTCATAGGACGAACATACAATCATACCATAGGCTAGCTTCTAGGGTTTAGCCTCCTTGATCTCGTGGTAGATCTACTCTTGCACTACCCATATCATCAATATTAATCAAGCAGGACGTAGGGTTTTACCTCCATCGAGAGGGCCCGAACCTGGGTAAAAACATCGTGTCCCCGGTCTCCTGTTACCATCTGCCTAGACGCACAGTTCGGGACCCCCTACCTGAGATCCGCCGGTTTTGACACCGACATTGGTGCTTTCATTGAGAGTTCCTTTGTGTCATCACTTTTAGGCCCGATGGCTTCTCTGATCATCAACAGCGATGCGATCCAGGGTGAGACCTTTCTCCCCGGACAGATCTTCGTATTTGGCGGCTTTGCACTGCAGGCCAATTCGCTTGGCCATTTGGAGTAGATCGAAAGCTACGCCCCTGGCCATCAGGTCAGATTTGGATGTTTGAGCTACACGGCCGACCTCTGCAGAGACTTGATCTTCGACGGATTCGAGCCGCAGCCGAGCGCGCCGCACTGTCACGATGGGCATGATCTAGCTCTACCGCCGAATAGTGCCCTGGAGGCCGCACCCACATCAGCTCCGACCCTTAATTGGGAGCCAACTACGCCAATCGAGGATGGGTGGTTGGACACCGCCTTGGGGGCTGCAATCTCTACGGCGATCGAGCCGAACACCAGCCCTATTCTCTGCGAAGCCCGTGACTCCAAGGAGCCGGACTCCTCTCCGGACTACGAGCCCTCCGTGCCCCTACCGATCGAATCTGATTGGGCGCCGATCATGGAGTTCACCGCCACGGACATCTTTCAGTACTCACCCTTTGGCGATATTCTGAATTCACTAAAGTCTCTCTCTTTATCAGGAGAGCCCTGGCCAGACTATGGTCAGCAAGGTTGGGATGCGGATGATGAAGAAATTCAAAGCCCACCCACCACCCACTTCGTAGCCACTGTCGATAATTTAAACGACGTGCTCGACTTCGACTCCGAAGACATCGACGGTATGGACGACGATGTAGGAGATGAACATGAACCAACGCCTATAAGGCACTGGACAGCCGCCTCATCTCATGATGTATACATGGTGGACACACCCAAAGGAAGCAACGACGAGGAACACAGGGATGCAACGAGGGATCGTTCACTCGAAAAGCAATCAAAGCGGCGACGTAAGCGCCGCTCCAAGCCCCGCCTCGACAGAGACAGCAGCCATACAAACCCAGCCATAGAGCAGGATGAGCCGGCGGACAACGAACATGCCTTCGAGCAATCGTCCGAATAGGGCAACTAGGATAAACAAACCGAACACCCTGTCCCCGGTGAAAACAACAGTCCGGACGACCTTACGCCGGATAGGCTCATGGAGCAGAAGAACCTCCACAAAAGGCTCGTCGCCACTGCGCGAAGCCTGAAAAAGCAGAAGCGAAAGCTCAAAACTGCGGAAGATGCACTCAGAATTAGATGGAGCAAAGTACGCAACACCGCAGACAAATATGGCGGTAGTCGCCGCACAAAAAGCTATCCAAAGCGAAAGCTACTGCCTGAATTTGACGAGGAGGCCTTAGAGCCCCCGCAGTCAAAAAATAGGAAAGCCACCCGGTCGGATAGACGACTGCATGGCCAGCATGGAGCGGCAAGCGGCGCCGCACACAAGCCGGCACGCGATCCACCAAAGGATCCGCATCAAAAAGATGGCCCAGCCAGATCTATCTACGGGCTAAGAAAGCAAGCTCTAGTAAGCAATGCAACACAACAAATATCCGAACATCACGACACACCCAAATACAGGGGTGCCGCACACCCCCTATGTTTCACAGATGAGGTGCTGGACCATGAATTTCCAGCGGGATTCAAGCCCGTAAACATAGAGGTGTACGACAGAACAACAGACCCTGGGGTCTGGATCGAGGATTATATCCTCCACATACACATGGCTAGAGGAGATGACCTCCACGCCATAAAATACTTACCCCTCAAGCTTCAAGGGCCAGCCCGGCATTGGCTCAAAAGCCTTCCCGAAAATACAATTGGAAGTTGGGAAGAGCTTGAGGATGCTTTCCGGGCAAATTTTCAAGGGACCTATGTCCGCCCTCCGGATGCAGACGATCTCAGTCACATTACTCAACAGCCCGGAGAGTCAGCGCGGAAATTCTGGAACAGATTTCTTACTAAAAAGAATCAGATAGTCGACTGTCTGGATGCCGAAGCCCTAGCAGCTTTTAAGCATAACGTTCGAGACGAATGGCTTGCCAGACACCTCGGCCAAGAAAAGCCAAGAACAATGGCCAAATTAACAAGCCTCGTGACCCGCTTTTGCGCAGGAGAGGACAGCTGGTTGGCAAGATGTAGCACCAGTGACCCAAGTACATCTGAAGTTAGGGATGGAAACGGAAAACCCCGGCGCAGCAAGGACCAGCACCAGAATAAGAGAAACAGCCCAAAGAGCACGACGGTCAACGCCGGATTCAAAAGCTTGCGGCTGAATCAGAGAAAGCCGCCCCTCAAGGATAACAGGGACGAGCTATCCAACTTAAACAAAATCTTGGACAAGATATGTCAAATACACAGTACTCCCGGGAAGCCTGCGAACCATACCCACAGAGATTGTTGGGTTTTCAAGCAATCCGGCTAACTCAACGCCGAACACAAGGGGCTCGACGCACAAAGTGAGGACGATGATGAACCACACAAGCAGAGCACCAGGAAACAAAAGGATTTCCCACAAGAAGTCAAAACAGTAAACTTACTTCACCTGACGAACAGAATGGCGCAAACAGAGATACGCGCCATACAGCCTATCCCAAAGGAGTCTCGCCATTGGTTGTTAAAACCGATCACCTTAGACCATCAAGATTACTCTATAAGTATCCGGAACGCAGGCTGGACTGCCTTGGTATTAGATCCAATAATTGGCGGACTCCACTTTACAAATGTCCTGATGGACGGCGGCAGTGGTCTAAACCTGTTATACCAGGATACAATCTGCAACATGGGGATAGACCCAACAAAAATTCACCACAGCAAAACCTCCTTTCAAGGGGTAACGCCAGGCCCGGATGCCCGTTGCATGGGTTCTCTCCGGCTAGAAGTTATGTTCGGCTCCCCTGATAACTTCCGTTGCGAATAGCTAACTTTCCACATCGCCCCATTCTCAAGTAGCTATCAAGCACTGCTGGGACGCGAAGCTTTCGCCTGCTTTAACGCAATACCGCATTATGCATCTCTTACGCTTAAGATGCCCGCTCCACGAGGCATCATCTCATTAAAGGGAAAACATTGAGTGTTCCTCCCACGCAGAAGACAGTGCAGCTGCCTTGACAGCCCCACAATAAAGCGGCTTCACCAGCCAAAGCACCTAAACAGGTCGTCAAGACCACGGACACGGCTAGACGAGTCCGGCATAAACATACAATTGATAAAGGCTTAATAGTCGTATACCCCTGTACTAGGGGCTACGCGTATATAAAACAAGAGACAATAAAGCTCAATTTTACCCATTTCGATTTATACTTTGTTTATTTAGTATAACTCATGTTCGGCACGATCTTTCTTTAACTAAGTTCCTCTCTTTTACAGATGAACACCGTGCTACGCCCTTCCAGGATATGGCACAACGGAGACACAGGTGCAGACGTGCAGCAGGGACCCGTTCCAAGGATTCTTTTCAGATTAAGACCCTGCGTAAACCTTTTTTACTGTCTCTTGTTGATACACATCCCCTGGTTTCTTGGTATAACCACGTAGGAGGCTGGTGTTTTGGCATGTGGCCACGTCAGAGTTTTACGCGTACCTGGACACTAGGGGCTTATTACTAAGGGCGTTATCCCGCCCGCCCTCATAAAGACCGAATACCTTAGGGAGTGTTCGGTGTCGCGAGTTTGGCCTTATATTCATCAGCTTCGAATCATGTCTTTGGTCAAATGTTGGGTTTTCCCGGCTCCTGTGTTTTGCTACCTTACGTTCCGCTCTATCGGCTAAGGCGGCACCAGGAGAACTACTGCAATTGTGCCCCGGTTCAGCCAGGCGAGCACCTTAGTAGAGAAAGCCGAAAACTGACTGTCATGATATAGCATGAGACTGGTCAACCACTCGATGACTTCCCCAAATCTTTAGGATTCCTCCGCATTAACGAAGGGCCGCTTCTCGGCCAGGCACATACGCGCCCTGAGTTCGGGCGAGCGCAGGCGCCACTAGGGGCTATATAAGTAGCCTCACTGTCAAACTCCTATGGCTAAGTGAAAGTGATAAAGCATCATAGTCCGATTGCCTAGTTCGCTGCGCTATCACCTCCTTTGTAGGACCAAGACGTTGGATCAAGTGTGAAAATGCGCCTTCTGTGAACACCCCCGCATTATGTGCGTGGGGGCTGAAGCCGACGACTGCCAGCTTTCAGATTATATATACATATATGTTAAACGTCCGCACAGGAGGTATTATAATACTTCCATGCATAAGTATAAAAAGCTTCTACAATTTATCAAAATATTGTTTTACAATAATATATGCTATTCGAATATAGTATCCTTCGAGCACTGCGTCTCTATTAAACGAGCGCCTTGCAGAACTTCCTGAAAATAGTGCTCGGCAGGTACTCGGCTCCCATACGAGTCTGGGGATGCAACAGCGGTGGCCTCCATTTCTGCCCCGTATGTCTTGACATGGGCAAGAGCCACCCGCGCACCCTCTATGCACGCTGACGTCTTCATCGCATTGATATGCGGCGCTGCACCAAGGAACTGCTGCACCAAGTTGAAATAACTTTTCGGCTCTGGCCTCTCTGGCCATAGATGACTCATGACATACTTCATGGCGAGTCCGGACAACCTATTTAGCTCGGCCCATTTGGCCAAACGATCGGCTAATGACAGTGGATGCTCCTGATTGTGGAATTGCGACCAAAAGAGCTTTTCCACTTCACGATCTTCTTCATCTCGGAAGTGTTCGGCCGCATCTGCGGCACTCGCTGCCAAATCTAGATAGGTGTCCGCCGTACTCCACATCCGGTCTAACGGAGCATGTTTAGGATCACAGAACTTCCTCCGCAGCATAAAGGGCTTTCCAGCTGCGATCTCTCCGGCTTGACACAGCTCCTCCATCATAGCTCTCATCGCAGAGCGAGCAGCCTTGGCATCGGCAATGGCCTTCTCTAGGTCTGTCGGTTCCGCCCGATCTTCTTTTTCAAGAAGCTTGCAATGGTCAGCAGCGTTCTTTAGCTTCACGGCCATCTCGGCCATTTCCTTCTTGCTTCAGCAGTGAGCAGCCTGTTCGGCTTTCAGCTCTTCAATTGCCTTTTTGGCAGCCGCATCACTTTTCCTGGCTTGCTCCTTGGCTCGGGCAAGTTCTGTCCGAAGATTCTCCATGGCAGCAACACCATCTGCATCAAGCGCACACATTGTAAGATACTGGCATAAAGCTCCTCTTACCAGGTGCCGCCGGAGGAATTACATACCTTGTGCCTCGTCAAGCCGCTTGTTGACAAGCGCGATGTCGGCATCTGCCACGTCAAGTTGCCGCTTTAGCTCGTCAAATTCATCAGTCCGGCTTGCCACCGGACACTTCACCACCTACGTATGAAGGCGGCATATTAGACCTGGGATTATGATCCTCTGCGCGCCGTCACTTTTGACAATGCACAAAGTCTCAGGGGCTACTATCTACACAAGGCGCATCTTATTTATGCGCAACTGTCCAAAAAGGGTACATTATTTCGCGTACCTCAAAACCTGTCAGTAAACTCCTGACGGCCTCGTGCAATCCGCTCTCCGCGGATGAAATCCTCTCAATCACCGTACCCATCAATGCATGGTGCTCCTCTGAGATAGATGCTCGCCCTAGCAGATCCTTCAGCTCCTCCGACCGCGCACCAGATGGTGTCGGACTCGTCCGATGGCCCTTTTCGAAGGCCGAACACGGAGGGCTTTGGGGGGCCATATGACTACCTTTCGGCCCTGCCGGATTCGGAGAAACCCTCCGCGATGATAACTCGGGGTCGCCCGCCTCGCAAGGCGGTACGGCAGGGGGAGGCATTCCGCTCTCCATCATCTCCGGAAGAAGATCCCCCGAAGACGAGCTCTGCTGAGAAGGGCTAAGGTCCGAGCTACAAGGTAAATTTTTGATTACTTTTCTCAGATATAAGGCAAGGATTTCTCTCATTTCTTAAAAAGAAAACTCCGCTCTACTTACGGCTCGGTGGAGGGCTGATCCCCTTGAGGGCATAATTCGGCCGAAGTATCCCCCAGCACAGGACCCTCTGGCGAAGATTTCTTCCCCCGCTTTGAGGCCATGGTCTCCGGGTCTTCAGAGGCGGTCCTCTTCTTCCCCTAAGGAGAGGAATTTTTGATTCCTCCCTTCCAAATAGCCTCCTTCGAGGAGGCCGTAGCTTCCTTGTCCCCTCCCTCGCTTTCCTCCGAAGGCACAACCTCCAACATCCTGACTAGCACGGGACCCGGCGTGGTCTCGGGGAGGGGGCCGCACACCTGATTAGCTTTGTTTTCGCTATCCACTCCTGTTTAAAGGACGGCTCTTTTAGGGGCAATTTTATGATAAATATACGGATAGCGAGTCCGGGCACAAGGCTACTTACTTGAGTATCCGGGCGATTGCAGCTCAGGCATGCGTCCTCGGTCAAGTCTGGACACATTGCTTGTGATCCGAAGAACAATTTGTACATCTCCACGGGCGTTGCGCCCATGAAATGTTGGAGAGATCGTGGTCCCTCTGGATTGAACTCCCACAGGCGAAGGGGGCGACATTTGCCGGGCAAGGCTCGGCGGATCAACACGACCTGCGTCACCATGACCAGGCTAATGTCTATTTCTAAGAGACCTCGAATGCGGCCCTGCAACAAGGGCACGTCCTTGGATGGCCCCCAGTCTAGTCCTTTATTGACCCATGACACTAGCTGTGGTGGGGGACCCGAGCAAAAGGCAGGTAGCGCCACCCACTTGGTGCCCTGGGAACGGTGATGTAAAACCACTCTCGTTGCCATAAGCTGGACTCCTCTTGAAAAGAGCCCTCGGGCCATGGAGCACCAGCATTCTTGCTTATAAAAGCACCTCCGCACTCCGCGTGCCGTCCCTCGATCATCTTCGGCTCTACTTTGAAGGTCTTGGGCCATAATCCGAAGTGAGGAGTAATATGGAGGAAGGCTTCACACACGACGATGAATGAGGAAATATGGAGGATGGACTCCGGAGCTAAGTCGTGAAATTCCGGCCCATAATAAAACATGAGCCCCCTCACAAAGGGATCTGTCGGGAAGCCTAGCCCTCGAAGGAAGTGAGACATGAACACCACACTCTCACCAGGCTTGGGAGTGGGAATGACCTGCCCTTGAGCAGGCAGCCTATGCCAGATTTAGTCGGCCAAGAACCTGGCCTCGATCAACTTCAGCACGTCCTCCTCTGTGACGGAGGAGGGCATCCATCGGCCTCGAAGGTCGGAACCGTACATTATCAAAGGTCTGAAGCGCCCGAAATCTAGAGCCTTGGGTGTTGGAACTGGAGGCGAAGGGCGAACTCGTTTGAGATTGAAATAAAGGAGTAAAGCCTTGGTCTCTTTATAAGAGGTTGAATACCAAGGGCCCTCCCCGTGACCGTTTGGGACTCGCCTTTGATCAAGAAAACATACCAACGGGTATGGTTGGGTTACCCACGCCCGTATTGATGAGAATCCCGGAATAAGGGGACACAATCTCTTATTTGACAAGATGTGCCAATGAAACCGCCTCGCTAAACGCGCGGAGGTGGGACAGTAAAACGATTCAAATAAAGACTTGGCCGTGGTGTGATGTCACGCTACAGAATACGTCAGCAGATTAGATTTGTGTAAATATTATTCTCTCTATGGGAATATGTGGAAACTTATTTTGCAGAGCCGGACACTACCTTTGTGTTAAAAATCTTCCATGAAGTACTTGGAGGAGGAACCCGCCTTCCAATGCCAAAGACAATCTGCACACCGGACTCATTGTCATTGAAGCCTGGTTCAGGGGCTACTGAGGGAGTCCTGGATTAGGGGGTGTCCGGATAGCCGGACTATACCTTCGGCTGGACTCCTGGACTATGAAGATACAAGATTGAAGACTTCGTCCCGTGTCCGAAAGGGACTTTCCTTGGCGTGGAAGGCAAGCTTGGCGATACGGATATGTAGATCTCCTACCATTGTAACCGACTCTGCGTAACCCTAGCCCTCTCCGGTGTCTATATAAATCGGAGGGTTTTAGTCCGTAGGACGAACATACAATCATACCCTAGGGTAGCTTCTAGGGTTTAGCCTCCTTGATCTCGTGGTAGATCTACTCTTGTACTACCCATATCATCAATATTAATCAAGCAGGACGTAGGGTTTTACCTCCATCGAGAGGGCCCGAACCTGGGTAAAAACATCGTGTCCCTGGTCTCCTGTTACCATCCGCCTAGACGCACAGTTCGGGACCCCCGACCTGAGCTCCGCCGGTTTTGACACCGACAACGATCTTCGTGGAAAACCTATCCCGAGTCTCCCCCTCGTCCAAGCAAGTTGTCCAATAAATAGCCACGACCATCCTCTCCTGACCCCCCTCGAAAACCCTTGCCAAAACCCACCGTGTCATGTGACCTCATCGTTTGGATCTTGCTTGAGTTCACGCGGTTCACCGGTCGTTTCCGACGCTTGTAAGTATCCTCGAAACCTTTCCTTCCATAGCCAACTATCCCTCATTGTTGCGAACCTCTTTGACATGTTTTGGACGCCCATGGAGCACCGGAGCCACCGCCTCGAGCTCACAACGCCGCCGGAGTTCACGAAGTTCACCTGGACGCCACGCTCGACCCCGATGTTCCCTCGCCTCACTATCCATAGAAAATCGGACCCCCTCAGAGTCCTCCACCCGCTGGACATCGTTGTCTCCGCCACCGGTCACCGGAGCCGTCGCCCCTGACGCCATCCACTTCCCTGCCAACACGAGCTCCTCTCTGTAAGCAACGAGCACCTCCCTCCGTTTTTTTTGAAACGTTAAGTGCAAATAATATTAGATCGGTTTAGTAGATCGGTTTTTCTTGTAGATCAGTTCCTGGGTTTTGATCGAACCGGCTCCCCGGTCTTATGTTAAATAAATGCACGTGCACGTGTATGTATTGTTATGTTTCACCCAACAGAAACCCCTTAGGCCCAATAGCGCCCATTTGTTTTTTTTCCCTGTATTTTCGTTTCTGTTTTTTAAAACAGAAAAGTTTCAGTTTCCTAAATTCTATATCTCTTAGGTTATTTATAGTTTTTGATTGATTATTTTTTCTCTAGTCTGCAAATTTCCTAAAGTTTCTGTACAAAATAGATTTGGCCATGTTTTAGTTTAAAAAAATTGTTTTATATGGGTTTTAGTCAGATTATTATTTCTGCTATAATATGAGCTAGAATTAATATTTTTAGGCAATTCTTTTTGCCACTGCTTTGTTTTGACCTTGCCTAGTAGTAGGATTTATTTCGGTATTTATAGATTTTTTTAAAATTAGTTTTTCATGAAAATAACACTGCGCTATTTATTTAATTACTTGCTGCTGTTTTCTGTTGTTTTAATTATTTTAAAATTTATTTTCACCTCTATTATATTTTATTTCAGATTTGTTTCTGTAGTTATAGAGGTTGAACTTTTATTTACATAAAAACAAAATGTTTTATTTCTTTTTCTTACAAGTTTTGTTTTAAGCATAATTAGAGTTTCAATTTGATAGTAAAACTTTATGAAAATACTTTATGTTAACTTAGTTGATTTAAATTTTATTTTCTATTGAAATTATTAGTTTAGTATTTTCTTTGTTAAGTTTTGCTTAGGACAAAACTATCTTGTAGTTAAGGCAAAAGGTTTTCCTAGTAGGTTCTTTATAGTTTTCCCCTATTGGTTCTTTCGATGTGTTATTTGTTTTGTATTGGGTTTCCTTATTGAGTTTTATTTTGATTGTGATGATTGAGTACTAGAATGATTGCTTATGTGAATACTATGCTTGCTTGTATAGATTTCATCGGAGAGTGACGACTAGTTTATCAAGTTTTTAAGAGCGATAATATCTTCACCAACTGGCCAGGCAAGTTTACTTTGGCCATGTTTTTCATACCAATGTTTTATTTGCATGCAGTAGCACCCTTTGAATAATCCCTCCAGTAGTGATATTGATTTCTTGTAGTTTAGTAGAGTGCATGAGGTAGGAACCCATCTGCCTGTTATCAAGCCCGGGACGTTATATAGTTTTAATGCTATGCTATAGTAGACGAGGTTTGGTATGAGTACATGAGAGTGGTGTGAATCTGGAGGACTCTATGTCAATGGCGACAACTTCATGATGGCATCGGCAAGGACTGCATCATCAGGACTCCTCAAGATTTCAAGACTCGAGACAAGAATTCAATACACACTACTGGGTGAAGGACGGTTGACGAGCACCCTGGAGAAACCAATGGATGGCCGAGATGCATGGAGAAGCGCCATGACATCTTGCGGAAACCTTCACCCAGGCTCAAAGAGACGGAAGAATACTTCATGCCCGGAAGCTTACCTGTGCAACCGCAAGTCACTATGGGCTCTGGCTTGGTTGACCTTAGTGGTGACTCTGGCTGGGACGATGCTAGCAGATGTAGAACTACGGTAGGATTGGATGAGCACCGGACAGTAGTCAGAGGAACTCTTCGGAAGACCATGTTTCGGTTATCTTGTTCTCAAACACCCTGAAGTGCGAGAACGTAAAAGAGGGATCGAATCTTGCGGGTAAAGTGTACTAACTTCTGCAGAGGGCTACAAATCTAATCGATTAGCCGTGTCCCCGGTTACGGACAATTTGAGCCTCTGGACTTGGATCTATCTCAGAACTCTCAACACCGGACTGATAACTTAATTTTGGGCAACTTATGATGATTTGGGCTATGAGACATCGGTTGGCGGAACCATGTCTTGACAGAAAACTCCGTAGTATAGACTCCTGATATTCCTTTGCTGTAGGGAAAATAAAACCAGCTTTTACGCAAGAACGTCAGACACAGAGCCATATTGCATATAGAATAGTTATATCATCTGCTTTGCTCATATTGTGATCTTGCCAGTACATTCAATGTACTGACCTACACAGCTGCAACGTCTCATGTTGCAGATATGTTTCTTTTGACGAGTAAGAGTTACGTCATAGGGTTACGATTTACACTCAACCTGCCGATGGTGTTGATGGGACTCCACACCCGATTGTTTGTTTCCGCTGAGACTTACGAGGTATATATCAGTTTTACGTTATTTATACATGTGATTGCACTTTGATATATACATTGATGTACTATGTGTGCCAGCATACCGATCCAGGGATGGCACAGATACACAGAGACTTGACCGTCTGAGGTCGGATCGCTACAGATATGGTATCAGAGCACATGTTGACTGTAGGACGTGACCCTAGAAATCGGAAAGCTCCTAGGATAGGAAATCTCTAAAACTTTATTTTCAAAAGAATCCATTACTTCTCATCTTTTCTGATTCTATCAAATATTCTCTCTTACCTCAAATAGTTAGAATATACCCCTTTCCCTTTTGACCACACGGGGGATCAACTGAAGCCGCTCCAAGAAGGACAAGATATCGGACAACCGATGACCATTTCAGAGTAAATAGGATTTCATCATGCATTAAAATAGTTGAAGCTACAATAGTTGAAGACTCTGAAGACTCGAAGAATCTGAAGACTCTAAAGATTTATTTGACTTTTAGAAGACCAAACCCCTGTTATATACTTACGTTAGATGCGACGATTTGTGAGCTGTAATCTGTTTGATGTTTTTCCGACAACCACAAATAAAACCCATTTTCAAAACTATTGCTTGTATTGTGTGTATCCCTCCCCACCTCTCTCTTATCTCACACTAAAACCCTTGGACACAGTAGATGATGAATGAAGTTGGACTGGTATTCTCTGGACCGAAAACCCAGCCGGAGGCAGAGCTATGGATTCAGAACATGGAGAATCACTTCGGGAGCAATTTGGTTTCAAGGAAGAATGAAGTATCGTATGCTCTTCAGTACTTTGAAGGAAGTGTTGCAACATGGTGGCATATGCATCAAGCTATACAGGGATGGAATGGAGCAAGGACTTGGGAAGAATTCAAGAAGACTCTGACAAGATCACGTCTTATCCGGAAGCACCATGATACCCCAAGAAATAAACCTTGTGCCTGCAAGATTTGCGGAGAAATAGGACACACCCAGGAGAAACACAAGGATGGATGCCCTCATTGTAAGGAGAAACACCCAACTGAGGAATGCCCAACTGGTCAGGTGACTTGTTTCTTGTGTGAAGGAACCACCCACTACCCAGCTCAGTGTCACATTTACCCCACGGTGCAACAAACTATTCAGAAGCAGGAAGAAGGAATGAAAGAAGCCCTCCGAGAAGTTATGAAAGAACATAAAATTAAGGAAAGTGTTGAAGACCCTGATGGAGAAAGCCTCAACAGATTTTATTCCAATGCCTGTTATTCATGTGGGGAAGGACATTTTTCACAGTATTGCACCAAGGAAAGAATAGAGTATCTGGGATACTTCCCGATAGAAGCAGTGGAGTTTGATCCACAGGGAATAGGACGTTTGATCAAAACGAAGAAAACCAAGAAGAGAAAACAAAGACACCCTCAGAACAACCCAATTTCTGCAAAGAGGGACAAGAGTCATATTACCTATTTTGAATGTAAGGACATCGGGCATTATGCCAATGATTGTCTTGAAAGGAAGCAAGGTACTCGCGGAGCAGGCACCATCACCAAGAAGCCTCGAGACATGCTGGAAGTTATTTGTTTCTGTTGCAAGGAAGCAGGACAGTTTGCTAGGGATTGTTCAAATCATGAGAAAGCTAGAGCTGAGTAGTTGAGATGTTGATATCAGTAATAAGGGTAGTAAGGAAAACACTTTTTCGTGAGAATGTGGGGTTGAGTTATGTAAAAGATTACTCAGAGATTGTAAAAATTCATGACTCAATAAAGTTGATATGTCATATGCTGAAAGGCTTTAAGGAGTTGTTATGTTTTATCTTGGAAAGTAATATTCTGGGTGAACATGGAACAAAATGAGTTGTGATGCATAAACTGGATGTTGGAAATTGAGTTTGAATTTTTGTTTGAATGATATGAATGTGTAACCAAGGAGATGTGTATCTTATGCTGAGCACCATTTTTGTTTTACAACTGCAGATGACGACCCTTTATGAGTCTTTCCTTAAGGGCCCGGAAACGATCATCACCCTGACAAGTGATCATGACTACGCGAAGATCCTGAAGGACATGATGAAGCATATTCACCTTGAAGGAGATGCAATCTACAAAGGCTACCCCTTCATGCAAAAGGGAGTGGAACTTTGGTATCTGGAGGTACACCTCCACCGTATGAAAGGAGTTTGTCCAAAGACGATGGGGCAATACTTTTTCATCTCACGTGTCCCACAAGCAACTTTCTTCGACGTTGTTCGTGAAGCAGCCATGGAAGCCATACGCCAGATCGGAGAAATACTTGAAGCAAGACTCCTTTATACTCAGGAATACCTAGGAGAAGTGCATGCAGAGATGATGGAGGTGAGGCTCAAGGCCACCACGATGAAACAGAGGATTGAAGATTTCAAGGAGCATGTCGCCCAATTCCAGTGGGACTGAAGGATCCTCAAGGAGGAAAAACGAATAAAGTGGGAAGTAATGCTTGAACATACCAAACCATGTCGATGGCGGCATTTGTAATAAAGTATTTTTTTGGAATTTGGATTTATGAAAAATGGTTAAGGATGTAATAAAAGATTTGATATGAAAATAATATGATTTATGGATGAACTAGTGCATTTCATTTTAAGTGTGGTAGTACTCCGTAAAGCCACATGATCAATGAAGAAAAAAAGGAGTTGTTCATGACGGTAAATAGAAAGGAGCCGGACAAAATAAGTTGGAGTTTGATTATGATGGTTACCCCAAGAGTATGACAGAATGAAGTACTATTGGATTTAAAGGAGGTTTAATGTTGGAATATGGAACAACTGTGACTCCATGGATGAGTTAACACTATGCAAGCGCTGAAGTGGACCCATAACCCACAGGCCCAGGATTTGACAAAGGCACAAGCACAATCTTGTTGAAGGAAGAATTCTGGAAGAAGCTGTGAATTGATCAGCAGACGTTACATAGGATGTTACGTAAACCCCGAGATTGTGAAGAACGATAGATGTTTTGTTCAGCCTGCAGAATCAATGGATTTACCCGAACCCAGTTCAAGGACAAGAGAAATTTCTGCAAAGCTTGTGAGGATGCCCAACTGTTAGAAATACGAGATTCGCTAAACCTTATATAGGGTAATGATCTGGGTGCAGAATGAATTGATCACCATACCGACTTACTCTTATCATTCACTCTTGATATTTGGAATGGTAAATCTGAGAGACTTACCCATAGTAAAGTGACGACGCTCGTTGAAGCCTTGCTTAAGCCTTAGAATGGTATGATGATAAACCCATGTACATGGCAGCTGTTGCCAATCGTAGGATATACGGTGAGATTCAACCAAACCCATTTTTCTGCAGGAGAAACCATACATGGTTGACCACCATGAGAATTTCGATAGTTTCTTAGTATTGACGACAGACCAGTCAGCTAAGAAGACCCAGTCTCGGAAGAACGTCACAAGGATGAAAGGACACGTGTTTGAGGAAATGGTTATGCCCCGACCGGAAGAGCACCCGTGAAAGAGCTATTCCGGAGTATATGAGAACACCGACACCAGCAACACAAAAGGAAGGAGTACATAAGTTTCTGTCAGAAACATAACCCTGCTTTTAAGTGTTGTAGCACCCCAGACCTCTCCGGACAATGGATTTATTGGAAGACCCCCAAACCCTAACCTTTTCTTGCTAGCCGCTTCGAATCTCGAGGATGAGATTCATTTCAAGTGTGGTAGGTTTGTAACATTCCAAAATTCTAAATTTTGGAATGTTATATTAAATAAATAACTTTGATTATTTGTTTGATTGTGAGTGACTGATTGTGTGAAATTGAGTGGCATTTGGAAATTTCAGAGGCATTTGCATTTTATTTGAATTCCGATTCAACTTGGCATTCGAAATTTATTTCATATACCCCTGACAAATACTTGTTTAAAAATATGAGAGGAGGAATATGACACTCCAAAAAAATATTCAAAGACAATGTTTGATAATTTATTTGAAACTTAAATTCCCTTTCAGTTTGAAGTTATTGCAAAATTATTATTATTTAAAGTATTTTATTTCTTCATGAAAATATGTTCATGTTTTAGGAGATTTTATTCTGAACATTTTGGTATATAATATGCCTATATAAAATGTTTTTTTATTTTGTGTATTTGTTTGCATCGTTGTTTATAAAAAAACAGCCCAAAGCCGCCAGGCCAGTCGGCCCAGCAGGCCGAGCTAGGCCAGCCTTAGCGCCCAGGCTTGCACGAGAGCTGCCCTAGCGAGCGCTCCTAGCTCCCATGAGCCGCCGCCACCCTTTTCTTCGTTCCCTCTCTCTCTCCCACATGTTTTTTTCTCTAGCGCATGGACCACAACCCGCTCTTTTCTTCTTCCCCACGTACATATACAGAAACAAAAAACCTATACGTACGCGACACCGCCGCCGAGTCCGATCTTTGTGGAAAACCTATCCCGAGTCTACCCCTCGTCCAAGCAAGTTGTCCTATAAATAGCCACGACCATCCTCTCCTGACCCCCTCGAAAACCCTCGCCAAAACCCACCGTGTCATACGACCTCATCGTTTGGATCTCGCCGGAGTTCACGCGGTTCACTGGTCGTTTCCGACGCTTGTAAGTATCCTCGAAACCTTTCCTTCCATAGCCAACTATCCCTCGTTGTTGCGAACCTCTTTGACATGTTTTGGACGCCCATGGAGCACCGGAGCCACCGCCTCGAGCTCACAACGCCGCCGGAGTTCACGAAGTTCACCTGGACGCCACGCTCGACCCCGACGTTCCCTCGCCTCACTATCCACAGAAAATCGGACCCCCTCGGAGTCCTCCACCCGCTGGACATCGCCGTCTCTGCCGCCGGTCACCGGAGCCGTCGCCCCCGACGCCATCCACTTCCCTGCCTACACGAGCTCCTCTCTGTAAGCAACGAGCGCCTCCCTCCGTTTTTTTTGAAACGTTAAGTGCAAATAATATTAGATCGGTTTTTCTTGTTGATCGGTTCCTAGGTTTTGATCGAACTGGCTCCCCGGTCTTCTGTTAAATAAACACACGTGTACGTATTGTTATGTTTTGCCCGAGCGTTTGGTAGCTAAAGATCGCACCCCCTTGGCCCAATAGCGCCCATTTGTTTTTTTTCCTGTATTTTCATTTATGTTTTTAAAAACGAAAAGTTTCAGTTTCGTAAATTCTATATCTCCTAGGTTATTTATAGTTTTTGATTGATTCTTTTTTCTCTAGTCTGCAAATTTCCAAAAGTTTATGTACAAAATATATTTGGCCATGTTTTAGTTTTAAAAAAATTGTTTTATATGGGTTTTAGTCAGATAAGTATTTCTGCTACAATACGAGCTAGAATTAATATTTTTAGGAAATTCTTTCTGACCCTGCTTTGTTTTGACCTTGCCTAGCAGTAGGATTTATTTGGGTATTTATAGATTTTTTTAAAATTAGTTTTTCACAAAAATAACACTGCGCTATTTATTTTTTTTACTTGCTACTGTTTTCTGTTGTTTTAATTATTTTAAAATTTATTTTCACCTCTATTATATTTTATTTCAGATTTGTTTCTGTTGTTATAGAGGTTGAACTTTTATTTACAGAAAAATAAAATGTTTTATTTCTTTTTCTTACTAGTTTTGTTTTAAGCAAAATTAGAGTTTCAATTTAGCTTTTTATGTGTTTCCTTTTGATAGTAAAACTTTATGAAAATACTTTATGTTAACTTAGTTGATTTAAATTTTATTTTCTGTTGAAATTATTAGTTTAGTATTTTCTTTGTTAAGTTTTGCTTAGGACAAAACTATCTTGTAGTTAAGGCAACAGGTTTTCCTAGTAGGTTCTTTATAGTTTTCCCCTATTGGTTCTTTCGATGTGTTATTTGTTTTGTATTGGGTTTTCTTATTGAGTTTTATTTTGATTGTTATGATTGAGTGCTAGAATGATTGCTTATGTGAATACTATGCTTGCTTGTATAAATTTCATCGGAGAGTGACGACTGGTTTATCAAGTTTTTAAGAGCGATAATATCTTCACCAACTGGCCAGGCAAGTTCACTTTGACCATGTTTTTCATACCTATGTTTTATTTGCATGCAATAGCACCCTTTCAATAATCCCTCCAGTAGTGATATTGATTTCTTGTAGTTTAGTAGAGTGCATGAGGTAGGAACCCATCTCCCTGTTATCATGCCCGGGACGTTATATAGTTTTAATGCTATGCTATAGTAGACGAGGTTTGTTATGAGTGCATGAGAGTCGTGTGAATAAGAAGGACTCTATGTCAATGGCGACAACTTCATGATGGCATCGGCAAGGACTGCATCATCAGGACTCCTCAAGATTTCGAGACTCGAGCCAAGAATTCAATACACACTACTGGGTGAAGGACGGTTGACGGGCACCCTAGAGAAACCAGTGGATGGCCGGGATGCATGGAGGAGCGCCATGACATCTTGCGGAAAGCTTCACCCAGGCTCAAAGAGACGGAAGAATACTTCATGCCCGGAAGCTTACCTGTGCAACCGCAAGTCACTATGGGCTCTGGCTTGGTTGACCTTAGTGGTGACTCTGGCTGGGACGGTGCTAGCAGATGTAGAACTACGGTACGATTGGATGAGCACCGGACAGTGGTCAGAGGAACTCTTCGGAAGACCATGTTTCGGTCATCTTGTTCTCAAACACCCTGAAGTGGGAGAACGTAAAAGAGGGACCGAATCTTGCGGGTAAAGTGTACTAACCTATGTAGAGGGTTAAAAACCTAATTGATTAGCCGTGTCCCCAGTTACGGACAATTTGAGCCTCTGGACTTGGATCTATCTCGGAACTCTCAACACCGGACTGATAACTTAATTGTGGACAACTTATGATCATTTGGGCTATGAGACATCGGTTGGCGGAACCATGTCTTGACAGAAAACTCCGTAGTACAGACTCCTGATATTCCTTTGTTGTAGGGAAAATAAAACCAGCTTTTACGCAAAAGCATTAGACACAGAGCCATATTGCATATAGAATAGTTTTATCATCTGCTTTGCTCATATTGTGATCTTGCCAGTACATTAAATGTACTGACCTACACGGCTGCAACGTCTCATATTGCAGATATGTTTCTTCCGACGAGTAAGAGTTACGTCATAGGGTTACGATTTACACTCAACCCGTTGATGGTGTTGATGGGACTCCACACCCGATTGTTTGTTTCCGCTGAGACTTACGAGGTATATATCAGTTTTACGTTATTTATACATGTGATTGCACTTTGATATATACATTGATGTACTGTGTGTGCCAGCATACCAATCCAAGGATGGCACAGAAACACAGAGACTTGACCGTCTGAGGTTGGGTCGCTACAGCGTGTATATTCCGATGATGGGCTTCCTCAAATTCCCGAGGTCTTCATGAGCAAGCAATTTGGATGCACACCCACTTAGTTTTCAGTTTGAGCTTGCATACACTTATAGCTCTAGTGCATCTGTTGCATGGCAATCCCTACTCCTCACATTGACATAAATTGATGGGCATCTCCATAGCCCGTTGATTAGCCGCGTCGATGTGGGACTTTCTCCCTTTTTTGTCTTCTCCACACAACCTCCATCATCATATTCTATTCCACATATAGTGCTATATCCATGGCTCATGCTCATGTATTGCGTGAAAGTTAAAAAGGTTTGAGAACATCAAAAGTATGAAACAATTGCTTGGCTTGTCATCGGCGTTGTGCATGATTTGAATATTTTGTGTGGTGAAGATGGAGCATAGCCAGACGATATGATTTTGTAGGGATAACTTTCTTTGGCCATGTTATTTTGAAAAGACATGATTGCTTTATTAGTATGCTTGAAGTATTATTGTCTTAATGTCAAATAATAGACTATTGCTTTGAATCACTTGTGTCTTAATATTCATGCCATGATTAGATTACATGATCAAGATTATGCTAGGTAGCATTCCACATCAAGAATTATCTTTTTTATCATTTACCTACTCGAGCATGAGCAGGAATTAAGCTTGGGGATGCTGATACGTCTCCGTCGTATCTATAATCTTTGATTGTTCCATGACAATATTATACAACTTTCATATACTTTTGGCAAATTTTTATACTATTCTTGGGACTAACATATTGATCCAGTGCCCAGTGCCAATTCCTGTTTGTTGCATGATTTGTGTTTCGCAAAACATCCATATCAAATGGAGTCCAAACGGGATAAAAACTGACGGAGATTTGTTTTGGAATATATGTGATTTTTTGGAAGAAGAATCAACGCGAGATGATGCCCAAGGGGGGCCACGAGGCAGGGGGACGAGCCCCAAAGGGTCAGGCGCGTCCTGGGCCCTCGTGGCCACCCTGTAAGGCGGTTGGTGCCTTACTTTTGCCGCAAGAAAGCCAATATCCGGATATAAATCGTTTCAAAATTTCAGCCCAATCGGAGTTACGGATCTCCGGGAATATAAGAAACGGTGAAAGGCTAGAATCTGAAACGCAGAAACAGAGAGAGGCAGAGAGACAGATCCAATCTCGAAGGGGATCTCGCCCCTCCCATGCCATGGAAGCCAAGGACCAGAGGGGCAACCGTTCTCCCATCTAGGGAGAAGGTGAAGGAAGAAGAAGAAGAAGGGGGGCCATCCCCCTTTCTTCTGGTGGCGCTGGAACACCGCCGGGGCCATCATCATCACCCCAATCTACACCAACACCTCTGTCATCTTCACTAACATCTTCATCACCTTCCCCCATCTACCTACAGCGGTCCACTCTCCCGCAACCCGTTGTACCCTCTACTTGAACATGGTGCTTTATGCTTCATATTATTATCCAATGATTTGTTGCCATCCAATGATGACTGAGTAGATTTTCGTTGTCCTATTGGTAATTGGTGAATTGCTATGATTGGTTTAATTTGCTTGTGGTTATATTGTTGTCCTTTGGTGCCCGTCATATGAGCGTGCGCGTGGATCACACCATAGGGTTAGTTGTATGTTGATAGGACTATGTATTGGAGGGCAAGAGTGACAGAAGCTTCAACCTAGCATAGAAATTGATGCATACGGGATTGAAGGGGACCAAAATATCTTAATGCTATGTTTGGGTTTTACCTTAATGAACGTTAGTAGTTGCGGATGCTTGCTAATAGTTCCAATCATAAGTGCATAGAATTCCAAGGCAGGGATGACATGCTAGCAGTGGCCTCTCCCACATAAAACTTGCTATCGGTCTAGTAAAGTAGTCAATTGCTTAGGGACAATTTCGCAACTCCCACCACCACTTTTCCACACTCGCTATACTAACTTTATTGCTTCTTCACCTAAAACAGCCCCTAGTTTTCATTTACGTGCTCTTTATATTCTTGCAAACCTATCCCATTACACCTACAAAGTACTTCTAGTTTCATACTTGTTCTAGGTAAAGCGAACGCTAAGAGTGCGCAGAGTTGTATCGGTGGACGATAGAACTTGAGGGAATATTTGTTCTACCTTTAGCTCCTCGTTGGGTTCGACACTCTTACTTATCTAACGAGGCTACAATTGATCCCCTATGCTTGTGGGTTATCAATGCTCACCTGGAAGCGAGCTCTTTGACCTCCATGCACCAGCCGCCGCCCACCTCGCTCACAACTTCTCCATTAATGGGTTAATTAAAGCACCTGGACAGAGGGTGTTTTCTTGTGATCCCATGGCAACATTTGCTTTGTTCGTGTTTTCAACTCGCATTCCGCCCTAATTTAAATTGCCAAATAGCAACGGATAATACGACGACAAATAAAATGGCAACGGATAATACGACGACAAATTTACAATGGCGCAAATAATAATTGTCTTACATATTCTGGAGAATTTAAAATGCCACATGAGGCAAAGCCCAGAAGACACGAGGACAAGAGAAGAAGGAAATTGCAGACAACGATCTGGGTCGCTACTGTCTCTACTCATCGATGGATCGCCGGGCGACGAAATCCTCTAGTTCGTTCTCCAATTACTCACGACTTTGCTTGAAAGAAGCCATGGATTCCTCCACCTCCTGCTCGCGCTCGATCTGGAGCTTCCTCAAGCCACCCATTAGTTCCTCGACGACCGCTTTTAGCGTCATCTCCGAGGCACTGCTCTGCTCATGCAACATCGTCCAGCCGGTGGGCTCCTCCTCCTTCTCGGCGAGCAACTTGAGGAGCTTCGCATTGTCACCCATGAGTTGCTCGATGAGGTCGGTCTCCTTGTCAACCGAGGCATCGCTGATCTTGAGCGGCTTCATCAAGCGGTCGACTAGCTCCTGCTGCATAGTGACACCGGTGACAATGTCATCGTCACCGGCAAAGGACATTAGGAACGCCGGCTTGTCGTGATGGCCGACACCGTGAATGCTCTTGTGAGAGCACTTGCATGCCCATGAGAGCTCGTTTGAGGGATCCGCGGCGCGCCGGGACATCTCTGCTGCGGCTGTGGCTTCGCGGCGGGACCTCTCTAGTGCTTCCGCGGCCTTGGTCTTTGCTGCCTGGTTATATGTCCACCCTAAACTCCTCCTACCGGTCATGGCGAAACGACTTGACAGGAAAGACCAGTTTTGTGGGTGATGAGGAGAGCAACTGTGAAGTAATTTTTGAGTGGGTAGTTTTTATAGCCCGGTGCTAAGTGTGAACACATATTAGTTTGATAGGTGTGAAAAGATTTGCAATTACTTATTGCGTTGTAATCTGCAATGTGACGAGAAACAAGGTCAAAATTTATTGATGGTAGAAGGTTGACCACATGGTTGCTCGCCATTGAGGCGGCCGTGGCGCGCTCGGCTCTGGCGTCCCTGCGCGCGCTCTGCTCACCATTGAGGCAAATTTACAATGGCAACAGTTAATAATCCTTAATAATTGTCTTGCATATTTGGGATAATTTAAAATGCCACATGCGGCAAGGCCCAGAACACTCACGACCTACATATGCATACAATTACAATAAAATATAAGCTAAAAGGCTGAGCTGGTGGCCTTCCGACGATGGTCTTCTCGCACTCCATGATCAGCATAGCACCCTTGCGGCCGTTCACTCCAAGTATCCCGACCCGCCTCCGCCTACGGAGCTGCTGGCGCTGGGAGGCTCTTGGGGCTGCTGGGTCTCTTTTAGAATAGCTTGACAGCAAGCAATTGCGCACATGACAACTCCGCAGAACCGCTCCATTTCCATGTCTCTAGCCTGGTAGCAAATTCCGTCCATCACCTACATCCTCAAGATATCATGTTGGCGATGTGCTACTTCGTCGGGGATGTCAACTCCACCAAGGATGCGCTCGAGCCTGGCCACCACATCATCGGGATCGAGGTTGACACGGCCACCACGAGCAATGATAAAGCCGCAGGCTGCCTGTGTCTTGACTGAATCGGAGAGGTCCTCTGCCCATTCCTTGCGGGGTATCAGGCTCTCGATGAGCACTAGTGACGGCGGCTCGTCGGGTGGGTCGTCGATCATGCCACCGAGCAGCTCTGGATCTTTTGCATGGTGGATGGCAAACTATTCATCACACCTCCTCTGCAATATGTCAATTGTGCTCCCAAGGACTGTCATGCCGATATCATTGCTGATAGGCCATGGTGCCTGCACCGGCCGATGAAGCTCTTGCTCCCTGACCTACTCCGGCTCATTCTCCTCACCGAAGATGTAGCGCAGGTAGGCGTCGACGTCGAAGCTTTGGTCGTTGCCTAGCATGCTTGGAATAACTAATGGTAGATGGGTGAGGACTAGATCTGCGTAGAGTGTCGCGGCGGTGTGTTGCCGCCTAGGTTATATGCAGCAAGCCTGTAGCGACCCGACCCGAATGGATCAAGTCTCTGTGCTCCGGTGTCATCCCTGGATCAGTAATGCTGACACCACACAGTACTTCGAAGGATTTATAGCAGAGTAGCAATCACACACTTATTACATCGGTGTCTCAAAAGAGAACTTATTACAATATATATGGCTTAAGGCCATCTAATATCTATAACAGTGGAAGACATGGAATATAAATGGGTCCATCAACTCCAACGGCATCACTGAGTATAGAACCACGACCTAAAAGCACCTTACTCGTCGTTTGAAAAGTCTTCAACATGAAAGTTGCAGCCCGAAAACGGGTCAGCACATGGAATATGCTGGCAAAGTAACACATAGAGAGTAATGGAATGCAACATCTATACTATATGCATATTTGGCTGGTGGAAAGCTCTATGGTTACAGTTTTGCGCAAAGTCAGTTTTTCCCTACTACAAAGGAATGAATTTATTTAACTATCATGGTAGTTGAACATCGAGAATGGTTGACAGCATTCCGATCCCAATTAAGTGAACAATTAAAACCCAACGATATTAATTAGAAGTAACATGATGAGATTCACATGATATTCAAGTACTAGATACTCAAGATGTCCATAACCGGGGACACGGCTAATCATGATTAGTTTATTACACTCTGCACAGGTTTGCGCGCTTTTCCCCACAAGACTCGATCGCCTCCGTTGGGTTTCTCGCACTACACGGTGTTTGAGAAACGGATGACCGAGACACGGTCTTTCAGAAGCGCTAGCACCTTACGATGGATAGACCGGTACACCTACTTTCCCCTACATCTACTAGTCTACCCTGTAAGAGTTCGCACGACTTAGTCAACTATGCCAGAGCCCATAATGGCTTGTGGCTGCACACGGAAGTTTCTAGCATGAAAAATCTTATGATCCCTTTGAGCCTGGGTGGCGGTCCAAAAGAAAACTGTCAGGACCCCGATCCTAGGTCACACCGATCTAGCATGTAACACATCATATCACTTTGTGGCCTCACGCACGGTATTCCCACGGGTGCCACCTTACCTGGCCCGGGAACGTTTGCGCCATATGGCTCACGTATATGATAGTGTCGCTAGCATCCATATGACAAAGAACCCGGGCCGACATGGTTAGTCGTGAACCCAAAGCAGCACGAACCCATGGGGACAGGCATACATGAATCAACCTCGAGCATGTCGGTCAATAGCGTGTGAATCCGAGCTGTAGCACTGGGCTAATAGGCCTCTGGTAACCCGGGCTGTAGCAGGCTAGGAAGGACTCCGGATGTCACCGCGTGACATTTCCCCGAAGGGACAGACACAGGAACGAAGTGAAACACATGCCGGCCAGTCAAGTGTCCTGAGCAGTAGTGCTGGGCTAGCAGGACTCAGAAAGCGCTAGACTACATTTCCCTATATGATAGGCTGCCAAGGATAAACAACTAGATTGTCGGATCCCACTCATACCAAGCATTTCAATCATACACACAATATGCCCGATATGAGTAAATACAACATGGCATCACAACAAGACCCTACGACTCAATTATTTATTCATTAGGCTCCGGAGAGCGAGATATTACAAACATCGGTCTCATGACCCAACATACAGAGCACACAAGCAACAAGCACATGCGGAAGCTTAATTTGTCTGAGTACAGACGTCTACAAATGAAAAAGGCTGAGAAGCCTGACTATCTACCAGATCATGCCGAGGGCACAAGATCGTAGCTGAGGTAACAAGCTAAACTTCGAAGTCCACGTGCAACTACTAGCGGGACTGAAGTCTCTCTGCAAAACATAAGATAAGCAAACGTGAGTACAAATGTACCCAGCAAGACTTACATCAGAACTAACTACATATGCATCGGTATCAACAAAGGGGGTGGTGGAGTTTAACTGCAGCAAGCCAGCTTTGACTCAGTGGCTAACCTGAACTACGACTGCAAGTAACTCTTTTGAGGTGGCGCACACGAGTCCACAATTTCACCATACCAATACACCACTATGGATCTCCTCCTGTCTCCCTACGAGAACACCATCCATAGCACTCACGCTTATCTTGCGCATTTTAGAGTATCCACTTTCACTTGTCTATGAACTATGCAAGGGGTCCAAGTTTCCATATCCGAGGAATCTGGCTATTCGAATAGATAATGATAACCCTGCAGGGGTGTACTTCTTCACACACGCTCTCGCCACTTATAGCCCTGTACACGTCATGTACCTTGGTAGCCTTCAAGCGGAAGCCGGGCGAGGGAGTCGGCCACGACCTGACTAACCAACAAGTCTCTCATCCAGGTTTATCGCCTATTCGGGTTCCATTCGCAAGGAGATCCGGTCGGGGTGTCGCTCACGACCCCAAACGATGTGTGCAGGGTTCCCAAGCCCACCATCCGGGTGCCACTTGGTACACCGTGCCACGGTGCCTAGTCTGTCCCAAGCCCACCTGTACCGGGTGCCACTTGGTAGACAACTAACACTACCTACAAACACCAGAAACTAGTTGCAACTCCTGGACAGAGATCGAGTTGATTAATAAGCTGAGAGCGGCCGAGTTAGTGGGTTTTTCATCTATTTACTGTGGCAATGACAGGTCATGCAGAGGATAAGGGGTTCAACTACCGCAACAAGTAGCAGATGATCGTTGTTGTCCTAATGCAGTAAAAGAGAGCAGAAGCGAGAGAGTGGGCTTGTATCGGAATGAACAAGGGGGTTGTGCTTGCCTGGCACTTCTGAAGATAGTATAGCTCTTCATCGATGTCATCGATCTCGTCATCGGAAACAACGTCTACTGAGGGGGCAATTACCGGCAAACAAGGAAGAATACAATCAATGCAATGCAACAATATGATGCATGATCATGACATGGCAATATGTTGTGATTTGGGCTAATGCAACAGAAAGTCATTTTAATTGAAGTGGAATTCAAGACTATATCAAAATCCAACTCCAACCCTATTATGAAATTTGCCCTAAACATGTTTCATACTAAACAGTGAGGTTAACTTTCTCAAACATGCATGGAAATGCCATATTCAGATTCCTTGGATTTTTCTGATAATTTTTCATATATAAATTATTTCATTTGGAGTTACGGTTGAATTTCTATGATTTTTAGAAGTTTTAAACATTTTCTGGAATTTCCTGGTTATTTAGAAATAAATCAAATCCAGAAAAGGACTTATTGCGTCAGGGTGATGTCAGCTGGTCAACAGGGGGCGGTCCAGGTCAAACCTGACAGTGGGTCCCGCGTGTCAGTCTCTAAAGCTTTAAATAAAAAGGGTTAGTTTTAAACCATGGATTACCTGGGCAGTGGGGCCCATTGTCAGTGACACAAGATTTAGTTAGCGGGGTGATTAACCCCTAATAGTAGTGGTTAGCACTAATTATAGCCCTAAACTAATCAGTCAGATGCCGGCCCCACATGTCATGGACACAGCGTGGGGTCCAGCCGAGGTCAAAAGCCCAGTCAGCGGGGTCCAACACACCGGCGTTAAGCCGCCGGTGAGGTCCGAGACGGCGGAGGGCTTCGGAAAACTGCTACGGTGCACCATTTGGCACGCGGTTGGGTTCTACGGTGAGCCGGGGCTCGTGCGCATCCAGCGGTGGCAGTGGGAGGGCGCGAGGTGGCCGGAGTTGACGGCGGCGAGCTCTTTTGCGGCCGCCGGAGTTCGGGCAAGTGTGGCCGTGTGGTTCCAGTGCACGAGGAAGCTAACTAGAGGCTGCGTTGGACTCGACGTTGCTCTAGGAGCACGCCGAAGGCACAAGCTCGAGTGGAGGTGCACGGTGGCTGCGGGAGCAACGACCATGGCGGACGGCGGCGCTCGGGTATGGCGGCTGGCACGGCTAGAAGACAGGAACGAGCTCGGGGAGGAGGGGGAAAGGCGGCAGAGCTCACATCGAGTGCAGGGGACGCCGAAGCGGGCTCGGGGAAGGCCTGGAGCAGGCGGGGCGTCAGCGGCGATCTCCGGCATCCGAGAAGGGGAACGATGACGAGCCACTCATCTTAGGGCAGGTCTGCTTGGTTCCTTCGGCTTGGCATACGAAAACGACGACGACGGAGCCACTAGACACACTGGACAGACGAGGGAGGCCCGGTGGCCGCGGTGAACGTTGTTGGCGGCGACGACCTCCGCTCGGTGGTACTCGGGAAGAGAGAGCGGAGGAGGGGAGAGAGGGCGACGAGTGAGGGAGAACAGAGGGAGGGAGCCAGGGGTGTCGTGGCGTCGTCTGGGCGCGTCGGGGCAGCGGTGGGGAGCAGGAGGTGGCGGGTCGCGTGCTCGCACGCGGTGGCCACGCTCCTCTCATCCTCCTGGCAGGAGGTTGTGGGTGACTGGCACGACACTGTGGGCTGGGCCGCACAGTAGCAGGCCGGCCAGGCTGGACAGGTAAGCGCCTGGTAGGTCTTCTGCTTTTTTTTAATTTTTCTTCTATTTTGTTTTATTTAATTGCCACTGAATTCAAATTCAAACAAATTTGAAAACAGTGCCAAAACTCCCCTGGATAATTTTATGTCACTTAAGGTCTACTCCTCATATACATAAAATATCTCAGGGCATTTGAAAATATATTCATTATATATTATGAATATAACTCCAAATTCAAATAGAATATTGATTTAAAATCAGAGCCCAAATAATTCCTTAGAAATGTTCCAAAATTTTGGTTTGATTTATAACTCTTGCCAAAATTGTCAGAGCTATTTCTAGGGCATTTTGGATTTACAGATTGCAATTTTAGGGTTTCTTGCCCATTTATTAAAATGATTTCCGAGGCTTTCAATTTCCTCATTTCAAATTTCAGAATTTAGACATGGTGCACACATGAAGCTAGCCTAGAGCATTACCAGAAGCTAGGGATGCGACAGCTCACCCCTACTAAACAAGAATCTCGTCCCGAGATTCAAGCGTAGGGTAATATGATGGGGGAATGCAACTAATGCAATCTTCACGATCCAGGTTGCACTTCAAATGAACGTTAATTCAGTCACCATCTTTGTCTCAATCTCTTGCCCTGAGAACTCCAACTAACATGACAATGAGAGGAAAGGGAAAACTCCAGAAGGATCGATCTTCTCAAAGATCGAACAACTCAGGATCACTCATCGAGTGAGACATTGAAACATCTCTCGAGCTGAGACACGAAACACATCGAGAGGGATGGAAGAACAAGCGACGGGGTTTGATTTGGTGGGCAACAATTCCATTCTTAGAAAGATGGTGGATGTTGTCAAGGTGGCGAGGAAATAATTGCCATGATCCCGTAACGGGGCACCTCAGGGAAGGTTACTCGAAGAACTATTCCCTTAAGTGGCAAAAGAATTACTTTTGATACGGAGATCATTGGAACTCTGTTTACCAGCCTAAGGCAATTTACAAACGATCATTCGATGGAGTTCAAAAGAGTGGCATACTCAAACTAAAGTGGATGATGTGGACTACCTTGTTGAAGACAACACAATGGATGACTTTTGCTTATCCCCGGAAATGGATGGGACCCATGACAAGTCCACTTTTGAATATGATCGTGGACAACAACTATTGAGGTGCAAGCTGGGAACAAAATGCAAATGCTGGGAATGATTCTGGTAACTGGGGAAAACTCAACAGTCGAGAGGGAGTCCACTGTTTGAAAAGGTTATAACATAACCGAGGAAACTGTAAGCAAATCCCAGTCAACGCTAACGGTAAAACCTAGTTCTTGCGCGTGCTCTCAAGAACTTGAGCATCTCCATATTCATCAAGGATTTACCAATATCCGTGTCAAGGATCCTGGCAACACAACATACCACCATGATGAATGGTGATGGATGATGCAGATGCAAAGGAAGATAACACTTTCTCAGATTTCACCTTAGCGAGGCCAAGGAAACAAAATCTGGATAATCGATCGAGAGACATTTAGCACTCCGCTTCTACTGTTCTCCTTGATGTGCTAGGATAGCTCATTTATTGATATGGTTTGGTATCTAGGACATCAGGTAAGAGGTCGGACTTCGGGAGCGCAAGAATCCGTAAGGATTAACTGCGGAGGTAAATCCTACGAAATCCTCATGGGAAGGTGGCCAGCTTCCTCAATCAAGATACTACAATAATAGGTCTTCCGACTGGTTGTGTTGGCCACGACATCCACTTTACCGGTTACAGAGAGACCAATATTATAGTTCTTGGAGTGTGTTCCAACCATCATATCTGCCTAATATTCAGATCTGGTTGGTGTCAGGACATTCCAGACTCATCACATCTAGAAAGAAAAACGAAAGTTTGCAACACAAGTCAACGAGATGATGTTGCGAGACTCGCGGGGAAATAAACTACGGTAGTAAGCTCCAAAACATGAGCTGGTTCTGCTACGCACATGTGAACATGTTGTCCAAGACAACCATGACCATAGAGTAGTTTTACAATAAAATACTACCGAGTTCAGGTGGGAAACCATCATTGCGGATAATGAAGTCCTTGATTAAGCCCGGGTTAGCTCTTAAAAGGAACTTCTTCTCCTTGAACAAATCAATCAGTGGCTTGGTGTGCTAGGGACGCATATAGAATGAAGGTTGCAAGTCTCCAAACCACAGAATACTTCGCACATATGCATGAATGATTTGGGATGATTCCGGAGGAGGCAAAACAAACTTTCTCTAATTCACGGCGGCAACTTGCATAAAATGCACATGAATTAAAGGAAGTCACTTCTTTCATCCGAACATATGCTTCATGAACGGAACACGAAGGCATTGCCTATAAAATTTTCAACACTAGGTTGATGTTCAGCATGAATCATGGGGGAGACAAAATGCTGTTGATGGGCTCAACAACAACTCATCGGAAATTTTCATATCACTGGACTTCCACCATCATGTGAACACGGTGATAGCATTGGTCAGACCAAAAGATATAATGGTGTATGCTCGAGGGATCAACCACGAGTAAGACAACATTACGAACATCGTTGGTTCTGATTTGACTTGGCGATAGCCCATACTCAAGTCTAAGTTTTGACAAGGCAATAGATCCAACAACTGATCACGAGGACCAATCGATGGAGATATCATCTTTCTTCAACACACACACACACCATAAAAAGATATCCCTTAACATGAACTAAGTCAGACAACCTTTTATCTTCCAACTCTCCAAGTTGTTGTTTAGCTTAACCAACTAGCTCAGGGATATCCAACACGGATTCTTGGAGAAAGGCGTGGTTACAAGAAACCAACTTGATGACGAACTCAACATAGGGGTCAGGTGACAACCTGGTAACACTTCCGAGAAGATATTCGGAAATTCACGAACCACCGATATGTTACTAAGCTCGAAAACAATCTTGCTTTTCAAGGCAAGACGATGTGATCAAGAGAGTGATCGATTGACACAATCCTATCTCATTGATCGAGGAGTGCACCAGGAAAAATGGACTAGGTAGCACGATCAATCTTAGGATGATGATTTAATAACCAACACGCTAAGAATGAGAATATTATCCATTAACTACCAAGCAACGGAGTTGCTAGGCGTATTGATTTGGCACATCACGGTTCGCTTGTCGGCATTCCGGCTACAATAACACAGGAACCGAGGAATGAACAATGATGGCAAGAAGTATTACTGCATCAAAAATTCATAAGAGGTGGTGCAATTCTCATGACACTCTTGACATAAAGATGGTAACACTCCAAGGTACAGCAGAGGAGAAGCGGGTTTGGCATTTTCATCCGCGGAATACAATTGCTTTGATCCAATCCTAGATATGGATGAGGTACTGGAGTTTGTTTCTCCTAGTCATTCCGAATAGAATGGCTTGACGGACCACAGAAGTAAAAGGCACTGATGAACATGAATGTACGACTACTTCTGACTATCAATTGATAGACGAGGGTCAGAAGGCAAACTAAAAGGGGACAACCCAAAGGAACATATGATTTTCTGAGTTGTGGGTGCATAGATTAGTATGTCGAACCAAGTTCAACATTTCTTCCGGATAACCCATGCGGAAAGGTAGGACTGGCAGATTCACAACATAGGATAGGAAACTCATTGAGAGCACTCTTGTTGTGACCTTTCGGTTCAAGAGAACTTCTGCCAAAATGGTTCATGGTATTTGGAAGAAGGGAATACCACGGACCTCGAGGATTATCACAAAATTTACTAATAACCTAAAGGTACGAGCAACACTATCCACATGAGGTAAGTAGAGTGAATTTTGGGTTCAAAACCCAGGAGTAGAATACCTACATACTAAATGGCATCACAGGATGCTTTCAAGAATGGTGGCCAGAATCATCACACTGGGAACAGAAAACATGGATAGATTACTAGATGGTTTCATAAGGCACCTAGAGTCATAATAGTAGCTCCAACATAAATGCCCAGGCAACAGAGTACCTCACAGACCGAGTAGTTAACTTAATCTGGCCCAAAAGACATCGGAAATGGAAGGAAAGGATTTGCAAATGCATCAGACTATTAGAAACCTGGGATGACTCGGACAGCATAACGGTTGTAAATGCTAAAAAAGTTTTGAGACATCCTGCAAATTGGTGGCATAACCACTCAGAAGCACAATATCAAGGTTCCGAGGCCAACTAACAACACACTGGAGTAGTAGAACCTGAACTGGGGCTTGAGACCAACAATCCTAAGAGTCTACGGATTAGTAACACGTGATCCTGATAGAAAGATGAGGAGCCTATTTCTTAATCCCCGTAGAAGAGAAGAGGGTGACTCAGATCAGAGGGCATGAGGTATAAGGAGTAAAAAGAGCCTTACGTTCCCTTCCACAATCAATTCCCTTATATAACTAAAGCATTTCTAGACTCAATTTCGACCAGTATGGCTTGGTAATCCTACAGGCAGTCAGGCTCTGATACCAAAGCTGTCAGGACCCCGATCCTAGGTCACACCGATCTAGCATGTAACACATCATATCACTTTGTGGCCTCACGCACGGTATTCCCACGGGTGCCACCTTACCTGGCCCGTGACCGTTTGCGCCTTTTGGCTCACGTTTATGATAGTGTCGCTAGCATCCATATGACAAAGAACCCAGGCCGACATGGTTAGTCGTGAACCCAAAGCGGCACGAACCCATGGGGACAGGCATACATGAATCAACCTCGAGCATGTCGGTCAACAGCGTGTGAATCCGGGCTGTAGCACTGGGCTAACAGGCCTCCGGTAACCCGAGCTGTAGCAGGCTAGGCAGGACTCCGGATGTCACCACGTGACATTTCCCCGAAGGGACAGACACAGGAACGAAGTGAAACATATGCCGGCCAGTCAAGTGTCCTGAGCAGTAGTGCTGGGCTAGTAGGACTCCGGTGAACCGGGCCGTAGCGGACTACTATCGCTCAGAAAGCGCTAGACTACATTTCCCCATATGATAGGCTACCAAGGATAAACAACTATATTGTCAGATCCCACTCATACCAAGCATTTCAATCATACACACAATATGCCCGATATGAGTAAATACAACATGGCATCACAACAAGACTCTACGACTCAAGTATTTATTCATTAGGCTCCGGAGAGCGAGATATTACAAACATGGGTCTCATGACCCAACATACAGAGCACACAAGCAACAAGCACATGCGGAAGCTTAATTTGTCTGAGTACAGACATCTACAAATGAAAAAGGCTGAGAAGCCTGACTATCTACCAGATCCTACCGAGGGCACAAGATCGTAGCTGAGGTAACAAGCTAAACTTCGAAGTCCACGTGCAACTACTAGCGAGACTGAAGTCTCTCTGCAAAACATAAGATAAGCAAACATCAGTACAAATGTACCCAGCAAGACTTACATCAGAACTAACTACATATGCATCGGTATCAACAAAGGGGGTGGTGGAGTTTAACTGGAGCAAGCCAGCTTTGACTCAGTGGCTAACCTGAACTACGACTGCAAGTAACTCTTTTGAGGTGGCGCACACGAGTCCACAATTTCACCATACCAATACACCACTATGGATCTGCTCCCGTCTCCCTACGAGAACACCATCCATAGCACTCACGCTTATCTTGTGCATTTTAGAGTATCCACTTTCACTTCTCTATGAACTATGCAAGGGGTCCAAGTTTCCATATCCGAGGAATCCAGCTATTCGAATAGATAATGATAACCCTGCAGGGGTGTACTTCTTCGCACACGCTCTCGCCACTTATAGTCCTGTACACGTAATGTACCGCGGCAACCTTCAAGCGAAAGCCGGGCGAGGGAGTCGGCCACGACCTGACTAACCAACAAGTCTCTCATCCAGGTTTATCGCCTATTTGGGTTCCATCCGCAAGGAGATCCGGCCGGGGTGTCGCTCACGGCCCCAAACGATGTGTGCAGGGTTTCCAAGCCCACCATCCGGGTGCCACTTGGTACACCGTGCCACGGTGCCTAATCTGTCCCAAGCCCACCTGTACCAGGTGCCACTTGGTAGACTACTAACACTACCTACAAACACCAGAAACTAGTTGCAACTCCTGGACAGAGATCGAGTTGATTAATAAGCTGAGAGGGGCTGAGTTATCGGAACCCAATCTGTGGTAGTAACTGTTCATGAATCACAAACACAGAACCCTGTTCCTCAGGACGGCTGCAATGAGACAACCCACCATGTACTCCTACATGGCCTCTCACCGCTACCTTTACCAAATCGTGTTCACACACTTAGCTCACACACAGTAGGACATGTTCAACACCATTCCAAATCATCCCCGATGAATCAGACCTGACTCAACTCTAAGCAGTAGCAGGCATGACAACAAGCATGAATGAGTAGGCACATGAAGGCTCAAACAACTCCTTCTCATGCTAGTGGGTTTCATCTATTTACTATGGCAATGACAGGTCATGCAGAGGATAAGGGGTTCAACTACCACAACAAGTAGCAGATGATCATTGTTGTCCTAATGCAGTAAAAGAGAGCAGAAGCGAGAGAGTGGGCTTGTATCGGAATGAACAAGGGGGTTGTGCTTGCCTGGCACTTCTGAAGATAGTATAGCTCTTCATCGGTGTCATCGATCTCGTCGTCGGAAACAACGTCTACTGAGAGGGGGCAATTACCGGCAAACAAGGAAGAATACAATCAATGCAATGCAACAATATGATGCATGATCATGACATGGCAATATGTTGTGATTTGGGCTAATGCAACAGAAAGTCATTTTAATTGAAGTGGAATTCAAGACTATATCAAAATCCAACTCCAACCCTATTATGAAATTTGCCCTAAACATGTTTCATCCTAAACAGTGAGGTTAACTTTCTCAAACATGCATGAAAATGCCATATTCAGATTCCTTGGATTTTTCTGATAATTTTTCATATATAAATTATTTCATTTGGAGTTACGGTTGAATTTCTATGATTTTTAGAAGTTTGAAACATTTTCTGGAATTTCCTGGTTATTTAGAAATAAATCAAATCCAGAAAAGGACTTATTGCGTCAGCATGACGTCAGGGTGACGTCAGCTGGTCAACAGGGCGCGGTCCAGATCAAACCTGACAATGGGTCCCGCGTGTCAGTCTCTAAAGCTTTAAATAAAAAGGTTTAGTTTTAAACCATGGATTACCTGGGCAGTGGGGCCCATTGTCAGTGAAACAGGATTTAGTTAGCGGGGTGATTAACCCCTAACAGTAGTGGTTAGCACTAATTATAGCCCTAAACTAATCTGTCAGATGCCGGCCCCACTTGTCATGGACACAGCATGGGGTCCAGCCGAGGTCAAAAGCCCAGTCAGCGGGGTCAAACACACCGGCGTTAAGCCGCCGGCGAGGTCCGAGACGGCGGAGGGCTTCGGAAAACTGCTACGGTGCACCGTTTGGCACGCGGTTGGGTTCTACGGCGAGCCGGGGCTCGTGCACATCCAGCGGTGGCAGTGGGAGGGCGCGAGGTGGCCGGAGTTGACGGCGGCGAGCTCTTTTGCGGCCGCCGGAGTTCGGGCAAGTGTGGCCGTGTGGTTCTAGTGCACGAGGAAGCTAACTAGAGGCTGCGTTGGACTCGACATTGCTCTAGGAGCATGCCGAAGGCACAAGCTCGAGTGGAGGTGCATGGTGGTTGCGGGAGCAACGACCATGGCGGACGGCGGCGCTCGGGTACGGCGGCTGGCACGGCTAGAAGACAGGAACGAGCTCGGGGAGGAGGGGGAAAGGCGGGAGAGCTCACATCGAGTGCAGGGGACGCCGAAGCGGGCTCGGGGAAGGCCTGGAGCAGGCAGGGCATCAGCGGTGATCTCCGGCATCCGAGAAGGGGAACGATGACGAGCCACTCATCTTAGGGCAGGTCTGCTTGGTTCCTTTGTCTTGGCATACGAAAACGACGACGACGGAGCCACTAGACACACTGGACAGACGAGGGAGGCCCGGTGGCCGCGGTGAACGGTGTTGGCGGCGACGACCTCCGCTCGGTGGTGCTCGGGAAGAGAGAGCAGAGGAGGGGAGAGAGGGCGACGAGTGAGGGAGAACAGAGGGAGGGAGCCAGGGGTGTCGTGGCGTCGTCTGGGCGCGTCGGGGCAGCGGTGGGGAGCAGGAGGTGGCGGGTCGCGTGCTCGCGCGCGGTGGCCACGCTCCTCTCATCCTCCTGGCAGGAGGTTGAGGGTGACTGGCACGGCGCTGTGGGCTGGGCCGCACAGTAGCAGGCCGGCCAGGCTGGACAGGTAAGCGCCTAGTAGGTCTTCTGCTTTTTTTTAATTTTTCTTCTGTTTTGTTTTATTTAATTGCCACTGAATTCAAATTCAAACAAATTTGAAAACAGTGCCAAAACTCCCCTGGATAATTTTATGTCACTTAAGGTCTACTCCTCATATACATAAAATATCTCAGGGCTTTTGAAAATATATTCATTATATATTATGAATATAACTCCAAATTCAAATAGAATATTGATTTAAAATCAGAGCCCAAATAATTCCTTAGAAATGTTCCCAAATTTTGGTTTGATTTATAACTCTTGCCAAAATTGTCAGAGCTATTTCTAGGGCATTTTGGATTTACAGATTGCAATTTTAGGGTTTCTTGCCCCTTTATTAAAATGATTTCCGAGCCTTTAATTTCCTCATTTCAAATTTCAGAATTTAGACATGGTGCACACATGAAGCTAGCCTAGAGCATTACCAGAAGCTAGGGATGTGACAGCTCACCCCTACTAAACAAGAATCTCATCCCGAGATTCAAGCGTAGGGTAAGATGATGGGGGAATGAAACTAATGCAATCTTCACGATCCAGGTTGCACTTCAAATGAACGTTAATTCAGTCACCATCTTTGTCTCAATGTCTTGCTCTGAGAACTCCAACTAACATGACAATGAGAGGAACGGGAAAACTCCAGAAGGATCGATCTTCTCGAAGATCGAACAACTCAGGATCACTCATCGAGTGAGACATTGAAACATCTCTCAAGCTGAGACACGAAACACATCGAGAGGGATGGAAGAACAAGCGACGGGGTTTGATTTGGTGGGCAACAATTCCATTCTTAGAAAGATGGTGGATGTTGTCAAGGTGGCGAGGAAATAATTGCCATGATCCCGTAACGGGGAACCTCAGGGAAGGTTACTCGAAGAACTATTCCCTTAAGTGGCAAAAGAATTACTTTTGATACGGAGATCATTGGAACTCTGTTTACCAGCCTAAGGCAATTTACAAACGATCATTTGATGGAGTTCGAAAGAGTGGCATACTCAAACTAAAGTGGATGATGTGGACTACCTTGTTGAAGACAACGCAATGGATGACTTTTGCTTATCCCCGGAAATGGATGGGACCCATGACAAGTCCAGGTGCCACAGTCCACCTAGATGTGTGTTTAAGTTGCCACCTTAGATAAACCATTAAAATTATCAATCTCACATCTGTCATGGATATCACTCACCCAATCCACGTCTACTAGCATAGCATGGCATAATAAGCAAACGTAGAAGTAACTCCCAAAGGTTTCATAATAAACAGGTAATAGGTACTACCTCATCTACTTCCCATCCCACAATTTAATTAGATCCTAATCATGCAATGTGTGAGGATTGATCTAATGCAATAAAATTGGGTTGTAGAAAAGGTATGATCAAAGTGTTACTTGCCTTGCTGATGATCCGCGAGTCCTAGAGATTCGAAGTAACAGGCGGCGCAATCCGGGTAATCTATCGCACACAAACAACAAGCATACAATAAGTACTCATCTAATGCACAGGTAAAACTCGAACAAAAGATCGAACCAGAAAGTTCAACTTAAGAACTCCGGTTGCAAAGAAAGAACGAACCGAGCAAAGCAACGGAAAACAAACGGCGGAAGAAAACAACTCGGTTTTAGCAAGTTGAAACTAGGTCAATTTTTACATTGGCAAAACTTATTTAAGTTGATTAGTCGGAACGGCGGTTTCGAAACGAAACTCCAGGCGCTTGAATCACCTGATTCCGATAAACGAGCGAGAAGATAGACTAGAACGAAGATCGGACCTAAGATCGCGATCGCGGAATAAATCCGATGAAAAGAAAAAGAAGAACGGTTAAAAGAATGGGCGTTCGTTAACCGGGAATAACCAGTGATCACGTTCGTTAGGACGAACAGTCTCTAAGCAACTAAACCGGAAAAGAAAACGAAACAGATCTAGGGTTTCAGAAAAGAAAACTGAAACAAACGAAAGAGAATCAGAACGGTTCCTTTTAAAAAAACGAACCGAGGAAAAAGGAGAGGTGCGGCGCGGCTACCTCCGGCGAGGCTCCAGCGTTGGGCGGAGGCGGTGATGTAAGCCGGCGGCGGTGGCGGTAGGGTGGCGCGGGCGGCAGCGCTAGGGCAGCATGGGCGGCGGCGCTAGGCAGGCGGCGACGCTAGGTGGGGAGGCGGTGGGGTGGTGTGGGGAGAGGGGTGGTGTGGGGGTATTTAAAGAGGGGGAGGGGGAGAAAACTTGGGGGAGGGGGCAAGAAAAGGTGGCGGAGCGGAGTCCTACTAGGACTTCGTTTGGCAGCGGCGGTGGTGCTGGCTGGCGCGCACGCGCGTGGGGAGGAGGCCCGGCCGGCTGGGCCTTGGCCCAGGCGGGCGCTGCGATTTTTTTTAAATCGGTTATGCGCGCAGAAAAACAAAAGAAAGAAAATCTAAACACACTCCGAAAAATCTAAAGTAAATTTTCCCCTACTCCTAAAAATGAGTCGAACAAAATGAACTTTTCCCTGGGCCTAAAATGCAAATTTTGAAAACACGCGTTTTCCCCCTAATCCAAATAAAATGCAAATAAACACCGGAAAGCAAAAATTGAATTTATTTATTAAATCTTCTTTTTCCTAAATTTGGGAAAAGTCATATTATTTCCCTCTCTCATATTTGATATTGGGAAAATAATTGAAGATGAAATAAATAAAATCAAATGATCCTCTTTTCAAAGTTTGAGAAAACTCAAATATGAAAATAACGAAATCTCCAACTCTCTCCGAGGGTCCTTGAGTTGCGTGAAATTTCTAGGATCGACCAAAATGCAAGAAAATATGATATGCATGATGATCTAATGTATAACATTCCAAATTGAAAATTTGGGATGTTACAAACCTACCCCCCTTAAGACGAATCTCGCCCTCGAGATTCGGGTTGGCTAGAAAATAGGTGAGGGTGGTCCTTGAGCAAATCTTCTTCTCTCTCCCAGGTGGCTTCATCCTCTGAGTGGTGGTTCCACTGAACTTTGCAAAACTTCATAACCTTGCTGCAGGTAACTCTACTGGCAAACTCGAGAATCTTGACTGGTTTCTCCTCATATGCTAAGTCGTCCTTCAACTGAATCGCTTCAAACGGCACTGTATCTCTTAGCGGTACCTCCGCCATCTCGTGTGACATTTCTTCCGCTGAGAAACATGGAATACGTCATGAACTCCTAATAGTCCCTTTGGTAATTCCAACTTATAAGCGACTTCTCCCATACGTTGCAAGATCTTATATGGTCCAACGAAACGCGGTGCTAATTTTCCCTTAACTCCAAAGCGCTTAACTCCTCGTAGTGGGGATACTCGGAGATACACCCTGTCTCCGGTTTCACAAACTGTCTCCTTGCGTTTAGAATCTTCGTAGCTCTTCTGCCTGGACTGGGCTACCTTGAGCCTATCGCGCATCAACTTAACCTTCCGTTCAGACTCCTTAATCAAATCGGGTCCAAACAACTGACGGTCTCCAACTTCGTCCCATGACAACGGTGTCCTGCACCTCCTTCCGTATAAAGCTTCGAAAGGTGCCATCTTCAAACTGGTTTGGTAACTGTTGTTATAAGAAAACTCTGCATACGGCAAGTTATCGACCCAACTTGATCCGTAATCTAGTGCACAACCTCTCAACATATCTTCCAAAATCTGATTGACTCTCTCGGTCTGTCCATCTGTCTGCGGATGAAAAGCGGTGCTGAACTCCAGCCTGGTTCCCAAAGTTTCATGCAACTGATTCCAAAACTTTGAGGTAAATTGGGTTCCTCTATCTGACACAATACTCCTCGGAACTCCATGCAAACAAATGATCCTAGTCATGTATATCTTTGCTAACTTAGCACTGGTGTAAGTAGTCTTAACTGGAATGAAATGTGCTACTTTCGTCAAACGATCAACTACTACCCATATCGAATCATAGCCCGCCTTCGTCCTTGGTAGTCCTGTGATAAAATCCATGCCTATGTTATCCCACTTCCATTCGGGTATCGGCAATGGTTACAACAATCCGGCTGGCCTCTGATGCTCTGCCTTCACCCTATGACACACATCACAAATGTGACACTCCAAAATTTTTGATTTGGTTTTCATCAAAAAAACTTTATTGGATTCTAAAAGAAGGCATTTAAAAATTTCTTTTCCCGAAAATCCTTCCTCTTAAAAAAAACTTCCTTTCACCTTTGGCAAGGATTTCCTTTCCATTTCAATTTTGGTGTTGAAATTTTGAAAGCTTTTCTTCTGGTTGTTTCCCTCTCAACTTATTTATTTTCATTTAAAAAGAAATCCTAAGAGTTTTGGGACTTCTATCTTTTTGAAACCACCTATGATTTCACCATATCACAGATGGTAAAACCCCTCCAAAAAACCTCCCCTCCTCCTTGGAACAACCTAAGTTCTTTGTCCCAACTAATCCAAACAAGTTTGGTATTTTATTTCAATTATTTTTCCTCTCAAACCAATTCTGTCAATTATTTGGAGCCTGGGTCATTTACAAAGCAAGTACCTTATTTCCTTTGAGTTTTGATCTCAATCCAACTCCTCTGGATTGTCCTTAGCATCCACAACTCAGAACCATCTTGATCCACTCTCCTTCTTTTCAAATTTTTCAAATTTCAACCTTTGCAAGTTTGGACCAGATTTGCCAAATTTGGTGAAATTCATATCTACACTTCCCCAAAAATTCTACCAAAATTCCGGCAGCCTACTGGAGCAATGAGTAGCCACTCCACCAAAAATCAGCTCTAGGAAAAATCCCTAGAGGCCAGTATCATTCTGTCGAACACCTTGCATACACTTTATATTGCACTTTCAGTAATTCAGTAAAATTCAGAGTGCAGTGTCATTTCCCTTTCGCCAGCTTCAGTCACGCGTGGACAGTGCCCTTGGCACGTTCCTCGCCGCCCCTTCCTCCTGTCTGGAGTGCCGCACGTGCGCTTGGCGCCTTCCTGGCGTCGGTGGCGCCCTGGCCCGCCTGCGCCGGCGTGTCTTGCGGCGGCCGATCCACCGTAATGGCCGACCGAAAGCAGAACGGCGGCGCAACGCCATTCGGCGCCGCCCAACCCTCCCTGGCCCTCCGTGTGGCCGCATGCACGCCAGCGCAACCCCGCAGCACAGTCGCCGTAGCCTGGCACGCGCAGGGCGCGCTCCCTGCCGCCGTCGTGCCGCACAGCCGTTCCATTGGGACAGGCCGTAAACCTCCCCCCCCGTGCTGAGTTGGACCCTGGAATGGGACCACTACTCCACCTAGACGATGACCAAGCCCCTAATCCCACTGCCCAACCACAACGCCGCCGTAATCGCTCGCCGGACTTATCCTGTTCGCGGCAACCGCCTCGGGCCGGCTATATATAGCGCCCCCAAGCTCCCTCTCGCCCCCGCACACCTCCACTACCTCTCTGGACCCCGACCAGCAACTAGAAGAGCGTCGAGGGGCCCTTCTTCCTCGACTCCGGCCGCCTCGTTCCGCCTCGGCCTCCACCTCGATTTGCTCCGGTGAGGCCATCTCCGGCGCCCAAACTTGGTCAGTAGCTTCCTCGAGCACCCAGTGAGCTAACCCAAGCATCAATTTGACCTCCGCAGCGCTCCCCGACGAGATCCCTTACCACCCGAGCCGCCGTCCGCCGGAGCAAGGCTCGCCGTCGACGTGGTACTCGCCGACGACCACCACCACCACCAACCAACGCGGAAGGGCGCCCTGAACACGGAGGTACCCTCCGATCCCCTTACCTCGCTGTGGATCGCCGCCGGCGACCACCACGGCTCTCGGGCACCGTCGAGCTCTGCCGCCCATTTTGAATTTTTAAACCTGACGGGTGGGACCTGCCCGTCAGCCTCTCTGTCCTTTTCTAAACGAATCGTTTTCTGGAAGCGTATTCTGCCAAATGCGTTTTCCTCCTGGGCTGGCGTATTCTCTACCGAAGCGTTTTCCGTTTTTATGAGCTAGCCCCTGGAAACTTTCTGTTTCATTACAGATGAGTCCCTGGACTAAAACCTTTATAACTTTTAAACAGAAATGTATTTTTGATTGATTCTTTTTCTGTTCTCTTTGAAATTGTGTCTAGTTTTTTATCAGATTTATTTGAAAAAAAATTGGAATAATTTTTGTGCACTTCTTGGTATTTAAGATAGCGCCTATATTTTCTTTATACCGTAGATACCGAAGGAGGTGACGGAGCCGCGAACTTCACCGAGCTAGGCTCCGACTACTCTGAACCAGGCAAGCATGTTTGAACTTTTGATATGATGAGTGTCTTGGCATGT
Organism: Triticum monococcum; assembly: GCA_034509565.1. Classification (NCBI taxonomy): domain Eukaryota; kingdom Viridiplantae; phylum Streptophyta; class Magnoliopsida; order Poales; family Poaceae; genus Triticum; species Triticum monococcum. The sequence goes on from CM067847.1 coordinate 577,273,666, forward strand.
TTTGCATTTAGTTAGTTTCATGGCATGTTGATGAGCATACCGATGAACGTTATTTTCATGCATGGTTAAGGTAAGTGAGCTCGATGATCCATAAGTGGATGGATGTGAGTATGAATGGCCATGGGTTGGCATGAGGATGGGTAAGATGGTAGTGTTGTAGCACGCCAGTCTTATGCCAGACTATTTGACTACAGTGTCAAATCGTATCGGTCCAATTCCTACCTTTTTCCTTCCTTGTACTACCACATGTTTTCCGCAAGGAATATGGCTTAGTAAGTTGCAAACCGCTTTCCTGGTACACACCAAAAGGAGAGGCCGGGATGATGGTTCCATGGCCCTGGATTAAAGCCAGTCATCCGGTCAGGGGGCATGGGTGTTTCCGGTTGGGACCGAGAGGGGGGCACCCCTTATAGCGCGCGTATATAAATTTGATCCCATGCTATCCGAGATTGTGATCTCCCCGTCTCAAAGTTTTTCTTGGACGATGTCTAGGGTGAGTCCTGGCATCGAGAGATAGGATGGGTGCGTACTGGTTAGCTGTGTTTTCTTCCGAAATACCGTAAACGGAACTAGTCCTTCGAGACTACGGAAATCCGTTAGCTGTGAGAAATTTTTGTACAAACTCTGCAGAGTCATAAACCTCCAAATCATCTTATCCATATCCAAATTTTGCGCTGACTTATTCTGACAAATGCCAGTTTTGGTGACAGATACTCCGATGAATCTCGTGAGCACTAAGCCCGGCTAAAAGTTTATTCCTGTGGATGGACTAACCCGTTTATTATCATGAACTGAATATTTATTATGAGTATTATTTACTTATGGATTAAAGCCCTTTCTGTGATGTCGCCCAGACGTCCGACTGTGGCATTTCTTTTAAAGCCCTTTCTGTGATGTCGCTCAGACATCCGACTATGGCATTTCTTTTAAAGCCCTTTCTATGATGTCGCCCAGACGTCCGACTGTGGCATTTCTTTTAAAGCCCTTTCTGTGATGTCGCTCAGACGTCCGATTGTGGCATTTATTTTAAAGCCCTTTCTATGATGTCGCCCAGACGTCCGACTGTGGCATTTCTTTTAAAGCCCTTTTTGTGATGTCGCCCAGACGTCCGACTATGGCATTTCTTTAAAAGCCCTTACTGTGATGTCACTCAGATGTCCGACTATGGCGTTTCTTTTAAAGCCCTTTCTGTGATGTCGCTCAGACGTCCGACCGTGGCATTTCTTTTTAAATCCCTTTATGTGGTGTCGCTAAGACACCCGACTGTGGCATGAATTTTCGGTTATTATTTGTTCACCTTTCGAGGCGTCGCTTCAGACACCCGAACGGTTTTCATTTATATTTTTGTCAGGATTTCAGGCGGACTACCGCCGTTTCCCTCGTACTTGTTTCGTTATGCAAATTTTTATATGTGCATTGGAAAGATTAATCATGACGCATTCATGCATGCATTTGTTATATCTTACGTCCGAACTGTCTTGCGAGTACTTTCAAAGTACTCACTGGCTTGTTGATTTGGCCAGATGCTGACGAAGGTGATCTGTTGGATGAAGAGTTCGATAGCGAGTCCGACGCCTAGAGGAATCCCAGTCAGTCTCGTGCGACCCTGGACTTGGTCACTGTATTATATCCGCTTCCGCAACCCGAATAAATTTATCGAGCCTCACCTCGACACTCGATGAGATGCCAGTTGAGAGTCGTGTTACCACATTCCCCACTGTGATATTCCACCATCGCTTTATCCTCGAGTCAGTAGTATGCCACCACACCATTGTGTTATATCCGCCATTATGTATAATTATTGGCGCGCTTGTAATAGTTTCTTGAGCAGCCCTAGCTCAACCGTGTAATATATTCTATGCTACTGGCTTATTGTATCAAGAATTTGTCCACCAATGTGGAGGATTTCTCTCGTACTGGACTCAAAAGATTGGTTTCCCAATAAATATTTTTATTGGAAAACCGGTCATGACAAGCTTGGTACCAGAGCCAGGCTGACTGTAGGAAGCCACTAGGTGCGATCGCTAATCGGGTATTAGCTTGGTAGAGCCGATTTAATTCTTTTTTTTGCAATTGTAGTCATTTTCTGACAGTCAGCATAAATTTATGATCTGACCATTCAGGATTTTTGCCTACTTTTGTAGATGGCCGACAACAACTGCGAGTCTCAGACCTTTGCCAACGTACCCGATGGGTTCGTCAAGCTTCTCTCCTTCATCGTTCAGGTCACGATGAGGCCATCCGTGCGCCCAGTCTTCACTCTCCGCCAGCACAGAGTCAACGACAGTCTGACCATGCACCAGGCTACGGTGCAGTTCAAGGGAGGGCGTGGTGAGTTACGCCGCTACCTGTTCATGGGAAGGGCCATGCCTACGGAGAGGCATGCTATGCAGATGGCAGCCCGTGAGGCGATAGCTCACCTCAGGGATGTCCTTCCCGCGATGAAGACTCGTCGCTACCGTTATCTTCCATGCCATGTGCCCTACACCTACCACTACGCATTCTCCTGCCCCAGAGGAGAACGAGACGAGGCTTTTGAGATGCTTATTGAGTATCTCCGGGCTCTGGAGGCAGCCTTCGACAACCTGGTGGACGACTTCGTGGCTGCCCGCATGGACTCAGTTCATGGCTGTGCCGCCAACAGGAGGGAGCTCCTGCTCACCGCACCGCCACTGACTTTTGTCTCGTCCTCAGCATCTCATGCACCTACTCGTCACCTACCTACCACCGGAGGGTTCAACCAGGCCTTTGCGCCCACTCTAGCGCGCACTGCACCACCCGTGGTGCCCACTCCCATTCGTGTTGCTCCGCCCCTGGCAACCGCTCCATCTACCCGACGCGGCTCTTCACGTCTGGAGCCTATTAGTGAGGAGGAGGTCGAGTCCCCAGCCTCGCTGCGCCTCACCCTTGGCAGGGCCAAGGAGATCATCGACATTTCCGGCTGAGTGCGTTTGCCCGTCATGCGATGTACCGCTTTGTAAGATATGTTTATATGTACATAGGTTGTGAGAAGTAGCTTGTTTGCGCATCATGTAGAACTGGAGAAGTGTACTAGCCTAAATAACATGTCAGGATTATGTACGCATATCCTGAGTGATGTACTGTATAATTATCGCCCGCGTGTAAGATATGTAATGAGCAGTCCTTCTCCGTGCGCAAATCAATTTGTTTCCTTAAGTGATCTTGGTCATCTAAATTATTTGCCATCCTTGTGCATTTTCGGAGTTGTTTTTGGCGAACATCTTCACTTTTCTTATGAGTTTTACAAAATATATCCCCAGAGTGAAAAATGTCTCGTCCTTGGACTCGCTCCATGCCTACTCAGCCAGACGAGAATTATGACACTCAACCAGGCAACAATTTCACACAAGGGCAGTCGAGTCAACAGGGCAGTGAAACAGCACTTTCCCAAATGTGCCGCCTTTATGAACAGAGTCAGCAACAACATCGTGAAATGATGAACCAAGTCATCAACATGGGAAATTACCAGGGACAGTATCCGCACCATTCCAAGTTATCTGAGCGGCAGAAGACGCGTCCCCAAACATTTTCTCATACTGACAAGCCTCTTGAAGCCGAGGACTGGCTTCGGGATATGGAGAGGAAATTAATTATTGCAAAATGTTCAGACCCCGAGAAGGTGTTATATGCTCCGCACTATCTCACAGGAGCAGCCGCATCGTGGTGGGAGAATTTTCTGCACATGCATCCCAATGAAGGTGACATAACCTGGGATGATTTCAAGGAAGGTTTCCTTGGTGCACACATTCCTAAGAGTATTATGAAAATCAAGAAGAGAGAGTTTGATGACCTCAAACAAAGGAACATGACAGTGGCAGATTACAACAGTCAATTTACTCTATTGTCTCGCTACGCCAATGAAGAGCGTATGACTGAAAGCAAGAAGATGGAGAAATTCCTTGACGGTCTGGCGCCCGCACTTAAATGCCAACTGGTCGTGCACACTTTTCCTGATTTTAAAACACTAGTGGACAAAGCCATTACTCTGGAAAATGAGAGACGCGGTCTGGAAGATATCCGCAAGCAAAAAAGGGACCAGACTAACCATGCTCGCAATCACCGAAGCAAGACAGATTTTCAAAAGAGTGGGACACACAAATTCCCATCCAATGTCTCACGCCAAATCAAGAATTTTCATGCAAGGGACAAGGAGTTCACATATCGCCCCGGCGTTACTTGTTACGCCTGTGGAGAGGAAGGGCACTATGCCAAGCAGAGTCCCAAGCCTAGAAACTCAACCCCAAAGCCAAACAACGGCGGCAATAGTTCAGCGCCCAAGCGAAACAATTTCAATCCCAGCAACAACCACAGGAAGGGTCATCTGAACCACATAACCAAAGAGGAGGCACAAAATGCTCCGGATATCGTACTCGGTACGTTTCCTGTCAACACAATACCTGCAACGGTTTTGTTTGATTCTGGAGCTTCTCACTCTTTCATTTCGAAAAGTTTTGCTTCGCAAAATAATTTTTCAATGCTTCCTTTGGAGAAATCCATGATCATCAAGTCCCCTGGGATTCAGCAAGTTACTCAGAATTACTGTCAGAATGTGGTCATTGAGTTCGAAGGATTGGAGTTTCACGCAAATCTTATTGTGTTGGAAAACAAAGGACTGGATGTCATCTTAGGGATGGACTGGTTAACCACCAACAAGTGTTTTATTGACTGTTTCAACCGGACCGTAATCCTCACACACCACCACGGGAAGACAATAAGAGTGTCAGCCAAGGAAGGAAAAATACCCCGGCAACCGAGATTGAATAAGGTAGACGTTTCTGAGCTAAACAAGGTTCCAGTGGTATGTGAATTTCCAGATGTATTCCCTGAAGAACTACCAGGCATGCCACCAGACCGAGAGATAGAGTTCTGCATTGAGCTCGCACCAGGGACCACCCCCATATACAAGTAACCATACCGAATGGCACCATCCGAGTTGGTTGAATTGAAGAAACAAATAAAAGAATTGCTAGACAAAGGATATATTCGAGCCAGCTCCTCACCTTGGGGATCACCAATTTTATTTGCCAAAAAGAAGGATGGAACACTGAGATTGTGTATTGACTATCGAGCACTTAACATGGTCACAATTAAGAACAAATACCCGATGCCAAGGATAAACGATTTGTTTGATCAACTCGCTCAGGCCAAGGTATTCTCAAAAATTCACTTAAGGTCAGGATATCATCAATTAAAAGTGCGAACAGAAGATATCCCCAAAACAGCCTTCACCTCCAGATATGGACTGTATGAGTTCACCGTAATGCCATTTGGATTAACAAATGCCCCTGCATATTTTTTTCACCTCATGAACAAAGTATTTATGAAGTTTATGGACAAGTTCATCGTGGTATTCATCGATGATATTCTAGTGTAATCCAAGACACCAGAAGAGCACGCAGAACATCTCAGGATTGTGCTAGGAGAACACCGGAAACACCAATTGTATGCCAAGTTCAGCAAGTGCGAATTTTGGCTAAGGCAAGTAGGCTTTCTAGGCCACGTGCTAACCCAAGACGGTATCGCAGTGGACCCAGAGAAAGTCAAGGCCATACTTGGCTGGAAGTCACTAGCAAGCGTAATAGATATACGTAGTTTCATGGGAATGGCAGGATATTACCGCAGATTTATTCAAGGATTCTCCACCATAGCCAAGCCTATGACGCAGTTACTCAAGAAAGACAAGAAGTTTGAATGGACAGAGGCCTGCAAAAAGAGTTTCCAAGAGCTAAAGCAGAAATTAACAACAGCACCAGTATTAATTGTGCCAGACATACACAAAAATTTTGAAGTGTTTTGTGACGCGTCCAGAAAGGGTCTCGGATGCGTGTTGATGCAGGAAGGCAAGGTTGTCGCCTATGCTTCAAGGCAACTTCGCAAGCATGAGGAAAATTATCCCACTCATGACTTAGAAATGGCAGCAGTCATCCATGCACTCAAGGAATGGAGGCATTTCTTACTTGGGAACCGATGTGAAATATATACGGATCACAAAAGTCTCCAATATATTTTCACGCAGCCAGAACTAAATTTACGACAAAGACGCTGGTTGGAATTGGTAAAGGATTATGATGTTGGTATCCATTACCATCCAGGAAAAGCAAATGTAGTGGCCGATGCTCTTAGTCGGAACCCCAACTCCGACGAAAGCAATCTGCAAAGCTTGAGGCCTGAATTCCATCAAGAATTTGCCAAGCTCAATTTGATAATGGTAGCAGAAGGCACCATATCAAACTTGGAAATACAACCCGACCTTGTGGAGGAAATTAAAGAAGCTCAGCCCGGTCACCCCAGCATTGAAGGCATCAAGAGAAAGGTGAGTATGGGCAAGGCCTCGGAGTTCGTCATAGACGATGGAGGAATATTGTGGTACGGAGAAAGACTCTGCGTGCCAAACATAGAAGACATCAAACAGCAAATCCTAGCTAAAGCCCACACCGCCCCGTACTCAATCCACCCTGGAGGAACCAAGATGTATAAAGATATTCAAGAAAGATTTTGGTGGCATGGTATGAAGAGGGACATAGCCACCTTCATTGCATGTTGCGACTCTTGTCAACGCATAAAAGCTGAGCATCAGAGACCAGCCGGACTACTACAACCAAACAAAATACCTGAGTGGAAATGGGATGAAATAGGGATGGATTTCATTGTCGGACTACCTCGGTCACAGCATGGAAATGATCCCATATGGGTCGTCACTGACAAGTTAACCAAGGTGGCACATTTCATTCCAGTAAAGACAACCTACGGCACTCAGAGGCTTGCCAGGATTTATCTCTCCCGTATAGTTTGTCTGCATGGAGTCCCGAAGACTATAATATCCGACAGAGGCACTCAGTTCGTCTCGAGATTTTGGGAGCATTTACAACAGGCTCTGGGAACTCAACTAGCCATCAGTACAGCATACCACCCACAAACTGATGGACAAACGGAACGCGTAAACCAAGTTTTAGAAGACATGCTGAGAGCATGTGTCCTCACATATGGAACCGGTTGGGAAGAAAGCCTGCCATACGCCGAGTTCGCGTACAACAATAGCTACCAGGCCAGCCTGCAAATGGCACCATTTGAGGCTTTATACGGACGAAGATGTCGTACCCCGTTGAATTGGTCAGAGACCGGAGACAGCCGCATCTTCGGACCAGACATGCTCAGAGAAGCCGAGGAAAAAGTCAAGCTAATCAGAGACCGACTTAAGACCGCTCAAAGTCGACAGAAGAGTTATTATGATCAGAAACATCGTAGGGTCAGCTTCAAGCCCGGTGAGTTCGTATACCTGAAAGTATCTCCTATGAGAGGATTGCAACGATTCAAGATTAAAGGGAAACTAGAACCAAGATTCATTGGACCATTCTGTATAATGGCGCGAAGAGGCACGGTAGCCTACCAGCTAGAGTTACCCGAGGAATTATCCAATATCCACGACGTGTTCCATGTCTCGCAATTGAGGAAGTGCGTAAGCAACCCAGAGAAACAAGTATCCCATGAGAGCATTGACATGCAGCCAGACCTCACTTATCGGGAACGTCCAGTAAGAATATTAGAGGAGTCTGAAAGGAAGACCCGACAGAAGACCATCAAATTCTTTAGAGTCCAGTGGAGCAACCACACCGACAGTGAAGCAACTTGGGAAAGAGAGGATTTTCTTCGGGCAGAGCATCCACACTTATTTAGGGATCAACTGAAATCTCGGGGACGAGATTTTTCCTAAGGGGGTAGGTGTTGTGACACTCCAAAATTTTTGATTTGGTTTGCATCAAAAAAAAACTTTATTGCATTCTAAAAGAAGGCATTTAAAAATTTCTTTTCCAGAAAATCCTTCCTCTTAAAAAAACTTCCTTTCACCTTTGGCAAGGATTTCCTTTCCATTTCAATTTTGGTGTTGAAATTTTGAAAGCTTTTCTTCTGGTTGTTTCCGTCTCAACTTATTTATTTTCATTTAAAAGGAAATCCTAAGAGTTTTGGGACTTCTTTCTTTTTGAAACCACCCATGATTTCACCATATCACAGATGGTAAAACCCCTCCAAAAAACCTCCCCTCCTCCTTGGAACAACCTAAGTTCTCTGTCCCAACTAATCCAAACAAGTTTGGTATTTTATTTCAATTATTTTTCCTCTCAAACCAATTCTGTCAATTATTTGGAGCCTGAGTCATTTACAAAGCAAGTACCTTATTTCCTTTGAGTTTTGATCTCAAACCAACTCCTCTGGATTGTCCTTAGCATCCACAACTCAGAACCATCTTGATCCACTCTCCTTCTTTTCAAATTTTTCAAATTTCAGCCTCTGCAAGTTTGGACCAGATTTGCCAAATTTGGTGAAATTCATATCTACACTTCCCCAAAAATTCTACCAAAATTCAGGCAGCCTACTGGAGCAATGAGTAGCCACTCCACCAAAAATCAGCTCTAGGAAAAATCCCTAGAGGCCAGTATCATTCTGTCGAACACCTTGCATACACTTTATATTGCACTTTCAGTAATTCAGTAAAATTCAGAGTGTAGTGTCGTTTCCCTTTCGCCAGCTTCAGTCACGCATGGACAGTGCCCTTGGCACGTTCCTCGCCGCCCCTTCCTCCTGTCTGGAGTGCCGCACGCGCGCTTGGCGCCTTCCTGGCGTCGGTGGCGCCCTGGCCCGCCTGTGCCGGCGTGTCTTGCGGCGGCCGATCCACCGTAACGGCCGACCGGAAGCAGAACGGCGGCGCAACGCCGTTCGGCGCCGCCCAACGCTCCCTGGCCCTCCGCGTGGCCGCATGCACGCCAGTGCAACCCCGCAGCACAGTCGCCGTAGCCTGGCACGCGCAGGGCGCGCTCCCTGCCGCCGACGTGCCGCACGGCCGTTCCGTTGGGACAGGCCGTAAACCTCCCCCCCCCCCGTGCTGAGTTGGACCCTGGAATGGGACCACTACTCCACCTAGACGATGCCCAAGCCCCTAACCCCACTGCCCAATCACAACGCCGCCGTAATCGCTTGCCGGACTTATCCCGTTCGCGGCAACCGCCTCGGGCCGGCTATATATAGCGCCCCCAAGCTCCCTCTCGCCCCCGCACACCTCCACTACCTCTCTGGACCCCGACCAGCAACTAGAAGAGCCTTGAGGGGCCCTTCTTCCTCGACTCCGGCCGCCTCGTTCCGCCTCGGCCTCCACCTCGATTCGCTCTGGTGAGGCCATCTCCGGCGCCCAAACTTCGTCAGTAGCTTCCTCGAGCACCTAGTGAGCTAACCCAAGCATCAATTTGACCTCCGCAGCGCTCCCCGACGAGATCCCTTACCACCTGAGCCGCCGTCCGCCGGAGCAAGGCTCGCCGTCGACGTGGTACTCGCCGGCGACCACCACCACAACCAACCGACGCGGAAGGGCGCCCTGAACACGGAGGTACCCTCCGATCCCCTTACCTCGCCGTGGATCGCCGCCAGCGACCACCGCGGCTCTCGGGCACCGTCGAGCTCTACCGCCCGTTTTGAATTTTTGAACCTGATGGGTGGGACCTGCCCGTCAGCCTCTCTGTCCTTTTCTAAACGAACCGTTTTCCGGAAGCGTATTCTGCCAAATGCGTTTTCCTCCTGGGCTGGCGTATTCTCTACCGAAGCGTTTTCCGTTTTTATGAGCTAGCCCCTAGAAACTTTCTGTTTCATTACAGATGAGTCCCTGGACTAAAACCTTTATAACTTTTAAACAGAAATGTATTTTTGATTGATTCTTTTTCTGTTCTCTTTGAAATTTTGTCTAGTTTTTTATCAGATTTATTTGAAAAAAATTTGGAAAACTTTTTGTGCACTTCTTGGTATTTACGATAGCGCCTATATTTTATTTATACCGTAGATACCGAAGGAGGTGACGGAGCCGCGAACTTCACCGAGCTAGGCTCCGACTACTCTGAACCAGGCAAGCATGTTTGAACTTTTGATATGATGAGTGTCTTGGCATGTTTTGCATTTAGTTAGTTTCATGGCATGTTGATGAGCATACCGATGAACGTTATTTTCATGCATGGTTAAGGTAAGTGAGCTCGATGATCCATAAGTGGATGGATGTGAGTATGAATGGCCATGGGTTGGCATGAGGATGGGTAAGATGGCAGTGTTGTAGCATGCCAGTCTTATGCCAGACTATTTAACTACAATGTCAAATCGTATCGGTCCAGTTCCTCCCTTTTTCCTTCCTTGTACTACCACATGTTTTCCGCAAGGAATATGGCTTAGTAAGTTGCAAACCGCTTTCCTGGTACACACCAAAAGGAGAGGCCGGGATGATGGTTCCATGGCCCTGGATTAAAGCCAGTCATCCGGTCAGGGGGCATGGGTGTTTCCGATTGGGACCGAGAGGGGGGGCACCCCTTAGGGCACGCGTATATAAATTTGATACCATGCTATTCGAGATTGTGATCTCCCCGTCTCAAAGTTTTTCTTGGACGATGTCTAGGGTGAGTCCTGGCATCGAGAGATAGGATGGGTGTGTACTGGTTAGCTGTGTTTTCTTCCGAAATACCGTAAACGGAACTAGTCCTTCGAGACTACGGAAATCCATTAGCTGTGGGAAATTTTTGTACAAACTCTGCAGAGTCATAAACCTCCAAACCATCTTATCCATATCCAAATTTTGCGCTGACTTATTCTGACAAATGCCAGTTTTGGTGACAGATACTTCGGTGAATCTCGTGAGCACTAAGCCCGGCTAAAAGTTTATTCCTGTGGATGGACTAACCCGTTTATTATCATGAACTGAATATTTATTATGAGTATTATTTACTTGTGGATTAAAGCCCTTTCTGTGATGTCGCCCAGACATCCGACTGTGGCATTTCTTTTAAAGCCCTTTCTGTGATGTCGCTCAGACGTCCGACTGTGGCATTTGTTTTAAAGCCCTTTCTGTGATGTTGCCCAGACGTCCGACTGTGGCATTTCTTTTAAAGCCCTTTCTGTGATGTCGCCCAGACGTCCGACTGTGGCATTTCTTTAAAAGCCCTTTCTGTGATGTCGCTCAGACGTCCGACTGTGGCATTTCTTTTAAAGCCCTTTCTGTGATGTCGCTCAGACGTCCGACTGTGGCATTTCTTTTAAAGCCCTTTCTGTGATGTCGCTCAGACGTCCGACTGTGGCGTTTCTTTTAAAGCCCTTTCTGTGATGTCGCTCAGACGTCCGACCATGGAATTTATTTTTAAAGCCCTTTATGTGGTGTCGCTAAGACGCCCGACTGTGGCATGAATTTTCGGTTATTATTTGTTCACCTTTCGAGGCGTCGCTTCAGACACCCAAACGGTTTTCATTTATATTTTTGTCGGGATTTCAGGCGGACTACCGCCGTTTCCCTCGTACTTGTTTCGTTATGCAAATTTTTATATGTGCATTGGAAAGATTAATCATGACGCATTCATGCATGCATTTATTATATCTTACGTCCGAACTGTCTTGCGAGTACTTTCAAAGTACTCACTGGCTTGTTGATTTGGCCAGATGCTGACGAAGGTGATCTCTTGGATGAAGAGTTCGATAGCGAGTCCGACGCCTAGAGGAATCCCAGTCAGTCTCGTGCGACCCTGGACTTGGTCACTGTATTATATCCGCTTCCGCAACCCGAATAAATTTATCGAGCCTCACCTCGACACTCGATGAGATGCCAGTTGAGAGTCGTGTTACCACATTCCCCACTGTGATATTCCACCATCGATTTATCCTTTAGTCAGTAGTATGCCACCACACCATTGTGTTATATCCGCCATTATGTATAATTATTGGCGCGCTTGTAATAGTTTGTTGAGCAGCCCTAGCTCAACCCTGTAATATATTCTATGCTACTGGCTTATTGTATCAAGAATTTGTCCACCAGTGTGGAGGATTTCTCTCATACTGGACTCAAAAGATTGGTTTCTCAATAAATATTTTTATTGGAAAACCGGTCGTGACAACAAACTGCTACATATGCTGCAATATCCTTCTTCATTCCGGTCCACCAGAATGTTTCCTTTAAATCCAAATACATCTTGGTATTTCCTGGGTGAATCGAGTATGGTGAATCATGTGCCTCTTGTAGAATCAGCTTCCTGATCTCCGGGTCATTTGGCACATAAACACGGTCCTCAAACCATAGGGTATCGTGCTCATCCCCACGAAATCCCTTTGCTTTTCCCTTGCTTAGTTTCTCCTTTATAGAAGCAATCTCCTTGTCAGATTTCTGAGCCTCTCTGATTTTATCCATCAATGTTGACTAAATCTCCAATGCTGCTACATAGCCTTTCGGAACTATTTCTAGCCTTAGTTCACGAAGGTTTTCTGATAACTCCTTGGGTATTTCTCCCGTCATCAACGTATTTACATGGCTCTTACGGCTCAATGCATCAGCTACTACATTAGCTTTTCCGGGATGGTAATGCAATCTCATATCATAATCCTTGATGAGCTCCAACCATCTCCTTTGTCTGAGATTCAACTCCTTCTGCGTGAAAATGTACTTCAAACTCTTGTGATCCGTGTACACCTCGCAATGATTTCCAATGAAGAAATGTCTCCATGTCTTCAATGCATGCACTACGGCTGCTAATTCCAAATCATGTGTGGCGTAATTCAATTCATGAGGCTTCATTCTTTGAATAAACCAGGATATCATCAATGAACACTATGACGAACTTATCCAAAAACTCCATAAACACTTTGTTTATCAGGTTCATAAAATAGGCAGGTGCGTTAGTCAATCCAAATGACATAACGGTATACTCATACAGTCCATATCTTGTGGTGAATGCTGTTTTGGGAATATCCTGTTCTCGAATCTTCAACTGATGGTACCCTGATTGCAAATCGATCTTGGAAAACACTTTAGCTCCTTGCAAACGATCAAACAGATCATTAATCATTGGCAGTGGGTACTTGTTCTTGATGGTGACTTCATTTAATCCACGGTAATCAACAACCATCCGTAATGATCCATCTTTCTGCTCCACTAGAAGTACTGGTGATCCCCAAGGCGAAGAACTTGGGCATATGTAACCTTTCTCCAATAACTCCTTAATCTGATTCTTAATTTCTACCAAATCCTTTGCTGGCATCCGGTATAGTCTCTTTGTTATTGGGCCTGTACCTGGCAATAACTCTATCGAAAACTCAATATCTCTATCCGGTGGGATGCCTGGCAACTCTTCAGGAAATACATCAGGAAAATCCTTTACCACAGGTACTTCCTCTTGCACAACTCCTATTAGGCAATTTACTTGTGTCCTATTTGGCACATGCCGGGATACATACTTGATCCTTCTTCCTTCTGGCGTTGTGAGCAAAATTGTCTTACTGGCGCAATCGATGTTTCCTCCATACATCGACAGCCAATCCATACCGAGAATTACATCCAGACCCTGGGATTCCAGAATGATTAAATCCATTGGGAAAACATGCCTTCCTATGCTTAATGGCACTTGAAAACATCCTTGACTGGCCATGTATTCTGCTCCTGGCGAACTTACTAGCATAGGTGTTTTAAGAATCCTAGTGGGCAGGCTATATTTTTCCACAAATCCCCTTGATATGTATGAATGTGATGCACCAGTATCGAAAAGAATGAGTGCGGTAAATGACTTAATGAAAAACTTACCGATTACTGCATCAGCCTGATCTTCAACCTCCTCCACGTTAACGTGGTTCGCCTGTCCCCTATTGAAAGGGTTCGGCTTCTTCCCTGAGCTCCCATTGCCATTTCCATTCTGGCCTTCAGGACATTCATTGGCATAATGTCCGGTCTTGGAACACTTGAAACAGGTGACTTGACTCAGGTCTCTCTTGGCTGGGGTTGATGGGGTAGTCCGGTTCTGGCCGTTGCTTCCTCCATTTCCATTACCATTCTTGTGGCCATTGTTGTTGTGCGAACTACCTCCTCCATGGGTATGCTGAAACTGAAATCCCGATTTAGGGGTAAAACAGGGCTTCTGCTAGGCTCCAGAGTTATACTTCCCCTGTCCATACTTCCTCTTGCGGTTCTCAATCTGCTGTTGCTTCCCTTCAATCATGATGGCACGATCTACCAACTCCTGGTAGTTGTTGAAACTTGGTACCATCAACTGCATTCTTAACTCATCATTCAATCCTTCCAAAAACTTCTCCTGCTTGGTTGCATCCGTAGCAACGTCATCTGGGGCATAACGTGCTGACTTGCTGAACTCATCAACATACTGGCCAACTGTCCTTCCTCCTTGGCGTAAGTTGCGAAACTCACGCTTCTTCATGGCCATAGCTCCTACCGAAACATGTGCAGTGCGGAAAGCTTGCTGAAACTGATCCCATGTGACAGTGTCAACTGGGAAGGTGGCTATGAAATTCTCCCACCATGCTGCCGCGGGTCCGTCAAGCTGATGTGCGGCAAACTTCACTTTCTCACCATCTGTGCATGCTGCCGTGGTCAACTCCCTTCCTATCTTGCGGAGCCAATCGTCTGCTACTATCGGCTCGGTGCTACTGGAAAACACTGGCGGATTCAGCCTAAGGAAACGGGCTAAGTGGTCAACAGGTGTCGGTGGTGGTGGTGGGTTGTCGTTGTTGTTGTTCTGCTGGTTCTGAACTAACATCTGCATCAATTGATTCTGTTGCTGGATCAACTGAGTGAGCTCCGGTGGAAATCCATTGTCACGTCTCGGAGGCATCTGAGGGTTTAGAAAAGACGAGATTTAAGAATAGACTGAGGTCTAAAGAGAAAACACTACCGCAATGCACATGAGCAAATTCACACAAAATCACTTCATTCAATTCAAACAAGGGCTTACAATCGATCTAGCTATCGCAAAAAGTGCTCGAACTATAGTGTTTACATGGGGGAAATACTACTAATATTTGGTGGTCATCTAAAAATTTGAACCGGTGGAAGACTCCATGATGTCCGCTCCAGCTTCGTCTTCAAAGTTGGGTTCACTTGCATCCGAATCGGTGTCGTCGATGATGATGTAGTTGTCCGGACATGCGACATACATGTCTTCCTTCCTGGATGTTAACTCCCTCTTGAGTTCTTCAATCTCTTGCTTAAGATCGCCGTTGTGTCTTGCTAGAGCTACTATCTCATCCATGTAGTCCTTGCGTGTAGCCTTCAGTTCTCCTTCTAGCTCGATGATCCTTGCCTTCGCATTTTTCAACTCTATCATATCATTGCACATCTGGTTCTCGTGGCATCGAATGTGCTGGTTTAACTCCCGGATGAATGCTGCAATGGATCTATCCTTCTTGGTGCTGACTAACTCCCATTGTTCATCTCGGCGTCCGCAAATCTGGTAGATAGTGTCCTTGAGGTCTTCTTGATATACTTCTCCAATGCGTCCTATGGTGATATGGGCTGCCATGCTCTTTCCTAGACTCCAGGTTGGTGCATTGAAAACACTATCTATGGGCTTCGTGATTGGCGCGAATGTTCTTCCCGGAATGTGAGCTTGAATCTTCCAGCGCTCCTCTTCAGGCAGAGTGGCGTTGAAGGTTCCCGTGAAACTTGGTAATCCAATGTTTAGGTACTTGGTGACTTCCTTCAAGTGAAATCCAAAAGGTGTGCCTTCATCCGGTTGTGCGTACTTGATCTTCGCGTCCTTCTACCTAAAGAGTAGAAAAGATGAGGAGTTAGAAAATGAGGAGAGGATAGTGATCTATGGCTTTAACTTAGTGGTCGTGTCCTACAGGCAGCGTGTGCTCTGATACCATCTCTGTGGCGACCCGACCCGAATGGATCAAGTCTCTGTGCTCCGGTGTCATCCCTGGATCAGTAATGCTGACACCATACAGTACTTTGAAGGATTTATAGCAGATTGCAATCACACACTTATTACATCGATGTCTCAAAAGAGAACTTATTACAATAAATATGGCTTAAGGCCATCTAATGTCGATAACAGCGGAAGACTTGGAAGGTAAATGGGTCCATCAACTCCAACGGCATCACTGAGTATAGAACCACGACCTAAAAGCACCTTACTCGTTGTCTGAAAAGTCTGCAACATGAAAGTTGCAGCCCGAAAATGGGTCAGCACATGGAATATGCTGGCAAAGTAACACATAGAGAGTAATGGAATGCAACAGCTATACTATATGCATATTTGGCTGGTGGAAAGCTCTATGGTTACTGTTTTGCGTAAAGCCAGTTTTTCCCTGCTACAAAGGAATAAATTTATTTAACTATCATGGTGGTTGTTAAACATCGAGAATGGTTGACAGCATTCCGATCCCAATTAAGTGAACAATTAAAACCCAACAATATTAATTAGAAGTAACATGATGAGATTCACACGATATTCAAGTACTAGATACTCAAGATGTCCATAACCATGGACACGGCTAATCATGATTAGTTTATTACACTCTGCAGAGGTTTGCGCACTTTTCCCCACAAGACTTGATCGCCTCCGTTGGATTTCTCGCACTACTGGTGTTTAAGAAACGGATGACCGAGACACAGTCTTTCAGAAGCGCTAGCACCTTACGATGGATAGACCGGTACACCTACTTTCCCCTACATCTGCTAGTCTACCCTGTAAGAGTTCGCACGACTTAGTCAACTATGCCAGAGCCCATTATGGCTTGTGGCTGCACACGGAAGTTTCTAGCAAGAAAGATCTTATGATCCCTTTGAGTCTGGGTGGCGGTCCAAAAGAAAACAGGCAGGTCCTGATAGACATCAGGTGCCTCAATCCACCCAGATGTGTGTTTAAGTTGCCACCTTAGATAAACCATTAAAATTATCAAACTCACATCTGTCATGGATATCACTCACCCAATCCACGTCTACTAGCATAGCATGGCATAATAAGCAAACGTAGAAGTAACTCCCAAAGGTTTCATGATAATCAGGTAATAGGTACTACCTCATCTACTTCCCATCCCACAATTTAATTAGATCCTAATCATGCAATGTGTGAGGATTGATCTAATGCAATAAAATTGGGTTGTAGAAAAGGTATGATCAAAGTGTTACTTGCCTTGCTGATGATCCGCGAGTCCTAGAGATTCGAAGTAACAGGCAGCGCAATCCGGGTAATCTATCATAGAGAAACAACAAGCATACAATAAGTACTCATCTAATGCACAGGTAAAACTCGAACAAGAGATCGAACCAGATAGTTCAACTTAAGAACTCCGGTTGCAAAGAAAGAAAGAACCGAACAAAGCAACGAAAAACAAACGGTGGAAGAAAACAACTCGGTTCTAGCAAGTTGAAACTAGGTCAAGTTTTACAGTAGCAAAAACTTATTTAAGTTGATTAGTCGGAACGACGGTTTCGAAATGAAACTCCAGGCGCTTGAATCACCTGATTCCGATAAACGAGCGAGAAGATAGACTAGAACGAAGATCGGATCTGAAATCGCGATCGCGGAATAAATCCGACGAAAAGAAAAAGAAGAACGGTTAAACGAACGGACGTTCCTTAACCGGGAATAACCGGTGATCACGTTCGTTAGGACGAACGGTCCGGCGAACGGTCGCTAAACACTAAACCAGAAAAGAAAAACGAAAACCGATCTAGGGTTTCAGAAAAGAAAACCGAAACAAAGAACCGAAAAGAAAACCGGAACAGTCTATAAGAAAAACCGAACGGAGGGGGAAAAAGAAAGGCGCGGCACGGGGCTACCTCCGGCGAGGGGGTCCGGCGGCGTTGGCGTTGGGTGGCGGCGGCGTGGGCAAGGGCGGCGGCGGCGCGGGCAAGGGGCGGCGGCGGCGGCGCTAGGCGGCTTGGGGCGCGGGGTGAGGGGCGCGGCTTGGTGTGGGGGGAAAAGGGGGGGTGTGGGGTATTTAAAGAGGGGAGGGGGTGTTGCTTGGGGGAGGGGGCAAGAAAGAGGGGAGGAGAGGAGAGATGGAGTCCGAGTAGGACTCGGCGCGGCGGCAGCTTGGGCGCCTGCGCGCTGGTGCACGCGCGAGGGGAGGAGGCCGGCCTGGCCTGCGGCTGGGCCTTGGCCCAGGCGCTGCGATTTTTTTTAAAACGGTTATGCGCGGAGAAAAACACAGAAAACAAAATCTAAACGAACTCCAAACTTCCCAAAGTAAATTTTCCCCGACTCCTAAAAATGAGTCGAACAAAATGAACTTTTCTCGGGACCTAGATGCAAAATTTTTAAAACACGCATTTTTCCCTAATCCAAATAAAATGCAAATGAACACCGGAAAACTAAAATCAAAAGATCCTCTTTTCAAAATTTGAGAAAACTCAAAATTGAAAATAACGAAATCTCCAACTCTCTCCGAGGGTCCTTGAGTTGCGTGAAATTTCTAGGATCGACAAAATGCGAGAAAATATGATATGCATGATGATCTAGTGTATAACATTCCAAATTGAAAATTTGGGATGTTACAGATAGATCCAATCTCGGTGGGGCTCTCGCCCCTCCCATGCCATGGAGGCCAAGGACCAGAGGGGAAACCCTTCTCCCATCTAGGGAGGAGGTCAAGGAAGAAGAGGAAGAAGGGGGCCCCTCTCCCCCTCTCCTCCGGTGGCGCCGGAACGCCGCCGTGGCCATCATCATCATCACCGCGATCTTCACCAACACCTCCGCAATCTTCACCAACACCTCCACCATCTTCACCAACATCTCCATCACCTTCCCCCATCTATCTACAGCGGTCCGCTCTCCCGCAACCCACTGTACCCTCTACTTGAACATGGTGCTTTATGCTTCATATTATTATCCAATGATGTGTTGCCATCCTATGATGTCTGAGTAGATTTTCGTTGTCCTAACGGTGGTTGATGAATTGCTATGATTGATTTAATTTGCTTGTGGTTATGTTGCTGTCCTTTGGTGCCCATCATATGAGTGCGCGCGTGGATCACACCATAGGGTTAGTTGTATGTTGATAGGACTATGTATTGGAGGGCAAGAGTGACAGAAGCTTCAACCTAGCATAGAAATTGATGCATACAGGATTGAAGGGGGACCAATATATCTTAATGCTATGGTTGGGTTTTACCTTAATGAACGTTAGTAGTTGCGGATGCTTGCTAATAGTTCCAATCATAAGTACATGGAATTCCAAGTCAGGGATGACATGCTAGCAGTGGCCTCTCCCACATAATACTTGCTATCGGTCTAGTAAAGTAGTCAATTGCTTAGGGGCAATTTCACAACTCCTACCACCACTTTTCCACACACGCTATATTTACTTTAGTTTCTTCTTTAACTTAACAGACCCTAGTTTTATTTTCGTGCTCTTTACTTTCTTGCAAGCCTTTCCAAAAACACCTACAAAGTACTTCTAGTTTCATACTTGTTATAGGTAAAGCGAACGTCAAGCGTGCGTAGAGTTGTATCGGTGGTCGATAGAACTTGAGGGAATATTTGTTCTACCTTTAGCTCCTCGTTGGGTTCGACACTCTTACTTATCAAAAACTATTGCGATCCCCTATACTTGTGGGTTATCAAGACCATTTTCGGGCGCCGTTGCCGGGGAGCAATAGCGTGGGGTGAATATTCTCGTGTGTGCTTGTTTGCTTTATCACTAAGTAATTTTTATTTGCTGTTCTTAGTTGTTTTCTATCTTTAGTTATGGGTAAGAAACGCAAAATACCAAAAAAATTAGTTGTACCTACTGAACCAATGGATGAAGAACCAATCAAAATCTATCACACTGCTGAAGCTTATTGCTTGGATCATCTTCGATCCCTTTGTGCTCGTGCCGAAACCCCAACTAGCTTAGTTGAGGGCAAATCTTCAGATGAGCATGCTTGTTATGTGTGACACCGTATATCTCAAAAAGGGAAACTATTATGGAGTCAAATTCAACGTTTGCAATGCTATGCTTGGAATTTATGTGAAATATTTGATTTTACTTGTTGTTCTAAAAACCCTAAGAAACACCTTCCCTATCAATGTGAGTTTAGTAATAATGTAATCGTATCTTCGTATGCTAAGGGTGTTTATAATTACTATGATGTTCAACAAATTGAAGAATTTGTTGCTTTTAAGGGTGCTTCTGAAATTTCTTATTTGATTGAAAAGTATGATGATACTCTTCACAAATCTGAAAATTTTGCCATACTTGAATATTGTTATGAGAATTATGCGTCTAATGCTTATGTTAAACTATATATTGAGGACTACTCCGCTGTCCAAGAAGAGACTGATAATTTGCAGAAGTCTATGGAAGAAGAAATTGATGACACTATGAGCTCATTGGATGAAAATGATGAGGAGGGGAGCGAAGAACAAAAGGAGGAAGAGCGGATTGATCACCCGTGCCCACCTTCTAATGAGAGTAACTCTTCAACTCATAAATTGTTTAATTCCCCTTCGTGTTTACCGAAGGATGATTGCTATGATGACTGTTATGATCCCTATGACTCTTTTGAAATATCCCTTTTTGATGAAGCTTGCTATGCTTATGGCCAAGATGCCAATATGAATTATGCTTATGGAGATGAACTTTCTATAGTTCCTTATGTTAAACATGAAATTGTTGCTATTGCACCCACGCATGATAGTCCTATTATCTTTTTGAATTCTCCCGATTATACTATATCGGAGAAGTTTGCACTTATTAAGGATTATATTGATGGGTTGCCTTTTACCGTTGCACATGATGATTTTGATAAATATAATATGCATGTGATTGCTGCTCCTACTTGCAATTATTATGAGAGAGGAACTATATCTCCACCTCTCTATGTTTCCAACATGATAAAATTGCAAGAAACTGTTTATACTATGCATTGGCCTTTACTAGGTGTGCATGAATTGTTCTTTTATGACATGCCGATGCATAGGAAGAGAGTTAGACTTCGTCATTGCTTGATATATGTTGCTTTGTGCTCACTACTAAATTACAAATCATTGTTAATTAAAATTGGCTTTGATATACCTTGGGATCCGGGTGGATTCACTACTTGAGCACTATATGCCAAGCTTAATGGCTTTAAAGAAAGCGCTGCCAGGGAGACAACCCGGAAGTTTTAGAGAGTCATTTATTTCTGTTGAGTGCTTTCATATAGTTTAAAAACAAAAAAAATAAAGAGGGGAACCCAAAACTTTTCAAAAAGGAAAGTGAAAGTGAGAAAGACAAGCACTGTTAAAGTGGGAGAGCTCCTTGAACTTTGTTCATCCTCATAGCAACTTTGTGAATCTTGATTACAGAAACTTTTCAACAAAAATAATTATCCCCTTGTACAATTCCATTGTATTACAAAAATAATGTGCCAAGGTTTTCCTTTAGGATGTTTACATTTGCTTGATGGTTTGTACGGTGCAGGACAGAAACTTTGGCTGTAGTGTGCGATTTTACATTTTTAGCTGGAACGTCAAATGGTTCTGATTGTTTTTGCATTATGTTCCTGTATAAATGGTTTATTTGTCCTAATTTTGGTAGAATTTTTAAAGTATCATAAGTATGGTGAATGTTCAGATTATTACATACTGTTCTGTTTTAGACAGATTCTGTTTTTGATGCATAGTTTGCTTGTTTTGATGAAACTATCAATTTATATCAGTGGATTAAACCATGAAAAAGTTATATTACAGTAGACACAATGCAAAAACAAAATATGAATTGGTTTGCAACAGCACTTAGAGTAGTGATTTGCTTTATTATACTAACGGATCTTACCGAGTTTTTCTGTTAAAGTTTTGTGTGGATGAAGTGTTTGATGATTCAGAAGATCTCGATGTGAGAAGAAGGAAGAGAGGCAAGAGCTCAAGCTTGGGGATTCCCGAGGCACCCCAAGTAAATATTCAAGGAGACTCAAGCGTCTAATCTTGGGGATGCTGGGGAGGCATCCCCTCTTTCTTCAACAAATATCGGTATGTTTTCGGATTCGTTTCATTCATGCGATATGTGCAAGTCTTGGAGCGTCTTTTGCATTTAGGTTTTTCTTTCTATTTTTATGCACCATGCTGGTATGAGATAGTCCTTGGTTGATTTATAGAATGCTCTTTGCACATCACTTAAATTTTTTTGAGTATGGCTTTATAGAATGCTTCATGTGCTTCACTTATATCATTTGAAGTTTGGATTGCCTGTTTCTCTTCACTTAGACAACCGCCATTTGTAGAATGCTCTCTTGCTTCACTTATATCTATTTAGAGAGATGACATGAACTGATCATTCACATGTTTAGTCATAAAATCCTACAT
Organism: Triticum monococcum; assembly: GCA_034509565.1. Classification (NCBI taxonomy): domain Eukaryota; kingdom Viridiplantae; phylum Streptophyta; class Magnoliopsida; order Poales; family Poaceae; genus Triticum; species Triticum monococcum. The sequence continues at coordinate 577,295,757 of CM067847.1, forward strand.
AAACTTGTAGATTGCTGAATATGATATGTTTGATTCCTTGCAATAGTTTTGCGATATAAAGGTGGTGATATTAGAGTCATGCTAGTCGAGTAATTGTGAAATTGAGAAATACTTGTGTTGAGGTTTGCAAGCCTCGTAGCATGCACGTATGGTGAACCATTATGTAACGAAGTCGGAGCATGAGGTGTTTATTGATTGTCTTCCTTATGAGTGGTGGTCGGGGACGAGCGATGGTCTTTTCCTACCAATCTATCCCCCTAGGAGCATGCACGTAGTACTTTGTTTGGATGACTAATAGATTTTTGCAATAAGTATGTGAGTTCTTTATGACTAATGTTGAGTCCACGGATTATACGCACTCTCACCCTTCCATCATTGATAGCCTCTCTAGTATCGCGCAACTTTCACCAGTACCATAAACGCACCATATATCTTCCTCAAAACAGCCACCATACCTACCTATTATGGCATTTCCATAGCCATTCCGAGATATATTGCCATGCAACTTCCATCATCATCATATACATGACTTGAGCATTTATTGTCATATTGCATTGCATGATCGTAAGATAGCTAGCATGATGTTTTCATGGCTTGTCTGTTTTTTGTTGGCATTGCTACGCTAGATCATTGCACATCCCGGTACACCGCCGGGGGCATTAATATAGAGTCGTATCTTTGTTCTAGATATCGAGTTGTAATATTGAGTTGTAAGTAAATAAAAGTGTGATGATCATCATTATTAGAGCATTGCCCCAGTGAGGAAAGGATGATGAAGACTATGATTCCCCCATAAGTCGGGATGAGACTCCGGACGAAAAAAATAAAAATAAAATAAAATATATATATAAGAAAGAGAAAGGCCAAAAAAAGAGAAGGCCCAAAAAATGATGAGAGAAAAAGAGAGAAGGGGCAATGTTACTATCCTTTTACCACACTTGTGCTTCAAAGTAGCACCATGTTCTTCATATAGAGAGTCTCTTGAGTTATCACTTTCATATACTAGTGGGAATTTTCATTATAGAACTTGGCTTGTATATTCCAACGATGGGCTTCCTCAAATGCCCTAGGTCTTCATGAGCAAGCAAGTCAGATGCACACCCACTTAGTTTCAGTTTGAGCTTTCATATACCTATAGCTCTGGTGCATCCGTTGCATGGCAATCTCTACTCCTCACATTGATATCTATTAATGGGCATCTCCATAGCCCGTTGATACGCCTAGTTGATGTGAGACTTTCTCCTTTTCTGCCTTCTCCACATAACCCCCACCATCATATTCTATTCCACCTATAGTGCTATGTCCATGGCTCACGCTCATGTATTGCGTGAAAGTTGAAAAGGTTTGAGAAACGTCAAAGCATGAAACAATTGCTTGGCTTGTCATCGGGGTTTTGCATGATGTGAATGCTTTGTGTGGTGAAGATGGAGCATAGCCAGACTATATGATTTTTGTAGGGATGAGCTTTCTTTGGCTATGTTATTTCAATAAGACATAATTGCTTAGTTGGTATGCTTGAAATATTATTGTCTTTATGTCAAAAGATAGATTATTGCTTTGAATCACTCATGTCTTAATATTCATGCCATGATTAGACATATGATCAAGATTATGCTAGGTAGCATTCCACATCAAAAATTATTTTTTTATCATTTACCTACTCGAGGACGAGCAGGAATTAAGCTTAGGGATGCTGATATGTCTCTGTCGTATCTATAATTTTTGATTGTTCCATGCCAATATTATTCAACTTTCATATACTTTTTCGAAACTTTTTATATTATTTTTGGGACTAACATATTGATCCAGTGCCCAGTGTCAGTTCCTGTCTGTTGCATGTTTTTGGTTTCGCAGAATATCCATATCAAAGGGAGTCCAAACGGGATAAAAACGGACGAAGCTTATTTTTGGAAAATGTGGAAAATTCGGAAGGAAAATCAACGCGAACCAGTGCCCGAGGTGGTCACGAGCCAGGGAGGCGCCCCCCCTAGGGCGTGCCCCCTACCCTCAGGAGCCCACCGTAAGGCGGTTGACGCTCTTCTTTTGCCGCAAGAAAGCTAATATTCGGAAAAAATCATGGGGAAGGTTTCAGGCAAATCGGAGTTACGGATCTCCATATATACACGAAACGGTGAAACAGAGCCAGAACAGAACGCAGAACTAGAGAGAAACAGAGAGATAGATCCAATCTCGGAGGGGCTCTCGCCCCTCCCATGCCATGGAGCCCAAGGACCAGAGGGGAAACCCTTCTCCCATCTAGGGAGGAGGTCAAGGAAGAAGAGGAAGAAGGGGGCCCCTCTCCCCCTCTCCTCCAATGGCGTCGGAACGCCGCCGTGGCCATCATCATCATCACCGCGATCTTCACCAACACCTCTGCCATCTTCACCAACATCTCCATCACCTTCCCCCCTCTATCTACAGTGGTCCACTCTCCCGCAACCCGCTGTACCCTCTACTTGAACATGGTGCTTTATGCTTCATATTATTATCCAATGATGTGTTGCCATCCTATGATGTCCGAGTAGATTTTCGTTGTCCTATCAGTGGTTGATGAATTGCTATGATTGATTTAATTTTCTTGTGGTTATTTTGATGTCCTTTGGTGCCCATCATATGAGCGCGCGCGTGGATCACACCATAGGGTTAGTTGTATGTTGATAGGACTATGTATTGGAGAGCAAGAGTGACAGAAGCTTCAACCTAGCATAGAAATTGATGCATACGGGAATGAAGGGGGACCAATATATCTTAATGCTATGGTTGGGTTTTACCTTAATGAACATTAGTAGTTGCGGATGCTTGCTAATAGTTCCAATCATAAGTGCATAGAATTCCAAGTCAGGGATGACATGCTAGCAGTGGCCTCTCCCACATAATACTTGCTATCGGTCTAGTAAAGTAGTCAATTGCTTGGGGGCAATTTCGCAACTACTACCACCACTTTTCCACACTCGCTATATTTACTTTAGTTGCTTCTTTAACTTAACAGCCCCTACTTTTATTTTCCTGCTCTTTACTTTCTTGCAAGCCTTTCCGAAAACACCTACAAAGTACTTCTAGTTTCATACTTGTTCTAGGTAAAGCGAACGTCAAGCATGCGTAGAGTTGTATCGGTGGTCGATAGAACTTGAGGGAATATGTGTTCTACCTTTAGCTCCTCGTTGGGTTCGACACTCTTACTTATGGAAAACTGTTGCAATCCCCTATACTTGTCGGTTATCAGTGCACTGCGCCCGCTGGCGCCCGCCTGGCCTTGGTCGTCATGGCCCACGTCATATGAACCTCGCGAGGTGCATCTTGCCTTGATATCTCCGCTCATCGGGAGCCAGCCTAGTGAGGCCGCCCCCTGGGGAGGTCTTGGTGTCGTCCGCCTCGCGAGGCTTGGCCCCTCGCGAGGGTCTTGAGTCATGATGTTGAAACTGGGCCGTACCAGGCCGCTGGTGGAGCCACACCTTGGCCGCAGGAAGGCAAGTCTAGGTACCCCCGTTCCCAGGACGCCGACACTCCTAGCCACCGCACGCAACTAGTTTTGCATTTTTTTCAAAGTGTTTTGTACACATAGAATCACACACGAACTAACTGCATTGACCGTCTGTGTTGTAATTTCTCGTCGCAAACATTTCATCCGAGTTGGCTGTTTGCCATGTATCACACACATCTTGTTAAGTTGAATCGTTTCTGTTGTGTTCGCTAATCGAAAACAGTTCGTCCGAGTAAACCGCATGCCCTATATCACACAGACCTTGATTTGGCTAACCGTTTCTGTTGCACTCCCTAATAGCAAACAGTTCATCGGAGCAAACTGTATGCCATATATCTCACACACATTGATATGGCTGCCCATTTTTGTTGTTCTGCCTCATCGCAAACAGTTCGAACGGGTTAGCCGTGTGCCCTAAATCGCACACGCAACTAAAATCTAAACTGTGTTTGATGGCTCCGCCATCACGAACGTTTTGCACCTTTTGACGGGGTTTTTACATCCCCGTTTGTGATTAATGCATCACACACAGTTTCATCAAAGGGTCTCTGATCATAGTGTCGCGTTAGCAGCATCCTGTAGTAGTGGATCAAGATTAGGATTTGTCACTCCGAGTATTGGAGAGGTATCTCTGGGCCCTCTCGTTAATACACATCATGATAATCCTTGCAAGCAATGTGACTAATGAGTTAGTTGCAGGATGATGTATTATGAAACGAGTAAAGAGACTTGCCGGTAATGAGATTGAACTAGGTATTAAGATACCGACGATCGAATCTCGGGCAAGTAACATACCGATGACAAAGGGAATGACGTATATTGTCATTGAGATTTGACTGATAAAGATCTTCGTAGAATATGTAGGAACCAATATGAGCATCCAGGTTCCGCTGTTGGTTATTGGTCGGATATGTGTCTCGGTCATGTCTAGATAGTTCTCGAACCCGTAGGGTCCGCATGCTTAACGTTCAATGACGATTTGAATTATGAGTTATGTGTTTTGGTGACCGAAGACTGTTCGGAGTTCCGGATGAGATCATGGACATGATGAGGAGTCTCGAAATGGTCGAGAGGTAAAGATTGATATATTGGGCAATAGTATTCAGACACCGGAAGTGTTTCGAAATGTATCAGGTACATATCGGAGTACCGGGGGGGTTACCGAAACCCCCCGGGGGAAGATATGGGCGATAGGAGGGAGGCTAGGCAGCCCACAAGGGGTGGCGCCCCCATGGGGAGTCCGAATTGGACTAGGGTAGGGGGGCGGCCCCCTTTCCTTCTCCTTCTCCCTCTCCTTCCCCCTTTCCCCCTCCGATAAAGGGAAGGGGGCCGAATTGGACTAGGAGTCCATGTGGGACTCCTCCCACTTGGCGCGCCCCTAGGCCGGCCTCCTCCCCTTTCCCTCATTTATATACGGGGGCGGGGGGCACCTCTAAGACACATCAATTGTTCTTAGCCATGTGCGGTTCCCCCCTTCGCTGTTTACTCCTCCGGTCAGATTGTCGTAGTGCTTAGGCGAAGCCCTGCGGAGATCACATCATCACCGTCATCATGCCGTCATGCTAACGAAACACTCCCTCGACACTTTTCTGGATCAAGAGTTCGAGGGACGTCATCGAGCTGAATGTGTGCAGAACTCGGAGGTGTCGTATGTTCGGTGCTTGATCGGTTGAATCGAGAAGACGTTCGACTATATCAACCGCGTTAAGCATGTGGACACACTCTCCCCCTATCCTTGCTATGCATCTCCTAGATAGATCTTGTGTGGTCGTAGGAATTTTTTTGAAATTGCATGCTACGTTCCCCAATAGCATGAACAACAATGTTGTTGAGGTCCTACGGGTATCTTGTGCTAAAACACATCGTTGTTAGGGGTCTTTGTAGCTCGTTGTCATGAATTCACATCCCCTGGCCCAACAGATCGGCCAAAGGGTGACTAGAACCCGGGCTAGGTCTTGCTTGTTCATGGAACCAAATAGCCAAAAGAGCCATACCAAGGCATCCTAAGATTGATTTGATACCACATTCTCCAAGATCTCTTCATGTCCCTAAGCCCATACACATTTGACCATGCGACATTCAAATAAAGAGTGTCACCATGTATCTTCTGTAGCATTACAAATAGAGCACACCAAGCAGGTACCATGTTTCTTTCTAAATTGGTTATGCATATCAGAAGGGAAATATGGGCTATCCTCCAAACGAAGACACCAACCATTGATGGCACATTTTTCTTTCCACAAACTAGTCTAGCCTTTCTTCTCTTCAACTTGATTCAAATGACTTGGCATATTCTCAAGCCAATACTCTCTCTGAGTTTTGATTCTAGCTAGTGATCATCCTATACGCGGGACAGACTGAAAAACACCTCTTTTATCATAGTGACATGCCAAAATAACTCCTCGTACTCTTGAATTAAGTAGATTGTTCATGATAACATTAATGTCAGGAGCAATAAAATGTTCCAAGAGAATTTCTCGGTTCCATGTTCTGTTCGCTTCATCTATAATCTTTGAAACTAAGTTGGGGGGATACGAAGGAGCACATATTGACCAAAGTTTATAGTATCTAGGGAACCAATTGCCATGCCAAATGTGTGTTTCTGTTCTAGCTCCAATCTGCTTAATCAGTCCCAAAGATAGGACATCCCTTCCTTCCCTTATGGATCTCCATACCTGCAAGGGGTTTGAGCCCATCAGTGCTTCTCACATATTGCCAATATGGATTGTAATGTGCGTTAAGAACTCGAGCACTCAGCGAGCTGGGGTCCTGTGTAAGCCTCCAAGCTTTGTCGTGCCAAGAGCGCTAGGTTAAAAATTTCAATGTCTCGGAATCCCATGTCGCCCATGAATTTTGGCTTGGACATAGTTTTCTAGGAAACACATGCCGGCATCCTTTCTCCCCTTCGGCTTCCCCACCAAAATTTCTGAAGCAGTCCATTGATATGCTTGCATAGACCATGGGCAAGCTAAAAACATGACATTGAATATGTCGGTATCGCCTGAGCACCTGATTTAATTATCACTTCATTCCCTCCTGATGATAAGATCTTTTCCATCCACCCCTTCACATGATTCCAAACCCTATCTTTCATATATCTAAAGCAGCCCTTTTTGGATTTCCGCACATCTGTGGGACTACCTAGGTATTTTCTGACAATGATTCATTCTGCACCTCCAAGATATTTTTGACATCACCCCTCAAGTTTCCTGAAACTCCTTTGCTGAAATATATAGATGATTTGTCCACATTTATTCTTGGGCCAAAGGCATCACAATATATTTTCAAGAGAGCACCGACGTGAACAGCACTATTAGTATTGGATTCAAAGAACAAAAAGTTGTCATCAACAAACAAAATGTGGTTTATTTCTGGTGCATTAGGTGCCACCTTAATAACTCGGGCTCCACCATCATGATTTTTTAGAAGGCATGAAAGGCCCGCTGCCGCAAGAAGAAAGAGTTATGGGGAGATAGGAACCCCTTGCCACACACCTCTAGATGGTCTAAAAGAATCCAAACTTCCACCATTAAAAACATTGAAAAAGAAACTAAAGACACACACCTCATGACGATCTTCGTGAACTTTGGGATAATACCCAACTTAAGCATAACTGCTTTTAAACAGGGCCATTCTAGATGATCACAAGCCTTCATCACATCTAACTTGAGTGCAGAAAACCGATTGCTTTTCACTCTTTTCATTTTCATGTAGTGCAAACATTCATATGCTATTATAAATCTATCCATAATGAGACGTGCAGGGACAAACGCCGACTGTTCTTCTAAGAACATCTCTAGTAGATTTAATTGTAACCTATTTTACTAAGACCTTTGAAGTGATTTTATAAATCATATTGGAAAAGCTTATAGGCCAAAACTTTCCTAATCTTTTTGGACTTGCAATATTGGGAATCATAATGATGAATGTGCGATTAATCTCCTCTAATAAATCCTCCCCGTTAAGCAATCTAATTGAAGGAAATATGCCCTAGAGGCAATAATAATGTTATTATTTTATTTCCTTATATCATGATAAATGTTTATTATTCATGCTAGAATTGTATTATCCGGAAACATAATACTTGTGTGAATACATAGACAAACCAAACGTCACTAGTATGCCTCTACTTGACTAGCTCGTTAATCGAAGATGGTTATGTTTCCTAACCATAGACATGTGTTGTCATTTGATTAATGGGATCACATCATTAGGAGAATGATGTGATTGACATGACCCATTCCATTAGCTTAGCACCCGATCGTTTAGTATGTTGCTATTGCTTTCTTCATGACTTATACATGTTCCTATGACTATGAGATTATGCAACTCCCGTTTACTGGAGGAACACTTTGTGTGCTACCAAACGTCACAACGTAACTGGGTGATTATAAAGGAGCTCTACAGGTGTCTCCAAAGGTGAATGTTGGGTTGGCGTATTTCGAGATTAGGATTTGTCACTCCGATTGTCGGAGAGGTATCTCTGGGCCCTCTCGGTAATGCACATCACATAAGCCTTGCAAGCATTACAACTAATGAGTTAGTTGCAAGATGATGTATTACGAAACGAGTAAAGAGACATGCCGGTAACGAGATTGAACTAGGTATTGAGATACCGACGATCGAATCTCGGGCAAGTAACATACCGATGACAAAGGGAACAACGTATGTTGTTATGCGGTCTGACCGATAAAGATCTTCGTAGAATATGTAGGTGCCAATATGAGCATCCAGTTTCCGCTATTGGTTATTGACCGGAGAAGTGTCTCGGTCATGTCTACATTGTTCTCGAACCCGTAGGGTCCGCACGCTTAAGGTTTCGATGACAGTTATATTATGAGTTTATGAGTTTTGATGTACCGAAGTTAGTTCGGAGTCCCGGATGTGATCACGGACATGACGAGGAGTCTCGAAATGGTCGAGAAATAAAGATTAATATATTGGAAGCCTATATTTGGATATCGAAAGTGTTCCGGGTGAAATCGGGATTTTACCGGAGTACCGGGAGGTTACTGGAACCCCCCGGGAGGTATATGGGCCTTAGTGGGCTTTAGTGGAAGAGAGGAGAGGTGGCCAGGGCTGGGCCGTGCGCCCCTCCCCCTAGTCCGAATAGGACAAGGAGAGGGGGGCGGCGCCCCCCCCCCCTTCCTTCTCTCTTTCCACTTTCCCCCTCCCGAATCCTATTCCAACTAGGAAAGGGAGGAATCCTACTCCCGTTAGGAGTAGGACTCCTCCTGGCGCGCCCTCCTCGTGGCCGGCCGCACCTCCCCTTGCTCCTATATATACGAAGGCAGGGGGCACCCCTAGACACACAAGTTGATCCATGTGATCATATTCTTAGCCATATGCGGTGCCCCCTTCCACCATAATCCTCGATAATATTGTAGCGGTGCTTAGGCGAAGCCCTGCAACGGTAGTACATCAAGATCGTCACCACGCCATCGTGCTGACGGAATTCTTCCCCGAGACTTTGCTGGATCGTCCGGGGATCATCATCGAGCTGAACGTGTGCTAGAACTCGGAGGTGCCGTACTTTCGGTGCTTGATCGGTCGGGCCGTGAAGACGTACGACTAGATCAACCGCGTTATGCTAACGCTTCCGCTGTCGGTCTACAAGGGTACGTAGATCACACTCTCCCCTCTCGTTGCTATGCATCACCATGATCATGCCTGTGCGTAGGAAAATTTTGAAATTACTACGTTCCCCAACAGTGGCATCCGAGCCTAGGTTTTATGCGTTGATGTTATATGCACGAGTAGAACACAAGTGAGTTGTGGGCGATATAAGTCATACTGCTTACCAGCATGTCTTACTTTGGTTCGGCGGTATTGTTGGACGAAGCGGCCCGGACCGACATTACGCGTACGCTTACGCGAGACCGGTTCTCCCGACGTGCTTTGCACAAAGGTGGCTAGCGGGTGACAGTTTCTCCAACTTTAGTTGAACCGAGTGTGGCTACGCACGGTCCTTGCGAAGGTTAAAACAACACCAACTTGACAAACTATCATTGTTTGTTTTGATGCGTAGGTAAGATTGGTTCTTGCTTAAGCCCGTAGCAGCCATGTAAAACTTGCAACAACAAAGTAGAGGACGTCTAACTTGTTTTTGCAGGGCATGTTGTGATGTGATATGGTCAAGACATGATGCTAAATTTTATTATATGAGATGATCATGTTTTGTAACCGAGTTATCGGCAACTGGCAGGAGCCATATGGTTGTCGCTTTATTGTATGCAATGCAATCGCGCTGTAATGTTTTACTTTATCACTAAGCGGTAGCGATAGTCGTGGAAGCATAAGATTGGCGAGACGACAACGATGCTACGATGGAGATCAAGGTGTCGCGCCGGTGACGATGGTGATCACGACGGTGCTTCAAAGATGGAGATCACAAGCACAAGATGATGATGGCCATATCATATCACTTATATTGAATGCATGTGATGTTTATCTTTTATGCATCTTATCTTGCTTTGATTGACGGTAGCATTATAAGATGATCTCTCACTAATTATCAGGAAGTGTTCTCCCTGAGTATGCACCATTGCGAAAGTTCTTCGTGCTGAGACACCACGTGATGATCGGGTGTGATAGGCTCTACGTTCAAATACAACGGGTGCAAAACAGTTGCACACGCGGAATACTAAAGTTATACTTGACGAGCCAATCATATACAGATATGGCCTCGGAACACAGAGACCGAAAGGTCGAGTGTGAATCATATAGTAGTTCTGATCAACATAGTGATGTTCACCAATGAAACTACTCCATCTCACGTGATGATCGGACATGGTTTAGTTGATTTGGATCACGTAATCACTTAGAGGATTAGAGGGATGTCTATCTAAGTGGGAGTTCTTTAAGTAATATGATTAATTGAACCTAAATTTATCATGAACTTAGTACCTGATAGTATCTTGCTTGTTGGTGTTTAATTCTAGATAGATGGCCCATGCTGTTGTTCCGTTGAATTTTAATGCGTTCCTTGAGAAAGCAAAGTTGAAAGATGATGGTAGCAATTACACGGACTGGGTCCGTAACTTGAGGATTATCCTCATTGCTGCATAGAAGAATTACGTCCTGGAAGCACCGCTGGGTGCCAGGCCTGCTGCTGGAGCAACACCAGATGTTATGAACGTCTGGCAGAGCAAAGCTGATGACTACTCGATAGTTCAGTGTGCCATGCTTTACGGCTTAGAATCGGGACTTCAACGACGTTTTGAACGTCATGGAGCATATGAGATGTTCCAGGAGTTGAAGTTAATATTTCAAGCAAATGCCCGGATTGAGAGATATGAAGTCTCCAATAAGTTCTATAGCTGCAAGATGGAGGAGAACAGTTCTGTCAGTGAGCATATACTCAAAATGTCTGGGTATAATAATCACTTGATTCAATTGGGAGTTAATCTTCCAGATGATTGCATCATTGACAGAATTCTCCAATCACTGCCACCAAGCTACAAGAGCTTCGTGATGAACTATAATATGCAAGAGATGAATAAGACTATTCCCGAGCTCTTCGCAATGCTGAAAGCTACGGAGGTAGAAATCAAGAAGGAGCATCAAGTGTTGATAGTCAACAAGACCACTAGTTTCAAGAAAAAGGGCAAAGGGAAGAAGAAGGGGAACTTCAAAAAGAACAGCAAGCAAGTTGCTACTCAAGAGAAGAAACCCAAACCTGGACCTAAGCCTGAAACTGAGTGCTTCTACTGCAAATAGACTGGTCACTGGAAGCGGAACTGCCCCAAGTATTTGGCGGATAAGAAGGATGGCAAGGTGAACAAAGGTATATGTGATATACATGTTATTGATGTGTACCTTACTAATGCTCACAGTAGCACCTGGGTATTTGATACTGGTTCTGTTGCTAATATTTGCAACTCGAAACAGGGACTACGAATTAAGCGAAGATTGGCTAAGGATGAGGTGACGATGCGCGTGGGAAATGGTTCCAAAGTCGATGTGATCGCAGTCGGCACGCTACCTCTACATCTACCTTTGGGATTAGTATTAGACCTAAATAATTTTTATTTGGTGCCAGCGTTAAGCATGAACATTATATCTGGATCTTGTTTGATGCGAGATGGTTATTCATTTAAATCAGAGAATAATGGTTGTTCTATTTACATGAGTAATATCTTTTATGGTCATGCACCCTTAAAGAGTGGTCTATTCTTATTAAATCTTGATAGTAGTGACACACATATTCATAGTGTTGAAGCCAAAAGATGCAGAGTTGATAATGATAGTGCAACTTATTTGTGGCACTACCGTTTGGGTCATATCGGTATAAAGCGCATGAAGAAACTCCCTACTGATGGGCTTTTGGAACCACTTGATTATGAATCACTTGGTACTTGCGAACCATGCCTTATGGGTAAGATGACAAAAACACCGTTCTCCGGTACTATGGAGAGAGCAATAGATTTATTGGAAATCATACATACAGATGTATGTGGTCCGATGAATGTTGAGGCTCGTGGCGGATATCGTTATTTTCTGACCTTCACAGATGGCTTAAGCAGATATGGGTATATCTACTTAATGAAACATAAGTCTGAAACGTTTGAAAAGTTCAAAGAATTTCAGAGTGAAGTTGAAAATCATCGTAACAAGAAAATAAAATTCCTACGATCTGATCGTGGAGGAGAATATTTGAGTTATGAGTTTGGTGTACATTTGAAAAAATGTGGAATAGTTTCGCAACTCACGCCACCCGGAACACCACAGCGTAATGGTGTGTCCGAACGTCGTAATCGTACTTTACTAGATATGGTGCGATCTATGATGTCTCTTACTGATTGACCGCTATCGTTTTGGGGATATGCTCTAGAGACGGCCGCATTCACATTAAATAGGGCACCATCAAAATCCGTTGAGACGACGCCTTATGAACTGTGGTTTGGCAAGAAACCAAAGTTGTCATTTCTGAAAGTTTGGGGCTGCGATGCTTATGTGAAAAAGCTTCAACCTGATAAGCTTGAACCCAAATCGGAGAAATGTGTCTTCATAGGATATCCAAAGGAAACTATTGGATACACCTTCTATCACAGATCCGAAGGCAAGACTTTTGTTGCTAAATTCGGAAACTTTCTGGAGAAGGAGTTTCTCTCGAAAGAAGTGAGTGGGAGGAAAGTAGAACTTGACGAGGTAACTTTACCTGCTCCCTTATTGGAAAGTAGTACATCACAGAAACCTGTTTCTGTGACACCTACACCAATTAGTGAGGAAGCTAATGATAATGATCATGAAACTTCAGAACAAGATACTACTGAACCTCGTAGATCAACTAGAGTAAGATCCGCGCCAGAGTGGTACGGTAATCCTGTTCTGGAAGTCATGTTACTAGATCATGATGAACCTATGAACTATGAAGAAGCGATGGTGAGCCCAGATTCCGCAAAATGGCTTGAAGCCATGAAATCTGAGATGGGATCCATGTATGAGAACAAAGTATGGACTTTGGTTGACTTGCCCAATGATCGGCAAGCAATTGAGAATAAATGGATCTTCAAGAAGAAGACTGACGCTGACGGTAATATTACTATCTACAAAGCTCAACTTGTCGCAAAAGGTTTTCGGCAAGTTCAAGGGATTGACTACGATGAGACCTTCTCACCCGTAGCGATGCTTAAGTCTGTCCAAATCATGTTTGCAATTGCCGCATTTTATGATTATGAAATTTGGCAAATGGATGTCAAAACTGCATTCCTGAATGGATTTCTGCAAGAAGAGTTGTATATGATGCAGCCAGAAGGTTTTGTCGATCCAAAGGGAGCTAACAAAGTGTGCAAGCTCCAGCGATCCATTTATGGACTGGTGCAAGCCTCTCGGAGTTGGAATAAACGCTTTGATAGTGTGATTAAAGCATTTGGTTTTATATAGACTTTTGTAGAAGCCTGTATTTACAAGAAAGTGAGTGGGAACTCTGTAGCATTTCTGATATTATATGTAGATGACATATTACTAATCGGAAATGATATAGAATTTCTGGATAGCATAAAAGGATACTTGAATAAAAGTTTTTCAATGAAAGACCTCGGTGAAGCTGCTTACATATTGGGCATTAAGATCTATAGAGATAGATCAAGACGCTTAATTGGACTTTCACAAAGCACATACCTTGACAAAATTTTGAAGAAGTTCAAAATGGATCGAGCAAAGAAAGGATTCTTGCCTGTGTTACAAGGTGTGAAATTGAGTAAGACTCAATCCCCGACCAATGCAGAAGATAGAGAGAAAATGAAAGATGTTCCCTATGCTTTAGCCATAGGCTCTATCATGTATGCAATGCTGTGTACCAGACCTGATGTGTATCTTGCTATAAGTCTAGCAGGGAGGTACCAAAGTAATCCAGGAGTGGATCACTGGACAGCGGTCAAGAACATCCTGAAATACCTGAAAAGGAATAAGGATATGTTTCTCATATATGGAGGTGACAAAGAGCTCATCGTAAATGGTTACGTTGATGCAAGCTTTGACACTGATCCGGACGATTCTAAATCGCAAACCGGATATGTGTTTACTTCAAACGGTGGAGCTATCAGTTGGTGCAGTTCTAAACAAAGCGTTGTGGCGGGATCTACATGTGAAGCGAAGTACATAGCTGCTTCGGAAGCAGCAAACGAAGGAGTCTGGATGAAGGAGTTCATATCCGATCTAGGTGTCATACCTAGTGCACCGGGTCCAATGAAAATCTTTTGTGACAATACTGGTGCAATTGCCTTGGCAAAGGAATCCAGATTTCACAAGAGAACAAAGCACATCAAGAGACGCTTCAATTCCATCTGGGGTCTAGTCCAGGTGGGAGACATAGAGATTTGCAAGATACATACGGAACTGAATATAGCAGACCCGTTGACTAAGCTTCTTCCACGAGCAAAACAAGATCAGCACCAAAGCTCCATGGGTGTTAGAATCATTACTGTGTAATATAGATTATTGACTCTAGTGCAAGTGGGAGACTGAAGGAAATATGCCCTAGAGGCAATAATAATGTTATTATTTTATTTCCTTATATCATGATAAATGTTTATTATTCATGCTAGAATTGTATTATCCGGAAACATAATACTTGTGTGAATACATAGACAAACCAAACGTCACTAGTATGCCTCTACTTGACTAGCTCGTTAATCAAAGATGGTTATGTTTCCTAACCATGAACAAAGAGTTGTTATTTGATTAACGAGGTCACATCATTAGTTGAATGATCTGATTGACATGACCCATTCCATTAGCTTAGCACCCGATCGTTTAGTATGTTGCTATTGCTTTCTTCATGACTTATACATGTTCCTATGACTATGAGATTATGCAACTCCCGTTTACTGGAGGAACACTTTGGGTGCTACCAAACGTCACAACGTAACTGGGTGATTATAAAGGAGCTCTACAGGTGTCTCCAAAGGTGAATGTTGGGTTGGCATATTTCGAGATTAGGATTTGTCACTCCGATTGTCGGAGAGGTATCTCTGGGCCCTCTCGGTAATGCACATCACACAAGCCTTGCAAGCATTACAACTAATAAGTTAGTTGCAAGATGATGTATTACTAAACGAGTAAAGAGACTTGCCGGTAACGAGATTGAACTAGGTATTGAGATACCGACGATCGAATCTCGGGCAAGTAACATACCGATGACAAAGGGAAAAACGTATGTTGTTATGCGGTCTGACCGATAAAGATCTTCGTAGAATATGTAGGAGCCAATATGAGCATCTCGGTTCCTCTATTGGTTATTGACCGGAGAAGTGTCTCGGTCATGTCTACATTGTTCTCGCACCCGTAGGGTCCGCACGCTTAAGGTTTTGATGACAGTTATATTATGAGTTTATGAGTTTTGATGTACCGAAGTTAGTTCGGAGTCCCGGATGTGATCACGTACATGACGAGGAGGCTCGAAATGGTCGAGAAATAAAGATTGATATATTGGAAGCCTATATTTGGATATCGAAAGTGTTCCGGGTGAAATCAGGATTTTACCGGAGTACCGGGAGGTTACTGGAACCCCCCGGGAGGTATATGGGCCTTAGTGGGCTTTAGTGGAAGAGAGGAGAGGTGGCCAGGGATGGGCCGCGCGCCCCTCGCCCCCTAGTCCGAATAGGACAAGGAGAGGGGGCGGCGCCCCCCCCCCCTTCCTTCTCTCTTTCCTCTTTCCCCCTCCCGAATCCTATTCCAACTAGGAAAGGGGGGGAATCCTACTCCCGGTGGGAGTAGGACTCCTCCGGGCGCGCCCTCCTCCTGGCCGGCCGCACCTCCCCTTGCTCCTATATATACGGAGGCAGGGGGCACCCCTAGACACACAAGTTGATCCACGTGATCATATCCTTAGCCGTATGCGGTGCCCCGTTCCACCATAATCCTCGATAATATTGTAGCGGTGCTTAGGCGAAGCCCTGCAATGGTAGTACGTCAAGATCGTCACCATGCTATCGTGCTGACGGAATTATTCCCCGACACTTTCCTGGATCGGAGTCCGGGGATCGTGATCGAGCTGAACGTGTGCTAGAACTTGGAGGTGTCGTAGTTTCGGTGCTTGATCGGTCGAGCCGTGAACACGTACGACTACATCAACCGCATTGTGCTAACGCTTCCGCTGTCAGTCTACAAGGGTACGTAGATCACACTCTCCCCTCTCATTGCTATGCATCGCCATGATCTTGCGTGTGCGTAGGAAAATTTTGAAATTACTACGTTCCCCAACAGTAATGATCATTCCAGTCACCTCATCACCACACAAAATTCTAGTGCCTCTTGAAAATTGCGTCGGGAAGTCATCCGGCCCTTGAGCGATGATGGAGTCAAAATAGATGGAATGGTTTTTGCCTTGCCGGTGGCTACAGACTTGCATAGTATTAAATAATACGGCAAGCTAGGTTGCCAAGTACAAGAGTCCAGTGGAGCTAGACCGAAAAATGGAGAGTCCAGTGGTCAGAGTACCCTTGATATACTTGAGTATACGCTTGACTGCTTCGCAGTGCACATCAGTGGGTTAGTCCAAATATTAGCACACCTTGTTGACATCAAATGAAATATCAGGACGAGTAAGAGTAAGGTACTGTAATCCTCCAACCATGCTATGATAGCTGAAGGCATCACCATCAGTGAGGGGAGTACCAAGATCTGCTGCCAACTTATCGGTGACTCACATGGGAGTAGAAACCTCCTTGCAATTCTCCATATGAGCACGATGAAGAAGATCGTCAGCATACTTCCACTGAGACAACACCATTCCGCCTGAATTGTAAGGAGCTTCAATCCCAAGGAAGTAACAAAGAGGCCCTAGGTCTTTGATGGGAAAGGACCCAGCCAAAGTGCGAAGCAGACCATCAACTGCATGAGAGCAAGAGCCAGCAATGACAATATCATCAACATAGTGAAGGAAATATGCCCTAGAGGCAATAATAAAGTTGTTATTTTATATTTCCTTATTCATGATAAAGGTTTATTATTCATGCTAGAATTGTATTGATCGGAAACTTAAATACATGTGTGAATACATAAACAAATACCATGTCCCTAGTGAGCCTCTACTAGACTAGCTCGTTGATCAAAGATGGTTAAGGTTTACTAACCATAGAAATGTGTTGTCATTTGATAATGGGATCACATCATTAGGAGAATGATGTGATGGACAACATCCATCTATTAGCTTAGCATAATGATCGTTCAGTTTATTGCTATTGCTTTCTTCAGGTCAAATACATATTCCCTCGACTATGAGATTATGCAACTCCCGGATACCGGAGTAATACCTTGTGTGCTATCAAATGTCACAATGTAACTGGGTGATCATAAAGATGCTCTACATGTTTCTCCGAAGGTGTTTGTTGAGTTGGCATAGATCGAGATTAGGATTTGTCACTCCGAGTATCGGAGAGGTATCTCTGGGCCCTCTTGGTAATACACATCATAATCTTGCAAGCAAATGACTAAGGAGTTGGTTAGGAGGTGATGTATTACAGAACGAGTAAAGAGACTTCTCGGTAACGAGATTGAACTAGGTATGAAGATACCGACGATCGAATCTCGGGAAAGTAACATACCGATGGACAAAGGGCACTACGTATGTTGTCATAACGGTTCGACCGATAAAGATCTTCGTAGAATATGTAGGAGCAAATATGGGCATTCAGGTTCCACTATTGGTTATTGACCGGAGAGGTGCCTCTGTCATGTCTACATAGTTCTCGAACCCGTAGGTCCCCACGCTTAACGTTCGTTGACAATATAGTGTTATATGAGTTATATGCTTTGGTGACCGAATGTTGTTCGGAGACCCGGATGAGATCACGGACATGACGAGGAGTTTCAAAATGGTCAAGAGGTAAATATTAATATATAGGATGATGGTATTCGGACATTGGAAGTGTTTCGGGGGGTATCGGGTACCTATCGGGTCACCGGAAGGAGTTTCGGGCATCCCCGACAAAGATATGGGCCTTATGGGCCAAGTGAGGGAACACACCAGCCCACAAGGGGCTGGCGTGCCCTCTATAGGGCCGGACTAAGGGAAGGGAAAGGAAAGTGTGCAGTTGGACTCCCACTTCCTTCCGTCCCCCCCCCCCCCCCCCCGCCCTCTTTCCTTTCCCCCTTGTCCATACAAGGAAAGGGGGTGCGCAGGAGGGCAGGAGCCCTAGGGCCGGTGGCAGCCCCTAGGGGCGCACCCTGGCTGCCCTGGAAGCCCCCCTCTCCCCTCCCACCTATATATACATGGGAAGGGAGCGCCACACAATGACAGAACATTGTCTTAGCCATGTGTGGCGCCCCTGTCCACCGTTTACTCCCTTAGTCATATTTTTGTAGTGCTTAGGCGAAGCCCTGCGGAGATCACTTCACCATCACCGTCACCACACCGTCGTGCTGCCAGAACTCATCCACTACCTTGCAGTCTTGCTAGATCAAGAAGGCAGAGGACGTCATCGAGCTGAACGTGGAGGTGTCATAAGTTCGATGCTCGATCGGTTGGAACACAAAAAAGTTCGACTACATCAACCGCCTTGTCAAACGCTTCTGCTTACGGTCTACGAGGGTACGTAGACACACTCTCCCCCTCTCGTTGCTATGAATCTCCATGGATAGATCTTGTGTGTGCGTAGAAAAAACTTGTTTTTCATGCAACGTTTCCCAACAGTGGCATCTGAGCCAGGTCAATGCATAGATGATATGCATGAGTAGAACACAAAGATTTGTGGGCAGTGAAACGTCTCCAACGTATCTATAATTTTTGATTGCTCCATTCTAGTATATTATCTATTTTGTATGTTATTGGGCTTATTTTTACACTTTTATATTATTTTGGGGACTAACCTATTAACCGGAGGCCCAACCCAAATTGATGTGTTTTTGCCTATTTTAGTGTTTCATCAAAAAGGAATATCAAACGGAGTCCAAACGGAATGAAACCTTCAAGAGCGTTATTTTTGGAATATCAAACGTGATCGAGGAGGCCACGAGGCAGGGGGCGCGCCCACCCTCCTCGGCGCACCCTCCACCCTCGTGGGCCCCTCGTTGCTCCACCGACGTACTTCTTCCTTCTACATATATCCATATACCCCGCAAACATCCAGGAGAACCATGAAACCCTATTTCCACCGCCGCAACCTTCTGTACCCAAGAGATCCCATCTTGGGGCCTTTTCCGGAGCTCCGCCGGAGGGGGCATTGATCACGGAGGGCCTCTACATCAACTCCATGGCCCCTCTGATGATGTGTGAGTAGTTTATTTCAGCCTTCGGGTCCATAGCTAGTAGCTAGATGGCTTCCTCTCTCTTTGGATCTCAATACAAAGTTCTCCTCAATTCTCTTGGAGATCTATTCGATGTAATCTTCTTTTGCGGTGTGTTTGTCGAGATCCGATGAATTGTGGGTTTATGATCAAGTCTATCTATGAACAATATTTGAATCTTCTCTGAATTCTTTTATGTATGATTGGTTTATCTTTGCAAGTCTCTTTGAATTTTCAGTTTGGTTTGGCCTACTAGATTGATCTTTCTTGCAATGGGAGAAGTGATTAGCTTTGGGTACAATCTTGCGGTGCTCAATCCTAGTGATAGAAAGGGAAATGACACATATTGTATTGTTGCCATCGAGGATAAAAAGATGGGGTTTACATAATATTGCATGAGTTTATCCCTCTACATCATGTCATCTTGCTTAAGGCGTTACTCTCTTCTTATGAACTTAATACTCTAGATGCATGCTGGATAGCGGTCGATGTGTGGAGTAATAGTAGTAGATGCAAGCAGGAGTCGGTCTACTTGTCACGGACGTGATGCCTATATACATGATCATGCCTAGGTATTCTCATAATTATTTGCTTTTCTATCAATTGCTCGACAGTAATTTGTTCACCCACCATAATACTTATGCTATCTTGAGAGAAGCCACTAGTGAAACCTATGGCCCCCGAATCTTTACTTTCAATCTATATCATAAAAATACCAAAAATATTTATCTTATTATTATCATCTCTATTAGATCTCACTCTTGCAAGTGGCCATGAAGGGATTGACAACCCCTTTATCGCGTTGGTTGTGAGGTTCTTATCTATGTGTGTAGGTATGAGGTGACTCGCGTGTGGTCTCCTACTGGATTGATACCTTGGTTCTCAAAAACTGAGGGAAATACTTACGCTGCATTACTGCATCACCCTTTCCTCTTCAAGGGAAAACCAATGCAGTGCTCAAGAGGTAGCAAGAAGGATTTCTGGCGCCGTTGCCGGGGAGATCTACGCCAAGTCAAGAAATACCAAGTACCCATCACAACTCTTATCCTTCGCATTACATTATTTGCCATTTGCCTCTCGTTTTCCTCTCCCCCACTTCACCCTTGCTGTTTTATTCGCCCTCTCTTTCATTCGCCTGTTTTTCCCTCCTGCCTTCTGTGTGTTCATTCTTTTTGCAATCTGTTGCCATCATGTCAGAAACTGGGAGGTTATCGTTGATAAGGATAATAATATGCAAAACGTTGATGCTATTGATGATCCTCTTGAAAATCGTACTATTTTACACACTAAAAATTTTCAGATTGGTAGCGGTAATATTATTGGGAAGGGAGTTATTCAAGATTTCTTTACTTGTGCTGGTGCTTTGCCCACCATGAGTGGATCTATCCTTCATAAAACTAGTAGTCTCGCAGATGCTATATCTTTGCTCATAGTTGAACTTGAAAGACAATTTTTACATATGCATCCTTCCATACAAAGGATTTCCCTAGAATTTTCTAATATTGAGCATTCTTCTGTTAAGCGAGCTGCTACCATCTTTTTAGCCCATGAGTTCAGATTTATAATAAAAGAAGCCAATGAAATTTTTGCGCATTATATGGTGGATGTTGGCCGTCCTCCCATAGAAGCAATCATTTTCTATCAAGAAGACATTATGCGTTTACGATCTTTAGATCATGCTGCTTTTAATGAAAACCTTAGAAAAAAGGTTCCTACCGTTGCTCTTGTTAATAGGATCTCTGAACTTAATGATAATTTTGCCGTCCAGAACAATGGGCTAGGTTTTTCCCTTGAACAAAGACTCATGACTTTTTGCCAAAAGAATGCTTATAATGATGAATTGATTGTGCAATATGAGGGGCCAAATGAGGAACCAATACCTCCCGAGCTTGATCTTGGGGACTTTTGTCCCATTAAATTTAGCCCTTTTGATTACTTTTGTTTGCCACAAAGAAAGCTTGCTGCTGAACGTAGGGAGTATGACATGATTTTCGCGATTTACCTTATCATTATCATGGCAATACCTAGATCTATCTTCGCTTTTGTGCCTAGCTAGGGGCGTTAGACGATAGCGCTTGTTGGGAGGCAACCCAATTTTATTTTTATTCCTTGCTTTTTGCTCCTGTATAGTAATAAATAATTTATCTAGCCTGTTTTGGTTGTGTTTTTTGTGTTTAATTAGTGTTTGTGCCAAGTAGAACCATTGGGAAGACTTGGAGAAAGTCTTTTTGATCTTGCTGTAAAAAACAGAAACTTTAGCGCTCATGAGAATTGCTTCCATTTTTTTATTGGAGAGTGCTATTTAGTTAATTATTTTTTCAGCTGATTAATAGATAAATTCCTCACGTCCAGCAATTTATTTTAGAATTTTTGGGGTTCCAGAAGTTTGCGTTAGTTACAGATTACTACAGACTGTTCTGTTTTTGACAGATTCTATTTTTCGTGTGTTGTTTGCTTATTTTGATGAATCTATGGCTAGTAAAAGAGTTTATAAACCATAGAGAAGTTGGAATACAGTAGGTTTAACACCAATATAAATAAATAATGAGTTCATTACAGTACCTTCAAGTGGTGTTTTGTTTTCCTTCGCTAACGGAGCTCACGAGATTTTCTTGTTAAGTTTTGTGTTGTGAAGTTTTCAAGTTTTGGGTAAAGATTTGATGGATTATGGAACAAGGAGTGGCAAGAGCCTAAGCTTGGGGATGCCCATGGCACCCCAAGGTAAACTACAAGGACACCAAAAGGCCTAATCTTGGGGATGCCCTATAAGGCATCCCCCTCTTTTGTCTTCGTTCATCGGTAACTTTACTTGGAGCTATATTTTTATTCGCCACATGATATGTGTTTTTCTTGGAGCATGTTGTATGATTTGAGTCTTTGATTTTTAGTTCACCAGAATCATCCTTGTTGTACACACCTTTTGAGCGAGACGCACATGAATTAGAATTTATTAGAATACTCTATGTGCTTCACTTATATCTTTTGAGCTATATAGTTTTTGCTCTAGTCCTTCACTTATATCTTTTAGAGCATGGCGGTGGTTCTATTTTATAGAAATAATTGATCTCTCATGCTTCACTTATATTATTTTGAGAGTCCTTTAGAACAACATGGCAATTTTCTTTTAGGCATAATAAAAACTTTCATATAAGTGCATTGAATACTAACAGAAGTTTGATACTTGATGATTGTTTTGAGATATGGAGATGGTGATATTAGAGTCATGCTAAGTTGAGTAGTTGTGAATTTGATAAATAATTGTGTTGAAGTTTGTGATTCCCGTAGCATGCACGTATGGTGAACCGTTATGTGATGAAGTCAGAGCATGATTTATTTATTGATTGCCTTCCTTATGAGTGGCGGTCGGGGACAAGCGATGGTCTTCTCATACCAATCTATCCCCCTAGGAGCATGCGTGTAATACTTTTTTTCGATAACTAGTAGATTTTTGCAATAAGTATGTGAGTTCTTTATGACTAATGTTGAGTCCATGGATTATACGCACCCTCACCCTTCCACCATTGCTAGCCTCTCTAGTACCGTGCAACTTTCGCCGGTACCATAAACCCACCATATACCTTCCTCAAAACAGCCACCATACCTACCTATTATGGCATTTCCATATCCATTCCGAGATATATTGCCATGCAACTTTCCCCGTTCTGTTTGCTATGACGCGCTTCATCATTGCCATATTGCTTTGCATGATCATGTAGTTGACATCGTATTTGTGGCAAAGCCACCGTTCATAAATTTTTCATACATGTCACTCTTGATTCATTGCATATCCCGGTACACCGCCGGAGGCATTCACATAGAGTCATATTTTGTTCTAAGTATTGAGTTGTAAGTAAAAAGAAGTGTGATGATCATCATTATTAGAGCATTGTCCCAGTGAGAAAAGGATGATGGAGACTATGATTCCCCCACAAGTCGGGATGAGACTCCGGACGGAAAATAAAATAAAAAAATAAAAAGAGGCCAAAAGAAAAGAAAAAAGGGAAAGAAGGCCCAAATAAAAGAATGAGAGAAAAAGAGAGAAGGGACAATGTTACTATCCTTTTTCCACACTTGTGCTTCAAAGTAGCACCATGATCTTCATGATAGAGAGTCTCATATGTTGTCACTTTCATAAACTAGTGGGAATTTTACATTATAGAACTTGGCTTGTATATTCCAATGATGGGCTTCCTCAAATTGCCCTAGGTCTTCATGAGCAAGCAAGTTGGATGCACACCCACTTAGTTTCTTTTGTTGAACTTTCATACACTTATAGCTCTAGTGCATCCGTTGCATGGCAATCCCTACTCACTCACATTGATATCTATTAATGGGCATCTCCATAGCCCGTTGATGCGCCTAGTTGATGTGAGACTATCTTCTCCTTTTTGTCTTCTCCACAACCACCATTCTATTCCACCATAGTGCTATATCCATGGCTCACACTCATATATTGCGTGAAGATTAAAAAGGTTTGACAACATCAAAAGTATGAAACAATTGCTTGGCTTGTCATCGGGGTTGTGCATGATTTAATATTTTGTGTGATGAAGATAGAGCATAGCCAGACTATATGATTTTGTAGGGATAACTTTCTTTAGCCATGTTATTTTGAGAAGACATGATTGCTTAGTTAGTATGCTTGAAGTATTATTATTTCTATGTCAATATTAAACTTTTATCTTGAATCTTTTGGATCTGAGCATTCATGCCCCAATAAATAAAAATTACATTGAGAAATATGTTAGGAAGCATTCCACATCAAAAATTCTGTTTTTATCATTTACCTACTCGAGGACGAGCAGGAATTAAGCTTGGGGAAGCTTGATACGTCTCCAACGTATCTATAATTTTTGATTGCTCCATGCTAGTATATTATCTATTTTGGATGTTATTGGGCTTATTTTTACACTTTTATATTATTTTTGGGACTAACCTATTAACCGGAGGCCCAGCCCAAATTGTTGTTTTCTTTGCCTATTTTAGTGTTTCGCCGAAAAGGAATATCAAACGGAGTCCAAACGGAATGAAACCTTTGGGGGCGTTATTTTTGGAACAAACGTGATCCAGGAGACTTGGAGTGGACGTCAAAAAACAATCGAGGAGGCCACGAGGCAGGGGGCACTCCCTGCACCCTCGTGGCCCCCTCGTTGCTCCACCGACGTACTTCTTCCTCCTATATATATCCATATACCCCGCAAACATCCAGGAGCACCACGAAACCCTATTTCCACCGTCGCAACCTTCTGTACCCAAGAGATCCCATCTTGGGGCCTTTTCCGGAGCTC
The DNA here is from genome assembly GCA_034509565.1 of Triticum monococcum. Classification (NCBI taxonomy): domain Eukaryota; kingdom Viridiplantae; phylum Streptophyta; class Magnoliopsida; order Poales; family Poaceae; genus Triticum; species Triticum monococcum. Next base: position 577,320,255 of record CM067847.1, read on the forward strand.
CGCCGGAGAGGGCATTGATCACGGAGGGCCTCGACATCAACTCCATGGCCCACCGATGTTGTGTGAGTAGTTTACTTCAGACCTTTGGGTCCATAGCTAGTAGCTAGATGGCTTCTTCTCTCTCTTTGTATCTCAATACAAAGTTCTCCTTGATTCTCTTGGAGATCTATTCGATGTAATCTTCTTTTGCGGTGTGTTTTTCGAGATCCGATGAATTGTGGGTTTATGATCAAGTCTATCTATGAACAATATTTGAATCTTCTCTAAATTCTTTTATGTATGATTGGTTTATCTTTCTTCGAATTATTAGTTTGGTTTGGCCTACTAGATTGATCTTTCTTGCAATGGGAGAAGCGCTTAGCTTTGGGTTCAATCTTGCGGTGCTCGATCCCAGTGACAGAAAGGGAAATGACACATATTGTATTGTTGTCATCAAGGATAAAAAGATGGGGTTTACATCATATTGCATGAGTTTATCCCTCTACATCATGTCATCTTGCTCATGGCGTTACTCTGTTCTTATGAACTTAATACTCTAGATGCATGCTGGATAGCGGTCGATGTGTGGAGTAATAGTAGTAGATGCAGGCAGGAGGCGGTCTACTTTTCATGGACGTGATGCCTATATACATGATCATGCCTAGATATTCTCATAATTATTCGCTTTTCTATCAATTGCTCGACAGTAATTTTTTCACCCACCGTAATACTTATGCTATCTTGAGAGCAGCCACTAGTGAAACCTATGGCCCCCGGGTCTATTCTCCATCATATAAGTTTCCCATATACTTTATTTTGCAATCTTTACTTTCAATCTATATCATAAAAATACCAAAAATACTTATCTTATTATTATCATCTCCATCAGATCTCACTCTTGCAAGTGGCCGTGAAGGGATTGAGAACCCCTTTATCGCGTTGGTTGCGAGGTTCTTATTTGTGTGTGTAGGTACGAGGTGACTCGCGCGTGGTCTCCTACTGGATTGATACCTTGGTTCTCAAAACTGAGGGAAATACTTACGCTGCTTTACTGCATCACCCTTTCCTCTTCAAGGGAAAACCAACGCAGTGCTCAAGAGGTAGCAGGCGGTGATAGTCCTACTGCTTACCACCAACGTCTTATTTTGATTCGGCGGTATTGTGGGATGAAGGGGCCCGAACCAACCTTACATGTCCACACACATGAGACCGGTTCCACCGACAGACATGCAACTAGTTTTGCATAAAGGTGGCTGGTGGGTGTCTGTTTCTCCTACTTTAGTTGAATCGAATTTGACTACGGCCGGTCTTTGAAGAATGTTAAAACAACAAACTTGATGAAACACCGTTGTGGTTTTTGCGTAGGTAAGAACGGTTCTTGCTAGAAGCCCGTATCAGCCACGTAAAACTTGCAACAACAAAGTAGAGGACGTCTAACTTGTTTTTTGCAGGGCATTGTGTTATGTGATATGGCCAAGATATGATGTGATATATGTTGATGTATGAGATGATCATGTTTTGTAATATCGACAACCGGCAGGAGCCTTAGTGTTGTCTCTTTATTGTAAGAAGTGCAAGCGTAATGTAATTGCTTTACTTTATCACTATGCGTTAGCGATAGTTGTAGAAGCAATAGTTGGCGTGACGACCTCGACGCAATGACGCTATGATGGAGATCAAGGTGTCTAGCCGGTGATGATGGAGATCATGACGATGCTATGGAGATCTAGACCATAAGCACAAGATGATGGCCATATCATGTCACATTTTTTATTGCATGTGATGTTTATCCTTTATGCATCTTATTTTGCTTAGAATGACAGTAGCATTATAAGATGATCCCTTCACTAAACTTCAAGATAAAAGTGTTCTCCCAAGTATGCATTGTTGCCAAAGTTCTTCGTTTCGAAGCACCACGTGATGATCGGGTGTGATAGACTCTATGTTCACATACAATGGGTGTAAGACAGTTTTGCACATGCAAAATACTTGGGTTAAACTTGACGAGCCTAGCATGTATAGACATGGTCTCGGAACACTGGAGACCGAAAGGTCGAATGTGAATCATATAGTAGATATGATCAACATAGAGATGTTCACCATTGATGACTACCCCATCTCACGTGATGATCGGACATGGGTTAGTTGATTTGGATCACGTATCACTTAGATAACTTGAGGGATGTTTATTTATGTGGGAGTTCATTAGTAATTTGATTAATTGAACTTAATTTATCATGAACTTAGTCTTATAGTTTTGCATATCTATGTTGTAGATCAATGGCCCGACTGTTCCCCTGAATTTTAATGCGTTCCTAGAGAAAGCTAAGTTGAAAGATGATGGTAGCAAGTACACGGACTGGTTCCGTAACTTGAGGATTATCCTCATTGCTGCACATAAGAATTATGTCCTTGATGCACCGCTAGGCGAAAGGCCTGCTGCAGGAGCTGAAGTTGATGTTATGAATGTCTAGCAAGCCCGATCTGATGACTACTTGATAGTTCAGTGTGCCATGCTTTACAGCTTAGAACCGGTCTTCAAAGACGTTTTGAACGTCATGGAGCATATGAGATGTTCCAAGAGTTGAAGTTAATATTTCAAGCAAATGCCCGGGTTGAGAGATATGAAGTCTCCAACAAGTTCTATAGCTGCAAGATGGAGGAGAATAGTTATGTAAGTGAACACATACTCAAACTGTATGGATGTTACAATCACTTGACTCATCCGGGAGTTGATCTCCCAGTTGATTATGTTATTGACAGAGTTCTTCAATCACTGTCACCAAGCTACAAAGGCTTCGTGATGAACTATAATATGCAAGGGATGAACAAAACAATTCCCGAGCTCTTCTCTATGCTTAAGGTTGCGGAGGTATAAATCAAGAAGGAGCATCAAGTGTTGATGGTTAACAAGACCACTAGTTTCAAGAAAAAAGGCAAAGGAAAGAAGGGGAACTTCAAGAAGAATGGCAAGAAAGTTTCCACTCCCGGGAAGAAGCCCAAAGCTGGACCCAAGCCTGAGACTGAGTGCTTCTACTACAAAGGGACTGGTCACTGGAAGTGGAACTGCCCCAAGTATTTGGCGGATAAGAAGGATGGCAAAGTGAACAAAGGTATATTTGATATACATGTTATTGATGTGTATCTTACTAATGCTCGTAGTAGCGCCTGGGTATTTGATACCAGTCCGGTTGCTCATATTTGTAACTCGAAACAGGAGCTATGAAATAAATGAAGATTGGCTATGGACGAGGTGACGATGCACGTCGGAAATGGTTCCAAGGTCGATGTGATCGTCGTCGGCACGCTACCTCTACATCTACCTTTGGGATTAGTTTTAGACCTGCATAATTGTTATTTGGTGCACGCGTTGACCATGAACATTATATCTAGATCTTGTTTATTTAGAGACGGTTATTCGTTTAAATCAGAGAATAATGGTTGTTCTATTTATATGAATAATATTTTTTGTGGTCATGCACCCTTGAACAGTATTCTATTCTTGTTGAATCTCGATTGTAGTGATACACATATTCTTAATATTGATGCCAAAAGATGCAAAGTTTATAATGATAGTGTAACATATTTGTGGCATTGTCATTTAGGTCATATTGGTGTAAAGCGCATGAAAAAACTCCATAAGGATGGACTTTTGGAATCACTTGATTATGAATCATTTGATACTTGCGAGCCATGCCTCATGGGCAAGATGACTAAAACTCCGTTCTTCGGAACAATGGAGCGAGCTAATGACTTAATGGAAATAATGCATACCGATGTATGCGGTCCAATGAGTGTTGAGGCACGCGGAGGATATCATTATTTTCTGACCTTCACAGATGATTTGAGTAGGTATGGGTATATCTACTTGATGAAACACACGTCTGAAACATTTGAAAGTTCAAAGAATTTCATAGTGAAGTGGAGAATCATCGTAACAAGAAAATAAAGTTTCTATGATCTGATCGCGGAGGCGAATATTTGAGTCACGAGTTTGGCCTTCATTTAAAACAATGTGGAATTGTTTCACAACTCACGCCACCTGGAATACCACAGCATAATGGTGTGTCCGAACGTCGTAACCGTACTTTATCAGATATGGTGCGATCTATGTGTCCCTTACCGATTTACCACTATCGCTTTGGGGTTATGCATTAGAGACAGTCACATTCACATTAAATAGGGCACCGTTTAAATCCGTTGAGACGACACCGTATGAACTGTGGTTTGGCAAGAAACCTAAGTTGTTGTTTCTTAAAGTTTGGGGTTGTGACACTTATGTCAAAAGGCTTCAGCTTGCATCTTCATAGGATACCCTAAGGAAACAATTGGGTACACCTTCTACCAGAGATCCAAAGGCAAGACCTTTGTTGCCAAGAATGGAACCTTTCTAGAGAAGGAGTTTTTCTCGAAAGAAGTGAGTGGGAGGAAAGTAGAACTTGATGAGGTAATTGTACCTTCTCTCAAATTGGAAAATAGCTCATCACAGAAAAGCGTTCCCGTGATGCCTACAACAACTAGAGAGGAAGCTAATGATGATGATCATGAAACTTCAGATATAGTTACTACTGAACCTCGTAGGTCAACCAGAGCACGATCCGCACCAGAGTGGTACGATAATCCTGTTCTGGAAGTCATGTTACTAGACCAAGGCGAACCTACGAACTATGAAGAATCTATGATGAGCCCAGATTCTGATAAATGGCTTGAGGCCATGAAATCTGAGATAGGATCCATGTATGAGAACAAAGTGTGGACTTTGGTGGACTTGCCCGATGATCCGCAAGACTTTGAGAATAAATGAATCTTCAAGAAGACAGACGTTGATGGTAATGTCACCATCTACAAAGCTCGACTGGTCGCGAAAGGTCTTCGACAAGTTCAAGGGGTTGGCTATGATGAGACTTTCTCACCCATAGCGATGCTTAAGTCAGTCTGAATCATGTTAGCAATTGCCACTTTTTATAATTATGAAATCTAGCAAATGGACGTCAAACCTGCATTCCTTAATGGATTTATTAAATAATATTTGTATATGATGGAACTAGAAGGTTATGTCGATCCTAAAGGTGCTAACAAAGTGTGCAAGCTCCAGCGATCTATCTATGGACTGGTGCAAGCATCTCGGAGTTGGAATAACGCTTTGATGAGGTGATCAAAGCATATGGTTTTATACAGACTTATGGTGAAGCATGTATTTACAAGAAAGTGAGAGGGAGATCTGTAGAATTTCTGATATTATATGTGGATGACATATTGTTGGTCGAAAATGATATAGAATTTCTGGATGGCATAAAGGACACTTGAATAAGAATTCTTCAATGAAAGAGCTCGGTGAAGCTGTTTATATATTAGGCATCAAGATCTATAGGGATAGATCGAGGCGCTTAATAGGACTTTCACAAAGCACATACCTTGATAAAGTTTTGAAGAATTTCAAAATGGATCAGTCAAAGAAAGGGTTCATGGTTGTGTTACAAGGTGTGAAGTTGAGTCAGACTCAAGGCCCGACCTCTGCAGAAGATCGAGAGAAAATGAAAGTCATTCCCTATGCCTCAGCCATAGGTTCTATCATGTATGATATGTTGTGTACTAGACCTGATGTTTGCCTTGCCATAAGATTGGCAGGGATGTACCAAAATAATCTAGAAGTGGATCACTGGACAGTGGTTAAGAACATCCTGAATTACTTGAAAAGGACAAAGGATATGTTTCTTGTTTATGGAGGTGACGAAGAGTTCGTCGTAAATGGTTACGTCGATGCTAGCTTCGACACTGATCCGGATGACTCTAATTCACAAATTGGATACGTTTTTATATTGAATGGTGGATTTGTCAGTTGGTGCAGTTCCAAGCAGAGCGTCATGGTGGGATCTACGTGTCAAGCAGAGTACATAGCTGCTTCGGAAGCAGCACATGAAGGAGTCTGTATGAAGGAATTCATATCCGATCTAGGTGTAATACCTAGTGCATCAGGTCCAATGAAAATCTTTTGTGACAACACTGGAGCAATTGCCTTGGCGAAGGAATCCAGGTTTCACAAGAGAACCAAACACATCAAGAGATGCTTCAACTCCATTCATGAAAGGGTTAAGGATGGAGACGTAGAAATTTGAAAAGTGCATACGGATCTGAATGTAGCAGACCTGTTGACTAAGCCTCTTCCGTGAGCAAAACATGATCAGCACCAAGACTCCATGGGTGTTAGATTCATCACAATGTAATCTAGATTATTGACTCTAGTGCAAGTGGGTGACTGGAATAAATATGCCCTAGAGGCAACAATAAAGTTCTTATTTTATATTTCCTTATTCTTGATAAAGTTTTATTATTCATGGTAGAATTGTATTGATAGGAAACTTAAATACATGTGTGAATACATGAACAAATACCATGTCCCTAGTGAGCCTCTACTAGACTAGCTCGTTGATCAAAGATGGTTAAGGTTTCCTAACCATAGACATGTGTTGTCATTTGATAACGGGATCACGTCATTAGGATAATGATGTGATGGACAAGATCCATCCATTAGCTTAGCATAATGATCATTTAGTTTATTGCTATTGCTTTCTGCATGTCAAATACATATTCCTTCGACTATGAGATTATGCAACCCCCGAATACCAGAGTAATACCTTGTGAGCTATCAAACATCACAATGTAACTGGGTGATCATAAAGATGCTCTACAGGTATCTCCGAAGGTGTTTTTTGAGTTGGCATACATCGAGATTAGGATTTGTTACTCCGAGTATCGGAGAGGTATCTCTGGGCCCTCTCGGTAATACATATCATAAGCTTGCAAGCAAATGACTAAGGAGTTGGTCACGAGGTGATGTATTACGGAATGAGTAAGGAGACTTGCCAGTAATGGGATTGAACTAGGGATGAAGATACCGACGATTGAATCTCGGACAAGTAACATACCGATGGACAAAGTAAATTATGTATGTTGTCATAACGGTTCAACCGATAAAGATCTTCGTAGAATATGTAGGAGCCAATATGGGCATCCAGGTTCCGCTATTGTTTATTGACCGGAGATATGTCTCGGTCATGTCTACATAGTTCTCGAACCCGTAGGGTCCACACGCTTAACGTTCGTTGACGATATAATGTTATATGAGTTATATGATTTGGTGACTGAATGTTGTCCGGAGTCCCGGATGAGATCACGACGGACATGACGAGGAGCCTCAAAATGGTCGAGAGGTCAAGATTGATATACAGGACGATGGTATTCGGACACCAAAAGTGTTTCAGAGGGTACGGGGTACTTATCGGGTCACCGGAAGGAGTTTCGGGCATCCCCGGCAAAGATATGGGCCTTATGGGCCAAGTGAGGGAACACACAAGCCCACAAGGGGCTAGTGCGCCCTCGATAGGGCCGGTCTAAAGGAAGGGAAAGGAAATGTGAGGAGGAAAGGAAAGTGTGGAGTTGGACTCCCACTTCCTTCCCTTTCCCCTCTTTCCTTCTCCTCTTGTCCATACAAGGAAATGGGGCACAGGAGGGCAGGAGCCCTAGGGCCGGCGGCCAGCCCCTAGGCAGCCCCCTCTCCTCTCCCACCTATATATACATGGGGAGGGGCGCCACACAATGATACAACATTGTCTTAGCCATGTGCGGCGCCCCCGTCCACCTTTTACTCCCTCGGTCATATTTTCGTAGTGCTTAGGCGAACACCTGCGGAGATTACTTCACCGTCACCATCACCACACCGTCGTGCTGCCGGAACTCATCCACTACCTCGTCTTGCTAGATCAAGAAGGCGGAGGACGCCATCGAGCTGAACGTGTGCTGAACACGGAGGTGCCCTACGTTCGGTGCTCGATCGGTTGGAACGCGAAGAAGTTCGACTACATCAACCACGTTGTCAAACGCTTCCGCTTACGGTCTAAGAAGGTACGTAGACACACTCTCCCCCTCTCGTTGCTATGCATCTCCATGGATAGATCTTGCGTGTGCGTAGAATTTTTTTTGTTTTCCATGCAACATTTCCCAACACATAAACCAACATGTAAATGACCACGGCTCCTTGCCGAAAAATGAAGAGGGAGGTGTCAGCCTTGGACGTGTGAAACCCAAGCTGATGGAGTCGATCACTGAGGAGAGAGTACCAAGCCCGTACATAAACCTAGTATAAATCTTTGGTAGCGCTCGTTCGCCTCCAAGCACATGTTCCCGTCCGTGTCTATGTCTGGCAGTCGTGAGACCAGGGAAGTGAAGGTCCGGTTGCTGGCGAGATACGGTCGGGCATCGAACTTGAACTATCCCACATGGGACACGAGGCACCGATGTCTCCTATGCCCTACTCTTACTTGTCAGAGTCCATGGCCTCGATGTCGCCGATCGAGGTGAGGTCCATGATAGACTCCTCGTGTCTGGAGCGTGACAACTCTACGACTTGCCGGCAGCGTTGGTGGGTGCTGGTCACCCGTAGTGGCTCCGCAGCGGCGTGCGACTCCGCCTCCGCAGCCTCTGAAGGAAATATGCCCTAGAGGCAATAATAAAGTTATTATTTATTTCCTTATATCATGATAAATGTTTATTATTCATGCTAGAATTGTATTAACCGGAAACATAATACATGTGTGAATACATAGACAAACTTAGTGTCACTAGTATGCCTCTACTTGACTAGCTCGTTAATCAAAGATGGTTATGTTTCCTAACCATAAACAAAGTGTTGTTATTTGATTAACGAGGTCACATCATTAGTTGAATGATCTGATTGACATGACCCATTCCATTAGCTTAGCACCCGGTCGTTTAGTATGTTGCTATTGCTTTCTTCATGACTTATACATGTTCCTATGACTATGAGATTATGCAACTCCCGTTTACCGGAGGAACACTTTGTGTGCTACCAAACGTCACAACGTAACTGGGTGATTATAAAGGAGCTCTATAGGTGTCTCCAAAGGTGGATGTTGGGTTGGCGTATTTCGAGATTAGGATTTGTCACTCCGAATGTCGGAGAGGTATCTCTGGGCCCTCTCGGCAATGCACATCACATAAGCCTTGCAAGCATTGCAACTAATAAGTTAGTTGCAAGATGATGTATTACAGAATGAGTAAAGAGACTTGCCGGTAACGAGATTGAACTAGGTATTGGATACCGACGATCGAATCTCGGGCAAGTAACATACCGATGACAAAGGGAACAACGTATGTTGTTATGCGGTCTGACCGATAAAAGATCTTCGTAGAATATGTAGGAGCCAATATGGGCATCCAGGTCCCGCTATTGGTTATTGACCGGAGACGTGTCTCGGTCATGTCTACATTGTTCTCGAACCGTAGGGTCCGCACGCTTAAGGTTTCGATGACAGTTATATTATGAGTTTATGAGTTTTGATGTACCGAAGGAGTTGGAGTCCCGGATGAGATCGGGGACATGAAGAGGAGTCTTGAAATGGTCGAGACGTAAAGATCGATATATTGGACGACTATATTCAGACATCGGAAAGGTTCCAAGTGATTCGGGTATTTTTCGGAGTACCGGGTAGTTACGGGAGAAGTAATAGGCCTTGATGGGCTTTAGTGGGAAGAGGAAAAAAAGGCTGCTGCTCCCCCCTCCCCTCTAGTCCGAATTGGACTAGGGAAAAGGGGGCCGGCCACCTTTCCTACTCCTCCACTTCCTTCTCCCTTCGTCCCCTCTTGGTGGACTCCTATTAGGACTTGGAGTCCTAGTAGGACTCCACACCTGGCACGCCTCTCCTATGGCCGGCCTCCTCCCCCTTGCTCCTTTATATACGGGGGCAGGGGGCACCTCTAGACACACAAGTTGATCATTGAGATCATTCCTTAGCCGTGTGCGGTGCCCCTTGCCACCATATTCCACCTCGATCATATTGTTGTAGTGCTTAGGCGAAGCCCTGCGTCGGTAGAACATCAAGATCATCACCACGCCGTCGTGCTGACGGAATTCCTCCCCAAAGCTTGCTGGATCGGGGCCCGGGGATCGTCGTCGAGCTGTACGTGTGCTAAGAACTCAAAGGTGCCGGAGTAACGGTGCTTGGATCGGTCGGATCGGGAAGAAGACGTACGACTACTTCCTCTACGTTGTGTCAACGCTTCCGTTGCGATCTACGAGGGTACGTAGATCCCACTCTCCTCTCGTTGCTGTGCATCACCATGATCTTGTGTGTGCGTAGGAAATTTTTTGAAATTACTGCGTTACCCAACAATGGTATCAGAGCCTAGGTTTTATGGTTTGATGTTATATGCACGAGTAGAACACAAGTGAGTTGTGGGCGATATAAGTCATACTGCCTACCAGCATGTCATACTTTGGTTCGGCGGTATTGTTGGATGAAGCGGCCCGGACCGACATTACGCGTACGCTTACGCGAGACCGGTTCTCCCGACATGCTTTGCACAAAGGTGGCTTGCGGGTGACTATTTCTCCAACTTCAGTTGAACCGAGTGTGGCTACGCCCGGTCCTTGCGAAGGTTAAAACAGAGTCAAATTGACAAACTATCGTTGTGGTTTTTGATGCGTAGGTAAGAACGGTTCTTGCTCAGCCTGTAGCAGCCACGTAAAACTTGCAACAACAAAGTAGAGGACGTCTAACTTGTTTTTGCAGGGATGTTGTGATGTGATATGGTCAAGACGTGATGAGATATAAGTTGTTGTATGAGATGATCATGTTTTTTTGAAGTTATCGGCAACTGGCAAAAGCCTTATGGTTGTCTCTTTATTGCATAAGATGCAAGCGCCAAATAATTGCTTTACTTTATCGCTATGCGATAGCAATAGTTGCAAGAGCAATTGTTGGCGAGACGACCACGTGACGACACATTGATATATATCAAGATGATGGAGATCATGGTGTCATGCCGGTGACGATGGTGATCATGACGGTGCTTCGGAGATGGAGATCACAGGCACAAGATGATGATGGCCATATCATATCACTTATATTGATTGCATGTGATGTTTATCTTTTATGCATCTTATCTTGCTTTGATTGACGGTAGCATTATAATATGATCTCTCACTAATTATCAAGAAGTGTTCTCCCTGAGTATGCACCGTTGCGAAAGTTCTTCGTGCTGAGACACCACGTGATGATCGGGTGTGATAGGCTCTACGTTCAAATACAACGGGTGCAAAACAGTTGCACACGCGGAATACTCAGGTTATACTTGACGAGCCAAGCATATACAGATATGGCCTCGGAACACGGAGACTGAAAGGTCGAGCGTGAATCATATAGTAGATATGATCAACATAGTGATGTTCACCATTGAAACTACTCCATCTCACGTGATGATCGGACATGGTTTAGTTGATTTGGATCACGTGATCACTTAGAGGATTAGAGGGATGTCTATCTAAGTGGGAGTTCTTAAGTAATATGATTAATTGAACTTAAAGTTATCATGAACTTAGTCCTGGTAGTATTTTTTAAATCATGTTGTAGATCAATAGCTCGCGTTGTTGCTTCCCTGTGTTTACTTTGATATGTTCCTAGAGAAAATTGTATTGAAAGATGTTAGTAGCAATGATGCGGATTGGATCTGTGATCTGAGGTTTATCCTCATTGCTGCACAGAAGAAGTATGTCCTTAATGCACCGCTAGGTGACAGACCTATTGCAGGAGCAGATGCAGACATTATGAACGTTTGGCTAGCTCAATATGATGACTACTTGATAGTTTAGTGCACCATGCTTAATGGCTTAGAATCGGGACTTCAAAGACGTTTTGAACGTCATGGACCATATGAGATGTTCCAGGAGTTGAAGATAATATTTCAAGCAAATACCCGAGTTGAGAGATATGAAGTCTCCAACAAGTTCTATAGCTAAAAGATGGAGGAGAATCGCTCAACTAGTGAGCATGTGCTCAGATTGTCTGGGTACTACAATCGCTTGGATCAAGTGGGAGTTAATCTTCCAGATAAGATAGTGATTGACAGAATTCTCTAGTCACCATGACCAAGTTAGTAGAACTTCGTGATGAACTATAGTATGCAAGGGATGACGAAAACGACTCCCGAGCTTTTCATGATGATGAAATCGATGAAGGTAGAAATCAAGAAAAACATCAAGTGTTGATGGTAGACAAGACCACTAGTTTCAAGAAAAGGGCAGAGGGAAGAAGGGGAACTTCAAAAAGAACAGCAAGCAAGTTGCTGCTCAAGTGAAGAAGCCCAAGTCTGGACCTAAGCTTGAGACTGAGTGCTTCTACTGCAAAGGGACAGGTCACTGGAAGCGGAACTACCCCAAGTGATTGGCGGATAAGAAGGATGGCAAAGTGAACATAAGTATATTTGATATACATGTTATTGATGTGTACTTTACTAGTGTTTATAGCAAACCCTCAGTATTTGATACTAGTTCAGTTGCTAAGATTAGTAACTCGAAACGGGAGTTGCAGAATAAACAGAGACTAGTTAAGGGTGAAGTGATGATGTGTGTTGGAAGTGGTTCCAAGATTGATATGATCATCATCGCACACTCCCTATAATTTCGGGATTAGTGTTGAACCTAAATAAGTGTTATTTGGTGTTTGCGTTGAGCATGAATATGATTTGATCATGTTTATTGTAATACGGTTATTCATTTAAGTAAGAGAATAAATTGTTGTTCTATTTACATGAATAAAACCTTATATGGTTACACACCCAATGAAAATAGTTCGTTGGATCTCGATCGTAGTGATACACATAATCATAATATTGAAACCAAAAGACGCAAAGTTAATAATGATAGTGCAACTTATTTGTAGCACTGCCGTTTAGGTCATATTGGTGTAAAGCGAATGAAGAAACTCCATGCTGATGGGCTTTTGGAATCACTTGATTATGAATCGGTTGATGCTTGCGAACCATGCCTCATGGGCAAGATGACTAAGACTCTGTTCTTCGAAACAATGGAGCGAGCAACAGATTTGTTGGAAATCATACATACTGATGTATGTGGTCCGATGAATATTGAGGCTCGCGACAGGTATCATTATTTTCTGATCTTCACAGATGATTTGAGCAGATATGAGTATATCTACTTGATGAAACATAAGTCTGAAACATTTGAAAAGTTCAAAGAATTTCAGAGTGAAGTGAAAAAGCATCGTAACAAGAAAATAAAGTTTCTATGATCTGATCGTAGAGAAGAGTATTTGAGTTACGAGTTTGGCCTTCAGTTAAAAACAATGTGAAATAGTTTCACTACTCACGCCACATGGAACACCATAGTGTAATGGTGTGTCCGAATGTCATAACCGTACTTTATTAGATATAGTGCGATCTATGATGTCTCTTACCGATCTACCACTATCGTTTTGGGGTTATGCATTAGAGACAGCTGCATTCACGTTAAAAAGGGGCACCATCTAAGTCCGTTGAGACGACACAATCTGAACTGTGGTTTAGCAAGAAACCAAAGTAGTTGTTTCTTAAAGTTTGGGGTTGTGATGCTTATGTGAAAAAGTTTCATCCTGATAAGCTCAAAACCAAATCGGAGAAATATGTCTTCATAGGATACCCAAAAGGAGACTGTTGGGTACACCTTCTATCACAAATCCTAAGGCAAGACATTCGTTGCTTATAATGGATACTTTCTAGAGAAGGAGTTTCTCTCGAAAAAAGTGAGTGGGAGGAAAGTAGAACTTGATAAGGTAATTGTACCTTCTCCTTTATTGGAAAGTAGTTCATCACAGAAATCTGTTCTTGTGGCTCCTACACCAATTAGTGAGGAAGCTAATGATAATGATCATGAAACTTCGGATCAAGTTACTACCGAATCTCGTAGGTAAACCAGAGTGGTACGGTAATCCTGTTCTGGAGGTCATGTTACTTGACCATGACGAACCTATGAACTATGAGGAAGCGATGATGAGCCCAAATTCCACGAAATGGTTTGAGGCCATGAAATCTGAGATATGATCCATGTATGAGAACAAAGTATGGACTTTGATGGATTTGCCCAATGATCGGCAAGCCATAGAAAATAAATGGATCTTCAAGAGGAAGACGGACGTTGATAGTAGTGTTACTATCTACAAAGCTAGAATTGTCGCACAAGGTTTTCGACAAGTTCAAAGTGTTGACTACGATGAGAGTTTCTCACCCGTATCTATGCTTAAGTCTGTCCGAATCATGTTAGCAATTGCCGCATTTTATGAAATCTGGCAAATGGATAAACAAAACTGCATTCCTTAATGGATTTGTTAAAGAAGAGTTGTATATGATGCAACCAGTAGGTTTTGTCAATCCTAAAGGTGGTAACAAAATATGCAAGCTCCAGCAATTCATCTATGGACTGGTGCAAGCATCTCAGAGTTGGAATACACGCTTTGATAAGTTGATCAAAGCATATAGTTTTATACAGACTTGCGGTGAAGCCTGTATTTACAAGAAAGTGAGTGGGAGCACTACAGCATTTCTGATAAAGTATATGTGAATGACATATTGTTGATCGGAAATAATGTAGAATTATTCTGTAAAGCATAAAGGAGTGTTTGAAAGGAGTTTTTCAAAGAAAGACTTCGGTGAAGCTGCTTACATATTGAGCTCCAAGATCTATAGAGATAGATCAAGACGCTTGATAAGTTTTTTCAATGAGTACATACCTTGACAAGATTTTGAAGTAGTTCAAAAATGGAGCAGTGAAAGAAAGATTTCTTGCCTGTAGTACAAGGTGTGAAGTTCAGTAAGACTCAAAGCCCGACCACGGCAGAAGATAGAAAGAGAATGAAAGTCATTCCCTATGCCTTGGCCATAGGTTCTATAAAGTATGTCATGCTGTATACCAGATCTATTGTATACCCTGCACTGATTTGGCAAGGGAGTACAATAGTGATCTAGGAGTAGATCACTGGACAGCGGTCAGAATTATCCTTAGTGAAATAAGGATATGTTTCTCGATTATGGACGTGACAAAAGGTTCGTCGTAAAGGGTTACGCCGATGCAAGTTTTGACACTAATCTGGATGACTCTAAGTCTCGGTCTAGATACATACTGAAAGTGGGAGCAATTAGCTAGAGTAGCTCCATGCAGAGCATTGTTGACATAGAATTTTGCAAAATACATGTGGATCTGAATATGGCAGACCCGTTGACTAAGATTCTCTCACAAGCAAAACATGATCACACCTTAGTACTCTTTGGGTGTTAATCACATAGCGATGTGAACTAGATTACTGAATCTAGTAAACCCTTTGGGTATTGGTCACATGGCGATGTGAACTATGGGTGTTAATCACATGATGATGTGAACTATCGATGTTAATCACATAGTGATGTGATCTAGATTATTGACCCTAGTGCAAGTGGGAGACTGAAGGAAATATGCCCTAGAGGCAATAATAAAGTTATTATTTATTTCCTTATATCATGATAAATGTTTATTATTCATGCTAGAATTGTATTAACCGGAAACATAATACATGTGTGAATACATAGACAAACTTAGTGTCACTAGTATGCCTCTACTTGACTAGCTTGTTAATCAAAGATGGTTACGTTTCCTAACCATAAACAAAGTGTTGTTTTTTGATTAACGAGGTCACATCATTAGTTGAATGATCTGATTGACATGACTCATTCCATTAGCTTAGCACCCGATCGTTTAGTATGTTGCTATTGCTTTCTTCATGACTTATACATGTTCCTATGACTATGAGATTATGCAACTCCCGTTTACCGGAGGAACACTTTGTGTGCTACCAAATGTCACAACGTAACTGGGTGATTATAAAGGAGCTCTACAGGTGTCTCCAAAGGTGGATGTTGGGTTGGCGTATTTCGAGATCAGGATTTGTCACTCCGAATGTCGGAGAGGTATCTCTGGGCCCTCTCGGCAATGCACATCACATAAGCCTTGCAAGCATTGCAACTAATGAGTTAGTTGCAAGATGATGTATTACAGAACGAGTAAAGAGACTTGCCGGTAACGAGATTGAACTAGGTATTAGATACCGACGATCGAATCTCGGGCAAGTAACATACCGATGACAAAGGGAACAACGTATGTTGTTATGCGGTCTGACCGATAAAAGATCTTCGTAGAATATGTAGGAGCCAATATGGGCATCCAGGTCCCGCTATTGGTTATTGACCGGAGACGTGTTTCGGTCATGTCTACATTGTTCTCAAACCGTAGGGTCCGCACGCTTAAGGTTTCAATGACAGTTATATTATGAGTTTATGAGTTTTGATGTACCGAAGGAGTTCGGAGTCCCGGATGAGATCGGGGACTTGACGAGGAGTCTCGAAATGGTCGAGATGTAAAGATCGATATATTGGACGACTATATTCGGACATCGGAAAGGTTCCGAGTGATTCGGGTATTTTTCGGAGTACCGGGTAGTTACGGGAGAAGTAATAGGCCTTGATGGGCTTTAGTGGGAAGAGGAAAAAAAGGCTGATTCGCCCCCCCTCCCCTCTAGTCCGAATTGGACTAGGGAAAAGGGGGCCGGCCACCTTTCCTACTCCTCCACTTCCTTCTCCCTTCCTCCCCTCTTGGTGGACTCCTACTAGGACTTGGAGTCCTAGTAGGACTCCACACCTGGCGCGCCTCTCCTATGGCCGGCCTCCTCCCCCTTGCTCCTTTATATACGGGGGCAGGGGGCACCTCTAGACACACAAGTTGATCATTGAGATCATTCCTTAGCCGTGTGCGGTGCCCCCTGCCACCATATTCCACCTCGATCATATCGTTGTAGTGCTTAGGCGAAGCCCTGCGTTGGCAGAACATCAAGATCGTCACCACGCCGTCGTGCTGACGGAATTCCTCCCCAAAGCTTTGCTGGATCGGAGCCCGAGGATCGTCATCGAGTTGTACGTGTGCTAAGAACTCGGAGGTGCCGGAGTAACGGTGCTTGGATCGATCGGATCAGGAAGAAGACGTACGACTACTTCCTCTACGTTGTGTCAACACTTCCGTTGCGATCTACGAGGGTACGTAGATCACACTCTCCTCTCGTTGCTGTGCATCACCATGATCTTGTGTGTGCGTAGGAAATTTTTTGAAATTACTGCGTTACCCAACAGCCTCGGCCACGAGGGCTGCAGCTGCCTCCCGAGCCATCTGCCCAGCACGGTGGACACATCGTGCCATAACAGCGGACGGGCCAGGACCAAGCATGCAGCTATTTACCTCCGACTCGGAACTCGTCGCCATGGGGAAGACACACCACTGGAGGGGTTGCACCGCCGCCCCAGCATTGGGGCGCTAGATGGACCGCATCGCATCCAGATCCAAACATTATTTGCGCGGACACAATAGAATCCCGCCGGATCGAGTCTGATCATGGTCGGGCGGGCTCCTCCTGGGAGCGGCGGAGAGCCATGCGGATGGCCATCTCCTCCTCAGGCTCGCATGGGACAAGGTCCCAGTCCACAGATCAGGGAATCTCAGAGTTGGGTCCGCTGCCCGTCATGCCGGAGAAGACCAGAGATCGCCGGAAGGGAGTTTGGGGGGAAGGGGGGTCGAGTGGAGTGGAGTGGCTAGGGATTGGACCGAGATGCGGATGAGAACAAATATATGTCAGACTGCAGTGGGCTAGGTGAGCCGGACCCGACATTGCGAATGATCCCATATCCGCCCTAGATTTAGGCTGGATATGGGGGATGCCAGCCCGGATGTACAGGGCGAGTTTAAGGCACTTGGTTGGGTCACAATTTTGAGACCGGTCACTGACCGGGCTGTTCGTCCAAATGTACAGGGGATTTGAGGAGTCCGGTTATAGATGCTCTTATACAACGACCGTACATACATGCACACAATGTTTAACAGGTTTGTATTGTAGCCTCCCTAGTGGGACCATATTTGCAAGTTTTGGGGATATGCAGGAGCAGGGTATCACAAAGTGAGACGAGTACACGTTCTGGATTCCGGATTTAGTCAATAATTTACCTGTCATACACTGCGGCAAAAAGGCAGAACCGTTAGATCAAAGATTCCATATTTCACCCTTCCCTTGATAACTTTTTTGGACATACAACTGTTATCAGAAGCCTCCCTCTCCCTCCCCCCCTTCCCCCTCCGGCGTCGCCTCCTCGGCAGCGCAAGAGGGGCCGCTAGGCGCTGTGCCTCTCCCTGGCCGCTCGTTGGTCGACATGAGCTCGTCACCCTCGCTGCCTGCCGCCCCCCTTCCTTTGACCACAACAGGGGCTTTGGATGCCTTCGCATTCAATGCAATGGGTGGATCTCCGCCTACCACCTTCAAGGAGGCCTTGCTCTGTCCGCCGCGTGATTTGGGGCCTTCATTGGCGCCGCTGGGCTTGGGGCCACGTGCTGATGTGACCTTGCATCCCAGGCTTCAATCTATGGCCTCCATACCTTCTCGGATCTGCCCTGCCCCTGCTCCTTCTCGCATTGATGGGGATGGCTGGATTATGGTGGGAAGGGGGAGGCGCCCCCCCTTTTATCTGCGACCCCGCCCCCGCTTTTCTTCCCAGCCCAAGCCATCTCACTTCCGCGAGCTCCTCCGCAAGAAAGCTAGAGGCAAATGCTTCAAATGTTTTGAGCCCAACCACCAAATCGCCTCCTGCAGCAACCTAGCCAAGTGCCTTTTGTGCGGAGAAGTTGGACACAAGGCGAGGTGGTGTTTCGCCAAGTCAAAGTCTCCAGCCCCGCGTGCTTCTACGCCCCTTCCTCCGCCACCGCCGGGCCCTCCTCCACGTGGTGCTGTGCATGCACCCATGGAGGCTCCAGCCGCTGATGTTGAGGTGCGGCGCGGCTTGGTGACGGCCACTGCTCGGCGCACGGCGGAGATGGCTGAGGCGGAGCGCCGGCTTGCCAGATGTGGTGTGGCGGCGGTCGTCGTTGCCTTCCACCCTCCCATCGAGCTGGCCGCAATCCGATGGGCGATGGCGCAACGCTTCCGTATCCATCAGGACTCGGTCAAGGTGTCGCGGCGGGCACTGGGCGAGTACCTCCTCATCTTCGACGATCTGCATGCCCGCGATGAAGCCATGGCAATTCAAGGTCCGCTTTCCATTGGCCGGATCTCCTTCCTGTTATCGGCATGGACGCGCTTCCGCCGTGCAAACCTAGTCAAGATGTTATTCAAGACTAGGGTCTGCCTCGGGGGAGTGCCTGAGCATGCTTGGGACGTGGACTCCGTGCGCAATCTATTTGATCCGTCCATGCTCATTGATGGAATCGATACGGAGGTGCAATCTGAAGAGGAGACAGGATGCTTGCGGCTGTGGGTGTGGATGGATGACATACAGAAGCTCAAAACCAAAGGAATTCTGCAACTGGAGGAGCCACGGGAAAGAGGATCGCCAGGAATGCATTATCCCGAGATTGGGATTCTGGAGGAGCAGCCAGAGAGATGGGGGCAAGTTGGACTGCTTGGTCATCCCGTTCTCATCCATCTGGACAGGGTCATAGACTTCCGCTGTCCACCGGAGTCTAGTTTGGACAGCAGCCAGAGTAGTCATAGCGGCATCAGTGGGATCCCTTCTGAGATGTCTGCGTGTCCAGAGTGGCCGGCCATGTGGGGTTACCGTTGGTATATGAACTACGAAGACGGCGACTTCCCTCCGCCCCCAACAAGAGCTCCAGCACAGTCGCGCCTCCGCTTCCCCCCCTCATGGTGGTGGCAGGGGAGGGGACGGAGCAGGCCAAAGGGGTCGGCGCTCCTATGGCGGTAACAACGGGAACCACGGCCATGCTCCATCCCAAGCTGGTTCTTCCCGTGGCGGCGGCGGACAAGCGCAGACCGGCGGTAGAAGGTTGTACCATGGCACAGGCGGTGCTGCCATGTCATTGATTGACATCGAGCCAATCGTTCCTTCGGCTGTCTCCGGCGACCCCTTCTTGAGCTCTATAGGCGCACCCACTCTGTTGAACTGCTTAGAAGAAAACCAGGAAAGGCTGACATCAGCCACTTCTTTGGCAACTGAAGCGCTTCGGGATGAAGAGGGACAGATGGGCAGTTGCCATTCCTTCGCAACTTCGGGACTGACGGCCCAGCATGCTGCCAATGTTGCTGGCCACCCTGCGCAAGCTCTGGCGAGTGCTGCTTCCACTGTGCAAGCTCTGGTGCTGCCCACTGCAACTGGCGCTGACCATGAGTTGGCGACAAATACATGTTTGAATGGAATATCCAAGTCCGATTCCCTTGCAGCTTGTGATCCCCCGAAGACCAGCAGTGCATGAGATGATGGGCCGCTAGAAACCGAGAAGGGCCCGACCGGGCCCGAAATGATGCATGTGCTACAGGAGTACACAGGCCAACCGCAAGATGGGCTGAGCCAGCCCACGACTCTGGAGGTGATGAATACTGAGGAGGTGCTTGCAGATCCTAACCAAATTTCCTCTTTCCTTGACTCCATCAGCGCTCCTGCCTCCTCTTCTCATCAACCGCTGCTGGACAAGGCTCCGCCGCCGCCCGTCGCACCTCCTCTCCTGATGCCACCTCACCCTCCTCCAACCACCTCCGTCGCTGGCTCTCAAAGGAGCAGTGGGCGGCTCGCGGCCAAGCCCACTAAGGGACTCAGCTCCATGGACAAGGCTCGACTGGTCCTAATGAAGAAGGAAGGAATACTAGTCGGGGACGGGCCACCCACTCCTGACGCGCTCCAGAAATACAAGGATCTGTACAAAGAAGAGCTCCCCCAACGCTTCATCGATGTTGTCACCGCGCTGGTGGAAGCGACTGCAAGGGGAAAGAACAAAGCACCGCTTTCCAGGATGGGGGCTGAAGGACAAGCTTTGGTTGTCTGAAGTTTGGTTCGATTCATCTAGTGTCCCAACTCTTTTTTATGTTGAGTCAATTTCCAAGTTGTAGCTCTCTGCAGTTAGTGTATTTGATTGTTCGTTCGCTGAATTCAGTTGTAGTATTGTTGTCAATGTACTGGGTTAGCAAGGGGTTGTGCTGGTGGTCCTGGTCTGCTGGAACTGATTGCAGATTGAATAGGATGATGTTTGAGAGGATGTTGTGGTGTTCGTCTCTGGCTGTGGGCTGGGCAGCGGCTTGGCAAAGAGTGTTATTTTGTTTATGGATTTAAACATACTCACTTGGAACGTCGGGGGGCTGCACAACCCTGCAAAAAGAAGAAATGTTGCGAAGTTGATTGCTGAATTGAATTGTAACATAATTTGCCTGCAAGAGACAAAGCTGGAACAAGTTGACAGGGCATTGGTGTCTAAATTTGCTAGTGCTTGTTTCGCAGACAATTTCATATTCAAACTAGCCGGTGGTTCCAGAGGGGGTATTGTTATAGCTTGCTCTGGTGATTTCGCCATTGCTCCAATGTTGGCAATCCCAGATGAGTTCTCCCTATCGGCGACAATGATTGATAGATCGACCAACGCCTCCTGGTCGATCACTGGAGTGTATGGCCCGCAGATGGCTGTTGAAAAACGCAGATTCTTATCAGAATTAGCTGCTCTAAAACCTCGTATGCTGAATGAATGGCTAGTATTGGGAGGTTTTAACCTTATTTGCAAGGCAGAGGAAAAGAGCAACTCCAACATTAACTTGGGGCTGATGGCACAATTCAGAAACACTATTGATTTGATGGAACTGAGAGATTTGCCTCTATCTGGTAAAAAATTCACTTGGTCTAATGAGCGAGCCGGCAGAACCTTGTCCAAGATCAATCGGGTACTTATTTCCAATGATTGGGAACTTAGATATCCTCAGTATCAATTAAACCCGGCATCCTCGGCTATCTCGGATCACTCTCCCTTGTTACTAAAAAAGATGGATGCCAAGGTTTATAAGGGCTTCAGGTTCGAGGCATATTGGCTCAACATGCAAGGAATTGATTCTGTGGTATCGCAAAGTTGGAACAAGGCCCTGAGATCATCTGATCCAGTGAGAAGATTCCACATAAAGCTTTCCAGGACAGCTAAGGCTCTTAGGGCTTGGGACAAAGCTATCAAAGTTTCTTCTAATATTGCTTTCAATGTGGCCAATGAGGTCATTTTTCAACTGGACCTAGCTATGGAGGACCGAGAGCTATCTGAGGCAGAATGGGCTCTCCGAAGATTTCTTAAAGCCAGATTGCTGGGACTTGCGGCGCTGGAAAGGATTAGATGGCGTTAACGCTCCAGAATCACTACAATTAAAGCCAGTGATGCAAGCTCCAAATTATTTCACCTACGGGCGAATGGAAGAAGAAGAAAAAATCGCATTCCTGTTCTGAGAGGGCCACAAGGGGATGTGTCTGATCATAGGCTGAAAGAAGGCATCCTTTTCAACCACTTCAAAAACCTGATAGGCACACCAATGAATGAGAGAAAAGTTATGAATTGGGATTTGTTCCAGCACCCTTCAGCTGATTTGCAACATCTGGAAACACAATTCAACGAAGATGAAATCAAAGCTGCCGTTTTTGATCTGCATGATGAGAAGGCTCCGGGGCCAGACGGCTTCATTGGCAAATTTTTCAAACGCTTCTGGGACTTAAGAAGGGAGGATCTGGTAGCCGTGGTGCAGCAATTATATTGCCTTAGGGGGGGTAATTGGAAACTACTTAACTCTGCCCACATTGTCCTTCTGCCAAAGGTTACGGCTTCCATTCACGCCTCTGACTACAAACCTGTGAGTCTGCTACACAGTTTTGCCAAGATTTTCTGCAAGCTACTTGCAAATCGGTTAGGCCCGGAGCTGCAACGACTAATATCCTGCACCCAAAGCGCATTCATCCGTGGAAGATCTATTCAGGATAACTTCCTCTATGTTAAGAATACCATCAGAGATGCACATAAGAGAAAGATTCCACTGGTGTTCCTAAAACTTGACTTTGCTAAGGATTTTGATACAGTTAGTTGGCCATACCTGATTGATGTTATGAAGGTGTATGGTTTCGGGCAAAGATGGAGAGATATCATCAGTTTACTACTTGCTTCCTCGACCTCTCGGGTTCTTCTCAACAGGTCACCCGGGCCTGCTTTTGCACACAGAAAAGGATTTCGTCAAGGAGACCCGTTGTCACCAATGTTGTTTATCTTGGCAATGGATCCGCTCCTCAGAATTCTGGACAGTGCAACTGCTCAGGGTATTCTAACTCCGATGCCACGGAATGTTGCAAGAATGAGGGCCAGTCTTTATGCGGATGACGCAGCAATTTTTGCCTCTCCGGATCGCCGGCAGATTGAGGCCATTATCAGAATTCTTGATGTATTTGGGAGCATCTCGGGTCTTACTATCAACCCCAATAAATGTGTGATTTACCCCATTCAGTGTCAGCAAAGTAGTGTACAAAATCTGATAACCAACTTTGGAGGTTCAGTGGGTTCTTTTCCCTGCAAATACCTGGGACTACCTCTGTCCATGAGAAACTTGAGATGAACAGAGCTGCAACCTTTATTGGACAAGTGTAAATCCAGATTAGCTATCTGGAAAGGGAAGCTGATGAACAGAACGGGCAGACTAGAGCTGATCAATTCGGCCCTCACAGCCACCATCACATATTTTCTCACTGCTTTCTCTCCCAATAGCTGGTTCACCAAGAAATTTGACAAGTTGAGAAGAAATTTTCTATGGAGCATAGAAGAGGAAGCACACGGAGGAAAGTGCCTTGTCAACTGGAAGCGAATCTGTGCGCCACTAAGCATGGGTGGCCTGGGAATCAAGGAAATACACGCTTTTGGTCGGGCGCTAAGACTGCGATGGCCATGGTATGAATGGGACAATCTGGACAGGCCATGGAAAGGGACCCCGATTCCTTGCAATCAAATGGACCTGAATTTATTTGCGGCCTGCACTTCGATTTCGCTCGGAGATGGTAATTTGGTGAATTTTTGGAAGCATAGATGGTTACAGGGCCGAGCACCCAAGGAATTGGCCCCTGAACTATTCCAGATGGCTAGGTCCAAAAGACTTTCTGTTAATCAGGCCCTTAGTGGAGGTGCTTGGATGAGAGGCCTTCAGGTTATCAACTCTTCTGTTATGCTAGACTCCTTTATTGATCTCTGGATAAAAGTGCAGTCCATTTCGTTGCTGCCTACACCCGACAAGATTATGTGGAAGCTGACAGCCAATGGGGAATACTCCGCAAAATCGGCTTACCATGTGCAGTTCCTAACTCGCATTCCTCAACCTCACCTTCAGAACGTGTGGAGAATCAGAGCAGAAAAGAAATTCAAACTCTTCATCTGGTTACTCCTTCAAAATAGGCTCTGGACTGCTGATCGGTTGAATGCAAAGAATTGGGATCACATTGAGTTATGCGTTGGCTGTGATCAAATTTTGGAATCTGCACATCATTTGGTTCTCGAGTGCCCTTTTGCAAAACAGATTTGGCATGAGGCAAACCACACTTATCCACTAGTAGCCCAGGCTTCAATGAGCGCCACCTCTATTTCCTCCTGGTGGAACAAAGTGGCGAAGCTAAAGAAAAAAGGCCAACCGGTTGATGAGTGCACAGCGGCTGCATATATTGCTTGGAATATTTGGCTTGAGCGAAACAGAAGGATATTTAAGGCCATCAATCAATCCAGTTCGGCTGTACTCCTTAGAGCGAAAGATGAGTTGAGCCTCCTGATGGAGGCATGGGAGTAGTAGCTAATTGGGTAGCGGGGCTGTT
Source organism: Triticum monococcum (assembly GCA_034509565.1). NCBI lineage: Eukaryota > Viridiplantae > Streptophyta > Magnoliopsida > Poales > Poaceae > Triticum > Triticum monococcum. The sequence continues at coordinate 577,344,735 of CM067847.1, forward strand.
AGCAGCACTAGGCTACCAATATTAGCTTTTTTGTTATTTTGCTCTGATCTCGTTATGCCCCCCCCCCCTCTTATCTGGTTGTTGATCCTCTACTGGCAACAATGTACAGTTTTTCCCCCCTACTATAATGAAAAAGGCAGAACACCTGCCAGTTCCCGCTCAAAAAAAACCCTTCCCTTAAAATAAAGAAAAAAGAGGAGATGTCATACTTCAGGTAGTTCACTTCTTCGTGTACACAAACACCTGAAAAGACACTTGTACTAATACAAAATATCTACAGTGTATTAATGAAATGGACAGCCGTTTACATGAAACTGGCCTCCGAGCTGAGCGACCAATGTAACAAAGTGAAATTAATGTTCAAAAGGGCCCATGCAAGAACACATCACAAAATCGTTTAGCCATTTGCTACTACAATGATCAACAAACGAAGCACAGCTGACAACAACTCATCCGGCCTCCTGAGAATTTTCCTCGCCTTCTGCTGGACTTCCTTGGCCCCCCTCATCAGTTTCACTGTTAAGTACTTGCTCGTCCCTCTTAATTCCACCACTGCTAATATGATCACTGAAGCATAAAAATCTTCATTTTAGTACCTAAATGGCATCTTCAATACACACAAACAAAGATGGACATAGCTGATAGAAAATCTAAACCTTGCAATTGACATCTTAAGCAAACCTAATTACGGTCCGCAATGATACTTTGAATTGAGAATTTCAGTATTCGAATGCATACATGTGTATCAAAGTTACTTTAGTTTGCCATCTGGTCTCAGTTAACCATTTCTTATGCAGTCAATATAAGTAACATTAGATTGGCGATGCATTTTAATGTTCATGATTTATCATTTTGGGCATTGCATCCAATGGTTTGTACTTGATGGCTAAACAACAAGAAGTACTTACCCAAGATAAGATTCAGCTGGATCTCCATGAACAGAACTAACTGAGGGTGGATCAGCACCATTTTCTGTATCTACCCTCCCATAGCTTGGCACAACTGTCGAAAGTATTCCAGTCAGTACAATGTAATCTAATTTCTTTTGACGAAAATGTATTACAGAGAATGAAAAAGGTACAGAGAAGAAGAGTGAAAAAAGGGAACAAAAGAGCAAACGAGTCTTACAAGGTAATATTCCACACATAATAGGAATATGGACAGGTTGAGGGTTACCTCTAACACTATCGCATCTTGGCCTTAGCTTTCCTTTCAAATTGTCTCTCTTTTCTCTGTAAGCTTTCACCCTTGTTACCAGCTCCCATTTATCATTCTCGGTAATCTTACAGCCTTTCCTGATAGCCATGTGTTTTACAGCAACATCTGCCCTCCCCAGGAGCACCTTCCTGCAGTGCATACAGTAAAAAGAATCTAGGGCCAGTTCTTTTCGGCGATTCTCCCAGAATCGCCCCCCTCCCCAGCTTCTCCCAGAATCACCACTCCATATTTTTTTTACAATCCTATCTAGTTAAGGTCTAATTAGTTAGGATTGTAAAAAACATATGGAGTGGTGATTTTGGGAGAAGTTGGGGAAGGGGGCGATTCTGGTAGAATTGCCCAAAAGAACTGGCCCCTACACGGCCTTCTCTTTCCACTGGCACAGCGAACCCTTCCCAAACGGGATGAGGGCTAAAAAATCCAGGAGGATTTATGCCAGGAACATCTTCAGGAGGCTTATTGAGCTCCCAGAACCTCGAGCCACAGGCTCTTTCCTGATAAATGTTGTATCCTAGAAGAATTGCATACACGAAAGGGTTGAGTACTGGATAAGTGCAAGAGAAGTAGACAGAGAAATTAATCACATATACAATGTGTAACCAAATTCTTTTTTAGTGAAGTCCAAGGTCTCCTACAGAATGACAGAGAAAACTCAAACACGAAATAAAAGATGTTGCACTCCTGTAGAACCCCTTAATTACATTGCCCTACATCATGGAAAGGCATAGGATAACTGGATAGACTAATTGGAGCAGATAATTCGTCTAATTCGACAGCTATTTTCTAAGGCGTGCATTGCACAGGTTTCCAACAACACCTTGTTAGACTTTTAATCCCGTAGAAAATACTAAACAGATCGTAAGCCTAACAATTAGATCACCTAGTAGCATAGATCACAGAGATGGATTAGGTTCTTACCAGCAATGGAAGCAGCCATTGGTGTCGACGGTGCGAAGTCCCGTGCCTGCTCGATGCAGGCTTGATGCAGGCTCGGTGAAGTTGCTCGTTGCAGGTAGCGGTGTCCCTCCGGGCGCCACTGGCACTGCCCTGGGACAGGGGCAGAGCTAGGAGATGATCTTCCCGTCGTGCAGTGCTCCCCCAGATCGGTTAGGGTTTAGGGATGTGGGGAGCAGGAGTAAACCGTACGAGAACTGGTCTAGCGTAGGTGTCGACTGCTCCCCCATCTTTTTATGTGCGCTGGCGACAGGGGACCAAAACCATAGTTGGTTAGGGTGCCCCCGATCAGGGCGCGTAAGTTGAGATCGAGGGGTACGAACGTTGGTTCATGGCCTCCCTGTTTCTCTCTTTAACGTAACTTTATTTCTGGTCTTTTATTTTCGTTTTGGCCCATTGGGCTTCTAGATCAATACCAATATTCTCCCCCTTGATCGTTAGGCTCAATGACTTTTGTCCATTCTCCATAGGAATAATATACTAGAGTAAGGTGTTACAACAGCCGATGAAAAGCCATTGAACCTCAATATTCATAGCACACATCCTATTTCGAAAAGGAAACATTTTACTTAATTGGGAGTGGTTTATATTAGCGGTCCCATAATTCCAGAATCAAGAGGCTTCCAATAATCCCATGCCGGCTACATGCTCACGAAATATATTGGTTGGCAAGCCTTTAGTAAGCGGATCCGCAAGCATACGTGTCGTACTGATATGCTTAACATTAATAGTTTGATCCTGGATTCTATGTTGGACAACATGGTACTTTAGGTCAATGTGCCTGGGAGCAGCACTTGACTTGTTGTTATTCGCATAGAAAACTGCGGGTTCATTATCGCAGTACAATGTCAGTGGTTTGGAAATGTTGCCAACAACTTTAAGTCCGGGAATGAAATTCTTTAGGAATACAGCCTGCCCGGTGGCCTCAAAACATGCTAGATATTCTGCCATCGTCGTAGATGAGGCAACTATCTTTTGCTTGGAGCTTTTCCACGATATGGCTCCTCCAGCGAGTGTGAATATATAACCTGACGTGGATTTCATACTATCCACACACCCGGCAAGATCAGAGTCTAAATAACTAATAACTTCCAGGTTATCGGACTTTCTATATGTAAGCATGAAATTTTTAGTACCTTGCAGATAACGCAAGACTTTCTTTGCGTCCTTCCAGTGGTCCGGTCCTGGATTAGATTGAAATCTGCCAAGCATCCCGGTTACAAAAGCTAAGTCAGGGCGTGTACATACTTGAGCATACATGATGCTTCCGACAGTTGAAGCATAAGGAACCAATTTCATCTGATCAGTTTCATTTTGGTTCCTCGGACATTGGAATGTCCCAAACTTATCGCCCTTAACTATGGGGGCAGGTGAGGAAGAGCACTTATGCATATTGAATTTCTTTAGTACTCTCTCAAAGTATACCCTTTGCGATAGTCCTAATGTTCCTTTGAACCTATCTCGATGAACCTCGATGCCAAGGACATACGAGGCTTCACCGAGATCCTTCATGTCAAATTTTGATGACAGAAATCTCTTGGTCTCATGCAGCATATCTTTATCGCTACAAGCCAATAGAATATCATCCACATATAGGACTAAAAATGTGAACCTACTGCCTTTAAATTTAACATATATGCAGTTGTCCACTCCATTCTCTTTAAAACCAAAAGTTCTAATAATCTCGTCGAACTTTAGGTACCACTACCTTGAAGCTTGCCTGAAGCCATATATGGATTTCTTTAAACGACATGCCATGTGTTCTTTTCCTTCCACGACAAAACCTTCAGGTTGACTCATGTAAACTTCTTCTTTTAAGTCACCATTCAGAAATGCCGTGTTGACATCCATTTGATGCAGCTCCAAATCATAATGAGCTATAAGTTCCATGACAATTCTGAAAGAATCTTTGGATAACACAGGCGAGAAGGTCTCCTTATAATCGATTCCTTCTCTTTGTGTAAAACCTTTTGCTACAAGTCTCGCTTTGAACCTTTCGACGTTCCCTTTGGACTCATATTTGGTTTTGTAGACCCACTTGCAGCCTACCCTTTTGGCTCCATCAGGAACTTCTACTAAGTCCCAAACATCATTCGAGCTCATAGATTTCAATTCGTCTTCCATGGCTACCAACCATTTGGACGAGTCTTCACTTTTAGTGGCTTCTTTATATGAGGTCGGATCTTGTGCCTTCCCTATGTCATTTTCATCCTCACACATGAAAGTGACATAATCGCTAGAGATGGCCTTTTTCTTTTCCCGTCGTGATCTTCTCGTAGGCTCATTAGTATGTGCATTTTCTCTTGCCCGAGAAGGTTGAGGATTAACATTGGGTTGAGGATCATCATTTGGCTGAGGATCCTCATCATGCTGAGGATATTCATTATGATGAGGCTCCTCGTCGGATTGAGGATCCACTTCAGGTTCAGGATCACCAGTAGGTGTCTCATGCATATTAGGCATAGGGATTAAGTTCTGTTGGATAGTTGGGGATGGAACGTACACCCGCTTCTCCTCAAGATCAATCACCCTAACCTCAGTGACTTCATTATCCTCAAAAAACACCGCTTGCCTGGTTTCCACAAACTTGGTGGTATGACCTGGGCAATAAAGGCGATATCCTTTTCCTCTATGAGGATACCCAATGAAAAAACAACTAACCATCTTTGGGTCCAATTTCTTAATATGTGGATTGAATACTTTAGCTTCAGCCGGGCAGCCCCACACTCGTAAGTAATTCAAGCTCGGTTTCTTTCCCGCCCACATCTCGTAAGGTGTGCTCGGTGTTGACTTAGTTGGAGCAAGATTTAGGATGTGTGCAGCTGTTTTCAATGCCTCCATCCAAAGGCTTACTGGTAAGTTCGCATGACTAAGCATGCTACGTACCATATCCATAAGAGTGCGGTTGCGACGCTCAGCTACACCATTTTGCTGAGGTTCACCAGGCATTGAATATTGGGCAATTATTCCATTTTCAGCAAGATATTTTGCGAACGGTCCTGGAATTTGCCCATAAGGAGAATGCCTGCCATAATATTCTCCCCCGCGGTCAGACCGTACTACTTTGATCTTTAGGTTGAGTTGATTTTCAACCTCGGCTTTATAAATCTTAAATTTGTCCAAAGCTTCGGATCGATCACGTATGGGGTAAATGTAGCCATAGCGAGAGAAATCGTCTGTGAAGGTAATGAAAGAATCAAAACCATCCATAGACTTTACGTTAAAAGGTCCGCATATGTTAGTATGAATAAGTTCAAGGACCGATGTGGCTCTTACTGCTCCTTTCTTAATTGTTTTCACATATTTTCCCTTAATACAGTCAATACAATTGCATGTATCAGAGAAATCTAGCGGATGAAGTATTTCTTCTTTAATCAATCGTTCCATTCTCCCCCTCGAAATGTGGCCCAAGCGACGATGCCACAATTTCGAAGAAGGATTGATACTTCTCCCATTCTTTTTATGATTGCGTTCATTCATATTCATTTCGTAGAGATTCACACACATAGGATAACCGGAAAGATTTAACATATAAAGTTTGCCTCGTCGGACGGCGAGACCAACATCCTTATTACAATACTTTAAAAAACATTGTTTCTCGCCAAAGGTACAATGAAATCCAAAATCATCTAAACATGAAACTGAAATCAAATTCCTACTCAAAGTAGGCACATAAAGAACGTCCTTGAGCTGAAGTAGGAAACCAGTGTGCAACTTTAAGGTGAGGGAGCCCACGGCTTCAACTTCAGCCTCCTTCCCATTCGCGACATTAAGTCTTCTTGTTCCCTTTAGGGTGTGGCTTATATGGAATCCCTGCAAAGAATTCGCGACATGAACAGTCGCACCTGAGTCAATCCACCATGTAGATTCAGAAAAATCAACATATAGAGATTCATCTACAAGAGTGATCTCCTCCTTACCCTTTTTATCCAGCCACTTAAGAAAACCTGGACAGTCTACCTTGAAATGATTTGGCTGCTTGCAAAAATTGCAAAGTCTTTCTCCAGCGGCATTTGTAAGATTAACTGAAGTAGCCGCTGAAGGTGCGGTACATGAACAACTTGCCTCATTGCATTGCTTAGGCTTTGGAGGATTCTTTTTGGAATACTGCTTTTTGTTGGGCACATTATTGTTATGAGTATGGTTTTCATGCTTCCTCTTTGCAGAGTTAACATGGAGAGCTTGATCTTTCTGCTCACTTTTCATTCTCGCTTCCTCCTAAACGTAATGTGCAATGAGTTCAAATAGTTTCCATTTGGTTTCAGGAGAGTTATAGTTTATCTTTAATGGATTGAATTGTGAGGGTAGTGACCTAAAAACTAGGAGCACCAGAAGCTCTTCGCTCAAGTCACACTTCATGGTTTTAAGCTTTGCCGCGGCATTACTCATACTTAAGATGTGCTCCCTCACATTTCCATGCCCGTCATATTTTGCAAGCAGCTTGTGCAAAAGCTCATCTGCATACACTTTCTCTGAGCCCTTAAATTGTTCTTCCACCGATTTTAAATATTCAGCGGCACTTTCATTGGCAGGAATAGCCCCTTTAATCTCAGTCGAGATGGAGAAGTTCATAATTAGGAGCGCCATTCTGTTTGACCTCTCCCACTTCTCAACTTTAGTATCATAATCTTTCTTAAGCTCAGCATACCCAGTGGCACCCTTTGCAGGTTCCACTGGTTTACTTTCCCTCGGTGCGAGGTCAACCTCATGCCATCCGAGGTGCAAAAGCAACGAGTCCTTCCACGATTGGAAGTTATTCCCAGTAAGTGGCTCGATCTCGAGGCCACGAGAACTGGAAGCTGTCATGATTTCGAAATATCATAAGTAAAGGAAAAGAACATCATAATTAAATTAAATTGCACAAAAATTAACCTACGTTGGTTCGATCAATTTTCATGCAAAAATCAACTTCAAATTATATCACCGTTGGGCAGAAAATAATAAGGAATTAACTGAGTGATTCAAAAAATGTAAAACAACGTTGGTCTGTATTACAAAAATGATCACATTAATCTCATGTGTAATATCAATTTTCCAACATTAATAATTCACCATTTATTGATATTATAATGGGATGAACATAAATGTGCCATAAAATGACACAAACATTAATTCATAAAAGTTTTCTAAATAAAATTTCGAGTTGGTTCCATTTCATTCAGAAAACTAAACCATAATTTTCAGAATCATTTTTCTGGCAATTTTCTATTTATAACAGTGCAAGAACGTTTTGGAAATAATCATAATACGGAAATACACTGAATAAATAGAAAACGCACAGAAACTTCAATTTTAGCCCAAAACCCCACGGCAATCCATTGTGCAGTCGGCCCAGCAGCGAATAAGCTCATAATAATTTAAAAAAACTGTCAGTGCTAGGCCAAGACAACTTGGGCCAAGGCCCGGCTGCGAATACAGCCCGTTAAGCGGCCGAAGGCCTGCCCTGAGCTGCCCGTCGTTCTCAGCCGTCCGATCGATCTGACGGCTGTGATCGTTCCGCTTAGAACAAAATTGGCGGGGTCAAACCCTAGTCCTCATTTCCCCATCTCCTCCCGATTTTTTCGCTCCAGAGAGTGAGAGAGCGACCACGCGACGGCGCCGGCGAGACGCGCTCATACAAGAGGACACGGCGGCGCGAGGCCCGCCGGACGTGGCGACGCGAGGTTCGCCGGACATGGCGACGCGGCAGCTTCGCTCGCCGAAGCAGCGTGCAAAAGGACTTCGTCCCGTGCGCTCCTCCGTCGAGCGTAGCTCTAGTGACGCGACGGCGCAGCGGTGCTGGCGGCTCCGGCGCAAGCCTTTTAGCGGCAACGGCGACGTGCTGAGCGCAGGGTGCCCTGCCACGCACGCGTCCATGGACGCATCCATCGATGGCTGTTGCAGGCACTGCTTTCCGCGCGCCGTCCGGGAGACGACGGCGTCGCCGGCGTCGGGATCCAGAAGGGGAGCACCGGCGCGGCGTCATGAGGTAAGCCCCGACCCATTTTGCCTCTTAATTTCAACATTTTGCCTCTTAATTTCAACATTTTGCCTCTGTTTTGAGGATTTCACAAATAGGAAAAAAAACTAGGGTTCCAAAATTGGGGAATTTCTAGAGTTAGGGTTCGGCTGACTTTAACTTCCCAATTCATCAAGTGCTAAATGCTAACAGGAACTAAAACCAGTGCTTGTTGACAAAACTTGAAGCAGAAGCGTGGCATAATAAATTAAGAGAACATGATTGATCATAACCATTTGTTAATTAGCACAAATCCGTAGCAAATTAGACTTTAACCGAAACCACTTAACCCTAGATATGGATATTCACTTTAATCAGAGGAGATTGACTATAACCTTTAATCTTTAACCTTTAACGGTGATCATCTGGGCTTAATATGTGCACTTTAACATAACCAAAAGATCAATAGGGATCTAATCTAGGCTTAACCTTGCTCAAGATACCATTGTTAGACTTTTAATCCCATAGGATATACTAAACAGATCGTAAGCCTAACAATTAGATCACCTAGTAGCACAGATCAGAGAGATGGATTAGGTTCTTACCACCAATGGAAGCAGCCATTGGTGTCGACGGTGCGAAGTCCCGTGCCTGCTCGATGCAGGCTTGACGCAGGCTCGGTAAAGTTGCTCGTTGCAGGTAGCGGCGTCCCTCCGGGCGCCACCGGCACTGCCCTGGGACAGGGGCAGAGCTTGGAGATGATCTTCCCGTCGTGCAGCGCTCCCCCAGATCGGTTAAGGTTTAGGGATATGGGGAGCAGGAGTAAACCATACGAGAACTGGTCTAGCGTAGGTGCCGGCTGCTCCCCCATCTTTTTATATGCGCTGGCGACAGGGGACCAAAACCATAGTTGGTTAGGGTGCCCTCGATCAGGGCGCGTAAGTTGAGATCGAGGGGTACATACGTTGGTTCGTGGCCTCCCTGTTTCTCTCTTTAATGTAACTTTATTTCTGGTCTTTTATTTTCATTTTGGCCCACTGGGCCTCTAGATCAATACCAACATTCTCCCCCTTGATCGTTAGGCTCAATGACTTTTGTCCATTCTCCATAGGAATAATATATCAGAGCAAGGTGTTACAACAGCCGATGAAAAGCCATTGAACCTCAATATTCATAGCACACATCCTATTTCGAAAAGGAAACATTTGACTTATTGGGAGTGGTTTACATTAGCGGTCCCATAATTCTAGAATCAAGAGGCTTCCAATAATCCCATGCCGGCTACATGCTCACGAAATATATTAGGTGGTAAGCCTTTAGTAAGCGGATCCGCAAGCATACGTGTCGTACTGATATGCTTAACATTAATAGTTTGATCTTGGATTCTATGTTGAACAACATGGTACTTTAGGTCAATGTGCCTGGCAGCAGCACTTGACTTGTTATTATTCGCATAGAAAACTGCGGGTTCATTATTGCAGTACAATGTCAGTGGTTTGGAAATGCTATCAACCACTTTAAGTCCGGGAATGAAATTCTTTAGAAATACAGCCTGCCCGGTGGCCTCAAAACATGCTAGATATTCTGCCATCATCGTAGATGAGGCAACTATCTTTTGCTTGGAGCTTTTCCACGATATGGCTCCTCCAGCGAGTGTGAATATATAACCTGACGTGGATTTCATACTATCCACACACCTCACAGTGCTCCTAAGCTACCAAGCTTCACATCAGCTATATTAGCCATCTACAGGCATGAAAAGCTACCTGAACTTTGCAGTATAGACAACACAGTGAAAAACAGAAGACTAGCCTCTTCTTTAGGTATCATACCTCTTGAAGTTTCAAGTTCAGTTTGGCTTCTCTGCTCCTCCTGTGAAGAGACTGTCACACCCTCTTTCTCCCTACAAAATTTCAATTCTTAGGCTGTATCCTTAATTAGTTTCTACCAACTGTAAAAAAAAAACTATTCATCTTGTTCTTCAGATTTCTGCAAAGTAGAATAATAGTATTGAATTAAAAAAGTCTCTAGCCTATGCCTGACGACCCCCTTTTGGAAATACATGACACTGGTGGAAACGTTCAGTCATACTCATTTAACCTTGAACTTTATAGTACAGAAATAAATGTTAGGACTGGTCAAGCGAAAATACTATTATTAGATATTTGATGAGAAATATCCTAGTTATCTATTTGTTTACCAAGAAATACTACTCCCTCCGTTCTGATTTACTCGTCGTGGTTTTAGTTCAAATTTGAACTAAGACCACGATGAGTAAATCAGAACTAAGACCACGATGAGTAAATCAGAACGGAGGGAGTATTACTCTTGGCCCTCTATTAGTCAAAATCTTCCCTAAGATTTGCACGCAAAGTCGCAAATGCGAGACTGTCGGGATATTTTCCAGTAGTAATAGAAACTGGTATTCAGAATTCCAGTCTGTACAGGCAGACTATAGCACTAGAGACAAGAAATTAAAAATGAGTTTCAGGGTAGTAATACCGTATTGCTGAGCTTGAGCAGGTTTTGCTCTTAGGGCCCCAGCTGCCCTCACTGCCCTTCACCTGCTGAAGAACACAGCTCTAGAAATTTACGATACATCACAAGCACAACTGATATTACAATACGGTGCAGTGAAACCTTGATCATACCTTCTGTAGTGCGCATTCACTGTAATGGCAGTTACAGAGTGGACTCCCTTTCGGCGACTGCTGGCTTCCCTTCCCGCTCTTGGCCAAATTACTAGATGTAGGACCTTCACAGTCTGTGCCATCAGTGGTCAGGTAGCTGAAAAAAAGGGCAAATTGAGATGAAAAACTGGAATATTTCCAAAAACAAGCTCGTGGCAAAATCTACATAAAGTTTCACTTTCATCAGAGATTCTGAGGCATTATCACCATATTATCGGACTAACGATTGTATGAGGAACTGTGTAAGATTTATTTGTACCTTGACGACTGGGCAGCACTGTTCCCTGGTACCTTTGCTTGCGGCCATTCGCATTTAACCTGAACCTGAGAAACGAACAAATGGCAAGGACTCCTCAATCGAACGCGGAACAATAATCGAAAAGCAAAAGAAACAGGGAAGATTGACATCCTACAGAACATAACTAATGATTGTGCCTAGATGATGAAATTAACCCAAATGTAACCACCGCGGTTGAATTTTAACGCAAATTAACGACAACCAAGAATCCAATTCGCTCATTTTTTTTCTTTTTTTTTTCAGGAACACACAAGCTGTGCGTCTTCTGTATTAGGATTGAGACTTGAGAGTAAAAAACACGGGTTCTGTGCATGTATTACGTACAAGAGAAACAATACGCTTACGGAAGCATCCACCCTAGGGCTAGTACGAACTGATCCTAATCCTAAATTCCTAATCTCAACTTTCACCGCTCCACTCTTGTGGCCAACATCCAGAGAGGGTGACCTCAACTTTCAACATGTCTGAAGAATCGAGAAGTGGGCATGACGAACTCACCTCCGTCAGACGTGGAAGGTGAGGCGATCCTCGGATAGGCTCCACGACCCAGTGCATCATCGTGCTGACGTTGTCGAAGTCGTCGACGCTGACGCCGTTGTTCCAGCAAAGGTAGCCCCCCGACCCGTTGGCGCGGAGTTAGCGGCCGGCGACGTTGCGGAGCAGGACGTTGTTCCCGGCGTTCGCCCCGAAGGCCTGCCACATGATGGCCTTCACCTCCCGTCGGTCGTAGTCGCGCTGCTCAGCGCGGAAGCCGCAGTGCCCGTGCGACGCCGGCGCGTCCGTGGCGGCGAGGTAGCGGCGGCAGGCGGCGCTGTGGAGGAACAGGTAAACGGCACCGCCGCCGCCGCGGTAGATGCGCACGACCCACGTCGCGTTCATCGACTCGCCGCGCCCGCTTAGGGAGACGCCATGCCGGTCCTCGTCGGCGTGCAGGTACGTGTCGTGGACGCGGCTTCGCAGCCGCACGTGGTGGCCGTCCTGGAACTGGTCCATCGCTCGCCGGTGGCGTACCAGCGCGGGGCAGGAGCGGGGTGCGGTGGAGGCGGGGAGGATGAGTTCTTGATTTCTTGGCCTACTGGGGCTCCGGCGAGGACAAGCGAAAGCTGTTAGTTGCGTTGGGCGCCAAAGCGAGAGTATTTCAAGGTGGCTGACGCCGTTGCCGTGTGCTCAGCCTTTTTTGGGCTTGCGGGCTGTAGCCCAGCGCTATCCAGCGGACAATCGTCCACAACACAACACTGTTTCTAAAAAACTTTTTTTTGCGGGGGTTTCTAAAAACTTTTATTTTGCCTCGCAACGATCAACACCACTTGGCGTGCTCTCAGCCATTCGCCACGTGTCGCACTCTGGACGCTCCCTTCAAATTTTGTTTTTTTTTTCGCACGCGTTTTTGGCTTTTTTTAACGGTTTTTTCCAGGTTTTTCGACGTTTTGGTTTTTCCCCGATCATTTTTAGCTTTTCGATCAAAAAAATTTGGAAAAAAAATTTTGCGCGAGAAAACACGTTTTCTTTTTTTATTTTTTCTGTGAAAGTCACAGTTTTTTTCCGCGAGAGGCACAGTTGTGCTTTCGTGAGAGTCATGGCCGTGCCTCTCGGAAAGGGAAAAATAAAACATGTTTTTTTTTCTTTCACGAGAGTCACAGTTTTGCTTCCGCGAGAGGCACGGTTGTGCTTTCGCGAGAGTCACGGCCGTGCCTTTCGGAAAGGGAAAAACAAAACACGTTTTCTGCTTTTTTTTCTTTCGCGAGAGTCACGGTTTTGCTTCCGCGAGAGACACGATTGTGCTTTCACGAGAGTCACGGCCTTGCCTCTCAGAAAGGGAAAAAAATATGTGTTTTCTGTTTTTTTTCTTTTGCGAGAGTCACAGTTTTGCTTCCACGAGAGGCACGGTTGTGCTTTCGAGAGTCATGGCCGTGCCTCCCGGAAACGAAAAAAACGTGTTTACTATTTTTTTTCTTCCACGAGAGGTACGGGTGTGATTTCGCGAGATGCACGAGCGTGCCTCTTTCGGAAAAAGAAAAAATCCGTGCTCCCGGTTCGGTTTTTTCGCCTGGTTTTTTCGTGAAAAATATAGTTCGTCAAAACCTATCAACATGGGATCTATTTTTTAAGATCTTGACGCGAGGAATGCAATGGTGAAAACGGTTCGAGATTTGGACGCACAATTTAAAAGATAAAACGTTTTCAATAAACGGATCTACAAAAAAGGGAAAACTCCCAGGTTGCCACAAGTGACACACTGCATGTGCGCCACTTGTCGCGACCTAGAAAGTGGAGTGTTCTTTGCAACGAGTAATTCTTAATTAGTGATTTCGCCCTTTCATGCTTATTTTGGTCAATTATTGCTGAGACTTTTGGTATCTGTGTACCTGATTCTTTTTTTTATTGGGTGTGGCTAGGTTGCTGAAATTTGAGATGGGCTTTAGGCCCATATACAATTTCTGAAAATCTCTAAGGGCTCATGTGAGTTTATGGGCACTAGGTAAGTGGAGGTGGGAAGTTTAGTCTCACCCCGGAAGTGGAAGAGGAGTTGGACCTCTTTATAAGGGACGTTATTTCACATGCTATTGGAGCTTGAGAATAGAAGAGGCCCTCATGCGCTCCTCCTCCGCCGCCCGCCGTGCCGCACCCGCCGCGACGCGGATTGTGGGATTGAGCCGAGATCACACCTACGTGCTTATTTTTGTGAGTCACTAACGGAGAGTTTCTGATAGCTGGGGCGCAATCTAAGACGTCGGGTTGTGGGCTGTCATGGACTCGGACGTGGGTCGAGCCCACGTCTCTCCACGCGGCTGCCCCTATATAAGTGTGCGGTGTCTCCCAACCCTAGCCGCCACGAACAGATCTCATCTGCTCACGTGCACACCCACCGTCGTTCCCTTACTACTGCTGCCGCCGGTGACTCCACCCCGTCTGTCGCGTACACGGTCGACGGGAGAGCATGTCTCCGAAAGCACGCCCTTCTGGTTCCTGTACGGGTGAGGGGCGGATAGATTTTTGGGCAGCGACTACGCGACTGCTCGCTTCTGATCCGCTACTTCCTCTACTCCTGCATCGCCCTCATCATCACCATGTCGACCGACGCCGAATGTGTCGCCGTCAAAAAGCTCGAGGCCGACAAGAAGGTCGCTAAGGACACCGCCACTACCGCGGCGACTTCTGCATGGCCTACTGGAGGATATAACTCGTTTATCCCGCTCCTACTATTTTCTGTTATAGCTATGCTAGCGTTAAACGTAGATGTATCTGCCATTAGCATAGCATATGCTTTCGTGATCCAATATCAGCATGTTCTTAATTCTGTCAATGCCATACTAGTAATTTATTTATGGATTAAATTTGTCAAAAAATTTCCTATTTACTCAGCAATCCAAAAACCTAATATGTGTAGGAATTTTTTGGCAAGTGGCTTTGCCGCTGCACTCAAACCGGATAAGTTTACCGGTACGTATTTTAAGCGCTGGCAGACTAAGACCACTTTATGGCTCACGGCTATGAACGTGTTCTGGGTCACCGGTGTCTCCACGGGAACGATTGCTCCTAAACAGGAGAAGCCGTTTAAGGAGGCCATAGTTGTGTTTCTCGGAGCAGTTCTTAGCGTGATCAGAGATAAACTGATCGACACATATTTACATGTGCATGTCGCCAAGGACTTGTGGGAGGCGCTCGAATATAAGTTCGGGGCCACCGATGCCGGGAGCGAGATGTATATTATAGAGCAGTTCCGCGATTACAAGATGGTTGAAAACCGTCCTGTATTGGAGTAGGCTCATGAGATAATATGCATTGTTAAGGAGCTTGAGCTTCTTAAGTACGAGTTACCGGGCAAGTTTGTCGCGGGCTGCATAATCACTAAGCTCCCTAATTCCTGGAGGAACTTTGCCACCACTCTGAAACATCAGAGGCGTGAATTCTCCGTGGAGGATGTCATTGGCCATCTGAGTGTTGCGCGGAATTCAAGAGCAAACGACTCACACGGAAAAGGGGTCAAAGGAATTTCTGTTGCCAACATGGTTAACCAGAGGAACCATAACTCCCACAAGCCCAAGGGAAAGAACGGTGTCCAACACAATACCGACTTTAAGAAGAAGGGTAAGAAGACCTTCCAGAAGAACAAGAAGTATGAGGGCTGCTTTACTTGTGGTTCGATTGAACACTGGGCCAACAAGTGCCCTAACAAGTACAAGAAGTCAGGACAGGACTCCAAGTCTACCAACATGATTGTGGGCAACAATGAGAATGGTGCACCTGGGTACGGTAATTTATTTACTGTTTTTCAGTGTTTCAGTCCACCGATTGGTGGGTGGACACAGGTGCAGGTGTTCATGTGGGTGCTGACATTTTATTGTTTCCTTCTTACCAGGTCATAGGCCACGGGTCCGTATTGATGGAGAATGGCGCGAGTGCTTCTGTTCATGGTGTTGGCACAGTCGATCTCCGGTTTACTTCAGGAAGGATCGTGCAGCTTGTCCCCGCCATCAAGAAGAACCTCGTTAGTGGCTCCCTTCTATGTAGAGAAGGGTTTAAATTGGTTTTCAGGTCTAATAAATTAGTTGTTACGAAATATGGACTCTTTGTTGGAAAAGGTTATGAGAGCGGAGGGATGTTCCGCCTTTCTCTCGCAGATTTTTGTAATAAAGTCGTGAACCATATTCATTTGAATGTTAATGAATCTGAAGTTTGGCATTCACGTCTTTGTCACATTAGTTTTGGTGTTATGACACGGCTAGCCAAGTTTGATTTAACCCCGAGTTTCACTTTAGCCAAAGGTTCTAAGTGCCTTTCATGTGTGCAAGCTAAGAAACCTCGCAAGCCTCACAAGGCCGCGGAGGAGAGACACTTGGCGCCATTAGAACTCATACATTCTGATCTTTGTGAGATGAATGGTGTGTTGACTAAAGGTGGAAAGAAATACTTCATGACATTGATAGATGATTCCACTAGATATTGCTATGTGTATCTGTTAAATACTAAAGATGAAGCTCTACACTACTTTAAAATCTATAAGACAGAAGTTGAGAATCAACTTGAAAAGAAAATTAAACGAGTCCGATCAGATCATGGTGGAGAGTACTTCTCGAGTGAGTTTGATTCTTTTTATGTGGAAAATGACATTATTCATGAGAGGACGCCTCCCTATTCACCTCAGTCAAACGGGGTTACCGAGCGGAAAAACCGTACTCTAACTGATTTGGTTAACGCCATGTTAGATACATCGGGTTTATCCAAGGCATTGGTGGGGGAGGCTATATTGACGGCATGTCATGTCCTGAATAAAGTTCCAACAAAGGATAATGAGATCACTCCCTATGAGAAATGGGTGAAGAGAAGAACAACACTTTCGTACTTGCGTACATGGGGCTGTTTGGCGAAAGTCAATGTGCCGATCCCAAAAAAGCGTAAGCTTGGACCCAAGACTGTGGAATGCATTAATTGGGCTACGCTAAGAACAACGTTGGCTATAGATTTCTACTAGTGAAATCTGAGGTACCTAACCAGAAGGTTGGTACAATTATGGAGTCTAAGAATGCTACGTTCTTTGAGGATATTTTTCCTATGAGAGATATGTAAAGCACTTCTAGACAGGAATCTGAGGAGACTCTTGAGACTCCCATTCCTATGGATTATTATGAACGAACACATGATGAAAATACTGAGGAGGATGACGAGGAAACCCTTGGTAGGGGCAAGAGACAAAGGACTGCAAAGACCTTTGGTGATGATTTCTTCGTGTACCTCGTGGATGATACTCCCACTTCTATTTCAGAAGTGTATGCCTCTCCAGAAGCTGACTACTGGAAGGATGCGGTCCGTAGAGAGATGGATTCCATCATGGCTAACGGGACATGGGAGATCGCTGAGCGCCCTTATGGTTGCAAACCATTATGATGTAAGTGGATGTTCAAAAAGAAATTTAGGCCCGATGGTACGATTGAAAAATACAAGGCTAGGGTTATGGCCAAGGGCTATGACCAGAAGGAAGAGGAAGATTTCTACGACACTTATTCACCTGTGGCTAGGCTGACCACCACTCGAGTATTACTCTCATTGGCGGCCTCGCATGTTCTTCTCGTCCACCAGATGGATGTTAAGACGGCTTTTCTGAATGGAGAGCTAAACAAGGAAATCTACATGCAACAGCTAGATGGCTTTGTGATAGATGGTCAGGAAAGAAAGGTGTGCAGGTTGCTGAAATCTTTATATGGCCTGAAGCAAGCACCTAAGCAATGGCATGATAAGTTTAATACAACTCTGACATCTGTTGGTTTCATTGTTAATCAGGCTGACAAATGTGTATAATATCGCCATGGTGGGGGCGAAGGAGTTATAATATGCTTGTATGTTGATGACATACTGGTATTCGGAACCAACATCAAAATCATTGAGGAGGTCAAGTCGTTTCTGTCTTAGAACTTTGAGATGAAAGACCTTGGTGTGGCTGAT
Organism: Triticum monococcum; assembly: GCA_034509565.1. Lineage (NCBI taxonomy): Eukaryota > Viridiplantae > Streptophyta > Magnoliopsida > Poales > Poaceae > Triticum > Triticum monococcum. The sequence goes on from CM067847.1 coordinate 577,362,274, forward strand.
GTTATCTTGAACATCAAGCTAGTGAGAGATAATGAGGGTGGGATTACACTTCTGCAATCCCACTATGTTGAGAAGGTGTTGAGTCATTTTGGATATTCGGACTGCACACCATCTCAAACAACATATGATCCTAGCGTGTTGATTCGAAAGTCCAAAGGCACGGCTATAGATCAATTGAGATACTCTCAAATCATTGGTTCACCGATGTACCTAGCGAGCGCAACGAGGCCTGACATCGCGTTTGGTGTGAGAAAACTGAGCCGGCTTGTTTCCAAACCGGGTGATGTACATTGGCATGCTGTTGAACGAGTTATGCGCTATCTGAAAGGTACTATGAACTATGAACTTCACTATACCAGAGACCCGTCGGTACTTGAAGGGTATAGTGATGCAAATTGGATCTCTGATGCTGATGAGATGAAGGCCACAATTGGGTATATGTTTACTCTTGGAGGTGGCGCTGTTTCCTGGAAGTCTTGCAAGCAAACGATCTTAACGAGATCGACAATGGAAGCAGAATTAATAGCATTAGACACATCTGATGTTGAAGCGGGGTGACTTCGAGGTCTTTTGACGGGCTTGCCATTGGTTGATAAACTGGTTCCGGCTATCCTTATGAACTGTGACAATCAGACTGTCATCACCAAGGTGAAGAGTTCAAAGGACAACATGAAGTCCAACAAACACATAAGAATGAGATTAAAAGCTGTCAGAAAATTAAGAAACTCCAGAGTGATAGCGTTGGACTATGTCCATACGGCTAAGAATCTGGCAGATCCCTTTACGAAAGGGCTATAACGTGTTGTGATAGATAATGCATCGAGGGAGATGGGTATGAGACCCACATGAGTTGCCATGGTGGTAACCCAACCTATGTGATCGGAGATCCCGTGAAGTAGATCCTGGGAAAACAAGCCAGTGGTGAACTAAGGAGAGTAAATATACTAACCCACTCCGTTGGAGATGCAATACTCTCAAGATTGTATGGTAGGATGACTGTTGTCTTAATGAGTTCCAAAGCTTATGTAAGCAAGATGCTTTCTTACAGAGCGATCTTTGGAGGAACACACCTATGTGAGCCCGACTGCTGGTCACAGTCTATGAGATTGGGATGATCTCTAGTAAGCTCATGAATAGGCCAAGAGTGTGACTTATATGCTCCACCCGAGGGGTCAGCCTTCGGCAGCCCGGTACTAGTAAGGCATGTGGTGAAGCTTCTTTATGCCAAACTGACAATTCAAGGCATAGTCCATTGTTCACTTGTGAAGGAGTGTAGCTACTTGCTCTAGGTGAAGCTCAACCTTAACAGGTCTTCACTGAAACACTAGTATATCGAAACATCAATTGGAACAGAGGACACAACGGGCCCTCAAGATCTGGTGGGGGATTGCTGAAATTTGAGATGGGTTTTTGGCCCATATAGCAATTTTCTGAAGATCTCTAAGGGCCCATGTGGGTTTATTGGCACTAGGTGGAGGTGGGAAGTTTAGTCCCCGGAAGTGGAAGAGGAGTTGGAACTCTTTATAAGGGATGTTCTTTCACATGCTATTGGAGCTTGAGAATAGAAGAGGCCCTCGCGCGCTACTCCTCCGCTGCCCGCTTCGCCACGCCACGCCTCGCCTCGTCACGACGCGCCGCGGGTTGCGGGATTGAGCCGAGCTCACACCTACGCGCTTATTTTTGCCAGTCACTAACAGAGAGTTTCTGACAGCTGGGCCATGATCTGAGATGTCAGATCATGGGCTGTCACGGACTCGGACGTGGGTTGAGCCCACGTCTCTCCACGCGGCTGCGCCTATATAAGTGTGCGGTGTCTCCCAACCCTAGCCACCACGAACAGATATCATATGCTCACGCGCACACCCACCGTCGTTCCCTTGCTGCTGCTGCCGCCGGTGACTCCATCTCGTCCGCCGTGTACATGGTCGACGGGAGAGCAGGTCTTTGAAACCACGCACTTCTGGTTCCTGTATGGGTGAGGGGTGAATAGGTTTTTGGGCAGCGACTACGCGACTGCTCTTTTTCGATCCGCTACTTCCTCTACGTCTGCGTTGCCCTCAACATCACCATGTCCACCGACGCTGAATGTGCCATCGCCAAAAGCTCGAGGCCGACAAGAAGGTCGCCGAGGACACCGCTGCTGCCGCCACCACCGCGGTTGCTTCTGCATGTCCTACTAGAGGGTATAACTCGTTTATCCCGCTCCTACTGTTTTCTGTTGTAGCTATGCTAGCGTTAAACGTAGATGTATCTGCCATTAGCATAGCAATGTGCTTGCGTGATCCAATATCAGCATGTTCTTAATTCTGTCAATGCCATGCTAGTAATTTATGTATGGATTAAATTAATCAAAAAATTGCCTATTTACTCAGCATAGGTCTCAGTCAGTTGAGACTTAAGGAAATCTCAGTCAAGTGATGTAGTATATAAGAAGACAAAGAAAAAAACTAATTTTTTATAAATCTCCATGCAAGTTCAAAGGCATATAGCATCAACTAAGACATAACGAAGTGTTAGTCGACCGAGACTTAGTAAAACTATTTGTCATTGTCGTCTTTCTGGAAGCAAAAAAGTCTCGAGAAGCTGTTAATGCTGCTACTTCTGCTACCTTGTGGAGCTTATGGCTTTTACCAACGAATTTGTTTTTAGGGGTGAACATGGCGAAGGATACGTTGTGTCTTGGATCTGGTGGGGGCAATTATCAGGTAGTTGAATCTCAAACGGCAAGGGTGCTCTTTCTTCTTCGGTGCTTAAGGCTTTTGAATTGTCGAAGAGGGGAATTTCTTAGGATAGTCTGGTGTGGTTGATGGTTGGCAGGGATAATGTCTTGCGTTTTGTGATCTAAAAGACCTATCATGCGCATTTCATGCGTTCATCCCCTGTTTTGGAAGATGTCATAGGGAAGCTCTACCTAGAACCCTTGTAGTTGTATGTTTTCTTGCAGCTACTTCAGGTTGTCGCCGAGAGCTATTTAACAGTCAGGATGTTTGCTTTTCTTTGGCTTAATAAAGTTGGGGATGGGGGAAACGGGAAACCCCTTTCATTTAAAAAAATCCTAAAAAACAAATATATCAAATCATGCTTTATAAAAAACTCTCATTTTGTTCACGTTGAAGTGTACAAGTTTTATAAAAAGGGAAGTGTACAAGTTTTATCACGGATATACCCTTAGCCGCCATAGAAGAAAGGGAGAGAAACCGACCATTGTTTATTCTTCTATATTTCCCACTTGTGCCTCTTGTGTTCATGACTGTTCCGAAGGCGGAGAAACTCCACATGATTGCATAGCATGTAGATTATGTGTTTTTCAATGTTAAGGATGTGTATCCTTGGGGCCGCTATCTAGGGGTCAGGGTATGTTTGTATGCGATAAAGGTATGTCGCCTCCATACACATCCTAGCATGGCATTGTTGTTATTGACAACGCGGAGCCAGTGATGTTCTGGTGCGGTGGACTGACGACTTATGTTCAGTCTATGATCAACGCTACCTATTTGCTGTAGCGATAATGACAACATATGTGGTTCCGAGTTTTCTGTGGTGTCTAATGCTCACGTTTCATCATTTAATGGTCTTGATCTTCTTCCTCTCCGGATTGATGATGAAGGAGCATTTTGGCGGCCTACCTTGCAAAGAGAGCTTCACACCATCTACTTTTTCATATTTTAGGGTGGACAAATCATGCACTCTTTGAAATTTGGGGGGGGGGGGTGAAACGTTTGAAGTTAGTCATACATGCACATGTTTCATCTTCTACTCTATCGAATACATAGCGGAATGTTGAGGAAAAAAATAAGTGTATGGACTATAAGTAGTAGACTGTTTGAAACATTTGTTATGTATTTTAAATTAAGTGTAATTTGCTGATGTTTGCCAAAAAGTTTCTTTCCCCTACGCCAAGGCTAGGGTTTCTTTCCTCTCTGGCGATCCCATCGCCTGAGAGTTCCCTACCCGACGTAAACCCTTCCGTGGCTGGGCTGCGAGAGATCGAAGCCTACGGTTCATGTCGTATCGGAGCGCGCCCCTCGGCTCGGCTTCCGATGATGGGTCTGATGGCGGACGCCATGTCTGGGACGAGTGGCCGCGGAAGTGCCGCCGTAAGCAGGTCAGATCTGGGTGATTTCATGGAGCAGCTTAACCTAGAGGATGAGGAATTTGATGATCTGGTGATCGAGGAGGACGACCCTATAATCAATGAAGGGGTTTGCTGGTTAGCCCTCGCTAGGGTTCACACGAAGAAAACCTTCAGTCCAACGGCGTTTTAGCGAGAGATGCGAGCAGCTTGGAATCCGGCGAAGCAGGTGAGGTTCAGACCCGTTGGACCAAATTTGTTCGTCGTTCAGGCGGAGTGCCTTGGTGATTGGGAGCGGATGGTAGAACTTGGTCCATGGCTTTTCAGGAATTGGATGGTGCTCATGTGCCCATATGATGGATTCACTAAGGCAGAAGAGGTTCCTATGCTTTTCATGCCAGTATGGCTCCAGATCCATAAGCTTCCTGAGGGTTTCTGCAGGAGGAATATTGTGGAATCGCTGCTGAAAAATTCCAGTGATATTTTGGAGATGAGGTTAAACGGCAACACTCGGGGTGATTATGTGAGGGTTAGGGTTCGTCATGACATCCGCTGACCCCTCACAAAATTCGTTAGTATTATTAGAGGTGAAGCAAGGCAAGTTTACTTGGTCCAGTCTGAAAATCTTGCTCACTTCTGCAGTGTTTGTGGTCTGATTGGGCATGATTGCAAAGAATGTGGTACCGAGGTCCATGAGGAAAAGGATATGAAATTTGGGAGCTGGTTGTACGCAGATGGTCCGAACAAGCCAAGAGCTGACGAGTTCGATCGGAGCAAGGACAAGAAAAGTCAGAAGCAACGTACCCCAACCAAAGGAAAGGATGCCAAGAAGGTCATCGATCCGGACTTGGCTGATACTGCATCTAGCCCGTCGAAAAGTGGCACGAGGGTGATGCAGGTCGACCCCCCCCCCCCCAGCTCGTAAGAGGCTGGCCATGGACAGCTCCGGGATGGAGTTACCCAACGTACCGGATGCTACGTTAGCGCTGACTCAAGGGCTAGGTGAAGATGGTGATGCTCCCTCGTCACCATGTAATAGTTCAAACTGTAAGAAGGCAAGGATAGACTCCCAAGGTTTTTCAGATGAGAAACGGTGGCCTCCTTCGAGGGGGACCGCCGGTACAATGAGTATCCTAATGTGGAACTTCCAGGGGGGACCGCCGGACAGTTTGTGAGGTTTTGCCCCTCTCAAAAGCCAATTCCCCGAGGCTGATCTTTCTGTCAGAAACATGTCAAGCCTCTAGTCAGATGGAAAAGCTTAAAAGAAGATTGAATATGAAAGGATTTGTTGGTGTCTCTAGTGCGGGCCTCGGTGGGGGGCTTGCACTATTTTGGGATGAGAATCTGCAAGTAACCGTGCTTGATTCCTGCGCGCGGTATATTGATGTGAGAATTGTTGACAATGCGAATGATAAAGCATGGAGGACTACGTTCATGTATGGTGAACCAAGAGTGGAACACCGACACCGTATGTGGAGTGCACTGTCAGGGCTACGGGCAGTGTCGTCTGACCCGTGGCTGGTATGTGGTGATTTTAATGAAGCAATGTGGCAGCATGAACACTTTTCCCGTCCGCCTCGGCCCGAGAACCAAATGGTCCTATTCCGAGTATGCTGGGAGGACTGCGAGCTTATGGACTTGGGCTTCTCGGGTACTCCGTTCACATATGATAACGGACAGCATGGTGATAGGAATGTTCGGGTTTGGCTTGATAGAGCATGTGTGGAAGAAGCCTTCAAGGAAATATTCCCGTTTGCGCAAGTTGTGCACCTGGCGTCCTCGTGCTCCGATCATGCTCCTATCATGGTTCGGTTAGCACATGTAGAACCCCGGCGCACCATGAGTGTTCCCAGGTATGAAATAATGTGGGAAAGGCACCCTCATCTCGAAGCAATGATTGCAGAAAGTTGGGGCAAGAGCAAGCCAAATGGGCACTTGGGGACGGTCTAAGATGCCCTGAAAGAGATGATGCAGTGTTTGCGTGCATGGAGCAAGGAAAACTTCGGTCATGTTATATCTGAAATCGAAAAGTTGTGGTCTGAACTGGCGGATTTGCAGCTGCACGATGCGGATAGGGTGGCCATCCGGCATAAAATGTATCAAATGGACGAGTTGATGTACCGTGAAGAGATGTTGTGGTTGCAACGGTCACGAATAACATGGCTCAAGGAGGGTGAAAGGAACACGGCGTATCTCCACCGCCGGGCTGTGTGGCATGCTCGCCGTAATCATATTCAGAGATTGTGGCGTCTTGATGGAACTTGGAGCTTGTCTCCCTCCGACATGGAGCTGATGGTAACATCTTACTTCAAGGAGGTTTTTACAAAGGACCCGACCCTTTCCTCAGAGTCGGTCCTCGAAAGGATAGTACCGCGAGTTACACAGGAGATGAATGTTGCGTTATGCGCGCCGTTTAGTGCTAAAGATGTATCCAACGCCCTGTTTCAAATAGGGCCACTAAAGGAGCCAGGTACAGATGGATTTCCCGCTCGATTCTATCAACGTAATTGGACAGTCATGAAAGGGGAAATTACCGCGGCGGTCCTGGAGTTTTTCAGCACCGGAGTTATGCCGGCAGGTGTGAATGAGACAGCAATTGTACTAATCCCGAAAGTTTCTTTCCCTAAGGAGCTCAAGGATTTTCGTCCCATAAGTTTGTGTAACGTGATCTATAAGATTGTGTCTAAATGCTTGGTAAACCGTCTACATCCTATGTTGGTTGAGTTGATCTCAAAAAACCAGAGTGCTTTCATACCTGGTAGGCTAATTTCGGATAACTCAATTATAGCCTTCGAATGTATTAATCATATACAACCAATGAATAATAATCACCCGGCGGCATGTGCTTACAAGTTGGACTTGTCAAAAACATACGACCGGGTGGATTGGGACTTCCTAGAGAAAGCCTTGGGCAGGTGGGGTTTTTTCTGAAACATGGATCACCTGGATCATGGCATGCGTAAGATCTGTGACATACTCGGTGAAGCTCAATGGAAAGTTATTGGATGAATTCTGCCCCTCGAGGGGGTTGCGGCAAGGTGATCCATTATCTCCTTTCCTATTTGTGTTTGTTGCTAATGCACTGTCTGCTCTTATTACCAAATCAGTTGAGGATGGGGAGTTGAAGGGAGTAACCATATGCCGTGGTGCTCCAGAAATATCTCACTTGCTTTTTGCGGATGACACAATGTTGTTCTTTGAGGCATCGAGCCAGCAAGCAGCCATCGTCAAAGGGTTGTTGAACACTTACACTGCAGCGATGGGTCAACTCATTAACCCCGAAAAGTGTTCCATCCTCCTCTCTGAAAACTGCAATGCGGTGGTGGCGGATGAGGTAAAAAACATATTAGAAGTTTCACAGCAAGTATTTGAGCCTAAATATTTAGGCTTACCTGTGCCAGAAGGAAGAGTGCATAGAGGGCAGTTTGAAACGGTGCAGGAAAGATTAAGAGCAAGGTTGATTGATTGGAGTGAACAATTTGTATCTCTGGGAAACAAGGAAATTTTGATCAAAGCTGTTGCACAGGCCATTCCTACATATGTGATGAGTGTCTTTAAACTGCCGTCATCTGTCTGTGGCGACTTAACATGAATGATGAGGTAGTACTGGTGGGGTGTGGAGAACGGTAAGAGGAAAATGGCCTGGCTTAGTTGGAAGAAGATGGTGGTCCCCAAGTCTATGGGGGCATGGGATTTCGGGACATGAGAGCATGCAACCAGGCCTTGCTGGCTAAGCAGGCTTGGCGTTTATTGGATTGCCCAAATAGCTTGTGTGCAAGATTGTTAAGAGCAAAATATTATCCCCATGGTAATCTGTTGGATACGGTGTTTCCAACCAGTTCGTCGGCAGTGTGGAAGGGGATTTACATGGTCTTGAGATGGTAAAGAAAGGCATTATTTGGCGTGTGGGTGACAGAACACTGATAAGAACTTGGAGAGATGCGTGGATCCCAAGGGGTCATAACTTTCGGCCGATAACACCGAAACGTAATTGCAGACTCAACTGGGTGGCGGATTTCTTGAATGAACATGGTGCATGGAATGAACAAAGGCTGAGAGAACATTTTTGGGACATGGACGTACGAGCAATTCTTAAGATCCGTACTTCACCGAGGAATGGTCAAGACTTTATTGCCTGGTTCCCGGAAAGAAGCGGACAATTTATGGTAAGAAGTGCATACCGGCTGGCCACTATTGGCGTCGCCCGGGAGAGGGTTCCGGCGGCCAGCAACAACCCTTCCGGGGAAAGGCCGGTGTGGCAATGTATTTGGGCAGACAAGGTTCCCCTAAAGATGAGGATCTTGGCGTGGAAAGTAGTCTCGGGTGCACTTGCAACAAATTCTTGCAAAAAAATATCGGCATATTTCCACTAGAGACATTTGTCCCTTGTGTGCGAGAGAAAAGGAGACCATTTTCCATGCCCTTGTCACATCCGATCATGCGCGGGCGATATGGTGAGAAATGATGATGGTATGGAATTTACCACGCCAGGAACTTCTGCATGACACAGGGCAGGATTGGTTACTAAACTTGCTGACAAACTGTGACGAGTTCATGAGGGATTGTGTAATTATGTTGATCTGGCGCATATGGTCGCTCCGCTCAGATGTGGCTCATGGAAAGGAAGTTCCTCTGGCGGCTACAACTGTCTCCTTTTTGCACAACTACATGTAGTCCCTAGACCTATCCAGGAAGTTTTCAATAGAGGAGATTATCAGAGGGAAAATGCCGGTAGGGCGGGATGCTCTGGCTGCTGAGCAGGCGGAGGCCATTGTTCAACCATGGCTGTCGTGGTTTTGTCACGGCAGATGTCCTCGTGAAAGGACTTAGTCGTGGAGCCATCGCAACGGGTTAGCTTGAAGGGGTTAAAGCAGACACAGGGACGCAAGAGAGTTTATACTAGTTCGGCCCCTTCGGTGAAGGTAAAATCCTACGTCTAGTTGTGATGGAATTGATGGGGTTTCGATGACTAGGGAGCAAATAAGCTTCACCTAAGTCTCAAGTTGTTGTCTCTTGTTCTTGAACCGCCGCCGGTCGTCCCCTTATATACACGGGTGACGCCCATCGGTTCACAGAGTCCCAATACCGGCTCATAGATGTGTCCGATTTGGTCTCTACTTATTCCTAACTTACAATACAAGTTACACACCAACGCCAGTTTACGGCTACAGACCTTGAACCGACTATGGGCCTTGAGCCCTCATCTGCCTTCTGGGGCTTTAACATAGTTAACTACTGATGAAGTTAACCCAGCCCAGATAGGCCGGTTTACGCCCAGTAGTGATATCCCCAACATTAGGCCCCATATTGATTTGAACAGGTTCATGTCAATCCTTAGCAAAAATCTTCATCTTCAACATCTTCGTGTGGTTTGTTGAACCGCCGTGATGTCATCTTCTCTGGTTGTTGTAAACCGGCGTGACATCACCTGTTATAAAGAAACTTAACCATGATACCTTTTTTGTTTAATAGGACTGCGACAATTGAGGCGACAACTTCATTTCCAAACCCACGGTCCCTTGATCTCCGCGCCTGGCACATGTCCCTTGCCTTATAAATAGGACCGAAGGGTCATTTCTTTTCCCATTCGTGCCCTTCTGCTTCGTTCTCCCCGCGTCGTCCAGCTTCGGAGCTCCGCCGCCGTCGACGACCTCTGCTCCAACCTTGGCCGCTGCATCACCCTGATTGTACCAGAGCATCGCGGTGACCTTCTGTTTCTTCCTCGGCTCCGGTGAGTTCTTCACCTTTTCCTCCGTAGATCCGTTCTAGGGTTTCCAAGTACTTCAGTGTTCATCGTCTACTTCGTACTTCATATGATAGATCTTAGATGAACCTGTGAATCTTTGCTCCTTGTAGCGGTAGTTTTTAGCATCCGCCTTCACTTATATGCCTCAAGACCATATACCTACATGTATCTCTGCCCATTGATTCGGTACTTGCTTCTTTAATATTTTCCTTATTTTCTGAACTTGCTTCAGATCCATCGCTGTAGATAAATCTTGTGAAATCTGTTTTTGTACACTTACCCATCCGCAATCTCAATTGTTTCAATGCTTAGATCCGGCGGTTTAACTTGGTGTAGAAAAAAATTAACAACCCAGTATATACCAATAGTCCCCTTGTTGAACCGCCAGATGATGTTGCTTCATAAAACTCCGGTTTAGATAGAACTTGCTCCGGTTTAACATTGGACATGCCAGTGTACTTTAATCAATGCTTTCTTGAACCGGAATCACCTATTTTGTAGATTTCATCATGGCCAAGCAAGTATATGAGTGCAACTGGGTCCCTTCTCGCGTCACAGAGACTGAACTGAATAACTTAGTCCTAATCGGCGCTTTAGGCAGCAAAAATACCATCCATTGGAGGGTCCCTGGCGAAGAATGCCCTCCCACACCTAAAAAGGAGAGTTCGTTGTTTTCGTAGCTCACTTAGCCCGGGGCTTTAAGCCGCCCGGTTCTAAATTTTACCGGGACGTTTTAGCCAATTTCCAACTTCACCCACAAGACATTGGCCCCAACTCTGTTACAAACATGTGTCACTTCCAAGTACTCTGTGAGGCGTTCTTTCAAGAGGAGCCCACAGTGGAGTTGTTCAGAGACTGCTTCCATCTAAACCGTCGTACTGAGTTTACTGACGGTTCCAATACCGAATTGGGTGGTGTGGCGATTCAGAAAAGGAAAGAAGTCACAAACCCTCACACGAAGCTGCACAGCCACCCCAAAGAGTGGAATCAAACATGGTTCTATTGCAAAGACACCTCCCCTGCTGGTGAAAATCCTTTGCCTAGCTTTCGCCCGGAGCGTCTTAGCAATACACACCCCTTTCCACAAAGGCTGACTGCCAAGGAGAGAAGCAAATACGCTCCTCAACTGTCCAAGCTCAGAGCCTTCATGGCCAATGGTTTAACAGGAGTTGATCTCGCTCGATGTTAGATATCATGGAGCATATTGCCCCTTAGTCAGCGCTCCGGTTTGATGTGCGAGTATACTGGCAGTGTTGATGACCCACTGCGACATGCTAATATCCAACTCACTGATGAAGAAATCACAGAGGCTGTGGATAAAATGCTGAATGAACTGGAACACATCTATGCTCGAACCGGCCTGCTTCCCTTCTGTGCCACCAACAAACCGCCAGCTGTAATAGTTTGATCTTTCCTTTTACTGAAACTGTTACTGATATATCTGGTCATTGTTTAATATCAATGTCTGTTCAAATAGGGTAATGATCCATTTTGGAGCAAGAAACTTCCATAGGAAAAGCCAGAAAAAGCAGACAAACCGGAACGACCAACCCGGCAAAACACTAAAGTCGTGAAACGGTCTGCTCATAAGAAGAAAACCACCGCGTCTTCTGATCCAGCCCCTGATGATGATGTGGGTAATCCGGACCTTGAGGTAGAGCTTGACTCACTTGGCTTATTTTTCATGCGCCTTATTGATGATGATCTTTGTCAGGATGATGCCGAAGCCAGCCATGCTGATGCTGCAGAGGTAATTATTCTCTCTTCCGATTCAGACCCTTTGCCTTCACTAAAAATCCGTCAGGAAAACCGGAAGGTTAAATTTTCTCATCCTCTTGCTTACTTGGATCCCAAATTTCTTATGAAGACCCAACAGCATGAAGCTCGCCGCACAACCGGCATAGCAGCCAGGTAGCTACCTCCGCCAGTTTACCGAACAGTCCGGTTCGGAAACGCTGTTCAGAGGTCTCTAATTTGCTTGTCAGTGCTTGTCCTAAAGCGGGCTATTTTCGTCAACCTCTTAATCCATCTGACTCCGATTATCAGGTTACTTCCCACTCATCCTCTGGCGAGTCATCGGCTACTCAGCTGCCACCGCTCAAAATGGTGCTTGGGTAAGCTATACCAATCATAATATTTCCGGTACATCACCTTGTAACACATGCTGTATTTGACTTTATTATTCCTTTCAGGGCCAAGCCTAGGCCAAGAGAGAAGGCTCGCCTGGATAAAGCGGCCGAGGAGGACACCGTTCCTGAACCGGGTAATACACCGGATCTTGAAGCGGCCATTCATGAAGATATACCCAATGATCCACCATAGTGAGATGATGACTTTATTGCTGAAGAAAGGCCTACTGACACCTCAGGCCCTGTCAATCAGCCCACAAGCCCTATCTGGATTGAGAAGTCCACCAATCCATCAAAGCCTACTGACAAACCGACTGCACCACTGCAAACCGGTGATGCTAAGGATGATGAAGTTGTAATTACTGGTGTTGGCCGTACAGAGCCCAGCAATCCCGTTGCTTTATCTAAGCATACCGCCAAAGAAGAATTTGCTGCCATGAGCAAAGGCAAGTGGAATGTTGACTTGGCGACCTATGCCGCTCTGAACGCTCAAGATCTCCATTCCGGCTATCTGAACCGGCTATACACCAGTCGTGACTATGAAGCTGGTCTGGTTAATATGATGAAGGAGAAATATGAGGTAAATTTTCTATGCTTATCTGCGTATGTACTTTAATCTGTCAACTTCTCCTAGCCCCCAAGGGCCGGTTTAGAATCCCTGTTCAAACCGGGACATGTCAATGCAGACTTCAATGTTATCTGAATTTGCTGATATAGCCCCCAAGGGCCGGTTCAACTTAGCATAGTTAAACCGGGACTTTAAGTAATTGTCATCTTTACTTGAGCAAATAGCCATTAGCCCCCAAGTGCCAAGTTGAATACTTGTATTGATCTTGGGACTTTAGAATCTATTGAAAGATTAAGATCAAATATACATTAGCCCCCAAGTACCAAGTGCATAACTTGTTATGTGGTTGGTACTTCAATTCTTGCACTGCTTGCTGAATCATATAACTGTCTGTATGCAGGCTGAGCTGAAGACAAAAGAAGACCAAGTCGCCGATCTCCAAGAAAATCTGAAGTCCCAACAAGCTGAAACCTCCAAAGCCAAAGAGGAATTAACCAGCGCTTTAAGCGCCATGGAACAGCTTAAGGAGGGCTTCAAGAAAGAGCGGGCGGAATGGGCCACTGAAAAATCCGCTTTAACCAAACGAGCAGAAGATGCTGAGGCTGCACTTAAACTGGTGGTGGATGAACTGGCCAGCATAAAGCGGCATGTCCATGCCATGACCACTGCTATCTTTGGTAAGCTGGTTTGATTTCTGGATTGTTTCGGCCGTCTTATAGAGCTGCCGGTTTGTTAACCCTTTGTAATATTTCAGGGACACGCATTGGTCACTTGGGGTCAGATGTGCGGAAGAAATTGAAAGCCGCCTACACATTGATCGAGCAACTATACACTGGTGCACAGCGGATCATCTGTACTGCATCTCACAACAATTGGGCGCCCACTTTGATTCAAGACACTCTGAAGAGACTGTCGATACTTCCTGCCCGGGTTGAAGAGCTGAAGAAATCTGCTGCTCGAACTGGTGCGATCAATGCCTTAATCCGAGCAAAAGCTTGGGTGCCGGATTTTGATCCTGTTGAAGCGGCTCAGGGTTATCCCAGCTTGAAGGAAGATGGGCCAGAGTTTAGTGAAGCGGATTTGCGAGCCATAAACCGGGAGGTGCGTCCGCTAGCTTGTCAATTGGTTGAAGAAGCAGAATTGTCTCATTATCAAGCCCAATATGATAACCAAAACAAGCGAGTAGCTGCACCAATTCCTGAAGCGGAAAATCTTATCCCTCCAATCCGTAAGCATACTTACGCTCCTGATATTGAACCATCATTGCTGATCCATGATGAAACTATCTTTCGAGCATTAACGGGAATCGACTGGACAACTGTTGATTTCCAGCCGCTGGGAAGAGAAGCTGAAGTTGAAGCGGCGCGGGGTGACCCACAACCATCAGGCTAGGCTGGTGACCAAGCTTGAACCAAAAGCCGGTTTAAACTGTCTCTCCTTTGAAAAAACAATGATCTTATTTTGGTCACCGTGTTGCCTTGTAATAGGCTAGCCGATACTCTTGGTTTTGATATGCCTTCGTGCATAATTACTGCAACTTGTTCTTCCTTTGGGTGATGAACTTTCCAAAGTATTTTCTGCAATAAAAAATCTTAAAGCGCCACCGCGGTTGTACCATTAGGCGGAGTATGATGTCTGCATATATGAAATCAAAATATCTGAAATTTAAGCATATGATCCAATCTTTGAGATACATAATACCTGCCATCGTTGGGCATGAAGTTGGCTTAGCCAATCTTGAAGCGGAGGTTTATAAACCCACACTGTTGGAGGAGATATCAGCTGCTGTATATATATAATGCCGGTTTACCATGTAAACTGTGCCGGGTTATAATAAAACACCATGTTACTCCGTAATAGGATGTTAAGAAAAAATCAAACCGGGCAAATAATCTCCGGATCAAAAATGGACCGTGTTCCGTCAATTGACAGCTTGAACCGACTTAAATCTTTGTCGGTTTTTAAAAAACACGACAAAAAGAAAGAAATATCTGTCAAAGAAAAATGTGAAGCAAAGGCAATGATAAAACTGTTTGCAAAAAGAAGCTTTATTTAAGCCGATCAGATGGCGTTACCATGGTCGGACACAACCAAGCTCCCGGTAGGTGTAGCTGTGGTTCAAGTCAGCCAGGTCCCCAAATGAAACCGTGGCATTTATGCCGATCAAGAGGCGTGGCAATGGTTCGGGATCGACCAGGCCCCCAAGTGATTCTGTGGTCTTAGGCCGATCAAGAGGCGTGACTGGTTCAGACGTGACCAAGTCCCCAAGTGATCTGGTGGCTCTCGCCTATCAAGAGGTGTTGCATTGGTTCGGACACGACCAAGCCCCCAAGTGATATAACATGATGTTTTGAAAAGCTATCTCAAGGGGTAAACCGGAGGCCGCTTTAGAACAACTCCGTGTAACCACACATGATGTAAAAGAACAGATACCCCGCTTTAGCTGAGGTTCCGGTTTATTATATTTAATCATATATATACATCGTCGTAATATGTACATAAGTAGAGCCAATGGCTCAGGTATAGTAAGGCCGAAGATGAGCTATGTTCCACGGCCTATTGGTCTCCTCCTCTGATGTGCGTGATTCTATATGCTCTCGAATATCGATCAGATAGTATGACCTGTTGTGCAAATTCTTGCTAACCATGAAAGGTCCCTCCCAAGGTGGGGATAGTTTATGCATATCAGTCTGATCTTGGATGAGCCGAAGCACCAAATCTCCTTCCTGAAAGGTTCTGGTTCTGACTCGGCGACTGTGATAACGACGAAGATCCTGTTGGTAAATCGCCGAGCAGGCAGCTGCTATGTCACGTTCTTCATCCAATAGGTCCAAAGCGTCTTGCCGTGTTGTCTCGTTTTCCGCTTCAACATAAGCCGCCACACGAGGTGAGTCATGACGGATATCACTGGGAAGAACCGCCTCCGCTCCATAGACCATAAAGAACGGTGTGTTTCCTGTTGATCTGTTGGGTGTAGTATTGATGCTCCATAACACAGACGGTAACTCTTCTACCCAACAACCCGGTGTTCTCTGCAAAGGAACCGTAAGCCGGGGCTTGATACCTCTCAAAATCTCTTGATTAGCCCTTTCTGCTTGACCATTGGACTGTGGGTGTGCCACTGATGAAACGTCAAGCCGGATGTGCTCCCGTTTGCAGAACTCCTTCATGGCACCTTTGGACAAATTGGTACCATTATCTGTGATGATACTGTGTGGAAAGCCAAACCGGAAAATCACTTTTTTGATGAACTGAACCGCTGTGGCCGCATCACACTTGCTAACAGGTTCTGCCTCTACCCACTTTGTAAACTTGTCAACCGCCACCAGGAGGTGGGTCTTCTTATCTTTGGACCTTTTGAAAGGCCCAACCATATCCATCCCCCAAGTCGCAAACGACAAAGTAATTGGAATCATTCTCAATTATTGAGCCGGCACATGAGCACGTCTTGAAAACTTTTGGCAACCATCACATCGTCTGACCAGATCCTCCGCATCAGCATGAGCAGTTAACCAATAGAAGCCATGGCGGAACGCTTTAGCAACCAAAGATTTTGAACCGGCGTGGTGACCACAATCTCCTTCGTGGATCTCACGCAAAATTTCACAACCTTCTTCAGGAGACACACAGCGTTGAAGCGCCCCTGACACACTGTAATGATGCAACTCGCCATTGACAATAGTCATGGACTTGGACCGCCGGATTATCTGTCGGGCCAGAGTCTCATCCTCTGGTAACTCGCCACGGTTCATGTACGCCAGGTAAGGAAGTGTCCAATCCGGAATGATATGAAGAGCTGCCACCAATTGAGCCTCCGGATCAGGAATAGCCAAATCCGCTTCACCAGGGAGCTTGACCGACGGGTTGTGCAACACATCCAGAAAAACATTAGGCGAGACCGGTTTACGCCGAGAACCCAGCCAGCTTAAAGCGTCCGCCGCTTCATTCTTCCGTCGGTCCACGTGGTCCACCTGATAGCCTTTAAAGTGACCTGCAACAATATCCACCTCACGATGATATGCTGCCATGAGTGGGTCCTTGGAATCCCAAGTGCCAGATACTTGTTGAGCCACGAGGTCCGAGTCACCAAAGCACTTAACTCGACTTAGATTCATCTCCTTAGCCATCCGGAGACCATGGAGCAAGGCTTCATACTCAGCTGCATTGTTAGAACAAGGGAACATTAAGCGGAGAACGTACCAAAACTTATCACCTCGTGGGGAAGTTAATACGACTCCAGCCCCCGAGCCTTCCAATTGCCTGGATCCGTCGAAATGGATGGTCCAATATGTGTGATCTGGCTTTTCTTCAGGTGCTTGCAGTTCCGTCCAATCATTGATGAAATCAACAAGTGCTTGAGACTTAACCGCCGTCCGAGGAACATACTTCAACCCGTGCGGCCCAAGCTCTATAGCCCACTTGGCAATCCGGCCAGTCGCTTCCTGGTTCTGGATGATATCCCCCAAGGGAGCAGAACTGACCACCGTGATGGGGTGCCCTTGGAAGTATTGCTTGAGCTTCCGGCTTGCCATAAAAACTCCATATACCAGCTTCTGCCAATGCGGATACCTTTGCTTGGACTCAATGAGTAACTCGCTGATATAATAGACCGGATGTTGAACCGGATGCTCCTTGCCTGCCTCTTTTCGTTCCACCACAATAGCCACACTGACAGCACGAGCATTAGCAGCAACATATAGCAGCAACGGCTCCTTGTCCATGGGAGCAGCGAGCACATGCGGATTGGCCAATTGCCGCTTTAAGTCTTCAAATGCTTTATCAGCAGCAGAACTCTAGACGAATTGATCCGTCTTCTTCAACATCTGATATAAAGGGATTGCCTTCTCACCAAGGCGGCTGATAAACCAGCTTAATGCGGCAATCCGTCCTGCCAGGCGTTGAACATCATTGATACACTTCGGTTTAGCCAGGGAGGTGATGGCTGTGATCTTCTCCGGATTAGCCTCGATTCCCCTGTTGGACACCAGAAACCCCAATAACTTGCCTGCCGGTACACCAAAGACACACTTGGCCGGATTGAGCATCATCTTGTACGTCCTCAGGTTATCAAAAGTTTCCTTCAAGTCATCAACCAGAGTCTCCTTCTCTCTTGACTTAACCACAATATCATCTACGTAAGCATGTACATTGCGGTCAATCTGCTTGTGAAGACAATTTTGTACACACCATTGATAAGTTGCCTGGGCACTCTTGAGCCCAAAGGGCATAGACACATAGCAGAAGGCTCCAAAGGGAGTTATGAATGCCGTCTTCTCCTGGTCCTTAACTGCCATTTTGATCTAATGATAGCCAGAATATGCATCCAAAAAACTCAAACGCTCACAACCCGCCGTAGCATCAATAATTTGATCAATACGGGGGAGGGCAAAAGGATCTGCTGGACAAGCCTTATTAAGATCTGTGTAATCCACACACATGCGCCAGGTGCCGTTTTTCTTATGGACCAGCACCGGATTAGCAAGCCACTCAGGGTGGAAAACCTCAATAATAAAGCCAGCTGCTAAGAGCTTGGCTACCTCTTCTCCAATCGCATTGCGTCTTTCTTCGTTAAACCGGCGGAGGAACTGTTTCACCGGTTTGTATTTAGGATCCACATTAAGGGTGTGCTCAGCGAGCTCCCTCGGTACACCTGGCATGTTAGAGGGCTTCCATGCAAAAATGTCCTGATTCTCACGGATGAACTCGATGAGCGCGCTTTCCTATTTCGGCTCCAAGTTGGCACTGATGTTGAACTGCTTGGATGAGTCGCCAGGCACGAAGTCAACAAGCTTAGTCTCAGCTGCCGATTTGAACTTCAGGGCCGGATCATGCTCCGTAGTTGGCTTCTTTAATGGAGTCATGTCCGTCGGATCAACATTGTCCTTATAATACTTCAGCTCCTCGGCGGTACAAACCGACTCTGCGTAGGCCGCATCTCCTTCCTCGCACTCCAAAGCGATTTTACGGCTTCCGTGAACCATTATTGTCCCCTTGTGACCCGGCATCTTGAGCTGCAAATACACATAACAGGGCCGTGCCATAAACTTGGCGCAGGCCGATCGCCCAAACAGGGCGTGATATGGACTTTGGATTTTCACCGTTTCAAACGTCAATGTTTCCGACCTGGAATCATTATCATCTCCAAAGGCCACTTCCTGAGCTATCTTACCAACAGGATATGCTGACTTGCCAGGCACCACACCATGGAACACCGTATTGGACGGTTTGAGATTTTTATCTATTAGTCCCATACGACGGAAGGTCTCATAGTACAAGATATTAATGCTGCTCCCTCCATCCATGAGTACCTTGGTGAACTTATAACCTCCCACCTGAGGCGCCACCACCAGAGCCAACTGACCCGGATTATCAACCTGGGGAGGGTGATCCTCTCTGCTCCATATGATTGGCTGTTCAGACCAGCGTAGATAATGGTGCACAGCCGGTTCAACAGAGTTTACTGCCCGCCTCTGAACCTTCCGGTCTCGCTTGTCCAAGCTAGTGGTGAAAACATGGTACTGCCCACTATTCAACTGCTTTGGGTTGCTCTGCTAACCCGACTGTTGCTGCTGCTGGTTGTAACCACCCTGGTTGTTCTGATTATTTTGATTGTTATGTCCGCCCGGATTACCATTGAATCCTGAACCGGAATTTCCTCCACCGTATCCCGGCCTGGACCCTGAGCCACCGTCGGAGCCGTGATCATACCGGAAAGCATTAGAATTCTTGAACTCCTGCATAATGAAGCAGTCCTTCCAAAGGTGGTTTGCTGGCACCTCCTTCGTCCCATGCTTTGGACAGGGCTGGTTCAATAGATAATTTAAGCCGTCCGGGTTAGGGTTAGGCGCTCCACTGCGATTCGGCGGTTTACCCTTGCGTCGTTAACCCTTGTCCTGCACATTGGTGTTAGCCACGAAGTCCATGTTGCCATCCGCTTTACGCTTGCCTCCGCTACTGTTACCTGTCGAGTGATGCTGCTGACCTTTGGAGTTGCTGTTCTTCTTTCCCTTTCCGGTCTTGTCATCATCAGACTCGGGATCCTTGGTACTATCAGAATCAGCATACTTTACCAAGGCAGCCATGAGGGTCCTCATGTCAGTGCAATGGCGCTTCATCCGTCCCAACTTCAGCTTTAGGGGCCCAAACCGGCAATTGCCTTCTAGGGTTATGACTGCAGTGTCAGCGTTGATGCGGTCTGATGAATGCAACACTTGTGAGACCCGGCGTACCCAATGTGTCATCAATTCTCCTTCCTCCTGGACACAGGCAGCTAAGTCCACTATCGACATAGGCTGTTTACATGTATCCTTGAAATTGCTGATAAACCGGGCTCATCATTGGGCCCATGAACAGATAGAATTAGCCGGCAAGCTTTTTAACCAAGTACGGGCCGTTCCTTCAAGCATCATGGTGAAGTATTTCGCACATGCGGCGTCATCCACATCAAGCATCTCCATGGCCATCTCATAGCTCTCCACCCATGTCTCCGGAGGTTGATCCGCCGTGTAATTTGGTACCTTGCGCGGGCCTTTGAAATCCTTGGGCAGGCGCACATTGCGTAAGGCGGGGACAAGGCAAGGCACCCCCAAAGAACTAGAAGTAACACCAGGTTCGATCGAGATAGTTGGACGAACCGGCGTAAGCTGCCGAGCCTGATACTGTGCGGCTAACTCAGCCTCCATGCGTGCTCGAGCTCGGTCCACCACTTCCTGAGCATTATCAGCACCACCCGCCGGGTTGTTGCCGCAGGGTGCACCACGTCGTTCATTACTTGACACTGCCGGTTCATCCATATGCCTGCTATAGCTCCGGCTTGGACGAGGGGTCGAGTGGATCCGGTCGCGGCTGTACGAGTATGCTTCCTATTGGACCAAAGCTGTCCTCAGAAGCTCCTTGACCCGTCGCGTCTCTACTGCCTGTGGCGAGTCACCTTCAATTGGAATGGCCTCTAGCCGTGCAGCAGCGGCAACGAGATTGTCCATCGGGTTCGAGTAGTGACCCGGAGGTATCGAAACAGCCTGAGGTATGACAGTGTTTTGACGAGGCAGATCCATCCGACGGGGCTGAACCGGCGCGCCGGTCGCAGGAGCTTCCGCCCGGTTTAACTCCAGCGGATTACTGGTTCCTACTCTCGGGGTGTTGAAAAGGTCTCTGGCCTCGAAAACCGAAGGCAAACGGGATCGGTACTTCCTCTTCATGACTTCGTGCGACGCGTTCTGGTCCAACATGAGCCTGTAGGCTTGTGCGTCTAGAGCAGCCCGCTCTATGGTCATCCTGGCATCCTTAGCTACCAGGTCTGCCTTGGCCTGGGTGATCTGTTCCTTCACCTTTGCTATCTCCATGCTGTGGGCGTCCTGATCCGCCGGGTTAGCTTCTGCCATGAGCACAGCCGATGCATCAAATAGATCTGACAGAACTTGAGCCGGCGGGCGTACAGAGCCTCCTGCCCCGGCAGCCGTCGCTGCTACTGAACCGGAGGTCATTAGCGCAGCGGTCGAACAATGAAGCACTGCTTGTGTGCCGGCCATGAATATTCCAACTCGGTTGGGTAGATCAGAGGGGTCCGGAATACTGTCGCCATCAGAACAGCCCCCAATCCAGCCATCTTGTAGCTGATATAGAGATTCAGTTTCTTTGGTTGATGACTCGTCGCCGGAACAAACGACGGTCTCGCCGCGAGATTCCGATCCGTCCTCATAACTTCCTCCATGGATGACCCCCACGAAGGAACGCTTCACGGCTGGTTTAACCCGGGCAGATCGCGCACGCTGAGCCATTTCGATGATGTCGGTGCAGATGTCCGGCTCAGGGCCCGGTTCACTGATCTTGCCGATGAAAACGTGTATGCCACCAAAGGGGACCCGGTACCCGTACTCAACTGAGCCGGCCTCGGGGCCCCAGCCTACATCGTCGATGTAGAGCTTGCCGCGACGACTCTTAGTCATCCGGCCAACAGCGTAGCCCTCGAGTCCTTCGAAGCGGCCCTCCAAGAACTTGAAACCATCGTGCGATTGCCCCACGGTGGGCGCCAACTGTCGTGGTTTTGTCACGGCAGATGTCCTCGTGAAAGGACTTAGTCGTGGAGCCATCGCAACGGGTTAGCTTGAAGGGGTTAAAGCGGACACAGGGACGCAAGAGAATTTATACTAGTTCGGCCCCTTCGGTGAAGGTAAAAGCCTACATCTAGTTGTGATGGAATTGATGGGGTTTCGATGACTAGGGAGCAAATAAGCTTCGCCTAAGTCTCGAGTTGTTGTCTCTTTTTCTTGAACCGCCGCCGGGTCGTCCCCTTATATACACGGGTGACGCCCGTCGGTTCACAGAGTCCCAATACCGGCTCATAGATGTGTCCGGTTTGGTCTCTACTTATTCCTAACTTACAATACAAGTTAGACACCAACGCCGGTTTACGGCTACAGACCTTGAACCGACTATGGTCCTTGAGCCCTCATCTGCCTTCTGGGGCTTTAACATAGTTAACTACTGATGAAGTTAACCCGGCCCAGATAGACCGGTTTACGCCCAGTAGTGATATCCCCAACAATGGCCGAAGCCACCACCGGGGAAGGTGGCCCTATCGGTTGATGGTGCCTATCTACACACTGATGGCTCAGTTGCGGCTGGAATGGTATTGAGGAACCATGATGGGAGCGTTATCTTCTCAGCATACAGATACATATTTAACTGCAACAAAGCATTGGAAGCAGAGCTGCATGCGCTAATGCAGGGTATGGCGCTAGCAATCCAACATTGTGAGCTGCCTGTCATAGTCCAGTCAGACTCTTCTGTCGCCCTATCTGCCCTGTCGGGCGACAGTTTATCTAGATCTGCCTACAGGCACTTAGTTGCTGAGATTCGTCACCTTATGGTAGATAGAGTTTTCATTCCTATGAAGATTAGTCATGTGCAGAATAGGGTAGCAGATTGTTTGGCCCTGTATAGTCGTACAGAGCGTACTACTGCTGTATGGCTTGGTCGAGGTCCGCCGTGTATCGAGGATCTCTTGCCTCACGATTGTAACCCTATATCTTTGGAATAAAAATCTTCTATCAGCGCAAAAAAATTAAAGTGTAATTTGCCTCGCTAAATCAATAAAGTTGATTGGATCATTCTCCAATAATTTTATTTCATTCACGAGCGTTGTATCGAGGATCTTCTATTAGGTTACTGATCTTAGGACTTGTTGTAGTTGCAATATATTCATCTAATTCTAGATGTTAGAGATATGGAAGAACAAGAGTAAAATCATCTTTGCTATTCATGTTAAGACATGGATATATGTCCCCTTGTTTTCAAGGAGCAAGTGTTGTTGATCACAAGGAATGATAACCCAAGTCTCGAGGAGGGATTCCAGTCTTGGCTAGATCATACTAGCTTAACCCGTGCGGTGGCACGCCGCGCCCGTCTGTATGTCATGGATAGAATCATGACACAAAACATTAACTAAAATGTTGAAATCTTAGTAGATAAAACAATTCATTGTCCTGATTCCACACATTGCAAGTTCGCCACGATATGGAATCATTCCAGTGCCACTAACCTACATTAAACATATAGTTTATCCGATGCCAAATCATACTATGGTTGTAGGATAACTTTTTTTCCTTGTCTAATAGTTGTGTTGATTGATATGTTTTGAGGATTACAGATATATGGGGTATGTTGAAGAAAACTACTGGTGAAAGAAATCTCAGTGAGGGGAAATATAGTTGTAGTTGTTACATTTATAGTGTGAAGGCACTCACATCAGATGATAACATGTTCGATTTGATAGAAGATATAG
Source organism: Triticum monococcum (assembly GCA_034509565.1). NCBI lineage: Eukaryota > Viridiplantae > Streptophyta > Magnoliopsida > Poales > Poaceae > Triticum > Triticum monococcum. Next base: position 577,385,572 of record CM067847.1, read on the forward strand.
TTGATCGGATCAATGTGTTATGTTTGACGTGAACAAACAGAGAAAGTTGTGGAGAGAATCATACGTTCACTTGGGAAGACGGTACGACGGTTAGTTTGAAATGGAGGTGTAAATTGGGGGGATGCTTTCTATGATGCAAAATATGCCTTATTGTGTTGAGCTACGAAATGAGATGATAGAAAGGCATGTAGATATAATATCACAAAGACTGATTGGAACTACTTTGAAATGATATCTTAACCTTTTTCATGGGTGTGTATTTGTGTATAAATAAATATAGTTTTAAGGACCATCTGGTCATATAGTAGTGTAAATGTGTGGATCATATGTTTATCGATGTGTATGGATGCTTTAGTTTTTTTTGCAAATAATCATATATCTAGGATTATTTTTTTAGAACGAAGATGCCGGAGGCGTCCGGCTTTAAATTAATAAAGCCCACATAAGGCAGCATCCAACAGGTTCCACACGTAACAGCAACAAAGGAAAAACGGCCGTAGCCAAAGTACGGTACATGCTACCGGCCGAAGCCTGCAAGAGAAAGATAAGCGACATAGAGCATAAGGCCGGTCCAAAAGATCAGAGCGAACGGCAGGCTAGTGGCGGGCATCAATCTGGATCATCCGGATCCGCTCCATAGCCTCTGACATCCGATCTGCATCACGCCGTTTCCCCAACGGCGTCCAAGTCTGAAGAAATAAGTGGCATTTGAAGATAATGTCAGCCGGGTGAGAAGGAAATTTGTGCTCGATAGTCATCTTATTGCGAGTGGTCCAAATAGACCATAGCAAAGCTCCCACGCAGTGCCATAAGACACGGCCAAAACCACCCCTAAACGCAGCTAGCAAAGCGCGCAGGTCCGCGGTAGAGCGAGGATCCCAGGTCTTCCCAAAAGCCTCCCTAACCGCACTCCAAGCAAAGCGAGCGAGATGGCAGTTAAAAAATATGTGGTTGGCATCTTCATGTTGGCCACATAGCACGCAAGAGCCGTCAGAGGGCCCATTTCTACGAGCGATGTTATTGGAGGAGGGTAGGCGATCTTGGAACATCTGCCACACAAAGACTTTGATCTTTAAGGGCATGGCAGCTTTCCATAGCCCCCTAGCTATGTCCAGGGTCGGACCCTCAGTCAGTTTGTTGTACAAGGATTGGACAGAAAACTTCCCCGAGCGCGAGATGGCCCAGGAGACCGAGTCGGCCTCAGGACGAAGGTTCACGCCTGCCAGATCGGCTACGAGCCCGTCCCAACAGGCTCGTTCGTTCTCCAGCAGGGGTCTTTTGAAGGAGATCGCGGGCGGGCTGGTTCGCAGCACATCTGCCACTAGGATATCCAAGTTAGTGACAAGCCGATATACCAAGGAGTGGCTTTTCCATAGGGGTTCCGAGCCAAACCAGAGGTCCAACCAAAACCGTGTTGAGGACCCATTGTTGACAAAAAACTTGGCTCCTAATGTAAATGCCGGCATAACTTTCTGAATCCCATTCCAAAAAGTTGATCCCTTAGCTTTGGAGGTGAGAAAATTCCCATCTGGGAAGTATTTGGCGCGAAGGATATCTACCCAGAGCCCCTGCTCGTTTTGGGAGAGTTTCCAAATCCACTTGGTTAGGAGGGCAACATTCATAAGCTTTGAATTAAGAATCCCAAGTCCTCCAAATTTCTTAGGGCGACAAAGCGCAGCCCATTTGATTAAGTGGTACTTCTTTTTGATCCCCGTTCCTTCCCAAAAGAACTTGGATCGGGGCGTATCAAGCCGGGCATGAACCCCATCAGCCAGCAAGAACATGCCCATCGTGAACAGGGGAAGGGAAGACAGGCTGGAGTTAGTAAGAATTAATCTGGCCGCCGAGGAAAGGAAACGCCCACGCCAGGGGCTAACCCTATTTGCCACCTTGCCATACAAGGGTTCCCATTCCAAAATGGAGATGTGTTTATCAGAGATAGGCAGGCCCAATTACTTAATTGGAAAGCTCCCTAGCTTACAATTAAGTAAACTGGCTACACGAGAGGCGAGCATAGGCTCCAACCCAATGGCTATTACCTCGCTCTTAAGGAAATTGATCTTAAGACCGGAGATGATTTCGAAAGCGGGGAGGATAAGTTTGACCGAAGCAATGCTATGACCGTCAGGCTCAAAGAGCAGCAAGGTGTCGTCCGCATATTGGAGGTGGGTGAGACCACCCGGAATGAGGTGAGGGACCACTCCGCGAATGTGCCCGGCGTCCTTAGCCTTATGGATCATGGCTGATAAGGCGTCCGCAACAAAGTTAAAAATCAGGGGCGAGGAGGGATCCCCTTGCCTGAGACCTCTTTTGTTGCGGAAGAAGTTCCCAACCTCTCCGTTGATCGACACCGCGGTCTGGCCCCCCGAGACCAGATGCATGATGCGGTGTACAAAACCTGACTCGAATCCCTTCCGAGTCAAAACCTCGCGTATGAACTCCTAGTTCACGCGATCATATGCTTTCTCAAAGTCGAGCTTTAGGAGCACGGCATGTTGCCCGGTGTGTTTAACCTCGTGGATAGTCTCCTGCAACACTATCGGCCCTTCGAGAATGTTGCGACCTTTGAGAAAGCCAGATTGACTACGGTTGATAACGCGCTGCGCGACCGGAGCAAGTCTGGTCGCATACGCCTTTGAGCAGATCTTGAAAGGTACGTTAATGAGAGTGATAGGGCGGTACTGCTTGATGGTGTCGGCCCCTTTGACTTTGGAAATAAGGCTAATCACGCCATTGTTAAGGCGCGAAACATCTACCGTACCTAGCGCAAAACCATTGATAATCCCGTAAAAAAGGTCCTTAAGCATCAGCCAGAAGCGTCGGGAAAATGCGACCAGCCAGCCGTCCGGGCCAGGTGCCGTGTCAATCTTCATTGCACCCACGGCTTCGTCGATCTCCTCCATGGAGAAAGTCAAAGCCAAGAGGTCATTTTCAACTTGAGACACGCGACCCTCTTCCCCCCAGAAGTCAGCCCGAAGTTGGAGGGACTTTTCCTCATCTGTTCCCAACAGATTAAGAAAGAAGGCATAGATATGTGCCACGATGTCAGCCTGACTAACCAAACTCCCTTGGTCAGATTGAAGTCTCAAAATCGAGCACTTCCATTTACGACCGTTGGCATAGGCGTGGAAATATCCCGTGTTCGCATCGCCCTTGGTAACCCACTTGACGCCGCCCCGACGGCGCCAATACTCCTCCTCCTCCCTGAGAATGGCGAGCACCTGATTCTCAAGAGTGTAACGATGGGCCCATTCGGCTTCCAGGAAGGGTCTGGGGTCAGCTTGATCGTCGAGGGCTTTGATCTCAGCGATAATAGCTTCCCTAGCGCGCTTCGCTTCGCTCCCGTGGTTTGCACCCCACCCACGGAGGAAACCCCGAAGGGTCGCAACCGCCGCAATCCAAGTGTCCAAGGGGCCCCTGGAGCAGCCGACCACAGCTCTGGCATGCTCCCAGCGCACCATGAGCAAGGGCCCGAAGCCCTCTATCTCTAACCACCCAGTTTCAAAGAAAAACAGGGGGCTGCGCTTGATCCGGTCCTCCCCCGAGGCAAGGATCAGTGGCACATGATCCGACCCAATATGCGTTTCCGCAAACAGCGTACACATGGGGAATAACACTTCCCAATCGGGGGACACAAACACCCGGTCTAGAAAACTGCGCACCGGCGACAGTTGCTTGTTGGTCCATGTGTATCTAGCACCAGTCCTAGCAATCTCCCGCAGGGCGCAAGAGGCAATCGTATTATTGAATAGGGTGACTCTAGGCCAGTCAATGTTACGGTTATTCTTATCCGCTCCCGAGCGGATAAGGTTAAAATCACCCCCAAGGACAATGGGGATGTTGGCGCCTTGCTTAGCCCCAACCAAGCTTTGGATTTCTCCCAAGAAATCAGCCGCCCTAGAGTGGTCAGCCGGGCCGTAAACGCAAACAATTGCCCATGAAGCAAGCGAGATCCTGTGTTTAATCGTGAAAGAAATGAAGAACGCACCCACATCCCAGCTTACTACATCACATACATCACTGTTACAACCCAATAGGATACCACCCGAATGGCCAACAGACGGCACCCAACCCCAGACAAAGCGGTGTAGAGGATCGTAGGCAGCCAAATCTCGATACGTGAAATCTGCTTTAATCGTCTCTTGGAGCGCAACCACGTCAATGCGCTCCCTAGCAATGTATTCTTTAAGCTGGGTCCGACGGCCAGCGTGGCCGCAACCCCGAATGTTCCAAAAAAGATAGCGCATCTAGATAATACGGTTGCGAAGGCGCACCCCCTGGATGTCACCGGTTTTGCCACACATTTTTTAGCCGGGGCACGACTAGTCGAGGGTAAAGCCTCCGCCTCCCTGGCGTCAGCGTTCCCACTCGCCACCACCGTAGACCCAACGGGGTTGGAGACGACCATCGCCGTGGCAGAGGCCTCCCTGGCCTTAGCCAACGCGACTGTTGTGGCCAATGCCGCTTGGGCTTCTTCGCGGGCACGAATCAACGAAATTAACTCGCCGCTCTCCGCACCAACTTTAAAACCGCTGTCGTCTAGAATCGAGACAAGTTCCGGGTCCGTAAAGGCATTAAGAATCTTAAAGGAGGGTGGGGGATTACCTGAGGTTTCGAGATTCTTCTCCGCAAGACGAAGCTGCGCATTCTCCATGGAAGAAAGCTCACCCAGCTGGGCCTTGGCCCGAGCACTTGGCGCGCGCTGGGCCACTGGAGAAGCACGAGAGCGCCGTGCCTTGGCCGAGACGCCCGCAGATCCCAGAGCCGCCTGAAGGTCCACGCAAGCTGGCGCAGTTGGCGAAGGAAGGGAGAGCACCGCAACGTTGGTCGAGGGCTTGCGACCCGCCGTCTTCTTGGGAGCGCGCCCGGAGCCCCCCGCACTGCGGCGGCTAGACAGCGGGGTGTGTGTGGATGGTTCATTGAGCACCACACCCGTGTCGGAGCCCAGCAGACTAGGGGATGCCGGGGCACCCAAAAGCATGGGACCATCCCCAGCCCGCTCCTTCAGGCCAGTTTGGTCAAAAGCCCGCAACAAAGCAATCGCAGGTGGCGGACTGCTCCCAGCCGTGTCCGCCGTCGCGAGAGCGCCCGGCGCCACCACATCTCTGTCCTCCTCTAGCGCAAGGGAAGAAAGCCCCAACTTGTCCCAAGTCTCAGTATCAATCGACGTGTCCGGCATGCTGTCCTCATTCTCCTCATCGCGGCAAGCCATCTCCACATCTTGTTGGTTGCTGCCAACTGCGGTGACCGGCCCTCCCTGAGCCACGGTCGAACCCTGCGGCAGCCCTGGGGCACTCCCGGTCCCTGAACCCGGCTGGCCTTGCTTGTCGCTGGGACGAGGGGGTGCCTTGTCAGGACCAGACGCCACCGATCCCTCGCCCGAGCGCTTCGGGAGAGTTTCCACCTCCACCTTGATGTCAAAACCCTCATGGTTGAACCACACTTGCACGTATCCATTCATCTTATCCGGGGCTTTGCAACCAAACTTCATTCTCACCAGTCCCATCCGGATGAGAGAGAGCTCGTCCACCACAATGGGCCTACCCAGCATCTTCATTCCTTCCATCAGGCGATCAACACGCCGGTGCTTCTTGGGGATACCGTGGAGGCATAGCCACACCTCCGGCATAGAGAGGGGCAAAATGGTCTCCTGGACAGAGTCACGAACCCGCACCGTAATATCATTGATAGAAAGGAACAATTTTCCACTAGACTTGGCCATGTGCAACAAATCCGCAGAAGGAAAGATAACCGCAAAGTCGTCATCCCCCACTTGAGAAATCTGCCAGTCCCAGTCGCCCACAAACATGTGCTTCAGCTCCTGCTTGAGCACACGCATCGACAGGCTCCCTGGCTCCGCCGACAGAATGGCCCCATTTGCAGCCTGGAGATCATATCCCTCTGACTCCTCTTCATCTTCAAAGTCCAAGAAGAAAAAACCTTCCCCCGGAATCACGCTGCCCATGATCTGGAGGTGAAGATGCTTACCCCGCGTCGGACAGAAGGCCGAGGTGTGTCCTTCCTGCTTACAGATCATGCAAAGGGGGGGGAGGTACACTTGGCTTGAAAATGCCCTGTACGGCCGCACTTGAAACATTCGCCTCCTTCTTCTTCGACTGGGATGGGAGCGTCCGCCAACCCACGCGGCGCATCCGGCAACACCACCGCAAGCGGGGCAGCCGACGCCCGCGGCTTCTTAGCCAGCGGGTCCCCGTGACCACCACCACAGAGGGGATGCTCCATCGACTTGCGCTCCAGTTCATGCCGCTTTGATCCGGTCTTGCGCTTCTTCTTGCGCTCCTGCTGACCCCACCAAGGTGGAGGACCCCAATCCCCCTCGCGCCCATGGGATCCAGATCCATAGCCTTGGCCATAGCTACCCCCGTAGCCCTGGCCGTAGCCTCCACCTTTACCTTGCTCGAAACCGCCGCCGGCACGCTGGCCACGCTTCGCCTGATCCCGCAACGCCTTCTCCCGCCGCCTCTCTTCATCGGGGATCGGAGGCTCCATCGGCCTCTTCTCCGAGTGTCGGTCCTCCATGGCTGCCACCGCAGCAAAGGAGCGAGTGAGAGGAGGGGGAGGGGGAAGGGGGAGGAGAGATCTGGCAAAGCGTCGAAATCACCGCACCTCACTGGGACGGGCAGGAAACCCTAGAGAGGGGTCGCGCACGCCCCTGCGCAGCCATATATAGCGGCGCGACCCGGGCTTATGGACGCCATCCAGGGAGGGCCGCGGGGGATCAGGCCCAGCCGAACCAGGCCCAGTAGCGGAAACAGCCCCCTGGCCACCCGCAACCCCAACGGAAACCAACCCAAAAGACGGATGGGCCCCCGAGCCGATAGAGGCCAGCCCAGGCCCATCGGGCGCGAGCAGGCCCACGACCGGCTCCGCGCCCCTCGGCGTCAACCCTAGCGCCTCGGCCGTCTCCGCCACCCGCGCCATCGCCGCCGACAACGCCGCCGAAGAGGGAACGAGAGGGAGCGGCGGCCACTCCTCCACCACCGCCTCGACCGCCTCGAGGGCAGGGGAAGGTGAGGTGACGCCCGCCACCCCCAGGCACCCCGCCAGGGGAGACGGGGGACGCCAGCACCGCACCGCCAAGGCACGAGATCCACATCCCCCCGGCGCAAAACGACGCCGGTGGACACGCCGAGCGACGCCGGACTCCGCCGCCGCCCGGACGAAGTCACCGAGGGACACACACGCCGTCGGAGCAGCCATCCGCGGCGAAGAGGTCCCGTCCTCCTCGTCGGACTCGTCCGTCGCCAGGGCCCAGAAGCAGCCACCACACGGCCCCCGCCCCGACACCGCCGGAGAGGGGACCAAAACGCCACTCGGACCACGTCGGACTTGAACCCACGCATCAGCCGCGGCGAGATCGCCGAGGCTAGGGGGGAGCCGCCCTCGGCACCAAGGCCCGTCGCCAACGGCTCGCCCGAGTTTGAAAACATCTGGAAGGAGGACCCGGAAAAGAAAAAATCTAGCCCTACGGACTGCTTAACTTCCTAGCTGCAGTTCATATCTAGGATTATAAAAAATATGAATTTAGTCTACTATTTTATTTTAGAGTTAAGACAGAAGATGGTACATTAGAAAAGTACAATTCTTGAAGGTGATCCTGAGGTGGTTTAAGCGTGGTGTATGGTACTATCGGATCATCGGGTATGGGTGTCGTGGGTATTTGGAGTAGTATAATGTCTCAGAAATTATTAGATAGGATTAGTACACCCATGTTGATCTAACTGATGTATTTTTGAATCAAAGGTGTTGCATATTTCTCTAAATTGAAAGCATTGCATATTTCCTGTAAAATGCATGTATGTGGTAATTTTACAATCTCTACAAATTGAGGGCAGTACGTAAGAAGAATGATTTTGGAAATGATTTTCAAAGTTTAGTTTAAGCTAGTCCATGCGTCCAATTTCTTCTCTAGATTTATGTTAACCTCCCAACATTTATCATGTAAAAGTAGTTAATTACAGATCCTAAATACCCCGGTACCGAACCCCGTGACAAAATTATTTTTCTGGTTTTTTATAGCTTATCACATATGCCATGTGGTAAATTATTTCTCTCGTTAGCTTGTACTTCCTCCGTTTTTTACTCTACGTATATTGAAGGACCCAAGGAAAGGCTTGACATAAAGAAAAATATATATGAAAGAAATAATTGACCTGTTAAGTTAATTTAGGACTTATTTACCATGTAGGTTTTGCATGGATCAGATACATAGATCGAGGTAGTTTGCGTACAGCTGATTGGATGTGCTCGCATGCATGGGAACTCTCCCTCTCTCTGGGCATCCACATGATGATTGGTACAGTAGATAAGAAAATCGTCAATGAAAGAAGAGATAGCCCACGAAATCTAGAAGGAATGGATCGCTTAGTGAACTCACATTATCATTTTATTTTTGTCAAGAGCATCATATTTTCTTTGAAAAGCTTGTATCTATTTACGTATGATTTGCTCCTGTACAGGCTATGGATCCCGTGACGGCGTCGTTGTTGGTAAGCTCCCGCGGCGTGATAGTCAGGTGCGTCCACGCATGATTGTCATCCTCCACCGAGGAGTAGACAAATCCGAACAGGTCATCCATCTCGTGAACCCACCACCGATCCCTAATCGACGGCCGCGTCCAGCGACACGCGCAACACAAAGGCCGCAGAGCACCCAAGCCTCCAAGGCATCCAGGTAGAATCGCCCATTAGTCGGCGAGAACGCATACACCAACATGCCTAGGGCCCGCCGAATACCTCACCGCCTCATGGTCGCCGGCGTAAAGCCCGATAGAGAAGGCCGGACGTCGACTCAGTGAAGTTGAACGTCATCTTACGTGTGATTGGTGTGGTGCGAAGACCACGCACTGCGTCCGCCTCCTTCAATCGTTCCATGGTGGCGGCGGCGTGAGTGCCGAGGTGGATTGGTCTTGCTGGGTGTCTGATCCGTGCCATGGGAGCAGACGAAGCCGATGAGCTAGAACTCCTGATCAGAGCACCATAGCCGCCATGCAGGCATAGATGAGAGCTCCGGTGACGGGTAGAGAACAAAAGACGCCGAGTCCATGCGTGCAACGGCGACAACTGAAGAGAAGGGAGACCTACGGGCGTGGAGGAGGGCTTCAGGCGTGATGCACATGATGACCTCGAGCATAGCATGCGCAAGCACACCCAGCTGTTGCGTGATGCGGAGCCAGTCCAGGCCGCGGAAGACGTCGGCGTTCCTGTGGCTCATGCAGATTCAGCAAGACCTCGCCGCCAACGGGGTGGGGGTGGCTTGGGCGGCGCGAGGTGGGAGTGTCGGCTATGGCCTCCTACGCCACGCCATAACATCTTTTCAGCGACGACACACACCTGTATCCCTCCTGCTCCCGCCGGCTTCTGTCAGAGCTCCTCTGCATGTTTGTGACTGCACCTGTGGCTGCTCGCGACGGCGTAGTCGACCCGTAGAGTGGTTGCCGGCGACCGGTACCTACACCCCGCTGGTAAGCATAGCTATCGCCAAAACGGCACCTCCAACTCGCACACACGGCGCAAACCATGCACATCTATGCTGCCTCGGAGTCGGAGGTGAGCGCAGTAGCGCATGCTGCTTCGTGGTGGTTGTTGCTCCTTCGCCGTGGTGAGTTCTATATATTTATAGACCGACAAATTTTTACAACATAATGATAAACACATGCATGCAGACACAACAAATTTTTACAACCGCCTACTGCATGCATTAAGCGGTCGTGAGAGTTGCATGCACGTGATCACATCATCAATTCAACCATGCATGCACAGAAAAATTCAAAACCTAACAAACAATCATCTGAACCAAAATGCTAAAGACACCCCAAGTGCACACGAGAAAATGTGTATCCGTTAACAAAATTTTAATCGAAGGCCTACGGCCACATACGTTTTCTATCCCATAGCCTCCCAAACAAATGCACGTGTCAACAATTGATAGGCCTCCCAGTCTCCATCAGCCAAGTGGCGAGACGTGGGGGCAAAAACCTCCCCAGATATAGAGGTTTGGTTATGTATTTTGTCCCTCTCCCTTTGTACATTTTCCTTAAGGACAAAAGGTAGATGATCCGGGGCATCAATTTTTTTGTCCCTTATAGCGAGTAGGAAGGAGAGAAACGCAGGTCTGGACGCAGCGGCAGCTGCACGCGCGGCATCCACGACGGGAGGACCTTCGTGATTGGCACCAAGCTGACATGCTTTCTAGAGTATAGGCTGTCGATGGACTGCGTTTTTCAACGTAGTATATGCGTATTTAGGAAGACCCAGGCTGACAGTACTTTCTGACACCAAGAAGGACGCGCTCCAAAATGGCAGTGCGAAGACGACAGCTGCACGTACCACGGCTATTTAAGCATCATGCACCTATGTATGCATCGCTCACTTGCACACATCTTAGTACACGCCCTGTTCTGCTTCTCTTCCACACAAACAGCCCGCTTTTCCCATCCATTAGAGCAATTATAGCAGACCCTACAAAACGCCTCGGCCCGTAAAATAATCGCCAAATTGTGGATCAAGGTTAGAAAATCTGCACGAGCAGACCCCGCATCCCGCCCTGGCCCGCAATTTCTTTTGCGGGGCACGGCAAATCTTCTCCCCCAACCTCTATCTTCACGGGCTGGGAGGCCGACCCGAGCTCAACCTCTATCCCGCGCGGTCCTTCCCGCTCCCCGCACCCTCCGCCACCATTGCCCCCACTCCGCAAGCTCCGGCTACTCTTCCCCAGCCGTCCATCGCCGCCATGGACAACCCCCTGCTGTCCCTCGTCACCGTCGAGGTCGACCACGCCCCTTCCGCTCGGGTAGATCTCGTCGTCGGCCAAGTTGGCCCCGCTGCCGTCGCCCAAGCCCAAGCAGCGCATGCACGCAAGCGGCAGGGCAACGTTGTCGTGCAGGGCGGGAATCCGGCCGCCCCCGCCGCGATGGCCCATGCTCCGAGCGCCAACGCGGAAGCGCGATCCCGGCCGACGGCGGAGAAGGTCGGCAAGGTCGCGGGCGTAAAGCGGAGGAAGGTTCCGGCTTCAAAGAATCCATCTTCTTCAACATCTCGCTCCATCCCGCCGCAAGGAGGTGCTCCGGCGATGCCGTTCAACGGTGCCGCTCCCCCCGCGAGCGAGGTGTTCGACGACATGGCCGGAAGGTATGCGCCTTCGGTCTTGGCGATTCCCTTTCATTTTTCGCTATTATTCTCGATAGCGCGTGACTTGTTATCGTTCGCTACAGCGGTGGTTCGAACAATGGAACAACCGAGTTCATGAACTTGGTGGACACGAACGCGGTTGACATTGATCAAGCCCCTTTCGAACCATTCGAGTACAATGAAACGGAGGCCGGCGTGGATGATCATGGTTGTGCGGACAAATTGGAGGAGATCGAAGCGGAAGCGTTTGAGCAATCGCAAGAAAAAACTAAGAAAAGCATAAGATCGAAGAACTACACGATCTTGGAAGATCAAGCTTTGATTCAAGCATGGAGTGCGGTGTCTCTTGATGCTACCACGGGTACATCTCAAACTTCCAAGAGATATTGACAAAGGATCGAAGATCAATACTTCCGCATAATGCAAAGTATCTCAATAGGACTCCACGCACATTTCGGTCGCTTCAAGGGCGTTCGGAGAACATCAAGCCTATGTGCAGCCGTTGGGCAGCTTGCTTGGAGCAAGTACGCAATGCACCTCCAAGTGGCACCGTGGAGTCCGACCATGTGAGTTTGTTTTGCCTTTGTTCAAATTGTGCATCATCATATTGCATCATGAGAAGTGATTGGATCACTCTGTTCACATTGTGTAGGAAATGATTGCTCAACATAGATACAAGGACATGGAAGCTTCGGAAGGCAAATTTTTCAAACTAGAGCATTGTTGGGAGTTGTTCCAAAAGTGTGAGAAGTGGAAGTTGATCGACAAAGAATCCCCACCAAAAAGAGGCTCACTTACAAACATGGATGAAGATGAGGATGATGATGGCCCAAGAAATTTGCACAAGCCCGATGGTGACAAGAAGACCAAGGAGAAGATGAAGAGAGAGCAAGAAGCATCAAGCTTGAGGGAGAAGATTGATGCCATGTTGCAATCCAACGATTCGATGTTGTTGAAATCGTTGGAGATTAAGAAAGAGTTGGCCGAGAAGAAGGCGAAGGAGAAGCAAGAAAAGTGGCAGTTGCTCAAGGAAGAGGGGCTGCGCAAAGTTGCCATCAAGAAGAGAAGAGCACGAGCCGCCGAAAACAAATCAATGTCCATGTTACTCGCCGAAGAGAACAAGATCATATCAATGAACCGCAATGACATGGATGACCTCACCAAAACATGACATGATATGGCAAGGAGAAAAATCTTGAAGAGAAGAATGGCGGCGTCGCTGGTTCGTGCTACAGTTTCGGTGATGTTTTCTCCGCTCCATATGATGGCAATGTGGATGATTTCGGTGCGGGAGTTGGAACAAGCGCCGGAGATGGATTCGGTGGCGCCGATGAACTTCAAGATGGACTCGATGGCGCGGAGTGAAGATCGATCAAGATGATGCCAGACATGGGCACAAACCTTTTGCAGGACCCTCTTTTGCGTTAGCCGTAATGTATGCATCGTTCTTGGGTTTCCCACCTATTCATGAGCGTATCACCTCGGCGCAGCGGGCGGCTGGATATCTGCGTCCAGCTGCCGTTGCGTCCAGGACGGCCGCTCTCGTAGGAAGGAACGCTTATACATGGGTCAGGTGGGCACAATTACTTCAGCCACTTGCATTGCTCATTGTCCCAAGCACACATACGCATTGCAATGGCTGGAGTGGCCACCTTCGATCGCGGCAGTGTGGGATCAAATTCTGCCGGCGCAGGTACCTTCCCTTTTTTCTAATATGTATATATGTAGTTTTTTTTTAAACATTACTAGTTATATAAAAGTATTGATCGTATTTCAAAAAAATGTTAAATCACATATTAAAATATTTTCATCGCGTATTAAACAAATGTACAACGTGTGCTTAAAAATTATGTGGTTTGAATAAATGTTAAATATGTCTAAAAGTAATGTTTTAGATGAATACAAAAAATTTATAACTTGTATGAAAAAAAGTAGACATCAAACATCAACCCTCAACTCCTGGGTGGGTCTAATTTACACCCCTCATCTATTATACCTTCTAAGTTGCACCCTCCAACTATCAAAACCAGACGAATTAACCCATGTCTCGCCTTGACCCTGGTTTTGGTCCAATCAGCACATATTGACCAGGTCAACTCATCCAGTCAACATGCCATATCAGCAATGAAATGAATGTATGATGCATAAATTGATAATTTGAAAATAACCTAATCTGCTGGTCAAAAATTGGCAGCATTTTGGTGCCATTTGCTACCATTTGAGCATCATATGAACGAATAAAAAGGCTTGAACAGAACTTGGTCACACATACATATATATATATATGTCTGAAACACTCCTCGGGAGAGTGAGAGATGAACGAGAGAGAAAGGGGTGCTCGGGCTGTGTAGGTTAAGTCAGACGTGGCATGCTGGTCAAATGGTCAACATTTGCTGACGGGACCAAAACCAGGGTATTTGTGACAGTTCGAGGGTGCAACTTAGACGGTATAATAGATGAGGGGTGTATATTAGATCAACCAAAGAGTTGAGGGTTGATATATGCACTTCTCTCTAAAATTAATGTTTCGGATGTATATACAACTAATGTACAATGTGTATGAAAAACAAAAGACATCAAAACATGCATTTTCAAAATCAGTTAATCATGTATTTTTAAAAGGTTAGATGTGTATAAAATAATGTTTCACATGTATACAAAAAATGCATAATGGGCATGAGAAAAATAGAGATCAAAATATGAATTTGAAAAATGTATAATGTGTATGAAAAATGTTGAACATATATAGGAAATTGTTTCTGATGCGTACGAGTAATGTACAACGTTTATGCAAAAAGTAGACATCAAAAACTTAAAACAATCATATGTTAAAAAAAATTAAACACATATATAGGAAAATACAGTTGTGCCTCTTACGGAATACATGTGTTTTTGCAGAAGCACATGTTGTGATTTTTTTTCTTTTTCAGAAAGCACATGCTGTGCTTTTTTCTTTTTTCAGAAAGCATATGTCGTACATTCTCACTCATCAAAACAAGGTTGTGCTTCACAAGAAAGCACATATATGTTGGACCTGCCGCGCCTGCACGACCTCTTCGCCAAGGGCCGCTAGCGGGCGGCGGACGAGTACGTGACGGCGTTCATGAGCGAAAAGGAGAGCACCACGCCCTCCGCGTCCGCCATGCTCTTCGTCGTCAGGTTTGAGCACTTCGTCCGGGCGCTCAAGCGGGGCGACGAGGCGTGGGCCCTGCGTTACTTCCGCCACTTCGTCCGGCAGGGACGTAGCTCCCTTGTAAGCATTGGGGTCAATTGACCCCAATGAAATTAAGAAATTCTTCACTAATTCAGTACTAATCACTATCTTTTTTGCAGAAGATGACCCCACTGTCATAGACACGACCCTATTAAACATTTTTTCTACCTTCGTCGCTGTCCTCCGGCCGCTACTGTGCAGCCACCCCGACGAGGCCGCCGCGCGCGCCGAGTGCGAGAGGGCATTGATGGACCGCGGCTCCCTCCACCGCAACTGCCGCGACGATGCCGCGTACAGGGACCAGCGCTTGATCGAGTTCTATCGCTGCATCTATCAGAACGAGCACATCTCCCGCTCCTTCAACGATATCTTGGACTACAACCTGCGCTTCATGAGGGGAACGGCTGCCATCGGCCTGCGCCGCCATGCACACCGGCCCCGATGCCCACCAAGACCCGCCGCCTAAGAGCAACTCCAACGGACCGACTTAAACGGACGGCGTTTTTGTCCATTTTTTATCCGTTTTGGTCAACCGTCCGCCCGCAGTCCGTCCTTTTTTAGTTTTGAATCGATAGTGCGCCCAACGAGCCGACCCATTTCATGACCATGTGTGCTTTAGATCATGCCAGCGGTCATGCCGTCGCCCTGGTTTTGGCGCTCCAGCGCGCGGGGGAAAGCGGTCTAGCGCGCGCTAGTTTTCGTGCTCCAGCGCGCGGGAAAGGTTCGCGGGTGCGCCGCGGCTGGCGCTCGTTATAAGAAGGCGCTCCCTTCACATTTTGTCCGCCGCCCACTCGTCTCGCCCCCTCTCACTAGCCTCGCCGCCTCTGCGCCACCATGTCGATCCGCCGCCTAGGCACTTCGGATTTTCGCGGAGTCCGCGAGCGCCGCTCCAGCGCCTTCTCCTCCGAGATCTGGTTTCCCGAGAAACGTCTCATCGTCGGCACCTTCGACACCGTAGAGGAGGCGGCCCGTGCGCACGACGCGGCGGCGTGGCGCCTCCTGAGGCCTCGTGGGGATATGAATTTTTCCGACGTGTCAAGCCAGCAGGCGCAGGATCTGGCGCCTCTCCCGCGGCTTTTCACCGACGAGGATCGTTGTATCCACCGGAGGCAGCAGCGTCGCCTCGCCATCGCCGAGATGGGCGTGGAAGCCATGGTGGTGTGACGCGAACGCTTCCTGCAGGACATCGTCGACGAGCGCCAGTTCTACAAGCAAAGGAGGTTGAAAAGGGACGCGAGGAGAACGGAGCGAGTTGCCTATCAGGAGGACAAGCGTTCGCGGAAGCAGGCCGGTCAATTGAAACAGAAGCTACGAGAAACGTCAGGTTGGGACTTTGAAGACGAGCAGCATGCTGACGGCCTACATTCAGACGTCGGAGAAGGACATTACCGAGTCGGAGTCAAAAAGCGACGAGTAGTGGTCTTTTCTTTTATCTGTGTACACTAGAACTATCTATGTATCCATTTTTATCTGAAAAAATGGTCGGCGGCGTCGGCGATGAAGCAGGCGGGCGAGGGTGTGATGTCTGATGTGAAGAGGCCAATCCAATGTGCCACCGACCAACAGGCCTGGTGAGGAAAGAGGGCGAGCACGCGCGCGTCCGTCTTGTGTCCGCGCCGACGCAAATCCGACTCAAAAATGGGCCGAAAATGGGTCGGTAGGCAGACGAAAGCGGACGTGCGTCCGTTTGGATCGGCGCGTTGGGATGACTTTTTTGTCCGCGGTTGTTCAATTGATGTCCATTATGCATGTACGTACAAAAGAGGGGAGCACACCAGCCCACAAGAGGTTGGCGCGCCCCATTTCTAGGCCGTCGGCCCTAGGGAAGGAAAGGAAGGAGAGCTAGCCCCTCCTGCCTTCCCTCCACATGAGAGAAAGAAAAGGAAGGAGGGCTAGCCCCTCCTGCCTTCCCTCCACATGAGAGAAAGGAGAAGGGGGCGCCATCCCTCCAGCCTTCCCCCGCACACCCAAGAAGGAAGGGGGGCGTGGCCAGGTCAGGGGCCAAGGGCAGCCGCCGGCCCCTTGGGGTTGCCCTAGGCTGCCTTCCCTCCTCCCCCACCTATATATATTTGTGTGGAGGGAGAGGGGCAACACACACCACGATTCCCTAGCCGTGTGCGGCACCCCTATCCCTCTAGTTCATCCTCGATCATATTTTCGTAGTGCACGGCGAAGCTCTGCGGAGATAGTTGCATCACTATCGTCACCACGCCGTCGTGCTGTCGGAACTCATCTACTACTTCGCCCGTCTTGCTGGATCAAGAAAGTGAGGAAGTCGTCGAGCTGAACATGGAGGTGTTGTACGTTCAGTACTTGCTCGGGCAGATCGTGAAGGTGTACGAGTACATCAACCGCGTTGATAAACGCTTCTATTAAATGGTCTACTAGGGTACGTAGACATGCTACCTCTTAAGCACTGCGTTGGATTTCCTTGAAGAGGAAAGGATGATGCAGCAAAGTAGCGTAAGTATTTCCCTTAGTTTTTGAGAATCAATGTATCAATCTAGTAGGAGGCTACGCGCGAGTCCCTCATACCTGCACAAAACACATAACTCCTCGCAACCAACGCGAAAAGGGGGTGTCAATCCCTTCACGGTCACTCACGAGAGTGAGATCTGATAGATATGATAAGATAATATTTTTGGTAATTTTGTGATAAAGATGCAAAGTAAAATAAAAGAAAAGTAAAAAGCAAAGTAAATAAATAGGTATTGGAAGATTAATATGATGAAGATAGACCCGGGGGCCATAGGTTTCACTAGTGGCTTCTCTCAAGAGCATAAGTATTTTACGGTGGGTGAACGAATTACTGTTGAGCAATTGACAGAATTGAGCATAGTTATGAGAGTATCTAGGTATGATCATGTATAGGCATCACGTCCGAGACAATTAGACCGACTCCTGCCTGCATCTACTACTATTACTCCACTCATCGACCGCTATCCAGCATGCATCTAGAGTATTAAGTTCATGGAAATAGAGTAACGCCTTAAGCAAGATGACATGATGTAGAGGGATAAATTCATGCAATATGATAAAAACCACATCTTGTTATCCTCGATGGCAACAATATAATACGTGCCATGCTGCCCCTACTGTCACTAGGAAAGGACACCGCAAGATTGAACCCAAAGCTAAGCACTTCTCCCATTTCAAGAAAGATCAATCTAGTAGGCCAAACCAAACTGATAATACAAAGAGACTTGCAAAGATAACCAATCATACATAAAAGAATTCAGAGAAGATTCAAATATTGTTCATAGATAATCTTGATCCTAAACCCACAACTCATCGGTCTCAACAAACACACCGCAAAAGGAAGATTACATCGAATAGATCTCCACGAGAGAGGGGAAGAACTTTGTATTGAGATCCAAAAAGAGAGAAGAAGCCATCTAGCTAATAACTATGGGCCCGAAGGTCTGAGGTAAACTACTCACATTTCATTGGAGTGGCTATGGTGTTGATGTAGAAGCCCTCCGTGATGGATGCCCCCTCTGGCGGAGCTCCGGAACAAGCCCCAAGATGTGATCTCATGGATACAGAAAGTTGCGGCGGTGGAATTAGGTTTTTGGCTCCGTATCTGATCGTTTGGGGGTACGTAGGTATATATAGGAGGAAGGAGTACGTCGGTGGAGCAATAGGGGGCCCATGAGGGTGGAGGGCGCGCCCCTACCTCGTGGCCTCCTCCTTTGTTTCTGTCATAGCCCTAGAAATCTTCTTGTAACTAGTGGCATTGCATCCATGCATCATGTTTAAATTTCATGAAACTTGAATTGGGGATTGTTGAAACCCTAGCACCAAATGAATTCAACTAGGTTCAATAAAAATATTTTCAATGATCCCAAATGCCCTTTAGAAAAGTTCATGATTTTTGTTAAAGGTGAAAACCTCTGCCAAAAATCATGCACATATTTCTAGGCCATTCTGGATTTTGAATTAAATCTTATTGTATTTGACTTTGGGCATTTAAAATATTTAAATAATTTAAATGTTCAAATAATGTTGAAACTATTTTTGGGCCACTGAAATAATTCAGAAAGTGTCCATGAATATTTTCAGGATTTTAGGAAATGCCTCGGTATTTTTCCTAAGCTCAAAACAGAGGCAAATAATTAGAAAACAAAAACAAAATTAGAAGACAAAAGAGAGGGAAACCTACCTGGCCCAAACTTACCTGGCGCCCCACCTGGCCCAACTCCAGCTGGCGGCCCAGCCCACCACCGCAGCCTCCCTATCATCTTCCGCCCTAGACAGAAGGACGAGCGCGTGCTCGCCGCGCGCTGGCCACGCGCCTCGCCAGCTCCTGCTTGCCGCTCTCCCTCGATGCTCTGGACGCCTGGATATCGACACGCAGCCTCCCCGACCGCCCCTCACTCTCTCCCGAGCTCTTTCCCTCCTCTGCTCTCTCTCCCTCTCATGCCCGAGCGCAGCCGTCGCCACCGGCGCCGTTCGCCGCGGTCACAACCACCGCCTCACCTCCCCGATGCATCCCAAGGCTCCGCCTCGACCCATTCTTCCCCCCTCACCACGCCAAGCGACGTCGGGAGCCCTGCAGTGACGCCTCACCGTCGTCTTCTTCCTCCGGACGCAGGAGATCGGCTTTGCCGTTTCGCCGCACCGGACCGCCCCCGAGCCCACTGACCGTCCCTGCGTGTTCTTTGTGAGCCCCGCATCTTTTCCCCCTCCTCCCCTGCTCACGACTGTGCGGTAGCCGCCGCCTCCATGAGCTCCGAAGCTCGCCGCCGCCATACCTCATCGCCGCCGTGGGCTGAGCTCGAACCGCTCGCGGCCATTCACCTAAACATGCTCCTGGTGCCTTCAGGAGGCCAAAGCAGCCACCAGATGGCCCCCTAGCGCCTCGTAGCCCCTCGCTCGCATGTGCCCATACTCCGGCCGCCGCCCGGCTCACCGCTACCGCCGCTACATGCCACCCCAACACCTACCACTGCCACCACTTGATGCGCGCCGCTGTGTAAGTTCGAACGCAACAGACCGCGGCTAAAATGATGCCCTGTGGCTCATTTCCGAGCCCCTCCGCCGCGCCTGTCATCGCCGGCGTCGAGCCACCGGCAAATTTGGACCCCGCTGACCGTTGACCCCGAGGGGCCCAGTTTGACCCTTTGGGTCACTGACATGTGGGCCCCAGGCCATTAACTAAACTAGGTTAGTATTAGTTTAACGCTAACTAAACTTAGTTAGTTAATTGACACTGACAGACGGGACCCACAGGTCAGGGTTGACCTGGACCGTCTCAGTTGACCGCTGACATCACACTGACGCCAGGCTGATGCTATAAATCTTTTCTGGATTTATTTTTATATAGGAAATTCCAGGAAATGTTGCAAACTTCAAAAAATCATAGTAATTCAACCATACCTGCAAATCAAACAAATTATATATGAAAAATGATCAGAAAAATCCAATATATCCATCTGTACTGGTTTCATGCATGTTAGAGCAACCTAACCTTGCTGTTTAGATGAAACATGATAATGCACTTATATGAGTTCATAGTTTAGGCTTGTATTTGAATCTTTAATTCTAATAAGCTCAAACCACCCTGGTTTTAGTTGCATTAGCTCAAACACATCATATTGACATGTCATGATCATGCATCATGTTGTGCATTGCATTGATTGTTTTTCTTTCTGTGTTTGCCGATGATTGTTCCCCCTCGGTAGACATATGTTTCGACGATGTGATCAATGACACCGATGAAGAGCTATATCATCTTCGGAAGTGCCAGGCAAGCAAAAACCCCTTGTTCATTCCGATACAATCCCACTCTCTCGCTTTTTCTCTCTTTTACTGCATTAGGACAACAACGATTCAACTGTTACATGTTGCGGTAGTTGAACCCCTTTCCTCTGCATGACCTGTCATTGCCACAGTAAATAGATGAAACCCACTAGCATGAGTAGGAGTTGTTTGAGCCTTGCTGTGCCTACTCATTCATGTTTGTTTGTCATGCCTGCTATTGCTTAGAGTCGTGTCAGGTCTGATTCATCGGGGATGAATTGGAAAGTTGTGAACATGTCCTACCATGTGTGAGCTAAGTGTGTTGAACATCATTTGGTAAAGGTATTGATGAGAGGCCATGTAGGAGTACATGGTGGGTTGTTTCATTGAGGCCATCCTTAAGAACTGAGATCTGTATGTGTGATTTAAGAACCAACTACTACCATGCATTGGGCCCAAAACCAATGGACCCTCTTGGCTTCTTAACCACTCTAGTCCTCTGTCCAGGAGTTGCAACTAGTTTCTGGTGTTTATAGGATATGTGTTAGCGGCCGTGCGTACCGCTGACCCTAGGGGTGGGCTATGATGCGGTAGATACACCGTGGTCGGGCATGCCGGGCGCCCGTTTGGTATCTCAGAACCCTGTACACATCGTTCGGGGCCGTATGTGGAAACCTCGGCCGGACTCCCTGCGGATGGAACCCGGATAGGCGATAAACCTGGACTAGAGACTTGAGTGTTTAGGTAGGCCGTGGCTGACACCCTCGTTGGACTTCCGCTTGAAGGTTGCCGAGTACATGTCGTGTAAACGACGGTAAGTGGTGAGAGCGTGTATGAAGAAGTACACCCCTGCAGGGTTAACATCATCTATTCGAATAGCCGCGTCCGTGGTAAAGGACTACTTGGTTGCCTATACAGTTCATAGACAAGTGAAAGTGGATACTCTAAAATGCGCAAGATAAGTGTGAGTGCTATGGATGGCCTTCTCGTAGGGAGATGGGAGCGGATCCATAGTGGTGTATTGAATGGTGAATATGTGGACTCGTGTGCGCCACCTCAAAAGAGTTGCTTGCAGTCGCAGTTCAGGTTAGCCACTGAGTCAAAGCTGGCTTGCTGCAGTTAAACTCCACCACCCCCTTTATTGATACCGATGCATATGTAGATAGTTCTGATGTAAGTCTTGCTGGGTACATCTGTACTCAGGTTTGCCTATTTTATGTTTTGCAGAGAGATGTCAGTCTCACTAGTAGTTCCGTGTGGACTTCGACGTTTAGCTTGATACCTCAGCTACGATCTTGTGCCCTCAGCAGGATCTGGTAGATAGTCAGGCTTCTTAGCCTTTTTCATTTGTAGATGTCTGTACTCAGACATGTTAAGCTTCCGCGTGTGCTTTGATTTGTATGCTATGATTGTTGGGTCATGAGAGCCATGTTTGTAATATCTCGCTCCTCAGAGCCTAATGAATAAATACTTGATTTATAGAGTTATGTTGTGATGCCATGTTGTATTTACACATATCGAGCATATTGTGTGTATGATTGAAATGCTTGGTATGTGTGGGATTCGACAATCTAGTTGTTTATTCTTGGCAGCCTCTCTTATGGGGAAATGTAGTCTAGTGCTTCCATGAGCCATAGTAGTCCGCTACAGCCCGGTTCACCGGAGTCCTGTTAGCCTAGCACTATTGCTCAGGACACTTGACTGGCCGGCATGTGTTTCACTTTGTTCCTGTGTCTGTCCCTTCGGGGAAATGTCATGCGGTGACATCTGGAGTCCTGCCTAGCCTGCTAGAGCTCGGGTTCCCGGAGTCCTGTTAGCCCAGTGCTACAGCCCGGATTCACACACTGCTGACAAACATGCTCGATGTGATTCATGTATGCCTGTCCCCATAGGTTAGTGCCGCTTTGGGTTCACGACTAGCCATGTTGGCCCGGGTTCTCTGTCATATGGATGCTAGCGACACTATCATATACGTGAGCCAAAAGGCGCAAACGGTCCCGGGCCATGGTAAGGTGACACCCGTGGGAATACCATGCGTGAGGCCGCAAAGTGATATGAGGTGTTACCGGCTAGATCGATGTGACTTGGAATCGGGGTCCTGACAGTTTCTTGACGTAGGGTCCAAGTCTCCTGGATCACGTTTGTTGAGAAAATCACGTTCCCGAAGGTTTCATTCCGTTTGGACTCCGTTTGATATTCCTTTTCTTTGAAACCCTAAAATAGGCAAAAAAAATTAGCAATTCTGGGCTGGGCCTCCGGTTAATAGGTTAGGCCCAAAAGTAATATAAAAGTGGATAATAAAGCCCAATAATGTCCAAAACAGTAGATAATATAGCAGGGAGCAATCAAAATCTATAGATACGTTGGAGACATATGAAGCATCCCCAAGCTTAGTTCCTGCTCGTCCACGAGTAGGTAAATGATAAAAAAATAATTTTTGATGTGGAGTGCTACTTGGCATAATTTCAATGTAATTCTTCTTAATTGTGGTATGAATATTCAGATCCGAGAGATTCAAGATAAAAGTTCATATTGACACAAAAATAATAATACTTTAAGCATACTAACAAAGCAATCATTTCTTCTCAAAATAACATGGCCAAAGAAAGTTATACCTAAATCATATAGTCTGGCTATGCTCTATATTCACCACACAAAGTATTTAAATCATGCACAACCCTGATGACAAGCCAAGCAATTGTTTCATACATTTTACATGCTCAAACTTTTTCAATCTTCACGCAATACATGAGTGTGAGCCATGGATATAGCACTATAGGTGGAATAGAATGGTGATTGTGGAGAAGACAACAAAGGGAGAAGATAGTCTCACATCAAATAGGCGTATCAACGGGCTATGGAGATGCCCATCAATAGATATCAATGTGAGTGAGTAGGGATTGCCATGCAACGGATGCACTAGAGCTATAAATGTATGAAAGCTCAACAAAAGAAACTAGTGGGTGTGCATCCAACTCGCTTTCTCACTAAGACCTAGGGCATTTTGAGGAAGCCCGTCATTGGAATATACAAGCCAAGTTCTATAATGTAAAATTCCCACTAGTATATGAAAGTGACAACATAGGAGACTCTCTATCATGAAGACCATGGTGCTACTTTGAAGCACAAGTGTGGTAAAAGGATAGTAGCATTGCCCCTTCTCTCTTTTTCTCTCATTTTTTTATTTGGGCTTCTTTGGCCTCTTTTATTTATTTATTTATTTATTTATTTTCGTCCGGAGTCTCATCCCGACTTATGGGGGAATCATAGTCTCCATCATCCTTTCCTCACTGGGACAATGCTCTAATAATGATGATCATCACACATTTATTTACTTACAACTCAATACTTAGAACACGATATGAATGCCTCCGGCGGTGTACCGGGATGTGGAATGGCTCATGAGTGACATGTATGAAAGAATTATGGACGGTGGCTTTGGCACAAATACGATGTCAACTACATGATCATGCTAAGCAATATGACAATGATGGAGCGTGTCATAAAAAACAGAACGATGGAAAGTTGAATGGCAATATATCCCGGAATGGCTATGGAAATGCCATAATAGGTAGGTATGGTGGCTGTTTTGAGGAAGGTATATGGTGGGTGTATGATACTGGCGAAAGGTGCGCAGTATTAGAGAGGCTAGCAATGGTTGAAGGAAGAAGAGTGCGTATAATCCATGGACTCAACATTAGTTATAAAGAACTCATATACTTATTGCAAAAATCTACAAGTCATCAAAGCAAAGTATTACGCGCATGCTCCTAGGGGGATAGATTGGTAGGAAAATACCATCGCTCGTCCCCGACCGCCACTCATAAGGAAGACAATCAAAAAATAAATCATGCTCCGACTTCATCACATAACGGTTCACCATACGTGCATGCTACGGGAATCACAAACTTTAACACAAGTATTTCTCAAATTTACAACTACTCAACTAGCACAACTTTAATATCACCATCTTCATATCTCAAAACAATTATCAAGTATCAAACTTCTCATAGTATTCAACACACTCATAAGAATTTTTTTACTATTCTTGCATACCAAGCATAGTATGATTATTTAGGCAAATTACCATGCTATTTAAGACTCTCAAAATAATCTAAGTGAAGCATGAGAGATCAATAGTTTCTATAAAACAAATCCACCACCGTGCTCTAAAAATATAAGTGAAGTACTAGAGCAAAATTATATAACTCAAAAGATATAAGCGAAGCATATAGAGTATTCTAACAAATTCCAAATCATGTATGGCTCTCTCAAAAGGTGTGTACAGCAAGGATTATTGTGGTAAACTAAAAAGCAAAGACTCAAATCATACAAGACGCTCCAAGCAAAACACATATCATGTGGTGAATAAAAATATAGCTCCAAGTAAAGTTACCGATAGAAGTAGACGAAAGAGGGGATGCCTTCCGGGGCATCGCCAAGCTTTGGCTTTTAGGTGTCCCTAGATTATCTTGGGGGTGCCATGGGCATCCCCAATATTAGGCTCTTTCCACTCCTTGTTCCATAGTCCATCAAATCTTTACCCAAAAACTTGAAAACTTCACAACACAAAACTCAAAGTAGAAAATCTCGTGAGCTCCGTTAGCGAAAGAAAACAAAAGATCACTTCAAAGTACTGTAATGAACTCATTATTTATTTATATTGGTGTTAAACCTACTGTATTCCAACTTACCTATAGTTTATAAACTATTTTACTAGCCATAGATTCATCAAAATAAGCAAACAACACACGAAAAACAGAATCTGTCAAAAACAGAACAGTCTGTAGGAATCTGTAGCTAGCACAAGATCTGTAACCCCAAAAATTCGAAAATAAATTTCTAGACGTGAGGAATTTATCTATTAATCATCTGCAAAAAGAACTAACTAAATAGGACTTTCCAAATAAAAATGGCAGCAGTTCTCGTGAGCGCTAAAGTTTCTGTTTTTTACAGCAAGATAGCAAGACTTTTCCCAAGTCTTGCCAACGGTTCTACTTGGCACAAACACTAATTAAACACAAAAAACACAACCAAAAAAAGCTAGATAAATTATTTATTACTAAAAAGGAGCAAAATGGAAGGAATAAAAATAAAATTGGGTTGCCTCCCAACAAGCGCTATCGTTTAACACCCCTAGCTAGGCATAAAAAGCAAGGATAGATCTAGGTATTGCCATCTTTGGTAGGCAATCCATAAGTGGCTCTCATAATAGATTCATAAGGTAATTTGGTTTTGTTTCTAGGAAAGTTTTCCATGCCATTCCTTAACGGAAATTGGAATCTAATATTTCCTTCCTTCATATCAATAATTGCACCAATCGTTTAAGGAAAGGTCTACTAAGAATAATAGGACATGAAGGATTGCAATCTATGTCAAGAACAATAAAATCTATGGGCACATAATTCCTATTTGCAACAAGAAGAACATCATTGATTCTTCCCATAGGTTTCTTAATAGTGAAATCCGCAAGGTGCAAGTTTAATGAGAAATCATCAAAATCACGGAAACCTAACAAATCACACAAAGTCTTTGGAATCATGGAAACACTAGCACCCAAATCACACAAAGCATAGAACTCATGATATTTATTCTTAATTTTAATAGTTGGTTCCCACTCATCATAAAGTTTTCTAGGGATAGAAACTTCCAACTCAAGTTTTTCTTCATAAGATTGCATCAAGGCATCAACGATATGTTTAGTAAATGCTTTATTTTGGCTATAAGCATGAGGAGAATTTAGCATGGATTGCAACAAGGAAACACAATCGATCAAACAGCAATTTTCATAATTAAATTCCTTAAAATCCAAAATAGTGGGATTATTAGTATCTAGGGTTTTGATTTCTTCAATTCCACTTTCATCAAGTTTAGCATCAAGATCTAAGAACTCCGAATTTTTGGAACGCCTTCTAGGTAAGGGTGGATCATAAACAGTCCCATCATCATCAAGATTCATATTGCAAAACAAAGATTTAATAGGGGACACATCAATAACTTTTAGATCTTCAGCTTTATTTTCATAGGAACTAGAATAACATGCTCTTATAAAGGCATCTTTCTTAGCACGCATCCTAGCGGTTCTTTCTTTGCACTCATCAATGGAAATTCTCATGGCTTTGAGAGACTCATTGATATCATGCTTAGGAGGAATAGATCTAAGCTTTAAAGAATCAACAACAAGAGAAATTCTATCAATGTTCCTAGCCAAATCATCAATCTTAAGCAATTTTTCTTCAATCAAAGCATTGCAATTCTTTTGCGAAGTAATAAATTCTTTGATATTAGATTCAAAATAAGAGGGTGTCTTATTAAAATTTCCATAAGAATTGTTGTAGGAATTACCATAATTATTTGAGGAATTGCTAGGAAAAGGCCTAGGATTAAAGTTTCCTCTATACGCGTTGTTACCAAGATTATTCCTACCAACAAAATTCACATACAAAGATTCATTATTATTCTCAATCAAAGTAGACAAAGTCATATCATTAGGATCAGAAGAAACACTTTTATTAGCAAAAAAATTCATAAGTTCATCCATCTTTCCACTCAAAACATTAATTTCTTCTATCGCATGCACTTTTTTATTAGAAGATCTTTCAGTATGCCATTGAGAATAATTAACCATAATATTATCTAGGAGTTTAGTAGCTTATCCTAAAGTGATTTCCCTTAAAGTGCCTCCCGCGGCCGAATCTAAAAGGTTTCAAGAAGCAAAATTCAATCTGGCATAAAAGTTTTGTATAATCATCCACAAATTCAAACCATGAGTAGGGCAATTATGTATCGTTAATTTCATGACAAGATTCAGCAAAGCGGCATTAATTTCACAAGATTCAGCATCGGTGAGAGGAGCAATCGGAGTGCTAATAAAATCATTGTTGTTGGTATTGGTAAAGTCACACAATTTAGTGTTATCTTGAGCCATCGTGACAAGAAAGCAATCCAACACACAAGCAAACAAAAAGCAAACGGGCAAAAAGAAGCAAATAGAGAAAGAGAGGGAGGATAGAGAGAGAGGGCGAATAAAACGGCAAGGGTGAAGTGGGTGTAACACCCTCGATGCGACTATATCTTCCACGTGTCGAGGCACGACTTAGAGGCATAATTGCATTGAAGGCATATGTCGCAAGTCGGGTAATCATCACAAACATCCATGTAATATAATAATAAGGAGGGATAACATAGTTGGCTTACACTCGCCACGTCACATCAAAGTACATAAATAACATCCATCATGCAAATCACTCATGGCCCGACTACGGCGCCAAAACAGAAAAGACCCCCAACATGCGACAAGGCCCTGAATCTAACCCCGAATAGGCACCACTAATGATCATCAGGAAAAGACACATAGTAACGCTGAGAGTCCTCGTCGTACTCCCACTTGAACTCGAGCGCGCCATCTGGAGCTGTATTATCTGTCCCTGCATCTGGTGTAATAGTAATCTGTGAGCCACAGGGACTCGGCAATCTTGCACCCTCGCGATCAATACTATTTAAGCTTAATAGGTAGGAAAGGGGTAATGTAAGTGGAGCTGCAGCAAGCGACTAGCATATATGGTGGCTAACTTATTCGCAAAAGAGGGCGAGAAGAGGAGGCAAAGCACGAGCGGGAAACTAGAGAGAGCAACCTGCGCAAACATAACTCCAACACCGTGTCCGCTTCCCGGACTCCGCCGAGAAGAGGCCATCACGGCAACACACTCAGTTGATTCATTTTAATTTAATTAATGTTTAAGTTATCTACAACCGGACATTAACAAATTCCCATCTGCCCATAACCGCGGGCACGGCTTTCGAAAGATCAATCCCTGTAGGGGGTTCCCAACTTAGCCCATAACAAGCTCTCACGGTCAACGAAGGAATAGACCTTAACCCAAGACACACCGATCAGACTCGGTATCTCGGTACAACAAGATGATTCGACAGGTTAAAACAAGTCCAGTAACACCACCCAGATGTGCCAACAAATCCCGATAGGAGCTGCACATATCTCGTTCTCAGGGCACACCGGATGAGCAAGACGTCGCGTAGGCCAGCCCAGAGTTGCCCCTGGTAGCCCCGGACATCGCTCGGTGGGACCAACACTCAGAGGAGCACTGGCCCGGGGGGGTTAAAATAAGATGACCCTCGGGCTCCGGAAACCCAAGGGAAAAAGAGGCTAGGTGGCAAATGGTAAAACCAATGTTGGGCATTGCTGGAAAAGCTTTAATCAAGGCGAACTATCAAGGGGTTACCATTATAGCCCAACCGCGGAAGGGACGCAACAATCCGGGAACATAACACCGATATGACGGAAACTAGGGCGGCAAGAGTGGAACAAAACACTAGGCGAGAGGCCGAGCCTTCCACCCTTTACCAAGTATATAGATGAATTAAGATAACATAGCAATATAATGGTATCCCAACAAGTAAATAAATGTTCCAACAAGGAACGGCTCCAATCTTCACCTGCAACTAACAACGCTATAAGAAGGGCTGAGCAAAGCGGTATCATAGCCAATCAACGGTTTGCTAGGACAATGGTTGGTTAGAGGCTCAATCATGGCAATTGGGAGGCTGACAAGCAAGTGGTAGGCATCGTAGCATTGGCAAAGCAGAAGAGCGAGCAAACTAGCATAGCAAAGATAGTAGTGATTTCGAGGGTATGATCATCTTGCCTGCACAGTTGTCAGAGTTGACTGGATCCTCAAAAGCAAACTCAACGGGCTCCTCGTTAGCGAACTCGCCTCCCGGCTCTACCCAACAACACAAACAAGCAACAAGGATACAATCAACCACGTGCAAGGGCAACCAATAATATGCAAAGATGGTATGCTATGCGGGATGCGATGCGTGATGCAAAATGCAAGACGTGACAGGAAATGCATGAACCTGGCCTCAACTTGGAAAACCAAGTGTGCCACTGGATAGAGGGGAAGAAATCCCCTGAAAACGATATAAAGATCAAAGGAATCGGAGCTACGGTTTGGAAATGGCAAGCGTTTTACGAAACGAACCGATCTGCGATTTACAACAAGTAGGCTCCTAAATGCAACGAAATGAACATGCTACAGACACCAAACATGAAAACAAAATACATGGCAGCGATGTACACAAGATGCTTAACAAATCACTAGGACTGAGACATCGGCAAATTCATCCATTAAGGGGTCCAAACAAGCATGGCAAAACTGAATAAGCAAAACAGATTTCAGACTTAGCGAAATTAACGCTAGTCTGGAATTTCAGACCACGATGCTTTCTTCGGAGCAGCAAAACAACATGATGCATAACCTGAACATGGAAAGTAAGAGCATGGCATGCAGCTACTCAACTATCTTAACAAAACACCCAAAATGACCTGGGGCCAAAAGGGTTCACAAAATACTCTAACGAGCACACGAACATCGATGAAACACAATCAGTTTTCAGACTTAGTGAAAACTGAGACATGCTGAAATTATAACTCACGGAGGCATGTAAACGAGCTCGATGCACTCACTACGGTGCAAGTCATGGCAAGGCAAGCATATATCCATAAAGAAGGCACAACATTCTAGCTAGACATGGCAAGAACAATGGCATAGCATGCATGGATCACTAGCAATAGCTCCGGCAAAATCGCAAAAGAGTTGACGATCTGCCCAAATACACAACTATGCAAAAGTTGAGCTCGATTGAGTCAACCTAGGTTACTCCAACATAACAAGTAAAGACATGGATGGATAAAGCACAACAAGCATAACAAATCACTCTTACTGATCATCCTCAAAAGAGGCACGGATCGCTAGGAAACAAGCTGGACATATAGCATCATGACCTAAAACATCCCAGACTTAGTGAAAATCACTAAGTCCCTGAAATCAGCAATCTCAGGTACCCCTCTTTGCAAGCTTGCACAAGACAACACACACATCCTAAAAATGCATGGGTGGCACATCTGGAAAGAAGACAACATGCTTAACAATTCATCCCAAAGGGGCACAGGCATATCATGCACACAATAATCATGGCAAAAATGACAAAAGTCAATGATGAGCTAACGGATCTGCAAGTTAACTCACGATGCCTCCTTCTAACAGCATTTTGGGCACCAAGATTACCTCAAATGCAAATGATGCAATGGAATGAAATGATGTACCCGTCGAGACGAAGATTTTGATATATCATATGTCCAAATCGGAGTTACGGATGCAAAGATATGGAGCCTCGAACAGAGCAACTTGGATCAAGAATTCTGGGACTTGGCAAAAAAATCAACCTCTCCTAGTGTTACCGTAGCACCCGCGGATCTGGATCGGGGCGCGCCTCCCGAGGCTGGATCCGGCGAGGTCGCTCTCCGCCGACGATGGGCGGTGGCGGCCGGCGTCTTGCCGGACGTAGGGGAGGCGAGGTCGGCGGGGTCCGGCCGTCGGGGCGGAGCAGAGGGCGGCGGAGCGGCGGCGGTGGTCGCCGAAAGTGGCTCCGGCGAGGGCTTGTTGCCGTGGGCCGGTGCGGCAAGCCGGGCGGCGGCGGAGCCACCGGGGATGGCGGCACAGTGGTCCGGGTCGCCGGCCTCGGGGAAGGAGGCTGCGGGAGGCGAGGTGCCTCGGCGGCTGAGGAACGGGCCGGGAGGGCCCGCCGTGGGCTCTCCGGGCCTCGGCGCGGGGGCGGCCAGCGGCTGCCACGTGACAAGGTGGGACTGGCGGCGGAGAAATGTCCGGCCGGGTCGGACGTGTCCGGCTCGGCGCGGAGATGTTTTTAGGGTCTCGGGGAGGACGAAGATCCGAAAACGGAGGGGTGTATATATAGGCATAAGTGGAGCTAGGAGAGTCCAAATGAGGTGCGGTTTTCGCCCACGCGATCGTGATCGAACGACCGAGACGATGGAGCAGAGTTTGGTGGGTTTTGGGCCAAATTGGAGGGGTGTTGGGCTGCAACACACATGAGGCCTTTTCGGTCCCTCGGTTAACCGTTGGAGTATCAAACGGAGTCCAAATGACCCGAAACTTGACAGGCGGTCTACCGGTAGTAAACCAAGGCCGCATAGCAAGTCTCGGTCCAATCCGGAAATGTTTACTCCCCACACACAAAAGAAAGCTAGAAATGGCCACCGGAGGAGAACGAAGCGCCGGAATGCAAAACGGACAACGGGGAAAATGCTCAAATGCATGAGATGAACATGTATGCAAATGCAATGCACGTGATGACATGATATGAGATGCATGAAAACGAAACAATACACGGAGACAAAGACCCGAACCCGAGAAATAAATATAACTTAATGCCGGAAACGGCAAGAGTTGGAGTACAAATTGGGAAAGTAATATCAGGGGCGTTACAACACTCCACCACTACGAAAAGATCTCGTCCCGAGATCTAGGACTGAAAGAACTCCGGGTACTCAGAACGGAGGTGATCCTCGCGTTCCCAGGTAGCTTCACGGTCGGAATGGTGTGACCACTTGACTTTGAGAAATTTGATTGACTTGTTGCGAGTCCTGCGTTCAGTCTCTTCAAGGATTGCAACTGGGTGCTCACGGTAGGAGAGATCTTCTTAGAGCTCAATGTCCTCGAAGTTGACTGTGCGTTCAGGCGTCTTGAAGCACTTTCGGAGTTGGGAGACATGGAACACATCATGAACATTAGCAAAGTTTGAAGGAAGCTCGAGTTGATAGGCGAGGTCGCCTCTCTTACTGACAATCTTGAAAGGTCCGACGTATCTGGGGGTAAGCTTCCCTTTGATACCGAAGCGACGAGTCCCTTTCATAGGAGAGATGCGGAGGTAAACATGATCTCCGATCTCGAAAGCCAAATCACGGTGCTTACTATCATAGTAGCTCTTCTGGCGGGATTGGGCTGCTTTGAGGTTATCACGAATGACCTTGCACATTTCTTCTGCCTCTGTGATTAGGTCATTACCCAGCAGCTGACGTTCACCGGTTTCAGACCAGTTGAGAGGTGTACGACACTTCCTACCATACAGAATTTCAAAAGGGGCCTTGCCCGAACTTGCTTGAAAACTATTGTTGTATGAGAATTCAACATAAGGAAGACAATCCTCCCACTTCATGCCAAAGGAGATAACACAAGCCCTGAGCATATCTTCAAGAATCTGGTTGACACGCTCGACTTGACCGCTTGTTTGAGGATGGAAAGCAGTGCTGAAGCGAATGTTGGTGCCCATGGCCTTCTGAAAAGAATCCCAAAACTTGGAGGTAAAGATGCTGCCACGGTCTGAAGATATCACTTGAGGAATACCGTGCAGAGAGACAATTCGAGAGGTATAGAGTTCCGCCATTTGAGCTGCAGTGATTGACTCTTTGATAGGTAGAAAATGAGCCACTTTGGTGAGCTTGTCGATGACAACGAATATAGCATCATTGCCACGCTTGGACTTTCGAAACCCAGTCACGAAGTCCATTTCAATGTGGTCAAACTTCCATTCTGGAATGGCAAGAGGTTGGAGGAGACCTGCTGGCCTTTGGTGTTCTGCCTTCACTCTTCTGCAGACATCACATTCATTCACGAATTGAGCGATCTCGCGCTTCATTCGAGTCCACCAATAAGTTTGCTTCAGATCCTCATACATCTTCGTGCTCCCAGGTTGGATGGAGAGGAGGGAGTTGTGAGCCTCGTTCATGATCACTTTACGAAGTTCACCTTTGGGCACCACAATTCGATCCTCGAAGAAGAGAGTGTCCTTGTCATCAAGTCGGTAGCACTTGTACTTGGACTGACTCTTTGCAATACCAATCTTCACCTTTTTCACCATAGCATCAAGAAGCTGGGCTTGGCGAATCTGGTCTTCCAAGGTAGGAGAAACTTGAAGGTTGGTGAGGAAACCTTGAGGAACAATTTGCAGATTAAGTTTGCGGAAAGCTTCACAAAGCTCGGGTTGATAAGGCTTGAGAATCAGACTGTTGCAATATGCTTTTCTGCTCAAAGCATCAGCAATCACATTAGCCTTGCCTAGAGTATACTCGATACTCGGATTGTACTCTTGAATCATTTCGACCCATCGAGTTTGCCTGAGGTTGAGCTTAGGCTGAGTGAAGATGTACTTGAGACTCTTGTGATCAGTGAAAATGTCCACTTTTCTTCCTAATAGAAGATGTCTCCAAGTCAACAATGCGTGCACAACTGCCGCCAACTCGAGATCATGAGTGGGGTAGTTCTTCTCATTAGGCTTCAACTGGCGAGAGGTATAAGCAACAACTTTCTTCTCTTGCATCAGAACAGCACCTAGACCTTGGAGAGAGGCATCACAAAAGACCTCGTACGGCTTGGTTTCATCTGGCGGAGTCAGAACTGGAGCAGTGATCAACTTCTCTTTCAAGGAGTTGAAAGCAATATCACACTCCGGAGACCAAACGTACTTGACGTGCTTCTGAAGAAGATTTGAGAGAGGCTTCGCGATCTTGGAAAAGTTTTCAACGAATCTTCGGCAATAGCTTGCGAGACCGAGGAAGCTACGGAGTTGCTTCACATTCTAAGGAGGTTCCCAATTAACAATTGCAGACACCTTCTCAGGATCCACGGAAATGCCCTTGGCAGAGATGATATGGTCAAGATAAAGAACCTCATCGAGCCAAAATTCACACTTGGAGAACTTGGCGTAGAACTGATGTTCCCTGAGTTTGTCAAGAACCAAACGCAAGTGCTTGGCATGATCTTCCTTGTTCTTCGAGAAAACCAGAATGTCGTCGAGATAGACCAAAACGAAGTCATTGGTGTAGGGGTTGAAGATGAAGTTCATCATGCGAGAGAACGTCGGAGGAGCGTTGGCGAGGCCAAAAGACATGACAGTGTATTCATATGACCCATAGCTTGTTCTGAACGCCGTCTTGGGAATATCTTGCTCACGAATAAGAATTTGATGATAACCCATACGAAGATCAAGCTTAGAGAATACTTGGGCACCCTTGAGTTGTTCGAACAGCTCATTAATGTTGGGAAGTGGGTATTTGTTCTTGATGGTCTTCTTGTTCAATGGACGATAATCAACACAAAGTCGGCCCGTTCCATCCTTCTTCTTCACAAAAAGAACACCACAACCCCACGGAGAAGTACTAGGCCGAATGAGACCCATTCTTTCTTGAACATCGAGTTGTTTCTTCAACTCCTTCAACTCTTCGGGGCCGAGCTTGTAAGGACGTTTGCACACAGGTTCCGTACCGGGCTCAAGTTCAATAACAAATTCAACCGGCCGGTGCGGAGGCATTCCTGGGAGTTCTTCTGGGAAGACGTCTTGATACTCACAAACAACCGGAATCTGCGAAATAGCATCCAATTCACCCTTCTCATTGAGAGAAAACAACCGGATCGTATCATCACGAGCGGCAAAGACAATGACATCCTCAGACGAATGAGTCAGTTGAATCTGCCTGGCTGCACAATCAAGCTGAGCTTTATG
Organism: Triticum monococcum; assembly: GCA_034509565.1. Taxonomy (NCBI): domain Eukaryota; kingdom Viridiplantae; phylum Streptophyta; class Magnoliopsida; order Poales; family Poaceae; genus Triticum; species Triticum monococcum. The sequence goes on from CM067847.1 coordinate 577,420,057, forward strand.
CTTAGAGAGCCAGTCCATCCCAAGAATAAGATCGATATCAGAATTACCAAGAACCATTGGGGAAGAAAGGAACTTGTAGTCGCCCAACGTGATAGTAACATCTGGAGCCATCATTTTGGTGTTCATGAACAAACCCAGAGACGAGACCGCTATCAGCTTAGGCAAATCAATAGTATGCACCTCATGCATGGATGCAAAAGGCTTCGATAAAAATGATAAAGATGCACCAGTGTCAAAAAGTACTCTTGCGGGAATGTCATTAACAGGAAGATTACCCATGATCACGTCTGGTGAGTCCTCTGCCTGAGCTGCATTCAGCAAGTTGACCTTGGCGGACTTGGGGTTATGCTTGACCACAGCTGTACTTGCCGATTTGACAGGAGGAGGAGGCGGAAGACGCCTCTGGTTGAAACACTTGTTGGCGTAGTGACCCTTCTGTTGGCACTTGTTGCACGTGACCTCAGAAAGCGGACGGTGGTACGGAGCACTTGATCTTGGAGCTTGAGACGAAGTCTTGTTCTGAAAGCCTGGGTTGGGTGGGTGGGATGAACCACTGCCACCTTTGCTCTTCTGCTGATACGGCTGACGGAACGGAGGAGGAGGAAGCCAATACTTCTGCTGCTTGGCCACTTGAGTAGAGGAAGAAGGCGTAGTGTCTCTGACTCGCTTCCTGAAAGCATCACACCTTAACTGAGCAGCCTCTTGCTTCAGTGCCATGTTGTAGAACTCATCGTATCTCAGCGGCTCGAAGAGGACAAGAGCGAGCTGAATTTCTTCACGAAGACCACCCCTGAACTGATAGATCATGCTCTTCTCATCAGGAACATCTTGCTTGGCAAAACGGGCGAGCTTCTGGAACAACTTGTTGTAGTCATAGACAAACAAAGAGCCTTACTTCAGATTGCGTAATTCTTCGCATTTGCTTTCAGTCACACTTTGAGGAATGTGATGAGCTTGGAAATCACAACGGAAATCATCCCAAGTGATCAAACGTCCACCTCTGGAATCCTTGTACTGCTAGAACCACTCTGCAGCCTGATCTTTGAGCTGGAAAGAAGCGAACATGACAAAATCTTCAGGCCTGACGTTGCTGCATTCAAAATGCTTGCCCAGATCCACTAGCCAATCGTCAGCATCGGTAGCCTCAACACAATTGCTGAACGTCTTTGGACCATTTGCGAGGAACTGGTTCAGAGTAGCAAAATGGTTCTAATTTTTGCCTTGATTCCCTTGACTGCCTTGATTGCATTCTTGGAGGATTTGCATGATCAACTGTGTATTAGCATTAGTAGCGGCCATCACAGCTTGCCATGCTTCCGGAGGAGGCGGAGGTGGTGGCGGATCTTGATTCTGGTTCTGACTGGTGCTCTTAGCGGGAGCCATCCTGAAGAGGTTGACCACCGTTAGCACATAGGCAGATAAATGAAGCTGAAACCAACGGAATGAAAATTGCAACATAAAGTCTTCACATCCGAACAAAATGAACGAATGCACTTCCCTTGAAGTGGTCACATATTCCTAAATTGCGAAGCCACGAAGAATCAGGTAGAAGGGGGTGATGTAGTCATATACCTACGGTAGGGACACGGACCCGTCCTAAGAGCCCTACCGTAGGACGTTCTTAGAGGAAGTCACCTTTCAGACAACTTGAAGATATCCCACTCGACAGGGCCAAGGCACTCGACTAAGAAGCTGTCACTCGACCAACAAGCCAACCACTCGACCACCAGGAGATCTCAAATCGCTCCCAGGCAAACGGTCAGCTATTAAGTAGTCTTTATGATCATCATGACGCTTTATTAAGGACGTTATCAGTAATGCCCACCTTAAATATAACTTAAACCCTGCATTACTGAGGGCAAGAGAGGGCTGGCGAACTCTATATAAGCCACCCCCCTCCTCAGTATGAAGGGTTCGCACCCCTGTAATCTTACTCACGCATAATCCAATCGACCGCCTCCGGGCACCGAGACGTAGGGCTGTTACTTCCTCAGAGAAGGGCCTGAACTCGTAAACCTTGCGTGCTTACAACTTCCCAATAGCTAAGGCCTAGCCTCTTCATACATACCCCCCTACCTCACTGTCAGGCTTAGAACCACGATAGTTGGCGCCCACCGTGGGGCAGTAGTCTTAGCGCCTAATTTGGAGAAGTTGCGATTTTCGTCGATCCACTCGATCATGTTTTCCTGCGGAGCCTTGGCGGCGGGCCGCGAGATCCGTCTCGGCCGACTTACTTTCATCGCCGATGACTCCGCTTGGCTCCAGGAGGCGCCGCTCGACGTCGACGCACTCCCCGTTCGCGGTCCGATGCACTTCCGCGCGTGCATCCGTGGCGTCCTCCTGAGGCAGCCCTCGACCCCATATCGGTCGACTCCCGTGCCATCTCCCCCTCCTGTCTCCCGCCAGCGCAAGCGCTCGGGTCGGTCGAGGCTCCAGCGGTGGATGAAGCACGCCCTGGCCCGCCAGTCGGCGACCCAGCAGGTCGCTGCAATCGAGCCTGACGAATCCCTCTGCGGCCTGTTCGATCTGTCGACTGGCTCCATGGAGTCCGCTTCCGAGTGCGACAGCAGCGACCCCCTGGCAGAGGTCCTGGCGGTCGAGGGGACGCGCAGTCCCCCCGGATTCCCGCGTACTGACGACGGTGCCGACAGGGGCGATCCGTCGCGCCCTCACGACGAATACCTCCCCGAACCTTTGACGTCGTTGCAGCGGGAGGAGCTTCGTCGCCGGAACATGGACGCGCTCTACACACCTATTGTTGGAGAAACCCCCGAGGCCCGGGCCTTGGAGGATGCGCGCTTGGCTAAACTAGCCGAGCGCACTCGACTGGAAAACCTACAGCGAACTCTCGACGAGAAGGCGCGTCAGCGGGCTCCCGAGTCCAGTCGACGTCAGCGGGCTCCCGAGTCCAGTCGACGCCAACCGGCACCCGAACCCAGTCGACGGCAGCTCTTCCCGTCACCACAGGTGTACCGAACTCCGGTTCAGAACCTGGCTGCCGCGGCCCGCATAGCGGAGTCGATCCAGCCCTCCCAGTCGGAGGCCGGAAGAGGATTGCTGCAGATCAGAGCATTGCTCCGAGCAGCGGGGAATCAGAATTCCGCCGTCTCTCAGTCGCGGGACAGGATCCACAGTCGATCCGTCGCAACGGAGACCGTCCAGTCGGCTCACAGCCCGAGATCGCCCCCGAGGTGTGAGGGGCGTGGAGACCGGCACGATCGGTATAGGGGGAACGAGCAATACGATCACCGACTCAACCGTGATGATGGGCGTCGGGTGCCGTCCCCTCCTCTACGGAGTGGATCGTATGCACCTCGACATCGAGACGACAGGCGCCCTCATCACACTGGGCAGAGGGTCCCAGTCGACCCCAGAGACCCAGGCTTTGACGTGAGATCCATCCTCGTTCAAGGTCTGGTGGACAGGAACAGGGCTCATCGTGAGGGCCACAACAGAGATACGCCTACCGACAGCAGGGCACACGCCTCGGGGCCTGAGTGTTTCAGTCGAGCCATCAGAGCCGCGGTGATCCCACCCAACTTCCGGATGGCGACTGGAATCAGCAAGTTAACCGGTGAGTCCAAGCCTGACACGTGGCTCGAAGATTACCGAGTGGCTGTGCAGATCGGTGGCGGCAACGACGAGGTGGCCATGAAGCATTTACCCCTCATGTTGGAAGGCTCAGCTAGGGCGTGGCTAAATCAGCTGGCGCCCAGCAGCATTTACACTTGGGAGGATCTCTCCCGAGTGTTTGTTACAACCTTCGAAGGGACATGCAAGCGCCCTGCAGGCCTTACAGAGCTGCGGTCTTGCATACAGAAGCCGAATGAAACACTGAGGGAATACATCCAAAGGTGGATCACACTGCACCACTCGGTCGAAAACGTGCCTGACCATCAAGCAGTCTGCGCTTTCAAGGAGGGGGTCAAGTACAGGGAGTTGAATCTGAAATTTGGCCGGACCGGAGAGATGTCCCTTAATCGGATGATGGAGATTGCCACCAAGTACGCTAATGGAGAAGACGAAGACCGACTCCGAAGCGGCAAACTTAAATCAGTCACCCAAGAAACCGGAGGAAACTCCAGTCGGAAGCAGAAGCGGAAGGCCGAGCCAACCGCTCCCGGGGAGGCCTTAGCTGTGGCTCAGGGAAACTTCAAGGGGAAACCCAAGAACACTTGGAAGCCCAAGAAAGTCAAGGATCAGGATGGGAATGATGTTTTGGATTTGCCATGTCACATCCACACCAAGAAAGACGAAGAGGGTAATTTTATTTACCCCAAACATACCACTCGACAATGCCGGCTCCTGATCCAACAGTTTCAGGGCAAGCAGCCCAAGGATAAAGAGAAAGAGCCGGACAGAGTTGAGGACAGGGATGATAGTGACGATGGATACCCCCAGGTCAATTCCACCCTGATGATTTTTGCCGATGTCGAAAGCAAAAGTCGACTTAAAGTCATTAACCGGGAGGTGAACATGGTTGCCCCTGCAACTCCCAGTTACCTAAAGTGGTCCTAGACGGCCATCACGTTCGACCAATCCGATCATCCAACACACATTGCCACCCCTGGGAGGCAAGCTTTGGTGGTCGACCCAGTTGTCGAAGGCACTCGACTGACCAAAGTCCTAATGGACGGTGGCAGTGGCCTAAACATACTGTACGCGGAAACCTTGAAAGGAATGGGCATTCCGATGTCCAGACTCAGCGCCAATAACATGAGCTTCCACGGAGTCATTCCTGGGAAGAAAGCCGAGTCACTCGGCCAAATTGCTCTTGACGTGGTTTTCGGTGATTCAAAGAATTACCGCAAAGAAAAGTTAACGTTTGAAGTTGTGGACTTCCAGAGTGCTTATCACGCCATCTTGGGCAGACCGGCTTATGCACGCTTCATGGCTCGACCATGCTACGTGTATCTTAAATTAAAGATGCCTGGTCCCAAAGGTGTGATCACTGTTACAGGCAACCGGAAGAAGGCGGAGGAATGTTTCCAGAAGGGATCAAAGATCGCCGATGCTCAGATGGCAGTAGTCGAGCTGAAAGAGTACCAGAAGACTGTCGACCCGAGTGAATTGCTGCGGGCTAAGAAGCCTGCCTCCGAGTCAGCTTTTCAGTCGGCCGGCGAAACAAAGACGGTCCACATTCACCCGACCGACCCCGACGCAGCTCCGACTCACATCTCAACAACTCTCGACTCCAAATAGGAAGAAGCGCTCATCCAGCTCCTCCGTGAGAACTGGGACATCTTCGCATGGAAACCCTCTGACATGCCCGGAGTTCCCAGGGGGCTGGCTGAGCACCGCCTACGAGTCGACTCAAAGTTCAAACCCGTGAAGGAACATCTCCGACGGTCCGCCGTCCAGAAAAAACAAGCTATCGGCGAAGAGGTGGCTCGGCTCTTAGCAGCTGAGTTCATTCGAGAGATCTACCACTCCGAGTGGCTCGCCAATGTTGTCATGGTCCCCAAGAAGGACAAGTCACTCCGCATGTGCATTGATTTCAAGCATATCAATCGGGCCTGCCCGAAAGATCATTTTCCTCTTCCTCGCATCGACCAAATTGTCGACTCAACTGCGGGATGTGAGAGATTGTCTTTTCTAGATGCCTATTCCGGGTACCATCAGATCCGTCTGTATGGACCCGACGAAATCAAAACAGCTTTCATCACTCCATTCGGATGCTTCTGTTACGTCACCATGCCGTTCGGCCTCAAGAACGCCGGAGCCACATTCATGAGAATGATCCAGAAGTGTTTACTCACTCAAATCAGTCGGAATGTGGAGGCGTACATGGACGATATCGTAGTCAAGTCTCGGAAAGGTTCCGACCTACGGGCTGGCCTTACTGAAACCTTCGCCAACCTCAAGAGGTACGATATCAAGCTCAATCCGTCAAAATGCACTTTCGGAGTTCCAGGTGGCAAGCTACTCGGTTTTCTCGTTTCCGAACGGGGAATCGACGCCAATCCTGAAAAAATTGGAACCATACTCCGGATGAAGCGTCCTGTACGTGTGCATGATGTCCAAAAACTTACAGGCTGCTTGGCCGCCTTAAGTCGATTCATCTCTCGACTCGGTGAAAAAGCGTTGCCTCTTTACCGACTGATGAAAAAGTCCGACAAGTTCGAATGGACTCTAGAAGCTGATGCAGCGTTTGCGGAGCTCAAAGCTCTGCTCTCCACCCAGCCGGTGCTAGCTGCTCCAATCAGCAAAGAGCCTCTGCTGCTTTATATTGCAGCCACGGGACAAGTTGTCAGTACAGTACTTGCGGTCGAGAGAGAAGAGGAAGGGAAGGCCTTCAAAGTTCAACTCCCTGTTTATTATGTGTCTGAAGTTTTGACCCCTTCAAAACAAAGATACCCCCACTACCAGAAGCTTGTATATGGGATTTACATGACCACGAAGAAAGTTGCACACTATTTCTCTGACCACTCCATTACAGTCGTCAGCGACGCTCCATTATCGGAGATCCTGCATAACAGAGATGCAACTGGTCGAGTGGCCAAGTGGGCGATTGACCTCCTTCCTTTGGACATCAAGTTTGAAGCAAAGAAAGCCATCAAGTCTCAAGCAATCGCTGATTTTATCGCCGAGTGGATTGAACAGCAACTTCCGACTCAAGTTCACTCGGAACACTGGACTATGTTCTTCGATGGATCCAAGATGCTGAATGGTTCGGGCGCGGGGGTAGTTCTGGTCTCCCCCCGAGGAGACAAGCTCAGATACGTTCTCCAGATTCACTTCGATTCCTCCAATAACGAAGCAGAATATGAAGCACTTTTGTATGGGTTGCGCATGGCCATTTCACTCGGCGTCCGTCGCCTCATGGTCTATGGCGACTCAGATCTGGTGGTTAATCAAGTGATGAAGGAATGGGATGTCAGGAGTCCGGCAATGACTGGATACTGCAATGCAGTACGGAAGCTAGAGAAGAAGTTTGAGGGGTTGGAACTCCACCACATCCCTCGACTGAAAAACCAGGCAGCCGACGACTTGGCAAAGATAGGCTCCAAGAGAGAAGCCATTCCAAGCAACGTGTTCTTCGAACACATTCACTCGCCGTCAGTACAAGAAGATCCTTTCACAGAAGAAGCCCCGCAGCCGAAAAGTGCCGCGGACCCGACTGAAGTTGAAGTGCCTGCAGTAGTCGACCTGATCATGGAAGTCTTGGCAATCACCCCCGACTGGACGATACCATACATTGCATATATCCTAAGGAAAGAACTCCCGGAGGACGAGGAGGAGGCTCGACAGATCGTCCGTCGATCTAAGGCCTTCACAGTCATAAGGGGACAGCTGTACAGAGAAAGTGCAGCCGGAGTCGGCCAGAAATGCGTAACGCCAGAAGAAGGTCAAATAATCCTCAACGATATCCACTCGGGAACTTGCGGTCACCATGCGTCCTCTCGGACCGTTGTGGCTAAAGCATACCGAGCTGGATTTTATTGGCCAAGGGCAAATGAGATGGCAAAAGAGATAGTCGACAGGTGCGAGGGCTGCCAGTTCTACTCCAACATGTCACACAAGCCCGCGTCAGCCCTGAAAACCATTCCACTCGTCTGGCCCTTTGCCGTCTGGGGATTGGACATGGTTGGCCCCTTGAGAACGGGCAGGAGTGGGTTCACTCACGTGCTTGTGGTAGTCGACAAGTTTACCAAATGGATTGAAGCTAAGCCCATAAAGAGCCTTGACACTAGCACCGCTATCAGTTTCATCAGAGGGTTGACATTCAGATATGGAGTCCCACACAGCATCATCACTGATAACGGGTCAAACTTTGATTCGGACGATTTCAGGGCATTTTGCGCTTCTCAAGGCACACGAGTCGACTACGCCTCAGTCGCTCATCCCCAGTCGAATGGACAGGCTGAGAGAGCAAATGGTCTGATTCTTAAAGGGCTAAAACCTCGGCTGATGCGCGATCTCAAGCACGCGGCAGGCGCTTGGGTCGACGAGCTTCCGTCAGTGCTGTGGGGATTAAGGACTACCCCTAACCGGTCGACTAGAAGGACCCCGTTCTTTCTGGTTTATGGAGCCGAAGCTGTCTTGCCAAGCGATCTCCTTCACAATGCGCTTCGAGTTGAACTTTACACCGAAGATGAAGCAGAGCAGGCCCAGCAAGACGCAGTCGACCTCTTGGAGGAAGAAAGGGAGATGGCAATGATCAGATCGACCATTTACCAGCAGGACTTGCGTCGGTTCCACGCCCGGAATGTGAAGAGTCGAGCCTTTCAAGAAGGAGATTTGGTCCTCCGAGTGGATCAACAGAAACCTCACAAGCTCGCTCCCACTTGGGAAGGCCCCTTCATCATCACCAGAGTCCTCCACAATGGAGCATACCATCTTTACAATGCTGATCGACAAATCGACGAACCTCGAGCTTGGAACACGGAGCTTCTCCGCCCCTTTTACACTTGAGTCCGCTCTTAAACCAAATGTAATAAGAAAAACTCCTAAGGTTCATTTTTATCAGAAATAAGTGTGTTCCAATAATTGTTGTCACTGTTGTATGTGTCCGAAATCCCCCAGTGGGTGACTTAGTTGCGAATCCGGTTCGCCTAAGTTTGAAAAATCCTACCGAGTGGAGAGCAACCCTCCCACTCGGGGGCTTAGCTGCAGTTCAGCACTCGCCTAAGTTCTCCACGAAGAGACTTAGCTGCAGTCAGACACTCGCCTAAGTTTGAAAAATCCTACCGAGTGGAGAGCAACCCTCCCACTCGGGGGCTTAGCTGCAGTTCAGCGCTCGCCTAAGTTCTCCACGAAGAGACTTAGCTGCAGTCAGACACTCGCCTAAGTTTGAAAATTCTTACCGAGTGGAGAGCAACCCTCCCACTCGGAGGCTTAGCTGCAGTTCAGCACTCGCCTAAGCTCTCCACAAAGAGACTTAGCTGTAGTCAGACACTCGCCTAAGTTTGAAAAATCCTACCGAGTGGAGAGCAACCCTCCCACTCGGGGGCTTAGCTGCAGTTCAGCACTCGCCTAAGTTCTCCACGAAGAGACTTAGCTGCAGTCAGACACTCGCCTAAATTTGAAAAATCCTACCGAGTGGAGAGCAACCCTCCCACTCGGGGGCTTAGCTGCAGTTCAGCACTCGCCTAAGTTCTCCACGAAGAGACTTAGCTGCAGTCAGACACTCGCCTAAGTTTGAAAAATCCTACCGAGTGGAGAGCTCCGCCACAAATACAATGTATAACAACGGATTATGGGTCGACTACCACCTTCTCCCAAGAGCTCCGCCACAAATACAATGTATAACAACAGATTATGGGTCGACTACCACCTTCTCCCAAGAGCTCCGCCACAAATACAATGTACAACAACGGAGTGTGGGCCGACTGCCACCTTCTCCCGAGAGCTCCGCCACAAATACAATGTATAACAACGGAGCATGGGTCGACCGCCACCTTCTCCCGAGAGCTCCGCCACAAATACAATGTACAACGACAGGGTGGGGGCCGGTCATCAAGCCTCTCACGACAGTTCCAGATCACAGAGACATTCAGCAAAAATAAAGTTCGGATAAAGCTTAAAAGGCCCCGGGCCCCGAATCAAAGTACTCGAGCCCTCGGCTCAGCAGAGTTTAAACGACTACAAATCCACTCGGCATCCCGAGGCTAATTTAAGGAAAGGCATGAAAAGTTTTCTCACTCCTCAAGAGGAGGGCTGGCAGGAGCGACGAACTCATCCAAGTCGATCCCGTCCGCAATGCGAGTAGCTGCAGCGATGAAGGTCTCCATGAAGTCCTGGAAGCTGTGCCTCTTGGTATTGGCGACTTGGATGGCGGCCAGCTTTTCTTCTCGCGCCTCCTTGCAATGAACGCGGACTAAGGATAGAGCCACGTCAGCACCGCACCGGGCAGAGGACTTCTTCCACTCCTGCACTCGATCGGGGATTTTGTCAAGTCGAGCCATAAGAGACTCGAGATCGTTCTGGAGCGCAGATTCTGGCCAAAGTGTCGAGTCGATCCGCGACACGGCAACCTTCAGTCGAGCCAGGTAATCCACGTCGCCGTCGATTCGAGATTCCAGTCGGAGCAAGTTCATGGCAGTGTCGTCTTTCACCGGGGAATTGATTGGGTCAAGACCCGTTTCGATCCGCCCGGTCTCCTCTTCGAAGTTCTGACAGAATTCTGCACACAAGACCTAAGGATAAGCCAACGAACACAGGATTGAGTCGACACAAAAAGTACAAAATAGTCAAAATTAGAGGAGCACCTTCAAGTTTGATGTACAGCCTCTTGGCGAGGCTCCCCAGGAAGCTCTCCAGGTCGTCCCTCCTATGGGCGACGCCTTCCATCTCCTCACCCAAGAGGAGGTTCTTCTTCTTCCAACTGGCAGCCAGCTTGTTGGCATCAGTCAGAGCGGCCTGCAACCTAACATTCTCTTGCTCCAGCTGGCCGACCGAAGCCAGCTTCTGTTCGGCCACAACCATCTTGTCGTCAGCCGCCTTACGGGCGACAGCCAGGTCCTGATCCTTCCTCGCCAACGCTCTGTCCAATTCACCTACAAAGAAACGGCGACGGAATCCGAAACAGCAAAGGAATGCCCGAGCCTGAAAACAGAACCAGTCGACAAAGTTGCTTTACCTGCGGCGCCCTCCCTGACCTTCTGCAACTCCGTCCTGGCCAGCTCTAAATCAAGGTCTAGCTGAATCTTCTGCTTCTCCAATTCAGCATAACGAGCGACAAGTTCATAGGATCTCTGCAAAAGAAAAAAACCAGCCGACAGACATTTGAGATAAGTTTCTCCCGAGTAACTAAGGAACAATGGTGACGTTTCTAAGACCACAGCCGAATAAAAAAATATTCGACCGTAGTCTCGGGGACTACACCCAGTGGGTGCACTCAGCGTGCCCCCACTGGTTCGACCAAAAAAAAATGACTGCATACAGTCGACAGGCCACGGACCGCTCGACCTGGCAGGGCAGACCGAGTGAAGAAGTTCAGATTCACAACCACAATATACAGACTACAGTCGACTGCCAGCAGTCCACCGTAGTCTCGGGGACTACACCCAGTGGGTGCACTCAGCGTGCCCCCACTGGTAAACACACCCAGTGGGTGTACAGATACAGAAACAAAGATCTTCAAAAAAGGAAGAGAAAGAGAGAGAAAGACTCTTCAAACAAACAAACATCAAATCAACTGACCTGGACGTTACTCTGAAGCGCCGAACTCGCGTCGTAAGCCGCCTGGCTGGCCTCCCGAGCCCTCTTCACCTGCTCCATCATGACCCCTGCCTGGCGTATGGCCTCCTTCGCAGCGGCCACTTCGTCTTCAGGAGCAGAGTACGCGACAAAGAGTGAAGTCGGGTCGGCAGTCGACGCCGAGGGCTGCACACTCGACGGAGGATTGGCAGTCGGATCGGCAGCCGACGCCGAAGGTTGTGCACTCGACAGGGGATTGGCGAAAGACACAGAGGCCCGAGGGGCATCGCCGCCGTCCCGTGCCACGGCCTCAGGCGCCAGAGCAGGCTAGGGAGCCTTGTCAGTCGGCGGCCTCCTGGTCCTCCCTATCCTCAGCGGCTCATTGTCATCATCATCCGGGAGGTCGATAACTTGAGGAGGAGCTGCAGGAAGAACTTTCAATCGACGAGAATTGCAAGAAACGACCAAGTCAACTCAAAAACAAAAGGTCGATGATCGTACCAGGGTTGGAGGTTGCAGCGTCCCCCATCTCTTGGTCGTCGTCCTTGGCTGAGACCTCAGAGGTAGCAGCACTGCAAATTTCGAAGAATCAGCCAGTTCAGCATAATGAGTCGACTCAGGATCCGTCCTCCAATCGACGAAAGAAGTCAAAGCTTGTTACCCAGAGATGACAGGGACAGTTATCTTCATCTTCGGCAGAGTCTTGGGCGGCTTGGACTGCGTCGTGCGCGGTTGCTTGGGAACCTTCCCAATCGGTGTCGGAGAGGAGGTCCGAGGGCGTTTCGACGATGGCCCGACAGTGGCAGTCGCCTGACCACGTCCCTGCGCCGGGTCGTGCACGAGCTTGGATCGTCTCTCTGGGCGGGGAGGTTCGGCTTCTTCCTCCTCTTCCTCGCAGGAGAAGATGTCGTCGCCTTCCTCTCCTTCGCCGTCTGACTCCCACTCGCCCTGGTCGTCGCCGCTCTCGCCTCCGCTTCCCTCACCTTCCTCAGTCGACCCCTGCGCCCCGTTGGGCGTCGAATAGATCTCAGTGGTCGCCTAAAAGACAGCAGGCAGAATGGAAAGTCAGTCGACTCGTTCAAAAGAAGACCAGTGCAGAAAGCAAGATTTCAGTCAAAAATGCAAATACACACCTGGTCGACCTCATAAGAGCTGTCGAGTGGAACGACCCTCCTGGCTCCTCGGGGGTTGTCTTTGTTCCCTGTAATGCTTGACAGCCACCCCTCCAGCATCTCGTCGGTGACCTCCTCTGGGTGGACCCGAGTGGAGTCCTCAAGGCCGGAGTACAACCAAATCGGGTGATCCCGAGCCTGGAGGGGTTGGATTCTCCTCCTGAGGAAGACTTCGAGCAGGTCCATCCCCGTCATGCCCTCACGGACAAGTTAGACCACTCGACCCGCCAGTATCTTGACATGGGCCTTTTCTTCGGGCATCACCTTCAGAGAAGCCGGCTTTTCAGCTCGGTCGAGGGTGAAAGGTGGGAGTCCGGTCGACTGCCCCGGGGTCACTTGATCCTGGCAGTAGAACCAAGTCGCCTGCCACCCTCGAACTGACTCCGGGAAAGTGATGGAGGGAAAACAACTTTTCCCCCTTGTCTGGATCGCCAAGCCTCCGCACAACTAGATCACCTGTGTCCTCTCGTCACTCGACTTAGCCTTCTTCATCGACTAAGAGCGAACGGTGAAGATATGCTTGAAAAGTCCCCAGTGCGGGCGGCACCCCAGAAACGCCTCGCACATAGAAATGAAAGCGGCGAGATAGACTATAGAGTTCGGAGTGAAGTGGTGGAGCTGCGCCCCGAAGAAATTCAGGAAATTGCGGAAAAAAGGGTGGGGCGGCAAGGAGAAGCCACGATCAATGTGAGTCGCCAGGAGGACGCACTCACCGTCACGTGGCTGGGGCTCGATTTCTCTCCCCGGAAGACGCGCCGCCTTGTGGAGGATGACTCCTCCCTCGACCATATCGTCGAGGTCCTCCTGACGAAGCACCGTGGGCATCCAGTCGCCCTGGATCCACCCCTTGGGCAGGGTCGTCCGAGAAGAAGAGCCCCCGCGCGCAGACTTCTTCCCCTTCCCGGCCGCCGCCGCCTTCTTCGCACGCTCCAAGGCGGTCGTCTTGCTCTTCACCATCGCCGCCAGCAAGGTCTCGGGCTGGATTTTATGGTGACAGGGCGAGAGCGAAGGAAGCGGAGGAGACGACGGAGAGACAGAGAGAGGGGCAGAAGAGATGAGCACGCGTACTGAAGAAGGACTCCGGGCCAACTATTTATAAGGGGCCACTCACGAGTGGCTGACAGGTAGGCCCGAGCTATCCAGTCAAATCCCTCGGCAGGCGCGCGCGCTGTACGTGGCGAAAAAGGCGGCGCGGGGATCGAGGAGCCTTCGCACTGTCGCTCCCGATTACTGCGGCCTCCCCCGTTCCGCGCGCTTCCCAAAAAATACGAATCCCGCGATCTCCGCCAGCTGCAGAACAACTTGGCGAAACGGCAATCCCGCGCACACCAGCGCTCGATGCCTCGCAAGTGAAGAAATCCATTCGACGAAAGACTTGGAACGGATCAAGTCGACTGAAAAAGGTTAATGACATCATCCGTGACAGTCGACCCAGAATGAAGCACCCATAACAACCCGAGGGGTCGGATGAAAAGGTCCCTAACCTCTTTTTTCCACTCCAGCCTCGATCCGTTCGGGGGCTAATGATGTAGTCATATACCTACGGTAGGGACACGGACCCGTCCTAAGAGCCCTACCGTAGGACGTTCTTAGAGGAAGTCACCTTTCAGACAACTTGAAGATATCCCACTCGACGGGGCCAAGGCACTCGACTAAGAAGCTGTCACTCGACCAACAAGCCAACCACTCGACCACCAGGAGATCTCAAATCGCTCCCAGGCAAACGGTCAGCTATTAAGTAGTCTTTATGATCATCATGACGCTTTATTAGGGACGTTATCAGTAACGCCCACCTTAAATATACCTTAAACCCTGCATTACTGAGGGCAAGAGAGGGCTGGCGAACTCTATATAAGCCACCCCCCTCCTTAGCATGAAGGGTTCGCAACCCTGTAATCTTACTCACGCATAATCCAATCGACCGCCTCCGGGCACCGAGACGTAGGGCTGTTACTTCCTCAGAGAAGGGCCTGAACTCGTAAACCTTGCGTGCTTACAACTTCCCAATAGCTAAGGCCTAGCCTCTTCATACATACCCCCCTACCTCACTGTCAGGCTTAGAACCACGAGGGGTACATCAACGAGGGATGGAATCAACATATGACGTCGAAGCAACTCGAATGCCACAACCGAAAATAAAATAAAATAAACCAAGGGTTGGCTTGCGGAATAAGCCGGAACAAACATATGATAGAAATTTCGTCCGAAGTTTTCGTGGTGGGACCTACACGGGCTCGACCGTACAGCACCATCATGTACAAGGCAGTGCACATGACATACGAGGCGTCCCCGAGTCAGCATAGCCAAGGACTCTTTAAGACACAACAAGACCACTGTAAAATCGACCGTGAATAGGCGAACCACTAGACGTCGAACCCCAATTTCATATCAAACATCTGTGGGAAGGATATCCTAAGAGCTACTTGAATTCCCACCTATGAAACTCCCGAAATTTTCCAGTTATGCAATCAGGTGTTGGGGATACAGGGGAAGCATAATATCTCACCCAAGCTAGCAAATCCTACATCCAGCTGCATCCATCCTTCAACACATAACCAAGAAACCTTCGGAAACCATCTATCTCAACCTTCGAAAAGCATCCGTTATACAAGTTATGGCGATACTCCCGAAGTCCCGCCCCAGTACTGGGTGGCGTCGAGGTGAGCTCACCAACGAACTGCATAAAGGATATTTTCGATGTCGCGCACATATCTCAAGTATACCAGAATTGCAACGATAAAATTATGATGACAACACCTCAGAGCTCAACTCCCCGGGACACTTCCACTAAACCCCTGACAGGAGGCACCAAGACAGTATTCTCATCATAAGCCATCGGAACAAAACCAAGATACTCGCGTGATCCTAAAAATTTTTTAGTGAAATTTGAGAAGAGAAGAGTCAAAACTCTATGTCAGGATGCCTTACCAGAGCGATGAGGAGACTGGGAAGTAAAAAGAATTCCTAAGCTCTCCGATATATATAATTCCTAAGGACCCAAAACATTTTTCTAGACACAACTCGGCTGCTAAAAACGATCAAGCAATGGGGCTCCTAAGGTCGGGGAAGGCTCTGATTACCAACTTGTAACACCCTCGATGCGACTATATCTCCCATGTGTCGAGGCACGACTTAGAGGCATAATCGCATTGAAGGCATATGTCGCAAGTCAGGTAATCATCACAAACATCCCATGTAATATAATAATAAGGAGGGATAACATAGTTGGCTTACACTCGCCACGTCACATCAAAGTACATAAATAACATCCATCATGCAAATCCCTCATGGCCCGACTACGGCGCCAAAACAGAAAAGACCCCCAACATGCGACAAGGCCCTGAATCTAACCCCGAATAGGCACCACTACTGATCATCAGGAAAAGACACATAGTAATGCTGAGAGTCCTCGTCGTACTCCCACTTGAACTCGAGCGCGCCATCTGGAGCTGTATCATCTGTCCCTGCATCTGGTGTAATAGTAATCTGTGAGCCACAGGGACTCAGCAATCTCGCACCCTCGCGATCAAGACTATTTAAGCTTAATAGGTAGGAAAGGGGTAATGTAAGTGGAGATGCAGCAAGCGACTAGCATATATGGTGGCTAACTTATTCGCAAAAGAGGGCGAGAAGAGGAGGCAAAGCACGAGCGGGAAACTAGAGAGAGCAACCTGCGCAAACATAACTCCAACACCGTGTCCGCTTCCCGGACTCCGCCGAGAAGAGGCCATCACGGCAACACACTCAGTTGATTCATTTTAATTTAATTAATGTTTAAGTTATCTACAACCGGACATTAACAAATTCCCATCTGCCCATAACCGCGGGCACGGCTTTCGAAAGATCAATCCCTGCAGGGGGTTCCCAACTTAGCCCATAACAAGCTCTCACGGTCAACGAAGGAATAGACCTCCACCCAAGACACACCGATCAGACTCGGTATCTCGGTACAACAAGATGATTCGACAGGTTAAAACAAGTCCAGCAACACCACCCAGATGTGCCGACAAATCCCGATAGGAGCTGCACATATCTCGTTCTCAGGGCACACCGGATGATCAAGACGTCGCGTAGGCCAGCCCAGAGTTGCCCCTGGTAGCCCCGGACATCGCTCGGTGGGACCAACACTCAGAGGAGCATTGGCCCGGGGGGTTAAAATAAGATGACCCTCGGGCTACGGAAACCCAAGGGAAAAAGAGGCTAGGTGGCAAATGGTAAAACCAATGTTGGGCATTGCTGGAAAAGGTTTAATCAAGGCGAACTATCAAGGGGTTCCCATTATAGCCCAACCGCGTAAGGGACGCAACAATCCGGGAACATAACACCGATATGACGGAAACTAGGGCGGCAAGAGTGGAACAAAACACTAGGCGAGAGGCCGAGCCTTCCACCCTTTACTAAGTATATAGATGAATTAAGATAACATGGCAATATAATGGTATCCCAACAAGTAAATAAATGTTCCAACAAGGAACGGCTCCAATCTTCACTTGCAACTAACAACGCTATAAGAAGGGCTGAGCAAAGCGGTATCATAGCCAATCAACGGTTTGCTAGGACAATGGTGGGTTAGAGGCTCAATCATGGCAATTGGGAGGCTGACAAGCAAGTGCTGGGCATCGTAGCATTGGCAAAGCAAAAGAGCGAGCAAACTAGCATAGCAAAGATAGTAGTGATTTCGAGGGTATGATCATCTTGCCTGCACAGTTGTCAGAGTTGACTGGATCCTCAAAAGCAAACTCAACGGGCTCCTCGTTAGCGAACTTGTCTCCCGGCTCTACCCAACAACACAAACAAGCAACAAGGATACAATCAACCACGTGCAAGGGCAACCAATAATATGCAAAGATGGTATGCTATGCGGGATGCGATGCGGGATGCAAAATGCAAGACGTGACAGGAAATGCATGAACCTGGCCTCAACTTGGAAAACCAAGTGTGCCACTGGATAGAGGGGAAGAAATCCCCTGAAAACGATATAAAGATCAAAGGAATCGGAGCTACGGTTTGGAAATGGCAAGCGTTTTACGAAACGAACCGATCTGCGATTTACAGCAAGTAGGCTCCTAAATGCAACTAAATGAACATGCTACAGCCACCAAACATGAAAACAAAATACATGGCAGGGATGTACACAAGATGCTTAACAAATCACTAGGACTGAGACATTAGCAAATTCATCCATTAAGGGGTCCAAACAAGCATGGCAAAACTGAATAAGCAAAACAGATTTCAGACTTAGCGAAATTAACGCTAGTCTGGAATTTCAGACCACGATGCTCTCTTCGGAGCCGCAAAACAACATGATGCATAACCTGAACATGGCAAGTAAGAGCATGGCATGTAGCTACTCAACAAGCTTAACAAAACACCCAAAATGACCTGGGGCCAAAAGGGTTCACAAAATACTCTAACGAGCACACGAACATCGATGAAACACAATCAGTTTTCAGACTTAGTGAAAACTGAGACATGCTGAAATTATAACTCATGGAGGCATGTAAACGAGCTCGATGCACTCACTACGGTGCAAGTCATGGCAAGGCAAGCATATATCCATAAAGAAGGCACAACATTATAGCTAGACATGGCAAGAACAATGGCATAGCATGCATGGATCACTAGCAATAGCTCCGGCAAAATCGCAAAAGAGTTGACGATCTGCCCAAATACACAACTATGCAAAAGTTGAGCTCGATTGAGTCAACCTAGGGTGCTCTAACATAACAAGTAAAGAGATGGATGGATAAAGCACAACAAGCATAACAAATCACTCTTACTGATCATCCTCAAAAGAGGCACGAATCACTAGGAAACAAGCTGGACATATAGCATCATGAACTAAAACATCCCAGACTTAGTGAAAATCACTAAGTCCCTGAAATCAGCAATCTCAGGTACCCCTTTTTGCAAGCTTGCACAAGACAACACACACATCCTAAAAATACATGGGTGGCACCTCTGGAAAGAAGACAACATGCTTAACAATTCATCCCAAAGGGGCACATGCATATCATGCACACAATAATCATGGCAAAAATGACAAAAGTCAATGATGAGCTAACGGATCTGCAATTTAACTCACGATGCCTCCTTCTAACAGCATTCTGGGCACCAATATGACCTCAAATGCAAATGATGCAATGGAAAGAAATGATGTACTCGTCGAGTCGAAGATTTTGATATATCATATGTCCAAAACGGAGTTACGGATGCAAAGATATGGAGCCTCGAACAGAGCAACCTGGATCAAGAATTCTGGGACTTAGCAAAAAAATCAACCTCTCCTAGGGTTACTGTAGCACCCGCGGATCTGGATCGGGGCACGCCTCCCGAGGCTGGATCCGGCGAGGTCGCTCGCCGCCGACGATGGGCGATGGCGGCCGGCGTCTTGCCGGACGTAGGGGAGGCGAGGTCGGCGGGGTCCGGCCGTCGGGGCGGAGCAGAGGGCGGCGGAGCGACGGCGGTGGTCGCCGAAAGTGGCTCCGGCGAGGGCTTGTTGTCGTGGGCCGGTGCGGCAAGCCGGGTGGCGGCGGAGCCACCGGGGATGGCGGCGCGGTGGTCCGGGTCGCCGGCCTCGGGGAAGGAGGCGGCGGGAGGCGAGGTGCCTCGGCGGCGGAGGAACGGGCCGGGAGGGCCCGCCGTGGGCTCTCCGGGCCTCGGCGCGGGGGCGGCCGGCGGCTGCCACGTGGCAAGGCGGGACTGGCGGCGGAGAAATGTCCGGCCGGGTCGGACGTGTCCGGCTCGGCGCGGAGATGTTTTTAGGGTCTCGGGGAGGACGAAGATCCGAAAACGGAGGGGTGTATATATAGGCATAAGTGGAGCTAGGAGAGTCCAAATGAGGTGCGGTTTTCGCCCACGCGATCGTGATCGAACGACCGAGACGATGGAGCAGAGTTTGGTGGGTTTTGGGCCAAATTGAAGGGGTGTTGGGCTGCAACACACACGAGGCCTTTTCGGTCCCTCGGTTAACCGCTGGAGTATCAAACGGAGTCCAAATGACCCGAAACTTGACAGGCGGTCTACCTGTAGTAAACCAAGGCCGCATGGCAAGTCTCAGTCCAATCCGGAAATGTTTAATCCCCACACACGAAAGAAAGCTAGAAATGGCCACCGGAGGAGAACGAAGCGCCGGAATGCAAAACGGACAACGGGGAAAATGCTCGAATGCATGAGATGAACATGTATGCAAATGCAATGCACGTGATGACATGATATGAGATGCATGAAAACGAAACAATACACGGAGACAAATACCCGAACCCGAGAAATAAATATAACTTAATGCCGGAAACGACAAGAGTTGGAGTACAAATTGGGAAAGTAATATCTGGGGCGTTACAGTGGGGGAGAGGAAAACGAGAGGCAAATGGCAAATAATGTAATGCGAGAGATAAGGGTATGTGATGGGTACTTGGTATATTGACTTTTGCGTAGACTCCCGGGCAATGGCGCCAGAAATCTTCTTGCTACCTCTTGAGCACTGCGTTGGATTTCCTTGAAGAGGAAAGGATGATGCAGCAAAGTAGCATAAGTATTTCCCTCAGTTTTTGAGAACCATGGTATCAATCCAGTAGGAGGCTATGCGTGAGTCCCTCGTACCTGTCGAAAATACATAACTCATCGCAACCAACGCGAAAAGGGGGTATCAATCCCTTCACGGTCACTCACGAGAGTGAGATCTGATAGATATGATAAGATAATATGTTTGGTAATTTTGTGATAAAGATGCAAAGTAAAATAAAAGCAAAGTAAATAAATAGGTATTGGAAGATTAATATGATGAAGATAGACCCGGGGGCCATAGGTTTCACTAGTGGCTTCTCTCAAGAGCATAAGTATTTTACGGTGGGTGAACGAATTTTTGTTGAGCAATTGACAGAATTGAGCATAGTTATGAGAGTATCTAGGTACGTGACGGCGTTCATGAGTGGGAAGGAGAGCACCACACCCTCCGCGTCCGCCACACTCTTCATCGTCAGGCTCGAGCGCTTCGTCCGGGCGCTCAAGCGGGGCGACGAGGCATGGGCCATGCGCTACTTCCGCCGCTTCATCCGGCCGCTACTGTGCAGCCACCCCGACGAGGCCGCTGCGCGCGCCGAGTGCGAGAGGGCCATGATGGACCACGGCTCCCTCCACCGCAACTTCCCCGACAATGCCGCGTACAGGGACCACCGCTTGATCGAGTTATATCGCTGAGTCTATCAGAACGAGCACATCTCCCGCTCCTTCAACGATATCTTCAACTAGAACCTGCGCTTCATGAGGGGAACGGCTGCCATCGGCCTGCGCCGCCATGCACACCGGCCCCGATGCCCACCAAGACCCGCCTCCTAAGAGAAACTCCAATGGACCGATTCAAACGGACAGCATTTTTGTTGAATTTTTATCGGTTTTGGGCAATCGCCTGCCCGCCGTCCGTCCTCTTTTAGTTTGGATCGACACTGCGCCCAACGAGCTGACCCATTTCATGAACATGCATGCTTTAGATCATGCCAGCGGTCATGCCGTCGCTCTGGTTTTGGCGCTCCAGCGCGCTGGGGAAAGTGGTCTAGCGCGCGCTGGTTTTCTTGCTCCAGCACACGGGAAAGGTTCGCGACCGCGCCGCGGTCGGCGCTCGTTATAAGAAGGCGCTCCCTTCACACTCTGTCCGCTGCCCACTCGTCTCGCCCCCTCTCACTAGCCTCGCCGCCTCTATGCCACCATGTCGATCCGCCGCCTGGGCGCTTCGGATTTTTGCGGAGTCCGCGAGCGCCGCTCCAGTGCCTTCTCCTCCGAGATCTGGTTTCACGAGAAACGTCCCATCCTCGGCACCTTCGACACCGCAGACGAGGCGGCCCGCGCACGACGCGGTGGCGTGGCGCCTCCTGAGGCCTCATCGGGATATGAATTTTTTCCGACGTGTCGAGCCAGCGGGCGCAGGATATGGCGCCTCTCCCAAGGCTTTTCACTGACGAGGATCATCGTGTCCACCGAAGGCAGCAGCGTCGCCTCGCCATCGCCGAGATGGGCGTGGAATCCATGGTGGTGTGGCGCGAACGCTTCCCGCAGGACATCATCGATGAGCGCCAGTTCTACAAGCAAAGGAGGTTGAAAAGGGACGCGAGCAGAACGGAGCGAGCCGCTTATCAGGAGGACAAGCGTTCGTGGAAGCAGGCCGCTCTATTGAAACTGAAGCTACAAGAAACGTCGGGTTGGGACTTTGAAGACGAGCAGCATGCTGACTGCCTACATTCAGACGTCGGAGAAGGACATTACCGAGTCGGAGTCAGAAAGCGACAAGTAGTGGTCTTTTCTTCTATCTATGTACGCTAGAACTATCTATGTATCCATTTCTATCTGAAAAAATGGCCGGCGGCATCGGCGACGAAGCAGGCGGGCGAGGGTGTGCTGTTTGATGTGAAGAGGCCAATCCAATGTGCCACCGACCAACGGGCCCGGTGAGGAAAGAGGGCGAGCGCGCCCGTGTCCGTCTTGTGTCCGCGCCTACGCAAATCCGGCTCAAAATGGGCCGGGAATGGGTCGGTAGGCAGACGAAAGCGGACGCGAGTCCGTTTGGGTCGGCGCGTTGGGACGACTTTTTTGTCCGTGCCAACCCAAACGGACGACCACGGACAAAATGGGTCGCCCCATTGGAGTTGTGTTGGGGAACGTAGTAATTTCAAAATTTTCCTACGCACACGCAAGATCATGGTGATGCATAGCAACGAGAGGGGAGAGTGTTGTCTACGTACCAACGCAGACCGACTGCGGAAGCGATCACACAACGTAGAGAAAGTAGTCGTACGTCTTCCCGATCCGACCGATCCAAGCACCGTTACTCCGGCACCTCCGAGTTCTTAGCACACGTTCAGCTCGATGACGATCCTCGGGCTCCGATCCAGCAAAGCGTCGAGGAAGAGTTCCGTCAGCACGACGGCGTGGTGACGATCTTGATGTATTACCGACGAAGGGCTTCGCCTAAGCACTGCAACAATATGATCGAGGTGGAATTTGGTGGTAGGGGGCACCGCACACGGCTAAGGAACGATCACCAAGGATCAACTTGTGTGTCTAGAGGTGCCCCCTGCCCCCGTATATAAAGGATCCAAGGGGGAGGGGTGCGCCGCCCAGGGAGAGGGTGCAGGAGGAGTCCTACTCCCACCGGGAGTAGGACTCCCCCCCTCAATCCTATTCCAACTAGGATTCCCAAGGGGGAAAGAGAGAGAGGGAGGGCCGGCCCCTTCTCCTAGTCCTAATAGGACTAAGGGAAGGTGGGCGCGCGGCCACCTATGGGCTGCCCCTTTTCTCCTTTCCACTAAGGCCCAGGAAGGCCCATATGGCTCCCGGGGGGTTCCGGTAACCTCCCGGTAATCCGGTAAAATCCCGATTTTACCCGGAACACTTCCGATATCCAAATATAGGCTTCCAATATATCAATCTTTATGTCTCGACCATTTCGAGACTCCTCGTCATGTCCGTGATCACATCCGGGACTCCGAACAACCTTCGGTACATCAAAATGCATAAACTCATAATAACTGTCATCGTAACGTTAAGCGTGCAGACCCTACGGTTCGAGAACAATGTAGACATGACCAAGACACGTCTCCGGTCAATAACCAATAGCGGGACCTGGATGCCCATATTGGCTCCTACATATTCTTCGAAGATCTTTATCGGTCAGACCGCATAACAACATACGTTGTTCCCTTTGTCATCGGTATGTTACTTGCCCGAGATTCGATCGTCGGTATCCAATACCTAGTTCAATCTCGTTACCGGCAAGTCTCTTTACTCGTTCCGTAATACATCATCTCACAACTAACATCTTAGTTATAATGCTTGCAAGGCTTATGTGATGTGTATTACCGAGAGGGCCCAGAGATACCTCTCCGACAATCGGAGTGACAAATCCTATTCTCGAAATACGCCAACCCAACATCTACCATTGGAAACACCTGTAGTACTCCTTTATAATCACCCAGTTACGTTGTGACGTTTGGTAGCACCCAAAGTGTTCCTCCGGCAAACGGGAGTTGCATAATCTCATAGTCATAGGAACATGTATAAGTCATGAAGAAAGCAATAGCAATATACTAAACGATCGGATGCTAAGCTGATGGAATGGGTCATGTCAATCAGATCATTCAACTAATGATGTGACCTCGTTAATCAAATAACAACTCTTTGTTCATGGTTAGGAAACATAACCATCTTTGATTAACGAGCTAGTCAAGTAGAGGCATACTAGTGACACTCTGTTTGTCTATGTATTCACACATGTATTATGTTTCCGGTTAATACAATTCTACCATGAATAATAAACATTTATCATGATATAAGGAAATAACTAATAACTTTATTATTGCCTCTAGGGCATATTTCCTTCAGTCTCCCACTTGCACTAGAGTCAATAATCTAGATTACACAGTAATGATTCTAACACCCATGGAGCCTTGGTGTTGATCATGTTTTGCTCGTGGAAGAGGCTTAGTCAATGGGTCTACAACATTCAGATCCATATGTGTCTTGCAAATCTCTATGTCTCCCACCTGGACTAGATCCCGGATGGAGTTGAAGTGTCTCTTGATGTGTTTGGTCCTTTTGTGAAATCTGGATTCCTTTGCTAAGGCAATTACACCAGTATTGTCACAAAAGATTTTCATTGGACCCGATGCACTAGGTATGACACCTAGATCGGATATGAACTCCTTCATCCAGACTCCTTCGTTTGCTGCTTCCGAAGCAGCTATGTACTCCGCTTCACATGTAGATCCCGCTACGACACTTTGTTTAGAACTGCACCAACTGACAGCTCCACCGTTTAAAGTAAACACGTATCCGGTTTGCGATTTAGAATCGTCCGGGTCAGTGTCAAAGCTTGCATCAACGTAACCTCTTACGTTGAGCTCTTTGTCACCTCCATATACGAGAAACATATCCTTAGTCCTTTTCAGGTATTTCAGGATGTTCTTAACCGCTGTCCAGTGATCCACTCCTGGATTACTATGGTACCTCCCTACTAAACTTATAGCAAGGCACACATTAGGTCTGGTACACAGCATTGCATACATGATAGAGCCTATGGCTGAAGCATAAGGAACATCTTTCATTTTCTCTCTATCTTCTGCAGTGGTCGGGCATTGAGTCTGACTCAACTTCACACCTTGTAACACAGGCAAGAACCCTTTCTTTGCTTGATCCATTTTGAACTTCTTCAAAATCTTGTCAAGGTATGTGCTTTGTGAAAGTCCAATTAAGCGTCTTGATCTATCTCTATAGATCTTTATGCCTAATATGTAAGCAGCTTTCCCGAGGTCTTTCATCGAAAAACTTTTATTCAAGTATCCCTTTATGCTATCCAGAAATTCTATATCATTTCCAATCAGCAATATGTCATCCACATATAATATCAGAAATGCTACAGAGCTCCCACTCACTTTCTTGTAAATACAGGCTTCTCCAAATGTCTGTATAAAACCAAATGCTTTGATCACACTATCAAAACATTTATTCCAACTCTGAGAGGCTTGCACCAGTCCATAAATGGATCGCTGGAGCTTGCACACTTTGTTAGCTCCTTTTGGATCGACAAAACCTTCTAGTTGCATCATATACAACTCTACTTCCAGAAATCCATTCAGGAATGCAGTTTTGACATCCATCTGCCAAATTTCATAATCATAAAATGCGGCAATTGCTAACATGATTCTAACAGACTTAAGCATTGCTACGGGTGAGAAGGTCTCATCGTAGTCAACCCCTTGAACTTGTAGAAAACCTTTTGCGACAAGTCGAGCTTTATAGACAGTAATATTACCGTCAGCGTCAGTCTTTTTCTTGAAGATCCATTTATTCTCAATTGCTTGTCGATCATTGGGCAAGTCAACCAAAGTCCATACTTTGTTCTCGTACATGGATCCCATCTCAGATTTCATGGCTTCAAGCCACTTTGCGGAATCTGGGCTCACCATCGCTTCTTCATAGTTCGTAGGTTCATCATGATCTAGTAGCATGACTTCCAGAACTGGATTACCGTACCACTCTGGTGCGGATCTCACCCTGGTTGATCCACGAGGTTCAGTAGTATCTTGTCCTGAAGTTTCATGATCATCATCATTAGCTTCCTCACTAATTGGTATAGGTGTCGCAGAAACAGTTTTCTGTGATGTACTACTTTCCAATAAGGGTGCAGGTACAGTTACCTCGTCAAGTTCTACTTTCCTCCCACTCACTTCTTTCGAGAGAAACTCCTTCTCTAGAAAGGATCCATTCTTAGCAACGAATTTCTTGCCTTCGGATCTGTGATAGAAGATGTACCCAACAGTCTCCTTTGGGTACCCTATGAAGACACATTTCTCCGATTTGGGTTCGAGCTTATCAGGTTGAAACTTTTTCACATAAGCATCGCAGCCCCAAACTTTAAGAAACGACAACTTTGGTTTCTTGCCAAACCACAGTTCATAAGGCGTCGTCTCAACGGATTTTGATGGTGCCCTATTTAACGTGAATGCGCCTGTCTCTAAAGCGTATCCCCAAAACGATAGCGGTAAATCAGTAAGAGACATCATAGATCGTACCATATCTAGTAAAGTACGATTACGACGTTTGGACACACCATTACGCTGTGGTGTTCCGGGTGGCGTGAGTTGCGAAACTATTCCACAATTTTTCAAATGTACACCAAACTCGTAACTCAAATATTCTCCTCCACGATCAGATCGTAGAAACTTTATTTTCTTGTTACGATGATTTTCAACTTCACTCTGAAATTCTTTGAACTTTTCAAATGTTTCAGACTTTGTCTTTCATTAAGTAGATATACCCATATCTGCTTAAATCATCTGTGAAGGTGAGAAAATAACGATATCCGCCACGACCCTCAATATTCATCGGACCACATACATCGGTATGTATGATTTCCAGTAAATTTGTTGCTCTCTCCATAGTACCGGAGAACGGTGTTTTAGTCATCTTGCCCATGAGGCACGGTTCGCAAGTACCAAGTGATTCATAATCAAGTGGTTCCAAAAGTCCATCATTATGGAGTTTCTTCATGCGCTTTATACCGATATGACCTAAACGACAGTGCCACAAATAAGTTGCACTTTCATTATCAACTCTGCATCTTTTGGTTTCAACATTATGAATATGTGTATCACTACTATCGAGATTCATCAAAAATAGACCACTCTTCAAAGGTGCATGACCATAAAAGATATTACTCATATAAATAGAACAACCATTATTCTCTGATTTAAATGAATAACCGTCTCGCATCAAACAAGATCCAGATATAATGTTCATGCTCAACGCTGGCACCAAATAACAATTATTTAGGTCTAATATTAATCCCGAAGGTAGATGTAGAGGTAGCGTGCCGACAGCGATCACATCGACTTTGGAACCGTTTCCCACGCGCATCGTCACCTCGTCCTTTGCTAGTGTCTGCTTATTTCGTAGTCCCTGTTTCGAGTTGCAAATATTAGCAACAGAACCAGTATCAAATACCTAGGTGCTACTGCGAGCTCTAGTAAGGTACACATCAATAACATGTATATCACATATACCTTTGTTCACCTTGCCATCCTTCTTATCCGCCAAATACTTGGGGCAGTTCCGCTTCCTGTGACCAGTCTGCTTGCAGTAGAAGCACTCAGTTTCAGGCTTAGGTCCAGACTTGGGTTTCTTCTCCTAAGCAGCAACTTGCTTGCTGTTCTTCTTGAAGTTCCCCTTCTTCTTCCCTTTGCCCTTTTTCTTGAAACTAGTGGTCTTGTTGACCATCAACACTTGATGCTCCTTCTTGATTTCTACCTCCGCAGCTTTCAGCATTGCGAAGAGCTCGGGAATAGTCTTGTTCATCCCTTGCATATTATAGTTCATCACGAAGCTCTTGTAGCTTGCTGGCAGTGATTGGAGAATTTTTTCAATGACGCAATCATCCGGAAGATTAACTCCCAATTGAATCAAGTGATTATTATACCCAGACATCTTGAGTATATGCTCACTGACACAACTGTTCTCCTCCATCTTGCAGCTATAGAACTTATTGGAGACTTCATATCTCTCAATCCGGGCATTTGCTTGAAATATTAACTTCAACTCCTGGAACATCTCATATGCTTCATGACGTTCAAAACATCGTTGAAGTCCCGATTCTAAGCCATAAAGCATGGCACACTGAACTATCGAGTAGTCATCAGCTTTGCTCTGCTAGACGTTCATAACATCTGGTGTTGCTCCAGCAACAGGCCTAGCACCTAGCAGTGCTTCCAGGATGTAATTCTTCTGTGCAGCAATGAGGATAATCCTCAAGTTACGGACCCAGTCCCTGTAATTGCTACCATCATCTTTCAACTTTGCTTTCTCAAGGAACGCATTAAAATTCAACAGAACAACAGCACGAGCCATCTATCTACAATCAACATAAACAAGCAAGATACTATCAGGTACTAAGTTCATGATAAGTTTAAGTTCAGCTAATCAAATTACTTAAGAACTCCCACTTAGATAGACATCCCTCTAATCCTCTAAGTGATCACGTGATCCAAATCAACTAAACCATAACCGATCATCACGTGAGATGGAGTAGTTTTCAATGGTGAACATCGTTATGTTGATCATATCTACTATATGATTCACGCTCGACCTTTCGGTCTATGTGTTCCGAGGCCATATCTGCATATGCTAGGCTCGTCAAGTTTAACCTGAGTATTCTGCGTGTGCAAAACTGGCTTGCACCTGTTGTAGATGGACGTAGAGCTTATCACACCCGATCATCACGTGGTGTCTGGGCACGATGAACTTTGGCAACGGTGCATACTCAGGGAGAACACTTCTTGATAATTTAGTGAGAGATCATCTTATAATGCTACCGTCAATCAAAGCAAGATAAGATGCATAAAAGGATAAACATCACATGCAATCAATATAAGTGATATGATATGGCCATCATCATCTTGTGCTTGTGATCTCCATCTCCGAAGCACCGTCATGATCACCATCGTCACCGGTGCGACACCTTGATCTCCATCGTAGCATCGTTGTCGTCTCGCCAATCTTATGCTTCCACGACTATCACTACCGCTTAGTAATA
Source organism: Triticum monococcum (assembly GCA_034509565.1). Taxonomy (NCBI): domain Eukaryota; kingdom Viridiplantae; phylum Streptophyta; class Magnoliopsida; order Poales; family Poaceae; genus Triticum; species Triticum monococcum. Next base: position 577,448,449 of record CM067847.1, read on the forward strand.
AAGTAAAGCATTACATCGCGATTGCATTGCATACAATAAAGCGACAACCATATGGCTCCTGCCAGTTGCCGATAACTTGGTTACAAAACATGATCATCTCATACAATAAAATTTAGCATCATGCCTTGACCATATCACATCACAACATGCCCTGCAAAAACAAGTTAGACGTCCTCTACTTTGTTGTTGCAAGTTTTATGTGGCTGCTACGGGCTTAAGCAAGAACTCATCTCACCTACGCATCAAAACCACAACGATAGTTTGTCAAATAGACTCCGTTTTAACCTTCTCAAGGACCGGGCATAGCCACACTCGGTTCAACTAAAGTTGGAGAGACAGTCGCCCGCAAGCCATCTATGTGCAAAGCACGTCGAGGGAACCGGTCTCGCGTAAGCGTACGCGTAATGTTGGTCCGGGTCGTCTCATCCAACAATACCGCTGAACCAAAGTATGACATGCTGGTAGGCAGTATGACTTGTATCACCCACAACTCACTTGTGTTCTACTCGTGCATATAACATCAAACCATAAAACCTAGGCTCGGATGCCACTGTTGGGGAACGTAGTAATTTCAAAATTTTCCTACGCACACGCAAGATCATGGTGATGCATAGCAACGAGAGGGGAGAGTGTTGTCTACGTACCAACGCAGACCGACTGCGGAAGCGATCACACAACATAGAGAAAGTAGTCGTACGTCTTCCCGATCCGACCGATCCAAGCACCGTTACTCCGGCACCTCCGAGTTCTTAGCACACGTTCAGCTCGATGATGATACTCGGGCTCCGATCCAGCAAAGCGTCGAGGAAGAGTTCCGTCAGCACGACGGCGTGGTGACGATCTTGATGTATTACCGACGCAGGGCTTCGCCTAAGCACTGCAACAATATGATCGAGGTGGAATTTGGTGGCAGGGGGCACCGCACACGGCTAAGGAACGATCACCAAGGATCAACTTGTGTGTCTAGAGGTGCCCCCTGCCCCCGTATATAAAGGATCCAAGGGGGAGGGGTGCGCCGGCTAGGGAGAGGGCGCAGGAGGAGTCCTACTCCCACCGGGAGTAGGACTCCCCCCCCCCTCAATCCTATTCCAACTAGGATTCCCAAGGGGGGAAAGAGAGAGAGGGGGGACGGCCCCTTCTCCTAGTCCTAATAGGACTAAGTGAAGGGGGGCGCGCGGCCACCTATGGGCTGCCCCTTTTCTCCTTTCCACTAAGGCCCATGAAGGCCCATATGGCTCCCGGGGGGTTCCGGTAACCTCCCGGTAATCCGGTAAAATCCCGATTTTACCCGGAACACTTCCGATATCCAAATATAGGCTTCCAATATATCAATCTTTATGTCTCGACCATTTTGAGACTCCTCGTCATGTCCGTGATCACATCCGGGACTCCGAACAACCTTCGGTACATCAAAATGCATAAACTCATAATAACTGTCATCGTAACGTTAAGCGTGCGGACCCTACGGTTCGAGAACAATGTAGACATGACCGAGACACGTCTCCGGTCAATAACCAATAGCGGGACCTGGATGCCCATATTGGCTCCTACATATTCTTCGAAGATCTTTATCGATCAGACCGCATAACAACATACGTTGTTCCCTTTGTCATCGGTATGTTACTTGCCCGAGATTCGATCGTCGGTATCCAATACCTAGTTCAATCTCGTTACCGGCAAGTCTCTTTACTTGTTCTGTAATACATCATCTCACAACTAACATCTTAGTTATAATGCTTGCAAGGCTTATGTGATGTGTATTATCGAGAGGGCCCAGAGATACCTCTCCCACAATCGGAGTGACAAATCCTATTCTCGAAATACGCCAACCCAACATCTACCATTGGAAACACCTGTAGTACTCCTTTATAATCACCCAGTTACGTTGTGACGTTTGGTAGCACCCAAAGTGTTCCTCCGGCAAACGGGAGTTGCATAATCTCATAGTCATAGGAACATGTATAATTCATGAAGAAAGCAATAGCAATATACTAAATGATCGGATGCTAAGCTGATGGAATGGGTCATGTCAATCAGATCATTCAACTAATGATGTGACCTCGTTAATCAAATAACAACTCTTTGTTCATGGTTAGGAAACATAACCATCTTTGATTAACGAGCTAGTCAAGTAGAGGCATACTAGTGACACTCTGTTTGTCTATGTATTCACACATGTATTATGTTTCCGGTTAATACAATTCTAGCATGAATAATAAACATTTATCATGATATAAGGACATAACTAATAACTTTATTTTTGCCTCTAGGGCATATTTCCTTCAAGTTGCTCTAAATCCTCATCCACAGCCGAACTAGCTAGCCTCGTCCGCTCATCACTCATCGACCCGACCAACCAGCAAATTAATAGCGGTTGTTCAATTGATGTCCATTATGCATGTACGTACGAAAGAGGGGAGCACACCAGCCCACAAGAGGTTGACGCGCCCCATCTCTAGGCCATCGACCCTAGGGAAGGAAAGGAAGGAGGGCTAGCCCCTCCTGCCTTCCCTCCACATGAGAGAAAGGAAAAGGGGGTGTCATCCCTCCAGCCTCGTCCGCGCACCCAAGAAGGAAGGGGGCATGGCCAGGTCAGGGGCCAAGGGCGGCCGCCGGCCCCTTGGGGTTGCCCTAGGCTGCCTCCCCTCCTCCCCCACCAATATATATATATATATATATATATGTGTGTGTGTGTGTGTGTGTGTGTGTGTGTGTGTGTGTGGAGCGAGAGGGGCAACACACACAACGATTCCCTAGCCGTGTGCGGCACCCCTATCCCTCTAGTTCATCCTCAATCATATTTTTGTAGTGCTCGGTGTCGTGGTTCTAAGTCTGACAGTAGAATGGGGGGTAGGGATGTAGAGGCAAGATCCTAGACATGGAGGAGTTATACACACGAGTTTTACGAGTTCAGGCCCTTCTCGGAGGAAGTAACAGCCCTACGTCTCAGAGCCGGAGGCGGTCGACTGGATTATATGCGTGTGTGTTACAGGGGTTGCGAACCCTCGTCCCTGAGGAGGGGGGTGGCTTATATAGAGTTCGCCAGACCCCTCCCGCCTTCAGTTACAAAGGGTTTAAGGTACATAAAGATCGAGACGTTACTGGTAACGCCTGTAATAGAAGTACATAAATGACCATTAAAGCGATGACTTAAATCCCGACCGTTGTAGAGTGGAGTGGCTCTAGATCTTCTGGTAGTCGAGTGGTTGTTCGTATGGTCGGGTGTCTTCAAGACTGTCGAGTGGAACATGGCTTTATGGTCGAGTGGATGCTGATTTTTCTTCGACGGCTTCTGGTTCTTTTGGAGATGTCCTTGGGGAGGGTATCTTGGACAGATCCATGACCCTACCCTAGGTACATGGCTTCATCATTAGCCCCCGAATGGATCAGGGTTTGAGTGAGGAAGGAGTTGAGAACGCTTCCGACTCATTTTTCGTTCTTATGAATATATCTTGTTCTGGATCAATGAACTGAGGGGATGACCCCAACTTCTTTTTCACTCGCCTTGGTCCATTCTTACTTTTTGTTGAGTGAAATTTTATGGTAGAGTTCCGAATGACGATGCGGAGGATGTTTTCCGCCTGACAAGTTGTTTTACTGTCCGCGGATTTCACGGGATTCGAATTTCGGGAAGCGTGCCAGACGGGCGAGGCCGTGGTAATCGGGATGGATTAGGCAGGTCACCTCAATTCCCGCGCCACCTTTTTTGTCACGTATCGCGCGCGCGACTGTTGCGGGATTTGTTTAGATCGTCCGGGCCTACAAGTCAGCCAATCGAAAGTGACCTTATAAAAGGCACCGGACCGGGCTTTTGAACAGTGCGCCCTCATTCTCTTTCTTCTTCCTCAGACTTCTCCGCTGCGCCCGCTTTCACTCTCGGCATCGTAGCCTCGCTCGGACTTGACCTGCCACCATGGGAAAGGAGAAGATGGTGGCATTGGAGCGCGTGAAGAAGGCGACCGCGAAGGCGAAAGGCAAGAGGACCAGCTGGGTTGGATCCTCGTCAAGATCCGGCCTGCCGCCGGGCTGGATCCAGGGCGACTGCATCCGCTCGACGATCAGCAGGACGACCTCGACGAGATGGTGGAGGGGGGACTGATCCGCCACGAATCGGCGCGGCTCCCGGGGAACGAGACCGAGCCGCGGCCGCTGGAGGGTGGGTGCGTTCTCCTTGCCACTCATGTCGACCGTGGATTCTATTTGCCTCCCCTCCCTTTCTTTCATGGGTTTTTGAACTTCTTCGGGGCTCAACTCTACCACTTTACTCCAAACACCATAGTGTATCTGGCTGCCTTTGTGTCAATGTGCGAAAAATTCTTGGGTTGTCGACCGCACTGGGGTCTCTTCAAACACATATTCACTTGCCACTTCCAGTCGGTCAAGAAAGCCAACCCGAGTGACGAGAGGACGCGCGTGATACAGATGTGCGGGGGCCTTGGAATCCAAATGAGGAACAAGAGTACCTTTTCAGCGATGATCCTTCCTGACTCGGTCCGGGGCTGGCAGTCGACCTGGTTTTACTGTAAGGACCAGCCGACCCCGGGTCAGTCAACTGTACTTCTCCCCTTTTCTCTGGCTCGAGTGGAGAAGCCCTCCTCCTTAAGGGTGATCCCAGAAGAGAAGGAGCGGGTCAAGGCATTGGTCGAGCGGGTCGTCCAACTTGTCCACAACGGGGTGACTGCGGTGGACCTGCTGGAGGTCTTTCTCAGTCGACGCATCCAACCACTCCAAGCCCGTGACCATCCGATGTGGATGTACTCGGGTCTCGAGGACTCCACTCGGATCCACCCGGAGGACGTTAGTGAAGACACGGTGGAGAAGTGGCTGAGAGGAATCACCGGCAACAAAGATAATCCCTGGGGGTCTAGGAGGGTGATTCCATTCGACCACTCGCGCCAGCCGGAACAGGTATGATTCTGCTTTGCCAAGTATCTTCTCGATTCACTGTGTAACACCTTGTTGATGGTCGACTGTATTTCTTTTGCTCTTTGTCCTTTCAGGCTCTCATTGATATGTACTCGATGCCCAATGGAGTGCAGGAGCAAGACGTCAAGGAAGGGGCGAGCGGGGGCGAGAGTGGCGAGTGGCACTCGGATGCAGAGGAGGACGAGGAGAGCGGCGACTCAAGTGATGGCGAAGAGGTTGACTCGCCTCCTCGCAGAGAGAGGAGATCCAAGCACGCTCATGACCCGGCGAGTACCCCGGTCCTGGCGACCGCGCCGACTGGGCAATCTCCCAAGCGCCCCCGGACGTCTTCCCCAGCGCAGACTGAGAAGGCATCGAAGCATCTCAAGGTTGTGCCGCCTCCTACACCAAAAGCATCGAAAGCCACCTCCTCTAAACCACCGAAGGCTTTGCCCAGAATCAAAGTGACCGTCCCCACCATCTCTGGGTAATCATCTGATCCGTTCTTTTCGTCGACTCGAGCAACATAACATAACCGACTGAGTGTGGACATTTGCAGTGCTGCTACATCGGGAACCTCTTCTTACCAGTATCGAGACGAGGAGATGGAAGACGCGGTTACCTCCAACCCAGGTAAAAACTCTTATGATCTTGTTCTTGATTACTCGGTTAATTGAATTCTAGCAATTCACTTGAGGTCGACTGATCTCTCTACAGCTCCACCCAACGTCGTCGATCTTCCAGATGATGATGAAGATGTGGCCCCTAGGCCCAAAAAGAACAAAAAAGTAGCAGCTGGCAAGACGTCTCAGCAGGGACCAATGACAACACCAACCGTCTGTCAATCTGAAGACGCGGGCGGGGCCTCTATAACTTTCGATGTACCCTTGTCGAGTGAGCGCCCTGCACCGTCGATTGTACCGGTGTTTCCTTCAGTCGTCCAATCTCCCGCTCCGGAGATCCAAGCTACCGCACCTAGGTCGTCTGCCCCCTTCTTCACCAGCTACTCTGTTCCGGAAAACCAGTCGGACGCGGCTGCGGAAGCCATCCGCCAGGCTAACGTGATGATGGAGCGGATGAAGATGGTGCACGAGAATAGCCAAGCTGCTTACGACGCCAGCGCTGCTCTCCGGGCCAATGTCCAGGTAAGTAAACTTTCGACTGGCCTTGTTCTATTAGGATATGCTACACGGAATATTTTCTTCCATACAATCTCTTATTGTTTGCGTCGAATCTGTACACCCACTGGGTGTTTTGTTGTCTTTGGTATTTGCACTCTTCCACTCAGTCTGGGCGAGTAGGATCTAAACCGGTGGGGGCACGCTAAGTGCACCCACTGGGTGTAGTCCCCGAGACCGCAGTCGGTAGTCGACTGGGGTCTGAGTTCTTTTTCCTTTCTTTTCTTCCACTCGACCCGGGCGGACTAGTCGAATGAGATCCGAACCAGTGGGGGCACGTCAAGTGCACCCACTGGGTGTAGTCCCCGAGACCGCGGTCGACTGCTAGCAGTCGACTGGGGTCTGAATAGTTTTTTTTACTTGACCCGGGCAGACCGGTCGAGTTGGGTCTGAATTAGTGGGGGCACACCAAGTGCACCCGCTAGGTGTAGTCCCCGAGACCGCAGTCGACTGCGGGCAGTCGGCTGGGGTCTAAGTGAACTCTTTAAGTTTTATTCGCTCAGAAGTAAATAACCTTTGATCTTGTCGATTGACACATTTTTTGCCTCCTGCAGAAATCTTGTACCCTCATTTCCAAGTTTGCTGAACTTGAGCAGAGGCAACTCAACCTCGACTTGGAGCTGGCCCAACAGAATTTGAAGAAAGCTCAAGATGAAGCTGCTGGTATGGAAGGTAACTGTCTGTCGACTGTTCACGTCAATCGTCTTTTAAGATATTTCTTCGATCTCTTGTTTGATCTGATTGCTTCTTTTGCAGAGAAAATGAAGTTGGCCCTAGAGAAGAAGGACTTGGACCTTGTAGCTGCGCAGAAGGAAGCCCAAGATAAGACTGCCCTTGCAGACCAAAAGCTAGCTTCAGTCGGAGTTTGGAAGGGGAGGTGAACAAGCTGAAGTCCTGTCTCATTGAGTCTAACCGAGAAGTGAGTCATCTGAAGAAGGATGAACTTGTCCTGAATGAGAAGCTGGAGTCTGCGGTCCACAAGAGAAATGACACGGAAGCCTATCTGAGAACTCTTGCTAAGAAGCTCTATCTTATGCTGGAGGTACTCCTTTTAAACCGACTGTTTTGATGCTTGCAAGTTAATTCTGTCCAGTCGACTCACCAACTCTTTGACTGTTGAATTCTGCCAAAACTTTGACGAGGAAACCGGAAGGATCGAGACAGGTCTAGACCCTATCGCTTCTCCAGTTTGCGACGAAACTTCCATGAACGTGCTCCGACTGGAGTCTCGTGTCGCTAGCGTCACAAGTTACCTCGCGCGTCTGAAGGTGGCAGTCTCACGAGTCGACTCATTACTCTGGACAAGGGTGACGCTTCAAAATGACCTGGAATCTCTGATGGCTCGACTCGACGAGATCCCTGATCGAGTGCAAGAATGGAAGAAGTCCTCTGCCCGGTGTGGTGCTAACATGGCGTTGTCGTTGGTAAGAGTCCACTGCAAGGAAGCTCGTGAAGACAAGCTGGCGGCGATCAAGGTCACCAACACCAAAAGGCACGACTTCCAGTCCTTTATGGAGACTTTCATCGCTGCTGCCACTCGGATCGCGGATGGAATCGACTTGGAAGAATTCGTCGAACCCGCCAGCCCTCCTCCGGCCGAGTGAACAAACTATGAGATTTGAACCTGTCTTAAATTTTCCTCGGAATGCCGAGTGATTGCTGTAACCATTAAACTCCTTCGGGCTTGATGCTCAAATACTTTTGATTTGTTGCTTGGAACTTTAGGATTTATCCGAATTGCTTTTGAGTATACTTGCAATTGCTTTTGGGATCTGCTTCGTTGTATATGTGGCGTAGCTCGGAGGAGTAGGTCACAGTCGACCTGCGCCTCGCCGTCCTTGCGGGCAACGGTGGAGCGCCCGTTGTACTTGTGGTGCAACTCTTAGGGAAAGGATATTATAGACTTAGGCGAGTATTGGACTGCAGCTAAGCCCCCGAGTGGGAGGATTACTCACCACCCGGTAGGATTTTTTAAACTGAGGCGAGTTTTGGACTGCAACTAAGCCCCCAAGTGGGAGGATTGCTCACCACTCGGTAGGATTTTTTAAACTTAGGCGAGTACTGGACTGCAGCTAACCCCTAAGTGGGAGGATTGGTCACCGCTCGGTAGGATTTTATAAACTTAGGCGAGTACTGGACTGCAGCTAAGCCCCCGAGTGGGAGGATTGCTCACCACTCGGTAGGATTTTTTAAACTTAGGCGAGTACTGGACTGTAGCTAAGCCCCTGAGTGGGAGGATTGCTCACCACTCGGTAGAATTTTTTAAACTTAGGCGAGTACTGCACTGCTGCTAGGCCCCCAAGTGGGAGGATTGCTCACCACTCGGCAGGATTTTACAAACTTAGGCAAGTACTGGACTGCAGCTAAGCCCCGAGTGGGAGGATTGCTCACCACTCGGTAGGATTTTTTAAACTTAGGCGAGTTATGGACTACAGCTAAGCCCCCGAGTGGGAGGATTGCTCACCACTCGGTAGGATTTTTTAAACTTAGGCAAGTACTAGACTGCAGCTAAGCCCCCGAGTGGGAGGATTGCTCACCACTCAGTAGGATTTTACAAACTTAGGCGAGTACTGGACTGCAGCTAAGCCCCTGAGTGGGAGGATTGCTCACCACTCGGTAGGATTTTTTAAACTTAGGCGAGTACTGGACTGCAGCTAAGCCCCCGAATGGGAGGATTGCTCACCACTCGGCTGGATTTTACAAACATAGGCGAGTACTGGACTGCAGCTAAGCCCCCGAGTGGGAGGATTGCTCACCACTCGGTAGGATTTTACAAACTTAGGCGAGTACTGAACTGCAGCTAAGCCCCCGAGTGAGAGGATTGCTCACCACTCAGTAGGATTTTACAAACTTAGGCAAGTACTGGACTGCAACTAAGCCCCCGAGTGGGAGGATTGCTCACCACTCGGTAGGATTTTATAACCTTAGGAGAGTACTGGACTGCAGCTAAGCCCCCGAGTGGGAGGCTTGCTCACCACTCGGTAGGATTTTACAAACTTAGGCGAGTACTGGACTGTAGCTAAGCCCCTGAGTGGGAGGCTTGCTCACCACTCGGTAGGATTTTCTTTCGAGCTTAGGCGAAACGGATTTGCGGCTAAGCCCCCCGAGTCAGAGGCTTGCTCATCACTCGGTCGGATTTTCTTTCGAACTTAGGCGAAACGGATTCGCGGCTAAGCCCACCCACTGGGGATTTCAGAGGTAAATAAAAACAACAACAATCATGCGAGAAGACTGTAAAGCTCTTGTCTTTGATGAACAAATTACAAAGGTATTTCTTATTACATTTTATTCGAACGAGTGCTTAAGTATAAAAGGGGCGGAGCAGCTCCGCATTCCAAGCCCGTGGCTCGTCATTCTGATGCTCGATGATGTAAAGATGGTATGCTCCATTGTGGAGAACTCTTGTGATGATGAAGGGGCCTTCCCAAGCAGGGGCGAGCTTGTGTGGTTTCTGTTGATCCACTCGAAGAACCAAGTCTCCCTCTTGAAAGGTTCGACCCCTCACATTTCTGGCGTGGAATCGACGCAAGTCTTGCTGATAAATGGTCGACCGGATCAAGGCCATCTCTCTTTCCTCCTCTAAGAGATCGACTGAATCTTGCCGGGCCTGTTCTGCTTCCTCTTTGGAGAAGAACTCGACTCGGGGTGCGTTGTGGAGCAGGTCACTTGGCAGAACAGCTTCGGCTCCATAGACCAAGAAGAAAGGAGTTCGTCCAGTCGATCGATTGGTAGTTGTCCTCAAACCCCAAAGAACTGACGGAAGTTCATCGACCCAAGTGCCTGCTGCGTGTTTGAGATCACGCATTAGTCGGGGTTTTAGTCCTTTGAGAATTAGGCCATTCGCTCTTTCTGCTTGTCCGTTCGACTGCGGGTGGGCGACTGAAGCATAGTCGACTCGTGTGCCTTGAGAAGCACAGAAAGCTCTAAACTCATCAGAATCGAAGTTCGACCCGTTGTCAGTGATGATGCTGTGTGGAACTCCATATCTGAATGTCAATTCTCTGATAAAACTGACAGCGGTGCTGGCTTCAAGATTCTTGATAGGTTTAGCTTCAATCCATTTGGTAAACTTGTCGACTGCTACGAGCACATGAGTGAAGCCGCTCCTACCGGTTCTCAGTGGTCCAACCATATCCAGTCCCCAAAAAGCAAAGGGCCAGACGAGGGGAATGGTCTTCAGGGCTGACACTGGCTTGTGAGACATGTCAGAGTAAAACTGGCAGCCTTCACATCTGTCGACTATATCTTTCGCCATTTCATTTGCTCGTGGCCAATAAAATCTGGCTCGGTATGCTTTAGCCACGATGGCCCGAGAGGACGCATGGTGACCACAGGTCCCCGAGTGGATGTCATTGAGGATCATTCAACCTTCTTCTGGCATTATGCATCTCTGACCGACTCCAGTCACGCTTTCCCTGAACAGTTGTCCTCTTATCACAGTAAAGGCCTTGGATCGACGGACGATCTGTCGAGCCTCTTCTTCATCCTCTGGGAGTTCCTTCCTAAGGATGTACGCAATGTATGGCACTGTCCAGTCGGGAGTAATGACCAGAACTTCCATGATTAGATCGACCACGGCTGGGACCTAGACTTCAGTTGGATCTGTGGCGCTCTTAGGCTGCGGGGGCCCTTCAGTAAAAGGATCTTCCTGAACTGTTGGTGTGTGAATATGTTCCAAAAACACATTGCTGGGAATGACTTCTCTCTTGGAACCTATCTTTGCCAAATCATCGGCTGCTTGATTTTTCAAACGGGGTATGTGATGGAGCTCTAACCCTTCAAACTTCTTTTCCAACTTCCTCACCGCATTGCAGTAACCAATCATAGCTGGGCTTCTAACGTCCCATTCTTTCATCACTTGATTGACCACCAAATCTGAGTCGCTGTAGACCATGAGGCGACGGACGCCGAGTGAAATGGCCATACGTAACCCATATAGGAGTGCTTCATATTCTGCTTCGTTATTGGAGGAATCAAAGTGAATCTGGAGGACGTATCTGAGCTTGTCTCCTCAGGGGGATACCAGTACCACCCTAGCACCAGAACCATTCAGCATCTTGGATCCATCAAAAAACATGGTCCAGTGCTCTGAGTGAACTTGAGTCGGCAGTTGTTGTTCGATCCAATCGGCGAGGAGATCTGCCACTGCTTGGGACTTGATAGCTTTCTTTGCCTCAAACTTGATATCTAAAGGAAGGAGTTCAATCGCCCATTTTGCCACTCGACCAGTTGCATCTCTGTTGTGCAGAATCTCCGACAATGGAGCGTCGCTGACGACTATAACAGAGTGATCAGAGAAATAGTGTGCAACCTTCTTCGTGGTCATGTAAATCCCATAAACAAGCTTCTAATAGTGTGGATATCTCTGCTTTGACGGAGTCAGAACTTCAGAAACATAATAAACCGGACGCTGAACTTTATAGGCTTTTCCCTCTTCTTCCCACTCGGCCGTAAGTACTGCACTGACGACTTGTCCAGTGACTGCTATATAAAGCAGTAAAGGCTCTTTGCTGATTGGGGCAGCAAGCACCGGCTGGGTGGAAAGCAGGGCTTTTAGCTCTGCAAATGCTGCATCAGCTTCAGGTGTCCACTCGAACTTATCTGATTTCTTCATCAGTCGATAAAGAGGTAGTGCCTTTTCATCGAGGCGAGAAATGAATCGACTTAGGGCGGCCAAACGACCAGTAAGCTTCTGGACATCATGCACACGCACAGGCCATTTCATCCGGAGTATGGCACCCACTTTCTCTGTGTCAATCCCTCATTCGTAAACGAGAAAACCGAGTAATTTTCCGCCTGGAACTCCAAACATGCACTTTGATGGATTAAGCTTGATATCATATCTTCTGAGGTTGGCAAAGGTTTCAGCAAGGTCGGCCAGTAGGTCGGAACCTTTATGTGACTTGACCACAATATCATCCATGTATGCTTCCACATTCCGACTGATCTGAGTGAGCAGGCACTTCTAAATCATCCGCATGAATGTGGCTCCAGCGTTCTTCAAACCGAATGGCATAGTGACATAACAGAAGCACCCAAATGTGGTGATGAAAGCTATTTTTATCTCGTCGGGTCCGTACAGATGGATCTGATGATACTCGGAATAGGCGCCCAAAAGGACAAACGCTCACACCCTACGGTCGAGTCGACTATTTGGTCGATGCAAGGGAGAGGAAAGTGGTCCTTCATGTAGGGCCGATTGATATCCTTCTAGTCAATGCACATGCGAAGTGAGTTGTCCTTTTTTGGGACCATGACAACATTAGCTAACCACTCGGAGTGGTAAATCTCACAGATAAACTCAGCTGCCAAAAGCCGAGCCACCTCTTCACCGATTGCCTTCCTCTTCTGTATGGCGGACCATCGAAGATGTTCTTTGACTGGTTTCACTTTTGGGTCGACTCGCAAACGATGCTCAGCCAGTCCCCTGGGAACACCTAGCATGTCCGAAGGTTTCCATGCAAAGATGTCCCAGTTCTCATGGAGGAACTAGATGAGCCCTTCTTCCTATTTGGAGTTGAGTGTTGTTGAAATGTGAGTCGGAGCAGCATTGGGATCCGTCGGGTGAATGTGAATCGACTTTGTTTCACCAGACAACTGGAATGCTGAATCCGTGGCAGGCTTCTTGGCTCACAACAAATCACTTGGATCTGCATTTTTTTTGATATTCCTGCAATTCTACTACGGCCATCTGTGCATCGGCGATCTTTGAGCCCTTCTAGAAGCACTCTTCCGCCTTCTTCCGACTACCAGTGATCACCCCTTTGGGACCATGCATCTTCAATTTGAGGTACACATAACATGGTCGAGCCATAAAACACGCATAAGCTGGCCTGCCCAGAATAGCATGATAGGCACTCTGGAAATTCACAACTTCAAATGTCAACTTTTCTTTGCGGTAATTCTTGGAATCACCGAAAACCACGTCGAGAGCAATCTGGCCGAGTGATGCAGCCTTCTTGCCGAGAATGACCCCATGGAAACTCATATTGCTTTCACTGAGTCTGGACATCGGAATGCCCATTCCTTTCAACGTCTCTGCATACCGTATATTCAAGCCACTGCCACCATCCATCAGAACCTTATTCAGTCGGGTGCCTTCGACTACTGGGTCGACCACTAACGCCTGCCTCCCAGGGGTGGCTACGTGTGCGGGGTGATCGGACTGGTCGGATGTAATGGCAGTCCGAGACCACTTCAAATAACTGGGTGTCACCGGAGCGACCATATTCACTTCTCTGTTGATGACTTTCAGTCGACTCTTACTCTCAACGTCAGCGAAAATCATCAGAGTGGAATTCACGTGGGGATAACCATCATCATCCTCTTCCTCGTCCTCAACCTTGTCTTCTTCTTTCTCCTTTTCCTTGGGATGTTTCCCTCAGAATTGCTGGATTAGGAGTCGACACTGTCGAGTGGTATGCTTCGGGTAAATGAAATTACCCTCTTCATCTTTTTTGGTGTGAATGTGGCATGGTAAATCCAGCACATCATTTCCATCTTGATCTTTCACTTTCTTGGGGTTCCACGGCCCTTTGGGCTTCCCCTTGAACTTCCCTTGAGTCACGGCTAAGGCTTCACCAGGAGCGGCTGGCTCGGCTTTGCGCTTCTTCTTCCAACTGGAGTTTCCTCCTCCGGTTTCCTGGGCGACTGTTTTGTGCTTGCCACTCCGGAGCCGATCTTCTTCTTCACCATTGGCGTACTTGGTTGCAATCTCCATCATCCGAGTCAGAGTCATATTTCCTGCCTGACCGAATTTCATATTCAACTCCCGATACTTAACGCCTTCTTTGAAGGCACAAATTTCTTGGTGATCTGACACATTCTCCACTGCGTGGTGCAACGTGATCCATCTCTGGATATAATCCCTCAAAGTTTCATTTGGTTTCAGAACGCAACACTATAATTCTGTCAACCCTGCTGGCCGCTTGCAAGTACCTTCAAACGTCCTGACAAATACTCGAGCAAGATCCTCCCAAGTATAAATACTACCAGGTGATAACTGATTCAGCCATGCTCTGGCCGAGCCCTCCAACATCAGAGGAAGGTGTTTCATGGCCACTTCATCATTGCCGCCACCAATCTGAACAGCCACTCGGTAGTCTTCAAGCCAAGTGTCAGGCTTGGACTCACTGGTGAACTTACTGACTCCAGTCGCCAACCTAAAGTTGGGGGGAATCACTGCAGCCCCGATGGCTCTGCTGAAGCACTCCGGACCTGAGACATGCACTGTGCTGCTGGTTGGTAGATCTCTGTCATGACCTTCTCGGTGAGCTCTGTTTCTGCCGATCAAGCCCTGAACGAGAACAGATCTCGCATCGAAGCCTGGCTCCCTGGGGACGACTGGAATCCTTCGCCCAACAATGTGAGGGTGCCTGTCATCATGTTGCTGAGGCGCGTATGACCCACTCCTTGGGGGAGGTGTCGGCACTCGACGATGATCATCGTGATCGAGTCGGTGATCATACTGCTCACGGTTTCTGTACTGATCTCGTCGATCTCCACGTCCCTCACGCCTCGGGGGCGATCTTGGGCTATGAGCCGACTGGACTGTGTCTACAACCACGGATCTACTATGAATCCTATTCCGCGACTGACATACTACTGTGTTCTGCTCACCCGCGGCTCGGAGCAAGGCCCGGATCTGCACCAAACCCCGACCAGCTTCTGACTGGGAAGGTTGAATTGACTCCTCTATTCGGGCCGCAGCTGCGAGATTCTGGATTGGAGTTTGGTATACCTGAGTCGGAGGTGGAAAAAGTTGACGTCGACTGGATTCGGGAGCACGCTGCCGAGCACGCTCGTCGAGTGCGTACTGGAGGTTCTCCAGTCGAGTGCGCTCAGCCAAGTTGGCCAGGCGCGCCTCCTCCAAGGCCTGGGCCTCCGGGGTTTTTCCAATGATAGGAGTGTGAAGTGCATCCATGTTCCGGCGGCGAAGTTCTTCTCTCCGCTGCGAAGAGAGGGGTTCGGGGCGGTACTCTTCATGAACATGCGACAGATTGCTGCCCCCATCGCCTCCATCTTCATGGGTGAAGCCAGGAGGACTATGTGGTCCATTGACCATCAAAACTTCCGCCGCAGGATCGCTGCTATCTCCCTCGGATGTAGTCTCTACGGAGCCAGTCGACAGATCGAACAGGCGGTAAAGGGTTTCGTCGGGCTCGATTGTCGTGACTTGGGAGTGGCCGACTGGCGAGCCACCGCATGCTTCACCCACCGCTAAAGCCTCGATCGACCAGAATGTTTGCTCTGGCGGGCCACAGGGAGGGGGGATGCTACAGGAGGACGCCAGGGAGGCACGCGTGGAAGTGCGTTGCCCCACGGACGGGGAGTGCGTCGATGTCGAGTGGAGCCTCCTGAAGCCAAGGGGAGTCATCGGCGATAAATACGAGCGCACCGAGACGGATATCGTGGCCCTCAGCCAAACCTCCGCCTGAAACCATGATGAAGGGGATTGGAAAAATTGCAACTTCTCCAACAAGTCGCTAAGACACCTGCCCCACGGTGGGCGCCAACTGTCGTGGTTCTAAGTCTAACAGTAGAATGGGGGGTCGGGATGTAGAGGCAAGATCCGAGCTATGGAGGAGTCGTACACACGAGTTTTACGAGTTCAAGCCCTTCTCAAAGGAAGTAACAGCCCTACGTCTCGGAGCCCGGAGGCGGTCGACTGGATTAAATGTGTGTGTGTTACAGGGGGTGCAAACCCTCGTCCCTGAGGAGGGGGTGGGTTATATGGAGTTCGCCAGACCCCTCCTGCCCTCAGTTACAAAGGGTTTCAGGTACATAAAGATGGAGACGTTACTGGTAACGCCTATAATAAATGTACATAAATGACCATTAAAGCGATGACTTAAATCCCGGCCGTTGCAGAGTAGAATGGCTCTAGATCTTCTGGTAGTCGAGTGGTTGTTCGTATGGTCGAGTGTCTTCAAGACTGTCGAGTGGAACATGGCTTTATGGTCGAGTGGATGATGATTTTTCTTTGACTGCTTCTGGTTCTTTTAGAGATGTCCTTGGGGAGGGTATCTTGGACAGATCCATGACCCTACCCTAGGTACATGGCTTCATCACTCGGCGAAGCTCTGCGGAGATAGTTGCATCACCACCGTCACCACGTTGTCGTGCTGTCGGAACTTATCTACTACTTCGGCCGTCTTGCTGGATCAAGAAAGTGAGGACGTCGTCGAGCTGAACATGGAGGTGCTGTACGTTCAGTACTTCCCGGGCAGATCGTGAAGGTGTACGAGTACATCAACCGCGTTGATAAATGATTCTATTAAATGGTCTACTAGGGTACGTAGACATGCTACCTCTTGAGCACTGCATTGGATTTCCTTGAAGAGGAAAGGATGATGTAGCAAAGTAGCGTAAGTATTTCCCTCAGTATTTGAGAATCAAGGTATCAATCCAATAGGAGGCTACGCGCGAGTCCCTCGTACCTGCACAAAACCAATAACTCCTCGCAACCAACTCGAAAAGGGGGTGTCAATCCCTTCACGGTCACTCACGAGAGTGAGATCTGATAGATATGATAAGATAATATTTTTGGTAATTTTGTGATAAAGATGCAAAGTAAAATAAAATAAAAGTAAAAGGGAAAGTAAATAAATAGGTATTGGAAAATTAATATGATGACGATAGACCCGGGGGCCATAGGTTTCACTAGTGTCTTCTCTCAAGAGCATAAGTATTTTACGTTGGGTGAACGAATTACTGTTGAGCAATTGACAGAATTGAGCATAGTTATGAGAGTATCTAGGTATGATCATGTATAGGCATCACGTCCGAGACAATTAGACCGACTCCTACCTGCATCTACTACTCTTACTCCACTCATCGACCGCTATCCAGCATGCATCTAAGTATTAAGTTCATGGAAACAGAGTAACGCCTTAAGCAAGATGACATGATGTAGAGGGATAAATTCATGCAATATGATAAACCCCCATCTTGTTATCCTCGATGGCAACAATACAATATGTGCCTTGCTTCCCCTACTGTCACTGGGAAAGGCAACCGCAAGATTGAACCCAAAGCTAAGCACTTCTCCCATTGCAAGAAAGATCAATTTAGTAGGCCAAACCAAACTGATAATTCGAAGAGACTTGCAAAGATAACCAATCATACATAAAAGAATTCAGAGAAGATTCAAATATTGTGCATAGATAATCTCGATCCTAAACCCACAATTCATCGGTCTCAACAAACACACCGCAAAAAGAAGATTACATCGAATAGATCTCCACGAGAGAGGGGGAGAACTTTGTATTAAGATCCAAAAAGAGAGAAGAAGCCATCTATCCAATAACTATGGACCTGAAGGTCTAAGGTAAACTACTCACACTTCATCGGAGAGGCTATGGTGTTGATGTGGAAGCCCTCCGTGATGGATGCCCCCTCCGGCGAAGCTCCCGAATAGGCCCCAAGATGTGATCTCGTGGATACAGAAAGTTGTGGCGGTGGAATTAGGTTTTTGGCTCCGTATCTGGTCGTTTGGGGGTGCATAGGTATATATAGGAGGAAGGAGTACGTCGGTGGAGCAACAGGGGCCCACAAGGGTGGAGGGCGCGCCTAGGGGGGTAGGAGCGCCCCCTACCTCGTGGCCTCCTTTGTTTCCTGACGTAGGGTCCAAGTCTCCTGGATCACGTTTGTTGAGAAAATCACGTTCCCGAAGGTTTCATTCCGTTTGGACTCCGTTTGATATACCTTTTCTTCGAAACCCTAAAATAGGCAAAAAAACAGCAATTCTGGGCTGGGCCTCCGGTTAATAGGTTAGGCCCAAAAGTAATATAAAAGTGGATAATAAAGCCCAATAATTTCCAAAACAGTAGATAATATAGCATGGAGCAATCAAAATCTATAGATACGTTGGAGACGTATCAAGCATCCCCAAGCTTAATTCCTGCTCGTCCTCGAGTAGGTAAATGATAAAAAAGATAATTTTTGATGTGGAGTGCTACTTGGCATAATTTCAATGTAATTCTTCTTAATTGTGGTGTGAATATTCAGATCCAAAAGATTCAAGATAAAGGTTCATATTAACATAAAAATAATAATACTTTAAGCATACTTACAAATCAATCATGTCTTCTCAAAATAACATGGCCAAAGAAAGTTATCCCTACAAAATCATATAGTCTGGCTATGCTCTATATTCACCACACAAAGTATTTGTAAGTGCATCTAGTGCCACCCCTAGTTGGTTTTGGAGTATTGACGACAAACCTAGTTGAGGGACTAATGTGTTTGTGAGAATTGCAGGATAACACAGGTAGAAGTCCCTCATTGATTCGGTTTAGCTACCAGAGATGACCCCCAAAAATGTACGAAGACATTGAAGACAATGGTGGTTCATGAAGACATTCGTGTCGAAAACAATGACATATGAAGACTCCCCATGAAGCTTTTGGAACTCGAAGACTTAGATCCTTCGTAGCTTTACTTTATTCATGTTGTGTCATAGGAACCACCGTACTGTTAAGTGGGGTCCAAGAAAACCAGTCAGGATGACTGAAGTGATGCCTAACTCAAATCCTATGTCTTCGAGTGAAGACAATGAGAGAAAATCTTGTCCAGAGTCAGACAAGTCAGCTTTACTTGCAGCCCAAGTAAAGTTGCCGTGAGAGTTCAAAATCCGACCGTTAGTACACGTGTCAGTTCCTTAGTGACCCAGGGTCATTTCGGACAAATCAGGTCAGGGTTGCCAAGTGGCTATAAATAGTCCACCCCCACAACCATAAACGGTTGGCTACTCAGATTTCAGTGCACGGCTTTTGTCGTTTGAGAGCAACCCACCTTGAAGCCTTTGAGAGAAAATCCTTAGTGAGGAGAAAAGCCCTAACCACCCAGAGCCAGAGTAATTGGGCATCACTTAAGTCTTCTTGTCTGAGTAATCTGAAGACTTATTACACTTGAGGACTGTGCATCCTCGAGACGGTTAGGCGTCGCGTTCTGAGCATCCAAGAGGAATTGTGGATTGCCGGTGAACGAAGTCTGTGAAGGTTTGGGAGTCTACCTTGAAGACTTACCAGAGTGATTGGGCGGGGTTTGTGTGACCTTAGCTCAAGGAGAAAACGGTGAGGACTGGGTGTCCTGAGCTGCGTGTTCAGGACTGGGTGTCCGGGAATGTGTGTCCTTTGGTTTAAATACCTAGCCGCTCCAACCAGACGTACAGTTGTCACAGCAACTGGAACTGGTCCAACACATCATTGTCTTCAATGTGTCACTGGTTTCATCTTCACCTCCCTTTACTTACCAGTACACATTGTGAAGCTATTGCATGCCTGCTTAATCTTCTGTGTTCACAACCTGACTGTATGATCTGTTTGGCTTCATAACTTCTTCAAACCTGATCCTCATTACACTGAAGCTATTTGTCTCTGTGCTTTCACTGTACTGTATATTTGACTATGGCTTGCGTTGTGTAATCTACCTTCCGCTGCATAGTGATAGGCTGGTTCACTCTGTTTGTCTTCATAACTTCCACGTTTTGAAGACTTTCTTAAAAATCGCCTATTCACCCCCCCTCTAGTCGATATAACGCACTTTCAATTGGTATCAGAGCAAGGTGCTCCCTTGTTCTGTGTGATTCGGTTTAACCACCTGGAGTTTTAGCTATGTCGACTGCAGGGATAATTAAAGTCTCCGCTGCGTGCCCTGTCTTCGATGGAACTGAATATCCCTACTGGAAGAATAAGATGCGCATGCATCTTGAAGCCATTGACGTCGACCTATGGTATGTCGTCGAAAACGGCGTTCCCAAGGCTGGAGAAGGTGTCACTGCTGCTGATGTCAAGAAGTTCACTCAACTGGACTCCACTGCCAAGAATATTATCTGTGGTCATCTGACCAAGGGACAGTACGGCCGTGTGAGTGCCTTGAAGACATCCAAGCTGGTCTGGGACTGGCTCTCCAAGGTCAATGAAGGCATCTCAACCCAGAGAGATCAGAGAATCAGTGTTCTTCGCAATCTCTTCAACCGCTTCAAGCGAAATGACAATGAGAATGTCCAGCACACATTTGACCGGCTCACTGACATCACAAATGAGCTTCAAGCCCTCGGCGCCACTGAGATCACCAAACATGAAATCGTCAAGACGCTGCTAAGATCACTTGACAGTTCATTTGACATTCTAGCCCTGATGATTCAAGAACGTCCAGACTTCAAGACACTCGATCCGTCTGACATACTTGAGAGGCTCAACACACATGAATTTCAGCTTTCTGAGAAAAGAGATATCTACGGTCCAAACTATGGGCGAACTCGTGCCTTGAAGGCAAAAGCTGTGTCATCATCTGAAGAGGAATCTGACAGCAGTTCTGATGATCCTGAAGACATTGGAAGGGAACTTGCAATGCTAGTGAAGAAGTTCCAGAAATTCACCAAGAAGAAAGGCTTCAGAAAGTCTTCACGATCAAGCTCAAGGAATGATGAAGCTTCTGCGCATGACTACAAGAGGAAAACTTGTCACAAATGCAAGAAAACTGGACACTTCATCTCTGAATGCCCACAGTGGGACAATGAGAACAGAAAGAAGAAGAAGAGCAAGGAATATGACTCTGACGATAAGAAGACGAAGAAATACTCAAAGTCTTCGTCCAAGTCTTCCTCAAAGTCTTCATCACACAAGAAGAGTTCATCTGGCAAGGCTCATGCGTTTGTTGGCAAGGAAATGGATTCAGAGGAGGAGTCCGCTTCTGAGGAGGCAGAGGTGGAGTCTGAGGAGTCTGATTCAGGCATTGCAAGTTTGGCTACAGCCTATGTCGCCAAGTCCATCTTCAACACTGAAGACAATGACTCCATCACCATCACCGATGCAAATGACAAGGATGACTCTACTCCCACCTACTGCTTCATGGCACGTGGTGCCAAGGTAAACACACGCACCACTCACTATCGAACATCTAGTGACGATGACTCTGATTGTGATTCAAAACCCAGTTACAAAACACTTGCTAAAATTGCAACTGAACAACAAAAGGCCATGGAACTATTCAAAAACTGTTAGACAGAAGCGATGATCTGTTGGGTGCTGAAATGACTCGTTCTGAATCCTTAATTGAAGACATAAAAAATCTTCATGTTAAGTATCAGGAACTCGAAGATCGTCTTGAGACTCTCTCAACTACTCATGAAAAGCTTTCCTATGATTATCTTTAGAAGAAGCAAGATCTTGAGAAGTTGAGAACGGATCATGAAGATCTTCAAAAGGAAAACGAGTCACTTCGAGCCGAACAGATCAGTTCTGCTCAGGAAGGATTTGAACCACCATGCCTTAAATGCATTGAGCGTGATAATGCTATTTCTGTTGCTGAATGTTCCACTGCTACTGCTGTTGCAATATCTTCAACTGTTGAAGTGGTAACTAACCCCTCTGCTGAGGATACCACTGCTATTGCTGATGAAAATGCTAGGTTGAAGACATTGCTTGAAACAGGGATGTACAAAAGTCTCAAAGGACATCAGACACTATGTGATGTCCTCAAGAAGCAGATTCTGAACCGAAACCCTAGCAAAGAGGGTGTTGGGTTCGTGAGGAAAATTAATGCAGATGGCTCTTACTGGAAACCTGAGCAGTACCCCAAAACCACATGGGTTGCTGCAAAGGAATCCTCATCAGATCCATCCAATCTATCTGGCTTCACTTGTGCTAATCCAATTATCATTGATGAATCCTTTGATGCAAACTATAAACTGTTTAGGAATCAGAATGGTGAAGTATTTGCCAGGTACATTGGTACTAACTGCAGGAATGGACCGCCTATGAAGAAGATCTGGGTTCCAAAAACGTGTCTTGAGAATCTTCCTGTGAATGTCCTCATGACACCTCACATGAAGAAGACAAACCTCAGACCAAAGGCTTCATATGGTCCAAAGGTTTCATTCAGGCAGAGGGCTCATCTGAGTTGCACTAACACAAATGCTTTGCAGGGAAACCATGCTCAGGCTTATGAGAGCGGTTCTTCAAACCATCATTCTCATATGACCAAAAATTATTCTGCCTATTCTTATGAGTATTATTGCCCACCTGCTAAACTGTTTGCTAGGGCTCCAAAGCCAAAATTCTCAGATGCTGCACTTAGACTTATTGCTTCTAAGCCACCCTTGAAGATGTGGGTGGTTAAGAAAGCTTAACTCTCTTTTGCAGGGAAAGGTCTCTAGCACAAAACCAAAATCTTCTGATGCTACTGCTGGGGACCTTAAAAAAACTCGTGGGGCGCACGATCAAATGCCCGAATGGCATCACTATGTACTTCATATCTGAATCGCATGCTACTCTCCCTGCTTGTCCTAACCTGGATCTCAGTTTTCATAATCCACTGGTTCGTCAAATGTTTTTGCTTCACAACACTCTTGGTGAAGCCTATCCCCCTGACTGCACTGTAGGGTACGACACCAGTGACTTCAGAGTCTTCAGTATGGATTATTGACAGCGGGTGTACAAATCACATGACTGGCAAGAGAAGTCTCTTTATGGACTCAACCTTACGTCCATCTGACAAGAGCCACATCACATTCGCTGACACTGGTAAAAGTAAAGTACTGGGTCTAGGTAGAGTTGCAATCTCAAAGGATCAACACATGGATAAAGTCATGTTTGTTGAATCCCTTGGCTTCAACTTAATGTCTGTCTCAATGCTTTGCGATTTAAATATGATTGTAATCTTTGGAAAATATCGCTGTCTGGTACTAATGGAATCTGACAAGTCTCTAGTGTTTGAAGGGTATCGAAAGGATGATTTGTACGTGGTAGATTTCTCAGCAGGGCCATAGCTTGCAGTTTGTCTTCTCGCAAAGGCTTCAGAATGCTGGCTTTGGCATCGAAGACTTGGGCATGCTGGCATGAGGAACCTCCACACCCTTGCTAAGAAGAAGCATGTCATAGGCATCGAGGGCGTCAAGTTCAAGAAAGATCACTTGTGCGGTGCCTGTGAAGCTGGGAAGATAACAAGGGCAAAACATCCTTCGAAGACAATCATGACCACTACTCAACCCTTCGAACTGCTTCACATGGATCTCTTCGGTCCTACCCACTACTCAACTTTCTCCACTACTGCTTGCCTCTATGGATTCGTCATTGTTGATGATTACTCTAGATATACTTGGGTGCACATAATCCTTTACAAGACTGAAGTACAGGATGTCTTCAGACGCTTCGCAAATCGGGCAATGAACAATTATGGCGCCAACATAAAGCACATCAGAAGTGACAATGGCACAGAATTCAAGAACACCGGCCTTGACACATATCTTGATACATTGGGCATCACTCATGAATTCTCAGCTCCATACACGCCACAACAGAATGGCATCGTTGAACGCAAGAACAGAACACTCATTGAGATGGCCAGAACAATGTTAGATGAGTACAAGACACCAAGAAAATTCTGGACTGAAGCCATTGACACTGCATGCCATACTATCAACCGTGTATATCTTCACAAGCTGCTGAACAAGACATCTTATGAACTTCTGACTGGCAAGAAGCCAAATGTAAGTTACTTCAGAGTATTTGGATCAAGATGCTGGATCAAGGACCCTCACCACACCGCAAAATTTGCTCCAAAAGCACATGAGGGTTTCATGCTTGGATATGGAAAGGATTCGCACTCCTACAGAGTCTTCAATCTCTTTCACTACAAAGTGATTGAAACAGTGGATGTGCGATTTGATGAGACCAATGGGTCACAAAGAGAGCAACTACCAGATGTACTAGATGAAGTTCCAGCCAGTGAATCAATCAAGCTAATGGGAACTGGAGAAATTATACCTTCTGAAGCTCGTCCTAAAGAAGAACTTATCATCTCAGCACCTGATCCACATGAAGACAATGCTCAGCCTGAAGACATTCCTCCCCATGACAACGTAGATCAGCAAGAGCAAAGTCTTCGACCCCTACATCCTCGTGTTGCCAATGAAGTGCAAATTGACAGAATAATTGATAGCATCAATGCACCTGGTCCACTGACTCGTTCAAAGGCAACTCAACTGGCAAACTTTTGCGGACACTTCGCATTTGTTTCAATCACAGAACCCAAGAAAACTGATGAAGCCTTTATGGAACCTGAATGGATTCAAGCTATGCAAGAAGAGCTTCAACAATTTGAGCTGAACAATGTATGGGAGTTAGTTAAGCGTCCTGATCCACGGAAGTATAACATAATAGGCACCAAATGGATATACCGCAACAAGCAAGATGAGCATGGCCAAGTCGTCAGAAACAAGGCTCGTCTCGTTGCTCAAGGATATACTCAAGTGGAAGGCATCGACTTCGACGAAACATTTGCTCCTGTGGCCAGACTTGAAGCCATCCGTATACTGCTGGCCTATGCAAATCATCACAACATAATTCTGTATCAAATGGATGTAAAAAGTGCCTTCCTCAATGGCAAAATTGAAGAAGAAGTGTATGTTGCACAACCACCTGGGTTTGAAAATCCAAAACATCCTGACATGGTGTACAAGCTCAAAAAGGAACTATATGGCCTCAAACAAGCCCCTCGGGCCTGGTATAACACTCAAATACTTCCTGAAGAGCAAAGGCTTCATACCTGGTTCCCTGGATCCCACTCTCTTCACAAAGACATATGATGGTGAACTGTTTGTGTGCCAAATATACGTGGATGACATTATCTTCGGCTGCACCAATCAGAAGTACAGTGAGGAGTTCGGATATATGATGCAAGAGCAATATCAGATGTCTATGATGGGGCAGCTGAAATTCTTCCTCGGTCTTCAGATAAGGCAACAACGCAATGGCATCTTCATATCTCAAGAGAAATACCTCAAAGACTGCCTGAAGAAGTTCGGTATGCAAGATTGCAAAGGCTTCACAACACCAATGCCAGCCAAACATCATCTGGGTCCTGACGACAATGGTAAAGAGTTCGATCAAAAGGTATACCGCTCCATGATTGGTTCTTTGCTTTATTTATGTGCATCTAGGCCAGATATTATGCTTAGTTTTTGCATGTGTGCTCGGTTTCAAGCGGCACCAAAGGAGTCGCATCACTTAGTAGTGAAGCGAATTCTTCGATATTTGGCTCACACACCAACTCTAGGGTTATGGTATCCAAAGGGCTCAGAGTTTGATCTGGTTGGATTTTTGGATGCTGATTACGCTGGTGACAAGGTTGATCGGAAGTCCACATCAGGCACATGTCATTTCCTGGGCCGATCTCTTGTCTGTTGGTCTTCAAAGAAGCAGAACTGTGTATCTCTCTCCACTGCTGAATCTGAATACATTGCTGCTGGATCCTGCTGCGCTCAGCTTCTATGGATGAAGCAAACCCTCAAGGATTATGGCATTCATCTGAAGCAAGTGCCACTTTACTGCGACAACAAAAGCGCCATCAAGATCGCCAACAACCCAGTTCAGCACTCGAAGACAAAGCACATTGAAATTCGTCATCATTTTCTTAGAGATCATGTTACAAAGGAAGACATTGATATCATACACGTCAACACTGAAGAGCAATTGGCAGATATCTTCACCAAGCCCTTGGATGAGAAGAGATTTTGCAAGTTACGGTGTGAGCTAAATATCTTGGAATCCTCAAATGTCCTGTGATCAGGCACACATCCTAACACTTATGGATGATGATGACTTAGATGTGCAACACACAAAGTAACGTATATCTTCAATCAATGAAGACATACATTCTAAGTGTGAATACATTAACGTGGAATTTGACCTCGGAGCGCCACGATAATTGTGCGCCGTGTCTGGGTCCAATACTTCCTATACGGTGGGTAGCGCCACCACCAAAAATTTTCTGCTTGAAGTGTTTTACTCATGGCGTTACATTTGCTATGTCTTCACATTTGGTTTGGCTTCAATCTCAACATGTCTTCATGATTATCTTCACTATGTTGATTATATATGCACTGGTGTTCTGTCCTCTACAGCATTCACTTATAGCTATGTCTTCTTGTCTGAATCTTTTGAACTAAGTGAATGTGATCGGACCCTAATCTCTCCATGCTTCCTACCTCAAACTCTATCTCTCCAAGTCATATGCACTCTATTGAAACTGTCGAATGTCTTCACTGCATCCTTGTCAGAAGAAGACACAGAGACAAACTTTAAAACAGCTTTCAATGTTTTTCCATCAACTAGAATTCCGGAGAAGTAGGAACGACTCCCGACAAACCAGGCGTGCGTGGGGTGAAACTGCCCCCACAATTCCGCATGCTGGCCACGTACTGATCAGATGCGAATCGCCAGGGGCACCTGAGTAATAGCGCAGTGCCGCCCATATCCCTATAAGTACACGTTTCACTGCGGTCATTATCTCTTCTTCCTCCCTCGCACAAGCCCTAGCACCACCGCTAACTCTCAACGACGCCGGCGACGAAGTGCTTCTCTGCCGCGACCTCTCCGACGCCGTTCTCACGCCGACCGCGGACAACAGTCTTTCCGCCGTCGTCCTAAGTGTCTTCCGTCGCCAAGTTAGGGCATGGAGGATCGAACTGCTCGGCCTCACCTCTCTTCTCGTCTAGCAGTTCCAAGTCTGGTAAATAACAAGCTTTTTACAGCCTCTTTTGATCCTATTGATCCATCACTTTCTGCCAAAAGAGGTTTCTATTCCTTCAAGTTTCATTCCTCTTGTCTGAATCTCATAACTTGCCTAGCATATTCACTTGTTCTTCATGAAGTAGTTAGATTCCTCACTTGTACTGATCTATGGGTTCGTACAAATCTGGAACCAACTTCTTTTCTATAAAGTGAATGTCTTCGCATGATGAGGTCAATGTCTTCTACACTGATTTATCTTCAAAATCTTCTGAGAATGCATATGACCTCTTCCCCTTCCCTCGCACCTTAATGCTGTCACAGGTACATGTCCGTGGGAGAATCTTTTGGTTCTCATAGTCTGCATTCATTTGCAGAATTCCTACAGCGTCACATCAATTCACCCGAAGCAAGTTCCTGTTGGTCAAGCAAAAGGAAGCCTTTGAAGCCTTTGAAACCTTTGAAGCCTTTGAAGCTTTTGAAGCCTTCCAAGTTAAGCTTCATGGCATCCGAGAAACCATCAAGGAAGGGAGGCAGACAGAGACGGGGTGACACATCAAAGGATCTGCCTGAAGATTTGGCAGAAACGTACCAAACAGATCCTGAAGAAACCTATGCTCAGCGCAAGACACGAATCCAATGGATTCGCAGGTATTGGGCAGAGCAGTGGTTCCTATACCGCTTCGTCACCAAAGAATATGCAGAGAA
This sequence comes from Triticum monococcum, assembly GCA_034509565.1. Classification (NCBI taxonomy): domain Eukaryota; kingdom Viridiplantae; phylum Streptophyta; class Magnoliopsida; order Poales; family Poaceae; genus Triticum; species Triticum monococcum. The sequence goes on from CM067847.1 coordinate 577,475,756, forward strand.
GTGCGCCATCAAGCGGCCATGGGGAGATGCCTTGTACAAGAATCTCGTACCCCGAACCAGAGACGAAGCCATTGCTCAAGGTTTCTTTCCATGCATGGTCAGGGGACAACAGCCAGCTGATGCACATCCATCGTCCCTTCTCTGGTGTCGCGATGACACTCTGTTCAAGCGCAACTTCCAATTTGCCCAGAACTCTGCGAAGCAAAACAAGAAGGACTTTGGATTGGACTTCAACCCTGGTCCCTCCAGACCAAGGGCAGATGGCACACGCGACGCTAATCCCAATGTCATCGGGCCATTTGCCAATCTCGACGGCCTCATCACTCACATTATAGTCCAAGGGACTGCCGTGAACGACCCTTCAGCAGACACTGAGTCTGATGATGCTCCTAATGCCCCAGAGCCGAAGCAGATGAAGAAGAAGCCAAAAGCTTCCAAGCCAGTCGCCTCCCCCAAGATCTCCAAAGCGAAGCCATTGACCACTGCACCTCCTGAAGCCAGTGTGCAGTCTGAAGACTTATCAAGAGTCTCCAAGCCTCAAGAAGCAAAGAAACCACAGCCACACACCAGCAAAGAGCTAACTGTCGCTGCCGTTCTTCGCTGCGAAGCCATTGATCTGTCCAGTGACGAAGATCTTGGTGATGACGCTCTTGAGCAGCTCATCAAGAGCAAGGAGGAGGCTGAAATCTTCAACAATCTGCCTCTGTTCGATGCAAAAATCATCCACAACTTCATAGATGAGTGGTTTGACACGCCCAACATCAGCTTTGATGATCTGCAGCTGCCCATTGGCCTCAGCGTAGCCTTCCAAGGAGCTATCGCTTCAGAACTCGCTATTGCCCAGCGTATCGTGGAACTGAAGCAAAAGATAGATTTTGAAAAGGCTCAGTTTAAGCAGAACATGGCCACGCTCAGCGTCCAAGAGATCAAAGACTTCAAAGTCATGCTGCATGAGTTGAAGGAAAACTTCATGCAGAAACGTGCAGAGGCTCAGGGTTCACGCGAGCGCATGAAGAATTTGGCTGATCTCTGCGTACAGGCCTACAATGAGGCCGAGAAGCGAAAGGCACTTGGGCGTCCCGGCATCGACCCCAGGATGGCCGCCAAGAAAAAGAAGACGCCCACCGTGGCGGAAGAAGAGGCCCCACGCCAAGAAGCTATTCCAATTGTCTTCCCCACCGCCAAGCCTAGCTCGAACCCAAAGCGCTCACCCGCTTCAGAGCTTAAGAAGACAAGGATAGCCGAAGCTAAAGCAAGGAAGAGGAAACAATCTGAAGCCTCTCCTTCAGACCCCACCACCAAAAAGCGCAAGTCCAAGAAGTCTCGGGCTGCTCCCACAGAGCCCTTGATAGTTGAACCCCTTTCCGTTCGCCGTCCTCATGAAGATCGTCAGATGACCGTCCATGAGCCTGCTCTCACCGAGGCTCAGCGTGATGAAGACATTCCAGCAGCCGACCCCACCGCTGCTGAAGACATTGGTCTCCAAGACAATGTACAAGATGATGCAGTCCTTCCTCAGCTCGAATCGAGTGAATTGCTCAGCATTGGTCGTCCCCTGACGCCAATCACACAAGATGCATCGTGGGCAAATCGCCCACAAGAGGAAGAGGATGAGCCCCAGCCCACTGCAACTGCACCGGCGTCGCCTGCATTCCGTAGGCTTCGCAAAGGACCTAGGGCTCAGACTGCTGACGACATTCCGGCTGCATCAGCCGAAGCACAAGCAGAAGAGCATGAAGAACCTCAAGCTCCATCTCCCCCACACCAGCAAAAAGAAATTCTCAAGGAGGCTGACACCACTGCGGCTGCCACACATAATACTGAAGCATTTGTGGAGCCAGACCAACCAACAGCTTCAAGAGATACTGAAGCAACTGCCTCTGACCCTTCTGTGCATGTGTCTGCTGCCGGACCATAGTTCAATTATCATATTGCGCACAGGCCCCAGGTACAGAAGCCTATCCCACGACTGCCAAGGTTCCCAGGTCCAGTCACTGCTCCTGGCTCCTTCAATGTCAATAGCTTCAGGGCAGACAACACTTTCTTCAACCGCTCCAAGAACCCTTACTCAAGGGAAAAGATTGTGCCAGATAGGTTCTGGAGCTACCCACAGCGCAGCTACTACTCCTGCGTCCTCTACAACCAGAACCGTATCTTTCCACATCAGCGCCTTGAAGTTGAAGCTTTTGCTGGTCTGCCTGGTCTGGAAGAATCCCTGGACTGCTTCAGGCAAGTTGGCCTGCTACCGTTTGTCACGGATGAAGAGCACTGGAACGAAGAGCTTCTGCTTCAGTTCTATGCAACATTGCACATCAAGGGCTACAACAGAGATCCGAAGACTTGGGTCCTGGAGTGGATGACCGGCAACGTCCATCATGAAGCCAATGCGTTTGATATCATTGAGCTCACCGGCCTACCCACTCCAGGCGAACACTTCGAAGAAGGCTTCCAACTCCATACTGAAGCAGTTGAGAGCATATTTCAGCGACCTGAGCCAAATATGAGTCAGATGCTCTCAATGATGAAGCCATTGCCCTCTGACGCACCTTACCCAACGGAGTTCTTCGTTGAAGACTTAGAGTACCTGCTGAGAACTATCTATCACATCATCAGGCGGACTCTATGGCCCATTAAGGGGCACTCTCGATATGCCAAGGTTGAAGGTGCCATGAAGACTCTCATCTTCTGCATCCTACACGGCAAATGCTTCAATGCCCAGGATCTCTTCATACGTCAACTTGCTGCGTCTGGCTCAGATCTCTTCGGTCTGAAGATTTATGCTCCATGGGTTATGAGGCTAATCAAGCTCCACTCTGCGATATCATATCAGCCCTCAGCCCGCAACCACAGAATCTTCTTACCCGATGTGGACACCTCTGCTGAAGCCATTTATCCTGAGCCTGCCAAACAGCCACTAAGTCTTCAGAATGCAGAACACCAAAGCTTCACTCAACATGATGAAGGTGTTGAGGCCATTTCCAGAGTCTATCCAATGGCTGGCACCACACGTGCCCCTGCATCCACTGAAGCCACTGACAGCGAAGCTGGGCAGAGACCCAAGAAACGCGCTCGTACACTCACTGATCGTGAACTTCTTGTGGCTCTGCATCAAAAGCAAGATAGGCATCACGACTGGCTCAAGAGGCAGATGCACAGTCTCATGCAAGACGTCAATCGCATCAGGAATCTGGCCACCAAGAACGCCTTCGTCGCACACGAAACCTGTCGCCGCACTTGGAAAGGCCTCACTATGATGTGCACTGAAGCTGAATTGCAAGAGGATGGCTTCAAGGAGCGTTTCAAGTTTGACTCCACACCCCCCAGAAGAGCTGTGTTGCGTGGGACTCCTTCACTTGAAGAATCCGAGTTCTCTTCCGCTGCTGCCACCGTGACGGGAAAAATCATTGAGGAAGAAGACGACGCCACATCACCACCAATGCCTTCACCGCGCGTCGTCACTGCCCCAAGCTCGCCTGCACCACCAAACGTCTCCACCGACCCTGCTGCGCCTGGGAACGCATAGAAAACTCTATGTCTTCAAACCTTTTTGGTCATCACTGACAAAAGGGGGAGAAGCATATGATGTTTATAGTCTTCAAGCGGGTCAATAATATGGGCGGGTGCTTTATATTTTGCATTTTGCTTCGTGCTTACAACTCTCGTTTTGCTACATTTGGTTCTTTGAGTTGTAACACTTAAACTTGATGGTCGTCTGCTACTATGTTTGCCACTGTGTTCTTGCGAAGATAAATTCCGCATGTACGACGATAATTTCCGCACTCTTATCATTTCGCAGACGTCCATTTTTCATTATGCATATCATTATCTTCATATATCTTTACGTGCATGATGGATTGTCATCATAAGTTGAAGCGGATTCCCACAAATACAACCTGCTGTGTGCATTTGCATTCCAGAAGCAAATCACTTAATATGCACATCTTCAGGGGGAGCCCTTGCAGCTTAAGAAGACAATTCCTTTACAATTTCACAAATTATATTCCCCATTGAAAACTTCAACTAGTTTGTCATCAATCACCAAAAAGGGGGAGATTGTAAGTGCATCTAGTGCCACCCCTAGTTGGTTTTGGAGTATTGACGACAAACCTAGTTGAGGGACTAATGTGTTTGTGAGAATTGCAGGATAACACAGGTAGAAGTCCCTCATTGATTCGGTTTAGCTACCAGAGATGACCCCCAAAAATGTACGAAGACATTGAAGACAATGGTGGTTCATGAAGACATTCGTGTCGAAGACAATGACATATGAAGACTCCCCATGAAGCTTTTGGAACTCGAAGACTTAGATCCTTCGTAGCTTTACTTTATTCATGTTGTGTCATAGGAACCACCGTACTGTTAAGTGGGGTCCAAGAAAACCAGTCAGGATGACTGAAGTGATGCCTAACTCAAATCCTATGTCTTCGAGTGAAGACAGTGAGAGAAAATCTTGTCCAGAGTCAGACAAGTCAGCTTTACTTGCAGCCCAAGTAAAGTTGCCGTGAGAGTTCAAAATCCGACCGTTAGTACACGTGTCAGTTCCTTAGTGACCCAGGGTCATTTCGGACAAATCAGGTCAGGGTTGCCAAGTGGGTATAAATAGTCCACCCCCACAACCATAAACGGTTGGCTGCTCAGATTTCAGTGCACGGCTTTTGTCGTTTGAGAGCAACCCACCTCGAAGCCTTTGAGAGAAAATCCTTAGTGAGGAGAAAAGCCCTAACCACCCAGAGCCAGAGTAATCGGGCATCACTTAAGTCTTCTTGTCTGAGTGATCTGAAGACTTATTACACTTGAGGACTGTGCATCCTCCAGACGGTTAGGCGTCGCGTTCTGAGCATCCAAGAGGAATTGTGGATTGCCGGTGAACGAAGTCTGTGAAGGTTTGGGAGTCTACCTTGAAGACTTACCAGAGTGATTGGGCGGGGTCTGTGTGACCTTAGCTCAAGGAGAAAACGGTGAGGACTGGGTGTCCTGAGCTGCGTGTTCAGGACTGGGTGTCCGGGACTGTGTGTCCTTTGGTTTAAATACCTAGCCGCTCCAACCAGACGTACAGTTGTCACAGCAACTGGAACTGGTCGAACACATCATTGTCTTCAACGTGTCACTGGTTTCATCTTCACCTCCCTTTACTTACCAGTACACATTGTGAAGCTATTGCATGTCTGCTTAATCTTCTATGTTCACAACCTGACTGTATGATCTGTTTGGCTTCATAACTTCTTCAAACCTGATCCTCATTACACTGAAGCTATTTGTCTCTGTGCTTTCACTGTACTGTATATTTGACTATGGCTTGCGTTGTGTAATCTACCTTCCGCTGCATAGTGATAGGCTGGTTCACTCTGTTTGTCTTCATAACTTCCAGGTTTTGAAGACTTTCTTAAAAATCGCCTATTCACCCCCCCTCTAGTCGATATAACGCACTTTCAGTATTTAAATCATGCACAACCCCAATGACAAGCCAAGCAATTGTTTCATACATTTGACATTCTCAAACTTTTTCAATCTTCACGCAGTACATGAGCGTGAGCCATGGATATCGCACTATAGGTGGAATAGAAGCGTAGTCTCACATCAAGTATAACCTGAGTATTCCGCGTGTGCAACTGTTTTGCACCCGTTGTATTTGAACGTAGAGCCTATCACACCCGATCATCACGTGGTGTCTCAGCACGAAGAACTTTCGCAATGGTGCATACTCAGGGAGAACACTTCTTGATAATTAGTGAGAGATCATCTTAAAATGCTACCGTCAAACTAAGCAAAATAAGATGTATAAAAGATAAACATCATATGCAATCAAAATATGTGACATGATATGGCCATCATCATCTTGCGCCTTTGATCTCCATCTCCAAAGTACTGTCATGATCTCAATCATCTTGATCTATATCAATGTGTCGTCACATGGTTGTCTCGCCAACAATTGCTCTTGCAACTATTGCTATCGCATAGCGATAAAGTAAAGCAATTATTGGGCACTTGCATCTTATGCAATAGAGAGACAACCATAAGGATTTTGTCAGTTGCTGATAACTTAACAAAACATGATCATCTCATACAACAACTTATATCTCATCATGTCTTGACCATATCACATCACAACATGCCCTGCAAAAACAAGTTAGACGTCCTCTACTTTGTTTGTTGCATGTTTTACGTGGCTGCTACGGGCTTAGCAAGAACCATTCTTACCTACGCATCAAAACCACAACGATAGTTTGTCAAGTTGGTGCTGTTTTAACCTTTGCAAGGACCGGGCGTAGCCACACTCGGTTCAACTAAAGTTGGATAAACTGACACCCGCCAGCCACCTGTGTGCAAAGCACGTTGGTAGAACCAGTCTCGCGTAAGCATACGCGGAATGTTGGTCCGGGCCGCTTCATCCAATAATACCGCCGAACCAAAGTATGACATGCTGGTAAGCAGTATGACTTATATCGCCCACAACTCACTTGTGTTCTACTCGTGCATATTACATCAACGCATAAAACCTGGCTCTGATACCACTGTTGGGGAACGTAGTCATTTCAAAAAAATTCCTACGCACACGCAAGATCATGGTGATGCATAGCAACGAGAGGGAAGAGTGTAATCTACGTACCCTCGTAGACCGACAGCGGAAGCGTTATAACAACGCGGTTGATGTAGTCGTACGTCTTCATGGCCCGACCGATCAAGCATCGAAACTACGGTACCTCCGAGTTCTAGCACACGTTCAGCTCGATGACGATCCCCGGACTCCGATCCGGCAAAGTGTCGGGGATGAGTTCTGTTAGCACGACGGCGTGGTGATGATCTTGATGTTCTACCTTCGCAGGGCTTCGCCTAAGCACCGCTACAATATTATCGAGGATTATGGTGGAGGGGGGCACCGCACACGGCTAAGAGATCTCAAGGATCAATTGTTGTGTCCATGGGGTGCCCCCTGCCCCTGTATATAAAGGAGCAAGGGGGGAGGAGGCCGGCCCTAGGAGGGGCGCGCCAGGGGAGTAGGATTCCTACTCCTAGTTGGAGTAGGTTTCCTCCTTTCCTAGTCCAACTAGGAGAAGGGGGGAAGAGGGGGAGAGGGGAAGGAAGGGAGAGAGGGGCCGCACCCCAAACCCCTTGTCCAATTAGGACTGGGCTTGGGGGGGGGGGCGTGCGCCACCTCCTGGTCCTTCCCACTAAGGCCCATGAAGGCCCATTGCTTCTTCCTCGTATTCCCGTAACTCCCCGGTACCTCCGAAAATACCCGAATCACTCGGAACCTCTCCGATGTCTGAATATAGTCGTCCAATATATCGATCTTTACGTCTCGACCATTTCGAGACTCCTCGTCATGTCCTCGATCTCATTCGGGACTCCAAACTCCTTCGGTACATCAAAACTCATAAACTCATAATATAACTGTCATCGAAACCTTAAGCGTGCGGACCCTACGGGTTCGAGAACAATGTAGACATGACCGAGACACGTCTCCGGTCAATAACCAATAGCGGAACCTAGATGCTCATATTGGCTCCTATATATTGTACGAAGATCTTTATCGGTCAGACCGCATAACAACATACGTTGTTCCCTTTGTCATCGGTATGTTACTTGCCCGAGATTCGATCTTCGGTATCTCAATACCTAGTTCAATCTCGTTACCAGCAAGTCTCTTTACTCGTTCCGTAATACATCATCTCGCAACTAACTCATTAATTGCAATGCTTGCAAGGCTTATGTGATGTGCATTACCGAGAGGGCACAGAGATACCTCTCCGACAATCGGAGTGACAAATCCTAATCTCGAAATACGCCAACCCAACATGTACCTTTGGAGACACCTGTAGAGCTCCTTTATAATCACCCAGTTACGTTGTGACGTTTGGTATCACACAAAGTGTTCCTCCGGCAAACGGGAGTTGCATAATCTCATAGTCATAGGAACATGTATAAGTCATGAAGACAGCAATAGCAACATACTAAACGATCGGGTGCTAAGCTAATGGAATGGGTCATGTCAATCACATCATTCTCCTAATGATGTGATCCCGTTAATCAAATGACACCTCATGTTTATGGCTAGGAAGCATAACCATCTTTGATCAACAGGCTAGTCAAGTAGAGGCATACTAGTGACACTCTATTTGTCTATGTATTCACACATGTATTATGTTTCTGGTTAATATAACTCTAGCATGAATAATAAACATTTATCATGATATAAGGAAATAAATAATAAATTTATTATTGCCTCTAGGGCATATTTCCTTCAGTCTCCCACTTGCACTAGAGTCAATAATCTAGTTCACATCGCCATGTGATTTAAGATCAATAGTTCACATCTTTATGTGGTTAACACCCATAGTTCACATCGACATGTGACCAACACCCAAAGGGTTTACTAGAGTCAGTAATCTAGTTCACATCGCTATGTGATTAACATCCAAAGAGTACTAAGGTGTGATCATGTTTTGTTTGTGAGATAATTTTAGTCAACGGGTCTGTCATATTCAGATCCGTAAGTATTTTGCAAATTTCTATGTCTACAATGCTCTGCACGGAGCTACTTTAGCTAATTGCTCCCACTTTCAATATGTATGTAGATCGAGACTTAGAGTCATCCAGATCTGTGTCAAAACTTGCATCGACGTAACTTTTTACGACGTACCTTTTGTCACCTCCATAATCGAGAAATATTTCCTTATTCCACTAAGGATAATTTTGACCGCTGTCCAGTGATCTACTCTTAGATCACTATTGTACTCCCTTGCTTAACACAGTGTAGGGTATACAATAGATCTGGTACACAGCATGGCATACTTTATAGAACCTATGGATGAGGCATAGGGAATGACTTTCATTCTCTTTCTATCTTCTGCCGTGGTCGAGCTTTGAGTCTTACTCAATTTCATACCTTGTAACACAGCCAAGAATCCTTTCTTTGCTTGATCCATTTTGAACTTCTTCAAAACTTTGTCAAGGTATGTGCTTTGTGAAAGTCCAATTAAGCGTCTTGGTCTATCTCTATAGATCTTAATGCCCAATATGTAAGCAGCTTCACCGAGGTCTTTTATTGAAAAACTCTTATTCAAGTATCCTTTTATGCTATCTAGAAATTCTATATCATTTCCGATTAGCAATATGCCATCCACATATAATATCATAAATGCTACAGAGCTCCCACTCACTTTCTTGTAAATACAGGCTTCTCCAAAAGTCTATACAAACCCAAATGCTTTGATTACACTATCAAAGCGTTTATTCCAACTCCGAGAGGCTTGCACCAGTCCATAAATGGATCGTTGGAGCTTGCACACTTTGTTAGCTCCTTTTGGATCGACAAAACCTTCCGGTTGCATCATATACAACTCTTCTTCCAGAAATCCATTCAGGAATGCAGTTTTGACATCCATCTGCCAAATTTCATAATCATAAAATGCGGCAATTGCTAACATGATTCGGACAGACTTAAGCATCGCTACAGGTGAGAAGGTCTCATCGTAGTCAATCCTTTGAACTTGTCGAAAACCATTTGCGACAAGTCGAGCTTTGTAGACAGTAACATTACCGTCAGCGTCAGTCTTCTTCTTGAAGATCCATTTATTCTCAATTGCTTGCCGATCATTTGGCAAGTCAACCAAAGTCCACACTTTGTTCTCATACATGGATCCCATCTCAGATTTCATGGCTTCAAGCCATTTTGCGGAATCTGGGCTCACCATCGCTTCTTCATAGTTCGTAGGTTCATCATGATCTAGTAGCATGACTTCAAGAACAAGATTACCGTACCACTCTGGTGCGGATCTTACTCTGGTTAACCTACGAGATTCGGTAGTAACTTGATCTGAAGTTACATGATCATCATCATTAGCTTCCTCACTAATTGGTGTAGTAGTCACAGGAACAGATTTCTGTGATGAACTACTTTCCAATAAGGGAGCAGGTACAGTTACCTCATCAAGTTCTACTTTCCTCCTACTCACTTCTTTTGAGAGAAACTCCTTCTCTAGAAAGTTCCGAATTTAGCAACAAAAGTCTTGCCTTCGGATCTGTGATAGAAGGTGTATCCAATAGTTTCCTTTGGATATCCTATGAAGACACATTTCTCCGATTTGGGTTCGAGCTTATCAGGTTGAAGCTTTTTCACATAAGCATCGCAGCCCCAAACTTTCAGAAACGACAAATTTGGTTTCTTGCCAAACCACAGTTCATAAGGCGTCATCTCAACGGATTTTGATGGTGCCCTATTTAACGTGAACGCAGCTGTCTCTAATGCATAACCCCAAAACTATAGTGGTAAATTGGTAAGAAACATCATAGATTACACTATATCCAATAAAGTACAGTTATGACGCACCATTACACTGTGGTGTTCCAGGTGGCGTAAGTAGTGAAACTATTTCACATTGTTTTAACTGAAGGCCAAACTCGCAACTCAAATATTTACCTCTCGATCATATTGTAGAAACTTTTATTTTCTTGTTACGATGATTCTCCACTTCTCTCTGAAATTCTTTGAACTTTTCAAATGTTTCAGACTTGTGTTTCATCAAGTAGATATACCCATATCTGCTCAAATCATCTGTGAAGGTCAGAAAATAATGATACTTGCAGTGAGCCTTAATACTCATTGGACCGCATACAACAGTATGTATTATTTCCAATAAGTCAGTTGCTCGCTCCATTGTTCCGTAGAACGGAGTCTTAGTCATCTTGCCCATGAGGCATGGTTCGCAAGCATCAAGTGATTCATAATCAAGTGATTCCAAAAGTCAATCAGCATGGAGTTTCTTCATGCGCTTTACACCAATATGACCTAAACGGCAGTGCCACAAATAAGTTGCACTATCAATATTAACTTTTCATCTTTTGGCTTCAATATTATGAATATGTCTATCACTACGATCGAGATCCAATGAACCATTTTCATTGGGTGTGTAACCATATAAGGTTTTATTCATGTAAATAGAACAACAATTGTTCTCTAACTTAAACAAATAACCGTATTGCAATAAACATGATCATATCATATTCATGCTCAACGCAAACACCAAATAACACTTATTTAGGTTCAACACTAATCCCGAAAGTATAGGGAGTGTGCGATGATGATCATATCAATCTTGGAACTACTTCCAACACACATCGTCACCTCACCCTTAACTAGTCTTTGTTCATTCTGCAACTCCTGATTCAAGTTACTAATCATAGTAACTGAACTAGTATCAAATACTGAGGGGTTGCTATAAACACTAGTAAAGTACACATCAATAACATGTATATCAAATATACTTATGTTCACTTTTCCATCCTCCTTATTCGCCAATCACTTGGGGTAGTTCCGCTTCTAGTGGCCAGTCCCTTTGCAGTAGAAGCACTTAGTCTCAGGCTTAGGACCAGATTTGGGCTTCTTCACTTGAGCAGCAACTTGCTTGCCGTTCTTCTTGAAGTTCCCTTTCTTTCCATTTGCCCTTTTCTTGAAACTAGTGGTCTTGTTAACCATCAACACTTGATCTTTTTCTTGGTTTCTACCTTTGTCGATTTCAGCATCACGAAGAGCTTGGGAATCATTTCCGTTATCCCTTGCATATTATAGTTCATCACAAAGTTCTACTCACTTGGTGATGGTGACTAGAGAATTCTGTCAATCACTATTTTATCTGGAAGATTAACTCCCACTTGATTCAAGCAATTGTAGTACCCAGACAATCTGAACACATGCTCACTGCTTGAGCTATTCTCCTCCATCTTTTAGCTATAGAACTTGTTGGAGACTTCATATCTCTCAACTCGGGTATTTGCTTGAAATATTAACTTCAACTCTTGGAACATCGCATATGGTCCATGACGTTCAAAATGTCTTTGAAGTCCCGATTCTAAGCCGTTTAAGCATGGTACACTAAACTATCAAGTAGTCATCATATTGAGCTAGCCAAATGTTCATAACATTTGCATTTGCTCCTGCAATAGGTTTGTCACCTAGCGGTGCATCAAAGACATAATTCTTTTGTGCAGCAATGAGGATAAACCTCAGATCACGAATCCAATCCACATCATTGCTACTAACATCTTTCAACTTAGTTTTCTCTAGGAACATATATAAAATATAGGGAAGCAACCAGTAAGCTTCTGGACATCATGCACACGCACAGGGCATTTCATCCGGAGTATGGCACCCACTTTCTCTGGGTTAGCGTCAATCCCTCATTCGTAAACGAGAAAACCGAGTAATTTTCCGCCTGGAACTCCAAACATGCACTTTGATGGATTAAGCTTGATATCATACCTTCTGAGGTTGGCAAAGGTTTCAGCAAGGTCAGCCAGTAGGTCGGAACCTTTACGTGACTTGACCACAATATCATCCATGTATGCTTCCACATTCCGACTGATCTGAGTGAGCAGGCACTTCTAAATCATCCGCATGAATGTGGCTCCAGCGTTCTTCAAACCGAATGGCATAGTGACATAACAGAAGCACCCAAATGTGGTGATGAAAGCTGTTTTTATCTCGTCGGGTCCATACAGATCGATCTGATGATACTCGGAATAGGCGCCCAAAAAGGACAAACGCTCACACCCCACAGTCGAGTCGACTATTTGGTCGATGCGAGGGAGAGGAAGCTGGTCCTTCATGTAGGCCCGATTGATATGCTTGAAGTCAATGCACATGTGAAGTGAGTTGTCCTTTTTTTGGACCATGACAACATTAGCTAACCACTCGGAGTGGTAAATCTCACGGATAAACTCAGCTGCCAAAAGCCGAGCCACCTCTTCACCGATTGCCTTCCTCTTCTGTACGGCAGACCATCGAAGATGTTCTTTGACTGGTTTCACTTTTGGGTCGACTCGCAAATGATGCTCAGCCAGTCCCCTGGGAACACCTAGCATGTCCGAAGGTTTCCATGCAAATATGTCCCAGTTCTCACGGAGGAACTGGATGAGCCCTTCTTCCTATTTGGAGTTGAGTGTTGTTGAAATGTGAGTCGGAGCAGCATTGGGATCCGTCGGGTGAATGTGAATCGACTTTGTTTCACCAGACGACTGGAATGCTGAATCCGTGGCAGGCTTCTTGGCTCGCAACAAATCACTTGGATCTGCATTTTTTGATATTCCTGGAATTCTACTACGGCCATCTGTGCATCGGCGATCTTTGAGCCCTTCTAGAAGCACTCTTCCGCCTTCTTCCGACTACCAGTGATAGTGATCACCCCTTTGGGACCATGCATCTTCAATTTGAGGTACACGTAACATGGTCGAGCCATAAAACACGCATAAGCTGGCCTGCCCAGAATAGCATGATAGGCACTCTGGAAATTCACAACTTCAAATGTCAACTTTTCTTTGCGGTAATTCTTGGAATCACCGAAAGCCACGTCGAGAGCAATCTGGCCGAGTGATGCAGCCTTCTTGCCGAGAATGACCCCATGGAAACTCATATTGCTTTCACTGAGTCTGGACATCGGAATGCCCATTCCTTTCAACGTCTCTGCATACAGTATATTCAAGCCACTGCCACCATCCATCAGAACCTTAGTCAGTCGGGTGCCTTCGACTACTGGGTCGACCACTAACGCCTGCCTCCCAGGGGTGGCTATGTGTGCGGGGTGATCGGACTGGTCGAATGTAATGGCAGTCTGAGACCACTTCAAATAACTGGGTGTCACCGGAGCGACCATATTCACTTCTCTATTGATGACTTTCAGTCGACTCTTACTCTCAACGTCAGCGAAAATCATCAGAGTGGAATTCACGTGGGGATAACCATCATCATCCTCTTCCTCGTCCTCAACCTTGTCTGCTTCCTTCTCCTTTTCCTTGGGATGTTTCTCTCAGAATTGCTGGGTTAGGAGTCGACACTGTCGAGTGGTATGCTTCGGGTAAATGAAATTACCCTCTTCATCTTTTTGGTGTGAATGTGGCATGGTAAATCCAGCACATCATTTCCATCTTGATCTTTCACTTTCTTGGGGTTCCACGGCCCTTTGGGCTTCCCCTTGAACTTCCCTTGAGTCATGGCTAAGGCTTCACCAGGAGCGGCTGGCTCGGCTTTGCGCTTCTGCTTCCGACTAGAGTTTCCTCCTCTGGTTTCCTGGGCGACTGTTTTGTGCTTGCCACTCCGTAGCCGATCTTCTTCTTCACCATTGGCGTACTTGATTGCAATCTCCATCATCCGAGTCAGAGTCATATTTCCTGTCCGCCGAATTTCATATTCAACTCCCGATACTTAACGCCTTCTTTGAAGGCACAAATTGCTTGGTGATCTGACACATTCTCCACTGCGTGGTGCAACGTGATCCATCTCTGGATATAATCCCTCAAAGTTTCATTCGGTTTCTGAATGCAACACTGTAATTCTGTCAACCCTGCTGGCCGCTTGCAAGTACCTTCAAACATCCTGACAAATACTCGAGCAAGATCCTCCCAAGTATAAAAACTACCAGGTGCTAACTGATTCAGCCATGCTCTGGCCGAGCCCTCCAACATCAGAGGAAGGTGTTTCATGGCCACTTCATCATTGCCGCCACCAATCTGAACAGCCACTCGGTAGTCTTCAAGCCAAGTGTCAGGCTTGGACTCACTGGTGAACTTACTGACTCCAGTCGCCAACCTGAAGTTGGGGGGATCACTGCAACCCCGATGGCTCTGCTGAAGCACTCCGGACCTGAGACATGCACTCTGCTGCTGGTTGGTTGATCTCTGTCATGACCTTCTCGGTGAGCTCTGTTTCTGCCGACCAAGCCCTGAACGAGAACAGATCTCGCATCAAAGCCTGGCTCCCTGGGGACAACTGGAATCCTTCACACAACACTGTGAGGGCGCCTGTCATCATGTTGCCGAGGCGCGTATGACCCACTCCTTGGGGGAGGTGTCGGCACTCGACGACGATCATCGTGATCGAGTCGGTGATCATACTCCTCACGGTTTCTGTACTGATCTCGTCGATCACCACGTCCCTCACGCCTCGGGGGCGATCTTGGGCTATGAGCCGACTGGACTGTGTCTACAACCACGGATCTGCTGTGAATCCTATTCCGCGATTGAGATACTACTATGTTCTGCTCACCCGCGGCTCGGAGCAAGGCCCAGATCTGCACCAAACCCCAACCAGCTTCTGACTGGGAAGGTTGAATTGACTCCGCTATTTGGGCCGCAGCTCCGAGATTCTGGATTGGAGTTCGATATACCTGAGTCGGAGGTGGAAAAAGTTGACGTCGACTGGATTCGGGAGCACGCTGCCAAGCACGCTCGTCGAGTGCGCGCTGGAGGTTCTCCAGTCGAGTGCGCTCAGCCAAGTTGGCCAGGCGTGCCTCCTCCAAGGCCTGGGCCTCCGGGGTTTCTCCAATGATAGGAGTGTGAAGTGCATCCACATTCCGGCGGCGAAGTTCTTCTCTCCGCTGCGAAGAGAGGGGTTCGGGGCGGTACTCTTCATGAACATGCAACAGATTGCTGCCCCCATCGCCTCCGTCTTCACGGGTGAAGCCAGGAGGACTGCGTGGTCCATTGACCATCAAAACTTCCGCCGCAGGGTCGCTGCTATCGCACTCGGATGCAGTCTCTACGGAGCCAGTCGACAGATCGAACAGGTCGTAGAGGGTTTCATCAGGCTCGATTGCCGTGACTTGGGGGTGGCCCACTGGCGAGCCACCACATGCTTCACCCACCGCTAAAGCCTCGATCGACCGGAACGTTTGCTCTGGCGGGCCACAGGGAGGGGGGGAAGCTACAGGAGCCGGCCGATACTGGGTCAACGGCGGCCGCAGGAGGACGCCGCGGACACACGCGTGAAAGTGCGTTGCCCCACGGACAGGGAGTGCGTCGATGTCGAGTGGAGCCTCCTGAAGCCAAGGGGAGTCATCAGCGATAAATACGAGTGCACCGAGACGGATCTCGCGGCCCTCAGCCAAACCTCCGCCTGAAACCATGATGAAGGGGATCGAAAAAATTGCAACTTCTCCAACAAGTCACTAAGACACCTGCCCCACGGTGGGCGCCAATTGTCGTGGTTCTAAGTCTAACAGTAGAATGGGGGGTCGGGATGTAGAGGCAAGATCCTAGCTATGGAGGAGTCATACACACGAGTTTTACGAGTTCAGGCCCTTCTCAAAGGAAGTAACAGCCCTACGTCTCGGAGCCCGGAGGCGGTTGACTGGATTATATGCGTGTGTGTTACAGGGGGTGCGAACCCTCGTCCCTGAGAAGGGGGGTGGCTTATATAGAGTTCGCCAGACCCCTCCCGCCCTCAGTTACAAAGGGTTTCAGGTACATAAAGATGGAGACGTTACTGGTAACGCCTGTAATAAAAGTACATAAATGACCATTAAAGCGATGACTTAAATCCCGACCGTTGCAGAGTAGAATGGCTCTAGATCTTCTGGTAGTCGAGTGGTTGTTCGTATGGTCGAGTGTCTTCAAGACTGTCGAGTGGAACATGGCTTTATGGTCGAGTGGATGATGATTTTTCTTCGACTGCTTCTGGTTCTTTTAGAGATGTCCTTGGGGAGGGTATCTTGGACAGATCCATGACCCTACCCTAGGTACATGGCTTCATCACTCGGCGAAGCTCTGCGGAGATAGTTGCATCACCACCGTCACCACGCTGTCGTGCTGTCGGAACTCATCTACTACTTCGGCCGTCTTGCTGGATCAAGAAAGTGAGGACGTCGTCGAGCTGAACATGGAGGTGCCGTACGTTCAGTACTTGCCCGGGCAGATCATGAAGGTGTACGAGTACATCAACTACGTTGATAAACGATTCTATTAAATGGTCTACTAGGGTACGTAGACATGCTACCTCTTGAGCACTGCATTGGATTTCCTTGAAGAGGAAATGATGATGCAACAAAGTAGCGTAAGTATTTCCCTCAGTTTTTGAGAATCAAGGTATCAATCCAGTAGGAGGCTACACGCGAGTCCCTCGTACCTGCACAAAACCAATAACTCCTCGCAACCAACTCGAAAAGGGGGTGTCAATCCCTTCACGGTCACTCAGGAGAGTGAGATCTGATAGATATGATAAGATAATATTTTTGGTAATTTTGTGATAAAGATGCAAAGTAAAATAAAATAAAAGTAAAAATCAAAGTAAATAAATAGGTATTGGAAGATTAATATGATGAAGATAGACCTGGGGGCCATAGGTTTCACTAGTGTCTTCTCTCAAGAGCATAAGTATTTTACGTTGGGCGAACGAATTACTGTTGAGCAATTGACAGAATTGAGCATAGTTATGAGAGTATCTAGGTATGATCATGTATAGGCATCATGTCCGAGACAATTAGACCGACTCCTACCAGCATCTACTACTCTTACTCCACTCATCGACCGGTATCCAGCATGCATCTAAGTATTAAGTTCATGGAAACAGAGTGACGCCTTAAGCAAGATGACATGATGTAGAGGGATAAATTCATGCAATATGATAAAACCCCCATCTTGTTATCCTCGATGGCAACAATACAATACGTGCCTTGCTGCCCCTACTGTCACTGGGAAAGGCAACCGCAAGATTGAACCCAAAGCTAAGCACTTCTCCCATTGCAAGAAAGATCAATTTAGTAGGCCAAACCAAACTGATAATTCGAAGAGACTTGCAAAGATAACCAATCATACATAAAAGAATTCAGAGAAGATTCAAATATTGTGCATAGATAATCTCGATCCTAAACCCACAATTCATCGGTCTCAACAAACACACCGCAAAAAGAAGATTACATCGAATAGATCTCCACGAGAGAGGGTGAGAACTTTGTATTAAGATCCAAAAAGAGAGAAGAAGCCATCTATGTAATAACTATGGACCTGAAGGTCTGAGGTAAACTACTCACACTTCATCGGAGAGGTTATGGTGTTGATGTAGAAGCCCTCCGTGATGGATGCGCCCTCCGGCGGAGCTCCGGAACAGGCCCCAAGATGTGATCTCGTGGATACAGAAAGTTGCGGCGGTGGAATTAGGTTTTTGGCTCCGTATCTGGTCGTTTTGGGGTGCATAGGTATATATAGGAGGAAGGAGTACGTCGGTGGAGCAACAGGGGCCCACGAGGGTGGAGGGCGCGCCTAGGGGGGTAGGAGCGCCCCCTACCTCGTGGCCTCCTTTGTTTCTTGACGTAGGGTCCAAGTCTCCTGGATCACGTTTGTTGAGAAAATCACGTTCCCGAAGGTTTCATTCCGTTTGGACTCCGTTTGATATACCTTTTCTTCGAAACCCTAAAATAGGCAAAAAACAGCAATTCTGGGCTGGGCCTCCGGTTAATAGGTTAGGCCCAAAAGTAATATAAAAGTGGATATAAAGCCCAATAATGTCCAAAACAGTAGATAATATAGCATGGAGCAATCAAAATCTATAGATACGTTGGAGACGTATCAAGCATCCCCAAGCTTAATTCCTGCTCGTCCTCGAGTAGGTAAATGATAAAAAAGATAATTTTTGATGTGGAGTGCTACTTGGCATAATTTCAATGTAATTCTTCTTAATTGTGGTGTGAATATTCAGATCCAAAAGATTCAAGATAAAGGTTCATATTAACATAAAAATAATAATACTTTAAGCATACTAACAAATCAATCATGTCTTCTCAAAATAACATGGCCAAAGAAAGTTATCCCTACAAAATCATATAGTCTGGCTATGCTCTATATTCACCACACAAAGTATTTAAATCATGCACAACCCCAATGACAAGCCAAGCAATTGTTTCATACATTTGACATTCTCAAACTTTTTCAATCTTCATGCAGTACATGAGCGTGAGCCATGGATATAGCACTATAGGTGGAATAGAATGGTAGTCTCACATCAAGTATAACCTGAGTATTCCGCGTGTGCAACTGTTTTGCACCCGTTGTATTTGAACGTAGAGCCTATCACACCCGATCATCACGTGGTGTCTCAGCACGAAGAACTTTCGCAATGGTGCATAGTCAGGGAGAACCCTTCTTGATAATTAGTGAGAGATCATCTTAAAATGCTACCGTCAAACTAAGCAAAATAAGATGTATAAAAGATAAACATCATATGCAATCAAAATATGTGACATGATATGGCCATCATCATCTTGCGCCTTTGATCTCCATCTCCAAAGTACTGTCATGATCTCTATCATCACCGGCATGACAGCATGATCTCAATCATCTTGATCTATATCAATGTGTCGTCACATGGTTGTCTCGCCAACAATTGCTCTTGCAACTATTGCTATTGCATAGCGATAAAGTAAAGCAATTATTGGGCACTTGCATCTTATGCAATAGAGAGACAGCCATAAGGATTTTGCCAGTTGCTGATAACTTCAACAAAACATGATCATCTCATAAAACAACTTATATCTCATCACGTCTTGCCATATCACATCACAACATGCCCTGCAAAAACAAGTTAGACGTCCTCTACTTTGTTTGTTGCATGTTTTACGTGGCTGCTATGGGCTTAGCAAGAACCGTTCTTACCTACGCATCAAAACCACAACGATAGTTTGTCAAGTTGGTGATGTTTTAACCTTCGCAAGGACCGGGCGTAGCCACACTCGGTTCAACTAAAGTTGCAGAAACTGACACCCGCCATCCACCTATGTGCAAAGCACGTCGGTAGAACCAGTCTCGCGTAAGCATACGCGTAATGTCGGTCCGGGCCGCTTCATCCAACAATACCGCTGAACCAAAGTATGACATGCTGGTAAGCAGTATGACTTATATCGCCCACAACTCACTTGTGTTCTACTCGTGCATATTACATCAACGCATAAAAACTGGCTCTGATACCACTGTTGGGGAACGTAGTCATTTCAAAAAAATTCCTACGCACACGCAAGATCATGGTGATGCATAGCAACAAGAGGGGAGAGTGTAATCTACGTACCCTCGTAGACCGACAGCGGAAGCGTTATAACAACGCGGTTGATGTAGTCGTACGTCTTCACGGCCCGACCGATCAAGCACCGAAACTACGGCACCTCCGAGTTCTAGCACACATTCAGCTCGATGACGATCCCCGGACTCCGATCCAGCAAAGTGTCGGGGATGAGTTCCGTCAGCACGACGGCGTGGTGACGATCTTGATGACCTTCGCAGGGCTTCGCCTAAGCACCGCTACAATATTATCGAGGATTATGGTGGAGGGGGGCACCGCACACGGCTAAGAGATCTCAAGGATAAATTGTTGTGTCCATGGGGTGCCCCCTGCCCCCGTATATAAAGGAGCAAGGGGGGAGGCCGGCCCTAGGAGGGGCGCGCTAGGGGAGTAGGATTCCTACTCCTAGTTGGAGTAGGTTTCCTCCTTTCCTAGTCCAACTAGGAGAAGGGGGGAAAGGGGGGAAGAGGGAAAGGAAGGGAGAGAGGGGCCGCACCCCAAACCCCTTGTCCAATTCGGACTGGGCTTGGGAGAGGCGCGCACCACCTCCTGGTCCTTCCCACTAAGGCCCATTAAGGCCCATTGCTTCTTCCTTGTATTCCCGTAACTCCCTGGTACCTCCTAAAATACCCGAATCACTCGGAACCTTTCCGATGTCCGAATATAGTCGTCCAATATATCGATCTTTACGTCTCGACCATTTCGAGACTCCTAGTCATGTCCCCGATCTCATCCGAGACTCCGAACTCCTTCGGTACATCAAAACTCATAAACTCATAATATAACTGTCATTGAAACCTTAAGCGTGCGGACCCTACGGGTTCGAGAACAATGTAGACATGACCGAGACACGTCTCCGGTCAATAACCAATAGCGGAACCTGGATGCTCATATTGGCTCCTACATATTCTACGAAGATCTTTATCGGTCAGACCGCATAACAACATACGTTGTTCCCTTTGTCATCGGTATGTTACTTGCCCGAGATTCGATCGTCGGTATCTCAATACCTAGTTCAATCTCGTTACCGGCAAGTCTCTTTACTCGTTTCGTAATACATCATCTCGCAACTAACTCATTAGTTGCAATGCTTGCAAGGCTTATGTGATGTGCATTACCGAGAGGGCCCAGAGATACCTCTCCGACAATCGGAGTGACAAATCCTAATCTCGAAATACGCCAACCCAACATGTACCTTTGGAGACACCTGTAGAGCTCATTTATAATCACCCAGTTACGTTGTGACGTTTGGTAGCACACAAAGTGTTCCTCCGGCAAACGGGAGTTGCATAATCTCATAGTCATAGGAACATGTATAAGTCATGAAGAAAGCAATAGCAACATACTAAATGATCGGGTGCTAAGCTAATGGAATGGGTCATGTCAATCACATCATTCTCCTAATTATGTGATCCCGTTAATCAAATGACAACTCATGTCTATGGCTAGGAAACATAACCATCTTTGATCAACAGGCTAGTCAAGTAGAGCCATACTAGTGACACTCTGTTTGTCTATGTATTCACACATGTATTATGTTTCCGGTTAATATAATTCTAGCATGAATAATAAACATTTATCATGATATAAGGAAATAAATAATAACTTTATTATTGCCTCTAGGGCATATTTCCTTCACGAAGCACATAGAGTATTCTAACAAATTCCAAATCATGTATGGCTCTCTCAAAAGGTGTGTACAGAAAGGATGATTGTGGTAAACTAAAAATCAAAGACTCAAATCATACAAGACGCTCCAAGCAAAACACATATCATGTGGTGAATAAAAATATAGCTCCAAGTAAAGTTACCGATAGAAGTAGATAAAAGAGGGGATGCCTTCTGGGACATCCCCAAGCTTTGACTTTTAGGTGTCCATAGATTATATTGGGGGTGCCATGGGCATCCCCAAGCTTAGGCTCTTGCCACTCCTTGGTCCATAGTCCATCAAATCTTTACCCAAAAACATGAAAACTTCACAACACAAAACTCAAAGTAGAAAATCTCGTGAGCTCCGTTAGCGAAAGAAAACAAAAGACCACTTCAAGGTACTGTAATGAACTCATTATTTATTTATATTGGTGTTAAACCAACTGTATTCCAACTTCTCTATGGTTTATAAACTATTTTACTAGCCATAGATTCATCAAAATAAGCAAACAACACACGAAAAACAGAATCTGTCAAAAACAGAACAGTCTGTAGTAATCTGTAGCTAGCGCAAGATCTGGAACCCCAAAAATTCTAAAATAAATTTCTAGATGTGAGGAATTTATCTATTAATCGTCTACAAAAATAATTAACTAAATATAACTTTCCAAATAAAAATGGCAGCAGTTCTCATGAGCGCTAAAGTTTCTGTTTTTTACAGCAAGATAGCAAGACTTTCCCCAAGTCTTCCCAATGGTTCTACTTGGCACAAACACTAATTAAACACAAAAAACACAACCAAAACAGAAGCTAGATAAATTATTTATTACTAAACAGGAGCAAAAGGGAAGGAATAAAAATAAAATTAGGTTGCCTCCCAACAAGCGCTATCGTTTAACGCCCCTAGCTAGGCATAAAAAGCAAGGATAGATCTAGGTATTGCCATCTTTGGTAGACAATCCATAAGTGGCTCTCATAATAGATTCATAAGTTAATTTGATTTTCTTTCTAGGAAAGTGTTCCATGCCATTCCTTAACGGAAATTGGAATCTAATATTCCCTTCCTTCATATCAATAATTGCACCAATCGTTCTAAGGAAAGGTCTACCAAGAATAATAGGACATGAAGGATTGCAATCTATGTCAAGAACAATAAAATCTACGGGCACATAATTCCTATTTGCAACAATAAGAACATCATTGATTCTTCCCATAGGTTTCTTAATAGTGGAATCCGCAAGGTGCAAGTTGAATGAGCAATCATCAAAATCACGGAAACCTAACAAATCACAGAAAGTCTTTGGAATAGTGGAAACACTAGCACCCAAATCACACAAAGCATAGAACTCATGATCTTTAATCTTAATTTTAATAGTTGGTTCCCACTCATCATAAAGTTTTCTAGGGATAGAAACTTCCAACTCAAGTTTTTCTTCATAAGATTGCATCAAGGCATTAACGATATGTTTAGTAAATGCTTTATTTTGGCTATAAGCATGAGGAGAATTTAGCACAGATTGCAACAAGGAAACACAATCGATCAAAGAGCAATTTTCATAATTAAATTCCTTGAAATCCAAAATAGTGGGATTATTAGTATCTAGGGTTTTGATTTCTTCAATTCCACTTTCATCAAGTTTAGCATCAAGATCTAAGAACTCTGAATTTTTGGAACGCCTTCTAGGTAAACATGGATCATAATCAGTCCCATCTTTATCAAGATTCATATTGCAAAACAAATATTTAATAGGGGACACATCAATAACTTTTAGATCTTCATCTTTATTCTCATAGGAACTAGAAGAACACGATCTTATAAAGGCACCTTTCTTAGCACGTATCCTAGCGGTTCTTTCTTTGCACTCATCAATGGAAATTCTCATGGCTTTGAGAGACTCATTGATATCATGCTTAGGAGGAATACATCTAAGCTTTAAAGAATCAACATCAAGAGAAATTATGTCAACGTTCCTAGCCAAATCATCAATCTTAAGCAATTTTTCTTCAATCAAAGCATTGAAATTCTTTTGCGAAGTAATAAATTCTTTGAT
The DNA here is from genome assembly GCA_034509565.1 of Triticum monococcum. Lineage (NCBI taxonomy): Eukaryota > Viridiplantae > Streptophyta > Magnoliopsida > Poales > Poaceae > Triticum > Triticum monococcum. The sequence continues at coordinate 577,499,273 of CM067847.1, forward strand.
ATTAGATTCAAAATCAGAGGGTATCTTATTAAAATTTCCATAAGAATTGTTGTAGGAATTACCATAATTATTTGAGGAATTGCTAGGATAAGGCCTAGGATTAAAGTTTCCTCTATACGCGTTGTTACCAAAATTATTCCTACCAACAAAATTCACATACAAAGATTCATTATTATTCTCAATCAAAGTAGACAAAGGCATATCATTAGGATCGGAAGAAACACTTTTATTAGCAAATAATTTCATAAGTTCATCCATCTTTCCACTCAAAACATTAATTTCTTCAATCGCATGCACTTTTTTATTAGAAGATCTTTCAGTATGCCATTGAGAATAATTAACCATAATATTATCTAGGAGTTTAGTAGCTTCTCCTAAAGTGATTTCCATAAAAGTGCCTCCCGCGGCTGAATCTAAAAGGTTTCAAGAAGCAAAATTCAATCTGACATAATAGTTTTGTATAATCATCCAAAAATTCAAACCATAAGTAGGGCAATTGCGTATCATTAATTTCATCCTTTCCCAAGCTTGTGCAACATGTTCATGATCAAGTTGCTTAAAATTCATAATATCGTTTCTAAGAGAGATGATCTTAGCAGGAGGAAAATACTTAGAGATAAAAGCATCTTTGCACTTGTTCCAAGAATCAATACTATTTTTAGGCAAAGATGAAAACCAAGCTTTAGCACAATCTCTAAGCGAAAAAGGAAATAGCTTCAATTTAACAATATCATTGTCCACATCTTTCTTATTTTGCATATCACACAAATCAACGAAGCTATTTAAATGGGTAGCGGCATCTTCACTAGGAAGGCCAGAAAACGGATCTTTCATGACAAGATTCAGCAAAGCGGCATTAATTTCACAAGATTCAGCATCGGTAAGAGGAGCAATCCGAGTGCTAATAAAATCATTGTTGTTGATATTCGTGAAGTCACACAGTTTAGTGTTATCTTGAGCCATCGTGACAAGCAAGCAATCTAACACACAAGCAAACAAAAAGCAAATGGGCAAAAAGAAGCAAATAGAGAAAGAGAGGGAGGATAGAGAGAGAGGGGGCGAATAAAACAGCAAGGGTGAAGTGGGGGAGAGGAAAACGAGAGGCAAATGGCAAATAATGTAATGCGAGAGATAAGGGTATGTGATGGGTACTTGGTATGTTGACTTTTGCGTAGACTCCCCGGCAACGGCGCCAGAAATCTTCTTGCTACCTCTTGAGCACTGCGTTGGATTTCCTTGAAGAGGAAAGGATGATGCAGCAAAGTAGCGTAAGTATTTCCCTCAGTTTTGGAGAACCAAGGTATCAATCCAGTACGAGGCTACGCGCGAGTCCCTCGTACCTGCACGAAACAAATAACTCCTCGCAACCAACGCAAAAAGGGGGTGTCAATCCCTTCACGGTCACTCACGGGAGTGAGATCTGATAGATATGATAAGATAATATTTTTGGTAATTTTGTGATAAAGATGCAAAGTAAAATAAAAGAAAAGTAAATAAATAGGTATTAGAAGATTAATATGATGAAGATAGACCCAGGGGCCATAGGTTTCACTAGTGGCTTCTCTCAAGAGCATAAGTATTTTACGGTGGGTGAACGAATTACTGTTGAGCAATTGACAGAATTGAGCATAGTTATGAGAGTATCTAGGTATGATCATGTATAGGCATCACATCCGAGACAAGTAGACCGACTCATGCCTGCATCTACTACTATTACTCCACTCATCGACCGCTATCCAGCATGCATCTAGAGTATTAAGTTCATGGAAACAGAGTAACGCCTTAAGCAAGATGACATGATGTAGAGGGATAAATTCATGCAATATGATAAAAACCCATCTTGTTATCCTCGATGGCAACAATACAATATGTGCCTTGCTGCCCCTACCGTCACTGGGAAAGGACACCGCAAGATTGAACCCAAAGCTAAGCACTTCTCCCATTGCAAGAAAGATCAATCTAGTAGGCCAAACCAAACTGATAATTCGAAGAGACTTGCAAAGGTAACCAATCATACATAAAAGAATTCAGAGAGGATTCAAATATTGTTCATAGATAATCTTGATCATAAACCCACAATTCATCGGTCTCAACAAACACACCGCAAAAAGAAGATTACATCGAATAGATCTCCACAAGAGAGGGGAGAACTTTGTATTGAGATCCAAAAAGAGAGAAGAAGCCATCTAGCTAATAACTATGGACCCGAAGGTCTGAGGTAAACTACTCACACTTCATCGGAGAGGCTATGGTGTTGATGTAGAAGCCCTCCATGATGGATGCCCCCTCCGGCGGAGGTCCGGAATAGTCCCCAAGATGGGATCTCGTGGATACAGAAAGTTGCGGCAGTGGAATTAGGTTTTTGGCTCCGTATTTGATCGTTTGGTGGTACGTAGGTATATATAGGAGGAAGGAGTACGTCGGTGGAGCAGCAGGGGGCCCACGAGGGTGGAGGGCGCGCCTTGGGGGGGTAGGCGCGCCCCTACCTCGTGGCCTCCTCCTTTGTTTCTTTACGTAGGGTCCAAGTCTCCTAGATCATGTTTGTTGAGAAAATCACGTTCTCGAAGGTTTCATTCCGTTTGGACTACGTTTGATATTCCTTTTCTTCGAAACCCTAAAATAGGCAAGAAAACAGCAATTCTGGGCTGGGCCTCCGGTTAATAGGTTAGTCCCAAAAGTAATATAAAAGTGGATAATAAAGCCCAATAATGTCCAAAACAATAGATAATATAGCATGGAGCAATCAAAAATTATAGATACGTTGGAGACGTATCAAGACATACTCTTCCCTCTTGTAGCTATGCTTCTCCCTGGATAGATCTTGCGTGTGCGTAGAATTTTTTTGTTTTTCATGCAACGTTCTCCAACACGTTACAATCCATATTGGCGATCTATTAGAAGCACCGATGGGCTCAAACCCCGTGTAGGTATGGATATCCATATGTTGATATTTTGGCATGGCACTATGATAAAAAGGGGTGCTTTTCAACCCGTCCCGTGTGTAGGATGCTCACTGGAATCAAAAACTTAGAGAGAGTATTGGCTTGAGAATAGGCCAAGTCATTCGAATCAAGCGGAAGATAAGAATGGCTAGACTAGTTTGTGGAAAGCAAAAGGCGCCATCTAAGGTTAGTTTCTTCGTTTGGAGTCTAGCCCATACTTCCCTTCCTATAGGCACAACCAGGTTTGAAAGAAACATGGCGACCTCCTCAGTGTGCTCTATTTGTAATGTTGCAGAAGATACATGGCGACACTCTTTGTTTGAATGTCGCACAGCTAGATTTGTATGGGCTTAGGGAGATGAAGAGAACTTGGAGAATGTGGTATCAAATCAATCTTAGGATGTCTGGCTATGGATCCTTTGGCTATTTGATTCCATGAAAACGCAAGACCCAGCTCGGGTTCTAGTCGCCCTTTGGTCGATCTGTTGGGCCAGGGGACATGAATTCAAAGCAACGAGCTTCAAAGACCCCTAATGACGATGTGTTTTATCACGAGATACCTACAGGGCCTCGACATCATCGTTGTTCATGCACCCCGCCAAACTTCTTGGACTAGTGCACAACTTTAGTGTGTGCCCAAATGGCTAGCTCCGGAGGGGGATGTGGCAAAAATTAATATCGAAAGGTGACTAAAACACCTGAGACGGGGACTACCCGATCTAATGATAGAGGCAAGAACACTTTCCGGCCAAGTCCCATTAATTGATCATAATGATATCGTGGAAATGCTGCACGAACCACCGATGCTCGCATATCCCTCCTTGGAAATTTAGGTGCGGCGGCGGCGATCTGTAGAGACAATGAAGGGCATTATGTTGGCGCGTCGGCTGTAATATTTGATGGCTTAACTGACCCTGCTAGTCTGGAGACTCTTGCCTGTAATGAGGCACTTGCACTAGCACTGGCCCAAGATGTGAACGTGAGACGTGTGGTGATGGGCTCGGATTGCTTGGAGGTGATTACTAATATTAACAAAGGAGCAGCAGGTAGGTATGCATCAGTTCTACATGAAATTACACATCAATGGAAGGAATTTGGGGAAGTGTGTTTCCGTTTTGAGCCTCGGGATTCCAATTTCAAAGCTCGTATGTTTGTAGAGGCCAGATCATCTCTTGCAATTGATCGCCATTAGTGGCTATGGAGAGCCTAGCTTAACCCCTTTGGAACGGTTTGCTGATCGTATTCGAATCAGAAACCTTGATTTTCTTTTTGTCTGGATTAAGTTTTTTGAACACAATCTTTTGGGTTTTGAGACTTTTTGCTCATATCTGAAGCATATATATATGTGGTTTCTATTAACCCGCCTTGGCTTTCGACGAACAAGTCACCAGCATATGACAATATAAATACTTGGAAGGTTTGACTTCTAAGTTTTGGGTTATCACCCTTACTGCACAGGTATCATAAGACGGCAGTACGATTCAATATCACGGGTCACATAGACTGACAGTGCAAATTTAATATCATAGGATAAGACTACATTTGGGTGGTTACCCACCCTGGCTTTTGACATTAAGTCGCCATGGCGTATGTAGTTTAAACTTTGTGCAGGATTTGCAGAACTATGACTTATATTAAGTTCAAGCTCATCATCAAAATTGATGTTTCAAAGGGGTATCCATTCTGGATTTTCTCAAAGGCTATAAGCCGTCGGGTTATAAAAATTCCTGCTTGCAATGGAGGCGTATTAAATCCCCATCGGCCAAGAGCCGCCGGGTATTTAAACTCCAGATTTACTTATCAACATATGAGGTATTCAAAGTCGCTTTAGCGCAATGGCTATTATTTTATCAATGGATATGATTTATTCTACAATGGAAGGAATAGTCCCGATTCGCTGCAGGCTTACGACCCGGCACTTGGGGGCTACATTATTTAAATTAAGATTACATCAAATATGCAAGTCCCATGTCACTGCCAGCATGCACCATGGCACTTGGGGGCTAATGTAAAGTCACTTTTTGTTCAACTTATTGAAGACCCGACTCATCACATTGTAATGAGCCGACCCTTGAGGGCTACCAATTGCTTCTGTCAAAAATTCAAGGTACACAAGCATTAATCCATTATATTGAACGATCCACTATTCATTTGGTAGAGTACAAAGCTCTTAACTTTGTGGATGTGGGTTCAAGCCCCATGGTGGAGATTATATTATATGATGTTATTATCAATAAATTATATACAAAGTCCCAGCTCAGTATTATCTTACTAAGCCGGCCCTTGGGGGCTACACGTTGCCATTCAAGTTTACATGGTTATATCTACAAAGTCCCTGCTCATTATTGCATAATGACCCGGCCCTTCGGGGCTACACTGATTGAAGTTTTTATGAGCATAAGGCGATTACAAGTCCCAGGTTGCTGCAAGCATGACAACCCGGCACTTGGGGGCTACAGGTGATATACATATAAGAGAGAAAAATCTTCAAATTCTCAGTTTTGAGCAGACCAAATTGACTCGGTGTTTGCAACAATCATGACCCGGTGTCACCAATAATTATGACCCGGCGTCGGCAACAGTTATGACCCGGTGCTATCAATATTTACAAGCCGGTAATTTTGGCAATTATAACTCACCAGCCTCTACATCTTTAAACCGGTGGATCACCAGATGAATCTTGAGTCCAATATGTTTATTAAAGCCGGAGTTTTGGAAACCGACTCAAATGGATTATGCCTTATAATATTTCTCTATAAGAAACTAATGTCAGCAAATTGATTATGAAGTTGGTCTATTGACCTGAATTTTTTCAGAAGAAGTATCTGGATTTTTTGCATTGATAAAGTTGAAACATATCTGCTAAGGAAGATTTGCGATGAGATCATGGACATGTATATATCAACAAGGAAATGACAAGGACTTAACGATAATCAAGTGTCGGCTCAGAAGAACCTTCGACCCGGTGTATAATCTATCAAAGTTGGTTTGGTTTTGCAGGATAAGTTTACCATGGAAAAATCCAAGCTAAACTGGGGACTAATGTCGGGGATATACCCCGCGGTGTAACCCGGCCGGATGTATGACCCGGCTGGAGCTTGGCGACTCACTGGCGACCCGCTTGGACCTGGCGGTTTACGATTCATCGGAGACCTGGCAGGCGGGACAGATGGACGACAAGGCCCAAGGCCCAGTAGGCCGGCTCATGTTATGGTGGGTCGGCTTAAGAGGAAAGGGATGACGAATATTTCCTTTACGAGGAAGCAAGACCCGAACTTGTATTCAACTTGTAAGAAAAGAAAGACTAGTCCTAGTCCTACTATGACTCCACATGTAACTCGCCCCTCTAACTTATATAAGGAGGGGCAGGGCTCCCCAAGAGGGAGAAGAAAACAAGAAACAATCTCTAGGGCTAGACACAATTAAAGGGGAGCTGGCTTATGCGGCGACTCTCTCATGAGCATAATGAGATCTAGCCACAAACAGCATGTAGGGCTATTACCGGATGATGTTTCTCGGGGCCCGAAGCTGTCTAAATCCTCGTCTTGTGTGATGGTCCGCCTCGCGTCTCTCGATTCCGACCAACCCCTTCAAGCTACCGCATAGATGCATTGGCCTCACGACTAAGTCCTCACACTAGGACATCTGCCGTGACAATTCCATGACAGAGGTGATTACTAATATTAACAAAGGAGTAGCAGCTAGATATGCATCAGTTCTACATGAAATTACACATCGGTGGAAGGAATTTGGGGAAGTGTGTTTCCGTTTTGAGCCTCGGGATTCCAATTTCAAAGCTCATATGTTTGCAGAGGCCGCATCATCTCTTGCAATCGATCGCCATTAGTGGCTATGGAGAGTCCCTGATATCATTTGTATCTCGTTTACTTTGAATTATGAATGAACCTGGTTTTGAGGCATCTTCTTATTTTGAAAGTTTTTTTTTTGAAAAAATGAATGTCTTTGAACAGGCAAATTTCTTTTTAAATTACTAAAAAAACAAAAAAAACACATTTTTTAAAATTCCGAACAAATTTTCGAGAAGTGAACATCTTTTGAAATTCTGAACATTCTTTGAAACGCACTTTTTTTTGAAATGGTGAACAAATTTTGGAAATGGGAAACATTTTCTGAAATTCGGATTCTTTGTAAACACAAACATTTTTGGAAATTCCTGAACATTTTGAAACAGCGAGTATTTTTTCATACAATTTTTTTTTTAAATTCCTGAACATTTTTTAAAGCAACAACTATTTTGGAAACAGAAACATTTCGTTGAATTTACAAACATTTTTTTCTCTATTGGAAAATGCATTCCTAAAATGCAAAGATTTTTTCAAATTTGTGAACATTCTTGTAAAAAATTGTGAATTTTTAAAAATGGAAAACGGGAAAAGAATCAAAAGAAAAGAAAATAATAATAAGAAGAAGAAACACTAAAAGGGAAAACCTAGTAAAGAAACAGAACAGGCAAAACTGGTTCAGAACCTTCTAGAAGGTTACACAAACAGGATAGGAACCTTCCAGAAGGTTCACAAAACCGGTTCCTGTAGTGTGTTGTGTATCTAACAAGTGAGCCGGGCCAACGCTGATCGATCTGATGATATGTGTCTACCAGGCCGATTTTATATTTTTTTACCAGCCCGATTTTCACGTTAAGCCGTGAGCCCAACACGTGGTCCGTTAATGGTGCGAGTTGTATGCCGACGCGGTTTGGAGTGTGAGTCGGAATCGGCGAGCCCAATGGAATCAATGAAAGCACCCCAGAAGAGATGAATGATGCACACACCAAGGAAGGGATCGTGGAACCAATATCATCCGGCCGGCCCTTTCTTCCTTCTCTCGATCGGTCCTTTGGATTTGGAGAAGAGAAGAGGATCAGGATGACCATGGACCGGCAGTCGGAGTGGATCGTCCTGCGGCGCGTGCTGGCCTTCCTCAAGTCGAGGAAGCTCCACCGGGCGGCGGACGAGTACGTGACGGCGTTCATGAGCGGGAAGGAGAGCACCACGCCCTCCGCGTCCGCCACGCTCTTCGTCGTCAGGTTCGAGCGCCTCGTCCGGGCGCTCAAGCGGGGCGACGAGGCGTGGGCCCTGTGCTACTTCCGCCGCTCCGTCCGGCCGCTGCTGCGCAGCCACCCCGACGAGGCCGCCGCGCGCGCCGAGTGCGAGAGGGCCATCATGGACCGCGACTCCCTCCGCCGCAACTACCCCGACGATGCCGCGTACAGGGAGCAGCGCCTGGTCGAGTTCTATCGCTGCGTCTATCAGGACGAGCACATCTCCCGCTCCTTCAACGATATCTTTGACTACAACCTGCGCTTCATGAGGGGGACGGCCGCCATCGGCCTGCGCTGCCATGCACGCCGGACGCGACGCCCACCAAGACTCGCCGCCTAAATCCATCCACAGCCGAAACAGCTAGCCTCATCCGCTCATTGCTCATCGCTCATCTCGACCCGATCGACCAGACAGCACGACGAACAAATTAATAGCGCTTCTTCGGTTGATATCCATTATTAAATGTATGTAGGTAGGAGTACCTTATGATTTGTTTGTAGTACGAAACAAGTTGATGAGCTAGAAGTGCATGACGATGGAAGTTTTGATTTCCTGATTTTCAAGAGATTCAACTTGTGTCTTCGAATTCTGAAAGTTCACCAAAGATGATTAATTATCTAAAGAGTTCTTCATCAGGTTTGGTTAAACAACACCATTACATCTTTGAAGTAACGATCGGTGGTTTGCTATTGTCTTGAGGGGATAGACCAAGATAAGGGGCTGCAAAAAGAAATGGGGTTGCAATGCAAAACACTAGAACAATCTTGGGTTTTGGTGTACTCACTTTCTAAAACTTAGAAAGAAAAACTGTAATTGCAAATTTTGAAAAAAAAATTAGAAAAACTATATGCATTTGAAATATGGCCTTGAACGGAAAGTTGGAACATTAAAATAAAATTTATAACAAAACTGTAGGACTTGGAATCACCCAATTCCGAGTTCGTATACGTCCTGGAGGTCCAAATCACAAAAACTACCACTTTAGAAAATCCAACACAGAGGCAGGCGGGATTGACTCTAACTCCCTCCAAATTTGATGGATCTCAACCTGGTTTGATCCTATGGACTCACAAGAAGATACGAAAGATTTTTGAGGGGTTGGCAATGACCAAGGGCCCTTGAAGCAATGCCCTAAGGGTCAGATGACCGAGATTTGAAGACTACACCTATATATTGACGGAAAACCCTACTTTTGTGAGGGGCACTTGTGTGCGAAAATTGCAGCCCCATAGCCGCCATTGCAAAGGAGAAAACTCTTCTACAACCAACACTACTAAACATAGGAATAGCATTGACATCACTGACTGGCCTTGGACTAGGCGTCGGTGTTGAGCCATAGCATTGACCAGCGTTCTAGCACGCGTCAGTAATATGTATCCCTAGTCTCGGCTTGAGGGCTATCACATACCGATCAATAATAGACCGGTCAGTGATATGTTCTCCCGATGATCAAATTGGACCGAAGATAAGCACTGGTCCGGTCTTATATTTGACCCGTTTGTATAGTCATCTTAAATCCGATCAATTTGTTTTTTCGGCCGTCAGGGTTGTTCTATGCACGGCCTGATATAATCATCGTACATTCACCGTTTTCATTTCATACCCTCACAACTGCCGTCGAACCGACCTCCCTTTCGTCCCACCTCTACTACCGGGCGCTGATCCATGGCGGCCTCTCTAGCGACCCTGCGACCTTTCTTCGCGGTGGCAACATCCCATTGCAGCCGCCCGCACGCCGTCCCGACAGCGCGACGGAGCTCTACCACCACGTCTTGCCACATTCCAGTCCATCCGTTGCCTCCCTAAGTCTTTGTTTGGCACAGGTGGTTTTCAAGCCCGTAAGGGGCTGGGGATTTTTGGGGATTTGGTGAATCCCCTGCCCTCCACCAATCCCCTCAAATCCCCTTCCATTCATCAAAGCCTCTTCCAGCCCAAGCCCTTTTCTCTGAAATCATGTGTTTGGTACACAGATAGTCCCAGATCAAAACCCCAGGGAGGAGAGGGGAGGGAACGGGAGGTGGTGTGGGGACGTACCTCCGACGAGAGCAGCTTGCCGGAGAAGAAGAGGAAGCCGACGACGATGGCGGCTGTGCGCTGATGGCGACAGCGACAGCGGCGGCTGCGGCGGTGCGCTGATGGCGACGGCGGCGGCTGCGGTGCTATGGCAACATCGGCGGCGGCTTTTATTGCGGTTGTTCTTGCGGCTGCTTTCTTCCGTCTCGTCACGTTCCAAGAAAACCGCGAGCTCCCCCTCGATGCGCAGAAGCCCCGTGGATTGAGGACGCAGCTTCGGTGCCTTAAAGGCACCTGCCTTTGGGTCATTGACATGTGGACCAGCCACCTGTTGGACCCATATGTCATAGACACAAAGGTAGGTGCCTTAAGGCACCGAAGCATCGTCCGTGGATTGAGGGGGGTTTTAAGGATCTAGAGGGGCCGACCCGTCAAGCCCTGTACGCCAAACAAGAGCTAATGTGGGATGCCGGCTCAGTCGCGCCGACGTTTATGGTCATTGGCCGGTCGTTGTTGTTGTGTTGTTGACGGGGTTGCTCTGCCCTGGGAATCTACTATTTTACCGGTCATGTCTCCCACGCTTTCATACGTGGTGGTAGACCCGAACTAGAAGGACTTGGGTCATAAGAAACCAATTAGTTTCCTGTCAGAATCCTGATGGAGTAGTGATCTAAACGTTTTTTTTATTTCTTTACATTTCTTTACGAATGGGTACTTTTTATGCTGTACACATATGCATGTCTAAAACTTTCAGTGGACTATCAGTTTTTGTGGGCTAAATCGTTGCCAAATCGATAGGTAACGCCGTACTGCACGCCAAAGAGGAGCAGGACCCACTGGCGGCTGTCGTTCAGATGCACCGCCCGTCGCCACGGCGACATTGGAGGACGCTGTGATGTCGCAGGCACCATCGACCACCACAACGAGATGGAAGGAGCCAAGCGCCCAATGCCCCGCGCGAAATCAAGACGAATCGAGGAACGCAAAACGGCGGCGTGCCTCCTAGGAATTGCGCCGAAAACAGGACGACACGTGGAGCTCTGACGCGAGGAACGAGGACAAGACTCTCGTTGTGGCTCAGGCTAGGCCATGGCCTGGCGAGAAGGGAATGTTTAGCAAATATCTAACGAGCATGGCCCAACCCATTTAGTGGGCCTCTATCTTTGACGAACACTAGGCCCGGAAATGGCGCGAGTCACTGACCTCGGAGTCTCTAAGACCTCTTTCAATACAAAGGTGCTTAGATGTGGTGCTAAGTGCATTAAATACCTTAGCAACTCAACTCTTCAATGTATAGGTGCTTAACTTGTTGTTGCTAAACACACTTTATCTAATGAGTTATCACCTAAAGTCTTTCATGCATTGGCCAAATTGTTTCATTTAAGTGGTTTGCCTAGGTTCTCGCGCTTGGCATTGGTTCTTCCTGGGGTCACCAAAGTACTCTCTCCCCTCCTTAAATGTTGTGCCATATCATTTTTTTGCTTATGTGGCATGCTTAGCACCCGTCCACGGTGGAGCACTGGGAAGGGCCTAAAAAGCATCTACACCCTGACCTCTCAAACACGTCTCAAACGTTCGGACAGGCCGTCCGATCACTGTTCAATTATAAAAAAACGACTCAACCGGAGCTCTCAAACCATGAACAAATGTTTGACCGGCACCCTCATACATGTCCTATATTTGGGCTTGGATATGAGGCGGCATGGCGCGTCCGCTAGGCCCACCGCTGGCCCATCCCGATCTCACAAAATCCTCCTGCGGAGCAAACCCTAGGCTCACTTCACTCCACTCCGTTCCTCTCCTTGATGCTCCCCTTTCCTCAATCCCGAGCGCCGGCGCCATGTCTAGTGCCGGCACTCACTCCGACGACAGCTCCGGAGACAAGGATGAGCTGACGCTCTGTATCGCGCTGGAGCGCTCGCAGGTCGATACGCGCGGCAGCTCCGGGTCAGGTGCGACGCCACCTGTCACCTGTCGCCGGCCCTTTCCCGCCCCGTGCGTGGATCTACGAGGGCATCCCAATTGGTACCGCCTGTCAGACGGCATCCTGTTGGGGATCGTTGCAGAAATTAAAAAAATTCTACGCATCACCAAGATTAATCTATGGAGTAACTAGCAACGAGAGAGAGGGGAGTGCATCTTCATACCCTTGAAGATTGCGAGTCGGAAGCGTTGCAAGAACGCTGTTGGAGGAGTCGTACACGTAGCGATTCAGATCGCGGCCGAATCCGATCTAAGCACCGAACAACGGTGCCTCCGCGTTTAACACACGTGCAACCCGGTGACGTCTCCCGCGCCTTGATCCAGCAAGGAGGAGGGAGAGGTTGAGGAAGAAGGCTCGAACAGCAGCACGACGGCGTGGTGGTGATGGAGTGGCAGTTCTCCGGCAGGGTTTCGCCAAGCTCACGCGGAGGAGGAGAGGTGTTGGGGAGGGGAGGGGCTGCGCCTTGGATGTTGTCCTACAGCCCCCCCCCCCTCGCCCCTCTATTTATAGGGAGAAGGGGGGAGGGGCCGGCCCCTCTAGATGAGATTTAGAGGGGGGGCGGCCAAGGGGGAGGGGGCGCCCCCCTTTAGGGTTCCCCCCAAACCCTAGGCGCATGGGCCCTAGGGGGGTGGCGCCCAGCCCACTAGGGGCTGGTTCCCTTCCACCTACAGCCCATAAGGCCCTCCGGGGCAGGTGGACCCCCGGAACCCCTCCGGTGGTCCCGGTACAATACCGGTATACCCCTGAATATTTCCGGTGACCGTATGATGACTTTCCATATATAAATCTTCACCTCCGGACTATTCTGGAACTCCTCGTGACGTCCGGGATCTCATCCGGGACTCCGAACAACATTCGGTAACCACATACTATTTCCCATAACAACTCTAGTGTCACCGAACCTTAAGTGTGTAGACCCTATGAGTTCGGGAACCATGCAGACATGACCGAGACATCTCTCCGGCCAATAACCAACAGCAGGATCTGTATACCCATGTTGGCTCCCACATGTTCCACGATGATCTCATCGGATGAACCACGATGTCGAGAATTCAAGCAACCCCGTATACAATTCCCTTTGTCAATCGGTACGTTACTTGCCCGAGATTCGATCGTCGGTATCCTAATACCTTGTTCAATCTCGTTACTGGCAAGTCACTTTACTCGTTTCCGTAATACATGATCCCGTGACCAACTGCTTAGTCACAATGAGCTCATTATGATGATGCAATACCGAGTGGGCCCAGAGATACCTCTCCATCATACGGAGTGACAAATCCTAGTCTCGATTCGTGCCAACCCAACAGACACTTTCAGAGATACCTGTAGTGCACCTTTATAGCCACCCAGTTACGTTGTGACGTTTGGCACACCCAAAGTATTCCTACAGTATCCGCGAGTTGCACAATCTCATGGTCTAAGGAAAAGATACTTGACATTAGAAAAGCTTTAGCAGACGAACTACACGATCTTACGCTATGCTTAGGATTGGGTCTTGTCCATCACATCATTCACCTAATGATGTGATCCTGTTATCAATGACATCCAATGTCCATGGTCAGGAAACCATAACCATCTATTGATCAACGAGCTAGTCAACTAGAGGCTCACTAGGGACATGTTGTGGTCCATGTATTCACACATGCATTATGATTTCCGGATAACACAATTATAGCATGAACAATAGACAATTATCATGAAAAGAAAATATAATAATAACCATTTTATTATTGCCTCTAGGGCATATTTCCAACACCTCCTCCACCTCGGGCCGCTCCTCCGCACGGGCAACGATGGGTCCTAGTGCCCGCTCCGCCGGCACCGCGGATGCGGAGTTGGAGGCACGCGCCGCCCACCGTGAGAGGCAGAGGGCACGTAAGATGGGGGTTACGTCCGACGTAGGTGGGCAGTACGCCCGTCGCTGCCGCGTGATGCCGGTGCCTGACGAGGAGGAGCGTCTCCTCCAGTGGGTGTACCGTCGGTCACTTACCACGTCGGAGACGGATGCCCAGCGGCTCCGGAGGATCAACGCCAAGCAGCTCCGGCTCGGCATTGAGCAGTTCGAGCGGGAGGCGGCGGAGACGGCGAGGGTGGCCAACCTCAAGCGCAAGCAGGACCGTATCGTCCGACGCTTGAAGGGTTACATCATCATCTCCGATTCCTCCTCCGACGGGTCCGACTCCGAAGGCTCCACGTCAACCCACCTCCTGTCGCGAACGCCTACAGCAGTGCCGGCGACCGGAAGGGCAAAGGGTCGTACTTACAATGTGTCGGATCGTTGAACTGTGTGAATTACACATGTTTGGTGATGTTATGTGAATTATGCTCGTTTGGTATCGGTTTATATGTTCGTTTTCTGTCGATTTTTGGTGATCTACATACTACGTTGGATGATTTTGCATGGATATAGGGTGCCGGATATGAGATGTGAGGCTATGGAGACGCGGATTTATAGACTGCCCGATAACTGTCCGGGGGCGTATAGGGTGCCGGATTTGGCAAGTCCGGCTATAGATGCTCTAAATGACGTGTTTGCTTAGGTTGCATGGGGAAAACGGGCCACATTGAGTAGAGCCTGGCTGAGGAGATACATGCCAAAATACGACGTTTGCATGTTGTTTGGTCACCAGCATATAGGTTGCCTGCATCGTGAAAGGTCAAAGGAAAATTTAAACGGTCGACCATGTGCTATAAGTTTGTCGAAATTCGTCAAAAATAGCTTCAAACATAAATACAAAATTGAACATTTAACGTCAATGAAATCACGACCCAATCGCCTGAATGGAAACACAACGTTGATGTGCATTTTTTTGGTGAAACTTTTCTCAAATCAAAGCACGTTTGTGTAGATTAGAAGATACTATCGAACGAAAATAGGAGTGAAGGAGATTAGGAGGGTGACATGCTATTATAGTACACTGCTCACATGTAGATCTACTCATCTATGATTTGTGAAACAAAAAACGCACCACATGAAAATCGTGTCAAACAGGAAGGTGAAACTACTCAAAGGAAATTTCAAACGGTCGACGCGTCCAAAATAGCTTAAAATATGAACACGAAATTTAACGTATAGAGTGAACAAAAATATGATTTGATAGCCTGAATGGAATCAGAACATCGAGGCGTATATTTTTCATGTACAACTTATTGTGAATTGAAGTACAGTTGTTTAGAAGGGGTGAACAAAATTAAAGAGGTGATTAAAGGAAAATACATGCAAACCACGTACCCGCGTGTCTCGCCACAACACCTACGTGCACTCGAGCATCGCTCGGGCCTGACTCACTCGAGACGATTGATTTGAGCTTTTACAACAATGTAGGTAAAATGGTGCTTTAAGAAATGTGCTTTGCAGGCTCAATACTTAGGGCCTGTTCGGAGACTCTCCCACTTCCTATATTCGCTCCACGAGTTGGTGGAGCTGTAGCTAAAAATGGTGGAGTTGAGAAAAGGCAGCTCCACAGATTCTCATATTTCATAGAGCTGGAGGACTGCCGAACAGCTCCTTAATATTCTTTTGCTAAGTGCATTTGAGTTTATGAAGTTCATTGAAACATGGTTGCTTAACAAGGTAGAAGATGCATATCGTGTCGGTAACTGTTAAAGTCCTCGAGTTTGACCCTCGGCAAGCTAGCTGCTCGACCACACGTTCCCATGCTCATGTCGGAGAGAGTGAACCCGGAGCGGAACTGCTCATCCTGTGTACACATGAGTCGAGAGCGATACTGTCCCTTGGACATTTCACACGGTAACACGTACGATCAAGAAGGTGGAGTACGAAATCCGCTCCGCTCCGCTCTGCCTCGCCTTCTTCTTTCTTGCTCCGCGCTCGCTCGCCAGAGCTATATTTACACCCGATGCTCTGCTTCACTTCACTTGCCCGCTCCGCTCCGAGCTCCCAGCTTCATTCAGCTCGCCATAGCTTCCCCCTGCGCACTGTACTGTTTGTAAGATGCATCCTACAGCACGCGCCATAGCGCCACACTACCTCCTCCTCCTCTTCGCCAGCTTCTTCCTCCTGCTGCGCTCCCCGTCGCCCGTCGCTGCCGCCGGCGACGTCGCCCTCCTCCTGGACAGGCTCAAGCCCGCGCTGCAGGGCGCCGCCCCCAACGCCGAGCTCGCCACCTGGAACACCTCCACGCCCCTCTGCCTCTGGCGCGGCCTCCGCTGGTCCACGCCCGCCGGCCAGCCGCTCCGCTGCGACACCGCCGCCGCGCGGGCCAACCTCTCGCTCGCCAGAGAGGCCACCCTCCTCCTGTCCTCCATCCGCCTCCCCGCCGCCGCGCTTGCCGGCCGCCTCCCGCCGGAGCTCGGCGCCTTCCCGTCCCTCGAGTCCGTCTACCTCGCCGCCAACTCACTCTCCGGCGCCATCCCGCTCGAGCTCGGCAACGCGCCCGCGCTATCCGAGCTCGACCTCGCCGGCAACGCCCTGTCCGGCACGCTCCCTCCCTCCATCTGGAACCTCTGCGACCGCCTCGTCGAGCTCCGCCTCCATGGCAACGCTCTCACGGGAGCGATCCCCGCGCCGGCGGGACCCAACGATACTTGTGACCGTCTCCACCTTCTTGATCTCGGCGCCAACCGCTTCTCCGGCTCCTTCCCGGCCTTCCTGACAGGCTTCCGTGGCCTCCAGCACCTCGACCTCGGCGGCAACCACCTCTCTGGAGACATACCGGAGTCCGTCGCTGCGATGAGAGGCCTCCAAATGCTCAACCTTTCTTACAATAACTTCTCCGGTCAGCTGCCTCCGG
Organism: Triticum monococcum; assembly: GCA_034509565.1. Taxonomy (NCBI): domain Eukaryota; kingdom Viridiplantae; phylum Streptophyta; class Magnoliopsida; order Poales; family Poaceae; genus Triticum; species Triticum monococcum. The sequence continues at coordinate 577,516,026 of CM067847.1, forward strand.
GCTTCGCCGGCTCGAGCTTCACCGCAGAATCGTTCCTAGGGAACAGCCCGGCACTGTGCGGCCCGCCGTTGCAGCAGCCGTGCGTGTCCCCTTCGGGCCTCAGCTCCGGCAGCGTCGCGGGGATGGTCATCGGGCTAATGGCCGGCGCCGTCGTGGTGGCGTCGGTGTCCATCGGGTGGGCGCAGGCGAGGTGGAGGCGGAACAGGGTAAGGCGAGCGGCGGAGGAGGGGGTGGAGACGGAGGAAGGCGGCGAGGGCGACAGCGAGGGGAAGCTGGTGGTGTTCCAGGGCGGGGAGCACCTGACGCTGGGGGAGGTGCTGAATGCGACGGGGCAGGTGGTGGAGAAAGCGAGCTACTGCACGGTGTACAAGGCGAAGTTGGCGGACGGCGGCGGCAACATCGAGCTCCGGCTGCTGCGCGAGGGGAGCCGCAAGGACGCGGCGTCGTGCGGGCCGGCCGTGCGGCGCATCGGCCGCGCGCGGCACGAGAACCTGGTGCCGCTCCGGGCCTTCTACCAGGGCCGGCGCGGCGAGAAGCTGCTCGTGTACGACTACTTCCCCCATCGGACGCTCCATGACCTCCTCCACGGCGGCCTCGAGAGCAGGCCGGCGCTGACATGGCCGCGGCGGCACAAGATCGCGCTGGGCGCGGCACGCGGGCTGGCGTACCTGCACGAGGGCCGCCACGGGGACGGGCCGGTGGTGCACGGCAACGTGAGGTCGTCGAACGTGCTGGTGGACGAGTACTTCGTGGCGAGGGTGACCGAATACGCGGTGGTGGGCAGGCTGCTGGTGCCATCGGCGGCGGAGGCTGTGCTGTCGGCGGCGAAGGCGGACGGGTACAGGGCGCCGGAGCTGCAGACGATGAAGCGGTGCGCGCCCCGGACGGACGTGTACGCGTTCGGAATACTGCTGCTGGAGCTGCTGATGGGGAAGAAGCCCTCCTCGGCGGCGAACGGAGGCGACGACCTGCCGTCGCTGGTGAAGGCGGCGGTGCTCGAGGAGACGACGACGGAGGTGTTCGACCCGGAGGTGGCGAAAGGCGTGCGGAACCCGGCGGAGGAGGGCCTCGTGCAGGCACTGAAGCTGGCGATGGGCTGCTGCGCGCCGGTGGCGGCGGCGAGGCCGAGCATGCCGGAGGTGGTGCGGCAGCTCGAGGAGAACCGGCCCAAGAGCAGCCGGTCGGCGCTGTACAGCCCCGCCGAGACGAGGAGCGATGCCGGCACGCCGCAATACAGCTAGCATTTACGAAGCTTAATGAATGTGTCCATGATGGTCTTCTTGTACCTATGGTCGATCGCCATACCGGCAAACATTGATTGATCTGTTTCTGCTTTGAGGAGTCAGTCAGGAATCCTAGCTGTTCCTAATTTAAGATGTGAAGTAGAAGTACGATTATAATAAACTAAAGAGAGAGATGCCGATCAGTTGCGCGCGAGACCACTGCAACTGCGCGAGATCACACGATATACTGTATAGCTGAAAGTTTTCTCTCTTTCTCTCTTTCAGTCAACTTTTTCCCGCCGCACTGTTGCACATGTCAAAGGAGGGGCGCAGCCAGAAAGTCATTTTGCACGATGAGGCTACCTAGCGGCAACAAATCCATCATTTATGCCGTCATCAAAATACATCTAGTGATACCAGAATTTGTCCTTGGCATCCATGCATGGCAAAATATGACAGTGCGCTCTCTCTCTCTCTCTCTCTCACACACACACACACATGTTAAATCCAACCTTTTTATTTCACCTTTACTAAATTAAATTGTCCCTATATTTTAAATCATAAGTTCTTATTTGATTTTTTTATATATATTTGAACTCTTGGCGCAAAGGACTTTTAAACAAGACCGATCTTGAATACATTTCAAACACATTTATATTTCAACGTTTCATATTCCATATGAGAAACAAACCTATATCACTAGAAATTTTTGAAAAAAACTATTTCAACAGAAATATAAAACCATCAAATTTCACTAGAAACCTACGACTTTTTGAAACCGATTTTTTTAATGTGTAACAGTTTATTTCAAAAGAGTGAAAATATTTTTTGAAAAACGTGCAATTGAAATACATGTGATTTTTCAAACAGGCCAATGAAATGTAAAATGAAGGTTCTGAATTATGAAATAGTAAACACAAGGAATGAAATTATAATGTAACAATCTGAGACTGAATTATTTAAAAGAGTGAAAATGTTTTTAGAAAAACATGCAATTGAAATAGATGTGATTTTTTGTGAAACAGAAAATGTAAGGTTCTGAATTGTAAAATAGTAAACACAAAGAATGAAATTATAATGTAACAATGTGAAACTGATTTTTTGAAAAGTGTGAAATATATATTTTCAAAAATGTGTAACTAGAATAGTTGTGATGTTTTTTTGAAACATGACGGTGAAATGTAAAAATGTAGGTTCTGAACTGTGAAATACTAACCACGAAATGTGAAATTATAATGTATAAATGTGAAACTGATTATTCCAAAAGAGTGAAATATGTTTTTCAAAAATGTCTAACTAAAATAGATGTGATTTTTGTGAAACATGACAGTGAACTGTAAAAATTTAGGTTCTGAATTGTGAAATAATAACCACAAAATGTGAAATTATAATGTATAAATGTAAAACTGATTATTTCAAAAGAGTGAAATATGTTTTTTTCAAAAATATGCAATTGGAATATATGTGATTTTCTGAACCAAACCAGTGTGAAGTGAAATGTAGGTTCTGAATTATGAAAGAGTAACTACAGAAAGTAAAATTCTATTGTATCTTTTTGTGAAGCTGATTATTTGAACATGTGTAATACTCCATTAGTCCCAAAATAAGTGTCTTAGCGTTAGTACAACTTTGTGTAAAGTTAGTATAAAGTTGAGACACTTATTTTGGGATGGAGGGAGTAGTTTATTTCCAAAGAGGTGACGGAGTCCGGGATTAGGGGTCTCCGGACAGCCGGACTATATCCTTTGGCCGGACTGTTGGACTATGAAGATACAAGATTGAAGACTTCGTCTCGTGTCCGGATGGGACTCTACTTGGCGTGGAAGGCAAGCTAGGCAATACGTATATGTATATCTCCTCCTTTGTAACCGACCTTGTGTAACCCTAGCCCCTTCCGGTGTCTATATAAACCGAAGGGGTTTTAGTCCGTAGGACAACATACAATCATACCATAGGCTAGCTTTTAGGGTTTAGCCTCTCCGATCTCGTGGTAGATCAACTCTTGTAATACTCATATCATCAAGAATAAATCAAGCACGACGTAGGGTTTTGCCTCCATCAAGAGGGCCCGAACCTGGGTAAAACATCGTGTCCCCTGCCTCCTGTTACCATCCGCCTTAGACGCACAGCTCGGGACCCCCTACCCGAGATCCGCCGGTTTTGACACCGACATTGGTGCTTTCATTGAGAGTTCCTCTGTGTCGTTGCCGTTAGGCTTGATGACTCGTACGATCATCGATAGCGATGCAGTCCAGGGTGAGACTTTTCTCCCCGGACAAATCTTTGTGTTCGGCGGCTTCGCACTGCGAGCCAACTCGCTTAGCCATCTGGAGCAGATCGAAAGCTACGCCCCTAGCCATCAGGTAGGGTTTGGAAGCTTACATTATAAGGCCGATATCCGCGGAGACTTGATCTTCGACGGATTCGAGCCCCTGCCTTGTGTGCCACGCGGTCACGATGAGTACGATTTAGCTCTGCCATCGGACAGTGTTCAAGAAATCGCACCGGCAGCCGCTTCGACCCTTAATTTGAAGCCAGTTGCGCCTCCCATGGACGGGTGGATAGACCCCGCCACAGAGGCCGTATCCCCGACGACGATCGAGCAGAATATCGACCTTACCCTTCACGAGAGCCGTGTTGCTAAACTGCCGGATTCTTCTCCGGCCACGGACTCCGAACCGCATGCGCCCGTTCCTATCGAATCCAGTTCGGCGCCGATCATAGAGTTTACCTCCGCGGATATTTTTCAGCACTCGCCCTTCGGTGATATACTGAACTCATTAAGGTCTCTCTCCTTGTTAGGAGGATCCGGGCCGAACTATGTCCGACAGGATTGGGATGCGGATGAAGAAGAAATTCGCCGCCCACCCACCACCCACTTAGTAGCCTCTGTCGATGACTTAACCGACATGCTCGACTCCGACTCCGAAGACATCGACGGTATGGACGACGATGCAGGAGACGAACAGGAACCACTGCCCATAGGGCAATGGACGCCCACTTCATCACATGACGTATACATGGTGGACACACCAAAAGAAGATGACGACGAGGAACGGAAGGGCACAACGAAGGGTTGCCCCCTCGAGAAGCAGTCAAAGCGGCGGCGTAAGCGCCGCCCCAGATCCCGCCTCGGCAGAAACAACGATCATATAGACCCAGCATTAGAGCAGGGTGAACCATCGCCGGACCACGGCAACCCGGAGAATCAAACCGAACAACCCGACTCTGTCAAAGATAATAGTCCGGACGACATCACACCGGACAGACACCCGGAGCAACAGAATGCCCATCAAAGTCTTGTTGCCACCGCGAGGAGTCTAACAAAGCAGAAGCAAAGGCTCAAGGCTGCGCAAGACACACTCAAAATCAGATGGAGTAAAGTACTCAACACAGCAGCGAAGTACGGCGGTAATTGCCACATCAAGAGCTACCCGAAACGGAAGTTGCTACCTGAATTCGATGAGGAGGCCTTAGATCCCCCACAACCAAAAATTAAAACGGCCATCTGGCCGGATATACGACCTCACAGCCAACATAGAGCGGCAAACAACGCCGCACATAAGCCAATACGCGATCCACGCGAGGGCTCGCATCAAAAGGACGGCACAACCAGATCCATCTATGGACCACGCAAGCGCACTCCAGCATACGATGCAACACAACAAACATCTGAACACCACGGTACACCCAGATACAGGGGTGCCGCACACCCCCTATGTTTCACCGACGAGGTGCTGGACCATGAATTTCCAGAGGGATTCAAACCTGTAAACATAGAGGCATACGACGGAACAACAGACCCTGGGGGCTGGATTGAGGACTATATCCTCCATATCCATATGGCTCAAGGAGATGATCTCCACGCCATCAAGTACTTACCCCTCAAGCTCAAAGGGCCAGCTCGGCACTGGCTTAAAAGCCTCCCCGAAAGCTCCATTGGAAGCTGGGAAGAGCTCGAAGACGCTTTTCGGGCGAATTTTCAAGGGACTTATGTCCGCCCTCCGGATGCAGACGATTTGAGTCATATAACTCAACAGCCCGGAGACTCAGCCCGAAAGCTTTGGAATAGGTTTCTTACTAGAAGTAACCAAATAGTCGACTGTCCGGATGCCGAAGCCTTGGCAGCCTTTAAGCACAGCGTCCGAGACGAATGGCTTGCCAGACACCTCGGCCAAGAAAAGCCAAGAACAATGGCAGCATTAACAAGCCTCATGACCCGCTTTGCGCGGGCAAGGACAGCTGGCTAGCCCGATGCAGCATCAGCGACCCAAGTACATCCGAAGTTAGAGATGGAAACGGGAAATCATGACACAGCAAAAATAATAAGCGACGGAATAAAGAAGACAGCCCGAAGAGCACGGCGGTAAACGCCGGATTCAGAAGCTCTCGGCCAGGTCAGCAAAAGTCATCCTATAAAGGCGTCAGAGATGAACTGTCCAGCCTAAACAAAATTCTGGACCAAATATGTCAGATCCATAGCACCCCCGATCAAGGTTGGAAAAAGCGGTAGGCGTAAGCGAGGCGGTTGGCCTTAGCCTAGTGCCTAGGCGGTGCCTAAGCGCCCTAGGCGTGGCCTAGGCGGCAATATAGTTTTTACTCGTAGTGTATTTGTGATTATTATATGGTTGTTGATATTAGTTTAGGGCATATAAGTAAGTTAATTACCGTCTATACCATTGGAATATAACCCGTTTGGTGTATTAGTGCAGTATGTGGCATGATTTCTTGCTTGGGTAGGCAACTCCTTGCTTGCCCTGCCTAGACCTCCATTTATGCCCTAGGCGAGGCGTTTGGTCATTGCCTAGCGCCTAGGCGTGCCTAAGCGCCTCCTAGGCACTGCCTTTTCCAACAGAGCCCCCGATAAACCTGCAAATCATACCCACAGAGAATGTTGGGTCTTCAAGCAGTCTGGCAAGCTCAACGCCGAACACAAGGGGCAGGATACACCAAGCGAAGACGAGGATGAGCCTCGCAAGCAAAGTACTGGGGAACAGAAGAAATTTCCACCAGAAGTCAAAACAGTAAACGCGTTACACGTGATAAAGGGGAGAAACAAAGCGGCACTCCCAGATAAATATGCCCAAGGGCCTATCACCGCGGAGTCCTGCCACTGGTCGTCTCAACCAATCACTTTCGACCATCGGGATTACTCAGCAAGTATCCGGCGTGCAGGATGGGCTGCCTTGGTATTAGACCCAATAATTGATGGATACCTCTTCACATGAGTCCTGACGGACGGTGGCAGCAGTCTAAACCTGATATATCAGGACACAGTCCGCAAAATGGGGATAGACCCAAAAAAATTCGCCACAGCAATACTACCTTTAGAGGAGTAACGCCAGGCTCAGGGGTTCATTGCACGAGCTCCCTGCTACTAGAGGTTATATTCGGCTTCCTCGATAACTTCCGTAGCGAAAATTTAACTTTCCACATTGCTCCGTTCCAAAGTGGCTATCAAGCACTACTCGGACGCGAAGCTTTCGCTCGCTTCAACGCAATACCGCATTACGCTTCCCTCACACTTAAGATGCCCGATCCACGTGGCATCATTACAGTAAGTGGAAATATTGAGCGATCCTTGCGCGCCGAAGAGAGTGCGACTGCCTTGGCAGCCGCACACTAAAACGGCCTCACCAACTAAAGCATTTGATAGGTCGTCAAGACCACGGACATGGTCAGACGAGTCCGGCGCAGCTATATGTAATCCATACAGGTTTGACGGCCACACCCCTGTTATAAAAACAAGGGGCTCCACGCGAGTAAACAAGTGGCAATTTTCGCTCATCTTGAATTGTACATGGTTTCTTTAATATAACCTACCTTTTTGCACGACAACTTTTCACCTAAGTTCCTCTCTTTTACAAATGACCATCGTGCTACACCCATCTAGGATACGGCACAATGGAGACACAGGCGCAGACGTGCATCAGGGACCTGTTCCAAGGATTCTTTTTAGATTAAGACCCTACATAAACCTATCTTACTGTCTCTTGTTGATACACATCCCTCGGATTCTCAGTACTATTGAGAAGGATGCTAACGTCTTGGCATGTGGCCACGTCAGAATAATGCACGTACCTGGACACCAGGGGCTTCTTACAAAGGGCACTGTTTAGGCCCGGTTTATACCATAAAGACCGAATACCTTAGGGAGTGTTCGGCGTCGCGAGTTTGGCCTTATATGCATCAGCTCCGAATCATGTCTTTGGTCAAATGTTGGGTTTGCCCGGCTCCTGTGTTTTGCTGCCTTACGTTCCGCTCTATCGGCTAAGGCGGCACCAGGAGAACTACTGCGATTGTGCCCCGGTTCATCCGGACGAGCACCTCAGTAGAGAAAGCCGAAAACTGACTGTCATGATATAGCGTGAGACTGGTCAACCACTCGATGACCTATCGGAATGTTAGAATACCTCCGCCTTAACGAAGGGCCATTTCCCGGCCAGGCATGTACACACCCCAAATTCGGGAGAGTGCGGAGCCACCAGGGGCTATATAGTAGCCCCACCGTCAAACTCCTATGGCTTAGTGAAAGTGCTAAAGCATTATAGTCCGGTTCCCTCGTTCGCTGCGCTATCACCTCCTTAATAGGACCAAGACATTGGATTAAGTGTGAACTCGCGTCTTCTGCGAACACCTTCGCATTATATGCGTGGGGGTTGAAGCCGACGACTGCAATCTTTCAGGTTATATACATATATACATAAACGGCCGCACAGGAGGCATCATATTACTTTCAGGCAAAAGTATAAATACAGCCTTAATAAATTTCATAAACATTGTTTTTACAATGGGAATACATGTCACTCAAACATGATACTCTTCGAGCACTGGGCCTCTATCAAACAAGCACCCTCAAGAACTTCTTCAAAATAGTGCTCGGCAGCCACTCGGCCTATGGCCGAACCCTGCGCCGCAACAGTGGTAGCATCCATCTCTGCCCAGTATGCTTTGACACGGGCAAGGGCCATCCGCGAGCCTTCTATGCACACCGACCTCTTCATCGGATTGATGCGCGGCACCGCACCAAGGAACTGCTGCACCAGGCTAAAATAGTTGTTTGGCTTTGGCCTTTCCGGCCACAGCTGATCCACGACAGACCTCATGGCGAGTCCAGACAACCTATTGAGTTCGGCCCATTCGGCTAGCCGATCAGTCAATGGAAGCGGACACTCTGGAACGTTAAACCACGACCAGAACAGCTTGTCCACTTCACGATCTGTTTGATCTCGGAAGTATTCGGCCGCATCGACCGCGCTCGCCGCCAAGTCCAGATATGCGTCTGCCGAACTCCACAGCCGATTTAGAGGGGCATACCGCGGATCTCCGAACTTCCTCCGCAGCATAAAGGGCTTCCCAGCCACAATATGCCCGGCTTCACGCAGCTCCTCCTTCTTCGCTCTCATAGCAGAGCGGGTGTCTTTGGTCGCCATCGTGGCCTTTTCAAGGTCCGTCGCCTTCGCTCGGTTTTCTTCTTCAAGGAACTGGCAATGGTCGGTAGTGTCTTTCAACTTTACATTCATCTTGGCCATTTTTTCTTTGGTCTCGCTATGTGCGGCCTTCTCGGCTCTTAACTCTTCGGCCGCCTTCAAAGCGGCCGCATTACTAATCCTTGTTTGTTCTTTGGCTCGGGCAAGTTCCGCCCGAAGGGTCTCCGCGGTGGCAGCTCCGTCTGCAGTCACAACATATTAAAGATACTGGCATCACGTTGCTCTTACTATGTAACATTCACCAGAAAACATTACTTACCCTGTGCCTCGTCAAGCCGCTTATTAACAAGCTCAATGTCGGCATCTGCCGCATCCAGTTGTCGCTTTAGTTCGGCAAACTCATTAGTACGGCTAGCCACCGGAGCTTCCACCACCTGCACATAAAGCGGTCTGGTTATTACCTGGGACTACGATCCTCTGTTTGCCGCTGCTCTCGACGACAACCAGAGTCTCAGGGGCTACTATCTACACAGGGCACACCTAAAAATGTGCGGTACTATCACAAATGTACATCATTTTACGTACCTCAAAGCCCGTCCGTAGACTCATAAAGGCGTCAGGCAACCCACTTTCGGCGGACGGAATCCTTTCCATCACCGTACCCATCAACATACGGTGTTCTTCTGAGATGGCCGCTCGCTCCAACAGCTCCCTCAGTACGTCCGACCACATACCACATGGTGCCAGACTCTTATGTTTGCTCTCTTCAAGAGCCGGATACTGGGGACTTTGGGTGACCATAGGATTATCTTCTGGCCTCACCGGATCCGGGGAGGCCCTCCGAGATGACACTTCAAGGTCGCCCGCTCCTTGAGCGGAGGAGTCTGGGGGAGGCGTTTCGCTCTCCATCATCTCTGGGAGAATATCCCCCGAAGAGGAGCTTTGCTGAGAAGGGCTGAGATCCGAACTACAAGATAAATGCTTCGGTTATCATCCTTGGAAGAAAGGTAGAATATCTTTACTATCAAGTATTTTTCGATAACTTACAGCTCGTTAGAGGGCTGATCTCCGCACGGACTTTGTGTGGCAAGAGCACCCTCCGGGGTTGGACCCTCTGGTGGAGATTTCTTCTCCCGTTTGGAAGCCTTGGCTTTCGGATCTTCAGAGGCGGTCCTCTTCCTTCCCCGGGGCAAGAGAATGTCGGATTCTTCCCCTTTGCTATCCTCCCTCGTGGAGGCGCTCATTCCCTCGGTTGGAATTGGTAGCGGTGGGGGCCTGCTTTCGCCGTCATTATTCCCCCCTTTATCTTCCTTTGAGGGCTCCGGTCAAGGTGCTAGCTCGAGCATCAATTCCAATCCGGATTGTCCAAACCCTCAGGAAGGGGGGCCGAACACCGAATCATCTTCACCTTTGTTAGCCAGTTCTGGTCAAAGAGTGATTTCTCAGAACGACGTCATGATAAATGAAAGATGGTGTGTTCGGCTAGAGGATTACTTACTTGGGTGGCAGTGCGGTTGCTGCTCAGGCCCACGTCCTCGGTAGTATCCGGACACTCTATTTGGGGTCTGAAGAATGATTTATACATCTCCTCGTGTGTCAGGCCAAGGAAATTCTGAATAGTGCACGGTCCTTCTGGGTTGAACTCCCACATGCGGAGGGGCCGGCGTTTGCAAGGCTGGACTCGACGAACCAGCATGACTTGCACCACCGTAACCAGACTAAAATCTCCTTCGAAGAGATCTTGAATGCAGCTCTGCAGTATAGGCACGTCCTTGGCTGGACCCCAGCTCAGCCCTCTGCTAATCCATGACATCAGTTGTGGTGGAGGGCCCGAGCGGAAAGCAGGGGCAGCCACCCACTTGGCACTTCTGGGAGCTATGATGTAAAACCACTCCCGTTGCCATAATCCGGACACCTCTGGAAAGGAACCCTTTGGCCATGGAGCTCCAGCAATCTTGCTTATTAATGCGCCTCCGCACGCTACATGCTGCCCCTCGACCATCTTAGGCTTCACGTCAAAGGTCTTGAGCCACAGGCCGAAGTGAGGGGTAATGCATAGGAAGGCCTCACATACGACAATAAATGCCGAGATGTGGAGAAAGGAGTCCGGGGCTAGATTGTGGAAATATAGCCCATAATAGAACATCAAACCCCTAACGAAGGGATCCAGAGTGAGGCCTAGACCTCGGAGGAAGTGGGAGATGAACACAACGTTCTCGTTGGGTTCGGGAGTAGGGACGACCTGCCCTCGGGCAGGCAGCCGATGCGAAACCTCGGCGGTCAGGTATTTGGCCTCCCTCAACTTCTTGATATCCTCCTCCGTAACGGAGGAGGGCATCCACCGGCCTTGAAGGCTAGATCCGTACATGATTAAAGGTCCGAAGCACCTGACCTGGGCTTTGGGTGTTAGAACTCGAGGCGGGGGAAGGATTCGATTGAGCACAGGAGGGAAAAAATTAAAAGCTTTGTCCCTTTATAAATAGGGTGAATATCAAGCGTCCTCCTAGTGGCCGTTTGGGACTTGCCTAAAATCTAGGAGTCCTAGGCACGGTTGGGTTACCCATGATCGTATTGATGAGAATCCCGTAATTAGGGGAACACGATCTCTGCTTTGACAAGACATGTCAAGAAACCGCCTCGCATTATGAGTGGAGCTGGTTGAAGAAAAACGGTTCGAATAATCACCGATCCATGGCCTGATGTCATGTTGCCAAAGCGTGTCAGCAGATTAAGATTTGTGGAAATATTATTCTCTCTACGATGGTATGTGGAATTTATTTTGCAGGGTCGGACACTATCCTGGTATTCAAACTCTTCCGTGATGTGTTCGGAGGAGGAACCAGCCTTGCAATGCCGAAGACAACACTGCGTGCCGGACTCATCGTCATTGAAGCCTGGTTCAGGGGCTACTTAGGGAGTCCGGGATTAGGGGTCTCCGGACAGCCGGACTATATCCTTTGGCCGGACTGTTGGACTATGAAGATACAAGATTGAAGACTTCGTCTCGTGTACGGATGGGACTCTACTTGGCATGGAAGGCAAGCTAGGCAATACGGATATGTATATCTCCTCCTTTGTAACCGACCTTGTGTAACCCTAGCCCCCTCCGGTGTCTATATAAACCGAAGGGTTTTAGTCCGTAGGACAACATACAATCATACCATAGGATAGCTTTTAGGGTTTAGCCTCTCCGATCTCGTGGTAGATCAACTCTTGTAATACTCATATCATCAAGAATAAATCAAGCACGACGTAGGGTTTTGCCTCCATCAAGAGGGCCCGAACCTGGGTAAAACATCGTGTCCCCTGCCTCCTGTTACTATCCGCCTTAGACGCACAGCTCGGGACCCCCTACCCGAGATCCGCCGGTTTTGACACCGACATTGGTGCTTTCATTGAGAGTTCCTCTGTGTCGTTGCCGTTAGGCTTGATGACTCGTACGATCATCGATAGCGATGCAGTCCAGGGTGAGACTTTTCTCCTCGGACAAATCTTTGTGTTCGGCGGCTTCGCACTGCGAGCCAACTCGCTTAGCCATCTGGAGCAGATCGAAAGCTACGCCCCTAGCCATCAGGTCGGGTTTGGAAGCTTACATTATAAGGCCGATATCCGCGGAGACTTGATCTTCGACGGATTCGAGCCCCTGCCTTGTGTGCCACGCGGTCACGATGAGTACGATTTAGCTCTGCCATCGGACAGTGTTCAAGAAATCGCACCGGCAGCCGCTTCGACCCTTAATTTGAAGCCAGTTGCGCCTCCCATGGACGGGTGGATAGACCCCGCCACAGAGGCCGTATCCCCGACGACGATCGAGTAGAATATCGACCTTACCCTTCACGAGAGCCGTGTTGCTAAACTGCCGGATTCTTCTCCGGCCACGGACTCCGAACCGCATGCGCCCGTTCCTATCGAATCCAGTTGGGCGCCGATCATAGAGTTTACCTCCGCGGATATTTTTCAGCACTCGCCCTTCGGTGATATACTGAACTCATTAAGGTCTCTCTCCTTGTTAGGAGGATCCGGGCCGAACTATGTCCGGCAGGATTGGGATGCGGATGAAGAAGAAATTCGCCGCCCACCCACCACCCACTTAGTAGCCTCTGTCGATGACTTAACCGACATGCTCGACTCCGACTCCGAAGACATCGACGGTATGGACGACGATGCAGGAGAAGAACAGGAACCACTGCCCATAGGGCAATGGACGCCCACTTCATCACATGACGTATACATGGTGGACACACCAAAAGAAGATGACGACGAGGAACGGAAGGGCACAACAAAGGGTTGCCCCCTCGAGAAGCAGTCAAAGCGGCGGCGTAAGCGCCGCCCCAGATCCCGCCTCGGCAGAAACAACGATCATATAGACCCAGCATTAGAGCAGGGTGAACCATCACCGGACCACGGCAACCCGGAGAATCAAACCGAACAACCCAACTCTGTCAAAGATAATAGTCCGGACGACATCAAGAGGGCCCGAACCTGGGTAAAACATCGTGTCCCCTGCCTCCTGTTACCTTCTGCCTTAGACGCACAGTTCGGGACCCCCTACCCGAGATCCGCCGGTTTGGACACCGTCAAGAGGGAAATATGCTATTTGATAAATGTGCAATTTAAATAGGTGTTTTTATAAGCAAGCAAGTGAAATGTAGGTTTAGAATTGTGCAATAGGCATTACAGAAAGTGAAATTGCAATGTATCATTGTTTTGACATGTGAAATATACGTTCGAATTTAAACATGGTCAAAAAACATCCAAGATTGATCTCATTTCAAGGTTTTGGCGCACGGAGTTCAAATATAAAAAAATTAAAGAGGCAAATGACAAATGAAAGTAAGAATAAGTAGATGATAGTTTATGCGAAGGTAGTTGGTAGGTTTTGGTGATGTCTCCCCGGCAACGGCACCAGAAATTCTTCCTGCTACTTTTGAGTTGCGTTGGTATTTCCTCAAAGAGGAGAGGATGATGCAGTACAGTAGAGATAAGTATTTTCCTCAGTTAAGAACCAATGTTATCAATCTAGTAGGAAAACCACGCGAAACCTTGTTAGCAGCACCTACACACACAAAAGCAAATACTTGCACCCAACGTGATCAAGGGGGTTGTCAATCCCCTCGGCGGTTATTTGCAAGGATCAAATCTTGTAGTGGTAGATAGATAAAATAAAATAGCGGTAATAAAATTGTAGCAAGGTATTTTTGGATTTTATATATGATACGAGTAGACCCGGGGCCATAATTTTTACTAGAGGCTTCTTTCCCGAACAAAAAGCATACAATGGGTAAAAAAATTACTGTTGGGCAATATATAAAAAAGCGCATAGTTATGACGATATTCATGGCAATGATCATGTATATAGGTGTTGGGGAACGTAGCAATTTCAAAAAATTTCCTATGCACACGCAAGATCATGGTGATGCATAGCAACGAGAGGGGAGAGTGTGATCTACGTACCCTTGTAGACTGTCAGCGGAAGCATTAGCACAACACGGTTGATGTAGTCGTACATCTTCACGGCCCGACCGATCAAGCACCAAAACTATGGCACCTCCGAGTTCTAGCACACGTTCAGCTCGATGACGATCCCCGGACTTCGATCCAGCAAAGTGTCGGGGATGAGTTCTGTCAGCACGACGGCGTGGTGACGATCTTGATGTACTACCGTCGCAGGGCTTCGCCTAAGCACCGCTACAATATTATCGAGGATTATGGTGGAAGGGGGCACCGCACACGGCTAAGAATATGATCACGTGGATCAACTTGTGTGTCTTGGGGTGCCCCCTGCCTCCGTATATAAAGGTTCAAGGGGGAGGTGCGGCCGGCCAGGAGGAGGGCGCGCCAGGAGGAGTCCTACTCCCACCGGGAGTAGGATTCCCCCCTTTCCTAGTTGGAATAGGATTCGGGAAGGGGGAAAAAGGAGAGAGAGAAGGAAGGGGGGGGGCGCCCCCCTCTCCTTGTCCTATTCGGACTAGGGGGGGAAGGGGCACGCGGCCCAGCCCTGGCCACCTCTCCTCTCTTCCACTAAAGCCCACTAAGGCCCATCTACCTCCCGGGGGGTTCCGGTAACCTCCCGGTACTCCGGTAAAATCCCGATTTCACTCGGAACACTTCCGATATCCAAATATAGGCTTCCAATATATCAATCTTTATGTCTCGACCATTTCGAGACTCCTCTTCATGTCCGTGATCACATCCGGGACTCCGAACAAACTTCGGTACATCAAAATGAATAAACTCAAAATATAACTGTCATCAAAACCTTAAGCGTGCGGACCCTACGGGTTCGAGAATAATGTATGCATGGCCGAGACACGTCTCCGGTCAATAACCAATAGCGGAACCTGGATGCTCATGTTGGCTCCTACATATTCTACGAAGATCTTTATCGGTCAGACCGCATAACAACATACGTTGTTCCCTTTGTCATCGGTATGTTACTTGCCCGAGATTTGATCGTCGGTATCTCAATACCTAGTTCAATCTCGTTACCGGCAAGTCTCTTTACTCATTCCGTAATACATCATCTCGCAACTAACTCATTAGTTGCAATGCTTGCAAGGCTTATGTGATGTGCATTACCGAGAGGGCCCAGAGATACCTCTCCGACAATCGGAGTGACAAATCCTAATCTCGAAATACGCCAACCCAACATGTACCTTTGGAGACACCTATAGAGCTCCTCTATAATCACCCAGTTACGTTGTGACGTTTGGTAGCACACAAAGTGTTCCTCCGGTAAACGGGAGTTGCATAATCTCATAGTCATAGGAGTATAAGTCATGAAGAAAGCAATAGCAACATACTAAACGATCGGGTGCTAAGCTAATGGAATGGGTCATGTCAATCACATCATTCTCCTAATAATGTGATCCCGTTAATCAAATGACAACACATGTCTATGGTTAGGAAACATAACCATCTTTGATTAACGAGCTAGTCAAGTAGAGGCATACTAGTGACGTTTAGTTTGTCTATGTATTCACACAAGTATTATGTTTCTGGATAATACAATTCTAGCATGAATAATAAACATTTATCATGATATAAGGAAATAAAATAATAACATTATTATTGCCTCTAGGGCATATTTCCTTCAGTCTCCCACTTGCACTAGAGTCAATAATCTAGTTCACATCGCCATGTGATTCAACACTAATAGTTCACATCACCATGTGATTAACACCCATAGTTCACATCGTCATGTGACCTATACCCAAAGGGTTTACTAGAGTCAGTAATCTAGTTCACATTGTTTATGTGATTAACACCCAAAGAGTACTAAGGTGTGATCATGTTTTGCTTGCGAGATAATTTTAGTCAATGGGTCTGTCACATACAGATCCGTAAGTATTTTGCGAATTTCTATGTCTACAATGCTCTGCACGGAGCTAGTCTAGCTAATTGCTCCCACTTTCAATATGTATCTAGATCGAGACTTAGAGTCATCCAGATCTGTGTCAAAACTTGCATCGACGTAACTTTTTACAACGAACCTTTTTGTCACCTCCATAATTGAGAAATATTTCCTTATTCCACTAAGGATAATTTTGACTGTTGTCCAGTGATCTACTCTTAGATCACTATTGTACTCCCTTGCTTAACATAGTTTAGGGTATACAATAGATCTGGTACACAGCATGGCATACTTTATAGAACCTATGGCTGAGGCATAGGGAATGACTTTCATTCTCTTTCTATCTTCTGTTGTGGTCGGGCTTTGAGTCTTACTCAATTTCACACCTTGTAAAATAGCCAAGAACTCTTTCTTTGACTGTTCCATTTTTGAACTACTTCAAAATATTGTCAAGGTATGTACTTATTGAAAAAACTTATCAAGCGTCTTGATCTATCTCTATAGATCTTGATGCTTAATATGTAAGCAGCTTCACTGAGGTTTTTCTTTGGAAAGCTCTTTCAAAACACTCCTTTATGCTATGTAGAATAATTCTACATTATTTCCGATCAACAATATGTCATTCACATATACTTATCAGAAATGATGTAGTGCTCCCACTCACTTTCTTGTAAATACAGGCTTCACCGCAAGTCTGTATAAAACTATATGCTTTGATCAACATATCAAAGCGTATATTCCAACTCCGAGATGCTTGCACCAGTCCATAGCTGGATCGCTGGAGCTTGCATATTTTGTTAGTACCTTTAGGATCGACAAAACCTTCTGGTTGCATCATATACAACTCTTCTCTAATAAATCCTATTAAGGAATGCAGTTTTGTTTATCCATTTGCCAGATTTCATAAAATGCGGCAATTACTAACATGATTCGGACAGACTTAAGCATGGATACGAGTGAGAAACTCTCATCGTAGTCAACATCTTGAACTTGTCGAAAACCTTTTTGCGACAATTCTAGCTTTGTAGATAGTAACACTGCTATCAGCGTCCGTCTTCCTCTTGAAGATCCATTTATTTTCAATTGCTTGCCGATCATCGGGCAAGTCAACCAAAGTCCATACTTTGTTTTTCATACATGGATCCCATCTCAGATTTCATGGCTTCAAGCCATTTTGTGGAATCTGGGCTCATCATCGCTTCGCATAGTTCGTAGGCTCGTCATAGTCAAGTAACATGACCTCCAGAACAGGATTACCGTACCACTCTGGTGCGGATTTCACTCTAGTTTACCTACGAGGTTCGGTAGTAACTTGATCTGAAGTTACATGATCATCATCATTAGCTTCCTCACTAATCGGTGTAGTAGTCACAGGAACAGATTTCTGTGATGAACTACTTTCCAATAAGGGAGAAGGTACAATTACCTTATCAAGTTCTACTTTCCTCCCACTCACTTCTTTCAAGAGAAACTCCTTCTCTAGAAAGGATCCATTCTCAGCAATGAATAACTTGCCTTCGGATCTATGATAGAAGGTGTACCCAACATTTTCTTTTGGGTATCCTATGAAGATTTACTTCTCCGATTTGGGTTCGAGCTTATCAGGTTGAAACTTTTTCACATAAGCATCGCAGTCCCAAACTTTAAGAAACGACAGCTTAGGTTTCTCGCCAAACCACAGTTCATACGATGTCGTCTCAACGGGATTTAGATGGTGCCCTATTTAACGTGAATGTAGCTGTCTCTAATGAATAACCCCAAAATGATAGTGGTGATCGGTAAGAGACATCATAGATCGCACCATATCTAATAAAGCACGGTTTTGACGTTCGGACACACCATTATACTGTGGTGTTCCAGGTGGCGTGAGTAGTGAAACTATTTCACATTGTTTTAACTGAAGGCCAAACTCGTAACTCAAATATTTTATTTCCGCGATCATATCATAGAAACTTTTATTTTTGTTACGATGATTCTCCACTTCACTCTGAAATTCTTTGAACTTTTCAAATATTTCAAACTTGTGTTTCATCAAGTAGATATACTTATATCTGCTCAAATCATCTGTGAAGATCAGAAAATAATGATACATCTCGCGAGCCTCAATATTCATCGGACCACATACATCAGTATGTATGATTTCCAACAAATCTGTTGCTCGCTCCATTGTTCCGAAGAACGGAGTCTTTAGTCATCTTACCCATGAGGCATGGTCCGCAAGCATCAACTGATTCATAATCAAGTGATTCCAAAAGCCCATCAGCATGGAGTTTCTTCATGCGCTTTACAGCAATATGACCTAAACGGCAGTGCCACAAATAAGCTGCACTATCATTATTAACTTTGCATCTTTTGGTTTCAATATTATGATTATGTGTATCACTACAATCAAGATCCAATGAACTATTTTCATTGAGTGTGTAACCATATAAGGTTTTATTCATGTAAACAGAACAACAATTTATTCTCTTACTTAAATGAATAACCGTATTACAATAAACATGATCAAATCATATTCATGCTCAACGCAAACACCAAATAATATTTATTTAGGTTCAACATTAATCCCGAAAGTATAGGGAGTGTGCGATGATGATCATATCAATCTTGGAACCACTTCCAACACACATCGTCACTTCACCCTTAACTAGTCTCTGTTTATTCTGCAATTCCTGTTTCGAGTTACTAATCTTAGCAACTGAACTAGTATCAAATACTGAGGGGTTGCTATAAACACTAGTAAAGTACACATCAATAACATGTATATCAAATATACTTATGTTCACTCTGCCATCCTTCTTATCCGCCAATCACTTGGGGTAGTTCCGCTTCCAGTGACCAGTCCCTTTGTAGTATAAGCACTTAGTCTCAGGCTTAGGACGAGACTTGGGCTTCTTCACTTGGGCAGCAACTTGCTTGCCGTTCTTCTTGAAGTTCCCCTTCTTCCCTTTGCCATTTTCTTGAAACTAGTGGTCTTGTCAACCATCAACAATTGATGCTCTTTCTTGATTTCTACCTTCATCTATTTCATCATCATGAAAAGCTCGGGAGTCGTTTTCGTCATCCCTTGCATACTATAGTTCATCACGTAGTTCTACTAACTTGGTGATGGTGATTAGAGAATTCTGTCAATCACTATCTTATCTGGAAGATTAACTCCCACTTGATTCAAGCGATTGTAGTACCCAGACAATCTGAACACATGCTCACTAGTTGAGCGATTCTCCTCCATCTTTTAGCTATAGAACTTGTTGGAGACTTCATATCTCTCAACTCGGGTATTTGCTTGAAATATTAATTTCAACTCCTGGAACATCTCATATGGTCCATGACGTTCAAAATATCTTTGAAATCCCGATTCTAAGCTGTTAAGCATGGTGCACTAAACTATCAAGTAGTCATCATATTGAGCTAGCCAAACGTTCATAACATCTGCATCTGCTCCTGCAATAGGTCTGTCACCTAGCGGTGCATCAAGGATATGATTCTTCTGTGCAGCAATGAGGATAAACCTCAGATCACGGATCCAATCCGCATCATTGCTACTAAAATCTTTCAACACAATTTTCTCTAGGAACATATCAAAATAAACATATGAAAGCAACAGCGCGAGCTATTGATCTACAACATAGATATGCTAATACTACCAGGACTAAGTTCATGATAAATTAAAGTTCAATTAATCATATTACTTAAGAACTCCCACTTAGATAGACATCCCTCTAATCCTCTAAGTGATTGCGCGATCCAAATCAACTAAACCATGTCCGATCATCACGTGAGATGGAGTAGTTTCATTGGTGAACATCACTATGTTGATCATATCTACTATATGATTCACGCTCGACCTTTCAGTCTCCGTGTTCCGAGGCCACATTTGTATATGCTTGGCTCGTCAAGTATAACCTGAGTATTCCGCGTGTGCAACTATTTTGCACCCGTTGTATTTGCACGTAGAGCCTATCACACCCGATCATCACGTGGTGTCTCAGCACGAAGAACTTTCGCAATGGTGCATACTCAGGGAGAACACTTCTTGATAATTAGTGAGAGATCATCTTATAATGCTACCGTCAATCAAAGCAAGATAAGATGCATAAAATATAAACATCATATGTAATCAAATATAAGTGATATGATATGGCCATCATCATCTTGTGCTTGTGATCTCCATCTTCGAAGCACCGTCGTGATCACCATCGTCACCGGCGCGACACCTTGATCTCCATCGTAGCAGCGTTGTCGTTACGCCAATATTATGCTTCCACGACTATCGCTACCGCTTAGTGATAAAGTAAAGCATCACAGCGCGATTGCATTGCATACAATAAAGCGACAACCATATGGCTCCTGCCAGTTGCCGATAACTCGGTTACAAAACATGATCATCACATACAATAAAATTTAGCATCATGTCTTGACCATATCACATCACAACATGCCCTGCAAAAACAAGTTAGACGTCCTCTACTTTGTTGTTGCAAGTTTTACGTGGCTGCTACGGGCTTAAGCAAGAACCAATCTTACCTACGCATCAAAACCACAACGATAGTTTGTCAAGTTGGTGCTGTTTTAACCTTCGCAAGGACCGGGCGTAGCCACACTCGGTTCAACTAAAGTTGGAGAAATTGTCACCCGCAAGCCACCTATGTGCAAAGCACGTCGGGAGAACCGGTCTTGCGTAAGCGTACGCGTAATGTCGGTCCGGGCCGCTTCATCCAACAATACCGCCGAACCAAAGTATAACATGCTGGTAAGCAGTATGACTTATATCGCCCACAACTCACTTGTGTTCTACTCATGAATATAACATCAACACATAAAAACTAGGCTCTGATACCACTGTTGGGGAACGTAGTAATTTCAAAAAAATTCCTACGCACACGCAAGATCATGGTGATGCATAGCAACGAGAGGGGAGAGTGTGATCTACGTACCCTTGTAGACCGACAGTGGAAGCATTAGCACAACGCGGTTGATGTAGTCGTACGTCTTCAAGGCCCGACCGATCAAGCACCGAAACTACGGCACCTCCGAGTTCTAGCACACGTTCAGCTCGATGACGATCCCCGGACTTCGATCCGGCAAAGTGTCGGGGATGAGTTCCGTCAGCACGACGGCGTGGTGACGATCTTGATGTACTACCGTCGCAGGGCTTCGCCTAAGCACCGCCACAATATTACCGAGTATTATGGTGGAAGGGGGCACCGCACACGGCTAAGAATATGATCACGTGGATCAACTTGTGTGTCTTGGGGTGCCCCTGCCTCCATATATAAAGGTTCAAGGGGGAGGTGCGGCCGGCCAGGAGGAGGGCGCGCCAGGAGGAGTCCTACTCCCACCGGGAGTAGGATCCCCCCTTCCTAGTTGGAATAGGATTCGGGAAGGGGGAAAAAGGAGAGAGAGAAGGAAGGGGGGGGGCGCCGCCCCCCTCTCCTTGTCCTATTCGGACTAGGGGGGAAGGGCGCGCGGCCCAGCCCTGGCCACCTCTCCTCTCTTCCACTAAAGCCCACTAAGGCCCATCTACCTCCCGGGGGGTTCCGGTAACCTCCCGGTACTCCGGTAAAATCCCGATTTCACTCGGAACACTTCCATTATCCAAATATAGGCTTCCAATATATCAATCTTTATGTCTCGACCATTTCAAGACTCCTCGTCATGTCCGTGATCACATCCGGGACTCCGAACAAACTTCGGTACATCAAAATGCATAAACTCAAAATATAACTGTCATCAAAACCTTAAGCATGCGGACCCTACGGATTTGAGAACAATGTAGACATGACCGAGGCACGTCTCCGGTCAATAACCAATAGCGGAACCTGGATGCTCATATTGGCTCCTACATATTCTACGAAGATCTTTATCGGTCAGACCGCATAACAACATACGTTGTTCCCTTTGTCATCGGTATGTTACTTGCCCGAGATTTGATCGTTGGTATCTCAATACCTAGTTCAATCTCGTTCCCGGCAAGTCTCTTTACTCGTTCGGTAATACATCATCTCGCAACTAACTCATTAATTGCAATGCTTTCAAGGCTTATGTGATGTGCATTACCGAGAGGGCCCAGATATACCTCTCCGACAATCGGAGTGACAAACCCTAATCTCGAAATACGCCAACCCAACATGTACCTTTGGAGACACCTGTAGAGCTCCTTTATAATCACCCAGTTACGTTGTGACGTTTGGTAGCACACAAAGTGTTCCTCCGGTAAACGGGAGTTGCATAATCTCATAGTCATAGGAACATGTATAAGTCATGAAGAAAGCAGTAGCAACATACTAAACGATCGGGTGCTAAGCTAATGGAATGGGTCATGTCAATCACATCATTCTCCTAATAATGTGATCCTGTTAATCAAATGACAACACATGTCTATGGTTAGGAAACATAACCATCTTTGATTAACGAGCTAGTCAAGTAGAGGCATACTAGTGACGTTTAGTTTGTCTATGTATTCACACAAGTATTATGTTTTCGGATAATACAATTCTAGCATGAATAATAAACATTTATCATGATATAAGGAAATAAAATAATAACATTATTATTGCCTCTAGGGCATATTTCCTTCAATAGGCATCACGTCCAAGTAGTAGACTGACTCATGCCTGGATCTACTACTATAACTCCACCCATCGACCGCTATCCAGCATGCATGTAGAGTATTAAGTTGATACAAACGAAGTAACGCTTTAAGCAATATGACAAGTTGTAGACAAAGTAAATCTAACCAAGAATAAACCCCGTCGTTTCCCCTTTAATGGCAACAATACAAATACGTGTCTTGTCCCCTACTTCACTGGGGTATAAAGCACCGCAAGATTGAACTCATTACAAAGCACCTCTCCCATTGCAAGATAAATCAACCTAGTTGGCCAAACCAAACGGATATATCGGATAAAAATACAAAGTTATAATAATCATGCATAAAAATTCAAAGAATACTCAATTAATATTCATGAATAATCTGACCATAAAAACCACAGTTCATCGGTTCCCAACAAACACACCGTAAAAAAAGATTACATCGAATAGAACTCCAAGAACATCGAGGAGAACATTGTATTGAAGATTAAAGAGAGAGAAGAAGCCATCTATGAGGCGGAGCATCCCAAGGTCATCCCCATGGACCTACCATCGTCTCACCAAGTTCCTAGCGGACCCATGACACGAGCTCGTGCAAGAGCTCTTGAAACCGAGGTGATATCTCTCCTCTCACATTTCCACTTTGATGCACATGAGACATGGCTACTACCTCATACGGACACTTTGTGCATACTCAGGTATCATGGAGAAGCTAAGGAGCAAGGAGAAGAAGAAGAGCAAGATGGACGTGAAGACGGAGAAGAAGTGATGAAGAAGAAGCTACAGGCTCCGGACGTCCGCTCACCACCGGACGTCCGACGATCTCCAGGCTCCGGACGTCCGGCCCTCTCCGGACGACCGACGCCACTGCACCCGAGCCAAATCTACGGATTTCCGGAGTCCAACGGACGACCGACGCCCGGACGTCCGACCCCGACCGGACGCCCGACCGAAGACCACCCAAGCCGAATCTACGGACGTCCGACAGGCACCGGACGTCCGAACCCTCGTGAGCCTCCAGACGACCGGTGACTCCCGGACGTCCGACATGTGTGTGCTGTTTCATGTTGGACTGCAACCCATGTACCCCTTCGCCCCCCTCTTTTACACTAAGACTATATAGACCTCCTATTTCTTCTAGCTAGGGTCAGCAAGGGATTAGCTCATATTTCGTGTGTGAGCTTTGCTCATCCACTTGGTTACCTTCTCCTCGAAGATTCGAGCCTCCACCGGAGAAGATCCCCCAAGCGGATTCAAGACCCCTTTTAGGGAAGAACTTAAGACCTCCTTTGGAGAAGAACCGACTACCGTGTACCGTCCGTTGTTGACTTTGGATCTTGTATCTCCTATCGTGTTTCGAGGATCTAGCACTTGTGTAATCATTCTTGTTGGTTTGAGTGTCTCTCTCCTGTGTTTTCCCCGTGTTTACCCTCGTTTCCCTCCTCGTGTTCATCGCGGGATCCGCTCCTTTCGTGAAAGATCGGCCAATTAGGGTTCTACCCTACATCATCTTGGTATCAAGAGTCTCGTTGATCACGATTTCGGAGCGTCCCCGTTGTGTTGCTAGCCTAGTTTTTGTTGTTTTTGTCCCAAATTCGAAAATTCCTCACAAAAATAGCCTCAAATTTTTTTTTGTGATTTGTTGGTGTGTTGAAATTTTGTTGGATTTGATCCATGGATTTGTTTTGTTTTGAGTGGATCTAGCTTTTCCCCCTTGTCTCCACCCTTTCCATCCACAAAATCCTCCGGATTCGACGAATTTCCACATCTCCACCATGAACCCTAGCTGTTCATCCGATGCCCAAAGTTTGCCCAGGCACCGGACGTCTGACCCCTACCGGACGTCCGATGACCAGACGACCGGCCCAGCCCGAACGTCCGGCGAGCCCTGACGAAACTGATTTTTTTGTTCAGTTAGTCACCATCACCGCCCCACATTTCCTCATACGCACTTCTACCACATATACACCATCACCACTTCCGCATACCACCACCTTTGCTTACCCGTTTCATACTCCGACACGTGTTGCCACTTCGAGCTTTGAGAATTTGAGTTGCGGTTCCGTATCCTTTTGTGTTTCGGCTATCTAGGTATGGTTCGACATCAACATCACTGCCGCTCATCTTTGCCATGGACGCGTCATCAACAACGACCACCTCGGCTACATCTTGGTATTCGGTCCCCCATTTTGACACCATACCGTAAGCAAGAACGGTAACCTCGTCTTGGTATCGTGATACATCATTCTTGCCATTACTTTGATAGCCATCATAGCCTTACTCCTTTGCGTTGCTTACCCTTCAAGACTAGCCATTGAGTATTGCCGGCAAGAGACTTGTGCACATTAGTGATCATACTTCCCATAGCATGCATACATCATTGTTGCATATATTGGTATCATCTCTTGTGTCACAAAGTTGTCATCGCATACACATTTGATATCTTGGTTCATCAAGCATTGCATGAGAAAAGAGCTCAAACATCAAAGAGCCAAACAAGCTTTTAAGCAAAAAGGAAAGATAAGCAAAGAGCTTTTAAGCAAGAACCATAGCATCATACAACATTAAGATTGTCATACTAGATCATCTTGGATCATCTCATAGGAACACCTAGCATAGAGCATACTTGGGATAGAAGTCGTTGCATTTTTGCTAAATAGGTTGTGCACAAGTTATTGTATCCGCCTATTGTGCAATTGTGCTAGCGTCTCTCTAGTGTTGTCCAACAAAATAATTTTTGTGGATTCCACATTTTGGCTCATACTTGGTTGCACGACCCCACTTATCTTTTTGCGTGTGTGTTCCCATGTACCTTATATGCTTGGTCTACTTGTTACATTGCATCTTGCGAATCTTTTCCAACATTATTGAACCTCACTTACAATTGCATTAAATTTTGTGCCACCATTCTAACCAAGCTCCACCATAAGCTTTTACTTGTGTAGGTGTGAGAAACCGACAAGAATTGGTACCAATTGTGCTATTTCCTTGTCCACATTGGAGTGATCATTGATACACTTTCAACTTCGGTCAAGGTACATTTGGTATTCGTTCTTCTCTTTCTACCACTCACATTGTGTATCTTGGAATGATGGATAGGCCAAGTACTTCTACCAACCCACTCTTCATTGAGCACGATGACGACATGAACTCCTATGTCACCAAGAGCCACCTCTTTGGTGCACAACGTGCTTTGAATCAAGAGCAACAAGCAATGAGTGAACGCATCGACAACCTCGCCGCCGACTTGCGACTCTCCGAGCAACGTACAAGGGACTACTTTGACCACAAGATCGACGATCACAAGCAAGAGAATGACACAAGGATGGATGAAATTCGCGCTTTGTTGCTCAACCGCTCTTCTTCCACTTTGTCTTCATCAAGAAGGACTCGATCAAGTCGACACTCCAACTTCACCCTCTCCAGCTCAAGTACACCGACATCAAACACTCTACGTCGTGCCGCGCGCAACCATCGTCAAGCAAGCCTCAATCCTCTACACGACACCGACTCTCAAGAGCGCCAACAACGTCAAACCCAAGAGGCTTTTGCGCTAGCATGAGAACGGCAAAGACAACGCCAACATGAAGAGGAATAGCGAGCGCGTCTACACCAAAATGCATAAGATGCCGAGGCACGATGCCAAGAACAACAACTCCGTGATCCTCAAGCACTTGCGGCGCAACAAGCCCTCCGAGATTCAAGTTGAGCCGTAGCCAACCGAGGCCGACAAGCTCGTGAACATGAAGAAGCACTTCGCGAAGAAATTCAAGAACGAAGATTTCAAGATCGCGTGCATCGTCAAGTTCCTCAAGTTCCTCCTCGAGCTCGACAAGCTCCTCCACACGCTCGCCAAGAACATCAAGTTCATCAAGAGCATGACGACAATGGAAATCCTCCACGACAAGAGCGACATGAGGTTGACAACCCTCCTCACCAAGAGCAACATGATCTTGACAATCATCAACAACATGGGCGTCATCATTCCCGACCCCAACACAATGAAGAGCAACGCTACGGAAAGCTCAAGTTCACCATGCCCAAGTCCAAAGGAAGCAAAGATCCCGAAGAATACCTTTCATGGGCATTGAAGGTTGACAAAATCTTCCGCTTGCACAACTACGACGAAGAGAAGAAGATCGCGATGGCATCCCTTGAGTTCCAAGACTATGTCCTCATTTGGTGGGAACAAGTTATCGAGCGTCGAGAGGCAAGACGTGAACCACCCATCACTACTTGGGCGCAAATGAAGGATGTCATGAGAGCATGCTTTGTGCCTACCTACTACAACCGCGACCTCTTCAAGAAACTCCAACTACTCAAGCAAGGAACCAAGAGCGTTGAAGAGTACTACAAGGAGATGGAGATTGCCATGATACGACCAATGTCACGGAAGATGATGAGCAAACAATGGCATGTTTCTTGAATGGACTCAACCATCCTGTCAAGAAGATTGCCGACTTCCAGCCATACACGGGCCTCATCGAGCTAGTGCATCAAGCGACCAAAGCGGAACGTCAAGTGCAAGACGATTACAAGTATGCCAAGTTCTCATCCAAGTCATACGGTTTCTCCAACACCCAAGCTTCAATAACTCCAACTCCGTCTACCAAGCCTTCTACAAGCAACGTCGACAAGTCGAGTACCAAGAAAGCTTCGTCAACTCCAAGTCATCCTCCTACTAAAAGCAACTTCAAGCCGAGAGCTTCATCATCATCCACTCCAACCGATGAGGCCGTCAAGACGAGTTCCTTCAAATGCTTCACATGCGGAGGCCGAGGCCACATGTCCTATGAGTGCACCAACAAACAGACCATGATACTCAACGACGATGACGCCTACGACTCGATGAGTGAAGGAGAAATGCACTCTCTTGAGCAAGTCGCCATGCACCGGCAAGTGAACGATGAAGAGGAACAGGTCTTTTGCGATGAAGATTCAAGTCCTGCTCTTGTTGTCTCCAAGGTCTTGACTGTCCAACATCACCAAGAAGAAGACCAAAGATGCCACATATTCCACACCAAAGCCGGCATCAATGGACGATCCGTCAAGGTCATCATCGATGGAGGGAGTTGTCATAACCTTGCAAGTGAAGAACTTTGCTCCAAGCTCCAATTGCCCAAGACGAAGCACCCACATCCATACAAAGTGCAATGGCTTAGCAACTCCGGCACTATCCAAGTCGAACATCAAGTACAAGTCTCCTTCAAAATTGGCGCCTGCGAAGACACTTTGGAGTGCGACGTCGTTCCAACGACCGTTTGCCACCTCCTCCTTGGACGCCCATGGCAATTTGATAGAGGACTAATCCACAACGGTCGAACAAACCACTACATCTTCAAGATGAAGGGCAAGGAGTACATACTTCATCCCATGTCTCCAAGCCAAGTGATCGCCGACGAGCAAGCCACCCATCATGGAGAGAATAGTGAGAGAGCGAGCCACCAAAAAGAGAGTGAGCGCCACAAGCCCAAATCGAGCGCCTCCACGATGAGCGACAAAAATAACTTAATCCTATTTGCCACCAAAAGTGAGATAAGAGGAGTGTGTGAGAACCCATCTAGTGTCCTACACTATGTCCTTTTGTGCAAGGAAAATGAACCACAAGCTAATACCTCTCACACTCTTCCTCTAGTGTTGTCTTCTCTTTTGCTGGAATTTCACGATGTTTTCCCCGACGAGCTACCTCCGGGACTACCTCCACTACGAGGCATTGAGCACCGCATCTACCTCATTCCCGGAGCACCGCTTCCGAACAAAGCTCCCTACCGCGTCAACCCCGAAGAAACCAAAGAAATACAAAGGCAAGTAAAGCATCTCATAGACCATGGACATGTGCATGAAAGTTTGAGCCCTTGTGCCGTCCCGGTCATTCTTGTGCCAAAACGAGACGGTAGCTTTCTCATGTGCTCCGATTGTAGACCTATAAATGCTATCACCGTTCGTTATAGGTATCCCATTCCACGCCTTGATGATATGCTTGATGAACTTAGTGGTGGCACTATCTTTTCAAAAATCGATCTTAAAAGTGGTTACTATCAAATCCGCATACAAGAGGGTGATGAATGGAAAACCGCTTTCAAAACCAAGTTTGGGTTGTATGAGTGGTTAGTCATGCCTATGGGTCTATCGAAAGCACCAGGTACTTTTATGCGCCTTATGAATCATGTCTTCCGCCCTTACATTGGTGTGTTTCTTGTGGTCTACTTTGATGATATCCTTGTTTTTAGCAAGTGTCTCAGAGAGCATGTCACCCATGTCCGAACCATTTTACAAACTCTTCGAAAAGAGCGTCTCTATGCTAATATGGAGAAATGCCTTTTTGGCATTGACAAGCTCGTTTTCTTGGGTTTTGTTGTATCTTCTAAGCGTGTTCATGTTGATGAGTCCAAGATCAATGCTATTAAGACTTGGCCACAGCCAACCAATTTGCAACAAGTGCGTAGCTTTCTTGGCCTTGCGAGTTTCTATCGCCGCTTTGTGAAAGATTTTAGCACCATTGCTTCTCCTTTGCATGCTTTGAGCAAGAAGAATGCACCTTTTGTTTGGGGACCATCCCAAGATATCGCTTTCAGTGAGCTTAAGAATTTGCTTACTCATGCTCCCGTGCTTGCTTTACCCAACTTTGACAAACCCTTTGAGATTCATTGCGATGCTAGCGGTAATGGCATAGGAGGTGTGTTAACGCAAGAGAAGCGCCCCATAGCTTACTTTAGTGAGAAACTCTCCGGCGCGCAACTCAATTACCCCATCTATGACAAAGAGCGATATGCTTTAGTCCGTGTTTTGCAGGAATGGGAACACTATCTTCGCCCTCATGAATTTATCATTCATACCGACCATGAAACGCTCAAGTATCTTAAGGGACAAACCAAGTTGAACAAGCATCATGCTAAATGGAGTGAATTCATTGAGTCTTTTCCTTATGTCATCAAGTACATTAAGGGTACGGAAAACATTGTGGCGGATGCCCTTTCCCACAAATGCATGCTTGTTACTCAACTTGAATTGGATGTTATTGGCTTTGAGCACATAAAGGACTTGTATGAGCATGATCCTACTTTCTCTACTCCGTATGCCAAGTGTTTGACGCACACCTCTTGGGAAGGCTATTATATCAAAGATGGATATCTTATGAGAGCTAACAAACATTGCATCCCCGAGTCTTCCCTTCGTTTGTTGCTTTTGCAGGAATCTCATGGAGGAGGCTTAATGGGACATTTTGGACGCGACAAGACATTCGCTACGCTCTCAAAGAACTACTATTGGCCCAAGATGTTTCGTGACGTCAACCGCTTCACCAACCGATGCTCTACATGTCGCAAAGCTAAGTCCAAAGCTCAATCCCATGGCCTTTATATGCCTCTACCAATTCCATATCAACCATGGGAAGACATTATTATGGACTTTGTACTTGGTTTTCCTAGCACTAGAAATGGGAAGGATTCGGTATTTGTAGTTGTGGACCATTTCTCAAAAATGGCACATTTCATTCCTTGCAACATGATAGACGATGCTACACATGTTGCTACTCTCTCTTGTAGGGAAATATTGCGTCTACACGGAGTGCCAAAGACGATCGTCCCGGACCGCGACGTCAAGTTCCTTAGCTACTTTTGGAAGACCCTATGCACCAAGCTTGAAATCAAGCTAGTCTTCTCCACGGCGTATCATCCACAAACCGACGGCCAAACGGAAGTTACCAACCGCACACTCTCCGCTCTACTTCGAGTACTCATCAAGAAGAACTTCAAGAGTGGGAGAAGTGCCTACCTATCACCGAGTTCGCCTACAACCGAGCAAGACACTCAACAACTGGCAAATCCCCCTACGAGG
This sequence comes from Triticum monococcum, assembly GCA_034509565.1. Classification (NCBI taxonomy): domain Eukaryota; kingdom Viridiplantae; phylum Streptophyta; class Magnoliopsida; order Poales; family Poaceae; genus Triticum; species Triticum monococcum. Next base: position 577,546,463 of record CM067847.1, read on the forward strand.
TCATCTACGGATTCAACCCTTTGTCCCCATTAGACATTCTCCCTCTACCACTCCAAGAGCGCATCAATTTGGACAAAAGTGCACGTGTGACTCATCTCAAGAAGGTTCATGAAGATACAAGACATACCATCGAGCGCCAAGTAAAACAACTTGCGACCAAGCTCAACATCAACAAGCACCCCATGGTCTTCAACATTGGTGATCTCATGTGACTACACCTTCGCAAGGACCGCTTTCCACAAGAACACAAGTCCAAGCTTCGACCACGAGCGGATGGACCCTCCAAGGTGCTTGCACGCTACAACGACAATGCCTACAAGATCGACATTCCACGCGACAAGTACTCCATGAGCGACATTGATGACCCACAAGTATAGGGGATCTATCGTAGTCCTTTCGATAAGTAAGAGTGTCGAACCCAACGAGGAGCAGAAGGAAATGATAAGCAGTTTCCAGCAAGGTATTCTCAGCAAGTACTGAAATAAGTGGTAACATATAGTTTTGTGATAGGATAATTTGTAACGAGCAACAAGTAACAAAAGTAAACAAAGTGCAGCAAGGTGGCCCAATCCTTTTTGTAGCAAAGGACAAGCCTGGACAAACTCTTATATGATGTAAAGCGCTCCCGAGGACACATGGGAATATCGTCAAGCTAGTTTTCATCACGTTCATATGATTCGCGTTCGGTACTTTGATAATTTGGTATGTGGGTGGACCGGTGCTTGGGTGCTGCCCTTACTTGGACAAGCATCCCACTTATGATTAACCTCTATTGCAAGCATCCGCAACTACAACAAAAGTATTAAGGTAAACCTAACCATAGCATGAAACATATGGATCCAAATCAGCCCCTTACGAAGCAACGCATAAACAAGGGTTTAAGCTTGTGTCACTCTAGCAACCCATCATCTACTTATTACTTCCCAATGCCTTCCTCTAGGCCCAAATAATGGTGAAGTGTCATGTAGTCGATGTTCACATAACACCACTAGAGGAGAGACAACATACATCTCATCAAAATATCGAACGAATACCAGATTCACATGACTACTAATAGCAAGACTTCTCCCGTGTCCTCAGGAACAAAAGTAACTACTCACAAAGCATAAACATGTTCATAATCAGAGGAGTATTAATATGCATATAGAATCTGAACATATGATCTTCCAGCAATTAAACTAACTAGCATCAACTACAAGGAGTAATTAACACTACTAGCAACCTACTAGCACCAATCCCGGACTTGGAGAAAAGAATTGGATACAAGAGATGAACTAGGGTTTTGAGATGAGATGGTGCTGATGAAGATGTTGATGGAGATTGCCCTCTCCCGATGAGAGGAGCGTTGGTGATGACGATGGCAATGATTTCCCCCTCCGGGAGTTAAGTTTCCCCGGCAGAACAGCTCTGCCAGAGCCCTAGACTGGTTCTGCCAAGGTTCCGCCTTGTGGCGGCGGAGTTTCGTCCGAGAAGATGGCTTATTATATTTTTCCCATCGAAAGACTCCATATAGCAGAAGATGGCCACCGGAGGGCCACCAGGGGGGCCACGAGGTAGGGGGGGCGTGCCCAGGGGGCTAGGGCGCGCCTCCCACCCTCATGGGAAGGGTGTGCCCCCTGGTGAAGTTCTTGCTCTCAGTATTTTTTATATATTTGGAAAATATCTTCCATGAAGTTTCAGGACTTTTGGAGTTGTGCAGAATAGGTCTCTAATATTTGTTCCTTTTCTAGCCCAGAATCCCAGCTGTCGGTATTCTCCCTCTTTATGTAAACCTTGTAAAATAAGAGAGAGTAGGCATAAGTATTATGACATAATGTGTAATAACAGCCCATAATGCAATAAATATCGATATAAAAGCATGGTGCAAAATGGACATATCAACTCCTCCAAGCTTAGACCTCGCTTGTCCTCAAGCGAAAAGCCGAAATCAAAAATATGTCCACATGTTTAGAGATAAAGGCGTTGATAAAAATAAAATACGGACATGAGGGCATCATGATCATTCTTAGAACAGCAACTCATATAATTCTTTGTCATATAATCTCTAATGCTAGAGTAATAATTCAATCACAATATCAAGTATGAATCGTAAACTTCATTGAAAACTAACAAACTACAATCTCAGTCATTGAAGCAATTGCAATTTATTGTAACATAGAAAAGAGTCAATGTATAAGAGCTTTTCAGCAAGTCCAGATACTCAACTATCATATAATCTTTCACAATTGCTGACACTCACGCAATACTTATGGGTATGGAGTTTTAATCAGACACAGAGAAAGATAGGGTCTTATAGTTTTGCCTCCCAACGTTTTACCTCAAGGGTAATGTCAACAGTAATAGTTCATGAAAACTCACATCCAATTAGCCATATATACCAAGATCTTTCCAACATATTGCTTGCCAAAGGATAAAATGTAAAAAGGAAGGGTGAAGATCACCACGACTCTTATGCAATGTAGGAGATGAAAGTAAAAGATAGGCCCTTCGCAGAGGGAAGCAAAGGTTGTCATGCGCTTTTATGGTTGAATGCACAAAATCTTAATGTGAAAGAATGTCACTTTATATTGCCACTTGTGATATGGACCTTTATTATGCAGTTCGTCGCTTTTATTACTTCCATATCACATGATTGTATAAAGCTTATTTCCTCTACACCAATCAATCATACATATTTAGAGAGCAATTTTTTATTGCTTGCACCGATGACAACTTACTTGATGGATCTTACTCAATCCATAGGTAGATATGGTGGACTCTTATGGCAAGACTAGTTTAAGGGTATTTGGAAGCACAAGTAGTATCTCTACTTGGTGCAATGAATTTGGCTAGCATGAGGGGGAAAGGCAAGCTCATCATGTTGGAAGATCCAAGACAATATAATTTATCTCAGATGTAAGAAAACATAACCCATTACGTTGTCTTCCTTGTCCAATGTCAACTCTTTAGCATGTCATATTTTAATGAGTGCTCACAATCATAAAAGATGTCCAAGATAGTATATTTATATGTGAAGACCTCTCTTTCTTTATTACTTCCTATTAATTGCAACGATGACCAAAACTGTGTTTTTCAACCCTCAACAACTTTTATTCATCATACTCTTTCTTTGTGAGCTCATTACTCTCCAAAAGACTCACATGATCTCTTTGTTTCTTTTTATTTCTTTCACTTTTCTTTTATTCCCTTAGGAACACGGAAAAATAATCAAGCCCTTGACTCAACACTAATCTTTATTATATAGCTCACGGACTCGATTAAATAGGAGGAGAATAAAGCAAAACTCACGACTAAATCATACTAAGAACTTTTACTCTACTAGATCAAGATATTACTAAAAGGATCGAACTAAAAAACGGTAAAGATAAAAGTGATGGTGATACGATACCGGGGCACTCCCCCAAGCTTGGTAGTTGCCAAGTGGAGTGCCCATACCCATGTGATTATGTCTCTCTTGTTGGTAAAGAAGGTGGGGATGTTTATGATGGATAGTCGCACATTGAGCGTAGGAGGTCTTCTAACTTGCGGATAATGCCCTTGAGTGCGATGATGTGCTCCTTCACCAAAATATTTTCACGTGTGAGATACTTATTTTGTATATGAGCTAACTCAATCATCTTGAAAGCTTCGATTTCTGTTAGGGTAAGAAGATTGTGATCCAGTTGAAGGGTGTCTTCTGTTGTCGGAACTTGGTCCTCCATGGCCTTCTTGATCCATTCATCCTTGTTGATCTCCATGGGTTCTTCTCTCTTCAGCTCTATCTTCATTAGCCAAGCATCGTTGCCCTCATGGTTGGAGGAGGAGGGAGATGACATAGTGCCTGGCCTTGACAACCCTGACAGAAAACATCTCAAAACAAAGACAAGAGATTTTTGCGTGATACGGGAGTCAAAACCTCCAGGAGATTATATAATGAATTTTTACCGACCAAAATATGTGTCGTGTACGAAAACGGAGTCCGGAGAGCACACGAGGTGCCCACGAGGTAGGGGGGCGCGCCTAGTAGGGTAGGGCGCACCCTCCACCCTCGTGGAGGCCTCGTGTCCTTCCCGGACTGCTTCTTATTTTTCCATTTTTCTAAATATTCCAAAACGGAGAAATATTGACTTAAAAACTATTTTGGAGTCGGTTTACTTACCATACCACATACCTATTCCTTTTCGGAGTCTGAAACGTTCCGGAAAGTGTCCCTTATGTATTCCTCCGGGGTTACGGTTTCAATAACATTGATTTCAACATTTATGGGATTACCTGAGATATAATGTTTGATTCTTTGACCGTTTACCACCTTCGGATTTGTGCCTTTGAAGTTGTTGATTTTTATGGCACTAGAACGGTAGACCTCCTCGATAACGTAAGGACCTTCCCATTTAGAGATAATTTTCCTGCAAAAAATCTTAAACGAGTGTTGTATAGCAATACATAATCACCTACATTAAAGTCACGCTTTTGTATCCTTTTGCCATGCCATCTTTTAACTTTTTCTTTAAACAACTTGGCATTTTCGTAGGCTTGGGTTCTCCATTCATCAAGTGAGCTAATATCAAATAACCTCTTCTCACCGGCAAGTTTAAAATCATAATTAAGTTCTTTAAAAGCCCAATAAGCCTTGTGTTCTCGTTCGAGAGGTAAGTGACATGCTTTTCCATAGACCATTTTATACGGAGACATACCCATAGGATTTTTATATGCAGTTCTATAGGCCCATAATGCATCATCTAGTTTCTTGGACCAATTCTTTCTAGACCTATTAACAGTCTTTTGCAAAATTTATTTGAGTTCTCTATTACTCAATTCTACTTGACCACTAGACTGAGGATGGTAAGGAGATGCAATTCTATGATTAACATCATATTTAGCAAGCATTTTACGGAAAGCACCATGAATAAAATGTGAACCACCATCAGTCATTAAATATCTAGGGACCCCAAATCTTGGAAAAATAACTTCTTTAAGCATTTTAATAGGAGTGTTATGATCAGCACTACTAGTTGGAATAGCTTCTACCCACTTAGTAACGTAATCAACAGCAACTAAAATATGTGTATAACCATTATAGGAAGGAAAGGGTCCCATATAGTCAAAGCCCCAAACATCAAATGGTTCAGTAACGAGTGAATAGTTCATAGGCATTTCTTGACGTCTACTAATATTACCAATTCTTTGACATTCATCACAAGATAAGACAAACTTACGGGCATCCTTGAAGAGAGTAAGCCAATAAAAACCAGATTGCAGTACCTTATGTGCAGTTCTATCTCCAGCATGGTGTCCTCCATAAGCTTCGGAGTGGCACTTGCGAAGGATCTGCTACTGTTCATGCTCAGGTACACAACGTCTAATAACACCATCCACTCCTTCTTTATAAAGATGTGGGTCATCCCAAATGTAATGCCTCAAATCATAGAAGAACTTTTTCTTTTGCTGCTATGTGAAACTAGGTGGTATAAACTTAGCAACAATGTAATTAGCATAATCAGCATACCATGGAGCAGTATGAGAAGTATTTATGACATTTAATTGCTCATCAAAAAAGCTATCATCAATAGGTAGTGGGTCATCAAGCACATTTTCTAACCTAGACATGTTGTCTACAACGGGGTTCTTAGCTCCTTTTCTATCAATATGCAAATCAAATTCTTGTAGCAAGAGAACCCATCTAATAAGTCTAGGTTTAGCATCTTTCTTTTCCATAAGATATTTAATAGCAGCATGATCAGTGTGAATAGTTACTTTAGAATCAACAATATAAGGTCTAAACTTATCACAAGCAAATACAACTGCTAAGAATTCTTTTTCAGTAGTTGCATAATTTCTTTGAGCATTGTCTAGAGTTTTACTAGCATATTGAATAACATTTAGTTTCTTATCAACTCTTTGTCCTAGAACAGCACCTACAGCATAATCACTAGCATCACACATAATTTCAAAGGGTAAATTCCAATCAGGTGGCTGAACAATAGGTGCAGAAATCAATGCTTTCTTAAGTATTTCAAATGCTTCTACACAGTCCTCATCAAAGACAAATGGTATATCTTTTTGTAATAAATTAGTCAGAGGCCGAGAGATTTTTGAGAAGTCCTTAATGAACCTCCTATAAAAACTGGCATGACCAAGGAAACTTCTTATACCTTTAATGTCCTTGGGACATGGCATCTTTTCAATAGCATCGACCTTGGCTTTGTCAACTTCAATACCTATTTCAGAAACTTTATGACCCAAGACAATACCTTCATTAACCATAAAGTGGCACTTTTCCCAATCCAAGACAAGATAAGTTTCTTCACATCTCTGCAAAACTCGATCAAGGTTGCTCAAGCAATCATTAAAAGAAGGTCCATAGACGGAAAAGTCGTCCATGAAAACCTCACAAATCTTTTCACAAAAGTCAGAGAATATAGCCATCATGCATCTTTGAAAGGTAGCAGGTGCATTACATAAACCAAAAGGCATACGTCTATAAGCAAAAGTACCAAAAGGGCATGTAAAAGTAGTCTTTGATTGATCTTTGGCTGACACAGGTATTTGAGAGAAACCAGAATAACCATCTAGAAAGCAAAAATGTGTATGTTTGGACAATCTTTCTAGCATTTGATCGATAAAAGGTAAGGGGTAATGATCCTTTTTAGTAGCCTTATTTAATTTGCGGAAATCGATTACCATCCTATAACCTGTAATAATTCTTTGAGGAATCAATTCATCTTTATCATTAGGAACGACAGTAATACCTCCCTTCTTGGGGACACAATGGGCAGGACTTACCCACTGACTATCAACAACGGGATAGATTATACCTGCCTCAAGGAGCTTTAGTATTTCCTTTCTTACCACTTCTTTCATTTTAGGATTCACCCGACGTTGATGATCACAAACTGGTTTAGCATTTTCTTCCAAATTAATTTTATGTTGACATAGAGTGGGACTAATGCCCTTAAGATCATCAAGAGTATACCCAACAGCAGCATGGTGCTTCTTCAGAGTTTTTAATAATCTCTCTTCTTCATGCTCTGAAAGGTTAGCACTAATAATAACAGGATATATATTTTTCTCATCAAGATAAGCATATTTAAGAGTATCAGGTAACGGTTTAAGCTCAAACACGGGATCACCCATGGGTGGAGGAGGATCCCCTAGGATTTCAACAGGTAAATTGTTTTTCAGAATAGGTTCCTATTTAAAGAATACTTCATCTAATTCCCTTCTTTCATTCATAAACATATCATTTTCATGGTCTAGAAAATATTGTTCTAAAGGATCACTAGGAGGTACGGCAATAGAAGCAAGACCAATAATTTCATCCTTACTAGGTAATTCTTCTTCACGGTGTTGTCTACTAAATTAATAAAAATTAAATTCATGAGTCATATCATCTAAACCGGTAGTAACAACATCTCTTTTACAATCTATGGTAGCATTAACAGTATTTAAGAAGGGTCTACCAAATATAATGGGACAAAAGCTATCTTGTGGGGAACCAAGAACAAGAAAATCAGCAGGATATTTAGTTTTCCCACACAAGACTTCAACATCTCTAACAATTCCCATTGGTGAAATAGTATCTCTATTGGCAAGTTTAATTGTGACATCAATATCTTCCATCTCAGCAGGTGCAATATCATGCATAACTTCTTTGTATAAGGAATAAGATATTGCACTAGCACTAGCACCCATATCACATAAGCCATGATAACGATGATCTCCTATTTTAACAGAAATAGCAAGCATGCCTACCACAGGTCTAGGTTTATCTTTATCACGGGGTTTAGCAATTCTAGCAGTTTCATCACAAAAATAAATAACATGCCCATCAATATTATCAGACAAGGAATCTTTAACAATAGCAATATTAGGTTCAACTTTAACTTGCTTAGGAGGTGTATATGTTTTAATATTGCTTTTATGAACCACAGTTGAAGCTTTAGCATGATCCTTTATCCTAACAGGGAAAGGTGGTTTCTCAACATAAGAAGTAGGAACAATAGGATCATTATAAGTGATAGTATTTTCTTCAACTTTAATAGGTGCAGCTACTTTTACTTCTATGGGAGGATGATATTTATGTTGGGGAACGTAGTAATTTCAAAAAAATTCCTACGCACACGCAAGATCATGGTGATGCATAGCAACGAGAGGGAGGGTGTTGTCCACGTACCCTCATAGACCGAAAGCGGAAGCGTTAGCACAACGCGGTTGATGTAGTCGTACGTCTTCACGATCCGACCGATCAAGTACCAAACACACGGCACCTCCGAGTTCTGCATACGTTCAACTTGATGACGTCCCTCGAGCTCCGATCCAGCCGAGTGTTGAGGGAGAGTTTCGTCAGCACGACGGCGTGGTGACGATGATGATGTTCTACCGACGCAGGGCTTTATCTAAGCACCGCTACGATATGATCGGGATGGATTATGGTGGAGGGGGGCACCGCACACAGCTAAGAGATCAAGATATCAATTGTTGTGTCTTTGGGGTGCCCCATGTTCGCGTATATAAAGGAGAGGAGGAGGGGGAGGGCCGGCCCTCTCTATGGCGCGCCCTAGGGGAGTCCTACTCCCACCGGGAGTAGGATTCCCCCTTTCCTAGTAAAACTAGGAGCCCTTCCAAGTAGTAGGAGTAGGAGGGAAGGAAAGGGAAGGGAAAAGGAGAAGGAAGGAAGGGGGCACCCCCCTCCCTAGTCCAATTCGGACCAGCCCATGGGGAGGGGTGCGGCAACCCTTTGAGGCCTTCCTCTCCTTTCCCGTATGGCCCATTAAGGCCCAATACGAATTCCCGTAACTCCCCGGTACTCCCGAAAATACCCGAATCACTCGGAACCTTTCCGATGTCCGAATATAGTCGTCCAATATATCGATCTTTACGTATCAACCATTTCGAGAGTCCTCGTCATGTCCCCAATCTCATCTGGCACTCCGAACTCCTTCGGTACATCAAAACACATAAACTCATAATATAACCGTCATCGAACTTTAAGCGTGCGGACCCTATGTGTTCGAGAACTATGTAGACATGACCGAGACACGTCTCCAGTCAATAACCAATAGCGGAACCTGGATGCTCATATTGGCTCCTACATATTCTACGAAGATCTTTATCGGTCAAACCGCACAACAACATACGTTGTTCCCTTTGTCATCGGCATGTTACTTGCCCGAGATTCGATCGTCGGCATCTCAATACCTAGTTCAATCTCGTTACCGGCAAGTCTCTTTACTCATTCCGTAACACATCATCCCGCAACTAACTCATTAGTTGCAATGCTTGCAAGGCTTATAGTGATGTGCATTACCGAGTGGGCCCAGAGATACCTGTCCGACAATCGGAGTGACAAATCCTAATCTCGAAATACGCCAACCCAACAAGTACCTTCGGAGACACCTGTAGAGCACCTTTATAATCACCCAGTTACGTTGTGACGTTTGGTAGGACACAAAGTGTTCCTCCGGTAAACGGGAGTTGCATAATCTCATAGTCATAGGAACATGTATAAGTCATGAAGAAAGCAATAGCAACAAACTAAACGATCAAGTGCTATGCTAACGGAATGGGTCAAGTCAATCACATCATTCTCTAATGATGTGACCTCGTTAATCAAATGACAACTCATGTCTATGGCTAGGAAACTTAACCATCTTTGATTCAACGAGCTAGTCAAGTAGAGGCATACTAGTGACATACTGTTTGTCTATGTATTCACACATGTATTATGTTTCCGGTTAATACAATTCTAGCATGAATAATAAACATTTACCATGATATAAGGAAATAAATAATAAATTTATTATTGCCTCTAGGGCATATTTCCTTCAGTCTCCCACTTGCACTAGAGTGAATAATCTATTTCACATCGCCATGTGATTTAACATCAATAGTTCACATCACCATGTGATTAACACCCATAGTTCACATCGTCATGTGACCAACACCCAAAGGGTTTACTAGAGTCAATAATCTAGTTCACATCGCTATGTGATTAATACCCAAAGAGTACTAAGGTGTGATCATGTTTTGCTTGTGAGGGAAGTTTAGTCAACGGGTCTGCCACATTCAAATCCGTATGTATTTTGCAAATTTCTATGTCAATAATGCTCTGCATGGAGCTACTCTAGCTAATTGCTCCCACTTTAAATATGTATCCAGATTGAGACTTTGAGTCATCTGGATCAGTGTCAAAACTTGCATCGACGTAACCCTTTACGACGAACCTTTTGCACCTCCATAATCGAGAAACATATCCTTATTCCACTAAGGATAATTTTGACCAATATCCAGTGATCTACTCCTAGATCACTATTGTACTCCCTTGCCAAACACAGGGCATGGTATATAATAGGTCTAGTACACAGCATGGCATAGTTTATAGAACCTATGGCTGAGGCATAGGGAATGACTTTCATTCTCTCTCTATCTTCTGCCGTGGTCGGGTTTTGAGTCTTACTCAGTTTCACACCTTGTAACACAGGCAAGAACTCTTTCTTTGACTGTTCCATTTTGAACTACTTCAAAATCTTGTCAAGGTATGTACTCATTGAAAAACTTATCAAGCGTCCTGATCTATCTTTATAGATCATGATGCTCAAATGTAATTAGCTTCACCGAGGTCTTTCTTTGAAAAACTCCTTTCAAACATTCCTTTATGCTTTGCAGAATAATTATACATTATCTCCGACCAACAATATGTCATTCACATATACTTATCAGAAATGCTGTAGTGCTCCCACTCACTTTCTTGTAAATACAGGCTTCATCGCATGTCTGTATAAAACTATATGCTTTTATCAACTTATCAAAACGTATATTCCAACTCCGAGATGCTTGCACCAGTCCATAGATGGATCGCTAGAGCTTGCATATTTTGTTAGTACCTTTAGGATTAACATAACCTTCTGGTTGCATCATATACAACTCTTTAATAAATCCATTAAAGAATGCAGTTTTATTTATCCATTTGCCAGATTTCATAAAATGCGGCAATTGCTAACATGATTCGGACAGACTTAAGCATAGATACGAGTGAGAAACTCTCATCGTAGTCAACACCTTGAACTTGTCGAAAACCTTTTTGCGACAATTCTAGCTTTGTAGATAGTAACACTACTATCAGTGTCCGTCTTCCTCTTGAAGATCCATTTAATCTCAATGGCTCGCCGATCATTGGGCAAGTCAATCAAAGTCCATACTTTGTTCTCATACATGGATTTCATCTCAGATTTCATGGCCTCAATCCATTTCACGGAATCTGGGCTCATCATCGCTTCCTCATTGTTTGTAGGCTCGTCATGGTCAAGTAACATGACCTCCAGAACAGGATTACCGTACCACTCTGGTGCGGATCTCACTCTGGTTGACCTACGAGGTTCGGTAGTAACTTGATCTGAAGTTACATGATCATCATCATTAGCTTCCTCACTAATTGGTGTAGTAGTCACAGGAATAGATTTATGTGATTAACTACTTTCCAATAAGGGAGCAGGTACAGTTACCTCATCAAGTTCTACTTTCCTCCCACTCACTTCTTTCGAGAGAAACTCCTTCTCTAGAAAGGATCCATTCTCAGCAATGAATATCTTGCCTTCGGATCTGTGATAGAAGGTGTACCCAACATTTTCTTTTGGGTATCCTATGAAGACGCACTTCTCCGATTTGGGTTTGAGCTTATCAGGTTGAAACTTTTTCACATAAGCATTGCAACCTCAAACTTTAAGAAATGTCAGCTTAGGTTTCTTGCCAAACCATAGTTCATATGGTGTCGTCTCAACGGATTTAGATGGTGCCCTATTTAACGTGAATGTAGTTGTCTCTAATGCATAACCCCAAAACTATAGCAGTAAATCAGTAAGAGACGTCATAGATCGCACCATATCTAATAAAGCACGGTTACGACGTTCGGACACACCATTACACTGTGGTGTTCCAGGTGGCGTGAGTAGTGAAACTATTTCACATTGTTTTAACTGAAGGCTAAACTCGTAACTCAAATATTTTACTTCTGCGATCATATCGTAGAAACTTTTATTTTGTTACAATGATTCTCCACTTCACTCTAAAATTCTTTGAACTTTTCAAATGTTTCAGACTTGTGCTTCATCAAGTAGATATACTCATATCTGCTCAAATCATCTGTGAAGATCAGAAAATAATGATACCTGCTGCGAGATTCAATATTCATCGGACCATATACATCAGTATGTATGATTTCCAAAAAATCTGTTGCTCGCTCCATTGTTCCGGAGAATCGAGTCTTAGTCATCTTGCCCATGAGGCATGGTTCGCAAGCATCAACTGATTCATAATCAAGTGATTCCAAAAGCCCATCAGCATGGATTTTCTTCATGCGCTCTACACCAATATGGCCTAAATGGCATTGTCACAAATAAGTTGCACTATAATTATTAACTTTGCATCTTTTGGCTTCAATATTATGAAAATGTGTATCACCACGATCGAGTTCCAACAAACCATTTTCATTGGGTGTATTACCATAGAAGGTTTTATTCATGTAAATAGAACAACAATTATTCTCTAACTTACATGAATAACCGTATTGCAATACACATGATCCAATCATATTCATGCTCAACGCAAACACTAAATAACATTTATTTTAGGTTTAACACTAATCCCGAAAGTATAGTGAGTGTGCGATGATGATCATATCAATCTTGGAACCACTTCCAGCACACATCGTCACTTCACCCTTAACTAGTCTCTGTTCATTCTGCAACTCCCATTTCGAGTTACTATTCATAGCAACTGAACTAGTATCAAATACTGAGGGGTTGCTATAAACACTAGTAAAGTACACATCAATAACATGTATATCAAATATACCTATGTTCACTTTGCCATCCTTCTTATCCGCCAATTACTTGGGGTAGTTCCTCTTCCAGTGACCAGTCCCTTTGCAGTAGAAGCACTCAGTTTCAGGTTTAGGTCCAGACTTGGGTTTTTTCACTTGAGCAGCAACTCGCTTGCCGTTCTTCTTGAAGTTCCCCTTTCTTCCCTTTGCCCCTTTACTTGAAACTAGTGGTTTTGTTTACCATCAACACTTGATGCTTTTCTTGATTTCTACCTTCATCGATTTCAGCATCACGAAGAGCTTTGGAATCGTTTCCGTTATCCCTTGCATATTATAGTTCATCACGAAGTTCTACTAACTTGGTGATGGTGACTGGAGAATTCTAGAAATCACTATTTTATCTGGAAGATTAACTCCCACTTGATTCAAGCGATTGTAGTACCCAGACAATCTGAGCACATGCTCACTGCTTGAGTTATTCTCCTCCATCTTTTAGCTATAGAACTTGTTGGAGACTTCATATCTCTCAACTCGGGTATTTGCTTGAAATATTAACTTCAACTCCTGGAACATCTCATATGTTCCATGACGTTCAAAACGTCTTTGAAGTCCCGATTCTAAGCCGTTTAAGCATGGTGCACTAAACTATCAAGTAGTCATCATATTGGGCTAGCCAAACGTTCATAATGTCTGCATCTTCTCCTGCAATAGGTCTTTCACCTAGCGGTGCATCAAGGACATAATTCTTCTATGCAGCAATGAGGATAAACCTCAGATCATGGATCCAATCTGCATCATTGCTACTAACATCTTTCAACTTAGTTTTCTCTAGGAACATATCAAAAAATAAAACATGGGAGCTAAACGCGAGCTATTGATATACAACATAGATATGCTAATACTACCAGGACTAAGTTCATGATAAATTTAAGTTCAATTAATCATATTACTTAAGAACTCCCACTTAGAAATACATCCATCTAATCTTCTAAGTGATCACGTGATCCAAATCAACTAAACCATAACCGATCATCACGTGAAATGGAGTAGTTTTCAATGGTGAACATCACTATGTTGATCATATATACTATATGATTCACGATCGACCTTTCGGTCTCAGTGTTCCGAGGCCATATCTGCATATGCTAGGCTCGTCAAGTTTAACCTGAGTATTCTGCATGTGCAAAACTGGCTTGCACCCATTGTAGATGGACGTAGAGCTTATCACACCCGATCATCACGTGGTGTCTGGGCATAACGAACATTGACAATGGTGCATACTCAGGGAGAACACTTTTATCTTGAAATTTAGTGAGAGATCATCTTATAATGCTACCGTCAATTAAAGCAAGATAGGATGCATAAAAGATAAACATCACATGTAATCAAAATGTGTGACATGATATGGCCATCATCATCTTGTGCCTTTGATCTCCATCTCCAAAACATCGTCATGATTTCCATCGTCACTGGCATGACACCATGATCTCCATCATCTTGATCTATATCAATGTGTCGTCACATGGTCGTCTCGCCAACTATTGCTCTTGCAACTATTGCTATCGCATAGCGATAATTGTAAAGCAATTATTTGGCACTTGGATCTTATGCAATAGAGAGACAACCATAAGGCTTCTGCCAGTTGCCGATAACTTCAACAAAACATGATCATCTTATACAACAACTTATATCTCATCACGTCTTGACCATATCACATCACAACATGCCCTGCAAAAACAAGTTAGACGTCCTCTACTTTGTTGTTGCGAGTTTTATGTGGCTGCTACGGGCTTAGCAAGAACCGTTCTTACCGACGCATCAAAACCACAACGATAGTTTGTCAAGTTGGTGCTGTTTTAACCTTCTCAAGGACCTGGCGTAGCCACACTCGGTTCACCTAAATTTGGAGAAACTGACACCCGCCAGCCACCTGTGTGCAAAGCACGTCGGTAGAACCAGTCTCGCATAAGCGTACGCGTAATGTCGGTCCGGGCCGCTTCATCCAAAAATACCGCCGAACCAAAGTATGACATGCTAGTAAGCAGTATGACTTATATCGCCCACAACTCACTTGTGTTCTACTCGTGCATATTACATCAACGCATAAAACCTGGCTCGGATGCCACTGTTGGGGAACATAGTAATTTCAAAAAAATTCCTATGCACACATAATATCATGGTGATGCATAGCAACGAGAGGGAGAGTGTTGTCCACGTACCCTCGTAGACCGAAAGCGGAAGCGTTAGCACAACGCGATTGATGTAGTCGTACGTCTTCACAATCCGACCGATCAAGCACCGAACACATGGCACCTCCGAGTTCTGCACACGTTCAACTCGATGACGTCCCTCGAGCTCCGATCCAGCCGAGTGTTGAGGGAGAGTTTCGTCAGCACGACGGCGTGGTGACGATGATGATGTTCTACCGACGCAGGGATTCGCCTAAGCACCGCTACGATATGATCGAGGTGGATTATGGTGGAGGGGGGCACCGCACATGGCTAAGAGATAAAGAGATCAATTGTTGTGTCTTTGGGGTGCCCCCCTGTCCCCGTATATAAAGGATTGGAGGAGGGGGAGGTCTGGCCCTCTCTATGGCGCGCCCTAGGGGAGTCCTACTCCCACCGGGAGTAGGATTCCCCCTTTCCTAGTAGAACTAGGAGCCCTTCCAAGTAGTAGGAGTAGGAGGGAAGGAAAGGGAAGGGAAAAGGAGAAGGAAGGAAGGGGGCGCCCCCCTCCCTAGTCCAATTCGGACCAGCCCATGGGGAGGGGTGCGGCCTTCCTTTGAGGCCTTTCTCTCCTTTCCCGTATGGCCCATTAAGGCCCAATACGAATTCCCGTAACTCCCCGGTACTCCCGAAAATACCCGAATCACTCGGAACCTTTCCGATGTCCGAATATAGTCGTCCAATATATCGATATTTATGTCTCGACCATTTCGAGACTCCTCGTCATGTCCCCGATCTTATCCGGGACTCCGGACTCCTTCAGTACATCAAAACACATAAACTCATAATATAACCGTCATCGAACTTTAAGCGTGCGGACCCTAAGGGTTCGAGAACTATGTAGACATGACTGAGACACGTCTCCGGTCAATAACCAATAGGGGAACCTGGATGCTCATATTGGCTCCTACATATTCTACGAAGATCTTTATCGGTCAAACCGCATAACAACATACGTTGCCCTTTGTCATCGGTATGTTACTTGCCCGAGTGGGCCCAGACCGACATTAGTTGTTCAATCTCATTACCGGCAAGTCTCTTTACTTGTTCCATAACACATCATCCTGCAACTAACTCATTAGTTGCAATGCTTGCAAGGCTTATAGTGATGTGCATTACTTAGTGGGCCCAGAGATACATCTCCGACAATCGGAGTGACAAATCCTAATCTCGAAATATGCCAACCCAACAAGTACCTTCGGAGACACCTGTAGAGCACCTTTATAATCACCCAGTTACGTTGTGACGTTTGGTAGCACACAAAGTGTTCCTCCGGTAAACGGGAGTTGCATAATCTCATAGTCATAGGAACATGTATAAGTCATGAAGAAAGCAATAGCAACAAACTAAACGATCAATTGCTATGCTAACGGAATGGGTCAAGTCAATCACATCATTCTCTAATGATGTGACCCCATTAATCGAATGACAACTCATGTCTATGGCTAGAAAACTTAACCATCTTTCATTCAACGAGCTAGTCAAGTAGAGGCATACTAGTGACATACTATTTGTCTATGTATTCACAAATGTATTTTGTTTCCGGTTAATACAATTCTAGCATGAGTATTAACATTTACCATGATATAAGGAAATAAATAATAACTTTATTATTTCCTCTAGGGCATATTCCCTTCAATTTAAACCACTTCTCCTTGGGGAGATCAACATAGGCAACAAAAGATTCACAGAAAGAAGTTACTATCTCAGAGTCAAGTCCATATTTAGTGCTAAATTTACGAAAAATATCGGTATCCATAAAAGATTTAACACAATCAAAACTAGGTGTCATACCTGACTCCTTACCATTGTCGAGGTCCCAATCTTCAGAGCTTAGTTTAATTCTTTCCAATAAATCCCATCTGAATTCAATAGTCTTCATCATAAAAGAGCCAACACAAGAAGTATCAAGCATGGTGCGATTGTTACCAGAAAGCCGAGCATAAAATTTTTGAATAATCATTTCTCTTGAGAGCTCATGATTGGGGCATGAGTATAACATTGATTTAAGCCTCCCCCAAGCTTGAGCGATTCTTTCTCCTTCGCGAGGCCAAAAATTATATATATAATTGCGATCACGATGAACAAGATGCGTAGGATAAAACTTCAGATGAAATTCCAATTTCAATCGTTTGGAATTCCAAGACCCCATATCATCACATAGCCTATACCATGTCGATGCATCTCCCCTCAAAGATAAAGGGAAGAACTTCTTCTAACAACATCTCCGGGTACACCTGCAAGCTTAAATAATCCACAAACTTCATCCACATATATCAGATGTTCATCAGGATGTTTTGTTCCATCTCCTAAAAAATGATTAGCTAGTAGTTTTTCTATCATACCCACGGGAACTTCAAAGAAAGCATTTTCATTTTCATTTTCAGTAGGTTCAGTAGGTTAAGGATCAACTCTTTGCTCTACTGGTCGGGGTGAAGATACCCCGAACAAGCCCCTCGGAGGATTACTTTCCATGGTGACAAGTGACAGTAAATTTCAGCACACTATATAAATTTTTCCTTACCAAATTCCACCTACCAATGGCGCTTCACTCCCCGGCAACGGCACCAGAAAAGAGTCTTGATGACCCACAAGTATAGGGGATCTATCGTAGTCCTTTCGATAAGTAAGAGTGTCGAACCCAACGAGGAGCAGAAGGAAATGATCAGCGGTTTCCAGCACGGTATTCTCTGCAAGTACTGAAATAAGTGGTAACAGATAGTTTTGTGATAGGATAATTTGTAACGAGCAACAAGTAATAGAAGTAAATAAAGTGCAGAAAGGTGGCCCAATCATTTTTGTAGCAAAGTACAAGCCTGGACAAACTCTTATACGATGTAAAGCGCTCCCGAGGACACATGGGAATATCGTCAAGCTAGTTTTCATCACGTTCATATGATTCGCGTTCGGTACTTTGATAATTTGGTATGTGGGTGGACCGGTGCTTGGGTGTTGCCCTTACTTGGACAAGCATCCCACTTATGATTAACCTCTATTGCAAGCATCCGCAACTACAACAAAAGTATTAAGGTAAACCTAACCATAGCATGAAACATATGGATCCAAATCAGCCCCTTACAAAGCAACACATAAACTAGGGTTTAAGAATCTATCACTCTAGCAACCCATCATCTACTTATTACTTCCCAATGCCTTCCTCTAGGACCAAATAATGGTGAAGTGTCATGTAGTCGACGTTCACATAACACCACTAGAGGAGAGACAACATACATCTCATCAAAATATCAAACGAATACCAGATTCACATGACTACTAATAGCAAGACTTCTCCCATGTCCTCAGGAACAAAAGTAACTACTCACAAAGCATAGACATGTTCATAATCAGAGGGGTATTAATATGCATATAGGATCTGAACATATGATCTTCCACCAATTAAACCAACTAGCATCAACTACAAGGAGTAATTAACACTACTAGCAACCTACTAGCACCAATCCCGGACTTGGAGACAAGAATTGGATACAAGAGATGAACTAGGGTTTTGAGATGAGATGGTGCTGATGAAGATGTTGATGGAGATTGCCCTCTCCCGATGAGAGGAGCGTTGGTGATGACGATGGCGATGATTTCCCCCTCCGGGAGGGAAGTTTCCCCGGTAGAACAGCTCAGCCAGAGCCCTAGATTGTTTCTGCCAAGGTTCCGTCTCGTGGCGGCGGAGTTTCATCTGAGAAGATGGCTTATTATTTTTTTCCCATCGAAAGACTCCAAATAGCAAAAGATGGCCACTGGAGGGCCACCAGGGAGCCCACGAGGTAGGGGGCGCGCCCAGGGGGTAGGGCGCACCCCCACCCTCGTGGGCAGGGTGTGGCCCCCCTGGTGAAGTTCTTGCTCTCAGTATTTTTTATGTATTTGGAAAACATCTTCCGTGAAGTTTCAGGACTTTTGGAGTTGTGCAGAATAGGTGTCTAATATTTGCTCCTTTTCCAGTCCAGAATCCCAGCTACCGACATTCTCCCTCTTTATCTAAACCTTGTAAAATAAGAGAGGATAGGCATAAGTATTGTGACATAATGTGTAATAACAGCCCATAATGCAATAATATCGATATAAAAGCATGATGCAAAATGGACGTATCAGACATCTTCAACGTAAAAGATCTCTCTCCCTACCATGGTGATGAAGAATTTGATCCAAGGACGGATCTTCCCCAAGGGAGGGGAGATGATGCGGAGCATCCCAAGGTCATCCCCATGGACCTACCATTGTCTCACCAAGTGCCTAGCGGACCCATGACATGAGCATGTGCAAGAGCTCTTGAAACCGAGGTGACATCTCTCCTCTCACATTTCCACTTTCATGCACATGAGACGTGGCTACTACCTCATACGGACAATTTGTGCATACTCAGGTATCATGGAGAAGCTAAGGAGCAAGGAGAATAAGAAGAGGAAGATGGACATGAAGACAGATAAGAAGAAGTGATGAAGAAGAAGCTACAGGTTCCGGACGTCCGCTCGCCACTGGATGTCCGACGATCTCCAGGCTCCGGACGTCCGGCCCTCTCCGGACGACCGGCGCCACCACACTCGAGCCAAATCTATGGATTTCCGGAGTCAAACGGACGACCGACGCCCAGACGTGCGACCCCGACCGGACGTCCGACCGAAGACCACTCGAGCCGAATCTACGGATGTCCGACATGCACCGGACATCTGGACCATCGCGAGCCTCCAGACGACCGGTGACTCCCGGACATCCGACGCCTGTGTGTTGTTTCGTGTTGGGCCACAGCCCATGTACCCCTTCGCCCCCCCTCTTTTACACTAAGACTATATATAGACCTCCTATTCCTTCTAGCTAGGGTCAGCAAGGGATTAGCTCATATTTCGTGTGAGAGCTTTGCTCATCCACTTGGTTACCTTCTCCTCGGAGATTCGAGCCTCCACCGGAGAAGATCCCCCAAGTGGACTCAAGACCCCTTGTGACGCCCGGATAATTAGGCTACAGTAATCCCGCGTTAACGATGCCACGTCACCTTGGTTACTGTTGGTGATCTTGCATTAATTCGAAACCATTTCAAAATTCAAATTCAAATTAATGTCAACAAGAAATTTTTTTTTTAAAAAAATTTGAAACAAAAATGTTCGGTGGTTGCTGAATATTACAAGGGTAATTGTAGTGCAACAAACATATTTTAGAAAATGCCTAAAAGACTTAAAATGAAATAAAACGGTATAGAAAATAAATAACAAAAAGAAAATACAAAACAGAAAACAAACCAACAAAAAAACAGAAAACCCCCAGGCCAATTGGGCCTCAGCCCAGCCAGTGGCCTGCCAGGCCGGCCCACTTACCCCCCTGCCTATAACCCGTCTGGGCGACCAAACCCTAACCCCCCACCGACACCACTTCCCCCCCACTCCCCTCCGTCCCGATCTGGACGCCGCCGCCCCAGCGCCCGTTGCCATCGCCACTGCACCACGACCAGGGCGCCCGGCGCCAACGCCGTGCTTGCCGCCCTCGTCCCCGTCGCCCACGCCGGAGCCTTCCAGCCTCGTCCCTCTCCTCTCCCGCAAGCCCGAGCGTCGCCATGGCCGTGCCACCGTGGAGCTCGCGGCTACCGTGCCCCGTTCGTCTCCCCGACGTGTCCCCGAGCTTCTCTGGCGACCGCTGCTTCACCTGCACCGACTGGACCGAGCCGAGAACCCCTGCATCGTCCCCAACGCCGTCGTCATCAACCTGCGGCCGCCTGCATCGCCGCCATCGATTCGCTCCGGCAAGCCCTCCCCGAGCCCGCTCTCGCACACCTGCAGGCTCACTGTGAGCCCCTACTCCTTCCCTCTCGCTCGCATCGCCGTTAGACTGCCTGTAGGACGCCCCCCCCCCCCCCCACCGTGCCCGGAGCTCGCTCCGCCGTGGCCTCCCCCTGCCACGGTTCCCTACCGCCGTCGCCGTGCCCTGCCACTGCCCCGCGGCGCCGTTCCCCCTGTCGCCTCGACCCGTGCTGCCTCCCGCCAGCCCCCCCTGTTCTACCTCACGCTGCCGCCCCGCCTCGCTCAACTGCGGGCGCCTACCTCCGCTGCCCCCTCGTCGTGCTGCTCCGGCGCCCTCCCGTGGCCGGCGCCCCCTGGTAGCCTGGGCGTGCGCCCAAACGGGCTAGCGCCCAGCGCCCGCACGCCTGTACCCCAGCACCCATGACCCGCATCGCCCCCATGGGCCTATGACAAAGGGGGCCCACCCCAAAGAACGTTAAAAAAAAGAGAATTAAAAGATAAAAATAATTAAAATAATAATAATAATTAATTAATTAATTAATTAATTAAGGAATTAATTAAATTAATTAATTATAATTAGATTAACCTAATCACTAATTAACCTAATTAATAGTTAGTTAATTAAAACAGTTTATGACAGGTGGGTCCCACTGGACCCACATGTCAGTTTGACCCAGTCAACTCTGTTGACTGCTGACGTCAGCATGACATCATGCTGATGTCATTAATTTATTTTCGAATTAATTTAAATAATTAATTAAAAATTCCAGAAATTAATAAAATCTTTAGAAAATCATATCTTTTAATCCGTAACTCGGATTAAAATGTTTTCAACATGAAAGTTTCTCAGAACGACGAGACGATTCCGAATACGCAACCCGTTCGTCCGCCACACCTCCCTAACCTATCGAACTCGCAACTTTCCCCCTTCGGCTCCTCTGCCCGAAAACGCAAAACACCGGGGATACTTTCCCGGATGTTTTCCCCCTTCGCCGATATCACCTCCTACTGCGTTAGGTCACCCCTAGCACGGCGTATCACCATGTTATGCTTTGTGTTGCTTTGATTCCTCTGTTATTTATTATGTTCCCCCTCCGTTACTTTTTCCGGTAGACCCCGAGACCGCTGCCGGTACCCCTGTGATCGACTACGGTGTTGACGACCACTCTCTCTTGCCAGAACAACCAGGCAAGCCCCCCCTTTGATCACCAGATACCGCCTACTCTTCTCTATACTGCTTGCATTAGAGTAGTTTAGCATGTTACTGCTTCCCGTTAATCCTATACTGATGCATAGCCTGTCCTTGCTACTACTGTTGTTACCTTTACCTGCAAACCTAATGCTTAGTATAGGATGCTAGTTTATCACCAGTGGCCCTACATTCTTGTCCGTCCGCCATGCTATACTACTGGGCCGTGATCACTTCGGGAGGTGATCACGGGCATAGGCTATATACTTTACACTGTTACTTTACATGTGGTACTGTTCGGAGATGGGGGCTGAAGGGGCAGGTGGCTCCATCCCGGTAGAGGTGGGCCTGGGTTCCCGACGGCCCCCGTCTGTTACTTTGTGGCGGAGCGACAGGGCAGGTTCAGACCACCTAGGAGAGAGGTGGGCCTGGCCCTGGTCGGCGTTCGCGGATACTTAACACGCTTAACGAGATCTGGGTATTTGATCTGAGTCTGGCCATTTGGTCTATACACACTAACCATCTACGTGGGAGTAGTTATGGGTATCCCGGCGTCGTGGTATCAGCCAAAGCCTTCTTGACGTCAGCGACGGAGCGGCGCGCGCTGGATTGGACTGGAACGCCACTAGGCTAGGTCTGCTTCCGGCCGCCCTCGCAACGTGCAGGTGTGCTAAGGGCGATGGGCCCAGACCCCTGGGCGCTTAGGTTTAGACCGGCGTGCTGACCTCTCTGTTGGTCTAGGTGGGGCTACGACGTGTTGATCTTCCGAGGCCGGGCATGACCCAAGAAAGTGTGTCCGGCCAAATGGGATCGAGCGTGTTGGGTATGTGGTGCACCCCTGCAGGGAAGTTTATCTATTCGAATAGCCGTGTCCCTCGGTAAAAGGACGACCCGGAGTTGTACCTTGACCTTATGACAACTAGAACCGGATACTTAATAAAACACACCCTTCCAAGTGCCAGATACAACCGGTGGTCGCTCTCTCACAGGGCGACGAGGGGAGGATCATCGGTTAGGTTTATGCTATACGATGCTACTTGGAGGACTTCAGTCTACTTTCTTCTACATGTTGCAAGACGGAGGCTGCCAGAAGCGTAGTCTTCGAAAGGATTAGTTATCCCCCTCTTATTCTGGCTTTCTGCAGTTCAGTCCACATATGATACCCTTACTCCATTTGATACCCATGCATATGTAGTGTAGCTCCTTGCTTGCGAGTACTTTGGATGAGTACTCACGGTTGCTTTCTCCCCCCTTTCCCCCCCTTTCCTTTCTTTCTGGTTGTCGCAACCAGATGTTGGAGCCCAGGAGCCAGACGCCACCGTCGACGACGACCCCTACACCGGAGGTGCCTACTACTACGTGATGCCCGCTGACGACGACCAGGAGTAGTTAGGAGGATCCCAGGCAGGAGGCCTGCGCCTCTTTCGATCTGTATCCCAGTTTGTGCTAGCCTTCTTAAGGCAAGCTTGTTTAACTTATGTCTGTACTCAGATATTGTTGCTTCCGCTGACTCGTCTATGATCGAGCTCTTGTATTCGAGCCCTCGAGGCCCCTGGCTTGTAATATGATGCTTGTATGACTTATTTTATTTGTAGAGTTGTGTTGTGATATCTTCCCGTGAGTCCCTGATCTTGATCGTACACGTTTGCGTGTATGATTAGTGTACGATTAAATCGGGGGCGTCACAAGTTGGTATCAGAGCCGACTGCCTGTAGGAATCCCTCTTCCACACTCCTTGGCCGAAGTCGAGTTTAGACATTACAAAACTTTTACTAACATGGCTGTGCGGCTTACGGGCCCACGTCGCCATCTGGGTGGTATTAGGATCTTTTACTCCTCGATCCTTACTCTGGGACTCTGAGCTCTCTTCTATTCGGGTTAAATGAATTTTGCTAAATCTAACATTAGGATCTCGTTATCACATTCACCCGGAGAGCCCCTTATTACTGATGATCATCTGCTGTACGTGAAGACCCTGAAGATACTCTCCGCTGTTAACCCGAGAACTTGTGTTCATCGCGTTTGCAATTCCCCTTCAACTGTCAACCCTTGTGGATAACTACTTGCAGTTGTTATTCTTACATTCATCCCCAGTTGGTCTTGTTATTACAAGATACCCCGTAATACTTGTCGTTGTTTCGATAATCCTTTGAGCTTACTGCCTTGTTGTTCCTTGTCACCTGAATACCCCTATGGATATTCTCGCACTTATCGAGTATCCGCTCACCCCCAGTTGTTCATGTGTTTCACAATGGCCTTCGAAATACTATTCGATCTTCCGAAAATCCTTGGCAGCTTATTGCTCTTGAAATTCTTTGCTTGCTTGCATTATGGTTAATCCCATAAGTATAGTAATCTTATTGGCATTCTTTGCCACCGTCATTTTGATCCTATTGATTCAACATGAGTGCGAATGCATGCAATCATCAGTCAGATCCTAGAATTCATCCTTCCGGCTCAGATGCCAGTTTAAACATGAGCTGGATCTCGACCAATCAATTGACCATCGATCGTACCCTTAAGGCTATTCAACTTATCCATCCCCGATCAGAGCATTGCTTCTGATCCCTTGTCTTGGAATTGATAATTCCTTTGCATTTGAGCCTTGAATTAGTCAGTTGTTTCTAAAGTCTGATCTCCTTGCATTGTTTCTCCCTCTGGTTGAGTACCGATGCTCGCACCAGATTCCTTGAGAACCACCAGATCATTTGCGGGATTTTACCCGACAACGTCCTTCATATTCAATAAGTCTGTGAGCCTTTCCTCGGATACATAATACCTTTGGTAAATTGTATCCTCTGCTTTCTCAAACATGCTCTACTATCGAGCTGGTGTTATTTATTCTTGAAATTTGTGGTATATACTCCTAAGATACCCTGATGGGTTGAACATATGCCTTCTCTAAACTGTGTGAACTCGAAAGTTTTCACGAGTCATACTCTTCTGGTATTTTGCTAGATAAAATTTCTATACTATAGCTTCATCAAAAGCGAGAAGTAAAATGAAAGGTTATGCATGGAAGAATTGGGAGTCGACCTTGAGCCTTTGCGTTCATGCCCATGGACCCGATGTGAAACTTATCATCGAAGCTTCTTGTAAATGATATTAGTTCCCTTGGTATAAGTTCATCTTATATCTGGGATCCAACCTTTTACAATCATGGTTCCGACCATGTTCTCTTTTAAATACCATTTTCGATGCAAGTGTAAGCACTTGTCTCATGTGGATCAATACCTCGGTCCAACCTCTACTTTGATCCGTCTTCGAGTATTACCCCCTGGTAACTCGAGATTATCACAGAACTGCATAACCTCTTATGAGTTCTTCATCAAGTACTACATCCTCACTGATTACAATTTTCACGGGCCCCGAGTTTTTTTTAAACACTCAAAGACACCGATAACTAAACCAAATCCGCATTATGGTTCAACAACTCTTACTAATATTCTTTGCTTACGAATTTGTACTCGACCATGTCATTCCTAGCCCGATCGGCTATATCATTATCGTGCTAAATCTTAACTGTGCTACCTGGCCCTTCTTCCCGGAGCACAATTTTCGATGATGAGTTAAGCTTACATCGACTTTCCTCATCATATCTTTTTGCCTTGAACAACAAGCTGGATTCCGAGTTTGTGACGTACTTGTGGTTCCAACTTTTTGCTTCATCATTCCTTTGACTTGATGTCATCGCCGATCGATTACACCTTCATGAAATCTCTCGACAATTCTGTTGTGATCATCATCAGCATTCTGAGTTCTTGCAGGATATCAATTGAATTCATGATGAGAAATATCATCCTTGCCCCTCGATGATTTGTGTTATCATCGGCAACATTCTTGCCTTCCCCCCCAACACAAACCTGTTCATGTTTTGTGTTGTACCTTAATTTCCTTGCTATCTAGCTTAGGTTATGATCTACCTTGTAGTACTACTGTCCTCTATATCAAGAATGTTGTGAGAGTTTCACCACCTCTTAAGAAATTCTTATTACAGTGATGCTTCTCGCCATCACCATTCTTTTCTTGGCCCCTGTGTTGAGTGAACTCTGTTGTGGGAATTTGATATCTCTAGGAACCCTATTGTTTTGAAGTGAATGGCCGATAGTTTCGTTATCGAATCACCATTCTAACTTTGATCGTCCTACTTGGTCCATATCTCCAGGTGCATTTTCGTTCAATATTTAATTGTGGAAATCCATCCTTTGGAAATCTTGATGAATTGTCGCTGAGTTCATCAGCCACCTCCTCATCCTCTCCTTGGTTTACCGATGAAATCTTGTTTTGGAACTCGCTTCCATAGTTCATTGCTCGATAATCTTATAATGTCATCTCGTCAATTGTGTTGCACCTTTTCTTCACAGACATCCCGAGTCGGAGGTATCCTGACGCCTATCAGATCTGAATCTCGGTCAGATATGATGGTTGGAACATATTTTCAAGAGTTATAACATTGGACTTTATACGAATCGGTAAGGTGATGTCATGCCTAGCACACCTGGCCGGAGGACCTATTGTTATAGTTTCCTTTTCAGCAAGGTTATCCATTCTTCCATGAGAAAATTGTAAAACTTATTCTATAAGTTGTTTCCGATGGATCCTTTGTATCCAAAGTCTGACCTTTGCTCGAAGCCCATGTCAGTGCTATATCGACGCATGTCGGTGGTACTCCAATTTTCAACAAGAACGTTTGAAGCCCAATGCTTAATTTTCTTGGTCAATTATCCAAACACCGCTGTATGGGTAACGTCATGAAATTCCTCTCTCCTTACCTAAATGGTTTTCTACCTTCTATCTGGTCTTGGATATCATGCTCTGCTTGTCCTTGGGAAGGATATATCCCTGAAATATGTGTTTAAACACATTTTCCTTTCCATTGTTCTGTTTAACCTTTCTTGTGATCCATATGAACTAAGCAGTATTATTCTCCTGCTTATGTAAACATCTCGGTGTACAATCCTGTCAGCAAGACCCTGTTACTATTGTTAATGACATTCCGGTAGCCACCGATGGACGTGAACTTTGCCTATTGGTCCGCCTCGTTCAACGAGCAGGAAAATGGTTCTCTTCGTCCCTCGCCCTTGGCGTCGATGTTGTTGCCGACGTAACTGATAGGCTGATCCTCTGACATGCCTTGCTATCATGACCATGCAAGATGTCAATGCCCATCCCTATTTTAACCCACCTGGTGGGCCCATAACCCACAGTTCCACAGGATCGAAACTTGACTCTCCTGTACACCCTGTTGCCAAAGTTATTCCTCACGCGTGGCTTCGTAAGTACTACACGAGCCACCTTTAGAAAGATCATCAATTCTGGTATCAGACACAATACTTATTCCCATTGCTCTGAACCCCTTTCACACTATGTTTCAGGCAATGAACGATTGCCTATCCGCTCAAAACTTCTTATTGCACTGTCCTACTTTGCTCTCGATGTGTATCATTTGTTCAACTCGAGAGATACTCATATGTTTGTTCTTGGGATACCCCAGATGATTTTCCCTTATAACATCCTATCATTGTAGGGCTGCCCCTTTCCTATTCGTAAGTACGATGGAGTTCCTCGAAGAAAGGACGACAACTTCATCATGATGCATTGGAATAAAGAACTGAAGACATCAACGAAGGGAATTAACTTCTTCGAGAAGATCCATTAGCATATCGTAACCAGAACTTTCCCCTTACTCCCCTTTTAAATCTCGGGACGAGATTTCTTGTAGTGGAGGAGAATTGTGACGCCCGGATAATTAGGCTACAGTAATCCCGCGTTAACGATGCCACGTCACCTTGGTTACTGTTGGTGATCTTGCATTAATTCGAAACCATTTCAAAATTCAAATTCAAATTAATGTCAACAAGAAATTTTTTTAAAAAAAAAATTGAAACAAAAATGTTCGGTGGTTGCCGAATATTACAAGGGTAATTGTAGTGCAACAAACATATTTTAGAAAATGCCTAAAAGACTTAAAATGAAATAAAACGGTATAGAAAATAAATAACAAAAAGAAAATACAAAACAGAAAACAAACCAACAAAAAAAACAGAAAACCCCCAGGCCAATTGGGCCTCAGCCCAGCCAGTGGCCTGCCAGGCCGGCCCACTTACCCCCCTGCCTATAACCCGTGTGGGCGACCAAACCCTAACCCCCCACCGACACCACTTCCCCCCCACTCCCCTCCGTCCCGATCTGGACGCCGCCGCCCCAGCGCCCGTTGCCATCGCCACTGCACCACGACCAGGGCGCCCGGCGCCAACGCCGTGCTTGCCGCCCTCGTCCCCGTCGCCCACGCCGGAGCCTTCCAGCCTCGTCCCTCTCCTCTCCCGCAAGCCCGAGCGTCGCCATGGCCGTGCCACCGTGGAGCTCGCGGCTACCGTGCCCCGTTCGTCTCCCCGACGTGTCCCCGAGCTTCTCTGGCGACCGCTGCTTCACCTGCACCGACTGGACCGAGCCGAGAACCCCTGCATCGTCCCCAACGCCGTCGTCATCAACCTGCGGCCGCCTGCATCGCCGCCATCGATTCGCTCCGGCAAGCCCTCCCCGAGCCCGCTCTCGCACACCTGCAGGCTCACTGTGAGCCCCTACTCCTTCCCTCTCGCTCGCATCGCCGTTAGACTGCCTGTAGGACGCCCCCCCCACCGTGCCCGGAGCTCGCTCCGCCGTGGCCTCCCCCTGCCACGGTTCCCTACCGCCGTCGCCGTGCCCTGCCACTGCCCCGCGGCGCCGTTCCCCCTGTCGCCTCGACCCGTGCTGCCTCCCGCCAGCCCCCCTGTTCTACCTCACGCTGCCGCCCCGCCTCGCTCAACTGCGGGCGCCTACCTCCGCTGCCCCCTCGCCGTGCTGCTCCGGCGCCCTCCCGTGGCCGGCGCCCCCTGGTAGCCTGGGCGTGCGCCCAAACGGGCTAGCGCCCAGCGCCCGCACGCCTGTACCCCAGCACCCATGACCCGCATCGCCCCCATGGGCCTATGACAAAGGGGGCCCACCCCAAAGAACGTTAAAAAAAAAGAGAATTAAAAGATAAAAATAATTAAAATAATAATAATAATTAAATTAATTAATTAATTAAGGAATTAATTAAATTAATTAATTATAATTAGATTAACCTAATCACTAATTAACCTAATTAATAGTTAGTTAATTAAAACAGTTTATGACAGGTGGGTCCCACTGGACCCACATGTCAGTTTGACCCAGTCAACTCTGTTGACTGCTGACGTCAGCATGACATCATGCTGATGTCATTAATTTATTTTCGAATTAATTTAAATAATTAATTAAAAATTCCAGAAATTAATAAAATCTTTAGAAAATCATATCTTTTAATCCGTAACTCGGATTAAAATGTTTTCAACATGAAAGTTGCTCAGAACGACGAGACGATTCCGAATACGCAACCCGTTCGTCCGCCACACCTCCCTAACCTATCGAACTCGCAACTTTCCCCCTCCGGCTCCTCTGACCGAAAACGCAAAACACCGGGGATACTTTCCCGGATGTTTTCCCCCTTCGCCGATATCACCTCCTACTGCGTTAGGTCACCCCTAGCACGACGTATCACCATGTTATGCTTTGTGTTGCTTTGATTCCTCTGTTATTTATTATGTTCCCCCTCCGTTACTTTTTCCGGTAGACCCCGAGACCGCTGCCGGTACCCCTGTGATCGACTACGGTGTTGACGACCACTCTCTCTTGCCAGAACAACCAGGCAAGCCCCCCCTTTGATCACCAGATACCGCCTACTCTTCTCTATACTGCTTGCATTAGAGTAGTTTAGCATGTTACTGCTTCCCGTTAATCCTATACTGATGCATAGCCTGTCCTTGCTACTACTGTTGTTACCTTTACCTGCAAACCTAATGCTTAGTATAGGATGCTAGTTTATCACCAGTGGCCCTACATTCTTGTCCGTCCGCCATGCTATACTACTGGGCCGTGATCACTTCGGGAGGTGATCACGGGCATAGGCTATATACTTTACACTGTTACTTTACATGTGGTACTGTTCGGAGATGGGGGCTGAAGGGGCAGGTGGCTCCATCCCGGTAGAGGTGGGCCTGGGTTCCCGACGGCCCCCGTCTGTTACTTTGTGGCGGAGCGACAGGGCAGGTTCAGACCACCTAGGAGAGAGGTGGGCCTGGCCCTGGTCGGCGTTCGCGGATACTTAACACGCTTAACGAGATCTGGGTATTTGATCTGAGTCTGGCCATTTGGTCTATACGCACTAACCATCTACGTGGGAGTAGTTATGGGTATCCCGGCGTCGTGGTATCAGCCAAAGCCTTCTTGACGTCAGCGACGGAGCGGCGCGCGCTGGATTGGACTGGAACGCCACTAGGCTAGGTCTGCTTCCGGCCGCCCTCGCAACGTGCAGGTGTGCTAAGGGCGATGGGCCCAGACCCCTGGGCGCTTAGGTTTAGACCGGCGTGCTGACCTCTCTGTTGGTCTAGGTGGGGCTACGACGTGTTGATCTTCCGAGGCCGGGCATGACCCAGGAAAGTGTGTCCGGCCAAATGGGATCGAGCGTGTTGGGGTATGTGGTGCACCCCTGCAGGGAAGTTTATCTATTCGAATAGCCGTGTCCCTCGGTAAAAGGACGACCCGGAGTTGTACCTTGACCTTATGACAACTAGAACCGGATACTTAATAAAACACACCCTTCCAAGTGCCAGATACAACCGGTGGTCGCTCTCTCACAGGGCGACGAGGGGAGGATCATCGGTTAGGTTTATGCTATACGATGCTACTTGGAGGACTTCAGTCTACTTTCTTCTACATGTTGCAAGACGGAGGCTGCCAGAAGCGTAGTCTTCGAAAGGATTAGTTATCCCCCTCTTATTCTGGCTTTCTGCAGTTCAGTCCACATATGATACCCTTACTCCATTTGATACCCATGCATATGTAGTGTAGCTCCTTGCTTGCGTGTACTTTGGATGAGTACTCACGGTTGCTTTCTCCCCCCTTTCCCCCCCTTTCCTTTCTTTCTGGTTGTCGCAACCAGATGTTGGAGCCCAGGAGCCAGACGCCACCGTCGATGACGACCCCTACACCGGAGGTGCCTACTACTACGTGATGCCCGCTGACGACGACCAGGAGTAGTTAGGAGGATCCCAGGCAGGAGGCCTGCGCCTCTTTCGATCTGTATCCCAGTTTGTGCTAGCCTTCTTAAGGCAAGCTTGTTTAACTTATGTCTGTACTCAGATATTGTTGCTTCCGCTGACTCGTCTATGATCGAGCTCTTGTATTCGAGCCCTCGAGGCCCCTGGCTTGTAATATGATGCTTGTATGACTTATTTTATTTGTAGAGTTGTGTTGTGATATCTTCCCGTGAGTCCCTGATCTTGATCGTACACGTTTGCGTGTATGATTAGTGTACGATTAAATCGGGGGCGTCACACCCCTTTTAGGGAAGAACTCAAGACCTCCTTTGGAGAAGAACCGGCTACCATGTACCAACCGTTGTTGACTTTGGATCTTGTATCTCCAATCATGTTTCCAGGATCTAGCACTTGTGTAATCATTCTTGTTGGTTTGAGTGTCTCTCTCCTATGATTTCCCCATGTTTACCCTTGTTTCCCTCCTCGTGTTCTTCATGTTCATCGCGGGATCTGCTCCTTTCGTGAAAGATCGGCCGATTAGGCCTCTACCCTACATCAAAAAAGTTTCATAGCATTTGCGCTTGGTTTGGTACTGATTTCCTTAAAAACCAAAAACAGGCAAAAAACGACAACTGGCACTTGGCACTAGGTTAATAGGTTAGTTAGTCCCAAAAAATGATATATAAATGCATATAAAACATCCAAGATTTATACTATAATAGCATGGAACAATAAACAATTATAGATACATTGAAGACGTATCAATTGCAACACAAGTCAAACGAAAAACTGGCAAATGACACGTTTAAAGAAGGCTTGAATGCGGTACTTGGTGCATGAAAGCAAGAAATAGAAGATTTTAAAAGGAAGCAACAACAAGAAAATAGAAATTGTCAAGAAGGGTTAGAAAATAAAAATCATTTCTTTTAGAAAACAAGCAACAAGAAGTGGAGGCGATTTTCAGTAATCTCTTATGGAAGTTGTCGCTATCTTCAAGGGAAACTGTCTCACAACCCACCAATTACCGATGGTGCATTATTGTTCGTCATGATACTTACTCATGCGTCTTATTTCTCATGTTCGATAATATGTCCTTTGGATGCTCATTTTAATATGTGGAATAGTGTTTGCGACAGTTGTCAAGTATCATTATTAATGAAAGTTGTGATGGCAATGTTTCATTTTAAAAATAATAGTAATTTAAATTAAAATTCACCAACAAATTTGAATTGTGCACGATTTGACGCTATCTAGAACCCGTGACGGGAATTCAAGATCTCACCAGCATCTGGACCCACTTGTAACAGAAGGAAATATGCCCTAGAGGCAATAATAATGTTGTTATTTATATTTCCTTATATCACAATAAATATTTATTAGTCATGCTAGAATTGTATTAACCGAAAACTTAGTACATGTGTGAATACATAGACAAACAAAGTGTCACTAGTATGCCTCTACTTGACTAGCTCATTAATCAAAGATGGTTAAGTTTCCTAACCATAGACATGAGTTGTCATTTGATGAATGAGATCACATCATTAGAGAATGATGTGATTGACTTGACCCATCCGTTAGCTTAGCACTATGATCGTTTAGTTTATTGCTATTGCTTTCTCCATAACTTATGCATGTTTCTATGACTATGAGATTATGCAACTCCCGAATACCGGAGGAACACTTAGTGTGCTATCAAACGTCACAACGTAACTGGGTGACTATAAAGATTCTCTACAGGTGTCTCCGATGGTGTTTGCTGAGTTGGCATAGATCAAGATTAGGATTTGTCACTCCATGTAACGGACAGGTATCTCTGGGCCCTCTCGGTAATGTACATCACTATAAGCCTTGCAGGCAATGTGACTAATGAGTTAGTTGCAGGATGATACATTACGGAATGAGTAAAGAGACTTGCCGGTAACGAGATTGAACTAGGTATTGAGATACCGACGATCGAATCTCGGGCGAGTAACATACCGACGACAAAGGGAACAGCGTATGTTGTTATGCGGTTTGACCGATAAAGATCTTCATAGAGTATGTAGGAACCAATATGAGCATCCAGGTTCCGCTATTGGTTATTGACCGAAGATGAGTCTCGGCAATGTCTACATAGTTCTCGAACCCGTAGGGTCCGCACGCTTAACGTTCGATCGGTATTACGAGTTTATGTGTTTTGATGTACCGAAGGTAGTTTGGAGTCCTAGATGTGATCACGGACATGACGAGGAGCCTCTAAATGGTTGATACATAAAGATCGATATATTGGAAGGCTATGTTTGGACATCGGAATGGTTCCGGATGAGTTCGGGCATATATTGGAGTACCGGGGGGTTACCGGAACCCCCCGGGGAATGAATGGGCCTTAGTGGGAGAGAGGAGGAGGCGACCAGGTGGGGGGTGCACCCCCAAGCCCTTTCCTTCCCTCTTACTTCTTCTCCTACTCCTACTAGGAAGGGGGAAACCTACTCCTACTAGGAGTAGGACTCCCCCCCTTGGGCACGTCTCTCCCCTATGAGGGCCGGCCCTCCCCTCCTCCACTCCTTTATATATGGGGAGGGTGGCACCCCATAGACACATAAGT
Source organism: Triticum monococcum (assembly GCA_034509565.1). NCBI lineage: Eukaryota > Viridiplantae > Streptophyta > Magnoliopsida > Poales > Poaceae > Triticum > Triticum monococcum. The sequence continues at coordinate 577,580,093 of CM067847.1, forward strand.
TGATTGGTTAGCCATGTGCGGTGCCCCCCTCCACAGAATTCCACCTCAGTCATATCGTTGTAGTGCTTAGGCGAAGCCCTGCATCGGTAACTTTATCATCACCATCACCACGCCGTCGTGCTGACGAAACTCTCCCTCGGCCTCAGCTGGATCAAGAGTATGAGGGACGTCACCGAGATGAACGTGTGCAGATCGTGGGGGTGCCGTGCGTTTGATACTTTCTCGGTTGGATCACGAAGACGTTTAACTACATCAACCGTGTTTCATAACGCTTCCGCTTTCGGTCTACGAGGGTACGTAGACATACTCTCCCCCTCTCGTTGCTATGCATCTCCTAGATAGATCTTGCGTGATCGTAGGAAATTTTTCGAAACACTGCGTTCCCCAACAGTGGCATCCGAGCCAGGTCTATGCGTAGATGTTATATGCACGAGTAGAACACAAAGGAGTCGTGGGCGTGGGTATATAGATATTGCTTGCCATCACTAGTTGATTCTTGATTCAATGGTATTGTTGGATGAAGCGGCTCAGACCGACATTACGCGCACGCTTACGCGAGACTGGTTCTACCGACGTGCTTCACACATAGGTGGCTAGTGGGTGTTTGTTACTCCAACTTTAGTTGAATCGGATTCAATGAACATGGTTCTTTCTGAATATCGAAAAGCAATCACTATACCGTGTTGTGGTCTTTGATGTGTAGGTAAGAACGGTTCTTGCTAAGCCCGTAGCAGCGACATAAAACTTGCAACAACAAAGTAGAGGACGTCTAACTTGTTTTCGCAGGGCATGTCGTGATGTGATATGGTCAAGACGTGATTATATGAATTGTTGTATGAGATGATCATGTTTTGTAACACAGTTATTGGCAACTAGCGGGAGCCATATGGTTGTCGCTTTATTGTGTGAAATGCAATCGCCATGTAATTGCTTTACTTTATCAGTAAGCGGCAGCGATAGTCATAGAAGCAACAGTGGGCGAGACGACAACGATGCTACGATGGAGATCATGGTGTCAAGCCGGTGACAATGGTGATCATGACGATGGTGACCTTGTCCGGCTTATTTTTAGAGGACGGGGAAAATTTATTTCGGAATTTTTGGAGTTCGTTTAGTATTTCTTTTCTTTCTTTTTCTGCAAGTCGCAATTATTTATTTTAAAAAAAGTTAACCGACTCCGGGTCGTACCCGAGCGGGACTCCGCCCGGGGTGCCTTTTTAAGCCGCGCCACCGAGCCCACTGCAGCCCAAACCGCGCCGCCGCCCAAACCCTAACCCTAGCCGCGGCGCCACCCGCCACTGCCACCGCCTCCTCGCGCGGTGCCTCCGCCGCTCATCGCCCGCGCTGCCGTGCCACGCCGCTGCCGTCGCCCCACGCCGCCGCATAGGAGCCGCCCCGCCGTCGCCAGACCTCGCCGGACCCGAGGTAGCCGCCTCGGTTTTCGTGAGAAAACCGTTTGGTTTTTTTGAAACCCTAGATCTGATTTTTTTACATCCGGTTCGGTTTATTTTTTCGGTTTAGGCCTTTAGCGAACGCCCGTTTTTACGTTCGTTTTAACGAACGGTTTTCACCTTTTAGCCGCAGATAGTGAACGTTCGTTCGTTAGCTTGTTCATCAGTTTTTTATTTTTCTCGAATTTTCCCGATTATTTTCGATCGCGATTTCTGATCCGATTTTCGTTTTAGTATAACTTTTCGCTCGTTTATCGGAATCAGGCGATTCAAGCGCCCAGATCTTCGTCTCGAAACCCATTTCCTGTTTAACCAACTTGAACAAGATTTTGATACAGTAAAATTTTACCTTAGTCCAGATTAGTAATCGGATCTTGTTTCTTTCGCAATTTGAGTTTCGTTGCTCCGTTTGATTTGATTCCTTTTGGAAACCGGAGTAAATTTTCGGTTTCGTGCGCAGAAAAACAAAAGAAAAGAGATCTAAATGAACTCCAAAACTCTCACAGTAAATTTTCCCCGACTCCTAAAAATGAGTCGAACAAAAAGAACTTTTCTCCGGGCCTAAAATGCGGATTTTTAAAACGTGCATTTTTCCCTATCCAAACAAAAGGCAAATAAACTCCGACAAATCCAATGATCCTTTCTTCAAAATTTGAGAAGAACTCAAATATGAAAATAACGAAATCTCCAACTCTCTCCGAGGGTCCTTGAGTTGCGTGAAATTTCTAGGATCGGCAAAATGCAAGAAAATATGGTATGCATAATGATCTAGTATATAACATTCCAAATTGAAAATTTGGGATGTTACAAACCTACCCCCCTTAAGATGAATCTCGCCCTCGAGATTTGGGTTGGCTAGAAAATAGGTGAGGGTGGTCCTTGAGCAAATCTTCTTCTCTCTCCCAGGTGGCTTCATCCTCTGAGTGGTGGTTCCACTGAACTTTGCAAAACTTGATAACCTTGCTGCAAGTAACTCTGCTGGCAAACTCGAGAATCTTGACTGGTTTCTCTTCATACGTTAAGTCATCCTTCAACTGAATTGCTTCAAGCGGCACTGTATCTCTTAACGGTACCTCCGCCATCTCGGCGTGACACTTCTTCAGCTGAGAAACATGGAATACGTCAAGAACTCCTGACAGTCCCTCTGGTAATTCCAACATGTACGCGACTTCTCCCATACGTTGCAAGATCTTATATGGTCCAACGAAACGCGGTGCTAATTTTCCCTTAACTCCAAAGCGTTTAACTCCTCGAAGTGGGGATACTCGGAGATAAACCCTGTCTCCGGTTTCGTAAACTGTCTCCTTGCGTTTAGAATCTGCGTAGCTCTTCTGCCTGGACTGGGCTACCTTGAGCCTATCGCGAATCAACTTAACTTTCTATTCAGACTCCTTAATCAAATCTGGTCCAAAGAACTGACAGTCTCCAACTTCGTCCCATGACAATGGTGTCCTGCAGCTCCTTCCATACAAAGCTTCGAAAGGTGCCATCTTCAAACTGGTTCGGTAACTGTTGTTATAAGAAAACTCCGCATACGGCAAGTTATCGTGCCAACTAGATCCATAATCTAGTGCACAAGCTCTCAGCATATCCTCCAAAATCTGATTGACTCTCTCGGTCTGTCCATCTGTCTACGGATGAAAAGCGGTGCTGAACTCTAGCCTGGTTCCCAAAGTTTCATGCAACTGATTCCAAAACTTTGAGGTAAATTGGGTTCCTCTATCTGATACAATACTCCTTGGAACTCCATGCAAACAAATGATCCTAGTCATGTATATCTTTGCCAACTTAGCACTGGTGTAAGTGGTCTTAACTGGAATGAAATGTGCTACCTTCATCAAACGATCAACTACTACCCATATCGAGTCATATCCTGCTTTCGTCCTGGGTAGTCCTGTGATAAAATCCATGCCTATCTTATCCCACTTCCATTCGAGTATCGGCAATGGCTGCAACAATCCGGCTGGCTTCTGATGTTCTGCCTTTACTCTATGGCATACATCACAAACTGCTACATAAGCGACAATATCCTTCTTCATTCCGGTCCACCAGAATGTCTCCTTCAAATCCAAATACATCTTGGTATTTCCTGGGTGTATCGTATAGGGTGAATCATGTGCCTCTTGTAGAATCAACTTCCTGATCTCCGGGTCATTTGGCACATAAACACGGTCCTCAAACCATAGGGTATCGTGCTCATCCTCACGAAATCCCTTTGCTTCTCCTTTGCTTAGTTTCTCCTTTATAGAAGCAATCTCCTTATCAGATTTCTGAGCTTCTCTGATTTTATCCATCAATAATGACTGAATCTCCAATGCTGCTACATAGCCTTTTGGAACTATCTCCAAACTTAGTTCACGAAGGTTTTCTGCTAACTCCTCGGGTACTTCTCCCGTCATTAACATATTGACATGGCTCTTACGGCTCAATGCGTCAGCTACTACATTAGCTTTTCCGGGATGATAATGCAATCTCATATCATAATCCTTGATGAGCTCCAACCATCTCCTTTGTCTGAGATTCAACTCCTTCTGCGTGAAAATGTACTTCAAACTCTTGTGATCCGTGTACACCTCACAATGATTTCCAATGAGAAAATGTCTCCATGTCTTCAATGCATGCACTACAGCTGCTAATTCCAAATCATGTGTGGCATAATTCAACTCATGAGGTTTCAGTTGTCGTGAAGCATATGAAACAACTCTTCCTTCCTGCATAAGCACTACTCCAAGTCCTTGACGTGAAGCATCGCAATACACCTCATAATCCTTGGTCTGATCTGGCAAAATCAACACTGATGAGGTAACCAAACGTTTCTTCAACTCCTGGAAACTAGCCTCACACTCCTCAGTCCAATTGAACTTGGTATCCTTTTTTCAACAACTCCGTCATAGGCTTCGCAATCTTTGAAAAGTTCTCAATGAATCTCCGGTAGTATCCTGCGAGTCCAAGAAAACTCCGGATCTCTCCAACTGTCGTTGGTGCTTCCCATTCGGTTACGGTCTCAACCTTGGCGGGGTCAACTGCTATCCCTTCTCTGGATATAGCATGTCCAAGAAATCCCACTTCCTTCAACCAAAACTCACATTTGCTAAATTTGGCATATAACTGATGTTCCCTTAGCTTCTCCAAAACCAAACGCAAATGTTCCTTATGCTCTTCTTCATTCTTTGAATAAACCAGGATATCATCAATGAACACTATGACGAACTTATCCAAAAACTCCATAAACACCATGTTCATCATGTTCATAAAATAGGCAGGCATGTTAGTCAATCCAAATGACATAACGGTATACTCATACAGTCCATATCTTGTGGTGAATGCTGTCTTAGGTATGTCCTGCTCTCGAATCTTCAACTGGTGGTACCCTGATCGCAAATCGATCTTGGAAAACACTTTAGCTCCTTGCAAACGATCAAACAGATCATTAATCATTGGCAGTGGTACTTGTTCTTGATGGTTACTTCATTCAATTCACGGCAATCAACAACCATCCTTAATGATCCATCCTTCTTCTCCACTAGAAGTACGGGTGTTCCCCAAGGCGAAGAACTTGGGCGAATGTAACCTTTCTCCAATAACTCCTTAATCTGATTCTTAATTTCCACCAAATCCTTTGCTGGCATCCGGTATGGTCTCTTTGATATTGGGCATGTCCCTGGCAATAACTCAATCAAAAACTCAATGTCTCTATCCGGTGGCATGCCTGGCAACTCTTCTGGAAATACATCAGGAAAATCCTTTACCACAGGTACTTCTTCCTGCACGACTCCTGTCAGGCAATTTACTTGTGTCCTATTTGGCACATGCCGGGATACATACTTGATCCTTCTTCCTTCCGGCGTTGTAAGCAAAATTGACTTACTAGCACAGTGGATGTTTCCTCCATACATCGACAACCAATCCATACCGAGGATTACATCCAATCCTTGAGATTCCAATACTATTAGGTCTGGGGGAAAAACATAGTTACCAATCCTTAATGGTAACCGATCACACCATTGTCTAGCCATAAACTCCGCTCCTGGTGAGCTTACTAACATGGGTGACCTAAGGGCTTGGGTTGACAGGTTATATTTATCCACAAATCCCCTTGATATGTATGAATGCGATGCACCAGTATCGAAAAGAACGAGTGCGGTAAATGACTTAACCAAAAACTTACCGATCACTGCATCCGGCTGATCTTCAACCTCCTCCACGTTAACGTGGTTCACCTGTCCCCTATTGAAAGGGTTTGGCTTCTTCCCTGAGCTTCCATTGCCATTTCCATTCTGGCCTTCAGGACATTCATTTGCATAATGTCCGGTCTTGGAACACTTGAAACAGGTGACTTGGCTCAGGTCTCTCTTGGTTGGGGTTGATGGGGTGGTCCGGTTCTGGCCGTTGCTTCCTCCATTCCCATTACCATTCTTGTGGCCATTGTGGTTGTGCGAACTACTTCCTCCATGGGTATGCTGAAACTGAATTCCCGATTTAGGGGTAAAACGTGGCTTCTGCTGGGCTCCAGAGTTATACTTCCCCTGTCCATACGTCCTCTTGCGGTTCTCAATCTGCTGCTGCTTCCCTTCAATCATGATGGCACGATCTACCAACTCCTGCTAGTTTCTGAAACTCGCTACCATCAACTGCATGCTTAACTCATCATTCAATCCTTCCAGAAACTTCTCCTGCTTAGCTGCATCCGTAGCAACGTCATCTGGGGCATAACGTGCTAACTTGCTGAAGTCATCAACATACTGGCCAACTGTCCTTCCTCCTTGGCGCAAGTTGCGAAACTCACGCTTCTTCATGGCCATAGCTCCTGTTGAAACATGTGCAGTGCGGAAAGCTTGCTAAAACTGATCCCATGTGACAGTGTCAACTGGGAAAGTGGCTGTGAAATTCTCCCACCATGCTGCCGCGGGTCCTTCCAACTGATGTGCGGCAAACTTCACTTTCTCACCATCCGTGCATCCTGCAGTGGTCAACTCCCTTCCTATCTTGCGGAGCCAATCGTCTGCTACTATCGGCTCGATGCTACTAGAGAACACCGACGGATTTAGCCTAAGGAAACGGGCTAAGTGGTCAACAGGGGGTGGTGGTGGTGGTGGGTTGTTGTTGTTCTGCTGATTCTGAACTAACATCTACATCAACTGATTCTACTGCTGGATCAACTGAGTGAGCTCCGGTGGAAATCCAGTGTCACGTCTCGGAGGCATCTGAGGGTTTAGAAAGGAAGAGATATAAGAATAGAATGAGGTCTAAAGAGAAAACACTACCCCAATGCACATGAGAAAATTCACACAAAATCACTTCATTCAATCAAACAAGGGCATACAATCGATCTAGCTATCGCAAAAGTGCTCGAACTATAGTGTTTACATGGGGGAAAATACTACTAATATTTGGTGGTCATCTAGAAATTTGAACCGACGGAAGACTCCATGATGTCCGCTCCAGCTTCGTCTTCAAAGTCGGGTTCACTTGGATCCGAATCGGTGACGTCGATGATGATGTAGTTTTCCGGACATGCGACGTATTCGTATTCCTCCTTGGATGCTAACTTCCTCTTGAGTTCTTCAATCTCTTGCTTAAGATCGACGTTGTGTCTTGCTAGAGCTACGATCTCGTCCATGTAGTCCTTGCGTGTAGCCTTCAGTTCTCCTTCTAGCTCGATGATCCTTGCCTTCGCATTCTTCAACTCTATCATATCATTGCACATCTGGTTCTCGTGGCGTCGAATGTGCTGCTTTAACTCCTGGATGAAAGCTGCAATGGATCTATCCTTCTTGGTGGTGACTAACTCCCATTGTTCATCTCGGCGTCCGCAAATTTGGTAGATAGTGTCCTTGAGGTCTTCTTGATAAACTTCTCCAATGAGTCCTATGGTGATATGGGCTGCCATGCTCCTTCCTAGACTCCAGGTGGGTGCATTGAAAACACTATCTATGGGTCTCGTGATTGGCGCGAATGTCCTTCCCGGAATGTGGGCTTGAATCTTCCAGCGCTCCACTTCAGGCAAAGTGGTGTTGAAGGTTCCCGTGAAACTTGGTAATCCAATGTTTAGGTACTTGGTGACTTCCTTCAAGTGAAATCCAAAAGGTGTACCTTCATCCGGTTGAGCGTACTTAATCTTCGCGTCCTTCATCCTAAAGAGTAGAAAAAGATGAGGAGTTAGAAAATGAGGAGAGAATAGTGATCTATGGCTTTAACTTAGTGGTCGTGTCCTACAGTCAGCGTGTGCTCTGATACCATCTCTGTAGCGACCAGAACTCAAATAGTCTGATCTTTGTGCTCCGGTGTCATCCCTGGATCAGTAATGCTGACACCACACAGTACTCGGAGGATTTATAGCAGAGTAGCAATCACACACTTATTACATCGATGTCTCTGAAGAGAACTTATTACAAAAATATGGCTTAAGGCCATCTAATAACGATAACAGCGGAAGACTTGGAAGATAAATGGGTCCATCAACTCCAACGGCATCACTGAGTATAGAACCACGACCTAAAAGCACCTTAATCGTCGTCTGAAAAGTCTGCAACATTAACTTTGCAGCCCGAAACGGGTCAGCACATGGAATATGCTGGCAAGGTAACACATAGAGAATAATGGAATGAAACAGCTATACTATATGCATATTTGGCTGGTGGAAAGCTCTATGGTTACTGTTTTGCGTAAAGCCAATTTTTCCCTACTGCAAAGGAATAAATTTATTTAACTATCATGGTGGTTGTTAAACATTGAGAATGGTTGACAGCATTCTCAATCCCAAATAAAGTGAACAATTAAACCCAACAATATTAATTAGAAGTAACATGATGAGATTCACATGATATTCAAGTACCAGATACTCAAGATTGTCCATAACCGGGGACACGGCTAATCATGATTAGTTTGTTACACTCTGCAGAGGTCTGCGCACTTTTCCCCACAAGACTCGATCGCCTCCGTTGGATTTCTCGCACTACTGGTGTTTGAGAAACGGATGACTGAGACACAGTCTTTCAGAAGCGCTAGCACCTTACGATGGATAGACCGGTACACCTACTTTCCCCTACATCTGCTAGTCTACCCTGTAATAGTTCGCACGACTTAGTCAACTATGCCAGAGCCCATATTGGCTTGTGGCTGCACACGTAAGTATTTAGCATGAAAGATCTTATGATCCCTTTGAGCCTGGGTGGCGGTCCATAAAAAAACAGGCAAGTCCTGATAGACATCAGGTGCCTCAATCCACCCAGATGTGTGTTTAAGTTGCCACCTTAGATAAACCATTAAAATTATCAATCTCACATCTGTCATGGATATCACTCACCCAATCCACGTCTAGTAGCATAGCATGGCATAATAAGCAAACGTAGACGTAACTCCCAAAGGTTTCATGATAAACGGGTAATAGGTACTACCTCATCTACTTCCCATCCCACAATTTAATTAGATCCTAATCATGCAATGTGTGAGGATGGATCTAATGCAGTAAAACTAGGTTGTGGAAAAGGTATGATCAAAGTGTTACTTGCCTTGCTGATGATCCGCGAGTCCTGGATATTCGAAGTAACAGGCGGCGCAATCCGGGTAATCTATCGCAGACAAACAACAAGCATACAATAAGTACTCATCTAATGCACAGGTAAAACTCGAACAAGAGATCGAACCAGATAGTTCAACTTAAGAACTCCGGTTGCAAAGAAAGAACGAACCGAACAAAGAAACCGAAAAAAAACAAACGACGGAAAACAACTCGATTCTAGCAAGTTGAAACTAGGTCAAATTTTACCATAGCAAAAACTTAGTTAAAGTTGATTAGTCGGAACGGCGGTTTCGAAACGAAACTCCACGCGCTTGAATCACCTGATTCCGATAAACGAGCGAGAAGATAGACTAGAAAGAAGATTGGATCTGAAATCGCGATCGCGGAATAAATCCGACGAAAAGAAAAAGAAGAACGGTTGAATGAACGGACGTTCGTTAACCTAGAAGAATCCGGTGATCATGTTCGTTAGGATGAACGGTCCGGCGATTGGTCTCTAGGCAACTAAATCGGAAAAGAGAACGAATCCGATCTAGGGTTTCGGAAAAGAAAACCGAACGAAAAGCCGATCTAGAAAACTAGAACGGTTTAGAGAAGAAAAGAATCGGAAAGAAGAATCGGAATGATTAGAAGAAAATGATCCGATGAAAAGAAAATATGCGGCGTGGGGCTACCTCCGGTGAGGTCTCCAGCGAGGGGCTCCGGTGGCGTGGGCGTGGGGCGGCGGTGGCACGGCAAGGTGCGGCGGCGGCTTAGGGCGGCGTGCGGGTGAGGGGTGGCGCTCTAGGCTTTGGGTTTGATGATTTAGAGGGGGGTGTGGGAGTATTTATATTGGGGAGGGGGGAGGTAACTTGGGGTAGGGGGCAAGTAAAGAGGAGGAAAAGGAAAAAGAAAGAGGGAAACGGAGTAGGACTAGAGTCCTACTAGGACTCCAAAAGGGGCGGCGGCGGCGGCCTCCTGCGCCAGGCGCGCGGCGCGGCTGAGGCCTGGCCGGCCGGCCTGCTGGCTGGGCCTTGGCCCAAGGCGCTGCGAATTTTTTTTTAAATCGGTTTCGCGCGCAGAAAAACAAAAGAAAAGAGATCTAAACGAACTCCAAAACTCTCACAGTAAATTTTCCCCGACTCCTAAAAATGAGTCGAACAAAAAGAACTTTTCTCCGGGCCTAAAATGCAAATTTTTAAAACGCGCATTTTTCCCTATCCAAACAAAAGGCAAATAAACTCCGACAAATCCAATGATCCTTTCTTCAAAATTTGAGAAGAAATCAAATATGAAAATAACGAAATCTCCAACTCTCTCCGAGGGTCCTTGAGTTGCGTGAAATTTCTAGGATCGGCAAAATGCAAGAAAATATGATATGCATGATGATCTAGTGTATAACATTCCAAATTGAAAATTTGGGATGTTACACTCGAGTTTGCCAGTCGGGTTATCCGCAGCAAGGTTATTAGGTTTTTCAAAGTTCAGTGGAGCCACCATACCGAGGACGAAGCCACCTCGGAACGAGAGGACGATCTTCGCAAAGACCATCCACACCTATTTTCTAGCCAACCCGAATCTCGAGGGCGAGATTCATCTTAAGGGGGTAGGTTTGTAACATCCCAAATTTTCAATTTGGAATGTTATACATTAGATCATCATTGCATATCATATTTTGTTGCATTTTGGCTTGATCCTAGAAATTCTACTCAACTCAAGGACTTACGGAGAGAGTTTGGGATTTCATTATTTTCACATTCGAGTTTTCTCGAATTTTGAAAAGAGGATCGTTGGATTTTAATTATTTTCTCTTCGAATATTTATTTTATAAAAATAAAGAGAGAGGATAAAATGACTTCCTCAAAATAGAGAAATATCGAAGATTTAATATTAAAATCAAATAAGATTTTATTCGAAGTTTTATCGCTATTTTATTTGAATTAGGAAAAATATGCGTTCTTTAAAATTGCATTTTAGGCCCAAATAAATGTTCACCTTGTCCGACTTATTTTTAGAGGACGGGGAAAATTTATTTTGGGATTTTTGGAGTCCGTTTAGTATTTATTTTCTTTCTTTTTCTGCATGTCAGAATTATTTATTAAAAAAAAGTGAACCGACTCCGGGTCGTACCCGAGCGGGACTCCGCCCGGGGTGCCTTTTTAAGCCGCGCCGCCGAGCCCACCGCAGCCCAAACCGCGACGCCGCCCAAACCCTAACCCTCGCGGCGCCGCCCGCTGCCGCCTCGTGCGCTGCCTCCGCCGCTCGCCGCCCGCGCTGCCGTGCCGCGCTACTGCCGCCACCCCACGCCGCCGCACCAGAGCCGCCCCACCGTCGCCGGACCTCGCCGGACCCAGCCAGACCCGGGTAGCCGCCTCGGTTTTCGTGAGAAACCCGTTTGGTTTTTTTTGAAACCCTAGATCCGGTTCGGTTTATTTTTTCGGTTTAGTCCTTTAGCGAACGCCCGTTTTAACGAACTGTTTTCACCTTTTAGCCGCAGACAGCGAACGCTCGTTCATTAGCCTGTTCGTCAGTTTTTTATTTTTCTCGGATTTTCCGCGATTATTTTCGATCGCGATTTGAGATCCGATTTTCGTTTTAGTATAACTTTTCGCTCGTTTATCGGAATCGGGCGATTCAAGCGTCTAGATCTTCGTCTCGAAACCCATTTCCCGTTTAACCCACTTGAACAAGATTTTGATACAGTAAAATTTGACCTTAGTCCAGATTAGTAATCGGATCTTGTTTCTTTCGCAGTTTGAGTTTCGTTGCTCCGTTTGATTTGATTCCTTTTGGAAACCGGAGTTCTTAAGTTGAACTTTCTAGTTAGATCTTCTTACTCGTGCTTTACCCATGCTTCTTTGCTTGATTGCTTATGTATGCTATTGTTTGTTTGCGATAGAACACTCGGAGTGCGAAGCGTGCTACTATCAGTCTCTAGGTTTTGCGGATCATCAGCAAGGCAAGTAACACTTTGATCATATCCCTTTATCACCCAGTTTTTATGCATTAGTTTCAACCCTCAAACATTGCATGGTTAGGACTTGATAACATGTGGGATTGGGAAGTAGTTGATGAGGTAGAACATTTTGCCCTGTCATTATCAAACCCTTGGGAGTTACTTCTACTTTTCTTATATTGCTATGCTATGCTCGTAGACGTGGATTGGGTTTGAGTGAATCCATGACAGATGTGAGATTGTTAATTAATGGTTCAACTTAAGGTGGAAACTTTAATACACATCTGGGTGGATTGCCTATCGGGCACCTGGAGAATCTAGTGTTGTCCTAGGATATCCCGGAGTACCCGTGTGATAATCCTAAGGTCCGCCACCCGGGCTCAAAGGGAACTGAGATATTTCATGCTAGAAACTTCTGTGTGCAGCCACAAGCTATTATGGGCTCTAGCATAGTTGAGTAAGTTGCTTGAAGCTCTTGAAGAGGTAGACTAGCAGATGTAGTGGGTTGTAGTTGGTATAGTCTATCTGGAGTAGAGAGTTAATGCTTCTGAAAGACTGTGTCTCGATCACCCGTTTCTCAAACACCATGTAGTGCATGAAATCCAACGGAGGAGATCGAGTCTTGTGGGGAAAAGTGTGCAAAGCTCTAAAGAGTGTATAAAATAATCATGGTTAGCCATGTCCCCGATTATGGACATCTTGAGTATCTAGTACTTGGATTATCATATGTATCTCATCACTCTAAATTAATATTGTTGGGTTGATAACTACTTTTAATTAGGATTGAGTTGGAGGAACCTTCTCAATGATGTTTCAACTACCATGATAGTTAAATAAAATCTATTCCTTTGTTGTAGGGAAAAATTGGCTTTTCACAAAACTTTAACCGTAGAGCTTTCCAGCAGCCAAATATGCATATAGTGATAGCATTATTCTGTTCTAGCTCTACTGTGTTATATTGCCAGCATATTCCATGTGCTGACCCGTTTTCGGGCTGCAACGTATTATGTTGTAGACTTTTCAAATGAGGAGTAAGGTTCGTTAGGTCGTTGCCGTGCAGCTTAGCTATGCCGTTGGAGTCGATGGACTCACTTTATCTTCCAAGCCTTCCGTTGTTATCGTACTAGATGGCCTTAAGCCATATTTATTGTAATAAGTTCTCTTTTGAGACATTTGGTGTAATAAGTGTGTGATTGCTACTCTGCTATAAATCCTTCGAGTACTGTGTGTGTCAGCATTACCGATCTAGGGATGACACTGAAGCACAGAGACTTGACCGTTTGAGGTCGGGTCGCTACAAAAGATGATGGTAGCAACAACATGGACTGGGTTCGTAACTTGAGGATTATCCTCATTGCTGCATAGAAGAACTACGTCCTGGAAGCACCGCTGGGGTGAAAAGCCTGCTGCAGATGCTGCTGACAACGTTAAGAACATCTCGCAGAGCAAAGATGGTGACTACTAGATAGTTCAGTGTGCCATGCTTTACGGCTTAGAACCAGGACTTCAACGACGTTTTGAATTTCATGGATCATATGAGATGTTCCAGGAGTTGAAGTTAATATTTCAAGCAAATGCCCGGATTAAGAGATATGAAGTCTCCAATAAGTTCTACAGCTGCAAAATGGAGGAGAATAGTTCTGTCAGTGAACATACACTCAGAATGTCTGGGTACCACAACCACTTGACTCAGCTGGGAGTTAATCTTCCTAATGATAGTGTCATTGACAGAGTTCTTCAATCACTGCCACCAAGCTACTAGAGCTTCGTGATGAACTATAATATGCAAGGGATGTATAATACAATTACCGAGCTCTTCGCAATGCTAAAGGCTGCGGTGGTAGAAATCAAGAAGGAGCATCAAGTATTGATGGTTAACAAGACCACCGGTTTCAAGAAGAAGGGCAAAGGGAAGAAGGGGAACTTCAAAAAGAACAGCAAGCAAGTTGCTGCTCAAGTGAAGAAGCCCAAGTCTGGACCTAAACCTGAGACAGAGTGCTTCTACTGCAAAGGGACTGGTCACAGGAAGCGGAACTGCCCCAAGTATTTGGCAGATAAGAAGGATGGCAAAGTGAAAGGTATATTTGATATACATGTTATTGATGTGTACCTTACTAATGCTCGCAGTAGCGCCTGGTATTTGATACTGGTTCTGTTGCTAATATTTGCAACTCGAAACAGGGGCTACGGATTAAGTGAAGATTGGCTAAGGACGAGGTGACGATGCGCATGGGGAATGGTTCCAAAAGTCGATGTGATCGCCGTCGGCATGTTGCCTCTACATCTACCTTGGGTATTAGTTTTAGACCTGAATAATTGTTATTTGGTGCCAGCATTAAGCATGAACATTATATCTGGATCTTGTTTGATGCGAGACGGTTATTCATTTAAATAAGAGAATAATGGTTGTTCTATTTATATGAGTAATATCTTTTATGGTCATGCACCCTTGATGAGTGGTCTATTTTTACTAAATCTTGATAGTAGTGATACACATATTCATAGTATTGAAGCCAAAAGATATAATTTTAATAATGATAGTGCAACTTATTTGTGGCATTGCCGTTTAGGTCATATTGGTGTAAAGCGCATGAAGAAACTCCATTCTGATGGGCTTTTGGAATCACTTGATTATAAATCACTTGATGCTTGCGAACCATGCCTCATGGGCAAGATGACTAAAACTCCATTCTCTGGAACAATGGAACGAGCAATAGACTTATTAGAAATTATACATACTAATGTATGCGGTCCGATGAGTGTTGATGCTCACGGCGGGTATCGTTATTTTCCGACCTTCATAGATGATTTGAGCAGATATGGGTATATCTACTTGATGAAACATAAGTCTGGAACATTTGAAAAGTTCACAGAATTTTAGAGTGAAGTGGAAAATCATCGTAACAAGATAATTAAGTTTCTACGATCTGATCGTGGAGGAGAATATTTGAGTTACGAGTTTGGTATTCATTTGAAACAATGCGGAATAGTTTCGCAACTCATGCCACCTGGAACACCACAACGTAATGGTGTGTCTGAACGTTGTAACCGCACTTTATTAGGTATGGTGCGATCTATGATGTCTCTTACTGATTTACTGCTATCGTTTTGGTGTTATGCTTTAGACCCAGCTGCATTCACATTAAATAGGGCACCATCGAAATCCGTTGAGACGACACCTTATGAACTATGGTTTGGCAAGAAACCCTAGTTGTCATTTATTAAAGTTTGGGGCTGTGATGCTTATGTGAAAAAGCTTCAACCTGATAAGCTCGAACCCAAATCGGAGAAATGTGCCTTCATAGGATACCCAAAAGAGACTGTTGGGTACACCTTCTATCATAGTTCCGAAGGCAAGATATTCGTCGCTAAGAATGGATCCTTTCTAAAGAAGGAGTTTCTCTCGAAAGAAGTGAGTGGGAGGAAAGTAGAACTTGATGAGGTAACTGTACCTGCTCCCTTATTGGAAAGTAGTTTATCACAGAAATCGGTTCCAGTGATTCCTACACCAATAAGCGAGGAAGCTAATGATGATGATCATGAAACTTCTGATCAAGTTACTACCGAACCTCGTAGGTCAACTAGAGTAAGATCTGCACCAGAGTGGTACGGAAATCATGTTCTGGAAGTCATGTTACTTGACCCTGACGAACCTACGAACTATGAGGAAGCGATGATGAGCCCAGATTCTACAAAATGGCTTAAGGCCATGAAATCTGAGACAGGATCCATGTATGAGAACAAAGTGTGGACTTTGGTTGACTTGCCCGTTGATCGACAAGCCATAGAGAATAAATGGATCTTCAAGAAGAAGACTGACGTTGGCGGTAATATTACTGTCTACAAAAGCACGACTTGTTGCAAAAGATTTTCGACAAGTTCAAGGAATTAACTGCGATGAGACCTTCTCACCCATAGTTATGCTTAAGTTCGTCCGAATCATGTTAGCAATTGCCACATTTTATGATTATGAAATTTGGCAAATGAATGTCAAAACTGCATTCCTTAATGGATATCTTAAAGAAGAGTTGTATATGATGGAACCAGAAGGTTTTGTCGATTCAAAAGGTGCTAACAAATTGTTCAAGCTCCAGCGATCCATTTATGGACTAGTGCAAGCCTCTCGGAGTTGGAATATATGCTTTGATAGTGTTATCAAAGCATATGGCTTTATACAGACTTTAGAAGAAGTGTGTATTTACAAGAAAGTGAGTGGGAGCTCTGTAGCATTTCTGATATTATATGTGGATGACATATTGCTGATCGAAAATGATATTGAATTTCTGAATAGCATAAAAGTATACTTGAATAAGAATTTTTCAATGAAAGACCTCGGTGAAGATGCTTATATATTGGGCATCAAGATCTATAGAGATAGATCAAGACGCTTAATTGGACTTTCACAAAGCACATACCTTGATAAAGTTTTGAAGAAGTTCAAAATGGATCAAGCAAAGAAAGGGTTCTTGCCTATGTTACAAGTTGTGAAGTTGAGTCAGACTCAATGCCCGACCACTGCAGAAGATAGAGAGAAAATGAAATTCATTCCCTATGCTTCAGCCATAGGTTCTATCATGTATGGAATGTAGTGTACCAGACCTGATGTGTGCCTTGCTATTAGTTTAGCAGGGAGGTACCAAAGTAATCCAGGAGTGGATCACTGGACAACGGTCAAGAACATCGTGAAATACCTGAAAAGGACTAAGGATATGTTTCTCGTTTATGGAGGTGACAAAGAGCACGTCGTGACTGGTTACGTCAATGCAAGCTTTGACACTGATCCAGATGACTCTAAGTCACAAGCCGGATTTGTATTTTTATTGAATGGTGGAGCTGTAAGTTGGTGTAGTTCCAAGCAGAGCGTCGTGGCGGGATCTACGTGTGAAGTGGAGTACATAGCTGCTTCGGAAGCAGCAAATGAAGGAGTATGGATGAAGGAGTTAATATCCGATCTAGGTGTCATACCTAGTGCATCGGGTCCAATGAAAATCTTTTGTGACAATACTGGTGCAATTGCCTTGGCAAAGGAATCCAGATTTCACAAGAGACCCAAGCATATCAAGAGATGCTTCAATTCCATCCGCGATCAAGTCAAGGAGGGAGACATAGAGATTTGCAAGATACATACGGATCTGAATGTTGCAGACCCGTTGAATAAGCCTCTCTCACGAGCAAAACATGATCAGCACCAAGACTCCATGGGTGTTAGAATCATTATTGTGTAATCTAGATTATAGACTCTAGTGCAAGTGGGAGACTGAAGGAAATATTCCCTAAAGGCAATAATAAAGTTGTTATTTGTATTTCCTTATATCATGATAAATGTTTATTATTCATGCTAGAATTGTATTAACCGGAAACTTAGTGCATGTGTGAATACATAGACAAACAGAGTGTCACTAGTACGACTCTACTTGACTAGCTCATTAATCAAAGATGGTTAAGTTTCCTAACCATAGACATGAGTTGTCATTTGATGAACAGGACCACATCATTAGAGAATGATGTGATTGACTTGACCCATCCGTTAGCGTAGCACTATGATCGTTTAGTTTATTGATATTACTTTCTCCATAACTTATGCATGTTTCTATGACTATGAGATTATGCAACTCCCGAATACAGGAGGAACACTTAGTGTGCTATCAAATGTCACAACGTAACTGGGTGACTATAAAGATGCTCTACAGGTGTCTCCGATGGTGTTTGTTGAGTTGGCATAGATCAAGATTAGGATTTGTCACTCCGTGATTCGGAGAGGTATCTCTGGGCCCTCTCGGTAATGTACATCACTATAAGCCTTGCAAGCAATGTGACTAATGAGTTAGTTGCTGGATGATGCATTACGGAACGAGTAAAGAGACTTGCCGGTAATGAGATTGAACTAGGTATTGAGATACCGACGATCAAATCTCGGGCGAGTAATATACCGGTGACAAAGGGAACAACGTATGATGTTATGCGGTTTGGCCGATAAAGAGCTTCGTATAATTTGTAGGAACCAATATGAGCATCCAGGTTCCGCTATTGGTTATTGACCGGAGATGAGTCTCGGTCATGTCTACATAGTTCTCCAACCTGTAGGGTCTGCACGCTTAATGTTCGATGACGATCGGTATTATGAGTTTATGTGTTTTGATGTACCGAAGGTAGTTTGGAGTCCTGGATGTGATCACGGACATGACGAGGAGTCTCGAAATGGTTGAGACCTAAAGGCTGATATATTGGAAGGCTATGTTTGGACATCGGAATGGTGCCGGATGAGTTCGGGCATTTACCGGAGTACCGGGGGGTTACCGGAACCCCCCGGGGAGTCAATGGGCATTATTGGGCCTTAGTGGGACGGAGGAGGAGGCGGCCAGGTGGAGGGCGCGCCCCCCAATCCCAATCCTAATTGGGTGGGGGCGGGGACCCCTTTCCTTCCCTCTCTCTCCCTCTTCCTTCTTCCCCTACTCCTACTAGGAAGGGGGAAACCTACTCCTACTGGGAGTAGGACTCCCCCCTTGGGCGCGCCCTATTAGGGCCGGCCCTCCCCTCCTCCACTACTTTATATACGGGGAGGGGGCACCCCATAGACACACAAGTTGATTGTTTAGCCGTGTGCGGTGCCCCCCTCCATAGAATTCCACCTCGGTCATATCGTTGTAGTGCTTAGGCGAAGCCCTGCGTCGATAACTTCATCATCATCGTCATCACGCCGTCGTGCTGACGAAACTCTCCCTCGTCCTCAGCTGGATCAAGAGTACGAGGGACATCACCGAGCTGAACGTGTGTAGAGCAAAGAGGTGTCGTGCGTTCGGTACTTGATCGGTTGGATCGCGAAGACGTTCGACTACATCAACCGCGTTTCATAACGCTTCCGCTTTCGGTCTACGAGGCTACGTAGACATAGTCTCCCCCTCTCGTTGCTATGCATCTCCTAGATAAATCTTCCGTGATCGTAGGAAATTTTTTGAAATACTACATGCCCCAACAGTAAGCACCCATGTCAGCACCGTATGGACCGACATGTAAACAACCTCGTCAGCATCATTGACCGGTCCAAACTAACACCCAGCTTATTACTCACGGTCTCTGTCCTATTGGTGATAAATCCTAGGTTAAACCCACATGAAAGTAGCCACATGGGCAAATGTTGGGCCTATTTGTTAGAATATTTGACCGATCAAACCATCAAACCGATTACTTGTGACAGACTATCGTCACCAAAAACAATCTTAGGTGACAAATCGACCGATCATACGTGTCAGCTTTTGCCGTGAGCAAAAACGAACATTTGTGACAAAATGGGTTTCTCACCTAAGACATGATCTTGGGTGACAGAAAAAACGGGTATCACCAAGATTTTAGTTTTTGTGACAACGCTTCAGTGACGGTGGGGGTGACGGCTGAAAACCTTCACCACACCATATTCGGTGACGAAATTGGTTTATGTGACACAAGTAGGCCGTCACAAAAGAACCTCTATTTTGCAGTGGATGGGGTGCACTGATAACCCACAAGTTGGTCTCTTCAAATAGTTCACTAAACTATCATTTTATGTTCCAAATAATTCACTTAACTTCAAGGCTGCAACTGGTCTCTATGCCAATGGTGCAACAGGTCATCAAGTTAGACATTAAGATCTATAGAGATAGATCAAAGCACCTTATAAGGCTAGGATAGAGTACATATATAGGAAAAGTACTGAATAGGTTCAGTATGGAAAATGCCAAGAAAGGGTTCTTGCTGATGTTGCATGAAAAGGCTTAGGAAAGACTGGTGTCCTTCAACATCAGATGAGAGAGAATGCATGAGTAAGATTCCATACGCTTCTACAGATAGATCATGTACACGACCATATGTGTCCTATGCTCTAGTGTTATGATTAGATACTAGAGTTTTCTAGGTCATGATTGGAAAACAGTGAAACATACCATTAAGCACCTGAAGAGGAGCAATGACATGTTTCTCATATACGGTTGTGCGAAGAGCTCGTTGTCAAGGGTTACTATGATGCTAGATTTTCATAGATTCAGATGATTTTTGATCTCAATCAAGCTTTGGCTATACATTGAACTGTGGAATAGTGAGTTGAAAGAGTTCCAAGATGGACACTATGGATAATTGAACAATGGAGATGAGTATATCACCACTTTTGAAGCAAAAAAGGAGGGTCATTTTTTCAGTAAGTTTGCCACTGAACGGCAATAATAATTTTATTATTATTTTATTTCCAAGTTCTTGATTAAGTTTATTCTCTATAGATGTTAGAATGACATTAGTTTCTGAACATGAGATTCGAAGGGAAAATGTTGCATTTGTGGAATAATAAACACCAAAGAGATCCTTATTCACGCCTTTATACTAGCTCATGTATTGATAATGATCTTGTTTTCCTGATCATGCACATTGTTAATGTAATAAGGATGCCGACAATAATGAGAACAAATTGTTAGGGAAACAATGGTGTTCGATAGACGCACTTATGAAATACTGTGAGATCACATCATCAATATGTTGTCGGAGTTTTCTCATAATGTGTTAACGTTTACTTGTGTCCTTTTACCATGATAATATCGTAGGCCCGAATATCGAATGGTTTATTCGAGGTCATCAAACATTACTAAGTAACTAGGTAATTATAAAGATGACATTCAGATAAGTTGAAAAGTATGTTATGGTGCTAGATATGTCAAGACTATAATTTGCCCCTCCAGGGATGGAGAGATACACTCCGGGCCCACTCGATATCTCGTGTCCAGCATCACCTAGCCAGGTATTGTGATCAATGAGTTAGTAACGGGGATATCATAACACAAAAACAAGAAAAGAGTACAAAACTGGTAATGAGGCTAACTAAGTATAGTGATCAAGAAGTTGATCAGAGCGATACCATGAAAGTATCACCCCGGGTTGTGTAATCTATCGTGGGGTGATGTCTACTACGCAATGTTATTCTTGTAGACATGTGTTGGGCATCCAAGCGCAGAGTTTTATAGGATAGTAGCAATTTTCCCTCAAGTGGATGACCTAAGGTTTATCAATCCGTGGGAGGCGTAGGATGAAGATGGTTTCTCTCAAACAACCCTGCAATCAAATACAAGAGATCTCTTGTGTCCCCAACACACCCAATACAATGGCAAATTGTATAGGTGCACTAGTTCGGCGAAGAGATTGTGATAAAAGTGTAATGTTGATGGTAGAAATATATTTTTATAATCTGAATAAATAAAAATAGCAAGGTAGCAAATAGTAAACGGGCACAAAAACGGTATTGTAATGCTTGAAAATGAGGCCTAGGGTCCGTACTTTCGCTAGTGCAATCTCTCAACAATGCTAATATAATTGGATCATATAACCGTCCCTCAACGTGCAACGAAGAATCACTCCAAAGTTCCTATCTAGCGGAGAACATAAGACGGAATTGTTTGTAGGGTACAAAACCACCTCAAATCTATTCTTTCCGATCAATCTATCCTAGAGTTCGTACTAAAATAACGCAAAGCTATTCTTTCCAATCGATCTAACCAAGAGTTCATACTAAAAGAACACCAAAGCGAATTCAGACTCATAATATTCAATCCAACACAAAGAACTTCAAAGAGTGCCCCAATATTTCTACTAGAGAAACAAAGACAAGAAAGTGCATCAACCCCTATGCATAGATTACATCAATGTCACCTCGGAAATCTGCGAGTTGAGTGCCAAAACATATATCAAGTGAATCAATATGATACCCCATTGTCACCACGAGTATTCAATTGCAAGACATGTATCAAGTGTTCTCAAATCCATAAAAGTATTCAATCTGATAACAACGAAATCTCAAAGGGAAAACTCAATTCATCGCAACAAGATAGAGAGGGGAAAACACCATATGATCCGACTATATTAACAAAGCCTGTGATACATCAAGATCATGACATCTCAAGAACATGAGAGAGAGAGAGAGATTAAACACATAGCTACTCGTACAAACCCTTAGCCCCGAGGGTGGACTACTCCCTCTTCATCGTGGTGGCCGCCGGGATGATGAAGATGGCCACCGGTGATGATTCCCCCCTTCGGTAGGGTGCCGGAAAGGGTCTAGATTGGTTTTCAGTGGCTACAGAGCCTTGCGGCAGCAGAACTTTTGATCTAGGATAACCCCGAGGATTTTTGGCATATTTGTGAATTTATAGGGTAAAGAGGGGGTGCAGGAGGCCACCGAGGTGGGCACAACCCACCTGGGCGCGCCTGGGCCCCCAGGCGCGCCCTGGTGGGTTGTGCCCCCCTCGGGGCACCCCCAGGTTCTTCTCTGGCCCATCCTAGGTGTTCTGGTCCATCAAAAATCTAAAAAAGTTTCGCGATGTTTGGACTCTGTTTGATATTGATTTCCTGCAACTGGCAGTAGGCACTAGGTCAATAGGTTAGTCCCAAAAATGATATAAAGTTGCTATAAAATGATTGTAAAACATCCAAGAATGATAATATAACCGCATGAATACTTCATAAATTATAGATACGTTGGAGACATATCAGCATCCCCAAGCTTAATTCCTACTCGTCCTCGAGTAGGTAAATGATAAAAGAAATAATTTATGAAGTGTGAATGCTAGCAAAGTGCATAAGTTTGATCAACGATAACTTCAATCACTTTTCCTAGCATCATAACAGTAATTCTTTCTTATGAAACTTCTCATATTAAAGTAGCAACCAATTCAAATGTTAAGGTTCAAACAATGAACTCTCTTGAAACTCAACAACCTATGTTCTTAGTCACCAAGCAATTGCAATTCAACTTATTCAGCAGACTTTAAGTAAGAGCTCCACATACTCAACCATCTTATAGTCTTATATTGTTGCTAACACTCACCGCGTACACATGAGCAAAACGTTTCAACCAGACACATAGAAAGATAGGGGCTTATTGTTTTGCCTCCCAACGTATTCACCTCAAGGGTGATGTCAACAATAATAACTCATGCCACCCATATTCAAATGGACATATGTGCCTAGATCTTTCCTCACCACATGATGCTTGCCAAAAGAGAAAAATAAAAAGGAATAGAGAGAAAAACTTTGAATCTTTGCATAAAAGTAAATACTGAAAAGTTAAATATAGGCCCTTCGCAGAGGGAAGCAGAGGTTGCCATGCGCTTATTATTTTGTATGCTCAACCCCTTAGTGCAAAAGAACGTCACGTTATATTGCCCCTTATGATAGAAACCTTTATGATGCAGTCTGTCGCTTTTATTCTTTGCCATCACAAGTTCGTACAACGCTCAATTTTCTCTTACACTAAATGATCTAACACTTTTAGAAGCAATTTTTATTGCCCTATTGCACCGATGACAACTTACTTGAAGGATCTTGCTCAATCCTTAGGTAGTTATGGTGGACTCTTGAAAATAAGATTTGGGTTTAAGGGTTTTTTGATGCACAACTAGTATCTCTACTCGGTGCGGAATTTTTGTCTAGTAAAGATGGGGGGCAAGCATTATGTCGATTCAAGCTACGTCGGTATTTCCCCAAAGAGGAAGGGCTGATGCAGCACAGCGGTGGTAGGCATTTCCCTCATATATGAAACCAAGGTTATCGAACCAGTAGGAGGACCAAGCAACACAACGTAAATAGACCCTGCACACAAATAACAAATACTCGCAACCCGGCGTGTTAAAGGGGTTGTCAATCCCTTTCGGGTAATGGCGCCAAAAATTGGTGCGTGGATGGGAGAAAGTTGTAAATATTGATAGATCGAACGCCAAATAAAACAAATTGCAGCAAGGTATTTTTGGTTTAGTATATCTGAAAATAGAAGGCAAATAAAATAGATCATGGAGGCAGATAATTTGAGAAAGAGACCCGGGGGCCATAGGTTTCACTAGTGGCTTTCCTCGAGAAAAATAGCAAACGATGGTTAAATAAATTACTATTGGGCAATTGATAGAACTTCAAATAATCATGACGATATCTAGGCAATGAACATTACATAGGCATCACGTCCAAGATTAGTAGACCGACTCATGCCTGCATCTACAACTATTACTCCACACATCGACCGCTATCCAGCATGCATCTAGTGTATTAAGTTCATGGAGAAACGAGGTAATGCAATAAGAATGATGACATGATGTAGACAAGATCTATCTATGTAAAGATAGACCCCATCGTATATCCTTAGTACAAACGATACATACGTGTCGGTTCCCCTTCTATCACTGGGATCAAGCACGGTAGGATCGAACCCGCTACAAAGCACCTCTTCCCATTGCAAGACAAATAGATCAAGTTGGCCAAACAAAACCCAAATATTGGAGAAGAAATACGAGGCTATAAGCAATCATGCATAAAATAGGTCAAAGAAACTCAAATGCTTTCATGGATATAAAAAGATAGATCTGATCATAAACTCAAAGTTCATCTGATCCCAATAGACACACCGCGAAAAGAGTTACATCATATGGATCTCCAAGAGACCATTGTATTGAGAATCAAATGAGAGAGAGGAAGCCATCTAGATACTAACAACGGACCCCGAAGGTCTACAAAGAACTACTCACGCATCATCGGAGAGGCGCCAATGGAGGTGGTGAAACCCATCCGTGATGGTGTCTAGATTGGATCTGGTGGTTCTGGACTCTGCAGTGGTTGGAATTGATTTTCATCGACTCCCCTAGGGCTTCTGGAATATTGGGGTATTTATAGAGCAAAGAGGCGGTCCGGGGGGCACCCGAGGTGGGCACAACCCACCAGGGCGCGCCTGGGCCTCCTGGCGCGCCCTGGTGGGTTGTGCTCTCCTCGTAGCACCCCTAGGCGCAGCCTTGGCCCATTAGGTGTCTTCTGGTCCATAAGAAATCTTCGTAAACTTTCGTGGCATTTGGACTCCGTTTGATATTGATTTTCTATGATGTAAAAAACATGCAAGAAACAACAACTAGCATTTGGCACTATGTCAATAGGTTAGTACCAAAAAATATATAAAATGATTGTAAAACAGTAGAGATCATACTTAATGTGGCAAAACTGGTTTAAAGGTTTTTGAATGCACCGATAGAGATCATACTTGATGCAAAATGAAGGCTAGCTAAAGATTGAGAAGTGACCAACCAAGAAACGAATAATCTCATAAGCGAGCATTAAGCATAATTAACACCGAATAATGCACCACAAGTAGGATATAATTTCATTGCATAATTATTGACTTTTGTGCTTGCATAGGGAATCACAAACCTTAACACCAATATTCTTACTAAAGCATAATTACTCATCAACATAACTCACATATCACATCATCATATCTCAAAACTTTTACTAAGAATTAAGTTTATTTTGTCCAATGAACTTCATGGAAGTTTTTATTATATCCTTCTTGGATATCTATCACTTTGGGACTAATTTTCATATGTTTCTTTTGACAAGCTCAAACAAATATAAGTGAAGATCATGAGCATAAATTGTTCTTTCTCTCAAATTAATTTAAGTGAAGCAAGAGAGAATTTGTTGAAAATTGTACTAACTCTCAAATAAATCTAAGTGAATCAAGAGAGCATTTATTCAAAAATACTAAAGCACACCGTGCTCAAAATATACAAGTGAAGCACTAGAGCAAGTCCATAGCTCATAAAAATTTAAGTGAAGCATAGAGAGCAATTCTAACAAGTCATGACATAATTTTGGCTCTCTAAAATAGGTGTGTCCAGCAAGGGATCAAGACTTAGAACACAAAATAAAACAAGCAAAGACTCATATCATACAAGATACTCCAAGCAAAACACATAGTATGTGACGAATAAAAATATAGCTTCGAGTAAAATACCGATGGTCGTTAGAAGAAAGAGGGGATGCCACTTGGGGGCATCCCCAAGCTTAGTTGCTTGCTCTCTTTTGGATAATAGCTTGGGATGCCGGGGCATCCCCAAGCTTAGCCTCTTCTTACTCCTTATTCCTTCATCCATCATAAGATAACCCAAAACTTGAAAACTTCAATCACACAAAACTCAACAAAAGCCTTCGTGAGATCCATTAGTATAAGAAAATAAATCACTACTAGAAGTACTGTATCAAACCAATTAATATTTTGTTCTTGCATTATATATACTGTATTCCAACTTTCTATGGAAAAAACTCGTCAAAGAAAACCATAGAGCCATCAAAACAAGCACACAACGCAAAGGAAACAGAATCTGTCAAAAAAAGAATGGTCTGAGGTAATCTGGGTGTTTCGAATACTTATGTAACTCCAAAAACTCTAAAAAAATTAGGACGACCTGAGCAATTTTTATATTGATCTGCTGCAAAAGGAATGGGTATTTTATCGCTCTCTGGTTAAAATGAGAATTATTTTCGTGAGCGCAAAAATTTATGTTTTTTCAGCAAGATCAAACAACTATCACCCTAGAAGATCCTAAAGGCTTTACTTGGCACAAGCACTAATTAAAACATAAAAACACAATCGTAACAGTAGCATAATTGTGTTAACACTCAAGAATAGGAAGCAAAAAGAAAAAATAAATTTTATTCATTGCGTTGCCTCCCAACAAGCGTTATAGTTTTACGCCCTTAGCTAGGCATAAAGCAAGGATCTAAGTTTTGTTATCCTTCTTCTTAATTCCCTTAGAGGTATTTTCATCATGGGGCTTTGTAAAAACAACATAAAACATATTGTCCATAGAAACCTTAGCATAATTTAGTTGCCCATTGTCATAACCACGTTGATTTCCGGCAACAATCCAAGAATAATGTTGATTAACATTATTAAAAACTTGTTGAATCACATCTAGGATTGCGACTTCCTTTTTAAGATTATCATCAAAGATCTATTTGTCCCCAAGAAAATGTCTTAACGCATAATCACTATTGCAAAGAATTTCATCTATTACAGGCTTTTCACGATTCGTACCATATAAATCAAAGATTTCCCTAGCTTCCCGTATTATGTAGTCAAATTCATTCATAAGAATGAGAGTAGCTAACTTTTTAGCTTTAGGATTCTTTATAACAAGAAGCTCAAAAAACAATCTTTGCAAAGTAGGATGAGTACGTATAAATTTACCCTCGAGTTTCAGAACTAGTGCTGAAATAGCATCTGCATAAGATCTAGTAGTTTTAAGTATAGGAGCATCATCAAGACTTAGATTTCCAACACAATTGAAAAATTCTTGAATACGTTCTTTTCCCATAACATTCCCTTGCCCCAAGATAAAAGTATTAGCATCAAGATTGCCCATACGTCCAATCTTAGGAGTTAGGCCATCATCTGTTGGTGCCATACCGAAATCACTCATGATTGAAAGCAAAAGGTAGATCTGACGAGAAATCGGCGAATGAAAAAGAGGGGCGAATAAAACGGCAAATTTTTGTGAACTGGGGGAGAGGAAAATGAGAGGCAAATGGAAAATAATGTAAATTGCGAGGAGATGAGATTTGTGATTAGGAACCTGGTATATGTTGAAGATCCTCCCCGGCAACGGCGCCAGAAATTCCTTTTGATGTCGCTTGAAGCTACGTCAGTATTTCCCCAAAGAGGAAGGGATGATGCAACACAGCGGCGGTAGGTATTTCCCTCAGATATGAAACCAAGCTTATCGAACCAGTATGAGAACCAAGCAACACAACGCAAACAACCCCTGCACACAAATAACAAATACTCGCAACCCTACGTGTTAAAGGGGTTGTCAATTCCTTTCGGGTAACGGCGCCAGAAATTGGTTGTAGCAACCAGACCCGAATGGATCAAGTCTATTGTGCTCCGGTGTCATCCCTGGATCAGTAATGCTGACACCACACAGTACATCGAAGGATTTATAGCAGAGTGGCAATCACACACTTATTACATCGATGTCTCCGAAGAGAACTTATTACAATAATATGGCTTAAGGCCATCTAATAACGATAACAGCGGAAGACTTGGAAGATAATTGGGTCCATCAACTCTGTAAGTGCATCTAGTGCCACCCCTAGTTGGTTTTGGAGTATTGACGACAAACCTAGTTGAGGGACTAATGTGTTTGTGAGAATTGCAGGATAACACAGGTAGAAGTCCCTCATTGATTCGGTTTAGCTACCAGAGATGACCCCTAAAAATGTACGAAGACATTGAAGACAATGGTGGTTTGTGAAGACATTCATGTTGAAGACAATGACATGTGAAGACTCCCATTGAAGCCTATGGAACTCGAAGACCTAGATCCTTCGTAGTTTTACTTCATTCATGTTGTGTCATAGGAACCACCGTACTGTTAAGTGGGGTCCAAGAGAACCAGTCAGAATGACTGAAGTGATGCCTAATTCAAATCCTATGTCTTCGAGTGAAGACAATGAGAGAAAATCTTGTCCAGAGTCAGACAAGTCAGCTTTACTTGTAGCCCAAGTAAAGTTGCCGTGTGAGTTCGAAATTCGACCGTTGGTACACGTGTCAGTTCCTTAGTGACCCAGGGTCATTTCGAACAAATCAGGTCGGGTTGCCAAGTGGCTATAAATAGTCCACCCCCACAACCATAAACGGTTGGCTGCTCAGATTTCAGTGCACGGCTTTTGTCGTTTGAGAGCAACCCACCTCGAAGCCTTTGAGAGAAAATCCCTAGCGAGGAGAAAAGCCCTAACCACCCAGAGCCAGAGTAATTGGGCATCACTTAAGTCTTCTTGTCTGAGTGATCTGAAGACTTATTACACTTGAGGACTGTGCATCCTCCAGACGGTTAGGCGTCGCATTCTGAGCATCGAAGAGAAATTGTGGATTGCCGGTGAACGAAGTCTGTGAAGGTTTTGGAGTCTACCTTGAAGACTTACCAGAGTGATTGGGCGAGGTCTGTGTGACCTTAGCTCAAGGAGAAAACAGTGGGGACTGGGTGTCCTGAGCTGCGTGTTCAGGACTGGGTGTCCGGGACTGTGTGTCCTTTGGTTTAAATACCTAGCCGCTCCAACCAGACGTATAGTTGTCACAGCAACTGGAACTGGTCCAACATATCATTGTCTTCAACGTGTCACTGGTTTCATCTTCACCTCCCTTTACTTACCAGTACACATTGTGAAGCCATTGCATGCTTGCTTTATCTTCTGTCTTCACAACTTGACTGTATGATCTGTTTGGCTTCATAACTTCTTCCTACCTGATCCGCATTACACTGAAGCTATTTGTCACTGTGCTTCCACTATATTGTATACTTGACTATGGCTTGCCTTGTGTAATCTAACTTCCGCTGCATAGTGATAGGCTTGTCTACTCTGTTTGTCTTCATAACTTCCACGTTTTGAAGACTTTCATAAAAATCGCCTATTCACCCCCCCTCTATTCGATATAACGCACTTTCAATTGGTATCAGAGCAAGGTGCTCCCTTGTTCTGTGTGATTCGGTTTAACCACCTGGAGTTTTAGCTATGTCAACTACAGGGATAACTAAAGTCTCCGCTGCGTGCTCCGTCTTCGATGGAACTAAATATCCCTACTGGAAGAATAAGATGCGCATGCATCTTGAAGCCATTGATGTCGACCTATGGTATGTCATCGAAAACGGCGTTCCCAAGGCTGGAGAAGATGTCACTGCTGCTGATGTCAAGAAGTTCACTCAACTGGACTCCACTGCCAAGAATATTATCTGTGGTCATCTGACCAGGGGACAGTACGGCCGTGTGAGTGCCTTGAAGACATCCAAGCTGGTTTGGGACTGGCCCTCCAAGGTCAATGAAGGCATCTCAACCCAGAGAGATCAGAGAATCAGTGTTCTTCGCAACCTCTTCAGCCGCTTCAAGCGAAATGACAATGAGAATGTCCAGCACACATTTGACCGGCTCACTGACATCACAAATGAGCTTCAAGCCCTCGGCGCCACTGAGATCACCAAACATGAAATCATCAAGACGCTGCTAAGATCACTTGACAGTTCGTTTGACATCCTAGCCCTGATGATTCAAGAACGTCCAGACTTCAAGACACTCGATCCGTCTGACATACTTGAGAGGCTCAACACACATGAGTTTCAGCATTCTGAGAAAAGAGATATCTACGGTCCAAACTATGGGCGAACTCGTGCCTTGAAGGCAAAAGCTGTGTCCTCATCTGAAGAAGAATCTGACAGCAGTTCTGATGATCCTGAAGACATTGGAAGGGAACTTGCAATGCTAGTGAAGAAGTTCCAAAAATTCACCAAGAAGAAAGGCTTCAAAAAGTCTTCACGATCAAGCTCAAGGAATGATGAAGCTTCTGCTCATGACTACAAGAAGAAAACATGTCACAAGTGCAAGAAAACTGGACACTTCATCTCTGAGTGTCCACAATGGGACAATGAGAGCAGAAAGAAGAAGAAGAGCAAGGAATATGACTCTGACGATAAGAAGAAGAAGAAATACTCAAAGTCTTCTTCCAAGTCTTCCTCAAAGTCTTCAACACACAAGAAGAGTTCATCTGGCAAGGCTCGTGCGTTTGTTGGCAAGGAAATGGATTCAGAGGAGGAGTCCGCTTCTGAGGAGGCAGAGGTGGAGTATGAGGAGGAGTCTGATTCAGGCATTGCGAGTCTGGCTACAGCCTACGTCGCCAAGTCCATCTTCAACACTGAAGACAATGACTTCATCACCAACACCGATGCAAATGACAAGGACGACTCGACTCCTACCTACTGCTTCATGGCACGTGGTGCCAAGGTAAACACACGCACTACTCACTATCAAACATCAAGTGACGATGACTCTGATTGTGATTCAAAACCCAGCTACAAAACACTTGCTAAAATTGCAACTGAACAACAAAAGGCCATGGAACACATTCAAAAACTGTTAGACAGAAGCGATGATCTGTTGGGTGCTGAAATGACTCGTTCTGAATCCTTAATTGAAGACATAAAAAATCTTCATGTTAAGTATCAGGAACTCGAAGATCATCTTGAGACTCTCTCAACTACTCATGAAAAGCTTTCCTATGATTATCTTCAAAAGAAGCAAGATCTTGAGAAGTTGAGAGCGGATCATGAAGATCTTCAAAAGGAAAACGAGTCACTTCGAGCCGAACAGATCAGTTCCGCTTAGGAAGGATTTGAACCACCATGCCTTAAATGCATTGAGCGTGATAATGCTACTTCTGTTGCTGAATGTTCCACTGCTACTGTTGTTGCAATATCTTCAACTGTTGAAGTGGTAACTAACCCCTCTGCTGAGGATACCACTGCTATTGCTGATGAGAATGCCAGGTTGAAGACATTTCTTGAAACAGGGATGTACAAAAGTCTCAAAGGACATCAGACATTATGTGATGTCCTCAAGAAGCAGATTCTGAACCGAAACCCTAGGAAAGAGGGTGTTGGGTTCGTGAGGAAAATTAATGCAGATGGCTCTTACTGGAAACCTGAGCAGTACCCCAAAACCACATGGGTTGCTGCAAAGGAATCCTCAGCAGATCCATCCAATCTATCTGGCTTCACTTGTGCTAATCCTATTATCATTGATGAATCCTTTGATGCAAACTATAAACTATTTAAGAATCAGAATGGTGAAGTATTTGCCAGGTACATTGGTACTAACTGCAGGAATGGACCGCCTATGAAGAAGATCTGGGTTCCAAAAACGTGTCTTGAGAATCTTCCTGTGAATGTCCTCATGACACCTCACATGAAGAAGACAAACCTCAGACCAAAGGCTTCATATGGTCCAAAGGCTTCATACAGGCAGAGGACTCACCTGAGTCGCACTAACGCAAATGTTTTGCAGGGAAACCATGCTCAGGCATATGAGAGCGGTTCTTCAAACCGTCATGCTCATATGACCAAGAACTATTCTGCCTATTCTTATGAGTACTATTGCCCACCTGCTAGACTGTTTGCTAGGGCTCCAAAGCCAAAATTCTCAGATGCTTCACTTAGACTTATTGCTTCTAAGCCACCCTTGAAGATGTGGGTGGTTAAGAAAGCTTAACTCTCTTTTGCAGGGAAAGGTCTCCAGCAAAAAACCAAAATCTTCTGACGCTATTGCTGGGGACCTTAAAAATCTTGTGGGGCGCAAGATCACATGCCCGAATGGCATCACTATGTATTTCATACCTGAATCGCATGCTACTCTCCCTACTTGCCCTAACCTGGATTTAAGTTTTCATAACCCACTGGTTCGTCAAATGTTTTTGCTTCACAATACTCTTGGTGAAGCCTATCCCCCTAACTGCACTGTAGGGTACAACACCAGCGACTTCAGAGTCTTCAGAATGGATTATTGACAGTGGGTGTACAAATCACATGACTGGCAAAAGAAGTCTCTTTATGGACTCAACCTTACGTCCATCTGACAAGAGCCACATCACATTTGCTGACACTGGTAAAAGTAAGGTACTGGGTCTAGGTAGAGTTGCAATCTCAAAGGATCAACACATGGATAAAGTCATGTTTGTTGAATCCCTTGGCTTCAACTTAATGTCTGTCTCAATGCTTTGCGATTTGAACATGATTGTAATCTTTGGAAAATATCGTTGCCTGGTACTAATGGAATCTGACAAGTCTCTAGTGTTTGAAGGGTATCGAAAAGATGATTTGTACGTGGTAGATTTCTCAGCAGGGCCGCAGCTTGCAGTATGTCTTCTCGCAAAGGCTTCAGAATGCTGGCTTTGGCATCGAAGACTTAGGCATGCTGGCATGAGGAACCTCCACACCCTTGCGAATAAGAAGCATGTCATAGGCATCGAGGGCATCAAGTTCAAGAAAGATCACTTATGCGGTGCCTGTGAAGCAGGGAAGATGACAAGGGCAAAACATCCTTCGAAGACAATCATGACCACTAGTCAACCCTTCGAACTGCTTCACATGGATCTCTTTGGTCCCACTCACTACTCAACTTTTTCCACTACTGCTTGCCTCTATGGCTTCGTCATTGTTGATGATTACTCTAGATATACTTGGGTGCACATAATCCTTTACAAGACTGAAGTGCAGGATGTCTTCAGACGCTTCGCAAATCGGGCTATGAACAATTATGGCGCCAAGATAAAGCACATCAGAAGTGACAATGGCACTGAATTCAAGAACATTGGCCTTGACACATATCTTGATACATTGGGCATCACTCATGAATTCTCAGCTCCGTACACGCCACAACAGAATGGCATCGTCGAACGCAAGAACAGAACACTCATTGAGATGGCCAGAACAATGCTAGATGAGTACAAGACTCCAAGAAAATTCTGGACTGAAGCCATTGACACTGCATGCCATACTATCAACCGTGTATATCTTCACAAGCTTCTGGACAAGACATCTTATGAACTTCTAACTGGCAAGAAGCCAAATGTCAGTTACTTCAGAGTATTTGGATCAAGATGCTGGATCAAGGACCCTCACCACACCTCAAAATTTGCTCCAAAAGCACATGAGGGCTTTATGCTTGGATATGGAAAGGATTCGCACTCCTACAGAGTCTTCAATCTCTTTCACTATAAAGTGGTTGAAACAGTGGATGTGCGGTTCGATGAGACCAATGGGTCACAAAGAGAGCAACTGCCAAGTGTGCTAGATGAAGTTCCAGCCAGTGAATCAATCAAGCTAATGGGAACTGGAGAAATTATACCTTCTGAAGCTCATCCTGAAGAAGAACTTATCATCTCAGCACCTGATCCACATGAAGACAATGCTCAGCCTGAAGACATTCCTCCCCATGACAACGTAGATCAGCAAGAGCAAAGTCTTCGACCCCTACATCCTCGTGTTGCCAATGAAGTGCAGATTGACAGAATAATTGATAGCATCAATGCACCTGGTCCACTGACTCGTTCAAGGGCAACTCAACTGGCAAATTTCTGCGGACACTTCGCATTCGTTTCAATCACAGAACCCAAGAAAGTTGATGAAGCTTTTATGGAACCTGAATGGATTCAAGCTATGCAAGAAGAGCTTCAGCAGTTTGAGTTGAACAATGTATGGGAGTTGGTTAAGCGTCCTGATCCACGGAAGCATAACATAATAGGTACCAAATGGATATACCGCAACAAGCAAGATGAGCATGGCCAAGTCGTCAGAAACAAGGCTCGTCTCGTTGCTCAAGGATATACTCAAGTGGAAGGCATTGACTTCGATGAAACATTTGCTCCTGTGGCCAGACTTGAAGCCATCCGTATACTGCTGGCCTATGCAAATCATCACAACATAATTCTGTATCAAATGGATGTGAAGAGTGCCTTTCTCAATGGCAAAATTGAAGAAGAAGTGTATGTTGCACAACCACCTGGGTTTGAAGATCCAAAACATCCTGACATGGTTTACAAGCTCAATAAGGCACTATATGGCCTCAAACAAGCCCCTTGGGCCTGGTATGATACACTCAAATACTTCCTGAAGAGCAAAGGCTTCATACCTGGTTCCCTAGATCCCACTCTCTTCACGAAGACATATGATGGTGAACTGTTTGTGTGCCAAATATATGTGGATGACATTATCTTCGGCTGCACCAATAAGAAGTACAGTGAGGAATTCGGATATATGATGCAAGAGCAATATCAGATGTCTATGATGGGGGAGCTGAAATTCTTCCTCGGTCTTCAAATACGGCAACAACGCAATGGCATCTTCATATCTCAAGAGAAGTATCTCAAAGATTGCCTGAAGAAGTTCGGTATGCAAGACTGCAAAGGCTTCACAACACCAATGCCAGCCAAACATCATCTGGGTCCTGACGACAATGGTAAAGAGTTCGATCAAAAGGTATACCGCTCCATGATTGGTTCTTTGCTTTATTTATGTGCATCTAGGCCAGATATTATGCTTAGTGTTTGCATGTGTGCTCGATTCCAAGCGGCACCAAAGGAGTCGCATCACTTAGCTGTGAAGCGAATTCTTCGATATTTGCCTCACACCCCAACTCTAGGGTTATGGTATCCAAAGGGCTCAGAGTTTGATCTGGTTGGATTTTCGGATGCTGATTACGCTGGTGACAAGGTTGATCGGAAGTCCACATCAGGCACATGTCACTTTCTGGGCCGATCACTTGTATGTTGGTCTTCAAAGAAGCAGAACTGTGTATCTCTCTCCACTTCTGAATCTGAATACATTGTTGCTGGATCCTGCTGCGCTCAGCTTCTATGGATGAAGCAAACCCTCAAGGATTATGGCATTCATCTGAAGCAAGTGCCACTCTACTGCGACAACGAAAGCGCCATCAAGATCGCCAACAACCCAGTTCAGCACTCGAAGACAAAGCACATTGAAATTCGTCATCATTTTCTCAGAGATCATGTTGCAAAGGAAGACATTGATATCATACACGTCAACACTGAAGAGCAATTGGCAGATATCTTCACCAAGCCCTTGGATGAGAAGAGATTTTGCAAGTTACGGTGTGAGCTAAATATCTTGGAATCCTCAAATGTCCTGTGATCAGGCACACATCCTAACACTTATGCATGTTGATGACTTAGATGTGCAACACACAAAGTAACGTATATCTTCAATCAATGAAGACATACATTCTAAGTGTGAATACATTAACATGGAATTTGACTTCGGAGCGCCAAGATAATTGTGCGCCGTGTCTGGGTCTAATACTTCCTATACGGTGGGTAACGCCACCACCAAATTTTCTGCTTGAAGTGTTTCACTCATGGCATTACATTTGCTATGTCTTCACATTTAGTTTGGCTTGAATCTCAACATGTCTTCATGATTATCTTCACTGTGTTGATTATATATATGTACTGGTGTTCTGTCCTCTACAGCATTCACTTATAGCTATGTATTCTTGTTTGAATCTTTTGAACTAAGTGAATGTGATCGGACCCTAACCTCTCCGTGCTTCCTACCTCAAACTCTATCTCTCCAAGTCGTATGCATTCTATTGAAACTGTCGAATGTCTTCACTGCATCCTTGTCAGCAGAAGACACAGAGACAAACTTTAAAACCATTTTCAATGTCATTTCATCAACAAGAAATCCGGAGTAGTGGGAACGGCACCCGACAAACAAGGCGTGCGTGGGGGGTGGAACTGCCCCCACAATACCGCATGCTGGCCACGTACTGATCAGATGCGAATCGCCAGGGGCACCTGAGTAATAGCGCAGTGCCGCCCCTATCCCTATAAATACATGATTCACTGCAGTCATTATCCCTTCTTCCACCCTCGCACGAACCCTAGCGCCACTGCTAACTCTCAACGACGCCGGCGACGAAGAGCTTCACTGCCGCAACCTCTCCGACGCCATTCTCACGCCGATTGCGGACATCGGTCTCTCCGCCGTCGCTGTAGGTGTCTTCCTTCGCCAAGTTAGGGCACGGAGGATCGAACTGCTCGGCCTCAACTCTCACCTCGTCTAGCAGTTCCAAGTGTGGTAAATAAAACTTCTTTTACAGCCTCTGTTGATCCTATAGCTCCATCACTTTCTGCCATAAGAAGTTTCTATTCACACAAGTTTCATCTCTCTCATCTGCATCTCATAACTTGCCAAGTATATTCACTTGTTCTTCATGAAGTAGTTAGATTCCTCACTTGTACTGATCTATGGGTTCGTACAAATTTGGAACCAACTTCTTTTCTATAAAGTGAATGTCTTCGCATGATGAGGTCAATATCTTCTAAACTGATTTGTCTTCAAAATCTTCTGAGAATGCATATGACCTCTCCCCCTTCCCTCGCACCTTAATGCTGTCATAGGTACATGTCCGTGGGAGAATCTTTTGGTTCTCATAGTCTGCATTCATTTGCAGAGTTCTTACAGCGTCACATCAATTCTCCCGAAGCGAGTTCCTGTTGGTCAAGCAAAAGGAAGCCTTTGAAGACTTTGAATCTCTTGAAGCCTTCCAAGTTAAGCTTCATGGCAGCAGAAAAACCAGCAAGGAAGGGAGGCAGACAGAGACGTGGTGAAACGTCTAAAGATCTGCCTGCTGACTTGGCAGAAATGTACCAGACTGATCCTGAAGAGAGCTATGGTCAGCGCAAGACACGAATCCAATGGATTCGAAGATATTGGGCAGAGCAGTGGTTCCAATACCGCTTCGTCACTAAGGAGTATGCAGAAAAGTGCGCCATCAAGAGACCGTGGGGAGACGTACTGTACAAAAACCTCGTACCCCGGTCCAGAGACGAAGCCATTGCTCAAGGCTTCTTCCCATGCATGGTCAGAGGACCACAGCCAGCTGATGCACATCCGTCATCACTTCTCTGGTGTCGCGATGACACACTGTTCAAGCGCAACTTCCAATTTGCTCAGAACTCTGCCAAGCAAAACAAGAAGGAGTGGGGGTTGGACTTCAATCCTGGTCCCTCTAAACCAAGGGAAGATGGCACACGCGACGCGAATCCCAATATCATCGGGCCATTGATCTGTCAAGTGACGAAGATCTTGCCGATGACGCTCTTGAGCAGCTCATCAAGAGCAAGGAGGAGGCTGAAATCTTCAACAATCTGCCTCTGTTTGATGCAGAAATCATCCACAACTTCATTGATGAGTGGTTTGATACACCCAACATCATCTTCGATGATCTGCAGCTGCCCATTGGCCTCAGCGTAGCTTTCCAAGGCGCTATTGCTTCAGAACTCGCAATTGCCCAGCGCATAGTTGAACTGAAGCAGAAGATAGATTTTGAAAAGGCTCAGTTCAAGCAGAATATGGCCAAGCTCAGCGTCCAAGAAGTCAAGGACTTCAAGGTCATGCTACACGAGTTGAAGGAAAACTTTATGAAGAAACGTGCAGAAGCTCAGGGTTCGCGTGAGCGCATGAAGAATTTGGCTGATCTCTGTGTGCAGGCCTACAATGAGGCCGAGAAGCGCAAGGCACTTGGGCGTCCCGGCATCGACCCCAGGATGGCCGTGAAGAAAAAGAAGAAGCCCACTGTGGCTGAACAAGAGGCACCCAGGCAAGAAGCTGTTCCGATTGTCTTCCCCACTGCCAAGACTGGCTCGAAGCCAAAGCACCGCTCAACCGCTTCAGAGCTTAAGAAGACAAGGACAGCCGAAGCTGAAGCAAGGAAGAGGAAACACCCTGAAGCCTCTCCTTCTGACCCCACCATCAAGAAGCGCAAGACCAAGAAATCTCGGGCTGCTCCCACAGAGCCCCTGATAGTCGAACCCCTCTCCGTCTGCTATCCTGACCGTCAGCTGACCGTGCATGAGCCTGCTTTCACAGAGGCTCCGCACGCTGAAGACATTCCAGCAGCCGACCCCAACGCTGCTGAAGACATTGGTCTCCAAGACAATGTGCAAGGTGATGCAGTCCTTCCTCAGCTCGAAACGAGCGAAATGATCAGCATTAGTCGTCCCTTGACGCCAATCACCCAAGATGCATCATGGGCAGATCACCCGCAGGAGGAAGAGGATGAGCCCTAGCCCACTGCAACTCCACCAGCGTCGCCTGCATTCCGTAGGCTTCGCAAAGGGCCAAGGGCTCAGGCTGCTGAAGACATTCCGGCTGCATCAGCCGAAGAACATGAAGAAGAACCACAAGCTCCGTCTCCCCCACACCAACAAGAAGAAGTTCTCAAGGAGAACGTACCTGACAACATTGCGGCTGCCACACCCAACACTGAAGCATTTGTGGAGCCCGACCAACCAACAGCTTCAAGAGACACTGAAGCTACTGCGTCTGAACCTTCTGTGCCTGTGTCTGCTGCCGGTCCACAGTACAACTATCATGTTGCGCACAGGCCCCAGGTCCAGAAGCCAATCCCACGACTGCCGAGGTTCCCAGGTCCTGCATCAGCTCCTGGGTCCTTTAATGTCAATAGCTTCAGGGAAGACAACACCTTCTTCAACAGCTCCAAGAACCCTTATTCAAGGGAACGGATTGTATCAGATAGGTTCTGGAGCTACCCACAGCGCAGCTACTACTCCTGCGTCCTGTACAACCAAGGCCGTATCTTTCCTCACCAGCGCCTTGAGGTTGAAGCTGTTGCTGGTCTGCCTGGTCTGGAAGAAGCTCTGGACTGCTTCAAGCAAGTTGGTCTGCTGCCGTTCATCACTGATGAAGAGCACTGGAATGAAGAGCTTCTGCTCCAGTTCTATGCCACACTGCACATCAAAGGCTACAACAGAGATCCGAAGACTTGGGTCCTGGAGTGGATGACCGGCAATGTCCATCATGAAGCCAATGCGTTCGATATCATTGAGCTTACCGGCCTACCCACTCCTGGCGAACTCTTCGAAGAAGGCTGCCAACTCCATGCTGAAGCCATTGAAAGCATATTCCAGCGACCTGAGCCCAACATGAGTCAGATGCTCTCAATGATGAAGCCTTTGCCTCTGGATGCACCTTATCCAACTGAGTTCTTCGTTGAAGACTTAGAGTACCTGCCCAGAACTATCTATCACATCGTCAGGCGGACTCTATGGCCCATTAAGGGGCACTCTCCATATGCCAAGGTTGAAGGTGCCATGAAGACTCTCATCTTCTGTATCCTGCATGGCAAATGCTTCAACGCCCAGGATCTCTTCATACACCAACTTGCAGCGTCTGGCTCAGATCTCTTTGGTTTGAAGATTTATGCTCCTTGGGTTATGAGGCTGATCAAGCTCCACTCTGCTATCTCCTATCAGCCCTCTGCCCGCAACCACAGAATCTTCTTACCTGATGTGGACACCTCTGCTAAAGCCATATATCCTGAGCCTGCCAAGCAACCACTCAGTCTTCAGAATGCAGAACACCAGAGCTTCACTCAGAATGATGAAGGTGTTGAAGCCATCTCCAGAGTGTATCCCATGGCTGACACCACACGTGCTCCTGCATCAACTGAAGCCACTGACGGCACAGCTGCACAGAGACCCAAGAAACGCGCTCGTACACTCAATGACCGTGAACTTCTTGTGGCTCTACACCAAAAGCAAGATAGGCATCACGACTGGCTCAAAAGGCAGATGCGCAGTATCATGCAAGACGTCAATCGCATCAGAAATCTGGCCACCAAGAATGCCTTTGTCACGCATGAAACCTGTCGCCGCACTTGGAAAGGCCTCACCATGATGTGCACTGAAGCCGAACTTCAAGAGGATGGTTTCAGAGAGAGATTCAAGTTTGACTCCACACCCCCAAGAAGAGCTGTGCTGCGCGGAACTCCGTCGCTTGAAGATTCAGAGTTCTCTTCCTCTGCTGCCACCGTGACTGGCAGAATCATTGAGGAAGAAGACGATGCTACATCACCACCGCCTTCTTCAGCGCGTGTCGACCCTGCACCAAGCTCGTTAGCACCACCAAACGCCTCCACCGAGCCTGTTGCGCCTGGGAACACGTAGAAAACTCTATGTCTTCAAACCTTTTTGGTCATCACTGACAAAAGGGGGAGAAGCATATGATGTTCATAGTCTTCAAGCGGGTCATTAATAAGGGCGGGTGCTTTATTATATTTTGCATTTTGCTTCGTGCTTACAACTCACGTTTTGCTACATTTGGTTCTTTGAGTTGTAACACTTAAACTTGATGGTCGTCTGCTACTATGTTTGCCACTGTGTTTTTGCGAAGATAATTTCCGCACTTATATCATTTCGCAGACGTCCATTTTTCATTATGCATGTCATTATCTTCATATATCTTTACATGCATGGTGGATTGTCATCATAAGTTGAAGTGGATTCCCACAAATACAACCTGCTATGTGCATTTGCGTTCCAGAAGCAAATCACTTATATGCACATCTTCAGGGGGAGCCCTTGCAGCTTATGAAGACAATTCCTTTACAATTTCACAAATTATATTCCCCGTTCAAAACTTCAACTAGTTTGTCATCAATCACCAAAAAGGGGGAGATTGTAAGTGCATCTAGTGCCACCCCTAGTTGGTTTTGGAGTATTGACGACAAACCTAGTTGAGGGACTAATGTGTTTGTGAGAATTGCAGGATAACACAGGTAGAAGTCCCTCATTGATTCGGTTTAGCTACCAGAGATGACCCCTAAAAATGTACGAAGACATTGAAGACAATGGTGGTTTATGAAGACATTCATGTTGAAGACAATGACATGTGAAGACTCCCATTGAAGCCTATGGAACTCGAAGACCTAGATCCTTCGTAGTTTTACTTCATTCATGTTGTGTCATAGGAACCACCGTACTGTTAAGTGGGGTCCAAGAGAACCAGTCAGAATGACTGAAGTGATGCCTAATTCAAATCCTATGTCTTCGAGTGAAGACAATGAGAGAAAATCTTGTCCAGAGTCAGACAAGTCAGCTTTACTTGTAGCCCAAGTAAAGTTGCCGTGTGAGTTCGAAATTCGACCGTTGGTACACGTGTCAGTTCCTTAGTGACCCAGGGTCATTTCGGACAAATCAGGTCGGGTTGCCAAGTGGCTATAAATAGTCCACCCCCACAACCATAAACGGTTGGCTGCTCAGATTTCAGTGCACGGCTTTTGTCGTTTGAGAGCAACCCACCTCGAAGCCTTTGAGAGAAAATCCCTAGCGAGGAGAAAAGCCCTAACCACCCAGAGCCAGAGTAATTGGGCATCACTTAAGTCTTCTTGTCTGAGTGATCTGAAGACTTATTACACTTGAGGATTGTGCATCCTCCAGACGGTTAGGCGTCGCGTTCTGAGCATCCAAGAGAAATTGTGGATTGCCGGTGAACGAAGTCTGTGAAGGTTTTGGAGTCTACCTTGAAGA
The DNA here is from genome assembly GCA_034509565.1 of Triticum monococcum. Classification (NCBI taxonomy): domain Eukaryota; kingdom Viridiplantae; phylum Streptophyta; class Magnoliopsida; order Poales; family Poaceae; genus Triticum; species Triticum monococcum. The sequence goes on from CM067847.1 coordinate 577,621,504, forward strand.
CTTACCAGAGTGATTGGGCGAGGTCTGTGTGACCTTAGCTCAAGGAGAAAACGGTGGGGACTGGGTGTCCTGAGCTGCGTGTTCAGGACTGGGTGTCCGGGACTGTGTGTCCTTTGGTTTAACTACCTAGCCGCTCCAACCAGACGTACAGTTGTCACAGCAACTGGAACTGGTCCAACATATCATTGTCTTCAACGTGTCACTGGTTTCATCTTCACCTCCCTTTACTTACCAGTACACATTGTGAAGCCATTGCATGCTTGCTTTATCTTCTGTCTTCACAACTTGACTGTATGATCTGTTTGGCTTCATAACTTCTTCCTACTTGATCCGCATTACACTGAAGCTATTTGTCACTGTGCTTTCACTATATTGTATACTTGACTATGGCTTGCCTTGTGTAATCTAACTTCTGCTGCATAGTGATAGGCATGTCTACTCTGTTTGTCTTCATAACTTCCACGTTTTGAAGACTTCCATAAAAATCGCCTATTCACCCCCCCTCTATTCGATATAACGCACTTTCAAACTCCAACGACATCACTGAGTATAGAACCACGACCTAAAAGCACCTTAATCATCGTCTGAAAAGTCTGCAACATTAACGTTGCAGCCCGAAAATGGGTCAGCACATGGAATATGCTGGCAAGGTAACACATAGAGAGTAATGGAATGAAACAGCTATACTATATGCATATTTGGCTGGTGGAAAGCTCTATGGTTACTGTTTTGCGTAAAGCCAATTTTTCCCTACTGCAAAGGAATAAATTTATTTAACTATCATGGTGGTTGTTAAACATTGAGAATGGTTGACAGCATTCTCAATCCCAATTAAAAGTAGTCACCAATAACCCAACAATATTAATTAGAAGTAACATGATGAGATTCACATGATGTTCAAGTACTAGATACTCAAGATTGTCCATAACCGGGGACACGGCTAATCATGATTAGTTTGTTACACTCTGCAGAGGTTTGCGCACTTTTCCCCACAAGACTCGATCGCCTCCGTTGGATTTCTCGCACTACTGGTGTTTGAGAAATGGATGACCGAGACATAGTCTTTCAGAAGCGCTAGCACCTTACGATGGAGTAGACCGTACCACCTACATCCCCTACATCTGCTAGTCTACCCCTATAAGAGTTCGCACGACTTAGTCAACTATGCCAGAGCCCATAATGGCTTGTGGCTGCACACGTAAGTATTTAGCATGAAAGATCTTATGATCCCTTTGAGTCTGGGTGGCGGTCCAAAATAAAACAGGCAAGTCCTGATAGACATCAGGTGCCTCAATCCACCCAGATGTGTGTTTAAGTTGCCACCTTAGATAAACCATTAAAATTATCAATCTCACATCTGTCATGAATATCACTCACCCAATCCACGTCTACTAGCATAGCATGGCATAATAAGCAAACGTAGAAGTAACTCCCAAAGGTTTCATAGTAACAGGTAATAGGTACTACCTCATCTACTTCCCATCCCACAATTTAATTAGATCCTAATCATTCAATGTGTGAGGATGGATCTAATGCAATAAAACTGGGTTGTAGAAAAGGTATGATCAAAGTGTTACTTGCCTTGCTGATGATCCGCGAGTCCTAGAGATTCGAAGTAACAGGCGGCGCAATCCGAGTAATCTATCGCAGACAAACAACAAGCATACAATAAGTACTCATCTAATGCACAGGTAAAACTCGAACAAGAGATCGAACCAGAAAGTTCAACTTAAGAACTCCGGTTGCAAAGAAAGAAAGAAAGAACCGAACAAAGAAACCGAAAACAAATGGCGGAAAAACAACTCAGTTCTAACAAGTTGAAACTAGGTTAAATTTTACCTTAGCAAAAACTTGGTTAAAGTTGATTAATTGGAACGGCGGTTTCGAAACGAAACTCCAGGCGCTTGAATCACCTGATTCCGATAAACGAGCGAGAAGATAAACTAGAACGAAGATCGGATCTGAGATCGCGATCGCGGAATAAATCCGACGAAAAGAAAAAGAAGAACGGTTGAACGAACGGACGTTCGTTAACCTAGAAGAATCCGGTGATCACGTTCGTTAAGACGAACGGTCCGGCGAACGGTCTTGAGGCAACTAAATCGGAAAAGAGAACGAATCCGATCTAGGGTTTCGGAAAAGAAAACCGAACGAAAAACCGATCTAGAAAACCGGAACGGTTTAGAGAAGAAAAGAATCGGAAAGATTAGAAGAGAACTGATCCGAGGTAAAGAAAAAGATGCGGCACGGTACCTCCGGCGAGGTCTCCGGCGAGGAACTCCGGCGGCGGCGAGCAAGGGCGGCGGCGGCGGCGGTGGTGTAGGCGACGGCGCACTAGGGGCGGCGGCGGCGCGTGACGCAGGGCGCGGGGCATGGCGCGGCGGCGGCTTGGGCGCGGCGCGGGGTGAGGGGCGCGGTGGAGGGCTTGGGGTTTGGTGTGGGATTTAGAGGGGGGTGAGTATTTATATAGGTGAGGGGAGAGGTTACTTGGGGTAGGGGGCAAGAAAATAGAGTAGGAAAAGGAATAGGAGAAGAGTCCTAAAAAAACGCAAACGAAGTCCTAGAAGGACTAGGACGGCGGCGGCGGCCTCCCTGGGCGCGCGCGCGGCGCTGGCGCGGCGGCCGGCCTGGCCTGGCCTGCGGCTTGGGTTGGGCCTTTGGCCCAGGCGCTGCGAAGATTTTTTTTTAAATCGGTTTCGCGCGCAGAAAAAAAACAGAAAAGAGAACTAAACGAACTCCAAAACTTCTAAAGTAAATTTTCCCCGACTCCTAAAAATGAGTCGAACAAAATGAACTTTTCTCGGGACCTAAAATGCAATTTTGAAAACGTGCATTTTTCCCTATCCAAATAAAAGGCAAATAAAACTCCGACAAAACCAATGATCCTTTCTTCAAAATTTGAGAAGACTCAAATATGAAAAAGACGAAATCTCCAACTCTCTCCGAGGGTCCTTGAGTTGCGTGAAATTTCTAGGATCGGCAAATGCAAGAATATATGATATGCATGATGATCTAGTGTATAACATTCCAAATTGAAAATTTAGGATGTTACATTGGTGCATGGACGGGAGAAAGTTGTAAATATTGATAGATCGAACGCAAAATAAAATAAATTTCAACACGGTATTTTTTTATTTTTGTTTTAGTAGATCTAAAAATAAAAGGGAAAAAATAGATCGCGAAGGCAAATAATATGAGAAAGAGACCCGGGGGCCGTAGGCTTCACTAGTGGCTTCTCTCAAGAAAAATAGCAAATAGTGGGTAAACAAATTACTGTTGGGCAATTGATAGAACTTCAAATAATCATGAAGATATCCAGGCAATGATCATTACATAGGCATCACGTCCCAGATTAGTAGACCGACTCCTGCCTACGTCTACTACTATTACTCCACACATCGACCGCTATCCAGCATGCATCTAGTGTATTAAGTTCATGGAGAAACGTAGTAATGCAATAAGAACGATGACATGATGTAGACAAGATCTATCTATGTAGAGATAGACCCCATCGTATATCCTTCGTAGCAACGATACATACGTGTCGGTTCCCCTTTTGTCACTGGGATCAAGCATCGTAAGATCGAACCCACTACAAAGCACCTCTTCCCATTGCAAGATAAATAGATCAAGTTGGCCAAACAAAACCCAAATATTGGAGAAGAAATATGAGGCTATAAGCAATCATGCATAAAAGACATCAAAGAAGCTCAAGTACTTTCATGGATATAAAAAGATAGATCTGATCATAAACTCAAAGTTCCATCCGATCCCAACAAACACACCGCAAAAAGAGTTACATCATATGGATCTCCAAGAGACCATTGTATTGAGAATCAAACGAGAGAGAGGAAGCCATCTAGCTACTAACTACGGACCCAAAGGTCTACAAAGAACTACTCATGCATCATCGGAGAGGCACCAATGGAGGTGGTGAACCCCATCCGTGATGGTATCTAGATTGGATCTGGTGGTTCTGGACTCTGGGGTGACTGGAATTGGTTTTCGTCGACTCCCCTAGGGTTTCTGGAATATTTGGGTATTTATAAAAGCAAAGTGCAGTCCGGGGGGCACCCGAGGTGGGCACAACCCAACAGGGCACGCGTGGGCCTCCTGGCGCGCCCCGGTGGGTTGTGCTCTCCTTGGAGCACCCCCTAGGCGCAGCCTTGGCCCATTAGGTGTCTTCTAGTCCATAAAAAATCTATGTAAAGTTCTGTGGCATTTGGCTCCGTTTGGTATTGATTTTGTGTGATGTAAAAAACATGCAAAAAATAGCAACATGCACTTGGCACTATGTCTACCAAAAAATGATATAAAATGATTATAGAACATCCAAGATTGATAATATAACAACATGGAACAATCAAATATTATAGATACGTTGGAGACGTATCAAAGCACCACATGTTGAAGGATCTATGACAATATAACTTCTATGTGAATATGAACAAACATAAACCATTACGGTGTCTTCCTTGTCCAACGTCAAAAAATTTGGCATATAATATTTTGATGGGGGCTCAAAATCACAAAAGATTTCCAAGATAGTGTATTTGCATGTGATAGTTCTCTTCCTTATACTAATTATTCATGAATTGCTTGTATGACCAATATTGTGATTGTCAAGCCTCAAAAGATTTCACTTTCTAAACCCAATGTGAAGCTACCGCTAGACATGATATGATTTCAACTTCACGACATTCAATTTATTCAACAGTTTACTCATAGGATATAAGTGAAGCATAAGAGCAATTCCATAAAAAAGAGCTTCGTTGACGGGATGTGAATGCCGTTTACCTAGCCTCCCTCGCTACTATTTGAGGACTCTATTTTATTTAAAAACTTCCAGATCTAAGTATTTTATTAAAATAGCAAGCAAAATGAAAATAAAATGACATTCTAAGAATAGCACAACTCATGTGAAGAAGCAAAAACTTAGGCTCAACTAATACTAACTGATAATTGTTGAAGAAGAAAGGTGTGATGTCTACCGGGGCATCCCCAAGCTTAGATGCTTGAGACTTTTTGAAATTTATCTTGGGGTGCCTTGGGCATCCCCAAGCTTGAGCTTTTGTGTCTCCTTCATTCTTCTCGTATCATGGTTTTCCTAAATCTCAAAAGCTTCATCCACACAAAACTCAACCAGAACTCATGAGATAAGTTAGTATAAACCAATGCAAAAACCTTATCATTCTCTACTGTAGCAAATCACTAAAACTATTATTCAACATTGCATACTAAATGCCTCTGCATATTTAATACTCCTATCCTCAAATAGGATCATTAAACAAGCAAACATATGCAAACAATGCAAACATAACAACAATCTGCCAAAACAATACCAATCTGTAAAGAATGCAAGAGCATCAATACTTCCTTAATTCCAAAAGTTATGAAAATTTACCACACTGTACAGAATTTATCATAGATTATTTTTCAAAAAGTTTCAATATTTTATCACATTCTGAATTTTCTAGAGAATTTTTGCAGCATCGATAAACTTTCTGTTTTGAAACAGCAACATGTAGACTTGCAAAATAAGCATGGCAAAGGCTATACTTGATATTTTTATTGAAAATAAAGATGCAAAACATTATTGTAAATAACAGAAAGCAAATCCTAACAAAATAACATGATGCTCCAAGCAAAACACATACCATGTGATGAATGAAGACATAGCTCCAAGTGAGGTTACCGATAATGTCGGGGACGAAAGAGGGGGTACCTTCCGGGGCATCCCCAAGCTTAGTTGCTTGGATCTTCCTTGAATATTACCTTGGGGTGCCTTGGGCATCCCCAAGCTTAGGGTCTTGTCACTCCTTATTCTCCTCATACCGACATCTCACCCAAAACTTGAAAACTTGAAACACACAAAACCTAACGGAACTTTGTGTGATAGGTTAGTATGATAAAGAGCAAACCATTTCACTTTTGGTACTGTCAAAGACAAGATTCATAATTGTTCTCACACAATGCCTAATGTAGCATATCATATCCACAATTTATATTGAGCTATATAATCCATAGAAACTAGAAAGCAAGGAAACTATGCATTGAAAATAGAATCTGACAAAAACAGAACAGTCTGTAGTAATATGTACTCCAACCATACTTCTGTTACTCCAAAAATTCTAAGAATTAGGAAAACCTGGGAAATTTGTCTGTTAATATTTTTCAAAAAGAATCAGTATTTTATCACACTTCTGTTAAAAATTAGAATTGTTTTCCTGAGCGAAAAAGTTTATGTTTTTAGCAACATCAAATCAACTATCACCGTAAGCCACCCCAAAGGTCTGACTTGGCACTTTATTGAAACTAAATCAAGAAAACATGATTACTACAGTAGCCTAATCATGTGAACACACAAAAACAGTAGGTAAAAGTGTTGCGTTGTCTCCCAACAAGTGCTTTTCTTTAATGCCTTTTTGCTAGGCACGATGATTTCATTGATGCTCACATAAAAGTAAAGAATTGAAACATAACGAGAGAATCATGAAACACATGGCAAGCACATTTAAGCCTAACCCACTTCCTATGCATAGGGATATTTTGAGCAAACAACTTATGGGAACAACAATCAACTAGCATAGGAAGGCAAAACAAGCATAACTTCAAGATTTTCAACACATAGAGAGGAAACTCGATATTATTGCAATACCTACAAGCAAATGTTCCTCTCTCATAATAATTTTCAGTAGAATCATGAATGAATTCAACAATATAATTCAACAATATAGCTATCACATAAATCATTCTTTTCATGATGCATAATCATAGAAATATTGTTACTCTCCACATAAGCAAATTTATTCTCATGAATGGTAGTGGGAGCCAACTCAACAAAATAACTATCATGAGAGTGAAAATAAAAAATCATGATGACAAATTTCATGGTTATCATTATTATTTATATCATACATGTCATCACCATAATCATCATAATATAGCAACTTTGTTGTCATAGTCAATTGCAACCTCATCCAAAATAGTGGATTCATCACTAAATAAAGTTATGACCTCTCCAAATCCACTTTCATCATTATAATCATCATAAATAGGAGGCATGCAATCATTATAACAAATTTGATCATCAAATCTTGGGGTACTAAAAATATCATCTTCATCAAACATAGCATCCCCAAGCTTATGGCTTTGCATATCATTAGCATCATGGATATTCAAAGAATTCATACTAACAACATTGCAATCATGCTCATCATTCAAATATTTTGTGACAAACATTTTATTGACTTCTTCTTCTAACAATTGAGCACAATTTTCTGATCCATCATTTTCAAGAAAGATATTATGAAGATGATCAATAATATGATGCAACCTCAATTCCATTTTTTATGTAGTTTTCTTTTATAAACCAAACTAGTGATAAAACAAGAAATTAAAAGATTCAATTGCAAGATCTAAAGATGTACCTTCAAGCACTCACCCCCCCCCCCCGACAACGGCGCCAGAAAAGAGCTTGATGTCTACTACGCAACTTTATTCTTGTAGACACGTGCTGGGCCTCCAAGTGCAGAGTTTTATAGGACAGTAGCAAATTTCCCTCAAGTGGATGACCTAAGGTTTATCAATCCGTGGGAGGTATAGGATGAAGATGGTCTCTCAAACAACCCTGCAATCAAATACAAGAGATCTCTTGTGTCCCCAACACACCCAATACAATGGAAAATTGTATAGGTGCACTAGTTCGGCGAAGAGATGGTGATAAAAGTGTAATATTGATGGTAGAAATATATTTTTATAATCTGAATAAATAAAAACAGTAAGGTAGTAAATAGTAAAGGGCACAAACGGTATTGCAATGCTTGAAAATGAGGCCTAGGGTCCGTACTTTCGCTAGTGCAATCTCTCAACAATGCTAATATAATTGGATCATATAACCGTCCCTCAACGTGCAATGAAGAATCACTCCAAAGTTCCTATCTACCAGAGAACATAAGACAGAATTGTTTGTAGGGTACGAAACCACCTCAAAGCTATTCTTTCCGATCAGTCTATCCTAGATTTCGTACTAAAATAACACAAAGCTATTCTTTCTGATCGGTCTAACCAAGAGTTTGTACTAAAATAGCACCAAAGCAGATTCAGATTCATAATATTCAATCCAACACAAAGAACTTCAAAGAGTGCCCCAAGATTTCTATCGGAGAAACAAAGACAAGAACGTGCATCAAACCCTATGCATAGATTACCCCAATGTCACCTCGGGAATCCGCGAGTTGAGTGCCAAAACATATATCAAGTGGATCAATACGATACTCCATTGTCACCACGAGTATTCAATTGCAAGACATATATCAAGTGTTCTCAAATCCATAAAAGTATTCAATCCGATAACAATGAAATCTCAAAGGGAAAAATCAATTCATCACAACAAGATGGAGAGGGGAAAACACCATATGATCCGATTATATTAACAAAGCCCGCGATACATCAAGATCGTGACATCTCAAGAACACGAGAGAGAGAGAGAGAGAGAGAGATTAAACACATAGCTAATGGTACAAACCCTCAGCCCCGAGGGTGGACTACTCCCTCCTCATCGTGGTGGCCGCCGGGATGATGAAGATGGCCACCGGTGATGATTCCCCCCTCCGGTAGGGTGCCGGAAAGGGTCTAGATTGGTTTTCGGTGGCTACAGAGCCTTGCGGCGGCGGAACTTCTGATCTAGGTTAACCCCGAGGGTTTTCGGAATATTTGTGAATTTATAGGGTAAAGAGGGGGTGTGGGAGGCCACCGAGGTGGGCACAACCCACCTGGGCGCGCCTGGGGCAACCCACCTGGGTATGCCTGGGCCCCCAGGCGCGCCCTGGTGGGTTGTGCCCCCCTCGGGGTACCCCCCAGGTGCTTCTCTGGCCCATCCTGGGTGTTCTGGTCCATAAAAATCTCCAAAAAGTTTCGCGATGTTTGGACACCGTTTGATATTGATTTCCTGCGATGTAAAAAAACAAGCAAAAAACAACAACTGGCACTAGGCACTAGGTCAATAGGTTTGTCCCAAAAAATGATATAAAGTTGCTATAAAATGATTGTAAAACATCCCTGAATGATAATATAACGGCATGAATACTTCATAAATTATAGATACATTGGAGACGTATCATGGGGCAAAGGGAGTTATATGCAGTAATATGGAGATGAGTACCTAGATTCGCTCGACAAGTCAAAAAAACGTCGAGATCTAAATTTTATTAAGGAATTCTTGAGATGGTATTGAATTGTCTTCTAAAATTTCTATTCATCTCTGGTTTCGGAATTGAGTAAGAAAAATCCATCTTTATTTTTAGTGCATCTGTCAAGTACTTTTGCCGTGGAGGAAACCGTGATGACACGAAATCACATCTGGTGCACAGTTCCTTTTTTGGTATGATACCAAAATATGTTTATTCCGGAACTTATAACCTAAAGTTCACAAATATCTTCTCCTATGTTAGTCGTGTGTTCAAGTTGCTAAATAAATACATTTCTCGATGTTTTTGTGCAGAAGAAAAATGGAACATATTATATCTTAGGGATTGAGTTGTTCCTAACAGGCGTATACTTTCAATAATTATGTAAACAAAATTTTAGTGTCCTCGGTAGCTAGAAGGGACCAAACTTTGGGGCTTCAATGTTTGCAAACACATGAATCATGTATGTTGATCTACTGCAACAACAAACTCTCACATTCTATCACAAGTAATTAAGTCCATGTCTTAATTACTTCAATACTTTTTTACTCTAGACGTACTACACATTTAGACATTAAAAACATGCAACTCTTTAAAGATATCGAGGTTGGCCTGCTGATACGAAGCTGAGATGCTCAATGTTAGGGGATTTCTCACCCAATTCTTCACCTAGAACTACGTCACTATAGTGGATGGAAATTTCAATAAACCTTTTACAAGATAAGTATGCTTTCAATTATTGTTTGGTGTGTTTGCTGCTAAACATTTACACATGAATGTATTGTTTTCCATGTGATGTGTGGTTGGCATAAGGTCTTCGTCTTCGTAGACTATGATTATGACAATGCTTTATTTTGATCAGTGCTCCATATATGTACATGTGTTAAATTTAGCTAGCATCCATTATTCGCCATGACCAATATTTGTGATGAATGTGATTGATGTGGGCAATATTTGTTCAAATGTAAATTCTTGCAAATTTGACATTTGTAGGGATAATTCAAATAATATGGGATTTTTCATGCTTCTGGTCATCTAGTAAGCATATTGTTCTAGAACATGAGTGTGTGCAATGCAAAACAAAACAACACACTCTGACAAGAACGGAACCATGTGTGATATATTAGAAAAGGGCACACGAGAATAGAACCGTTGGTAATGCATGATGTCTATTATACACTTCTATTTTTTAAGACTGTGTTGGCCTCCAAACAAAAAGTTTTATACAACAACAAATTTTTCTCAAGTGGATAACCTAAGTCTATCAATCCATTGGAGGTGTAGAATGAATGTATTCTTCCCGTCTAGGCCCCCCGTAAGTAGGGTGCCTAGAGCTGGTGGGCCCCACTAGGGGCTAGGCCTTGGCCCCTGTTCTTCTTCCAGCACAAAATCACCCCACCTATTTTGTTTTATTTTTTAATGGATTTTTGTATGGTAATTTTCTGAAATTTCAAAAACAGCAAAAACATGAACTAACACTAGGCACTAGGTTAATATGTTATTTCAATAAAAAATGATAAATGTGTGCGAAAAGTGTATAAAATTTATATCAATGTAGCATAAATCATACAAAAGTTACAAATACATATGAGACGTATGAATGCATTGATCATCACACACACTAAGGAACAAATATACGTGTGTGACCGGACCCTAGGACCGTTTCCAATCTTGTCCGATAGCATCTCATTCCACATGCCAGCTTCAAAGCCACCATGTCCAATGATAAATGTAATCTCATTCGTAAAATGAAGGCGAACTGTGTGTGGTGGTGCAAAAATCACAAATGTTTTGTGCAGATGAAGCTTTGCGATGGCTAATACATCACATTTTCATCCAACTCTATGTATGTGATATGCCACAATTCGGAAATGGCTGCCCTTGCATCACATGTGCGATAAGTCATCAATCTCACACGTTGAACCATGCTAAACTATCTGTGTTAGGTCGAGCATCGCATACGATTGCATCACGCAAATCCTGTAAGATGTATGACAGTTCTCACACATTTTGTTTCGACTGATTGTTTGCAATAGCTCGCCCAATCGCACATGTTTACACTGTTGTGTATCGTGTGCGATAGGAGGGCCTATCACATTGTGTTCCCGCTAGCATGTGGGACGCACTCTCCCTATCACACACCATCGTAAAGCGACAATCCTGATTTTTTTTTCATTTCATCCAAATCATATGAAAATGTGTATCCAAATTTTCATCCCGGATAAACATGATTTGACCTTTTTCAACGGGAGGGAGACTATCTGGTGCTACGGGAGCACCTCACATTAGGTGCTCCCGCACGACCTCAGCTGTCGATGTGAGATCGAATGGGCAGCATCACATGATGTGGACTAACGTGTCATTTTGGGAATGTTTGGTGGTTTTCTGCAAAACACTCATGCAAGATTTCTCTTTTTTGTTTTCCAAAATTTGAACTTTTTAGGGATTGTACATTCGGCGATGCTAACGTCCCTCCATCCAGAAGCAGATACCGGGGCTGGGCCTGGCTCTACGTAGTATTCTATTGTGCCCCGCTTGTACTTTAGATGAAAATTTTGATTCAAAACACAAGTAATTCCAATAAATCCGGATGGAGGAAATACCGCTACACATCACATAGCCGCCCGCTCACTTCCCTCGGCTGCACTCGAAAAGGTATTTCTGCAGTAGAGCACGTCGAAGCAAGCAATAGTCCATTGTCAAATCACGTTGGAGTCTGTGCCGAAAGCTCTGGATTCCCTGCACACCTCCCTCAGTTTCCTCACACGATTTTTTGCACGTCACGCATCAGCTCGTATGGCTGATTTGATCTCGCCGCAGAGGATCGCATGCGGTCGACAGATGTATCTATCTATCTCGAGTGTGCATCTAGACCCGAAGCAAGAAACAAACATGCCACGTTAATCCTGTTTAAGGCTGCTGGCCCATCACCGGAATCATTGTCAAGTACTACATGCATGCATGCTCGCCTGATCGGCAAAGGGACGTACGGCTGGATCGACCGATATGGATGCTTCACCTAGCGTCCATCTATCCATCCATCTCGATTGATCAATTCGTAGCAGTGACATTGCACTCATGTGCATGCATTATTAGGAGAGTAGATGCGTACTGTCGGAATGAAGCATCTCGATTTGCTTTCATTTCCTACAACGGTACATAAAACTGCAGCTGTCCTGGACAACTTGCTGATGTATCAAAAGCACGTACGTACTAACACAGGCTATCAAACTGACGCACGTACGCACGCACGCACGCACGGCACGGCACGGCACGACACGTACGTGGTGGATATCTGAGACGTGACGCATGCACCAATGCCGAAGCAAAGCTACTGCTGGATGGAGTGGGCATCGTCCTGTCGACCGGCTCTACCAGTGTCGTGTCGTGTGCGTGTGAATAATGGTAGCAGCAGCACGAGCACGAACTAGCCCAAGTGCATTTGCACGTACGTACTACGTGCTGTCTAGCCGAGCTACGTCCATCCAAAGTGAGTGAATGAATGAATGAACGAGGCCAGATAGCCAGCTGTGTATGCCCATCCCTGACACTCGGTGACTGCTTTTGTGGACTGCTACCATCTCATCAATCATACGAGTGCTCTACCGTAATAGCTAGCCCGGCTAGGTAGCTGCTAGCATATGATCGAACTAGACAAGAATTTCACGGCAAGCACAAGCAAGTTTACCTCAGCCGTTCCCTAGAAAAAAAGTTATCTCAGTCGTACCATGCACCGGCTAGGTTGCTTTTTTTAGCAGTGCCGGAAGACAGAGGCAGGGAGGTGGAACGATTTCGTTTTGCACGAAGCTTTCGGTAAAGATGTCAAGTCATGTCTGACCGACAGATGCTACGCTGTGTCATGCCTGGTTGGTAGGTGCTACGCACAACAGATCTTCCAAAATCTTTGCATCTGGACGGACAAGCGCGGAGCGGTGGCGCCGTTGGGTGTCGTGATGGCGTTGACGGACGTGCCTTCAATTTAATTATTTGGGACGAAGAAAGTACTACAGAAGTGAAGGATCCGGTCCGGAGATCATCAACCCACATCTTAAATTAGTCGGTGGAAATCTCAGCCTTTCTGCTGACGGTGCCTTCTTGGGACCACCTACAAATTATAAATTTAATTATTTGCCTTAGGATGGTCCATGATCGCATGACCAGAGAGATGCTGAATTTACCTTTACAGGTGGCAAAGTATGATTCTTTCAATGTACCAAAATTCAATGTCCAACACAGCACCGATGCAAGTCCTTTGGTGTAGTGCTTGCAAAACTTTGCCGTGAGTCCCTCGTGGCGATAGGTATCTTGAGGTAGAGTTTTTGGTACATTATAAAGGAACTATAGTTTCGGTGGTCGGTCCGTCCAATTTGAACTGGTTGAAATGTCATACTCCCGCTGTTCTCTTTTATAGTGCGTATACTTTTTTCTGTAAAATTCTGCAATGTAGTGCACATATGCGGCGCTGAGCTTATTTGGGCAAAGATAACAATGTGTCTGACTCACGGGACATGTAGGAGCACCCACTGGGTTGGACAGACCACATGCATGTATGAGGGACTGGGATCAGGTGACTTGCCCACAGGCAGGCACCACGTAACATGCGGCCACCAATCCAACATTCATTCTACATCCAATGGTCAGCATTGATCCAAAGGAAAATCAGCCAACATTTGGCAGTTTTTAGCATGAAGAGGCTCACATTTGTAGTTTTATTATGTACATGCAACAAGCTATGCACTAAGTGCTCTGCACATTGTTAATACATTTAAAATAATTACTTGTAGTAATTAAGAATATATTTTAATAGAAACAACTAGAATGAACATACACATGCTCTATTTTTCACAAGTTCCATATATTACATTTAAACCGGATGATTTTAACAAAATTAACTATTTTTTAAATAAAATTAAACAAAAACTAAGCGAGGTATTGGGCGGTGACCTCGTCTGCCTGCCCGCCCTTTTCAGCAGCACATTCATCTTGTTCATGCCGCCGTTGTTGCCGTCCGAAGGCGACATCGACACCACATGGACGTCTCCGCGGTGGTCTTGGACCGGTCCTTAGCCCGGCCAAGGCAAGGTTGGGGTCCGACACCGCCCAGTCTGGCATGGCGTGTGATGTCACACTGAACGTGTGCCGGTACTGCAGGTTGTGCAGTCCCACCGCGCTTGCTCCGCTACCACCTCGCCGACCACAACGCTACACGACAAGGAGTCGATGTCGTCTGAATTTACGCGGAGACCCCGGTACGGTACCTCAATCTAGTTTTTTGATTTTTAAGTAGTTGAACATGTTTAAAGTCGTCCTATTTGAATGTAATATATAGAACTTGTTAAAAATAGTTGCCCTCCCCGCCACGTAGCACGCGCACAACGCCTCCTCCCCTACCTCGGCGACGGCGCAACCAACTCCTCGCCGTGCAGCACGGCGATCGATGAGGTGGCAGCAGAGCGCGGTGCCGGACCACATTATAAATCGTCTGGTTTAAACATAATATATGGAATCGCGTCGTTTATGTGGTGTAATAAGATGATTGACGTGGATAGGCACATTGTTGTAAATCGTCTGGTTTAAACATAATATATGGAATCGCGTCGTTTATGCTCGCCTGCATATTGAGTGGTGTCAGACCCCAACCTCGCGTTGGCCGGGCTAAGGACCGGTCCTAGACCACCGCGGAGACGTCCATGTGGTGTCGATGTCGCCTTTGGACGGCAACAACGGCGGCGCGAACACGACGAATGTGCTGCCGAAAAGGGCCGACATGCTAACGAGGTCACCGTCCGGTACCTCGCTTAGTTCTTGTTTAATTTTATTGAAAAAATAATTAAAATTGTTAAGATCGTCCAGTTTAAATGTAATATATGGAACTTGTGAAAAATAGAGCATGTGTACGTTCGGTCTAGTTGTTGCTATTAAAATATATTGTTAATTACTATAAGTAATTATTCTAAATGTATTAGCAATGTGCCGAGCACTTAGTGCATAGCTTGTTGCATGTACATAATAAAACTACAAATGTGAGAGTCTCCATGCTAAAAACTGTCAAGTGTTGGCTGATTTTCCTTTGGATCAATGCTGTCCATTGGATATAGAATGAATGCTGGATTGATGGCCGCATGTTACGTGATGACTACCTGCGGGCAAGTCACCTGATCCCAGTCCACGTGTATGGCTAGTTTAGTCCAAACTGTAGCTTCACCTCACTCTTTGGTATTGGAGCTGGAAATGATGCGCACTATAAAGTGGGATAGAGGGGGTAGTATTTAAATGGACATCCCTCGACATGCTCGGAATCCTTCAAAATCTCATTTGTTTGAAGCTGCTTAGAATCAACATTGCCAGCAAAAAAAAAACATTATGTGGGGCTGATGTACTAGCCCAATGCCCATGGCATACGCCGACAAAACCAACAGCTGAAGAAAAGGAGGAATGCCAAACAATAGTACTCTACAGACAAGATTTCCCATGAGCACATGATTTTGTTTCATTGGATAATAAATCTTATACATGAGGTCTACTTTGCTACAGGAAATCCAGGATCTATAGAAACATTTTACAACACTTTTTTTGTGTGTGGTAAGATCGAATCCCGTAAGTGCCAGAGCATAATCAACACCTACATAATACATAAGTACTCCCGAAAGAAATGCAGCTCAAAGAAAATGTCATAATATCCGCAAAAAAACAAACAAAATGTTAGAAAGCTGTGTTAAAAAAAAAGAATTAGAAAGCTACATCATCAGCAGTCTATAGAGATAAATGTGTGAACTATATATTTGACGAACTAGATACTCACAATGATGCAACAACCAATCATAACAGAGTAAATTGCCAAGATATGAGCTGTCAAATAGTTCCTGCACTGAACCATTTGATCCTCGACACAAGGAGACCAGCCTATTGTTGGAAATATTAGCACTTTTTCGACTAATCTAATCTACAAGTAAACAATAAGCATGGCAAATATGGTATGCATCTCATACCGATATCTAAGCATGTGAGCACGTATAGTACATAAAACCGAAACATCTATAAACAACATATATACGGCTAGCACATAAACGAGCAAATAGGGGATGAACGAGTCATACCCTCCGATTGACCAGGCCAACAGGGCGGCGACAGCAGCAGCCTCGACATCGGTCGAGGCCTTCTTCTTGGTGGCTTCGTCGTCAGCCATGGGATCGATGCAGGGGAAGTAGTGGAAACAGAGGCGGACGGAGACGGGGACGGATCGGGAGGAGTCGCGTCGAGACGCTCCCCAAAAACCTTATTTCTGTTCTCCCGGGCAGGATCTCGAACGACAGGGTTCCGGAGGCACCTACGCTCCCAACCAACCGTGCACGCGTCGTCAGGATGGGATCGTTGGAAGCAGCACAAAGAGAGAAACAGTAGACGACGGCTAGGGTTGTGCGAGAGGGGGCGAGTGAACTGAGTTAGGGTTCACTCCACTAGCCAGTGCCTTCTTATATAGGCCGTCAGGTAGATGGGCCTAGGCTCGGGCACATGGCCGAGTCCGCGAATAGCCTACGATCCAACGTCTCGGACAGTGGCACTTCCGTAAGTGACTCGTTAATTAATCCGAGATTAATCAACCATTCCTGACCAACAAAAATAAACTTCGGCTCGGCTCATTGCCGCAACCCGCGGCGCGCGCGTGTCGTGATGAGGCGAGGCGTGGCGAAGCGAGGCGAGCGGCGGAGGAGGAGGAGCGCGCGTGTACAGCTCATATTCCCAAGCTACCAATAGCAAATGATGGAGCAGCCCTTATAAAGAGGTCACACTCTTCTTACTGTAGCAGTATGGTACTAAACTTCCCACACTTCCCACCACTTGTCGTACACATGCATGGGCCTTAGATATTAACTAGGGATTATTGTCTTATATGGGCCTAAGCCCATCCATAATCCATCAATCCCCCACTAGATCTCGAGGCACATAAGTTTGTCAACTGTTTCAAACAATGTTTGATATACCAGAATTTTCAGTGGAGACTATTAAGTTGAACTTCCAACTAGAGCAATAGGATTAGACTTCTTCACAACTGAACAATGAACTATGCCTTGAATTGTCAGTTTGGCGTGCAGAAGTTTCGCCTATTGTCAACTGATACATGGCTATCGAAGGCTAAATCCCACATGTGGAGCTTATTAGTCATACTTCGTACCTTCTCATGTGCTTCTACAGATGACCCAATCTCATAGACTGTGACTAGCAGTCATGCTCACATAGGTGTGTTCCTCCAAAGAATGCTCTGTAGGTTAGCATCTTGCGTACATAAGCTTTGGAACACATTAAGACAAAAGTCAGCCTGCCTTACAGAATTGAGAGTATTATTGCATCTCCAACGGAGTGGGTTAGGTAAGGATACTCTTCTCAGTTGACTGCTGGATTGTTTTCCCATGTCCTAATTCACGGGATCTCCGATCACATAGGTTGGGTTACCGCCATGGCAACTTACGTGGGTCTCATGCACATCTCCCTTGATGCATTTTCTATCACAATCCGTGATAGCCCTTTCGTAAAAGGGTCTGCCAGATTTTTAGCAGTCTGGATATAATCCAATGCTATCACTCTTGAGTTTCTTGATTTTCTGACAGATTTAAATCTTCTTCTTATGTGCTTTGTGGATTTCATATTGTCCTTTGAACTCTTAGCCTTGGCAATCACAGTTTGATTGTCATAGTTCATAAGGACAACCGGGACTGGTTTATCAACCACCGGCAAATCCATCAAAAGCTCTCGAAGCCATTCTGCTTCGACGCATGATGTGTCTAATGTTGTGAGTTTTGCTTCCATAGTTGATCTCGGTAAGATCGTCTGCTTGCAAGACTTCCAGGGAAAAGCACCACCACCAAGTGTGAAGACATATCCACTTGTGGCTTTCATCTCATTAGCATCAGATATCCAATTTGAGTCACTATATCCCTCAAGTACCGTCGGGTACCTAGAATAGTGAATTCCGTAGTTCACAATACCTTGCAAGTAACGCATCACTCACTCAACAGCATGCCAATGCACATCTTCCGAATTGGAAACAAGCCGGCTCAGTTTGCACACAGCAAATGAGATGTCAGGACGAGTAGCACAAGCTAGGTACTGATAACCCACAAGTATAGGTGATCGCAATAGCTTTCGAGGGTAGAGTATTCAACCCAAATTTATTGATTCGACACAAGGGGAGCCAAAGAATATTCTCAAGTATTAGCAGCTGAGTTGTCAATTCAACCACACCGGGAAACTTAGTATCTGCAGCAAAGTGTTTAGTATCAAAGTAATATGATAGTGGTGGTAGCGGCAACAAAAGTAAAGACAGCAAAAGTAATGTTTTTGGTATTTTGTAGTGATTGTAACAGTAGCAGCGGGAAAGTAAATAAGCGAGAACCAGTATATGGAAAACTCGTAGGCACCGGATCAATGATGGATAATTATGTCGGATGCGGTTCATCATGTAACAGTCATAACATAGGATGACACAGAACTAGCTCCAATTCATCAATGTAATGTAGGCATGTATTCCGTATATAGTCATACGTGCTTATGGAAAAGAACCTGCATGACATCTTTTGTCCTACCCTCCTGTGGGAGCGGGGTCCTATTGAAAACTAAGGGATATTAATGCCTCCTTTTAATAGAGAACCGGAACAAAGCATTAGCACATAGTGAATACATGAACTCCTCAAACTATGGTCATTGTTGAGGAAATCGTTAACTGGTAGCTGCTCGGTTGGTTGGCGAGTAGGGTATTAATAGGCTAATCGGCAAGTTAATTGGCCATTTAATCAATTAATCGGATGATCTATCAGTTTATCGGCTACTCAGTGACCCTATGAGGAGGGATTAATCGGCAAGTTAACTGGTTAATCGGATGAATTCTTGAACAGGGACTATGGTCATCACCGGGAGTGGTCCCGATTATTGTCACTTCGGGGTTGCCGGATCATAACACATAGTAGGTGACTATAGACTTGCAAGATAGGATCAAGAACTCACATATATTCATGAAAACATAATAGGTTCAGATCTGAAATCATGACACTCGGGCCCTAGTGACAAGCATTAAGCATAGCAAAGTCATAGCAACATCAATCTCAGAACATAATGGATACTAGGGATCAAACCCTAACAAAACTAACTCGATTACATGATAAATCTCATCCAACCCATCACCGTCCAGCAAGCCTATGATGGAATTACTCACGCACGGCGGTGAGCATCAGGAAATTGGTGATGGAGGATGGTTGATGATGACGACGGCGACGAATCCCCCTCTCCGGAGCCCCGAACGGACTCCAGATCAGCCCTCCCGAGAGGTTTTAGGGCTTGGCGGCGGCTCCGTATCGTAAAATGCGATGATTTCTTCTCTCTGATTTTTTTCTCTCCGAAAGCAAATATATAGAGTTGGAGTTGGCGTCGGAGGGCATCCAGGGGGCCCACGAGGTAGGGGGCGCGCCCTCGGGGGGCGCCCCCCACCCTCGTGAGAAGGCTGTGGGCCCCCTGGTCTTCATCTTGGGCGAGGATTTTTTATTATTTTTTCTAAGATGTTCCGTGGAGTTTCAGGCCATTCCGAGAATATTTGTTTTCTGCACATAAAACAACACCATGGCAATTCTGCTGAAAACAGCGTCAGTCCGGGTTAGTTCCATTCAAATCATACAAGTTAGAGTCCAAAACAAGGGCAAAAGTGTTTGGAAAAGTAGATACGATGGAGATGTATCAACTCCCCCAAGCTTAAACCCTTGCTTGTCCTCAAGCACTTGAGTTGACAAACTGAAAGAAATAAAGAAAAACTTTTACAAACTCTGTTTGATCTTGTTGTTGTAACTATGTCAAGCCAGCATTCAAGTTTTCAGCATAGATCATAACTAGCCACATTTGCAATAATTCCCAGGTCTCATAATTACTCATATCAATAGCATAATCAACTAGCAAGTCATAATAATAAATCTCGGATGACAACACTTTCTCAAAACAATCATAATATGATATAATAAGATGGTATCTCGCTAGCCCTTTCTGAGACCGCAAAACATAAATGCAGAGCACCTTTAAAGATCAAGGACTGACTAGACATTGTAATTCATGGTAAAAGAGAACCAATCATAGTCATACCCAATATAAATTAACAGTGATGAATGCAAATGACGGCTGTGCTCTCCAGCTAGTGCTTTTTAATAAGAGGGTGATGACTCAACATAAAAGTAAATGGATAGGCCCTTCGCAAAGGGAAGCAGGGATTTGTAGAGATGCCAGAGCTCGGTTTTGAAATAGAGATAAATTGTATTTTGAGCGGTATACTTTCATTGTCAACGTAACAACTAAGAGATGGTGATATCTTCCATGCTAAACACATTATAGGCGGTTCCCAAACAGAATGGTAAAGTTTATACTCCCCCTCCACCAACAAGCATCAATCCATGGCTTGCTCGAAACAACGAGTGCCTCCAACATACATCACGTCCCAGGGGGAGTTTTGTTTGCAATTAATTTTGATTTAGTTTGCATAAAGCATGGGACTGGGCATCCCGGTGACCAGCCATTTTCTCGTGAGTGAGGAGCGGAGTCCACTCCTCTTGAGAATAACCCGCCTAACACGGAAGATAAGGACAACCTTGGTTGATACATGAGCTATTCGAGCATACAAAACAGAATGTTTATTTGAAGGTTTAGAGTTTGGCACATACAAATTTACTTGGAACGACAGGTAGATACCGCATATAGGAAGGTATGGTGGACTCATCTGGAATAACTTTGGGGTTTAAGGGATTGGATGCACAAGCAGTATTCCCGCTTAGTACAAGTGAAGGGTAGCAAAAGACTGGGAAGCGACCAACTAGAGAGCGACAATAGCCATGTACATGCATTAAAATTAATAAACATTGGATGCAAGCATGAGTAGGATATAATCCACCATGAACATAAATATCGTGAAGGCTATGTTGATTTTGTTTCAACTACATGCGTGAACATGTTGAAGGAAATATGCCCTAGAGGCAATAATAAAGTTATTATTTATTTCCTTATATCATGATAAATGTTTATTATTCATGCTAGAATTGTATTAACCGGAAACATAATACATGTGTGAATACATAGACCAACAGAGTGTCACTAGTATGCCTCTACTTGACTAGCTCGTTAATCAAAGATGGTTATGTTTCCTAACCATGAACAAGGAGTTGTTATTTGATTAACGAGGTCACATCATTAGTAGAATGATCTGATTGACATGACCCATTCCATTAGCATAGCACCCGATCGTTTAGTATGTTGCTATTGTTTTCTTCATGACTTATACATGTTCCTATAACTATGAGATTATGCAACTCCCGTTTACCGGAGGAACACTTTGGGTACTACCAAACGTCACAACGTAACTGGGTGATTATAAAGGAGTACTACAGGTGTCTCCAATGGTAGATGTTGGGTTGGCGTATTTCGAGATTAGGGTTTGTCACTCCGATTGTCGGAGAGGTATCTCTGGGCCCTCTCGGTAATGCACATCACATAAGCCTTGCAAGCACTGCAACTAATATGTTAGTTGTGAGATGATGTATTACGGAACGAGTAAAGAGACTTGCCAGTAACGAGATTGAACTAGGTATTGGATACCGACGATCGAATCTCGGGCAAGTAACATACCGATGACAAAGGGAACAACGTATGTTGTTATGCGGTCTGACCGATAAAGATCTTCGTAGAATATGTAGGAGCCAATATGGGCATCCAGGTCCCGCTGTTGGTTATTGACCGGAGACGTGTCTCGGTCATGTCTACATTGTTCTCGAACCGTAGGGTCCGCACGCTTAACGTTACGATGACAGTTATTATGAGTTTATGCATTTTGATGTACCGAAGGTTGTTCGGAGTCCCGGATGAGATCACGGACATGACGAGGAGTCTCGAAATGGTCGAGACGTAAAGATTGATATATTGGAAGCCTATGTTTGGACATCGGAAGTGTTCCGGGTGAAATCGGGATTTTACTGGAATACCGGGAGGGTTACCGGAACCCCCCGGGAGACTAATGGGCCTATTGGGCCTTAGTGGAAAAGGAGAAAAAGGGAAAGCCCACAAGCTGGCCGGCGCCCCCCTTCCCAAAGTCCTAGTAGGACTAGGATAGGGGCCGGCCCCCCTTCTCTCTCCTTTTCCCCCCGGGAGTCCTAATAGGATTAGGATTGGGGGGAGGAGTCCTACTCCCGGTGGGAGTAGGACTCCCCTGCGCCTCCTCTCCCTTGGCCGGCCGGCTCCCCTCCTCCAACCTTTATATACGGGGGCAGGGGGCACCCCAAGACACACAACTTGATCCTTGAGATCGTTCCTTAGCCGTGTGCGGTGCCCCCTGCCACCAAATTCCACCTCGATCGTACCGTTGTAGTGCTTAGGCAAAGCCCTGCGTCGGTAGTACATCAAGATCGTCATCACGCCGTCGTGCTGACGGAACTCTTCCTCGACGCTTTGCTGGATCGGAGCCCGAGGAACGTCATCGAGCTGAACGTGTGCTAAGAACTCGGAGGTGCCGGAGTAACGGTGCTTGGATCGGTCGGATCAGGAAGAAGACGTACGACTACTTCCTCTACGTTGTGTGATCGCTTCCGCAGTCGGTCTGCGTTGGTACGTAGACAACACTCTCCCCTCTCGTTGCTGTGCATCACCATGATCTTGCGTGTGCGTAGGATTTTTTTTGAAATTACTGCGTTCCCCAACATATGTGCCAAGTCAAGTCACTTAAATCATTCAAAGGAGGATACCACCCCATCATACCACATCATAATCATTTCAATAGCATGTTGGCACACAAGGTAAACCATTATAACTCATAGCTAATCAAGCATGGCACAAGCAACTATGATCTCTAATTGTCATTGCAAACATGTTTATTCGTAATTAGCTGAATCAAGAACGAGGGACTCATCATATTTACAAAAACAAAAGAGGTCGAGTTCATACCAGCTTTTCTCATCTCAGTCAGTCCATCATATATCATCATAATTGCCTTTCACTTGCACGACCGAATGGTGTGAATAATAATAAGAGTGTACGCGCATTGGACTAAGCTGGAATCTGTGAGCATTCAATAAACATAAGAAGACAAGGCAATATGGGCTCTTGGTTAAATCAACAATAATGCATATAAGAGCCACTTCAACAATTTAATTATGGTCTTCTCCTACTGACCCCCCAAAGAAAAGAAAAGGAATAAAACTATTTACACGGGAAAACTCCCAACAAACAAAAGAAGAACGGGAAATATTTTTGGGTTTTCTTTTTAATTATTACTACTATAGCAGAAAAATAAACTACTACTAATTTTTTTTGTTTCTTCTTAAGGTTTAACAAACACACAAGAAGAAAGCAGGAAAAAGAAAATAAACTAGCATGGATATTACAGTGAAAAAGTATAAGCACCGACATTTAGCAATGAGTGTGTGTGAACATAAATGTAATGTCGGTGAGAAATACGTACTCCCCCAAGCTTAGGCTTTTGGCCTAAGTTGGTCTATGGCCACGGCTGGCCTGGCGGATATCCATAATAATAGTTGTTGGGGTCGTATTGTGATGAGGAAGAATAGTTGGGATCATACTGATGTGCAGCGGTTATCGCCCTCTGAGCTGCAGCGTGGAGTCGAGCTGCCTCCGCTCTCCTCTCGTACTCTTCTGCCTCCTCTCTAGTAATAACATATCTTCCTTTTGTCTGTGAATCAAAGAAGGCAGGAGCAGGGAGAGTAATACGGAAAACACGTCGTTTATCAAAAATTAAACGATATAAGAGAGGTGATTCAGGCCTCTCGACGAACTGGTGCAAAGCCATAGAGTCATAATCTAAATATGCAGGAGGCAACTCCATATCACCCTCATGAATGTCTATCTCAAGAAAATGAGCTAAGCGGGTTGCATAAATTCCTCCAAAGAAATCTCCATTATGTCTATTATGATGCAACCTACGAGCTACAATGGCTCCCATATGATAAGATTGGTCTCCTAACACAGCACTCCTAAGAATGCTGAGATCAGGGACACACATGTGACATGCTTCATCCTTAGCATTTATGCATCTACCGATGAAGAGAGCAAAATAATGTATAGCAGGAAAGTGAATGCTCCCTATGGTAGCCTGCGTTATATCTCTAGATTCCCCCATGGTTATACTAGCAAGAAAGTTTCTAAATTCATATTTAGGGGGATCCCTAACACTACCCCATGATGGAAGTTCGCAAGCAGAAGTGAAATCCTCTAAGTCCATGGTATAAGATTTTTCATAGAGATCAAACATGACTGAAGGAGAATTACGCGAAGATGAATACTCAAACCTCCTCACAAATGAACTTGTGAGATCATGATACTGGGGGCATTTGTTAGCCTAAAAATCCTTAAGACCGGCATTGCGCAAATATGCTTTGAATTCTTCTTTAATTCCCGCACGGTCCATAAAATTTTCCGACGGCTATTAGCAAGGCCGTACTGGAGCGTCTCTTGGTGGATCCTCGTCAGCATCGCGCATAGCAATCCTGGGTCCTTGCTTCTTAGAGGAACCACCTTGGAACATCTTCCTAAGCATATTGTTTTTCTCTGAAAAATTCTGAAATTTTTATTGACTTCAAAATAAAATGAACCAACTTCAATAATATTGATAGCAACTACTCCTACAAGTGCCTAGAGCCTATATCAAGCATTAGAACTACTTGGAACCATATAAATTTGACATGCAAGCTCAAGAACATGGTTACCTATGCAGCACAAATTTGCAAAGAATAAAGCACTAGAACAAAAACTAATTGGACCAATGGAGGAGTCACATAGCAAAGAACAATCTCCCCAAACAATTTTGCGAGAGGTGCTTTGAGCAAGGAGATCGAAAATCATAGCAAAAGTGGCTGGAACTCGTGCTTGAGTTGGTTTTTCGGGTTTGTGTGAGACAGAGGAAGAAGATGGGTGCTGGGATAAGTGGAGGAGGGCCACCGTGGGTCCACGAGGGGCGCGCCCTATAGGGGGGCGCCCACCACCCTCGTGGCCAAGTGGCAGCTCCTCCCGCAGTAATTTTTGCACAGTAAATCCTCAAATATTCCCGAAAAAATCATATTAAATTGGCATGGCATTCTGAGGACTTTTATTTTCGGGATATTTTTATATTGCAAGGATAAGTCAGGAAACAGACAGAAAAATACTATTTTTACTTTATTTAATCTAAATAACAGAAAGTAAAAGTGGGGTACAGAAGTTTGTGCTTCTAGTTTCATCCATCTCATGCTCATAAAAAAGAATCCACTAACAAGGTTGATCAAGTCTTGTTAACAAACTCATTCCGATAATCATGAAACCGGAGAAATTTTGAATAACACTAAGTTACCTCAACGGGGATATTCACATCCTCAATAATAAGAATATCATATTTCTTCTTGACAGTAGGAAGAGGAAATTCAAAACCTCCAAATATAATCGATGGAATTTTTCCAATAGAGTTGATACTATGAACTTGAGGTTGTTTCCTCGGAAAGTGTACCATATGCTCATTACCATTAACATGAAAAGTGACACTGCCTTTGTTGCAATCAATAACAGCCCCTGCAGTATTAAGAAAAGGTCTTCCAAGAATAATAGACATACTATCATCCTCGGGAATATCAAGTATAACAAAGTCCGTTAAAATAGTAACGTTTGCAACCACAACAGGCACATCCTCACAGATACCGACAGGTATAGCAGTTGATTTATCAGCCATTTGCAAAGATATTTCAGTAGGTGTCAGCTTATTCAAGTCAAGTCTATGATATAAAGAGAGGGGCATAACACTAACACCGGCTCCAAGATCACATAATGCAGTTTTAATATAATTCTTTTTAATGGAGCAAGGTATAGTAGGTACTCCGGGGTCTCCAAGTTTCTTTGGTATTCCACCCTTAAAAGTATAATTAGCAAGCATGGTGGAAATTTCGGCTTCCGGTATCTTTCTTTTATTAGTAATGATATCCTTCATATATTTAGCATAAGGATTTGTTTTGAGCACATCAGTTAATCTCATACGCAAAAAGATAGGCCTAATCATTTCAGCAAAGCGCTCAAAATCCTCATCATCCTTTTTCTTGGATGGTTTCGGAGGAAAAGGCATGGGTTTCGGAACCCAAGGTTCCCTTGCTTTACCATGTTTCCTAGCAACAAAGTCTCTTTTATCATAACATTGATTCTTTGATTGTGGGTTATCAAGATCAACAGCAGGTTCAATTTCTACATCATTATCATTACTAGGTTGAGCATCATCATGAACATCATCATTAATATTTTTACTAGGTTCATGTTCATTACCAGATTGTGTTTCAGCATCAGACATAGAAATATCATTTGGATTATCAGGTGGTTCAGCAATAGGTTCACTAGAAGTTTGCACAGTTCTATCATTTTTCTTCTTCTTCTTTTTAGAAGAACTAGGAACATCAATATTATTTCTCTGAGAATCTTGCTCGATTCTCTTAGGGTGGCATTCAGGATACAAAGGTTCCTGAGTCATTCTACCAGTTCTAGTAGCCACTCTAACAGCGTAATCATTTTTCTTACTATTCATTTCATTAAGCACTTCTTTTTGAGCCTTAAGTACTTGTTCTACTTGAGTGGTAACCATAGAAGCATGTTTGCTAACAAGTTTAAGTTCACCTTTAATACCAGCCATATAATCACCCAAGCGTCTAATCATATAAGCATTTTCTTTTAATTGTCTACCAAAATAAGCATTGAAGTCGTCTTGCTTAAACATAAAGTTATCAAACTCATCCAAGCATTGACTAGCAATTTTAGTAGGAGGGACTTCAGCTTTATCATATCTATAGAGAGAATTTACCTTTACTACTTGTGTCGGGATATTGGGATCAGGAGGTTCTTCAATAAATAAAGAATTAAGATCATATGTTTCTTCAGCAGGCGGTGAATTAAGACCATGTATTTCTTCAATAGGAGGTAAATTCTTAACGTCTTCAGCTTTAATACCTTTTTCTTTCATAGATTTCTTTGCCTCTTGCATATCTTCGGGACTGAGAAATAGAACACCTCTCTTCTTCGGAGTTGCTTTAAGAATAGGCTCAGTAATTGGAGCAGGAGGTGGCTCAGGAGGTGCCCAATTATTTTCATTTGTCAACATGTTATTCAATAGAATTTCAGCTTCATCCGGTGTTCTTTTCCTGAAAAGAGAACCAGCACAACTATACAGGTAATCTCTGGAAGCATCGGTTAGTCCATTATAAAAGATATCAAGTATTTCAGGTTTCTTAAGAGGATGATCAGGGAAAGCATTAAGTAACTTGAGAAGCCTCCCCCAAGCTTGTGGGAGACTCTCTTCTTTAATTTGCACGAAGTTATATATTTCCCTCAAAGCAGCTTGTTTCTTATGAGCAGGGAAATATTTAGAAGAGAAGTAATAAATCATATCCTGGGGACTATGCACACAACCAGGATCAAGAGAATTAAACCATATCTTAGCATCACCCTTTAATGAGAACGGAAATATTTTGAGTATATAAAAGTAACGCGATCTCTCATCATTAGTAAACAGGCAGCTATATCATTTAACTTAGTAAGATGTGCCACAACAGTTTCAGATTCATAGCCATAAAACAGATCAGATTCAACCAGAGTAATTATATCAGGATCAACAGAGAATTCATAATCCTTATCAGGAACACAAATAGGTGAAGTAGCAAAAGCAGGGTCGGGTTTCATTTTATCTCTAAGTGATTCTTTGTTCCATTTAATTAATAACCTCTTAAGCTCATATCTATCTTTGCAAGCTAAAATAGCGGCAGAAGATTCCATATCAAAAAGATAGCCCTCAGGAATAACAGGCATATTTTCATCATCACTATCATCATCGTATTCAGATTCAATAATTCCTTTTTCTCTAGCCCTAGCAATTTGTTCATCAAGAAATTCACCAAGGGGCACAGTAGTATCATACATAGAAGCAGTTTATCATAAGTATCATGCATAGCAGAAGTGGCATCATCAATAACATGCGACATATCAGAATGAATAGTAGAAGCAGGTGTAGGTGTCGCAAACTTACTCATAACAGATGGTGAATCAAGTGCAGAGCTAGATGGTAGTTCCTTACCTCCCCTCGTAGTTGAGGGATAGATCTTGGTTTTTGGATCTCTCAAGTTCTTCATAGTGTCCAGCAGATATAAATCCCAAGTGACTCAAAGAATAGAGCTATGCTCCCCGGCAATGGCGCCATAAATTGGTCTTCATAACCCACAAGTATAGGGGATCGCAACAGCTTTCGAGGGTAGAGTATTCAACCCAAATTTATTGATTCGACACAAGGGGAGCCAAAGAATATTCTCAAGTATCAGCAGCTGAGTTGTCAATTCAACCACACCTGGAAACTTAGTATCTGCAGCAAAGTGTTTAGTAGCAAAGTAATATGATAGTGGTGGTAGCAGCAACAAAAGTAAAGACAGCAAAAGTAATGTTTTTGGTATTTTGTAGTGATTGTAACAGTAGCAGCGGGAAAGTAAATAAGCGAGAACCAGTATATGGAAAACTCGTAGGCACCACATCAGTGATGGATAATTATGCCGGATGCGGTTCATCATATAACAGTCATAACATAGGGTGACACAGAACTAGCTCCAATTCATCAATGTAATGTAGGCATGTATTCCGTATATAGTCATACGTGCTTATGGAAAAGAACTTGCATGGCATCTTTTGTCCTACCCTCCCGTGGCAGTGGGGTCCTATTGGAAACTAAGGGATATTAAGGCCTCCTTTTAATAGAGAACCGGAATAAAGCATTAGCACATAGTGAATACATGAACTCCTCAAACTATGGTCATCACCGGGAGTGGCCCGATTATTGTCACTTCGGGGTTGCCGGATCATAACACATAGTAGGTGACTATATACTTGCAAGATAGGATCAAGAACTCACATATATTCATGAAAACATAATAGGTTCAGATCTGAAATCATGGCACTCGGCCCTAGTGACAAGCATTAAGCATAGCAAAGTCATAGCAACATCAATCTCAGAACATAATGGATACTAGGGATCAAACCCTAACAAAACTAACTCGATTACATGATAAATCTCATCCAACCCATCACCGTCCAGCAAGCCTACGATGGAATTACTCACGCACGACGGTGAGCATCATGAAATTGGTGATGGAGGATGGTTGATGATGACGACGACGATGAATCCCCCTCTCCGGAGCCCCGAACAGACTCCAGATCAGCCCTCCCAAAAGGTTTTAGGGCTTGGTGGCGGCTCCGTATCGTAAAACGCGATGATTTCTTCTCTCTGATTTTTTTCTCTCCGAAAGCAAATATATAGGGTTGGAGTTGGCGTCGGAGGGCATCCAGGGGGCCCACGAGGTAGGGGGCGCGCCCTAGGGGGGCATGCCCCCACCCTCGTGAGAATGGTGTGGGCCCCCTGGTCTTCATCTTTGGTGAGGATTTTTATTATTTTTTCTAAGATGTTCCGTGGAGTTTCAGGTCATTCCGAGAATATTTGTTTTCTACACATAAAACAACACCATGGCAATTCTGCTGAAAACAACATCAGTCCGGGTTAGTTCCATTCAAATCATACAAGTTAGAGTCCAAAACAAGGGCAAAAGTGTTTGGAAAAGTAGATACGACGAAGATGTATCAGGTACATCAGTGAACCAACCACTTGAGAATATCTCAATTGATCTACAGTCGTTCCTTCGAACTTTCGAATCTGCACGCTGGGATCATATGGTGTTGCAGAAGGTTTGTAGTCCGAGTATCCAAAACGACTCAAAATCTTCTCAACATAGTGGGATTGCAAAAGTGTAATTCCACCTTCAGTATTTCTCAGTAGCTTGATGTTCAAGATAACATCAGGCACGCCCAGGTATTGCCTCACGACGTTATGAGATAGAAAAGCCTTGACCACCTCAATGACTTTGATGTGGGTCCCAAATATCAGTATGTCATCGACATACAGACAAACTGACAAAGTATAACTCCTTCGACCCCACCATAGCGATAGTATACACATTTGTCAGCTTCGTTAACCACAAAGGCAGCAGATGTCAAAGTTGTATTAAACTTTTCATGCCATTGCTTAGGCGCTTGTTTCAGGCCATACAAAGATTTCACTAGCTTACACGCCTTTCTTTCATGACCATTTACTAAAAAGCAATTTGGTTGTTGCATGTAAATTTCCTCGTCTAGCTCTCCATTAAGGAAAGTCGTCTTAATGTCCATCTGATGAATGGGAAGACCATGTGAGGCAGCCAAAGTGAGTACCACTCGAATGGTTGTCAGCCTAGCCACAGGTGAGTAAGTGTCGAAGAAATCCTCTTCTTCTTTTTGGGTATAACCCTTGGCCACAAGCCTAGCCTTGTACTTATGAATAGTACCATCGGGCCTAAGCTTCCTCTTGAACTCAAGCAAATATGCCCTAGAGGCAATAATAAAGTTATTATTTATTTCCTCATATCATGATAAATGTTTATTATTCATGCTAGAATTGTATTAACCGGAAACATACATGTGTGAATACATAGACAAACATAGTGTCACTAGTATGCCTCTACTTGACTAGCTTGTTGATCAAAGATGGTTGAGTTTCCTAGCCATAGACATGAGTTGTCATTTGATCAGCGGGATCACATTATTAGGAGAATGATGTGATTGACATGACAAATTCCGTTAGCTTAGCACTTGATCGTTTAGTTTACTGCTATTGCTTTCTTCATGACTTATACATCTTCCTATGACTATGAGATTATGCAACTCCCGATTACCAGAAGAACACCTTTTGTGCTACCAAACGTCACAACGTAACTGGGTGATTATAAAGGTGCTCTACAGGTGTCTCCGATGGTGTTCGTTGAGTTGGCATAGATTGAGAATAGGATTTGTCACTCCGATTGTCGGAGAGGTATCTCTGGGCCCTCACGGTAATGCACATCACTATAAGCCTTGCAAGCAATGTGACTAATGAGTTAGTTACGGGATGATGCATTACGGAACGAGTAAAGAGACTTACCGGTAATGAGATTGAACTAGGTATTGAGATACCGACGATCGAATCTCGGTCGGGTAACATACCGATGACAAAGGGAACGATGTATGTTGTTATGCGGTTTGACCGATAAAGATCTTCATAGAATATGTAGGACCCAATATGAGCATCCAGGTTTCGCTATTGGTTATTGACCAGAGACGTGTCTCGGTCATGTCTACATAGTTCTCGAACTCGTAGGGTCCGCACGCTTAAAGTTCTGTGACCATCGGTATTATGAGTTTTTTGTGCTTTGATGTACCGAAGGTAGTTCGGATTCCCGGATATGATCACGGACATGACGAGGAGTCTTGAAATGGTCGAGACATAAAGATCGATATATTGGACTGAAGGAAATATGCCCTAGAGGCAATAATAAAGTTATTATTTATTTTCTTATTTCATGATAAATGTTTATTATTCATGCTAGAATTGTATTAACCGGAAACATAATACATGTGTGAATACATAGACAAACAGAGTGTCACTAGTATGCCTCTACTTGACTAGCTCATTAATCAAAGATGGTTATGTTTCCTAACCATGGACAAAGAGTTGTTATTTGATTAACGGGATCACATCATTAGGTGAATGATCTGATTGACATGACCCATTCCATTAGCTTAGCAACCGATCGTTTAGTATGTTGCTATTGCTTTCTTCATGACTTATACATGTTCCTATAACTATGAGATTATGTAACTCCCGTGTGCCGGAGGAACACTTTGTGTGCTACCAAACGTCACAACGTAACTGGGTGATTATAAAGGTGCTCTACAGGTGTCTCCAAAGGTACATGTTGGGTTGACGTATTTCGAGATTAGGATTTGTCACTCCGATCATCGGAGAGGTATCTCTGGGCCCTCTCGGTAATGCACATCACTTAAGCCTTGCAAGCATTGCAACTAATGAGTTAGTTGCGGGATGATGTATTACGGAACGAGTAAAGAGACTTGCCGGTAACGAGATTGAACTAGGTATTGGATACCGACGATCGAATCTCGGGCAAGTAACATACCGATGACAAAGGGAACAACGTATGTTGTTATGCGGTCTGACCGATAAAGATCTCCGTAGAATATGTGGGAGCCAATATGAGCATCCAGGTTCCGCTATTGGTTATTGACCGGAGACGTGTCTCGGTCATGTCTACATTGTTCTCGAACCCATAGGGTCCGCACGCTTAAGGTTTCGATGACAGTTATATTATGAGTTTATGAGTTTTGATGTACCGAAGGAGTTCGGAGTCCCGGATGAGATCGGGGACATGATGAGGAGTCTCGAAATGGTCGAGACGTAAAGATCGATATATTGGACGACTATATTCGGACATCAGAAAGGTTCCGAGTGGTTCGGGTATTTTTTGGAGTACCGGGGAGTTACGGGAATACGGGAGAAGAAGTATATGGGCCTTATTGGGCTTTAGGGGAGAGGGAGAGGCAGCCCCCCCCCCCAAGGCCTAGTCCGAATTGGACTAGGGGGAGGGGCTGCGCCCCCTCCTTCCTTCTCTTCCCTCTTCCCCTTCCTTGTCTCCTACTCCTAATACTTGGAAGGACTCCTAGTTGGACTAGGAAAGGGGGAATCCTACTCCCGGTGGGAGTAGAACTCCCCTAGGGCGCGCCATAGAGAGGGCCGGCCCTCCCCTCCTCCACTCCTTTATATACGAGGGCAGGGGGCACCCCATAGACACACAAGTTGATCCACGTGATCATATTCTTAGCCGTGTGCGGCGCCCCCTGCCACCATAGTCCTCGATAATATTGTAGCGGTGCTTAGGCGAAGCCCTGCAATAGTAGTACATCAAGATCGTCACCACGCCGTCGTGCTGACGGAACTCTTCCCCGACACTTTGCTGGATCGGAGTCTGGGGATCGTCATCGAGCTGAACGTGTGCTAGAACTCGGAGGTGCCGTAGTTTCGGTGCTTGATCGGTCGGGCCGTGGAGACGTACGACTACATCAACCAAACGCTTCCGTTGTCGATCAACATGGGTACGTAAATCACACTCTCCCCTCTCGTTGCTATGCATCAACATGATCTTGTGTGTGCGTAGGAATTTTTTTGAAATTACTACATTCCCCAACAGTGGCATCCGAGCCTAGGTTTTATGTGTTGATGTTTTATGCACGAGTAGAACACAAGTGAGTTGTGGGCGATATAAGTCATACTGCTTACCAGCATGTCATACTTTGGTTCGGCGGTATTGCTGGATGAAGCGGCCCGGACCGACATTACGCGTACGCTTACGCGAGACTGGTTTTACCGCCGTGCTATGCACACAGGTGACTAGCGGGTGTCAGTTTCTCCAACTTTAGTTGAACCGAGTGTGGCTACGCCCGGTCCTTGCGAGGGTTAAAACAACACCAACTTGACAAACTATCGTTGTGGTTTTGATGCGTAGGTAAGATTGGTTCTTGCTTAAGCCCATAGCAGCCACGTAAAACTTGCAACAAACAAAGTAGAGGACGTCTAACTTGTTTTTGCAGGGCATGTTGTGATGTGATATGGTCAAGACGTGATGAGATATAAGTTGTTTTATGAGATGATCATGTTTTGTGGAAGTTATCGGCAACTGGCAAACACCTTATGGTCGTCTCTCTATTGCATAAGATGCAAGCGCCAAACAATTGCTTTACTTTATCGCTGTGTGATAGCAATAGTTGGCGAGACGTCCACGTGACGACACATTGATATAGATCAAGATGATGGAGATCATGGTGTCATGCCGGTAACGATAGAGATCATGACGGTACTTTGGAGATGGAGATCAAAGGCACAAGATGATCATGGCCATATCATGTCACATATTTTGATTGCATGTGATGTTTATCTTGTATACATCTTATGTTGCTTATTTCGACGGTAGCTTTATAAGATGATCTCTCACTAAATTTCAAGATAAAAGTGTTCTCCCTGAGTATGCACCGTTGCCAAAGTTCGTCGTGCCCAGACACCATGTGATGATCGGGTGTGATAAGCTCTACGTCCATCTACAACGGGTGCAAGACAGTTTTGCACACGTGGAATACTCAGGTTAAACTTGACGAGCCTAGCATATGCAGATATGGCCTCGGAACACTGGAGACCGAAAGGTCGAGCGTGAATCATATAGTAGATATGATCAACATAGTGATGTTCACCATTGAAAACTACTCCATCTCACATGATGATCGGACATGGTTTAGTTGATTTGGATCACGTGATCACTTAGATGATTAGAGGGATGTCTATCTAAGTGGGAGTTCTTAAGTAATATGATTAATTGAACTTAAATTTATCATGAACTTAGTCCTGGTAGTATTAGCATATCTATGTTGTAGATCAATAGCTCGCGTTGTTGCTTCCCTATGTTTGTTTTGATGTGTTCCTAGAGAAAAACTATGTTGAAAGATGTTAGTAGCAATGATGCGGATTGGATCCGTAATATGAGGTTTATCCTCATTGCTGCACAGAAAAATTATGTCCTTGATGCACCGCTAGGTGACAGACCTATTGCAGGAGTAGATGCAGACGTTATGAACGTTTGGCTAGCTCAATATGATGACTACTTGATAGTTTAGTGCACCATGCTTAACGGCTTAGAATCGGGACTTCAAAGACGTTTTGAACGTCATGGACCATATGAGATGTTCCAGGAGTTGAGGTCAATATTTCAAGCAAATACCCGAGTTGAGAGATATGAAGTCTCCAACAAGTTCTATAGCTACAAGATGGAAGAGAATCGCTCAAGCAGTGAGCATGTACTCAGATTGTATGGGTACTACAATCGCTTGAATCAAGTGGGAGTTAATCTTCCAGATAAGATAGTGATTGATAGAATTCTCTAGTCACCATCACCATGTTAGTAGAACTTCGTGATGAACTATAGTATGCAAGGGATAACGGAAACGATTCCCAAGCTCTTCGTGATGCTAAAATCGACGAAGGTAGAAATCAAGAAAAACATCAAGTGTTGATGGTAGACAAGACCACTAGTTTAAAGAAAAGGGCAAAAGGAAGAAGGGGAATTCAAGAAGAACGGCAAGCAAGTTGCTGCTCAAGTGAAGAAACCCAAGTCTGGTCCTAAGCCTGAGATAAAGTGCTTCTACTGCAAAGGGATTGGTCACTGGAAGCAGAACTACCCCAAGTATTTGGTGGATAAGAAAGGATGGCAAAGTAAACAAAGGTATATTTGATATACATGTTATTGATGTGTACTTTACTAGTGTTCATAGCAACCCCTCAGTATTTGGTACTAGTTCAGTTGCTAAGAATGGTAACTCGAAACGGGAGTTGCAGAATAAGCAGAGACTAGTTAAGGGTGAAGTGACGATGTGTATTGGAAGTGGTTCCAAGATTGATATGATCATCATCGGACACTCCCTATACTTTCGGGATTAATGTTGAACCTAAATAAGTGTTATTTGGTGTTTGCGTTGAGCATAAATATGATTTGATCA
Organism: Triticum monococcum; assembly: GCA_034509565.1. Lineage (NCBI taxonomy): Eukaryota > Viridiplantae > Streptophyta > Magnoliopsida > Poales > Poaceae > Triticum > Triticum monococcum. Next base: position 577,657,164 of record CM067847.1, read on the forward strand.
TGTTTATTGCAATACGGTTATTCATTTAAGTTAGACAACAATTGTTGTTCTGTTTACATGAATAAAACCTTCTATGGTCGTACACACCAACAAAAATGGTTTGTTGGATCTCGATTGTAATGATACACATATTCATAATATTGAAGCCAAAAGATGCAAAGTTAATAATGATAGTGCAACTTGTTTGTGGCACTGCCGTTTAGGTCATATTGGTGTAAAGCGCATGAAGAAACTCCATGCTGATGGGATTTTGGAATCACTTGATTATGAATCACTTGATGCTTGCGAACCATGTCTCTTGGGCAAGATGACTAAAACGTCGTTCTCCGGAACCATGGAGCAAGCAACACATTTGTTGGAAATCATACATACTGATGTATGTGGTCCAATGAATATCAAGGCTTGCAGTGGGTATCATTATTTTCTGACCTTCACAGATGATTTGAGCAAATATGGGTATATCTACTTGATGAAACATAAGTCTGAAACATTTGAAAAGTTCAAAGAATTTCAGAGTGAAGTGGAAAATCGTCGTGACAAGAAAATAAGGTTTATACGATCTGATCGCGGAGACAAATATTTGAGTTACGAGTTTGGTCTTCAATTAAAACAATATGGAATAGTTTCACAAACTCATGCCACCTGGAACACCACAGTGTAATGGTGTGTTCGAACGTCGTAACCGTACTTTATCAGATATGGTGCGATCTATGATGTCTCTTACCGATCTACCACTATCGTTTTGGGGTTATGCATTAGAGACAGCTGCATTCACGTTAAAAAGGGGCACCATCTAAGTCCGTTGAGACGACACAATCTGAACTGTGGTTTGGCAAGAAACCAAAGTTGTCGTTTCTTAAAGTTTGGGGTTGTGATGCTTATATGAAAAAGTTTCATCCTGATAAGCTCAAACCCAAAAAGGAGAAATATGTCTTCATAGGATACCCAAAGGAGACTGTTGAGTACACCTTCTATCACAGATCCGAAGGCAAGACATTCGTTGCTGAGAATGGATACTTTCTAGAGAAGGAGTTTCTCTCGAAAGAAGTGAGTGGGAGGAAAGTAGAAAACTTGATAAGGTAATTGTACCATCTCCCTTATTGGAAAGTAGTTCATCACAGAAATCTGTTCTTGTGACTACTACACCAATTAGTGAGGAAGCTAATGACGATGATCATGTAACTTCAGATCAAGTTACTACCGAATCTCGTAGGTAAACCAGAGTGAGATCCGCACCAGAGTGGTACGGTAATACTGTTCTGGAAGTCATGTTACTAGACCATGACGAACTTGCGAACTATGAGGAAGCGATGATGAGCCCAGATTCCGCAAAATGGCTTGAGGCCATGAAATCTGAGATGGGATCCATGTAGGAGAACAAAGTGTAGACTTTGGTTGACTTGCCCGATGATCGGCAAGCCATAGAAAATAAATGGATCTTCAAGAGGAAGACGAATGCTGATAATAGTGTTATTATCTACAAAGCTAGAATTGTCGCAAAAAAAATTCGACAAGTTTAAAGGTGTTGACTACGATGAGAGTTTCTCACTCGTATCTATGCTTAAGTCTGTCCGAATCATGTTAGCAATTGCCGCATTTTATGAAATCTAGCAAATGGATAAACAAAACTGCATTCCTTAATGGATTTATTAAAGCAGAGTTGTATATGATGCAACCAGAAGGTTTTGTCAATCCTAATGGTGCTAACAAAATATGCAAGCTCCAGCGATTCATCTATGGACTGGTGCAAGCATCTCGTAGTTGGAATACACGCTTTGATAAGTTGATCAAAGTATATAGTTTTATACAGACTTGCGGTGAAGCCTGTATTTACAAGAAAGTGAGTGGGAGCATTGCAGCATTTCTGATAAGTATATGTGAATGACATATTGTTGATCGGAAATAATGTAGAATTATTCTGCAAAGCCTAAAGGAGTATTTGAAAGGAGTTTTTCAAAGAAAGACCTCGGTGAAGCTACTTACATATTGAGCATCAAGATCTATAGAGATAGATCAAAACGCTTGATAAGTTTTTTCAATGAGTACATACCTTGACAAGATTTTGAAGTAGTTCAAAATGGAACAGTCAAAGAAAGAGTTCTTGCTTGTGTTACAAGGTGTGATATTGAGTAAGACTCAAAACACGACCACAACAGAAGATAGAAAGAGAATGAAAGTCATTCCCTATGCCTTGGCCATAGGTTCTATAAAGTATGCCATGCTGTGTACCAGATCTATTGTATACCCTACACTGGTTCTGGCAAGGGAGTACAATAGTGATCTAGGAGTAGATCACTGGACAGCGGTCAAAATTATCCTTAGTGGAATAAGGATATGTTTCTCAATTATGGACGTGAAAAAAAGGGTTCGTCGTAAAGGGTTACATCGATGCAAATTTTGACACTGATCTAGATGACTCTAAGTCTCAATCTAGATACATATTGAAAGTGGGAGCAATTAGCTAAGAGTAGCTCCGTGCAGAGCATTGTTGACATAGAAATTTGCAAAATACATACGGATCTGAATATGGCAGACCCGTTGACTAAACTTCTCTCACAAGCAAAACATGATCACACCTTAGTACTCTTTGGGTGTTAATCACATAAGCGATGTGAACTAGATTACTGAATCTAGTAAACCCTTTGGGTGTTGGTCACATGGCGATGTGAACTATGGGTGTCAATCACATGATGATGTGAACTATCGATGTTAATCACATGGTGATGTGATCTAGATTATTGACTCTAGTGCAAGTGGGAGACTGAAGGAAATATGCCCTAGAGGCAATAATAAAGTTATTATTTATTTCCTTATTTCATGATAAATGTTTATTATTCGTGCTAGAATTGTATTAACCGGAAACATAATACATGTGTGAATACATAGACAAATAGAGTGTCACTAGTATGCCTCTACTTGACTAGCTCGTTAATCAAAGATGGTTATGTTTCCTAACCATGGACAAAGAGTTGTTATTTGATTAATGGGATCGCATCATTAGGTGAATGATCTGATTGACATGACCCATTCCATTAGCTTAGCACCCGATCGTTTAGTATGTTGCTATTGCTTTCTGCGTGACTTATACATGTTCCTATAACTATGAGATTATGTAACTCCCGTGTGCCGGAGGAACACTTTGTGTGCTACCAAACGTCACAACGTAACTGGGTGATTATAAAGGTGCTCTACAGGTGTCTCCAAAGGTACATGTTGGGTTGACGTATTTCGAGATTAGGATTTGTCATTCTGATCGTCGGAGAGGTATCTCTGGACCCTCTCAGTAATGCACATCACTTAAGCCTTGCAAGCATTGCAACTAATGAGTTAGTTGCGGGATGATGTATTACGGAACGAGTAAAGAGACTTGCCGGTAACGAGATTGAACTAGGTATTGGATACCGATGATCGAATCTCGGGCAAGTAACATACCGATGACAAAGGGAACAACGTATGTTGTTATGCGGTCTGACCGATAAAGATCTTCGTAGAATATGTGGGAGCCAATATGAGCATCCAGGTTCCGCTATTGGTTATTGACCGGAGACGTGTCTCGGTCATGTCTACATTGTTCTCGAACCCGTAGGGTCCGCACGCTTAAGGTTTCGATGACAGTTATATGAGTTTATGAGTTTTGATGTACCGAAGGAGTTCGGAGTCCCGGATGAGATCGGGGACATGACGAGGAGTCTCGAAATGGTCGAGACGTAAAGATCGATATATTGGACGACTATATTCGGACATCGGAAAGGTTCCGAGTGGTTCGGGTACTTTTCGGAGTATCGGGGAGTTACGGGAATATGGGAGAAGAAGTATATGGGCCTTATTGGGCTTTAGGGGAGAGGGAGAGGCAGGCCGCGCGCCCCCCAAGGCCTAGTCCGAATTGAACTAGAGGGAGGGGCTGCGCCCCCTCCTTCCTTCTCTTCCCTCTTCCCCTTCCTTGTCTCCTACTCCTAATACTTGGAAGGACTCCTAGTTGGACTAGGAAAGGGGGAATCCTACTCTCGGTGGGAGTAGAACTCCCCTAGGGCGCGCCATAGAGAGGGCCGGCCCTCCCCTCCTCCACTCCTTTATATACGGGGGCAGGGGGCACCCCATAGACACACAAGTTGATCCATGTGATCATATTCTTAGCCATGTGCGGCGCCCCCTGCCACCATAGTCCTCGATAATATTGTAGCGGTGCTTAGGCGAATCCCTGCGACTGTAGTACATCAAGATCGTCACCACGCCGTCGTGCTGACGGAACTCTTCCCCGACACTTTGCTGGATCGGAGTCCGGGGATCGTCATCGAGCTGAACGTGTGCTAGAACTCGGAGGTGCCGTAGTTTCGGTGCTTGATCGGTCGGGCCGTGGAGACGTACGACTCCATCAACCAAACGCTTCCGTTATCGATCTACAAGGGTACGTAAATCACACTCTCCCCTCTCGTTGCTATGCATCAACATGATCTTGCGTGTGCGTAGGAATTTTTTTGAAATTACTACGTTCCCCAACATGGACGACTATGTTCGGACACCGGAAGTGTTTCGGGAGGTTTCGAACATATACCGGAGTACCGGGGGGTTACCGGAACCCCTCGGGGAGTATATTGGGCCTAATGGGCCTTAATGGGAGAAGAGGAGGGGCGGCCGGGGCAGCCGTGTGCCCCCTCCCCCTCTAGTCCGAATTGGACAAGGAGGGGGGGCGGTGCCCCCCTTTCCTTCTCTTCTTCACTCCCTTCCTCTCCTACTCCTACTCCTACTTAGATGGGGGAGTCCTACTCCCGGTGGGAGTAGGACTCCTCATGGGGCGCGCCATAGGTGGTCGGCCCCCTCCCCCTCCACTCCTTTATATACGGGGAGGGGGCACCCCTTGGAGACACAATAATTGATCATTGATCTTTTAGCCGTGTGCGGTGCCCCCTCCACCATAATCCACCTCGGTCGTATCGTAGCGGTGCTTAGGCAAAGCCCTACGTTGGTAGCTTCATCAACACCATCGCTACGCCGTCGTGCTGACGAAGCTCTTCCCGAAAGCTCTACTGGATCGTGAGTTCGCGGGACGTCATCGAGCTGAACGTGTGTTGAACGCGGAGGTGCCGTACGTTTGGTACCGAGGATCGGTCAATCGTGAAGACGTACGACTACATCAACCGCATTGTCATAACGCTTTCGCTTACGGTCTACGAGGTTACGTAGACGACACTCTCCCCTCTCATTGCTATGCATCACCATGATTTTGCATGTGCGTAGGAATTTTTTTTGAAATTACTACGTTCCCCAACAGTGGCATCCAAGGCAGGTTTATGCGTAGATGTTATATGCACGAGTAGAACACAAGTGAGTTGTGGGAGATACAAGTCATACTGCTTACCAGCATGTCATACATTGGTTCGGCGGTATTGTTGGATGAAGCGGCTCGGACCGACATTACATGTACGCTTACGCGAGACTGGTTCTACCGACGTGCTTTGCACACAGGTGGCTGGCGGGTGTCAGTTTCTCCAACTTTATTTGAACCGAGTGTAACTACGCCCGGTTCTTGTTGAAGGTTAAAACAGCACTAACTTGACGAACTATCGTTGTGGTTTTGATGTGTAGGTAAAAACGGTTCTTGCTCAGCCTGTAGCATCCACGTAAAACTTGCAACAACAAAGTAGAGGACGGCTAACTAGTTTTTGTAGGGCATGTTGTGATGTGATATGGTCAAGGCATGATGCTATATTTTATTGTATGAGATGATCATGTTTTGTAACGGAGTTATCGGCAACTGGCAGGAGCCATATGGTTGTCGCTTTATTGTATGAAACGCAATCGCCATGTAATTGCTTTACTTTATCACTAAGCGGTAGCGATAGTCGTAGAAGCAATAGTTGGCAAGACGATAACGATGCTACGATGGAGATCAAGGTGTCACGCCAGTTACGATGGTGATCATGACGGTGCTTTGGAGATGGAGATCAAAGGCACAAGATGATGATGGCCATATCATGTCACTTATATTGATTGCATGTGATGTTTATCCTTTATACATCTTATTCTGCTTTGATTGACGATAGCATTATAAGATGATCTCTCACTAAAAATTTCAAGGTACAAGTGTTCTCCCTGAGTATGCACCGTTGCAAAAGATCGTCATGCCGAGACACCACGTGATGATCGGGTGTGATAAGCTCAACGTTCTTATACAACGGGTGCAAGCCAGTTTTGCGCATAATACTCGGGTTAAACTTGACGAGCCTAGCATATGCAGATATGGCCTCGGAACACTGAGACCGAAAGTTCGAGCATGAATCATATAGTAGATATGATCAACATAGTGATGTTCACCATTGAAAACTACTCCATTTCACGTGATGATCGGTTATGGTTTAGTTGATTTGGATCATGTGATCACTTAGATGATTAGAGGGATGTCTATCTAAGTGGGAGTTCTTAAAGTAATATGATTAATTGAACTTAAATTTATCATGCACTTAGTACCTGATAGTATTTTGCTTGTCTATGTTGTTGTAGATAGATGGCCCATGTTGTTGTTCCGTTGAATTTTAATGCGTTTCTTGAGAAAGCAAAGTTGAAAGATGATGGTAGAAATTACACGGACTGGGTCCATAACTTAAGGATTATCCTCATTGCTGCACAGAAGAATTACGTCCTGGAAGCACCGCTGGGTGCCAGGCCTGCTGCAGATATTGTTGATGACGTTAAGAACGTCTGGCGGGGCAAAGCTGATGACTACTCGATAGTTCAGTGTGCCATACTTTACGGCTTAGAACCGGGACTTCAACGAGGTTTTGAACGTCATGGAGCATATGAGATGTTCCAGGAGTTGAAGTTAATATTTCAAGAAAATGCCCAGATTGAGAGATATGAAGTCTCCAATAAGTTCTACAGCTGCAATATGGAGGAGAATAGTTTTGTCAGTGAACATATACTCAGAATGTCTGGGTACCATAACCACTTGACTCAACTGGGAGTTAATCTTCCTGTTGATAGTGTCATTGACAGAGTTCTTCAATCACTGCCACCAAGCTACAACAGCTTCGTGATGAAAAATAATATGCAAGGGATGGATAAAGACAATTCACAAGCTCTTCGCAATGCTAAAGGCTGCGGAGGTAGAGATCAAGAAGGAGCATCAAGTGTTGATGGTCAACAAGACCACCAGTTCCAAGAAAAAGGGTAAAGGGAAGAAGAAGGGGAACTTCAAAAGAACGGCAAACAAGTTGCTACCCAGGAGAAGAAACCTAAGTCTGGACCTAAGCCTAAGACTGAGTGCTTCTACTGCAAACAGACTGGTCACTGGAAGCGGAACTGCCCCAAGTATTTGGCGGATAAGAAGGATGGCAAGGTGAACAAAGGTATATGTGATATACATGTTATTGATGTGTACCTTACTAGAGATCGCAGTAGCACCTGGGTATTTGATACTAGTTCTGTTGCTAATATTTGCAACTCGAAACAGGGACTACGGATTGAGCGAAGATTGGTTAAGGACGAGGTGACGATGCGCGTGGGAAATGGTTCCAAAGTCGATGTGATCGCCATCGGCACGCTACCTCTACATCTACCTTCGGGATTAATTTTAGACCTGAATAATTGTTATTTGGTGCCAACGTTAAGCATGAACATTATATCTGGATCTTGTTTGATGCCAGACAGTTATTCATTTAAATCTGAGAATAATGGTTGTTCTATTTATATGAGTAATATCTTTTATGGTCGTGCACCCTTGAAGAGTGGTCTATTTGTGTTAAATCTCGATAGTAGTGATACACATATTCGTAATGTTGAAGCCAAAAGATGCAGAGTTGATAATGATAGTGCAACTTATTTGTTGCACTGCCGTTTAGGTCATATTGGTGTAAAGCGCATGAAGAACCTCCATACAGATGGACTTCTCGAATCACTTGATTATGAATCACTTGGTACTTGAGAACCATGCCTCATGGGCAAGATGACTAAAACGCTGTTCTCCGGAACAATGGAGCGAGCAACAAATTTATTGGAAATCATACATACTGATGTATGTGGTCCAATGAATATTGAGGCTCCCGGCGGGTATCATTATTTTCTCACCTTCACAGATGATTTGAGCAGATATGGGTATAGCTACTTAATGAAACATAAGTCTGAAACATTTGAGAAGTTCAAAGAATTTCAGAGTGAAGTGGAAAATCATTGTAACAAGAAAATAAAGTTTCTATGATCTGATCGTGGAGGAGAATATTTGAGTTATGAGTTTGGTCTACATTTGCAACAATGCAGAATAGTTTCGCAACTCACGCCACCCGGAACACCATAGCGTAATGGTGTGTCCGAACGTCATAATCATACTTTACTAGATATGGTGCGATCTATGACGTCTCTTACTGATTTAGCGCTATCGTTTTGGGGTTATGCTTTAGAGATGGTTGCATTCACGTTAAATAGGGCATCGTGGAAATCCGTTGAGATGACGCCTTATGAAGTGTGGTTTGGCAAGAAACCAAAGTTGTCGTTTCTTAAAGTTTGGGGCTGCGATGCTTATGTGAAAAAGCTTCAACCTGATAAGCTCGAACCCAAATCGAAGAAATGTGTCTTCATAGGATACCCAAAAGAAACTATTGGGTACACCTTCTATCACAGATCTGAAGGCAAGACTTTTGTTGCTAAGAATGGATCCTTTCTAGAGAAGGAGTTTCTCTCGAAAGAAGTGAGTGGGAGGAAAGTAGAACTTGATGAGGTAACTGTACCTGCTCCCTTATTGGAAAGTAGTTCATCACAGAAACCGGTTCCTGTGACACCTACACCAATTAGTGAGGAAGCTAATAACGATGATCATGAAACTTCAGATCAAGTTACTACCGAACCTCGTAGGTCAACCAGAGTAAGATCCGCACCAGAGTGGTATGGTAATCCTGTCCTGGAAGTCATGTTACTTGACCATGACGAACCTACAAACTATGAAGAAGCGATGGTGAGCCCAGATTCCGCAAAATGGCTTGAGACCATGAAATCTGAGATGGGATCCATGTATGAGAACAAAGTGTGGACTTTGGTTGACTTGCCCGATGATCGGCAAGCCATCGAGAATAAATGGATCATCAAGAAGAAGACTGACGCTGACGGTAATGTTACTGTCTATAAAGCTTGACTTGTTGCGAAAGGTTTTCGACAAGTTCAAGTGGTTGACTACGATGAGACTTTCTCACCCGTAGTGATGCTTAAGTCTGTCCGAATCATGTTAGCAATTGCCGCATTTTATGATTATGAAATTTGGCAAATGGATGTCAAAACTGCATTCCTGAATGGATTTCTGGAAGAAGAGTTGTATATGATGCAACCAGAAGGTTTTGTCGATCCAAAGGGTGCCAACAAAGTGTGCAAGCTCCAGCGATCCATTTATGGACTGGTGCAAGCCTCTCGGAGTTGGAATAAACATTTTGATAGTGTGATCAAAGCATATGGTTTTATACAGACTTTTGGAGAAGCATGTATTTACAAGAAAGTGAGTGAGAGCTCTGTAGCATTTCTAATATTATATGTGGATGACATATTGTTGATTGGAAATGATATAGAATTTCTGGATAGCATAAAAGGATACTTGAATAAGAGTTTTTCAATGAAAGACCTTGGAGATGATGCTTATATATTGGGCATCAAGATCTATAGAGATAGATCAAGACGCTCAGTAGGACTTTCACAAAGCACATACCTTGACAAAGTTTTGAAGAAGTTCAAAATGGATCAAGCAAAGAAAGGCTTATTGCCTGTGTTACAAGGTGTGAAGTTGAGTAAGACTCAATGCCCGACCACTGCAGAAGATAGAGAGAAAATGAAAAGTGTTCCCTATGCTTCGGCGATAAGCTCTATCATGTATGCAATGCTATGTACCAGACCTGATGTGTGCCTTGCTATTAGTTTAGCAGGGAGGTACCAAAGTGATCCAGGAGTGGATCACTGGACAGTGATCAAGAACATCCTGAAATACCTGAAAAGGACTAAGGATATGTTTCTCGTTTATGGAGGTGACAAAGAGCTCATCGTAAATGGTTACGTCGATGCAAGCTTTGACACTGATCCGGACGATTCTAAATCGCAAACCGGATACGTATTTATATTGAACGATGGAGCTGTTAGTTGGAGCAGTTCTAAACAAAGCGTCGTGGCGGGATCTATGTGTGAAGCGGAGTACATTGCTGCTTCAGAAGCAGCAAATGAAGGAGTCTGGATGAAGGATTTCATATCCGATCTAGGTGTCATACCTAGTGCATCGGGTCCAATGAAAATCTTTTGTGACAATACTGGTGCAATTGCCTTGGCAAAGGAATCCAGATTTCACAAAAGAACCAAGCACATCAAGAGACGCTTCAATTCCATCCGGGATCAAGTCCAGGTGGGAGACATAGAGATTTGAATGAAACATATGGATCTGAATGTTGCAAACCCGTTGACTAAGCCTCTTCCACGAGCAAAACATGATCAACACCAAGACTCCATGGGTGTTAGAATCATTACTTTGTGATCTAGATTATTGACTCTAGTGCAAGTGGGAGACTGAAGGAAATATGCCCTAGAGGCAATAATAAAGTTATTATTTATTTCCTCATATCATGATAAATATTTATTATTCATGCTAGAATTGTATTAACCAGAAACATAATACATGTGTGAATACATAGACAAACATAGTGTCACTAGTATGCCTCTACTTGACTAGCTTGTTGATCAAAGATGGTTGAGTTTCCTAGCCATAGACATGAGTTGTCATTTGATCAACGGGATCACATCATTAGGAGAATGATGTGATTGACATGTCCCATTCCGTTAGCTTAGCACTTGATCGTTTAGTTACTGCTATTGCTTTCTTCATGACTTATACATGTTCCTATGACTATGAGATTATGCAACTCCCAATTACTAGAAGAACACTTTGTGTGCTACCAAACGTCACAACATAACTGGGTGATTATAAAGGTGCTCTACAGGTGTCTCCGATGGTGTTCATTGAGTTGGCATAGATCGAGAATAGGATTTGTCACTCCGATTGTCTGATAGGTATCTCTGGGCCCTCTCGATAATGCACATCACTATAAGCCTTCCAAGCAATGTGGATAATGAGTTAGTTACGGGATGATGCATTACGGAACGAGTAAAGAGACTTATCGGTAACGAGATTGAACTAGGTATTGAGATACCGACGATCGAATCTCGGGCAAGTAACATACCGATGACAAAGGGAACAACGTATGTTGTTATGCGGTTTGACCGATAAAGATCTTCGTAGAATATGTAGGAACCAATATGAGCATCCAGGTTCCGCTATTAGTTATTGATCGGAGACGTGTCTCGGTCATGTCTACATAGTTCTCGAACCCGTAGGGTCCGCACACTTAAAGTTCTGTGACGATCGATATTATGAGTTTTTGTGTTTTGATGTACCGAAGGTAGTTAGGAGTTCCGGATATGATCACGGACATGACGAGGAGTCTCGAAATGGTCGAGACATAAAGATCGATATATTGGACGACTATGCTCGGACACCGGAAGTGTTTCGGGAGGTTTCAGACATATACCAGAGTATCGGGGGGTTACCGGAACTCCCCGGGGAGTATATCGGGCCTAATGGGCCTTAATGGGAGAAGAGGAGGGGCGGCCAGGGCAGACGCGCGCCCCCTCCCCCGCTAGTACGAATTGGACAAGGAGGGGGGCGGGCCCCCCTTTCCTTCTCTTCTTCTCTCCCTTCCTCTCCTACTCCTACTCCTACTTGGAAGGGGCGAGTCCTACTCCCGGTGGGAGTAGGACTCCTCATGGGGCGTGCCATAGGAGGCCGGCCCCCTCCCCCTCCTCCACTCCTTTAAATACGGGGAGGGGGCACCCCTTGGAGACACAACAATTGATCATTGATCTTTTAGCCGTGTGCGGTGCCCCCCTCCACCATAATCCACCTCAGTCATATCGTAGCGGTGCTTAGGCGAAGCCCTGCTCGGTAGCTTCATCAACACCGTCACCACACCGTCGTGCTGACGAAGCTCTACTCGATCGTGAGTTTGCAGGACGTCACCGAGCTGAACGTGTGCTGAACGCGGAGGTGCCGTACGTTCGATACTGAGGATCGGTCGATCATGAAGACGTACCACTACATCAACAGCGTTGTCATAACGCTTCCACTTACAGTGTACGAGGTTACATAGACGACACTCTCCCCTCTCGTTGCTATGCATCACCATGATCTTGCGTGTGCGTAGGAATTTTTTTGAAATTACTACGTTCCCCAACATGAACAGCCACTTACATCCCAATGGTTGGCAACCATAAGGACGATCAGTGATCTCCCATGTCCCGTTAGCCATGATGGAATCCATCTCGCTACGGACTGCGTCCTTCCAGTAGTCAGCATCCGGAGATGCATAAGCTTATGAAATGGAACTAGGAGTGTCTTCATCCATGAGGTACACGAGGAAATCATTACCAAAAGACTTTGCAGTCCTTTGTGTCTTGCTCCTAATAGGAGCTTCCTCGTCATCCTCCGTGGAAGTTTCGTCACTTTTGTGTTCATAGTATTCTATCGGAATGGCAGGTTCAGGAGTCTCATCAGATTCCAGTCTAGAAGTGCTTTGCATATCTCTCATGGGGAAAATATCCTCAAAGAATGTAGCATCCTTAGACTCTATAATTGTACTGACCTTCTGGTCAGGTACCTTAGATTTCACTAATAGAAGTCTATAGCCAATGTTATTCTTAGCGTAGCCCAAATTAACGCAGTCCACGGTCTTTGGTCCAAGCTTACGCTTTTTGGGGATAGGCACATTGACTTTCGCCAAACAGCCCCAAGTGTGCAAGTAAGAGAGTGTAGTTCTTTTCTTTTCCCATTGCTCATAGGGAGTAGTCTCATTATCCTTTGCAGGAACTTTATTCAGGACATGACATGATGTCAATATAGCCTCCCCCCACCATGCCTTGGATAAACCCAATGTATCTAACATGGCATTAGCCAAATCTGTTAGAGTACGGTTTTTTCGTTCAACAACCCCGTTTGACTGGGTGAATAGGGAGGCGCCCTCTGATGAATAATACCATGTTCCGCACAGAATAAATCAAACTCACTAGAAAAGCACTCTCCACCATGATCAGACCGGACTCGTTTTATTTTCTTCTCAAGTTGGTTCTCAACTTCAGCCTTATAGATTTTAAAGTAGTGTAGAGCCTCATCCTTTGTATTTAACAGATACACATAACAAAATCTAGCGAAATCATCAATTAAAGTCATGAAGTATTTCTTTCCACCTTTAGTCAACGCACCATTCATCTCACAGAGATCTGAATGTATGAGCTCTAGTGGTGCCAGGTGTCTCTCCTTCGCATGCTTGTGAGGCTTACAAGGTTGCTTTGCTTGCACACACGCATGGCACTTAGAGCCTTTGGCTAAACTGAAACTCGGGATTAGATTCATCTTAGCTAGCCACGTCATACAACCGAAATTTATGTGACAAAGATGTGAATGCCAAACCTCACATTCGTTCACATTGAAATGAATTTGGTTCACGACTTTATTACATAAATCCTCCAGGGAAAGACGGAACAAACCACCACATCATATCCTTTTCCAACAAATAGTCCATAACGAAATATGACTACATTGTTAGACTCAAATACTAACTTAAACCCTTCTTTACATAGAAGGGAGCCACTAACGCGATTCTTCTTGATGGCGGGGACATGATGCACGTTCTTCAGTTGCACGATCTTTCCCGAAGTAAACTTCAGATCTATCATGCCAACACCATGAACACAAGCATGTGAGCCATTCCCCATCAGGACGGAACAATCTCGTGCGACCTGGTAAGAAGAAAACAAAGACACATTAGAACACACATGAATATTGGCCCCAGTGTCAACCCATCAATCGGTGGACTGACAAACTAAAAGTACGGTAAACAGATTACCATACCAAGATGCCCCATCATTGTTGCTCAGAGTGACATTGACAGACTTGGCGTCCTGTCCTGGCTTCTTGTACTTGTTTGGGCACTTGTTTGCCCTATGTTCCTCTGAACCACAAGTAAAGCAGCCATATCTCTTTTTGTCTTTCTTCTTACCCTTCTTCTTGAAGGTAGTATTCTGCTGGACAGAGTTCTTTCCCTTGAACTTGTGGAAGTTCTTCTGCACCACATTGGCGCTAGAAGAACCCTCTGCCCCTTTCATGTGTGAGTCCTTTGCTTTAGAGTTCTGCTCAACACTTAGATGACCGATGACATCCTCAACAGAGAATTCACGTCTCAAGTGCTTGAGATAAGTAGCAAAGTTCCTCCATCTAGGAGGGAGTTTTGCAATAATGCAACCCGCGACAAACTTGTCCCGTAACTCACACTTCAGGAGCTCTAGCTCCTTAGTGATGCATTGTATCTCATGGGCCTGTTCCAATACAGAACGGTTATCAACCATTTTGTAATCATGGAACTGCTCCATAGCATACAACTCGCTTCCAGCATCGGTTGCGCCGAACTTAGCATCGAGCGCATCCCACAAATTCTTGGCAACGTGCATATGTAGACATGCATCCACAAGCTTGTCTTCGATCACAGTAAGAAATGCTCCCACAAAGATGGTGGTTGCCTCCCTAAACGCATTCTCATGTTCAGGAGCAATCGTTACCGTGGGAGCCACAACACCAACCCAGAACACGTTCATTGGTGTGACTATGAGCCACAATGTGGTCCTCGTCTACCAACGCTTAAAATGATTTCCAGTGAACTTTTTCGGTTTCAGAGTAGCTGCGAAGCCATGAGTCGAAAAGTGCCTAAAATAAGGTTTTTGGATTGTTGGAAATATTAGCACTTTTCCATCTAATCTAATCCACGAGTAAACAGTAAGCATGGCAAATACGGTATGCATCTCATACCGATACCTAAGCATGTGAGTACGTATAGTACATAGAACCGAAACATCTATGAACAGCATATATACGGCTAGCACATGAACGAGCAAATAGGGGATGAACGAGTCATACCCTCCGGTTGGCCAGGCCAACGCGGCGGCGGCGGCAGCACCCTCAGCATCGGTCGAGGTCTTCTTCTTGGTGGCTTCGTCGTCAGCCATGGGATCGATGCAGGGGGGAAGTAGTGGAAGCAGAGGCGGACGAAGACGGGGACGGATCGGGAGCAGTCGCGTCGAGACGCTCCCCAAAAACCTTATGGCCAGTGCCTTCTTATATAGGTCGTCAGTTAGATGGGCCTGGGCTCAGGCCCACGGTCGAGTTCGCGAATAGCCCATGGTCCAACGTCTCGGACAGTGGCACTTCCGTAAGCAACTCGTTAACTAATCCGAGATTAATTAACCATTCCTGACCGGCAAATAAGCTTCGACTCGGCCGCATTCCCGCAACCCGCGGCGTGCGCGTGCTTCGTGACGAGGCGGGCAGCGAAGGAAGAGGAGCGCGCGGGTACAACTCATATTCCCAAGCTCCCAATAGCAAGTGATGGAGCAGCCCTCATAAAGAGGTTTCACTCTTCTTACTGTAGCAGCATGGTATTAAACTTCCCACACATCCCACCACTTGCCGTACACGTGCATGCGCCTTAGAGATTAACTAGGGATTATTGTCTTATATGGGCCTAAGCCCATCCATAATCCATCACCTATCTTCATAATGAAAGGACATATGGTAAATCGGGTTTGGAATTTCCACATGACCATCTAAATTCTAGAATATTTTTTGAAGGGCCGACAACTAATTAAAAATATGAAGTTTAATTTTACCTGGAAAAGCAAAAGCAAACCAGGGGCCGACAACACAATTCTATTAAAAATATGAAGTTTAATAAGTAATCACTTGAGAATATCCTCCCAGTTGGGCTGGCCCATGTAGGTGCCGCTGTTTTCCAATTTTTTTTGTTTCCTTTTTCATTTCTTTTTTTCTATTTCCAAATATCGTTTGGAATTCCAAAAAGGTTCTCTGTTTCAAAATTTCCAAAAATATTCATGTTTCAAGAAATGTTTACATTTTTCAAAAAATGCTCATGTTTAAAAAAGTTTCATGTTTTCTAATTTGTTCACTTTAAAAAAATCATAATTAAAAACAAATCAGCGCATATCATGAAAAATGTTCAATGTGTATTTAAGTATTGTTCATCGTATATCACAAAAAGTCAAATGTGTATTTAAAAAATCAGCTTGTATTATTACAAAAATATCAAATGCATATTTAAAATTTGTTTGTCATACATAAAAAAATCAATAAATGCTTAGAATTTAAAAAAAAACTTCTTGTTTTCAATAATTGTTCCCGTTTTTCAAATTCATTCATGTTTGAAAAGTTTGTTCAAATTTCAAAATTTGGTCATGATTTCCAAATATTATTCAAAATTACAAGGAAAACTAATCACATTTTTTCAAGAAATGTTAAACTTTTTTTTAAAAAAGCGGATACACCATTGTACATAGTTTTTTTAGGAATCACCTGGGGGAGAGGATCTCCACCTGTATGTATACTTCTCAAGATCGGCAAGCGGATAGCAGTTTACAAGGGCACAACAAGATGTAAGAATAGGTAATTTAGCGAAGACTTAGCTGATACCTTATCTACCGGATCGCAGAACGCTTGCACCAAAGTTCAAAATCATTACATAAGTTTCTGAGTAATGCTACATGTACAAAAGGATACATGCTTTTACAAGAAGGTATGTTTTGATTGGAGATTAAGGGGGAGAAGGGGCCCACCCACATGAAAATGGGGGGGGGAGGGGGGAGGTTAGTTAATTTGAGAAAATCGTAGTCAGCGTGTAAAAGCATGTAAACCTTGGTTTGTCTAGGACACATCTAACCTGATGTCCACTATGTTTGTTGTCTATTTTTTTGTCATAATTTTTTAATTTATTTCTTGTTGCCGCGTTATTTGTGGGAGCTTAGATGTGACATCCTTAGAAAACATCTAGGAGGCCGTTTCTACAAGTTTACATATGAGGTGGAAGAGGTCCTGGTCAGGAACCCTGTGGACGAGGAGCCTATGGGTGTGAATCTGAAGGACGCACCTGCTAAACCTGATCAGACTCCTAAACGTAAACGAGCTGATCAGGAAAAAGATGAAAAACAAGCTGAGTTCCCTGAGAGTAGTAGAAATGGTGTTGGTTCTCATGGGGACAAGACCTGTCGTCTGTGACCACAGGACAATGATGTCTCTGAATCATCTGATAATGATGTGGATTCATCTCTTCTTATTGAAACTATGGTTAAAGAGCATGAGATGGCAGAGGAAGATAAAACCCTGGATACTTCCAACTGGATTGTGGCCATGGAAACGGCGGCACCCCGGGCTCCACTGGAGCGTGAGGATGATCCTAAAGATGTGCAGGTAAAAAACATATCTGTAGCTCGTCGATCATTACCCTTTGACATTGTTGGGTCTAACTCTGATCAGGTTGTGGAGGTCGATGGTGACGTATACCCGGATCTGAAGACTATGAGCGACTATGTGGTACAACTACCCTACTCTGATTACAGTGATGAGATCATCCTCACACCCCCCCTCTTGCACCTGAAGTGGCACTAAGATTCTGCAAAGCGAAATGCACACGGAGGACAGGAGCACATCGAAGCTAAGGCCATTAATGTTGCTCAAAAGAAGAATCTGGAAGGTACTACCAAACCCTCTTGCAAAAACTCTTTTGATACTCTGTCTGATAAGGAATTGATGTATAGGGCCACTTGCATGGGGGTTAATATACCTGATAATGACTTTGCTTGTGTAAATGTTCTTAGAGAGCTTGAAAGGGTGCGGGATAACCTAGATATCAAAATAATAATGGGGAAATTAATGCTGATAATGAGGATGATATCCTAGTAACCAATGGGTTAGGTAAATCTGTTCCTGTTAACCTGACTTGGCTTGACCAAGATGAAATTGCATATGAACAAATATCCTCTGGTAAACAGAAGAAAAAGAGAGCCAAGAAGAAATCTGTTGTAAAGCTCCCTAGGCATGTGACTAGGAGCCAGAAAAAAGCAGTATCTATAGAGGGTGCATGTTGTAGCCCTACATTGCCTCCTGGCAGGGCTACTAGATCTAGTTTCATAAGAAACGTTCCAAATGAGAGGCCTCATTTGGAACTGTAGAGGGGTAGGCAAGAAAGGAATGGCCACCTGCCTCTCAGACATGATTAATGACCATTCCCTTGACTTCATTGGTCTGCAAGAAACTATGAAGAAAAACTTTACTCCTAAATGCATTAGGAGAATTGATCCTTTTGGCTTATTCCATTGCGAGTGGATACCATCAGGGAAATCTGGTGGCATATTGGGGGGGGGGAGGGGTGAGATAGGATATGATGGATGTCATTTCCTGCACCAAAGGAAAATGTGTTCTACAGTTAACCTTGCGTGACAAGAAGAAGAAAACCGACTGGGCTTGCTGGTGGTCTATGAAGCAGCCCATGAAGAGTTTAAGGAGGAATTTTTGATAGAGCTCGCTGCTAGCTGTAGTAGCATGACTATTCCCTACATTTGTAGGGGCTGACTTCAATATCCTATGACATGGAGATGAGAAAAATAAGAAGATGCAAAATAATAGAGCAACTAATGTCTTCAATTCCATTATCAATGCTTTTGCCCTTAGAGAGTTTATACCAGTGGGGGGAAATACACCTGGACCAATAATCAAGCCCATCCTACCCTAGAAAAATTAGATCGCATCTTGATGTCTGGAGGGTGGGAGGACCTTTTTCCTATGGTGTCTGTCAGAAAATTGGTTTGTGAAATTTCAGACCACAACCCCCTGCTTCTCTCTGGAGGGGAAGAGGGGCGCGAAGCTCCTAAACCTCATGAGTTTCATTTCAATTTGGCCTGGATTAAGGATCAAGATTTCCTTCCTACGGTCAGTAGGATCTGGTCGAGGAAGGTTCATTCCTCTGACCCTATCTACATCCTAAATATCAAACTAAAAAGATTTAAGAATTATTTCAAAGGGTGGGGGTCAAATAAATATGGTCATGACAAGAGAAGAAAAGAAGAGCTCAGATTAGAGCTAGCTATGTTGGAGGAACTGGAAGAGAGTGGCCCCCTGACCCCTGAGATGTATGGTGTCAAAATTGATGTAAGTGCGGAGCTGCATGAACTCCTGGTAAATGAGGAGATTTTTTGGTTACAGCAATCCCATGAAAGACGGCTTCTGAAAGGTGATCTTAATACAGACTATTATCATAAGATTGCAAACGGGCGCAAGAGGAAGAACACGATTCATTCCCTTAAAGTTAGTGATGTGGAGATTGAAGGCACTGGTAACCTGATTACCCATGCGCTAGATTTCTACAAAAACTTAATTTGGCCCCGCGCCTAGCAATGCGTTTCATATTGACCCCGATACATGGTCTGCCTGTGAAAAACTTGACGAAAATGACAATGCTGATTTGTGCTGGGCTTTTACGGAGGCAGAAGTCAAAGAAGCCCTATTTGCTATGGCACATAATAGAGCCCCTGGTCCGGACAACATTCCTGCATAGTTTTATCAGGTGTGTTGGAATATTGTGAAAGATGATATTATGTCCCTCTTTGAACATTTTCATAAAGGGGATCTAGATGTTCAGCGGCTTAAATACGGTGTGATTACCCTTCTCCCTAAGACCGCGAGGGCAGACAAGATCCAACAATTCCGACCCATTTGCCTTTTGAGATGTCCTTACAAGCTAATCACTAAGGTACTTGATAGGCGAGCTGAAAAATATGCTAATAAGCTTATCAGCAGGACCCGGGATGCCTCTGTGAAGGGGAGGAACATCATGGAAAGTGTGATGTCTCTGCATGAGATTCTTAATTACACTTCATGTGAAAAAGAGGGTGGGGGTAGTTCTGAAACTTGACTTCGAAAAGGCTTGTGATAAAGTGAATTGGGACTTTATTCTAGAATGCCACAAGTTACGAGGCTTTAATGATACATGGTATGGGTGGATTAAAAAGATACTACATAATGGGACTGTGAGCATCGAGTTAAACAACCAGGTGGGCCCATACTTTCAAAGTGCGAAGGGGGTCCGCCAAGGCGATCCCCATTCCCCATTCCTGTTCAATTTAGCTGTGGATTGCCTGGCAAAAATGATCAATAATGCCCAAAAGTGTGGCATGTTAGTAGGCCTGGCTGCTGATCTAATACCTAATGGGGTAGCAGTGCTCCAGTATGCTGATGATACTATTATTTGCCTTGAACATGACTTTGACAAAGCAGTTAACTTGAAAATTTTGTTGTACATCTTCGAGATGATGTCGGGGCTTAAGGTGAATTTCCAAAAGAGTGAGATTCTTACTACGGGGGGGGGGGGTGAAAATGTGGTGAGCATGTATGCAGACTTGTTTAACTACGATGTGGGCAGCTTTCATATTAAATATCTGGGGATGCATGTCAGCTACACCACCCTCAGGAACTCGGATTGGGAATTCATTGTGAGCAAGTATCTGAAAAGATTTGAAGCCTGGATTGGTAATGCAGCCTCAATGGGGGGGGACTGACTTTGTTGGATTCGGTGGTCACCCAAATTTCTTTATACCATATGTCTATGTGGCTTATGCACAAAACCTTCATTGAGCGCCTTGACAAACACAGAAGAAAGTTCTTTTGGCAAGGGTGTAATAAGAAGAGGAGGTATCACCTTGTCAGATGGAATAGGATCTGCAGATCCAGAGACAAGGGTGGTTTGGGGGTTAAAGACCTTCGCAAACAAAACAACAGTTTAATGGTCAAGTGGTGGTGGAAACTCGAGACCCAAACTGGTATATGGCAAGACATTGTTCGTGCGCGCTACCTGACAAACAAAACTGTGGCTGTGGTTAAACCAAGGTTCTCCTATTCCCCTGTTGGACAGCTTTATTGAAAGTCAAAGATCTTTATATGGCTGGCAGGAAAATTCATCTGGAATCTGGCGATCTTGTCAGAATCTAGAAAGACTCCATCAATGGGCTGAGTCCTTTCCAGACTCAGTATCCCTTACTGTTTGACATATGTAATGAGCAGGATTGCACCGTTGATAGATTCAAAAACATTGACATCCATCGCCTTCTTCGGAAGGAGGCTCACTCCTGAGCTATCTAGTCAGTGGGGGAGATGAGTAAAACTATCAATAGCATTCACCTAAGCCAGGGAGAGATCAGGTTTATTTGGGACTCAACAGTACTCGTAAATTTTCCACCAAATCTATGTATAAGTGGTTAGAGAGTCCTCTTAGTGGATGCCACTACAGGTGGGTTTGGAAAGCTAAAATCCCACTCAAAATAAAGATCTTCTTGTGGCAGTTATCCCAGGATGCAGTGCTTGCTAGACAGGTCATGAGAACAAGGAAATGGCCTGGGAATCCCACCTGCTCTTTCTGTAATGAGTTGGAAACCTCCCAACATCTGTTCTTCACTTGTCCTGTGGCTAGGGTGATCTGGAGATGTGTTGGGGTGGTACTAGGTACGGAGATGTGTCCGAATAGCTACTGGCAGTATTTTGCATGGTGTCATGCATTTTTCCCTGCTGGACAAGAGTATTATACTGTTGGCTTGGCTGTTGCCTGCTGGGCCATTTGGCTTGCCAGGAATCGTGCTACTTTCAAAAAGAAGCAGATCAAAACACCCTTTGAGATAGTTTTCTCCCCGTGTACTTTTTTGTTATATTGGGCAGGTCTACAGCGGGAGGAAGGCACCAAGGAACTGCAAAGCGGTGCTAAGATGATCAGGTCGAACACGATGCACCTGATGGGGATGTGCAACGCTGCGAGGGTGCCGATCGGAGGAGATTGAGGCTACCCAAGTCGTACACTGATGGTGCTGGGGAGTTTCTATGATGGTGCAAAATGGTGGCATGTTCCAGTGTGTGGGATTTTGTTGTCTTAGTCTGTAATACTTTTGATGTATGCTGTGATTTTGGTGTTGTTAGGTTTTCGCCCCATGGCATTCGTTTCAATGGCGGGCGAATGCATTGGGTTTCCTGGCAGTGCCCGAACTCGCTCTACCTCTTTCCCCTTCTCCTGACATGTTTCTGAAACTCTGTATTTCCGCTCATTTACAATGGAAAGAGGTATAGCCCGGTTCGAAAAAAAACATCTAGATGTGAATTAGACAAAATAGTAAATCTTCACGTGTTTAGCAGAAGAGGGAGCAGCCGGCGCCCCTAGCAACTCCTGGGGGTTCGACTCCATAGCTTGCGCTTTTATTTTTCATGACATTTTTACATTCGCTCGATGTCTGGGAATGGGCCGGGCCGTTTGCGCGATCTTCAGCGAAAGCTCGAGTAGTGCTCTTTTGTCTCAAAAAAAAGTAGTGCTCGTGCTGGCCGCGAAAAAAAACTACCTGCCGCCGCCGCCGCTTGCTGCCAGCCGCTGATCGCGAGGCGAGAAGACGAACAGAGCATACTCGGGGCGCCGGCTGCTCTCGCTTCTGTGGAACGCTTGCCTCGCCGTTGCGCCATCTTAGAGAAGCTTCTGCCCGCCGCCCCCGCGGCCGCCGGCGCAGCCTCCACCTTAGGTGAGACACCTTAGAGCATCTCCAGCCGCGCCCCCAACAGGCCCTCCCAGGCGATTTTGCCTCGCCGGCGTCGAAAAAACGGCCCAGTCGCGCCCCCGAAGCCCGTTTTTCGCCGGCTCGGGGCGAAACTGGTGCCGGCGGACCCAGGCCGAACCCGGCTTCCTGGGGGCGCCTGGGGCGCCGGCACAAGCGAAAAGGGCGCGTGGGTCTGCCCTGCCGGCGAGGCAAGCGCCACTTCCCGCTGTTTCTTCCCACATTTTCCCCACTTCCCTCCCGTACTCTTCCTTCCTCTCGCCAATCTCCCTCCCGCTCGCCTTCCTCCCAGCCGGCCGCCATGCCACCGAAGAAGTACGTCGCCCCCCGCGCGGCGACAACCACGACCGCCTCCGTCGCCCAGCCGAAGCAGAGGAAGCCGAGGGCACCGCCGATCAAGCCACCGGGCATGTCAAACGCCGAGTGGAGGGCGGAAGTTCAGCGGCGGGAGGCTGTCACCGCCGACCGGCGGAACAGGGCCATCGCTAAGAAGGCCCGCGACAACGCGGCGCGCGCGGCTGCGGCTGCCTCGGCGTACCAAATCGAGGCTGAGGCGACTCGTGCGGGGATGATGAATCCACCCGAAAGCCATGCACTACTAGGGAAAAGCCTAGCAGCAGCGCGGGTTTTGGGTGTATTAGTAGCGCGGGCACCCGCGCTACTGATACGGCGCCACAGCTAACTTGTAGTAGTAGCGCGTGTTGACACACGCTACTGCTATACATGGTTAGTTGTAGCGTGCGTTGCAAACAGTGCTACTGCTAATTAGCTGTAGCGGGTCTTATACCCCGCGCTACTGCTATTACTTTCAAAAACAAAAAAATCTCGATCCCGTGCATGCTGTCAACGGCAGCAATGGTAAGATCTAGCGATGATTGGCGTCGCCGAAGGCATGAACGGACATCGGAAGACCAGATCCAGCAGTGGCTGTTGGAGAGGGCCCGTTTCTATGGCAGAGCCAGGCCGCGGCGTGGGGCTCCTCTTCCCGACCATGCCAGATAGCTCCGGGTCATCCATGGCGACGACCTGCACGGGCATGGACATGGGAGGGTGAGTCAAACCAGAGGGAGAGAGAGAAAAGGAAAACCGAGGGAGAGTGGAAGGTGATGTAGGGAGCAGCGGAGCTAGTCACTGGTGGCGAGGTGCTCCGGTGTGGTGGCGCGGGGCGGCGGCCTCCTAGACGTCGGTGGAAGACCGGCGAGCTCCTAGACGCCGGTGGCGCGAGGCGGCGGCCTCTTTCGGCACCATAGAGGAGGATGGGTGCATGGGCAAGAGGTCCATGTGAGAGCGTATAGAAACTGAGAGGAGAGAGCGGTGGAAGAGAGGAGGGATTTGGGGGAGGAGATGGGGATTGGACCGAGGATATGGCGACTTCACCTACCTCGTACTTAGTAGTAGCGAGGGTTATAAAACCGCGCTACTACGATCAACTTAGTAGTAGCGCGGGTTTATACCCCTCACTACTACTATGGCATGTGTCGGGGGGCACGGTAGAGACCGCTTAGTAGTAGCGAGGGTTAAAAACCCGCGCTACTACTATCAACTTAGTAGTAGCGAGGGTTAAAAACCCGCGCTACTGCTAATTAGCAGTACCGCTTCTTTTTGTGCCGCGTTGTTGCTAAGATTCTGTGTATAAGGTTTTCCCTAGTAGTGACGCCCAATACGCGTCCTGGGGTCAGCAAGGCGTCGGCTCTCCGCAACCATGGGGATCGCCCTCGCCGGGCTACGCCGACGGGGACGCGCACGGTGGGTTCAACCCAAACGTCACCTTCCCCCATGGATACCTGGCCCAGCGCACGCCCTCTCCCGCCTTCGCCAGCGTGCAGTACCCTCCCTACAACTACTCGCCGCCCGCCTACGCTTCCTCCCCGACGCCCCCGCTACGCCATGGCCCGCTGACCTTCTCACACCTCGGCGACACCGACGAGACCGAGGCTGACATGGACGACATCATCGCGACAGGTTCGGCTGCGGCCGCCGCATCTCCCGGGTTCGTCACCCAGGACGAGGTGGTGGATCTCAGCGGCGGCATGGACGGCGAGCTCGGCTACGTCTACGGCGAGGACGAGTAGGAGGAGCAGGAGGAGGACGACGAGGAGGAGGAGGAGGAGGAGGAGGAGCCGACGCCTGCGACGGCGAAGGGGCGCAAGAAGAAGCGGGCGGCCAGGACAGACGAGCCGCGCATCAAGTGGGCGTCCAAGGAGGAGGATGCCTCGCCGAAGCATGGAAAGTCGTCTGCCTCGACCCGACGACCGGCACGAACCAGAGCATCGACACGTACTGGGACCACATCAAGGCCGAGTTCGACGAGCGCAAGCTCGTCGACCCCTACTTCGAAGGCGTCTACATGCAGCGCGGCTCCAAGGCGATGGCGAACCATTGGGGGCGTATCCAGGGGGCATGCAACAAATGGCATGGGGTCATCGAGGAGGTCGCGGCTCGCCCGGAGAGCGGCGCCAGCATCGAGGATCAGGTATGCCACGCCGGCCTCCCGCCTCTCTTCGCCGTGTACGCGTGCCAACTGTTTGTCCCTCCGCGCAGTTGCTGCGCATGTTCACCCTGTACCGGCAGAGCAACAGCGACGCCGAATTCAAGTACCTCCACGTCTATAAGCGCATTGACAAGTGTGAGAAGTGGGCGGAAGTCCGGCGCACCCTCGGCAAGGCCAAGGAGACATAAAAGCCGGACGCGCCGACTCCTGACGCATCGAAAGGGCGGCCCGAGGTCAACAAAGTTGCCAAGAAGGGGAAATACGCCGACACGGCCACCGCTCGAGTGCAGGAGTCCGTCGAGCACTGCCTCACCGACGCGCAGGCCCAGGCCGTCCTTCATGAAGAGAAGACCGAGGCGCGGTGGCCGGCGTTGATGTCGAGCAGCGCCGTCAAGCTCGACCTGCTCCGGACGAGCGTCGCCGCGAAGAAGAGAAACACCGACCTGGCTTTCCTGCTGGGCGGGGCGGACATACTCCAAAGCACCGACGAGGCGATCAAGGCGTGGTACTTGGCGGAGCGCGGCCTCATCCTGAACCAGCTTCTCTCGACAAGACCGCCGACGCCGACGCACACGCCGACGTCGCCGCCAAGCCTGCGTGACGACGCCTCCACGACGCCCAGCACCACCGAAGCCGCGCCGACACCGCCCAGCGCAGAGGCTGCTCCGACACCGCCAAGCCCGCGCACGCCAACTCCGCCGACGCCTGGGGCAGAGCCCGCCAAGTGATGCGCACGCGAACTTCTGCCGCTCTATTTTTTGCATGCCGAACTGTGGCTTGCGATCGCCCGACTTGTGGCGTCTTTTGTGAGCGGGAACGACCAAGTTCGAATTTTTCGCGTCCTAGGGGCAGCGCCTGGGGGCGTGACTGGGAGCTAGGTCACCCCAGGGGCCGAAATAGCGCCGGTTCGCCCCCAAACCGCCTTTTTTTAGCGCCCTGGGGGCCCGAACGGCTGGAGATGCTCTTAGCCCGGTCGGTTGCCCCCTTGTTTGCATCTGCTGTGACTTGCGATATTTGTTTACGGTTGATGTTTGCTCCGTTTGTAGCTCGAGCATGGACGGCAGTAACGAGCTGATTTTGCCCTACAAGAGGAAGAACAAGGCTCGAGGGGAAGCCAAGGTACTGCCAACTTAATTTGGAACCCATTTATCGAGTTTCATTTGGACCTGCTGTTACTAGTGCGGCCAGCAGTGTGATTTTGTGACTTACGTAACCTCTGGATTGGTAGAATTGTAAGAAAAGCAGACAAGACCCGAAGATACAGCTAAAAAAGCTGCAGATAATTGGTCCTAGTGTCCTAGTGTCTATATCAATGACAGCCTGAGTTTTCCCGGGAGGAAAAGCAAAATAAGCTACTGCAAGCAAGAAGCATCAAGATTTTGCGGTACACTGATCTCAACTTATTCCGTTCAGAATGGTGTATATTTTCTGATGATTGTGTATGCTGGTGGTCCGGCATGGCAGTAATCGTAGGATTTCAGTTGATGGATATTCGCTGCTGCATGCCTCAGGCACTATTGGTCAAGTATAATGCACATCATAACTGTCAGATCTGTTACATTCACAATTTTATATGTTATAGTTCTTCATAGGCTTTTACTCTACTGCAGGCTGAGATTTTGAAAGAAAAACTTAGGTGGGCTGTGCAGTTCTCCAGGGCAGGTTTGATTGTTCCTGAAGAACTCTCTTTATTCAAGAAAGATGGTTATCAGAAAGATTTTGAAAACAGTGAGGCTTGAGAGGAAGGTTTTCCACATAAATTTGTTGATCCAACATATGCAATTAAATGTAACAGAAATTTGAATGATAGGAAAAGTAAAAATGTCATGGAGAAAGATGCAATGAAACCAGTGGAATGCAAACTAATGGTAGATGTTGGGCCAAAAACTGAAGGGACTTTTGATCTTTCTGACATGTTGGCAAATTCAACAATGAAACCAAGTGTTCCAAGTTGCTCTCATGTGGCGATGGATTTCCAGGTGAACTACATGTTATATGTTAATGTTTATGTTCACCTCCTCGTCATCTAGACGATCCTTGTAAAATATTGGATTTACCTATTCCCTAATGAGATTACAACCAGAAGCTGTTGTACTTGCTTCAGAGTTTACTCAGTCATAATTCTTTTATTTTGGTAGGATGAAGAACTGATACAGGAGGGAGCTGTTGTACAAGAGTCCTTCAATCCGCCAGCTGTAGTACCTGTATCAAGGCCATAGGAGGTGGAGTTGACAGAAAAGGAATTATTTGTATCACCCAACCACGGCGTATTGCTGTTCTTGCCACAGCTAGGAGGGTTCCTTATGAGCTAGGACTTAAGCTGGGAAAGGAACTTGGTTTTCAAGTTAGGCATGATAAAATGGTCAGAAGTAATTGCGCCATCAAGTTTATGACAGATGGCATTTTGCTGCGAGAGATCCAGGTTGTGCATCTTATTACTTGTCTTGGCTGCCTTGTTTATTTAAGCAAGAGCCATGCTTTCTCGCCTCAACTTACTGTTAACCATGATATAACTTATGAAAAAAGGGTTAACCATGACTGAACATATAAGCTACTTTTCATGTTCACTGGTCCTCATAACAACTCTATTGAAGCTTAATCTGCATATAAGCTGTTCGGTTTTGACACCCAATTAATCCTCTTCCATGTTTTTCTGATAGCATCTCCATAATTCTAATACTTTATGCAATGGTACAATGTACAACAGGTGATTGATTGTCCTGAAATGTACATGGTGATTTGTCTTCTAATATGAGCTGTGTAAGACTAAATCATAATCCTGCTCCTCACATGACTTACTGATCTTCTCCAGAGTGACATTCTGCTGAAGCGCTATTCTGTAATCATCTTGGATGTGGCACATGAAAGGAGCTTGAACACAGATATACTTATCGGGATGCTGAGTTGTACAGATTCGCAAGGTTGAAACTTAATAACGTTGCCTTGTTTTCATCTGTATCAATACAGTGATCTGTACAAAGAAAAAATATTGCTGTTGTTAACCTTTATATGCACATTACAGAATTTGCATGCGAGCATCAGGAAAAATTACGCTTGGGGCTCATTAAACCAGAAGATGTGATTAATCAGTTGAAAGTTGTGCTGATGAGTGCTACCTTGCAACTAAGGGATTTCATTTCAAACAGAAGCTTGTTTGATGTGATCCCACTAGCTTTAAAGGTACCTATACGTCAATTCCCAGTAACAATTCACTTCTCAAAGAGGACACACGATGATTATTTAGGGGATGCTTACAAAAAAGTTGTGTCAATCCACAAGCGACTTCCACGAGGTGGAATTCTTGTCTTTGTTACTGGACAAAAAGAAGTTGATTATTTATGTAAAAAATTGCAAAGAGCATCCAAGCAGCAGACTGACAGGAAGCCTGAAAAGGTTGAGGGAGATGAGAGTAGCTCAAGCCCAGAAGTAGACGTCAAGGAAATTTATGAAGCATATGATGACATGTTTTCCACATATGAGGAAGATGAGATAAACTCTGGGCCAAATGTATATTCTTCTGATATTGAAATAGAGGGTGAGATGGACACTGACAGTGAGGATGATGTTCTGACACTTGTGAAACCAGAGAAGAGGATGGGTCAGTATCAAAGTTTTTGGGAAGTGCTGAGGGTTCATCTGCACTGAAGGCATCATTTAAGGCTATATCAAGAGGGCCAGGAGTACCAGAAAGTGTTGAGAAATCGAGCGATACTACAAGTTTAGAACAGTCAATTCCTTATGTTCCTTGTTTCAGTAAATGCACAAAACCTATGTCTGTTTCACATGGTAACCTTCGAGTGTTACCACTTTACGCAATGTTACCAGCTTCACAGCAGCTTCAAGTGTTTCAGAATACACCTGGGGATGAAAGATTAGTTGTTGTTGCAACAAATGTAGCAGAGACCTCTCTAACAATTCCTGGCATAAAATATGTAGTAGATAATGGGAAACAAAAAGTTAAGAACTACAATCATGCTACTGGGATGGCGAGCTATGAAATACAGTGAATAAGCAAGGCATCTGCGTCCCAGCGTCCTGGGAGAGCTGGAAGAACAGGGCCTGGGGATTGTTACCGTCTCTACTCAGCTGCGGCATATGGTAAAGACAAATTATTCCCAGAGTTCTCTGAACCAGAGATCAAAAGAGTTCCAGTCGATGTAGTTGTGCTTATGCTCAGGTTTATGCGCATTAATGTGGTAATGTGATTACAAGTTATTTGCCATTATTAGATGATCTTCTGTTATGATATATTGCATTTCACACTACTTTTTGTGCAATGTTGGTGTCTTTATTGATGTGCAATGGTTATTGATAACCTTAACAATTCCTGGCATAAAATATGTAATTACCTTTTCGTTCTAATTTTTCTGATGTGTTGCCTTTCCTGATCATGCTGCAGTCAAAATTTCCCTTCCCTACACCTCCTAACAATGAAAGTTTGGTTGAAGCTGAGCATTCCTTGAAGGCGTTGGAAGCACTAGATAGCCAGGTTAAACCTACACCCTTAGGGAAGGCTATGGCACAGTACCCCATGAGCCCACGACATTCTCGTCTTCTTCTGACAACAATTAAAAATTTGAAGAGCCAGAAAGGCTTTGGCAGACCTAACTTCATATTGGGATATGCAGCAGCTGCTGCATCGGCTTTGAGTTTTCTAAATCCTTTTCTCATGCAAAATGATTTTAGTGGTGAGCCAAAAGAACATAACCCTGATTTAGACAATGAGGACCAACAGGAAATTAAGAGACAGAAGAAGAAGATCAAGGCCATGGTTAGAGATTCCCGTGCAAAATTTGTCAATCCCAGCAGTGATGCTTTAACCATTGCTCATGCCTTGCGGTTGTTTGAGCTGTCAGAAAATACAGTGGAATTCTGTAGAATGAACTCACTTCATCTGAAAACAATGGAAGAGACGTCAAAATTCAGGAAGCAACTTCTTCGATTAATATTTCTCCATACTAAATCTTGTGAGGAGTTTTCTTGGAAATTTGGGGATTATGAGGATGTTGAAGAGGCTTGGAGGAGTGAATCTGACAAAAAAAACAATGCAGTTGATTCAAGAGGAAATTCTAGGGGAAGGGATATGTGCTGGGTGGGCTGATAGAGTTGCAAAGAGGATCCACACTTTCTCTGCATCATCAGAAGATGCAAGGAAGATTCGAGCTGTTCATTACCAATCCTGTGCTCTCAGTGATACAATATATCTCCACCTATCTTCTTCTGTTGTCCGAACTGCACCGGAGTTTGTAGTTTAGTCAGAACTAATTAATAAAAACAGACCATACATGCATGGTGTAACCAGTATAAAGCCATCCTGGCTTTTGAAATCTGCTAGTTCTCTATGCACCTTTTCCGCACCATTGGAAGATCGAGAAATGTATTACGACCCTAAAAAGGACCAAGTCTACTGTTTTGTCCGCCCCATCTTTTCTTGACATAATTGGCAGCTTCCCCTGCATAGCTTACCTGTGAATGATGGCTCCACTCGGTCGCAGGTATTTGCCTGTTCTCCAGATTTTCTTTATCCTGAGATCAAAGCTTGTTTTCAGGAGTTTCACAGCCAGTTTGAGCATTATGGGGAAAATGCACCGGGAGATTCGTCTTGAGGGTGAGGATCTTATTCCAAAGGGTCCCAAGAAGGTTAAAGGTTTACTTGTTTCAAGCATATTGTAGTGCAATTGCTTGACAAATGCTTCTTTGTGATGAAGATGGCTTTGATGAGGTACGGATGCAAATGATCAAACACTGCCCTGAACTGTTGTGGAACTGAATAACTCATGTATAACGACATTCAGCAAGGCTAAAATGCTTGTCCTGAAAGTATAGCAAGGTAGGATAAATACTGTCAGTAAACAGATAGGTTCTAGCTGAAGCTTACCTGTTAATGTAAAATTAATCTCTTCATCTCATCGTCTGTTTTAAACTTTTAATGCAGTTTGTTGGGTCACGGGCGCATATCTTTTTTCTTATTTGCCATGCAAACTCGTAGATTGTGTCAAAAAATGGTTTCTAATAGACTAATACATTATTCCCCGCTGCAGCATCCACTGGAGGAGCTGAGAACAATTGTGCCGACTGCCCAAACCCTGTAAGTCTTAAGATAAGGGTCACAGCGTACTTTTGTATTGGAAATTATGTTATTGGAAATTTCTCTTGAATATGAATCCAATAGCATACTTTTGTAAGCATATATAACTTCTACAGTACTTTGCTAGTAAAAAGAAGATAAACTGCCCTAGCAAGATTATATAGTCACTGATGGGCTCCAAAGGAGCAGACGATCGATTTCCAATAACATATTTCCAGGCAAAGTAAGCCATAGCAAGATCATAAGGATGTTGTTATGGCAATGCATGTGGTGCGACCCCCACAAATACTCGGCTAAATTTTCGAAAGATACAAAAAAAACCATGGTATAGCACACAAAAATAGATCCGTGACCATGATCCCACAGCTCATTAGATGACTAGTCTATCCAGAGGCCAAGTAAATTTGGCCATAGCCCCCCAAAATGGCAAAATTATACAAGAGTTGGCGACGATAGAGTTGTCACCTTTACCCTAGCCTGATGAGACGGCAAAAAAAAATCGAGAGAAGTAAAAGAAGTAGGCCATAGCTCAGAAAACAACGAAAACCCTGAGGTTTTGTTGATGTGTCATTGGACGGCTGATTTACCGACAGATCGAAAAGACATGGATACTACATACAAGCCACAAAATGATGAGAGTATTTGCTCGTACTGCGCATGCCAAATCGAGTACGAGTGTGTTGCGTTCAGTCTACCAACTTGTCTTACCTATCTTTCCTGCATCCTCTTCGCTTCTCTTCTTGTCTGGCCACCAACTAGCCCAGAAAG
This sequence comes from Triticum monococcum, assembly GCA_034509565.1. NCBI lineage: Eukaryota > Viridiplantae > Streptophyta > Magnoliopsida > Poales > Poaceae > Triticum > Triticum monococcum. The sequence goes on from CM067847.1 coordinate 577,688,993, forward strand.
CAACAACAAAGCGCAATCCAAGGCAACACACAGTACTGTACGTACGTTCCTCCACCATGCCTTCAAACCAGATCCTTCCTTGCAAGGGATGCCAACAGTACACTAACGGATAAATACATGTGCATATCAACACGTATATATCTATCCATCTACTCGTCCAACTACACCAACTGGCATTAACTAGATCGTATGCATTTCAGCAACAGCAACTCATCATCTCTGAAACATTCCTCTTGCTTAGGAGAGTGTTTGTTGCCCCCACACTTTGCTTAATGGGTTTGCTAGCTGCTTTGGCCCTCCTAACAAACTTTCCACACATATATTAAACATCAGACTCTTGGGGACTCTTCTCTCCTTGTAAGCAACACGAGACTTCTCTCCCTGTAAGCAACATACATGCCATCTACTAGCTCACACAGCATGCATATATAAGTCTCTGTGTCGCACGCGCGCTCTCGAGCGAGCAAGCGCTCACGGAGACGAGGATGGCATGCAAGTGGCAATGCGCGGCGACGCCGCTGCTTGTGGTGTGGTTGGCCGCGTCGGCGACGCAGCAGGGATGCAGCGCGCAGATGAGGGGGAGTGGGAATGGTAATCTGACCAGAGGGAGCTTCCCCAAGGGCTTCGTCTTCGGCACCGCCGCCTCCGCCTACCAGGTAGTAATAATTCTCAATTAATTCAATTCTCTGCATTATTAACTCTATTTTTTGTGAAATTCTTGCATTGATTCTAAATAAAGCTATATATGTACACTATTGTTACTTAATTGGCTAGTGTGTTCCTTTCACATAATCGATGGAGTGTCCCTCATCTTCTCTGTGGTATGGTATCTGTTTGTATACGATCGATCTTCTCCGATTGTAATATGGTTTATCTTATTTACCATGCTAGTTCATTCATTCCTGCATATGATCTTTTTTATCTTTTTGTTGTGGACTTGTGGGTCATGTGCTACTGTTTCATGCACCCTTCTCTCCTCCTCTTGTATATGCCCATGCTCATATTTGTCTTTCTAGTAAAGTTTACAGTCGATGCCTCCTTTGAAAATTTAAACAGGATGACTTCTCGACAAACAAAATCTCCATTGTCCATGCACGCCCTCAACTGTCAAGAATGGTAGTTACACTTACACCCCGTTTGGAGGTTGACATCCGAGGCTGGATAACTTCTATAAAAGCTCATAGGAGTTGGATTTGAAGATTGTGCATGAGCAACACATGATTGTTAGGACTACTTTGCAAGTAACCTGCCAGTGTCGCTATGTTTCACATCCGCGCAAGGACCAGTGTTGTAGGCAATGCATAAACAGGAGTTAGAATTTTGCACACGCTAATTAACGACATGGACTAGAAACAAGAATTATATGCTCAAAGCAAGCAGGAACTTCAATAACACTTGCAATTTATTTATGAGAGGCGTAGTAAATTACTCTTGCGCAAGTGACCAAATGTTTTGCAGGAACCTAGGAATTAAACTTTGATAATACTATCCAATAATTAGCCAAACGTACCCATCAAATAGTATAATTGACGTGGTGCACTGAAAAGGAATGTTCTCCAGAAGAAAAGAAGAAAAGGTTGGAAGCCACATATGCCCCCGAGTGCGACTTGATAGTTGATTGCAAAGTGACCCCTTTGAGGTAAAATCATAGCTAAGTTGTCTTGGATGAACAAACTGGAAGAAGCTGACTCATGACTCACTGACTCATCATCTTTATCTTTTAGAGTACATATTTCTTTTTATGCTTCGACAAATCAGTCTACCATAAAACTTGAATAATAGCTTGATCGATCCGTCTTGAACACAATATGAACTCAGCAACAATACATGTACACACTACATAACACACAAAACATGGCTGTGTGCATCGCATGATGAAGAGGCCAGATTACTCCTCCCCCCCCCCCCCCCCCCCCCCCCCACACACACACACACCACCACCACCACCATTCAAAGAAGAAAAAACATAACACACTAAACATTGTATTCTGAAAAAAAAAGACTAAACATGGTCAATGTGCATCACTCGATGGAGAGGCGGGGGTTCTCTCTCAGTTTTGGGAAGATGGCCTTTTTTTAATCGAAAAGGTGGAGACCTGTGGTGTGCACCAGGATCTTCTCTAGTTTTCTTACGCAATGTATTAATCCAACTATGAGTATATTCTTAGAGTAATAAGCATATATATTATGGTATATGTTTTTTTTTCTGAAATCATGTTTTTTCTGTTGGTAGTACGAGGGAGCTGTCAATGTGGATGGAAGAGGACCTACAATTTGGGACAAATTCGCACACACATTTGGTAACATAAACAATTGTTTTGTTTTGTGATAGAACATTTTTTTCAGTGGAATAGAAACATTGTTGGCACATGAAAGTATACCATAGATTAACTGGGGAGTGGTCGCTCATGAGGTCTGATGACCGAATATGTATTTACTCAGCAATGGGACTAACCTTGGCCACTAAAATTAGCAGTCGTATTATGATTCAAGATGGTGATACAATCTTCTTACAAATACCTTTTTCTCCTATGTAGGGAAGATCCTTGACTTCAGCAATGCTGATGTTGCTGTTGACCACTACCACCGTTTTGAGGTTTCTCCTTTTTGGAAATATAGGCACTATATATTAGCGCATCAAGATGATACATAATATTTCGTAGAATGTGCCGCCGAATATGAACATGAGCGTTTAATTATGCACACGTTGTACAATATACTCATGGTCCTTGAAACAACTAACTACTTCAGGAGGACATTCAGCTCATGGCAGATATGGGATTGGATGCCTACAGATTCTCAATTGCATGGTCTCGGATTCTCCCAAGTATGCATTATTAATACAAGTTTTCTGCGCCCCTTGATAATTTGACTGATAGACAGGGTTGTCAAATTATGGAGAAATAAATTAACATATCAGCACACTAACAGTAATAGCCTTGTGTGTGTTTTTTTATGTCCAGATGGCACCGGTGAGGTCAACCCGGCAGGCATCAACCACTACAACAAGGTCATTGATGCACTCCTAGCAAAAGGTGAATTTTTATACAATCTGAAGATCAAAACATTATTGACCAGTGTCGAAGTTTTATCAAAAATAACTGCTGATTCCAAATTAGTTATGACCATACTAACAAGGTGAACTGGTATTTTTTTTCAGGGATTAAGCCGTATGTAACCCTCTACCACTGGGACCTTCCCCAGGCCCTGGAAGACAAGTACAATGGATTGCTTGACAGGCAGATAATGTGTGTACCATAGGCACCTTGATTTGGAGCAACTTTTTCTTGGGTCTAACTGCAATGGTGGTCTAACAACCAAAACATGCAAACTGCCGATGCAGCAACGACTACGCGGCATACGCGGAGACGTGTTTCAAGGCGTTTGGGGACAGGGTGAAGCGTTGGATCACCTTCAACGAGCCACACACGGTGGCGGTGCAGGGCTACGACAGCGGGATCCACGCGCCGGGCCGCTGCTCCGTGCTCCGCCACCTCTGCTGCAAGCAAGGGAGCTCCGGCACCGAGCCCTACATTGTTGCTCACAACATCATCCTCGCTCACGCCATGGTTTCAGACATCTACAGGAAGAAGTACAAGGTCGGTCGGAAGTCGGAACATCCTATATATTGGTTTAGTTCAGGTTTCACTCTTTGAAAATTGATGTGATTTCCCCTTGGGCCTGAAGTTGCAATATAGTTTGAAATGAACAATAAAAATTGAGTTTCTGTGCATTAATATTATTATGCAGGCAGAGCAGAATGGAGAGGTGGGGATGTCGTTGGATGTGATATGGTACGAGCCTGTCTCAAACTCCACAGCTGATGTTGAGGCCACCAAGAGAGCACAAGAGTTCCAGCTGGGATGGTCAGTGAGCCTCACTCACTAAATCCATTTAACTATTTCCTACTAATTAATCTAATCACGGATGGATATGCCAATAAGAGAGCTAGCCTAGCAGTTTCGTAGAGTGAAAATAAACAAAGCTAGCATAGTAGTTCCAATTTTAAGTTTCTAGGAGTTGCTGAGATAAAATGAGGTAATGTCAAAAGGTTTGCCGATCCCTTCTTCTTCGGTGATTACCCGGCGACGATGAGATCAAGGGTCGGACAAAGGCTGCCGAGGTTCATGACGAAAGAGGCCGATTTGGTGAAGGGGTCGCTGGACTTCGTGGGGATCAATCACTACACCACATTCTACACAAAGGAAGACCATACCACTGTCATCAAATACTTGCTGAATGATACCTTGGTAGACAGCGGATCCGTCAGCCTCCGTAAGTTCAGTCCCTACCCCTCTTGTATCTTTATTTATTTTTATCTAACTTCATACTCATGTGTGCATCTTGTGTACATTGTCAGCCTTCAGAAATGGGAAGGCAATTGGAGATAAGGTAACCATCACATTAGCAACATGCAGACTGAGATTTTTGTGTTGAAATGTTGCATTTGAATTTTTGAAAATTAATTGCAGGCATCATGACTGAATATTGCTCTTGTTCACCTCCGTACGTGCAGGCCAATTCGATATGGTTGTACATTGTGCCTGGCAGCATGAGGAGGCTCATGAACTATGTCAAAGATAGATACAACACTCCAACTGTCTACATCACTGAAAATGGCAAGTACATGCACAATATGAATTTCTCCATTTGATTAGCAAAACACCGCAAAGAGATGGAACAGGAACCGCTTCAGAGTTTTATGAACTTAACAAGGATGTGCATATTCTCAATCAAGTGTAATTGATGTGCCCTCGACATCCCCCGCAAAAAAAAGAAAGATGTACCTTCGACATAACATTAAATTAACTCTGTTGTTTCAGGGATGGATGACAGCAACAGCCCCTTCATCTCCCTCAAGAAGGCCCTCAAGGACACAAAAAGGATCAACTACCACAATGACTACCTCACATATCTAGCTGATTCCATAAGGTGCTAACATGATTTTACCTTCCCTTGATCAGTCGAAAATTCTTTTGCTATTCATAGATTGGTTAATCTTTGATACTGCAATTTATGCAGGGTGGACGGTTGCGATGTTCGCGGGTATTTTGTGTGGTCCCTTCTCGACAACTGGGAGTGGACCGCTGGATACACCTCGAGATTTGGCTTGTACTTCGTAGACTACAAGGACAACCTCAAGAGATACCCCAAGAATTCAGTCCAGTGGTTCAAGAATTTCTTGGCATCTTCCTGATCAAAATTTGATAGCTAATGTAGAGGTCATGATCACATGCGCACTTCAATATTTTTCTATGACTTCTAGACAGGGTTCAATAGCAATTTGTGACTTCTCATGTATACATCGATTGTATATAGGAAAATTGACTTTTTAGACATACCATATTCCCTAAATTAAATGGCCTCTCTGGGCCCTTATAGATAATTATTGAGCCGGACAAGAAAAGATAAGGGTGCCCTTATGAAGATCAGCATATGATTTCTTCCATTCAATTTGCCTGTATCCGACCACATGTATTCAAACAAGCAAAGGCATGCTCTGTTCTTTGAAAAGCAAGAACAGAGGATTCACTGTACCTTCTGCTGACACTTACGAACACATGAAAAATAGCACCCATTCTACTTAATGAGAGCTGCCCATGACATCAAAAAGGTCATATTCTCATATTCCTCCCTAACAAGCGCAAAGAGATCAGAGTTCATGTATCTCTCGCCAGCGCTGGGGAATATGGTAACAATCATCTTGCCCTCGTTCCCTTCTCTCGTCGCAATCTGCCAGAGACTCGCGAAATCAGAACTAACACAGCCAGCAAAGATGATAGTGTATGTAACCTGCTGGACATCAACAGTAAGTTTACCTTGATGCAAGCAGCAACGTTTGCACCCGAGGATATGCCGACAAGCAGGCCCTCCTCCCTCGCCAGCCTCCTCGCCATCACCATGGCCTCCTCCGTGCTCACCGTCACGACCTCGTCGATGACCGACGTGTCGAGAACCTCCGGTATGAACCCTGGCCCCGTGCCCTGAATCTTGTGTGACCCCGGTGAGCCTCCTGAACACAGGATCAAACAGCAATGTCTCTGGTTACTATTGCACATCCTGAATGTTTCTGTTCATCTGCACTTATTCATTGATGGTTCTGATTGGTTGGAAGTCCATTACAAGAAGTTGAAACTAGCACCACATAGTGTGGTTAAGGGATTACCTGAAATTACAGCGCTTTCTGAAGGTTCCACACACAGTATCTTTATGGCTTGATTTTTCATCTTCAGGTACTTTCCTACACCTGTCAGTGTGCCTCCTGAGCCAACAGCGGCCACAAACATATCCACTTTGCCTGCTGTGTCCTTCCATATCTCGGGTCCTGAAGTTTGTTCCAAAAAATGATAATGGAGTAAACTGTTGCCCAAGAATGTATTGAAAATATAAAAGAGTCATAGTCGGTAACTAAAGACAGTTGTAATTTGTAAAAGATGACATTTCAGATATAAGTACCAGTCCATTTGAAGTGTGCATCTGGGTTTGCTGGATTGGTGACTTGATTAAGACAATGAGAATTTGGTATAGTCTTCATCAGCTCCTCTACCTTGCCAATCATTCCTTTAAACCCATTTGCAGGATCTGCAGTAAAGATTCATCGAAAAATATTTAGACACTGTACTACTCCCTCTGTAAATTAATATAAGAGAATTTAGATCACTAAAATAGTGATCTAAACGTTCTTATATTAGTTTACAGAGGGAGTACTATTTGGTTAGATGATGGAAGAGCAATTTCCCCGCCGGCATACAAGGGACACTCAAAGTATCTGTGAGTTTGTGACCATTTCTAGGGGGAAAAAAACCTGGTTCTCACCTGTTAAGATAAGTTCAGCACCCAAAAATCTCAGTAGCATCTGTTTGTCAAGTGAATATTTTGCAGGCATAACAGCAATAAACCGGTAGCCTTTCTGAATAGCGATGAACACCATTCCAATTCCTTGATTTCCGCTTGTTGGCTCGATTAGTGTCGTGACACCAGGTGAAATCAAGCCCTTCTCCTCTGCATCTTCAATCATCCTGCAAAAATAGGAGCATCATCACAGTCATTTAGGTGGTTAAATTCCAGAGACACAGGTAGCCTGTAGGCTGTAGCTAGATGTATATGCATCTAGGAACTGCACACCTTGACTTATAAATTCAAGAAATGAACCAAGTGAGTCATAAAATCAACAAAGGGTTGCATTGGCGCGCACCGGAGAGCGCTCCTGTCCTTAACTGAGCAAAGGGGTTGGTACGCTTCCATCTTTCCAACCAACCGCGCTTCGACGCCGTCTTTCTTAGCAATGTTCTTCATTTCTATTAGTGGAGTCCACCCTATGAGCTGAACAAAAATACAAAGTAGGCCACCATATAAGTAAATAAATGATTTAAATGCAGGCCTGCTGATCCCTACCAAGCAAGACCTGTGCTTAACTGGCTATTCCCTCTCAAGAACTCTCCCAAAATCCTCTACTTATCCAAGAAATATAACCCTCTTGTGCCTAAAAATAGTGGAATAAGCGAATCTTCACCGAGATTGACAATGGAGCCCACGCACATCCACATCCAAGAAAACAGTCCAAGACTGAGACACCATAAACCTTGTTTCGGAGCAGAAGATGAGGAGGGGAGACAATCTGTCACCTGGGTGATGTTGGAGGCGATGTTCTCCTCCCCGTCCCCGGAGGAGAGGAGAGATGGGATTCCTTTCCGGCCCTCTTCCTCCACAGCCATAGCTCCCTCTCTTTCTCTTCGGGTGGGTGGTGTTCTCTTCCCAGTTCTCGGAGGAATGGGACATATACAATTATTGTACGGTTCTGTCTTTGCTGTCACTCCATACAATAGATAAATTAACCATGATGTACTTGTCCCAACAACCTCTAGCAAGAATGAAATTCACGTGTGGCAATTTTGATGCAACGGATTTCCCCGTGAGTTTCAGGATCTGAATACCTGAAGATCTCTACGGGCTACTGCAAAACCCAACATGGTTTGAGATACACCTTCAGAATACCCTTTAAAGTTCAGAATAAAGTACAGTAGCTTCCATTGGAAGTAATGGCATAAACTGAACTTAACAGATTTCAAAAGTTTGCTTGATTTGGTTGGGGTGCGCCAGGCCAGAGCAGCAGTGCAACGCCCAGGCGACGCGTGTGGGCTCCAGCAGCAAGCTACTGTGATGGGCCCACCCCCACAAAAAATGAATTTAATATCATTATGGGCACATGACCCACATATCAAATATTAAACTAATAAGAACAGATACTACACTTGATCTTAACCAAAAGGCCGAGAAAGATATGAGTTGCAATGCTGAGGCAGGTCTCCTTTTATAGCCATCCGCCCTCCGCGCTCCTCCTCCGTGGGCGATGTGGTACTAAACCTGCCTGCTTGCTTCATTCCTTCCTCGTCTGCTGTCCCGCCGGTGCCACCAGCACGTACACGCGCTGCCGGTTTGGGCCCAAACTGAGAGCCCATGGCAGTATAGCCCGCGATTTTCCTCCTCCGTTGGGCCCTGTGCCTTCCCTTCTCCTCCTGTAACAGACTAGCAGTTTGAATTTTCTAAAAAAAGCAGTTTGAAATGCATGGCTGAGAGAACTACGAGTATGTCAGCCAATTTCCTGTCCCTTGTTTTTTTGAGAAACAATTTCCAGCTTGAGGTTCATATGTCTAAATGTTGTAAATCTCCAGCTTGCACCTGCCATTAATAATCTTGTACTCCCTCTGTCCCATAATATAAAAACAGTTTTCTAGCTGTTTAGCTTGAAAAACGTTCTTATATTATGGGACAGAGGAAGTAACAAATTCAGTTGCTATTCGTGTACACATAAGTACATACACCAACTAGTGGACAAATGAACAGGGATAATTCGGTGATTTAAAAAAAATCCTAGGATGATATGCATGCATGCAGGGGGGTGTTGGTATCCTGCATAAATTCTTTTTTCCATAATACATTGTCGCTGACAACATCATCCTCGCTCACACCACGGTTTCAGACATCTACAGGAAGAAGTACAAGGTCAGACACCCTTGATGTGATTTCCCCTTGGGCCTGAAGTTAAAATATAGTTTGAAATGAACAATAGAAGGCTGAGTTTCTGTGCGTCAACATTATGCAGGCAGAGCAGAATGGAGAGGTGGGGATGTCATTGGATGTGATATGGTACGAGCCTATCTCAAACTCCACAGCTGACGTTGAGGCCACCAAGAGAGCACAAGAGTTTCAGCTAGGATGGTACACATAGGAAGACCATACCACTATCATCAAATACTTGCTGAATGATACCTTGGCAGACAGCGGATCCATCAGCCTCCGTAAGTTCAGTTCCTACCCCTCATGTATCTTGATTTTTTTTAAATCTAACTTCATACTCATGTGTACATTGTCAGCTTTCAGAAATGGGAAGCCAATTGGCAATAAAATAACCATCACATTAGCAACATGCAGACTGACAATTTTTTGTTGTAAAAATGTTGCATTTGGATTTCTGAAAATTAACTACAGGCATCATGACTTTTTTTTTGAGCGGTACTGCAGGCATCATGACTGAATATTGCTCTTGTTAGCCTCCATACGTGCAGGCCAATTCGATATGGTTGTACATTGTGCCTGGCAGCACGAGGAGCCTCATGAACTATGTCAATGATAGATACAACACCTCTGACAGTCTACATCGCGGAAAATGGCAAGTATATCAGTATATGCACAATATGATTTGCTACATCTGAATATTACAACACTGCAAAGAGACAGAAAAAACCTATTCAAAGTTTTTGAACATAACAAAGGAAAAGGATGTGCATGTTTTCAATCAAGTGTAACTAATGTGCCTTCGACATAACATTAAGTAACTCCCTTGTTTCAGGGATGGATTACAGCAATAGATCTCCCTCAAGAAGGCCAAGGACACAAAAAGGATCAACTACCACAATGACTACCTCACAAATGTAGTTGATTCCATAAGGTGCTAACATAATTTTACCTTCCCTTGATCAGTCAAAGCTTCTTTTGCTATCCACAGATCAGTTAATCTTTGATACTGTAATTTCTGCAGGACGGACGGCTGTGATGTTCGTGGGTATTTTGTGCGGTCTCTCCTCGACAATTGGGAGTGGACCGCTGGATACACCTCAAGATTCGGGTTGTACTTTGTACACTACAAGGATAACCTCAAGAGATACCCCAAGAACTCTGTCCAGTGGTTCAAGAATTTCTTGGCATCTTCCTGATCAAAATTTGATAGCTAATGTAGAGCTCATGATCACATACGCACTTCAATATTTTTCTATGACTTGTAGACAGGGTTCAAGAGCAATTTGCGACTTCTCATGTATACATCAATTGTATATAGTGAAAATCGACTTTTTAAAAATCCCTAGATTAAATGGGCCTCTCTGGACCCTCATAGATAATTATTGTGCCAGACAAGAAAAGATAGGGGTACCCTTATGAAGATCAGCATATAACTTCTTCCAGTCAATTAGCCTGTATCCAACCACATGTATTCAAACAAGCAAAGGCACGCTCTGTTTTGCGAAAAGCAAGAACAGAGGATCCACTGCACCTTGTGCTGACACTTCGGAACACATGAAAAATAGCATCCATTCTTTCTTTCTTTTTTGCAAAAGAAAAATAGCATCCATTCTACTTAATGAGAGCTCTCCATGAAATCAAAAGGTCATATTTTCGCATTCCTCCCTAACAACTGAGAACGGATCAGAGTTCATGTATCTCTCGCCGGCGGTGGGGAGTCTAGTGACCATCATCTTGCCCTGGTTCCCTTCACTCGCCGCAATCTGCCAGAGAGAGACCCACGACATCAGAACGACACGGCCAGCAAAGATGGCAATCCATGTAACCTGCCAACATCAGCAGTAGAAGTTACCTTGACACAAGCAGCTACGTTTGCACCGGAGGATATGCCGACCAGCAAGCCCTCCTCCCTCGCCATCGACATGGCCTCCTCCGTGCTCACCGTCACGACCTCATCGATGACCGATGTGTCGAGAATCTCCGGTATGAACCCTGGCCCCGTGCCCTGAATTTTGTGTGACCCTGGTGAACCTCCTGAACACAGGATCAAACAGCAATGTATCTGATTTCAATGCAAATCCTCAAGGTTTTTATTTTCTACACTTACTTATTAGTGATTGTGGTTGAATAAAAGTCCATGGCTTGAAACTAGCACCATATGCTATGGTTAAGAGATTACCTGAAATTACAGCGCTTTCTGAAGGTTCCATGCACACTATCTTTATGGATGGATTTTTCATCTTCGGGTACTTTCCTACACCTGTCAATGTGCCTCCTGAGCCAACAGCGGCCACAGACATATCCACTTTGCCTGCGGTAGCCCTCCATATCTCCGGTCCTAAATTTTGTTCCAAGAAATGATAACAGAGCAAATTCATGCCCAGGAGCATATTGACAAAATAAAAAATCCATAAATGGTGATAAAAGATAGTTGTAATTTATTAAGCATGAAAATATGACATTTCAGATATAAGTACCAGTCCATTTGACGTGTGCATCTGGGTTTGCTGGATTGGTGACTTGATTAAGATAGTGAGAATTTCGTATAGTCTTCATCAGCTCCTCCACCTTGTCAATCATTCCTTTAAACCCATTTGCGGGATCTGCTGTAAATATTCATCGGAAAAAAATTAGACACTTTAAGTACTATATTTGGTTAGATAATGGAAAAGCAATTTCTCCACCGGCATATAAGAGGGACACTTAGAGTACTTGTTGAGTTACTAACCATTTCTAGGGGCAAAATAAAATCCTTGTTCTCACCTGTTCATATCAGTTCAGCGCCCAAAAATCCCAGTAGCATCTGTTTGTCAAGTGAATATTTTGCAGGCATAACAACACTAAACCGATAGCCTTTTCTGAACAGCGATGAACACCATTCCAATTCCTTGATTGCCGCTTGTTGGCTCGATTAGTGTGGTAACACCAGGTGAAATTAATCCCTTCTCCTCTGCATCTTCAATCATCCTGCAGATAAAATGTGTATGCACTCTGGTAAAGAGATACTCCCTCCGTTTCTAAATATTTATCTTTTTAGAGATTTCAAATGGACTACCACATACGGATGTATATAGACATTTTTTAGAGCGTGAATTCACTCATTTTGCTCCCCATGTAGTCACTTGTTGAGATCTCTAGAGAGACAAATATTTAGGAACGGAGGGAGTAGTTTGCAGTTTGTTACCCATTTTGCTATTCACTTCAAAAATAGGAGCATCATTACAGCCATTTAGGTGGTTAATCTGTTTCGAAAAGAAGAAAAAATCCGTTTCAAAAAACTAGCTCTCCCCAATTAAGAACTCTCCCCAAGTCCTCTACTTATCCACGAAATATAAACCTACGCCTAAAAACTGTGGAATAAGCTAATCTTCGCCGAGATTGATAATGGAGTCCACGCAAATCCACATCCCAAGAAACATCCCAAAATGAAGAACCTAAACCTTGTTTCGGAGCAGATCTGTCACCTGGGTGATGTTGGTGGCGATGTTCTCCTGATCTCCTGGAGAGGAGAGATGGGATTCCTTTCTGGCCCTCCTCCAACACTGCCATCTTTCTCTATGTGTGTTGTTGTCGGAATGGAGTGCGTACCAGATGGATAAGGTGGCTTCCAAATCACCTTGCAGCGCCGTACAGGATGAACTGGCAAGCGCCTCAAAGGTGTAGAGATTTTTCTTACGAGAACTGGAAAAAGGCGAGACAAAATAAATTAAGAGATGCGGAGACCACTGAGGTAATTATTGGTGTTAACTTAGATCCGTCCTTTTTGTAATTATTGTGTGGCAATTTCGATACAGATGGATTCTTTCACATGTAGTCTGAGGCTCTGAATACCTGAAGATATCTACGGACTACTGACAAGCCGAACACGGTTTGAGATGCATACGAGTCTTTTCTTGAGCTCCCTTTGGAATGCCGCTTTTGATTGTACTTCAAACTGAACTTTCACAGATCTCAAATGTTTAATGCTTGAGCTCCCTTTGGAATGCCGCTTTTGATTGTACTTCAAACTGAACTTTCACAGATCTCAAATGTTTAATGCTTGAGCTCCCTTTGGAATACCGCTTTTGATTGTACTTCAAACTGAACTTTCACAGATCTCAAATGTTTAATGCTTGATTTGGTTGGGGTGCGCCGGGCCAAGGCAGCAGTGCAACGCCCAGGCGACACGTGTGAGCCCCAGCAGCAAGCTACTGTGGTGGGCCCACCTCCATAAAAAATAAATTTAATATCGTTGTGAGCACATGACCCACATATCAGATATCAGATATTAAACTGATAAGAACAGATACTACACTTGATTTTAGCCAAAAGGCCGAGAAAGGTATGAGTTGCAACACTAAGGCAGGTCTTCTTTTATAGCCATCCGCCCTCCGCGCTCCTCCTCCGTGGGCGATGTGGTACTAAACCTGCCTCCTCCTTCCTCTCCTGCTGTCCCGCGGTGCCACCAGCACGCACAGGCGCTGCTAGTTTGGGCCCAAACTGAGAACCCACGGCAGGCCTTGTGGGGGGTTACAGCAGGCCTTATGGAGCTACAGCCCGCGATTCTCCGTTTCTTTTCCGTTCCCCCCCCCCCCCCCTTGTGCCTTCCTTCTCTTCTGTAACAGACTAGCAGTTTGAAATGCATGGCTGAGAGAAATACGAGTGTGTCGGCCAATTTCTTGTCCCTTTTTTTTGAGAAACAATTTCCTATCACTGCGTGAGGTTCATATGTCGAGATGGCAATCCATGTAACCTGCCAATATCAGCAGTAGAAGTTACCTTAACACAAGCAACTACGTTTGCACCGGAAGATATGCCGACCAGCAAGCCCTCCTCCCTCGCCAGCCTCCTCGCCATCGACATGGCCTCCTCCGTGCTCACCGTCATGACCTCGTCGATGACCGATGTGTCGAGAACCTCCGGTATGAACCCTGGCCCCGTGCCCTGAATTTTGTGTGACCCTGGTGAACCTCCTGAACACAGGATCAAACAGCAATGTATCTGATTTCTATGCACATCCTTAAGGTTTTATTTTTCTACACTTACTCATTAGTGATTATGGTTGACTAAAAGTCCATGGCTTGAAACTAGCACCATATGCTATGGTTAAGAGATTACCTGAAATTACAGCGCTTTCTGAAGGTTCCATGCACACTATCTTTATGGATGGATTACCTACACCTGTCAATGTGCCTCCTGAGCCAACAGCGGCCACAGACATATCCACTTTGCCTGCGGTAGCCCTCCATATCTCCGGTCCTAAATTTTGTTCCAAGAAATGATAACAGAGCAAATTCATGCCCAGGAGCATATTGACAAAATAAAAGATCCATAAATGGTGATAAAAGATAGTTGTAATTTATTAAGCATGAAAATATGACATTTCAGATATAAGTACCAGTCCATTTGACGTGTGCATCTGGGTTTGCTGGATTGGTGACTTGATTAAGATAGTGAGAATTTCGTATAGTCTTCATCAGCTCCTCCACCTTGCCAATCATTCCTTTAAACCCATTTGCGGGATCTGCTGTAAATATTCATCGGAAAAAAATTAGACACTTTAAGTACTATATTTGGTTAGATAATGGAAAAGCAATTTCTCCACCGGCATATAAGAGGGACACTTAGAGTACTTGTTGAGTTACTAACCATTTCTAGGGGCAAAATAAAATCCTTGTTCTCACCTGTTCATATCAGTTCAGCGCCCAAAAATCCCAGTAGCATCTGTTTGTCAAGTGAATATTTTGCAGGCATAACAACAATAAACCGATAGCCTTTTCTGAACAGCGATGAACACCATTCCAATTCCTTGATTGCCGCTTGTTGGCTCGATTAGTGTGGTAACACCAGGTGAAATTAATCCCTTCTCCTCTGCATCTTCAATCATCCTGCAGATAAAATGTGTATGCACTCTGGTAAAGAGATACTCCCTCCGTTTCTAAATATTTATCTTTTTAGAGATTTCAAATGGACTACCACATACGGATGTATATAGACATTTTTTAGAGTGTGAATTCACTCATTTTGCTCCCCATGTAGTCACTTGTTGAAATCTCTAGAGAGACAAATATTTAGGAACGGAGGGAGTAGTTTGCAGTTTGTTACCCATTTTGCTATTCACTTCAAAAATAGGAGCATCATTACAGCCATTTAGGTGGTTAATCTGTTTCGAAAAGAAGAAAAAATCTGTTTCAAAAAACTAGCTATCCCCAATTAAGAACTCTCCCCAAGTCCTCTACTTATCCACGAAATATAAACCTACGCCTAAAAACTGTGGAATAAGCTAATCTTCGCCGAGATTGATAATGGAGTCCACGCAAATCCACATCCCAAGAAACATCCCAAAATGAAGAACCTAAACCTTGTTTCGGAGCAGATCTGTCACCTGGGTGATGTTGGTGGCGATGTTCTCCTGATCTCCTGGAGAGGAGAGATGGGATTCCTTTCTGGCCCTCCTCCAACACTGCCATCTTTCTCTATGTGTGCTGTTGTCGGAATGGAGTGCGTACCAGATGGATAAGGTGGCTTCCAAATCACCTTGCAGCGCCGTACAGGATGAACTGGCAAGCGCCTCAAAGGTGTAGAGATTTTTCTTACGAGAACTGGAAAAAGGCGAGACAAAATAAATTAAGAGATGCGGAGACCACTGAGGTAATTATTGGTGTTAACTTAGATCCGTCCTTTTTGTAATTATTGTGTGGCAATTTCGATACAGATGGATTCTTTCACATGTAGTCTGAGGCTCTGAATACCTGAAGATATCTACGGACTACTGACAAGCCGAACACGGTTTGAGATGCATACGAGTCTTTTCTTGAGCTCCCTTTGGAATGCCGCTTTTGATTGTACTTCAAACTGAACTTTCACAGATCTCAAATGTTTAATGCTTGAGCTCCCTTTGGACTGCCGCTTTTGATTGTACTTCAAACTGAACTTTCACAGATCTCAAATGTTTAATGCTTGAGCTCCCTTTGGAATGCCGCTTTTGATTGTACTTCAAACTGAACTTTCACAGATCTCAAATGTTTAATGCTTGATTTGGTTGGGGTGCGCCGGGCCAAGGCAGCAGTGCAACGCCCAGGCGACACGTGTGAGCCCCAGCAGCAAGCTACTGTGGTGGGCCCACCTCCATAAAAAATAAATTTAATATCGTTGTGAGCACATGACCCACATATCAGATATCAGATATTAAACTGATAAGAACAGATACTACACTTGATTTTAGCCAAAAGGCCGAGAAAGGTATGAGTTGCAACACTAAGGCAGGTCTCCTTTTATAGCCATCCGCCCTCCGCGCTCCTCCTCCGTGGGCGATGTGGTACTAAACCTGCCTCCTCCTTCCTCTCCTGCTGTCCCGCGGTGCCACCAGCACGCACAGGCGCTGCTAGTTTGGGCCCAAACTGAGAGCCCACGGCAGGCCTTGTGGGGGGTTACAGCAGGCCTTATGGAGCTACAGCCCGCGATTCTCCGTTTCTTTTCCGTTTCCCCCCCCCCTTGTGCCTTCCTTCTCTTCTGTAACAGACTAGCAGTTTGAAATGCATGGCTGAGAGAAATACGAGTGTGTCGGCCAATTTCTTGTCCCTTTTTTTTGAGAAACAATTTCCTATCACTGCGTGAGGTTCATATGTCAAGATGGCAATCCATGTAACCTGCCAATATCAGCAGTAGAAGTTACCTTAACACAAGCAACTACGTTTGCACCGGAAGATATGCCGACCAGCAAGCCCTCCTCCCTCGCCAGCCTCCTCGCCATCGACATGGCCTCCTCCGTGCTCACCGTCATGACCTCGTCGATGACCGATGTGTCGAGAACCTCCGGTATGAACCCTGGCCCCGTGCCCTGAATTTTGTGTGACCCTGGTGAACCTCCTGAACACAGGATCAAACAGCAATGTATCTGATTTCTATGCACATCCTTAAGGTTTTATTTTTCTACACTTACTCATTAGTGATTATGGTTGACTAAAAGTCCATGGCTTGAAACTAGCACCATATGCTATGGTTAAGAGATTACCTGAAATTACAGCGCTTTCTGAAGGTTCCACGCACACTATCTTTATGGATGGATTACCTACACCTGTCAATGTGCCTCCTGAGCCAACAGCGGCCACAGACATATCCACTTTGCCTGCGGTAGCCCTCCATATCTCCGGTCCTAAATTTTGTTCCAAGAAATGATAACAGAGCAAATTCATGCCCAGGAGCATATTGACAAAATAAAAGATCCATAAATGGTGATAAAAGATAGTTGTAATTTATTAAGCATGAAAATATGACATTTCAGATATAAGTACCAGTCCATTTGACGTGTGCATCTGGGTTTGCTGGATTGGTGACTTGATTAAGATAGTGAGAATTTCGTATAGTCTTCATCAGCTCCTCCACCTTGCCAATCATTCCTTTAAACCCATTTGCGGGATCTGCTGTAAATATTCATCGGAAAAAAATTAGACACTTTAAGTACTATATTTGGTTAGATAATGGAAAAGCAATTTCTCCACCGGCATATAAGAGGGACACTTAGAGTACTTGTTGAGTTACTAACCATTTCTAGGGGCAAAATAAAATCCTTGTTCTCACCTGTTCATATCAGTTCAGCGCCCAAAAATCCCAGTAGCATCTGTTTGTCAAGTGAATATTTTGCAGGCATAACAACAATAAACCGATAGCCTTTTCTGAACAGCGATGAACACCATTCCAATTCCTTGATTGCCGCTTGTTGGCTCGATTAGTGTGGTAACACCAGGTGAAATTAATCCCTTCTCCTCTGCATCTTCAATCATCCTGCAGATAAAATGTGTATGCACTCTGGTAAAGAGATACTCCCTCCGTTTCTAAATATTTATCTTTTTAGAGATTTCAAATGGACTACCACATACGGATGTATATAGACATTTTTTAGAGTGTGAATTCACTCATTTTGCTCCCCATGTAGTCACTTGTTGAAATCTCTAGAGAGACAAATATTTAGGAACGGAGGGAGTAGTTTGCAGTTTGTTACCCATTTTGCTATTCACTTCAAAAATAGGAGCATCATTACAGCCATTTAGGTGGTTAATCTGTTTCGAAAAGAAGAAAAAATCCGTTTCAAAAAACTAGCTCTCCCCAATTAAGAACTCTCCCCAAGTCCTCTACTTATCCACGAAATATAAACCTACGCCTAAAAACTGTGGAATAAGCTAATCTTCGCCGAGATTGATAATGGAGTCCACGCAAATCCACATCCCAAGAAACATCCCAAAATGAAGAACCTAAACCTTGTTTCGGAGCAGATCTGTCACCTGGGTGATGTTGGTGGCGATGTTCTCCTGATCTCCTGGAGAGGAGAGATGGGATTCCTTTCTGGCCCTCCTCCAACACTGCCATCTTTCTCTATGTGTGCTGTTGTCGGAATGGAGTGCGTACCAGATGGATAAGGTGGCTTCCAAATCACCTTGCAGCGCCGTACAGGATGAACTGGCAAGCGCCTCAAAGGTGTAGAGATTTTTCTTACGAGAACTGGAAAAAGGCGAGACAAAATAAATTAAGAGATGCGGAGACCACTGAGGTAATTATTGGTGTTAACTTAGATCCGTCCTTTTTGTAATTATTGTGTGGCAATTTTGATACAGATGGATTCTTTCACATGTAGTCTGAGGCTCTGAATACCTGAAGATATCTACGGACTACTGACAAGCCGAACACGGTTTGAGATGCATACGAGTCTTTTCTTGAGCTCCCTTTGGAATGCCGCTTTTGATTGTACTTCAAACTGAACTTTCATAGATCTCAAATGTTTAATGCTTGAGATGCCTGCTTTTGATTGTACTTCAAACCGAACTTTCACAGATCTCAAATGTTTAATGCTTGATTTGGTTGGGGTGCGCCGGGCCAGGGCTGTAGTGCAACACCCAGGCGACACGTGTGAGCCCCAGCAGCAAGCTACTGTGGTAGGCCCACCCTCATAAAAAATAAATTTAATATCGTTGTGAGCACATGACCCACATATCAGATATTAAACTGATAAGAACAGATACTACACTTGATCTTAGACAAAAGGCCGAGAAAGGTATGAGTTGCAACACTGAGGCAGGTCTCCTTTTATAGCCATCCGCCCTCCGCGCTCCTCCTCCGTGGGCGATGTGGTACTAAACCTGCCTCCTCCTTCCTCTCCTGCTGTCCCGCGGTGCCACCAGCACGCACAGGCGCTGCTAGTTTGGGCCCAAACTGAGAGCCCACGGCAGGCCTTGTGGGGGATTACAGCAGGCCTTATGGAGCTACAGCCCGCGATTCTCCGTTTCTTTTCCGTTTCCCCCCCTTGTACCTTCCTTCTCTTCTGTAACAGACTAGCAGTTTGAAATGCATGGCTGAGAGAAATACGAGTGTGTCGGCCAATTTCTTGTCCCTTTTTTTGAGAAACAATTTCACAATTTCCTATCACTGCGTGAGGTTCATATGTCTAGATGGCAATCCATGTAACCTGCCAATATCAGCAGTAGAAGTTACCTTAACACAAGCAAGTACGTTTGCACCGGAAGATATGCCGACCGGCAAGCCCTCCTCTCTCGCCAGCCTCCTCGCCATCGACATGGCCTCCTCCGTGCTCACCGTCATGACCTCGTCGATGACCGATGTGTCGAGAACCTTCGGTATGAACCCTGGCCCCGTGCCCTGAATTTTGTGTGACCCTGGTGAACCTCCTGAACACAGGATCAAACAGCAATGTATCTGATTTCTATGAACATCCTTAAGGTTTTATTTTTCTACACTTACTCATTAGTGATTATGGTTGACTAAAAGTCCATGGCTTGAAACTAGCACCATATGCTATGGTTAAGAGATTATCTGAAATTACATTGCTTTCTGAAGGTTCCATGCACACTATCTTTATGGATGGATTTTTCATCTTCAGGTACTTTTCTACACGTGTCAATGTGCCTCCTGAGCCAACAGTGGCCACAGACATGTCCACATAGGCTGATAGTTGCCTGCGGTATCTTTGCCTGCGGTCCTAAATTTTGTTCCGGGAAATGATAACAGAGTAAATTCATGCCCAGGAGCATATTGAGAAAATAAAAGATCCATAAATGGTGATAAAAGATAGTTGTAATTTATTAAACATGAAAATATGACATTTCAGATATAAGTACCATCCCGTTTGAAGTGTGCATTCCGGGTTTGCTAGATTGGTGACTTGATTAAGACAGTGAGAATTTGGTATAGTCTTCATCAGCTCCTCCACCTTGCCAATCATTCCTTTAAACCCATATCTGCAGTAAATACTCATCGAAAAAATTATACACTTTAAATACTATATTTGGTTAGATAATGGATAATGGAAGAGCAATTTCTCCGCCGGCATACAAGAGGGACACTTAGAGTACTTGTTAGGGGCAAAAAAAATCCTTGTTCTCACCTGTTAATATCAGTTCAGCGCTCAAAAATCTCAGTAGCATCTGTTTGTCAAGTGAATATTTTGCAGGCATAACAGCAATAAACCGATAGCCTTTCTGCACAGCAATGAACGCCATTCCAATTCTTGATTGCCACGTGTTGGCTCGATTAGTGTGGTAACACCAGGTGATATTAATCCCTTCTCCTCTGCATCTTCAATCATCCTGCAGATAAAATGTGCATGCACTCTGGTAAAGAGATAGTTTGCAGTTTGTTACCCAATTTTCTGTTCACTTCAAAAATAGGAACATCATTACAGCCATTTAGGTGGTTAATCTGTTTCGAAAAGAAAAAAAACGGTTTTGAAAAAATTTAGGTGGTTAAATTCCAGAGACAAAGGTAGCCTGTAGCTATGCTTAGATGATATATGCATCTAGGAACTGCACAACTTTGACTTCAAATTCAAGAAATAAACCAAGTGATTCATAAAATCAATAAAGGGTTGCATTGGCATGCACCGGACAGCCCTCCTATCCTTAACCGAGCAAAGAGTTGGTATGCTTCCATCTCTCCAGCCAACCGAGCTGCCACACCCTCTTTCTTAGCAGTGTTCTTCATTTCTATAAGTGGAGTCCAACCTATGAGCTGAATAAACATATAAAGTAGGCCACCATAGGTAAACTATTCGAATGCAGGCCTACCTATCTGTATCAAGAAAAAAACTGTGCTTAACTAGCTCCCCAATCAGGAACTCTCCCCAAATCCCTCTACTTATACAAGAAATATAAACCTCTTGTGCCTAAAAACAGTGAAATAAGCTAGTCTTGAGGGAAATTGGCAATCGAGTCCACGTACATCCACATCCCAAGAAGCATCCCAAAATGAGGCACCTAAACCTTGTTTTGGAGCAGATCTGTCACCTGGGTGATGGCCCGGATGATTGGACTAACTACTGCCCTAACTCAAACTTAGATGGGTTTTAAAGGTGTGGGAATACCTGAAGGTACCTCCTCCTGAATCAAATAACTTCTATGTACAGATCTCAAAAGTTTAATGCTTGATTTGGTTGGGGTGCGCCGGGCCAGGGCAGCAGTGCAACGCCTAGGCGACACGTGTGGGCCCCAGCAGCAAGCTACTGTTGTGGGCCCACCCCCACAAAAAATAAATTTAATATTATTGTGGGCACATGGCCCACATATCAGATATTAAACTGATAAGAACAGATACTACACTTGATCTTAGCCAAAAGGCCGAGAAAGGTATGAGTTGCAATGCTGAGGCAGGTCTCCTTTTATAGCCATCCGCCCTCCGCGCTCCTCCTCCGTGGGCAATGTGGTACTAAACCTGCCTCCTCCTTCCTCCCCTGCTGTCCCGCGGTGCCACCAGCGCGCACACGCGCTGCTAGTTTGGGCCCATACTGAGAGCCCATGGCAGGCCTCATGGGGTTACAGCCCGTGATTCTCCCATTCCTTTTCCGTTTCCCCCTTGTGCCTTCCCTTCTCTTCTGTAACAGGCTAAAAAAAGGCAGTTTGAAATGCATGGCTGAGAGAAATACGAGTGTGTCGGCCAATTTCCTGTCCCTTTTTTTGGAGAAACAATTTCCTATCACTGCGTGAGGTTCATATGTCTAAATGTTGTAAATTTCCAGTTTGCCTCTGCCATTAATAATCTTGTAACAAATTCAGTTGCTAGTTGTGTACATTACACAGGTACATACATACACCAACTAGTGGTCAAATGGTCCTAAAAAAACTAGTGGTCAATGAAGACGGAAAATTGGTGATTTATGCACGTAATGTGCTTTGTTGACCTGCAAAATCCTAGGATGATATGCATGCAGGGGGGTTTGTTTGTAGTATCATGCATAAATTCTTTTTTGAATTATACTGTGACAATGAATTTGTCTCCCAGTGTGCTGCGACTGGAGAAGGAGCCAGCCCAACGGCTGGAAAATCCATGAAAATGACTAATGTTCATGTTGGCAATGTTGTTCATTATGTCTTCAGAAAATAGATGATAACCACGAAGAACTACCCGTGGCTCTGAATGAAATGTATTTCTCCTTTTCTCCAGGAACACTTTGGAGCTGAAGTGAAGGAGATGATGGAGTCTTAACACCTCGCTTAAACATAGATGCGCGCATTGCGGCGCCTGGCCATGCTATAGAAAATTAAAGATGTTTAAAAATATAAATACAATAAAAGAAAATTTTAACTAACTCATTTAAGAACTGTCTTAAGCCCGTGACAACTTATAAAAAGGTACTACCTCTGTACCGAAACATAAGACGTTTTGTAGGCTAAAATAGCTTACAAAAATATCTTATATTTTGATGCGGAGGGAGTAAAAGCAACGCATAAAGAGTACAACTACAACCGCGATTTACTGAAAGATGACTTATTTATTTATTGAGACGATGAAAGATGAATTGCTAGTGGCTTGAAGCATTGTCCAACCTGTCCAGATGGCATGTGTGCGCCTTCAGGTCAGGCATGTCCATCCGAACATATCGAAACCCATCGGATTGCCTGTCTTAGTAGGTCGCCCTCCATCAATTTCTTGAAACAAGCACCAAAAGAACAGTAGAGCTCAATATCTAGACAAAGCAGGAGAAGAACAACCTATGTGCCCTAACACCAACAAAAAATTGAAGGTGTGCCTAACCATGCAAAGGAATGGAAAAACAACAAACCTAGGTGAAACCCATGGGTGCCGAATACGGCAGACAAAACGATGCTGAAGGAGGATGAATTATTTTTTCCTCCGCCAAGCATGTGATGATGAACATAACCATTTGGGCTACTTCTTGACCCAATTAACGACATGACGCATAGATTAGTTTCCGGAGCGGCGTCCTATTTATGTTGTGCGGGCTGTGACACGCGTTGAGGTGTGGTAAAAATGACGTGGTGAACGACTGAACAATCTGGTCTGCTCCCTGTTGTATCCTACGGGTAAATCATGAGCTCAAATCGCCGTGAGAGGCTGTAGGCGGCTGAGTTTTACTTCTTTTTAATAATATTCTCAATTTTCATCTCAACTTATCACAATTTACATGTCTAGGTTTTATTGTTGTTACTCTTATGTAGGTATGGGTGGAGATAGAATAAGATCAGCTGGGTTCCCCGGGGTATATGCCTCTTTTGTTGTTGTTTTTGTTGGACCAACTCATGAGTGCAGGCGGTGGTGTCTGCACTAGTATCAATACAAATAGCCCTCATAGACTTTTCCCCAATGAACATTAGTGTCTGCAACCAACCTATGGTTGGATGGTTAGAGGGACCGTGGTATCCCCAGCCCACCAAGGTTCAAATCCTGGTGCTCGCATTTATTCCTGAATTTATTTCAGGATTTCCGGCGATGCGCATTCAGTGGAAGAAGACGTTCCCTTCGATGACGAGGTGCCTATGATTACTTCGTAAATTTCAAAATGATATGTCGGCTCAGTCTTTTGGAGGTGCTCATAGGGGTAGGGTGTGCGTGTGTACGTTCATATGGGTGAGTGTATGCGCGTGTATATAAATGCTTGCGTCTGTATTGTGTTCAAAAAAAAAAGAACAATAGTGTCATTGAGGCTTAGGTCTTACACATGCCAGAAAAGGAATTTTGGCCTCTAAAAGTGCACTTTATCCCTATTGATTTCTGGTGTTGGTGACAATAAAGTTAGTGGGGCTAATGTTGGTTTTCAATTTTATCCCAGGACATTGGTCTTTTAGTGATTTCATTTGCAGATAGTTGACCCCCTGTTTTGAAAGGGACAAAATATATGGTTCTTTGAAGACTCAAAGTTTTTTTGTGTTTATCTGATTGCTACGGAAACCACACTATTAATAGGTATCAAGGTGCTCGACGAATTTTAGGGATCATGCTAAACATATACACATTCCCATCCCATGCGCCAATTCGGAAAAGGGTAAAACCATTGATGTGTTGTTATTGGGACCCCCGGGTCCCCGGAGTCCGGATTTACTCTCTGGGTACTCCGAGTGCCCGGTCCACCAGGCCCTTGGCCCCCAAATGTTGGAGATATGCCCTAGAGGCAATCATGTATGATGATATTTCCTATGTGTTTATGAACAAAGATAGTCCTTGAATATTATCAATTATGTGTATCAGCAAGCACGTGACTTGTTTGTGGGACTATGCATCATATGATGACTATCCTAAAAGGCCCCTAGTCGGAAGGGTTGTGTGGACGTGCAGCCGACTAGACTAGCATATGACACGGTGGATGGCTCGGTCTCACTAGCCATGTAGCACTGGATATTAGTCGGATAATATGGACTTGAAAGGATCTGGTCAGATTCGACATAGTCGAATCCGAGCCCACATAAGGTCCGAGTCGGACATACGCGACTATGAGACGTAGTGATAGGTCATCTGTGAGTCTCTAGTACAACACATGTTCTATGTTCCAAGACCTGAGCTGGCGCATGTACTCGGGATGGTGACAAGACTGCTTTGGGGTGACCAAACGGTACTCCGTAACTGGGTAGTTATAAAGGTAGGTTTCGGACTTGTCCAGACCCGTGCTGCAAGACATGGTCGAGCAAGATGGGATTTGTCCCTCCGATCAGGAGAGATATAAATTGGGCCCCTCGTGTGATCTGACCAAGATGATAAGCATGGCCATGCGACAAGGATTATGAGATATACTTTGCCCCCTCATGTAATCCGACCAAAATAAGCACGACACACTCATTCGACTGGTCGGTTCTGCATCGTCACTAGGGCTTTGCACGTGTTGCAACTAGCCACCTCCACTCACTGCTGGCTGTGTAATCGGACCAAGCAGTCTGTCACATGGTGTTCCTCCTGCACGCGCGGATACTGTTAGAGGTAGGGATGGCAATGGGTAGGGTATGGGAGGGTACAAACTTTTTGTGCCCAAACCCATACCCAAAACTGTTTCCTATACCCACCGATTTCAATATCCATGGACACAAATTGGTACCCATGCCCATACCCATCGGGTATCTTATACCCAATGGGTATTCGGTGGGTACAATATATAACACTCACATGATAAAGGTTAGACAAGAAAAGGGCCTAAAACTAAAGTTAGGTACTCGGCCATCACAATCTGGTTTGCACTTACATCAAAATTTCACAATGACGATTGACACACAAATGTCTTAATCTCCATTGCAAACTAACTTTGAAAAAAATCAAGTTTGTAAGCTTGTAATGCTAATTACTGTAGGTTTACCCAAATTTTATAGGGTTTAGTTTTTTATTAATTTTTTTGGGTATCCATTGGGTTACCCCTAGGTATAATTTCATACTCATACCTGATAACCAACAAGTATAGGGGATCGTTTGTATCCTTCTTCGTTAAATAAGAGTGTCGAATCTAACGATGAGCTAAAGGGGGAACAAATATTCCCTCAAATTCTATCGACCACCGATACAACTCTACGCACACTTGACGTTTGCTTTATCTAAAACAAGTATGAAACTATTTTTCAAGAATAAAACTATGAGTACTTTGCGAGAATGAAACTACGAATAAATTGCAAGGTAATAAAAGTGGATAGGTTTTGTCAACAGGAAAGTCATTTATCCCTAGGCAATCAATAACAAGTACCGGTAATCATTCTTGTAATTTTATATGAGGGAAAGGCATGAGCTAACATACTTTCTCTACTTGGATCATATGCACTTATGATTGGACCCCTAGCAAGCATCCACAACTACTAAAGATCATTAAGGTCGTGAAACCCAACTGTAGCATTAAGTATAAAGTCCTCTTTACTCCCATACGCCATAACCCACTTACTCGGGTTTAAGCTTGTCACTCTCGCAACTCACCATAAGCGAACCATGAACATATTGCAACACCCTACAGTGAGGATCCCTCCGTTTGCGCGACACGGAGGGCACCGTAGGACAGCATCATACCAACCAAGATCATGATTAACCCATAGGACAAAACGGATCTACTCAAACATAATAGGATAACCATAGATCATTGGGAAATAATATGTGGAGTTAAGCACCATGTTTAAGTAGAGATTACAGCGGGGAGAAGGGGTGTTACACCGCTGCATAGAGGGGGAGAGAGTTGGTGTTGACGATGAAGGAAATATGCCCTAGAGGCAATAATAAAGTTATTATTTATTTCCTTATATCATGATAAATGTTTATTATTCATGCTAGAATTGTATTAACTGGAAACATAATACATGTGTGAATACATAGACAAACAGAGTGTCACTAGTATGCCTCTACTTGACTAGCTCGTTAATCAAAGATGGTTATGTTTCCTAACCATGGACAAAGAGTTGGTATTTGATTAATGGGATCACATCATTAGTTGAATGATCTGATTGACATGACCCATTCCATTAGCTTAGCACCCGATCGTTTAGTATGTTGCTATTGCTTTCTTCATGACTTATACATGTTCCTATGACTATGAGATTATGCAACTCCCATTTGCCGGAGGAACACTTTGTGTGCTACCAAACGTCACAACGTAACTGGGTGATTATAAAGGAGCTCTACAGGTGTCTCCAAAGGTACATGTTGGGTTGGCGTATTTCGAGATTAGGATTTGTCACTCTGAATGTCGAAGAGGTATCTCTGGGCCCTCTCGGTAATGCACATCACTTAAGCCTTGCAAGCATTGCAACTAATGAGTTAGTTGTGGGATGATGTATTACGGAACGAGTAAAGAGACTTGCCGGTAACGAGATTGAACTAGGTATTGGATACCGACGATCGAATCTCGGGCAAGTAACATACCGATGACAAAGGGAACAACGTATGTTGTTATGCGGTCTGACCGATAAAAGATCTTAGTAGAATATGTAGGAACCAATATGGGCATCCAGGTCCCACTATTGGTTATTGACCGGAGACGTGTCTCGGTCATGTCTACATTGTTCTCGAACCCGTAGGGTCCGCACGCTTAAGGTTTCGATGACAGTTATATTATGAGTTTATGAGTTTTGATGTACCGAAGGAGTTCGGAGTCCCGGATGAGATCGGGGACATGACGAGGAGTCTCGAAATGGTGGAGACGTAAAAATCGATATATTGGACGACTATATTCGGACATCGGAAAGGTTCCGAGTGATTCGAGTATTTTTCGGAGTACCGGAGAGTTACGGAAATTCGCCGGGAGAAGTATTGGGCCTTATTGGGCCATACGGGAAAGAGAAAGGGGCTGCCTAGGGCAGGCCCCCCCCAAGGCCTAGTCCGAATTGGACTAGGAGGAGGGGCTGCGCCCCTTCCTTGTTTCCTACTCCTACTACATGGAAGGACTCCTAGTTGGACTAGGAAAGGGGGAATCCTACTCCCGGTGGGAGTAGGACTCCCCTAGGCGCGCCATAGAGAGGGTCGACCCTCCCCTCCTCCACTCCTTTATATACGGGGCAGGGGGCACCTCAGAAACACACAAGTTGATCCACGTGATCATATTCTTAGCCGTGTGCGGTGCCCCCTTCCACCATAGTCCTCGATAATATTGTAGCAGTGCTTCGGCGAAGCCCTGCGATGGTAGTACATCAAGATCGTCACCACGCCGTCATGCTGACGGAACTCTTCCCCGACACTTTGCTGGATCGGAGTCCGGGGATCGTCATCGAGCTGAACGTGTGCTAAAACTCGGAGGTGCCATAGTTTCGGTGCTTGATCGGTCGGGTCGTGAAGACGTACGACTACATCAACCAAACGCTTCCGTTGTCGATCTACAAGGGTACGTAGATCACACTCTCCCCTCTCGTTGCTATGCATCACCATGATCTTGCGTGTGCGTAGGAATTTTTTTGAAATTACTACGTTCCCCAACAGTGGCATCCGAGCCTAGGTTTTTATGGTTTGATGTTATATGCACGAGTAGAACACAAGTGAGTTGTGGGCGATATAAGTCATACTGCTTACCAGCATGTCATACTTTGGTTCGGCGGTATTGTTGGATGAAGCGGCCCGGACCGACATTACGTGTACGCTTACGCGAGACTGGTTCTACCGCCGTGCTTTGCACACAGGTGGCTGGCGGGTGTCAGTTTCTCCAACTTTAGTTGAACCGAGTGTGGCTACGCCCGGTCCTTGCGAAGGTTAAAACAACACCAACTTGACAAACTATCGTTGTGGTTTTTATGCGTAGGTAAGATTGATTCTTGCTTAAGCCCGTAGCAGCCACGTAAAACTTGCAACAACAAAGTAGAGGACGTCTAACTTATTTTTGCAGGGCATGTTGTGATGTGATATGGTCAAAACGTGATGAGATATAAGTTGTTGTATGAGATGATCATGTTTTGTTGAAGTTATCGGCAACTGGCAAAAGCCTTATGGTTGTCTCTTTATTGCATAAGATGCAAGCGCCAAATAATTGCTTTACTTTATCGCTATGCGATAGCAATAGTTGCAAGAGCAATAGTTGGCGAGATGACCATGTGACGACATATTGATATAGATCAAGATGATGGAGATCATGGTGTCATGCCGGTGACGATGGAGATCATGGTGTCATGCCGGTGATGATGGAGATCATGGTGTCATGCCGGTGACGATGGAAATCATGACGATGCTTTGGAGATGGAGATCAAAGGCACAAGATGATGATGGCCATATCATGTCACATATATTGATTGCATGTGATGTTTATCTTTTATGCATCTTATCTTGCTTTGATTGACGGTAGCATTATAAGATGATCTCTCACTAATTATCAAGAAGTGTTCTCCCTGAGTATGCACCGTTGCGAAAGTTCTTCGTGCTGAGACCCCACGTGATGATCGGGTGTGATAGGCTCTACGTTCAAATACAACGGGTACAAAACAGTTGCACACGCGGAATACTCAGGTTATACTTGACGAGCCAAGCATATACAGATATGACCTCGGAACACGGAGACCGAAAGGTCGAGCGTGAATCATATAGTAGATATGATCAACATAGTGATGTTCACCATTGAAACTACTCCATCTCACGTGATGATCGGACATGGTTTAGTTGATTTGGATCACGTGATCACTTAGAGGATTAGAGGGATGTCTGTCTAAGTGGGAGTTCTTAAGTAATATGATTAATTGAACTTAAATTTATCATGAACTTAGTCCTGGTAGTATTTTGCAAATCATGTTGTAGATCAATAGCTCGCGTTGTTGCTTCCCTGTGTTTATTTTGATATGTTCCTAGAGAAAATTGTGTTGAAAGATGTTAGTAGCAAAGATGCGGATTGGATCCATGATCTGAGGTTTATCCTCATTGCTGCACAGAAGAATTATGTCCTTGATGCACCGCTAGGTGACAGACCTATTGCAGGAGTAGATGCAGACGTTATGAACGTTTGGCTAGCTCAATATGATGACTACTTGATAGTTTAGTGCACCATGCTTAACGGCTTAGAATCGGGACTTCAAAGACGTTTTGAACGTCATGGACCATATGAGATGTTCCAAGAGTTGAAGTTAATATTTCAAGCAAATACCCGAGTTGAGAGATATGAAGTCTCCAACAAGTTCTATAGCTAAAATATGGAGGAGAATCGCTCAACTAGTGAGCATGTGCTCAAATTGTCTGGGTACTACAATCGCTTGAATCAAGTGGGAGTTAATCTTCCAGATAAGATAGTGATTGACAGAATTCTCTAGTCACCATCACCAAGTTAGTAGAACTTCGTGATGAACTATAGTATGCAAGGGATGACGAAAACGAATCCCGAGATTTTCATGATGATGAAATCAATGAAGGTAGAAATCAAGAAAGAGCATCAAGTGTTGATGGTTGACAAGATCACTAGTTTCAAGAAAAGGGCAAAGGGAAAAAGGGGAACTTCAAGAAGAACAGCAAGCAAGTTGCTGCTCAAGTGAAGAAGCCCAAGTCTGGTCCTAAGCCTAAGACTAAGTGCTTGTACTGCAAAGGGACTGGTCACTGGAAGCGGAACTACCCCAAGTGATTGGCAGATAAGAAGGATGGCAAAGTAAACATAAGTATATTTGATATACATGTTATTGATGTGTAATTTACTAGTGTTTATAGCAACCCCTCAGTATTTGATACTAGTTCAGTTGCTAAGATTAGTAACTCGAAATGGGAGTTGCAGAATGAACAGAGACTAGTTAAGGGTGAAGTGACGATGTGTGTTGGAAGTGGTTCCAAGATTGATATGATCATCATCGCACACTCCCTATACTTTCGGGATTAGTGTTGAACCTAAATAAGTGTTATTTGGTGTTTGCGTTGAGCATAAATATGATTTGATCATGTTTATTGCAATATGGTTATTCATTTAAGTAAGAGAATAAATTGTTGTTCTGTTTACATGAATAAAACCTTATATGGTTACACACCCAATGAAAATGGTTCGTTGGATCTCGATCGTAGTGATACACATATTCATGATATTGAAGCCAAAAGATGCAAAGTTAATAATGATAGTGCAACTTATTTGTGGCACTGCCGTTTAGGTCATATTGGTGTAAAGCGCATAAAGAAACTCCATGCTGATGGGATTTTGGAATCACTTGATTATGAATCAGTTGATGCTTGCAAACCATGCCTCATGGGCAAGATGACTAAGACTCTGTTCTCCGGAACAATGGAGCGAGCAACAGATTTGTTGGAAATCATACATACTGATGTATGTGGTCCGATGAATATTAAGGCTTGCAACAGGTATCATTATTTTCTGACCTTCACAGATGATTTGAGCAGATATGGGGATATCTACTTGATGAAACATAACTCTGAAACATTTGAACAGTTCAAAGAATTTCAGAGTGAAGTGGAAAATCATCGTGACAAGAAAATAAAAGTTTCTACGATATGAACGCAGAGGTAAAATATTTGAGTTACGAGTTTGGCCTTCAATTAAAACAATGTGAAATAGTTTCACTACTCACGCCACCTGGAACACCATAGTGTAATGGTGTGTCCGAACGTCATAACCGTACTTTATTAGATATAGTGCGATCTATGATGTCTCTTGCCGATCTACCACCATCGTTTTGGGGTTATGCATTAGAGACAGCTGCATTCACGTTAAATAGGGCACCATCTAAATCCGTTGAGACGACACCATGTGAACTATGGTTTGGCAAGAAACCTAAGCTGTCGTTTCTTAAAGTTTGGAGTTGCGATGCTTATGTGAAAAAAGTTTCATCTCGATAAGCTCAAACTCAAATCGGAGAAATATGTCTTCATAGGATACCCAAAGGAGACAGTTGGGTACACCTTCTATCACAGATCCGAAGGCAAGACATTTGTTGCTAAGAATGGATCCTTTCTAGAGAAGGAGTTTCTCTCGAAAGAAGTGAGTGGGAGGAAAGTAGAAAAGTTGATAAGGTAATTGTACCTTCTCCCTCATTGGAAAATAGTTCATCACAGAAATCTGTTCCTGTGACTACTACACCAATTAGTGAGGAAGCTAATGATGATGATCATGCAACTTCAGATCAAGTTACTACCGAATCTCGTAGGTAAACCAGAGTGAGATCCGCACTAGAGTGGTACGGTAATCCTATTCTGGAGGTCATGTTACTTGACCATGACGAACCTACGAACTATGAGGAAGCGATGATGAGCCCAGATTCCGATAAATGGCTTGAGGCCATGAAATCTGAGATAGGATCCATGTATGAGAACAAAGTGTGGACTTTGGTGGACTTGCCCGAGGATCGGCAAGCCATTGATAATAAATGGATCTTCAAGAGGAAGACGGACACGGATAGTAGTGTTACTATCTACAAAGCTAGAATTGTCACAAAAGGTTTTCGACAAGTTCAAGGTGTTGACTACATGAGAGTTTCTCACTCGTATCTATGCTTAAGTCTGTCCGAATCATGTTAGCAATTGCCGCATTTTATGAAATCTGGCAAATGGATAAACAAAACTGCATTCCTTAATGGATTCATTAAAGAAGAGTTGTATGTGATACAACAAGATGGTTTTGTCAATCCTAAAGGTGCTAACAAAAATATGCAAGCTCCAGCGATCCATTTATGGACTGGTGCAAGCATCTCGGAGTTGGAATATACGCTTTGATAAGTTGATCAAAGCATATAGTTTTATACAGACTTGCGGTGAAGCCTGTATTTACAAGAAAGTGAGTGGGAGCACTACAACATTTCTGATAAAGTATATGTGAATGACATATTGTTGATCGGAAATAATGTAGAATTATTCTGCAAAGCATAAAGGAGTGTTTGAAAGGAGTTTTTCAAAGAAAGACCTCGGTGAAGCTGCTTACATATTGAGTATCAAGATCTATAGAGATAGATCAAGATGCTTGATAAGTTTTTTCAATGAGTACATACCTTGACAAGATTTTGAAGTAGCTCAAAATGGAATAGTCAAAGAAAAAGTTTCTTGACTGTGTTACAAGGTGTGAAATTGAGTAAGACTCAAAGCCCGACCACGGCAGAAGATAGAAAGAGAATGAAAGTCATTCCCTATGCCTCAGCCATAGGTTCTATAAAGTATGCCATGCTGTGTACCAGATCTATTGCATACCCTACCACTGAGTTTGGCAAGGGGGTACAATAGTGATCTAGGAGTAGATCACTGGACAGCAGTCAAAATTATCCTTAGTGGAATAAGGATATGTTTCTCGATTACGGAGGTGACAAAAGGTTCGTCGTAAAGGGTTACGTCGATGCAAGTTTTGACACTGATCCAGATGACTCTAAGTCTCAATCTGGATACATATTGAAAGTGGGAGCAATTAGCTAGAGTAGCTCCATGCAGAGCATTGTTGACATAGAAATTTGCAAAATACATGCGGATCTGAATGTGGCAGACCCGTTGACTAAACTTCTCTCACAAGCAAAACATGATCACTTTTTGGGTATTAATCACATAGAGATGTGAACTAGATTATTGAATCTAGTAAACCCTTTGAGTGTTAGTCACATGGAGATGTGAACCAATCACATAAAGATGTGAACTATTGATGTTAAATCACATGGCGATGTGATCTAGATTATTGACTCTAGTGCAAGTGGGAGACTGAAGGAAATATGCCCTAGAGGAAATAATAAAGTTATTATTTATTTCCTTATATCATGATAAATGTTTATTATTTATGCTAGAATTGTATTAACCGGAAACATAATACATGTGTGAATACATAGACAAACAGAGTGTCACTAGTATGCCTCTACTTGACTAGCTCGTTAATCAAAGATGGTTATGTTTCCTAACCATGGACAAAGAGTTGGTATTTGATTAACGGGATCACATCATTAGTTGAATGATCTGATTGACATGACCCATTCCATTAGCTTAGCGCCCGATCGTTTAGTATGTTGCTATTGCTTTCTTCATGACTTATACATGTTCCTATGACTATGAGATTATACAACTCCCGTTTGTCAGAGGAACACTTTATGTGCTACCAAACGTCACAACGTAACTGGGTGATTATAAAGGAGCTCTACAGGTGTCTCCAAAGGTACATGTTGGGTTGGCGTATTTCGAGATTAGGATTTGTCACTCCGAATGTCGGAGAGGTATCTCTGGGCCCTCTCGGTAATGCACATCACTTAAGCCTTGCAAGCATTGCAACTAATGAGTTAGTTGCGGGGTGATATATTACGGAACGAGTAAAGAGACTTGCCGGTAACGAGATTGAACTAGGTATTGGATACCGACGATCGAATCTCGGGCAAGTAACATACCGATGACAAAGGGAACAACGTATGTTGTTATGCGGTCTGACCGATAAAAGATCTTCGTAGAATATGTAGGAACCAATATGGGCATCCAGGTCGCGCTATTGGTTATTGACCGGAGACGTGTCTCGGTCATGTCTACATTGTTCTCGAACCCGTAGGGTCCGCACGCTTAAGGTTTCGATGACAGTTATATTATGAGTTTATGAGTTTTGATGTACCGAAGGAGTTCGGAGTCCCGGATGAGATCGGGGACATGACGAGGAGTCTCGAAATGGTCGAGACGTAAAAATCGATATATTGGACGACTATATTCGGACATCGGAAAGGTTCCGAGTGATTCGAGTATTTTTCGGAGTACCGGAGAGTTACGGGAATTCGCCAGGAGAAGTATTGGGCCTTATTGGGCCATACGGGAAAGAGAGAGGGGCTACCTAGGGCAGGCCGCGCGCCCCCCAAGGCCTAGTCCGAATTGGACTAGGGGGAGGGGCTGCGCCCCTTCCTTGTTTCCTACTCCTACTACATGAAAGGACTCCTAGTTGGACTAGGAAAGGGGGAATCCTACTCCCGGTGGGAGTAGGACTCCCCTAGGCGCGCCATAGAGAGGGCCGGCCCTCCCCTCCTCCACTCCTTTATATACGGGGGCAGGGGGCATTGATGAAGCTATGAACCTAGGGTAGGGGCACGGACCCGTCCTAAAGAGCCCTACCCGAGGACATCCCTAGAAGAAGTCACCTTTCAATCAACTTGAAGGTATCCCACTCGACGGGTTCAAGACACTCGACCAAGAAGCTATCACTCGACCATGAAGCCAACCACTCGACTGCCAGAAGACCTAAAGTCACTCCGCAAGCAAACGGTCGGCTATTAAGTAGTCTTTATGGTCATTATAGCACTTTATTAGAGGTGTTACCAGTAACGCCCAACCTTAAATGTACCTAAAACCCTACATTACTGAGGGCAGGAGGGGGCCGACGAACTCTATATAAGCCACCCCCTCCTCAGTATGAAGGGTTCGCACCCTTGTTATCTACACACGCATAATCCAATCGACCGCCTCCGGGCACCGAGACGTAGGGCTGTTACTTCCTCTGAGAAGGGCCTGAACTCGTAAACCTTGCGTGCTTACAACTTCCCAATAGCTAAGGTCTAGCCTCTTCATACACACCCCTACCTCACTGTCAGACTTAGAACCACGACAGTTGGCGCCCACCGTGGGGCATTAGTCTTAGCGCCTAATTGGAGAAGTTGCGATTTTTCCGATCCATTTGATCATGGTTTCCTGCGGAGTTTTGGCGGAGGGCCGCGAGATCCATCTCGGCGCGCTCACCTTCATCGCCGACGACTCCGCCTGGCTCCAGGAGGCGCCGCTCGACATCGACGCGCTCCCCGTCCGCGGTGCGACGCACTTCCGCGCGTGCGTTCGTGGCGTCCTCCTGCGGCAGCCGTCGACCCAATATCGGTCGGCCCCCGTGTCGTCTCCCCGCCCCGTCTCCCACCAGCGCAAGCGCTCAGGTCGGTCGAGACTCCAGCGGTGGGTGAGGCACGCCGTGGCCCGCCAGTCGGCGGCCCCACAAGTCGCGGCAATCGAGCCCGACGAATCCCTCTGCGGCCTGTTCGATCTGTCGAATGGCTCCGCGGAGACCGCATCCGAGTGCGATAGCAGCGACCCTTTGGCTGAGGTTCTGGCGGTCGAGGGGACACACAATCCTCCCGGATTCCATCGCGCTGATGGTGGTGCGGATAGAGGCGATCCGTTGCATCCCCACGACGAGTACCTCCCCGAACCTCTTACGTCATTGCAGCGAGAGGAGCTTCGCCGCCGGAACATGGACGCGCTCCACACTCCTATTGTCGGAGAAACCCCCGAGGCCCGGGCCTTGGAGGACGCGCGCTTGGCTAACCTGGCCGAGCACACTCGACTGGAAAATCTACAGCGAGTACTCGACGAGCAAGCACGTCAGCGGGCTCCCGAGTCCAGTCGACGACAGCAAGCTCCTGAATCCAGTCGACGTCAGCTCTTCCCGCCGCCGCAGGTATACCGAACTCCAGTTCAGAATTTGGCCGCCGCGGCCCGCATAGCAGAGTCAATTCAGCCCTCCCAGTCAGAGGCTGGCAGGGGCTTGTTGTATATCAGAGCATTGCTCCGAGCGGTGGGAAATCAGAATTCCGCCGTCTCTCAGTCGCGGAACAGGATCCATAGTCGATCCGTTGCAACAGAAACAGTCCAGTCGGCTCACAGCCTGAGATCGCCCCCGAGGCGTGAGGGACGTGGGGACCGACACGATCAGTACAGGAGAAATGAGCAGCATGATCACCGACCCGACCGTGATGATCGACGTCGAGTGCCATCCCCTCCCCCGAGGAGTGGGTCGTATGCACCTCGACATCGAGATGACAGGCGCCCCCATAATGTTGGGCAGAGGATCCCAGTCGACCCCAGGGACCCAGGCTTTGACGCGAGATCCATCCTCGTTCAAGGTTTGGTGGACAGGAACAGGGCTCATCGAGAGGGCCACAACAGAGATACGCCCACCAGCAGCAGGGCACATGCTTCGGGGCCTGAATGTTTCAGTCAAGCCATCAGGGCCGCGGTGATCCCTCCCAACTTCAGGCTGGCGGCTGGAGTCAGCAAGTTCACCGGTGAATCCAAGCCTGACACATGGCTCGAAGATTACCGAGTGGCTGTGCAGATTGGCGGTGGCAATGATGAGGTGGCCATGAAGCATTTACCTCTCATGTTGGAAGGCTCAGCCAGAGCATGGCTGAATCAGTTGGCACCCAGGAGCATTTACACTTGGGAGGACCTCGCCCGAGTGTTTATCACAACCTTCGAAGGAACGTGCAAGCGCCCTGCAGGCCTTACAGAGTTGCGGTCTTGCGTGCAGAAACCGAATGAAACACTGAGGGAATACATCCAGAGGTGGATCACACTGCACCACTCGGTCGAGAACATGCCAGACCATCAAGTAGTTTGCGCTTTCAAGGAAGGCGTCAAATACAGAGAGTTGAATCTGAAGTTCGGTCGAACTGGAGAGATGTCCCTGAATCGGATGATGGAGATTGCCACCAAGTACGCTAATGGTGAAGACGAGGGCAGACTCCGAAGTGGCAAACTCAAATCAGTCGCCCAAGAAACCGGAGGAAACTCCAGTCGGAAGCAGAAGCGGAAGGCCGAGCCAGCCGCCCCTGGGGAGGCCCTGGCTGTGGCCCAGGGAAACTTCAAGGGGAAACCCAAGGGCACATGGAAGCCCAAGAAAGTTAAGGATCAGGATGGGAATGATGTTTTGGACCTGCCATGTCACATCCACACCAAGAAAGATGAAGAGGGTAATTTTATTTTCCCAAAGCATACCACTCGAAAGTGCCGGCTCCTGATCTAGCAGTTTCAGGGCAAGCAGCCCAAGGATAAGGAAAAGGAACCAGACAGAGTTGAGGACAAGGATGATAGTGACGATGGATACCCCCAAGTCAATTCCACCTTGATGATTTTGGCTGATGTCGAAAGCAAAAGTCGACTGAAAGTCACTAACCGTGAGGTGAACATGGTTGCTCCGGCAACACCTAGTTACCTCAAGTGGTCTCAGACTGCCATCACATTCGACCAGTCTGATCACCCGACGCACATTGCCACCCCAGGGAGGCAAGCTTTGGTGGTCGACCCAGTCGTCGAAGGCACTCGACTGACCAAAGTCCTGATGGATGGCGGCAGTGGCCTGAACATACTGTATGCTGAAACTTTGAAAGGAATGGGCATTCCGATGTCCAGACTCAACACCAGTAATATGAGCTTCCACGGAGTCATTCCTGGGAAGAAAGCCGAGTCACTCGGCCAGATTGCTCTCGATGTGGTTTTTGGTGATTCAAAGAATTACCGCAAGGAAAAGTTGACATTTGAGGTTGTGGACTTCCAGAGTGCTTATCACGCCATTTTGGGCAGGCCAGCTTACGCACGCTTCATGGCTCGACCATGTTACGTGTATCTTAAATTAAAGATGCCTGGCCCCAAAGGTGTGATCACTGTTATGGGCAACCGGAAGAAAGCAGAAGAGTGTTTTCAGAAGGGATCAAAGATCGCTAACGCTCAGATGGCAGTGGTCGAGCTGAAAGAGTACCAAAAGACTGCCGATCCGAGTGAATTGCTGCGAGCTAAGAAGCCTGCCTCCGAGTCAGCTTTTCAGTCGGCTGGTGAAACAAAGACAGTCCACATTCACCCGACCGACCCCGACGCTGCTCCGACTCACATCTCGACGACGCTCGACTCCAAATAGGAAGAAGCGCTCATCCGGCTCCTCCGTGAGAACTGAGACATCTTTGCATGGAAACCCTCTGACATGCCTGGAGTTCCCAGGGGGCTGGCTGAGCACCGTCTGCGAGTCGACCCAAAATTCAAGCCCGTGAAGGAACATCTTCGACGGTCCGCCGTCCAGAAGAAGCAAGCCATTGGCGAGGAGGTGGCTCGGCTCTTAGCAGCTGAGTTCATCCGAGAGATTTACCACTCCGAGTGGCTCGCCAATGTCGTCATGGTCCCCAAGAAGGACAAGTCACTCCGCATGTGCATCGATTTCAAACATATCAATCGGGCCTGCCCGAAAGATCATTTTCCTCTCCCTCGCATCGACCAAATAGTCGACTCAACTGCGGGATGCGATAGATTGTCTTTTCTAGATGCCTATTCCGGGTACCATCAGATCCGTCTATATGGGCCCGACGAGATCAAAACGGCTTTCATCACTCCATTCGGATGCTTCTGTTACGTCACCATGCCATTCGGCCTCAAGAACGCCGGAGCCACATTCATGAGAATGATCCAGAAGTGTTTACTCACTCAAATCAGTCGGAATGTGGAGGCATACATGGATGATATTGTGGTCAAGTCCCGGAAAGGTTCTGCCCTACGGGCTGACCTCGCCGAAACCTTTGCCAACCTCAGGAGGTACGATATCAAGCTCA
The DNA here is from genome assembly GCA_034509565.1 of Triticum monococcum. Lineage (NCBI taxonomy): Eukaryota > Viridiplantae > Streptophyta > Magnoliopsida > Poales > Poaceae > Triticum > Triticum monococcum. The sequence continues at coordinate 577,727,938 of CM067847.1, forward strand.
ATCCATCAAAGTGCACTTTCGGGGTTCCAGGTGGAAAGTTACTCGGTTTTCTCGTTTCCGAACGGGGGATCGACGCCAATCCTGAAAAAATTGGCACCATACTCCGGATGAAGCGTCCTGTACGCGTGCACGATGTCCAAAAGCTTACAGGCTGCTTGGCCGCTCTAAGTCGATTCATTTCTCGACTCGGTGAAAAGGCGTTGCCTCTTTACCGACTGATGAAGAAGTCTGACAAGTTCGAGTGGACTCCAGAAGCTGATGCAGCGTTTGCAGAGCTCAAAGCTCTACTCTCCACCCAGCCAGTGCTTGCTGCCCCAATCAGCAAAGAGCCTCTGCTGCTTTACATTGCAGCCACAGGACAAGTTGTCAGTACAGTACTTACGGTCGAGCGGGAAGAGGAAGGAAAGGCCTTCAAAGTTCAACGCCCAGTATATTATGTGTCTGAAGTTTTGACCCCTTCAAAACAAAGATACCCCCACTACCAGAAGCTTGTATATGGGATTTATATGACCACGAAGAAAGTTGCACATTATTTCTCTGACCACTCCATTACAGTCGTCAGCGACGCCCCACTATCAGAGATCCTGCATAACAGAGACGCAACTGGTCGAGTGGCCAAGTGGGCGATTGAACTTCTTCCCTTAGATATCAAGTTTGAAGCAAAGAAGGCTATCAAGTCCCAAGCAATCGCGGATTTCATTGCCGAGTGGATTGAACAGCAACTTCCGACTCAAGTTCACTCGGAGCACTGGACCATGTTCTTCGATGGATCCAAGATGCTGAATGGTTCGGGCGCGGGAGTAGTCCTAGTCTCCCCCCGAGGAGATAAGCTCAGATATGTTCTCCAGATTCACTTCGATTCCTCCAATAACGAAGCAGAGTATGAGGCACTTTTGTATGGGTTGCGCATGGCCATTTCACTCGGCATCCGTCGCCTCATGGTCTATGGCGACTCAGATTTGGTGGTTAATCAAGTGATGAAGGAGTGGGACATCAGGAGTCCGGCAATGACTGGGTATTGCAATGCAGTGCGAAAGCTAGAAAAGAAATTCGAGGGGTTAGAGCTTCATCACATCCCCCGACTGAAAAATCAGGTAGCTGACGATTTGGCAAAGATAGGCTCCAAGAGAGAAGCCATTCCCAGCAACGTGTTCTTGGAACACATTCACTCACCGTCAGTCCAAGAGGATCCTTTCACAGAAGAAGCCCCGCAGCCGAAAAGTGCCACAGATCCGACTGAAGTTGAAGTACCTGCAGTGGTCGACCTAATCATGGAAGTCTTGGCAATCACCCCCGACTGGACAATACCGTACATCGCGTATATCCTAAGGAAAGAACTCCCGGAAGACGAGGAGGAGGCTCGACAGATCGTCCGCCGATCCAAAGCCTTCACAGTCATAAGGGGACAGCTGTATAGAGAGAGCACGACTGGAGTCGGTCAGAAATGCATAACACCAGAAGAGGGTCAGATAATCCATAATGATATCCACTCGGGGACCTGTGGTCACCATGCGTCCTCTCGGACTATTGTGGCTAAAGCATACCGAGCTGGATTTTACTGGCCAAGAGCAAATGAGATGGCAAAAGAGATAGTCGACAAGTGTGAAGGGTGCCAGTTCTACTCCAACATGTCGCACAAGCCTGCATCAGCCCTGAAGACCATTCCACTCGTCTATCCCTTTGCCGTTTGGGGATTGGACATGGTTGGTCCACTAAGAACGGGCAGGAGTGGATTCACTCATGTGCTTGTGGCAGTCGACAAATTTACCAAATGGATCGAAGCTAAGCCCATCAAGAACCTCGATGCTTGCACTGCTATCAGTTTCGTCAGAGGGTTAACATTCAGATATGGAGTCCCGCATAGCATCATCACTGATAACGGGTCAAACTTTGATTCGGACAAGTTCAGAGCTTTTTGCGCCTCTCAAGGCACACGAGTCGACTACGCATCGGTCGCCCATCCCCAGTCGAATATACAGGCTGAGAGAGCGAATGGTCTGATTCTCAAAGGGCTAAAGCCTCGATTGATGCGCGATCTCAAGCACGCGGCAGGCGCTTGGGTCGACGAGCTTCCGTCAGTTCTGTGGGGATTAAGGACCACCCCTAACCGGTCGACTGGAAGAACTCCATTCTTTCTGGTTTATGGAGCCGAAGCAGTCCTGCCGAGTGATCTTCTTCATAATGCACCCAGAGTTGAACTTTACACCAAAGATGAGGCAGAACAGGCCCGGCAAGACGCAGTCGACCTCTTAGAAGAAGAAAGGGAGATGGCCATGATCAGATCGACCATTTATCAGCAAGACTTGCGCCGTTTTCATGCCCGGAATGTGAAAAGTCGAGCCTTCCAAGAAGGAGATCTGGTCCTCTGAGTGGATCAACAAAAGCCGCACAAACTTGCTCCTACTTGGGAAGGCCCCTTCATAGTCACCAGAGTCCTCCACAATGGAGCATACCACCTCTACAATGTCGATCGCCAGATCGACGAGCCACGACCTTGGAACGCGGAACTGCTCCGCCCCTTTTACACCTGAGTTCTCCCTTAGATGAGATGTAATAAGGAAAAAATATAACTTCTACAGTTCATTTTTATCAAAGACAAGAGTGTTCCAATAATGGCTGTCACTTTGTTTGCATACAAAACCCCCCCAGTGGGTGACTTGGCTATGAATCCGTTTCGCCTAAGTTTGAAAAATCCTACCGAGTGGAGAGCAAACCTCCCACTCGGGGGCTTAGCTGCAGTCCAGTACCCGCCTAAGTTCTCCCACTCGGAAACTTAGCTGTAGTCAAGCACTCGCCTAAGTTTGAAAAAATCCTACCGAGTGGAGAGCAAACCTCCCACTTGGGGGCTTAGCTGCAGTCCAGTACTCGCCTAAGTTCTCCCACTCGGAAACTTAGCTGCGGTCAAGCACTCGCCTAAGTTTGAAAAAATCCTACCGAGTGGAGAGCAAACCTCCCACTCGGGGGCTTAGCTGCAGTCCAGTACTCGCCTAAGTTCTCCCACTCAGAAACTTAGCTGCAGTCAAGCACTCGCCTAAGTTTGAAAAAATCCTACCAAGTGGAGAGCAAACCTCCCACTCGGGGGCTTAGCTGCAGTCCAGTACTCGCCTAAGTTCTCCCACTCGAAAACTTAGCTGCGGTCAAGCACTCGCCTAAGTTTGAAAAAAATCCTACCGAGTGGAGAGCAAACCTCCCACTCAGGGGCTTAGCTGCAGTCCAGTACTCGCCTAAGTTCTCCCACTCGGAAACTTAGCTGCAGTCAAGCACTCGCCTAAGTTTGAAAAAATCCTACCGAGTGGAGAGCAAACCTCCCACTCGGGGGCTTAGCCGCAGTCCAGTACTCGCCTAAGTTCTCCCACTCGGAAGCTTAGCTGCGGTCGAGCACTCGCCTAAGTTTGAAAAAACCCTACCGAGTGGAGAGCAAACCTCGCACTCGGGGACTTAGCTGCAGTCCAGCACTCGTCCAAATACAAGACCAAAGTCCCACACGACAGATCAAAACCACGAAGATATTCAGCAAGAAATCAAGTTCGGATAAAGCCTAAAAGGTCCCAGACCTCAAATCAAAGTACTCGAGCCCTCGGCTCGGCAGAGTTTAAACGGTTACAAATCCACTCGGCATTCCGAGGCAAATTTAAGGAGAAGCATAAAAGTTTTCATTCCTCGGGTGGAGGACTGGCAGGGGCGACAAACTCATCCAGGTCGATTCCGTCCGCAATACGGGTGGCAGCAGCAATAAAAGTCTCCATGAAGTCTTGAAAGCTGTGCCTCTTGGTATTGGCGACTTGGATGGCGGCCAGCTTCTTTTCTCGCGCCTCCTTGCAGTGGACGCGGACTAAAGATAGAGCCGCATCAGCACCGCACCGAGCAGAAGACTTCTTCCACTCCTGCACTCGGTCAGGGATTCTGTCAAGTCGAGTCATCAAAGACTCGAGATCGTTCTAGAGCGTAGACTCTGGCCAAAGTGTCGGGTCGATCCGCGACATGGCAACCTTCAGCCGAGCCAAGTAATCCACGGCGCCATCGATACGAGATTCCAGTCGGAGCAGATTCATGGCAGCGTCATCATTCACTGGAGAACTGATTGGGTCCAAACCCGTTTCAATCCGCCCAGTCTCCTCTTCAAAGTTCTGGCAAAACTTTGCATACACGACCCAAGGATAAGTCAATTCTCACAGACTGAGTCGACACAAAAGAAAACCAGTCAGAATTGAATGCGCACCTTCAAGCTTGATGTACAACTTCTTGGCGAGGCTCCTCAAGTAGCTCTCCTGGTCGTCCCTCCTGCGAGCGACGCCTTCCATCTGCTCGCTCAGGGAGAGGTTCTCCTTCTTCCAACGTGAGCACTCCCTGTTGGCTTCATTCAGAGCAGTCTTCAGCCTAGTATTCTCATCTTCTATTTGGCTGACCGAAGCCAGCTTCTGTTCAGCCAGAGCAATCTTGTCGTCAGCCTCCTTGTGGGAAGCAGCCAAGTCCCGATCCTTCTTCGCCAGGGCCTCGCTCAGTTCTCCTGCAAAAGAAACGATGATTGGTTCAGAAACAGCAGAAGGGTACTCAAGCCTAAAAACAAAACCAGTCGACAAAGTCGTCTTACCAGCAACGCCATCTCTGACCTTCTGCAGCTCTGTTCTGGCCAGCTCCAGATCGAGGTTCAGTTGGATCCGCTGCTTCTCCAACTCAGCATAGCGAGATGCAAGTTCACAGGATTTCTGCAAAAGGAAAAATTAGTCGACAGACATCCAAGATAAGTTGCTTCTGAGTAACTGAGGAAAAAAGATGACGTTTCTAAGACTACAGCCGAATCAAAAACATTCAACAGTAGTCTCGGGGACTACACCCAGTGGGTGCACTCAGCGTGCCCCCACTGGTTCAAAAAAAAAACAGAGCGAAAAGTCGACTGTCCGCAGTCGACCAGATCTAGATCCATTCGACATGGCCTGACCATACCAAGAAAAGGAATACAGATACAGAAACACAATGTAAAGACTACAGTCGACTGCCAGCAGTCCACCATAGTCTCGGGGACTACACCCAGTGGGTGCACTCAGCGTGCCCCCACTAGTCCAAGAAGGGGTAAACACACCCACTGGGTGTACAGATACAAAGATCTTCAAAAAAAAGGAGGAGAAAGACTCTTCAAACGATCAAGTGTCAAGTCGACTGACCTGGACGTTGCTCTGAAGCGCCGAACTTGCGTCATAGGCTGCCTGGCTGGCCTCCCGAGCCTTCTTCACCTGCTCCATCATGACCCCCGCCTGGCGTATAGCCTCCTTCACAGCAGCCACTTCGTCCTCAGGGACGGGGTATGCGACAAAAAGCGAAGTTGGATCTGCAGTCGACGCCGAAGGCTGCGCACTCGACAGAGGATTGGCAAAAGTCACAGAAGCCCGAGGGGCGTCGCCACCATCCCGAGCCACGGTCTCAGGCGCCGGAGTAGGCTGGGGAGTCCTGTCGGCCGACGACCTCTTGGTCCTCCTCATCCTCAGCGGTTCGTTGTCGTCGTCATCCGGGAGGTCGATAACATGAGGAGGGGCTGCAAGGGAAACTTTCAATCGACCAAAATCGCAAGAAATGACCAGTCGACTCAAAAATAGGACGTCAGTAATCGTACCAGGGTTGGAGGTAACAGCGTCCCCCATCTCTTGGTCGTCGTCCTTGGCAGAGACCTCAGAGGTAGCAGCGCTGCAAATTTTGAAAAGTCAGTCAGTTGGCTCAATGAATCGACCAAGGATCCGTCCACGGTCGACGAAGGAAAACAAGATTTATTACCCGGAAATGGTAGGGACGGCTATCTTCATCTTGGGCAAAGCCTTGGGCGGCTTGGACAGCGTCGTGCGTGGTTGCTTGGGGACCTTCCCAGTCGGTGTTGGAGAAGAAGTCCGAGGGCGTTTTGACGACGGCCCAACAGAGGCAGTCGCCTTGCCACGTTCCTGCGCCGGGTCATGTGCGAGCTTGGATCGCCTCTCCGGACGGGGGGGGGGGGGGGGTCGACCTCCTCCTCCTCCTCTTCGCTGGAGAAGATGTCATCGCCTCCCTCTCCTTCACCATCAGACTCCCACTTGCCTTGGTCATCCCCGCTCTCGCCTCCGCTCCCTTCCCCTTCCTCAGTCGACCCCTGTGCCCTGTTGGGCATCGAGTACATCTTAGTGGTCGCCTGGAAAACAGCAGACAAAACGAAAGTCAATCGACCTACCCAAAAGAAGACCAACGAAGATTTCAGTCGGGAGCATAAAGACACACCTGGTCAACCTCGTACGAACTGTCGAGTGGAATGACCCTCCTGGCTCCTCGGGGGTTGTCCTTGTTCCCCGTGATGCTTGACAGCCACCCCTCCAACATCTCGTCAGTGACCTCCTCCGGGTGGATCCGAGTGGTGTCCTCGAGGCTAGAGTACAGCCACATCGGGTGGTCACGAGCCTGGAGCGGTTGGATTCGCCTCTTGAGGAAGACTTCCAGCAGATCCATTCCCGTCACACCCTCGCGGACAAGTTCAACCACTCGACCCGCCAGTACCTTGACCTGGGCTTTTTCTTCCGACGTCACCTTCATAGAAGCAGGCTTTTCGGCTCGGTCGAGAGAGAAAGGCGGGAGACCAGCCGACTGCCCTGGAGTCACCAGGTCCTGGCAGTAGAACCAAGTCACCTGCCAACCTCGGACCGACTCCGGGAAAGTAATGGATGGGAAATAGCTCTTCCCCCTTGTTTGGATCGCCAAGCCCCCACACAACTGGATCACTTGCGTCTTCTCATCACTCAACTTGGCCTTCTTGACCGACTGAGAGCGACAAGTGAAAATGTGCTTGAAAAGTCCCCAGTGTGGGCGGCAACCCAGGAACGCCTCACACATAGAAATGAAAGCGGCGAGTTAGACAATGGAGTTGGGGGTAAAGTGATGGAGCTGCGCTCCAAAGAAGTTCAAGAAGTTTCGGAAGAAAGAATGGGGCGGCAGAGAAAACCCTCAGTCGATGTGAGTGGCCAGAAGCACGCACTCACCGTCGCGAGGTTGAGGTTCGATCTCTCCCCCCGGAAGACGCGCGGCTTTGTGGGGAATGGCTCCCCCCTCAACCATGTCATCGAGATCCTCCTGCCGGAGCACCGATGGCATCCAGTCGCCCTGGATCCAACCTTTGGGCAGGGCCGTCCGGGAGGAAGATCCGCCGCGCGCAAACTTCTTCCCCTTCCCCGCCGCCGCCGCCTTCTTCGCGCACTCCAGAGCAGTCGTCTTGCCCTTCACCATCGTCGCCGGCGAGATCTCGAACAGGTTTGCGGTGGTTGGGCGAGAGCGAAGGCAGCGGAAGAGGTTACGAAGAAAGAGAGGAAGAAGGAGAAGAGAAGAGCACGCGCACTGTTGGAGGACTCCAAGCCGGCAACTTATAAGGGGCCGCTTCCGAGTGGCTGACCAGTAGGCCCAGGCTATCCAGTCAAATCCCGCGGCAGGCACGCGCGCAGTACGTGGCGAAACAGACGACGCGGAGATCGAGGAGCCTTCACATTGTCACTTCCGATTACTGCGGCCGCCCCCATTCCGCGCGCTTCCCAAAAAATCCGAATCCCATGATATCTGCTGGTTGCAGAACAATTTGTCAAAATAGAAAACCTCGCGCGCACCGGCGCTCGGTACATCACAGGTAAAGAAATCCACTCGACGAAAGGCCTGGAACGGATCAAGGCGACTGAAAGAGGTTGATGACGTCATCCGTGGCGGTCGACCCGGAACGAAGCACTCATATAACCCAAAGAATCAGTCGGAAAGGTCACTAACCCTTTTCTCACTCTAGCCTCGATCCATTCGGGGGCTAATGATGAAGCTATGAACCTAGGGTAGGGGCACGGACCCGTCCTAAAGAGCCCTACCCAAGGACATCCCTAGAAGAAGTCACCTATCAATCAACTTGAAGGTATCCCACTCGACGGGTTCAAGACACTCGACCAAGAAGCTATCACTCGACCATGAAGCCAACCACTCGACTGCCAGAAGACCTAAAGTCACTCCGCAAGCAAACGGTCGGCTATTAAGTAGTCTTTATGGTCATTATAGCACTTTATTAGAGGCGTTAACAGTAACGCCCAACCTTAAATGTACCTAAAACCCTACATTACTGAGGGCGGGAGGGGGCCGGCGAACTCTATATAAGCCACCCCCCTCCTCAGTATGAAGGGTTCGCACCCTTGTTATCTACACACGCATAATCCAATCGACCACCTCCGGGCACCGAGACGTAGGGCTGTTGCTTCCTCCAAGAAGGGCCTGAACTCGTAAACCTTGCGTGCTTACAACTTCCCAATAGCTAAGGTCTAGCCTCTTCATACACACCCCCCTACCTCACTGTCAGACTTAGAACCACGACAGGCACCCCAGAAACACAAAAGTTGATCCACGTGATCGTATTCTTAGCCGTGTGCGGTGCCCCCTTCCACCATAGTCCTCGATAATATTGTAGCAGTGCTTAGGCAAAGCCCTACGATGGTAGTACATCAAGATCGTCACCACGCCGTCGTGCTGACGGAACTCTTCCCCGACACTTTGATGGATCGGAGTCCGGGGATTGTCATCGAGCTGAACGTGTGCTAAAACTCGGAGGTGCCATAGTTTCGGTGCTTGATCGGTCGGCCCGTGAAGATGTACGACTACATCAACCAAACGCTTCCGTTGTCGATCTACAAGGGTACGTAGATCACACTCTCCCCTCTCATTGCTATGCATCACCATGATCTTGCATGTGCGTAGGAATTTTTTTGAAATTACTACGTTCCCCAACAGACGATAGGAAGATTATTGATGTAGTCGCCATCACGATCCTTGCCCCGGCAGCACTCCGGCACCTCTTCCCATTGCAAGATAAATAGATCGAACCCACTACCGGGCACCTCTTCCCATTGCCAGACAAAACCCAAATATCAGAGAAGAAATACGAGGCTATAAGAGATCATGCATAAAAGAGATCAAAGAAACTCAAATACTTTCATGGATATAAAAACATAGATCTGATCATAAACTCGAAGTTCATCGATCCCAACAAACACGCCGCAAAAGAGTTACATCATATGGATCTCCAAGAGACCATTGTATTGAGGATCAAGAGAGAGAGAGAGATGAAGCCATCTAGCTACTAACTACGGACCTGAAGGTCTACAAATAACTACTCACGCATCATCAGAGAGGCACCAATGGAAGTGGTGAACCCCTCCATGATGGTGTCTAGATTGGATCTGGTGTTTTTTGGACTCTACAATGACTGGATGAATATTTCGTCGACTCCCCTAGGGTTTTGGGAATATTTGGGTATTTATAGAGCAAAAAGGTGGTCCCGGGGCACCCGAGGTGGTCACAACATGTTGGGGAATGTAGCAGAATTTTAAAATTTTCTACACATCACCAAGATCAATCTATGGAGTCATCTAGCAATGAGGGAAAGGGGAGTGCATCTACATACCCTTGTAGATCACGAGCGGAAGCGTTCAAGAGAATGGGGTTGATGGAGTCGTACTCGTCGTGATCCAAATCACCGATGACCAAGTGCCGAACGGACGGCACCTCCGCGTTCAACACACGTACGGTTGGGAAGACGTATCCTCCTTCTTGATCCAGCAAGGGGAAGGAGAGGGTGATGGAGATCCAGCAGCACGACGGCGTGGTGGTGGAAGCAGCGGTGATCTCGGCAGGGCTTCGCCAAGCTCTAACGAGAGAGAGAGGTGTTACGAGGGGAGAGGCAGGGGCCAGGGACTTGGGTACGACTGCCCTCCCCCCACACTATATATAGGGCCCCGAGGGAGGGCGCCGGCCCTAGGAGATGGGATCTCCAAGGGGGGGGGGGCGGCGGCCAAGGGGGACTTGCCCCCCAATCCAAGTGGGGCGCCCCCACCCCTAGGGTTTCCAACCCTAGGCGCAGGGGGAGGCCCATGGGGGGCGCACCAGCCCACCAGGGGCTGGTTCCCTTCCCACTTCAGCCCATGGGGCCCTCCGGCATAGGTGGCCCCACCCGGTGGACCCCCGGGACCCTTTCGGTGGTCCCGGTACAATACCGATTACCCCCGAAACTTTCCCGATGGCTGAAACTGGACTTCCTATATATAAATCTTCACCTCCGGACCATTCCGGAACTCCTCGTGACGTCCAGGATCTCATCCGGGACTCCGAACAACTTTCGGGTTACCGCATACTAATATCTCTACAACCCTAGCGTCACCGAACCTTAAGTGTGTAGACCTTATGGGTTCGGGAGACACGCAGACATGACCGAGACGACTCTCCGGTCAATATCCAACAGCGGGATCTGGATACCCATGTTGGCTCCCACATGTTCCATGACGATCTCATCGGATGAACCACGATGTCAAGGATTCAATCAATCCTGTATTCAATTCCCTTTGTCAATCGGTACGTTACTTGCCCGAGATTCGATCGTCGGTATCCCAATATCTCGTTCAATCTTGTTACCCGCAAGTCACTTTACTCGTACCGTAATGCATGATCTTGTGACCAAACACTTGGTCACATTGAGCTCATTATGATGATGCATTACCGAGTGGGCCCAGAGATACCTCCCTGTCATACGGAGTGACAAATCCCAGTCTCGATCCGTGTCAACCCAACAGATACTTTCCTGGATACCTGTAGTATACCTTTATAGTCACCCAGTTACGTTGTGACGTTTGGTACACCCAAAGCACTCCTACGGCATCCAGTAGTTACACGATCTCATGGTCTAAGGAAATGATACTTGACATTGGAAAAGCTCTAGCAAACGAACTACACGATCTTGTGCTATGCTTAGGATTGGGTCTTGTCCATCACATCATTCTCGTAATGATGTGATTCCGTTATCAATGACATCCAATGTCCATAGCCAGGAAACCATGACTATCTGTTGATCAACGAGCTAGTTAACTAGAGGCTCACTAGGGACATGTTATGGTCTATATATTCACACATGTATTATGATTTCCGGATAACACAATTAAAGCATGAATAACAAAAAATTATCATGAATAAGGAAATATAATAACAATCATTTTATTATTGCCTCTAGGGCATATTTCCAACAGTCTCCCACTTGCACTAGAGTCAATAATCTAGTTACATTGTGATGAATCGAACACCCATAGAGTTCTGGTGTTGATCATGTTTTGCTCGCGGAAGAGGTTTAGTCAATGGATCTGCGACATTCAGATCCGTATGTACTTTGCAAATATCTATGTCTCCATCTTGAACATTTTCACGAATGGAGTTGAAGCGACGCTTGATGTGCCTGGTCTTCTTGTGAAACCTGGGCTCCTTGGCAAGGGAAAAAGCTCCAGTGTTGTCACAGAAGAGAGTGATCGGCCCCGACGCATTGGGTATGACTCCTAGGTCGGTGATGAACTCCTTCATCCAGATTGCTTCATGCGCTGCCTCCGAGGCTGCCATGTACTCTACTTCACATGTAGATCCCGCCACGACGCTTTGCTTGCAACTGCACCAGCTTACTACCCCACCATTCAAAATATACACATATCCGGTTTGTGACTTAGAGTCATCCAGATCTGTGTCGAAGCTAGCGTCGACGTAACCCTTTACGACGAGCTCCTCGTCACCTCCATATACGAGAAACATATCCTTAGTCCTTTTCAGGTACTTCAGGATGTTCTTGACCGCTATCCAGTGTTCCATGCCGGGATTACTTTGGTACCTTGCTACCAAACTTACGGCAAGGTTTACATCAGGTCTGGTACACAGCATGGCATACATGATAGACCCTATGGCTGAGGCATAGGGGACGACACTCATCTTTTCTCTATCTTCTGCCGTGGTCGGACATTGAGCTGAGCTCAATTTCACACCTTGCAACACAAGTAAGAACCCCTTCTTGGACTGATCCATATTGAACTTCTTCAATATCTTATCAAGGTATGTGCTTTGTGAAAGACCTATGAGGCGTCTCGATCTATCTCTATAGATCTTGATGCCTAATATGTAAGCAGCTTCTCTAAGGTCCTTCATTGAAAAACACTTATTCAAGTAGGCCTTAATACTGTCCAAAAGTTCTATATCATTTCCCATCAAAAGTATGTCATCCACATATAATATGAGAAATGCTACAGAGCTCCCACTCACTTTCTTGTAAACGCAGGCTTCTCCATAAGTCTGCATAAACCCAAACACTTTGATCATTTCATTAAAGCGAATGTTCCAACTCCGAGATGCTTGCACCAGCCCATAGATGGAGCGCTGGAGCTTGCATACCTTGTTAGCATTCTTAGGATCGACAAAACCTTCCGGCTGCATCATATACAATTCTTCCTTAAGAAAGCCGTTAAGGAAAGCTGTTTTGACGTCCATTTGCCATATCTCATAATCATAGTATGCGGCAATTGCTAACATGATTCGGACGGACTTCAACTTCGCTACGGGTGAGAAGGTATCATCGTAGTCAACCCCTTAAACTTGTCGATAACCCTTAGTGACAAGTTGAGCCTTCTAGATGGTAACATTACCATCCGCGTCCGTCTTCTTCTTAAAGATCCATTTATTCTCTATCGCTCGCTGATCATCGGGCAAGTCTGTCAAAGTCCATACTTTGTTTTCATACATGGATCCTATCTCAGATTGCATGGCTTCAAGCCATTTGTTGGAATCTGGGCCCGCCATTGCTTCTTCATAGTTCGAAGGTTCACCGTTGTCTAACAACATGATTTCCAGGACAGGGTTGCCGTACCATTCTAGTGTGGAACGTGTCCTTGTGGACCTTCAAAGTTCAGTAGCAACTTGATCCAAAGTACCTTGATCATCATCATTAACTTCATCTCTAGTCAGTGCAGGCACCACAGGAACATCTTCCTGAGCTGCGCTACTTTCCAGTTCAAGAGGTAGTACTTCATCGAGTTCTACTTTCCTCCCACTTACTTCTCTCGAGAGAAACTCTTTCTCCAGAAAGGACCCGTTCTTGGCAACAAAGATCTTGCCTTCGGATCTGAGGTAGAAGGTATACCCAATGGTTTCCTTAGGGTATCCTATGAAGACGCATTTTTCTGACTTGGGTTCGAGCTTTTCAGGTTGAAGTTTCTTGACATGAGCATCGCATCCCCAAACTTTTAGAAACGACAGCTTAGGTTTCTTCCCAAACCATAATTCATACGGTGTCGTCTCAACGGATTTAGACGGTTCCCTATTTAAAGTGAATGTAGCTGTCTCTAGAGCGTATCCCCAAAATGTTAGCGGTAAATCAGTGAGTGACATCATAGATCGCACCATATCCAATAGAATGCGATTACGATGTTCGGACACACCGTTACGCTGAGGTGTTCCAGGCGGCGTGAGTTGTGAAACGATTCCACATTTTCTTAAGTGCGTACCAAATTCGTGACTTAAATATTCTCCCCAACGATCTGATCATAAGAATTTTATCTTTCGGTCACGTTGATTCTCTACCTCATTCTGAAATTCCTTGAACTTTTCAAAGGTATCAGACTTGTGTTTCATCAAATAGACATACCCATATCTACTTAAGTCATCAGTGAGAGTGAGAACATAACGATAGCCACCACGAGCCTCAACGCTCATTGGACCGCACACATCAGTATGTATAATTTCCAATAAGTTGGTTGCTCGCTCCATTGTTCTGGAGAATGGAGTCTTGGTCATTTTACCCATGAGGCATGGTTCACATGTGTCAAATGATTCGAAATCAAGAGACTCCAAAAGTCCATCTGTATGGAGCTTCTTCATGCGTTTGACACCGATGTGACCAAGGCAGCAGTGCCACAGATATGTGGGACTATCATTATCAATCTTACATCTTTTGGTATTCACACTATGAATATGCGTAACATCATGTTCGAGATTCATTAAGAATAAACCATTGACCAGCGGAGCATGACCATAAAACATATCTCTCATATAAATAGAACAACCATTATTCTCGGATTTAAATGAGTAGCCATCTCGTATTAAACGAGATCCAGATACAATGTTCATGCTCAAAGCTGGCACTAAATAACAATTATTGAGGTTTAAAACTAATCCCGTAGGTAAATGTAGAGGTAGCGTGCCGACGGCGATCACATCGACCTTGGCACCATTCCCGACGCGCATCGTCACCTCGTCCTTCGCCAGTCTCCGCTTATTCCGCAGCTCCTGTTTTGAGTTACAAATGTGAGCAACCGCACCGGTATCAAATACCCAGGAGCTACTACGAGTACTGGTAAGGTACACATCAATTACATGTATACCACATATACCTTTAGTGTTGCCAGCCTTCTTGTCCGCTAAGTATTTGGGGCAGTTCCGCTTCCAGTGTCCCTTTCCCTTGCAATAAAAGCACTCAGTCTCAGGTTTGGGTCCATTCTTTGACTTCTTCTCGGCAACTGGTTTACCGGGTGCGGCAACTCCCTTGCCGTCCTTCTTGAAGTTCTTCTTACCCTTGCCCTTTTTGAAACTAGTGGTTTTATTGACCATCAACACTTGATGTTCCTTTTTGATTTCCACCTCCGCTGATTTCAGCATTGAAAATACTTCAGGAATAGTTTTCACCATCCCCTGCATATTGTAGTTCATCACAAAGCTCTTGTAGCTAGGTGGGAGCGACTGAAGGATTCTGTCAATGACCGCCTCGTCCGGGAGGTTAATGTCCAGCTGGGACAAGCGATTGTGCAACCCAGACATTTTGAGTATGTGCTCAGTGACAGAACTATTTTCCTCCATCTTACAACTGTAGAACTTGTCGGAGACTTCATATCTCTCGACCTGGGCATGGGCTTGGAAAACCATTTTCAGCTCTTCGAACATCTCATATGCTCCGTGTCGCTCAAAACGCTTTTGGAGCCCCGGTTCTAAGTTGTAAAGCATGCCGCACGGAACGAGTGAGTAATCATCAGCACATGACTGCCAAGCTTTCATAACGTCTTGGTTCTCTGGGATGGGTGCATCACCTAGCGGTGCTTATAGGACATATGCTTTCCTGGTAGCTATGAGGATGATCCTCAGGTTCCGGACCCAGTCCGTATAGTTGTTGCCATCATCTTTCAGCTTGGTTTTCTCTAGGAACGTGTTGAAGTTGAGGTTGACATGAGCGTTGGCCATTTGATCTACAAGACATTTTGCAAAGGTTTTTAGACTAAGTTCATGATAATTAAGTTCATCTAATCAAATTATTTAATGAACTCCCACTCAGACAGACATCCCTCTAGTCATCTAAGTGATACATGATCCGAGTCAACTAGGCCGTGTTCGATCATCACGTGAGACGGACTAGTCATCATCGGTGAACATCTTCATGTTGATCGTATCTTCTATACGACTCATGTTCGACCTTTCGGTCTTCCGTGTTCCGAGGCCATGTCTGTACATGCTAGGCTCATCAAGTCAACCTAAGTGTATTGCGTGTGTAAATCTGGCTTACACCCGTTGTATTCGAATGTTAGAATCTATCACACCCGATCATCACATGGTGCTTCGAAACAATGAACCTTCGCAACGGTGCACAGTTAGGGGGAACACTTTCTTGAAATTATGTGAGGGATCATCTTATTTAAGCTACCGTCGTTCTAAGCAAATAAGATGTAAAACATGATAAACATCACATGCAATCAAATAGTGACATGATATGGCCAATATCATTTTGCTCCTTTTGATCTCCATCTTTGGGGCGCCATGATCATCATTGTCAGCGGCATGACACCATGATCTCCATCATCGTGTCTTCATGAAGTTGTCTCGTCATCTATTACTTCTACTACTATGGCTAACAATTTAGCAATAAAGTAAAGTAATTACATGACGTTTATGTTGACATGCAGGTCATAAATAAATTAAGACAACTCCTATGGCTCCTGCCAGTTGTCATACTCATCGACATGCAAGTCGTGATTCCTATTACAAGAACATGATCAATCTCATACATCACATATATCATTCATCACATCCTTTTCGCCATATCACATCACATGGCACATGCTGCAAAAACAAGTTAGACGTCCTCTAATTGTTGTTGCAAGTTTTTTTTACGTGGCTGCTATAGGTTTCTAGCAAGAATGTTTCTTACCTATGCCAAAACCACAACGTGATATGCCAATTTCTATTTACCCTTCATAAGGACCCTTTTCATCGAATCCGATCTGACTAAAGTGGGAGAGACAGACACCCGCTAGCCACCTTATGCAATTAGTGCATGTCAGTCGGTGGAACCAGTCTCACGTAAGCGTACGTGTAAGGTCGGTCCGGGCCGCTTCATCCCACGATGCCGCCGAATCAAGATAAAACTAGTAACGACAAGTAAATTGACAAAATGAACGCCCACAACAACTTGTGTTCTGCTCGTGCATAGAAACTATGCATAGACCTAGCTCATGATGCCACTGTTGGGGAACATAGCAGAATTTTAAAATTTTCTACGCATCACCAAGATCAATATATGGAGTCATCTAGCAACGAGGGAAAGGGGAGTGCATCTACATACCCTTGTAGATCGCGAGCGGAAGCATTCAAGAGAACGGGGTTGATGGAGTCGTACTCGTCGTGATCCAAATCACCGATGACCAAGTGTCGAACGTACGACACCTCCGCATTCAACACACGTACGGTTGGGAAGACGTCTCCTCCTTCTTGATCCAGCAAGGGGAACGAAAGGTTGATGGAGATCCAGTAGCACGACGGCGTGGTGGTGGAAGCCGCGGTGATCTCGGCAGGGCTTCGCCAAGCTCCAACAAGAGAGAGAGAGGTGTTACGAGGGGAGAGGGAGGGGCCAGGGACTTGGGTACGGCTGCCCTCCCTCCCCCCACTATATATAGGGCCCCTAGGGGGACGGCGCCCTAGGAGATGGGATCTCCAAGGAGGGGTGAGGGAGTCCTGGATTAGGGGGTGTTCGGATATCCGGACTATACCTTCAGCCGGACTCCTGGACTATGAAGATACAAGATTGAAGACTTCGTCCCGTGTCCGGAAGGGACTTTCCTTGGCGTGGAAGGCAAGCTTGGCGATACGGATATGTAGATCTCCTACCATTGTAACCGACTTTGTGTAACCCTAACCCTCTCCGGTGTCTATATAAACCGGAGGGTTTTAGTCTGTAGGACAACATACAGAACAACAATCATACCATAGGCTAGCTTCTAGGGTTTAGCCTCTCCCATATCGTGGTAGATCTACTCTTGTACTACCCATATCATCAATATTAATCAAGCAGGACGTAGGGTTTTACCTCCATCAAGAGGGCCTGAACCTGGGTAAAACTTCGTGTCCCTTGCCTCCTGTTACCATCCAGCCTAGACGCACAGTTCGGGACCCCCTACCCGAGATCCGTCGGTTTTGACACCGACATTGGTGCTTTCATTGAGAGTTCCTCTATGTCGTCGCCATCAGGAAGGATGCCTCGCCCCGTCTTTAAAGATGGCACCGTTGCTAAGGGAGCTTTGGCTATCGGCCAAACCCTCCGGCTAGGTGGTTTTCTTATGAACGCCTGTTTGGCTTCTGCGCCAACGATGACCTCTCGAGCCATCGAAAACAATCTTCATGTCAGCTCGAAACTCGCCGAGCAGTTAGACCCAATGGAGCTCTCCTCCATAAACGAGCTCTTGGATCACATCGCCGCCCTGGAGTCGCTACGGATTACAACCAGATTGGGCCTAAACCCGATCTGAGAGAGATTAACTCTCCCCAAGTCACCCATCACGTTGCCGTGGTAGAGGGACAGTGCGGCGACCCTTCATCTATCTTAAGGACTAGCTACGTCCAGATTCCTGATCCCTCCAAGCCGGATACCTGCGGAGGGGAGGATATCACTCAAGACCTGAACTTAGAGTCAGGCGACGGGCCGGATTCATTGGACAACATCCAGGAATCCAAATTTTTGAGTTCGGAAATTCCTCGGCCTCTGAGCCTCAGATTGGGTGAGGCTTCGGATTTAATTCCACCCACCCACCCGAGCGTAAGCGATCTATCCCAAATCAGGCAAGAGCCCGAAGAAATAGTACATCATTACTGGGCCAGATTCCTCCTGGTTAGGAATAGGATAAGGGACTGCCGTGAGGAAGACGCAATCTCAATCTTCTGCAATAATTGCACGAACAAGGGAATCCTCAATGCCATAAGTCGCCGTGATATTACACGCTTCGCTGACTTGGCATTCCATTGTACGAAAGTACTGTGCGATGGAAAGCGCCTGGAAAACCGAAATAAAATTTTGGGATGATCCGGCCCTGAATACAAACCCAGTCTGAAATAAAAGAGTGCATCATCGCCAGACACCCGGGTCAAAAACCAAAAAGCAAAAACCCTCTACAGGGCAAAATAGTGGAGGCATATGTAGATGATGTGGTCGTCGAAACAAGACATGTCGAATCTCCAGTAGACGACTTGAGGCTCACATTTGATAACCTCCGAACATACGAAATCAAGCTCAACCCAGAAAAAATGCGTTTTCGGCGTTCCAGCCGAAAAGCTCTTGGGCTTCATTGTATCCGGTAGAGGAATTGAAGCAAATCCAGCCAAGATCCGAGCTCTGTCACAATTGGATATCCCAAAGGACCTCAAACAAATACAAAAGTTAACCGGATGCATGGCGGCTCTAAGCCGCTTTATCTCCCGCTTGGGAGAAAAGGCCCTACCCCTTTACCGCCTCCTTCGGCGCACCGAACACTTCGAATGGACGGATGCAGCCACGGCCGGACTCGACGAAATAAAAGCCATATTGGCAACAAACCCAGTCCTGGCCGCACCAAACATTGGTGAACCAATGCTATTGTAAATTGCAGCAACACATCAGGTTGTAAGCGCAGTGCTCATCGTCGAACGAGAAACGGAGGGACACAAATTCCCCCTTCAAAAGCCAGTCTATTATGTGTCCACTGTCCTCACTCCATGCAAATCACGGTACCCGCATTATCAAAAGATTGCGTACGCGGTATTCATGGCATCCCGGAAGCTACGACACTACTTTCAGGAGTGTTCAATTACAGTAGCCTCGGAAGTACCACTTAACGATATTATAAACAACCATGATGCAATGGGCCAGATTGCAAAATGGGTCATTGAGCTCCTCCCGTTCGACATAACTTATAATCCACGGTGAGCCATCAAGTCGCAAGTTTTGGCCGACTTTGTCGCAGAACGGACGGAGGCCGAACTCCCTAAAGAGTACGGCACATATTCAAATTGGATCATGCATTTCAACGGCTCCAAGATGTTGGCCGGACTAGGGGCTGGCATCGTTTTGACGTGCCCCACAGGAGACACAGTTCAATACGTACTCCAGATTATGTACACAGACTCCAACAATGCAGCCAAATATGAGGCCCTTTTACATGGTCTCCGGATGGCAGTATCCATGGGCATTCAATGCCTAGAGGTGCGCGGGGACTCGAACCTCGCAATACCCCAAATAAATGGTGACTTCGATGCCAAGGATCCAAAAATGGCAGCTTACCGCAACACCGTCCTAAAAATGTCAGCTCGGTTCAAAGGGCTTGAATTTCACCATATAGCCCGGGAAAATAATCAGGCGGCAGATGTCCTGGCACGCATCGGCACAAAACGCGATGTAGTCCCCCCCCCCCAACATCTTCTTGGAAAGGCTGTTCAAGCCATCCGTAGTATGGGAAGGGGAGCCGAACAATAATAGCCCGGACCCAACCGCACTTCCCGACACCGAACATTCTGACACAATCGGAGGCTCTACCAATGAAATAACACCTTTAGCCCACGTAATAATGGCCGTCATCGCCCCGTGGACAGAACCATTCCTCGCCTACCTTACTAGGCAGGAACTCCCCGAGGACCAAAATGAGGCACGCTGCATAGTGCGGTGATCCAAAGCCTACAAAGTCCACGAGGGAGAGCTTTATAAGAAAAGCACTACCGGAGTCCTTCAAAGGTGCATCTCCGAAGAGGAAGGGCGGAACCTCCTGGCTGAAATTCATGCCGGACTCGGCGGTCATCACGCTACAGCTCGGTCCCTTGTAAGCAAGGCCTTCCGTACAGGCTTTTATTGGCTGACGGCCCGGGCAGACGCCCAGGACTTAGTCCAACGATGCGTCGGTTGCCAGCTCTTTGCAAACCAAAGCCATATGCCACCCACCGCCCTCCAAACTATCCCCATCACTTGGCCCTTCGCGGTTTAGGGGCTTGACATGGTTGGACCCCTTAAAGGCGGAACCCACAAGCAAAAATACTTACTGGTCATGGTGGATAAGTTCACCAAATGGATAGAAGCCAAGCCTGTTAAGACGGCCGAATCCGGACCGGTGATAGACTTTATATCCGGGGTTGTACACCGTTATGGCGTCCCCCACAACGTCATCACTGATAACAGCACGAACTTTACGACCGACGAGGTAAAACTCTGGTGCAAAAACATGGGCATCAATCTCGATTATGCTTCCGTCTATGACCCACAAACTAAAGGCCAGGTCGAACGTGCAAATGGTCTTATCATGAGCGGCATCAAACCCAGATTAGTGCGGTCCCTCAAGGAATCTAACACGCACTGGGTAGAGGAGCTCGACTCCGTACTCTGGGGGCTACGGACCATGCCGAATCGCACCACCGGATACACACCATTCTTTATGGTGTACGGCGCAGAGGCAGTTTTGCCTTGCGACATAATTCATGACTCACCTCGAGTGTGCATGTACGAATAAAGAGAAGTCGAGCTTGATCGGCAGGACAGTTTGGACGCATTGGAGGAGGAGCGTGACGTGGCAAAAGCCCGTTCCGCATTCTATCAACAGTAGGCTCGAAGATACCAAAGCAGAGAAGTACGGGCCAAAAATTACAACGTTGGCGAATTATTTCTACGCCTTCCGGACAAGAAAAAGGACAAACTCAAGCCCAAGTGGGAAGGTCCCTTCATAATTGACCAAGTCCTGACTGGTGGAGCGTACCCGCCTGCGAGATGCATCGGATAACCGACTCGAGCCGAACCCATGGAACACAGCCCGTCTCCGAAGATTCTATGCCTAGCGCTGGACTCTTTGTTCGTCTCCTTCCTCTGTCCATTTTTTATATACCGTCTGTCTTACATTTCTCTCCTTCTCCCCTTCCTTTCTCTTATAGCCTTTAACGGCTCATCAAATGACGTGTTATTCGCACTCATTAAACCTGGGGGCTTCTTTTAACAGAAGCTTATTTATACGTGCTTCATGCCCAACACATGTGTTACACTTCCGCATGTACCTTTTATTTCACCATTATATGCATCGATATGACTTAAGTTTTGGCCAAGCTGGGTTGCCTGGCTCCTGTGATTACCCCTACGTTCCCGATTATTCGGCTAGGCGGTAAAGGGAGCACCTCTGCAATTGTTACTGCCGGATCAGCCGGATGTGTACCTCAGACTGGGTGAAGCCGAAAGCTAGCGTTCTTAAGGGAATATTCGATCGGTGACCTAAAAGATGATCTTTTCACTTATTTATTTATGCGCCCCCAGATGCTTTTTCCCGCGTCTTTTTCGCAGAATGGGCATGCATTTTAGGGCATGCCTCACAGGGAAAGGAACCCCTAACGGAACTATTCTCCCTGGAAGATGTTTCTTACTAACCATGTAATATAACATAACTAGTCGGGCACTTGTCTGTTCACGCACTAATGACCCCTACGCCTGGTCTCCATGCATTCCCCGGTTCTTATATAACTGCATGGGAATTCGGACACACTCCGGACCGTCAGGTCCCGAGGCTGAAGCGAAAAGGTCGGCCATGACAAACGATCTACAATCCGGCTAGAAGGCATTATAAATGTCAATTAAATTACATAGTCATTCTGACTGATTGTATTCCTCTTCAATACCATCTAATAGGCTGTCTAAATTACAGTCCTTCTGGGAATACTTTACGGCCAATTCTACTTGGCAGTATACTAAGCTTACAGGGATCTCCTTCCCATCGGCCCCCACAGGACCGACCTTGGCCATGTGGTTGGGGTCAGCCTTTGTGTACCGCGTCTTCACCATGGCCCAGGCCTCCCTAGCGCCTTGACGGTAGGCCGATATCTTCCACAATCGGAAGCACCGCCGTGCTCCCTTTAGCTTCTCCGCAAGCTCTCCAAGACCTTCGGGCATGGAGATGGATGGCCACAAGGCCTGGGCGACGCCTTGCATCGCCTGCCGAACTCACTCGAGCAGTTGCGAGAGCTCGGGAAGAAGGCCACCCATAGAACCGGGCATCTCCTCTGCAGAATGACCTGTTAGCACACCTACAAACATTACTCTGTTAGTCGACTTCCCCGCCAAACTTTTTTTTCAAAGGTTCGTTCAAGCACTTACTAAATATGCCGCGCCGAAGCTGCTGGTTCTCCTTAACGGAGTCTGACAGTTGGGCACGAACATCTTTCAGGTCGACGCCCAGCCTGGTGTTGGCATCTTGGAGATCGTTCTTCTCCTGCCTCACCTTTGTCAACACCTTCTCACCAGCCTTCAGCTGGCATAGGAGTTGTTGCCTTTCCGGATTCAATCCGGCGCCATCTGCAATTTCATTTGTCAGATTCGCACCCATGTCGTGCTTCGTAAAATACTTATCTTTCGAAGTGTATATTACTAGAGGGGGTCTCCTTGGGCTCCCCTGCCATGGCTAGTGCAGCCTCAAGTTGGGCTTTGCACTCTTCCAGCTCCTGGGACAGTAGGGAATTCTTTTCTTTAAGAACCTGCATAACAAATGATCCTTAAATCAGTTATTCTAACTGTTTCAAGTCTCGGGGGCTACTGGTATATATATATATAATTACCAAAATTTTCTTACCCGTATGATTTTTACATATTGCTCCGTGGCTCTAGCTAGACCATTTTGAGCGGCATGGAGGTACGCATCTCCCGAATTGAAGGCATCTAATGCCTCTTGGGAGAAACAAGCGTCGCGAAGAATTGTCCGGCGACGCCTGTGGTTCATGGCACTCTCCACCTCAGAGTTGGTGGCAGACAACCTGTCCGCATCCTCCGTCGGAGGAGTGTTCGGTGCGCGCCTTGTGTTCGCCTCCGCCTCCGGACCATGCTTTGGAGCCTGGCTGGTGGAGGCGCGATTGGCAGCCTCTCCGAATATAGTCCGGCAAGGTCTCTTTGTCCTGAAGAGAGCACGAGTGCTAATACGCCTTGAAGGTATAACACCTAGGATAAGGGGGCGCGCCATACCTTTGCGCTGACGCCTCGGTCCGGACTGCACCTCTTTTCTGCCCATGGGGCCCTGCGGCCCCTCATTGGCTTGTTGCCACAGGTTCGGCCTCCCGTCTCAAAAACCTCCCCTGCAAAGCTCGGTTGTAATCAGGAAACTGAAAACAAGAGAGGGCGGACCCCTATTCGGGGTACTGGGACTTCGATCTCAGTTACCTGGGAGGCCAGGATTAGCCCTGGGTAATCGGCCGTAATGGCCACCAAGGCGTTGTCCTTGCTCAATTGATGGAACACTCCATCAATCATCTCCACAGATAAGTCCGGGTCCTCTTGAGAGGCCGGGTCGAGGGACCGTCCTGGGTCCTCGGGTTGTGGAGGAGGGCTGTTTATTTCTTTAATAGCCTGGCGCAGTTCCTGCGTTGAAGTCGTTAGACTGAATACTTAACAATGGGAATATAAAACGGATGGGCAAGTAAATGTGACCACTTACCCAGCTTGGGGGATTGTACATAGAAAATCCACCACGTGGGTTGACGCAGAGAAATTCCTCCTCTTCTCCCTTGTACAAAGCGGACAAGGTCTTTGTTAGAGCCGCAGCCGAATCCGGCCCCTTACGGCCGTAGCGGGTGGCGTCGTCCTCCCCATTGAAGTCCCACATGGGGTGGCCCCTATACTGTAGCGGCTGCACCCCTCGCATGATGCATGCGGCCATGACCCCGATCATGGTTAGTCCGGAATGAGCTAACAATCTTATCCGGCCCATCAGGTAAAGAACGTCCTTGTCACTTTCCCTCTGAGGGCTCCGTGGACGCCAACTTAGGCGCTTCTTTAGTGGAGCACTTTCGAACTCAGGGAGGCCGATCCGGACAGGATCCGGCAGCGGGACGTCCTCTATGTAAAACCATTCTGAAGGCCAGTCCTTGGACGCCTTCTTTGGGGTTTCGGATAGATATCCGGTCCCGGCGATGCGCCACACTTCGGCTCCGCCCACTTGATATATTGACCCCTTCTAAGAACGGGGCACAAGGCAGAATAGCTCTTTCCATAGCCCGAAATGAGCCTCGACACCCAAAAACAGCTCGCAGAGGGCTACGAAGCCCGCGATATGCAATACGGAGGCAGGCGTAAGATTGTGTAGCTGGAGGCCATAGAACTCTAGGAGCCCCCGGAGAAACGGATGGGTTGGAAATCCGAGCCCTCTTATTAAATAAGGGACAAGGCATACCCGCTCTCCTTTGGAGGGATTAGGGGCACTCTCTGCTTGCTCTCCGCCATTATAGATGACGAGACCGGCACGAACCGGGACCATATAGGCCGGGGGGAGAAATCCCTTGGTCTGGAGCGTCACTAGCTCGCTATGCGGGATGGAGCATCTCTCCCAATATCCAGGCCGAGGGCTGGAAGGGCGAAAGGTGGAGTTGCAACGGCTGGCCATGGTGGAATGGACCTTTGTCGGATGCGCTCTGATGAACACTCGCGAAGGGGAGAAGGTGTGGTTTGGATCTAAATCCTCACCCCCTTAAATGGGCGGCTCATTTACGCGGCTAGGGGTGTGGATGTAAAAACACTCAGACTTTTCATATTCGTTTGACACGTGGGAGACGACCATTATTGGGCGTAGAAGCCAAGGAGCACAACATTTACAAGAAACCGGACTTTATTCAACAAGTACACGGAATTTGGAGGAGAACCCGCCTTGCAATGCCAAAGACAATCTGCGCACCGGACTCATCGTCATTGAAGCCTGGTTCTTGGGCTACCGAGGGAGTCCTGGATTAGGGGGTGTTCGGATAGCCGGACTATACCTTCAGCCGGACTCCTGGACTATGAAGATACAAGATTGAAGATTTCGTCCCGTGTCCGGAAGGGACTTTCCTTGGCGTGGAAGGCAAGCTTGGCGATACGGATATGTAGATCTCCTACCATTGTAACCGATTTTGTGTAACCCTAACCCTCTCCCTTGTCTATATAAACTAGAGGGTTTTAGTCCGTAGGACAACATACAGAACAACAATCATACCATAGGCTAGCTTCTAGGGTTTAGCCTCTCCGATCTCGTGGTAGATCTACTCTTGTACTACCCACATCATCAATATTAATCAAGCAGGACATAGGGTTTTACCTCCATCAAGAGGGCCCGAACCTGGGTAAAACTTCGTGTCCCTTGCCTCCTGTTACCATCCAGCCTAGACGCACAGTTCGGGACCCCCTACCCGAGATCCGCCGGTTTTGACACCGACAGGGGGCGGCGGCGAAGGGGGACTTGCCCCCCAAGCCAAGTGGGGCGCCCCCACCCCTAGGGTTTCCAACCCTAGGCGCAGGGGGAGGCCCATGGGGGGGTGCACCAGCCCACCAGGGGCTGGTTCCCTTCCCACTTCAGGCCATGGGGCCCTCCGGGATAGGTGGCCCCACCCGATGGACCCCCGGGACCCTTTCGGTGGTCCCGATATAATATCGATTACCCCCGAAACTTTCTCGATGGCCGAAACTGGACTTCCTATATATAAATCTTCACCCTCGGACCATTTCGGAACTCCTCCTGACGTCTTGGATCTCATCCAGGACTCCGAACAACTTTCGGGTTACCGCATACTAATATCTCTACAACCCTAGCGTCACCGAACCTTAAGTGTGCAGACCGTACGGGTTCGGGAGACACGCAGACATGACCGAGACGACTCTCCGGTCAATAACCAACAGCGGGATCTGGATACCCATGTTGGCTCCCACATGTTCCACGATGATCTCATTGGATGAACCACGATGTCAAGGATTCAACCAATCCCGTAATCAATTCCCTTTGTCAATCGGTACGTTACTTGCCCGAGATTCGATCGTCGGTATCCCAATACCTCATTCAATCTCGTTACCGGCAAGTCACTTTACTCGTACCGTAATGCATGATCCTGTGACCAAACACTTGGTCACATTGAGCACATTATGATGATGCATTACCGAGTGGGCCCAAAGATACGTGTTCATCATACAGAGTGACAAATCCCAGTCTCGATCCATGTCAATCCAACAGATACTTTCGGGGATACCTGTAGTATACATTTATAGTCACCCAGTTACGTTGTGACGTTTGGTACACCCAAAGCACTCCTACAGCATCCGGGAGTTACACGATCTCATGGTCTAAGGAAATGATACTTGACATTGGAAAAGCTCTAGCAAACGAACTACACGATCTTGTGCTATGCTTAGGATTGGGTCTTGTCCATCACATCATTCTCCTAATGATGTGATCTCGTTATCAATGACATCCAATGTCCATAGCCAGGAAACCATGACTATCTGTTGATCAACGAGCTAGTTAACTAGAGGCTCACTAGGGACATGTTATGGTCTATATATTCACACATGTATTATGATTTCCGGATAACACAATTAAAGCGTGAATAACAGACAATTATCATGAACAAGGAATTGTAATAATAATCATTTTATTATTGCCTCTAGGGCGTATTTCCAACACAACCCACCTGGGCGCGCCAGGACCTCCTAGCGCGCCCTGGTGGGTTGTGCCCCCCTCGGGGCACCCCCCAGGTGCAACCAGGGCCCATCTGCTTCCTTTTGGCCCATAAAAAATCATCGTAAAGTTTCGTGCCATTTGGACTCCATTTGATATTGATTTCATGCGATGTAAAAAACATGGAAAAAACAGGAACTGGGCACTGGGCACTATATCAATAGGTTAGTACCAAAAAATGATATAAAATGATTATAAAACATCCAAGATTGATAATAAAACAGCATGGAACAATCAAAATTTGTAGATACGTTAGAGACGTATCAGCATCCCCAAGCTTAACTCCTACTCGTCCTTGAGTAGGTAAGTGATAAAAACAGAATTTTTGATGTGGAGTGTTGTTCATCAAGTCATATCATATTCTTTTTCTTTATAGCATGGATATTTGGACTATTATGTGATTCAAAGCAATAGTCTAGTTTTGACATAATAATTTAGATACTCAAGCATATCAACAAGCAACCATGTCTTTCAAAATATCAATGCTAAAATAAGTTATCCCTAGCCCATCATGCTCAAACATTGATCCATTCATGAAACACACTCGAATATTAACTACACCCAATACTTGAGCACGATCATATTGCCTCCTAGTTGGTTCCTTTTATAAGAGAAGATGGAGACTCAAATTTCAAAATAAAAATTGCACAATGTAAAAGAAAGGCCCTTCGCAGAGGGAAGTAGGGATTTGTAGAGGTGCCAGAGCTCAAAGTGAAAAATTTGAGATAAAAACATTTTGGGAGGTGTATCCATCCCACCAACGAAAATGACTTAGAGTTCCAAACACTTTCCATGCTAGATATGCCATAGGCGGTACCCAAACAGAAAATAAAGTTTATTCCTTTTCCACCATAACTTTCACTTTCCATGGCTAACCGGATCCACAGGTGCCCTCCATATCAACACTTTCCAAGGAATTTATTATTTGACAACATAAAGTAAATTCATTTTTGTTTTTGCATTTCGGGACTAGGCATCCCTAATACCTTTGCCTTACTCTCGTGCAATTACAAGTGAATAAACACTCATCTTGAGAATAACACATCTAGCATGGAAAATATTAGCCACCCCTCACCGCTCCGCGAGCGAAACAAACACACAAAAGAGAAGTTTATTTTGAAAATTAGAGATGGCACATGCAAATTTGCTTAGAACGACAAAATAATACCGCATATAGGTAGATATAGTGGACTCATGTGGCAAAACTGGTTTGAAGGACTTTGGATGCACAAGTAGAGGTCATACTTAGTGCAAAATGAAGGTTAGCAAAAGATTGGGAAGCGACCAACCAAGAGACGAATAATCTCATAAGCAGGCATTAAGCATAATTAACACCAAATAATGCACCACAAGTAGGATATAATTTTCATTGCATGATTATTGACTTCCATTCATGCATAGGGAATCACAAACCTTAACACCAATATTCCTACTAAAGCATAATTACTCATCAACATAACTCACATATCACATCATCATATCTCAAAACTGTTACTAAGAATCAAATTTATTTTGTCCAATGATCTTCATGACATTTTCTTTACTCTATCCTTCTTGGATATCTATCACTTTGGGACTAATTTTCATGAGTTTCTTTTCATAAGCTCAACCAAATATAAGTGAAGATCACGAGCATAACAAATTTTCTTTTGCTCAAAACAATTTAAGTGAAGCAAGAGAGAATTTCTTCAAAATTTTACTAACTCTGAAATAAATCTAAGTGAAACAAGAGAGCATTTCTTCAAAAATAACAAAGCACATTGTGCTCAAAAAGATATAAGTGAAGCACTAGAGCAAGTCCTAGCTCATAGAAGATTTAAGTGAAGCATAAAGAGCAATTCTAACAAGTCATTATATAATTTTTGCTCTCTCAAATAGGTGTGTCCAGCAAGGATTGATAACTTAAAACACAAAATAAAACAAGCAAAGACACATATCATACAAGACGCTCCAAGCAAAACACATATCATGTGACGAATAAAAATATAGTCTCGAGTAAAATACCGATAGTTGTTGGAAGAAAGCGGGGATGCCACTCGGGGTCATCCCCAAGCTTAGTTGGTTGCTAATTATTAAATTATAGCTTGGGATGCCAGGGCATCCCCAAGCTTAGGCTCTTACATCCTTCCTTCATCCATCGTAAGATAACCCAAAACTTGAAAACTTCAATCACACAAAACTCAACAAAGCCTTCGTGAGATCCGTTAGTATAAGAATAATAAACCACTACTATAAGTGTTGTATCAAACCAATTCATATTTTGTTTTTGTATTATATCTATTGTATTCCAACTTTTCTATGGCAAAAACTCATCAAAGAAAACCATAGATCCATCAAAATAAGCACACAACACAAAGAAAACAGAATCAGTCAAAACAGAACAGTCTGTAGAAATATGACTATTTCAAATACTTATGTAACTCAAAAAACTCTGAAAAAATAGGATGACCCGAAGAATTTGTATATTGATCTACTGCAATTGGAATGGGTATTTTATCGCTCTCTGGTAAAAAATGAAAATTAATTTCGTGAGCGGAAACTTTCTGTTTTTTTCAGCAAGATCAAACAACTATTGCCCAAGAAGATCCTAAAGGATTTACTTGGCACAAACACTAACTAAACATTAAAAACACAATCATAACAGTAACATAATTGTGCTAACACTCAAAAACAGGAAGCAAAAAGCAAAAATAAATTTATTCATTGGGTTGCCTCCCAACAAGCGCTATAGTTTTACGCCCTTAGCTAGGCATAAAGCAAGGATCTAAGTTTTGTCATCTTTGGTTCGAGATCCATAAGATACTCTCATGATTGATTCATAAGGTGGCTTAATTCTAGTTCTAGGGAAATGTTACATACTTTTCCTGAAAGGAAATTGGAACTTAATATTGCCTTCTTTCATATCAATCACGTCACAGATAGTGCGTAAAAACGATTTACCAAGAATAATTGGACAAGACGGCTTGCAATCAATATCAAGAACAATAAAATCTATGGGCACATAATTCCTATTTGCAATAATAAGAACATCATTAATTCTTCCCATAGATTTTTTAATAGTAGAATCCGCTAAGTATAAATTCAAAGAACATTCTTCAAGATTGGTAAGACCAAACACATCACATAAAGATTTCGGAAGTGTGGAAACACTAGCACCCAAGTCACACAAAAAGCAAAACACTCATAATTTTTAATCTTGAATTTGATAGTAGGTTCCTATTCATCATACAATTTTCTAGGAATTGAAACTTCTAATTCCATTTTTTCTTCAAAAGCTTTCATCATAGCATCAACAATATGTTTAGTAAAAGCTTTGTTTTGTTCATAAGCATGGGGTGAATTTATCATGGATTGCAACAAAGAAATACAATCAAGCAAAGAGCAACTATCATAATTAAAGTATTTGTAATCCAAAATAGTGGGTGCATCACTAGCTAAAGTTTGGGCCTCTCCAAACCCACTTTCACCAATTTTCTCAACAAGATTTTCACCCTCCGAAATATTGGGACGCCTTCTACCTAAAGTTGACTCTTCTCCAGTCCCTTTTTCAACATTCTTAACTTTAATAAACAAGGAATCAATAGAAGAAACACCAATCATTTTAAGATCTTCATCACCTTTGCAACAATAATCACTAGAAAAAGCTTTTTCTAAAAATTCTCTTTTAGCTCTAAGCATAGCAGTTCTTTTCTTAATTTCATCCATAGAAACATATAGAGCTTCAATTGATTCATATACTTTAGGCACAAAGATTTTCATCTTGAGATTTTCCACATCATGAGCAATTCTATCAACACTTCTAGACAAATCATCAATTTTGTTCAACTTTTCTTCTATGGAAGTGTTGAAAACTTTTTGTGTATTGATAAATTCTTTAATATTGTTCTCAAGATCAGAGGTGTTACTATTATTATTATAATATTGATTTCCATAGGAATTACCATAATTATTAGAGGAATTACTAGGAAAAGGCCCAGGATTAAAATTACCTCTATAAGCATTGTTGTTGAAGTTATTGCGAGAAATAAAATTCACATCAATGGCATCACTATTTTTCTCAATGAAAGTAGAAAAAGACATCTCATTAAGATCAATAGGAGCACTTTTACTAGCAACCAATTTCAGAAGAGCATCAACTTTTTCACTCAAAGAATAAATTTCTTCAACAAAATTAACTTTTTTACTAGTAGGAGCTCTTTCGATATGCCATTGCGAATAATTTGCCATGATATCATCAAGCAATTTGGTAGCTTCACCCAAAGTAATTTCCATAAGAGTACCACCCGCGGCGGAATCTAAAAGATTACGAGAAACAAAATTCAATCCCGCATAAAAAAATTGTATGATCATCCAAAGATTTAACCCATGAGTTGGGCAATTCCTTAGCATCATTTTCATCCTTTCCCAAGATTGTGCAACATGCTCATGTTCAAGTTGCTTGAAATTCTTAATCTGGGTTCTAAGGGAAATATTTTTTGTGGGAGGAAAATACTTAGTGATAAAAGCATCTTTGCACTTATTCCAAGAATCAATACTATTGCGAGGCAAAGAAGAGAACCAAATTTTTGCAGAATCATGCAAAGAAAACGGAAATAATTTCATCTTGACCACATCATTGTCCACATCTTTTTTCTTTTGCATATCGCATAATTCCACGAAGGTATTAAGATGGGATGCGGCATCCTCATTAGGAGTACCGGAAAATTGGTCTTTCATAACAAGATTCAGCAAAGCAATACTAATATCACAAGTCTCCGCACTAGTGGCGGGAGGAGCAAGCGGATTGCTAATAAAATCATTGTTGTTGGTATTTGAGAAATCACATAACTTGGTGTTTCTTGAGTCATGATGACCACACAACAAGATTGCACTCAAAAACAGATCTGGCAAGAAAATGGCTAACGGAACAAGAGAGGCGAATAAAACGACAAATTTTTGTGAAGTGGGGGAGAGGAAAACGTGAGGCAAATGGCGAATAATGTAAATTGTGAGGAGATGAGATTTGTGATTAGGAACCTGGTTATGTTGAAGATCCTCCCCGGCAACGGCGCCAGAAATTCTCCTTCATGGCAGCTGGAACTACGTCGGTACTTCCCCGGAGAGGGAGGGATGATGTAGCACAACGACGGTAGAGTTTTTCCCTCAGTTATGAAACCAAGGTATCGAACTAGTAGGAGAACCAAGCAACACAACATAAGCAGCACCTGCACACAAATAACAACACCCCGCAACCCGACGTGTTAAAGGAGTTGTCAATCCCTTTCGGGTAATGGCGCCAGAAACGACGTGTGATGGGAGATAAAGTTGTAAATATCGATAGATCGAACGCCAAATAAAATAAATTGCAGCAAGGTATTTTTGGATTTTTGGTTTAATAGATCTGAAAATAAAAGCAAGGAAAAGGTAGACCGCAAAGGCAAATATATGAGAAATAAGACCCGGGGGCCGTAGGTTTCACTAGTGGCTTCTCTCAAGAAAATAGCAAACGGTGGGTAAACAAATTATTGTTGGGAAATTGATAGAACTTCAAATAATTATGACGATATCCAGGCAATGATCATTACATAGGCATCACGTCCAAGATTAGTAGACCGACTCCTGCCTGCATCTACTATTATTACTCCACACATCGACCGCTATCCAGCATGCATATAGTGTATTAAGTTCATGGAAAAACACAGCAATGCAATAAGAACGATGACATGATGTAGACAAGATCTGTTTATCTATATGGCGGTAGATATAGATCTCGTCTTTTTATCCTTAGTAGCAATGATACATACGTGTCGGTTCCCTTTCTGTCACTGGGATCACGCATCGTAAGATCGAACCCACTACCGGGCACCTCTTCCCATTGCAAGATAAATAGATCGAGTTGGCCAGACAAAACCCAAATATCGGAGAAGAAATACGAGGCTATAAGAGATCACGCATAAAAGAGATCAAAGAAACTCAAATACTTTCATGGATATAAAAACATAGATCTGATCATAAACTCGATGTTCATCGATCCCAACAAACACACCGCAAAAGAGTTACATCATATGGATCTCCAAGAGACCATTGTATTGAGGATCAAGAGAGAGAGAGAGAGAGAGAGAGAGAGAGAGAGAGATGAAGCCATCTAGCTACTAACTACGGACCCGAAGGTCTACAAATAACTACTCACGCATCATCGGAGAGGCACCAATGGAAGTGGTGAACCCCTCCATGATGGTGTCTAGATTGGATCTGGTGTTTTCTGGACTCTGCGGCGGCTAGATGAATATTTCATCGACTCTCCTAGGGTTTGGGGAATATCTGGGTATTTAATATTTATAGAGCAAAGAGGCGGTCCGAGGGCACCCGAGGTGGGCACAACCCACTTGAGCGCGCCAGGGCCTCCTGGCGCGCCCTGGTGGGTTGTGCCCCCCTTGGGGCACCCCCCAGGTGCAACCAGGGCCCATCTACTTCCTTTTGGCCCATAAAAAATCATCGTAAAGTTCTGTGCCATTTGGACTCTGTTTGATATTGATTTCCTGCGTTGTAAAAAACATGAACTGGACCAGGCACTATGTCAATAGGTTAGTACCAAAAATGATATAAAATGACTATAAAACATCCAAGATTGATAGTAAAACAACATGGAACAATACAAAATTATAGATACGTTGGAGACATATCAGCAGGCCTTTCACCTAGCGGTGCATCAAGGACATAATTCTTCTGTGCAGCAATGAGGATAATCCTCAAGTTATGGACCCAGTCTGTGTAGTTGCTACCATCATCTTTCAACTTAACTTTCTCTAGGAACGCATTAAAATTCAAGGGAACGGTAGCACGGGCCATTGATCTAAAACATAGATATGCAAAAACTATTAGGACTAAGTTCATGATATATTAAGTTCAATTAATCACATTACTTAAGAACTCCCACTTAGATAGACATCCCTCAAGTCATATAAATGTTACGTCATCCAAATCAACTAAACCATGTCTGATCATCATGTGAGATGGAGTAGTCATCAATGGTGAACATCTCTATGTTGATCATATCTACTATATGATTCACATTCGACCTTTCGGTCTCCGGTGTTCCGAGGCCATGTCTATGCATGCCAGGCTCGTCAAGTTTAACCCGAGTATTCCACTATGTTCTGAGATTGATGTTGCTATGACCTTGCCATGCTTAATGCTTGTCACTAGGGCCCGAGTGCCATGATTTCAGATCTGAACCTATTATGTTTTCATGAATATATGTGAGTTCTCGATCCCATCTTGCAAGTCTATTGTCACCTATTATGTGTTATGATCCATTAATCCCGAAGTGACAATAATCGGGACCATTACCGGTGATGACCGTAGTTTGAGAAGTTCATGTATTCACTATGTGTTAATGCTTTGGTCCGGTACTCTATTAAAAGGAGGCCTTAATATCCCTTAGTTTCCAATAGGACCCCGCTACCACGGGAGGGTAGGACAAAAGATGTCATGCAAGTTCTTTTCCATAAGCATGTATGACTATATTCGGAATACATGCCTACATTACATTGATGAACTAGAGCTAGTTCTGTGTCACCCTATGTTATAATTGTTGCATGACCGATCGCATCTGACATAATTATCCATCACCGATCCAATGCCTATGAGTTTTTCATATATTGTTCTTCGCTTATTTACTTTTCCGTTGCTACTTTTGCAATCACTATAAAACCAAAAAAATTACTTTTGCTACCATTACCACTACTATCATATTACTTTGCCACTAAATACCTTGCTGTAGATATTAAGTTTCCAGGTGTGGTTGAATTGACAACTCAGCTGCTAATACTTGAGAATATTCTTTGGCTACCCTTGTGTCGAATCAATAAATTTGGGTTGAATACTCTACCCTTGAAAACTGTTGCGATCCCCTATACTTGTGGGTTATCAGTATCCCTTCGAGCGGTTCATGGGAATACTGAAACGCTTTTGTCGAAACCGAAACCATCTATAGGCAAGCATCCTACAAGGTTATACTGCAAAGGAGGTGGTTGAGTTTTGCACCGAATACATGGAACAAAGACCTATAGGTTTGCCCCTATCTTTCCACGAGGGAAGGCTGAAAGGTAAGCCAGTCCTTGCTGGCACACAAATGGCTGCACCCGAAGAATTGGTAGAGAAAGCCCATTTGACGATACTTCTTAACAGCCCAGTTCTCATCGCTTATGCCGAAGAAGACTTAGCGGAGATACACCAAAGCTTCTTACCAATGGTGTCCTTCATCGGATGTGGAGATGAAGGAGCACACTAAGAACTACGCCGAATGGCTGAAGAATCATTTGGCACAAGGATCCATCGATGACATTGCAATGTGGTTGGCACAAAAGCCATCACCTACGGTGTTGACGTACCAAGCATATGACATAAATGGATACACATTCTACACCGAGGAACGTGATCAGAAGACCTCGTATTAGAACAGCTCTGTTTGAATAGAATGCATGACTGTAAATGAAGCTGATAAAAGGGTATACTATGGAACCATCAAAGAGATTTGGGAGCTTGACTATGTGAAAGTTAAGGTGGCATTATTCAGGTGCGCATGGACCCCTCTTGGTCAGGTAAGGATTGATGAGTACAAGAAGACCTATGTTAACAGGACAATGATGGCATATCACACGGACCCATTTATTCTTGCCAGCGATGCTACCTAGATTTTCTTTGTGGAAGGCCCCTTGCATAAGAATTGCCATTTAGCGATGCATGGGAAGAGAGGGGTACTTGGTGTCGACGATGTTGCCGATGAGGATGAGTATGATGAATTTGATGAGTTGCCAGCCAAGGGATAACACACCCATGTAACAGAGCAGCGTAAAATCATCAAAAACCCCAAGTTCATTCGGTGTCAACTTAATGATCCCAGTTCCCCCATGTACATGGGAATTAAGCCGTAAGACTAGTCTTTATGCCTACCCCGCAACTTAATTCGTTCAATTTAGAACTGCCGCGTGTACTGAATTTGTGAGTTATGCCCGGTTTTCTGTTGATGTAAGAACCGTTAATATGTTGACCTTGATATGATGTTAGCTCAGGCAATGAATATGAATTGTTTTTATTATTATTATTATTATTATTATTATTATTATTATTATATCATAGAGGTAGCACACTCAATTGATCTCACTACAGTATGTGTGAACAAAAATGTGCAATCTGGTTTGCGAATAGCACACGGTTCGTTGATGAAAGTCGTGTGCCGACCAAACCCCGCCACCCCGCCCATGATTTGAGTCGTGCTTTCTGATTGGCCAGAACCCAAACCCCGCGGA
The DNA here is from genome assembly GCA_034509565.1 of Triticum monococcum. Taxonomy (NCBI): domain Eukaryota; kingdom Viridiplantae; phylum Streptophyta; class Magnoliopsida; order Poales; family Poaceae; genus Triticum; species Triticum monococcum. The sequence goes on from CM067847.1 coordinate 577,763,825, forward strand.
TCGTACGTCTGCACCGTTGGATGCTCCTAGATCGAACGACAATCCTCACCCCCTTCGGCAACACATGCAGTTCTGGTTGTAATTTTATTTTTATGCACAAAATGCACGTTAATCTAAAAAATGTCTTAAATATAACGAACGATACCTGAAATGCGCCAGAAAATCAAACCCATGGTATAATGGTGATTGTGTACCATGGAAATCTTTATGAGGACAAATGATGAAGTCACCGGCCACAGGAGTTTGAATTGACACGTCTCCTTTTGGAAAACCATGTTCCTTCATGTGAGAAGCTCCGGTTTGGAAGGAGCGGTCATCAAAATTTGTGCCAAACTTTACCAATTTTTTCCACGGGGTCGTGAGAGCACGCACATCGATTTTGATGATCTCCGAACTCCATCTGAATTTCCTGTAATTAAAATACCAACTAGGCCTACGCCCGTGGCCGCACCTCGTGGCCGAAATGTTTGAAACTTCTCCCCGCTTCTCGAACAAACGGATGAAAACTCACAAAGCAACATACAAATGATCTGTACACCTTCTTTGCTAGGCTGATAGTAAGGGGGTATCATAGCTAGTATCATGCATGCCAACTAGGCAATTTTGATGAGCTATGATAGAATTAATTAAATGAAGAAATAGAGGGTTAAGTATCATATCATGAAACCGTATCATAATAAATTTTATGCTACTATGTGTCATGCATGACAATATAAATAAAGTACTACATATGATACTAGCTACTCTATGATACTATGCATTAGAGCAAGTACAATAGAGTGACATAAGACTAGCCACAATGGATAGTAACATAGAATGTTACCAGTCTATGTTACTACCTCTATAGTGGGGAGTAACATATGTGTAGTAACATGCAACACTTCATTTATTAGGCTATAGACTCATCTTGCCTTGAGATGTGTGATGTTACTCATACTACTAGTAACTAGCTATGTTACTCCCTCCGTCACGGTTTAGAAGGCGCGCTTGGAAATTCTCTGGGATCTAGGTGGTTATCTATTGGTTGTGGGATGTGCTAAAAAATAGCATTCACACTACGCATGCATATAGAAATAGTATATCGGAGTACTAATTAGCTACTAGAAATAAATGCAATGTGCCCTAAACCTTGTCTATTGTGGAAACGCACGCAAATTTAACTATGCCTTCTAAACTGTGGTGGAGGGAGTACCACTTTCCTCTCTTTCTTCATTTATTGCTTGCCACATCATCTATTTTATCTAGATACGTGTGATGTTACTACCTATATATGTTACTCCCACTGTGGGTAGTCTAAGCAGGCTATAAGGAATAGAATAATATATATGTGCTTTAGTTGGAGGAAAGAGAATAGGAGAGAAGAGAAGCGGGCTCTTGGTTAGTAGAGCCAGCTGCAACACGATACCCAAGACACTTTGTGAGGATGTAAGGTGGGCCAACTATTGATAAACTAGTACGTATTTAAAACTTATTATTGTACATGCCTGCTAAGAGGTTGGTTGTATATGACATGGCAACTTCTTATAGCTGACCCTTGGCTATATTATTAACCATGCTCTTAGTGAGGTAACTAGTATATCATAGACTAGCTAGTATTACTCCCTCCTTTCCGGTTTAGGCTGGTTGTAATGGTAGTATCATAAGCGGCATCATGCATGCAAATTAGACTTTCTGGATGATGTGGCACACAATTAAATAAGGAAAGAGAGGATGTGGTATCATATCATGATACCGTGTCATATTAAATGTTGTACTACTTTGTGTGATGCATGACAATTAATAAGACAACCTAAGATACTAACTTATGATACTATGCATTACGGAAGTAGTGTCATATACTAGTATATATCATATGCATGATACTAGTATATGATACTCCCCATTACAACCAGCCTTATAGGGCTCAATTCAAAAATCTCACCAACCAAGGTAGATGGTGAGTGGTGGAATATTTTTTTTAGTTTGCAAAAACACCCAATTAATGCTTTTGTTTTCCTCAAAAATATATGTTTTCCAATGTATTAATTGCAATACATGCATGCATAAAGTACATGCATTGGTCAACTTTCTCTTAATAATTACATGCAATGATTTAATGCACCTTGGAATCTGAACATGTTATGGGGAACAACCAAATTGAGCCTTATAAAATGGAAAAACTAAAATTTTGAGATAAGCCTATAAACCGGAAAGGAGGGAGTATATATGCATGATACTAGTATATGAACGACAGTACCTCTGTAATGCACGCATGCATAGTATCATAAGTTAGTATCTTAGGTTGCCTTATTAATTTCCATGCATGACACAAAGTAATACAACATTTAATATGATACGGTATCATGATATGATACCACACCCTCTCTTTCATCATTTAACTGTGTGCCACATCATCCAAAAAGTCTAGTTCGCATGCATCATACCTCTTGATATTCCCATATTACGACCAACCTTATTAGGGTGGCCATAGTGGGGGTATCATAGCCGGTATCATGCACTCGGGAATAGAAAATATGACGATGTGGCAAAGAAGCAGTAACATAGGTAGATACGGTCATCTATGATATATACTACTCTATGATACTATATATGCACTATGAAGGTACGTACGTAGTATCATACATTAGTATCATATGCATGATACTATATATATATAGTATATGATACTCCCCACTATATAAGGTTGGACATAGTGGTGGTATCATAGCCGACGATGTCATGCACTCGAAAATAGCAAGTATGCTGATGTGGCAAAGAATTAAATATATATAAAGAGTGTTAGAGTAACATATAGGTAGATACCGTATCATATTAAATGCGATGCTAATTTGTGTCATGCATGGCAATAAATATGATCTATATATGATACTATACTCTATGTATTAGGCTGGTTGTAATGGTAGTATCATAGCTAGTATCATGCATGCCAACTAGGCAATTTTGATGAGGTATCATAGAATTAAATGAAAAAAGAGAGGGTTGAGTATCATATCATGATACCGTATCATAATAAATGCTATGCTACTATGTGTCTTGCATGGCAATAAATAAAGTACTAGATGATATTAATATATGATACTATGCATTAGAAAGATAGTATCATGTACTAGTATCATATGCATGATACTAGTATATGATACTCTGCATTACAACCAGCCTTATACTATGCGCTATTATTAATTAAAGGTAGTATCATACACTAGTATCATATATACTGTATATTCATGATACTAGTATATGACACTCTCCACTATACTCGTGATTTCTTACCGTGGAAAAAAATTGGAGGTGAAGCGATGAAGTCATGTTTTCATTCGAACAAAAATATGATGTTAGTTAATGTAAATGTTTTTAAAGAGCACACGGTTCACTCACGAAAGCCGTGTGTCCACTAAACCGTGGCCGATGCACCCCCCTCTGCCACGCGCGCGATCTGAGTCGTGTGTTCTGATTGGCCAGAACGCAAACCCCACGGATCATACGTCTGCACCGCTGGATTCTCCTTGATTGAACGGTGATCCTCATCCCTTTCAACAGCACATGTAAATGTTTTAAAATAGCCCCTCCCCCAAAAATATCTTCAAATAGCACACGGTTCACACACGAAAGTCGTGTGCCTACCAAACCGTGGCCGATGCCCCCCCTTTGCTGCGCGTGCGATCTGAGTCGTGCGGTCTGATTGGCCAAAACCCAAACCCCACGGATCGTATGTCTGCATCGTTGGATGCTCCCAGATCGAACGACAATCCTCATCCCTTTCGACAGGAAATGCAGTCCGGCTAGGAATTGATTTATATGCCAACATGCACGGTAAATGCCAAAAAATGTCTTACATATAGCACACGAGATCTGAAATGCGCCAGCAAACCAAACCCATGGTAAAATTGTGATTGGTTTACGCGGGAAAAATTTAAAGGCAAAACGATGAACTCGTGTCTTCATTTCAAAATTAGTATGTCTTCATTTCAAACGAAATTATTCTGTTTGTGCACACGAGCGCTTAGAGGCAACTGTTTGCATAGGCCTTTCCGCGCGCGCGGCGTCCGGGATATTTTTCACCCTTTTCACCTAGGCTGCCAACACTCGGAGTCCCCAACACCCCCACCGTCCGCCCGCGTTTCACTCAACTAGTCCACCCAATCTCCTTCGCCAGCTTCCCCTCCCCCAGATCCATAGCAGAACCCTCTCCAGCGCCGCCGTGCTCACCCCGGCCATGTGCCCGCTCTTCGGCATCAAGCCTACCTCCACTGCCGTTCCCAACACGCGGCGGCCCGCGCCTTGCCGTCTTCGTTTGGTCACTAGCCACCCTCGAGCATATTGATGCAGTAACCCTCGCTTCTCCTGTGGTCCAGCCGGGTTTGCATTAAGAAGCCTGTTAGTTATCGCTCTCCATCACGGTGAGGCATATTTCCTCGCAATCCCTCTTCCAATTGCGTTCCGTATGTTCCGAAATTGCTTATAAAATAACGGAGAGCGTATATATGTTCATTATCTACCGTCCTTACTACATATAAGCTGTATTTGTTCCAATAAATTATTGCCTATTTACTGATCACGGGCGCCCGAGTCACACAAACTTAACAAATTAGTCATACATTTTCTAAATTATTGCATGGCATGTTTAGAAAGCTTGATACCAAGTTGTTAGTTTTATGCTTATCCTCCTTTCCTGAGTTTCGCATGTGTTCTCTGTAGATGCCGAGTAGCAGCGATAACACTCATGCTTCAGGCCATGTATCTTCATCTGATTCAGACAACCCTAGGTCTTCAACAGATTGTGAGGGATCAAGTAGTCTTGAACGGGATAGAGCTGTAGCAATTACCCTTCTAGTCAGGACACAGAGGAACGCTCCAAGGAAGCCCACACACCAGCCTAAAGGTGTATATGAAGTAACTGAGATTGATGTAAAGTCTTGGGCTCCAACTAAACCAGATAAAGCACGCATGAGGTTCAGGAGTGTGTGTGTGTGTGGATTTGTTGGCAGGGCAAGGCTCAACATTAATCTGCCGGGGTTTCGGAAGGTTGACATAGAAACACGACGAAGGATAGTCCGGGAGATCATGGATCACTTCAACGTTCCATAGCAGTGGAGAATGCAGGTGGAACACGCTGCACTGAAGAAGGCTAGGGATGCTTAAAGAAACTAGAGGAACATGCAGTACAAGAAGTACTTGAGTGAAGGCAAGGACCCAATCCCCGCATACCCCCAAATTACAAAGGCAGGCTGGGCATAATTCAAAAGGGCCAGGGCAACTAAAGAGTTTGCTGAGAAGAGTTTCAAGCAATCAGAACTTCAGAAGAAGAACATACACCCCCACCGTATGGGTGTGGCAGGATACTACAACATGAAACTGATATGGGAACAAGAGGACAAATAAGCAATATCGGCGGGTGGGAATCGATCCTTTAGTGAAATCAAGGGCGAACGCGCCAGAGACTACTTGCGGGCACGTGCAAAGAGGCGTGATGACAGAACTTATTACTTTGAAAACGCACGTGACGCCAGACTGTATGAAGTGACGTTAGAGGCTTCCAAGATCTCTGGAAGGTTCTACAGGAACTAAGGGCCATGTGACATTTTGTCCATTGCTATGGAAACAAAAGAGCCCCCTGGCCGTGCAAGGGGTATAGGTGTTAATGTCCCGCACAAGTGGGCTTTCACACTCAGCAAAGAAGAGAGGCTCAGCATGAAAAAAGCGAGGAGTGAAATGAAGCATAATGCATTGTATGAAAGGTTGAGGAAGGAGATTTATCCGGCTATTGGGAAGGATGTTGAGGAGTCAATGATGATGCAGAAGACTCTAACACTGACAGATAGCCAGCGGATGGGAGGGGAGGCGGGCATGGAGGATGCTGCTTATTGCACGACAACCCTGCACAAGAGTAGCTGTGCATCAGCTGACCCCAGCGACACTGAGACTGTAGCTGCTCATGATGATGCTATATCTGATCTATCTGGAATGAAAGACAGACTGAAGGCCGTGCTTACACATTATGAAGGTACATTAAAATGTGCAACAGCTTGGGTTTGCCCACCCTTCTTGGAAGATGGCCTCTTCTTGGACAATGTGCCATTGAAGCCGGGCTGTGTGAAGTGCTATGTGACTGAAGTAAAGCCTAGATTCAATGAATTTGCCCCGAAGAATGTCCTAGGAGACTTCGATGAGCAAAGGACCTTGGGAGAAACACTGTTACATCACATCTAGTGGCCACAAAAGGAAATAGAGTTCATCGATGAGATCCCTGAAGACCCGCCAAGAGCAGCCACTGTCGCCCCTCAACCAGTGACGCTCTCCTTGCCACAACAGCTCTCACAGGCTGATGCATCAACCTGTGATCAGCCGGCTCGACTTTGTGGCGTACATGCCATGTCATCCTCCGCCCCAAAGCAGCCAGTGGCAAGGCCTACAACTGTTGAAGACGCACCACCGGTTCAGATGTCGGCCGCTGAAGCAGCGGAGGGAGACCCAGCTACAGCACATGCTCAGCAGACCAACCTGGTGGAACAGACTGCTAAGCAGTCTAAAGCTTCAGAACCACCTACTAAGCAGTCTATAGGTCCAGAATTGACTGCCCATCAGTCCGTCGGTCCACAGTCACATGATCAGCATACCAATGCGTCAGCACTTCCTACTCAGCAAACCAACACGTTGGCGCGACCTCCTCAGCACACCAACAAGTTGGCACCACCTGCGCAGAAACCCGACATAGCTTCAACACATGGTCAGCAGTTTGATGCCTCGGCTCCTATAGCCCAGCAATCCGTCACAGTAGCACCGCCAGCTCAGTGGTCTGGCATAGATAAACCGTCTGCTAAGCAGTCCGTCCAAGCTTCACCATCTGCTCGACAGTCTACCTTGCAGGCATCCAGACGTTCTGCCAAAAATGCTTCAAGTACCAAGAAGGAAGTGGCCAAAAAGGCTACACCCACGACCACGAGGAAGCGCAACGGGAGAGTGAAGAGGAAAGAGAACAATTACCTCTTACTTAAAGCACTCATTGCCCAGAACCAAATTAACAGCAGCTTGTTCGAATCAGGGAGTAATATTATTTCTGACGCCATGGATGATGGAGAAGTATGTTTGTTGCTTGCTAAAAGTAAAGCATGCGTACTTGAAGCACGTAATTACGTCCATGGCCAACCATTTCTTGTTGGTGAATACTTTGATGAGTGCAACTCCAGTTGCCACGAGTTACATGAATATTGCATGGATCAAATGTCAGCATGTCATCATGCTTTGCTAGTCCACTACAATAGAGATCATTTCCGACACGATGCTGGTTCCATCAATGTGAGTTTCGAGGACTTACATCTCTTCTTCAACTTCAACGTGCTCGATGCCACTCTTGTTAGATGCCTGATTTTGTAAGTACTTAACAAACTCTAATCAACTTCTCCATACAAGGCTGTAAATGATAAAGAGCTAACCGCATTTTATTCCTCTTAGGGGATTGAACGCGTAGAGAAGAAAAAGGGAGAATGTATATGTCATAGATCCTGAATTAGCAAATGGCACAACAATACATGCTAAGGACCTACAGGACTGGGCCATTAACACGGTTGTCCGTCTCTTCGAAAACACGTCCCATGCAGAATCATTTCTCTGGCCATATCATGAACGGTAAGTCAAGTAAACAACCATGCATACACTTATTGTCTTTCAGATTTCGACATAATTCGTAAGTTCATGGCTTTCTTAATATGTAGCGATCACTGGATATTGGTATTCATTGTTCCAAACAAGAACACAGTTTACTACATCGATTCTCTCAGAGAGACAACAAACGCTCAGGATCTGACGCATCTTCAACATTTCATGGATAGGTATTGAATTCTATGATGTTGTAATTAATTTGCATTCATATCTGGTTCAATAATTGATGTTGTCAAAATTCATCATCATTTGCAGTGTGCTCGCATTGTGGAAAACTACACCAGGGAACCTATTCAAGAGGGAACTACCTCTGCAGCACGAGATCGTTTCTCCGGTAACACACCGAAATCCGTTATTTTCGGAAAATTTATCCAACAGTCTACAAATACCTTTCCTTACTCTAGTCAAATGTTCAATCTTCTAAATAAACCTCTTTCTATTTTGTCCAAAGAAAAAAAATACATCTAACACCAGTTAGGTTGCTCCTAACAGGGCAAATACATGACCAGTTTTGTACAAAAAAATTCAGTGTCCTCAGCAAGAAGCAGGGACCAACCTTTGTGGATACTATGTTTGCAGACACATGATCTCCATCTGCAAATCTGCTGATAGTTTTGACGATCCTCGCGAATTACTACCAGTAAGTCTATCTTAATTAATATCTTCTACTCCACTCATATGGCACATTCTGATCTTAAAAATACTGCAGCTCATCTTAAAACCGAGGACCCCTGAACCGCTCTCGGCTGGTGAATTGCTGATGGTTCGGAGATTTATCAGCGACTTCTTCCTGGATCACTACATCAATCCCATTGGTGATAATGAAGATTTCAGCATGCCTTCTCCTAAAACATTGAGTAAGAGTTAGCCGCTAAACATATAACACATGGATACATTGTTTTCCATCTGATGAAGTCTTCGTATTTCGTACACTATGATTAATTATGTAATGCATATATGTGTGGACAAATCATTGGAATTTAGCTACCATATGTTCAATTGCAATTGTTGTGAAATCTGATGAATGTTCTTCTTATGGACACTATTTGTTCAATTGAATATTGTGGCGAATTTGCTTTTTGCGTGCCGATTCAAAATGGGATATTTTTGTTTATCTGTTCAATTGAATATTGTGGTGGATTTGCTTTTTGCGTGCTGATTCAAAATGGGATATTTTTTTAACCTGGCAATTTCTCTGCACACGGTTCAACTAAATGAGTGTGTGCGATCCACATCAGAAAGCATACGTCAATCGTAGCGGAACCATCGGTGATACACAGCAGATCGCAAATGATTTGCAGCACTACTACGTGTGCGTAGGGTCTCCGGAACCGTTTGTGATATAGCGTTATTGCACACGAGAACTAGGAGTAAACCGTGCCCAATGCAAAATACAATCTCAGTCGTAATTTTTTCAGGAAATGTGTGGGATCCCAAACAAAAAGCATACATCACTCTTGCAGCAATCGTCGATGATACCCAACAAATCACAAACGGTCTGTAGCACTTGTATGTCTGTGAAGGGGCTCCTGAACCATTTGTGATAGAACATTATTGCAGACGGTAATTGTTGGCAAACGTGTGCGATGGAGTCTAGCATGGCAGACGGGTTACGCAGAAAACTCATGTGCGATGGGGCACAAATCGCACACAGTTCATATGTTGGCCTGTGTGCCTTACATACTGTTTCCCAAACGGTTCATTACGATAGACCGTATGGTTTCGCTGCGTCATTAGAAATGCTTAATCACCAATACCACACGTGCGAAAGAATTTAGTGTGTGTTGTATCACACACCATTACATTTTGGAAGGCCTTTGGATCACTGCTCCATATCCCCGATGGTTTCTGGGTCGTGTGGGAAGGACACCCTATTGCACACACTCACTTGGAGACGGTCCCAAATGCTGTCACGGAAAGGGGTTAAAAACCGTTTGTATAGCACCGACGCATACCAGTGATGCAAGGTCATCTACAACAACACCAAGAGTAGCTAATTGTTCAAAATATAAACAACTAAAACAAAAACTAATTGGACAAACGGAGGAGTCACATACCAAGCAACAATCCCCTGAAACAGTTTCAGAAACGGAGCTTCGAGTAAAGACATCGAAATCCACGGGTTTGAGAGCAAGAACACGAGAGAGAGAGAGAGAGAGAGAGAGCAATGGGGAATTTTTTTCTGAAGGTAGTTGTGTTGGGGAATGCAGTAATTTCAAAAAAAAATCCTATGCACACGCAAGATCTATCTAGGTGATGCATAAGAACGAGAGGGAAGAGTGTTGTCCACGTAACCTCATAGACCGTAAGCGGAAGCGTTATGACAACTGGTTGATGTAGTCGTACGTCTTCACGATCCGACCGATCTAAGCACCGAAGGTACGACACCTCCGTGATCTGCACACGTTCAGCTCGGTGACGTCCCTCGTAATCTTCATCCAGTTGAGCTCGAGGGAGAGTTTCGTCAGCACGACGGCGTGATGACGGTGATGATGAAGTTACCGACATAGGGCTTCGCCTAAACACTACAACGATATGACCGAGGCGGAAATCTGTGGAGTGGGGCACCGCACATGGCTAAGACAACTGTCAACTTGTGTGTCTATGGGGTGCTCCCTCCCCCCGTATATAAAGGAGTGGAGGAGGGGGAGGGCCGGTCCCTCTATGGTGCGCCCAAGGGGAGTCCTACTCCCACCGGGAGTAGGATTCCCCCCTTCCCTAGTTGGATTAGGAGAGGAAGGAAGGGGGAGAGAGGGGGGAGGAAAACGGGGACCCACCCCCACCCAATTCGGATTGGGCTTGGGGGGGGGCGCCCCTCCTAGCCTCCCTTCTACTCTCTCCCACTATGGCCCAATAAGGCCCATATACTTCCCAGGGGTTTCCGGTAACCTCCCGGCACTCCGGTATATGCCCAAACTCACCCGGAACCATTCCGATGTCCAAACATAGGCTTCCAATATATCGATCTTTATGTCTCGACCATTCCGAGACTCCTCGTCATGTCCGTGATCATATGCGGGACTCTGAACTACCTTCGGTACATCAAAACACATAAACTCATAATACCGATCGTCACCGAACGTTAAGCGTGTGGACCCTACAGGTTTGAGAACTATGTAGACATGACCGAGACTCATCTCCGGTCAATAACCAATAGCGGAACCTGGATTCTCATATTGGTTCCTACATATTCCACGAAGATTGACGGTGTCCTGGACTAGGGGGTACTCATCACGTCGTCTCCCGATCAGTTGGATTGGGCCGAGGACCCCCATGGCCGTATACTCATGGGCCAGTCCGGACGGCTGCCGCATACAAGGAAGATTCCACAAGACTTGGTGATCAAGACAAGGACTCCTCCCCACCGGCGTATTCGGCTAGGACTCTTGTTATCCTAGGCCTTTGGTGCATTATATAAACCGAGGCCAGGCTAGTCGATAGAGAACATATACAACAATAATACCATAGGCTAGATTCTAGGGTTTAGCCTCTCCGATCTCGCAGTAGATCAACTCTTGTAATACTCATATCATCAAGAATAAATCAAGCAGGACGTAGGGTTTTACCTCCATCAAGAGGGCCCGAACCTGGGTAAAACATCGTGTTCCCTGCCTCCTGTTACCATCGATCCTAGACGCACAATTCGGGACCCCTACCCGAGATCCGCCGGTTTTGACACCAACATTGGTGCTTTCAATGATAGTTCCACTGTGTGATCGGCAAAAGGATCAATGGCTCACCCGCAGGTCAACTGCGACGCCGCCATCTTTGTCGCCAGCTCGACTGGTCACCTTGGCTCAACCGAGGACCGTGCTCCATCTCCGATCATCATGTTTGGACGGGGGCCTTCTTCAACATCAACTCCGATCTCTATCATGATCATAGAGGAGTCATCCATGGAGCTCAAGGGCTCAACGTCAACATTGCCCTTGGGCGGCCGTGCTGTTTTTATGGACAGCGAACTTGTATTCGCCGTCACCACCTCCTCGAGCGTCAGTTTGACAATTGCTTCAGCGGAATAATGCGGAATTACGTCTATAACAGACATGCAAAATTTCATCGAGTTCCGATGGAGGAATCTCCGACAATCTACGATATACCAGAGCCCTGTCAAATCTAGACGGGAATCTAGACGAGTTTAGGGCGTGGTCTCCAGAGCCCAGCTCGGAGGTCCTTTGGAAGATCCAACCGTTCATCTACTGTGGAATTCCCATATCTACCACCCCTCCACATTTCAGCTCGATCCGACGGTTCAAACTCCGGGAACCTTCCGATGAGTGAACCAATTTTCGGATCTGTTTTCTGCGCGAATACAGATCCGACCCGAATTCATGTTTCTTTATGAATGTGATATTGGAAAACATTTTTAGAGGAATTCTCTTCTAGGGTATTGTGCGTTGTTTTAAAACATGTGCCCGTAAATTTTTAAGCTTGTTCGGCAATATTGCTCCAAGACTGCCGACCTGCGCTAGACACGTCGTCACTTTGTTAAGCCGAGCTCAACTTCTTCGGATCATCATCTCGGCAAGCCGAACAAGAGTCCGGCATCACGAAGGATAAATCATCACCAACATCGCCGCCCCACGGTTTACATGGAGCGGGCATACCGGCATCGCCGCACGGACACTTCATCAAGCCGGCATCGACCACGTCACGACCTGCATCGGCAGGGCCGCACTATTACTTCTTCAAGCTGGTGTCCATCACGCCGACCTACTTCGACTCATCGGCTGACAATCGAGGCTTCAACATCTCGGCTGGACCGGGGGCTTCGCCATCTCTTCATCAACCTACTCCGGAGACTTCAGCGTCACTAGCCGACCAGCTCCGTCACGTTAGCTGGACCGAGGGCTTTGCCTCGGCGAGCCAACCTTTGCCAGCATCGCCATACCGTCGCTTTATCGCCCATCAGGCAATGGGTGTGCGGATCGAGTCCCAATTTTGGGAATCACCTTCCTTCGGATTGCTACAACAAATAAATCAGGTGCTATTAATCCTAGTATTTTTTTTGCTTGTTTGGGTTCATTTTTCCCAGGGAATTATTACTCTGGTTTGTCCATCATATGTACGCAGGTCTATCAAATGGTGGCCGTATTAACGACGATCACATGGTGGTTCGGTCAGTTTCCGTACATAGTCCGGCGAACACCGCATCCGGAACTCGGGCTGACCTGTGAATTCAGGCTTTGCCATGCCTTTACCGCATCACGCTGACGCCCTGCATCGACATTGACTTCGGCGCCAGGCCATATTTCTTTCATTACTCACTTTGCATAAATTATTTATTATGCAACGATTTTTTATTTTTATTTTTATTACTATTATCTCCGGTTTGCACTATTTTTTATGCACAGGAAAATGATCCAGCCGGACTATATCCTTTGGCGTCACCTCGGCTGGACTGGGGGCTTCGTCAACACTCCATTACCCCATGCCGGGGACTTCGGCATCACTCTGCCGCCCTGCATTGACCGTGCTATGTCACCACTTCGGAGTGCCGAGCTCTTTGCTCCGCCACCTCGGGACCGGCTTGGGGGATGGAACCTTGTCCTGCATCAAGCTCCGGCCGCGTCATCAATAGCGAACACATTAACCAGCTAAGTTGCCTTCATGCTCAAAGTTTTAAATTTTTAACTTGTGTTCGGTTCGGCCAAGCATTATACTTTTTTGGAAAAAAGTTGCTTGTAAAAAATTTCCTTGTCCAAACTTTGTTTGTGACGCACAAATTCAAATACCCCGTTTATTTGGGGGCTTCCTTTATGAAGCTTTTCCTCTTGCATATGATTATACTTGTACGGCTTCGTTCCTTGTTCATGTATTACGCCACAATATGCACCATATTGACTTAAGCGATTTGCAAGCTGGGTTGCCTGGCTCCTGTGCTTACCCCTACGTTCCCGATTGTTCAGCTAGGGAGTAAAGGAGCACCTCTGTGATTGTGACGACCGGGTCCTCCGAGCTCTGACCTCAGATTGGGTGAAGCCGAAAGCTAGCGCTCTTATTGTTTTCAATCATGGTCGGCACACAACGGAACTCATGAGTACAAAAAATCTATTGCAGAAGTCTCATAGTAATAATGAGCACCGAAGAAAGGTATCGGTGGGGGGTACTATTTTCTTCGAAGATGCTTCTTACATTTCGTCTGTAATATAGCATAAGTTCCTTGAGCGCGCTTTGTCTGTTACAGCCTTATGGCCCGGTTGCCTGGTTATCGGAAACACTGTCGATATTCTCGACGGGTGGAGTACATAACACTTTTCGGTCCTTGACCGAAGAGGGAGAAGCCGATGGTCGGTTAAGACGCATTTAAAGTTCGGGTGAACAAAGATATGATATTAGTACTTCGGTACATACAATCATTATACATAAAATTCTTTTACCCAAGTCACTTGGGGGCTCTTAAATTTATATGAGCCGTTTTATAATAAGTGTTCTTCTTCTTAGTTATTGCAAAGTTTTTATTACTATTATTATTCATCACTCCTTTTTTCGACACGAGTGTGTGGTCACTAGCCAGGGAGCCTAATTTCTCTCTCAAAGCCGCTAGAGTTTAGTTTGCTAAACTGGCCTAATGAGAAGTACTCCGCCTTCGGGATAGGAGGTTGAAGCCGTAGGCTGACCCACTTGAAGTCTTGAGATAGGATGTGACATGTTAAAGCACGACAGAAGCACTCCTTTTTTTATAAGACCAATTTTTGGATTGGCACCGAACACTTGATCTTGTTCGGACGTCAAGTTTTTACTGACGTTTTTGGTTTTCCAAGCTTATGACACTTGTAAACTATTTGTGTGTTTTCAGCACAAGTCTCGCAGTGCAACGCCGGACACCTTTAGAGATTCGGCAAAAACATTCTCGGATATTGCTATATATGCATCAGTTTCGAATTGTGTCTTCGGTCAATAGTTGGGTTGCCTGGCTCCTACACTTGCTTCCTACGTTCCGCTTTGTTCGGCTAGGTGTGCAAAGGGAGAACCACTGCGATTGTGCTTCCAGCTCAAATGGTTAAGCACCTCAGTGGAGAAAGCCGAAAAACTGACTGTCACAATAAGCGTAAACTGGTCAGCGATCCGATGACGGTGTTAAATGACGGTCCATTCATAACAATGGCCGAAGTGTTTACGTCTTGACCTCGACTGTCGCCGAACACTATTGGGGGCTATTAACTGGCCTCCCAAACTAAATCCTCGATATTTTGCTCTTACATTAGAGCTGGGTTTCAAGATCATGCTTAGAATGACAACCCAAAGAAAGGAACCGATAGCGGGACTATTTTCTTTGGAAGACATTTCTTATGCTAAGCAGTAATATAACATATCTCTCTACGTACCTTTGTTTATAAAACCATGTGGCCAGATTGCCTTGTTTGTCTTGCCATCATAAAGGCTTTATAAAGTAGGACAAACACTCCTCGGCTACTGGCCAAGGTGGTGGAAGCTGATGGTTGGTGAACAAAGTTTTGTACAATGCGGATCCGAGCATTAATGACGTAAAGTACTTGGCTACATAGAGTCATTACACATAATTTGTGATTTTACTATGGATATCGATCCTTAATTCGGCCACCCGTGCCCGCATTAAGGCTCGGGGGCTACTGGGCTTCGGGCTTATTATTTACAAATATTAAAGGGGCACATCGATCCCCTGATCTGTTGTTGCCACCCGACCAGTGTCTCGGGGGCTACTGCATTGCCTGTCCTACAGTTTCCGAGGAGATTATGATCCTCAGGTTGGTCGGCCGCACCCAACCTGTGTCGGGACCCCGATTCTAAGTCACACCAATCTAGCATGTAACACCTCATATCACTTTGCGGCCTCACGCACGGTATCCCCACGGGTGTCGCCTTACCATGGCCCGGGGCCGTTTGCGTCTTTTGGCTCGCGTATATGATTGTGTCGCTAGCATCCATATGACAGAGAACCCGGGCCAACATGGCTAGTCGTGAACCCAAAGCGGCCCTAACCTATGGGAACAGGCATACATGATTCACATCGAGCGTGTCGGTCAGCAGCGTGTGAATCCGGGCTGTAGCACTGGGCTAACAGGACTCCGGGGAACCCGGGCTGTAGCAGGCTAGGCAGGACTCCGGTCGTCACCGCGTGACATTTCCCCGAAGGGACAGACACAGGAACGAAGTGAAACACATGCCGGCCAGTCAAGTGTTCCGAGCAGTAGTGCTGGGCTAGCAGGACTCCGGTGGACCGGGCTGTAGCAGACTACTATCGCTCAGAAAACACTAGACTACATTTCCCCATATGAGAGGCTGCCAAGGATAAACAACCAGATTGTCGGATCCCACACATAGGAATACACGCTACACGTACGCATAACATGCAAGTATGTGCTGTACAACATGGCATCACAACATAACGCAAACTCATATAGATAAAGGCTCAGAAGAGCCACATAGCATAAATACAAATAGGGGTCACATGACCCATCATTCAGAGCATACAAGCAACGGAAGCATTACATGTCTGAGTACAGACAACTACAAAAGAAAAGAGCTGGAAAGCCTGACTATCTACAAGACCCTCCCAAGGGTACAAGATCGTAGCTGAGGTAACAAGCTACTCGTCGAAGTCCAAGCGGAACTACTAGTAAGACAGATGTCTCGTCTGCAAAACATAAATAAAGCAAACGTGAGTACAAAGGTACTCAGCAAGACTTACATCAGATCCTATCATATATGCATTAGTATCAAGAAGGTAATGTGGGGTTTAGTTGCAGCAAGCCAGCTTTGACTCAGTGGCTATCCTGTTCTACGACAACGAGAAACTTCTTTGAGATGAGGCAGCGCACGCGAGTCCACTAATCACCACATCAATACACCACTAAGGATTCATCCTCGTCTCCCTACGAGAAGGCCATCCATAGCACTCACACTTGTCTTGAGCATTTTAGAGTATCCACTTTAAGTTGTCTATGTACCACGTAAGCATCCAAGAAGTCCATAACCGAGGATACGGCTATTCGAATAGATCATGAAAACCCTGCAGGGGTGTACTTCTTCACACACGCTCTCACCACTTACTGCCATGTACACGTCATGTATCTCGGCAACCTTCAAGCGGAAGCCTGGCGAGGGTGTCGGCCATGACCTGACTAACCACGCAAGACTCTAGTCCAGGTTTATCGCCTATTCGGGTTCCATCCGCAAGGAGATCCGGCCGAGGTTTCGCTCACGGCCCCAAACGATGTGTACAGGGTTCCCGAGCCCACCATCCGGGTGCCACTCGGTACACCGGGCCACGTGTGCCTAGTCTGTCCCAAGTCCACCCTGCCGGGTGCCACTCGGTAGAAAAATAGCACTACCTACAAACACCAGAGACTATTTGCGACTCCTGGACAGAGATCAAGTTGGCTAATAAGTCGAGAGGGGCACTTAAGCATTCCAATGTGTGGTAGTAGCTAGTCATTGGACAACATACACGGAACTCGGTGCTTAAGGACGGTTCCAGTGAGACAACCCACCATGTACTCCTACATGGCCTCTCACCGCTACCTTTACCAAATCGTGTTCACACGCTTAACTCTCAGTACCAGAACATATCGTACCACTCCAATTCATTCCCGATGAATCATACCTGACACAACTCTAAGCAATAGCAGGCATGGCATGGCAAGAACACAACATGGCTCAATCAACCCCTACACATGCTAGTGGGTTTCAACTATTTACTGTGGCAATGACAGGTCATGCAGAGGAATGGGTTCAACTACCGCAGCATAAAGTAGCAGTTGAATCGTTGTTGTCCTAATGCAATAAAAGAGAGCAGGAGCGAGAGAGTGGGATTGTATCGGAATGAACAAGGGGGGTTGCTTGCCTGGTAGAACAACAAGGAAGGCACTGCTCCTCAGACAGGTACTCTGGAACGGTCTCCGGAGCAGGACCTATCGAGAAGGAACGGTGTCGGCAATCAAACACAAGCATATGCAACATTATGATGCGTGAACATGGCATGAAGATGTGATGTTATTGGAGCTAATGCAACTAGCATTCATTTGGTTAAAGTCCATTTGAACTAAAGATTCAAATGTAACTCCAAAATAAGCTCTTAAATATGCCATAAGTGTGTTTTCACATATACAGCATGTATAGGTTGGTTTGTCATGCATGAAAATGGTACAGATGGATAGATTGAATTTTTCTGATAATTTTTCATATATAAATTATTTCAATCCAAGCTACGGTTGAATTTATATGAATTTTTGAAGTTTTGAACATTTTCTGAAATTTCCTGATTAATTTTAATACCAGAAAATGATATATTGCGTCAGCATGACAGCAGCATTGCGTCAGCAGGTCAAAGGAGCTGATCGAGTCAAACCTGACGTGTGGGGTCCACACGTCAGTGACTTAGTTAGTTAACCGGGGTTTAATTAGTCTAATTAGGGTTAGTGGGCACCGGGCCCACTGGTCAGTGACTAACTAGGTAACTAACCTAGGTTAATTAGTGTTAATCTAATACTAACTAAATGTCAGGGGATGGCCCACGCGTCAGTGACACAAGGGGGAGGGTCAACCCTGGTCAGCGGGGTCAAAGCCACCGGCGGCTTGACACCGGCGAGCCAGACGCGGCGGAGGGCGTCGGAAACGCGTCTCCGGTGACCAAATGGGCCACGGAGAACATCTCCGAGGAGCTGGTGCTCGCGCGCATCCACTGGTGCCCTCCGTTTCACCGGAGACGGCCTAAATCGACGGCGGCAACCACTTGGGCGGCGGCCGGAGTTCGGCGGGGAGGGGAGAAGGGGCTATGGTGCATGGCAGGGGCAGCAGGTGAGGGTTTTGGGGTCCTGGCGTTGCACTGAGCACGATGGTGTGCTCGGTTGCGGCTGGCTCGGCCCCTGGCCACGGTGGCGCCATGGCCGGCGGCGAGGTGCTACGGCTTCGGTCGAAACGGCGGCTGCGGTTTTCGAGAAGCAAGGGGAAGAGGGGAAAACGACAATGGAGCTCACAGCAGTCGCAGAGGGCGTCGAAGCGGGCTCGGGTAAGCGTTGGTTGCCGCGAATTTTACGGCGGTGATCCACGGCGGCCGAGGCGAAGACGATGGCAATGGCGGTGCTCCAGGGCTTCCCGCGTCACGTGGCTCGACAGAGAGGTGGACGGCGACGTGGCGGAGCTTCTGAGCTGGTTGGAGAAGCGAGGGGGAGGTGGTGGCTATGGAAATGGCGAACGGCGGCGACGGCAATGCTCGGGCGGTCGCGCAGGAGAGAACTAGGGGAGGAGGGAGAGAGCGGGAGAGGGAGAGAGGTCGGGGCGGTGCGTGGCGTCGCGCGGGGCATCCAGACGACGAGGAGGAGAAGCAGGAGGTGGCGGGGAACATGGCCACAGCCGGCTGTGGCGCGGCCACGCAGCAGCTCCTACTGGCAGGAGCTTAAAGAAGCTCCTGGCAGTTGGGCTGGGCCGGCCTGCTGGGCCGCAGGGCCAGGCCAGGCTGCACAGGTGAGTTGGCCCAGGTAAGTATCTCTCCATTTTTATTTTTTGTTTCCTTTTCTAATTTTCTTACATTTGTTTTGATTTGATAAAAATACCAAATCATTTTATATGCTTCTGAAAATTATTGTAGGAACTAATTGGATTATTCCAAAGCCCCACATTAAAAATCAGAATTATTGGAGTATATTTGAATATATAACAAATATAAATCCAATACAAATAATTATGCATTAATTCCAAATGGCCAAAATAAATATTTATGAGCTCCTAAAAATATTGGTTTGAATTTTACCTCTCACCAATATTTTCAGAGAGAGACATGAACATTTTCTTGGACCCTTTTGGAGCACTTTTTATTTGGGTTATTTTCAGAAATGATTCTGAGGGTTTCACAAATCCCCATTTCAAATTTAAATGGAGTTTAAACATGATGAAAGCATGAAGGCTAGCCCAGGTCATACCAGAACTAGGGATGTGACAACTCGCCCCCACTCGAAGAAATCTCGTCCCGAGATTCAGGAGTCGGCGGGAAGAAAGCGGTGTACTCAAGTCGAAGACGATCTTCACGCTCCCAAGTGGCTTCTCTCTCAGAATGATGAGACCACTGAACCTTGAGGAACTTGATGTTATGACGTCGGGTGACACGCTCTGCTTGATCAAGGATGCATACCGGGTACTCTCGATAGGTGAGGTCATCTTGGAGATCAAGCGTTTCGTGGTCCACTTCGCGGATGGGATCCGAGAAGCAACGCCTGAGTTGAGAGACGTGGAAGACATCATGAACTCGAGAAAGATGTGGTGGTAGTTCCAACTGGTAGGCAACCTCTCCTCGTTTAGCGAGAATGAGAAAGGGACCAATGTAACGAGGAGCCAACTTGCCCTTGATACCGAATCGATGGGTACCCTTTAGAGGAGTAACCCGAAGATAAGCCTTATCGCCAACTTCATAAGCCACTTCCTTATGACTACGGTCATACTGGCTCTTTTGACGAGATTGGGCTGTTTTCAAATTCTCACGAATGATGCGAACTTGCTCTTCTGCTTCCTGGATCATATCCGGTCCAAAGAATTGCCGTTCACCGGTTTCTGACCAGTTCAAAGGTGTTCGACATCTTCGTCCATACAGAACCTCAAAAGGAGCTTTCTTGAGGCTGGATTGATAGCTATTGTTATAAGCAAACTCGGCAAAAGGAAGACACTTCTCCCAATCCATACCGAATGAGATAACACAAGCTCTAAGCATGTCTTCAAGAATCTGGTTGACCCTTTCCACCTGACCGCTTGATTGAGGGTGGAAAGCGGTACTGAAAGAAAGATGGGTGCCCATTGCGGTTTGGAAACTCTCCCAGAAGTGAGAAGTGAAAAGACTACCACGATCTGAATTGATCTCTAGTGGAACACCATGAAGTGACACTATTCGAGAAATATATAAGTCAGCGAGCTGACTAGCGGTGATACTCTCTCGAACAGGTAGGAAGTGAGCCACTTTGGAAAGACGATCAATGACTACAAAGATAGCATTATTCCCTCTCTTGGTCCTGGGAAAGCCGGTGATGAAGTCCATACCAACTTTATCCCATTTCCATTCAGGAATAGCTAAAGGCTGAAGAGTGCCAGCAGGCCTCTGATGTTCTGCCTTAACGCGACGACAAACGTCACAGTTAGCAATGAACTCAGCGATTTCTCTCTTCATCCTAGTCCACCAGAACCTCTGGCGTAGGTCCTGATACATCTTAGTACTACCGGGATGAATCGTGAGAGGGGATTCATGTGCCTCCTTAAGAATCAGTTGTCGCAGATGTTGATTCTTGGGAATCACCAAGCGATTCTCAAAGAAAACAACACCTCAATCATCCATGGAGAAACATCCACCAACTCCCTTCTTAATGTTTCTCTTGATGCGGATAACACCCCTATCAAACTTCTGATCAGTAATGATCTGATCCTCAAGGGTAGGTTTTGCCACCAAGGTAGAAAGGAATCCGTGAGGAGCAATGTGAAGGTTAAGCTTACATAATTCCTCATGGAGAAGTGGCTGGCCCTGTTGCAACATGAGGTTGTTGCAATAGGACTTACGACTTAGCACATCAGCCATAACATTCCCCTTGCCTGGGGTGTAGGTAATCCCTAAATCATAATCTGAGATCAACTCCAACCAACGTCTTTGCCTAAGGTTCAAATCTGGTTGGGTGAAGATATACTTGAGACTCTGGTGATCGGTGTAAATCTCGCAACGTTTACCAAGAAGGTAATGTCGCCAGGTCTTAAGTGCATAGACTACGGCTGCAAGATCTAGATCATGGGTAGGATAATTCTCCTCATGTGGATGCAACTGTCGGGATGCATAGGCAATCACATGGCGATCTTGCATAAGAATGCAACCTAGTCCCTGTCATGAGGCATCACAATAGATAACAAAGTCCTTAGTGAAATCCGGTGACACAAGTATGGGAGCAGAAGTCAGGCGTCTTTTCAGTTCCTGAAAACTGTGCTCACACTATGGGGACCACTCAAACTTTTTATCTTTCTTGAGAAGTTCCGTGAGAGGTTTGGCCACTTTGGAGAAGTTCTCAACGAAGCGGCGACAATAACTGGCTAGACCAAGGAAACTCCTAACTTGCTTAACTGTTTCAGGCGGAGTCCAATCAAGAACGGCCTGAACTCTTTCGGGATTGACAGCAATGCCCTTACCAGAGATTACGTGGCCGAGATAGGTCACTTCTGGCAACCAAAATTCGCACTTGGAGAACTTGGCATAAAGGCGGTGCTCTCTGAGTTTTTCTAGCACAAGTCTAAGATGTTTGGCATGCTCTTCCTCGTTCTTCGAGTAAATAAGGATATCATCGAGGTAAACCACGACGAACTTATCTAGGTACTCCATGAACATCGAGTTCATCAAACGGGAGAATGTAGCTGGAGCATTGGTTAGACCGAAGGACATGACGGTGTACTCGTACTGGCCATAACGAGTGACGAAAGCCGTCTTAGGAATGTCCCCGTTTCTGATCTTGATTTGGTGGTAGCCTAACCTCAAATCCATCTTGGAAAAGACTGAGGATCCAGCGAGATGATCGTACAGGTCGTTGATCCTGGGGAGCGGATACTTGTTCTTTATCGTGACCAAATTAACGGGACGATAACCTACAACCATCCGGTCCGTACCATCCTTCTTCTTGACGAAGAGAACGGGGCAAGCCTAGGGAGAAGAACTGGGACGGATGAAACCCTTTTGCAAGGATTCATCGAGTTGTTTCTTAAGCTCAGCTAGTTCTAAGGGTGCCATCTTGTAAGGTCTCCTAGAGATTGGAGCGGTTCCTGGGATAAGATCTATGACAAATTCTACATCTCTGTCAGGTGGAATACCTGGCAGTTCCTCTGGAAAGACATCCGGAAAGTCACGGACTACCGAGATATCTTCTAGGTCAGGAAGAGGGTTGGCATTAAGAGAATAGAGCTGACGCTTTGCAACTCTAGTGGAGACGGTGACTATCTTGCCAGATGGGTGTGTAAGCTGAACAGACCTTGTGTAACAATCAATCTTGGCATGATGAGCTTTCATCCAGTCCATACCCAAGATGATGTTAATATCTGTAGACTTGAGGGCTATAAGTGATGCAAGGAATACCAGTCGGTCAACAAGGATTTCATTACCATGGCTTATTCTGGTAGTTTGCCATCTAGACCCTGGAGTTTGGATTTCAAGTGGAGTTGGCATATCACAAAATGACATGTCGTGCAAACGAGCATAGCCTTCAGAGATGAAGGAGTGAGATGCTCCGGTATCGAACAAAACCGAAGCTGGATGGCAATTGACAAGGAGGGTACCAAGAACGACATCCGGATCATCACGAGTGTCTTTAGCTGAGACGTGATGCACACATCCACGTTCGGTGGGAGCTGACTTGACACTACTCATCTTGCGTGATGGCTTATCACGGCCAACAGACTTCTCAGGCTGGGGTGGGGCATAGCTGGTTTGAGAGCAGTCACGTGCATAGTGTCCTGGCTCTCCGCATGTGAAGCAAGTCCCTGAAGTAGGACGTGTGCCCGCTTTGACAAGCAGTCTACCAATAGGCCTGGGTGGAGCATGTAACTGAACTGGGTGAGGTGCCACATAAGAGGGCCTCGGTGAGTAACCGGGTGGAAGAGCGGAGTTCGGAACCCAAAACCGGCGCTTCTGCAAGGTAGAGCCGGAGGAAGAAACCAAATCACGGGTGTGCTTACGAGACTCCTCGTAAGTGAGCTGAGCTGTCTCTGCATTAATGGCCTTGTTCACAAGAGCCTGGAATGTATTGCAATGGTGCAGGTGGAGATCACGACGCAACTTGGGGTTGAGACCCTTCCTGAACCTAGCCTGCTTCTTGGCGTCTGTGGACACTTCTTCTGTAGCATAGCGGGCGAGGTTCTCAAACTCTCTACTGTAGGCATCAACAACCATCTTACTCTGGGTGAAACTACAAAACTCTTCTCTCTTGCGATCAACGAGAGCCTGAGGAATGTGATGCTCGCGGAAAGCCTCAGTGAAAACTCTCCAGGTGATTATCTGGCCGGCTGGAAGCATAGCCTCGTAGTTCTGCCACCAAATACTGGCAGGACCTTCCAGGTGATAAGTAGCATAGGTGACCTTGTCACTTTCAGCTACGTTCGCAGAACGCATCTTGTGTGTAATACTACGGAGCTAGTCATCTGCATCGAGTGGTTCAATGGAATGATGGAAGGTGGGTGGTTTCAGACCGATGAAGTCATGGATGGACACAAACTCTTTGTGCTGGTGGGAGGTGTTCTCCTCAATACGTGCTAGCAAGCGGTTAGACTCTCGCTTGTTCTTCTCCATCTCCAACATGAACTCTGCCAATGAAGACTGGTCAGGAGGATCCTCATCCCTACCATCTCTGTGGTTCCGGATATGAACAACAGAACTTCGGTTAACCGACAACATCCTGAAGAGCCAACCAAGGAAACAAGGATGGATTCAGCATCATCATGAGGATGTAGATTATAGTACGAGAAAAATACTATATCTTGAACTCCTAGGACAAATCCGGCAGCATAACGGCAGCAAACTGCTCAAAATGAGACATTCTGCAAAAGATGGGGTAGCACCATGCTCAACATCATTACTCAAGGTTCTGAGATATTACTAAATAGGCTACACCAGAGGTACTCGAACTGGGATATGACTCTGATCAACCAATCCTAAGAGACTACGGAGTAGTAACACGTGATCCTGATAGACAGAAGAGGAAGCCTAGTTCCTTAACCCCGTAGGAAAGATAGGATGACTCAGATCAGAAGGCATGAGGTATAAGGAGTAAAAGAGCCTTACGTTCCCTTCCACAATCAATTCCCTTACATAACTAAAGAATTTCTAGACACAACTTCGACCAGGTTGGCTTGGAAATCCTACAGGCAGTCAGGCTCTGATACCAAGGCTGTCGAGACCCCGATTCTAAGTCACACCAATCTAGCATGTAACACCTCATATCACTTTGCGGCCTCACGCATGGTATCCCCACGGGTGTCGCCTTACCATGGCCCAGGGCCGTTTGCGTCTTTTGGCTCGCGTATATGATTGTGTCGCTAGCATCCATATGACAAAGAACCCGGGCCGACATGGCTAGTCGTGAACCCAAAGCGGCCCTAACCTATGGGAACAGGCATACATGATTCACATCGAGCGTGTCGGTCAGCAGCGTGTGAATCCGGGCTATAGCACCGGGCTAACAGGACTCCGGGGAACCCGGGCTGTAGCAGGCTAGGCAGGACTCCGGTCGTCACCGCGTGACATTTCCCTGAAGGGACAGACACAGGAACGAAGTGAAACACATGCCGGCCAGTCAAGTGTTCCGAGCAGTAGTGCTGGGCTAGCAGGACTCCAGTGGACCGGGCTGTAGCGGACTACTATCGCTCAGAAAACACTAGACTACATTTCCCCATATGAGAGGCTGCCAAGGATAAACAACCAGATTGTCGGATCCCACACATAGCAATACACGCTACACGTACGCATAACATGCAAGTATGTGCTGTACAACATGGCATCACAACATAACGCAAACTCATATAGATAAAGGCTCAGAAGAGCCACATAGCATAAATACAAGCAGGGGTCACATGACCCATCATTTAGAGCATACAAGCAACGGAAGCATTACATGTCTGAGTACAGACAACTACAAAAGAAAAGAGCTGGAAAGCCTGACTATCTACAAGACCCTCCCAAGGGTACAAGATCGTAGCTGAGGTAACAAGCTACTCGTCGAAGTCCAAGCGGAACTACTAGTAAGACAGATGTCTCGTCTGCAAAACATAAATAAAGCAAACGTGAGTACAAAGGTACTCAGCAAGACTTACATCAGATCCTATCATATATGCATTAGTATCAAGAAGGTAATGTGGGGTTTAGTTGCAGCAAGCCAGCTTTGACTCAGTGGCTATCCTGTTCTACGACAACGAGAAACTTCTTTGAGATGAGGCAGCGCACGCGAGTCCACTAATCACCACATCAATACACCACTAAGGATTCATCCTCGTCTCCCTACGAGAAGGCCATCCATAGCACTCACACTTGTCTTGAGCATTTTAGAGTATCCACTTTAAGTCGTCTATGTACCACGTAAGCATCCAAGAAGTCCATAACCGAGGACACGGCTATTCGAATAGATCATGAAAACCCTGCAGGGGTGTACTTCTTCACACACGCTCTCGCCACTTACCGCCATGTATGCGTCATGTATCTCGACAACCTTCAAGCGAAAGCCTGGCGAGGGTGTCGGCCACGACCTGACTAACCACGCAAGACTCTAGTCCAGGTTTATCGCCTATTCGGGTTCCATCCGCAAGGAGATCCGGCCGAGGTTTCGCTCACGGCCCCAAACGATGTGTACAGGGTTCCCGAGCCCACCATCCGGGTGCCACTCGGTACACCGGGCCACGTGTGCCTAGTCTGTCCCAAGTCCACCCTGCCGGGTGCCACTCGGTAGAAAAATAGCACTACCTACAAACACTAGAGACTATTTGCGACTCCTGGACAGAGATCAAGTTGGCTAATAAGTCGAGAGGGGCACTTAAGCATTCCAATGTGTGGTAGTAGCTAGTCATTGGACAACATACACGGAACTCGGTGCTTAAGGACGGTTCCAGTGAGACAACCCACCATGTACTCCTACATGGCCTCTCACCGCTACCTTTACCAAATCATGTTCACACACTTAACTCTCAGTACCAGAACATATCGTACCACTCCAATTCATTCCCGATGAATCAAACCTGACACAACTCTAAGCAATAGCAGGCATGGCATGGCAAGAACACAACATGGCTCAATCAACCCCTACACATGCTAGTGGGTTTCAACTATTTACTGTGGCAATGACAGGTCATGCAGAGGAATGGGTTCAACTACCGCAGCATAAAGTAGCAGTTGAATCGTTGTTGTCCTAATGCAATAAAAGAGAGCAGGAGCGAGAGAGTGGGATTGTATCGGAATGAACAAAGGGGGTTGCTTGCCTGGTAGAACAACAAGGAAGGCACTGCTCCTCAGACAGGTACTCTGGAACGGTCTCCGGAGCAGGACCTATCGAGAAGGAACGGTGTCGGCAATCAAACACAAGCATATGCAACATTATGATGCATAAACATGGCATGAAGATGTGATGTTATTGGAGCTAATGCAACTAGCATTCATTTGGTTAAAGTCCATTTGAACTAAAGATTCAAATGTAACTCCAAAATAAGCTCTTAAATATGCCATAAGTGTGTTTTCACATATACAGCATGTATAGGTTGGTTTTTCATGCATGAAAATGGTACAGATGGATAGATTGAATTTTTCTGATAATTTTTCATATATAAATTATTTCAATCCGAGCTACGGTTGAATTTATATGAATTTTTGAAGTTTTGAACATTTTCTGAAATTTCCTGATTAATTTTAATACCAGAAAATGATATATTGCGTCAGCATGACAGCAGCATTGCGTCAGCAGGTCAAAGGAGCTGATCGAGTCAAACCTGACGTGTGGGGTCCACACGTCAGTGACTCAGTTAGTTAACCGGGGTTTAATTAGTCTAATTAGGGTTAGTGGGCGCCGGGCCCACTGGTCAGTGACTAACTAGGTAACTAACCTAGGTTAATTAGTGTTAATCTAATACTAACTAAATGTCAGGGGATGGCCCATGCGTCAGTGACACAAGGGGGAGGGTCAACCCTGGTCAGCGGGGTCAAAGCCACCGGCGGCTTGACGCCGGCGAGCCAGACGCGGCGGAGGGCGTCGGAAACGCGTCTCCGGTGACCAAATGGGCCACGGAGACCATCTCCGAGGAGCTGGTGCTCGCGCGCATCCACTGGTGCCCTCCGTTTCACTGGAGACGGCCTAAATCGACGGCGACGACCACTTGGGCGGCGGCCGGAGTTCGGCGGGGAGGGGAGAAGGGGCTACGGTGCATGGCAGGGGCAACAGGTGAGGGTTTTGGGGTCCTGGCGTTGCACTGAGCACGATGGTGTGCTCGGTTGCGGCTGGCTCGGCCCCTGGCCACGGTGGCGCCATGGCCGGCGGCGAGGTGCTACGGCTTCAGTCGAAACGGCGGCTGCGGTGTTCGAGAAGCAAGGGGAAGAGGGGAAAACGACGATGGAGCTCACAGCAGTCGCAGAGGGCGTCGAAGCGGGCTCGGGGAAGCGTTGGTTGCCGCGAATTTGACGGCGGAGATCCACGGCGGCCGAGGCGAAGACGATGGCAATGGCGGTGCTCCAGGGCTTCCCGCGTCACGTGGCTCGACAGAGAGGTGGACGGCGACGTGGCAGAGCTTCTGAGCTGGTCGGAGAAGCGAGGGGGAGGCGGTGGCTATGGAAATGGCGAACGGCGGCGACGGCAATGCTCGGGCGGTCGCGCGGGAGAGAACCAGGGGAGGAGGGAGAGAGAGGGAGAGGGAGAGAGGTCGGGGCGGTGCGTGGCGTCGCGCGGGGCATCCAGACGACGAGGAGGAGAAGCAGGAGGTGGTGGGGAACGTGGCCACGGCCGGCTGTGGCGCGGCCACGCAGCAGCTCCTACTGGCAGGAGCTTGAAGAAGCTCCTGGCAGTTGGGCTGGGCTGGCCTGATGGGCCGCAGGGCCAGGCCAGGCTGCACAGGTGAGTTGGCCCAGGTAAGTATCTCTCCATTTTTATTTTCTGTTTCCTTTTCTAATTTTCTGACATTTGTTTTGATTTGATAAAAATACCAAATCATTTTATATGCTTCTGAAAATTATTGTAGGAACTAATTGGATTATTCCAAAGCCCCACATTAAAAATCAGAATTATTGGAGTATATTTGAATATATAACAAATATAAATCCAATACAAATAATTATGCATTAATTCCAAATGGCCAAAATAAATATTTATGAGCTCCTAAAAATATTGGTTCGAATTTTACCTCTCACCAATATTTTCAGAGAGAGACATGAACATTTTCTTGGACCCTTTTGGAGCACTTTTTATTTGGGTTATTTTCAGAAATGATTCTGAGGGTTTCACAAATCCCCATTTCAAATTTAAATGGAGTTTAAACATGATGCAAGCATGAAGGCTAGCCTAGGTCATACCAGAACTAGGGATGTGACAACCTGAGTCTCAAGGACTAAGCACGCCGATTTTTGTATCCCGAAGTATTCTGCCGAGCTAGGACTTGATCCTCAGGCCGATTTTGCAAATCAACCTGAGTCTCAGCGGCTACTGGGATCAGTGGTATTACATCTTGAGGGCTACTGGCTATATATCTCGGCAGAGAATAAATTGCACCAATAAAAATATTAACAAAAAATTGGCCCATAGTCGGGGTGGTGCACCACCTCGGAAGCAGTGCGGCATAAAGCTCGAGCGCTAGTGGCTGGCTCCATAGAGGGCATTTCCAGCATTAAGCTCGGCTAAACTCCTTTAACTTTTTTGGACCAAGATGATCTATGACATCTTGGATATAGTCCGGCGTTGGAGCTTGGACACAGTCCGGCGTTGGAGCTCGGATACATTTTGGCGTTGGAGCTCAGAAGCAGTCCGACATTGGTGCTCGGCTGCAAAACATACCTCGAATGCAGTCCGGCGTTAGAGCTTGGACGCAAGAGGACACTGCCTCCCGGGAACAACTTCAAACCCGAGGTGCGGCATAAAAATAACAAGGCATTGATAAAGGCCGGAAACTTAAAGGGGCTCCTCGGATACCCGACGTATAAACTCATCGAATGCATTTCGGCGATCCTCAAGATCGAAGATGAGAAGATTTGTTGAACATGTTTTCAAGACCGACGACCAAAGATGAAGAGCAGTTCGGAAGAATTGAGGAGCGTCCCTAACTTGAAGACTGGTTCAGGGGGCTACTGACGGTGCCCTGGACTAGGGGGTACTCATCACGTCGTCTCCCGATCAGTTGGATTGGGCCGAGGACCCCCATGGCCGTATACTCATGGGCCAGTCTGGAGAGCTGCCGCATACAAGGAAGATTCCACAAGACTTGGTGATCAAGACAAGGACTCCTCCCCACCGGCGTATTCGGCTAGGACTCTTGTTATCCTAGGCCTTTGGTGCATTATATAAACCGAGGCCAGGCTAGTCGATAGAGAACATATACAACAATCATACCATAGGCTAGCTTCTAGGGTTTAGCCTCTCCAATCTCGTGGTAGATAAACTCTTGTAATACTCATATCATCAAGAATAAATCAAGCATGACGTAGGGTTTTACCTCCATCAAGAGGGCCCGAACCTGGGTAAAACATCGTGTTCCCTGCCTCCTGTTACCATCGATCCTAGACGCACAGTTCGGGACCCCCTACCTGAGATCCGCCGGTTTTGACACCGACAAAGATCTTTATCGGTCAAACCGCATAACAATATACGTTGTTCCCTTTGTCATCGGTATGTTACTTGCCCTAGATTCGATCGTCAGTATCTCAATACCTAGTTCAATCTCTGGCAAGTCTCTTTACTCGTTCCGTAGTGCAACATCTTGTAACTAACTCATTAGTCACTTGCTTGCAAGGCTTATAGTGATGTGCATTACCGAGAGGGCCTAGAGATACCTCTCCAATACACGGAGTGACAAATCCTAATCTTGATCTATGCCAATTCAAAAACACCATCGGAGACACCTGTAGAGCATCTTTATAGTCACCCAATTACGTTGTGACGTTTGACAGCACACTAAGTGTTCCTCCAGTATTCGGAAGTTGCATAATCTCATAGAAATAGGAACATGTATAAGTTATGGAGAAAGCAATAGCATTAAACTAAACGATCAAAGTGCTAAGCTAACGGATGGGTCAAGTCAATCACATCATTCTCTAATGATGTGATACCGTTCATCAAATGTCAACACTTTGTCCATGGCTAGGAAACTTAACCATCTTTGATTAACGAGCTAGTCAAGTAGAGGCATACTAGCGACACTCTGTTTGTCTATGTATTCACACATGTATCAAGTTTGCGGTTAATACAATTCTAGTATGAATAATAAAAATTTACCATGATATGAGGAAATATAAATAACAACTTTATTATTGCCTCTAGGGCATATTTCCTTCAGTCTCCCACTTGCACTAGAGTCAATAATCTAGATTACATTGTAATGATTCTAACACCCATGGAGTCTTGGTGCTGATCATGTTTTTCTCATGAGAGAGGCTTAGTCAACGGGTCTGCAACATTCAGATCCGTATGTATCTTGAAAATCTCTATGCCTCCCTCCTTGACTTGATCGCGGATGGAATTGAAGTGTCTCTTGACGTGCTTGGTTCTCTTGTGAAATCTGGATTCCTTTGCCAAGGCAATTGCACTAGTATTGTCACAAAAGATTTTCATTGGACCCGATGCACTAGGTATGACACCTAGATCGGATATGAACTCCTTCATTTGCTGCTTCCGAAGCAACTATGTACTCTGCTTCACAAGTAGATCCTGCCATGACGCTTTGCTTGGAACTTCACCAACTAACAGCTCCACCATTCAATAAAAATACGTATCCGGTTTGTGACTTAGAGTCATCCGGATCAGTGTCAAAGCTTGCATCGACGTAACTATTTACGACGAGCTCTTTGTCACCTCCATATACAAGAAACATATCCTTAGTCCTTTTCAGGTATTTCAGGATGTTCTTGACCGCTATCCAATGATCCACTCCTGGATTACTTTGGTACCTCCCAGCTAAACTAATTGAAGGAAATATGCCCTAGAGGCAATAATAAAGTTGTTATTTATATTTCCTTATATCATGATAAATGATTATTATTCATGCTAGAACTGTATTAACCGGAAACTTAGTACATGTGTGAATACATAGACAAACAGAGTGTCCCTAGTATGCCTCAACTTGACTAGCTCGTTAATCAAAGATGGTTAAGTTTCCTAGCCATGGACATGTGTTGTCATTTGATGAACGGGATCACATCATTAGAGAATGATGTGATGGACAAGACCCATCCGTTAGCTTAGCATAATGATCGTTCAGTTTTATTGCTATTGCTTTCTTCATGAACTATACATGTTCCTCTGACTATCAGATTATGCAACTCCCGAATACCGGAGGAACACCTTGTGTGCTATCAAACGTCACAACATAACTGGGTGATTATAAAGATGCTCTACAGGTGTCTCCAATGGTGTTTGTTGAGTTGGTATAGATCAAGATTAGGATTTGTCACTCAGTCTATCGGAGAGGTATCTCTGGGCCCTCTCGGTAATGCACATCACTATAAGCCTTGCAAGCAATGTGAATAATGAGTTAGTTGCGGGATGATGCATTACGGAACAAGTAAAGAGACTTGCTGGTAACGAGATAGAACTAGGTATTGAGATACAGACGATCGAATCTCGGGCAAGTAACATACCGATGACAAAGGGAACAACGTATGTTGTTATGCGGTTTGACCGATAAAGATCTTCGTAGAATATGTAGGAGCCAATATGAGCATCTAGGTTCTGCTATTGGTTATTGACTGGAGATGAGTCTCGGTCATGTCTACATAGTTCTCGAACCCATAGGGTCCGCACGCTTAACATTCTGTGATGATTTATATTATAAGTTATGTGATTTGATGACCGAAGTTTGTTCGGAGTCCCGGATGTGACCGGGGACATTTCGAGGAGTATCAAAATGTTCGAGACGTAAAGATCGATATATTGGAAGGCTATATTCGGACATTGGAAAGGTTCCGAGTGATTTGGGTATTTTTTGGAGTACTAGAGAGTTACGGGAATTCGTATTGGGCCTTAATGGGCCATACGGGAAAGGAGAGAAAGGCCTCAAGGGTGGCTGCACCCCTTCCCCATGGACTAGTCTGAATTGGACTAGGGAAAGGTGGCGCCCCCTTCCTTCCTTCTCCTTCTCCCTTCCCTTTTTCCTGTTCCATGTGGGTGGTGGAATCCTACTAGGACTAGGGAGTCCTAGTAGGACTCTACACTTTGGGGGCGCCCTATGAGGGCTGGCCTCCTCCTCCCTCCATCATTTATATACGTGGCCAGGGGCACCCCATAAACACACAAGTTGATCATTGATCCCTTAGCCGTGTGCGGTCCCCCATCCACCATAATCCACCTCGGTCATATGATAGCGGTGCTTAGGCGAAGCCCTATTCCGGTAGCATCATCATCACCGTAATCATGCTATCATGCTGACGAAGCTCTCCCTCGACACTCAGCTGGATCGAGAGTTCATGGGACGTCACCGAGCTGAACGTGTGCAGATCGCGGAGGTGCTATACTTTCGGTACTAGGATCGGTCGGATCGTGAAGACGTACGACTACATCAACCGCGTAGTCACAATGCTTCCGCTTACGGTCTACGAGGGTACGTGAACAACACTCTTCCCCTCTCGTTGCTATGCATCACCATGATAGGTCTTGCGTGTGCGTAGGAAAATTTTGAAATTACTGCGTTCCCCAATAGTGGCATCATGTATAGATGTTATATGCATGAGTAGAACACAAAGGATTTGTGGGCGTGGGTATATACATATTGCTTACCCTCACTAGTTGTTTCTTGATTCGGCGGTATTGTTGGATGAAGTGCCATAGACTGACATTACGCGTACGCTTATGCGAGACTGGTTCTACCGACGTGCTTCGCACACAGGTGGCTGTTGGTTGTCAGTTTCGCCAACTTTAGTTGAATCGGATTCAAGGAACAAGGTTCTTTCTGAAGATCAAAAATCAATCACTATACCACGTTGTGGTTTTTATGTCATAGGTAAGAACGGTTCTTGCTAAGCCGGTAGCAGCCACAAAAAACTTGCAACAACAAAGTAGAGGACGTCTAACTTGTTTTTGCAGGGCATGTTGTGATGTGATATGGTCAAGACATGATGCTAAATTTTATTGTATGAGATGATCATGTTTTGTAACAGAGTTATCGGCAACTAGCAGGAGCCATATGGTTGTCGCTTTATTGTATGAAATGGAATCACCATGTAATTGCTTTACTTTATCACTAAGCGGTAGCGATAGTCGTAGAAGCAATAGTTGGCAAGACAACAATGATGCTTCGATGGAGATCAAGATGTCAAGCCGATGATGATGGTGATCATTGATACGTCTCCGTCGTATCTACTTTTCCAAACACTTTTGCCCTTGTTTTGGACTCTAACTTGCATGATTTGAATGGAACTAACCCGGACTGACTCTGTTTTCAGCAGAATTGCTATGGTGTTATTTATGTGCAGAAACAAAAGTTCTCGGAATGACCTGAAACTTCACGGAACATCTATTCGGAAATAATAAAAAATCCTTGCAAAAGATGAAGACCAGGGGGCCCACCACCTGTCCACGAGGGTGGGGGGCGCCCCCCCTACCTCGTGGGCCCCCTGGAGCTCCTCTGACCTCAACTCCAACTCTATATATTTGCTTTCGGGGAGAAAAAAATGCGAGAGAAAGATTCATCGCGTTTTACGATACGGAGCCGCCAAGCCCTAAAAACCTCTCGGGAGGGCTGATCTGGAGTCCGTTCAGGGCTCCGGAGAGGGGAATCTGTCGCCATCATCATCATCAACCATCCTCCATCACCAATTTCATGATGCTCACCGCCGTGCGTGAGTAATTCCATCGTAGGCTTGCTGGACGGTGATGGGTTGGATGAGATCTATCATGTAATCGAGTTAGTTTTGATAGGGTTTGGTCCCTAGTATCCACTATGTTCTGAGATTGATATTGCTATGACTTTGCTATGCTTAATGTTTGTCACTAGGGCCCGAGTGCCATGATTTCAGATCTGAACCTATTATGTTTTCATCAATATATGAGAGTTCTTGATCCTATCTTGCAAGCCTATAGTCACCTATTATGTGTTATGATCTGTTAACCCCAAAGTGACAATAATCGGGATACTTACCGGTGATGACCATAGTTTGAGGAGTTCATGTATTCACTATGTGCTAATGCTTTGTTTCGGTACTCTATTAAAAGGAGGCCTTAATATCCCTTAGTTTCCATTAGGACCCAGCTGCCACGGGAGGGCAGGACAAAAGATGTCTGCAAGTTCTTTTCCATAAGCACGTATGACTATATTCGGAATACATGCCTACATTACATTGATGATTTGGAGCTAGTTCTGTGTCACCCTATGTTATGATTGTTACATGATGAACCGCATCCGGCATAATTCTCCATCACCGATCCATTGCCTACGAGATTTCCACATATTGTTCTTCGCTTATTTACTTTTCAGTTGCTATTGCTATCATCACTACAAAATACCAAAAATATTACTTTTTCTATCATTACATTTTACTACCGTTACCACTACTATCATATTACTTTGCTACTAAATACTTTGTTGCAGATATTAAGTTTCTAGGTGTGGTTGAATTGACAACTCAGCTGCTAATACTTGAGAATATTCTTTGGCTCCCCTTGTGTCGAATCAATAAATTTGGGTTGAATACTCTACCCTCGAAAATTGTTGCAATCCCCTATACTTGTGGGTTATCAAGACTATTTTCTGGCATCATTGCCAGGGAGCATAGCTCTATTCTTTGAGTCACTTGGGATATATATCTGCGTACCATTATGAAGAACTTGAGAGATCCAAAAACCAAGATTTATCCCTCAACTATGATGGGAGGTAAGAAACTGCCATCTAGCTCCGCACTTGATTCACCTTTTGTTTTGAGTAAGCTTGCGACACCTAAACCTGCTTCTGCTATTCGTTCTGATATGTCACATGTTATTGATGATGCCACTTTTGCTATGCATGATACTTATGATGAAACTACTTCTATGCTTGATACTTCTGTGCCACTTGGTGAATTTCTTGATGAACAACTTGCTAGGGTTAGAGAGAATTAAAATATTGAATATGATAATATTGATGAAAGTGATGATGAAGACTTGCCCGTTATTCCTAAGGGTTATGTTTTTGATAAAGAAGCTTCTTTAGCTATTTTAGCTTGCAAAGATAGTTATGAACTTAAGAGGTTATTAGCTAAATGGAATAAGCAATCTCTAAATGCTAGGATGAAACCTGACCCTACTTTTTCTACTTCACCTATCTTTGTTACTGATAAGGATTATGAATTCTCTGTTGATCCTGATATAATTACTTTGGTTAAATCTGATCCTTTTCATGGCTATGAATCTGAAACTCTTGTGGCACATCTTACTAAATTAAATGATATAGCCACCCTGTTCACTAATGTTGAGAGAACTCGTTACTTTTATATCCTTAAAATATTTCCATTCTCATTAAAGGGTGATGCTAAGATATGGTTTAATTCTCTTGATCCTGGTTGTGTGCGTAGTCCCCAGGATATGATTTATTACTTCTCTGCTAAATATTTCCCTGCTCATAAGAAACAAGCTGCTTTAAGGGATATATATATATATATAATTTTGTGCAAATTGAAGAAGAGAGTCTCCCACAAGCTTGGGGGAGGCTTCTCCAATTACTTAATGCTTTGCCTGATCATCCTCTTAAGAAAAATGAAATAGTTGATATCTTTTATAATGGACTAACCGATGCCTCCAGAGATTACCTAGATAGTTGTACTGGTTCTGTTTCCAGGGAAAGAACACCGGATGAAGCTGAAATTCTATTGAATAATATGTTGACAAATGAAAATAATTGGACACTTCCTGAACCAACTCCTGAGCCTATTCCTAAACCAACTCCGAAGAAGAGGGGTCTTCTATTTCTCAGTCCTGAAGATATGCAAGAGGCAAAGAAATCTATGAAAGAAAAAGGTATTAAAGCCGAAGATGTTAAGAATTTACCTCCTATTGAAGAAATACACGGTCTTAATTTACCGCCTGTTGAAGAAACATATGACCTTAATCCATCTCCTATTGAAGAAACTCATGGCCCTGATAACCCGACATAGGTAGTAAAGGTAAATTCTCTCTATAGATATGATAAAGCTGAAATCCCGTTTACTAAATTTGCTAGCCCATGCTTAGATGAGTTTGATTAATTTATGGTTAAGCAAGAAGATTTTAATGCTTATTTTGGTAGACAATTGAAATACAATTCAGATATGCTTGAACACTTGGGTAATTATATGTCTAATCTCAAAGGTGAACTTAAACTTATTAGTAAACATGCTTCTATGGTTACCACTCAAGTAGAACAAGTACTTAAAGCTCAAAATGATTTGCTCAATGAATTGAATAGTAAGAATAATGACAACGCTGTTAGAGTTATGACTAGAGGTGGTAGAATGACTCAGGGACCTTTGTATCCTGAAGGCCACCCTAAGAGAATTGAGCAAGATTCTCAGAGAAATAATGTGGATGCACCTAGTCCTTCTAATAGAAGAAAAAGAAAAATGATAGGACTTTGCATGCTTCTAGTGAACCTATTACTGAAACACCTGAGAATCCAAATGATATTTCTATCTCTGATGCTGAAACACAATCTGGTAATGAACCTGAAACTAGTGATAATGTTAATGATAGTGTTCACGATGATGCTCAACCTAGTAATGATAATGATATAGAAATTGAACTTGCTGTTGATCTTGATAATCCACAATCAAAGAATCAACATTAAGATAAGAAAGACTTTGTTGCTAGGAAACACGGTAAGGAAAGAGAGCCTTGGGTTCAGAAACCCATGCCTTTTCCTCCCAAACCATCCAAGAAAAAGGATGATGAGGATTTTGAGCGCTTTGCTGAAATGATTAGACCTATCTTTTTGCGTATGCGATTAACTGATATGCACAAAATGAATCCTTATGCTAAGTATATGAAAGATATTGTTACAAATAAAAGAAAGATATCAGAAGCTAAAATTTCCACCATGCTTGCTAATTATACTTTTAAGGGTGGAATACCAAAGAAACTTGGAGATCCCGATGTACCAACTATACCATGCTCCATTAAAAGAAACTATGTTAAAACTGCTTTATGTGATCTTGGAGCCGATGTTAGTGTTATGCCTCTCTCTTTATATCGTAGACTTGATTTGAATAAGTTGACACCTACTGAAATATCTTTGCAAATGGTTGATAAATCAACTGCTATACCTGTCGGTATTTGTGAGGATGTGCCTGTTGTGGTTGCAAACGTTACTATTTTAACAAACTTTGTTATTCTTGATATTCCCAAGGACGATAGTATGTCTATTATTCTTGGAAGACCTTTTTTGAACACTGCAGGGGCTGTTATTGATTGCACTAAAGGCAATGTCACTTTTAATGTTAATGGTAATGAGCATACGGTACACTTTCCGAGGAAACAACCTCAAGTTCATAGTATCAACTCTATTGGAAAAATTCCGTCGATTATATTTGGAGGTTTTGAATTTCCTCTTCCTACTTTCAAGAAGAAATATGATATTCTTGTTATTGGGGATGTGCATATCCCCGTTGAGGTAACATAGTGTTATTCGAAATTTCTCCGGTTCCATGTTATTCGGAATGAGTTCGTTAACAAGACTTGATCAACCTTGTTAGTGGATTCCTTTTGATGATTATGAGATGGATGAAACTAGAAGGCACAACCTTTTGTACCCTCATCTTACTTTCTGTTATTTATATTAAATAAAATAAAAATAGTATTTTTCTGTCTGTTATCTGATTTATCCGTGCAATATAAAAATACCCCGAAAATAAAAGTTCTCCAAATGCCCTGAAATTTAAATATGATTTTTTCTGGAATATTTGAGAATATTTGGCACTGAGAACACAGCATGAGGAGCTGGCACCTGGCCACGAGGGTCAGGGGCGCGCCCCCTGCCTCATGGGCCCATGGTGGCCCTCCTCCACTTATTCTTGCACCCACACACTCCTTCTTCCTCCCACAAACACGAATATCCAGCTCAAACCCGAGTCCAAGCTCATTTTGCTGCCATTTTCGATCTCCTTGCTCAAAGCACCTCTCACAAAACTGCTTGGGGAGATTGTTCCTTGGTATGTGACTCCTCCATTGGTCCAATTAGTTTTTGTTCTAGTGCTTTATTCATTGCAAAATTGTGCTGCTTAGGTGACCCTGTTCTTGAGCTTGCATGTCAAATTTAGATGGTCAAAAGTAGTTTTGATGCATGATATAGGCTCTAGGCACTTGTAGGAGTAGTGGCTATCAATTTTGTTGAGTTTGGTTTACTTTTATTTTGAAGTTACTAAAAATTTCAGATTTTTTCAGAAAATAATGAAGAGATTTTTGAGGGGCTCATCAAGCCGAAGCTCGAAGGAAAAGCAGAATGAAAAGGCAACGAAGCCCAAGTATAATCTGCCTCGCACCGCGGAGGTTCGGCCGTGTGAATGGCCTTCCGGTGAATTCTTGAGAGCAGCCGGGATTTATGATGATTTTTATGAATTGGCTGAGAATGCAGGCCTAATCGCTTTCCTCCACGACCAACACGACCAGTATCTCTTACTCACAAATATCTTTGTGCAAAACTTTCATTTCCATTCTAGGAGCTCACCACCTACGGTGGAGTTTTATTTATATGATGAGCATAAGGAGATGTCACTTTATGATTTTTGTCGGGTTTGTTTGGTCCCTTTCGAGGGCATGGCAGAGGAACCACATCGCGGCGATGTGGATGGGTTTATTGATACCATCACTGTAGGGGAAACGAGGAAGATTTTTGATGCACGAATCACTAGCATACATTTTCCTGTTTTACGCTACTTTGCAATATTTGCTAGTCATTGCTTAATTGGTCGCAGAAACTGTGGAAACCTTAGTGTTCCTGATATTATTATTTTGTTCCACGGTTTATTCAGTGATAACTCTGTTAGTATGGGCGGTATTATTGCTAAACGGTTAAGTCTGAACCGTACAAAGGGCCCCATCTTTGGAGGCATCTATGCTTCACGCCTAGGTGCACATTTTAACATACCTATTAGACATTATGAGAAGGAAGAAAAATTGATGCCTCATGTTTATTTAGATTATAAGAGTATGGTGGCACATGATTTTATTGTTAAGAATAGGGAAGGGGAGCTTAAATACAAATTGTTCTTTCATAAACATCATCCTGAGACTATTACCCTGCCTGCTCCTTCCTTGTTTGATTTATCTTCAAGCCAGTACCTTGTTCCATTAGAGGCCATTCACGCCTACCAGAACCCTACACCATCCACAGAGCCAGAGTCGGAACCACAAGTTGATCCTCCACGAAAGTCTAATTACCATTGGGATCTGGAGATGTTTGCCAACCAGTGGCAATCAGAGTCTTCTTCATCTCAGTACGACCCCAACTATTATTATGGATATCCGCCAGGCCAACCGTGGCCATAGACCAACTTAGGACAAAAGCCTAAGCTTGGGGGAGTACGTATTTCTCACCGACATTACATTTAAGTTCACACACTCATTGCTAGATGTCGGTGCTCATACTTTTTCATTGTATCATCCATGCTAGTTTATTTTCCTTTTTATGCTCTCTTCTTGTGTGTTTGATAAACCTTAAGAAAACCAAAAAAATTAGTTGTAGCTTTTAATTAGTTTACTTTCCATGCTTGTAGTAGTAATTAAAAATAAAACCCAAAAAGATTTCCTGTTCTTCTTTTGCTTGTTGGGAGCTTTCCCGTGTAAATAGTTTTATTTCTTTTCTTTTCTTTGGGGGTCGATAGGAGAAGACCATAATTAAATTGTTGAAGTAGCTCTTATATGCATTATTGTTGATTTGACAAAAGATCCCATATTGCCTTGTCTTCTCCTATTTATTGAATGCTTGCAGATTCCAGCTTAGTCCAATGCACGTGCACTATTATTATTATTCACACTATTCGGTCGTGCAAGTGAAAGGCAATTATGACGATATATGATGGACTGACTGAGATGAGAAAAGCTGGTATGAACTCGACCTCTCTTGTTTTTGTAAATATGATTAGTTCATCGTTCCCGATTTAGCCTATTATGAATAAACATGTTTGCAATGACAACTAGAGATCATAGTTTCTTGTGCCTTGCTTGATTAGCTAGGAGCTTATAATGGTTTACCTTGCGTGCCAACATGCTATTAAAATGGTTGTGATGTGGTATGATAGGGTGGTATCCTCCTCTGAATGATTTAAGTGACTTGACTTGGCGCATGTTCACGCATGTAGTTGAAACAAAATCAACATAGCCTTCACGATATTTATGTTCATGGTGGATTATATCCTACTCATGCTTGCATTCAGTGTTGATTAATTTTAATGCATGTTCATGACTATTGTCGCTCTCTAGCTGGTCGCTTCCCAGTATTTTGCTAGCCTTCACCTGTACTAAGCAGGAATACTGCTTGTGCATCCAACTCCATAAACCCCAAAGTTATTCCATATGAGTCCACCATACCTACCTATATACGGTATCTACCTGCCGTTCCAAGTAAATTTTTATGTGCCAAACTCTAAACCTTCAAATAAACATCCTGTTTTGTATGCTCGAATAGCTCATGTATCAACTAGGGCTGTCTGTATCTTCCATGTTAGGCGGGTTATTCTCAAGAGGAGTGGACTCCGCTCCTCACTCACGAGAAAGTGGCTGGTCACCGGGATGCCCAGTCCCATGCTTTATGCAAATCAAATCAAAATAATTGCAAACAAAACTCCCCCTGGGACTCTTATTAGTTGGAGGCACTCGTTGTTTCGAGCAAGCCATGGATTGATGCTTGTTGGTGGAGGGGGAGTATAAACTTTACCATTCTATTTGGGAACCGCCTATAATGTGTGTAGCATGGAAGATATTGCCATCTCTTGGTTGTTATGCTAACAATGAAAGTATACCGCTCAAAACATTATTCATCTATATTTCAAAACCAAGCTCTGGCACCTCTACAAATCCCTGCTTCCCTCTGCGAAGGGCCTATCTATTTACTTTCATGTTGAGTCATCATCTTCTTATTAAAAAGCACCAGATGGAGAGCACCACTGTCATTTGCATTCATTATTGTTAGTTTACATTGAGTATGACTTGACTGGATCTCTTTTACCATGAATTACAATGTCTAGTCAGTCCTTGATCTTTAAAGGTGCTCTGCATTTATGTTTTGCGGTCTCAGAAAGGGTAGTGAGATACCATCTTGTTATATCATATTATGATTGTTTTGAGAAAGTGTTGTCATCCGAGATTTATTATTATTGCTTGCTAGTTGATTATGCCATTGATATGAGTAAACTTGAGACCTAAGCGTTATTGTGAATGTGGTTAGTCATAATCTTTGCTAAAAACTTGAATGTTGGCTTTACATATTTACAACAACAAGAGCAAACAGAGTTTGTAAAAGTTTTTCTTTATCACTTTCAGTTTATCAACTGAATTGCTTGAGGACAAGCAAAGGTTTAAGCTTGGGGGAGTTGATACGTCTCCGTCGTATCTACTTTTCCAAACACTTTTGCCCTTGTTTTGGACTCTAACTTGCATGATTTGAATGGAACTAACCCGTACTGACGCTCTTTTCAGCAGAATTTCTATGGTGTTATT
The DNA here is from genome assembly GCA_034509565.1 of Triticum monococcum. Taxonomy (NCBI): domain Eukaryota; kingdom Viridiplantae; phylum Streptophyta; class Magnoliopsida; order Poales; family Poaceae; genus Triticum; species Triticum monococcum. The sequence goes on from CM067847.1 coordinate 577,805,791, forward strand.
TATGTGTAGAAACAAATGTTCTCTGAATGACCTGAAACTTCACGGAACATCTATTGGGAAATAATAAAAAATCCTTGCAAAAGATGAAGACCAGGGGCCCACCACCTGTCCACGAGGGTGGGGGGCGCGCCTGCCCCCCTAGGGCGCGCCCCCTACCTCGTGGGTCCCCTGGAGCTCCTCCGACCTCAACTCCAACTCTATATATTTGCTTTCGGGTAGAAAAAAATGAGAGAGAAAGATTCATCGCGTTTACGATACGGAGCCGCCGCCAAGCCCTAAAACCTCCCGGGAGGGCTGATCTGTATTCCGTTCGGGGCTCCGGAGAGGGGAATCCGTCGCCATCGTCATCATCAACCATCCTCCATCACCAATTTCATGATGCTCACCGCCGTGCGTGATTAATTCCATCATAGGCTTGCTGGACGGTGATGGGTTGGATGAGATCTATCATGTAATCAAGTTAGTTTTGTTAGGGTTTGATCCCTAGTATCTACTATGTTCTGAGATTGATGTTGCTATGACTTTGCTATGCTTAATGTTTTCACTAGGGCCCGAGTGCCACGATTTCAGGTCTGAACCTATTATGTTTTCATCAATATATGAGAGTTCTTGATCCTATCTTGCAAGTCTATAGTCACCTATTATGTGTTATGATCCGTTAACCCCGAAGTGACAATAATCGGGATACTTACCGGTGATGACCATAGTTTGAGGAGTTCATGTATTCACTATGTGCTAATGCTTTGTTCCGGTACTCTATTAAAAGGAGGCCTTAATATCCCTTAGTTTCCATTAGGACCCCGCTGCCACGGGAGGGTAGGACAAAAGATGTCGTGCAAGTTCTTTTCCATAAGCATGTATGACTATATTCGGAATACATGCCTACATTACATTGATGAATTGGAGCTAGTTCTGCGTCACCCTATGTTATGATTGTTACATGATGAACCGCATTCGGCATAATTCTGCATCACCGATCCATTGCCTACGAGCTTTCCACATATTGTTCTTCGCTTATTTACTTTTCCGTTGCTATTGCTATCATCACTACAAAATACCAAAACTATTACTTTTTCTACCGTTACCTTTTACTACCGTTACCACTACTATCATATTACTTTGCTACTAAATACTTTTCTATAGATATTAAGTTTCCAGGTGTGGTTGAATTGACAACTCAGCTGCTAATACTTGAGAATATTCTTTGGCTCCCCTTGTGTCAAATCAATAAATTTGGGTTGAATACTCTACCCTCGAAAACTGTTGCAATCCCCTATACTTGTTGGTTATCAATCATGATGGTGCTTTGGAGATGGAGATCAAAGGCACAAGATGATGATGGTCATATCATGTCACATATTTTGATTGCATGTGATGTTTATCTTTATGCATCTTATTTTTGCTTAGTCCAACGGTAGCATTATAAGATGATCCCTCACTAAATTTCAAGGTACAAGTGTTCTCCCTGAGTATGCACCGTTGCTACAGTTCTTCGTGCTGAGACACCACGTGATGATCGGGTGTGATAAGCTCTATGTTCACATACAATGGGTGCAAGCCAGTTTTGCGCAAGAAGAATACTCGGGTTAAACTTGACGAGCCTAGCATATGCAGATATGGCCTCGGAACACTGAGACCGAAAGGTCGAGCGTGAATCATATAGTAGATATGATCAACATAGTGATGTTCACCATTAAAAACTTCTCCATCTCACGTGATGATCGGACATGGTTTAGTTGATATGGATCATGTGATCACTTAGATGATTAGAGGGATGTCTATCTAAGTGGGAGTTCTTAAGTAATATGATTAATTGAACTTTATTTTATCATGAACTTAGTCCTGATAGTAATTGCATATCTATGTTGTAGATCAATAGCTTGTGATGTAGCTTCCCGTTTAATTTTGATATGTTCCTAGAGAAAAAGAAGTTGAAAGATGATAGTAGCAATGATGCGGACTCGGTCTGTGATCTAAGGATTATCCCCATTGCTGCATAAAAGAATTATCTCCTGGATGCACCGCTAGGTGACAGACCTATTGCTGGAGAAGATGCACACGTTATGAACGTTTGACAAAGCTCGGTATGATGACTATTAAATAGTTTAGTGCACCATGCTTTACGGCTTAGAACCGGGACTTCAAAAATGTTTTGAATGCCACAGAACATATAAGATGTTCTCAGAGTTGAAATTGATATTTCATACTCATGCTCATGTCGAGAGGTATGAGACCTTAGACAGTATGTTGCCTACAAGATGGAGGAGAACAGACCAGTGAGTATGTGCTCAGATTGTCTGGGTACTACAATTGCTTGAATCAAGTGGGAGTTAAACTTCTAGATAAGATAGTAATTGATAAAGTTCTCTAGTCACTATCACCAAGTTACTAGAACTTAGTGATGAACTATAATATGCAAGGGATGACGAAAACGATTCCCGAGCTCTTCGTGATGCTGAAATCAACGAAGGTAGAAATCAAGAAAAGCATCAAATGTTGATGGTTGACAAAACCACTAGTTTCAAGTAAAAGGGCAAGGGGAAAAAGGGAACTTCAAGAAGAATGGCAAGCAAGTTGACACTCCCATGAAGAAGCCCAAAGATAGACTCAAGCCTGAAACTGAGTGCTTCTACTGCAAAGGAAATGGTCACTGGAAGTGGAACTGCCTTACATACTTGGCGGATAAGAAGGATGGCAAAGTGAACAAAGGTATATTTGATATACATGTTATTGATGTGTACTTTACAAGTGTTTATAGCAACCCATCAGTGTTTTGTACTGGTTCAGTTGCTAAGAGTAGTAACTCAAAATGAGAGTTGCAAAATAAATAGAGACTAGTTAAGGGCGAGGTGATGATGAGAGTTGGAAGTGATTCCAAGGTTGATAAGATCACCATCACACACTCCCTTTACCTTCGGGGTTAGTGTTGGACCTAAAATAAATGTTATTTGGTGTTTGCGTTGGGCATAAATATGATTGGATCATGTTTATTGCAATACAGTTATTCATTTAAGTCAAAGAGTTGTTCTATTTACATGAATAAAACCTTCTATGGTCATACACTTAATATAAATGGTTTATTGAATCTCGATTGTAGTAATACACATATTCATAATATTGAAGCCAAAACATGAAAATTTAATAATGATAGTGCAACTTATATGTGGCACTGTCATTTAGGTCATATTGGTGTAAAGCGCATGAAGAAACTCCATGCTGATGGACTTTTGGAATCACTTGATGCTTGCGAACCATGCCTAATGGGCAAGATGACTAAGACTCCGTTCTTCGGAACAATGGAGCAAGCCACTGACTTATTGGAAATAATACATACTGATGTATGCGGTCCGTTGAGTGTTGAGGCTCGCGGCGGGTATCGTTATTTTCTGACCTTCACAAATGATTTGAGTAGATATGGGTATATCTACTTAATGAAACATAAGTTTGAAACATTTGAAAAGTTCAAAGAATTTCAGAGTGAAGTGGAAAATCAGCATAACAAGAAAATTAAGTTTCTACGATTTGATCGTGGAGGTGAATATTTGAGTTACGAGTTTGGTTTTCATTTGAAACAATGTGGAATAGTTTTGCAACTCACGCCACCTGGAACACCACAACATAATGGTGTGTCTGAACATGGTAATCGTACTTTATTGGATATGGTGCGATCTATGATGTCTCTTACCGATTTATCACTATCGTTTTGGGGTTATGCATTAGAGACAGCTGCATTCACGTTAAATAGGGCACCATCTAAATCCATTGAGACGACACCGTATGAACTATGGTTTGGCAAGAAACCAAAGCTGTCGTTTCTTAAAGTTTGAGGTTGAGATGCTTATGTTGAAAAGTTTCAAACTGAAAAGCTTGAACCCAAATCGGAGTAGTGCATCTTCATAGGATACCCAAAAGAAACTGTTGGGTACACCTTCTATCACAGATCCGAAGGCAAGATATTTTGTTGCCAAGAATGGATGCTTTCTAGAGAAGGAGTTTCTCTCGAAAGAAGTGAGTGGGAGGAAAGTAGAACTTGATGAGGTAATTGTACCTTCTCCCAAATTGGAAAGTAGTTCATCACAGAAATCAGTTCCAGTGATTCCTACACCAATTAGTGAGGGAGCTAATGATGATGATCATGAAACTTCAGATCAAGTTACTACCGAACCTCGTAGGTCAACTAGAGTACGGTCCACACCAGAGTGGTACAGTAATCCTGTTCTGGAAGTCATGTTACTAGGCCATGACAAACCTACAAACTATGAGGAAGCGATGATGAGCCCAGATCTGCAAAATGGCTTGAGGCCATGAAATCAGAGATGGGATCCATGTATGAGAACAAAGTATGGACTTTGACTAACTTGCCTGATGACCGGTGAGTCATTGAGAATAAATGGATCTTCAAGAGGAAGACGGGCGCTGATAGTAGTGTTATTGTCGGTGTCAAAACTGGTGGATCTCGGGTAGGGGGTCCCAAACTGTGCGTCTAGGATCGATGGTAACAGGAGAAGGGGGACACAATGTTTACCCAGGTTCGGGCCCTCTCGATGGAGGTAATACCCTACTTCCTTCTTGATTGATCTTGATGATATGAGTATTACAAGAGTTGATCTACCACGAGATCGTAGAGGATAAACCCTAGAAGCTAGCCTATGATTATGATTGTTGTATATATCTATCGACTAGCCTAGCGTCAGTTTATATAATGCACCAGAGGCCTAGGATAATAAGGGTCCTAGCCGAATACGCCGGTGGCGAGAAGTCCTTGTCTTGATCGCCAAGTCTTGTGGAATCTTCCTTGTATGTGACAGCTATCCGAACTGGCCCATGAGTATACGGCCATGGGGGTCCTTGGCCCAATCTAACAGATCGGGAGATGACATGGTGAGTACCCCCTAGTCCAGGACACCGTCAGTAGCCCCCTGAACCGGTCTTCAAGTTAGGGACGCTCCTTGATTCTTCCGAACTGTTCTTCATCTTTGGTTGTCGGTCTTGAAAACTGGTTCAATAAATATTCTCATCTTCAATCTTGAGGATCGCCGAAGTGCATCCGAAGAGTTTACACGTCGAGTATCCGAGGAGCCTGTCGGTGTCAAAACCGGCGGATCTCGGGTAGGGGGTCCCGAACTGTGCGTCTAGGCCGGATGGTAACAGGAGGCAGGGAACACGATGTTTTACCCAGGTTCGGGCCCTCTTGATGGAGGTAAAACCCTACATCCTGCTTGATTAATATTGATGATATGTGTAGTACAAGAGTAGATCTACCACGAGATCAAGGAGGCTAAACCCTAGAAGCTAGCCTATGGTATGATTGTTGTCTATGGAGTTGATGAAGTTGTCCTACGGACTAAAACCCTCTGGTTTATATAGACACCGGATAGGGTTAGGGTTACATAGAGTCGGTTACAATGGTAGGAGATCTTGAATATCCGCATCGCCAAGCTTGCCTTCCACGCCAAGGAAAGTCCCATCCGGACATGGGACGTAGTCTTCAATCTTGTATCTTCATAGTCCTGGAGTCCGGCTGAAGGTATAGTCCGGCTAACCGAACACCCCCTAATCCAGGACTCCCTCAGTAGCCCCCGAACCAGGCTTCAATGACGACGAGTCCGGCGCGCAGATTGTTCGGCATTGCAAGGCGGGTTCTTCTCCAAATCTTGTGTACCTGTAGGGATAATGTCCGATTTTTGTAATGTAGTGCTTCTCGGCTTCCACGCCCAATGATGGCCGTCTTCCACGTGTTAAACAGATGCGAAAAGCCAGGGTGTTTTTTACACCCACACCCCTAGCCGTATAAACGAGCCGCCTATTTAACGGGATGGGGATTTAGGCCCAAACCACATCCTCTCCTTTCCGCGAGTTATCATCAGAGCGCTTCCAGCAAAGGTCCATTCCAACATGGCCAGCCGTCCCAGCTCCTCCTCTCGCCCTTCTAGCCCTAAACCTGGAAACTGGGAGAGGTGCTCCATCCCGCACAGCGAGCTAGTGTCGCTTCAGGCCAAGGGATTTCTCCCTCAGGCCTATATGGCCCCGGTCCGAGCCAGACTCGCCACCTATAACGGTGGAGAGCAAGCAGAGAGCACCCCCAATCCCTCTAAAGGAGAGCGGGTGTGCCTCGTCCCCTATTTAATAAGGGGACTGGGATTTCCAATTCATCCATTCCTCCACGGGCTTCTAGAGTTCTACGGCCTCCAGCTGCACAATCTCACGCCCGCCTCCGTACTGCATATTGCGGGTTTCGTCGCCCTTTGCGAGCTATTTTTAGGCATTGAGGCTCATTTCGCGCTGTGGAAGAGGTTATTCTGCCTGGTGCCCCGTTCTCAAAAGGGGTCCATATACCAAGTGGGCGGAGCCGAAATATGGCGCATCGCTAGGACCGGATACCTATCCGGAACCCCAAAGGAAGCATCCGAGGACTGGACCTCGGAATGGTTTTATATAGATGACGTCCCGCTACCGGACCCTATCCGGGTCGGTCTCCCTGAGTTCAACAGTGCTCCATTGAAGAACCGCTTGAGCTGGCGTGCGCGGAGCTCTCAGAGAGAAAGCGATAGAGACGTCCTTTACTTGATGGGCCAGATAAGATTGTTTGCTCATTCCGAACTAACCATGATTGGAGTCATGGCCGCATGCATTATGCGGGGGGTGCAGCCGCTTCAATATAGAGGCCACCCAATGTGGGAATTCAACGGGGAGGATGACGCCACCCGTTACGGTCGTAAAGGGACGGACTCAGCGGCTGCTCTAGAAAAGATCTTATCCTCTCTGTACAAGGGAGAAAAGGAGGAGTTCCTCCATGTCAACCCGCAGGCCGGATTTAGTATGTATGATCCCCCAAGTTGGGTAAGTGAACAATTGCGTTTGCCCGTTTGTTTGATACTCCCGTGGTTAGATAGGTAGTCTAACGACTTCACTGCAGGAACTGCGACAGGAGGTAAAGAATATAAGCAGCCGCCCTCCACAGCCCGAGGACCCAGAACGGTTCCTCGATCCGGACTTCGAAGAGGATCCGTACATATCGGTGGAGCTTATCGACGGGGTGTTTTATCAGCTAAGCAAGGACAATACCTTGGTTGCCATCACGGCTGATTACCCAGGGTTAATCCCAGCCTCCCAGGTGACGGAAACCGGAGTCTCATTCCCTTGAGAGGGATTCCACTCTCGTGTATTTTGGCGTTTCTGACGTCAACCGTGTTTTGCAGGGGAGATTTCCGAGGCAGGAGGCCGAACCTACAGCGACCAACCAACGAGGGGCCACAGAGCCCCGCAGGGCAAAAAGGAATGATGTCCAGACTGAAATGCCGGCGCAAAGGTATAGTGCACCCTCTGTTTCCCTGGAGTTATTCTATCAGGGCATATTAACGCCCGTGCTATCTCCAGGAGGAAGAGACCTCGCCGGACTACATCCGGAGAGGTTGCCAATAGCGCCTCCACCAGTCAGGCTCCAACGTCTGGCCAGGAAGCGGAGGCGAGTACAAGGCGCGCACCGGACGTTCCTCCAACAGAGGATGCGGGCAGGCTGTCCGCCACAAATTCAGAAGTGGAGAGTGCCATGAACCACAGGCGTCACCAGACAATTCTATGCGACGCTTGTTTCTCCCAAGAGGCTTTAGATGCCTTTAATTCGGGAGATGCGTACCTCCGTGCCGCTCAAAATGGTTTAGCCAGAGCCACGGAGCAGTATGTGAAAGACATACGGGTAAGAAAATTTTGGTTAATTATATATATATGCCAGTAGCCCCCGAGACTTGAAACAGTTAGAACAACTGATTTAAGGATCATTTAATATGCAGGTTCTTACAAAGAAGAATATTGTACTGTCCCAGGAGCTGGAAAAGTGCAAGGCCCAACTAGCCGCCGCAGGGGAACCCAAAGGGACCCCCTCAGGTAAAATACACTTAGAAAGATTAGTATTGTGCGGTGTGGGTGTAAATCTGACAGATCAGATTGCAGATGGCGCCGGACTCGATCCGGACAAGCAACAACTCTTACGCCAGCTAAAGGCCGGTGAGAGTATGTTGACGAGGGTGAGGCGAGAGAGGAATGATCTTCAGGATGCCAACACCAAGCTGGATGTCGAACTTAAAGATGTTTGTGGCTAGCTTTTGGACTCCTCGAAGGAGAATCAGCAGCTTCGATGCGACATTTTTAGTAAGTGCTTGAACAAACTTTGAAAAAAAAGAGTTCGGCGAGGAAGTCGACTAACGGAGTAATGTCTGTAGGTATGCTCACAGGTCGTCCTGCAGAGGAGATGCCCGGTTCTACAGGTGACCTTCTTCCCGAACTCATGCAACTGCACGAGCGAGTTCGGCAGGCGATGCGAGGCGTTGCCCGAGCCTTATGGCCTGCCCACTCCGTGCCCGAGGGCCTTGAAGAGCTTGCAGAGAAGCTGAAGGGAGATCGGCGGCGCTTCCGTTTGTGGAAGATATCGGCCTGCCGACAAGGCGCTTGAGAAGCCTGGGCCATGGTGAAGACCCGTTTGACGAAGTCTGACCCAAACCACATGGCCGAGGTCAGACCAGTGGGGCCTTACGGGATGGAGATCCCTGTGAGCTTAGTATACGGCCAAGTAGAGTTGGCCGCGAAGTATTCCCAGTAGGACTATAAATTAGACAACCTGTTAGATGGTATAGAAGAGGAATACAATCAGTCAGAATGACTATGTAATTTTGAATTGACATGTGTAATGCCTTCTAGCCGGATTGTAGATCGTTTGTCATTGCCGACCTTTCCGCTTCAACCTCGGGACCTGACGGTCCGGAGTGTGTCCGAATACCATAGCAGTTATATAAGAACCGTGGTATGCATGGAGACCAGGCGTAGGGGTCATTAGTGCTTTATCAGACAAGTGCCCAACTAGTTATGTTATATTACATGGTTAGTAAGAAACATCTTCCAGAGAGAATAGTTCCGTTAGGGGTTCCTTTCGCTGGGAGGCATGCCCTAAAGTGCATGTCCGGACTGCGTAAAAGGACGCAGAAAAGGCATCTGGGGGCGCATAAAATGGGTAAAAAGATCGTCTTTTGTCTCACCGACCGAATATTCCCTTAAGAACGCTAGCTTTCGGCTTCACCCAGTCTAAGGTACACATCCGGCTGACCCGACAGTAACAATCGCAGAGGTGCTCCCTTTACCTCCTAGTCGAACAATCGGGAACGTAGGGGTAAGCACAGGAGCCAGGCAACCCATCTTGGCCAAAACTTAAGTCATATCGATGCATATAATGGTGAAAAAAAGGGTACATGCGGAAGTTTGGCGCATGCGTTGGGCATGAAGCCCGTATAAATAAGCTTCTGTTAAAGAAGCCCCCCAGGTTTAATGAGCGCGAGTGGTGCGGCACTAGATAAGCCTTTAACGGTTGTAAAAGAAAATAGGGGAAAGAGAGAAATGTAAGACAGAAAAATAAAAAAAATGGACAGAGGAAGGATACGAACACAGAGTCCGGCGCTAGGCGTAGAATCTTCGGAGACGGGTGGCGTTCCACGGGTTCGGCTCGAGTCGGTTATCCGACACATCTCACAGGCGGTACGCCCCGCCAGTCAGGACTTGGTCGATTATAAATGGACCTTCCCACTTGGGCTTGAGTTTGTCCTATTTCTTATCCGGCAGGCGTAGAATGAGTTCGCCAACATTGTAGTTTTTGGCCCGTACTTCTCTGCTTTGATATCTTCGTGCCTGCTATTGATAAAATGCGGAACGGGCTTTTGCCACGTCACGCTCCTCCTCCAAGGCGTCCAAGTTGTCCTGCCGATCGAGCTCGGCTTCTCTTTCTTCGTACATGCGCACTCTAGATGAGTCATGAATTATATCGCAGGGCAGAACTGCCTCTGCGCCGTACACCATAAAAATGGTGTGTATCCGGTGGTGCGATTTGGCGTGGTCCGCAGTCCCTAGAGTACGGAGTCGAGCTCCTCTACCCAGTGCATATTAGATTCCTTAAGGGACCGCACTAATCTGGGTTTGATGCCGCTAATAATAAGACCGTTTGCACGTTCGACCTGGCCGTTGGTTTGTGGGTGATAGACGGAATCATAATCGAGCTTGATGCCCATGTTTTTGCACCAGAGTTTTACCTCGTCTGCGGTAAAGTTCGTGCCGTTATCAGTTATGATGCTATGGGGGATGCCATAATGGTGTAAAACCCCGGATATGAAGTCTATCACAGGTCTGGATTCGGCCGTTTTAACAGGCTTGGCTTCTATCCATTTGGAGAATTTATCCACCATGACCAGTAAGTATTTCTTTCTATCGGTCCCGCCTTTAAGAGGTCCGACCATGTCAAGCACCCAGACCGCGAAAGGCTAGGTGATTGGTATAGTTTGGAGTGCGGTGGGTGGCATATGGCTTTGGTTGGCAAAAAGTTGGCAACCAGCGCATCGTTGGACTAAGTCCTGAGCGTCTGCCTAGGCCGTCGGCCAATAAAAGCATGTACGGAAAGCCTTGCTAACAAGGGAACGAGCAGCGGCGTGATGACCACCGAGTCCGGCATGAATTTCAGCCAGAAGGTTCCGCCCTTCCTCTTCGGAGATGCACCTTTGAAGGACTCCGGTAGTGCTTTTCTTATAAAGCTCTCCCTCATGGACCCTGTAGGCTTTAGATCGCCGCACGATGCAGCGGGCCTCGTTTTGGTCCTCCGGGAGTTCCTGCCTAGTAAGGTAGGCTAGGAATGGTTCTGTCCACGGGGCGATGATCGCCATTATTACGTGGGCTGAAGGTGTTATTTCATTGGCAGAACCTCCAATTGTTTCAGATTGTTCGGCATTAGGTGGTGCGGCTGGGTCCGGGTTGTTATTTGCGGGTTCCCCCTCCCATGCTACGGATGGCTTGAACAATCTTTCTAAAAAGATGTTGGGGGGGACTGCATCGCGTTTTGCTCCGATGCGCGCTAGGACGTCCGCTGCTTGATTGTTTTCTCGGGCTATATGGTGAAACTCCAGCCCTTCGAACCGAGCTGACATTTTTAGGACGGCGTTGCAGTAAGCTGCCATTTTTAGGTCCTTGGCGTCGAAGTCGCCATTTATTTGGGATATCACGAGGTTCGAATCCCCGCGTACCTCTAGGCGTTGAATGCCCATGGATACTGCCATCCGGAGGCCATGTAGAAGGGCCTCGTATTCGGCTGCGTTGTTGGAGTCCATGTACATAATTTGGAGTACATACTGGACTGTGTCTCCTGTTGGGGACGTCAAAACGACGCCAGTCCCCAGTCCGGCCAACATTTTGGAGCCATCGAAATGCATGATCCAGTTTGAGTATGTGTCGTACTCTTTAGGGAGTTCGGCCTCCGTCCATTCTGCGACGAAGTCGGCCAAAACTTGTGATTTGATAGCTCGCCGTGGCTTATAGGTTATATCAAACGGGAGGAGCTCGATGGCCCATTTTGCGATCCGGCCCGTTGCATCGCGGTTGTTGATAATATCATTAAGTGGTACTTCCGAGGCTACTGTTATGGAGCACTCTTGAAAGTAGTGTCGTAGCTTTCGGGATGCCATGAATACCGCGTATGCAATTTTTTGATAATGCGGGTACCGTGATTTGCTTGGAGTGAGGACAGTGGACACGTAGTAGACCGGCCTTTGAAGGGGGAATTTGTGTCCGTCCGTTTCCCGCTCGACAACGAGCACTGCGCTGACAACTTGATGTGTTGCTGCAATGTACAATAGCATTGGTTTGCCGGTGTTAGGCGCGGCCAGGACTGGGTTTGTTGCCAATATGGCTTTTATTTCATCGAGTCCGGCCGTGGCGGCATCCGTCCACTCGAAGTGTTCGGTGCGCCGGAGTAGGCGATAAAGGGGCAGTGCCTTTTCTCCCAAGCGAGAGATGAAGCGGCTTAGAGCCGCCACGCATCCGGTTAATTTTTGTATTTGTTTGAGGTCCTTTGGGATATCCAATTGTGACAAAGCTCGGATCTTGGCTGGATTTGCTTCAATTCCTCTACCGGATACAATGAAGCCCAAGAGCTTTCCGGCTGGAACGCCGAAGACGCATTTTTCCGGGTTGAGCTTGATGTCGTATTTTCGGAGGTTATCGAATGTGAGCCTCAAGTCATCTACTAGAGATTCGACATGTCTTGATTTGATGACCACATCATCCACGTATGCCTCCATAGTTTTGCCGATCTGATTTGCCAGACATGTCTGGATCATGCGCTGATATGTTGCGCCGGCGTTTTTTAGCCCGAAGGGCATTGTGTTGAAGCAGAATGGGCCGTATGGTGTGATGAATGCTGTTGCATCTTGGTCTGATTCTGCCATCTTGATTTGATGGTAACCGGAGTATGCGTCAAGGAAACACAACGAGTCATGTCCTGCGGTGGCATCGATAATTTGATCGATACAGGAGAGGGGGAAGGGATCCTTCGGGCAAGCCTTGTTAAGGTCTTTAAAATCAACACATAGGCGCCAGGATTTATCCTTCTTTGGTACCATCACCAGGTTTGCTAGCCAGTCCGGATGTTTTATGTCTCTAATGAATCCGGCCTCCAATAGCTTGGCTAGCTCTTCTCCCATAGCCTGTCTCTTGGGTTCAGAAAAACACCGAAGGGCTTGTTTGACCGGTTTGAATCCTTTTAGGATATTTAGGCTGTGTTCGGCCAGCCTGCGTGGGATCCCTGGCATGTCTGAAGGGTGCCAGGCGAAAATGTCCCAATTTTCTTGTAGGAATTCTCGCAGTGCGGCGTCTACATCGGGGTTCAGTCGTGCCCCGATGGAAGCTGTTTTATTGTGGTCCGTTGGATGGACCTGGAATTTGATTATTTCGTCTGCTGGCTTGAAGGATGTGGATTTAGATCTTTTGTCGAGTATCACATCATCCCTATTAACCGTGGAGGGCAGCACCGTCAGTTCCTCGGTCGCTAAGGCTTCGGATAGTGCCTCAAGGGCTAATGCGGCCATTTTGTTTTTGGCACGGAGTGCTATGTCCGGATCACTAGCTAGAGTGATAATTCCATTCGGCCCAGGCATCTTGAGCTTCATGTACCCGTAATGGGGTATTGCTTGGAAGATTGTGAATGCTTCCCGCCCTAGTAAGGCGTGATGTCCGCTTTTAAACGGGGCCACCTGAAACGTGACTTCTTCGGACCTGTAATTATCCGGCGTGCCGAACACCACATCTAGTGTGATTTTTCCCGTGCAGCGCGCTTCCCGACTGGGGATTATTCCTCTAAAGGTTGTGCTGCTTCGCTCGACGCGTTTCTAGTCTATTTCCATTTTTTGAAGGGTCTCCTCATAAATGAGGTTCAGTCCGCTGCCTCCATCCATGAGCACCTTGGTAAGGCAAAAGCCGTCCACTATGGGACTGAGGACCAATGCGGCTGGTGCTCGGGTTGTTCGGAATCTAGGTTCATCACTTGCGTTGAAAGTAATGGCAGTGTCGCTCCATGGATTTATTGTTGGAACTTGATAGACTTCGGCGAGGTTGCGGAGTGTTCTTTTTCGCATATTGTTTGATGCGAAAGTCTTGAAGACTGTGAGAAAGGTACTGGTGTCCTCGGGCTGGCTTTCTACGGCCTCCCGATTTAAGAGGTCCTCGCCAATTTTGGCTACCTGCCGAAGTATCCAACATGCTCTAAGGCTGTGAGTTGGTATGGCGTCCTCTGTACTGTGAATTCTACAGGGTCCATCAAGCCACCTTTCCAGTACGGTTCCATGCCCTGCAAAGGGTTTTGGCTTTTTGCTATTTATCCCAGGTGTCTTATGATGATGCACCCTCTTAGTTCGGACAGGATTACCATTCAAGGCCGGATTATCACAAAATTTCGTTTCGGTTTTCCAGGCACTTTCCATCGCACAGTATTTTTGTACTATGGACGCCAAGTCAGCGAAGCGTGTAATATCACGACGACTTACAGTGTTAAGGATTCCCTCGTCCGTGCAATTACTGCAGAAGATTGATATCGCGTCTCCCTTGCGGTAATCTTTTATCCTGTTCATAACCAGGAGGAATCTGGCCTAGTAATGATGTACTGTTTTGTCGGGCCTCTGCCTGACTTGGGAGAGATCGCTTATGTTCGGGTGGGTGGGTGTCGTTGAATCTGAAACCTCACCCAATCCAAGATTCGGAGGCCGAAGAGTTTCCGAATTCTGAAGTTCGGATTCCTGGACGTTATCCAACGAATCCGGCCCGTTGCCTGATTCTAAGCTCAAGTCTTGAGTTACATCCTCCCCTCCGCGGGTATCCGGCTTGGAGGGATCGGGAATTCGGACGTAACTAGTCCTTAAAATACATGAAGGGTCGCCGCACCGCACCTCTACCACGACAACGTGGTGGGTGACTTGGGGAGAGTTAATTTCTCTTAGATCAGGTTTAAGCCCAACCTGGTCGTAATCGGTGGCGACCCCCAGGGCGGCGATGCGATCCAAGAGCTCATTTACGGAAGAGAGCTCCATTGGATCTAACTGCTCAACGAGCTCCGAGCTGACGTGTAGATTGCTTTTGATGACCCGAGAGGTCACCGCCGGCGCAACAGCCGAACAGGCGGTCATGAGGAAACCACCTAGCCGGAGGGTTTGGCCAACAGCCAAGGCTCCCTTAGCAACAGCGCCGTCTTTGAAGACGAGAGAAGGCATCCTTCCTGATTGCGACGGCACAGAGGAACTCTCAATGAAAGCACCAATGTCGGTGTCAAAACCGGCGGATCTCGGGTAGGGGGTCCCGAACTGTGCATCTAGGCCGGATGGTAACAGGAGGCAGGGAACACGATGTTTTACCCAGGTTCGGGCCCTCTTGATGGAGGTAAAACCCTACGTCCTGCTTGATTAATATTGATGATATGTGTAGTACAAGAGTAGATCTACCACGAGATCAAGGAGGCTAAACCCTAGAAGCTAGCCTATGGTATGATTGTTGTCTATGGAGTTGATGAAGTTGTCCTATGGACTAAAACCCTCCGGTTTATATAGACACCGGATAGGGTTAGGGTTACATAGAGTCGGTTACAATGGTAGGAGATCTTGAATATCCGCATGGCCAAGCTTGCCTTCCACGCCAAGGAAAGTCCCATCCGGACATGGGACGTAGTCTTCAATCTTGTATCTTCATAGTCCTGGAGTCCGGCTGAAGGTATAGTCCGGCTACCCGAACACCCCCTAATCCAGGACTCCCTCAGAGCCCCTTTAAGTTTCCGGCCTTTATCAATGCCTTGTTATTTTTATGCCACACCTCAGGTTTTGAAGTTGTTCCCGGGAGGCAGTGTCCTCTTGCGTCCGAGCTCCAACGCCGGACTGCATTCGAGGTATCTTTTGCAGCCGAGCACCAACGCCGAACTACTTCCGAGCTCCAACGCCGGACTGTGTCCAAGCTCCAACGCCGGACTATATCCAAAATGTCATAGATCATCTTGGTCCAAAAAAGTTGAAGGAGTTTAGCCGAGCTTAATGCTGGAAATGCCCTCTATGGAGCTAGCCGCTAGCGCCCGAGCTTTATGCCGGACTGCTTCTTGAAAGGTGTGCACCACCCCTACCTCGGGCTGATTTTTTGTGAATATTTTTAACTGGTGCAGTTTATTCTCTACCGATGTATATCCAGTAGCCCTCAAGGTGTGTATCAGTCTAAAACCCGAGATGCACCTGAAGGTAAGCATAAAACCGCTGTTCCCAGTAGCCCCTAAGACTCAGGTCGATGCGCGAAATTGGCCTGAGGATCAACTCCTAGCTCAGCAGCATATATAGGAATAAAAACACAGTGTAATATATTAGAGATAATAGTGATCGCCGAATGGGCCCCTGAGAGAGGGTCGTGAGAAGTCACCGTGATATATTAGCTTGATGCCAGATAGGTCCAGATGGTACTTATTGTTGTCCGAAGACGCGCTTTCCCATAGTTCGATCAAGCAGAACACTGAGCACTTTGAATTTTCTGCATTGAATAGGCGCAGTAGCCCCTAAGACACTGGTCGGGTGGCAACACCAGATCAGGGGATCGATGTGCCCCTTTAATATTTGTAAATAATGAGCGCAAAGCCCAGTAGCCCCCGAGCCTTAATGTGGGCACGGGTGGCCGAATTAAGGATCGATATCCAGAGTAAAATCACAGATTATGTGTAATGATTCTATGTATCCAAGTACTTTACATCATTATTTTGACTCCATTGTGGCCGTTTATCAGTTGAAAGTGGCCCATCGTCGGCCTCTACCCCTTAGATACTACACAGGGTGTTTCCGCAATAACAAAACAACCCTTAGCCGACGTCTTGGTGCCCGAAGGCAGTTGTGTTAGCGGAAATGAGGCAATCAGATATGCGGGGTTTATAACTTTCGCTTAGTCATAGGAGCTTTAAACTGGGGAAGCTAGCTATGAGCCCCCGGTTAGTGTTCGACGACATCCCAGGTCAAGCCGTAAACACTTCGACCAATGTTATGAACGAACCGTCATTTAACATAGTCATCGTATCGCTGACCAGTTTACGCCTATTGTGACAGTCAGTTTTCGGCTTTCTCCACTGAGGTGCTTAACCATGCGAGCTGGAAGCACAATCGCAGTGGTTCTCCCTTTGCACACCTAGCCGAACAAAGTGGAACGTAGGAGGCAAGCACAGGAGCCGAGCAAGCCAACTATTGACTGAAGACACAATTCGAAACTGATGCATATATGGCAATATCCGAGAGTGTTTTTGCCGAATCTCTAAAGGTGTTCGGTGTTGCACTACGAGACTAATGCTAGAAACACACAAATAGTTTAAAAGTGCCATAGGCTTGGAAAACCAAAAAACATCAGTGAAAACCCGACGTCCGAATAAGATCGAGTGTTCGGTGCCAATCTAAAAATTGGACTTTAGAAAAAAAAAAGTGCTTCTGTCGTGCTTTAACATGACACATCCTATCTCAAGACTTCAAGCGGGTCAGCATATGGCTTCAACCTCCTATCCCGAAGGCGGAGTACTTCTCATTAGGACAGATTAGCAAACTAAACTCTAGCGGCTTTGAGAGAGAAATTAGGCTCCCCGACTAGTGACCACACACTCGTGTCGAAAAAGGGAGTGGTAAATAATAATAATAAAAAACTTTGCAATGACTAAGAAGAAGAACACTTATTATAAAACGGCTCATATAAATTTAAGAGCCCCCAAGTGACTTGGGTAAAAGAATTTTATGTATAATGATTTTATGTACCGAAGTACTTATATCATATCCGTGTTCACCCAAACTTTAAACGCGTCTTAACCGACCGTCGGCTTCTCCCTCTTCGGTCAAGGGCCGAAGAGTGTTGTGTACTCCACCTGTCGAGAATATCGACGGTGTTTCCGATAACCAGGCAATCAGGCCATAAGGCTGTAATAGACAAAGCGCGCTCAGGGAACTTATGCTATATTACTGACGAAGTGTAAGAAGCATCTTCGAAGAAAATAATACCCCCACCGATACCTTTCTTCGGTTGCTCATTGCTACTAGGAGACTTGTGCAATAGATTTTTTGTACTCATGAGTTCCGTTGTGTGCCGACCATAATTGAAAACAATAAGAGCGCTAGCTTTCGGCCTCACCCAGTCCGAGGTCTGGCTCGGATGACCTGATCGTGACAATCGCAGAGGTGCTCCCTTTACTCCCTAGCCGAATAATCAGGAACATAGGGGTAAACACAGGAGCGAGGCAACCCAGCTTGCAAAATCGCTTAAGTCAACATGGTGCATATTGTGGCGTAATACCCGAACAAGGAACGAAGCCATACAAGTTTAATCATTTGCAAGAGGAAAGGCTTCATAAAGTAAGCCCCCAAGTAAACGGGGTATTTGAATTTGTGTGTCACAAACAAAGTTTTGACAAGGAAATTTCTTACAAGCAACTTTTTTCCAAAAAAGTATAATGCTTGGTCGAACCGAACACAAGTTGGTTAATGTGTTTGGTATTGATGACGCGGTCCGAGCTTGAGACGGGACAAGGTTCCATCCCCCAAACCGGTCCCGAGGTGGCGGAGCAAAGAGCTCGGCACTCCGAAGTGGTGGCATAGCACGTTCAATGCAGGCCGGCAGAGTGATGCCGAAGTCCCCGGCATGGGGTAATGAAGTGTTGACGAAGCCCCCCGTCCAGCCAAGGTGACGTGGTATGTCAGTACGCCGAGTTGACGACACCGTCAGTTATTATCTACAAAGCTCGAATTGTCACAAAAATGTTTTCGACAAGTTCAAGGTGTTGACTACGATGAGATTTTCTCACTCGTATCGATGCTTAAAAAGTCTGTCTGAATCATGTTAGCAGTTGCCGCATTTTATGAAATCTGGCAAATGGATGTCAAAATTGCATTCCTTAATGGATTTCTTAAAGAAGAGTTGTATATGATGCAACCAGAAGGTTTTGTCGATCCTAAAGGTGCTAACAAAGTGAGCAAGCTCTAGCGATCCATCTATGGACTGGTGCAAGCATCTCGGAGTTGGAATATATGCTTTGATAAAGTGATCAAAGCATATGGTTTTATACAGTCTTGCGGTGAAGCCTATATTTACAAGAAAGTGAGTGGGAGCACCACACCATTTCTGATAAGTATATGTGAATGACATATTGTTGATCAGAAATAATGTAGAATTTTCTAGAAAGCATAAAGGAATGTTTGAAAGGAGTTTTCAAAGAAAGACCTCGGTGAAGCTACTTACATATCGAGCATCAAGATCTATAGAGATAGATCAAGACGCTTGATATATTTTTCAATGAGTACATACCTTCACAAGATTTTGAAGTAATTCAAAATGGAACAGTCAAAGAAGGAGTTCTTGCCTGTGTTGCAAGGTGTGAAGTTGAGTAAAGACTCAAAACCCGACCACGGCAAAAAATAGAAAGAGAATGAAAAGTCATTCCCTATGCCTCAGTCATAGGTTCTACAAAGTATGCTATGCTGTGTACTAGACCTATTGTGTATCTCACCATAAGTTTGGCAAGAGGGTACAATAGTGATCCAGGAGTGGATCACCGGACAACGTCAAAAATATCCTTAGTGGAATAAGAAAATTTTTCTCGATTATGGAGGAGACAAAGAGTTCGTCATAAAGAGTTACGTCGATGCAAGCTTTGACACCGATCTGGATGACTCTAAGTCTCGATCTAGATACATATTGAAAGTGGGAGCAAATAGCTAGAGTAGCTCCGTGCAAAGCATTGTAGACATAGAAAATTTGCAAAATACATATAGCTCTGAATGTGGCAGACCCATTGACTAAATTTCTCTCACAAGAAAAACATGATCACTCTTTGGGTGTTAATCACATAGCGATGTGAATTAGATTGTTGACTCTAGTAAACCCTTTGGGTGTTAGTCACATGGAGATGTGAACTAATCACATAAAGATGTGAACTATTGGTGTTAAATCACATGACAATGTGAACTAGATTATTGACTCTAGTGCAAATGGGAGACTGAAGGAAATATGCCCTAGAGGCAATAATAAAGTTGTTATTTATATTTCCTTATATCATGATAAATGTTTATTATTCATGCTAGAATTGTATTAACCGGAAACTTAGTACATATGTGAATACATAGACAAACAGAGTGTCCCTAGTATGCCTCTACTTGACTAGCTCGTTAATCAAAGATGGTTAAGTTTCCTAGCCATGGACATGTGTTGTCATTTGATGAACAGGATCACATCATTAGAGAATGCTGTGATGGACAAGACCCATCCGTTAGCTTAGCATAATGATCGTTCAGTTTTATTGCCACTGCTTTCTTCATGACTTATACATGTTCCTCTAACTATGAGATTATGCAACTCCCGAATACCGGAGGAATACCTTCTGTGCTATCAAACGTCACAACGTAACTAGGTGATTATAAAGATGCTCTACAGGTGTCTCCAATGGTGTTTGTTGAGTTGGCATAGATCGATATTAGGATTTGTCACTCCGTCTATCGGAGAGGTATCTCTGGGCCCTCTCGGTAATGCACATCACTATAATCCTTGCAAGCAATGTGACTAATGAGTTAGTTGCGGGACGATGCATTATGGAACGAGTAAAGATACTTGCCGGTAATGATATTGAACTAGGTATTGAGATACTGACGATCGAATCTCGGGCAAGTAACATACCGATGACAAAGGGAACAACGTATGTTGTTATGCGGTTTGACCGATAAAGATCTTCGTAGAATATGTAGGAGCCAATATGAGCATCCAGGTTCCGCTATTGGTTATTGACAGGAGATGAGTCTCGGTCATGTCTACATAGTTCTTGAACCCGTAGGGTCCGCACGCTTAACGTTCTGTGACGATTTGTATTGTAAGTTATGTGATTTGATGACCGAAGTTTGTTCGGAGTCCCGTATGAGATCGGGGACATTACAAGGAGTCTCAAAATGGTTGAGATGTAAAGATCGATATATTGGAAGGCTATATTCGGACATCGTAAAGGTTCCGAGTGATTCGGGTATTTTTTGGAGTATCGGAGAGTTACGGAAATTCATATTGGGCCCTAATGGGCCATACAGGAAAGGAGAGAAAGGCCTCAAGGGTGGCCGCACTCCTTCCCCATGGACTAGTCCGAATTGGACTAGGGAAAGGGGGCGCCCCCTTCCTTCCTTCTCCTTCTCCCTTCCCTTTTTCCTATTCCATGTGGGAGGTGGAATCCTACTAGGACTAGGGAGTCCTAGTAGGACTCCACACTTTGAGTGCGCCCTATGAGGGCCGGCCTCCTCCTCTGTCCATCCTTTACATACTGGCCAGGGGGCACCCCATAGACACATAAGTTGATCATTGATACCTTAGCCGTGTGCGGTGCCCCCCCCCCTCCACCATAATCCAGCTTGGTCATATCATAGCGGTGCTTAGAAGAAGCCCTGTTCCGGTAGCATCATCATCACCGTCATCACGCCGTCGTGCTGACGAAACTCTCCTTCAACACTCAGCTGGATTGAGAGTTCATGGGACATCACCGAGCTGAACATGTGCAGATCGCGGAGGTGCCGTACTTTCGGTACTAGGATCGGTCGGATCGTGAAGACGTACGACTACATCAACCGCGTTGTCATAACGCTTCCGCTTACGGTCCACGAGGGTATGTGGACAACACTCTTCCCCTCTCGTTGCTATGCATCACCATGATAGATCTTGTGTTTGCGTAGGAAAATCTTGAAATTACTGCGTTCCCCAACACTAATAGCAAGGCACACATCAGGCCTGGTACACAGCATTGCATACATGATAGAACCTATGGCTGAAGCATAGGGAATGACTTTCATTTTATCTCTATCTTCTGTAGTGGTCTGGCATTGATTCTAATTCAACTTCACACCTTGTAACACAGGCAAGAACCCTTTCTTTGCTTGATCCATTTTGAACTTCTTCAAAACTTTATCAAGGTATGTGCTTTGCGAAAGTCCAATTAAGCGTCTTGATCTATCTCTATAGATCTTGATGCCCAATATATAAGCACCTTCACTGAGGTCTTTCACTGAAAAATTCTTATTCAAGTATCCTTTTATGCTATTCAGAAATTCAGTATCATTTCCGATCCGCAATATGTCATCCACATATAGTATCAGAAATGCTACAAACCTCCCACTCACTTTCTTGTAAATACATGCTTCTCCAAAAGTCTGTATAAAACCATATGCTTTGATCACACTATCAAAGCGTATATTCCAACTCTAAGAGGCTTGCACCAGTCCATAAATGGATCGCTAGAACTTGCACACTTTGTTAGCACCTTTTGGATCGACAAAACCT
Organism: Triticum monococcum; assembly: GCA_034509565.1. Classification (NCBI taxonomy): domain Eukaryota; kingdom Viridiplantae; phylum Streptophyta; class Magnoliopsida; order Poales; family Poaceae; genus Triticum; species Triticum monococcum. The sequence continues at coordinate 577,827,436 of CM067847.1, forward strand.
TCTGGTTGCATCATATACAACTCTTCTTTAAGATATCCATTAAGGAATGCAGTTTTGACATCCATTTGCCAAATTTCATAATCATAAAATGCGGTAATTGCTAACATGATTCAGACGGACTTAAGCATCGCTACGGGTGAGAAGGTCTCATCGTAGTCAACTCCTTGAACTTTTTGAAAACCTTTTGCAACAAGTCGAGCTTTGTAGACGGTAACATTACCGTCAGCGTCAATCTTCTTCTTGAAGATCCATTTATTCTCTATGGCCTGCCGATCATCGGGCAAGTCAACCAAAGTCCACACTTTGTTCTCATACATGGATCCCATCTCAGATTTCATGGCCTCAAGCCATTTTGTGGAATCTAGGCTCATCATCGCTTCCTCATAGTTCGTAGGTTCATCATGGACAAGTAACATGACCTCCAGAACAGGATTACCGTACCACTCTAGTGCGGATCTTACTCTGGTTGACCTACGAGGTTCGGTAGTAACTCGATCAAAAGTTTCATGACCATCATCATTAGCTTCCTCACTTATTGGTGTAGGAATCACTAGAACTGATTTCGGTGATGTACTACTTTCCAATAAGTGAGTAGGTACAATTACCTCATCAAGTTCTACTTTCCTCCCACTCACTTCTTTCGAGAGAAACTCCTTCTATAGAAGGAATCCATTCTTAGCAACGAATATCTTGCCTTCGGATCTGTGATAGAAGATGTACCCAACTGCATCCTTTGGGTATCCTATGAAGACACATTTCTCTAATTTGGGCTCAAGCTTATCAGGTTGAAGCTTTTTCACATAAGCATCGCAGCCCCAAACTTTAAGAAACGACAACTTGGGTTTCTTGCCAAACCACAGTTCATAAGGTGTCGTCTCAACGGATTTTGATGGTGCCCTATTTAACATGAATGCAGCCGTCTCTAAATCATAACCCCAAAACGATAGCGGTAAATCAGTAGGAGACATCATAGATCGCACCATATCTAATAAAGTGCGGTTACGATGTTTGGACACACCATTACGCTTTGGTGTTCCAGGTGGCATGAGTTGCGAAACTATTCCGCATTGTTTCAAATGAAGACCAAACTCGTAACTCAAATATTCTCCTCCATGATCAGATCGTAGAAACTTAATTTTCTTGTTATGATGATTTTCCACTTCACTCTGAAATTCTTTGAACTTTTCAAATGTTTCAGACTTATGTTTCATCAAGTAGATATACCCATATCTTCTCAAATCATCTGTGAAGGTAAGAAAATAACGATACCCGCCGCGAGCATCAACACTCATCGGACCGCATACATCTGTATGTATTATTTCCAACAAGTCTGTTGCTCGCTCCATTGTTCCGGAGAACAGAGTCTTAGTCATCTTACCCATGAGGCATGGTTCGCAAGCATCAAGTGATTCATAATCAAGTGATTCCAAAAGTTCATTGGTATGGAGTTTCTTCATGCGTTTTACACCAATATGACCTAAACGGTAGTGCCACAAATAAGTTGCACTATCATTATTGAACTTATGTCTTTTGGCTTCAATACTATGAACATGTGTATCACTACTATCAAGATTTAGTAAAAATAGACCACTCATCAAGGGTGCATGACCATAAAAGATATTATTCATATAAATAGAACAACCACTATTCTCTGATTTAAATGAATAACCGTCTCGCATCAAACAAGATCCAGATATAATGTTCATGCTCAATGATGGCACCAAATAACAATTATTTAGGTCTAAAACTAATCTCAAAGGTAGATGTAGAGGTAGCGTGCCGACGACGATCACATCGACTTTGGAACCATTTCCCACGCGCATCGTCACCTCATCCTTAGCCAATCTTCGCTTAATCCGTAGCCCCTATTTCAAGTTGCAAATATTAGCAACAGAACCAGTTTCAAATACCCACGCGCTACTGCGAGCATTAGTAAGGTACACATCAATAACATGTATATCAAATATACCTTTCACTTTGCCATCCTTCTTGTCCGCCAAATACTTGGGGCAGTTCCGCTTCCAGTGACTAGTTCCTTTGCAGTAGAAGCACTCAGTCTCAGGCTTAGGTCGAGACTTGGGCTTCTTCACTTGAGGAGCAACTTGCTTGCCGTTCTTCTTGAAGTTCCCCTTCTTCCCTTTACCCTTTGTAACACCCCAAAAATCACGCTACAGTAATCTCCCCTTAATGGTGGCCATGTCATCATGATTACTATGCAACCGACCACTCGTCCAAAATCAAAGTCAAATTCAAATTTAAATTGCAAGTGAAATAATTATTTCTTCGAATGGTACAACTAAAATGTTTGAATAATCCTATAAATTCCCTGATCATTTTAATGTTGAAACCAAATTCACTTGACTCACAAATAAATTGCTAGGAAATTAATAAGTGGTCCAACAATGAATAAAATGGCCTTTTCAAAATAAACTATTATTTATTTAATTCTAATTGCCCCAAACTTTTTGTGCTAACTCAAAATAATCCCTCTTACTTATGTGTCAAATTTCATGTTTACCAAAAATCGTTTGGTACAAAAGGAAAATAGAAATCGGTGCCAGAAATATAAAACAGAAAATGATAAAAAGGAAATGGGCCTAGAGATCTACTATGCACGTGGGCCTTAGTGGCCTCGGTGCACACACAGCCCAGACCACCTCCCCTGTCTTCCACCTCCCGCTATAGTGGGAAGCAGGGGGTAGCCGTGGCGCCATCTCCATGGCCGGCGCCACACGTCGAGCATCCCACGGCTCCCCCTTTGGATAAGATCGTCGCCCGCGAGACCTCCCGTAACCCTAGACAATTTCTCCCCCTCTCCATCGCCTCCCACCTCGAACCCGAGGTCGGCAGCACGCGTCCATGGCCGTGCCGCCAATGTATCCGTGGCCACCGGCCGCATCTGTCCCATCCGTTGAGTCCAGGAGCTCCGTCAGCCACGCATTCGTCTTTCTAGATGCTAGATCGGTGCTGGAAGGCCACCACCGTTGCCCCTGCATCGTCCCTGCATCGTCAAACTGATACGGCCGACACTGCCCCGCCCCGGATCTCCATCATCAGCGCCCCCTACCTCTCCTAGGTCATCCCCGGCCTCCTCAGGGTGAGCCCACGCCGATTTTCCCCTCCCCCTGCTCCACCTTGACTCATCGCCATTTAGCCGCCCCGGCGCTCGGCCGCCATTGCGGCCTTGCGGGGAGCTCAATCCTCCCACGCGTGTACTGCCTCGATTGACCGTGACCCACCGTGACCCGGGACCGTCCGTGTGCGCACCGCACGCGCCTACCCCGTATCCGCGCTCGCCCATTGCCACTCGCGCGCGCGTGCCCGTCCGTCGCTGTCGCTCCTGCCCGCTAGTGCCGCTGCTCGTCGCGGCCAACCGCCCCGGACCCGCTCCCGTCTCCAGCCCCCGGTCGCCTCCTCCTTCTGCCTGCGCAGCCCCCCTCGCGCCCTGCGTCCTGGCCTCGCCTTGCTTGCCGCTTGCCCCGCTGCGGCCGCTTCTCCCTACTGCTACTGCAACTGCTCCCCGCGCTGCCTACGCCCCCCCCCCCCCCCCCCCCCCCCCCCGCTCGCCTGCCACACGCGCCCCGCCCTACGTCGGCACCGCCCTCCGCCGGCGACGCCCGGTGCTGGCCTTCGCGGTGCCTGCTCGTGCACCATCGCCAGCGGCACACCCGGCCATGGCTTCTGTTGAGCGAGCCAGCCGGTCCGCTGTTGGATTAATGGGGACAACCCCCTGTGAGTATGACTAGTGGGGCCCGCCCCTTGTTAGAATAAAAAAGAATTTCAAAATAACTAAATATAATTAAAAATTAATTAACTTAATTAATATTGCTTAGTTAACTAATTAACTACCTAACTAGTTTAATCAGTCAATGACAAGGGGCCCCATCCCCTGTTGACCAGTCAAACTTTGATTGGTCAACTGGGTCCCCGTGGCCCACATGTCAGCCTTTGTGTACATTCTGTGTACACAGAGCTGGGTACCCGTAGCATTTTAACATTATTTTAGAATTAAAATAAATTCCAAAAATGTTATAAAACTTTGAAAAATCATATAAAAAAAATCGTAATTCGAATGAAAATATTTTGTACATGAAAGTTGCTCAGAACGACGAGACGAATCTGGATACGCAGCCCGTCCGTTCGTAACAGATCCCTAGCATAGCGAACACACAACTTTCCCCCTCCGGTCCGCCTGTCCGAAAACGCGGAACACAGGGAATACCTTCCCGGATGTTTTCTCCCTTTGCCAGTATCACCTCCTACCGCATTAGGGCACACCTAGCGCCGTTACTTGTCATGTCATGCATCATTATGCATCTGTTTGTACTGTATTCATTGTTTCTTCCCCCTCTTCTCTCCGGTAGACTACGAGACTACCGCCGCTGTTGGTGCCCCGATTGACTACGTTGTTGACGACCCCTCCTTGCTAGAGCAACCAGGCAAGTCCTCCCTTGATCAGCCCGATATCGCCTATTCTTCTCTCTACTTCTTGCATTAGAGTAGTGTAGCATGTTACTGCTTTCTGATAATCCTATTATGATGCATAGCCTGTCTTTGCTACTACTATTGATGCCTTTACCTGCAATCCTAAATGCTTAGTATAGGTTGCTAGTTTATCATCAGTGGCCTTACACTCTTGTCCACCTGCCTTGCTATACTACTGGGTCGTGATCACTCCGGGTGTCGGGACCCCGATCCCAAGTCACACCGATCTAGCATGTAACACTTCATATCACTTTGCGACCTCACGCACGGTATCCCCACGGGTGCCACCTTACCTGGCCCGGGACCGTTTGCGCATTTTGGCTCACGTATATGATAGTGTCGCTAGCATCCATATGACAGAGAACCCGGGCCGACATGACTAGTCGTGAACCCAAAGTGGCACTAACCTATGGGAACAGGCATACATGATTCACATCGAGCGTGTCGGTCAACAGCGTGTGAATCCGGGCTGTAGCACTGGGCTAACAGGACTCCGGGAACCCGGGCTGTAGCAGGCTAAGCAGGACTCCGGATGTCACCGCGTGACATTTCCCCGAAGGGACAGACACAGGAACAAAGTGAAACACATGCCGGCCAGTCAAGTGTCCTGAGCAGTAGTGCTGGGCTAACAGGACTCCGGTGAACCGGGCTGTAGCGGACTACTATGGCACATGGAAACACAAGACTACATTTCCCCATAAGAGAGGCTATCAGAGGTAAACAACTAGGTTGTCGGATCCCACACATAGCAATACACGTTACACGTACGCATAACATGCAAGTATGTGCTGTACATCATGGCATCACAACATAACTCAAACTCATATAGATAAAGGCCCAGAAGAGCCACATAGCATAAATACAAACAGGGGTCACATGACCCATCATTCAGAGCATACAAGCAACAAGCGGAAGCATTACATGTCTGAGTACAGACAACTACAAAAGAAAAAGACTAAGAAGCCTGACTAAACACGACCCTCCCAAGGGTACAAGATCGTAGCTGGGATACAAGCTACTCGTCGAAGCCACTAGTGTAACCAACTACAAAACATAAATAAGCAAACGTGAGTACAAAGGTACTCAGCAAGTCTTACTTCAGAACTATCTACATATGCATCATTATCAACAAAGGGGGTGGTGGAGTTTAACAGCAGCAAGCCAGCTTTCACTCAATGGCTAATCTATACTACGAGTATCAGAAACTTCTTTAGGTGAGAAGACGCACACGAGTCCACAAATTCACCATATCAATACTCCACTATGGATCCGTTCCCGTCTCCCTACGAGAAGGCCATCCATAGCACTCACGCTTATCTTGCGTATTTTAGAGTATCCACTTCAAGTTGTCTATGTACTACATAAGTCCTCCAAGTTTCCATATCCGAGGAAAACGACTATTCGAATAGGTAATATTGACCCTACAGGGGTGTACTTCTTCACACACGCTCTCGCCACTTATAGCCCTGTACACGTCATGTACCTCGGCAACCTTCAAGCGGAAGCCGGGCGGGGGTGTCGGCCACGACCTGACTAACCACACAAGTCTCTCGTCCAGGTTTATCGCCTATTCGGGTTCCATCCGCAAGGAGATCCGCCCGGGGTGTCGCTCACGGCCCCAAACGATGTGTGCAGGGTTCCCAAGCCCACCATCCGGGTGCCACTTGGTACACCGTGCCACAATGCCTAGTCTGTCCCAAGCCTGTCCCGTCGGACACCACCTGGTAGACAAGTAGCACTACCTACAAACGCCAGAAACTAGTTGCAACTCCTGGACAGAGATCAAGTGGATTAATAAGTCGAGAGGGGCCGGATAACCGGAACCCAATGTGTGGTAGTAACTGGACTTGGATAACATACACAGAACTCAGTGCTTAAGGACGGTTCCAATGAGACAACCCACCATGTACTCCTACATGGCCCCTCATCGCTACCTTTACCAAAACGTGTTCACACACTTAGCCTTTACCGGTAGGACATGTTCACCACTCCGATTCATTCCCGATGAATCAGACCTGACACAACTCTAAGCATAGCTGGCATAAAGAAAACAAGCATGGATGAGCAGGCACATCAAGGCTCAAGCAACTCCTACTCATGCTAGTGGGTTTCAACTATTTACTGTGGCAATGACAGGTCATGCAGAGGAATGGGTTCAGCTACCGCAGCAGAAAGTAGCAGTTTGAATCGTTGTTGTCCTAATGCAGTAAAAGGAGCAGGAGCGAGAGAGTGGGACTTTATCGAGATGCTCAAGGGGGTTTGCTTGCCTGATAGATCCACGAAGAAGCACTGCTCCTCAGACAAGTACTCGGGACACCTTCCGGAGTGGAACCTATCGAGAGGGAACGGTGCCGGCAATCAATAAACAACCATATGCAACAATATGATGCATGAAGATGACATTCAAAGCTGCTATGATTTGCCCTAATGCATCTAGCATCAATTTGATTGAAGTCCATATGAACCAAAGGTTCATATGCAAACCCCAATTTAAGTATATAACATGCCATTATTACGCTTTCACTTATACAGCAGGTATAAGTTGGTTTTTCATGCATGAAACTGGCATAAATGGATTCCTTGCATTTTTCTGATAATTTTTCATATATAATTTATTTGATTTGGAGTTACGGTTGAATTACTATGATTTTTTGAAGTTTTAACTATTTTCTGGAATTTCCTGATTTAATTAATTCCAGAAATCAATTATTGCGTCAGCTCTACGTCATGCTTACGTCAGCAGGTCAAAGGCGGCTGACCAGGTCAAACCTGACGTGTGGGGCCCACACGTCAGTGTCTGTGGTTAATCCTAATCTAAAAATAAACCTAATCTGGTTTAGTTAATGGGGTTGGGCCCACGCGTCAGTGGCCCAATTAGCTAAACAAAGTTAATTAGTTGTTAAACTAATCTTAACTAAAAACTTAATAGGGCCCGGCCCACATGTCATTGAGAGAGAGGGGAGAGGTCAACGGCTGTGGTCAAACCGGTCAACCCGCCGGCGTTTAGCCGCCGGTGAGGCAGAACGCGGCGGAGGCCTCGGATTTGGTCCTCCGGTGACCATTTGGGCGGCGGAGGCCTCCTACGCGACGCCCAGGCTCGCGCGCATCCAGTGGGACATGCGGGAGGCCGTGGGGTGGCCGGAGACGACCGCGGTGAGGTCATCCGCGGCGGCCGGAGCACGGCTACGGGAGGGAGCAGGCTGCGGGGCACGGGAAGGCCACCCGAGGGGCTCTGTGGCACCCTCGTGGCACCAGGAGCACGATGGGGTGCTCGGTTTGGGCGGAGGCGGGCCAAGACAACGGCGGCGACATGGACGGCGGCGAAGCGCTACGGCCATGGCGGGGAACGATGCTACGGTGCGCGAGCGACTAATTGGAGAAGGGGAAATGGTGGCGGGGCTCACCGCGGATCCGGTGGAGGCGTCAGAGAGCTCGGGGGAGGTCCAACGGCAACGAATTGCAGCGGCGGACGGCGGAGCCCGAGGAGGAAGACGATGGCGATGGCGGCGATGCAGGCCGTCCGGAGGTGCGTGGCTCGACGAGGAGGAAGAGGGGATTGCGGAGGAGCTGTGGAGCGCGTCGGGGAGGCGAGGCCGTGGCTGTGGGCGCGGCAGAAGTGGCCGGTGGCGGCGGTGGCGCTCGGCCGTGAGAGAGGGAGCGAGGGAGAGGAGAGGAGAGGACTGGGGAGAGTGAGAGGGGTAAGGGGCGGCGCGTGGCGTCGTCCGGGCGTTCTAGGGCGACGAGGAGGGCGCCAGGCAGGCAGCTGCGTGCCGGCGCGCACGGCGTCGGGCGCAGCTTCCCCTCTGCCTACTGGCAAGAGGAGGAAGACGCCCATGCCCCTGGTGGGCTGGGCCAGAACAGGGATGGGCCGGCCAGAGGCGCCAGGTAAGAAGCCCACATAGGTTTTCTCCTGTTTTGTTTTGTTTTCTATTTTCTGACATTTGTTTTGTAACTAAAAGAAATGTTGAATCATTTCCATAAATGCTGAAAATAATTGTGGCATCTAGATATAATATTCTAGAGGCCCTCACCAATTCCCAACACTTTTGGAGCTATTAAAATATTTATATAATTTAAACAGCTCCAATTCAAATATTTATGCATTGATTCAAAAATCCAAAATGAGTAGGAAAAATGTGCATCACCTCTGGTTGTTGTTCCCAACATTTTCCAAAGACCATGAACCTTTTTGAAAAGCATTTTGGGTTCATTGAAATTCCACTTTTAATTTGAACCTATTTGAATTGCTTTGGTGCTAGGGTTTGCAACTTCCCCATTTCAATTTCATTGAAAAATAAACATGATGCACAAAGCAAGCCTAGGACCATACCAGAACTAGGGATGTGACACCGGGAGGTGATTACGGGTACATATACTATATACTTTTACATTTCCTATGTTACTGTTCGGAGATGGGGGGTGAAGGGGCACGTGGTTCCATCCAGGTAGTGATGGGCATGGGTTCCTGACAGCCCCCTGATCGTTACTTTGTGGCGGAGCGACAGGGCAGGTTGAGACCACCTAGGGGAGAGGTGGGCCTGGCCCTGGTCGGCGTCAGTGGTTACTTCAAAATAACATGCTTAACTAGATCTTGGTATTTGATCTGAGTCTAGCCACTGGCCTGTACGCACTAACCAACTACGCGGGAACATTTATGGGCACTCGACGTCGTGGTATCAGCCGAAGCCTTCTTGACGTCAGCGACTGAGCGGCACGCGCCGGATTAGACCGTAAGCCTGCGCTTGTATTAAGGGGGCTAGGTCTGCTTCTGGCCGCGTACGCAATGTGCAGGTGTGCAATGGGCGAAGGGCCCAGACCCCTACACGCATAGGATTTAGACTGGTGTGCTGACCTCTCTGTTGTGCCTAGGTAGGGCTGCGACGTGTTGATCTTCCGAGGTCGGGCATGACCTAAGAAAGTGTGTCCAGCTAAAGGGGGTCGAGCGTGTTGGGAAATGTGGTGCACCCTTGCAGGGAAGTTTATCTATTCGAATAGCCGTGTCCCTCGGTAAAAGGATGACCTGGAGTTGTACCTCGACCTTATGACAACTAGAACCAGATACTTAATAAAACACAACCTTCCAAGTGCCAGATACAACCGGTGAACGCTCTCTCACAGGGCGACGAGGAGAGGATCGCTAGGTAGGATTATGCTATGTGGTGATACTTGGTTAACTTACCATCTACTCTCTTCTACTGCTTTAAGATGGAGGCTGCCAAAAGCGTAGTCTTCAATAGGACTAGCTATCCCCCTCTTATTCTGGCATTCTGCAATTCAGTCCACATATACCACCCCTTTCATTGATACCAATGCATATGTAGTGTAGTTCCTTGCTTGCGAGTACTTTAGATGAGTACTCACGGTTGCTTTGCTCCCCCCTTTCTATACCTGGTTGTTGCGACCAGATGTTGGAGCCCAGGAGCCAGACACCACCGTCGACGATGACTCCTACTACACTAGAGGTGCCTACTACTACGTGCAGGCCGCCGATGACGACCAGGAGTAGTTTAGAAGGATCCCATGCAGGAGGCCTGCGCCTCTTTCGATCTGTATCCTAGTTTGTGCTAGCCATCTTATGGTAACTTGTTTAACTTATGTCTGTACTCAGATATTGTTGCTTCCGCTGACTCATCTATGATTGAGCTCTTGTATTCGAGCTCTCGAGGCCCTTGGCTTGTAATATGATGCTTGTATAACTTATTTTATTTTTAGGGTTGTGTTGTGATATCTTCCCGTGAGTCCCTGATCTTGATCATACACGTTTGCATGCATGATTAGTGTATGATTGAATCGGGGGCGTCACACCCTTTTCTTGAAACTGGTGGTCTTGTTGACCATCAACACATGATGCTTCTTCTTGATTTCTACCTCCACAGCCTTTAACATTGCGAAGAGCTCGAGAATTGTCTTATCCATCCCTTGCATATTATAGTTCATCACGAAGCTCTTGTAGCTTGGTGGCAGTGATTGAAGAACTCTGTCAATGACACTATCATCAGGAAGATTAACTCCTAGCTGAGTCAAGTGGTTGGGGTACCCAGACATTCTGAGTATATGTTCACTGACAGAACTATTCTCCTCCATTTTGCAGCTATAGAACTTATTGGAGACTTCATATCTCTCAATCTGAGCATTTGCTTGAAATATTAATTTCAACTCCTGGAACATCTCATATGCTCCATGACGTTCAAAACATCATTGAAGTCCCGGTTCTAAGCCGTAAAGCATGGCACACTAAAATATCGAGTAGTCATTAGCTTTGATATGCCAGGTGTTCATAACATCCGGCGTTGCTCCTGCAGCAGGTTTTTCACCTAGCGGTGCTTCGAGGACGTAATTCTTCTGTGCAGCAATGAGGATAATCCTCAAGTTATGGACCCAGTCCGTGTAATTGCTACCATCATCTTTCAACTTAGCTTTCTCTAGGAAAGCATTAAAATTCAATGGAACAACAGCACGAGCCTTCTATCTACAACAACATAGACATGCAAAATACTATCAAATACTAAGTTCATGATAAAATAAAGTTCAATTAATCATATTACTTAAGAACTCCCACTTAGATAGACATCCCTCTAATCATCTAAGTGATCATGTGATCCATATCAACTAAACCATGTCCGATCATCACGTGAGATGGAGTAGTTTTCAATGGTGAACATCACTATGTTGATCATATCTACTATATGATTCACACTCGACCTTTCGGTCTCAGTGTTCCGAGGCCATATCTGCATATGCTAGGCTCGTCAAGTTTAACCCGAGTATCACTACAAAAAAGTCACTTCCGTGATGATACGTGTTTGTCACAGTAGGACACATTTTCTGTCATGCATGTACACCCATGACGATTTTATGACAGAATCAAGATAGTCATACCTGTCTGTCGTAGAAGTGTTCCATGACATTACCAAAATTATCATCACGGAAGTGTCCACTTCCATGATGATAAATCGCGCGTCATGTAAGTGCTTTCATCAAGGGTGACCGACATGTGGCATCCACCATAGCGGGTCGCAGTTAAGCTATCAGGTCCGGTTTTGGATCCGATAACCCGCTAACAGCCCGGACCAATGAGGATTTTCCACGTGTAAAATTCTCATTGGCCGGAGGAAACACGTGTTGGCTCACCATTGGGACAGATGTCATCCATTCATTGGACAGGAGGCACCTATGATACGTCAACACGTGGCATGACCCAACAGAGGCCCATTCCGGTGAAAAGGCCGGCCCATTTGACTTGGTCAAAAGGTAACGGGCCGGCCCACGAAAAGCATGTTCCTATATAGCCCATTTACGACTCGCTAACTCATGGCCCATTATGGCCTATCGGAATTAAGCCCAGTAGCTTCATCTGGGCCGTCTAATATGATTCCAGCCCGTTGTAACTTCCGGCCCATGTATGGCCCATGATGTCTTTCGGCCCATACGAGGCCATTTGTAACTCTTGGCCCACAGTGAAAAGTGTACCCCTTTATACCCATTAACGACCCATTATTCATTTGGGCTGTTTCCAACCTGTGTTATCTTTCGACCTTCTTAGGGCCCATTTATTCTTGGGATCATTTCCAGCATTCGGTTACTTAGGACCCGTTATTGGCCTTTTCTGCTTGTGGGCCAAATTCAGCCCGCGGTTACAATCGGCTTGTTTGCAGTCCGCTAATTCGTTGGGCCATTTTCATAGCATCGTCCAATATGGCCGATTAACGATGGCCCGTTATTGTCGGCCCATGAACGGACGATTCCAAATCTAGCCCGTTTACGGCCCATAATGCGGTATTATTGGCCCATGTTTGGCCTATCGATCATACAGCACATAGAAGGCCCATTTATGCTACGACCCGTAGAAGGCCCATTATTTCTACGGCCCGTAGAAGGCCCATTGTTTCTACGGCCCATAGGAGGCCCATGGTAACTACAGTAAATATGTAGCCCATGGTTATTGTGGCCTAGTTTTAAAAAATAGGTTATTGCGTCCACTAGCAAACCGCGGAAAAAGAACTTCACTGACTACAAGTAAACAAATAAATAAGACAACAATGAACTAAATAAGCAAGCAACTTATGCTAGGCTATCACGACTATTACACATATTACATCCACTGGGCATCAAAGTTCGCTACCAGTGCAAATATAGGGAACAAAGCAGCATATCACATACACTGGTCATCAAAGTTGGCGACCAGTGCAAATAAACGCCGCAGCAAAGCAAGTCCAGAACTGAAACCACTTTAGAAGAGCTCAAGAAACAATATCCTGGGTACCCATAATGCTGGCAAGATGCTTAGCAAGCTTATTAACTTTCTCTTGTTTGGCGCTTAAATCCTCCAGCGCTTGCTGTTACACAAGAAAGTATGCATCTGAATTCTGCAAGGACTTCCTTAGTCCTTCGGCTTCTTGCCGCAACACAGCTGAATGATGCCTTTCAACTTGTAGCTGAGACTGAAGAAGCCGAAGTGATTCAGGCAGCGAGGTCGAAGAGCTTGTGCCAGCGGTACTGGCCAGTAACTCGAACACTACATCAACACATGACTGTGGGGTTTTCTCATTGTCTACAAGATCAGTTTTATCACCTTTCTTGGAGACCAACAGGGTTGTCTCACTATCTTGAACCTTATCTGCATTACTTTCTCTACCATTGCATAGTGCGGTGCTCTTCTCCAATATTCTATTCGCATACTACAAGAGAAACAAGCAGACACATCACAGGTTTAGCATGTAGTATACCAAACTCATTTTGGTAAACCGGTTCACTAGTAAGGTGGACAGGATAACAACATGAAACAAACATATATCTATGTACTATGGTCATTGTATTGTCCATATCATTCTAGTTTACGTTGCCAAATCAAGATAGAGACAAAGAGTAACTCATATATTTTGAAGGCACAGCAGCATAGACAGAATATAAGTGTGAGAAACTACACAACATTGGCAACACTTGTAATGTGCATCACATGAGAACATAACTGTTTATACAACTGAAACTGAAATCAACATAGAGCAAGAAGTTAGAACAGCAATCTAGTTAAAGAAATAAGTTTAAAACATACCTGTTGCGCCATTGGAGTTTCAATTGGATCCTTCATATTCGAAAGTAGTTGGTATGAGTAAATATAGTGATGCAACACCAAAGGAGTATGGACCATAGCTATGGAATCTGACCTGAAAACAGCTGCTCTTCTGCTTTAAATGTGGAGTTTGGGTTCACTATGGTGGTCTTCATGCTTTGGGCACTGCAGTTTCTTTACAAACTGCTCGTGTGGGGGTACTCTGTGGTGGACATGGTGCTTTGTCAACTAGAAGTGGGTTACTATCCGCTGGGGTTGGGGTTAGATGGGTTGTAGCTGGTTCTCTGCCCAATGGTCAAAGTGTGCAATCTGGAAGAGTCTCGATTATGTATGGCGGGGCAAGTTTGTGGGCCAGTACAAGCATGGTTCTATCTGCATCGACGGGTAGCATTATCTTTTGTGAAGAATGGATTTTTTTCTCCCTTAGATACTACCATCACCCCCTCCAATTCAAATGGCTGATAAACAAGAAAAGAAATTGAACGTACAGACATTGTATGATAGACAGATGTGGTAATTCACATATATGTTGTCTAAGCAAATAGGACAACATGACACAATTTCACATATATGATGCCTAACTAAACGGGATAGCATGACACAGTTTCAGATATATGATGGATAACTTAATAGGATATAATGGCATAATTCAACATATGATGAGTATCTAAATAGGATGACATGACAAAACTATACGATGTCTTTCTAAAATAGGTTGGGATGAAATAATCCACATAAATGTTGTCTAAGTATACATGATAGCATGATATAATTGACATAATTGATTCATATACTAAGCAGCTGGCACTCGCATGTATGATCTCTAAACTAAGCAGATGGAATTCAATATTGTGCATATGATGTCTGAACTAAGCAATGCAAGACACCATATGCATGATATGAGAAATATAAACATTACAACTTAGAGCATACACCCCAGGTGGGATATAGGACTGGTCATCTGTCTCTGAATCCTGCTCTGGGGAGCTCCCTGTAACCATCGAGATATATGCTTCAACAGGTACCATTGCCTGCTCTGAATACCTTGTTTTCACTCCTGATTTTTCCATAACCGTCTCAAATGGCTGATACACATGAAGAGTAGTTTAATATACAGAGATTGTCGACAAATGGAATACATAATGAAAAAAGATGGCATGAGATAATTCACATATATGATGCCTGGCTACATGGCGGTGCATAATTCACATGTATGATAATTGGCTGAAAACATGGCATTGCATAATTCCCACATGCTCCCTCCGTTCCTAAATATTTGTCTTTTTAGAGATTTCAAATGGACTACTACATTAGAGTGTAGATTCACTCATTTTGCTCCGTATGTAGTCACTTGTTGAAATCTCTAAAAAGACAAATATTTAGGAACAGTGGAAGTATGATATAGAAACCAAATAGGTGGCATTCACACAAAGCAAATCTAAACTAAGCTGATGACATATAAGATGAATAATGTAAGCAATGTGAGGCGCCATATGCATGATATGACCAACATTAGCATGCCAGGTTAGAGCAAACACCTCAGGTGGTAAATAGGAGTGGTCGGCTCCCTCTGAATCCCCATCTGAACAGTTATCTTCCTTTGGAATACAATCTGGAATGGCGGGAGGGGGGCACTTCGCCCACCATGAGCGACGTCTCCATGACATTGTATTCCCACACAACGGTCTTCTATTTTTCTCTACATGTTCAGTACGATTGTGTACAATAACTGACATGCATAATACAAAATTAGTTAGATTTTGTAAGGCCTATGGGGTGCATGCAGAAATCAAGACTGATGGTAGCAAACGAGTGGATAGATCCAAAACTAATGATAGCTGGTAGATTATAGCTTCAGTTTAAAAAGATAGACAATGGATCATCTACTGTTTGTTTCCCACCCAACATGAACCACATAGAAGACCCTAGATGAACAAGATGGTAGACATATACTATTTGTTGCTGCCTCGATATGAGACCCACGGGCATTTTAAAACTCAAGTTTGAATGATAAAGTAGCAGGTAATAATAACCGATGTATAACGTAAGCAAGCATGAAAGACTGCGACCTCTCTTATGGAACTGTGTAGTTCTCAGCTTCATCTGCTCAGTTGATGATGGTAATGCAGTTGGCGTGGCTGCCGGCAATGGGGAAGATGATCTGAGGCGGCAAAAGAAAGTTTGCAGGGGGAATCTCTGCTGCAGTGAACACTTCTGTCGAGGGTGCACCTTGGTGGGGTGGATGACGGCACGGCGGGAGCAGGACATAACACACAGAGTTTTCTTTGACGCCTATCTGAAAATGAAGTAAATCTTTAAGGGCTCCTTAGAATTGGAGGATTCTATAAATGCAGGGACAGGAAAAACACAGGAATAGGATAGGAATGCACGTGCAAAACAGAGCATTTGGAAACATAGGATTTCTGTGAACCTTGGTGTTTGGTTCACATGAATTGGAAGAACATAGGAATGGAGAAACATGGTCAAATTAAAGTCAAACCACGTGAAAATGAAAAAAAATAAGAATCTTATTATGCTAGTAATGCAATTAGTCATGTTCTTCATGCATATTAATTTGAAAATGATGTCCAACTGGATATTAAAATTCCTACCCTTTTTCTTTGGAAGAGACACCAAAGGAAAAAAATCCTCCAGTTTTGCTTTGATCCACTCCTAACCAAATGCACCAATAGTAGTTCCATAGCAAAGGATCCCTGAGGGATCGACATGAATGCATAGTAACAAAGTGACGCAATGAGTGTACAACCTCTTTGGCATAGCCTTGTCGACCTCAGCATCATTGGGTTGGACGTGGAGGGTGGTGATGCTGGTGTGACTGTCGGAGGTGGGGAAGAAGATTCGAGGCCTCTAGAAATGGCACCGAGGGTACTGCTCTGCTGTGATGGATGGTTCCGTCACTGGAGCAGCTCCGGTGAGGTGTACAGCGTCGAGGCTGAAGCAGGACAAGACAGACAACGATAATCTGAAGTGGGACTCTAATATCATCTATAATAGATGATGTAAAATACATCACCAAAAAGTGCTAGATGTAAAACGCATCAGCCGCGCCATGACCGCTCCAACAGATGTTGTAAATACTGTTTACTCTGAACTTAACTGAAGAAACTGAACTTTACAGTCGAAACTGAATTTTACTGTCGAAACTGATTGAACTAGTAGAAGAGCATTGCAATAGATGTTTAGGGCGTTCGAGCACTAGTAGCAGAGAAGCGGTGATCTAAATCAGCAGACGCTTGAGCAGGGAACGCACTAGCAGAGAGCAAGTCGTGCAGCAGAACCGCGAGCGAGTGCTAAAGCAGCAACTCTTGTAGCTGCCGGAGGTCATGCAGCAGCAGCGCAAGCGAGAGCAAGAGCAGAGTAGCAGCACGAACAAGAGCAAGAGCGGAGCAGTAGCGCGACCGACAGCAATAGCAGAGCAGAGCAGCAGCACGAAGTGGTCGCCGAGGAAGCAACAACATGGGGGAGAGACGTCATGGATGAAGTGGCCGGCGACAGCGCCGTCGATGGACCCGCCATGGATGCTCGGTATCGAGCACCGGCAGCCCCATGAGATCGAATAAAAGATAAAATGCAGCGGTGAGTGCAAAACCTCCTAGGTGGCGCCGAGTTGGCCTCGGCTTCATCGGAGGAATTGGTGAGGGTGTTGTGGTTCCGGCGGGGCAGGTCAAGACGGCGCTGTGGGGATGGAGGTGGCGCGATAGACGAGGCGAACATCGGGGCAACTCCTTGGAGGTGGAGGACGGGGCGGCTGATTCGGCGGGACGACGAGATTGAAGATGGATCCTCATCCGGTGCGGTGGATGAGGGATGGCGTGCTGTTGTGGTGGACGATGTCATCGGGGAAGAGTCTCTGGCTGGGCGGCGGTCGACAGGCCGACCGAGGAGCCCGGGGTTTCGTGGGTTTTGGCGGCCTCGGTGTACGAATGGGGGGACGAAGGGGAAGGTAGGGGGAGCCATGGCTTAGGGACGCACTTGTCCGAAATGTAGGGTAAGTTACCAGCATACCCCTACCAGTTTTGACACCGCGACATCGAGCCGGCATTTCCGGCTGAGGGGTAGAAGGGGGATTTCGCATGTATGGGCTGTGGGACCGATTTCGGATGAGGAGGGAGTTTTCACACGCGTCGAAATTTCGGGATAACAAGGCGCGGCGCGGGTTGAAGAGGCGGTAGTTTCAAAGCAGATGAGACAAAAGATACTCAAGCTTAAAATTTCGGGATAACAAGGCGTGGATTCCTTGTTCGGCAGAACAAACTTAACGTGTACGAAAATAACAATTCATACAAGAAACAAGAGAGTCATGTCCCCTTTTACTATATTGCTATAAATGTCATTGAAAAAACTACAAGAAAAATGCAAACAAATTTGGAGAACAAGATTACCCTGTACAGTACCAAATCGATTCGCACTTCCCTCAACAACAACAAAAAATAAATCAATTCCCACCAAAAGAAAGAGTCATGTCCCTTTTTTATATGATTACAAATGCCGGGATCTCGAATTTCAATTTTTGAATCCACGTTATGTTGAATTCGAATATATTGTTAGGTGACCTTGCAGTTTATAATGGATGTTGTCCTACATTTTGATCTTCCATCATATATGAACATTTTACTCCACCCTATGAACATATATATTGTCGTCTACCATATGGACTAAATTTGAATCAATTTTCCTTATTTGAATATGATTGTTGTCAAGTTATACAATCATTTAAATATTATCTTGATAACAAAAAACATGCATATAGCAGTAATCATATTTCACTATAAACTACATGTAACATACGATCTCCAATTCGAATATTTGTATTCATTTTATGTTGAATTCAAATCAGAGTACATTTGTCTAGGTGGCGAGATGTTCGGGATAATCTAAACCCTGTTTTCATATGTATATAATTCTTGGCCGAATTGGGACAAGTTTTGGTATAAGCTTCTTGCAAAACCGGAGATTCTCTCAACAAGCCTCGTGGTTCCGAGAGGGAACGTGTCACCTTTGTGTGCGAAACAATATACGCTGCCTCCCCCCCCAGATTTTCTTTACAGAGGCAACATAGAACTATATGAGTGCCCTGTTAAATTTTGGAATTATTCCAGGTTCGTTTGGCCTTTTTTATACATTAATTGAGTTTTTGGACATTTAATGTGCATAATCCAAATTTGAACTGCAAGCACATGTTCCGATGCACCAAAGTTGGTTGAAAAATCACATGTGTGTCCTTGGGTGAATTTCTAGGTCCTATGCAAGAAATGGGAATGAAATTCAAACATATGGGCGTCGTGACTCAGCCGAGAACATCGAGAAACTTGGTTTTTAAATTCATGTAAATCCAAAACTCGCCTGGAAATCATGAAACTTGGCATGGTGTCATGTCATGGCACCAACATGCTATGGTAAAAAATTGGGTCAATTTGGAACAAGATTTGGTATAAGCTTCTTGCAAACCGGAGCTTCTCTCAAGAAGGCTCGTGGTTCTGAGAGGGAACATGTCACCTTTGAGTGTGAAATGATATATGCTAACCCCCCCCTTGAGTTTCTTTACAGAGGCAACATAGAACTACATGAGTGCCCTGTTAAATTTTGGAATTATTCCGGGTTCGTTTGGCCTTTTTATACATTAATTGAGTTTCTATTCATTTAATGTGCATAATTCAAATTTTAACTACAAACACATGCTCCCATGCACCAAAGTTTGTTGAAAAATCACATGTGTGTCCTCGAGTGAATTTCTAGGTCCCATGCAAGAAATGGGAATGAAATTCAAACATCTGGGCATTGTGGCTCGGCCGAGAACATTGAGAAACTTGGTTTAAAATTCTTGTAAATCCAAAACACACCTGAAATTCATGAAACTTGGCATGGTGTCATGTCATGGTACTACCATGCCGTGGTAAAAAAATGGCCTAATAGGAACAAATTTTGGTATAAGCTTCTTGCAAACCGGAGCTTCTCTCAAGAAGGCTCGTGGTTCTGAGAGGGAACGTGTCACCTTTGAGTGCGAAACAATATACGTTGCCCCCTTGAGTTTCTTTACAGAGGCAACATAGAACTACATGAGTGCCCTATTAAATTTTGGAATTATTCCGGGTTCCTTTGGCCTTTTTATACATTAATTGAGTTTATGGTCATTTAATGTGCATAATTCAAATTTGAACTACAAGCACATGCTCCCGTGCACCAAAGTTGGTTGAAAAATCACATGTGTGTCCTCGGGTGAATTTCTAGGTCCCATGTAAGAAATGGGAATGAAATTCAAACATCTGGGCATCGTGGCTCGACCGAGAACATTGAGAAGCTTGGTTTTAAAATTCTTGTAAATCCAAAACATGCCTGAAAATCATGAAACTTGGCATGGTGTCATGTCATGGTACTACCATGCTGTGATAAAATTTTTTGGCAGAATAGGAACAAGTTTTGGTATAAGTTTCTTGCAAACCAGAGCTTCTATCAAGAAGGCTTGTGGTTCTGAGAGGGAAGGTGTCACCTTTGTGTGCATAATTCAAATTTGAAATACAAGCAAATGCTCCAGTGCACCAAAGCTAGTTGAAAAATCACATGTGTGTCCTCGGGTAAATTTCTAGGTCCCATGCAAGAAATGGGAATGAAATTCAAACATCTGGGCGTCGTTGCTCGGCTGGAAACATTGAGAAACTTGGTTTTTTAATTCCTGTAAATCCGAAACACGCATGAAAATCATGAAACTTGGCTTGGTGTCATCACATGGCACCAACATGCTGTGGTAATTTTGCTGTCCAATTTGCGAAGGCGCACACACTAACAATCAACAAAGTCATTTTGGAATAAGTGATATCACGTTACAATCGAAAACACAAGTATTATTGAAACCGTGGGCGTTCTATTTACCATTTATGTGCCGACACGCGTCCCCTTTTTGTATTAGCTAGGAGGCGCCGTGCATGGTAGCTATTTGAGTACGGGAGGCGTGCGATCAGACCCCTGCACGTGCTTATCAGGAGGAGAGCCCTTTGACCTCCATCTGCCGTCCACCTCTCTCCCGAGGTCTCCATTAATGGCGTCTGAGCCTTTGTTTAATGGCGTGGTAATGTCTCACTCGACTAAGATTTAAGAGAGAAAAAAGAAAATATGAAAAGAAAATTTTGCACGGATCTTGATGTAAGATCCAACGGACCTATATAGCATCTACTACGACTTATAGCAAGACTGATGAATATATATAAGGACGACGAGGGTGGATTATAATTGTCTTACATAATTAGGAAGATAATTAAAAAATCCACATGCGGCTATGCCCGAAATACACAAGGGCAAAAGAAGAAGGAAGACGCATACACCGATCTGGCTCGTTGATCTCTACTTTCTTTATGCACTGCAGGTCACGGAGACTAGTTCTCGCGGCAGGCAATGATCTCTTTCATCAGTTTCATGTCCTTAATATGCTACTTGGCAGCATCCATGGATTCCTCCACCAGCCTGTCGCGCTCGATGTGGAGGATGGCATTCTCGTCCATAAGTTTCTTGACGATGACGCCCGTCCTCTGCAACAAGGCAGCGGTCTCCTCCTCCTACTTCACCCTTCCGGCGATCTTCGCCATCAGTAGGTCATGCTCGCCCCGGAGCTTCGCATTACCCTCCCCTAGTTGTCGGATGACGCCGGTAGCCTCGTCCCGCAACCTCGCCCAGACGGAGATCTGATCCATCTAGCTATGGACCATCGCATGCATGCGCCTGTAAGAGTCCTCGCTTGCCCGCGAGAAATTTTCCCAGGCCGCCGCGGTGCGGCGGGACCTCCGTGCTTCTTAGGTGGCGTGGCGGGACATCTATGCTGCTTCCGTGGCGTGGCCGGACCAGTCTGCTACATCGACGGCGCGGCGGGACCTCCGTGCTACTTCAGCAACACGGCGGGACCTTTGTGCTACTACTGCTGCGCGGCTGGACATGTCGGCTGCTTTCGCGGTGAGGCGGGACATCTCTCGTGCTTCCTCTTCCATGCTCGCCTCTCCCTGGTGGAAATCTCTCGACCCAGAACTCACGCTGGCCATGGCTTGATTGACTTGATTGTTTTTTGTGGATGAGGAGTTGAGGAGGAATGTGCAGTCATCTTGGCATAGTAGTATTTATAACCGAGCACTACTAATACGCTCCTAAGTGGAAACCGTTTAGGTTGTGATCGTTGTGAATAGGTTTGCAATTAAATATAGCATGGTAGTAGTAGTAATTTGGAATGTGACGAGACGCGCTCAAAATTTATTGACGGTTCTAGTTTCGAAATGCGGCACTATTCTTGGCTGGCGTAACATGGGCACGTGTTCTCGGCCGTGGTGTAGCATATGCCATGGTACTAGTTCTTTTTCTACTGCTATGTACATGCAAAAACTGGCACCGTCGGATACATATCTTACGCTTGGTGTTCGACAGGGATACCCTCGTGACGAGCTATAGACTAGTCTTTTTTTTCAGACGCATTACACCTATCTCTCGGGACTTCTCGCACGCACCATCACTGCTCCCTAGGTCGATGCCACCCACATACACTTGGACTCTGAGTTTAGTACGTTATACAGGAAGAGAAGAGGTGCACGCACTCGTCCTCTCTCACACACGCATCTGTAGCTACGAATTGTAGTGTTCTCAACCATCCTATTGGCTCTATCATAGGTTTCACATTGCTCCTTGGCCTTGAGATTGAGAAGTTTAAAACACGGAGGCTAAGATGGAGGCGCGAGGTTTGGGTTAATGTGTGGGCCGCACACGACACCAACACGACATGAGTTTCGTCTGCCTGGTGCGCATGCAGTCGGGTGAGTTGTCCAAGTATAGACACAACCAGACCCTCGTTGGTACCCGCGCCTCGACTTTGGCTGGTCATAGTGGAGAGTAGCATAGACTAGTTACTAGTCTATGTTACTAGTACCTTCATAGTGGGTAGTGTCATATATGTGATAACATAGTACTACATGTCTTCATTTATTACTTTGTAGACTCATTTTGCATTGGAAAATGCTATGTGATGGTAACATATTAGGCTAGTCATAGTGGGAGTAACTTAACTACTCCCTCCGTCTAGGTGTGTAAGTCACCTTACGAAAACAAAATAAACCCAAAACACTTAGGCACGGTAATTAACTCCCTTCTCGTTTCTTGTTTCATGACGTATCAACCAATAAGAGATGTGGGCCGTGCATGCTTTTAATGACTTGAGAATAACAAACATGACATGCAGTGGTTAGTTCATTGCATGCAATGCTATTAATTAGCAAAAAGACATTAAGTTCTCTTGTTTTTCCCTCCGCCTTGGTCGCGGTGCACAACCTAAGATGACTTATACACCTAGACGGAGGGAGTAGTAACATAGCGCACTTCGAGAAAATTCTGCTTATGTGGCAACTAATTAATAAGAGGTGGTAACATAATATGTTACTGTAACATAGCGCTTTCCAAGACAAGATAAATGAAGCCATCTATGATACTACTATTATGTTACTTTGCATTATGAAGGTAATAACTTAGACTAGTGTTATATGCATAACACTAGTCTAAGTTACTCCCCGCTCTCTATTTGCCCCTCTCCTCATTAATTACTTGCCACCTCATCATTTTTTGCTTATGTGGCATCTATGTTACTACCTATGTTACTCCCACTATGACCAGCCTCATGGGCAGAGAAATTATGATCGGAGGGAGTACTATTAGTAGTACTACTTTGATGTGTCGCATCAACTCGCACAAGTATGCAACACTTCCTGAACAAACAAGCATATAAGCTGTTATACTTACTTCTTATAAGCAGTTATACTTCTTACCCAAAGGATCTTTATATCCAACAGACATAAAATATCCGTTCGACTGTTGGAAATTACTTTAACTGCTGATCTGATGTCGAAGTAATTGCTGCATTGCCACCAAAGCCCACCATCTCTTAAGCTAAAGTAGACCAAGCTAACCCCTATATTAGCATATTACTAAGATAAACAGAAGGCACTGTAGAATCATTTAGGACATGAGCTTGTCAATCTAAATGTGGAGGGACACCAGCTTAGCCCTGGCCAGCAGCTTGGGCGGAACTGTGAAGAAGGTTAGCTCGTGCACGATGACGTCGCCGGGATCCTTGCTGCTTGTCACCTCCATTTCCACCTTGACAGCGTCGGTCCTGCCTTTGGGCTCCCCTGGCGGGCCGTTCGCCCACAGCTTAGCTAAGTAGTGCGGAAGTGGGGACGGCCCCGCTCTGACATAGACGACCGACACGGGGATAGGCGCACTGATGTCGAGCACACCGCCGACCAAGAAAAACGTGCAACCGTCCTCCTCCACAAACAGCAAGAGCCGTGGCTCCGACAGTGGCACTTGCAGCTGGAGCACCTTGCCGTACTGGATCCTATGCATGGGCATGGGATGCACGGTGCTGATGTGGTGGGAGAGCGCCGGCGGCGGGCCTTCGTAGCCACAGACGGGCACGGGGCATTTGCAGGGCGCGAGCGGACACACGCTCTAGTGATCAGCGAGCTTGTGGTAAGTGACGTAGAGCCCACAGCCTTCGTGCGGGCACTCCACCCTCACCGAGGAGAGGTCAGCGTCCACCGCCGTGTTCCGCATGTCGAAGCCATCGCCGCACTCGCACTTCTGGCACTGCCGCTGGTTCTCGGGGCGCTCGATGCGGCAGTTCGCGCAGGCCAGGTGCCCTCCCTTGCAATGCGCAAATCAATCAAACAGCACATCAATCAAGAAACCTGCACACTCAATCATCCGAACGGAGGAGGTGTATTCGAACCTCATACACTTGAGGCTTCAAGGGGCGGAGGCACAAGGGGCAATGGAGCAAGGTGAGGTCCATCGAGACCATAGAGAGCTCCATCGTTGGATCCTGTTCCATCTGCATGATCTCGCCCTCCTCGGAATTCTGCCCTCCTCGTGCACAACCATCTCTTGCTTTATTAGGGCCGGGGCATTACAAAGCTTTACCATGACATATTCATACTACTTCAAGGTGCATTAAATCAACACATGCAAGTATCAAAAGGGGAGTCACGGCATGCATGCATGCATGCATGCATGCGTTGTAATTAATGCATCGGTAAACGCAAATTATTCAAATATATCAAGTGCAGTGCTTTGAGGTGTCGCGTCAACTCGTACAAGACCGAGAAGTTTGATTACTACAACGCCCTCTCGCCTTAACCGCACCTGCCTTTGGCTGCATGACAGGTGGGCCACCCTCCTGTTTTGCCCACCTGTCATACACGCAAAGGCAGGAGCAGTAAGTCAATGAAGATGCATCCCTCCCTCGCCCATGAGCGTGGTGGCTGGCAGGACTAGGAGAAGCTTTCATTCGCTACATGCTCTCCCTCCCGCACGCGGTGGACATGCAGCAATTCAATCAGTGTCAGATGGCCAGAAGCATACTGTAGTACTCCTCCACTGTAGTAGTACTCCATCGTTGTTCGACTTCCCGAAGAGGCGAAGAGCCAAGCGCAGCCTGGACGCTCG
The DNA here is from genome assembly GCA_034509565.1 of Triticum monococcum. Taxonomy (NCBI): domain Eukaryota; kingdom Viridiplantae; phylum Streptophyta; class Magnoliopsida; order Poales; family Poaceae; genus Triticum; species Triticum monococcum. The sequence goes on from CM067847.1 coordinate 577,852,478, forward strand.
TGTGGCAGTTTCATGTGTAGAGTAGTCTAGGATAGCGTGTACCGTGCTTGTAAGCTTTAAAATTGTTGGGGTCGGATCCATGCTTTTCTTATTAAAATAATCTTCTGGCCCTACCTGTCATCCTGGTGATTGTAGTTTGCACGCTCATCTGGTCAAGACAGGAATATATATTTTAATTTGTGGTGGGGTATGTTAGAGGTTGCAACAAATGGAGTATTGTACACTGCGGGTATGTCAACTCATACAACAAGGAGAAGCTTGATTTTACTATTCGCCTTCTTCCTCGCCCATGCGCCCGGTGGCTCGCAGACGAGGACAAGCTTTTGCTTATAGTAGTACTACAACAAGCTATCCCCCCCGCTCGCGATGGACGGACATGCAACAGTGGATTCGATACCGTAGAAGCAATAGTAGTAACATCATTGTTCGTCTTCTTGAACAGGTGAAGAGCCAAGCGCAACCCGAACGTGGCAGTTTTGAACCTTGGAGCACGCATATAGCCAGGCTCTTGCATGAGACAAAATTGCTATGTGAGCCCACTATTACTTGCTAGTATAGCCCTGTAAACCAAAAAAGAGTATCTTCCTATCTAGAGATTTCAACAAGTGACTAGACTACACCGAGACGGAGTACATATGGAGCAAAATGAGTGAATCTACACCGTAAATAAATACGTAGTTCTCTCGTTTTCCTCTCCGCCTTGGTCGCAGTGCACAATAGGCACCATAGGCACCTCGTTGTTGACGGGAACGTCTCCTGACACATGATAGACGCAAGCGTCAGTCGCCTCCATAGGTGCTTGAGGCCCTGTTTGGTTCATAAGTCCTAGGACTTTTTCTAGTCCCAACTAAAAAGTCCCTAGTCCCTAGTTTTTTAGCTGGGTAAGAGCAAACTAGCTCAAACTAACCCCTCCTATTTGGATAATTTGAGGCTATTTCAACCCAAACTAGCTCTAACTCAGGGATCCAAACAAAGAGGAGTAGTATTGTACATGCTATAGTCTGGACTGTAGCACATTGTTTTTATGGCCATATCAGCACATTGTTTTCTACTGCTGATTCACTGGGCTACCGTGGTTCGCGCTCCTCCTACGTACTTCACCGACATGTGGGAGAGCCAGCATCCGGGTCGACGTGTCATACACCAGATTAGAGTGCGGAACAGAAGGGGGGCATCACCCCGGTCGTACCGCCAGTAATTCATGACTATAGTGAGTAGTCATATCACAAGTCTTTCCAGCAGTAACGTGCCGTCAAATCAAACAGCCCGACCTTTCCAGCAGTAAGTAAGTTGAATCCCCTACTCTCTCACCCTCCTCGCCTCTCTGTCAAACTGCCTACGCAAAAACTGCCGTGCGTACTGCCCAGGAAAAGCCCCGCCCTCAACTTTTAACTACGCGGAAATAGTTTGAGCTTGTATGTTCTATATAAATACTACTACTACTAGTTTATTGGTCCCCATTGTATATTGTGTCAAATTTTGACTATAGATTGAACTAACAAAATGTTCATGCATGTTACCAAAAATTATATCATTGATAACTATGTTGAAATACGAATCCAATGATATAATTTTTGTTGACATGCATTAACATTTTGTTAGCTAAATATTTGGTCAAAATTTGGCACGAACTACAACGATGACCTATAAACCAGGACAGAGGTAGTAGTAGTAAGTAGGAGCGGTACAGTTACTCACCTTAAATAGAGAGTTTCTTTTCTTTAATGCCACGTACACAAATTGAAACGCTTGTTGTGGAGAGAAAAATATAATCACTCCACTCTATATGTATGCCGGGGCCTGAGCGCTTGCTTTACTAGGGTTACTCTCTTTATTCTCTCATCCTCTCTAGATCTAAACAAGACAGCGGTAGCGACATTTTCTCTCTGCTCACCACTAGTCACAGATCCGACCGGATCCCTTCGGCTTGTGTGTGTAGAGGACTAGGTGCATCATTCACGTGGTCATCGCCGGTGAGGGAGGAAACCCACAGCTACCGAAGGGGCCCAATCCTCTGCCTGTGCCGTTCTCTCCGACACAGCGCCGGCTTGGGAGGTCCTCCGACCCTTCTTCCTCCCAGTCGTATTATGCGCAGATCCGATTTGCTGCCGCCGACATCCCGACGACCCTCAAGTATAACTTCTTCGAAAGCGGCCTTGCTCTACTGCCCCCAGCTCCCCACGTGTCTGCATGTGCATCTTTTTCTACTCCCATCAGCTCTTCCAAAGCCACCTAAATTTTTAGTATTATTAGAGGTAAAGCTACTTCATGCATTCGAATCTAAGACTTGGTTCAAACAACGAAGAAAGGGGGGAAAGTTGTAGCATGAATCTAGGACTTGATTCAAAGAGGAAATAATATGGTGAAAGTAGTAGAGACCAGATACCCAACCGGTCTCTTGGTTGAAAATGGAAATAATGGGAAAACGCGGTACAAACTAGATAAGGAACATATCTACTATTGGTTGAAAAAAGGATAGAAAGTGGCGGCTGGTGGACAAGTCAACAGAGTATGTCCAGGATTAGATTTGTTGCCCTCACATAGTAAAAGGTCTCCATGATTAGAATTGCTGCCCTCACATAGTAAAAGGTCTCCAGGATTAGGTTTGCTGCCCTTGCATAGTAAAAGGTCTCCAGGATTAGAATTGCTGCCCTCACATTGTAAAAGGTCTCCGGGATTAGATTTGCTGCCCTCACATAGTAAAAGGTCTCCAGGATTAGATTTGCTGCCCTCACATAGTAAAAGGTCTCCAGGATTAGATTTCCTGCCCTCACATAGTAAAAGGTCTCCACGATTAGATTTTCTGCTCTCACATAGTATAAGGTCTCCAGGATTAGATTTTCTGCCCTCACAGAGCATGAACAAACTCGGCATCACCACTTTATGCCTCCTTGTAGGTACATTGTGCTGATGCGTCCACTGTCGCATGTCCTTATACCAACCTTTTGCTGTTGTTAATGCAAGGGTGCATGGAAAATGAAGCGATCACGCTTTTACCTTAGGGACATGTCTAACCAGTGTTATTGTTAATCTAATGCCTCCAGTGATATGATGCAATTAAACTGTGTTACAAATGGTACTCCTGTTGTTTCCCCAGTATGATAAGTTGCTTCTTTACGCTGCTGAGTGTCCTAGTGTCCCCACGGTCCCATGCCCTTAAACAAACTCTTTAGCTTTTGTTGATTTACTGTATCTGGTAAACAAGCAATGCCACCATTAAAGTAATCCCATATTTGACAAATGTCATTGTTGATCATAATGCTTCCGGTAACATGAAGCATTGCTGATGTTTTAAAATATCTACTGTCCTTGCGTGATTGCCATGAACATAATTAAGATGCTTCTTTTCATTTTGTGTATGTTTCATATATTCTTATTGACTAGCAACTGTTTACTTTCTATCTTTTTGTGCAGATAGGGATATCCATTTCACCTTGTTGCTATTGTGACCTTTTGGTGAACTGCACAAAACACTCTTTTTTTGGAATGAGTGTCTTGTGCAGTTCAACTAAAATGTCACGTGGGCAACATCTCTCAATTTTGGTGGAACTGCACAAAATGGTGATTGGAGTTTCCAAAATTTCCGTCAAATTATGCCGGTAATCTCGTGCAACATTTTATTGAACCACAATGGCACTTTATTTTAGTGGAACTGCACAAAAGGATTATCAAATTATAGTTGCACCTTACATGAGCATGATAGCCAACCTTAATGTTCCTCAATTTAGTGCAACTACTAAAGAACCTGCCAGCTCATGAGAGCAAGTACTTATTGCTAGCTGAATGATGCAATCTTTGCTTCATTTCAGGTGAACTGCAGAAAAAGGCGCATGAATTGAATCATGGAAGTCCAGGCATGCCTCATCCAAGTGGAGCTCCAGGTTGAGTTCAAGGAGTGCCACAATTATAGTAATGAGGCTCTTCTTATTTGTGTTGTGCAAACAGTAATACTCAACTACAGATGTTGTGACGGTCAAGAGCATTTGCCAAGTTCTTCGGTTGTATGACATGGCTAGCGAAGATGCATTTAATCCCGATATTCACTTTATCAAAAGGCTCTAATGGGTTGGTTCTGAATCTTGCAAGCTGGGAATCAATGAGATGTGTAGGCATATTTGTTCTACTTATGATTTGAATCTTATTTGTTGGTTATGAATTTTGCAAGCTGGGAATCAATGAGATGTGTAGGCATATTTGTTGTACTTATTATTTGGATCTTATTTATTGGTTCTGAATCTTGCAAGCTGGGAAACACGACATGATGATGCAGAGGACAACAACCATAACAAACAGTTCAAACTTGGTAGTATTATCTGTGTGAAAGTGCCAATACAGACCCGCTCGTGAACCGACGTGTGGCCAGAGTAGGTTTCCTAATGGAGGCGTTTGAATGCGCCGAGGGTGCATCTTTTGCCGGGCGTGCAACATGCGAGGGATGGGTAGTAACTGTTGTCTCCTGTACAAACTCAGTTTACTATTGAATCCAGTTCCCCAAGAGCTAAAAAACGAACTGCTGCCGCGGCCTACCCACTTGTTCACTTAAAGAGACTCCAATGGCGATCCGAGGGGTGAGCCTGCTGGATATGGACTTCAGCAAGGAGTTCCCCTTTGAGTTCGTCGTTTAGTCCTATGGCTGCACCAAGTTGAATGTGATGTACACCAACAATTTGGACTCGGTGAAGCTCTGCCTCGCCGAGTTCAAGCAGCTCCTACAGGACGAGAAAGCACAAGCTCGCAGGACTTAGACCTTGTGCCCATCCATTCATCTCCCAATAGGGACCAACAGATCGCCATCGCCCAGGTATGTGTGCGGGATGAGGTTGTCGTCTACCACTGCTGTAGGGCCATATGAGGTTCTAGAGCATTCGCCCGTTTCACAGGCAGCGCCGACTGCACCTTCGCTACGGTGGAGAGAAGGAAGAACACGATGATTCGACCATCTGGTGCAACAAGCTTGTCGACATCCAGAAGCAATACAAGATCATCAACAATGGGCAGGAGAAGGACTCCGTGGTTGACGTCGCCGAGACCATCATCAACCCCTGATACGCCAACATGAAAGAAGACAATGATACCAAGGACCTGAACATGTAGGAGGTACCTCTGAATCTAGCCTACATAACCTACACGGCCAAGGATGCATACGCATGCTACGCCATGTACATGTGGATCTTGGACATGAGGGCGTGTCTGCTTCCCGTAACCGACGAGTACACGGACAGCCACAGCATCATGATCAAGCATGCTACGAAGGTCTAGATGTTGTACTTTATCTGTTTATAAGCACCTTTATCATCTGAGTGTTTCATGCATTAGCCTATGTGTCGTAATTATCTGATTTGTCCGAAATATTTCTTTTAAGAACGCATTAACCTGTTTGCTTTTTTAGTGGCTATTTGCTCATGTATGTAACTAGTTCACTTGTCCGTTTAAAAAAACGAGCGCATATGCCCGTGCGTTGCAACGGGAAAAATTGATGTTTTGTGCAAGTATAATGTCTCACAGCACCGGATTCATTATGAAAAAAATGTTGCAACGCTCCTTCTACAAAATGAACATAAAAAATACAATGCAATTTAGCCGTGTTCATATTTTCTTTGTTGGGCATAATCTCCCACTGATTCCATCTAAGTATAATCCTTCCTTTAGTTACCATGACGTCCTCACCCGTTTTAGTCGGGAATCAAATCCTTCCTTTTATAATTTAATATCCCCAACACATTGAAGCATACAGATCCTTCCTTTTAACTATCCTACCTTTTTACCTCAAGTCCTTCCTTTAATTAGCCTCATCTATTTGAAAATTCTATTTATTAAGAGCACAATGTTTATTTTAATTATTCCACTGGTTTACCCATAATCCTTTTTAATTAGCCACATTCGGTTAAATATTTTATTTAAGTCCACAATCCTTTCTTTAATTAGCTCATTTGCTTAAACATGAGGATTGTCACTCATATATTTAGAGCGAGTTGGAATTTAGTAAATGTGAATGACGCATAGGTTGTTGCATTGAAGATCCAGATAGGAGGTCATGTTTAAATTCCCACAATGTTAATTTATTTTGACCTAATTATTTTTTGCGGACTTTATGAAGCCCATAAAAGGCCCACCAAAATGAAAAGGACTAAACCAAACCAAAAATATATATTCCCTTTAATAGATGGACTGAACCAAACCAAGAATACATATTCCCTTTAATGTCCGTTTAAAAAAAACTAGTTCACTCGCCTGACGTGCTTTGAATCTCCTTCCTGCCAACATATTCCCCTTCTCAGGTGGACCCAGCAGGTCTCGTACACATACATATGGGACCAACCACCTGTCCATTTGTTGTTCTTTATTTTGTTCAATCTTTTGTCCTCTTCCTATACAGCGGCTGGCCATCCCTCTACTCCCACACATTGTCCGGCGGCGGCAGCTCCATCGGCCCACCCTGCACCCGAACAAGTCAACCCTCGTACTCCCCTCCGCCTGCGTCTTCCCCTGCTCCGGTTCGTTCGGTCCGAGGTCTCGACGTCGTCCTCCGCCTTGGTGCTATCGCCGTGGCGCCGCCATCTGTCGTTCCCAACATGGTCAGCAAAACAAGAGGAATCGGGAGACAACTGCTCGTCAAGAGGCTGACAGTCCTGGCCCACCAGGTCCATGGCCTAGGTTTTGTTGTTTAACATGGGCATCCCACGACATGTTTCAACATTTTTTGGATCCAGCAGGTATCAAGCGGCCTCTAGGCCTCCCAACCTAGCTTGTCTATAACATCAGCAGCCCAAGTTATGTTTGTTTTTTCAAGACGACGCATAGCTCAGTTCTATTTTTCTATAAGAATGCAAAACTGAACCTATGTTTTCTATAAGAATGCAAAACTAAACCTATATTTATATCTTATTTTATTATATATATATATATATAATAGAAATAACACAAGGTTCCATTAAACCTGTCATTCGTCCAACCATTTTATAGACCTTCCGACTTCCTTTATTTTTCGTTTTCATTAATCCTATATCTGAATTTTCTCCCACTTTATTTTTCAATGTAAACTGAGTTTTCTCCTAGTATTTTCCCTAGAACCAACTCAACTGTCCCACGTCTAGCCTAAAAAATAATAATACCCCACGTCCTATTAACTCATCAAATTAAAATGATATTTTATTTCGTAAGTTGAAAGTTCTTTCAAAATAATAATAATAATTGTTTATATATAACTGGGCAAGTTAACTCCTAGTGATTGCGTACATAAGCTTGCAAAGATTTTACTGACCAATGCAGTAATAGACGTGCAATCACGTGTTTATGTTTTTATAACATTTCTCCATCCAGCCCAACATGATATTTTCACCCAGCCCACCAAGTCCGGGGATTTCGAGAAAAATGCAAATGGGCTTTAAATTCTACCATATATATAAACAGGCAGCATAGATGCTACATCATTGTTTCACCCAGCCCACCAAATGGACTAAAAACAAATGGACTAGATGGCATGTGGGCCAGTATGTCGAAGCCTTACAAGGCGTTGGATTTACATCCAATAGCCGGTATTCTTCTTCCATCTCTCGTCTTCTTCCCCCAACGCTCCCGGGACCGCCTGCTCGAGCCTCTGGCGTCCAACGACGTTGTTTTGCGCGTTTCAGTGAAACGCTACCCCGCCGATGGCTAGGCCATCCCTCCACTCCACACCTCCTATTATTCTCTATCAAGTGTAAGCCCACCCCGCACCCGAACTAGTCAAGTTTCCCACTCCTCTCCGTCTGTGACTCCACTATCGCGTCTTCCCCATCTCTGAGTCGTTCCAGTATGGGGCCTCGCCGTCGTCCATCACCTCGCTGCGCTCGGCGCGGCGTAGTCAACAAACGAGAGTCATCAGAAGAGGACTGTACTTGGAGAGCCTGACGGCTGGGACCCACGAGGTCCATGGTCGCATGCAAGGAAAGTTCCTCCTTATTAAGCTGTTTCCTCCCCCTGACAGCTGGGACCCACCGGCTGTATCTTCGCAAAGAAGGAAGTGCCTCCTTGTTATCGAAAAAACCATTCCTCCCAATGACAGCTGGGACCCGGCAGATTTGGTGGCTGACTTGTGGGCCTACTAAGCAGACGTGTACGCATGGCTTTGTCAACTTAATCAACAAATGATTCTAGCAGCTGGACCATTGGATGTTAATCCAACAGTCGTGCTCCTTCTTCAACCTCTGTTCTTGCTCCTATCTCCCATGGGCGGCAGTGCTCCCGCGCACCCGAACCAGTCAAGTTTCCCACTCCTCTCCATCTGCGACCGCACTGCCACGTCTTCCCCATCTCTGGGTCATTCCAGTCTGGGGCCTCACCGTCGTCCACCGGCCTTGGTGCGCTCGGCACGGTGTGGTCAACGTGGTCAACAACCGAGAGTCATCAGAAGATGACTGTACGTGAGAGGCTGACAATGGGGATGCACCACGCCCATGGACGCATGCATGCAACTGCATCCTTTTTACCCTGAAAAATAATGTTTTCCCCTGACTACTGGGACCCACCAGCTACATCTTCGCACGCAAGGAAGTGCATCCATATTACGGCAAAAAAAATGATTCACCCCCTGACTGCTGGGACCCATCAGCTACATCTTCGCACGCAAGGAAGTGCCTGACAGTCGGGACCCACCTGGTCGAAGCATATGTAGCATTGTCATTCTGGTCGCGAACATGTACGTACATACGATCGGTCTGTCTACAGGCTGCAGCGATGAACCGTGGCCGTGTAAGGAAGGGCACGTGTCGTAGTAGAGGCGCACACGTGTTGTAGTAGAGGCGCGCACGTAGCATGTACACGTACGTACAATGGCCATGTTGCAAGAAAGTAAATATGGCCACGTACGTACATATCGGCGGGGTCTCGAACGCCTACTCGCGCATACGTACGGCCAGGGCTCGTGTACATGGCTGGGTCGAAACAGAGAAACTGCGTCGTTGTCGTGTTCATCGGGAGCCAACCGGCTTGGACAAAATAGGCGATGGAAATGAGGACTGGCGTACCGCAGAACAGAGGAAACGGCCTTGTGTTCGACCAGCCACGGTCGAAACGGGATCCTATTCATCGGGAGGGGTCTGGCGTACCGCAAAATGGAGGACACGGACCTCCTACGGTGGAAACAGGGTCCTGTTGATCGAGAGGGGTGTGGCGTACCGCAAAATAGAGAAAACAGATTTGTGTTGGAGCGCTACAGTCGAAACGAGGGTCCTGTTAATCGAGAGGGGTGTGGCGTACCGCAAAACGGGACTCCACGGGATACTGTTCATCTCCACCGTCGACCTCCTCCAGCCTCCACGGGCTACTATTCATCCACCGTCGACCTCCTCCAGCCTCCACCTGCGACTGTTCATCCATGGGCTCCTGTTAATCCAGCCTCCACCGTGCGCTCCTCCACCGGCTACTGTTCAACCATCCCTCTCCATGGGGTCCTGTTCAACCACCCCTCCACGGGCTACTGTTCATCCAGCCCTCCACCGGCTACTGCTCAACCAGCCCTCCACCGGGTCCTGTTTATCCAGCCCTCCACGGGGTCCTATTCATCCACCGGCTCGATCGATTGGGGGTACTGTTCATCCAGTGGCAACGACCTCTACTACCACATGGTCCTGTTCATCCAACCCCCCACCGGGAACTGTTCATCCAAACCCCCTCAACAACGCTCACTATTCATCCAGAGGCAGCATCGATCAGCTTCAGTTAGCAGCAGAAGCAAAGGAATCACACTCGGATTCAGTTAACAACAAGGGATCGATCGATTGCTCGGGTTCAGTAACGCGTAGCCTGCAGTGCAATCGCTTGGGTTCAGTTAGAGCCCAATGCCTCGCTCGGGTTCAGTTAGAGCCCAACGCCTCGCACACACGCGCATACATATGAGAGAAACGCGCATCGCTCGGCCCCCGACCACCCACCGTAACCGGGACCTCCCCGATATTTTCCTTGCCCTCGCTTCTACCACGGGTTTTTCCATCAAGGACGGCCCAAAAAATGTCCCGCAGCTGCGTCTCCGGCCCGCCCAGGATGAAAAACCCATTTTCTATCATGATTTTTTGTCATAGAAGTTGGACCCCACCACATCTATGATGATACCAGGTTTTGTCACAATTATCGTCATAGAGTGTCATAAGTATGACAGAAAAAAATTTCGTTCGACCCAAAATGTCACGGATGTGTCTTTTTTTGTAGTGTATTCTGCGTGTGCAAAACTGGCTTGCACCCGTTGTATGTGAACATAGAGCTTATCACACCCAATCATCATGTGGTGTCTCGGCACAACGAACTATAGCAATGGTGCATACTCAGGGAGAACACTTATACCTTGAAATTTAGTGAGAGACCATCTTATAATGCTACCGCCAAACTAAGCAAAATAAGATGCATAAAGGATAAACATCACATGCAATCAATATAAGTGATATGATATGGCCATCATCATCTTGTGCCTTTGATCTCCATCTCCAAAGCACCGTCATGATCACCATCGTCACCGGCTTGACACCTTGATCTCCATCGAAGCATCGTTGTCGTCTCGCCAACTATTGCTTCTACGACTATCGCTACCGCTTAGTGATAAAGTAAAGCAATTACATGGCGATTGCATTTCATACAATAAAGCGACAACCATATGGCTCCTGCCAGTTGCCGATAACTCTATAACAAATCATGATCATCTCATACAATAAAATTTAGCATCACGCCTTGACCATATCACATCACAACATGCCATGCAAAAACAAGTTAGACGTCCTCTACTTTGTTGTTGCAAGTTTTACGTGGCTGCTACGGGCTTAGCAAGAACCGTTCTTACCTACGCATCAAAAACCACAATGCTGTATAGTGATTGCTTTTTGATCTTCAGAAAGAACCATGTTCATTCAATCCGATTCAACTAAAATTGGAGAAACCGACACCCACCATCCACCTGTGTGCGAAGCACGTCGGTACAACCAGCCTCGTGTAAGCGTACGCGTAATGTCGGTCTGAGCCGCTTCATCCAACAATGTCGCTGAATCAAGAATCAACTAGTGACGACAAGAAATATGTATATACCCATGCCCACAACTCCTTTGTGTTCTACTCATGCATATAACATCTACAAATAGACCTAGCTCAGATGCCACTTTTGGGGAACACAGTATTTCAAAAAAAAAAATCTACGCACACACAAGATCTATCTAGGTGATGCATAGCAACAAGAGGGAAGAGTGTTGTCCACATACCCTCGTAGACCGTAAGCGGAAGCGTTATGACAACGCGGTTGATGTAGTCATACGTCTTCACGATCCGATCGATCCTAGCACCAAAGGTACGACACCTCCGCGATCTGCACACGTTCACCTCGGTGACGTCCCTCGTACTCTTGATCCAGTTGAGTCCGAGGGAGAGTTTCGTCAGCACGACAGCGTGATGATGGTGATGATGAAGTTACCAACGGAGGGCTTCGCCTAAGCACAACAACGATATGACCGAGGTGGAAATCTGGGGGGGGGGGGTACCGCACACGACTAAGAAAACTGTCAACTTGTATGTCTATGGGGTGCCCCTCCCCATATGTAAAGGAGTGGAGGTGGGGGAGGGCCGGCCCCTCTATGGCGCACCCAAGGGGAGTCTTACTCCCACCGGGAGTAGGATTCCCCCCTTCCCTAGTTGGATTAGGAGAGGAAGGAAGGGGGAGAGAGGGGGAAGGAAAGGGGGGGCCCACCCAATTCAGATTGGGCTTGGGGGGGGGGGTGCCCCCTCCTAGGCTACCTTCTCCTCTCTCCCACTATGACCCAATAAGGCCGATATACTTCCGGGGGTTTTCGGTAACCACCTGGTACTCCACTATATGCCCGAACTCACCCGGAACCATTCTGATGTCCAAACATAGGCTTCCAATATATCAATCTTTATGTCTCGACCATTTCGAGACTCCTAGTCATGTCCGTGATCATATCCGGGACTCCGAACTACCTTCGGTACATCAAAACACATAAACTCATAATACTGATCGTCACCGAACGTTAAGCGTGCGGACCCTACGGGTTCGAGAAATATGTAGACATGACCGAGACTCATCTCCGGTCAATAACCAATAGCAGAACCTGGATGCTCATATTGGTTCCTACATATTCTACGAAGATCTTTATCGGTCAAACCGCATAACAACATACGTTGTTCCCTTTGTCATTGGTATGTTACTTGCCCGAGATTCGATCGTCGGTATCTCAATACCTAGTTCAATCTCGTTACAAGCAAGTCTCTTTACTCGTTCCGTAATGCAACATCCTGTAACTAACTCATTACTCACTTTGTTTGCAAGGCTTATAGTGATGTGCATTACTGAGAGGGCCCAGAGATACCTCTCCGATACACGGTGTGAGAAATCCTAATCTCGATCTATGCCAACTCAACAAACACCATCGTAGACACCTGTAGAGCATCTTTATAGTCACCCAGTTACGTTGTGACATTTGACAGCACACTATGTGTTCCTCCGGTATTCGAGAGTTGCATAATCTTATAGTGATAGGAACATGTATAAGTTATGGAGAAGGCAATAGCAGTTAACTAAACGATCTAAGTGCTAAGATAATGGATGGGTCAAGTCAATCACATCATTCTCTAATGATGTGATCCCATTCATCAAATGACAACTCTTTGTCCATGGCTAGGAAACTTAACCATATTTGATTAACGAGCTAGTCAAGTAGAGGCATACTAGTGACACTCTGTTTGTCTATGTATTCACACATGTATCAAGTTTTCGGTTAAGACAATTCTAGCATGAATAATAAACATTTATCATGATATAAGGAAATATAAATAACAACTTTATTATTGCCTCTAGGGCATATTTCATTGAAGTTGATGATGCGGTGTGAAGAGATAAGTGAGGGGGGCCACGTGGGGACCACAACCCACCAGAGCGCGTCTGGGAGGTCCTGGCGCGCCCAGGTGGGTTGTACCCACCTGGTGCACCTCCCTCTGATATTATTTGCACCAGAAATTCTTAAATATTCAGAAAAAATCGTATTAAATTTTTAGGGCATTCTGAGAACTTTTATTTTTGGGTCATTTTTTTATTGCATGAGAAATTTAGAAAACAGACAAAACATGGCATTTTATTTTATTTAACTAATAAAAATAGAAAATAAAAGATAGGGACATAAGGTAGTGCTTACTAAATTCATCAACTTCATACCTCTCAAAAATGATCCATTAATAATGTTGATCATGTCTTATTAACAACCACTTTCGATTAATATGAAACCAAAGAACTTTCGTAAATCACTAAGTTACCTCAACGGGGATATGAATGTCCCCAACAATAAGCATTTCATAATTCTTTTTGGCAGTAGGTAGATGTAGTTGAAAACTTCCAATAGTGATTGTTGGAGATTTTTCAATAACATTAATACCATTCACTTGGAATTGTTTCTTCGGAAACTGCACCGTATGCTCATTACCATTGCTATGAAATGTGACCTTGCTTTTATTGCAATCAATAATAGCCCCTTTGGAATTCAAGAAGGGTCTACCAAGGATAATCGACATGTGGTCGTCCTCGGGCATCTCAAGTATAACAAAGTCTATCAAAATAGTAACATTAGCAACAACAACGGGCACATCCTCACAAATACCGATAGGTATGGAAGTAGATTTGTCAGCCATTTGCAAAGATATTTCAGTAGATGTGAGCTTATTCAAATCAAGTCTTTTATATAAAGAGAAAGGCATAACACTAACACTAGCTCCTAAATCACATAAAGCAATTTTCACATAATTCTTTTTGATGGAGCAAGGTATAGTTAGTATTCCCGGATATCCAAGTTTTTTAGGTACTCCATCCTTAAAAGTATAATTAGCAAGCATGGTGGAGATTTCAGCTTTCGGTATTTTTCTCTTTTTGGTGATGATGTCTTTCATATACTTTGCATAAGGAGGCATTTTAAGGATATCAGTCAAGCGAGTACGCAAAAAGACCGGCCTCAGCATTTCAGCAAAGCGTTCAAATTCTTCATCATCTTTCTTTTTAGTTGTCTTAGGTGGAAAGGGCATAGGTTTTTGAACCCACGATTCTTTTTCTTTATCGTGTTTTCTAGCAACAAAGTCTATTTTATCATATCTTTTATTGTTAGGTTGTGGGTTATCAAGATCAACTGGAGGTTCTATCTCAACCTCATTTTCTGGTTCTTGATTATTTGTTTGAGTGTTTTCATGAACCTCATCATTATCTTTTTCATTATCAGAAGGTGAGTGTTCACTACCAAGTTGAGTTTCAGCATCAAAGATATAGACTTCATTATCATGAGGTTTTTCTACTTCAGGTTCACTAGAAGCATGCAAAGTCCTATCATTTTTCTTCTTCTTTTTCTTTTTAGAAGGACTGCGTGCATCAGTGTTAGCTCTTTGAGAGTATTGTTCAATTATTTTTGGGTGTCCTTCAGGATAAAGTGGTTCCTGAGTCATTTGTTGGGCAACGTAGCATGCAAATTCAGAAAAATTCCTACGATCACGCAAGATCTATCTAGGAGATGCATAGAAATGAGAGGGGAGAATGTGTCCACGTACCCTCATAGACCGAAAGCGGAAGCGTTAGGTTAACGCGGTTGATGTAGTCGAATGTCTTTGCGATCCAACCGATCAAGTACAGAACGTATGACATCTCCGAGTTCAGCACATGTTCAGCTCGATGACGTTCCTGGAACTCTTGATCCAACAGAGGGTCGAGGGAGAGTTCCATCAGCACGACGGCGTGGTGACAATGATGGTGACGTGATCGACAGGGCTTCGCCTAAGCACTACGACGCTATGACCGGAGGAGTAAACTGTGGAGGGGGGCACCACACACGGCTAAGAGAACAATTGATCTGCTATGGGGTGCCCCCTGACCCCATATATAAAGGAGGGGAGGAGGAGGCGGCCGGCCAGGAGGGGCGCGCCATGGGGGGAGTCCTACTAGGACCCCACTCCTAGTAGGATTCGCCCCCCCCCCCCCATTTTCCTTTCTCCACTGGAGGGGAAAAGGAAGGAGTGGGAGAGGGAGAGGGAAAGGAGGGTGCCACCCCTCCCCTACTCCAATTCGGATTGCCATGGGAGGGGGCGCACGACCACACCTTGCGGCCCTCCTTTCTCTCCACTCAGGCCCATGTAGGCCCAATACTTCCCCCCGAGGGGTTCCAGTAACCCCTCCGTACTCCGGAAAAATACCCGAACCACTCGAAACCATTCCGATGTCCGAATACTACCTTCCAATACATGAATGTTTACCTCTCGACCATTTTGAGACACCTCATCATGTCCGTGATCTCATCCAGGACTCTGAACAAACTTCGGTCACCAAAGCACATAACTCATAATACAAATCGTCATCGAATGTTAAGCATGCGGACCCTACGGGTTCGAGAACTATGTAGACATGACCGAGACACATCTCCGGTCAATAACCAACAACGGAACCTGGATGCTCATATTGGTTCCTACATATTCTATGAAGATCTTTATCATTCAAAGCGCAATAACAACATATGTTATTCCCTTTGTCATCGGTATGTTACTTGCTCGAGATTCAATCGTCAGTATCATCATACCTAGTTCAATCTTGTTACCGGCAAGTCTCTTTACTCATTCCGTAATGCATCATCCCGTAACTAACTCATTAGTCACATTGCTTGCAAGGCTTATTGTGATGTGCATCACCGAGAGGGCCCAGAGATACCTCTCCGATACTCGGAGTAACAAATCCTAATCTTGATCTATGCCAACCCAACAAACACCTTCGGAGACACCCGTATAGCATCTTTATAATCACCTAGTTACGTTGTGACGTTTGATAGCACACAAGGTGTTCCTCCGGTATTCGAGAGTTGTATAATCTCATAGTTAGAGGAATATGTATAAGTCATAAAGAAAGCAATAGTAACAAAACTTAACGATCATTATGCTAAGCTAACGGATGGGTCTTGTCCATCACATCATTCTCTAATGATGTGATCCCGTTCATCAAATGACAACACATGTCTATGGTCAGGAAACTTAACCATCTTTGATTAACGAGCTAGTCAAGTAGAGGCATACTAGGGACACTCTGTTTTGTCTATGTATTCACACATGTACTAAGTTTTCGGATAATAAAATTCTACATGAATAATAAACATTTATCATGATATAAGAAAATATAAATAACAACTTTATTATTGCCTCTAGGGCATATTTCCTTTAGTCTCCCACCTGCATTAGAGTCAAACACCCATGGAGTCTTGGTGCTAATCATGTTTTGCTCGTGGAAGAGGCTTAGTCAACGGGTCTGCAACATTTAGATCTGTATGTATCTTGCAAACCTCTATGTCTCCCTCCTTGACTTGATCGCAGATGGAATTGAAGCGTCTCTTGATGTGTTTGGTTCTCTTGTGAAATCTGGATTCCTTCGCTAAGGCAATTGTTCCAGTATTTTCACAAAAGATTTTCATTGGATCTGATGCAGTAGGTATTACACATAGATCGGATATGAACTCGTTCATCCATACTCCTTCATTTGCTTCTTCCGAAGCAGCTATGTACTCCGCTTCACACATAGATCCCGCCACGACGCTCTGCTTGGAACTGCACCAACTTACAGCTCCACCATTCAATATAAATATGTATCCGGTTTGCGACTTTGAGTCATCCGGATTAGTGTCAAAGCTTGCATCGACATAAACATTTACGACAAGCTCTTTGTCACCTTCATAAATGAGAAACATATCCTTAGTCCTTTTCAGGTATTTCAGGATTGAAAGGATCGAGAAGAGGTGTCTAGAGGGGGGGTGATTAGACACTAAGTGCCAAAAGTTGTAGTTTTTAATATTCTTAAGTTTAAGTGGAGTTTAAGCACAAGTTTAACAAACACAATACATATCAAGCAAGCATGCAATGAGTATATGAGCAGCGGAAAGTAAAGCATGCAACTTGCAAGAATGTAAAGAGAAGGGTTTGGAGTATTCAAACGCAATTGGAGACATAGATGTTTTTGTCATGGTTCCGATAGGTGGTGCTATCGTACATCCACGTTGATGGAGACTTCAACCCACGGAGGGTAACAGTTGTGCGAGTCCACGGAGGGCTCCACCCACGAAGGGTCCATGAAGAAGCAACCTTGTCTATTCCATCACGACCGCCGCCCACGAAGGACTTGCCTCACTAGCGGTAGATCTTCACGAAGTAGGCGATCTCCTTGCCCTTACAAACTCCTTGGTTCAACTCCACAATCTTGTCGGAGGCTCCCAAGTGACACCTGGCCAATCTAGGAGACACTACTCTCGAAGAAGTTACAAATGGTGTGTTGATGATGAACTCCTTGCTCTTGTGCTTCAAATGATAGTCTCCCCAACACTCAACTCTCTCTCACAGGATTTGGATTTTGTGGAAAGAAGATTTGAGTGGAAAGCAACTTGGGGAAGGCTAGAGATCAAGATTCATATGGTTGGAATGGAATATCTTGACCTCAACACAAGTGTAGGTGGTTCTCTCTCAGAAAATGTGTATTGGAAGTGTAGGTATGTTCTGATGGCTCTCTCCACGAATGAAGAGTGGGTGGAGGGGTATATATAGCCTCCACACAAAATCTAACTGTTACACACAATTTGCCAAATTCGGTGGGACCAAATGGTTAAACTCGGTCGGACTGATTCAGCAAACCTAGTGACCTTTAGGATTTTCGGTGGGACTGAGATGCAACTCGGTAGGACCGATATGTTTAGGGTTAGGGCATAAAGTAATCTCGGTGTGACCGATTACACAAACTTGGTGGGACCGATTTTGGTAATAAGCTAACTAGAGAGTTGGTCAGGCAAACTCGGTGAGACCGATTACACAAACTTGGTGGGACCGATTTTGGTAATAAGCTAACCAGAGGGTTTGCATTGTAATCTCGGTAGTACCGATTGCTCAAACTCGGTGAGACCGATTTTGGTAATGGACATACACAGAGAGATTACAATCCCATCTCGGTGAGACCGAGATCCCTATCGGTGAAACCGATTTGCTAGGGTTTGTGGCAGTGGCTATGACATTTGAAACTCGGTGGCGCCGGATAGATAAAATCGGTGGGGCCGAGTTTGACTTTTGGTTTAGGTCATATGTGGATGTGGGAAGGTAGTTGAGGGTTTTGGAGCATATCACTAAGCACTTTGAGCAAGCAAGCCATTAAGCAACACATCATCCCCTCTTGATAGTATTGGCTTTTCCTATAGACTCAATGTGATCTTGGATCACTAAAATAGAAAATGTAGAGTCTTGATCTTGAAGCTTGAGCCAATCCTTTGTCCTTAGCATCTTGAAGGGGTTCCACATCCTCTAGTCAATGCCACTCCATTGTTGAACTTATCTAAAACATACTAGGTAAAAGTGTTAGTCCAACAAGAGATATGTTGACATTAATTACCAAAACCACCCAGGGAGCACTTGTGCTTTCAATCTCCCCCTTTTGGTAATTGATGACAACATACATCAAAGCTTTAGATAAAGATATAGAGAATAGTAAGTAAAGCTTTGGAAAGACATGTAACATGCATAGGCTCCCTCTACATGTATGCAATCATGTGAATATTGAATATAGGAGCATGTGAATGCGTAAACATGACAGAGTAAGCAATGTGTTACATGTATCTTGGCTATATGCATCAGAGCAAATGATGTGAATGTGAGAAATGTACCTTCATGCTCATGAGTCCTTCTTGCAAACAGTATGTACATCAGCAAGAATTTCTCATTCACATGACTGTGATGCATATACTTACCTTGTGGTCTTGAGTTGGCTTAGGATGGGATGAACCTACACAAACAAGGTTAAATAACACAGATACACCTACTGACCAGAGCAAGTAAGAGAAACCACAAGAGAACCAAGACTGGGATGACATGTAGAGTGAGTACTAAGTACCACATTGGATATAGACATGTCCCCAAAGGTAAAGATATGCAATAAAATCAGATATTTCCTTACCTTAGATGTCTTGCTCCCCCTGAATCTGCATGGGATATTGGGAGAAGATAGGGAACAGAAAATCAGAGCAACAAAAAAGAAACAGCAGAGCTTGAGCTAAAGCAATCAACCAAACATGTCTTTCCCCTCTTAAAGACATGTGACATCTCTCCTCTTGAACACCAAGCATCTGGGGTCTTTGATGATATTACTTTCTCCTAGTTGATAAACTCTCTCTCCCCCGAGTATTCTCTCTTTCTCCCCCTATAGGAAGGATTAAGCTTTGATGTGATCTCTCTCTCCCCCTTTGACATCAATTTCCAAGAAGGGCTCTTCTAGACATGTGATACAAATGGGTTGGTCCTTGAGTCACAGAGCAAAGCAGCATGTCTAATATGATGCTGGTAGAGGACAAGAATCATTGAGTGGAGCTGGAGCAAACAGAAATCAAGGATAAGTGGCAAGTTGGTTTTCCTGTGATGGAATCGGTGACTCCGAGTTGTGTGCTTCGGTTGCACCAAAAGATTTCGGTTGGGCCGAAGAGAACAAACCGGTGTGACCGAGTTCATCAGAGTGAAACCACCTGTCACCTCAGCTCACTAGACAAGTAAGATCTCACAAGGATATGCAAGGAATTTACTGAAAGATTTGCAATGAATTGGATGCAGAATATGCAAAACAAAAAGGAAAGAAAAGAAACTAAAAGTTCTAGATGAAGTTTGAAAGGGGAAACAAATATGCAAATGCAAAAGCACGGAGAAACACTAGAGAACTTCATCTAGAAATGGTCGGTGACAAAGTCACCTATGTTAGAGTATGTTGACTTAGGAGTCAAGTGAGAGCACTTGATCATAGGTCATACTCATCGTTTAAGCTCAAAATGGGGTTACCATTTTTCATTTAAGCATCTTGATGTATTCACATCTTGTAGAGTTGCTTTGACTCATGACTTGGAGTAAAGCTTCTCTAAGATGGAATAACATACCTTGGGTGGTGGTGTTGATCTTGCACATGTAGTTGAACTTGTGTGGGTTGCTCAAGATTGATGTAGTTCATCAAGAGTTGGGAGCACCACTTGGAGTTTGAGTTCATCTACCTACATGGGTTAGCTTTGCAAGGAAGAGCATTTGTGTATCCAAAATGACATCATGAGACTCAACATAGAATTTGCCAAAGGATATGTTTGAATGGTTTCGTGCTTCCTTGTCTTCAACCACCATTGTGTAGAGACTTGGTGATGTAGAGATTGCTCAAGATGTGAGTGAGTTGCAATCTCATAGATTGAGGTTCAACCAAGTACCTACACGGGTTAGATAACATGCAAGGTACAAATATATCCAAGACATATGAATATCATTATAAGAGAAATATCGAGGATTACTCAAAGGCTCATGCCCCGCATGTATCAAATGGAGTTCCTACTCCAAGTTTGAAGCATCAATGATGTTCAATTCACCTCTCAACCTGCAAAACACTTTCTCATCAAGTGGTTTAGTGAATATATCCGCCAATTGCTTATCGGTGCGAACATGCTTAAGGTTAATGTCCCCTTTTGCAACATGATCTCGAATGAAATGATGACGAACTTCAATATGCTTGGTTCGAGAATGTTGCGCGGGATTGTGAGCAATCTTAATAGCACTTTCATTGTCACATAGCAATGTAACATGTTTCACATATATCCCATAATCTTTAAGAGTTTGGGTCATCCAAAGTAATTGAGCACAACATGAACCAGCGACAATGTATTCCGCTTCGACGGTGGATAAGGATACCGAGTTATGTTTCTTGGAAGACCAAGACACAAGAGATCTACCAAGGAATTGACAAGTACCCGAAGTGGATTTTCTATCAACCTTGTCTCCGGCATAGTCCAAATCGGAGTAGCCAACAAGATCAAAAGAGGACCTCTTAGGATACCAAATGCCAAAATTTGGTGTATGGATTAGGTATCTCACTATCCTTTTCACAGCCTTAAGATGACACTCTTTAGGAGCAGCTTGATATCGTGCACACATGCACACACTTAGCATAATATCGGGATGAGAGACACATATATATATAACAATGAACCAATCATAGAGCGATAAACCTTTTGATCAACCGGTTCACCATCTTTGGTCAAATCAAGATGTCCACTAGTAGGCATGGGTGTAGTCATACCTTTGCATTCTTGCATATTGAACTTCTTGAATAAGTCCTTGGTGTACTTCGTTTGAGAGACAAAGGTACCTTCCTTAGTTTGCTTGATTTGCAAACCGAGAAAGAATTTGAGTTCACTCATCATAGACATCTCAAACTTCTCCAACATTAGCTTTCGAAACTTCTCACTAAAATGAGGGTTAGTTGAACCAAATATGATATCATCAACATAAATTTGGCACACAAATAGTTCTCCATTAACCCTTTTAGTAAAAAGAGTAGAATCAATTTTACCAATTTCAAAGCCTTTTTCAATAAGGAAATTGGTCAAGCATTTATACCAAGCTCTAGGAGCTTGTTTAAGACCATAAAGGGCTTTGTGAAGTTTGTAAACATGATTAGGTTTCTTAGGATTGACGAAGCCGGGAGGTTGCTTAACATAGACTTCTTCCTCAATTTTGCCATTTAGAAAAGCACTTTTAATGTCCATTTGGTACAAGGTGATATCATGGTGCTTAGCATAAGCAAGTAAGATGCAAATGGACTCAAGTCTAGCAACAGGAGCATATGTCTCACCATAGTCCATACCTTCAGCTTGTGTGTAGCCTTGGGCGACGAGACGTGCCTTGTTGCGAACCACTTGTCCATCTTCATCTTGCTTGTTGCGAAACACCCATTTGGTACCAATGATGTTGTGGTTGTTGTCGGGCTTCTCGACCAATGTCCACACTTGATTTCTCTCAAAGTTGTGTAGGTCTTCGTGCATAGCGTTTATCCAGTCCGGATCCTCCAATGCTTCTTCAACCTTCATAGGTTCAATGCTAGAGATGAATGAGTAATTTTCACAAAAGTTAGCTAAACGAGTTTTAGAGCGAGTGATTCTCCCAGTTTGGATATCATTGCAGATTTGCTCGATGGGATGATCCTTAGCAATTCTTGCTCGAACTCGTGAAAGCTTTTGCTTGGGTCAGGGTGGAACATCCTCTTCATCTTGTTCTTCTTCTTGGCCTTCTTTATTGTTGACATTGTCGTTCTCTTGTCGTGGTGGAGAAGGAGGTTGTTGATGTTCATCTTGGTGCGCTTCCTCATTTTCTTCATCTTGGCGTGTCCCACTTGTGGATGCTTCCGTATCAACTCTTGGTTCACCTTGTCGTGAGGTAGAAGCTTCCACTTGGACGGACGAGGTACTCTCCTTCACTTCCGTTGGACGAATCTTGCCAATGGACAAGTCTTGAATTGCTCCCGAAGGGTCTTTGTCTCCTACATCAATTGGCAATTGCTCTACTTGCGAGCCGTTAGATTCATCAAACTTCACATCTACCGTCTCTTCAACCTTTCAGGTGAAATTGTTGTAGACACGGTAAGTGTGAGAGTTTGAGCCATAACCAAGTAGGAAACCTTCATGAGATTTAGGAGCAAATTTAGAACAACGATCCTTATCAAGAATGTAGCACTTTGAGCTGAATACTCGAAAGTATCCAACTTGGGGTTTGTTACCGGTGAGGAGCTCGTATGCCGTCTTGCCGAGTAGCTTGTGAAGATACAAGCGATTTGTTGCATGACAAGCTGTCTCAACCGCTTCCGCCCAAAAGTGCTTTGGCGTTTTGTACTCATCAAGCATCGTTCTTGCCATCTCGATAAGAGTCCAGTTCTTCCTTTCAACAACTCCATTTTGTTGAGGTGTGTACGTAGCCGAGAACTCGTGTGAAATCCCTTCTTCGTCAAGAAAGGTGTCCACATTTGCGTTCTTGAACTCCGTTCCGTTGTCGCTCCGAACCTTCTTGATCTTCACGTCAAACTGATTTTGGGCCTTCCTAGCGAAGTTTTTAAGATCTTTTGGACCTGCGATTTGTCATCAAGAAAGAACACCCACGTAAATCTTGAAAAATCATCAACTATGACTAGACCAAATGATTTACCACCGAGACTCTTGTAGGCATTTGGACCAAAGAGATCCATGTGAAGTAGCTTGAGTGGTCTTCTTGTGGTCATGATGTTCTTCGCGTGGTGACTTCCTCCAACTTGTTTCCCCGCTTGACAAGCACTACAAAGTCTATCCTTGTCAAATATGACATCTTTTATTCCAAGGATATGATCACCTCTAATAAGCTTATCAAGATTTCGCATACCAACATGACCTAGTCTTCTATGCCACAACCAGCCTTTAGAAGATTTGGTAATTAAGCAAGTTCTAGGTTGAGCCTTTTTAGTTAAATCAACAATGTAAAGATCTCCTCTACGTATACCGGTAAAGACCATTTTATGATTGTCTCTACGAAACACTTGGCAATCTACTTCAGTGAATAAGACATTGAAACTAAAATCCGCAAGTCTAGAAATTGAAAGTAAATTGTATCCAAGGGATTCAACGAGCATGACATTTTGTATGGAGCTATCATGTGAGATGGCCACCTTACCAAGGCCAACCACCTTACCCTTTGAATTATCACCAAAAGTGACATATTTTCGAGGGCCGTTGTTTTCAGCAAGCTCACGGAACATATCTTTATCTCTGGTCATATGATCAGTACATCTACTATCAAGGACCCATTCCTTTCCTCCAGCCATGTAGCCGCGAAGATTTGCCATAAGATCAAAGTGTCTCATCGCATCATCGAGATCATAGTCACTATCATCATCATCCTCATCCGAGTATTCATGTTCAACATCATCTTGTGATTGATCAATTCCTAGAGAGGGCAATTCATTAGATAAATGATCATTTCTAGAGTTATCTTTATGAATTCTAATAGCTCTGGAAATGATATTGCTAATGATTCCAACATCTCCTTTGGCACTCGTAAGATTAGTAAGCTCAAATAAGCAGTCACCAAATTTGGGATCATTGGAACTCATCTTAATCAAAGCAATAGACTTATGGAGGATTTCATCTAGATCTTTCAAGGAGTAATTAGGAAATAGTTCCTCAAGAAATTTCCATATGGTGTAGGCACACTTGAGGGTAGGCAAACATCTAATCAAGTTTCTAGGCAAGCCTCTAATGATGAGCTCAACAGTTCTAAGATTGCGAATCATGTCAATATCTTCATCTAGGGTAGGGTGCAAAGGATCAACATGAGGTGCACAAGGGCTAGTAATGTACTTGTTCAAATAAAATTCATTGAAAATCTCAAGCATTTCATTTTTCCACTCATGAAAATACTCTCCATCAAGAATAGGCACTCTATGTCTAAGACTCCCCAAAGTAGACACATCCATCTTCCTCCAATGGTGTTTAAACCAAGGCAATGGAGACCAATGCTCTGATACCAATTGAAAGGATCGAGAAGAGGTGTCTAGAGGGGGGGTGATTAGACACTAAGTGCCAAAAGTTGTAGTTTTTAATATTCTTAAGTTTAAGTGGAGTTTAAGCACAAGT
The DNA here is from genome assembly GCA_034509565.1 of Triticum monococcum. Classification (NCBI taxonomy): domain Eukaryota; kingdom Viridiplantae; phylum Streptophyta; class Magnoliopsida; order Poales; family Poaceae; genus Triticum; species Triticum monococcum. The sequence continues at coordinate 577,876,942 of CM067847.1, forward strand.
TTAACAAACACAATACATATCAAGCAAGCATGCAATGAGTATATGAGCAGCGGAAAGTAAAGCATGCAACTTGCAAGAATGTAAAGAGAAGGGTTTGGAGTATTCAAACGCAATTGGAGACATAGATGTTTTTGTCATGGTTCCGATAGGTGGTGCTATCGTACATCCACGTTGATGGAGACTTCAACCCACGGAGGGTAACAGTTGTGCGAGTCCACGGAGGGCTCCACCCATGAAGGGTCCATGAAGAAGCAACCTTGTCTATTCCATCACGACCGCCGCCCACGAAGGACTTGCCTCACTAGCGGTAGATCTTCACGAAGTAGGCGATCTCCTTGCCCTTACAAACTCCTTGGTTCAACTCCACAATCTTGTCGGAGGCTCCCAAGTGACACCTAGCCAATCTAGGAGACACTACTCTCCAAGAAGTTACAAATGGTGTGTTGATGATGAACTCCTTGCTCTTGTGCTTCAAATGATAGTCTCCCCAACACTCAACTCTCTCTCACAGGATTTGGATTTTGTGGAAAGAAGATTTGAGTGGAAAGCAACTTGGGGAAGGCTAGAGATCAAGATTCATATGGTTGGAATGGAATATCTTGACCTCAACACAAGTGTAGGTGGTTCTCTCTCAGAAAATGTGTATTGGAAGTGTAGGTATGTTCTGATGGCTCTCTCCACGAATGAAGAGTGGGTGGAGGGGTATATATAGCCTCCACACAAAATCTAACTGTTACACACAATTTGCCAAATTCGGTGGGACAAATGGTTAAACTCGGTCGGACCGATTCAGCAAACCTAGTGACCTTTAGGATTTTCGGTGGGACTGAGATGCAACTCGGTAGGACCGATATGTTTAGGGTTAGGGCATAACGTAATCTCGGTGTGACCGATTACACAAACTCGGTGGGACCGATTTTGGTAATAAGCTAACCAGAGAGTTGGTCAGGAAAACTCGGTGAGACCGATTACACAAACTCGGTGGGACCGATTTTGGTAATAAGCTAACCAGAGGGTTTGCATTGTAACCTCGGTAGTACCGATTGCTCAAACTCGGTGAGACCGATTTTGGTAATGGACATACACAGAGAGATTACAATCCCATCTCGGTGAGACCGAGATCCCTATCGGTGAAACCGATTTGCTAGGGTTTGTGGCAGTGGCTATGACATTTGAAACTTGGTGGTGCCGGATAGATAAAATCGGTGGGGCCGAGTTTGACTTTTGGTTTAGGTCATATGTGGATGTGGGAAGGTAGTTGAGGGTTTTGGAGCATATCACTAAGCACTTTGAGCAAGCAAGCCATTAAGCAACACCTCATCCCCTATTGATAGTATTGGCTTTTCCTATAGACTCAATGTGATCTTGGATCACTAAAATAGAAAATGTAGAGTCTTGATCTTGAAGCTTGAGCCAATCCTTTGTCCTTAGCATCTTGAAGGGGTTCCACATCCTCTAGTCCATGCCACTCCATTGTTGAACTTATGTGAAACATACTAGGTAAAAGTGTTAGTCCAACAAGAGATATGTTGACATTAATTACCAAAACCACCCAGGGAGCACTTGTGCTTTCAAGGATGTTCTTGACCGCTGTCCTGTGATCCACTCCTGGATTACTGTGGTACCTCCCTACTAAACTTATAGCAAGGCACACATCAAGTCTGGTACATAGCATAGCATACATGATAGAACCTATGGTTGGGGCATAGAGGATGACTTTCATTTTCTCTCTATCTTTTGCAGTGGTCGGGCATTGAGTCTGACTCAACTTCATACCTTGTAACACAGGCAAGAACCGTTTCTTTGACTGATCCATTTTGAACTTCTTCAAAACTTTATCAAGGTATGTGCTTGTGAAAGTCCAATTAAGCGTCTTGATCTATCTCTATATATCTTGATGCCCAATATATAAGCAGCTTCACCGAGGTCTTTCATTGAAAAATTCTTATTCAAGTATCCTTTTATGCTATCCAGAAATTCTGTATTATTTCCAATCAACAATATGTCATCCACATATAATATCAGAAATGCTACAGAGCTCCAACTCACTTTCTTATAAATACAGGCTTCTCCAAAAGTCTGTATAAAACCATATGCTTTGATCACACTATCAAAGCGTACATTCCTACTCCGAGAGGCTTGTACCAGTCCATAAATGGATCGCTGGAGCTTGCACACTTTGTTAGCACCTTTAGGATCGACAAAACCTTCTGGTTGCATCATATACAACTCTTCTTTAAGAAATCCATTAAGGAATGCGGTTTTGACATCCATTTGCCAAATTTCATAATCGTAAAATGCGGTAATTGCTAACATGATTCGGACAGACTTAAGCATTGCTATGGGTGAGAAGGTATCATCATAGTCAAATCCTTGAACTTGTCAAAAACCTTTTGCAACAAGTCGAGCTTTGTAGACAGTAACATTACCGTCAGCGTTAGTCTTCTTCTTGAAGATCCATTTATTCTCTATGGCTTGCCGATCATCGGGCAAGTCAACCAAAGTCCATACTTTGTTCTCATACATGAATCCCATCTTAGATTTCATGGCCTCAAGCCATTTCACGGAATCTGGGCTCATCATCGCTTCCTCATAGTTCGTAGGTTCATCATGGTCTAGTAAAATAACTTCCAGAATAGGATTACCATACCACTCTGGTGCGGATCGTACTCTGGTTGACCTACGAGGTTCGGTAGTAACTTGATCTGAAGTTTCATGATCATCATCATTAGCTTCCTCACTAATTGGTGTAGGAATCACTAGAACTGATTTCTATGATGAACTACTTTCCAATTTGGGAGAAGGTACAATTACCTCATCAAGTTCTACTTTCCTCCCACTCACTTCTTTCGAGAGAAACTCCTTCTCTAGAAAGGATCCATTCTTAGCAACGAATATCTTGCCTTCGGATCTATGATAGAAGGTGTACCCAATAGTTTCCTTTGGGTATCCTATGAAGACGCATTTCTCTGATTTGGGTTTGAGCTTATCAGGTTGAAGCTTTTTCACATAAGCATCGAAGCCCCAAATTTTAAGAAACGGCAACTTAGGTTTCTTGCCAAACCACAGTTCATATGGTGTCGTCTCAAGTATTTAGATGCTGCCATATTTAACGTGAATGCAACCGTCTCTAAAGCATAACCCCAAAATGATAGTGGTAAATCGGTAAGAGACATCATAGATTGCACCATATCTAATAAAGTATGGTTACGACGTTCGGACATACCATTACGCTGTGATGTTCCAAGTGGTGTGAGTTGCGAAACTGTTCCACATTGTTTCAAATGAAGACCAAACTCGTAACTCAGATATTCACCTCTACGACCAGATTGTAGAAACTTTATTTTCTTGTTATGGTGATTTTCCACTTCACTCTGAAATTCTTTGAACTTTTCAAATGTTTCAGACTTATGTTTCATTAAGTAGATATACACATATCTTCTCAAATCATCTGTGAAGGTCAGAAAATAATGATACCCGCCACGAGCCTCAACACTCAATGGACCGCATACATCAGTATGTATTATTTCCAATAAGTCAATGGCTTGCTCCATTGTTCCGGAGAACGGAGTCTTAGTCATCTTGCCCATTAGGCATGGTTCGCAAGCATCAAATGATTCCAAAAGCCCATCAGCATGGAGTTTCTCCATGTGCTTTACACCAATATGACCTAAACGGCAGTGCCACAAATAAGTTGCACTATCATTAATAACTTTGCATCTTTTGGCTTCAATATTATGAATATGTGTATCACTACAATCGAGATTCAACAAAAATAGACCACCCATCAAGGGTGCATGACCATAAAAGATATTACTCATATAAATAAAACAACCATTATTCTCCGATTTAAATGAATAATCATCTCGCATCAAACAAGATCCAGATATAATGTTCATGCTCAATGCTGACACCAAATAACAATTATTCAGGTCGAAAACTAATCCTGAAGGTAGATGTAGAGGTAGCGTGCCGACGGCGATCACATCGACCTTAGAACCATTTCCGACGCGCATCGTCACCTCGTCCTTAGCCAATCTTCATTTAATCCGTAGCCCCTGTTTCGAGTTGCAAATATGACCAACGGAACCAATATCAAATACTCAGGTGCTACTACGAGCATTAGTAAGGTACACATCAATAACATGTATATCAAATATACCTTTCACTTTGCCATCCTCCTTATCCGGCAAATACTTGGGGCAGTTACGCTTCCAATAACTAGTCCCTTTGCAGTAGAAGCACTCAGTTTCAGGCTTAGGTCCAGAGTTGGGCTTCTTCCCGAGAGTAGCAACTTGTTTGCTATTCTTCTTGAAGTTCCCCGTCTTCCCTTTGCCCTTTTTCTTGAAACTAGTGGTCTTGTTAACCATCAACACTTGATGCTCCTTCTTGATTTCTACCTCCGCAGCCTTTAGAATCGAGAAGAGCTCAGGAATTGACTTTTCCATCCCTTGCATATTATAGTTCATCACGAAGCCTTTATAGCTTGGTGGCAGTGATTGAAGAACTCTGTCAATGACACTATCATCCGAAAGATTAACTCCCAGCTGAGTCAAGTGGTTATGGTACCCAGACATTCTGAGTATGTGTTCACTCACAGAACTATTCTCCTCCATCTTGCGGCTATAGAACTTGTTGGAGACTTCATATCTCTCAACTCGGGCATTTGCTTGAAATAACTTCAACTCTTGGAACATCTCATATGCTCCATGACGTTCTAAACATCTTTGAAGTCCCGATTCTAAGCCGTAAAGCATGGCACACTGAACTATCGAGTAGTCATCAACTTTAGTCTGCCAGACGCTCATAACGTCCGGAGTTGCTCCTGCAGTGGGCCTTGCACCTAGCAGTGCTTCCAGGACGTAATTCTTCTGTGCAGCAATGAGGATAATCCTCAAGTTACGAACCCAGTCTGTGTAGTTTCTACCATCATCTTTCAAATTAGATTTCTCTAGGAACACATTAAAATTCAAGGGAACGGTAGCACGGGACATTGATCTACAACAACATAGATATGCAAAAAAACTATCAGGACTAAGTTCATGATAAATTAAAGTTCAATTAATCATATTACTTAAGAACTCCCACTTAGATAGGCATCCCTCTAGTCATCTAAATGATCACGTGATCCATATGAACTAAACCATGTCCAATCATCACGTGAGATGGAGTAGTTTTCAATGGTGAACATCTCTATGTTGATCATATCTACTATATGATTCACGTTCGACCTTTCGGTCTCAGTGTTCCGAGGCCATATCTGCATAGGCTAGGCTCGTCAAGTTTAACCCGAGTATTCTACACGCGCAAAACTGGCTTGCACCCGTTGTATGTGAATGTAGAGCTCATCACACCCGATCATCACGTGGTGTCCCGGCACGACGAACTGTTGCAATGGTGCTTACTCAGGGAGAACACTTACACCTTGAAATTTAGTGAGGGTCATCTTATAATGCTACCGCCGTACTAAGCAAAATAAGATGCATAAAGGGTAAACATCACATGCAATCAAAATATGTGACATGATATGGCCATCATCATCTTGTGCCTTTGATGTCCATCTCCAAAGCACCGTCATGATATCCATCGTCACCGGCTTGACACCTTGATCTCCATCGTAGCGTCATTGTTGTCTCGCCAACTATTGCTTCCACGACTATCGCTACTACTTAGTGATAAAGTAAAGCAATTACATGGTGATTGCATTTCATACAATAAAGCGACAACCATAAGGCTCCTGCTAGTTGCCGATAAATTTTACAAAACATGATCATCTCATACAATAACTTATATCACATCATGTCTTGACCATATCACATCACATCATGACCTGCAAAAACAAGTTAGATGTCCTCTATTTTGTTGTTGCAAGTTTTACGTGGCTGCTACGGGCTTCTAGCAAGAACTGTTCTTACCTACGCATCAAAACCACAATGATTTTTCGTCAAGTGTGCCGTTTTAACCTTCAACAAGGATCGATCGTAGTCAAATTTGATTCAACTAAAGTTGGAGAAATAGACACCCACCAGCCACCTGTGTGCAAAAGCACGTCGGTAGAACTGGTCTCATGAACGTGGTCATGTAATGTTGGTCCGGGTTGCTTCATCCAACAATATCGCCGAATCAAAATAATACGTTGGTGGTAAGCAGTATGACTATTATCGCCCACAACTCTTTGTGTTCTACTCGTGCATATCATCTACGCATAGACCTGGCTCGGATGCCACTATTGGGGAATGTAGAATGCACATTCAAAAAAATTCCTACGATCACGCAAGATCTATCTAGGAGATGCATAGCAATGAGAGGGGTATAGTGTGTCCACATACCCTTGTACACCGAAAGTGGAAGCGTTAGGTTAACGCGATTGATGTAGTCGAACGTCTTCGCGATCCAACCAATCAAGTACCGAACGTATGACACCTCCGAGTTCATCACACGTTCAACTCGATGACGTCCCTCGAACTCTTGATCCAGCAGAGGGTAGAGGGAGAGTTCCGTCAGCACGACAGCATGGTGACGGTGATGGTGATGTGATCCGCACTGGGCTTCGCCTAAGCGCTATGATGCTATGATCGGAGGAGTAAACTGTGGAGGGGGGCACCGCACACGGCTAAGAGAACGATTGATCTAGTATGGGGTGCCCCACATCCCCCGTATATAAAGGAAGGGAGGAGGAGGCGGCCGGCCAGGAGGGGCGCGCCATGGGGGGAGTCCTACTAGGACTCCACGCCTAGTAGGATTCGCCCCCCCTTTCCTTTCTCCACTGGAGGGGAAAAGGAAGGAGTGGGAGAGAGAGAGGGAAAGGGGGGCGCCGCCCCCTCCCCTAGTCCAATTTGGACTGCCATGGGGGGGGCATGGCCACCCCTTGTGGCCCTCCTCTCTCTCCACTAAGGCCCATGTAGGCCCAATACCTCCCTCGGGGGGTTCTGGTAACCCCTCGGTACCCCGGAAAAATAACTGAACCACTCGAAACCATTCCGATGTCTGAATACTACCTTCCAATATATGAATCTTTGCCTCTCGACCATACTGAGAATCCTCGTCATGTCCGTGATCTCATCCGGGACTCTGAACAAACTTCGGTCACCAAAACACATAACTCATAATACAAATCGCCATCGAACGTTAAGCGTGCGGACCCTATGGGTTTGAGAACTATGTAGACATGAACGAGACACATCTCCGGTCAATAACCAATAGCGGGAACCTGGATGCTCATATTGGTTCCTACATATTCTACTAAGATCTTTATCGGTCAAACCGCAATAACAACATACGTTATTCCCTTTGTCATTGGTATGTTACTTGCCCGAGATTCGATCGTCGGTATCATCATACCTAGTTCAATCTTGTTACCGGAAAGTCTCTTTACTCGTTCCGTAATGCATCATCCTATAACTAACCCATTACTCACATTTATTGCAAGTCTTAAAGTGATGTGCATTACCGAGAGGGCCCAAAGATACCTCTCCGATACTCGGAGTGACAAATCCTTATCTTGATCTATGCCAACCCAACAAACACCTTCAGAGACACCTGTAGAGCATCTTTATAATCACCCAGTTATGTTGTGACGTTTGATAGCACGCAAGGTGTTCCTCCGGTATTCGGGAGTTGCATAATCTCATACTTAGAGGAATGTGTATAAGTCATGAAGAAAGAAATAGCAATAAAACTTAACGACCATTATGCTAAGCTAACGGATGGGTCTTGTCCATCACATCATTATCTAATGATGTGATCCCATTCGTCAAATGACAACACATGTCTATGGTCAGGAAACTTAACCATCTTTGATTAACGAGCTGGTCAAGTAGAGGCATACTAGGGACACTCTGTTTAGTGTATGTATTCACACATGTACTAAGTTTTCGATTAATACAATTCTAGCATGAATAATAAACATTTATCATGATATAAGGAAATATAAATAACAACTTTATTATTGCCTGTAGGGCATATTTCCTTCGTCATTTTACCTCCTCTAGTTGCTACTCTAACAGCAAAGTCATGTATATTGTTATTGTATTTCAACTGTTTCATAACATTTGCATTCAAGTGATCTTGTTTTATAATGTGGTTTTCAAACTCATAAAGGCATTGTCTAGGGTGCATATTGTGAGGATTGTCATTATCATTGAACTTCATTAGAGAATTTACCTCTACCACCTTAGGCAGTGGTGGTGTATCAAGCCCATGTATTTCTTCAATAGGAGGTAAATTTTGACAATCCTCAGCTTTAATACCTTTTTCCTTCATAGATTTCTTTGCCTCTTGCATATCTTCAGGACTGAGATATAATATACCCCTCTTCTTCGGAGTGGGTTTAGGCGATGGTTCGGGGAGAGTCCAATCATCATAATTTTTCAATATGTTATTTTCAATAATTCTTCAGCTTGCCCAACAGTTCATTCCCTGAAAACACAACCAACACAACTATCTAGGAAGTCTCCAGAAGCATCAGTTAGTCATTATAGAAGATATCAAGTATTTCATTTTTCTTAAGAGGATGACCAGGCAAAGCATTAAGTAATTGACAAAGCCTCCCCCAAGCTTGTGGGAGACTCTCTTTTTTAATTTGCACAAAGTTAAATATTTCTTGTAATGCAGCTTGTTTCTTATGAGCAAGGAAATATTTTTCAGAGAAGTAATAAATCATATCCCGGGGAACGCACACAACCAGGAGCAAGAGTATTGTACCAAGCTTTATCATCACTCTTTAATGAGAACGAAAATAATTCGAGAATAAAGTAATAACGAGTCTTCTCATCATGAGTAAACATGGTGGTTATGTCATTCAACTTAGTAAGATGTGTCACAACAGTTTCAGTTTCATAACCATGGAAAGGATCAGATTCAACCAAAGTAATCAACTCTGGGTCGACAAAGAATTCATAATCCTTATCATCAATGAAGATAGGTGAAGTAGCAAACTTAGGATCATATTGCTTTCTAGCATTCAAGGATTTTTCTATATACTTGCATAACAATTTCTCTAGATCATCTCTACCCTTACAAGCAAGAATGTCTCTAGTTTTCTCTTCATTCATAACATAGCTTTTTGGTAGCTTAGGCAATTCATATCTAGGAGGGCTAGTTCTAGTAGGTGTTTCAAGATTTTCAGTTTCAAGGTCATCATCAGATTCAACAACATCATGTTGAATTACTCTAGCAATTTGTTCATCAAGAAATTCACCTAGTGGCACATCATCATCAAGCAAGGTACTAGCATCATCATAAGTATCATTCATAGAATAAGAAGCATCATCAACAACTTGTGACATATCAGGATTAATAGCATGTGGTGTTGTTGCAAGTTTAGTTATAACAGAAGGTGAATCTAAAGCAAAACTGGATGGTAGTTCCTTACCTCCCCTCGTCTTAGAGGGATAAATCTTGGTCTTAGCATCCTTCAGATTCTTCATACTGATAAATTGATAATAATCCCAAGTGACTCAAAAAATATAGCTATGCTCCACAGCAATGGCGCTAGAAAAAGGTCTTGATAACCCACAAGTATAGGGGATCACAACAATTTTTTAGGGTAGAGTTTTGAACCCAAATTTATAGATTCGACACAAGGGGAGCCAAATAATATTTGAAGGTATTTGAAGTTGAGTTGTCAATTCAACCACACCTAGAGATTAATTATCTGCAGCAATGTGATCAGTAGCAAAGTAATATGATAGTTTTGATAGTAGTGACAGTAGCAATGGTAACGGTAACAGTGATAGCAATAGTTTTGTAGCAAGTGCAACAATAAAGATAGTAGTAGTAACTTAGCAAGAACAAAATAAGATAACTTCGTAGGCATTGGATCGGTAATTTTTTGGATGATATTCATCATGTGATAGTCATAACCTAGGGTGATACGACACTAGCTCCAGTTCATAAATATAATGTAGGCATGTATTCCGTAAATAGTCATACGTGCTAATGGGAAGATCTTGCATGACATCTTTTGTCCTACCTTCCCATGGCACCGGGGTCCAATTGGAAACTAAGGGATATTAAGGCCTCCTTTTAATAGAGAACCGGAACAAAGTATTACCACACGGTCAATACATGAACTCAAACTACAATCATCACCGGAAGTGGTCCCGACTATTGTCACTCCGGGGTTGCCAGATCATAACACGTAGTAGGTGACTATAACTTACAAGATCGGATATAGAACATGGATATAATGGTGATAACATAAACGGTTCAGATCGGAAATCATGGCACCTGGGCCCAAAGTGACAAGCATTAAGCATGGCAAAGTCATAGCAACATCACTCCCAGAACATAGTGGATACTAGGGATCAAGCCCTAACAAAACTAACTAGATTACATGATGAATCTCATCCAACTCCTCACCGACCAGCGAGCCTACGAAGGAATTACTCACTCCCGGTGGGGAGCATCATGGAATTGGAGATGGACAAGGTTTGGTGATGACGAAGAACGAAGATCCCCCTCTCCGGAGCCCCAAACGGACTCCAGATCTGGCCTACCGATGAAGAACAAGAGGTGGCGGCGGCTGCGTCTTGTGGATCGCGATAATTCTTTCTCCTTGATTTTTTTTGGAAAGATAGGATTTTATAGCGTAGGTTTCTGGGTTTGTGGGGCCACCAGGTGGGGACAACCCGCCTGGGCGCGCCAGGAGGGGGGCGCCCTGATGGGTTGTGCCTGTTGGGGAACGCAATAATTTCAAAAAAAATCCTACGCACATGCAAGATCCATCTAGGTGATGCATAGCAATGAGAGGGGATAGAGTGCTGTCCATGTACCCTCGTAGACTGTAAGCGGAAGCGTTATGACAACGCGGTTGATGTAGTCATACGTCTTCACGATCCGACCGATCCTAGCACCGTAGGTACGGCACCTCCGCGATCTGCACACGTTTAGCTCGATGACGTCCCACGAACTCTAGATCTAGCTGAGGTCGAGGGAGAGCTTCGTCAGCATGACGGTGTGATGAGAGTGATGATGAAGTTACCGATGCAGGGCTTCGCCTAAGCACTACAACGATATGACCGAGGTGGAAATCTGTTGAGGGGGGCACCGCACACGGCTAAGAGATCAACTTGTGTGTCTTTGGGGTGCCCCCTCCCCGTATATAAAGGAGTGGAGAAGGGGAGGGCCGGCCCCTCAATGGCGCACCCAAGGGGAGTCCTATTCCCACCGGGAGTAGGATCCCCCCTTCCCTAGTTGGATTAAGAGAGGAAGGAAGGGGGAGAGAGGGGGAAAGAAAGGGGGCCCGGCCCCCCACCAAATTCGGATTGGGCTTGGGGGGGGACCTCCTAGGCTCCCTTCTCCTCTCTCTCCCACTATGGCCCAATAAGGCCCATATACTTCCCGGGGGGTTCCGGTAACCTCCCGGTACCCCAGTATATGCCCGAACTCACCCGACACTATTCTGATGTCCAAACATAGGCTTCCAATATATCGATCTTTATGTCTTGACCATTTCGAGACTCTTCGTCATGTCCGTGATCTCAGCAGGGACTCCGAACAACCTTCGGTACATCAAATCACATAACTCATAATACAAATCGTCATCGAACGTTAAGCGTGCGGACCCTACGGGTTCGAGAACTATGTAGACATGACCGAGACACATCTACGGTCAATAACCAATAGCGGAACCTAGATGCTCATATTGGCTCCTACATATTTTACGAAGATCTTTATTGGTCAAACCACATAACAACATATGTTGTTCCCTTTGTCATCGGTATGTTACTTTCCCGAGATTCGATCGTCGGTATCTTAATACCTAGTTCAATCTTGTTACCGGAAAGTCTCTTTACTCGTTCCGTAATGCAACATCCCGCAACTAACTCATTAGTCACATTGCTTTCAAGGCTTATAGTGATATGCATTACCGAGAGGGCCCAGAGATACCTCTCTGATACACGGAGTGACAAATCCTAATCTCGATCTATGCCAACTCAATAAATACCATTGGAGACACCTGTAGAGCATCTTTATAGTCACCCAGTTATGTTGTGACGTTTGATAGCACACTAAGTGTTCCTCCAATATTCGGGAGTTGCATAATCTCAGTCATGGGAACATGTATAAGTTATGGAGAAAGCAATAGCAGTAAACTAAACGATCAAAGTGCTAAGATAATGGATGGGTCAAGGCAATCACATCATTCTCTAATGATTTGATCCTGTTCATAAAATGACAACTCTTGTCTGTGGCTAGGAAACTTAACCATCTTTGATTAACGAGCTAGTCAAGTAGAGGCATACTAGTGACACTCAGTTTGTCTATGTATTCACACATGTACTAAGTTTCTGGTTAATACATTTCTAGCATGAATAATAAACATTTATCATGATATAAGGAAATAAATAATAACTTTATTATTGCCTCTAGGGCATATTTCCTTCAGTCTCCCACTTGCACTAGAGTCAATAATCTAGTTCACATTGTCATGTGATTTAACACCAATAGTTCCATCTTTATGTGATTAGTTCACATCTCCATGTGACTAATACCCTAAGGGTTTACTAGAGTCAATAATCTAGTTCACATTGCTATGTGATTAACACCCAAAGAGTGATCATGTTTTGGTTGTGAAAGAAGTTTAGTCTACGGTTCTGCAACATTCAAATCCGTATGTATTTTGCAAATTTCTATGTCTACAATACTCTGCACGGAGCTACTCTAGCTAATTGCTCCCACTTTCAATATGTATCTAGATCGAGACTTAGAGTCATCTAGATCGGTGCCAAAAGCTTGCATCGACGTAACTCTTTACGACGAACTCTTTTATCACCTCCATAACCGAGAAATATTTCCTTAGTCCTCTAAGGATAATTTTGATCGTTGTCCAGTGATCTACTGCTAGATCACTATTGTACTCCCTTGCCAAAATCATGCTAAGGTATACAATAGGACTAGTACACAGCATATCATACTTTATAGAACCTATGACTGAGGCATAGAGAATGACTTTTCATTCTCTTTCTATTTTCTGCCGTGGTCGGGTTTTGAGTCTTTACTCAACTTCACACCTTGCAACACAGGCAAGAACTCCTTCTTTGACTGTTCCATTTTGAACTACTTCAAAATCTTGTCAAGGTATGTACTCATTGAAAAATCTTATCAAGCGTCTTGATCTATCTCTATAGATCTTGATGCTCAATGTGTAAGCAGCTTCACCGAGGTCTTTCTTTGAGAAACTCCTTTCAAGCACTCCTTTATGCTTTCCAGAAAATTCTACATCATTTTTGATCAACAATATTGTCGGTGTTCTGGGAATGGGGGTCCCCAGACTTGCCTACCTGCGGCCCACGGCGTGGCTCTATGAGCGGGCCCGTACGGCCCATCTTCACCAGCAAGGACTCAAGACCCTCGCGAGGGGCCAAGCCTCGCGAGGCGGACGACACAAGACCTCCTTGGGAGCAGCCTCACCAGGCTGGCTCACGAGGGGCGGAGAGATCAAGGCCAGGCAAACCTCGCGAGGTTCTAGTGACGTGAGCCATGATGACCAAGGCCAGGCGGGCGCCAAGCGGGTGCCAGCGTGCACAGTGTCCTTGTTTCCTCTTTGGTGCTAAGGAAGCAGGCGCAGGCGTGGAGTACCGAGGCATCAAGCAAAGGTTTCCATATCAGTGCAACAAGACCGAGACCAGAAGGACGGCAAGACGGAGGTCACTGTGGAGCCCAAGACAACGTCACCACCAGAGCCTTTGGTAGGCGAAGACTGCTTTTGTCAGGATAAGCTGTACTAGTTGTCCCCTTTCGAATTGGCCATTGTTGGCTCCCTTCCCACTCAATATTTGGGGAGAGGACCAGGGCCTTTATAAATAAGACTAGCCACCACCGTAGCTAGGGGAGGAGAGATCAAGAGAGACCAGAACAACCACAAGTTCACCGAGCGCAAGAACACCTCTCCCCAGGAGGCTGTTCTTCCCCTTGTTCTATTCACCCTCAGCCCAAGGGGCAATCGACCACACCACACCGGAGTGGGGTATTACACCACAACGGTGGCCCGAACCAGTATAAACCTTGTGTCCTTTGTGTTGTGAGTTCGTCAAGTTATTCGTAATATCTTAGCTGAGCTAGGACGTGGATCGGTAGGGGGAAGATCTTCGCGCGCAACCAGTGTTCTAACCTTGAGGGTTTTGCCGGAACCCGTGATCTGACATTTGGCGCGCCAGGTAGGGGTGTGCCGAAGCTTCCCTTCCATCGCTCCGTGTCTCGTTGCTCCATCGTCACCATGTCGGACGCTCGCCGCGCTCGCTTTGAGCGTCGGGCTGCCCTCGCCGCCCGCGTTGCTCAGACGGCTCCTGTCGGCGGGCCGCCCCATCGTTCTCCGTCGCCTGCCGCCAACACTGCCACCGACCCGGCGGGGAACGAGAAGCAAGCATCCTCGCTGCACCCCTCGGGGCGGTGGGACGGCCGCACCGCCACTCCATCGCTGACCTCGGTCGGTTCCTCATCCCATGCTCGTCGCGCTCATGTGGACGCGCATGCTGCTCTATGCTTGGCGCGCGAGCTCCTGCGCTATCGCCCAATCGACGACCTCTACGAGGACTGGCTCGACTGCATCGCTGAGCTTGTTAGCGCCGCAGGGGGCTCCCCTGCACCATCCCTCTCGCCACCTCGCCCTCCGCCAGCCGCGGGCGGCGTGGTCCACGAAGCGCCTCCACCACCTCTGCCCCAAGAAGGAGTCTTGGCGCCTAGGCGCGCGGCCCCACGGTGCGACCTGTCGCGTCTGGCGCCCGCGCAAGGAGAAAGAAGCTGCCAAGAAGTCCCTCGGCTGGGAGAAAACGCCCCCACACTCCCTACGCCACCACAGCAAAACCGCGTGCCAACTGCGGCGGCGGTGCGCGGACCCCATCAAGGACAAGTTCTCCACCAGCACAGAGTCCCGGTGACCATGGCAGGCTGTCGCGCCTTCACCCCTGAGCTACATAGCGTCGCTTGGCCGGGCAAGTTCAAGCCAGATCTGCCACCTCGCTATGACGACACCCCTGACCCTGCAGAGTTCCTTCAGCTCTACGAGCTGAGCATCAAGGCAGCCAATGGCGACAAGAAAGTCATGTCGAACTGGTTTCCGATGGCTCTCAAGGATGGTGCCCGCTCCTGGCTCCTAAACCTGCCTCCAGGTGTTGGGGAACGTAGTAACTTAAAAAAATCCTACGCACACATGGGATCATGGTGATGCATTGCAACGAGAGGGGAGAGTGTGTCCACGTACCCTCATAGATCGAAAGCGGAAGCGTTAGCACAACGCGGTTGATGTAGTCGTACGTCTTCACGATCCGACCGATCCAAGTACCGAACATATGGCACCTCCGAGTTCAGCACACGTTTAGCTCGATGACATCCTGCTAACTCCGATCCAGTAGATCTTCACGGGAGAGTTCCGTCAGCACGACGGCGTGATGACGGTGATGATGTTGCTACCGGCGCAGGGCTTCGCCTAAGCACCGCTATGATATAACCGAGGTGGATATGGTGGAGGGGGGCACCGCACACGACTGGAATAGATCAACATATCAACTTGTGTTTTCTAGGGTGCCCCCTGCCCCCGTATATAAAGGAGCATGGGGGGAGGTGGCCGGCCTGGAGGAGGGGGCACCAAGGGGGGAGTCCTACTCCCACCGGGAGTAGGACTCCTCCTTTTCCTTGTTGGAGTAGGAGAGGGAAGGAAGGGAGAGAGGAGGAGAAGGAAAAAGGGGGGCGCCACCCCCCTTCCTTGTCCAATTCGAACTAGAGGGGGAGGGGGCGCGCGGCTGCCCTGGCCGCCCCTCCTTTTCTCCCACTAAGGCCCATGAGGCCCAATTAACTCCCCGGGGGGTTCCGGTAACCCCCCCGGTACTCCGGTTTTTATCCAAAACCACTCGGAACACTTCCGATGTCCAAATATAGTCGTCCAATATATCGATCTTTACGTCTCGACCATTTCGAGACTCATCGTCATGTCCGTGATCATATCCGGGACTCCGAACTACCTTAGGTACATCAAAACACAAAAAGTCATAATACCGATCGTCACCAAACTTTAAGCGTGCGGACCCTACGGGTTCGAGAACTATGTAGACATGACCGAGACACGTCTCCGGTCAATAACCAATAGCGGAACCTGGATGCTCATATTGGCTCCTACATATTCTACGAAGATCTTTATCGATCAAACCGCATAACAACATACGTCATTCCCTTTGTCATCGGTATGTAACTTTCCCAAGATTCGATCGTCGGTATCTGTCGGGGGTGCTCGTTTCTGGAATTTCTTCATCTGGTGTTGGTGTCCACTCTGCTATGAATTCTGCCTATGCTCTACTTTGGATGGTTGAAGTACTCTCAAACTTGAGGCCAAAGCTTGACAGTTCCAGTGCCCACTCAACAATCCTGCCTGTTGATTCTGGATTCTGTTGTATCCTCTTCAGCGGAAAGCGAGTGACAACTGTGATCTCATGTGCTTGGAAGTAATGGCGCAGCTTTCTCGAGGCCATGAGAAGGCCGAAAAGCAATTTCTGCACACCAGAGTACCTTGACCTAGCCCCCTGCAGAAGGGAACTAACAAAGTAAACTGGGCGCTGCACCATTCTCTTCTGTATCTCTTCGCGCACCTGCGCAGATCCATCCTTGTCGGGAATAGAGCTTGTCGGGGAAGCCCCCTGCTTGTCGCTGGATGCGCCTGCCGCAGTTGCTGGCTCGTCATCTGCCTCCCTCTCCGCTATTAACGCAGCACTAACCACTTGATTGGTTGCCGCTATATACAGCAGCAACTTCTCTTGTGGCTTAGGTGCGACAAGTGTTGGAGTGGAGGACAGGTATCTCTTCAAGTCCTGCAGCGCAGCCTCCGCTTCCGGAGTCCATTTCATTGGACCTGCCTTTTTTCAAAATTTTGAAAAACGGCAGGGCGCGCTCAGCAGACCGAGAGATAAACCTGCTGAGAGCAGCCACGCAACCGGCAAGTCTTCGTACATCCTTGATGCGTTTTGGTGCTTCGATCTGCTCAATGGCCTTGATCTTGTCGGGATTGGCTTCAATCCCCCGCTGAGACACGAAGAACCCGAGAAGCTTGCCGGAGGGGACTCCAAACACACACTTCTCGGGGTTGAGCTTGAGGTTGATCTTGCGCAGATTTGCAAAGGTCTCGTCTAAATCTTGAATCAGAGTTTCCCTGTCCTTGCTCTTGACCACTATGTCGTCCATGTAGGCTTCCACATTTCTGTGCATTTGTGGCTCAAGAACGACATGGACTACTCTTGCAAATGTTGAACCAGCATTCTTTAAACCGAAAGGCATCCATATGAAACAGTACGTGCCACATGGAGTGATGAATGCGGTCTTCTCCTCATCCTCTTCTGCCATGAAGATTTGATGGTATCCTGAGTATGCATCAAGAAATGAAAGTAAGTCACATCCGGCCGTGGAGTCAACAATCTGGTCAATGCGCGGCAAGGGAATGGGTCTTTGGGACAAGCTTTATTAACATCGGTAAAGTCGATACAAAGCCTCCATTTCCCGTTTGCCTTGCGCACGACTACAGGATTGGCCAACCACGTAGGATGGAGCACTCCTCTGACAAGGCCTGCTGCTTCCAATTTCTTGATCTCTTCTGCGATGAATTCTTGGTGCTCCACTGCTTGCTTCCTGACCTTCTGCTTGACGGGCCGTGCATGAGGACAAATGGCAAGATGGTGCTCAATTACTTTCCTGGGAACACCGGGGATGTCAGACGGTTGCCACACAAACACGTCGACGTTCGCCCGCAGGAAAGCAATGAGCGCGCTTTCCTATTTAGGGTCAAGAGTGGCACTGATGGTGAAGGTACCTCCAGTGCCGTCCTCCTTGGCGGACACTTTCTTGGTCTCTGGCGGAGTTGCCATTGCCTTCTTACACTTGCCGGTGGAGCTCAATGGTGCGTCCTCGACGGTAGCGCAGCACTCCGAAGAGGTGCGCTTGCCGGAGTGGGCATCAGAACTCTTGCCGGACTTGGTCTTCTTCTTCCCCCCGGGAGCTTCAACGGCAAGTGACTTGCGATCCGTTGCGGCTGCCGCTTCCCGGTAGATCTTGTCGGCGCAGATAAGAGCATCCTTCTTGTCGCCAGGGACAGAGATGACGCTTATCGGGCCTGGCATCTTGAGCATGTTGTATGCGTAGTGAGAGGCTGCCATGAACTTGGCGAGTGCTGGACGGCCGAGTACCCATTGTAAGGCAATGGAAAATCGGCAACGTCAAAAGTGACACTCTCAGTCCTGAAGTTCAACTCGCTGCCAAATGTTACCGGCAACGTGACCTTCCCTTTCGGCTTGCTCCTTCCCGGGTTGATTCCTTGGAATGTGCCGGTCTCTTCAAGCTCGCTGTCAGGGATCTGGAGTTTCTGGAGTACAGCGGAGGAGATCAGGTTCAAGCCGGCCCCGCTGTTGACTAGCATCTTAGTGACCTTGAGGTTGCGGATAGTTGGTGAAACTAACAACGGCAAGCACCCGACCGCAGTTGTGCGATCAGGGTGGTCCTCAATATCAAAGATGATAGGCGTGCTGGACCATTTCAGAAGCTTGCGTGATTCGACAGGTGGTTCCGCCGCATTGCCTTCCCGCGCCCACTGCTTGAGTTGGCGGTGGGAAGTATGCAGAGAAGCACCGCCATCAACGCACAAGACCTCTGTGGCTTTCTGGAACTCCTACTCACTAGTCTCGACATCATCCATGTCTTCATCGTCGTCGTCGTCTTCATCCTTGTCGCGGCCGCGGGGAGGTCTGTCTCCTTGCCGCTGCCTGGCCTTGCCGCGGCGTCCTCCCCGGCCGGCGCTCTTCTTGCCGGATTCTCCAGTGCCTCCTTGGGCCCTCTCCTTGTCGCGTCGCTCGTATTCAGCCTTTTTCTCCAGGACAAGCTGCTCGACTTTCTTGCAACTCTGGAGGTCATGGCCCTTGGTGCGATGGATATTGCAGTACTGCTTGTCGGTGCCGTCCTGCTTGTCGGCGACCGCCACAGCCTGGCAGTTGGTGCATGCGGCAATCTCCTTGCCGGAGCTACCAGCTTTGGCTTTCTTGGCGCCACCTTCGTTGCCGGACTGCTCAACGACTAGCACATATTTGCCTTTCTTCTTCCTGTTGTTCCGCCGCCGGTTTTTCTTTGCCGGGGCAGCATCTTCGCTGTCAGATCCTCCTGCTCCTGTGTTCTCTCCGGGGAGTTTCCTCCCTTCCTCAGCACGTGCGCACTTGTCGGCCAGGGCATATAGCTCACTGACGTCTCTGATCTTGCACATCGCCATCTCCTCCCGCATCCTGCGGTTACGCACGTTCTAATGGAACGCGCTGATGACCTCGGCAGGGTGGACATCTGGGATGTTGTGCTGTACACGACTGAATCTCTGAATGTACTTGCGCAGGGGCTCTCCTTCCTTCTGGGCGAGCAGGTGAAGGTCACTCTCTTGGCCATGAGGTTTGTGGCTGCCTGTAAAGGCGCCGACAAACTGATGGCATAGGTCTGCCCAGGAGGATATGGAGTTTTCTGGCAAATGCATGAGCCAGGACCTAACATTGGGCTTGAGCACCAGCGGGAAGTAGTTGGCAAGGATCTTGTCGTCTCGCCCCCCGGCAGCTTGCACCGCGATGGTGTAGATGCTGAGGAACTCTGACGGATGTGACTTGCCGTCGTACTTCTCTGGTACGTATGGCATGAAATTCTTCTTGCTGGGCCACTGGACTTGCCGCAGCTCAGTAGTAAACGCAGGGCAACCTACCGCGTACGGCAAGTCGCCTGGTTCCCCTGGCGCATGCATGTCGATAGAGGGCCCAGCGCGCTGGTCTGATTGACGCCGCACTTCTCTTCGGCGCTCGATGCGAGTACGAGCGTCTTCTTGCTGTCGTTCGTGAAGAACTTGGCGCTAATCGCGACGAGCTCGTGGATCTGATGATGTGGTGGAGTCGCTGTCGTGGTGGATCCGGCGAGTCGGCGATCTTGGCCTTCGGGGCGGAGAGTGCACGGTGGTTGCACCCCCACCGGTCTTGTCGCCACCGGCTCGTGCCTGGCTGACTTGCCGCGGCTGCGAAGTACTCGGCTGCCGTGGAATGTCGCCGTTGGCAAAGCCGATGAGACTCTAAATGGTGGCCCTCCAGTCGTCGATCTTGTCTGCCGCTGGAGGGTAGTCTAGGAGCAGTTGAGCTCGCGCCAAAGCTTTTGCTGAAGTGGCGGGTGGCGGCGGCGAACAGTGCGAGGAACGGGATATGCTCGGACTTCTAACCATGTTAGAAGGAGCAGTATCTCGTCCAGGCGACCATGCCCCGCTCGCGCCAGCATGTTGGCGTGCATGTTGGTCTTGAGCACTCCGAGATCCACCAGCTCGATCTTGGTCCAGCAAACATATGGTACCGTGAGTATCATGACGCTGCCGGTCCCTCGCCTCCTGGGATGGGCACGGTGCATGTACGGACGCCGAGGTCTTGGAGTGCGCCCGGTCGTTGTGGGAGCCGACTGCACCGCCGATGGGCAGCGCAGCCTTGTCCTTGGACCTGGCAGCACCGCGAGCTCCCTCGTCGACGCCCGTTCTTCCGCCGGCGTCTACCCCACCAGCCGTTTGCTCCGGCGATGGTGGGTTCGGCGCGGACGGAGCAGCTGTCTCCGAAGCCTTCTTTTTCGGCGGCATGTCGATGAAGACGATGAAGATTTAGCTCGTGCGAACGCCGGATCAGGTTCACACAACCTCGACGCTCCCCTACCTGGCGCGTCAAAGATGTCGGGGGTGCTAACCCACGAACACCTATGGGACCGGCGGACCGAGCCCCTTTCGGTTCGGCAGGGGGGTGGAGATCGCACGAAGAGTAGATCGAGGCGAAGCACACGAGCAGACGATCAGTTTTACCCAGGTTCGGGCCGCACGGATGCGTAAAACCCTACTCCTGCTTTGTGGTTTGTATTGAGTTCTTGCCGGGAGCGCTGAGTGCTACAGTACACACTAGCAGCTAACGAGACCGAGCATGAGTGTTCTGTTTTGCCGACCCCCCCCCTACGTTGCACATGGGCCTCCTTTTATATGCTCAAGGGGTCACCGACAGGTGGCAACGTAGACAAGGGTAAAAATGGAAAGATGTTGCGGTTGGTGCAGCCGCTTACTACAGTGTATCATACCTAACCCTGACGGCAGGGGACAAGGGCATTAAATGCCCGTCTGCATCGCCCAAATAGTGCAAAAGGGACCGCCAGGGACGCCACCGCTCGCCACGATGGCAATCTTGTCAGCGCCGCTTGCCACCGTGTACCGCTGGCTACACAGCCTCCGCCACGTATGCCTGGAAGGGTCCCAGAGCGACACGTTGGTGGATGTGCTGGAGCGCAGGTACAGAGTGGAGGCTTGCCGCGGCAAGCGCCTTGCCGCGGTCGTTGTCTTGTCGCGTCCGGGAGCTTGCCGCTCACCGGGCCTTGCCGGGACGCGTGGCGCGTCGCGGCAAGTTCCTTGAGATGCGTTGGTTGGCCTTCCCGGCAAGCTCCTCTTGCCGGGGTCTTGTCTCCCTGGCTTGGATACTTTGTTCTCGAATGGCTCCAAAGGAACCACGGAGGATCTTGGCGGTCACCCGGCAAGCCTTGCCGCGGGACGCTGCGACTGTCCGTGCACAAGTTCGGGATACTAGGGTACCCCTACTCTAGTACACCGATAGTATCTCAATACCTAGTTTAATCTCGTTACCGGCAAGTCTCTTTACTCGTTCCGTAATGCATCCTCCCACAACTAACTCATTAGTCACATTGCTTGCAAGGCTTATAGTGATGTGCATTACCGAGAGGGCCCAGAGATACCTCTCTGACAATCGGAGTGACAAATCCTAATCTTGAAATATGCCAACTCAACAAGTACCTTCGGAGACACCTGTAGAGAACCTTTATAATCACCAAGTTACGTTGTGACGTTTGGTAGCACACGAATTGTTCCTCCGATAAACGGGAGTTGCATAATCTCATAGTCATAGGAACATGTATAAGTCATGAAGAAAGCAATAGCAACATACTAAACGATCAAGTGCTAAGCTAACAGAATGGGTCAAGTCAATCACATCATTCTCCTAATGATGTGATCCCGTTAATCAAATGACAACTCATGTCTATGGCTAGGAAACATAACCATCTTTGATCAACGAGCTAGTCAAGTAGAGGCATACTAGTGACACTCTGTTTGTCTATATATTCACACATGTATTATGTTTCCGGTTAATACAATTCTAGCATGAATAATAAACATTTATCCTGATATAAGGAAATAAATAATAACTTTATTATTGCCTCTAGGGCATATTTCCTTCAGTCTCCCACTTGCACTAGAGTCAATAATCTAGATTACACAGTAATGATTCTAACACCCATGGAGCCTTGGTGCTGATCATGTTTTGCTTGTGGAAGAGGCTTAGTCAATGGGTCTGCAACATTTAGATCCGTATGTATCTTGCAAATCTCTATGTCTCCCACCTGAACTTGATCCCAGATGGAGTTGAAGCATCTCTTGATGTGCTTGGTTCTCTTGTGAAATCTTGATTCCTTTGCCAAGGCAATTGCACCAGTATTGTCACAAAAGATTTTCATTGGACCCGATGCACTAGGTATGACACCTAGATTGGATATGAACTCCTTCATCCAGACTCCTTCATTTGCTACTTCCGAAGTAGCAATGTACTCCGCTTCACATGTAGATCCCGCCACGACGCTCTGTTTAGAACTGCTCCAACTGACAGCTCCACTGTTTAATATAAACACGTATCCGGTTTGCGATTTAAAATCGTCCGGATCAGTATCAAAGCTTGCATCAACTTAACCATTTACGATGAGCTCTTTGTCACCTCCATAAACGAGAAACATATCCTTAGTCCTCTTCAAGTACTTCAAGATGTTCTTGACTGCTATCCAATGATCCAGTCCTGGATTACTTTGGTACCTCCCTGCTAAACTAATAGCAAGGCACACATCAGGTCTGGTACACAGCATTGCATACATGATAGAGCCTATGGCTGAAGCATAGGGAACATCTTTCATTTTCTCTCTATCTTCTGCAGTGGTCGGGCATTGAGTCTTACTCAACTTCACACCTTGTAATATAGGCAAGAACCCTTTCTTTGCCTGATCCACTTTGACTTCTTCAAAACTTTGTCAAGGTACACTACAGAAAATACACTTCCGCGATGATACATGTTTGTCAGAGTAGGTCGCGTTTTTTTTCATGCATGTACATCCATGACAAATTTATGACCGAATCAAGATAGTCATACCTGTGCTGATGTAGAAGTGTTCCATGACATTACCAAAATTATCATCACGGAAATGTCGACTTCCATGACGATAAATCACGCGTCACAGAAGTGCTTTCGTCAAGGGTGACCGACACGTTGCATCCACCGTAACGGAATACCGTTAAGCTATCGGGTCGGGTTTTGGATCCGATAACCCGTTAATAGCCCTGACCAATGGGGATTTTCCACGTGTAAAATCATCATTGGCTAGAGGAAACACGTGTTGGCTCATCATTGGGACAGATGTCATCCACTCATTGGACAGGAGGCGCCTATGATAGGTCGACACGTGGCACGGCCCAACAGTGGCCCATTCTGGTGAAAAAGGCCGGCCCAGTAAAAATTAGCAGGACGGCCCATATAAGGCCTACTTGTGTCAGGTCCATTTAAGCCCACGACCCATACGAGATGTGCCAATTCGGCCCGTTAAAGATTTGACACCATTGCAGCCCATCGTCAGTTCGAGCCCGTTAACAACCCGCTATATATTTGGCCTCAATATCGACCCAATGAGATTTCGGCATGTTAACGACCCATTTAATGGATGGGCCAATTTTCAAGATGTACATCTTTCGGCCTTTTAGCGACCCATTTAAATGTTGGGCTAATTTCCAGCCCAGTGTGTCTTTCAGCCTGTTGACGGCCCATAAATCTGATGGGCCATTTGTAGTCGGGCCTGAGTTTCGGCCTTTTAGCGGCCCATTTAAGTGTTGTGCCAATTTCTGGCCCGGTGTCACTTTCATCCTGTTGACGGCCCATAAATCAGTTGGGCCAATTATAGTCGGACCTGAGTTTTGGCCTTTTAGCGACCCATTTAAGTGTTGGGCCAATTTGCGGCCCTATGTGCCTTTCGGCCTGTTAACGGACCATAAATGAGTTGGGCCATTTGTAGTTGGACCTTAGTTTTGGCCTCTTAACGGCCCATGCCCAATGCCAGCCCAGTTTCTCTTTCGGCCTGCTAAAGGCCCACAACACAGTTGGGCCGTTTACAATACGACCTGACTTTCAGCCTCTTAGCGGCCCATGCTCTTCATGGTCCAATACAAGCCCGCTCTCTCTTTCGGCCTGCTAAAGGCCTACAGTATAGTTGGGCCATATGTAGCCCAAACTTAGTAACGGCCTGTTAATAGACCGTGAAATAAATTGGGGCCACCTGTTGCCCGCTTCGATGTCGGCCTGCTAACGACCCGGGAGGTAAGACGGCCGACCATTAACTTTTGGCCTAGTAACGGCCCATTAACTTAATGGGCCCACTAAAGTTCGTTCATGTCTTTAGGCCAAATTAGATAATTTGAGCCCATTACGACGAGCAAAGGTACGACATACAGGGAATAACGTTGCACATCCAGAATATATTACAGGAAATTACATCCACTGGGCAATCAAAGATTGCTGCCAGTGCAAATAAATGAGCAGAACCTAACCATCTACAACGTCACAATCTGTAACCTCAGTACAGATGACACCCATAAGCATGTGGGCAAGTTCTTGCTGCTTTGCCACACTGTCTCTGAAAACATTGATTAGTTGTTGTGTCGCACAACTCTGCGCCTCTGATTCATCCACCATTTCCATCATTGCTTCAGCCATTAATTGGTTCACAAACATACATTTATTCCGTTGCATTCGAGACAGAGGATACTGAACAGATTCAGATGGCGATTTTGGCAGGCTTGTATTATTGTTAGTGGAGAGTGTCTTGACCACTGCATCATAACATAAATTAGGACGGGAACCAAACAGATTAATCATGAGTTATTGCCATATTACCTGGCCTAGATTTACTAGAAAGAAATAATGGGGTTGCCTTGCTATTTTCAGAGTTTGTCTTCTTATCTTCAGCAGCCTGCACAAAATTAACACACTAGCATTGCTATCATTGGCCAAGTCAGATAATAGGAAAGCAACATTGACACAACGAACATTTGGGCAACTAGCCTACACCAAATTAACACAATATGGCACAGCTATCATCAGCCAGGTAAGGTAATACGAAAGCAACATTGACACAATGAATGAATGGGCAACCAGAGAAGCACTACAATTCAGTAATGTGCGTGATATGAGATAGCACATTCATGCAGCTCAGTACGCAAAACTACCAGGCAGTTTTCCTTACAAAAATCAACATTGGCGCCTTTAACATTTTGCTACAACTAATTTTAGATCAGATAAAGGTTAGATTTACGCCGATTAACAAAATACATGCTGATGTAAAAATATAGTGATATACAACAGGTACTTACATCAGCACTGGAGCACAGAGAATTCCCGCAAGATATTTTCCTCAAATACGATCCCAATGGAGGAAGTCTTGTATCGTTTAACCTTATTTTCTAAAAGAGAGACGGGTAAGAAACATGTAGAAAATATGATCAGAATGCTATAAAATTTCCTGATGCGAGGATACGCACATGCTTCTTAGAATGGAGTTGACATTCTTTTGCTGGACTGGAGCGGACTAGTTCTTTGGCCACTGGAATCTGCTTATTAACAGTGGGAGTTGGGTTTCTCTGTGCTGGAGCAGTATCTATGAAAAATGGAGTTGGTTTATTATCTCCTGGCGTTTGGATCTTTTGCAAAGACCTGGTTTGTAACCCTTCAGATTCTAACATAGCCGTCTTCCCCTTGCATGCCTTATATAGAAGAATGGTGATTCAGTTATAAAACATGCTACAGCAGAGATGGAATAGGTATTGAAGAATAGAAAGGCATGACATATTGGCATGTATTCACTCCATCCGGAAATAAATGGATGGGTTTAGGTGTATTTCAGTTCTAGATACAACCAGTTTTATCCATTTCGGCGACATTTAATCCAGACAGAGGGAGTATGATGTAAGAGCTAGGGATACGACAGGACAACATAGTAAAAAAACACTGAAAAACCCACTGCAGAACCAAAGTATTCAAACCCATTGATATGAGATAGTACACTCATGCAGCTCAGGATGCAAAACTACCAGGCAGTTTTCCTTGCAAAAATCAACATTGTGGCCTTTAATCATACATTTTGCTACAACTAAATTTAGATTAGATAAAGGTTGGATTCACGCCAATTAACAAAATACATGATGATGTAAAAATATAGCGATATACAACATGTACTTACATCTACATTGGAGCACAGAGAATTCCTGCAAGAATCTTTCCTCATAAACGATACCATTGCAGAAAATCTTCTATCTGTTAAGCTTATTTTCTAAAAGAGAGATGGGTAAGAAACATGTAGAAAATATGATCAGCATGCTATAAAATTTCATGATGCAAGGATACGCACACGCTTCTTAGAATTGAGTTGACATATTTTTGCTGGACTGGAGCGGACTAGTTCTTTGGCCACTGGAATCTGCTTATTATCAGTAGGAGTTGGGTTTCTCTTTGCTGGAGCAGTATCTATAAAAACTGGAGTTGGTTTATTATCTCCTGGCGTTTGGATCTTTTGCAAAGGCCTTGTTTGTAACCCTTCAGATTCTAACATAGTCGTCTTCCCCTTGCATGCCTTGTATAGAAGAATGGTGCTTTAATTATAAAACATGTGGCAGCAGAGAGATGGAATAGGTACTGAAGAATAGAAAGGCATGACATATTGACATGTATTCCCTCCATCCGGAAATAAATGGATGGGTCTTGGCATATTTCAGTTCTAGATACATCCTTTTTTATCCATTTCGGCAACATGTAATCCGGATGGAGGGAGTATGGTGTAAGAGCTAGGGATACGACAGGACAACACAACAAAAAACTGTATGCTAGTGGAATACGTACAGAAATAACTAAGGCAACATACACGTGTATGATTGGGAAAATAAGACGGCATTGCAACAGAGCACTAGAACAACACTTCAATGTAAAAAACATGGTATGGTAGACAGATGAAGTACATACTGATGAATAACAATGCATAAGATATTCAGAAGCATGATGTCCAAATTAAGCAGATGGCGTTGCGATAGAGTAGAATGACAGTGCTTGAATTTGAAAACATGTTATCATGAATGGAATAGGTACTAAAAAACAGGAAGGCATGACATATTTACATGCATGATCAGCATGCTAAGCACATGGCATTGCAACAGAGTAGATACACTCCAGGACATTATATGCATGTTGTACCCATATCACAGGCCAAGTTAGAGCAAGGATCTTGTGGGGTGAAGAGGATTCATCGTCTTTCTACAAGTCTTCTGAAGAACTGCCTTTACATGTTCCATCATATTGGGTATCATTGACATCAAGTTTATTGGCCTTTACATTGCTCCGTTAGGTACTTGTGGATATATCAGTGTGTGCAATTATATCTGACATGCATGGAAGACAACTAGTAGTTAGATTTATGTAATGAGTGCCTGTAGGAGACGACATAAATAGTAGGACTGGGGTTAACTAGCAGCAACAGGTCTCATAAACTAAAGGGAGAACACAGATGAAAGCTACAGAATATGTATCATTTGTACTCGAGATTAACTAGATGGCACACAAAAGTATTAAAGAACAACATATGAAATACTAGAAGTGGTATAATACTATAATCACCAGCCTGTGGGATAGCATTGGCCGATGGATGATAACTATGGAACAGTGTTACCTAAAGAACAAGTATCTTAGCTGAACTATGGAACAACGTTAACTCCTGAACAAGACCCGTAAGAGATCAACATGAATACACAGTGAAATATGATGATCAATTTTCCATGCTTAGAAGAATAACAAAGCCATAAATGTTGCACACAAGTAAGATGAGGGTACAACCTATCTGGCTGCCATCCATAGGAGTGAGCATCATGTGCTGACTTGTCGATGGCCCTGCAGTTGTTGTGGCTGTGCATGTCGGGCACGCGCATTCGATGCAGGGAACTGTTGAGTGGGGACTATAGCTCCCTTCTGGTGTATGCTTCCCTTGTTGGAGCAGCTGCGGTGAGTCGGAAGACGGTGTGTCTGAAGATGCAGATAACGCATAATGTTAAGAACGACATATCTCTTTGCTCTGAAGAAATACACTAAGAGATCAACAGCAAGGTACGAGAGTGGTCACACATCTGTTGACTGAAGACTAAATTGGGGTCACACGATTTGATTTTATTTTGGTACTGTCCGATCTACGCCGGATGGCTGGCCGTCTTGTGCCTCCCGGCTGACACTGTTCGAAATCTTCCCCGAAGAGCCAGCGACCAACGGCAGAGCAACCTGCCTCCGCCGTCCGTGGCCCCGGCCAAAACCCCGCTCCCCGCCCCACCGCACTGCCGTGGTTGCGCCGCCCCCAGGCCAATCCACAAAGACTCCCCATCATCCAGATCCGGCGGTCGCAGTACCTTCAACCCACGCAACTCTAAAAGATAGCCATCTAAGCGCTGCTTCCGCGGCGAACTTGCGGCCCCGCACCCTTATGTTAGACACCAGCCAACTGGCAACCTAGGAGCTCCGCCGCCTCGAGGGGTGCTGCTTCCCATTGCAAATCGATTGGCCCAGAATAAAAATTCAGACAACTAACGCCTAAATAAAGTGATTTGAAATGAGGGTGTGACCTATCTGGCGGCATGGTGAAGTAGGCAGGTCCAGCTGCCAAGTCGGTGAGGCCGGCGCGGTTGCGGTGGTGACCGGTGGCAGGGAAAGAGCGATGTCGTGACGGTCGACGGCTACGCCGAAGCAGCGCTAGGACTCTGGACGGATCCGAAGTTGGAGCCACTCCGGCGCCGTGAACAATGGCGGGGGTGAACCGGCTCCGATATGGTTCACGCGGCCGTCGTCGAGGTAGCACCAGCAGCATGGAGTAAGAGGCACACGGCCCAGTACGTGACGGCAAATGGACATCGTCTCCGGCATTAGGGAGGAGGGCGGCTATGAAATTGGTGCAGTGGGGGCGCCATGGAGGTGGGGCTGAGGTTTCGCGGCTCGGGAGAAGGGAGCTTCCCCGGGAGAAGGTGATTTGGCACCCACGAGGTATGAATGGGGGCGGGCGGGGGGAATTGGGAGGGGAGTGGAACCATGTCTTACGGACGCATTTTGTCTGAAATGTGACGGGGAGTTACAGTTCTACCCTTGCCTATAGACTTCTCAGCTTGGGTCTATGTACTGAGGGTCGGGGATAGTAGATTAACTTTGCTTCTCTGGGCGGGAGCGATTTCGGGCGAGGAGGGCGTGTTTTGAACTATAGTGGGTGCGAGAGATTTTCGGGTGAGGAGAGCGTGTTTTGAAATAGTGGGCTGCTACGTCTTGAGCTTGCGTTGGTTTTCCCCGAAGAGGAAGGGATGATGCAGCAGAGTAGCATAAGTATTTCCCTCAGTTTTGAGAACCAAGGTATCAATGCAGTAGGAGGCCACGCTCAAGTCCCTCGTACCTGCACAAAACGATAGCTACTCGCAACCAACGCGATTAGGGGTTGTCAATCCCTTCACGGTCACTTACGAGACTGAGATCTGACAGATATAATATTTTTGGTATTTTTGGTATAGAGATGCAAAGTAAAAAGTAAAGGCAAACTAAAAAGCAAAACAAGATTAAAGTTATGGAGATTGATATGATGAGAATAGACCCGGGGGCCATAGGTTTCACTAGTGGCTTCTCTCAAGAGCATAAGTATTCTACGGTGGGTGAACAAATTACTGTTGAGCAATTGACAGAATTGAGCATAGTTATGAGAATATCTAGGCATGATCATGTATATAGGCATCATGTCCGTGACAAGTGGACCGAAATGATTCTGCATCTACTACTATTACTCCACTCATCGACCGCTATCCAGCATGCATCTAGAGTATTAAGTTAAAAACAGAGTAACGCCTTAAGCAAGATGACATGATGTAGAGAGATAAATTCATGCAATATGAAATAAACCCCATCTTGTTATCCTCGATGGCAACGATACAATACGTGCCTTGCTGCCCCTTCTATCACTGGGAAAGGACACCGCAAGATCGAACCCAAAGCTAAGCACTTCTCCCATGGCAAGAACTACCAATATAGTTGGCCAAACCAAACGGATAATTCGAAGAGACTTGCAAAGATAACCAATCATACAAAAAAGAATTCAGAGAAGATTCAAATATTATTCATAGATAGACTTGATCATAAACCCACAATTCATCGATCTCAACAAACACACCGCAAAAAGAAGATTACATTGAATAGATCTCCACAAGAGAGGGGGAGAACTTTGTATTGAGATCCGAAGAAGCCATCTAGCTACTAACTATGGACCCGAAGGTCTGAGGTAAACTACTCACACTTCATCGGAGAGGCTATGATGATGTAGAAGCCCTCCGTGATGACAGCCCTCTTCCGGCAGAGCTCCAGAACAGGCCCCAAGATGGGATCTCGTGGATACAGAAAGTTGCGGCGGTGGAATTAGGTTTTTGGCTCCGTGTCTCATCGTTTGGGGGTACGTACGTATATATAGGGGGAAGAAGTACGTCGGTGGAGCATCGAGGGGCCCACGAGGCAGGGGCGCGCCCTAGGGGGGTGCCCCCACCCTTGTGACTGCCTCCCTAATGCGTTGGCATAGGGTCCAAGTCTCCTGGATCACGTTCGGTGAGAAAATCACGTTCCCGAAGGTTTTATTCCGTTTGGACTCCGTTTGATATTCCGTTTCTTCGAAACACTAAAATAGGCAAAAAACTGCAATTCTGGGCTGGGCCTCCGGTTAATAGCTTAGTCCCAAAAATAATATAATAGTGGAAAATAAATCCCAATATAGTCCAAAACAGTAGATAATATAGCATGGAGCAATCAAAAATTATAGATACGTCGGAGACATATCAGGCATCCCCAAGCTTAATTCCTGCTCGTCCTCGAGTAGGTAAATGATAAAAAGGAATTTTTGATGCGGAGTGCTACTTGGCATAATTTCAATGCAAATCTTCTTAATTGTGATATGAATATTCAGATTTGAAAGATTCAAGACAAAAGTTTTTATTGACATAAAAATAATAATACTTCAAGCATACTAACAAGGCAATTATGTCTTCTCAAAATAACATGGCCAAAGAAAGTTATCCCTACAAAATCATATAGTCTGGCTATGCTCTATCTTCACCACACAAAGTATTTAAATCATGCACAACCCCGATGACAAGCCAAGCAATTGTTTCATACTCTAACTTTTTCAAAACTTTTTCAATCTTCACGCAATACATGAGCGTGAGCCATGTATATAGCACTATAGGTGGAATAGAATGGTGGTTGTGGAGAAGACAAAAAGGAGAAGATAGTCTCACATCAACTAGGCGTATCAACGGGCTATGGAGATGCCCATCAATAGATATCAATGTGAGTGAGTAGGGATTGCCATGCAACGGATGCACTAGAGCTATAAGTATATGAAAGCTCAAAAAGAAACTAAGTGGGTGTGCATCCAACTTGCTTGCACATGAAGACCTAGGGCAATTTGAGGAAGCCCATCATTGGAATATACAAGCCAAGTTCTATAATGTAAAATTCCCACTAGTATATGAAAGTGATAATATGAGAGAGTCTCTACTATGAAGATCGTGGTGCTACTTTGAAGCACAAGTGTGGTAAAAGGATAGTAACATTGTCCCTTCTCTCTTTTTCTCTAATTTATATATATATATATATATATATATATATATATATATTGGGCCTTTTTTATGGCCTCTTTTTATTTGGGCTTCTTTGGCCTCTTTTTTTATTATTTTATTTTCATCCGGAGTCTCATCCCGACTTATGGGGGAATCATAGTCTCCATCATTCTTTCCTCACTTGGGACAATGCTCTAATAATGATGATCATCACACTTTTATTTTTCTTAGAACTCAACAATAACAACTCGATACTTAGAACAAAATATGACACTATATGAATGCCTCCGGCGGTGTACCGGGATATGCAATATGACAATGGTGGAGTGTGTCATAATAAACGGAACGATGGAAAGTTGCATGGCAATATATCTCGGAATGGCTATGGAAATCCCATAATAGGTAGGTATGGTGGCTGTTTTGAGGAAGGTATATGGTAGGTGTATGATACCGACGAAAAGTGAGCGGTATTAGAGAGGCTAGCAAAGGTGGAAGGGTGAGAGTGCGTATAATCCATGGACCCAACATCCGTCATAAAGAACTCATATACTTGTTGCAAAAATCTAGAAGTTATCAAAGCAAAGTATTACGCGCATGCTCCTAGGGGGATAGATTGGTAGGAAAATACCATCGCTCGTCCCCGACCGCCACTCATAAGGAAGACAATCAATAAATAAATCATGCTCCGTCTTCATCACATAACGGTTCACCATACGTGCATGCTACGGGAATCACAAACTTTAACACAAGTATTCTTTAAATTCACAACTACTCAACTAGCATGACTTTAATATTATCACCTCCTTATCTCAAAACAATTATCATGCTTCAATCTTTTCTTAGTATTCAACACACTCAAACGAAAGTTTCACAAATCTTGAATACCAAGCATATTATTATTAAGCAAATTACCATGCTATTAAGAGACTCTCAAAATAATTTAAGTGAAGCATGAGAGATCAATAGTTTCTTTAAACAAATCCACCACCGTGCTCTAAAAGATCTAAGTGAAGCACATAGAGCAAAATCATAATGCTCAAAATATATAAGTGAAGCACATAGAGCAAAACTACATAGCTCAAAAGATATAAGTGAAGCACATAGAGTATTCTATCAAATTTTAATTCATGTATGGCTCTCTCAAAAGGTTTGTACAGAAAGGATGATTGTGGCATAACAAGACACAAATACACAAATAATACAAGATGCTCCAAGCAAAACACATATCATGTTGGTGAATAAAAATATAGCTCCAAGTAAATTACCGATGAAAGTGGACGAAAGAGGGGATGCCTTCCGGGGCATCCCCAAGCTTTGACTTTTTGGTGTCCTTGGATTATCTTGGGGGTGCCATGGACATCCCCAATCTTAGGCTCTTTCCACTCCTTGTTCCATAATCCATCAAAAGAATTCACCCAAAACTTGAAAACTTCACAACACAAAACTTAAAGTAGAAAACTTGTGAGCTCCGTTAGCGAAAGAAACAAAAGACCACTTCAAGGTACTGTAATGAACTCATTCTTTAGTTATATTGGTGTTAAACCTACTGTATTCCAACTTCTCTATGGATTATAAACTATTTTACTAACCATAGATTCATCAAAATAAGCAAACAACACACGAAAAACAGAATCTGTCAAAAACAGAACAGTCTGTAGTAATCTGTAGCTAGCGCAAGGTCTGGAACCCCAAAAATTCTAAAATAAATTTCTGGACGCGAGGAATTTATCTATTAATCATATTCAAAAAGAATTAACTAAATATCACTCTTCAAATAAAAATTACAGCAGTTCTCGTGAGCGCTAAAGTTTCTGTTTTTTACAGCAAGTTCAACAAGACTTTGCCCAAGTCTTCCCAACGGTTCTACTTGGCACAAACACTAATTAAACACAAAAAAACACAACCAAAACAGATGCTAAATAATTTATTTATTACTAAGCAGGAGCAAAAAGCAAGGAATAAAAATAAAATTGGGTTGCCTCCCAACAAGCGCTATCGTTTAACGCCCCTAGCTAGGCATAAAAGCGAGGATAGATCTAGGTATTGCCATATTTGGTAGGCAATCCATAAGTGGCTCTCATGATAGTTTCATATGGTAATTTCATTTTCTTTCTTGGAAAGTGTTCCATGCCCTTTTTAATGGAAATTGGAATCTAATATTCCCTTCCTTCATATCAATAATCGCACCAACCGTTCTAAGGAAAGGTCTACCAAGAATAATAGGGCAAGACGGATTGCAATCTATATCAAGAACAATGAAATCTATGGGCACATAATTCCTATTTGCAACAATAAGAACATCATTAATCCTTCCCATAGGTTTCTTAATAATGGAATCCGCAAGATGCAAGTTTAGAGAGCAATCATCAAAATTACGGAAATCTAGCAAATCACACAAAGTCTTGGGAATAGTAGAGACACTAGCACCCAAATCACACAAAGCATAAAACTCATGATCTTTAATTTTAATTTTAATAGTTGGTTCCCACTCATCATAGAGTTTTCTAGGGATAGAAACTTTCAACTCAAGTTTTTCTTCATAAGATTGCATCAAGGCATCAACAATATGTTCGGTGAAGGCTTTATGTTGACTATAAGCATGTGGAGAATTTAGCACGGATTGCAACAAGGAAATACAATCAATTAAAGAGCAACTTTCATAATTAAATTCCTTGAAATCCAATATAGTGGGTTTAGCAACATCTAGATTTTTATTTCTTTCAATCCCACTTTCATCAATTTCATCATAAAGATCTAAACACTCCGAATTTTTAGAACGCCTTCTAGGTAAAGGAAGATCATATTCAGTTTCATCAAGATTCATATTGCAAAACAAAGATTTAATAGGGGACACATCAATAACTTTTAGATCTTCATCTTGATTTTCATAGGAATTGGAAGAACACGCTTTAATAAAGGCATCTTTGGAAGCACGCATCCTAGCGGTTCTTTCCTTGCACTCATCAATGGAAATTCTCATGGCTTTGAGAGACTCATTGATATCATGCTTAGGAGGAATAGATCTAAGCTTTAAAGAATCAACCTCAAGAAAATTCTATCAACGTTCCTAGCCAAATCATCAACTTTAAGCAATTTCTCTTCAAGCAAAGCATTAAAATTCTTTTGTGAATTCATAAACTCTTCAACACTATTCTCAAATTCAGAGGGCATCTTATTATAATTTCCATAAGAGTTGTTGTAGGAATTCCCATAATTATTAGAAGGATTACTAGGATATGGCCTAGGATTAAAATTCCCTCTATAAGCATTGTTACCAAAATTATTCCTACCAACAAAATTCACATCCATAGATTCATTGTTATTCTCAATCAAAGTAGACAAAGGCATATCATTAGGATCAGAAGAAACACTCTTAGTAGCAAATAATTTCTTAAGTTCATCCATCTTTCCACTCAAAACATTGATTTCTTCTATCGCATGCACTTTTTTATTAGAAGATCTTTCAGTATGCCATTGAGAATAATTAACCATAATATTATATAGGAGTTTAGTAGCATCTCCTAAAGTGATTTCCATAAAAGTGCTTCCCGCAGCCGAATCTAAAATATTTCTAGAAGCAAAATTCAATCTGGCATAAATTTTTTGTATAATCATCCACAAATTCAAACCATGAGTAGGGCAATTACGTATCATTAATTTTATTCTCTCCCAAGCTTGTGCAACATGTTCATGATCAAGTTGTTTAAAGTTCATAATATCGTTTCTAAGAGAGATGATCTTAGCGGGAGGAAAATACTTAGAGATAAAAGCATCTTTGCACTTGTTCCACGAATCAATACTATTTTTAGGCAAAGACAAAAACCAAGCTTTAGCACGATCTCTAAGCGAAAAAGGAAATAGCTTCAATTTAACGACATCATTATCGACATCTTTTTTCTTTTGCGTATCACATAAATCAACGAAGCTATTCAGATGAGTAGCGGCATCTTCACTAGGAAGGCCGGCGAATTGATCTTTCATAACAAGATTCAACAAAGCAGCATTGATTTCACAAGATTCAGTATTAGCAAGAGGAGCAATCGGAGTGCTAAGGAAATCATTATTATTGGTATTGGCAAAGTCACACAATTTGGTAGTATCTTGAGCTATCACGACAAACAAGCAATCTAGCACACAAGCAAACAAGAGCAAACGGGCAAAAGAGGCAAATAGAGAGGGAGGATAGAGAGAGAGAGAGAGAGAGAGGTCGAATAAAACAGCAAGGGTGAAGTGGGGTTGAGGAAAACGAGAGGCAAATGGAAAATAATGTAATGCGAGAGATAGGGATTGTGATGGGTACTTGGTATGTTGACTTTTTGCGTAGACTCCCCGGCAACGGCGCCAGAAATCCTTCTTGCTACGTCTTGAGCTTGCGTTGGTTTTCCCCGAAGTGGAAGGGATGATGCGGCAGAGTAGCATAAGTATTTCCCTCAGTTTTTGAGAACCAAGGTATCAATCCAGTAGGAGGCCACGCTCAAGTCCCTTGTACCTGCACAAAACGATAGCTACTCGCAACCAACGCGATTAGGGGTAGTCAATCCCTTCACGGTCACTTACGAGAGTGAGATCTGATAGATATAATATTTTTGGTATTTTTGGTATAGAGATGCAAAGTAAAAAAGTAAAGGCAAAGTAAAAAGCAAAACAAGATTAAAGTGATGGAGATTGATATGATGAGAATAGACCCTGGGGCCATAGGTTTCACTAGTGGCTTCTCTCAAGAGCATAAGTATTCTACGGTGGGTGAACAAATTACTGTTGAGCAATTGACAGAATTGAGCATAGTTATGAGAATATCTAGGCATGATCATGTATATAGGCATCATGTCCGTGACAAGTAGACCAAAAAGATTATGCATCTACTACTATTACTCCACTCATCGACCGCTATCCAGCATGCATCTAGAGTATTAAGTTAAAAACAGAGTAACGCCTTAAGCAAGATGACATGATGTAGAGAGATAAATTCATGCAATATGAAATAAACCCCATCTTGTTATCCTCGATGGCAACGATACAATACGTGCCTTGCTGCCCCTTCTATCACTGGTAAAGGACACCGCAAGATCGAACCCAAAGCTAAGCACTTATCCCATGGCAAGAACTACCAATCTAGTTGGCCAAACCAAACGGATAATTCGAAGAGACTTGCAAAGATAACCAATCATACATAAAAGAATTCAGAGAAGATTCAAATATTATTCATAGATAGACTTGATCATAAACCCACAATTCATCGATCTCAACAAACACACCGCAAAAAGAAGATTACATCAAATAGATCTCCACAAGAGAGGGGGAGAACTTTGTATTGAGATCCAAAAAGAGGGAAGAAGCCATCTAGCTACTAACTATGGACCTGAAGGTCTGAGGTAAACTACTCACACTTCATCGGAGAGGCTATGATGATGTAGAAGCCCTCCGTGATGACGGCCCTCTTCCGGCGGAGCTCCGGAACATGCCCCAAGATGGGATCTCGTGGATACAGAAAGTCGCGGC
Organism: Triticum monococcum; assembly: GCA_034509565.1. NCBI lineage: Eukaryota > Viridiplantae > Streptophyta > Magnoliopsida > Poales > Poaceae > Triticum > Triticum monococcum. Next base: position 577,914,215 of record CM067847.1, read on the forward strand.
GGTGGAATTAGGTTTTTGGCTCCGTATCTGGTCATTTGGGGGTACGTATGTATATATAGGAGGAAGAAGTATGTTAGTGGAGCATCAAGGGGCCCACGAGGCAGGGGGCGCACCCTAGGGGGGCGCGCCCCCATTATCGTGACCGCCTCTCTGATGCCTTGGCGTAGGGTCCAAGTCTCCTGGATCATGTTCGGTGAGAAAATCACGTTCCCGAAGGTTTTATTCCGTTTGGACTCCGTTTGATATTCCGTTTCTTCGAAACACTCAAATAGGCAAAAAACAGCAATTCTGGGTTGGGCCTCCGGTTAATAAGTTAGTCCCAAAAATAATATAAAAGCGGAAAATAAAGCTCAATATAGTCCAAAACAGTAGATAATATAGCATGGAGCAATCAAAAATTATAGATACGTTGAAGATGTATCATGGGCGGGAGCTATTTCGGGCGAGGAGAGCGTGTTTTGCCGACCATGGTTTATGAATTATTCGGCACATGTCATTTCGGCCGAGGAGAAGGAGCGCTTGGATGAAGTTACGAACCTACCCTCGATGTACAACGGGCCAATTGATGCGTGTCCCACATAGGACGGTAATTTCGCGTCTCCCATTTATTTGCTCGGGCGAATTCCACCGAGCAGAGAGGATGTTTAACGGTTCGTTCAAATTTTGGGAGAACGAGTATCCACGTCTACCATACCAAGTCGATTCGTATCAAATTTTGAAATATTAGCTTGCCACTTTTTTTTAGATGGAGAGATGATGCTCGGGAGTAATGTGTTTTTACATGCTCGTTGCTAGCGATTTACTATATGACAAATAGTTGACCCACTCAAAAACGTGAATCAAACCCAACATGAAATATCTCGATTCAATGAAATAGCTCGTTCAATAGGTCAAAATAGTGAACTAAATCCAAAACCGAACACCTCAATCGAGTAGCATGTTGTATAGTATTATAGTACTCCATGAACATGTTGAAAGTCAAATTAATGAACTTGTTTGATATACGCATATATTCGTTCATGTGTGGATTGCAGACACCATGTTCTCCAATTTAAATATTTGAATGCAAGTTTATATCGAAACATGGTTTATATCAGTCTTTGATGCATAAAACGCGACCTCCCCCTCTCCCAGACTCTTGTTCTCTCTCTCTCTCTCTCACCGACAATCTTCAATTCTGTCGCACGCATCCGACACAAAAACCTTGTTCGTCCCTCTCCCTTTCTATCCATCTCTCTCTCTCTCTCTCTTTGTGTGTGTGTGTGGGGGGGGGGGGGTATTTCTAGTTCGCATGCATATATACACCATCTATATGTCTCTCTTGCACACTATGTATGATACTCTAGCTAGTCCAAGCTAGATATCTTGGGTGCACTCATCGTACACACACAGATTCCTTGGCTCTTTGCCTGTAACTCTCTCACGCACCACTATGTCGTCTCAGAGCTCTTCCCCCCCTCTCTCAAACTCTCCATCCACGTGGGTCACACATACACATGCATATCTCACTCGCACTCGATAGGCCCATCTAAAACTCTATCTCTCCCCCTCGTTCTCTCTCCATCTCACACGCGCACACACACAATCTCATGCCCAGCTAGCCAAGTATGATGGTCTCTCACTCAATTGTAGGCACACGTAGTCCCCCTATATGTATATGACTAGCTAATCTTAGTCTCCATCACAAACATGTGCATGGTCTATCTCAATTTCTCTCGGGGCATCTTTCTATCGCGCACGCACTCCCTCGATCTCCCACCCATATAGTCCCCTCATGATCTCGACGGGATCTCTCTATCACAAACACACCCTCTCTCCCTCCCCATACGTCCATGCCATCCATGTGTCCCTCTCGACCTTTGTTCCTTGTTGGCCACACCTCTATTGGACATGTGCTACAGGGGTGTCTCTCTCCGTTGCAAACAATCACACACTAGCTATCTTCGTGTATCTCCTCGCTTCGGTTTTCCATCTCGGAGATGCATGCGTGATATGTTCGCATAAGAAACGAAAAAACACACACACTCTCTCTCTAATTTATCATTTGTTGTCACTTTCTCTTTCACACACATACTCTTTTTGCACAATTACTCATTCTCCTTCACACGCACTTGATCTGTCTCGACTGAGTCACTCTCCTCGGTCCATAGCATATAGATTTATTGAAAAGTCAAACATCACAAAGTTTGACCATGTACGTGGAGAAAAAGAATTACATCTAGTACGGAAAACATATACCATTAGATTCACCATGAGATGTAGTTTTGTATGATGTATCTTTGGTATTGTAGATATAAATAATATTTGCGTAAACCTGATCAAAGTTTCCAAAGTTTGACTTCTAAAAAATTTAAATGCACTGCATTATCGAGCGGATGGAATATCTCTTTCCCCCTCTCAGCTATCTGACGCACCACTCAGCCTTATCGGGGCTCCTCAATCTCTCTCAAACTTTATTGGCCAGTTTGGTTCGTGACCTGAGCCTCATGCCTTGATGGCCGGTATTGTCTGGTGTGGATGTGAGATGTAAAATATTTCTGCCTGGCCAGGCTTGTGTGGTGCTGAAGCGTTTGGTTCATGCCTAGGCCAGGCAAAGCATCAACGTCCCATCAATCAATCCATGCATCAATTATTTAATGCTAATATCCATCCATGTTGCTGTTAGCCTTGTGGCCACACGACCAGGCGTTCGAAATCGGTCGCCTGGGCCAGGCTACTTGCAGTGTCTAGAGTTCAGCCAAGCTAATTAAAGTGCAAGGGAACCCAGGCCAGGCGGGCTTTCTTTTTCACAGGGGAGCAACCAAACAAGCGTGCATGAAATCCAGCCACAACCCTAGGCCAGGCAAAAGATGCTCAGGACGCAAGCCAAACTGGCCTTATATCTCCCTGGTTCACACATACACATGTCTCGCTCGCGCTATACATATAGACCCATCCAACACTCTCTGCCCTTGTTCCCTCTCCATGTGACACGCACCCCCCTAACTACCATAATCCCTCAATCCATCATAGGCGCAAGCACTCCCCCCTCCTAAGTATGATTATCTCTTACTAGCCAACAAGAACACACGTATTGTCTCCTTCCATCCATATGTCTATCTCGATATCTCTCGGGGCATCTTCTATCGCGCACACACCTTGTCACTCGATCTCCCACCCATGTAGTCCCATCACGATCTCCAGGGGATCTCTCTATGACAAACATACACTCTCTCCTCCCCATGTCTGCATTTTCTTCGTACGTCTCTCTCGACCTCTCTCCCTTGTTTGTCAGACCCCTCTTGGCCACGTGCTAGGGTCTTGCTCTCTCGGTTCCAAACAACCACACACTATCTCCTCATCTTGCCTCCGTTGTTGAAGATGCATGTGTGATATGTTTGCATAAGACACGCACGCTTTTTCTCTACTTTTATCATGTGTTGTCCATGTCTCTTTCACACACGCACACACACTTTTTTCACTCTCTCTCTCTCTCTCTCTCTCTCTCTCTCTCTTTAGGGACCCTGTCACGTCCATAAGCATATGGATGTTTTGAAAAGTCAAACCTCAGAAACGTTTGACCAGGTATATGTGGAGAAAAACATTTACATCTAGAACGATCATTAGATTCATCACAACATGTACTTACTTCATACTATCATTTATCTTTGGTATTGTAGATATAAGTAATTTCTTTATAAACTTGGTCAAAGTTTCAAAAGTTTGACTTAAAAAAATGTTGGAACTACATTATCAAATGAAGGGAGTAGCTCTTTCTCTCTCTCTCTCTCTCTGCTATCTCTCACGGGCCTCCAATCTCACTCGAACTCTCTATACCAACGGATTATACGCTCACTATGTCAGCGTATAGCTTCGTATATTGTTTAGTTCACCGGTCAACCAATCCACATGCTGCCTTGTCAGCTCGTGTTCTGTATCTTCGTGTGCTGGCCCATGTGGCAGTGGGTGAAAATAAGTAAACTAGAGGCCCATCTGACACGCGGTGAAGTAAACAAAGTTGAAACCACTCGGGGTAGCACCCCGCACGCTAGTAAATTGAGGGCCCATTAAGGACAAACTTCTTGCGCGTGAAGGACGCACTCGCGCACAATTCACCACTGTGCGGCGGCATGCACAGAAGGACGCACTCGCGCACACCCAGCACACGTGTACACCGGCGTCGCCGCCGGTTGAGATGGACGGCGAGGCAGCCAACAAGCGGAGGCGGCTCGAGCCAAAACTGCATCCGGCGAGCCTGGACTTCATCAGCAACCTCCCCGATGACACGTTGCTCGTCATCATCGGCCTCCTCCCCACCAAATCTGCCATGCGAACCGCCCTACTCTCCCGGCGGTGGCGCCCCCTTTGGCGCTGCGTCCCCCTCAACCTCACGTCGACAGCTTCCTCTGCGACGGGGATTGCAAACGCATGGCCGCAGTCTCCAAGATCCTTTCATCGCACCCTGGACCAGCCAAACGCCTTGACATCCGCATGTTCAGTACCACCTGCAAGGTCCAACCCAAGTTCGACGAGTGGTTCTTATCCCCCGCCCTAGATTAGCTCGAGGAGCTCAGCTTTGAAGCTGCACGATGTCACTCTCTGCCGCCGTCTGTGCTCTGCCTCACGCCAACGCTGCGCCGCGCCAGCTTCAGCTCCTGCTATCTTCCCCAGTTTAATGCCGCGCCCGCTCTTCTTCTCCCTCAACTCAAGCAGCTCGACCTCTTTGACGTTGTCATCTCAAAGAAGGCTATGGAGCACCTGCTCCGCAGCTGTACTACGCTCGAGTACCTTCGTCTTGAGCAGATCCACGGGTTCATTAGCCTCCACATCGCCTCAACGAATCTCCGATGGATTTATGTGTCTTGCTGGCCCCGCAACAAGACATCAATTGGGAAGAGATCACTCCAGCTGTTCCACGTTATGGTTATTGAGAATGCGCATTTCCTTGAGAGATTTCTTGTATCGGATCTAGAAGGTCCAACAAAAATCAGGGTCATTGACGCGCCGAAATTGACAGCGTTGGTGTACTCGTCTGCCAAATTCTCCGAACTCTTTATTGGATCCGTAATTGTTCAGGTACAACACTCATCTTCTTCTCCGTCTTCTTGAAATTCACATTTTTAAATGTCTTCTTGATGTATTTACGACCGTCTTCCAGAAAATGATTCCCACAAGCTTGACCCAGTCCATGCGCACAGTGAAGATCTTAGCACTAAAATCTATCGGCCCCAATCTGGATCAAGTTGTTGGATTCCTTACATGCTTTCCGTGCATGGAGAAGCTACTCATCGAGGTGAAACTTCTTTCCTAGAAGTAAACGGTAATCACAACGTAGCTCAATTTTTTCGTAATTTTCCCAAATTACGATGACAAGTGTAGTGTTCAAAACTGCATCTACGCACTGCACCGAAAGAAATGTTTTTAGTTTTTTTTCTCACATGATCACCTGCATCGTTTTTATGCTGTACTACTATAGTAGCCTAGGCTAGTCATAGTGGAAAGTAACTTAGACTACTCCAGTAACTCTATGGTTACCCTAAGAGCAAGTACTACCTCCGTCCTGGTTTACTCTCCCAATTTTGTAGTATCAAAATTTGACCATAGATTTAACTGACAAAATGTTAATGCATGTCACTAAGAACTATATCGTTGGATTCATATTTGAACATAATTTCAAATGGTGTAATTTTTAGTGACATGCATTGGTATTTTCTTAGGTAAATCTATGGTCAAAATTTTATAGTAAATACGAGGTAGTATTACAAAAGTGGGCTATGTAGGCCAAAACATGTGCCAAATTCACTTGTGATGCATTTGGCATCGATGCCCCTCCATTGCTCACCTGGTGTCCCAATCTGGATCACCTACTTTGCTCCCAGTACTGTTTCCCGGCCATCTCAGGTGCCACAGTGTCACCAAAATGCCAAGGCGCTGATGTCATTTTATTTTGGTTAAACTGCACAAACAATTATGAAGACAAGAGGAAAGGTCAAGAGTGGGCACCTCCTCCTCCGGCTGTTCTCTTGAGGAGGTCTGTATGTTTGTCTCTAAAGCCTGTCGACTACATACCTGACATCATGATGTAGTGTTAAGTCATTTCCTTTTGTACAGTGTCACTGAATTGTCAAGGCGGTGATGGCATTTTATTTTAGTAGAACTGCACAAAATTTTCTTAAAAGAAGAGGAAAGGTCAGGACTGGCTCACTTTTCCAGAAAAAACTATGTATGCCTTCCTGACATCAGTCGTTGTTGCTTTATTTATTCCTTCAAACAAGTGGTTAGAAACAGTCTTGCTACCTTTTCCCATTAAGAAATTGGAATGCTTATATTTGTGAGTCTATGCTTCAACTAGTACCACTTTTAGAGTAATCACACTTTCAATATCTATGCAAACAGGGATGCTTGATTTTAGTGGAACTGCACAAAAAGTCCAGCTGGTTCAACATGAGGAGCATGTTTTTTTCCAAACCTTTATATCCAATTGGTGGCACTATGAGTTGTTCATTATGAAGGTACATGGTTTGCTACTATCTTGCTACTGTTTTTGTACTGTCATTAGATAGTAATACTAGTGGTTTGCATGTGAATATATTGGCAGGGTGGACCTACATTGGAGGTGCAGGACAGGATTCAATGATTGGATGCTCAATTTCGGTTGTATCAATTTCACCTCTTCCATCACTGCGAACATTGATATCCTTGGTCTGATGAAGAATAGGCGCTATATTTCTGCTCTGAACTAGCAAATCAATTTAGTATGAAATTGTCCAGGGCAAAACATAACTGTATCAGATTGTCCAGTGCAGAACATGACAGATGCTAAGCGGAAGAGACATGTTTAAACCGAAAATACATGGGGTGGTATATGTTTACTAGCTGCTTGATATTTGTGCAGACAGAGATGTCTGCCCGTTGCTATTTGGCAAACAAACAAAGTGCCCGCAATTTTGGTTGAACTACACAAGAGAATAGTATAGTCACTTCATGCAGTACCATTTGAAAATAGACACACAAAGATTGGATAGTCACTTCATGGACTGCAGAAAAGTAGTATTGTACTATTTATTGGCCAACACTAGGTGCTTCATTGCTTTGGTCTGATTATACAATGGGCATCATTTTGCCTAAGTTAAAGTTTCTATTCCAAAAATAGTCTCGCCGTGTGATCAAGAGAAGACCAAATCATATTGCAGTGGATGTTCCTCCATCATGTGTGGTTCATTCTCATGGTTCCAGCTGTTGGTGAAACCACTTACGTGTGCAAGAGGAATTGTAGACTTCACAAACAAATTTGTCTTTCAGTTTGTATTGAATATTGGCCAAGAGAAGCATCCATGTTAGTAGGAAGAACAGATGTTTTTCTAGATCTTTGCTCTTGGAGCTACATATTTGTATATGATCTGTGAATCATTGAGATGCATTAACATGTTGATCCTATGTATGGGAATCGTACTAGTTAGTTTTAGTTGCGACGCAAGATCCGAAGTGGCTGATCTTTGCTTTTGGAGCTACATATTTGTATATGATCTGTGAATCATTGAGATGAATTAACAGTTACTTATTTCTGTTCGCTCAGTGTTTACAAGTTACTGATCGATCACTAGCTAGCCTACAAATGCGCTCTTGGCAGTTTTATTGGCGACGCAAGGTGCAAAGTGGCAGTTTTTTGAATAAAAATGCCTACCTCTGAAGAAACTGACCGGCTACACTATCGATCATACACGGATAAAAATGCCTACCTCTGAAGAAACTGACAAGCTACACTATCGATCCTACACGGATAAATAGCGGATCACGCACGTACTACCTCCTTTCCGGTTTGCAGGGCTCAATTCAAGAAACGACCTACTCGATCCTACATGAATAAATAGCGGATCACACACGTACTAGTACCTCCTTTCCGGCTTGCAGGGCTTAATTCAAACCTCTCACCAACCAAGGTACTCCCTCCGTCCGGGATTTATTAGTCCCGTGAGCAAAGCAGCAAGACAAGGCATGGCAATAATTAACGACATGCAGAAGTTTAAGCCTAATTAATTCCAGTGATTTAAGTGGCTGCATGCGTGCCCTCGGCTGCGACTCGTTGCATGCTGCTTCGCGTACTGCCTGCGAGCGATTCTGAGTGCCTGCATGCAGCCGGCCGTAATTAAGGCAGCTAACTGATGCGAAAAAAGATACGCTTCAAATCCGTGGAATCATTATTGACAAGGAGGGATATGATTCGAGTGCACTCATTTAACCGCCATGTCGGCGTGCGACCCAGACGGGACGGGATGGCACAATCATAATTTTAGTTTCTCTAGTTTTCCATGGCAAGCTGGCTCACTAAGCCATTATGCATTGAATTCCGATGACCGTCGCGCTACCTTTCGTCTATAAGTACTGTTTCCCGGCCTTCTTAGGTGCCACCGTGACCCAACTCGCCATATCCTCATAAGCCCCCACCGGCCCGACGTCGCTCGCCATGTCTGCCATGCCCCCGCCCATCCGCGGTAGGCGACGCCGGAGGCGGTCACCGCCGGAACTAGTGTTCGGGTTTTCACCGGAAGGCAGACGGAGGGAGGAGGCATTCTATCTGTCTTTAGATGGCAATGCGGAGATCGAGGAGTTGTTGGAGTTGACGGAGGGAGGTGCCAAATTAACTCACGCAATGAAAAAACACTGTGTGGGAGAGAGAGAGGACTGAGGCAATAAAAACACTTGTTTGGGAGAGTGAGAGGCTGGTGTAGTTGGTTTGATTGATTTGTTTATACATGTGGGTCTGTGTGCACGGCGGTGCCAACTCTCTCACATCGCGAGAGCAGTGCCAAAATCTTTTGATTTGACATCGATGCCTGTTATGTGGCATACTTTTGCGAAATATGGCATCGGCCACATAGTGGAAGGCAACAAACGCCCAAGATCTTCACGTGCTCCTAGTTAAATGAGAGGAAACAGATAGATAGAGAGAGAGAGAGAGAGAGAGAGTGAGTGAAAAAATATCACTAGCCAGCCAACCCTATCGTATGAGCGAATGATATTGGTACCTCTTGATGACATGACAATCTTATGCATCCAGCTGTTCTAATATGTTCTCTTCTTTTGCAGATAAAAAAAGACCCGAAAATGAAAAATGTGCTGCACTATAACAATCTCATCGAATGCCTTGATCTCCATCTTACAGAAATTGATTTGATCGACTACCGAGGCAGCACATCTGAGATTAAATTGGCCAGGTTCTTTGTTCTGGAGGCAAGTGTGCTCAAGGTAATGAGGTTTGGCGTTCTCTGGTGCAACAATGAATGGCGTGCTGATCACCGCAAGCGTCTAAGCCTAAATGACAAAGTCTCCGCAGAAGCTGAATTTTTTTTGAAACATCAAGTGGCCAGAGACTCGAAAACTTATTTGCCCATTAGTGACTTGTCAGGGCGGTGGATTTTAGTTTGTACGATAATGCTGCATCCACCTAAAGTAACAAAAGTTCTTACGTAAACTTCCAAGTAATTCCCTCTTCGTAGGTGCAGCATTATTCCTAACATTTGTAATATCAGTTTGAAACTTATAATATTGCCGTGTCCTATTCCTGCATTTTCAAAATCTTGCGAATCAAACAGGTCCTGAGTTGGTGATGATGTTGTGCCTCCCATCTTTCACCAATAGCCGTCGGATCTAGATCTGACGCATACAAACCAAGCTTCTCCATTTTTGCAAAAAGATGCCCGCACTTGTTCCCTATTTACAAACAACTCCTTATCTCTCACAATCGGCCTCATCTCCTCCCCACCACATCTAGGAGTAGAAGGCCGTGGAAAAATCTGGCGCGATGGCCGTTGCCAGAGCCGTCGACCCCCAATCTTGGTGTTTCGTGCAATGCACGGGCATCTACGCATGGGAAATTATGTCGAACAGGGCTAGTTGTAACCAGGCTAGCTCTACAGCCATGATGATAGTGACTGCAGACGGTGAGGCTGACTATGGTATGCTGAACACGGCGCCTATACTCAGGTGTCATCTCCGGCGCAGGGTCTTGTCACTTCACTGTGAGGGGCAGCACGTAATAATTTGACCAACGGGTAGTACAGTGCTAGTACTCCTACTACTACATTGGTAGTACTACTACTAGTACTAGTAGCACCACCGTCTGGATTTAGGAGTACTACCACGTCCATCTGGATTTTAGTATTTGACTAGCAATATCTAGTAATGCATGTCACCAAAAATGTACTAGTCCCTCTGTAAATAAATACATGGCGTTTTATTCCTATCGGCGAGAGAACTTAATGTTTTTTTGCTACTCCTAACTAGAGTACTAATAGGATTACATGCAATGAACTAAACACTGCATGTCATGTTTGGTAGTCTCAAGTCATTGAAAGCATGCACGGCCCACATCTCTCATTGGTTGATATGTCACGAAATAAGAAACAAGGAGGGAGTTAATGCACCGTGCCTAAGTATTTTGGGATTATTTGGTTTTCGTAAGGTGACTTACACAACATTTTTGTTTACATGCATTAACATTTTATTAGTTAAATCAAAGGTCAAAACTTGGTGCAAAATGCAAAGGGGACCAATAAACCAGTAAAAATGAAACTTCTCTCGTTTGGCCCCAACTAGAGGTTCGGTGAGATGACTATACTGCACCAGCACAGAGGGGGGCGCAGCTTCATTGACTTACGACAACTGCCTTTGGGTGAATGACACGTGGCCCCAGGGGGTGGCTGGCCCACCTATCATACAGCCAAAGGCAAGTGCAGTAGAGGGCCGAGGAGTAGTATGAAATCCTACGCACCTACGCACGCTAACCAAGGGCTGAGTGATCACTCGAATCGCAAGATCAGTTGACTAGAAGCTACGCTAGACCCATGGAAGCCATGAGCGCGAGCATCAGCCGGCTGTGCCAGATGGTCTACAACGCCGGCCTGTGGCCCGGCACCGAGGAACGTCTCCAGGTAGTATTGCTTGAGGCCTCCAGGGCGAGGGGCCGCTTGGACGACAGCTTCGTCTCCTTGTTCGACGAGGTCCTCATCGGTTTCCTCGACAAGTTCACCGTCATCAAGAAGCTTGCGGACGACTTTGACGTAAGCCTCCAGCCGACGCGCCCAGGCTTTGCGATGCCCGCCACCCTCAACGGCCACTATGGTAACAACCTCTTTGACGCACTGGTGGCCCTGCGACTGCCCGCCGTCACGCCGGAGAATGTCCACCTCGAGGTCGCGCTCGCCGCGCAGCGCCTGGTGCAGCAAGACACCATTGACAGTCTACGTGTAAATCGTCCACAAGGACTACTACATGCAAGAGGAGGACGATAGGACGCTAGCCTTCTTGGAGCGCAGGGCAACCTTGGACGGCACTGTACATAAGCACGTTGAGCTCGCCGCCAACGCCGCTGTTCCTCACACGTCGGTTGGTGACCCGGTGCACTAGGGCGTGAGGATGTCGTTGAACGTTGATGGATCCGTATGAATTTTTATCTTTCCGTCAAATCCATGTAGTAGTATATGATACTACAGTAATTATCTTACCTTTCGCATCAACTTCATAATTTTCATATGTACTCCATGCATGAACGGCGCCAGAACCAAACTTCTCATTACTCTAGGCAAAATCATTATTTTCTATCTATTGGTTGCGCCATGGAGCAGAACCAAATTTTACAAGTTACGAGTTCAAAAGGAAAAGCCTACCGTGTTCGCGTCGCACCCCCACACGGTTGGTCCGGCACGCCGCTCAAGCGGGAATGCGTGCAGTGTTGCATTTTCACTTACAAGTGTGACCGCAATTGAGCAAACCGACTATCGGCAAACCCCCACCCCGCCCACCGCGCAATGGCTGAGAAAACAGGAGGGAGAAGAGATGGCTATAGCACGGACTCCAAGAAAATTGGTGTCGGATGGGACTCGTGTGGGTGGCGTGTGCCGTACTGCTAGACGTGAATGCTAGTTATGGCCCATGCCACCCCACTATATCGAGCCTATATCGAGGTACGTAGAACAAATTTCCTGCAGTCCGTGCTCAGCCCTCCTCTATCTCTCTTCTCAGCTAGCCAGCGGACGTGCGGAGCCCATCGTCTGTTTGCTCACATGCGGCCCCACATGTCAGTGAAAACGCAAGAGGACCCACTGAACCTGCACATCTTTCACCTCGACGTGCTGGTGATGAAAAACAAATACAATAAAGATCTTCGGTGGCCGCTTTTGGAGTTACTCAAGAGTAGTAAGATTCTATTTACAGTTTAACCCAAGATGCACATCTCGTGGCTTCAACTACCACTCTATTTTCTTTCATGACACGACCTGGATGCTGGATGTCCCACATGTCGGCAAAAGGAGGAAGAACTCGGCCAAATCTTCGGTTCTGCTCTTGGATTAGACTAGTTGTGCTAACTTAAAAAATTTATTGTGTACTCCCTCCGTTCCAAAATACTTGACTTCCATTTGTCCAAAAATGGATGCACCTATATACTAAGACATGTCTAGATACATATATATTTTGACAAATAGAAGGCATGTATTGTGCAACGGAGGGAGTAGAATGGATGCAAGTTTTTGTATTGGGAAGAAGAGTACATCCATATATTGATAGAGCGCAATTTAGTAGATGTTCTATCACTTTTAGCTAGCACAGATGCAAGATCGAGCCTCCGCGGATCAACAATGAATGCATCGAGAAGGCACTAATCCAACTTACAGGAGTAGTAAAATGTATTCTTATGGTTCTTGTTTTCTTTGGTCTTTCTTTTCTAGTCAAAATTATCGTTGGAGTTCGTGCAAAACGGAGGAGCGTTTGGGGTCATGCGTTGGAGTTGGCCTTACAAGTGGGACCGCAGTTAAGGAAACCGACTATCGGCAAACCCCCACCTCGCTCGCCGCGCGATGGCTGGAGTTAGAGAAATGACGAGGCTGAAGAGATTGCTCTAGCACGGACTCCAAGAAATAATATGGTGTCAGATGGATGTCGTGGTGGTGGCGTGTGCCGTACTCCTGGACGTGAATGCTTGTTCTGGCCCATGCCACCCTACTACTCATACTACTTACTCCTACTATATAGTACTAGTATCGAGGATTCGAGGTGTTGGTTACGTACAATGAACACATTAACATATGGCTACAGTAAAAACACCAGCCCGACGCGCGAAGCATGTGAAGCTAGTACAAATTTAGAGAAGCGACTCGAAAGCCATTCATAAATTTAGTAAGTTTATCACACGCATATCATTTTATTACATACAACAGGTCATCAACCCACATCGACAACGAGGATACATTATAAATACTAAAGTTTTAACCACACAACAAATAACAAGCAATGAAATGAACTTCAACTCAACCATTCCTCGGTGTTGGAAACGCTTGCTTTGAACCACAAGTCATTCTCTGGGATGGGCCATCGATTGTCGATCTGGAAACCAACGCAGGACTGATCATCCAGGCTGAAGCGGCCTACTATATCAGTACCAGGGTCGGGAACCGCCCAAATGTCGGAGGTATAGACACAGTTGCTTCTCATAAATGGTACTGTTAACGTTGTGTCAACAGCAATTGGATCGCCTTTCACCATTATCGGATAGTTTTGTCCAAGGAAGAGCGAGTTTTCTCCAAGACTATCAATTATGTACCAGGGAGAAGGAGTTGGCGCTAGCACACTAGTATCCATCCCGAATACCATGCAACGGGTGTTGGAATAGGTCCGGAGAGTGCGACCATGGGAGACTACACCTGCTTCCTTAGCAGTAACATCATCAGTGGGCTGTATACACACAAGAAGAGGTGATCCATCGGAATTAGTTGCCAGGCGCCACAGAGTATATGGGCACTGCTCGTCCCCATGCTCGTGATCATCACCATCGTCATCTCCCCCTTGGTTATAAAATTTTTCAAGTATAGGTGGTGGGATGTTCACAGGACCTTGGAAACACAAGAAGAAGGTTAATTAGTAAAGGGAAACTTGCTAACCCGCATGCATGTGGATGAAACAATTATAATTACGATGGAATACAAACATACCGAAACTATGAGGATCCCATGCAAAAACAGTGCCACTAGTGGTGGCAGCAAACACAAGGCCCTCGTATTGAATTGCATCACAGTACTCATCCGTGTACAGAAATTGATTTTTGAGCAATGTCCATCGAGTCGAACCACAAAGGACGGCAACAAGCTTGTCGAAGATAGCAACAACTTGATAGTTGTTGTAATTCCAAGAGCGGTTGGGAACTCGACAAATTGCTATCTTCCGTAGAAGACAGTCACAATGATCGTATTTGAACATGCGTACAATACCGGTGTGCTCAACCTCTGGGCAGTGTGCTGAGATTTTTGGAAGTGGAACCCGGTCACAAGTGTAGACATTCGCAAGTTACCACTCAAAGTTGGACCCAATGTAAACAACCCAATCTCCATTTGCGCCCGCCCAAGCCTTACCCTCAAGCGATGGCATCTTAACATCATACGTATCATTATCAAGTGGCATCAACTGGCACAGGGCGAGGCCTCCGTCGTGCCGGCGCCAGTCATCAGGGTCACGGCGAAGAAGATAGGGGAGATCAAACCGCTCCTTGACTCTTGGGTTCTTTGTAATGATGTTATTAGTTGAGTCGAGAATGGGCTTGAACGAACCTGCCATGCTAGCCGAGGTGATGACGTCGCACCGATCATTGAGTTCCTCCACCACGTCATCTTTCAGATCGGGGCAAGAATAATGGGGTCATTTCCGGCCTGTTCCCTCCATAGAGAAGACGATCGAACAATGGCAGAAGAAAGGGTGAAGGGCTGAAGGAAAATGGAGGAGGGAGAGGAAGAGCGTGAGACAGCAGTTCCAAATCGAGAGGGAAAAGCGAAGAGTCGGTGGACAGTTGTGAGTTTGCCACGGTTCACGAAGAGGCGCCCCAGCCTACATAGCTGTCAGATTCCGGGTTCCGGCAGACCCTTAAGGTTAGAACACTGGGGTGCGCGCGGAGATTACGCCTTCTACCTCCCCGCCTCGCAAAGATCTAAACTACTAAAAGAACTGCACAAGGGACACAAGATTTATACTGGTTCGGGCCACCGTTGTGGTGTAATACCCTACTCCAGTGTGTGGTTGGTGGATTGCCTCCTGGGGCTGATGATGATGAACAATACAAGGAAGAATAGCCTCGCGAGGGTCTATTCTTGGCTGGGGTGATGAACTGCTAGGAGGAGTTCAGCCACCCTTCTCTTTCTCTCTCTCTCTTTCTCCCCCTTACTCTTACTAGCCAACCAAACGAACGAACCGAACCGAACCCCTTGCGACGCGGGCGGCTGGCCCTATTTATAGAGGCCCTGGTCCTCTTCACAAATATTGAGCGGGAAGGGAGCCAACAATGGCGGGCTAATTTGAAGGGGGGCAGCAAGTATCAACTATCCTGACAAAAGCGGTCTTCGCCTGCGCAAAGCTCTAGTGATGACGCCGTCCTGGGCTCCACGGTGACCTCCGTCTCGTAGTCCTCCTGGTCTTGGTCTCGTTGCACCGAAATGGCAACCTTTGCCTGATGCCTCGGTACTCCGCAGCTGCCCTTGCCCCCTTTGCGCCAAAGAGGAAAGAAGGACGCTTCGCGCCCTGGCACCCGCCTGGCGCCCTGAGTCGTCACGGCTTGCGTCACGGGCACCTCGCGAGGTACCCCGCCTTGATCTCTCCGCCTCCTCGCGAGCCAGCCTGACGAGGCCGTGCCTAAGGAAGCTCCGTGTCGTCCGCCTCGCGAGGCTTGGCCCCTCGCGAGGGTCTTGAGTCTTGTGTTGATGAAGATGGGCCGTGCTGGGCCTCCTTTGATCCACGCTGCAGGCAGGCAAGTCTGGGGACCCCCGTTCCTAGAACGCCGACAGTAGCCCCCGGGCCCAAGGCGCGCCCGGACTTGGCCGTGCCGAGAGGCGAAAGGGCAAGGGTGAAGTGCCGCGGGCCCTAACAGCCTGCGGCCTTGGGCGCCGCGTGGCAGGTGATTGGACATCAGTGCCTCAGCAACCGCGCAGGTCGATAAAGGAGCGGCATCTGCCCAGACTTTGCCTTTTGCTTTCTCCGATTGCTGCTCAGATCCCCTTTCTTGCGCCTCCCCTTTCTTCCTCCAAACTTCCAGATCTACTCCGGCTGCATGACCTAGGAAGCCATGGCGCCTCGCCAGCCTCCGGCCGAAGCTTGGTACTCTCCTGCTCTGGACTTGCCGAATGTGTCCAAGGCTGGCCTTGCCCGGCTGCGCCAGATGGCGGTGGCGCAGGGCATCAACGTGACGAAGGTGTTCAAGGCCAGCTCCGCCACCCCTGAGGGCCAAGGGAGCATCTTTTATCCTCTCTTTGTAAGCTCCATTGCTGCGGGCCTGGTGCCTCCCTTCTCCGAGTTCTTCTTCTTTGTCCTCCGCCATTACAACTTGCAGGCTCTGCATCTCCACCCCAACTCCGTTCTTCTTCTGGCGATCTTCGCTTACTACTGCGAGGCCCACGTAGGGGTGCAGCCTTCAGTGGCCTTGCTGCGCCACTACTTCTCCCTCTGGATCACTCGCGGTTCTCCTTCCGCATGCGCGGGCTTTGTCGCGTACGGCGGCACCATTGCCATCTCGAATCCCGGGAAGAGGATTGAGGGCTTCCGGAGCAAGTGGGTCTTGGTGGATGCCGGGCGTGTCCATCCTAGGCTGATCTTGCCCGCGGAGCCGCCCGCGAGCTCCGGCGATTGGGGCCGAGCGGAGCTCACGGACCCCCACGCAAAACTGGTGTTGGAGAAGATGGACGCGGACCTGAGGCCGGCCAGCACGGCGGCGGCGAAGTTGACCAGTGCGTCACTGCTGAAGGAGTTCCTGGAGCACCAGCTGGCTCCACTCCGGCGGTACTCACCTCCGATGTGGAGGCCTCATCCGAGCCCCGCGGCCTTGAGCGATGAAGATTTGGCCGCGGTCCTCCAATCTCTGGTCGGGGGCGAGGTGGCAAGGTTGGAGGGCGCTCCCAAGCTCTTGTTCCTTCACGACGACTGGGAGCAGGTGGTGAAGTCCATGCCCGTTTTTAACGGGGACGGGCTCGTGCCTGTGGCGGCTTCCGAGGGACCGGTGGACGTGCCCTTCGGCGACTCCAGCGAGGAGGAGGACGAAGAGGAGCGGGGAAAGGGGCCCGACTCTGAGGCGACCGATGGAGAGTCGAGGGCTCCCCTCCCCCGGCGCAGGCCCCGCAGTCTCCGCCTTTCTTCGAGCGATGATGAAGAGGATGGAGACGAGCAGGCCGGCGGGAGCTTGCCCCTGATCCCGAAGAAGGACAGGACCGGGCTAATCTCCCGCGGGCCTGCCCCTGCCCCGAGGCAGTCTGCAGACGCACCTTCTGCTTCCGAGGTCGACCCTTCCAGCCGGCTGTCAGGCTTCAAGTTTGGCCGGAGGCTGCCCGAGCTCACCGGCGATGACCCGTAAGTGCCCGGCCCTTGTCTTTATTTCTTGTTTCGCTGCCGAGGCTTGACGTTCGCATCTCTTGAATAGGCTGGCGCCCGCGACGAAGAAGCCGAAGGGGGCTCCTGATGCTCCATCCGCGGCGGCGCCTCCGCCTGTGGAGGAGGGTGACCGTGGCACGCGGGCTTCTCCCGCCCGGTCGTCCTCGCGAGGTGAGGTCGAGCTGGCTGGGGTGAGCTCAGCCCCCATGGCCCAAGTGACTCCTCTGGTGCCTTTGCCCACTGCCGCCACCACAGCCGCTGGGGTGCAGCAGGCTCCACCTCAGGAGGCTGTGGTCTTGCCGTCGCCGCCTTCTTCCCCCATTCCAACGACTGTTGTTTCTCCAACTCCTCCGACCGTTCTGGAGCATGCTGTTGCTGGACTGGACCGGCTTCGGCAGGATCTTCTTGGCGCCGACCCTCGCCTGGTGGCCCGGCGCTTGGAGCTGGCTTTAGGATTGATTCGCTCCGACTCCTCGATCCGGGTAGCGCTGGTTCAAGCCTCGACGACCTGCGATGAGGATAGGCAGGCCATCCTTGAGACGAAGGATGCTCGAGACGCAGCCCTGGGGGAGGTGATCGCAGTCCTCAATCGTTGCAAGGCGCTGGAGGACGAGCTGCAAGTCCTGCGGGACCAGCTCGCGAAGGAGGTTCATCTTCGCCAGGAGCAAGAGGGAGGCATGAAGGCTCGCGAGGTGGCCATTGAAGACCGGGAGGCCAAGCTCAAGAAGCGCCGCGACCGCCTAGGTGCGCTGGGGAAGGAGCTGGAGGCGACGAAGGTCGAGCTGGACAGCAAGGCCAAGGTTCTTGCCGAGGATCGCGTGGCCTTCGCAGACATGGATAAGAAGGCTCGTGCTTCGCTGAAGATGCTCTACGCCAGTGGCCTGGAGAGCCCGTTGGCCGGCGCCGAGGACGGCCCCGCCAAGCTGCTTCCCTTCCTGGTTCGTGCTCTTGAGGATGTCACCCTCTGCCTTGGCCCCATGGCCGAGGCCGAGGCGCGTGTCTTGTCTTCTGTTGTGCTGACGCGGGTCTTCACCCACATCTACCTTCGCGACCCCAGCGCCGACCTCGACAGCCTGCTGGAGCCAGTAAGCGGCGAGGGTGCTGCTGCCGCTGCCAAGGCCGTGAAGGGTCGCGCGGAGGCTCTGCTGGGGAAGTTCCGGGCCTTCAGTACCAAGTCGAAGCAGGATGTTTCCGGTTCTGCTACTCCGTGAGGCGGGGCCACCCGCGCTGCTCCACCGCTGCCAAGTCACTCCGCTACTTCTCCTACCCTGCTTTTAATTCCTGCATCATGCATCATGCCTCGGGGAGGCATTTAAACTTGTGTTTGGTATTGAGACAACAGTATGGACTGTAATATTTGCTTTTAAGTTCCTTGAATTTTATGCTTTCCTTCCCTACTTGCTTGTGTTCTACGCCGGCAGAGCCCGGCCCCGCGCGTACCTCACCCAGCATTAGCCCCGACCGGAAACTAGGACGGGACCAAAGGAGTGAGGGGCTACGGAGCCAGTTAGGCTCCTAAGTCGCGATGCTCAGGAGTCCCCCTTGGCGCACGAACAACAAGTAGGGAGGTGTGATGTAGGTGGATCTTCCGTTTTACGTCTGCAGAGCCCGACTCCACGCGTACCTCACCCAGCATCAGCCCCGACCGAAAACCAGGATGGGACCAAAGGCTGGGCCCCTCGCGAGGGTCTTGAGTCTTGTGTTGATGAAGATGGGCCGTGCTGGGCCTCCTTTGAGCCACGCCGCAGGCCGCAGGCAGGCAAGTCTGGGGACCCCCGTTCCCAGAACGCCGACAACATCCGTTCGAAAATACTCATACTACTTGCCGTCGTCTCACTGATATGTTGGAACGGGACCACATGTCAACGAAACATGGTGTGTAATTTCTCGTGCAAAATGCGATCTGGCTGCGTTGGCCCGAGGTGCCGCATTAGTTATCGACCTTTATTTTTTTAATGGTGTGCCGATCAGTTTTGAAGCACGACTAACTGGTACTGTATGCAGAGAAAATATAAACTACTCTACCACTACCCCACCTCCAATACTAGTAGTATAAAAAAGATATATAGGCTGGAGCTTCAGCGCTTTCTTGCTAAGGGCTGCCCACTTGCTTCTCACACTACCACCCTCTCTCCAGATCTAAAAAAGACGGGCCCTCTCTCCCTCCTCACAGGTGGTCACAGATCCGTCGGGGAAGAAAAGGACGTGCAGCGTTGACGCACTCGTTGTCGGCGAGCGAGGTCACGCACTGACGACAAGGCCGTCCTCTTAGACCTAGCGCCTGAGCGGGATGGCCTCCGTCCCCAAGCTCGCTGCCGTAGTGTGTGCGGAGGACGACGACCATGAGCGAAGCCACTTCCCACCGACCCTCAGGTATGCTACCTCTTTTCGAGCCATAACCTTGTTCTATTGCCCCGTCTGCTACGTCGTTGCATGTGGATCTTTTTTACACTCCACCATCTTCCCAATTTGCCATCCTCTACTCTGCTGGCCACGCAGATGAAAACCATAATTTGCACTATTAAAGGAAACCCTACTTCATGCAGACTAATCCATGTCTGGGTTGAATAAGGAAAGGAAGGGAGACTGTACTGTCCAGGAGAGTAGGCATCAAACCCACATCTAGGTTGAAAAGGGGAAAATCAGTAGCTAAGGAACGAGTCTCGTGTCTCTTGGTTGAATAAGGGTAGAAAGGTATGACAACGCAATAGAGAATGACCAGGTCGATCGGTTTGTTGTCCTTGCATAGGAAAAAGGTGGCTAAAGAGAACAAAAATGGGACGTAATCCACATATGCTGCTTGGATATATTTTTTTCTCTGGGCAACCATACCTCCCTCACCACTATGCGTCCGTGGAGGTACATCGTACTGGTGCGCCCACTGTCCGAATGGGCCTCCCATGCTCTTATTGCCACTTTTTTTTGCTGTTAGTATAACGCCAGCAGTCAAGTCAAGCAATGCTACTACTAAAGTGATGCCACATTTAACTAATGCCGCTCTCATTCTAATGCCACCCATAAATTTAAGCAATGCCATTTAATGTCACTAGATTATTTCAGGGTTAGCTATTTTTTTGTGACTGGGAACTGTGGGGGAACCCCCCACAGCATTTAACTTTAATTAAAAGCATAAGAAACAATGTACAAGGATTACACGGGGTAATCAGGAGAAAGAGAAAACAAAGAAAGAGAACTAATGTACTGAAACATCAAAAGAACCTCAAGGGGTAAGAATGAAATCCATTTGAGCAAGTCCTCCTTGTATCTAGCCTTCACTCTGTGCTGCATTAGTGTAATATCATGGATGAATGCACTTCTCCATTTATTAAAACTTTGTCTCTCATGCCTGAACACTTTTGCATTCCTTATTATCCAGATGTTCCAGCAAGCAACAAAAACAACTTCAGTAAAAAAGGCTGAGCAAAATCCTGCTTGGCTTGCAAAATGATGGTAGACATGTCATCCCCTGGTGACCATGTAATTTGCAGATAGCTCCATATTCTGACACTGAAGTTACATTCAAAGAACAGGTGGTTTCTGGTTTCCCTAGCTCTCAAGGGACAAAGAAGGCAGTTAACCCCATCATCAAGATGCCAATATCTTCTTTCAACCTTTTCCTTAGTATTATGCCTGTCCATGATCAACATCCAGGCAAACACTTTGATTTTCATTGTGCATGAGGATTTCCAAATCCAAAGAAGAAGAGGATTGAAGGGCATGTTAGAATGCATGAATGAGTAGAAAAGCTTGGGCTTGAAAGCATTACATGTCCCCTGCCAGAACCAAGTGTCCTTTTGCTCCACTTCTCTACTGCAGGAAGCCATAAGATCTTGTACAGTCAAAAGCTACTGATATGCTTGAGTAGATAGAGGTAGATGGAACATGTTAATCATATCCTGTGACTGGAAGACCTCATAAACCATGACCCATGGATCTTTCACATAAGAAAAGAGCCTAGAGAACCTTGATTGAAAAGGTGTAACTGAATCCCCAATCTTCCACTTATCAGACCAAAACAGAGCAGAGTTCCCAGAGTTTACTTGAATCCAGGTAGTGTTTTTGTAATGATCCAGCAACTTGCAGATATCCTTCCACCAAAAGGAACCACAAAGCTCAGTCCCCTGAGGAACAGAAGAGTGATAATAGGTGTCCCAAATAAGAGAAACCCATGGTAGGTCAACTCTATTTAAAAATGTGTGCAAATGTTTTAGCAACAGAGCCATGTTATGTACACCTAAATTCAAAATCCCCAGCGCTCCTTTCTTTTAGGCCTACAAATGAGGTCCCAAGCTGCCAAAGGTCGTGAAGGCTCATCCCTGTGCTTTCTCCATAGACACTGCCTCTGAATTCTCTCTAATTGCTTTAAAATTCCTGCAGGGGCAAGCAAACTACCAAGTTAAAATATGGGCAAGGAAGACAAAGCATAATTTAGGAATTGAAGTCTTTCCCCTTGATTCAGAAATGAAGAACTGCATGTCATCCTCCTTTCCATACAGTCCACAAGTGGCATAAAATCCACCATTTTAGGCCTGGTAGTACCAACAGGCAGGCCCAGGTAAGTGAATGGCATTTTACCCACTTGACATCCAAAAATTTCAGGGTTAGCTGTTGATTGTGGATGTATTAAAGATTTTTGAGCTAAGTCATTCTAATGCTATTGCACAGCCAGTATACCAACGATGAAACTTGTTACTACCTTCAAATTTTTAAACTGTTAACGCTTATAGATTACATACCTCACTTTCATGAGATAAGTTAATTTTTTTGTACAGTGTCACCAAAATGCCAAGGTGCTGATGTCATTTTATTTTGGTTAAACTGCACAGACAATTATGAAGACAAGAGGAAAGGTCAAGAGTGGGCACCTCCTCCTCCGGCTGTTCTCTTGAGGAGGTCTGTATGTTTGTCTCTAATGCCTGTCGACTACATACCTGACATCATGATGTAATGTTAAGTCATTTCCTTTTGTACAGTGTCACTGAATTGTCAAGGCGGTGATGGCATTTTATTTTAGTAGAACTGCACAAAATTTTCTTAAAAGAAGAGGAAAGGTCAGGACTGGCTCACTTTTCCAGAAAAAACTATGTATGCCTTCCTCACATCAGCCGTTGTTGCTTTATTTAGTGCCACTTTTAGAGTAATCACACTTTCAATATCTATGCAAACATGGATGCTCGATTTTAGTGGAACTGCACAAAAAGTCCAACTGGTTCAACATGAGGAGCATGTTTTTTTTCCAAACCTTTATATCCAATTGGTGGCACTATGAGCTGTTCATTACGAAGGTACATGGTTTGCTACTATCTTGCTACCCTTTTTGTACTATCATTAGATAGTAATACTAGTGGTTTGCATGTGAATATATTGGCAGGGTGGACCTACATCGGAGGTGCAGGACAGGATTCAATGATTGGATGCTCAATTTTGGTTGTATCGATTTCACCTCTTCCATCACTGCAAACATTGATATCCTTGGTCTGATGAAGAATAGGCGCTATATTTCTACTCTGAACCAGCAAATCAATTTAGTATGAAATTGTCCAGGGCAAAACATAACTGTATCAGATTGTCCAGTGCAGAACATGACGGATGCTAAGCGGAAGAGACATGTTTAAACCGAAAATACATGGGGTGGTATATGTTTACTAGTTGCTTGATATTTGTGCAGACAGAGATGTCTGCCCGTTGCTATTTGGCAAACAAACAAAGTGCCCGCAATTTTGGTTGAACTACACAAGAGAATAGTATAGTCACTTCATGCAGTACCATTTGAAAATAGACACACAAAGATTGGATAGTCACTTCATGGACTGCAGAAAAGTAGTATTGTACTATTTATTGGCCAACACTAGGTGCTTCATTGCTTTGGTCTGATTATACAATGGGCATCATTTTGCCTAAGTTAAAGTTTGTATTCCAAAAATAGTCTCGTCGTGTGATCGAGAGAAGACCAAATCATATTGCAGTGGATGTTCCTCCATCATGTGTGGTTCATTCTCATGGTTCCAGCTGTTGGTGAAACCACTTACGTTTGCAAGAGGAATTGTAGACTTCACAAAAAAATTTGTCTTTCAGTTTGTATTGAATATTGGCCAAGAGAAGTATCCATGTTAGTAGGAAGAACAGATGTTTTTTCTAGATCTTTGCTCTTGGAGCTACATATTTGTATATGATCTGTGAATCATTGAGATGCATTAACATGTTGATCCTATGTATGGGAATCGTACTAGTTAGTTTTAGTTGCGACGCAAGATCCGAAGTGGCTGATCTTTGCTTTTGGAGCTACATATTTGTATATGATCTGTGAATCATTGAGATGAATTAACAGTTACTTATTTTTGTTCGCTCAGTGTTTACAAGTTACTAATCAATCACTAGCTAGCCTACAAATGCGCTCCTAGCAGTTTGATTTGCGACGCAAGATGCAAAGTGGCAGTTTTTTGAATAAAAATGCCTACCTCTGAAGAAACTGACCGGCTAAACTATCGATCATACACGGATAAAAATGCCTACCTCTGAAGAAACTGACAAGGTACACTATCGATCCTACACGGATAAATAGCGGATCACGCACGTACTACCTCCTTTCCGGTTTGCAGGGCTCAATTCAAGAAATGACCTACTCGATCCTACACGAATAAATAGTGGATCACACATGTACTAGTACCTCCTTTCCAGCTTGCAGGGCTTAATTCAAACCTCTCACCAACCAAGGTACTCCCTCCGTCCGGGATTTATTAGTCCCGTGAGCAAAGCAGCAAGACCAAGGCATGGCAATAATTAATGGCATGTAGAAGTATAAGCCTGATTAATTCCAGCGATTTAAGTGGCTGCATGCGTGCCCTCGGCTACGACTCGTTGCATGCTGCTTCGCGTACTGCTTGCGAGCGATTCTGAGTGCCTGCATGCAGCCGGCCGTAATTAAGGCAGCTAACTGATGCGAAAAAAGATACGCTTTAAATCCGTGGAATCATTATTGACGAGGGAGATGATTTGAGTGCACTCGTTTGACCGCCATGCCGGCGTGTGACCCAGACGGGATGGGATGGCACAGTCATAATTTCAGTTTCTCTAGTTTTCCACGGCAAGCTGGCGCGCTAAGCCATTATGCATTGAATTCCGATGACCATCGCGCTACCTTCCGCCTATAAGTACTGTTTCCCGGCCTTATCAGGTGCCACCGTGACCCAACTTGCCATATCCTCATAAGCCCCCACCGGCCCGACGTCGCTCGCCATGTCCGCCATGCCCCCGCCTGTCCGCGGTAGGCGACGCCGGAGGCGGTCACCACCGGAACTAGTGTTCGGGTTTTCACCGGAAGGCAGACGGAGGGAGGAGGCATTCTATCTGTCTTTAGATGGCAATGCGGAGATCGAGGAGTTGTTGGAGCGCGACCGCATGGCGGAGGAGCAGGAGTTGTTGGAGCGCGACCACCTGGCGGAGGAGCAGCATATCGCCGATTTGCGCCGCCAGCGGGACATGGAGCAGCAGCGCACCGACGCTCTGAGTCGCGAGCAGAGCGCCCGCAACTGGGCCGACTACGTGGAGGCCGGCGCCCGGCAAATAGCCCTTGAGGCTGTCGGCCACGCATGCGTTCGCCACGCCGATTTTTACTACCAGCTCATCAAGTGGGTTTCCCGCTTGGAAGCCGAAGCTTCGGTGGACCACGCCGGCATGGAAAGGGCCAACGCGCGCGAGCAACGTGCCCGATCGCATCTCTCGCAAGTCCGAGGCGAGGCGGAGGACGCCGGTGCCGGCGTTTAGCATGGACAGCAGATGGCGGCCAGCATCGTCTAGTTAGCTAAGAGTAAGTTAGTACTTGTATGCTATTAGAGTTTTAGTGGGAGTAGATAGTTAACTTGGCTATGATGGTTGTCAACGTGGAAGTTCAGTACTCTATATGTGGATCATACATGTTACTTTGGTATGAATGTTGAACTTTCCGTTTGAATGTATGGAATGGGCTGTTATTTTTTTAAATGGGTTGTATTTGTCCTCCAGGGTTTAGAGGCTGACTTGTGGGCCTAGCAAGTTGACACGTACACAATTAGGAGATGATTGTAAGTGGAGAGGATGACAGCAGGGACCCGCCAAGGTCATGGAAGTACGCAAGCAAGTGCCTCCTTATTTCAAGCCAATAAAAAGTGGCTCCTCCTAGTGGATTTCTGACATCTGGGTCCCATGCCATTGTCAACGTAGTCAATAAACAAGAGAATTACACAACGAGCGGCTGACACCAGGGACCCAGCAGCTCGCCCAGTTATTTTTGTTTTGGGTTAATTTGATAAATGCCACTCCAAATCTGGTGTATCCGAGAAATGCCACTGCAATTTCCAAACTTTGAAAAATGCCATTTCATGCCATTTCTAGTGGCATTTTTCGAAGTCTGGAGTGGTGTTTTTCAAAGTTTGCAAACTGCAGTGGCGTTTTTCAAAGTTTGCAAAAATTGCAGTGGCATTTTTCAAAGTTTGGAAATTGCAGTGGCATTTTTATGAATCGCCATAATTGGAGTGGCATTTATCTAATTTGTTTTTGAGACGGAAGCAGGGTGTCAACTGGGCTGTGCGGGACACTCTGGCATGTCTAGACAGCCTTTTCTTTTATGTTTACCATAGACCAGCCTGGTAGTTTTTTTCTTTCTGAAAATGGCTAGCCCAGTTCTTTTGTGATTTGTCAAGTAAGTCGCTTTATCAAGCCTGTTGGGCTGCAAATCTTTCAAGACGAGGAGAGCTTCATTCGGCTGGCCAAGAGAATGGCCTATCAGTAATGAGAAATGGGTTGTACATTTTTAAAACACATCAAACCGGCAATTATTTTCAAATATCTTTTTTTCATTTCGAGATTTTAAATTGCATTGATTTTTATGCGTGGACAATTTATTGGATTTTATATTGATATACATTTATTTTTAAAATCAGTCTGAATGTGACTCGAAATTTCGGGATTAAAAACAGTTCAGACCGCACCGACATATGTAAAATTTCGTATAATTTTTTAACCGTGGCCACAATATCGGCTGTAATGCTAACATAAAGAATATGGGCTCCAAAAAAACCCGTAATAATTAGCAAATGGGCTGTAAATTATTTGAAATAATGGCAAATGGGATGTATGCTGTTTTCCACAGATTTGAGGCTTTCCACAGATGGCATGTATACTGTTGGATGTCCATCCAACGGTCATCGTGCTTCTTCAATCTCTGCTCTTCCTGCTCCAGCCGCTCAAACAAGCACTGGCGGGACTGGCTGCTCCCTCCTCCCCGCGGTCTGCTGTGCTGCCGCGCAGGCCTCACCGCCCCACCGTACTCCCATCGCTGGCCTAGCCATCCCTCTAATCACCCACACCTGTTGTTATTCTCCGGCGACGGCAGACGAACTAGTAAACCCTCGTACAGTCGTACTCCCCTCTGCGTGGGAAACAAAAACAACGGCCGAGTCTTCCCTGCCTCCGTGTCGTTCCCTTCCTAGGCCTCGCCGTTGTCCACCGCCCTGGTGCTCTCGGCGTGGCGTGGTCAGTGTGGTCAACAACCGACATGCATCTGAAGTGGACTGTACGTGGAGAGGCTGACAGCTGGGTCCACGGCCGCACGCAAGGAAATGCCTCCTTATTACGCGCAAAATAATGATTTCCTCGACCTGACATCTGGGACCCACCGAAACGGCCTCTGTATTTCATGAAAAAAACGTTACTGCCACTGACAGCTTGGACCCACCTGCTATATCTTCGCACGCAAGGAAGTTCCTCCTTATTACGCACAAAAAAATGAATACTCCCCCTGCTAGCTGGGACCCATTATAGTGGGCCTACTAAGTTGCCGGGGATGAAGGGCTTTGTCAACTTAGTCAATATGCACGATTCTAGCTCGACTGACCGTACGATATCCATCCAACGGCCGTAGTGCTTCTTCAACCTCTCGTCTTCTTACTCCAGCCGCCCAAAGCAGCGCCGGTCATGTCGCCTGCTCCTGCCTCCCGTGGCCGGCTGCCGCGGAGGCCTCACCGCCCCCATACTACTCCCACCACTGGCTAGGCCATCCCTCCACTCCACTCACCCACACCCCCTGTTATTCTGCAGCGACGGCAGCGCAGCCGAACCAGTGAACCCTCGTACTCCTCTCCGCGTGGGCATCCACTGGCGCGTGTTCCCTGGCTCCGCTTCGTCCCCTTCCTAGGCCTCGCCGTCGTCCACCGCTGTGTTACTGTCGGCGCGGCGTGGTCAATGTGGTCAACGACCGAATTCCATCGGAAGAATACTGTACGTGGAGAGGCTGACAGCTGGGTCCATGGCAGCCGCAAGGAAGTGCCTCCTTATTACGCGGAAAATAATTATTCCTCCACCTGACAGCAGGGACCCACCGGACGCCCACCAGTATATCGCGAAAAAACATTTGTCCCTGACTGCTGGGACCCACCTAACGGGCCACCGTATTTCGCGAAAAAAACGTTCCCCCTGCTGTCAGCTCGGACCCACCGGAAGTGCCTCCTTATTACGCACAAAAAAATGAATACCCACCTGCTAGCTGGGACCCACCTTGGTGGGAGGCTGACTTGTGGGCCTACTAAGTTGACGGGGACGGAGGGCTTTGTCAACTTAGTCAATATGCACGATTCTAGCTCCAGTGACCGTACGATGTCCATTCAACGGCCGTAGTGCTTCTTCAACATCTGGTCTTCTTGCTCCAGCCGCCCAAACCAGCGTCGGTCGTGCCTCGTGCTCCTGCCTCCCATGGCCGGCTACGATGCGGCGGAGGCCTCACCGCCCCTACTACTCCCACCTCTGGCCAGGCCATCCCTCTACTCACCCACACCCCCTCTTATTCTTGGCGGCGATGGCAGCCTCACACCGCAGCGAACCAGTGAACCCTCGTACTCCTCTACGCGTGGGCATCCACTGCCGCGTCTTCCCCGGCTCCGCATCGTCCCCTTCCTAGGCCTCGCCGTCGTCCACAACCCTGGTGCTCTCGGCACGGCGTGGTCAAGGAACGGCTTCCATCGGACGTGGACTGTACGTGGAGAGGCTGACAGCTGGGTCCACGGCCACATCAAACAAGTGCCTCCTTATTACGTGCAAAATAATTATTCCTCCACCTGACAGCAGGGACTCACCGGACAGGCCACCATATTTTGCGAAAAAACATTTGCCCCTGACTGCTAGGACCCACCAGCTACATCTTCGCATGCAAGGAAGTGCCTGACAGTCGGAACCCACCTGGTCGAAGCATACGTAGCGTTGTCATTCTGGTTGCGAACGTGTACGTACATATATACTGGTGGATGTAGAGGCACGGACGTGTCGTAGTAGAGGCGCGCACGTAGCATGTACACGTACGTACAGCGTCCAGGGTGCAAGAAATAAAATACGGCCATGTATGTGCACATACGGGCGGGGTCTCGAACGCCTACTCGCGCATACGTACGGCCATGGCTCGTGTACATGGCTGGGTCGGAACGGAGAAACAACATCATCGTCGTATTCATGGGGAGGCAACAGAATGCGTCGTGTTCATGGGGAGGCAATAGAATGCGTCGTGTTCAACGGGAGGGCTTGGATGGAACAGGCGATGGAAACGAGGCCTGGCGTACCGCAGAACGGAGGAAACGGCCATGTGTTTGGCCAGCCACGTTCAAAACGGGATCCTGTTCATCGGGAGGGGTCTGGCGTACCGCAAAATGGAGGAAACGGACCTCCTACGGTCGAAACGGGGGTCCTGTTCATTGGGAGGGGTGTGGCGTACCGCAAAACGGAGGAAACGGACTTGTGTTGGAGTGCTACGGTCGAAACAGGGGTCTTGTTCATCAGGAGGGGTGTGGCGTACCGCAAAACGGGACTCCATGGGATACTGTTCATCTCCACCGTCGACCCCCTCCAGCCTCCATGAGCTACTGTTCATCCACCGTCGACCTCCTCCAGCCTCCACCTGCGACTGTTCATCCACGGGCTCCTGTTCATCCAGCCTCCACCGCGTGCTACTCCACCGGCTACTGTTCAACCAGCCCTCTCCACGGGCTCCTGTTCAACCACCCCTCCACGGGCTACTGTTCATCATGCCCTCCACCGTCTACTATTCATCCAGCCCTCCACAACACGGGGTCCTGTTCATCCACCCCTCCACCATCTACTGTTCATCCAACCCTCCACACCACGGGGTCCTGTTCATCCACCCCTCCACGGGCACCCCTCCACCGTCTACTATTTATCCAGCACTCCAACACACCATGGGGTCCTGTTCATCCAGAGGCAACGCCACCGCTCACTGTTCATCCCCCCCCCCCCCCCCGCAACGCTCACTGTTCATCCCATCGATCGGCTTCAATTATCAGCAGTAGCGAAGGAATCGCTCGATTGGGTTCAGTTAACAGCCATCGATCGATCGCTCCGGTTCAGTAACGCGTAGCCTGCAGTGTGATCGCTCGGGTTCAGTTAGAGCCCAACGCCTCGCTCGGGTTTAGTTAGAGCCAACGCCTCGCACACACGCGCGTACGTGTACGAGAGAAACGCGCATCGCTCGACCCCTGACCTCCCACCGTAACCGGGAACTCCCTGAAATTTTCCTCCTCCTTGCTTCTACCATGGTTTTTTCCGTCATGGACGGCCCAAAGAATGTCATGCAGCTGCTTCTCCGGCCCGCCCAGGACGAAAAGCCCACTTTCTGTCATGATTTTTTTGTCATAGAAGTAGGAGCCCACCACATCTATGATGATACCGGGTTTTGTCACAATTATCGTCATAGAAGTGTCATATGTATGACAGAAAAAAATTTCGTTCGGCCCAAAATGTCACGGATGTGTCTTTTTTTGTAGTGGTATGTGCTTTGTGAAAGTCCAATTAAGCGTCTTGATCTATCTCTATAGATCTTGATGCCCAATATGTAAGCAGCTTCACCGAGGTCCTTCATTGAAAAACTCTTATTCAAGTATCCTTTTATGCTATCCAGAAATTCTATATCATTTCCAATCAACAATATGTCATCCACATATAATATTAGAAATGCTACAGAGCTCCCACTCACTTTCTTGTAAATACAGGCTTCTCCAAAAGTCTGTATAAAACCATATGCTTTGATCACACTATCAAAGCGTTTATTCCAACTCTGAGAAGCTTGCACCAGTTGCTACCTCTTTTAGCACTGCGTTGGTTTTCCCCGAAGAGGAAGGTATGATGCAGCAAAGTAGCGTAAGTATTTCCCTCAGTTTTTGAGAACCAAGGTATCAATCCAGTAGGAGGCTACGCGCGAGTCCCTCATACCTGCACAAAACAAATAAATCCTCGCAACCAACGCAAATAGGGGTTGTCAATCCCTATAGGGCCACTTACGAGAGTGAGATCTGATAGATATGATAAGATAATATTTTTGGTATTTTTATGATAAAGATGCAAAGTAAAATAAAAGCAAAGTAAATAACTAAGTAGTAGGAGATTAATATGATAAACATAGACCCGGGGGCCATAGGTTTCACTAGTGGCTTCTCTCGAGAGCATAAGTATTCTATGGTGGGTGAACAAATTACTGTTGAGCAATTGACAGAATTGAGCATAGTTATGAGAATATCTAGGTATGATCATGTATATAGGCATCACCGTCCGAGACAAGTAGACCGACTCCTGCCTGCATCTACAACTATTACTCCACTCATCGATCGCTATCCAGCATGCATCTAGAGTATTAAGTTAAAAACAGAGTAACGCCTTAAGCAAGATGACATGATGTAGAGGGATAGACTCATGCAATATGAAGAAAACCCCATCTTTTTATCCTCGATGGCAACAATACAATACGTGCCTTGCTGCCCTTACTGTCACCGGGAAAGGACACCGCAAGATTGAACCCAAAACTATGCACTTCTCCCATTGCAAGAAAGATCAATCTAGTAGGCCAAACCAAACTGATAATTCGAAGAGACTTGCAAAGATAACCAATCATACATAAAAGAATTCAGAGAAGATTCAAATATTATTCATAGATAGACTTGATCACAAACCCACAATTCATCGGTCTCAACAAACACACCACAAAAAGAAGATTACATCGAATAGATCTCCACAAGAGAGGGGGAGAACATTGTATTGAGATCCAAAAAGAGAGAAGAAGCCATCTAGCTACTAACTATGGACCCATAGGTCTGAAGTAAACTACGCACACTTCATCGGAGGGGCTATGGTGTTGATGTAGAAGCCCTCCGTGATTGATGCCCCCTCCGGCGGAGCTCCGGAACAGGCCCCAAGATGGGATCTCGTGGATATAGAAAGTTACGGCGGTGGAATTAGGGTTTTGGCTCCTGTTCTTTTCGTTTGGTGTACGTGGATATATATAGGAGGAAGAAGTATGTCGGTGGAGCAACAGGGGACCCACGGGGTGGAGGGCGCGCCTTGGGGGGCAGGCGCCCCCCCCCCCCACCTCATGGCCTCCTGTTAGTTGGCTTGCCGTAGGGTCCAAGTCTCCTGAGTTGTATTCGGTGAGAAATTCACATTCCCGAAGGTTTCACCCCGTTTGGACTCCGTTTGATATTCCTTTTCTTCGAAACCCTAAAACAGGCAGAAAAACAACAATTCTGGGCTGGGCCTCCGGTTAATAGGTTAGTCCCAAAAATAATATAAAAGTGGATAATAAAGCCCAATAATGTCCAAAATAGTAGATAATATAGCATGGAGCAATCAAAAATTATAGATACGTTGGAGACGTATCAAGCATCCCCAAGCTTAATTCCTGCTCGTCCTCGAGTAGGTAAATGATAAAAACACAATTTTTGACGCGGAGTGCTACTTGGCATAATTTTAATGTAATTCTTCTTAATTGTGGTATGAATATTCAGATTCGAAAGATTCAAGACAAAAGTTCATATTGACATAAAAATGATAATACTTCAAGCATACTAACTAAGCAATTATGTCTTCTCAAAATAACATGGCCAAAGAAAGTTCATCCCTACAAAATCATATGGTTTAGTCATGTTTCATTTTCGTCACACAAGAATTCTCTCATCATGCACAACCCCGATGACAAGCCAAGCAATTGTTTCATACTTTAGTAATCTCAAACCTATAAACTTTCACGCAATATATGAGCGCGAGCCATGGACATAGCACTATAGGTGGAATAGAATATAATGAGGGGGGTTATGTGGAGAAGACAAAAAAGGAGGAAGTCTCACATCAACGAGGCTAATCAATGGGCTATGGAGATGCCCACTGATTGATGTTAATGCAAGGAGTAGGGATTTCCATGCAACGGATGCACTAGAGCTATAAATGTATGAAAGCTCAACAAAAGAAACTAGTGGGTGTGCATCCAACTTGCTTGCTCACGAAGACCTAGGGCACTTGAGGAGGCCCATTGTTGGAATATACAAGCCAAGTTCTATAATGAAAAATTCCCATTAGTATATGAAAGTGATAACATGAGAGACTCTCTACTATGAAGATCATGGTGCTACTTTGAAGCACAAGTGTGGCAAAGGATAGTAACATTGTCCCTTCTCTTTTTTTCTTTTTGGGCCCTTTTTATGGCCTTTCTCCTTTTTCACATATAATATTCCTCACTTGGGACAATGCTCTAGAAAATGATGATCATCACACTTCAATTTATTTACAACTCGATACTAGAACAAAGATTACTCTATATGAATGCCTCCGGCGGTGTACTGGGATATGCAATGAACCAAGAGTGACATGTATGAAAGAATTATGAACGGTGGCTTTGCCACAAATACTATGTCAACTACATGATCAGGCTAAGCAATATGACAATGATGAATGTGTCATGATGAACGGAATGATGGAAAGTTGCATGGAAATATATCTCGGAATGGCTATGGAAATGCCATAATAGGTAGGTATGGTGGCTGTTTTGAGGAAGATATAAGGAGGTTTATGTGTGAAAGAGTGTATCATATCACGGGGTTTGGATGCACCGGCGAAGTTTGCGCCAACTCTCAATGTGAGAAAGGGCAATGCACGGTACCGAAGAGGCTAGCAAGGATGGAAGGGTGAGAGTGCGTATAATCCATGGACTCAACATTAGTCATAAAGAACTCACATACTTATTGCAAAAATCTACAAGTCATCAAAAACCTCGGTACTATGCGCATGCTCCTAGGGGGATAGATTGGTAGGAAAAGACCATCGCTCGTCCCCGACCGCCACTCATAAGGAAGACAATCAAATAACACCTCACATTTCAAATTTGTTGCATAACATTTACTATACGTGCATGCTACGGGACTTGCAAACCTCAACACAAGTATTTCTCAATTTCACAACTACTCAACTAGCACGACTTTGATGTTATTACCTCCATGTCTTAAAACAATCATCAAGCATCAAACTTCTCTTAGTATTCAACACACTCATCAGAAAGTTTTATTATTAATCTTGCATACCAAGCATATTAGGATTTTAATAAAATTACCATGCTATTAAGACTCTCAAAATAATCTAAGTGAAGCATGAGAGATCAATAGTTTCTATAAAACAAATCCATCACCGTGCTCTAATAGATATAAGTGAAGCACTAGAGCAAAATTATATAACTCAAAAGATATAAGCGAAGCACATAGAGTATTCTAACAAATTCCAAATCATGTATGGCTCTCTCAAAAGGTGTGTACAGCAAGGATGATTGTGGTAAACTAATAAGCAAAGACTCAAATCATACAAGACGCTCCAAGCAAAACACATATCATGTGGCGAATAAAAATATAGCTCCAAGTAAAGTTACCGATAGAAGTAGACAAAAGAGGGGATGCCTTCCGGGGCATCCCAAAGCTTTGGCTTTTAGGTGCCCTTAGATTATCTTGGGGGTGCCATGGGCATCCCCAAGCTTAGGCTCTTTCCACTCCTTGTTCCATAATCCATCAAATCTTTACCCAAAAATTGAAAACTTCATAACACAAAACTTAAAGTAGAAAATCTCGTGAGCTCCGTTAGCGAAAGAAAACAAAAGACCACTTCAAGGTACTGTAATGAACTCATTCTTTATTTATATGGGTGTTATACCTACTGTATTCAAACTTCTCTATGGTTTATAAACTAATTTACTAGCCATAGATTCATCAAAATAAGCAAACAACACACGAAAAACAGAATCTGTCAAAAACAGAACAGTCTGTAGTAATCTGTAGCTAGCGCAAGATCTGAAACCCCAAAAATTCTAAAATAAATTGTTTGACGTGAGGAATTTATCTATTAATCATCTTCAAAAATAATTAACTAAATAGCACTTTCCAAATAAAAATGACATCAGTTCTCGTGAGCGCTAAAGTTTCTGTTTTTTACAGCAAGTTCAACAAGACTTTCCCCAAGTCTTCCCAACGGTTCTACTTGGCACAAACACTAATTAAACACAGAAAAAACACAACCAATACAGAGGCTAAATATTTTATTTATTACTAAGCAGGAGCAAAAATCAAGGAATAAAAATTAAATTAGGTTGCCTCCCAACAAGCGCTACCGTTTAACGCCCCTAGCTAGGCATAACAAGCAAGAATAGATCTAGGTATTGCCGTCTTTGGTAGGCAATCCATAAGTGGCTCTCATAATAGATTCATAAGGTAATTTAATTTTATTTCTAGGAAAGTTTTCCATGCCTTACCTTAACGGAAATTGGAATCTAATATTTCCTTCCTTCATATCAATAATTGCACCAACCATTCTAAGGAAAGGTCTACCAAGAATAATAGGACATGAAGGATTGCAATCTATGTCAAGAACAATAAAATCTACGGGCACATAATTCCTATTTGCAACAATAAGAACATCATTAATTCTTCCCATAGGTTTCTTAATAGTGGAATCTACAAGGTGCAAGTTTAGAGAGCAATCATCAAAATCACGGAAACCTAACAAATCACACAAAGTCTTTGGAATCGTGGAAACACTAGCACCCAAATCACATAAAGCATATCATTCGTGATCTTTAATTTTAATTTTAATAGTTGTTTCCCACTCATCATAAAGTTTTCTAGGGATAGAAACTTCCAATTCAAGTTTTTCTTCATAAGATTGCATCAAGGCATCAACGATATGTTTAGTAAACGCTTTATTTTGACTATAAGCATGAGGAGAATTTAGCACGGATTGCAACAAGGAAATGCAATCAATCAAAGAGCAATTTTCATAGTTAAATTCCTTGAAATCCATAATAGTGGGTCTAGCAACATCTAGGGTTTTAATTTCTTTAATCTCACTTCTATCAAATTTAGCATCAAGATCAAAAGATTCAGAATTCTTGGAACGCCTTCTAGGCAAAGGTGGATCATATTCACTCCCATAATTATCAAGATTCATATTGAAAAACAAAGATTTAATAGGGGACACATCAATAACTTTTATATCTTCATCATTATTTTCATAGGAACTAGAAGAACACGCTTTTATAAAGGCATCTTTCTTAGCACGCATGCTAGCGGTTCTTTCTTTGCACTCGTCAAATGGAAATTCTCATGGCTTTGAGAGACTCATTGATATCATGCTTAGGTGGAATAGATCTAAGTTTCAAAGAATCAACATCAAGAGCAATTCTATCAACGTTCCTAGCCAAATAATCAATCTTAAGCAATTTTTCTTCAATCATAGCATTAAAATTCTTTTGCGAAGTAATAAATTCTTTAATATTAGAATCAAAATCAGAGGGTATCTTATTATAATTTCCATAGGAATTGTTGTAGGAAATACCATAATTATTAGAGGGATTACTAGGATAAGGCCTAGGATTGAAATTTCCTCTATACGCATTATTACCAAAATTGTTCCTACTAACAAAATTCACATCCATAGATTCATTATTATTCTCAATCAAAGTATACAAGGGCATATCATTAGGATCAGAAGAAACACTCTTATTAGCAAATAATTTCATAAGTTCATCCATCTTTCCACTCAAAACATTAATTTCTTCTACCGCATGCACCTTTTTATTAATAGATCTTTCAGTGTGCCTTTGCGAATAATTAACCATAATATTATCTAGGAGTTTAGTAGCTTCTCCTAAAGTGATTTCCATAAAAGTGCCTCCCGCGGCCGAATCTAAAAGATTTCTAGAAGCAAAATTAAATCCGACATAAATTTTTTGTATAATCATCCACAAATTAAAACCATGAGTAGGGCAATTACGTATCATTAATTTCATTCTCTCCCAAGCTTGTGCAACATGTTCATGATCAAGTTGCTTAAAGTTCATAATATCGTTTCTAAGAGAGATGATCTTAGCGGGAGGAAAATACTTAGAGATAAAAGCATCTTTGCACTTGTTCCATGAATCAATACTATTTTTAGGCAAAGACGAAAACCAAGCTTTAGCACGATCTCTAAGCGAAAAAGGAAATAGCTTCAATTTAACAATATCATTATCCACATCTTTCTTCCTTTGCATGTCACACAAATCAACGAAACTATTTAGATGGGTAGCGGCATATTCACTAGGAAGGCCGGAGAATGGATCTTTCATAACAAGATTCAGCAAAGCAGTATTAATTTCACAAGATTCAGCATCGGCAAGAGGAGCAATCGGAGTGCTAATAAAATCATTGTTGTTGGTATTGGTGAAGTCACACAATTTAGTATTATCTTGAGCCATCGCGACAAACAAGCAAACTAGCACACAACAAACAAAAAGCAAGCGGACAAAAAGGGGCAAATAGAGAAACAGAGGGAGGATAGAGAGAGGGCGAATAAAATGGCAAGGGTGAGTTGGGGGGAGAAGAAAATGAGAGGCAAATGGAAAATAATGTAATGCGGGAGATAAGGGTATGTGATGGGTACTTGGTATGTTGACTTTTGCGTAGACCTCCCCGGCAACGGCGCCAGAAATCCTTCTTGCTACCTCTGTTAGCACTGCGTTGGTTTTCCCTGAAGAGGAAGGGATGATGCAGCAAAGTAGCATAAGTATTTCCCTCAGTTTTTGAGAACCAAGGTAACAATCCAGTAGGAGGCTACGCGCGAGTCCCTCTTACCTGCACAAAACAAATAAATCCTCGCAACCAACGCGAATAGGGGTTGTCAATCCCTATAGGGCCACTTACGAGAGTGAGATCTAATAGATATGATAAGATAATATTTTTGGTATTTTTATGATAAAGATGCAAAGTAAAATAAAAGCAAATTAAATAACTAAGTAGTAGGAGATTAATATGATAAAGATAGACCCGGGGGGCATAGGTTTCACTAGTGGCTTCTCTCGAGAGCATAAGTATTCTACGGTGGGTGAACAAATTACTGTTGAGCAATTGACAGAATTGAGCATAGTTATGAGAATATCTAGGTATGATCATGTATATAGGCATCTCATCCGAGACAAGTAGACCGACTCCTGCCTACATCAACTACTATTACTCCACTCATCGACCGCTATCCAGCATGCATCTAGAGTATTAAGTTAAAAACAGAGTAACGCCTTAAGCAATATGACATGATGTAGAGGGATAGACTCATGCAATATGAAGAAAACCCCATCTTGTTATCCTCGATGGCAACAATACAATACGTGCCTTGCTGCCCTTACTATCACCGGGAAAGGACACCGCAAGATTGAACCCAAAGCTAAGTACTTCTCCCACTGCAAGAAAGATCAATCTAGTAGGCCAAACCAAACTGATAATTCGAAGAGACTTGCAAAGATAACCAATCATACATAAAAGAATTCAGAGAAGATTCAAATATTATTCATAGATAGACTTGATCATAAACCCACAATTCATCGGTCTCAACAAACACACCGCAAAAAGAAGATTACATCGAATAGATCTCCACAAGAGAGGGGGAGAACATTGTATTGAGATCCAAAAAGAGAGAAGAAGCCATCTAGCTACTAACTATGGACCCGTAGGTCTGAAGTAAACTAGTCACACTTCATCGGAGGGGCTATGGTGTTGATGTAGAAGCCCTTCGTGATTGATGCCCCCTCTGGCGGAGCTCCGAAACAGGCCCCAAGATGGGATCTCGTGGATACAGAAAGTTACGGCGGTGGAATTAGGGTTTTGGCTCCTGTTCTGATCGTTTGGGGGTACGTGGATATATATAGGAGGAAGAAGTACGTCGGTGGAGCAACAGGGGGCCCACGAGGGTGGAGGGCGCGCCTGGGGGGGGGGGCAGGCGCGCCCCCCTACCTCGTGGCCTCCTGTTAGTTGGCTTGACGTAGGGTCCAAATCTCCTGAGTTGTATTCGGTGAGAAAATCACGTTCTCGAAGGTTTCATTCTGTTTGGACTCTGTTTGATATTCCTTTTCTTCGAAACCCTAAACAGGCAAAAAACAGCAATTGTGGGGTGGGCCTCCGGTTAATAGGTTAGTCCCAAAAATAATATAAAAGTGTATAATAAAGCCCAATAATGTCCAAAGCAGTAGATAATATAGCATGGAGTAATCAAAAATTATAGATACGTTGGAGACGTATCACCAGTCCATAAATGGATCGCTAGAGCTTGCATACTTTGTTAGTACCTTTTGGATCGATAAAACCTTTAGGTTGCATCATATACAACTCTTCTTCCAGAAATCCATTCAGAAATGCAGTCTTTACATCCATTTGCCAAATTTCATAATCATAAAATGTGGCAATAGCTAACATGATTCGGACGGACTTAAGCAACGCTACGGGTGAGAAGGTCTCATCGTAGTCAACTCCTTGAACTTGTCGAAAACCTTTCGCAACAAGTCGAGCTTTGTAGACATTAACATTAACATCAGCGTCTGTCTTGTTCTTGAAGATCCATTTATTCTCGATGGATTGCCGATCATCGGGCAAGTCAACCAAAGTCCACACTTCTCATACATGGATCCCATCTCAGATTTCATGGCCTCGAGCCATTTTGCGGAATCTGGGCTCATCATCGCTTCCTCGTAGTTCGTAGGTTCGTCATGGTCTAGCAACATGACCTCCAGAACAGGATTACCGTACCACTCTGGTGCGGATCTTACTCTGGTTGACCTACGAGGTTCGGTAGTAACTTGATCTGAAGTTTCATGATCATCGTCATTAGCTTCCTCACTAATTGGTGTAGGTGTCACAGGAACCGGTTTCTGTGACGAACTACTTTCCAATAAGGGAGCAGGTACAGTTACCTCATCAAGTTCTACTTTCCTCCCACTCACTTCTTTCAAGAGAAACTCCTTCTCTAGAAAGGATCCATTCTTAGCAACGAATATCTTGCCTTCGGATCTATGATAGAAGGTGTACCCAACAGTTTCCTTTGGGTATCCTATGAAGACACATTTCTTCGATTTGGGTTCGAGCTTATCGGGTTGAAGATTTTTCACATAAGCATCGAAGACCCAAACTTTAAGAAATGACAACTTTGGTTTCTTACCAAACCATAGTTGATAAGGCGTCGTCTCAACGGATTTTGATGGTGCCCTATTATAACGCCCTCGATGCGGCTATTGTTGGGGAACGCAGTAATTTCAAAATTTTCCTACGCACACGCAAGATCATGGTGATGCACAGCAACGAGAGGGGAGAGTGTTGTCTACGTACCAACGCAGACCGACTGCGGAAGCGATCACACAACGTAGAGGAAGTAGTCGTACGTCTTCTTCCCGATCCGACAGATCCAAGCACCGTTACTCCGGCACCTCCGAGTTCTTAGCACACGTTCAGCTCGATGACGTTCCTCGGGCTCCGATCCAGCAAAGCTTCGAGGAAGAGTTCCGTCAGCACGACGGCGTGATGACGATCTTGATGTACTACCGACGCAGGGCTTCGCCTAAGCACTACAACGGTACGATCGAGGTGGAATTTGGTGGCAGGGGGCACCGCACACGGCTAAGGAGCGATCTCAAGGATCAAGTTGTGTGTCTTGGGGTGCCCCCTGCCCCCGTATATAAAGGTTGGAGGAGGGGGGCCGGCCGGCCAAGGGAGGGGAGGCGCAGGGGAGTCCTACTCCCACCGGGAGTAGGACTCCTCCCCCCAATCCTAATCCAATTAGGACTCCCGGGGGGGAAAAGAGAGAGAAGGGGGGCCGGCCCCTTATCCTATTCCTAATAGGACTTGGGGAAGGGGGGCGCCGGCCAGCTTGGGCCTTTTCCCTTTTTCTCTTTTTTCCACTAAGGCCCAATAGGCCCATTAGTCTCCCGGGGGGTTCCGGTAACCCTCCCGGTATTCCGGTAAAATCCCGATTTCACCCGGAACACTTCCGATGTCCAAACATAGGCTTCCAATATATCAATCTTTACGTCTCGACCATTTCGAGACTCCTCGTCATGTCCGTGATCTCATCCGGGACTCCGAACAACCTTCGGTACATCAAAATGCATAAACTCATAATAACTGTCATCGTAACGTTAAGCGTGCGGACCCTACGGTTCGAGAACAATGTAGACATGACCGAGACACGTCTCCGGTCAATAACCAATAGCGGGACCTGGATGCCCATATTGGCTCCTACATATTCTACGAAGATCTTTATCGGTCAGACCGCATAACAACATACGTTGTTCCCTTTGTCATCGGTATGTTACTTGCCCGAGATTCGATCGTCGGTATCCAATACCTAGTTCAATCTCGTTACCGGCAAGTCTCTTTACTCGTTCCGTAATACATCATCTCACAACTAACATATTAGTTGCAGTGCTTGCAAGGCTTATGTGATGTGCATTACCGAGAGGGCCCAGAGATACCTCTCCGACAATCGGAGTGACAAACCCTAATCTCGAAATACGCCAACCCAACATCTACCATTGGAGACACCTGTAGTACTCCTTTATAATCACCCAGTTATGTTGTGACGTTTGGTAGTACCCAAAGTGTTCCTCCGGTAAACGGGAGTTGCATAATCTCATAGTTATAGGAACATGTATAAGTCATGAAGAAAACAATAGCAACATACTAAACGATCGGGTGCTATGCTTATGGAATGGGTCATGTCAATCAGATCATTCTACTAATGATGTGACCTCGTTAATCAAATAACAACTCCTTGTTCATGGTTAGGAAACATAACCATCTTTGATTAACGAACTAGTCAAGTAGAGGCATACTAGTGACATTCTGTTGGTCTATGTATTCACACATGTATTATGTTTCCGGTTAATACAATTCTAGCATGAATAATAAACTTTTATCATGATGTAAGGAAATAAATAATAACTTTATTATTGCCTCTAGGGCATATTTCCTTCAGTCTCCCACTTGCACTAGAGTCAATAATCTAGATTACACAGTAATGATTCTAACACCCATGGAGCCTTGGTGCTGATCATGTTTTGCTCGTGGAAGAGGCTTAGTCAACGGGTCTGCAACATTCAGATCCGTATGTATCTTGCAAATCTCTATGTCTCCCACCTGGACTAAATCCCGGATGGAGTTGAAGCGTCTCTTGATGTGTTTGGTCCTCTTGTGAAATCTGGATTCCTTTGCCAAGGCAATTGCACCAGTATTGTCACAAAAGATTTTCATTGGACCCGATGCACTAGGTATGACACCTAGATCAGATATGAACTCCTTCATCCAGACTCCTTCGTTTTCTGCTTCCGAAGCAGCTATGTACTCCGCTTCACATGTAGATCCCGCTACGATGCTTTGTTTAGAACTGCACCAACTGACAGCTCCACCATTTAAAGTAAACATGTATCCGGTTTGCGATTTAGAATCGTCCGGATCAGTGTCAAAGCTTGCATCAACGTAACCTCTTACGGTGAGCTCTTTGTCACCTCCATATACGAGAAACATATCCTTAGTCCTTTTCAGGTATTTCAGGATGTTCTTGACCGCTGTCCAGTGATCCATTCCAGGATTACTTTGGTACCTCCCTGCTAAACTTATAGCAAGGCACACATCAGGTCTGGTACACAGCATTGCATACATGATAGAGCCTATGGCTGAAGCATAGGGAACATCTTTCATTTTCTCTCTATCTTCTGCAGTGGTCGGGCATTGAGTCTTACTCAATTTCATACCTTGTAACACAGGCAAGAACCCTTTCTTTGCTTGATCCATTTTGAATTTCTTCAAAATCTTGTCCAGGTATGTGCTTTGTGAAAGTCCAATTAAGCGTCTTGATCTATCTCTATAGATCTTTATGCCTAATATGTATGCAGCTTCCCCGAGGTCTTTCATCGAAAAACTTTTATTCAAGCATCCCTTTATGCTATCCAGAAATTCTATATCATTTCCAATTAGCAATATGTCATCCACATATAATATCAGAAATGCTACAGAGCTCCCACTCACTTTCTTGTAAATACAGGCTTCTCCAAAAGTCTGTATAAAGCCAAATGCTTTGATCACACTATCAAAGCGTTTATTCCAACTCCGAGATGCTTGCACCAGTCCATAAATGGATCGCTGGAGTTTGCATACTTTGTTAGCTCCTTTTGGATCGACAAAACCTTCTGGTTGTACCATATACAACTCTTCTTCCAGAAATCCATTCAGGAATGCAGTTTTGACATCCATCTGCCATATTTCATAATCATAAAATGCGGCAATTGCTAACATAATTCTGACGGACTTAAGCATCGCTACGGGTGAGAAAGTCTCATCGTAGTCAACCCCTTGAACTTGTCGAAAACCTTTTGCGACAAGTCGAGCTTTATAGACAGTAACATTACCGTCAGCGTCAGTCTTTTTCTTGAAGATCCATTTATTCTCAATTGCTCGCCGATCATCGGGCAAGTCAACCAAAGTCCATACTTTGTTCTCATACATGGATCCCATCTCAGATTTCATGGCCTCAAGCCACTTTGCGGAATCTGGGCTCACCATCGCTTCTTCATAGTTCGTAGGTTCATCGTGATCTAGCATCATGACTTCCAGAACTGGATTACCGTACCACTCTGGTGCGGATCTCAATCTGGTTGATCTACGTGGTTCAGTAGTATCTTGTTCTGAAGCTTCATGATCATCATCATTAGCTTCCTCACTGATTGGCATAGGTGTCACAGAAACAGTTTTCTGTGATGTACTATTTTCCAATAAGGGAGCAGGTACAGTTACCTCGTCAAGTTCTACTTTCCTCCCACTCACTTCTTTCGAGAGAAACTCCTTCTCTAGAAATGATCCATTCTTAGCAACGAATGTCTTGCCTTCGGATCTGTGATAGAAGGTATACCCAACAGTTTCCTTTGGGTATCCTATGAAGACACATTTCTCCGCTTTGGGTTCGAGCTTATCAGGTTGAAGTTTTTTCACATAAGCATCGCAGCCCCAAACTTTGAGAAACGACAACTTTGGTTTCTTGCCAAACCATAGTTCATAAGGCGTCGTCTCAACGGATTTTGATGGTGCCCTATTTAACATGAATGTGGCCGTCTCTAAAGCATAACCCCAAAACGATAGCGGTAAATCAGTAAGAGACATCATGGATCGTACCATATCTAGTAAAGTACGATTACGACGTTCGGACACACCATTACGCTGTGGTGTTCCGGGTGGCGTGAGTTGCGAAACTATTCCACAATTTTTCAAATGTATACCAAACTCGTAACTCAAATATTCTCCTCCACGATCAGATCGTAGAAACTTTATTTTCTTGTTACGATGAT
Organism: Triticum monococcum; assembly: GCA_034509565.1. NCBI lineage: Eukaryota > Viridiplantae > Streptophyta > Magnoliopsida > Poales > Poaceae > Triticum > Triticum monococcum. The sequence goes on from CM067847.1 coordinate 577,958,058, forward strand.
TTTCAACTTCACTCTGAAATTCTTTGAACCTTTCAAATGTTTCAGATTTATGTTTCATTAAGTAGATATACCCATATCTGCTTAAATCATCTGTGAAGGTGAGAAAATAACGATATCCGCCACGAGCCTCAATATTCATCGGACCACATACATCGGTATGTATGATTTCCAACAAATCTGTTGCTCTCTCCATAGTACCGGAGAACGGTGTTTTAGTCATCTTGCCTATGAGGCACGGTTCGCAAGTACCAAGTGATTCATAATCAAGTGGTTCCAAAAGCCCATCAGTATGGAGTTTCTTCATGCGCTTTACACCGATATGACCTAAACGGCAGTGCCACAAATAAGTTGCACTATCATTATTAACTTTGCATCTTTTGGCTTCTACATTATGAATATGTGTATTACTATCTTCAAGATTCAACAAGAATAGACCACTCTTCAAAGGTGCATGACCATAAAAGATATTATTCATATAAATAGAACAACCATTATTCTCTGATTTAAATGAATAACCGTCTCGCATTAAACAAGATCCAGATATAATGTTCATGCTCAACGCTGGCACCAAATAACAATTATTTAGGTCTAATATTAATCCCGAAGGTAGATGTAGAGGTAGCGTGCCGACCGCGATCACATCGACTTTGGAACCGTTTCCCACGCGCATCGTCACCTCGTCCTTTGCTAGTGTCCGCTTATTCCGTAGTCCCTGTTTCGAGTTGCAAATATTAGCAACAGAACCAGTATCAAATACCCAGGTGCTACTGCGAGCTCTAGTAAGGTACACATCAATAACATGTATATCACATATACCTTTGCTCACTTTGCCATCCTTCTTATCCGCCAAATACTTGGGGCAGTTCCGCTTCCAGTGTCCAGTCTGCTTGCAGTAGAAGCACTCAGTTTCAGGCTTAGGTCCAGACTTGGGTTTCTTCTCTTGAGCAGCAACTTGCTTGCTGTTCTTCTTGAAGTTTCCCTTCTTCTTCCCTTTGCCCTTTTCCTTGAAACTAGTGGTTTTGCTAACCATCAACACTTGATGCTCCTTCTTGATTTCTACCTCCGCAGCTTTCAGCATTGCGAAGAGCTCGGGAATAGTCTTGTTCATCCCTTGCATATTATAGTTCATCACGAAGCTCTTGTAGCTTGGTGGCAGTGATTGGAGAATTCTATCAATGACGCAGTCATCTGGAAGATTAACTCCCATCTGAATCAAGTGATTATTATACCCAGACATCTTGAGTATATGCTCACTGACAGAACTGTTCTCCTCCATCTTACAGCTATAGAACTTATTGGAGACTTCATATCTCTCAATTCGGGCATTTGCTTGAAATATTAACTTCAACTCCTGGAACATCTCATATGCTCCATGACGTTCAAAACGTCGTTGAAGTCCCGATTCTAAGCCGTAAAGCATGGCACACTGAACTATCGAGTAGTCATCAGCTTTGCTCTGCCAGACGTTCATAACATCTGGCGTTGCTCCAGCAGCAGGCCTGTCACCCAGCGGTGCTTCCAGGACGTAATTCTTCTGTGCAGCAATGAGGATAATCCTCAGGTTACGGACCCAGTCCGTGTAATTGCTATCATCATCTTTCAACTTTGCTTTCTCAAGGAACGCATTAAAATTCAACGGAACAATAGCACGAGCCATCTATCTACAAGAAACATAAACAAGCAAGATACTATCAGGTACTAAGTTCATGATAAGTTTAAGTTCAGTTAATCAAATTACTTAGGAACTCCCACTTAGATAGACATCCCTCTAATCCTCTAAGTGATCACGTGATCCAAATCAACTAAACCATAACCGATCATCACGTGAGATGGAGTAGTTTTCAATGGTGAACATCGTCATGTTGATCATATCTACTATATGATTCACGCTCGACCTTTTGGTCTCTGTGTTCCGAGGCCATATCTGCATATGCTAGGCTCGTCAAGTATAACCTGAGTATTCTGCGTGTGCAAAACTGGCTTGCACCCGTTGTAGATGGACGTAGAGCTTATCACACCCGATCATCATGTGGTGTCTGGGCACGACGAACTTTGGCAACGGTGCATACTCAGGGAGAACACTTCTTGATAATTTAGTGAGAGATCATCTTATAATGCTACCGTCAATCAAAGCAAGATAAGATGCATAAAAGGATAAACATCACATGCAATCAATATAAGTGATATGATATGGCCATCATCATCTTGTGCTTGTGATCTCCATCTCCGAAGCACCGCCATGATCACCATCGTCACCGGTGCGACACCTTGATCTCCATCGTAGCATCGTTGTCGTCTCGCCAATCTTATGCTTCCACGACTATTACTACCGTTTAGTAATCTAGTAAAGCATTACATCGCGATTGCATTGCATACAATAAAGCGACAACCATATGGCTCCTGCCAGTTGCCGATAACTTAGTTACAAAACATGATCATCTCATACAATAAAATCAGCATCATGCCTTGACCATATCACATCACAACATACCCTGCAAAAACAAGTTAGACGTCCTCTACTTTGTTGTTGCAAGTTTTACGTGGCTGCTACAGGCTTAAGTAAGAACACATCTCACCTACGCATCAAAACCACAACGATAGTTCGTCAAATAGACTCCGTTTTAACCTTCTCAAGGACCAGGCGTAGTCACACTTGGTTCAACTAAAGTTGGAGAGACAGTCTTCCGCAAGCCATCTATGTGCAAAGCACGTCGAGGGAACCGGTCTCGCGTAAGAGTACGCGTAAGGTTGGTCCGGATCGTCTCAACCAACAATACCGCCGAACCAAAGTATGACATGCTGGTAGGCAGTATGACTTGTATCGCCCACAACTCACTTGTGTTCTACTCGTGCATATAACATCAAACCATAAAACCTAGGCTCGGATGCCACTGTTGGGGAACGCAGTAATTTCAAAATTTTCCTACGCACACGCAAGATCATCGTGATGCACAGCAACGAGAGGGGAGAGTGTTGTCTACGTACCAACGCAGACCGACTGCGGAAGCGATCACACAACGTAGAGGAAGTAGTCGTACGTCTTCTTCCCGATCCGACCGATCCAAGCACCGTTACTCCGGCACCTCCGAGTTCTTAGCACACGTTCAGCTCGATGACGTTCCTCGGGCTCCGATCTAGCAAAGCTTCAAGGAAGAGTTCCGTCAGCACGACGGCGTGATGACGATCTTGATGTACTACCGACGCAGGGCTTCGCCTAAGCACTACAACGGTACGATCGAGGTGGAATTTGGTGGCAGGGGGCACCGCACACGGCTAAGGAGCGATCTCAAGGATCAAGTTGTGTGTCTTGGGGTGCCCCCTGCCCCCGTATATAAAGGTTGGAGGAGGGGGGCCGGCCGGCCAAGGGAGGGGAGGCGCAGGGGAGTCCTACTCCCACCGGGAGTAGGACTCCTCCCCCCAATCCTAATCCAATTAGGACTCCCGGGGGGGAAAAGAGAGAGAAGGGGGGCCGGCCCCTTATCCTATTCCTAATAGGACTTGGGGAAGGGGGGGCGCCGGCCAGCTTGGGCCTTTTCCCTTTTTCTCTTTTTTCCACTAAGGCCCAATAGGCCCATTAGTCTCCCGGGGGGTTCCGGTAACCCTCCCGGTATTCCGGTAAAATCCCGATTTCACCCGGAACACTTCCGATGTCCAAACATAGGCTTCCAATATATCAATCTTTACGTCTCGACCATTTCGAGACTCCTCGTCATGTCCGTGATCTCATCCGGGACTCCGAACAACCTTCGGTACATCAAAATGCATAAACTCATAATAACTGTCATCGTAACGTTAAGCGTGCGGACCCTACGGTTCGAGAACAATGTAGACATGACCGAGACACGTCTCCGGTCAATAACCAATAGCGGGACATGGATGCCCATATTGGCTCCTACATATTCTACGAAGATCTTTATCGGTCAGACCGCATAACAACATACGTTGTTCCCTTTGTCATCGGTATGTTACTTGCCCGAGATTCGATCGTCGGTATCCAATACCTAGTTCAATCTCGTTACCGGCAAGTCTCTTTACTCGTTCCGTAATACATCATCTCACAACTAACATATTAGTTGCAGTGCTTGCAAGGCTTATGTGATGTGCATTACCGAGAGGGCCCAGAGATACCTCTCCGACAATCGGAGTGACAAACCCTAATCTCGAAATACGCCAACCCAACATCTACCATTGGAGACACCTGTAGTACTCCTTTATAATCACCCAGTTACGTTGTGACGTTTGGTAGTACCCAAAGTGTTCCTCCGTTAAACGGGAGTTGCATAATCTCATAGTTATAGGAACATGTATAAGTCATGAAGAAAACAATAGCAACATACTAAACGATCGGGTGCTATGCTTATGGAATGGGTCATGTCAATCAGATCATTCTACTAATGATGTAACCTCGTTAATCAAATAACAACTCCTTGTTCATGGTTAGGAAACATAACCATCTTTGATTAACGAACTAGTCAAGTAGAGGCATACTAGTGACATTCTGTTGGTCTATGTATTCACACATGTATTGTGTTTCCGGTTAATACAATTCTAGCATGAATAATAAACTTTTATCATGATGTAAGGAAATAAATAATAACTTTATTATTGCGTCTAGGGCATATTTCCTTCAGCTATATCTCCCACGTGTCGAAGCATGACTTAGAGGCATAACCGCATTGAAAGCAATGTCGCAAGTGAGGTAATCTTCACACAACCCATGTAATACATAAGGGAAAGAGATACATAGTTGGCTTACACTCGCCACTTTACACAATTACATGAATAAAGAATTACATGAACCAGATACAATCACGGTCCGACTACAGAACCAAAATAAAAGAAGACTACCCCAAATGCTACACAGATCCCCGATCGTCCTGACTGGGCTCCACTACTGATCAACTGGAAACAGAACAACACAAAGGACAAGATCTTCAACGAGCTCCTCCTTGAGCTCGGTTGCGTCATCTGCACGGTATCCTCGGCACCTGCAAGTTGGTTTTGGAAGTATCTGTGAGTCACGGGGACTCAGCAATCTCACACCCTCGCGATCAAGACTATTTAAGCTTATGGGTAAGGTACAAGGTATGAGGTGGAGCTGCAGCAAGCGACTAGCATATATGGTGGCTAACCTATTCGCAAAAGAGAGCGAGAAGAGAAGGCAAAAGCACGGTCGAACAACTATGATCAAGAAGTGATCCTAGAACAACCTACGTCAAACATTACTCCAACACCGTGTTTACTTCCCGGACTCCACCGAAAATAGACCATCACGGTTACACACGCGGTTGATGTATTTTAGTTAAGGTCAACTTCAGGTTTTCTACAACCGGACGTTAACAAATTCCCATCTGCCCATAACCGCGGGCACGGCTTTCGAAAGTTCAAATCCCTGTAGGGGAGTCCCAACTTAGCCCATCACAAGCTCTCACGATCAATGAAGGATATTCCTTCTAGTAGGAAGACCCGATCAATCTCGGAATCCCGGTTACAAGACATTTCGACAATGGTAAAACAAGTCCAGCAACACCGCCTGAATGTGCCGACAAATCCCGATAGGAGCTGCACATATATCGTTCTCAGGGCACACTCAGATGAGACTAGCTACGAGTAAAACCAACACTCAAGTTTCCCCGAGGTGGCCCCGCAGGCAGCTCAGTTTGGACCAACACTCAGAGGAGCACTGGCCCAGGAGGGTTAAAATAAAGATGACCCTCAGGATTGCGACTCCCAAGGGAAAAGAAAAGGCTAGGTGGCGAATGGTAAAACCAATGTTGGGCATTGCTGGAGGAGTTTTATTCAAGGCGAACTGTCAAGGGGTTCCCATTATAACCCAACCGCGTAAGGAACGCAAAAACCGGGAACATAACACCGATATGACGGAAACTAGGGCGGCAAGAGTGGAACAAAACACTAGGCATAAGGCCGAGCCTTCCACCCTTTACCAAGTATATAGATGCGTTAATTAAATAAGATATATTGTGATATCCCAACAAGTAAACATGTTCCAATAAGGAACAACATAACCATGTACCAACAAGGTACAAACTTCAATCTTCACCTACAACTAACAACGCTATAAGAGGGGCTGAGCAAAGCGGTAACATAGCCAAACAACGGTTTTCTAGGACAAGGTGGGTTAGAGGCTTGGTTCAACAATATGGGAGGCATGAAAAGCAAGTGGTAGGTATCGCAACATAGGCATAGCAAAAGAGCGAGCAACTAGCAAGCAAAGATAGAAGTGATTTCGAGGGTATGGTCATCTTGCCTGAAATCCCGCAAGGAAGAAGAACGAGTCCATGAAGAAGACAAATGGACATAGTCGAACGAATCCTCACAACGCGACGTTATCGGAACTAACCCGAGGAAGCAACACCAGAAAGAAAGCAAACCACATGGTAAACAACCATCACATAAGCATGGCACGATGCGCAAACAAGTATGATGCATGTCCGGTTTAATGAGGCATGGCATGGCAAAGTGCACAAGCAATCCTACAAATTAAATGGAGCTCAATATGCAATGGAGTTGCATATTGAAGAAAACACCACATGACTTATTTAGTTCTCTCTCATTTAGGTACTCAACAATATTAAATGTTGTTAAACATGGCAAGAGGAGAAGCATAATAAAACTACCTAATTAGGCAAGTTTAAATGAGGTCGGAACAACAAACAACAATTCCGGTAGATCCCCATATGCATTTATCAATCTGGTGCAAGAACAATTTTAAACATTTTAATTGTTGTTATGATGATGCGGATGACATGAACAAATTTATGCAAGGTTTTCTGACAAGGTTATCAAGAGCATATTATGAAGCATTTGTCATCGAGGCGGAAACGGAAGGGGTGCCACGGCAATGATAACGAAAGCGGTGCCACGGCAACGATAATGGAAGCGGTGCCACGGCAACGTCCCGGTTCCGGTAACTCAATTGAGATACCGATGCAAAGGGGAAGTGTGTGGAACATGACATGCAAGGATGGTGGGGTGAACTCGGATACCGAGTTCCCACATGTCGGTGGCAAGGCAAAAAGAGGGGCGATGTGCACCAACAATTCGAGCACGGAGCAAGCACGAGCATCTCATACAACACACAACATTCATTCACGGGCGTTGTCTCGAGGGTTATACCTTCGAAGGGTGCGTTATCGGAGTGGTTCGGGTCAAGCGGTGTAGTCATTCACGATCGTTGTGGGAAGTAGTGGTACTCGGCGATGGTAGAGGAAGTAGTTGTTCACGGTTCGTTGTGGGAAGTAGTCGTACATCTCATAGCGGTACTTGATGATTTAGGAGACGGTGGAAGACGAACTTGGCGGTCCTCGTCGTCCTGGTACTTGGCGTTATTTCCAGTTCGGTGATTGTTTTAGGCGTCGGACGTCGTGGAGGAACTTGACGTTCTTAGCGATTCTGAAGACGGCAGTAGTGGAAGTAGTGGTTCCCGTTCAATAGTCGAACTTGTCGAATCCGAACTCTTCGAGGGTTGTTATGGTACTTGACGATATCCAGGACAAACTTGTGACTTGCCGATCTCCGTCAGGGTACTTCGTCTCGGGTTTTGGCGACGCTAGTCGTTCCATGCATGGGCGTCGAGGTACTTGGCAACAACCGGGGTTTTTGACGATCCGGCGAGACGACATGGTCCAGGGCAGTCTTGAACTTGATGGTCTCGATCTCCAAGGTGGCACAAGGTGAGATGCACGGTCGTGGTCATCTTCGGCCCTAGGGCTCCATGATGGCGCCGTGGTGGTCTTGTAGCACCAGCCAGGGCGTCGGGGAGGAGATGGTCGTGGCGAGGTGATCAGAGGCGTGATGAGGTGGTCCTGGTCACGTCAAGAGAGGCATCGGGGCGACGCCCTTGCCAGACGGTGCTGGAGCAAGAGAACCCTGGCGAGGCCGAAGGTGCTTGCAGGAGGTGCCCACGGCTGGAGCAGAGGAGGGGTCAACGCCCGGCGATGAGGTGCAGCGGCAGGAGCTTCGAGCTCGGCCGGCTGCGGCCATGGAGGACGGCGATGTGGAGGCGGGGCCCTTGAGGGCGCGGCACTCCGGGTCGTCGGTGTCCGGCAGGGTCACGGTAGCGGCCTCCGGCGAGGGAGCCGAATGGAGGCGGGGCGATGGCGGCACTGGAGGGACGGGGAGAGGGAGCAAGGCGGCGGAGATGGTTGCGGGCACGGGTGCCATGGGGAGGCGACAACACGGAGGAGGGAAGGCTGCAGGGGCAGCGATGGTTGACGACGAGGGCGACGGGGAGGTCCGGTGGCATGGTACTAGGGGCAGCAAGGAGTAGGTCGGGCGCAGGGGTCTCGCGGTGGAGGCGGCAACGCGGACTGGAGGTGCGCGCAGGCTGCGAGGGAGGGAGAGGGGATCGAGCAGTTCTGGGTCTGCGGGGTTGGAGGGAAGGAGATGGAGGAGATGGGATCGAACGTGGCTCTCTGGCGGCGGGGTGGAGACGAGAGAGTGGGAGAGATCGACATGAGGGGGTCGGGCTAGGTTTTGACAGCATATGGGCCTAGTGGATGCGGCTGCAGGAGGCCCAAGTGGCCTAGGGAGGCCGGCCTGGTAGGTTGCGGTAGTTGGGAGGCCCAGCTGGCTCATGGGCTTTCTTCCCCCTCTCTTACTCTTTTCAAAACAGAAGATAAAGAGAAAGAAAAGGGAAGAAAAGAAAAGGGTATAGAAAGAGTTTGGGCACGGGGATAATATTCCCGGACTCGCAAAAATGCGCTGGTTCCAAGAAAATTGGAGTGAGCAAGATTGCAAGGTTAAATTCAAATTCATTTGAATACAATTCAAATGGGACTAGGTTTTCGAAGTGCCCGAAAATATTGAGACTTTAAGAGGAGCCTCAAAAAAAGGATAAGAATTGTTGGCAAAGTTTGAGGCAAGGAATTGAGATAGAAAAAGCATGGAACTTAAACTGCAGGTGTGTTATGGTTGATTCCACCTCAATGGAATATTTAATAGTATCTCCCTAAAATATTGGGAGAATAAGTTTTAAAGAGAATCACCATGTGAATTCCCTCGATTTAAATGGACCGAAGATCCATGCAATTTATTTAGTTGAGTTTTAAAACAGGTTGCATGATGACATGATGCAATGCACATGATGCAAAGATGAATGCAACAGACGAAACAAATCACACAATGAAACCCGGAAACCCTAGAAGGCAACTTAAGCTCTGGTCTTGGGGCGTTACACCTATTTAATGTGAATGCAGCCGTCCCTAAAGCATAACCCCAAAACGATAGCGGTAAATCAGTAAAAGACATCATAGATCGCACCATATCTAGTAAAGTACGATTACGACGTTCGGGCACACCATTACGCTGTGGTGTTTGAGGTGGCGTGAGTTGCGAAACTATTCCGCATTGTTTCAAATGTATACCAAACTCGTAACTCAAATATTCTCCTCCACGATCAGATTGTAGGAACTTTATTTTCTTGTTATGATGATTTTCCACTTCACTATGAAATTCTTTGAACTTTTCAAATGCTTTAGACTTATGTTTCATTAAGTAGATATACCCATATCTGCTTAAATCATCTGTGAAGGTGAGAAAATAACGATACCCGCCGCGAGCCTCAATATTCATTGGACCACATACATCAGTATGTATGATCTCCAACAAATCTGTTGCTCGCTCCATTGTTCCGAAGAACGGCGTTTTAGTCATCTTACCCGTAAGGCATGGTTCGCAAGTACCAAGTGATCCATAATCAAGTGATTCCAAAAGTCCATCAATATGGAGTTTCTTCATGCGCTTTACACCAATATGACCTAAACGACAGTGCCACAAATAAGTTGCACTATCATTATAAACTCTGCATCTTTTGGCTTCAACATTATGAATATGTGTATCACTAATATCGAGATTCAACAAAAATAGACCACTCTTCAAGGGTGCATGACCATAAAAGATATTACTCATATAAATAGAACAACCATTATTCTCAGACTTAAATGAATAACCGTCTCGCATCAAACAAGATCTAGATATAATGTTCATGCTTAACATTGGCACCAAATAACAATTATTTAGGTCTAAAACAGGTAGCGTGCCGACAGTGATCACATCGACTTCGGAACCATTTCCCACGCGCATCGTCACCTTGTCCTTAGCCAGTATTCACTTAATCCGTAGTTCCTGTTTCGAGTTGCAAATATTAGCAACAGAAACAGAATCAAATACCCAGGTGCTACTGCGAGCTCTGGTAAGGTACACATCAATAACATGTATATCACATATACCTTTGTTCACCTTCCATCCTTCTTATCCGCCAAATACTTGGGGCAGTTCCGCTTCCAGTGACCAGTCTGTTTGCAGTAGAAGCACTCAATCTCAGGCTTAGGTCTAGACTTCGGTTTCTTCTCCTGAGCAGCAACTTGTTTGTTGTTCTTCCTGAAGTTCCCCTTCTTCTTCTTCCCTTTACCCTTTTTCTTCAAACTAATGGTCTTGTTGACCATCAACACTTGATGCTCCTTCTTGATTTCTACCTCTGCTGCCTTTAGCATTGCGAAGAGCTCGGGAATTGTTTTATTCATCCCTTGCAAGTTATAGTTCATCACGAAGCTCTTGTAGCTTGGTGGCAGTGATTGAAGAACAATGTCAATGACACTATCAACAGGAAGATTAACTCCCAGTTGAGTCAAGTGATTATGATACCCAGACATTTTGAGTATATGTTCACTGACAGAACTATTCTCCTCCATCTTGCAGCTATAGAACTTATTGGAGACTTCATATCTCTCAATCCGGGCATTTTCTTGAAATATTAACTTCAACTCCTGGAACATCTCAGTATGCTCCATGACGTTCAAAACGTCATTGAAGTCCCGGTTCTAAGCCGTAAAGCATGGCACACTAAACTACGAGTAGTCATCAGCTTTACTCTGCCATACGTTCTTAACATCATCAGCAGCATCTGCAGTAGGCCTGGCACCCAGCGGTGCTTCCAGGACGTAATTCTTCTATGCAGCAATGAGGGTAATCCTCAAGTTACAGACCCAGTCTGTGTAATTGCTACCATCATCTTTCAACTTTGCTTTCTCAAAGAACGCATTAAAATTCAACGGAACAATAGCACGGGCCATCTATCTACAATCAACATAGACAAGCAAAATACTATCAGGTACTAAGTTCATGATAAATTTAAGTTCAATTAATCATATTACTTAAGAACTCCCACTTAGATAGACATCCCTCTAATCATCTAAGTGATCACGTGATCCATATCAACTAAACCATGTCCGATAATCACGTGAGATGGAGTAGTTTTCAATGGTGAACATCACTATGTTGATCATATCTACTATATGATTCACGCTCGACCTTTCGGTCTCAGTGTTCTGAGGCCATATCTGCATATGCTAGGCTCGTCAAGTTTAACCCGAGTATTCTACGTGTGCAAAACTGGCTTGCACCCGTTGTAGATGAACGTAGAGCTTATCACACCCGGTCATCACATGGTGTCTCGGCACGACAAACTTTGGCAACAGTGCATACTCAGGGAGAACACTTTTATCTTGAAATTTAGTGAGAGATCATCTTATAATGCTACCGTCAATCAAAGCAAAATAAGATGCATAAAAGATAAACATCACATGCAATCAATATAAGTGATATGATATGGCCATCATCATCTTGTGCTTGTGATCTCCATCTCTGAAGCACTGTCATGATCACCATCGTCACCGGCGCGACACCTTGATCTCCATTGTAGCATCGTTGTCGTCTCGCCAACTATTGCTTCTACGACTATCGCTCCCACTTAGTGATAAAGTAAAGCAATTATAGGGCGATTGCATTGCATACAATAAAGCGACAACCATATGGCTCCTGCCAGTTGCCGATAATTCTGTTACAAAACATGATCATCTCATACAATATATATATAGCATCATGTCTTAACCATATCACATCACAACATGCCCTATTAAAACAAGTTAGACGTCCTCTACTTTGTTGTTGCAAGTTTTACGTGGCTGCTACGGGCTTAGCAAGAACCGTTCTTACCTACGCATCAAAACCACAACGATAGTTCGTCAAGTTAGTGATATTTTAACCTTCTCAAGGACCGGGCGTAGCCACACTCGGTTCAACTAAAGTTGGAGAAACTGACACCCGCCAGCCACCTATGTGCAAAGCACGTCGGTAGAACTAGTCTCACGTAAGCGTACGTGTAATGTCGGTCCGGGCCACTTCATCCAACAATACCACCGAACCAAAGTGTGACATGCTGGTAAGCAGTATGACTTGTATCGCCCACAACTCACTTGTGTTCTACTCGTGCATATAACATCTACGCATAAAACCTGGCTCGGATGCCACTGTTGGGGAACGTAGTAATTTCAAAAAAAATCCTACGCACACACAGGATCATGGGGATGCATAGCGACGAGAGGGGAGAGTGTGTCCATGTACCCTTGTAGACCGAAAGCAGAAGCGTTAGCACAACGCGGTTGATGTAGTCGTACGTCTTCACGATCCGACCGATCCAAGTACCGAACGTACGGCACCTCCGAGTTCAGCACACGTTCAGCTCGATGATGTCCTGCTAACTCCGATCCAGCAGAGCTTCATGGGAGAGTTCCGTCAGCATGATGGCATGATGACAATGATGATGTTGCTACCGACGCAGGGCTTCGCCTAAGCACCGTTACGATATACCTGAGGTGGAATATGGTGGAGGGGGCACCGCACATGATAGGAATAGATCAATAGATCAACTTGTGTGTTCTAGGGTGCCCCCTGCCCCCGTATATAAAGGAGCAAGGGGGAGGCGGCCGGCCAGGAGGAGGGCCCGCCAAGGGGGAGTCGAGTAGGACTCCTCCTTTTCCTTGTTGGAGTATGAGAGGGAAGGAAGGGAGAGAGGAGGAGAAGGAAAAAGGGGGGCGCCGCCCCACCTCCTTGTCCAATTCGGACTAGAGGAGGAGGGGGCGTGCGGCTGCCCTGGCCACCCCTCCTCTTCTCCCACTAAGGCCCATGAGGCCCAATTAACTCCCCGGGGGGTTCCGGTAACCCCCTAGTACTCCGGTTTTTATCCGAAACCACTCGGAACACCTCCGGTGTCCGAATATAGTCGTTCAATATATCGATCTTTACGTCTTGACCATTTCAAGACTCCTCGTCATGTCTGTGATCATATCCGGGACTCTGAACTACCTTCGGTACATCAAAACACAAAAACTCATAATACCGATCGTCACCAAACTTTAAGCGTGCGGACCCTATGGGTTCGAGAACTATGTAGACATGACCGAGACACGTCTCCGGTCAATAACCAATAGCGGAACCTGGATGCTCATATTGGCTCCTACATACTCTACGAAGATCTTTATCGGTCAAACCGCATAACAACATACGTTGTTCCCTTTGTCATCGGCATGTTACTTTCCCGAGATTCGATCGTCGGTATCTCAATACCTAGTTTAATCTCATTATCGGCAAGTCTTTTTACTCATTCTATAATGCATCATCCCACAACTAACTCAATAGTCACATTGCATGCAAGGCTTATAGTGATGTGCATTACCGAGAGGGCCTAGTGATAGCTCTCCGACAATCGGAGGGACAATTCCTAATCTCGAAATACGCCAACTCAACAAGTACCTTCGGAGACACCTGTAGAGCACCTTTATAATCACCCATTTAAGTTGTGGCGTTTGGTAGCACACAAAGTGTTCCTCCGGTAAACGGGAGTTGCATAATCTCATAGTCATAGGAACATGTATAAGTCATGAAGAAAACAATAACAACATACTAAACGATCAAGTACTAAGCTAACAGAATGGGTCAAGTCAATCACATCATTCTCCTAATGATGTGATCCCGTTAATCAAATGACAACTCATGTCTATAGCTAGGAAACATAACCATCTTTGATCAATGAGCTAGTCAAGTAGAGGCATACTAGTGACACTCTGTTTGTCTATATATTCACACATGTATTATGTTTCCGGTTAATACAATTCTAGCATGAATAATAAACATTTATCATGATATAAGGAAATAAATAATAACTTTATTATAGCTTGTAGGGCATATTTCCTTCACCACGCTCGATCTCCTCCTGGGACAAGATGCACGACCGTTTCCTCGCCAACTTCCAGGGCACTCGCGACCGCCCACCGGCTGTGGGTGACCTGCGCCGCGTCAAGCAAGAACCAGGAGAGACCCTCCAGAAGCACATCCAGCGCTTCAACAACATCCGTCTCAAGATCCCCAAGGTGTCGGACGAGGCCATCATCTCTGCGTTCTCCGATGGCGTCCGAGACGTCAAGATAAAGGAGGAGCTCGCCATCCACGAGGAGTTGTGTACGTCCCTGGAGCAGTTCAACCTGGCGACCAAGTGCGCAAGAGCTGAGGAGGGGCGCCTCTCCCTCCTCGAGCTCCCGGCTGCGGACCCGGAGGAGAAGAAAGCCAAGGCCAAAGACGTGAAGCGCAAGGGAGCAGTCGTGCTCGCGGCGGAGCCGGACACAAAGCGCAGCAGGGACCAGCCCGAGTCATCCAAGAGCAGCCGACAGTTCTGCGCCTTCCATAACCTACATAGCCACAACACCAGCGACTGTCAAGAGCTCAGAGCCATTCGAGAAGGACGCTTCGGTCAACGCCCTGAGCACAACGATCGGGGCTACGGCCGAGGAGGAGGACGTGGTGGCAGACGCTGGGATGACCGTGTGATACGTTGGATAATTTTTTATTGTTCCATGCTATATTATATCTTGTTTTGGACATTATTGGGCTTTATTATACACTTTTATATTATTTTTGGGACTAGCCTATTAACCGGAGGCCCAGCCCAGAATTGCTATTTTTTTGCCTATTTCAGAGTTTCACAGAAAAAGAATATCAAACGGAGTCCAAACAGAATGAAACCTCCGGGAACGTGATTTTCAGAATGAACATGATCTAGAGGACTTGGACCCTACGTCAAGAAAGCAACCAGGAGGGCACGAGGCAGGGGCGCGCCTACCCTTGTGGGGCCCACGTTGCTCCACCGATGTACTTCTTCCTCCTATATATACCTACGTACCCCCAAACTACCAGATACGGAGCCAAAACCCTAATTCCACCGCCGTAACTTTCTATACTCGTGAGATCCCATCTTGGGGCCTTTTCCGAAGCTCCGCCGGAGGGGGCATCGATCACGGAGGGCTTCTACATCAACACCATAGCCTCTCCGATGAAGCGTGAGTAGTTTACTTCAGACCTTCGAGTCCATAGTTATTAGCTAGATGGCTTCTTCTCTCTTTTTGGATCTCAATACAAAGTTCTCCCCTTTGTTGTGCAGATCTACTCAATGTAATCTTCTTTTGCGGTGTGTTTGTTGAGACCGATGAATTGTGGGTTTATGATCAAGTTTATCTGTGAACAGTATTTGAATCGTCTCTGAATTCTTTTATGTATGATTGGTTATCTTTGCAAGGCTCTTCGAATTATCAGTTTGGTTTGGCCTACTAGATTGATCTTTCTTATAATGGGAGAAGTGCTTAGCTTTGGGTTCAATCTTGCGGTGTCCTTTCCCAGTGACAGTAGGGGCAGAAAGGCACGTATTGTATTGTTGCCATCGAGGATAACAAGATGGGGTTTATATCATATTGCATGAGTTTATCCCTCTACAT
Organism: Triticum monococcum; assembly: GCA_034509565.1. Classification (NCBI taxonomy): domain Eukaryota; kingdom Viridiplantae; phylum Streptophyta; class Magnoliopsida; order Poales; family Poaceae; genus Triticum; species Triticum monococcum. Next base: position 577,973,681 of record CM067847.1, read on the forward strand.
CATGTCATCTTGCTTAAAGCGTTACTTTATTCTTTTGAACTTAATACTCTAGATGCATGCTGGATAGCGGTCGATGTGTGGAGTAATAGTAGTAGATGCAGGCAGGAGTCGGTCTACTTGTCTCGGACGGGATGCCTATATACATGATCATACCTAGATATTCTCACAACTATGCTCAATTCTGTCAATTGCTCAAAAGTAATTTGTTTACCCGTCGTAATACTTATGCTCTCGAGAGAAGCCACTAGTGAAACCTATGGCCCCCGGGTCTATTTTCCATCATATTAATCTTCCTTCAACAAGTTATTTCCTTTTCCGTTTATTTTGCTTTCTTTACTTTGCATCTTTATCATAAAAATACCAAAAATATTATCTTATCATATCTATCAGATCTCACTTTTGTAAGTGACCGTGAAGGGGTTGACAACCCCTTTATTGCGTTGGTTGGGAGGATTTTATTTGTTTGTGTAGGTGCGAGGGACTCGCGCGTGGCCTCCTACTGGATTGATACCTTGGTTCTCAAAAACTGAGGGAAATACTTACGCTACTTTGTTGCATCACCCTTTCCTCTTCAAGGGAAAACCAATGCAGTGCTCAAGAGGTAGCAATAAGGATTTCTGGCGCCGTTTCCGGGGAGTCTACGCAAAACTCAACATACCAAGTACCCATCACAAACCCTTATCTCCCGCATTACATTATTTGCCATTTGCCTCTTGTTTTCCTCTCCCCCACTTCACCCTTGTCATTTTATTCGCCCTCTCTCTCCGTCCTCCTTCTCTTTCTCTTTTTGCCCGTCTCTTGTTTGCTTATCTGTTGGATTGCTTGCTTGTCACGATGGCTCAAGATAATACCAAATTGTGTGACTTTACTAATACCAACAACAATGATTTTATTAGCACTCCGATTGCTCCTCTTACCAATGCTAAATCTTGTGAAATTAATGCTGCTTTGCTGAATCTTGTCATGAAAGATCCGTTTTCCGGCCTTCCTAGTGAAGATGTCGCTACCCATCTAAACAACTTTGTTGATTTGTGTGATATGCAAAAGAAGAAAGATGTGGACAATGATATTGTTAAATTGAAGCTATTTCCTTTTTCTCTTAGAGATCGTGCTAAAGCTTGGTTTTCGTCTTTGCCTAAAAATAGTATTGATTCATGGAATAAGTGCAAAGATGCTTTTATCTCTAAGTATTTTCCTCCCGCTAAGATCATCTCTCTTAGAAACGATATCATGAATTTTAAGCAACTTGATCATGAACATGTTGCACAATCTTGGGAGAGGATGAAATTAATGATACGTAATTGCCCTACACATGGTTTGAATTTATGGATGATTATACAAAATTTTTATGCCGGATTGAATTTTGCTTCTAGAAATCTTTTAGATTCGGCCGCGGGAGGCACTTTTATGGAAATCACTTTAGGAGAAAGCTACTAAAGTCCTAGATGATATTATGGTTAATTATTCTCAATGGCACACTGAAAGATCTACTAATAAGAAAGTGCATGCGATAGAAGAAATTAATGTTTTGAGTGGAAAGATGGATGAACTTATGAAATTATTTGCTAATAAAAGTGCTTCTTTTGATCGATATGCCTTTGTCTACTTTAATTGAGAATAATAATGAATCTATGGATGTGAATTTTGTTGGTTGGAATAATTTTGGTAACAACGCGTATAGAGGAAACTTTAATCCTAGGCCGTATCCTAGTAATTCCTCTAATAATTATGGTAATTCCTACAACAATTCTTATGGAAATTTTAATAAGATAACCTCTGATTTTGAATCTAATATTAAAGAATGTATTACTTCGCAAAAGAATTTTAATGCTTTGATTGAAGAAAAATTGCTTAAGATTGATGAGTTGGCTAGGAGCGTTGATAGAATTTCTCTTGATATTGAATCTTTGAAAATTAGATCTATTCCACCTAAGCATGATATCAATGAGTCTCTCAAATCCATGAGAATTTCCATTGATGAGTGCAAAGAAAGAACCGCTAGGTGATAACCCACAAGTATAGGGGATCACAACAGTTTTCGAGGGTAGAGTATTCAACCCAAATTTATTGATTCGACACAAGGGGAGCCAAAGAATATTCTCAAGTATTAGCAGTTGAGTTTTCAATTCAACCACACCTGGAAACTTAATATCTCCAGCAAAGTATTTAGTAGCCAAGTAATATGATAGTAGTGGTAACGGTAGCAAAAGGTAATAGTAGCAAAAGTAATGTTTTTGGTATTTTGTAGTGATGATAGCAATAGCAACGAAAAAGTAAATAAGCGAAGAACAATATATGGAAAGCTCATAGGCAATGGATCAGTGATGGAGAATTATGCCGGATGCGGTTCATCATGTAACAGTCATAACATAGGGTGACACAGAACTAGCTCCAATTCATCAATGTAATGTAGGCATGTATTCCGAATATAGTCATACGTGCTTATGGAAAAGAACTTGCATGACATCTTTTGTCATAGCCTCCCATGGCAGCGGGGTCCTAATGGAAACTAAGGGATATTAAGGCCTCCTTTTAATAGAGTACCGGAACAAAGCATTAGCACATAGTGAATGCATGAACTCCTCAAACTATGGTCATCACCGGTAAGTATCCCGATTATTGTCACTTCGGGGTTAACGGATCATAACACATAATAGGTGACTATAGACTTGCAAGATAGGATCAAGAACTCTCATATATTGATGAAAACATAATAGGTTTAGATCTGAAATCATGGCACTCGGGCCCTAGTGACAAGCATTAAGCATAGCAAAGTCATAACAACATCAATCTTAGAACATAGTAGATACTAGGGATCAAGCCCTAACAAAACTAACTCGATTACATGATAGATCTCATCCAACCCATCACCGTCCAGCAAGTCTACGATGGAATTACTCACGCACGGCAGTGAGCATCATGAAATTGGTGATGGAGGATGGTTGACGATGACGATGGCGACGGATTCCCCTCTCCAGAGCCCCGAACGGACTCTAGATCAACCCTCTCGAGAGGTTTTAGGGCTTGGCGGCGGCTCCGTATCATAAAACGCAATGAATTCTTCTCTCCGGTTTTTTTCTCCCCGAAAGCAAATATATAGAGTTGGAGTTGAGGTCGGAGGAGCTCCAGGGTGCCCACAAGGTAGGGGGAGCGCCCCCCACCCTCGTGGACAAGTGGTGGGCCCCTGGTCTTCATATTTTGCAAGGATTTTTTATTATTTCTGAATAGATGTTCCGTGAAGTTTCAGGTCATTCCGAGAACTTTTGTTTCTGCACATAAATAACACCATAGCAATTCTGCTGAAAACAGCGTCGGTCCAGGTTAGTTCCATTCAAATCATGCAAGTTAGAGTCCAAAACAAGGGCAAAAGTGTTTGGAAAAGTAGATGCGACGGAGACGTATCAACTCCCCCAAGCTTAAACATTTGCTTGTCCTCAAGCAATTCAGTTGATAAACTAAAAGTGATAAAGAAAAACTTTTACAAACTTTGTTTGCTCTTGTTGTTGTAAATATGTAAAGCCAACATTCAAGTTTTCAGCAAAGATTATGACTAACCCCATTCACAATAACGCTCAGGTCTCAAGTTTACTCATATCAATGGCATAATCAACTAGCGAGCAATAATAATAAATCTCGGATGACAACACTTTCTCAAAGCAATCATAGTATGATATACCAAGATGGTATCTCGCTAGCCCTTTCTGAGACCGCAAAACATAAATGCAGAGCACCTTTAAAGATCAAGGACTGACTAGACATTGTAATTCATGGTAAAAGAGATCCAGTCAAGTCATACCCAATGTAAACTAACAATAATGAATGCAAATGACAGCGGTGCTCTCCAACTAGTGCTTTTTAATAAGAGGATGATGACTCAGCATAAAAGTAAATAGATAGGCCCTTCGCAGAGGGAAGCCGGGATTTGTAGAGGTGCCAGAGCTCGGTTTTGAAATAGAGATGAATACTATTTTGAGCGGTATACTTTCATTGTCAACATAACAACCAAGAGATGGCAATATCTTCCATGCTACACACATTATAGGCGGTTCCCAAACAGAATGGTAAAGTTTATACTCCCCATCCACCAACAAGCATCAATCCATGGCTTGCTCGAAACAACGAGTGCCTCCAACTAACAAGAGTCCCAGGGGGTTTTGTTTGCAATTATTTTGATTTGATTTGCATAAAGCATGGGACTGGGCATCCCGGTGACCAGCCACTTTCTCGTGAGTGAGGAGCGGAGTCCACTCCTCTTGAGAATAACCCGCCTAACATGGAAGATACGGACAGCCCTAGTTGATACATGAGCTATTCGAGCATACCAAACAGGATATTTATCTGAAGGTTTAGAGTTTGGCACATACAAATTTACTTGGAACGGTAGGTAGATACCGTATATAGGTAGGTATGGTGGACTCATACGGAATAACTTTGGGGTTTATGGAGTTGGATGCACAAGCAGCATTCCCGCTTAGTACAGGTGAAGGCTAGCAAAAGACTGGGAAGCGACCAGCTAGAGAGCGACAACAGTCATGAACATGCATTAAAATTAATCAACACAGAATGCAAGCATGAGTAGGATATAATCCACCATGAACATAAATATCGTGAAGGCTATGTTGATTTTGTTTCAACTACATGCGTGAACATGCGCCAAGTCAAGTCAGTTAAATCATTCAGAGGAGGATACCACCCTATCATACCACATCACAACCATTTTAATAGCATGTTGGCACGCAAGGTAAACCATTATAAGCTCCTAGCTAATCAAGCATGGCACAAGAAACTATGATCTCTAGTTGTCATTACAAACATGTTTATTCATAATAGGCTGAATCAGGAGCGATGAACTAATCATATTTACAAAAACAAGAGAGGTCGAGTTCATACCAGCTTTTCTCAGCTCAGTCAGTCCATCATATATCGTCATAATTGCCTTTCACTTGCACGACCGAACGATGTGGATAATAATAATAGTGCACATGCATTGGACTAAGCTAGAATCTGCAAGCATTCAATAAACAGGAGAAGAAAAGGCAATATGGGCTCTTTTGTCAGATCAACAATAATGCATATAAGAGCCACTACAACAATTTAATTATGGTCTTCTCCTATCGACCCCAAAGAAAAGAAAAGAAATAAAACTATTTACACGGGAAAGCTCCCAACAAGCAAAAGAAGAACATGAAATCTTTTTGGGTTTTCTTTTTAATTACTACTACAAGCATGAAAAGTAAACTAATTAAAAGCTACAACTATTTTTTTTTGTTTTTTCTTAAGGTTTATTAAGCACACAAGAAGAAAGCATAAAAAGGAAATAAACTAGCATGGATGATACAACGAAAAGGTATGAGCACTGACATCTAGCAATGAGTGTGTGAACATGAATGTATTGTCGGTGAGAAATACGTACTCTCCCAATCTTAGGATTTTGGCCTAAGTTGGTCTATGGCCACGGTTGGCCTGGCGGATATCCATAATAATAGTTGGTGTCGTACTGCGATGAAGAAGACTCTGACTGCCACTGGTTGGCAATCATCTCCGGATCCCAATGGTAATTAGAATGTCGTGGAGGATCAACTTGTGGTTCCGACTCTGGCTCTATGGCTGGTGCAGGGTTCCGGTAGGCGTGAATGTCCTCCGACGAGATGAGGTACTGGCCTGCAGATAAATCAAACAAGGAAGGAGCAGGCAAGGTAATAGTCTCCGGATGATGTTTATCAAAGAACAATTTGTATTTAAGCTCCCCTTCCTATTCTTTATAATGAAATCATGTGCTACCATACTCTTATAATCTAAATAAACATGAGGCAGCAATTTTTCTTCCTTCTCATAATGCCTAATAGGTATGTTAAAATGTGCAGCTAGGCGTGAAGCACAGATACCACCAAAGATGGGGCCCTTTGTACGGTTCAGACTCAACCGTTTAGCAATAATACCGCACATACTCACGAAGTTATCACAAAATAACCCATGGAACAAAACAATAATATCAGGAACACTAAGGTTTCCATAGTTTCCACGACCAATTAAGCAACGACTAGCAAATATTGCAAAGTAGCGTAAAACAGGAAAATGTATGCTACTGATTCATGCACCGGAAACCTTCCTCGTTTCCCCTACGGTGATGGTATCGATAAACCCATCCACATCGTCACGATGTGGTTCCTCTATTTTGCACTCGAAAGGGATCAAACAAACCCGACAAAAATCATAAAGTGACATCTTCTTAGCCACATCATATAAATGAAACTCTACTGAAGGAGGTGATTTCCTAGGATAATAGTAGAAGTTTTGCACAAAAGTATTGGTGAGTAAGAGATACTATTCACGCTAGTCGTGGAGGAAGTCGGTGAGGCCTGCATTCTTAGCCAATTCATAAAAATCCTCATAAATCCCGATTTCTCTCAAGAAATCATCGGAGGGCCATTCACATGGCCTAACCTTCGCGGTGCGAGGCAAATTATATTTGGGCTTCATTGCTTCTTCATTTTGCTTTTCCTTCGAGCTTCGGCTCGATGAACCCCTCAAAAATCTCTTCATTATTCTATGAAAAATTCTGAAATTTTTAGTAACTTCAAAATAAAAGTAAACCAAACTCAATAATATTGGTAGCAACTACTCATACAAGTGCCTAGAGCCTATATCATGCATCAAAACTACTTGGAACCATACAAGTATAGGGGATCGCAACAATTTTCGAGGGTAGAGTATTCAACCCAAATTTATTGATTCGACACAAGGGGAGCCAAAGAATATTCTCAAGTATTAGCAGCTGAGTTGTCAATTCAACCACACGTGGAAACTTAATATCTGCAGCAAAGTATTTAGTAGCAAAGTAATATGATAGTAGTGGTAACGGTAGCAAAAGGTAATAGTAGCAAAAGTAATGTTTTTGATATTTTGTAGTGATGATAGCAATAGCAACAGAAAAGTAAATAAGCGAAGAACAATATATGGATAGCTCGTAGGCAATGGATCAGTGATGGAGAGTTATGCCGGATGCGGTTCATCATGTAACAGTCATAACATAGGGTGACACAGAACTAGCTCCAATTCATCAATGTAATGTAGGCATGTATTCCGAATATAGTCATACGTGCTTATGGAAAAGAACTTGCATGACATCTTTTGTCCTACCCTCCCGTGGCAGCGGGGTCCTAATGGAAACTAAGGGATATTAAGGCCTCCTTTTAATAGAGTACCGGAACAAAGCATTAGCACATAGTGAATACATGAACTCCTCAAACTATGGTCATCACCGGTAAGTATCCCGATTATTGTCACTTCGGGGTTAACGGATCATAACACATAATAGGTGACTATAGACTTGCAAGATAGGATCAAGAACTCTCATATATTGATGAAAACATAATAGGTTCAGATCTGAAATCATGGCACTCGGGCCCTAGTGACAAGAAATAAGCATAGCAAAGTCATGGCAACATAAATCTCAGAACATAGTGGATACTAGGGATCAAACCCTAACAAAACTAACTTGATTACATGATAGATCTCATCCAACCCATCACCGTCCAGCAAGCCTACGATGGAATTACTCACGCACGGCGGTGAGCATCATGAAATTAGTGATGGAGGATGGTTGATGATGACTATGGCAACGGATTCCCCTCTCCGGAGCCCCGAACGGACTCGAGATCAGCCCTCCCGAGAGGTTTTAGGGCTTGGCGGCGGCTCCGTATCGTAAAACGCGATGAATTCTTCTCTCCGATTTTTTTTCTCCCCGAAAGCAAATATATAGATTTGGAGTTGAGGTCGGAGGAGCTCCAGGGGGCCCACGAGGTAGGGGGCGCGCCCCCACCCTCGTGGACAGGTGGTGGGCCCCTGGTCTTCATCTTTTGCAAGGGTTTTTTATTATTTCCGAATAGATGTTCCGTGAAGTTTCAGGTCATTCTGAGAACTTTTGTTTTTGCACATAAATAACACCATAGCAATTCTGCTGAAAATAGCGTCAGTCCGGGTTAGTTCCATTCAAATCATGCAAGTTAGAGTCCAAAACAAGGGCAAAAGTGTTTGGAAAAGTAGATACGACGGAGACGTATCACTAGGATGTGTGCTAAGAAAGATTGCTTTATAAAAGCATGTTCTTCTAGTTGCCATTATAATAAAGATGAAGATCTAAAAGTTATTGATGTGTCCCCTATTAAATTCTTTTTTTGCAATATGAATCTTGATAATGATGGGACTGAATATGATCCACCCTTTACCTAGAAGACGTTCCAAAAATCCGGAGTCTTTAGATGTTGATGCTAAAATTGTTAAAAGTGGGATTGAAGAAGTCAAAACTTTAAATATCAATGAACCCACTATTTTGGATCTCAAGGAATTTAATTATGATAATTGCTCTTTGATAGATTGTATTTCCTTGTTGCAATCCGTGCTAAATTCTCCTCATGCTTATAGTCAAAATAAAGCCTTTACCAAACATATCGTTGATGATTTGATGCAATCTTATGAAGAAAAACTTGAGTTGGAAGTTTCTATCCCTAGAAAACTTTATGATGAGTGGGAACCTACTATTAAAATTAAAGATCATGAATGCTATGCTTTGTGTGATTTGGGTGCTAGTGTTTCCACGATTCCAAAGGCTTTGTGTGATTTGCTAGGTTTCCGTGATTTTGATGATTGCTCTTTATACTTGCACCTTGCGGATTCAACTATTAAGAAACCTATGGGAAGAATCAATGATGTTCTTATTGTTGCAAATAGGAATTATGTGCCCATAGATTTTATTGTTCTTGACATAGATTGCAATCCTTCATGTCCTATTATTCTTGGTAGACCTTTCCTTAGAACGATTGGTGCAATTATTGATATGAAGGAAGGGAATATTAGATTCCAATTTCTGTTAAGGAAAGGCATGGAACACTTCCCTAGAAAGAAAATTGAATTATCATATGAATCTATTATGAGAGCCACTTATGGATTGCCTACCAAAGATGGCAATACCTAGATCTATCCTTGCTTTTATGCCTAGCTAGGGGCGTTAAACGATAGCGCTTGTTGGGAGGCAACCCAATTTTATTTGTATTCCTTTATTTTTGCTCCTGTTTAGTAATAAATAATTTATCTAGCATCTATTTTGGTTGTGTTTTTTGTGTTTAATTAGTGTTTGTGCTAAGTAGAACCGTTGGGAAGACTTGAGGAAAGACTTTTTAATCTTGCTGTAAAAAACAGAAACTTTAGCGCTCGCGATAATTGCTGTCATTTTTATTTGGAAAGTTATATTTAGTTAATTATTTTTTCAGGTGATTAATAGATAAATTCCTCACGTCCAGTAATTTATTTTAGAATTTTTGGGGTTCCAGAACTTGCGTTAGTTACTGTTCTGTTTTTGACAAATTCTGTTTTTTCGTGTGTTGTTTGCTTATTTTGATGAATATATGGCTAGTAAAATAGTTTATAAACCATAGAGAAGTTGGAATACAGTAGGTTTAACACCAATATAAATAAAGAATGAGTTCATTACAGTACCTTGAAGTGGTGTTTTGTTTTCTTTCGCTAATGGAGCTCACGAGATTTTCTACTTTAAGTTTTGTGTTGTGAAGTTTTCAAGTTTTGGGTGAAAGATTTGATGGATTATGGAACAAGGAGTGGAAAGAGCCTAAGCTTGGGGATGCCCATGGCACCCCAAGATAATCTAAGGACACCTAAAAGCCCAAGCTTGGGGATGCCCCGAAAGGCACCCCCTCTTTTGTCTACTTCCATCGGTAACTTTACTTGGAGCTATATTTTTATTTACCACATGATATTTGTTTTGCTTGGAGCATCTTGTATTATTTGAGTCTTTATTTGTTAGTTTTCCACAATCATCCTTGCTGTACACACCTTTTGAGAGAGACACACATTATTCGGAAATTGTTAGAATACTCTATGTGCTTCACTTATATCTTTTGAGTTCTATAGTTTTTGCTCTAGTGCTTCACTTCTATCTTTTAGGGCACGGTGGTGGATTTGTTTTATAGAAACTATTGTTCTCTCATGCTTCACTTAGATTATTTTGAGAGTCCTACAAAACAGCATGGTAATTTGCTTTAATTATGTTAGGCATTCAAGATTAATAAAAAAAAATCTTATGAGTGTGTTGAATACTATCAGAAGTTTGATACTTGATAATTGTTTTGAGATATGGAGATGGTGATATTAGAGTCGTGCTAGTTGAGTAGTTGTGAATTTGAGAAATTCTTGTGTTGAAGTTTGTGATTCCCGTAGCATGCACGTATGGTGAACCGTTATGTGAAGAAGTTGGAGCATGATTTATTTATTGATTGTCTTCCTTATGAGTGGCGGTCGGGGGCAAGCGATGGTCTTTTTCTACCAATCTATCCCCCTAGGAGCATGCACGTAGTACTTTGCTTCTATAACTAATAGATTTTTGCAATAAGTATGTGAGTTCTTTATGACTAATGTTGAGTCCATGGATTATACGCACTCTCACCCTTCCACCATTGCTAGCCTCTCTAATACCGCGCACCTTTCGCCGGTATCATACACCCACTATATACTTTCCTCAAAACAGCCACCATACCTACCTATCATGGCATTTCCATAGCCATTCCGAGATATATTGCCATGCAACTTTCCACCGTTCCATTTACTATGACACGCTCCATCATTGTCATATTGCTTTGCATGATCATGTAGTTGACATTTTAGTTGTGGCAAAGCCACCGTTCATAATTCTTTCGTACAAGTCACTCATGCATCATTACTATCCCGGTATACCGCCGAAGGCATTCATATAGAGTCATACTTTGATCTAGTATCGAGTTGTAATCATTGAGTTGTAAATAAATAGAAGTGTGATGATCATCATTCATAGAGTATTGTCCCAAAAAAAGAAAAAGAAAAAGGCCAAAAAAAAGAAGGCCCAAAAAAATAATAATAATAATAATAAGGGACAATACTACTATCCTTTTTCCACACTTGTGCTTCAAAGTAGCACCATGATCTTCATGATAGAGAGTCTCCTATGTTATCACTTTCATATACTAGTGGGAATTTTTCATTATAGAACTTGGCTTGTATATTCCAATAATGGGCTTCCTCAAAATGCCCTAGGTCTTCGTGAGCAAGCGAGTTGGATGCACACCCACTTAGTTCTTTTTGTTGAGCTTTCATATACTTATAGCTCTAGTGCATCCGTTGCATGGCAATCCCTACTCACTCACATTGATATCTATTAATGGGCATCTCCATAGCCCATTGATACGCCTAGTTGATGTGAGACTATCTTCTCCCTTTTTGTCTTCTCCACAACCACCATTCTATTCCACATATAGTGCTATGTCCATGGATTACACTCATGTATTGCGTGAAGATTGAAAAAGTTTGAGAACACCAAAAGTATGAAACAATTGCTTGGCTTGTCATCGGGGTTGTGCATGATTTAAATACTTTGTGTGGTGAAAATGGAGCATAGCCACACTATATGATTTTGTAGGGATAACATTCTTTGGTCATGTTATTTTGAAGAGACATAATTGCTTAGTTAGTATGCTTGAAGTATTATTATTTCTATGTCAATATTTAACTTTTGTCTTGAATCTTTCGGATCTGAATATTCATACCAAAATTAAGAGAATTACATTGAAATTATGCCAAGTAGCATTCCACATCAAAAATTCTGTTTTTATCATTTACCTACTCGAGGACGAGCACGAATTAAGCTTGGGGATGCTTGATACGTCTCCAACGTATCTATAATTTTTTATTGTTCCATGCTATATTATATCCTGTTTTGGACATTATTGGGCTTTATTATACACTTTTATATTATTTTTGGGACTAACCTATTAACCGGAGGCCCAGCCCAGAATTGTTTTTTTGCCTATTTCAAAGTTTTGCAGAAAAAGAATATCAAATGGAGTCCAAATGGAATGAAACCTTCGGGAACATGATTTTCGGAATGAACATGATCCAGAGGACTTGGTCCCTATGTCAAGAAAGCAACCAGGAGGGCACGAGGTAGGGGGCGCACCTACCGCCCCCCCCCCCCCCCAGGCGCGCCCTCCACCCTCGTGGGTCCCATGTTGCTCCACCGACGTACTTCTTCCTCCTATATATACCTATGTACCCCCAAACTACCAGGTACAGAGCCAAAACCCTAATTCCACCGCCGTAACTTTCTGTACCCGTGAGATCCCATCTTGGGGCCTTTTCCGGATCTCCGCCGGAGGGGGCATCGATCATGGAGGGCTTCTACATCAACACCATAGCCTCTCCGATGAAGTGTGAGTAGTTTACTTCAGACCTTCGGGTCCATAGTTATTAGCTAGATGGCTTCTTCTCTCTTTTTGGATCTCAATACAAAGTTCTCCCCCTCTCTTGTGGAGATCTATTCGATGTAATCTTCTTTTGTGGTGTGTTTGTTGAGAACGATGAATTGTGGGTTTATGATCAAGTTTTTCTATGAACAATATTTGAATCTTCTCTGAATTCTTTTATGTATGATTGGTTGTCTTTGCAGGTCTCTTTGAATTATCAGTTTGGTTTGGCCAACTAGATTGATCTTTCTTGCAATGAGAGAAGTGCTTAGCTTTGGGTTCAATTTTGCGGTGTCCTTTCCCAGTGAGAGTAGGGGCAGCAAGGCACGTATTGTATTATTGCCATCGAGGATAACAAGATGGGGTTTATATCATATTGCATGAGTTTATCCCTCTACATCATGTCATCTTGCTTAAAGCGTTACTCTGTTCTTTTGAACTTAATACTCTAGATGCATGCTGGATAGCGGTCGATGTGTGGAGTAATAGTAGTAGATGCAGGCAGGAGTCGGTCTACTTGTCTCGGACATGATGCCTATATACATGATCATACCTAGATATTCTCATAACTATGCTCGATTCTGTCAATTGCTCAATAGTAATTTGTTTACCAGCCGTAATACTTATGCTCTCGAGAGAAGCCACTAGTGAAACCTATGGCCCCCGGGTCTATTTTCCATCATATTAATCTTCCTTCAACAAGCTATTTCCTTTTCCGTTTATTTTGCTTTCTTTACTTTGCATCTTTATCATAAAAATACCAAAAATATTATCTTATCATATCTATCAGATCTCACTTTTGTAAGTGACCGTGAAGGCATTGACAACCCCTTTATTGTGTTGGTTGCGAGGATTTTATTTGTTTGTGTAGGTGCGAGGGACTCGCAAGTGGCCTCCTACTGGATTGATACCTTGGTTCTCAAAAACTGAGGGGAATTCTTACGCTACTTTGTTGCATCAGCATTTCCTCTTCAAGGGAAAACCAATGCAATGCTCAAGAGGTAGCACCATGGCCCGCGCCAGGAGTGGCGCGACCGGCCTCGTGAGGACCACTGGCAGGATCAGCCTCGCGAGGGCGCCTGGAGGGATCAGCCTTGTGAGGATCGTCCTCGGGTCAACGCCGGTCTCCCTCCACTACTGCCACCACCAAGAAAGAATGACAACCACCACCAAGATGAGGGGGCTGGGGGCTTCCAGGAGCCGTGTGCCATCACGTGCATCTTGGGCGGAGCTCAAGCCCCAGTCTCGCAACGTATCTTCAAGAAGTTTGCTCGCGAGGTGAACGCAATCCTCCCCAAGCTCGAGGCCACGCGCCCGCTCAGGTGGTCCCAGTGCGCCATCACATTCAGCTCAGCAGACCAACTCAAGTGCGCGGCTATCGTCGGCGTCCTCCTGATGCTTTGTTCACCAGTCATCAGCAACGTACAAGTCACCAAGACCCTCATCGACAGCCGTGCAGGGCTCAACGTCCTATCCGTCGAGACGTTCGACAACCTCCAAGTGCCGTATGATCAGCTTCAGCCCACCAAGCCTTTCTTAGGAGTGACCGACGGCTCCACCACGCCGATCGGTCAGGTCCGCCTCCTAGTCACCTTCGGACAGCGCAACAACTACCGCACCGAGCTCATCGACTTCAATGTAGCCCACATCCGTCTGCCATACAATTCCATCCTCGGGTATTCGGCCCTGACCAAGTTCATGGCCGTGGCGCACCATGGCTACAACGTCCTCAAGATGCCAGGAAGCGGCGGGATCATCACAGTCCCCTGCTGTGACGCCCCGAGACCGTTGCGCCAGGTGTCTTCCAGTTATTCGCTGTTGTTGCCTTGTCATTTGCTTGCGTGTCGCATCTTGTCATGTCATCATCCGCATTGCATCTGCATGTTTTCAAAACTTGCATCCGTCCAGGTTCCCCCAGTTCCGTCCGTTGTCCGTTCTGAGCCCAGACACACTTGCACGCGCCCGCGGCATGTCCGAAATAGTATTTTATAAGTGGCCGGAAAATGTTCTCGGATTGGGTTGAAAGTTGGCATGCGGTGTTGTTTTAGTGTTAGTAGGTTGCCTACCAAGTTTCATCGCTTTTGGAGATTGTTTGATGCCCCAACGGATAACTATAGCGGCAAATAGTAGCCGGTCTATCGTCGGACGTTTTTGGTCTCCGGAAACGGTTGCCGGGTTGCTTTCCTCCTCTCTCTTCTTAGTCCAACCGCACCTTGACCTTGTCCGTCTAACCCTCTCTGCACAGTGCATCGACCCCCCCCCCCCTCGCGCGCGTCCGAAAGTTGTCCCGAACCCAACCCAGACAGTCGTCACCGTTGGATCCAGATCAACCCCAAACATCTACAAAACGTCTCCGTTTTGTTAATTGGACTTCCTAACATATTTTTTTCCGTCAGTCCGATTACGATCGGAGGGACGAGATAGCCCCTAGCCTAACCTACCCGCTATATATACTAGTATAAACCGAGACCAAATCCCTAATTTCTAGGGATCCTACCTAGCGCCGCCGCCACTCTCTCGGGATTCCCCCAGATCTGATCCATCCAATCCCCCCCCCCCAATCAGTGCTCTCCTGTGGATCCCCTCAATCCACCAACCAGCGAGCACCACCAGTAGGACCAGCCCCGCGCCGCAGCCTCCTTCTCCCCGTTCCCGATGGCCACCTCCTCCCATGTCCAGGAGCTCACAGCCGCGAAGCCCTGCGCCGCCAAGCTCCTCCCATGGCCGCCCTGTCGCCACGTCCAACCACCGCCAGGCACCAACCGTTGCCAGCGTGCAGCAGCAGCCATCAGGACCCCTCGTCGTCTTTCTCTCCCTCCCTTCCTCCGTATTGCTTTTCTCCTCCTCTCACATCTCGATCTCTTTCTCGTTCTTTTCTTCTCTGTCAGGGAACAAACAGCACCACCAGAGTTCGCCCAAAGCGTTGTAGCCACCGAGTCCCGCTCATCTGCCTCCCCTGCCGCTGCCATGCCTTGCTTCATCTGAAGCCCTGCCCGTTTCAGCGCGAGTTGACCGCGCCTCCCTCTGCTTCCCGCGTGGGACGACCCCAGCGCCAAGTCCCGTCTTCGCTGCCTCTTTCATTGCGTCGCCACGAGCCACTTCTTCTGCGAGGACGACACGTCCGACTGGGTTCCTCTCGCGCCAAGCCTGCCGCTGCAGTTCTTGCCGCTCTCTTCCTCTGCTTCGAACGAGAAGACCAGCGTCACGCCCTGCTTCCTCTGAATCGAAGACGAGCGCAGCCACTCGCCCCATTGACCGCGCCTCGCGCAAGCGCGTGCCTGGGATGCCACCCCTCCAGCACCTCTAGATCCGGCCTAGCAAGCGCCCTGGCCTGCTTCCTCTTCAACTCGGCCCAAGGCCACTAGGTGAGCAGACCCCTTCAGCGCCCTGCGCACTACTGGCCCAACATGCCTTAGATTCGGCCTGTTACGTTTTTTTTTCAGTTCTGGAGGTTTTCCTAATTATCCAGGAGTTTGCTGTTTTATAGAACAACCCTCATACTTCATGCATTTAATATCTCCACAACTATGCATCGGATTAAAACAAACTTAATACGAAAGTTGCTTAGAATTTTGTGTAGTTTCATTATATGTCTTTTTCATCCATATCTAAAATGTTTAAAATGATGTTTGTTTAAATTTTCTTAGATAACTTGCTAAAATGATTTAATTCATAACTATTTAACCGTAACTCGGTTTGTCACAAACTTTATATGTACTTGGGGTAGAAAAATGCCTAGTTTAACATGGTGGCTTTACTTTGCATGTTTAAAAATTCTAAAATTGTGTTTAGGGCAGAATAGTACCAAACCTTAAAACATGCACATGAGGAGTTTCCGGACTTGTTGTTTTGTTGTTCCGGCCTCATTTAAACTTGCGTAGATAGATAGTCTCACTATGCTTCACCTCTTCCCTTGATAACAACATTTAATATTGTTGAGTACATAAACGAGATCGAACTAAATAAGTCATGTGGTGTTTCATCAATATGCAACAGAGTTGCATATTGAGCTCCATTTAATTTGTAGGATTGTTTGTGCACTTTGCCATGCCATGCTTCATTAAACCGAACATGCATCATACTTGGTTGTGCATCATGCCATGTTATGTGATGGTTGTTTACTATGTTGTTTGCTCCTTTCCGGTGTTGCTTCTTCGGGTTAGTTCCGGTAACGTCGTGTTTGTGAGGATCCATTCGACTACGTCCGTTTGTCTTCTTCATGGACTCGTTCTTCTTCCTTGCGGGATCTCAGGCAAGATGACCATACCCTCGAAATCACTTATATCTTTGCTTGCTAGTTGCTCGCTCTATTGATATGCCTATGCTATGATACCTACCACTTGCTTATCATGCCTCTCATATTGCCATGTCAAACCTCTAACCCACCTTGTCCTAGCAAACCGTTGTTTGGCTGTGTTACCGCTTTGCTCGCCCCTCTTATAGCGTTGTTAGTTGCAGGTGAAGATTGGAGTTTGTTCCTTGTTGGAACATGGATTGTTGTTGGGATATCACAATATCTCTTATTTTAATTAATGCATCTATATTTTTGGTAAAGGGTGGAAGGCTCGGCCTTATGCCTGGTGTTTCGTTCCACTCTTGCCGCCCTAGTTTCCATCATACCGGTGTTATGTTCCTTGATTTTGCGTTCCTTACACGGTTGGGTTATAATGGGAACCCCTTGACAGTTCGCCTTGAATAAAACTCCTCCAGCAAGGCCCAACCTTGGTTTTACCATTTGCCACCTAGCCTTTTTCTTTCCCTTGGGTTGGCCAACCCAAGGGTCATCTTTATTTTAACCCCCCGGGCCAGTGCTTCTCTAAGTGTTGGTCCAACCTAAGCGATGTCCGGTGCCCGCTGGGCAACTAGGGTCTATGCCAACCCGACGTCTGGCTCATCCGGTGTACCCTGAGAACGAGATATGTGCAGCTCCTATCGGGATTTGTCGGCACATCTGGGTGGCTTTGCTGGTCTTGTTTTACCATTGTCGAAATGTCTTGTAACCGGGATTCCGAGCCTGATCGGGTCGTCCTGGGAGAAGGAATATCCTTCGTTGACCGTGAGAGCTTGTGATGGGCTAAGTTGGGACACCGCTGCAGGGATTTGAACTTTCGAAAGCCGTGCCTGCGGTTATGGGCAGATGGGAATTTGTTAATGTCCGGTTGTAGAAAACCTGAAACTTATCTTAATTAAAATGCATCAACAGCGTGTGTAGCCGTGATGGTCTCTTTCCGGTGGAGTTCGGGAAGTGAACACGGTGTTGGAGTTATGCTTGAACGTAGGTTGTTTTAGGATCACGTCTTGATCATAGTTTATCGATTGTGCCTTTGCCTTCTCTTCTCGCTCTCTTTTGCGTAAGTTAGCTACCATATATGCTAGTGCTTGCTGCAGCTCCACCTCATACCTTTTCCCTACCTATAAGCTTAAATAGTCTTGATCGCGAGGGTGTGAGATTGCTGAGTCCCCGTGACTCACAGATTACTTGCAAAACCAGTTTGCGGGTGCTCGATGATACCGTGCAGGTGACGCAACCGAGCTCAGGGAGGAACTCAATGAAGATCTCGTTCTTTGTGTTGTTCCGTTTCTAGTTGATCAGTAGTGGAGCCCAGTTGGGGCGATCGGGGATCTTTGCATTAGGGGTAGTCTTCTTTTATTATGGTTCCGCTGTCGGACCTTGTTTGTATTTGGATGATGTAATGATTTATTCATGTTTTGTGTGAAGTGGCGATTGTAAGCCAACCTTGTATCTCTTTCTTATTCAGTACATGAGATGTGTAAAGATTACCCCTTTTGCGACATTGCCTACAATGCGGTTATGCCTCTAAGTCGTGCTCCGACACGTGGGAGATATAGCCGCATCGTGGGTGTTACACCTGCGAAGAAAGAGATGCAGTGTGCTCCCTCGAGCGCGCCTTCCAAGCTGCGTCAATCGAAGACCCCGGCAGCAACGCAGCTCGGTACCCTCCTGAGGTCGCCCCCAAGAAGAAGAAGCAGCAACTCCGTACCAGACCTCAGAAGGGCAGCACCGCGGGTGGCACCTCGTCAGGACCAGCGCTCGCACCTGGGGCGCCTCCCTCTATCGCATAGGAAGGCGCGCCCGGCTCCCTCCTCGGGCAGGGCTCGGGGGCTCTCTTCTGGAGGGCCTCTGACCTCCCCAATGTCACGAGGGAGGCGCTCGGGCACCACTTGGAGGTGTGTTTCACGGCACGTCTCCTTCAGGAGGACACTAGGAAAGGAGTGCCCGGTGCTCAGGAGTTCATCACCAAGGTATCTCAGGAGCTTCAGGAAGCAAGAGCAATACGCGACGACCGCCACCCACCTGGCACTGCTCCTCACCCAGGCGAGGGTGGTGAGTTGCGCGTCTACATCGACATACCAGGGCTCAACCGAGCTGCATCTTAGGAGCGCTTCTGGCCTCCGCATGTCGGGCGCTACGAAGGTCCACCTCACAGCCATGTTCGCATGTCGTTCGGCCTGCCGAGCATGGCCGCTGCCTTCCAGCGCAACCTGCGGAGCGTCATGGCGGGTTAGGAGGACAGGCACCACGCAGTCCTGGCGGAGATGGAGACAGTCCTCAAGGAACCGTCGGGGCCCCCAAAGCCTCCCGAGGCTCAGGGCCCTGGTGGCTCGCGAAGGGCAATCCCTTCGCCACGTACCTTCAGCTACCTCAACACCCCTTCATCAACGGAACCTGGTGACACTTTCCAAAGTTCATTTAGCTGGGAGCGCCCAAGGGGTTGCATTATTCCCAGTCCACGTGGGTCCGTCCCTGTGGCATGTATCTTTCCTTGTTTATGTCTTTAGCTTACCTTGCCGGGGGCGCCCCTCGGGCTGCATCATCCCCAAGCTGCTCGGGCCAGACCCAATGGCGCGTATCGTTATGCATTTACCGAAGCTAGTTTGCTTTTCATGCTTAATCTATCTATGACTATCACCTGCTCAATTGTCGCCCATCACGGGAGCTGCGCGCCGGTCGTCTTTCTTCAGGACCCTTCGCGTGAGAGGATTAGGCACGGCTTCTGTCCTCACGCCCGTCCCTGCAGGGTCGATAAATCCAATGGCTGAGCTCTGTCTGGCAGGCCGGCCCTGTTCACGTCACCTCCTGGGGCAGTTGGTGCTTGGCTTTCTCACGCGATAACCTCAGGAGATTCGTTCAGCGTAGGTTGTCTAACCACCTCGCAGGACCAAGACAGCGAACAAGAATCAAGACCAGGCACAACCCGCCTTGAGGTAGGGCCTCGTGAGTCCCGCTGAAGGAGTCCTGGATTAGGGGGTGTTCGGGTAGCCGGACTATACCTTCAGCCGGACTCTAGGACTATGAAGATACAAGATTGAACACTTCGTCCCGTGTCCGGATGGGACTTTCCTTGGCGTGGAAGGCAAGCTTGGCGATGCGGATATTCAAGATCTCCTACCATTGTAACCGACTCTATGTAACCCTAACCCCATCCGGTGTCTATATAAACTGGAGGGTTGTAGTCCATAGGCGATCAACTCCATATACAACAATCATACCGTAGGCTAGCTTCTAGGGTTTAGCCTCCTTGATCTCGTGGTAGATCTACTCTTGTACTACCTATATCATCAATCTTAATCAAGCAGGACGTAGGGTTTTACCTCCATCGAGAGGGCCCGAACCTGGGTAAAACATCGTGTTCCCTGCCTCCTGTTACCATCTGGCCTAGACGCACAGTTCAGGACCCCCTACCCGAGATCCGCCGGTTTTGACACCGACATTGGTGCTTTCATTGAGAGTTCCTCTGTGCCATCGCCTTTTAGCCTGATGGTTCCTTTGATCATCAACAATGATGCGTTCCAGGGTGAGACTTCTCTCCCCGGACAGATCTTCGTCTTCGGCGGCTTCGCTCTGCGGGCCAGTTCGCTTGGCCACCTGGAGCAGATCGAAAGCTACGCCCCTGGCCATCGAGTCAGGTTTGGAAATTTAAACTACACAACTAACATCCGCGGAGACTTGATCTTCGACGGGTTCGAGCCACGGCCAAGCGCGCCGCACTATCTCGAGGGGCATGATCTAGCTCTGCCTCCGGACAGTGTCCTGGAGGCCGCACATGCATCGGTTCCGACCCCTAACTCGGAGCCTATTGCGCCAATCGAGGATGAGCGGTTGGACGTCACCTCGGGGGCTGCAATCTCAAAGGCGATCGAGCCGAGCGCTAGCCCCGCACTCTGCATGACCCGTGACTCCAAGGACCCGGACTCCTCCCTGGACTCCGAACCCCCCGCGCCCCTGCCAATCGAATCCGATTGAGCGCCGATAATGGAGTTCACCACCGTAGACATCTTTCAGCACTCGCCTTTTGGTGACATCCTGAATTCTCTTAAGTCTCTCTCTTTATCAGGAGAGCCCTGGCCGGATTACAGTCAGCGAGGGTGGGATACGGACGATGAAGAAATTCAAAACCCACCCACCCCCCACTTGGTAGCCACTGTCGACAATTTAAACGACGTGCTCAACTTCGACTCCGGAGACATCGACAGCATGGATGACGATGCAGGAGATACCGACGAACCAACGCCCACAGGACATTGGACAGCCACCTCACCTCACGATGTATACATGGTGGATACCCCTAAAGGAAGCGACAACGAGGAAAAAGGGGATGGAACGGGAGATCGACCCCCCGAAAAGCAATCAAAGCGTCGGTGTAAACGCCGACCCAAGCCCCGCCTCGATAAAAACCCAGCCATAGAGCAGGACGAGCCGGTAGACGACGAGCAGGCCTTAGAGCAACCGTTCGAACAGGGCAACATGGATAGAGAAACCGAACATCCCTCCTCCGGCGAAAACGGCACTCCGGACGACCTCATGCCGGATAAACCCATGGAGCAGAAGAATCTCCACGAGAGGCTCGTCGCAACTGCACGCAGCCTAAAAAGCAAAAGCGGAAGCTAAAAACAGCGGAAGATGCACTCCGGATTAGACGGAGCAAAGTAATCAATACCGCAGATAAATACGGCGACGGTCGCCGCACTAAAAGCTATCCGAAAAGAAAGCTGCTGCCTGAATTCGACGAAGAGGCCCTAGAGCCCTCGCATTCAAAAAATAAGAAAGCCACAGGGTCAGATAGACGACCCCATAAAGCGGCAAGCGGCGCCGCACTTAAATCGGCATGCGAACCACCTAAGGATTTGCATCATGGCCCAGTTAGGTCCATTTATGGGCCAAGAAAGCAAGCTCTTGTAAGCAATGTGATAAAGCCATCATCAGAATCCGGCACACCCAAATACAGGGGCGCTGCACACCCCCTATGTTTCACCGATGAGGTCCTGGACTATGAATTTCCAGAGGGATTCAAACCCGTAAACATAGAGGCATATGATGGAACAACAGACCCTGGAGTCTGGATCGAGGATTATATCCTCCACATACACATGGCTAGAGGAGATGATCTCCACGCCATAAAATATTTACCCCTTAAGCTTAAAGGGCCAGCCCGGCATTGGCTCAAAAGCCTTCCTAAAAACACAATTGGAAGTTGGGAAGAGCTCGAGGATGCTTTCCGAGAAAATTTTCAAGGGACCTATGTCCGCCCTCCGGATGCAGACGATCTTAGTCACATCACTCAACAACTCGGAGAATCAGCTCGGCAGTTCTGGAATAGATTCCTCACTAAAAAGAATCAGATAGTCGACTGTCTGGACGCCGAAGCCTTAGCAGCTTTCAAGCATAACGTCCGAGACGAATGGCTCGCCAGACACCTCGGCCAAGAAAAGCCAAGAACAATGGCCGCACTAACAAGCCTCATGACCCGCTTTTGTGCAGGAGAGGACAGCTGGTTGGCAAGGTGCAGCCCCAGCGACCCAAGTACATCCGAAACTAGGGATGGAAACGGAAAACCGCGACGCAACAAGGACCGTCGCCGGACTAAGGAAAAAAGTCCGAAGAGCACGGCAGTCAATGCCGGATTCAAAGGCTCGCGACAAAATCAGACAAAACCGCCCCTCCAGGAT
Source organism: Triticum monococcum (assembly GCA_034509565.1). Classification (NCBI taxonomy): domain Eukaryota; kingdom Viridiplantae; phylum Streptophyta; class Magnoliopsida; order Poales; family Poaceae; genus Triticum; species Triticum monococcum. The sequence goes on from CM067847.1 coordinate 577,995,937, forward strand.
AACAGGGACGATCCATCCAACTTAAATAAAATCCTGGACAGGATATGTCAGATACAAAGTACTCCTGGGAAGCCTGCCAACCATACCCACAGAGACTGTTGGGTTTTCAAACAATCCGGCAGACTCAATGCCGAACACAAGGGGCTCGACACACCAAGCGAAGACGAGGACGAACCCCAAAAGCAGAGCACCAGGAAACAAAAGAACTTCCCACAAGAAGTAAAAACAGTGAACTTACTTCACATAACAAAATGTGCAGCGCCCATAAAGGTACGCACCACACGACCTATCCCTAAAGGGTCTCGCCACTGGTTGTCAAAACCAATCATCTTCGATCAGCTAGATTATTCTAGAAATATCAAGAATGCAGGCTGGACTGCCTTGATACTCGATCCAATAATTGGCGGACTCCAGTTTTCAAATGTCCTTATGACGGCGGTAGTGGACTAAACCTTATATATCAGGATACAATCCATCACATGGGGATAAACCCAGCAAGAATCCGCCGCAGCAAAACCTCCTTTCAAGGGGTAACACCTGGTCCGGACACCCATTGTATGGGTTTTCTCTGGCTCGAAGTTATATTCGGCTCCGCCGATAACTTCCGCCGCGAAAAGCTGACCTTCCATGTCGTCCCGTTCTCAAGTCGTTATCAAGCACTACTGGGACGCGAAGCTTTCGCTCGCTTTAACGCAATACCGCATTATGCATCTCTTACGCTTAAGATGCCCGGTCCACGAGGCATCATCTCTTTGGAGGGGAAGCACTAAAGTGCGCCTCCCCAAGCGGAGGATTGTGCGGCCGCTTTGACAGCCCCACAACAAAATGGCCTCACCGGCCAAAAAACTTCAAAATAGGCCATTCAAGACCACGAATGCGGATAGACGAGTTCGGTGCAAAATCATCATTGATGCAGGCTTAGTGGTCATATACCCCCGCACTAGGGGCTCCACGCATATACAATAAGAGACAATAAAGCTCAATTTTATATATTTTACTTTACACTTTGTTTATTTTAAACTTTTGTTCGGCACGACCCATTTTCAACTCAGTTCCTCTCTTTTACAGATGAACGTCGTGCGGCGCCCGTCCAGGATACGGCACAACGGAGACACAGGCGCAGACGTGCAGTAGGGACCCATCCTAAAGGATTCTTTTTAGATTAAGACCCTGCGTAAACCTTTTTTACTATCTCCCGTTGCTACACATCCCCTGGTTTTTTCTGATATAACCAAGGAGGAGGTTGGCGTCTTGGCATGTGGCCACGTCAGAATTTTTGCACGTACCTGGACACTAGGGGCTTTTTTAATAAAGAGTGTTGTTTCGCCCGCACTCATAAAGACCGAATACCTTAGGGAGTGTTCGGCGTCGCGAGTTTTGGAATTATATGCATCAGCTCCGAATCATGTCTTTGGTCAAATGTTGGGTTGCCCGGCTCCTGAGTTCGGCTACCTTACGTTCCACTCTGTCGGCTAAGGTAGCACCAGGAGAACTACTGCGATTGTGCCCCGGTTCGGCCGGGCGAGCACCTCAGTAGAGAAAGCCGAAAACTGACTGTCATGATGTAGCGTGAGACTGGTCAGCCACTCGATGACCTATCGGAATCTATCGGATTCCTCCACTTTAACAAAGGGCCACTTCCCGGTCAGGCACATACGCGCCCCGAACTCGGATGAGCGCAGTCGCCACCAAGGAGCTACCTAAATAGTCTCACTGTCAAGCTCCTGTGGCTAAGTGAAAGTGTTAAAGCATTATAGTTTGGTTGCCTGGCCCGCTGCGCTATCACCTCCTTTGTAGGACCAAGACATTGGGTTAAGTGTGAAAATGTGTTTTCTGCGAGCACCCCCGCACTATGTGCATGGGGGCTGAAGCCAACGACTTCCATCTTTCAGATTATATATATATATATATATTAAAACGGCCGCACAGGAGGTGTTACCAATACTTGAAGGCACAAGTATAAAAAGGCCACTACCGTTTATCAAAATATTACTTTATAATTACATATGCTATCATAACATAGCATCTTTCGAGCACTGTGTCTCTATTACACGAGCGCCTTCAAGAACTTCCTGAAAATAGACCTCGGAGGGTACTCGGCTTTTGTCCGAGTCTCGGGACGCAACAACGGTGGTCTCCATCTCTGCCCAATATGTCTTAACACGGGCAAGAGCCATCCTTGCACCCTCTATGCATGCTGACCTCTTCATTGCATTTATACGCAGCACCACGTCAAGGAATTGCTGCACCAAGCTGAAATAACTCTTCGGCTCCGATCTCCCCGGCCACAGGTGACCCATGACGTACTTCATGGCGAGTCCGGACAACCTATTCAGTTCGGCCCATTGAGCCAAACGATCGTCCACCGCCAGTGGACGCTCTGGATTGTGAAACTGCGACCAGAAAAGCTTTTCCACTTTGCGATCTTTCTGATCTCGAAAGTGTTCGGTCGCATCAGCAGCACTCGCTGCCAAGTCCAGATAGGTATCCTCCACACTCCACATCCGGTCCAACGGAGCAAACTTCGGATCGCAAAATTTCCTTCGCAGCATAAAGGGCTTTCCAGCTGCAATCTGTTCGGCCTGACGTAGCTCCTCCCTCGCAGCTCTCATCGCAGAGGGCGCGTCCTTGGCATTGGAAACGGCGTTCTCTAAGTCCGCCTGTTTCGCCTAGTCTTCTTTTTCAAGAAGTCTGCAACGGTCTGTAGCACTTTTTAACTTTTCGGCCATCTCTTCCTTGCTTCGGCAATGAGCAGCCTGTTCGGCTGCCAGCTCTTCAAGGGCTTTCTTGGCGGCCGCATCACTTTCTTTGGCTTGTTCTTTAGCTCGGGCAAGTTCTGCCCTAAGACTCTCCACGACGGCCGCACCATCTGCGTCAAGCACACACATCGTAAGACACAGGCATAAAACTGTTCTTACCTGATGCCGCCCGAGGAATTACATGCCTTGAGCCTCATCAAACCGCTTGTTGACAAGCGTGATGTCGGCATCTGCCACGTCCAGTTGCCGCTTTAGTCTGGCAAAATCGTCAGTTCGGCTCGATTACGGACACCATGCCGCCTACATTCAAAGGCGACATCTTAGACCTGGGATTATGATCCTCCGCATGCCATCATTTCTTGACGACGCGCAGAGTCTCAGGGGCTACTATCTACATAGGGCGCATCTTATTCATGCGCAACTGCCAAAAGTGTACATTATCTAATGTACCTCAAAACCCATCAGTAAACTTTTGACGGCCTCATGCAATCCGCTCTCTGCGGATGAAATCCTTTCAATCACCGTGCCCATCAATGCACGGTGCTCCTCTGAGATACAAGCTCGCCCCAGCAGAATCTTTAGCTCCTCCGACCGAGCACCAGACGGTGCCGGGCTCGTCCCATGACCTCTTTCGAAGGCCGGACGCGGAGAACCTCAGGGGGCCACATAGCTATCTTCCGCCCCTACCGGATTCGGAGAAACCCTCCGTGACGACACCTCATGGTCGCCCACCTCACTAGGCGGCACGGCAGGGGGAGGCGTCCCGCTCTCCATCATCTCCGGAAGGAGATCCCCCGAAGACGAGCTCTGCTGAGAAGGGCTGAGGTCCGAGCTACAAGGTAAAAGTTTGGTTAATCTTCTCAGACATAAATCAAGGATTTCCCTCATCCCTCAAAAGGAAACTGGAGGGCTGATCCCCTTGAGGGCGTAGTTCGGCCGAGGAACTCCCCGGTGTCGGACCCTCTGACGAGGATTTTCTCCCCCGCTTCGCGGCCATGGTTTCCGGGTCGTCAGAGGCGGCTCTCTTCTTCCCCTTAGGAGAGGAATTGTTGGTTCCTCCCTTTGGAGCAGCCTCCTTCGAGGAGGCCATAGTTTCCTTGTCCTCCCCCTTGCTTCCCTCCAAAGGCATTATCTCCAGCATCCTGACCAGCACGGGATCCGGCCTGGTTTCGGGAAGGGGAGCCGGACACCTGATCAGCTTTGCCTTCGCTATCCACTCCTATTTAAAAGGACGGCTCTATTAGGGGCAAGTTTATAACAATTATATGGATAGAAGGTCCGGGCACAAGGTTGCTTACTTGAGTATCCGGGCGATTGCGGTTTAGGCCTGCGTCCTTGGTTAAATCCGGACACATCTCTTGTGATCCGAAGAACTGTTTATACATCTCCGCGGGCGTTGCGCCCATGAAGTTCTGGAGAGCTCGCGGTCCCTTTGGATTAAACTCCCACAGGCGAAGGGGGCGACGTTTGCCGGGTGATATTCGGCGAATCAGCATGACCTGCGTCACCTTGACCAGGCTGAGGTCTACTTCCAAGAGTTCCTTAATTCGGCCCTGTAACAAGGGCACGTCTTTGGGCAAACCCCAATCTAACCCTCTGTTGACCCATGACACTAGCCGTGGTGGGGGACCCGAGCGAAAGGCAGGAGGCGCCACCCATTTGGTGCTCCGGGGAGCGGTGATATAAAACCACTCTCGTTGCCACAAGCCTAGCTCCTCTTGAAAAGAGCCCTTGGGCCATGGAGCATCAGCATTTTTGCTTATAACAGCGCCTCCGCACTCTGCATGCCGTCCCTCGATCATCTTCGGCTCCACTTTGAAGGTCTTGAGCCATAGTCCGAAGTGACGGGTAACACGGAGGAACGCTTCGCACACAACGATAAACGAGGAGATATGGAGGATGGACTTCGGAGCTAAGTCATGGAATTCCAGCCCGTAATAAAACAGCAGTCCCCTCACAAAGGGATCCATTGGGAAGCCCAACCCCCGAAGGAAGTGAGACATGAACACCACGCTCTCACCGGGCTGGGGACTGGGGATGACCTACCCTTGAGCAGGCAACCTATGCCAAATTTCGCCGGTCAGGAACTTAGCCTCTCTCAACTTTACCACGTCCTCCTCCGTGACGGAGGAGGGCATCCATCGGCCTTGAAGGTCGGAACCGAACATTGTCGAAGGTCTGAGGCGCCCGGAATCTGGAGCCTAGGGTGTTGGAACTCGAGGCGACGGGCGAACTTGTTTTGGGATTGGAGAAAAGGATAAGGCCCTGGTCTCTTTATAAGAGGTTGAATACCAGGAGCCCTCCCAGTAACCATTTGGGACTCGCCTTTAATCGAGATAACTTGCTAACGGGCACGATTGGGTTACCCACGTCTGTATTGATGAGAATCCCATAAAAGGGGGTACACGATATCTGCTTTGACAAGACGTGCCAAGGAAACCGCCTCGCAAAACGTGCTGAGGTGGAAAAGTAAAAACGATTTGAGTAAAGGACTTGGCTGTAGTGTGATGGCGCACTGCGGAATACGTCAGCAGATTTGATTTGTGTTAATATTATTCTCTCTATGGCAATATGTGGAAGCTTATTTTGCAGAGTCGGACACTACTCTTGGTGTTTACAATCTTCTATGAAGGACTTGGAGGAGGAACCCGCCTTGCAATGCCGAAGACAATTTGCGCGCCGGACTCGTCGTCATTGAAGCCTGGTTCAGTGTCTACTGAGGGAGTCCTGGATTAGGGGGTGTTCGGGTAGCCGGACTATACCTTCAGCCGGACTCCAGGACTATGAAGATACAAGATTGAACACTTCGTCCCGTGTCCGGATGGGACTTTCCTTGGCGTGGAAGGCAAGCTTGGCGATGCGGATATTCAAGATCTCCTACCATTGTAACCGACTCTATGTAACCCTAACCCCATCCGGTGTCTATATAAACCAGAGGGTTGTAGTCCGTAGGCGATCAACTCCATATACAACAATCATACCGTAGGCTAGCTTCTAGGGTTTAGCCTCCTTGATCTCGTGGTAGATCTACTCTTGTACTACCTATATCATCAATATTAATCAAGCAGGACGTAGGGTTTTACCTCCATCGAGAGGGCCCGAACCTGGGTAAAACATCGTGTTCCCTGCCTCCTGTTACCATCTGGCCTAGATGCACAGTTCAGGACCCCCTACCCGAGATCCGCCAGTTTTGACACCGACACCCACGCTGGCTCACAAGTGCCCAGACACACCTCGTCTAGCCCTGCCGTGCAAGCCATGTGTTAGGGCGGGGCTGTACACGCCCCGGGGGCTCTCCGCAGTAGGGAGTCCCCTCCCACGTACCAGTGGAAGCACCATGCTCCGCACTGGCAGTCGACACTGCCGAGGAGTGGCTATGCTCGTGCAAGTGTGGAAGCGCCATGGTCCGTCCTGGTGATAAACAACTGAGGGCGGCCTCACGGCCTTATCAACCTCAGGGAGCCTCCGGGCTCAGTGTTTGGCCTCAACGGAATGCCTCCCCTCAGGAGAGCCGCGCGAGGGGGCTGGGCACGGGGGCTGCGCTCGGGTCATGCCCAAGCGTACACCACCCCGCTAGGTCCCTCGGACCTGGTCGTCGTGCACCCTCCCAAGTGGAGCTAAGGTATGAAGGTCATTTGAATGTCAAGGGGGACTCCTGAGCATCGTGACTCAGGAGCCTAACTGACCATGTAGCCCCTCACTCCTTGGTCCGTCCTGGTCTCCGGTCGGCCCAACGGTGGTTGAGGTATGCGCGGGGTCGGGCCCTGCCCACGTAGAACACAAGACTAACCATTGGATCTCCTTTCCACAAGCTGTTTGCACGTCAAGGGGGACTCCTGAGCATCGCGACTCAGGAGCCTAACTAGTCACGTAGCCCCTCACTCCTTGGGTCCGTCCTGGTCTCCGGTCGGTCCAACGGCGGTTGAGGTCTGCGCGGGGCCAGGCTCTGCCGACGTATAACATAAAGCAAATAGGAAGAAAATCGCAAAATCTCAAAGCAAATATTACAAAGCCTGGCGAGGGAGGCTGGAGGGATCAGCCTCGCGAGGATCGCCCGCAAGGCAATGCATGCCTCCCACCGCTGCCGCCGCAGCCAAGGAGAAACGAGGACCGCCACCAGGACGAGGAGGCTGGGGGCTTCCAGGAGCCGCAGGCGATCGCCTGCATCCTGGGCGGGGCTCAAGCCCCAACCTCTCAACGCATCTTCAAGCAGTTCGCCCGCGAAGTGAACGCAGTCCTCCCCAGGATCGAAGCCACGCGCCGTCTCAGGTGGTCAGTGTGCGCCATCACGTTCAGCTCAGCAGATCAGCTCAAGTGTGCATCTACAGCCGGAGTCCTCCCGATGCTTTGTTCCCCAATCATCAGCAACGTGGTGGTCACCAAGACCCTCATCAATGGCGGGGCAGGGCTCAACGTCCTGTCCGTGGAGACATTCAACAACCTCCAAATGCCATACAGCCAGCTTCAGCCAACCAAGCCTTTCTCCGGTATCACCGACGGCTCTACGGTCCCGATTGGGCAGGTCCGCCTCCCTGTCACCTTCGGGGCACGCGACAACTACCGCACCGAGCTCATCGACTTCGACGTCGCTCACATTTGCCTGTCGTACAACGCCATCCTTGGGTACCCAGCGCTGGCCAAGTTCACGGCCGTAACTCACCACGGCTACAACGTCCTCAAGATGCCAGGAAGCGGCAGAGTCATCATGGTGCCCTGTGAAGAGAAGGACGCGGTGTGTTCCCTGGAACGAGCCTTTCAGGCCGCATCACTAGAAGACCCGGATCACAGAAGCAGGAGGCTTCCCGAGGCCGGCCCCAAGAAGAAGAAGACATCGTTCGGCCTGGCCCCTCAGGAGGCAGGCCCCTCTAGGCCCGTGCCTGCCCAGGGGGGACCTCCTTCCATCGCATAGGAAAGCGTGCCCGGCGCCCTCCTCAGGTAGGGCTCGGGGGCTCTCCCCTGGAGGGCCACCGACCTAGCTAGGGTCATGAGGGAGGTGCTTGGGCACCACATGGAGGCGTGTTTCGAAGCACATTTCCCTCACGAAGGAGCAAGGCAAGGAGATCCAGACCTTCAGGAGTTCGTCAGCAAGGCCATTCAGGAGCTACAGGAGTCAAGAGTCATGAGAGGCGGCCGTCACCTACCAGCAGTGGCCCCCCATCCAGGCGAGGATGGCGGGCTGCGCATCTGCATCGACGTACCAGGGCTCAACCAAGTCGCCTCCCTAGAGCGCCTCTGGCCCTCGCGAGTGGGGCGCTGCGGAGGTCCACCCCACAACTACGTTCGCATGCCTTACGGCTTGCCGAGCGCGGCTGACACGTACCAGCGCCTCATGAGGGGCATCACGGAGGCACAAGAGGCCAGGCGTTTCGTAGCCCTGGCGGAGATGGAGATGGTCCGCGAGGAGCCGCCAGCGCCTCCGGAGCCTCCCGAGGCCACTGGGCCTGGGGGCTCATGAGGATCGGCTTCCGCAACCCACCGAGTCTGCTACACCAACACCCCTTCGTCCTCAACGTCATCAGGTGACATCTTTCAAGTTTCATTTCCAACTGGGAGCGCCCCCAGGGCTGCATTATTCCCAGGCCGCGTGGGTCCGTCCCTGCGGCGTGTATCCCCTTTTTATTCCATGTTGTTAGCTTACCTTGTTGGGGGCGCCACTCGGGCTGCATCACCCCCAAGTCGCTCGGGCCTGACCCAGTGATCTCCGCATTCCCATCATCTATTTGAACGAATCCACTCCTTCGCAGCTAATGTGTTTTACCTAGTTGCCTGCTCAGCTGACGCCAACTAACGGAGCTGCTCCCAAACGGCACGACGCTTGCGCATGGGTCCATCCCTACAACGCCGATAAACCTGGATGGCTGAGCTCTGGTCGCGGCAGCCCCGCATAGCGTCACCTCGTCAAGCCTTCAGTGCCTCACTACCCCTTGGAAGCAACCAACGGCTGACCGTCAATTGTTATGGCAACCCCTTGCTTTTTCTATGATGGACCTGCAGGACCTCCTGAAGGAGCTGCGTCAGGCGAGGCTCTTGCTATGTCTCCTTCGCTCTCGTCCGCGCGAACCGCTTGCACGTTAAAGGGGGGTTCCTGAGCATCGCGACTCAGGGCTCCTACTGGCTCTCCAGCCCTCACCCTCTGGCCTTGACCACGGCATCGCGACCTGGCATACCAGCGACGGCTGAGACTCGCTCGAGGGCCGGGACCCGAGGACGTAGAGCAGAAAGGGGAGCAAAGGCGAGAGGGGAGAGACACACGAGGACCTCGCCGAGCAACCTCGCGCCTGCCGAAGCACGGACCCGGCGACACACCAGAGAGCGGCCCCTGATCCTCGAGATAAGTCATCACCCGAAAGCACCAGCTACCGTGGCACCATCCCCGCACCTAATGCTATCCCTTGTTAGCGACGCCGCTCTCCTTTCTCACCAAACGACGGCTGCTTGGGCGCCAAAGGGGACCTCCTGAGCATTGCGACTCAGGGGCTCTTACCGGACTTCGGGTCGCTCACCTCCTGGCCTTGACCATGGCATCGCGACCTGGCATACCAGCGATGGCTGAAGCCGCCTTGGGACTGGGACCTGTCGGCGCAGAGCACCAAGCCCTCGTGAGGTTCGAAAGGGAGGACTGAGCTAAGACGGGATGAGCAACTCGCGCAATTCTACGACAAGGGTTATATTAACAAAACAGGATCACAGGCACCTTACAAGCCCCCATGGGGCGCGTTTTTGGTTCCTCGCAGGGAACAGATCCTAAGGGGACGCAAACTATGCACAACCCTACAAAAGATGCCATCATCAGCAGTGGGCCGTCAAGCATCAACGCCAACCCCATCCAGATCAGAGTCGGCAGCGGCCTGACGAGTCCGCCCTGCTCCAGGAGCAGCGCCGGCTCGGGGCTCGTAGCTGTCGTCGCTCGTCTCCGGGGTCGCGAAGAGCTTGCCGGAGTCGCTGGAACCTCCGACGTCTCCACTGTCTGGGGAGCCACCAAGGGAGCGGTTGGCGAGCCCAGTCCTCATCGCAGCAGGGTCCTGGCCACCTTCACCGGGGCAGCACTCCAGCCGGCGCCCGCTCGCATCGAAGACCTTGAAGAGCATCACCGAAGCACCATCGTAGTCCAAGTGGATCGCGAAGACGCCCCTTGTCCCGCAAACCCGGGCGATCTCTCTCCAGCCCCGAGTCATGTAGACCTCGCCTGGGGCGACGACCGCGACCTCCGCCTCGGTCGCGAGGGTGCTGCAGCCAGAGCTCCAGGGGCTCCCCCTGCGGGATGATGGAGGCGAAGAAGGGAGGAAGGCGGATCCAAGACTGAAGAGGAATGTCGACGTGAAGCACGAACTCTTGGGAGGAGCCCTCGGTGTGGACCCCAGGGGGGACGACCCACACCTTCATGACCCGTCGGCGCCGACGGTGGCGCCGCCCGTGGCGGACAGCATCAGCTCCCTCGGGGCCCTCGACGTGGGCGTACAATGGAAGCGGGAACCCTGGCGGCGCCCGCTCGCCCCAAGGCCTCGACACCACCTGAAGGGCCCCCTCGTCCGGACCACGGGGGACGAGCCATTTCTTCGGCGGCAGTGGGTCTGGTCCCTCCCGATGAGCCTTTCCCTTCTCTGCCATTGAGAATCGGCGGATCGGAGCCATCGCGGCAAGACGGAGCAAGGATCAAGAAGAAGGAGAAGCAAGGAGGGATGGACTGGAATGGCGCGCGCCGTCCCATACTTATAGCCGGCGAAGGCCAACCGCCGACCTCCACGATCACAGGTAATCATGACCCATTTTTGCATGCAGGGACTTGTCCAATCCGTGCAGTTGCCGAGGCTCCATGGGGAAGTGGAAACGCCCACGTCCAATCAACTGCCATGCGGCGCCCAAGGCCGCAGGCTGTTAGGGCCCGCGGCGCTTCGCTCTTGCCCTTCCGCCTCCCTGCATGGCCAAGTCCGGGCGCGCCTTGGGCCCGGGGGCTACTGTCGGCGTTCTGGGAACGGGGGTCCCCAGACTTGCCTGCCTGCGGCCTGTGGCGTGGCTCAAAGGGGGGCCCAGCATGGCCCATCTTCACCAACACAAACCCAAGACCCTCGCGAGGGGCCAAGCCTCACGGGGCGGACGACGCGGAGCTTCCCCAGGCACGGCCTCGTCAGGCTGGCTCACGAGGAGGCGGAGAGATCAAGGCAGGGTACCTCACAAGGTGCCCATGACGCAAGCCATGACGACCAAGGGCGCCAGGCGGGTGCCAGCCCGCGCAGCGTCCTCCTTTCCTCTTTGGTGCAAAGGGGACAAGCGCAGCCGCGGAGTACCGAGGCATCAGGCAAAGGTTGCCATTTCGGTGCAACGAGACCAAGACCAGGAGGACTACGAGACGGAGGTCATCGTGGAGCCCAAGACGGCGTCATCGCCAGAGCTTTACGCAGACGAAGACTACTTTTGTCAGGATAGCTGATACTTGCTGTCCCCCTTCAAATTAGCCCGCCATTGTTGGCTCCCTTCCCGCTCGATATTTGGGAAGAGGACCAGGGCCTCTATAAATAGGAACAGCCACCCACAGAGCAGAGGGGGGTCGATGGGTCGGTTGGTTGGAAGCAAGGGTTAGAAGGAAGAGGCTCGTTCGAGAGAGTCTCGATCAGAGAGAGAGAGAGAACGGTGACTGAACTCCACCCAGCAGTTCATCGCCCCAGCCAAGAACACGCCCTCGCGAGGCTGTTCTTCCTTGTATTGTTCATCATCATCAGCCCAAGAGGCAATCCACCACACCACACACTGGAGTAGGGTATTACACCACAACGGTGGCCCGAACCAGTATAAACCCTGTGTCTCTTGTGTTGTTCTTTCCGTAGCTTAGAACCTAGCATGGCGGAGGGGTGCAGGTAGGTAGGAGGCGAAATCTCCACGCGCACCCCAGTGTTCAAAGCTCAAGGGTCTGCCGGAACCCGAAATCCGACAGGGGTCACCTCCGAATCTTCCTCCTCCTCTTCTTCCTCCCCGCGGGACTCACAAGAAGACAGCTCCACCGGCGTCGGTGCCGCAGGGGCCCCGGTGAGCACCGGCGGCACCAGTCCATGCTCGTCAAAGGTCAGCCTGGAGGCCACGATCAGCGCCCCGTCCTTGTGGCAGAACAAGGGAGTGAAGACATTCGACCAATACTCCTGATCGTCCCCAACCAGGAGGCGGAGAGCTGCAGTCAGCTCCTCGTCGGACAAGGCCTCCGAGCTCAAGCGAACCTTGTCCTCTTCATCCCCAAGTTCCCACAAGGGGCGCGTGCGGGCTTGAAGCGGGGCCACGCGCAGTGCCAGGAATTCCCTCAGGAGCATGGCCCCTGTAATCTTCGCCGCCTTCGCGTTGCCAGGCTTCAGGTCGGACTTCATCTGCTCCAGCACCAACACCGCCCGATCATGGGTGAGCTTCGCACAGGACCACCCCTTGTCGGACTGGGCCTCTCCGTCGGCAGCGTCAAGCATGGGTGGATGCATTTAGCATCCATCATGGCCCACTTGCTCCGGAAGTCGTCCGCTTTCTTCCCCGTCTTCGAGATCGAGTTGGCCTTGCCGGCCGTGACGAAATTGACACACCCGGAGGCGTGACCCTCCTTGGCGCGGAGGAAGAAGAAGTGGTGCAGAAGGGCCACAGACGGCATCACGCCAAGGTACGCCTCGCAGTAGTAGGCAAAGATCGACAAGAGAAGAATAGAGTTGGGATGAAGATGCAGTGCCTGCAGCCCGAAGTGATCAAGGACCTCGAAAAAGAAGTCTGAGAAAGGGGGAACCAGCCTGGCGGTGACGCTGCTCGTGAAGAAGGGGTAGAGGTGCTTCCCTCGGGCTCAGGCACATCGGAGCCGGCCCGGAGTCTAGTCTTCCCCTTCTCGTTGCTTTCCCCCGCCGTTAGCAAGCGCGTGGCGGCGAGCTTCTTCTCCGTAACATTAGGCGCATCGAGAGCCGGCTCTTACCAAGCCGGCGACGAGGCGGGCTTGACCCTCTGGGGCGCCATTGGTCACCGATGCGGGAAGGATGTAGATCTGGAGATTTCGGAGGCAGGGGGCAAGAAAGGGGATCTGAGCAAGGCGAAAGGAAGCAGTGAAGGCAAGCGCTGTCTATGCCAACCTTTTTGACGGTCGGGCAGTTGGCAAGGCAGCGTGGGGAAGCGGAGACGCCCACGCCCAATCAACCGCCACGCGTCGACCAAGGCCGCAGGCTATTGGGGCCCGCGGTGCTCCGCACTTGCCCCCTTGGCTTCGCCTCGAAGCCAAGCCCGAGCGCGCCTTGGGCCTGGGGGCTACTGTCGGTGTTCTAGGAACGGGGGTCCCCAGACTTGCCTGCCTGCGGCCCACGGCGTGGCTCTACGAGCGGCCCCGTACAGCCCATCTTCACCAGCAAGGACTCAAGACCCTCGCGAGGGGCCAAGCCTCGCGAGGCAGACGACACAAGACCTCCTCAGGAGCAGCCTCACCAGGATGGCTCACGAGGGGCAGAGAGATCAAGGCCAGGCAAACCTCGTGAGGTTCTAGTGACGTGATCCATGAAGACAAAGGCCAGGCAGGCGCCAGCGCGCACAGTGTCCTTGTTTCCTCTTTGGTGTTAAGGAAGCAGGCGCAGGCGCGGAGTACCAAGGCGTCAAGCAAAGGTTTCCGTATCAGTGCAACAAGACCAAGACCAGAAGGACGGCAAGATGGAGGTCACCGTGGAGCCCAAGATAGCGTCACCACCAGAGCCTTTGGCAGGCGAAGACTGCTTTTGTTAGGATAAGTTGTACTAGTTGTCCCCTTTCGAATTGGCCGTAGTTGGCTCCCTTCCCGCTCAATATTTGGGGAGAGGACCAGGGCCTCTATAAATAAGACTAGCCACCACTGTAGCTAGGGGAGGAGAAATCGAGAAAGACCAGAACAACCACAAGTTCACTGAGCGCAAGAACACCTCTCCCCAGGAGGTTGTTCTTCCCCTTGTACTATTCACCCTCAGCCCAAGAGGCAATCGACCACACCACACTGGAGTAGGGTATTACACCACAACGGTGGCCAGAACCAGTATAAACCTTGTGTCCTTTGTGTTGTGAGTTCGCCGAGTTAGTTCGTAAGATCTTAGCTGAGCTAGGACGTGGATTGGTAGGGGGGAGATCTTCGCGCGCACCCCAGTGTTCGGACCTTGAGGGTTTTGCCAGAACCCGTGATCCGAAAAATATGTCACTCACATATACTTATCAGAAAAGATGTAGTGCTCCCACTCACTTTCTTGTAAATACAAGTTTCACCGCAAGTCTATATAAAACTATATGCTTTGATCACACTATCAAAGCGCATATTCCAACTCCGAGAGGCCTGCACCAGTCCATAAATGGATCATTGGAGCGTGCACACTTTGTTAGTACCTTTAGGATTGACAAAACCTTCTAGTTGCATCATATACAACTCTTCTTTAATAAATCCATTAAGGAACACAATTTTGATATACATTTGCTAGATTTCATAAAATGTGGCAACTGCTAACATGATTTAAACAAACTTTTAAGCATCGATACGAGTGAGAAAATCTCATTGTAGTCAACACTTTGAACTTGTCAAAAACCTTTTTGCGACAATTCGAGCTTTGTAGATAGTAACACTACTATCAACGTCCATCTTCCTCTTGAAGATCCACTTATTCTCAATGGCTCACCGATCATCGGGCAAGTCAATCAAAGTCCATACTTTGTTCTTTATACATGGATCCCATCTCAGATTTCATGGCCTTAAGCCATTTCGTGGAATCTGGGCTCATAATCGCTTCCTCATAGTTCGTAGGTTCGTCATGGTCTAGTAACATGACTTCCAGAAAGGATCACCATACCACTCTGGTGCAGACCATACTCTGGTTGACCTACGAGGTTCAGTAGTAACTTGATCTGAAGTTTCCTGATCATCATCATTAACTTCCTCACTAATTGGTGTAGGAATCACTAGAACTGATTTCAGTGATGAACTACTTTCCAATTTGGGAGAAGGTACAATTACCTCATCAAGTTCTACTTTCCTCCCACTCACTTCATTCGAGAGAAAGTCCTTCTCTAGAAAGGATCCACTCTTAGCAACAAAGATCTTGCCTTCGGATCTGTGATAGAAGGTGTACCCAACAGTTTCTTTTGGGTATCCTATGAAGACGCACTTCTCCGATTTGGGTTTGAGCTTATGAGGTTGAAACATTTTCACATAAGCATCGCAACCCCAAACTTTAAGAAACGACAGTTTAGGTTTCTTGCTAAACCACATTTCATACGGTGTCGTCTCAACGGATTTTTAGACGGTGCCCTATTTAACGTGAATGCAGTTGTCTCTAATGTATAACCCCAAAACGATAGTGGTAATTCGGCAAGAGACATCATAGATTGCACCATATCTAATAAAGTACGGTTATGACGTTCGGGCACACCATTACATTGTGGTGTTCTAGGTGGCGTGAGTTGCGAAACTATTCCACATTGTTTCAAATGAAGACCAAACTCGTAACTCAAATATTTGTTTCCGCGATCAGATCGTAGAAACTTTATTTTCTTGTTGCGATGATTTTCCACTTCACTCTGAAATTCTTTGAATTTTTCAAATGTTTCAGACTTATGTTTTATCAAGTAGATATACCCATATCTGCTCAAATCATCTGTGAAGGTCAGAAAATAATGATACCCGTCGCGAGCCTCAACACTCATTGGACCGCTCACATCAGTATGTATTATTTCCAACAAGTCTGTTGCTCACTCCATTGTTCTGAAGAATTGAGTCTTAGTCATCTTGCACATGAGGCATGGTTCGCAAGCATCAAGTGATTCATAATCAAGTGATTCCAAAAGTCCATCAACATGGAGTTTCTTCATGCGCTTTACACCAATATGACCTAAACGACAGTGCCACATATAAGTTGCACTATCATTATTAACTTTGCATCTTTTGGCTTCAATATTATGAATATGTGTATCACTACGATCGAGATTCAATAAACCATTTATATTGAGTGTATGACCATAGAAGGTTTTATTCATGTAAATAGAACAACGATTATTCTTTGATTTAAATGAATAACTGCATTGCAATAAACATGATCCAATCATATTTATGCTCAACGCAAACACCAAATAACATTTATTTTAGGTTCAACACTAATCCCGAAGGTAAGGGAGTGTGAGATGGTGATATTATCAACCTTGGAATCACTTCCAACTCACATCATCACCTTGCCCTTAACTAGTCTCTTTTATTTTGCAATTCCCGTTTCGATTTACTACTCTTAGCAACTGAACCAGTATTAAATACCGAGGGGTTGCTATAAACACTAGTAAAGTACACATCAATAACATGTATATCAAATATACCTTTGTTCACTTTGCCATCCTTCTTATCCGCCAAGTATCTAGGGCAGTTCCACTTCCAGTGACCATTTCCTTTGCAGTAGAAGCACTCAGTTTCAGGCTTGGGTCTTTGGGCTTGTTCATGGGAGTGGCAACTTGCTTGCCATTCTTCTTGAAGTTCCCTTTCTTTCCCTTGCCCTTTTACTTGAAACTAGTGGTCTTGTCAACCATCAACACTTGATGCTTTTCTTGATTACTACCTTCGCCGATTTCAGCATCACGAAGAGCTCGGGGAATCGTTTTCGTCATCCCTTGCATATTATAGTTCATCACAAAGTTCTAGTAACTTGGTGACAGTGACTATAGAACTCTATCAATCGCTATCATATCTAGAAGATTAACTCCCACTTGATTCAAGTGATTGTAGTACTCAGACATTCTGAGCACATGCTCACAGGTTGAGCTATTCTCCTCCATATTGTAGGAAAAATACTTGTTAGAGGTCTCATACCTCTCGACTCGGGCATGAGTCTGAAATACAAATTTCAGCTCTTGGAACATCTTATATGCTCCATTGCGTTTCAAAATGTTTTTGAAGTCCAGGTTCTAAGCCGTAAAGCATGGTGCACTAAACTATCAAGTAGTCATCATACCGAGCTTTGCCAAACGTTCATAATGTCTGCATCTGCTCTTGCAATAGGTCCATCACCTAGCAGTGCATCAAGGACATAATTCTTCTGTGCAGCAATGAGGATAATCCTCAAATCAAGGAGCTAGTCCGCATCATTGCTACTAACATCTTTCAACATAGTTTTCTCTAGGAACATATCATAAATAAAACGGGGAAGCTATATGCGAGCAATTGATCTACAACATAGCTATGCAAATACTATCAGGACTAAGTTCATGATAAATTAAAGTTCAATTAATCATATTACTTGAGAACTCTCACTTAGATAGACATCCCTCTAATCATCTAAGTGATCACGTGATCCATATCAACTAAACCATGTCCGATCATCACGTGAGATGGAGTAGATTTCAATGGTGAACATCACTATGTTGATCATATCTACTATATGATCCACGCTCGACCTTTCGATCTCAGTGTTCCGAGGCCATATCTGCATATGCTAGGCTCGTCAATTTTAACCCGAGTATTCTGTGTGTGCAAAACTGGCTTGCACCCATTGTATGTGAACGTAGAGCTTATCACACCCGATCATCACGTGGTATCTCGGCACGATGAACTGTCGCAATGGTGCATACTTAGGGAGAACACTTCTACCTTGAAATTTAGTGAGAGATCATCTTATAATGCTACCGCCGTACTAAGCAAAATAAGAAGCATAAAAGATAAACATCACATGTAATCAAAATATGTGACATGACATGGCCATCATCATTTTGTGCCTTTGATCTCCATCTCCAAAGTACCGTCATGATCTCCATCGTCACCGGCATGACACCATGATCCCCATCATCTTGATCTTTTATCAATGTGTCGTCACATGGTCGTCTCGCCAACTATTGCTTTTGCAACTATTGCTATCGTATAGCGATAAAGTAAAGCAATTACATGGCGCTTGCATATTATGCAATAATGAGACAACCATAAGGCTCTTGTCAGTTGCCGATAACTTCAACAAAACATGATCATCGCATACAACAATTTATATCTCATCATGTCTTGACCATATCACATCACAACATGCCCTGCAAAAACAAGTTAGACGTCCTATACTTTGTTGTTGCAAGTTTTACGTGGCTGATACGGGCTTAGCTAGAACCGTTCTTACCTACGCATCAAAAACCACAACACGGTATAGTGATTGCTTTTTGATCTTCAGAAAGAACCTTGTTCATTGAATCCGATTCAACTATAGTTGGAGAAACTGACACCCACTAGCCACCTGTGTGCGAAGCACGTCGGTCGAACCAGTCTCGCGTAAGCGTACGCATAATGTCTGTAACGCCCTTGATGCGGCTATATCTCCCACGTGTCGAGGCACGACTTAGAGGCATAGCCGCATTGAAAGCAATGTCGCAAGTCGGGAATCATCACACAACCCATGTACATATATAATATAAAGGGGAATAATAGCATAGTTGGCTTACACTGGCCACGTCACATCAAAGTACATAAATAACATCCATCATACAATCACTCATGGCCCGACTACGGCGCCAAAATAGAAAAGACCCCCAACAAGCGACAAGGCCTTGAATCTAACCCCGAATAGGCATCCCTACTGATCATCAGGAAAAGACACATAGTAACGTTGAGAGTCCTTGTCGTACTCCCACTTCAGCTCGGGCGCGCCATCCGGAGAGGTATCATCTGTCCCTGCGTCTGGTGTAATAGTAATCTGTGAGCCACAAGGACTCGGCAATCTCGCACCCTCGCGATCAAGACTATTTAAGCTTAATAGGTAGGAAAGGGGTAATGTATAAGTGGAGCTGCAGCAAGCGACTAGCATATATGGTGGCTAACTTATTCGCAAAGGAGAGCGAGAAGAGGAGGCAAAGCACGAGCGGAAAACTAGAGAGCAGCCTACGCAAACATAACTCCAACGCCGTGTCCACTTCCCGGACTCCGCCGAGAAGAGGCCATCACGGCAACACACTCAGTTGATTCATTTTAATTAGTTAAGGTTCAAGTTATCTACAACCGGACATTAACAAATTCCCATCTGCCCATAACCGCGGGCACGGCTTTCGAAAGATCAATCCCTGCAGGGGGGTCCCAACTTAGCCCATAACAAGCTCTCACGGTCAACGAAGGAATAGACCTCCACCCAAGACACACCGATCAGACTCGGTATCCCGGTACAACAAGATGATTCGACAGGTCAAAACTAGTCCAGCAACACCGCCCGAATGTGCCGACAAATCCCGATAGGAGCTGCACATATCTCTTTCTCAGGGCACACTCAGATGAGACTAGCTACGAGTAAAACCAACCCTCAAGTTTCCCCGAGGTGGCCCCGCAGGCAGCTCATTTCGGACCAACACTCAGAGGAGCACTGGCCCGTGGGGGGCTAAAATAAAGATGACCCTCGGGCTCCGGAAACCCAAGGGAAAAAGAGGCTAGGTGGCAAATGGTAAAACCAATGTTGGGCATTGCTGGAAAAGCTTTAATCAAGGCGAACTATCAAGGGGTTCCAATTATAGCCCAACCGCGTAAGGGACGCAACAATCCGGGAACATAACACCGATATGACGGAAACTAGGGCGGCAAGAGTGGAACAAAACACTAGGCGAGAGGCCGAGCCTTCCACCCTTTACCAAGTATATAGATGAATAAAGATAACATAGCAATATAATGATATCCCAACAAGTAAATAAATGTTCCAACCAGGAACGACTCCAATCTTCACCTGCAACTAGCAACGCTATAAGAAGGGGCTGAGCAAAGCGGTAACATAGCCAATCAACGGTTTGCTAGGACAAAGATGGGTTAGAGGCTCAAACATGGCAATTGGGAGGCTGACAAGCAAGTGGTAGGCATCGTAGCAATGGCAAAGCAAAAGAGCGAGCAAACTAGCATAGCAAAGATAGTAGTGATTTCGAGGGTATGATCATCTTGCCTGCACAGTTGTCAGAGTTGGCTGGATCCTCAAAAGCAAACTCAACGGGCTCCTCGTTAGCGAACTCGTCTCCCGGCTCTACCCAACAACACAAACAAGCAACAAGGATACAATCAACCACGTGCAAGGGCAACCAATAATATGCAAAGATGGTATGCTATGCGGGATGCGAAGCGGGATGCAAAATGCAAAACGAGACAGGAAATGCAAGAACCTGGCCTCAACTTGGAAAACCAAGTGTGCCACTGGATAAAGGGGAAGAAATCCCCTGAAAACGATATAAAGATCATGGCAATCGGAGCTACGGTTTGGAAATGGCAAGCGTTTTACTAAACGAACCGATCTGCAATTTACAGCAAGTAGGCTCCTAAATGCAACGAAATGAACATGCTACAGCCACCAAACATGAAAACAAATTGCATGGCAGTGATGGACACAAGAATCTTAACAAATCACCAGGACTGAGGCATAGGCAAATTCATCCATTAAGGGCTTCAAACAAGCATGGCAAAACTGAATAAGCAAAACAAATTTCAGACTTAGCGAAATTAACGCTAGTCTGGAATTTCAGACCACGATGCTCTCTTCGGAGCAGCAAAACAACATGAAGAAAAACATGAATATGGCAAGTAAGAGCATGGCATGGAGCTACTCAACAAGCTTAACAAAACACCCAAAATGACCTGGGGTCAAAAGGGTTCACAAAATACTCTACCAAGCACACGAACATCGATGAAACACAATCAGTTTTCAGACTTAGTGAAAACTGGGACATGCTGAAATTATAACCCACGGAGGCATGTAAACGAGCTCGATGCTCTCACTACGTTGCAAGTCATGGCAAGGCAAGCACATATCCATTAAGAAGGCACAAAATTCTAGCTAGACATGGCAAGAAAAATGGCATAGCAAGCATGGATCACTACCAATAGCTCCGGCAAAATCGCAAAAGAGTTCACGATCTGCCCAAATTAACAACTATGCAAAAGTTGAGCTTGATTGAGTCAACCTAGGGTGCTCCAACATAACAAGTAAAGGCATGGATGGATTAAGCACAACAAGCATAACAAATCACTCTTACTGATCATCCTCAAAAGAGGCACGGATCACTAGGAAACAAGCTGGACATATAGCATCGTGAACTAAAACATCCCAGACTTAGTGATTTTCACTAAGTCCCTGAAAACAGCAAACTCAGGTACCCCTCTTTGCAAGCTTGCACAAGACAACACACACATCCTAAAAATGCATGGGAGGCACCTCTGGAAAGAAGACAAAAAGCTTAACAATTCATCCCAAAGGGGCACAGGCATATCATGCACACAATAACCATGGCAAAAATGACAAAAGTCAATGTAGAGCTAACGGATCTGCAATTTAACTCATGATGCCTCCTTCTAACAGCATTTTGGGCACCAATATGACCTCAAATGCAAATGATGCAATGGAATGAAATGATGTACTCGTCGAGACGAAGATTTTTGACATATCATATGCCCAAAACGGAGCCACGGATGCAAAGTTATGATGCGACAAAGAATGCATAAAAAACTGGGAATTAGGGTTTCGGGGGAGAGGTCAACCCAGATCCAGATCCGGATCCGGCCACTGTAGCAGGCCGCGCAGTTACTGTAGCACCGGACCGAGCTCGCCGGTGCGGTGGACGTCGCGGGAAGGGGAGGCTCGCCAGCCGGGAGGCCGGAGGACGGCGGGGCCGGTGAGCTCCGGTGAGGGGCGTGGTGGAGCGCCGGACGACGAGGGGCGGCGAGGGGCGGCGGAGCGCCGATGCGAGGTGCCGCTGTGGTGGCTGGCGATGGCGGGCGCGGTGGCCAGCGCTGCACCGGCGAGGTGGCGGGGCGGAGCAGGCGACGGCGTCGGGGAAGAAAGAGGCGGCAGGCGGCGGTGGATCTGGCCCGCGCGAGGCGGCGGAGGGCCGGCTTCAGGCCGGGACGGGCCGGCGGCGGGAGGAGGCCGGTGTGCCACTGGCGCCTCCCGGTTGGCTGCGTTCGCCGGCGGACGCGTCCGGCGCGCGGACGGACGTGTCCGTCGCGCGAAGATGTTTTTTTTTAGGGTTTGAGGAGGGGATCCGCGAATTTGGAGGAGGGGGTCTATATATAGGCATAGAGGGAGCTAGGAGTGTCCAAATGAGGTGCAGTTTTCACCCACACGATCGTGATCGAATGACCGAGACGATGGAGCAGAGTTTGGTGGGTTTTGGGCCAAATTGGAGGGGTGTTGGGCTGCAACACACACGAGGCCTTTTCGGTCCCTCGGTTAACCGTTGGAGTATCAAACGAAGTCCAAATGGCACGAAACTTGACAGGCGGTCTACCGGTAGTAAACCAAGGCCGCATGGCAAGTCTCGGTCCAATCCGGAAATGTTTAATCCCCACACACGAAAGAAAGCTAGAAATGGCCACCGGAGGAGAACGAAGCGCCGGAATGCAAAACGGACAACGGGGAAAATGCTCGAATGCATGAGATGAACATGTATGCAAATGCAATGCACGTGATGACATGATACGATATGCACGAAAACAAAAACAACACACGGAGACAAAGACCCGAACCCGAGGAATAAATATAACTTAATGCCGGAAACGGCAAGAGTTGGAGTACAAATTGGGAAAGTTACATATGGGGCGTTACAACACTCCACCACTACGAAAAGATCTCGTCCCGAGATCTAGGACTGAAAGAACTCCGGGTACTCAGAACGGAGGTGATCCTCGCGTTCCCAGGTAGCTTCATGATCGGAATGGTGTGACCACTTGACTTTGAGAAATTTGATTGACTTGTTGCGAGTCCTGCGTTCAGTCTCTTCAAGGATTGCAACTGGGTGCTCACGATAGGAGAGATCTTCTTGGAGCTCAATGTCCTCGAAGTTGACTGTGCGTTCAGGCGTCTTGAAGCACTTACGGAGTTGGGAGACATGGAACACATCATGAACATTGGCAAAGTTTGCAGGAAGCTCGAGTTGATAGGCGAGGTCGCCTCTCTTGCTGACAATCTTGAAAGGTCCGACGTATCTGGGGGCAAGCTTCCCTTTGATACCGAAGCGACGAGTCCCTTTCATAGGAGAGACGCGGAGGTAGACATGATCTCCGATCTCGAAAGCCAAATCACGGTGCTTACTATCATAGTAGCTCTTCTGGCGGGATTGGGCTGCTTTGAGGTTATCACGAATGACCTTGCACATTTCTTCTGCCTCTGTGATTAGGTCATTACCCAGCAGCTGACGTTCACCGGTTTCAGCCCAGTTGAGAGGTGTACGGCACTTCCTACCATACAGAATTTCAAATGGGGCCTTGCCCGAACTTGCTTGAAAACTGTTGTTGTACGAGAATTCAGCATAAGGAAGACAATCCTCCCACTTCATGCCGAAGGAGATAACACAAGCCCTGAGCATATCTTCAAGAATCTGGTTGACACGCTCGACTTGACCGCTTGTTTGGGGATGGAAAGCAGTGCTGAAGCGAATGCTGGTGCCCATGGCCTTCTGAAAAGAATCCCAAAACTTGGAGGTAAAGATGCTGCCACGGTCTGAAGATATCACTTGAGGAATACCGTGCAGAGAGACAATTCGAGAGGTATAGAGTTCCGCCAATTGAGCTGCAGTGATTGACTCTTTGATAGGCAGGAAATGAACCACTTTGGTGAGCTTGTCGATGACAACGAATATAGCATCATTGCCACGCTTGGACTTTGGAAACCCAGTCATGAAGTCCATTTCAATGTGGTCAAACTTCCATTCTGGAATGGCAAGAGGTTGGAGGAGACCTGCTGGCCTTTGGTGTTCTGCCTTCACTCTTCTGCAGACATCACATTCATTCACGAATTGAGCGATCTCGCGCTTCATTCGAGTCCACCAAAAAGTTTGCTTGAGATCCTGATACATCTTCGTGCTACCAGGGTGGATGGAGAGGAGAGAGTTGTGAGCCTCGTTCATGATCACTTTCCGAAGTTCACCTTTGGGCACAACAATTCGATCCTCGAAGAAGAGAGTGTCCTTGTCATCAAGTCGGTAGCACTTGTACTTGGACTGACTCTTTGCGATACCAATCTTCACCTTTTTCACCATAGCATCAAGAAGCTGGGCTTGGCGAATTTGGTCTTCCAAGGTAGGAGAAACTTGAAGGTTGGCGAGGAAACCTTGCGGAACGACTTGCAGATTAAGTTTGCGGAAAGCTTCACAAAGCTCGGGTTGATAAGGCTTGAGAATCAGACTATTGCAATATGCTTTTCTGCTCAAGGCGTCAGCAATCACATTAGCCTTGCCTGGAGTATACTCGATACTCGGATTGTACTCTTGAATCATTTCAACCCATCGAGTCTGCCTGAGGTTGAGATTAGGCTGAGTGAAGATGTACTTGAGACTCTTGTGATCAGTGAAAATGTCCACTTTTCTTCCCAATAGAAGATGTCTCCAAGTCAACAAAGCATGCACAACTGCCGCCAACTCGAGATCATGAGTGGGGTAGTTCTTCTCATTAGGCTTCAACTGGCGAGAGGTATAAGCAACAACTTTCTTCTCTTGCATCAGTACAGCACCTAGACCTTGGAGAGAGGCATCACAAAAGACCTCATACGGCTTGGTTTCATCGGGCGGAGTCAGAACTGGAGCAGTGATCAATTTCTCTTTCAAAGCGTTGAAAGCAATATCACACTCCGGAGACCAAACGTACTTGACGTGCTTCTGAAGAAGATTTGAGAGAGGCTTCGCGATCTTGGAGAAGTTTTCAACGAATCTTCGGCAGTTGCTTGCAAGACCGAGGAAGCTACGGAGTTGCTTCACGTTCTGAGGAGGTTCCCAATTAACAATTGCAGACACCTTCTCAGGATCCACGGAAATGCCCTTGGCAGAGATGATATGGCCAAGATAAAGAACCTCATCGAGCCAAAATTCACACTTGGAGAACTTTGCGTAGAACTGATGTTCCCTGAGCTTGTCAAGAACCAAACGCAAGTGTTTGGCATGATCTTCCTTGTTCTTCGAGAAAACCAGAATGTCGTCGAGATAGACCAAAACGAAGTCGTTGGTGTAGGGGTTGAAGATGAAGTTCATCATGCGAGAGAACGTCGGAGGAGCGTTGGCGAGGCCAAAAGACATGACAGTGTATTCATATGACCCATAGCTTGTTCTGAACGCCGTCTTGGGAATATCTTGCTCACGAATGCGAATTTGGTGATAACCCATACGGAGGTCAAGCTTGGAGAATACTTGGGCACCCTTGAGTTGTTCAAACAGCTCATTGATGTTGGGAAGTGGGTATTTGTTCTTGATGGTCTTCTTGTTCAATGGACGATAATCAACACAAAGTCGGTCCGTATCATCCTTCTTCTTCACAAAAAGAACACCACAACCCCACGGAGAAGTACTAGGCCGAATGAGACCCATTCTTTCTTGAACATCGAGTTGTTTCTTCAACTCCTTCAACTCTTCGGGGCCGAGCTTGTAGGGACGTTTGCACACAGGTTCCGTACCGGGCTCGAGTTCAATAACAAATTCAACCGGCCGGTTTGGAGGCATGCCTGGGAGTTCTTCTGGGAAGACATCTTGATACTCACAAACAACCGGAATCTGCGAAATAGCATCCAATTCACCCTTCTCATTGAGAGAAAACAACCGGATGGTATTATCCCGAGCAGCAAAGACAATTACATCCTCAGACGAAGGAGTCAGTTGAATCTGCCTGGGTGCACAATCGAGGTGAGCCTTGTGTTTAGAGAGCCAGTCCATCCCAAGAATAAGATCGATATCAGAATTGCCAAGAACCATTGGAGAAGCCAAGAACTTGAAATCACCCATCATGATAGAAATATCCGGAATCATCATAGTAGAACTCAGACGCTTAGCTGGAGAGACGACTTGCATAGCTCTAGGTAATGCCTTAGTGCTAAAATTGTTCTCCGATGCAAATGGGAATGACATGAAGGAATGCGATGCACCAGAGTCAAAAAGAACTTTTGCAGGAATATCATTAACAGGAAGGTTACCCATGATCACATCTGACGAATCCTCTGCCTGAGCTGCATTCACCATATTGACCTTGGCGTGCTTGGGATTATGCTTGACCACAGCTGTACTTGCTGATCTGACAGGAGGAGGAGGAGGAAGACGCCTCTGGTTGAAACACTTGTTGGCGTAGTGACCCTTCTGTTGGCACTTGTTGCACGTGACCTCTTAGAGCGGACGGTGGTACGGAGCACTCGATCTTGAAGCTTGAGACGAAGTCTTGTTCTGAAAGCCTGGGTTGGGTGGGTGGGAAGAACCACTGCCACCTTTGCTCTTCTGCTGATACAGCTGACGGAACGGAGGAGGAGGAAGCCAATACTTCTGCTGCTTGGCCACGTGAGTAGAGGAAGAAGGTGTAGTGTCTTTGACTCGCTTCCTGGAAGCATCACACCTTAACTGAGCAGCCTCTTGCTTCAGTGCCATGTTGTAGAACTCATCGTATCTCAGTGGCTCGAAGAGGACAAGAGCAAGCTGAATTTCTTCACGAAGACCACCCCTGAACTGGTAGATCATGCTCTTCTCATCAGGAACATCCTGCTTGGCAAAACGGGCGAGCTTCTGGAACAACTTGTTGTAGTCATAGACAGACAAAGAGCCTTGCTTCAGATTGCGGAATTCTTCACGTTTGCTTTCAGTCACACTTTGAGGGATGTGATGAGCTCGGAAATCACGACGGAAATCATCCCAAGTGATCAAACGTCCACCTCTGGAATCCTGGTACTGCTGAAACCACTCTGCGGCCTGATCTTTGAGCTGGAAAGACACGAACTTGATGAAATCTTCAGGTCTGATGTTGCTGCATTCAAAATGCTTGCCCAGATCGACTAACCAATCATCAGCATCGGTAGCCTCAACGCAGTTGCTGAACATCTTTGGACCATTTGCGAGGAACTGGTTCAGAGTTGCAAAATGGTTCTGGTTGTTGCCTTGATTTGCTTGACTGCTTTGATTCTGCTCTTGGATGATTTGCATGATCAGCTGTGTATTTGCATTAGTAGCGGCCATCACAGCTTGCCATGCTTCCGGAGGAGGCGGAGGTGGCGGCGGATCTTGATTCTGGTTCTGACTGGTGCTCTTAGCGGGAGCCATCCTGAAGAGGTTGACCACCATTAGCACACAAATAGAGAAATATTGAAGGTGAATCCAATGGAATGAAAATTGCAACATAAAGTCTTCACATCCGAACAAAATGAACGAATGCACTTCTCTTGAAGTGGTCACATATTCCTAAATTGCGAAGCCACGAAGAATCAGGTAGAAGGGGGTACATCAACGAGGGATGGAATCAACATATGACGTCGAAGCAGAACGAATACCACAACTCGAAATAAAACCAAGGATTGGCTTGCGGAATAAGCCGGAACAAACATATGATAGAAATTTCCGTCCGAAGTTTTCGTGGTGGGACCTACACGGGCTCGACCGTACAGCACCATCATGTACAAGGCAGTGCACATGACATACGAAGCGTCCTCGAGTCATCATAGCCAAGGAATCTTTAAGACACAACGAGGCCACTGTAAAATCGACCGTGAATAGGCGAACCACTAGACGTCGAACCCCAATTTCATATCACACATCTGTTGGAAAGATATCCTAAGGCTACTTGAATTCCCACCTATGAAACTCCCGAAACTTTCCAGTTATGCAATCAGGTGTTGGGGATACAGGGGAAGCATAATATCTCACCCAAGCTAGCAAATCCTACATCCAGCTGCATCCATCCTTCAACACATAACCAAGAAACCTTCGGAAACCATCTATCTCAACCTTCGAAAAGCATCCGTTATACAAGTTATGGCGATACTCCCGAACTCCCGCCCCAGTACTGGGTGGCGTCGAGGTTATCTCACCACGAACTGCATAAAGGAGATTTTCGATGTCGCGCACATATCTTTAGTATGCCAGAATTGCAACGATAGAATTATGATGACAACACCTCAAGGCTCAACTCCCCGGGACACTTCCACTAAACCCCTGACAGGAGGCACCAAGACAATATTCTCATCATAAGCCATCGGAACAAAACCAAGATACTCGCATGATCCTAAAAAAAAATTTAGTGAAATTTGAGAAGAGAAGAGTCAAAACTCTACGTCAGGATGCCTCACCAGAGCGATGAGGAGACTGGGAAGTAAAAAGAATTCCTAAGCTCTCCGATATATAATTCCTAAGGACTCAAAACATTTTTCTAGACACAACTCGGCTGCTAAAAACGATCAAGCAATGGGGGCTACTAAGGTCGGGGAAGGCTCTGATTACCAACTTGTAACGCCCTTGATGCGGCTATATCTCCCACGTGTCGAGGCACGACTTAGAGGCATAGCCGCATTGAAAGCAATGTCGCAAGTCGGGAATCATCACACAACCCATGTACATATATAATATAAAGGGGAATAATAGCATAGTTGGCTTACACTCGCCACGTCACATCAAAGTACATAAATAACATCCATCATACAATCACTCATGGCCCGACTACGGCGCCAAAATAGAAAAGACCCCCAACAAGCGACAAGGCCTTGAATCTAACCCCGAATAGGCATCCCTACTGATCATCAGGAAAAGACACATAGTAACGTTGAGAGTCCTTGTCGTACTCCCACTTCAGCTCGGGCGCGCCATCCGGAGAGGTATCATCTGTCCCTGCATCTGGTGTAATAGTAATCTGTGAGCCACAAGGACTCGGCAATCTCGCACCCTCGCGATCAAGACTATTTAAGCTTAATAGGTAGGAAAGGGGTAATGTATAAGTGGAGCTGCAGCAAGCGACTAGCATATATGGTGGCTAACTTATTCGCAAAGGAGAGCGAGAAGAGGAGGCAAAGCACGAGCGGAAAACTAGAGAGCAGCCTACGCAAACATAACTCCAACGCCATGTCCACTTCCCGGACTCCGCCGAGAAGAGGCCATCACGGCAACACACTCAGTTGATTCATTTTAATTAGTTAAGGTTCAAGTTATCTACAACCGAACATTAACAAATTCCCATCTGCCCATAACCGCGGGCACGGCTTTCGAAAGATCAATCCCTGCAGGGGGGTCCCAACTTAGCCCATAACAAGCTCTCACGGTCAACGAAGGAATAGACCTCCACCCAAGACACACCGATCAGACTCGGTATCCCGGTACAACAAGATGATTCGACAGGTCAAAACTAGTCCAGCAACACCGCCCGAATGTGCCGACAAATCCCGATAGGAGCTGCACATATCTCTTTCTCAGGGCACACTCAGATGAGACTAGCTACGAGTAAAACCAACCCTCAAGTTTCCCCGAGGTGGCCCCGCAGGCAGCTCATTTCGGACCAACACTCAGAGGAGCACTGGCCCGTGGGGGGCTAAAATAAAGATGACCCTCGGGCTCCGGAAACCCAAGGGAAAAAGAGGCTAGGTGGCAAATGGTAAAACCAATGTTGGGCATTGCTAGAAAAGCTTTAATCAAGGCGAACTATCAAGGGGTTCCAATTATAGCCCAACCGCGTAAGGGACGCAACAATCCGGGAACATAACACCGATATGACGGAAACTAGGGCGGCAAGAGTGGAACAAAACACTAGGCGAGAGGCCGAGCCTTCCACCCTTTACCAAGTATATAGATGAATAAAGATAACATAGCAATATAATGATATCCCAACAAGTAAATAAATGTTCCAACCAGGAACGACTCCAATCTTCACCTGCAACTAGCAACGCTATAAGAAGGGGCTGAGCAAAGCGGTAACATAGCCAATCAACGGTTTGCTAGGACAAAGATGGGTTAGAGGCTCAAACATGGCAATTGGGAGGCTGACAAGCAAGTGGTAGGCATCGTAGCAATGGCAAAGCAAAAGAGCGAGCAAACTAGCATAGCAAAGATAGTAGTGATTTCGAGGGTATGATCATCTTGCCTGCACAGTTGTCAGAGTTGGCTGGATCCTCAAAAGCAAACTCAACGGGCTCCTCGTTAGCGAACTCGTCTCCCGGCTCTACCCAACAACACAAACAAGCAACAAGGATACAATCAACCACGTGCAAGGGCAACCAATAATATGCAAAGATGGTATGCTATGCGGGATGCGAAGCGGGATGCAAAATGCAAAACGGGACAGGAAATGCAAGAACCTGGCCTCAACTTGGAAAACCAAGTGTGCCACTGGATAGAGGGGAAGAAATCCCCTGAAAACGATATAAAGATCATGGCAATCGGAGCTACGGTTTGGAAATGGCAAGCGTTTTACTAAACGAACCGATCTGCAATTTACAGCAAGTAGGCTCCTAAATGCAACGAAATGAACATGCTACAGCCACCAAACATGAAAACAAATTGCATGGCAGTGATGGACACAAGAATCTTAACAAATCACCAGGACTGAGGCATAGGCAAATTCATCCATTAAGGGCTTCAAACAAGCATGGCAAAACTGAATAAGCAAAACAAATTTCAGACTTAGCGAAATTAACGCTAGTCTGGAATTTCAGACCACGATGCTCTCTTCGGAGCAGCAAAACAACATGAAGAAAAACATGAATATGGCAAGTAAGAGCATGGCATGGAGCTACTCAACAAGCTTAACAAAACACCCAAAATGACCTGGGGTCAAAAGGGTTCACAAAATACTCTACCAAGCACACGAACATCGATGAAACACAATCAGTTTTCAGACTTAGTGAAAACTGGGACATGCTGAAATTATAACCCACGGAGGCATGTAAACGAGCTCGATGCTCTCACTACGGTGCAAGTCATGGCAAGGCAAGCACATATCCATTAAGAAGGCACAAAATTCTAGCTATACATGGCAAGAAAAATGGCATAGCAAGCATGGATCACTACCAATAGCTCCGGCAAAATCGCAAAAGAGTTCACGATCTGCCCAAATTAACAACTATGCAAAAGTTGAGCTTGATTGAGTCAACCTAGGGTGCTCCAACATAACAAGTAAAGGCATGGATGGATTAAGCACAACAAGCATAACAAATCACTCTTACTGATCATCCTCAAAAGAGGCACGGATCACTAGGAAACAAGCTGGACATATAGCATCGTGAACTAAAACATCCCAGACTTAGTGATTTTCACTAAGTCCCTGAAAACAGCAAACTCAGGTACCCCTCTTTGCAAGCTTGCACAAGACAACACACACATCCTAAAAATGCATGGGAGGCACCTCTGGAAAGAAGACAAAAAGCTTAACAATTCATCCCAAAGGGGCATAGGCATATCATGCACACAATAACCATGGCAAAAATGACAAAAGTCAATGTAGAGCTAACGGATCTGCAATTTAACTCATGATGCCTCCTTCTAACAGCATTTTGGGCACCAATATGACCTCAAATGCAAATGATGCAATGGAATGAAATGATGTACTCGTCGAGACGAAGATTTTTGACATATCATATGCCCAAAACGGAGCCACGGATGCAAAGTTATGATGCGACAATGAATGCATAAAAAACTGGGAATTAGGGTTTCGGGGGAGAGGTCAACCCAGATCCAGATCCGGATCCGGCCACTGTAGCAGGCCGCGCGGTTACTGTAGCACCGGACCGAGCTCGCAGGTGCAGTGGACATCGCGGGAAGGGGAGGCTCGCCAGCCGGGAGGCCGGAGGACGGCGGGGCCGGTGAGCTCCGGTGAGGGGCGCGGTGGAGCGCCGGACGACGAGGGGCGGCGGAGCGCCGAGGCGAGGTGGCGCTGCGGCGGCCGGCGATGGAGGGCGCGGTGGCCGGCGCTGCACCGGCGAGGTGGCGGGGCGGAGCAGGCGACGGCATCGGGGAAGAAAGAGGCGGCAGGCGGCGGTGGATCTCGCCCGCGCGAGGCGGCGGAGGGCCGGCTTCGGGCCGGGACGGGCCGGCGGCGGGAGGAGGCCGGCGTGCCACGTGAAGCCTCCCAGTTGGCTGCGTTCGCCGGCGGACACGTCCGGCGCGCGGACGGACGTGTCCGGCGCGCGAAGATGTTTTTTTTGGGGGTTTGAGGAGGGGATCCGCGAATTTGGAGGAGGGGGTGAATATATAGGCATAGAGGGAGCTAGGAGTGTCCAAATGAGGTGCGGTTTTCGCCCACACGGTCGTGATCGAATGACCGAGACGATGGAGCAGAGTTTGGTGGGTTTTGGGCCAAATTGTAGGGGTGTTGGGCTGCAACACACACGAGGCCTTTTCGGTCCCTCGGTTAACCGTTGGAGTATCAAACGAAGTCCAAATGGCACGAAACTTGACAGGCGGTCTACCGGTAGTAAACCAAGGCCGCATGGAAAGTCTCGGTCCAATCCGGAAATGTTTAATCCCCACACATGAAAGAAAGCTAGAAATGGCCACCGGAGGAGAACGAAGCGCCGGAATGCAAAACGGACAACGGGGAAAATCCTCGAATGCATGAGATGAACATGTATGCAAATGCAATGCACGTGATGACATGATATGATATGCACGAAAACGAAAACAACACACGGAGACAAAGACCCGAACCCGAGGAATAAATATAACTTAATGCCGGAAACGGCAAGAGTTGGAGTACAAATTGGGAAAGTTACATATGGGGCGTTACAATGTCGGTCTGAGCCGCTTCATCCAACAATGCCACTGAATAAAGAATCAACTAGTGACGGCAAGCAATATGTATATACCCACGCCCACAACTCCTTTGTGTTCTACTCATGCATATAGCATCTACACATAGACCTGGCTCGGATGCCACTATTGGGGAACGCAGTAATTTCAAAAAAAATCCTACGCACACGCAAGATCCATCTAGGTGATGCATAGAAACGAGTGGGGATAGAGTGTTGTCCACGTACCCTCGTAGACCATAACCGGAAGCGTTATGACAACATGTTTGATGTAGTCATACGTCTTCATGATCCGACCGATCCTAGCACCGAAGGTACGGCACCTCCGAGATCTGCACACATTCAGCTCGGCGACGTCCCATGAAGTCTAGATCCCGCTGAGGTCGAGGGAGAGCTTCGTCAGCACGACAACGTGATGACGGTGATCATGAAGTTACCGATGCAGGGCTTCGCCTAAGCACTACAATGATATGACCGAGGTGGAAATCTATGGAGGGGGGCACCGCACACGACTAAGAGATCAACTTGTGTGTCTTTGGGGTGCCCCCCTCCCCGTGTATAAAGGAGTGGAGGAGGGGAAGGGTCGGCCCCTCTATGGCGCAACCAAGGGGAGTCCTATTCCCACCGGGAGTAGGATTCCCCCCTTCCCTAGTTGGATTAGGAGAGGAAAGAAGGGGGAGAGAGGGAGGAGGAAAGGGGGGGCCGGCCCCCACCCAATTCGGATTGGGCTTGGGGGGCGCGCCCCCTCCTAGGCTCCCTTCTCCTCTCTCCCACTATGGCCCAATAAGGCCCATATACTTCCCGGGGGGTTCCGGTAACCTCCCGGTACTCCAGTATATGCCCGAACTCACCTGGAACCATTCCGATGTCCAAACATAGGCTTCCAATATATTGATCTTTATGTCTCGACCATTCCGAGACTCCTCGTCATGTCCGTGATCTCATCCGGGACTCCGAACAACCTTCGGTACATCAAATCACATAACTCATAATACAAATCGTCATCGAACGTTAAGCGTGCGGACCCTACGGGTTCGAGAACTATGTAGACATGACTGAGACACATCTCCGGTCAATAACCAATAGCGGAACCTGGATGCTCATATTGGCTCCTACATATTCTACGAAGATCTTTATCGGTCAAACTGCATAACAACATACGTTGTTCCCTTTGTCATCGGTATGTTACTTGCTCGAGATTCGATCGTCGGTATCTTAATACCTAGTTCAATATCTGTCGGTGTCAAAACCGGCGGATTTCGGGTAGGGGGTCCCGAACTGTGCATCTAGGCCGGATGGTAACAGGAGGCAAGGGACACGAAGTTTTACCCAGGTTCGGGCCCTCTCGATGGAGGTAAAACCCTACGTCCTGCTAGATTAATATTGATGATATGGGTAGTACAAGAGTAGATCTACCACGAGATCGAGGAGGCTAAACCCTAGAAGCTAGCCTATGGTATGATTGTTGATGTGTATGTGTTGTCCTACAGACTAAAACCCTCCGGTTTATATAGACACTGGAGAGGGTTAGGGTTACACAAAGTCGGTTACAATGGTAGGAGATCTTCATATTCGTATCGCCAAGCTTGCCTTCCACGCCAAGGAAAGTCCCTTCCGGACACGGGACGGAGTCTTCAATCTTGTATCTTCATAGTCTAGGAGTCCGGCCAAAGGTATAGTCCGGCCATCCGGACACCCCCTAATCCAGGACTCCCTCAGTAGCCCCTGAACCAGGCTTCAATGACGATGAGTCCGGCGCGCATATTGTCTTCGGCATTGCAAGGCGGGTTCCTCCTCCAAGTACTTCATAGAAGATTTTGAACACAAAGATAGTGTCCGGCTTTGCAAAATAAGTTTCCACATATTGCCCTAGAGAGAATAATATTTACACAAATCTAATCTGCTGACGTATTCCGTAGTGCGACATCACACCACGGCCAAGCTTTTATTCGAACCGTTTTACTGTCCCATCTCAGCGTGTTATGCGAGGTGGTTTCC
Source organism: Triticum monococcum (assembly GCA_034509565.1). NCBI lineage: Eukaryota > Viridiplantae > Streptophyta > Magnoliopsida > Poales > Poaceae > Triticum > Triticum monococcum. The sequence continues at coordinate 578,030,141 of CM067847.1, forward strand.
TTGGCACGTCTTGTTAAAGCAGAGATCGTGTCCCCTTATTCCGGGATTCTCATCAATACGGGCGTGGGTAACCCAACCGCGCCATTGATTACGGCGCTTGGGAGATAAGCGAGTTTTACCAGGCTGGTGGGGACATGTAGTTGCGTCCACCCATATAAGGGGGTAAGGATCCACCTTTTTACCTATGCCTTCTTCCTCCTTCGCCTATCCATTCTTGCGCACTCGAGCTCCAGTGCCCAAGTCCGCACTCCCCGCCTCACCTTCTCCAGCCATGTCCGAAGCGGGAGGCAAGTGGATGGTCTCCTCCGTCACGGAGGGACACATCAAAAAGCTGAGGAAGGCCGGATACCTGTCTAACGACATTGCGTACCGGCTTCCCGAAAAGGGGCAGCTCATCCCCACCCCTAGGCCCCATGAGAGGGTGGTGTTCCTCCCCCATTTCCTCCGCGGACTGGGCTTTCCTCTCCACCCATTTGTCCGGGGGCTCATGTTCTACTATGGCCTGGATTTCCATGATCTGGCCCCGAACTTTGTCCTCAACATCTCGGCGTTTATCGTCGTGTGCGAGGCTTTCCTCCGCATCCGCCCCCATTTTGGCCTATGGCTCAAGACTTTCAATGTCAAGCCGAAGGTGGTGCGCGGCAACCAGGCGGAGTGCGGAGGCGCCATGGTGGGCAAGATGGCCAACGTCCTATGGCTCGAGGGCTCCTTTGTGGAGACCCTGAAGGGGTGGCAATCGGGGTGGTTTTACATCACCGAGCCGCGCGATGCCGAATGGGTCGCACCCCCCGAGTTTCGATCCGGACCCCCTACGCGGCTCACCTCCTGGAAGGAGACGGGCCTGTCATGGGGTAAAAAAGGGGAGCTGACCGGACTCCAAACATGCGTTAAAACCCTGGTGGACAAGAAGCTCAGACTTGTCAACGTAGTCCAGGTTATGCTCATCTGCTTGATCCTCCCGTGCCAACAACGGGCTTTCAACCTGTGGGAGTTCGACCCGGCGCGGCACCAAACTCTGAGCAGGCTCTTCGACACGACGTACGAAGATGCCTGGAAGGTGCTTTTCAAGGGCGTCGAGGCTCCCGCATCCGCTACTGAGGATCGCGGATTCAGTGTGCAGCGTCACGCTCTTGAGGTAAGCTGTTTTTTCCTTTTACAGGGTATCAGTTTTTCATAGTTTGACTCCATCGGGATCTAAGCTCCCTTTCCTTTGACAGGATTGGCAGGTGACGTCCAGATAGATCAACTGTCCGGCTCCTTTGCCCGAAGGCCCAGCGGATGCTTGCTTGGCGAGGCTGCTGGTTCCGGCACCCTATGTGGTGCCGGAGAAGAAGGTCAAGAAGAACGCCACGGGGACTCGAAAGAGTGCCCGATGCCCGGAGGTGTCGGATTCATCATCCGACGAATCCAAGATGCACTCCTCCCGCGAAGATGAGGAGGAGGAAGAAGAGACCCCTCCCCCTCCAGCGGGGGAAGGGAAGAAAAGGAAGGCAGCCCCAACTGGGGAGGCCGAAGGGTCCAAGAAGGGGAAAACCCTTCCTCCAGACTATTCCACCGACGCCGACAATGGCGGAGAGGAGTGGGCGCCCAGGGCCAAGCCCCTGGCCAAATCGTAAGTATTCGGATACCAGAGTAATTCATAGTATTTGTTTATTGCACAGCTTTCCCTTATGTCGAATGTGTTTATGCAGCCCACCCAAAGACCGGCTCGACGCGTCGTCGAGCGGCTCACTGGACTCGTCGGATGTGAACTCGCTTCCGACGGCCTCCTCCCCCCGCCCTACGAACGACACCGAAGTGTTGTCCCAACAGGTTCCAAGCCGGGGGAGGTGGTCCTTGAGGCGCCGCAAGGCGACCTCCCGGACTCCAAGAGTAAAGGGGATGAAACCCCCTAGGGCTCCAAGTCCGGCTCTAGGCCGGACACTGCTCCGAAACCTTCAAAGGTTCCAGAGTCCGACGGGCGACCTCCTTCCAAGAGGAGCCAGCCCACTGTGCCGGCGACCCCCGTCCAACCGGAGGCGCCGAACAATCTGTTGGAGGCGCTCCAAGGCGCCTTCATCGACAAGGGGCACCGCACTATTATGAGTGCGGTGATCCAGAAGGTTCAGTCCGCCAAGAGCGGACTGACTGAAGCTTGTACTAGCCTTTTAACAGGCTTTGAGGTAAGTAAAGAATGTGTAAATAATATTACCGCATAGACAGTAGCCCTTGACGCTCTATTTGGCGTTCGGGAAGAAAAGCTGAATAGAGGATCAAATAAAATTCGCAGGAGTCTAACAAAAAGGAGTCAATATGCGTATGCAGGCTTCTCTGCTTGCGTCCGCCGCACTGACTGCGGAAGTGGACACGCTAAAGCAGAACCTCGAGCGGTCCGAGCAAGAGCTCGGGCGTGCCAAGAAGCAGCTCGAGGACGATGAAGGTAAGAAATACCTTGTTTAAATATATATATAAAAAGGTGCAATTGCAAAACATGACAGGATTATTGTGGCTATTGTAGGGGCCACGTCTGAGGTGGCGACCCTTAAGCAAGCGCTGGACGAGGCTGAGAAGAGGGCGGCCTCGAAGCGCACCGAGCGGGAGAAGTATGAGGCCGAGGTTGGCAAGGTGCGGCAAGAGCTCCAGGCTCTCATGGAAAAACATGAGAGTTTGGAGCTTGACTCAAAGACGCGAGCGTCCGAGCTCGCGGTGGCTATTGAAAATGCCAAGTCTGCCAAGGCCGAATCCCAGAAGACCCTCCAGGAGTTGGATGAGGTGAAGAAGATAGCGGCGGGTAAGGCATTCTTTATGCAAAGCAAACACATAAACGTGAGTTACTTGTTACTTACCCGAATCCGGAGCTCTCTAGGAGCGTTCGCAGATCTTCCCCGGAGTGTGTCCGATGCCGCCGCATTCTATCGAGCCGAGGAGGGCAGCTCGACAGAGAAGGTGTTCTGGTCTCAGTATGCTGAGGCCGGACACCCCGTGCCCTTGAGCGACAAGCTGAAGCAGCTAGTCGAGCTCCACAAGGCGGCCGAATAGGCCATGAAGGGCCTCATAGTTCGGCTGTGGCCTGGAGAGGCTCAGCCTGGGAGCTATTTCGGGCTGGTGCGACGGCTGGTGGAGGCATGTCCAAGGTTCGAAGTCATCAAGCGCTTCGTCTGCATTGAAGGTGCCCGTAGGGCCCTTGCCCGTGCTAAGGTGCGCTAGGGCAAGCTGGATGCTGAGAAGCTTGTGAAGGACGGGCCACCGGCGGGGAAAGAGCATCGCAAGCCCGAAAATTATTATAAGGATGTTCTGAAGGGTGCCCGCCTTGTGGCGGATGAATGTTCCAGAGATGTAATTTTTGAGTAAAACTCGCTCGTTTTGTCCCGTGCGCTGAAAACTTGTTCATATGCGCTAAGCAATGCTGTTTGAATTTAAAATATTACCTTCTGTGCGGCTGTTTATCAATTGTGAGAGATGGCGAGTCGTTGGCTTCTGCCCCCGTGCCGCTAGTGCTGGGGTGTTCGGGGATAAACCTGAGTGCTCTTTTTCCCATGTTTGGGTCCTTCGAGGGAGGCGCTCAGCCCAACGAACAAGGCAATCGGACTATAACGCGTGAACACTCTCACTTAGCCATAGAATTCTATAATTTTAAATTTCGGCGAAGCCCCTGGTATTTGGAAGACCGAGTTCGGGGCGCTATCCACGCCTTGGCCGGACAGAGCCGGCTCTTCGCCCAAAGCGGCATAAGTCTTTAGGGACTCGAAAAACCTCTCGAACAGCAACCAGCTCTCGCTTCATCATGGCAGTCAGTTTTAGCTTTCTCCACTGAGGTGCTCGACCCAGCTCAACTGGGGCACAATCGCAGTGGTTCTCCTAGTGCTACCTTAGCCGATATAGCGGAATGTAAGGCACCAAAACATAGGAGCCGGGAAAACCCAACTATTGACCCAAGACATGATTCGGAGCCGATGCATATGATGCTATAAGTTCGGGGTGCCGCACTTGTTAAAGTGTTCGGACTTCTCACACCATATTGAGGGGTACTAAAGCCCCTGGCGTATTTCGGCCGTACCAAAGTGTACGGGTGCGACATGTCGTTTAAGGAACATATATATAAAAAGGTAATGCAAAAATAGACAAAAGCTATGCATTGTTTATTAAAGAGGACTGTGATCAAAGCAGAACGATACAAATAATGCGATAAGCAAAAGGTTGGACTATGTAACATGTCCGTTCCAGGGGCAGGCTGCGGAATAGTATGCGAAACAGGTATACTGCTCGTGATAGAGACCACCTGGGAGTTCCGTAATGCGGCGTGGCTCGTCTGCTTCCCTGGTTCTTGCATCGTTTGTGCGGCAATTGAACTGCCAAACAGTCCTTCTGAAGGATGGAGTCCTGAAAGTAAGAGAAAATTAAAAAATCGGCAGCCCCTGGTATGGTTTAAGCCGTGTTTTGGGCGTGCCGTGATGGTGCCCCTCCCCCTATGCCCATGGTATCTCTAGAGCGTAGTTATGTACGCAAAGTACTGGCGTCGCCTTTTTGCGAAGGTTGGGGTTGGGGCCGTGTTGCTACGCCTGCTCAGATCGTGCCAGGCGGTCTTGTTGTAGGTTACTCTGGGCGCGCTTGACGGTGTCCGATCATTTAGTGGCCGAACTGGAGAACTGCCTGGAGAGGCTGCTTTGTACTTCCGCTGCAAGGGCCGCCGTGTGCTCCTCCATTCGGAGGGAGCGTTCGGTGTTTCCATTGACCGTAATTGCTCCTCGAGGGCCTGGCATCTTGAGCTTAAGGTATGCATAGTGCGGTACCGCATTGAACTTGGCAAATGCGGTTCGCCCGAGCAGTGCGTGATAACCACTGCGGAACGGGACTATGTCGAAGATTAACTCCTCGCTTTGGAAATTATCCGGAGATCCGAAGACCACTTCAAGTGTGACTGAGCCTGTACAGCTGGCCTCTACACCTGGTATTACGCCTTTAAAGGTCGTTTTGGTGGGCTTAATCCTCGAGGGATCTATGCCCATTTTCCGCACTGTATCCTGGTAAAGCAGGTTCAGGCTGCTGCCGCCGTCCATAAGGACTCTAGTGAGATGAAATCCATCAATAATTGGGTCTAGAACCAATGCGGCGAATCTGCCATGACGGGTGCTAGTGGGATGGTCCCTTCGATCAAAGGTGATTGGGCAGGAGGACCATGGGTTGAACTTTGGGGTGACTGGCTCTACCGTGTATACGTCCCTTAACGCGCGCTTCCGCTCCCTTTTGGGGATGTGGGTTGCGTATATCATGTTCACCGTCCGCACTTGTGGGGCAAAACCCTTCGGTCCACTGTTGTTCGGCGGCCGGGGCTCCTTGTCGTCATCGCTATGCAGCTCCTTGTCTTCATTTTCGGCGTTTAACTTGCCCGCCTGCTTGAACACCCAACAATCCCTGTTGGTGTGATTGGCCGGCTTTTCGGGGATGCCATGTATCTGGCACAAGCGGTCGAGTATTCGGTCCAAACTGGACGGGCCCCTAGGATTCCTTTTGAATGGCTTTTTCCGCTGACCGGATTTAGAGCCTCTGAATCCGGCATTAACTGCCGTATCATCAGCATTGTCGCCGTTAATGCGGCGCTTCTGCTTGTTGCGACGTGACCTGCCACTACTGTCCCTGGTGTCCGAATTACCAGGGTTCTTGGTCATATTGTTGCTACGAGCAAGCCAGCTGTCTTCTCCCGTGCAAAAGAGGGTCATGAGTGTCGTGAGTGCTGCCATAGATTTCGGCTTTTCCTGACCAAGGTGTCGGGCCAGCCACTCGTCACAGATATTGTGCTTGAAGGCTGCCAGGGCCTCAGCGTCCGGACAATCGACTATTTGATTTTTCTTTGTTAGGAACCATGTCCAGAATTGCCTGGCCGATTCCTCTGGCTGCTGAATTACGTGACTTAGGTCATCGGCGTCTGGGGGTCACACATAAGTGCCCTGGAAATTGTCGAGGAATGCGGCTTCCAGGTCCTCCCAACAGCTGATTGATCCTGTTGGCAAGATGTTAAGCCAATGCCGAGCTGGTCCTTTAAGCTTGAGTGGGAGGTATTTGATGGCGTGGAAATCATCGTTGCGGGCCATGTGGATATGGAGGAGATAGTCCTTGATCCATACCGCAGGATCTGTTGTGCCATCATATGATTCGATGTTTACGGGTTTGAAACCCTCGGGGATTTGATGATCCATTATTTCGTCTGTAAAGCAGAGTGGGTGTGCGGCGCCTCTGTACTGGGCTATATCATGACGTAGCTCCAATGAGCCTTGTCTAATGTGTTCGGCCCCGCCGAATTTGTGGCCGGTGTGACGGTTACCGTCTCGAGCCGTGGGGAGCCCACGCGATCCATAGATCGATCTTGTTTGCCTTGCCTTGTCCTCCAACATGTCTCGTAAGTCCAGCGCATATTCCCGTGCCTTGGTACGGGGTGCGGCTTGAGTGGAGGGCCGAGAGGCCTCTCTGTCGCGACCACGAGGTGGCCGGTCGGCCGCATCAAGTGCTTCCTCCTCTAATCGGGGTAGCAACCTGCGCTTTGGGTAGCTCTTGGAGGGGCGTTCGAGTTTATGCTCTTCGGCCGCAAGGACTTCAGTCCATCTGTCGACTAGCAAATCTTGATCAGCTCTAAGTTGTTGCTGTTTTTTCTTGAGGCTTCTTGCCGTGGCCATAAGCCTGCATTGAAAACGCTCTTGCTCGACGGGATCCTCTGGCACGACGAATTCGTCGTCGTTGAGGCTTGCCTCGTCTTCGGAGGGAGGCATATAATTATCGTCCTTGACCTCTCTGTCCGCCGCTCTCTCATGAGGGTTGGTTTCTCCATCCTCCTGTGCTAAATCTTGCTGGAGGGGGTTTTCTTCGGCGCTTTCCGGAGTACTATTATCTCCCGTGCTGGAATCACCGTGTTTGTTTTAGCAGGATTTTGAGCGGCGCCGCTGACGCCAGCGCTTAGGCTGTTTCTTGGAGGGGTCATCCTCCGCTTTTCCATCGCCATCTCCCTCTTTTGGGGTGTCCACCATGTATATGTCATATGACGAGGTGGCTTTCCAGGCCTAGTAGGCGCTGGTTCTTCATCATCTCCTTCATCGGCGTCCATACCGTCGATGTCTTCGGAGTCGAAGTCAAGCATGTCGGTTAAGTCGTCGACAGTGGCTACAAAGTGGGTGGTGGGTGGGCTTTGAACGTCTTCATTGTCCGTACCCCAACCTTGCTGACCGTAGTCCGGCCAGGGCTCTCCTGATAAAGAGAGAGACTTCAGTGACTTCAGGATATTGCCCAAAGGCGAGTGCTGAAAGATGTCCGCGGCAGTGAACTCCATGATCGGCGCCCAATCGGATTCGATCGACAGGGGCGCGGAGGGTTCGGAGTCCGGAGAGGAGCCCGGCTCCTTGGAGTCACGAGTCTCGCAGAGTACGGGGCTGGTGTTCGGCTCAATCGCCGTTAGGGTCGCAGCCCCCAAGGTGGCGTCCAACCGCCCATCCTCGATCGGCGCAGTTGGCTCCGAATTAGGGATCGGAGCTGACGCGGGTGCGGCCTCCAAGGCACTATTCGGCGGCAGAGCTAAATCATGCTCGTCGTGACAGAGCGGCGTGCTCGGCAGTGGCTCGAATCCGTCGAAGATCAAGTCTCCGCGGATGTCAGCAGTGTAGTTTAAACTTCCAAATCTGACCTGACGGCCAGGGGCGTAGCTTTCGATCTGCTCCAGACGGCCAAGCGAATTGGCTCGCATGCGAAGCCGCCAAAGACGAAGATCTGTCCGGGGAGGAAGGTCTCACCCTGGACTGCATCGCTTTTGATGATCGTAGGAGCCATCGAGCCTGACGGCGACGACACAGAGGAACTCTCAATGAAAGCACCAATGTCGGTGTCAAAACCGGCGGATCTCGGGTAGGGGGTCCCGAACTGTGCGTCTAGGCCGGATGGTAACAGGAGGCAAGGGACACGAAGTTTTACCCAGGTTCGGGCCCTCTCGATGGAGGTAAAACCCTACGTCCTGCTAGATTAATATTGATGATATGGGTAGTACAAGAGTAGATCTACCATGAGATCGAGGAGGCTAAACCCTAGAAGCTAGCCTATGGTATGATTGTTGATGTGTATGTGTTGTCCTACGGACTAAAACCCTTCGGTTTATATAGACACCGGAGAGGGTTAGGGTTACACAAAGTCGGTTACAATGGTAGGAGATCTTCATATCCGTATCGCCAAGCTTGCCTTCCATGCCAAGGAAAGTCCCTTCCGGACACGGGACGGAGTCTTCAATCTTGTATCTTCATAGTCCAGGAGTCCGGCCAAAGGTATAGTCCGGCCATCCGGACACCCCCTAATCCAGGACTCCCTCAATCTCATTATCGGCAAGTCTCTTTACTTGTTCCGTAATGCAACATCCTGCAACTAACTCATTACTCACATTGCTTGCAAGGCTTATAGTGATGTGCATTACCGAGAGGGCCCAGAGATACCTCTCCGATACACGAAGTGTCAAATCCTAATCTCGATCTATGCCAACTCAATAAACACCATTGGAGACACCTGTAGAGCATCTTTATAGTCACTCAGTTACGTTGTGATGTTTGATAGCACACTAAGTGTTCCTCCGGTATTCGGGAGTTGCATAATCTTATAGTCATAGGAATATGTATAAGTTATGGAGGAAGCAATAGCAGTAAACTAAACGATCAAAGTGCTAAGCTAACAGATGGGTCAAGTCAATCCCATCATTCTCTAATGATGTGATCCCGTTCATCAAATGACAACTCTTGTCCATGGCTAGGAAACTTAACCATCTTTGAGTAACGAGCTAGTCAAGTAGAGACATACTAGTGACACTCAGTTTGTCTATGTATTCACACATGTACTAAGTTTCCGGTTAATACAATTCTAGCATGAATAACAAACATTTATCATGATATAAGGAAATAAATAATAACTTTATTATTGCCTCCAGGGCATATTTCCTTTAGTGCCCACCCAGGTGCCCCCCCTCAGGTGGCTCTTGGCTCCAGAAATTCTCTTTATTGATATAAAAAATCCTTGCAAAGTTTCGTTCCATTCCGAGAACTTTTATTTCTACACAAAAACAACACCATGGTAGTTCTGCTGAAAACATCGTTAGTCCGGGGTTAGTTTCATTAAAATCATGCAAATTAGAGTCCAAAACAAAAGGAAAAGCGTTAGGAAAAGTAGATACATTGGAGACGTATCAATAACCCACAAGTATGAGGGATCGTTTGTAGCCTTGTTCGATAAATAAGAGTGTCGAACCCAACGAGGAGCTAAAGGCAGAGCAAATATTCCCTCAAGTTCTATCGACCACTGATACAACTCTACGCACACTTGACGTTTGCTTTACCTAAAACAAGTATGAAACTATTTTGCAAGAATAAAACTACGAGTACTTTGCGAGAATAAAACTACAAATAAATTGCAAGGTAATAAAAGTGGATAGCTTTTGTCAACAGGAAAGTCATTTTGTCCCTAGAAAATTGATAACAAGTACCGGTAATCATTCTTGTAATTTTATATGAGGGAAAGACATGAGCTAGCATACTTTCTCTACTTGGATCATATGCACTTATGATTGGACCCCTAGCAAGCATCCGCAACTATTAAAGATCATTAAGGTCGTGAAACCCAACCATAGAATTAAGTATGAAGTCCTCTTTACTCCCATACGCCATAACCCACTTACTCGGGGTTTAAACTTCTGTCACTCTCGCAACCCACCATAAGCGAACCATGAACATATTGCAACACCCTACAGCGAGGATCCCTCCATTTTCACGACATGGAGAGCACTGTAGGACAACACCATAAATAAAATATACAATCATACCAACCAAGATCACGATTAACCCATAGGACAAAATAGATCTACTCAAACATCATAGGATAACCGTAGATCATTGAGAAATAATATATGGAGTTGAGCGCCATTTTTAAGTAGAGATTACAGCGGGGAGAAGGGATGTTACACCGCTGCATAGAGGGGGAGGTAGTTGGTGTTGACGGTAGCAAGATTGTTGATGTAGATCACCGACATGATCCTTGCCCCAGTGGCACTCTAGCGCCATCGGGAGAGAGGGGGGAGAGCCCCCCTCTTCTTCTTCTTCCTTGGCCTCCCCCTAGATGGGAGGAGAGTTCCCGCTCTGGTCCATGGCCTCCATGGTGGCGGAGGGGCGGGAGCCCCTCCGAGATTGGATCTCCCCCTCTGTTCTGTTCTGTTTTGTGCTCCCCAGATCTGGCCCAAACCCGTTTCTTATATTTTGGGAGATCCGTAACTCCGATTGCGCTGAGATTTTAACATGACTTTTTTCCAGATATAAGCTTCCCTGCGCCCGAAGTAGAGCCCCAACCAACATCCGATGAGGGCACAACCCACCAGGGCACGCCTGGCCCCTGGGCGTGCCCTGGTGTCTTGTGGGGGCTGTGCGCCCCCGTTTGCGTTGATTCTAAGTCCCAAAAATCACATATATTCCAAAATAATTCTTTGTAAATTTTTATCACGTTTGGACTTTGTTTGATATGGATTTTCTGCAAAACAAAAAACATGCAAAAAAATAGGAACTGGCACTGGACACTAGATCAATAGGTTAGTCCAATAAATCATACAAAATGTTGCCAAAAGTATGTGAAAGTTGTATAATATTGGCATGAAACAATAAAAAATTATAGAAACGACGGATACATATCAATACCCTACCCATGCATTTTGCGGGTATGGATACCCATTACCCATGGCTATGAACTGGTAGAAAGTCTCACCAGTGCCCACTGTTTTTGGGTAGGGTACCCGCAGGTACCCATACCCATGGGCAAAACTGCCATCCCTAGTTAGAGGCGTGCATGATATGTCTCCAACGTATCTATAAATTTCTATTGTTCCATGCTATTATAGTATCAATCTTGGATGTTTTATATGCAATTATATGCGTTATTATATTATTTTTTGAGAGTAGCCTATTAACTTAGTGCCAAGTGTCGGTTGCTATTTTTTGCCTGTTTTGGTTTTCCAGAAAATCAGTACCAAACGAAGTCCAAATGCCATGAAACTTTTTGATGATTTTTTTCTGGACAAAAGAGACCCTAGAAGCTTCGGGAGGAAACCAGATGTGCAACGAGAAGGCCACAAGGCACTAGGGCATGCGGGGGGGCGTGCCCTAGTACCTTGTGGTCCCCCTGGATCCGTTTGACCTAATTCTGCCTCTATAAATTCTCTAAAATAAAAAAAAACCAACAGAGATCCACCCAAAATACTTTTTTGTGCCTTCGCAAGTTCCCGTTCTTCGAGATCTCATCTGGAGGCCTTTTTCGGCACCCTATCTAAAGGGGAATAGATCATGTAGGGCTTTTACATCAACCTTGCTGCCCTTCCGATGATGTGTAAGTAGTTTATTACACACCTACGGGTCCATAGCTAGTAGCTAGATGGCTTCTTCTCTCTCTTTGATCTTCAATACAATGTTTTCGAAGATCTATTTGATGTAATCTTTTTTGCGGTGTGTTTGTCGGGATCCGATGAATTGTGGGTTTATGATCAGATTATCCATACATATTATTTGAGTGGAGCGAGGGGTGTGGAGTTTTTCTTCTCCCACTCCACCGATGGCAAGAATAATAGATAGTGGGAGATGTAAGTGCATCTAGTGCCACCCCTAGTTGGTTTTGGAGTATTGACGACAAACCTAGTTGAGGGACTAATGTGTTTGTGAGAATTGCAGGATAACACAGGTAGAAGTCCCTCATTGATTCGGTTTAGCTACCAGAGATGACCCCCAAAAATGTACGAAGACATTGAAGACAATGGTGGTTCATGAAGACATTCATGTCGAAGACAATGACATATGAAGACTCCCCATGAAGCCTTTGGAACTCGAAGACTTAGATCCTTCGTAGTTTTACTTTATTCATGTTGTGTCATAGGAACCACCGTACTGTTAAGTGGGGTCCAAGAGAACCAGTCAGGATGACTGAAGTGATGCCTAATTCAAATCCTATGTCTTCGAGTGAAGACAATGAGAGAAAATCTTGTCCAGAGTCAGACAAGTCAGCTTTACTTGTAGCCCAAGTAAAGTTGCCGTGAGAGTTCAAAATCCGACCGTTAGTACACGTGTCAGTTCCTTAGTGACCCAGGGTCATTTCGGACAAATCAGGTCAGGGTTGCCAAGTGGCTATAAATAGTCCACCCACACAACCATAAATGGTTGGCTGCTCAGATTTCAGTGCACAGCTTTTGTCGTTTGAGAGCAACCCACCTCGAAGCCTTTGAGAGAAAATCCTTAGTGAGGAGAAAAGCCCTAACCACCCAGAGCCAGAGTAATTGGGCATCACTTAAGTCTTCTTGTCTGAGTGATCTGAAGACTTATTACACTTGAGGACTGTGCATCCTCCAGACGGTTAGGCGTCGCGTTCTGAGCATCCAAGAGGAATTGTGGATTGCCGGTGAACGAAGTCTGTGAAGGTTTGGGAGTCTACCTTGAAGACTTACCAGAGTGATTGGGCGGGGTCTGTGTGACCTTAGCTCAAGGAGAAAACGGTGAGGACTGGGTGTCCTGAGCTGCGTGTTCAGGACTGGGTGTCCGGGACTGGGTGTCCTTTGGTTTAAATACCTAGCCGCTCCAACCAGACGTACAGTTGTCACAGCAACTGGAACTGGTCCAACACATCATTGTCTTCAACGTGTCACTGGTTTCATCTTTACCTCCCTTTACTTACCAGTACACATTGTGAAGCTATTGCATGCCTGCTTAATCTTCTGTCTTCACAACCTGACTGTATGATCTGTTTGGCTTCATAACTTCTTCCAACCTGATCCTCATTACACTGAAGCTATTTGACCCTGTGCTTTCACTGTATTGTATATTTGACTATGGCTTGAGTTGTGTAATCTACCTTCCGCTGCATAGTGATAGGCTTGTTCACTCTGTTTGTCTTCATAACTTCCGCGTTTTGAAGACTTTCATAAAAATCGCCTATTCACCCCCCCTCTAGTCGATATAACGCACTTTCAATTGGTATCAGAGCAAGGTGCTCCCTTGTTCTGTGTGATTCGGTTTAACCACCTGGAGTTTTAGCTATGTCGACTGCAGGGATAATTAAAGTCTCCGCTGCGTGCCCCGTCTTCGATGGAACTGAATATCCCTACTGGAAGAATAAGATGCGCATGCATCTTGAAGCCATTGACGTCGACCTTTGGTATGTCGTCGAAAACGGCGTTCCCAAGGCTGGAGAAGGTGTCACTGCGGCTGATGTCAAGAAGTTCACTCAACTGGACTCCACTGCCAAGAATATTATCTGTGGTCATCTGGCCAAGGGACAGTACGGCCGTGTGAGTGCCTTGAAGACATCCAAGCTGGTCTGGGACTGGCTCTCCAAGGTCAATGAAGGCATCTCAACCCAGAGAGATCAGAGAATCAGTGTTCTTCGCAATCTCTTCAACCGCTTCAAGCGAAATGACAATGAGAATGTCCAGCACACATTTGACCGGCTCACTGACATCACAAATGAGCTTCAAGCCCTCGGCGCCACTGAGATCACCAAACATGAAATCGTCAAGACGCTGCTAAGATCACTTGACAGTTCATTTGACATCCTAGCCCTGATGATTCAAGAACGTCCAGACTTCAAGACACTCGATCCGTCTGACATACTTGAGAGGCTCAACACACATGAGTTTCAGCTTTCTGAGAAAAGAGATATCTACGGTCCAAACTATGGGCGAACCCGTGCCCTGAAGGCAAAAGCTGTGTCATCATCTGAAGAAGAATCTGACAGCAGTTCTGATGATCCTGAAGACATTGGACGGGAACTTGCAATGCTAGTGAAGAAGTTCCAGAAATTCACCAAGAAGAAAGGCTTCAGAAAGTCTTCACGATCAAGCTCAAGGAATGATGAAGCCTCTGCGCATGACTACAAGAGGAAAACTTGTCACAAGTGCAAGAAAACTGGACACTTCATCTCTGAGTGTCCACAATGGGACAATGAGAACAGAAAGAAGAAGAAGAGCAAGGAATATGACTCTGACGCTAAGAAGACGAAGAAATACTCAAAGTCTTCGTCCAAATCTTCCTCAAAGTCTTTGTTACACAAGAAGAGTTCATCTGGCAAGGCTCGTGCGTTTGTTGGCAAGGAAATGGATTCAGAGGAGGAGTCTGCTTCTGAGGAGGCAGAGGTGGAGTCTGAGGAGGAGTCTGATTCAGGCATTGCAAGTTTGGCTACAGCCTATGTCGCCAAGTCCATCTTCAACACTGAAGACAATGACTCCATCACCATCACCGGTGCAAATGACAAGGATGACTCTACTCCCACCTACTGCTTCATGGCACGTGGTGCCAAGGTAAATACACGCACTACTCACTATCGAACATCTAGTGACGATGACTCTGATTGTGATTCAAAACCCAGTTACAAAACACTTGCTAAAATTGCAACTGAACAACAAAAGGCCATGGAACATATTCAAAAACTGTTAGACAGAAGCGATGATCTGTTGGGTGCTGAAATGACTCATTCTGAATCCTTAATTGAAGACATAAAAAATCTTCATGTTAAGTATCAGGAACTCGAAGATCGTCTTGAGACTCTCTCAACTACTCATGAAAAGCTCTCCTATGATTATCTTCAGAAGAAGCAAGATCTTGAGAAGTTGAGAGCGGATCATGAAGATCTTCAAAAGGAAAACGAGTCACTCCGAGCCGAACAGATCAGTTCTGCTAAGGAAGGATTTGAACCACCATGCCTTAAATGCATTGAGCGTGATAATGCTATTTCTGTTGCTGAATGTTCCACTGCTACTGCTGTTGCAATATCTTCAACTGTTGAAGTGGTAACTAACCCCTCTGCTGAGGATACCACTGCTATTGCTGATGAAAATGCTAGGTTGAAGACATTGCTTGAAACAGGGATGTACAAAAGTCTCAAAGGACATCAGACACTATGTGATGTCCTCAAGAAGCAGATTCTGAACCGAAACCCTAGCAAAGAGGGTGTTGGGTTCGTGAGGAAAATTAATGCAGATGGCTCTTACTGGAAACCTGAGCAGTACCCCAAAACCACATGGGTTGCTGCAAAGGACTCCTCATCAGATCCATCCAATCTATCTGGCTTCACTTGTGCTAATTCAATTATCATTGATGAATCCTTTGATGCAAACTATAAACTGTTTAGGAATCAGAATGGTGAAGTATTTGTTGGAAATATGCCCTAGAGGCAATAATAAAAGCCTTATTATTATATTTCCTTGTTCATGGTAATTGTCTTTATTCATGCTATAATTGTGTTATCCGGAAATCGTAATACATGTGTGAATAACAGACACCAACATGTCCCTAGTAAGCCTCTAGTTGACTAGCTCGTTAATCAACAGATAGTCATGGTTTCCTGGCTATGGACATAAGATGTCATTGATAACGAGATCACATCATTAGGAGAATGATGTGATGGACAAGACCCAATCCTAAACATAGCATAAAGATCGTATAGTTCGTTTGCTAGAGTTTTGCAATGTCAAGTATCTTTTCCTTAGACCATGAGATCGTGTAACTCCCGGATACCGTAGGAGTGCTTTGGGTGTACCAAACGTCACAACGTAACTGGGTGACTATAAAGGTATACTACGGGTATCTCCGAAAGTGTCTGTTGGGTTGACACGGATCAAGACTGGGATTTGTCACTCCGTATGACGGAGAGGTATCACTGGGCCCACTCGGTAATGCATCATCATAATGAGCTCGAAGTGACCAAGTGTCTGGTCACGGGATCATGCATTACGGTACGAGTAAAGTGACTTGCCGGTAACAAGATTGAACGAGGTATTGGGATACCGACGATCGAATCTCGGGCAAGTAATATATCGATTGACAAAGGGAATTGCATACGGGGTTGATTGAATCCTCGACATCGTGGTTCATCCGATGAGATCATCGTGGAGCATGTGGGAGCCAACATGGGTATCCAGATCCCGCTGTTGGTTATTGACCGGAGAGTCGTCTCGGTCATGTCTGCTTGTCTCCCGAACCCGTAGGGTCTACACACTTAAGGTTCGGTGACGCTAGGGTTGTGAAGATAAGTATATGCAGTAACCCGAATGTTGTTCGGGGTCCCGGATGAGATCCAGGACGTCACGAGGAGTTCCGGAATGGTCCGGAGGTAAAGAATTATATATATGATGTGCAGTTTCGGCCATCGGGACAAGTTTCGGGGTACCCGGTATTGTACCGGGACCACCAGAAGGGTCCCGGGGGTCCACCGGGTGGGGCCACCTATCCCGGAGGGCCCCATGGGCTGAAATAGGAGGGAACCCAGCCCATAGTGGGCTGGGGCGCCAGCCCCTAGGGGGCCCATGCGGCTAGGGCTAAGGGGAAACCCTAGGTGGGGCGCCCCCTTGCCTTGGGGAGCAAGCCCCACCCTAGGCCGCCGCCCCCCCCCCCCTAGTAGATTCCATCTACTAGGGCCGGCGCCCCCCCCCCCCTTGGCACCCCTATATATAGTGGGGGAGAGGAGGGACTTGACACACCAGCCTCTGGAGCCTCCCTCTCTCCCCGTTACGTCTCTCTTCCTCGTAGTATAGGCGAAGCCCTGCTGCTGCGACGCCCTGCATCCACCACCACGCCATCGTGCTGCTGGATCTTTGTCAACCTCTCCTTCCCCCTTGCTGGATCAAGAAGGAGGAGACGTCTCCCGTCCCGTACGTGTGTTGAACGCGGAGGTGCCGTCCGTTCGGCGCTGGTCATCGGTGATTTGGATCACGTTGTGTACGACTACATCATCCCCGTTCGTTGAACGCTTCCGCACGCGATCTACAAAGGTATGTAGATGCATCTCGTGACTCGTTGCTAGATGAACTCCTAGATGATCTTGGTGAAACGAGTAGGAAAATTTTTTGTTTTCTGCAACGTTCTCCAACAGTATTTGCCAGGTACATTGGTACTAACTGCAGGAATGGACTGCCCATGAAGAAGATCTGGGTTCCAAAAACGTGTCTTGAGAATCTTCCTGTGAAGGTCCCCATGACACCTCACATGAAGAAGACAAACCTCAGACCAAAGACTTCATATGGTCCAAAGGCTTCATACAGGCAGAGGACTCATCTGAGCTGCACTAACGCAAATGTTTTGCAGGGAAACCATGCTCAGTCTTATGAGAACGGTTCTTCAAACCGTCATTCTCACATGACCAAAAACTATTCTGCCTATTCTTATGAGTACTACTGCCCACCTGCTAGACTGTTTGCTAGGGCTCCAAAGCCAAAATTCTCAGATGCTGCACTTAGACTTATTGCTTCTAAGCCACCCTTGAAGATGTGGGTGGTTAAGAAAGCTTAACTCTCTTTTGCAGGGAAAGGTCTCCAGCACAAAACCAAAATCTTCTAATGCTATTGCTGGGGACCTTAAAAAACTCGTGGGGCGCACGATCAAATGTCCGAATGGCATCACTATGTATTTCATATCTGAATCGCATGCTACTCTCCCTGCTTGTCCTAACCTGGATCTCAGTTTTCATAATCCACTGGTTCGTCAAATGTTTTTGCTTCACAACACTCTTGGTGAAGCCTATCCCCCTAACTGCACTGTAGGGTACGACACCAGTGACTTCAGAGTCTTCAGTATGGATTATTGACAGCGGGTGTACAAATCACATGACTGGCAAGAGAAGTCTCTTTATGGACTCAACCTTACGTCCATCTGACAAGAGCCACATCACATTCGCTGACACTGGTAAAAGTAAAGTACTGGGTCTAGGTAGAGTTGCAATCTCAAAGGATCAACACATGGATAAAGTCATGTTTGTTGAATCCCTTGGCTTCAACTTAATGTCTGTCTCAATGCTTTGCGATTTAAACATGATTGTAATCTTTGGAAAATATCGTTGTCTGGTACTAATGGAATCTGACAAGTCTCTAGTGTTTGAAGGGTATCGAAAAGATGACTTGTACGTGGTAGATTTCTCAGCAGGGCCACAGCTTGCAGTTTGTCTTCTCGCAAAGGCTTCAGAATGCTGGCTTTGGCATCGAAGACTTGGGCATGCTGGCATGAGGAACCTCCACACCCTTGCTAAGAAGAAGCATGTCATAGGCATCGAGGGCGTCAAGTTCAAGAAAGATCACTTATGCGGTGCCTGTGAAGCTGGGAAGATGACAAGGGCAAAACATCCTTCGAAGACAATCATGACCACTACTCAACCCTTCGAACTGCTTCACATGGATCTCTTTGGTCCTACCCACTACTCAACTTTCTCCACTACTGCTTGCCTCTATGGATTCGTCATTGTTGATGATTACTCTAGATATACTTGGGTGCACATAATCCTTTACAAGACTGAAGTGCAGGATGTCTTCAGACGCTTCGCAAATCGGGCAATGAACAATTATGGCACCAAGATAAAGCACATCAGAAGTGACAATGGCACAGAATTCAAGAACACCGGCCTTGACACATATCTTGATACATTGGGCATCACTCATGAATTCTCAGCTCCATACACGCCACAACAGAATGGCATCGTCGAACGCAAGAACAGAACACTCATTGAGATGGCCAGAACAATGTTAGATGAGTACAAGACACCAAGAAAATTCTGGACTGAAGCCATTGACACTGCATGCCATACTATCAACCGTGTATATCTTCACAAGCTACTGAACAAGACATCTTATGAACTTCTGACTGGCAAGAAGCCAAATGTAAGTTACTTCAGAGTATTTGGATCAAGATGCTGGATCAAGGACCCTCACCACACCGCAAAATTTTCTCCAAAAGCACATGAGGGCTTCATGCTTGGATATGGAAAGGATTCGCACTCCTACAGAGTCTTCAATCTCTTTCACTACAAAGTGGTTGAAACAGTGGATGTGCGGTTTGATGAGACCAATGGGTCACAAAGAGAGCAACTACCAGATGTACTAGATGAAGTTCCAGCCAGTGAATCAATCAAGCTAATGGGAACTGGAGAAATTATACCTTCTGAAGCTCGTCCTGAAGAAGAACTTATCATCTCAGCACCTGATCCACATGAAGACAATGCTCAGCCTGAAGACATTCCTCCCCATGACAACGTAGATCAGCAAGAGCAAAGTCTTCGACCCCTACATCCTCGTGTTGCCAATGAAGTGCAAATTGACAGAATAATTGATAGCATCAATGCACCTGGTCCACTGACTCGTTCAAAGGCAACTCAACTGGCAAACTTTTGCGGACACTTCGCATTTGTTTCAATCACAGAACCCAAGAAAACTAATGAAGCCTTTATGGAACCTGAATGGATTCAAGCTATGCAAGAAGAGCTTCAACAATTTGAGCTGAACAATGTATGGGAGTTAGTTAAGC
Source organism: Triticum monococcum (assembly GCA_034509565.1). NCBI lineage: Eukaryota > Viridiplantae > Streptophyta > Magnoliopsida > Poales > Poaceae > Triticum > Triticum monococcum. The sequence goes on from CM067847.1 coordinate 578,049,439, forward strand.
GTCCTGATCCACGGAAGCATAACATAATAGGCACCAAATGGATATACCGCAACAAGCAAGATGAGCATGGCCAAGTCGTCAGAAACAAGGCTCGTCTCGTTGCTCAAGGATATACTCAAGTGGAAGGCATCGACTTCGACGAAACATTTGCTCCTGTGGCCAGACTTGAAGCCATCCGTATACTGCTGGCCTATGCAAATCATCACAACATAATCCTGTATCAAATGGATGTAAAAAGTGCCTTCCTCAATGGCAAAATTGAAGAAGAAGTGTATGTTGCGCAACCACCTGGGTTTGAAGATCCAAAACATCCTGACATGGTGTACAAGCTCAAAAAGGCACTATATGGCCTCAAACAAGCCCCTCGGGCCTGGTATGATACACTCAAATACTTCCTGAAGAGCAAAGGCTTCATACCTGGTTCCCTGAATCCCACTCTCTTCACAAAGTCATATGATGGTGAACTGTTTGTGTGCCAAATATACGTGGATGACATTATCTTCGGCTGCACCAATCAGAAGTACAGTGAGGAGTTCGGATATATGATGCAAGAGCAATATCAGATGTCTATGATGGGGGAGCTGAAATTCTTCCTCGGTCTTCAGATAAGGCAACAACGCAATGGCATCTTCATATCTCAAGAGAAATACCTCAAAGACTGCCTGAAGAAGTTCGGTATGCAAGACTGCAAAGGCTTCACAACACCAATGCCAGCCAAACATCATCTGGGTCCTGACGACAATGGTAAAGAGTTCGATCAAAAGGTATACCGCTCCATGATTGGTTCTTTGCTTTATTTATGTCCATCTAGGCCAGATATTATGCTTAGTGTTTGCATGTGTGCTCGGTTTCAAGCGGCACCAAAGGAGTCGCATCACTTAGCAGTGAAGCGAATTCTTCGATATTTGGCTCACACACCAACTCTAGGGTTATGGTACCCAAAGGGCTCAGAGTTTGATCTGGTTGGATTTTCGGATGCTGATTACGCTGGTGACAAGGTTGATCGGAAGTCCACATCAGGCACATGTCATTTCCTGGGCCGATCTCTTGTCTATTGGTCTTCAAAGAAGCAGAACTGTGTATCTCTCTCCACTGCTGAATCTGAATACATTGCTGCTGGATCCTGCTGCGCTCAGCTTCTATGGATGAAGCAAACCCTCAAGGATTATGGCATTCATCTGAAGCAAGTGCCACTTTACTGCGACAACGAAAGCGCCATCAAGATCGCCAACAACCCAGTTCAGCACTCGAAGACAAAGCACATTGAAATTCGTCATCATTTTCTCAGAGATCATGTTACAAAGGAAGACATTGATATCATACACGTCAACACTGAAGAGCAATTGGCAGATATCTTCACCAAGCCCTTGGATGAGAAGAGATTTTGCAAGTTACGGTGTGAGCTAAATATCTTGGAATCCTCAAATGTCCTGTGATCAGGCACACATCCTAACACTTATGCATGATGATGACTTAGATGTGCAACACACAAAGTAACGTATATCTTCAATCAATGAAGACATACATTCTAAGTGTGAATACATTAACGTGGAATTTGACCTCGGAGCGCCACAATAATTGTGCGCCGTGTCTGGGTCCAATACTTCCTATACGGTGGGTAGCGCCACCACCAAAATTTTTCTGCTTGAAGTGTTTTACTCATGGCATTACATTTGCTATGTCTTCACATTTGGTTTGGCTTGAATCTCAACATGTCTTCATGATTATCTTCACTATGTTGATTATATATGCACTGGTGTTCTGTCCTCTACAGCATTCACTTATAGCTATGTCTTCTTGTCTGAATCTTTTGAACTAAGTGAATGTGATCGGACCCTAACCTCTCCATGCTTCCTACCTCAAACTCTATCTCTCCAAGTCATATGCACTCTGTTGAAACTGTCGAATGTCTTCACTGCATCCTTGTCAGAAGAAGACACAGAGACAAACTTTAAAACAGCCTTCAATGTTTTTCCATCAACTAGAATTTCGGAGAAGTAGGAACGACTCCCGACAAACCAGGCGTGCGTGGGGTGAAACTGCCCCCACAATTCCGCATGCTGGCCATGTACTGATCAGATGCGAATCGCCAGGGGCACCTGAGTAATAGCGCAGTGCCGCCCATATCCCTATAAATACACGTTTCACTGCGGTCATTATCTCTTCTTCCTCCCTCGCACAAACCCTAGCGCCACCGCTAACTCTCAACGACGCCGGCGACGAAGTGCTTCACTGCCGCGACCTCTCCGACGCCGTTCTCACGCTGACAGCGAACATCAGTCTCTCCGCCGTCGTCCTAAGTGTCTTCCGTCGCCAAGTTAGGGCACGGAGGATCGAACTGCTCGGCCTCACCTCTCATCTCGTCTAGCAGTTCCAAGTCTGGTAAATAACAAGCCTTTTTACAGCCTCTTTTGATCCTATTGATCCATCACTTTCTGCCAAATGAGGTTTCTATTCCTTCAAGTTTCATTCCTCTTGTCTGAATCTCATAACTTGCCTAGCATATTCACTTGTTCTTCATGAAGTAGTTAGATTCCTCACTTGTACTGATCTATGGGTTCGTACAAATCTGGAACCAACTTCTTTTCTATAAAGTGAATGTCTTCGCATGATGAGGTCAATGTCTTCTACACTGATTTATCTTCAAAATCTTCTGAGAATGCATATGACCTCTTCCCCTTCCCTCGCACCTTAATGCTGTCACAGGTACATGTCCATGGGAGAATCTTTTGGTTCTCATAGTCTGCATTCATTTGCAGAGTTCCTACAGCGTCACATCAATTCACCCGAAGCAAGTTCCTGTTGGTCAAGCAAAAGGAAGCCTTTGAAGCCTTTGAATCCTTTGAAGCCTTTGAATCTTTTGAAGCCTTCCAAGTTAAGCTTCATTGCATCTGAGAAACAATCAAGGAAGGAAGGCAGACAGAGACGGGGTGACACATCTAAGGATCTGCCTGAAGATTTGGCAGAAATGTACCAAACAGATCCTGAAGAAAGCTATGGTCAGCGCAAGACACGAATCCAATGGATTCGCAGGTATTGGGCAGAGCAGTGGTTCCTATACCGCTTCGTCACCAAAGAATATGCAGAGAAGTGCGCTATCAAGAGGCCATGGGGAGATGCCTTGTACAAGAATCTCGTACCCCAAACCAGAGACGAAGCCATTGCTCAAGGCTTCTTTCCATGCATGGTCAGGGGACAACAGCCAGCTGATGCACATCCATCATCCCTTCTCTGGTGTCGCGGTGACACTCTGTTCAAGCGCAACTTCCAATTTGCCCAGAACTCTGCGAAGCAAAACAAGAAGGAGTTTGGATTGGACTTCAACCCTGGTCCCTCCAGACCAAGGGCAGATGGCACATGCGACGCTAATCCCAATGTCATCGGGCCATTTGCCAATCTCGACGGCCTCATCACTCACATTATAGTCCAAGGGACTGCCGTGAACGACCCTCCAGCAGACACTGAGTCTGATGATGCTCCTATTGCCCCAGAGCCGAAGCAGATGAAGAAGAAGCCAAAAGCTTCCAAGCCAGTCGCCTCCCCCAAGATCTCCAAAGCGAAGCCATTGGCCACTGCACCTCCTGAAGCCAGTGTGCAGTCTGAAGACTTATCAAGAGTCTCCAAGCCTCAAGAAGCAAAGAAACCACAGCCACACACCAGCAAAGAGCTAACTGTCGCTGCCGTTCTTCGCTGCGAAGCCATTGATCTGTCCAGTGACGAAGATCTTGGTGATGACGCTCTTGAGCAGCTCATCGAGAGCAAGGAGGAGGCTGAAATCTTCAACAATCTGCCTCTGTTCGATGCAAAAATCATCCACAACTTCATAGATGAGTGGTTTGACACACCCAACATCAGCTTTGATGATCTGCAGCTGCCTATTGGCCTCAGCGTAGCCTTCCAAGGAGCTATCGCTTCAGAACTCGCTATTGCCCAGCGCATCGTGGAACTGAAGCAAAAGATAGATTTTGAAAAGGCTCAGTTTAAGCAGAACATGGCCACGCTCAGCGTCCAAGAAATCAAAGACTTCAAAGTCATGCTGCATGAGTTGAAGGAAAACTTCATGCAGAAACGTGCAGAGGCTCAGGGTTCACGCGAGCGCATGAAGAATTTGGCTGATCTCTGCGTACAGGCCTACAATGAGGCCGAGAAGCGAAAGGCACTTGGGCGTCCCGGCATCGACCCCAGGATGGCCGCCAAGAAAAAGAAGACGCCCACCGTGGCTGAAGAAGAGGCCCCATGCCAAGAAGCTGTTCCAATTGTCCTCCCCACCGCCAAGCCTAGCTCGAAGCCAAAGCGCTCACCCGCTTCAGAGCTTAAGAAGACAAGGACAGCCGAAGCTAAAGCAAGGAAGAGGAAACACTCTGAAGCCTCTCCTTCATACCCCACCATCAAAAAGCGCAAGTCCAAGAAGTCTCGGGCTGCTCCCACAGAGCCCTTGATTGTTGAACCCCTTTCCGTTCGCCGTCCTCATGAAGATCGTCAGATGACCGTCCATGAGCCTGCTCTCACCGAGGCTCAGCATGATGAAGATATTCCAGCAGCCGACCCCACCGCTGCTGAAGACATTGGTCTCCAAGACAATGTACAAGATGATGCAGTCCTTCCTCAGCTCGAATCGAGTGAATTGCTCAGCATTGGTCGTCCCCTGACGCCAATCACAGAAGATGCATCGTGGGCAGATCGCCCACAGGAGGAAGAGGATGAGCCCCAGCCCACTGCAACTCCACCGGCGTCGCCTGCATTCCGTAGGCTTCGCAAAGGACCAAGGGTTCAGACTGCTGATGACATTCCGGCTGCATCAGCCGAAGCACAAGTAGAAGAGCATGAAGAACCTCAAGCTCCATCTCCCCCACACCAGCAAGAAGAAATTCTCAAGGAGGCTGACACCACTGCGGCTGCCACACATAATACTGAAGCTGGTGTGGAGCCAGACCAACCAACAGCTTCAAGAGATACTGAAGCAACTGCCTCTGACCCTTCTGTGCCTGTGTCTGCTGCCGGACCACAGTTCAATTATCATATTGCGCACAGGCCCCAGGTACAGAAGCCAATACCACGACTGCCAAGGTTCCCAGGTCCAGTCACTGCTCCTGGCTCCTTCAATGTCAATAGCTTCAGGGCAGACAACACTTTCTTCAACCGCTCCAAGAACCCTTACTCAAGGGAAAAGATTGTGTCAGATAGGTTCTGGAGCTACCCACAGCGCAGCTACTACTCCTGCGTCCTCTACAACTAGAGCCGTATCTTTCCACATCAGCGCCTTGAAGTTGAAGCTTTTGCTGGTCTGCCTGGTCTGGAAGAAGCCCTGGACTGCTTCAAGCAAGTTGGCCTGCTGCCGTTTGTCACGGATGAAGAGCACTGGAACGAAGAGCTTCTGCTTCAGTTCTATGCCACATTGCACATCAAGGGCTACAACAGAGATCCGAAGACTTGGGTCCTGGAGTGGATGACCGGCAACGTCCATCATGAAGCCAATGCATTTGATATCATTGAGCTCACCGGCCTACCCACTCCAGGCGAACTCTTCGAAGAAGGCTGCCAACTCCATACTGAAGCAGTTGAGAGCATATTTCAGCGACCTGAGCCGAATATGAGTCAGATGCTCTCAATGATGAAGCCATTGCCTTCTGACGCACCTTACCCAACGGAGTTCTTCGTTGAAGACTTAGAGTACCTGCCCAGAACTATCTATCACATCATCAGGCGGACTCTATGGCCCATTAAGGGGCACTCTTGATATGCCAAGGTTGAAGGTGCCATGAAGACTCTCATCTTCTGCATCCTACACGGCAAATGCTTCAATGCCCAGGATCTCTTTATACGTCAACTTGCTGCGTCTGGCTCAGATCTCTTTGGTCTGAAGATTTATGCTCCATGGGTTATGAGGCTAATCAAGCTCCACTCTGCAATATCATATCAGCCCTCAGCCCGCAACCACAGAATCTTCTTACCCGATGTGGACACCTCTGCTGAAGCTATTTATCCTGAGCCTGCCAAACAGCCACTAAGTCTTCAGAATGCAGAACACCAAAGCTTCACTCAACATGATGAAGGTGTTGAAGCCATTTCCAGAGTCTATCCAATGGCTGGCACCACACGTGCCCCTGCATCCACTGAAGCCACTGACAGCGAAGCTGGACAGAGACCCAAGAAACGCGCTCGTACACTCACTGATCGTGAACTTCTTGTGGCTCTGCATCAAAAGCAAGATAGGCATCACGACTGGCTCAAGAGGCAGATGCACAGTATCATGCAAGACGTCAATCGCATCAGGAATCTGGCCACCAAGAACGCCTTCGTTGCACATGAAACCTGTCGCCGCACTTGGAAAGGCCTCACTATGATGTGCACTGAAGCTGAATTGCAAGAGGATGGCTTCAAGGAGCGTTTCAAGTTTGACTCCACACCCCCCAGAAGAGCTGTGTTGCGTGGGACTCCATCACTTGAAGAATCCGAGTTCTCTTCCTCTGCTGCCACCGTGACGGGAAAAATCATTGAGGAAGAAGACGACGCCACATCACCACCAATGTCTTCAGCGCGCGTAGTCACTGCCCCAAGCTCGCCTGCACCACCAAACGTCTCCACCGACCCTGCTGCGCCTGGGAACGCATAGAAAACTCTATGTCTTCAAACCTTTTTGGTCATCACTGACAAAAGGGGGAGAAGCATATGATGTTTATAGTCTTCAAGCGGGTCAATAATATGGGCGGGTGCTTTATATTTTGCATTTTGCTTCGTGCTTACAACTCTCGTTTTGCTACATTTGGTTCTTTGAGTTGTAACACTTAAACTTGATGGTCGTCTGCTACTATGTTTGTCACTGTGTTCTTGCGAAGATAAATTCCGCATGTACGACGATAATTTCCGCACTCTTATCATTTTGCAGACGTCCAGTTTTCATTATGCATATCATTATCTTCATATATCTTTACGTGCATGATGGATTGTCATCATAAGTTGAAGCGGATTCCCACAAATACAACCTGCTGTGTGCATTTGCATTTCAGAAGCAAATCACTTAATATGCACATCTTCAGGGGGGGCCCTTGCAGCTTATGAAGACAATTCCTTTACAATTTCACAAATTATATTCCCCGTTGAAAACTTCAACTAGTTTGTCATCAATCACCAAAAAGGGGGAGATTGTAAGTGCATCTAGTGCCACCCCTAGTTGGTTTTGGAGTATTGACGACAAACCTAGTTGAGGGACTAATGTGTTTGTGAGAATTGCAGGATAACACAGGTAGAAGTCCCTCATTGATTCGGTTTAGCTACCAGAGATGACCCCCAAAAATGTACGAAGACATTGAAGACAATGGTGGTTCATGAAGACATTCATGTCGAAGACAATGACATATGAAGACTCCCCATGAAGCCTTTGGAACTCGAAGACTTAGATCCTTCGTAGTTTTACTTTATTCATGTTGTGTCATAGGAACCACCGTACTGTTAAGTGGGGTCCAAGAGAACCAGTCAGGATGACTGAAGTGATGCCTAATTCAAATCCTATGTCTTCGAGTGAAGACAATGAGAGAAAATCTTGTCCAGAGTCAGACAAGTCAGCTTTACTTGCAGCCCAAGTAAAGTTGCCGTGAGAGTTCAAAATCCGACCGTTAGTACACGTGTCAGTTCCTTAGTGACCCAGGGTCATTTCGGACAAATCAGGTCAGGGTTGCCAAGTGGCTATAAATAGTCCACCCACACAACCATAAACGGTTGGCTGCTCAGATTTCAGTGCACGGCTTTTGTCGTTTGAGAGCAACCCACCTCGAAGCCTTTGAGAGAAAATCCTTAGTGAGGAGAAAAGCCCTAACCACCCAGAGCCAGAGTAATTGGGCATCACTTAAGTCTTCTTGTTTGAGTGATCTGAAGACTTATTACACTTGAGGACTGTGCATCCTCCAGACGGTTAGGCGTCGCGTTCTGAGCATCCAAGAGGAATTGTGGATTGCCGGTGAACGAAGTCTGTGAAGGTTTGGGAGTCTACCTTGAAGACTTACACGAGTGATTGGGCGGGGTCTGTGTGACCTTAGCTCAAGGAGAAAACGGTGAGGACTGGGTGTCCTGAGCTGCGTGTTCAGGACTGGGTGTCCGGGACTGTGTGTCCTTTGGTTTAAATACCTAGCCGCTCCAACCAGACGTACAGTTGTCACAGCAACTGGAACTGGTCCAACACATCATTGTCTTCAACGTGTCACTGGTTTCATCTTTACCTCCCTTTACTTACCAGTACACATTGTGAAGCTATTGCATGCCTGCTTAATCTTCTGTCTTCACAACCTGACTGTATGATCTGTTTGGCTTCATAACTTCTTCCAACCTGATCCTCATTACACTGAAGCTATTTGACCCTGTGCTTTCACTGTATTGTATATTTGACTATGGCTTGCGTTGTGTAATCTACCTTCCGCTGCATAGTGATAGGCTTGTTCACTCTGTTTGTCTTCATAACTTCCGCGTTTTGAAGACTTTCATAAAAATCGCCTATTCACCCCCCCTCTAGTCGATATAACACACTTTCAGGAGATAACTATTTAGTAAGTATATAATATAACATACTCCTATACCATACACACGTAACAAAGCAAGCAAGTCCCTTAATCACATGTTTTGATGAAAAATTGTGAAAATTATAATTTCGTATAAAAACACACAAGTGAAATAGAAAAATCCAAGCCAGTTCACAATTCAGTCCGTTAAATGTTCAAACCACGAACACCCAAACATCACGCCCCTGGAGAACACCAAGAGTACCTCCTACAACAATCAAAGTCAGACGTCTAAGCACCTTTCCTCCTCCACAAGAAAAGACCTTAGCCTTTTCTTCGCCTCCCGTCGGCGCCGCACTGGTCCGCCCCATCTCCGATGGCCTTTGGCCATGGAGGTGCGGAGGATCTCGCCCCCCCCCTCGACGGGAGGGACCCCATTCCTGTTCTTGTTAGATTAGGCGTCTTTGTTGGGGCTATGTGGCAGCGGTGATTTAATGTCTCCTACATTCCATCCCCGCCTCAATGGTGCGTCTAGCCTCATCGGAGGGCTCGTGGAGGTGTGTCTACATCAGATCCTGCAGGATTTGACCAGTGCTGGTCTTTGGTAGATCTGTTTGGATCCGGTCTTCATTTGGGTGTTTACAGATTTGATCCTTCTGATCTACGTCTTTATTCATCAACGATGGTTGTTGCTCTGGTGTGTTGGTCCTATGAGGACTTAGCACGACGACTTCCCGACTGTCTACTACAACAAGGTTTGCCTAGCTCCGGTGAGGGAGCAGCGATGATGGTGGCGCGCCTTCGGTTCGCTCCAGTGCTTGTAGTCGTCATTAGGTGGTCCATGGACCCGATTGTAATTTGTATTACCTCTAGTGTTCTTTGTACTGCCAAGATTCAAGATGAATGAAGTCTCTCCCTAAAAAATAGAGTCACGACGTAGTCATAATTCACAATTCTAAAAGTACTGAAAAAAGATTGCATTTTGTCTGTTTAAAATGTCCCTTTTTTTTACAATTGTTTGAAGTTGGATCTTTTCATTTCAACATATGTGAAACTGGGACACAACTCTTCTGACGTGCCGTCAGCTCACTGACACGTGGGGCCCACGTGTCAGTAGGCCAACGGCAGGGTGCAGTACGGCAGAGGAGCCGGCTCCGTGGAACTGGTATTTGTATCCATGTTTCCCTAGTTTTTTTAGGTATACCCATGTTTCCCTAGTTGGCTCCGGTTCTTGTTTGAATTGGATCCGAACTGGCGAAATCCAGCGCACAACAGTCCACAAAGTATAAGCGAAAGGCCCCAAATGAAGCGCAACTCAAAACCTCACTAAACCCTACTACGATACCTCCTCGGCCCCCCTCCCCTCCATGGCCTGATTCTTTCTGCCTCACCGCCGCCGGAGGCGGTCAAACGATGCTACCCCTCCCCCTGCGCCGCCACTTCCTCTCCTTCTACTCTCGCCGGAACCCTAGCTTCATCCCCTTCTCTATCCGCGCCACCGCCATCTCCACCCTCCCAACCGACTCCTCCTCCTCCTCCTCCTCCGCCGCCGCCGCCGCCACTCCAATCTCCGACCGCCTCCGCCTCCTCCAGTCGCTCCAAGCCGTCCCCGCCAACCTCCTCCTCTCTCATCCCCTCCCCTCCTCCGCCCACCTCTGCATCGCGGCCCACCTCCTCGCCCGCGCCCGCCTCTTCCCCCATTCCCGCAGCCTCCTCTCCCGCCTCCTCGCCCCCGGTCACCGGCCCCACCTCGCCGCCTCCCTCGTCGACCTCCTCCATCGCGCGGCTCTCGCACTGGGGCCTCGCCGCAGCGCCCTGCCCTCCGTCGTCGACACCCTCCTCTCCCTCCTCGCCGACCGCGGCTTCCTCGACGGCGCCGTTCTCGCCCTTGGCCGTGTGCGGGAGCTGCGGGTGCCCCCTAACACCCGCACCTGCAACCACATCCTCCTCCGCCTAGCCCGTGAGCGCCGCGGTGCGCTCGTCCGGCGGCTATTTGAGCAGGTGCCTGCCCCCAACGTGTTCACGTTCAACATCGTGATCGATTTCCTGTGCAAGGAAGGGGAGCTCGCTGAGGCGAGAGCATTGTTCTCGAGGATGAAGGCAATAGGTTGCCCACCAGATGTTGTCACATACAATTCGCTCATTGATGGGTGTGGCAAATGCGGGGAGTTGGAAGAGGTGGAGCAGCTCGTCGGGGAGATGAGGGGGTGTGGATGCACACCAGATGTTGTGACATACAATGCATTAGTCAACTGCTTTTGCAAGTTTGGGAGGATGGAAAGGGCATACAACTACTTTGCTGAGATGAAGAGGGAAGGAGTGATAGCAAATGTAAGGACTTATAGCACCTTTGTAGATGCGTTCTGCAAGGAGGGGATGGTAAGGGAGGCTATGAAGCTGTTTGCGCAAATGAGGATCAGGGGGATGGCACCGAATGAGGTGACATATACATGTTTGGTTGATGGGACCTTTAAGGCAGGTAGGCTTGATGATGCCTTTGTTTTGATTGATGAAATGGTGCAGCAAGGTGTGCCATTGAATGTGGTCACATATACTGTGCAAGTTGATGGCCTTTGTAAAGAGGGGAAGGTTGCAGAAGCGGAGGATGTTTTTAGGCTGATGGAGAAAGCTGGCGTCAGAGCCAACGAGTTGTTGTACACCACACTAATTCATGGGCATTTTGTGAATAAAAATAGTGAGAGAGCGCTGGATTTGTTGAGTGAGATGAAGGATAAAGGGATGGAGCTTGATGTTTCGCTTTATGGTGCCCTCATTTGGGGACTCTGTAATCTTCAGAAGGTGGATGAGGCTAAGAGTTTGTTAAATAAAATGGATGAATGTGGTCTGAAACCCAATAATATCATCTATACGAATATAATGGATGCCTGCTTTAAAGAAGGAAAAGAGTCAGAGGCCATTGCCCTGTTCCACAAGATGCAGGATTCCGGGTTCCAGCCTAATGTTGTGACATATTCTGCATTGGTTGATGGTTTGTGCAAATCAGGATCAGTTGATAAGGCAGTCTCACATTTTAACAAAATGAGAGACCTAGGGTTAGAGCCTAATGTACATACTTACACCGCTTTAATTGATGGTTTGTGCAAGAGTGGGTGCTTAACCAAGGCTGTGGGGTTGTTGGATGAAATGGTTGACAAGGGTTTGTCTTTGGACAAAGTTGTGTATACATCTCTTATGGATGGGTACCTGAAGCAGGGAAATCTTCAGGATGCCTTTGCACTCAAGGCCGAGATGATCAATAGTGGTTTGCAGCTAGATCTCTATGGGTACACTTGTTTTCTATGGGGATTTTGTAATTTAAATATGATGCAAGAAGCTAGAGAAGTTCTTTCAGAAATGATTGGAAATGGTATTACTCCTGATACGGTAATTTACAACTGTCTGATAAGCAAATACATGAAATTGGGGAATATTGAGGAGGCAGCCAGTCTTCAGAATGAAATGGAAAGTGTGCTACCCTCTTTTACAAATGGTGATACTGCTCCTGGTTCTGATGGTTAAACTTGAGCATCTGCTTGTGAGCAGGTAGGAGTAAAATAAATAAATAAATAAACACCATCACTTCTGGAACTTTACTATAAGATGTTACTAACTTGTTACTTTCCATACAGCATAGCAGCAAAAGCCACTAAATTAAAACACCTCTCCTGGTTTCTGACTGGGTTCAAACTAGTCAAGAAACTACATTTGATGCCAAATTTGAGAAGACATGCGAAAAATACCAATTATCTGGAAACAGGCCCCAACAGACAGAAAAATGACTCTGTTTCTCTATTAAGTTGGGAGAGTGAGAAGGAACTCCCAAATTTCGAAATGTTCCATAGGTAAGGTCTCAACGCATTTCTTACTTTCCAGTATATTATGTGCAAACACATTACTTTGTTGTGTATTTTTCCTTGGCCTCTCCATTTAGAAAGAATGATAGTCTTGTTTCTACCAATATATGCTAGACTGTATTTGATAAGATTTGTATTCGTGTTACAGATACCATCTGCCATGCTTCCACCAATATTGATGCCAATAACAGATCCATGAGCGGATAAACCAAGTAAGTTTTTGCATGCATTTCCTCTTGGTTGAGTTTAATTATTCACAAGTTATTGGTCATTAGTTCCTACGTAGTTAGTACTGGAATAGTTTAGTATGTTCACTATGGATCAGTTGGTTCTTACTGGCATTAGAACACACGTATCTCTCCGAGTTTTCTTTTTTGTTTTGATCTGACTTTCCTAGTTGTTCTAGTAATGGAACAAGCAAGCAAATGCCACTCTTACGACTGTTTTTTCCTTGCATGTTTCTTATAATCCACATCCTTACATTGAGCAATCATATTTTTACCTTTGTGACTAATTCTTCTAGAGATTAGTACGTGTGAGTAACAGGACAGTGCAAACTTATTACCATCACTTAGTTTCAGGGGCGGAGCTAGCATGGGGCTACGCCTAGGGCTAAGCTAGCTTGAGTGATGTACATTAGTGATTTTTTGTATTTTGTAAGCATTTACCAAGACTATTGTCATTGGACCTAGGGCTATAGCCCCATTTGCCCTAGCCTTGTCTCTACCTCTGCTTAGTTTGCAGGTCTTGTATAATACTCCTAGACGGAGCCTTATCCCCTCCTTCTACGTCAACCCTGTGAGGCATAGGGTGGAACCCAAGCGCGCTGCCGCCTACCTCCCCCTCTTCTCCCCTCCTCCCCCGCTACCGCCAGAGGGCGTGGCCGGGCGAAGCCTGGCCGGCGTCGGCGGCCGCGGGGCTTCCTTGTCTCCCCTCCCGGTGGATTTGGCGTGGGCCGGCGATCTAGATCGGGTTGTGGCGCTGATGGTGGCGTGTTCCTGGTACGACAGGCTGGGTGGTGGTGCGGCGGGCTGGTTGTGGCTGCGGGCTGCAAGCGGCGGGGGTGCCCTTCTCTTCTCTCCGGTGTCGCGGGTTGCGGACGGCTTGTACCGCGACCGGCTACCATTCCCGTCGCTGGTTACTAGTGGTGGTTTTGTGCGTCCGGTGTCCATTCCCTCGCTGCGCTTGGGCTGCACCGAAGGGCTGGACCTCTCCCAGCGGATGTCCACCGTTGAGGGATGTTTTCGTCGCCGGGAGGTCCATGGAATCATCCTTGCCCCCCGTCTGGTGGCGGTGCTCCATCGGGGAGCTCGTTCTTTGCCCGGCCGCCTACCTCCCCCTCTTCTTCCCTCGTTCTTTGCGTCGGCGGCTGAGGGACTTCCTTGTCTCCCCTCCCGGTGGATCTGGCACGGGCCGACGCTCTGGATCGGGTTGTGGCGCTGGCCCACGGCACGGTGGTGCGCTGGCGTGTATGTGGTACGACGGGCTGGGTGGTGGCAATGGGCCGGGTGTGGCTGGGGGCTGCAAGTGGCGATGGCGGTCTGCTCTTCTCTCCGGCGTCGCCGGCTGCGGCTTGGGCCGCGATTGGCTACTGTTGGCGTGGCTGGTTGTTGTTGGTGGTGGCGGCGGCGCTGTGGTGGTGTTGTGCGTCCGACGTCCATTCCCTCCCTGTGCTTGGGTGGGATGCACCGAAGGGTTGGACCTCTCCCAGCGGATGTCCACTGTTGAGGGATGTTTCCGTCATTGGGAGGGCCATGGAATCATCATTGCCTCCCGTCTGGTAGCGGTGCGCCATCGGGGAGCTCGTTCTTTGCCCGACCGAGGCAAGGCAGAGCGATGGAGGCCAGATCTGGCTGGCCCAGGGGTGCGTGGACCTGGGGCAGTCCAGTGGCGGGATAGAAGGTGCATTCCCACCTGTCTCTTTGGCCGTCATGGCTGCAAGCCTGGGTGGGGATGGAGTCAGAGCCTTGGTTGCCACGGCGGCCCTAAAGGTGGGAGCCGCGGTGCTCGTGGCTCGGGTGTGGGCGGCTTGGTGGTTAGTGTGCGACGGTTAGAGGCAATGGTGCAGCAGGCATTCTCATCGCTTGTTGTTCTACGTCTCGAAGACAAAGAGGGCTTGCCGGGTGAAAATCCGTTCGGGCTCCTCCAGTGGCTCCTCCAGGCCACAACGGCATGGCCATGGTTCCTCTTTATCCTCCATGTTGCTCCGGGGGAAACCTTGATCCCTCGATCGAGCGGTGGTAGTGCTCCAATGTCGTGCCTTCCTGAAGGTGCCGCCTTGGAGTACTCGGTTTGTCGTGCATAACTTCGTCTCTTCGTGGTGACTTGCTCATGGTCGAAGCCTCTAAAGGCTTCAAGCGGTGCCCTCCTGATCCTACCCAAAGTTCAAAAAAGGGCTAGGCGTTAATTATGTGTTTGGGCGCCTACTTGCGCTTTTCTAGCTTAGGCGTGATTAGGCTAAATTAGGCGTTAGTACTGTAACATGAAGAAATAAGTTAGATGGGCTGGCCTAGCCCATTAAACCACAGGCCCATCTTCATATCCTCCTACTAAAGCTCTCGTCTGGTGCAGTTGATAGGAAATTTAGGTTTCCTCCTCACGCTGCCTCCCCCCCTCGTCCTCTGTCTTGCTGCAAGAGGCTGCCTCTCTCCCTCTTCCTCTGTCCCTCGCTGGAGAAGCTCGATCCCTCGCCAGAGAATCTCAATCCCTCGCTAGAGAAGCTCGATTTGTCGTCGGGACAGTTGAATCCCTCATCGGCGAGGATGAATCCTCACAGGGGAGGTCGAATCCTCGCCGGGGAGACAGATTTCTCGCCTGAGAAACATGATTCCTCGCCGGAGAGGCTGATTTCTCGCCGGAGGACCTTGCCGGCCGCTTTTTTGAGCGCCTAGGGCCAAAGCAAGGCGCTATGCCAATGCCCAGCGCTTAAGCACGCCTAGGCGAGCGCCTAATAACGCTTTTTTCAACAGTGATCCTACCTGTAGTTTGCTTGAAGTGGATGGAGGTAGTCTAGCTGTTCTTAAACACCCTTGTATCTTGCCTTGAGTGTGTGTGGTGTGGTGTCGTGTTGTCTGGGTTGGACTGTCTATTGGTCGTTGCTTTATATATGAAGCGGGGCGCTAGCCTTTTTCGGTTGATCACTTAGTTTGCAATATTCCATCTTGGTGGAAAACACATCAGTGATTTTACAGCCACTGAGAATCTGGCACATTCTAAGCTGTTATCTGATTCGAGTCTCCTCATTGTTCTCTTATTTAAAACCACTAACAGTACAGGTCCTATTTAGCCAAGGAATCTATGATACTGGCATAACTGTTTGGTTGCTAATTCAGGTTTCGTGTGGCCATGAAGAACTCACCGTCATTTTGCCCAAACAACAGTTGCCAGAGATTCATGAAGCGCAACACATGATATTTTCCTCATGTTGCTGCAGAAGTTTTGCATAAACCTAAGAGCAGTAGATGTTGCACCTCTTTTATCTCGTGCCATCTGTCGTTTTTAGCAGTGGGATTTCTTACTCATAGTCGAATAGTGGATAATGGGGTGAAGACAACATCGTATTCTTCCAGGTATTGACCTGCTGAATATTGTGAGTCCATACAATCTGATGCCTTCATGTCAGTCAGCAGGTTCTGTCACACAGTAGTCAGGTCAAATTGTGCTCCAAGCACCTCTGCGATTACCTTCATGAGGTGATAGTTTTCTTTGTGGTCTATGCTGAAACACTGTTGATGTTGGTAACGTTCGCAGAAGAGAATACATACTTTGAAGTATGGCAGGATGATTTGCATTCACTTGCTTCTGATGACATCACATGAGAAACATTGGAGACATAACTCTGTTTTGAAAACCAAGATTTGCCACTTGTACCTACTGCCATTCTTCAAAGTTCAGTATCATCAGGGATGCAGTGATCAACATGGCGTAGAATGAGTATTATGTTTACAAGCTAAGCCAGCAGAAATCTACGGGGAAAACATTGTAAGAGGGCTGCACTAACTGGTTCGTCTTGATGTTGGGCTTGGGCGTATTTGGCCTGATTAACTGGACGGAGCCCTTCCTGCCAAACATCAGGTGAGAAATTTACCAGTGGGTGTGTCCAGTTGTTGCTGCCTCTAGCAGTGCTCTCGAGTTTTCATTGGTCCCCTCTTGCCTAGGCTGTGATTGAGATGGAGTGCTGTTTTATGTTTATGATCCATTGCACACCTTATGGATACAACCTTCTGCTTGGCCAGCAAAGAGGTGGTACTTACAGTGAAAAGTGATAGGAGTCTCTCAGGTGATGGTGATCAAAGAACTGAAGATGATACGGATATCTGTTAGTTTGGTGGACAAGAATAAGATGGCTGGGCATTTTCTGGCCATCGTAACAATCATTATTTTGGTGGAGGCATGACGTATCGGAATCCTGCAAGGTGCAGAATATGCTGGAACTGTCCTTTTTCCTAGTCCAGCATCTCGCCTCAGACCCTCAAGTTAATTGGATACATTGAATAGCAGCCGTACACTAAGGATAAATGGATAGGTTTATGTTTCTCTTTTGCACAGTTTTTGGTTCTTCAAACAGTGTTTATCTAACTATTGATTATTTTTTTCCCAAGTGACCTTGCAATTTGGGCATTGAGTTTGTTTTATTGCTTATTTGTCGGCTCATTCACGATGTATGCACAATTCAGTATCATGATTTTTTGCCTAATATACCACTGATTGTTGAAGCCCCAAATCAGGCCTCTTGGCTGTTTACTGGTAATATACCCAATGTTTTCAAATAGTTTGGATTGGTTACCACATATGTCACGTGGTGGAATATACACGACCTATGTTGTCACCATGGTGACATGTTGTCTCAAGGGATTCTTTGTGTGGGATAACATAGATATTGAAGCACTACTAGTGTTATTATTCTTGAAGTGCGTTTCCTTTTTAGCTCTACCTGTTATAATCTCTCAAACAGTCAAGTTGCAACGTGATTGAATTTCTAACTTGTGACAGTTTGATTCCACACTGTCCTCGGTTGTTCCAGGAATAGCTTTTCTTGTACATATTCGAGCGGCAAAGCTGGGGCAACGCTGTCCATGATGTACGCTGATTTTATGCCACATGGCTTCCGAGCAGCAGAACTCCTCGGAAGATCATCATCCATGGCCAAGCCTCTCGATGGCCCTGAGCTTGACGCCGTGCTTGAAGCCGAGCACGATCCCGAACTGGAACTCCGGCGGCGACTCCATCCGCGGCGACCGGCGGAACACGTAGTGGCGGTAGAGGTGCACCATGGCAAGCTTCACCTCCTGCAGCGCGAACCGTTGCCCGACGCACGCCCGCGGGCCCAGCCCGAACGGCACGTGCGCGTACGGGTGCCGCCGCCGCTCCTCCTCGCACCCGACCTCGAACCGCTCCGGCCGGAACGCGCCGGGCTCCGGGAACTGCGCCGCGTCCCTCGCCAGCACCCCCGGCGCCAGCCACAGCCACGTGCCCTTCGGGAGCGCGTGTCCCCCGACCTCCACCCGCCGCGACGTCTCCCTCGCGACCAGCGGCGACACCGTGTAGAACCGCATCGCCTCCTTTATCACCTGGTCGAGGTAGGGGAAGTTGCGCTGGAGATCGTCGGCCGTCGGCGGTGCGGCGCCGGACCGGTCGACCTCGGCGAGCAGCTTGGCCTCGACCTCCGGGTGGCCAGCGACGAGGTACACGGCGGAGGCCAGCGTGAAGGACGTGGTGGCTGACCCGGCGAGGAGGTGCTCGTAGGTGAGCGCGCCCACGTACTCCGGCGTCAGCAGCTCCCTCATCTTGTCGCCGCCGCTGTCCCGGGCGTTGAGCAGCGCCGATAGGAAGTCCTTCTGCCCTCTCCTCCTGTCCAGGTCGCGCTCCCTGCTCGCCACGATCTCCTCCACCCTCGCCCGCAGCCGGTCGTTCGTCCGCGCGATCCTCCGGTCCGCCGTCCCGGGGAGCCGCCGGAGAAGCCCTCGTGCCGGCCCCTGCAGCGCCGGCGCGACGAGGCCCAGCACGATGGAGAGGGACGCCGACAGGTCCATCTTGAGCGAGGTGGTGGAGTGGACGTGCTCGGCGATGAACTCCGCTGCCTCGCGCCCGCCGTGCTCGTGCGGCGCCGAGAGCGCGAAGTCGACGCCGAACGCCGCCTGACCGATGACGTCGGTGGCCAGCTTGAGGGCGAGGTCCGAGAAGTCGATGTCGACGTCGCCGTTCTCCGCCGCCGACTGTATGGTCTCCGCGGCGCGCTCGACGCAGCGCTGCATGGTGGGGATGAGGCCGGCGAGGTGCGACGGCTGGTAGAGCGAGATGATGGTGTTCCGCATGGCGGACCACCTCTCGTCCCTCGTGAAGAAGAGGCCCTTCTGGTGCAGAGCGGAGCCGGCGATCGGCGACGGCAGGCTCCGGTTGGGGACGCTCTTGAACTGCCGGACCCCGACCTCCTTGCACAGCTCCGGGTCGGCCACGATCACCAGAGGCTGCCGCCCGAGATGGAACCTGAAGACGGGGCCGTATTTCCTGGCGAGGGCGCCGAAGACGTCGGGGCCGTGGAGGGCGAGCAGCGGCAGGTGGCCGACGACCGGCAGCGCCGGAGGGCCCGGCACGCCGCGGACTCCCCAGTAGGGCGCGTAGAAGTAGAGCGCGAAGCCGAGGAGGCAGGACGCCAGCGTGGAGACGCACGGCAGCCATTCCCCTGCTTCCGCCATTGCTCTTCGAGCTCAGCTGGGGTGCTTGTGTGCTGGAGCTTGCACACTTGAGAAATGATGCATGCCGGGGATGGTTAATTGTAGCCGTCGGTGGTGCTGTGTGAGGTCGGAGGCAAAAGAAGAGATGGGATGGGTGGAACCTGTTGATGGGTGGAACTGACTGACGGCCATTGTCGCGCATGCTCCACATTCCTGTTTCTGCAAGTGGGGAGGAGGGCAGCAGAGGCTGAATCATTTTTTCCTTTTGAGTTGGGGCTGAATCATCCTTGCCATGATATATATTGATATAAATCGATGAAAATGTCACCAGCCGTTCAAGGGAAGAATCGTGGAATCCAGTCATCTACTGCTTTTTGGACAGTTCTGTTCAACACACAGTAGGTTTTTTTCGTAACTCCTAAAAGAAAAGGAAAAAAAAGAGAGCAGTTATGATACCCCAGAGCGCTCCGGAGCATCTTGTAATCAGCAATTCAATCACCCAGAGCGCTAGCACTGTTTTTCATCAAAAAGAATATCTACCGGTCATCCGGAGCGCTGCTGGTTCCGTCATAAAGAATATCTCGATCATGTCTTGCGAACTACTTCGATCTACCGGGGAATTTGTCTCGCCAATTCGAATTACAAGTGGAGTTCAGGCTGCAGAAATGGAGATAAGGCTGCCGTATCCATCCATCTGGTCCTTGCTTCCTAAGCCGGCGCGCGAGGAATCTGCTGTCGTAGAGATTGCAAGTCCTCCGATGAACGTTGTTGTAGTAGAACACAAGCTGGGGCGTGCAAGGTAGAAGTAACTGACGACAATGTCTACCGTACATCAGTAGATGAGATGGAACAAAACGCTTGAGCTGCGAAACATGGAATGCATGATGTATTCGACTAGTATCAGGTAGCTCCAATTGGTTGCCACTTCAACAATTTTCTCCAGAATTTTTCCGCAAAAAAAAAAACAATTTTCTCCAGAATTCGACAAGTGCCATAGAACTTGATTAGTTCGGCTTGGTCGTCCCTCTAGTGTCGCGCCCTGCGCGAGCGACCGAGGAGCCCTAACCCTAGCCGCCGGTCCCCCTTCCTTCCCTTCCTCCAATTCGTCGCCGTCGGAGGTCAGCGCCGGATAAAGCCCGTGCATGCGACTGCGGCGGCGGAGGTAATACTGCCTCTCACTGGTCATATGGTGGCGCCCTAACTCGTGAGGGTACGGCTCCGATCTGAACCATGACAGCCGTCCGGCATCTC
The DNA here is from genome assembly GCA_034509565.1 of Triticum monococcum. Lineage (NCBI taxonomy): Eukaryota > Viridiplantae > Streptophyta > Magnoliopsida > Poales > Poaceae > Triticum > Triticum monococcum. The sequence goes on from CM067847.1 coordinate 578,069,707, forward strand.
GGCGGTGGCTGTGGCCATGGGGCTAGCGCTGCTCCTCCTGATCTGTGGCGGAGGGTGATACGTCTCTAACGCATCTATAATTTTTTATTGTTCCATTCTATTATATTATCACTTTCGTATGCTTTACTAGTAATGTGTCTGTGCGTTGCAACGAATCCAAAGTAGAATAACGGAAATGTTAACGCCCACATGTGTGGGCGTTTGCACATCGCCCACACGCCATCATCACCACTCATTTTGCCACGTATAAATAGATGACATCAGCAGATTTTTTTTTGGGTTTCGGCTTAAAAATATTGTATCTCCTAAATAAAAAACCAAACTAAAAATCCGTTTTCACCATTAAATCCGTCTCAACGAGATCTTCAAAACTAGACCCCATGTTGATATGTTTCGACGATTTTTTTTCCAAAAGTTGCCACGATGTTTACACTGCAGTTGCCATATGGCTTAAACTAAAGTTGCCATGTGGCAATTTTAGTTTGTAGATCACGGCAATTTTAGTATTTTGATGATGGCAACTCCAGTACTTTGACCATGAAAATTATTTTTTGTATGAACCATGGCAATTTTACGTGCATGTATCATGTCAATTTTAGTTTATGGTTCATGGCAAGTCTAGTTTCTTAATTCCCCGTTTTATAAATGTCAAAATTTACTTTTAAATGTAGAAGAAAATAGCTGAAACATATCATGACAACTTCAGTGTAAACATCATGGCAATTCATATGCAATAGACATGGCAACTTTTAATTCAATTTTTTTTCATCAAAACATATCAACATGGGATCTAGTTTCGAAGATCTTATCGCGAGGGATTTAATGGTGAAAATGGATTTTCAATTGGATTTTTCGTTTAAGAGATAAAACATTTTAAAAACTGAAAATCCAAAAAGATTCCTACATGCATGCATGCGATGAGATGGCAATCTGTTTACATTAAAGACGCGTGGTGCGTCTCCCTTCGCACCACACGTGTGACAGTTAGCGCGACCCTAGAATAATACATATTCACAAATTTGAAAGAAAACAATCTAGTTTTGATATACATATATCACTGAAAATGTATTATGCTTCACTCAAAATATATTCCTTTGGCTGTTTTGATGAGATAAGGGAGGAATGTGGTTGGTTTCAAGATACTAAGGGGTTTTCTGTAAATTGGAGCAGAGAAGTGGGATATTATTGCAAAAAGGTCACAACTTACATCACGGTTGTTAGATGCAAATCTAATGGTCAGAAATAACGGATGACAAACACACCATCATCATCAACTAAGTCTTTTACATGTGTGGAGACATGCCATGTTATATTATAAAGGACTAAACCTATTAACACATTGCCCAGTGTCAGTTCCTATTTTTTGCATGTCTTTTGTTTTGCAGAAAGATCATACCTACCAAAGTCCAAAGACAATGAAATTTTACGGTGATTTTTTTCTTAAACATAAGAGGCCCTAGAAGCTTCGGGGAGAGACCAGAAGACACACAAGAGAGGGGGGGGGGGGGGGGGGCACAAGCCCAGGTGGCGCGCCGGGGGGGGGGTGCAAGCTTGTGGTGTAACGCCCCGAGACCGATGTGCCAGGTGTCCTCCAATTATTCGCTGTTGTTGCCTTGTCATTACTTGCGTGTCATGCATCTCATATCATGTCTTCATGTGCATCGCATTTGCATACATATTCGTCTCATGCATCCGAGCATTTCCCCCGTTGTCCGTTTTGCAATATGGCGCTCCTATGTCATCCGGTGTCCTTTTCTACCTCTTTTCATGTGCGGATGTTAAACGTTTTCGGATTGGACCGAGACTTGCCATGCGGCCTTGGTTTACTATCGGTAGACCGCCTGTCAAGTTTCGTGCCATTTGGACTTCGTTTGATACTCCAACGGTTAACCGAGGGACCGAAAAGGCCTCGTGTGTGTTGCAGCCCAACACCCCTCCAAAGTGGCCCAAAACCCACCTAAGACCTCTCCATCATCGCGTTCGTTCGATCACGATCGCGTGGCTAAAAACCGCACCTCATTTGGACACTCCTAGCTCCCTCTACCTATATAAACACCCCCTCCGAAATTCGCGGACGAAACCCTACCCTAACCTTTCACGCGCCGCCGGACACGTCCGCCGCGTCGCCTCCAGCCAACCCGCGCGTTCCACGTCACCTCGCCGGGTCTTCTCTCTCTCCTCCCTCCGCCGCGGCCTACCCGGCCCGCGGGAGGCCCTCCCGGGCCAAGATCTGTGCCGCCCACGCCCTTCCTCTCCTTCGCCGCGCCGGCAGCCGCCGCCATTTGCCGGAACCTCGCCGCCAGGCAGCTCCGCCGGCCGCCCCCACGCCGGAGCCGCCCGTCACCGCCTGGAGCTCCGACCTGTGCCGCCGTGATCGTGCACCGACGACCGCCGCCGCCTCCAAGCTCCCTCGCCGCCCTCGGGTTCCCGGAGAACGCCACCACCCGCCGCCTCATCTCCGTTCCGGCGAGCTCGCGCCACCGCCCTCGGTTCTCGTGCGCCGACTGCTACAGTAACGGCGAGATCCGGATCTGGATCGGATCGTCTAAGGGTTGACTTCTTCGTCCCTAACCCTAATTTTTATGCAATCTTCATCATGCCATAACTCTGCATCCGTAGCTCTGATTCGTGCGTGTAGCATATCAAAATGTTCGCCTCGACGAGTACATCATTTTATCTCATTGCATCATTTTCATTCAAGCTCATCTTGATGCCCGGAATGCTGTTGGAAGAGGGCTATGTGATGAATTTGTCAGATCTGTTTCAGCAAATGGCCTTTTGTCATTTTTGCCATGATTAACGTATGCATGCTATGATCCTGAGCTCTACATGTGTTTTGATGTATGCCATGCCATCTTTACAGGGGTGTATGTCATGTATTTTTGTGATCTTTATGGTGACTAGCACAAGCATGCAAAGTAGCTTACTCAATGATGCTGATTTCAGGGACTTAGAATTTCACTAAGTCCTTGTCCTGATTTTGTTTTTATGCCATATGTTCATGTTGTTTTCTAGTGATCCGTGCCTCTTTTGAGGATGATCAATAAGGATGTTTTGTAGATATTGTGGTGCTCTATCCATCCATGTCTTTGTTTGCAATTTTGGAGCACCCTAGCTTGAGTCAATCGAGCTCTACTTTTGCTATAAAATGTTCCTGGCAGGTTGCTAACATGTTTAGCGATTTTGCCGAGCTTGTTGTTGTTGATCCGTGCATGCTATGTTGTTGTTATTGCCACGTATAGCTTCTATGCCATGTCTTCTTGATGGGTGTATGCTTAGTTTGTCATGCCATGCCTTGTAGTGAGTGCATCGAGCTCGTAAACATGCCTACTTGTTAACTGTTTTGCCATGCTCCAGTTTTTCACTAAGTCTGAATCTGTTTATGTTTTTGCCATGTTCGCATGCTTGTAATTGTATTTTCTGATCCCTTTTGGCTCAAGGTCACTAAGGGACTTTTGTTATATGCTTAGAGTAGCTTCATATCATGCCTTGATTTTCCATGATATGTTCCTGTAGCTTGTAGTTTTCGTGCTCTAAACATTGCTTCCTAATGATAAATTCCTGCCATGTTGCTTATTTCACTAAGTCTGAAACCTGTTATCATTTGCACTTTTGCCATGCTTGTTTGAACCTGCTATTGAGTGAATTAGCCATACCTCAGTGTTCATCTTTTTTCAAGCATCATGAGTGGATCCTTGCCATATATTTTGTTGTCATGTTTGAGTGTCGTAGCATATTTATCTTGATGCATTTAGTTGGTCACTTGCTGATTATCGCAAACTGGTGCCATATTTGTTTTGCTTGCCATTTCCAAACCGTGCATCCGATTTCGGTATTCTTTATGTCGATTTCAACCAAAATCACCTCATCTTTCCAGTGGCACTCTTGGTTTTCCAAGTTGAGCCCAGGTTCAATCATTCCTTTTCAAATCATGCATATGCATCACATATCGCATCCCGCATATCATACCATGTTCATGTGTTGGTTGTTTACTATGTTGTGCGCTTCTTTCCGGTGTTGCTTCTTCGGGTTGGTTCCGATTACGACGCGTTTGTGAGGACCCATTCGACTACGTCTGTTTGTCTTCTTCATGGACTCGTTCTTCTTCCTTGCGGGATTTTAGGCAAGATGACCATACCCTCGAAATCACTTCTATCTTTGCTTGCTAGTTGCTCGCTCTTTTTCTATGCCCGATACCTACCACTTGCTTATCATGCCTCCCATATTTTTGATCCAAGCCTCTAACCCACCTTGTCCTAGCAAACTGTTGTTTGGCTATGTTACCGCTTTGCTCAGCCCCTCTTATAGCGTTGTTAGTTGCAGGTGAAGATTAGAGCTTGTTCCATGTTTGGAACATGGTTATTTGTTGGGATATCTCAATATCTTTTATTTAATTAATGCATCTATATACTTGGTAAAGGGTGGAAGGCTCGGCCTTATGCCTGGTGTTTTGTTCCACTCTTGCCGCCCTAGTTTCCGTCATATCAGTGTTATGTTCCCGGATTTTGCGTTCCTTACACGGTTGGGTTATAATGGGAACTCCTTGACAGTTCACCTTGAATAAAAAACTCCTCCAGCAAGGCCCAACCTTGGTTTTACCATTCACCACCTAGCCTTTTCTTTCCCTTGGGTCGGCCAGCCCAAGGGTCATCTTTATTAAACCCCCCGGGCCAGTGCTTGTCTAAGTGTTGGTCTAACCCAGAGCACCGTGCGGGGCCGTCCCTTGGCAACTTGGGCTACGTTGGCTCCCGTACACTTAGCTTATCCGGTGTGCCCTGAGAACGAGATATGTGCAGCTCCTATCGGGATTTGTCAGCACATCGGGTGGTCTTGCTGGACTTGTTTTACCATTGTCGAGGATGTCTTGTAACCGGGATTTCGAGTATGATCGGTTTGTCTTGGGAGAAGGAATATCCTTCGTTGACCGTGAGAGCTTGTGATGGGCTAAGTTGGGACACCCCTGCAGGGTTATGAACTTTCGAAAGCCGTGCCCACGGTTATGGGAAGATGGGAATTTGTTAATGTCCGGTTGTAGAAAACCTGAAGTTGATCTTAATTAAAATACCTCAACCGCGTGTGTAACCATGATGTTCTCTTCTCGGCGGTGTCCGGGAAGTGAACACGGTGTTGGAGTTATGCTTGACGTAGGTTGTTCTAGGATCACTTCTTGATCATAGTTGTTCGGCCATGCTTTTGCCTTCTCTTCTCGCTCTCATTTGCGTATATGTTAGCCACCAAACATGCCAGTCGCTTGCTGCAGCTCCACCTCATACCTTTTACCCTTCCTATAAGCTTAAATAGTCTTGATCGCGAGGGTGTGAGATTGCTGAGTCCCCGTGACTCATAGATACTTCCAAAACCAGTTTGCAGGTGCCGATGAAACCGTGCAGGTGACACAACCAAGCTCAAGGAGGAGCTCGTTGAAGATCGTGTTCGTTATGTTGTTCCGTTTCCAGTTGAGCAGTAGTGGAGCCCAGTCGGGACGATCGGGGATCTGTGTAGCGTTTGGGGTAGTCTTCTTTTATTTTGGTTCTGTAGTCGGACCTTGAGTGTATCTGGATGATGTAATGCTTTATTCATGTAATTATGTGAAGTGGCGATTGTAAGCCAACTATGTATCTCTTTCCCTTATGTATTACATGGGTTGTGTGAAGATTACCTCACTTGCGACATTGCTTTCAATGCAGTTATGCCTCTAAGTCGTGCTTCGACACATGGGAGATATAGCCGCATCGAGGGCTTTACAAGTTGGTAATCAGAGCCTTCCCCGACCTTAGGAGCCCCCTGCTTGATCGAATCGCTGGCGTTGTTGAGTCTAGAAAAAAAAATGTTTTGAGTCATTTAGGATTATATATATCGGAGAGTTAGGAATTCTTTTTACTCCTCAGTCCCTTTGTCGCTCTGGTGAGGCATCCTGACGTAGAGTTTTGACTCTTCTTTTCTGAAATTTCACTAATTTTTTTTAGGATCACGCGGGTATCTTGGAATCGTTCTGATGGTTTTGTGACGAGAACATTATTCTTGGTGCGTCCTGACATTTAGGGGTTGTGGCAGTGTCCCGGGGAGTTGAGCTCCAAGGTGTTGTCGTCACAATTTTATCGTTGCAGTTCTAGAATAACTGAGTTCGCTGACATCGAAAATCTCTTTTATGCAGTTGTTGGTGAGATAACCTCGACGCCACCCAGTATTGGGGCGGGAGTTCGGGAGTATTGCCATAACTCGTATAACAGATGCTTTTCGAAGGTTGAGGTAAACGATTTCCGAAGATTTTTTGGTTATGTGTTGAAGGATGGATACAGCTGGATGTAGGATTTGCTAGCTTTGGGTTAGATATTATGCTTCCCCTGTATCCCCAACACCTGATTGCATAACCGGAAAATTTCAGGAGTTTATAAGTGGGAATTCAAGTAGCTCTTAGGATATCTTTTCGACAGATGTATGATATGAAATTGGGGTTCGACGTCTAGTGGTCCACCTATTCACGGTTGGTTTTACAGTGGTCTCGTTGTGTCTTAAAGAGTCCTTGGCTATGCCGACTCGAGGACGCTTCGTATGTCATGTGCACTGCCTTGTACATGATGGTGCTGTACAATCGAGCCCGTGTAGGTCCCACCACGAAAACTTCGGACGAAATCTCTATCATATGTTTGTTCCGGCTGATTTCGCAAGCCAATCCTTTGTTTTGTTTGAGTTGTGGTATTCGAGTTGCTTCAATGTCAAGTGTTGATTCCATACCTTCCCCAAATGGTGTTCTCATACTCCGATGTGAATACTAATCCTTCTCGGTCATCGAGATTGTGCTGTCAATCCTTTTCAACCGGCGTGTTTTCTCTTCAAGTGGATCCGAACATTTCAACATTCGCAAGATCAAGTATCAGTTCTTCTCAATGGTGTTTGTTTCATCCGTCTCAAAGTTGCCTTTGTTTTTCCCGCCCACCCACCCCTTTTTCTTCAAGGACTCGGATTTCTTTATCAAGTATCCTTTTATTCTTGTGAAGTCTCTCCATCCTTTTTCCGTCAATATTCTTATCCGGTGATTCTCATGAAGATGCTAACGGAGTCTCAAGTTAATCATTCTTCATTCTTTTTCTTCTCCGGTGAATCCAATTCAAGCTTTCGGTGTTGATCATATTCTTTTCCGTATTTCAAATGCCTTCTCATGCCGGTGCACCTTATATGCAGTCTGTTACGGCATATCTCTCTCAAGGTAGTTTTGGTGATTGATGACAACATGTTGGCGGACTAATCTAGTGCTTTGAATTATTCTCAGATTCTCCCCTGGCACGAGACGCCTTCTTTCCCTCGGAGTGTATTTCAAGACGGTGTAGCTCTTTCGTTTCTTTCTCGGTGGACTAGTTGCGTAGAGGGCACCGTCCTATCAAGAGGGGGTCCGCTGGGGTTTTGCATGGGTGGAATCTTCACGTACACATCAGCTTCTCACCCTCCGAGTTTTTCCTGTCCATTGAAGAGATCTCTCCTCTCTTCCTTGTCCTGTCTGGGTCTGAGCGGCAGTACCGTGCACCCAGCGGTAGTACCGCTGAGAAGCCACAAGCGGCAGTACCGCTCCATAGCGGTAGTACCGCCGTGGCTCCACAGCAGTAGTACCACTGGGGGCTCGGCACCTCCGCCTGGTCCTCAGCTTCTTTGAGGGATCGCTTCTCCCTCTCTCTCTGGCCCCAGCGGTCGTACGCACCGCCTGCGGTACTACGGCTGAAGGGTCACAAGCGGTAGTACCGCTCCACAGCGGTACTACCGCCCTTGACCCCACTGCCGTAGTACCGCTAGGCAGTCTGGCTCCTACCGCCTCGATTCGAGAGGTCTTTTTCTCGTGTCGGGTTTTGCGGCACTAGTCACGGTTGTAGTGGCCGTATTACCGTTCCTAGAGCGGTAGTACCGCCCTACCACCGCGGTAGTACCGTAGTTGGAGCTTTTCCCTTTTAGTCTCCTCAGTGTGGCAGTACTGCTTGATGGCGCGGCAGTACCGCTACCCTGGCGGTAGTACCGCCCCCTCTCCGCGGTAGTACCCCCCTGTGCGGGGCTGGTTGGTGGGGGGCAACACGATTGTTGCCCCCACTATAAAAGGGAGCCCCCCTTCTTCTTCTCCACCTACCTCTTCTTCTCTCTAAGCTCCATTTATTGCTCAAGCTCCATTAAATACTCCAAGCTTCATTTTGCCCGATCTATCTCCCTAGCCAATCAAACTTGTTGATTTGCTCGGGAGTGGTTGAGAAGGCTCCGATCTACACTTCCACCAAGGGATTTTCGATTCCCCCACTCATCCCTAGCGGATCTTGTTACCCTTGGGTGTTTGAGCACCCTAGACGGTTGAGGTCACCTCGGAGTCATATTCCATTGTGGTGAAGCTTCGTGGTCTTGTTGGGAGCCTCCGGTTAAGTTGTGGAGATTGCCCCAACCTTGTTTGTAAAGGTTCGGTCGCTGCCTTCAAGGGCACCAATAGTGGAATCACGGCATCTCGCATTGTGTGAGGGCGTGAGGAGAATACGGTGGCCCTAGTGGCTTCTTGGGGAGCACTGTGCCTCCACACCGCTCCAACGGAGACGTACTTCCCCTCAAAAGGAAGGAACTTCGGTAACACATCCTCGTCTTCACCGGATCCAGTCTTGGTTATCTCTTACCTTTACTTGTGCAAGCTCTTTAGTGTTTGTTCCCTTGCTTGCTTGTATGCTTGTTGTCATTGCATCATATAGGTTGCTCACCTAGTTGCACATCTAGACAACCTACTTTGATGCAAAGTTTAATTTGGTAAAGAAAAGCTAAAATTGGTAGTTGCCTATTCACCCCCCCTCTAGTCAACCATATCGATCCTTTCAATTGGTATCAGAGCCTCGTCTCTTTTTAAGGACTTTACCGTCCGAAGAGTATGGTTGATATCATAGACGGAGCGGAGGAACACTCCGGTGTGAATCCTATCTCGTCTACGGGCGACGGGGGAACTTCGGTCTCTCGTGAGGAGTTCAATGTAGCCTTGGAGACATTGAAAACCTCCATGACGACCGAAGTTGAAAGCATGTTTACTAAATTTCTTGAGGGGCTTAAACTATCCACCGCACCGTTGAAAGTGGGGGATCCCACCAACAAGGTGTCGGATGCTATCCCCGACAAGGGGGAAGCTAGTAGTGAAAAGGCTCCTTCTTCTAGTGGCAAGAATGGCACCGGCATCTTTGCCCATGTGGAACCACCACCTATTTATGGTGGACCGGTTCCTTCTACTCATTTGAATCATGCCGGTCCTCCTCCTAAGATTGTGAAAAATGAGGATTTTGATTCTTGGGTTTACCGCTTTAAACGTCATTTAAATCATGTGAACACTAACCTTTGGAGAATCATTGAAGAAGGTTTCTATCCATATGATCCAAGCAACTTCACTCCTCGAGAAGCCGCGGACAATCAATTCAATGAGAATGCTCTCTTCATCATTCAAGATGCAATTCCACCCGAAGACCTACCTCATCTTCGTCCCTTCGCCTTGGCCAAAGATGCATGGCATTGTGTCGTGTCCGTCTACCGGGGAAGCGCAAGAATTCAACGCTCCAACTATGAAGTGGTACAAGATGAGGCCGATGAATTTGCAATGAAGGAAGATGAAGAACCTCGTGAGCTTTATCGGAGAGTCACCAAACTCGCGGTCTCACTACGAGATCACGGGAGCAAGGACACGGATGACAATTGGATCAAGCGCAAATTCCTCAAGGCAATGATGCCCTACCACAAGGCCATGTCCTCCGTCATTCGCCAAAGACCGGACTTCCACACTTTGACCTCAAGTGAAGTGTTGGATGAGTTTGTGGCCATGAACATTTTGGACAAGACCGCCGACAATGCGGTGCTCCGTTCTCAACGGGCAAAGAAGCCTAACCTTGCATTGAAGGCCAAGCTCACCGTGGAAGAAGAAGAAGAGGAAGAAGAGGAGAGCAACCCCGAAGATACGAAGTATGCATATCATGAACATATGGTACTTGCTTCAAGGCAATTTTGGAGCAAGAAAAACTCGAGGCCCAACTTTAGCAAAAACAACTCGAGTGGCACAAGGGGCAAGCAACGTGTAAGGACTTGCTACAATTGCGGCAACGTGAGTCATTTCGTTGCGGAATGCCCGTATGAGAAGAGGGAAGACAATGGTGGCAAACTCATCCGAAAGGACAAGGCCAAGTCGTTCCCCAACAAGAACAACTTCACCAAGAAGACTCCTCCCAAGTCCTTGGTTGTGCAAGAAGAGTACAATGAGGATGATGACGATGATGAAGATGATGAGTCGGTTGCCATGGCCTCCGTTGCCATTGCAACAACGTCACAAGTGTCTCTCTTCGACTCACCCAACGAGAGCATCACCGCCAAGTGCCTCATGGCTAAAGCCACCAACAAGGTAACCTCCAACATCAAAACTACCATCATTAATCATCCTTCCCCATCGGATAGCATTAATTAAGTTGAGGGAGCTAATGTGGAGGCTAACGAGTTTGAGGCCTTTATGGGCAAACTCAAGGGAAAATCCAAGAAGCACTTTGTTGCTCTCTTGGAACAACTTGGTGAGGCCAATGACATGATCAAGGCTCACGAAGACACCATCTCGAAGATGGAAGGGCATAGTTGTGACTATGCCGATGAGATTTCGGATCTTTCCAATGCTCTTGAGGAAGAGCGTGGTCTTCGTTTGGCTCTTGAGGAGTCACACATCGTTGATCATGCTAAGCTAGAGAAAGATTATGATCATGCCCTCGTTGTTTCTCGTGTGCTAAATTCCGAGAAGGCCAAACTCGGGGTTGATCTTGCTAGACTCAAAGAGGAGTTTGATATACTTGACAAGGCCCACAAGGCCTTGAAGGGTATTCATGCTAGTCTCAAGGAGTCTCATGATCAACTCCAAGTGAAGCTAACTAAGGAGAAAGCAACTTTTCCTCATATGGTTTTAATTGATAATGCAAATGCTACTAACCCGTGTTGTGAGCATATGCATCTTGTTGAGGAAAATGCTAAGTTGAAGGAGCAACTCGAGAGAGGTCTTGCGACTTGCATACAAGGCAAGAAGAACCTCAACGATCTCTTGATCAACCAAAAGGGAGGTGTGGCCAAGGAAGGGGTTGGGTACGTCCCCGACTCCAAGAACAAGAAGAAGAATGACAAGACCAAACGACCTCCTCCCCTCATGCAAACCTTTGTGAGGGAGGGAGAGAGTGTCCCCGAGGAGAAGAAGAAGAACAGAGTCAAGAAGGGCAATGTCACCTCTCCCAACAAAGCCGGCGATTTTAATCCTTCTTATGTGTTATGCCGTGCTAGTGATGGGCATGTTTATGCCAAATTTGTTGGTTCTCTTCATGAGCACATTGAATGGTCTATTTGGGTTCCAAAGACCCTTGTTACTAACATCAAAGGACCCATTACAAAATGGGTACCTAAAACCAAGCATTGATCTCTTGTAGGTGTTTGCTTCCGGTGGTGGATCATGGTTGCTTGATAGCGGAGCTACAAATCATATGACCGGAAGCAAGGACTTGGTGGTGGACGTGCACAAAGTTCCATCTATGCCCACCAATGTCGAGTGGGGTGATGCCTCATCCTCTAAGGTATTGGGACTTGGCAAGGTGGTCATCTCTCATGATCTCACGATCGAGAAGGTCATGCTTGTTGAGTCCCTTGCATACAATTTACTTTTCGTTCGTCAACTTGCAATTATGGGCTTTGCCACTTTCTTTGACATTGATACCGTGGCCCTCTTGTGGAGCAAGACTCTTAAAGTAGCTTTCGTTGGGCATGTCGAGAATGGTCTATATGTGATTAACTTTTCGGAGCGACCCACTAAGACCGCGACATGCCTAATGGCTAAAGTTGATGTGGGGTGGCTTTGGCATCACCGTTTAGCCCATGTCAATATGAGATCTTTGCAAAGTCTTCTCAAGGGGGACCATGTCCGTGGACTAACGAATGTTAGTTTTGTTAAAGATCATGCTTGCAGTGCCTGTATCGAAGGAAAGCTACATGAGAAGGCTCACCCTCCCACGACTATCATTTATTCAAAGAGGCCCTTGGAGCTCCTTCACATGGATCTTTTTGGGCCCCCATCCTTCGATAGTCTTGGAGGTAGAAAGTATTGCTTGGTGATTGTGGATGACTACTCAAGATACACATGGGTGTATTTCTTCAAGAGGAAGAGTGAGACCCAGCAAACCATCATTGACTTTGCGAATGAAGCACAACGTCAACACAATGCACAGATCTTGACAATAAGAAGTGACAACGGCACCGATTTCAAGAACTACACCTTGGATGAATTTCTTAGTGATGAGGGAATCAAGCATCAATATTCCGCACCATACACCCCTCAACAAAACGGTGTTGCGGAGAGGAAGAACCGGACGTTGATGGATGCGGCAAGGACCATGATGGCGGAGTTCAAGTATCCGTACAACTTTTGGGCCGAAGCCATCAACACCGCGTGTCATGCATCCAATTGGCTCTACCTCCGCAAGGGCTTGAACAAGACTCCATATGAGATACTCACCGGTAACAAGCCCAACCTCAAGTACTTCCGGGTATTCGGGTGTAAGTGTTTCATTCTCAAGAAAGGTGTTCGGTTGTCTAAATTTGAGGCTAGAGCTTATGAGGGCATATTTGTTGGTTATGCTACAAACTCTCATGCTTACCGTGTCCTCAATAAATCCACGAGACTTATTGAGGAGACGTGTAACATGGAGTTTGATGAGAATAACGGCTCCCATGTGGAGCAAAGTGGCACTTGTGATGTAGGTGATGAAATTCCTCCTCAAGCCATAAGAAGAATGGGTGTTGGCTTCATCCTACCCATTGAGGAACCCCTTGTGGCCGAAGGAGAAGGACAATGCTCCACTCAAGTGGAGCCATCACCAACCCAAGGCCCACACGCTTTCGAAGAACAAAGTGAAGGCCCTCAACCTCATGAACAAGACCAAGGGCAAGATCATACTCAAGACGGTGTTGACACACCAAGTGATGCCCAAGGTCAAGTTCTCTCCCCCGAGCAAGTTCAAGACCAAGAACAAGTTCATGACAACTCTCAAGATGATCAAGTAACCGCTCCTCAACTCACCACCGAGGAGGAATTAGAGCGTTGTGCCGCCAAGGTTGCTTCCAAGCTCTCCACCAAGGATCATCTCATGACAAATGTGCTTGGAAGCTTAAGAAAGGGGGTAAGCACTCGTAGACAATTAGCAAATTATTGTGAGCATCACGCGTTTGTCTCTTGTGTGGAACCTCTCAAGGTCTATGAGGCGCTAGAAGATCCGGATTGGCTCAATGCCATGCATGAAGAACTCAACAACTTCGAGCGCAACAAAGTGTGGAGATTGGCGCCAAGGCCAACGGGGAACCATAATGTCATTGGAACCAAGTGGATATTCAAGAACAAGCAAGATTCCCATGGGATTATCATTCGCAACAAGGCTCGTTTGGTAGCACAAGGCTACTCCCAAGTCGAGGGTATTGACTACGGTGAAACCTTTGCTCCCGTTGCTCGTCTTGAATCCATTCACATGTTGATTGCATATGCTTCTCATCATAACTTTAAGTTACATCAAATGGATGTGAAGAGTGCTTTTCTTAATGGTCCCATTAATGAATTGGTGTATGTCAAGCAACCCCCCGGGTTCGAGGATCCCTACTTTCCCGATCATGTGTATCAACTTGATAAGGCACTCTATGGCCTTAAACAAGCCCCACGTGCGTGGTATGACCACCTTACCGAGTTGTTACAAGACCGTGGGTTTGAAGTTGGGATAATCGACCCCACTCTTTTTACTAAGAAGGTCAAAGGGGAGTTATTTGTGTGCCAATTATATGTTGATGATATTATCTTTGGTTCTCCTAACAAAGCTTTCAATGAGGAATTTGCCGCTCTCATGACCTCAAAGTTCGAGATGTCCTCCATGGGGGAGTTGAAGTTTTTTCTAGGGTTCGAAGTGAAGCAAAGAAGAGAAGGAACCTTCATCAATCAATCCAAATACACTCAAGACATGCTCAAGAGATTCAAGCTAAGTGACGTCAAGCCGGCTTCCACTCCAATGCCCACCAAGTGCCAACTTGACTTAGATCCCAATTGTAAAGTGGTGGATCAAAAGGTATATCGTTCCATGATTGGATCCTTGCTTTACCTTTGTGCATCTAGACCGGACATCTTGTTGAGTGTGGGAATTTGTGCACGGTTTCAAGCCGCACCTAAGGAAAGTCACTATGTGGTGGTCAAACGAATATTTTGATATTTGGCTCATACCCCAAACTTTGGCTTATGTACCCAAGAGGATCAAACTTCAAGCTTGTAGGGTACTCGGATTCCGATTGGGCGGGAGACAAAGTGGATAGGAAGTCCACTTCCGGAGGGTGCCAATTCCTTGGCTGCTCTTTGGTAAGTTGGTCTTCCAAAAAGCAAAGTTGTGTGTCTCTCTCGTCCACTGAAGCGGAGTATGTTGCGGCCGGTAGTTGTTGTGCACAACTCTTATGGATGAGGCAAACTTTAAAGGATTACGGTGTCACTTGTGACAAAGTGCCTCTTTGGTGTGACAATGAAAGTGCCATCAAGATTTCTCTCAACCCGGTGCAACACTTCAAGACAAAGCATATTGAGATTCGGTATCACTTCATCCGGGATCACATTAGACGAGGAGAGATCGAGCTCAACTATGTCAACACTCATGACAACCTTGCAGATATTTTCATGAAGCCCTTGGATGAAGCAAGATTTTGCAAGTTAAGGCATGAGCTAAATATCATTGATTCGAGCAATGTGGCTTGAACCCGTGCACACCCTACCACGCTCAATTTGCTGTCTAGTTTAGGTGTAGGCATGGACATAGGGGGAGTGTTGTTCTCTCAATGAACTCTCCCTCCCCCCATTATGCATAAATTGATCAAGTCTTTCACTTTAGCCATTGTTGATGGCACTTGTGCTTAAAAGACGAGTTTTGGTCATGGGCCCAAGGTTAAAATCTTTGCGGTGCCATACCGTTTGACTCAAACATAGGTGGCCTCGGCCACCGCCCTCTTGTGAAGAGGTGTGTCTTGTTCGTTTGCCGTTGTGTTTGCCATTTTTGTCGTTTCGTTGAGCCTAAGCCATGTCTGTTTAGTTGCCGTGGCATGCTGCGAGGTACTACCGCTGGTGGTGTGCGGTACTACCGCTCGTAAGCGGTACTACCGCCCCCAGCACGGTACTACCGCTGGGGGACGAGGATAGGGGGTTAAGTCGGGGGCAGGGGGAGGTTTCTTCTCCCCCATACCCATTCACTTCACCCCTCTTTTCTCTTCCTCTCTCTCCAGCCTCCACTCGCCGCGGGAGGGCTCCGGCGGATCTCCGTCTCCGGGGCGTCCCTCTTCATTTCCTTTGGTGGAGTCGATCCCCACCACGTCCTCTTGCCATGGATGCCGGTATTGCCCCCATTCTTTCTTTCGTCTTGTCTCCTTTTCAGTTCTTGTTTCTTAGGGGCAATGGTGGTTGCATTTCTAGATTTTTGGCTAAATCTAGGCTTGAGTTGGTTGGAGAAGGCAACTAGATGATCTAGATTAGAGTTTGGTAGGATTATTTTTGAATTTGGTAGGCCGGTAGTGCCGAATCTGACCACGGAAGTAGGAAACCATTGTTTCACTGCCTCGCGCTAGGAAACTGCTGTTTATCCGCCTCAAGCAGTACTACCGCTCCCTTTGGAGCGGTACTACCGCTTGACCTAGAGCGGTACTACCGCTCCCTTTGGAGCGGTACTACCACGGACAGGTCACGGTACTACCGCGGACAGGTCACGGTACTACCGCTGTATGCCAATTTCCATCATTTTCCTACCTCACCTTGATCTTTTTGTTGTGCTTGTTGGCTTATGCTCTTTCTTTCTGGTTGCTTTGCGTTTTCTTGTGTTTGGCTCCAGGTGATGACCCTTCCGAGCAGCAAGGTCGCCGTATCAACCCCGGGCGTGCCACATCAAAACGCTACCGTACCTCTGAGCCTGCCGGTGGTTCCTCGAGCACCCAACCACCTCCAGCAAGTGCATCTGCAAGTGTTCCTCCACCTCCTAAGCATTCGAAGCGGGCTGCCCAGAAACCCAAAGGGAAGACTGTGACTGAGATGACAAACAAGGAGTTTTGGGAGAAGCGTTGCCGCAACCCCTATGCGGTGGCCCAAGAACCCACTTTGGTCAACCGCACGTTCTGGAACCGTTTTCAGTTTGCCATCTACTTCGATGTGATCAAGGCCAAGAAGAATCTTTTTGTTGATGTTCGCTCCATTGATACTGATGCTATGGAGAAGGACCCAGAGTATTTTGGCGAAGCTCTTCAGATGTGCACTCAGCTGAACATTCTCATGATCATGCAATTCAACAAGGATTTTGATGCGGATTTGGTAGCTCAATTCTATGCCACCGTCCATCTTGGGACGGACATCGATAGGACTCTGACATGGATGACCAATGGCAAGCTGCTTTCTGTCAAGTGGAAGGCTTTCATGGAGTTACTTGATGTGGTGGATACCGGGCTTGAGACTCCTGTCGGTTTCCGTCCTCACCGCAATGTTACATCCACCCACAAGCAAGCCCTTTGGCCCTACTGCACTGTGAAGGTTCACCCGGTGACTGAGAAGAAGACCTATGAGCTATCTCCGTATCTGGACATTCTTCATCGCATTTTCCGTGAGACTCTCTTCCCTCGGATCGGGAATCTGGATATGGTACACTCTTACCTCGTGGACATGCTACTTTTCTGTCAGCATGAGAAGGAAGCAAGCACTGGAGAGAGCCTGGATATCTCTCATGTCATGTGGTCTGAACTTCTATCTGCCGTGTCTGAGCGCAAGTGTCCTATCTATGGTCCATTCATCATGAGGCTCATTGAGAGGGCCTGGGCACACACTTATCCCAGAGTATTGCTAGAGACTGGAGACTTGGTGTCTCATGAGATCAAGCGTCTGAGGAAGAAGGACAACTGGAAAGCGCCTCACACAGGGGGTCCGTTTGCTACTGCTGCCATAGGGGGTCCATCTGCTACTGCTGCCACGGGGGGTCCGTCTGCTGCTGCTGCCATGGGGCCCGAGGGTGAGGCTGCTACGGATGATCATGAGGAGAACTTTGGCCCCTCTAGTGCAGAACCGTCATGGGCCCAGAAGCTTAAGCATAAGATGAAGAAGCTTTTCTGCATGGAGTCTCATGGTCAGTACATGACTCATGTGGCGGAGAAGCATGCCAGGACGCGCCACAAGGAGCTCATGCGTCAGATGGGAGCTACAGTTACCAGTGGGTCTGAGGGTCAGATCACTGAAGAGGAGGACTGGATTCATCAGAACTGTCACTGGACCGACTCCGATGCCGAGCAGTTTTCGACCCACGATGAAGATGCAGAGATGTGATGTTCGAGCTCTTCCTCCTCCCATCACCTGGAGTTGTAGTGTCACTCTATGCCCTTTTTGGTGTCTCACTGCCAAAGGGGAGAGAGTGTAGGGACTTTGCTTCTTGTGGTTTGTTTGAGTCGTCTTGTGGTTTCTTGCGTGTTTCTTTTGGTTTGGTTTGGTGTGAGACCTAAGTTCTAGACATATGGTGTGAGACATATGCTCCCTATCGCTACCTTATTACTTATGTCTTTTTAGAGTACTGTAGGTTATTATGAGATGCATGCTTGCCATGTCTATTCACTTCTCTCATAGATCATGTGCTTAGTATTGTTGGACTATAAAATATAGGGGGAGTGTTGATCCGAATGTGTGTGTCGTGCCATCTCTTGGTGCACACATTCTGGGGGAGCCCGTCTATATTTTATAGTTCTTAGTTTACTTCATCTCATTTCTTTTCCTTGCGCAAATCCCTAGTTGTCATCAATCCACCAAAAAGGGGGAGATTGTTACGGCATATCTCTCTCAAGGTAGTTTTGGTGATTGATGACAACATGTTGGCGGACTAATCTAGTGCTTTGAATTATTCTCAGATTCTCCCCTGGCACGAGACGCCTTCTTTCCCTCAGAGTGTATTTCAAGACGGTGTAGCTCTTTCGTTTCTTTCTCGGTGGACTAGTTGCGTAGAGGGCACCGTACTATCAAGAGGGGGTCCGCTGGGGTTTTGCATGGGTGGAATCTTCACGTACACATCAGCTTCTCACCCTCCGAGTTTTTCCTGTCCATTGAAGAGATCTCTCCTCTCTTCCTTGTCCTGTCTGGGTCTGAGCGGCAGTACCGTGCACCCAGCGGTAGTACCGCTGAGAAGCCACAAGCGGCAGTACCGCTCCACAGCGGTAGTACCGCCGTGGCTCCACAGCAGTAGTACCGCTGGGGGCCTGACACCTCCGCCTGGTCCTCAGCTTCTTTGAGGGATCGCTTCTCCCTCTCTCTCTCGCCCCAGCGGTAGTACCGCACCGCCTGCGGTACTACGGCTGAAGGGTCACAAGCGGTAGTACCGCTCCACAACGGTACTACCACCCTTGACCCCACTGTCATAGTACCGCTGGGAAGTCTGGCTCCTACCGCCTCGATTCGAGAGGTCCTTTTCTCGTGTCGGGTTTTGTGGCACTAGTCACGGTTGTAGTGGCGGTAGTACCATTCCTGGAGCGGTAGTACCGCCCTACCACCGCGGTAGTACCGCAGTTGGAGCTTTTCCCTTTTAGTCTCCTCAGCGCGGCAGTACTGCTTGATGGCGCGGCAGTACCGCTACCTTGGCGGTAGTACCGCCCCCTCTCCGCGGTAGTACCGCCCTGTGCGGGCTGGTTGGTGGGGGGCAACGGGATTGTTGCCCCCACTATAAAAGGGAGCCCCCCTTCTTCTTCTCCACCTACCTCTTCTTCTCTCTAAGCTCCATTTATTGCTCAAGCTCCATTAAATACTCCAAGCTTCATTTTGCCCGATCTATCTCCTTAGCCAATCAAACTTGTTGATTTGCTCGGGAGTGGTTGAGAAGGCTCCGATCTACACTTCCACCAAGGGATTTTCGATTCCCCCACTCATCCCTAGCGGATCTTGTTACTCTTGGGTGTTTGAGCACCCTAGACGGTTGAGGTCACCTCGGAGCCATATTCCATTGTGGTGAAGCTTCGTGGTCTTGTTGGGAGCCTCCGATTAAGTTGTGGAGATTGCCCCAACCTTGTTTGTAAAGGTTCGGTCACCGCCTTCAAGGGCACCAATAGTGGAATCACAGCATCTCGCATTGTGTGAGGGCGTGAGGAGAATACGGTGGCCCTAGTGGCTTCTTGGGGAGCACTGTGCCTCCACACCGCTCCAACGGAGACGTACTTCCCCTCAAAAGGAAGGAACTTCGGTAACACATCCTCGTCTTCACCGGATCCACTCTTGGTTATCTCTTACCTTTACTTGTGCAAGCTCTTTAGTGTTTGTTCCCTTGCTTGCTTGTATGCTTGTTGTCATTACATCATATAGGTTGCTCACCTAGTTGCACATCTAGACAACCTACTTTGATGCAAAGTTTAATTTGGTAAAGAAAAGCTAAAATTGGTATTTGCCTATTCACCCCCCCCTCTAGTCAACCATATCGATCCTTTCACAGTCATTTCTCGCTATTCAATTGTTCCGGAGTGCTCAAGATATCTCGAAGATTCGTGTTCACACTCTGCATTCGTTCAAGATCGTTCGAGGGTGCTCCCTCATTCAAGCCATTTATTTCAACCGGTGGAATCTCTCTTTTCAAGCAATCATTCCAACGGTGTATCTTTTCAGTGGGCCATAACCCACAGGTCTTTTTCTAGGAGCTTACCCGACTCTTCTTATTTTCCTGGAGTTATTCTCAAATTGTCTTCCAAGTTTGACGTAAGAATGATTCATCATCAGTCAAATGCTTTTTCTCCAAGATCTTTATTTTTTCATCGGTGGTTCGACCTTTCTAATTTTCATCCCGGAGTATCTCAACAATTTGTTGGTGTTTCTCGTCGTCATTCTCAGATTTGAAGACCGAAGAAGAGTTTCTCTTTAATCTTGCTCCATTCTCTTCAAGATTCGTGATTCTAGCTTGTTGCCATCCTCTCATAATTATTTTCGATTGTGGGAATTCTTTTCACCTATCCGGAGCAATTCAAGAGTCTTCTCAGTTTGTTATCCGGAGTTCATCAATTCAGGGTTATTCATTCTCAGCTTTCAGCTCTCGTTCTCCAAATCTTACTGGTGCATCGTTCAAACATTCTCTTATCAGCTCGTGATCTTTTCGTTCTCATGTATCTAGATTGTCTCAAGTATCTTCGTTCATTTACAATTCTTACCCGGTGATTAATCCCTTTACTTCGTTCATTTTTCAATTCATACGGTGGATCATTCAAGAGCTCTATTCTTGGGTTATCATATCAATTTATTCGTTGTTTCAACCCTTCTGGTGGTTCGTTGAAGACCTTCTTAAGTTTGCGCTATATCTCTCTTAATCCTTGCTACGAGAATAAGTTGTGTGCCAAATCCATTTGCTCGTCATCAATTAAATTGGTGAAGGATACGCATAACATAATTCTTATTTTTGCTTCATCCAAGTGATCTTATTCTTCTTTCCGAAGTGGTCCATCATATCACAATCTCGGTTCGAAATGCTTATCTTTTCTTCTGGTGTTCCAAGTTTCCACTTTATTTCATCGCGAAGCTCCATCTAAATCATTGCAAGGATTCACCTTGTGTTTTCAACTTCTCTTTCTTTTCATTCCTTTGTTTACCGTAGTTCTTCATGAAGGTTCTACATGATGGTTCATCAAGGGTTTAATTCCTTCTCGAAGTTTTCATCGAGATTCTTTGAAGGAGCTCAAGAATTCTTCATTTTGCAATCTGGAGTGCAATTCTTTTCTTTCGTATCATTGGAGGTGGTATTACGTCATTCTTGATAATTTGAGTTCATGCTTCATGATTCACATGTTGTTAAGAATGAGGTATTTTAAATCCATCAATCTCTTCATTGGAGTTATATTGGGTTATATTTCACCTAAAGCCTTCCCTAAGGATTGTGGCCATCTATGGTGTTTATAAATGACCCAAGTTCTTCTTTTATCCTACCGGTGAGATAGTTTCTCGTCGCCTTGGTCATACCAATCCAATTCTTTTTCCCGTGAGTGGCAGGTTGTCACCTCATAATTTGAGATGTATTCCATAAGACCATATCAAGCTTATCTTTTCGTTGTTGATAATCCAACAATTCCGTTCTAGCCTTGGTTGTAAGCGTGCGCTACCAAGATCTTGTTTTCTACTTCGTTCATTCCATTCCATTCTATCTTTTCTTCCGGAGGCTTTGTGATGTTGCTCTCTTCTACCCTTCTTCTTGTTCTTGTCAGGACCTTGTTCTTTTCATGCCTATCCATTTAATCGGAGTGTGGTTCCATTTTGCTCAAGTTCTTTTCGCCTTATCAAGCCTGGCATCTCTTTTCAACCGGAGTACTGTCGGAGATCTTTCTTACCCCTTGTTCCATTCATTCAATAGTTCCGGAGGCAGCGTGTTGTGATTTCATCAAGTATCTTCTCATCTTACCAAGTTCTTATTCAATTCCTGTTCTTTTCAATCGGAGTGCGCCCGAAGTTTTTCTTCCTTGTTCCTCTTTTCTAACGGAGTGTGTTCAACTTCGTTCATCTCCGTTGTTTTCTTTTCTCGAAATGGCTTAACCTTTTTTCAAGGTTCTTTGGTTTCACTCATTTGTCAAAGAAGCAACTTAGCTTTACCTCTTCTCTTTCTCTTCCATTTTTCCCTCCGGTGCCATTCTAGATCTCGGGACGAGATCCTCTCATAGTGGTGGAGTGTTGTAACGCCCCGAGACCGATGTGCCAGGTGTCCTCCAGTTATTCGCTATTGTTGCCTTGTCATTGCTTGCGTGTCATGCATCTCATATCATGTCTCCATGTGCATCGCATTTGCATACATGTTCGTCTCATGCATCCGAGCATTTCCCCCGTTGTCCGTTTTGCAATCTGGCGCTCCTATGTCATCCGGTGTCCTTTTCTACCTCTTTTCATGTGCAGGTGTTAAACGTTTTCGGATTGGACCGAGACTTGTCATGCGACCTTGGTTTACTACCGGTAGACCGCCTGTCAAGTTTCGTGCCATTTGGACTTCGTTTGATACTCCAACGGTTAACCGAGGGACCGAAAAGGCCTCGTGTGTGTTGCAGCCCAACACCCCTCCAAAGTGGCCCAAAACCCACCTAAGACCTCTCCATCATCTTGGTCGTTCGATCACGATCGCGTGGCCGAAAAGCGCACCTCATTTGGACTCTCCTAGCTCCCTCTACCTATATAAACACCTCCCCCTCCGAAATTCGCGGACAAAACCCTACCCCAACCTTCCCCACGCCGCCGGACATTTCGTCCCGCGCCGCTGGACACGTCCGTCGCATCGCCTCCAGCCAACCCGCGCGCGCCACGTCACCTCGCCGAGTCTTCTCTCTCTCCTCCCTCCGCCGCGGCCCGCCCGGCCCACGGGAGGCCCTCCCGGGCCCAGATCTGTGCCGCCCGCGCCCTTCCTCTCCTTCGTCGCGCCGGCAGCCCCCGCCATTCGCCGGAACCTCGCCGCCAGGCAGCTCCGCCGGCCGCCCCCGTGCCGGAGCCGCCCGTCACCTCCCGGAGCTCCGACCTGCACCGCCGTGGTCATGCGCCGACGACCGCCGCCGCCTCCAAGCTCCCTCGCGCCCTCGAGTTCCCAGAGAATGCCACCACCCGCCGCCTCTTCTCCGTTCCGGCGAGCTCGTGCCGCCGCCCTTGGTTCTCGTGCGCCGGTGGCTACAGTAATGGCGAGATCCGGATCGTCTAAGGGTTGACTTCTTCGTCCCTAACCCTAATTTTTATGCAATCTTCATCATGCCATAACTCTGCATCCGTAGCTCCGATTCATGCGTGTAGCATATCAAAATGTTTGTCTCGACGAGTACATCATTTCATCTCATTGCATCATTTTCATTAGAGCTCATCTTGATGCCCGAAATGCTGTTGGAAGAGAGCTATGTGATGAATTTGTCAGATCTGTTTCAGCAAATGGCATTTTTTCATTTTTGCCATCATTAATGTATGCATGCTATGATCCTGAGCTCTACATGTGTTTTGATGTATGCCATGCCATCTTTACATGGGTGTATGCCATGTATTTTTGTGATCTTTGTGGTGACTAGCACAAGCATGCAAAGTAGCTTACTCAATGATGCTGATTTCAGGGACTTAGAATTTCACAAAGTCCTTGTCCTGATTTTGTTTTTATGCCATACGTTCATGTTGTTTCCTAGTGATCCGTGCCTCTTTTGAGGATAATCAGTAAGGATGTTTTGTAGATATTGTGGTGCTCTATCCATCCATGTCTTTGTTTGCAATTTTGGAGCACCCTAGCTTGAGTCAATCGAGCTCTACTTTTGCTATAAAATGTTCCTGGCAGGTTGTTAACATGTTTAGCGATTTTGTCGAGCTTGTTGTTGTTGGCCCGTGCATGCTATGTTGTTGTTCTTGCCATGTCTAGCTTATATGCCATGTCTTCTTGATGGGTGTATGCTTAGTTTGTCATGCCATGCCTTGTAGTGAGTGCATTGAGCTCGTAAACATGCCTACTTGTTAACTGTTTTGCCATGCTCCAGTTTTTCACAAAGTCTGAATCTGTTTGTGTTTTTGCCATGTTCGCATGCTTGTAATTGTATTTTCTGATCCCTTTTGGCTCAAGGTCACTAAGGTACTTTTGTTATATGCTTAGAATAGCTTCATACCATGCCTTGCTTTGCCATGATATGTTCCTGTAGCTTGTAGTTTTCGTTCTCTAAACATGGCTTCCTGATGATAAATTTCTGCCATGTTGCTTATTTCACTAAGTCTGAAACCTGTTATCATTTGCACTTTTGCCATGCTTGTTTGAACCTGCTATTGAGTGAATTAGCGGTAGCTCAGTGTTCATCTTTTGTCAAGCATCATGAGTGGATCCCTGACATGTATTTTGTTGTCATGTTTGAGTGATGTGGCATATTTATCTTGATGCATTTAGTTGGTCACTTGCTGATTATCGCAGACCGGTGCCATATTTGTTTTGCTTGCCATTTCCAAACCGTGCATCCGATTCCGGTGTTCTTTATGTCGATTACAACCGAAATCACCTCATCTTTCCAGTGGCACTCTTGGTTTTCCAAGTTCAGCCCAGGTTCAATCATTCCTTTCCAAATCATGCATATGCGTCAGATACCGCATCCCGCATATCATACCATGTTCATGTGTTGGTTGTTTACTATGTTGTGTGATTCTTTCCGGTGTTGCTTCTTCGGGTTGGTTCCGATTACGACGCGTTTGTGAGGACCCATTCGACTACGTCTATTTGTCTTCTTCATGGACTCGTTCTTCTTCCTTGCGGGATTTCAGGCAAGATGACCATACCCTCGAAATCACTTCTATCTTTGCTTGCTAGTTGCTCGCTCTTTTGCTATGCCTATGCTGCGATACCTACCACTTGCTTATCATGCCTCCCATATTGTTGAGCCAAGCCTCTAACCCGCCTTGTCCTAGCAAACCATTGTTTGGCTATGTTACCGCTTTGCTCGGCCCCTCTTATAGCGTTGTTAGCTGCAGGTGAAGATTGGAGCTTGTTCCATGTTTGGAACATGATTATTTGTTGGGATATCTCAATATCTCTTATTTAATTAATGCATCTTTATACTTGGTAAAGGGTGGAAGGCTCGGTCCTATGCCTGGTGTTTTGAAGGAAATATGCCCTAGAGGCAATAATAAAGTTATTATTTATTTCCTTATATCATGATAAATGTTTATTATTCATGCTA
The DNA here is from genome assembly GCA_034509565.1 of Triticum monococcum. NCBI lineage: Eukaryota > Viridiplantae > Streptophyta > Magnoliopsida > Poales > Poaceae > Triticum > Triticum monococcum. Next base: position 578,094,421 of record CM067847.1, read on the forward strand.
GAATTGTATTAACCGGAAACATAATACATGTGTGAATACATAGACCAACAGAGTGTCACTAGTATGCCTCTACTTGACTAGCTCGTTAATCAAAGATGGTTATGTTTCCTAACCATGAACAAGGAGTTGTTATTTGATTAACGAGGTCACATCATTAGTAGAATGATCTGATTGACATGACCCATTCCATTAGCTTAGCACCCGATCGTTTAGTATGTTGCTATTGCTTTCTTCATGACTTATACATGTTCCTATAACTATGAGATTATGCAACTCCCGTTTACCGGAGGAACACCTTGGGTACTACCAAACGTCACAACGTAACTGGGTGATTATAAAGGAGTATTACAGGTGTCTCCAATGGTAGATGTTGGGTTGGCGTATTTCGAGATTAGGGTTTGTCACTCCGATTGTCGGAGAGGTATCTCTGGGCCCTCTCGGTAATACACATCACATAAGCCTTGCAAGCACTGCAACTAAATAGTTAGTTGTGACATGATGTATTACGGAACGAGTAAAGAGACTTGCCGGTAACGAGATTGAACTAGGTATTGGATACCGACGATCGAATCTCGGGCAAGTAACATACCGATGACAAAGGGAACAACGTATGTTGTTATGCGGTCTGACCGATAAAAGATCTTTGTAGAATATGTAGGAGCCAATATGGGCATCCAGGTCCCGCTATTGGTTATTGACCGGAGACGTGTCTCGGTCATGTCTACATTGTTCTCGAACCGTAGGGTCCGCACGCTTAACGTTACGATGACAGTTATTATGAGTTTATGCATTTTGATGTACCGAAGGTTGTTCGGAGTCCCGGATGTGATCACGGACATGACGAGGAGTCTCGAAATGGTCGAGACGTAAAGATTGATATATTGGAAGCCTATGTTTGGACATCGGAAGTGTTCCGGGTGAAATCGGGATTTTGCCGGAATACCGGGAGGGTTACCGGAACCCCCCGGGAGGCTAATGGGCCTATTGGGCCTTAGTGGAAAATAGAGAAGAGGCAGCCCACAGCCTAGCCGGCGCCCCCCTTTTCCCAAGTCCTAGTAGGACTAGGAAAGGTGGGCCGGCCACCTCTCTCTCTTTCCCCCTTCCGGGAATCCTAGTTGGACTAGGATTGGAGGGGGAGTCCTACTCCCGGTGGGAGTAGGACTCTCCTGCGCCCCCACCTTGGCCGGCCAGCCCCTCCTCCCTTGCTCCTTTATATACGGGGGCAGGGGGCACCCCAAGACACACAAGTTGATCCTTGAGATCGTTCCTTAGCCGTGTGCGGTGTCCCCTGCCACCAAATTCCACCTCGATCATACCGTTACAGTGCTTAGGCGAAGCCCTGCGTCGGTAGTACATCAAGATCGTCATCACGCCGTCGTGCTGACGGAACTCTTACTCGACGCTTTGCTGGATCGGAGCCCGAGGAACGTCATCGAGCTGAACGTGTGCTAAGAACTCGGAGGTGCCGGAGTAACGGTACTTGGATCGGTCGGATCGCAAAGAAGACGTACGACTACTTCCTCTACGTTGTGTGATCGCTTCCGCAGTCGGTCTGCGTTGGTACGTAGACAACACTCTCCCCTCTCGTTGCTGTGCATCACCATGATCTTGCGTGTGCGTAGGAAATTTTTTGAAATTACTGCGTTCCCCAACAGTGGCATCCGAGCCTAGGTTTTATGGTTTGATGTTATATGCACGAGTAGAACACAAGTGAGTTGTGGACGATACAAGTCATACTGCCTACCAGCATGTCATACTTTGGTTCGGCGGTATTGTTGGTTGAGACGATCCGGACCAACCTTACGCATACTCTTATGCGAGACCGGTTCCCTCGACGTGCTTTGCACATAGATGGCTTGCGGAAGACTGTCTCTCCAACTTTACTTGAACCAAGTGTGACTACGCCCGGTCCTTGAGAAGGTTAAAACGGAGTCTATTTGACGAACTATCGTTGTGGTTTTGATGCGTAGGTGAGATGAGTTCTTACTTAAAGCCCGTAGCAGCCACGTAAAACTTGCAACAACAAAGTAGAGGACGTCTAACTTGTTTTTGCAGGGTATGTTGTGATGTGATATGGTCAAGGCATGATGCTGATTTTATTGTATGAGATGATCATGTTTTGTAACTAAGTTATCGGCAACTGGCAGGAGCCATATGGTTGTCGCTTTATTGTATGCAATGCAATCGCGATGTAATGCTTTACTAGATTACTAAACGGTAGTAATAGTCGTGAAAGCATAAGATTGGCGAGACGACAACGATGCTACGATGGAGATCAAGGTGTCGCGCCGGTGATGATGGTGATCATGATGATGCTTCGGAGATGGAGATCACAAGCACAAGATGATGATGGCCATATCATATCACTTATATTGATTGCATGTGATGTTTATCCTTTTATGCATCTTATCTTGCTTTGATTGACGGTAGCATTATAAGATGATCTCTCACTAAATTATCAAGAAGTGTTCTCCCTGAGTATGCACCGTTGCCAAAGTTCGTCGTGCCCAGACACCACGTGATGATCGGGTGTGATAAGCTCTACGTCCATCTACAACGGGTGCAAGCCAGTTTTGCACACGCAGAATACTCATGTTATACTTGACGAGCCTAGCATATGCAGATATGGCCTCGGAACACAGAGACCGAAAGGTCGAGCGTGAATCATATAGTAGATATGATCAACATGACGATGTTCACCATTGAAAACTACTCCATCTCACGTGATGATCGGTTATGGTTTAGTTGATTTGGATCACGTGATCACTTAGAAGATTAGAGGGATGTCTATCTAAGTGGGAGTTCCTAAGTAATTTGATTAACTGAACTTAAACTTATCATGAACTTAGTACCTGATAGTATCTTGCTTGTTTATGTTGCTTGTAGATAGATGGCTCGTGCTATTGTTCCGTTGAATTTTAATGCGTTCCTTGAGAAAGCAAAGTTGAAAGATGATGGTAGCAATTACACGGACTGGGTCCGTAACCTGAGGATTATCCTCATTGCTGCACAGAAGAATTACGTCCTGGAAGCACCGCTGGGTGACAGGCCTGCTGCTGGAGCAACGCCAGATGTTATGAACGTCTGGCAAAGCAAAGCTGATGACTACTCGATAGTTCAGTGTGCCATGCTTTACGGCTTAGAATCGGGACTTCAACGACGTTTTGAACGTCATGGAGCATATGAGATGTTCCAGGAGTTGAAGTTAATATTTCAAGCAAATGCCCGAATTGAGAGATATGAAGTCTCCAATAAGTTCTATAGCTGTAAGATGGAGGAGAACAGTTCTGTCAGTGAGCATATACTCAAAATGTCTGGGTATAATAATCACTTGATTCAGATGGGAGTTAATCTTCCAGATGACTGCGTCATTGACAGAATTCTCCAATCACTGCCACCAAGCTACAAGAGCTTCGTGATGAACTATAATATGCAAGGGATGAACAAGACTATTCCCGAGCTCTTCGCAATGCTGAAAGCTGCGGAGGTAGAAATCAAAAAGGAGCATCAAGTGTTGATGGTTAACAAAACCACTAGTTTCAAGAAAAAGGGTAAAGGGAAGAAGAAGGGAAACTTCAAGAAGAACAGAAAACAAGTTGCTGCTCAGGAGAAGAAACCCAAGTCTGAACCTAAGCCTGAAACTGAGTGCTTCTACTGCAAGCAGACTGGTCACTGGAAGCGGAACTTCCCCAAGTATTTGGCGGATAAGAAGGATGGCAAAGTGAGCAAAGGTATATGTGATATACATGTTATTGATGTGTACCTTACTAGAGCTCGCAGTAGCACCTGGGTATTTGATACTGGTTCTGTTGCTAATATTTGCAACTCGAAACAGGGACTACGGAATAAGCGGACACTAGCAAAGGACGAGGTGACGATGCGCGTGGGAAACGGTTCCAAAGTCGATGTGATCGCGGTCGGCACGCTACCTCTACATCTACCTTCGGGATTAATATTAGACCTAATTTGGTGCCAGCGTTGAGCATGAACATTATATCTGGATCTTGTTTAATGCGAGACGGTTATTCATTTAAATCAGAGAATAATGGTTGTTCTATTTATATGGATAATATCTTTTATGGTCATGCACCTTTGAAGAGTGGTCTATTCTTGTTGAATCTCGAAGATAGTAATACACATATTCATAATGTAGAAGCCAAAAGATGCAAAGTTAATAATGATAGTGCAACTTATTTGTGGCACTGCCGTTTAGGTCATATCGGTATAAAGCGCATGAAGAAACTCCATAATGATGGGCTTTTGGAATCACTTGATTATGAATCACTTGGTACTTGCGAACCGTGCCTCATAGGCAAGATGACTAAAACACCGTTCTCCGGTACTATGGAGAGAGCAACAGATTTGTTGGAAATCATACATACCGATGTATGTGGTCCGATGAATATTGAGGCTCGCGGCGGATATCGTTATTTTCTCACCTTCACAGATGATTTAAGCAGATATGGGTATATCTACTTAATGAAACATAAGTCTGAAACACTTGAAAAGTTCAAAGAATTTCAGAGTGAAGTTGAAAATCATCGTAACAAGAAAATAAAGTTTCTACGATCTGATCGTGGAGGAGAATATTTGAGTTACGAGTTTGGTGTACATTTGAAAAATTGTGGAATAGTTTCGCAACTCACGCCACCCGGAACACCACAGCGTAATGGTGTGTCCGAACGTCGTAATCGTACTTTACTAGATATGGTGCGATCTATGATGTCTCTTACTGATTTACCACTATCGTTTTGGGGTTATGCTTTAGAGACGGCCGCATTCACGTTAAATAGGGCACCATCAAAATCCGTTGAAACGACGCCTTATGAACTATGGTTTGGCAAGAAACCAAAGTTGTCGTTTCTTAAAGTTTGGGGCTGCGATGCTTATGTGAAAAAGCTTCAACCTGATAAGCTCGAACCCAAAGCGGAGAAATGTGTCTTCATAGGATACCCAAAGGAAACTGTTGGGTATACCTTCTATCACAGATCCGAAGGCAAGACATTCGTTGCCAAGAATGGATCATTTCTAGAGAAGGAGTTTCTCTCGAAAGAAGTGAGTGGGAGGAAAGTAGAACTTGACGAGGTAACTGTACCTGCTCCCTTATTGGAAAATAGTACATCACAGAAAACTGTTTCTGCGACACCTATGCCAATCAGTGAGGAAGCTAATGATGATGATCATGAAGCTTCAGAACAAGATACTACTGAACCACGTAGATCAACCAGAGTGAGATCCGCACCAGAGTGGTACGGTAATCCAGTTCTGGAAGTCATGATGCTAGATCATGATGAACCTACAAACTATGAAGAAGCGATGGTGAGCCCAGATTCCGCAAAGTGGCTTGAGGCCATGAAATCTGAGATGGGATCCATGTATGAAAACAAAGTATGGACTTTGGTTGACTTGCCCGATGATCGGCAAAGCAATTGAGAATAAATGGATCTTCAAGAAAAAGACTGACGCTGACGGTAATATTACTGTCTATAAAGCTCGACTTGTCGCGAAAGGTTTTCGACAAGTTCAAGGAGTTGACTACGATGAGACTTTCTCACCCGTAGCGATGCTTAAGTCTGTCAGAATCATGTTAGCAATTGCCGCATTTTATGATTATGAAATTTGGCAGATGGATGTAAAAACCGCATTCCTGAATGGATTTCTGGAAGAAGAGTTGTATATGATACAACCAGAAGGTTTTGTCGATCCAAAGGGAGCTAACAAAGTGTGCAAACTCCAGCGATCCATCTATGGACTGGTGCAAGCATCTCGGAGTTGGAATAAACGCTTTGATAGTGTGATCAAAGCATTTGGCTTTATACAGACTTTTGGAGAAGCCTGTATTTACAAGAAAGTGAGTGGGAGCTCTGTAGCATTTCTGATATTATATATAGATGACATATTACTCATTGGAAATGATATAGAATTTCTGGATAGCATAAAGGGATACTTAAATAAAAGTTTTTCGATGAAAGACCTCGGGGAAGCTGCTTACATATTAGGCATAAAGATCTATAGAGATAGATCAAAACGCTTAATTGGACTTTCACAATGCACTTACCTTGACAAAATTTTGAAGAAGTTCAAGATGGATCAAGCAAAGAAAGGGTTCTTGCCTGTGCTACAAGGTGTGAAGTTGAGTAAGACTCAATGCCCGACCACAGCAGAAGATAGAGAGAATATGAAAGATGTTCCCTATGCTTCAGCCATAGGCTCTATCATGTATGCAATGCTATGTACCAGACCTGATGTGTGCCTTGCTATAAGTTTAGCAGGGAGGTACCAAAGTAATCCTGGAATGGATCACTGGACAGCGGTCAAGAACATCCTGAAATACCTGAAAAGGACTAAGGATATGTTTCTCATATATGGAGGTGACAAAGAGCTCACCGTAAGAGGTTACGTTGATGCAAGCTTTGACACTGATCCGGACGATTCTAAATCGCAAACCGGATACGTGTTTACTTTAAACGGTGGAGCTGTTAGTTGGTGCAGTTCTAAACAAAGCGTCGTAGCAGGATCTACATGTGAAGCGGAGTACATAGCTGCTTCGGAAGCAGCAAACGAAGGAGTCTGGATGAAGGAGTTCATATCCGATCTAGGTGTCATACCTAGTGCATCGGGTCCAATGAAAATCTTCTGTGACAATACTGGTGCAATTGCCTTGGCAAAGGAATCCAGATTTCACAAGAGGACCAAACACATCAAGAGACGCTTCAACTCCATCCGGGATTTAGTCCAGGTGGGAGACATAGAGATTTGCAAGATACATACGGATCTGAATGTTGCAGACCCGTTGACTAAGCCTCTTCCACGAGCAAAACATGATCAGCACCAAGGCTCCATGGGTGTTAGAATCATTGCTGTGTAATCTAGATTATTGACTCTAGTGCAAGTGGGAGACTGAAGGAAATATGCCCTAGAGGCAATAATAAAGTTATTATTTATTTCCTTATATCATGATAAATGTTTATTATTCATGCTAGAATTGTATTAACCGGAAACATAATACATGTGTGAATACATAGACCAACAGAGTGTCACTAGTATGCCTCTACTTGACTAGCTCGTTAATCAAAGATGGTTATGTTTCCTAACCATGAACAAGGAGTTGTTATTTGATTAACGAGGTCACATCATTAGTAGAATGATCTGATTGACATGACCCATTCCATTAGCTTAGCACCCGATCGTTTAGTATGTTGCTATTGCTTTCTTCATGACTTATACATGTTCCTATAACTATGAGATTATGCAACTCCCGTTTACCGGAGGAACACCTTGGGTACTACCAAACGTCACAACGTAACTGGGTGATTATAAAGGAGTATTACAGGTGTCTCCAATGGTAGATGTTGGGTTGGCGTATTTCGAGATTAGGGTTTGTCACTCCGATTGTCGGAGAGGTATCTCTGGGCCCTCTCGGTAATACACATCACATAAGCCTTGCAAGCACTGCAACTAAATAGTTAGTTGTGACATGATGTATTACGGAACGAGTAAAGAGACTTGCCGGTAACGAGATTGAACTAGGTATTGGATACCGACGATCGAATCTCGGGCAAGTAACATACCGATGACAAAGGGAACAACGTATGTTGTTATGCGGTCTGACCGATAAAAGATCTTCGTAGAATATGTAGGAGCCAATATGGGCATCCAGGTCCCGCTATTGGTTATTGACCGGAGACGTGTCTCGGTCATGTCTACATTGTTCTCGAACCGTAGGGTCCGCACGCTTAACGTTACGATGACAGTTATTATGAGTTTATGCATTTTGATGTACCGAAGGTTGTTCGGAGTCCCGGATGTGATCACGGACATGACGAGGAGTCTCGAAATGGTCGAGACGTAAAGATTGATATATTGGAAGCCTATGTTTGGACATCGGAAGTGTTCCAGGTGAAATCGGGATTTTACCGGAATACCGGGAGGGTTACCGGAACCCCCCGGGAGGCTAATGGGCCTATTGGGCCTTAGTGGAAAATAGAGAAGAGGCAGCCCACAGCCTAGCCGGCGCCCCCCCCTTTCCCAAGTCCTAGTAGGACTAGGAAAGGTGGGCCGGCCACCTCTCTCTCTTTCCCCCTTCCGGGAATCCTAGTTGGACTAGGATTGGAGGGGGAGTCCTAGTCCCGGTGGGAGTAGGACTCTCCTGCGCCCCCACCTTGGCCGGCCAGCCCCTCCTCCCTTGCTCCTTTATATACGGGGGCAGGGGGCACCCCAAGACACACAAGTTGATCCTTGAGATCGTTCCTTAGCCGTGTGCGGTGCCCCCTGCCACCAAATTCCACCTCGATCATACCGTTACAGTGCTTAGGCGAAGCCCTGCGTCGGTAGTACATCAAGATCGTCATCACGCCGTCGTGCTGACGGAACTCTTCCTCGACGCTTTGCTGGATCGGAGCCCGAGGAACGTCATCGAGCTGAACGTGTGCTAAGAACTCGGAGGTGCCGGAGTAACGGTACTTGGATCGGTCGGATCGCAAAGAAGACGTACGACTACTTCCTCTACGTTGTGTGATCGCTTCTGCAGTCGGTCTGCGTTGGTACGTAGACAACACTCTCCCCTCTCGTTGCTGTGCATCACCATGATCTTGCGTGTGCGTAGGAAATTTTTTGAAATTACTGCGTTCCCCAACATGTTTTGTTCCACTCTTGCCGCCCTAGTTTCCGTCATATCGGTGTTATGTTCCCAGATTTTGTGTTCCTTACACGGTTTTGTTATAATGGGAACCCCTTGACAGTTCGCCTTGAATAAAACTCCTCCAGCAAGGCCCAACCTTGGTTTTACCATTCGCCACCTAGCCTTTTCTTTCCCTTGGGTCGGCCAGCCCAAGGGTCATCTTTATTAAACCCCCTCGGGCCAGTGCTTGTCTAAGTGTTGGTCCAACCCAGAGCACCGTGCGGGGCCGTCCCTTGGCAACTTGGGTTACGTTGGCTCCCGTACGCTTAGCTTATCCGGTGTGCCCTGAGAACAAGATATGTGCAGCTCCTATCAGGATTTGTCGGCACAGCGGGTGGTCTTGCTGGACTTGTTTTACCATTGTCGAGGATGTCTTGTAACCGGGATTCGGAGTATGATCGGTTTGTCTTGGGAGAAGGAATATCCTTTGTTGACCGTGAGAGCTTGTGATGGGCTAAGTTGGGACACCCCTGCAGGGTTATGAACTTTCAAAAGCCGTGCCCGCAGTTATGGCCAGATGAGAATTTGTTAATGTCTGGTTGTAGAAAACCTGAAGTTGATCTTAATTAAAATACCTCAACCACGTGTGTAACCGTGATGGTCTCTTCTCGGCGGTGTCCGGGAAGTGAACACGGTGTTGGAGTTATGCTTGACGTAGGTTGTTCTAGGATCACTTCTTGATCATAGTTGTTCAACCGTGCTTTTGCCTTCTCTTCTCGCTCTCATTTGCGTATATGTTAGCCACCAAATATGCTAGTCGCTTGCTGTAGCTCCACCTCATAACTTTTACCATTCCTATAAGCTTAAATAGTCTTGATCGCGAGGGTGTGAGATTGCTGAGTCCCCGTAACTCACAGATACTTCCAAAACCAATTTGCAGGTGCCGATGAAACCGTGCAGGTGACGCAACCAAGCTCAAGGAGGAGCTCGTTGAAGATCGTGTTCGTTATGTTGTTCCGTTTCCAGTTGATCAGTAGTGGAGCCCAGTTGGGATGATCGGGGATCTGTGTAGTGTTTGGGGTAGTCTTCTTTTATTTTGGTTCTGTAGTCGGACCTTGAGTGTATCTGGATGATGTAATGCTTTATTCATGTAATTGTGTGAAGTGGCGATTGTAAGCCAACTATGTATCTCTTCCCCTTATGTATTACATGGGTTGTGTGAAGATTACCTCACTTGCGACATTGCTTTCAATGCGGTTATGCCTCTAAGTCGTGCTTCGACATGTGGGAGATATAGCCGCATCGAGGGCGTTACATGTGGCCCCCCTGATGCTCCGATTGCCCTAATTTCTGACCTATAAATTTTCATATATTTCAAAACCCTCGGAGAGAGACGAGAGACAATTTTTTCGTTGTCGTAAGCCTTTGTTCCGAAGCGATCCCATATAGAGGCCTTTTCTGATACTCTGCCGGAGGGGGAAACCCTTAGGAAGGCAATATTCATCAACCTTGTTGCCTCCATGATGATGCGTGAGCTGTTCCTTCAGGGTCTGCGGGTCCATAGTACTCCTTCCATTCCTTTATGTAAATTGTATTATTTTTGGCACGGTGACCAAGGCACATAATTATATACAATTTAGGAAGAAATTACCCTTAGCTAATTTGTTGATTAGCGAAAGTAAATCATTTAAGCTAAGAAAGGAAGAGATACATGCAATCGGAAGAGAGATACCTTCCATTTTTCTCTCTAAATGGAGAGATACATGCAATCATGGGAGATATACTTCCCTTTTACCGGAGGGCTAAAAACGGTATTGCGATGAATTAGAAGAAATGCACCTTATATTGTGGAACTTTATGAAAAAACAAATACACCTCATATAAAGGAGCGGAGGGAGTAGTAGCTAGATGGCTCTCTCTCTTGATCTTCAATACAATGATCTCTTATGAGATCAATCCGATGTAATTCTTGCAGTGTGTTTGTTGGGATCCGATGAATTGTGGGTTTTTGATCAGAATTATCAAGTGAACTATTTGAGTCTCTTGAGATTTACTTGCTATGTAATTTTATAACTTTGTACTTCTCCAATCTATCCGTCTATTTTGTCCAAGTAGATTGATTTATCTTCAGCGGGAGAGGTGCTTTGTGGTAGGTTCAATCTTGCGTTAGTCTCACCCTATGATAGGAGGGGCGAAGGCACGTATTTGTATTCTTGCTATTAAGGATAAAACAAAGGGGTTCATCCATATTAATTGGTCTTACTTCGTCTACATTATATCATCTTGCTTAACGCGTTACTTTGTTTGTATGAACTTAATACTTTGAGATGCATGCTGAATAGCGGTTTTGGGGTGGAGTAATAGTAGTAGATGCGGTTGGATTAATGGTTTACTTGTCACAAACGTAGTGCCTATATATTGATTATGCCTTGGATGATCATCATAGCTATGCACAATTCTGTTAATTGCCGAGCAGTATTTGTCTACCCACCGATATTATGCTTATAAGAGATATGCCTCTAGTGAACCTATCCCCCCGTCCATTCTCACTTATTACTAATAATTCATACAATTATCTTGTTATTTTATTTTATTTATTTGCCTATCACTACCAGATTTGATATTTGCAACTAGCAAGAACAAGGGGATTGACGGCCCGCTTGCCTTTGTTGGGTGCAAGCATTTACTTTTTGTGTGTGTAGGTACCATTCACGTTATTTGTGTGTCTTCTTCTTCTTGCTCAATAACCTTGGTTCTTTACTGAGGAAAATACTATCTACTACGTACTATATTGCTTCACCCTTCCTCTTGGGGAAATCCAACAACTCCATCACAAGTAGCAGAAGAATTTCTGGCACCATTGTCGGGGAGATTTCACCAAACAAACCAGGTGCCTTCGCACAAACTTATCAATTTTCTTTTTTTTATCTTCATTGCCTTTTGCCTTTTTATTTGACGTCTTGTTTTATTTACCAAAAAATCAAAAATACCAAAAAAGATTGTGTCACTATATTTGCTTGAATTGCTATCCTGTCTACCGCTGAAAATACCATACTTTGTGATTTCTCGAGTACTAGTAACAATGATTTCATCAGTAATCCTATTTCTTCTCCCGCCACTAGTGCGGAATCTTATGATATTAAAGTTGCCTTGCTAAATCTTTTTATGAAAGAACAAATTTCTGAAACTCCTAATGAAGATGTTGCAACCCATCTTAACACTTTCGTTGAAATATGATATATGCAAAAAAAAGGAAGATATGGATAATGATATTGTGAAACTGAAATTATTTCCTTTCTCTCTTAGAGATTGAGCTAAACGATGGTTTTCATCTTTACCGAAAAATAGTATTGATTCATGGTCAAAGTGTAAAGATGCTTTCATTACTAAATATTTTCCTCCTGCTAAAATAATATCTTTGAGGAATCAGATTATGAATTTTAAATAACATGAGAAAAAACATGTTGCAGAATCTTGGGAAAGAATGAAATTGATGCTCAAAAATTGTCACACACATGGATTGAACTTATGGATGTGATAGTACAAAACTTTTATGTCGGACTAAACTTTGTTTCAAGAAACCTTCTAAACTCAGCTGCAGGTGGAACATTCATGGGAATTACACTTGGAGAAGCTACAAAGCTCCTCAATAATATGACGGCAAATTATTCCCAGTGGCACACCGAGCGTGCTCCAACTGGTAAGAAAGTAACTTATGTCGAGGAGATTTCCTCTCTAAATGAAAAGGTTAATGTTATTATGTCCATGCTTACTACTAAGAGTGATTTCATAGATCCAAATGATGTTCCTTTCTCTAATTTGTTTGAGAAAAATAATGATGCTATTGATGTGAATTTTATTTTAAGGAACAATTTCAATAATAACGCTTATAGAGGGAATTTCAGTAATCCTAGACCATATCCTGGCAATCCCTCTAACAATTATGGTAATTCATATAAGAATAATAGGATACCGACTGAACTTGAGAACACTATTAAAGATTTTTATTAGTTCTCGAAAAGTTTCAATGTTATGGTTGAGGAAAATTTGAGTAAAGTTGATGATATGTCTAGAAACGCGGATAGGCTTGTGCATGATGTGAATATTCTTAAAATTAATTTTTTCCCACCTCATAAGGATGAAATTCCTGAACCTTTACGACATCCAAGTCTCCATTGATTACAATAGAAAAAATGTTTGATATGCTAAGAGCTAGAAGAGAACAAGTGGAAAGAGAAGCTGAATTGAGTTTTCTAGTAATAATGATGAAGATGTTAAAACCATTGGTGTATCATCTATTAAATCTTTATTTAAAAATATTAAAACTGATGATGATGGACCGAAGACGAGTCAATGTTAATTAAAATATGTCCCAATTGTTCGGAGGGTGATTATCCCTTATAACATAGAAGGTAGGGGGACCTAAGGTACTCTATAGAAGGCGTTCCCCTCCACTTGGACAGGGTTCACACTTTTTGTAATCCCCCATCTATACGAAGAGAAAGAAAGGCTCCTAGAGCACAAGACGTAGGGTTTGTTACTCTTCTAAGGGGGACCTGAACCTACAAAAATCTCTCTGTATCACACTTTACCTAGCGAGATCGAGCGTATTTCCTACCCCTCTCTCGTACTTTTAGAGTCTTTACCTCGCAACAATTTTCTCTATCTTGGATCTTGATGAAGATCTGCATGCCACCTTAGAAGGGGCATGAATGAGCGTTGCCGGGGAAGCAGCTAGAACTGCCCCGCCAAGCAACACTGCCACGACCCGTGCTTGACGAGTTTGTGAGACCCTGGTCTTCACGGACCGACATAGAATTACCCTAAGTAAAAATGAAACAAGTTTTAAAGTTATATGACTGCTTTTTTTGCGAGAAAACTTCCAATCTATTCATTCACAATCATGGCAGTACAAGAAACATCGGAGATAATGAAAATTACAACCAGGTCCGTGGACCACCTAGCGACGACTACTAGCACTAGAGCAAGCTGAAGGCACGTCGTCGTCATCGCCCCTCCCTCGCCGAAGCCGGGCAAATCTTTTTATAGTAGACAGTCAGGAAGTCGTCATACTAAGGCCTCATAGGACCAGCGCACCAGAGCAGCAACCATCGTCGATGAAGAAAGTCGTATATTGAAAGGATCAAGCCTATAAGCACCCAAACGAAGATGAACGAAAACCGGATCCAAACAGATCCACCGAAGACCAACACCGATCGTATCCCGCGAGATCCGACAGCGACACCCTCCACATGCCCCCCAATGAAGCTAGACGCACCATCGGGACGAGGATAGAACGTGGAAGACATTATTCCTACTTTGGGACATCTCCGCCATCGTACAACCCTAACCAAGATGATAAACCTAACAAGAACGAGAACGGGGTCCCTCCCACCGGCGTGGGGCCGAGGTCGTCTGCACCTCCATGGCCCGAAAGGCCATCGGAGATGAGGCGGACCGGCGGTGGCGCCGGCGGAGGAGGAAAGACTTTTCTTGTGATGGAGGAAAGAACTTGACTTGTAAGGATGGGAAAATGCCAAACGAAGACCGAGCTTCATGGATGCCTTTATTTGAAAACTTTAAAATTCAAACTTTTTAGTTTAAAAAATTCTAAAAATAAATACACATAGCTAGATACATAATATACATGTGTGCAAATTTTTAGGTGGAAATACAATAAAATGTGAGCTACACAAAAAAGATAAATCTGGAGCTTTTTAGCATACTAGTCAATGTGTACATGCAATGCACCTTAATTTAGAAATATATTAAGTGCATGCGGATATTAAGTATGATATTATTTACGTGTTATTATGTGATTAGCACTATATTTAGCATGAAATTAATTACATGCTAAACGTGTTGAGCGCTCGACATTGAAGCAGTCTAGGTCGTTGGATTGACATAATTTGATGGCTAAGATTAACTGGATCTGCCCCTTTGGGTCTTTTCATATTGGTATAGATGTATTGTTCATCTTTAAAGTCCATGATTTTGTTTTTTTGTGCAGCTCGCAATTCAAGGTATTTCATCTTGAAATTTTTCACACATACACTTTACATCCTTGCATACATGTGTAATTTTTTTAGAATTTTTTTAAACCATAATTTATGAATTATGAATTTTTCAATATAAAGAGCTTTATGGAGCTCGGTCTCCAAAATACCCTACTCGTAAGGATCGATGTATATAACTGTTATTGATAACGATTTTTTTCTAAAAACAGAGGAACTACAGTTTTGGAGATTGGTTAGTCCGCCCTCCCAATATGGTGGAATTTTTGATAATTAAGTTTTGAAGATGGGCCCGGAGATGAATTGGAGTTAAGTCAAAGACGAAACAAAGGTTTAAATCTTTGTTATTGGGGTAATTGCAATTATACGAGAACGACCTTTACTAAGAATAGACGAACTACAAAGTTGACCCTCGCTATTCTCGCACACCGTGGCAGACGGCACCGATCAAACCCGTCCACTTGTGCATTATTAAAGAAAAGAAAATCTCTATCAATCAACTCGTCGTCACCCTGGAGTATGATTCTCCAACGGCCCTTCATTCTAGGTAGAAGCACTACGTACATTTGATCAATCCCTTCACACTTCACAGACCTTGCACATCCATGGAGCAAAACAGTACGCTTCTTCGGCGCGTGCTGCAGAAGGCAGCACGAGCAGCAAGAACCATTGCTTACCTCCGCCCATCTCCTCCGACGCCGTCACCGCCCTGCCGCCATCTCCCACCGAGCCTGCTGGACTGCACTGACGACGACGACGACGGCGGGTCTCCGAGCTTCCACACGGCGGCGAGCACGCCAGCCGAGACGCCGCCGTCCGTCCGCTCCAGGACGGACAGCCCGGGCGCCGCCGACATCAACAGCCGCGCCGCGGAGTTCATCGAGAGGTTCCGGCGCAACGCGTCCCTAGAGCTGCGGTACTGCTCCCCGGTGAGCCCCGCCAGGCCGCCAGCGTCGCCGGACACCTACTTCAACCTCTCGAGGCTGCACGGCCCGGCGCTGGCACATGCGCCGCCGATGTGCGGGAGGAGCCCGCCGGGGGCGAGGGCGAGCGCTACGTCCATCAAGTGGCCGAGCAGCACGTGCCTTGGAAGGAGGCCCACTGTTCAGGTGTAGCAGTAGCGGTGAGCCGGTGATGATCCGCATGCAAACCGGAAGAGTCGGGTTCGATCGGTGGACAAAGTCTGGTCAGCCGTGGCCAAAAACTGGGCAAGACAAAGTTCAGATAAAGCTCTGGTCGCTAGTTAGCAAGGTCTCAACTCTCAAGGACCCTCGATCGCCACCAAGATGGTTTTGTTTTCACGAACTTTTGCTCTCTTTGTTCATATTGTGACTATTTCCTTTCGATCTCTATGAATAGCAGAGGGTCTCTCTTTTGCTACGGATCCACGTTTTTTTTTGAAAGGAGGATAGCCCCCTGCCCGGATGCACAAAAAATGATTTAATTATATTGGATTAGTATATAAGTATATAATGTATCGGACTAGTAACGCTCCCTCCGATCCAAAATAAGTGTCAGAGTTTTGAACTAAGTTAGTTCAATCTGAGTTCAAAACCACAACTAATGCACGTGAACATTGTGGAGAAGAAGTTTCATCAAGCAGCCAACATTGTACTTGCATAACTGTGGCAGGGATGGAAGCACCATTGCAAGATACTTCCCCCGTCTCAAAATAAGTGTCTCAAACTTAATACAACTTTATATTATTTTGGGAAGGAGGGAGTATAATTTTTTTATCTCTCCAAACTGAAGGAGTCAAATGGGTTCTAAATGGTTGAGGGAGATTGGGGTGGAATGGGAGAGTGAACTCGGCACCACCACCACTAACTCAAATTTATAAGGTTGCATGTGTCGGTGTCAAAACCGACGGATCTCGGGTAGGGGGTCCCGAGCTGTGTGTCTAGGATCGATGGTAACAGGAGACGGGGGACACGATGTTTACCCAGGTTCGGGTCCTCTCTATGGAGGTAATACCCTACTTCCTGCTTGATTGATCTTGATGAATATGAGTATTACAAGAGTTGATCTACCACGAGATCGTAATGGCTAAACCCTAGAAGTCTAGCCAATGAATATGGTAATGAGTATATGTGGTGTCCTTTCCGGACTATCCCCTTCGGTTTATATAGACACCGAGGGGATCTAGGGTTTACATGGAGTCGATTACAGAAGAAGCAATTTTCGGTCGCCAAGTTTGCCTTCCACGCCAAGTAGAGTCCAATCCGGACACGGTGCGGTCTTTGGCCGTCATGTCTTCACAGCCTATCAGCCCGGCCCATGAATAATAGGCCGAACGCCCGAGGACCCCTTGGTCCAGGACTCCCTCAGTAGCCCCTGAACCTGGCTTTCAATGGCGAGGAGTCCGGCGTGCTGATTGTCTTCGGCATTGTAACACGGGTTCCCCTTTCTCCGAACTCCAAGATAGTCTTCGGATGCAATGATAGTATCCTGACCTGTTACGCACACCATACACAAACCGCAGAGAGAATATAATATTTGCACGAATCTAATCTGTTGACAACTTTTTTCCAACACGACATCACGTCTGTCCGGTTATAATTTCTAACCATTTTTCTTCTGCCATTCCACGCTTCAAGACGTGGTTGCTATTGGCACGTCTTGTCGAAACAGAGATCGTGCCCCCCTTATTGCGGGATTCTCATCAATGCGGGCATGGGTAACTCAACCGTGCCGTTTATAAAGCCCTAGGGAACAGGCGAATCCTAAGGCGAGTGAGGAGGCGTTTAATATTTGCTGCCTTTATAAGGGGATAAGGATTCCCTCTTCCTCTCCTCACGCTCTCTCTCTCTGTCTCTGCCTTTTCGATCTCAAGCTCCAACGCCCAAGTTCTCATCTCCTTTGCACTCAAGCAACCATGTCCGGATCTGGTGGTCAGGGCAAGTGGATGGTCTCCTCCGTCAAGGAGGAGGACATTACTAAGCTCCGGGCGGCCGGATATTTGGCGAAGGAGATCGCCCATCGTCTGCCAGCCGAGGGACAAGTCGTCCCCACGCCGGAGCCCACAGAGAGGGTAGTATTCATCCCCCATTTCTTCTGCGGGCTAGGGTTTCCACTCCACCATTTCATCCGCGGGCTGATGTACTACTACGGGATAGATTTTCATGATCTGTCCCCGAATTCCTTCCTCAACATCTTGGCGTTTATCGTCTTGTGCGAGGCCTTCCTCCACATCCATCCCCACTTCGGGTTGTGGCTCAAAGTCTTCAACGTGAAGCCGAAGGTGGTGGACGGTCAGCACGCGGAGTGCGGAAGGGCCATGGTGAGCAAGCTATCCAACGTCTCCTAGCCCAAAGGCACCTTTGTGGAGACAGTAAAGGAATGTCAGAAGCAGTGGTTCTACATTACAGAACCTCGCGGCACCACCTGGGCCGCAGCTGCCGAATTCCGCTCCAGTGCTCCCATGCGACTCACCTCCTGGGTCGAGAAGAGTCCGGACTGGTGTTCACCTGGCGAGCTGATAGCGCTGCAGATGCACGTTCAAAGCATGGTGACCAAGGACGTCAAGCTCGTTGACGTTATCCAAGTGATGCTAATCCGCCAGATTCTTCCATGCCAGCGCCGAAGCCGCCCTTTATGGGAGTTCAATTCGAAGAAGCACCAGACCCTGAAAAGGCTCTTCGATACTTCTCACGAAGGGGCCTGGAAGTTGCTCTGTAAGGGCAACGAGAAGCCACCGACCACGGACTCAGACCGTGGTCACAATTTTCACCGCCCCGCCAACGAGGTATGTTGCTTTTGACGTATTCCCAATCTTGAATGTTTCAAGGATGATGTATGAGATCTTAGTATTGCTCTCTCAGGACTGGGTGGAGAGGGCGAAGCGGATCCAATGTCTGACTCTGCTGCCCGAAGAACCAGCCATCCCGTGCTTGGCGAAGATGCTGGTACCGATGCCATATACAACGCTGGAGAAGAAGGCCAAGAAGAAAGCCAAGGGGGCCAAGGGTGGCCCCCGTCGCAAGGGCACTTCGGACGCGACGTCCGAAGACGACGAGGCCCATTCCTCTGTCCCTGAGGACAACAACAAGGAAGAGGAGGAGGAGGAGGAAAACAACCCTCCTCCCGTGGAGAAGAAGAAGAAGAAGAAGAAGAAGAAGAAGAAGAGGGTGGCCTCGGCACATCTGGAGGCGAAAGCGCCCAAAAAGGGGAAGGGCGCCCCAGCGGTCGACACCGCGTGGGACTTTGACAGTAGCCCGGAACATCGCCCCCGTACTAGGCCCCAGGCCGCATCGTAAGTGACATGACTTATTTATGCGCACATCCGACCCTTTCTTTTTATTATTCTAACATGGTTAATCCACACTATTGCAGTCCGGCCCGTGACCTTATCCAGCGATCCTCATCCGGAGGTTCGTTGGCTCCGTCGGAGATGGAGAGCATGTCGCCACCACCTGCTTACTCCCCCGGGGCCAAGGACGACACCGAAGTGTTATCCCGGAGGACCGCTCCGAAGGGAGGAGCCCAGGACGTTGTCCGGGAGGCGCCACAAGGCGGAACCTCCACTGCCGGACACATGGGGGAGTCAATCCCCATGGAGACTGGCAGAGAGGGCTGTATCAAGTTCGTCCCTCCGCCGAATACGATTCCGGAGACCAATATGGCTCCGGAGTCGGGCGAGCAACCAACTTTGAAGGAGGGGGGTGTGTCGCCTCCACTGGTGGCTCCTGTCCATCCAGGAGCGCCAGATGACCTGATGGGGGCGCTACGAAGTGCCTCCGTTGTGGATGAGCACTATATCCTTATGGATGCGGTGATCGAGAAGGTTCAGTCCGCCAAGAGCGAATTGAATGAAGCCTGCAGCAGCCTGTTAACAGGTTTCGAGGTAAGAAAGAGAAAAGCCCCGTATAGTTCGTAGCCCCTGAGATGCTGTCCGGTGTTCGGCGAGGAGAACCGGACAAGGGATCAATACTTAATTAAAAGAGGCTGACTGAATATGTATCGATAAGCAGGCGTCCTTGTTGGCCGCGACTGTAACGCCCCAAGACCGGAGCTTCAGATGCCTTCCATGTTTCCGGGTTTCGTCGTGTGATTTGTTTGGTTCATCGTTTTCATCTTTGCATCATGTGCATTTGCATCATGTCATCATGTCATCATGTCTTTAACCTTTGCATCTCAAATCAAATAAATAAATCGTATGGATTTTCAGTCCATTTAAAACGAGGGAGTTCACCTGGTGATTTCTCTATATAACATATCCTCCTAATAATTATGGAGCTATTATTAAATATTCCATTCTTTTGGAATTAACCCTTGACACACTTGCAAATAAATCCCAATGGCTTGGTTATCTCAATTCTTGGTCTCCGACTTGCCCTCTTTTTCTTTTATCGTTTTATCGAGGCTCTTCCTAAATGTTCAACATTTTTGGAAACTTTGGATCCCTACTCCTTTCAAACGAGTTGAATTAAATTCAAATACATTTGAATTTATTCTTTCAATCTTGGTCTTTCTTATTTTTCTCGGTCCTAACATATTTTTGTGAGTCCGGGAAAATAATCCGCGCGTCCAACGTCCTCCCCTATCCTCTCTTTCTTTTCTTCCTTATCTCTGTTTTTTTCTTTTGAGTGGGAGAGAGGGTGCCCAACAGGCCATTTAGGCCCAACTGCACCTCAGGCGAGCCGCAGCCCACTTGGGCCTCTCTAGGCCCACCCCAGCGCTGGCCTCTAAGGCCCAGCCCCCACCTACAGCTAACCCTAGCGCCAGGGAGCTTCTCCCCTCGCGCCGCCACAAGGACGGGGAGCCCGATCCCATCTCCCCTCCTCACCTCTCGTTCCTTCCTGTAGCGAACCCAGACCCGCTCGATCCCCATCTCCAGCGCCCACGCTCCTCTCTCCTCTCGCCCGATCCATGGCCTCTCCCTTCCTCTCGCTGCCGCCTCATCTCGCCGGTTCGTCGTCGTCGTTTTTCACAGGAGCAACTACTCACATGGCCGCTAGCCCCCGCAGTGCCGGCCGACCTGCCGCCGCCATCGCGAGCCTGCGCCCCCGCCGGCTACCAAGCCCCTCGCCTCGCGTCTCTGTTTCTCCTCACGTCGCACGAAGCACTCCCGCGCCGCCAGTGAAGGCCAACTCTGCGGCACCTCCGGTCGTTGCCGTCCAGGACGACCCCAAGCTCCTGCTGCAGTCGCTGCCCAAGCCGTCCTCTCCGGCCAACTCTGCTGCGCCTCGCCCCTTCCTTTGCTCCCTTTCGTCCTCCTCCTCGTTGCTGCCATAGCCACAAGCCGAGGCTTGCCTCGCCACCCCTTCAACCGTCCTGTGCCCGTGGTCGCGCATCACCATTTTTGCTACTTCTATGAGCATGTGGCCCTTGTTGGACCGAACGCCTCCGTCCCCAATCCATCAAGTTCCCCGGAGCTCACTTGGACACCAAGTACAACGATGATCCGCGAAGACCCTAGCTGCGCCAAGTTCCTCTTCGACCAACGTACAACTACCGGTGCACTCCTCAAGTCCGACTACAACATGAACAACTACCTTCTCCGAAGAACCGTACCCGGACCGTCAAGCACCTTCTCTGAGGATTTTGCCAAGTACCATGACATGACGACCCTCGAACGCGTCAAGTACCACTACCGTCAAGTACCTCTTCGCAAGACCAAGTTCCTCTACGACATGTGTACGACTACCGCCGCCGTGATTTTTGACAAGACGTCGTGAGCCTCTACTTCCACTACCGCTCCGATGATTGCCGATGAATGATAGGACGACTACTTCGACTACCGTCGCGTGAACCACTACTTCCCTCGACGTCCGAGAACGTCTACTTCCCCTACACCGCATCAAACTCGAACCCCTCCGATAACGCACGCTTCGAAGGTATAACCGCCGGAACGACGTCCGTGAACGAATGCATGTGTGATGTATGAGTTGCTCGTGCTTGCTCCGTGCTCGAATTGTCGGTGCACGTTGCCCCTCTTTTGCCTTGTCACCATCGTCGACTCATGGGACACCCGGTATCCAGGAGTGGCCCACCATCTTTTGCACGCATCCGCACACTTCTCCTTTGCATCGGTATCTCAATCGAGTTACCGGAACCGGGACGTTGCCGTGGCACCGTTTCGTTATCGTTGCCGTGGCACTCCTTTTCTTTTCCGCCATGATGACAAATGCTTATTAATATGCTCTTATCAACGTTTCCATAAATACTGCATAAAACTTGCGCATGTCATTCACATCATGATAATAACATTTAAATGTTTAAAATTGTTGTTCCTATCGAGATATGTGCAGCTCCTATCGAGATTTGTCGGCACATCTGGGTGGCTTTGCTGGACTTGTTTTACCATTGTCGAGGATGTCTTGTAGAACCGGGATACCGAGTCTGATCGGAATGTCTCGGGAGGAGGTCTATTCCTTCGTTGACCGTGAGAGCTTGTGATGGGCTAAGTTGGGACACCCCTGCAGGGATTTGAACTTTCGAAAGCCGTGCCCGCGGTTATGGGCAGATGGGAATTTGTTAATGTCCCGTTGTAGAAAACCTGAAGTTGACCTTAATTAAAATGCATCAACCGCGTGTGTAACCGTGATGGTCTCTTTCCGGCGGAATCCGGGAAGTGAACACGGTGTTGGAGTTATGCTGGACGTAGGTTGTTCTAGGATCACTTCTTGATCATACTTTTATCGACCGTGCTTTGCCTTCTCTTCTCGCTCTCATTTGTGTATGTTAGACACCATATATGCTAGTCGCTTGCTGCAGCTCCACCTCATACCTTTTACCTTACCCATAAGCTTAAATAGTCTTGATTGCGAGGGTGTGAGATTGCTGAGTCCCCGTGACTCATAGATACTTCCAAACCCAGCTTGCAGGTGCCGATGAGTTCGTGCAGATGACGCAACCAAGCTTAGGAGGAGCTCGATGAAGATCTTGTCCTTTGTGTTGTTTCGTTCTAGTGGATCAGTAGTGGAGCCCAGTTGGGGTCGATTGGGAACCTTGTCGCATTTGGGGTTCTTCTTTTATTTTGGTTCCATAGTCAGACCTTATTTGTATCTGTTTGATGTAATGCTTTATTCATGTAATTGTGTGAAGTGGCGATTGTAAGCGAACTATGTATCTCTTTCCCCTATGCATTACATGGGTTGTGTTAAGATTACCTCACTTGCGACATTGCTTTCAATGCGGTTATGCCTCTAAGTCGTGCTTCAACACGTGGGAGATATAGCCGCATCGAGGGCGTTACAGCGACCTCGCATGCTACCGAGGCCTCCGAGCCGAAGCGGAGGCTGGAGCGGACCGAGAACGAGCTCGGCGAGGTTAAGGTTCGGTGTAAGTGCATCTAGTGCCCCTTAGTGATTTTGGTGTGTTGAAGACTTATAGGTTAAGGGACTAATGCGTTTGTGAGTGTACACAGGTCTATAAGTCTATGAGGAGTTTGATATTTACAGAGAAAGTCGACCCCTAAAAATGAAGTTCTTTGACTGAAGACTTTGGATTTCTGAAGACTTTCTGAAGACTTTGAAAGTGAAGAAATTGGTGTGATCTTGAAGACTTGGTATTCATTTGAGGAACATGAACCGTGAAGACTTTTATTTTCGTAGTTTCATTTTCTCTTTCTTGAGTCATAGGAAACACCGTACTGTTAAAGGGGGTCAAGGAAATACGAAGGAAAAATTTCCATGTGATGCTGAACTCAAAATCCTACACCTACCAATCCCTTCGAGTGAAGCCATTGGAAATCTCATATAGTTCAGTCATATTCTTCATTGACAGAGACGAAGTTCTTCTGGTCTCTGAGGAATTTGTTCTGACTGAGGAGTTAGGAATTCGCTAGTGCGGATTGCCTACACAGTGAGGAACATGATAGCCCTAAGGAATTTGATACTCAAATTTCCGACCGTTGATGTGCTATTCGCCAGCTGTCCCAAAATATCTACCCACCTAACGGTCATATCATTGAAGGACATTTATGTCTTATCATGTCGGGCTGCTCCGTAGGCTATAAATAGCTGCCCCCTACAACCACTAGCTGGTTGGCTGCTCCGAGAGAAACTGACACTTGTCATTTGAGAGCATCCCATCCTCCGAGGACTTTGAGTGAAAATTATCAAGTGAGGAAAACCCAAACCCAAACACCTACAAACCCCAATGATTGAGCATCACTAAAGAGATTGATCCTACATGGATCCGACGCTTGTTACCTTTGAAGACTATGCATCTTCCAGACGGTTAGGCGTCATGGTCTAGAGCATCCAAGAGGAATTGTGGATCACCAAGTGACTGAGTTTGTGAAGGTTCGAAAGTCACCTGAAGACTTACCACGAGTGATTGGGTGAGGTCTGTGTGACCTTAGCTCAAGGGGAATATGGTGAGGACTGAGTGGTCTGAACTGCGTGTTCAAGACTGGGTGCCCGGGACTGTGTGTCCTCAGGTTTAAATACCTAGCCGCCCTAACCAGACGTACAACTGTCACAGCAGTTGGAACTGGTCTACCAAATCATTGTCTTCACCAAGCTACCTGGTTCCATTTCCTCAACCATTCCATTTCCTCATTTATGTGTTGAGTGCTTGTTCATATCTGTTTGAAGACTTTGACTGAAGACTTTCTTAATTTCCTCAGTTCAATTTCTTCAGTCTGTTTGTCTTCATCCTGTGTCATCCTGTGTTTACGCTTTCTGTACTCTGTGCTTGTCTTCATTTCATCATGATGACCATGCTTCTGTTCTATTATGTTTACTTCTGAGTACTTATTCCACTGCAAGTAGTTCTCCGCTAAGGAATTTCCTCACCCTGAAATTCCTCAGTGAAGAATTCATAAAAATCGCCTATTCACCCCCCTCTAGTCGATATAACGCACTTTCAATTGGTATCAGAGCAAGGTACTCCCTTATTCTGTGTGATTTTGGTTTAACCACCTGGAGTTCTAGTTATGTCGACCGCAGGTATGATCAAGGTTTCTTCTTGGTGTCCTACCTTCGATGGGACGGACTACCCCTACTGGAAGAATAAGATGCGCATGCATCTTGAGGCAATTGATAACGATCTCTAGTACGTTGTGGAGAATGGTGTTCCCTCTATCACTCCCACCATCAATGCTACTGATGTGAAGAGATTCAAGCAACTCGGCTATCAAGCGAAGAATATCATATGTGGCCATCTGAGCAAAGGACAGTATGGCAAAGTGAGTGCTTTGGAGACAGCCAAGCTTATCTGGGACAGGCTGTCCAAGGTCAATGAGGGAGTCTCAACACAGCGTGACTCTCGACTTGATGTTCTTCAAAATCTCTTCAACCGCTTCAAAAGACTCGACAATGAAAATGTTCAGCAAACCTTCGATCGGCTCACTGACATCTCAAATGAGCTTCAAGCACTTGGTGCCGCCGATATCACCGACCATGAGGTGGTGAAGAAATTGCTGAGATCGCTTGATTCCTCATTTGATACCTTGACATTGATGATACAAGAATGTGGAGACTATAAGTCACTTGATCCCGCTGATATCCTCGAGAGATTAAACACAAATGAGTTTCAGCTTGCTGAGAAGAGATATCTCTATGGACCAAGCTATGGTAGATCACAGGCTCTGAAGGCCAAGGCGGTATCCGAATCTGATGATGAAGATTCTGACAGCAACCTTGGTGACCCTGAAGAACTAAGCCAGGAGCTAGCAATGCTCGTGAGGAAGTTCTAAAAGTTCTCAAAACGTGGTCGTTTTGGTAAATCCTCAAGAGGTAGTGACTTGAGTGCCATAAATGCAAAAAACCTAGAGACTACATTCAAGATTGTCCTCAATGGGAAAAGAAATCGAAGAAGAAGAAGAAGAAGAAGTGCAAGGATTACAGTTCTGATGGTTCAAAGAAGAAGAAGAAATCTTCAAAGTCCTCATCATCAAGACCCTTAAAGTCCTCATCTCACAAGAAGAGCAGCTCCAAGAAGGCTCGAGCATTCATCGGCAAGGAAATGGACTCTGAGGCTGAATCTGAAGAAAATGAGGAAGAGGAGGAATCTAAGGAGTCAGATTCTGGTGTGGCGAGCCTAGCCCTCACAACTGCTTTCGTCAGCAAGTCTATCTTCAACTCTGAAGAAATGGACCTCCCCAACACTACTGATGACGACGACGAGGACTACGCTCCCACCTATTGCTTCATGGCAAAAGGCTCAAAGGTACTCAAATATTCCTCCTTTGAATCTAGTGAGGATGAATCTGATGAAAACCTCAAACCCAGCTACTCTAAACTTGCTAAGATTGTTGTGAAACTGCAAAAGGCTATTGAAAAGGTTCAAAATATGCTAGATAAAAGCGATGATATGTTGGGTGCGGAAATGGATCGCACTAAACTCTTGACTGAAAATCTTCAGAGACTCCAGTCCAAGTTTGACAATCTTCAAGGTCATCATAACACTCTCCTATCTGATCATGAGAAGCTTTCTTATGAATTTCTTCAAAGAAAGCAAGATCTTGAACAGTTAAGAGTGAGTTATGAAGATCTTCAGAAGGGGCGTGATTCATTACTTGCTCAACAGATCATCGCTACTCAGGATGAATTTGTTCCTCCATGCTTGAAGTGCATTGAACGTGAAACTGCTAATTCTTCACCTGAATGCTCAAATACTTCCATTGCTGCAAATTCTTCAACTGCCTCTGCTATCACTAATTCCTCATCTGAGGACATAGCTAGTATTACTGATGATGCAGGGCTGAAGGAATTGTATATGACAGGCATGTACAAAAGCCTCAAAGGGCATCGGGCTCTCTGTGGCGTACTTAAAAAGCACATCCTCAACAGAAACCCTAGGAAAGAGGGTATTGACTTTGAGAGGAAAATCAATGCTGATGGGACCTACTGGAAACTTGAGGAGTATCCCAAAACCTCATGGGTTGCTACAAAAGGACCTTCAGTGGATCCATCTACCTTATCTGGCTTTACATGTGAATCTTCATATTCTTCTGATGAGTCAATTGACTCCAACTATAAACTGTTCAAAAATCAGAATGGTGAAGTATTTGCTAGATATGTTGGCACTAACTGCGGGAATGGTCCTCCTATGAAGAAAATCTGGGTTCCCAAAAGGTGCCTTGAAAATCTTCAGGTGAATGTCATCATGACACCACCTGTGAAGAATAGGAACCCCAGACCAAATTCTTCATATGGATCCAAGTCCTCACACGGACCAAACTCCTCACATGGATCAAATTCCTCAAAAGGATCAAAGTCCT
The DNA here is from genome assembly GCA_034509565.1 of Triticum monococcum. Classification (NCBI taxonomy): domain Eukaryota; kingdom Viridiplantae; phylum Streptophyta; class Magnoliopsida; order Poales; family Poaceae; genus Triticum; species Triticum monococcum. The sequence continues at coordinate 578,121,227 of CM067847.1, forward strand.
CATATGAACATCATCATGCTAACCCGTCTGTTTCACAGGGAAGATCTAAGGATTATGGATATGTGCATTATTCTTCAAATCATTATGTTCATAAGTCCTCGAAGAATTTCTCTGCTTACTCTTATGCTTATCCTAACCACTCTTATGTGAAACGAAGTGGATTGGCATCTATGCCACCTTTCTCTTATGGAGCTCGCAGAATGATGAACTCTTTGCCACCCCTTCAGATGTGGGTGGTGAAGAAAAAGAACTAACCTCTTAGGTCTCCAGACGAACTTAAACGTCTGATGAATTTGCTGGAGGCCTGAATATGCTTGAAAGGACGCAAGCTAATCATGAAGAAATGAATTTTCATTTCTCACGTCCTCATACTGTTTTATCTGTTCTATTGTTTGATGAAATTGATGTCATATTCTTCACCGATGAAGTATATGAGTTCGTAAGTTGAACTAATTCTTCTGCAGGATGATCAGCCCAAAGCCACTGAGTGGGTCCTCAATAGTGGATGTACAAATCACATGACTGGTGACAGGAGCTTATTGATGGACACTGCTTTATCTCCATCACATCTGAAGCACATCACCTACGCTGACAAAGGCAAAAGTAAGGTATTGGGTCTAGGTAAGGTTGCAATCTCAAAGGATCGACACATGGACAAAGTCATGCTTGTTGAGACCTTAGGGTTCAACCTCATGTCTGTCTCAATGCTTTGTGATCTTGATATGGTGGTTGTCTTTGGCAAGTATCGTTGTGTTGTGATCATGAAAGCTGACAATTCCAAAGTCTTCGAAGGCTTTAGGAGAGGAGATTTGTATATTGTTAACTTCTCTACAGGACCACAACCTGCTACATGTCTACTTGCAAAAGCTTCAGAAGGCTGGCTATGGCATCGACGACTTGGTCATGCTGGCATGAGGAATCTGCACACGCTCGCGAAGAAGAAGCATGTCCTTGGCATTGAAAATGTCAAATTCCTCAAGGATCACTTATGCGGAGCCTGTGAAGCTGGAAAGATGACCAAGGCTAAGCATCCAGCAAAGACTATCATGACTACTACTCGACCATTTGAATTTCTTCACATGGATCTCTTTGGCCCTACTCACTATGCCACATTTACCAATGCTGCATCCTTATATGGCTTTGTCATTGTTGATGATTACTCTCGATATACATGGGTCCATATTATCACTTACAAAACTGAAGTGCAGGAAGTCTTCAAACGATTTTCCTCGAGGGCTTCAACCAACTTTGGTGTGAAGATCAAACACATTAGGAGTGATAATGGAACTGAGTTCAAGAACACTGGACTTGATGACTATCTTGATGAACTTGGTATCACTCATGAGCTATCTACTCCCTATACTCCTCAGCAAAATGGCGTTGTGGAGTGCAAGAACAGGACTCTTGTTGAGATGGCCCGCACTATGCTTGATGACTACAAGACGCCTCCTCGCTTCTGGCCTGAGGCAATTGATACTGCGTGCCAAATCATCAACAGAGTATATCTTCACAAATTCTTCAAGAAGACTGCCTATGAACTCCTCACTGACAAGAAACCCAATGTGAGTTATTTCAAAGTCTTCGGTGCTAAATGTTGGATTAGAGATCCTCATCACAGTTCTAAATTTGCACCGAAAGCACATGAAGGTTTTATGCTCGGTTATGGTAAGGACTCGCACACCTACAGAGTCTTCAACACCTGTCATCACAAGGTTGTTGAAACTATAGATGTGCCGTTCGATGAGACTAATGGCTCGCAAAGAGAGCACCTACCTCCTGTGACAGGTGAAATACCTCCCGAGGAATCTATTAAGCTCAAGGCTACAGAGGATGTCATTCCTACTGAAGAATCTGCTGAAGAAGTTATTCCAGAACATGAAGAACGTCATGCTGGTGCACCTGAGGAAAATGGTGCTGAAGAAAATGTTGATCAAACTCCTCAACGTCAACCCGCTCATCCTCGCGTCGCAAATGAAGTGCAAATTGAGAAAATCATCAGCGACATCAACATTCCAGGTCCTCTCACACGCTCAAGACCTTCACATTTATCTAACTTTTGTGGGCACTTTGCTTTCATCTCGATCACAGAGCCCACTAAGGTAGATGAAGCATTTCTGGAGCCTGAGTGGATTCAGGCCATGCAAGAAGAATTACATCAGTTCGAGCTCAACAACGCCTGGGAACTAGTCAAACGTCCAGATCCTCGCAAGCACAATATCATCGGCACAAAGTGGATCTACCGCAACAAGCAAGATAAAAATGGCCTAGTGGTGAGGAATAAAGCACGACTTGTAGCTCAAGGCTACACACAGGTTGAAGGAATTGACTTCGATGAAACTTTTGCACCTGTTGCTAGACTTGAGGCTATTCGCATATTACTTTCTTATGCTAACCATCATGATATAACTTTATATCAAATGGATGTGAAAAGTGCATTCCTCAATGGTAAGCTTGAGGAAGAAGTATATGTTGCTCAACCCCCAGGTTTTGAAGATCCAAAGCATCCCGACAAAGTCTTCAGACTCAATAAGGCCCTCTATGGCCTCAAGCAGGCCCCTCGGGCATGGTATGATACTTTGAAGAAATTCCTCATGAAGAAAGGCTTCAAACCCGGTTCACTCGACCCTACTCTTTTCACTAAATCTTATGATGGTGAACTATTTGTGTGCCAAATATATGTTGATGATATTATCTTTGGCTATACTGACCAACGCTATAGTGATGAATTTGCCTATATGATGAGTGAAGAATATCAAATGTCTATGATGGGAGAATTGAAATTCTCCTTAGGTCTTCAAATTCGTCAACAACGCAATGGCATATTCATATCTCAGGAGAAATACCTCAAGGATGTACTGAGGAAATTCGGCATGCAGGATTACAAAGGCGTCAAAATTCCTATGCCCACTAATGGCCATCTGTGTACCGATGAAAATGGTATTGACTTCGATCATAAGGTATACCGCTCCATGATTGGTTCTTTATTGTACTTATGTGCATCTAGGCCAGATATAATGCTTAGTGTTTGTATGTGTGCCCGATTTCAAGCTACACCGAAGGAATCACACCATAAGGCTGTGAAGCATATTCTTCGATATCTAGCTCACACACCAACACTTGGATTATGGTACCCTGATACATGTCCAACGTATCTATAATTTTTGATTGTTCCATGCTATTATATTATCAACCTTGGATGTTTTATATGCATTTATATGCTATTTTATATGATTTTTGGGACTAACCTATTAACCTAGAGCCCAGTGTCAGTTTCTGTTTTTTTCCTTGTTTTAGAGTATCGCAGAAAAGGAAAATCAAACGGAGTCCAATTGACCTAAAACTTCACGGAACTTATTTTTTGACCAGAAGAAGCCCATGGAGTATCAGAGTTGGACCAGGAGAGTCCCGGGCTGCCCACGAGGCTGGGCGCGTGCCCACCCCCCTGGGCGCGCCCCCTGCCTCATGGACAGCCCGGAGGTCCACCGACGTACTTCTTCCTCCCATATATACCCATATACCCTAAAAACTTCGAGGGGCAGAATAGATCGGTAGTTCCGCCGCCAGAAGCCTCCGTAGCCACCGAAAACCAATCTAGACCCATTCTAGCACCCTGCCGGAGGGGGAATCCCTCTCCGGTGGCCATCTTCATCATCCTGGTGCTCTCCATGACGAGGAGGGAGTAGTTCTCCCTCGGGGCTAAGGGTATGTACCAGTAGCTATGTGTTTGATCTCTCTGTCTCTCTCTCTCGTGTTCTTGAGGTGGTACGATCTTGATGTATCGCGAGCTTTGCTATTATAGTTGGATCTTATGATGTTTCCCCCCTCCACTCTCTTGTAATGGATTGAGTTTTCCCTTTGAAGTTATCTTGTCGGATTGAGTCTTTAAGGATTTGAGAACACTTGATGTATGTCTTGCGTGGGATACCCGTAGTGACAATGGGGTATTCTATTGATCCACTTGATGTGTGTTTTCGTGATCAACTTGCGGGTTCCGCCCATGAACCTATGCATAGGGGTTGGCACACGTTTTCATCTTGACTCTCCGGTAGAAACTTTGGGGCACTCTTTGAGGTCCTATGTGTTGGTTGAATAGATGAATCTGAGACTGTGTGATGCATATCGTATAATCATACCCACGGATACTTGAGGTGACATTGGAGTATCTAGGTGACATTAGGGTATTGGTTGATTTGTGTCTTAAGGTGCTTGAGGGAGTCTTGGATTAGGGGGTGTCCGGATAGTCAGACTATACCTTCGGCCGGACTCCTGGACTATCAAGATACAAGATCAAAGACTTCGTCCCGTGTCCGGAAGGGACTTTCCTTGGCATGGAAGGCAAGCTTGGTGATACGGATATGTAGATCTCCTACCATTGTAACCGACTCTGTGTAACCCTAGCCCTCTCCGGTGTCTATATAAAACCGGAGGGTTTTAGTCCGTAGGACAAAAAACAATCATACCATAGGCTAGCTTCTAGGGTTTAGCCTCTCTGATATCGTGGTAGATCTACTCTTGTACTACCCATATCATCAATATTAATCAAGCAGGACGTAGGGTTTTACCTCCATCAAGAGGGCCCGAACCTGGGTAAAACATCGTGTCTCCTGCCTCCTGTTACCATCCACCTAGACGCACAGTTCGGGACCCCCTACCCAAGATCCGCCGGTTTTGACACCGACATTGTTGCTTTCATTGAGAGTTCCTCTGTGTCGTCACTTTTAGGCCCGATGGCCCCTCCGATCATCAACGACGATATGATCCAGGGTGAGACTTTTCTCCCCGGATAGATCTTCGTATTTGGCAGCTTTGCACTGCGGGCCAATTCGCTTGGCCATCTGGAGCAGATCAAAAGCTACGCCCCTGGTCGCAGGTCAGATTTGGAGGTTTAAACTACACAGCAGACCTCCGCAGAGACTTGATCTTTGACGGATTCGAGCCGCAGCCGAGCACGCCGCACTGTCACGATGGGCATGATCTAGCTCTGCCGCCGAACAGTGCCCTGGAGGCCGCACCCGCATCAGCTCTGACCCTTAATTCGGAGCCAACTGCGCCAATTGAGGATGGGTGGTTGGACACCGCCTCGGGGGCTGCAATCTCTACGGCGATCGAGCCGAACACCAGCCCTATTCTCTGCGAAGCCCGTGACTCCAAGGAGCCGGACTCCTCTCCAAACTCCGAGCCCTCCGTGCCCCTACCGATCGAACCCGATTGGGCGCCGATCATGGAGTACACCGCTGCGGACATCTTTCAGCACTCGCCATTCGGCGATATTCTGACTTCACTAAAGTCTCTCTCTTTATCAGGAGAGCCCTGGCCGGACTATGGTCAACAAGGTTGGGATGCGGATGATGAAGAAATTCAAAGCCCACCCACCACCCACTTCGTAGCCACTGTCGATAATTTAAATGACGTGCTTGACTTCGACTCCGAAGACATCGACGGTATGGACGACGATGTAGGAGATGAACATGAACCAACGCCTATATGGCACTGGACAGCCACCTCATCTCATGATGTATACATGGTGGACACACCCAAAGGAAGTGACGACGAGGAACACAGGGATGCAACGAGGGGTCGTTCACTCGAAAAGCAATCAAAGCGGCGACGTAAGCGCCGCTCCAAGCCCCGCCTCAATAGAGACAGCAGCCATACAGACCTAGCTATAGAGCAGGACGAGCCGGCGGACGACGAACATGCCTTCGAGCAACCGTCCGAACAGGGCAACTTGGATAAACAAACCGAACACCCCGTCCCCGGCGAAAACAACAGTCCGGACGACCTTACGCCGGATAGGCTTATGGAGCAGAAGAACCTCTATGAAGGGCTCGTCGCTACTGCACGTAGCCTGAAAAAGCAGAAGCGGAAGCTCAAAACTGCGGAAGATGCACTCAGAATCAGATGGAGCAAAGTACGCAACACCGCAGACAAATATGGCGGCAGTCGCCGCACAAAAAGCTATCCAAAGTGAAAGCTACTGCCTGAATTTGACGAGGAGGCCTTAGAGCCCCCGCAATCAAAAAATAGGAAAGCCACCCGGTCGGATAGATGACCGCATGGCCAGCATGGAGCGGCAAGCGGCGACGCACATAAGCCGGCACGCGATCCACCAAAGGATCCGCATCAAAAAGATGGCCCAGCTAGATCTATCTACGGGCCAAAAGAGCAAGCTCTAGTAAGCAATGCAACACAACAAATATCCGAACATCATGGCACACCCAAATACAGGGGTGCCGCACACCCCCTATGTTTCACCGATGAGGTGCTGGACCATGAATTTCCAGCGGGATTCAAGCCCGTAAACATAGAGGCGTACAACGGAACAACAGACCCTGGGGTCTGGATCGAGGATTATATCCTCCACATACACATGGCCAGAGGAGATGACCTCCATGCCATAAATACTTACCCCTCAAGCTTAAAGGGCCAGCCCGGCATTGGCTCAAAAGCCTTCCCGAAAACACCATTGGAAGTTGGGAAGAGCTTGAGGATGCTTTCCGGGCAAATTTTCAAGGGACCTATGTCTGCCATCCGGATGCAGACGATCTCAGTCACATAACTCAACAGCCCGGAGAGTCAGCCCGGAAATTTTGCAACAGATTTCTTACTAAAAAGAATCAGATAGTCGACTGTCCGAACGCCGAAGCCCTAGCAGCTTTTAAGCATAACGTTCGAGACGAATGCCTCGCCAGACACCTCGGCCAAGAAAAGCTAAGAACAATGGCTGCATTAACAAGCCTCATGACCCGCTTTTGCACAGGAGAGGACAGCTGGTTGGCAAGATGTAGCACCAGCGACCCAAGTACATCCGAAGTCAGGGATGGAAACGGAAAACCCCGACGCAACAAGGACCAGCGCCGGAATAAGAGAAACAGCCCAATGAGCACGGCGGTCAACGCCGGATTTAAAAGCTCGCGGCAGAATCAGAGCAAGTCGCCCCTCAAGGATAACAGGGACGAGCTATCCAACTTAAAAAAAATCTTGGACAAGATATGTCAAATACACAGTACTCCCGGGAAGCCTGCGAACCATACCCATAGAGATTGTTGGGTTTCCAAGCAATCCGGCAAACTCAACGCCGAACACAAGGGGCTCAACACACCAAGTGAGGAGGACGACGAACCCCACAAGCAGAGCACCAGGAAACAAAAGGATTTCCCACAAGAAGTCAAAACGGTAAACTTACTTCATGTGACGAACAGAATGGCGCCAACAAAGATACGCGCCATACGGCCTATCCCAAAGGAGTCTCGCCCATGGTTGTTAAAATCGATCACCTTCGACCATCAGGATTACTCTAGAGGTATCCGGAACGCAGGCTGGACTGCCTTGGTATTAGATCCAATAATCGGCGGACTCCACTTTACAAATGTCCTGATGGACGGCGGCAGTGGTCTAAACCTGTTATACTAGGACACAATCTGCAACATGGGGATAGACCCAACAAGAATTCGCCATAGCAAAACCTCCTTTCAAGGGGTAACGCCAGGCCCGGATGCCCGTTGCATGGGTTCTCTCCGGCTAGAAGTTATGTTCGGCTTCCCCGATAACTTCCGTCACGAACAACTAACTTTTCACATCGCCCCATTCTCAAGTAGCTATCAAGCACTGCTGGGACGCGAAGCTTTCGCCCGCCTTAACGCAATACCGCATTATGCATCTCTCACGCTTAAGATGCCCGGTCCATGAGGCAGCATCTCATTAAAGGGAAACCATTGAGTGTTCCCCCTGCGCGGAAGACAGTGCGGCTGCCTTGACAGCCCCACAATAAAGCGGCTTCACCAGCCAAAGCACCTAAACAGGTCGTCAAGACCACGGACACGGCTAGACGAGTCCGGCATAAACATACAATTGATAAAGGCTTAATAGCCGTATACCCCTGTACTAGGGGCTCCGCGCATATAAAACAAGAGACAATAAAGCTCAATTTTACCCATTTCGATTTATACTTCGTTTATTTAGTATAACTCATGTTCGGCACGATCTTTCCTAAACTAAGTTCCTCTCTTTTATAGATGAACGCCATGCTACGCCCGTCCAGGATACGGCACAATGGAGACACAGGCGCAGACGTGCAGCAGGGACCCGTTCCAAGGATTCTTTTCAGATTAAGACCCTGCGTAAACCTTTTTTACTGTCTCTTGTTGATACACATCCCCTGGTTTCTTGGTATAATCAATGAGGAGGCTGGCGTTTTGGCATGTGGCCACGTCAGAGTTTTGCGCGTACCTGGACAATAGGGGCTTATTACTAAGGGCGTTATCCAGCCCGCCCTCATAAAGACCGAACACCTTAGGGAGTGTTCAGCGTCGCGAGTTTGGCCTTATATGCATCAGCTCCGATTCATGTCTTTGGTCAAATGTTGGGTTTGCCCGGCTCCTGTGTTTTGCTACCTTACGTTCCGCTCTATCGGCTAAGGCGACACCAGGAGAACTACTGCGATTGTGCCCCGGTTCAGCCAGGCAAGCACCTCAGTAGAGAAAGCCGAAAACTGACTGTCATGATATAGCGTGAGACTGGTCAACCACTCGATGACTTACTGGAATCTTTAGGATTCCTCCGCATTAACGAAGGGCCGCTTCCCAGCCAGGCACATATGCGCCCCGAGTTCGGGCGAGCGCAGGCGCCACCAGGGGCTATATAAATAGCCTCACTGTCAAACTCCTATGGCTAAGTGAAAGTGATAAAGCATCATAGTCCGATTGCCTAGTTCGCTGCGCTCTCACCTCCTTTGTAGGACCAAGACATTGGATCAAGTGTGAAAATGCGCCTTCTGCGAACACCCCCGCATTATGTGCGTGGGGGCTGAAGCCGACGACTGCCATCTTTCAGAGTATATACACATATATGTTAAACGGCTGCACATGAGGTATTAATACTTGCAGGCACAAGTATAAAAAGCTTCTACAGTTTATCAAAATATTGTTTTACAATAATATATGCTATTCGAATATAGTATCCTTCGAGCACTGCGTCTCTATTAAACAAGCGCCTTGCAGAACTTCCTGGAAATAGTGCTCGGCAGGTACTCGGCTTCCATCCGAGTCTGGGGATGCAACAGTGGTGGCCTCCATTTCCACCCAGTATGTCTTCACACGGGCAAGAGCAATCTGCGCACCCACTATGCACGCTGACCTCTTCATCGCATCGATACGCGGCGCCGCACCAAGGAACTGCTGCACTAAGTTGAAATAACTTTTCGGCTCTGGCCTCTCTGGCCACAGATGACTCATGACATACTTCATGGTGAGTCCGGACAACCTATTTAGCTCGGCCCATTCGGCCAAACGATCGGCTAATGACAGTGGATGCTCCGGATTGTGGAACTGCGACCAAAAGAGCTTTTCCACTTCGCGATCTTCTTGATCTCGGAAGTGTTTGGCCGCATCCGCGGCACTCGCTGCCAAATCCACATAGGTGTCCGCTGTACTCCACATCCGGTCTAACGGAGCATGTTTAGGATCACAGAACTTCCTTCGCAGCATAAAGGGCTTTCCAGCCGCGATTTCTCCGGCCTGACGCAGCTCCTCCTTCATAGCTCTCATTGCAGAGCGAGCATCCTTGGCATCAGAAACGACCTTCTCCAGGTCCGTCTGTAACGCCCGATCTTCTTTTTCAAGAAGCTTGCAACGGTCAGCAGCGTTGTTCAGCTTCACAGCCATCTCGGCCATTTCCTTCTTGCTTTGGCAGTGAGCAGCCCGTTCGGCTTTCAGCTCTTCAATTGCCTTTCCGGCAGCCGCATCACTTTTCCTGGCTTGCTCCTTGGCTTGGGCAAGTTCCGCCCGAAGATTCTCCATGGCAGCAGCACCATCTGCATCAAGCACACACATTGTAAGATACTGGCATAAAGCTCCTCTTACCAGGTGCCGCCGGAGGAATTACATACCTTGGGCCTCGTCAAGCCGCTTGTTGACAAGCGCGATGTCGGCACCTGCCACGTCAAGTTGCCGCTTTAGCTAGGCAAATTCATCAGTCCGTCTTGACACCGGACACTTCACCACCTACGTATGACGGTGGCACATTAGACCTGAAATTATGATCCTCTGCGCGCCGTCACTTTTGACAATGCATAGAGTCTCAGGGGCTACTATCTACACAGGGCGCATCTTATTTATGCGCAACTGTCCAAAAAGGGTACATTAGTTCGCGTACCTCAAAACTTGTCAGCAAACTCCTGACGGCCTTGTGCAATCCGCTCTCCGTGGATGAAATCCTCTCAATCACCGTACCATCAATGCACGGTGCTCCTCTGAGATAGATGCTCGTCCTAGCAAATCCTTCAGCCCCTCCGATCACGCACCAGATGGCGCCGGACTCGTTCGATGGCCCCTTTTGAAGGCCGGACACGGAGGGCTTTGGGGGGGCATATGACTACCTTCCGGCCCTACCGGATTCGGAGAAACCCTCCATGACGATACCTCAGGGTCGCCCGCCTCGCAAGGCGGTACGGCAGGGGGAGGCGTTCCGCTCTCCATCATCTCCGGAAGAAGATCCCCCGAAGACGAGCTCTGCTGAGAAGGGCTAAGGTCCGAGCTACAAGGTAAATTTTCGATTACTTTTCTCAGATATAAAGCAAGGATTCCTCTCGTTTCTTAAAAAGAAAACTCCTCTCTACTTACGGCTTGGTGGAGGGCTGATCCCCTTGAGGGCATAATTCGGCCAAAGTATCCCCCAGCACAGGACCCTCTGGCGAAGATTTCTTCCCCCGCTTTGAGGCCATGGTCTCCGGGTCTTCAGAGGCGGTCCTCTTCTTCCCCTGAGGAGAGGAATTTTCGATTCCTCCCTTCCGGACAACCTCCTTCGAGGAGGCTGTAGCTTCCTTGTCCCCTCCCTCGCTTTCCTTTGAAGGCACAACCTCCAACATCCTGACTAGCACGGGACCCGGCGTGGTCTCAGGGAGGGGGGCCGGACACCTGATTAGATTTGCTTTCGCTATCCACTCCTGTTTAAAGGACAACTCTTTTAGGGGCAATTTTATGATAAATATACGGATAGCGAGTCCAGGCACAAGGCTACTTACTTGAGTATCTGGACGATTGCAGCTCAGACCTGTGTCCTCCGTAGAATCCGGACACACTACTTGTGGTCCGAAGAACAATTTGTACATCTCCACGGGCGTCATGCCAAGAAAATGTTGGAGAACTCGTGGTCCCTCCAGGTTGAACTCCCACAGGCGGAGGGGGCGACGTTTGTAGGGCAGAACTCGGCGAATTAACATAACCTTCGTCACCACGACCAGACTGATGTCTCTTTCTAGGAGATCTCGGGTGCAGCCCTGCAACAGGGGCATGTCCTTTGCCGGCCCCCAGTCCAGCCCCTCATTGACCCATGACGCTAGTCGTGGCGGGGGACCCGAGCGGAAAGCAAGCAGCGCCACCCACTTGGCGCTCCTGGGAGCTGTGATATAAAACCACTCTCGTTGCCATAAGCTGGACTCCCCTTGAAAAGAGCCCTCGGGCCATGGAGCACCAGCATTCTTGCTTATAAAAGCACCTCCGCACTCCGCGTGCCGTCCCTCGATCATATTCGGCTCTACTTTAAAGGTCTTGAGCCATAGTCCGAAGTGAGGAGTAATACGGAGGAAGGCTTCACACACGACGATGAATGAGGAAATATGGAGGATGGACTCTGGAGCTAAGTCGTGAAATTCCAACCCATAATAAAACATGAGCCCCCTCACGAAGGGATCCATCGGGAAGCCTAGCCCCCGAAGGAAGTGAGACATGCACACCACACTCTCACCAGGCTTGGGAGTGGGAATGACCTGCCCTTGAGCAGGCAGCCTATGCGAGATTTCACCGGTCAAGAACTTGGCCTCTCTCAACTTTAGCACGTCCTCCTCCATGACGGAGGAGGGCATCCATCGGCCTCGAAGGTCGGAACCGGACAGTGTCGAAGGTCCGAAGCGCCTGAAATCTGGAGCCTTGAGTGTTGGAACTCGAGGCGAAGCGCGAACTCGTTTGAGATTGAAAGAAAGAAGTAAGGCCTTGGTCTCTTTATAAGAGGTTGAATACCAAGGGCCCTCCCCGTGACCGTTTGGGACTCGCCTTTGATCGAGAAAACATACCAACGGGAACGGTTGGGTTATCCACGCCCATATTGATGAGAATCCCGGAATAAGGGGACACAATGTCTGCTTTGACAAGACGTGCCAAGGAAACCGCCTCGCTAAACGCGTTGAGGTGGGATAGTAAAACGAATAAAGACTTGGCCGTGGTGTGATGTCACGCTACGGAATACGTCAGTATATTAGATTTGCGTAAATATTATTCTCTCCATGGCAATATGTGGAAACTTATTTTGCAGAGCCGGACACTACTTTTGTGTTCAAAATCTTCTACGAAGTACTTGGAGGAGGAACCCACCTTGCAATGCCGAAGACAATCTGCGCGCCGGACTCGTCGTCATTGAAGCTTGGTTCAGGGGCTACTGAGGGAGTCCGGGATTAGGGGGTGTCCGGATAGCCAGACTATACCTTCAGTCAGACTCCTGGACTATGAAGATACAAGATCGAAGACTTCGTCCCGTGTCCGGAAGGGACTTTCCTTGGCGTGGAAGGCAAGCTTGGCGATACGGATATGTAGATCTCCTACCATTGTAACCGACTCTGTGTAACCCTAGCCCTCTCCGGTGTCTATATAAAACCGGAGGGTTTTAGTTCGTAGGACGAAAAACTATCATACCATAGGCTAGCTTCTCGGGTTTAGCCTCTCTAATCTCGTGGTAGATCTACTCTTGTACTACCCATATCATCAATATTAATCAAGAAGGACGTAGGGTTTTACCTCCATCAAGAGGGCCCGAACCTGGGTAAAACATCGTGTCCCCTGCCTCCTATTACCATCCGCCTAGACGCACAATTCGGGACCCCCTACCGAGATCCGCCGGTTTTGACACCGACAGTGTTATTCTAGTACGAACTCTAGGGCTGTTTGTGACACTTATAGGAATAGCCCAATGGATTGATTGGAAAAATAACTTTGAGGTGGTTTCGTACCCTACCATAATCTCTTCGTTTGTTCTCCGCTATTAGTTACTTTAGAGTGACTCTTTGTTGCATGTTGAGGGATAGTTATGTGATCCTATTATGTTATTATTATAGGAACTTGCACTTTTATCATTAGTTACCTTGCTGTCTTCATTTGAGCTTTTCCTCATTTGTTTTTTCAACTTTGCATTGTCTTCACTGTTTACGACGTTTTTCTTCATTTGAGTTTATGTCCTCTACAGCATTCAAATATGGATAATTCTTCAAGTTGTTTTTTCTGCTAAGTGAATGTGATCGGACCCTACCCCCTCTATGCTAATCTCAACCCATTCTATTCACAAATTCTTCATGTGTGTTCTATTTGAAACTCATTCAAAATCTTCACTGTGTCCTTGTCAGCTGAAGAAATTGCGAACGGAACTTTAAAACCTATCTTATCTAAATTTTCGGCTTTGCCGCTCGAACCGTTCCACATCCTGCGACAACACTTATCCATTCACCCACGATCTCACACGATCTCCACTTCTCAGTACGTGGGTGACACATGTCAAGCGAATGAGAAGGGTCAGGGGAACGTTCGTCCAAATTCTTCGGGCGAACAGTTTTTCACCGTGGCTATAAATACCCCTCCCCTTCCTCACTTCTCTTTTACTCCGCTCGACCTCACTCCAGCTCGAGCTTCTCAAACCCTAGTGCCACCGCAACTTCATCGTCGCCGGTCAGGAAGAGCTTCACTGCCTCGACCTCGTCGCCGTCGTACTCACGCCGGCTGCGGATTTTTTCACTCCGCCGCCGCCGTAGATGTCTTCCTCTGCCGTGTTAGGGCGTGGAAGATCTACACTGACAAACTTCATATCTCCACTTCCCAGTTCATCGTGTTCTTCATACAGGGTAATTAAAAATTACTTTTACTGCACTCTTTGATTCAAATGATTTCTACAAAATCCTCAAAGGTGTTTTTCTTCATATCTTCACACACTAAAACACCTCACATGTCATCTGTTCTTGATTCATTTCTCTAAGCTATGTTTTTCTTCAAGATTCCTCAAATTATGGATTTTTGATCTATACATCTCTGGAACCTAAGACAAAGAACGCTTAGTGAAATTCTTCAAGACTCATCTGGTCAAATTCCTCAAACTTGTTCTTTTAAAAAACCCTCTGAGAACGCATATGACCTCTCCAAATTCCTCGCAACTATACTCTGTTCACAGGTACTCATGTCAGCTGCTGAATCACTAGGTTCTCATCAACTTAACTCATTTGCAGCATTCCTCAAAGAAAAGTTGCATGCATCTTCAGAGAATTCCATTGTTCAAATTCCTTAACTGAAGAAAATGACTGACAGTAAGAAACCAGAGAAGGGAGGAAAGAGGCCTGAGGTCAATACTCCTTTTGAGATCCCTGATGACATATACAAGGGCCATCGCACTCCTGATGAGGCCACTCATGGCAAGGAAACCAAGAATGAGCGCAAAGTGCGCATCCAAAGAATAGAGAGGAGATGGGCAAGAGAGTGGAGGGAGTACAGATATGTTACTCCAAAATACATGAAGAGATTCACTCTAAATCCTCCATGCCCAAGACCTCCATTGGCACCTGGCCAAGAAGCAGACCCCACCAGCCTCAAGCGTGGTGAGGATTATCATGATGAATGGGCCAAGCGCCAGGCCAAGTTGGCCAGATAAGCAAGAGAAGCAGCGAGGAAATTCAATGAAGACTCTGCTCCTGTTGCCACTGCTGAGGCCTCTGCAAGCAAGCCAAAGAAGGCCATGCCAAAGAAGCCTGCTCACAAGCCAAGTGCTTCTCCATCAATGCCCTCACAGCCAAGTTCCTCAACAATGCCCTCACGGCCAGATTCCTCAAAGCCCTCCCGACAAATTCCTCATGCTGCTCCTGCTCCTTCAAAATCCTTAGCTCCTCCGCTCAAGTCCTCAACTGCTCTGACAAAATCCTCAGCACCTACGCATCTCGCCACGTGCCAAAGGACGAAGGGAATTTCTATTGCCTCAGGAGCATCTGCTAGTTCCTCAGCACCACTGCATTCTTCAACTGGTCCCACTTTGTTGTAGACCAAGGCAACTGCTAGACGAGGCTCTCGACCTAGTCCTCAAGAAGAAGCAAGTCGCCTTCCAAGTGCCATCGGATGAAGACGAAGCTGATGATGAGGAACTTGCCGAAATCATCAGAGACAGGCAAGTCAGGGCCGCTAGAACAAAGGGAACAAGTGTGCCTCTGCTTTTGTATCCAATGTTGATCCTTGAGTACATTGACTTATGGCACAAGGACCCAAATACTCCCATGCCTGATTTCAAGCTGACACCTGGCCAAAGTCATATGTTGACTCATTTCATACAAGAAGAAAAATGGAAGTTTGAGAAGGCCAGGCAGATCAAGAAAGCACAGTACAAAAAGGAGCGCTACCTGAAGAAAAATGTTGTCTCTATGACAACCGAAGAACTCGTCAATATATAGTCTGAGATCAAGAAACTCAGTGATGAATTTGACGCATACCATGCTGATTGGCTGGGAGCCAAGGTTTGTTTTGTGAGACTCGCTGACAACTTCACTTCAAATGTTGCAGTCCCAATGCAACCAGAAATTCCTCAGGCTGAAGCATCTGCTCAGTTGATTGAAGAAAATGCCAGCACCGCTGATGACAATCAGGCTGCTAAAGAAAATGTGAGTTCCAGGGCTGATGACTGCATTCCGACCGCTGAAGAAAATGCCAGGGCATCCACTAGTGGTGCGCCTGAAGAAAATGAAGAAGTTAGGGCAACTGCATCAGTTGTGCCTAAAGAAACTCAACCAAATTCCTCTGCTCCTCCTGCGCCTACCCCAACTCCGATCCTTCCATCTGCATCATATGTGAAGAAGAATAAGGCTGCAGAGCGTGCAGCAGTGAAGAAAAGGAAGGCATCAACTGCATTAGATTCTTCACCTCTGAAGAAAATGAAGCCACTAACAAGCTCGTTTGCAAACCCAATTGATGTTGTTCCTATCTCAACCATGCCATCAAAGGACCTTATTCCTTTTGATGAAGAATATGTGATTCCATGTGAATCCGATGAAGAGAATCCCTCTGCTGCTTCGTCAGAGCAGATGGATGAAGAAATTGAAGTGGATACAATCCCTTCAACACCAGTTGTCTCCTCGCCTATGCCTCAGTTTACTGCTGAAGAGGCCGGCGTTGAAGAAATGGAAGATGAAGATGTGGACATTGGTTGTATCACACCCGTGCTAAGTGATGACTTTTGGGAAAGTCAGCACCCCAACTCTCCACTCTTCACACCATTGAAACAAATTTCTCAGTCCCTAGTAATTACTATAGAAATGGGATCTGATGAACCACATGCCACACCGTCTGTCCATGAAGAAATTCCAGCCACTAGTGCTGAAGATCATGTAAATGAAGAATTGAAGTCCCAGGCTGCCACTGAAGAAGCACCTGAAATTCCTCAGCCTGTGGAACCTGAGATCTAGATCTCGGAGGTTGTGATGCAATTAACTGACACTCCTCACCCTAAGCCAAAGGATCCATTCTCAAAGAAGCAGAAATTCAAGGATGATGATTTCTTCGGTGAGCACGTGTTCTTCACTGACTACAAACCCTTATGATTCTGCTCGTCTTAGAAGGAAGCGCTTCTGGACTGCCAGCCAGGCCAACTTCTATTCTTCACTGCTTTTCAACAAGGACAAAATCTTCTACCATGAGCATATTCCTCATGTGGACATGGAACCACTACCTTGTTTTACTCCTGTGCTCAGTGTGCTTCATGACGTAGGCCTCCTCAACTTTTGCACTGGCATTGTTGATTGGAATGAAGAGCTCATTCTTCAGTTCTACGCTACACTGCATATCACAGGTGATCCTGAAGATATCAACACCTGGGTCTTGGACTGGATGACCGATAGTACTCACTATAAGGCACCGGCCTCTGAATTGCTTCACGCCCTGCCCATCAGTCCACCCAGTGAAGGAGCTTGCTGCCTGTACCACGAACCTGAACTCACTGCTCATTACATGCAAGTGTTAATGAAGCCTCTGAAGCCCGGTCAAGCCCCAAGGACCAAATTCCTTGTAAAGGATTTACTCCATGTGCCCAGAACCGTCTATCGCATTCTGACGAGGACAATGAGTCCCATCAAAGGCCACGACTCATATGATGAGGAAATAGTTGGCATCATGAAGAATCTGCTATTCAACATCATTCATAGCATTCCTATAAACTATCACGATTTCTTCATGAGGACTCTGGCAAATGCTGCACTTTATCCGTTTGAGCTGAAGCCTTATGCACCTTGGATTATGAGATTCCTCAGGACAAGGTCTTCACTCAAATTCAAGGCTGATTTTCAGAATCACCTCAGCTACTTGCCCCCGATTGAAGTCCTCAAGCAGACTTTTACTTCAACTGATGAAAAAGGCAAGGCTCCTGCTGTCATTGATGAAGGTATTCGTCCATTGGATGGTCAGTTTCGCAAAGCTGCATCTTATTCCACCAATGATGACTCTGCCACTCATGATTCTGCTACCCATGCCTCCAAGCCAAATCCTCAAGCCACTGCTCCTCGTGTGATGACTGACCGTGAGCTTCTGCTTAGTCTTCACCAGAAGGTGGATCGAAACCTTAAATGGGTTAAGTGTCAGTTCGATTTATTTCTTCACAACATGACCGCTACACACAATGCAGTGAAGAAAAACCACTACTACCTCCATGAGGTTTTCGGTCGCACCTGGGCTATTCTATCCCATGTCTATAGTGAAGAAGATCTGAAGAAAATGGGTCTCAAGGAAGATTTTGACTAGTCTGCACCTCCACCGAAGAAATTCAAGAAGGTCAAGGTCCCTTCCTTGGTGGCCAGCTCTTATTCTTCATCGCGCGACACCGATGAGCATGAAGACTTGGATGACACTGCGGCAAGACCTTCATCAACAAACGACCCCAACAACGCTGGCGCTCCTTCATCAACTTGATATTCTTCAGGGGCATTAGTCCTCATTTTTGATCCTTTTGGTCATTTGATGACAAAGGGGGAGAAATTTGAGTTAGTCTTCAAGCGGGTCTATCTTATATGGGTGTTTGTTTGCGAAGTTACAACTCTCGTTCTTTTGAAACTTTATTGGATCGAGTTGTAAACTTAAACCCGATGGTGCTCTGATACTTTTGATGCGTTTTTCTGCATGCTTATTCCTCATATATGTTAATGCACGCATGCTGAGTTACTCAGTCACCATATTTCATCATGCATTTCAAATTCTTCATATTATGTCAAATGCGTGTATGAATTACAAGATATAGGGGGAGATCTCCATGATTCTATTCTTCAAAGTGTGCAATGCTTCAAAAGAAAATTCCTCACTATGCACATCTTCAGGGGGAGTTCTTCTATATCTTGCAATCAAATTCCTCAATATTAGTATTTACACTTCATATGTTTATCCCCATTGAAAACTTAACCTATATTGTCATCAATCACCAAAAAGGGGGAGATTGTAAGTGCATCTAGTGCCCCTTAGTGATTTTGGTGTATTGAAGACTTGTAGGTTAAGGGACTAATGCGTTTGTGAGTGTACACAGGTCTATAAGTCTATGAGGAGTTTGATATTTACAGAGAAAGTCGACCCCTAAAAATGAAGTTCTTCGATTGAAGACTTTGGATTTCGAAGACTTTCTGAAGACTTTGAAAGTGAAGAAATTGGTGTGATCTTGAAGACTTGGTATTCATTTGAGGAACATGAAGCGTGAAGACTTTTGTTTCCGTAGTTTCATTTTCTCTTTCTTGAGTCATAGGAAACACCGTACTGTTAAAGGGGGTCGAGGAAATACTAAGGAAAAATTTCCATGTGATGCTCAACTCAAAATCCTACACCTACCAATCCCTTCGAGTGAAGCCACTGGAAATCTCATACAGTTCAGTCATATTCTTCAGTGACAGAGACAAAGTTCTTCTGGTCTCTGAGGAATTTGTTCTAACTGAGGAGTTAGGAATTCGCTACTGTGGATTGCCTACACAGTGAGGAACATGATCGCCCTGAGGAATTTGATACTCAAATTTCCGCCGTGCTGTGCTATTCGCCAGTTGTCCCAAAATATCTACCCACCTAATGGTCATATCATTGAAGGGCATTTATATCTTATCATGTCGGGCTGCTCCCTAGGCTATAAATAACCTCCCCCTACAACCACTAGCTGGTTGGATGCTCTGAGAGAAGCTGACACTTGTCATTTGAGAGCATCCCATCCTCCGAGGACTTTGAGTGAAAATCATCAAGTGAGGAAAACCCAAACCCAAACACCTACAAACCCCAAGTGATTGAGCATCACTGAAGAGATTGATCCTGCGTGGATCCGACGCTTGTTACCTTTGAAGACTGTGCATCTTCCAGACGGTTAGGCGTCATGGTCTAGAGCATCCAAGAGGAATTGTGGATCGCCGAGTGACTGAGTTTGTGAAGGTTTGGAAGTCACCTGAAGACTTACCACGAGTGATTGGGTGAGGTCTCTGTGACCTTAGCTCAAGGGGAATACGGTGAGGACTGAGTGTTCTGAACTGCGTGTTCAGGGCTGGGTGTCCGCGACTATGTGTCCTCAGGTTTAGTACCTAGCCGCCCTAACTAGACGTACAACTGTCACAGCAGTTGGAACTGGTCTACCAAATCATTGTCTTCACCAAGCTACCTGGTTCCATTTCCTCAACCCTTCCATTTCCTCATTTATGTGTTGAGTTCTTGTTCATATCGGTTTGAAGACTTTGACTGAATACTTTCTCAATTTCCTTAGTTCATTTTCTTCAGTCTGTTTGTCTTCATCCTGTGTTATCCTGTGTTTATGCTTTCCGTACTCTGTGTTTGTCTTCATTTCATCATGATGACCATGCTTGTGTTCTGTTATGTTTACTTCTCAGTACTTATTCCGCTGCAAGTAGTTCTCCGCTAAGGAATTTCCTCACCCTGAAATTCCTTAGTGAAGAATTCATAAAAATCGCCTATTCACCCCCCCTCTAGTCGATATAACGCACTTTCATTCGGCTCCAGGAGAAGCAAGGTGAGAAACGATTTGCTATATGTTCGGGGAAGGATAAGCGTATATTGACAGCGGTATTGTGATATGTGCAGAAGCTGCGACCGAGGTCGAGGCCCTGAGGAAGGCCCTGGGCGAGGCCGAGGAGCAGGCTGTCCAGCAGCAAGCTACTCGTAAGAAGTTAAAGGCCCGGGTCAAAGAGGTCCACCAGGAGCTCCAGGATGTGGTGAAAAAATGCGAGGCCTTGGAGCATGATGCGTTGGTTCGAGGGACCGAACTCGCCAAGGCTTGTCAAAGCATGGAGACCGCACAGAATGAGGCCCAGGCCGCCCTCCAGGAGATCCAGGAAGCCAAGAAGATCACAGCGGGTAAGGCATTTAAGATGCAAAGCAAGTATGCGGAGAAGCAGTACCTTTTACTAACCTGGGTTCGGAGTTCCCCAGGGGCTTTTGTGGATTTTCCACGCAGTGTATCAGACATCGTGGAGTTTTATTGACCCGAAGGAGGGGGTTCTTTGGAGAGGCTCTTCTGGTCGCAGTATGCGGCACCAGAGCATCCCGTGTCCTTCACCGATCAGCTGAAACAGCTGGTGGAGCTGCATAGGGTGGCCGAACTAGCCATTAAGGATTTGATAATCCGGCTATGGCCAGCCGAAGCTATTCCTAGCAGCTACTTCAGACTCGTGAGGCAGATGGTGAACGCCTGTCCCCGGCTAGACGTTATCAAGCGCTCCGTCTGTATTGAAGGTGCCTGTATGGCCTTCGCTCGCTGCAAGATGTGGTGGACGAAGATGAACGACGTTGAAGTCACCAGCGGGCCGCCAGAGGGCAAGGAGCACCGCACACCCGAGTGATATTTCGAGGATGTCGTAGAAGGGTGTCGACTTGTAGCGGCGCAATGTTCGCAGGACATTGTATTTGAATAAATGTATTCGTGTTGCCTTTGTCTTGTATTATGGGAACAAAGCCAGTTTTTGTAAAGTAATTTTACTATGCTTTGAATTGTTTCCTCCTACACGGCCGTGTTGTGTGTAATCTGAGGGTTGGCCAGTCGTCGGCTTCTGCCCTCACGTAGATAGTATGGAGGTGTTCGGGATGGAATCTAAACAATTTTGATCCAATCACATGGTCCTTGAAGGAGTTATTTAGCGCAACGAACAAGGCAATCAGACTTTATGGCTTTAACGCCCTCACTTAGCCATAGGAGTTTTATAATAAAGCATCGGAGTAGCCCCTAGTTTAAGCCAGAGTACTGTCAGCATCTGATCAGGAAGTGCCGATCTCTTCCGTAACATGGAAAAAATCTCCAACAATTTGTAACCCTCGAGTAGTTGACCGGCTCTCGGCACATCATGACAGTCAGTTTTCGGCTTTCTCTACTGAGGTGCTCGTCTGGTCAAAGCCAGGGCACAATCGCAGTAGTTCTCCCTTTACTACCCTAGCCGATGGAGCGGAACCTAGGGTAGCAAGCACAGGAGCCGGGCAACCCAACTATTGACCAAAGACATGATTCGGAGCCAATGCATATAATGCTAAACTCGGGGTGCCGAACTTATATAAGAAGTGTTCGGACTGTGTTGTTGTATTGTCGGGCGACAGGTAGCCCCATTTTTATTATAACTGGATGGATACGTCAAAGCGTATCTTGTACAGATGGTGCGAGAAGTATCCGGCCATTTAACATGTCGGAATCAATAGGGCGTAGTGTGCGGGTCCTGAGAAATAAGTATGAGTACCGTCAAGAAGAATGTATAAAGATTACCCTACACACCTGTGTTGCTTTCCTCCGTTGTATTTCAGTCCTACTAAAGGACTTGACATCAGGCTCGCGGAAAAAGGTGCCTGAAACAAGAAAAAGAAGTAAAAGTATGTGTGTCCGAGATCGGTCTGGCCGAATTGTAGACCCCGGGTTATCTCGTGCCTCCACCGATGTCCATGGAATTTTGAGTGTGTAATTGTGTACGCGTGGTATGAATGCCACTACCTCATTGGGGCTGGGACGGAGGCCGAATTGCTAGTCGGCTCTTGACGAGCCACGTTGTCCTGTTGCAGTGTAGTCCAGACCCGCTTGATGGTGTCCAGGGGCTCGGCAGCTGGATTATAATGCTGCTTGAGAAGGCCGCTTTGTACTTCTGCTGCTAGGGCGGCGGTTTGCTCCTCTGTTCGAAGGGAGCGTAACGTATTGCCATTGACTGTTATGACGCTGCGTGGACCGGGCATCTTGAGCTTGAGATAAGCATAGTGTGGTACTACGTTAAATCTAGCAAACGCGGTTTGTCCGAGCAATCAGTGGTAGCCACTGCGGAAGGGGACAATATCAAAGATTAACTCCTCGCTTCGGAAGTTGTCTAGAGAACCGAAGACCACCTCCAGCGTGATTGAGCCTGTACAACGGGCATCTACACCTGGTATGACTCCTTTAAAGGTAGTCTTTGTTGGTTTGATTCGTGAGGGATTAATGCCCATCTTCCGTATTGTATCCTGGTACAGCAGGTTGAGGTTGCTTCCACCATCCATCAGGACTCGTGTTAGGTGGAATCCGTCGATGATTGGGTCAAGGACCAGTGCGGCCGAACCGCCGTGGCGGATACTAGTCGGATGATCTCGTCGATCAAAGGTGATCGAAAATGACGACCATGGATTGAATTTTGGGGCGACTAGCTCTACCGCGTAGACGTCCCTGAGTGCTCGTTTGCGCTCCTTTATGGGGATGTGCATGGCGTATATTATGTTCACCGTTTTGACTTGGGGGGGGGGGATTTCTTATGTCCCCCGGTGTTCGGCTGCCGGGGCTCTTCATCCTCGTCCTCACTTTGTGATCCCTTTTCTTTGTTTTCAGCATTTAACTTGCCAGCCTGCTTGAAGACCCAACAATCCCTGTTGGTATGATTGGCTTGCTTATCTGGGGTGCCGTGAATTTGACACGGACGGTTAAGTATGCGGTCCAGGCTGGAAGGTCCTTCATTGTTTCTTTTGTAGGGTTTCTTCCATTGGCCGTACTTGGAGCCACTGGATCCGGCGTTGACTGTAGTGTCCTCGGTGTTGTCGCCATTGCTTCTGCATTTGTGTCTATTGCGCCGGAGCCTGCCGGTGTTGTTCTTGGCCTCTGTGGGGCCTGCCTCGCTGGCTGTGTTTTTGCTACGAGCCAACCAGCTGTCCTCGCCTACGCAAAAGCAGGTCATGAGTGTCGTAAGGGCTGCCATTGACTTCGGTTTTTCTTGTCCGAGGTGGCGTGCTAGCCATTCGTCACGGATGTTGTGTTTGAAGGCTGCTAGGGCCTTGGCATCCGAACAGTCGACGATATGGTTCTTTTTGGTTAGGAACCTAGTCCAGAATTTTCTGGCTGATTCTCCTGGTTGTTGAACTATGTGGCTTAGGTCGTCGGCATCTGGCGGCCGGACATAAGTTCCTTGGAAGTTGTCGAGGAAAGCCTCTTCCAAGTCCTCCCAGCTGCCGATGGAGTTCTCAGGCAGGCTATTTAACTAGTGTCGAGCTGGTCCTTTGAGCTTTAATGGGAGGTATTTTATGGCATGGAGGTCGTCTCCTTGGGCCATGTGGATGTGGAGAATGAAATCCTCGATCCATACTGTAGGATCGGTTGTGTCGTCGTATGATTCGATATTGACGGGCTTGAACCCCTCAGGGAATTCATGATCCAGTACTTCATCTGTGAAACAGAGCGGGTGTGCGGCACCTCTATATCGGGCTGCATCGTGGCGAAGCTCTGATGGAGTCCGTCTGCAGCGTTCGGCCCGCGCGTGGTTAGGTTTGTCACATCCGAATAGGTAGCCGTCGTCGTGCTTCGAGGCACGTCATCGCGGTCCGTAGATCGATCTTGTGTGTCCTGCTCTACTGTCCAGAGTCTGTCGGAGGTCGTATGTATGACTCCGGACTCTTCCATCCCTATTTGGCGGGGTGGTGGGGCGTTCTGCTGTTCGGCCCGAGTTGCCACTTTATCCCGACCGCGGGGTGGTCGTTCAGCCGCTCTGTCCCGACCATGTGGTGGTCGGTCCGCACTACGCGAGGGAGATATGTGCTCTGGCGCCTCCTCATCGAATTGAGGTAGCAGTCTGTGTTTCAGATAGCTCTTGGCTGGGCGGTTGAGGCCGTATTCCTCGGCTGTCAGGACATCAGTCCATCTGTCGATGAGCAGGTCTTGTTTAGCTTGAAGCTGCTGTTGTTTCTTTTTCAGGCTCCTTGCCGTGGCTATGAGTTGAAGCTTAAAGCGCTCCTGCTCGTGAGGACCCTTAGGCACGATGAAGTCTTCGTTGTCAAGGCTTTTCTCCTCCTCCTTGGAGGGTGGACGGTAACTATCATCCTCCGAGTCATTTTCTATGGCCTGTTCATCGAGGTTGTCTTGCCTGCTGTCGTGTTCCTGTTCGGATGTAGCCCCGACGGGGTCTTCATTGTTTTCGGTGTCGCCCGGAGTACTATTTCCTTCGGTGCCACTATTGCCTTCCTTTGAGCGGCGGGGCTTGGGGCGGCGTTTGGGCCGCCAGCGCTTGGACTATGTCTCGGAGGTTTTATTCGCATCTGGTTCGTCTTTGTCGTCGCCAGATCCTTTAGGTGTGTCAACCATGTACACGTCGTACGAAGAGGTAACCGTCCAATGTCCAGTGAATGGCGGGTCCTGGCTTTGCTCCTTGTCGGCATCGTCATCCATACCGTCGATGTCTTCGGAGCCATAGTCAAGCACGTCGGTTAAGTCATCGACGGTGGCTATGAAGTGGGTGGCGGGTGGGAAGCGAAATTCCTCATCATCCGTCTCTAGCTCGAACCGGACATAGTTCAACTGTGAGCCCTTCTCCAAGGACAAATTCCTTAAAGATTTTAGCACGTCACCCAAAGGCAAGTGCTGGAACACGTCAGCGGCGCTGAACTCGAAGATCGATAACCGATATAGCTCAGTGTCCGCGGGCGTACACAGTCCGGAACTTATAGCCGAAGACGAGTCCGAAGTTCCATTAAAGTGAATGTTGTAGGGCGTCGAGTCCATGTGTGGCTCCAACACCACGGACTCTGAGACCTCGGATGGCTCGATCTGCTTCGGCTCTAAGGTCGTTCCAGCCGCAGGAACCATCTCCTGGGTGTGATCTGATGACAGGTTTAAGTCATGTTCATTGGGATGAGGGGGAGCGATTGCCGCAGGCTCACATCCCTCAAAGATCAAGTCTCCACGGATATCCACGACGTAGTTCAAGCTTCTGAATCCGACCTAATGGCCAGGGCGTAGCTGTCGATCTGCTCCAGATGGCCAAGCGAGTTGGCCCGCAGTACGAAGCCGCCGAATACGAAGATCTGTCCGGGGGGAAGTTCCTCCTTGGACAGCGTCATTATTGATGATTAAAGGGGCCATCGAACCTTTTGTCGATGGCACAGTGGAACTCTCAATGAAAGCACAAATGTTGGTGTCAAAACCGGCGGATCTCGGGTAGGGGGTCCCAAACTGTGCGTCTAGGATCGATGGTAACAAGAGACGGGGGACACGATGTTTACCCAGGTTCGGGCCCTCTCTATGGAGGTAATACCCTACTTCCTGCTTGATTGATCTTGATGAATATGAGTATTACAAGAGTTGATCTACCATGAGATCGTAATGACTAAACCCTAGAAGTCTAGCCTATGAATATGGTAATGAGTATATGTGGTGTCCTTTCCGGACTATCCCCTTCGGTTTATATAGACACCGAGGGGATCTAGGGTTTACATGGAGTCGGTTACATAAGAAGGAATCTTTGGTCGCCAAGCTTGCCTTACACGCCAATTAGAGTCCAATCCAGACACGGTGTGGTCTTTGGCCTTCATGTCTTCACAGCCCATCAGTCCGGCCCATAGATAACAGGCCGGACGCCCGAGGACCCCTTAGTCCAGGACTCCCTCAGCATGGATTCTTTATATTGTTATAATGAAGTTCAGAGAAAGACACATTTTCATGTCGGGTAGACTGCGTACTCTAGTCGAAACAAATTAGTTGAAATTTGAGCTATTTCCTAAATCAAACTTCTTTTAGTTTGAAGATCCATCTTGTGGGTTATGGTTACTTAATTTGCGGAGGGGCAATTTCAGGGCAGGACCGTAACAGGCATGTGAATCACCTCTCGCTAGGTTTTCTTGATCCTGAACTCTCCCCAATATGCTCTAGCAGGTGCAACCATCGTGATTCCATCTGGGGTCATGCGGTGCCCCAACCCTGTTCTTGTTTCTCGGTTTCCAGATCTCATAACTAAATCGCCCCTAAACCCTAACTCCCACCACCCAAAGCCTCTCGTGTGTGCTAGAATGCACGACCGTAAGCCACCATACCTAGATCGATTGCAAGTGCTTAGGATCCATCGAGAAGGATCAAGGATTGTTGAAGAATATGCGGTTGTCGAAGGCAGAGAGGAAGGGTCGAGGATTAGATGGATCAGAGGAGGAATGTATCAGGATGAGGAACCGCATGCATTGGGAAAAAGGATCTGAGAGAATTTGATGGATGGTGTTTTTCCTAAGGAGAGTTTGGTGTTTGTGTTGGGGAATGTAGTATTTGAAAAAAAATTACCTACGATCACGCAAGATCTATCTAGGAGAAGCATAGCAACGAGCGGGGAGAGTGTGTCCACGTACCCTCGTAGACCGAAAGCGAAAGCGTTTAATAACGTGGTTGATGTAGTCGAACATCTTCGCGATCCAACCAATCCAAGTACCGAACGTACGGCACATCCGTGTTCAGCACACGTTCAACTCGATGACGTCCCTCGAGCTCTTGACCCATTTGAGGCCAAGGGATAGTTTCGTCAGCACGACAGCGTGATGATGGTGATGATGAAGTTACCGGCGCAGGGCTTCGCCTAAGCACTACGACGATATGACAGAGGTGTGTAACTGTGGAGGGGGGTACCGCACACGGCTAAGAGAAGACTTGGTGTGCCTTTGGGGTGCCCCCTGCCACGTATATAAAGGGGGGAGGAGAGATGGTCGGCCCTAGAGGGCGCGCCATGGGGGGAGTCCTACTTGGACTCCCGGTCCAAGTAGGATTCGCCCCACGCCCCTTCCTACTCCAAGTAGGAGAAGGGAAGGAGGAAGAGAAGAGAAGGAAGGAGGGGGACGCCGCCCCTCCCCTTGTTCAATTCGGACTGGGCAAGAGGGGGCGCGCGCCACCTCTGGACAGCCCTCTCTCTTCTCCACTAAGGCCCATGGTGGCCCATTAACCTCCCGGGGGGTCTGGTAACCCCCGATACTCCAAAACATATCCAAAACGACCCGAACCATTCCGGTGTCCGAATGTAGCCTTACAATATATTGATGTCTACTACACAACCTTCTTCTTGTAGACGTTGTTGGGCCTCCAAGTGCAGAGGTTTGTAGGACACTAGCAAATTTCCCTCAAGTGGATGACCTAAGGTTTATCAATCCGTAGGAGGCGTAGGATGAAGATGGTCTCTCTCAAGCAACCCTGCAACCAAATAACAAAGAGTCTCTTGTGTCCCCAACACACCCAATACAATGGTAAATTGTATAGGTGCACTAGTTCGGCGAAGAGATGGTGATACAAGTGGTATATGGATAGTAGATAAAGGTATTTGTAATCTGAAATTATAAAAACAACAAGGTAACTAATGATAAAAGTGACCATAAACGGTATTGCAATGCGTTGAAACAGGGCCTAGGGTTCATACTTTCGCTAGTGCAAGTTCCCTCAACAATACTAACATAATTGGATCACATAACTATCCCTCAACATGCAACAAAGAGTCACTCCAAAGTCACTAATAGAGGAGAACAAACGAAGAGATTATGGTAGGGTACGAAACCACCTCAAAGTTATTCTTTCCAATCAATCCGTTGGGCTATTCCTATAAGTGTCACAAACAACCCTAGAGTTCGTACTAGAATAACACCATAAGACACAAATCAACCAAAACCCTAATGTCACCTAGATACTCCAATGTCACCTCAAGTATCCGTGGGTATGATTATATGATATGCGTCACACAATCTCATATTCATCTATTCAACCAACACAAAGGACCTCAAAGAGTGCCCCAAAGTTTCTACCGGAGAATCACGACGAAAACGTGTGCGAACCCCTATGCATAGGTTCATGGGCGGAACCCGCAAGTTGATCACCAAAACATACATCAAGTCAATCAGGTGGTATCCCATTGTCACCACAGATACGCACGGCAAGACATACATCAAGTGTTCTCAAATCTTTAAAGACTCAATCCGATAAGACAACTTCAAAGGGGGGAACTCAATTTATTACAAGAGAGTAGAGGGGGAGGAGAAACATAAGATCCAAATATAATAGCAAAGCTCGCGATACATCAAGATCATGCCAAATCAAGAACACGAGAGAGAGAGAGAGAGAGAGAGAGATCAAACACATAGCTACTGGTACATACCCTCAGCCCCGAGGGTGGACTACTCCCTCCTCGTCATGGAGAGCACCGAGATGATGAAGATGGCTATCGGAGAGGGATTCCCCCTCCGGCAGGGGCCGGAACAGGTCTAGATTGGCTTTCGGTGGCTACGGAGGCTTCTGGCGGCGGAACCCCTGATCTATTGTGCTCCCCGGAAGTTTTAGGGTATATGGAGATATATAGGCGGAAGAAGTACGTCAGGGGCCCACGAGGGGCCCATGAGGGTGGAGGGCGTGCCCCCTACCTCGTGGCCTCCTCGCAAATCCCCGACATGCACTCCAAGTCTTCTGGGCTTCTTTCCATCCAAAATGAGTTCCGTGAAGTCTCGGGTCAATTGGACTCCGTTTGATTTTCCTTTTCTTCAAAACCCTAAAACAGGGTAAAAACAGAAACTGGCACTGGACTCTGGGTTAATAGGTTAGTCCCAAAAATGATATAAAAGTGTATAATAAAGCCCATAAACATTCAAAATAGTAGATAATATAGCATGGAGCAATCAAAAATTATAGATACGTTGGAGACGTATCAGCATCCCCAAGCTTAATTCCTGCTCGTCCTCGAGTAGGTAAATGATAAAAACAGAATTTTTGATGTGGAATGCTACCAAACATATTTATCCATGTAATTCTCTTTATTGTGGCAAGAATATTTAGATCCATAAGATTCAAGACAAAATTTTAATATTGACATAAAAATAATAATACTTCAAGCATACTAAACAAGCAATCATGTCTTCTCAAAATAACATGGCCAAAGAAAGCTATCCCTACAAAATCATATAGTCTGGCTATGCTCTATCTTCACCACACAAAGTATTTACATCATGCACAACCCCGATGACAAGCCAAGCAATTGTTTCATACTTTTGATGTTCTCAAACTTTTTCAATCTTCACGCAATACATGAGTGTGAGCCATGGATATAACACTATAGGTGGCATAGAAGGGTGGTTGTGGAGAAGACAAAAAGGAGAAGATAGTCTCACATCAACTAGGCGTATCAACGGGCTATGGAGATGCCCATTAATAGATATCAATGTGAGTGAGTAGGGATTGCCATGCAACGGATGCACTAGAGCTATAAGTGTATGAAAGCTCAAAAAGAAACTAAGTGGGTGTGCATCCAACTTGCTTGCTCATGAAGACCTAGGGCATTTTGAGGAAGCCCATCATTGGAATATACAAGCCAAGTTCTATAATGAAAGATTCCGACCAGTATATGAAAGTGACAACATAGGAGACTCTCTATCATGAAGATCATGGTGCTACTTTGAAGCACAAGTGTGGTAAAAGGATAGTAGCATTGCCCCTTCTCTCTTTTTCTCTCATTTATTATTATTATTTTTATTTGGGCCTTCTTTTTTTTATGGCATCTTTTCTCTTTTTTTATTTGGGCTTCTTTGGCCTCTTTTATTTATTTATTTTCGTCCGGAGTCTCATCCCGACTTGTGGGGAAATCATAGTCTCCATCATCCTTTCCTCACTGGGACAATGCTCTAATAATGATGATCATCACACTTTTATTTTTCTTACAACTCAATAATTACAACTGGATACTTAGAACAAAATATGACTCTATATGAATGCCTCCGGCGGTGTACCAGGATGTGCAATGACTCATGAGCGACATGTATGAAAGAATTATGAACGGTGGCTTTGCCACAAATATGATGTCAACTACATGATCATGCAAAGCAATATGACAATGATGGAGCGTGTCATAATAAACGGAACGGTGGAATGTTGCATGGTAATATATCTCGGAATGGCTATGGACATTCCATGATAGGTAGGTATGGTGGCTATTTTGAGGAAGGTATATGGTGGGTGTATGATACCGGCGAAAGGTGTGCAGTATTAGAGAGGCTAGCAATGGTGGAAGGGTGAGAGTGCGTATGATCCATGGACTCAACATTAGTCATAAAGAACTCATATACTTATTGCAAAAATCTATTAGTTATCAAAGCAAAGTACTACGCGCATGCTCCTAGGGGATAGATTGGTAGGAAAAGACCATCGCTCGTCCCCGACCGCCACTCATAGGGAAGACAATCAATAAATAAATCATGCTCTGACTTCATCACATAACGGTTCACCATACGTGCATGCTACGGGAATCACAAACTTCAACACAAGTATTTCTCAAACTCACAACTACTCAACTAGCATGACTCTAATATCACCATCTCCATATCTCAAAACAATTATCAAGTATCAAACTTCTCATAGTATTCAACACACTCATAAGAGAATTTTATTATTCTTGAATACCTAGCGTATTAGGATTATTTAAGCAAATTACCATGCTATTTAAGATTCTCAAAATAATCTAAGTGAATCATGAGAGATCAATAGTTTCTATAAAACAAAACCACCACCGTGCTCTAAAAGATATAAGTGAAGCACTAGAGCAAATGACAAACTACTCCGACAGATATAAGTGAAGATCAATGAGTAGCCGAATAATTATGCAACTATGTGAAGGCTCTCTAAAATTTAAGAATTTCAGATCTTGATACTTTATTCAAACAGCAAGCAAAACAAAATAAAGTGACATGACGCTCCAAACAAAACACATATCATGTGGTGAATAAAAATATAGCTCCAAGTAAAGTTACCGATGAACGAAGACAAAAGAGGGGATGCCTTCCGGGGCATCCCCAAGCTTAGGCTCTTGGCTATCCTTGAATATTACCTTGGGGTGCCTTGGGCATCCCCAAGCTTAGGCTCTTGCCACTCCTTATTCCATAGTCCATCGAATCCTTACCCAAAACTTGAAAACTTCACAACACAAAACTTAACAGAAAACTCGTAAGCTCCGTTAGTATAAGAAAATAAATCACCACTTCAAGGTACTGTAATGAATGAAGGAAATATGCCCTAGAGGCAATAATAAAGTTATTATTTATTTCCTTATATCATGATAAATGTTTCTTATTCATGCTATAATTGTATTAACCGAAAACATAATACATGTGTGAATACATAGACAAACAGAGTGTCACTAGTATGCCTCTACTTGACTAGCTCGTTGATCAAAGATGGTTATGTTTCCTAACCATAGACATGAGTTGTCACTTTATTAACGGGATCACATCATTAGGAGAATGATGTGATTGTTGACCCATTCCGTTAGCATAGCACTTGATCGTTTAGTTTGTTGCTATTGCTTTCTTCATGACTTATACATGTTCCTATGACTATGAGATTATGCAACTCCCGTTTACCGGAGGAACACTTTGTGTGCTACCAAACGTCACAACGTAACTGGGTGATTATAAAGGTGCTCTACAGGTGTCTCCAAAGGTACTTGTTGGGTTGGCGATTTTGAGATTAGGATTTGTCACTCCGGTTTTTGGAGAGGTATCTCTGGGCCCACTCGGTAATGCACATCACTATAAGCATTGCAACTAATGAGTTAGTTGCGGGATGATGTATTACAGAACAAGTAAAGAGACTTGCCGGTAACGAGATTGAACTAGGTATTGAGATACCGATGATCGAATCTCGGGCAAGTAACATACCGATGACAAAGGGAACAACGTATGTTGTTATGCGGTCTGACCGATAAAGATCTTCGTAGAATATGTAGGAGCCAATATGGGCATCCAGGCCCCGCTATTGGTTATTGACCAGAGAGGTGTCTCGGTCATGTCTACATAGTTCTCGAACCCGTAGGGTCCGCATGCTTAACGTTCGTTGATGATATAGTACTATATGAGTTATGTATGTTGATGATCGAATGTTGTTCGGAGTACGGGATGAGATCACGGACATGACGAGGAACTCCGGAATGGTCCGGAGATAAAGTTTGATATATCGGATAGTAGTGTTTGATCTCCGGAAGGGGTTCCAGATGTTTCTCGAAATGTTTGGACACGAGAACACTTTATCTGGGCCAAAGGGGAAAGCCCACAAGGCTTTTGGAAAGTGCAAAACGAAGTTTTGCGAAGACCAGAGGCTAGACGCCAGGAACCCTGGCGTCTAGGGGGTAGATGCCGGGAACCCTGGCGTCTAGCCCTGGAGTCCGAGAAGGACTCTTGCCTTTCGGGTGAAACCGACTTTGAGGAGGCTTTTACTCCAAGTTTCGACCCCAGGGCTCAACATATAAATAGAGGGGTAGGGCTAGCACCAAAGACACATCAAGAAACACCAAGCCGTGTGCCGGCAACCTCGTCCCCTCTAGTTTATCCTCCGTCATAGTTTTCGTAGTGCTTAGGCGAAGCCCTGCGAAGATTGTTTTTCACCAACACCGTCACCACGCCATCGTGCTGCCGGAACTCATCTACTACTTCGCCCCTCTTGCTGGATCGAGAAGGCGAGGACGTCACCAAGCCGAATGTGTGCAGAACTCAGAGGTGCCGTGCTTTCGGTGCTTGGATCGGTCGGATCGTGAAGACGTACGACTACATCAACCGCGTTGATATAACGCTTCCGCTTACGGTCTACGAGGGTACGTAGACAACACTCTCCCCTCTCGTTGCTATGCATCACCATGATCTTGCGTGTGCGTAGGAAATTTTTTGAAATTACTACGTTCCCCAACAGTGGCATCCGAGCCTAGGTTTTATGCATTGATGTAATATGCACGAGTAGAACACAAGTGAGTTGTGGGCCATATAAGTCATACTGCTTACCAGCATGTCACACTTTGGTTCAGCGGTATTGTTGGATGAAGCGGCCCGGACCGACATTACGCGTACGCTTACGCGAGACTGGTTCTACCGACGTGCTTTGCACACAGGTGGCTAGCGGGTGTCAGTTTCTCCAACTTTAGTTGAACCGAGTGTGGCTACGTCCGGTCCTTGCGAAGGTTAAAACAGCACCAACTTGACAAACTATCGTTGTGGTTTTGATGCGTAGGTAAGACCAGTTCTTGCTAAGCCCAGTAGCAGCCACGTAAAACTTGCAACAACAAAGTAGAGGACGTCTAACTTGTTTTTGCAGCGCATGTTGTGATGTGATATGGTCAAGACGTGATGAGATATAAGTTGTTGTATAAGATGATCATGTTTTGTTGAAGTTATCGGCAACTGGCAGAAGCCTTATGGTTGTCTCTTTATTGCATAAGATGCAAGCGCCAAATAATTGATTTACAATTATCGCTATGTGATAGCAATAGTTGCAAGAGCAATAGTTAGCGAGACGACCATGTGACAACACATTGATATAGATCAAGATGATGGAGATCATGGTGTCATGCTGGTGACGATGGAGATCATGAAGATGCTTTGGAGATAGAGATCAAAGGCACAAGATGATGATGGCCATATCATGTCATATATTTTGATTGCATGAGATGTTTATCTTTTATACATCTTACTTTGCTTAGTTATGACGGTAGCATTATAAGATGATCTCTCACTAAATTTCAAGATAAAAGTGTTCTCCCTGAGTATGCACCATTGCCAAAGTTCGCCGTGCCCAGACACCACGTGATGATCGGGTGTGATAAGCTCTACCTCCATCTACAACGTGTGCAAGCCAGTATTGCACATGCAGAATACTCAGGTTAAACTTGACGAGCCTAGCATATGCAGAAATGGCCTCAGAACACTGAGACTGAAAGGTCGAGCGTGAATCATATAGTAGATATGATCAACATAGTGATATTCACTATTGAAAACTACTCCATTTCATGTGATGATCAGTTATGGTTTAGTTGATTTGGATCACGTGATCACTTAGAAGATTAGAGGGATGTCTTTCTAAGTGGGAGTTCTTAAGTAATATGATTAATTGAACTTAAATTTATCATGATCTTAGTCCTGGTAGTATTAGCATATCTATGTTGTAGATCAATAGCTCGCGTTTAGCTCCCCTGTTTTATTTTTGATATGTTCCTAGAGAAAACTAAGTTGAAAGATGTTAGTAGCAATGATACGGATTGGATCCGTGATCTGGGGTTTATCCTCATTGCTGCACAGAAGAATTATGTCCTTAATGCACCACTAGGTGACAGACCTATTGCAGGAGCAGATGCAGATGTTATGAATGTTCGGCTAGCTCAATATGATGACTACTTGATAGTTTAGTGCACCATGCTTAAACGGCTTAGAATCGAGACTTCAAAGACGTTT
This sequence comes from Triticum monococcum, assembly GCA_034509565.1. Taxonomy (NCBI): domain Eukaryota; kingdom Viridiplantae; phylum Streptophyta; class Magnoliopsida; order Poales; family Poaceae; genus Triticum; species Triticum monococcum. The sequence continues at coordinate 578,155,723 of CM067847.1, forward strand.
TGAACGTCATGGACCATATGAGATGTTCCAGGAGTTGAAGTTAATATTTCAAGCAAATACCCGAGTTGAGAGATATGAAGTCTCCAACAAGTTCTATAGCTAAAAGATGGAGGAGAATAGCTCAAGCAGTGAGCATGTGCTCAGATTGTCTGGATACTACAATCGCTTGAATCAAGTGGGAGTTAATCTTCCAGATAAGATAGTGATTGACAGAATCCTCTAGTCACCATCACCAAGTTAGTAGAACTTCATGATGAACTACGATATGCAAGGGATAACGGAAACGATTCCCAAGCTCTTCATAATGCTGAAATGAACGAAGGTAGAAATCAAGAAAAATATCAAGTGTTGATGGTAGACAAGACCACTAGTTTCAAGAAAACGGCAAAGAGAAGAAGGGGAACTTCAAGAAGAACGGCAAGCAAGTTGCTGCTCAAGTGAAGAAGCCCAAGTGTGGTCCTAAGCCTGAGACTAAGTGCTTCTACTGCAAAGGGACTGGTCAGTGGAAGCGGAACTGCCCCAAGTATTGGGCGGATAAGAAGGATGGCAAAGTGAAAAAAGGTATATTTGATATACGGATTATTGATGTGTATTTTACTAGTGTTCGTAGCAACCCCCCTGTATTTGATACTGGTTCAGTTGCTAAGAGTAGTAACTCGAAACGGGAGTTGCAGAATGAACGGAGACTAGTTAAGGGTGAAGTGACGATGTGTGTTGGAAGTGGTTCCAAGATTGATATGGTCATCATCGCACACTCCCTATACTTTCGGGATTACTTTTGAACCTAAATAAGTGTTATTTGGTGTTTGCATTGAGCATGAATATGATTTGATCATGTTTATTGCAATACGGTTATTCATTTAAGTAAGAGAATAAATTGTTGCTCTGTTTACATATATGGTTACACACCCAATGAAAATGGTTCGTTGGATCTCGATCGTAGTGATACACATATTCATAATATTGAAACCAAAAGATGCAAAGTTAATAATGATAGTGCAACTTATTTGTGGCACTGCCGTTTAGGTCATATTGGTGTAAAGCGCATGAAGAAACTCCATGCTGATGGAGTTTTGGAATCACTTGATTATGAATCAGTTAATACTTCCGAACCATGCCTCATGGGCAAGATGACTAAGACTCCGTTCTCCGGAACAATGCAGCAAGCAACAGATTTGTTGGAAATCATGCATACTGATGTATGTGGTCCGATGAATATTGAAGCTCGTGGTGGGTATCATTATTTTCTGGTCTTCACAGATGATTTGAGCAGATATGGGTATATCTACTTGATGAAACATAAGTCTGAAACATTTGAAAAGTTCAAAGAACTTCAGAGTGAAGTGGAAAATCATCATGACAAGAAAATAAAGTTTCTACGATCTGATCGCAGAGACAAATATTTGAGTTACGAGTTTGGTCTTCAATTAAAACAATGTGGAATAGTTTCACAAAATCATGCCACCTGGAACACCACAGCATAATGGTGTGTCCGAATGTCATAACCGTACTATTATTGGATATAGTGCAATCTATGATGTTTCTTACCGATTAATCACTATAGTTTTGGGGTTATGCATTAGAGACAGCTACATTCACGTTAAAAAGGGCACCATCTAAATCCGTTGAGGCGACACCGTATGAACTGTGGTTTGGCAAGAAACCAAAGATGTCGTTTCTTAAAGTTTGAGGTTGCAATGCTTATGTGGAAAAGTTTCGACCTGATAAGCTCAAACCCAAATTAGAGAAGTGCGCCTTCATAGGATACCCAAAAGAAATTGTTGGGTGCACCTTCTATCACAGATCCAAAGAGCAAGCTATTCATTGCTGAGAATGGATCCTTTCTAGAGAAGGAGTTTCTCTCGAAAGAAGTGAGTGGGAGGAAAGTAGAACTTGATGAGGTAACTGTACCTGCTCCCTTATTGGAAAGTAGTTCATCATAGAAATCGGTCCTATGACTACTACACCAATTAGTGAGGAAGCTAATGATGAAGATCATGTAACTTCAGATCAAGTTACTACCGAAACCTCGTAGGTAAACCAGAGTGAGATCCGCACCAGAGTGGTACGGTAATCCTGTTCTGGAGGTCATGTTACTTGACCATGACGAACCTACGAACTATGAGGAAGCAATGATGAGCCCAGATTCCGCGAAATGGCTTGAGGCCATGAAATCTGAGATGAGATCCATGTATGAGAACAAAGTATGGACTTTGATTGACTTGCCCATTGATCGGCAACCCATTGAGATTAAATGGATCTTCAAGAGGAAGACGGACGCTGATAGTGGTGTTACTATCTACAAAGCTAGAATTGTCGCAAAAGGTTTTCGACAAGTTCAAGGTGTTGACTATGATGAGAGTTTCTCACTCGTATCTATGCTTAAGTCTGTCTGAATCATGTTAGCAATTGCCACATTTTATGAAATCTAGCAAATGGATAAACAAAACTACATTCCTTAATGGATTTATTAAAGAAGAGTTGTATATGATGCAGCAAGAAAGTTTTGTCAATCCTAAAGGTGCTAACAAAATATGCAAGCTCCAGTGATCCATCTATGGACTGGTGCAAGCATCTCGGAGTTGGAATATACGCTTTGATAAGTTGATCAAAGCATATAGTTTTATACAGACTTGCGGTGAAGCCTGTATTTACAAGAAAGTGAGTGGGAGCACTACAGCATTTCTGATAACTATATGTGAATGACATATTGTTGATCGGAGATAATGTAGAATTATTTTGCAAAGCATAAAGAAATGTTTGAAAGGAGTTTTTCAAAGAAAGACCTCGGTGAAGCTGCTTACATATTGAGCATCAAGATCTATAGAGATAGATCAAGACGCTTGATAAGTTTTTCAATGAGTACATACCTTGACAAGTTTTTGAAATAGTTCAAAATGGAACAGTCAAAGAAAGAGTTCTTGCCTGTGTTACAAGGTGTGAAATTGAGTAAGACTCAAAGCCCGACCACGGCAGAAGATAGAAAGAGAATGAAAGTCATTCCCTATGCCTCATCCATAGGTTCTATAAAGTATGCCATGCTGTGTACCAGACCTATTGTACACCCTGCCCTGAGTTTGGCAAGGGAGTGCAATAGTGATCTAGGAGTAGATCACTGGACATTGGTCAAAATTATCCTTAGTGGAATAAGGATATGTTTCTCGATTATGGAAGTGACAAAAGGTTCGTCGTAAAGGGTTATGTCGATGCAAATTTTGACACTGATCCAGATGACTCTAAATCTCAATCTGGATACATATTGAAAGTGGGAGCAATTAGCTAGCGTAGCTCTATGCAGAGCATTGTTGACATAGAAATTTGCAAAATACTTACGGATCTGAATATGGCAGACCCGTTGACTAAACTTCTCTGACAAGCAAAACATGATCACACCTTAGTACTCTTTGGGTGTTAATCACATAGCGATGTGAACTAGATTATTGACTCTAGTAAACCCTTTGGGTGTTGGTCACATGACGATGTGAACTATGGGTGTTAATCACATGGTGATGTGAACTATTGGTATTAAATCACATGGCGATGTGAACTAGATTATTGACTCTAGTGCAAGTGGGAGACTGAAGGAAATATGCCCTAGAGGCAATAATAAAGTTACTATTTATTTACTTATATCATGATAAATGTTTATTATTCATGCTAGAATTGTATTAACCGGAAACATAATACATGTGTGAATACATAGACAAACAGAGTGTCACTAGTATGCCTCTACTTGACTAGCTCATTGATCAAAGATGGTTATGTTTCCTAACCATAGACATGAGTTGTCGTTTGATTAACGGGATCACATCATTAGGAGAATGATGTGATTGACTTGACCCATTCCGTTAGCATAGCACTTGATCGTTTAGTTTGTTGCTATTGCTTTCTTCATGACTTATACATGTTCCTATGACTACGAGATTATGCAACTCCCGTTTACCGGAGGAACACTTTGTGTGCTACCAAACGTCACAACGTAACTGGGTGATTATAAAGGTGCTCTACAGGTGTCTCCAAAGGTACTTGTTGGGTTGGCGTATTTCGAGATTAGGATTTGTCACTCTGATTTTCGGAGAGGTATCTCTGGGCCCACTCGGTAATGCACATCACTATAAGCCTTGCAAGCATTGCAACTAATGAGTTAGTTGCGGGATGATGTATTACGGAACAAGTAAAGATACTTGCCGTTAACGAGATTGAACTAGGTATTGAGATACCAACGATCGGATCTCGGGCAAGTAACATACCGATGACAAAGGGAACAACGTATGTTGTTATGCGGTCTGACCGATAAAGATCTTCGTAGAATATGTAGGAGCCAATATGGGCATCCAGGTCCCGCTATTGGTTATTGACCAGAGAGGTGTCTCGGTCATGTCTACATAGTTCTCGAACCCATAGGGTCCGCACGCATAATGTTCGTTGACGATATAGTACTATATGAGTTATGTATGTTGATGACCGAATGTTGTTCGGACTCCGGGATGAGATCACGGACATGACGAGGAACTCCAGAATGGTCCGAAGATAAAGTTTGATATACGGGATAGTATTGTTTGATCTTCGGAAGGGGTTCCGGATGTTTCCCGAAATGTTTGGGCATGAGAACACTTTATCTGGGCCAAAGGGGAAAGCCCACGAGGCTTTTGGAAAGTGCAAAAGGAAGTTTTGCGGAGACCAGAGGCTAGACGCCAGGAACCCTAGCGTCTAGGGGGTAGATGCCGGGAACCCTGGCGTCTAGCCCTGGAGTCCGAGAAGAACTCTTGCCTTTCGGGTGAAACCGACTTTGAGGAGGCTTTTACTCCAAGTTTCTGTTGGGGAACGTAGCAGAAATTCAAAATTTTCCTACGTATCACCAAGATCTATCTATGGAGAAACCAGCAACGAGGGGAAGGAGAGTGCATCTACATACCCTTGTAGATCGCTAAGCGGAAGCGTTCAAGAGAACAGGGTTGATGGAGTCGTACTCGTCATGATCCAAATCACCGATGATCCTAGTGCCGAACGGACGGCACCTCCGCGTTCAACACACGTACAGCCCGGTGACGTCTCCCACGCCTTGATCCAGCAAGGAGAGAGGGAGAGGTTGAGGAAGACTCCATCTAGCAACAGCACAACGGCGTGGTGGTGGTGGAGGAGCGTGGCAATCCTGCAGGGCTTCGCCAAGCACCACGGGATATGAGGAGAAAGAGAGGGAGGGCTACACCAACAGGGAGAGATCAAATCGTGTGTATTGGGCAGCCCCTAGGCCAAGTATATATAGGGGAAGGGGAGGGGCTGCGCCCCCTTTAGGGTTTCCACCCCTAGGGGTGGCGGCCAGCCTAGATCCCATCTAAGGGAGGCGGCCAAGGGGGAGGGGAAGAGGGAGGCGCACCAGGATGGGCCTTAGGGCCCATCTGCCCTAGGGTTTGCCCCCTCTCCTCTTCCCTTCCGCCTTGGGCCTTGTGGGAGGGCGCACCAGCCCACCTGGGGCTGGTCCCCTTCCACACTTGGCCCATGAAGCCCTCAGGGGCTGGTGGCCCCACTTGGTGGACCCCCGGGACCCTCCCGGTGGTCCCGGTACGTTACAGATAAACCCCGAAACTTTTCCGTTGACCAAAACATGACTTCCCATATATAAATCTTTACCTCCGGACCATTCCAGAACTCCTCGTGACGTCCGGGATCTCATCCGGGACTCCGAACAACATTCGGTAACCACATACAAACTTCCTTTATAACCCTAGCGTCATCGAACCTTAAGTGTGTAGACCCTACAGGTTCGGGAGACATGCAGACATGACCGAGACGTTCTCCGGTCAATAACCAACAGCGGGATCTGGATACCCATGTTGGCTCCCACATGTTCCACGATGATCTCATCGGATGAACCACGATGTCAAGGACTTAATCAATCCCGTATACAATTCCCTTTGTCTATCGGTACGATACTTGCCCGAGATTCGATCGTCGGTATCCCGATACCTTGTTCAATCTCGTTACCGGCAAGTCTCTTTACTCGTTCCGTAACACATCATCCCGTGATCAACTCCTTGACCACATTGTGCACATTATGATGATGTCCTACCGAGTGGGCCCAGAGATACCTCTCCGTCACACGGAGTGACCAATCCCAGTCTCGATTCGTGCCAACCCAACAGACACTTTCAGAGATACCCGTAGTGCACCTTTATAGTCACCGAGTTACGTTGTGACGTTTGGCACACCCAAAGCATTCCTACGGTATCCGGGAGTTGCACAATCTCATGGTCTAAGGAAATGATACTTGACATTAGAAAAGCTTTAGCATACGAACTACACGATCTAGTGTTATGCTTAGGATTGGGTCTTGTCCATCACATCATTCTCCTAATGATGTGATCCCGTTATCAACGACATCCAATGTCCATGGTCAGGAAACCGTAACCATCTATTGATCAACGAGCTAGTCAACTAGAGGCTTACTAGGGACATGGTGTTGTCTATGTATCCACACATGTATCTAAGTTTCCTATCAATACAATTCTAACATGGATAATAAATTATTATCATGAACAAGGAAATATAATAATAATCAATTTATTATTGCCTCTAGGGCATATTTCCAACAGTCTCCCACTTGCACTAGAGTCAATAATCCAGCTCACATCGATATGTGATTAACACTCAAGGTCACATCCCCATGTGACTAACATCCAAAGAGTTTACTAGAGTCAATAATCTAGTTCGCATCACTATGTGATTAGCACTCAATGAGTTCTGGGTTTGATCATGTTGCTTGTGAGAGAGGTTTTAGTCAACGGGTCTGAACCTTTCAGATCCGTGTGTGCTTTACAAATCTCTATGTCATCTCCTAGATGCAGCTACCACGCTCTATTTGGAGCTATTCCAAATAACTGTTCTACTATACGAATCCAGTTTACTACTCATAATAATCTGGATTAGTGTCAAAGTTTGCATCGGCGTAACCCTTTACGACGAACTCTTTTACCACCTCCATAATCGAGAAAATTCCTTAGTCCACTAGTTACTAAGGATAACTTTGACCGTTATCCTGTGATCCATTCTTGGATCACTCTTGTACCCCTTGACTGACTCATGGCAAGGCACACTTCAGGTGCGGTACACAGCATAGCATACTGTAGAGCCTATGTCTTAAGCATAGGGGACGACCTTCGTCCTTTCTCTCTATTCTGCCGCGGTCAGGTTTCGAGTCTTACTCAATGTTCACACCTTATAACACGGCCAAGAACTCCTTCTTTGCCGACCCATTTTGAACTCCTTCAAAATCTTGTCAAGGTATGTGCTCATTTGAAAGTACCATGTGATCTATCCTTATAGATCTTGATGCTCAATGTTCAAGTAGCTTAATCCAGGCTTTCCATTGAAAAACACTTTCCAAATAACCCTATATGCTTTCCAGAAATTCTACGTCATTTCTGATCAACAACATACATTCATCAAAAATTCTATAGTGCTCCCACTCACTTCTTTGGAAATACAAGTTTCTCATAAACTTTGTATAAACCTAAAATATTTGATCATCTCATCAAAGTGTACATTCCAACTCCGAGATGCTTACTCCAGTCCTCAGAAGGATTGTTGGAGCTTTGCATACTTATTAGCATCTTTCAGGATTGACAAAACCTTCCTGATTGTATCACATACAACCTTTCCTTACGAAAACTGGTAAGGAAACTTGTTTTGACATCCATCTACTAGATTTCATAAATGCAGCTTATGCTAACACGATTCCGACAGACTTAAGCATCGCTACGAGTGAGAAAATCTCATCGTAGTCAACTACTTGAACTTGTGAAAAACTCTTTGCCACAAGTCGAGCTTTATAGACGGTGACATTACCGTCCACGTTCGTCTTCTTCTTAAAATCCACATGTACCTAACAGCCTTACGACCATCAAGTAGTTCTTCCAAAGTATACACTTTGTTTTCATACATGGATCCTCTCTCGGATTTTATGGCCTCGAGCCATTTATTGGAATTCGGGCCCACCATCGCTTCTCCATAGCTCGCAGGTTCATTGTTGTCTAGCAACATGACTTCCAAAATAGGATTACGTACCACTCTGAAGTAGCACGCATCCTTGTCATCCCACGAGGTTTGGTAGTGACTTGATCTGAAGTTTCATGATCACTATCATAAGCTTCCACTTCAATTGGTGTAGGTGCCACAGGAACAACTTCCTGTGCCCTGCCACACACTAGTTGAAGAGACGGCTTAATAACCTCATCAAGTCTCCACCATCCTCCCACTCAATTCTTTCGAGAGAAACTTTTCCTCGAGAAAGGACCCGATTCTAGAAACAATCCCTTATTGCTTTCGAATCTGAGACAGGAGGTATACCCAACTATTTTGGGTGTCCTATGAAGATGCATTTATCCGCTTTGGGTTCGAGCTTATCAGCCTGAAAACTTTTCCACATAAGCGTCGCAGCCCCAAACTTTTAAGAAATGACAACTTAGGTTTCTTTAAACCATAGTTCATATGGTGTCATCTCATCGGAATTACGTGGTGCCTTATTTAAAGTGAATGTGGTTGTCTCTAATGCCTAACCCATAAACTATCGTGGTAATTCGATAAGAGACATCATGGTATGCATCATATCCAATAGGGTGCAGTTATGATGTTCGGACACACCATCACACTATGGTGTTCCAGGCTGTATTAGTTGTGAAACAATTTCTACAATGTCTTAATTCTATGCCAAACTCGTAATTCAGATATTCATCTCTATGATCATATCATAGATATTTTATCCTCTTGTCACGATGATCTTTCAACTTCACCCTAAAATTACTTGAACCTTTCAATAATTCAGGCTCGTGATTCATCAAGTAAATATACTCAACATCTACTCAAATCATCTGTGAAGTAAGAACATAACAATATCCACTACACGCCTCAGCACTCATTGGACTGCACACATCAAAATGTATTACTTCCAACAAGTTGCTTTCTAGTTCCATTTTACTGAAAACGAGGCTTTCAATCATCTTGCCCATGTGGTATGATTTGCATGTCTCAAGTGATTCAAAATCAAGTGAGTCCAAATGGTCCATTTGCATGGAGTTTCTTCATGCATATACACCAATAGACATGGTTCACACGTCTCAAACTTTTCAAAAACGAGTGAGCCCAAAGATCCATCAACATGGAGCTTCTTCATGCGTTTTATACCGATATGACTTAAGTGGCAGTGCCACAAGTAGGTGGTACTATCATTACTATCTTATATCTTTTGGCATGAACATGTGTATCACTACGATCGAGATTCAATAAACCATTCATTTTAGGTGCAAGACCATTGAAGGTATTATTCAAATAAACAGAGTAACCATTATTCTCCTTAAATGAATAACCGTATCGCAATAGACATAATCCAATCATGTCTATGCTCAACGCAAACACCAAATAATAATTATTTAGGTTTAACACCAATCTCGATGGTAGAGGGAGTGTGCGATGCTTGATCATATCAACATTGGAAACACTTCCAACATATCGTCAGCTCACCTTTAGCTAGTCTCCGTTTATTCCGTAGCTTTTATTTCGAGTTACTAACACTTAGCAACTGAACCGGTATCTAATACCCTGGTGCTACTAGGAGTACTAGTAAAGTACACATTAACACAATGTATATCCAAGATACTTCTATCGACCTTACCAGCCTTCTCATCTACCAAGTATCTAGGGTAATACTGCTCCAGTGGCTGTTCCTCTTATTACAGAAGCACTTAGTCTCGGGTTTGGGTTCAACCTTGGGTCTCTTCACTAGAGCAGCAGCTGAATTGCCGTTTCATGAAGTATCCCTTCTTGCCCTTGCCCTTCTTGAAACTAGTGGTTTCACCAACCATCAACAATTGATGCTCCTTCTTGATTTCTACTTTGGTGTCAAACATCGCGAATATCTCAAGGATCATCATATATGTCCCTGATATATTATAGTTCATCACGAAGCTCTAGCAGCTTGGTGGTAATGACTTTGGAGAAAACATCACTATCTCATCTGGAAGATCAACTCCCACTTGATTCAAATGATTGTTGTACTCAAACAATCTGAGCACAAGCTCAACAATTGAGCTTTTCTCCCTTAGTTTGCAGGCTAAGAAAATCGTCGGAGGTCTTATACCTCTTGACGTGGGCACGAGCCTGAAATTCCAATTTCAGCCCTCGAAACATCTCATATGTTTCGTGACATTTCAAAACCGTCTTCGGTGCCTCAACTCTAAACCGTTTAACTGAACTATCATGTAGTTATCAAAACGTGTATGTCAGATGTTCGCAACATCCACAGACAACGTTCGAGGTTCAGCACACTGAGTGGTGCATTAAGGACATAAGCCTTCTAAGAAGCAATGAGGACAATCCTCAGTTTACGGACCTAGTCCGCATAGTTGCTACTATCAACTTTCAACTAAATTTTCTCTAGGAACATATCTAAACAGTAGAACTGAAGCGTGAGCTACGACATAATTTGCGAAGACCTTTTGACTATGTTCAGGATAATTAAGTTCATCTTATGAACTCCCACTCAGATAGACATCCCTCTAGTCATCCAAGTGATTACATGATCCGAGTCAACTAGGTCGTGTCCGATCATCATGTGAGACGGACTAGTCAACGTCGGTGAACATCTTCATGTTGATCGTATCTTCTATACGACTCATGCTCGACCTTTCGGTCTTCTGTGTTCCGAGGCCATGTCTGTACACATGCTAGGCTCGTCAAGTCAACCTAAGTGGTTCGCGTGTGTAAATCTGTCTTACACCCGTTGTATGTGAACGTTAGAATCTATCACACCCGATCATCACGTGGTGCTTCGAAACAACGAACTGTCGCAACGGTGCACAGTTAGGGGGAACACTTTCTTGAAATTTTAATGAGGGATCATCTTATTTACTACCGTCGTTCTAAGTAAACAAGATGTATAAACATGATAAACATCACATGCAATCAAATAGTGACATGATATGGCCAATATCACTTTGCTCCTTTTGATCTCCATCTTCGGGGCTCCATGATCATCATTGTCACCGGCATGACACCATGATCTCCATCATCATGATCTCCATCATCGTGTCTTCATGAAGTTGTCTCGCCAACTATTACTTCTACTACTACAGCTAACGGTTAGCAATAAAGTAAAGTAATTACATGGCGTTGTTCAATGACACGCAGGTCATACAATAAATAAAGACAACTCCTATGGCTCCTGCCGGTTGTCATACTCATCGACATGCAAGTCATGATTCCTATTACAAGAACGTGATCAATCTCATACATCACATATATCATTCATCACATCCTTTTGGCCATATCACATCACATAGCATACCCTGCAAAAACAAGTTAGACGTCCTCTAATTATTGTTTGCATGTTTTACGTGGCTGCTATGGGTTTCTAGCAAGAACGTTTCTTACCTACGCAAAACCACAACGTGATATGCCAATTGCTATTTACCCTTCATAAGGACCCTTTTCATCGAATCTGATCCGACTAAAGTGGGAGAGACAGACACCCGCTAGCCACCTTATGCAATTAGTGCATGTCAGTCGGTGGAACCAGTCTCACGTAAGAGTACGTGTAAGGTCGGTCCGGGGCGCTTCATCCCACAATACCGTCGAATCAAGATTGGACTAGTAACAGTAAGCATATTGAACAAAATCAACGCCCACAACTACTTTGTGTTCTACTCATGCATAGAAACTACGCATAGACCTAGCTCTGATACCACTGTTGGGGAACGTAGCAGAAATTCAAAATTTTTCCTACGTATCACCGAGATCTATCTATGGAGAAACCAGCAACGAGGGGAAGCAGAGTGCATCTACATACCCTTGTAGATCGCTAAGCGGAAGCGTTCAAGAGAACGGGGTTGATGGAGTCGTACTCGTCGTGATCCAAATCACCGATGATCCTAGTGCCGAACGGACGGCACCTCCGCGTTCAACACACGTACAGCCCGGTGATGTCTCCCACGCCTTGATCCAGCAAGGAGAGAGGGAGAGGTTGAGGAAGACTCCATCCAGCAACAGCACAACGGCGTGGTGGTGGTGGAGGAGCGTGGCAATCCTGCAGGGCTTCGCCAAGCACCACGGGATATGAGGAGAAAGAGAGGGAGGGCTACACCAACAGGGAGAGATCAAATCGTGTGTATTGGGCAGCCCCTAGGCCAAGTATATATAGGGGAAGGGGAGGGGCTGCGCCCCCTTTAGGGTTTCCACCCCTAGGGGTGGCGGCCAGCCTAGATCCCATCTAAGGGAGGCGGCCAAGGGGGAGGGGAAGAGGGAGGCGCACCAGGATGGGCCTTAGGGCCCATCTGCCCTAGGGTTTGCCCCCTCTCCTCTACCCTTGCGCCTTGGGCCTTGTGGGAGGGCGCACCAGCCCACCTGGGGCTGGTCCCCTTCCACACTTGGCCCATGAAGCCCTCCGGGACTGGTGGCCCCACTTGGTGGACCCCCGGGACCCTCCCGGTGGTCCTGGTACGTTACCGATAAACCCCGAAACTTTTCCGGTGACCAAAACATGACTTCCCATATATAAATCTTTACCTCCGGACCATTCCGGAACTCCTCGTGACATCCGGGATCTCATCTGGGACTCCGAACAACATTCGGTAACCACATACAAACTTCCTTTATAACCCTAGTGTCATCGAACCTTAAGTGTGTAGACCCTACGGGTTCGGGAGACATGCAGACATGACCGAGACGTTCTCCGGTCAATAACCAACAGCGGGATCCTGATACCCATGTTGGCTCCCACATGTTCCACGATGATCTCATCGGATGAACCACGATGTCAAGGACTTAATCAATCCCGCATACAATTCCCTTTGTCTATCGGTACGATACTTGCCCGAGATTCGATCGTCGGTATCCCGATACCTTGTTCAATCTCGTTACCGGCAAGTCTCTTTACTCGTTCCATAACACATCATCCCGTGATCAACTCCTTGACCACATTGTGCACATTATGATGATGTCCTACCGAGTGGGCCCAGAGATACCTCTCCGTCACATGGAGTGACAAATCCCAGTCTCGATTCGTGCCAACCCAACAGACACTTTCAGAGATACCCGTAGTGCACCTTTATAGTCACCCAGTTACGTGTGACGTTTGGCACATCCAAAGCATTCCTACGGTATCTGGGAGTTGCACAATCTCATGGTCTAAGGAAATGATACTTGACATTAGAAAAGCTTTAGCATACGAACTACACGATCTAGTGCTATGCTTAGGATTGGGTCTTGTCCATCACATCATTCTCCTAATGATGTGATCCCGTTATCAACGACATCCAATGTCCATGGTCAGGAAACCGTAACCATCTATTGATCAACGAGCTAGTCAACTAGAGGCTTACTAGGGACATGGTGTTGTCTATGTATCCACACATGTATCTGAGTTTCCTATCAATACAATTCTAGCATGGATAATAAACGATTATCATGAACAAGGAAATATAATAATAATCAATTTATTATTGCCTCTAGGTCATATTTCCAACAGTTTCGACCCGAGGGCTCAACATATAAATAGAGGGCTAGGGCTAGCACCAAAGACACATCAAGAAACACCAAGCCGTGTGCCGGCAACCCCATCCCTCTAGTTTATCCTCCGTCATAGTTTTCGTAGTGCTTAGGCGAAGCCCTGCGAAGATTGTTTTTCACCAACACCGTCACCACGCCGTCGTGCTGCCGGAACTCATCTACTACTTCGTCCCTCTTGCTGGATCGAGAAGGCGAGGACGTCACCGAGCCGAACGTGTGCAGAACTTGGAGGTGTCATGCTTTCGGTGCTTGGATCGGTCGGATCGTGAAGACATACGACTACATCAACCGCATTGATATAACGCTTCCGCTTACGGTCTACGAGGGTACGTAGACAACACTCTCCCCTCTCGTTGCTATGCATCACCATGATCTTGCGTGTGCGTAGGATTTTTTTTGAAATTACTACGTTCCCCAACAATGAACTCATTATTTATTTATATTGGTGTTAAACTTACTGTATTCCAACTTCTCTATGGTTTATAAACTATTTTACTAGCCATAGATTCATCAAAATAAGTGAATAACACATCGAAAACAGAATCTATCAAAAATAGAACAATCTGTAGTAATCTGGATCAAACGTATGCTTCTGGAACTCATAAAATTCTAAAATAAATTGCTGGACCTGAGGAATTTATATATTAATCATCTGCCAAAATAATTAACTAAATAGCACTTTCCAAATAAACATGGCAGCAATTCTCGTGAGCGCTAAAGTTTCTGTTTTTTACAGCATGATCAACAAGACTTTCCCCAAGTCTTCCCAAAGGTTCTACTTGGCACAAACACTAATTAAAAGCATAAAACCACATCTAAACAGAGGCTGGATGAATTATTTATTACTAAACAGGAGCAAAAAGCAAGGAACAAAATAAAATTGGGTTGCCTCCCAACAAGCGCAATCGTTTAACGCTCCTAGCTAGGCATGATGATTTCAATGATGCTCACATGAAGGATAAGAATTGTAACATAAAGAGAGCATCATGAAGAATATGACTAGCACATTTAAGTCTAACCCACTTCCTATGCATAAGGATTTTGTGAGCAAACAACTTATGGGAACAAGAATCAACTTGCATAGGAAGGTAAAACAAGCATAACTTCAAGATTTTAAGCACATAGAGAGGAAACTTGATATTATTGTAATTCCTACAAGCATATGTTCCTCCCTCATAATAATTTTAAGTAGCATCATGAATGAATTCAACAATATAACCAGCATCTAAAGAATTATTTTCATGATCTACAAGCATAGAAATTTTATTACTCTCTATATAAGCAAAATTCTTCTCATTCGGAATAGTGGGAGTATCATAAGAAACTCGAATACTATAAATTGTTTCCACATTAAAAGAGTAATGTTTAGAAAAGGGGTAACCATAATCATGACAAGTTTTATAAATATAATCACTATTTTTTATAGTATAAGTATCATCACAATAATCATCATAAATAGGAGGCATGCTATCATCATTATAGATTTGCA
The DNA here is from genome assembly GCA_034509565.1 of Triticum monococcum. NCBI lineage: Eukaryota > Viridiplantae > Streptophyta > Magnoliopsida > Poales > Poaceae > Triticum > Triticum monococcum. Next base: position 578,170,769 of record CM067847.1, read on the forward strand.
TATCAAAACTTTGGAGACTAAAAATATCATCTCTATTCAGCATAGCTTCCCCAAGCTTGGGACAAACATTAATTGCAGCAAATATATTATCAAAAACATCATCTTCATAAGCATAATCACTCTCATTATTAATTGTATGGATAGCACCAATAGTATAGTAATTATCATATTCTTCCAAGCAAGTGCCAAAAATATTTTCAAGATCATAAGAAGTATCATTATCTTCCACAATTATATTTTCATGAGGCACAATAGTAATAGGAGCAGCATTATTTGGGGGAGATATCTTTTTACCTCTCTTCCTTTTTCTTTTCTTCTTTTTCACCACATCATGTGTGGGTTCAATCCTCTTTTTGGAGCTCCTTATTAATGAGATTGGTTGAATAGGAGGCTCCTCCTCGTTACCTGATTCATCATAAGAAATAAATAGGAGGATATTGGGAAGTCTCTTCCCTTTCATTAGTATTCTCTTCATCTTCTATTTGTTTTCTTTTCTTTATGTAGTTGGCAATATAAGGATTTTCAATACAATTCACCGCACAATACATATAAATTTCCTCTAGATCAAAATCAAGAATTTTATAATGGGCAAATTCTGGAAGATGCTTAGTTATACGTTTCATTTCTCCGTAACCCATAAGCAAACTAAGTTCAGTATAATGTGTAAGGGAAATCAGGTCATCACAATTTTTTGACACGATACGATCATGAAACAATTTGCATTGGGTATTGAAATGATCATGTTCATTGCAAAGCTCACAAGCATGGCCAACATAATTTAAATTTTTAGCACATTCATCTAGCTCTTCTTGCAACAATTTAGTTTCTAAGTACTTATGCCTCTTGCAATATCTATCTTCCCTATTTGGTGTGTACTTACAAACCCAATGTACTCCACAAAAATTGGCATGTTTATAGGAGACATTTTGATCATAACTAGTGCAATCATTATTAGTATCCTGGATATTCAAAGAATTCGTACTAAAAACATTGCAATCATGCTCATCATTCAAAGATTTAGTACCAAACATTTTATAGATTTCTTCTTCTAGCACTTGAGCACAATTATCCTTTCCATCATATTATTTTTTTGTAGTTTTCTTTTATAAACTAAACTAGTGATAAAAAAAGAAACTAAAAGACTCGATTGCAAGATCTAAAGATATACCTTCAAGCACTCACCTCCCCAGCAACGGCGCCAAAAAAGAGCTTGATGTCTACAACACAACCTTCTTCTTGTAGACGTTGTTGGGCCTCCAAGTGCAGAGGTTTGTAGGACAGTAGCAAATTTCCCTCAAGTGGATGACCTAAGGTTTATCAATCCGTAGGAGGCGTAGGATGAAGATGGTCTCTCTCAAGCAACCCTGCAACCAAAATAACAAAGAGTCTCTTGTGTCCCCAACACACCCAATACAATGGTAAATTGTATAGGTGCACTAGTTCGGCGAAGAGATAGTGATACAAGTGGTATATGGATAGTAGATAAAGGTATTTGTGGTCTGAAATTATAAAAACAGCAAGGTAACTAATGATAGAAGTGACTGTAAATGGTATTGCAATGCGTTGAAACAGGGCCTAGGGTTCATACTTTCGCTAGTGCAAGTTCCCTCAACAATACTAACATAATTGGATTACATAACTATCCCTCAACATGCAACAAAGAGGCACTCCAAAGTCATTAATAGCGGAGAACAAATGAAGAGATTATGGTAGGGTACGAAACCACCTCAAAGTTATTCTTTCCAATCAATCCGTTGGGCTATTCCTATAAGTGTCACAAACAGCCCTAGAGTTCATACTAGAATAACACCTTAAGACACAAATCAACCAAAACCCTAATGTCACCTAGATACTCCAATGTCACCTCAAGTATCCGTGGGTATGATTATACGATATGCGTCACACAATCTCATATTCATCTATTCAACCAACACAAAGGACCTTAAAGAGTGCCCCAAAGTTTCTACCGGAGAATCAAGACGAAAATGTTTGCTGTTGGGGAACGCAGTAATTTCAAAAAAATTCCTACGCACACGCAAGATCATGGTGATGCATAGCAACGAGGGGGAGAGTCTGATCTACGTACCCTAGTAGATCGCAACGAAAGTGTTGACACAACGTAGAGGAAGTAGTCGTACGTCTTCTTCCCGATCCGACCGATCCAAGCACCGTTACTCCGGCACCTCCGAGTTCTTAGCACACGTTCAGCTCGATGACGTTCCTCGGGCTCCGATCCAGCAAAGGGTCGAGGAAGAGTTCCGTCAGCACGACGGCGTGGTGACGATCTTGATGTACTACCGACGCAGGGCTTCGCCTAAGCACTATAACGGTATGATCGAGGTGGAATTTGGTGGCAGGGGGCACCGCACACGGCTAAGGAACGATCTCAAGGATCAACTTGTGTGTCTTGGGGTGTCCCCTGCCCCCGTATATAAAGGTTGGAGGGAGGGGGGCTGGCCGGCCAAAGAGGGGGAGGCGCAGGAGGAGTCCTACTCCCACCGGGAGTAGGACTCCCCCCTCCAATCCTATTCCAACTAGGACTCCTTGGGAAAAAGGGAGAGGGAAAGAGAGAGAGGTGGCCGGCCACCTCTCCTAGTCCTAATAGGACTAGGGGAGGGGGGAGGTGCGCAGCCCTCCTTGGCAGCCCCTTTCACCTTTCCACAATGGCCCATGTAGGCCCATTTGGCTCCCGGGGGGTTCCGGTAACCCTCCCGGTAATCCGGTAAAATCCCGATTTCACCCGGAACACTTCCGATGTCCAAACATAGACTTCCAATATATCAATCTTTACGTCTCGACCATTTCGAGACTCCTTGTCATGTCCGTGATCTCATCCGGGACTCCGAACAACCTTCGGTACATCAAAATGCATAAACTCATAATAACTGTCATCGTAACGTTAAGCGTGCGGACCCTACGGTTCGAGAACAATGTAGACATGACCGAGACACGTCTCCGGTCAATAACCAATAGCGGGACCTGGATGCCCATATTGGCTCCTACATATTCTACGAAGATCTTTATCGGTCAGACCGCATAACAACATACGTTGTTCCCTTTGTCATCGGTATGTTACTTGCCCGAGATTCGATCGTCGGTATCCAATACCTAGTTCAATCTCGTTACTGGCAAGTCTCTTTACCCGTTCCGTAATACATCATCTCATAACTAACATCTTAGTTATTATGCTTGCAAGGCTTATGTGATGTGTATTACCGAGAGGGCCCAGAGATACCTCTCCGACAATCGGAGTGACAAACCCTAATCTCGAAATACGCCAACCCAACATCTACCATTGGAGACACCTGTAGTACTCCTTTATAATCACCCAGTTACGTTGTGACGTTTGGTAGTACCCAAAGTGTTCCTCCGGTAAACGAGAGTTGCATAATCTCATAGTTACAGGAACATGTATAAGTCATGAAGAAAGCAATAGCAACATACTAAACGATCGGGTGCTAAGCTAATGGAATGGGTCATGTCAATCAGATCATTCAACTAATGATGTGACCTCGTTAATCAAATAACAACTCTTTGTTCATGGTTAGGAAACATAACCATCTTTGATTAACGAGCTAGTCTAGTAGAGGCATACTAGTGACACTCTGTTGGTCTATGTATTCACACATGTATTATGTTTCCGGTTAATACAATTCTAGCATGAATAATGAACATTTATCATGATATAAGGAAATAAATAATAACTTTATTATTGCCTCTAGGGCATATTTCCTTCAGTCTCCCACTTGCACTAGAGTCAATAATCTAGATTACACAGTAATGATTCTAACACCCATGGAGCCTTGGTGTTGATCATGTTTTGCTCGTGGAAGAGGCTTAGTCAACGGGTCTGCAACATTCAGATCCGTATGTATCTTGCAAATCTCTATGTCTCCCACCTGGACTAAATCCCGGATGGAGTTGAAGCGTCTCTTGATGTGTTTGGTTCTTTTGTGAAATCTGGATTCCTTTGCCAAGGCAATTGCACCAGTATTGTCACAGAAGATTTTCATTGAACCCGATGCACTAGGTATGACACCTAGATCGGATATGAACTCCTTCATCCAGACTCCTTCGTTCGCTGCTTCCGAAGCAGCTATGTACTCCGCTTCACATGTAGATCCTCCTACGACGCTTTGTTTAGAACTGCACCAACTGACAGCTCCACCGTTTAAAGTAAACACGTATCCGGTTTGCGATTTAGAATCGTCCGGATCAGTGTCAAAGCTTGCATCAACGTAACCTCTTACGGTGAGCTCTTTGTCACCTCCATATACGAGAAACATATCCTTAGTCCTTTTCAGGTATTTCAGGATGTTCTTGACCGCTGTCCAGTGATCCACTCCTGGATTACTTTGGTACCTCCCTGCTAAACTTATGGCAAGGCACACATCAGGTCTGGTACACAACATTGCATACATGATAGAGCCTATGGCTGAAGCATAGGGAACATCTTTCATTTTCTCTCTATCTTCTGCAGTGGTCGGGCATTGAGTCTAACTCAACTTCACACCTTGTAACACAGGCAAGAACCCTTTCTTTGCTTGATCCATTTTGAACTTCTTCAAAATCTTGTCAAGGTATGTGCTTTGTGAAAGTCCAATTAAGCGTTTTGATCTATCTCTATAGATCTTTATGCCTAATATGTAAGCAGCTTCCCCGAGGTCTTTCATCGAAAAACTTGTATTCAAGTATCCCTTTATGCTATCCAGAAATTCTATATCATTTCCAATTAGTAATATGCCATCCACATATAATATCAGAAATGCTACAGAGCTCCCACTCACTTTCTTGTAAATACAGGCTTCTCCAAAAGTCTTTATAAACCCAAATGCTTTGATCACACTATTAAAGCGTTTATTCCAACTCCGAGATGCTTGCACCAGTCCATAAATGGATCGCTGGAGTTTGCACACTTTGTTAGCTCCCTTTGGATCGACAAAACCTTCTGGTTGCATCATATACAACTCTTCTTCCAGAAATCCATTCAGGAATGCGGTTTTTACATCCATTTGCCAAATTTCATAATCATAAAATGCGGCAATTGCTAACATGATTCTGACAGACTTAAGCATCGCTACGGGTGAGAAAGTCTCATCGTAGTCAACTCCTTGAACTTGTCGAAAACCTTTTGCGACAAGTCGAGCTTTGTAGACAGTAACATTACCATCAGCGTCAGTCTTTTTCTTAAAGATCCATTTATTCTCAATTGCTTGCCGATCATCGGGCAAGTCAGCCAAAGTCCATACTTTGTTCTCATACATGGATCCCATCTCAGATTTCATGGCTTCAAGCCACTTTGCGGAATCTGGGCTCACCATCGCTTCTTCATAGTTCGTAGGTTCATCATGATCTAGTAGCATGACTTCCAGAACAGGATTACCGTACCACTCTGGTGCGGATCTTACTCTGGTTGATCTACGAGGTACAGTAGTATCTTGATCTAAAGTTTCATGATCATCATCATTAACTTCCTCTCTTATTGGTGTAGGTCTCACAGAAACAGTTTTCTGTGATGTACTATTTCCCAATAACGGAGTAGGTACAGTTACCTCGTCAAGTTCTACTTTCCTCCCACTCACTTCTTTCGAGAGAAACTCCTTCTCAAGAAAGTTTCCGAATTTAGCAACAAAAGTCTTGCCTTCGGATCTGTGATAGAAGGTGTATCCAATAGTTTCCTTTGGATATCCTATGAAGACACACTTCTCCGATTTGGGTTCGAGCTTATCAGGTTGAAGCTTTTTCACATAAGCATCGCAGCCCCAAACTTTAAGAAACGACAACTTTGGTTTCTTGCCAAACCACAGTTCATAAGGCGTCGTCTCAATGGATTTAGATGGTGCCCTATTAAACGTGAATGCGGCCGTCTCTAAAGCATAACCCCAAAATGATAGCGGTAAATCAGTAAGAGACATCATAGATCGCACCATATCTAGTAAAGTACGATTACGACGTTCGGACACACCATTACGTTGTGGTGTTCCGGGTGGCGTGAGTTGCGAAACTATTCCACAATTTTTCAAATGTACACCAAACTCGTAACTCAAATATTCTCCTCCACGATCAGATCGTAGAAACTTTATTTTCTTGTTACGATGATTTTCAACTTCACTCTGAAATTCCTTGAACTTTTCAAATGTTTCAGACTTATGTTTCATTAAGTAGATATACCCATATCTGCTTAAATCATCTATGAAGGTGAGAAAATAACGATATCCGCCACGAGCCTCAATATTCATCGGACCACATACATCGGTATGTATGATTTCCAATAAATCTGTTGCTCTCTCCATAGTACCGGAGAACGGTGTTTTAGTCATCTTGCCCATGAGGCACGGTTCGCAAGTACCAAGTGATTCATAATCAAGTGGTTCCAAAAGCCCATCAGCATGGAGTTTCTTCATGCGCTTTACACCGATATGACCTAAACGGCAGTGCCACAAATAAGTTGCACTATCATTATCAACTCTGCATCTTTTGGCTTCAACATTATGAATATGTGTATTACTACTATCGAGATTCAATAAGAATAGACCACTTTTCAAGGGTGCATGACCATAAAAGATATTACTCATATAAATAGAACAACCATTATTCTCTGATTTAAATGAATAACCGTCTCGCATCAAACAAGATCCAGATATAATGTTCATGCTCAACGCTGGCACCAAATAACAATTATTTAGGTCTAATATTAATCCCAAAGGTAGATGTAGAGGTAGCGTGCCAACCGCGATCACATCGACTTTGGAACCGTTTCCCACGCGCATCGTCACCTCGTCCTTTGCTAGTGTCCGCTTATTCTGTAGTCCCTGTTTCGAGTTGCAAATATTAGCAACAGAACCAGTATCAAATACCCAGGTGCTACTGTGAGCATTAGTAAGGTACACATCAATAACATGTATATCACATATACCTTTGTTCACCTTGCCATCCTTCTTATCCGCCAAATACTTGGGGCAGTTCCGCTTCCAGTGACCAGTCTGCTTGCAGTAGAAGCACTCAGTTTCAGGCTTAGGTCCAGACTTGGGTTTCTTCTCTTGAGCAGCAACTTGCTTGCCGTTCTTCTTGAAGTTCCCCTTCTTCTTCCCTTTGCCCTTTTTCTTGAAACTAGTGGTTTTGTTAACCATCAACACTTGATGCTCCTTCTTGATTTCTACCTCCGCAGCTTTCAGCATAGCGAAGAGCTCGGGAATAGTCTTGTTCATCCCTTGCATATTATAGTTCATCACAAAGCTCTTGTAGCTTGGTGGCAGTGATTGGAGAATTCTGTCAATGACGCAATCATCCGGAAGTGTAACTCCCAATTGAATCAAGTGATTATTATACCCAGACATTTTGAGTATATGCTCACTGACAGAACTGTTCTCCTCCATCTTGCAGCTATAGAACTTATTGGAGACTTCCTATCTCTCAATCCGGGCATTTGCTTGAAATATTAACTTCAACTCCTGGAACATCTCATATGCTCCATGACGTTCAAAACGTCGTTGAAGTCCCGGTTCTAAGCCGTAAATCATGGCACACTGAACTATTGAGTAGTCATCAGCTTTTCTCTGCCAGACGTTCATAACTTCTGGTGTTGCTCTTGCAGCAGGCCTGGCACTCAGCGGTGCTTCCAGGACGTAATTCTTCTATGCAGCAATGAGGATAATCCTCAGGTTACGGACCCAGTCCGTGTAATTGCTACCATCATCTTTCAACTTTGCTTTCTCAAGGAACGCATTAAAATTCAACGGAACAACAGCACGAGCCATCTATCTACAATCAACATAAACAAGCAAGATACTATCAGGTACTAAGTTCATGATAATTTTTAAGTTCAGTTAATTTACTTAAGAACTCCCACTTAGATAGACATCCCTCTAATCCTCTAAGTGATCACGTGATCCAAATCAACTAAACCATAACCGATCATCACGTGAGATGGAGTAGTTTTCAATGGTGAACATCAATATGTTGATCATATCTACTATATGATTCACGCTCGACCTTTCGGTCTCCGTGTTTCGAGGCCATATCTGTATATGCTTGGCTCGTCAAGTATAACCTGAGTATTCCGCGTGTGCAACTGTTTTGCACCCGTTGTATTTGAACGTAGAGCCTATCACACCCGATCATCACGTGGTGTCTCAGCACGAAGAACTTTTGCAACGGTGCATACTCAGGGAGAACACTTCTTGATAATTTAGTGAGAGATCATCTTATAATGCTACCGTCAATCAAAGCAAGATAAGATGCATAAAAGGATAAACATCACATGCAATCAATATAAGTGATATGATATGGCCATCATCATCTTGTGCTTTGTGATCTCCATCTCCGAAGCACCGTCATGATCACCATCGTCACCGGCGCGACACCTTGATCTCCATCGTAGCATCGTTGTCATCTCGCCAATCTTATGCTTCCACGACTATCACTACCGCTTAGTAATTAAGTAAAGCATTACATCGCGATTGCATTGCATACAATAAAGCGACAACCATATGGCTCCTGCCAGTTGCCGATAACTCGGTTACAAAACATGATCATCTCATACAATAAAATCAGCATCATGCCTTGACCATATCACATCACAACATGCCCTGCAAAAACAAGTTAGACGTCCTCTACTTTGTTGTTGCAAGTTTTACGTGGCTGCTACGGGCTTAAGTAAAAACTCATCTCACCTACGCATCAAAACCACAACGATAGTTCGTCAAATAGACTCTGTTTTAACCTTCTCAAGGACCGGGCGTAGTCACACTTGGTTCAACTAAAGTTGGAGAGACAGTCTTCCGCAAGCCATCTATGTGCAAAGCAGGTCGAGGGAACCGGTCTCGCGTAAGAGTACGCGTAAGGTTGGTCCGGATCGTCTCGTCCAACAATACCGCCGAACCAAAGTATGACATGCTGGTAGGCAGTATGACTTGTATCGCCCACAACTCACTTGTGTTCTACTCGTGCATATAACATCAAACCATAAAAACCTAGGCTCGGATTCCACTGTTGGGGAACGCAGTAATTTCAAAAAATTTCCTATGCACACGCAAGATCATGGTGATGCATAGCAACGAGGGGGAGAGTCTGATCTACGTACCCTAGTAGATCGCAACGGAAGCGTTGACACAACGTAGAGGAAGTAGTCGTACGTCTTCTTCCCGATCCGACCGATCCAAGCACCGTTACTCCGGCACCTCCGAGTTCTTAGCACACGTTCAGCTCGATGACGTTCCTCGGGCTCCGATCCAGCAAAGCGTCGAGGAAGAGTTCCGTCAGCACGACGGCGTGGTGACGATCTTGATGTACTACCGACGCAGGGCTTCGCCTAAGCACTGTAACGGTATGATCGAGGTGGAATTTGGTGGCAGGGGGCACCGCACACGGCTAAGGAACGATCTCAAGGATCAACTTGTGTGTCTTGGGGTGTCCCCTGCCCCCGTATATAAAGGTTGGAGGGAGGGGGGCTGGCCGGCCAAAGAGGGGGAGGCGCAGGAGGAGTCCTACTCCCACCGGGAGTAGGACTCCCCCCTCCAATCCTATTCCAACTAGGACTCCTTGGGAAAAAGGGAGAGGGAAAGAGAGAGAGGTGGCCGGCCACCTCTCCTAGTCCTAATAGGACTAGGGGAGGGGGGGAGGTGCGCAGCCCTCCTTGGCAGCCCCTTTCACCTTTCCACAATGGCCCATGTAGGCCCATTTGGCTCCCGGGGGGTTCCGGTAACCCTCCCGGTAATCCGGTAAAATCCCGATTTCACCCGGAACACTTCCGATGTCCAAACATAGACTTCCAATATATCAATCTTTACGTCTCGACCATTTCGAGACTCCTCGTCATGTCCGTGATCTCATCCGGGACTCCGAACAACCTTCGGTACATCAAAATGCATAAACTCATAATAACTGTCATTGTAACGTTAAGCGTGCGGACCCTACGGTTCGAGAACAATGTAGACATGACCGAGACACGTCTCCGGTCAATAACCAATAGCGGGACCTGGATGCCCATATTGGCTCCTACATATTCTACGAAGATCTTTATCGGTCAGACCGCATAACAACATACGTTGTTCCCTTTGTCATCGGTATGTTACTTGCCCGAGATTCGATCGTCGGTATCCAATACCTAGTTCAATCTCGTTACTGGCAAGTCTCTTTACTCGTTCCGTAATACATCATCTCATAACTAACATCTTAGTTATTATGCTTGCAAGGCTTATGTGATGTGTATTACCGAGAGGGCCCAGAGATACCTCTCCGACAATCGGAGTGACAAACCCTAATCTTGAAATACGCCAACCCAACATCTACCATTGGAGACACCTGTAGTACTCCTTTATAATCACCCAGTTACGTTGTGACGTTTGGTAGTACCCAAAGTGTTCCTCCGGTAAACAGGAGTTGCATAATCTCATAGTTACAGGAACATGTATAAGTCATGAAGAAAGCAATAGCAACATACTAAACGATCGGGTGCTAAGCTAATGGAATGGGTCATGTCAATCAGATCATTCAACTAATGATGTGACCTCGTTAATCAAATAACAACTCTTTGTTCATGGTTAGGAAACATAACCATCTTTGATTAACGAGCTAGTCTAGTAGAGGCATACTAGTGACACTCTGTTGGTCTATGTATTCACACATGTATTATATTTTCGGTTAATACAATTCTAGCATGAATAATAAACATTTATCATGATATAAGGAAATAAATAATAACTTTATTATTGCCTCTAGGGCATATTTCCTTCATTTGCCAACCCCTATGCATAGGTTCATGGGCGGAACCCGCAAGTTGATCATCAAAACATGCATCAAGTGAATCACGTGGTATCCCATTGTCACCACAGATACGCACGGCAAGACATACATCAAGTGTTCTCAAATCTTTAAAGACTCAATCTGATAAGATAACTTCAAAGGGGAAACTCAATTCATTACAAGAGAGTAGAGGGGGAGGAGAAACATAAGATCCAACTATAATAGCAAAGCTCGCGATACATCAAGATCGTGCCAAATCAAGAACACGAGAGAGAGAGAGAGAGAGAGAGAGAGAGATCAAACACATAGCTACTGGTACATTCCCTCAGCCCCGAGGGTGGACTACTCCCTCCTCGTCATGGAGAGCACCGGGATGATGAAGATGGCTATCGGAGAGGGATTCTCCCTCCGGCAGGGTGCCGGAACGGGTCTAGATTGAGTTTCGGTAGCTACGGAGGCTTCTGGCGGCGGAACTCCCGATCTATTATGCTCCCCGGAAGTTTTAGGGTATATGGAGACATACAGGTGGAAGAAGTACGTCAGGGGGGCCACGGGGGGCCCACAAGGGTGGAGGGCACGCCCAGGGGGTGGATGCACCCCCTGCCTCGTGGCCTCCTCGCAGATCCCCCGACGTGCACTCCAAGTCTTCTGGGCTTCTTTCCTTCCAAAAATGAGTTCCGTGAAGTTTCAGGTCAATTGGACTCTGTTTGATTTTCCTTTTCTTCAAAACCCTAAAACAGGCTAAAAATAGAAACTGGCACTGGGCTCTGGGTTAATAGGTTAGCCCCAAAAATGGTATAAAAGTGTATAATAAAGCCCATAAACATTCAAAACATTAGATAATATAGCATGGAGCAATCAAAAATTATAGATACGTTGGAGACGTATCATATATGAATCTTTATGTCTCGACCATTTTGAGACTCCTCGTCATGTCCGTGATCTCATCCGGGACTCCGAACAAACTTCGGTCTTCAAAACACGAAACTCATAATGCAAATCATCATCGAACGTTAAGCATGCGGACCCTACGGGTTTGAGAACTATGTAGACATGACCGAGACATATCTTCGGTCAATAACCAATAGCAGAACCTGGATGCTCATATTGGCTCCTACATATTCTACGAAGATCTTTATCGGTCAAACCACATAACAACATACGTTGTTCCTTTGTCATCAGTATGTCACTTGCTCGAGATTTGATCGTCGGTATCATCATACCTAGTTCAATCTCGTCACCGACAAGTCTCTTTACTCGTTCCGTAATGCATCATCCCATGACTAACTCATTATTCACATTGCTTGCAAGGCTCATAGTGATGTGCATTACCGACAGGGTCCAGAGATACCTCTCCGATACACTGAGTGACAAGTCCTAATCTCGATCTATGCCAACTCAACAAACACCATCGAAGACACCCGTATAGCATCTTTATAATCACCAGTTACTTTGTGATGTTTGATAGCACACAAGGTGTTCCTTCGGTATTCGGGAGTTGCATAATCTCATAGTATGAGGAACATGTATAAGGCATGAAGAAAGCAATAGCAGAAAAACTAAACGATCATTATGCTAAGTTAACAGATGGTTCTTGTACATCACATCATTCTCTAATGATGTGATCCCGTTCATCAAATGACAACACATGTCTATGGCTAGGAAACTTAACCATCTTTGATTAACGAGCTAGTTAAGTAGAGGCATACTAGGGACACTCTGTTTGTCTATGTATCCACACATGTACTAAGTTTCCGGTTAATACAATTCTAGCATGAATAATAAACATTTATCATGATATAAGGAAATATAAATAACAACTTTATTATTGCCTCTAGGGCATATTTCCTTCAGTCTCCCACTTGCACTAGAGTCAATAATCTAGATTACATAGTAATGATTCTAACACCCATGGAGTCTTGGTGTTGATCATGTTTTGCTCGTGAGACAGGCTTAGTCAATGGGTATGCAACATTCCGATCCGTATGTATCTTGCAAATCTCTATGTCTCCCTCCTTGACTTGGTCGTGGATGGAATTAAAGCGTCTCTTGATGTGCTTGGTTCTCTTGTGAAATCTGGATTCCTTTGCCAAGGCAATTGCACCAGTATTGTCACAAAAGATTTTCATTGGACCCGATGCACTAGGTATTACACCTAGATCGGATATGAACTCCTTCATCCTGACTCCTTCATTTGCAGCTTCCGAAGCAGCTATGTACTCCGCTTCACACGTATATCCCGTCACGACGCTCTGCTTGGAACTGCACCAACTGACAGCTCCACCATTTAATATAAATACGTATCCGGTTTGCGACTTAGAGTCATCCGAATCAGTGTCAAAGCTTGCATCGACATAACCGTTTATGACGAGCTCTTTGTCACCTCCATAAACAAGAAACATATCCTTAGTCCTTTTCAGGTATTTCAGGATGTTCTTGACTGCTGTCCAGTGATCCACTCCTGGATTACTTTGGTACCTCCCTGCTAAACTAATAGCAAGGCACACATCAGGTCTGGTACACAGCATTGCATACATGAGATAACCTATGTCTGAGGCATAGGGAATGACTTTCATTTTCTCTCTATCTTCTGCAGTGGTCGGGCATTGAGTCTGACTCAACTTCACACCTTGCTACACAGGCAAGAGCCCTTTCTTTGACTGTTCCATTTTGAACTTCTTCAAAACTTTATCAAGGTATGTGCTTTGTGAAAGTCCTATTAAGCGTATTGATCTATCTCTATAGATCTTGATGCCCAATATATAAGCAGCTTCACCGAGGTCTTTAATTGAAAAATTCTTATTCAAGTATCCTTTTATGCCATTCAAAAATTCAGTATCATTTCCGATCAACAATATGTCATCCACATATAATATCAGAAATGCTACAGAGCTCCCACTCACTTTCTTGTAAATACAGGCTTCTCCAAAAGTCTGTATAAAACCATATGCTTTAATCACACTATCAAAGCCTATATTCTAACTCCGAGAGGCTTGCACTAGTCCATAAATGAATCTTTGGAGCTTGCACACTTTGTTAGCACCTTTTGGATCGACAAAACCTTCTGGTTGCATCATATACAACTCTTCTTTAAGATATCCATTAAGGAATGCAGTTTTGACATCCATTTGCCAAATTTCATAATCATAAAATGCGGCAATTGCTAACATGATACGGACAGACTTAAGCATCGCTACGGGTGAGAAGGTCTCATCATAGTCAACTCCTTGAACTTGTCGAAAACCTTTCGGAACAAGTCGAGCTTTGTAGACAGTAACATTACCGTGAGTGTCAGTCTTCTTCTTGAAGATCCATTTATTCTCCATTGCTTGCCGATCATCGGGTAAGTCAACCAAAGTCCATACTTTTTTCTCATACATGGATCCCATCTCAGATTTCATGGCCTCAAGCCATTTCGCAGAATCTGGGCTCATCATCGCTTCCTCATAGTTCATAGGTTCGTCACGGTCAAGTAACATGACCTCTAGAACAAGATTACCGTACCACTCTGGTGCGGATCTTACTCTGGTTGACCTACGAGGTTCGGTAGTAACTTGATCAGAAGTTTCATGATCATCATCATTAGCTTCCTCACTAATTGGTGTAAGAATCACCGAAACTGATTTCTGTGATGAACTACTTTCCAATAAGGGTGAAGGTACAGTTACCTCATCAAGTTCCTCCCACTCACTTCTTTTGAGAGAAACTCCTTCTCTATAAAGGATCCATTCTTAGCAACGAATATCTTGCCTTCAGATCTATGATAGAAGGTGTACCCAACAATCTCCTTTGGGTATCCTATGAAGACACATTTCTCCAATTTGGGTTCAAGCTTATCAGGTTGAAGCTTTTTCACATAAGCATCGCAGCCCCAAACTTTAAGAAACAACAACTTGGATTTCTTACCAAGCCATAGTTCATATGGTGTCGTCTCAACGGATTTTGATGTTTCCCTATTTAACGTGAATGCAACCGTCTCTAAAGCATAACCCCAAAATGATAGCGGTAAATCAGTAAGAGACATCATAGATCGCACCATATCTAATAAAGTGTGGTTACGACATTCGGACACACCATTACGCTGTGGTGTTCCAGGTGGCGTGAGTTGCGAAACTATTCCACATTGTTTCAAATGAAGACCAAACTCATAACTCAAATATTCACCTCCATGATCAGATCGTAGAAACTTTATTTTCTTGTTACGATGATTTTCCACTTCACTCTAAAATTCTTTGAACTTTTCAAATGTTTCAGACTTATGTTTCATAAGTAGATATACCCATATCTGCTCAAATCATCTGTGAAGGTCAGAAAATAACGGTACCCGCCACGAGCATCAACACTCATCGGGCCGCATACATCAGTATGTATTATTTCCAATAAGTCTGTTGCTCGTTCCATTGTTCCAGAGAATGAAGTCTTAGTCATCTTGCCCATGCGGCATGGTTCGCAAGCATCAAGTGATTCCAAAAGCCCATCAGCATGGAGTTTCTTCATGCGCTTTACACCAATATGACCTAAACAGCAGTGCCACAAATAATTTGCACTATCATTATTAAACTTGTATCTTTTGGCTTCAATACTATGAATATGTGTATCACTACTATCGTGATTCGATAAAAATAGACCACTCATCAAGGGTGCATGACCATAAAAGATATTACTCATATAAATAGAACAACCATTATTCTCTGATTTAAATGAATAATCGTCTCGCATCAAACAAGATCCAGATATAATGTTCATGCTTAACACTGGCACCAAATAACAATTATTTGGGTCTAAAACTAATACCGAAGGTAGATGTAGAGGTAGCGTGCTGACGGCGATCACATCGACTTTGGAACCATTTCCCACGCGCATTGTCACCTCGTCATTAGCCAATCTTCGTTTAATCCACAGCCCCTGTTTCGAGTTGCAAATATGAGCAACAGAACCAGTATCAAATACCCAGGCGCTACTACGAGCATTAGTAAGGTACACATCAATAACATGTATATCAAATATACCTTTCACTTTGCCATCCTTCTTATCCGCTAAATACTTGGGTCAGTCTGCTTCCCGTGACCAGTCCCTTTGCGGTAGAAGCACTCAGTCTCAGGCTTAGGTCCAGACTTGGGGTTCTTCACTTGAGAAGCAACTTGCTTGCCATTCTTCTTGAAGTTTCCATTATTCCCTTTGCCCTTCTTCTTGAAACTAGTGGTCTTGTTGACCATCAACACTTGATGCTCCTTCTTGATTTCTACCTCCGCAGCCTTTAGCATTGCGAAAAGCTCGGGAATTGTCTTATCCATCCCTTGCATATTATAGTTCATCACGAAGCTTTTCTAGCTTGGTGGCAGTGATTAAAGAACTCTGTCAATGACATTATCATCAGGAAGATTAACTCCCAGTTGAGTCAAGTGGTTTTGGTACCCAGACATTCTGAGTATATGTTCACTGACAGAACTATTCTCCTCCATTTTGTAGTTGTAGAACTTATTGGATACTTCATATCTCTCAATCCGGGCATTTGCTTGAAATATTAACTTCAACTCCTGGAACATCTCATATGCTCCATGACGTTCAAAACGTCGTTGAAGTCCCGATTCTAAGCCATAAAGCAAGGCACACTAAACTATCAAGTAGTCATCAGCTTTGCTCTGCCGGACGTTCATAACATCTGGAGTTGCTCCTGCAGCGGTGCTTCCAGGACGTAATTCTTCTGTGCAGCAATGAGGATAATCCTCAAGTTACGGACCCAGTCCGTGTAGTTGTTACCATCATCTTTCAACTTAGCTTTCTCTAGGAACGCATGAAAATACAAAGGAACAGTATCACATGCCATTTATCTACAACAACATAGACATGCAAAATACTATCAGGTACTAAGTTCATGATAAATTAAATTTCAATTAATCATATTACTTAAGAACTCCCACTTAGATAGACATCCCTCTAGTCATCTAAATGATCATGTGATCCATATCAACTAAAGCATGCCCGATCATCACGTGAGATGGAGAAGTTTTGATGCGGAGCATCCTATGGACATCACCATGTAAAGAGTCCATTTGGAAAGTGGCACGTGCCACATCTACTTCATACATACAAAGGTGAATCATCTCCTTTACATGTGTCCACTTGTACCTTTCGAGGATGGTATACTACTTGACCCCTCTCTCATGTGCATACATAGGTGTGAGCGGAGCTACACATTCATCGAGGAGGAGTCCAAGAAGAAGAGAACATCTACACTATCCAAGAGGGAAGCCTGGAAGCGGAGAAGGAAGCGCCAAGAAGAAGGCAACGGCTCCCAGGAAACCCTGTGCGCACGGGCCCTTCGACCCCGTGCCCCACGGGCCTCCCAGGTTGGCGGTCCTGAAGCCCCCGTGCACACGGGCGTGTACCGTGCCCACGGGACCCCCGTGTCCACGGGCCCAACGGAACCCCGTGGGCACGGGGGCTTTAGGACCGCCAGCTTGGGAGGCCCATGGGCACGGGGTCAGAGGGGCCCGTGCACACGGGGTTGCCTGGGAGCCGCTGCCTTCTTCTTGGCGCTTCCTTCTCCGCTTCCAGGCTTCCCTCTTGGATGGTGTAGATGTTCTCTTCTTCTTGGACTCCTCCTTGATGAATGTGTAGCTCCGCTCACACCTATGTATGCACACGAGAGAGGGGTCAAGTAGTATACCATCCTCGAAAGGTACAAGTGGACACGTGTAAAGGAGATGATTCACCTTTGTATGTATGAAGTAGATGTGGCACGTGTCACTTTCCAAATGGACTCTTGACATGGTGATGTCCATAGGATGCTCCGCATCAAGTTTTTAATGGTGAACATCACTATGTTGATCATATCTACTATATGATTCACGCTCGATCTTTCGGTCTCAGTGTTCCGAGGCCATATCTGCATATGCTAGGCTCGTCAATTTTAACTTGAGTATTTTGCTTGTGCAAAACTGGCTTGCACCCATTGTATGTGAACATAGAGCCTATCACACCCGATCATCACGTGATGTCTCGGCACGACAAACTGTAGCAACGATGCATACTCAGGGAGAACACTTGTACCTTGAAATTTAGTGAGAGATCATCTTATAATGCTACCGCCGTACTAAGCAAAATAAGATGCATAAAAGATAAACATCATATGCAATCAAAATAAGTGATATGATATGGCCATCATCATCTTGTGCCTTTGATCTCCATCTCCAAAGCACCGTCATGATCACCATCATCACCGGCTTGACACCTTGATCTCCAGCGTAGCATCGTTGTCGTCTCGCCAACTATCGCTACCGCTTAGTGATAAAGTAAAGCAATTACATGTCGATTGCATTTCATACAATAAAGAGACAACCATATGGCTCCTGCCAGTTGCCGATAACTATTACAAAACATGATCATCTCATACAACAATTTATATATCATCACGTCTTGACCATATCACATCACAACATGCCCAACAAAAACAAGTTAGATGTCCTCTACTTTGTTGTTGCAAGTTTTACGGTGCTGCTACGGGCTTCTAGCAAAAACCGTTCTTACCTACGCATCAAAACCACAACGATTTTTTGTCAAGTGTGTTGTTTTAACCTTCAACAAGGACCGAACATAGTCAAACTCGATTCAACTACAGCTGGATAAATAGACACCCGCTAGCCACCTGTGTGCGAAGCACGTCTGTAGAACCAGTCTCATGAACATGGTCATGTAATGTCGGTCCGGGCCGCTTCGTCCAACAATACCGCTGAATCAAAGTAAGACATTGTTGGTAGGCAGTATGACTATTATCGCCCACAACTCATTGTGTTCTACTCATGCATATAACATCTACGCATAGACCTAGCTCGGATGGCACTGTTGGGGAACGTAGTATTTCAAAATATTTACCTACGATCACGCAAGATCTATTTAGGAGAAGCATAGAAATGAGCGGGGAAATTGTTTCCACGTACCCTCGTAGACCGAAAGTGGAAGCGTTTAGTAACGCGGTTGATGTAGTCGAACGTCTTCGTGATCCAACCGATCCAAGTACCGGACGTACGGCACCTCCGCGTTCAGCACACGTTCAGCTCGATGACGTCCCCTTGAGCTCTTGATCTAGTTGAGGCCGAGGGAGAGTTCCGTCAACACGACAGCGTGATGACGGTGATGATGAAGTTACCGGCACAGGGCTTCGCCTAAGCACTACGACGATATGACCGAGGTGTGTAACTGTGGAGGGGGGCACCACACCCGGCTAAGAGAAGACTTGGTGTGCCTTTGGGGTGCCCTCCTCCCATGTATATAAAGGTGGGAGGAGAGGTGGCCGGCCCTAGGGGGGGGCGCCATGGGGGGGTCCTACTTGGACTCTTGGTCCAAGTAGGATTCGGTGCCCCCTTTCCTAGTCCAAGTAGAAAAAGAAGGGAAGGAGGAAGAGAAGAGAAGGAAGGAGGGGGCACCGCCCCTCACCTTGTCCAATTCAGACTGGGCAAGGGGGGCGCCACCTCCGGCTGACCCTCTCTCTTCTCCACTAAGGCCCATGGTGGCCCATTAACCTCCCGGGGGGTCCGGTAACCCCCGGTACTCCGAAACTTATCCGAAACAACCCAAACCATCCTGGTGTCCGAATGTAGCCTTCCAATATATGAATCTTTATGTCTCGACCATTTCGAGACTCCTCGTCATGTCTGTGATCTCATCTGGGACTCCGAACAAACTTTGGTTCATCAAAACACAAAACTCGTAATACAAATCGTCATCGAACGTTAAGCGTGCGGACCCTACGGGTTCGAGAACTATGTAGACATGACCGAGACATATCTCTGGTCAATAACCAATAGCGGAACCTGGATGCTCATATTGGCTCCTACATATTCTACGAAGATCTTTATCGGCCAAACCGCATAACAACATACGTTGTTCCCTTTGTCATCGATATGTTACATGCCCGAGATTCGATTGTCGGTATCATCATACCTAGTTCAATATCGTCATCGGCAAGTCTCTTTACTCGTTCCGTAATGCATCATCCTGTGACTAACTCATTGGTCACATTGCTTGTGAGGCTCATAGTGATGTGCATTACCGAGAGGGCCCAGAGATACCTCTCCGATACACGGAGTGACAAATCCTAATCTCGATCTATGATAACTCAACAAACACCATCGGAGGCACCTGTAGAGCATCTTTATAATCACCTAGTTACGTTGTGACGTTTGATAGCACACAAGGTGTTCCTACGGTATTCGGGAGTTGCATAATCTCATAGTCCGAGGAACATGTATAAGTCATGAAGAAAGCAATAGCAGAAAAACTAAACGATCATTATGTTAAGATAATGGAGGGGTCTTGTCCATCACATCATTCTTTAATGATGTGATCCCGTTCGTCAAATGACAACACATGTCTATGGCTAGGAAACTTAACCATCTTTGATTAACAAGCTAGTTAAGTAGAGGCATACTAGGGACACTCTGTTTGTCTATGTATCCACACATGTACTAAGTTTCTGGTTAATACAATTCTAGCATGAATAATAAACATTTATCATGATGTAAGGAAATATAAATAACAACTTTATTATTACCTCTAGGGCATATTTCCTTCAGTTCGCTTAAGGGAATATCTTCTTGTTTACTTTCCCACGAGCATCTGGGAAAAGGAAGGCATTGGAAGAAGGTCCATGGATGGTTGGTAAGGAGTTAATCATAATGGAAGATTTTGATCCGACAAACATACTGGCGGAGTACAAGTTTAGCCTGATCCCAGTTTGGGCGCGCGTCGTGAAGATGCCACTAGGGATGATGACTAGATCAAATGGGGAGGTAATTGGTGATGAGATTGGGAAGACAGTCAAGGTGGGTGTGAGCCAAGATTAAAGGTAGCAATGGGTCGGATTCAACTCAAGTTGAACAATTTCAAAATCCACATCCATAAAGACATTCTCTATACCCATCCCCAAAAAATGGATAAAAATCATGCCCATGTTCGAATTGATGGTCGTGCTCGTCTCTACAAATTACTACCACCACTCCTCTCTTTGCATGCCTCCCCACCGCCCCATTAACATTAAGCTTCGAGATGCCTGGGGGTGACCGGGTCCATGGTTTTCGGCAAGTGGTTGGCACATGCGATACAATCCTTGTTTCTCTTCGGATAATGATCGAAGGTCCGAAAGAAAATTCTGAATAAAACCATGTGTGGATTGAGGACGCTGAAATTCAAGCTCATAGATGGCATTCAGACGAGCATATCATATGGACCAGATTGTCAGGACCGTCTCAGTAAACTCTTCATGTATAGTGAAGATTACATGGTAAAAAGTCATTGCTTTGCTTGTGGTTCAATATTTGTGATCATACTTTCCACCATATCATTTGTGGGCAGTGCCCAGACGCACCGAGCCATAGGACATTCAATAAGAGCGTGGCGTCGAGAGTCTGGCCTGCCACACATCGGGCATTGGGAGGTAGTCGCCATGTTCATGTGACTTAGGACATTAAAGAAAGGAAGACCCTGGTGAGCCAACCTCGGTAGACAAACCCGTACCCAAAGACCGGGCATTCTCAAAGATTCACCCAATCGCGAGTTGTGGATGCTAAATTTGACGAGCCGGTTGTGTGATATATCCAAAGAAGGGGTCTTTCCTTGTATGTTCGGTATACCGCATGTTAATATAAAAATCATTTGATGGTTTTTTTAGGCAAGAAAAACATTCATTTGACAGTGAAACTTCAACAAGGTATGATATATCTGGGCCTGAGGCATGTTCGGCTTCGGGCCGAGCCCAGCCCAAGCTCGGAACATGGCCGATTCTTCCGGGCAGTCCCGACATTCACCAAAAATCTACCTGCGGGCCGCGCGACATAAAGCCAACTCACGAGTGAGCTCTAGCGGCCCTGAGAAACTTCCAAAGAAAATATCCGCCAATAGACACACAATTCATCCCCTCTCTCTGGTACTTTCCAGAATGTTCCATCCCACTCCTATAAATACTCCACAACCCCCACACTCCGCTCCCGCCAAAGCAGACATCACTCACTCACGAGCGGCCAACCAAACGAACACTTGCACGGGCTGCACTCCGGTCAGAACCAGATGGACTCCGCCGCCGCCGTGACCATGGACGTCAAGCAGGAGGAGCCCGAGATGGTGGTGCTGGACGACGACGACGGCGACGCGGGCTGCTGCCTGGCGCCGACGCCGCTGGACCTGTCGGCGGCCGCGGCGGTGCCGCCGTTCCTGGCCAAGACGTTCGACATGGTGGAGGACCCGGCGACGGACGCGGTGGTGTCGTGGGGCGCGGCGCGGAACAGCTTCGTGGTGTGGGACCCCCACGCCTTCGCCGCCCGCCTCCTCCCGCTGCACTTCAAGCACGCCAACTTCTCCAGCTTCCTCCGGCAGCTCAACACCTACGTAAGTGCGTCTGCGGCGGTTCCATTCTTTTGCTGATCGATCGCTGTTTTCCTTCCTTTGCTGATGAATGTGGTGCGATTGTTGCAGGGATTCCGTAAGGTGAACCCGGACAGGTGGGAGTTCGCCAACACGGGCTTCCTCGGCGGGCAGCGCCACCTCTTGGCCGGCATCCGCCGGCGCCGCGGCGCCGACACCGGCCGCCGTCCCGCTGCGGCATTGTCGCCGTCGTCGTCGTGCGCGGAGGGCGCCGGCGGCTTCGGCCCAGTGGAGGGGGAGCTGGAGCGGCTGCGGCGGGACCGGGAGGCGCTGAAGCGGGAGCTGGCCGGGCTCAAGCGGCAGCAGGAGGAGGCGCGCGCGACGCTGCTCGACATGGAGCGCCGCGTGGAGGGCACGGAGCGGCGGCAGGAGCAGTGCAAGGCCTTCCTCGCGCGCGCCGTCAGGAGCCCGGCCTTCCTGGCCAACCTGGCGCGCCGCAACGGCCTCACCGCGGCGGCTCCGGCGGCCGTCATCGACGGCAACAAGAAGCGGCGGCTGCTCGACGCCAACCCGTCGCCGCCGCCGACGGAGGACGGGTTCACCTTCGAGGAGCTGGCACTGGCGGCCGGCGTCGTCGAGGAAGCGGCCGCGCCGACCCGGAGCGGCGTCACGACGGACATGATCTGGTACGAGCTGCTCGAGGAGGGGCAGGCGGAGATAGACGTGGAGGTGGAGGAGCTCGTCGCCGCCGCGGGGGACATGGAGCCGTGGGAGTTCGGCGAGGAGGAGGTGCAGGACCTGATGCAGCAGATAGACTCCTTTGCCGGCTCGCCCAGTTGTTGAATCTTGATCGCCTCATCAGCTCAGCTCGGCACAGTTTACTAGTATCATTATTAGTAGCTAGCAGCAGGGCATAGTAGCTTTGCAGTTTGATTATGATTATTACCATATGTGTGCTTGTCGTTGCTAATTCGGATTCTGCGTGTGTTCGTGCAGGATCCGGATGATGGAGTCTGTCTGGATGCAAGGTGTGGAGGGTGTGACAGACAGTCAGTATGCTCCGGGAGTTCAGATGCCTAGGTACCGCCGATGCATCCATATTCATTACTTGTATTTGGGCCGACGATTTTCTCTCCGAATATAAACTTTCTAAAACTCCATTCTAATTTGTTTCTTCAGCGTTCGATTACCAATCTGGGATGATGATCCTCACATTAAAAGGCTGTGATGATGATGTGTGTTTTGATTTGTAGGAACTGGGAAGGTCGCAGAATTGCAGACAGCCTGGTGAAAAAATGGTGCTTTCAGGACTACTCCATTTCAAGTCTCTATTTCGTTGATCCCCCCAAAAGAAGTCTATTTCATTGATCAATGACAAATGGACTACTCCATTTCAAGTCTGTTTCGTTGATCCCTCAAAAAGAAGTCTATTTCATTGATCAGTGACAAATGGTTTCCG
Source organism: Triticum monococcum (assembly GCA_034509565.1). Lineage (NCBI taxonomy): Eukaryota > Viridiplantae > Streptophyta > Magnoliopsida > Poales > Poaceae > Triticum > Triticum monococcum. The sequence continues at coordinate 578,194,329 of CM067847.1, forward strand.
CTCACGAACATGGATAACTAATGTGGACACCAGTGCCAGTAAACATTTTGCTTTGTTTCTTCAGCATGCTCACTGACTTCTTTTACATGGGAAACCGTCTTGATTTCGTCACAGGCTGCCGTTCTGTAGAAGCTTAAAAATATTATCTGCATCAGCAAGCATTAACCCAATGCAAATAATAGACGAAAATCAACTCATCTGTACTGAGAGATGAACTAGGGAAAATCCATAACTTGAGCAAACAAAAGTAACTGGATATAACAACAGCCGAATAAGCACTTCCACAACAGTTTCCAGACAGCAGCAGAAAAACACACAATATGTACATTTCAGTACGTGACGATGCTTCTTGTTAACACTAACATTACATCTTCATATGAGAGTGCCAGAGCTTTATCGACAGTGTTATCGGTCATCGCCGTCTTCATCATCAAATTCATAACACCTTGACATGAAAGCACAAAATTTCAGTCGTCCTCGTCTTCATCATCGAATTCATCTTCCTCTTCTTCCTCACTCAGCTCTTCCATAGGCTCATCCTCTTCACCTACTATAAAACCTCCCAGTGTCTGATCTGCTTCATCATCTTCATCTGTCTCATCCTGTTCGTCCGCGGTATCCTCATTTTCTGTTTTAGAGTTCTCCTTGCGAGGTTTTTTGGGGTCTTTCGATCTTGTTACATACTTTTTTGGTCTCTTCACACTAGCGCCTGTTAGCAGGGAGTCTTTTCCATCCTCGCTCTCATCAGTCCACTCATCATCATCTTCACCCTCTCTCCTTTTCTTCTTGTTCGCACCACTACGACCCCTTGATTTACGTCCTGTGTTACTAACATTGTCATCATCTTCATCATCACTGCCCTTCCTTATTTCCTCTAGGAACCAGTTCCAATCCTTCGGAGGGCGTATTCTGCCCTTACGGTAATTGTCAAATTCATGACCCATCGACAAAAACCCGAACTCTGCAGCCAAAATTATACTCCTTAGTACGGAAGCACCAACGAAATTATCTATATATCTTTAGATTTCAGAGAAGAACGAATAACTTATTTCAACATCAAGAATGAATTTTTAGCACACAGCCACATTAACTTAAAGAACAATAGCATGTATGAAGCAGACTCGGCCGAACCATAAATTTCAGCGAACCCAATCAATTCCTAATGTATAGCAACTATTCTTCCTGGCTTCTGCCATTTCAAATGAACATAATGTACACAGAAATTAGCAGCCGTTAAACATGTACTATCATTAACCAATAACTAACACATCCTAACCATAAGAGGCAGGGTTAGAAAACAGGCAATGCAGTAATGCAATCTACTCCAAAGTAACCGGACCCGAATGCCATAACAATTTCTCTCTGCAACATTGCTACCAACAAATTTCCCGGCACAGAGGTTGCATTCTCTCTCTGAAAGGAAGAATAACCCAACCCAAGCTCACCTTCAACCGGGTCGATGCTTTCAAGATCAATTTTCAGATCCTCTACATCCTCATCCAACTCGTCATCACCGGACGCCGCCAGAACCTCCTCCTTCGTCACCTCCGTAGCCTCCTCCGCCGCTCGCCTCTCCCTTTCTTTCTCCTTCCTCTCCCGCGTCCGCTTCTCCCGCCTCGCCACCGCGTCCAGCACCGCGGTGTCCACCTCCGCCTCCGCACCCGCAACCGCCTCCCCCTCCCCGCCCGTCCGCCGCGCCGTCCAGAACGACGGCGCCTTCAGCGACAGAGACAGCCCGTCCCCAGCCCGGAGCTCGCCCGACTCGCCGCGGCGGTACACCTTGTCTCCGCCGACCGACGAGCGGACGAGCACGGGGTTCCTCCCCACGACCTCGAAGGCGACCCTAGGCTCTCCGCCGCCCACGAGGCGGAGCGACACGTGGCGGCGCGACACGTTGAGGTCTGCCGGAACCTGGTCGCCGCGGCCGAGGTCGGCCGCCGGGGACTCGCTGGAGAGGGGAACCACTCTTCCGCCGCCGCCGCCTGCTTCGAGCTCCAGCTCCATCGCGCCCGGTTCGCGGTGAGGAGGTGGGGGATTTGGAACTTTGGAGTGGGAGGCGACGACTGCGAAGAATGGAGGGAGAGTGCCGGCGGGGTCGTCTTTTCGGGAGGCGGTGCCGAGATCTGGGCCTTTTAGGCTTTGTGCTACGTGGGTAGACCAGGGGCCTGCTTGGATAATAATAGCAAAAGGGAACAAACAAGGCCTGCTTAGGTTTTGTTCACGTGGCCTGGGCCGGTGGTCTCTGCACGCAGGCCCTTCCAGAAGATCAAAACACCGAACTTGTCTCAAAAAAAAAAATTAGTACATTTATATCGACTGCCATTTACTAAAAAAAATTATATCGACTGCCATATTCCTGAAGACACTCGCTCCTAGAGTGCTCAATGGCGAGATGTATATGGGCGCTGGATAAAGGAGACATAGTAGACCGGATGATCACTAGCACGGAGCCGAGAGCAAAATACTGATCTTTGCGCTCATGGATGCGTTACCTCATGTGGAATTTGTGAGAATGGCAGTCACACTCTGGGCTATTTGGGTTGCACGCCGGAAATTTCATTCATGAAGGTATCATACAAAGTCCTCTTTTCACCCATCTGTTCATCTAGCGATTTTTAGCGGAACTGGATATGCTTCAGGAGAGAAAGCCGACATTTTCGCAGCCACCCCCACCCCCCCCCCCCCCCCCCCCCGCCGCCGGAAGTTCGCCAGGTACATGCAAGGCCAAAGGCCCCTTCGGCCGCGGCTGTGTGCCATGATGAATAGGTCAACTACCTTGCGAGCTCCTCACTGGTGATTGATGGACAACTAGATCCCGCCACCCTTGAAGCAATTGCGTGCAGGGAAGCAATGGCCCTTGTGGAAGATTTGCTAGTTCAAAACTTCATAATCTCTTCGGACTGCAAACAGGTTGTGGAAGATATACGAAAAGGAAATCAAGGTCCTTATGGATCCATCGTTACAAAGATAAAACTTCGAGCTACTAGTTTTAGATGTAGTTTTATTTTTGAAGGGTGAGCCGTTAATGGCGAGGCCCACAGTTTAGCTAAGCACTCTCTTTCCCTCAGTCTGGGACGCCACGTTTGGTTGGCTAATCCCCGCGATTGGAATTGTATCCCACTCCATGTGGATTATCATCAATAAAGCTTAGCTTTCCTCTCAAAAAAATTAGTACATTTATATTTGTCTCAAAAAAAATTAGTACATTTATATTTTCATTTTTTAATCTTTTTTAAAAAAATGCTCCTAAAACGTCTTACATTTGTTTACAAAGGGAGTAGTACTTTTTTTTGTTGGAACTTCATTACATTTGCACGTCGTGTTGGTGGTAAATCTGAAATTAAAGTTCACTAGATTGGTTAGATTCTCTATTTAACATTACAGATTAATATTCTTGGTGCATTAGTACAAATTCATATAAGAATGTTTTAATCTAATTAGATGTGGTAAGATACTAAGATTGCAATTTAGGATACGTTTGGTGCCTTCTTTTTTTGAAGTTTTAGAAGAATACCGTGGACTTTTTAGAACCACGGTTGTAAATACTTTCATGATTTGGAATCAATAAATAGTGTATTTTTATAAACAATAGTATCTGCAATGCTGTTATTTTTATTTATTTGAAAAAGAAGCCTCAACATTTTTGAAAAAGAGCCCTTGATCACTTTTTTGTAAACCAAACTATGGTTTTTAGAAATAAATAAATAATTATATATGCATTGCAATGGGGCATAAATATTTTAGCAAGTTAGCCCGTGATTTGCATGTCTATATTAGATTGCTTTTTAACACTTATTTAGTAATATAAGCACTTATTGGCTTATCAAACAAAACAAGGTTTGATTTGGAAAACCAATAAAAGATGTGGCATTTTTCAAGCAAAGCTGATAGAAAATCAGATATGGGAAGAAAAAACTTAAAAGTATGACAGAGGGGGCAGAATGTAGGTACAATAGATTGGACAAGGACGAATGGTTGACAGAACCTTAACTTTGTGTCTTTTTTAAATAGTATAATATATGAGAGAAATACTCATTGCCTGAATATCGAGATCTTAGATTATTACGAGTGGGGAAGGCGTGGCTAAACTTGGGTGCATTGCACCCTCTTATCCAACCATCTATATGTTGCTTCGTGATCTGTGCTTGAACTTCTTCCCCCAAATGAAACAACATATGAACTTCAAATCAATAAAATATTAGACCTCAATATGTGGAAAAACTTTAAAATTTTAGTGTATATCATAAATACTTAAATAATATATTTATAACAAAAAAATATTTTGTATTTTTTGGAACAAAAAATCTGAAACAATTTTTGTTCATTGTATTTCTAAAAGTTTTGTCAATCTGCAAAGTTTGAAGCCCATATTTTTTATTTCAGAATAAAAAGGAACTTTTTCTATAGTAAGTTAGTTCGTTGGCACAGATCGCAATGTAGTATTGGACAGTACAGATAAGGGGCACATTACACCTAGGTTAGAAAAAAAAACAGTCTCATACTATATATGGTTTCCCTTCAACTAAACCGTGCTGCCAAACTATGCTTACATATCTAATTCCATTTTTTTGTTTAATGCATGTTTCAATGATTTAACGATGAAGATGAAGAATAGAATGAAAATAGATTTATTTTTCAAAAGGGATGTTTCCAGCTACAAGATTCCTACCACTGAACATGCAAATCCACCAAAGGTGCTTGTAGAGCTAAAGGCATGTTAGGTTCATCACTAACTTTACCACAACTAACCTTAGGCAAATTCTCACTGTCAATAAGTGTGACGAACGAAATGACCAACACCTAGAACACATACATCTCTACTCCTACGTATTGTGACGGTGAGAATCATACCTTAGCTTATCTTATACCTGTCCGCTCCTAAACATAATACCTTTTAGAGAATTCACTATGGACTACATACGGAGCAAAATGAGTGAATGTATACACTTAAAATATATGTATATACTGAAGTAAATATGCCCTAGAGGCAATAATAAAGTTATTATTTATTTCCTTATATCATGATAAATGTTTATTATTCATTGCTAGAATTGTATTAACCGGAAACATAATACATGTGTGAATACATAGACAAACAGAGTGTCACTAGTATGCCTTTACTTGACTAGCTCGTTAATCAAAGATGGTTATGCTTCCTAACCATGAACAAAGAGTTGTTATTTGATTAACGAGGTCACATCATTAGTTGAATGATCTGATTGACAAGACCCATTCCATTAGCTTAGCACCCGATCGTTTAGTATGTTGCTATTGCTTTTCTTCATGACTTATACATGTTCCTATGACTATGAGATTATGCAACTCCCGTTTACCGGAGGAACACTTTGGGTACTACCAAACGTCACAACGTAACTAGGTGATTATAAAGGAGTACTACAGGTGTCTCCAATGGTAGATGTTGGGTTGGCGTATTTCGAGAATAGGATTTGTCACTCCGATTGTCGGAGAGGTATCTCTGGGCCCTCTCGGTAATGCTCATCACATAAGCCTTGCAAGCACTGCAACTAATATGTTAGTTGTGAGATGATGTATTACGGAACGAGTAAAGAGACTTGCCGGTAACGAGATTGAACTAGGTATTGGATACCGACGATCGAATCTCGGGCAAGTAACATACCGATGACAAAGGGAACAACGTATGTTGTTATGCGGTCTGACCGATAAAGATCTTCGTAGAATATGTAGGAGCCAATATGGGCATCCAGGTCCCGCTATTCGTTATTGACCGGAGACGTGTCTCGGTCATGTCTACATTGTTCTCGAACCGTAGGATCCGCACGCTTAAGGTTTCGATGACAGTTATATTATGAGTTTATGAGTTTTGATGTACCGAAGGAGTTCAGAGTCCCGGATGAGATCGGGGACATGACGAGGAGTCTCGAAATGGTCGAGACGTAAAGATCGATATATTGGACGACTATATTCGTGAAGGAAATATGCCCTAGAGGCAATAATAAAGTTATTATTTATTTCCTTATATCATGATAAAAGTTTATTATTCATGCTAGAATTGTATTAACCGGAAGCATAATACATGTGTGAATACATAGACCAACAGAGTGTCACTAGTATGCCTCTACTTGACTAGCTCGTTAATCAAAGATGGTTATGTTTCCTAACCATGAACAAAGAGTTGTTATTTGATTAACGAGGTCACATCATTAGTAGAATGATCTGATTGACATGACCCATTCCATTAGCTTAGCACCCGATCGTTTAGTATGTTGCTATTGCTTTCTTCATGACTTATACATGTTCCTATAACTATGAGATTATGCAACTCCCGTTTACCGGAGGAACACTTTGGGTACTACCAAACGTCACAACGTAACTGGGTGATTATAAAGGAGTATTACAGGTGTCTCCAATGGTAGATGTTGTTGGGGAACGCAGTAATTTCAAAAAAATTCCTACGCACACGCAAGATCATGGTGATGCACAGCAACGAGAGGGGAGAGTGTTGTCTACGTACCAACGCAGACCGACTGCGGAAGCGATCACACAACGTAGAGGAAGTAGTCGTACGTCTTCTTCGCGATCCGACCGATCCAAGCACCGTTACTCCGGCACCTCCGAGTTCTTAGCACACGTTCAGCTCGATGACGTTCCTCGGGCTCCGATCCAGCAAAGCGTCGAGGAAGAGTTCCGTCAGCACGACGGCGTGATGACGATCTTGATGTACTACCGACGCAGGGCTTCGCCTAAGCACTGTAACGGTATGATCGAGGTGGAATTTGGTGGCAGGGGGCACCGCACACGGCTAAGGAACGATCTCAAGGATCAACTTGTGTGTCTTGGGGTGCCCCCTGCCCCCGTATATAAAGGAGCAAGGGAGGAGGGGCTGGCCGGCCAAGGTGGGGGCGCAGGAGAGTCCTACTCCCACCGGGAGTAGGACTCCCCCTCCAATCCTAGTCCAACTAGGATTCCCGGAAGGGGGAAAGAGAGAGAGGTGGCCGGCCCACCTTTCCTAGTCCTACTAGGACTTGGGGAAGGGGGGGGCGCCGGCTAGGCTGTGGGCTGCCTCTTCTCTATTTTCCACTAAGGCCCAATAGGCCCATTAGCCTCCCGGGGGGTTCCGGTAACCCTCCCGGTATTCCGGTAAAATCCCGATTTCACCCGGAACACTTCCGATGTCCAAACATAGGCTTCCAATATATCAATCTTTACGTCTCGACCATTTCGAGACTCCTCGTCATGTCCGTGATCACATCCGGGACTCCGAACAACCTTCGGTACATCAAAATGCATAAACTCATAATAACTGTCATCGTAACGTTAAGCGTGCGGACCCTACGGTTCGAGAACAATGTAGACATGACCGAGACACGTCTCCGGTCAATAACCAATAGCGGGACCTGGATGCCCATATTGGCTCCTACATATTCTACGAAGATCTTTATCGGTCAGACCGCATAACAACATACGTTGTTCCCTTTGTCATCGGTATGTTACTTGCCCGAGATTCGATCGTCGGTATCCAATACCTAGTTCAATCTCGTTACCGGCAAGTCTCTTTACTCGTTCCGTAATACATCATGTCACAACTAACTATTTAGTTGCAGTGCTTGCAAGGCTTATGTGATGTGTATTACCGAGAGGGCCCAGAGATACCTCTCCGACAATCGGAGTGACAAACCCTAATCTCGAAATACGCCAACCCAACATCTGCCATTGGAGACACCTGTAGTACTCCTTTATAATCACCCAGTTACGTTGTGACGTTTGGTAGTACCCAAAGTGTTCCTCCGGTAAACGGGAGTTGCATAATCTCATAGTTATAGGAACATGTATAAGTCATGAAGATAGCAATAGCAACATACTAAATGATCGGGTGCTAAGCTAATGGAATGGGTCATGTCAATCAGATCATTCTACTAATGATGTGACCTCGTTAATCAAATAACAACTCCTTGTTCATGGTTAGGAAACATAACCATCTTTGATTAACGAGCTAGTCAAGTAGAGGCATACTAGTGACACTCTGTTGGTCTATGTATTCACACATGTATTATGTTTCCGGTTAATACAATTCTAGCATGAATAATAAACATTTATCATGATATAAGGAAATAAATAACAACTTTATTATTGCCTCTAGGGCATATTTCCTTCAGTCTCCCACTTGCACTAGAGTCAATAATCTAGATTACACAGCAATGATTCTAACACCCAGGGAGCCTTGGTGCTGATCATGTTTTGCTCGTGGAAGAGGCTTAGTCAACGGGTCTGCAACATTCAGATCCGTATGTATCTTGCAAATCTCTATGTCTCCCACCTGGACTAAATCCCGGATGGAGTTGAAGTGTCTCTTGATGTGTTTGGTCCTCTTGTGAAATCTGGATTCCTTTGCTAAGGCAATTGCACCAGTATTGTCACAGAAGATTTTCATTGGACCCGATGCACTAGGTATGACACCTAGATCGGATATGAACTCCTTCATCCAGACTCCTTCGTTTGCTGCTTCCGAAGCAGCTATGTACTCCGCTTCACATGTAGATCCCGCTACGACGCTTTGTTTAGAACTGCACCAACTGACAGCTCCACCGTTTAAAGTAAACACGTATCCGGTTTGCGATTTAGAATCGTCCGGATCAGTGTCAAAGCTTGCATCAACGTAACCTCTTACGGTGAGCTCTTTGTCACCTCCATATACGAGAAACATATCCTTAGTCCTTTTCAGGTATTTCAGGATGTTCTTGACCGCTGTCCAGTGATCCACCCCTGGATTACTTTGGTACCTCCCTGCTAAACTTATAGCAAGGCACACATCAGGTCTGGTACACAGCATTGCATACATGATAGAGCCTATGGCTGAAGCATAGGGAACATCTATCATATTCTCTCTATCTTCTGCAGTGGTCGGGCATTGAGTCTTACTCAACTTCACACCTTGTAGCACAGGCAAGAACCCTTTCTTTGCTTGATCCATCTTGAACTTCTTCAAAATTTTGTCAAGGTATGTGCATTGTGAAAGTCCAATTAAGCGTTTTGATCTATCTCTATAGATCTTTATGCCTAATATGTATGCAGCTTCCCCGAGGTCTTTCATCGAAAAACTTTTATTCAAATATCCCTTTATGCTATCCAGAAATTCTATATCATTTCCAATTAGCAATATGTCATCCACATATAATATCAGAAATGCTACAGAGCTCCCACTCACTTTCTTGTAAATACAGGCTTCTCCAAAAGTCTGTATAAAGCCAAATGCTTTGATCACACTATCAAAGCGTTTATTCCAACTCCGAGATGCTTGCACCAGTCCATAAATGGATCGCTGGAGTTTGCATACTTTGTTAGCTCCTTTTGGATCGACAAAACCTTCTGGTTGCATCATATACAACTCTTCTTCCAGAAATCCATTAAGGAATGCGGTTTTTACATCCATTTGCCAAATTTCATAATCATAAAATGCGGCAATTGCTAACATGATTCTGACAGATTTAAGCATCGCTACGGGTGAGAAAGTCTCATCGTAGTCAACTCCTTGAACTTGTCGAAAACCTTTCGCGACAAGTCGAGCTTTATAGACAGTAATATTACCGTCAGCGTCAGTCTTTTTCTTGAAGATCCATTTATTCTCAATTGCTTGCCGATCATCGGGCAAGTCAACCAAAGTCCATACTTTGTTTTCATACATGGATCCCATCTCAGATTTCATGGCCTCAAGCCACTTTGCGGAATCTGGGCTCACCATCGCTTCGTCATAGTTTGTAGGTTCATCATGATCTAGCATCATGACTTCCAGAACTGGATTACCGTACCACTCTGGTGCGGATCTCACTCTGGTTGATCTACGTGGCTCAGTAGTATCTTGTTCTGAAGCTTCATGATCATTATCATTAGCTTCCTCACTGATTGGCATAGGTGTCGCAGAAACAGTTTTCTGTGATGTACTATTTTCCAATAAGGGAGCAGGTACAGTTACCTCGTCAAGTTCTACTTTCCTCCCACTCACTTCTTTCGAGAGAAACTCCTTCTCTAGAAATGATCCATTCTTGGCAACGAATGTCTTGCCTTCGGATCTGTGATAGAAGGTATACCCAACAGTTTCCTTTGGGTATCCTATGAAGACACATTTCTCCGCTTTGGGTTCGAGCTTATCAGGTTGAAGCTTTTTCACATAAGCATCGCAGCCCCAAACTTTAAGAAACGACAACTTTGGTTTCTTGCCAAACCATAGTTCATAAGGCGTCGTCTCAACGGATTTTGATGGTGCCCTATTTAACGTGAATGCGGCCGTCTCTAAAGCATAACCCCAAAACGATAGTGGTAAATCAGTAAGAGACATCATAGATCGCACCATATCTAGTAAAGTACGATTACGACGTTCGGACACACCATTACGCTGTGGTGTTCCGGGTGGCGTGAGTTGCGAAACTATTCCACAATTTTTCAAATGTACACCAAACTCGTAACTCAAATATTCTCCTCCACGATCAGATCGTAGAAACTTTATTTTCTTGTTACGATGATTTTCAACTTCACTCTGAAATTCTTTGAACTTTTCAAGTGTTTCAGACTTATGTTTCATTAAGTAGATATACCCATATCTGCTTAAATCATCTGTGAAGGTGAGAAAATAACGATATCCGCCGCGAGCCTCAATATTCATCGGACCACATACATCGGTATGTATGATTTCCAACAAATCTGTTGCTCTCTCCATAGTACCGGAGAACGGTGTTTTAGTCATCTTGCCTATGAGGCACGGTTCGCAAGTACCAAGTGATTCATAATCAAGTGAGACGATCCGGACCAACCTTACGCGTACTCCTTGAGAAGGTTAAAACGGAGTCTATTTGACGAACTATCGTTGTGGTTTTGATGCGTAGGTGAGATGAGTTCTTACTTAAGCCCGTAGCAGCCACGTAAAACTTGCAACAACAAAGTAGAGGACGTCTAACTTGTTTTTGCAGGGTATGTTGTGATGTGATATGGTCAAGGCATGATGCTGATTTTATTGTATGAGATGATCATGTTTTGTAACTAAGTTATCGGCAACTGGCAGGAGCCATATGGTTGTCGCTTTATTGTATGCAATGCAATCGCGATGTAATGCTTTACTAGATTACTAAACGGTAGTAATAGTCGTGGAAGCATAAGATTGGCGAGACGACAACGTTGCTACGATGGAGATCAAGGTGGCGTGCCGGTGACGATGGTGATCATGACGGTGCTTCAGAGATGGAGATCACAAGCACAAGATGATGATGGCCATATCATATCACTTATATTGATTGCATGTGATGTTTATCCTTTTATGCATCTTATCTTGCTTTGATTGACGGTAGCATTATAAGATGATCTCTCACTAAATTATCAAGAAGTGTTCTCCCTGAGTATGCACCGTTGCCAAAGTTCGTCGTGCCCAGACACCACGTGATGATCGGGTGTGATAAGCTCTACGTCCATCTACAACGGGTGCAAGCCAGTTTTGCACACACAAAATACTCAGGTTATACTTGACGAGCCTAGCATATGCAGATATGGCCTCGAAACACAGAGACCGAAAGGTCGAGCGTGAATCATATAGTAGATATGATCAACATGACGATGTTCACCATTGAAAACTACTCCATCTCACGTGATGATCGGTTATGGTTTAGTTGATTTGGATCACGTGATCACTTAGAGGATTAGAGGGATGTCTATCTAAGTGGGAGTTCCTAAGTAATTTGATTAACTGAACTTAAACTTATCATGAACTTAGTACCTGATAGTATCTTGCTTGTTTATGTTGCTTGTAGATAGATGGCTCGTGCTATTGTTCCGTTGAATTTTAATGCGTTCCTTGAGAAAGCAAAGTTGAAAGATGATGGTAGCAATTACACGGACTGGGTCTGTAACCTGAGGATTATCCTCATTGCTGCACAGAAGAATTACGTCCTGGAAGCACCGCTGGGTGACAGTCCTGCTGCTGGAGCAACGCCAGATGTTATGAACGTCTGGCAGAGCAAAGCTGATGACTACTCGATAGTTCAGTGTGCCATGCTTTACGGCTTAGAATCGGGACTTCAACGACGTTTTGAACGTCATGGAGCATATGAGATGTTCCAGGAGTTGAAGTTAATATTTCAAGCAAATGCCCGAATTGAGAGATATGATGTCTCCAATAAGTTCTATAGCTGTAAGATGGAGGAGAACAGTTCTGTCAGTGAGCATATACTCAAAATGTCTGGGTATAATAATCACTTGATTCAGATGGGAGTTAATCTTCCAGATGATTGCGTCATCGACAGAATTCTCCAATCACTACCACCAAGCTACAAGAGCTTCGTGATGAACTATAATATGCAAGGGATGAACAAGACTATTCCCGAGCTCTTCGCAATGCTGAAAGCTGCGGAGGTAGAAATCAAGAAGGAGCATCAAGTGTTGATGGTTAGCAAGACCACTAGTTTCAAGAAAAAGGGTAAAGGGAATAAGAAGGGAAACTTCAAGAAGAACAGCAAGCAAGTTGCTGCTCAAGAGAAGAAACCCAAGTCTGGACCTAAGCCTGAAACTGAGTGCTTCTACTGCAAGCAGACTGGACACTGGAAGCGGAACTGCCCCAAGTATTTGGCGGATAAGAAGGATGGCAAAGTGAGCAAAGGTATATGTGATATACATGTTATTGATGTGTACCTTACTAGAGCTCGCAGTAGCACCTGGGTATTTGATACTGGTTCTGTTGCTAATATTTGCAACTCGAAACAGGGACTACGGAATAAGCGGACTCTAGCAAAGGACGAGGTGACGATGCGCGTGGGAAACGGTTCCAAAGTCGATGTGATCGCGGTCGGCACGCTACCTCTACATCTACCTTCGGGATTAATATTAGACCTAAATAATTGTTATTTGGTGCCAGCGTTGAGCATGAACATTATATCTGGATCTTGTTTAATGCGAGACGGTTATTCATTTAAATCAGAGAATAATGGTTGTTCTATTTATATGAATAATATCTTTTATGGTCATGCACCTTTGAAGAGTGGTCTATTCTTGTTGAATCTCGAAGATAATGATACATATATTCATAATGTAGAAGCCAAAAGATGCAAAGTTAATAATGAAAGTGCAACTTATTTGTGGCACTGCCGTTTAGGTCATATCGGTGTAAAGCGCATGAAGAAACTCCATACTGATGGGCTTTTGGAATCACTTGATTATGAATCACTTGGTACTTGCGAACCGTGCCTCATAGGCAAGATGACTAAAACACCGTTCTCCGGTACTATGGAGAGAGCAACAGATTTGTTGGAAATCATACATACCGATGTATGTGGTCCGATGAATATTGAGGCTCGCGGCGGATATCGTTATTTTCTCACCTTCACAGATGATTTAAGCAGATATGGGTATATCTACTTAATGAAACATAAGTCTGAAACATTTGAAAAGTTCAAGGAATTTCAGAGTGAAGTTGAAAATCATCGTAACAAGAAAATAAAATTTCTACGATCTGATCGTGGAGGAGAATATTTGAGTTACGAGTTTGGTGTACATTTGAAAAATTGTGGAATAGTTTCGCAACTCACGCCACCCGGAACACCACAGCGTAATGGTGTGTCCGAACGTCGTAATCGTACTTTACTAGATATGGTGCGATCTATGATGTCTCTTACTGATTTACCGCTATCGTTTTGGGGTTATGCTTTAGAGACGGCCGCATTCACGTTAAATAGGGCACCATCAAAATCCGTTGAGACGACGTCTTATGAACTATGGTTTGGCAAGAAACCAAAGTTGTCGTTTCTTAAAGTTTGGGGCTGCGATGCTTATGTGAAAAAGCTTCAACCTGATAAGCTCGAACCCAAAGCGGAGAAATGTGTCTTCATAGGATACCCAAAGGAAACTGTTGGGTATACCTTCTATCACAGATCCGAAGGCAAGACATTCGTTGCTAAGAATGGATCATTTCTAGAGAAGGAGTTTCTCTCGAAAGAAGTGAGTGGGAGGAAAGTAGAACTTGACGAGGTAACTGTACCTGCTCCCTTATTGGAAAATAGTACATCACAGAAAACTGTTTCTGCGACACCTATGCCAATCAGTGAGGAAGCTAATGATGATGATCATGAAGCTTCAGAACAAGATACTACTGAACCACGTAGATCAACCAGAGTGAGATCCGCACCAGAGTGGTACGGTAATCCAGTTCTGGAAGTCATGATGCTAGATCATGATGAACCTACGAACTATGAAGAAGCGATGGTGAGCCCAGATTCCGCAAAGTGGCTTGAGGCCATGAAATCTGAGATGGGATCCATGTATGAGAACAAAGTATGGACTTTGGTTGACTTGCCCGATGATCGGCAAGCAATTGAGAATAAATGGATCTTCAAGAAAAAGACTGACGCTGACGGTAATGTTACTGTCTATAAAGCTCGACTTGTCGCAAAAGGTTTTCGACAAGTTCAAGGGGTTGACTACGATGAGACTTTCTCACCCGTAGCGATGCTTAAGTCCGTCAGAATTATGTTAGCAATTGCCGCATTTTATGATTATGAAATATGGCAGATGGATGTCAAAACTGCATTCCTGAATGGATTTCTGGAAGAAGAGTTGTATATGGTACAACCAGAAGGTTTTGTCGATCCAAAAGGAGCTAACAAAGTATGCAAACTCCAGCGATCCATTTATGGACTGGTGCAAGCATCTCGGAGTTGGAATAAATGCTTTGATAGTGTGATCAAAGCATTTGGCTTTATACAGACTTTTGGAGAAGCCTGTATTTACAAGAAAGTGAGTGGGAGCTCTGTAGCATTTCTGATATTATATGTGGATGACATATTGCTAATTGGAAATGATATAGAATTTCTGGATAGCATAAAGGGATACTTGAATAAAAGTTTTTCGATGAAAGACCTCGGGGAAGCTGCATACATATTAGGCATAAAGATCTATAGAGATAGATCAAAACGCTTAATTGGACTTTCACAATGCACATACCTTGACAAAATTTTGAAGAAGTTCAAGATGGATCAAGCAAAGAAAGGGTTCTTGCCTGTGCTACAAGGTGTGAAGTTGAGTAAGACTCAATGCCCGACCACTGCAGAAGATAGAGAGAAAATGAAAGATGTTCCCTATGCTTCAGCCATAGGCTCTATCATGTATGCAATGCTGTGTACCAGACCTGATGTGTGCCTTGCTATAAGTTTAGCAGGGAGGTACCAAAGTAATCCAGGAATGGATCACTGGACAGCGGTCAAGAACATCCTGAAATACCTGAAAAGGACTAAGGATATGTTTCTCGTATATGGAGGTGACAAAGAGCTCACCGTAAGAGGTTACGTTGATGCAAGCTTTGACACTGATCCGGACGATTCTAAATCGCAAACCGGATACGTGTTTACTTTAAACGGTGGAGCTGTCAGTTGGTGCAGTTCTAAACAAAGCGTCGTAGCGGGATCTACATGTGAAGCGGAGTACATAGCTGCTTCAGAAGCAGCAAACGAAGGAGTCTAGATGAAGGAGTTCATATCCGATCTAGGTGTCATACCTAGTGCATCGGGTCCAATGAAAATCTTCTGTGACAATACTGGTGCAATTGCCTTGGCAAAGGAATCCAGATTTCACAAGAGGACCAAACACATCAAGAGACGCTTCAACTCCATCCGGGATTTAGTCCAGGTGGGAGACATAGAGATTTGCAAGATACATACGGATCTGAATGTTGCAGACCCGTTGACTAAGCCTCTTCCACGAGCAAAACATGATCAGCACCAAGGCTCCATGGGTGTTAGAATCATTACAGTGTAATCTAGATTATTGACTCTAGTGCAAGTGGGAGACTGAAGGAAATATGCCCTAGAGGCAATAATAAAGTTATTATTTATTTCCTTATATCATGATAAAAGTTTATTATTCATGCTAGAATTGTATTAACCGGAAACATAATACATGTGTGAATACATAGACCAACAGAGTGTCACTAGTATGCCTCTACTTGACTAGCTCGTTAATCAAAGATGGTTATGTTTCCTAACCATGAACAAAGAGTTGTTATTTGATTAACGAGGTCACATCATTAGTAGAATGATCTGATTGACATGACCCATTCCATTAGCTTAGCACCCGATCGTTTAGTATGTTGCTATTGCTTTCTTCATGACTTATACATGTTCCTATAACTATGAGATTATGCAACTCCCGTTTACCGGAGGAACACTTTGGGTACTACCAAATGTCACAACATAACTGGGTGATTATAAAGGAGTATTACAGGTGTCTCCAATGGTAGATGTTGGGTTGGCGTATTTCGAGATTAGGGTATTGTCACTCCGATTGTCGGAGAGGTATCTCTGGGCCCTCTCGGTAATGCACATCACATAAGCCTTGCAAGCACTGCAACTAATATGTTAGTTGTGAGATGATGTATTACAGAACGAGTAAAGAGACTTGCCAGTAACGAGATTGAACTAGGTATTGGATACCGACGATCGAATCTCGGGCAAGTAACATACCGATGACAAAGGGAACAACGTATGTTGTTATGCGGTCTGACCGATAAAGATCTTCGTAGAATATGTAGGAGCCAATATGGGCATCCAGGTCCCGCTATTGGTTATTGACCGGAGACGTGTCTCGGTCATGTCTACATTGTTCTCGAACCGTAGGGTCCGCACGCTTAACGTTACGATGACAGTTATTATGAGTTTATGCATTTTGATGTACCGAAGGTTGTTCGGAGTCCCGGATGAGATCACAGACATGACGAGGAGTCTCGAAATGGTCGAGACGTAAAGATTGATATATTGGAAGCCTATGTTTGGGCACCGGAAGTGTTCCGGGTGAAATCGGGATTTTACCGGATTACCGGGAGGGTTACCGGAACCCCCCGGGAGGCAAATGGGCCTATTGGGCCTTAGTGGAAAAGAGAGAAGGGGCAGCCCACAGGCTAGCCGGCCGAACCCCCCTTCCCTAGTCCTATTAGGACTAGGAGAAGGGGCCGGCCCCCCTCTCTTCTCTTTCTCCCGAAGAGTCCTATTAGGAATAGGATTTGGGGGAAGGAGTCCTACTCCCGGTAGGAGTGGGACTCCTCCCTGCGCCTCCCTCCTAGCCGGCCGACCCCCTTGCCCCTGGTCCTATATATACGGGGGCAGGGGGCACCCCATAGACACACAACTTGATCCTTGAGATCGCTCCTTAGCCGTGTGCGGTGCCCCCTGCCACCAAATTCCACCTCGATCGTACCGTTGTAGTGCTTAGGCGAAGCCCTGCGTCGGTAGTACATCAAGATCGTCATCACGCCGTCGTGCTGACGGAACTCTTCCTCGACACTTTGCTGGATCGGAGCCCGAGGAACGTCATCGAGCTGAACGTGTGCTAAGAACTCGGAGGTGCCGGAGTAACGGTGCTTGGATCGGTCGGATCGGGAAGAAGACGTACGACTACTTCCTCTACGTTGTGTGATCGCTTCCGCAGCCGGTCTGCGTTGGTACGTAGACAACACTCTCCCCTCTCGTTGCTGTGCATCACCATGATCTTGCGTGTGCGTAGGAAAATTTTGAAATTACTGCGTTCCCCAACAATTCGGACATCGGAAAGGTTCCGAGTGATTCGGGTATTTTTCGGAGTACCGGGTAGTTACGGGAGAAGTAATGGGCCTTGATGGGCTTTAGTGGGAAGAGGAAAAAGGCTGCTGCGCCCCCCCCCCTCCCCTTTGGTCCGAATTGGACTAGGGAAAAGGGGGCCGGCCACCTCTCCTTCTCCTCCTATTCCTTCTCCCTTCCTCCCCTCTTGGTGGACTCCTACTAGGACTTGGAGTCCTAGTAGGACTCCCTATCCTGGCCGCACCTTTGCCTTGGCCGGCCTCCTCCTCCTCCATCCTTTATATACAAGGGCAGGGGCACCCCATAGACACACAAGTTGATCCTTGAGATCGTTCCTTAGCCGTGTGCGGTGCCCCCTGCCACCAAATTCCACCTCGATTATACCGTTGTAGTGCTTAGGCGAAGCCCTGCGTCGGTAGAACATCAAGATCGTCACCACGCCGTCGTGCTGACGGAACTCTTCCTCGACGCTTTGCTGGATTGGAGCCCGAGGATCGTCATCGAGCTGAACGTGTGCTAAGAACTTGGAGGTGCCGGAGTAACGGTGCTTGGATCGGTCGGATAGGGAAGAAGATGTACGACTACTTCCTCTACGTTGTGTGAACGCTTCCGTTGTGATCTACAAGGGTACGTAGATCAGACTCTCCCCCTCGTTGCTATGCATCACCATGATCTTGCGTGTGCGTAGGAAATTTTTTGAAATTACTACGTTCCCCAACAGTGGCATCCGAGCCTAGGTTTTATGGTTAGATGTTATTTGCACGAGTAGAACACAAGTGAGTTGTGGGCGATACAAGTCATACTGCCTACCAGCATGTCATACTGTGGTTCGGCGGTATTGTTGGACGAGACGACCCGGACCAACCTTACGCGTACGCTTACGCGAGACCGGTTCCCTCGACGTGCTTTGCACATAGATGGCTTGCGGGCGACTGTCTCTCCAACTTTAGTTGAACCGAGTATGGCTACGCCCGGTCCTTGAGAAGGTTAAAACGGAGTCTATTTGACAAACTATCGTTGTGGTTTTGATACGTAGGTGAGATGAGTTCTTGCTTAAGCCCGTAGCAGCCACGTAAAACTTGCAACAACAAAGTAGAGGACGTCTAACTTGTTTTTGCAAGGCATGTTGTGATATGATATGGTCAAGACGTGATGAGATATAAGTTGTTGTATGAGATGATCATGTTTTGTTGAAGTTATCGGCAACTTGCAAAAGCCTTATGGTTGTCTCTTTATTGCATAAGATGCAAGCGCCAAATAATTGCTTTACTTTATCGCTATGCGATAGCAATAGTTGCAAGAGCAATAGTTGGCGAGACGACCGTGTGACGACACATTGATATAGATCAAGATGATGGAGATCATGGTGTCATGCCGGTGATGACAGAGATCATGACAGTACTTTGGAGATGGGGATCAAAGAAGCAAGATGATGATGGCCATATCATGTCACATATTTTGATTGCATATGATGTTTATCTTTTATACATATTATTTTTGCTTTGATTGACGGTAGCATTATAAGATGATCTCTCACTAAATTATCAAGAAGTGTTCTCCCTGAGTATGCACCGTTGCGAAAGTTCTTCGTGCTGAGACACCACGTGATGATCGGGTGTGATAGGTTCTACGTTCAAATACAACGGGTGCAAAAAAGTTGCACACGCGGAATACTCAGGTTATACTTGACGAGCCAAGCATATACAGATATGGCCTCGGAACACAGAGACCGAAAGGTCGAGCGTGAATCATATAGTAGATATGATCAACATAACGATGTTCACCATTGAAAACTACTCCATCTCATGTGATGATCGGTTATGGTTTAGTTGATTTGGATCACGTGATCACTTAGAGGATTAGAGGGATATCTATCTAAGTGGGAGTTCTTAAGTAATATGATTAATTGAACTTAAATTTATCATGAACTTAGTCCTGGTAGTATTTTGCAAATTATGTTATAGATCAATAGCTCGCGTTGTTGCTTCCCTGTGTTTATTTTGATATCTTCCTAGAGAAAATTATGTTGAAAGATGTTAGTAGCAATGATGCGGATTGGATCCGTGATCTGAGGTTTATCCTCATTGCTGCACAGAAGAATTATGTCCTTGATGCACCACTAGGTGACAGACCTATTGCAGGAGCAGATGCAGACATTATGAACGTTTGGCTGGCTCAATATGATGACTACTTGATAGTTTAGTGCACCATGCTTATGTTGGGGAACGTAGTAATTTCGAAAATTTTCCTACGCGCACGCAAGATCATGGTGATGCATAGCAACGAGGGGGGGGGAGTATTGTCTACGTACCAACGCAGACCGACTGCGGAAGCGATCTCACAACGTAGAGGAAGTAGTCGTACGTCTTCTTCCCGATCCGACCGATCCAAGCACCGTTACTCCGGCACCTCCGAGTTCTTAGCACACGTTCAGCTCGATGACGATCCTCGGGCTCCGATCTAGCAAAGCGTCGAGGAAGAGTTCCGTCAGCACGACGGCGTGGTGACAATCTTGATGTACTACCGACGCAGGGCTTCGCCTAAGCACTACAACGGTATGATCGAGGTGGAATTTGGTGGCAGGGGGCACCGCACACGGCTAAGGAACGATCTCAAGGATCAACTTGTGTGCCTTGGCGTGTCCCCTGCCCCCGTATATAAAGGATGGAGGAGGAGGAGCTGGCCGGCCAAGGTGGGAGGCGCAGGAGGAGTCCTACTCCTAGCGGGAGTAGGACTCCCCCCTCCAATCCTAGTCCAACTAGGTTTCCTCAAGAGGGAAGTGAAAGAGAGAGGTGGCCGGCCCCTCTCCTAGTCCTAATAGGACTAGGGAGAGGGGGGGAGGTGCAGCCCTATGTGGTCTGCCCTCTCACCTTTCCACTAAGGCCCATGTTGGCCCATTTGGCTCCCGGGGGGTTCCGGTAACCCTCCCGGTAATCCGGTAAAATCCCGATTTCACCCGGAACACTTCCGGTGTCCAAACATAGGCTTCCAATATATCAATCTTTACGTCTTGACCATTTCGAGACTCCTCGTCATGTCCGTGATCACATCCGGGACTCCGAACAACCTTCGGTACATCAAAATGCATAAACTCATAATAACTGTCATCGTAACGTTAAGCGTGCGGACCCTACGGTTCGAGAACAATGTAGACATGACCGAGACACGTCTCCGGTCAATAACCAATAGCGGGACCTGGATGCCCATATTGGCTCCTACATATTCCACGAAGATCTTTATCGGTCAGACCGCATAACAACATACGTTGTTCCTTTTGTCATCGGTATGTTACTTGCCCGAGATTCGATCATCGGTATCCAATACCTAGTTCAATCTCGTTACTGGCAAGTCTCTTTACTCGTTCCGTAATACATCATCTCATAACTAACATCTTAGTTATTATGCTTGCAAGGCTTATGTGATGTGTATTACCGAGAGGGCCCAGAGATACCTCTCCGACAATCGGAGTGACAAACCCTAATCTCGAAATACGCCAACCCAACATCCACCATTGGAGACACCTGTAGTACTCCTTTATAATCACCCAGTTACGTTGTGACGTTTGGTAGTACCCAAAGTGTTCCTCCGGTAAACGGGAGTTGCATAATCTCATAGTTATAGGAACATGTATAAGTCATGAAGAAAGCAATAGCAACATACTAAACGATCGGGTGCTAAGCTAATGGAATGGGTCATGTCAATCAGATCATTCAACTAATGATGTGACCTCGTTAATCAAATAACAACTCTTTGTTCATGGTTAGGAAACATAACCATCTTTGATTAACGAGCTAGTCAAGTAGAGGCATACTAGTGACACTCTGTTTGTCTATGTATTCACACATGTATTATGTTTCCGGTTAATACAATTCTAGCATGAATAATAAACATTTATCATGATATAAGGAAATAAATAATAACTTTATTATTGCCTCTAGGGCATATTTCCTTCAGTCTCCCACTTGCACTAGAGTCAATAATCTAGATCACATCACCATGTGATTAACATCAATAGTTCACATCATCATGTGATTAACACCCATAGTTCACATCGCCATGTGACCAACACCCAAAGGGTTTACTAGATTCAGTAATCTAGTTCACATCGCTATGTGATTAACACCCAAAGAGTACTAAGGTGTGATCATGTTTTGCTTGTGAGAGAATCTTAGTCAACGGGTCTGCCACATTCAGATCCACATGTATTTTGCAAATTTCTATGTCAACAATGCTCTGCATAGAGCTACTCTAGCTAATTGCTCCCACTTTCAATATGTATCTAGACTGAGACTTAGAGTCATCTAGATTAGTGTCAAAACTTGCATCGGCGTAACCCTTTACGACGAACCTTTTTATTACGTCCATAATTGAGAAACATATCCTTATTTCACTAAGGATAATTCTGACCGCTGTCCAGTGATCTACTCCTAGATCACTATTGTACTCTCTTGCCAAATCAGTGCAGGGTATACAATAGATCTGGTATACAGCATGACATACTTTATCGAACCTATGGCCAAGGCATAGGGAATGACTTTCATTCTCTTTCTATCTTCTGCCGTGGTCGGGTTTTGAGTCTTACTCAACTTCACACCTTGTAATACAGGCAAGAACTCTTTCTTTGACTGCTCCATTTTGAACTACTTCAAAGTCTTGTCAAGGTATGTACTCATTGAAAAAACTTATCAAGCGTCTTGATCTATCTCTATAGATCTTGAAGCTCAATATGTAAGCAGCTTCACTGAAGTCTTTCTTTGAAAAACTCCTTTCAAACACTCCTTTATGCTTTACAGAATAATTCTACATTATTTCCGATCAACAGTATGTCATTCACATATACTTATCAGAAATGCTGTAGTGCTCCCACTCACTTTCTTGTAAATACAGGCTTTACCGCAAGTCTGTATAAAACTATATGCTTTGATCAACTCATCAAAGCGTATATTCCAACTCCGAGATGCTTGCACCAGTCCACAGATGGATCGCTGGAGCTTGCACATTTTGTTAGCACCTTTCGGATTGACAAAACCTTCTGTTGCATCATATACAACTCTTCTTTAATAAATCCATTAAGGAATGCAGTTTTGTTTATCCATTTGCCAGATTTCATAAAATGCGGCAATTGCTAACATGATTCGGACAGACTTAAGCATAGATACGAGTGAGAAAAACTCATCGTAGTCAACACTTTGAACTTGTCGAAAACCTTTTTCGACAATTCTAGCTTTGTAGATAGTAACACTACTATCAGCGTCCGTCTTCCTCTTGAAGATCCATTTATTTTCTATGGTTTGCCGATCATCGGGCAAATCCATCAAAGTCCATACTTTGTTCTCATACATGGATCATATCTCAGATTTCATGGCCTCAAACCATTTCGCGGAATCTGGGCTCATCATCGCTTCCTCATAGTTCGTAGGTTCATCATGATCTAGTAGCATGACTTCCAGAAAAGGATTACCGTACCACTCTGGCGCGGATCTTACTCTGGTTGATCTACGAGGTTCAGTAGTATCTTGTTCTGAAGTTTCATGATCATCATCATTAGCTTCCTCACTAACTGGTGTAGGTGTCACAGAAACAGTTTTCTGTGATGTACTACTTTCCAATAAGGGAGCAGGTACAGTTACCTCGTCAAGTTCTACTTTCCTCCCACTCACTTCTTTCGAGAGAAACTCCTTCTCTAGAAAGGATCCATTATAAGCAACGAATGTCTTGCCTTAGGATCTGTGATAGAAGGTGTACCCAACAGTCTCCTTTGGGTATCCTATGAAGACATATTTCTCCGATTTGGGTTTGAGCTTATCAGGATGAAACTTTTTCACATAAGCATCACAACCCCAAACTTTAAGAAACGACTACTTTGGTTTCTTGCTAAACCACAGTTCAGATTGTGTCGTCTCAACGGACTTAGATGGTGCCCCTTTTTAACGTGAATGCAGCTGTCTCTAATGCATAACCCCAAAACGATAGTGGTAGATCGGTAAGAGACATCATAGATCGCACTATATCTAATAAAGTACGATTATGACGTTCGGACACACCATTACACTATGGTGTTCCATGTGGCGTGAGTAGTGAAACTATTTCACATTGTTTTTAACTGAAGGCCAAACTCGTAACTCAAATACTTTTCTCTACGATCAGATCATAGAAACTTTATTTTCTTGTTACGATGATTTTTCACTTCACTCTGAAATTCTTTGAACTTTTCAAATGTTTCAGACTTATGTTTCATCAAGTAGATATACTCATATCTGCTCAAATCATCTGTGAAGATCAGAAAATAATGATACCTGTCGCGAGCCTCAATATTCATCGGACCACATACATCAGTATGTATGATTTCCAACAAATCTGTTGCTCGCTCCATTGTTCCGAAGAACAGAGTCTTAGTCATCTTGCCCATGAGGCATGGTTCGCAAGCATCAACTGATTCATAATCAAGTGATTCCAAAAGCCCATCAGCATGGAGTTTCTTCATGCGCTTTACACCAATATGACCTAAACGGCAGTGCCACAAATAAGTTGCACTATCATTATTAACTTTGCATCTTTTGGTTTCAATATTATGAATATGTGTATCACTACGATCGAGATCCAACGAACTTGTTTCATTGGGTGTATGACCATCGAAGGTTTTATTCATGTAAACAGAACAACAATTATTCTCTGACTTTAATGAATAACCGTATTGCAATAAACATGATCAAATCATATTCATACTCAACACAAAAACCAAATAACACTTATTTAAGTTCAACACTAATCCCGAAAGTATAGGGGAGTGTGCGATGATGATCATATCAATCTTGGAACCACTTCCAACACACATCATCACTTCACCCTTAACTAGTCTCTGTTTATTCTGCAACTCCCGTTTCGAGTTACTAATCTTAGCAACTGAACTAGTATCAAATACTGAGGGTTTGCTATAAACACTAGTAAAGTACACATCGATAACATGTATATCAAATATACTTATGTTCACTCTGCCATCCTTCTTATCCGCCAATCACTTGGGGTAATTCCACTTCCAGTGACCAGTCCCTTTGCAGTAGAAGCACTTAGTCTCAGGCTTAGGATCAGACTTGGGCTTCTTCACTTGAGCAGCAACTTGCTTGCCGTTCTTCTTGAAGTTCCCCTTCTTCCCTTTGCCCTTTTCTTGAAACTAGTGGTCTTGTCAACCATCAACTCTTGTTGTTTTTCTTGATTTCTACCTTCGTTGATTTCAGCATCACGAAGAGCTTGGGAGTTGTTTCTGTTATCCCTTGCATATTATAGTTCATCACGAAGTTCTACTAACTTGGTGATGGTGACTAGAGAATTCTGTCAATCACTATTTTATCTGGAAGATTAACTCCCACTTGATTCAAGCGATTGTAGTACTCAGACAATCTGGGCACATGCTCACTAGTTGAGCGATTCTCCTCCATCTTTCATCTATAGAACTTGTTGGAGACTTCATATCTCTCAACTCGGGTATTTACTTGAAATATTAACTTCAACTCCTGGAACATCTCATATGGTCCATGACGTTCAAAACGTCTTTGAAGTCCCGATTCTAAGCCATTAAGCATGGTGCACTAAACTATCAAGTAGTCATAACATTGAGCTAGCCAAACGTTCATAACGTCTGCATCTGCTCCTGCAATAGGTCTGTCACCTAGCGGTGCATCAAGGACATAATTCTTCTGTGCAGCAATGAGGATAAACCTCAGATCACGGATCCAATCCGCATCATTGCTACTAACATCTTTCAACACAATTTTCTCTAGGAACATATCAAAATAAACACAGGGAAGCAACAACGCGAGCTATTCATCTACAACATGATTTGCA
The DNA here is from genome assembly GCA_034509565.1 of Triticum monococcum. Taxonomy (NCBI): domain Eukaryota; kingdom Viridiplantae; phylum Streptophyta; class Magnoliopsida; order Poales; family Poaceae; genus Triticum; species Triticum monococcum. The sequence continues at coordinate 578,219,726 of CM067847.1, forward strand.
AAATACTACCAGGTCTAAGTTCATGATAAATTTAAGTTCAATTTAATCATATTACTTAAGAACTCCCACTTAGATAGACATCCCTCTAATCCTCTAAGTGATCACGTGATCCAAATCAACTAAACCATAACCGATCATCACGTGAGATGGAGTAGTTTTCAATGGTGAACATCGTCATGTTGATCATATCTACTATATGATTCACGCTCGACCTTTTGGTCTCTGTGTTTCGAGGCCATATCTGCATATGCTAGGCTCGTCAAGTTTAACCTGAGTATTCTGCGTGTGCAAAACTGGCTTGCACCCGTTGTAGATGGACGTAGAGCTTATCACACCCGATCATCACGTGGTGTCTGGGCACGACGAACTTTGGCAACGGTGCATACTCAGGGAGAACACTTTTTGATAATTTAGTGAGAGATCATCTTATAATGCTACCGTCAATCAAAGCAAGACAAGATGCATAAAAGGATAAACATCACATGCAATCAATATAAGTGATATGATATGGCCATCATCATCTTGTGCTTGTGATCTCCATCTCCGAAGCACCGTCGTGATCACCATCGTCACCGGTGCGACACCTTGATCTCCATCGTAGCATCGTTGTCGTCTCGCCAATCTTATGCTTCCATGACTATCACTACCGCTTAGTAATAAAGTAAAGCATTACATCGCGATTGCATTGCATACAATAAAGCGACAACCATATGGCTCCTGCCAGTTGCCGATAACTCGGTTACAAAACATGATCATCTCATACAATAAAATCAGTATCATGCCTTGACCATATCACATCACAACATGCCCTGCAAAAACAAGTTAGACGTCCTCTACTTTGTTGTTGCAAGTTTTACGTGGCTGCTACGGGCTTAAGTAAGAACTCATCTCACCTACGCATCAAAACCACAACGATAGTTCGTCAAATAGACTCCGTTTTAACCTTCTCAAGGACCGGGCGTAGTCACACTTGGTTCAACTAAAGTTGGAGAGACAGTCTTCCGCAAGCCATCTATGTGCAAAGCACGTCGAGGGAACCGGTCTCGCGTAAGAGTACGCGTAAGGTTGGTCCGGATCGTCTCGTTCAACAATACCGCTGAACCAAAGTATGACATGCTGGTAGGCAGTATGACTTGTATCTCCCACAACTCACTTGTGTTCTACTCGTGCAAATAACATCAAACCATAAAAACCTGGCTCGGATGCCACTGTTGGGGAACGTAGTAATTTCGAAAATTTTCCTACGCACACGCAAGATCATGGTGATGCATAGCAACGAGGGGGAGAGTATTGTCTACGTACCAACGTAGACCGACTGCGGAAGTGATCTCACAACGTAGAGGAAGTAGTCGTACGTCTTCTTCCCGATCCGACCGATCCAAGCACCGTTACTCCGGCACCTCCGAGTTCTTAGCACACGTTCAGCTCGATGATGATCCTCGGGCTCCGATCCAGCAAAGCGTCGAGGAAGAGTTCCGTCAGCACGACGGCGTGGTGACGATCTTGATGTACTACCGACGCAGGGCTTCGCCTAAGCACTACAACGGTATGATCGAGGTGGAATTTGGTGGCAGGGGGCACCGCACACGGCTAAGGAACGATCTCAAGGATCAACTTGTGTGTCTTGGGGTGTCCCCTGCCCCCGTATATAAAGGATGGAGGAGGAGGAGCTGGCCGGCCAAGGTGGGAGGCGCAGGAGGAGTCCTACTCCTACCGGGAGTAGGACTCCCCCCTCCAATCCTAGTCCAACTAGGTTTCCTCAAGAGGGAAGTGAAAGAGAGAGGTGGCCGGCCCCTCTCCTAGTCCTAATAGGACTAGGGAGAGGGGGGGAGGCGCAGCCCTATGTGGGCTGCCCTCTCACCTTTCCACTAAGGCCCATGTTGGCCCATTTGGCTCCCGGGGGGTTCCGGTAACCCTCCCGGTAATCCGGTAAAATCCCGATTTCACCCGGAACACTTCCGGTGTCCAAACATAGGCTTCCAATATATCAATCTTTACGTCTCGAGCATTTCGAGACTCCTCGTCATGTCCGTGATCACATCCGGGACTCCGAACAACCTTCGGTACATCAAAATGCATAAACTCATAATAACTGTCATCGTAACGTTAAGCGTGCGGACCCTACGGTTCGAGAACAATGTAGACATGACCGAGACACGTCTCCGGTCAATAACCAATAGTGGGACCTAGATGCCCATATTGGCTCCTACATATTCCACGAAGATCTTTATCGGTCAGACCGCATAACAACATACGTTGTTCCTTTTGTCATCGGTATGTTACTTGCCCGAGATTCGATCGTCGGTATCCAATACCTAGTTCAATCTCGTTACTGGCAAGTCTCTTTACTCGTTCCGTAATACATCATCTCATAACTAACATCTTAGTTATTATGCTTGCAAGGCTTATGTGATGTGTATTACCGAGAGGGCCCAGAGATACCTCTCCGACAATCGGAGTGACAAACCCTAATCTCGAAATACGCCAACACAACATCCACCATTGGAGACACCTGTAGTACTCCTTTATAATCACCCAGTTACGTTGTGACATTTGGTAGTACCCAAAGTGTTCCTCCGGTAAACGGGAGTTGCATAATCTCATAGTTATAGGAACATGTATAAGTCATGAAGAAAGCAATAGCAACATACTAAACGATCGGGTGCTAAGCTAATGGAATGGGTCATGTCAATCAGATCATTCAACTAATGATGTGACCTCGTTAATCAAATAACAACTCTTTGTTCATGGTTAGGAAACATAACCATCTTTGATTAACGAGCTAGTCAAGTAGAGGCATACTAGTGACACTCTGTTTGTCTATGTATTCACACATGTATTATGTTTCCGGTTAATACAATTCTAGCATGAATAATAAACATTTATCATGATATAAGGAAATAAATAATAACTTTATTATTGCCTCTAGGGCATATTTCCTTCAGCTTAATGGCTTAGAATCGGGACTTCAAAGACGTTTTGAATGTCATGGACCATATGAGATGTTCCAGGAGTTGAAGCTAATATTTCAAGCAAATACCCGAGTTGAGAGATATGAAGTCTCCAACAAGTTCTATAGCTAAAAGATGGAGGAGAATCGCTCAACTAGTGAGCATGTGCTTTGATTGTCTGGGTACTACAATCGCTTGAATCAAGTGGGAGTTAATCTTCCAGATAAGATAGTGATTGACAGAATTCTCTAGTCACCATCACCAAGTTAGCAGAACTTCGTGATGAACTATAATATGCAAGGGATAACGGAAACAACTCCCAAGCTCTTCGTGATGCTGAAATCAACGAAGGTAGAAATCAAGAAAAACATCAAGTGTTGATGGTTGACAAGACCACTAGTTTCAAGAAAAGGGTAGAGGGAAGAAGGAGAACTTCAAGAAGAATGGCAAGCAAGTTGCTGCTCAAGTGAAGAAGCCCAAGTCTGATCCTAAGCCTGAGAATAAGTGCTTCTACTGCAAAGGGACTGGTCACTGGAAGCGGAACTACCCCAAGTGATTGGCGGATAAGAAGGATGGCAAAGTGAACATAAGTATATTTGATATACATGTTATTGACGTGTACTTTACTAGTGTTTATAGCAACCCCTTAGTATTTGATGCTAGTTCAGTTGCTAAGAGTAGTAACTCGAAACGGGAGTTGCAGAATGAACAGAGACTAGTTAAGGGTGAAGTGACGATGTGTGTTGGAAGTGGTTCCAAGATTGATATGATCATCATCGCACACTCCCTATACTTTCGGGATTAGTGTTGAACCTAAATAAGTGTTATTTGGTGTTTGCGTTGAGCATGAATATGATTTGATCATGTTTATTATAATACGGTTATTCATTTAAGTAAAAGAATAAATTGTTGTTCTGTTTACATGAATAAAACCTTATATGGTTACACACCCAATGAAAATAGTTCATTGGATCTCGATCTTAATAATACACATATTCATAATATTGAAACCAAAAGATGCGAAGTTAATAATGATAGTGCAACTTATTTGTGGCACTGCCGTTTAGGTCATATTGGTGTAAAGCGCATGAAGAAACTCCATGCTGATGGGATTTTGGAATCACTTGATGCTTGCGAACCATGCCTTATGGGCAAGATGACTAAACGCCGTTCTCCGGAACAATGAAGCAAGCAACAGATTTGTTGAAAATCATACATACTGATGTATGTGGTCCGATGAATATTATGGCTTGCAGCAGGTATCATTATTTTTTGACCTTCACAGATGATTTGAGCAGATATGGGGATATCTACTTGATGAAACATAAGTCTGAAACATTTGAACAGTTCAAAGAATTTCAGAGTGAAGTGGAAAAACCATCGTGACAAGAAAATAAAAGTTTCTACGATATGATCGCAGAGGTAAAATGTTTGAGTTACGAGTTTGGTCTTCAGTTAAAACAATGTGAAATAGTTTCACTACTCACGCCACCGGAACACCACAGCATAATGGTGTGTCCGAACGTCATAGCCGTACTTTATTGGATATAGTGCAATCTATGATGTTTCTTACCGAGTTACCACTATCGTTTTGGGGTTATGCATTAGAGACAGCTGCATTCACGTTAAATAGGGCACCATCTAAATCCGTTGAGATGACACCGTGTGAACTATGGTTTGGCAAGAAACCTAAGTTGTCGTTTCTTAAAGTTTGGGGTTGCGATGCTTATATGAAAAAGTTTCATCCTGATAAGCTCAAACTCAAATCGGAGAAGTGCGTCTTCATAGGATATCCAAAGGAAACTATTGGATGTACCTTCTATCACAGATCCGAAGGCAAGACTTTTGTTGCTAAAATTCGGAAACTTTCTGGAGAAGGAGTTTCTCTCGAAAGAAGTGAGTGGGAGGAAAGTAGAACTTGACGAGGTAACTGTACCTGCTCCCTTATTGGAAAGTAGTACATCACAGAAAACTGTTTCTGTGACACCTACACCAGTTAGTGAGGAAGCTAATGATGATGATCATGAAACTTCAGAACAAGATACTACTGAACCTCGTAGATCAACCAGAGTAAGATCCGCGCCAGAGTGGTACGGTAATCCTTTTCTGGAAGTCATGCTACTAGATCATGATGAACCTACGAACTATGAGGAAGCGATGATGAGCCCAGATTCCGCGAAATGGTTTGAGGCCATGAAATCTGAGATATGATCCATGTATGAGAACAAAGTATGGACTTTGATGGATTTGCTCGATGATCGGCAAACCATAGAAAATAAATGGATCTTCAAGAGGAAGACGGACGCTGATAGTAGTGTTACTATCTACAAAGCTAGAATTGTCGAAAAAGGTTTTCAACAAGTTCAAGGTGTTGACTACGATGAGTTTTTCTCACTCGTATCTATGCTTAAGTCTGTCCGAATCATGTTAGCAATTGCCGCATTTTATGAAATCTGGCAAATGGATAAACAAAACTGCATTCCTTAATGGATTTATTAAAGAAGAGTTGTATGTGATGCAACCAGAAGGTTTTGTCAATCCGAAAGGTGCTAACAAAATGTGCAAGCTCCAGCGATCCATCTGTGGACTGGTGCAAGCATCTCGGAGTTGGAATATACGCTTTGATAAGTTGATCAAAGCATATAGTTTTATACAGACTTGCGGTGAAGCCTGTATTTACAAGAAAGTAAGTGGGAGCACTGCAGCATTTCTGATAAGTATATGTGAATGACATATTGTTGATCGGAAATAATGTAGAATTATTCTGTAAAGCATAAAGGAGTGTTTGAAAGGAGTTTTTCAAAGAAAGACTTCGGTGAAGCTGCTTACATATTGAGCTTCAAGATCTATAGAGATAGATCAAGACGCTTGATAAGTTTTTTCAATGAGTACATACCTTGACAAGATTTTGAAGTAGTTCAAAATGGAGCAGTCAAAGAAAGAGTTCTTGCCTGTATTATGAGGTGTGAAGTTGAGTAAGACTCAAAGCCCGACCACGGCAGAAGATAGAAAGAGAATGAAAGTCATTCCCTATGCCTTGGCCATAGGTTCTATAAAGTATGTCATGCTGTATACCAGATCTATTGTATACCCTGCACTGATTTGGCAAGGGAGTACAATAGTGATCTAGGAGTAGATCACTAGACAGCGGTCAAAATTATCCTTAGTGGAATAAGGATATGTTTCTCGATTATGGAGGTGACAAAAAGGTTCGCCGTAAAGGGTTACGTCGATGCAAGTTTTGACACTGATCTGGATGACTCTAAGTCTCGATCTAGATACATATTGAAAGTGGGAGCAATTAGCTAGAGTAGCTCCGTGCAGAGCATTATAGACATAAAATTTTGCGAAATACATACGGATCTGAATGTAACAGACCCGTTGACTAAAATTATCTCACAAGCAAAACATGATCACACCTTAGTACTCTTTGGGTGTTAATCACATAGATATGTGAACTAGATTACTGACTCTAGTAAACCTTTTGAGTGTTGGTCACATGACGATGTGAACTATGGGTGTTAATCACATGGTGATGTGAACTATTGCTGTTAAATCACATGGCGATGTGAACTAGATTATTGACTCTAGTGCAAGTGGGAGACTGAAGGAAATATGCCCTAGAGGCAATAATAAAGTTATTATTTATATCCTTATATCATGATAAATGTTTATTATTCATGCTAGAATTGTATTAACCGGAAACATAATACATGTGTGAATACATAGACAAACAGAGTGTCACTAGTATGCCTCTACTTGACTAGCTCGTTAATCAAAGATGGTTATGCTTCCTAACCATGAACAAAGAGTTGTTATTTGATTAACGAGGTCACATCATTAGTTGAATGATCTGATTGACAAGACCCATTCCATTAGCTTAGCACCCGATCGTTTAGTATGTTGCTATTGCTTTTCTTCATGACTTATACATGTACCTATGACTATGAGATTATGCAACTCCCGTTTACCGGAGGAACACTTTGGGTACTACCAAACGTCACAACGTAACTGGGTGATTATAAAGGAGTACTACAGGTGTCTCCAATGGTAGATGTTGGGTTGGCGTATTTCGAGAATAGGATTTGTCACTCCGATTGTCGGAGAGGTATCTCTGGGCCCTCTCGGTAATGCTCATCACATAAGCCTTGCAAGCACTGCAACTAATATGTTAGTTGTGAGATGATGTATTACGGAACGAGTAAAGAGACTTGCCGGTAACGAGATTGAACTAGGTATTGGATACCGACGATCGAATCTCGGGCAAGTAACATACCGATGACAAAGGGAACAACGTATGTTGTTATGCGGTCTGACCGATAAAGATCTTCGTACAATATGTAGGAGCCAATATGGGCATCCAGGTCCCGCTATTGGTTATTGACCGGAGACGTGTCTCGGTCATGTTTACATTGTTCTCGAACCGTAGGGTCCGCACGCTTAAGGTTTCGATGACAGTTATATTATGAGTTTATGATTTTTGATGTACCGAATAAGTTCGGAGTCCCGGATGAGATCGGGGACATGACGAGGAGTCTCGAAATGGTCGAGACGTAAAGATCGATATATTGGACGACTATATTCGGACATCGGAAAGGTTCCGAGTGATTCGGGTATTTTTCGGGGTACCGGGTAGTTACGGGAGAAGTAATGGGCCTTGATGGGCTTTAGTGGGAAGAGGAAAAAGGCTGCTGCGCCCCCCCTCCCCTTTGGTCCGAATTGGACTAGGGAAAAGGGGGCCGGCCACCTCTCCTTCTCCTCCTATTCCTTCTCCCTTCCTTCCCTCTTGGTGGACTCCTACTAGGACTTGGAGTCCTAGTAGGACTCCCTATCCTGGCCGCACCTTTGCCTTGGCCGGCCTCCTCCTCCTCCATCCTTTATATACAAGGGCAGGGGGCACCCCATAGACACACAAGTTGATCCTTGAGATCGTTCCTTAGCCATGTGCGGTGCCCCCTGCCACAAAATTCCACCTCGATCATACCGTTGTAGTGCTTAGGCGAAGCCCTGCGTCGGTAGAACATCAAGATCGTCACCACGCCGTCGTGCTGACGGAACTCTTCCTCGACGCTTTGCTGGATCGGAGTCCGAGGATCGTCATCGAGCTGAACGTGTGCTAAGAACTCGGAGGTGCCGGAGTAACGGTGCTTGGATCGGTCGGATCGGGAAGAAGACGTACGACTACTTCCTCTACGTTGTGTGAACGCTTCCGTTGTGATCTACAAGGGTACGTAGATCAGACTCTCCCCCTCGTTGCTATGCATCACCATGATCTTGCGTGTGCGTAGGAATTTTTTTGAAATTACTACGTTCCCCAACATATACATCTGTATGTAGCCCATCACTAGTAGAAAAAGGGTCAAACGTGAAGCACATTAGTGCCGGTTTGTAAAAAAACCGGCACTAATGTGATCAATAGTGCCGGTTTGTAAAAAAACCGGCACTAATGTGATCAATAGTGCCGGTTTGTAAAAAAACCAGCACTAATGTGATCAATAGTGCTGGTTCGAATGGCTATGCATTAGTACCGGTTCGTAATGAACCTTTAGTACCGGTTCGTGCCACGAACCGGTACTAAAGGGGTGGTGGCAGGCTGGCGTCAGGCCAGGGCCCCACGAACCCCTTTAGTGACGATTTGTGACACAAACCGATACTAAAGGTCTAACCTATAGTACCGGTTTGTGTCACCAACCGGCACTACAGAGTCTTAACCTATAGTCCCGGTTGAAGAGACAAACCGGCATTATAGGGCAATTTTCAAACTCTACCCCCCCCCCCCCCCCCCCCCGCGTGTATCGCCATTTCAGTTTTGAAAAAATCAAAAGAAAATGATAAAAACTTCAAAAAATAAAATCCTTCGAGAGGTAGTTATATTACTACATCTACACGTTAGGAAAATTTGAAAACTTAAATTTGGACATGTTTTGCAAAAAGTGTAGGGAAAATGTAAAACGGCTATAACTTTTGCATACGATGTCGGAAAAAAACGTATAATATATCAAAAAATTCAGCACGAAAATGCGCATCCGATGGAGACCGCCTACGGCCTGTTTGCAATTTTTTAGAATCCTCAAATTCCAAAAGGAAAAAAAGATATGGTCAAATTTAAGTTTTTTTAAAAAAAATTGTTAAATCTGGTCAAACTACTTATTCAAGAAGTATTAATGTTACTACATAATTATTCAAGAATATTAGTGTTACTAAATAATTATTTCAATTTTTTCAATTTTGGTCAAATATGGTCAAACTGTGGTCAAACTATGGTCAAACTTATTCAAGAAATATTAGTGTTACTAAATAATTACTGTTTTTTAGAATAATAGTTTCAAACTCAAACAGTGAAATGTGTGACTTCATGCTCAAGCTAAACTCCTGAGGGTTAATAGGATTGACATCTTACTATTGTCAGGAAAACAACAAGTGCAGACTTGGAAACGAAGGAGAATAGAATCCGAAAATTAAGCGTGCTCGGGCTGGAGTAGTGAGAGGGATGGGTGATGACCAGTCGGGAAGTTAGATGATTTGGAATGAGTGATCCACACTTGAGCAGTTAAGAGAGGTGATTAGAGACTAAATCACCAAATAATTCAGAAAAAATTAAAATAAAAAAAATCCAAAATTTTCAAAAAAAAAATTCAAAAAAAAAACCTTTAGTACCGGTTGGTCTCCCATACCAGGGCGCGAGCTCACGCCATGTGATGGCACTTTAGCGCCGGTTCGTGCCGAACCGGTACTAAAGGGCGGGGGGGGGGGGGGGTGGGGGGGGGGGCTTTAGTGCCCACCAATTAGTGCCGGTTATGAAACCGGCACTAAAGGCCCTTACGAACCGGTTTTAAAGCTTCGTTTTCTACTAGTGCGTAGTGAAATCTCTAAAAGGTCTTATATTTAGAACGGAGGGAGTATGAAGCAACACATACATCTCTACTTCTAAAAAAGTGTGGTAAGCTACAATTGCGGCAATGAACGAAAAAGTACATGGCTAAGATTCTTTTTTCTTTGCGGGAACATGGCTAAGATATCGTGGCATGACTAAAGTTATGTGGGCGTGTGGCAACCTTAGACTACAAACCAAACATGCCTTAACTTACTATTATCATTTTTTGCGGGTGAAACATGCCCTAAGTTTGAACTAAAACACATGTAGGTTTTTCTGTATTATTATCAAATATATGTGTTGCCATATATCATATCAGTACTACTTTTGAGACTAGCTAGCTAGATCAGTCGACGCTTTCGCCTTGTCTACGCATTGCATACCGGTGGGCAAACGGCTAACGCCTGACGGCCTGAGAGCTGAGATACGTAAACGTATTCATGCATGACTGACTGGTACACGTACTACTAGGGTAATACCATGTCCAAGTTCTTCAGCAATGTTTGACAAGTTAGCGCTGTCGATCGAGTCAAGTCAATCCTGCCGAGCTAAGTCCAGCAACGTAGTACGTTAGATAAGCAGATTTGACATATTCACCATCGCCCCTCAACTTTTCCGGCCCGATCAAACAAAGCACGCCGTCGGTCAACCGCCCACTCGATCCTTGCTTGTGCTCCGTCACTCACTCACTCACTATATATAACTCGATCCTAGCTCGATTGCTCCAAGCTCTTGTCCAAGATGGCGGCACTGAAGGTGTGCATGCTGCTGTTCACGGCCTTCTTCTTCTCGGCGCACATCCAGCAGCTGTCCGCGGCCTTCAAGGTGCGCGGCAATGGCGGAGGCCATCGGTCGGGCGACCGCGTGCTCGCTCACGTCCGCGGCGCCGTTCGTCACCGGCTTCGGGCGTTTGCGCCTTCGGTGGACTGCTTCGTGGATGGTCTGAAGACGAACAAGCTTCTTCTTACTTGAGGCGGCTGGCTTACTATGGTTTGGAGTTTTGGCTTCTGGCTGTATATATGTGTGTAATAATAACATTGTTTCGGACCGATCGCCTTCAATCTGTCAAGAGACAGGAAGTGTATTCATAAATCATAACTGCATGTCCGCAGATGATTATCCAGATGGGCGCTTTTCTTGTTTCGGCAAAATATTGACGTTAGGAAGCAAATTACCACCATTCAGAATTCTATAAAACATAATGATTGTCTTAAATATATACTCTCCTCGATTTTGTGCCTTGGTAATCATGCCCCCAAAAAATACACTTTACATAAAGAAATGGAGGGTATCTCAGAGAGAGGCGCTCAACAAGAACTAGGTGACTGCGGCCGAGTTCGAACGCCGGGGGACTCGACAGAGAGAAAAACCACTCTTCTGTTACCCCCGCCTGGTTCGGACTCCAGATTCATCGGCCTGCCGCCCGGTCGACGATGAAAGTGGGGATTTGGGTGTTTGGAATTGGATGGGAGGTGGCTAAAGATGTAATGATATGGATAATTTTCGCTTTGAATTCACATCTGCATATGTTTTTAAGATGGTATGCACTTACATAAATCCATCACATATGGACTTCCATGTGGATTTTGGTGAACAGGATATCCGTCGGATGTGGATTATCTATTATTTATTGTGGAGTACTCAAGGTTATCAAATCACCTTATCCAGAAAATTAGCCCATGGGCAACCCTAAATACATGTTAGTCCACAAATTACAATCATAGAGTATAATTCAAGCCCTAAAACGATCACAAATCACATGCAAAGTCATGATCATCTGTATTTGTATTGTCAAAAGGTAAACTCTATTGAACTGATGTCAACTCGCAGAATGCTATGTGGGTTGTTGGGATGAGGAACATAAATCTTGGTTAACGGGAACGATGTGACATCAGTGTTTGCAATAGTTCTTTCATGGTGGCAACCGCGCGAATGAGCACCATACCCCCCCCCCCCCCCCCCCCTCATCAGCCATCTCTCCCACTCGCCTCTTCCCCTCTCGCTTTTCACCTTCTCCGGCGATTCACGTGTCGTTGGTTGTCGGCGTTGGACTCGGCATTTTTCCGCCGCGCCATACTTGAGTCTTCGAGGTACGCTTCTCAAACAACCTATGTGATTGTCGGGTGGGCTAAGGACTTGGGGGAAGTGAGTATTTTCTCGAAGTACTGTGGCCATCTCTTTCTGTTCCACCGGGAGGCAACGCATGCGGATTGATTTTACCAACAGAGGAATGTTTCGATTTTGGTCGGCGCCATCATGGAGGAGGGGCCACGCATAAACCTTAGTTTTTGGTATACTTTTAGTACATGGCAAATATTAACATTTTTGCTTGGCAAATTATACTAGCAGTACATGCCAACTTCTTGGAATACCACGTAGTGGAAATCATTTCTAACTCCCATTTTTTGTAAAAATATTTGCAAACTCTTCCTCACAATATTATTTTTCTTGGGAACTAACATAATATGGTAATGGGGAAACCTTTTGTCCCCCCCCCCCCCCCCCCCCCCAAACACACACAATGATTAGTTTTGAAATCTAGTGCAAACCAACACACTCACGGTTTATGACAAGTGTACACACATCCTTTTTCCCTCTTTTTTTACAAACTAGATGGCAAATAATACTTGATGTTCTGAATAACTATGCTATACAAAGAAAATGCAATTATATGATGTAAACAATATGTTCCTACCAATTTATATGATGTCATCTTTTTGGCACGATAACTATGCTATACAAAGAAAATGCAATTATTATTTGCTATCCATGACAATTATAATAATATGTTCGTGTGAATTATTATTTTCCAATGCAACATTTTCCCCTCAAGGTCAGGTTTCTTAGCCGAAACTGCTGCGTAGACGATACTGCAGAGACGACATGTAGCCGACACTCGTATCCTACGGTGGACCAGCGCTGCTGCTGTACATTGGATGGTGTGATCTTCTGCATCGTCCTCAAATCGTGTGGGCATCGTCATGTGTATAGCGGGATTGTTTCTTAGCAGTGACAGTTGTCGCATGATGAGTATCCAACATCAAGTATTGAAAACACGAAAGACAAACAATTTAAACAACATGGCAATTTGTAAGTTGTTATTTCATCCCCCAAACTTTTTGTGCCCAAGAATGTCCAACCAATGGTGGCAGTCTTAACCCTTGTTAATTAATTCATGGTTTAGTAGGTGCAATGACTCCTTTAAATTTAGGGCATTGAAGTTATGACCAACATTCCCATTATTTCACGTTTGCACTAGTATGTATTGATATTGCTTTGTTGTTGTTTGGTGTAAGTCGTGACTTTGAATGCTTGGCCACTCTCTAGTGTTATGTGTTGGATAAGTTTTGTGTTCATACTGTTTGCATTGGTAGAAATAGAATTATGTCTCTTTGTGTGTATTTATTCAGTATTTTTTTTTCATTTTCAATCTGAATCCACTCTATATTTGCTTTGAACCTGTAGTTCGATATAATCAACATTCGTCCATAATCTGCTCCACGCCAAATTCACCAAATAATAATGATAAACAATATAAAAATGTATTCGATCTGATCAATTTGTTTACCTCTAGGCAATGACGAAGACTGAACGAATAGTGGAGCGGGCTGAAGGGAGATCCGTGCTTTCAAAGCTTTGTCCTATGTGGATCGACCAAGCCGCGAATGTTATGTCTCGCTTATAGCGAGACTAGCATCCGTCACGCTGAAGCTTTTCCCGCACAGCGTGCACGTATGGCCGGCCCAATAGCGTGTTACCCGCTTCATTGCTTCATCGGTCGTTCGCTGATGTGTTCGTTCAGTTTTTTTTTTGGTTTTCTATTTCTTCTTTGGTTTTTTCATTATAATTCTTTTTTGGTTTTTTCTTTTGGTTTTCTTGGGTTTCTTTTTTTTCTTTTATGATTTTCATTGGTTTCTCTTTTGTTTCCGTTATCCTTCTTTTTTAGTTTTTGTTTCTTTCTTGTTTTTAATGGTTTTTTTCTTTGTTTCCTAATCGGTTTTCACGTTCTTTTCATTCATTTTGCACTTATTTTGATGGTTTTCTTTTACCATTCCTTTTTATTTGGATTTTTTTTTCTTTTCGGATTTCGTTGTTTTCTACATTTTTCTTTGTTTATTTTAATTTTCATTCTACATTTTTCTTATACATCATTAACATTTTTAACACACGATTAAAATTATTCAAAATACAAATTTAATATTTTTAATAAAAGGTCAACATTTTTCCTATGCATATTTTAAATATTTTTAATACAAGCTCAACATTTTTCCTATGCATATTTTCAATATTTTTCAAATGTTTGATTATTATTTTTCAGATACAAGTTTAACAATTTTTAATACATGGTCAACATTTTTTAGACACATTTTAAATTTTAAATTCTTGATTAAAAAATTTCAAATTTAATATTAATACTTTTTTAATACATGGTCAACATTTCTTAATACACATTTTAACATTTTGAATTGTCTGATTAAATATTTTTAAATAAAAAAATTAACATTTTTAATACATTGTCAACATGTTTTTTCTATACACATTTAATATTTTTCAAATATTTGTTTCATTTTTTCAAATACTTGATTAACATTATCTAAATACATGACCAACCTTTTTCACACACATTGTATGGTTTTTGAATACATGAGAAACATTTACTTTATGAACAATTAACATTTTTCAGATGCTTGGTTAATATTTTTTTAATAGATGGTCAACCTTTTTAAATTTTCGAATGTTTGATTAAAGTTTTTTAAATATAAAAATAACATTTTTAATACATGGTCAAAAGAAATTTATATACACATTTTAACATTTTCAAATGCTTGATTAACATGTTTCAAATAGAATTTTAATATATTTTAATAAATGGTTAATATTTTTTATATATATTTAACATATTTCAAATGCTTGATTAACATTTTCAAATACTTGTTTAACATGTTTTCAAATGCTTCTTTCATATTTTAAAATAAATAATAATCCCTTTTCACATATATGATATAGTTTTGTATACATTAGGAACATTTTCTTTACACACATTTAATATTTTTCAAATGTTTGGTTAATATTTTTCTTAAATGTTTTATTTAAATTATTTTATTGAATTATTTATTTAGAATACTATCAAAAAGGCTCGTGCATTGCAACGGGAGAAGAAAGAATCCACTCATATCTCTAACTGAGTTAGTTGGATAAACTGTGTGTGGCCGGTTGGCAGGTTATGAGATCGAACCCTTCCATCGGCAACTTTGTTTTTCTCCGGACCTGGGCCACAGTGCGCCGCCAGATGGGCTCCCTCTGTTGGGCCTAAACGGATGGCAACTAACGAAACCCAATAGCATATGTGAAATTAATTGAAGTGGGATGAAACCATGAATATGACCTCCCTTTAATAGTAGGTATAGATATAGATATAGACTAGCAAAAATGCCTGTGCGTTGCAACGGGAGAGAAAAATCGCACACCCCTGTTTCAAGACCCCATAGGTCAAATCCTTTTCTCAACATGACGCCCATCCGTGACAATGGACATCCTCCTTCCCACTGTCACCGACAATGGTTGCAGTGCCCGAGACTACACCCGTGCTTTGGTACAGAGCAAAGCAAATACTGCTAAGCATATGTTTATTAACATAACTTCCTATCATTAATAATAAGCACAAAGATTATTAATAGTACATACCATCAAATTTATGACATTTTAATGCAACTAACAAATTAGGCTGGCTAACAAAATCACTTTAAGATTATTAAGAAAATTAATAAATTTCGTCGGTAAGGAATCAAATCATTACATGAGCGTTTGGATTTGTCTATTATATAGTTGAATTACGGTTACTAATTTTAATCCACTGTACATTTTTTTCCATATTTATTAATCAAAGTGCATGTGTTAATTCTTTACTTTAATCGGCAATGCATTATCTTTTAATCTTTGCAAGTGACCAATTTTTTGGCACCTGTGTAGCCATAAGCTCCACTTATTATATTTGTGATTATAAAAAATAACATGGTATTTTACCTCATAAATATATATTGTTGTAAACTGAAACAAAGTCCAGTGAAGACATTGCCACATGATGGAGTTTGGAGACATGTACTAACTTTTCTTCTCAAGCTAGTTGTGATGGTCGTACCTTTAAAATTTGGGGCCTTGTGCAAAATCAAAATTAGGCCCTATATTTAAAAAATATAAATTAAAATATCTTTATAAATTATTGTGATGCTACATATTTTTCAGGGAGTTCACATTTTATCTTAAAATTTAAATCTACCCAAATTAATGATGTATCAGAAAGGACAAAAATTATGACAATAGAAACTTTAGAGGGGTGAAAGGTTGGAGACCATGAATGGCAGCACATGGGATGGGGTCGCTCTACTAAGAACCATGCAGTGAATGAGAAACAAAAATACAGGGAGAGAGAGATAGAGAGAGACGTGAGGTTGGCCTGTATTTTAGGGCGAGTCTTTTTTATTTATTTCGCTCTTAAAAGTCCATTAGCACCTAATCACTTGACCAGTACTCCTTCCTTCCATCTATATAGGGCCTAATGCGTTTTTCGAGGCTAACTTTGACCAAATGTTAGAGCAATAATATATGACATGCAACTTACACAAAGCACATCATCAAATTCGTATGTGAAAGGAGCTTTCAATGATATAATTTTCACATTATGCATGTCATGTAGTATTAATTTTATCAATAGTCAAAGACAGTCTTGAAAAACGCATTAGGCCCTATATAGATGAAAGGAGGAAGTAGTTGTTTTTCTTTGAGCAATATGTCTTGACCTAGTAATATCAATCTCTGATTTTGGCACCCCTGAAATTTGGAGGCCCTGTTCAACCGCTCCGGTTGCACATGTCAAGACATGGTCTGCTAGTTGTAGTCATGCTCAAACATAGCGTATACAAAAATGTCATACCTGATAAATTAATCATTATACAGTTTGTGGATCTAGGAAACATATAGTGTGTACTTGTGGCAATATTCAATTATATTTTCCTTACTTTTACAGTACTGCAACCTACAATCGACGAAGACCATGAAGCCAACACAAGCCATCGTCTTCTCGTTTTATTGTGTAGGCCATTGCGAGCCGTATGCATGCATTCCCAGCAGCTAGCCTATGTGTAAGCAAATACAATCCATCAGCAACCATCTTCTATATATAAATGCAAATTTGGTCTTTGTCCGTCTCGCATGCATACAGTCTCAGCAGGTAGCTTGCCAAGGCTCATTTCACGATTACAGAGGCCTCGCCCGCACTCGGAGTGCGCGCGGCCGTGGTGGCTTCGTTCATTCCCTTCCTTGATTCCTTTATTCCATTTTCTGATTTCCGAGGCTGCTTTCTCTGTGGAGTTAATTTCTTCATTTTCTTTCTTTGGAGTAATTTCTTCATTCCATTCCTGATTTCACGCCTGCCTGTTGATTCTCTCAGCTGTACAAATATATGTTGGGGAACGCAGTAATTTCGAAAATTTTCCTACGCACACGCAAGATCATGGTGATGCACAGCAACGAGAGGGGAGAGTGTTGTCTACGTACCAACGCAGACCGACTGCGGAAGCGATCACACAACATAGAGGAAGTAGTCGTACGTCTTCTTCCCGATCCGACCGATCCAAGCACCGTTACTCCGGCACCTCCGAGTTCTTAGCACACGTTCAGTTCGATGACGTTCCTCGGGCTCCGATCCAGCAAAGCGTCGAGGAAGAGTTCCGTCAGCACGACGGCGTGATGACGATCTTGATGTACTACCGACGCAGGGCTTCGCCTAAGCACTACAACGGTACGATCGAGGTGGAATTTGGTGGCAGGGGGCACCGCACACGGCTAAGGAACGATCTCAAGGATCAACTTGTGTGTCTTGGGGTGCCCCCCGCCCCCGTATATAAAGGTTGGAGGAGGGGGAGCCGGCCGGCCAGGGAGAGGAGGCGCAGGGGAGTCCTACTCCCACCGGGAGTAGGACTCCTCCCCCCAATCCTAATCCAATTAGGACTCCCGGGGGGAAAAGAGAGAGAAGGGGGGCCGGCCCCCTATCCTAGTCCTACTAGGACTTTGGGGAAGGGGGGGCACCGGCCAGCTTGGGCTTGTCCCTTTTCTCTTTTTCCACTAAGGCCCAATAGGCCCATTAGTCTCTCGGGGGGTTCCGGTAACCCTCCCGGTATTCCGGTAAAATCCCGATTTCACCCGGAACACTTCCTATGTCCAAACATAGGCTTCCAATATATCAATCTTTACGTCTCGACCATTTCGAGACTCCTCGTCATGTCCGTGATCTCATCCGGGGCTCCGAACAACCTTCGGTACATCAAAATGCATAAACTCATAATAACTGTCATCGTAACGTTAAGCGTGCGGACCCTACGGTTCGAGAACAATGTAGACATGACCGAGACACGTCTCCGGTCAATAACCAATAGCGGGACCTGGATGCCCATATTGGCTCCCACATATTCTACGAAGATCTTTATCGGTCAGACCGCATAACAACATACGTTGTTCCCTTTGTCATCGGTATGTTACTTGCCTGAGATTCGATCGTCGGTATCCAATACCTAGTTCAATCTCGTTACCGGCAAGTCTCTTTACTCGTTCCGTAATACATCATCTCACAACTAACATATTAGTTGCAGTGCTTGCAAGGCTTATGTGATGTGCATTACCGAGAGGGCCCAGAGATACCTCTCCGACAATCGGAGAGACAAACCCTAATCTCGAAATACACCAACCCAACATCTACCATTGGAGACACCTGTAGTACTCCTTTATAATCACCCAGTTACGTTGTGACGTTTGGTAGTACCCAAAGTGTTCCTCCGGTAAACGGGAGTTGCATAATCTCATAGTTATAGGAACATGTATAAGTCATGAAGAAAGCAATAGCAACATACTAAACGATCGGGTGCTAAGCTAATGGGATGGGTCATGTCAATCAGATCATTCAACTAATGATGTGACCTCGTTAATCAAATAACAACTCTTTGTTCATGGTTAGGAAACATAACCATCTTTGATTAACGAGCTAGTCAAGTAGAGGCATACTAGTGACACTCTGTTGGTCTATGTATTCACACATGTATTATGTTTCCGGTTAATACAATTCTAGCATGAATAATAAACATTTATCATGATTTAAGGAAATAAATAATAACTTTATTATTGCCTCTAGGGCATATTTCCTTCAGTCTCCCACTTGCACTAGAGTCAATAATCTAGATTACACTGTAATGATTCTAACACCCATGGAGCCTTGGTGCTGATCATGTTTTGCTCGTGGAAGAGGCTTAGTCAACGGGTCTGCAACATTCAGATCCGTATGTATCTTGCAAATCTCTATGTCTCCCACCTGGACTAAATCCCGGATGGAGTTGAAGCGTCTCTTGATGTGTTTGGTTCTTTTGTGAAATCTGGATTCCTTTGCCAAGGCAATTGCACCAGTATTGTCACAGAAGATTTTCATTGGACCCGATGCACTAGGTATGACACCTAGATCGGATATGAACTCCTTCATCCAGACTCCTTCGTTCGCTGCTTCCGAAGCAGCTATGTACTCCGCTTCACATGTAGATCCTGCTACGACGCTTTGTTTAGAACTGCACCAACTGACAGCTCCACCGTTTAAAGTAAACACGTATCCGGTTTGCGATTTAGAATCGTCCGGATCAGTGTCAAAGCTTGCATCAACGTAACCTCTTACGGTGAGCTCTTTGTCACCTCCATATACGAGAAACATATCCTTAGTCCTTTTCAGGTATTTCAGGATGTTCTTGACCGCTGTCCAGTGATCCATTCCTGGATTACTTTGGTACCTCCCCGCTAAACTTATAGCAAGGCACACATCAGGTCTGGTACACAGCATTGCATACATGATAGAGCCTATGGCTGAAGCATAGGGAACATCTTTCATTTTCTCTCTATCTTCTGCAGTGGTCGGGCATTGAGTCTTACTCAACTTCATACCTTGTAACACAGGCAAGAACCCTTTCTTTGCTTGATCCATTTTGAACTTCTTCAAAATCTTGTCAAGGTATGTGCTTTGTGAAAGTCCAATTAAGCGTTTTGATCTATCTCTATAGATTTTTATGCCTAATATGTAAGCAGCTTCCCCGAGGTCTTTCATCGAAAAACTTTTATTCAAGTATCCCTTTATGCTATCCAGAAATTCTATATCATTTCCAAACAGCAATATGTCATCCACATATAATATTAGAAATGCTACAGAGCTCCCACTCACTTTCTTGTAAATACAGGCTTCTCCAAAAGTCTGTATAAAGCCAAATGCTTTGATCACACTATCAAAGCGTTTATTCCAACTCCGAGATGCTTGCACCAGTCCATAAATGGATCGCTGGAGTTTGCATACTTTGTTAGCTCCCTTTGGATCGACAAAACCTTCTGGTTGTATCATATACAACTCTTCTTCCAGAAATCCATTCAGGAATGCAGTTTTGACATCCATCTGCCATATTTCATAATCATAAAATGCGGCAATTGCTAACATTATTCTGACGGACTTAAGCATCGCTACGGGTGAGAAGGTCTCATCGTAGTCAACTCCTTGAACTTGCCGAAAACCTTTCGCGACAAGTCGAGCTTTATAGACAGTAATATTACCGTCAGCGTCAGTCTTTTTCTTGAAGATCCATTTATTCTCAATTGCTTGCCGATCATCGGGCAAGTCAACCAAAGTCCATACTTTGTTTTCATACATGGATCCCATCTTAGATTTCATGGCCTTAAGCCACTTTGCGGAATCTGGGCTCACCATCGCTTCTTCATAGTTCGTAGGTTCATCATGATCTAGCATCATGACTTCCAGAACTGGATTACCGTACCACTCTGGTGCGGATCTCACTCTGGTTGATCTACGTGGTTCAGTAGTATCTTGTTCTGAAGCTTCATGATCATCATCATTAGCTTCCTCACTGATTGGTATAGGTGTCGCAGAAACAGTTTTCTGTGATGTACTATTTTCCAATAAGGGAGCAGGTACAGTTACCTCGTCAAGTTCTACTTTCCTCCCACTCACTTCTTTCGAGAGAAACTCCTTCTCTAGAAAGTTTCCGAATTTAGCAACAAAAGTCTTGCCTTCGGATCTGTGATAGAAGGTGTATCCAATAGTTTCCTTTGGATATCCTATGAAGACACACTTCTCCGATTTGGGTTCGAGCTTATCAGGTTGAAGCTTTTTCACATAAGCATCGCAGCCCCAAACTTTAAGAAACGACAACTTTGGTTTCTTGCCAAACCATAGTTCATAAGGTGTCGTCACAACGGATTTTGATGGTGCCCTGTTTAGCGTGAATGCGGCCGTCTCTAAAGCATAACCCCAAAACGATAGCGGTAAATCAGTAAGAGACATCATAGATCGCACCATATCTAGTAAAGTACGATTACGACGTTCGGACACACCATTACGTTGTGGTGTTCCGGGTGGCGTGAGTTGCGAAACTATTCCACAATTTTTCAAATGTACACCAAACTCGTAACTCAAATATTCTCCTCCACGATCAGATCGTAGAAACTTTATTTTCTTGTTACGATGATTTTCAACTTCACTCTGAAATTCTTTGAACTTTTCAAATGTTTCAGACTTATGTTTCATTAAGTAGATATACCCATATCTGCTTAAATCATCTATGAAGGTGAGAAAATAACGATATCCGCCACGAGCCTCAATATTCATCGGACCACATACATCGGTATGTATGATTTCCAATAAATCTGTTGCTCTCTCCATAGTACCGGAGAACGGTGTTTTAGTCATCTTGCCTATGAGGCACGGTTCGCAAGTACCAAGTGATTCATAATCAAGTGGTTCCAAAAGCCCATCAGTATGGAGTTTCTTCATGCGCTTTACACCGATATGACCTAAACGGCAGTGCCACAAATAAGTTGCACTATCATTATTAACTTTGCATCTTTTGGCTTCTACATTATGAATATGTGTATCACTATCTTCGAGATTCAACAAGAATAGACCACTCTTCAAGGGTGCATGACCATAAAAGATATTATTCATATAAATAGAACAACCATTATTCTCTGATTTAAATGAATAACCGTCTCGCATTAAACAAGATCCAGATATAATGTTCATGCTCAACGCTGGCACCAAATAACAATTATTTAGGTCTAATATTAATCCCGAAGGTAGATGTAGAGGTAGCGTGCCGACCGTGATCACATCGACTTTGGAACCGTTTCCCACGCGCATCGTCACCTCGTCCTTTGCTAGCGTCCGCTTATTCTGTAGTCCCTGTTTCGAGTTGCAAATATTAGCAACAGAACCAGTATCAAATACCCAGGTGCTACTACAAGCTCTAGTAAGGTACACATCAATAACATGTATATCACATATACCTTTGCTCACTTTGCCATCCTTCTTATCCGCCAAATACTTGGGGCAGTTCCGCTTCTAGTGACCAGTCTGCTTGCAGTAGAAGCACTCAGTTTCAGGCTTAGGTCCAGACTTGGGTTTCTTCTCCTGAGCAGCAACTTGCTTGCTGTTCTTCTTGGAGTTTCCCTTCTTCTTCCCTTTGCCCTTTTTCTTGAAACTAGTGGTTTTGCTAACCATCAACACTTGATGCTCCTTCTTGATTTCTACCTCCGTAGCTTTCAGCATTGCGAAGAGCTCGGGAATAGTTTTGTTCATCCCTTGCATATTATAGTTCATCACGAAGCTCTTGTAGCTTGGTGGCAGTGATTGGAGAATTCTGTCAATGACGCAGTCATCTGGAAGATTAACTCCCATCTGAATCAAGTGATTATTATACCCAGACATCTTGAGTATATGCTCACTGACAGAACTGTTCTCCTCCATCTTGCAGCTATAGAACTTATTGGAGACTTCATATCTCTCAATTCGGGCATTTGCTTGAAATATTAACTTCAACTCCTGGAACATCTCATATGCTCCATGACGTTCAAAACGTCGTTGAAGTCCTGATTCTAAGCCGTAAAGCATGGCACACTGAACTATCGAGTAGTCATCAGCTTTGCTCTGCCAGACGTTCATAACATCTTGCGTTGCTCCAGCAGCAGGCCTGTCACCCAGCGGTGCTTCCAGGACGTAATTCTTCTGTGCAGCAATGAGGATAATCCTCAGGTTACGGACCCAGTCCGTGTAATTGCTACCATCATCTTTCAACTTTGCTTTCTCAAGGAACGCATTAAAATTCAACGGAACAATAGCACGAGCCATCTATCTACAATCAACATAAACAAGCAAGATACTATCAGGTACTAAGTTCATGATAAGTTTAAGTTTAGTTAATCAAATTACTTAGGAACTCCCACTTAGATAGACATCCCTCTAATCTTCTAAGTGATCACGTGATCCAAATCAACTAAACCATAACCGATCATCACGTGAGATGGAGTAGTTTTCAATGGTGAACATCGTTATGTTGATCATATCTACTATATGATTCACGCTCGACCTTTCGGTCTCTGTGTTCCGAGGCCATATCTGTATATGCTTGGCTCGTCAAGTATAACCTGAGTATTCTGCGTGTGCAACTGTTTTGCACCCGTTGTATTTGGACGTAGAGCTTATCACACCCGATCATCACGTGGTGTCTGGGCACGACGAACTTTGGCAACGGTGCATACTCAGGGAGAACACTTCTTGATAATTTAGTGAGAGATCATCTTATAATGCTACCGTCAATCAAAGCAAGATAAGATGCATAAAAGGATAAACATCACATGCAATCAATATAAGTGATATGATATGGCATCATCATCTTGTGCTTG
This sequence comes from Triticum monococcum, assembly GCA_034509565.1. Lineage (NCBI taxonomy): Eukaryota > Viridiplantae > Streptophyta > Magnoliopsida > Poales > Poaceae > Triticum > Triticum monococcum. The sequence goes on from CM067847.1 coordinate 578,243,321, forward strand.
TGATCTCCATCTCCGAAGCACCGTCATGATCACCATCGTCACCGGCGCGACACCTTGATCTCCATCGTAGCATCGTTGTCGTCTCGCCAATCTTATGCTTCCACGACTATCACTACCGTTTAGTAATAAAGTAAAGCATTACATCGCGATTGCATTGCATACAATAAAGCGACAACCATATGGCTCCTGCCAGTTGCCGATAACTCGGTTACAAAACATGATCATCTCATACAATAAAATCAGCATCATGCTTTGACCATATCACATCACAACATACCCTGCAAAAACAAGTTAGACGTCCTCTACTTTGTTGTTGCAAGTTTTACGTGGCTGCTACGGGCTTAAGTAAGAACTCATCTCACCTACGCATCAAAACCACAACGATAGTTCATCAAATAGACTCCGTTTTAACCTTCTCAAGGACCGGGCGTAGTCACACTTGGTTCAACTAAAGTTGGAGAGACAGTCTTCCGCAAGCCATCTGTGTGCAAAGCACGTCGAGGGAACCGGTCTCGCGTAAGAGTACGCGTAAGGTTGGTCCGGATCGTCTCACCCAACAATACCGCCGAACCAAAGTATGACATGCTGGTAGGCAGTATGACTTGTATCGCCCACAACTCACTTGTGTTCTACTCGTGCATATAACATCAAACCATAAAACCTAGGCTCGGATGCCACTGTTGGGGAACGCAGTAATTTCGAAAATTTTCCTACGCACACGCAAGATCATGGTGATGCACTACAACGAGAGGGGAGAGTGTTGTCTACGTACCAACGCAGACCGACTGCGGAAGCGATCACACAACGTAGAGGAAGTAGTCGTACGTCTTCTTCCCGATCCGACCGATCCAAGCACCGTTACTCCGGCACCTCCGAGTTCTTAGCACACGTTCAGTTCGATGACGTTCCTCGGGCTCCGATCCAGCAAAGCGTCGAGGAAGAGTTCCGTCAGCACGACGGCGTGATGACGATCTTGATGTACTACCGACGCAGGGCTTCGCCTAAGCACTACAACGGTACGATCGAGGTGGAATTTGGTGGCAGGGGGCACCGCACACGGCTAAGGAACGATCTCAAGGATCAACTTGTGTGTCTTGGGGTGCCCCCCGCCCCCGTATATAAAGGTTGGAGGAGGGGGAGCCGGCCGGCCAGGGAGAGGAGGCGCAGGGGAGTCCTACTCCCACCGGGAGTAGGACTCCTCCCCCCAATCCTAATCCAATTAGGACTCCCGGGGGGAGAAGAGAGAGAAGGGGGGCCGGCCCCCTATCCTAGTCCTACTAGGACTTTGGGGAAGGGGGGCGCCGGCCAGCTTGGGCTTGTCCCTTTTCTCTTTTTCCACTAAGGCCCAATAGGCCCATTAGTCTCCCGGGGGGTTTCGGTAACCCTCCCGGTATTCCGGTAAAATCCCGATTTCACCCGGAACACTTCCTATGTCCAAACATAGGCTTCCAATATATCAATCTTTACGTCTCGACCATTTCGAGACTCCTTGTCATGTCCGTGATCTCATCCGGGACTCCGAACAACCTTTGGTACATCAAAATGCATAAACTCATAATAACTGTCATCGTAACGTTAAGCGTGCGGACCCTACGGTTCGAGAACAATGTAGACATGACCGAGACACGTCTCCGGTCAATAACCAATAGCGGGACCTGGATGCCCATATTGGCTCCCACATATTCTACGAAGATCTTTATCGGTCAGACCGCATAACAACATACGTTGTTCCCTTTGTCATCGGTATGTTACTTGCCTGAGATTCGATCGTCGGTATCCAATACCTAGTTCAATCTCGTTACCGGCAAGTCTCTTTACTCGTTCCGTAATACATCATCTCACAACTAACATATTAGTTGCAGTGCTTGCAAGGCTTATGTGATGTGCATTACCGAGAGGGCCCAGAGATACCTCTCCGACAATCGGAGTGACAAACCCTAATCTTGAAATACGCCAACCCAACATCTACCATTGGAGACACCTGTAGTACTCCTTTATAATCACCCAGTTACGTTGTGACGTTTGGTAGTACCCAAAGTGTTCCTCCGGTAAACGGGAGTTGCATAATCTCATAGTTATAGGAACATGTATAAGTCATGAAGAAAGCAATAGCAACATACTAAACGATCGGGTGCTAAGCTAATGGGATGGGTCATGTCAATCAGATCATTCAACTAATGATGTGACCTCGTTAATCAAATAACAACTCTTTGTTCATGGTTAGGAAACATAACCATCTTTGATTAACGAGCTAGTCAAGTAGAGGCATACTAGTGACACTCTATTGGTCTATGTATTCACACATGTATTATGTTTCCGGTTAATACAATTCTAGCATGAATAATAAACATTTATCATGATTTAAGGAAATAAATAATAACTTTATTATTGCCTCTAGGGCATATTTCCTTCAATATAAACCAGTGAGATTAGTCGTAAATAAGCAAGGTGGGATTATTTTAACTTTTTTTAGGCAATGGTGGGATTATTTTAATTTTTTTTAGAAATATCGCCTACTTTATTTATTCAGAAGTAATTGTCATAGGTACAAGATTGGGGTCATGGGGATTGCCCAACCAAACATGTCTACCTATATGTAGATTACAAGCAAACTTGGCGAGATGGTGAGCTTCAAAATTGAAGTTCTTATGCTCGAAAACAAAAGTGCAAGTGATAAAACTATTACAATGGTTCATTATTTCATGTACCAACGCAGCATTGGGGCCTCATGTTCCCCTATTGATATCATTAACCGCCTCTTGGCAGTCCGATGCCACGCAAATTCTCTGCTGTCCCAGGTCATCCGCCAAAGCAAGAGCCTCACGGCATGCAAACGTCTCCAAGGTTAAGGGGTCCGTGATCCCATGGTAAACCATCGCCGAAGAGCCCAAATAGTGCCCCTCATGGTCGCGGCAAAGGGCAGCAACTGCGCCTCCTCTCCGTGATCGTACCACAGCCCCATCAACATCGCGATGCCACTTGGTGGAGGAAGCCACCTGTTCGGTTGTGGTGGTGCAGCAACAGTATGTTGCTGCACTCAACCAGCAACATTGTGTTCCAACTTGTCAATGTAAGTATTGATAAAGGATGTTGTATATTGGGGGCTCTGAAATATGGATTCATAAATAGCCTTCCTCCTAGCATACCATATTGACCATAGCGTGATGACCATCCTTGTGAAACTAGCATGGTCCAGTTTCTCATTAAGATCAAATAACCAAATTCTTGCGTTGAATTCCTCATTCTCAGCCATGAGAGACACCAAATTTTCGTCTGACAGCGCCCACACGCACCGGGACATCATGCATGCTACCTGTTAAATGTAATTTTAGTTTTTGTATACCGTATAGCGTATAGTATTGTATACGGATACCTGCACCTTGTACAACTTGGCTTCCAAGCCATCTATATTAACATGCAACCGGTGTGGACTCAAGCACCGTTCCCGTCATCACGTTTGACATGGTACCAGAGCCCCTCCTCCCGTGACCTAGCTGCTGCCGCCGCCGCTCTCCAGCCGCCGCCGCCGCCGAAGACAAACAAAACCTCGCCGCCGCTGCTGCCTTCAAGCCGCCGCCGCCGCATCAACAACCAAACAAACAACCTCGCCGCCGCCGCTGTCTTCAAGCCACCGCTGCATCAACAACCTAGACAAACAACCTCGCCGTCGCTGCTGCCTTTAAGCCGCCGCCGCCGCATCAACAACCAAACAAACAACCTCCGATCCGATCTAACACCATGAGCTCATCGACATCAACTTCAGCCCTGGCCGCTGCCCTCGGGAGCCTTCCAACTCAGCTTTTGACGCGAGATAACTTTCTGCTATGGCAAGCCCTCATTGTTCCGGCTTTCCGTGGCGCCAATGTTATGGGCCTTCTCAATGGCTCCGGCTGTGCTCCAGCCAAGATCATCGAGTCTGATGGCTCCAATGGGACGAAGATTGAAGCTGAAAATCCTGCGTATGTGGCCTGGATTGCTCGGGACCAACAGGTGTTGCGTTTTCTTCTGAATTCGCTCTCTCCAGAGATTCTGTCGCATGTTCTAGGCATGGATACTACTGCTTCGGCGTGGACTGCCGTTAACACTATGTTCAAAACAACATCTCGCACCAAGGCTCAACATCTGCATGAGAAGCTCAACGACACCAAGAAACTGACAATGACTGCTAATCAGTACTACACCAAGATGAAAGGCTTCGCTTCCGAGCTTTCAACACTTGGAAAACCGATTGGAGATGATGAGCTCCTAGGTTACCTTCTGCATGGTCTGGACAAAGGTGAATACAACTCTCTTATCACCACAGTTCATGGAAACTGAGGGAGTCCTGGATTAGGGGGTGTTCGGGTAGCCGGACTATACCTTCAGCCGGACTCCTGGACTATGAAGATACAAGATTGAAGACTTCGTCCCGTGTCCGGATGGGACTTTCCTTGGCGTGGAAGGCAAGCTTGGCGATGCGGATATTCAAGATCTCCTATCCGGTGTCTATATAAACCAGAGGGTTGTAGTCCGTAGGACATCAACTCCATATACAACAATCATACCATAGGCTAGCTTCTAGGGTTTAGCCTCCTTGATCTCGTGGTAGATCTACTCTTGTACTACCCATATCATCAATATTAATCAAGCAGGACGTAGGGTTTTACCTCCATCAAGAGGGCCCGAACCTGGGTAAAACATCGTGTTCCCTGCCTCCTGTTACCATCCGGCCTAGACGCATAGTTTGGGACCCCCTACCCGAGATCCGCCGGTTTTGACACCGACATTGGTGCTTTCATTGAGAGTTCCTCTGTGTCGTCGCCTTTAGGCCCGATGGCTCCTTTGATCATCAACAACGATGCAGTCTAGGGTGAGATTTTTCTCCCCGGACAGATCTTCGTCTTTGGCGGCTTCGCTCTGCGGGCCAATTCGCTTGGCCACCTGGAGCAGATCGAAAGCTACGCCCCTAGCCATCAAGTCAGGTTTGGAAGCTTAAACTACACGGCTGACATCCGCGGAGACTTGATCTTCGACGGGTTCGAGCCACGGCCAAGCGCGCCACACTATCTCGAGGGGCATGATCTAGCTCTACCTCCGGACAGTGTCCTGGAGGCCGCACACGCATCGGTTCCGACCCCTAACTCGGAGCCTATTGCGCCAATCGAGGTTGAGCGGTTGGACGTCACCTCGGGGGCTTCGATCTCAAAGGCGACCGAGCCAAACGCTAGCCCCGCACTCTGCATGATCCGTGACTCCGAGGATCCGGACTCCTTTCCGAACTCCGAACCCCCACGCCCCTGCCGATCGAATCCGATTGGGCGCCGATAATGGAGTTCACCGCCGCAGACATCTTTTAGCACTCGCCTTTTGGCGACATCCTGAATTCTCTTAAGTCTCTCTCTTTATCAGGAGAACCCTGGCCGGATTACGGTCAGCGAGGGTGGGATACGGACGATGAAGAAATTCAAAGCCCACCCACCACCCACTTCGTAGCCACTATCGATGATTTAACCGACATGCTTGACTTCGGCTCCGAAGACATCGACGGTATGGACGACGATGTAGGAGACGAATAGGAACCAGCACCTGTAGGGTGCTGGAAGGCCACCTCGTCATATGACATATATATGGTGGATACTCCAAAAGATGGAGATGGCGATGGAACAGTGGGGGATGACACCTCTAAGAAACAGCCAAAGCGCCGGCGCCAGCGGCGCCGCTCTAAATCCCGCCAAAGCAAAAACGGTGATTCCGGCACGGGAGATAATACTACCCCCGATAGCGCCGAAGAACACCCACCTCAGCAAGATTCGGCACAGGAAGATGGAGAAGCTAGCCCTCATGAGAGAGCGGTAGACCGAGAGGTTGAGGATGATAACTATACGCCTCCCTCCGAAGACGAGGCAAGCCTCGATGACGACGAATTCGTCATACCATCAGACCCCGCCGAACAAGAGCGTTTTAAACACAGGCTTTTAGCCACGGCAAGCAGCCTCAAGAAAAAGCAGCAACAGCTTAGAGCTGCCCAAGATTTGCTAGCTGACAGATGGACTGAAGTCCTTGCGGCCGACGAGTATGAACTCGAACGCCCCTCCAAGAGTTACCCAAAGCGCAAGCCGCTACCCCGATCAGAGGAGAAAGCACCTACATCACCAGCGCATGACATGGCAGACCGGCCACCTCGCGGCCGCGACAGAGAGGCCTCTTGGCCCTCCACCCAAGCCATGCCTTGACGCCGCTCAACTAAGGCACGGGAAAATGCGCCAGACCTGCGAGACGTACTGGAGGATAAGGCAAGACAAACAAGATCGATCTACGGATCGTGCAGGCGCCCTACGGCATGTGACAATGATCTTCACTCTGGATACAACAAATCTGGCCGGGCCGAACACAACAGACATAGCTCTTCCGAGCGGCATCGTGATATAGCCCAGTATAGAGGCGCCGCACACCCGCTATGCTTCACGAATGAAGTAATGGATCATAAAATCCCCGAGGGTTTCAAACCCGTAAACATCGAATCATACGATGGCACAACAGATCCGGTGGTATGGATCGAGGATTATCTCCTTCACATCCACATGGCATGCGGCGATGATCTACACGCCATCAAATACCTCCCACTCAAACTTAAAGGACCAGCCCGACATTGGCTTAACAGCTTGCCAGCAGACTCAATCGGTTCTTGGGAGGACCTGGAAGCCGCATTCCTCGACAACTTCCAGGGCACTTACGTGCGACCACCGGATGCCGACGACTTAAGCCACATAATTCAGCAGCCAGAGGAATCGGCCAGACAATTCTGGACACGGTTCCTAACAAAGAAAAACCAGATAGTCGACTGTCCGGACGCAGAGGCCCTAGCAGCCTTCAAGCATAACATCCGTGACGAATGGCTTGCCCGGCACCTGGGACAGGAAAAGCCAAAATCTATGGCATCCCTCACGACACTCATGACCCGCTTTTGCGCGGGAGAAGACAGCTGGCTAGCTCGCAGAAACAACTTATCAAAGAACCCTGGTAATTTGGATACCAAGGACAAAAGTGGCAGGACACGTCGGAATAAGCAAAAACGCCGCGTTAGCAGCGACAGCAATGAAGACACGGCAGTCAATGCCGGATTCAAAGGCTATAAATCCGGTTAGCGGAAAAAGCCATTCAAAAAGAATACTCAGGGCCCGTCCAGTTTGGACCGAATACTCAACCGCTTGTGCCAGATACATGGCACCCCCGAAAGGCCAGCCAATCACACTAACAGAGATTGTTGGGTGTCCAAGCAGGCAGGCAAGTTAAGAGCCGAAAACAAAGACAAGGGGCTGCACAGCGACGACGAGGAGGAGCCCAAGCCGCCGAACAACAATGGACAGAAGGGCTTTCCCCCACAAGTGTGGACGGTGAACATGATATACGCGACCCACATTCCCAAGCGGGAGCGGAAGCGTGCGCTACGGGACGTATACGCGATGGAGCCAGTCGCCCCAAAGTTCAACCCATGGTCCTCCTGCCCGATCACTTTTGATCGAAGGGACCATCCCACTAGCATTCATCATGGCGGCTTCGCCGCATTGGTTCCCGACCCAATCATCGACGGATTTCATCTCACAAGAGTCCTCATGGACGGCGGCAGTAGCCTGAACCTGCTTTATCAGGATACAGTGCGGAAAATGGGCATAGATCCCTCAAGGATTAAGCCCACAAAAACGACCTTTAACGGCGTTATACCAGGTGTAGAAGCCAACTGTACAGGCTCAGTAACACTTGACGTGGTCTTTGGATCCCCAAACAATTTCCGAAGCGAAGAGTTAATCTTCGATATAGTCCCGTTTCGCAGTGGCTATCACGCCCTGCTCGGACGAACCGTATTCGCAAAGTTCAATGCGGTGCCGCACTATGCATATCTCAAGCTCAAGATGCCAGGCCCTCGAGGAGTAATCACGGTCAACGGAAACACCGGACGCTCCCTCCGTACGGAGGAGCAGACGGCGGCTCTCGCAGCGGAGGTACAAAGTAGCCTTCTCAGGCAATTCTCTAGTCCGGCCGTTAAAAAGCCAGACACTGACAAGCGCGCCCGGAGGAACCCACAGCAGGACCGCCTGGCACACTCTGAGCAAGCGTAGCAATGTGGCCCCAACCCCAGCTCTCGCGACATAGCGAAACCAGTACCTCGCGTACATAACTACGCCCTTGAAATACCATGGGCACAGGGGAAGGGGGACAATAACGACATGCCCAAAATACGGCTTAAAACGTACCAGGGGCTACCGGATTCTTTTTTTAATTTTTCTTACTTTCAGGACTCCATACTTCGGACGACCTGTTCGGCAATTCGACTGCCGCACAAACGATGCAAGATCCAGGGAGGTAGACAAGCCATGCCGCATTATGGAACTCCCAGGTGGTCTCTGTTACGAGCGGTATACCTGTTTTAAATACAATTCCGCGGCCTGCCCCTGGTCAGGACATACTAAATAGTCCAATATCTTTTGCTTACCGCACTATTTGTATCGTTCGGCTTTGATAAATAGCCTCTCTATAAACAATGCATAGCTTTCTGTCTATTTTTTGCATTATCTTCTTTTCACATATATGTTTATTAAATGACATGATTGCACCCGTACACCATGGTACGGCAAACACGCCAGGGGCTTCAGTACCCCTCATAATGGTGTGAGAAGTCCGTACACTTTCACAAGTGCGGCACCCCGAACTTATAGCACTATATGCATCGGCTCCGAATCATGATTTGGGTTAATAGTTGGGTTTGCCCGGCTCCTATGTTTTGGTGCCTTACGTTCCGCTATATCGGCTAAGGTAGCACTAGGAGAACCACTGCGATTGTGCCCCGGTTCAGCTGGGTTAAGCACCTCAGTGGAGAAAGCTAAAACTGACTGTCATGATGTGGCGAGAGACCGGTCGCTGTTCGAGAGGTTTTTCGAGTCCCTAAAGGCTTATGCCGCTTCGAGCGAGGAGCTGGCGTTGTCCGGCAAAGGCGTGGATAGCGCCCCGAACTCGGTCTTCCGAACTAGGGGCTTTGCCGAAATTTAAAATTATAGAGTTCTATGGCTAAGTGAGAGTGTTCAAGCATTATAGTCCGATTGCCTGGTTCGTTGTGCTGAGCGCCTCCCTCGAAGGACCCAACTATGGGAAAAAGAGCGGTCAGGTTTATCCCGAACACCCCAGCACTAGTGGCATGGGGGCAGAAGCCGACGACTGGCCATCTCTCAATTTTTGATAAACGGCCGCACAGAAAGTAATATTTTAAATTCAATAAGCATTGCTTAGCGCATATGAACAAGTTTTCAGCGCACAGGATAAACACGAGCGAGTTCATTCAAAAATCACATCCTTGGTACATTCATCCGCCACAAGGTGGGCACCTGCAAGAACATCCTTGTAGTAGTTCTCGGGCTTGCGATGCTCCTTCCCCGGCGGCGGCCCGACCTTCACAAGCTTCTCACCGTCCAGCTTACCCCGGTGCACCTTTGCACGGGTAAGGGCCCGACGGGCACCTTCGATGCAGACGGAGCGCTTGATGACCTCAAGCCTCGGACAGGCCTCCACCAGCTGCCGCACCAGCCCGAAATAGCTCCCAGGCAGGGCCTCTCCGGGCCACATCCGAACTATGAAGCCCTTCATGGCCTGTTCGGCCGCCTTGTGGAGCTCGACCAACTGTTTCAGCTGGTCGCTCAAGGGCACAGGGTGTCCGGCCTCAGAATACTGAGACCAGAACACCTTCTCCGTCGAGCTACCCTCTTCAGCTCGGTAGAATGCGGCGGTGTCGGATACGCTGCGGGGAAGATCTGCGAATGCCCCTGGAGAGCTCCGGATTCGGGTAAGTAACAAGTAGTTCACTTTTATATTTCTGCTTTGCATAAAGAATGCCTTACCCGCTGCTATCTTCCTCATCTCCTCCAACTCTTGGAGGGCCTTTTGGGCTTCAGCCTTGGCAGACTTAGCAGCCTCTAGGGCCGTCGCAAGCTCGGATGCTTGCGCCTTCGACTCAAGCTCCAAACTCTCATGTTTTTTCATGAGAGCCCGAAGCTCTTGCTGCACCTCGCTGACCTGAGCCCCAAGTCTGTCTCGCTCGGTGCGCTCCGCGGTCGTTTTCTTTTCGGCCTTAGACAGCGCCTGCTTAAGGGTCACCACCTCAGTCGTGGCCCCTACAATAAGCAGTACAATCCTGTTATTCTTTTTGCAATCAAGCCTTTTTATAGGCACTTTTTCTATAAGGTATTTCTTACCTTCTTTCTCCTCGAGCTGCCGCTTGGCAAGGCCGAGCTCTTGCTCGGTCCGCTCGAGGTCCTGCTTCAGGACACCCACCTCCGCAGTCAGTGCGGCGGTGGATAGCAGCGAAGCCTGCATACGCATATTGACTTTTTTTAGACTCCTGCGAAATTTAATAGATCCTCTATTTGGCTTTTCTTTCCGAACGCCAAACAGAGCATCAGGGGCTACTGTCTATGCGGTAATATTTTTACATATTTTTACTTACCTCGAAGCCTGTTAGAAGGCTAGAGCAAGCTTCAGTCAGTCCGCTCTTGGCGGACTGAACCTTCTGGATCAGCGTACTCATAATAGTACGGCGCCCCTCGTCGATGGAGGCGTCGTCAAGCACCTCCAGCAGATTGTCCGGCACCTCCGGTTGGACGGAGGCCGCCGGCTCAGAAGGCTTGCTCCTCTTGGAAGGAGTTCGCCTACCGCGGTCCGGAACTATGGAAGATTCCGGCGCGGTGTTCGGCACAAAGCCGGACTTGGAGCCCTGGGGAGCCTTATCCCCTTCACTCCTGGAGTCTGGGAGGTTGCCTTGCGGCTCCTCCGGGACCACCTCCTCCTGCCCCGGGGCTTGTCGCGACGCCACTTCGGCGTCGTCCGCAGTGCGGGGGGAGACAGCGGGCAGAACTGAGTTCACGTCCGATGAGTCCAGGGAGCCACCCGACGATTCATCGAATTCGGCCCGGGGCGGACTGCATAATTACATTCGACATTAGGGAAAGCTGCGCAACAAAGGAACATCATGAGTTACTCTGATATCCGAACTTACGATTTCGCCGGACGCTTGGCCCTGTTTGGCCACTCCTCTTTGCCCTCTTCGGCATCGGGGGCGTAGTTCGGCAGAGGGGTCTTCCTTTTCCTAGACCCCTCGGCCTCCCCCGTTGGGGCGGCCTTCCTCTTCTCTCCTCCCTTCGCTGGGGGGAGAGTTTTCTTCTTCCTCCTCCTCGTTTTCACGGGAGGAGGGCGTCTCGGACTCGTCAGATGACGAGTCCGACACCACCATGTTGCGGGCACTCTTTCGAGTCCCCGTGGTCTTCTTCTTCTTGGCCTTCTTCTCCGGCACCACATAAGGCGCCGGAGCTAGCAGCTTCACTAGTAGAGCTGGGGCTGGGTCTTCGGGCAGCGGAGCCGGACAGTTAATCGGTCCGGATATCGCCCGCCAAGCCTGTCAAAGGTAAGGGAGTTTAGATCCCGCATGGAGTCAAACTATGAAAAAAAGCTTAACATCCTGTAAAAGGTGTAGATGGCCTACCTCGCTAGCGTGACGCTGCGAGCTGTATCCGCGGTCCTCGGAAGCGGATGGGGGAGCCTCGGCGCCCTTGAATAGCATCTTCCAGGCGTCTTCGTACGTCGTGTCAAAGAGCCTGCTGAGGATTTGATGCTGCGCCGGGTCGAACTCCCACAGATTGAAATCCCTTTGTTGGCACGGGAGGATCCGGCGGACGAGCATAACCTGGATTACATTAACAAGCCGGATTGGCTTGTTCACCAGGGACTGGATGCATGTTTGCAATCCGGTCACCTCCTTTTGTCACCCCACGACAGGCCCGTCTCTTTCCAGGACATAAGCCGCGTGGGGGGTCCGGATCTAAACTCGGGGGCTGCGGTCCATTTCGGATCGCGCGGCTCGGTGATGTAAAACCACCCGGATTACCATCCCTTTAGGGTCTCCACAAAAGAGCCCTCGAACCATAGGACGTTGGCCATCTTGCCCGCCATGGCGCCTCCGCACTCCGCCTGGCTGCTGCACACCACCTTGGGCTTGACGTTGAAGGTCTTGAGCCAGAGGCCGAAATGAGGGCGGACGCTGAGAAAACCTCGCACACGACGATAAACGCCGAGATGTTGAGGATGAAGTTCGGGGCCAGATCGTGGAAATCCAGGCCGTAGTAGAACATGAGCCCCCGGAAAAATGGGTGGAGTGGAAAACCCAGTCCGCGGAGGAAGTGGGGGAGAAATACTACCCTCTCATGGGGCCTTGGGGTGGGGAGAAGCTGCCCCTTTTCGGGAAGCCGGTGCGCGATGTCCTTGGACAGGTATCCGGCCTTCCTCAGCTTCTTGACTTGGCCCTCCGTGGCGGAGGAGACCATCCACTTGCCTCCCGCTCCGGACATTGCTGGAGAAGGTTGAGGTGGGAAGTGCGGGCTTGGGCGCTGGAGCTCTAAAAGTGCAACTATCCCTAGGTGGTTTTGGTAATTCATAACAACATATAGCTCATTGAGCTAATTCTATTTCAAGATGATTATTTCAGGAAAGCTCAATGATTGGCATGGCATGGATGTGAAAGTGGAACCCTCAAAATGCTAAGGACAAAGAATTGGCTCAAGCTCAAAAGTTCAAGACTCTTCATTTTATGTTTTAGTGATCCAAGGTCACATTGAGTCTTTAGGAAAAGCCAATACTATCAAGGAGGGATGAGGTGTTGCTTAATGAGCCTCTTGCTCTATGTGCTTAATGATATGCTCCAAAATCCTCAGCTACTTTCCCATATCCACAAATGACCTAAACCCTAAGCCAAACTCGGTCATACCGATTCTTTCAATCCGGCGCCACCGAGTTTCACTTGTCATTTGCCACTGCCAAACCCTAGCAATTCGGTCCTACCGATAAGGATCTCGGTCTCACCGAGATGGGCTTGCAAACTCTCTGTTTCCCTTTCATAACTTTTCGGTCTCACCGAAAAAGCGAATCGGTCCCACCGAGAATGCAAGGTAAACTCTATGTTTCCTTCTTGTAACTTTTCGGTCTCACCGAAAGAGCAAGTCGGTCCCACCGAGTATGCCTGACCAACTCTCTGGTTAGCTTATTGCCAAACTTGATCTCACCGAGTTTGTGCAATCGGTCTAACCGAGATAACGTTATGCCCAAACCCTAACCGAATCGGTCCTACCGAGTTGCATGTCAGTCCCACCGAAATTCCTAACGGTCACTAGGTTTACTATTTCGGTCCAACCGAGTTTTCTGATTCGGTCCCACCGAGATTGGTAAATTGTGTGTAACGGTTGGATTTTGTGTGGAGGCTATAAATACCCCTCCACCTCCTCTTCACTCGTGGAGAGAGCCATCAGAACACATACACCATTCCAACTCATATGTTCTGAGAGAGAACCACCTACTCATGTGTTGAGACCAAGATATTCCATTCAAACCATATGAATCTTGATCTCTAGCCTTCCCCAAGTTGCTTTCCACTCAAATCTTCTTTCCACCAGATCCAAATCCCATGAAAGAGAGTTGAGTGTTGGGGAGACTATCATTTGAAGCACAAGAGCAAGGAGTTCATCATCAACACACCATTTGTTACTTCTTGGAGAGTGGTGTCTCCTAGATTGGCTAGGTGTCACTTGGGAGCCTCCGACAAGATTGTGGAGTTGAACCAAGGAGTTTGTAAAGGCAAGGAGATCGCCTACTTCATGAAGATCTACCGCTAGTGAGGCAAGTCCTTCATGGGCGATGGCCATGGTGGGATAGACCAGGTTGCTTCTTCGTGGACCCTTCATGGGTGGAGCCCTCCGTGGACTCGTGCAACCGTTACCCTTCGTGGGTTGAAGTCTCCATCAACGTGGATGTAGGATAGCACCACCTATCCAAACCACGGGAAAAACATCCGTGTCTCCAATAGCGTTTGAATTCTCCAAACCCTTCCCTTTATATTCTTGCAAGTTGCATGCTTTACTTTCCGCTGCCAATACACTCTCTGCATGCTTGCTTGAATTGTGTAATGATTGCTTGACTTGTCCTAAGATAGCTAAAAACTACCAAGAACTAAAATTGGGAAAAGGTTAAGTTTTTATATGGTCAAGTAGTCTAATCACTCCCCCTCTAGACATACTTTCGATCCTACAAGTGGTATCAGAGCTTTGGTCTCCATTTGCCTTGATCTCCATAGCTTTTGGTGGTCATAGCCTTGGTTTCACAACCTAGGAGAGTATGGCGTCTAGCGAGGGAAATTATCACCGTAGAGGTCCTTACTTTGATGGTACTAATTTTGCTAGTTGGAAGCATAAAATGAAAATGCATATTCTTGGACATAACCCCGCCGTATGGGCTATTGTTTGTGTTGGCTTGCAAGGTGAGTTCTTCGATGGGAGGGAACCAAACCGTGAAGCTACCGCGGATGAGTTGAAGTTGTTGCAATATAATGCTCAAGCTTGTGATATTATATTCAATGGATTGTGCCCCGAAGAATTCAACAAAATCAGCCGCCTTGAGAATGCAAAGGAAATTTGGGACACTTTGATTCATATGCATGAAGGTACCGACTCCGTCAAGGAATCCAAGTTGGATGTGCTCCAAAGTCAACTTGACAAGTTCAAGATGAAGGATGGTGAAGGTGTCGCCGAAATGTACTCTAGGCTTGCTCTCATCACAAATGAGATTGCCGGCTTAGGAAGTGAAGAGATGACCGATAGATTCATCATCAAGAAGATCCTAAGAGCCTTGGATGGGAAATATTACACCGTGTGCACATTGATTCAAATGATGCTGAATTACAAAGATCTCAAGCCAACGGAAGTGATTGGAAGGATTGTTGCTCATGAGATGTCACTCAAGGATAAAGAGGAACTTCACAACAAATCAAGTGGTGCCTACAAAGCCTCATGTGAAGTCCCCAAGTCATAAAGTGAAAAACAAACCTTCAATGAAGAATTGAGCTTAATGGTGAAGAACTTCAACAAGTTCTACAAGAGTAGAAGCAAAGATAGAAGCTTCAAGTCAAGGTCCTACAATGACAAAAGATCTTCTAGTCGAGAGCGAAACTGCTACAATTGTGGAAGACCCAGACACTATTCCAATGAGTGTACGGCTCCCTACAAGAGAAGAGAAGATTATCCAAAAAGAAGAAGCAAAGAATCACCACCAAGAGAGAGAAGGAGTAGAGATGATCGTTATGAACGGAGATACTCACGGAGAAGCAAGGATTCGGAAAGGAAGGAAAAATCATCAAGGAGCTACACAAAACGAAGACATCAAGCTCATGTTGGTGAATGGGTATCCGGCTCCGACTCCGACAGCCACTCCGAGAGAAGTTATCACTCCGACTCCGAAGATACTCAAGATGAAGGTGTTGCCAGTCTAGCACTTGTGTAAACCAAATCCTATGACATATTTGACTCACCAAATGAAGGAATTGGAAGATGCTTCATGGCCAAAGGTCCTAAGGTAACACACCCCGAGTACGTTGATTTTAATAGTGATGAAGATGACTTGTTAGGTGATGATGACTTGCTTGTTGACAACTCTAGTGATGAGTACTATGATGAAACATCAATTAATCATGCTAAAACGAATGACAATGATAAGGAGAAGATTGAGGCTCTAACTAAAGAACTAAACACTCTTAAGTTAGCTCATGAAACTATCTTCGAAGATCATCGAGAACTTTTAAGAGCTCATGAGAAGTTACGCTTTGAAAAGCTCAATCTTGAGCAAGAGCATGAGTTCTTAAAGGCAATCAATGATGATCTCCGCAAGAAAAGTTCTTCTTACGTTGCCAAGCGTTTACTATTATCCACTTACATGCCTCAAGTCAAGTCTAGTAACAAGAACAAGAAAGATTCTTTCTCTAGTAGTAACAATGATCATGCTAAATCCAATATTGTTGCTTCTAGTAGTTCTCTTGATTCCACTAATGATTCTCTTAGCCAAGTTACACTTGAGCAAGAAAATAGCTTATTGAAGGGAATCATAGAGAAAGGAGTGTACAAGAGCCTTGCCGGGAGTAAGCAATTCAAGGAAATTATGCGCAAGCAAGGAATGCACCGGAATAATCAAGGTGTTGGTTTTGAACGAAAGTTCAATGCCAATGGAGTTGAATGGGAAGAAGATCAATACCCCAAGACAAAGTTTGTTCCTCAACAAGAGAAGTATGACACTTCTTTCAAGGGGACACAAGCTCAAGATGATCTTCCACCACAAGACTACAAGCAAAAAGGCAAGGACAAGCTTCAAGAGGAGATTGATGCATTTGAAGAAGCTCCTAAGACCTTAGTCAAGTGGATTCCCAAGACCACGTCAAGTTCCACTTCATCAAGTACGACTACAACTCCAAGGATTCCCATCAAGATGGTGTGGATCCAAAAGAAGAAGAACTAGAGAGTTCTTGAGGGTGACTCCGCCAACATATTTCACTCTCATCATTTTGGCAAGAACAAGTGCAATCAACTTCCACATCATGCACTAGTTCAAGGAGTCACAAACCCTCTTGTTGGTAAGACAAGGGACAAGGTAACCTAAAGTTTTCATGGGCATCATCTTGTGTATGCATCACTCTATGTCTATGGATATCCTTGTTTGTTCCTTGTGGGACTAACCCATGTAGGTATTGAAAGTGCAATTCACTCAAATGGATAGCTCCAAGTGATCTACATCAACATTGAGCATCCACATCTTCAACATCTACATGAAGTCATCATCAACAAAACCCAAGGTTAGTTCATCCCTCTTAGGGGGGGTATCACATCTAGGGGGAGCTTTACTCTAAGACTTGAGCTAAAGCAACTCTAAAGATGTGAATACAACAATGCTTTATGTAAAAGTGGTAACCCCACTTGAGCTTAAACGATGAGTATGACCTACGATCAAGTGTTCTCACTTGACTCCTAAGTCAATATACTCATATATAGATGACCTAGTCATCGCAAATTGCTTGATAGTTGCTAGAATTGTTTGTGCATGCTTTGCCACATATTTCATTTGCCATCTTATTGTGTGAGCATGTTGGTTGCATATTTTACTCATTCGAGGACATCCACTTGTTGTTTTGATTGTTTGGCTTTATCTTCTTTTGCCAAGTGGATGGACAAGAATGCGTAAGAACCTCCTCTAGCTATCTATGATTTTCTCGTCTCAAACTCTATTCATGCTGCATCACAAAACTTGATCAAGTCGGATTCGAACCACTCTGTGTGAGGAGCGCTCGGAGTCCCCGATTCGTCATAGACTTAAACTTCCAAAACCTCTTTGTGATTCTCGGTCTGACCGATACCATACTTTCGGTCCTACCGAGATCATTAAGTTGATCTAGGTTTTCGATCTCGGTGCAACCGATTTAAACCACTCGGTCACACCGAGTTGCAATAACTGTATACAGTTTTGCATCTCGGTGCCACCGAGTTGTTCCACTCGGTCACACCGACAGGGTCGGGCTATATATAGTGAAGGGCAGAATTTTGGAAATTTCTCTGAAACCTCTCCGCCCGCGCATAGCTTGCTCTGCCTCCTGGGTCTCCGGATCGTCCTCCTCGCCGCCAGCAGCCTCCTGTCACTGGTCTCCGCCGCCGTCAACGGAATTCTGCCCCGCCGTTGCCGCCGTAGCGAGTCTTCGCCGAACTAGGGTATGGACTCGATCTTTGTGCTATTCTTCAATCCGATTCCTAGCACATTGTGATCATCATGATTCTTGCCACATTTGATAAACTCCTATCCAGCCAATGAACTCGTAGATTAGGTTTAATTCGAAAATTTTAGGGTTAGGTTTCCGCCGAAACCATCTCGGACCCACCGAGTTGAAAAACTCGGTCCCACCGATTTGGCTTATGCCAATGCACAAGTAAAACTCGGTCTGACTGAGAATTACTTATCGGTGTGACCGATTTTGGAACTCTGTGAAACCCTAGCAGTCTCGATGCCACCGAACTGTGACTCGGTCCGACCGAGTTCACTAGTTCTGGTGCCAACACTGCTTCGGTGTCACCGAGTTTGAAAATCGGTAGATCCGAGATGATTTCTGTGGGAAACTAAAACTAAGTTTTTGAATTATTCTTTTGCAAAAATCTCTGCATTTTGTGATGCTCATCCACTCTATCTCATCTATAATCTATTCACAGGGTTAGCAGTCAGTTTGCATCATGTCAGACCAGAGTGACAGCCAGAACTTGTCAGAGCAGCAAGTGCAGTTGAGTGAGGGCACTAGCCCCTCAAGTTCCTCAGATGATGGCAGCAGGAGCACACCCAGCAACCTGCCTAAAGCTGCCACACGTCAAAGGAAGAAGAGGACTTCTGATTCTGAAGATGAGGACTATGTGGCAGAGGAAGAGGCTACATTAAAGAGAGCTGAGCTAGTAGCAGGCACAAAGCCAGGCCTGAAAATCAAAAGGCCAGCAGGCAGGCAGCCCATGTCAAAGGCTAGAGCTTCAACTGTGAAGCCTGCTCCCATTGAGCCCGTTGCTGCTGAGGGCAAGAAGAGGAAAGAACGAGTGAAGAAGACTATGGCTAGAGTGCTTGGAAAGGCCTCCGTCATGGTAGATGAGGAGGAGGAAGAAGAAGAGGTTGCTGCACCAGCACCCAAGGCAGCCAAACTTATGGGAGATGCCATAAGGTCAGGGACAGCTGCATCCAAGCCCAAGGAAGCACCCAAGGCTGCATCTAAGCCTACGAGTGCACCAAAGAGAAACACCAGAAGCATCCCAGCCACTGAGAAGAACAAGGCCCCAGTGCCTGAAGTTGCAGAGGAAGAAGAAGAAGAGCATGTCCTTAGGAAGCTCAAGCCCAAGATCCCAGACCACAACGATGCTCATCCTGTGGCTGAGGATATGAAGCTCAGGAGAGATTCAGGGCTGAGGAAGTGGAGAGAAGCAGATCCGTATGCTTCTAGGAGAAGGACTGCAGTGGACTACCGGTTTCATACCAAGGAGCAGCAGGATTTCTATGAGACTGTTTTGCTTGACAAGAAGCCAATTGTGTGTGACATGAGATGGGTCGACTGGACCTACATGAAGGAGAATGAGGAACACTACCCTGGAGTATATGACAGCTTTAGTGCGTGTGGAGTGGCAGACTTTGTTGGGCAGAAGCTCACAAAGTGGAACGAGGAGCTAATCATGCAATTCTACTCCAGAGCACACTTTTATCCGGATGGCAGGATCACTTGGATGTCAGAGGATACAAGGTACCAATCCACTGTTGAGGAATGGGCGAAGTTGATCAATGCCCCAGAGGAGCAAGCAGATGACTTGGACATTTATGCCAAGAAGAAGATGGACCACAATACCATGTCCAACATGTACAAGGAGATTCCGAATGAAGCACTTGACACGTTCAAGTTTGGCTCAGTGCACTATCTTCTGTCAGGATTGCCTACGATCAACTGGATCCTTAGGCACACTCTTCTGCCCAAGTTTGGAGATCACAAGATGATTAGAGGTCACGCGATCAATTTGCTTCATGTTTTTGACGTGCCTCAAAAATTCAAAGTCATGAGTCTCATAGTGGAAACAATCAAGAGGACAGCAGCAGACTAGAAGAGGAGCTGTGGATATGCCCCACAGATTCAGGAGCCCATCAACTCCAAGATGGGCACGGGCATATACCTCTTGGATAAGGAACATCTGCCCATCCATCCAGACTTCGAGGATAACCAAGTGGTCATGACTGAGAATGAGCCATCATCTGTCCATGCTCAAGCTCAGAAGGAGAAGGCGAAGAAGGAGAAAGCTGCCAGGATGCCTACTCAAGCGGAGGCATCTGATTACTTCCTGAAAACCAAACAAGAGCAGCTTGGTTACCTGATTGCATCCACCCTACGGATTGAGCAAGGACTTGCCACCCTGACTCAGAACCAGGCAAGCCTAGAGAGGATCATGGAACAGAGGTTCTATGACATGTACATCAAGGTGACAGAGATACAGACCGCCATGGAGCAGCTCCAGGAGGACATGAATGAGAGGAGAGGCAGGACCACGACTGATGCTTTTGCGAGGGTGCCATGAGGTCTAGGTCGTCTGCACTGCCAGTTGCTGACACCAGAGCCACAACGTCTGCGCCAGCCATAGCCTCAGTTCCACCAGCTCCAGCATCCACTTCAGCCTCGACTCCGACCACGTCTACTGAAGGCTTCGTCCTTGGAGTGCTCCGGACTCCACCACCACCTGAAGATCAAGCCTGAGCGTCAACTTAGCACTATGCATTTTCTAGGAACTTTTTGGTAACTTGTTGCCAAAGGGGGAGAAAATGTATAGATCATAGGCTTCAAGAGAGAGTGTTGCTTTTATTCTCTCTTGTTTTATTTGGTGGTTTTTCAAACTTTGTTTGCTTGTTTGTGAGATACTACGTCCTTATGTTTGTGAGCCATCGATGATCATGTGTTTGATCATAAGCTACACTTAATGTTTGCTTAATGCTTGCTTAAATATTATCATTCTATCTATCGTTTGTGATCATTCACTATTCTTGGTGATGAGTGCATGTATTTCAATCTTATCATTTTTTAGCGCTCCACCAAGATGTATGTGACATGGAAGAGTAACCCATGATTCTAACTCCTTGTGCATTTGCAGTCCAAAGCAAATTTTAAATATGCACAAATTTAGGGGGAGCTCTTATTTGTCACATACTTCTCAAAGCGACGATATATTTCATGCTTATTATCATTTGTCGAAGCTTTGATCTATATGTTGTCATCAATTGCCAAAAAGGGGGAGATTGAAAGTGCAACTATCCCTAGGTGGTTTTGGTAATTCATAACAACATATAGCTCATTGAGCTAATTCTATTTCAAGATGATTATTTTAGGAAAGCTCAATGATTGGCATGGCATGGATGTGAAAGTGGAACCCTCAAAATGCTAAGGACAAAGAATTGGCTCAAGCTCAAAAGTTCAAGACTCTTCATTTTATGTTTTAGTGATCCAAGATCACATTGAGTCTTTAGGAAAAGCCAATACTATCAAGGAGGGATGAGGTGTTGCTTAATGAGCCTCTTGCTCTATGTGCTTAATGATATGCTCTAAGCCAAACTCGGTCATACCGATTCTTTCAATCCGGCGCCACCGAGTTTCACTTGTCATTTGCCACTGCCAAACCCTAGCAATTCGGTCCTACCGATAAGGATCTCGGTCTCACCGAGATGGGCTTGCAAACTCTCTGTTTCCCTTTCGTAACTTTTCGGTCTCACCGAAAAAGCGAATCGGTCCCACCGAGAATGCAAGGTAAACTCTATGTTTCCTTCTTGTAACTTTTTGGTCTCACCGAAAGAGCAAGTCGGTCCCACCGAGTTTGCCTGACCATCTCTCTGGTTAGCTTATTGCCAAACTCGATCTCACCGAGTTTGTGCAATCGGTCTCACCGAGATTACGTTATGCCCAAACCCTAACCGAATCGGTCCTACCGAGTTGCATGTCAGTCCCACCGAAATTCCTAACGGTCACTAGGTTTACTATTTCGGTCCAACCGAGTTTTCTGATTCGGTCCCACCGAGATTGGTAAATTGTGTGTAACGGTTGGATTTTGTGTGGAGGCTATAAATACCCCTCCACCTCCTCTTCACTCGTGGAGAGAGCCATCAGAACACATACACCATTCCAACTCATATGTTCTGACAGAGAACCACCTACTCATGTGTTGAGACCAAGATATTCCATTCAAACCATATGAATCTTGATCTCTAGCCTTCCCCAAGTTTCTTTCCACTCAAATCTTCTTTCCACCAGATCCAAATCCCATGAAAGAGAGTTGAGTGTTGGGGAGACTATCATTTGAAGCACAAGAGCAAGGAGTTCATCATCAACACACCATTTGTTACTTCTTGGAGAGTGGTGTCTCCTAGATTGGCTAGGTGTCACTTGGGAGCCTTCGACAAGATTGTGGAGTTGAACCAAGGAGTTTGTAAGGGCAAGGAGATCGCCTACTTCGTGAAGATCTACCGCTAGTGAGGCAAGTCCTTCGTGGGTGATGGCCATGGTGGGATAGACAAGGTTGCTTCTTCGTGGACCCTTCGTGGGTGGAGCCCTCCGTGGACCCGCGCAACCGTTACCCTTCGTGGGTTGAAGTCTCCATCAACGTGGATGTAGGATAGCACCACCTATCCGAACCACGGGAAAAACATCCGTGTCTCCAATAGCGTTTGAATTCTCCAAACCCTTCCCTTTATATTCTTGCAAGTTGCATGCTTTACTTTCCGCTGCCAATACACTCTTTGCATGCTTGCTTGAATTGTGTAATGATTGCTTGACTTGTCCTAAGATAGCTAAAAACTGCCAAGAACTAAAATTGGGAAAAGGTTAAGTTTTTATTTGGTCAAGTAGTCTAATCACCCCCCCTCTAGACATACTTTCGATCCTACAAGCTCGAGTGCACAGGAGATGGATAGGCAAAGGAGGAAGAAGGCGTAGGTAAAAAGGTGGTTCCTTATCCCCTTATATGGGCGGATGCGGTTGTGCGTCCCCGCCTGCCTAGTAAAACTTGCTCGCCTCCCAAGCGCCGTGATAAGTGGCGCGGTTGGGTTACCCATGTCCGTATTGATGAGAATCCCGCAAAAGGGGGGGGGGGTACACGATCTCTGCTTTGACAAGACGTTCCAGGGAAACCGCCTCGCAAAACACGCTAAGGTGGAAAAGCGAAAACGATTCGAGTAAAGGACTTGGCCGTAGTGTGATGACGCACTGCGGAATACGTCAACAGATTTGATTTGTGTTAATATTATTCTCTCTATGGCAATATGTGGAAACTTATTTTGCAGAGCCGGACACTACTCTTGGTGTTTACAATCTTCTATGAAGGACTTGGAGGAGGAACCCGCCTTGCAATGCCGAAGACAATTTGCGCGCCGGACTCGTCGTCATTGAAGCCTGGTTCAGGGGCTACTGAGGGAGTCCTGGATTAGGGGGTGTTCGGGTAGCCGGACTATACCTTCAGCCGGACTCCTGGACTATGAATATACAAGATTGAAGACTTCATCCCGTGTCCGGATGGGACTTTCCTTGGCGTGGAAGGCAAGCTTGGCGATGCAGATATTCAAGATCTCCTACCATTGTAACCGACTCTATGTAACCCTAACCCTATCAAGTGTCTATATAAACCGGAGGGTTGTAGTCCGTAGGACATCAACTCCACATACAACAATCATACCATAGGCTAGCTTCTAGGGTTTAGCCTCCTTGATCTCGTGGTAGATCTACTCTTGTACTACCCATATCATCAATATTAATCAAGCAGGACATAGGGTTTTACCTCCATCAAGAGGGCCCGAACCTGGGTAAAACATCGTGTTCCCTGCCTCCTGTTACCATCCGGCCTAGACGCATAGTTCGGGACCCCCTACCCGAGATCTGCCGGTTTTGACACCGACAGAAACCCTAGCACCACCATAGATGAATTTTATGAGCAGTTATGTGGATATGATATGCACAATGGAGTTGAAGAGAATGGCTTGTTTATTTCCTCTGCAAATCTGGATCGTTGGGGCTATGAGCGCTCACGTGGTCGCACTCCACCTCCACGCCGTTACTCACCTCCTCCTCCTCTCCGTGGTCGCAGCCCTAACAGTGGTGGTTCCTACCGTGGAGGGGGTGGTGGTGATCGATACTGTGACAATGATGATGACCGTGGTTGGCGTCGTGATGAGCGCCGCAATGATGACCGTGGTTGGCGCCGTGATGACCGTAGAGATGATGACCGTGGTTGGTGTCGTGATGATCGTAGAGATGATGATCACCGTGGAGACCGGCGTGATGATTGCCGTGATAGGCGTAATGATGGTGGTGGACGTCGCCCAGATCGTACCCCTACCAAGTATGTTGACACCGATTGTCAGATTTGCAAGAAGCATGGACACCTTGCTAGTGATTTTTGGTGGCGTTATGATGATGACAAGAAAAAGAGAGATGATGTGAGAGATGATGCAGAAAAGGGGGCACTTCTTGTTGCTGCCCCATATGGTGTTGACACAAATTGGTATGCTGATTCTGGAGCCACCGATCACATCACTAGTGAGCTGAACAAGCTTCTCATCGCCAACAAATATCATGGGCAAGACAAGGTCCGCACTGCTGAAGGCACAGGTATGAACATCAGTCATATTGGTGATTCAATATTACGTACCCCTCATGGCTCCTTTGACCTTAAAAATATTCTTCTTGTTCCAAATGCATCTAAGAACCTTTTGTCTATTCATCGATTTACTCTTGATAATCATGTCTTTATTGAGTTTCATCCTTTCTTCTTTTTAATCAAGGACCAGGCAACTCGAAGAACTCTGTTTAGGGGCCCTTGCTATGGTGGACTCTATCCTTTGGTGCCTATGTTTCATGAGACTTCCAAGCATGCTTTCTTCACAATAAAGCCGTCATCCTCTACTTGGCATCGGCGTTTAGGACATCCTTCTTCTTTTGTCGTTTAGCAAGTTCTTAGGAGAAATAAAATAGCTTACACTCCAGAGAGTACTCCATATGTTTGTGATTCTTGTCAGTTAGCTAAGAGTCACTAGTTGCCATATCATGTTTCCTCTAGTGTCTCCACTGCTCCCTTGGAGCAAGTTTTTTCTGATGTATGGGGTCCTGCCCCACTCTCTGTTGGAAAACATACATATTATGTAAGCTTTATCGATGATTTCAGTAAATTTACTTGGATATATTTGCTTAAGAAGCGTTCTGATGTTTATCAAGCCTTTCTTAATTATCAACAATATGTTGAGTGCAAGTTTGATAGGAAAATTATTACTATGCAAACCGATTGGGGAGGCGAGTATGAAAAGTTAAATGGTTTCTTTCAAAGGGTTGGCATCACTCATCATGTTTCATGCCCTCATGCTCATCAACAAAACGGTTCTGCTGAGAGAAAACACCGTCACATAGTTGAAGTTGGTCTAGCATTACTTGCCAATGCCTCCATGCCTTTAAAATATTGGGATGAAGCTTTTATAACCGCCACCTTTCCCATAAACTTGCTTCCTAGCAAAGTCCTAATTTTTGACACTCCTACTGAATGTCTCCTTCATGTCAAACCAAATTATGATGCTCTTCGAACTTTTGGTTGTGCCTGTTGGCCAAATCTTCGTCCTTACAACAAGCGAAAGCTTGCTTTTCGCTCAAAACGGTGTGTTTTTCTTGGTTATAGTCCTCTTCACAAGCGTGTCAAATGTCTTGATGTTTCAACAGGAAGAATTTATATCTCACGTGATGTAGTTTTTGATGAGAATGTTTTTCCTTTTTCCTCCCTTCATCCCAATGCCGGTGCCCTCCTAAACCAACAAATCTTACTTCTTCCATCCTCCACTTCCTTTTCTCATGAGGGTGCACCTAATATTGATAACCATGTGTCTCCTATTGTGCCAATAACTGATGTGCAGCAGGTAGAAGAGGACCCCGAAGAAAATTTGAGTCCAAATGGTTCTCCCAATGGTTCAGAAATTGCAAGTGAAAATCCAGCAGAAAATGCCGAAACAGACACTGATATTGAGGTGGCTGCGCCTGATTATTCTGCTGGCAGCACTGATCTCGACGACGGCCAGCCCGAGGAGGATTCTCCCGCGCGCTCCCCTGGCCACTCACGACGCGCAGCAGACAGCTCGGGTGCCCCTCCTGAGCGGTCGCTGTCGCCGTGGTCCCCGCCTTCTGCACACCCCGACGTCGCCCTGGTCTCCTGTCTCCTCTGGTCAGCTGTCGGCCGCAGTTTCCTCTGCCTCTTCTGTGGCCACAGCTGCTGAGGGGGGAAGTGTTTCAGAAAATGAAGATGGGAGTGAAAATTCAGAAGCGAATTCAGAAGCTGATGCATCACCTTCACCGCCACCTCCTGAACCTGCTGGTGTTGGAGTTCGTACACGTCTTCAGAAGGGTATAAGACAGCCAAAACAATATACTGACGACACTGTTCGATGGTGCATGTTATCTTCTACAGGAGGTGAACCATGCACACTTGTGGAGGCGTTAAATGACTCAAACTGGCGTCAAGCAATGTAAGAAGAGTATGATGCGTTAATTGAGAACAAGACTTGGCATCTTGTTCCTCCAAGCAGCAACAAGAATTTAATTGACTGCAAATGGGTATATCGTGTCAAGAAGAAAGCTGATGGTTCTATTGACAGGTACAAAGCAAGATTGGTTGCAAAAGGATTCAAACAGAGGTATGGAATTGATTATGAGGATACTTTCAGCCCTGTGGTTAAAATTGCTACTATTAGAATTGTTTTAGCTCTTTCTGTTTCTCGAGGATGGAGTTTACGGCAGCTAGATGTCAAGAACGCGTTTCTTCATGGTGTTCTGGAAGAGGAGGTATATATGAGACAGCCTCCAGGTTTTGAAAATCCTCACGCTCCGCATCATATTTGTAGACTTGACAAAGCTCTTTATGGACTGAAACAAGCACCTAGAGCCTGGTATTCTAGACTCAGTGCCAAGTTGAGTGACCTTGGTTTTATACCCTCAAAGGCTGATACTTCATTGTTTCTCTACAACAAGTCAGGCATCACAATTTATATATTGATATATGTTGATGATATTATAGTAACAAGCTCCTCTGATTACGCTATTACGGTTTTGCTTTGAGATTTAAGTGAGAACTTTGCTATCAAAGATCTAGGTGATTTGCACTACTTTCTTGGTATTGAAGTTAAGAACGTTGGAACCTGTTTGGTTCTTACACAGGAAAAGTATGCAAAGGATTTACTTGCAAAGATTGGTATGTTTGGTTTCAAAGCTGCACCTACACCATTGTCTTCTACAGAACAATTATCTCTTACTGATAGTACACCTTTGGGTCCTGATGATAGCACCAAGTATCGCAGTATTGTTGGAGGATTGCAGTATTTGACATTAACACGTCCAGATCTATCTTATTCAGTGAATAAAGTATGTCGGTTCCTTCATGCTCCAACTACAGAACATTGGTCAGCTGTGAAGCGAATTATGAGATACATACAGGATACCTTGAAAGTTGGAATCACAATTGTCAAATCTTCTTCTATATTTCTTAGTGCTTTCTCTGATGCAGACTGGGCAGGTTCTCTTGATGATAGAAGATTCACAGGTGGTTTTGCTATATTTGTTGGACCAAACTTGGTCTCTTGGAGTGCTAGGAAACAAGCTACAGTATCCAAGTCCAGTACTGAAGCTGAATACAAAGCTTTAGCAAATGCTACAACAGAGTTAATTTGGGTTGAAGCTCTCCTTGGTGAACTTGGAGTTAAATTGAAGGAAAAACCATGTCTTTGGTGTGACAATTTAGGTGCTACCTATTTGTTTGCTAATCCAGTGTTTCATGCTCGCACTAAGCATATTGAGATAGATTTTCACTTTGTGAGAGAGAGAGTTGCTGAAAATTTACTGAATATCAGATTTGTCTCAAGCAAAGATCAAGTTGCAAATGGCTTTACAAAGGCACTTCCAGTGAAGCAACTAAATGAGTTTAAGCGTAATCTAAACCTTTCAAAGGCTTAGATTAAGGGGGGGGTGTTACATGTAATTTTAGTTTTTGTATACCGTATAGCGCATAGTATTGTATACGGATACCTGCACCTTGTACAACTTGGCTTCCAAGCCAACTCGGCTTCCAAGCCATCTATATTAACATGCAACCGGTGTGGACTCAAGCACCGTTCCCGTCATCACGTTTGACACTACCAACGCATGTCTCCATGAGTCCTCGCATCCACAAAGCGGGCACACATCTCTATCTGACATATTTCTTCTCTTCAAGACATCAGTTGTGGGGAGTGAGTGATGAGCTAGCCTCCAAAGAAAGATCCTCACCTTCGACGGGATTTTAAGTCTCCACAAGGATGTCCAAGCTTTTTCGTCTTTCTCGATGTGAGATGAACCGCTACTTCCGTTCAGCCACTCCTCCCTCTGCATTTTTGTCTTAAGCAAAAACTTATAAGCCGAACTAACACTGAACTTGCCTTTCTTGTCCGGGTACCATGCCCAAAAGTCCTCAACATTGCGTGTACAAACTGGGATTTTCAAGATAGCATCAACATCTATGGGCAAGAACACTGACCGGACTGTGGTCTCGTTCCAGGAGGCTATCACCGGGGAGAGCCACTTCGACACATACCTGGGAGGCTGAGCAACCAGTGATGTGATGGGCCGTGGCGTCATCTCCTTCGGTATCCAGTTGTCTCTCCATATCCTTTGAGGCAATGGTAGGATTATTTTAACTAAAAAAGAAGGTTAGGCTAGCGCATAAGTGACGTGTGGGACGTTGCACGGGGATGGGCCAGACCAAAGCAAGGCCCAGGTACTCGTACTGAAAAACAAAACATAATTTTAGACGCCAGCCATTAATTAGTACCATATCGCATATATGTTTTAAATTTAAATTGAAAACGTAAAATCACTGGAAGAAGCGTATTATGACGGTGAACCCGATAAAGTTAATCCGTGCTTTATTATCAGAGAAGAGATGTAGATATAGATTTGTGAAAGTATAAACGAAAGTAAAAAAACGTGAAAAAAAAGGAGTCCATGGCCTCCCGCGCACCTGGGCGGGCTCATATATGTGGCGTTGACGCGAGAGCACGCTAGGTCTCGCTTTAAGCGAGACGTAGCGCTGCGCCGACCTGGCTGACTTCAGCTCGGTATTATGCAAAAAAAAGGAAAATTGGCCCGCTTAGAATGTCACGTGGCAGGGCCTATGTTGGCACACGGGCCCTTCCTGAAAATCAAAACGGACAACTTCATTACTCTAGATCAGTGAGATCACCCCCCCTCCCCCCCCCCCCCTTTTTTGTTTGAAAATCGTATCGTTCC
This sequence comes from Triticum monococcum, assembly GCA_034509565.1. Taxonomy (NCBI): domain Eukaryota; kingdom Viridiplantae; phylum Streptophyta; class Magnoliopsida; order Poales; family Poaceae; genus Triticum; species Triticum monococcum. The sequence continues at coordinate 578,272,032 of CM067847.1, forward strand.
CCATTTTGTTCGTGATAAATCCGAAAATTAAAGTTTCTATTACGATATGGGATGCGAGTAGGGGCGCAATAGCCACCTCTGCTTGAGGCCCTGGACAAGACACATGAATGTGTTTCTTGTGTCGACAGCACAACCAAGCGACGATATGGGATGCGAGTAGGGGCGCAATAGCCACCTCTGCTTGAGGCCCTGGACAAGACACATGAATGTGTTTCTTGTGTCGACAGCACAACCAAGCGACCTCGAGATTGGCCAGTTATTAGGGCATGTATAATGCATAGTCTCAAGGTGATGCCTCGCATGCCATGTAGGATCGGATATGACATAAAGTAGATTCGGATAGAAAACGGAATCATCTCTAGAAGGCGGGTGCTTGAAAAGAAAAAATATAGTCCGATGATAAAAGCTGAAAACGTTGAAGTAAAAAGTAGAGATGCATGTGTACTAAAGCTTTTTTTTCTATTTCTTAATGAGGCCACTAGTGATAGCTTACATTGGAAAGAAAAAATAAATATAAATGTCTTTAATTATTTTTTGTCATGAGGCATATGTAACCATATGTCATCATTGTACATGCCCTTAGCGCCTCCACACTTCATGAGGTAACATCGACGGCAGGAAAAGCAGGACGGCCGACGAATTCTGAAGCGCCCATCAGGAGTAGCAGGCACTTTAAAACCTGACAGTGAAGCGCGGAGCCGGAGATAGCTTTAAACAAGATCGGAGTCGACGAGTCGTCGTCGGAGGATGGAGTAAACAAACCGGCGGATGGTGAACATGACGGCCACCACCTGCTGCCCAATCACAGAAGAGAAACCTGCAGGAGCCCTCATGCCGACGCTCTGGGTGGCACGCGGGGCCGGCCCGGCAGGCCATGGGCGTCAGATCCGAACCGAAAACGGTTGGCGTGTCGACGAGAGAACGACCCGGAAGCTCACCTCAGTCCTCGCGCCTAGCTCGACGACTAGTACTCTGCGATACATACACATCTCGTGTGCTTGACCTCCGGCTAACACTGCAGACTCTCTTCTGGTCATGCTAGCTGTGGGAGGCCGGCGTCGGCGTGGTGCGTCTCTCGTGATCCATGCCGCCATGCGACGATCATGTATTCTGGGGCAGATAGTACTCCCTCCGTCGTAAAATAAATGACTTAATTTTATATTAACTTTAATACAAACTTGTATTAAATTTAAGACATTTATTTTGATACGAAGAAAGTATATACGTTCATGGTTAGTTGAGCGTCTTTTCTTCAAGGAATAAGAGTTAGTGGAGTGGGGAGGGTTTTAGCCAGTGAGTGTGTGAGCAGCGTACGTAGCTGTCCCAGGGAGGGGCTCCAACCATATGCTGACAAGCACCAGCACTAGGAGGACCAACCGTTCCTCGCACGCACTCCGCACTGTGCCCTGAGGCCCGGGAAAGGGCGACCGTGACGTGAGTGAAAACCTACTGCCACCAGTAGCACCTAGCACGCAAGTGCAACCATGGCATTCTTGCATGCATCGCTATCAGCCTTGCTTAATTTCTTTACGTCTGACGGTCAGTCTGCCGTGACTACCAGGGCGGGCAGGCGGGCAGGGTTCCGCCACTTTTTTGTCAAATTATCCCGACGACTCATCGTATTGAGAAAAAGAGCAATGGTTGTATCATAGGCTGAGAATTATGGGACACTGAACAGAAACGAAAAGAATATGCGTGTGGTTAGGTCTCACTTGAGTAAGACGTAACCAAATCTCAGTCAAGTGACGTAACATGTAAAAAAGAACAAAAAAAATCTAAAGAGAAATTTTTGCACATACCTCAATGTAAAATATCATGAATATAACATCGATTAAGACTTAATCAAGTCTCAGTCAACTGAAATTTAGCAAGACTGAAAGAATATATGGTGCAGCTACACGAAGAAATTGGAAAAACAAAGAATCCACCGGAGATTGTACGGCAAGAAACTTCGTGTCGGGAAAATCAATCTGAGGTTGAATGATTAGGAGGTGGTTGTACTCCCAGCCCACGGGGGATCAAATTTCCTGTTTTGATACTTGCGTGTCTAATAAAGGTGGAATATTCTTTCAGTGAGATGTGAAGTTTTCATCGATGGCGAGGTGTCTATAATGACTTCATCAATCTCAATATCTGCCGGCTCGGTCTCGCAGAATCAGGGGCACTCAGAGCATCTACAGCCGGACTTGCCAAATCCGGCACCCTATAGCCTGTGGGAGCGCCCAGGCGTGTCCGCGGACAGTGACCGGCAAGGTTGTCAGAATCGCGATTCTGTTATAAGATTCTACGACTTTACGATCCAAACTAACCCCTATGATTCTACGATTTTAGTTCTTAGAATCTACGTTTCTACGATTCTGATAGTGAAGATTCTATGATTTGCGATCCTACCATCAAAGCTCCGATTCGATTCAAAATCGCGATTCTGACAACCTTGTTGACCGGACAGTCCCAAATCGGCGCGTCTACAGCCGCGTATCGCATATCTGATACCCTATATCCTTACAAAATCATGCAACGTACTATGTATCATCAAACAAATTTTTTGATAGGAAACCTGATGGGAATCATTGCATGGAAAGCAAAAAAAAAACGCATACGCAATGATCTATCAATGGAAATGCATAGCAACGAGGGGAGAGTGTGTCTACGTACCCTCGTAGACCGTAAGCGGAAGCATTTCACAACGCGGTTGATGTAGTCGAACTTATTCGTGCTTCAGCCGATCAAGTACCGTACGCACGACACCTCCGCGTTCTACACACGTTCAGCTCGGTGACGTCACTCGCCTTCTTGATCCAGCAAAACGTCGAGGTAGTAGATGAGTTCCGTCAGCACGACGGCATGGTGAAGTGATCTTCGCAGGGCTTCGCCTAAGCACTACGAAAATATGACGGGGGTATAAATGGTGGAGGAAGGCGCCACACACGGCTAGCCAATTGTCTAGGGAGTGCTAGGGCGCCCACCCCACATATATATAGGTGGGAGGGAGAGGGAAGGTTGCCATGAGGCACCCCAAGTAGGCCGAATCCTACTTGGGGTCCTCCCCTTGGCCGCGCCCCCTGCCATGTTTGTCGGAGGGGGAAGGAAAGAGGGGGGGGGGGGAGAGGGAAGGAATGGGGAATCCTATTCCACTCTTTCCCTTCCCCTCTTTCCTTCTCCTCCTAGTCCGGCCCATATGGGGGCTGGTGCGTTTTCCCTCTTGGCCCATAAGGCCCATATCTTTTGCCGGGGTGCCCGGAACCCCTTTCGGTGGCCCGATAAGTACCTGGTACCCCCCGAAACACTTTCGGTGTCCGAATACCATCGTCCTATATATCAATCTTAACCTCTCGACCATTTCGAGACTCCTCGTAATGTATGTGATCTTATCCGGGATTCCGAACAACATTAGGTCACCAAATCACATAACTCATATAATACTATATCATCATCGAACGTTAAGCGTACGGACCCTACGGGTTCGAGAAGTATGTAGACATGACCGAGACACTTCTCCGGTCAATAACCAATAGTGGAATCTGGATGCCCATATTGGCTCTTACATATTCTACGAAGATCTTTATCGGTCGAACCGTTATGACAACATACGTAATTCCCTTTGTCCATCGGTATGTTACTTGCCCGAGATTCGATCGTCGGTATCTTCATACCTAGTTCAGTGTTGCTACCGGAAAGTCTCTTTACTCGTTCCATAATACATCACCTCGTGACTAACTCCTTAGTCGTTTGCTTGCAAGCTTATGATGTGTATTACCGAGAGGGCCCAGAGATACCTCTCCGATACTCGGAGTGACAAATCCTAATCTCGATCTATGCCAACTCACCAAACACCTTCGGAGATACGTCTAGAGCATCTTTATGATCACTCTGTTACGTTGTGACGTTTGATAGCACACAAGGTATTCCTCCGGTATCCATGAGTTTCATAATCTCATAGTCGAAGGAATATGTATTTGTCATGAAGAAAAAAATAGCAATAAACTGAACGATCAATATGCTAAGCTAACAGATGGGTCTTGTCCATCACATCATTCTCCTAATGATGTGATCCCGTTATCAAATGACAACATATGTCTATGGTTAGGAAACCTACATCTTTGATCAACGAGCTAGTCAAGTAAAGGCTTACTAGGGACACGGTATTTGTCTATGTATTCACACATGTATTTAAGTTTCCGATCAATATAATTCTAGCATGAATAATAAAACTTTATCATGAATAAGAAAATATAAAATAACAACTTTATTATTGCCTCTAGGGCATATTTCCTTTAAAACCGACAACAAACGGACATAAATACACATATAAACATCACTAAAAGTGAATCACAGTTCAACGTCCAGCAAATTCTAACTAGTTAGTACTACGAGTTAGATTATATAAACGAAGACGATGGCAGAGTTTCACCACTTCCTCGTCGACCCTTTACCCTTCTGGTCGGCGGCGCTGTTGTAGACGTCCGCGGCAGGAGGTGCGTCGTCGTGGAGCCGTCATTGTCGTCGCCGTTGTCGGAGGAGGAAGATGAGATGACGATGTAGCCCTTCAAGCGTCGGATGATGCAGTCCTGCTTGCGCTTGATCTTGGCAACCCTCACCGCCTCCACCCCCTCCCGCTCGGACTGCTCAATGCCGAGCCGGAGCGCCTTGGCATTGATCCTCCGGAGCCGTCGGGCCTCCGTCTTCACTGTCATAAGTGATCGATGGTACATCCACACGAGACGCTCATCCTCGTTGGGCACCGCCAACATCACGTGGCGGCGGCGAGAGGAAGACTGCGCAGCCACGTCCGACGCGGTCCCATCTCCCTTGCCTTCCGCCTCCCGCGGCGGGTGGCGTGCACCTCCGATTCTGGAGTGCGTATCCACGGCACCGGCGGAGTGCGCACTAGAACCCACCGCTGCTCGCGCGGAGCAGCGACCGAAGGTGGAGGAGGTCGGCGGACAGGCGCCGCCGATTGAGCTACCCTCACACATCCGCGTGCAGGGCGGGGGTCCAGCGCCGACGTCGGGGTTGCGGTTGTGGGCAACAGGCGGCGTCACACCTGAACCGGAGTTACCACCCGTGTCCACCCGCGAGCGCTCCAGCGCGATGCGGAGGGCCAGCTCGTCCTTGTCTCCGGCACCATCGCGGAGGAAGGCATCCCAGTCTTCATCGCCGGAGCCGTGGAAGTGGCTGCCGGTGCAGCGGTGCTGAATATGGTCACCGACGCTCGGGAGTTGACAGAGTGGAGTGGAGTGAAGTGAGGCTAAGGTTTGGTTCCGGATGGGGATTTTGTGGGGTCGGAGTGGGCCAGAGATGGGCCGGGCGGATGTGGCGGACGCGCCCGGGCCACCTCATATCCGCCCTACATTTGGGTTGGATATGGGGGATGCCGGTAAGGCCGGTGTTTGTTTGAGGCTTACGGTTGGTTCGGTTTTTTGTGACCGACCAGTGATTGTTCCGTCCGCTCCAAGCGTTTGAGATCGGTTTGAGAAGCCCGGCTGTAGGTGTTCTCATATAAGTATGATGTGCATGTGTGACATTTATATGGATGAGTATGTGTGCACATAAGGACATGGCAGGTGGAACCCTACTTTCCGATGTGTCCTTGAGTCTGTCCATTCCAATCTGCTGGGAATTCCCAATTATTGTCCTCCCTCGATCGATGGTCCTCCACATCTGATGAAACAGAGTATATATGCGACATCTATGGATCGGTGTTTATGATGTACTCATGTGTAGTGTCCATCAAGTTTCACGCGTCAAAAGAAACTACGAGATAGCATACCGCCCCTGAGAAAGCAGAAACATGGGACAGTATACCTCTTGCGCGCTTCACTTCAGATCGCTTTGCAAAGATATGCTACATGTGATCAGATGATGATACAACTATTATTATTTTCCGTGTGATGATACAAATACTTTTTTTTAGAAAAGGAGGATGCACCCCGGCCTCCGCATCTGGACGATGTATACAACCACTTTATTAATTATTAAGCACAAAATACCTTATAAAGTACTTCTTCCATTTCACAATGTAGTGCTTCTTCTATCTCCATGCTTTAACTTTGACCGTAAATTTAACTACGAAGACCGATTGCGGCGGGAGCAAAAATTATATCAGTGAATTCGTCTTCGAAAGAAGTTTTCGGTTATATAATTTTTTCTCCAGTCGCAGTTGGTCTTGTTGATTAAATTTATGGTCAAAGTTGGACCTCGGGAAGCGCAGGCGCACTATATTTTGGAATGGAGGGAGTAGTACATCAGTGAGCCTCAAGCCACCATCTAGGTAACATCTGTCGCTACTCCTACCCCTTGATGCAGTGGTGCCGAATGTCCGAGCCTAATACCAAACAAACATCGCACCAAAACCTAACATCTAATGCCGGATGCCCCATCCTAGCCACATACCGGGACCGGGTCACACGCCGGTCCGACGCACTCACCGGGGCTGCAGTCGCCTTCTTCCACCGATCCATCTCTAGAGCAAGTACTGACGCACAGACCTTGACAGGCCTGCCGTCGACGCCACCATGGCGCCAGACAGCTCGACCACCCTGCGCTCGTCCATCCAGCCGCATCCGTCGTCGATATGCAGCTGCACCATGCTGCCACCACTCATCGTCAATGACGCGGTAGATACAACGCCCCACCACCTGGCAACCTCCACACCATCGCCACTGCTGGAGCTACTCGGAGCCCACCATCCACAACATCTCTCCCCCGAACAGCAGCTCCTCCCAAGACGGCGCCTCCATGGAGGATACGACGCGCAGGACGCCGCCGCCGCCCAATCCAGACTGAATTTTGGACTTTCGTCCGGGAGGGGTTCGGGGGTGGATAGGGGGGGACCTTGGCTTCGCCTCCAGGAAGGGTAACGACGTCAAGTGACGTCGCCGATGCCGGGCCGAACACGCCGACCAAAGTTTCCTCTGGTCCCCATCCTATGCCACCAAACCTCCGTGTACTTCGGATCCGACAAGCCACAATCCGAAACCCACGAAGATGAAAGAGCCATGGGGCTCAACCCACCAGAAAAGAGGATCGAGAAGAACTCCTTGTAGATCTCCAGACGCCGAATCCAACGATCCGACGTGGCCAGCGACGATCATCACCACCCCGCGGCGGCCGACGGAGTCCGAAGAAAGGATCTAGATGGATCCGATCTGGATCCGGCGACACCCGCGACCACCGGTCAGGCCTACGCAGCCACCACCTCACGACACGCAGGTCGCCACCGCCGCGCCGCGCACGACGCCGATGGGAGACCCGCCCGCCGCGCCGCCGGACCCCACGTTCGCCCGGCGTTCCTCTGAATCCCGTTGTCCCGCGCCAGTCAAGATGGAGAGGATGGGGAGAAGCCCCGCCGCCGCCCAGCCGGCCAGGCTTCGCCTGACGGCGCTATGGACGACGACGAGGAGGGGGAGAGGAGGAGGAGACTCGAGGGAGGGGGGGGGGGGGCGAGGGGCATGCCAACCACCCATTCCCACCGGATTGATGAAAGTCAGCAATGGCATTATGACTTTATGAGCATGAACGCGAAGAACTGAAGATAATCCCAAAATAAATATAAAAAATAAACCAAAAAAATTGCAACACTTTCAACGCATTCGCTTGTCACATGGCACCACCATTTGTGAAACATACAGAACCTTGAATTTCTTATAAGAAAACACAATTCTCCTCCATTTTCTCATGGTATGTCTGTTCCTTGGGCAGATCTCCACCTGTCCTATTCCTAGGATACTCAGGCACGTGAGGCCCAGCTCACCACCAGACTAAATTACTAATCGATTATCTTAAGCACTCGGATAGCATGCCGTACTAGCTTTGTCCGTGCTAGTCTGCCAACAATACCTAATTCTGGTATGACCAGTGGCCCTACCCCTCCCCTGTACTTCACTGGTTATTATATTATTATAAAACAATCGCTAAACATTCTTCAGAGCCAAGCAATCCTACGTGGAATTCTTTGGGGTCAGCAACCTTTTCCTTCTTTGGATTTCTTAGTGGCGCCGTGCTTATCTTTTAGCCTGGAATGATCTCTGCACCGGTATCTACTCCATCCAGGTTCCAGGCATGTACTACTACATGATAAAGGGTCTCGTTTTCTGGAAGAGAAAGACGTAGCGCACCTGTGCACAGTCATATTCGTCGCACAAACCGTGTGAGGGGGAAGTTTCCTTTCACTCTTTTTCTGATTCAAATGAAACTTCCAGGGTTAAAGGTGAGTGAAAAAGGTTGGCAGAGATTATGTAAAACCAAAGAAAGCAAAAGGGTGGCGCTGCTCCCGGTGTGGTGTGACTTCTTTGGAGAAGTAGTAAATTGTGTCATGTGGATCCCTTCAACTATAAGATTTGCCATCGTTGCATAACATGTCTTAGCATGGATCCTGACATCAGATTAGCATATAAGATATTTAACGAGTACATTGAAATTTTTGGTGATAATAATTGAATTAATGATCTCAATTGGTGATTAACATATGGTTTTGATCGCTTGGAAATATAAAGCCATCAGCGTAGGAAAAGACGTTAGGCGAGGCGGTCGGCCTTTGCCTAGTGCCTAGGCGGTGCCTAAATGCCTTAGATATAACGTAGGCGGTCGTACAAGTTTGACCATCAGGGGTTTATTTCAGGTATTATATGCATATAGACGGACGATTAGCTATTGTACATCGGAATATGGTTGATTGGACCATTTAGCCTGTCAATGTGATATAGAATGATTTCTCACTAGACGATTTTTCGTTTGCCTTGCCTAGAGTTATGCTTATGCCCTTAGCGATGTGTTTGGATGTGGCCTCACGCTAAGTGTGTGTAAGCACAACCTAAGCATCTCATTTTCCAACAGAGCTAGCCAGTAATTCATACATTTATGCAAAGCTTGTGACTATCATGTTGGCTGATGTCATTTATTTACCGGTGAAACCTAAAATGTAACAAGCCCATCAATTAATCGAAGAAAATGATGCAAATAATCATTTTATGTTTAAATTGCACCAACCCAATATGGATGACGATTTCACCTCTTAATTTTCTTTGAAATCACTCCAAATCTCTTGGTGCCACTCTAAGGGTTAAAACAACAAGAAATGGATTATCCAAAATCATCCTATGCACAACTGACATCTTAATAACATTTTTAACCATCAAAGACATGGATATATTTATCTATGCCAAACTTGGATCAATAGTGATCATCGGCGGCACCATCTCCATATAGGTGAAGTGATGTATGAGACCCCGCCACATGTATATTTGATAGCTTTAGAAAGTAGCTCGCCACCAAATAATGAAGATCATGGAATATATGCAGTTAAAAGTTGTAGAAGAATTCCAATTAATTTTCAAAAGTTACCATTAATAACCCTTAATTTTCATTAGGATCCCGCTGCAACAGGAAGGTAGGACAAAAGATGGTGTGCAAGTTTTTTTTGCAAGCATGTACAACTACATACAGAATACATGCCTATATACGACTGATGAATCAGATCTAGTTTGTTGTCAAATTGTGTTACGATTATTACATAATTGATTATGTCAATGTAACATCCATTATTCACTCACATGCCTACGGTTTTCATAATTGTTGCTCTCTTTAAGTCACTTTTGTGCTTGGCAATTGCTGTGAAGTATTGCTTGTGTTACCACTCTACAATCACACTATAATCACTACATCGCTTTTGCTACTAATAAACTCTCTCAAGCAAGTATTTGTTTCCAAGTGTAGTTGATTTGACAACTCAACTGCCAAGGCCAATGACATCACCAACACTCAGTTCATCATCGAAATCATCATCTCCACCAACACGATCTCCGTCACCAACCTTAGTTCATCCATCTATGTAACATATATAACCTCAGATCGGTTGCTGAGACTACTTCTATGTGTTGATTACATCTTGTAGTTGATGCTTAGGAGTTTTATCGGTGAAGAATTATTATGTTCAGATTGTTTACCATCCATTCATACCCACTGATCATGACCCATATGATATCTTGTGAGTATATTCTTTAGTTCTTGAGGATATGAGAGAAATTTTGTTGCTAGTAATCATGTGAAGTCAAATACCGTTTAATATTTTGATTTTATGTTGTGGTGTTATGTGAACTTCGACTACTGATACGTCTCCAACGTATCCATAATCTTTTATTGTCCCGTGCTATTATAGTATAAATATTGGATGTTTTATATGCATTTAAATGTCATTATATATCATTTTTTGGGACTAACCTATTAACTTAGTGCCAAGTGCCAGTTGCTATTTTTTTGCATGTTTTTGGTTTTCCAGAATATCAGTACCAAATGAAGTCCAATTACCATGAAACATTTTGGAGATTTTTTCTGGACATAAGAGACCCTGGAAGTTTCAGAAGAGGTCCAGAAGATGAAAGAGTAACCCACAAGGCACCAAGGCGCGCCTAGGGGGTAGGCGTGCCCTGGTGGCTTGTGGGGCCCACCTGCATCCGTTTGACCTAATTTCGTCTCTATAAATTCTCTAAAATCAGGAAACCAATATAGAGCCACCCAAAATACTTTTTCCGCTGCCGCGAGTTTCTGTTCTCGAGAGATCCCATCTGGAGGCCTTCCCCGGTACTTTGCCGGAGGGGGAATTGACCACAGAGGGGCTCTACATCCACCTTGCTGCCCTTCCGATGATGTGTGAATAGTTTAACACAGACCTATGGGTCCATAGCTAGTAGCTAGATGGCTTCTTCTCTCTCTTTGATCTTCAATACAATGTTCTCCTTGATGTTCTTGGAGTTCTATTCGATGTAATCACGCTTTGCGGTGTGTTTGTTGGGATCCGATGAATTGTGAGTTTATGATCAGATTATCTATGAATATTATTTGAGTCTTCTCTGAACTCTTTTATGCATTATTATAGCTTTGTATTTCTCTCTGATCTATCGATTTGGTTTGGCCAACTAGATTGATTTTTCTTGCAATGGGAGAGGTGCTTTGTAATGAGTTCAATCTTGCGATGATATATATCCCAGTGATAGAAAGGGACAAGACACGTATTTGTATTGTTGCCATTAAGGATAAAAAGATGGGGTTTATTCATGCATGATTTTACTTTGTCTACATCATGTCATTTTCTTAAGGCGTTAATCCGTTCTTTATTAACTTAATACTCTAGATGCATGCTGGATAGCGGTCGATGTGTGGAGTAATAGTAGTAGATGTAGGTAGGAGTCGGTCTACTTGTCTCGGACGTGATGCCTATATACATGATCATTGCCTTGGATATCGTCATGATTATTCGTTTCTCTATCAATTGCCCAACAGTAATTTGTTTACCCACCGTATGCTACTTTCAAGAGAGAAGCCTCTAGTGAAAACTATGGCCCCTGGGTCTAGTTTTATCATATACTAAAATCCAAAAACACCTTGATGCATTTTTCTTTACTTTATTTTATTTTGTGTTTTATTTATCTATCTATCACTACGAGATTTGACTCTTGCAATTAACCGCCAAGGGATTGACAACCCCTTGTTTGCGTTGGGTGCAAGTATTTGTTATTTTGTGTGTAGGTACTGCTAATGAGGTGTTGCTTGGTTCTCCTACTAGATTGATAACCTTGGTTCTTAACTTAGGATAATACTCATCTCTACTGTACTACATCATCCTCTCCTCTTCGGGGAAATCCCAATGTAGCTCACAAGTAGCAGGAAGAATTTCTGGCGCCGTTGACCGGGAGACATCATCAACATCTATCAAGTACCATTGCATAAACTTTCATATCCTTCATTTACATTATTTGCCATTTGCCTCTCACTTTCATCTCCCCCACTTCTAAAACGTTTTCAAAAAAATACAAAAATATTTTCCATTTCATTTTTGCTTGTCTGTTTGTTTGTTTGCCTAGTCACGATGTCTTGAGAAAATACAAAATTGTGTGATTTTTCTAATACTAGTAATAATAATTTTATTAGTACTCCAATTGCTCCTCCCGCCACTAGTGTGGAGTCTTGTGATATTAATGCCACTTTGCTAAATCTTGTTATGAAAGAATAATTTTTTGGTAATCCTAATGAAGATGTTGCATCCCATCTTCACACTTTCATTGAATTGTGTGATATGCAAACGAAAAAAGATGTGGATAATGATATTTTCAAATTAAAATTATTTCCGTTCTCGCTACAAGATCATGCTAAAACTTGGTTTTCATCCTTGCCACAAAATAGTATTGATTATTGGGATAAGTGTAAGGATGCTTTTATTGCCAAGTATTTTCCTCCCGTGAAAATTATTTCTCTTAGAAATCAAATTATGAATTTTAAGCAACTTGAGCATGAAAATTTTCCCAATCTTGGGAGAGGATGAAATTAATGGTAAGAAATTGGCCTACTCATGGTTTAAGTTTGTGGATGATCATACAAAAAATTTATGTGGGGTTGAACTTTGTTTCTAGAAATCTTTTAGATTCCGCCATGGGAGGTACCTTTACGGAAATCACATTAGGAGAAGCCAACAAATTTCTTGACAATATTATGGCAAATTATTCACAATGGCATACTGAAAGAACTCCTACTAGTAAAAAATGTGAATTCTGTTGAAGAAATTAGTGCTTTGAGTGATAAAGTAGATGCGCTTATGAAAAAGGTTGCTAGTAAAAGTGCTCATATTTATCCTAATTATGTGCCATTGTCTACTTTGATTGAGGAAAATAATGACCCCGTAGATGTGAATTTTGTCTCGCAAAACAATTTCAATAGTAATGCTTATAGAGGTAATTTTAATCCTAGGTTGTTCCTTGGAAATTCCTCTAATAATTATGGCAATTCCTATGGCAATTCTTATAGTAATAATAATAGGATCCCCTCTAATCTTGAAAATAATATTAAATAATTTATTAATGCTCAAAAGGTTTTCAACACTACGATAGAAGAAAAATTGAGTAAACTTGATGATATGTAGGAGTATGGATAGAATTGTTCATGATGTGGAAAATCTTAAATCTTAAATCTAAAATTTTGCCACCCAAGATTGATATTAATGAAACAATTAAAACTCTTTATGTCTCCATGGATGAAAGTAAAGAAAGAACTGCTAGGTTGAGGGCTAAGCAAGTATTCTTAGAAAAAGCGATTCCGCCCGGTTTTTATCGCAGTAATGATGAAGATATTAAAATGATTGGTGTAACACCCATTGAATCTTTGTTTAGTAATATTAAACTTGATGAAAAGGGGACTGAAGAAGAGTTAACTTTAGCTGTAAGGTGTCCCCATAGTTCAGAGGGTGAAAATCTTTAATGAAAAATTGATAGAAGTCAATTTGGAGAGGTAAAAACTTTAATAGAAATGTGCCCACTCTTTTGTATTTCAAGGACTTTAATTATGATAGTTGTTCTTTAATTGAGTGTATTTCCTTGTTGCAATCCATGCCAAATTAACCCAATGCTTATGAACAAAATAAGGCTTTTACTAAACATATTGTAGAAGTGATGATGGAAGCTTTAGAAGAAAAGCTAGAATTGGAGTTTTCAATACCTACGAAATTATATGATGAGTGGGAACCTACCATTAAAGTTAAAATTATAAATTATGAGTGCAATGCTTTATGTGATTTGGGTGCTAGCATTTTCACAATACCAAAATCTTTATGTGATGTGCTAGGTTTTACCAATATGGATGAATGTTCTCATAATTTGCACTTAGCGTATTTCACTATTAAGTAACCTTTGGGTAGAATAAATAATGTTCTTATTCGTGTAAATAGGACCCGTTGATTTCATTGTTCTTGATATTGATTGCAATCTGTCTTGTCCTATAATATTTTGTAGGCTTCCTACGAATCATAGGTTATATTATTGATATGAAAGAAGGGAATATAAAATTTCAACTTCCGTTAAAGAAGGTTATGTAAGACTTACCTAGAAGAGAATTAAGCCACCATATGAATCTATTATGAGGGCCACTGTTGGGGATATGACTATTGGATATGACCCGCCCAGGAGGGGCCTGGTTATCCCAATGGCGGTCCATCTCCTTGAAGCCCAAGAGTATATTAAAGATGGCGGTTCATAAGACATGCTAGTTAAAAGGGCCCAAGCCCGAAGGCGGCTTAAGGCCCGTAAGTGTAAACCGCCATATATGTATGACTTGTATTGTAAGGCATGTAAGATAAGTCACCGAGCCGGACACTTTTGTATGAGCCGGCCGGGACTCTGTAGGCCGCAGGGCGTCAACCCATGTATATAAGGGGATGACCCGACAGCGGCTTAGGGCAAGAAACTACATATCGAAAGCCAGGCAAAGCGTATTTGCTCCCCGGTAATCGAAACCCTAGCAATACCACCTCAAACTGGATTAGGCTTTTACCTTCACTGCAAGGGGCCGAACCAGTATAAACTCCTCCTATTCTTTGTCCCGTTTAACCCCTTTAAGCTAATCACGTCGCAATGGCTCCACAACTAAGTCCTTCCACGAGGACATCTGTCGTGACAATTCCGCGACAATTGGTGCCCACCGTGGAATATAAGTCCCAAGCCTTTTGCAAGCAACAACACTTGGCACTTGGGGGCTAATGCCTGCCGAAAAATTTATTCATAAATAACGGCTCATGTGAATAAGTCCCAAGCACTTTGCAAGCAAGACTACTTGGCACTTGGGGGCTAATGCACATCGCTTGTGTCTTCCTACTATTTTATGATGACCTGGTTGTGCTGTAAACAATCACAGCCGGTTCATGGGGGCTACACAGATAAGCTTTCATTTTTAAACAATGGTAAATAGGACCGGCTTATTCATACTAATTAAACCGGCCCTTGGGGATGACGGATGCAATGCTAAATTGTTTAAACACCCGGTTTAATTCTAACTATGACAACCGGCCTTGGAAGGATTCTACTATAGATGCTTATGGATTATTCTAAGTCTACATCATATTCAATCTTATCATAACCAGTAGACTTGGGGGCTGGCAGGATGAACATAACTTATTTAAAGCCGGAAGTCATACCTCATACTTTTGATGCATCTGCTTCACCATATCGATTTCAAGATCACGGCTGGAGTGTACTTGGTTGAGGTAGCCAGACAGAATTTCACTGCTGCTCAATTATGCATAGTGGGAGACATCAAACCTCACTTTCCGCCTCTCAATAACCTCTTGCTTGGCGAAGTGCTTGGCCAAGACAGTTGGATTTCCCGGTTCTGTAAAACCGGTGCCAGTGATCAGAATGTCATCAGCATGAGTCTCTGATGGCTTAAGCGAGCTTGATGGTTTAGTGTTCAAAGAGTCAGTATTGGTCTGATCAACGAAGAGGTCAGGAATTTCAGGTGGAGCGTCAGAGGCAGGTTCTTCTGGCTGTTTTTCTGAGACTTCGGGTGCAGAGACTTGCTGCTCCGTTTCAACAACTTCAGGTGCCTCGGTTGGTTTGGTCACCTTTGCCTTCTTACTAGGCTTTGCTTGTCCGCTACACGAGTTGTGAAAAGTCAGTATAATTGTATGAATGTAAAGAAGTACAGAGTAAAAAGTAATTGTCGTTACCCAGGGGCAGTCTTGAAAGCCGGCAGCTGGGTCTGTGATGAGTCGCCAGAGGAAGAGCGAGAAACTTCCTGGTAGTTTGAATCAGAGGAATTGGGTGGCTGGCGAAAGAAACCCGTCAGCGGGTAAAAAGAAGTTAAGTTTGGGAAGACCTCATTTTGGCGTTTCCGTGGAACTGGAGTATTCGGTAAGCCGGAGGATAATTCTTCACCTCCGATGTTCTGAGTCTGGCGCTAGTTCTCGTGCTGCTGGTGCTTCAAAAGAAAGTGAAAATATTACTTTCTGGGTTACTCGTCGAATTTTTTGTCTTGGCAAATGTGCTGAGCCGGAGGGAATAATAGTTACCTCTTCTTCAACTGCTTGGCTGGCCCCCTATCATCCTGAGAGTAATCAATGCCAATAAGATAATTGAAAAAGGAGCCAAGCGAGTCAAGGGCTACCTTTGACTTAGAGGTGTCGTCTAGATCAAACATGGTGGAGGCGCTTGGTTTCTTCTTAGTTTTCTTAGAGGTTCTATTGGTGTTTTTCCTGGCGGCTTTCTTCACAGCCCTGGCCTTCTTGGCGGCTTCATGATCATATTTCTTCTTCCAAAAGTCAGAGTCAGCCTAAGAAAGGTCATCAAAGCTAGGTTAATAAAGTGTTTAAATGATGAGTTAAAAATACGAAAATTGGAGACTTACGTCTGGTGGCGGGTTAAGTTTGCAGAAAGGATTCAGACCCACTTTGCCACAGTCTTCTGAATCTTCATTCGGAAGGGTCTTGGTCATTTCGGTGATTGCCTCGTCAGTCAAGCGTACAGAGTTGTGGCGCAGCGGATCCTTGATACCACTAGTGTAAGTACACATTAAGCTGGGCCGGCGGCTCAAAGGTATAATTCGCCAGGAGACCCAGCACCGAACCAAGTCAATGCCGGTTAAGCCGTTTCCCAACAGAGGTTTAACCTTCGCAGTGATGCGGGCAAGCTTTGCGCATTTGGCAGTGGTAAGCTTCTCAGGAAGAAGATGTTTTGGATCCAGGCGCTCGACACGATAACCCGACAATGGATTCTCGTCAGCTGGAGAGGTATCCTTGCAATAAAACCATGTCTGATTCCAGTCCTTGGGATGACTCGGCAAGCAAGCATAGGGGAAAATAGCATCTCTTCTTCGTTGAACTGAGATTGCGCCAAGTTCCAAGTTGGGTCCGTTTGTGAATTCGTTTTAGCGGTTCAAGTAAAAATATTCTCGGAATAGTTCAACACTTGGCTCCATTTGAAGGTATACTTCACAGAAGACTTGAAAGTTGCAAATGTTTGACACGGAATTGGGCCCAATGTCTTTCGAATGGAGTTGAAAGAAGTGCAGAACGTCTCGAAAAAATTTAGAGTCGGGTGGTGAGAAGCCTCGGTTCATATGGTCAGTGAAAACAATAACGTCACTATCCTTTGGTTGAGGTCTTTCTTCATCCGAATTGGGGGTGCGATAATGCATAACGTTCTTTGCTGGCAGATACCCGATTTTAACAAAATCCTGGAGAGTGCTTTCGGTAACAATGGAAGGAACCCAATTGCATGAGGTGGTTGTCTTCGACAGCATTGTGAAGGAGCCTAAAGGAAAGAAAGATTTTTGCTGGTTAAAATTGATTCATTAAGCCGGAAGTAAAGGATGCAATATATATTCAGAATGGTGGCTTAAATGGGGCCTAATGATATATGGGTAATTGTAAGCCGGTGATGTAAGCCGCCATGACCAGCACGGATACTCAAAATCTGACAAGAGCAAATTCTACTAAGTGTTGGGATAAACAGGTTCCACAGGTTGAAGCTATACGATTGGATCTGCAGCTGTTTAGAAAAATGAAATAAAATCTAAATTTAAGGTGGCGATGGCCGAAAAGTGGGGATGTCCAGATGAGATCTATTTGCAATGGGGATATATTCTGATATTAAAAATTTAGTGCTAAAGCTGCTACCGCACAAGATTGGCGTCGTTTTTCAGATCAAAACTATGAATCTAAGCAAGAAAAGAAAGAACGGTGGTGAACGCCGTTGAACAAGGAAGCCCTAAGATAGATCTATCAAGAAGAAAGGTGAAGGCTTACCGATGCTGATGGATAGCGGAGGGGCGTCGCGTCGTTCTGGTTCGTTCAGGGTGATGCAGTGGCCGGAGTTGACGCAGTGGATGAAGGTCGACGACGGCGGAGCTCGGGCGTGCAGGAGCGTTGCGAGGGGAGAGACGAAGGTGAGAAGGAAAGGGGGGAGAACGGAAAGAGGACCCATGGCCTTATTTATAGGACTGGAAGGATAAGTGGCCTGCGCGGGAATCGAGGAGACAAGAAAATGGATATGTGACGGTGCGGGCACCTCGATTTTCGGAGGATCATTAAAGGAAAAGATTTATTAAAGATTTGGGTTGTATGTAATATTAATGACAGGTGACGTCACGGCGGGTTACCGCAATTTTAGGAGATGACGTCATGGCGGGTTACAGATAACACATGAAGATGAAGAAGAATTTTTTCTAAGTGTTGAAGATTGACATGAACAAGTTCAAATCAACCCGGGGCCTAATGTTGGGGATATGACTATTGGATATGACCCGCCCAGGAGGGGTCGGGTTATCCCAATGGTGGTTCATCTCCTTGAAGCCCAAGAGTATATTGAAGATGGTGGCTCATAAGACGGGCTGGTTAAAGGGCCCAAGCCCGAAGGCGACTTAAGGCCCGTAAGTGTAAACCACCATATATGTATGACTTGTATTGTAAGGCATGTAAGATAAGTCACCGAGCCGTACCCGTTTTGTATGAGCCGGTCGGGAATCTGTAGGCCGCAGGGCGTCAACCCATGTATATAAGGGGACGACCCAGCAGCGGCTTAGGGCAAGAAACTACAGATCGAAAGCCAGGCAAAGCCTATTCGCTCCCCGGTAATCGAAACCCTAGCAATACCACCTCAAACTGGATTAGGCTTTTATCTTCACAACAAGGGGCCGAACCAGTATAAACTCCTCGTGTTCCTTGTCCTGTTTAACCCCTTTAAGCTAATCACGTCACAATGGCTACACAACTAAGTCCTTCCACGAGGACATCTGCCGTGACAATTCCACGACAGCCATCTATGCAATTAATTTGAAGGATGACAACACTTGAAACTATGCATTATGACTAGCTAGTGTTTGTGGATATAGAGGCTTGTGATACGTCTCCAACGTATCTATAATTTTTGATTGCTCCATGCTATTATATTATCTATTTTGGATGTTAATGGGCTTATTTTTACACTTTTATATTATTTTTGGGACTAACCTATTAACCGGAGGCCCAACCCAAATTATTGTTTTTGCCTATTTTAGAGTATCGCCGAAAAAGAATATCAAATGGAGTCCAAACAGAATGAAACCTTCGGGTGCTTTATTTTTGGAACAAACATGATCCAGGAGACTTGGAGTGGACATCAAGAATCAATCGAGGAGGCCACGAGGTAGGGGGACGTGCCCACCCCCTGGCGCGCCCTCCACCCTCATGGGCCCCTTGTTGCTCCACTGACCTACTTCTTCCTCCTATATATATATATATATTCACGTACCCCGCAAACATCTAGGACCACCACGAAAACCTAATTCCACAGCCGCAACCTTCTGTACCCAAGAGATCCCATCTTGGGGCCTTTTCCGA
Source organism: Triticum monococcum (assembly GCA_034509565.1). NCBI lineage: Eukaryota > Viridiplantae > Streptophyta > Magnoliopsida > Poales > Poaceae > Triticum > Triticum monococcum. Next base: position 578,291,164 of record CM067847.1, read on the forward strand.
AGCTCCACCGGACGGGGCATTGATCACAGAGGGCCCCTACATCAAGTCCATGGCCTCTCCGATGATGTGTGAGTAGTTTACTTCAGACCTTCGGGTCCATAGCTAGTAGCTCGATGGCTTCTTCTCTCTCTTTGGATCTCAATACAAAGTTCTCCTCGATTCTCTTGGTGATCTATTCGATGTAATATTCTTTAGTGGTGTGTTTGTCGAGATCCGATGAATTGTGGGTTTATGATCAAGTTTATCTATGAACAATATTTGAATCTTCTCTGAATTCTTTTATGTATGATTGGTTTATCTTTGCAAGTCTCTTCGAATTATCAGTTTGGTTTGGCCTACTAGATTAATCTTTCTTGCAATGGGAGAAGTGCTTAGCTTTGGGTTCAATCTTGCGTTGCTCGATCCCAGTGACAGAAAGGGAAACGACACGAATTGTATTGTTGCCATCGAGGATAAAAAGATGGGGTTTATATCATATTGCATGATTTTATCCCTCTACATCATGTCATCTTGCTTAAGGCGTTACTCTATTCTTATGAACTTAATACTCTAGATGCATGCTGGATAGCGGTCGATGTGTGGAGTAATAGTAGTAGATGCAGAATCGTTTCTATCTACTTGTCTCGGACGTGATTCCTATATACGTGATCATGCCTAGATATTCTCATAATTATTCACTTTTCTATTAATTGCTCGACAATAATTTGTTTACCCACCGTAATACTTATGCTATCTTGAGAGGAGCCACTAGTGAAACCTATGGCCCCCGGGTCTATTTTCCATCATACAAGTTTCCAATCTACTTTATTTTGCTATCTTTTAATTTCAATCTAAATCATAAAAATACCAAAAATATTTATCTTATTATTACCATCTCTATCATATCTCACTCTTGCAAGTGGTCGTGAAGGGATTGACATCCCCTTTATCGCGTTGGTTGCGAGGTTCTTATTTGTTTGTGTAGTTACGAGGTGACTCACACGTGGTCTCCTACTGGATTGATACCTTGGTTCTCAAAAACTAAGGGAAATACTTACGCTGCTTTACTGCATCACCCTTTCCTGTTCAAGGGAAAACCAACGCAGTGCTCAAGAGGTAGCAGCTTGCGACAACGGAACTTCTCATCTAGGGTTCTTTTCGATGTTTGGGGTATTTATAGGAATTTTTGGCGTCGGTCTCACACCAGGGGGTGCTTGAGGGGCCCACAAGCTAAGGGGGCGGCCCCCCCCAGGCTTGTGGCTCCCCCGGCCACTTTCTGGCCCAGCTCTGGTGCTTCGTGTGTCTCTTTTGGTCCATAAAAAATCCTAAGTCCCTGAAATCAGCAATATCACGAAGGCTACTTTGCATGCTTGTGTGCTAGTCACCACATTAATCACAAAAATGCATGGCATACACCCATGTAAAGATGGCATGGTATAGACCAAAACACATGTAGAGCTCATGTTCATATGAAGCACAAAACAAATGTAGCAAAATGACAAATGGACATACTCTGCTAAGAATCAGCACCTAACATTTTATGGCCCTCTCGCATCAACAATTTTGGCATCAAGATGGACTCTAACAAGCAAGTCACAATGGAACAAAATGAAGAGCACATCATGATGAACATTTTGATATATTGCACGCACAAAACGGAGCTACGGTCATGAAGTTATGGCATGTTGAACAAGGGCTAAAAATGTTAGGGGGGAAAGGACTTGGTGGAAACGACCTCTCCGAAATAGATCTAGGGTTCGCCGGCGCGCTTCCCGAGGATCGCCGGAACTTCACCGGATGAGCTGTCGGAGAGAAGGGTGACGATGGAGAGACGTGGGGACACCGGATCCGGGTCGGGGGGAGGCAGAGGCGGCGACCTGCGGCGCAAGCGAGCTCGCCGGAGTGTGGCGCGGGGTCGACGGCGGCGAGCTGCGTCGGAGCCGCGGGCGGTGAGGAGCGCACGCGCGGTGAAGCTTCGGGCACTGGGCGGCGGACGCGCGGCCTCGGGCGGGCTCGTCCACGGGCGACGGCGGCGGGGACCGGGCTTGGGAGGGCCGGATTTGGGTAGCGGCAGGCCCGACGGCGCGACACGTGGCAAGGCGTGAGTGGACGAGGGGACGGCGGTGGACATGTCCGGCGCCGGTGGACGCATCTGGTGGCGGCGGGAGGAGCTAGACTAGGGTTTGGACCCGAAAATTCGAAGGGGATCCCATATTTATAGGTAGGAGGAGTTTGGAGCGTCCAAATGAGGTGTACTTTTCGGCCACGCGATTGTGATCCGACGATGGAGGAAATGCAATAGGTTTGGATGGGTTATTGGGCCACTTTGGAGGGGTGTTGGGCTGCAACACACACGAGGTCTTTACGGTTCCCCGGTTAACCGTTGGAGTATCAAACGGACTCCAAATGGCATGAAACTTGACAGGCGGTCTACCAGTGGTGTTCCAAGGCCGCTTGGAAAATCTCGGTCCATTCCGAGAAAGTTTAACACCTGCACACGAAAAGAGCCAAAAGGGGCGCCGGAGGACATAGGAGTGTCGGATTGCAAAACGGACAACGGGGAAAAGGCTTGGATGCATGAGACGAACACGTATGCAAATGAGATGCACATGATGACATGATATGAAATGCATGCATGAACAAAATGCAAAACGAAGACAAAACCCAACCACGAAGGAATCTCATAATTTAAAGCCGAAAATGGCAAGAGTTGGAGTTACAATTATGGTAAGTTACATCCGGAGCGTTACACTCTGTTCTTATGAACTTAATACTCTAGATGCATGCTCGATAGCGGTCGATGTGTGGAGTAATAGTAGTAGATGCAAAATCGTTTCGGTCTACTTGTCTCGGACGTGATTGATACGTCTCCAACGTATCTATAATTTCTTATTGTTCCATGTTATATTATATTATGTTTTGGAAATTATTGGGCTTTATTATACACTTCTATATTATTTTTGGGACTAACCTATTAACCGGAGTCCCAGCCCAGAATCGCTGTTTTTTTGCCTATTTTAGGGTTTCGCAGAAAAAGAATATCAAATGGAGTCCAAACGGAATGAAACCTTCGGGAACGTGATTTTCGGAACGAACATAATCCAGAGGACTTGGACCCTACGTCAAGCAATCAACGAGGAAGGCACGAGGTAGGGGGGGGCGCCTAGCCCCCCCCCCCCCCCCCAGGCGTGCCCTCCACCCTCGTGGGCCCCCTGTTGCTCCACGACGTACTCCTTCCTCCTATATATACCTATGTACCCCCAAACTACCAGATACAGAGCCAAAACCCTAATTCCACCGCCGTAACTTTCTGTATCCATGAGATCCCATCTTGGGGCCTTTTCCGGAGCTCCGCCGGAGGGGGCATCGATCACGGAGGGCTTCTACATCAACACCATAGCCTCTCCGATGAAGTGTGAGTAGTTTACATCAGACCTACGGGTCCATAGTTATTAGCTAGATGGCTTCTTCTCTCTTTTTGGATCTAAATACAAAGTTCTCCCCCTCTCTTGTGGAGATCTATTCGATGTAATCTTCTTTTGTGGTGTGTTTGTTGAGACCGATGAATTGTGGGTTTATGATCAAGTTTATCTATGAACAATATTTGAATCTTCTCTGAATTCTTTTATGTATGATTGGTTATCTTTGCAAGTCTCTTCGAATTATTAGTTTGGTTTGGCCTACTAGATTGATCTTTCTTGCAATGGGAGAAGTGCTTAGCTTTGGGTTCAATCTTGCGGTATCCTTTCCCAGTGACAGTAGGGCAGCAAGGCACGTATTGTATTGTTGCCATCGAGGATAAAAAGATGGGGTTTATATCATATTGCATGAGTTTATCCCTCTACATCATGTCATCTTGCTTAAAGCGTTACTCTGTTCTCTTGAACTTAATACTCTAGATGCATGCTGGATAGCGGTCGATGTGTGGAGTAATAGTAGTAGATGCAGGCAGGAGTCGGTCTACTTGTCTCGAACGTGATGCCTATATACATGATCATACTTAGATATTCTCATAACTATGCTCAATTCTGTCAATTGCTCAACAGTAATTTGTTCACCCACCGTAAATACTTATGCTCTTGAGAGAAGCCACTAGTGAAACCTATGGCCCCCGGGTCTATCTTCCATCATATTAATCTTCCAATACTTAGTTATTTCCTTTGCCATTTATTTTACTTTGCATCTTTATCATAAAAATACCAAAAATATTATCCTATCAGATCTCACTCTCGTAAGTGACCATGTAGGGATTGACAACCCCTTATCGCGTTGGTTGCGAGGATTTATTTGTTTGTGTAGGTGCGATGGACTTGTGCGCGGCCTCCTACTGGATTGATACCTTGGTTCTCAAAAACTGAGGGAAATACTTACGCTACATTGCTGCATCACGCTTTCCTCTTCAAGGGAAAACCAACGCAGTGCTCAAGAGGTAGCAAGAAGGATTTCTGGCGCCGTTGCCGGGGAGGTTCGCGCAAGACAAGTCAAGATTTGACTCCCGACAACGAGTCACTTGTGGCGCCGTTGCAAGTCAAGACATACCAAGTAACCATCACAAACCCTTATCTCCCGCATTACATCTCCCCCCACTTCACCCTTGCCGTTTTATTCGCCCTCTCTCTCCATCCTCCCTCTCTTTCTCTATTTGCCTCCTTTTGCCCCTTGCACTTTCTTCCGCTATGTCGGAATCAAAAAGGGTTGGGGGTTCTCTCCCGAGTTTTAGTACTTTGGAAAATCGTTCTATTCTCGCTAAACCCATAAATAAAGATGCTATGGAAAGACCTACCGGAGTTATCAATGAGAATCTTAATATTTTTGATGAAGATGATTCCGGAATTTTTCGTTATTTACTTGATGAATCTTTGAAAGACGCTTGGGATAGACTATTAAAGATCAAGGCTAGCTATGTGCCTCAATACCATATTTTAAGCATGTCTTAGATTCTATATTTGAAGAAGGTTTTCTTGAAGGGGATGCCGTAGACACTTATGAAAAGATGAAAACCATATTTGGGCACCCCATGAATGAGAAAGTTGAATCTACATCTCTTTTGCTCTCTTACCAAAACGAATCTATCAAAGAGATGAAGGCTAGCTTAGATACAAATTTCTGTAACGTACTTAATCTTTCTTATTCCATTAATAGCCATGTGCTTTATCAAAATAGAAAGATTAATTCCATAGATAGCAAGTTTTCTATTTTCTTCCCTAAAACCAAAGACACCTAGATCTATCCTTGCTTTTATGCCTAGCTAGGGGCGTTAAACGATAGCGCTTGTTGGGAGGCAACCCAATTTTATTTTTATTCCTTGCTTTTTGCTCCTGTTTAGTAATAAATAATTCATCTAGCCTCTGTTTTCTTTGTGTTTTTTGTGTTTAATTAGTGTTTGTGCCAAGTAGAACCGTTGGGAAGACTTGGGGAAAGTCTTTTTAATCTTTCTGTAAAAAAACAGAAACTTTAGCGCTCACGAGAATTGCTGCCATTTTTATTTGGAAAGTGATATTTAGTTAATTATTTTTGAATATCGTTAATAGATAAATTCCACACGTCCAGAAATTTATTTTAGAATTTTTGGGGTTCCAGATCTTGCGTTAGCTACATATTACTACAGACTGTTCTGTTTTTGACAGATTCTGTTTTTCGTGTGTTGTATGCTTATTTTGATGAATCTGTGGCAAGTAAAATAGTTTATAAACCATAGATAAGTTAGAATACAGTAGGTTTAACACCGATATAAATAAAGAATGAGTTCATTACAGTACCTTGAAGTGGTGTTTTGTTTTGTTTCGCTAACAGAGCTCACGAGATTTTCTACTTTAAGTTTTGTGTTGTGAAGTTTTCAAGTTTCGGGTAAAAGATTTGATGGATTATGGAACAAGGAGTGGAAAGAGCCTAAGCTTGGGGATGCCCATGGCACCCCAAGATAATCTAAGGACACCTAAAAGCCAAAGCTTGGGGATTCCCCGGAAGGCATCCCCTCTTTCGTATACTTCCATCGGTAACTTTACTTGGAGCTATATTTTTATTTACCACATGATATGTGTTTTGCTTGGAGCGTCTTGTATTATTTGAGTCTTTATTTGTTATTTTTACACAATCATCCTTGCTGTAAACACCTTTTGAGAGAGACACGCATGATTCGGAAATTGTTAGAATACTCTATGTACTTCACTTATATCTTTTGAGTTATATAGTTTTTGCTCTAGTGCTTCACTTATATCTTTTAGAGCACGTCGGAGGATTTGTTTTATAGAAACTATTGTTCTCTCATGATTCACTTAGATTATTTTGAGAGTGCTACAAAACAGCATGGTAATTTTCTTTAAGTGTGATTAGGCATTCAAGATTAATAAAAAATTTCTTACAAGTGTGTTGAATACTATGAGAAGTTTGATACTTGATAATTGTTTTGAGATATGGAGATGGTGATATTAGAGTCATGCTAGTTGAGTAGTTATGAATTTGAGAAATACTTGTGTTAATGTTTGTGATTCCCGTAGCATGCACGTATGGTGAACCGTTATGTGATGAAGTCGGAGCATGATTTATTTATTGATTGTCTTCCTTATGAGTGGCGGTCGGGGACGAGCGATGGCTTTTCCTACCAATCTATCCCCCTAGGAGCATGCACGTAATCCTTTGCTTTGATAACTTGTAGATTTTTGCAATAAGTATATGAGTTCTTTATGACTAAGGTTGAGTCCATGGATCATACGCACTATTCTTCCTTCCACCTTTCCTAGCCTCTCTAATACCGCGCACCTTTCGCCGGTATCATACACCCACCATATACCTTCCTCAAAACAGCCACCATACCTACCTACCATGGCATTTCATAGCCATTCCGAGATATATTTCCATGCAACTTTCCACCATTCCGTTTACTATGACACGCTCCATCATTGTCATATTGCTTTGCATGATCATGTAGTTGACATTGTATTTGTGGCAAAGCCACCGTTCATAATTCTTTCATACATGTCACTCTTGATTCATTGCATATCCCGGTACACCGCCGGAGGCATTCACATAGAGTCATATTTTGTTCTAAGTATTGAGTTGTAATTGTTGAGTTGTAACTAAATAAAAGTGTGATGATCATCATTTTTAGAGCATTGTCCCAGTGAGGAAAGGATGATGGAGACTATGATTCCCCCACAAGTCGGGATGAGACTCCAGACGAAAAAAAGAGGCCATAAAAAAGGCCCAAGTAAAAAATATTAGTGAATACTTATGCTCTCGAGAGAAGCCACTAGTGAAACCTATGGCCCTTGGGTCTATCTTCCATCATATTAATCTTCCAATACTTAGTTATTTCCTTTGCCATTTATTTTACTTTGCATCTTTATCATAAAATACCAAAAATATTATCCTATCATATCTATCAGATTTCACTCTCGTAAGTGACCGTGTAGGGATTGACAACCCCTTATCGCGTTGGTTGCGAGGATTTATTTGTTTGTGTAGGTGCGAGGGACTTGTGCGCGGCCTCCTACAGGGTTGATACCATGGTTCTCAAAAACTGAGGGAAATACTTACGCTACTTTGCTGCATCACCCTTTCCTCTTCAAGAGAAAACCAACGCAGTGCTCAAGAGGTAGAAGTGATGCCTATATACATGATCATGCCTAGATATTCTCATAATTATTCGCTTTTCTATCAATTGCTCGACGGTAATTTGTTTACCCATCGTAATACTTATGCTATCTTGAGAGAATCCACTAGTGAAACCTATGGCCCCCGGGTCTATTTTCCATCATACAAGTTTCGCATCTACTTTATTTTGCTATCTTTTACTTTCAATCTATATCATAAAAATACCAAAAATATTTATCTTATTGTTATCATCTCTATCAGATCTCACTCTTGCAAGTGGTCGTGAAGGCATTAACAACCCCTTTATCGCGTTGGTTGCGAGGTTCTTATTTGTTTGTATAGGTACGAGGTGACTCGCGCGTGGTCTCCTACTGGATTGATACCTTGGTTCTCAAAAACTAAGGTAAATACTTACGCTGGTTTACTGTATCACCCTTTCCTCTTCAAGGGAAAACCAATGCAGTGCTCAATAGGTAGCAAGGCCATGAAATCTGAGATGGGATCCATGTATGAGAACAAAGTATGGACTTTGATTGACTTGCCTAATGATCGGTGAGTCATTGAGAATAAATGGATCTTCAAGAGGAAGACGGACGCAGATAGTAGTGTTACTATCTACAAAGCTTGAATTGTCGCAAAAATGTTTTCGACAAGTTCAAGGTGTTGACTACGATGAGAGTTTATCACTCGTATCGATGCTTAAAAGTCTATCTGAGTCATGTTAGAAGTTGCCGCATTTTATGAAATCTGGCAAATGGATGTCAAAACTGCATTCCTTAATGGATTTCTTAAATGAAGAGTTGTATATGATGCAACCAGAAGGTTTTGTCGATCCTAAAGGTGCTAACAAAGTGAGCAAGTTCCAATGATCCATCTATGGACTGGTGCAAGCATCTCGGAGTTGGAATATATGCTTTGATAAAGTGATCAAAGCATATGGTTTTATACAGACTTGTGGTGAAGCCTGTATTTACAGGAAAGTGAGTGGGAGCACTACACCATTTCTGATAAATATATGTGAATGACATATTGTTGATCGGAAATAATGTAGAATTTTCTGGAAAGCATAAAGGAATGTTTGAAAAGATTTTTCCAAAGAAAGACCTCGATGAAGCTACTTACATATTGAGCATCAAGATCTATAGAGATAGATCAAGACGCTTGATATATTTTCAATGAGTACATACCTTGACAAGATTTTGAAATAGTTCAAAATGGAAAGGTCAAACAAGGAGTTCTTGCCTGTGTTGCAAGGTGTGAAGTTGAGTAAAGACTCAAAACCCGACCACGGAAGAAAATAGAAAGAGAATGAAAAGTCATTCCCTATGCCTCAGTCATAGGTTCTATAAAGTATGATATGCTGTGTACTAGACCTATTGTGAACCTCACCATAAGTTTGGCAAGAGGGTACAATAGTGATCCAGGAGTGGATCACTGGACAGCGGTCAAAAATATCCTTAGTGGAATAAGGAAATGTTTTTCGGTTATGGAGGTGACAAAGAGTTCGTCGTAAAGAGTTACATCGATGCAAGTTTTGACACCAATCTGGATGACTCTAAGTCTCGATCTACATACATATCGAAAGTGGGAGCAATTAGCTAGAGTAGCTCCGTGCAAAGCATTGTAAACATAGAAAATTTGCAAAATACATACGGCTCTGAATGTGGCAGACCCGTTGACTAAATTTCTCTCACAAGCAAAACAAGATCACTCTTTGGGTGTTAATCACATAGCGATGTGAACTAGATTACCGACTCTAGTAAACCCTATGGGTGTTAGTCACATGGAGATGTGAACTAATCACATAAAGATGTGAACTATTGGTGTTAAATCACATGACGATGTGAACTAGATTATTGACTCTAGTGCAAGTGGGAGACTGAAGGAAATATGCCCTAGAGGCAATAATAAAGTTGTTATTTATATTTCCTTATATCATGATAAATGTTTATTATTCATGCTAGAATTGTATTAACCGGAAACTTAGTACATGTGTGAATACATAGACAAACAGAGTGTCACTAGTTTGCCTCTACTTGACTAGCTCGTTGAATCAATGATGGTTATGTTTCCTAACCATAGACATGAGTTGTCATTTGATTAACGGGATCACATCACCAGAGAATGATGTGATTGACTTGACCCATCCGTTAGCTTAGCACGATGATCGTTTAGTTTGTTGCTATTGCTTTCTCCATAACTATACATGTTCCTATGACTGTGAGATCATACAACTCCCGAATACCGGAGGAACACTTTGTGTGCTACCAAACGTCACAACATAACTGGGTGATTATAAAGGTGCTCTACAGGTGTCTCCGATGGTGTTTGTTGAGTTGGCATGGATCAAGATTAGGATTTGTCACTCCGATTGTCGGAGAGGTATCTCCGGGCCCTCTCGGTAATGCACATCACTATAAGCCTTGAAAGCATTGTGACAAATGAGTTAGTTGCCAGATGATGCATTACGGAACGAGTAAAGAGACTTGCCGGTAACGAGATTGAACTAGGTATAAGGATACCGACGATCGAATCTCGGGCAAGTAACATACCGATGACAAAGGGAACAACGTATGTTGTTATGCGGTTTGACCAATAAAGATCTTCGTAGAATATGTAGGAACCAATATGAGCACCCAGGTTCCGCTATTGGTTATTTACCGGAGACGAGTCTCGGTCATGTCTACATAGTTCTTGAACCCGTAGGGTCTGAACGCTTAAAGTTCGGTGATGATCAGTATTATGAGTTTATGTGTTTTGATGTACTGAAGGTAGTTCGGAGTCCTGGATGTGATCACAGACATGACGAGGAGTCTCGAAATGGTCGAGACGTAAAGATTGATATATTGGACGGCTATGTTCGGACACCGGAAGTGTTCCGGATGGTTTCAGAGAAAACCGGAGTGCTGGAAGGGTTACCGGAACCCCCTGGGGAAGTATTGGGCCTGAGTGGAGAGAGAGGGCAGCGGCCCAGGAGTTGGCGTGCCCCTCCCATAAGGAGTCCGAATTGGACTAGGGGAGGGGGCGCGACCCCTCTTTCCCTCTCCCTCTCTTTCCTTCCTCCTTCCCCCTTCCTAGTAGGACTAGGAAAGGATGAATCCTACTCCTACTAGGAGGAGGATTCCTCCTCTCCTTGGGGCGCACTAAGGCCGGCCGGCCTCTCCCCTTTCTCCATTATATAGGGGGCCGGGGGCACCTAAAGGCACACAAGTTGATTGTTCCAAGCTGTGTGCGGTGCCCCTCTCCACCATAACACACCTCAATCATATCGTAGCAGTGCTTAGGCGAAGCCCTGCGTCGGTAGCAACATCATTACCGTCATCATGTCGTCATGCTGATGGAACACTCCCACAAAGCTCTGCTGGATCGAAGTTCAGGACGTCATCGAGCTGAACGCGTGCTGAACTCGGAGGTGCCGTGTGTTCGGTACTTGGATCGGTCGGATCGTGAAGACGTATGACTACATCAACCGCATTCTCATAATGCTTCCGCTTACGGTCTACGAGGGTACGTGGACGATACTCTTCCCTCTCGTTGCTATGCATCACCATGATCTTGGGTGTGCGTAGGATTTTTTTTTGAAATTACTATGTTCCCCAACACCCTCATCTTCGTACTCGCAGATGTCCTTCTACAAGTGGCCATCAACGATGCTTTCCACAAAAATCTTATTGAGTTTCCCTTCCCAACCCAGACCAGAAAGACTACCTGGTAATTCAATATGTAAACGATACAATAATCATGATGCCTGCTGACGAGCACCAAATTATCACTATCAAAGATGTTATGTCCTCGTTTGCAACCTCGATTGGCCTTCGAATAAAATTCCACAAATCAACCATAATTCTCATCAACTATGATGCTGCGGCCACAAAGAGAATTGCTGCCTTGCTGGGGTGTGTCATTGGCACCATGTCGTTCACTTACCTGGGCCTCCCCATTGGCACTACAAAACCACGAGTGCTTGATCTGATGCCGCTTATTGGTACGTCTCCAACGTATCTATAATTTATGAATTATTCATGCCATGTTTACAACAATTTTACATGGTTTTGGTATGATTTGATTAGAACTAACCCGGACTGACGATGTTTTCAGCAGAACTACCATGGTGTCGTTTTTTGTGCAGAAATAGAAGTTCTCGGAATGGGCGAAAATTTACGATGATTTTTTATGGACCAAAAGAGACCCACGAAGCACCAGAGCTGGGCCAGAAAGTGGCCGAGGGAGCCACAAGCCTGGGGGGCGTGCCCCCTGAGCTTGTGGGCCCCTCAAGCACCCCCTGGTGTGAGACCGACGCCAAAAATTCCAATAAATACCCCAAACATCGAAAAGAACCCTAGATGAGAAGTTTCGTTGTCGCAAGCTGCTACCTCTTGAGCACTGCGTTGGTTTTCCCTTGAACGGGAAAGGGTGATGCAGTAAAGCAGCGTAAGTATTTCCCTCAGTTTTTGAGAACCAAGGTATGAATCCAGTAGGAGACCACGTGCGAGTCACCTCGTACCTACACAAACAAATAAGAACCTCGCAACCAACGCGATAAAGGGGTTGTCAATCCCTTCACGACCACTTGCAAGAGTGAGATCTGATAGAGATGATAATAATAACATAAATATTTTTGGTATTTTTATGATTTGGATTGAAAGTAAAAGATAGCAAAATAAAGTAGATTGGAAACTTGTATGATGGAAAATAGACCCGGGGGCCATAGGTTTCACTAGTGGCTCCTCTCAAGATAGCATAAGTATTACGGTGGGTAAACAAATTATTATCGAGCAATTGATAGAAAAGCAAATAATTATGAGAATATCTAGGCATGATCATGTATATAGGCATCACGTCTCAGACAAGTAGACCGAAACGATTCTGCATGTACTACTATTACTCCACACATCGACCGCTATCGAGCATGCATCTAGAGTATTAAGTTCATAAGAACTGAGTAACGCCTTAAGCAAGATGACATGATGTAGAGGGATAAACTCGTGCAATATGATATGAACCCCATATTTTTATCCTTGATGGCAACAATACAATACGTGTCGTTTCCTCTTCTGTCACTGGGATCGAGCACGGCAAGATTGAACCCAAAGCTAAGCACTTTTCCCATTGCAAGAAAGATCAATCTAGTAGGCCAAACCAAATTGATAATTCGAAGCAAAGATAAACCAATCATACATAAAAGAATTCAGAGAAGATTCAAATATTGTTCATAGATAAACTTGATCATAAACCCACAATTCATCGGATCTCGACAAACACACTGCAAAAGAAGATTACATCGAATAGATCTCCAAGAGAATCGAGGAGAACTTTGTATTGAGATCCAAAGAGAGAGAAGAAGCCATCTAGCTACTAGCTATGGACCCGAAGGTCTGAAGTAAACTACTCACACATCACCGGAGAGGCCATGGAGTTGATGTAGAGGCCCTCCATGATCAATGCCCCCTCTGGCGGAGCTTTGGAAAATGCCCCAAGATGGGATCTCTTGGGTACAGAAGGTTGCGGCGGTGGAATTAGGTTTTCGTGGTGCTCCTGGATGTTTTCAGGGTACGTGGATATATATAGGAGGAAAAAGTGAAGGAAATATGCCCTAGAGGCAATAATAAAGTTATTATTTATTTCCTTATATCATGATAAATGTTTATTATTCATGCTAGAATTGTATTAACCGGAAACATAATACATGTGTGAATACATAGACAAACTTATTGTCACTAGTATGCCTCTACTTGACTAGCTCGTTAATCAAAGATGGTTATGTTTCCTAACCATGAACAAAGTGTTGTTATTTGATTAACGAGGTCACATCATTAGTAGAATGATCTGATTGACATGACCCATCCCATTAGCTTAGCACCTGATCGTTTAGTATGTTGCTATTGCTTTCTTCATGACTTATACATGTTCCTATGACTATGAGATTATGCAACTCCCGTTTACCGGAGGAACACTTTGTGTGCTACCAAACGTCACAACGTAACTGGGTGATTATAAAGGAGCTCTACAGGTGTCTCCAAAGGTAGATGTTGGGTTGGCGTATTTCGAGATTAGGATTTGTCACTCCGATTGTCGGAGAGGTATCTCTGGGCCCTCTCGGTAATGCACATCACATAAGCCTTGCAAGCATTGCAACTAATGAGTTAGTTGCAGGATGATGTATTACAGAACGACTAAAGAGACTTGCCGGTAACGAGATTGAACTAGGTATTGGATACCGACGATCGAATCTCGGGCAAGTAACATACCGATGACAAAGGGAACAACGTATGTTGTTATGCGGTCTGACCGATAAAGATCTTCGTAGAATATGTAGGAGCCAATATGGGCATCCAGGTCCCGCTATTGGTTATTGACCGGAGATGTGTCTCAGTCATGTCTGCATTGTTCTCGAATCATAGGGTCCGCACGCTTAACGTTACGATGACAGTTATTATGAGTTTATGCATTTTGATGTACCGAAGTTAGTTCGGAGTCCCGGATGTGATCACGGACATGACTAGGAGTCTCGAAATGGTCGAGACATAAAGATTGATATATTGGAAGCCTATATTTGGACATCGGAAGTGTTCCGGGTGAAATCGGGATTTTACCGGAGTACCGGGAGGTTACCGGAACCCCCCGGGAACCAGATGGGCCTTAATGGGCTTTAGTGGAAAGGAGAAAGGGGCAGCCCAAGGTGGCCGCGCGCCTCCCCCCTTCCCCTAGTCCTATTAGGACTAGGAGAGGTGGCCGGCCCCCTCTCTCTCCCCCCCCCCTCAAGGAATCCTATTCCAACTAGGATTGGGGGGGGGGGATCCTACTCCCAGAGGGAGTAGGACTCCCTTGGCGCGCCCTCCTTGGCCGGCCGGCCCCCTCCCCCTTGGCTCCTTTATATACGGAGGCAGGGGGCACCTCTAGACACACAAGTTGATCATTGTGATCGTTCCTTAGCCGTGTGCGGTGCCCCCTGCCACCATATTCCACCTCGATCATATCGTTGTAGTGCTTAGGCGAAGCCCTGCGTCGGTGGAACATCAAGATCGTCACCACGCCGTCGTGCTGACGGAACTCCTCCCCGAAGCTTTGCTGGATCGGAGCCCGGGGATCGTCATCGAGCTGTACGTGTGCTAAGAACTCGGAGGTGCCGGAGTAACGGTGCTTGGATCGGTCGGATCGGGAAGAAGACGTACGACTACTTCCTCTACGTTGTGTCAACGCTTCCGTTGCGATCTACAAGGGTACGTAGATCAGACTCTCCCCCTCGTTGCTATGCATCACCATGATCTTGCGTGTGTGTTGGAATTTTTTTGAAATTACTACGTTTCCCAACAGTGGTATCCGAGCCTAGGTTTTATAGTTTGATGTTATATGTACGAGTAGAACACAAGTGAGTTGTGCGCGATACAAGTCATACTGCCTACCAGCATGTCATACTTTGGTTCGGCGGTATTGTTGGACGAGACGACCCGGACCAACCTTACGCGTACGCTTACGCGAGACCGGTTCCCCCGACGTGCTTTGCACACAGGTGGCCTGCGGGCGACTGTCTCAGCAACTTTAGTTGAACCGAGTGTGGCTACGCCAGGTCCTTGCGAAGGTTAAAACGGAGTCTATTTGACAAACTATCGTTGTGGTTTTGATGCGTAGGTGAGATTGGTTCTTGCTTAAGCCCGTAGCAGCCACGTAAAACTTGCAACAACAAAGTAGAGGACGTCTAACTTGTTTTTGCAGGGCATGTTGTGATGTGATATGGTCAAGACATGATGCTAAATTTTATTGTATGAGATGATCATGTTTTGTAACCGAGTTCTCGGCAACTGACAGGAGCCATATGGTTGTCGCTTTATTGTATGCAATGCAATCGCGATGTAATGCTTTACTTTATCACTAAGCGGTAGCGATAGTCGTGGAAGCATAAGATTGGCGAGACGACAACGATGCTACGATGGAGATCAAGGTGTCGCGCCGGTGACGATGGTGATCATGACGGTGCTTCGGAGATGGAGATCACAAGCACAAGATGATGATGGCCATATCATATCACTTATATTGATTGCATGTGATGTTTATCTTTTTATGCATCTTATCTTGCTTTGATTGATAGTAGCATTATAAGATGATCTCTCACTAAATTATCAAGAAGTGTTCTCCCTGAGTATGCACAATTGCCAAAGTTCGTCGTGCCCAGACACCACGTGATGATTGGGTGTGATAAGCTCTACGTCCATCTACAACGGGTGCAAGCCAGTTTTGCACACGCAGAATACTCAGGTTAAACTTGACGAGCCTAGCATATGCAGATATGGCCTCGGAACACGGAGACCGAAAGGTCGAGCGTGAATCATATAGTAGATATGATCAACATAATGATGTTCACCATTGAAAACTAATCCATTTCACGTGATGATCGGTTATGGTTTAGTTGATTTGGATCACGTGATCACTTAGAGGATTAGAGGGATGTCTATCTAAGTGGGAGTTCTTAAGTAATATGATTAATTGAACTTAAATTTATCATGAACTTAGTCCTGGTAGTATTTTGCATATTATGTTGTAGATCAATAGCTCGCGTTGTTGCTTCCCTGTGTTTATTTTGATATGTTCCTAGAGAAAATTGTGTTGAAAGATGTTAGTAGTAATGATGCGGATTGGATCTGTGATCTGAGGTTTATCCTCATTGCTGCACAGAAAAATTATGTCCTTGATGCACCGCTAGGTGACAGACCTATTGCAGGAGCAGATGCAGACGTTATGAACGTTTGGCTAGCTCAATATGATGACTACTTGATAGTTTAGTGCACCATGCTTAACGGCTTAGAATCGGGACTTCAAAAACGTTTTGAACGTCATGGACCATATGAGATGTTCCAGGAGTTGAAGTTAATATTTCAAGCAAATACCCGAGTTGAGAGATATGAAGTCTCCAACAAGTTCTATAGCTAAAAGATGGAGGAGAATCGCTCAACTAGTGAGCATGTGCTCAGATTGTCTGGGTACTACAATCGCTTGAATCAAGTGGGAGTTAATCTTCCAGATAAGATAGTGATTGACAGAATTCTCTAGTCACCATGACCAAGTTAGTAGAACTTCGTGATGAACTATAGTATGCAAGGGATGACGAAAACGACTCCCGAGCTTTTCATGATGATGAAATCGATGAAGGTAGAAATCAAGAAAAACATCAAGTGTTGATGGTAGACAAGACCACTAGTTTCAAGAAAAGGGCAGATGGAAGAAGGGGAACTTCAAGAAGAACAGCAAGCAAGTTGCTGCTCAAGAGAAGAAACCAAGTCTGGACCTAAGCCGGAGACTGAGTGCTTCTACTGCAAAGGGACTGGTCACTGGAAGCGGAACTACCCCAAGTGATTGGCAGATAAGAAGGATGGCAAGGTGAACATAAGTATATTTGATATACATGTTATTGATGTGTACTCTACTAGTGTTTATAGCAACCCCTCAGTATTTGATACTAGTTAAGTTGCTAAGATTAGTAACTCAAAACGGGAGTTGCAGAATAAACAGAGACTAGTTAAGGGTGAAGTGACGATGTGTGTTGGAAGTGGTTCCAAGATTGATATGATCATCATCGCACACTCCCTATAAATTCGGGATTAGTGTTGAACCTAAATAAGTATTATTTGGTGTTTACGTTGAGCATGAATATGATTTGATCATGTTTATTGTAATACGGTTATTCATTTAAGTAAGAGAATAAATTGTTGTTCTGTTTACATGAATAAAACCTTATATGGTTACACACCCAATGAAAATAGTTCGTTGGATCTCGATCATAGTGATACACATAATCATAATATTGAAACGAAAAGATGCAAAGTTAATAATGATAGTGCAACTTATTTGTAGCACTGCCGTTTAGGTCATATTGGTGTAAAGCGCATGAAGAAACTCCATGCTGATGGGCTTTTGGAATCACTTGATTATGAATTAGTTCATGCTTGCGAACCATGCCTCATGGGCAAGATGACTAAGACTCTGTTCTTCGGAACAATGGAGCGAGCAACAGATTTGTTGGAAATCATACATACTGATGTATGTGGTCCGATGAATATTGAGGCTCGCGATAGGTATCATTATTTTCTGATCTTCACAGATGATTTGAGCAGATATGAGTATATCTACTTGATGAAACATAAGTCTGAAACATTTGAAAAGTTCAAAGAATTTCAGAGTGAAGTGGAGAATCATCGTAACAAGAAAATAAGGCTTCTACGATCTGATCGCGGAGACAAATATTTGAGTTACGAGTTTGGTCTTCAATTAAAACAATGTGGAATAGTTTCACAAATTCTTGCCACCCGGAACACCACAGCATAATGGCGTGTCAGAACGTCATAGCCGTACTTTATTAGATATAGTGCAAATCTATGATGTTTCTTACCGATTTACCACTATCGTTTTTGAGGATATGCATTAAAGACAGCTGCATTCACGTTAAAAAGGGGGCACCATCTAAGTCCGTTGAGACGACACAATCTGAACTGTGGTTTAGCAAGAAACCAAAGTTGTCGTTTCTTAAAGTTTGGGGTTGTGATGCTTATGTGAAAAAGTTTCATCCTGATAAACTCAAAACCAAATCGGAGAAATATGTCTTCATAGGATACCCAAAAGGAGACTGTTGGGTACACCTTCTATCACAGATCCTAAGGCAAGACATTCGTTGCTTATAATGGATCCTTTCTAGAGAAGGAGTTTCTCTCGAAAGAAGTGAGTGGGAGGAAAGTAGAACTTGATAAGGTAATTGTACCTTCTCCCTTATTGGAAAGTAGTTCATCACAGAAATCTGTTCCTGTGACTACTACACCAATTAGTGAGGAAGCTAATGATGATGATCATAAAACTTCAGATCAACTTACTACCGAATCTCGTAGGTAAACCAGAGTGAGATCCGCACCAGAGTGGTACAGTAATCCTGTTCTGGAAGTCATGTTACTAGACCATGACGAACTTGCGAACTATGAGGAAGCAATGATGAGCCCAGATTCCGCAAAATGGCTTGAGGCCATGAAATCTGAGATGGGATTCATGTATGAAAACAAAGTATGGACTTTGGTTGACTTGCCCGATGATCGGCAAGCCATAGAAAATAAATGGATCTTCAAGAGGAAGACGGGCGTTGATAGTAGTGTTACTATCTACAAAGCTAGAATTGTCGCAAAAGGTTTTCGACAAGTTCAAAGTGTTGACTACGATGAGAGTTTCTCACTCGTATCTATGCTTAAGTCTGTCCGAATCATGTTAGCAATTGCCGCATTTTATGAAATCTGGCAAATGGATAAACAAAACTGCATTCCTTAATGGATTTCTTAAAGAAGAGTTGTATATGATGCAACCAGTAGGTTTTGTCAATCCTAAAGGTGCTAACAAAATATGCAAGCTCCAGCAATTCATCTATGGACTGGTGCAAGCATCTCAGAGTTGGAATACACGCTTTGATAAGTTGATCAAAGCATATAGTTTTATACAGACTTGCGGTGAAGCCTGTATTTACAAGAAAGTGAGTGGGAGCACTACAGCATTTCTGATAAGTATATGTGAATGACATATTGTTGATCGGAAATAATATAGAATTATTCTGTAAAGCATAAAGGAGTGTTTGAAAGGAGTTTTTCAAAGAAAGACTTCGGTGAAGCTGCTTGCATATTGAGCTCCAAGATCTATAGAGATAGATCAAGACGCTTGAAAAGTTTTTTCAATGAGTACATACCTTGAACAAGATTTTGAAGTAGTTCAAAATGGAGCAGTCAAAGAAAGAGTTCTTGCCTGTATTACAAGGTGTGAAGTTGAGTAAGACTCAAAGCCCGACCACGGCAGAAGATAGAAAGAGAATGAAAGTCATTCCCTATGCCTTGGCCATAGGTTCTATAAAGTATGTCATGCTGTATACCAGATCTATTGTATACCCTACACTGATTTGGCAAGGGAGTACAATAGTGATCTAGGAGTAGATCATTGGACAGTGGTCAGAATTATCCTTAGTGAAATAAGGATATGTTTCTCAATTATGGACGTGACAAAAGGTTCGTCATAAAGGGTTACGCCGATGCAAGTTTGACACTAATCTAGATGACTCTAAGTCTCGGTCTAGATACATATTGAAAGTGGGAGCAATTAGCTAGAGTAGCTCCATGCAGAGCATTGTTGACATAGAAATTTGCAAAATACATGTGGATCTGAATGTGGCAGACCCGTTGACTAAGATTCTCTCACAAGCAAAACATGATCACACCTTAGTACTCTTTGGGTGTTAATCACATAGCGATGTGAACTAGATTACTGAATCTAGTAAACCCTTTGGGTATTGGTTACATGGCGATGTGAACTATGGGTGTTAATCACATGATGATGTGAACTATCAATGTTAATCACATGGTGATGTGATCTAGATTATTGACTCTAGTGCAAGTGGGAGAATGAAGGAAATATGCCCTAGAGGCAGTAATAAAGTTATTATTTATTTCCTTATATCATGATAAATGTTTATTATTCATGCTAGAATTGTATTAACCGGAAACATAATACATGTGTGAATACATAAACAAACTTATTGTCACTAGTATGCCTCTACTTGACTAGCTCGTTAATCAAAGATGGTTATGTTTCCTAACCATGAACAAAGTGTTGTTATTTGATTAACGAGGTCACATCATTAGTAGAATGATCTGATTGACATGACCCATCCCATTAGCTTAGCACCTGATCGTTTAGTATGTTGCTATTGCTTTCTTCATGACTTATACATGTTCCTATGACTATGAGATTATGCAACTCCCGTTTACCGGAGGAACACTTTGTGTGCTACCAAACGTCACAACGTAACTGGGTGATTATAAAGGAGCTCTACAGGTGTCTCCAAGGTAGATGTTGGGTTGGCGTATTTCGAGATTAGGATTTGTCACTCCGATTGTCAGAGAGGTATCTCTGGGCCCTCTCGGTAATGCACATCACATAAGCCTTGCAAGCATTGCAACTAATGAGTTAGTTGCAGGATGATGTATTACAGAACGATTAAAGAGACTTGCTGGTAATGAGATTGAACTAGGTATTGGATACCGACGATCGAATCTCGGGCAAGTAACATACCGATGACAAAGGGAACAATGTATGTTGTTATACGGTCTGACCGATAAAGATCTTCGTAGAATATGTAGGAGCCAATATGGGCATCCAGGTCCCGCTATTGGTTATTGACCGGAGATGTGTCTCAGTCATGTCTGCATTGTTCTCGAACCGTAGGGTCCGCACGCTTAACGTTACGATGACAGTTATTATGAGTTTATGCATTTTGATGAACCGAAGTTAGTTCGGAGTCCCGGATGTGATCACGGACATGACGAGGAGTCTCGAAATGGTCGAGACATAAAGATTGATATATTGGAAGCCTATATTTGGACATCGGAAGTGTTCCGGGTGAAATCGGGATTTTACCGGAGTACCGGGAGGTTACCGGAACCCCCCGGGAACCAGATGGGCCTTAATGGGCTTTAGTGGAAAGGAGAAAGGGGCAGCCCAAGGTGGCCGCGCGCCTCCCCCCTTCCCCTAGTCCTATTAGGACTAGGAGAGGTGGCCGGCCCCCTCTCTCCCCCCCCCCTCAAGGAATCCTATTCCAACTAGGATTGGGGGGGGGGGAATCCTACTCCCAGAGGGAGTAGGACTCCCTTGGCGCGCCCTCCTTGGCCAGCCGGCCCCCTCCCCCTTGGCTCCTTTATATACGGAGGCAGGGGGCACCTCTAGACACACAAGTTGATCATTGTGATCGTTCCTTAGCCGTGTGCGGTGCCCCCTGCCACCATATTCCACCTCGATCATATCGTTGTAGTGCTTAGGCGAAGCCCTGCGTCGGTGGAACATCAAGATCGTCACCACGCCGTCGTGCTGACGGAACTCCTCCCCGAAGCTTTGCTGGATCGGAGCCCGGGGATCGTCATCGAGTTGTACGTGTGCTAAGAACTCGGAGGTGCCGGAGTAACGGTGCTTGGATCGGTCGGATCGGGAAGAAGACGTTCGACTACTTCCTCTACGTTGTGTCAACACTTCCGTTGCGATCTACAAGGGTACGTAGATCAGACTCTCCCCCTTGTTGCTATGCATCACCATGATCTTGCGTGTGCGTAGGAAATTTTTTGAAATTACTACGTTACCCAACAAAAAGTAGGTCGGTGGAGCAACGAGGGGCCCACGAGGGTGGAGGGCGCGCCCAGGGAGGGTGGGCGCGCCCCCTGCCTCGTGGCCTCCTCTACCTATTCTTGATGTCCACTCCGAATGTCCTGGATCACGTTTGTTCCAAAAATAACGCTCCCAAAGGTTTAATTCCATTTGGACTCCATTTGATATTCCTTTTCGGCGAAACTCTAAAATAGGCAAAAACAACAATTTGGGCTGGGCCTCCGGTTCATAGGTTAGTCCCAAAAATAATATAGAAGTGTACAAATAAGCCCATTAACATCCAAATTAGATAATATAATAGCATGGAACAATCAAAAATTATAGATATGTTGGAGACGTATCAGCATCCTGTAACACCCATGATGCGGCTATATCTCCCACGTGTCAGAGCACGACTTAGGGGCATAACCGCATGGTAGGGATGTCGCAAGAGGGGTAATCTGGACACATCCCATGTACTGAATAAGAAAGGGGTAAAGAGTTGGCTTACAATCGCCACTTCACACAATACATAAATATATCATACATCATCAAGAATACAATCAAGGTCCGACTATGGTACCAAAATAAAGAAAGACAACCCCAAATGCTAGATCCCCGATCGACCCGACTGGGCTCCACTACTGATCAACTAGAAACGAAACAACACAATGAACACGATCTTCATCGAGCTCCCACTTGAGCTCAGCTGCATCATCTACATTGGTATCATCAGCACCTGCAACTGTTTGGAAGTATCTGTGAGCCACGAGGACCCAGCAATCTCACACCCGCAAGATCAAGACTATTTAAGCTTATGGGTAGGAAAGGGCAGTGAGGTGGCGCTGCAGCAAGCACTAAGCATATATGGTGGCTAACATACGCAAATAACAGCGAGAAGAGAAGCAAAGCAACGGTCGTGAACTAGAAGTGATCCTGAAACTACTTACGTTCAAGCATAACACGAGACCGTGTTCTCTTCCCGGACTCCGCCGAAAAGAGACCATCACGGCTACACACGCGGTTGATTCATTTTAATTAAGTTAAGTGTCAAGTTCTCTACAACCGGATATTAAAAAATTCCCATCTGCCCATAACCGCGGGCACGACTTTCGAAAGTTCAAAACCCTGCAGGGGTGTCCCAACTTAGCCCATCACAAGCTCTCACAGTCAACGAAGGATATTCCTTCTCCCAGGAAGACCCGATCAGACTCGGAATCCCGATTACAAGACATTTCGACAATGGTAAAACAAGACCAGCAAAGCCACCCGATGTGCCAACAAATCCCGATAGGAGTCGCAGGTATCTCATTCTCAAGGCACACCGGATGGGCAATACGTCGGGTTGGCATAGACCCTGGTTGCCCAGGGGGCACCGGACATCGCCCAGTTTGGACCAACACTCGGAGGAGCACTGGCCCGGGGGTTTAAAATAAAGATGACCCTTGAGTCTGTAGAACCCAAGGGAAAAAGGCTTAGGTGGCAAATGGTAAAACCAAGGTTGGGCCTTGCTGGAGGAGTTTTATTCAAAGCGAACTGTCAAGGGGTCCCCATAACACCCAACCGTGTAAGGAACGCAAAATCAAGGAACATAACACCGGTATGACGGAAACTAGGGCGGCAAGAGTGGAACAAAACACCAGGCATAAGGCCGAGCCTTCCACCCTTTACCAAGTATATAGATGCATTAATTAAATAAGAGATATTGTGATATCCCAACATATCCATGTTCCAACATGGAACAAACTTCATCTTCACCTGCAACTAGCAACGCTATAAGAGGGGTTGAGCAAAGCGGTAACATAGCCAAACAACGGTTTGTTAGGCAAGGTGGGTTAGAGGCTTGACATGGCAATATGGGAGGCCTGATATAGCAAGTGGTAGGTATCACGACATAGCAATAGAGCGAGCAACTAGCAAGCAAAGATAGAAGTGATTTCGAGGGTATGGTCATCTTGCGTGAGATCCCGCAAGGAAGA
Organism: Triticum monococcum; assembly: GCA_034509565.1. Lineage (NCBI taxonomy): Eukaryota > Viridiplantae > Streptophyta > Magnoliopsida > Poales > Poaceae > Triticum > Triticum monococcum. The sequence continues at coordinate 578,314,860 of CM067847.1, forward strand.
AGAACGAGTCCATGAAGAAGGCAAATGGACGAAGTCGAACGAATCCTCACAAACGCGACGTTATCGGAACTAACCCGAAGAAGCATCACCGGATAGAAGCAAACAACATAGTAAACAACCACCACATAAACATGGCATCATGCACAACCAAGTATGATGCATGTCCGGTTTAATGAAGCATGGCATGGCAAAGAGCACAAACAATACTACAAATTAAGTGGAGCTCAATATGCAACGAGTTGCATATTGATGAAACACCACATCAATTATTTAGTTCTTTCTCGTTTATGTACCCAACAATATTAAATCTTTATTAAACATGGCAATATGGTGAAGCATGAGTGGAATACATAGTTAGGCATTTTAAATGACGCCAGAAACAACAACAACAATTCCGGTAAATCCCCATATGCATTAGTAATTTAATCAAACAACAATTGAAACTTTCTTGATGTCGTTATCATGATGCGGATGACCTTGCAATTTTATGCAATATTTATGAAAATGTTGACATGAGCATAGAAATAAGCATTTGTCACCGTCGTGGAAAGAAAGGGTGCCATGGCGACGAATCCGAAAATGATGCCACGGCACCATATCGGTTCCGGCAGCTCATGGAGATACCGGTGCAAAAGGAAAAGTGACGGGAGCGTGTCATGCAAGGATGGTGGGGTGCTCCCGGATACCGGGTTCCCACATGTCGGTGACAAGGCAAAAGAGGGGCAACGACTAACGTCCGTGGGCAGATGCAACATCCAAACAGACATCTCATACAACACATGCATTCGTTCTCGGACGGTCATTCTCGGCGGTTATACCTTCAAAGCATGCGTTTTGAAGCGGATCGGTTCGTAGAGGAAGTAGTCGTCCACGGGTCGTCGAGGGAAGTAGTGGTTCATGTTTTGTAGATGTTTGGGCAGCGGTAGTGGTACACGTTTCGAAGGTGAACTTGATGAACTCGAATCCCTTCAGGGTTGTCATGGTACTTGGGGTCTTCGGACCCGCCGGTCTCGTTCTTGCGACATTAGTTGAACTTGAAGTTTTTGGTTCATGGGTCTTCGGTGACGGTAGTCGTTCTAGGCATCGGGCGTCGAGGTACTTGGCAACAATCGGGGTTTTGACGATCCAGCGAGACGACATGGTCCGAGGCAGTCTTGATCTTGATGGTCTCGATCTCCAAAGTGGCACAAGGAGAGATGCATGGTCGTGGTCATCTTCGGACCTAGGGCTCCATGATGGCACCGTCGTTGTCTTGTAGCAGCAGACAGGGCGTCAGGCAGGAGATGGTCGTGGCGAGGCGAACAGGGGCGCGAGGAAGTGATCCTGGTCGCGACAAGAGAGGCAGCGGGGCAAGGCCCTTGCCGGACGGAGCTGGAGCAAGAGAAGGGGTCAACGCCCGGCGACGAGGTGCCGTGGCGGGAGCTTCGAGCTCGGCCGGCTGCGGCCATGGAGGACAGCGACGCGGAGGCGGGGCACTTGAGGGCGCGGTGCGGAGGTGGCTCGCGTGAAGGGAGAGCGACGGGGAGGCATGGGCGAGGAGGTGGACGCCGGCAGCAGCTGCTCCGTGGCAGGAGGCCATGGCAAGCAGGCGGTGGCCATGGACGGCGAAGCAGCACGGCGGCAAGCTCGCGGCAAACTTCCTGCTGGGCATGGAGGACGGCAGATGCGGGGGACGGTGCCATCGAAGGTGGCTGGAGGAGGCGCGGTCGGGAACTAGCGCTGCAGAGGGAGGCGCGCGAGATCGAGAGGGAGAGATGGAGATGAGTGAACGAGGGAGAGGGGGATGTGGATCGAGAGAGTGAGCTCCTCTCCCTCGGCTCGATGAATGCGGGCGTGTGTGGCGGCGGACTCTGGAACGAGGGGAGGAAGAGACCGAGAGAGGGAACGGGCTCTAGGGTTAGACAGGGGAGTGGGCCTTGGGAGGCCGGCCCAGTAGAGGGAGAGATGCGTCTAGGGAGGCCGGCGGTTGGTTGGGCTGTGGGGAAAGGATGGACCTGGACTCTCTTCTCCCTGTCTCTCTTTAAAACTTATTTCTTTAATAGAAAAGAAATTAGAGAGAGGAAAAGAAAAAGAGGGTTAGGGAAGGATTTTGCTTATGGGGCTAATTTTCTCGAACTCACAAAAATATGCTCGTTCCGAGAAAAATAGAAAAAGCCAGATCGAACAAAAAGAATTCAAACTCATTTGAATTTAATTCAAATGGGTTTGAACTAGGACGAGGTTTTTGGAGTGTCCAAAAATGTTGAGAATTTAGGTGGAGCTCCGGAAAATGAAGAAAGGATATATGGAAAGTTAGAGACCAAGAGTTGTGATAACAAAGGCATTGGGATTTTTGCGAGTGTGTTAAGGTGAATTCCAAAATAGTGAAATATTTATTATAGCTCCCTAATATTGGGGTATATGTTGTAAAGAGAATCACCACGTGAATTCCCTTGGTTTAAATGGACCGAAGATCCATACGATTTATTTAGTTGAGATGGAAAGATTAGAGACATGATGACATGATGCAATGCACATGATGCAATGATGAAAGCAACAAGCAAAAAACAAATCACACAACGAATCTCAGAAACCCTGGAAGGCATCTGAAGCTCCGGTCTTGGGGCGTTACAACAACCCACCACTACAAGAGGATCTTGTCCCGAGATCTAGGACGGCACCGGAGGGAAACGGAAGAGGAAGAGAAAAGGTAAAACTAAGTTGCTTCTTTGACAAACGAGTGAAACCAAAGAACCTTGAAAGGTTAAACCATTTCGAGAAAAGAAAACAACAGAGATGAACGAAGTTGAAAACACTCCGTTAGAAAGGAGGAACAAGGAACATTACGGGAACCTTGTAGGTTGACGGACATAAGAAAAGGGTTGCAATGGACAAGACGTACATGCAAGCACTCCGGTAGAAACGAGATGTACAAGGGACGATAAAAATCAATTACGACAACACTCCAGTTGGGAATGGAAGATAAAGAATATGAGCTTGGCAAAATGAAAGCACTTGGATGAGAGTCCGGTTAGAAGAGAAATGATAGACACAACACTCCGGTTAAAACAAGATAGGGAAGGAATAAGAATGATATAATTTGGACAGTACTCCAACTGTAAATGGAAGGATTTGAACATGAACTTGACAAGATGAAAGTATACTTGATGAAATCAACAATACACTACCACCAGAACTATTGAAAGAATGGCACAAGGGTAAGAAAGATTTCAGATAGCACTCCAGTTGAGAAGGGGGGTAAAACTTCATAAGATGAGAGAGCTCAAATGAAAACACGACACTCCGATTAAATGGATAAGCAAAGGAAAGAACATGATCTTTGTCAAAAAATGGGATGATGGATCGAAGTGTGTAACATCATAATGCCTCCGGAACAAAAGATAGAACAGACTGAAAGTAACAAACAAGACAACAACATATTCTACGTCGAATGAATTTGAAAGCATCCTTCCAAGAAGGTTAAAAGAGAGTTGTTGGAAAGATCAACAACGAAATGAATAATATTGTAGTGGGCTTATGGAAAACATCTCAAAACTGAGGTGAAGTTCCGCCACCGAAAATAAAGATTGATCGGGAACAAAGAAGAGATGAAACACTTCTTCACCGAGATATGAGGGAGAAGATTGGATCATTAATAAGCACCACAATCGCAACCATCCTTAGAATAGGCTTTAGATGAAATATAACCCAATATAACTCCAATGAAGAGACTGATGGGTCGCAAGGATCTCATAAACGAATTGAAAATGATGGGTTTAAAATATGTCATTCCAGACAACTTATCACCCATGAAACATGAAGGAAAAACTGTCAATGATGACATAACACCATCTCAACAGATAAGATAGAACGAATTGCATTTCGGAATGCAAGATGAAGAATGCTTAAACTCCTCGAGACAGAACATGTGTTGAGCAACATGTTTATTCTAGAGTATAGCTTGGCGGATCTTTACTCCGAGAAAAATATTGAAGAACAATTGAAGAATGAAAGGAAACCTTGACGAACCACCATGTTGAGCCTCCATGAAGAACTCTGGTAAAAAAAGGATGATGAAAAAAAAGAAATTGAAAACACAAGGTGAAGCCTTATGATGATTTAGATGAGCTTCGCGATGAGATAAAGCGGAAGACCTGGAACTCTGGAAAAGAAAGATGAACAAATTATATCAAGAATTTGATGAGCCTTCAGAATAAGGAATTGACTTCACTTGATGAAACAAGAATAAGAATTACATTATGCCTCTCCTTCACCAATTTAGATTGACGACAAGCAACGGATTTGGCATACTACTTATTCCCATAAAAAGGATTAAGATAGATATCGCACAATCTTGGAACGGTTTTCAATGAACCACCGGTAGGACTTGAGAAACACAAATGAATTGATGATAACAAGAGGAGAAGAATCTTGAACGAACCACCGTAAGAATAGAAAATGAACGAAGAAAATAGAAGGAAACACCGGGGAGAATTAGAGAACGAATGATGATACTTGAGGGAATTTAGATACAAGTGAAACGAAGAGATCATGAACTGACTAGAGAATACTTGAATGATGCACTGGTAAGATTAGGAGAACAATAATTGAAAGCTGAGAATGAATAAACGTGAAATGATGGCCTTTGGAGAATCAAACTGAAAAGACTCCTGAAATGCTCCAGATGGGTGAAAGAAATTCTCACAATCAAAAACAATTATGAGAGGATGGCATTAAGCTAGAACCATGAATCCCGAAGAGAATGGAGCAAGATTTAAGAGAAACTCTTCTTCGGTCTTCAAGTGTTGAGAATGATGATGAGAAACACCACCATGAATTGTTGAGATGCTACGGGATGAAAATTAGAAATGTTGAACCAACGATGAAAAGAATTTGAAAGATCTTGGAGAAAGACATATGACTGATGACAAATCATTCTTACATCAAACTTTGAAATGAATTTGAGAATAACTCCGGGAAAATTAGAAGAGTCAACTAAGGTCCTGGGAAAAGACCTGTGGGTTAGGGCCCACTCAAAAGATACACTGTTGAACAATTTAAATGAGATAATGCGCCGGTTGAATTAGATGGCTTGAATCTTGAACGAATGCAGAGTGGAAACATGAATCTTCGAGATATCTTCAGCACTCCGGAACAATTGAATAACAAGCGGGGAATGATTAAGAGGTGCACCGGTACGAGAAAGCATTTGAACTGAGGAAAGGATATGATTAACAAAGCTTGAATTGAATCCACCGGAGGAGAAAAGAGAACAAGAATGATAAACTTGTGGATCATCTTCATGAGAACCACCGGGTAAGAACATTAACTGAGAAGAACATAGAGACTTCACATGAGTAAAATGGATATTTGATTTTAAAATCTCTGAGTCCTTGAAGAAAAAGGGTGGGAGGGCGGGAAAACAAAGGAAACTTGGGGACGGAAGAAACAAACACCGATTAGAAAAACTTAGAGTTGATCTTACGGATGTTGAAAATGATCAGATCCACTTGAAGAGAAGCACACCGGTTGAAAAGGATTGACATGACAATTGCGATCATCATGAAGGATTAGTATTCACATAGAAATATGAGAACATCACTTGGAAAAGGTATGGAATCAACACTTGACATTGAAGCAACTCGAATACCACAACTCAAAATAAGACAAAGGATTGGCTTGCAGAATAAGTCCGAAACAAACATATGATAGATCCCATATCGTATCATCTGTCTGTTGGAAGGATATCCTACGTGATACTTGAATTCCCACTTATAAACTCCCGAAACTTTCTGTTTATGAAATCAGGTGTTGGGGATACAGGGGAAGAATAATATCTCACCCAAACTAACAATACATACATCCAGCTATATCCATCCTTCAACACATAACCAAGAAACCTTCGGAAATCATGTACCTCAACCTTCGAAAAGCATCCGTTATGCGAGTTATGGCAATACTCCCGAACTCCCGCCCCAGTAGTGGGTGACGTCGAGGTTATCTCACCAACAACTGCATAAAAGAGATTTTTGATGTTGGCGAAACTCAGGTATTCCAGAACTGCAACGATAAAATTGTGACGACAACACCTCGGAGCTCAACTCCCTGGGACACTGCCACAACCCCTAAATGTCAGGAGGCACCAAGAACAATGTTCTCGTCACAAAACCATCGGAACGATTCCAAGATACCCGCGTGATCATAATTTTTTTTCATGAAATTTGAGGAGAGAAGAGTTAAAACTCTACGTCAGGAGGCCTCACCAGAGCGACGAAGGGACTGAGGAGTAAACAGAATCCTACTCTCTGATATATATAATCCTAAGACTCAAAACATTTTGTTCTAGACTCAACAACGTCAGCAATTTGATCAAGCAGGGGGCTCCTAAGTAGGGGATGGCTCTGATTACCAACTTGTAACACCCACGTTGCGGCTATATCTCCCACGTGTTAGGGCACGCCTTAGAGGCATAGCCGCATGGTAGGTTTGTCACAAGAGGGGTAATCTTCACACAATCCCATGTACTGAATAGAAAGGGGTAAAGAGTTGGCTTACAATCACCACTTCACACAATACATAAATATATCATACATCATCCAGAATACAATCAAGGTCCGACTACGGTACCAAAATAAAGAAAGACAACCCCAAATGCTAGATCCCCAATTGACCCGACTGGGCTCCACTACTGGTCAACTGGAAAACGAAACAACACAACGAACACGATCTTCATCGAGCTCCCACTTGAGCTCAGCCGCGTCATCTGCACTGGTATCATCGGCACCTGCAACTGTTTGGAAGTATCTGTGAGCCACGAGGACTCAGCAATCCCACACCCGCGAGATCAAGACTATTTAAGCTTATGGGTAGGAAAGGGTAGTGAGGTGGAGCTGCAGCAAGCACTAAGCATATATGGTGGCTAATGTGACACCCGGATAATCAAGCTACAGTAAACCCCTGCTAGTGTTGCCACGTCACCACGATTACTGTTGAAAATCTCACGATGATTCAAAACTCGTTCAAATTCAAATTTTAGATAAAGTCAAACTAGAAAAAAAAATCAAACGTCAAGACTAAAATGTTCGGGTTGTGTCAAATAATGCATAGGTAATTATGGTGGAGAAACCACACTTTTATAAAATGTTTAAATACTCTAAAATAAATAAAACAGTAGCAAAAACAATTAATTAAATGCCCTTTTTAATTAATAAATTACTAAACTATTTTATTTTGTCACCACACTTTTTTTTGTGGCATTGGGGTATTTTGTAACACTAATTTAGGTACTACTCGTATATTTTATAAAACAAAAATATATAGAAAATAAAATAGAAAACTAATAAACAGAAAACAAAACAACAAAAAAAAGAAAAAGGAAAAGGAGAGAACCCCTCCCTGCTGGGCCGAGACCCAGCTGGCCTCCAGGCCGCTCGACCGGCCAACCAGGGCCAACCGGCCCGCCCACCCCCACTGCCTTAACCCGCCTCACCCGACCGAAACCCTAGTCGTCGCCCCACTTCCCCCCTTCCCACGACGCGCCCCTTCCCCCGATCCAGATCGGATCGGGGCCGACCCCGCGGTCGTCGCCCGGTGCCGCCTCGCCGGCCCCGCCCCTCCTCGTCCTCGTGGCCGTCACCTCTCCCTCGACGGCGACCACGCCCCCGCCCCCGGACCCCCAAGAGCCTCGCCGAGCCCACTGCCCGTCCCCTACAGCTCCCTGTCAGCCCCTCCTCCATTTCCCCCCTTCTCCTCCGCTCTCGTCGCCGTAGGACGCCACCACTGCCGCGCCCGAGCGCACCCTCGCCACGGCTGCGCGCGCTGGCCGCGCCCGCACCGCGCCCGCGCCTTCCTGCTAGCACAGCCGCGCCCCGCGCCGTCCCGCTCAGGACACGGCCTCCGCGCCCCTCCTCTCTCTACCCCTCTCTCGCCTCGACCGTCGCCGCTCGATGCGCTCCGGCACGCTCGCGCCTCGCCGGCGCCCGCGCGGCCACCGCGGCGCCCGCGCCCTCACCGCCCCGCAGTTTGCCGCGCGCGCACGCCCCGCGCCTAGCGTGGCCTCCTTCCCCTCGCCGCGCTCCCCCCTGGCCTCCTCCTCCTGCTGCCTCAGGCCGCCGTCGTTCGCCGCCGCGTGCGCGCCCGCTACCACTGCCCCTGTCCGCCTCCTCCCCTCCCTGCTCAACAGCGCACGTCCGCGCTTGCCGCTGCCGCGGCCACGCCGCGCCTGCGCCCCGTGACGCCCGCTGCTGCTTCCCCGCGGCCTCGCCCCTCGCTGGTGCCCCGCTCCGACGCCCCACCGCTCCCCTCGCCGCCTCGGCCGTGCTCGTCGCCGTCCCCTGCCCGGCGCCACTCCGGCCTCCTCGCTGCCTGCCTGCGTCGCTGCCGTTGGCGCCGGCGTTCGCCTCGGGCCAGCCCCGCACAGCCGCGCCCGTTCGGGCGCCCATCGCCCTCCTGTCCGCTAACCCGTTAAGGCCCTTGGGGCCACAAACATGTGGGGCCCCGCCACCAGAACGGTTTAAAAAAAAGAAAGAAAAAAAAATATAATATATAATGAAAATAAAATGGATAAAAAAATAATAAAAAAATAATTAATTAATTATTTAATTAACTAATTAATTCTGATTAAAATTAACTAATTATGTTTAATTAACCTAATGACTAATTAACCTAGTGAAATACTGATAATTAACTAAACAGTGAATGACAGGTGGGTCCCACTGGACCCACACAGAAGGTTGACCGGGTCAACGGTCAACGTTGACTGCTGACGTCATGCTGACGTCAGCATATACTATTCTGGATAATGTTAGAGTTAAATAATTAAATAAATTCTAAAAATGATTAAATCTTTAAAAATTAATATAAAATAAACCGTAGCTCAGATGGGAAAACTTTGTACATGAAAGTTGCTCAGAATGACGTGACGATTACGGATACGCAACCCGTTCGTCCGCCACACCCCCCCTAACCTATCGAACTCGCAACTTTCCCCCTCCGGCCCCTCTGCCCGAAAACGCGAAACGCCGGGGATACTTTCCCGGATGTTTCCCCCCTTCACCGGTATCACCTACTACCGCGTTAGGGCACCTCTAACGCCGTTACTTGTCATGTCATGCTTCACTATGCATCTGCTTGCCTAAATATTTATTGTTTCTTCCCCCCTCTTCTCTCGATAGACACCGAGACCGACGCCGCTGCTACCCAGTACGACTACGGAGTTGACGACCCCCCTCTCTTGCCAGAGCAACCAGGCAAGGCCCCCCTTTGATCACCAGATATCGCCTACTCTCTTCTATATTGCTTGCATTAGTGTAGTGTAGCATGATACTGTTTTCCGTTCATCCTATCCTGATGCATAGCCTGTCCTTGCTACTGCTTTTGTACCTTTACCTGCAAACCTAATGCTTAGTATAGGATGCTAGCTTATCATCAGTGGCCCTACATTCTTGTCCGTCTGCCATGCTATACTATCGGGCCGTGATCACTCGGGAGGTGATCACGGGTATATACTATATACTTTATACATGATACATGTGGTGACTAAAGACGGGCAGGCTCGTAGGAGCACCCGCGAGTGGATCTTTGAGGCGGAGCGATAGGGCAGGTTCCGACCACCTAGGAGAGAGGTGGGCCTGGCCCTGTTCGGCATTCGCGGATACTTAACACGCTTAACGAGATCTGGGTATTTGATCTGAGTCTGGCCATTTGGTCTATACGCACTAACCATCTACGCGGGAGTAGTTATGGGTATCCCGGCATCATGGTATCAGCCGAAGCCTTCGTGACGTCAGCGACTGAGTGGCGCGTGCCGCATTGGATCGTAAGCTCGCGCTTGTATTAAGGGGGCTAGATCTGCTTCCGGCCGCGTTCGCAATGTGCAGGTGTGCAAAGGGCGATGGGCCCAGACCCCTGCGCCATAGGATTTAGACCGGCGTGCTGACCTCTCTGTTGTGCCTAGGTGGGGCTGCGACGTGTTGATCTTCCGAGGCCGGTCATGACCCAGGAAAGTGTGACCGGCCAAATGGGATCGAGCGTGTTGGGGTATGTGGTGCACCCCTGCAGGGAAGTTTATCTATTCGAATAGCCGTGTCCCTCGGTAAAAGGACGACCCGGAGTTGTACTTTGACCTTATGACAACTAGAACCGGATACTTAATAAAACACACCCTTCCAAGTGCCAGATACAACCGGTGATCGCTCTCTCACAGGGCGACGAGGAGAGGATCATCGGGTAGGATTATGCTATACGATGCTACTTGGAGGACTTCCGTCTACTCTCTTCTACATGCTGCAAGACGGAGGCTGCCAGAAGTGTAGTCTTTGACAGGATTAGTTATCCCCCTCTTATTCTGGCATTTTGCAGTTCAGTCCACATATGATACCCTTATTCCATTTGATACCCATGCATATGTAGTATAGCTCCTTGCTTGCGAGTACTTTGGATGAGTACTCACGGTTGCTTTCTCCCTCTTTTCCCTCTATCCCTTCTACCTGGTTGTCGCAACCAGATGTTGGAGCCCAGGAGCCAGACGCCATCGTCGACGACAACTCCTACTACACCGGAGGTGCCTACTACTACGTGCTGCCCGCTGACGACGACCAGGAGTAGTTTAGGAGGATCCCAGGCAGGAGGCCTACGCCTCTTTCGATCTGTATCCCAGTTTGTGCTAGCCTTCTTAAGGCAGACTTGTTTAACTTATGTCTGTACTCAGATATTGTTGCTTCCGCTGACTCGTCTATGATCGAGCTCTTGTATTCGAGCCCTCGAGGCCCCTGGCTTGTAATATAATGCTTGTATGACTTATTTTATTTGTAGAGTTGTGTTGTGATATCTTCCCGTGAGTCCCTGATCTTGATCGTACACGTTTGCGTGTATGATTAGTGTACGATTAAATCGGGGGCGTCACAAGTTGGTATCAGAGCCGACTGCCTGTAGGAATCCCCTTTCCACACTCCTTGGCCGAAGTCGAGTCTAGACATTACTAAAACTTTTACTAACATGGCTGTGTGCCTTACGGGCCCACGTCGCCATCTGGGTGGTATTAGGATCTTTTACTCCTCGATCCTTACTCTGGGACTCTGATCTCTCTTCTATTTGGGTTAAATGGTTTTGCTAACTCTGACTCTAGGATCTCGTAAATACTTTCTCCCGGAGAGCCCCTTCATTTCAGATGATGGCCTGCTTCACCGGAAGATTCCGAAGATACTCCTTGCTATTCCTCTCGAGACTTTGTGCCCATCACTTTTGCTATTCCCGACCACCGATAAATCCTTATGGATAACCACTTACACTTTCCATTCATACGATCATCCCCCATTGATCTTGTTATTACAAGATACCCCGAAGTCTTCTCTATTGTTTCGAGAATACTTTGTGCCTACTGCCTAGCAATTCCTTGCCACATGAATACCCCCTCAATTAAATCCTCGCACTTGTCGAGTATCCACTCATCCCCAGTTGTTCATGTGTTTCACAGTGGTCTTTGAAATACTATTCGATCTTTCAAAAATCCTTAGTAGCTTAATTCTCTGCAATACCTGCCTGCTTGCATTATGGTTTCTTTCCATATGTCTGGCAATATTCGTTAGTATCCTTAGGCATCGTCTTTTTGATCCTATTGATTCAACATGAGTGCGAATGCACGCAATCATCAGTTGATCCTTTTAAATTATCTTTCCGGCTCAGACGTTATTTTAAAACATGAGCTGGATCTCGACCAATCAAATTGCTGTCGATTGTACCCTTAAGGCTATTCAACTTATCCATCCCTAATCAGAGCATTGCTTCTGATCCCTTGTCTTGGAATTGATAATTCCTTTGCATTTGAGCCTTGAATTAGTCAGTTATTTCTAAAGTCTTATCCCCTTGCATTGTTTCTCCCTCTGGTTGAGTACCGATGCTCGCACCAGATCCCTTGAGGACCACCAGATCATTTGCTGGATTTTATCCGACAACGTCCTTCATATTCAATAAGTCTGTGAGCCCTTCCTCGGATACATAATACCTTTGGTAAATTGTATCCTCTGCTTTCTCAAACATGCTCTACTATCGAGCTGGTGTTATTTATTCTTGAAGTTTGTGGTATATACTCCTAAGATGCCCTGATGGGTTGAACATATGCCTTCTCTAAACTGTGTGAACTCGAAGGTTTTCACGAGTCATACTCTTCTGGTATTTTGCTAGATAAAATTTCTATACTACAGCTTCATCAAAAGCGAGAAGTAAAATGAAAGGTTATGCATGGAAGAATTGGGAGTCGACCTTGAGCCTTTGCGTTCATGCCCATGGACCCGATGTGAAACTTATCATCGAAGCTTCTTGTAAATGATATTAGTTCCCTTGGTATAAGTTCATCTTAAATCTGGGATCCGGCCTTTTACAATCGTGGTTCCGACCATGTTCTCTTTTAAATACCATTTTCGATGCAAGTGTAAGCACTTGTCTCATGTGGATCAATACCTCGGTCCAACCTCTACTTTGATCCGTCTTCGAGTATTACCCCCCTGGTATCTCGAGATTATCTTGAAACTGCATAACTTCTTATGAGTTCTTCATCAAGTACTGCATTCTCACTGATTACAGTTTTCATGGGCTCTGAGTTATTAAACACTCAAAGACACCGATAACTGAACTGAGTCTGCCCTACGGTTCAGCAACTCTTGATAATCTTCTTTAAGTCCGAGTTTGTACTCGATCATGTCATTCCTAGCCTGATCGGCTATATCATTATCGTGCTAAATTTTAACTGTGCTACCTGGTCCTTAATCCCGGAGCACAACTTTCGATGATGAGCTAAGCTTACGTCGATCTTCCTCGTCATATCAATTCACCTTGAACAACAAGCTTGATTTCAAGTTGTGCCCTACCCATGGTTCCAATAACCTTCCGCTTCATCATTCCTTTGATTTGATGTTGTCACTGATTGATTACATCTTGAAATCTCTCGACCAATGTGCCGTGAAGATCATCAACCTTATGAGGTCTTCCTGGATATCAATTGAATTCATGATGAGAAATCCCATCCTCGCCCCTCAATGGTTTGTATTATCACCGACCACTTTATTGCCTTCCGTTCAACACAAACTTATTCGTGTTTTGAGTTATACCTTGAGATCCTTGCTATACAGCATTTGTTCTTCTTTACCTTGGAATGTTACCACCTTTTATGTCAAGAATGTCGTGGTAATTTTACCACCTCTTGAGAATTCTTGATATAGTAATATCTCTCGCCTTTTGCGTTCATTTCTTGGTCTCCGTATTGTTTCTAACTGGAATACCGACTAATGGTCTGTGATGTGCAAATTCTAAACTTCTAGCAACCCTATTGCTTGAAGTTATTGTTCTACAGTTTCATTCTAAGTCTATTGATTATTGAATCATCATTCAAACATTGATCGTGCTACCTAGTCCAGATTCCTGGTTGCACCCTTCTATCATTGTTCAGTTGTGTATGTTTCCCTCGAGCATACATCATTATGATATTTGATCCGACAAATGATACTTCCTTGTTCACATAATTGTGGAAATCAATCCTTTGGAAATCGCGATAATTTGTTGCTGAGCCTATCAGCCACCTCCTCATCCTCTCCTTGGTTTACTGATGAACTCTTGTTTCGGAACTCGCTTCCATAGTTCATTTCCCGAGAATCTTACAATGTCATCTCGTCAAATTGTGCCGCACCTTTTCTTCTCAGGCATCCTAGTCTGAGGTATCGTGACACCAATCAGATCTGAATCTCGGTCGGATATGATGGATGGAACATATTTCCAAGAGTTATAACAGTGGTCTTTATATGACCCGGTAAGGTGATGTCACGCCTAGCACACCTGGCCGGAGGACCTATTTTTATAGTTTCCTTCTTGGCAAGGTTAGTCATTCTTCCGTGAGGAAATTGAAAGACTTATTCTATAAGCTATTCCTGATGGATCCTTTGTGTTTCCAAAATCTGACCTTTGCTTGAATACCATGTCAATGCTTCTTGAAGCATGTTTGTGGTACTCTGATTTTCAATAAGAGCATTGAAAGCGCAATGCTAAGTTTTCTTTAACCATTATCCAAACACCGTTGTATGGGTACTGTCATGAAATTTCTCTCCCCTTACTTAAAGGGTTTTCTACATGATATCCTGCCACGGATATCATGCTCTGTTTGTCCTTGGGAAGGATATACCCCTGAAATATGTGTTTAAACACATTTTCCTTTCCATTCTTCTGTTAAATCTGATAATCATATTTTCCTTTCCATTGTTCTGTTTAACCTTCTTGAGGTTTATATGATCTAAGCAGTAATACGTCACTGCTTTTATAAGCACCTCAGCGTACAACTCTGTCAGTAAGACCCTGTTACTATTGTTGTTGACATTCCGGTAACCACCGATGAACGAGAACTTTGCCTATTGGTCCGCCTCATTTCAACGAGCAGGAAAATGGTTCTCTTCGTCCCTCGCCCTTGGTACCGACATTGTTGCCAACATAAATGATAGGCTACCCTCTGACATGTCTTGCTATCACGACCGTGCAAGATATCAACGCTTTACCTACTTTTAACCACATGGTGGGCCCATAACCCACAGTTACACAGGATCGAAACCTGACCCTCCTATACACCCCCGGTTTCCAAATTTAATTCCTCGCACTTGGCCTCGTTTGTGATTCACGAGCCACCTTCCGAGAAATCATCGATTCTGGTATTAAACACAATACCTATACCGTTGCCTTGTTTCAGGCAACGAAGATTGTCTATCCGTTTCAAACTTCTTATGGTACCTTCTTACTTGCTCTCGATGTGTTTTAATTGTTCAACTCGAGAGATACTCTTATGATCATTCGTGGGATACCCCCTAAATGAATTTCCCTTATAACATTCAATTGTTGTAAAGCTGACCCTTACCTATTCGTAAGTACGATGGAGTTCCTCGAAGAAAGGACGACAACTTCATCATGATGCATTGGAATAAAGAACTGAAGACATCAACGAAGGGAATTAACTTCTTCGAGAAGATCCATTAGCATATCGTAACCAGAACTTTCCCCTTACTCCCCTCTTAAATCTCGGGACGAGATTTCTTGTAGTGGAGGAGAATTGTGACGCCCGGATAATCAAGCTGCAGTAAACCCCTGCTAGTGTTGCCATGTCACCACGGTTACTTTTGAAAATCTCACGATGATTCAAAACTCGTTCAAATTCAAATTTTAGATAAAGTGAAACTAGAAAAAAAAATTCAAACGTCAAGACTAAAATGTTTGGGTTGTGTCAAATAATGCATAGGTAATTATGGTGGAGAAACCACACTTTTATAAAACGTTTAAATACTCTAAAATAAATAAAACAGTAGCAAAAATAATTAATTAAATGCCCTTTTTAATTAATAAATTACTAAACTATTTTATTTTGTCACCACACTTTTTTTGTGGCATTGGGGTATTTTGTAACACTAATTTAGGTACTACTCGTATATTTTATAAAACAAAAATATATAGAAAATAAAATAGAAAACTAATAAACAGAAAACAAAACAACAAAAA
Organism: Triticum monococcum; assembly: GCA_034509565.1. NCBI lineage: Eukaryota > Viridiplantae > Streptophyta > Magnoliopsida > Poales > Poaceae > Triticum > Triticum monococcum. The sequence goes on from CM067847.1 coordinate 578,330,361, forward strand.
AAAGAAAAAGGAAAAGGAGAGAACCCCTCCCTGCCGGGCCGAGGCCCAGCTGGCCTCCAGGCCGCTCGACCGGCCAACCAGGGCCAACCGGCCCGCCCACCCCCACTGCCTTAACCCCCCTCACCCGACCGAAACCCTAGCCGTCGCCCCACTTCCCCCCCTTCCCACGACGTGCCCCTTCCCCCGATCCAGATCGGATCGGGGCCGACCCCGCGGTCGTCGCCCGGTGCCGCCTCGCCGGCCCCGCCCCCCCTCGTCCTCGTGGCCGTCACCTCTCCCTCGACGGCGACCACGCCCCCGCCCCCGGACCCCCAAGAGCCTCGCCGAGCCCGCTGCCCGTCCCCTACGGCTCCCTGTGAGCCCCTCCTCCATTTCCCCCCTTCTCCTCCGCTCTTGTCGCCGTAGGACGCCACCACTTCCGCGCCCGAGCGCACCCTCGCCACGGCTGCGCGCGCTAGCCGCGCCCGCACCGCGCCCGCGCCTCCCTGCTAGCACAGCCGCGCCCCGCGCCGTCCCGCTCAGGCCACGGCCTCCGCGCCCCTCCTCTCTCTCCCCCTCTCTCGCCTCGACCGTCGCTGCTCGATGCGCTCCGGCACGCCCGCGCCTCGCCGGCGCCCGCGCGGCCACCGCGGCGCCCGCGCCCTCACCGCCCCGCAGTTTGCCGCGCGCGCACGCCCCGCGCCTAGCATGGCCTCCTTCCCCTCACCGCGCTCCCCCCTGGCCTCCTCCTCCTGCTGCCTCAGGCCGCCGTCGTTCGCCGCCGCGTGCGCGCCCGCTACCACTGCCCCTGTCCGCCTCCTCCCCTCCCTGCTCAACAGCGCACGTCCGCGCTTGCCGCTGCCGCGGCCACGCCGCGCCTGCGCCCCGTGACGCCCGCTGCTGCTTCCCCGCGGCCTCGCCCCTCGCTGGTGCCCCGCTCCGACGCCCCACCGCTCCCCTCGCCGCCTCGGCCGTGCACGTCGCCGTCCCCTGCCCGGCGCCACTCCGGCCTCCTCGCTGCCTGCCTGCGTCGCTGCCGTTGGCGCCGGCGTTCGCCTCGGGCCAGCCCCGCACAGCCGCGCCCGTTCGGGCGCCCATCGCCCTCCTGTCCGCTAACCCGTTAAGGCCCTTGGGGCCACAGACATGTGGGGCCCCGCCACGAGAACGGTTTAAAAAAAAGAAAGAAAAAAATATAAAATATAATGAAAATAAAATGGATAAATAAATAATAAAAAAATAATTAATTAATTATTTAATTAACTAATTAATTCTGATTAAAATTAACTAATTATGTTTAATTAACCTAATGACTAATTAACCTAGTGAAATACTGATAATTAACTAAACAGTGAATGACAGGTGGGTCCCACTGGACCCACACAGAAGGTTGACCGGGTCAACGGTCAACGTTGACTGCTGACGTCATGCTGACGTCAGCATATACTATTCTGGATAATGTTAGAGTTAAATAATTAAATAAATTCTAAAAATGATTAAATCTTTAAAAATTAATATAAAATAAACCGTAGCTCAGATGGGAAAACTTTGTACATGAAAGTTGCTCAGAACGACGTGACGATTACGGATACGCAACCCGTTCGTCCGCCACACCCCCCTAACCTATCGAACTCGCAACTTTCCCCCTTCGGCCCCTCTGCCCGAAAACGCGAAACGCCGGGGATACTTTCCCGGATGTTTGCCCCCTTCACCGGTATCACCTACTACCGCGTTAGGGCACCTCTAACGCCGTTACTTGTCATGTCATGCTTCACTATGCATCTGCTTGCCTAAATATTTATTGTTTCTTCCCCCCTCTTCTCTCGATAGACACCGAGACCGACGCCGCTGCTACCCAGTACGACTACGGAGTTGACGACCCCCCTCTCTTGCCAGAGCAACCAGGCAAGCCCCCCCTTTGATCACCAGATATCGCCTACTCTCTTCTATATTGCTTGCATTAGTGTAGTGTAGCATGATACTGTTTTCCGTTCATCCTATCCTGATGCATAGCCTGTCCTTGCTACTGCTGTTGTACCTTTACCTGCAAACCTAATGCTTAGTATAGGATGCTAGCTTATCATCAGTGGCCCTACATTCTTGTCCGTCTGCCATGCTATACTATCGGGCCTTGATCACTCGGGAGGTGATCACGGGTATATACTATATACGTTATACATGATACATGTGGTGACTAAAGACGGGCAGGCTCGTAGGAGCACCCGCGAGTGGATCTTTGAGGCGGAGCGACAGGGCAGGTTCCGACCACCTAGGAGAGAGGTGGGCCTGGCCCTGTTCGGCGTTCGTGGATACTTAACACGCTTAACGAGATCTGGGTATTTGATCTGAGTCTGGCCATTTGGTCTATACGCACTAACCATCTACGCGGGAGTAGTTATGGGTATCCCGGCGTTGTGGTATCAGCCGAAGCCTTCGTGACGTCAGCGACTGAGTGGCGCGTGCCGCATTGGATCGTAAGCTCGCGCTTGTATTAAGGGGGCTAGATCTGCTTCCGGCCGCGTTCGCAATGTGCAGGTGTGCAAAGGGCGATGGGCCCAGACCCCTGCGCCATAGGATTTAGACCGGCGTGCTGACCTCTCTGTTGTGCCTAGGTGGGGCTGCGACGTGTTGATCTTCCGAGGCCGGTCATGACCCAGGAAAGTGTGACCGGCCAAATGGGATCGAGCGTGTTGGGGTATGTGGTGCACCCCTGCAGGGAAGTTTATCTATTCGAATAGCCGTGTCCCTCGGTAAAAGGACGACCCGGAGTTGTACTTTGACCTTATGACAACTAGAACCGGATACTTAATAAAACACACCCTTCCAAGTGCCAGATACAATCGGTGATCGCTCTCTCACAGGGCGACGAGGAGAGGATCATCGGGTAGGATTATGCTATACGATGCTACTTGGAGGACTTCTGTCTACTCTCTTCTACATGCTGCAAGACGGAGGCTGCCAGAAGCGTAGTCTTCGACAGGATTAGTTATCCCCCTCTTATTTTGGCATTTTGCAGTTCAGTCCACATATGATACCCTTATTCCATTTGATACCCATGCATATGTAGTATAGCTCCTTGCTTGCGAGTACTTTGGATGAGTACTCACGGTTGCTTTCTCCCTCTTTTCCCTCTATCCCTTCTACCTGGTTGTCGCAACCAGATGTTGGAGCCCAGGAGCCAGACGCCATCGTCGACGACGACTCCTACTACACCGGAGGTGCCTACTACTACGTGCTGCCCGCTGACGACGACCAGGAGTAGTTTAGGAGGATCCCAGGCAGGAGGCCTACGCCTCTTTCGATCTGTATCCCAGTTTGTGCTAGCCTTCTTAAGGCAGACTTGTTTAACTTATGTCTGTACTCAGATATTGTTGCTTCCGCTGACTCGTCTATGATCGAGCTCTTGTATTCGAGCCCTCGAGGCCCCTGGCTTGTAATATAATGCTTGTATGACTTATTTTATTTGTAGAGTTGTGTTGTGATATCTTCCCGTGAGTCCCTGATCTTGATCGTACACGTTTGCGTGTATGATTAGTGTATGATTAAATCGGGGGCGTCACAAGTTGGTATCAGAGCCGACTGCCTGTAGGAATCCCCCTTCTACACTCCTTGGCCGAAGTCGAGTCTAGACATTACTAAAACTTTTACTAACATGGCTGTGTGCCTTACGGGCCCACGTCGCCATCTGGGTGGTATTAGGATCTTTTACTCCTCGATCCTTACTCTGGGACTCTGATCTCTCTTCTATTTGGGTTAAATGGTTTTGCTAACTCTGACTCTAGGATCTCGTAAATACTTTCTCCCGGAGAGCCCCTTCATTTCAGATGATGGCCTGCTTCACCGGAAGATTCCGAAGATACTCCTTGCTATTCCTCTCGAGACTTTGTGCCCATCACTTTTGCTATTCCCGACCATCGATAAATCCTTATGGATAACCACTTACACTTGCCATTCATACGATCATCCCCCATTGATCTTGTTATTACAAGATACCCCGAAGTCTTCTCTATTGTTTCGAGAATACTTTGTGCCTACTGCCTAGCAGTTCCTTGCCACATGAATACCCCCTCAATTAAATCCTCGCACTTGTCGAGTATCCACTCATCCCCAGTTGTTCATGTGTTTCACAGTGGTCTTCGAAATACTATTCGATCTTTCAAAAATCCTTAGTAGCTTATTGCTCTGCAATACCTGCCTGCTTGCATTATGGTTTCTTTCCATATGTCTGGCAATATTCGTTAGTATCCTTAGGCATCGTCTTTTTGATCCTATTGATTCAACATGAGTGCGAATGCACGCAATCATTAGTTGATCCTTTTAAATTATCTTTCCGGCTCAGACGTTATTTTAAAACATGAGCTGGATCTCGACCAATCAAATTGCTGTCGATTGTACCCTTAAGGCTATTCAACTTATCCATCCCTAATCAGAGCATTGCTTCTGATCCCTTGTCTTGGAATTGATAATTCCTTTGCATTTGAGCCTTGAATTAGTCAGTTGTTTCTAAAGTCTTATCCCCTTGCATTGTTTCTCCCTCTGGTTGAGTACCGATGCTCGCACCAGATCCCTTGAGGACCACCAGATCATTTGCTGGATTTTATCCGACAGCGTCCTTCATATTCAATAAGTCTGTGAGCCCTTCCTCGTATACATAATACCTTTGGTAAATTGTATCCTCTGCTTTCTCAAACATGCTCTACTATCGAGCTGGTGTTATTTATTCTTGAAGTTTGTGGTATATACTCCTAAGATGCCCTGATGGGTTGAACATATGCCTTCTCTAAACTGTGTGAACTCGAAGGTTTTCACGAGTCATACTCTTCTGGTATTTTGCTAGATAAAATTTCTATACTACAGCTTCATCAAAAGCGAGAAGTAAAATGAAAGGTTATGCATGGAAGAATTGGGAGTCGACCTTGAGCCTTTGCGTTCATGCCCATGGACCCGATGTGAAACTTATCATCGAAGCTTCTTGTAAATGATATTAGTTCCCTTGGTATAAGTTCATCTTAAATCTGGGATCCGGCCTTTTACAATCGTGGTTCCGACCATGTTCTCTTTTAAATACCATTTTCGATGCAAGTGTAAGCACTTGTCTCATGTGGATCAATACCTCGGTCCAACCTCTACTTTGATCCGTCTTCGAGTATTACCCCCCTGGTATCTCGAGATTATCTTGAAACTGCATAACTTCTTATGAGTTCTTCATCAAGTACTACATTCTCACTGATTACAGTTTTCATGGGCTCTGAGTTATTAAACACTCAAAGACACCGATAACTGAACCGAGTCTGCCCTACGGTTCAGCAACTCTTGATAATCTTCTTTAAGTCCGAGTTTGTACTCGATCATGTCATTCCTAGCCTGATCGGCTATATCATTATCGTGCTAAATTTTAACTGTGCTACCTGGTCCTTAATCCCGGAGCACAACTTTCGATGATGAGCTAAGCTTACGTCGATCTTCCTCGTCATATCAATTCACCTTGAACAACAAGCTTGATTTCAAGTTGTGCCCTACCCATGGTTCCAATAACCTTCCGCTTCATCATTCCTTTGATTTGATGTTGTCACTGATTGATTACATCTTGAAATCTCTCGACCAATGTGCCGTGAAGATCATCAACCTTATGAGGTCTTCCTGGATATCAATTGAATTCATGATGAGAAATCCCATCCTCGCCCCTCAATGGTTTGTATTATCACCGACCACTTTATTGCCTTCCGTTCAACACAAAATTATTCGTGTTTTGAGTTATACCTTGAGATCCTTGCTATACAACATTTGTTCTTCTTTACCTTGGAATGTTACCACCTTTTATGTCAAGAATGTCGTGGTAATTTTACCACCTCTTGAGAATTCTTGATATAGTAATATCTCTCGCCTTTTGCGTTCATTTCTTGGTCTCTGTATTGTTTCTAACCGGAATACCGACTAATGGTCTGTGATGTGCAAATTCTAAACTTCTAGCAACCCTATTGCTTGAAGTTATTGTTCTACAGTTTCATTCTAAGTCTATTGATTATTGAATCATCATTCAAACATTGATCGTGCTACCTAGTCCAGATTCCTGGTTGCACCCTTCTATCATTGTTCAGTTGTGTATGTTTCCCTCGAGCATACATCATTATGATATTTGATCCGACAAATGATACTTCCTTGTTCACATAATTGTGGAAATCAATCCTTTGGAAATCGCGATAATTTGTTGCTGAGCCTATCAGCCACCTCCTCATCCTCTCCTTGGTTTACTGATGAACTCTTGTTTCGGAACTCGCTTCCATAGTTCATTTCCCGAGAATCTTACAATGTCATCTCGTCAAATTGTGCCGCACCTTTTCTTCTTAGGCATCCCAGTCTGAGGTATCGTGACACCAATCAGATCTGAATCTCGGTCGGATATGATGGATGGAACATATTTCCAAGAGTTATAACAGTGGTCTTTATATGACCCGGTAAGGTGATGTCACGCCTAGCACACCTGGCCAGAGGACCTATTTTTATAGTTTCCTTCTTGGCAAGGTTAGTCATTCTTCCGTGAGGAAATTGAAAGACTTATTCTATAAGCTATTCCTGATGGATCCTTTGTATTTCCAAAATCTGACCTTTGCTTGAATACCATGTCAATGCTTCTTGAAGCATGTTTGTGGTACTCCGATTTTCAATAAGAGCATTGAAAGCGCAATGCTAAGTTTTCTTTAACCATCATCCAAACACCGTTGTATGGGTACTGTCATGAAATTTCTCTCCCCTTACTTAAAGGGTTTTCTACATGATATCCTGCCACGGATATCATGCTCTGTTTGTCCTTGGGAAGGATATACCCCTGAAATATGTGTTTAAACACATTTTCCTTTCCATTCTTCTGTTAAATCTGATAATCATATTTTCCTTTCCATTGTTCTGTTTAACCTTCTTGAGGTTTATATGATCTAAGCAGTAATACGTCACTGCTTTTATAAGCACCTCGGCGTACAACTCTGTCAGTAAGACCCTGTTACTATTGTTGTTGACATTCCGGTAACCACCGATGAACGAGAACTTTGCCTATTGGTCCGCCTCATTTCAACGAGCAGGAAAATGGTTCTCTTCGTCCCTCGCCCTTGGTACCGACATTGTTGCCAACATAAATGATAGGCTACCCTCTGACATGTCTTGCTATCACGACCGTGCAAGATATCAACGCTTTACCTACTTTTAACCACATGGTGGGCCCATAACCCACAGTTACACAGGATCGAAACCTGACCCTCCTATACATCCCCGGTTTCCAAATTTAATTCCTCGCACTTGGCCTCGTTTGTGATTCACGAGCCACCTTCCGAGAAATCATCGATTCTGGTATTAAACACAATACCTATACCGTTGCCTTGTTTCAGGCAACGAAGATTGTCTATCCGTTTCAAACTTCTTATGGTACCTTCTTACTTGCTCTCGATGTGTTTTAATTGTTCAACTCGAGAGATACTCTTATGATCATTCGTGGGATACCCCCTAAATGAATTTCCCTTATAACATTCAATTGTTATAAAGCTTCCCCTTACCTATTCGTAAGTACGATGGAGTTCCTCGAAGAAAGGACGACAACTTCATCATGATGCATTGGAATAAAGAACTGAAGACATCAACGAAGGGAATTAACTTCTTCGAGAAGATCCATTAGCATATCGTAACCAGAACTTTCCCCTTACTCCCCTCTTAAATCTCGGGACGAGATTTCTTGTAGTGGAGGAGAATTGTGACGCCCGGATAATCAAGCTACAGTAAACCCCTGCTAGTGTTGCCACGTCACCACGATTACTTTTGAAAATCTCACGATGATTCAAAACTCGTTCAAATTCAAATTTTAGATAAAGTCAAACTAGAAAAAAAAATTCAAACGTCAAGACTAACATGTTCGGGTTGTGTCAAATAATGCATAGGTAATTATGGTGGAGAAACCACACTTTTATAAAATGTTTAAATACTCTAAAATAAATAAAACAGTAGCAAAAACAATTAATTAAATGCCCTTTTTAATTAATAAATTACTAAACTATTTTATTTTGTCACCACACTTTTTTGTGTGGCATTGGGGTATTTTGTAACACTAATTTAGGTACTACTCGTATATTTTATAAAACAAAAATATATAGAAAATAAAATAGAAAACTAATAAACAGAAAACAAAACAACAAAAAAAAGAAAAAGGAAAAGGAGAGAACCCCTCCCTGCTGGGCCGAGGCCCAGCTGGCCTCCAGGCCGCTCGACCGGCCAACCAGGGCAAACCGGCCCGCCCACCCCCACTGCCTTAACCCCCCTCACCCGACCGAAACCCTAGCCGTCGCCCCACTTCCCCCCTCCCCACGACGCGCCCCTTCCCCCGATCCAGATCGGATCGGGGCCGACCCCGCGGTCGTCGCCCGGTGCCGCCTCGCCGGCCCCGCCCCCCCTCGTCCTTGTGGCCGTCACCTCTCCCTCGACGGCGACCACGCCCCCGCCCCCGGACCCCCAAGAGCCTCGCCGAGCCCGCTGCCCGTCCCCTACGGCTCCCTGTGAGCCCCTCCTCCATTTCCCCCCTTCTCCTCCGCTCTCGTCGCCGTAGGACGCCACCACTGCCGCGCCCGAGCGCACCCTCGCCACGGCTGCGCGCGCTGGCCGCGCCCGCACCGCGCCCGCGCCTCCCTGCTAGCACAGCCGGGCCCCGCGCCGTCCTGCTCAGGCCACGGCCTCCGCGCCCCTCCTCTCTCTCCCCCTCTCTCGCCTCGGCCGTCGCCGCTCGATGCGCTCCGGCACGCCCGCGCCTCGCCGGCGCCCGCGCCCTCACCGCCCCGCAGTTTGCCGCGCGCGCACGCCCCGCGCCTAGCGTGGCCTCCTTCCCCTCACGGCGCTCCCCCCTGGCCTCCTCCTCCTGCTGCCTCAGGTCGCCGTCGTTCGCCGCCGCGTGCGCGCCCGCTACCACTGCCCCTGTCCGCCTCCTCCCCTCCCTGCTCAACAGCGCACGTCCGCGCTTGCCGCTGCCGCGGCCACGCCGCGCCTGCGCCCCGTGACGCCCGCTGCTGCTTCCCCGCGGCCTCGCCCCTCGCTGGTGCCCCGCTCCGACGCCCCACCGCTCCCATCGCCGCCTCGGCCGTGCTCGTCGCCGTCCCCTGCCCGGCGCCACTCCGGCCTCCTCGCTGCCTGCCTGCGTCGCTGCCGTTGGCGCCGGCGTTCGCCTCGGGCCAACCCCGCACAGCCGCGCCCGTTCGGGCGCCCATCGCCCTCCTGTCCGCTAACCCGTTAAGGCCCTTGGGGCCACAGACATGTGGGGCCCCGCCACCAGAACGGTTTAAAAAAAAAAGAAAGAAAAAATATAATATAAAATGAAAATAAAATGGATAAATAAATAATAAAAAATTAATTAATTAATTAATTAATTAACTAATTAATTCTGATTAAAATTAACTAATTATGTTTAATTAACCTAATGACTAATTAACCTAGTGAAATACTGATAATTAACTAAACAGTGAATGACAGGTGGGTCCCACTGGACCCACACAGAAGGTTGACCGGGTCAACGGTCAACGTTGACTGCTGACGTCATGCTGACGTCAGCATATACTATTCTGGTTATGTTTAGAGTTAAATAATTAAATAAATTCTAAAAATGATTAAATCTTTAAAAATTAATATAAAATAAACCGTAGCTCAGATGGGAAAACTTTGTACATGAAAGTTGCTCAGAACGACGTGACGATTACGGATACGCAACCCGTTCGTCCGCCACACCCCCCTAACCTATCGAACTCGCAACTTTCCCCCTCCGGCCCCAACATGGAACAAACTTCATCTTCACCTGCAACTAGCAACGCTATAAGAGGGGCTGAGCAAAACGGTAACATAGCCAAACAACGGTTTGCTAGGCAAGGTGGGTTAGAGGCTTGACATGGCAATATGGGAGGCATGATATAGCAAGTGGTAGGTATCGCGGCATAGCAATAGAGCGAGGAACTAGCAAGCAAAGATAGAAGTGATTTCGAGGGTATGGTCATCTTGCCTGAGATCCCGCAAGGAAAAAGAACGAGTCCATGAAGAAGGCAAACGGACGAAGTCGAATGAATCCTCACAAACGCGACGTTATCAGAACTAACCCGAAGAAGCATCATCGGAAAGAAGCAAACAACATAGTAAACAACCACCACATAAACATGGCATGATGCACAACCAAGTATGATGCATGTCCAGTTTAATGAAGCATGGCATGTCAAAGAGCACAAACAATACTACAAATTAAGTGGAGCTCAATATGCAACGAGTTGCATATTAACGAAACACCACATCTATTATTTAGTTTCTCTCGTTTATGTACCCAACAATATTAAATTTTATTAAACATGGCAATATGGTGAAGCATGAGTAGAATACATAGTTAGGCATTTTAAATGAGGCCGGAAACAACAACAACAATTCCGGTAAATCCCCATATGCATTACTAATTTAAGCAAACAACAATTGAAACTTTCTTGATGTCGTTATCATGATGCGGATGACCTTGCAATTTTATGCAATATTTATGAAAATGTTGACATGAGCATAAAAAGAAGCATTTTTCACCGTCGTGGAAAGAAAGGGTGCCACGACGACGAATCCAAAAATGATGCCACGGCACCATATCGGTTCCAGTAGCTCACGGAGATACCGGTGCAAAAGGAAAAGTGACGGGAGCGTGTCATGCAAGGTTGGTGGGGTGCTCCCGGATACCGGGTTCCCACATGTCGATGACAAGGCAAAAGAGGGGCAACGACTAACGTTCACAGGCAGATGCAACATCCAAACAGACATCTCATACAACACATGCATTCGTTCTCGGATGGTCATTCTCGGCGGTTATACCTTCAAAGCGTGCGTTTCGAAGCGGATCGGTTCGTGAAGGAAGTAGTCGTTCACGGGTCGTCAAGGGAAGTAGTGGTTCATGTTCTATAGATGTTCGGGCGGCGGTAGTGGTACACGTTTCGAAGGTGAACTTGACGAACTCGAATCCCTTTGGGGTTCTCATGGTACTTGGGGTCTTCGGACCCGCCGGTCTCGTTCTTGCGACATTAGTTAAACTTGAAGTTTTTGGTTCATAGGTCTTCGGCGACGGTAGTCGTTCCAGGCATCGGGCGTCGAGGTACTTGGCAACAACCGGGGTTTTTGACGATCCGGCGAGACGACATGGTCGGTGCAGTCTTGATCTTGATGGTCTCGATCTCCAAAGTGGCACAAGGAGAGATGCACGGTCGTGGTCATATTCGGACCTAGGACTCCATGATGGCGCCGTGGTGGTCTTGTAGCAGCAGCCAGGGCGTTAGGGAGGAGATGGTCGTGGCGAGGTGAACAGGGGCGCGAGGAAGTGATCCTGGTCGCGACAAGAGAGGCAGCGGGGCAAGGCCCTTGCCGGACGGAGCTGGAGCAAGAGAAGGGATCAACGCCGGGTGACGAGGTGCCGTGGTGGGAGCTTCGAGCTTGGCCGGCTGCGGCCATGGAGGACGGCGGCGCGGAGGCGGTGCACTTGAGGGCGCGGCGCGGAGGCGGCTCGCGTGAAGGGAGAGCGACGGGGAGGCATAGGCGAGGAGGTGGATGCCGGCAGCGGCTGCTCCGTGGCAGGAGGCCATGGCAAGCAGGCGGTGGCCATGGACGGCGAAGCAGCACGACGGCAAGCTCGCGGCAGACTTCCTGCTAGGCGCGGAGGATGGCAGATGCGGGGGACGGTGCCATGGAAGGTGGCTGGAGGAGGCGTGGTCAGGGACTAGCGCTGCTGAGGGAGGCACGCGTGATCGAGAGGGAGAGATGGAGATGAGTGAACGAGGGAGAGAGGGATGGGGATCGAGCGAAGGAGCTCCTCTCCCTCGGCTCGATGAATGTGGGCGTGTGTGGCGGCGGTCTCTGGAACGAGGGGAGGAAGAGACTGAGAGAGGGAACGGGCTCTAGGGTTAGACGGGGGAGTGGGCCTTGGGAGGCCGGCCCAGTAGAGGGAGAGATGCGCCTAGGGAGGCCGGCGGTTGGTTGGGCTGTGGGTAAAGGATGGACCTGGACTCTCTTCTCCCTCTCTCTCAATAAACTTATTTCTTTAACAGAAAAGAAATTAGAGAGAGGAAAATAAAAAGAGGGTTAGGGAAGGATTTTGCGCATGGGGCTAATTTTCCCGAACTCACAAAAATATGCTTATTCCGAGAAAAATAGGAAAAGCCAGATCGAAGAAAAAGAATCCAAACTCATTTGAATTTAATTCAAATGGGTTTGAACTGGGACGAGGTTTTTGGAGTGTCCAAAAATGTTGAGAATTTAGGAGGAGCTCCGAAAAATGAAGAAAGGATATATGGCAAAGTTAGATACCAAGAGTTGTGATAACAAAGGCGTTGGGATTTTTGCGAGTGTGTTATGGTGAATTCCAAAATACTGGAATATTTATTATAGCTCCCTAATATTGGGGTATATGTTGTAAAGAGAATCACCACGTGAATTCACTCGGTTTAAATGGACCGAAGATCCATACGATTTATTTAGTTGAGTTGGAAAGATTAGAGACATGATGACATGATGCAATGATGAAAGCAACAAGCAAAAAACAAATCACACAATGAATCCCGGAAACCCTGTAAGGCATCTGAAGCTCCGGTCTTGGGGTGTTACACATCCCCAAGCTTAATTTCTACTCGTCCTTGAGTAGGTAAATGATAAAAATAATTTTTTTTGATGTAGAATGCTTCCTAACATATTTCTCAATGTAATTTTTCTTTATTGTGGCATGAATGTTCAGATCCAAAAGATTCAATATAAAAGATTAATATTGACATAGAAATAACAATACTTCAAGCATACTAACTAAGTAATCATGTCTTCCCAAAATAACATGGCCAAAGAAAGTTATCCCTACAAAATCATATGGCAACCGAGTGTGGCTACGCCCGGCCCTTGAGAAGGTTAAAACAACACTAACTTGACAAACTATCGTGGTGGTTTTGATGCGTAGGTAAGAACGGTTCTTGCTCATCCCATATCAGCCACGTAAAACTTGCAACAACAAAGTAGAGGACGTCTAACTTGTTTTTGCGGGGCATGTTGTGATGTGATATGGTCAAGACATGATGCTATATTTTGTTGTATGAGATGATCATGTTTTGTAACCGAGTTATCGGCAACTGGCAGGAGCCATATGGTTGTCGCTTTATTGTATGCAATGCAATCGCCATGTAATTGCTTTACTTTATCACTAAGCGGTAGCGATAGTCGTAGAAGCAATAGTTGGCGAGACGACAACGATGCTACGATGGAGATCAAGGTGTCGCGCTGGTGACGAGGGTAATCATGACGGTGCTTCGGAGATGGAGATCACAAGCACAAGATGATGATGGCCATATCATATCACTTATATTGATTGCATGTGATGTTTATCTTTTATGCATCTTATTTTGCTTAGATCGACGGTAGCATTATAAGATGATCTCTCACTAAATTTCAAGGTACAAGTGTTCTCCCTGAGTATGCACCGTTGCGAAAGTTCGTCTTGCCGAGACACCACGTGATGATCGGGTGTGATAAGCTCTACATTCACATACAACGGGTGCAAGCTAGTTTTGCACATGCAGAATACTCGGGTTAAACTTGACGAGCCTAGCATATGCAGATATGGCCTCGGAACACTGGAGACCAAAAGGTCGAGCGTGAATCATATAGAAGATATGATTTCTACCTCTTGAGCACTTGTGTTGGTTTTCCCTTGACGAGGAAAGGGTGGTGCAGCAAAGCAACGTAAGTATTTCCCTCAGTTTTTGAGAACCAAGGTATCAATCCAGTAGGAGGCTACGCGCGAGTCCCTCGCACCTACACAAAACAAATAAATCCTCGCAACCAACGCGATATGGGGTTGTCAATCCCTACACGTCACTTACGAGAGTGAGATCTGATAGATATGATAAGATAATATTTTTGGTATTTTTATGATAAAGATGCAAAGTAAAATAAAAGCAATGAAAATAACTAAGTATTGGAAGATTTAATATGATGAAGATAGACCTGGGGGCCATAGGTTTCATTAGTGGCTTCTCTCAAGAGCATAAGTATTTTACGGTGGGTGAACAAATTACCGTTGAGCAATTGACAGAATTGAGCATAGTTATGAGAATATCTAGGTATGATCATGTATATAGGCATCACGTCCGAGACAAGTAGACCGACTCCTGCCTGCATCTACTACTATTACTCCACACATCGACCGCTATCCAGCATGCATCTAGAGTATTAAGTTCATAAGAACAGAGTAACGCCTTAAGCAAGATGACATGATGTAGATGGATAAACTCATGCAATATGATGAAAACCCCATCTTGTTATCCTCGATGGCAACACTACAATACGTGCCTTGCTGCCCCTAATGTCACTGGGAAAGGACACCACAAGATTGAACCCAAAGCTAAACACTTCTCCCATTGCAAGAAAGATCAATCTATTAGGCCAAACCAAACTGATAATTCAAAGAGACTTGCAAATATAACCAATCATACATAAAAGAATTCGGAGAAGATTCAAATATTGTTCATAGATAAACTTGATCATAAACCCACAATTCATCGGTCTCAACAAACACACCGCAAAAGAAGATTACATCGAATAAATCTCCACAGGAGAGGGAGAGAACTTTGTATTGAGATCCAAAAAGAGAGAAGAAGCCATCTAGCTAATAACTATGGACCCGAAGGTCTGAGGTAAACTACTCACACTTCATCGGAGAGGCTATGGTGTTGATGTAGAAGCCCTCCGTGATCGATGCCCCCTCCGGCGGAGCTCCAGAACAGGCCCCAAGATGGGATCTCGTGGATACAGAAAGTTACGGCGGTGGAATTAGGGTTTTGGCTCCGTATCTGATAGTTTGGGGGTACGTAGGTATATATAGGAGGAAGAAGTACGTCGGTGGAGCAACAGGGGCCCACAAGGGTGGAGGGCGTGCCTGGGGGGTAGGTGCGCCCCCCTACCTCGTGGCCTCCCTGTTGGTTGCTTGACGTAGGGTCCAAGTCTCCTAGGTCTTGTTCGTTCCAAAAATCACGTTCCCGAAGGTTTCATTCCGTTTGGACTCCGTTTGATATTCCTTTTCTTCGAAACCCTAAAATAGGCAAAAAATAGCATTTCTGGGCTGGGCCTCCGGTTAATAGGTTAGTACCAAAAATAATATAAAAGTGGATAATAAAGCCCAATAATGTCCAAAACAGAAGATAATATAGCATGGAGCAATCAAAAATTATAGATACGTTGGAGACGTATCAAGCATCCCCAAGCTTAATCCTGCTCGTCCTCGAGTAGGTAAATGATAAAAACAGAATTTTTGATGTGGAATGCTACTTGGCATATTTTCAATGTAATTCTTCTTAATTGTGGTATGAATATTCAGATCCAAAAGATTCAAGACAAAAGTTCAATATTGACATAAAAATAATAATACTTCAAGCATACTAACTAAGCAATTATGTCTTCTCAAAATAACATGGCCAAAGAAAGTTATCCCTACAAAATCATATAGTCTGGCTATGCTCTATCTTCATCACACAAAATATTAAATCATGCACAACCCCGATGACAAGCCAAGCAATTGTTTCATACTTTTGATGTTCTCAAACTTTTTCAATCTTCACGCAATATATGAGCGTGAGCCATGGATATAGCACTATGGTGGAATAGAATGGTGGTTGTGGAGAAGATAAAAAGGAGAAGATAGCCTCACATCAACTAGGCGTATCAACGGGCTATTGAGATGCCCATTAATAAATGTCAATGTGAGTGAGTAGGGATTGCCATGCAACGGATGCACTAGAGCTATAAGTGTATGAAAGCTCAACAAAAGAAACTAAGTGGGTGTGCATCCAACTTGCTTGCTCACGAAGACCTAGGGCAATTTGAGGAAGCCCATCATTGGAATATACAAGCCAAGTTCTATAATGTAAAATTTACACTAGTTTATGAAAGTGACAACATAAGAGACTCTCTATCATTAAGATCATGGTGCTACTTTGAAGCACAAGTGTGGAAAAAGGATAGTAACATTTCCCCTTCTCTCTTTTTCTCTCATTTCATTCTTTTGGGGGGGGAGGCTTCTTTTTTTGCCTCTTTTTTTGGCCTCTTTTTTTCGTCCGGAGTCTCATCCTGACTTGTGGGGGAATCATAGTCTCCATCATCCTTTCCTCACTGGGACAATTCTCTAATAATGATGATCATCACACTTCTTTTTTACTTACAACTCAATACTTAGAACAAAATATGACTCTTTGTGAGTGCCTCCGGCGGTGTACCGGGATATACAATGAATCAAGAGTGGCATGTATGAAAAATTATGAACGGTGGCTTTGCCACAAATATGATGTCAACTACATGATCATGCAATCAATATGACAATGATGAAGCATGTCATAGCAAACAGAATGGTGGAAAGTTGCATGGCAATATATCTCGGAATGGCTATGGAAATGCCATAATAGGTAGGTATGGTGGCTGTTTTGAGGAAGGTATATGGTGGGTTTATGGTACCGATGAAAGTTGCGCGGTACTAGAGAGGCTAGCAATTGTGGAAGGATGAGGGTGCGTATAATCCATGGACTCAACATTAGTCATAAAGAACTCACATACTTATTGCAAAAATCTATTAGTTATCGAAACAAAGTACTACACGCATGCTCCTAGGGGAATAGATTGGTTGGAAAAGACCATCGCTCGTCCCCAATCGCCACTCATAAGGAACGCAATCAATAAATAAATCATGCTCCGACTTCATCACATAACGGTTCACCATACATGCATGCTATGTGAATCACAAACTTCAACACAAGTATTTCTCAAATTCACAACTACTCAACTAGCATGACTCTAATATCACCATCTCCATATCTCAAAACAATCATCAAGTATCAAACTTCTCTTAGTATTCAATGCACTTATATGAAAGTTTTTATTATGTCTAAAAGAAAATTGCCATGTTGTTCTAAAGGACTCTCAAAATAATATAAATGAAGCATGAGAGTTCAATTATTTCTATAAAATAGAACCACCGTCGTGCTCTAAAAGATATAAGTGAAGTACTAGAGCAAAATCTATATAGCTCAAAAGATATAAGTGAAGCACATAGAGTATTCTAATAAATTCTAATTCATGTGTCTCTCTCTCAAAAGGTGTGTACAGAAAGGATGATTGTGGTAAACTAAAAAGCAAAGACTCAAATCATACAAGACGCTCCAAGCAAAACACATATCATGTGGTGAATAAAAATATAGCTCCAAGTAAAGTTACCGATGAACGAAGACAAAAGAGGGGATGCCCTCCGGGGCATCTCCAAGCTTAGGATTTTTGGTGTCCTTGTATTTTACCTTGGGGTGCCATGGGCATCCCCGATCTTAGGCTCTTGCCACTCCTTGTTCCATAATCCATCGAATCTTTACCCAAAACTTGAAAACTTCACAACACAAAACTTAACAAGAGAATCTCGTGAGCTCCGTTAGCGAAAGAAAACAAAACACCGCTTCAAGTTACTGTAATGAACTCATTATTTATTTATATTGGTGTTAAACCTACTGTATTCCAACTTCTTTATGGTTTATAAAGTCTTTTACTAGCCATAGATTCATCAAAATAAGCAAACAACACAGGAAAAACAGAATCTGTCAAAAACAGAACAGTCTGTAGTAATCTGTAACTAAAGCAAACTTCTGGAACCCCAAAAATTTTAAAATAAATTTCTAGACGTGAGTAATTTATCTATTAATCATCTTAAAAAAACTTAACTAAATAGCACTCTCCAATAAAAAATGGCAGCAATTCTCGTAAGCGCTAAAGTTTCTGTTTTTTACAGCAAGATCAAAAAGACTTTCCCCAAGTCTTCCCAACGGTTCTACTTGGCACAAACACTAATTAAACACAAAAACCACAACCAAAACAGAGTCTAGATAAATTATTTATTTAATAACAGCAAGGAAAAAATATTGGGTTTGTCTCCCAATAAGCGCTTTTCTTTAAAGCCTTTTAGCTAGGCATTGGTAATATTAATGATGCTCACATGAAAGACAAGAATTGAAGCACAAAGAGAGCATCATAAAACACGTGAAAAAACATCTAAGTCTAACATACTTCCTATGCATAGGCATCTTATAGGCAAACAAATTATCAAGGCAAGCAGAAACTAGCATATGCAAGGAAGCGGAAAGAAACAATAACAATCTCAACATAACGAGAGGTAATTTAGTAACATAAAAATTTCTACAACCATATTTTCCTCTCTCATAATAATTACATATATGATCATAAGCAAATTCAACAATATAGCAATCATATAAAATATTCTCAACATGATCCACATGCATGCAAAGTTGACACTCTTCCGAAATAGTGGGATTAACATTAACTAAAGTCATGACCTCTCCAAACCCACTTTTATCAAAAAATTCATAAGATTGAACATTCTCCAAATATGTGGGATCTAAAGTTGACACTCTTCCAAACCCACTTTCAATAATATTGCAAACACTATTAACAATCTCATATTCATCAGGGGGCTTAAATAAATTTTCAAGATCAAAAGAAGAATCACCCCAATCATGATCATTGCAACAAATAGTAGTCATAGCAAAACTAGAATCCCCAAGCTTGAGGTTTTGCATATCATTAACACAATTGACATTAATAGAATTTATGATAACATCATTGCAATCATGCTTTTCATTGAAGGAACTATCAAGTATGGGTGCAATAGCAACGATCTCATGTTTAACATAAGGAACTATAGCAAATTCATCTTCATAATTATTGGCATCATGGCCAATAGAATAGCAAGCATCATGGTCATCAAGGGATATTTCAATCAAATCACCGGAATCATAATTATCTATAGATTCATGCATATCATTATGTTCTTTCGAAGCAGCGGTCATTCTTTCAACAAATTATTTGACATAGACATTATGAGCATAGTTTTCATGGCAATAATTAAGTATGTCAAGATTTTCAGATTCGTAGAAAGTAATATCATAATTTTCAATCAAAGAAGCAACTTCATAAGCACCCTTAAAAGAACAAATTCATCAATTTGTTCGATATCGTAATAACTATAAACACCCTTTGCATAAGAAGATAAGAATTCATTATCATTAAACTCACATAGGTTGGGGAGGTGTTTTTAGGGTTCTTAGAGCAACAAGTAAGATCACAAATTTCACAAAGATTCCAAGCATAACATAGCAACCTGTTTATTTGATCCCATAAGAGTATCCCCTTTTCAGACAAATGGTGATGCACGAAATGAGCATGCTCATCTAAAGATTTCCCATCAACTAGGCTAGTTGGGGTTTCAGCACGAGCGCATAAGGATCGAAGATGATCCAAGTAGAACACTTTCAGTGGATCCATATCAATAGATTTTTCGAAAGCAAAGATGCAAGCAAATAGAAGGCACATCGAAACACAAACAAAGATACATACGGAAAGAAGGCGAACAGAAAAGAGGGCGAATAAAACGGCAAGGGTGAAGTGGGGGAGAGGAAAACGAGAGGCAAATGGAAAATAATGTAATGCGAGGGATAAGAGTTGTGATGGGTACTTGGTATGTCTTGACTTGGCGTAGATCTCCCCGGCAATGGCGCCAGAAATCCTTCTTGCTACCTCTTGAGCACTGCGTTGGTTTTCCCTTGAAGAGGAAAGGGTGATGCAGTAAAGCAGCGTAAGTATTTCCCTTAGTTTTTGAGAACCAAGGTATCAATCCAGTAGGAGACCACGCGCGAGTCACCCCGTACCTACACAAACAAATAAGAACCTCGCAACCAACGCGATAAAGGGGTTGTCAATCCCTTCACGGCCACTTGCAAGAGTGAGATCTGATAGAGATGATAATAATAAGATAAATATTTTTGGTATTTTTATGATATAGATTGAAAGTAAAAGATAGAAAAATAAAGTAGATGGGAAACTTGTATGATGGAAAATAGACCCGGGGGCCATAGGTTTCACTAGTGGCTTCTCTCAAGATAGCATAAGTATTACGGTGGGTAAACAAATTACTGTCGAGCAATTGATTGAAAAGCGAATAATTATGAGAATATCTAGGCATGATCATGTATATAGGCATCACGTCCGAGACAAGTAGACCGAAACAATTCTACATCTACTACTATTACTCCACACATCGACCGCTATCCAGCATGCATCTAGAGTATTAAGTTCATAAGAACAGAGTAACGCCTTAAGCAAGATGACATGATGTAGAGGGATAAACTCATGGAATATGATATAAACCCCATCTTTTTATCTTTGATGGCAAGAATACAATACGTGTCGTTTGCCTTTCTGTCACTGGGATCGAGCACCGCAAGATTGAACCTACAAGATGGAAGAGAATAGCTCAGCTAGTGAGCATGCGCTCAAAAGGTCCAATCCGCATCATTGCTACTAACATCTTTCAACTTAGTTTTTCTCTAGGAACATATCAAAAATAAACGGGGAGCTACATCGCGAGCTATTGATCTACAACATAGTTATGCAAATACTATCAGGACTAAGTTCATGATAAATTAAAGTTCAATTAATCATATTACTTAAGAACTCCCACTTAGATAGACATCCCTCTAGTCATCTAAATGATCACATGATCCAAATCAACTAAACCATGTCCGATCATCATGTGAGATGGAGTAGTTTTCAATGGTGAACATCACAATGTTGATCATATCTACTATATGATTCACGCTCGACCTTTCGGTCTCCAGTGTTCCGAGGCCATATCTGCATATGCTAGGCTCGTCAAGTTTAACCCGAGTATTCTGCGTGTGCAAAACTGGCTTGCACCCGTTGTATGTGAACGTAGAGCTTATCACACCCGATCATCACGTGGTGTCTCGGCATGACGAACTTTCGCAACGGTGCATACCCAGGGAGAACACTTGTACCTTGAAATTTAGTGAGAGATCATCTTATAATGCTACCGTCGATCTAAGCAAAATAAGATGCATAAAAGATAAACATCACATGCAATCAATATAAGTGATATGATATGGCCATCATCATCTTGTGCTTGTGATCTCCATCTCCGAAGCACCGTCATGATCACCATCGTCACCGGCTTGACACCTTTATCTCCATCAAAGCATCATTTTCATCACACCAACTATTGCCTCCACGACTATCGCTACAGCTTAGTGATAAAGTAAAGCAATTACATGGCGATTGCATTTCATACAATAAAGCGACAACCATATGGCTCCTGCTAGTTGCCGATAACTGTGTTACAAAACATGATCATCTCATACAATAAAATTTAGCATCATGTCTTGACCATTCACATCACAACATGCCCTACAAAAACAAGTTAGATGTCCTCTACTTTGTTGTTGCAAGTTTTACGTGGCTGCTACGGGCTCAGCAAGAACCGTTCTTACCTACGCATCAAAAACCACAACACGGTATAGTGATTGCCTTTTGATCTTCACAAAGAACCATGCTCATTGAATCCGATTCAACTAAAGCTGGAGAAACAGACACCCACTAGCCACCTATGTGCGAAGCACGTCGGTAGAACCAGTCTCGCGTAAGCGTACGCGTAATGTCGGTATGGGCCGCTTCATCCAACAATGCCGCCGAATCAAGAATCAACTAGTGACAACAAGCAATATGTATATACCCACGCCCACAACTCCTTTGTGTTCTACTCATGCATATAACATCTACGCATAAACCTGGCTCGAATGCCACTGTTGGGGAACGTAGTAATTTCAAAGAAAATCCTATGCACACGCAAGATCATGGTGATGCATAACAATGAGAGGGGAGAGTATCGTCCACGTACCCTCGTAGACCATAAGCGGAAGCATTATGAGAACGCGGTTGATGTAGTCGTACGTCTTCACGATCCGACCGATCCAAGTACCGAATGCACGACACCTCCTAGTTTAGCACACGTTCAGCTCGATGACATCCCATGAACTCCGATCCAGCAGAGCTTTGTGGGAGAGTTCCGTCAGCACGACGACATGATGACTGTGACGATGTTGCTACCGACGCAGGGCTTCGCCTAAGCACTACTACGATATGATCGAGGTGGATTATGGTGGAGGGGGGCACCGCACATGGCTTGGATTAATCAACTTGTGTGTCTTTAGATGCCCCCCGCCCCCGTATATAAAGGAGCAAGGGGAGAGCCCAGCCGGCCTTGGTGCGCCCCAACGAGAGGAGGAATCCTCCTCCTAGTAGGAGTAGGATTCATCCTTTCCTAGTCCTACTAGGAAGGGGAAGGGGGAAGGAAAGAGAGGGAGAGGGAGAGGGAAAGAGGGGCCGCGCCCCCCTCCCCTAGTCCAATTCGGACTCCTTATGGGAGGGGGCGCTCCACCTCCTGGGCTGCTGCCCTCTCTCTCCCCTCAGGCCCACTAAGGCCCAATACTTCCCCGGGGGGTTCCAGTAACCCCTCCGGCACTCCGGTTTTCTCCGAAACCATCCGGAACACTTCCGGTGTCCGAACATAGCCATCCAATATATCAATCTTTACATCTCGACCATTTCGAGACTCCTCGTCATGTCCGTGATCACATCTGGGACTCCGAACTACCTTCGGTACATCAAAACACATAAACTCATAATATCGATCATCATCAAACTTTAAGCGTGCGGACCCTACGGGTTCGAGAACTATGTAGACATGACTGAGACTCATCTCTGGTCAATAACCAATAGCGGAACCTGGATGCTCATATTGGTTCCTGCTACCTCTTGAGCACTGCGTTGGTTTTCCCTTGAAGAGGAAAGGGTGATGTAGTAGAGCAGCGTAAGTATTTCCCTCAGTTTTTGAGAACCAAGGTATCAATCCAGTAGGAGACCACATGCGAGTGACCTCGTACCTACACACACAAATAAGAACCTCGCAACCAACGCGATAAATGGGTTGTCAATCCCTTCACGGCCACTTGCAAGAGTGAGATTTGATAGAGATGATAATAATAAGATAAATATTTTTGGTATTTTTATGATATAGATTGAAAGTAAATAAAGCAAAATAAACAATGTTAGAAATAACTTGTTGACTGGAGATTAATATGATGGAAAATAGACCCGGGGGCCATAGGTTTCACTAGTGGCTTCTCTCAAGTAGCATAAGTATTACGGTGGGTGAACAAATTACTATTGAGCAATTGATAGAAAAGCAAATAATTATGAGAATATCTAGGCATGATCATGTATATAGGCATCACATCCGAGACAAGTAGACCGACTCCTGCCTGCATCTACTACTATTACTCCACACATCGACCGCTATCCAGCATGCATCTAGAGTATTAAGTTCATAAGAACAGAGTAACATCTTAAGCAATATGACATGATGTAGAGGGATAAACTCATGCAATATGATATAAACCCCATCTTTTTATCCTCGATGGCAACAATACAATACGTGCCGTTTCCCTTTCTGTCACTGGGATCGAGCACCGCAAGATTGAACCTAAAGCTAAGCACTTCTCCCATTGCAAGAAAGATCAATCTAGTAGGCCAAACCAAACTGATAATTTGAAGAGACTTGCAAAGATAAACCAATCATACATAAAAGAATTCAGAGAAGATTCAAATATTGTTCATAGATAAACTTGATCATAAACCCACAATTCATCGGATCTCGACAAACACACCGCAAAAGAAGATTACATCGAATAGATCTCCAAGAGAATCGAGGAGAACTTTGTATTGAGATCCAAAGAGAGAGATGAAGCCATCTAGCTACTAGCTATGGACCCGAAGGTCTGAAGTAAACTACTCACACATCATCGGAGAGGCCATGGAGTTGATGTAGAGGCCCTCCGTGATCAATGCCCGCTCCGGTGGAGCTTCGGAAAAGGCCCCAAGATGGGTTCTCTTGGGTACAGAAGGTTGTGGCGGTGGAATTAGGTTTTCATGGTGCTCCTGGATGTTTGGGGGGTCCGTAGATATATATATATATATATATATATATATATATATATATATATATATATATATATATATATATATATATATATATATAGGAGGAATAAGTACGTTGGTGGAGCAACGAGGGGCCCACGAGGGTGGAGGCGCGCCTAGGGGGTGGGCGCGCCCCCTGCCTCATGGCTGCCTCGTTGATTGCTTGACGTCCACTCCAAGTCTCCTGTATCATGTTCGTTCCAAAAATAATGCTCCCGAAGGTTTCATTCCATTTGGACTCCGTTTGATATTCCTTTTCGGCGAAACTCTAAAATAGGCAAAAGACAGCAATTTGGGCTGGGCCTCCAGTTAATAGGTTAGTCCCAAAAATAATATAAAAGTGTGAAAATAAGCCCATGAACATCCAAAATATATAATATAATGGCATGGAGCAATCAGAAAATATAGATACGTTGGAGACGTTGCAATTCCTACATATTCTACGAAGATCTTTATCGGTCAAACTGCATAACAATATACGTTGTTCCCTTTGTCATCGGTATGTTACTTGCCCGAGATTCAATCGTCGGTATCCCTATACCTAGTTCAATCTCGTTACTGGCAAGTCTCTTTACTCGTTCTGTAATGCATCATCCCGCAACTAACTCATTAGTCACAATGCTTGCAAGGCTTATAGTGAATGTGCATTACCGAGAGGGCCCAGAGATACCTCTCCGACAATCTGAGTGACAAATCCTAATCTTGATCCAAGCCAACTCAACAAACACCATCGGAGACACCTGTAGAGCACCTTTATAATCAACCAGTTACGTTGTGATGTTTGGTAGCACACAAAGTGTTCCTCCGGTATTCGGGAGTTGTATGATCTCATAGTCATAGGAACATTTATAGTTATGGAGAAAGCAATAGCAACAAACTAAACGATCATCGTGCTAAGCTAACGGATGTGTCAAGTCAATCACATCATTCTCTAATGATGTGATCCCTTTAATCAAATGACAAGTCATGTATACGGTTAGGAAACATAACCATCATTGATTCAACGAGCTAGTCAAGTAGAGGCAAACTAGTGACACTCTGTTTGTCTATGTATTCACACATGTACTAAGTTTCTGGTTAATACAATTCTAGCATGAATAATAAACATTTATCATGACATAAGGAAATATAAATAACAACTTTAGTATTGCCTCTAGGGCATATTTCCTTCAGAGGGGAGACAGGGGTCCCCATGTGTGACGCCCCGAGACCGTTGTGCCAGGTGTCCTCCAGTTATTCGCTGTTGTTGCCTTGTCATTCGCTTGCGTGTTGTATCTTGCCATGTCATCATGTACATTGCATCTGCATGTTTTCAAAACTTGCATCCGTCCCGGTCTCCTTGTTCCGTCCATTGTCCGTTTTGAGCCCACACTCACTTGCACGCATCCGCGGCATGTCCGAAATATTATTTTATAAGTGGCTGGAGAATGTTCTCGGATTGGGGTGAAAGTTGGCGTGCGGTCTTATTATAGTGTAGATAGACCGCTTGTCAAGTTTCATCGCATTCCGAGTTTGTCTGATAGCCAACCGTTAAACTATAGCGGCAGTATAGCCGGGCACACGTCGGATGTTTTCGGTCTCCGAAAATAGTCGCCGGGTCTCTCTCTCTCTTCTCTTCTCTCAGCTCGAGTCCTTCTGCACAGCCCACAAGTTTCAACCGACCTCTCGCGCGCGTCCGAGAGTTGTCCCGAACCCGACCCGGACTGCCGTCACCGTTGGATCCGGATCATCCCCAAACATCTACAAAACATCACCGTTTTCTCATTTGGATTCCATATCTATTTTATTCTCGTCCGTCAGTTTTCGATCCGATGATCCAAATCCCTCTCCTTTAATCCTTTTGCTATATATATCAGACAAAACCCTAAAAACTAGGTCGCTTGTCCCCCTCAGCCGCCGCCGCCACACTCAAATCCCACCTCGGGATCCTCCCAGATCCCCTTTCTCCTTGTTTTCCTCCTCCACCCAATCCCGAAGGCGCAACCACCTCTCTCCAAGATCCTCTCGGCCTCTACCTACCAGTCCATCCAGCCATCCACCGGCCAGCCGCCCTGGTCTCCCTCGCCTCCCGTGCCTCTGCTCATCGCGAGCCAACCAGAGCCTCCTCTGCTCGATCCCGAGGGGATCACAAGCAGCATGTTCCATCGACGACCGAACCAGCAGGCCCCGTGCCCCTCCGCGCTCGTGCAGGCGCTCCTCGAGCCGCCCTCGTCCGTCGCCCCGTCTCAAGTCCGCCGATGCCAAGCGCCGCCCTGACCTTCCTGCGGCCACTTCTCCCCCCTGCTCCTCCACGTGGTGCCGACCGGCGACCAAGATGAACGGGAACCCCACCGGGGCTCCTTCTCTACGCCCTCTCCTGGAGCCACCTGCTGCTGCTACTCTTCTTCGAGGCGCAAGTCCCACCGCGGCTGCTGCTCTGCTCCTGCCTCCGTGGAGCTCCCACACAGATCCTCGCCGTCGTTCCGCGTCGGATCCGTCCGGGGGCCGCTGGATCTGGCCGCCTCCGCCATGAACCCGTCCATCCCCGACCTCCTGTGCGCGCCGCCGCGTCCTCTGCATCATCTGAATCGAGCAGGTGGTCGCCTGCTCGAGCCTCTGCCTCGCTCGCCCGTGTTGACCTCATCCCAGCGCGCGTGGACCGGTCAACTCCGTCCCCTGGGCCGGCCCTTCTCCTCCTCTTCTTCCAGCTAGGCCTTGGCCCGATGTGAGAAACTCCTCCAGCCTGATCCTGTTCGGCCCGATAGCTCAGATTCGGTCCATATATGTTTTTTTTGCTGTGCGCTGCGATTTTCCTAATTGTTCAGAAAACTGCAGGTTTACAGAAAAACCCTCCTTGTTCATGCATATAATAACTTCAGAACCGTGCATCGGATTAAAATAAGTTATATATGAAACTTGCTTAGAATTTTGTGTAGATTCATAATATGCAACTTTCATCTATGTTTAAAATGTTTAAAATGATGTTTGCATTATTTTGCTCATGTGCCATGCTAAAATGATTTATTTCATAACTAAATAACCGTAACTCGGATTTTAATGAACCTTATATGTAAACGGGGTATTAAAATGCCTAGTTTAACATGGTCTACTTGTTTTGCATGTTTAACAACTCTAAAATTGTGTTTAGGGCGGGACCACACCAAATCTAAAATATGCATATGGGGATTTACCGGAATTGTTGTTCGTTGTTTCCGGCCTCATTTAAACTTGACTAGATGGGTAGTTTTCATTTGCTTCACCCTCTTGCCATGTTTAACAACATTTAATATTGTTGGGTACATAAACGAGATCGAACTAAATAATTGATGTGATGTTCTGTCAATATGCAACTCGTTGCATAATGAGCTCCACTTAATTTGTAGGATTGTTTTGTGCTTTTTGCCATGCCATGTTTCATTAAACAGGACATGCATCATACTCGATT
This sequence comes from Triticum monococcum, assembly GCA_034509565.1. Classification (NCBI taxonomy): domain Eukaryota; kingdom Viridiplantae; phylum Streptophyta; class Magnoliopsida; order Poales; family Poaceae; genus Triticum; species Triticum monococcum. Next base: position 578,357,707 of record CM067847.1, read on the forward strand.
GTGCATCATGCCGTGTTGATGTGTTGGTTGTTTACCATGATTGTTTGCTTCTTTCGGTGTTGCTTCTTCGGGTTGGTTCCGATAACGTCGTGTTTGTGAGGAGCCGTTCATCTACGTCCGTTCGTCTTCTTCATGGGCTCGTTCTTCTTCCTTGCGGGATCTCAGGCAAGATGATCATACCCTCGAAATCACTTCTATCTTTGCTTGCTAGTTGCTCGCTCTTTTGCTATGCCTATGCCGCGATACCTACCACTTGCTTATCATGCCTCCCATATTGTTGAACCAAGCCTCTAACCCACCTTGTCCTAGCAAACCGTTGTTTGGCTATGTTACCGCTTTGCTCAACCCCTCTTATAGCGTTGTTAGTTGCAGGTGAAGATTGGAGTTTGTTCCTTGTTGGGACATGGAGATGTTGTTCCTTGTTTTGGAACATGTTTACTTGTTGGGATATCACAATACCTTTTATTTAATTAATGCATCTATATACTTGGTAAAGGGTGGAAGGCTCGGCCTTATGCCTGGTGTTTTGTTCCACTCTTGCCGCCCTAGTTTCCGTCATATCGGTGTTATGTTCCCGGATTTTGTGTTCCTTACGCGGTTGGGGTATTATGGGAACCCCTTGACAGTTCGCCTTGAGTAAAACTCTTCCAGCAATGCCCAACCTTGGTTTTACCATTTGCCACCTAGACTTTTCTTTCCCTTGGGTTCTGCAGACTCAAGGGTCATCATTATTTCAACCCCCCCGGGCCAGTGCTCCTTTGAGTGTTGGTCCACCTGTCAGCTGCCGGTGGCCACCAGGGGCAACTCTGGGCTGGCCTACCCGTAGACAATCTGAGTGTGCCCTGAGAAAGAGATATGTGCAGCTCCTATCAGGATTTGTCGGCACATTCAGGCGGTGTTGCTGGTTTAGTTTTACCTTGTCAAAATGTCTTGTAACCGGGATTCCGAGTCTGATCGGGTCTTCCCGCTAGAAGGAATATCCTTCGTTGACCGTGAGAGCTTGTGATGGGCTAAGTTGGGACACCCCTGCAGGGATTGAACTTTCGAAAGCCGTGCCCGCGGTTATGGGCAGATGGGAATTTGTTAATGTCCGGTTGTAGAAAACCTGAAGTTGACCTTAATTAAAAATGCATCAACCGCGTGTGTAACCGTGATGGTCTCTTTCCGGCAGAGTCCGGGAAGTGAACACGGTGTTGGAGTTATGCTTGACGTAGGTTGTTCTAGGATCACTTCTTGATCATAGATTCTCAACCGTGCTTTGCCTTCTCTTCTCGCTCTCATTTGCGTATGTTTTAGCCACCATATATGCTAGTCGCTTGCTGCAGCTCCACCTCATACCTTTACCTTACCCATAAGCTTAAATAGTCTTGATCGCGAGGGTGCGAGATTGTTGAGTCCCCGTGACTCACAGATACTTCCAAAACCAGCTTGTAGGTGCCGATGAGTCCGTGCAGATGACGCAACCCAGCTCAGGAAGAGCTCGTTGAAGATCTTGTCCTTTGTGTTGTTTTGTTCTACTTGATCAGTAGTGGAGCCCAGTTGGGGTCGATCGGGGACCGTGTCGCATTTGGGGTTCTTCTTTTATTTTGGTTCCGTAGTCGGACCTTGATTGTATCTGGATGATGTAATGCTTTATTCATGTAATTGTGTGAAGTGGCGATTGTAAGCCAACTATGTATCTTTTCTCTTATGTATTACATGGGTTGTGTGAAGATTACCTCACTTGCGACATTGCTTTCAATGTGGTTATGCCTCTAAGTCGTGCTTCGACACGTGGGAGATATAGCCGCATCGAGGGCGTTACACCATGGCATACACCACAATGACAATGGAACTGGCGTCCAGGGACTCCGTTCAAAAGGATAAAAGACTTGCTCGAAGAGAATATGCAATTTCTCCACTTCAACCATTTGTCACTAAAACCCATTGCTTTCATAATTTCAATCATAGAAGAATGCTCTATGGCGTCGAACACCTTTGCAAAGTCAAGTTTGAGAAGAATTATACTTTTCTTTGAGGCTTGACACTGATAGATGTATTCATATGCCCAAGCAAGACAGTCCTGGATGGATGTCTCTTTAAGAAAACCGTACTGGTTCCGGTATATAATCTGAAGAATGATTTTTTGCAAGCGGTTGGCCAAGAGCTTGGTGAGAACTTTAAGGCAGCATTTTAAGAAAGTGATAGGCCGGTAATCATTGATAGAGGATGGGGATCTGGTCTTGGGTATTAGGGTGATGAAGTCATCATTTATACTCTCAATGATTAAGTTCCATTCATAAAATTGTTCACAAAGCTTATAAAAATCTTCTCTAATGATTGGCCAGCAAGACTTGAGGAAGTTGGCAGAGAAACCTGATACGTCTCCAACGTATCTATAATTTTTTATTGTTCCAGCTATTATATTATCAATCTTGGATGTTTTATATACACTTTCAAGAAATTATATATCATTTTTTGGGACTAACCTATTAACTTAGTGCCCAGTGCAAGTTGTTGTTTTTTTCCTTGTTTTTGGTTTTAGAGAATATTAGTACCAAACAAAGTCCACATGCCACGAAACTTTTTGGAGATTTTGTTTGGACAAAAGAGACACTAGAAGCTTTGGGTGAAGACCAGATGATGAACCATGGGCCCACAAGGTAGTAGGGCACGCCCAATGGGGTAGGCGTGCCCTGGTGGCTTGTGAGGCCCACGTGGCTCCGTTTGACCTAACTCTGCCTCTATAAATTCTCTAAAACCGTGAAACCAGCAGGGGAGTCCACGAAATACTTTTTCCACCGCCGCAAGTTCTAGAACCATGAGATCCCATCTGGAGGCCTTTTGGGGCACTCTGCCGGAGAGGGATTCGATCACGGAGAGGTTCTTCATCATCCTTGTTGGCCCTCCGATGATGCGTGAGTAGTTTATGATGGACCTATGGGTCCATAGTTAGTAGCTAGATGGCTTCTTCTCTATTTGATCTTCAATACAATGTTCTCCTCGGTGTTCTTGGAGATCTATTTGATGTAATGACTTTTTGCATTGTGTTTGTTGTGATCCGATGAATTGTGAGTTTATGATCAGATCTATCCTTGAATATTATTTGAGTTTTCTCTGAACTCTTTTATGCATGATTACCATAGCCGTGTATTTCTTCTTTGATTTATTGGTTTGGTTTGGCCAACTAGATTGATTTATCTTGCCATGGGAAGAGGTGCTTTGTAATGGGTTCGATCTTGTGGTGCTCAATCCCAGCGACAGAAAGTTACATGACATGCATGTATCATTCCTATTAAGGGTAAAAAGATGGGGTCTATTCATACGTGAGTTTATCTTGTCTACATCATGTCATCTTGCTTAAGGCGTTACTCCGTTTTTCGATGAACTTAATACACTAGATGCATGCATGCTTTTCATTCAAGGAGCTATCGTGAATCACCTTATAAATTTCTTATTTTAACACTTCATCACAATTTTCAGGTTCCCGAATTTCAAGCAAAACTTCATAAAGATAATCTAGTGCACTCGACTCACTAGCAATTGGTTCATCATAATTGGATCTTTTGAAAATTTTAGTGATGTCTACTATGCAACCTTTATTCTTGTAGACTCGTGTCGGGCCTCCAAGTGCAGAGTTTTGTAGGACAGTAGCAAATTTCACTCAAGTGGATGACCTAAGGTTTGTCAATCTATGGGAGGTGTAGGATGAGGATGGTCTCTCTCAAACAACCCTGCAACAAAATAACAAAGAGTCTCTTGTGTCCCCAACACACCCAATACAATGGTAAATTGTATAGGCGCACTAGTTCGGCGAAGAGATGATGATACAAGTGTAAGGTGGATAGTAGATATAGGTTTTTGTAATCTAAAAATATAAAAACAGCAAGGTAGCATCTAGTAAAAGTGAGCAAAAACGGTATTGCAATGCTTGAAAACAAGGCCTAGGGTTCATACTTTCACTAGTGCAAAGTATCTCAACAATGAAAACATAACTGGATCATATAACAGTCCCTCAACATGCAACAAAGAATCACTCCAAAGTTCCTCTCAGAGAACGTAGGACGAAAACATGCATCAACCCTATGCATAGATTACCCAAATGTCACCTCGGGAATCCGTGAGTTGAGTGCCAGAACATACATGATGTGAATCAATTGAACATCCCATTGTCACCATAGATATCCCATCGCAAGACATACATCAAGTGTTCTCAAATCCAATACTCAAACCAACATAATGAAACCTCAGAGAGTAAGACTCAATTCATCACAAGAAGGTAGAGAGGGAAGAACACCATATGATCCAACTATATTAACAAAGCTCATGATACATCAAGATCATGTCAAATCAAGAACACGAGAGAGAGAGAGAGAGATTAAACACATAGCTATTGGTACATACCCTCAGCCCTGAAGGTGAACTACTCACTCCTAGTCATGGAGACCACTGGGATGATGAAGATGGCCTCCGATGATGACTTCCCCCTCCGGCAGGGTGCCAGAACGGGGTCTCGATTGGTTTTTCATGGCTATAGAGGCTTGCGGCGGCGGAACTTCTCATCTAGGGTTCTTTTTTGAGGTTACTGTATATATGAGGGCACTTTGCATTGGAATCAAGTCAGGGGGTGCCCGAGGGCCCCACAAGCTTGCGAGGCACGCCCTGGGGGAGCCCCCTAGGATTGTGGCCTCCTCGGTCACCTCCTCGTCCAGCTCTAGTGCTCCGTGGGTCTCTTCTGGTCCATAAACGATCATCGTAAATTTTCAGCCCATTCCGAGAACTTTTATTTCTACACAAAAAAATGACACCAAGGCAGTTCTACTAAAAACAGCATCATTCCAGGTTAGTTCTAATCAAATCATACCAACACCATATAAAATTGTTGTAAACATGGCATGAATACTTCATAAATTATAGATACATTGGAGACATATCAGCATCCCCAAGCTTAATTCCTGCTCGTCCTCGAGTAGGAAAATGATAAAAGAAATAATTTATGAAGTGTGAATGCTAGCATAGTGTATAAGTTTGATGCATGATAGTTCCAAACACCTTTTGTAGCATCATTATATATCATAAATAGTAGCTCATCTCATAAAAGTTCTCATGATCAAGTAACAAGCTATTCACATGTTAAAGCATAGACCATAAACTTTCTTGAAAACTAACAAACTATGTTCTAGGTCATCAAACAATTGCAATTCATCTTATTTTCAGGAAGGGTCTATGTAAGAGCTTTGATTCAGCAAATTCCACATACTGAACTATCATATAGTCTTCCATGATTGTTGACACTCAAAGCATATTTTTAGAACAAGTAGCATCCATCGAACACAGAGAAAGATAGGGGCTTAATGTTTTTCCTCCCAACTTATTCATCATATAGGTAATTGTCAACAATAATAATTCATGATCAAATATTTGAATGGCCATATATGCTTGGATCTTTCCCCACCACATGGTACTTGCCAACTACAGAATAATTGAGGTTGTAATGAGAAGGAATACTACCAACTCTTGCATAAAAGTAAAATATAGGCCCTTCACAGAGGGAAGTAGAGATTTGTAGAGGTGCCAGATCTCGAAGCCTATAAAACATAGATGACTATAATTTTGAGAGGTATGCTTTCATTATCAACGTAACGACCGAGAGTTCCAAATATCTTCTATGCTAGACACATTATAGGCGGTTCCCAGATAGAAAGGTAAAGTTTTTACTCCCCCTCCACCAACAAACACAAGCGATGGCGAGCCAAATCCTCGGGTGCCCTCCATACCAACAACGATCTGAGGGAGTTTTGTTTCACTATTATATTTTGATTTTGATTTTTTATCATAGGACTGGGCATCCCAATTACCATCCACTTTATCGTGAATGACAAGCGAATAAACACACATCATGAGAATAACCCACCTAGCATGGAAGATGCTGACCGTCCCTGTCGCTTCATGAGCAATTTGGGCATACAAATCAGATTATTATTTGAAGATTTAGAGTTTGTCACATGCAAATTTACTTGGAACGACATGTAAATACCGCATATAGGTAGGTATGGTGGACTCATATGGAATAACTTTGGGTTTGAGGAAGTGGATGCACAAGCAGTATGCCCGCTTAGTATAGGTGAAGGCTAGCAAAATATCCTAAGCAAGCACCACATGTTGGAGGATCCATATAAATATAACTTATATACAAATATACCAAAACATAACTCATTATGTTGTCTTCCTTGTCCAACTTCAACTAATTTGCTCAAGTTCAAAAATAATTAATGGGGCTCACAATCGTAGAAGATGTCTAAGATAGTATATTTATATGTGAAATCTCTCTTCCTTCAATATTCTTTCATGAATTGTTCAAATGACCAATGTTGTGTTTGCTAACTTCCAATAAATTTTACCACCTATACTTCTTATATGTGAAGTCATTACTCCCCATAGGATAAGCATATGAAACATATATAATATCAGATATATGATATTCAATTCATTCAACCAAGTTTTGGTGCACTTTTATATGATTTTCATGAACTAACCTATTAACCTAGTGCCCATGCCAGTTACTGTTTTCTGCATGTTTTTGGTTTTTCCAGAAAATCCATACCAAATGAAGTCCAAACGCGATAAATTTACGGGGATTTTATTCGAACATAAGAGACCCCCGAAGCTTCGAGGGGGACTAGAGGACCCACAAGGGAGTCACAATCTTACCCCCTGTGCCCTGGGGTAGGGAGTGTCATCTGAGCTCGTGGGTCCCATGTAATTCCGATTAGCATGATTCTAATGCTGAAAAATCCTATAAATCCAGAAACCCCCAAAAAGAAACCTAGAACTTCCACGCCGCCGCCGCAAGCCTCTCTACCAAAGCGATCTCATTTGGAGGCCTTTTCCGGCACCTTCCCGGAGGGGGAAATCATTACCGGAGGCAATCTTCATTATCCCTGCGGTCTTCATGACGAGGAGGGAGTAGTTCACCCCCGGGGCTGAGGGTATGTACCAGTAGCTATGTGTTTATTATATATATATATATATATCCCGTGATCTTGATAGGGCATGAGCTTGATGTACCATGGGCTTTGTTAATATAGTCAGATCATATGGCGTTCTTCCCTCTCTATCCTGTTGTGATGAATGTGAAGGAAATATGCCCTAGAGGCAATAATAAAGTTATCATTTATTCCCTTATATCATGATAAATGTTTATTATTCATGCTAGAACTGTATTAACCGGAAACATGATACATGTGTGAATACATAGACAAACAGAGTGTCACTAGTATGCCTCCACTTGACTAGCTCGTTGATCAAAGATGGTTATGTTTCCTAACCATAGACATGAGTTGTCATTTTATAAACATGATCACATCATTAGGAGAATGATGTGATTGACTTGACCCATTTCGTCAGCTTAGCACTTGATCGTTTTAGTTTACTGCTATTGCTTTCTTCATGACTTATACATGTTCCTATGACTATGAGATTATGTAACTCCTGATTACCGAAGGAACACTTTGTGTGCTACCAAACATCGCAACGTAACTGGGTGATTATAAAGGTGCTCTACAGGTGTCTCCGATGGTACTTGTTGAGTTGGCATAGATCAAGATTAGGATTTGTCACTCCGATTGTGGGAGAGGTATCTCTGGCACACTCGGTAATGCACATCACTATAAGCCTTGCAAGCATTATAACTAATGAGTTAGTTGAGGGATGATGCATTACAGAACGAGTAAAGAGACTTGTCGGTAATGAGATTGAACTAGGTATTGAGATACCGACGATCGAATCTCGGGCAAGTAACATACCGATGACAAAGGGAACAACATATGTTGTTATGCGGTTTGACCGATAAAGATCTTCGTAGAATATGTGGGAGCCAATATGGACATCTAGGTTCCGCTATTGGTTATTGACCGGAGACGTGTCTCGTTCATGTCTACATAGTTCTTGAACCCGTAGGGTCCACACGCTTAAAGTTCGGTGACGATCGGTATTATGAGTTTTTGTGTTTTGATGTACCGAAGGTAGTTCGTAGTCCCGGATACGATCACGGACATGACGAGGAGTCTCGAAATGGTCGAGACGTAAAGATCGATATATTGGATTACTATATTAGGACACCGGAAGTGTTCCGGGTGATTTTGGAGAAAACCGGAGTGCCGGAGGGTTACCGGACCCCCCCCCCCGAGAGAAATAATGGGCCTTATGGGCCTTAGTGGAGAGAGAGAGAGGGATGGCCTAGGGCAGGCCGCGCGCCCCTCCCCTTCTTGTCCGAATTGGACTAGGAGAGGGGGGCGGCGCCCCCCTTTCGTTCTCCCTCTCCCCCTTCCTTTCCCCCTCCTAGTAGGAGTAGGAAAGAGGGGAGTCCTACTCCTACTAGGAGGAGGACTCCTCCTCCTGGCGCGCCATAGAGGGCCGGCCGGCCTCCCCCTTGCTCCTTTATATACGGGGGCAGGGGGCACCTCTAGACACACAAGTTGACCATTGATCCCTTAGCCGTGTGCGGTGCCCCCCTCCACCATAATGCACCTCGATCATATCGTAGCGTTGCTTAGGCGAAGCCCTACGTCGGTAGCAACATAATCACCGTCAACACGCCGTCGTGCTGACGGAACTCTCCCGTGAAACTCTATTGGATCGGACTTCCTGGGACGTCATCAAGCTGAACATGTGCTGAACTCGGAGGTGCCATGCGTTCGGTACTTGGATCGGTCGGATCATGAAGACATTCGACTACATCAACCGCGTTCTCATAACGCTTCCGCTTACGGTCTACGAGGGTATGTGGATGATACTGTTCCCTCTCGTTGCTATGCATCACCATGATCTTGCGTGTGCGTAGGAATTTTTTCGAAATTACTACGTTCCCCAACAGTGGCATCCGAGCCAAGTTTATGCGTAGATGTTATATGCACGAGTAGAACACAAGTGAGTTGTGGGCGATACAAGTCATACTGCTTACCAGCATGTCATACTTTGGTTCAACGATATTGTTGCATGAAGCGGCCCGGACCGTCATTACACAGGTGGCTGGCGGGTGTCAGTTTCTCCAACTTTAGTTGAACCGAGTGTGGCTACGCCCGGCCCTTGAGAAGGTTAAAACAACACTAACTTGACAAACTATCGTGGTGGTTTTGATGCGTAGGTAAGAACGGTTCTTGCTCATCCCATAGCAGCCACGTAAAACTTGCAACAACAAAGTAGAGGACGTCTAACTTGTTTTTGCGGGGCATGTTGTGATGTGATATGGTCAAGACATGATGCTATATTTTGTTGTATGAGATGATCATGTTTTGTAACCGAGTTATCGGCAACTGGCAGGAGCCATATGGTTGTCGCTTTATTGTATGCAATGCAATCGCCATGTAATTGCTTTACTTTATCACTAAGCGGTAGCGATAGTCGTAGAAGCAATAGTTGGCGAGACGACAACGATGCTACGATGGAGATCAAGGTGTCGCGCTGGTGACGAGGGTAATCATGACGGTGCTTCGGAGATGGAGATCACAAGCACAAGATGATGATGGCCATATCATATCACTTATATTGATTGCATGTGATGTTTATCTTTTATGCATCTTATTTTGCTTAGATCGACGGTAGCATTATAAGATGATCTCTCACTAAATTTCAAGGTACAAGTGTTCTCCCTGAGTATGCACCGTTGCGAAAGTTCGTCGTGCCGAGACACCACGTGATGATCGGGTGTGATAAGCTCTACATTCACATACAACGGGTGCAAGCTAGTTTTGCACATGCAGAATACTCGGGTTAAACTTGACGAGCCTAGCATATGCAGATATGGCCTCGGAACACTGGAGACCAAAAGGTCGAGCGTGAATCATATAGAAGATATGACTGCTACCTCTTGAGCACTTGTGTTGGTTTTCCCTTGATGAGGAAAGGGTGGTGCAGCAAAGCAACGTAAGTATTTCCCTCAGTTTTTGAGAACCAAGGTATCAATCCAGTAGGAGGCTACGTGCGAGTCCCTCGCACCTGCACAAAACAAATAAATCCTCGCAACCAACGCGATATGGGGTTGTCAATCCCTACACGTCACTTACGAGAGTGAGATCTGATAGATATGATAAGATAATATTTTTGGTATTTTTATGATAAAGATGCAAAGTAAAATAAAAGCAATGAAAATAACTAAGTATTGGAAGATTTAATATGATGAAGATAGACCTGGGGGCCATAGGTTTCATTAGTGGCTTCTCTGAAGAGCATAAGTATTTTACGGTGGGTGAACAAATTACTGTTGAGCAATTGACAGAATTGAGCATAGTTATGAGAATATCTAGGTATGATCATGTATATAGGCATCACGTCCGAGACAAGTAGACCGACTCCTGCCTGCATCTACTACTATTACTCCACACATCGACCGCTATCCAGCATGCATCTAGAGTATTAAGTTCATAAGAACAGAGTAACGCCTTAAGCAAGATGACATGATGTAGATGGATAAACTCATGCAATATGATGAAAACCCCATCTTGTTATCCTCGATGGCAACAATACAATACGTGCCTTGCTGCCCCTACTGTCACTGGGAAAGGACACCACAAGATTGAAACCAAAGCTAAACACTTCTCCCATTGCAAGAAAGATCAATCTATTAGGCCAAACCAAACTGATAATTCAAAGAGACTTGCAAATATAACCAATCATACATAAAAGAATTCGGAGAAGATTCAAATATTGTTCATAGATAAACTTGATCATAAACCCACAATTCATCGGTCTCAACAAACACACCGCAAAAGAAGATTACATCGAATAAATTTCCACAAGAGAGGGAGAGAACTTTGTATTGAGATCCAAAAAGAGAGAAGAAGCCATCTAGCTAATAACTATGGACCCGAAGGTCTGAGGTAAACTACTCACACTTCATCGGAGAGGCTATGGTGTTGATGTAGAAGCCCTCCGTGATCGATGCCCCCTCCGGCGGAGCTCCAGAACAGGCCCCAAGATGGGATCTCGTGGATACAGAAAGTTACGGCGGTGGAATTAGGGTTTTGGCTCCGTATCTGATAGTTTGGGGGTACGTAGGTATATATAGGAGGAAGAAGTACGTCGGTGGAGCAACAGGGCCCACAAGGGTGGAGGGCGTGCCTGGGGGGTAGGTGCGCCCCTACCTCGTGGCCTCCCTGTTGGTTGCTGGACGTAGGGTCCAAGTCTCCTAGGTCTTGTTCGTTCCAAAAATCACGTTCCCAAAGGTTTCATTCCGTTTGGACTCCGTTTGATATTCCTTTTCTTCGAAACCCTAAAATAGGCAAAAAAATAACATTTCTGGGCTGGGCCTCCGGTTAATAGGTTAGTACCAAAAATAATATAAAAGTGGATAATAAAGCCCAATAATGTCCAAAACAGAAGATAATATAGCATGGAGCAATCAAAAATTATAGATACGTTGGAGACGTATCAAGCATCCCCAAGCTTAATCCTGCTCGTCCTCGAGTAGGTAAATGATAAAAACAGAATTTTTGATGTGGAATGCTACTTGGCATATTTTCAATGTAATTCTTCTTAATTGTGGTATGAATATTCAGATCCAAAAGATTCAAGACAAAAGTTCAATATTGACATAAAAATAATAATACTTCAAGCATACTAACTAAGCAATTATGTCTTCTCAAAATAACATGGCCAAAGAAAGTTATCCCTACAAAATCATATAGTCTGGCTATGCTCTATCTTCACTACACAAAGTATTTAAATCATGCACAACCCCAATGACAAGCCAAGCAATTGTTTCATACTTTTGGTGTTCTCAAACTTTTTCAATCTTCACGCAATACATGAGTGTGAGCCATGGACATAACACTTTAGGTGGAATAGAATGGTGGTTGTGGAGGAGACAAAAAGGGAAGATAGTCTCACATCAACTAGGCGTATCAATGGGCTATGGAGATGCCCATCAATAGATATCAATGTGAGTGAGTAGGGATTGCCATGCAACGGATGCACTAGAGCTATAAGTATATGAAAGCTCAAAAAGTAACTAAGTGGGTGTGCATCCAACTTGCTTACTCACGAAGACCTAGGGCATTTTGAGGAAGCCCATCATTGGAATATGCAAGCCAAGTTCTATAATGAAAAATTCCCACTAGTATATGAAAGTGATAACAAAGGAGACTCTCTATCATGAAGATCATGGTGCTACTTTGAAGCACAAGTGTGGTAAAAGGATAGTAGCAATGTCCCTTCTCTCTTTTTCTCTCATTTTTATTTGGGCCTTCTCCTTTTTTATGGCCTCGTTTTCTCGTCCGGAGTCTCATCCTGACTTGTGGGGGAATCATAGTCTCCATCATCCTTTCCTCACTGGGACAATGCTCTAATAATGATGATCATCACACTTTTATTTTCTTACAACTCAAGAATTACAACTCGATACTTAGAACAAAATATGACTCTATGTGAATGCCTCCGGCGGTGTACCGGGATATGCAATGACTGATGAGTGACATGTATGAAAGAATTATGAACGGTGACTTTGCCACAAATACAATGTCAACTACATGATCATGCAAAGCAATGTGACAATGATGGAGTGTGACATCGTAAACGGAACGGTGGAAAGTTCCATGGCAATATATCTCGGAATGGCTATGGAAATGCAATGATAGGTAGGTATGGTGGCTGTTTTGAGGAAGGTATATGGTGGGTGTATGGTACCGGCGAAAGGTGCACGGTATTAGAGAGGCTAGCAATGGTGGAAGGGTGAGAGTGTGTATGATCCGTGGACTCAACATTAGTCATAAAGAACTCATATACTTATTGCAAAAATCTACAAGTTATCAAAGCAAAGTATTACGCGCATGCTCCTAGGGGGATATATTGGTAGGAAAAGACCATCGCTCGTCCCCGACCGCCACTCATAAGGAAGACAATCAATAAATAAATCATGCTCTGACTTCATCACATAACGGTTCACCATACGTGCATCCTACGGGGATCACAAACTTTAACACAAGTATCTGTCAAATTCATAACTAGTCAACTAGCATGACTCTAATATCACCATCTCCATATCTCAAAACAATTATCAAGTATCAAACTTCTCATAGTATTCAACACACTCATAAGAGAATTTTATTATTAATCTTGTATACCTAGCATATTAGGATTATTTAAGAAAATTACCATGCTATTTAAGACTCTAAAAATAATATAATTGAAGCATGAGAGATCCATAGTTTCTATAAAACAAATCCACCACCGTGCTCTAAAAGATATAAGTGAAGCACTAGAGCAAAACTATATAACTCAAAAGATATAAGTGAAGCACATAGAGTATTCCAATAATTTCTGAATCATGTGTGTCTCTCTCAAAAGGTGTGTACAGCAAGTGTGACTGTGGTAAACTAAAAAATAAATACTCAAATCATTCAAGACGCTCCAAGCAAAACACATATCATGTGGTGAATAAAAATATAGCTCCAAGTAAAGTTACCGATGGAAGTAGACGAAAGAGGGGATGCCTTCCGGGGCATCCCCAAGCTTTGGCTTTTAGGTGTCCTTAGATTATCTTGGGGGTGCCATGGGCATCCCCAAGCTTAGGATCTTGCCACTCCTTGTTCCATAATCCATCAAATCTTTACCCAAAACTTGAAAACTTCACAACACAAAACTTAAAGTAGAAAATCTCGTGAGCGCCGTTAGCGAAAGAAAACAAAATACCACTTCAAGGTACTGTAATGAACTCATTATTTGTTTATATTGGTGTTAAACCTACTGTATTACAACTTTTCTATGGTTTATAAACTATTTTACTAGCCATAGATTCATCAAAATAAGCAAACAACACACGAAAAACAGAATCTGTCAAAAACAGAACTGTCTGTAGTAATCTGTAGCTAGCGCAAGATCTGGAACCCCAAAAATTCTAAAATAAATTTATGGACGTGAGGAATTTATCTATTAATCATCCTCAAAAATAATTAACTAAATAGCACTTTCCAAGTAAAAATGGCAGCAGTTCTCGTGAGCGCTAACGTTTCTGTTTTTTACAGCAAGATTAACAAGACTTTCCCCAAGTCTTCCCAACGGTTCTACTTGGCACAAACACTAATTAAACACAAAAAACACAACAACAAAAAAGATGCTAGATAAATTATTTATTACTAAACAGGAGCAAAAAGCAAGGAAAAAATAAAATTGGGTTGCCTCCCAACAAGCGCTATCGTTTAACGCCCCTAGCTAGGCATAAAAAGCAAGGATAGATCTAGGTATTGCCATCTTTGGTAGGCAATCCATAAGTGGCTCTCATAATAGATTCATAAGGTAATTTAATTTTCTTTCTAGGAAAGTGTCCCATGCCTTTCCTTAACGGAAATTGGAATCTAATATTTCCTTCCTTCACATCAATAATTGCACCAATCGTTCTAAGGAAAGGTCTACCAGGAATAATAGGACATGAATGATTGCAATCTATGTCAAGAATAATAAAATCTATGGGCACATAATTCCTATTTGCAACAATAAGAACATCATTAATTCTTTCCATAGGTTTCTTAATAGTGGAATCCGCAAGGTGCAAGTTTAAAGCGCAATCATCAAAAACACGGAAACCTAACAAATCACACAAAGTCTTTGGAATCGTGGAAACACTAGCACCCAAATCACACAAAGCATAGCATTCATGATCTTTAATTTTAATTTTAATAGTTGGTTCCCACTTATCATAAAGTTTTCTAGGGATAGAAACTTCCAACTCAAGTTTTTCTTCATAAGATTGCATCAAAGCATCAACGATATGTTTGGTAAAAGCTTTATTTTGACTATAAGCATGAGGAGAATTTAGCACGGATTGCAACAAGGAAATACAATCTATCAACGAGCAATTATCATAATTAAATTCCTTCAATCCAAAATAGTAGGTTCATTACTGTTTAAAGTTTTGATTTCTTCAATCGCACTTTTATCAAATTTAGCATCAAGATCTAAAAACTCCGAATTTTTGGAACGCCTTCTAGGTAAAGGTGGATCATATTCAGTCCCATCATTATCAAGATTCATATTTCAAAACAAAGATTTAATAGGGGAAACATCAATAACTTTTAGATATTCATCTTTATTATCATGGAAACTAGAAGAACACGCTCTTATAAAGGAATCTTTCTTAGCACGCATCCTAGCGGTTCTTTCTTTGCACTCATCAATGGAAATTCTCATGGCTTTGAGAGACTCATTGATATCATGCTTAGGAGGAATAGATCTAAGTTTCAAAGAATCAACATCAAGAGAAATTCTATCAACGTTCCTAGCCAACTCATCAATCTTGAGCAATATTTCTTCAATCAAAGCATTGAAATTCTTTTGCGAAGTAATAAATTCTTTAATATTAGATTCAAAATCAGAGGTCATCTTATTATAATTTCCATAAGAATTTTTGTAGGAATTACCATAATTATTAGAGGAATTGCTAGGATAAGGCCTAGGATTAAAGTTTCCTCTATACGCGTTGTTACCAAAATTGTTCCTACCAACAAAATTCACATCCATAGATTCATTATTATTCTCAATCAAAGTAGACAAGGGCATATCATTAGGTTCAGAAGAAACACTTCTATTAGCAAATAATTTCATAAGTTCATCCATCTTTCCACTCAAAACATTAATTTCTTCTATCTCATGCACTTTCTTATTAGTAGATCTTTTAGTGTGCCATTGAGAATAATTAACCATAATATTATCTAGGAGTTTAGTAGATTCTCCTAAAGTGATTTCCATAAAAGTTCCTCCTGCGGCCGAATCTAAAAGATTTCTAGAAGCAAAATTCAATCCGGCATAAAAAATTTGTATAATCATCCACAAATTTAAACCATGTGTTGGGCAATTACGTATCATTAATTTCATACTCTCCCAAGCTTGTGCAACATGTTCATGATCAAGTTGCTTAAAATTCATAATATCGTTTCTTAGAGAGATGATCTTAGCGGGAGGAAAATACTTAGAGATAAAAGCATCTTTGCACTTATTCCAAGAGTCAATACTATTTTTAGGCAAAGATGAAAACCAAGGTTTAGCACGATCTCTAAGCGAACAAGGAAATAGCTTCAATTTAACAATATCATTATCAACATCTTTCTTCTTTTGCATATCACACAAATCAACGAAGCTATTTAGATGGGTAGCGGCATCTTCACTAGGAAGGCCGGAAAACGGATCTTTCATGACAAGATTCAGTAAGGCAGCATTAATTTCACAAGATTTAGCATCGGTAAGAGGAGCAATTGGAGTGCTAATAAAATCATTGTTTTTGGTATTGGTAAAGTCACACAATTTAGTGTTATCTTGAGCCATCGTGACAAGCAAGCAATCCAACACACAAGCAAATGAGGAGCAAGCGAAAAAGAGGCAAATAGAGAAAGAGAGGGAGGATAGAGAGAGAGGGCGAATAAAACGGCAAGGGTGAAGTGGGGGAGAGGAAAACGAGAGGCAAATGGCAAATAATGTAATGCGGGAGATAAGGGTTTGTGATGGGTACTTGGTATGTTGACTTTTGTGTAGACCTCCCCGGCAACGGCGCCAGAAATCCTTCTTGCTACCTCTTGAGCACTTGCGTTGGTTTTCCCTTGAAGAGGAAAGGGTGGTGCAACAAAGTAGCATAAGTATTTCCCTCAGTTTTTGAGAACCAAGGTATCAATGCAGTAGGAGGCTACGCGCGAGTCCCTCGCACCTACACAAAACAAATAAACCCTCGCAACCAACGCGATAAGGGGTTGTCAATCCCTACACGGTCACTTATGAGAGTGAGATCTGATAGATATGATAAGATAATATTTTTGGTATTTTTATGATAAAGATGCAAAGTAAAATAAAAGCAATGAAAATAACTAAGTATTGGAAGATTTAATATGATGAAGATAGACCCGGGGGCATAGGTTTCACTAGTGGCTTCTCTCAAGAGCATAAGTATTTACAGTGGGTGAACACATTACTGTTGAGCAATTGACAGAATTGAGCATAGTTATGAGAATATCTAGGTATGATCATGTATATAGGCATCACGTCCGAGACAAGTAGACCGACTCCTGCCTGCATCTACTACTATTACTCCACACATCGACCGCTATCCAGCATGCATCTAGAGTATTAAGTTCATAAGAACAGAGTAACACCTTAAGCAAGATGACATGATGTAGAGGGATAAACTCATGCAATATGATGAAAACCCCATCTTGTTATCCTCGATGGCAACAATACAATACGTGCCTTGCTACCCCTACTGTCATTGGGAACATGCCCCAAGATGGGATCTCGTGGATACAGAAAGTTACGGCGGTGGAATTAGGGTTTTGGCTCCGTATCTGATAGTTTGGGGGTATGTAGGTATATATAGGAGGAAGAAGTACGTCGGTGGAGCAACAGGGGGCCCACGAGGGTGGAGGGAGCGCCTGGGGGGGTGGCATGCCCCCCTACCTCGTGGCCTCCCTGTTGGTTGCTTGACGTAGGGTCCAAGTCTCCTAGGTCTTGTTCGTTCCAAAAATCACGTTCCCGAAGGTTTCATTCCATTTGGACTCCGTTTGATATTCCTTTTCTTCGAAACCCTAAAATAGGCAAAAAACAGCAATTCTGGGCTGGGCCTCCGGTTAATAGGTTAGTCCCAAAAATATTATAAAAGTGGATAATAAAGCCCAATAATGTCCAAAATAGAAGATAATATAGCATGGAGCAATCAAAAATTATAGATACGTTGGGGACGTATCAATGATCAACATATTGATGTTCACCATTGAAAACTACTCCATCTCACGTGATGATCGGACATGGTTTAGTTGATATGGATCACGTGATCACTTAGATGATTAGAGGGATGTGTTGGGGAACGTAGTAATTTCAAAAAAAAAAATCCTACGCACATGCAAGATCATGGTGATGCATAGCAACGAGAGGGGAGAGTATTGTCCACGTACCCTCGTAGACCGAAAGCGGAAGCGTTAGCACAATGTGGTTGATGTAGTCGTACGTCTTCACGATCCGACCAATCAAGTACCAAACGTACGGCACCTCTGAGTTCTGCACACGTTCAGCCCAATGACGTCCCTCGAACTCCGATCCAGCCGAGTGTTGAGGGAGGGTGACGATGATGATGTTCTACCGACGCAGGGCTTCGCCTAAGCACCGCTATAGTATTATCGAGGTGGACTATGGCGGAGGGGGGCACCGCACACGGCTAAAAGATCAAACGATCAATTGTTGTATCTCTAGGGTGCCCCTGCCCCCTACCGGGAGTAGGACTCCCTCCCTTTTCCTTGTTGGATTGGGAGAACAGGGGAAAGGGGTGGAGGAGAAGAAGGAAAGGGGGGCGCCGCCCCCTTCTCCTTGTCCTATTCAGACTAGGGGGGAGGGGCGCACGGCGCTTGCCCTGGCCGCCTCTCCTCTTCTCCACTAAGGCCCACTATGGCCCATTAACCCCCGGAGGGGTTCCGATAACCCCTCAGGTACTCCGGTAAAATCCCGATTTCACCCGGAACACTTCCGATATCCAAATATAGGCTTCCAATATATCGATCTTCATGTCTCGACCATTTCGAGACTCCTCGTCATGTCCGTGATCATATCCGGGACTCCGAACAACCTTCGGTACATCAAAACATATAAACTCATAATATAATTGCAATCAAAACGTTAAGCGTGCGGACCCTACGGGTTCGAGAACTATGTAGACATGACCGAGACACGTCTCCAGTCAATAACCAATAGCGGAACCTGGATGCTCATATTGGCTCCTACATATTGTATGAAGATCTTTATCGGTCAGACCGCATAACAACATACGTTGTTCCCTTTGTCATCGGTATGTTACTTGCCCAAGATTCGATCATCGGTATCTTGATACCCAGTTCAATCTCGTTACCGACAAGTCTCTTTACTCATTCTGTAATACATCATCCCGCAACTAACTCATTAGTTGCAATGCTTGCAAGGCTTAAGTGATGTGTATTACCGAGAGGGCCCAAAGATACCTCTCCGACAATCGGAGTGACAAATCCTAATCTCGAAATACGCCAACCCAACAAGTACGTTCTCAGACACCTGTAGAGCACCTTTATAATCACCCAGTTATGTTGTGAAGTTTGGTAGCACACAAAGTGTTCCTTCGGTAAATGGGAGTTGCATAATCTCATAGTCATAGGAACATGTATAAGTCATGAAGAAAGCAATAGCAACATACTAAACGATCGAGTGCTAAGCTAACGGAATGGGTCAAGTCAATCACATCATTCTCCTAATGATGTGATCCCGTTAATCAAATGACAACTCATGTCAATGGCTAGGAAACATAACCATCTTTGATTAACGAGCTAGTCAAGTAGAGGCATACTAGTGACACTCTGTTTGTCTATGTATTCACACATGTATTAAGTTTCCGGTTAATACAATTCTAGCATGAATAATAAACATTTATCATGAGAATAAGGAAATAAATAATAACTTTATTATTGTCTCTAGGGCATATTTCCTTCAGTCTCCCACTTGCACTAGAGTCAATAATCTAGATTACACAGTAATGATTCTAACACCCATGGAGTCTTGGTGCTGATCATGTTTTCCTCGTGGAAGAGGCTTAGTCAATGGGTCTGCAACATTCAGATCCGTATGTATCTTGGAAATTTCTATGTCTCCCACCTGGACTAGATCGCGGATGGAATTGAAGCGTCTCTTGATGTGCTTGGTTCTCTTGTGAAATCTGGATTCCTTCGCCAAGGCAATTGCACCAGTATTATCACAAAAGATTTTCATTGGACCCGATACACTAGGTATGACACCTAGATCGGATGTGAACTCCTTCATCCAGACTCCTTCATTTGCTGCTTCCGAAGTAGCTATCTACTCTGTTTCACACGTAGATCCCTCCAAGACGTTTCGTTTAGAACTGCACCAACTGACAGCTCCACCGTTCAATGTAAACACGTATCCGGTTTGCGATTTAGAATCGTTCGGATTAGTGTCAAAGCTTTCTTCGACGTAACCATTTACGACTATCTCTTTGTCACCTCCATAAATGAGAAACATATCCTTAGTCCTTTTCAGGTATTTCAGGATGTTCTTGACCGATGTCCAGTGATCCACTCCTGGATTACTTTGGTACCTCCCTGCTAGACTTATAGCAAGGCACACATCAAGTCTGGTACACAGCATTGCATACATGATAGAGCCTATGGCTGAAGCATAGGGAACATCTTTCATTTTCTCTCTATCTTCTGCAGTGGTTGGGCATTGAGTCTTACTCAACTTCACACCTTGTAACACAGGCAAGAACCCTTTCTTTGCTTGATCCATTTTGAACTTCTTCAAAACTTTGTCAAGGTATGTGCTTTGTGAAAGTCCAATTAAGCGTCTTGATCTATCTCTACAGATCTTGATGCCCAATATATAAGCAGCTTCCCCGAGGTCTTTCATTGAAAAACTTTTATTCAAGTATCCCTTTATGCTATCCAGAAATTCTATATCATTTCCAATCAACAATATGTCATCCACATATAATATCAGAAATGCTACATAGCTCCCACTTACTTTCTTGTAAATACAGGCTTCTCCAAAAGTCTGTACAAAACCAAAATGCTTTGATCACACTATCAAAGCATTTATTCCAACTCCGAGAGGCTAGCACCAGTCCATAAATGGATCGCCGGAGCTTGCACACTTTGTTAGCTCCCTTTGGATCGACAAAACCTTCCAGTTGCATCATATACAACTCTTCTTCCAGAAATCCATTCAGGAATGCAGTTTTGACATCCATTTGCCAAATTTCATAATCATAAAATGCGGCAATTGCTAAGGTGATTCAGACATACTTAAGCATCACTACGGGTGGGAAAGTTTCATCGTAGTCAATCCCTTGAAATTGTCGAAAACCTTTTGCAACAAGTCGAGCTTTATAGATAGTAACATTACCGTCAGCGTCAATCTTCTTCTTGAAGATCCATTTGTTCTCAATGGCTTGCCGATTATCGGGCAAGTCAACCAAAGTCCACACTTTGTTCTCATACATGGATCCCATCTCAAATTTCATGGCCTCAAGCCATTTTGCGGAATCTGGGCTCACCATTGCTTCTTCATAGTTCGTAGGTTCGTCATGGTCTAGTAACATAACCTCCAAAACAGAATTACCGTACCATTCTGGTGCGGATCTTACTCTGGTTGACCTACGAGGTTCGGTAACGACTTGATCTGAAGTTCCATGATCATCATCATTAACTTCCTCACTAATTGGTGTAGGCGTCATAGGAACCGGTTTCTGTGATGAACTACTTTCCAATAAGGGAGTAGGTATAGTCACCTCATCAAGTTCTACTTTCCTCCCACTTACTTCTTTCGAGAGAAACTCCTTCTCTAGAAAGGATCCATTCTTAGCAACGAATGTCTTGCCTTCGGATCTGTGATAGAAGGTGTACCCAATAGTCTCCTTTGGGTATCCTATGAAGACACATTTCTCTGATTTGGGTTCGAGCTTATCATGTTGAAGCTTTTTCAAATAAGCATCGCAACCCCAAACTTTAAGAAACGAGAACTTTGGTTTCTTGCCAAACCACAGTTCACAAGGCATCATCTCAACGGATTTCGATGGTGCCCTATTTAACGTGAATGCAGCCGTCTCTAAAGCATAACCCCAAAACGATAGCGGTAAATTAGTAAGAGACATCATAGATCGCACCATATCTAGTAAAGTATGATTACAACATTCGGACACACTATTACGTTGTGGTGTTCCGGGTGGCGTGAGTTGCGAAACTGTTCCGCTTTGTTTCAAATGTAGACCAAACTTGTAACTCAAATATTCTCCTCCACGATCAGATCGTAGAAACTTTATTTTCTTGTTACGATGATTTTCAACTTCACTCTGAAATTCTTTGAACTTCTCAAATGTTTCAGACTTATGTTTCATTAAGTAGATATACCCATATCTACTCAAATCATCTGTGAAGGTGAGAAAATAACGATATCCGCTGCGAGCCTCAACATTCATCAGACCACATACATCTGTATGTATGATTTCTAACAAATCTGTTGCTCTCTCCATAGTACCGGAGAATGACGTTTTAATCATCTTGCCCATGACACACGGTTCACAAGTACCAAGTGATTCATAATCAAGTGGTTCCAAAAGTCCATCACTATGGAGTTTCTTCATGCGCTTTACACCGATATGACCTAAACGGCAGTGCCACAAATAAGTTGCACTATCATTATCAACTCTGCATCTTTTGGCTTCAACATTATGAATATTCGTATCACTACTATTGAGATTCATCAAAAATCGACCACTCTTCAAGGGTGCATGACCATAAAAGATATTACTCATATAAATAGAACAACCATTACTCTCTGATTTAAATGAATAACCGTCTCACATCAAACAAGATCCAGATATAATGTTCATGCTCAACGCTGGCACCAAATAACAATTATTTAGGTCTAATACTAATCTGAAGGTAGATGTAGAGGTAGCGTGCCGACGGCGATCACATCGACTTTGGAACCGTTTCCCACGCGCATCGTCACCTCATCCTTGGCCAGTGTTCGCTTAATCCGTAGTCCTTGTTTCGAGTTGCAAATATTAGCAACAGAACCAGTATCAAATACACAGGTGCTACTACGAGCTCTGGTAAGGTACACATCAATAACATGTATATC
This sequence comes from Triticum monococcum, assembly GCA_034509565.1. Lineage (NCBI taxonomy): Eukaryota > Viridiplantae > Streptophyta > Magnoliopsida > Poales > Poaceae > Triticum > Triticum monococcum. The sequence goes on from CM067847.1 coordinate 578,380,336, forward strand.
ACATATACCTTTGTTCACCTTGCCATCCTTCTTATCCGCCAAATATTTGGGGCAGTTCCGCTTCCAGTGAACAGTCTGTTTGCAGTAGAAGCACTCAGTCTTAGGCTTAGGTCCAGACTTGGGTTTCTTCTCTTGAGCAGCAACTTGCTTGCTGTTCTTCTTGAAGTTCCCCTTCTTCTTCCCTTTGCCTTTTTTCTTAAAACTGGTGGTCTTATTGACCATCAACACTTGATGTTCCTTCTTGATTTCTACCTCCGCAGCCTTTAGCATTGCGAAGAGCTCAGGAATCGTCTTATCCATCCCTTGCATGTTATAGTTCATCACAAAGCTCTTGTAGCTTGGTGACCGTGATTGAAGAATTCTGTCAATGACGCTATCATCCGGAAGATTAACTCCCAGTTGAATCAAGTGATTGTTATACCTAGACATTTTGAGTATATGCTCACTGACATAACTATTCTCCTCCATCTTGCAGCTGTAGAACTTATTGGAGACTTCATATCTCTCAATCCGGGCATTTGCTTGAAATATTAACTTCAACTCCTGGAACATCTCATATGCTCCATGACGTTCAAAACATCGTTGAAGTCCCGGTTCTAAGCCGTAAAGCATGGCACACTGAACTATCAAGTTGCCATTAGCTTTGCTTTGCCAGACGTTCTTAACGTCGTCAGTTGCATCTGCAGCAGGCCTGGCACCCAGCAGTGCTTCCAGGACGTAATTCTTCTATGCAGCAATGAGGATATCCTCAAGTTACGGACCCAGTCCGTGTAATTGCTACCATCATCTTTCAACTTCGCTTTCTCAACGAACGCATTAAAATTCAATGGAACAACACCACGGGCCATCTATCTACAATCAACATAGACAAGCAAGATACTATCAAGTACTAAGTTAATGATAAAATTTAAGTTCAGTTAATCAAATTACTTAGGAACTCCCACTTAGATAGACATCCCTCTAATCCTCTAAGTGATCACGTGATCCAAATCAACTAAACCATAACCGATTATCACGTGAAATGGAGTAGTTTTCAATGGTGAACATCACTATGTTGATCATATCTACTATATGATTCATGCTCGACCTTTCGGTCTCAGTGTTCCGAGGCCATATCTGCATATGCTAGGCTCGTCAAGTTTAACCTGAGTATTCTGCGTGTGCAAAACTGGCTTGCACCCGTTGTAGATGGACGTAGAGCTTATCACACCCGATCATCATGTGGTGTCTGGGCACGACGAACTTTTGCAACGGTGCATACTCAGGGAGAACACTTTTATCTTGAAATTTAGTGAGAGATCATCTTATAATGCTACCATCAATCAAAGCAAGATAAGATGCATAAAAGATAAACATCACATGCAATCAATATAAGTGATATGATATGGCCATCATCATCTTGTGCTTGTGATCTCCATCTCCGAAGCGCCGTCATGATCACCATCGTCACCGGGGCGACACCTTGATCTCCATTGTAGCATCATTGTCGTCTCGCCAATCTTATGCTTCTACGACTATCGCTACCGCTTAGTGATAAAGTAAAGCATTACAGGGCGATTGCATTGCATACAATAAAGCGACAACCATATGGCTCCTGCCAGTTGCCGATAACTTGGTTACAAAACATGATCATCTCATACAATAAAATTTAGCATCATGTCTTGACCATATCACATCACAACATGCCCTGCAAAAACAAGTTAGACGTCCTCTACTTTGTTGTTGCAAGTTTTACGTGGCTGCTACTGGGCTTAGCAAGAACCGTTCTTACCTATGCATCAAAACCACAACGATAGTTTGTCAAGTTGGTGTTGCTTTAACCTTCGCAAGGACCGGGCGTAGCCACACTCGGTTCAACTAAAGTTGGAGAAACTGACACCCGTCAGCCACCTTTGTGCAAAGCACGTCGGTAGAACCAGTCTCGCGTAAGCGTACGTGTAATGTTGGTCCAGGCCGCTTCATCCAACAATACCGCTGAACCAAAGTATGACATGCTCGTAAGCAGTATGACTTATATCACCCACAACTCACTTGTGTTCTACTCGTGCATATGACATCTACGCATAAAACCGGGCTCTGATACCACTGTTGGGGAACGTAGTAATTTCAAAAAAATCCTACGCACACGCAAGATCATGGTGATGCATATCAACGAGAGGGGAGAGTATTGTCCACGTACCCTCGTAGACTGAAAGCGGAAGCGTTAGCACAACACGGTTGATGTAGTCATACGTCTTCACGATCCGATCGATCAAGTACAGAACGTACGACACCTCCAAGTTCTGCACACGTTCAGCCCGATGACGTCCCTCAAACTCTGATCCAGCCGAGTGTTGAGGGAGAGTTTCGTCAGCACGACGGCGTGGTGACGATGATGATGTTCTACCGACGTAGGGCTTCGCCTAATCACAACTACAGTATTATCGAGGTGGACTGTGGTGGAGGGGGGCACCACACACGGCTAAAAGATCAAACGATCAATTGTTGTGTCTCTAGGGTGCCTGAGGGAGTCCTGGATTAGGGGGTATCCGGAAAGCCGGATTATATCCTTTGGCCGGACTGTTGGACTATGAAGATACAAGATTGAAGACTTCGTCTCGTTTCTGGCTGGGATTCTACTTGGCGTGGAAGGCCAGCTAGGCAATACGGATATGTATATCTCCTCCTTTGTAACCGACCTTGTGTAACCCTAGCCCCCTCCGGTGTCTATATAAACCGGAGGGTTTTAGTCCGTAGGACAACAGACCATCATACCATAGGCTAGCTTCTAGGGTGTAGCCTCTCTGATCTCGTGGTAGATCAACTCTTGTAATACTCATATCATCAAGAATAAATCAAGCAGGACGTAGGGTTTTACCTCCATCAAGAGGGCCCGAACCTGGGTAAAACATCATGTCCCCTGTCTCTTGTTACCAACCGCCTTAGACGCACAGTTCGGGACCCCCCTACCTGAGATCCGCCGGTTTTGACACCGACATTGGTGCTTTCATTGAGAGTTCCACTGTGCCGTCGCCAGAAGGAAGGATGTCTTGTCTCATCTTTAAAGACGGTACTACTATTGGGGGAGCTTTGGCTGTCAGCCAAACTCTTCGGCTAGGCGGTTTCATCATGACTGCCTGTTCGGCCGCCGCGCCGACGATGACTTCTCGGGTCATTGAAAACATCCTCCACGTCAAATCGGCACTCGCCGAACAGATGGATCTAATGGAGCTCGCTTCCTTAAACAAGCTCTTGGATCACATCGCCACCTTGGGAGTCGCTACGAACTATGATCGGATTGGGCTTAAACCTGATCAAAGGGAGATTAACTCTCCACCGGTCACCCATCATATTGCAGTGGTGGAGGAACAATGCGGCGACCTTTCCTCTATCTTGAGGACCAACTATGTCCGGATTCCCGAGCTCTCCGAGCCGGATGCCTGTTCGCGGAAGGACAACATCCAATCCCTGAACTTAGAGTCAGGCAGCGGGCCAGGATTATCGGGTAACACCCCGGAACCGGAACTTCCAAAATTGGAAACTCCTCAGCCCCTGGATCCCAGATCGGGTAAGGGTTCGGATTCAATTCCACCCACCCACCCACCCAAACATAAGCGATCTTTCCCACATCAGGCAAGAGCCCCAGGAAACAATACATCACTATTGGGCCAGATTCCTCCTTGCGATGAACAAGGTTAAGGACTGTCGCGAGGAAGACGCAATCCTATTTTTCTACAATAATTGCACGGACAAGGGAATCCTTAATGCCATAAATCGCCATGAGATAACACGTGTCGCTGACTTGGCGTCCATAGTACGAAAGTACTGTGCGATGGAAAGTACCTGGAAAACCGAAACAAACTTTTGGGATAATCTGGCCCTGAATACAAACCCAGTCCGAAATAAAAGGGTGCATTATCACAATACACCCGGGTCAACTACCAAAAAGCAAAAACCCTCTACAGGGCATGGAACCATACTGGAGGGATGGCTCAACGGACCCTGCAAAATTCATAGTACAGAAGGCGCCACACCAACACATAGCCTTAGAGCATGTTGGATACTCCGGCAGGTAGCCAAAAGTGGCGAGGATCTTCTCATCCCAAAGGCCACAGTGTACCATCCCAGGGATAACAATACGGTATTATTAGTCTTTGAGACCTTAGCATCAAATAATAGGCGAAAGAGAACGCTCCGCAGCCTTGCCGAAATCTACCATGTGGCAACAATAAATCCATGGAATGACACGGCTATTACCTTCAATGCCAGTGATGAACCTATGTTCCGAACAGCCCGAGCACCAGCTGCATTGGTCCTCAGTCCAATCGTGGACGGCTTTTGACTCACCAAGGTGCTCATGGACGGCGGCAGCGGATTAAACCTCATCTATGAGGAAACCGTTCAAAAAATGGAAATAGACTGGAACCGCATCGAGCGAAGCAGCACAACCTTTAGAGGAATAATCCCCAGTCGAGAAGCACGCTGTACAGGCAAAATCACACTAGATGTGGTGTTCGGCACGCCGGAGAATTACAGGTCCGAAGAGATTACGTTTGAAGTGGCCCCGTTCAATAGCGGATACCACGCCCTTCTAGGGCGGGAGGCGTTCACAATCTTCCAAGCCATACCCCATTACGGGTACGTGAAGCTCAAAATGTCCGGGCCCAACGGAATCATCACTCTTGCTAGCGATCCGGACACAGCACTCCGTGCCGAAAACAAGACAACCGCATTGGCCCTCGAGGCATTATCCGAAGCCCTCGTGGCCGAGGAACTGACTGCGCCGCGCTCCACGGTGGATAGGGACGACGTGATACTTGGTAAGAGATCCAAGTCTACCTCCTTTAAACCAGCGGATGAAACTGTCAAAATCCAAGTCCATCCAACGTACCCTACAAAAACAGCCACTATCGGGGCACGGTTAAGCCCCGCCATGGATGCCGCACTATGAGATTTCCTGCGCGAGAATTGGGACATATTCGCTTGGCATCCCTTAGATATGCCAGGAATCCCACGCAGGCTGGCCGAGCACAGCCTCAATATCCTAAAAGGATTCAAGCCGGTCAAGCAGGCTCTTCGGCGTTTCTCTGAACCTAAGAGATAAGCTATGGGAGAGGAACTAGCCAAGTTATTGGAGGCTGGATTCATTAGAGAAATAAAACACCCGGACTGGCTAGCAAACCTCGTGATGGTACCAAAGAAGAATAAATCCTGGCGCATGTGCGTCGATTTCAAGGACCTCAACAAGGCCTGCCCAAAGTATCCCTTCCCCCTCCCCCGCATCGATCAAATTATCGATGCTACCGCAGGACATGACTCATTGTGTTTCCTCGACACATACTCCGGCTACCACCAAATTAAGATGGCAGAGCCCGACCAAGCCGCAACAACATTCATCACACCATACGGCCCCTTCTGCTTCAACACAATGCCCTTTGGGCTCAAAAACGCCGGCGCAACATATCAGCGCATGATTCAGACATGTCTGGCAAACCAGATCGGCAAAACAGTGGAGGCATACGTAGAAGATGTGGTCGTCAAAACCAAGCATGTCGACTCTCTAGTAGACGACTTGAGACTCATATTCGATAACCTCCGAATATATGACATCAAGCTCAACCCAGAAAAATGCGTTTTCGGCGTGCCTGCCGGAAAGCTCCTGGGCTTCATTGTATCCGGCAAAGGAATTGAAGCAAATCCAGCCAAGATCCGAGCTCTTTCACAGTTGGATATCCCAACAGACCTCAAACAAATCCAAAAATTAACCGGATGCGTGGCGGCTCTAAGCCGCTTTATCTCCCGCCTGGGAGAAAAGGCATTACCCCTTTATCGCCTCCTACGGCGCACCGAACACTTCGAGTGTACGGATGCCGCCACAGCCGGATTGGAAGAAATAAAAGCCATATTAGCAACCAACCCAGTCATGGCCGCACCAAACATTGGTGAACCAATGTTGTTATACATTGCGGCAACCCATCAAGTGATGAGCGCAGTGCTCGTCGTCGAACGAGAAACGGATGGTCATAAATTCCCCCTTCAAAAGCTGGTCAAGTATGTATCCACTGTCCTTACTCCATGCAAGTCACAGTACCCGCATTATCAAAAGATAGCATACGCGGTATTCATGGCATCTTGAAAACTGCGACACTACTTTCAAGAGTGTTCAATAACAGTAGCCTCGAAAGTGCCACTTAATGATATTATAAAAAATCGCGACGCCATGGGCCGGATTGCCAAATGGGCCATTGAGCTCCTCCCGTTCGACATAACTTACAAGCCACATCGAGCCATTAAGTCGCAAGTACTGGCCGACTTTGTCGCCAAATGGATGGAAGCCGAACTCCCTAAAGAGTACGACACGTATTCCAACTGGATCATGCACGTCGACGGCTCCAAAATGTTGGCTGGTCTGGGGGCTGGCGTCGTTTTGACGTCCCCAACCAGAGATACAGTTCAATACGTACTCCAGATAATGTATACGGACTCCAAGAACACAGCCGAATATGAGGCCCTTTTACATGGTCACCGGATGGCAGTATCCATGGGCATTCAACGCCTAGAGGTGCGGGGGGATTCGAACCTCACAATATCCCAAATAAACAGAGACTTTGATGCCAAGGATCCGAAAATGGCGGCCTATCACAACGCCATCCTAAAAATGTCAGCTCGGTTCGAGGGGCTCGAATTTCACCATGTAGCCCGGGAAAACAATCAGGCGGCAGATGTCCTCGCACGCATCGGTGCAAAACGTGATGCAGCCCCCCCCCCCCCAACATCTATTTGGAGAGGCTGTTCAAGCCATCCGTGGCATGGGAAGGGGAACCCAGCAATAACAGCCCGGACCCAACCGCAATGCCCGATACCGAACACTCTGACATAATCGGAGGCTCTGCCGCCGAAATAACATCTTCAGCCACGTTATAATGGCCGTCATCGCCCCGTGGACAGAACCATTCCTGGCCTACCTAACTAGGCAGGAACTCCCCAAGGACCAAAATGAGGCACGCTGCATAGTGCGGCGATCTAAAGCCTATAAGGTCCATGAGGGAGAGCTTTATAAGAAAAGCACCACCGGAGTGCTTCAAAGGTGCATCTCCGAAGAGGAAGGGCGGAAGCTTCTGGCTGAAATTCATGCCGGACTCGGCGGTCACCATGCCGCAGCCCGGGCTCTTGTAAGCAAGGCCTTCCGTACAGGATTCTATTGGCCAACGGCCCGGGCAGATGCACAGGACTTGGTCCAACGTTGCGTCGGTTGCCAGCTCTTTGCAAATCAAAGCCACATGCCACCCATCGCCCTCCAAACAATCCCCATTACGTGGCCCTTCGCGGTCTGGGGGCTTGACATGGTTGGACCCTTTAAAGGGGGAACCCACAAGAAAAAATACTTACTGGTCATGGTGGATAAATTCACCAAATGGATAGAGGCCAAAGCTGTTAAAACAGCCGAATCCGGACCAGTGATAGACTTCATATCTGGGGTCGTACACCGTTATGGCGTCCCCCACAGCATCATCACTGACAATGGCACAAACTTCACAGCCGATGAGGTAAAACTCTGGTGCAGCAAAATGGGCATCAAGCTTGATTATGCTTTAGTCTATCACCCACAAACCAACGGTCAAGCCGAGCGAGCAAACGGTCTTATAATGAGCGGCATTAAACCCAGATTAGTGCGTTCCTTAACGGAGTCTAACACGCACTGGGTAGAGGAGCTCGACTCCGTACTCTGGGGGCTGCGGACCACGCCGAATTGTAATACCGGATATACACCCTTCTTTATGGTGTAAGGCGCAGAGGCAGTCTTGCCCTGTGACATAATTCATGACTCACCTCGAGTGCGCATGTACGAAGAAATAGAAGCCGAGCTCGATCGGCAGGACAGTCTGGACACCCTGGAGGACGAGCGCGACATAGCCAAAGCCCGTTCCGCATTTTATCAGCAACAGGCTTGCAGATACCAAAGCAGAGAAGTACGGGTCAAAACTTATAACATTGGCGAACTAGTTCTATGCCTGCCGGATAAGAAAAAGAACAAGCTCGAGCCCAAATGGGAAGGTCCCTTCATTATTGACCAAGTTCTGACCAGTGGAGCGTACCAACTGCGGGATGCATCGACTAGTCGACTCGAGCCGAACCCATGGAACGCGGCCAGGCTCCGAAGATTCTATGCCTAGCGCTGGACCCTATGTTCGTCCCCTCCCTTTGTCCATTTTTTGCATGTACATTATCTGTCTTGTTTTTCTTTCTTCCTTTCTGTTATTATTTCTCTAGGCCTTTAAGGGCCAACTTGTGCCTCGCTTACACATTATAGATGCACTAGCCACGCTCATAATACCCGGGGGCTTCTTTCACAGAAGCTTAATTATTTATCTGGGCCTCAGGCCCCGAACATGTGTCATGCTTCCGCATGTACCTTTTTTTGCCATTATATGCATCGATATGACTTAAGTTTTGGCCAAGCCGGGTTGCCTGGCTCTTGTATTTATGCCCTACGTTCCCGTTAATTCGGCTAGGGCATAAGGGGAGCACCTCTGTGATTGTTACTGCCGTATCAGCCGGACGTGTACCTCAGACTGGGTGAAGCCGAAAGCTAGCGTTCTTAAGGGAATATTCGGTCGGTGAACAAAATATGATTTTTATTTATTGTCCATATCTGCCCCCAGATGTTTTTCCTGCGTTTCCTATCGTAGTCCAGACATGCACTTTAGGGCATACATACCCAGGGAAAGGAACCCTTAACGGAACTATTCTCCCTGGAAGATGTTTCTTACTACCCATGTAATATAACATAACTAGTTGGGCACTTGTCTGTTCAAGCACTTATGACCCCTACGCCTGGTCTCCACGCATGTCTCGGTTCTTATATAACTGCGCGGGTATTTGGATACACTCCGGACTATCGGGTCCCGAGGTTAAAGCAAAAAGGTCCGCCAAGACAAATGATCTACAATCCGGCTAGAAGGCATTATACATGTCACTTTCATTACATAGTCATGCAGACTAACTAAATTCCTCTTCTATACCATCCAACAGGCGGTCTAGCTTACAATCCTGTTGGGAATACTTTGCGGCTAATTCTACTTGCCCATAAACTAAGCTAACGGGGATCTCTTTTCCGTCGGGCCCCATAGGTCCGACCTTGGCCATGTGATTTGGGTCTGCCTTAGTATACCGCGTCTTCACCATGGCCCAGGCTTCTCTGGCACCCTGTCGGCAGGCTGATATCTTCCATAATCAGAAGCGCCGCCGTGCTCCCTTGAGCTTCTCCGCAAGCTCTACAACGCCCTCTAGCAAGGAGACGGATGGCGACAAGGCCTGGGCAACACCCTACATCACCTGCCGAACTTGTTCGTGCAGATGTGACAGCTCGGATAGAAGATCACCCGCAGACCCGGGCATTTCCTCCGCGGGACAACCCGTCAGCATACCTACAGACATAACATTGTTAGTCGGCTTCTTCGCCGAACTCCTTTAAAAGGATTCGTCCAAGCACTTACTGAAAATGCCGTGCCGAAGCCGCTTATTCTCCTTCTCGGAGTCTGCAAGCTGGCCCGAATGTCTTTTAGTTCCACGCTCAGCTTAATATTGGCGTCTTGGAGATTTTTTTTCTCCCGCCTAACCTCAGTCAGCACGTGTTTGCCAGCCTCTAGCTGTCGCATAACATGCTGGTCCTCCGGATTTTCTCCGGATTCATCTGCAACATCTATTGTTAGATCTGCAGCCACGCCGCACACTATATGGTACCCATCATTATTTAAAGTAAATGTTACCAGTGGGTGACTATTTTGGTTCCTGCAATACGGCAACAGCGGCCCGCAGTTGGGTCTTGCATTCCTCTAGCTCCTGTGACAGCCTAGTATTCTTCTCTCTGAGAACCTGCACAATAAAGATGATCCTTAAATCAGTTCTGCTAACCGATTCAAGTCTCAGGGGCTACTGATACATATAAATCATCATATTTACTTACCCATACATCCTTTACATACTAATCCGTGGCTCTGGCTAGACCATCTTGAGCAGCTCGGAGGTACGCCTCTCCAGAATTGAAGGCATCAAATGCCTCTGGTGAGAAACAAGCGTCACGGAGTATGGCCCGGCGGCGCCTATGATTCATGGCGCTTTCTACTTCTGAGTTTGTAGCGGATAATCTATCCGCATCCTCTGTAGGGGAATTATCCGGCGCCCGCCGCATATCGGTTTCTGCCTCTATGTCCGGTCCTGGCGCCCGACTAGTGGAAGCGTGATTAGTAACATCGCCGGACATATTCCAGCGAGCATTTTTTCTGTTAAAGAAACACGGGCGTCATTATATTTCGAGAGAGACGACAACCATGGAGCGGGGTTTTTTGTCATACCTTTGCGCCGGCGTCTCCGTCCTGACCGCCTTCCTTTTTGGCCTACCCGGCCTCGGTGCCTCTTGTTGGCGAGTTGCTACGGGTTCGGCAGGGCGTCCCGAATGCCTTCCCTGTAAAAAATGTCATGTGTATATGGTGGGTGAAGTGTCTAAAAGGGGATCCTAGTTTTTGGAGTTGGGATTTTTGGTTTTTCTTATGTGCGATGCAGGGAGCAGTCCGGGATAGTCGGCCATAATGGCCACCATGGCATCATCGCAGTTTAACTGATAGAACTGCCGGTCTATCAGCTCCACGAATATAACCGGATCTTCTTAAAGTCCGGAGTCAAGGGCCCGGTCAGGGTCCTCTGGTCGTGGAGAAGGGCTGCTGACCTCCTTTATGGCTTTTCGCAGTTCCTGCCGCAAATTGGCAAGGTGAATACTTACGACAAAGAATGCGGGAGAAATGGGAGTAGGAAGATATAACTTACCTAGCTTGGAGGATTGTACATGGAAAATCCATCTCATGGCTTGATGTGGGTGAACTCCTCTTCCTCCCCCTTGAATAATTGGGACAGAATTTTCGCTAAAGCGGCGGCATTGTCCGGACCCTTACGCCCGCAGTGGGTGGCATCATCCACCCCGTTAAAACACCGCAAGGGGTGCCCACGATATTGAAGTGGTTGCACTCCCCGCATTATGCAAATCGACATAACTTCGATTACTGTCACTCCTGATCGAGCCAGTTCTTTAATCCGGTTCATCAGATAGAGGACTTCTCCATTCTCTTCCACCTGGGGGCTCCGTGGGCGCCAACTTCGGCGTTTCTTCAGAGGAGCATTGTTGAACTCCGGAAGACCCCGTCGAACAAGGTCCGGAAGGGGAATGTCCTCCATATAAAACCATTCTGAAGGCTAGTCTTCGGACGACTTCTTCGGGGTACCGGACAGGTATCCGGTATCGGCGATGCGCCATATTTCGGCTCCGCCCACTTGATAAAGTGACCCCCTCTGTGTGCGAGGGACGAGGCAAAATAGCCTTTTCCACAGCTCGAAGTGAGCCTCGCGGCCCAGGAACAACTCGCAGAGAGCAACATAGCCGGCGATATGTAGGATGGAGGCGGGGGTGAAATTGTGTAATTGGAGGCCGTAGAACTCCAGGAGCCCGCGGAGGAACGGATGAATTGGAAATCCGAGTCCTTTTAATAAATAGGGAACAAGGCAGACCCGTTCCCCCATAGAGGGGCAGGGAAAGTTCTCCGCTTGCTCCCCGCCATTATAGGTGGCAAGCCCGGCTCGGACGGGCACCATATATGCTGCAGGGAGAAATCCCTTAGTCTGTAGTTCAACTAATCAACTGTGCGGGACTGAACACCTCTCCCAATCACCGGGCTTAGGGCTACGGGGGCGGGAGGAGGAGCTGCGGAGGTCAGCCATGCTGGAATGGATCTTCCCGAAACGCGCTCTGATGGATTCTCGCTGGGGGAGGATGGTATGGATTGGATCTAAGGATCCCCATCCCTTTAATAGACAATTTATTTATCTGGCTAGGGGGGTGAATGTAAAAACTCCCTGGCGCCTCATATTCATTCGACGCATGGGAGATAGCCCTTATTGGGCACAGAAGCCAAGAGGTCCAAACATTTATGGGACCGGACACTGCTTTACAAACATTCGGAAGATGGAGAAGAACCCGCCTTGCAATGCCAAAGACAACTGTGCACCGGACTCATTGTCATTGAAGCCTGGTTCGGGGGCTACTGAGGGAGTCCTGGATTAGGGGGTATCCGGACAGCCGGATTATATCCTTTGGCCGGACTATTGGACTATGAAGATACAAGATTGAAGACTTCGTCTCGTGTTCGGATGGGACTCTACTTGGCGTGGAAGGCAAGCTAGGCAATACGGATATGTATATCTCCTCCTTTGTAACTGACCTTGTGTAACCCTAGCCCCCTCCAGTGTCTATATAAACCGGAGGGTTTTAGTCCGTAGGACAACAGACAATCATACCATAGGCTAGCTTCTAGGGTTTAGCCTCTCCGATCTCGTGGTAGATCAACTCTTGTAATACTCATATCATCAAGAATAAATCAAGCAGGACGTAGGGTTTTACCTCCATCAAGAGGGCCCGAACCTGGGTAAAACATCGTGTCCCCTGCCTCCTATTACCATCCGCCTTAGACGCATAGTTCGGGACCCCCTACCCGTGATCCGCCGGTTTTGACACCAACAGTGCCCCCCTGCCCCCGTATATAAAGGAGCAAGGGGGGGTGTCCGGCCAAGATGGGCGCGCCCTTTTCCTTGTTGGATTAGGAGAAGAGGGGAAAGGGGTGGAGGAGAAGAAGGAAAGGGGGGCGCCACCCCCTTCTCTTTGTCCTATTCGGACTAGGGGGAGGGGCGCGCGGCCCTTGCCCTGGCCGCCTCTCCTCTTCTCCACTAAGGCCCACTATGGCCCATTAACCCCCGGGGGGTTCCGGTAACCCCTCCGGTACTCCGGTAAAATCCCGATTTCACCCGGAACACTTCCGATATCCAAATATAGGCTTCCAATATATCAATCTTCATGTCTCGACCATTTCGAGACTCCTCGTCATGTCTGTGATCATATCCGGGACTCCGAACAACCTTCGGTACATCAAAACATATAAACTCATAATATAACTGTCATCGAAACACTAAGCGTGCGGACCCTACGGGTTCGAGAACTATGTAGACATGACCGAGACACGTCTCCGGTCAATAACCAATAGCGGAACCTGGATGCTCATATTGGCTCCTACATATTCTACGAAGGTCTTTATCGGTTAGACCGCATACCAACATACGTTGTTCCCTTTGTCATCGGTATGTTACTTGCCCGAGATTCGATCGTCGGTATCTCAATACCTAGTTCAATCTCGTTACCGACAAGTCTCTTTACTCGTTCTGTAATACATCATCCTGCAACTAACTCATTAATTGCAATGCTTGCAACGCTTAAGTGATGTGTATTACCGAGAGGGCCCAGAGATACCTCTCCGACAATCGGAGTGACAAATCCTAATCTCGAAATACACCAACCCAACAAGTACCTTCGGAGACACCTGTAGAGCACCTTTATAATCACCCAGTTACGTTGTGATGTTTGGTAGCACACAAAGTGTTCCTCCGGTAAATGGGAGTTGCATAATCTCATAGTCATAGGAACATGTATAAGTCATGAAGAAAGCAATAACAACATACTAAATGATCGAGTGCTAAGCTAACGGAATGGGTCAAGTCAATCACATCATTCTCCTAATGATGTGATCTCGTTAATCAAATGAAAACTCATGTCAATGGCTAGGAAACATAACCATCTTTGATTAATGAGCTAGTCAAGTGGAGGCATACTAGTGACACTCTGTTTGTCTATGTATTCACACATGTATTAAGTTTCCGGTTAATACAATTCTAGCATGAATAATAAACATTTATCATGAGAATAAGGAAATAAATAATAACTTTATTATTGCCTCTAGGGCATATTTCCTTTAGGATGTCTATCTAAGTGGGAGTTCTTTAATAATTTGATCAACTGAACCTTAATTTATCATGAACTTAGTACCTGATAGTATTTTGCATGTCTATGTTTTTGTAGATAGATGGCTGATGACCCACAAGTATAGGGGATCTATCATAGTCCTTTCGATAAGTAAGAGCATCGAATCGAATGAGGAGCAGAAGGAAATGATAAGCGATTTTCAGCAAGGTATTCTCTGCAAGCACTGAAATTAGAGGTGACAGATAGTTTTGTGATAAGATAATTGGTAACGAGCAACAAGTAACAAAAGTAAATAAAGTGCAGCAAGGTGGCCCATTCCTTTTTGTTGCAAAGGACAAGCCTGGACAAACTCTTATATAGAGAAAAGCGCTCCCGAGGACACATGGGAATATCGTCAAGCTAGTTTTCATCACGTTCATATGATTCGCGTTCGGTACTTTGATAATTTGGTATGTGGGTGGACCGGTGCTTGGGTGCTGTCCTTAATTGGACAAGCATCTCACTTATGATTAACCTCTATTGCAAGCATCCACAACTACAACAAAAGTATTAAGGTAAACCTAACCATAGCATGAAACATGTGGATCCAAATCGGCCCCTTACGAAGCAACGCATAAACTAGGGTTTAAGCTTCTGTCACTCTAACAGCCCATCATCTACTTATTACTTCCCAATTCCTTCCTCTAGGCCCAAATAATGCTGAAGTGTCATGTAGTCGATGTTCACATAACACCACTAGAGGAGAGACAACACACATCTCATCAAAATATTGAACGAATACCAAATTCACATGACTACTAATAGCAAGACTTCTCCCATGTCCTCAGGAACAAACATAACTACTCACAAAGCATATTCATGTTCATAATCAGAGGGGTATTAATGTGCATATAGGATCTGAACATGTAATCTTCCACCAAATAAACCAACTAGCATCAACTACAAGGAGTGACCAACACTACTAGGAACCCACAGGTACCAATCCCGGACTTAGAGACAAGAATTGGATACAAGAGATGAACTAGGGTTTGAGATGAGATGGTGCTGGTGAAGATGTTGATGGAGATTGACCCCCTCCCGATGAGAGGATCGTTGGTGATGACGATGGCAATGATTTCCCCCTCCTAGAGGGAAGTTTCCCCGGCAGAACAGCTCCGCCAGAGCCCTAGATCAGTTCCGCCAAGGTTTCGCCTCGTGGCGGCGGAGTCTCGTCCGGAAAGATGGCTTATGATTTTTTTTCTTATTGAAAGACTTCATATAGCAGAAGATGGACATCGGAGGGCCACCAGGGGGCCCATGAGGCAGGGGCGCGCCCAGGGGGGTAGGGCGCGCCCCCCACCCTCATGGGTAGGGTGTGGCCCCCCTAGTGAACTTCTTGCGCTCAGTATTTTTTATATATTCTGAAAATGACTTCTGTGAAGTTTCAAGACTTTTGGAGCTGTGCAGAATAGGTCTCTAATATTTGCTCCTTTTCCAGCCCAGAATCCCAGATGCTGACATTCTCCCTCTTTATGTAAACCTTGTAAAATAAGAGAGAATAGGCATAAGTATTGTGACATAATGTGTAATAACAGCCCATAATGCAATAAATATCGATATAAAAGCATGATGCAAAATGGATGTATCAACTCCCCCAAGCTTATACCTCGCTTGTCCTCAAGCGAAAGCCGAAACGAAAAATATGTCCACATGTTTAGAGATAGAGGTGTCGATAAAAATAAAATACGGACATGAGGGCATCATGATCATTCTTAGAATAGCAACTTATATAATTCTTGTCATGTGATCTCTTATGCTAGAGTAACAATTCAATCACAATTTTAAGTATGAATCATAAACTTCATTGAAAACTAACAAACTATAATCTCAGTCATTGGAGCAATTGCAATTTATCATAACATAGGAAAGAGTCAATATATAAGAGCTTTTCAGCAAGTCCACATACTCAACTATCATATAGTCTTTCACAATTGCTAACACTCACGCAATACTTATGGGTATGGAGTTTTAATTAGACACAGAGAAAGATAGGGCCGTATAGTTTTGCCTCCCAACGTTTTACCTCAAGGGTAATGTCAACAATAATAGTTCATGAAAACTCACATCCAATTAGCCATATATACCAGGATCTTTCCATCATGTTGTGCTTGTCAAAAGATAAAATGTAAAAAGGAAGGGTGAAGATCACCATGACTCTTATGTAAGGTAGGAGATAAAAGTAAAAGATAGGCCCTTTGCAGAGGGAAGCAGAGGTTGTCATGCGCTTTTATGGTTGGATGCACAAAATCTTAATGCGAAAGAACGTCACTTTATATTGCCAGTTGTGATATGGACCTTTATTATGCAGTCTGTCGCTTTTATTTCTTCCATATCACACGATCATATAAAGCTTATTTTCTCCCACACTAATAAGTCGTACATATTTAGGGAGCAATTTTTATTGCTTGCACCGATGACAACTTACTTGGAGGATCTTACTCAATCCATAGGTAGGTATGGTGGACTCTCATGGCAAAACTGGTTTAAGGGTGTTTGGAAGCACAAGTAGTATCTCTACTTAATGCAAAGAGTTTGGCTAGCATGAGGGGGAAAGGCAAGCTCAATCATGTTGGATGATCCATGACAATATAATTTATCTCAGATATAAGAAAACATAACCCATTGCGTTGTCTTCCTTGTCCAATGTCAACTCTTTAGCATGTCATATTTTAATGAGTGCTCACAATCATAAAAGATGTCTAAGATAGTATATTTATATGTGAAAACCTCTCTTTCTTTATTACTTCCTATTAATTGCAACGATGACCAAAACTATGTTTGTCAACTCTCAACAACTTTTATTCATCATACTTTTTATATGTGAGCTCATTACTCTCTAGAAGATCCATATGATCTCTTTTATTCTTTTTATTCTTTCTATTTTCTTTTATTCACTTAAGATCATGGCAAAATAATCAAGCCCTTGACTCAACACTAATCTTTATTATATATAGCTCACGGACTCGATTACATAGAAGGATCATAAAGCAAAACTCACAACTAGATCATACTAAAAGCTTTTATTCTACTAGATCAAGATATTACCAAAAGGATCGAACTAAGAAAAACGGTAAAGATAAAAGTGATGGTGATACGATATCGGGGCACTCCCCCAAGGTTGGCAGTTGCCAAGGGGAGTGCCCATACCCATGTGATTATGTCTCCTTTGTTGGTGAAGAAGTTGATGGTTTTGTTGACGGCGTAGGCTTTTCGTCCTTCTTCCAAGGCATAGGCTCACCATCATAGAAGGATGATCGAGTCTCCTGAAACCTCAAATCTGCAGCCAAACTCATCCTCTTGAATCTATATTCATACTCATAGTTTTGATTTTGCAGGTCATAGATCTGGGCTTGGAGGTGCTCGATTTTCTCATGAAGCTTGAAGATGGCCTCCCCAATGTCCTTGACGTACAACTTGTGGTTGTTGGTGAACTCTGTGATCATAATGTGATTGGAATCGAGTCCATGCTCCACCATCTCCTGACACTTGAAAACTTCTTGCTCCAATGCCTCGAGCCTTGCCTCCGTGCTTCCGGTCTTCCTTGGTCCCTCAACATCACGGAAGTGTTGCAACACCCTCAAACCATTGAGATGCGTGAGGGGTTGTTGCACATCTGCGAGGTAGGGGTTGATGACCTTCTCAAAGAACTGGTCCTTGGGGCACTTAAAGAGGACATGACGACCTGTCAGGAAAACAGCTTGAAACAAAGACAGGAAATTTTTGCATGATAGGGTGGTCAAAACCTTCGGGAGATTATATAATGAATTTTTACCGACCAAAAGACGTGCCGTGTAAGAAAATGGAGTCCGGAGGGCACAAGGGGTGCCCACGAGGTAGGGGGCGTGCCCAGGGGGTAGGGCGCGTCCTCCACCCTCGTGGAGTCCTCGTGTCCTTCCCGGACTACTTCTTATTTTTCTAAATATTCCAAAACGGAAGAAAATTGCCATTAGAATTGTTTTGGTGTCGGTTTACTTACCGTACCACATACCTATTCCTTTTTGGAGTCTGAAACGTTCCGGAAAGTGTCCCTTATGTATTCCTCCGGGGTTACAGTTTCAATAACATTAGTTTCAACATTTATAGGATTACTTGAGATATAATGTTTAATTCTTTGACTGTTCACCACCTTCGGATTTGTGCCTTTGAAATTGTTGATTTTTATGGCACCGGAACGATAGACCTCCTCGATAACGTAAGGACCTTCCCATTTAGAGAGAAGTTTTCCTACAAAAAATCTTAAAGGAGAGTTGTATAATAATACATAATCACCTACATTAAACTCACGGTTTTGTATCCTTTTTGTCATGCCATCTTTTGACTTTTTCTTTAAACAATTTGGCATTCTCGTAGGCTTGGGTTCTCCATTCATCAAGTGAGCTAATGTCAAATAACCTCTTCTCACCAGCAAGTTTGAAATAATAATTGAGCTCTTTAATAGCCCAATAAGCCTTATGTTCTAGTTCGAGAGGTAAGTGACATGCTTTTCCATAAACCATTTTATACGGAGACATACCCATAGGATTTTTATATGCAGTTCTATAGGCCCATAATGCATCATCAAGTTTCTTGGACCAATTTTTTCTAGATCTATTGACAGTCTTCTGCAAAATTAATTTGAGCTCTCTATTACTCAATTCTACTTGACCACTAGACTGAGGGTGATAAGGAGATGCAATTCTATGATTAACATCATACTTAGCAAGCATTTTACGGAAAGCATCGTGAATAAAATGTGAACCACCCTCAGTCATTAAATATATAGGGACTCCAAACCTTGGAAAAATAACTTCTTTAAGCATCTTAATATAAGTGTTATGATCAGCACTACTAGTTGGAATAGCTTCTACCCACTTAGTAACGTAATCAACAGCGACTAAAATATGTGTATATGCATTAGAGGCAGGAAAAGGTCCCATATAATCAAAGCCCCAAACATCAAATGGTTCAATAACAAGTGAATAATTCATAGGCATTTCTTGACGTCTACTAATATTACCAATTCTTTGACATTCATCACAAGATACAACAAACTTACGGGCATCCTTGAAGAGAGTAGGCCAATAAAAACCGGATTGCAATACCTTATGTGCAGTTCTATCTCTAGTGTGGTGTCCCCCATAAGCTTCGGAGTGACACTTGCATAGGATATGTTCCTGTTCATGCTCAGGTACACAATGTCTAATAACACCATCTACTCCTTATTTATAAAGATGTGGGTCATCCCAAAAGGAATGCCTTAAATCATAGTGTAACACCCCGGATGTAACTTACCTTATATGTACTCCAACTCTTGTTGTTTCCGGCGCTAAGTTATTTTTATTTCTCGGGTTCGGGTTTTTTGTCTCCATGTGTTGTTTTCATTTTCATGCATCTCATATCATGTCATCATGTGCATTGCATTTGCATACGTGTTCGTCTCATGCATCCGAGCATTTTCCCTGTTGTCCGTTTTGCATTCCGGCGCTCCTATCTCCTCCGGTGGTCCTTTCTACCTTTCTTTTGTGTGTGGGGGTTAAACATTTCCGGATTGGACCTAGACTTGCCATGCGGCCTTGGTTTACTACCGGTAGACCGCCTGTCAAGTTTCGTACCATTTGGACTTCGTTTGATGCTCCAGCGGCTAACCGAGGGACCGAGAAGGCCTCGTGTGTGTTGCAGCCCAACACCCCACCAATTTGGCCCAAAACCCACCAAAACCCTCTCCATCATCTAGAGCGTTCGATCACGATCGCGTGGCCGAAAACCGCAGCTCATTTGGACTCTCCTAGCTCCTCCTATGCCTATATATAGGTCTCTCCCCGAAAATCCTGGGTCTCTCCTTCCCCGAAACCCTAGATCCGCTCCTCCGCGCGCCGGACATTGTCCGCCGGCGCCGGACACACCGCCGCCACCCACTCCCGTGACGCCACGTGGTGCCCGCGTGCCCACATCTCCGCCGGCCCGCTCGGCCCGCAGCAGGCCCGTGGGGCCCGAAGCCGCCGCCTCCCGCAGGTCGCCTCACCGCCGCCCGTGCCCGACTGCCCTGCCGCCTTCTTCCTCGGAGCCGGCCACCGCCGCCCGCGCGCCGCCTCTCCGCCGGCGAAGCCCCGCCGCGCCGCACCGTACCGGCCTCCACCCGATCCGCCGTCGATGGCCGTCGGCGCCCCGCCGCGCCCGGCGATGGCCACCATCTTCCTCGCCCGGGCCCGGCGAGCTCCTCCACGCCAAGTCCGGCGTCCTCCTCGTCGAACTCCGGTGAAGCCCCGGCGATCCTCGATTTCCGCGCCGATCCAGATCTAGATCTGGGAATTTTCTCTCGATTGACTTTCTCCCGGAACCCTAGATAATTTGCATTTTTCATCATGCTATATCTCCGCATCCGTAGCTCCGTTTTGGGCGTGTAGCATATCAAAATGTTCATCTCAGAGAGTACATCATTTCATCTCACTGCATCATTTTCATTTGAGCTCTGATGCCCGAAATGCTGTTGGAAGAGAGCTATTTGAGTTAATTGTCAGATCTGCTACACCAAATAGCTATTTGTCATTTTTGCCATGATTGTTGTGTGCATGATATGCTCTGGAGCTCTACATGTGTTTTGTTATATGCTTTGCCATCTTTACAGAGGTGCCATCCATGTATTTTTGTGATATGTGTGGTGACTAGCACAAGCTTGCAAAGTGGTGCATTCATTAATGCCGATTTCAGGGACTTAGAATTTCTCTAAGTCCTTGATCTGTTTTTATCAATATGCCATATGTTCATGTTGTTTCCTAGTGATCCGTGCCTCTTTTGAGGATGATCAGTAAGGATGTTTTGTTAATATTATGGTGCTCTATCCATCCATGTCTTTGTTTGCAATTATGGAGCACCCTAGCTTGAGTCAATCGAGCTCTACTTTTTCTATTTCGTTAATCCTGGCAGATTGTCTACTTGTTAGCGATTTTGCCGAGGATGTTGTTGTTGATCCGTGCATGCTATGTTGTTGTTCTTGCCATGTATAGCTTATATAATGTGTATTCTAGATGGGTGTATGCTTAGTTTGTCATGCCATGCTCTGTAGTGAATGCATCGAGCTCGTAAACATGCCTACTCATTAACAGATTTGCATGTTCCAGTTTTTCTCAAGTCTGAGATCTGATTATGTTTTTGCCATGTTCACATGCTTGCAATTGTATTTTCTGATCCCTTTTGGCTCAAGGTCACTAAGGGACTTTTGTTAAGCTCTTTGAGTAGCTTCATGTCATGCCTTGCTTTGCCATGTTAAGTTCGTGTAGCATATAGTTTTCTTGCTCCAAAGTGTGCTACCTTATCTGAAATTCCAGGCTTGTGTTAATTTCACTAAGTCTGAAACCTGTTTATCAATTGCACTTTTGCCATGCTTGTTTGAACCTGCTAATGGATAAATTGGCCGTCGCTTAGTGTTCATCTTTTGTTAAGCATTATGAGTGGATCCCTGCCATGTATTTTGTTGTCATGTTCGAGTGCTGTAGCATAATTATCTTGATGCATTTAGATGGCTACTTGCTGTTTATCGCAGACCGGTGCCATATTTGTTTTGCTTGCCATTTCCAAACCGTGCATCCGATTCCGGTGATCTTTATATCGATTTCAACCGAAATCACCTCACCTTTCCAGTGGCACTCTTGGATTTCCAAGTTGAGGCCAGGTTCAATCATTCCTTGTCAAATCTTGCATATGCATCACATATCGCATCCCACATAGCATGACATGTTTGCATCATATTTTGTTGGGATGTCATAATATCTCTTATTTAATTAATGCATCTATATACTTGATAAAGGGTGGAAGGCTCGGCCTTATGCCTGGTGTTTTGTTCCACTCTTGCCGCCCTAGTTTCCGTCATATCGGTGCTATGTTCCCGGATTTTGCGTTCCTTACGCGGTTGGGTGATAATGGGAACCCCTTGACAGTTCGCCTTGAATAAAACTCCTCCAGCAATGCCCAACCTTGGTTTTACCATTTGCCACCTAGCCACTTTTTCCCTTGGGTTTCCAGAGCCCGAGGGTCATCTTATTTAACACCCCCCCCCCGGGCCAGTGCTCCTCTGAGTGTTGGTCCAACCGAGCGATGTTCAGGGCTACCAGGGGCAACTCTGGGCTAGCCTACCCGATGTCTGGCTCATTTGAGTGTGCCCTGAGAATGAGATATGTGCAGCTCCTATCGGGATTTGTCGGCACATTCGGGCGGTGTTGCTCGATTTGTTTTATCTTTGTCGAAGTTGTCTTGTAGAACCGGGATGCCGAGTCTGATCGGAATGTCTCGGGAGAAGGTTTATCCTTCGTTGACCGTGATAGCTTGTGATGGGCTAAGTTGGGACTCCCCTGCAGGGATTTGAACTTTCGAAAGCCGTGCCCGCGGTTATGGGCAGATGGGAATTTGTTAATGTCCGGTTGCAGATAACTTGAACCTTAACTTAATTAAAATGAATCAACGGCGTGTGTTACCGTGATGGTCTCTTCTCGGCGGAGTCCGGGAAGTGAACACGGTGTTGGAGTAATGCTTGCCGTAGGTTGTTCTCTAGTTCTTCGTTCGTGCTTTGCCTTCTCTTCTTGCTCTCTTTTGCGAACAGGTTAGCCACCATATATGCTAGTCGCTTGCTGCAGCTCCACATATTACCTTGCCTTACTTATAAGCTTAAATAGTCTTGATCGCGAGGGTGCGAGATTGCTGAGTCCTCGTGGCTCATAGTTTACTTCCAAACCAGATGCAAGGCCCGATGACTCCGTTCCAGATGATGCGCTTGAGCTCAAGTGGGAGTTCGACGAAGACTCACGCCGTTACTATGTGTCTTTCCCTGATGATCAGTAGTGGTGCCCAGTTGGGGCGATCGGGACCATGTCGCATGTTGGGGTTGATCTTTTATTTTGGTACCGTAGTCGGACCATGAGTGATTGGATGATGTAATGCTATTTATGTACTTTGTGTGACGTGGCGAGTGTAAGCCAACTATGTACCTTTCCCCTTATTATCTTTTTACATGGGTTGTTGTGAAGATTACCTTACTTGCGACATTGCTTTCAATGCGGTTATGCCTCTAAGTCGTGCTTCGACACGTAGGAGATATAGCCGCATCGAGGGCGTGACACATAGAAAAACTTTTTCTATTGCTGGTATGTGAAACTAGGTGGTATAAATTTAGCAGCAATATAATTAGCATAATCAGCATACCATGGAGTAGTACGAGAAGCATTTATGACATTTAATTGTTCATCAGGAAAGCTATCATCAATAGGTAGTGGGTCATCAAGCACATTTTCTAACCTAGACAAGTTGTCTACAACGGGGTTCTCAGCTCCCTTTCTATCAACAATATGCAAATCAAATTCTTGTAGCAGGAGAACCCATCTAATAAGTCTAGGTTTAGCATCTTTCTTTTCCATAAGGTATTTAATAGCGGCATGATCCGTGTGAATAGTTACTTTAGAATCAACAATATATGGTCTAAACTTATCACAAGCAAATACAACTGCTAGGAATTCCTTTTCAGTAGTAGCATAATTTCTCTGAGCATTGTCTAGAGTTTTACTAGCACATTGAATAACATTTAATTTCTTATCAACTCTTTGCCGTAGAACATCACCTACAACATAATCACTAGCATCACACATAATTTCAAAGGGTAAATTCCAATCAGGTGGCTGAACAATCGGTGAAGAGATCAATGCTTTCTTAAGTATTTCAAATGCTTCTACACAATCATCATCAAAGACAAATGGTATATCTTTTTGTAATAAATTAGTCAGAGGCCGAGAAATTTTTGAGAAGTCCTTAATGAACCTCCTATAAAAACCGGCGTGACCAAGGAAACTTCTTATACCTTTGATGTCCTTGGGACATGGCATCTTTTAAATAGCATCAACTTTAGCTTTATCAACTTCAATACCTCTTTCAGAAACTTTATGCCCCAAGACAATACCTTCATTAACCATAAAGTGGCACTTTTCCCAATTCAAGACAAGATTAGTTTCTTCACATCTCTACAAAACTCAATCAAGGTTGCTCAAGCAATCATCAAAAGAGGATCCATAGACGGAGAAATCGTCCATGAAAACCTCACAAATCTTTTCACAAAAGTCAGAGAATATAGCCATCATGCATCTTTGGAAGGTAGCAGGTGCATTACATAAACCAAAAGGTGTACGTCTATAAGCAAAAGTACCGAACGGGCAAGTAAAAGTGGTCTTAGATTGATCATCAGCTGACACATGTATTTGAGAGAAACTAGAATAACCATCCAGAAAACAAAAATGTGCATGTTTGGATAATCTTTCTAGCATTTGATCAATAAAAGGTAAGGGGTAATGATCTTTTTAGTAGCCTTATTTAATTTGCGGAAATCAATCCATCCTATAACCCGTAATAATTCTTTGCGGAATCAATTCATCTTTATCATTACGAATGACAGTAATACCTCCCTTCTTAGGGACGCAATGGACTGGACTTACCCACTGACTATCAACAACGGGATAAATTAT
This sequence comes from Triticum monococcum, assembly GCA_034509565.1. Lineage (NCBI taxonomy): Eukaryota > Viridiplantae > Streptophyta > Magnoliopsida > Poales > Poaceae > Triticum > Triticum monococcum. The sequence continues at coordinate 578,404,690 of CM067847.1, forward strand.
ACTTGCCTCAAGAAGCTTTAGTATTTCCTTTCTTACCACTTCCTTCATCTTAGGATTCAGCCGTCATTGATGATCACGAACTGGTTTGGCATCTTCCTCCAAATTTATTTTGTGTTGACACAGAGTGGGACTAATGCCCTTAAGATCATCAAGAGTATATCCAATAGCAGCACGGTGCTTCTTCAGAGTTTTCAATAATCTCTCTTCTTCATGCTCTGAAAGGTTAGCAATAATAATAACATGATATATCTTTTTCTCATCAAGATAAGCATATTTAAGAGTATCGGGTAATGGTTTGAGCTCAAACACGGGATTACCCTTGGGTGGAGGAGGATCCCCTAGGATTTCAACACGCAAATTGTGTTTCAGGATGGGTTCCTATTTAAAGAATACTTCATCTATTTCCCTTTTTTCATTCATAAACATATCATTTTCATGGTCTAGCAAATATTGTTCTAAAGGATCACTAGGAGGCACGGCAACAGAAGCAAGACCAATAATTTCAACCTTACTAGGCAATTCCTCTTCACGGTGTTGTCTATGAAATTTAGAGAAATTAAATTCATGAGACATATAACCTAAACCAATAGTAACAACATCCTTTTCGTAGTCTATCTTAGCATTAACAGTGTTCAAGAAGGGTCTATCGAAAATAATGGGACAAAAGCTATCTTGTGGGGAGCCAAGAACAAGAAAATCAGCAGGATATTTAGTTTTCCCACACAAGACTTCAACATCTCTAACATTTCCCATTGGTGAAATAGTATCTCTATTGGCAAGTTTAATTGTGACATCAATATCTTCTAACTCAGCGGGTGCAATGTCATGCATAATTTCTTTGTATAAATCAAAAGGTATTGCACTAGCACTAGCACCCATATCACATAAGCCATGATAACAATGATCTCCTATTTTAACAGAAATAACAGGCAAGCCTAGCACAGGTTTATGTTTATCTTTAGCACAAGGTTTGGCAATTCTAGCGGTTTCATTACAGAAATGAATAACATGCCCATCAATATTATCAGCCAAGAGATCTTTAACAATAGCAATATTAGGTTCAACTTTAATTTTCTCAGGAGGTGTATGAGTTCTAATATTGCTTTTATGAACCACAGTTGAAGCTTTAGCATGATCTTTTATCCTAATAGGAAAAGGTGGTTTCTCAACATAAGCAGTAGGAACAATAGGATCATTATAAGTGACAGTCTTTTCTTCAACTTTAACAGGTGCAGCTACTTTTACTTCTATGGGAGGATGATATTTAAACCACTTTTCCCTAGGGAGATCAACATGAGTAGCAAAAGGTTCATTGAAAGAAGCTACTATCTCAGAGTCAAGTCCATATTTAGTGCTAAATTTACGGAAAACATCGGTATCCATAAAAGATTTAACACAATCAAACTTTGGTGTCATGCCTGACTCCTTACCTTCATCGAAGTCCCAATCTTCAGAGTTGCATTTAATTCTTTCCAATAAATCCCATTTGAATTCAATAGTCTTCATCATAAAAGAGCGAGCACAAGAAGTATCGAGCATGGTTCGATTGCTATCAGAAAGCCGAGCATATAAATTTTGCATAATTATTTCTCTTGAGAGCTCATGATTGGGGCATGAATATAACATTGATTTAAGCCTCCCCCAATCTTGAGCGATGCTTTCTCCTTCCCGAGGCCAGAAATTATATATATAATTGCGATCACGATGAACAACATGCATAGGACAAAACTTCTAATGAAATTCCAATTTCAATCGTTTGTTGTTCCATGACCCCGTATCATCACATAGCCTATACCATATCAATGCATCTCCCTTCAAAGATAAAGGGAAGACCTTCTTCTTAATAACATCTCCGGGCACACCTGCAAGCTTAAATAATCCACAAACTTCATCCACATATATTAGGTGCTCATCAGGATGCTTTTTTCCATCTCCTGCAAAAGGATTAGCTAGCAGTTTTTCTAACATACCCGAAGGAATTTCAAAGCAAACATTTTCATTTTTAGTAGGATCAGTAGGTTGAGGAGCAACTCTTTGCTCTACTGGTCGGGGTGAAGAAACCCCGAACAAGCCCCTCATAGGATTACTTTCCATAGTAACAAGTGACAGTAAATTTCAGCACACTATATAAATTTTTCCTTACCAAATTCCACCTACCCAAGGCGCTTCACTCCCCAGCAATGGCGCCAGAAAAGAGTCTTGATGACCCACAAGTATAGGGGATCTATCGTAGTCCTTTTGATAAGTAAGAGTGTCGAACCCAACGAGGAGCAGAAGCAAATGATAAGCGGTTTTCAGCAAGGTATTCTCTGCAAGCACTGAAATTAGAGGTAACAGATAGTTTTGTGATAAGATAATTGGTAACGAGCAACAAGTAACAAAAGTAAATAAAGTGCAGCAAGGTGGCCCAATCCTTTTTGTAGCAAAGGACAAGCCTGGACAAACTCTTATATAGAGAAAAGCGCTCCCGATGACACATGGGAATATCGTCAAGCTAGTTTTCATCACGTTCATATGATTCACGTTTGGTACTTTGATAATTTGGTATGTGGGTGGACCGGTGCTTGGGTGCTGTCCTTACTTGGAAAAGCATCCCACTTATGATTAACCTCTATTGCAAGCATCCGCAACTACAACACAAGTATTAAGGTAAACCTAACCATAGCATGAAACATGTGGATCCAAATCAGCCCCTTATGAAGCAACGCATAAACTAGGGTTTAAGCTTCTGTCACTCTAGCAACCCATCATCTACTTATTACTTCCCAATGCCTTCCTCTAGGCCCAAATAATGGTGAATTGTCATGTAGTCGACGTTCACATAATGATGAACTATAACATGCAAGGGATGAATAAAACAATTCCCGAGCTCTTCGCAATGCTAAAGGCTGCGGAGGTAGAAATCAAGAAGGAGCATCAAGTGTTGATGGTTAACAAGACCACCAGTTTCAAGAAAAAGGGTAAAGGGAAGAAGAAAGGGAACTTCAAGAAGAATGGCAAACAAGTTGCTGCTCAAGAGAAGAAACCCAAGTCTGGACCTAAGCCTGAGACTGAGTGCTTCTGCTGCAAGCAGACTGGTCACTGGAAGCGGAACTGCCCCAAGTATTTGGCGGATAAGAAGGATGGCAAGGTGAACAAAGGTATATGTGATATACATGTTATTGATGTGTACCTTACTAATTCTCGCAGTAGTGCGTGGGTATTTGATACTGGTTCTGTTGCTAATATTTGCAACTCGAAACAGGGACTACGGATTAAGCAAAGATTGGCAAAGGACGAGGTGACGATGCGCGTGGGAAATGGTTCCAAAGTCGATGTGATCACACTCGGCATGCTACCTCTACATCTACCTTCGGGATTAGTATTAGACCTGAATAATTGTTATTTGGTGCCAGCGTTAGGCATGAACATTATATCTGGATCTTGTTTGATGTGAGACGGTTATTCATTTAAATCAAAGAATAATGGTTGTTCTATTTATATGAGTAATATCTTTTATGGACATGCACCCTTAAAGAGTGTTCTATTATTTTTGAATCTCGATAGTGGAGATACACATATTCACAATATTGAAGCTAAAAGATGCAGAGTTGATAATGATAGTGCAACTTATTTGTGGCACTGCCGTTTAGGTCATATTGGTATAAAGTGCATGAAGAAACTCCATTCTGATGGACTTTTGGAATCACTTGATTATGAATCACTTGGTACTTGTGAACCGTGCCTCATGGGCAAGATGACTAAAATGTCGTTCTCCGGAACTATGGAGCGAGCAACAGATTTATTGGAAATCATACATACTGATGTATGTGGTCCGATGAATATTAAGGCTCACGGCGGGTATCGTTATTTTCTCACCTTCACAGATGATTTGAGAAGATATGGGTATATCTACTTGATGAAACATAAGTCTGAAACATTTGAAAAGTTCAAAGAATTTCAGAGTGAAGTGGAAATCATCGTAACAAGAAAATAAAGTTTCTACGATCTGATCGTGGAGGAGAATATTTGAGTTACGAGTTTGGTCTTCATTTGAAACAATGCGGAATAGTTTCGCAACTCATGCCACCCGGAACACCACAGCGTAATGGTGTGTCCGAACATCGTAACCGTACTTTACTAGATATGGTGCGATCTATGATGTCTCTTACTAATTTACCGCTATTGTTTTGGGATTATGCTTTAGAGACGACTGCATTCACGTTAAATAGGGCACCATCTAAATCCGTTGAGACGACTCCTTATGAACTGTGGTTTGGCAAGAAACCAAAGTTGTCGTTTCAAGTTTGGGGCTGCGATGCTTATGTGAAAAAGCTTCAACCTGATAAGCTCGAACCCAAATCGGAGAAATGTGTCTTCATAGGATACCCAAAAGAGACAGTTGGGTACACCTTCTATCACAGATCTGAAGCCAAGACTTTTGTTGCTAAGAATGGATCCTTTCTAGAGAAGGAGTTTCTCTCGAAAGAAGTGAGTGGGAGGAAAGTAGAACTTGATGAGCTAATTGTACCTGCTCCCTTATTGGAAAGTAGTTCATCACAGAAACTGGTTTCTGTGACACCTACACCAATTAGTGAGGAAGCAAATGATGATGATCATGAAACTTCAGATCAAGTTACTACCGAACCTCGTAGGTCAACCAGAGTAAGATCCGCACCAGAGTCATACGGTAATCCTGTTCTGGAGGTCATGTTACTAGACCATGACGAACCTACGAGCTATGAGAAAGCGATGATGAGCCCAGATTTCGCAAAATGGCTTGAGGCCATGAAATCTGAGATGGGATCCATGTATGAGAACAAAGTGTGGACTTAGGTTGACTTGCCCGATGATCGGCAAGCCATCGAGAATAAATGGATCTTCAAAAAGAACACAGACGCTGATGGTAATGTTACTGTCTACAAATCTCGACTTGTTGCAAAAGGTTTTTGACAAGTTCAAGGAGTTGACTACGATGAGGCCTTCTCACCCGTAGTGATGCTTAAGTTCGTCCGAATCATGTTAGCTATTGCCGCATTTTATGATTATGAAATTTGGCAAATGGATGTAAAGACTGCATTCCTAAATGGATTTCTGGAAGAAGAGTTGTATATGATGAAACCTGAAGGTTTTATTGATCCAAAGGGTGCTAACAAAGTGTGCAAGCTCCAGCAATCCATTTATGGACTGGTGCAAGCCTCTCGGAGTTGGAATAAACGTTTTGATAGTGTGATCAAAGCATATGGTTTTATACTGACTTTTGGAGAAGTCTATATTTACAAGAAAGTGAGTGGGAGCTCTGTAGCATTTCTAATATTATATGTGGATGACATATTGTTGATTGGAAATGATATAGAATTTCTGGATAGCATAAAAGGATACTTGAATAAGAGTTTTTCAATGAAAGACCTCAGTGAAGCTGCTTACATATTGGGCATCAAGATCTATAGAGATAGATCAAGGCGCTTAATTGGACTTTCACAAAGCACATACCTTGACAAAAGTTTTGAAGAAGTTCAAAATGGAACAGGCAAAGAAAGTATTCTTACTTGTGTTACAAGGTGTGAAGTTGAGTAAGACTCAATGCCCGACCACTGCAGAAGATAGAGAGAAAATAAAAGATGTTCCCTATGCTTCAGCCGTAGGCTCTATCATGTATGCAATGATGTGTACCAGACCTGATGTGTGCCTTACTATTAGTTTAGCATGGAGGTACCAAAGTAATCCAGGAGTGGATCACAGGACAGCGGTCAAGAACATCCTGAAATACCTGAAAAGGACTAAGGATATGTTTCTCGTTTATGGAGGTGACAAAGAGATCATCGTGAATGGTTACGTTCATGCAAGCTTTGACACTGATCCGAACGATTCTAAATCACAAACCGGATACGTGTTTATATTGAACGGTGGAGTTGTCAGTTGGAGCATTTCTAAACAAAGCGCCGTGGCGGGATCTACATGTGAAGCGGAGTACATTGCTGCTTCGGAAGCAGCGAATGAAGGAGTCTGGATGAAGGAGTTCATATCCGATCTAGGTGTCATACCTAGTGCATCAGGTCCAAAGAAAATCTTTTGTGACAATACTAGTGCAATTGCCTTGGCAAAGGAATCCAAATTTCACAAGAGAACCAAGCAATATCAAGAGACGCTTCAATTCCATCCGCGGTCAAGTCTAGGTGGGAGACATAGAGATTTGCAAGATACATACGAATCTGAATGTTGCAGACCCATTGACTAAGCCTCTCTCACGAGCAAAACATGATCAGCCCCAAGACTCCATGGGTGTTAGAATCATTACTATGTAATCTAGATTATTGACTCTAGTGCAAGTGGGAGACTGAAGGAAATATGCCCTAGAGGCAATAATAAAGTTATTATTTATTTCCTTATATCATGATAAATGTTTATTATTCATGCTAGAATTGTATTAACCGGAAACATGATACATGTGTGAATACATAGACAAACAGAGTGTCACTAGTATGCCTCCACTTGACTAGCTCGTTGATCAAAGATGGTTATGTTTCCTAACCATAGACATGAGTTGTCATTTCATAAACGGGATCACATCATTAGGAGAATGATGTGATTGACTTGACCCATTTCGTCAGCTTAGCACTTGATCGTTTTTGTTTACTGCTATTACTTTCTTCATGATTTATACATGTTCCTATGACTATGAGATTATGTAACTCCCGATTACCGGAGGAACACTTTGTGTGCTACCAAACGTCACAACGTAACTGGGCGATTATAAAGGTGCTCTACAGGTGTCTCCGATGGTACGTGTTGAGTTGGCATAGATCAAGATTAGGATTTGTCACTCCGATTGTCGGAGAGGTATCTCTGGGCCCACTCGGTAATGCACATCACTATAAGCCTTGCAAGCCTTGTAACTAATGAGTTAGTTGCAAGATGATGCATTACCGAACGAGTAAAGAGACTTGCCGGTAACGAGATTGAACTAGGTATTGAGATACCGACGATCGAATCTCGGGCAAGTAACATACCGATGACAAAGGGAACAACGTATGCTGTTATGCGGTTTGACCGATAAAGATCTTCGTAGAATATGTGGGAGCCAATATGAACATCCAGGTTCCGCTATTCGTTCTTGACCGGAGACGTGTCTCGGTCATGTCTACATAGTTCTCGAACCAGTAGGGTTCGCATGCTTAAAGTTCGGTGACGATCGGTATTATGTGTTTTTGTGTTTTGATGTACCGAAGGTAGTTCGGAGTCCCGAATATGATCACGGACATGACAAGGAGTCTCGAAGTGGTCGAGACACAAAGATCAATATATTGGACGACTATATTCGGACACCGGAAGTGTTCTGGGTGATTTCGCAGAAAACAGGAGTGCCGGGGGGTTACCAGAACCCCCCGGGAGAAATAATGGGCCTTATGGGCCTTAGTGGAGAGAGAGACGGCTGGCCTAGGGCAGGCCGCGCGCCTCTCCCCCTCTGGTCTAAATTGGACTAGGAGAGGGGGGCGGCGCCCCCCTTTCCTTCTCCCTCCCCCCTTCCTTTCCCCTTCCTAGTAGGAGTAGGAAAGAGGGGAGTCCTACTCCTACTAGGAGGAGGACTCCTCCTCCTGGCGCGCCATAGAGGGTCGGCCGGCCTCCCCCCTTGCTCCTTTATATACGGGGCAGCGGGGCACCTCTAGTTAGGCGAAGCCCTGCGTCGGTAGCAACATCATTGATACGTCTCCAACGTATCTATAATTTTTGAATTCTCCATGATATATTATCTTCTATTTTGCGTGTTCATGGGCTTTATTATACACTTTTATATCATTTTTGGGACTTGTAAGTGCATCTAGTGCCACCCCTAGTTGGTTTTGGAGTATTGACGACAAACCTAGTTGAGGGACTAATGTGTTTGTGAGAATTGTAGGATAACACAGGTAGAAGTCCCTCATTGATTCGGTTTCACTACCAGAGATGACCCCTAAAAATGTACGAATACATTGAAGACAATGGTGGTTTATGAAGATATTCATATTGAAGACAATGACATGTGAAGACTCCCTATGAAGCTTATGGAACTCGAAGACTTAGATCCTTCGTAGTTTTACTTCATTTATGTTGTGTCATAGGAACCACCGTACTGTTAAGTGGGGTCCAAGAGAACCAGTCAGGATGACTGAAGTGATGCCTAATTCAAATCCTATGTCTTCGAGCGAAGACTATGAGAGGAAATCTTGTCCAGAGTCAGACAAGTCAGCTTTACTTGTAGCCCAAGTAAAGTTGCCGTGTGAGTTCGAAATCCGACCGTTGGTACACGTGTCAGTTCCTTAGTGACCCAGGGTCATTTCGGACAAATCAGGTCGGGTTGCCAAGTGGCTATAAATAGTCCACCCCTACAACCATAAACTGTTGGCTGCTCAGATTTCAGTGTACGGCTTTTGTCGTTTGAGAGCAACCCACCTCGAAGCCTTTGAGAGAAAATTCCTAGCGAGGAGAAAAGCCCTAACCACCCAGAGCCAGAGTAAATTGGGCATCACTTAAGTCTCTGTGTCTGAGTGATCTGAAGACTTATTACACTTAAGGACTGTGCATCCTCCAGCCGGTTAGGCATCGCGTTCTGAGCATCCAAGAGAAATTGTGGATTGCCAGTGAACGAAGTCTGTGAAGGTTTGGGAGTCTACCTTGAAGACTTACCAGAGTGATTGGGCGAGGTCTGTGTGACCTTGGCTCAAGGAGAAAACAGTGAGGACTGGGTGTCCTGAGCTGCGTGTTCAGGACTGGGTGCCCGGGACTGTGTGTCCTTTGGTTTAAATACCTAGCCGCTCCAACCAGACGTATAGTTGTCACAGCAACTGGAACTGGTCCAACAAATCATTGTCTTCAGCGTGTCACTGGTTTCATCTTCACTTCCTTTTACTTTCTGTTACACACTGTGAAGCCATTGCATGCTTGCTTTATCTTCTGTCTTCACAACATAACCGTATGATCTGTTAGGCTTCATAACTTCTTCCTACCTGATCCTTATTACACTGCAACTACTTGTCTTGTGTTTTTACTCTATTGAATACTTGACCATGGCTTGCCTAGTGTAATCTAACTATTGCTGCTTAAGTGATTGGCATATCTGTACTGTTTGTCTTCATAACCTTCACGTTTTGAAGACTTTCATAAAAATCGCCTATTCACCCCCCCTCTAGTCGATATAACGCACTTTCAATTGGTATCAGAGCAAGGTGCTCCCTTGTTCTGTGTGATTCGGTTTAACCACCTGGAGTTTTAGCTATGTCGACTGCAGGGATAATTAAAGTCTCCATTGCGTGCCCCGTCTTCGATGGAACTGAATATCCCTACTGGAAGAATAAGATGCGCATGCATCTTGAAGCCATAGACGTCGACCTATGGTATGTCGTCGAAAACGACGTTCCCAAGGCTGGAGAAGGTGTCACTGCTACTGATGTCAAGAAGTTCACTCAACTGGACTCTACTGCCAAGAATATCATCTATGGTCATCTGACCAAGGGACAGTACGGCCGTGTGAGTGCCTTGAAGACATCCAAGCTGGTCTGGGACTGGCTCTCCAAAGTCAATGAAGGCATCTCAACCCAGAGAGATCAGAGAATCAGTGTTCTTCGCAACCTCTTCAACCGCTTCAAGCGAAATGACAATGAGAATGTCCAGCACACATTTGACCGGCTCACTGACATCACAAATGAGCTTCAAGCCCTCGGCGCCACTGAGATCACCAAACATGAAATCGTCAAGACGCTGCTGAGATCACTTGACAGTTCATTTAACATCCTAGCCCTGATGATTCAAGAACGTCCAGACTTCAAGACACTCGATCCGTCTGACATACTTGAGAGGCTCAACACACATGAGTTTCAGCTTTCTGAGAAAAGAGATATCTACGGTCCAAACTATGGGCGAACTCGTGCCTTGAAGGCAAAAGTTGTGTCCTCATCTGAAGAAGAATCTGACAGCAGTTCTGATGATCCTGAAGACATTGGAAGGGAACTTGCAATGCTAGTGAAGAAGTTCCAGAAATTCACCAAGAAGAAAGGCTTTAGAAAGTCTTCACGATCAAGCTCAAGGAATGATGAAGCTTCTGCTCATGACTACAAGAAGAAAACATGTCACAAGTGCAAGAAAACTGGACACTTCATCTCTGAGTGTCCACAATGGGACAATGAGAGCAGAAAGAAGAAGAAGAGCAAGGAATATGACTCTGACGACAAGAAGAAGAAGAAGAAATACTCAAAGTCTTCTTCCAAGTCTTCCTCAAAGTCTTCATCACACAAGAAGAGCTCAACTGGCAAGGCTCGTGCGTTTGTTGGCAAGGAAATGGATTCGGAGGACGAGTCCGCTTCTGAGGAGGCAGAGGTGGAGTCTGAGGAGGAGTCTGATTCTGGCATTGCGAGTCTGGCTACAGCCTACGTTGCCAAGTCCATCTTCAACACTGAAGACAATGACTTCATCACCAACACCGATGCAAATGACGAGGACGACTCTACTCCTACCTACTGCTTCATGGCACGCGGTGCCAAGGTAAACACACGCACTACTCACTATCAAACATCTAGTGACGATGACTCTGATTGTGATTCAAAACCCAGCTACAAAAAACTTGCTAAAATTGCCGCTGAACAACAGAAAGCTATGGAACATATTCAAAAACTGTTAGACAGAAGCGATGATCTGTTGGGTGCTGAAATGACTCGATCTGAATCCTTAATTTAAGATATAAAAAATCTTCATGTTAAGTATCAGGAACTGAAGATCGTCATGATACTCTCTCAACAACTCATGAAAAGCTTTCCTATGATTATCTTTAAAGGAAGCAAGATCTTGAGAAATTGAGAGCGGCTCATGAAGATCTTCAAAAGCAAAACGAGTCACTTCGCGCCGAACAGATCAGTTCCGCTCAGGAAGGATTTGAACCACCATGCCTTAAATGCATTGAGCGTGATAATGCTACTTCTGTTGCTGAATGTTCCACTGCTACTGCTGTTGCAATATCTTCAACTGTTGAAGTGGTAACTAACCCCTCTGCTGAGGATACCACTGCTATTGCTGATGAGAATGCTAGGTTGAAGACATTGCTTGAAACAGGGATGTACAAAAGTCTCAAAGGACATCAGACATTATGTGATGTCCTTAAGAAGCAGATTCTGAACCGAAACCCTAGGAAAGAGGGTGTTGGGTTCGTGAGGAAAATTAATGCAGATGGCTCTTACTAGAAACCTGAGCAGTACCCCAAAACCACGTGGGTTGCTGCAAAGGAATCCTCAGTAGATCCATCCAATCTATCTGGCTTTACTTATGCTAATCCTATTATCATTGTTGAATCCTTTGATGCAAACTATAAACTGTTTAAGAATCAGAATGGTGAAGTATTTGCCAGGTACATTGGTACTAACTGCAGGAATGGACCGCCTATGAAGAAGATCTGGGTTCCAAAAACGTGTCTGGAGAATCTTCCTGAGAATGTCCTCATGACACCTCACATGAAGAAGACAAACCTCAGACCAAAGGCTTCATATGGTCCAAAGGCTTCATACAGGCAGAGGACTCACCTGAGTCGCACTAACGCAAATGTTTTGCAGGGAAACCATGCTCAGGCATATGAGAGCGGTTCTTCAAACCGTCATGTTCATATGACCAAGAACTATTCTGCCTATTCTTATCAGTACTATTGCCCGCCTGCTAGACTGTTTGCTAGGGCTCCAAAGACAAAATTCTCAGATGTTGCACTTAGACTTATTGCTTTTAAGCCACCCTTGAAGATGTGGGTGGTTAAGAAAGCTTAACTCTCTTTTGCAGGGAAAGGTCTCCAGTAGAAAACCAAAATCTTCTGACGCTATTGCTGGGGACCTTAAAAATCTTGTGGGGCGCAAGATCAAATGCCCGAATGGCATCACTATGTATTTCGTACCTGAATCGCATGCTACTCTCCCTATTAGTCCTAACCTGGATCTAAGTTTTCATAACCCACTGGTTCGTCAAATGTTTTTGCTTCACAATACTCTTTGTGAAGCCTATCCCCCTAACTGCACTGTAGGGTACGACACCAGCGTCTTCAGAGTCTTCAGAATGGATTATTGACAGTGGGTGTACAAATCACATAACTGGCAAAAGAAGTCTTTTTATGGACTCAACCTTACGTCCATCCGACAAGAGCCACATCACATTTCCTGACACTGGTAAAAGTAAGGTATTGGGTCTAGGTAGAGTTGCAATCTCAAAGGATCAACACATGGATAAAGTCATGTTTGTTGAATCCCTTGGCTTCAACTTAATGTCTGTCTCAATGCTTTGTGATTTGAATATGGTCGTAATATTTGGAAAATATCGTTGCCTGGTACTAATGGAATCTGACAAGTCTCTAGTGTTTGAAGGGTATCGGAAAGATGATCTGTATGTGGTAGATTTCTTAGCAGGGCCACAACTTGCAGTGTGCCTTTTGGCAAAGGCCTCAGAATGCTGGCTTTGGCATCGGAGGCTTGGGCATGCTGGCATGAGGAACCTCCACACCCTTGCAAAGAAGAAGCATGTCATAGGCATCGAGGGCGTCAAGTTCAAGAAAGATCACTTGTGCGGTGCCTGTGAAGCAGGGAAGATGACAAGGGCAAAACATCCTTCGAAGACAATCATGACCACTACTCGACCCTTTGAACTGCTTCACATGGATCTCTTTGGTCCCACTCACTACTCAACTTTTTCCACTACTGCTTGCCTCTATGGCTTTGTCATTGTTGATGATTACTCTAGATATACTTGGGTGCACATAATCCTTTACAAGACTGAAGTGCAGGATGTCTTCAGACGCTTCGCAAATCGGGCTATGAACAATTATGGCGCCAATATAAAACACATCAGAAGTGACAATGGCACTGCATTCAAGAACACTGGCCTTGATACATATCTGGATACCTTGGGCATCACACATGAATTCTCAGCTCCGTACACGCCACAGCAAAATGGCGTCGTCGAACGCAAGAACAAAACACTCATTGAGATGGCCAGAACAATGCTAGATGAGTACAAGACTCCAAGAAATTCTGGCCTGAAGCCATTGACACTGCATGCCATACAATCAACCGTGTTTATCTTCACAAGCTTCTGAACAAGACATCTTATGAACTTCTAACTGGCAAGAAGCCAAATGTCAGTTACTTCAGAGTATTTGGCTCAAGATGCTGGATCAAGGACCCACACCACACCTCAAAATTTGCACCAAAAGCACATGAGGGCTTTATGCTTGGATATGGAAAGGATTTGCACTCCTATAGAGTCTTCAATCTCTTTCACTACAAAGTGGTTGAAACAGTGGATGTGCAGTTCGATGAGACCAATGGTTCACAAAGAGAGCAACTGCCAGATGTGCTAGATGAAGTTCCAGCCAGTGAATCAATCAAGCTAATGGGAACTAGAGAAATTATATCTTCTGAAGCTCATCCTGAAGAAGAACTTATCATCTCAGCACCTGATCCACATGAAGACAATGCTCAGCCTGAAGACATTCCTCCCCACGACAACATAGATCAGCAAGAGCAAAGTCTTCGACCCATACATCCTCGTGTTGCCAATGAAGTGCAGATTGATAGAATAATTGACAGCATCAATGCACCTGGTCCACTGACTCGTTCAAGGGCAACTCAACTGGCAAATTTCTGCGGACACTTCGCATTCGTTTCAATCACAGAACCCAAGAAAGTTGAAGAAGCTTTTATGGAACCTGAGTGGATTCAAGCAATGCAAGAAGAGCTTCATCAGTTTGAGCTGAACAATGTATGGGAATTGGTTAAGCGTCCTGATCCACGGAAGCATAACATAATAGGCACCAAATGGATATACCGCAACAAGCAAGATGAGCATGGTCAAGTTGTCAGAAACAAAGCTCGTCTCGTTGCTCAAGGATATACTCAAGTGGAAGGCATTGACTTCGATGAAACATTTGCTCCTGTGGCCAGACTTGAAGCCATCCGTATACTGCTGGCCTATGCAAATCATCATAACATACTTTTATATCAAATGGATGTGAAGAGTGCCTTTCTCAATGGCAAGATTGAAGAAGAAGTGTATGTTGCACAACCACCTGGGTTTGAAGATCCAAAACATCCTGACATGGTTTACAAGCTCAATAAGGCACTATATGGCCTCAAACAAGCCCCTCGGGCCTGGTATGACACACTCAAATACTTCCTGAAGAGCAAAGGCTTCATACCTGGCTCCCTAGATCCCACTCTCTTCACGAAGACATATGATGGTGAACTGTTTGTGTGCCAAATATATGTGGATGACATTATCTTCGGCTGCACCAATCAGAAGTACAGTGAGGAGTTCGGATATATGATGCAAGAGCAATATCAGATGTCTATGATGGGGGAGCTGAAATTCTTCCTCGGTCTTCAGATACGGCAACAACTCAATGGCATCTTCATATCTCAAGAGAAGTATCTCAAAGATTGCCTGAAGAAGTTCGGCATGCAAGACTGCAAAGGTTTCACAACACCAATGCCAGCCAAACATCATCTGGGTCCTGACGACAATGGTAAAGAGTTCGATCAAAAGGTATACTGCTCCATGATTGGTTCTTTGCTTTATTTATGTGCATCTAGGCCAGATATTATGCTTAGTGTTTGCATGTGTGCTCGATTCCAAGCGGCACCAAAGGAGTCGCATCACTTAGCAGTGAAGCGAATTCTTCGATATTTGGCTCAAACCCCAACCCTAGGGTTATGGTATCCAAAGGGCTCAGAGTTTGATCTGGTTGGATTCTCGGATGCCGATTACGCTGGTGACAAGGTTGATCGGAAGTCCACGTCAGGCACATGTCACTTTCTGGGCCGATCACTTGTATGTTGGTCTTCAAAGAAGCAGAACTGTGTATCTCTCTCCACTGCTGAATCTGAATACATTGCTGCTGGATCCTGCTGCGCTCAGCTTCTATGGATGAAGCAAACCCTCAAGGATTATGGCATTCATCTGAAGCAAGTGCCACTTTACGGCGACAACGAAAGCGCCATCAAGATCGCCAACAACCCAGTTCAGCACTCGAAGACAAAGCACATTGAAATTCGTCATCATTTTCTCAGAGATCATGTTGCAAAGGAAGATATCGATATCATACACGTCAACACTGAAGAGCAATTGGCAGATATCTTCACCAAGCCCTTGGATGAGAAGAGATTTTGCAAGTTACGGCATGAGCTAAATATCTTGGAATCCTCAAATGTCCTGTGATCAGGCACACATCCTAACACTTATGCATGTTGATGACTTAGATGTGCAACACACGAAGTAACATATATCTTCAATCAATGAAGACATACATTCTAAGTGTGAATACATTAACATGGAATTTGACTTCGGATCGCCACGATAATTGTGCGCCGTGTCTAAGTCTAATACTTCCTATACGGTGGGTAACGCCACCACCAAACGTTCTATTTGAAGTGTTTCACTCATGGCGTTACCTCGCAATGTCTTCACATTTGGTTTGGCTTCAATCAATTTGTCTTCATGATTATCTTCACTACGTTAATTTTATATATATATATATATATATATATATGTACTGGTGTTCTGTCCTCTACAGCATTCACTTATAGCTATGTCTTCTTGTTTGAATCTTTTTGAAAGTGCGTTATATCGACTAGAGGGGGGTGAATAGGCGATTTTTATGAAAGTCTTCAAAACGTGTAAGTTATGAAGACAAACAGAGTAGACAAGCCTATCACTATGCAGCGGAAGTTAGATTACACAAGGCAAGCCATAGTCAAGTATACAATATAGTGAAAGCATAGTGACAAATAGCTTCAATGTAATGCGGATCAGGTAGGAAGAAGTTATGAAGCCAAACAGATCATACAGTCAAGTTGTGAAGACAGAAGATAAAGCAGGCATGCAATGGCTTCACAATGTGTACTGGTAAGTAAAGGGAGGTGAAGATGAAACCAGTGACACGCTGAAGACAATGATATGTTGGACCAGTTCTAGTTGCTGTGACAACTGTACGTCTGGTTGGAGCGGCTAGGTATTTAAACCAAAGGACGCACAGTCCCGGACACCCAGTCCTGAACACGCAGCTCAGGACACCCAGTCCTCACCGTTTTCTCCTTGAGCTAAGGTCACACAGACCTCGCCCAATCACTCTGGTAAGTCTTCAAGGTAGACTCCCAAACCTTCACAGACTTCGTTCACCGGCAATCCACAATTTCTCTTGGATGCTCAGAACGCGACGCCTAACCGTCTGGAGGATGCACAGTCCTCAAGTGTAATAAGTCTTCAGATCACTTAGACAAGAAGACTTAAGTGATGCCCAATTACTCTGGCTCTGGGTGGTTAGGGCTTTTCTCCTCGCTAGGGATTTTCTCTCAAAGGCTTCGAGGTGGGTTGCTCTCAAACGACAAAAGCCGTGCACTGAAATCTGAGCAGCCAACCGTTTATAGTTGTAGGGGTGGACTATTTATAGCCACTTGGCAACCCGACCTGATTTGTCCGAAATGACCCTGGGTCACTAAGGAACTGACACGTGTATCAACGGTCGAATTTCGAACTCACACGGCAACTTTACTTGGGCTACAAGTAAAGCTGACTTGTCTGACTTTGGACAAGATTTTCTCTCATTGTCTTCACTCGAAGACATAGGATTTGAATTAGGCATCACTTCAGTCATCCTGACTGGTTCTCTTGGACCCCACTTAACAGTACAGTGGTTCCTATGACACATAATGAATGAAGTAAAACTACGAAGGATCTGAGTCTTCGAGTTCCATAGGCTTCATGGGAGTCTTCACATGTCATTGTCTTCAATATGACTGTCTTCATAAACCACCATTGTTGTAACACCCGGATAATCATGCTAGAGTAATCCCACGCTAATCATGCCACGTCACCTCGGTTACTGTTGCTAATCTACCGTTAGTCCAAAACTGATTCAAATTCAAATTCAAAATCAACCAAAGAATAAAAACTTTTCAAAATTTAAAACAAAAATGTTCGGGGTGCGCAACTAAATGCCTAGGAATTTATGGTGTGGGATCCATGCCTTTATAAAACACCTAAATACTTAAAATGATTTAAAACAGAAAAGAAAACAAAGAAAATGGAAAATACAAAAAAACAAAAAACAAAAAAAAAGCAGAAGAGGGAACCCCCTCCCACGGCCTACTGGCCTAGTTGGCCGGCCCATTCGGGCGCAGGCCCAACCGCCCCCCCCCTCCCCTTATCCACCCCTGCCCCCGAAACCCTAGCCACTAATCCCACCACTCCCCCCCCCCCGATCCCCCCCACCCTCTCCTCGCGCCCCCTCCTCTCTCCCGATCTGGATCGGGATCCAGAGGAGGCCGACGCCGCTCGCCGCCCCCCCGCACATCGACGCCGCGCCGGCAACCGGAGCCCTCCCCACCGGCCTGCCTCCCCTCTCCGTCGCGCGTCCCCGACCTCCACCTCGCCCCCCGCTGCCCAAATCCCTGCTCCTCGACGTGAGCTCCGCCTCGCCCCTCCCCTCCTCTCTGTCCCGCTCTTGGCCACGCCCAACGCGTGCTCGCCGCGACCGCACGCCCGGCCCGCCCGTAGCCTTGCTCCCCTGCTCGCCCGCCGCACCGCTCGCGCGTCCTCTGACCCGATGCGGCCGCGCCCTGGCCGCGCTCGCGCGTGCCCCCGCGCTGGCCCGCGCCCTCTTGGCCGGCTTCGCCCCTGCCCCGCTCGGCCCTGCACCTCGCCGTGGTCCCCCGCGCACCTCGTGCCGCTACCCCGTCCGCCGGCCTCCTCTTCCCCCGCGCGCCGCACCCCCGCTGCCTAGCACCCGCGCCCGCCGGAGTTGCCCTCCCGCGTGCACGCCCTCCTTCCCAGCGCCCGCGCACGTCGCTTGGGGCCGCGCCCCGCCTTTGTCCCCGTGTCGCCACCGCACCTCCCTGCCTCGCCCCGCTCCCGCAGACTGCTGCTGCTGCTGCACTCCGCCCGCTCCTAGCGCGCCGTGCCCGCCTTCGGCTCCCCGCGGTGGCCCCTGCCACTGTCCCACGGCCCCATGCCGTCCCGACGGCCAGCGCCCGCCTCCACGGTTGCGCCCTCCCTGGGCGCCCCCCCCCCCATCGCCGGCAACCTCGCTCGGTACCGGGCGGGTTGCCCCCCTGCACCCACGCACCGTCGGTGCCCGAAACCCACTAAGGCCTCCCCAAGCAAATGACAGGTGGCCCCCCAGAACGTTTAAAAAAAAGAAGAAAAGAATTAAAATATATATATATATAAAAAATAATTAATTAATTAAGGAATTAATTAAGTTAATTAATTATAATTAGATTAACCTAATCACTAATTAACCTAATTAACGGTTACTTAATTAAAACAGAGTATGACGAACGGGACCCACACGTCAGTTGACCAGTCAACGCCTCTGTTGACTGCTGACGTCATGATGACGTCAACAGGCACTGTTCTGGATAATGTTTAATTAAATTAATTAAATAAATCCTAAAAATGATTTAAATCTTTTAAAATTAATGTAAAATAAACCGTAGCTCGGATGAAAAAACTTTGTACATGAAAGTTGCTCAGAACGACGAGACGATTCCGGATACGCGACCCGTTCGTCCGCCACACCTCCCTAACCTATCGAACTCGCAACTTTCCCCCTCCGGTCCTCTACCCGAAAACGCAAAACACCGGGGATACTTTCCCGGATGTCATCCCCCTTCACCGGTATCACCTACTACCGCGTTAGGGCACCTCTAACGCCGTTACTTGTCATGTCATGCATCACTATGCATATGCTTGCTTAAATATTTATTGTTTCTCCCCCCTCTTCTCTCGATAGACACCGAGACCGACGCCGCTGCTACCCAGTACGACTACGGAGTTGACGACCCCTCTCTCTTGCCAGAGCAACCAGGCAAGCCCCCCCTTTGATCACCAGATATCGCCTACTCTTCTCTATACTGCTTGCATTAGAGTAGTGTAGCATGTTACTGTTTCTCGTTAATCCTATACTGATGCATAGCCTGTCCTTGCTACTACTGTTGTTACCTTTACCTGCAATCCTAATGCTTAGTATAGGGTGCTAGTTTATCATCAGTGGCCCTACATTCTTGTCCGTCTGCCATGCTATACTATCGGGCCGTGATCACCCGGGAGGTGATCACGGGTATATACTATACTTTATACATGATACATGTGGTGATTAAAGACGGGTCGGATCGTAGGAGCACCCGCGAGTGGATCTTTGAGGCGGAGCGACAGGGCAGGTTCCGACCACCTAGGAGAGAGGTGGGCCTGGCCCTGTTCGGTGTTCGCGGACACTTAACACGCTTAACGAGATCTGGGTATTTGATCTGAGTCTGGCCATTTGGTCTATACACACTAACCATCTACGCGGGAGTAGTTATGGGTATCCAGGCGTCGTGGTATCAGCCGAAGCCTTCGTGACGTCAGCGACTGAGTGGCGCGCGCCGGATTGGAACGTAAGCCTGCTCTTGTATTAAGGGGGCTAGTTCTACTTCCGGCCGCGTTCGCAACGTGCAGGTGTGCAAAGGGCGATGGGCCCAGACCCCTGCGCCATAGGGTTTAGACCGGCGTGCTGACCTCTCTGTTGTGCCTAGGTAGGGCTACGACGTGTTGATCTTCCGAGGCCGGGCATGACCCAGGAAAGTGTGTCCGGCCAAATAGGATCGAGCGTGTTGGGGTATGTGGTGCACCCCTGCAGGGAAGTTTATCTATTCGAATAGCCGTGTCCCTCGGTAAAAGGACGACCCGGAGTTGTACTTTGACCTTATGACAACTAGAATCGGATACTTAATAAAACACACCCTTCCAAGTGCCAGATACAACCGGTGATCGCTCTCTCACAGGGCGACGAGGGGAGGATCATCGGTTAGGATTATGCTATGCGATGCTACTTGGAGGACTTCAGTCTACTCTCTTCTACATGCTGCAAGACGGAGGCTGCCAGAAGCGTAGTCTTCGACAGGATTAGTTATCCCCCTCTTATTCTGGCATTCTGCAGTTCAGTCCACATATGATACCCTTATTCCATTTGATACCCATGCATATGTAGTATAGCTCCTTGCTTGCGAGTACTTTGGATGAGTACTCACGGTTGCTTTCTCCTTCTTTTCCCTCTATCCCTTCTACCTGGTTGTCGCAAGCAGATGTTGGAGCCCAGGAGCCAGACGCCACCGTCGATGACGACTCCCACTACACCGGAGGTGCCTACTACTACGTGCTGCCCGCTGACGACGACCAGGAGTAGTTTAGGAGGATCCCAGGCAGGAGGCCTGCGCCTCTTTTGATCTGTATCCCAGTTGTGCTAGCCTTCTTAAGGCAAACTTGTTTAACTTATGTCTGTACTCAGATATTGTTGCTTCCGCTGACTCGTCTATGATCGAGCTCTTGTATTCGAGCCCTCGGGGCCCCTGGCTTGTAATATGATGCTTGTATGACTTATTTTATTTGTAGAGTTGTGTTGTGATATCTTCCCGTGAGTCCCTGATCTTGATCGTACACATTTGCGTGTATGATTAGTGTGCGATTAAATCGGGGGCGTCACAAGTTGGTATCAGAGCCGACTGCCTATAGGAATCCCCCTTCCACACTCCTGGGCCGAAGTCGAGTCTAGACATTACAAAAAACTTTTACTAACACGGCTGTGTGTCTTACGGGCACACGTCGCCATTTGGGTGGTATTAGGATCTTTTACTCCTCGATCCTTACTCTGGGACTCTAATCTCTCTTCTATTCGGGTTAAGGCGAATTTACTAACTCTGACACTAGGATCCCGTTACGACATTCACCCCAAAGTTGGATAAGCCCTAGTTATTCTTTAGAGTAGTATTTGAACATTGTCCACCTTGTCATTTGACTCCTGTGAAAACATCTTTGTTTTCAGATGGAACCCACGAGGTAGGTCGTGCGCCACACGACGCCCATTGGTGCCTCAGGATCACCTGTTGTGTTGGTTGAGATGATGACCTATCTGGGTTATCGCTGGCACCCTGAGTACACCGTCTATGAGGAGTATCAGGACTTCAACCAGGAGCAGTATCGTGCCATCGTCCACCTCTACTCTCGGGAGTATGACTCCAGTACTGTGCTGCACACTGCTCATGGTGTTGGAGTGACTATCGATATGGCGGTCCACGATGCTGCTTATGCTGCTCTGACACGTCTTCGTGGAGAGTATCAGGAGTTGGACACCTCCCCCTTCAGGCACATTGCTATCGCATCCGATGTTGGTGCGGAGGGTTACTACACTGCGGCCTACTCCACTGTCACCCGCGAGCCCTACTACCATCAGAACCTGGTTCTGCATGCTGATGGGCTGGATAGAGCTAACCGAGCTCTTCGACACGAGTTGTACACCACCCGTCAGCACCTGTATCGTGCTCTGACACTGTTACACCCCTCTGTCCGATCTGGTGATCTGTCGCGTTCTGCGATCTACCCCGCCAGGACCGTGATGCCCCAGGGCGTCGGCTGGCCAGATGTGGGAGGCTACTCTCCTGCACTTGGTCCTCTCCTGCCACCCGCGCATCGGGTTCCGCACCAGAGTATCCGTGGACCCCAGGCTACTCACGTGGAGGTCTTTCCTTCGCGTCACTACCAGCTGTCAGGCTACACCTACCTCCACAGTGCCGCGTGGGACTGATGTAGACTTGCTTGTTAGTGTTAGATGCATTCGCCCCGAGCCTGTGTGCCGCCTATGATGTCTTAGCCTTGTACCGAATTCTGTGTAACGAACTCTATGCATGGTCTCCTTTGTAAGATATGCCGACTACTATGTAGTATCTATCGTGCTGCTTTCGTTGTGCATGTTTCTTCATGAATGATTCTTGTCTTTGCAAATTTCTAAATGCTGAATTACCCCTGTTAAATATTAGCAGGATGGTTAGACCAGGTGGTCGTGGTTGTGGTGGCAACCCCCCACCACCGCCTGAGTACATGGCTGGGATGATGCAACAGTTTGAGCTGAATCGTCAGTTCATGGAGAATATTATGGCTCAGTTCCCTCGCCCCAATATGAACCAGCAGCCAACCCAAGTGACTCTGCAGGACTTCATGCGCCTCAACCCAACCGTGTACCGCAGCTCAACTCAGCCTCTGGATGCTGATGACTGGCTCCGTGACATCACCTATGAGATGGAGTTTGCTGATGTAGCCCCTGCCAGCTATGTCACCTTTGCTTCATTCTTCCTGAAAGGACCCGTAGCTCAATGGTGGGACAGCCACAGGCGTACCCTGCCAGCTGGGACAATCATCACCTGGCCAGACTTCCAAGCTGCCTTCCGTGCTCGCTTCATTCCTCAAGGAGTCATGGACCGGAAGAAGCGTGAGTTCCGCAACCTCACCCAAGGCAACAAAACTGTGGAAGCTTATCAGCGGGAGTTTCTTGACTTGTCCCGCTATGCTGAAGAAGACATTGCAACTGATGCACGCAGACAGGAGAAGTTCCGTGATGGCCTTCAAGCTGACATCAAGCTCGCACTTCTCGTGCATGACTTTACTGATTTCGCCACCTTGGTGAACAAAGCCATCAACGTCGAAACTGGTCTACAGGAATACCAGAGCTCTCACAGGCGCAGCCGTGACACGGGCTCATCTTCAGGCCCGTCTTCGCAGAAGCGTAAGATATGGATTCCCAATAGTATGTACCAGCCAAATGCACCTGCCCCAAGGCAGACCTATGCTGCACCTCGTCTGCCTGCTCCTCCAACTAGGCAGACAAGACTTCCAGCTCCACCACCACAAGCTCCTGTTCCCACTCCCAATAATGGTCTCTGCTACAAGTGTGGACAACCAGGTCACCGTGCTAGGGATTGCAATCAGAACCAGAATCAACTGGCCCTCCCAGCAACTGGCCGTGGAAGCAACCAGCCTCGCAACAACAGTGCCAAGTCTTATGGTCGTGTTCATGCCAACCATGTTGATCTCAATGAAGTTCTAGACCAGCCTGCTATCGTGATGGGTACACTCCTCGTAAATTCAGTACCAGCATCTGTTTTATTTGATACAGGAGCATCACATTCATTCATATCAGCTGAGTTTGCATTCATGCATGGCATTAAATACGAAGAGATGAACACTGCGATTGTGGTACACACCCCTGCGGGCCAGTGTCAAACCTCTATGGTTAGTCACAACGTCCTCGTTGAAATTGAAGGACTGGAATTCCTTGCCTCCCCCATCGTACTAAAGTCCTGTAGCATCGACCTCATTCTGGGAATGGATTGGTTGAAAGCGCATACTGCTTCTATAGTTTGCGCCACTAAGGTCGTCCATCTGCTACACCCTTCTGACAAAATAATAGCTTACCAAGCTCATCTAGTTCAGAACGCCGAGGCACGACTTTATGCCTTGAATGCGTTGAACACGGCACCACTCGAGGGCATTGAAAACATTCCCGTCGTTCGTGAATTCCAAGATGTCTTCCCAGAAGAACTTCCAGGGATTCCTCCTGCTAAAGCTGTCGAATTCATCATCGACTTGAAACCCGGCACTACCCCTATAGCTAAACGACCCTACAAGATGCCGCTGCATGAACTCATTGAGCTTAAGGAGGAAATCGACAAATCTCTTGTCAAAGGTTTCATTTGCCCAAGTTGCTCTCCTTGGGGAGCACCTTCTCTCTTTGTTAAGAAAAAGGATGGGACAAACCGATTAGTCCAAGACTACCGTCCTATAAACCAAGCTACCATTCAGAATAAATATCCGCTTCCTCGGATCAATGATCTTTATGATCAACTGGCTGGCTCGTCAGTGTTCTCTAAACTCGACTTAAGGTTGGGTTACCACCAGATCCGTGTTCGTGAAGAGGACATCCCAAAAACCGCCTTCGTGACTCGGTATGGGTCATACGAGTACACCGTCATGTCATTCGGCTTAACGAATGCTCCCACCACCTTCTCTCGCCTGATGAACTATATATTCATGGATTACCTCGACAAGTTCGTCGTGGTTTATCTGGATGATATCCTGGTATTTTCCAAGAACGAAGATGAACATGCTGAACATCTTCGTCTTGTGCTGGAGAAGCTTCGAGAACATCAACTGTACGCTAAGTATTCCAAGTGTGAATTCTGGCTCCCCGAAGTAACCTATCTTGGGCATGTCATCTCCAAGGATGGTATTGCCGTCAACCCTGAACGAGTTCAGGCTATTCTCGATTGGACTCCTCCGAAGAACGTCAAGCAAGTCCGAAGTTTTCTCGGTCTCGCCAGCTATTGCCGTCGATTCGTCGAGAACTTCTCCAAGATTGCCAGGCCTCTGACTAATCTGTTGCATAAGGGTGTCAAGTTTGACTGGACAGACAAGTGTCAGGAAAGTTTCCAGGCGCTCAAAGACAAGTTGACTTCTGCCCCCGTACTTGCTCCACCTGATACTAAGAAGGACTTCGTCATTTACTGCGACGCTTCCCGTCAAGGATTAGGCTGTGTCCTAATGCAAGAGCGCAGAGTGATTGCTTATGCCTCTCGTCAACTGCGCCCTCACGAAGAAAACTACCCAGTTCACGACCTCGAGCTTGCTGCTGTCATTTATGCACTGAAGCAGTGGCGACATTACCTTCTCGGTAATCGTTGTGAGATCTTCACCGACCATCAAAGCCTGAAGTATCTGTTTACTCAGCCAGATTTAAACCTACGTCAGCAAAGATGGATGGAGACTGTTGCAGACTTTGACGTGGGTATATCCTATACCCCCGGCAAGGCTAATGTAATGGCTGATGCCTTGAGCCACAAGTATTACTGTAACCACCTCCAAGTTCACAAAGTTCACCCATCGCTTGTTGAAGAATTTAGAAGGCTGAACCTCCATATTGTTCCTCCGGGATCACTCGCTCCCCCTCCCGAAGATTTCCCCAAACGGAACCTCCATGTTGTTTCCAAGGGTTCTCTCAATACCCTGGTTGCGAAACCAGATCTTGTGGACACCATCAAATGGATACAGAAATGTGACGATGAAGTCCTCAAGATTAAGCGCGACCTCAAAAAAAGAAAGCCCTCATTCTTCACTGTTGCTGACGATGGCGCCTTGTATTTCAAAGGCCGCCTAGTGGTACCATGTTCGAAGAAAAACCTGGATAAGACTAAAGGGGTTATGCAAGAAGCCCATGATACGCCTCTGTCCATCCATCCTGGTAGTACAAAGATGTACCAGGATATTCGTCAAAGATTCTGGTGGTCTAATATGAAGCAGGACATTGCTCGTTATGTCGCTGAGTGTGACATTTGTCGCCGAATCAAAGCCGAGCATCAAAGGCCTGCTGGAACTCTGCAACCTATCTCTATTCCTGAATGGAAATGGGACCATGTTGAAATGGACTTCGTCACTGGATTTCCCAAATCTCAGAAAGGTAATGATGCTATTCTTGTCATCATTGACCGGCTTTCCAAAGTTGCCCATTTTCTGGCGGTCAAAGAGACAATCACTGCTAGTCAGCTTGCTACTCTCTACATGGCCAGAATTGTTTGACTTCACGGTATCCCACTGGTTATCAGTTCAGACCGTGGCAGTTTATTCACTTCATGGTTTTGGGCGAGTTTGCAAGAAGCTATGGGAACTCATCTGTCGTTCAGTACTGCGTTTCATCCTCAGTCGCAAGGACAGGTTGAACGTGTCAACCAAGTTCTCGAAGACATGCTTCGAGCTTGTGTAATCTCATTCGGCAAGAAATGGAAGGAATCTCTTCCATATGCCGAGTTCTCTTATAATAATAGCTATCAAGCTAGTCTTATGCCGAGTTCTCTTATAATATTAATTAATTAATTAAGGAATTAATTAAGTTAATTAATTATAATTAGATTAACCTAATCACTAATTAACCTAATTAACGGTTAGTTAATTAAAACAGAGTATGACGAACGGGACCCACACGTTAGTTGACCAGTCAACGCCTCTGTTGACTGCTGACGTCATGCTGACATCATGATGACGTCAGCAGGCACTGTTCTGGATAATGTTTAATTAAATTAATTAAATAAATCCTAAAAATGATTTAAATCTTTTAAAATTAATATAAAATAAACCGTAGCTCGGATGAAAAAACTTTGTACATGAAAGTTGCTCAGAACGACGAGACGATTCCGGATACGCGACCCGTTCGTCCGCCACACCTCCCTAACCTATCGAACTCGCAACTTTCCCCCACCGGTCCTCTACCCGAAAACGCAAAACACCGGGGATACTTTCCCGGATGTCATCCCCCTTCACCGGTATCACCTACTACCGCGTTAGGGCACCTCTAACGCCGTTACTTGTCATGTCATGCATCACTATGCATATGCTTGCTTAAATATTTATTGTTTCTCCCCCCTCTTCTCTCGATAGACACCGAGACCGATGCCGCTGCTACCCAGTACGACTACGGAGTTGACGACCCCTCTCTCTTGCCAGAGCAACCAGGCAAGCCCCCCCTTTGATCACCAGATATCGCCTACTCTTCTCTATACTGCTTGCATTAGAGTAGTGTAGCATGTTATTGTTTCTCGTTAATCCTATACTGATGCATAGCCTGTCCTTGCTACTACTGTTGTTACCTTTACCTGCAATCCTAATGCTTAGTATAGGGTGCTAGTTTATCATCAGTGGCCCTACATTCTTGTCCGTCTGCCATGCTATACTATCGGGCCGTGATCACTCGGGAGGTGATCACGGGTATATACTATACTTTATACATGATACATGTGGTGATTAAAGACGGGTCGGCTCGTAGGAGCACCCGCGAGTGGATCTTTGAGGCGGAGCGACAGGGCAGGTTCCGACCACCTAGGAGAGAGGTGGGCCTGGCCCTGTTCGGCGTTCGCGGACACTTAACACGCTTAACGAGATCTGGGTATTTGATCTGAGTCTGGCCATTTGGTCTATACGCACTAACCATCTACGCGGGAGTAGTTATGGGTATCCCGGCGTCGTGGTATCAGCCGAAGCCTTCGTGACGTCAGCGACTGAGTGGCGCGCGCCGGATTGGAACATAAGCCTGCTCTTGTATTAAGGGGGCTAGTTCTGCTTCCGGCCGCGTTCGCAACGTGCAGGTGTGCAAAGGGCGATGGGCCCAGACCCCTGCGCCATAGGGTTTAGACCGGCGTGCTGACCTCTCTGTTGTGCCTAGGTAGGGCTGCGACGTGTTGATCTTCCGAGGCCGGGCATGACCCAGGAAAGTGTGTCCGGCCAAATAGGATCGAGCGTGTTGGGGTATGTGGTGCACCCCTGCAGGGAAGTTTATCTATTCGAATAGCCGTGTCCCTCGGTAAAAGGACGACCCGGAGTTGTACTTTGACCTTATGACAACTAGAACCGGATACTTAATAAAACACACCCTTCCAAGTGCCAGATACAACCGGTGATCGCTCTCTCACAGGGCGACGAGGGGAGGATCATCGGTTAGGATTATGCTATGCGATGCTACTTGGAGGACTTCAGTCTACTCTCTTCTACATGCTGCAAGACGGAGGCTGCCAGAAGCGTAGTCTTCGACAAGATTAGTTATCCCCCTCTTATTCTGGCATTCTGCAGTTCAGTCCACATATGATACCCTTATTCCATTTGATACCCATGCATATGTAGTATAGCTCCTTGCTTGCGAGTACTTTGGATGAGTACTCACGGTTGCTTTCTCCTTCTTTTCCCTCTATCCCTTCTACCTGGTTGTCGCAAGCAGATGTTGGAGCCCAGGAGCCAGACGCCACCGTCGATGACGACTCCCACTACACCAGAGGTGCCTACTACTACGTGCTGCCCGCTGACGACGACCAGGAGTAGTTTAGGAGGATCCTAGGCAGGAGGCATGCGCCTCTTTCGATCTGTATCCCAGTTGTGCTAGCCTTCTTAAGGCAAACTTGTTTAACTTATGTCTGTACTCAGATATTGTTGCTTCCGCTGACTCGTCTATGATCGAGCTCTTGTATTCGAGCCCTCGAGGCCCCTGGCTTGTAATATGATGCTTGTATGACTTATTTTATTTGTAGAGTTGTGTTGTGATATCTTCCCGTGAGTCCCTGATCTTAATCGTACACGTTTGCGTGTATGATTAGTGTACGATTAAATCGGGGGCATCACAATTGTCTTCAATGTCTTCGTACATTTTTAGGGGTCATCTCTGGTAGCTAAACCGAATCAATGAGGGACTTCTACCTGTGTTATCCTGCAATTCTCACAAACACATTAGTCCCTCAACTAGGTTTGTCGTCAATACTCCAAAACCAACTAGGGGTGGCACTAGATGCACTTACAATCTCCCCCTTTTTGGTGATTGATGACAAACTAGTTGAAGTTTTCAACGGGGAATATAATTTGTGAAATTGTAAAGGAATTGTCTTCATAAGCTGCAAGGGCTCCCCCTGAAAATGTGCATATAAGTGATTTGCTTCTGGAACGCAAATGCACATGGCAGGTTGTACTTGTGGGAATCCACTTCAACTTATGATGACAATCCATCATGCATGTAAAGGTATATGAAGAGAATGTCATGCATAATGAAAAATGGACGTCTGCGAAACGATATAAGTGCGGAAATTATCGTCGTACATGCGGAATTTATCTTCGCACAAACATAGTGGCAAACAAGTAGCAGACGACCATCAAGTTTAAGTGTTACAACTCAAAGAACCAAATGTAGCAAAACGAGAGTTGTAAGCACGAAGCAAAATGCAAAATATAATAAAGCACCCGCCCTTATTATTGACCCACTTGAAGACTATGAACATCATATGCTTCTCCCCCTTTTGTCAGTGATGACCAAAAAGGTTTGAATACATAGAGTTTTCTACGCGTTCCCAGGCGCAGCAGGGTCGGTGGAGGCGTTTGGTGGTGCTGACGAGCTTGGTGCAGGGTCGACGCGCGCTGACGAAGGTGGTGGTGATGTAGCGTCGTCTTCTTCCTCAATGATTCTGCCAGTCACGGTGGCAGCAGAGGAAGAGAACTCTGAATCTTCAAGCGACGGAGTCCCGCGTAGCACAACTCTTCTGGGGGGTGTGGAGTCAAACTTGAATCTCTCTCTGAAGCCATCCTCTTGAAGTTCGGCTTCAGTGCACATCATGGTGAGGCCTTTCCAAGTGCGGCGACAGGTTTCATGCGCGACAAAGGCATTCTTGGTGGCCAGATTTCTGATGCGATTGACGTCTTGCATGATACTGCGCATCTGCCTTTTGAGCCAGTCGTGATGCCTATCTTGCTTTTGGTGTAGAGCCACAAGAAGTTCACGGTCATTGAGTGTACGAGCGTGTTTCTTGGGTCTCTGTGCAGCTGTGCTGTCAGTGGCTTCAGTTGATGCAGGAGCACGTGTGGTGCCAGCCATGGGATACACTCTGGAGATGGCTTCAACACCTTCATCATTCTGAGTGAAGCTCTGGTGTTCTGCATTCTGAAGACTGAGTGGTTGCTTGGCAGGCTCAGGATATATGGCTTCAGCAGAGGTGTCCACATCAGGTAAGAAGATTCTGTGGTTGCGGGCAGAGGGCTGATAGGAGATAGCAGAGTGGAGCTTGATCAGCCTCATAACCCAAGGAGCATAAATCTTCAAACCAAAGAGATCTGAGCCAGACGCTGCAAGTTGGCGTATGAAGAGATCCTGGGCGTTGAAGCATTTGCCATGCAGGATACAGAAGATGAGAGTCTTCATGGCACCTTCAACCTTGGCATATGGGGAGTGCCCCTTAATGGGCCATAGAGTCCGCCTGACAATGTGATAGATAGTTCTGGGCAGGTATTCTAAGTCTTCAACGAAGAACTCAGTTGGATAAGGTGCATCCAGAGGCAAAGGCTTCATCACTGAGAGCATCTGACTCATATTGGGCTCAGGTCACTGGAATATGCTCTCAATAGCTTCAGCATGGAGTTGGCAGCCTTCTTCGAAGAGTTCCCAGGAGTGGGTAGGCCGGTAAGCTCAATGATATCGAATGCATTGGCTTCATGGTGGACATTGCCGGTCATCCACTCCAGGACCCAAGTCTTCGGATCTCTGTTGTAGCCTTTGATATGCAATGTGGCATAGAACTGGAGCAGAAGCTCTTCATTCCAGTGCTCTTCATCTGTGATAAACGGCAGCAGACCAACTTGCTTGAAGCAGTCCAGAGCTTCTTCCAGACCAGGCAGACCAGCAACAGCTTCAACCTCAAGGCGCTGGTGAGGAAAGATACGGCCTTGGTGTATAGGACGCAGGAGTAGTAGCTACGCTATGGGTAGCTCCAGAACCTATCACATACAATCCGTTCCCTTGAATAAGGGTTCTTGGAGCTGTTAAAGAAGGTGTTGTCTTCCCTGAAGCTATTGACATTAAAGGTGCCAGGAGCCGATGCAGGACCTGGGAACCTTGGCACTCGTGGGATTGGCTTCTGGACCTGGGGCCTGTCTGCAACATGATAGTTGTACTGTGGACCGGCAGCAGACGCAGGCACAGAAGGTTCAGACGCAGTAGCTTCAGCGTCTCTTGAAGCTGTTGGTTGGTCGGGCTCCACAAATGCTTCAGTGTTGGTTGTGGCAGCCGCAATGTTTTCAGCCTCATCACGTGTAGTGAGAGGGACGGATTCAGGTACGTTCTCCTTGAGAACTTCTTCTTGTTGGTGCGGGGGAGATGGAGCTTGAGGTTCTTCATGCTCTTCTTCATGTTCTTCGGCTGATGCAGCCGGAATGTCGTCAGCAGCCTGAGCCCTTGGCCCTTTGCGAAGCCTACGGAATGCAGGCGATGCTGGTGGAGTTGCAGTGGGCTGGGGCTCATCCTCTTCCTCCGGCGGGCGATCTGCCCACGATGCATCTTGGGTGATTGGCGTCAAGGGACGACCAATGCTGATCATTTCGCTCGTTTTGAGCTGAGGAAGGACTGCATCACCTTGCACATTGTCTTGGAGACCAATGTCTTCAGCAACGTTGGGGTCGGCTGCTGGAATGTCTTCAGCGTGCGGAGCCTCTGTGAAAGCAGGCTCATGCACGGTCAGCTGACGATCTTCGTCTGGATAGCGGACGGA
Source organism: Triticum monococcum (assembly GCA_034509565.1). NCBI lineage: Eukaryota > Viridiplantae > Streptophyta > Magnoliopsida > Poales > Poaceae > Triticum > Triticum monococcum. The sequence goes on from CM067847.1 coordinate 578,435,589, forward strand.
GAGCGGTTCGACTATCAGGGGCTCTGTGGGAGCAGCCCGAGATTTCTTGGTCTTGCGCTTCTTGATGGTGGGGTCAGAAGGAGAGGCTTCAGGGTGTTTCCTCTTCCTTGCTTCAGCTTCGGCTGTCCTTGTCTTCTTAAGCTCGGAAGCGGTTGAGCGGTGCTTTGGCTTCGAGCCAGTCTTGGCAGTGGGGAAGACAATCGGAACAGGTTCTTGCCTAGGTGCCTCTTGTTCAGCCACAACGGGCTTCTTCTTTTTCTTCGCGGCCATCCTGGGGTCGATGCCGGGACGCCCAAGTGCCTTGCGCTTCTCGACCTCATTGTAGGCCTGAACACAGAGATCAGCCAAATTCTTCATTCGCTCCCGCGAACCCTGAGCTTTTGCACGTTTCTTCATAAAGTTTTCCTTCAACTCGTGCAGCATGACCTTGAAGTCCTTGACTTCTTGGACGCTGAGCTTGGCCATATTCTGCTTGAACTGAGCCTTTTCAAAATCTATCTTCTGCTTCAGTTCAACTATGCGCTGGGCAATTGCGAGTTCTGAAGCAATAGCGCCTTGGAAAGCTACACTGAGGCCAATGGGCAGCTGCAGATCATCGAAGCTGATGTTGGGTGTATCAAACCACTCATCAATGAAGTTGTGGATGATTGCTGCATCAAACAGAGGCAGATTTTTGAAGATTTCAGCCTCCTCCTTGCTCTTGATTAGCTGCTCAAGAGCGTCATCGGCAAGATCTTCGTCACTTGACAGATCAATGGCCTCGCAGCGCAGAATGGCAGCGGCAGTGAGCTCTTTGCCAGTGTGTGGCTGAGGCTTCTTGGCTTCTTGGGGCTTGGAGACTCGTGATAAGTCTTCAGACTGCACACTTGCTTCAGGAGGTGCAGTGGCCAATGGCTTCGCTCTGGAGATCTTGGGAGAAGCGGCTGGCTTTGAAGCTTTTGGCTTCTTCTTCGTCTGCTTCGGCTCCGGTGCAGCAGGAGCGTCATCAGACTCAGTGTCTGTTGGAGGGTCGTTCACAGCAGTCCCTTGGACTAGAATGCGAGTGATGAGGCCTTCAAGATTGGCATACGGCCCGATGATATTGGGATTTGCGTCACGTGTGCCATCTGCCCTTGGTTTAGAGGGACCAGGATTGAAGTCCAACCCCCACTCCTTCTTGTTTTGCTTCGCAGAGTTCTGAGCAAATTGGAAGTTGCGCTTGAACAGTGTGTCATCGCGACACCAGAGAAGTGATGACGGATGTGCGTCAGCTGGCTGTGGTCCTCTGACCATGCATGGGAAGAAGCCTTGAGCAATGGCTTCGTCTCTGGACCAGGGTACGAGGTTTTTGTACAGTACGTCTCCCCACGGTCTCTTGATGGCGCACTTCTCTCCATATTCCTTAGTGACGAAGCGGTATTGGAACCACTGCTCTGCCCAATATCTTCGAATCCATTGGATTCGTGTCTTGCGCTGACCATAGCTCTCATCAGGATCAGTCTGGTACATTTCTGCCAAGTCAGCAGGCAGATCTTTAGACGTTTCACCACGTCTCTATCTGCCTCCCTTCCTTGCTGGTTTTTCTGCTGCCATGAAGCTTAACTTGGAAGGCTTCAAGAGATTCAAAGTCTTCAAAGGCTTCCTTTTGCTTGACCAACAGGAACTCGCTTCGGGAGAATTGATGTGACGCTGTAAGAACTCTGCAAATGAATGCAGACTATGAGAACCAAAAGATTCTCCCACGGACATGTACCTGTGACAGCATTAAGGTGCGAGGGAAGGGGAAGAGGTCATACGCATTCTCAGAAGATTTTGAAGACAAATCAGTTTAGAAGATATTGACCTCATCATGCGAAGACATTCACTTTATAGAAAAGAAGTTGGTTCCAGATTTGTACGAACCCATAGATCAGTACAAGTGAGGAATCTAACTACTTCATGAAGAACAAGTGAATATACTAGGCAAGTTATGAGATGCAGATGAGAGAGATGAAACTTGTGTGAATAGAAACTTCTTATGGCAGAAAGTGATGGAGCTATAGGATCAAAAGAGGCTGTAAAAGAAGTTTTATTTACCACACTTGGAACTGCTAGACGAGGTGAGAGTTGAGGCCGAGCAGTTTGATCCTCCGTGCCCTAACTTGGCAACGGAAGACACCTACGGCGACGGCGGAGAGATCGATGTCCACAGTCGGCGTGAGAACGGCGTCGGAGAGGTTGCGGCAGTGAAGCACTTCGTCGCCGGCGTCGTTGAGAGTTAGCGGTGGTGCTAGGGTTCGTGCGAGGGTGGAAGAAAGGATAATGACCGCAGTGAATCGTGTATTTATAGGGATAGGGGCGGCACTGCGCTATTACTCAGGTGCCCCTGGCCACGTACGCCTTGTTTGTCGGGTGCCGTTCCCACTACTCCGGATTTCTTGTTGATGAAATGACATTGAAAACGGTTCTAAAGTTTGTCTCTGTGTCTTCTGCTGACAAGGATGCAATGAAGACATTCGACAGTTTCAATAGAATGCATACGACTTGGAGAGATAGAGTTTGAGGTAGGAAGCATAGAGAGGTTAGGGTCCGATCACATTCACTTAGTTCAAAAGATTCAAACAAGAAGACATAGCTATAAGTGAATGCTGTAGAGGACAGAACACCAGTACATATATATATATAATCAACATAGTGAAGATAATCATGAAGACATGTTGAGATTGAAGCCAAACCAAATGTGAAGACATAGCAAATGTAACGCCATGAGTGAAACACTTCAAGCAGAAAATTTGGTGGTGGCGTTACCCACCGTATAGGAAGTATTAGACCCAGACACGGCGCACAATTATCGTGGCGCTCTGAAGTCAAATTCCATGTTAATGTATTCACACTTAGAATGTATGTCTTCATTGATTGAAGATATACGTTACTTTGTGTGTTGCACATCTAAGTAATCAACATGCATAAGTGTTAGGATGTGTGCCTGATCACAGGACATTTGAGGATTCCAAGATATTTAGCTCACACCGTAACTTGCAAAATCTCTTCTCATCCAAGGGCTTGGTGAAGATATCTGCCAATTGCTCTTCAGTGTTGACGTGTATGATATCAATGTCTTCCTTTGCAACATGATCTCTGAGAAAATGATGACGAATTTCAATGTGCTTTGTCTTCGAGTGTTAAACTGGGTTGTTGGCGATCTTGATGGCGCTTTCGTTGTCGCAGTAGAGTGGCACTTGCTTCAGATGAATGACATAATCCTTGAGGGTTTGCTTCATCCATAGAAGCTGAGCGCAGCAGGATCCAGCAGCAATGTATTCAGATTTAGCAGTGGAGAGAGATACACAGTTCTGCTTCTTTAAAGACCAACATACAAGTGATCGGCCCAGAGAGTGACATGTGCCTGATGTGGACTTCCGATCAACCTTGTCACCAGCGTAATCAGCATCCGAAAATCCAACCAGATCAAACTCTGAGCCCTTTGGATACCATAACCCTAGAGTTGGGGTGTGAGCCAAATATCGAAGAATTCGCTTCACAGCTAAGTGATGCGACTCCTTTGGTGCTGCTTGGAATCGAGCACACATGCAAACACTAAGCATAATATCTGGCCTAGATGCACATAAATAAAGCAAAGAACCAATCATGGAGCGGTATACCTTTTGATCGAACTCTTTACCATTGTCGTCAGGACCCAGATGATGTTTGGCTGGCATTGGTGTTGTGAAGCCTTTGCAGTCTTGCATACCGAACTTCTTCAGGCAATCTTTGAGATATTTCTCTTGAGATATGAAGATGCCATTGCGCTATTGCCGTATCTGAAGACCGAGGAAGAATTTCAGCTCCCCCATCATAGACATCTGATATTGCTCTTGCATCATATGTCCGAACTCCTCACTGTACTTCTGATTGGTGCAGCCGAAGATAATGTCATCCACATATATTTGACACACAAACAGTTCACCATCATATGTCTTCGTGAAGAGAGTGGGATCTAGGGAACCAGGTATGAAGCCTTTGCTCTTCAGGAAGTATTTGAGTGTATCATACCAGGCCCGAGGGGCTTGTTTGAGGCCATATAGTGCCTTATTGAGCTTGTAAACCATGTCAGGATGTTTTGGATCTTCAAACCCAGGTGGTTGTGCAACATACACTTCTTCTTCAATTTTGCCATTGAGAAAGGCACTCTTCACATCCATTTGATACAGAATTATGTTGTGATGATTTGCATAGGCCAGCAGTATACGGATGGCTTCAAGTCTGGCCACAGGAGCAAATGTTTCATCGAAGTCAATGCCTTCCACTTGAGTGTATCCTTGAGCTACGAGACGAGCCTTGTTTCTGATGATTTGACCATGCTCATCTTGCTTGTTGCGGTATATCCATTTGGTGCCTATTATGTTATGCTTCCGTGGATCAGGACGCTTAACCAACTCCCATACATTGTTCAGCTCAAACTGTTGAAGCTCTTCTTGCATAGCTTGAATCCATTCAGGTTCCATAAAAGCTTCATCAATTTTCTTGGGTTCTATGATTGAAACGAATGCGAAGTGTCCGCAGAAATTTGCCAGTTGAGTTGCCCTTGAACGAGTCAGTGGACCAGGTGCATTGATGCTATCAATTATTCTGTCAATCTGCACTTCATTGGCAACACGAGGATGTAGGGGTCGAAGACTTTGCTCTTGCTGATCTACGTTGTCATGGGGAGGAATGTCTTCAGGCTGAGCATTGTCTTCGTGTGGATCAGGTGCTGAGATGATAAGTTCTTCTTCAGGATGAGCTTCAGAAGGTATAATTTCTCCAGTTCCCATAAGCTTGATTGATTCACTGGCTGGAACTTCATCTAGCACACTTGGCAGTTGCTCTCTTTGTGACCCATTGGTCTCATCGAACCGCACATCCACTGTTTCAACCACTTTATAGTGAAAGAGATTGAAGACTCTGTAGGAGTGCGAATCCTTTCCATATCCAAGCATAAAGCCCTCATGTGCTTTTGGAGCAAATTTTGAGGTGTGGTGAGGGTCCTTGATCCAGCATCTTGATCCAAATACTCTGAAGTAACTGACATTTGGCTTCTTGCCAGTTAGAAGTTCATAAGATGTCTTGTTCAGAAGCTTGTGAAGATATACATGGTTGATAGTATGGCATGCAGTGTCAATGGCTTCAGTCCAGAATTTTCTTGGAGTCTTGTACTCATCTTTCTTGAACTTGACGCCCTCGATGCCTATGACATGCTTCTTCTTCGCAAGGGTGTGGAGGTTCCTCATGCCAGCATGCCCGAGCCTCCGATGCCAAAGCCAGCATTCTGAAGCCTTTGCGAGAAGACATACTGCAAGCTATGGCCCTGCTGAGAAATCTACCACGTACAAATCATCTTTCCGATACCCTTCAAACACTAGAGACTTGTCAGATTCCATTAGTACCAGGCAACGAAATTTTCCAAAGATTACAATCATGTTCAAATCGCAAAGCATTGAGACAGACATTAAGTTGAAGCCAAGGGATTCAACAAACATGACTTTATCCATGTGTTGATCCTTTGAGATTGCAACTCTACCTAGACCCAATACCTTACTTTTACCAGTGTCAGCAAATGTGATGTGGCTCTTGTCAGATGGACGTAAGGTTGAGTCCATAAAGAGACTTCTTTTGCCAGTCATGTGATTTGTACACCCACTGTCAATAATCCATTCTGAAGACTCTGAAGTCGCTGGTGTCGTACCCTACAGTGCAGTTAGGGGGATAGGCTTCACCAAGAGTATTGTGAAGCAAAAACATTTGACGAACCAGTGGGTTATGAAAACTTAAATCCAGGTTAGGGCAAGTAGGGAGAGTAGCATGCGATTCAGGTATGAAATACATAGTGATGCCATTCGGGCATTTGATCTTGCGCCCCACAAGATTTTTAAGGTCCCCAGCAATAGCGTCAGAAGATTTTGGTTTTCTGCTGGAGACCTTTCCTTGCAAAAGAGAGTTAAGCTTTCTTAACCACCCACATCTTCAAGGGTGGCTTCGAAGCAATAAGTCTAAGTGCAGCATCTGAGAATTTTGGCTTTGGAGCCCTGGCAAACAGTCTAGCAGGCGGGCAATAGTACTCATAAGAATAAGCAGAATAGTTCTTGGTCATATGAGCATGACGGTTTGAGGAACCGCTCTCATATGCCTGAGCATGGTTTCCCTGCAAAACATTTGCGTTAGTGCGACTCAGGTGAGTCCTCTGCCTGTATGAAGCCTTTAGACCATATGAAGCCTTTGGTCTGAGGTTTGTCTTCTTCATGTGAGGTGTCATGAGGACATTCACAGGAAGATTCTCCAGACACGTTTTTGGAACCCAGATCTTCTTCATAGGCAGTCCATTCCTGCAGTTAGTACCAATGTACCTGGCAAATACTTCACCATTCTGATTTTTAAACAGTTTATAGTTTGCATCAAAGGATTCATCAATGATAATAGGATCAGCACAAGTGAAGCCAGATAGATTGGATGGATCTGCTGTGGATTCCTTTGCAGCAACCCATGTGGTTTTGGGGTACTGCTCAGGTTTCCAGTAGGATCCATCTGCATTAATTTTCCTCACGAACCCAACACCCTCTTTCCTAGGGTTTCGGTTCAGAATCTGCTTCTTGAGGACATCACATAATGTCTGATGTCCTTTGAGACTTTTGTACATCCCTGTTTCAAGCAATGTCTTCAACCTAGTATTCTCATCAGCAATAGAAGTGGTATCCTCAGCAGAGGGGTTAGTTACCACTTCAACAGTTGAAGATATTGCAACAGCAGTAGCAGTGGAACATTCAGCAACAGAAGTAGCATTATCACGCTCAATGCATTTAAGGCATGGTGGTTCAAATCCTTCCTGAGCAGAACTGATTTGTTCGGCTCGAAGTGACTCGTTTTCCTTTTGAAGATCATCATGATCCGCTCTCAACTTCTCAAGATCTTGCTTCTTTTGAAGATAATCATAGGAAAGCTTTTCATGAGTAGTTGAGAGAGTCTCAAGATGATCTTCGAGTTCCTGATACTTAACATGAAGATTTTTTATGTCTTCAATTAAGGATTCAGAATGAGTCATTTCAGCACCCAACAGATCATCGCTTCTGTCTAATAGTTTTTGAATATGTTCCATGGCCTTTTGTTGTTCAGTTGCAATTTTAGCAAGTGTTTTGTAGCTGGGTTTTGAATCACAATCAGAGTCATCATCACTGGATGTTTGATAGTGAGTAGTGCGTGTGTTTACCTTGGCACCGCGTGCCATGAAGCAGTAGGTAGGAGTAGAGTCGTCCTTGTCATTTGCATCGGTGTTGGTGATGAAGTCATTGTCTTCAGTGTTGAAGATGGAGTTGGCGACATAAGCTGTAGCCAGACTCGCAATGCCTGAATCAGACTCCTCCTCAGACTCCACCTCTGCCTCCTCAGAAGCGGACTCCTCCTCTGAATCCATTTCCTTGCCAACAAACGCACGAGCCTTGCCAGATGAACTCTTCTTGTGTGATGAAGACTTTGAGAAGACTTGGACGAAGACTTTGAGTATTTCTTCGTCTTCTTATCGTCAGAGTCATATTCCTTGCTCTTCTTCTTCTTTCTGTTCTCATTGTCCCACTGTGGACACTCAGAGATGAAGTGTCCAGTTTTCTTGCACTTGTGACATGTTTTCTTCTTGTAGTCATGAGCAGAAGCTTCATCATTCCTTGAGCTTGATCGTGAAGACTTTCTGAAGCCTTTCTTCTTGGTGAATTTCTGGAACTTCTTCACTAGCATTGCAAGTTCCCTTCCAATGTCTTCAGCATCATCAGAACTGCTGTCAGATTCTTCTTCAGATAAGGACACAACTTTTGCCTTCAAGGCACGAGTTCGCCCATAGTTTGGACCGTAGATATCTCTTTTCTCAGAAAGTTGAAACTCATGTGTGTTGAGCCTCTCAAGTATGTCAGACGGATCGAGTGTCTTGAAGTCTGGACGTTCTTGAATCATCAGGGCTAGGATGTCAAACGAACTGTCAAGTGATCTCAGCAGCGTCTTGACGATTTCATGTTTGGTGATCTCAGTGGCGCCGAGGGCTTGAAGCTCATTTGTGATGTCAGTGAGCCGGTCAAATGTGTGCTGGACATTCTCATTGTCATTTCGCTTGAAGCGGTTGAAGAGGTTGCGAAGAACACTGATTCTCTGATCTCTCTGGGTTGAGATGCCTTCATTGACCTTAGAGAGCCAGTCCCAAACCAGCTTGGATGTCTTTAAGGCACTCACACGGCTGTACTGTCCCTTGGTCAGATGACCACAGATAATATTCTTGGCAGTAGAGTCCAGTTGAGTGAACTTCTTGACATCAGCAGCAGTGACACCTTCTCCAGCCTTGGGAACGCCGTTTTCGATGACATACCATAGGTCGATGTCAATGGCTTCAAGATGCATGCGCATCTTATTCTTCCAGTAGGGATATTTAGTTCCATCGAAGACGGGGCACGCAGCGGAGACTTTAATTATCCCTGCAGTCGACATAGCTAAAACTCCAGGTGGTTAAACCAAATCACACAGAACAAGGGAGCACCTTGCTTTGATACCAATTGAAAGTGCGTTCTATCGACTAGAGGGGGGGTGAATAGGCGATTTTTATGAAAGTCTTCAAAACGTGGAAGTTATGAAGACAAACAGAGTAGACAAGCCTATCACTATGCAGCGGAAGTTAGATTACACAAGGCAAGCCATAGTCAAGTATACAATATAGTGAAAGCATAGTGACAAATAGCTTCAATGTAATGCGGATCAGGTAGGAAGAAGTTATGAAGCCAAACAGATCATACTGTCAAGTTGTGAAGACAGAAGATAAAGCAGGCATGCAATGGCTTCACGATGTGTACTGGTAAGTAAAGGGAGGTGAAGATGAAACCAGTGACACGCTGAAGACAATGGTATGTTGGACCAGTTCCAATTGCTGTGACAACTATACGTCTGGTTGGAGCGGCTAGGTATTTAAACCAAAGGACACACAGTCCCGGACACCCAGTCCTGAACACGCAGCTCAGGACACCCAGTCCTCACCGTTTTCTCCTTGAGCTAAGGTCACACAGACCTCGCCCAATCACTCTGGTAAGTCTTCAAGGTAGACTCCCAAACCTTCACAGACTTCGTTCACCGGCAATCCACAATTTCTCTTGGATGCTCAGAACGCGACGCCTAACCGTCTGGAGGATGCACAGTCCTCAAGTGTAATAAGTCTTCAGATCACTCAGACAAGAAGACTTAAGTGATGCCCAATTACTCTGGCTCTGGGTGGTTAGGGCTTTTCTCCTCGCTAGGGATTTTCTCTCAAAGGCCTCGAGGTGGGTTGCTCTCAAACGACAAAAGCCGTGCACTGAAATTTGAGCAGCCAACCGTTTATGGTTGTAGGGGTGGACTATTTATAGCCACTTGGCAACCCGACCTGATTTGTCCGAAATGACCCTGGGTCACTAAGGAACTGACACGTATATCAACGGTCGAATTTCGAACTCACACGGCAACTTTACTTGGGCTACAAGTAAACCTGACTTGTCTGACTCTGGACAAGATTTTCTCTCATTGTCTTCACTCGAAGACATAGGATTTGAATTAGGCATCACTTCAGTCATCCTGACTAGTTCTCTTGGACCCCACTTAACAGTACGGTGGTTCCTATGACACAACATGAATGAAGTAAAACTACGAAGGATCTAAGTCTTCGAGTTCCATAGGCTTCATGGGAGTCTTCACATGTCATTGTCTTCAATATGACTGTCTTCATAAACCACCATTGTCTTCAATGTCTTCGTACATTTTTAGGGGTCATCTCTGGTAGCTAAACCGAATCAATGAGGGACTTCTACCTGTGTTATCCTGCAATTCTCACAAACACATTAGTCCCTCAACTAGGTTTGTCGTCAATACTCCAAAACCAACTAGGGGTGGCACTAGATGCACTTACACTTTTGAATTAAGTGAATGTGATCGGACCCTAACCTCTCCATGCTACCTACCTCAAACTCTATCTCTCCAAGTCGTATGCATTCTATTGAAACTGTCGAATGTCTTCACTGCATCCGTGTCAGCAGAAGACACAGAGACAAACGTTAAAACCGTTTTCAATGCTTTTTCATCAACAAGAAATCCGGAGAAGTAGGAACGACACCCGACAATCAAGGCGTGCGTGGGATGTGGAACTGCCCCCAAAATACCGCATGATGGCCACGTGCTGTTCAGATGCGAATCGCCAGGGGCACCTGAGTAATAGCACAGTGCCGCCTCTATCCCTATAAATACATGATTCACTGCGGTCATTATCTCTTCTTCCACCCTCGCACGAACCCTAGCGCCACCGCTAGCTCTCGACAACACCGGCGATGAAGCGCTTCACTGCCGCAACCTCTCCGACGCCATTTTCACGCCGACTGCGGACATCGCTCTCTCTGCCGTCGCCGTAGGTGTCTTCCGTCGCAAAGTTAGGGCACGGAGGATCGAACTGCTCGCCCTCAACTCCCACTTCGTCTAGCAGTTCCAAGTGTGGTAAATAAAACCTCTTTTTACAGCCTCTTTTGATCCCATAGTTCAGTCACCTACTGCCATAAGAAGTTTCTGCTCTCACAAGTTACATCTCTCTCAATCTGCATCTCATAACCTGCCTAGAATATTCACTTGTGCATCATGAAGTAGTTAGATTCCTCACTTGTACTGATCTGTGGGTTCGTACAAATCTGGAACCAACTCCTAATCTATGAGTGAATGTCTTCGCACGATGAGGTCAATGTCTTCTAAACCGATTTATCTTCAAAAGTCTTCTGTGAATGCATATGACTTCTTCCCCTTCCCTCGCACCTTAATGCTGTCACAGGTACATGTCCGTGGGAGAATCCTTTGGTTCTCATAGTCTGCATTCATTTGCAGAGTACTTGCAGCATCACATCAACTCTCCTGAAGCCAGTTCTTGTTGGTCAAGCAAAAGGAAGCCATTGAAGACTTTGAACATCTTGAAGCCTTCCAAGTTAAGATTCATGGCTTCAGAAACAGCATCCAGGAAGGGAGGCACACAGAGACGTGGTGAAACGTCCAAAGATCTGTCTGATGAATTGGCAGAAATGTACAAAACTGATCCTGAAGAGAGCTATGGTCAGCGCAAGACACGAATCCAATGGATTCGAAGATATTGGGCAGAGCAGTGGTTCCAATACCGTTTTGTCACTAAGGAATATGCAGAAAAGTGCACCATCAAGAACCGTGGGGAGACGTATTATACAAAAATCTCGTACCCCGGTCCAGAGACGAAGCCATTGCTCAAGGCTTCTATCCATGCATGGTCAGAGGACCGCAGCCTGCTGATGCTCATCCGTCGTCACTACTCTGGTGTCGCGATGACAATCTGTTCAAGCGCAACTTCCAATTTGCTCAGAACTCTCCGAAGCAAAACAAGAAGGAGTGGGGGTTGGACTTCAATCCTGGTCCCTCTAAACCAAGGGCAGATGGCACACGCGACGCAAATCCCAATATCATCGGGCCGTATGCCAATCTTGAAGGCCTCATCACTCGCATTCTAGTCCAAGGGACTGCTGTGAACGACCCTCCAACAGACACTGAGTCTGATGACGCTCCTGCTGCACCGGAGCCGAAGCAGACGAAGAAGAAGCCAAAAGCTTCAAAGCCAGCCGCTTCTCCCAAGATCTCCAGAGCGAAGCCATTGGCCACTGCACCTCCTGAAGCAAGTGTGCAGTCTGAAGACTTATCACGAGTCTCCAAGCCCCAAGAAGCCAAGAAGCCTCAGCCACACACTGGCAAAGAGCTCACTGCCGCTGCCATTCTGCGCTGCGAGGCCATTGATCTGTCAAGTGACGAAGATCTTGCCGATGACGCTCTTGAGCAGCTAATCAAGAGCAAGGAGGAGGCTGAAATCTTCAACAATCTGCCTCTGTTTGATGCAGCAATCATCCACAACTTCATTGATGAGTGGTTTGATACACCCAACATCAGCTTCGATGATCTGCAGCTGCCCATTGGCCTCAGCTTAGCTTTCCAAGGCGCTATTGCTTCAGAACTCGCAATTGCCCAGCGCATAGTTGAACTGAAGCAGAAGATAGATTTTGAAAAGGCTCAGTTCAAGTAGAATATGGCCAAGCTCAGCGTCCAAGAAGTCAAGGACTTCAACCCTGGTCCCTCTGGACCAAGGGAGGATGGCACACGCGATGCCAATCCCAATATCATCGGGCCGTATGCCAATCTCTCAGGCCTCATCACTCGCATTCTAGTCCAAGGGACTGCCGTGAACGACCCTCCAGCAGACACTGAGTCTGATGACGCTCCTGCTGCACCGAAGCCGAAGCAGACGAAGCAGCCAAAAGCTTCAAAGCCAGCCGCTTCTCCCAAAATCTCCAGAGCGAAGCCATTGGCAACTGCACCTCCTGAAGCCAGTGTGCAGTCTGAAGACTTATCACGAGTCTCCAAGCCCCAAGAAGCCAAGAAGCCTCAGCCACACACAGGCAAAGAGCTCACAGCTGCTGCCATTCTGCGCAGCGAAACCATTGATCTGTCCAGTGACGAAGATCTTGCAGATGACGCTCTTGAGCAGCTCATCAAGAGCAAGGAGGAGGCTGAAATCTTCAACAATCTGCCTCTGTTTGATGTAGCAATCATCCACAACTTCATCGATGAGTGGTTTGCTACACCAAATATCAGCTTCAATGATCTGCAGCTGCCCATTGGCCTCAGCGTCGCCTTCCAAGGCGCTATTGCTTCAGAACTTGCAATTGCCCAGTGCATTGTTGAACTGAAGCAGAAAATTGATTTTGAAAAGGCTCAGTTCAAGTAGAATATGGCCAGGCTCAGCGTCCAAGAAGTCAAGGACTTCAAGATCATGTTGCACGAGTTAAAGGAAAACTTTCTGAAGAAACGTGCAGAAGCTCAGGGTTCGCGGGAGCGAATGAAGACTCTGGCTGATCGTTGTGTGCAGGCCTACAATGAGGCCGAGAAGCGCAAGGCACTTGGGCGTCCCGGCATCAACCCCAGGATGGCCGCGAAGAAAAAGAAGAAGCCTGCTATGGCTGAACCAGAGGCACCAAGGCAAGAAGCTGTTCCGATTGTCTTCCCCACTGCTACGACTAGCTCGAAGCCAAAGAACCGGTCAACCGCTTCAGAGCTCAAGAAGACACGGACAGCTGAAGCGGAAGCAAGGAAGAGGAAACACTCTGAAGCCTCTCCTTCTGACCCCACCATCAAGAAGCGCAAGACCAAGAAATCTCGGGCTGCTCCCACAGAGCCCTTGATAGTCGAACCCCTCTCCGTCCGCTATCCCGACGAAGATCGTCAGTTGACTGTGCATGAGCCTGCTTTCACAGAGGCTCCGCATGCGGAAGACATTCCAGCAGCCGACCCCAACGCTGCTGAAGACATTGGTCTCCAAGACAATGTACAAGGTGATACAGCCCTTCCTCAGCTTGAGACAAGCGAACTGATCGGCATTGGTCGTCCATTGACACCAATCACACAAGATGCATCATGGGCAGATCGCCCACAGGAGGAAGATAATGAGCCCCAGCCCACTGCAACTCCACCGGCGTCGCCTACATTCCGTAGGCTTCGCAAAGGGCCAAGGGCTCAGGCTGCTGACAACATTCCGGCTGCATCCGCCGAAGATATTGAAGAAAAACCTCAAGCTCCATCTCCCCCGCACCAACAAGAAGCAGTTTTCCAGGAGAACGTACCTGAATCTGTCCCTCTCACTACACGTGTTGAGGCTGAAAACGTTGAGGCTGCCACAACCAACACTGAAGCAATTATGGAGCCCTTCCCAACAACAGCTTCAAGAGACACTGAAGCTACTGCACCTGAACCTTCTGTGCCTGAGTCTGCTGCCGGTCCACAATTCAACTATCATGTTGCGCACAGGCCCCAGGTCCAGAAGCCGATCCCACGACTGCCAAGGTTCCCAGGTCCTGCATCAGCTCCTGGCTCCCTCAACATCAACAGCTTCAGGGCAGATAACACGTTCTTCAACAGCTCCACGAACCCTTATTCAAGGGAACGGATTGTATCAGATAGGTTCTGGAGCTACCCACAACACAGCTATTATTCATGCATCCTATACAACCAAGGCCGCATCTTTCCTCACCAGCGCCTTGAGGTTGAAGCTATTGCTGGTCTGCCTGGTCTGGAAGAAGCACTGGATTGCTTCAAGCAAGTGGGTCTGCTGCCGTTTATCACCGATGAAGAGCACTGGAATGAAGAGCTTCTGCTCCAGTTCTATGCCACCCTGCATATCAAAGGCTATAACAGAGATCCGAAGACTTGGGTCCTGGAGTGGATGACCGGCAATGTCCATCATGAAGCTAATGCATTCGATATCATTGAGCTTACCGGCCTACCCACTCCTGGCGAACTCTTCGAAGAAGGCTGCCAACTCCATGCTGAAGCAATTGCGAGCATATTCCAGCGGCCTGAGCCAAATATGAGTCAGATGCTCTCAATGATGAAGCCACTGCCTCATGATGCACCTTATCCAACTGAGTTCTTCGTTGAAGACTTAGAGTACCTGCCCAGAACCATATATGACATCGTCAGGCGGACTCTATGGCCCATTAAGGGGCACTCTCCATATGCCAAGGTTGAAGGTGCAATGAAGACTCTCATCTTCTGTATCCTGCATGGCAAATGCTTCAACGCACAGGATCTCTTTATACGCCAACTTGCAGCGTCTGGCTCAGATCTCTTTGGTTTGAAGTTTTATGCTCCTTGGGTTATGAGGCTGATCAAGCTTCACTTTGCTATCTCCTATCAGCCCTCAGCCCGCAACCATAGGATCTTCTTACCCGATGTGGACACCTCTGCTGAAGCAATATATCCTGAGCCTGCCAAGCAACCATTAAGCCTTCAGAATGCAGAACACCAGAGCTTCACTCAGGATGATGAAGGTGTTGAAGCCATCTCAAGAGTGTATCCAATGGCTGGCACCACACGTGCCCCTAAATCAACTGAAGCCACTGACAGCACAGCTGCACCGAGACCCAAGAAACGCGCTCGTGCACTCAATGACCGAGAACTTCTTGTGGCTCTTCACCAAAAGCAAGATAGGCATCACGACTGGCTCAAGAGGCAGATGAGAAGTATCATGCAAGACGTCAATCGCATCAGAAATCTGGCCACCAAGAATGCATTCGTCACACACGAAACCTGTCGCCGCACTTGGAAAGGCCTCACCATGATGTGCACTAAAGCTGAACTTCAAGAGGATGGCTTCAGAGAGAGATTCAAGTTTGACTCCACACCCCCCAGAAGAGCTGTGCTGCGCGGAACTCCGTCCCTTGAAGATTCTGAGTTCTCTTCCTCTGCTGCCACCGTGACTGGAAGAATCATTGAGGAAGAAGATGACGCTACATCACCACCACCTCCTTCAGTGCGCGTCGACCCTGCACCAAGCTCTTCAGCACCACCAAACGCCTCCACCGACCCTGCTGCGCCTGGGAACGCGTAGAAAACTCTATGTCTTCAAACCTTTTTGGTCATCACTAACAAAAGGGGGAGAAGCATATGATGTTTATAGTCTTCAAGCGGGTCAATATGGGCGGGTGCTTTATATTTTGCTACATTTTGCTTCATGCTTACAACTCTCGTTTTGCTACATTTGGTTCTTTGAGTTGTAACACTTAAACTTGATGGTCGTCTGCTACTTGTTTGCCACTATGTTTTTGCGAAGATAAATTCCGCATGTACGACGATAATTTCCGCACTTATATCATTTCGCAGACGTCCATTTTCCATTATGCATGTCATTCTCTTCATATACTTTTACATGCATGGTGGATTGTCATCATAAGTTGAAGTGGATTTCCACAAGTACAACCTGCCATGTGCATTTGCGTTCCAGAAGCAAATTACTTATATGCACATCTTCAGGGGGGGACCTTGCAGCTTATGAAGACAATTCCTTTACAATTTCACAAATTATATTCCCCGTTGAAAACTTCAACTAGTTTGTCATCAATCACCAAAAAGGGGGAGATTGTAAGTGCATCTAGTGCCACCCCTAGTTGGTTTTGGAGTATTGACGACAAACCTAGTTGAGGGACTAATGTGTTTGTGAGAATTGCAGGATAACACAGGTAGAAGTCCCTCATTGATCCGGTTTCACTACCAGAGAGGACCCCTAAAAATGTACGAAGACATTGAAGACAATGGTGGTTTATGAAGATATTCATATTGAAGACAATGACATGTGAAGACTCCCATGAAGCTTATGGAACTCAAAGACTTAGATCCTTCATAGTTTTACTTCATTTATGTTGTGTCATAGGAACCACCGTACTGTTAAGTGGGGTCCAGGAGAACCAGTCAGGATGACTGAAGTGATGCCTAATTCAAATCCTATGTCTTCGAGCGAAGACTATGAGAGGAAATCTTGTCCAGAGTCAGACAAGTCAGCTTTACTTGTAGCCCAAGTAAAGTTGTTGTGTGAGTTCGAAATCCGACCATTGGTACACGTGTCAGTTCCTTAGTGACCCAGGGTCATTTCGGACAAATCAGGTCGGGTTGCCAAGTGGCTATAAATAGTCCACCCCTACAACCATAAACGGTTGGCTGCTCAGATTTCAGTGTACGACTTTTGTCGTTTGAGAGCAACCCACCTCAAAGCCTTTGAGAGAAAATTCCTAGCGAGGAGAAAAGCCCTAACCACCCAGAGCCAGAGTAAATTGGGCATCACTTAAGTCTCTGTGTCTGAGTGATCTGAAGACTTATTACACTTGAGGACTGTGCATCCTCCAGCCGGTTAGGCGTCGCGTTCTGAGCATCCAAGAGAAATTGTGGATTGCCAGTGAACGAAGTCTGTGAAGGTTTGGGAGTCTACCTTGAAGACTTACCAAAGTGATTGGGCGAGGTCTGTGTGACCTTGGCTCAAGGAGAAAACGGTGAGGACTGGGTGTCCTGAGCTGCGTGTTCAGGATTGGGTGTCCGGGACTGTGTGTCCTTTGGTTTAAATACCTAGCCGCTCCAACCAGACGTACAGTTGTCACAGCAACTAGAACTGGTCCAACAAATCATTGTCTTCAGCGTGTCACTGGTTTCATCTTCACTTCCTTTTAGTTTCTGTTACACACTGTGAAGCCATTGCATGCTTGCTTTATCTTCTGTCTTCACAACATAACTGTATGATCTGTTAGGCTTCATAACTTCTTCCTACCTGATCCTTATTACATTGCAGCTACTTGTCTTGTGTTTTTACTCTATTGAATACTTGACCATGGCTTGCCTAGTGTAATCTAACTTCCGCTGCTTAAGTGATTGGCATATCTGTACTGTTTGTCTTCATAACCTTCACGTTTTGAAGACTTTCATAAAAATCGCCTATTCACCCCCCCCCCTCTAGTCGATATAACGCACTTTCAGGACTAACCTATTAACCCAGAGCCCAGTGCCAGTTTCTGTTTTTACCTTGTTTTAGAATATCGAAGAAAGGGAAAACCAAACGGAGTCCAATTGATCTAAACTTCATGGAACTTATTTTTGGATCAGAAGAAGCCCGGGAGACTTGGAGTCTACTGCAAGGAAGCTTCGAGGAGGCCACGAGGTAGGGGGCGCCCACCCCCCTGGGCGCGCCCTCCACCCTCGTGGGCCCCTCATGGCTCCCCTGACGTACTTCTTCCGCCTATATATCTCCATATACCCTAAAACGATCGGGGAACACAATAGATCGGGAGTTCCGCCGCCAGAAGCCTCCGTAACCACCAAAATCCAATCTAGACCCGTTCCGGCACCCTGCCGAGGGGGAATCCATCTCCGGTGGCTATCTTCATCATCCCGGTGCTCTCCATGACAAGGAGGGAGTAGTTCTCCCTCGGGGTTGAGGGTATGTACCAGTAGCTATGTGTTTGATCTCTCTCTCTCTCGTCTTCTTGAGGTGATACGATCATGATTTATCGCGAGATTTGCTATTATATTTGGATCCTATGATGTTTTATCCCCCCTCTACTCTCTTGTAATGGATTGAGTTTCCCCTTTGAAGTTATCTTGTCGGATTGAGTCTTTAAAGGTTTGAGAACACTTGATATATGTCTTGCCGTGCGTATCTGTGGTGACAATGGGATACCACGTGATTCACTTGATGTATGTTTTGGTGATCAACTTGCGAGTTCCGCCCATGAACCTATGCATAGGGGTTGGCACACATTTTTGTCGTGATTCTCCGGTAGAAACTTTGGGGCACTCTTTGAGGTTCTATGTGTTGGTTGAATAGATGAATCTGAGATTGTGTGATGCATATCGTATAAGCATACCCACGGATACTTGAGGTGACATTGGAGTATCTAGGTGACATTAGGGTTTTGGTTGATTTGTGTCTTAAGGTGTTATTCTAGTACGAACTCTAGGGCTGTTTGTGACACTTATAGGAATAGCCCAACGGATTGATTGGAAAGAATAACTTTGAGGTGGTTTCGTACCCTACCATAATCTCTTCATTCGTTCTCCGCTATTAGTGACTTTGGAGTGACTCTTTGTTGCATGTTGAGGGATAGTTATATGATCCAATTATGTTATTATTGTTGAGGGAACTTGCACTAGTGAAAGTATCAACCCTAGGCCTTGTTTCAACGCATTGCAATACCGTTTACGCTCACTTTTATCATTAGTTACCTTGCTGTTTTTATATTTTCAGATTACAAAAACAATTATCTACTATCCATATACCACTTGTATCACCATCTCTTAGCCGAACTAGTGCACCTATACAGTTTACCCTTGTATTGGGTGTGTTGGGGACACAAGAGACTCTTTGTTACTTGGTTGCAGGGTTGCTTGAGAGAGACCATCTTCATCCTACGCCTCCTACGGATTGATAAACCTTAGGTCATCCACTTGAGGGAAATTTGCTACTGTCCTACAAACCTCTGCACTTGGAGGCCCAACAACGTCTACAAGAAGAAGGTTGTGTAGTAGACATCAAGCTCTTTTCTGGCGCCGTTGCCGGGGAGGTGAGTGCTTGAAGGTATATCTTTAGATCTTGCAATCGAGTCTTTTAGTTTCTTGTTTTATCACTAGTTTAGTTTATAAAAGAAAATTAAAAAATGGAACTAAGGGTACCTCATATGCTTCATCTTTTTAATATCTATCATGAAAATAAGGATTCCGATAATTGTGCTCAAGTGCTAGAAGAAGAATGCATTAAAATGTTTGGTACTAAATATTTGAATGATGAGCATGATTGCAATGTTGTTAGTATGAATTCCTTGAATATCCATGATGTTAATGATATGCAAAGCCACAAGCTTGGGGAAGCTATGTTTGATGAAGATGATATTTTTTGTCCCCCAAGTTTTGATGAGAAAATTTATGATGATGAAAGCATGCCTCCTATTTATGATGATTATATTGATGAAAGTAGATTTGGAGAGGTCATGACTTTATTTTGTGATGAATCCACTATCCCGGAAGAGGTTCCAATTGATTATGAGAACAAAGTTGCTATCTATGATGATTATTGTGATGACTTGTATGCTATAAAGAATAATGATATCCATGAAACTTGTCATCATGATTTTAGTTTTCAATTGGATTATGCCTCACATGATAGTTATTTTGTTGAGTTTGCTCCCACTACTATTCATGAGAAGAAGTTTGCTTATGTGGAGAGTAGTAAATTTTCTATGCTTGTAGATCATGAAAAGAATGCTTTAGGTGCTGGTTATATTGTTGAATTCATTCATGATGCTACTGAAAATTATTATGAGGGAGGAATATATGCTTGTAGGAATTGCAATAATATCAAGTTTCCTCTCTATGTGCTTAAAGTCTTGAAGTTATGCTTGTTTTACCTTCCTATGCAAGTTGATTCTTGTTCTCATAAGTTGTTTGCTCACAAAATCCCTATGCATAGGAAGTATGTTAGACTTAAATGTTCTAGTCATATTCTTCATGATGCTCTCTTTATGTTTCAATTCTTATCTTTTATGTGAGCATCGTTGAAATCATCATGCCTAGCTAGGGGCGTTAAACGATAGCGCTTGTTGGGAGGCAACCCAATTTTATTTTTGTTCCTTGCTTTTTGTTCCTATTTAGTAATAAATAATTCATATAGCCTCTGTTTAGATGTGGTTTTTATGTTTTAAATTAGTGTTTGTGCCAAGTAGAACCGTTGGGAAGACTTGGGGAAAGTCTTGTTGATCTTGCTGTAAAAAACAGAAACTTTAGCGCTCACGAGAATTGATGCCATTTTTATTGGAGAGTGATATTTAGTTAATTCTTTTTGCATATGATTAATAGATAAATTCCTCAGGTCCAGAAATTTATTTGAGAATTTTATGAGTTCCATAAGTATATGTTTGATCCAGATTACTACAGACTGTTCTGTTTTTGACAGATTCTGTTTTCTATGTGTTGTTTGCTTATTTTGATGAATCTATGAGTAGTATCAGAGGGTATGAACCATAGATAAGTTGAAATACAGTATATATTACACCAATATGAATTTATAATGAGTTCATTACAGTACCTTATGATGGTGATTTGCTTTCTTATACTACCGGAGCTTACGAGTTTTCTGTTAAGTTTTGTGTTGTGAAGTTTTCAAGTTTTGGGTAAAAATTCGATGGACTATGGAATAAGGAGTGGAAAGAACCTAAGCTTGGGAATGCCCAAGGCACCCCAAGGTAATATTCAAGGACAACCAAGAGCCTAAGCTTGGGGATGCCCCGGATGGCATCCCCTCTTTCGTCTTCGTTCATCGATAACTTTACTTGGAGCTATATTTTTATTTACCACATGACATGTGTTTTGCTTGGAGCGTCATTTTATTTTATTTAGTTTTGTTTGCTGTTTGAATAAAATACCAAGATCTGAAATTCTTTAATGTTAGAGAGTCTTCACATAGTTGCATAATTATTCGACTACTCATTGATCTTCACTTATATCTTTCGGAGTAGTTTGTTGTTGCTCTAGTGCTTTACTTATATCTTTTTAGAGCACGGTGGTGGTTTTAGTTTATAGAAATAGATGAACTCTCATGCTTAACTTATATTATTTTGAGAGTCCAGAATAGCATGGTAGTTTGCTTAATAATCCTAATATGCTAGGTATTCAAGATTAGTAAAATTTTCTTAGGAGTGTTTTTTAATACTAAGAGAAGTTTGATGCTTGATGATTGTTTTGAGATATGGAGGTAATAATACCAAAGTCGTGCTAGTTGAGTAGTTGTGAATTTGAGAAATGCTTGTGTTGAAGTTTGCAAGTCCTGTAGCATGCACGTATAGTAAACGTTGTGTAACAAATTTGAAACATGAGGTGTTATTTGATTGTCTTCCTTATGAGTGGCGGTCGGGGACGAGCGATGGTCTTTTCCTACCAATCTATACCCCTAGGAGCATGCGCATAGTGCCGATGTTTTTGATGACTTATAGATTTTTGCAATAAGTATGTGAGTTCTTTCTGACTAATGTTGAGTCCATGGATTATACGCACTCTTACCCTTCCATCATTTCTAGCCTCTTCGGTACCGTGCATTGCCCTTTCTCACATTGAGAGTTGGTGCAAACTTCGCGGGTGCATCCAAATCCCATGATATGATACGCTCTTTCACACATAAACCTCCTTATATCTTCCTCAAAACAGCCACCATACCTACCTATTATGGCATTTCCATAGCCATTCCGAGATATATTGCCATGCAACTTTCCACCATTTCGTTTATTATGACATGTATCATCATTGTCATATTGCTTTGCATGATCATGTAGTTGACATCATATTTGTGGCAAAGCCACCGTTCATAATTTTTCATACATGTCACTCTTGATTCATTGCACATCCCGGTACACAGCCGGAGGCATTCATATAGAGTCATACTTTGTTCTAGTATCGAGTTGTAATCTTTGAGTTGTAAATAAATAGAAGTGTGATGATCATAATTTTCTAGGGCATTGTCCCAAGTGAGGAATAAAAAAAAGAGAAAGGCCAAAAAAAGGGAGAAAGGCTGAAAGATCGTGGATGTCGCCTAGAGGGGGTGAATAGGCGTTTTAAAATAATTATGATTTAGGCTTGAACAAATGCGGAATAAACCTAGCGGTTAATTTGTCAAGCACAAAACCTAAAACAAATAGGCTCACCTATGTGCACAAACAACTTATGCTAATCAAGATAAGCAACTATGTGATAGCAAGATATATGACAAGAAACAATATGGCTATCACAAAGTAAAGTGCATAAGTAAAGAGCTCGGGTAAGAGATAACCGAGGCACGCGGAGACGACGATGTATCCCGAAGTTCACACCCTTGCGGATGCTAATCTCCGTTTGGAGCGGCGTGGAGGCACAATGCTCCCCAATAAGCCACTAGGGCCACCGTAATCTCCTCACACCCTCGCACAATGCAAGATGCCGTGATTCCACTAAGGGACCCTTGAGGGCGGTCACCAAACCCGTACAAATGGCAACCCTTGGGGGCGGTCACCGAACCCGTACACTTTGGCAACCCTTGGGGGCGGTCACCGGTACCTGAAATTGCTCAGGGCGATCTCCACAACCTAATTGGAGACCCCGACGCTTGCCCAGAGCTTTACACCACAATGATTGAGCTCCGAACAACACCAACCGTCTAGGGCGCCAAGGCACCCAAGAGGAACAAGCTCTAGGGTGCCCAAACACCCAAGAGTAATAAGCTTCTCAAACTTCACTTCCACGTATCACCGTGGAGAACTCAAACCAATGCACCAAATGCAATGGCAAGGGCACACGGAGTGCCCAAGTCCTTCTCTCTCAAATCCCACTGGAGCAACTAATACTAAGGAGGAAAATGAGAGGAAGAACAAGAAGGAGAACACCAAGAACTCCAAGATCTAGATCCAAGGGGTTCCCCTCACATAGAGGAGAAAGTGATTGGTGGAAATGTGGCTCTAGATCTCCTCTCTCTTTTCCCTCAAAAACTAGCAAGAATCCATGGAGGGATTGAGAGTTAGCAAGCTCAAAGAAGGTCAACAATGGGGGCAAAAACGAGCTCAAGAGATTAGGTTCATTGGGGAAGAAGACCCCCTTTTTAAAGGAGGGGTGAAATCCAACCGTTATGTGCTCAGCCCGCACACGAGCGGTACAACGGCTGAGAGCACCAAGCGGTACTACCGCTGGGACCAGACAAAAACCACTTCCAAGAAAACAAGAACTGCCATAACTTCTGCATATGAGCTCCGAATTGAGCAAACTCAAGCTTGTTGGAAACAAGACGACGAGTAGCATCAAAACAGTGACTGGTAATAGTAAGAAGAGGCAGGGGAGGTATGCCTAACAAATAGAGGAGTGAAACCTCCAACCGAGAAGAACCGGCAAAACCTCCAACATCGAAAACATCATAGAAGATGCATGTGAACTCCGTTTTCGATGAACTCGAGCTTGTCATCAAGATGACCAAAAAACTATAAGACTCACAAAGAGAACCAGACAAGAACCAAGAAAGATGATGCAAGGATGCAATGGTTTGAGCTCTCTACGAACGATATGATCAAGCTACTCATCGAGAGCCCCCCTTGATAGTACGGCAATCGATCCTATAACCCGGTCTCCCAACTACCACTATGAGACCGGTAAAATAGGAAACCAAGGGCAAACCTTGTTTTGCACATAGTCCACTTGAGCTAGATGATGACGATCTTGACTCCCTCAAGTTGGACCACCTTTCTTGATTGCATTGGCTCGATGAAGACTAGATGATTGCTCCCCCATACTCCACTATGGGTGAGCCACTCTTTGGCACATCTTCACAATTCCATTGACACCACAATGGGCGGCAAGCATCAAGCTTGATTGCTCCCCCATAATCCATTATGGGTGAGCCACTCTCACGTAGACCATGGGTTAGTACATAAAGCGTAATGGACAATGCTTACCATACCATGGGATCACTTGATCCCTCTCGGTACTTCTTCTACGCTTTGTGAGTTGATCAACTTGATTCACTCTTGACTTAGTCTTGATCAACATTGAATCTTTCCAACTCTCTTCATTTGGATGATGTCTTGAAGATAAACATGAATGATCACACAATCTTCTTCTTCAAGACATGCTTGCAATAAGCTCAACACTCACATGACCGATCTTTGGATAATTCCTTGTATAGCACCTTGGTCGACACAAACTCTCCTTGAAACCAACACATGAACTCCAAGAAAAGCCTATGGACAAAACCTTCAAATATAACTCAAGGCAACCATTAGTCCATAGAGATTGTCATCAATTACCAAAACCAAACATGGGGGCACCGCATGTTCTTTCAATCTCCCCCATTTTGGTAATTGATGACAATCACTTTCAAGAGAGTTCATACAAGGAATTATGCATCACCATGCAATGCAACAACCAATAATGCATGCGTATGAGATGCAAATGCTCAGGAGAAAAACCAAAGCAAGGAGAAAACTCTAAATACTTCTCCACAAAACTCTCTGAAACCTCCACAAAACTCTCTGAAACTTCTCCCCCATTGGCATCGATTGCCAAAATGGGCGAAAAGCTTAGAAGGCCAATATAAATTGTGTTCCTCCATAAGTTGAGTATTTCTCAACAAGAGAGTGGAATGCAATACACATATCCAACGGTAATACTTGGAGGAAGACCAACTATATTGAGGTCCAAAGATTGCTAAAGGAATGATATGCCATAAGGACATAACAAAGAGAGACACAAGCAAACAAGCAATCAAAAGGTACCAATTGAAGCAAGCAATCAACGAGTATCAATTGAACCAACTAGACCAAAGATCCCACGAGCTACATGAATAAAGGATATTATGATATGAGCAAAGGAGTGTTCTAAAGAAACTAGAGAAGCTCCCCATGATTTGTGCACACAAGAGAATTTTTGTATTTGGATACAAAGTGCACAAAATAGGATCACAGCTCCCCCAAAATCAATAGAAACTTACAACAAGTGCAAGTGAGCATATAGGAAACTAAGCCTAGTACATGTAACAAACACATGGTTGAGCAACAAGTGAAAGAGGCAACTTAAGAATGGGCTCAACCAAAATGATGTGGTGTGAGTCAAGGCAATGCACTTGAGACGACTAATGTACCGATGAGCATTAAGCATCAATAAAGTCTTGAAAGAAAGAGGCACACGGTGCAAGGCCTATCATTCCCACACACAACTACCAAATGGGTTCACAAGCTTACTAATAAGCATATAAAGAACCTATGCTTGTGACAACCCGTGGTGAAGATAGAAGATGAAAGCCTCATCAAGATGAGGGATACCAATTAAGATGGCAAAAGCCTCGTAAAGATAAGCATGAGGAAAATAATCTTCACCACACACAAGAGCATCAAGATGCAACGAAAGAAGACACACACTCAAGGCAAAAGCTTTCACGGAGCCACCAAAGAAATAACATAAGAAAGACAAGGTGGACGTGAAAGAAAGGATATCAACTAGATATGCAACTTATCTCAAGTGTATAAGATTCTAGGTAGATGAAATCATGATGATATATATCTACAAAGAAGGATGTACACCCGAAATAGTTACAACACGAGGAACAAGATATCCAAAGGGAGGTCATACATATACCAATAAGATATTTGCTTGGAAGCATAGCACATGGCTAGATATGGTCTTATTGTATATAAATGAATTCCTACCACACACCCATCAAAGACATCACAACTAGCAACAAGAGATCATTGTTGGGATGCTTTGAGAAAGGGAACAAGTATCACAAGAATGAATGAATAACATGCCATGATACAACCTACACAAGGTTGATGCAAGAAATGTGTGCATGAAGAATATGAAGATACTTGTTACCGAGTTAACATTGGAAGGATGTAGTAGATACCAATTGAAGGTAGATAGTAGTTCATTGATCATCCTAGCTCGACTCCAATAAGCACATGATGACAACACCTTCCTTGTGAGTGAGCCGAGCATCCAATGTATCTCCGATTGTTCCTAGAACAACAACACAAACAAAATGGTACCCAAACTCATTGGGACCAAAGAGTTAGAGAACCAACAATACATAGGACAAACTCCACATAAAAATGTGCATATAGATACGAAAATGAATTTCATGCACATCTCATCCAATTTGAGACTTGGTGGAGTTTCCCCTATATATTGGGTCAAAGAAAGAAATCATGCCAAAGATACTACACGAAGTTAATATGCATGCTCAAGACTTTCAAGAGCTGATACCAAATGACAAAGAAATACCAAGTGAAGAAAAGATACCAAATGAATAAAACATCACTTGGAGGATATCAACAAAAGATACATCAAGGAATGAGATATCCATTGATACCCACTAAAAAGGATATCAAACCCCCAAAAGAGAGGATGGTTCCAAACAAACCAAGCTCTCTACAAAGTTTCATGATGGCACAAAGTACCCAAAAGAAACGACTTGCCTTCCACCGACACACACTTGATAAGGATCACAAGATGAGTGTTTTATAGAAAATATGATAGCTCCCCCAAGACTAGTGCATTATAGATAAATTGCATTTGAATACAAAATGCACAAGGTGGGATCACCACTTTCACTATATCTAGAAAACACTAGACAAGATCAAGAAATAAACAAGATCCACAAGTGGTATGGAAGACAAAGGGAGTTGATACAATCCTTGGCAAGAGAAAGGGCAAATAAAAAGCAAAGGCCAATGTAAAGATGATCAATAAATTCTACCACAAAAGTGAGTACCAATTGTCAAAAGACAAGAAGTAAACGGAAATAATTCCCGGTGGTAGATAGCAAGGATATCCGACATCATCTTCACACCAAACAAAAAGCAAATTGCAACTTGTAGAGCTAACATGCCACCTAGGAACAAGATAATTAACAATATCAACTCTAGGTGACAATATCTCAAATGTACACATTTTCTAGGCTAGTAATATACACATAGCATATTACTCCCCTATAATGTGATACCAATTAAAGATAGACAAGAGGCAATTAAAGGACCCAACAAGAGATAATTAATGGACTATTTAGAATTTGAATTTCTCATGAGAAGACATACCACATAGTGACTAGATAATCTTGAAATATCAATACTGGATGGTATTACTCATGTTCACACGTTTATAGGATTGTGAGGTGCACAAAGCACATCACTCCCCCATAATGGGATATTCCATTAATCTCTCACAATAGCCTACTAAGAAATAAACAAGATGCAAAATGGCTCAACACACAACGCACACGTACATGATGTGCAAACCAACATACACATACTCGATTTCTCAAGATAAGCATATTGGAAGCACAACATATACAAGCACATGCAAGGTACAAAACCATAACATGCAAGGGGGCAAGTAACTTTCAATGTAAGCAATTTAAGTACAAGTTACCGCAAGGAGGCACATTGGATATAAGATATAAACTTGATGATTCAATTGACTTGGCTTGAGACAATAAGAATGATGAAGTCCCCTTAATTCTTCATAATGTAGCCAAGTCTCCAATGACCTCCAACAACACCTATTGATCAAGTATGAGCTAGTTGGTCCCCAACCAAGTTGGGTCCTAAGAGGTTAGTCAAAATAGGCTTGGCTACCCAAATGGTTCTTTTCTTGACACCACTTTGAGCACCAACAAATTTGGCAAACACATTGCCAACTTTATCCTTCCCAAGAGAATAGATATCATCAATTAGAATAGGGTTGGATAAGGTACCATTTGTGCATGAAGAAGCGACGTGACCTTTTTCACGACATAGGTAGCAACGTCTACTCTTTACTTTCTTCTCACTTGATTTCTCAATTTGAGAAGCATTTGCTTGAGTTTTCTTGGGAAGAGGCCTTTCTTCAACTTGAGGTTGAGAATGAGAGTGAACTTGTGGCCGCTTCCCTTGTTGCTTGTCACTAAGGGGCTTATTCTTCAATGGGCAAGATCTAACATGATGCCCTTCTACTTTGCACTTGAAGCAAACAATCTTGGCCGAATTCTTGACTTGTTCTTGGCCCTTCCTTTTGTTCACCTTGGACTTCTTCTTCTTGTTGGAGTTGAATCCAAGTCCACCTTTGTCATTGGGGGATTTTTGCACACTCAAGATATTGTTGAGTGTGAATTTCCCTTCATGACTCTTTTCCAAGTCTTTCTTCAAAGAAGTGACTTGGGCCTTGAGCTCTTTGATTTCCTCTACATGGTTAGTCTCAACACAAGAACTAGAGGAAGTATAAGATTCATCTTTAGAGCAACAAGGCAAGGAAAGCAATTCATCACAAGATGTACCAATGTTATGCATGGATGAATCGCGAGGACTAGCACAAGGCAATATAGCATTTTGAATAAAAGTGGTGCTAGTATCCACATGAGGCTCACTAGTTGTTACCTTAGCAAGCATGGCCTCATGAGCTAACTTTAGCACATTATGGGATACTAGAAGATCATCATGAGAGCTTGTGAGCTTTACATGATTTTCTTCCAACATCCCATAATTGCTAGATAGCAACTCAAGTTGAGCCCTTAGCTCAAAATTCTCCTTCAATATGGATGCCTCACAAGAGATAGAGTTAGTGGCACAAGCATCATCATTAGAAACAAGAGGAGAAGACAACTTGGCAAGCTCTTTTGAAAATGAAGCTTTAAGTTGAGCATGAGACTCGGTGAGTTTGATGAGCTCACTTTTAATGACCCTTGAGCCATTTTCGAGGTGCTCAAAGTCCTCAAGGAGTTTAGCATGCGCAACTTCAAGCTCCTCATTTTTAGTTTCAAAATCATTGGCCACCTCAAGAGCTCTATCACGAGATTCCCTCACTCTAGATAATTCTAGAGCAAAAGTCTCCTCAAGAGATTCCTTGGTGGTTTGTTCAAGTTCAAGAGCTTGAGAGAGGTCTGCAATCTCATTAGCGTAATCACGCTCATGACCTTCCATTTGATCAATGGTGACCTCATGCTCCTCAAGACGAGATTCCAACTCATCAATATATTTCTTGCCCTCAATAGCAATAGACATGATTTCCATGAAGTTGGAACGAGCAATTTTATTCTTAAGAAGAGCTTTAAAAATCATTTCCCCCTTAATTTTTAAGGAGGCAACATCATCATTCTCTTCATCATAATCAACATCATCATCACTCTTGCCATCATCAATATCATCACAAGATATATTGTGATTCAAAGTGGGAGATACCTTTGAAGCCTTAGCCATAAGGCAAAAAGCAATCGATGATGATGTAGGATCCCTTGAAGCACCGTACAAGACCACATCTTGTTCCACATCATCACTCTTGCCATCATCAATATCATCACAAGATATATTGTGATTCAAAGTGGGAGATACCTTTGAAGCCTTAGCCATAAGGCAAAAAGCAATCGATGATGATGTAGGATCCCTTGAAGCACCGTACAAGACCACATCTTGTTCCATGGAGTGTTGGGTTTCCTCTACATTGTTAGCACAACAACTCGAGGAAATAGATGCATTTTTATCATGGCAACAAGACATAGTAAACATATCATCATGAGATTTAGTCAAGCAATTTCTACATGATATGCAAGGACTATCAACACAAGCATGTGAAACATTTGGAGTGCTCGAAGTGTTAAAGCCCAAAGAAGGAGCATTGCAATAAGATAGTGATGAAGGATCATCCACAATAAGCATACTATTATCATTGCAATGACCAACACTACTCACCATATCATTACCTTGTGGAAAACCACATGTAGGTGAAGTAGAAGAAGTTGAGAAGACTATACGACCGGAGGTGGAGGGAGAACAATCATCCCCACAAATCTTGGACACTCCATATTTATCTTGAAGCTTCGTCCACAACTCATGAGCATCCCGGAATGGCATGAGTTGAAATATAACTACATTGCTCAAAGCATCGAAAAACACATTAGAAGCTTGAGCATTGAGATAAGAGTTTTTCTCATCCTCTAAAGATAATCTTTGGGGATCCTTTGGAGGAGAAAAACCCATATCTACAATTCGCTCTAAATTTCGGTCCATGACCCTAAAGAGATTAAGCATGCAAATTACCCAAACATCAAAATTTGTGCCATTGAAACTACGAGTGTCAGATAATCCTAATCCCCTAGTCGACATCTTTACTCTCTAGGCGGTTAAGCCTAACAAAGAGATACGAGGCTCTGATACTAATTGAAAGATCATGGATGTCGCCTAGAGGGGGGGTGAATAGGCGTTTTAAAATAATTACGATTTAGGCTTGAACAAATGCGGAATAAACCTAGCGGTTAATTTGTCAAGCACAAAACCTAAAACAACTAGGCTCACCTATGTGCACCAACAACTTATGCTAATCAAGATAAGCAACTATGTGATAGCAAGATATATGACAAGAAACAATATGGCTATCACAAAGTAAAGTGCATAAGTAAAGAGCTCGGGTAAGAGATAACCGAGGCACGCGGAGACGACGATGTATCCCGAAGTTCACACCCTTGTGGATGCTAATCTCCGTTTGGAGCGGCGTGGAGGCACAATGCTCCCCAAGAAGCCACTAGGGCCACCGTAATCTCCTCACGCCCTCGCACAATGCAAGATGCCGTGATTCCACTAAGGGACCCTTGAGGGCGGTCACCGAACCCGTATATATGGCAACCCTTGGGGGCGGTCACCGAACCTGTACATATGGCAACCCTTGGGGGCGGTCACCGAACCCTTACACTTTGGCAACCCTTGGGGGTGGTCACCGATACCCGTCAAATTGCTCGGGGCGATCTCCACAACCTAATTGGAGACCCCGACGCTTGCCCGGAGCTTTACACCACAATGATTGAGCTCCGAACAACACTAACTGTCTAGGGCGCCAAGGCACCCAAGAGGAACAAGCTCTAGGGTGCCCAAACACCCAAGAGTAATAAGCTTCTCAAACTTCACTTCCACGTATCACCGTGGAGAACTCAAACCGATGCACCAAATGCAATGGCAAGGGCACACGGAGTGCCCAAGTCCTTCTCTCTCAAATCCCACTGGAGCAACTAATACTAGGGAGGAAAATGAGAGGAAGAACAAGAAGGAGAACTCCAAGATCTAGATCCAAGGGGTTCCCCTCACATAGAGGAGAAAGTGATTGGTGGAAATGTGGATCTAGATCTCCTCTCTCTTTTCCCTCAAAAACTAGCAAGAATCCATGGAGGGATTGAGAATTAGCAAGCTCAAAGAAGGTCAACAATGGGGGCAAAAATGAGCTCAAGAGATTAGGTTCATTGGGGAAGAAGACCCCCTTTTTAAAGGAGGGGTGAAATCCAACCGTTATGTGCTCAGCCCGCACACGAGCGGTACTACCGCTCCTGGTCCCGGTACAACCGGGACTCACAGTATATGTGCAGAATCCTACCAGGCGGTACAACCGGGCGACCAGGCGGTAGCACTGGTTGAGAAGAACAACCGGACCAACCGCCCAGCCACCGCTCAACCACCGCATAGGAACAGAAGGGAGTCACCCCTGAGTGCGGTAGTCGAGCGGTACCGGGCCAGTGCAACCGCATGGCCTTGAGCGCTCGGGCGGCTAAGTCCTGAGCGGTAGAACCGCTCCGGACACCGGTGGTACCGGTACGACCGGACCAACCGGGCCACCACTGCCCGAGTACCGCATCAAAACAGAGGCCTGACCGGTACTTGGGCGGTGCCTGGCCGGAACAACCGCCCAAGTCTTTGCTGAGCAAGTTGGCGGTACCACCGCCCAGAAGCAGCGGTACAATGGCTGAGAGCACCAAGCGGTACTACCGCTGGGGCTCGCGGTACTACCGCTGGGACCAGACAAAAACCACTTCCAAGAAAACAAGAAATGCCATAACTTCTGCATATGAGCTCCGAATTGAGCAAACTCAAGCTTGTTGGAAACAAGACGACGAGTAGCATCAAAACAGTGACTGGTAATAGTAAGAAGAGGCAGGGGAGGTATGCCTAACAAATAGAGGAGTGAAACCTCCAACCGAGAAGAACCGGCAAAACCTCCAACATCGAAAACATCATAGAAGATGCATGTGAACTCCGTTTTCGATGAACTCGAGCTTGTCATCAAGATGACCAAAAAACTCTAAGACTCACAAAGAGAACCAGACAAGAACTAAGAAAGATGATGCAAGGATGCAATGGTTTGAGCTCTCTACGAACGATATGATCAAGCTACTCATCGAGAGCCCCCCTTGATAGTACGGCAATCGATCCTATAACCCGGTCTCCCAACTACCACTATGAGACCGGTAAAATAGGAAACCTATCAAGGGCAAACCTTGTTTTGCACATAGTCCACTTGAGCTAGATGATGACGATCTTGACTCCCTCAAGTGGACCACCTTTCTTGATTGCATTGGCTCGATGAAGACTAGATGATTGCTCCCCCATACTCCACTATGGGTGAGCCACTCTTTGGCACATCTTCACAATTCCATTGACACCACAATGGACGGCAAGCATCAAGCTTGATTGCTCCCCCATAATCCATTATGGGTGAGCCACTCTCACGTAGACCATGGGTTAGTACATAAAGCGTAATGGACAATGCTTACCATACCATGGGATCACTTGATCCCTCTCGGTACTTCTTCTACGCTTTGTGAGTTGATCAACTTGATTCACTCTTAACTTAGTCTTGATCAACATTGAATCTTTCCAACTCTCTTCATTTGGATGATGTCTTGAAGATAAACATGAATGATCACACAATCTTCTTCTTCAAGACATGCTTGCAATAAGCTCAACACTCACATGACCGATCTTTGGATAATTCCTTGTATAGCACCTTGGTCGACACAAAATCTCCTTGAAACCAACACATGAATTCCAAGAAAAGCATATGGACAAAACCTTCAAATATAACTCAAGGCAACCGTTAGTCCATAGAGATTGTCATCAATTACCAAAACCAAACATGGGGGCACCGCATGTTCTTTCAAAGGCCATAAAAAAGAGAAGGCCCAAAAAAGGCCATAAAAAGAGAAGGCCATAAAAAAGAGAAGGCCCAAAAAATGAGAGAAAAAGAGAGAAGGGACAATGCTACTATCCTTTGCCACACTTGTGCTTCAAAGTAGCACCATAATCTTCATGATAGAGAGTCTCTTGTTTTGTCACTTTCATATACTAGTGGGAATTTTTCATTATAGAACTTGGCTTGTATATTCCAACAATGGCCCTCCTCAAGTGCCCTAGGTCTTCGTGAGCAAGCAAGTTGGATGCACACCCGCTTAGTTTCTTTTATTGAGCTTTCATACATTTATAGCTCTAGTGCATCCGTTGCATGGAAATCCCTACTCCTTGCATTAACATCAATCGATGGGCATCTCCATAGCTCATTGATTAGCCTCGTTGATGTGAGACTTTCTCCTTTTTTGTCTTCTCCACATAACCCCCATCATCATATTCTATTTCCACCCATAGTGCTATGTCCATGGCTCGCGCTCATATATTGCGTGAAAGTTTATAGGTTTGAGATTACTAAAGTATGAAACAATTGCTTGGCTTGTCATCGGGGTTGTGCATGATGAGAGAATTCTTGTGTGACGAAAATGGAGCATGACTAAACTATATGATTTTGTAGGGATGAACTTTCTTTGGCCATGTTATTTTGAGAAGACATGATTGCTTAGTTAGTATGCTTGAAGTATTATTATTTTTATGTCAGTATGAACTTTTATCTTGAATCTTTCGGATCTGAATATTCATGCCACAATTAAGAAGAATTACATTGAAATTATGCCAAGTAGCACTCCGCATCAAAAATTCTATTTTTATCATTTACCTACTCGAGGACGAGCACGAATTAAGCTTGGGGATGCTGATACGTCTCCAACGTATCTATAATTTTTGATTGCTCCATGCTATATTATCTTCTGTTTTGGATGTTCATGGGCTTTATTATACACTTTCATATCATTTTTGGGACTAACCTATTAACCCAGAGCCCAGTGCCAGTTTCTGTTTTTACCTTGTTTTAGAATATCGCAGAAAAGGAAAAACAAACGGAGTCCTATTGACCTGAAACTTCATGGAACCTATTTTTGGATCAGAAGAAGCCCGGGAGACTTGGAGTCTACGTCATGGAAGCTTCGAGGAGGCCACGAGGTAGGGGGCGCGCCCTCCACCCTCGTGGGCCCCTCGTGGCTCCCCTAACGTACTTCTTCCGCCTATATATCTCCATATACCCTAAAACGATCGGGGAACACAATAGATCGGGAGTTCCGCCGCCAGGAAGCCTCCGTAGCCACCGAAAGCCAATCTAGACCAATTCTGGCACCCTGCCGGAGGGGGAATCCATCTCCGGTGGCTATCTTCATCATCCCGGTGCTCTCCATGATGAGGAGGGAGTAGTTCTCCCTCGGGGCTGAGGGTATGTACCAGTAGCTATGTGTTTGATCTCTCTCTCTCTCTCTCTCTCGTGTTCTTGAGGTGATTCGATCTTGATGTATCGCGAGCTTTGCTATTATATTTGGATCCTATGATGTTTTCTCCCCCCTCTACTCTCTTGTAATGGATTGAGTTTCCCCTTTGAAGTTATCTTGTCGGATTGAGTCTTGAAAGATTTGAGAACACTTGATGTATGTCTTGCCGTGCGTATCTATGGTGACAATGGGATACCACGTGATTCACTTGATGTATGTTTTGGTGATCAACTTGCGGGTTCCGCCCATGAACCTATGCATAGGGGTTGGCACACGTTTTTGTCGTGATTCTCCGATAGAAACTTTGGGGCACTCTTTGAGGTTCTATGTGTTGGTTGAATAGATGAATCTGAGATTGTGTGATGCATATCGTATAATCATACCCACGGATACTTGAGGTGACATTGGAGTATCTAGGTGACATTAGGGTTTTGGTTGATTTGTGTCTTAAGGTGTTATTCTAGTACGAACTCTAGGGTTGTTTCTGACACTTATAGGAATAGCCCAACAGATTGATTGGAAATAATAACTTTGAGGTGGTTTCGTACCCTACCATAATCTCTTCGTTCGTTCTCCGCTATTAGTGACTTTGGAGTGACTCTTTGTTGCATGTTGAGGGATAGTTATATGATCCAATTATGTTATTATTGTTGAGGGAACTTGCACTAGTGAAAGTATGAACCCTAGGCCTTATTTCAACGCATTGCAATACCGTTTACGCTCACTTTTATCATTAGTTACCTTGCTGTTTTTATATTTTCAGATTACAAAAACAATTATCTACTATCCATATACCACTTGTATCACCATCTCTTCGCCGAACTAGTGCACCTATACAATTTACCATTGTATTGGGTGTGTTGGGGACACAAGAGACTCTTTGTTATTTGGTTGCAGGGTTGCTTGAGAGAGACCATCTTCATCCTACACCTCCTATGAATTGATAAACCTTAGGTCATCTACTTGAGGGAAATTTGCTACTGTCCTACAAACCTCTGCACTTGGAGGCCCAACAACGTCTATAAGAAGAAGGTTGTGTAGTAGACATCAATCATCACCGTCAACACGCCGTCGTGCTGACGTAACTCTCCCGTGAAGCTCTGCTGGATTGGAGTTAGTGAGACGTCATCGAGCTAAACGTGTGTTGAACTCAGAGGTGCCGTGTGTTCGGTACTTGGATCGGTCGGATCGTGAAGATGTTCGACTACATCAACCACGTTCTCATAACGCTTCCGCTTACGGTCTACGAGGGTACGTGGACGATACTCTTCCCTCTCGTTGCTATGCATCACCATGATCTTGCGTGTGCGTAGATTTTTTTTAAATTACTACGTTTCCCAACAGAATGGAGTCTTGTGATAACCCACAAGTATAGGGGATCAATTGTAGCATTTCTCGATAAGTAAACCCAATGAGGAGCTAAAGGTAGAACAAATATTCCCTCGAGTTTTATCAACCACTGATACAACTCTACGCACATTTAACGTTCGCTTTACCTAGAACAAGTATGAAACTAGAAGTACTTTGTAGGTGTGAAGGGATAGGTTTGAAAGATAATAAAGAACACGTAAATAAAAGCTAGGGACTGTTTAGATAAAGAAACAACTAAGTTAGTTTTAATAGAGAGCTTTTTGTCACAAGAAATTTATTTGTCCCTAGGCAATCGATAACTAGACCGGTAATGACTATTGCAATTTTATATGAGGGAGAGGCATAAGCTAATATACTTTCTCTACTTGGATCATATGCACTTATGATTGGAACTCTAGCAAGCATCCGCAGCTACTAAAGATCATTAAGGTAAAACCCAACCATAGCATTAAAGTATCAAGTCGTCTTTACTCCCATACGCAAACAACCTACTTACTCAGGTATGTGCTTCTGTCACTCACGCCACCCACCATAAGCGAATCATGAACATATTTCAAACCCTACAACAGGGATCCCTCATGCTTGCGCGACATAGGACATCACCAATAATAAAACATACAACTCAAACCAATCATGATCATCAATCAATCGATAGGACAAAGCGGATCTACTCAAACATCATAGGATAGCCATACATCATTGGGAAATAGTATATAGCGTTGAGCACCATGTCTAAGTAGATATTACAGTGAGAAGAAGGGATGTTACACCGCTGCATAGAGGGGGAGGATTGGTGATGACGGCGGCGAAGTTGTTGGTGTAGATCGTCGTTACGATGATGGCCCCGGCGGTGTTCCGACGCCACCAGGAGAGAAGGGGAGAGAGAGCCCTCCTCCTTCTTCTTCCTTGGCCTCCCCCTAGATGGGAGGAGGATTTCCCCTCTATTCCTTGGCTTCCATGGCGGTGGAGGGGTGGGAGCCCCTTCGAGATTGGATCTCTCTCTCTCTCTCTCTCTCTCTCTCTCTGTTTCCTTCTGTTTCTGCGTTCTGTTTTCTGGCCTTTCACTGTTTCTTAAATTACCGGAGATCCATAACTCCGATTGGGCTGAAATTTTAACGCAATTTTTATCCGGATATTATCTTCGTTGCGGCGAAAGAAGGGCACCAACCGCCTTACGGGTGGCCACAAGCCTTCCAGCCGCGCCCTAGGTAGTGGGGCGCGCCCCTAGGGTTTGTGGGCCCCTCGGGCATCATTTCTGTTGATTCTTTTTCCCAAAAATCACAAATATTCCAAAATAAATCTCCGTAAATTTTATCGCGTTTGAACTTCGTTTGGTATGGATATTTTGCGAAACCAAAAACATGCAACAAAGAGGAACTGGCACTGGATCAATATATTGGATTTGAGATCACTTGATGTATGTCCTGCATGTGGATACCCGTGGTGACAGTGGGGTATTCTATTGAGTCACTTGATATATGTGCTGGTAATCAACTTGCGGATTCCTGTGGATACATTAGGGTAATCTAGGCATAAAGGTTGATACACATTTTCATCCTACTTTCTCTTATAGGAACTTCGGAGTGATTCTTTATCGCGCGTTGAGGGATTGTTATGTGATTTAATTATTTTAGTACTATTGAGATATTGCACTAGTGAAAGTTCGAACCCTAGGCCTTGTTTCTAAGCATTGAGACACCGTTTTTACTCACTTTTGTTACTTACCACCTTGCTATGTTATTATTTCAGATTACAAAAACATATATCTACTATCCATACTGCACTCGTATCACCATCTCTTCGCCGAACTAGTGCACCTATATAATTTTCCATTGTATTGGGTGTTTTGGGGACACAAGAGATTTCTTGTATTTGATTCTAGGTTTGTTTGAGAGAGACCATCTTCATCCTAAACCTCCCACAAATTGATAAATCTTAGGTCATCCACTTGAGAGAAATTTGATGTTGTCCTACAAAACTATGCGCTCGGAGGCTAAACAGAGTCTACAAGAATGAAGTTGTGTAGTAGACATTCAATCAGATGAAAATATGTCAGCAAGAAAGAATGAGCTAAATGAGATCGAGGAGGAGAAGTGGAGGTCCGAGTTAAATCGGTCTATGAGGCATGCATGACAAAGATCGTGAAGAGGGTGACAATTTTTTTAGCAAATGTAGGCTTGCTCTTGAGGAGGAAATGTTGAAGGTAGAGGCCGAGGAGGAAATAAACAAGAGCAAAGAGCGAGAGGCAAGGATGATGTCCATGGATGCATGAAGCATGTACAAGAACTGAAGAGCCTATGGGAGCTCACTCGTGTTGTGAGATACACACTTCGGTGGAGGTAGTGGGACTGACAATTCAAGGAGGGGGTGGGTGGGTGGGTTGCACTTTGTTCTTTGTTCTTGCATTTGACGATCGATGTTATGATGAACAATTTTGGGTGAAATGATGTGTATTTTGATTCAATTCATGTGCAAATTTGACTGGAATTTGAGTTGTTAGATTTGGAAACAGAGATTTTGAAATGTGTGTGGTCAAAATTGAATTAATATGATGGGGAATACACTGGAGCTGGTCTTAAATGCAAAAGGAGAGTATAATTATTGAAGGGGAAAATATTGAGAGTTAAGTTGGGATCTTCCGGTTCACAACCTTTTAATACTTATAATTGTTCTAACTAAGGCTTTTAATAAGTGTCTTTTAGCAGTTAAATTTAGGATTTTCTTTGAAAGGGATCATAAATCCTTGGGATGATGCACACACACATTTTTTTAGTAAAAACTATGCCAAGTAAAGCCAAACATTAGCGTCGAACAAACCAGCTTGCGAAAAAATACAAAAAGAAAAGAAAAGGAAAATTTGAGCCATCCATAAAGGAGGCTCAGAACAACATGTGTAAAATTCTGCCGCGAATCCGTGAGTCGGTCCACTAGTCAAGTGACTTATGAGCTATAAATGTTTTCAAAATGAAATCACCGCTCACACACTGATATTGTCTGATCCAACCATATGTCAGACTAGAGCGATCAACCCAAAAGCAGATACTCGAACCAACACCCCAAAAGGTAACGACGTGTATACGTCGACATTAACTGATCAAGCTAGATTCGTCAAGTCTCAAATTAGAGGGAATACAACTACGACGTCAGCTGTCGTAATTGTCATTCACCACTCTACCAACCTACACACACATATAGCTAGCCAATCGAAGGAGAAATCGACAGAAGTGAAGGCACCATCACATCGCTTCAAAACATCGCCTTGCCGTCATCTCACTGATGGTTGTCATGCAGG
The DNA here is from genome assembly GCA_034509565.1 of Triticum monococcum. Lineage (NCBI taxonomy): Eukaryota > Viridiplantae > Streptophyta > Magnoliopsida > Poales > Poaceae > Triticum > Triticum monococcum. Next base: position 578,474,537 of record CM067847.1, read on the forward strand.
ACACAATAGTGCCTCACGGTCGTCACCGCCGAGAAACCACTCCGCAAGGGTTCGCCAGTTGTGAGGGAGAAGGCGAGATGCCTCACACATCTCCCCGCCAAACCAAGCCAACACCCGATGCATCGCACCATATCTGCATATGATCCCCATCAGCACACCATATCGGTCTTTTGGTTGCAGAGCATGCACTTCTACACGGGCGCGTTGCAAAGGCCGGCAGTAGCACCTGCGAGAAGACGAGGGCAAAAAGGGACAAGCTGGGGGGTGCTAGGGTTTCCCCCAGAGTCGCGTAAGCAGCGATCAGATAAGATCTGTTAGAGATGCTCCTGACATCTAACTTGCCCTAAATCTCTTCGCTCCTCCGTGTACCCCTGTCGTGCGTATCCCGTAACGAACCCCAGTGGGACGCCAGCAGTCCAGCACTCGTTCGTGCGTCCCGTTCTCCACGGACCTACACCTGGCTGCCGCTGTCGCTTCCACCAGCCAACATCACGAGTTCACGACGACCTCGACGTGCCATGCCATGAGTACACCACACATGGAGGCTCTCACCTCACCAGCAACGAGTTGACAAAAGGCCACGCCCAGCCTGGCGCAGCATCCTGCCGTACTCAACGGATTCAAAAATCAAAACGACCACTCGCGATCGTCTTAATCGAGCGATCGGAACGGAGAGAAACCCCAATCAACCGGCCCAGATGATGAAGGCGCGGCATCAATGCGGAGCAAGAGGCCAAACCCGACCGAGCCTCCTCCCCCCGTGCGCCGGCCCGCCCCGCTGTCCTACTCTACGCTACGGTGGGATGGAGATACGGAGGGGCCATGAATACGCCTCGGTCGCGAAATGGCGTATTCCGAAAGTTAATCGCGGGTTTAATTAGTAATCCATCTCTCACCGCTCCCATTCTCTCTCTCTAGTCGCCTCCCACCTCGCCCCCCGTTGCGTCCCCCCCCTCCTGCCTTCTCGCTCCGCCCTCCAATCCCCTACACGGCAGGCGAGGCGAGGCCAGCTCCCCCGCATCCCCGCCCGCCGCGCGAGAATCCCGAGGAGGGATCGGAGGACGGCCGCCTGCCCCTCCGCCAGCCAGCCAGCCAGCCACCCGGACTCGCCGCTCCCTCCCTCCCTCCCAGGTGAGCGACGCCGACGCCGACACCCCTTCCCCTCGGCCCGAGCTCCGGCGAGGGTCGGGCGCTAATGCTCCTAACGCTTCTTCCGCGTGCCGTGGTTTCTCCCCTCCCCTCCCCTCCGCTTTCTAGTACGAGTTTTGGATTTCTCTCCGTAATTTCGACGCGTTTTTTTCCTCTCTTCGTTTCGTGTTGCTGTTCGTACCTGACGGTGGATGAATTCGGCGGGTACTCATGCGTGACGCGGAATGCGGTTCGCCGGATTCCAGGGAGAAAAAATTGGGGGCACGGATTTCCTCGTCGTTTTTTTTGGATTTATTTACTATTGATCTTATTTCGCTCGCGAGATCACGGCCTCTGATCCCTCACCCCCCCGCAATTCTCAGGTCGAATTCGCCCCGGCGGCGTAGGAATCCCCGCAGGAATTCGCCCGAGATTTGATCGGGAGGAGACTCCAATGCGGGCCTCCGCGTAGCCGGAACCGGACCCCGCGCGTCGACAGGGCAGCAGGCCGCCGAGATGGCCCGTGCGCGGAAGCGCGACCGCCTGCGATGGAGCAAGCTCTACACCTTCTCCTGCTTCGGCCACCCACACACCGACGAGGCTGCCGGGCCCGCCGCCGTCAGCGGCAGCCCCGTCGGCGGCCCGGGCTTCTCGCGCATCGTGCACTGCAACAACTCCATCCTCCACCGCCGGAAGCCGCTCAAGTACCCCACCAACTACATCTCCACCACCAAGTACAACGTCCTCACCTTCCTCCCCAAGGCCATCTTCGAGCAGTTCCGCCGCGTCGCCAACCTCTACTTCCTCCTCACCGCCATCCTCTCGCTCACCCCGGTCTGCCCCTTCTCCCCCGTCAGCATGATCGCCCCCTTGGCCTTTGTGGTCGGGCTCAGTATGATCAAGGAGGCCCTGGAGGACTGGCGAAGGTTCATGCAGGACATGAAGGTGAACAGCCGCAAGGTCAGCGTGCACAAGGGTGAAGGTGAATTTGAGTTCCGACATTGGGAGGACCTTTGTGTTGGTGATGTGGTCAGGGTTGAGAAGGACCAGTTCTTCCCTGCTGATTTGTTGCTCTTGTCGTCGAGCTATGAGGATGGCATTTGCTACGTTGAGACAATGAACCTGGATGGCGAGACAAACCTGAAGCTCAAGAGGTCGCTGGAGGTTACTCTGCCATTGGAAGAGGATGAGACGTTTAAGGATTTCCGGGGAATCATAAGGTGTGAGGACCCAAACGCAAGCTTGTACACATTCATTGGTAACTTGGAATACGAGAGGCAGGTGTATGCCCTCGATCCGTCTCAGATACTTCTCAGGGACTCAAAGCTGAGGAACACAGCCTTTATCTATGCAGTGGTCGTTTTTACAGGGCATGACAGTAAGGTGATGCAGAATTCAACCGAGTCGCCATCAAAGAGGAGCAGGATTGAGAAAAAGATGGATTTGATCATATACATTTTGTTCACTGTTCTGGTTTTAATATCGCTCATCAGTTCGATTGGTTTTGCTGTGAGGATCAAGCTTGATCTGCCCAGATGGTGGTACTTGCAGCCTCAGAACTCCAACAAATTGGACGATCCAACACGCCCTGCTCTTTCTGGGATTTTCCATCTCATTACAGCACTCATTCTCTACGGGTATTTGATTCCGATCTCGCTCTATGTCTCAATTGAAGTTGTGAAGGTGGCACAGGCACATTTCATTAATCAGGACATTCATATGTTTGATGAGGAGACTGGCAATACTGCTCAGGCCCGAACTTCAAACTTGAATGAGGAGCTTGGCCAAGTTCATACGATTTTGTCAGATAAAACCGGCACTTTGACCTGTAATCAGATGGATTTCTTGAAGTGTTCAATTGCTGGGGTTTCTTATGGTGTGCGTGCGAGTGAAGTTGAAAGGGCTGCTGCAAAGCAGATGGCATCAGGCGCTGCTGACCATGATAATCCTGTGGAAGATGTATGGGAGAGTAATGAGGATGAAATCCAGTTAGTGGAAGGAGTTACCTTCAGCGTGGGAAAGACCCAAAAATCCTCGATAAAAGGCTTTAGTTTTGAGGATGACCGTCTTATGCAAGGGCACTGGACAAATGAACCAAATTCCTCCACGATTCTTCTGTTCTTCCGGATACTCGCTATTTGTCACACTGCAATCCCCGAGGTGAATGAGGCAACAGGTGCTCTTACTTATGAAGCAGAATCACCTGACGAGGGGGCTTTTCTTGTGGCAGCCAGAGAATTTGGATTTGAATTTTTCAAGAGAACACAAGCGAGTGTCTTCCTCAAAGAGAAATACACTTCGTCTAATGGCACAACTGAGAGGTTGTATATGTATTTCAAATTGCTGTTGTCCTTAGCTTTTCTATCTTCAGCTCAGAGTATTTAGCTTTCTGATTGCTATTTATTCATGTATCTTCATCTTCGATTGGGCTCTCTTAGGGAGTTCAAGATTCTCAATTTATTGGAGTTCAACAGCAAAAGAAAGCGAATGACGGTAATTATGAGGGATGAAGATAACCGTATTGTTCTTCTTTGCAAAGGAGCAGATACGTAAGATTCTATACCAAATATTTTTTGTTTTCTTATGCTTATGTTGTCAGTTAGTACATCAACATGTGCTGTCATCTGTGTTAGTCTGCTACTTTATTGATCATAGACTAAAAAGATGAAAATAAGAAAATGCTGCCAAAAGAGTAGCGTGTACACTCACACTCTGCTACTTTGTTGATCATAAACTAAAAAGATGAAAAATAAAAAAGTGCCACCAAAAGAGTAGCGTGCACTCTTGATTTCTGACTAGGTATTCTCTACATGGGCTGCTCATGCTTTAATCTGACTATCTTATGTTGTTTTTTATCCAACCGAGCAGCATTATATTTGATAGACTAGCAAAAAATGGAAGGTTGTATGAGCCAGATACAACCAAGCATCTCAATGAATATGGTGAGGCAGGCTTGCGGACGTTAGCGCTATCATACAGAATGCTTGAGGAATCAGAATATGAATCTTGGAATGCTGAGTTTCTTAAAGCGAAGACATCCATTGGACCTGATAGGGAATTGCAACTTGAGCGAGTCGCAGATTTGATTGAGAAGGAGCTGATCCTTGTTGGTGCAACAGCAGTTGAGGACAAACTACAAACAGGGGTAACAATGATCTGTTGATATGAGTTGTCATGTCGCTGATCCTGCTATCACGCTAGTAGCTGTTTTGACTTGTTGTGTTATTTCTCATATTCTATCAGGTTCCTCAGTGCATTGATCGCTTGGCACAAGCAGGTCTCAAAATCTGGGTTCTGACGGGCGATAAGATGGAAACTGCAATCAACATAGGGTAAGCTCTTTCGTAAAAGAGTTACTCTTAACAGTAATATTTGTAACCCTACGTGTGACAATGCGTCTTTCTTCTGAACATTTTGTTCATTTCTTCTTTGCAGATATGCATGCAGTTTACTTAGGCAAGGAATGAAACAGATATCCTTGTCCACAACCGCTGGTGACCAAGTAGCCCAGGATGCACAAAAGGTACCTTTGCACAGCATTTTCTCATATACTCCCTCCGTCCCTAAATATAAGTCTTTTTAGAGATTTCAATGCGGACTACATACGGAGCAAAATGAGTGAATCTGCACTCGAAAATATGTCTATATACATCCGAGTGTAGTCCTTATTGAAATCTCTAAAGAGATATTTAGGAATGGAGGGAGTACTATAGATGGATTTGGTCTATATGGTAGTCATCTTTGCTTTGCATTCGTCTTTGGAACCTGAGCAGGCTGCGAAAGAGAGTCTTATGTTGCAAATCGCCAATGCTTCACAAATGGTAAAGCTAGAGAAGGATCCTGATGCAGCATTTGCTCTTGTTATTGATGGAAAAGCTCTTACATTTGCTTTGGAAGATGACATGAAGCATATGTTCTTGAATCTAGCAGTAGAGTGTGCTTCTGTCATATGTTGCCGTGTGTCTCCAAGACAGAAAGCACTGGTAACCTCATCTATCGCCAATCCATGATCTGGGTTTTATACATAAGCCAATGCTGAGTTTGCTCATTTTCACGTTGCAGGTGACCCGACTGGTCAAAGAAGGCCTTGGAAAAACCACTTTAGCAGTAGGTGACGGTGCAAATGATGTGGGCATGATCCAAGAAGCTGATATTGGTGTTGGTATTAGTGGGGTCGAAGGCATGCAGGTCTGTCTAGACTATTACTATTCTCTTGGGAACTAGTGCATTGTGAGGAGATGTATTGATAGTTTAATTGTAACTGACGATGGCTTCTCTCTTTTGTCCAGGCTGTGATGGCGAGTGACTTTTCTATTTCCCAATTTCGGTTCCTTGAGCGACTTCTTGTTGTACACGGCCATTGGTGCTACAAGAGAATTGCCCAAATGGTGCCACTCAAAACGCTTCATTTGTTTGTTACATTCTGTTGAACTATATTGTTTCGAATATGTGGTACAATGTTTTCTGAGTCCTCTTCCATTGAATTGCAGATCTGCTACTTCTTTTACAAGAATATTACCTTTGGTCTTACAATATTTTACTTCGAAGCATTCGCTGGATTTTCTGGGCAATCAGTCTATGATGATTGGTTTATGCTGCTTTTCAATGTTGTTCTTACCTCTCTACCTGTTATATCACTTGGAGTATTTGAGCAAGATGTTTCTGCTGAAATCTGCTTGCAGGTATGTGACAGAATATTCGACTTACTTAAGCCTGTGACATATATGGCTTATATGAAATATAAACATGCTCGGAAAGGAAACACCATAAAGTGTGCTTCTGGGATGTGTTGTAATGGTGTGTTGCATTCTGTGACTGTTGCAGAAGATTCTCTTTATTTTGTTTATTTGCTTCATCCATATCAGTACGCTTCCGAAGTTGAAGCTAACAAAGGAGATATGAATAATGCGTCAAACTTTGTTTCATCAGCCACTACAATTGCAATTGATCCTGAATATAGTCCCATTTGGGGGTTAGGTAGTATTGCGCCACTGCCTAGTACCAGAATAACAACATTATGCTCATGACATTGCTATGCATGTTTAAGAGAAGTAACAAAGAAATTGTGAATACTCTAAAATTTACTCCATAAGTACTATCCATGTTTTTTCATGTTTGGGTTACACTTACACCTAAGTTTCTATCCTCTTTCAGTATGCTTGTTCATTTAATTCATGTGTGTGAATTTACCTTCCCTTTCCGTTGATATAGAATGTTGGAATTTTAGAAATATAGTTTGGTTTAATGTGCATTGAATTCCATTTCTTCATTCTTTTATTCAATAATAACATGAATTCACAGTTCTATGAATATCTACTTCAAGTATTTATGGATGAGTGATCCTAATGAAAGGCACAAGTCATTCTATGTACCTCCATTTAAATTTCTGTATGTGTTGGCCCTTTGCACCATAGGACTTCATCTGGATATCCACCAACTGATATGGCATAATTTTCACTTTGCAGTTCCCAGCGCTATATCAGCAAGGACCAAATAACCTTTTCTTTGACTGGTACCGGATTTTAGGATGGATGGCGAATGGCCTCTACTCATCTCTGGCGATATTCTTTCTCAACATCTGTATATTCTATGATCAAGCAATCCGCTCTGGTGGACAGACTGCCGACATGGCTTCAGTGGGAACCACCATGTTCTCCTGCATCATCTGGGCTGTCAATATACAGATTGCTCTGACAATGAGCCATTTCACGTGGATTCAACATCTGTTTGTGTGGGGCAGCATAGGGACTTGGTATGTCTTCATTATCACATACGGGATGGCTTTGAAGTCCAGAGACAACTTCCAGATTATGACAGAAGTTCTCGGGCCTGCTCCCATTTACTGGGCAGCAACCCTTCTGGTGACTGCTGCTTGCAACATCCCCTACCTGATTCACATATCCTACCAGAGATCATGCAATCCACTTGATCACCATGTGATTCAGGAGATCAAGTACCTACGGAAAGACGTCGAAGACGAAACAATGTGGAAGAGGGAACGGTCTAAGGCGAGACAGAGGACCAAGATTGGTTTCACCGCAAGGGTAGACGCAAAGATTAAGCAGCTCAAGGGGAGGTTGCATAAGAAAAGCCCGTCGTTAACCATCCATACTGTAGCGTAGAACACCTCTGAGTCATCTGGTAGTCTCGTCGACAGTAGTTGTCGTCTTACTTGCTCCTGCAAGGCAGCGGTTTTTGGCTTCACCGAGTGATAAGGCGATTTTTTCTCTTTGTCCAGCCTAATTTTTTCTTTCAATTTGTTGCTGTTCCTTTTCTTGTCCATTTGTGTAAGAAATGTTGGGTTGTAATTGGTGGCCTTACCCCCCAAGTAGAAGTTCTGAAGCCAGCCGTGTAAAAAGTATAGCTCCTTTCAGTTGGAAGAGACAAACCTACCGAGATAGCTGACAGTATATGTATATCTGCAATTTTGACTATCCTTGTGACTGTTATCTGCGATGCTATCCTACCGAGATAGCATTGCCCCTTCGTACTGAACAGAACCGAGCATTGTATTCTTCTTTTTTTTGACTTGCGAGCATTGTATTCTTGGTTGCTCATTGTACTAGACTTTCCTATACGACAGTGTTAGTTAGCATTCATACAATTAGCAGAAACCGTATCTAACATGGTGCGGAAAATCACTGCGCGCAGCATAATTTGGAAAAAGACAGTCTTCTCTCTTCCGCATCGAGTTGCTGATGCAGTTTGCTTCCATTGCTAATGATCCATTTACATTTACATTATCTATCCATAATGCTGGCCACTGATAACATATTTAGCGGCTACAGTATGTGTGTGTCAATTGTGTATATATATGTATCATACTGTATACAATAATCATCCTAATGTCAATTGTGTATATATATGTATCATACTGTATACAATAATCATCCTAAGAGCGGAAGTAGTGCGGTTGTGTGGATCGCCAGATAATTGGAGACACTCTCTACTTACATGCAGCATGGAGTAAATAGCAAAAAACTACTAGTTTACAGGTTAGGGTTCCAAAAATCTATCACTTTTTAATTTTTCTCAAAAAGCTACCAAACAAGCGCTCGGCTGTTTCAAAAAACCCAAAACGCCCGTGACTAGCGATTTAACCGTTTTTATGACGGATTGGGCCCACCTGTCAGCCCATGTGGCCTCCGCGCTCACGGCGCGGCCGTTAGCCCATGCGGTCCGGTCGGACATTCAGCGGTTCAGGCATGGCTAGGCAGCTCTAGCTTCCCAGCGCAGCGGTCGCCGCGGCCATCACCGCCCGTGGCTTAGGTGGATGGAGAGAGCTCAGATCCGGAAGTCCGTGCTGCTAGGGCAGTGGTCAAGTGCATCCACGCGGATCCAGATGGCGGCCATAGGTGGGCGTCTGCGTTTGGTGGAGTGAGATAAGAAATTTCAGTAGCAGTTACAGTTTTAGTTGAGATTTTAAAATTAGTGTTAGAAGATGATAGTTTAGGTTAGGAAAAAAGTACTTTAGTTAGGTTTAGAAGATAGTGCAGTATTGCGAATGTGCATTATTGGGAATGATGGTGCAGTATTTAGAAGATAGTGCAGTAATTGTTTGTTGGCATGCTTATGCATTTTAGTAATGTTCAGCACATTTCATCATTGTTTTAAGCTTCAGTTAATTGAAAAATAAATGTTTGTCAATTAAATCTCCTACAACTTAGATGAAGACATTTGGGAAATGAGGCTGCATTTCCAAGGAACAGATAATATGGAGAGAAAGTATTCAGTTTCTTCAGATATCAGTTATCTGACCATATTAGCATTGGCTGAGCTGGAGGGGTATGGAATGGAGGCTTTTCTGACTTATGTAAAGGAAGAGGGAAAGGGCTTGGAGGGGGTGGAGGTCCTGGATAGTGAGGAGGCATTAGAGGAAATGCTTGACTTATTTGTTGATAAGAAGATCATGAACATCATTGTCAGAAAGCCTACTGGTCCAAGCCCAGCAGATGTTAATATGGATCACAGCTTGCTTGAGGAACAGATTCCCATTAGTAATGTTGGTGAGCAAGTTGTTTATAGTGTTTCCCAACAAGGTGTATTGTATCCACTCCAGAATGCAACTTTGGCACCAGAAATCCCTGAGGAGCCCTATCTTAACACACAACATAGTTGTAATTTGAACAAGGGGAAAAATGTTGTGGAAGAAGAAGAAGATGTAGAAGTAGAACATGAGGAAGATGAAGATGAAGATGAGATGACAAATCTTCTTCAGATTTTGAGTTTTTTAGGGGTGATTACAAAGGGCAGACAATATCATACAAGGCTTGGTGTAGGGGTGAAGATGAGGCTGGCACAGGGACAAGTCATAAGCCTAGGGAAGAGGAAGATACTGCAGAGCACTATTGTGGAGCTAACTCAGAACCATCAGAGTTTTGGGAGGAAGACCAAATCCTTTCTGAACATGAAGAACCCTCATTTGTACCAGAGAAAGGAGCAAAGAAGCTTAAGCCTGTCAAAAAACCAGGCCTAACTAGCAAGTCAGACAGTGAGCCTGAACACATCAAGTTTGAAGATTTTGTGCCTGAACCTGATGAATACTACTTTCCAGGTGATTTTGGACTTAGTGATGAAGAAGAAGTTCCAAGGTTGCCTTATGGTAGGGAGAGAAGGTTGAAGAAGAGGAAGGAGAGGAGGTGGTATGATCCATCAGTCCTGCACATGAGCAGTTTGCATTGCATTTGTGCTTCCTAAATGTTGTGGAGTTCAGAGAAGCACTAAGAAATTTCCATGTCAGGACACTTAGGAATTTTGAGTATCACAGAAATGAACCAACTAGGGTTATTGCTTGGTGCTCTGATAGAAAGCAAGGTTGTCAGTTTTACATAGTGGCATCTAGAATAGCTAATGAGTCAACTTTCAGCATCAAGAAGATGAATTTGGATCACACTTGTGGAGCAAGTGGAGAGAGCACCAAGGTTACAGTCAATTGGGTTGCTAAGGTTTGTGAGGATACCATTAGATCAAACCCTGGATCTGGTGTTGAGACAATTATGTCATACACAAACAAAACATTTGGTGTTCATGTGCCTAAAAGCTTGGCATATAGGGCAAGGAAGCAAGCACTTGAAGTTGTGCAAGGAGATCACAAACTCCAATATCACAGACTAAGGGACTATCTCCAGTGTGTGCTAGATACTAATCCAGGCAGTAGATGCATAGTGACAACATAAGAGGACCTAGAAAATCCAGCTCCTACTCCCAGGTTTCACTACATGTTCTACTGCCTTTTTGCATGCAAGGAGGGCTTTCTAAATGGATGCAGGCCATTCATAGGTACATGATCCTTACACATATATCTAAGATGGTTGCATTCATGTTATTTACAACTAATGTGATCATATTTTCAGGTTTAGATGGTTGCTTCATCAAGCTCAGCACTGGACAATAGATATTGGCAGCTATTGGCAGGAATGGGAACAACAACATCTTCCCCATTGCATTTGGTGTTGTTGACAAGGAAGAGACAGACAGTTGGACATGGTTTCTCACACAACTTAGAACTGTTATTGGGAGTGGGAACAAGTTTGGCAAGTACACAATTATGTCTGACAGACAAAAGGTATGCGCTCCCACTACAAAAAAAGACACATCCGTGACATTTTGGGCCGAACGAATTTTTTTTCTGTCATACATATGACACTTCTATGACGATAATTGTGACAAAACCCGGTATCATCATAGATGTCGTGGGCTCCTACTTCTATGACAAAAAATCATGATAGAAAATGGGCTTTTCGTCCTGGGCGGGCCAGAGACGCAGCTGCATGACATTCTTTGGGCCGTCCATAACGGAAAAAACCATGGTAGAAGCGAGGGCAAGGAAAATTTCGGGGAGTTCCCGATTACGGTGGGAGGTCGGGGGCTGAGCGATGCGCGTTTCTCTCGTACACGTACGCGCGTGTGTGCGAGGCGTTGGCTCTAACTGAACCCGAGCGAGGCGTTGGGCTCTAACTGAACACGAGCGATTGCACTGCAGGCTACGTGTTACTGAACCCGAGCGATCGATCGATGGCTGTTAACTGAACCCGATCGAGTGATTCCTTCGCTACTGCTGCTAACTGAAGTCGATCGATTGGATGAACAGTGAGTGTTGCGGGGCGGAGGGGGGGGGTTGGATGAACAGTGAGCGGTGACGTTGCCTCTGGATGAACAGGACCCCGTGGTGTGGAGGGCTAGATGAACAGTAGACGGTGGAGGGGTGCCCGTGGAGGGGTGGTTGAACAGGACCCCGTGGTGTGGAGGGCTGGATGAACAGTAGACGATGGAGGGGTGGTTGAATAGTAGCCGGTGGAGTAGCGCGCGGTGGAGGCTGGATGAACGGTAGCCCGTGGAGGCTGGAGGAGGTCGACGGTGGAGATAAACAGTATCCCGTGGAGTACCGTTTTGCGGTACGCCACACCACTCCCAATGAACAGGACCCCAGTTTTGACCGTAGGAGGTCCGTTTCGTCCGTTTTGCGGTACGCCGCACCCCTCCCGATCAACAGGACCCCCGTTTCGACCATAGGAGGTCCGTCTCGTCCGTTTTGCGGTACGCCACACCCCTCCCGATTAACAGGACCCCCATTTCGACCATAGGAGGTCCGTTTCCTCCGTTTTGCGGTACGCCAGACCCCTCCCGATCAACAGGACCCCGTTCCGAACGTAGGAGGTCTGTTTCCTCCGTTTTGCGGTACGCCAGGCTTCGTTTCCATCGCCTGTTCTGTCCAAACCCTCCCGATGAATACGACCACGCATTCCGTTCCGACCCAGCCGGTTGGCTCCCACGCGTTCCGTTGCCTCCCGATGAACACGACGCATTCCGTTCCCTTTCCATGAACACGACGCATTCCGTTGCCTCCCCATGAACACGACGCATTCCGTTGCCTCCCCATGAACACGACGACGACGTTGTTTCTCCGTTCTGACCCAGCCATGTACACGAGCCCTGGCCGTACGTATGCGCGAGTAGGCGTTCGAGACCCTGCCCGTATGTACACATACATGGCCGTATTTTCTTTCTTGCACCCTGGCCGCTGTACGTACGTGTACATGCTACGTGCGCGCCTCTACTACGACACGTGCGCACCTCTACTACGACACGTGCGCACCTCTACATCGATCAGTATGTACGTACACATTCGCGACCAGAATGACAACGCTACGTACGCTTCGATCAGGTGGGTCCCGACTGTCAGACACTTCCTTGCCTGCGAAGATGTAGCTGGTGGGTCCCAGTAGTGAGGGGGGCGAATCGTTTTGTTTTTTGTCCGGACGCACTTCCTTGCGTGCGAAGGTGTAGCTGCTGGGTCCCAGCAGTCAGGGGGGCGAATCGTTTTTTTGCCCGGACGCACCTCCTTGCGTGCGAAGGTGTAGCTGGTGGGTCCCAGCAGTCGGGGGGCGAATCATTTTTTTCGAACGCACTTCCTTGCGTGCGAAGATGTAGCTGGTGGGTCCCAGCAGTTAGGGGGGCGAATCGTTTTTTTGGACGCACTTCCTTGCGTGCGAAGATGTAGCTCATAGGTCCCAGCAGTCAGGGGCAAATCATTTTTTCGCGAAATACGGTGGCCCGTCCGGTGGGTCCCCGATGTCAGGTGGAGGAATAATTATTTTGCACGTAATAAGGAGGCACTTCCTTGCGGCTGCCGTGGACCCAGCTGTCAGCCTCTCCATGTACAGTCCACGTCCGATGAAAGTCGTTCCTTGACCACGTTGACAACGTCGCACTGAGAGCACCAGGGTGGTGGACGACGGCGAGGCCTAGGAAGGGGACGACGCGGAGCCGGGGAAGACGCGGCAGTGGATGCACACGCGAAGAGGAGTACGAGGGTTCACTGGTTCAGCTGCGCTGCCGTCGCCACAGAATAACAGGGGGTGTGGGTGAGTGGATGGATGGCCTGGCCAGCGGTGGGAGTAGTAGGGGGCGGTGAGGCCTCCGCGGCAGCACAGCCGGCCACGGGAGGCAGGAGCAGGCGGCACGACCGGCGCTGCTTTGGGCGGCTGGAGCAAGAAGACCAGAGGTTGAAGAAGCACGACGGTCGTTGGATGGACATCGTACGGTCACTGCAGCTAGAATCATTTATATTGACTAAGTTGACAAAGCCCTTGGTACGTCAACTTAATAGGCCCATAGGTCAACTTCCAAAACGGTGCGCCCCAGATGTCAGGGGGAGGAATCATTTTTTGGGCGGGTGAAGTTAGAATATTCGAGATTGAAGAAGAAGCACGTCATCCGTTGGATGGACATTCAACGGCCACTGCTGCTAGAACCGTGTGTTGACTATAAGTTGACAAAGCCTTGCATACGCGTCAACTCTGTTTTTTGGGATGCGTCAACTTAGTAAGGCCAGAAGTGTGTGGCAGAGAACTTATAGCCCATTTGAGATTTGTAAGAATGTGTAGCCCATTTTTGAATTCTAATAGAATTTACTACAGCTCATTTACAGTTTGTTAAAAGTACAACCCATTTCAACCAACCGTTCAAAACAGAATTCAATAAAATTTCCCACATTTTGATGGGATCCGAAATATTTTTATCCCAAAATTTCTAGTTAGATTAAATACAATTTTAATATAAATTTATATTACGTAAAAATCCAATGAAACATTGCCCTCATAACAATTAATGAAATTAAAATTTTCAATATTCAAAAATAATATTTTATAAAATAATCATGTGTTTTGTGCATTTTTCTAAATTACTGCCTAGTTTTTATAATTACATCCCATTTATTATTTCTTAAAGCTCATTTTCTTGTTAAGCCTAATGCATCCCTCCTAGGAAAGATTTGCAGCCCAGCGGGGCGGAGAATAACAACTTGACCTTACCTGGGTATTCCTAAAAAAAGTATAGTTGGGCTAGCCATTTTCAGCTTGAAAAAAATTAATATCTGGGCTGGATATCTGGCTAGGCTAGACGGGCCACAACCCGCCCAGTTAATACCTGCAACAATGTTTTCGTTGTTGTTCAGAGGAGAAAAATTAATATCTGGGCTAAATATCAAAAAACTCTGCAGTGCTCACACCTCAAAAACACAAATACTGCTCAAGCTGCTTGGTCCCAGCTGTCGGTCGCTTCTTGTGCAATTCTCTCGTTTATTGATTAGGAGTACTACATAGGTTCACAATGGTGTGGGACCGTGATGTCAGGAAACCAGAAGAAAGCAAAATAAATTATATATATATATATATATATATATATATATATATATATATAAGGAGGCACTTGCGTACGTGAGGCTATGGACCTGGTGGGTCCCCATTGTTATGCTCTCCAAGTAAAGTCATCTCCTCGCCCGCACGCGCTATCCGCCTGAAACAGTCAGCGCCGCCCGCCCCGCTTCCCGGTGCAGGCGATTGCTCCGCCTTCAAACGACACAAGTGTCGTCCGTCCGTCCATATGCCACCCACATTAATGATACGCGGTTGTCGAGGCGGCTATTCTGGCGCCACATGTTCGTCCCTCCGCACGCCCACCATTGCTATATGAACTGCTGCGCCGGCCATAGCCGCAGTCATCCGCATCCGTTCCCTTTCTCCTGTCCACACCACTACTGCCCACCATGGCTTCCTCGCACTCCAGCGCTCTTCGGGACAGGCGGACAACGGACCACAAGGAGATGGGAGCCATTGCTGCCGACCGGCTGACCGGCAGGCAGCTGGAGGACGACGACGTCCCAATGGAGAACATGGTAGTCGATGATCCGGCGCCAACCCCCTCCTCCGCGCCATCCTCGCCGGTCATTGCACCATGACCATCGGCGAGGCCCGTGCCCAATATATGGACAGGGTGAGGCAGATGCGTGTGGAGCAGTTCTGGGAGACGCCGGCCGACGCCGCCTACAACCACCATCTCCTCCAGGAGCGCCTGCAGGCGGAGGAGCAGATCGCCGTGGAGCGGGCGGAGCAGGAGGCGCTGCTCGACTCGCACCGCTCTACCCGCAAGGGCCGCCTCGAGCGCTGGCGGTACCGCATGCAGATGGCGGAGGCTGCGGCCGCCTACAAAGAGGCTAGCAAAGAGGGCGATGAAGCGGGCGAGGTGCTATTTGGCGAGACCGAGTACGAGGCAGAGGACAATGCCGGCTCCGACGAGTCCCCGCTCCGCTGGCGTCGACGAGGCCCTGCTCCGCCGAGGCCCCGCAGCGCCAACAACGAGGCAGAGGACACCACTGGCTCTGCCCAGGCCCCGTCCCGCCAACAACGAGGCAGAGGACATCGCCGGCTCAGCCGAGGCCCCACCCTGTCGGCAACGAGACAGAGGACATCGCCGGCTCCGCCGAGGCCCCGCCCCGCTACCAACGAGGTCGTGCCACACAAAAAACGAGGAAGAGTAGAACACGGTAGGTCGCCGCCGCTCGGGTCCAAGTAAGGCCACCGCTGCTACCCTCCGGTTGAAGCTAAGCTAGGCGGGTTGACCATTGACGGCCGGTTAGCTTCTTGGCGGTGACATGGAGTCGGAGAGCTCCGCTGGAGAAGAACGCTGCTTCTATTTAACTGCTGGTGCAGTTGGCTGACTGGCACGTGGGCCCAACAGGCCACATGTCAGTTATACAACTGCACCTGCAGTTAAGTCACTGAAGCTTCTGTTCGGCTCAGCGGGACACAGGTGGGTAGCTTCAGTTAATTAATTATACCTCTAGCGCACCCCTTTTTAGTTGAAGAATGTATGAAATGTAATGAAATCCGGCATGTTTATATGAAATCCGACTGTGTATGAATGAATTTATTTCGATTAGTTCGAATTCCTGTATCACTAGCATTGGATGAACATGCAAAACAATATGTACTAGCATTATTCCCAGGGTGATCACCTCGTTTGCAGCAGTTTCACATGTACTCCCTCCGGTCCTTTCTAATGTGCATACAAGTTTTGTCTGCAGTCAAAGTATCTCTACTTTGACCAATCTTGTACAAAAAAGTATGCACTTTCACAATGTGCGAAGTAAAAAGGAACAGAAGGAGTACAAAGAGTTTGAGCAGCTTTTTAGCATTTCTGTACATTGCAATCAAACACACAGGCCTGGCAATTCATAGAGAACATTCAAAACAATCGATGATTATGCATCTCAGTGACTCACATGTCAAAGGCAATATTTACTTCACAACTAAAGAATAAAGAAAAAATTGATCGACGCTGCTGACAGCAAAGGGCGTCCCATTCGAAAATATCAAACACATGTCTTGCTAAAATCAATGAGCAAAATTTGACAAGGTTGTCCCATTCCAAAATATCAAATGCCTACGATTGTGGAATGGGCAGGGTTTGCCATCAGTTCGGACATTAACATGGCACCTTGTGCTAAAAAAACCAGCTGTTCTTTTTGTGCAGTTCCACCAAAATCAACCAAATTCGTGCGTAGCTTGTATGATTCCGCCCTTATATGTTGCAATGCCTTGAACTTATCGGCACCTTCTTTCTTGTGGTGGAAATGAATGATTCGATGTATTCATGAACATTTTGTGCAGTTCCCATTGAAATCAAGCTGAGCACCCCTGTTTTCACAAATACAAAAAAGTGATTAGTATAAAGCAAACTGTACTATGAATTGACAGTTTCAACAGGCACATACATGGTCCATGTAGAGCACACTTTTAGAAAAATGGAACTCACCAGAAAGAATCCTAGACCAACATTGCACTCACGCATCACAGCAAAAAAATGGAGATTTGTCGGTCCTTCTGAGCTGAAGTTAGTTTGGTCTTGTGGGGAGTAATGTAACCATCCTTCAACTGCTCCTTCTGATGAGAAGATAGATAGGGCTTCTTCATCCTGGCATAATCGGAACTAGTCACTTCACGTACTCCATATTATTCTTCAGAGGAAGATGATCCTGTTGTGCAAAGACAAGAGGATTACTAAATGCTAGCATCCCTGTTTGCTCAAAAAAGGAAAGGAAATATTAAAACAACACAGATGAAGCACTTCTCAAGGACAATACCACTTTTTCATGACAGTATCTAAACAGTAGCACAACGCCAATAGAGATGACAAAGCTCAATCATATGGATGAAATCAGTGGGCGAGTACCAACCTTTGTCAGGAGGCTTATTGTGTAGAGCATACAAATGAAGCACTTCTCTGGAACCATCTGTTGCTATCTACGGTGGTAGCCATGCTTACTATATACTCCTCGATTAGTTTAATGTTTCCAACATCTTCTTGTGCAGTTCCACTAAAATATATGGTATCTTCAAAGAAGATCCCTGTTTGCACAAGTAGAGATAATTACATATTACATTAAGAGTGGCATCAAATCAGTGGAAAAACAATTGCTCGTTCCAGCCATAGCAATAAATTAAGATGCAAAACTATATCATTACTTGTGTCATCACAGTTCCAGTGCTTCATTACAGCACCGGGAGTTGATTTTTGTTTTTCTTCCACTTGTTCTTCCCCTTCATCACTTGGTTCAATAACAGACAACCTTCGCCTTCAATGTAAGATTTGGCATGTCAATTAGGGAGCACAAGTATAGTACTAAACTTAATTTTTTGATGAAAGTGGAAAAATACAAGCCAGCAGTTGTGAAATATCCTTATCTTACCTCAATGGGATATTACGGTGCCCATACAGATTGGAAGTCTTGTCTCCATTTGTGCAGTTCACTAAAATCAAGCAACATTATCGTACAAGTAGCACAACATATGAAAGCACACTGCAGAATCATGTGAAAGAAGGCTAGTACTAACCTCTCATGATGCGGAATTCAAACAACTCACAAGAAGAAGATCTGAACCAAATTCGCCTTAACGGATAGGAAGTAGGATCTCCTCTTGTGCAGTTCCACTAAGATCAAGCAGTCAAGCAACGTTGCGGTGTGACATTTTGGTTGAACTGCACAAAACACTCTTAAAACAAAAGTGTTTTGTGCAGTGCAATAAAAGGTCACAATGGCAACGAGGTGAAGTAGATAACCCTATTTACACAGAGGTGCAAAGGAAATAATTAGTGGTCAATAACGGTGGATGACACAGAAGCCAACAAAAAGAAGCATCTACCTTATCTAAATGGGGAAGAAAGCAAGATAGTAGCATTTCTCAAACGGTGGCATTGATTAATATTAACATAGAGATTATATTAACAATAAAATTCGTTAAACATGTAATTTGCTTTTAACTGTGGCATTGCATCAATTTTCCAGCGGCATTATTAGAGGGTGTTTGTTTACAGGGACATTTTGGTGTAGGGACTAAAAAAACTCCGTGTCAGTCCCATCTAAACCAAACAGGAGGGACTTTTAGGGACTAAAAGTGGGCATTTGGGACTAAAGAAAGAAGACCCCGAGGGAGTCTTTTTGGGACTTTTTCCAATAGTTGCCCCTGCCACGCATCACACCTTGTCTCTATTAGTTCATTACTAGGGGTAACATGGTCTTTTAGCATGTCATTTAATAACCTCTAGTCCATGTTTAGTCCCTGGAACCAAGCGAGTAGGGACTAGGGAGTTTTTAACCAAACAGGGCCTTAGATTAACAACAGCTAATGAGTTGCACGGGACAGTGGACGCACCAGCACCATGTGCATCTACCGATGTACTGTGGTCATGCACAGTCTGTTACAACAAAGAACAAACAACCAAGGAGCATATTTGTGTTGGTCCCAGTTTTGTTATCTTTAGACACCTTTCCCTATGTGAGCGCAGCAAATCTAGTCCTGCTCAAACTCTACAGCCTTGTCCCTTCCTTTCCTTTTTGAACTAGTACTTTCGCCCCTTCCTTTCCTCTTTGGACCACGTCTTAGATTTATGCGATACAATTTTCCCCACTACTTTCCCCCATTCCTTTCCTCTTTGAACCACGTCCTAGATTCATGCTATACAACTTCCCCCCTTCATTTCCTCTTTGAACCACGTCCTAGATTCATGCTATATACAACTTTTCCCACTACTTCCCCCACTCCTTTCCTCTTTGAACCACATCCTAGATTCATGGTATACATGCAGCTAGAGCAATGCATGTGGAGTAAGTAAATTATACCTTAAGGTTCTTGGGGCGTGGTTCGGTGGGCGACGGGACGGCGGCAAAGAAGAAGGGGTCGGAGGCCCTCCCGCACCGCAGCTGGGTGGAAAGTGAGCAGCTGCGTCGGTAGTCCCTCGCCGACGGCGACAATGTTAAGCCTCCTTCCCTTCCTGGTGGACGGATCCTGCCAGCTCTTTGAGCAGCAGTGAGGGGAGAGAGAGGCCAACGAAGTCTTGTTTAGATCTGGAGAGGGCGAGAGAGTGTGAAGAGAGCAACTACAAGCGCTGATGCTCCAGCGGGAGAGGGCGAGAGAGTGTGAAGAGAGTAACTACAAGCGCTGAGGCTCCACCGTGTATATATATACTGGAGAGAGAGTGTGAAGCGTGCAAACCCTAGAAAACATTTTGACCAGTCAAAGAATCCTCCTGGCACAAATTATGCTCAAGTGTAGTTATCGAACCCGAGACCTCAAGTTTGATGAGCGAACAGGCTAACCAGCTGCACAACCCTCTCGTTATGTTCAACGAGAGGGAAATAACCTTTTATACATTCCTGCATTCGTGTGACAAGCATGCCTTGTTTTTTTTGTGTGTGTGGGAGTCATTGGGATTTCAATCATAATCGTGCCATGTGGCTTTGGTGGTAAGACTATCCACAGTGGTGCAGAAATAATGCAGCCTTAGTCACCTTACCTCTCTCCACGTAGTACGTTGGGTCCCACCAGTCAGAGGGTGAAACAAACAAATTAATAAGAAAAATTAAAAGCGCCAGCGGTGTTTCTTACCTCACACATCTCGCTACTGCTCGGGAGCACTGTCCAATTGATCCCTCTGTTCGCTCACGTACTATTTTAAGTGAATCCTTATTATAACATGCACACAAATTTTGGGCACTTGTATTCGACTTAAGTCAGTGTGCCATCGTATCTCGTATACTTACTACTCCCTCCGTCTAGGTGTAATAAGTCACGTTAGAAGGTGCAACGGGACCAAGGTGCATGCGTGTGCGTGTGTGTGTGTGTGTGTGTGTGTGTGTGTGTGTGTTTAATAGCATGTGTGTGTTAGAGAGAGCGACAGATCGACCTACTCCTACAGAGAGATGTTGTGTAGTGTAGGATTTTAGCCGTGAGAGTCGGTGCATCCTCTCGTTTCCGGTCCTGTTCGGTAGGGTCATACGGACAGCTGCCAAGCCCGCTCCTGACCAGCTTGGCCCACCCAAAGCCCCTCCATCGCCCACGCGCGCTTCCTGCCCGAAGTCAGCGCCGCTCCAAAGAATCGGTGCCGCATTCATGCCCGGGCAGAGCGGACGCGACCTCTCACTGGCACAAGAGTGATGGTTGCTTCGTCCGTCTAACTTACTGCTGGGTCTATGTGATTTGACGGCTCATTGGTCTTTATTACTGAGGTGGTAGGACTGCTGGATGACCCACGCTTTCGGCGAAAGGAGGTACTACTACTAGATTACAATTTTCTCCATTCTTACAGCGGAGGCGTGCAAGAGCAGTGAAAACACGCAGGCTCAGTGATTACATGGCCCACCTCACACTATCACCATGCGACACCTAACTCTTTACATAGTACTCCCTCCGTTCCTAAATATTACTAGATGAGTCCCCGCGCGTTGCCGTGGAACAGCGGTATATCTCTCTGCGCAAAATTATCGATTTCATAGAACTAAAAAAACTCTATAACCGCATGACAAATGTGGTAGCCAAACTAAATAAACTCCCATCATCATTTAGATCATCCCACGTAAGGAAAAAAGATCAGCCAACTCCTACTGCATAATGGGATTATATTTTTCTTTTTGACATGTTAATGGGACTCAAAAGCTCACTTACATGCATGCTACCAGTGCATGCTTGCATGCAGACATGTTGATGTGATTTAAAACCCACTCACATGCATGTGCCACGGTATTTCTGCATGCTTGCATGTGGCTTAGTGCGGAGCCTCTCAACGTCTAGATCAGACGGCTATTATGGACTGATTTACTTCATCTAACGGCTACATCAATTTTGATGATGTGGCTCAAGGAGAGGATAGAGAATTCCTAGTGGTGGGGGCTAGCCATTACTAGTAGATAAGTCTTTGTAGAGATTCCACTACACACGGAACAAAATGAATGAATCTACACTTAAAATGCATCTATATACATCCGCATGTGGTTCATGGTGAAATCTCTACAAAGACTTATATTAAGGAACGGGGGAGACGGCGTACTAAGCAAGCTTCTCCTCGTTTTGCGAGTTGACGGGACACATCAAAAGTACTCCAGTGTATAGAGCCTTGCCTCTAAGGTAGGCCCCACATGGTTTGCCTCTTTTTTTAACATAACACGTCAAGTCGCAATTTGTTTGTTCACCCATGGTAGACGATCCTCCCTCTACCAAGTGGACAACCAGTACACGTGCCAAATTTGTTGGGGAACATAGTAATTTCAAAAAAAATCCTACGCACACGCAAGATCATGGTGATGCATAGCAACGAGGGGAGAGTGTGATCTACGTACCCTAGTAGATCGACGACGGAAGCGTTTGGTTGATGTAGCCGTACGTCTTCACGGCCCGACCGATCAAGCACCGAAACTACGGCACCTCCGAGTTTTAGCACACGTTCAGCTCGATGACGATCCCCGGACTCCGATCCAGCAAAGTGTCGGGGAAGAGTTCCGTCAGCACGACGGCGTGGTGACGATCTTGATGTACTACTGTCGCAGGGCTTCGCCTAAGCACCGCTACAATATTATCGAGGACTATGGTGGCAGGGGGCGCTGCACACGGCTAAGAATGAGATCACGTCGATCAACTTGTGTGTCCATGGGGTGCCCCCTGCCCCCGTATATAAAGGATCAAGGGGGGGTGCGGCCGGCCTAGGAGAGGCGCGTCAGGAGGAGTCCTACTCCCTCTGGGAGTAGGATTCCCCCCCCCCAATCCTAGTTGGAATAGGATTCGCGGAGGGGGGAAAAGAGAGAGGGGGGCCGGCCCCATCTCCTTGTCCTATTCGGACCAAGGGAGGGGAGGGGCGCGCGGCCCATCTTGGGCTGCCCCTTCTCTTTTCCACTAAAGCCCACTAAGGCCCATATAGCTCCCGGGGGGTTCCGGTAACCTCCCGGTACTCCGGTAAAATCCCGATTTCACCCGGAGCACTTCCGATATCCAAACATAGGCTTCCAATATATCAATCTTTATGTCTCGACCATTTTGAGACTCCTCGTCATGTCCGTGATCACATCCGGGACTCCGAACAACCTTCGGTACATCAAAACATATAAACTCATAATATAACTGTCATCGAAACCTTAAGCGTGCGGACCCTACGGGTTCGAGAACAATGTAGACATGACCGAGACACGTCTCTGGTCAATAACCAATAGCGGTACCTGGATGCCCATATTGGCTCCTACATATTCTACGAAGATCTTTATCGGTCAGACCGCATAACAACATACGTTGTTCCCTTTGTCATCGGTATGTTACTTGCCCGAGATTCGGTCGTCGGTATCCAATACCTAGTTCAATCTCGTTACCGGCAAGTCTCTTTACTCGTTCTGTAATACATCATCTCGCAACTAACGCATTAGTTGCATTGCTTGCAAGGCTTAAGTGATGTGCATTACCGAGAGGGCCCAGAGATACCTCTCCGACGATCGGAGTGATAAATCCTAATCTCGAAATACGTCAACCCAACATGTACCTTTGGAGACACCTGTAGAGCTCCTTTATAATCACCCAGTTACGTTGTGATGTTTGGTAGCACACAAGGTGTTCCTCCGGCACACGGGAGTTACATAATCTCATAGTCATAGGAACATGTATAAGTCATGAAGAAAGCAATAGCAACATATTAAACGATCGGGTGCTAAGCTAATGGAATGGGTCATGTCAATCAGATCATTCAACTAATGATGTGATCCCGTTAATCAAATGAGAACTCTTTGTCCATGGTTAGGAAACATAACCATCTTTGATTAACGAGCTAGTCAAGTAGAGGCATACTAGTGACACTCTGTTTGTCTATGTATTCACACATGTATTATGTTTCCGGTTAATACAATTCTAGCATGAATAATAAACCTTTATCATGATATAAGGAAATAAATAATAACTTTATTATTGCCTCTAGGGCATATTTCCTTCAAAATTACCACGTGGGCTGCCTTTTTCATACAGAAATGAGCTCCACCATGTACCCGCGCGGGTGTGGTTGGGGAAGAGACGGGAGTACGTGCGCCGTGCATGCACCTCTTCTCTTCGTGCACGTCCCCCACCTACGTGGGTGTGTGTGAGAGATACAAACCGCGTTCATGAGTGTTTTTTGTTTTGGGGTGGGGGTGGGGGTTGATTTCGTGAATTATTTGTGGGAATATGTGTCGATGACATCTCAAACAAAATTTTGCATGCAATCTGTGTGAAATGGAGGCCTATCCTGAAGGAAATATGCCCTAGAGACAATAATAAAGTTATTATTTATTTCCTTATATCATGATAAATGTTTATTATTCATGCTAGAATTGTACTAACCGGAAACATGTGTGAATACATAGACAAACAGAGTGTCACTAGTATGCCTCTACTTGACTAGCTCGTTGATCAAAGATGGTTATGTTTCCTAACCATAGACATGAGTTGTCATTTGATTAACGGGATCACATCATTAGGAGAATGATGTGATTGACTTGACCCATTCTGTTAGCATAGCCCTTGATCGTTTAGTTTGTTGCTATTGCTTTCTTCATGACTTATACATGTTCCTATGACTATGAGACTATGCAACTCCCGTTTACCGGAGGAACACTTTGTGTGCTACCAAACGTCACAACGTAACTGGGTGATTATAAAGGTTCTCTACAGGTGTCTCCGAAGGTACTTGTTGGGTTGGCGTATTTCGAGATTAGGATTTGTCACTCCGATTGTCGGAGAGGTGTCTCTGGGCCCACTCGGTAATGCACATCACTATAAGCCTTGCAAGCATTGCAACTAATGAGTTAGTTGCAGGATGATGTGTTACGGAACGAGTAAAGAGACTTGCCGGTAACGAGATTGAACTAGGTATTGAGATACCGACGATCGAATCTCGGGCAAGTAACATACCAATGACAAAGGGAATAACGTATGTTGTTATGCGATCTGACTGATAAAGATCTTCGTAGAATATGTGGGAGCCAATATGAGCATCCAAGTTCTGCTATTGGTTATTGACCGGAGACGTGTCTCGGTCATGTCTACATAGTTCTCGAACCCGTAGGGTCCGCACGCTTAACGTTACGATGACAGTAATATTATGAGTTTATATGTTTTGATGTACCGAAGGTTGTTTGGAGTCCCGGATGTGATCATGGACATGACGAGGAGTCTCGAAATGGTCGAGACATGAATATTGATATATTGGAAGCCTATGTTTGGATATCGGAAGTGTTCCGGGTGAAATCGGGATTTTTTTTCGGAGTACCGGGAGGTTACCGGAACCCCCCGGGAACTTAATGGGCCTTAGTGGGCCTTGGTGGAAGAGAGGAGAGGAGGCCAGGGCAGGGCCGCACGCCCCTCCCCCCTAGTCCGAATAGGACAAGGAGAGGGGGGCGGCGCCCCCCTTTCCTTCCTCCCCTCCACCTCTTCCCCCTCTCTCTCCTAGTCCAACATGGAAAAGGGGGGAGTCCTACTCCCGGTAGGAGTAGGACTCCTCCCGGCGCGCCTCCTCCCTTGTCGGCCGCACCTCCCCCTTGCTCCTTTATATACGGGGGCAGGGGCACCGCATAGACACAACAATTGATCATTGATCTCTTAGCCGTGTGCGGTGCCCCCCTCCACCATAGTCCTCCTCGATAATACTATAACGGTGCTTAGGCGAAGCCCTGCGTCGGTAGAACATCAACATCATCACCACGTCGTCGTGCTGACAAAACTCTCCCTCAACACTCGGTTGGATCGGAGTTGGAGGGACGTCATCGGGCTGGACGTGTGCTGAACTCGGAGGTGCCATATGTTCGGTACTTGATCGGTCGGATCGTGAAGACGTACGACTACATCAACCGCGTTGTGATAACGCTTCCTCTTTCGGTCTACGAGGGTACATAGACAATACTCTCCCCTCTCATTGCTATGCATCACCATGATCTTGCATGTGCGTAGGATTTTTTTTGAAATTACTACGTTCCCCAACAGTGGTATCAGAGCTAGGTTTTATGCGTCGATGTTATATGCACGAGTAGAACACAAGTGAGTTGTGGGCGATATAAGTCATACTGCTTACCAGCATGTCACACTTTGGTTCGGCGGTATTGTTGGATGAAGCGGCCCGGACCGACATTACGCGTACGCTTACATGAGACTGGTTTTACAGCCGTGCTATGCACACAGGTGACTATCGGGTGTCAGTTTCTCCAACTTTAGTTGAACCGAGTGTGGCTACGCCCAGTCCTTGAGAAGGTTAAAATAGCACCAACTTGACAAACTATCGTTGTGGTTTTGATGCGTAGGTAAGAACGGTTCTTGATAAGCCCGTAGCAGCCACGTAAAACTTGCAACAACAAAGTAGAGGACGTCTAACTTGTTTTTGCAGGGCATGTTGTGATGTGATATGGTCAAGACATGATGCTAAATTTTATTGTATGAGATGATCATGTTTTGTAACCGAGTTATCGGCAACTGGCAGGAGCCATATGGTTGTCGCTTTATTGTATGCAATGCAATCGCCCTGTAATGCTTTACTTTATCACTAAGCGGTAGTGATAGTCGTAGAAGCATAAGATTGGCGAGACGACAATGATGCTACGATGGAGATCAAGGTGTCGCGCCGGTGACGATGGTGATCATGATGGTGCTTCGGAGATGGAGATCACAAGCACAAGATGATGATGGCCATATCATATCACTTATATTGATTGCATGTGATGTTTATCTTTTATACATCTTATCTTGCTTTGATTGATGGTAGCATTATAAGATGATCTCTCACTAAATTTCAAGATAAAAGTGTTCTCCCTGAGTATGCACCGTTGCCAAAGTTCGTCGTGCCCAGACACCACGTGATGATCGGGTGTGATAAGCTCTACGTCCATCTACAATGGGTGCAAGCCAGTTTTGCACACGCAGAATACTCAGGTTAAACTTGACGAGCCTAGCATATGCAGATATGGCCTCGGAACACTGAGACCGAAAGGACGAGCGTGAATCATATAGTAGATATGATCAACATAGTGATGTTCACCATTTAAAACTACTCCATTTCACGTGATGATCGGTTATGATTTAGTTGATTTGGATCACGTGATCACTTAGAAGATTAGAGGGATGTCTTTCTAAGTGGAAGTTCTTAAGTAATATGATTAATTGCACTTAAATTTATCATGAACTTAGTCCTGGTAGTATTAGCATATCTATGTTGTAGATCAATAGCTGGCGTTTAGCTCCCCTATTTTATTTTTGATATGTTCCTAGAGAAAACTAAGTTGAAATATGTTAGTAGCAATGATGCGGATTGGATCCGTGATTTGAGGTTTATCCTCATTGCTGCACAGAAGAATTATGTCCTTAATGCACCGCTAGGTGACAAACCTATTGCAGGAGCAGATGCAGATGTTATGAACGTTTGGCTAGCTCAATATGATGACTACTTGATAGTTTAGTGCACCATGCTTAAACGGCTTAGAATCGGGACTTCAAAGACGTTTTGAACGTCATGGACCATATGAGATGTTCTAGGAGTTGAAGTTAATATTTCAAGTAAATACCCGAGTTGAGAGATATGAAGTCTCCAACAAGTTCTGTAGCTAAAAAATGGAGGAGAATAGATCAAGCAGTGAGCATGTGCTCAGATTGTCTGGGTACTACAATCGCTTGAATCAAGTGGGAGTTAATCTTCCAGATAAAATAGTGATTGACAGAATTCTCTAGTCACCATCACCAAGTTAGTAGAACTTCGTGATGAACTATAATATGCAAGGGATAACGGAAACGATTCCCAAGCTCTTTGTGATGCTGAAATCGACGAAGGTAGAAATCAAGAAAAGCATCAAGTGTTGATGGTAAACAAAACCACTAGTTTCAAGTAAAGGGACAAAGGGAAGAAAGGGGAACTTCAAGAAGAACGGCAAACAAGTTGCTGCTCAAGTGAAAAAACCCAAGTCTGGACCTAAGCCTGAAATTGAGTGCTTCTACTGCAAAGGGACTGGTCATTGGAAGCGGAACTACCCCAAGTAATTGGCGGATAAGAAGGATGGCAAAATGAACATAGGTATATTTGATATACATGTTATTGATGTGTACTTTACTAATGTTTATAGCAACCCATTAGTATTTGATACTAGTTTAGTTGCTAAGAATAGTAACTCGAAACGGGAGTTGCAGAATGAACAGAGACTAGTTAAGGGTGAAGTGACGATGTGTATTGGAAATGGTTCCAAGATTGATATGATCATCATCGCACACTCCCTATACTTTTGGGATTGGTGTTAAACCTAAAATAAATGTTCTTTAGTGTTTGTGTTGAGCATGAATATGATTGATCATGTTTATTGCAATACAATTATTCATGTAAGTTAGAGAATAATTGTTGTTTTGTTTACATGAATAAACCCTTCTATGGTCATACACCCAATGAAAATGGTTTGTTGGATCTCGATCATGGTGATACACACTTCTATAATATTGAAGCCAAAAGATGCAAAGTTAATAATGATGGTGCAACTTATTTGTGGCACTGCCGTTTAGGTCATATTAGTGTAAAGCGCATGAAGAAAATCCATGCTGATGGGCTTTTGGAACCACTTGATTATGAATCACTTGGTACTTGCGAACCGTGCCTCATGGGCAAGATGACTAAAACGCCGTTCTCCGGAATTATGGAGAGAGCAACAGATTTGTTGGAAATCATACATACAGATGTATGTGGTCCGATGAATATTGAGGCTCGCGGCAGGTATCATTATTTTCTGATCTTCACAGATGATTTGAGCAGATATGAGTGTTTGGGAACGTAGTAATTTCAAAAAAATTCCTACGCACACGCAAGATCATGGTGATGCATAGCAACGAGGGGGAGAGTCTGATCTACGTACCCTTGTAGATCGCAACGGAAGCGTTGACACAACGTAGAGGAAGTAGTCGTACGTCTTCTTCCCGATCCGACCGATCCAAGCAACGTTACTCCGGCACCTCCGAGTTCTTAGCACACGTTTAGCTCGATGACGATCCTCGGGCTCCGATCCAACAAAGTGTCGAGGAAGAGTTCCGTCAGCACGACGGCGTGGTGACGATCTTGATGTACTACCGACGCAGGGCTTCGCCTAAGCACTACAACGGTATGATCGAGGTGGAATTTGGTGGCAGGGGGCACCGCACACGGCTAAGGAACGATCTCAATGATCAACTTGTGTGTCTAGAGGTGCCCCCTGCCCCCGTATATAAAGGTTGCCAGGGGGAGGGCTGGCCGGCCAAAGGAGGAGGGCGCAGGAGGAGTCCTACTCCTACCGGGAGTAGGACTCCCCCCCCCAATCCTATTCCTAATAGGATTCCTCGAGAGAGAGAGAGAGAGAGGGAGAAGGGGCCGGCCACCTCTCCTAGTACTAATAGGACTAGGGGAGGGGGGAGGCGTGCAGCCCACCTTGGGCTGCCCCTTTCAGCTTTCCACTAAGGCCCAATAAGGCCCATTTGGTTCCCGGGGGGTTCCGGTAACCTCCCGGTACTCCGGTAAAATTCCCGATTTCACTCGGAACACTTCCGATGTCCAAACATAGGCTTCCAATATATCAATATTTATGTCTCGACCATTTCGAGACTCCTCGTCATGTCCGTGATCACATCCGGGACTCCGAACAACCTTCAGTACATCAAAATGCATAAACTCATAATAACTGTCATCGTAACGTTAAGCGTGCGGACCCTACGGTTCGAGAACAATGTAGACATGACCGAGACACATCTCCGGTCAATAACCAATAGCGGGACCTGGATGCCCATATTGGCTCCTACATATTCTACAAAGATCTTTATCGGTCAGACCGCATAACAACATACGTTGTTCCCTTTGTCATCGGTATGTTACTTGCCCGAAATTCGATCGTCGGTATCCAATACCTAGTTCAATCTCGTTACTGGCAAGTCTCTTTACTCGTTCCGTAATACATCATCTCACAACTAACATCTTAGTTATAATGCTTGCAAGGCTTATGTGATGTGTATTACCGAGAGGGCCCAGAGGTACCTCTCCGACAATCAGAGTGACAAATCCTATTCTCAAAATACGCCAACCCAACATCTACCATTGGAAACACCTGTAGTACTCCTTTATAATCACCCAGTTACGTTGTGACGTTTGGTAGCACCCAAAGTGTTCCTCCGGCAAACGGGAGTTGCATAATCTTATAGTCATAGGAACATGTATAAGTCATGAAGAAAGCAATAGCAACATACTAAACGATCGGGTGCTAAGCTAATGGAATGGGTCATGTCAATCAGATCATTCAACTAATGATGTGACCTCGTTAATCAAATAACAACTATTTTGTTCATGGTTAGGAAACATAACCATCTTTGATTAACGAGCTAGTCAAGTAGAGGCATACTAGTGACACTCTGTTTGTCTATGTATTCACACATGTATTATGTTTCCGGTTAATACAATTCTAGCATGAATAATAAACATTTATCATGATATAAGGAAATAAATAATAACTTTATTATTGCCTCTAGGGCATATTTCCTTCAGTCTCCCACTTGCACTAGAGTCAATAATCTAGATTACACAGTAATGATTCTAACACCCATGGAGCCTTGGTGCTGATCATGTTTTGCTCGTGGAAGAGGCTTAGTCAACGGGTCTGCAACATTCAGATCCGTATGTATCTTGCAAATCTCTATGTCTCCCACCTGGACTAGATCCCGGATGGAATTGAAGCGTCTCTTGATGTGTTTGGTCCTTTTGTGAAATCTGGATTCCTTTGCCAAAGCAATTGCACCAGTATTGTCACAAAAGATTTTCATTGGACCCGATGCACTAGGTATGACACCTAGATCGGATATGAACTCCTTCATCCAGACTCCTTCGTTCGCTGCTTCCGAAGCAGCTATGTACTCCGCTTCACATGTAGATCCTGCTACGACGCTTTGTTTAGAACTGCACCAACTGACAGCTCCACCGTTTAAAGTAAACACGTATCCGGTTTGCGATTTAGAATCGTCCGGATCAGTGTCAAAGCTTGCATCAACGTAACCTCTTACGGTGAGCTCTTTGTCACCTCCATATACGATAAAACATACCCTTAGTCCTTTTCAGGTATTTCAGGATGTTCTTGACCGCTGTCCAGTGATCCACTCCTGGATTACTTTGGTACCTCCCTGCTAAACTTATAGCAAGGCACACATCAGGTCTGGTACACAGCATTGCATACATGATAGAGCCTATGGCTGAAGCATAGGGAACATCTTTCATTTTCTCTCTATCTTCTGCAGTGGTCGGGCATTGAGTCTGACTCAACTTCACACCTTGTAACACAGGCAAGAACCCTTTCTTTGCTTGATCCATTTTGAACTTCTTCAAAATCTTGTCAAGGTATGTGCTTTGTGAAAGTCCAATTAAGCGTCTTGATCTATCTCTATAGATCTTAATGCCCAATATGTAAGCAGCTTCACCGAGGTCTTTCATTGAAAAACTTTTATTCAAGTATCCCTTTATGCTATCCAGAAATTCTATATCATTTCCAATCAGCAATATGTCATCCACATATAATATCAGAAATGCTACAGAGCTCCCACTCACTTTCTTGTAAATACAGGCTTCTCCAAAAGTCTGTATAAAGCCAAATGCTTTGATCACACTATCAAAGCGTTTATTCCAACTCCGAGAGGCTTGCACCAATCCATAAATGGATCGCTGGAGCTTGCACACTTTGTTAGCTCCCTTTGGATCGACAAAACCTTCTGGTTGCATCATATACAACTCTTCTTCCAGAAATCCATTCAGGAATGCAGTTTTGACATCCATCTGCCAAATTTCATAATCATAAAATGCGGCAATTGCTAACATGATTCTGACAGACTTAAGCATCGCTACGGGTGAGAAGGTCTCATCGTAGTCAACCCCTTGAACTTGTCAAAAACCTTTTGCGACAAGTCGAGCTTTATACACAGTAATATTACCGTTAGCGTCAGTCTTTTTCTTGAAGATCCATTTATTCTCAATTGCTTGCCGATCATCGGGCAAGTCAACCAAAGTCCACACTTTGTTCTCATACATGGATCCCATCTCAGATTTCATGGCTTCAAGCCACTTTGCGGAATCTGGGCTCACCATCGCTTCTTCATAGTTCGTAGGTTCATCATGATCTAGTAGCATGACTTCCAGAATTGGATTACCGTACCACTCTGGTGCGGATCTCACTCTGGTTGATCTACGTGGTTCAGTAGTATCTTGTCCTGAAGTTTCATGATCATCATCATTAGCTTCCTCACTAATTGGTATAGGTGTCGCAGAAACAGTTTTCTGTGATGTACTATTTTCCAATAAGGGAGCAGGTACAGTTACCTCGTCAAGTTCTACTTTCCTCCCACTCACTTCTTTCAAGAGAAACTCCTTCTCTAGAAATGATCCATTCTTAGCAACGAATGTCTTGCCTTCGGATCTGTGGTAGAAGGTGTACCCAACAGTCTCCTTTGGGTATCCTATGAAGACACATTTCTCCGCTTTGGGTTCGAGCTTATCAGGTTGAAGCTTTTTCACATAAGCATCACAGCCCCAAACTTTAAGAAACGACAACTTTGGTTTCTTGCCAAACCATAGTTCATAAGGCGTCGTCTCAACGGATTTTGATGGTGCCCTATTTAACGTGAATGCGGCCGTCTCTAAAGCATAACCCCAAAATGATAGCGGTAAATCAGTAAGAGACATCATAGATCGCACCATATCTAGTAAAGTACGATTACGACATTCGGACACACCATTACGCTGTGGTGTTCCGGGTGGCGTGAGTTGCGAAACTATTCCACAATTTTTCAAATGTACACCAAACTCGTAACTCAAATTTTCTCCTCCACGATCAGATCGTAGAAACTTTATTTTCTTGTTACGATGATTTTCAACTTCACTCTGAAATTCTTTGAACTTTTCAAATGTTTCAGACTTGTGTTTCATTAAGTAGATATACCCATATCTGCTTAAATCATCTGTGAAGGTGAGAAAATAACGATATCCGCCACGAGCCTCAATATTAATTGGACCACATACATCGGTATGTATGATTTCCAACAGATCTGTTGCTCTCTCCATAGTACCGGAGAACGGTGTTTTAGTCATCTTGCCTATGAGGCACGGTTCGCAAGTACCAAGTGATTCATAATCAAGTGGTTCCAAAAGCCCATCAGTATGAAGTTTCTTCATGCGCTTTACACCGATATGACCTAAACGGCAGTGCCACAAATAAGTTGCACTATCATTATCAACTCTGCATCTTTTGGTTTCAACATTATAAATATGTGTATCACTACTATCAAGATTCATCAAAAATAGACCACTCTTCAAAGGTGCATGACCATAAAAGATATTACTCATATAAATAGAACAACCATTATTCTCTGATTTAAATGAATAACCGTCTCGCATTAAACAAGATCCAGATATAATATTCATGCTCAACGCTGGCACCAAATAACAATTATTTAGGTCTAATATTAATCCCGAAGATAGATGTAGAGGTAGCGTGCCGACCGCGATCACA
Organism: Triticum monococcum; assembly: GCA_034509565.1. Taxonomy (NCBI): domain Eukaryota; kingdom Viridiplantae; phylum Streptophyta; class Magnoliopsida; order Poales; family Poaceae; genus Triticum; species Triticum monococcum. The sequence continues at coordinate 578,507,313 of CM067847.1, forward strand.
TCGACTTTGGAACCGTTTCCCACGCGCATCGTCACCTCGTCCTTTGCTAGTGTCCGCTTATTCCGTAGTCCCTGTTTTGAGTTGCAAATATTAGCAACAGAACTAGTATCAAATACCCAGGTGCCACTGCGAGCTCTAGTAAGGTACACATCAATAACATGTATATCACATATACCTTTGTTCACCTTGCCATCCTTCTTATCCGCCAAATACTTGGGGCAGTTCCGCTTCCAGTGACCAGTCTGCTTGCAGTAGAAGCACTCAGTTTCAGGCTTAGGTCCAGACTTGGGTTTCTTCTCTTGAGCAGCAACTTGCTTGCTGTTCTTCTTGAAGTTCCCCTTCTTCTTCCCTTTGCCCTTTTTCTTGAAACTAGTGGTCCTTTTGACCATCAACACTTGATGCTCCTTCTTGATTTCTACCTCCGCAGCTTTCAGCATTGCGAAGAGCTCGGGAATAGTCTTGTTCATCCCTTGCATATTATAGTTCATCACGAAGCTCTTGTAGCTTGGTGGCAGTGATTGGAGAATTCTGTCAATGACGCAATCATCTGGAAGATTAACTCCCATCTGAATCAAGTGATTATTATACCCAGACATTTTGAGTATATGCTCATTGACAGAACTATTCTCCTCCATCTTGCAGCTATAGAACTTATTGGAGACTTCATATCTCTCAATTCGGGCATTTGCTTGAAATATTAACTGCAACTCCTGGAACATCTCATATGCTCCATGACGTTCAAAACGTCGTTGAAGTCCCGATTCTAAGCTGTAAAGCATGGCACACTGAACTATCGAGTAGTCATCAGCTTTGCTCTGCCAGACGTTCATAACATCTGGTGTTGCTCCAGCAGCAAGCCTGGCACCCAGCGGTGCTTCCAGGACGTAATTCTTCTGTGCAGCAATGAGGATAATCCTCAGGTTACGGACCCAGTCCGTGTAATTTCTACCATCATTTTTCAACTTTGCTTTCTCAAGGAACGCATTAAAATTCAACGGAACAACAACACGAGCCATGTATCTACAATCAACATAAACAAGCAAGATACTATCAGGTACTATGTTCATGATAAGTTTAAGTTCAGTTAATCAAATTACTTAAGAACTCCCACTTAGATAGACATCCCTCTAATCCTCTAAGTGATCACGTGATCCAAATCAACTAAACCATAACCGATCATCACGTGAGATGGAGTAGTTTTCAATGGTGAACATCGTCATGTTGATCATATCTACTATATGATTCACGCTCGACCTTTCGGGCTCTGTGTTCCGAGGCCATATCTGCATATGCTAGGCTCGGCAAGTTTAACCTGAGTATTCTGCGTGTGCAAAACTGGCTTGCACCCGTTGTAGATGGACGTAGAGCTTATCACACCCGATCATCACGTGGTGTCTGGGCACGATGAACTTTGGCAACGATGCATACTCAGGGAGAACACTTCTTGATAATTTAGTGAGAGATCATCTTATAATGCTACCGTCAATCAAAGCAAGATAAGATGCATAAAAGGATAAACATCACATGCAATCAATATAAGTGATATGATATGGCCATCATCATCTTGTGCTTGTGATCTCCATCTCCGAAGCACCATCATGATGACCATCGTCACCGGCGCGACACCTTGATCTCCATCGTAGCATCGTTGTCGTCTCGCCAATCTTATGCTTCCACGACTATCACTACCGCTTAGCAATAAAGTAAAGCATTACATCGCGATTGCATTGCATACAATAAAGCGACAACCATATGGCTCCTGCCAGTTGCCGATAACTTGGTTACAAAACATGATCATCTCATACAATAAAATTTAGCATCATGCCTTGACCATATCAAATCACATCATGCCCTGCAAAAACAAGTTAGACGCCCTCTACTTTGTTGTTGCATGTTTTACGTGGCTGCTACGGGCTTAAGCAAGAACTCATCTCACCTATGCATCAAAACCACAACGATAGTTTGTCAAATAGACTCCGTTTTAACCTTCTTAAGGACCGAGCGTAGCCACACTCGGTTCAACTAAAGTTTGAGAGACAGTCGCCCGCAAGCCATCTATGTGCAAAGCACGTCGAGGGAACCGGTCTCACGTAAGCGTACGCGTAAGGTTGGTCCGGGTCGTCTCATCCAACAATACCGCTGAACCAAAGTATGACATGCTGGTAGGCAGTATGACTTGTATCGCCCACAACTCACTTGTGTTCTACTCGTGCAAATAACATCAAACCATAAAACCTAGGCTCGGATGCCACTATTGGGGAACGTAGCAATTTCAAAAAAATTCCTACGCACACGCAAGATCATGGTGATGCATAGCAACAAGGGGGAGAGTCTGATCTACGTACCCTTGTAGATCGCAACGGAAGCGTTGACACAACGTAGAGGAAGTAGTCGTACGTCTTCTTCCCGATCCGACCGATCCAAGCACCGTTACTCCGGCACCTCCGAGTTCTTAGCACACGTTCAGCTCGATGACGATCCTCGGGCTCCGATCCAGCAAAGCGTCGAGGAAGAGTTCCATCAGCACGATGGCGTGGTGACGATCTTGATGTACTACCGACGCAGGGCTTCACCTAAGCACTACAACGGTATGATCGAGGTGGAATTTGGTGGCAGGGGGCACCGCACATGGCTAAGGACCGATCTCAATGATCAACTTGTGTGTCTAGAGGTGCCCCCTGCCCCCGTATATAAAGGTTGCCAGGGGAGGGCTGGCCGGCCAAAGGAGGAGGGCGCAGGAGGAGTCCTACTCCTACCGGGAGTAGGACTCCCCCCCAATCCTATTTCTAATAGGATTCCTCGAGAGAGAGAGAGATGGAGAAGGGGGCCGGCCACCTCTCCTAGTCCTAATAGGACTAGGGGAGGGGGGAGGCGCGCAGCCCACCTTGGGCTGCCCCTTTCACCTTTCCACTAAGGCCCAATAAGGCCCATTTGGTTCCCGGGGGGTTCCGGTAACCTCCCGGTACTCCGGTAAAATTCCCGATTTCACCCGGAACACTTCCGATGTCCAAACATAGGCTTCCAATATATCAATCTTTATGTCTCGACCATTTCGAGACTCCTCGTCATGTCCGTGATCACATCCGGGACTCCGAACAACCTTCGGTACATCAAAATGCATAAACTCATAATAACTATCATCGTAACGTTAAGCGTGCGGACCCTACGGTTTGAAAACAATGTAGACATGACCGAGACACGTCTCCGGTCAATAACCAATAGCGGGACCTGGATGCCCATATTGGCTCCTACATATTCTACGAAGATCTTTATCGGTCAGACCGCATAACAACATACGTTGTTCCCTTTGTCATCGGTATGTTACTTGCCCGAGATTCGATCGTCGGTATCCAATACCTAGTTCAATCTCGTTACTGGCAAGTCTCTTTACTCGTTCCGTAATACATCATCTCACAACTAACATCTTAGTTATAATGCTTGCAAGGCTTATGTGATGTGTATTACCGAGAGGGCCCAGAGGTACCTCTCCGACAATCGGAGTGAGAAATCCTATTCTCGAAATACGCCAACCCAACATCTACCATTGGAAACACCTGTAGTACTCCTTTATAATCACCCAGTTACGTTGTGACGTTTGGTAGCACCCAAAGTGTTCCTCCGGCAAACGGGAGTTGCATAATCTTATAGTCATAGGAACATGTATAAGTCATGAAGAAAGCAATAGCAACATACTAAATGATCGGGTGCTAAGCTAATGGAATGGGTCATGTCAATCAGATCATTCAACTAATGATGTGACCTCGTTAATCAAATAACAACTCTTTTGTTCATGGTTAGGAAACATAACCATCTTTGATTAACGAGCTAGTCAAGTAGAGGCATACTAGTGACACTCTGTTTGTCTATGTATTCACACATGTATTATGTTTCCGGTTAATACAATTCTAGCATGAATAATAAACATTTATCATGATATAAGGAAATAAATAATAACTTTATTATTGCCTCTAGGGCATATTTCCTTCAATGAGTATATCTACTTGATGAAACACAAGTCTGAAACATTTGAAAAGTTAAAAGAGTTTCAGAGTGAAGTGGAGAATCATCGTAACAAAAAATAAAAGTTTCTACGATATGATCACAGAAGTAAAATATTTGAGTTACGAGTTTGGCCTTTAGTTAAAACAATGTGAAATAGTTTCACTACTCACGCCACCTGGAACACCACAGTGTAATGGTGTGTCCGAACGCCATAACCGTACCTTATTAGATATGGTGCGATCTATGATGTCTCTTATAGATTTACCGCTGTCATTTTGGGGTTATGCTTTAGAGACGGCTGCATTCACATTAAATAGGGCACCATCGAAATCCGTTGAGACGGCGCCTTATGAACTGTCGTTTGGCAAGAAACCAAAGTTGTCGTTTCTGAAAGTTTGGGGCTGCGATGCTTATGTGAAAAAGCTTCAACCTGATAAGCTCGAACCCAAATCGGAGAAATGTGTCTTCATAGGATACCCAAAGGAGACTACTGGGTACACCTTCTATCACAGATCTGAAGGCAAGATATTCGTTACTCAGAATGGATCCTTTCTAGAGAAGGAGTTTCTCTCGAAAGATGTGAGTGGGAGGAAAGTAGAACTTGATGAGGTAACTGTACCTGCTCCCTTATTGGAAAGTAGTTCATCACAGAAATCTGTTCCTGTGACTACCACACCAATTAGTGAGAAAGCTAATGATGATGATCATGTAACTTCAGATCAAGTTGCTACCGAACCTCGTAGGTAAACCAGAGTGAGATCCGCACCAGAGTGGTAAGGTGATCCTGTTCTGGAGGTCATGTTACTTGACCATGACGAGCCTACTAACTATGAGGAAGCGATGATGAGCCCAGATTCCGCGAAATGGCTTCAGGCCATGAAATCTGAGATGAGATCCATGTATGAGAACAAAGTATGGACTTTGATTGACTTGCCCATTGATCGGCGAGCCATTGAGATTAAATGGATCTTCAAGAGGAAGGCGGGCGCTGATAGTAGTGTTACTATCTACAAAGCTAGAATTGTCGCAAAAGGTTTTCGACAAGTTCAAGGTGTTGACTACAATGAGAATTATATATCGGAGAGCTTAGGAATTCTTTTTACTTCCCAGTCTCCTCATCGCTCTGGTAAGGCATCCTGACGTAGAGTTTTGACTCTTCTCTTCTCAAATTTCACTAAAAAAAATTTTAGGATCACGCGAGTATCTTGGATTTGTTCCGATGGCTTATGATGAGAATACTGTCTTGGTGCCTCCTGTCAGGGGTTTAGTGGAAGTGTCCCGGGGAGTTGAGCTCTGAGGTGTTGTCATCATAATTCTATCGTTGCAATTCTGGTATACTTGAGATATGTGCGCGACATCAAAAATCTCCTTTATGCAGTTCGTTGGTGAGATAACCTCGACACCACCCAGTACTGGGGCGGGAGTTCGGGAGTATCGCCATAACTTATATAACGGATGCTTTTCGAAGGTTGAGGTAGATGGTTTCCGAAGGTTTCTTGGTTATGTGTTGAAGGATGGATACAGCTAGATGTAGGATTTGTTAGTTTGGGTGAGATATTATGCTTCCCCTGTATCCCCAACACCTGATTGCATAACCGGAAAGTTTCGGGAGTTTCATAGGTTGGAATTCAAGTAGCTCTTAGGATATCTTTTCCGACAGATGTATGATATGAAATTGGGGTTCGACGTCTAGTGGTTTGCCTATTCACGGTCGATTCTACAGTGGTCTCGTTGTGTCTTAAAGAGTCCTTGGCTATGCTGACTCGGGGACGCTTTGTATGTCATGTGCACTGCCTTGTACATGATGGTGCTGTATGATCGAGCCCGTGTAGGTCCCACCACGAAAACTTCGGACGAAATCTCTATCATATGTTTGTTCCGGCTTATTCTGCAAGCCAACCCTTTGTTTTGTTTTGAGTTGTGGTATTCGAGTTGCTTCAATGTCAAGTGTTGATTCCATACCTTTCCTAAATGGTGTTCTCATATTCCTATGTGAATACTAATCCTTCTTGATCATCAACATTGTTTTGTCAATCCTTTTTAACCGGCGTGTTTCTCTTCAAGTGGATCCAATCATTTCAACTTCCGCAAGATCAATTATCACTTCTTCTCAACGGTGTTTGTTTCATCCGTCTCCAAGTTGCCTTTGTTTTCCCTCCCACCCACCCTTTTTCTTCAAGGATTCGGATGTCTTAATCAAGTATCATTTTATCGATGGGATTCTCTTCATTCTTTTCCTTCATGTTCGTATCCGGTGATTGTCATGAAGATGCTTACGGAGTTTCAAGTTTGTCACTCGTTGTCTCCTCCGATGGAACCAGTGCAAGCTTTGTTGATCATATCCTTTCCTCATTTCAATGCTTGCTCATGCCGGTGCAATTCTTAATCATTCATTTCTCGCTATTCAATTATTCTGGAGTGCTCAAGATATCTCGAAGATTCGTGTTTCCACTCTGCATTCGTTCAAGCTCTTTCGAGGTTGTTATCTTATTCAAGCCATTTAATTCAACCGGTGCAATCTCTTTTCTCGAGTAATCATTCCAACGGTGTTTCTTTTGAGTGGGCCCTAACCCACAGGTCTATTCCCAGGATCTTACCTGACTCTTCTTATTTTCCCGGAGCTATCCTAAATTCTTTTCGAAGTTTGACGTAAGTATGAGTTATCATCAGTCTTATGTATTTTCTCCAAGATCTGTCAAATTCTTTTCATCGTTGGATCAACCTCTTTGTTTTGATCCTTCCGGAGTGTCTAAATAATTCTTGGTGGTGTTTCTCGTCGTCATTCTCATATTTTGAAGACCGAAGAAGAGTTCTCCTCCATATCTTGCTCCATTCTCTTCAAGATTCGTGATTCTAGCTTGTTGCCATCCTCTAATAATTGTTTTCGGTTGTGAGAATTCTTTCCACCTATCTGGGGCAATTTAAGAGTCTTCTCAGTTGTTATCCGGAGTCCATCATCTAAGATTTATTCATTCTCAGCTTTCACTTATCATTCTCTGATTTTACCGGTGCTTCGTTCAAGTGATCTTCAATCGGCTCGTGATCTTTTCGTTGTCTTGTACCTAAATTCCCTCAAGCATCTTCATTCATGTGCTAATTCTTTCCGGAGTTTCTTTATCTTCTCATCGTTTATTTTAATTCTTACGGTGGTTCTTCCAGATTTCTCTTCCTTATCAATTTATTCGTTGTTTTCAATCCTTCCGGTGGTTTGTCGAAGACCTTCTCAAGTTGGCGCGATACCTATCTTAATCTTTTCTACGAGAATAAGTAGTATGCCAATTCCATTGTTTGTCATCAATTTAAATTGGTGAAGGATAAGCATAATGTAATTCTTACTCTTGTTTCATCCAAGTGATTTAATTCCTTATGCCGGAGGCTCATCAAAATTCTTGATTTCTTTTGTTTCATCTTCTCTTCCCGCAATTCCAAGCTCTCTCAATTACATCTCCGTGGAGGTCCATCTAAATCATTGCAAGGATTCACCTTGTGTTTTCAACTTCTTTTCCTTCCGTTTGTTCATCCTTTTGTTTACCGGAGTTTGTTCTCGATGATTAAATTCTTGGGTTCAAGTGCTCATCTTTCTTTTCCGGAGTTCCAACCTCTTTCAATTATATTATCATGGAGATCCCTATCTAAATCATTACGAGGCTTCAATCTTATTCTTTTCATCATTCAATTATTTTGGATCATTCTTTTTATTACCGGAGTTCTTCATGGAGGCTCTACATGATGGTTCGTAAGGGATTTAATTCCTTCTTGAAATGTTCATCAAGTTTCTTTTCACAGAAACTCAAGCTTTCTTCATATTGCAATCCGGAGTGCAATTCTTTCTACCATATTACCGGAGTGGTATTGTGTCATTCTTGACAATTTGAGTTCATGTTTTCATGATTCTCATGCTGTCAAGATTGGGATATTTTTAAATCCATCAACCTATTCGTTGGTATTATCTTGGGTTATATTTCACCAAAGCCTTCCCTAAGGATTATTGCTATTTATGGTGCTTATAAATGATCCAAGTTCTTCATTTATTCTCCCGGTGAAATAGTTTCTTGTCTCCTTGTTCTTACCAATTCAATTCTTTTCCCATGAGTGGCAGGTTTTCATCTCTTAATTTGAGAGGTATTCCATAAGACCATATCAAGCTTATTATTTTCGTTGTTGGTTTTCCAACAACTCCGTTCTACCTTCTGTTGTAACCGTGCTCTCTCAAGATATTGTTTTCCCTTCGTTCACTCCATTCCATTCTTACTTTTGTTCCGGAGGCATTGTGATGTTCATCTTTTCAACCCATCATCTCGTTTTGTCAAAGATCATGATCTTTCCATGCCTATCCTTTTAATCTAAGTGTGGTGTCCTCTTTTCAAGTATCCTCTCATCTTGTCAAGTTCAATTCCTTCTATTTACAAACAGAGTGCTGTCCAAATTATATCACTCTTATTCCTTCCCTATCTTGCTTAACCGGAGTATTGTGCCCTTTTGTTCAAGTTCTTGTCGCCTTATCAAGTCTTGCATCCCTTTCTCAACCGGAGTGGTGTGTTTTCATTTGAGCTCTCTCATCTTATCAAATTTTGCCTCCCTTCTCAACCGGAGTGCTGTCCGAGATATTTCTTACCCTTTGTTCCACCCATTCAATAGTTATGGTGGCAGTGTGTTGTGATTTCATCAAGTATCTTCTTATCTTATCAAGACCTTATTCAATTCCTTTTTCTTTTCAACCGGAGTGCTGCCCGAATTTTGGTTTCTCCTTGATCTCCTTCCGCAACCGGAGTGTTTTTCAATATATATCTCCCCTTCAACATCAGGGTTCCGCAATGCTCGTTGTCCCTCTTTTCTAACGGAGTGTTTTCGACTTTATTCACCTTCGTTGTATTCTTTTCTCGATTTGTTCAACCTCTCAAGGTTCGTGGTTTCACTCGTTTGTCAAAGGAGCAACTTAGTTTACCTCTTCTCTTTCTCTTTCGTTTTCTCCTCCGGCGCCATTCTAGATCTCGGGACGAGATCCTCTCGTAGTGGTGGAGTGTTGTAACGCCCCGAGACCGATGTGCCAGGTGTCGTCCAGTTGTTCACCGGCGTTGCCATGTCATTTGCTTGTGTGTTGCATTTCATCATGTCATCATGTGCATTGAATCATCATGTTTTTCAAAACCTGCATTCGTCCGGGTTCTCCGAGTTCTCTCCGTTGTCCGTTCTGAGCCCAACCGCACTTGCACGCGCCCGCAGATGTCCGAAATAGTATTTTATAAGTGGCCGGAAAATGTTCTCGGAATGGGATGAGATTTGACGTGTGGTCTTATTATAGTGTAGATAGACCACCTGTCAAGTTTCATCACATTCGGAGATCGTTTGATGCCCCAATGGATAACTATAGCGGCACTATAGCCGGTCTAACGTCGGACGTTTTTGGTCTCCGGAAACTGTGCCGGGCTGCATCTCTCCCCTCTTCTCTCAGACCAACCCGCTCTTCACAATCCGCCAGGTCCAACCTAACCTCTCTCGTCAGCCCGCAGCCCTCCTCGCGCGCGCGTCCGAAAATTGTCCCGGACCCGACCCGGACAGTCGTCACCGCTGGGTCCGGATCATCCCCAAACATCTACAAAACATCACCGTTTCCTTGTTTGGACTCCCTAACCCATTAATCTCCGACCGTCCAATTTTGATCGGATGATCCAAAATACTCCTTTTCTAGCTCCCTGGCCTTTTTCTTTTATTGCAACTATTTATTTAAATAAACAGAGAGTAGATGATAAAAGAAAAGGTTTCCTGGGCTGGCCTCCCAGCGCAGCAGCTGTCACGGGCCAGCGGCGCGTCCCTAGCCCGCTCACCATCTCCGCAAGCCACTGGTCTGGGCCGGCCTCTAAGGCCCAGCCGAGCCCCGCTGTAACCCTAGCCGCACCTTGCTCTCCTCCTAGCGCCGCCACGAGAGAGAGCCTCGTCCGAAACCCCCCCTTTTTCCTCGATCCCTCTCCCTTCCCTCGTTCTCTTTCCTCGCGCCGCCAGGAACCGCCGCCCGATCCCGCGCGCCCCTCCTCATTGCCATGGCCTTCCTCCTGCTTCTCCTCCGCGCGCCATGGCCGCCTCCCCCTCTCGCTCTCACCAGGGGGCCCGACCCCATCTCCCCTCCCCGCGCTCCGCCCTCGCCGGAGAAGGGAACCAGGCCGGAGCCCCGTCGCCACCCGCCGCCGTCGGCGACCACCAGGAGGGCCATCCTGCGCGCGACCCCGAGCCTCTCCATGCGCGCGGCGTCCAGGAGTCCGCTGCATCGCCAGGAGGCCGCCGCATCATCGGGGACGCCAAGCACCGCCCTCCTTCCTCTTCTACGCCGGCGCCGTCCATCCTCGACGCCGCCACCACGTCCTCGATACCACGCCGGAGCAAGCCAACAGGTCCCTGCCGCTCCGTTCGGAGTTCGCCGGAACCAGGAGCTCGACCTCGAGCCTCTCCACGCGTGTCTGGCACCCCTGCTTCCTCCCACGTCGCCCCTGCCTCGTTGCCTGCTTACCTCTGTGCCCCTCCACGGAACCCAAGCATCGCCGCCGTGCGCTGCATGCCACTGAAGCTCTCGCTGCCGTCGTGCACAACCTCTGGCCCCTCTTGTCGTTGTCAACACCCTCCAAATCAGGGAGTACCATGGCCGCCACCGAGACACTTGGATTCACCAAGATCGGCAAGTACCACGACTTACGGCACACGAACGACCACCGCTCCGAACGCCAAGTACCAGGACGTTGAGGACCCGCCAAGTTCGTCTACGAACCGTGTATGATTACGTCGCCGATGACCCGAGTACCACTACCGTCGACCCTCGAAGACCTCGTGGACGTCAAGTTCCGTGTCGTTGATCCCGAACCTCTACGAAAACATGCACGACTACTTCCGTGGCCGAAGACCCGTGTACAACTACCACCGCCGAAGACGTCGAGGGAACGTCTACCCACATCGTGTATTTGACCAAGTTCGATGACGACAAACTCGGATTCACCAAGTTCCACTACCGTCGCCTTCGGAAACATCGAATGCGCCAAGTCCTTCTCCGATACGTGTACCACTACTTCCTCTACCGTCGCGAGAACGCCTACTTCCTCTACGAACCCGAACCGCTCCGAGTATGCTCCCTTGGAAGGTATAACCACCGAGACGACGCCCGTGAACGGATGCTTGCGTTGTTTGATATGCTCATGTTCGAACCATGGCCGAGTTGTCATTGCACGTTGCCCCTCTTTTGCCTTGCCACCGACATGTGGGAACCCCGTAATCGGGAGCACCCCACCATCCTTGCTTGACACGCTCCCGTCACTTCCTTTTGCACCGGTACCCCCGTGGGCTACCGGATAACCGATATGTTGTCAGGGCATCATTTTCGGATTCATCGTCGTGGCACCCTTTTCCTTTCCACCACGATGTCAAATGCTTCATAATATTGCTCTTATCAACATTTTCTTTAAGAACTTGCATAATTTGAACATGTCATCCGCATCATGTTAACAACATTAAGATGGTTTAAATTGTTGTTTGCATTAATTTACTAATGCATATGGGGATTTACCGGATTTGTTGTTTGCTATATCCGGCCCCATTTAAATTGTTTAGATAGATAATCCCTCTATGTTTCATCTCTTGCCATGCTTAACAACATTTAATATTGTTGGGTACATAAACGAGAGAGAACTAAATTAATTGATGTGGTGTTTCGTCAATATGCAACTCGTTGCATATCGAGCTCCACTTAATTTGTAGGATTGTTTTGTGCATTTTGCCATGCCATGCTTCATTAAACCGGACATGCATCATACTTGGTTGTGCATCATGCCATGTTTATGTGGTGGTTGTTTACCATGATTGTTTGCTCCTTTCCGGTGTTGCTTCTTCGGGTTGGTTCTGATAACGTCGCGTTTGTGAGGACCCGTTCGACTACGTCCGTTTGTCTTCTTCATGGACTCGTTCTTCTTTCTTGCGGGGTCTTAGGCAAGATGATCATACCCTCGAAATCACTACTATCTTTGCTATGCTAGTTTCCTCGCTCTTTTGCTATGCCATTGCTACGATGCCTACCACTTGCTTGTCAGCCTCCCAAATTGCCATGTTCAGCCTCTAACCCACCAATGTCCTAGCAAACCGTTGATTGGCTATGTTACCACTTTGCTCAGCCCCTCTTATAGCGTTGTTAGTTGCAGGTGAAGATTGAAGTTTGTTCCTTGTTGGAACATGGAGATGTTGTTCCTTGTTGGAACATGTTTACTTGTTGGGATATCACAATATATCTTATTTAAGCAATACATCTATATACTTGGTAAAGGGTGGAAGGCTCGGCCCTATGTCTGGTGTTTTGTTCCACTCTTACCGCCCTAGTTTCCGTCATATCGGTGTTATGTTCCCGGATTTTGCGTTCCTCACGCGGTTGGGCTATAATGGGAACCCCTTGACAGTTCGCCTTAAGTAAAGCTTTTTCAGCAATGCCCAACATTGGTTTTACCATTTGCCACCTAGCCTTTTCTTTTCCCTTGGGGGTCGCGCGCCCAAGGGTCATCATTATTTTACCCCCCGGGCCAGTGCTCCTCTGAGTGTTGGTCCAACTTGTCAGCCACCGGTGGCCACCAGGGGCAACTCTGGGCTGGCCTACCGGAAGTTTGGACGATCCGGTGTGCCCTGAGAAAGAGATATGTGCAGCTCCTATCGGGATTTGTCGGCACATTCGGGCGGTGTTGCTGGTTTAGTTTTACCCTGTCGAAATGTCTTGTTGTACTGGGATACCGAGTCTGATCGGAATGTCTTGGGTGGAGGTCTATTCCTTCGTTGACCGTGAGAGCTTGTCATGGGCTAAGTTGGGACACCCCTGCAGGGATTTGAACTTTCGAAAGCCGTGCCCGCGGTTATGGGCAGATGGGAATTTGTTAACGTCCGGTTGTAGAAAACCTGAAGTTGACCTTAATTAAAATGAATCAACTGCGTGTGTAACCGTGATGGTCTCTTTTCGGCGGAGTCCGGGAAGTGAACACGGTTGTTGGAGTTATGCTTGACGTAGGTAGTCCAGGATCACTTCTTGATCATACTTTTATCGACCGTGCCTTGCCTTCTCTTCTCGCTCTCATTTGCGCATGTTAGCCACCATATATGCTAGTCGCTTGCTGCAGCTCCACCTCATACCTTTACCTTACCCATAAGCTTAAATAGTCTTGATCGCGAGGGTGCGAGATTGCTGAGACCCTGTGGCTCATAGATACTTCCAAAACCAGTTTGCAGGTGCCGATGAGTCCGTGCAGATGACGCAACCAAGCTCAGGAGGAGCTCGATGAAGATCTTGTTCTTTGTGATGTTTCGTTCTAGTTGATCAGTAGTGGAGCCCAGTTGGGGTCGATCGGGGACCTTTGTCGCATTTGGGGTTCTTCTTTTGTTTTGGTTCCGTAGTCGGACCATGAGTGTATTTGGTTGATGTAATGTTTATTCATGTAATTGTGTGAAGTGGCGATTGTAAGCCAACTATGTAACTCTTTCCTTATTATATTACATGGGTTGTGTGAAGATTACCTCACTTGCGACATATGCCTTCAATGCGATTATGCCTCTAAGTCGTGCCTCGACACGTGGGAGATATAGTCGCATCGAGGGTGTTACATGCAAGCATTGCAACTAATGAGTTAGTTGCGGGATGATGTGTTACGGAACGAGTAAAGAGACTTGCCGGTAACGATATTGAACTAGGTATTGAGATACCGACGATCGAATCTCGGGCAAGTAACATATCGATAACAAAGGGAACAACGTATGTTGTTATGCGGTCTGACCGATAAAGATCTTCGTAGAATATGTTGGAGCCAATATGAGCATTCAGGTTCCGCTATTGGTTATTGACCGGAGACGTGTCTCGGTCATGTCTACATAGTTCTCGAACCCGTAGGGTCCACACGCTTAACGTTACGATGACAGTAATATTATGAGTTTATATGTTTTGATGTACCAAAGGTTGTTCAGAGTCCCGGATGTGATCACGGACATGACGAGGAGTCTCGAAATGGTCGAGACATGAAGATTGATATATTGGAAGCCTATGTTTGGATATCGGAAGTGTTCCGGGTGAAATCGGGATTTTTTCGGAGTACCGGGAGGTTACCGGAACCCCCCGGGAACTTAATGGGCCTTAGTGGGCCTTGGTGGAAGAGAGGAGAGGAGGCCAGGGCAGGGCCGCACGCCCCTCCCCCCTAGTCCGAATAGGACAAGGAGAGGGGGGCGGCGCCCCCCTTTCCTTCCTCCCCTCCACCTCTTCCCCCTCTCTCTCCTAGTTCAACATGGAAAAGGGGGGGTGTCCTACTCCCGATAGGAGTGGGACTCCTCCCGGCGCGCCTCCTCCCTGGCCGGCCGCACCTCCCCCTTGCTCCTTTATATACGGGGGCAGGGGGCACCCCATAGACACAACAATTGATCATTGATCTCTTAGCCGTGTGCGGTGCCCCCCTCCACCATAGTCCTCCTCGATAATACTGTAGCGGTGCTTAGGCGAAGCCCTGCGTCGGTAGAACATCAATATCATCACCACGCCGTCGTGCTGACGAAACTCTCCCTCAACACTCGGCTGGATCGGAGTTCGAGGGACGTCATCGGGTTGAACGTGTGCTGAACTCGGAGGTGCCGTACGTTCGGTACTTAATTGGTCGGATCGTGAAGACGTACAACTACATCAACCGCGTTGTGATAACGCTTCCGCTTTCGGTCTACAAGGGTACATATACAATACTCTCCCCTCTCGTTGCTATGCATCACCATGATCTTGCGTGTGCGTAGGAATTTTTTTGAAATTACTATGTTCCCCAACATATCCATATCATACATAGAGGGTCGGGCAATCCACGAGAAGAGAGGGAGGGGTCATAGCTATCGATAGAGTCGAAGAGAGGATCAAGTGGGTGGGTGCGAGATCGATGAAGAGAGCCATCAAAATTGTGTGTGTGTGTGTGTGTGTGTGTGTGTGTGTGTGTGTGCAAGTCAAAGATATAGGGCGACTGGCCTACTGGAACGTTAGAGGGCATATGTCAAGTTTGTGTGTGGCAGGGAGACATGACTAGAGCGCCCGATGTATCGGTGTGTGTGTGTGGGATGGGGTGGGGAGGGGTAGGCAGAGGCCTAACTATAGAGGTAGAACGACTTGTATATGTGTTGAGAATTAGAGACCCAGCTATGTCTTGAGGGAGATCGGTCGACATCCATACATAACTGAAGGACGGGAAATATGATGGGACAGAGAGAGAGGAGAGAGAGGGAGGGAGAGGGGTAGAGTGTTGGATGGGTGATGGAGTTGCTTCTTGAAGATGGTGGGAGAGGCCTACTAGACAAACTGAGGGTGGAACTGCAATGTTATCAATAAGAGTGGGGATGTGTTTCTGTGTGTGCCTATGCGTGATAGATCTGTCGGGATGCATCCATGGATGGTGAAGGGGAACCATGTGTTTGGTAAGCAAACCTAACTAGATCGGTAGATCAATTGTTGTTTGTCGGAGGAAGGGAGAGACACAACTAATGAGGTAGATCGATTGATGTGTGGGTAAAAATGAGTTATTAGGACCTAGCTAGCTTTATGTATAGCGAGAGATCGGTCGGTGTACATCCATTTGTTAGAGGCAAATAAGGCCCAACGAGATGGATAGACAGAGAGAATGGAGCTAGGAGGTGGTGCGAGAGGCCCAACTACTAGCTAGATAGGGGGAGGAGTGTGCGGTTGTGAGATCGATGAAAAGAGGGGCGAGAGTTTACACGTGTGTCTGACCATATGAGATACACGAGGCAAGGACACATAAAGGAGGAGATTGAAGGTGTGTGTGTATGTTGTAGGTAGGCATCGCTGGAGAGGTTTATTGATCGGTGTGTGTCGGAAGAAGGAGTTGTGGAGACTCTGGGAGAACGACCTAAAGAAAAAAATGAATGTGCCCGGTGTATAGAATGCCGAGGGAGGGGGAGGGCGAGGAGGGCGTGTGCATGCACGAGAGAAAGTTAGTGGTAGCTACAAAGGTTAGAGGATTGTGTGGGTGTAAGAGACTAACAAAGATCATAATTTGATATGAAAGCGGATTCATATATTTGAATAGGAGATCATAGTGTTTTAAACATTGCATGCATGAATATAGCAGTGATACATGTGTTGTGCACATGTTATACCATAATGTGATAATGCATGGCGTTCGCAACTCACAGCTAAATGCCGAACAATCTAAACCATACTATACATTAGACAATCTCAAATTTTATTTGAATTTGTGATAATGTGTGGCGTTTGCAGCTTACAACTAAATATCGAACAATCTAAACAATACTATATATCGAACATTCTCACATTTTATTTGAATTTGTGGTAATGTGTGGTGTTTGCAACTCACATCTAAATACTTGTAGGCGTAGGGGGCGGGGCACCATACATAATGTGATAAACACATTATACATATGAGACATGATTTAGATTATGAAGATCTAGCTAGAGCTAGAAATGTAATGTGATTTGAAATCAAAATAAAGTGGATTCAAAAAATCTAGTTCGAGTTCATATAGTACACATAGTTCATGTGTAACTCGAGACTAATCATGTGGTGTGCTGTGAAGATAATACACAAACGATGGTTTAACTTGACAATAATGATGATTGTAGATCTTATTAAAACAGAGAAATGAATTCAAATGCTTTGACTTCACAACAATCATTACTGTAGATCTTATTCAAATAGAGAAACAAATTCAAATTTAGTTCATATTGAAGCGGTAGTATATACGTTTGGAATGCACTAAAACGTTCATTTGAGTAGTAGGTTGCATGCATTATACACGTAGCGAAATATTTTAATTGAACATAACATGAATTCAATGTTTTGAATGACATTTGTACTACGCATTGATTTGGTACAGTACATGTTAGGCTTGTCCGGAAATTTCAACCCGTGCCTTGTTAGCCCGAAATATTTAAGATATATCTTTGTCTCGTTGTGCTCCAATAACTCCCTCCAACTCAACCCGCGCCTTACTATTCCAAAATTACAACGGGCGCGAAAACTCTCACCTCCTGTGAAATCCCGACACGTGAAATGCCCGTGGTACCCCTGAACCAAAAGAACCGCCTCAAATCGGTGGGGGTACTTTCGTAACTTACCCCACATTTCGGACAAGCACGTCTCTAAGCCATGGTTCCCCACTGCCATCCCATCTGCCCACCCATTCGTACATCGAGGCCGCGAAAACCCGCGACGAAACCCCACACCCTGCTTCGTCTGCCACCCAGCCGGAGCCTCCTCCCCGACGACGTCGTCCACAGCAACACCTCGACGTCCCTCATCCACCGTACCGGATGAGGATCCGTCGTCGATCTCATCGTCCCGCCGATTCAGCCACCCCGTCCTCCACCTCCAAGAAGCTGCCCCGATGTTCCCCTTGTCTTTCGCGCCACCTCCATTCCCACACCGTCGTCTTCACCTGCACCACCGGAAGAGCATCATCATCATCGTTTCCTCAGATGAAGCTGCGGCCTAATCGGCGCCACCAAAGAGGTTGTACACTAATCGCCGCATTTTCTTCTTGATCCGATCTCACGGTGCTGCCGACGCTCGGTCCCGAGCCGACACGGCGCGGCTCCATCCACGGCGGTGTCGCCGGCCACTTCCTCCATGGCGTCGCTCCCTCAGCAGCGATGTCCACATCAGTAGGAGCTGCTGCTGCTTTAGCTCTCGCTCGCGCTGCTGCACTGCTCTTGCTCTCGGTCCCCTGCCTGGTCTGCTCTTGTTATTTCTCTTGCTCGCGCTGCTGCTCTCGCTCTTGCTTGTGATGCTGCTCCGATTTAGCTACACTTCAGTTGACTGAATCGACTTTTGGGTCAGTCGATTTTCAGGGGGTGGGGGGCTCGCCGGGGTGAAGGAAGAACCAGCCGCAGCGGGGAGGGGGGCTCGCCGGAGAGGTGCCCCACTATCTATCTTAGGGGTTCAGGATGGGGGCGGTGGTCACCGACGGTGGCGGGGCGGTGGCGTGGGGATCGACAGAGAAAAAGCTCGGCACGGGGGGGCCTAGAGGGATGGCCGGTGAAACGCCCTCGATGCGGCTATATCTCCCACGTGTCGAAGCACGACTTAGAGGTATAACCGCATTGAAAGCAATGTCGCAAGTGAGGTAATCTTCACACAACCCATGTAATACATAAGGGAAAGAGATACATAGTTGGCTTACAATCGACACTTCACACAATTACATGAATAAAGCATTACAACATCCAAATACAATCACGGTCCGACTACGGAACCAAAATAAAAGAAGAACCCCAAATGCGACATGGTCCCCGATCGACCCCAACTGGGCTCCACTACTAATCCACTAGAACGAAACAACACAAAGGACAAGATCTTCATCGAGCTCCTCCTAAGCTTGGTTGCGTCATCTGCACGGACTCATCGGCACCTGCAAGCTGGTTTTGGAAGTATCTGTGAGCCACGGGGACTCAGCAATCTCGCACCCTCGCGATCAAGACTATTTAAGCTTATAGGAAGGGTAAAAGGTATGAGGTGGAGCTGCAACAAGCGACTAGCATATATGGTGGCTAACAAACGCAAATGAGAGCGAGAAGAGAAGGCAAAAGCATGGCCGAACAACTATGATCAAGAAGTGATCCTAGAACAACCTACGTCAAGCATAACTCCAACACCGTGTTCACTTCCCGGACTCCGCCGGAAAGAGACCATCACGGTTACACATGCGGTTGATGTATTGTAATTAAGGTCAACTTCAGGTTTTCTACAACCGGACATTAACAAATTCCCATCTGCCCATAACCGCGGGCCCGGCTTTCGAAAGTTCAAATCCCTGCAGGGGTGTCCCAACTTAGCCCATAACAAGCTCTCACGGTCAACGAAGGATATTCCTTCTAGCGGGAAGACCCGATCAGACTCAGAATCTTGGTTACAAGACATTTCGACAAGGTAAAACTAAACCAGCAACACTGCCCGAATGTGCCGACAAATCCCGATAGGAGCTGCACATATCTCGTTCTCAGGGCACACTCAGATGAGACTAGCTACGAGTAAAACCAAACCTCAAGTTGCCCCGAGGTGGCCCCGCAGGCAGCTCAGTTCGGACCAACACTCAGAGGAGCACTGGCCCGGGGGGGTTAAAATAAAGATGACCCTTGAGTCTGCAGAACCCAAGGGAAGGTGGTAGGTTGTTAGTGCAAATGGTAAAACCAAGGTTGGGCATTGCTGGAGGAATTTTATTCAAGGCGAACTGTCAAGGGGTTCCCATTACTACCCAACCGTGTAAGGAACGCAAAATCCGGGAACATAACACCGATATGACGGAAACTAGGGCGGCAAGAGTGGAACAAAACACCAGGCATAAGGCCGAGCCTTCCACCCTTTACCAAGTATATAGATGCATTAATTAAATAAGATATACTGTGATATCCCAACAAGTAAACATGTTCCAACAAGGAACGATCTCCATGTTCCAACAAGGAACAAACTTCAATCTTCACCTACAACTAACAATGCTATAACAGGGGCTGAGCAAAGCGGTAACATAGCCAATCAACGGTTTGCTAGGACAAGGTGGGTTAGAGGCTTGGTTCAACAATATGGGAGGCATGATAAGCAAGTGGTAGGCATCGTAGCATAGGCATAGCGAAAGAGCGAGCAACTAGCAAGCAAAGATAGAAGTGATTTCGAGGGTATGACCATCTTGCCTGAAATCCCGCAAGGAAGGAGAACGAGTCCATGAAGAAGACAAACGGATGTAGTCGAACGAATCCTCACAACTTCGGAATGAAACCAAAGCTAACGCGAGAAGCAATCCGGAAAGAAGCAAACAACATAGTAAACAACCATCACATAAACATGGCATGATGCGCAAACAAGTATGATGCATGTCCGGTTTAAAAATGCATGGCATGGCAAAGGGCACAAACAAAACTACAAGTTAAGTGGAGCTCAATATGCAACGAGTTGCATATTGACGGAACACCACATCAATTATCTAGTTCTATCTCGTTTATGTACTCAACAATATTAAATGTTGGTTAACATGGAAAGAGGTGGAGCATAACAAAACTATACTATCTAAACAATTTAAATGGGGCCGGATATAACAAACAACAAATCCGGTAAATCACCATATGCAATTATCAATTTGGTGCAACAACAATTTTAAACATTTAAATGTTATTATCATGATGCAGATGACATGTGCAAGTTTTATGCAGTATTTATGAAAATGTTGACATGATAAGATATGAGGCATTTGTCATCGTGGCGGAAACGAAAGGGGTGCCACGGCAACGACAATGGAAATGGTGCCACGGCAACATTCCGGTTCCGGTAACTCGATTGAGATGCCGGTGCAAAAGGAAAAGTGATGGGGGCATGTCAAAATATGGTGGGGTGATCCCGGTTACCGGGTTCCCACGGTTCGACGACGGTGACAAGGCAAAATAGGGGCAACGTGCACCAACAATTCGAGCATGGAGCAAGCACGAGCATCTCATACATCACCAACATGCATTCGTTCCAAGGGTCATCGTCTCGGCGGTTATACCTTTGAAGCGTGCATTTTTGGGACGGACCGAGTTCGTAGTGGAAGTAGTCGTTCACGGGTCTTCGAGGGAAGTAGTGGTTCACGTTCGTTTTCGGAGAGGTACTTGACGAATCCAAGGTTTCCGAGGGCGACGGTAGTAGAACTTGGCGAATCTGAGTTTTTTCGGAGGTCGTTATCGAACTTGGTCAAATACACGATGAGGGTAGACGTTCACTCAACGGCCTTCGGCGATTGTAGTTGTACACGGGTCTTCGTCCACGGAACTAGTCGTACACATTTTCGTAGAGGTTCGGGGTCAACGACACGGAACTTGACGTCCACGGGGTCTTTGCGGGTCGACGGTAGTGGTTCACGTTTTGTAGTCGTTCGAGTCATCGGTGGAGGAACTTGTCACATCATCGAGCGTAGTCCACCTTGGTGTATCCGTGTGTAGGGGTACTTGACAGGTCCGACGTCTCCGGCCGTAGTGGTACTTGCTGTTACATGTAGTCGAACTTGAGGTGCTCCTGGCGTCGGACATGCGGTGTTGGACAAAACCATGGCGAGGTTCAGCAGCTACCCCATGTCCATGATGAAAAACGGAGCTCGGGCAGGGAGTCAAAGCAGCAAACAGGGGCGTGTGTGGAGCAATAGCACAACATCAATAGGGGCCATGGCGACATGGGACCTTGGGCGCCATTGGGGTGGAAGGAGAACTTGGGGTCCGGCAGCAGCAAGGCGACGATGAGGAGGCAGGCGCAGCGATGGGGAGGTAGTGGAGGCGCTGGTCGCGGAGGTCGGGGCGGAACTACGGTGGCGCTGCTGCACCGGCTGACGGCGACGAAGTTTCTACGACGGTGCGTGGGGTCGAGCTCGCTCCGGCGAGGGTAAAGAGGTCCAGGGCACGCCTTTTGTCGACGTGGACGAGGCGGGAGGAGCTGCTAGTGCCGTTCGTCCTGGTGCTAGACAGGACGACGCAGGCGGGACTTGGCGGCAGGGCCTTGGCAGCAAGAAGACACGGCCATGGCAGGGCCCGACCGATCCGGACGAGGTCGGCTCTTGACGGTGGAGGGCAACGCGAGGCAGAGGAGGAGCGCTTGCGAGGGGCCATGGTGAGGAGGCGGAGGCGAGCGAGGTGACGAGGAGAAAGCAGAGGGGATCGAGGGCGTTGCTGCGGTGCTGAATGGGCATCGAGGGAGAGAGCGAGGCTGCGAGGGAGATGGGGGAGTCGGGCTCCCTGGCGGCGCGAGGGGAAAGGAATGAAGGAAGGGGAGAGGTGTCGAGGGAGGAATCGGGCTCTAGGTTAGGTCTAGGAATTTGGTGGGCTGAGGGAATGGGAGATGGTTGGGCCGGCCTGGGGGGAGGCCCAAGTGGCCAGCGGAGCAGGCCGCCTTTCTCTCTCCCCCCTAGACTATTTTCCTTGCTTAACAAAAAAACAGAGGTTTAAGAAATGTAGAGAGAAAAAGGAGAAGAATTTGAGCAGGACGCCAATTTTCTTGGACTCATAAAAAGGAGCTTGAGCCAAGAAAAATAGGAGTGGGCATGAAAGAAAGATTAAATTCAAATTCCTTTGAATTTAATTCAAATGGTTTCAACTAGGACGGGTTTGAGAAGTGTCCAAAAATGTTTCGGATTTTTGGTGGAGCTCCGAAAAATGATGAAGAATTTACGGACAAAGTTCGAGGTCAAGAAGTGAGATAACAAAGGCATGGGGAAATTTTGCAAGTGTGTTTTAGGTGATTCCATAAGAATGGATTATTTATCATAGCTCCCTAATATTGGGAGGGTAAGTTATAAAGAGAACTCACCATGTGAATTCCCTCAGTTTAAATGGACCGAAGATCCATGCAATTTATTTAGTTGAGTTGCAAAAGATTTATGAGAAGATGGCATGATGACATGATGCAATGCAAAAATAAAAGGGCAGGCACAAATGAAACACACGGCGAAACCCGGAACATATGGAAGTCTTCTCGAGCATCGGTCTCGGGGCGTTACAACACTCCACCACTACGAGTGGATATCGTCCCGAGATCTAGAATGGCACCAGGGGGAAAAGGAAGGGGAAGATGAGAGGTAAAACTAAGTTGCTTCTTTGACAAACGAGTGAAACCAAAGAACCTTGAGAGGTTGAACAACTTCGAGAAAAGAATACAACGGAGATGAACAAAGTTGAAAACACTCTGTTAGAAAAGAGGAACAAGGAACATTACTAGAACCTTGTAGGTTGAAAGGCTTAAGAAAAGTGTTACAAAGGACAAGAAGTACATGCAAGCACTCCGGTAGAAACGAGATGCAGAAAGAACGATAAGATCAATTACGACAACACTCCGGTTAAAACAAGATAGAGGAGAAAAAGAATGATATAATTTGTACATCACTCCGACTGTAAATGGAAAGGAGTGAACAAGAGCTTGACAAGATGAGAAGATACTTTATGAAATCAACAACACACTGCCTCGGAAACTATCGAAAGAATGGCACAAGGGTTAAGAAAGATTTGAGACAGCACTCCGGTTAAGAAGGGAGGCAAAACTTGATAAGATGAGAGACCTTGAATGAAGGACACGACACTCCGGTTGAATGGATAAGCAAAAGAAAGAACATGATCTTCACAAAAAAATGGGATGATGGGTCGAAGAGAGCAACATCACAATGCCTCTGGAGGAAATAATAGAAGATAGATAATTGAAATAAAAGAGTGAAGAAGAAAATGCTAACTTCTGCCACAATTGAGCTTGAAAAGGCATCCTTAGGAGAAGGGTCGAATGGAGTAGTTGGAAAACCAACAGCGAAAGCAAAAGGCTGCTTGTGGCTTTTGAACACATCTCAAAACTTAAGGTGAAATTCTGCCACTAGCGAAAACAAGATTGGATTGATAAGAACAAGGAGACGATAAACTTATCTCACTGATAGGATAAATGAAGAACTTGGATCATATATTATCACCATTAATAACATTAATCTTTAGGGAATGCTTTAGGTGAAATATAACCCCAGATAACTCCAATGAAGAGATGATGGATTTAAAATATCTCATTCTTAACAACATGTGAATCATGAGACATGAACTCAAATTATCAAGAATGACATAATACCACCTCCAATGATACGGGAGGAAGAATGCACTCCGGATTGCAAGATGAAGAAATACTTGAGTTCTTCTGAAAAGAATCTCGATGAACACTTTGAGAAGGAATTAAATCCTTCATGAATCACCATGTCGAGCCTTCGTGAAAACTCCGGTAAAAAGAATGATCAAACAAAATGGTGGATGAAAAGAATAAGGTTGAAGCCTTGCAATGATTTAAATGAATCTCCGTGGAGATGTAATTGAAAAAGGTTGGAACTCCGGGAAAAAGAGAAGATGAAACAATTGAAGCCGAGAATTTGATGAGCCTCCGGAATAACGAATTGAATTTACACGATGAAACAAAGAATAAGAATTACATTATGCTTATCCTTCACCAATTAAATTGATGACAAACAATGGATTTGGCACACTACTTATTCTCGTAGAAAGGATTAAGATAGATATAGCACAGCCTGGGAAGGTCTCGAAGGAACCACCGGTAGGGTTGGAACAACGCATGAATTGATATGAAAACGAAGGAAGAAGAATCTTAAATGGCCACCGTAAGAATTGAAAAGGAAAGTAGCAAAGACACAATTCACCGGGAATAATGGAAAACGAAAGAATATACTTGAGAGAATTTAGATACATGAGAACGAAGAGATTACGAGCTGATTAGAGAATCCTTGATTTAGACACCGGTAAGATTTGGAGAATGATAGCTGAAGGCTGAGAATGAATAATATTTGAAAAGATGGCCTTCGGAGGAAATAAATGGAAAACTCATGAAATGCTCCGGGTGGGTGAAAAGAATTCTGACAATCGAAAACGATTATGAGAAGATAGTCTCAGACTAGAGCCACGAATCTCTGAGAGAACGGATAAGATATGGATGTAAAACTATTCTTCGATCTTCAAATTCTGAGAATTACGACGGGACACACCACGAAGAATTGTTGAAGCACTCCGTAAAGAAGAAGAATGGAAAAGTTGAACCAACAATGAAAAGAATTTGGAAGATCTTGCAGAAAAGCACTTGACTGATGAAAATTCATTCTTACGTCAAAACTTCGAAAAGAATTTGAGGATAGCTCTGGACAAATAAGAAGAGTCAGGTAAGATCCTGGGAAAAGACCTGTGGGTTAGCGCCCACTCAAAAGAAACACCGTTGAACGATTACTTGCAAAGGAGATAGCACCGGTTGAATTAAACGGCTTGAATGAGATAACACCTCGAGATATCCTGGACGGATTGATAATGGAGACACAAATATTTTGGGATATCTTCAGCACTCCGGAACAAATGAATAACGAGAAGTGAAAAAATAAGAATTGCATCACCATGAGAATGCATTGAAATGAGGAAAAAGGGCATGATCAACACCAAAAGCTTGAATTGAATCCACCGGAGAAGAAAAAGAATGAAGAATGACGATCTTGAAGCTCCATTATACTCTTCATGAGAATCACCGGTTAAGAACATTAGCGGAAAGAATAAAGAAACTTTACAGCCATAAGATGGATACTTGATTCAAAAATCTGAGCCCTTGAAGAGAAAGGGTGGGAGGGTGGAAAAAACAAAGGCAGCTTGAGACGAATGAAACAACCAACGTAGAGAAGAAATGATAATTGATCTTGCTGATGGGGAGAAAGATGGGATCATCTCGAAGAGAAGCGCATCGGTTGGAAAAAGGATTGACATGACAATCTCGATTATCATGAGGATTTTATTCACATCGGGTATGAGAACACCACTTAGGAACAGGTATGGAATCAACATTTGACTTCGAAGCAACTCGAATACCACAACTCAAAAACAAAACAAAGGATTGGCTTGCAGAATAAGCCAGAACAAACATATGATAGGGATTTCGTCCGAAGTTTTCGTGGTGGGGCCTACACGGGCTCGATCATACAACACCATCATGTACAAGGCAGTGCACATGACATACGAAGCGTCCTCGAGTCGGCATAGCCAAGGACTCTTTAAGACACAACGAGACCACTGTAAAACCAACCGTGAATAGGCGGACCACTAGACGTCGAACCCCAATTTCATATCATACATCCATCGGAAAGATATCCTAAGAGCTACTTGATTTCACACTTATAAATGTTGGGGAACGTAGTAATTTCAAAAATTTCCTACGCACACGCAAGATCATGGTGATGCATAGCAACGAGAGGGGAGAGTGTTGTCTACGTACCAACGCAGACTGACTGCGGAAGCGATCACACAACGTAGAGGAAGTAGTCGTACGTCTTCCCGATCCGACCGATCCAAGCACCGTTACTCCGGCACCTCCGAGTTCTTAGCACACGTTTAGCTCGATGATGATCCTCGGGCTCCGATCCAGCAAAGCGTCGAGGAAGAGTTCCGTCAGCACGACGGTGTGGTGACGATCTTGATGTACTACCGACGCAGGGCTTCGCCTAAGCACTACAACGGTATGATCGAGGTGGAATTTGGTGGCAGGGGGCACCGCACATGGCTAAGGAACAATCTCAATGATCAACTTATGTGTCTAGAGGTGCCCCCTACCCCCGTATATAAAGGTTGCCAGGGGGAGGGCTGGCCGGCCAAAGGAGGAGGGCGTAGGAGGAGTCCTACTCCTACCGGGAGTAGGACTCCCCCCCCCAATCCTATTCCTAATAGGATTCCTCGAGAGAGAGAGAGGGAGAAGGGGGCCGGCCACCTCTCCTAGTCCTAATAGGACTAGGGGAGGGGGAGGCGCGCAGCCCACCTTGGGCTGCCCCTTTCACCTTTCCACTAAGGCCCAATAAGGCCCATTTGATTCCCGGGGGGTTCCGGTAACCTCCCGGTACTCCGGTAAAATTCCCGATTTCACCCGGAACACTTCCGATGTCCAAACATAGGCTTCCAATATATCAATCTTTATGTCTCGACCATTTCAAGACTCCTCATCATGTCCGTGATCACATCCGGGACTCCGAACAACCTTCGGTACATCAAAATGCATAAACTCATAATAACTGTCATCGTAACGTTAAGCGTGCGGACCCTACGGTTCGAGAACAATGTAGACATGACCGAGACACGTCTCCGGTCAATAACCAATAGCGGGACCTGGATGCCCATATTGGCTCCTACATATTCTACGAAGATCTTTATCGGTCAGACCGTATAACAACATACGTTGTTCCCTTTGTCATCGGTATGTTACTTGCCCGAGATTCGATCGTCGGTATCCAATACCTAGTTCAATCTCGTTACTGGCAAGTCTCTTTACTCGTTCCGTAATACATCATCTCACAACTAACATCTTAGTTATAATGCTTGCAAGGCTTATGTGATGTGTATTACCGAGAGGGCCCAGAGGTACCTCTCCGACAATCGGAGTGACAAATCCTATTCTCGAAATACGCCAACCCAACATCTACCATTGGAAACACCTGTAGTACTCCTTTATAATCACCTAGTTACGTTGTGACGTTTGGTAGCACCCAAAGTGTTCCTCCGGGAAACGGGAGTTGCATAATCTCATAGTCATAGGAACATGTATAAGTCATGAAGAAAGCAATAGCAACATACTAAACGATCGGGTGCTAAGCTAATGGAATGGGTCATGTCAATCAGATCATTCAACTAATGATGTGACCTCGTTAATCAAATAACAACTCTTTTGTTCATGGTTAGGAAACATAACCATCTTTGATTAACGAGCTAGTCAAGTAGAGGCATACTAGTGACACTCTGTTTGTCTATGTATTCACACATGTATTATGTTTCCGGTTAATACAATTCTAGCATGAATAATAAACATTTATCATGATATAAGGAAATAAATAATAACTTTATTATTGCCTCTTGGGCATATTTCCTTCAATAAACTCCCGAAATTTTCCGGTTATGCAATCGAGTGTTGGGGATACAGGGGAAGCATAATATCTCACCCAAACTAACAAATCCTACATCCAGCTGTATCCATCCTTTAACACATGACCAAGAAACCTTCAGAAATCGTCTACCTCAACCTTCGAAAAGCATCCTTTATACGAGTTATGGCAATACTCCCGAACTCCCGCCCCAGTACTGGGTGGCGTCGAGGTTATCTCACCAACAACTGCATAAAAGAGATTTTCGATGTCGGCGAACTAAACTCAGGTATTCCAGAACTGCAACGATAAAATTGTGACGACAACACCTCGGAGCTCAACTCCCTGGGACACCGCCACAACCCCTAAATGACAGGAGGCACCAAGAACAATGTTCTCGTCACAAATCGATCGGAACGATTCCAAGGTACCTGCGTGATCCTAATTTTTTTTTAGTGAAATTTGAGAAGAGAAGAGTCAAAACTCTACGTCAGGATGCCTTACTAGAGCGATGAAGGGACTGGGGAGTAAAAAGAATTCCTAAACTCTCCAATATATAATTCCTAAATGGCTCAAAACATTTTTCTAGACTCAACTCGTCCGCTAATTCGATCAAGCAGTGGGGCTCCTAAGGTTGGGGAAGGCTCTGATTACCAACTTGAAACGCCCTCAATGCGGCTATATCTCCCACGTGTCGAAGCACGACTTAGAGGCATAACCGCATTGAAAGCAATGTCGCAAGTGAGGTAATCTTCACACAACCCATGTAATACATAAGGGAAAAAGATACATAGTTGGCTTACAATCGCCACTTCACACAATTACATGAATAAAGCATTACAACATCCAAATACAATCACGGTCCAACTACGGAACCAAAATAAAAGAAGAACCCCAAATGCAACACGGTCCCCGATTGACCCCAACTGGGCTCCACTACTGATCCACTAGAACGAAACAACACAAAGGACAAGATCTTCATCGAGCTCCTCCTAAGCTTGGTTGCGTCATCTACACGGACTCATCGGCACCTGCAACCTGGTTTTGGAAGTATCTGTGAGCCACAGGGACTCAGCAATCTCGCACCCTCGCGATCAAGACTATTTAAGCTTATAGGAAGGGTAAAAGGTATGAGGTGGAGCTGCAGCAAGCGACTAGCATATATGGTGGCTAACAAACGCAAATGAGAGCGAGAAGAGAAGGCAAAAGCACGGCCGAACAACTATGATCAAGAAGTGATCCTAGAACAACCTACGTCAAGCATAACTCCAACACCGTGTTCACTTCCCGGACTCCGCCAGAAAGAGACCATCACGGTTACACACGCGGTTGATGTATTTTAATTAAGGTCAACTTCAGGTTTTCTACAACTGGACGTTAACAAATTCCCATCTGCCCATAACCGCGGGCACGGCTTTCAAAAGTTCAAATCCCTGCAGGGGTGTCCCAACTTAGCCCATAACAAGCTCTCACGGTCAACGAAGGATATTCCTTCTAGCGGGAAGACCCGATCAGACTCGGAATCTCGGTTACAAGACATTTCGACAAGGTAAAACTAAACCAGCAACACCGCTCGAATGTGCCGACAAATCCCGATAGGAGCTGCACATATCTCTTTCTCAGGGCACACTCAGATGAGACTAGCTATGAGTAAAACCAAACCTCAAGTTGCCCCGAGGAGGCCCCGCGGGCAGCTCAGTTCGGACCAACACTCAGAGGAGCACTGGCCCGGGGGGGTTAAATAAAGATGACCCTTGAGTCTGCAAAACCCAAGGGAAGGTGGTAGGTTGTTAGTGCCAATGGTAAAACCAAGGTTGGGCATTGCTTGAGGAGTTTTATTCAAGGCGAACTGTCAAGGGGTTCCTATTATTACCCAACCGCGTAAGGAACGCAAAATCCAGGAACATAACACCGATATGACGGAAACTAGGGCGGCAAGAGTGGAACAAAACACCAGGCATAAGGTCGAGCCTTCCACCCTTTACCAAGTATATAGATGCATTAATTAAATAAGATATATTGTGATATCCCAACAAGTAAACATGTTCCAACAAGGAACGATCTCCATGTTCCAACAAGGAACAAACTTCAATCTTCACCTGCAACTAACAGCGCTATAAGAGGGGCTGAGCAAAGCGGTAACATAGCCAATCAACGGTTTGCTAG
Source organism: Triticum monococcum (assembly GCA_034509565.1). NCBI lineage: Eukaryota > Viridiplantae > Streptophyta > Magnoliopsida > Poales > Poaceae > Triticum > Triticum monococcum. Next base: position 578,536,908 of record CM067847.1, read on the forward strand.
GACAAGGTGGGTTAGAGGCTTGGTTCAACAATATGGGAGGCATGATAAGCAAGTGGTAGGCATCGTAGCATAGGCATAGCGAAAGAGCGAGCAACTAGCAAGCAAAGATAGAAGTGATTTCGAGGGTATGATCATCTTACCTGAAATCCCGCAAGGAAGAAGAACGAGTCCATGAAGAAGACAAACAGACGTAGTCGAATGGATCCTCACCACTCTGGAATGAAACCGAAGCTAACGCGAGAAGCAATCCGGAAAGAAGCAAACAACATAGTAAACAACCATCACATAAACATTGCATGATGCGCAAACAAGCATGATGCATGTCCGGTTTAAAAATACATGGCATGGCAAAGGGCACAAACAAAACTACAAGTGGAGCTCAATATGCAACGAGTTGCATATTGACGGAACACCACATCAATTATCTAGTTCTCTCTCGTTTATGTACTCAACAATATTAAATGTTAGTTAACATGGAAAGAGGTGGGCATAACAAAACTATACTATCTAAACAATTTAAATGGGGCCGGATATAACAAACAACAAATCCGGTAAATCCCCATATGCAATTATCAATTTGGTGCAACAACAATTTGAAACATTTAAATGTTATTATCATGATGCGGATGACATGTGCAAGTTTTATGCAGTATTTATGAAAACGTTGACATGATAAGATATGAGGCATTTGTCATCGTGGCGGAAATGAAAGGGGTGCCATGGCAACGACAACGGAAATGGTGCCATGACAACATTCCGGTTCTGGTAACTCGATTGAGATGTCGGTGCAAAAGGAAAAGTGATGGGGGCGTGTCAAAATATGGTGGGGTGATCCCGGTTACCGGGTTCCCACGGTTCGACGACGGTGACAAGGCAAAAGAGGGACAACGTGCACCAACAATTCGAGCATGGAGCAAGCACGAGCATCTCATACATCACCAACATGCATTCGTTCCACGGGTCATCGTCTCGGCGGTTATACCTTTGAAGCGTGCATTTTCGGGACGGACCGAGTTCGTAATGGAAGTAGTCGTTCACGGGTCTTCGAGGGAAGTAGTGGTTCACGTTCGTTTTCGGAGAGGTACTTGACGAATCCAAGGTTTCCGAGGGCGACGGTAGTAGAACTTGGTGAATCCGAGTTTTTTTGGAGGTCGTTATCGAACTTGGTCAAATACACGATGTGGGTAGACGTTCACTCGACGCCTTCGGCGACGGTAGTTGTACACGGGTCTTCGGCCACGGAAGTAGTCGTACACGTTTTCGTAGAGGTTCGGGGTCAACGACACGGAACTTGACGTCCACGGGGTCTTTGCGGGTCGACGGTAGTGGTTCACGTTTTGTAGTCGTTCGAGTCATCGATGGAGGAACTTGTCACATCATCGAGCGTAGTCCACCTTGGCGTATCCGTGTGTAGGGGTACTTGACAGGTCTGAGGTCTCCGGCTGTAGTGGTACTTGCTGTTACATGTACTCAAACTTGAGGTGCTCTTGGCGTCGGACTTGCGGTGTTGGAGAAAACCATGGCGAGGTTTAGCAGCTACCCCATGTCCATGATGAAAAACGGAGCTCGGGCAGGGAGTCGAAGCAGCAAACAGGGGTGTGTGTGGAGCAACAGCACAACATCAACAGGGGCCATGGCGACATGGGACCTTGGGCGCCATTGGGTGGAAGGAGAACTTGGGGTCCGGCAGCAGCAAGGCAACGATGAGGAGGCAGGCGCAGCGACGGGGAGGTAGTGGAGGCGCTGGTCGCGGAGGTCGGGGCGGAGCTGCGGTGGCGCTGCTGCACCGGCTGACGGCGATGAAGTTTCTACGATGGTGCGTGGGGTCGAGCTCACTCCGGCGAGGGTAAAGAGGTCCATGGCACGCCTTTCGTCGACGTGGACGAGGCGGGAGGAGCTGCTGCTGCCGTTCGTCCTGGTGCTTGACAGGACGACGCAGGCGGGACTTGGTGGCGGGGCCTCGGCAACAGGAAGACACGGCCATGGTAGGGCCCGACCGATCCAGACAAGGTCGGCTCTTGACGGTGGAGGGCGACGCGAGGCAGAGGAGGAGCGATTGCTAGGGGCCATGGCGAGGAGGCGGAGGCGAGCGAGGTGACGAGGAGAAAGCAGAGGGGATCGAGGGCATTGCTGCGGTGCTGAATGGGCATCGAGGGAGAGAGCGAGGCTGCGAGGGAGATGGGGGAGTCGGGCTCCCTGGCGGCGCGAGGGGAGAGGAACGAAGGAAGGGGAGAGGTGTCGAGGGAGGAATCGGGCTCTAGGTTAGGTCTAGGGATTTGGTGGGCTGAGGGAATGGGAGATGGTTGGGCCGGCCTGGGGGAAGGCCCAAGTGGCCAGCGGAGCAGGCCGCCTTTCTCTCTCCCCCCTAGACTATTTTCCTTGCTTAACAAAAAAACAGTGGTTTAAGAAATGTAGAGAGAAAAAGGAGAAGAATTTGAGCAGGACGCCAATTTTCTTGGACTCATAAAAAGGAGCTTGAGCCAAGAAAAATAGGAGTGGGCATGAAAGAAAGATTAAATTCAAATTCCTTTGAATTTAATTCAAATGGTTTCAACTAGGACGGGTCTGAGAAGTGTCCAAAAATGTTTCGGATTTTTGGTGGAGCTCCGAAAAATGATGAAGAATTTACGGACAAAGTTCGAGGTCAAGAAGCGAGATAACAAAGGCATGGGGAAATTTTGCAAGTGTGTTTTAGGTGATTCCATAAGAATGGATTATTTATCGTAGCTCCCTAATATTGGGAGGGTAAGTTATAAAGAGAACTCACCATGTGAATTCCCTCGGTTTAAATGGACCGAAGATCCATGCAATTTATTTAGTTGAGTTGCAAAAGATATATGAGAAGATGGCATGATGACATGATGCAATGCAAAAATAAAAGGGCAGGCACAAATGAAACACACGGCGAAACCCGGAACATATGGAAGTCTTCTCGAGCATCGGTCTCGGGGCGTTACAGCCGGGGCGGCGGCGGACCGGCGGTGGGGAGTGTTTTCGGGGCGGGCGGGGCGGCGGGGGGCTACTTTTTGGCCGGTGGTGGCTGGCGGCTCAGGGGGTGGAGGTTGAAGATGAACCACCGGCCCTTGATTTCGTATCCAACGGCTGCAAAATCGACTGACCAGAGATGAAAAAGTCAGTCGACTAACGTGTGGCCTCACCTTGCTAGTGCTTCAGTTTCGACAGCAAAATTCAGTTTCGACAGCAAAATTCAGTTTCGACAGATAAGTTCAGTTTCGACAGTTAAGTTTAGTTTCGATAGTTAAGTTCAGTTTCGACAGTTAACTTCAGAGATGAGCGGCTGATGTATTTTACATCTAGCACTTTGTGGTTATGTATTTTACGTCGTGTATTGGCGATGCTATTAGAATTCCACTCAGGTTAACGTTGTTCGTTGTCTCTCTTGTCCTGCTTCAGCCTCGGTGTCGTACAACTCACCGGAGTTGCTCCAACGACGAAACCCTCCATCACAGCGGAGCAGTACCTCGGGCTCCATCTCTAGACACCTAAGATCTTCTTCCCCTCCTCCGACAGCAAAGTCAGCCGGAGCATCCTCACCGGCCAACCCAATCACGCTGAGATCGACATGGCTTCGCCAAAGAGGTTGTGCACTTGTTGCATCTCTTTTTTACTCTACATGTTATATATATTGTCCACTGAGCACATGGATTTGTTCCTTAGTGTCTCCTTGAAAGAAAAAACATAGGAATTTTAATTTTCACTTGTCCTCCTTTTCAAATTCCTATTCATGAAGCACAAGACTAAGAGATAGTAGCATAATAGCATTATAACCGTACATTTTCTTGTGGTTTGACTTAATCTCACCATGCTTCTTTGCATCCTGTGATCTTCCCATTGTTGTGAATCAAACACCCAGATTGGCAGAAATCCTGTGTTTTTAAATTCTCTGTTTTGCACGTGCATTCATATCATATTCCTGTCTATTTCCTATCCCTACATTGTTGGAATCCTCCAATTCAAACGAGCCCTTACAGAATTACTTCTCTTACAGATAGTTGTCAAAGAAAACCTTGCGCGGTTTGTCCCGCTCCTGCTGCGCCGTCGTCCACCCCAGCTCAGCTGCTCCAAGGACAGAAGGGTCCAGCACAACAGGGATCCGGCCTCCAGACTATCTTTCACGGCCTCAAATCTTCTTCCCCGCCGCTGGCAGCCATGAAAACTGCATTACCATCATCAACCGAGCAGATGACCTCGAGGACTACACGGGTCCGCAAGAGAGGTCGCACTCTTTCGTGTCTGCTTACGTTATGCATCGCTTAATATTACATGCTACTTTATCGTCATGTTCACCGATTAGACTCTGAGTCAGCTCCAAACTAATGGTCAAACTTGAGTTTTTAAATGGTTGTGGGGTACATATCGGGGCCGCTATCAATAGTATCTATCTACTATCTGGTTAATCTCCGGTGTCTACTATGAGTTTCATGTTGGGTGGGAAACAAACAGTAAAGAAGCCATTATCTGTATTTTTTAACTGAAGCCATTATCTGCCTGCTATTATTGGTTTTGGTCTATCCACAGGTTGCTACCATCACTCTGGATTTCTGCATGCACTCCTTACATAATCTCACTATGTTTTATTCCTATGCATGACAGTTATTGTAAACAATGGAACTGAACATGTAGAGCAAAAGAGACAAGCCTTGCGTGGCAATAAAATTTCATGCAGACGTCGCTCCATGGTAGGCGCAAAGGCAGCCCCCCCTCCACGCATTTCGGATTGTAATCGAGAGGAAGATATCTGTTCTGTGAGGGATTTAGAAGGAGAAGACAACTCCTATTTACCCCCCTGAGGTCTTCGCTCTAACTTGGCATGCTGATGTTGGTTATATCATGCATATGGTGTCTTGCATTGCTTACTTTATACATCAAATATGTCATCTACTTAGTTTAGACATCCTTTGTGTGAATGCCATCTGTTTAGTTTATTCATCATTTATGTGAATTATGCAACACCATCTTGTTTAGCCAGGCATCATATATGTGAATTTTGCAATGCCATCCTGCTTAGCCAGTCATCTTATATGTAAATTATATCAGGCCATCCTTTTTTTTTGTTACATATTACATTTTTCAACAATGTTAGTACATTCAACTGCTCTTCGTGTGCATCAGCCATTTGACACGGTGATGGCAAATTCTGGAGTGAAAACAAGGTCTTCAGAGCAGACTATGCTATCTGACGAAGCGCATATCTCGCTGGTTACGGATAGCTCCTCAGAGGAGGATTCAGAGACAGATGACCAGTCCTATTCCCCCCCCCCCCGAGGTGTATGCTCTAACTTGGCAGGGTTATGTTGCTCATATCGTGCATATGGTGTCTCACATTGCTATGTCATTTGATTAGTTTAGACATGCTTTGTGTGAATGCCACCTGTTCAGTGTCTAATTACCATATATGTGAATTATGCATTGCCATCTTATTGCAAGACATTATATATGTGAATTATACAATGCTATCTTGTTGCAAAGGCATTATATATGTGAATTATGCAATGCCATGCTGTTTAGCCAATCATCATGTATGTGAATTATATCATGCTATCATTTTTTTGTATTACATGTTCCATTTGTCGACAACGTTTGTATATTCAACTACTCTTCATGTGCATCAGCCATTTGAAGCGGTGATGGAAGTATCTGGAGTGAAAACAAGGTATTCAGAGCAGACAATGCTACCTGCTGAAGCAGACATCTTGTTGGTTACAGAGAGCTCCTCAGAGGAGGATTCAGAGACTGATGACCAGTCCTATTTCCCCCCTGAGGTCTATGCTCAAACTTGGCAGGGTTATATTACCCATGTCATGCATGTTGTCTTGCATTGCTTAATTTTTACATCATATATGGATTGCCATCTGCTTACTTGCTTACTATATAAATCATATATTTGAATTATATCATGCCATCATGTTTGCATAGTACATACACATCATCTATCTGAATTATGGCATGGAAACCCATTAATAAAGACATCATATAGTTATATCATCTCATCCTGTTTAGTGTTTACAGTCATCATATTTTGAATTATGGCATTCTATCCGTGAATGTATGTGGATTATGGCATGCCAACCTATTTAATAAACACATTATATAGTTATGTCATGTCATCCTATTTACATAGTCTCATATTTTGAACTATGTCTTTCCATCTTTTTTAGTTAGCCATCATAATGTGAAATTGTGTCATGCTATCCTGTTTACTTAGCCATCATATATGTGAAATTGTCTCATGCTATCCTGTTTGGTTAGACAACATAAATATGAATTATTTCATGCCCTCTTTTATTCCCCACTATCCATTGCACCTGTCTATCATACAATGTCTATACTTTCAATTACTTTTCTTGTTTATCAGCCATTTGAATTGGAGAGCATGATGGCAGTATCTAAGGGAGTAACAACACGGTCTTCAGAAAAGATAGTGCTACCAGTTGATGCAGATAGAACCACGGTTGTACTTGCCCAAGGACCAGATCCACCACACATAACCCAGACTCTCGCAGATTGTACCCCTACCTAGTTGGACAGAGAACCAGCTACATGCTGGAAATATGCCCTAGAGGCAATAATAAAAGCATTATTATTATATTTCCTTGTTCATGATAATTGTCTTTATTCATGCTATAATTGTGTTATCCGGAAATCGTAATACATGTGTGAGTAATAGACACCAATATGTCCCTAGTAAGCCTCTAGTTGACTAGCTCGTTGATCAACAGATAGTCATGGTTTCCTGACTATGGACATTGGATGTCATTGATAACGAGATCACATCATTAGGAGAATGATGTGATCGACAAGACCCAATCCTAAACATAGCATAAGATCGTATAGTTCGTTTGCTAGAGTTTTTCCAATGTCAAGTATCCTTTCCTTAGACCATGAGATCATGTAACTCCCGGATACCGTAGGAGTGCTTTGGGTGTACCAAACGTCACAACGTAAATGGGTGACTATAAAGGTATACTACGGGTATCTCCGAAAGTGTCTGTTGGGTTGACACGGATCAAGACTGGGATTTGTCACTCCGTATGACGGAGAGGTATCACAGGGCCCACTCGGTAATGCATCATCATTATGAGCTCAAAGTGACCAAGTGTCTGGTCACGGGATCATGCATTACGGTATGAGTAAAGTGACTTGCCGGTAACGAGATTGAACAAGGTATTGGGATACCGACGATCGAATCTCGGGCAAGTAACATACCGATTGATAAAGGGAATTGTATGCGGGGTTGCTTGAATCCTCGACATCATGGTTCATCCGATGAGATCATCGAGGAGCTTGTGGGAGCCAACATGGGTATCCAGATCCCGCTGTTGGTTATTGACCGGAGAGCAATCTCGGTCATGTCTACATGTCTCCCGAACCCGTAGGGTCTACACACTTAAGGTTTGGTGACGCTAGGGTTGTAAAGATATGTATATGTAGTAATCCGAAAGTTTTTCGGAGTCCCGAATGAGATCCCGGACGTCACGAGAAGTTCCGAAATGGTCTGGAGGTAAAGAATTATGTATAGGAAGTGCAGTTTCGGCCATCGGGAAAGTTTCGGGGGTCACCGGTATTGTACCGGGACCACCGGATGGGTCCCGGGGGTCCACCGGGTGGGGCCACCCATCCCGGAGGGCCCCATGGGCTGAAGTGGGAGGGGGAACCAGCCCTTAGTGGGCTGGTGCGCCCCCTAGGCCCACCCCCTGCGCCTAGGGTTGGAACCCTAGGGTGGGGGGCGCCCCACTTGCCTTGGGGGGCACTCCACCCCCCTTGGCCGCCGTCCCCCTTGGAGATTGGATCTCCCAAGGGCCGGTGCCCCCCCCAGGGGGCCTATATAAAGGGGGGAGGGAGGGGGCAGCCGCACCCTTGCATCTTGGCGCCCCCTCTCCCCTGCTACACCTCTCCCTCTCGCGCAGACGCTCGGCGAAGCCCTGCTGCACGTGACAACTGCATCCACCACCACGCCTTCATGCTGTTGGATCTTCAGCAACCTCTCCTTCCCCCTTGCTGGATCAAGAAGGAGGAGACGTCATCCGCTCCGTACGTGTGTTCAACGCGGAGGTGCCGTCCATTCGGCGCTTGGTCATCGGTGATTTGGATCACGGCGAGTATGACTCCATCATCCACGTTCTAGTGAACGCTTCCGCTCGCGATCTACAAAGGTATGTAGATGCATCCGATCACTCGTTGCTATATGAACTCATAGATGGATATTGGTGAAACCGTAGGAATTTTTTTTTTCTGCAACGTTCCCCAACAGTGGCATCATGAGCTAGGTCTATGCGTAGTTCTCTTTGCACGAGTAGAAAACAATTTGTTGTGGGCGTAGATGTTGTCAACTTTCTTGCCGCTACTAGTCTTATCTTGCTTCAGCGGTATTGTGGGATGAAGCGGCCCGGACCAACCTTACACGTACGCTTACGTGAGACCGGTTCCACCGACTAACATGCACTAGTTGCATAAGGTGGCTGGCGGGTGTCTGTCTCTCCCACTTTAGTTGGAGCGGATTCGATGAAAAGGGTCCTTATGAAGGGTAAATAGAAGTTGACAAATCACGTTATGGCTTTCACGTAGGTAAGAAAACGTTCTTGCTAGAACCCTATTGCAGCCACGTAAAACTTGCAACAACAATTAAAGGACGTCTAACTTGTTTTTGCAGCAAGTGTTCTGTGATATGATATGGCCAAAGTTGTGATGAATGATGAATGATATATATGTGATGTATGAGATCATGTTCTTGTAATAGGAATCACGACTTGCATGTCGATGACTATGACAACCGGCAGGAGCCATAGGAGTTGCCTTTATTTTTTGTATGACCTGCGTGTCATTGAGAAATGTCATGTAAATTACTTTAGTTTATTGCTAAGCGTGTTAGCCATAGTAGTAGAAGTAATAGTTGGCGAGCAACTTCATGGAGACACGATGATGGAGATCATGATGATGGCGATCATGGTGTCATGCCGGTGACAAGATGATCATGGAGCCCCAAGATGGAGATCAAAGGAGATATGTGATATTGGCCATATCATGTCACTATTATTATTTGATTGCATGTGATGTTTATCATGTTTTGTACATCTTGTTTACTTAGAACGACGGTAGTAAATAAGATGATCCCTCATAATAATTTCAAGAAAGTGTTCCCCCTAACTGTGCACCATTGCGACAGTTCGTTTTTTTGAAGCACCGCGTGATGATCGGGTGTTAGATTCCAACTTTCACATACAACGGGTGTAAGACAGATTTACACATGCAAACATTTAGGTTGACTTGACGAGCCTAGCATGTACAGACATGGCCTCAGAACATAGAAGACCGAAAGGTCGAGCATGAGTCGTATAGAAGATATGATCAACATGAAGATGTTCACTGATGTTCACTAGTCCGTCTCACGTGATGATCGGACACGGCCTAGTTAACTCAGATCATGTTATACTTAGATGACTGGAGGGATGTCTATCTGAGTGGGAGTTCATTGAATAATTTGATTAGATGAACTTAATTATCATGAACTTAGTCTAAAATCTTTACAATATGTCTTGTAGATCAAATGGCCAACGTTGTCCTCAACTTCAATGCGTTCCTAGAGAAAACCAAGCTGAAAGACGATGGCAGCAACTATACGGACTGGGTCCGGAACCTGAGGAGCATCCTCATAGCTGCCAAGAAAGATTATGTCCTACAAGCACCGCTAGGTGATGCACCCGTCCCACAGAACCAAGACGTTATGAACGCTTGGCAGACACGCGATGATGAGTACTCCCTCGTTCAGTGTGGCATGCTTTACAGCTTAGAGCCGGGGCTCCAAAAGCGTTTTGAGAGACATGGAGCATATGAGATGTTCGATGAGCTGAAAATGGTTTTTCAAGCTCATGCCCGGGTCGAGAGATATGAAGTCTCCGACAAATTCTTCAGCTGTAAGATGGAGGAAAATAGTTCTGTCAGTGAGCACATACTCACTATGTCTGGGTTACATAACCGCTTGACTCAGCTGGGAGTTAATCTCCCGGATGATGCGGTCATTGACAGAATCCTCCAGTCGCTTCCACCAAGCTACAAGAGCTTTGTGATGAACTTCAATATGCAGGGGATGGAAAAGACCATTCCTGAGTTATTTTCAATGCTGAAATCAGCAGAGGTAGAAGTCAAGAAGGAACATCAAGTGTTGATGTGTTGGGGAACGTAGTAATTTCAAAAAAATTCCTACGCACACGCAAGATCATGGTGATGCATAGCAACGAGGGGGAGAGTCTGATCTACGCACCCTTGTAGATCGCAACGGAAGCGTTGACACAACGTAGAGGAAGTAGTCGTACGTCTTCTTCCCGATCCGACCGATCCAAGCACCGTTACTCCGGCACCTCCGAGTTCTTAGCACACGTTCAGCTCGATGACGATCCTCGGGCTCCGATCCAGCAAAGCATCGCGGAAGAGTTCCGTCAGCACGACGGCGCGGTGACGATCTTGATGTACTACCGACGCAGCGCTTCGCCTAAGCACTACAACGGTATGATAGAGGTGGAATTTGGTGGCAGGGGGCACCGCACACGGCTAAGGAACGATCTCAATGATCAACTTGTGTGTCTAGAGGTGCCCCCTGCCCCCGTATATAAAGGTTGCCAGGGGGAGGGCTGGCCGGCCAAAGGAGGAGGGCGCAGGAGGAGTCCTACTCCTACCGGGAGTAGGACTCCCCCCCCCCAATCCTATTCCTAATAGGATTCCTCGAGAGAGAGAGAGGGAGAAGGGGGCCGGCCACCTCTCCTAGTCCTAATAGGACTAGGGGAGGGGGGAGGCGCGCAGCCCACCTTGGGCTTCCCCTTTCACCTTTCCACTAAGGCCCAATAAGGCCCATTTGGTTCCCGGGGGGTTCCGGTAACCTCCCGGTACTCCGGTAAAATTCCCGATTTCACCCGGAACACTTCTGATGTCCAAACATAGGCTTCCAATATATCAATCTTTATGTCTCGACCATTTCGAGACTCCTCGTCATGTCCGTGATCACATCCGGGACTCCGAACAACCTTCGGTACATCAAAATGCATAAACTCATAATAATTGTCATCTTAACGTTAAGCGTGCGGACCCTACGGTTCGAGAACAATGTAGACATGACCGAGACACGTCTCCGGTCAATAAACAATAGCGGGACCTGGATGCCCATATTGGCTCCTACATATTCTACGAAGATCTTTATCGGTCAGACCGCATAACAACATACGTTGTTCCCTTTGCCATCGGTATGTTACTTGCCCGAGATTCGATCGTCGGTATCCAATACCTAGTTCAATCTCGTTACTGGCAAGTCTCTTTACTCGTTCCGTAATACATCATCTCACAACTAACATCTTAGTTATAATGCTTGCAAGGCTTATGTGATGTGTATTACCGAGAGGGCCCAGAGGTACCTCTCCGACAATCGGAGTGACAAATCCTATTCTCGAAATACGCCAACCCAACATCTACCATTGGAAACACCTGTAGTACTCCTTTATAATCACTCAGTTACGTTGTGACGTTTGGTAGCACCCAAAGTGTTCCTCCGGCAAACGGGAGTTGCATAATCTCATAGTCATAGGAACATGTATAAGTCATGAAGAAAGCAATAGCAACATACTAAACGATCGGGTGCTAAGCTAATGGAATGGGTCATGTCAATCAGATCATTCAACTAATGATGTGACCTCGTTAATCAAATAACAACTCTTTTGTTCATGGTTAGGAAACATAACCATCTTTGATTAACGAGCTAGTCAAGTAGAGGCATACTAGTGACACTCTGTTTGTCTATGTATTCACACATGTATTATGTTTCCGGTTAATACAATTCTAGCATGAATAATAAACATTTATCATGATATAAGGAAATAAATAATAACTTTATTATTGCCTCTAGGGCATATTTCCTTCAGTCTCCCACTTGCACTAGAGTCAATAATCTAGATTACACAGTAATGATTCTAACACCCATGGAGCCTTGGTGCTGATCATGTTTTGCTCGTGGAAGAGGCTTAGTCAACGGGTCTGCAACATTCAGATCCGTATGTATCTTGCAAATCTCTATGTCTCCCACCTGGACTAGATCCCGGATGGAGTTGAAGCGTCTCTTGATGTGTTTGGTCCTTTTGTGAAATCTGGATTCCTTTGCCAAGGCAATTGCACCAGTATTGTCACAAAAGATTTTCATTGGACCCAATGCACTAGGTATGACACCTAGATCGGATATGAACTCCTTCATCCAGACTCCTTCGTTCGCTGCTTCCGAAGCAGCTATGTACTCTGCTTCACATGTAGATCCCGCTACGGCGCTTTGTTTGGAACTGTACCAACTGACAGCTCCACCGTTTAAAGTAAACACGTATCCGGTTTGCGATTTAGAATCGTCCGGATCAGTGTCAAAGCTTGCATCAACGTAACCTCTTACGGTGAGCTCTTTGTCACCTCCATATACGAGAAACATATCCTTAGTCCTTTTCAGGTATTTCAGGATGTTCTTGACCGCTGTCCAGTGATCCACTCCTGGATTACTTTGGTACCTCCCTGCTAAACTTATAGCAAGGCACACATCAGGTCTGGTACACAGCATTGCATACATGATAGAGCCTATGGCTGAAGCATAGGGAACATCTTTCATTTTCTCTCTATCTTCTGCAGTGGTCGGGCATTGAGTCTGACTCAACTTCACACCTTGTAACACAGGCAAGAACCCTTTCTTTGCTTGATCCATTTTGAACTTCTTCAAAATCTTGTCAAGGTATGTGCTTTGTGAAAGTCCAATTAAGCGCCTTGATCTATCTCTATAGATCTTTATGCCTAATATGTAAGCAGCTTCCCCGAGGTCTTTCATCGAAAAACTTTTATTCAAGTATCCCTTTATGCTATCCAGAAATTCTATATCATTTCCAATCAGCAATATGTCATCCACATATAATATCAGAAATGCTACAGAACTCCCACTCACTCTCTTGTAAATACAGGCTTCTCCAGACGTCTGTATAAAACCAAATGCTTTGATCACACTATCAAAGCGTTTATTCCAACTCCGAGAGGCTTGCACCAGTCCATAAATGGATCGCTGGAGCTTGCACACTTTCTTAGCTCCCTTTGGATCGACAAAACCTTCCGGTTGCATCATATACAACTCTTCTTCCAGAAATCCATTCAGGAATGCAGTTTTGACATCCATCTGCCAAATTTCATAATCATAAAATGCCGCAATTGCTAACATGATTCTGACAGACTTAAGCATCGCTACGGGTGAGAAGGTCTCATCGTAGTCAACCCCTTGAACTTGTCGAAAACCTTTTGCGACAAGTCGAACTTTATAGACAATAATATTACCGTCAGCGTCAATCTTTTTCTTGAAGATCCATTCATTCTCAATTGCTTGCCGATCATCGGGCAAGTCAACCAAAGTCCACACTTTGTTCTCATACATGGATCCCATCTCAGATTTCATGGCTTCAAGCCACTTTGCGGAATCTGGGCTCACCATCGCTTCTTCATAGTTCGTAGGTTCATCATGATCTAGTAGCATGACTTCCAGAATTGGATTACCGTACTACTCTGGTGCGGATCTCACTCTGGTTGATCTACGTGGTTCAGTAGTATCTTGTCCTGAAGTTTCATGATCATCATCATTAGCTTCCTCACTAATTGGTATAGGTGTCGCAGAAACAGTTTTCTGTGATGTACTATTTTCCAATAAGGGAGCAGGTACAGTTACCTCTTCAAGTTCTACTTTCCTCCCACTCACTTCTTTCGAGAGATACTCCTTCTCTAGAAATGATCCATTCTTAGCAACGAATGTCTTGCCTTCGGATCTGTGATAGAAGGTGTACCCAACAATCTCCTTTGGGTATCCTATGAAGACACATTTCTCCGCTTTGGGTTCGAGCTTATCAGGTTGAAGCTTTTTCACATAAGCATCGCAGCCCCAAACTTTAAGAAATGACAACTTTGGTTTCTTGCCAAACCATAGTTCATAAGGCGTCGTCTCAATGGATTTTGATGGTGCCCTATTTAACGTGAATGCGGCCGTTTCTAAAGCATAACCCCAAAATGATAGCGGTAAATCAGTAAGAGACATCATAGATCGCACCATATCTAGTAAAGTACGATTACGACGTTCGGACACACCATTACGCTGTGGTGTTCCGGGTGGCGTGAGTTGCGAAACTATTCCACAATTTTTCAAATGTACACCAAACTCGTAACTCAAATATTCTCCTCCACGATCAGATCGTAGAAACTTTATTTTCTTGTTACGATGATTTTCAACTTCACTCTGAAATTCTTTGAACTTTTCAAATGTTTCAGACTTGTGTTTCATTAAGTAGATATACCCATATCTGCTTAAATCATCTGTGAAGGTGAGAAAATAACGATATCCGCCACGAGCCTCAATATTCATCGGACCACATACATCGGTACGTATGATTTCCAATAGATCTATTGCTCTCTCCATAGTACCGGAGAACGGTGTTTTAGTCATCTTGCCTATGAGGCACGGTTCGCAAGTACCAAGTGATTCATAATCAAGTGGTTCCAAAAGCCCATCAGTATGGAGTTTCTTCATGCGCTTTACACCGATATGACCTAAACGGCAGTGCCACAAATAAGTTGCACTATCATTATCAACTCTGCATCTTTTGGTTTCAACATTATGAATATGTGTATCACTACTATCGAGATTCATCAAAAATAGACCACTCTTCAAAGGTGCATGACCATAAAAGATATTACTCATATAAATAGAACAACCATTATTCTCTGATTTAAATGAATAACCGTCTCGCATTAAACAAGATCCAGATATAATGTTCATGCTCAACGCTGGCACCAAATAACAATTATTTAGGTCTAATATTAATCCCGAAGGTAGATGTAGAGGTAGCGTGCCGACCGCGATCACATCGACTTTGGAACTGTTTCCCACGCGCATCGTCACCTCGTCCTTTGCTAGTGTCCGCTTATTCCGTAGTCCCTGTTTTGAGTTGCAAATATTAGCAACAGAACCAGTATCAAATACCCAGGTGCTACTGCGAGCTCTAGTAAGGTACACATCAATAACATGTATATCACATATACCTTTGTTCACCTTGCCATCCTTCTTATCCGCCAAATACTTGGGGCAGTTCCGCTTCCAGTGACCAGTCTGCTTGCAGTAGAAGCACTCAGTTTCAGGCTTAGGTCCAGACTTGGGTTTCTTCTCCTGAGCAGCAACTTGCTTGCTGTTCTTCTTGAAGTTCCCCTTCTTCTTCCCTTTGCCCTTTTTCTTGAAACTAGTGGTCTTGTTGACCATCAACACTTGATGCTCCTTCTTGATTTCTACCTCCGCAGCTTTCAGCATTGCGAAGAGCTCGGGAATAGTCTTGTTCATCCCTTGCATATTATAGTTCATCACGAAGCTCTTGTAGCTTGGTGGCAGTGATTGGAGAATTCTGTCAATGACGCAATCATCTGGAAGATTAACTCCCATCTGAATCAAGTGATTATTATACCCAGACATTTTGAGTATATGCTCACTGACAGAACTGTTCTCCTCCATCTTGCAGCTATAGAACTTATTGGAGACTTCATATCTCTCAATTCGGGCATTTGCTTGAAATATTAACTTCAACTCCTGGAACATCTCATATGCTCCATGACGTTCAAAATGTCGTTGAAGTCCCGATTCTAAGCTGTAAAGCATGGCACACTGAACTATCGAGTAGTCATCAGCTTTGCTCTGCCAGACGTTCATAACATCTGGTGTTGCTCCAGCAGCAGGCCTGGCACCCAGCGGTGCTTCCAGGACGTAATTCTTCTGTGCAGGAATGAGGATAATCCTCAGGTTACGGACCCAGTCCGTGTAATTGCTACCATCATCTTTCAACTTTGCTTTCTCAAGGAACGCATTAAAATTCAATGGAACAACAGCACGAGCCATCTATCTACAATCAACATAAACAAGCAAGATACTATCAGGTACTAAGTTCATGATAAGTTTAAGTTCAGTTAATCAAATTACTTAAGAACTCCCACTTAGTTAGACATCCCTCTAATCCTCTAAGTGATCACGTGATCCAAATCAACTAAACCATAACCGATCATCACATGAGATGGAGTAGTTTTCAATGGTGAACATCGTTATGTTGATCATATCTACTATATGATTCACGCTCGACCTTTCGGTCTCTGTGTTCCGAGGCCATATCTGCATATGCTAGGCTCGTCAAGTTTAACCTGAGTATTCTGCGTGTGCAAAACTGGCTTGCACCCGTTGTAGATGGACGTAGAGCTTATCACACCCGATCATCACGTGGTGTCTGGGCACGACGAACTTTGGCAACGGTGCATACTCAGGGAGAACACTTCTTGATAATTTAGTGAGAGATCATCTTATAATGCTACCGTCAATCAAAGCAAGATAAGATGCATAAAAGGATAAACATCACATGCAATCAATATAAGTGATATGATATGGCCATCATCATCTTGTGCTTGTGATCTCTATCTCCGAAGCACCGTCATGATCACCATCGTCACCGGCACGACACCTTGATCTCCATCTTAGCATCGTTGTCGTCTCGCCAATCTTATGCTTCCACGACTATCACTACCGCTTAGTAATAAAGTAAAGCATTACATCGCGATTGCATTGCATACAATAAAGCGACAACCATATGGCTCCTGCCAGTTGCCGATAACTTGGTTACAAAACATGATCATCTCATACAATAAAATTTAGCATCATGCCTTCACCATATCACATCACATCATGCCCTGCAAAAACAAGTTAGACGTCCTCTACTTTGTTGTTGCATGTTTTACGTGGCTGCTACGGGCTTAAGCAAGAACTCATCTCACCTACGCATCAAAACCACAACGATAGTTTGTCAAATAGACTCCGTTTTAACCTTCTCAAGGACCGGGCGTAGCCACACTCGGTTCAACTAAAGTTGGAGAGACAGTCGCCCGCAAGCCATCTATGTGCAAAGCACGTCGAGGGAACCGGTCTCGCGTAAGCGTACGCGTAAGGTTGGTCTGGGTCGTCTCGTCCAACAATACCGCTGAACCAAAGTATGACATGCTGGTAGGCAGTATGACTTGTATCGCCCACAACTCACTTGTGTTCTACTCGTGCAAATAACATCAAACCATAAAACCTAGGCTCGGATGCCACTGTTGGGGAACGCAGTAATTTCAAAAAAATTCCTACGCACACGCAAGATCATGGTGATGCATAGCAACGAGGGGGAGAGTCTGATCTACGTACCCTTGTAGATCGCAACGGAAGCGTTGACACAACGTAGAGGAAGTAGTCGTACGTCTTCTTCCCGATCCGACCGATCCAAGCACCGTTACTCCGGCACCTCCGAGTTCTTAGCACACGTTCAGCTCGATGACGATCCTCGGGCTCCGATCTAGCAAAGCGTCGAGGAAGAGTTCCGTCAGCACGACGGCGTGGTGACAATCTTGATGTACTACCGACGCAGCGCTTCGCCTAAGCACTACAACGGTATGATCGAGGTGGAATTTGGTGGCAGGGGGCACCGCACACGGCTAAGGAACGATCTAAATGATCAACTTGTGTGTCTAGAGGTGCCCCCTGCCCCCGTATATAAAGGTTGCCAGGGGGAGGGCTGGCCGGCCAAAGGAGGAGGGCGCAGGAGGAGTCCTACTCCTACCGGGAGTAGGACTCCCCCCCCATCCTATTCCTAATAGGATTCCTCGAGAGAGAGAGAGGGAGAAGGGGGCCGGCCACCTCTCCTAGTCCTAATAGGACTAGGGGAGGGGGGAGGCGCGCAGCCCACCTTGGGCTGCCCCTTTCACCTTTCCACTAAGGCCCAATAAGGCCCATTTGGTTCCCGGGGGGTTCCGGTAACCTCCCGGTACTCCGGTAAAATTCCCGATTTCACCCGGAACACTTCCGATGTCCAAACATAGGCTTCCAATATATCAATCTTTATGTCTCGGCCATTTCGAGACTCCTCGTCATGTCCGTGATCACATCCGGGACTCCGAACAACCTTCGGTACATCAAAATGCATAAACTCATAATAATTGTCATCGTAACGTTAAGCGTGCGGACCCTACGGTTCGAGAACAATGTAGACATGACCGAGACACGTCTCCGGTCAATAACCAATAGCGGGACCTGGATGCCCATATTGGCTCCTACATATTCTACGAAGATCTTTATTGGTCAGACCGCATAACAACATACGTTGTTCCCTTTGTCATCGGTATGTTACTTGCCCGAGATTCGATCGTCGGTATCCAATACCTAGTTCAATCTCGTTACTGGCAAGTCTCTTTACTCGTTCCGTAATACATCATCTCACAACTAACATCTTAGTTATAATGCTTGCAAGGCTTATGTGATGTGTATTACCGAGAGGGCCCAGAGGTACCTCTCTGACAATCGGAGTGACAAATCCTATTCTCGAAATACGCCAACCCAACATCTACCATTGGAAACACCTGTAGTACTCCTTTATAACCACCCAGTTACGTTGTGATGTTTGGTAGCACCCAAAGTGTTCCTCCGGCAAACGGGAGTTGCATAATCTCATAGTCATAGGAACATGTATAAGTCATGAAGAAAGCAATAGCAACATACTAAACGATCGGGTGCTAAGCTAATGGAATGGGTCATGTCAATCAGATCATTCAACTAATGATGTGACCTCGTTAATCAAATAACAACTCTTTTGTTCATGGTTAGGAAACATAACCATCTTTGATTAACGAGCTAGTCAAGTAGAGGCATACTAGTGACACTCTGTTTGTCTATGTATTCACACATGTATTATGTTTCCGGTTAATACAATTCTAGCATGAATAATAAACATTTATCATGATATAAGGAAATAAATAATAAATTTATTATTGCCTCTAGGGCATATTTCCTTCATGATGGTCAATAAAACCACTAAGTTCAAGAAGGGCAAGGGTAAAAAGAACTTCAAGAAGGACGGCAAGCGAGTTGCCGCGCCCGGTAAGCAAGCTACCGGGAAGAAGCCAAACAATGGACCCAAGCCCGAGACTGAGTGCTTTTATTGCAAGGGAAGTGGTCACTGGAAGCGGAACTGCCCCAAATACTTAGCGGACAAGAAGGCCAGCAAAACAAAAGGTATATGTGATATACATGTAATTGATGTGTACCTTGCCAGTACTCGTAGTAGCTCCTGGGTATTTGATACCGGTGCAGTTGCTCACATTTGTAACTCAAAGTAGGAGCTGTGGAATAAGCGGAGACTGGCAAAGGACGAGGTGACGATGCGCGTCGGGAATGGTTCCAAGGTCAATGTGATCGCCGTCGGCACGCTACCTCTACATTTACCTTCGGGATTAGTTTTAAACCTTAATAATTGTTATTTAGTGCCAGCTTTGAGCATGAACATTGTATCGGGATCTCGTTTAATTCGAGATGGCTACTCCTTTAAATCCGAGAATAATGGTTGTTCTATTTATATCAGAGATATGTTTTATGGTCATGCTCCAATGGTGAATGGTTTATTCTTAATGAATCTCGAGCGTAATGCTACACATGTTCATAGTGTGAATACCAAAAGATGTAAGGTTGATAATGATAGTCCCACAAACTTGTGGCACTGCCGCCTTGGTCACATGGGTGTCAATGCATGAAGAAGCTCCATGCAGATGGACTTTTAGAGTCTCTTGATTATGAATCATTTGACACGTGCGAACCATGCCTCATGGGTAAAATGACCAAGACTCCGTTCTCAGGAACAATGGAGCGAGCAACCAACTTATTGGAAATCATACATACTGATGTGTGCGGTCCAATGAGCGTTGAGTCTCGCGGTGGCTATCGTTATGTTCTCACCCTCACTGATGACTTGAGTAGATATGGGTATGTCTACTTAATGAAACACAAGTCTGAAACCTTTGAAAAGTTCAAGGAATTTCAGAGTGAGGTTGAGAATCAACGTGACAGAAAAATCAAGTTTTTGCGATCAGATCGTGGAGGAGAATACTTGAGTCACGAATTTGGCACACACTTAAGAAAATGTGGAATAGTTTCACAACTCACGCCGCCGGGAACACCTCAGCGTAATGGTGTGTCCGAACGTCGCAATCGCACTCTATTAGATATGGTGCGATCTATGATGTCTCTTACCGATTTACCGCTATCTTTTTGGGGCTATGCTTTAGAGACTGCCGCATTCACTTTAAATAGGGCTCCGTCGAAATCCGTTGAGACGACACCATATGAATTATGGTTTGGGAAGAAACCTAAGCTGTTGTTTCTAAAAGTTTGGGGATGCGATGCTTATGTCAAGAAACTTCAACCTGAAAAGCTCGAACCCAAGTCGAAAAAATGCGTCTTCATAGGATACCCTAAAGAAACTATTGGGTATACCTTATACCTCAGATCCGAAGGCAAGATCTTTGTTGCCAAGAATGGATCCTTTCTAGAGAAAGAGTTTCTCTCGAAAGAAGTAAGTGGGAGGAAAGTAGAACTTGATGAAGTATTACCTCTTGAACCGGAAAATGGTGCAACTCAAGAAAATGTTCCTGAGGTTCCTGCACCGACTAGAGAGGAAGTTAATGATGATGATCATGAAACTTCAGATCAAGTTGCTACTGAACTTCGTAGGTCCACAAGGACACGTTCCGCACCAGAGTGGTACGGCAACCCTGTCTTGGAAATCATGTTGTTAGACAACGGTGAACCTTCGAACTATGAAGAAGCGATGGCGGGCCCGGATTCCGACAAATGGCTAGAAGCCATGCAATCCGAGATAGGATCCATGTACGAAAACAAAGTATGGACTTTCATAGACTTGCCCGATGATCGGCGAGCGATAGAAAATAAATGGATCTTTAAGAAGAAGACAGACGCGGATGGTAATGTGACCATCCATAAAGCTCGGCTTGTCGCTAAGGGTTATCGACAAGTTCAAGGGGTTGACTATGATGAGACTTTCTCACCGGTAGCGAAGCTGAAGTCCGTCCGAATTATGTTAGCAATTGCCGCATACTATGATTATGAGATATGGCAAATGGACGTCAAAACGGCATTCCTTAATGGTTTCCTTAAGGAAGAATTGTATATGATGCATCCGGAAGGTTTTGTCGATCCTAAGAATGCTGACAAGGTGTGCAAGCTCCAACGCTCGATTTATGGGCTGGTGCAAGCATCTCGGAGTTGGAACATTCACTTTGATGAGATGATCAAAGCGTTTGGGTTTACACAGACTTATGGAGAAGCCTGTGTTTACAAGAAAGTGAGTGGGAGCTTTGTAGCATTTCTCATATTATATGTAGATGACATACTTTTGATGGGAAATGATATAGAACTCTTGGACAGCATTAAGGCCTACTTGAATAAGAGTTTTTCAATGAAGGACCTTGGAGAAGCTGCATATATATTAGGCATCAAGATCTATAGAGATAGATCAAGACGCCTCATAGGTCTTCCACAAAGCACATACCTTGATAAGATATTGAAGAAGTTCAATATGGATCAGTCTAAGAAAGGGTTCTTGCCTGTGTTGCAAGGTGTGAAATTCAGCTTAGCTCAATGTCCGACCACGGCAGAAGATGTAGAAGAGATGAGCATCATCCCCTATGCCTCAGCCATAGGTTCTATTATGTATGCCATGCTGTCTACCAGACCTGATGTAAACCTTGCCGTAAGTTTGGTAGGAAGGTACCAAAGTAATCCCGGCAAGGAACACTGGACAGCGGTCAAGAATATCCTAAAGTACCTGAAAAGGACTAAGGAAATGTTTCTCGTTTATGGAGGTGACGAAGAGCTCGTCGTAAAGGGTTACGTTGACGCTAGCTTCGACACAGATCTGGATGACTCCAAGTCACAAACCGGATACGTGTATATTTTGAATGGTGGGGCAGTAAGCTGGTGCAGTTGCAAGCAGAGCGTCGTGGCGGGATCTACATGTGAAGCGGAGTACATGGCAGCCTCGGAGGCAGCGCATGAAGCAATTTGGGTGAAGGAGTTCATCACTGACCTAGGAGTCATACCCAATGCGTCGGGGCCAATCAAACTCTTCTGTGACAACACTGGAGCTATTGCACTTGCCAAGGAGCCCAGGTTTCACAAGAAGACCAGGCACATCAAGCGTCGCTTCAACTCCATTCGTGAAAATGTTCAAGATGGAGACATAGATATTTGAAAAGTACATACGGACCTGAATGTAGCAGATCCGTTGACTAAACCTCTCCCTAGAGCAAAACATGATCAACACCAGAATTCCATGGGTGTTCGATTCATCACAATGTAACTAGATTATTGACTCTAGTGCAAGTGGGAGACTGTTGGAAATATGCCCTAGAGGCAATAATAAAAGCATTATTATTATATTTCCTTGTTCATGATAATTGTCTTTATTCATGCTATAATTGTGTTATCCGGAAATCGTAATACATGTGTGAGTAATAGACACCAATATGTCCCTAGTAAGCCTCTAGTTGACTAGCTCGTTGATCAACATAGTCATGGTTTCCTGACTATGGACATTGGATGTCATTGATAATGAGATCACATCATTAGGAGAATGATGTGATCGACAAGACCCAGTCCTAAACATAGCATAAGATCGTATAGTTCGTTTGCTAGAGTTTTTCCAATGTCAAGTATCCTTTCCTTAGACCATGAGATCGTGTAACTCCCGGATACCGTAGGAGTGCTTTGGGTGTACCAAACGTCACAACGTAAATGGGTGACTATAAAGGTATACTACGGGTATCTCCGAAAGTGTCTGTTGGGTTGACACGGATCAAGACTGGGATTTGTCACTCCGTATGACGGAGAGGTATCACAGGGCCCACTCGGTAATGCATCATCATTATGAGCTCAAAGTGACCAAGTGTCTAGTCACGGGATCATGCATTACGATACGAGTAAAGTGACTTGCCGGTAACGAGATTGAACAAGGTATTGGGATACCGATGATCGAATCTCGGGCAAGTAACATACCGATTGATAAAGGGAATTGTATACGGGGTTGCTTGAATCCTCGACATGGTGGTTCATCCGATGAGATCATCGAGGAGCATGTGGGAGCCAACATGGGTATCCAGATCCCGCTGTTGGTTATTGACTGGAGAGCAATCTCGGTCATGTCTACATGTCTCCCGAACCCGTAGGGTCTACACACTTAAGGTTCGGTGACGCTAGGGTTGTAAAGATATGTATATGCAGTAATCGGAAAGTTGTTCGGAGTCCCGGATGAGATCCCGGACGTCACGAGGAGTTCCAGAATGGTCTGGAGGTAAAGAATTATATATAGGAAGTGCAGTTTCGGCCATCGGGAAAGTTTCGGGGGTCACCGGTATTGTACTGGGACCACCGGATGGGTCCCGGGGGTCCACCGGGTGGGGCCACCCATCCCGGTGGGCCCCATGAGCTAAAGTGGGAGGGGGAACCAGCCCTTAGTGGGCTGGTGCGCCCCCTAGGCCCACCCCCTGCGCCTAGGGTTGGAACCCTGGGGTGGGGGGCACTCCACCCCCCTTGGCCGCCGTCCCCCTTGGAGATTGGATCTCCCAAGGGCCGGCGCCCCCCCAGGGGGCCTATATAAAGGGGGGGAGGGACGGGGCAGCCGCACCCTTGCATCTTGGCGCCCCCTCTCCCCTGCTACACGTCTCCCTCTCGCGCAGACGCTCGGCGAAGCCCTGCTGCACGTGACAACTGCATCCACCACCACGCCGTCATGCTGCTGGATCTTCATCAACCTCTCCTTCCCCCTTGCTGGATCAAGAAGGAGGAGACGTCATCCGCTCCGTACGTGTGTTGAACGCGGAGGTGCCGTCCGTTCGGCGCTTGGTCATCGGTGATTTGGATCACGGCGAGTACGACTCCATCATCCACGTTCTAGTGAACACTTCCGCTCGCGATCTACAAAGGTATGTAGATGCATCCGATCACTCGTTGCTAGATGAACTCATAGATGGATCTTGGTGAAACCATAGGAAAATTTTTGTTTTCTGCAACGTTCCCCAACAGTGGCATCATGAGCTAGGTCTATGCGTAGTTCTCTTTGCACAAGTAGAACACAATTTGTTGTGGGCGTAGATGTTGTCAACTTTCTTGCCGCTACTAGTCTTATCTTGCTTCAGCGGTATTGTGGGATGAAGCGGCCCGGACCAACCTTACACGTACGCTTACGTGAGACCGGTTCCACCGACTAACATGCACTAGTTGCATAAGGTGGCTGGCGGGTGTCTGTCTCTCCCACTTTAGTTGGAGCGGATTCGATGAAAAGGGTCCTTATGAAGGGTAAATAGAAGTTGACAAACCACATTGTTGCTTTCACGTAGGTAAGAAAACGTTCTTGCTAGAACCCTATTGCAGCCACATAAAACTTGCAACAACAATTAGAGGACATCTAACTTGTTTTTGCAGCAAGTGTTCTGTGATATGATATGGCCAAAGTTGTGATGAATGATGAATGATATATATGTGATGTATGAGATCATGTTCTTGTAATAGGAATCACGACTTGCATGTCGATGAGTATGACAACCGGCAGGAGCCATAGGAGTTGTCTTTATTTTTTGTATGACCTGCGTGTCATTGAGAAACGTCATGTAAATTACTTTACTTTATTGCTAAGCGTGTTAGCCATAGTAGTAGAAGTAATACTTGGCGAGCAACTTCATGGAGACATGATGATGGAGATCATGATGATGGAGATCATGGTGTCATGCCGGTGACAAGATGATCATGGAGCCCCAAGATGGAGATCAAAGGAGCTATGTGATATTGGCCATATCATGTCACTATTATTATTTGATTGCATGTGATGTTTATCATGTTTTGTACATCTTGTTTACTTAGAACGACGGTAGTAAATAAGATGATCCCTCATAATAATTTCAAGAAAGTGTTCCCCCTAACTGTGCACCGTTGCGACAGTTCGTTGTTTTGAAGCACCACGTGATGATCGGGTGTTAGATTCCAACTTTCACATACAACGGGTGTAAGACAGATTTACACATGCAAACACTTAGGTTTACTTGACGAGCCTAGCATGTACAGACATGGCCTCGGAACACAGAAGACCGAAAGGTCGAGCATGAGTCGTATAGAAGATACGATCAACATGAAGATGTTCACCGATGTTCACTAGTCCATCTCACGTGATGATCGGACACGGCCTAGTTAACTCGGATCATGTTATACTTAGATGACTGGAGGGATGTCTATCTGAGTGGGAGTTCATTGAATAATTTGATTAGATGAACTTAATTATCATGAAGTTAGTCTAAAATCTTTACAATATGTCTTGTAGATCAAATGGCCAACATTGTCCTCAACTTCAACGCGTTCCTAGAGAAAACCAAGCTGAAAGACGATGGCGGCAACTATACGGACTGGGTCCGGAACCTGAGGATCATCCTCATAGCTGCCAAGAAAGATTATGTCCTACAAGCACCGCTAGGTGACGCACCCGTCCCACAGAACCAAGACGTTATGAACGCCTGGCAGGCACGTGCTGATGACTACTCCCTCGTTCAGTGCGGCATGCTTTACAGCTTAGAGCCGGGGCTCCAAAAGCGTTTTGAGAGACATGGAGCATATGAGATGTTCGAAGAGCTGAAAATGGTTTTTCAAGCTCATGCCCGGGTCGAGAGATATGAAGTCTCCGACAAATTCTTCAGCTGTAAGATGGAGGAAAATAGTTCTGTCAGTGAGCACATACTCACTATGTCTGGGTTACATAACCGCTTGACTCAGCTGGGAGTTAATCTCCCGGATGATGCGGTCATTGACAGAATCCTCAAGTCGCTTCCACCAAGCTACAAGAGCTTTGTGATGAACTTCAATATGCAAGGGATGGAAAAGACCATTCCTGAGTTATTTTCAATGCTGAAATCAGCAGTGGTAGAAGTCAAGAAGGAACATCAACTGTTGATGGTCAATAAAACCACTAAGTTCAAGAAGGGCAAGGGTAAAAAGAACTTCAAGAAGGATGGCAAGGGAGTTTCCGCGCCCGGTAAGCAAGCTACCGGGAAGAAGCCAAACAATGGACCCAAGCCCGAGACTGAGTGCTTTTATTGCAAGGGAAGTGGTCACTGGAAGTGGAACTGCCCCAAATACTTAGCGGACAAGAAGGCCGGCAAAACAAAAGGTATATGTGATATACATGTAATTGATGTGTACCTTACCAGTACTCGTAGTAGCTCCTGGGTATTTGATACTGGTGCAGTTGCTCACATTTGTAACTCAAAGCAGGAGCTGCGAAATAAGCGGAGACTGGCAAAGGACGAGGTGACGATGCGCGTCGGGAATGGTTCCAAGGTCAATGTGATCGCCGTCGGCACGCTACCTCTACATTTACCTTCGGGATTAGTTTTAAACCTTAATAATTGTTATTTAGTGCCAGCTTTGAGCATGAACATTGTATCGGGATCTCGTTTAATTCGAGATGGCTACTCCTTTAAATCCGAGAATAATAGTCAAGAATATCCTAAAGTACCTGAAAAGGACTAAGGAAATGTTTCTCGTTTATGGAGGTGACGAAGAGCTCGTCGTAAAGGGTTACGTTGACGCTAGCTTCGACACAGATCTGGATGACTCCAAGTCACAAACCAGATACGTGTATATTTTGAATGGTGGGGCAGTAAGCTGGTGGAGTTGCAAGCAGAGCGTCGTGGCGGGATCTACATGTGAAGCGGAGTACATGGCAGCCTCGGAGGCAGCGCATGAAGCAATTTGGGTGAAAGAGTTCATCACCGACCTAGGAGTCATACCCAATGCGTCAGGGCCAATCAAACTCTTCTGTGACAACACCGGAGCTATTGCACTTGCCAAGGAGCCCAGGTTTCACAAGAAGACCCGACACATCAAGCGTCACTTCAACTCCATTCGTGAAAATGTTCAAGATGGAGACATAGATATTTGTAAAGTACATACGGACCTGAATGTAGCAGATCCGTTGACTAAACCTCTCCCTAGACCAAAACATGATCAACACCAGAATTCCATGGGTGTTCGATTCATCACAATGTAACTAGATTATTGACTCTAGTGCAAGTGGGAGACTGTTGGAAATATGCCCTAGAGGCAATAATAAAAGCATTATTATTATATTTCCTTGTTCATGATAATTGTCTTTATTCATGCTATAATTGTGTTATCCGGAAATCGTAATACATGTGTGAGTAATAGACACCAATATGTCCCTAGTAAGCCTCTAGTTGACTAGCTCGTTGATCAACATAGTCATTGTTTCCTGACTATGGACATTGGATGTCATTGATAACGAGATCACATCATTAGGAGAATGATGTGATGGACAAGACCCAATCCTAAACATAGCATAAGATCGTATAGTTCGTTTGCTAGAGTTTTTCCAATGTCAAGTATCCTTTCCTTAGACCATGAGATCGTGTAACTCCCGGATACCGTAGGAGTGCTTTGGGTGTGCCAAACGTCACAACGTAAATGGGTGACTATAAAGGTATACTACGGGTATCTCCGAAAGTGTCTGTTGGGTTGACACGGATCAAGACTGGGATTTGTCACTCCGTATGACGGAGAGGTATCACAGGGCCCACTCGGTAATGCATCATCATTATGAGCTCAAAGTGACCAAGTGTCTGGTCACGGGATCATGCATTACGGTACGAGTAAAGTGACTTGCCGGTAACGAGATTGAACAAGGTATTGGGATACCGACGATCGAATCTCGGGCAAGTAACATACCGATTGATAAAGGGAATTGTATACGGGGTTGCTTGAATCCTCGACATCATGGTTCATCCGATGAGATCATCGAGGAGCATGTGGGAGCCAACATGGGTATCCAGATCCCGCTGTTGGTTATTGACCGAAGAGCAATCTCGGTCATGTCTACATGTCTCCCGAACCCGTAGGGTCTACACACTTAAGGTTCGGTGACGCTAGGGTTGTAAAGATATGTATATGCAGTAATCCGAAAGTTGTTCGGAGTCCCGGATGAGATCCCAGACGTCACGAGGAGTTCCGGAATGGTCCGGAGGTAAAGAATTATATATAGGAAGTGCAGTTTCGGCCATCGGGAAAGTTTCGGGGGTCACCGGTATTGTACCGGGACCACCGGATGGGTCCCGGGGGGCCACCCATCCCGGAGGGCCCCATGGGCTGAAGTGGGAGGGGGAACCAGCCCTTAGTGGGCTGGTGCGCCCCCTAGGCCCACCCCCTGCGCCTAGGGTTGGAACCCTAGGGTGGGGGGCGCCCCACTTGCCTTGGGGGGCACTCCACCCCCCTTGGCCGCCGTCCCCCTTGGAGATTGGATCTCCCAAGGGCCGGCGCCCCCCCCCCAGGGGGCCTATATAAAGGGGGGAGGGAGGGGCAGCCGCACCCTTGCATCTTGGCGCCCCCTCTCCCCTGCTACACCTCTCCCTCTCGCGCAGACGCTTGGTGAAGCCCCGCTGCACGTGACAACTGCATCCACCACCACGCCGTCATGTTGCTGGATCTTCATCAACCTCTCCTTCCCCCTTGCTGGATAAAGAAGGAGGAGACGTCATCCGCTCCGTACGTGTGTTGAACGCGGAGGTGCCGTCCGTTCGGCGCTTGGTCATCGGTGATTTGGATCACGGCGAGTACGACTCCATCATCCACGTTCTAGTGAACGCTTCCGCTCGCGATCTACAAAGGTATGTAGATGCATCCGATCACTTGTTGCTAGATGAACTCATAGATGGATCTTGGTGAAACCGTAGGAAAAATTTTGTTTTCTGCAACGTTCCCCAACACTACACCCCTTTTAACCCCAACCCCGGCAGATAGTTACCCAGTTCCAGTTGACACAGCACCGTCTCCACCACAGAGCACCCAAACACGAGAAATTAGTAAGGGAACTACAGTTCCCAAAGCACGAGGACCACCACTCCGAATCCCAACTCAACGCTTAAAGGAGAAGAAGATTTGTTCTCAGGTCAGGTTCTGTAGCTATGGTTCATACTCCTTTTCTCTTGCATCACTGTATTTACTTAGACCAACTATTTTCAAATTTGAAGGATGGAATTGAAACTCCAATGGCGCAACAGGTATGTTTTAAACCTGTTTCTTTAACTGGTTTGCTATTGTAACCTGCTCTGTGTTGATTTCAGTTTCAATTGAATAAATAGTTATGTTCTCATGTCATGCACATTACAAGTGTTGTTATTGCTCTATAGTTACCCACACTTATATTCTGTTTATTCTGCTTTGTCTTGAACAAATATTATTTGAACTGTGTCTCTATCTTGATTTGGCAACAAAAACTAGAATGATATAGACCATAAAGTGACCATGGTACATAGATATATGTTTGTTTCATGCTGTTATCCTATCCACTTTACTACTGAACTCATTTACCTAAATGAGTTTCATATACATCATGGTAAACACGTGTTGTGTCTGCTTGTTTCTCTTTTAGAATGCGGACAAAATATTGGAGAACAGTACCGCGTTATCCAATGGTAAAGGAAGTAATGCAGATAAGGTTCAAGATAGTGAGACATCCCTATTGGTCTCCAAGAAAGCTGATAAAAACTATCTTGACGACTGTGAGGGAACCCAAAAGTCCTGTCTTGATGTAGTGTTCGAGTTACTGGCCACTACTGCTGACACAAGCTCTTCAAACTCGCTGCCTAAATCAGTTCGTCTTCTTGAGTCTCAACTTCAAGTTGAAAGACATTGATCAGATGTGCTGCGACAGGAAGCTGAAGGACTGAGGAAGTCCCTGCAGAATTCAGATGCATATTTTCTAGTGCAACAGCAAGCGATGGAGGATTTAAGCGCCAAACAAGAGAAAGTTAATAAGCTTGCTAAGCATCTTGCCAGCATTATGGGTACCCAGGATATTGTTTCTTGAGATCTTCTGAAGTGGTTTCAGATCTGGATTTGTTTTGCTGCGGCATTTATTCACGCTGGTCGCCAACTTTGACAACCAGTGTATATGATATGCTGCTTTGTTCCCTATATTTGCACTGTGGTGGCGAACTTTGATGCCCAGTGGATGTAATATGTGTAATAGCCATGATAGCCTAGCGTTAGTTGCTTGCTTATTTATTTCTTTGTTGTCTTGTTTATTTGTTTGCTTGTAGTCATTGCAGTTCTTTTTCCGCGGTTAGCTAGTTGCTTCAATAACCTATTTTTTAAAACTAGGCCACAATAACCATGGGCTAATCTTTACTGTAGTGACACTGGGCCTCCTACTGCCCGTAGAAATAGTGGGCCTTCTACGGGCCGTAGAAACAATGGGCCTTCTACGGGTCGTAGAAACAATGGGCCTTCTGCGGGCCATATCATCAATGGGCCTTATACGGGCCGTATGACCGATTGGCCAAACATGGGCCAAACAGACCGCATTATGGTCGTAAATGGGCTAGAGTTGGAATCGTCCGTTCATGGGCCGACCATAACAGGCCATCATTAATAGGCCGTATTTGATGACGCTATGAAAACGGCCCAACGTATTAACGGACCACAAACGGGCCGACTGTAACCACGGGCTGAATTTGGCCCACAAGCAGAAAATGACAGTAACGGGCCGTAAGTAAACGAATGCTGGAAATGAGCCCAAGAATAAATGGGCTCTGAGAAGGCCGAAAGATAACATGGGCTGGAAACGGCCCAACAGAAATACGGGCCGTTAATGGGTATAAAGTGATACACTGTTCATTACGGGCCAGTTTAACCACGGGCTGTTATGTTGGGGAACGTAGTAATTTCAAAAAAATTCCTACGCACACGCAAGATCATGGTGATGCATAGCAACGAGAGGGGAGAGTGTTGCATACGTACCAACGCAGACCGACTGCGGAAGCGATCACACAACATAGAGGAAGTAGTCGTACGTCTTCCCGATCCGACCGATCCAAGCACCGTTACTCCGGCACCTCCGAGTTCTTAGCACACGTATAGCTCGATGACGATCCACGGGCTCCGATCCAGCAAAGCATCGGGGAAGAGTTCCGTCAGCATGACGGCGTGGTGACGATCTTGATGTTCTACCGACGTAGGGCTTCGCCTAAGCACTACAATGATATGATCGAGGTGGAATATAGTGGCAGGGGGCACCGCACACGGCTAAGGAACGATCTCAAGGATCAACTTGTGTGTCTAGAGGTGCCCCCTGCCCCTGTATATAAAGGAGCTAGGGGGGAGAGGTGCGGCCAGCCTTGGGGCGCGCCAGGAGGAGTCCTACTCCTACCGGGAGTAGGACTCCCCCCCCCCCCAAATCCTAGTTCGAATAGGATTCATCAAGGGGGAAAGAGAGAGAGGGGGGGCCGGCCACCTCTCCTAGTCCTAATAGGACTAGGGGAGGGGGGAGGCGCGCGGCCGCCTTGGGCTGCCCCCTTCTCCTTTCCACTAAGGCTCACTATGGCCCATATGATTCCCGGGGGGTTCTGGTAACCTCCCGGTACTCCGGTAAAATCCCGATTTCAGCCGGAACACTTCCGATGTCCAAACATAGGCTTCCAATATATCAATCTTTATGTCTCGACCATTTCGAGACTTCTCGTCATGTCCGTGATCACATCCGGGACTCCGAACAACCTTCAATACATCAAAATGCATAAACTCATAATAACTGTCATCGTAACGTTAAGCGTGCGGACCCTACGGTTCGAGAACAATGTAGACATGACTGAGACACATCTCCGGTCAATAACCAATAGCGGGACCTGGATGCCCATATTGGTTCCTACATATTCTACGAAGATCTTTTATCGGTCAGACCGCATAACAACATACGTTGTTCCCTTTGTCATCGGTATGTTACTTGCCCGAGATTCGATCGTCGGTATCCAATACCTAGTTCAATCTCGTTACCGGCAAGTCTCTTTACTCGTTCCGTAATACATCATATCGCAACTAACTCATTAGTTGCAATGCTTGCAAGGCTTAAGTGATGTGCATTACCGAGAGGGCCCAGAGATACCTCTCCGACAATCGAAGTGACAAATCCTATTCTCGAAATACGCCAACCCAACATCTACCATTGGAGACACCTGTAGTACTCCTTTATAATCACCCAGTTACGTTGTGACGTTTGGTAGCACCCAAAGTGTTCCTCCGGCAAACGGGAGTTGCATAATCTCATAGTTATAGGAACATGTATAAGTCATGAAGAAAGCAATAGCAACATACTAAACGATCGGGTGCTAAGCTAATGGAATGGGTCATGTCAATCAGATCATTCAACTAATGATGTGACCTCGTTAATCAAATAACAACTCTTTGCTTATGGTTAGGAAACATAACCATCTTTGATTAACGAGCTAGTCTAGAAGAGGCATACTAGTGACACTCTGTTTGTTTATGTATTCACACATGTATTATGTTTCCGGTTAATACAATTCTAGCATGAATAATAAACATTTATCATGATATAAGGAAATAAATAATAACTTTATTATTGCCTCTAGGACATATTTCCTTCAGTCTCCCACTTGCACTAGAGTCAATAATCTAGATTACACAGTAATGATTCTAACACCCATGGAGCCTTGGTGTTGATCATGTTTTGCTCGTGGAAGAGGCTTAGTCAATGGGTCTGCAACATTCAGATCCGTATGTATCTTGCAAATCTCTATGTCTCCCACCTGGACTAGATCCCGGATGGAATTGAAGCGTCTCTTGATGTGCTTGGTCCTTTTGTGAAATCTGGATTCCTTTGCCAAGGCAATTGCACCAGTATTGTCACAAAAGATTTTCATTGGACCCGATGCACTAGGTATGACACCTAGATCGGATATGAACTCCTTCATCCAGACTCCTTCGTTCGCTGCTTCCGAAGCAGCTATGTACTCCGCTTCACATGTAGATCCCGCTACGACACTTTGTTTAGAACTGCACCAACTGACAACTCCACCGTTTAATGTAAACATGTATCCGGTTTGCGATTTAGAATCGTCCGGATCAGTGTCAAAGCTTGCATCAACGTAACCTCTTACGGTGAGCTCTTTGTCACCTCCATATACGAGAAACATATCCTTAGTCCTTTTCAGGTATTTCAGGATGTTCTTGACCGCTGTCCAGTGATCCACTCCTGGATTACTTTGGTACCTCCCTGCTAAACTTATAGCAAGGCACACATCAGGTCTGGTACACAGCATTGCGTACATGATAGAGCCTATGGCTGAAGCATAGGGAACATCTTTCATTTTCTCTCTATCTTCTGCAGTGGTCGAGCATTGAGTCTGACTCAACTTCACACCTTGTAACATAGGCAAGAACCCTTTCTTTGCTTGATCCATTTTGAACTTCTTCAAAATCTTGTCAAGGTATGTGCTTTGTGAAAGTCCAATTAAGCGTCTTGATCTATCTCTATAGATCTTTATGCCTAATATGTGAACTTTTCAAATGTTTCAGACTTGTGTTTCATTAAGTAGATATACCCATATCTGCTTAAATCATCTGTGAAGGTGAGAAAATAACGATATCCGCCACGAGCCTCAATATTCATCGGACCACATACATCGGTATGTATGATCTCCAACAAATCTGTTGCTCTCTCCATAGTACCGGAGAACGGTGTTTTAGTCATCTTGCCCATGAGGCACGGTTCGTAAGTACCAAGTGATTCATAATCAATAGGTTCCAAAAGCCCATCAGTATGGAGTTTCTTCATGCGCTTTACACCGATATGACCTAAACGGCAGTGCCACAAATAAGTTGCACTATCATTATCAACTCTGCATCTTTTGGCTTCAACATTATGAATATGTGTGTTACTACTATCGAGATTCATCAAAAATAGACCACTCTTCAAAGGTGCATGACCATAAAACATATTACTCATATAAATAGACCAACCATTATTCTCTGATTTAAATGAATAACCGTCTCGCATCAAACAAGATCCAGGTATAATGTTCATGCTTAACGCTGGCACCAAATAACAATTAATTAGGTCTAATATTAATCCCGAAGGTAGATGTAGAGGTAGTGTGCCGACCGCGATCACATCGACTTTGGAACCGTTTCCCACGCGCATCGTCACCTCGTCCTTCGCCAGTGTTCGCTTAATCCGTAGTCCCTGTTTCGAGTTGCAAATATTAGCAACAGAACCAGTATCAAATACCCAGGTGCTACTGCGAGCTCTAGTAAGGTACACATCAATAACATGTATATCACATATACCTTTGTTCACCTTGCCATCCTTCTTATCCGCCAAATACTTGGGGCAGTTCCGCTTCCAGTGACCAGTCTGCTTGCAGTAGAAGCACTCAGTTTCAGGCTTAGGTCCAGACTAGGGTTTCTTCTCCTGAGCAGCAACTTGCTTGCCGTTCTTCTTGAAGTTCCCCTTCTTCTTCTCTTTGCCCTTTTTCTTGAAACTAGTGGTCTTGTTAATCATCAACACTTGATGCTCCTTTTTGATTTCTACCTCCGCAGCTTTCAGCATTGCGTAGAGCTCGGGAATAGTCTGGTTCATCCCTTGCATATTATAGTTCATCACGAAGCTCTTGTAGCTTGGTGGCGGTGATTGGATAATTCTGTCAATGACGCAATCATCTGGAAGATTAACTCCCATCTGAATCAAGTGATTGTTATACCCAGACATTTTGAGTATATGCTCACTGACAGAACTGTTCTCCTCCATCTTGCAGCTATAGAACTTATTGGAGACTTCATATCTCTCAATCCGGGCATTTGCTTGAAATATTAACTTCAACTCCTAGAATATCTCATATGCTCCATGACGTTCAAAACGTCCTTGAAGTCCCAATTCTAAGCCGTAAAGCATGGCACACTGAACTATCGAGTAGTCATCAGCTTTGCTCTGCCAGACGTTCATAACATCTGGTGTTGCTCCAGCAGCAGGCCTGGCACCAAGCGGTGCTTCCAGGACGTAATTCTTCTGAGCAGCAATGAGGATAATCCTCAAGTTACGGACCCAGTCCGTGTAATTGCTACCATCATCTTTCAACTTTGCTTTCTCAAGGAACGCATTAAAATTCAACGGAACAACAGCACGAGCCATCTATCTACAATCAACATAAACAAGCAAGATACTATCAGGTACTAAGTTCATGATAAGTTTAAGTTCAATTAATCAAATTACTTAAGAACTCCCACTTAGATAGACATCCCTCTAATCCTCTAAGTGATTACGTGATCCAAATCAACTAAACCATAACCGATCATCACATGAGATGGAGTAGTTTTCAATGGTGAACATCGTTATGTTGATCATATCTACTATATGATTCACGCTCGACCTTTCGGTCTCCGTGTTCCGAGGCCATATCTGCATATGCTAGGCTCGTCAAGTTTAACCTAAGTATTCTGCGTGTGCAAAACTGGCTTGCACCCGTTGTAGATGGACGTAGAGCTTATCACACCCGATCATCACGTGGTGTCTGGGCACGACGAACTTTGGCAACGGTGCATACTCAAGGAGAACAATTCTTGATAATTTAGTGAGAGATCATCTTATAATGCTACCGTCAATCAAAGCAAGATAAGATGCATAAAAAGATAAAAATCACATGCAATCAATATAAGTGATATGATATGGCCATCATCATCTTGTGCTTGTGATCTCCATCTCCGAAGCACCATCATGATCACCATCGTCACCGGCGCGACACCTTGATCTCCATCGTAGCATCGTTGTCATCTCGCCAATCTTATGCTTCCATGACTATCACTACCGCTTAGTAATAAAGTAAAGCATTACATCGCGATTGCATTGCATACAATAAAGCGACAACCATATGGCTCCTGCCAGTTGCTGATAACTCGGTTACAAAACATGATCATCTCATACAATAAAATTTAGCATCATGCCTTGACCATATCACATCACAACATGCCCTGCAAAAACAAGTTAGACGTCCTCTACTTTTGTTGTTGCAAGTTTTACGTGGCTGCTACGGGCTTTAAGCAAGAACCAATCTCACCTACGCATCAAAACCACAACGATAGTTTGTCAAATAGACCCCGTTTTAACCTTCTCAAGGACCGGGCGTAGCCACACTCGGTTCAACTAAAGTTGGAGAGATAGTCGCCCACAAGCCATCTATGTGCAAAGCACGTCGAGGGAACCGGTCTCGCGTAAGCGTACGCGTAATGTTGGTCCGGGTCGTCTCGTCCAACAATACCGCTGAACCAAAGTATGACATGCTGGTAGGCAGTATGACTTGTATCGCCCACAACTCACTTGTGTTCTACTCGTGCAAATAACATCAAACCATAAAACCTAGGCTCGGATGCCACTGTCGGGGAACGTAGTAATTTCAAAAAAAATCCTATGCACACGCAAGATCATGGTGATGCATAGCAACGAGAGGGGAGAGTGTTGTCTACGTACCAACGCAGACCGACTGCGGAAGCGATCACACAACGTAGAGGAAGTAGTCGTACGTCTTCCCGATCCGACCGATCCAAGCACCATTACTCCGGCACCTCCGAGTTCTTAGCACACGTACAGCTCGATGACGATCCCCAGGCTCCGATCCAGCAAAGCGTCGGGGAAGAGTTCCGTCAGCACAACGGCGTGGTGACGATCTTGATGTTCTACCGACGCAGGGCTTCGCCTAAGCACTACAACGATATGATCGAGGTGGAATATAGTGGCAGGGGGCACCGCACACGGCTAAGGAACGATCTCAAGGATCAACTTGTGTGTCTAGAGGTGCCCCCTGCCCCTGTATATAAAGGAGCTAGGGGGAGAGGTGCGGCCAGCCTTGGGGCACGCCAGGAGGAGTCCTACTCCTACCGGGAGTAGGACTCCCCCCCCCCCAAATCCTAGTTGGAATAGGATTCATCAAGGGGGAAAGAGAGAGAGGGGGGCCGGCCACCTCTCCTAGTCCTAATAGGACTAGGGGAGGGGGAGGCGCGCGGCCACCTTGGGCTGCCCCCTTCTCCTTTCCACTAAGGCCCACTATGGCCCATATGATTCCCGGGGGGTTCCGGTAACCTCCCGGTACTCCGGTAAAATCCCGATTTCAGCCGGAACACTTCCGATGTCCAAACATAGGCTTCCAATATATCAATCTTTATGTCTCGACCATTTTGAGACTCCTCGTCATGTCCGTGATCACATCCGGGACTCCGAACAACCTTCGGTACATCAAAATGCATAAACTCATAATAACTGTCATCGTAACGTTAAGCGTGCGGACCCTACGGTTCGAGAACAATGTAGACATGACTGAGACACATCTCCGGTCAATAACCAATAGCGGGACCTGGATGCCCATATTGGTTCCTACATATTCTACGAAGATCTTTTATCGGTCAGACCGCATAACAACATACGTTGTTCCCTTTGTCATCGGTATGTTACTTGCCCGAGATTCGATCGTCGGTATCCAATACCTAGTTCAATCTCGTTACCGGCAAGTCTCTTTACTCGTTCCGTAATACATCATATCGCAACTAACTCATTAGTTGCAATGCTTGCAAGGCTTAAGTGATGTGCATTACCGAGAGGGCCCAGAGATACCTCTCCGACAATTGGAGTGACAAATCCTATTCTCGAAATATGCCAACCCAACATCTACCATTGGAGACACCTGTAGTACTCCTTTATAATCACCCAGTTACGTTGTGACGTTTGGTAGCACCCAAAGTGTTCCTCCGGCAAACGGGAGTTGCATAATCTCATAGTTATAGGAACATGTATAAGTCATGAAGAAAGCAATAGCAACATACTAAACGATCGGGTGCTAAGCTAATGGAATGGGTCATGTCAATCAGATCATTCAACTAATGATGTGACCTCGTTAATCAAATAACAACTCTTTGCTCATGGTTAGGAAACATAACCATCTTTGATTAACGAGCTAGTCTAGTAGAGGCATACTAGTGACACTCTGTTTGTTTATGTATTCACACATGTATTATGTTTCCGGTTAATACAATTCTAGCATGAATAATAAACATTTATCATGATATAAGGAAATAAATAATAACTTTATTATTGCCTCTAGGGCATATTTCCTTCATGTTAATGGGTGTAAAGTGATACATTGTTCATTACGGACCAGTTTCACCACGGGCCGTTAATAGGCCAAGAGTTACATAGGGCCTCATATGGGCCGAAAGACGTCGTGTGCCATACATGGGCCAGAAGTGAAAACGGACTGGAATCATATTGGGTGGCCCAGATGATGCTACTGGGCCTAATTTTGATAGGGCATAATGGGCCTTGGGTTAGCGGGCTGTAAATGGGCTATATGCGAACATGCCGTTAACAGGCTTTACATGGGCCAGCCCGCCACCTTTTGACCAAGTCAAACGGGCCGGCCTTTTCACAGGAATGGGCCTCTGTTGGGCCGTGCCACGTGTCGACGTATTATAGACGCCTTCTGTCTAATAAGTGGATGACATCTGTCCCAACGATGAGCTGACACGTGTTTCCTCCAGCCAATGATGATTTTACACGTGGAAAATCCCCATTGGTCGGGGCCGTTAACGGGTTATCGGATCCAAAACCCGACCCGATAGCTTAACGGCGTTCCGTTGCAGTGGATGCCATGTGTCGGTCACCCTTGACAAAAGCACTTCTGTGACGCGGGATTTATCGTCATGGAAGTGGACACTTCCGTGATGATAATTTTGGTAATGTCATGGAACACGTCTACGACAACACGGGTATGACTATCTTGATTCTGTCATAAAATCGTCATGGATGTACATGCATGACAGAAAATGCGACCTACCGTGACAAACACGTATCATCACGGAAGTGTATTTTTTTTGTAGTGTCCACTACTCTTGACCACCACACTTTAAACTAACCATCATACTTAGCCATCATAATTAACAGGGATTGTTGAATGCAATCAATGATGTATTCCCTGACTCCCCACAAAGGTTCTATCTTAGACATATATATGCCAACTTCCAATCTGCTGGTTTTAGAGGGGAGGAACTCAAGAAACACTTAGATCAGGTTGCCTATTCCTTCACTAAGAATGGTCATGAAAAAGGGATGGAAAGTTTGAAGAAAGAAAATTTTGAAGCTTAGCAGTGGTTGTCACAGATACCAGACCATACATGGGCTAGATATAAAATGGATACTGCTTGCAAAACTGACCTGGTTGTTAACAACCTTAGTGAAGTTTTCAACAGGATGATATTGGATGTTAGGAACAAGCCAATCAGGACTATGCTGGAGGGCATAAGAACAAAGTTGATACTCAAGTTTCAGAAAATCAGAGAGAAAACAGAGTCATGCAGATGGGAGATCACACCAACATACTCAGAAATTTAAGAAGAAGGCAAAAAGTGGGCTAAGTATTGTGATGCATACATGGCAGGTCCAGGGATCTGGCAAGTGACTAGTAGATCTGAAAACACATATTGTGTTAACTTGAACAACCATACTTGTGACTATAGGAGGTGGGACATGACAGCTGTGCCTTGCAGTCATGCCATTGCTGCAATGCAAAAAGTGAAGCTACATCCTGAAGACTTTGTCAATGCTTTCTTCAAAAAGCCCATGTACTGTGAAACATACAAGCATATAATTTTCCTAGTTCCAGGTCCTGGCCACTGGCCTCATACACCTAGAGATGATATATCTCCACCAGTGTTCAAAGAAAAGAAGGGCAAAAAGCAAACTGCCAGAAGGAAAGGTGTATTTGAGGTGCCAGCAAAAAAGGACACCTCAAGAATTGGTACTGTGACATGTAGCAATTACAAGAAGCAGGGTCATAGGTTCAACAATTGTGGTGACCCTTTGAAGCCTAAGTTCCAAATGAGGATGAACAAGCACCAGGTCATTTGAGGCCATGTTTCATTTCAGATCATTGTCTCATTTCATTGTTAAATTTCTTATAATGTTTCTTAATTGTGTAGGAATATAGAGCAAATTACTCTCAAGCTGGTTCTTCTATGGCTATAAATGCTCAGAGGCCTCCAAGAGTACCTGCTACTACTGCACCTGAACCAAGACCAGCTACAGCAAGAGCTACAACTTCTGCACCTTCACCAGCTCCATTTACTACTTCTAGGGGAAAAGGGTTGCTTCAACTATTACAGCAGCAATAGCACAAGGAGCACCAGCTAAGAGGAGGAGGCCTAAAACTTCTTCTGCTGCTAACACTTCTTCTTCTGCTAAGAACACCAGATCATCTATAGCTTCTCCGGCAAAGAACACCAGATCTTCAAGTGCCCAGAGAAGAACTTTCATTGCACCAAGGTAATCAACTTCAACTATTGTCTAGGAGGGGTCAAAGAGGATCAGGAAGCCAAGTGGGAGGCTGAAAGACTATTTTTATGCAAGTGGCAACTAGCTCTTGGATTTGGGTAACTTGAGTTCATTTGGCATGGTTCTATTTGTGTCAGTGAACAAACATGGATGGATTTGGGTCTACTATGGTCAGTAATGACTAAAATTTATTTTGTTTCAGAGATATTCAGTTAGTTGAACTACCATGGTTTGTAATAACTACTATGCAGTGTGTTCATTCAGACGGACAGTTCATTTCAGTCAGTGTATCTTCTGTCAGTTAATTCAGTCAGTACATTTCATATCCACTGCATAATTTCATTGAGAGTAGCATAAATACATAGATACATTGGTTCAGAGTAGCATCAAACACCAGTTATTACATAGAATAGAGTAGATCTTACATAGTACACCAGATCTTACATAGAACACCAACATAGAAAAATAGATAGATAGGTATATAGATGGATGAGATGAGATTGGCATATCAGTCATAGCGCTCGAAGAAACGGACCCACTTGGCCCTAGTTGCTGGATGAGGAGCCATGACCGCCCTCATCCTTGCCCACCTAATGATCTCCATGAATGACCTTCCCCTGCCACCAGTGAAAACCAGCTCCGGTTCTTCATCATTGCACTTCTCCAGTACCATGTCGGAGAGTCGGCGGTTGAACTCCTCTTGCTGCTCATCCTGGGCCGCCGCTACTGCCTGATGACCCACAAGTATAGGGGATCTATCGTAGTCCTTTCGATAAGTAAGAGTGTCGAACCCAACGAGGAGCAGAAGGAAATGATAAGCGGTTTCCAGCAAGGTATTCTCTGCAAGTACTGAAATAAGTGGTAACAGATAGTTTTGTGATAAGATAATTTGTAACGAGCAACAAGTAACAAAAGTAAATAAGGTGCAGCAAGGTGGCTCAATCCTTTTTGTAGCAAAGGACAAGCCTGGAGAAACTCTTATATGATGTAAAGCGCTCCCGAGGACACATGGGAATATCATCAAGCTAGTTTTCATCACGTTCATATGATTCGCGTTCGGTACTTTGATAATTTGGTATGTGGGTGGACCGGTGCTTGGGTACTGCCCTTACTTGGACAAGCATCCCACTTATGATTAACCTCTATTACAAGCATCCGCAACTACAACAAAAGTATTAAGGTAAACCTAACCATAGCATGAAACATATGGATCCAAATCAGCCCCTTACGAAGCAACGCATAAACTAGGGTTTAAGCTTCTGTCACTCTAGCAACCCATCATCTACTTATTACTTCCCAATGCCTTCCTCTGGGCCCAAATAATGGTGAAGTGTCATGTGGTCGGTGTTCACATAACACCACTAGAGGAGAGACAACATACATCTCATCAAAATATCGAACGAATACCAAATTCACATGACTACTAATAGCAAGACTTCTCCCATGTCCTCAGGAACAAAAGTAACTACTCACAAAGCATAAAAATGTTCGTAATTAGAGGGGTATTAATATGCATATAGGATCTGAACATATGATCTTCCACCAATTGAACCAACTAGCATCAACTACAAGGAGTAATTAACACTACTAGCAACCTACTAACACCAATCTCGGACTTGGAGACAAGAATTGGATACAAGAGATGAACTAGGGTTTTGAGATGAGATGGTGTTGATGAAGATGTTGATGGATATTGCCCTCTCCCGATGAGAGGGGCGTTGGTGATGACGATGGCGATGATTTCCCCATCCGGGAGGGAAGTTTCCCCGGCAGAACAGCTCCGC
Source organism: Triticum monococcum (assembly GCA_034509565.1). Taxonomy (NCBI): domain Eukaryota; kingdom Viridiplantae; phylum Streptophyta; class Magnoliopsida; order Poales; family Poaceae; genus Triticum; species Triticum monococcum. Next base: position 578,578,825 of record CM067847.1, read on the forward strand.
CAGAGCCCTAGATTGGTTCCGCCAAGGTTCCACCTCGTGGCGGCGGAGTTTCGTCCGAGAAGATGGCTTATGATTTTTTCCCATCGAAAGACTTCATATAGTAGAAGATGGTCACCGGAGGGCCACCAGGGGGCCCACGAGGTAGGAGGGCGCGCCCCTACCCTCGTGGGCAGGGTGTGGCCCCCTGGTGAAGTTCTTGCTCTCAGTATTTTTATATATTTGGAAAACATCTTCCGTGAAGTTTCATGACTTTTGGAGCTGTGCAGGATAGGCCTCTAATATTTGCTCCTTTTCCAGCCCAGAATCCCAGCTGCCGGCATTCTCCCTCTTTATGTAAACCTTGTAAAATAAGAGAGAATAGGCATAAATATTGTGACATAATGTGTAATAACAGCCCATAATGCAATAAATATTGATATAAAAGCATGATGCAAAATGGACGTATCAACTCCCCCAAGCTTAGACCTCGCTTGTCCTCAAGCGAAAAGCCGAAATCGAAAAATATGTCCACATGTTTAGAGATAGAGGTGTCGATAAAAATAAAATACGGACATGAGGGCATCATGATCATTCTTAGAACAACAACTTATATAATTCTTGTCATATAATTTCTAATGCTAGAGTAATAATTCAATCACAATATCAAGTATGAATCGTAAACTTCATTGAAAACTAACAAACTATAATCTCAGTCATTGAAGCAATTGTAATTTATCATAACATAGGAAAGAGTCAATGTATAAGAGCTTTTCAGCAAGTCCACATACTCAACTACCATATAATCTTTCACAATTACTGACACTCACACAATACTTATGGGTATGGAGTTTTAATCGGACACAGAGAAAGATAGGGGCTTATAGTTTTGCCTCCCAACGTTTTACCTCAAGGGTAATGTCAACAGTAATAGTTCATGAAAACTCACATCCAATTAGCCATATATACCAGGATCTTTCCAACATATTGTGCTTGCCAAAGGATAAAGTGTAAAAAGGAAGGGTGAAAATCACCATGACTCTTATGCAATGTAGGAGATAAAAGTAAAAGATAGGCCCTTCGCAGAGGGAAGCAGAGGTTGTCATGCGCTTTTATGGTTGGATGCACAAAATCTTAATACGAAAGAACGTCACTTTATATTGCCACTTGTGATATGGAACTTTATTATGCAATCTGTCGCTTTTATTACTTCCATATCACACGATCGTATAAAGCTTATTTCCTCCACACCAATCAATCATACATATTTAGAGAGCAATTTTTATTGCTTGCACCGATGACAACTTACTTGATGGATCTTACTCAATCCATAGGTAGATATGGTGGACTCTTATGGCAAGACTGGTTTAAGGGTATTTGGAAGCACAAGTAGTATCTCTACTTGGTGCAATGAATTTGGCTAGCATGAGGGGGAAAGGCAAGCTCATCATGTTGGAAGATCCAAGACAATATAATTCATCTCAGATGTAAGAAAACATAACCCATTACGTTGTCTTCCTTGTCCAATGTCAACTCTTTAGCATGTCATATTTTAATGAGTGCTCACAATCATAAAAGATGTCCAAGATAGTATATCTATATGTGAAGACCTGTCTTTCTTTATTACTTCCTATTAATTGCAACGATGACCAAAACTATGCTTGTCAACTCTCAACAACTTTTATTCATCATACTTTTTCTATGTGAGCTCATTACTCTCCATGAGATCCATATGATCTCTTTGTTTCTTTTTATTCTTTCTCTTTTCTTTTATTCACTTAGGATTATGGCAAAATAATCAAGCCCTTGACTCAACACTAATCTTTATTATATAGCTCACGGACTCGATTACATAGAAGGATAATAAAGCAAAACTCACAACTAGATCACACTAAGAACTTTTATTATACTAGATCAAGATATTACCAAAAGGATCAAACTAAGAAAAACGGTAAAGATAAAGTGATGGTGATACGATACCGGGGCACTCCCCCAAGCTTGGCAGTTGCCAAGTGGAGTGCCCATACCAGATACTCAATTCTTCTTTGTTGGTGGAGACGGTGGTGATTTTGTTGATGGCGTAGGCTTCTTCCTTAATTTGCGTTTGAGGATAGAATTTTGGTCCCTTAGGTCCTCGATCTCCTGTTCCAGGCTCAGTATCTTTTTGCATAGTTCCTGCTTGTTTTCCTGCAAGAGGCGAAAAGGGATGAACTCGATCTTAGGTTTCTTTACTCTATCCGGGAGACTTGACTTTTTGAACTCCACATGCATGTCCCCAGGTTGAGGTAGTGGGACTTCATCTTCATCTGAGCTCGTCTCCTCCTTTCCCTTGGGTTCATAGTCTTCTTCTTCCTCCTTAGTCCAACCACAATGCTCCACATCCCCATAGACCTTAGGATCTGCAAGGTAATCAACCACATAGCTTTCTCCTTCCGAATCCTGGGACGACATGTTGCTCTGTCTGCAGCAGGACAGCTCAAAACAAAGGCAAGAGATTTTTGCGTGATACGGGAGTCAAAACCCCCGGGAGATTATATAACGAATTTTTATCGACCAAAATACGTGTCGTGTACGAAAACGGAGTCCGGAGAGCACGCGAGGTTCCCACGAGGTAGGGGGGCGCCCAGTAGGGTAGGGCGCGCCCTCCACCCTCATGGAGCCCTCGTGTCCTTCCCGGACTGCTGCTTATTTTTCTATTTTTCTAAATATTTCAAAACAAAGAAATATTGCCTTAAAAACTGTTTTGGAGTCGGTTTACTTACCGCACCACATACCTATTCCTTTTCGGAGTCTGAAGCGTTCCGGAAAGTGTCCCTTATGTATTCCTCCGGGGTTACGGTTTCAATAACATTGGTTTCAACAATTATGGGATTACCTAAGATATAATGTTTGATTCTTTGACCGTTCACCACCTTCGGATTTGTGCCTTCGAAGTTGCTGATTTTTATGGCACCGGAACGGTAGACCTCCTCGATAACATAAGGGCCTTCCCATTTAGAGAGAAGTTTCCCTGCAAAAAATCTTAAACGAGAGTTGTATAGCAATACATAATCACCTGCATTAAACTTACGCTTTTGTATCCTTTTGTCATGCCATCTTTTAACTTTTTCTTTAAACAACTTGGCATTTTCATAGGCTTGGGTTCTCCATTCATCAAGTGAGCTAATATCAAATAACCTCTTCTCACCGGCAAGTTTAAAATCGTAATTAAGTTCTTTAATAGCCCAATATGCCTTGTGTTCTAGTTCGAGAGGTAAGTGACATGCTTTTCCATAAACCATTTTATACAGAGACATACCCATAGGATTTTTATATGAGTTCTATAGGCCCATAATGCATCATCAAGTTTCTTGGACCAATTCTTTCTAGACCTATTAACAGTCTTTTGCAAAATTAATTTGAGTTCTCTATTACTCAATTCTACTTGACCACTAGACTAAGGGTGATAAGGAGATGCAATTCTATGATTAACATCATATTTAGCAAGCATTTTACGGAAAGCACCATGAATAAAATATGAACCACCATCGATCATTAAATATCTAGGGACTCCAAACCTTGGAAAAATAACTTCTTTAAGCATTTTAATAGAAGTGTTATGATCAACACTACTAGTTGGAATAGCTTCTACCCACTTAGTAACATAATCAACAACAACTAAAATATGTGTATAACCATTAGAGGAAGGAAAAGGTCCCATATAGTCAAAGCCCCAAACATCAAATGGTTCAATAACAAGTGAATAATTCATAGGCATTTCTTGACGTCTACTAATATTACCAATTCTTTGACATTCATCACAAGATAAGACAAACTTACGGGCATCCTTGAAGAGAGTAGGCCAATAAAAACCAGATTGTAGTACCTTATGTGCAGTTCTATCTCCAGCATGGTGTCCTCCATAAGCTTCGGAGTGACACTTGCGTAGGATCTGTTTCTGTTCATTCTCAGGTACACAACGTCTAATAACACCACCTACTCCTTCTTTATAAAGATGTGGGTCATCCCAAAAGTAATGCCTCAAATCATAGAAGAACTTTTTCTTTTGCTGGTATGTGAAACTAGGTGGTATAAACTTAGCAACAATGTAATTAGCATAATCAGCATACCATGGAGCAGTATGAGAAGCATTTATGACATTTAATTGCTCATCAGGAAAGCTATCATCAATAGGTAGTGGGTCATCAAGCACATTTTCTAACCTAGACAAGTTGTCTACAACAGGGTTCTCAGCTCCTTTTCTATCAACAATGTGCAAATCAAATTCTTGTAGCAAGAGAACCCATCTAATAAGTCTAGGTTTAGCATCTTTCTTTTCCATAAGATATTTAATAGCAGCATGATCAGTGTGAATATTTATTTTAGAATCAACAATATAAGGTCTAAACTTATCACAAGCAAATACAACTGCTAAGAATTCTTTTTCAGTAGTAGCATAATTTCTTTGAGCATTGTCTAGAGTTTTACTAGCATATTGAATAACATTTAGTTTCTTATCAACTCTTTGTCCTAGAACAGCACCTACAGCATAATCACTAGCATCACACATAATTTCAAAGGGTAAATTCCAATCAGGTGGCTGAACAATAGGTGCAGAGATCAATGTTTTCTTAAGTATTTCAAATGCTTCTACACAATCATCATCAAAGACAAATGGTATATCTTTTTGTAATAAATTAGTCAGAGGACAAGAGATTTTTGAGAAGTCCTTAATGAACCTCCTATAAAAACCGGCATGACCAAGGAAACTTCTTATACCTTTGATGTCCTTGGGACATGGCATCTTTTCAATAGCATCAACCTTGGCTTTATCAACTTCAATACCTCTTTCAGAAACTTTATGCCCCAAGACAATACCTTCATTAACCATACACACTTTTCCCAATTCAAGACAAGATTAGTTTCTTCACATCTCTGCAAAACTCGATCAAGGTTGCTCAAGCAATCATCAAAAGAATATCCATAGACGGAAAAGTCATCCATGAAAACTTCACAAATCTTTTCACAGAAGTCGGAGAATATAGCCATCATGCATCTTTGAAAGGTAGCAGGTGCATTACATAAACCAAAAGGCATACGTCTATAAGCAAAAGTACCAAAAGGGCATGTAAAAGTAGTCTTTGATTGATCTTTGGCTGACACAGGTATTTGAGAGAAACCAGAATAACCATCTAGAAAGAAAAAATGTGTATGTTTGGACAATCTTTCTAGCATTTGATCGATAAAAAGGTAAGGGGTAATGATCCTTTTTTGTAGCCTTATTTAATTTGCGGAAATCAATTACCATCCTATAACCTGTAATAATTCTTTCAGGAATCAATTCATCTTTATCATTCGGAACAACAGTAATACCTCCCTTCTTAGGGACACAATGGACAGGGCTTACCCATTGACTATCAGCAACGGGATAAATTATACCTGCCTCAAGGAGCTTTAGTATCTCCTTTCTTACCACTTCTTTCATTTTAGGATTCAGCCGGCATTGATGATCACAAACTGGTTTAGCATCTTCTTCCAAATTAATTTTATGTTGACATAGAGTGGGACTAATGCCCTTAAGATCATCAAGAGTATACCCAATAGCAGCGCGGTGCTTCTTCAGAGTTTTCAATAATCTCTCTTCCTCATGCTCTGAAAGGTTAGCACTAATAATAACAGGATATATCTTTTTCTCATCAAGATAAGCATATTTAAGAATATCAGGTAACGGTTTAAGCTCAAACACGGGATCACCCTTGGGTGGAGTAGGATCCCCTAGGATTTCAATAGGTAAATTGTTTTTCAGAATAGGTTCCTGTTTAAAGAATACTTCATCTAATTCCCTTCTTTCATTTATAAACATATCATTTTCATGGTCTAGCAAGTATTGTTCGACAGGATCACTAGGAGGTATGACAATAGAAGCAAGGCCAATAATTTCATCCTTACTAGGTAATTCTTCTTCACGGTGTTGTCTACTAAATTTAGAAAAATTAAATTCATGAGTCATACCATCTAAACCGATAGTAACAACATCTCTTTTGCAATCTATGGTAGCATTAATAGTATTTAAGAAGGGTCGACCAAATATAATGGGACAAAAGTTATCTTGTGGGGAACCAAGAACAATAAAATCAACAGGATATTTAGTTTTCCCACACAAAACTTCAACATCTCTAACAATTCCCATTGGTGAAATAGTATCTCTATTGGCAAGTTTAATTGTGACATCAATATCTTCCATCTCAGCAGGTGCAATACCATGCATAACTTCTTTGTATAAGGAATAAGGTATTACACTAGCACTAGCACCCATATCACATAAGCCATGATAACAATGATCTCCTATTTTAACAAAAATAACAGGCATGCCTACCACAGGTCTAGGTTTATCTTTATCACGGGGTTTAGCAATTCTAGCAGTTTCATCACAGAAATAAATAACATGCCCATCAATATTATCAGACAAGAGATCTTTAATGATAGCAATATTAGGTTCAACTTTAACTTGCTCAGGAGGTGTATATGTTTTAATATTGCTTTTATGAACCATAGTTGAAGCTTTAACATGATCCTTTATCCTAATAGGGAAAGGTGGTTTCTCAACATAAGAAGTAGGAACAATAGGACCATTATAAGTGATAGTCTTTTCTTCAACTTTAATATGTGCAGCTACTTTTACTTCTATGGGAGGATGATATTTAAACCACTTCTCCTTCGGGAGATCAACATAGGCATTAAAAGATTCACAGAAAGATGCTACTATCTCAGAGTCAAGTCCATATTTAGTGCTAAATTTACGAAAAATATCGGTATCCACAAAAGATTTAACACAATCAAAACTAGGTGTCATACCTGACTCCTTACCATTGTTGAGGTCCCAATCTTCAGAGTTGCGTTTGATTCTTTCCAATAAATCCCATTTGAATTCAATAGTCTTCATCATAAAAGAGCCAGCACAAGAAGTATCAAGCATGGTGCGATTGTCACCAGAAAAGCCGAGCATAAAAATTTTCAATAATCATTTCTCTTGAGAGCTCGTGATTGGGGCATGAATATAACATTGATTTAAGCCTCCCCCAAGCTTGAGCGATGCTTTCTCCTTCGCGAGGCCAAGAATTATATATATAATTGCGATCACGATGAACAAGAAGCATAGGATAAAACTTCTGATGAAATTCCAATTTCAATCATTTGTAATTCCAAGACCCCATATCATCACATAGCCTATACCATGTCGATGCATCTCCCCTCAAAGATAAAGGGAAGACCTTCTTCTTAACAACATCTCCGGGTACACCTGCAAGCTTAAATAACCCACAAACTTCATCCACATATATCAGATGTTCATCAGGATGTTTTGTTCCATCTCCTAAAAAAGGATTAGCTAGCAGTTTTTCTATCATACCCGAAGGAACTTCAAAGCAAGCATTTTCATTTTCATTTTCAGTAGGTTCAGTAGGTTGAGGAGCAACTCTTTGCTCTACTGGTTGGGGTGAAGATACCCCAAACAAGCCCCTCAGAGGATTACTTTCCATGGTAACAAGTGACAGTAAATTTCAGCATACTATATAAATTTTTCCTTACCAAATTCCACCTACCAAAGGCGCTTCACTCCCCGGCAACGCGCCAGAAAAGAGTCTTGATGACCCACAAGTATAGGGGATCTATCTAGTCCTTTCGATAAGTAAGAGTGTCGAACCCAACAAGGAGCAGAAGGAAATGATAAGCGGTTTCCAGCAAGGTATTCTCTGCAAGTACTGAAATAAGTGGTAACAGATATTTTGTGATAAGATAATTTGTAACGAGCAACAAGTAACAAAAGTAAATAAGGTGCAGCAAGGTGGCCCAATCCTTTTTGTAGCAAAGAACAAGCCTAGAGAAACTCTTATATGATGTAAAGCGCTCCTGAGGACACATGGGAATATCGTCAAGCTAGTTTTCATCACGTTCGGTACATTGATAATTTGGTATGTGGGTGGACCGGTGCTTGGGTACTGCCCTTACTTGGACAAGCATCCCACTTATGATTAATCTCTATTGGAAGCATCCGCAACTACAACAAAAGTATTAAGGTAAACCTAACCATAGCATGAAACATATGGATCCAAATCAGCCCTTTACAAAGCAACACATAAACTAGGGTTTAAGCTTCTGTCACTCTAGCAACCCATCATCTACTTATTACTTCCCAATGCCTTCCTCTAGGCCCAAATAATGGTGAAGTGTCATGTAGTTGACGTTCACATAACACCACTAGAGGAGAGACAACATACATCTCATCAAAATATCGAACGAATACTAAATTCACATGACTACTAATAGCAAGACTTCTCCCATGTCCTCAGGAACAAAAGTAACTACTCACAAAGCATAAACATGTTCATAATCAGGGGGGTATTAATATGCATATAGGATCTGAACATATGATCTTCCACTAATTGAACCAACTAGCATCAACTACAAGGAGTAATTAACACTACTAGCAACCTACTAGCACCAATCCCGGACTTGGAGACAAGAATTGGATACAAGAGATGAACTAGGGTTTTTAGATGAGATGGTGCTAATGATGATGTTGATGGAGATTGCCCTCTCCCGATGAGAGGAGCGTTGGTGATGACGATGTCGATGAATTCCCCCTCCGGGAGGGAAGTTTCCCTGGCAGAACAGCTCCGCCAGAGCCCTAGATTGGTTCTGCCTCATGGCGGCGGAGTTTCGTCCGAGAAGATGGATTATGAATTTTTTCCCATCGAAAGACTTCATATAGCAGAAGATGGTCACCGGAGGGCCACCAAGGGGCCCACGAGGTAGGGGGGCGCGCCCAGGGGGTACGGCGCGCCCCCACCCTCGTGAGCAGGGTGTGGCCCCCCTGGTGAAGTTCTTGCTCTCAGTATTTTTTATATATTTGGAAAACATCTCCTGTGAAGTTTCAGGACTTTTGGAGCTGTGCAGGATAGGTCTCTAATATTTGCTCCTTTTCCAGCCCAGAATCCCAACTGCCGGCATTCTCCCTCTTTATGTAAACCTTGTAAAATAAGAGAGAATAGGCATAAGTATTGTGACATAATGTGTAATAACAGCCCATAACGCAATAAATATTGATATAAAAGCATGATGCAAAATGGACATATCACTGCCCTCTGCCTGCGCCTCCTCCTCCTCCTCTGTGCTGCTGCTGCCCTAACCTCCACAGCCTCCCCCTCCTCCTCTGTGACATCTCCCATGTCAGGATCCGTTTGTAGGGTTTTTTGGGTGGCGGCTGGTGGAGTCACTGGGAAAGGGTGGGGGTGGGGAGGGGTTTATATTGACAGATGGATGGGGTTGGGTTTAGTAGGCCTAGGGTTGCATTTTGACAGCGACTAGTGGGCCACTAAGCCCAATTACCCACAGAAATAATATATGTAGGCTAACAAATAACATATAAAAGATAGAAGATCAAGTTGAACACTTAATAGCATACATGATCCATTTCCACAACTTAATAGCATACAAGATCCATTTCCACTACTTAATAGCATAGGAGATCCATTACAACACTTAATAGCATAGGTGATCCATTACAACTTAACAACATAGGAAATAAGGTTCTTACACTAGGTTAAACTTCACATTCCCCCAAAATGTACACCCATAATCACTTGCAGTCATGCCAGGCCACATCCTTATATAAAGGCCTTTGGATGTACTTACTTCACCAACATATCACAGCAAGTTCAAGACTCAATGATGGCCTTGATTTGCTCTAACTTCTCCTTGCTGCCATACCCTTCTTTCAGCAGCTCAGCAACAACAAGCTCAAGCTTTGCCTTCTCCTTCTTAAGAACATCTCTGTCAACTTCAACATCCTCCATAGCCTTCCTGGTGTTCTTGATGATATCAGCTTGGCTCTGCAAAATGCACCTCTGCTCTTTTGCAAGTTTGAGCTTTTCCATTTGCAACTCCAACATAGCTTTCTCCTCTATCTCCTTCTTCTTCTTCTCAAGTTCTTCCTCCTCCACTTGTTTCTGGTACACCTTCCTGTCCACCCTACCATCCTGCCACTCAAACATCTTCGATACATCATCAACAAGCTTGGTGTACTCAATGCAAAGCTTGTCATTTTCAGCCTTAAGCTTGGCCAACTCGCTTTCATGTCCAATCTTAAGCTTGGCCAACTCCTTCTCAAACTTCTCCTTGTCAAGTACCCTTCGACAGTTCTGCTCATGGAACATTTCTGATAGCTTGCACGAACATCTCTAAAGAACAGTAGGCCAAGGCCCATCAACCCACTCTACAACACCACAATTCACACCATTTTCCTGCATTTGTAAATGTGATAAGTTATTACAAGTGGACTAGTAGCTTATTTCAATTCCATGGTTAACTTGATAAACTTGAGATTTTCTAACAATGAATAACATAAATGAGATATGATAAGTTATTACAATGCCATGATTAAGTTTCCAAAGTAACAAAAAAACATATGTGACTGTCATATCAAACAAACTACTGCAACATATCAAACATCAGTGAACAGCCATAGCAGAATACTTAATTGGCATCTAACCTGGACTGGGCAGCCATAGAAACGCCTTCCTGTTAGAGGCCCTTCAAAAGCAACACGCTTAATAGGCCTCATTTGGTGCAGAATGCACTTGGGATGAGCAAGCTCAAGTTGGCCACAGAAAAAGGGGCTCCACAATGGTGTCTGGTTCCTCTTGCAACCAAAATAACCAACAAACACTGGTTTCAATCTGCACTCAATACCATAATCAACTTGCACTGTTCATTAAACATGAACACTAAAAAATCCCCAAATCAGCATGAACCCTAACACTATACAGAGATGAACCCTAGGTTACCTCAATCCTACAATCAAACCCCACCCTCACTAATCAAGAACAATATCACACACACACACAAGAACAACACTACACTCAGCAAGATCGATGGCGGTAGCCTAGACCTACTAGCACCTAACCCTAACCCTAAACCTAGGTGGCAAACAAACCATAAGTCCCATGTCCATGCTGACGACCTGGCAGTCCTCCTCCGAGCTCGTTTCCTCATCGTTCCAGGAAGGCATTGCGGCAGGGAGGTCGACGGCGATCGGCCTCGAAGACGGCGACCGACGGCGAGCTCGTACTGGAGCAGGGGAGTGAGAGCAGGGGAGGGAGCGAGCAGGGAGAGAGTGAGCAACCAGGTGCGCCCGACCGACCGAGGGGGTTTATTTACCCCTGTTCCGACCGGGGCGGTCGGCTAACGGCCGTCAACGGCCGCGCCGTGAGCGCGCGAGGCCACGTGGGCCCAATCCATCAGAAAAACGGTTAAATCGCTAGTCATGGGCGTTTTGGGTTTTCTGAAACAGCCGAGCGCTCGTTTGGTAGCTTTTTGAGAAAAATTAAAAAGTGGTAGTTTTTTGAAACCCTAGCCTGTAAACTAGTAGTTTTTTGCTATTTACTCTGCAGTACGGCGAGGAGTGTTTGGGCACTTTCTAAAGATGACATGGTAGAGTACATGAGCCTCAACCAAGACAGGAACGCGGAGCAGTGGCTGTTTGCGGTGAATGAGACACTTCAGATGATTTCCTCTGGCTAATTGTGACTCTATGGGCCATCTGGGCGGCTAGACGGAAGGTAGTCAATGAAAATATTTTTCAAACGCCATATGCAACACACTGTTTCATCAACTCTTACATCGATGAGATCAAGGTCCTCCAGAAACCAACCACCATAGCCGCTGGCTCTTCAGAAACCCCGAGGCCACGGCATTGGCTTCCTCCTACATTTGGGTACTCCAAAGCGAACGTTGACGTAGCTGTATCAAGGGCCGGTGGTAAAGGAGCCGTGGCTGCAATCTGTAGAAGCCATTCAGGAGTGTATGAGGGGGCGTCGGCGTGATTTCCAACTACATTGATGAACCAACAGTACTCGAGACACTGGCGATCAGAGAAGCGTTGGCCTTGGCAAATGACTTGAACATCACGAAGATCACAATGGTGTCTGATTGCAAGGTGGCTGTCGAAGCAATAGGAGAAGGAACCTCATCAGTTTATGGAGCTATTACACATGAAATAGGAGTTAGATCTAGTAGTTTTATTTCCTGTTTATCTAAACATGAGTTTAGGACCTCGAATGTCAAGGTTCGCAATCTCTCTAAGCATGCACTGACATTGGGGGAGGACCGCCATACTTGGTTAGGCCACCCCGGTGACCTTTTGTTCGTCCCAGTTTCTATGGTGACAGAGTAATAAAGCTAGCGAGTTTGCTTAAAAAACAAATGAATCTTTGCGGGAGGTTTGATTAGAGGAAAAAAAATCCTATGAAATATAGTGTGAATGACTCCTTAAAAAATCCTATAAGATTCAATCATACAATTAAAAAATTCACATAGGAAAAAATTCTAATGATTCTGGTTCTCGAGTTTTTTTGTGAAAATCCTTTTAATCAAATAGGCTTGAATAGAGCCACGGGAGAACAAAGATCTCCGCGTGAACCAAATGAAGCAATCCACTAGCACGACAGTTCATGGTTACATGTGTTGACACTGCATGCAATTTGCTTTTCAAACTTGTTTCCGTTGTGTTTCAACTATATATTATATTTGTTCAATTTTGGTTATATATTTGTTTGACATTTTTGTTAGTTTGCTTTATAATTTCCTTTATTTCCTTTCAAACTTATTGTGATTTGATTTCAAATATGTTCAATTTGAACTAAATATCATGCTTGCTTTCTATTCTGATTTTCTCTCCTTTAAGTTTAGCAGTTTACCGTCGGTGCAAGATTAATTTATTTGTTCCTCTGTCTTCTATCTATAATTGGGAATGTTGGAAATGGAAGGGAAGTATGTGGCCTTGTTAGCAAAATCAAAATTCATATAAGTATGTGGCCTCATCAAAAATGCAAAAGAAAATTAGGTCGATCGAGACACAATGTAATATATGGTCGGTTTTTGTCATCCCTCTGACTACATACATCAACATTATTGTTAGAATATGAGAAGTGTTTGTCTTGCACATGCCTAACCATTTCGGACCTTTTGTCAATCGTTCAAATGTATTTAACCGACTTCATGTTACTGTTGCAACTTTATTGAAGTCAGTTGCTACACCTTCAGCATAAATGATGTGTCCCCTCAATAGTAGGTGAACCAAAGGTGCATTTAGACTTCTTGAGAAAAAGTCGTCAAAGAATTTCCATAACATTTATCAGGCAATGTTTATGATCTTCAAGAGTTTTACAGTATATGAAGATGTCACCAAAAATACTAGTACAAACTTCATGAGATACAGAGGGAAAATCTTGTTCATTAATACTTGAAATGTTGCAGTGGCATTAGTAAGACCAAATGACATTACCAGGTATTCAAAATGCCCAAGATATGTCTTGTGCACAACATCGGGACCCATTTTCTAATTTGATGATATACACGAATAGGGATTTGTTCTTGATTGATTGTGAACCTCAGCGTACCCCCCCCCCCTCACACACACATTGGACCTTTATATTCCACGTTTTTTCTAACCAAACATAGGGGGGAGGTATAAGGGCTTTTAGTAGGCCGTAGAACTGCATACTTTAATAATGCCAAGAGAAATTTGACGATCACTATCCCTAGCATTGTTTGTACTATTGCAAATCTGCCTATTCCAAATCAAGGTCAACTTTACATTCTTCGGGAGCTTGAGCTAGTTGGAACTTTTTGTTCACTTGTCTGATCCAACTCAAAGGGTTGTCACCATTGAAACAGGGGAAAACCATTTTATGAACTTTGGAATGCTTTTCATAAATTGAGCAACATGTTCATATTTATATCACTTTTTACTGTTAATGTATTTTCTAGACTAAACTGTGTAACTGTAATGTAACGCCCCACATGTAACCTTCCCCAATTGTACTCCGACTCATGCCGTTTCTGGCATTAATTTATATTTAATTCTCGGGTTCGGTTCTTTGTCTCCGTGTGTTGTTTTGTTTTTCGTGCATCTCATATCATGTCATCACGTGCATTGCATTCGCATGCATGTTCATCTCATGCATTCGAGCATTTTCCCCGTTGTCCGTTTTGCATTCCGGCGCTTCGTTCTCCTCCGGTGGCCATTTCTAGCCTTTTTTCGTGTGTGGGGATTAAACATTTCCGGATTGGACCGAGACTTGCCATGCGGCCTTGGTTTACTACCGGTAGACCGCCTGTCAAGTTTCGGGTCATTTGGACTTCGTTTGATACTCCAACGGTTAACCGAGGGACCGAAAAGGCCTCGTGTGTGTGCAGCCCAACACCCCTCCATTTTGGCCCAAAACCCACCAAACTCAGCTCCATCGTCTCGGTCGTTCGATCACGATCGTGTGGGCGAAAACCGCACCTCGTTTGGACACTCCTAGCTCCCTCTACCTCTATAAATACACACCCCCGTTTTCGGATCTCTCTTCCTCCCCGAAACCCTAAAAATCGTCTCCGCCGCCATCGGACACGTCCGGACGGAGCCGGACGCGTCCGCCCGCCGCCGCCAGCCAACCACGCCGCGCCACGTGTCCCGGGCGGGCGCCCACATCGCCGCCGCCGCGCCGGCCCGCCCGAGCCCGCGCGGGGCCCGCTACCTCGCCCGACCGGGCCACTCCCGGGCGCCCGCGCCTCCTTCGTCTTCCCCGGGTCCGGCCTCCGCCGCCCCTCGCCACCTCGTCGCCGGCCGCCGCTTCCGGCAGACGCCCCGGCCGCCACCTCGCCGTCGGCCGCCCCAGGCCCCGCGCCGTCGCCGCCCTTGCCTCGGCGTCCGCGCCCGGCCGCGCCGCGCGCCGCCGACGCCCTCCGGCCTCCCCTCGGCGTCCGCGCCCGGCCGCGCCGCGCGCCGCCGACGCCCTCCGGCCTCCCCTCGTCGCCCGGCGCCCCGCGCCCTCGCCGGATCCGGCGGAATCCGCCGCCGCCGCCATCGCCGGCTCGGGTCCGAGCTACAGTGCCCGTCGGATCCGGATCCAGATCGCGCTGCTACAGTAAACCCTAGGGTGGTTTTTTTTCTAAGTCCCAGAATTTTTGATCCTAGATGCTCTGTTTGACCTGCCATATCTTTGCATCCGTAGCTCCGATTTGGGCGTATAATATGTCAAATTCTTCGTCTCGACGAGTACATCATTTCATTCCATTGCATCATGTGCATTTGAGGTCATCTTGGTGCCCAAAATGCTGTTGGAAGGAGGCATGTTGAGTTAAATTGCAGATCCGTTAATCCAACATGCACTTTTGTCATTTTTGCCATATTTAATCCGTGCATGATATGCCTGTGCCCCTTTGGGATGAATTGTTAAGCATGTTGTCTTCTTTTCAGAGGTGCCTTCCATGTATTTTTAGGATGTGTGTGTTGTCTTGTGCAAGCTTCCGAAGAGGGCTACCTGAGATTACAGATTTCAGGGACAGTAATTTTCACTAAGTCTGAGCCGTTTTAGTTCACGATGCTATATGTCCGGCTTGTTTCCTAGTGATCCGTGCCTCTTTTGAGGATGATCAGTAAGAGTGGTTTGTTATGCTTGTTGTGCTTAATCCATCCATGTCTTTACTTGTTATGTTGGAGCACTCTAGGTTGACTCAATCGAGCTCAACTTTTGGATAGTTGCTGTTTCGGGCAGATCGTTAACTCTTTTGCGATTTTGCCGGAGTTATTGCTAGTGATCCATGCATGCTATGCCATTGTTCTTGCCATGTCTAGCTAGAATTTTGTGCCTTCTTAATGGATATATGCTTGCCTTGCCATGACTTGCACCATAGTGAGAGCATCGAGCTCGTTTACATGCCACCGTGAGTTATTATTTCAGCATGTCTCAGTTTTCACTAAGTCTGAAAACTGATTGTGTTTCATCGATGTTCGTGTGCTCGGTAGAGTATTTTGTGAACCCTTTTGGCCCCAGGTCATTTTGGGTGTTTTGTTAAGCTTGTTGAGTAGCTCCATGCCATGCTCTTACTTGCCATGTTCAGGTTTTCCTTCATGTTGTTTTGCTGCTCCGAAGAGAGCACCGTGGTCTGAAATTTCAGACTAGCGTTAATTTCGCTAAGTCTGAAATCTGTCTTGCTTATTCAGTTTTGCCATGCTTGTTTGAAGCCCTTAATGGATGAATTTGCCTATGCCTCAGTCATGATGATTTGTTAAGCTTGATGAGTACATCACTGCCATGTATTTTGTTTTCATGTTGGGTGGCTGTAGCATGTTCATTTTGTTGCATTTAGGAGGCATGTTGCTGTAAATCGCAGATCGGTTCGTTTAGTAAAACGCTTGCCATTTCTTAACCGTAGCTCCGATTGCCATGATCTTTATATCGTTTTCAGGGGATTTCTTCCCCTCTATCCAGTGGCACACTTGGATTTCCAAGTTGAGGCCAGGTTCATGCATTTCCTGTTACATGTTGCATTCTTGCATCCCGCATCGCATCCCGCATAGCATATCATCTTTGCATCTTATTGGTTGCCCTTGCACGTGGTTGATTGTATCCTTGTTGCTTGTTTGTGTTGTTGGGTAGAGCCGGGAGACGAGTTCGCTAACGAGGAGCCCGTTGAGTTTGCTTTTGAGGATCCAGTCAATTCTGACAACTGTGCAGGCAAGATGATCACACCCTTGAAATCACTACTATCTTTGCTATGCTAGTATGCTCGCTCTTTTGCTTTGCCAATGCTACGATGCCTACCACTTGCTTGTCAGCCTCCCAATTGCCACGATTGAGCCTCTAACCCACCTTTGTCCTAGCAAACCATTGATTGGCTATGTTACCGCCTTGCTCAGCCCTTCTTATAGCGTTGTTAGTTGCAGGTGAA
This sequence comes from Triticum monococcum, assembly GCA_034509565.1. NCBI lineage: Eukaryota > Viridiplantae > Streptophyta > Magnoliopsida > Poales > Poaceae > Triticum > Triticum monococcum. Next base: position 578,595,559 of record CM067847.1, read on the forward strand.
GATTGGAGCCGTTCCTTGTTGGAACATTTATTTACTTGTTGGGATATCATTATATTGCCATGTTATCTTTACTCATCTATATACTTGGTAAAGGGTGGAAGGCTCGGCCTCTCGCCTAGTGTTTTGTTCCACTCTTGCCGCCCTAGTTTCCGTCATATCGGTGTTATGTTCCCGGATTGTTGCGTCCCTTACGCGGTTGGGCTATAATGGGAACCCCTTGATAGTTCGCCTCGATTAAAGCTTTTCCAGCAATGCCCAACATTGGTTTTACCATTTGCCACCTCCCTTTTTCTTTCCCTTGGGTTTCCGGAGCCCGAGGGTCATCTTTATTTTTTTAGCCCCCCCCCCCCCCACGGGCCAGTGCTCCTCTGAGTGTTGGTCCGGAACGTCAGCCGCCGGTGGCCACCAGGGGCAACTCTGGGCTGGCCTACCGGAAGTTTGGACAATCCGAGTGTGCCCTGAGAAAGAGATATGTGCAGCTCCTATCGGGATTTGTCGGCGCATTCGGGCGGTGTTGCTGGACTAGTTTTGACCTGTCGAATCATCTTGTTGTACCGGGATACCGAGTCTGATCGGTGGGTCCTGGGTGGAGGTCTATTCCTTCGTTGACCGTGAGAGCTTGTTATGGGCTAAGTTGGGACCCTCCTGCAGGGATTGATCTTTCGAAAGCCGTGCCCGCGGTTATGGGCAGATGGGAATTTGTTAATATCCGGTTGTAGATAACTTGAATTTAATTAATTAAAATGAATCAACTGCGTGTGTTGCCGTGATGGCCCCTTCTCGGCGGAGCCCGGGAAGTGGACACGGCGTTGGAGTTATGCTTGCGTAGTGTGCTCTATTTAGTTACCGCTCGTGCTTTGCCTTCTCTTCTCGCTCTCGTTTGCGGATAAGTTAGCCACCATATATGCTAGTCGCTTGCTGCAGCTCCACTCACATTAACCCTTCCTTTCCTATTAAGCTTAAATAGTCTTGATCGCGGGGGTGCGAGATTGCTGAGTCCTTGTGGCTCACAGATTACTATATCACCAGATGCAGGGACCGATGATACTCCTTCAGATGGCGCGTTCGAGCTAAAGTGGGAGTACGACGAGGACTCTCAGCGATACTATGTTTTTTTTCCTGATGATCAGTAGTGGTGCCTGCTCGGGGTTCGATTCAGGGATTAGTCGCATGTTGGGGAGTCTTTTCTATTTCGGCGCCGTAGTCGGGCCATGAGTGTTTGTATGATGGATGCTATTTATGTACCTTGATGTGACGTGGCGAGTGTAAGCCAACTATTATTATTATTTTCCCCTTTATATTATATGTACATGGGTTGTGTGAAGATTGCCTCACTTGCGACATATGCCTTCAATGCGATTATGCCTCTAAGTCGTGCCTCGACACGTGGGAGATATAGTCGCATCGAGGGTGTTACATGTAACTCCTTCAATCGTAACTGTGCTAGAGATTCACCTTGATTTCAATTTTCTTTCCGATTGCAGTTTGCACTTGCACTTGAGGTGGTTCCTTCTCAACAGTTATAGAGGTAGAAGTTGGACGTCGAGGGGTCGGAGGGTGGACAATTTCACCTTGCACTTTATTGAGAATTGAGAAGATCTCGGTCTACACCTTTCAGTTTGTCTCCACCAGTAATTCTGCCTTGCCGATTTGCTTCTCCAGTGACTCCACCTTGACCAAACACGTGTTGACTTCGTCAGTCAGTTCATGGATCTTGTCTTGCTTAAGCCCCATCACTGTCACCTCATCACGCGGAGCATTCGACTCTTTAGTGATCTCATTGTGTTTCGTGCGAGTGCCCATGCCGGGTCGAACACAACTCTGAAATTTTACCACGGTAAGTACTCGAAAACCTTGTCAGTGACCCCACCTTTCCACCGCCAAAAAATGACCACCCTAATTGAAAACAAACGAGTGGGATTTTATCAAGACAAAACCCAACAGCCGTTGCCCCGATCATTGCACCCTTAAGGAATTGACTGGCTACTGATACCAACTGATATGATCATGATATGATCGACATGAAATTCACAGGAACTAACTCGATTTACTCACGGATACTCGTTTAAGTTTGGATACAAATCGACGATCAACCAATTCTATCAAGTAGTTCTAGGATTCTACACTAGAGCTAGCTATTACAACTTGGAGAAGAGGTAAGATACCGATCCACCGATTGTGGAGGGGTTTATAGCTAGGGGAGATAGAGGGTGATCATGACACGCAAGCAATAGCGTGACCAGTGAGTACACTGTAGCACAAGCCGAGTTGATGGCAACGACGTGAGGAGGAACAGAGAAGTGCGCTTGGTTCATCTCACGCCTTGATCGCCCATTACTCGAACGAATCCAGAGCGTCCATCCATTCCAGTTCTTCATGCCAAGTGTCCATTTCTTTTTAACTTGAAGTGCAGAGTTTCACAGTCCGACACACACAGATACAAACTTCTTGCGAGAATCAAATGGAATCGAATACGGTGCCATTTAGGAAAGCCACGGAAAAAGCGAGAGCATAGCCCGGCACTTTCCTAGCAACGGCACGAATCGTGATGCGCCATCCGACGGTCCCAGCCAGTTCGGGCACCCACGGCACCGGGCTAAAATCCCCTCCCGACTGCTCCGCCGCCACCCCGACCGTCCACCGCCCCCTTCTTCTCTCCCACCAACCTCACTCGAGCTCTCGAAGCGGCGCAGCTAGGGTTAGCTCCGGCCACGAACCCCTAAACCCTACCACTCCCCCACCGCCATCGCCGACTCCTAGCAGGCAATTTAGCCGCTGCCCCTCGCCGCCCGCTTCGATCCGGGGCTAGGGTTCTGCGGTTCTCCGAGCCCCGTTCGGGCGCCGGGGTGGTGGTGGTCTCGGGCGGCGGTATGGCGGGGTACGAGGAGGAGAACCTGAACGCCATGAACGGCTACGAGGAGGACGAGGAGGTGGAGGAGGAGGTCGAAGAGGAGGTAGAGGAGGAGGAGGAGGAAGAGGAGGCGGAGGAGAGGCCCGCCGCCGAGGGATCTCGAGATGGAGGAGGTGGAGGGGATGCCGTTGGTAGCGGAGACGCTGGCGGCGTGCAAGGCGGTAGGGACGTGCCTGCCGAGCCCGCCGACGGGTCCGGGTGAGTTGGTTGCGCTTTTAGGTTTTGGTTTGGTCCGTTGGACTGGATGAGGTTTGGTTAACTCGTTTGGTTTGGTCTGTGCTTCTCTACAGGAAAATTTTCGTTGGGGGTGTAGCCTGGGAGACAACCGAAGGTAGATAAGTAATTCCTGTAGGGTATTTTGCCAAGGATGGGACGATTTTAGTTTCTAGACTTGTCATACAAAATGCTCCAGCTGTGGGTGATTGATTACAAACATTTGAAAAGAGTTGAGAACAAAATAGTAGTTAGGTGCATTAGATCAACATAAAACTAACTCGTTTTGCATTTACAAGAGAAGTGCATCTCAACGTCATTTCATAGCTAGGCTTAGATTGTCTGATTCACCTCATCACATGGAATACAGTGTAGTTCTGAATTGCTTATTTCTTCTGCTGTAAGAAGCTTATACGTTGTTTTCAGCCGTATATTTTCACTGGGCAAGAACCAGAATTAGAATTTAGTGATCTGTGGGCCAACCTACTCCCAGTGATCCTTTAGTTCGCACATTAGTCAAGAAAAAGGGGACACAGAGCAAGAATATATGGCTTCACATTTCTCCTTATTCTATCTAGAGCCATTTTGGTGTCTGTTATTAATGATTAAATTCTCCATTCCTGCATGCCTGGCTAGCTTGCTTAGGTGGAACATGTATTTTCATGAATGGTGCCATCATCAAGAAATTAATTAATCTGAGGGAAACTTGTGTGAGAGTTGTGAGATACTGAGATCAGTTTGCTTAGATATCCAAAAAGTGTTGAAATTCTGAACTTTGTGTTACAATGTTCACACAAACTTTTTGTTACATGGAGTGGAGGGAGTACATTTCAGGTCCAAATTTTATGCACATATAAAGAAATGAAAACAATAAATTCGGCTCTAAATAGTACTCCCTCCACTCCATATTGCCCAGCGTTTTAGTGTTTTAGCTCCAGGACGCATAACGATCAGGGCAAAGTGTGGATAAAATCATAAAATTGTGCTGGATGGGTGATTATACCCTCAAAACTCAGAATAACCTCTCTCTCTTTCTCCGCAGCCTTTGGCCATAACTGGCACTGGCCTCTTTCCCCTCACATGTCGCTTCACTCCTATCCTCATGTTCCCCCATGCATGCATGCAGTGTAATTGACTTCCGGTTGCTAATGGGAAGGGGTGAAATAGGTAACCAATTGGGAGAGGAACACAATATGCCGGGTAATTTTAAAAATAAATAGGAAGTATTGAGGAACAGAGGGAGCAAATGAACAGTTTTAGCTACTATTTATAGCCAAGTTTGTCCTTTTAGTTTCTCTATGTATGGATTGAGTGTGGATTTGAGATTTTGTTTCATGTTAGATGCCTCTTTTATGAATGATGTATTAAATTCTCAGAATTTTAACGGCTATGAATGATGGTATTGATAATCGACTAACTGTAATTGGGTTGTGTTTGGACTGCTATGTGTGCTGACTGCTGTTTAGGAAGCTGAAATTCTTTTGTCACGTTAAATTAGGAAATTGTGATCCATAACGAGTTGATTTGGGTAGGGTAAATGTCCGAAAGTTGGGGATAGGGGAAAGGGAACTTACTTCCAAACTACGATTATGCAGAAAATTCCGTAGTGTATGTTTCCATGATAATGTTCTGTCTGCGGTCATGTTGTAAGGTTAGCCTGGTTTATTCATACCTTGCTGTTGTTTGAGTCCAACAAATTATTCTCATGTATCTCACTTTCAGATTTTCAGTGGTTGTGCCGGTTAATACTATGTGGTTATTTGAATCTAACAAATGTTTCTCACATATCTCATTCATTGCCGTACTGCTGTTTAATTTATTTACTTTGGCAGAGGAGCTTGGTCATAGGAGTATTATAGTTTTGATGTCACAGTGATCAGTTTGCAGTCTGATAAGGGGTGCTACTTGTTCATTAATGATACTCTGCTTCTGTTCTCTAGCCGTCTGTGAATAAACTCCTGTGTTTGTTAACTTTTGAATGGTGGAGCTTACCAGTTTTATAGGAGAAAACTGCTGTTACAACTTTTGACCATTGGAGCTTACAGTTAGTTACTCCCTCCATCCGAAAAAGCTTGTCCCAAGCTTGTCTTTCAAATAGATGTATCTAGCACTAACTTTTTCGGGACAAGCTTTTTCGGACGGAGGGAGTACTAGTTAAACACAAAAAAAGAGGAGCAGAATCTGGACATTTGAATTCACTAAAATTTATGAAATCATTGGAGAAAATATTAATAGTGTCAATTGTTTCCATCAATATTGTCGTTACATGAGTTATGATTATTTATTATCCATTGCTTAGTTTGGCATTCTCACCCCGTATTTGATTGTCTGCAGAACATCCACCAAGCATTTTCAGAAATATGGAGCTGTAACTTATGACTCATTTTTTTATGTGCAGAAAAATTCACCAAGCATTTTCAGAAATATGGAGCTATAACTGATTCTGTGATCATGAAAGACAAGCATACCGGCATGCCTCGTGGATTTGGATTTGTTACATTTTCTGATCCATCTGTGATTGACAGGGTTCTGGAGGATGAACATACTATAGATGGAAGAACGGTAAGGCCTCCTTTGTTGACAGCTAGGTGAAAAGTCTCTTCTATGTTGTAGCATTAACAACCAAAACATGCAAATCTGAGTGGGTCTGTTATACATTTTTTTATCTATTAAGGTTGAAGTCAAAAGAACTGTGCCTAGAGAGGAGATGTCAACAAAAGATGCTCCTAATAAGACAAGAAAGATCTTTGTTGGTGGCATTCCAGCATCACTAACTGAAGGTACATATAAAAGCAAAAAGTGTTTTCTGTGTGCGAGCAATTTTTTTGAACTTGGTCACAAGTATTAAGTCGTAACCACTTGAATACTCCCAAGTCCCAACGTTAACATACACTAAGTTTTGAACATATTTGTTTCATGTGAAACATGTCTGACTTGAATTTTTTCAGACAAGTTAAAGGAACATTTCTCCTCATATGGGAAGGTGGCTGAGCATCAAATCATGGTTGACCATAGCACTGGTCGTTCACGAGGCTTTGGCTTTGTTACCTTCGAAAGTGAGGACGCTGTTGAAAGGGTTATGTCAGATGGGAGAATGCACGATCTTGGAGGGAAGCAGGTCACCAGTTTTCTCTTGTTATCTATGAAAATTAATATTTTTCTCTTGCTCCAGTTATTAGATTCTGTAGCGCTAGCGACTACTGTTAATGTTGCTGTCGAATTTTCAACCATGTCAATCATCGTTCCGTCCTGTGTTATTTTAGTATCGAGATAGTTACTGTCAAACTGCACAGTTTTGTAACTCATAGCTTAGTACACCCTCTGTTAATTAATATAAGATGTTTTGGCGGTTTAATATGAACTGCCAAAACACCTTATATTAATGAACAAAGGTCGTAGCATTTAAGAGGTGTTTAATGGAGAGGGCGGCATGTTGGCTCCTGGGAGCACATGCTAAATTGGAAAAAAATGCTTGAAGTTTTAGAAGAATCTGATCTTTTTTACGGCAAACATGTCAGTGCCTTTTGAGTGCATGCAATTTATTGCGAAGTGACATGTTGTGATCTGGGAAAAAAACTGTGCTCTAAACAGCTTTAAAAATGGCCTTGTTACAGCACATATTTTGTTTTTCTCACCAGACAACATATGTCATTTCTTCACGAAACTTTGCATGCGGGTAGAAAACAGGAACATGTTTATAATTTATTTTTGCAGTTCTTTTTTTGTATTTATCTGTTCATCTGCGAGCATTTGAGGCCAGACTCAGTTTTGAATATCCACATCAAAACCAAAGTTACTCTTACTCAGAATGCATTATTCATGTCAACTCTAGTCTGTACTGAGGTAGCACTTTGTTTTTAGCATGGAAGAAACTATTGAATATTTCTTTGTAAATCTCTGTATGATTTTCATCTGCATTTTCAAGAGAATGTTACTTGTACGGTGCTTTTGTTACCCTGTCCAAGTGTCCAGACTTGCTGTTCAACCTATTCTAGAAATAAAAATTTCAAAATCATACTGCTGTAGGCTGACTGTTCTACATATTCTGTTGCATGTGATTTTGGATGGGAGTCTATTCTTTCTTGGCTGAATTAAATTCACTGGAAATCACTTTCAGATATCCAATTTCTCCTGAATATGTGTCACTTCTACTTAGGAAACCCACTTAGGCTATATATAAAGGTAGATGCAGTTGTTGAGTGTTGACTCTTTGACTTCTTTATGTCATCTAGAGTCGACAATAAAATAACTCATATGATGTGGTGTCTTAAGGTTCTACACGAAGAGTCAGCCTCAAATGCAATGAGATCTATTTGTGGAAAATCTGGCTTTAACCGAGAGTCTCAGTTCTAGGCCCAGTTCTTTTCGCGGTGGATTCTGCAGAATCAAGATTCTAGAAATTTCTCACAGAATCTGCTTCCCACAGAATCTGCCGCCCAGTTCTTTTCTGAGATTGTAGTTTGAGATTGTGGATTCAGTTATGTGGAGAAATGTCTGTACTGCCCTTAGACAGAAAATGTTTGATGAATTGTTAACACTTTAGCTTTAGCTGCACTGACTTTCTCCATCTAAAACATACAGCCATTAGCGCATCTATTCATCAGCACATACCAAAATTACCAAGCACCAAGTAGCAGTACCAAATTGGCAATTACCAAATTGAAATTGTCAAGCGACAGATACAAATTTAAACATACATCAATCAAGGTTTTTGAGTCGATGAGTCGACGAGTCGCTGCAGGGGGGCGACTCTAGACTAGTCGTGACTAGTCTAGACTCATGGTCGACGAGTCGACATGCGATGAGTCGACATGAGTTAAGTAGTATGGAGCAGACCAGCAGCAGCAAGTGGCAACCAGGGGAGGAGCCGCAGCAACCAGCCAAGACCAGGCCACCAGGGGATGGGAGGAGCAGACCAGCAGCAACAGCAAGCGTTTAATACGGCCCGGAAGGCAATATTGGCCCAGTAAGGCCCAACGAAACCCTAGCGTGCCTGGCTCAATCTGAACCATCTATATGCTCTAATCTTCACCTTCCATCTACTCTCTTTTACCTCTTTCTCTCACCTGCTCCCTTCCAGGTCCAGCCTCCAGGCACAAATCAACAGCCGCAATGGCCTTGCTGCAGCTCCTCCTTCATGGCTTCTCTGCCTCCGCCCCTCCCTCTCTGCCTCCCCCCTCCTTCCCTAGAACCGCCCTTCCTTCCCTGCTCCAATTCCTCTACCAGTCTCCTCTTACATGACAGATCGATCGAGTCGCTCGACTCACAAACCGCGACTAGTCGAGACTAGTCGTGACTAGTTGACCGAGTCGTTCAACTCATCCAATGATTCGAGTCGACAGGTTGAGTTGACCTTCATGTAACGACTCATCGACTAGTCGACGACTAGTCGCGACTAGTCGTTCGACTCGAAATCCATGACATCAATGCATTAGCAGTACCATTTATTCATCAATACATGCATCTATCCATCCATCTATTCACCTAGATGTTAACAGAGAAACAGGGAAGAATACAGAGGTAGAAGAGAGACGAGACATAGAAGAAGAGTTCCCATCGGGCGTCTAGGCAGGGCGGCCAGAGGCAACCAGAGGCGGCGGGCTGCCCGTCCAGCGGGGTCGCGAGGAGCGAGGCTGACGGAGCTCCCGTCCGGCGGCGTTGTGAGGAGGGGCGCTGGCGGAGTTCCCGTCTGGCGGCGGCGAGTGGAGCGCTGGCTAGCGCTCGTGGGGATCGAGCGTTTGCTGGGCCGTTCGGTCGTGCGAAAGGGGCAGTTTGGCTGTAAATTATCCCTCCAATAGGGGTACTCTCATATCCGAAACGTTTTCTTTGGTGGGACTTACCAGAATCCTGGGATTCTGTGAAAATTTATGTTTTTTGAGGATTTTGAATTGCACTAGGATTCTGCAGAATCCGCTCGAGATTTTGGAAGGCAAATCGAGTTCTTTTCGCTCAGGATTTTCCAGGACGAGATTCTTCACAATCTGTTCAAAAGAACTGGGCCTATTCTCTCCTCTCTCCACATGACTCTTGCCTTTGTTTATTTTGGAGTTAGGAATAAGATGTGTGATTTGATCTCATTTAGAGGCTTTACTTGGTTGGCAATCACCTAGTCAATGTTGTGTTAAGCATCACATGAATCAGGGTTAACATAAATTGTTTTGATAACTTCTCCACTTGGGTTTTGCAGGTTGAAATAAAAAGAGCCGAGCCAAAGAAACCTGGTGGTGGTGATTCAAGCTCTAACAGTAGACATGGCCATGGAGGAGGTGGCCATCGTAGCTCATACCGTGGTGGAGGTGGCAGTGGTGGTGGAGGCCGTTCCGCCATCAGCAGCAGCAGTGGCTATGGGTATGGAGCTGACTACCGATCAGCTGCAGCCGCCTACTATGGTAGTGCAGGATATGGTGCCTACGGTAGAGGGTATGGTGCATATGGAGGTAACCCTGCCTATGGGTCAGGTTTTGGCTCTGCTTATGGTGGTTCTATATATGGAGGCCCGTATGGTGCCTATGGGGCATATGGGGGTGCCTATGGAGGTGGCGCATATGGTGCACCTGGCGGCTATGGTGCAGGTGCAGGCGGGTATGGTGGCTATGGGGGAACTGGAAGCATGGGTGGTGGTGGGAGCGCGAGCGGTCGAGGCTCAGGCAGGTACCACCCATACGGGAAATGAGTCCACAGCTGGTTCCTAGGATCTGATAATAAACACATACACCCACTCATTTCTGCTATGAGAAGTTGCAACACCCCATTGACTTTGTCGGATCAGAACATTTTGCATTCTTGCATTGCACTGGCATTGTATCGGACACAAATCTAGATTCTAGTCGCTGAAAACTGAACCAGCCCGAGCTTTATGTTGAAGCTTCAGCTGAAAAACTGTTGTATTCATTAGAACCCGTTAAAAGTCGAACCCAACTTTGTGATAGGAACAATATCTGTGTGTTGGCACGATGTAACAGTCTCACCAAGCAACCTAACTCTTGGCAGAATTGACTCGCTCTAATTGGACTGTGACGTCTCTATTGCATTTTGGTCCTGCCCAGCCGCGATGTGCCGCTAAGTGCGTATATCCGTGACCCGAATATTGGGACTGTGGCTAGATGGCATCAGTCAGGTTTAAACACATAATCCCTCTGTTTCAAAATATTTTGAAATTTTAGATTTCGAAAATAGTTCATGCCACCTGGGATAGCTGCCACCAGGTGGACACCGTACCATGCAAATGCTTTGAGATTTGAGAAGAGAGTGGATTACTGAAAGACCTGCAAAAGGTGAGCATCACAAGACATACAAGACGTTGGTATAACACATGACACGCGGGAGGGAACACCAACGCGTCATCGTACATCAACCCATTGTGCACACCGGCAACTTCGATTTCGCGACTAGAATACTTGGATTGGAAGTAACGCTTTCCCCATTTTTGTCTTCTTACTGCTGCTAGTAAATTTTGGCAGGGACTAGTCCTCGATTGGCAGATAGGATGCTGGATCGGTGGGTTGAGAAGTTTATCCGGGCAATCACCACCATATCTCATATATTGACACAGTACATTTGACAAAACTATCGGAAAACATCTGCAATCAATAACTTCAAGAATGTAACTATCCATCAGCGAAACATGGCTTGTAAAACAGGGTTGACAATCCAAGTGATGCACTCACGGTGATGGTCCATGGACCATCCTATAATTCGGCCAATTCTTCACTATAGTTGTAAATAAAATTAAGCAGGCCACAACGTACGCTCCAAAGCCAACAAACTTTGTGTTTGTGGACGGAATCCCCGAAGATAGAATGGCAGATCCGCTTCTTGAGCGGTACCAAATAAATGATTACTCAAATCAGGGTTTTGGCGCCAACATCCCTTCTGCGGCTCCACGGCATGAAGCCGATGCTCACATACTCACAAGCATGTGTGCGTCTACTAGGGGACCGAGGCAGGAACTCCACCGACTTGTCATCTCTCCAATTCAAAATATGATTTCTATCTTCTTCAATTCATAGTATGATTTTGCCTTCGAGGTTCAAATAAGTAATTGTGAGTGCAAATTGAAACTCGGAATTGATAAACTAAGCCGACTGATTAACAATTATTATGGATTCTTTCAAATTGACAGTTGAAAAATTAAGCTTTTTTTTGTATATTTTGTTCAAAATTAAACTTATTGATATCTTATTTTTTGATAATTATATACTAGTATGTAGTGGCAGAGCTAGACGGTATCTGCTGAGACAGGGCCAAACGCATAATATGAATATTTGAGGAGCCCCCCATATAAGCCCTTCTATAAAAATATCATAAACTGGTTCAAAGTCCGGGGGGGGGGGGGGGGGGGGGAAGTAGTCCCCTTAGGTTAGCAGATAGCTCTGCATGTGCTAGTATGTTGTGTTTTCTGTGTAAACATATTTTAATATCAATTGGACCACCCTGACCGGAAATCCTGGCTACGGAAGATGCGGTCCTTCAACTTGACGATTTGAACAAGTTTGGCACGGGCATGTGCGCCGACTGGTAGACCGAGGCAGGAACTCCACCGACTTCTCATCTCTCCAATTCAAAGTATGATTTCCATCTTCTATTGAAGGTAAGATTTTGCCTTCAATGTTCAAATATTTAATTGTTATTGCCAATTGAAACTTAGAATTGGTAAACTGAAACGACTGACTAATGATTGTTATGGATTCATTCGAACTGACAATTGATAAATTATTATTTTCAATTGTTAGATTGTTGCAAAATTAAAATTATTCATATGTTCTTTTGATAAATTCTATAGTACCATGTGTTTGAGGTGGGAGGGGAGGGGGACAAAGGCTATTCCCCCCCCCCCCCCCCCCCCCCCCCCCAACCCATAGTGGTCCTGTCAGGTTAATGCATAGCTCCGCCTCTTCTAATATGTTGTGTTGTGGTGTATATATTATTTGAATTCACCTTGATCAGAAATCCTACCTACGACACTATGTCCCTCCATTGTCTTTGGGCTAAGAATAGCAAACATAGCTTAAGGTAAATATCAACAACGTCATTCAGTCAAAATATAAGTAAAAATAGAAGCATAAGGTGACTCCGAAAATCCATAGCCGACGAGCTCATATGCTTCTGGGTGACTAGTAAATTCAAACAAAATAGCAAGCAAATAAAAGAATCTGATTCTTTTTTGTACATCAAAGATGAAAGTGCAAATATTCATGAGAATATGACATTGTACCGGGAAAGTTCAGGGAAGAAAAAACAAAATCAATGCTCCAAGTTGAGCATTTCTCAAAACTCCTATTTTTGTTTTTTTGTCTAGAGTTCCTCTAATGTCGTATTTCCATGAAATTTTGCACACACCTAGAAAACTTGTTCATCTTTGGTGCCAAGAAAATTATATATCATTTTTTATTTTTTTTGCAATTTTTCTTGATTTTGTTTTTCATCCGCGGGAACATATGCTCTTGTTCACCGAAACACTGTCCTCAACATATTTAGATGCTCCAGGTGACTCCCTCGATATTCTTTAAATTATTGGTGAATATTTTGGTATACCCGAACTTGTAGTGCACCTGGTGCAATTCGTCCCAATTGACATATTTAAATGTTTTGAAAAGTACGGAAGGAAAGAAAAAACTTGGACTTAGTCTTGTATCTAGTACTCCATGTCATAGATTGATAGCATAGGTTGAGATACAAACTACATGAATTCAACACTAAGTAGTCTCTGGTGCAAATTAGTATTTGAATAACGCGTGTTAAACTCGTCCCATTGACATATTTAGATGTTTTGAAAAATCTAAAGGAAAAAAAACCTTGGACCTGAAATCTAATATCTTTCAAAGCCACTATCACTATTGATATTTTTTGTCCTTTTCTTTTGAGTTATGTTTCAAATGTGGACCTGAAATTTTGTGACACTGTATATTATGTTGGGCCTCCTCCATACTTTCCAGCTTGTTTGGCCTGTCTTAAATTTCACTGTTACTTAGGATCTAATTAAGTGTTGGGCTACATATGATTGCAACCTGCATGTTCGCTCCATTATTTTTTGTATCTCAAAGAGATTAAAAAAAAGAGCTTTATATATTACTCAGTAGAGGTACAAGGTTGCTTCATACAATTATGTTGGAAAGATGGAATAGAGTTAATCCAAAGGTACCTCCTCCTAGACTCACTAGCGTGCTTACCACACCTATGAGCAGCTTCATTAGCTTCAGGCTCAACATAAGATACCAGAAAGCTGAAAAAAACACACTTAGCTCCTTGATTTCATGGCAAATAGCAACAATGTCCACTTTTGTCATAGCTAGATGAGTTCCACATATTGACGACCTCAAGTGGAAGGGTGCCACATATATATGAAATTGCGGGCGTTTTACCGTAGAAATAATGCATATTTACTCGCTATGTTTTGTTAGTTGCCGTGTCACTATTTTGTGGAAACATAGATTAGAGTGATTAAGTACCTCTTAGAATATTTGAAGGTTCGAATGTAGTTGTATTTGCAGTTCGATGCAAATCTAGCAGAGTCGTGATATGTCCCTCCTTCTATAATAACCGCTAATATGGAGACTCTAGAGGCAAAAGACACTCCAATAGAGTCGTCATCCCTGCACATTTCATAATGTTTGAAAGACACTCCAAAAAGAGGGGTTCAACCATATTCGTAAGTTGTGGGGGTGTTTTGGAGGGCACTCAAACTCAACCGTTGTGGCGCCATTTAAGTTTCAACAGCTTCTTCTCCCTGCTTCCTACTATGGTGTCTTTCATTGCAATGGCGTTGTGGCCCGCATAACTCCCACGGAAAAAAACCATCGACGACTTGACATATACCGAAAGGGAGAGAGTGTGTGTCTTATTATTTCACGGGAAAAGAACTTATAAAAGTATCAACTGGGCTTGGTTCATTGTTTGCTCTACAAGCAGCCGGTGCACCAAATATTCTCCCTCTAAAGTACTAAATTAATCTAGGCATATATGATCCATCACTTTGTGTGATTCAGCGATGAAGTGTGATCTAATCCTCATCAAGAGTTGAAAGAGAAGGTCAGATGAGTAGTGTGTATATTTATTTACCGTTATATTACTATGAAACAAGACAATTGGGGGCAGTGATCCCATTACATTGTCTTCTCCATAGTCCAAGAGGCTATACACTATTGACGTCTCTTAGTTTTTTCTTGTTAGTTTTCTGTTTATCAGATGCCAAAAGATGAAGAACTGTCAACGGACCGTGCAACTAATTTAATTAGTCCCTTCGACCCATATTAGTTGTCGTTGATTTAGTACTACTAATTTTCATGAGAGCTTATGTCAGCTGCGTATGCGTACTCTTCCTCTTGAGGCTCTATAGTGTGGTGCATTGCAGAGAATATCATACAAGTGGGACCGCCGAGAACTAGCGGAGCTTGAGACTTTGCTGGGAATTAAAAACCGGGCGAGAGTGTACCTTTCGTCGGAAAGAGCTAGTCGAACGCAACGCAACTCTTCCCAGTAGATTATTGTTTGTGAGATTCGTAGACAATGCGTGTAGAGCCAAGGCGAGATCGCAGTTGGGCAATCCGGGCGTAGATCATGCCGCCCACAACGACCGCCCGCCCGGCGGCACGGGCGCGGGCGCCATAGTGTCGACATCGTCGTACCTCCACGTCCACTTGCCCGCGTCCACCATAACGAAATGCCGGCCCACGCGAGCCACTGATAACGGCCCCCACGCCCGCACGCCTGACCGGCCCCCTCCGCGTCGTCCCACTGACCGCCGGGCCCGGGGGACCCGCACGCACGCACGCACGCACGGGCCCGCCGGGGCCCCGTGAGATCCCCCAACCGACGGCGGCGGCTCGGGGATGACGACACCCCCCTCCCGTGGCGGGGCCCCCGCGCGCCGATGTGGCGACGCATCGCATGTGTCTGCTCCCCGCCGGATGCAGCAGCCGCGCCGCGCGGTGATAAATTGGGTTTAATTTCATTCCCCGAATCGGATCGAATAATCCGTCGACTGTTCTGGAGAGTGAGCAGGATCGGATTGTTATTCTGTCGTCGTCCGCGGCGGCCATGGCGTTCTTCGAGGTGAGCGACCGCCTTCCCCCGCCGTCTTCTCTTCTTCCTCTTCTTCACAGCGGCAGCCATGGCGTTGGGAATTCCCTGCTTGTTTGTCCTGCTGCCGCGTTGAGCGCTGAATTGCGTGAAGAAATTCGTTAATCATTGGGTTCTTCCGTTCCTTTAATGGCAGGAGACGGAGTCGTACTACGTCCCCTACCTCCGCGCCCACCTGCACCAATTCGCAGGTGCGTAGGCTAATTAGGGGGCTATTTATGGTTATTTTTCGCTAAACCCATCGTGGGAGCTCGTGATTCTGACGCGGCGGGGCACCGCTTGCTCGTCGGCGGTGGCAGCGTCGGTCTCCGCGGCGAGCTGCGAGGAGGGGGCGGGCGACGACGAGGAGTGCCGCGACGAGGCGGCCGCGCTCAGGCTCAAGATGGTGGCCGTCGCCGCCATCCTCATCGCCGGCGCGGTCGGCGTCGCCATCCCGCTCGTCGGCCGGAGGCGGCGCGGCGGGGGCGGGGGCGGGGGCGGCGGCGAGGGCGCGTCCTCCGGCGGCGGGATGTTCGTGCTCGCCAAGGCGTTCGCGGCGGGGGTCATCCTCGCCACGGGGTTCGTGCACATGATGCACGACGCCGAGGAGAAGTTCGCCGACCCGTGCCTCCCGGCCATGCCGTGGCGCCGGTTCCCCTTCCCGGGCTTCATCGCCATGCTCGCCGCGCTGGGCACGCTCGTCATGGAGTTCGTCGGCACCCGCTTCTACGAGCGCAGGCACGGCGAGGAGGCCGCCGCCGCCGCGGCCACAGCAGCGCGTGACGACACCACGGCGCTGCTCGAGGACGGCGTGCTCGCAGGGACGGCTGCCGCCGCGATGAGCGGCGACGACGAGAAGCAGGACGCCATGCACATCGTGGGCATGCGCGCGCATGCGGCGGCGCACCAGCACAGCCATGCGCATGGCCATGACGCGTGCGATGGTGGAGCCGTGTACGACGCCCATGCACACGCCCACGCCCAGGGCCATGGCCATGACCATGGGCATGGGAGCGAGGAGAGGCCGTCCCAAGCTCATCATGTGGTTGTCTCGCAGGTACGGGCAATTTAATGCTGTTGCCAGTTCTTAGGGCCACAAACTTCTACTTAAACACAAGTGACATCTTTTATACAGTAGATTTTTGAATCCAATTATCCCAAAGATCACTAGATCAGACAACTTAAAATTCGCAAAATCATAGTATTATTACTACCGTTCTATGCAGTAGTTTTGTAAACACATAGTACATCCCCGTGTTTGAACAGTTTCTTATATCTACTTTGGATTATTTACTGAATTTGTTATGTTTGAATTTGACTTTCAAATCATATTTCGTAAATAGTGAATTTGAAATGAGTATCAAGTATGTGTGTCAGAAATAACATTGTTTGAATTATTATGATGATAGTATATAGTCCCTCCGTCTGAAAAGAACTTGTCCCAAGCTTGTCTTTCAAATGGATGTATCTAGCACCAAGTTAGTGCTAGATACATCCATTTGAGGGACCACCTTTTCTGGACGGAGGGAGTACATGTATGTGCCATTTGTATGCTTGTTTAATGGGAAATAGAAAGAGAAAAACAGATTTTAGGGGAAGATGTTTACGGGAACAGAGAAAAGACCTCACAAAACAACTTCCCCTAAATTATACGGGCACCCCGGTAAAATCACTTTTACAGGAGCTATTGGAGATGCTCTCTGTCCTGTATGTTTGAGTTCTGGTCAGTGAAATTTCCTTTGCTAAGTTATATCTGAAAAATGTCAGTACAACTGCACAGACGACCAAAGATACAAAATGTAGTCTCTTGCATTGATGTTTTCAGTAGTGTATTTGTGAAGTATACTGAATAATGATTTTCTGTATTCTCAACAAGATTCTGGAGATGGGGATTGTATCTCATTCGGTGATCATCGGGCTATCCTTGGGCGTTTCGCAAAGCCCATGTACCATTAAACCTCTTGTTGCCGCCCTCTCCTTCCACCAGTTCTTCGAGGGTTTTGCCTTGGGTGGCTGCATTTCTGAGGTTAATGTCCACTTCATTTTTGCTCTATGGTTAACAGTTCCTCACTCGGAGTTAGCACTCATGTCCCCTTCATGTTAATTGCATCAATTCAACACACTCTGTATGAACAAATGCAGGCGCAGTTCAAGAATTTCTCTGCACTCCTGATGGCTTTCTTCTTTGCTATCACAACACCTGCTGGGATCACCGTGGGGGCGGGGATCGCGTCGTTCTACAACGCCAACAGCCCCAGGGCATTGGTGGTGGAAGGCATTCTGGATTCAATGTCATCTGGTATACTGATCTATATGGCATTAGTGGATCTCATTGCTGCTGATTTCCTGAGCCGGAGGATGAGCTGCAATCCGAGGCTGCAAGTGTGCTCATACGTTGCCTTGTTTGTCGGGGCTATTGTCATGTCATCACTGGCTATCTGGGCTTAGTGCCAGTGAGGATTATTGAAGCTTGACAGGCTGCTTGGTGATCAATGCACTACGACTTGTTGCCTAGCTACCATTAACTGAGTAAGATGGGAGGCTTTTCCTTTCGCTGTCCATTCTTTTGTTTGTTCTTCCATGGTGCTGGGCCGTGTAACGTCCTCTTTTGGTCATAGAAAAGGAAGTCCCTCTTTGGGGTACATTGTGGTGGTACAGAATTGGGACAAGTTAGTTAGGGAATAAAGAGTTTAGGAGTCCCACCAGTCTTTGCAGATGTACAGTTCATCCTCGGTGTTAGATAAGAGGCCTTGTCTGTTCTCAAGTATAATCTTGCACGTACATCAATGTGGATCTCCTGAAAGTCGCTTCAACTGTTCGAATACATTCGCAGGTGCTGTTTGAAATTAGGATGGTTATGAACTCACGCCTGACTCTTTTGCCGCACCTGTTAGCACTATTTTGGTTGTATATATGGAATAAAGGTTACCGGTCTTTCTCAACTTAAATACCAATCATACGAAGATTGAATATGATGCAACAGAAATTCTTTATCCTTTATTCTTTTTTGTAATTGAAGCAGTTCGTTGATACTGTTGTTGCTGGACTGCAGATTCATTTGTACACCACAATTAATTTTATCAAAATACAGTTCATTCATCTATGCCTCTACTTGTAATAATGTAGATTTTTCCTGATGACTTGAGCTTGACGACTTTGGTAGATTGTACTGCAGTATATCTTATATTTGGTTATGTTTTTATCAAGTTCCAGTAACCCATGCTTGTGCTGAACAACACATATATATTGTATCGTTTATTTGTATTCCCTCTCAAACAAAAATTGTATTGTATCATTGGTTCTGTTTGCTGTATAATATAATATCCAATGTTCTCTGTTGATGGCATTACTGTCGACAAATGTAAGATTTGTGATCTGAGTGTTTTACCTAGAGTGCATTTGTATGGTTTTCCAGCAGAGGCCTCCGAGCAAACATATGATCCAGGCAGCTTGTGCAAGAAGGTAAACCAGATACATATAAATCCTTATGGGACATATTGTTCCTGGACATATAAAATGCCCATGTTTCAAAATTTTAAATTGCTGCATTCTTTCAGCCTTTACCATCCTCTGTTGCTTTTACCCACCGACAAATATGGTTGTGAGAGCTATAACCATTACTTTATAGGGGACTGGTTATGCAGGCCTCCTTTTTTCTTGTTTTCTGGTACAGTAGTAACATTACAGTAGAAAGACCAAGTCTAAGTTGAACCTTTGATTAGTGTGCTCAAATTCAGTGAAAATTATCCCTTTTCTTTCCATTCTTCTAAATTTGATGGTTTCTAACATTTACTACATGACACGGAACTGATAGGAATCTACTAGTGGACAAAATGGATTTAGTTTCGCCTACATAATTGCTTATCGCGATGAAAATAGCATGTGCATAATCTTCGTGGGTAGTGCTTGTGCCATCAATATGCTGGAACCAAACACCCACTATAATTTCTGATGCAAAAGTTGAATTGTCGACAATTCGATGTACAAACTGATGTTTCTGCTATGTCATAAACAGGTCTTGCCAACTAGAAGTGCTTGACGCGAAGGCGAGTGCAGTCATATGGATGGATGATGAGTCGCAAGGTGGAGCCAACCCTTTGCTCCCTGGCAAATCCCGCTGCTAGAGATATTGATCTCACACTCGAGTCGATGAACGTCGACTTAAAGGCTACGGCGCATCTGAAGCCTGAAGCTCGTTCATCATCAGCAATCCAAGAGGCTGTTGTGATACCGTCCGTGCCTCCGGCAGATTCTCTTGTCATATCCTCCCTGGACCAGACACCGGATCCTGCAAAGCCTGGAGGGCATCTCCGCTGTTGAGATAGAAAGGGCTCAGGTCCGTGTCTTGTTACCAGCTTTGCTCGTGCTGCTCACATCCAGAACCACGGCTAAGTGAGGGAACTGTTTGGGACATGCCATAGTGATCAACTGTAAGCTAAGGTTTAGCTGAGAAAGGAGAAAATATGTTGGATCACCTGGAGAGCAATCAAAACTAGGGGATGATCACTAAGTGAGGATTAAGAGCACATCTGCCACTCTCATCAGGTAAATTCAGGTTCGGCCATCAAAGAAGTTACGAGCTAGTGTTCTTGCAGGAGATAGGAGTACTACCAGACATGAGGAGACAGTCTGGTAAGGTAGCCGCGCAGAATCTCTTGAGAAAGGTTAACCTTTTTCTTTCCCGGGCTCATCAACTGCCAAGTTGGAAGAGACTTGCTAGCTAATTCAAATGTACCATATCCTATCAGATAATGGAATCTCCAAGGACCGGGACAAAACAGAGAGAATGCGAAGGAGCTATTGGTCGCGGAGGACATCGATCCAGTGTCCGGGACCGGGAGCTCTAGCCAGGGACAGCATGATTCGATCGCCACTGAGAAAAGGACGAGTGACCCTGCCACGGCGTGGTGGCCTACCGGTTGTGGCAACCCGGCGAGACATGTTCCGAGGCCCGAAAGAGGCGCCCATGGAGGAATACTGAGCACGGAGCACCGAGCAGTGTGCGTGTCAGTTGGAGGAAATGCGGCAGCCTGCCTGCCTGCCATCATTGACCTCCAGGACTTGGATGGGCGGAGCAGTGAGTGGTTCAGACTTCCGAGATGAGATGGACAGATAGATAGATTTTGCGTCTGAAGTCTGAAACCTCCTTGGCGCATTCGAATCGAGTATAAAGGGGAAGCTCAGATCAATCAGGGGCTCTGTGGACGAGTGCGCCTGCATGCATGGAGGCACCCTCTGGATTTGATGAGATGGCGAGGGTTGTGGCATCTGATGAGGTGACACGGTGGCGCGCTAGCCTGGCGTCTTCCGCAGGTGCTCCACAGAGGAGGGCTTCCCGCGCTAGCTAGCAGCCTAGTGGACGAACAGGATGGATACAGCGCTCCTGGGCTCCTGGCTTTGGAATCTTTGCCAAGAACTGGCACGGTGGCGAGCCAGCTTCAAGAGTGAAAACCGGATGTATCTCTTCTCTCCTGGCTTTCGGATCCGTGTCGTCCTGCCGTGCGGTGCGATGCGATGCGCTGTGGAATTCGATGTGTTTTAACACTTTTTTTTTGAAAAACCTGGATATTAGCAAAATATTTACAAACAATCTAGTACAAAATGGAAATCATCCAATGCCCTCTCTAGGAAACATGAGAATTATTTATAAGTTCTGTTCAATCCAACTATCAATCTGTGCTGCTTTGTGATCCTTTGTTCGAAGACACATAATCTTCAATCCGTCCTTAAGGTAGAACTTCCATGTGTTGATGTGTGATGGGGCGTATATGAAAATCTTGTCATTCCTCGCCATCCAAGTACTCCAGCTTCCCATAATTATGATATCCATAGCAATCTCTTTGGGTAACATCATCATGGTCAACATAATTTCATCATATGCAGAAATCCCTCTTATGTTTAGTAGGCAACAAGCCATACCAACAGCTCAGTGAGAAAGGGCAGTTCTAAAAAAGGTGGATGAGAATTTCCTCTGTTCATTCCGCACACAAAGCACACGAATAGTCAGGTAGAAACATATTCCTGCGTTTAAGAAGGTTTGTTGTGCTAACTCTGTCATGTAGTAAAAGCCAGAAGAAGATTTTGTGTCTGAGCCGACAAGTAGTTTTCCAAATCTGCTTGAAGATGGAGTGAGTTTCATTCTTTCCACAGATGCTCTTGTACATTCTCATCTAGGAGTATTGCAGTCTGGGCCAGGTGTAACACCATTTGTCTAATTCTACAGAATGTGGGACGCTTTGAATGTGGGTCTCAAGGGAGTTGAACTGGTTGAAAGCTTGGAGAGACAATGGTCTATGGAAGATTTGGCTGAGGTCCTGTTGCTCTAGAACTTGCTTCAGAGTAATCTTTGTGTTGATAGCAAATGAGAAGACTCTGGATGTTGTTGTTGCAAAGGTTCACCCATCCATTTGTCATGCCAGAAGAGAGTAGTGTCTCCTTGACCTGGTTTACAGATAGCATGTTGTTTGAAGGTGTGCAACGTTTTCATGACGCTCTTCCACCAAAAGGACCCAACCAGTCTGTCCCCAGGTAGGGAGTCTTGATAATATGCCTCCCAAATGATTTTAACCCATGGTGTGTTTTCTTTGTTGAAGAATTTGTGGAGGTATTTCATGAGAAGGGCTTGATTATGCAGTTGAATATCTAAGACTCCAAGACCACCTTGTTCCTTAGGTTTACACACTTGTTCCCATGAAATCAAAACAGTTCCTCTCTTCTGTGTTCCATATTTGCGCCAGAAGCAATTCATGAGATAAGTGTTGATTTGCTTGATCACTGTCTTTGGAATCCAGTGAATGCACATGAAGAAAATGGACATGCTTGAGAAGACAAACTTGATGAGAGTAAGTTTGTCCCGCGTGGAAAGGAGGGTGGAACAACCCAACAATCGATTTTCAATTCTCTTCAACATGGGCATATAGTCTTCAACTTTAGGTTTGGTGTAGCATAGTGGCAGGCCCAGATATTTGTGTGGCAGAGTGCCAATGTTGCATCCCAGGAGCTGAGACAGATCAGACATCTTTTCCATGTGAGTGTTGATGGCAATGAGTGTTGATTTGGAATAGTTAACCTTGAGTCCAGTGTAGGTGGCATAATGAAGAAGCAAATTCTTAATGTGCTCTAGTTGTCTTCCATCAGCATGTGCTACCAAGATGGTGTCATCTGCATACTGAATGATAGGGTAATCTGAACATGCCTGATGGGTCAGAGGTGATTGGATCGTGTTGTTATGCATAGCCTCATTCATCACGATTTGTAATACCTCAGCAGCAATCATAATATAAGTGGTGAGAGAGGATCTCCTTGCCTGACACCTTTCTTGCACAAGAATTGCTTGCCTGGTACTCCATTTAGTAGCACAGAGGAAAACCCAGTCTCATATATCATCTTAATCCACTAAATCCATCTGGGTCCAAACCCCTTGGCCTGCATAATTTGGATGGTGGTCTCATGATTTAACATGTCAAAAGCCTTTTCAAAGTCAAGTTTCAGTAAGACCAGCTCCTGTCTAGTTTGGAAACATTGGTGGATGTATTCATATGACCAGGCAAGGCAGTCTTGGATGCATCTTTTGTTAAGAAACCCATATTGATTGATGTGCACCATCTTTAGGATAACTGTTTGTAGTCTGTTTGCCAGGAGCTTGGTGATAATTTTAAGAGTGCAATTGAGAAGTGAGATAGGCCTGAACTCAGCTGGGCAGGTGGCAGCATCAACTTTGGGATCAAAGTAATGAAGGAGTAATTGATGCTCTGAATATTGACAGTACCAGAGTGGAAATCATGTATTAGCTGATAGAAGTCAGGAGCAATGATATCCCAATAGTGCTTGAGGAAAGCTGCATTGAACCCATCTGGTCCAGTAGATTTATCAGATGGCATTGGCCTTATAACCTTGTAAATTTCCTCCTTGCTGAATGGTGCCTCCAGGTCAGATATATCTCCAATGGAGTTTAGAAGGCTATCCAATTGTAGTGGGTTTTCTGTGGGAGAACTAGTGCCCAATCTTTCTTTAAATGCTCTATATAAAATAGCAGCTTTGGCCTGGTGTGACGCCCCCGATTTAATCGTACACTAATCATACACGCAAACGTGTACGATCAAGATCAGGGACTCACGGGAAGATATCACAACACAACTCTACAAATAAAATAAGTCATACAAGCATCATATTACAAGCCAGGGGCCTCGAGGGCTCGAATACAAGAGCTCGGTCATAGACGAGTCAGCGGAAGCAACAATATCTGAGTACAGACATAAGTTAAACAAGTTGCCATAAGATGGCTATCACAAACTGGGATACAGATCGAAAGAGGCGCAGGCCTCCTGCCTGGGATCCTCCTAAACTACTCCTGGTCGTCGTCAGCGGGCAACACGTAGTAGTAGGCACCTCCGGTGTAGGAGTCGTCATCGACGGTGGCGTCTGGCTCCTGGGCTCCAACATCTGGTTGCGACAACCAGGTAGAAGGAATAGAGGGAAAAGAAGGAGAAAGCAACCGTGAGTACTCATCCAAAGTACTCGCAAGCAAGGAGCTACACTACATATGTATGCATTGGTATCAACTGGAATAAGGCTATCATATGTGGATTGAACTGCAGAATGCCGGAATAAGAGGGGGGATAGCTAGTCCTGTCGAAGACTACGCTTCTGGCAGCCTCCGTCTTGCAGCATATAGAAGAGAGTAGACTGAAGTCCTCCAAGTAGCATCGTATAGCATAATCCTAACCGATGACCCTTCCCTCGTCGCCCTGTGAGAGAGCGATCACCGGTTGTATCTGGCACTTGGAAGGATGTGTTTTATTAAGTATCCGGTTCTAGTTGTCATAAGGTCAAGATACAACTCCGGGTCATCCTTTTACCGAGGGACACGGCTATTCGAATAGATAAACTTCCCTGCAGGGGTGCACCACATACCCCAACACGCTCGATCCCATTTGGCCGGACACACTTTTCTGGGTCATGACCGGCCTCGGAAGATCAACACGTCGCAGCCCTACCTAGGCACAACAGAGAGGTCAGCACGCCGGTCTAAACCCTATGGCGCAGGGGTCTGGGCCCATCGCCCTTTGCACACCTGCACGTTGCGAACGCGGCCGAAAGCAGACCTAGCCTAGTGGCCTTCCAGTCCAATCCGGCGCGTGCCACTCAGTCGCTGACGTCACGAAGGCTTCGGCTGATACCACGACGCCGGGATACCCATAACTGCTCCCACGTAGATGGTTAGTGCGTATAGACCAAATGGCCAGACTCAGATCAAATACCCAGATCTCGTTAAGCGTGTTAAGTATCCGCGAACATCGACCAGGGCCAGGCCCACCTCTCTCCTAGGTGGTCGGAACCTGCCCTGTCGTTCCGCCTCAAAGATCCACTCGCGGGTGCTCCTACGAGCCTACCCGTCTTTAGTCACCACATGTATCATGTATAAAGTATATAGTACATACCCGTGATCACCTCCCGAGTGATCACGGCCCGATAGTATAGCATGGCAGACGGACAAGAATGTAGGGCCACTGATGATAAGCTAGCATCCTATACTAAGCATTAGGTTTGCAGGTAAAGGTAACAACAGTAGTAGCAAGGACAGGCTATGCATCAGTATAGGATTAACGGGAAACAGTAACATGCTACACTACTCTAATGCAAGCAGTATAGAGAAGAGTAGGCGATATCTGGTGATCAAAGGGGGGGGGGCTTGCCTGGTTGATCTGGCAAGAGAGAGGGATCGTCAACTCCGTAGTCGTACTGGGTAGCAGCGGCGTCGGTCTCGGTGTCTATCGAGAGAAGAGGGGGGAGAAACAATAAATATTTAAGCAAGCATATGCATAGTGATGCATGACATGACAAGTAACGGCGTTAGAGGTGCCCTAACGCGGTAATAGGTGATACCGGGGAAGGGGGATGACATCCGGGAAAGTATCCCCGGTGTTTTGCGTTTTCGGGCAGAGGACCGGAGGGGGAAAGTTGCGAGTTCGATAGGTTAGGGAGGTGTGGTGGACGAACGGGTTGCGTATCCGGAATCGTCTCGTCGTTCTGAGCAACTTTCATGTTGAAAATATTTTAATCCGAGTTACGGATTAAAAGATAGGATTTTCTAAAGATTTTATTAATTTCTGAAATTTAATTAATTTATTTAAATCCAACATTATCCAAAACAGTGAATGATGACGCAGGCATGACATCAGAGTGATGTCAGCAGGTCAACTGGTCGGTTGACCAGTCAAACCAGACAGGTGGGTCCAGTGGGACCCACATGTCATTGTCAGGGGCATTAACAGGGGGTTTAGACTAATTAAAAGGGTTAATTAGTGGGTGGGACCCAGTAGTCAGCGACTGTTTAGTTAATTAAATAATTAGCGAAATAATTAGCATTTCATTTATTTGTTTTTATTCCTTTATGGCATGGGGCCCGCATGTCAGTGCCACTGGGCTGCCCAGTCAGCACGTTGACTGGGTCAACCCAGTCAACGGGGCCCCCATGGCCCACTGGCAGTGACCCAGGGGTGGGGCCCGCCTAGCCACGTCGGCGGACGGCGCCGGATCTACGCCGGCGAGGCAAAACGCGGTGGCGCAGCTCGGGAGGTGGCCGGAAAACACCTACAGGGCACCGTTCGTCGAGTTTTCGGGCGCGTTCGAGAGCTATGGCTGCGCCGCGTCCAACGGCGGTGATTGTGGCGGCAGGGGTGACCGGATTCGAGCGCGGCGAGCTCACCGGCGGACGGCCGGAGTCGGACGCAAGAGGAAATGTCGATGCAGTCCGCTAGCGAGCGAACTGAGAGGCGAGGCGAGGCATGCGTCAGGTGGCGAATGCAACGGGCGCTGTCCCGTGACCATTTGGTCACCGGAAGCACGCCGGCGACGAGCGCAGGCGGCGACGCGTTTGGGCACTCATCGGGGACGGCGCTAGGAGGCACGGGAGGGAGCATTCGTAGGCGCGTTGGGCTCCTAGGGACCCCAGGAGCACAACGGTGAGCTCGGGCGAGCGTGACGGTGGATGTGTCCACGGCGGCGAGGTACACCGCGGCGACCAGAGCCCGGGCATGACGACGAGCTAGGTACCGTGCGAGCTAGGGAAGCTAGAGGGCGGAGGAGGGGGCAGCTCACCTAGCGGCACGCACGATGGCCGGTGAATGGTTAGTAGCTGCAGGGGCGTCGCCGGAGATGAAGAAGAACGACGGCGAAGCTTGTCGGGGCAGAGGAGGAAGACGGCGGCGTCGGGGGCGCTGCGGTGGCTCCGGTCTCCAACGGACTGCACCAGTCGAAGAAGTGGACGACGGCGGGCCTTGGAGACACCGTGGAGCGGCGAGGTGGGCACGGTGACCGTGGCTAGGCCGGAGTCATGGTGGCGGTGGCGCTCGGTTACGGAGAGGAACGAGGGGGGGCGAGGTGGATCTGGAGGGGAGAGAGATAGGCGCAGGAGCCCAGGCGAGTCGGGGGCGAGTGGGAGGCGGAATCGAGGAGGCGCGGAGGAGTGGCGGCCTTATCCTCTCGTCGTTGCCGGCGAGAGGGTGCGGCAGGGACGCGCCCTGTTCCGCCCCGGGTCGGGGGAACAGGGGGAAGGGAGGCGGCAGGGAGCTGGGCCGGCTGGGCCGGCCAGGCTAGCTGCGGGCCAGGGGGCATGGGCGGTGGCCGCGCGGGTGGATTGGGCTGCCTGGTCCAGGGGGCTTTCCCCCCTCTTCTTTTTTTTGTTTTAGTTTTACTGTTTTCAGTTTCTTTCCTTTTTATTATTTCTTTTTTTAATCCATTTAAAAGTATTTAGGCATTTTATAAAAATGTGTTTACTGCACCATAATTACCTTCGTAATATTTGGCGTCCACCGAACATTTTTGTTTCAATTTTGAAAACTTTTATTGTTTGCCTATTTTTGAATTTGAATTTGAATCGGTTTTGAACTAACTCGAGATTAGCAACTATAAACGAGGTGACGTGGCATCATTAGCAGAGGTTCACTGTAGCTTAATTACCCGGGCGTCACAAATCTCCTCCACTACAAGAAATCTCGTCCCGAGATTTAGGAGGTAGAAGGAAACAATGCGGGGTAATCATCACGCAGGCGATCCTCGCGTTCCCAGGTGGCTTCGTCTTCAGAGTGATTCGACCACTGGACCTTGAGGAACTTGATCGCCTTCTGGCGTGTGCGGCATTCAGCTTGGTCGAGAATGCGGACCGGATGCTCTTTATAGGAGAGGTCCTGTTGCAATTCGAGCACTTCATGATCCACAGCTCGGATTGGGTCCTTGAAGCAACGGCGGAGTTGTGACACATGGAACACATCGTGAACCTGAGAAAGGTTCGGCGGAAGCTCCAATTGATATGCCACTTTTCCACGCCTCTCGAGGATAGTGAAAGGACCAATAT
Source organism: Triticum monococcum (assembly GCA_034509565.1). Taxonomy (NCBI): domain Eukaryota; kingdom Viridiplantae; phylum Streptophyta; class Magnoliopsida; order Poales; family Poaceae; genus Triticum; species Triticum monococcum. Next base: position 578,623,095 of record CM067847.1, read on the forward strand.
AGCGGGGAGCTAGTTTGCCCTTGATCCCGAAGCGGTGTGCACCCTTCATTGGTGTAACTCTAAGATAAGCCTTTTCGCCAGGTTGATAGACCATGTCTTGGTGATGACGGTCATACTGACTTTTCTGACGTGACTGAGCAGTCTTGAGATTCTCGCGAATAATGCGAACTTGTTCTTCAGCCTGTTGGATAATATCCGGACCAAAGAGTGGATGTTCCCCAGTTTCTGACCAGTTCAGAGGGGTTCGGCACTTTCGTCCATATAATACTTCGAAGGGGGACATCTTCAGACTAGCTTGATAGCTATTATTATAAGAGAACTCGGCATATGGAAGAGATTCCTCCCATTTCTTGCCGAATGGGATTACACAAGCTCGAAGCATGTCTTCGAGAACTTGGTTGACACGTTCAACCTGTCCTTGTGACTGAGGATGAAACGCAGTACTGAACGACAGATGAGTTCCCATAGCTTCTTGGAAACTCGCCCAAAACCTTGAAGTGAATAAGCTGCCACGGTCTGAACTGATAACCAGTGGGATGCCGTGAAGTGAAACAATTCTGGCCATGTAGAGAGTAGCAAGCTGACTAGCAGTGATTGTCTCTTTGACCGCCAGAAAATGGGCAACTTTGGAAAGCCGGTCAATGACGACAAGAATAGCATCATTACCTTTCTGAGATTTGGGAAATCCAGTGACGAAGTCTATTTCAACATGGTCCCATTTCCATTCAGGAATAGAGATAGGTTGCAGAGTTCCAGCAGGCCTTTGATGCTCTGCTTTGATTCGGCGACAAACGTCACATTCAGCAACATAATGAGCAATGTCCTGCTTCATATTAGACCACCAGAATCTTTGACGAATATCCTGGTACATCTTGGTACTACCAGGATGGATGGACAGAGGCGTATCATGGGCTTCTTGCATAACCCCTTTAGTTTTATCCAGGTTTTTCTTCGAACATGGTACCACTAGGCGGCCTTTGAAATACAAGGCACCATCGTCAACAACAGTGAAGAATGAGGGCTTTCCTTTTTTGAGGTCGCGCTTAATCTTGAGGACTTCATCGTCACATTTCTGTATCCATTTGATGGTGTCCACAAGATCTGGTTTCGCAACCAGGGTATTGAGAGAACCCTTGGAAACAACATGGAGGTTCCGTTTGGGGAAATCTTCGGGAGGGGGAGCGAGTGATCCCGGAGGAACAATATGGAGGTTCAGCCTTCTAAATTCTTCAACAAGCGATGGGTGAACTTTGTGAGCCTGGAGGTGGTTACAGTAATACTTGCGGCTCAAGGCGTCAGCCATTACATTAGCCTTGCCGGGGGTATAGGATATACCCACGTCAAAGTCTGCAACAGTCTCCATCCATCTTTGCTGACGTAGATTTAAATCTGGCTGAGTAAACAGATACTTCAGACTTTGATGGTCGGTGAAGATCTCGCAACGATTACCGAGAAGGTAATGTCGCCACTGCTTTAGTGCATGAATGACAGCAGCAAGCTCGAGGTCGTGAACTGGGTAGTTTTCTTCGTGAGGACGCAGTTGACGAGAGGCATACGCAATCACTCTGCGCTCTTGCATTAGGATACAACCTAATCCTTGACGGGAAGCGTCGCAGTAAATGACGAAGTCCTTCTTAGTATCAGGTGGAGCAAGTACGGGGGCAGAAGTCAACTTGTCTTTGAGCGCCTGGAAACTATCCTGACACTTGTCTGTCCAGTCAAACTTGACACCCTTATGCAACAGATTAGTCAGAGGCCTGGCAATCTTGGAGAAGTTCTCGACGAATCAACGGCAATAGCTAGCGAGACCGAGAAAACTTCGGACTTGCTTGACGTTCTTTGGAGGAGTCCAATCGAGAATAGCCTGAACTCGTTCAGGGTTGACGGCAATACCATCCTTGGAGATGACATGCCCAAGATAGGTTACTTCGGGGAGCCAGAATTCACACTTGGAATACTTAGCGTACAGTTGATGTTCTCGAAGCTTCTCCAGCACAAGACGAAGATGCTCAGCATGCTCTTCTTCGTTCTTGGAAAATACCAGGATATCATCCAGATAAACCATGACGAACTTGTCGAGGTAATCCATGAATATATAATTCATCAGCCGAGAAAAGGTGGCGGGAGCATTCGTTAAGCCGAATGACATGACGGTGTACTCGTATGACCCATACCGAGTCACGAAGGCGGTTTTTGGGATGTCCTCCTCACGAACACGGATCTGGTGGTAGCCCAACCTCAAGTCGAGTTTAGAGAACACTGACGAGCCAGCCAGTTGATCATAGAGATCATTGATCCGAGGAAGCGGATATTTATTCTGAATGGTAGCTTGGTTTATAGGACGGTAGTCTTGGACTAATCGGTTTGTCCCATCCTTTTTCTTAACAAAGAGAGAAGGTGCCCCCCAAGGAGAGCAACTTGGACGTATGAAACCTTTTACAAGAGATTTGTCGATTTCCTCCTTAAGCTCAATGAGTTCATGCGGCGGCATCTTATAGGGTCGTTTAGCTATAGGGGTGGTGCCGGGTTTCAAGTCGATGATGAATTCGACAGCTCTAGCAGGAGGAATCCCTGGAAGTTCTTCTGGGAAGACATCTTGGAATTCACGAACGACGGGAATGTTTTCAATGCCCTCGAGTGGTGCAGTGTTCAACGCATTCAAGGCATAAAGTCGTGCCTCGGCGTTCTGAACTAGATGAGCTTGGTAAGCTATTATTTCGTCAGAAGGGTGTAGCAGATGGACGACCTTAGTGGCGCAAACTATAGAAGCAGTATACGCTTTCAACCAATCCATTCCCAGAATGAGGTCGATGCTACAGGACTTTAGTACGATGGGGGAGGCAAGGAATTCCAGTCCTTCAATTTCAACGGGGACGTTGTGACTAACCATAGAGGTTTGACACTGGCCCGCAGGGGTGTGTACCACAATCGCAGTGTTCATCTCTTCGTATTTAATGCCATGCATGAATGCAAACTCAGCTGATATGAATGAATGTGATGCTCCTGTATCAAATAAGACAGATGCTGGTACTGAATTTACGAGGAGTGTACCCATCACGGTAGCAGGCTGGTCTTGGGCTTCGTTCAGATCAACATGGTTGGCATGAACGCGACCATAAGACTTGGCATTGTTGTTGCGGGGCTGGTTGTTTCCACGGCCAGTTGCTGGAAGGGCCAGTTGATTCTGTTTCTGGTTGCATTCCCTAGCACGGTGCCCTGGTTGTCCACACCTGAAGCACAAACCATTCTCGGGAGTAGGAACAGGAGCTTGGGGTGGTGGAGCTGGAAGCCTTGGCTGCCTAGTTGGAGCAGTAGGCAGACGAGGTGCAGCATAGGACTGCCTTGGGGCAGGTGTATTAGGCTGGTACACGCTGTTGGGAATCCATATCTTGCGCTTCTGCGAGGACGGGCCCGAAGATGAGCCCGTGTCACGGCTGCGCCTGTGAGAGCTCTGGTATTCCTGCAGACCAGTTTCGACATTGATGGCTTTGTTCACCAGAGTGGAGAAATCAGCAAAGTCATGCACTAGAAGTGCGAGTTTATGTCAGCTTGAAGGCCATCCCGGAACTTCTCCTGTCTGCGTGCATCAGTTGCAATGTCCTCTTCAGCATAGCGGGACAAGTCCAGAAACTCCCGTTGATAAGCTTCCACAGTTTTGTTGCCTTGGGTGAGGTTGCGGAACTCACGCTTCTTCCGGTCCATGACTCCTTGAGGAATGAAGCGAGCACGGAAGGCAGCTTGGAAGTCTGTCCAGGTGATGATTGTCCCAGCTGGCAGGGTACGCCTGTGGCTGTCCCACCATTGAGCTGCGGGTCCTTTCAGGAAGAATGAAGCAAAGGTGACATAGCTGGCAGGGGCTACATCAGCAGACTCCATCTCATAGGTGATGTCACGGAGCCAGTCATCAGCATCCAGAGGCTGAGTTGAGCTACGGTACACGGTTGGGTTGAGGCGCATGAAATCCTGCAGAGTCACTTGGGTTGGCTGCTGGTTCATATTGGGGCGAGGGAACTGAGCCATAATATTCTCCATGAACTGACGATTCAGCTCAAACTGTTGCATCATCCCAGCCATGTACTCAGGCGGTGGTGGGGGGTTGCCACCACGACCACGACCACCTGGTCTAACCATCCTGCTAATATATAACAGGGGTAGTTCAGCATTTAGAAATTTGCAAAGACAAGAATCATTCATGAAGAAACATGCACAACGAAAGCAGCTCGATAGATACTACATAGTAGTCGGCATATCTTACAAAAGAGACCATGCATAGAGGTCGTTACACAGAGTTCGGCACAAAGTCTAAGACATCATAGGCGGCACGCAGGCTCGCGGCGAATGCAACTAACACTTAACAAGCAAGTCTACATCAGTCCCACACGGTACTGCGGAGGTAGCTGTAGCCTGAAAGCTGGTAGTGTGGCAGCGGGTACACCACGTCGGCAACCTGGGGTCCGCGGGGGCTCTGGTGCTGAACCCGACGCTCAGGTGGCAGAAGAGGGCCAAGTGCGGGAGAGTAGCCTCCCACCTCTGGCCAACCGACACCCTGAGGCATCACGGTCCTGGCGGGGTAGATAGCAGAACGCGGCAGCTCCCCAGATCCAACAAAGGGGTGTAACATCGTCAAAGCACGGTAGAGGTGCTGACGAGTGGTGTACAACTCGTGGCGAAGAGCTCGGTTAGCTCGATCCAGACCATCAGCATGCAGAACAAAGTTCTGCTGGTGGAAGGGCTCGCGGGTGACAGTGGAGTAGGCAGCAGTGTAGTAACCCTCCGCACCAATATCAGATGCGATAGCAATGTGCCTGAAGGGGGAGGTGTCCAACTCCCGGTACTCCCTACGAAGGCGTGTCAGAGCAGCATAGGCAGCATCGTGAACTGCCATATCGATGGTCACTCCAACACCATAAGCGGTGTGCAGCACAGTAGTGGAGTCATACTCCCGGGAGTAGAGGTGGACGGTGGCACGGTACTGCTCCTGGTTAAAGTCCTGGTACTCCTCGATGACGGTGTACTCGGGGTGCCAGCGATAACCCAGATAGGTCATCATCTCAGCTAGCACGGCAGGTGATCCCGAGGCACCAATGGCCGTCGTGTGGCGTACGACCTGCCTCGTGGGTTCCATCTGAAAACAAAGATGTTTCAAAGGAGTCAATTGCCAGTGTGGAAATTGTTCAAAATACTATTCTAAGGATTAACTATGGCTTTATCCAACTTTGGGGTGAACGTCGTAACGGGATCCTAGTGTCAGAGTTAGTAAATTTGTTTAACCCGAGTAGAAGAGAGATCAGAGTCCCAGAGTAAGGATCGAGGAGTAAAAGATCCTAATATCACCCGATGGCGACGTGGGCCCGTAAGGCACACAGCCAGGTTAGTAAAAAGTTTTGCAATGTCTAGACTCGACTTCGGCCAAGAAGTGTGGAAGGGGGATTCCTACGGGCAGTCGGCTCTGATACCAACTTGTGACGCCCCCGATTTAATCGTACACTAATCATACACGCAAACGTGTACGATCAAGATCAGGGACTCACGGGAAGATATCACAACACAACTCTACAAATAAAATAAGTCATACAAGCATCATATTACAAGCCAGGGGCCTCGAGGGCTCGAATACAAGAGCTCGGTCATAGACGAGTCAGCGGAAGCAACAATATCTGAGTACATACATAAGTTAAACAAGTTGCCATAAGATGGCTATCACAAACTGGGATACAGATCGAAAGAGGCGCAGGCCTCCTGCCTGGGATCCTCCTAAACTACTCCTGGTCGTCGTCAGCGGGCAGCACGTAGTAGTAGGCACCTCCGGTGTAGGAGTCGTCATCGACGGTGGCGTCTGGCTCCTGGGCTCCAACATCTGGTTGCGACAACCAGGTAGAAGGAATAGAGGGAAAAGAAGGAGAAAGCAACCGTGAGTACTCATCCAAAGTACTCGCAAGCAAGGAGCTACACTACATATGTATGCATTGGTATCAACTGGAATAAGGCTATCATATGTGGACTGAACTGCAGAATGCCGGAATAAGAGGGGGGATAGCTAGTCCTGTCGAAGACTACGCTTCTGGCAGCCTCCGTCTTGCAGCATATAGAAGAGAGTAGACTGAAGTCCTCCAAGTAGCATCGTATAGCATAATCCTAACCGATGACCCTCCCCTCGTCGCCCTGTGAGAGAGCGATCACCGGTTGTATCTGGCACTTGGAAGGATGTGTTTTATTAAGTATCCGGTTCTAGTTGTCATAAGGTCAAGATACAACTCCGGGTCGTCCTTTTACCGAGGGACACGGCTATTCGAATAGATAAACTTCCCTGCAGGGGTGCACCACATACCCCAACACGCTCGATCCCATTTGGCCGGACACACTTTTCTGGGTCATGACCGGCCTCGGAAGATCAACACGTCGCAGCCCTACCTAGGCACAACAGAGAGGTCAGCACGCCGGTCTAAACCCTATGGCGCAGGGGTCTGGGCCCATCGCCCTTTGCACACCTGCACGTTGCGAACGCGGCCGAAAGCAGACCTAGCCTAGTGGCCTTCCAGTCCAATCCGACGCGTGCCACTCAGTCGCTGACGTCACGAAGGCTTCGGCTGATACCATGACGCCGGGATACCCATAACTGCTCCCACGTAGATGGTTAGTGCGTATAGACCAAATGGCCAGACTCAGATCAAATACCCAGATCTCGTTAAGCGTGTTAAGTATCCGCGAACATCGACCAGGGCCAGGCCCACCTCTCTCCTAGGTGGTCGGAACCTGCCCTGTCGTTCCGCCTCAAAGATCCACTCGCGGGTGCTCCTACGAGCCTACCCGTCTTTAGTCACCACATGTATCATGTATAAAGTATATAGTACATACCCGTGATCACCTCCCGAGTGATCACGGCCCGATAGTATAGCATGGCAGACGGACAAGAATGTAGGGCCACTGATGATAAGCTAGCATCCTATACTAAGCATTAGGTTTGCAGGTAAAGGTAACAACAGTAGTAGCAAGGACAGGCTATGCATCAGTATAGGATTAACGGGAAACAGTAACATGCTACACTACTCTAATGCAAGCAGTATAGAGAAGAGTAGGCGATATCTGGTGATCAAAGGGGGGGGGGCTTGCCTGGTTGATCTGGCAAGAGAGAGGGATCGTCAACTCCGTAGTCGTACTGGGTAGCAGCGGCGTCGGTCTCGGTGTCTATCGAGAGAAGAGGGGGGAGAAACAATAAATATTTAAGCAAGCATATGCATAGTGATGCATGACATGACAAGTAACGGCGTTAGAGGTGCCCTAACGCGGTAATAGGTGATACCGGGGAAGGGGGATGACATCCGGGAAAGTATCCCCGGTGTTTTGCGTTTTCGGGCAGAGGACCGGAGGGGGAAAGTTGCGAGTTCGATAGGTTAGGGAGGTGTGGTGGACGAACGGGTTGCGTATCCGGAATCGTCTCGTCGTTCTGAGCAACTTTCATGTTGAAAATATTTTAATCCGAGTTACGGATTAAAAGATAGGATTTTCTAAAGATTTTATTAATTTCTGAAATTTAATTAATTTATTTAAATCCAACATTATCCAAAACAGTGAATGATGACGCAGGCATGACATCAGAGTGATGTCAGCAGGTCAACTGGTCGGTTGACCAGTCAAACCAGACAGGTGGGTCCAGTGGGACCCACATGTCATTGTCAGGGGCATTAACAGGGGGTTTAGACTAATTAAAAGGGTTAATTAGTGGGTGGGACCCAGTAGTCAGCGACTGTTTAGTTAATTAAATAATTAGCGAAATAATTAGCATTTCATTTATTTGTTTTTATTCCTTTATGGCATGGGGCCCGCATGTCAGTGCCACTGGGCTGCCCAGTCAGCACGTTGACTGGGTCAACCCAGTCAACGGGGCCCCCATGGCCCACTGGCAGTGACCCAGGGGTGGGGCCCGCCTAGCCACGTCGGCGGACGGCGCCGGATCTACGCCGGCGAGGCAAAACGCGGTGGCGCGGCTCGGGAGGTGGCCGGAAAACACCTACAGGGCACCGTTCGTCGAGTTTTCGGGCGCGTTCGAGAGCTATGGCTGCGCCGCGTCCAACGGTGGTGATTGTGGCGGCAGGGGTGACCGGATTCGAGCGCGGCGAGCTCACCGGCGGACGGCCGGAGTCGGACGCAAGAGGAAATGTCGATGCAGTCCGCTAGCGAGCGAACTGAGAGGCGAGGCGAGGCATGCGTCAGGTGGCGAATGCAACGGGCGCTGTCCCGTGACTATTTGGTCACCGGAAGCACGCCGGCGACGAGCGCAGGCGGCGACGCGTTTGGGCGCTCATCGGGGACGGCGCTAGGAGGCACGGGAGGGAGCATTCGTAGGCGCGTTGGGCTCCTAGGGACCCCAGGAGCACAACGGTGAGCTCGGGCGAGCGTGACGGTGGATGTGTCCACGGCGGCGAGGTACACCGCGGCGACCAGAGCCCGGGCATGACGACGAGCTAGGTACCGCGCGAGCTAGGGAAGCTAGAGGGCGGAGGAGGGGGCAGCTCACCTAGCGGCACGCACGATGGCCGGTGAATGGTTAGTAGCTGCAGGGGCGTCGCCGGAGATGAAGAAGAACGACGGCGAAGCTTGTCGGGGCAGAGGAGGAAGACGGCGGCGTCGGGGGCGCTGCGGTGGCTCCGGTCTCCAACGGACTACACCAGTCGAAGAAGTGGACGACGGCGGGCCTTGGAGACACCGTGGAGCGGCGAGGTGGGCACGGTGACCGTGGCTAGGCCGGAGTCATGGTGGCGGTGGCGCTCGGTTACGGAGAGGAACGAGGGGGGGCGAGGTGGATCTGGAGGGGAGAGAGATACGCGCAGGAGCCCAGGCGAGTCGGGGGCGAGTGGGAGGCGGAATCGAGGAGGCGCGGAGGAGTGGCGGCCTTATCCTCTCGTCGTTGCCGGCGAGAGGGTGCGGCGGGGACGCGCCCTGTTCCGCCCCGGGTCGGGGGAACAGGGGGAAGGGAGGCGGCAGGGAGCTGGGCCGGCCAGGCTGGCTGCGGGCCAGGGGGCATGGGCGGTGGCCGCGCGGGTGGATTGGGCTGCCTGGTCCAGGGGGCTTTCCCCCCTCTTCTTTTTTTTGTTTTAGTTTTACTGTTTTCAGTTTCTTTCCTTTTTATTATTTCTTTTTTAATCCATTTAAAAGTATTTAGGCATTTTATAAAAATGTGTTTACTGCACCATAATTACCTTCGTAATATTTGGCGTCCACCGAACATTTTTGTTTCAATTTTGAAAACTATTATTGTTTGCCTATTTTTGAATTTGAATTTGAATCGGTTTTGAACTAACTCGAGATTAGCAACTATAAACGAGGTGACATGGCATCATTAGCAGAGGTTCACTGTAGCTTAATTACCCGGGCGTCACACCTGGTGATCATAGTGTTCATGTCTAGATTCATCTTTGAGCATTGCTATACTGTTATTCCTGTACTTGATTGTTGCTTTGGCTTGAAAGTATCTTGTGTTGGCTTCTCCCATCTGAATCTGTCTGATAGTTGCTCTTTGTTTCCAATAAATCCTTTGATGTTCCAAAATCAAAGCTAAGTGGTACTTGAGTATCTCCCTACCATTAGTCTCCTCATTGGGCATAGATCTGTATTCCTAAAATTATCATAACATAGGATCATAAAGTTGGTATCAGCAATTACTTTCTTGAGATCAGATAATTGCTTGGACCAATTCTTTAGTCCCTTCCTGAGCCTCTTGAATTTAGCTGCAATGATCTTGGCACTGTCACTTTCATCCACAGGTTGAGTCCAAATAGATTTGACTACATCTTTAAATTGAGTGTTGCAACCAGAAATTCTCAAATCTAAAGATTTTTGATCTGAGAATGGAGGATCCAATCTTTATGTTGATGGGTACATGGTCAGAAGTAGTTTTGGCCAAAGGATAGGAAAAGGTAGCTAGGTATTTAAAGGTCCAGGCTTCAGATGTGAAACACCAGTCTAGCTTCTCTAGCAGAGGTGCTTCTTGCATATTACTCCAAGTATATTTCCTTCCTTTGAGTGGGATTTCAACCAAAGCTTGCTGACTAATGGCTTCATTAAAACTTAGCATGTCATCTAAATTTCCTCCAGCTCTGCTTCTGTTGTGTGGGTATCTGATATAGTTAAAATCCCCCAGAAGGATCCAATTGACATCATCTTCCATTTGAAAAATTCTTTAACCAATCAATAAAGAGCCGCCTTTCTTGATGCTCACAGGGTCCATAAACATTGGTGAGTATCCATTGATCATTATTATGTCTAGAAGTGAACTACAAAGTGATGGCATAATTGTTTCTGTGTATAACCTGACCATCAAAGACCTGGTCATTCCAGGCCACTAGAATTCCACCTGATGTACCAATGGAGGGGAGATACTCAAACTTATTGTTAATTCTCTTTGGGCAGAAGTTCTTTAAGTAGGAGTTGTTAAAGTTTTCTCTTTTAGTCTCTTGAAGACAGATAACAGAACATTGTGTTTCTTCAATTTTATTGGCAATAGCTGTCTACTTTTTGGTATCATTGATACCTTTGATATTCCAGTTAAGTATATTCCAATCTCTATTCATAGGGAAACATGAGAACTGGAATTAAAGAAATCCATTGGGTTTGACCTGAAGGTGGGGTACTGAAACAAGATATCATGATTGGGAGGAGAAGGAGCATTAAGATGCTATCCATATAGTAAACAACCCAGGACAAGACATTAACAGTACCATAGGTCTTACAATAAGCCAAAAGAGGAACATCACTGTCATCACCCAAAGTGCTTAACATTGTAGTATATTACAGTCCCTTAACAAGACAGAGTTCAACATAGAATGAGAAAGAAACAAAGGAGCTAAGTCCATTTCTTGGCATGCTCCTTGGTGGTCTTGTTCCCTTCCATATTGGAGCTGGTGCCCTTGCTCTTCTTATTCCTTCTAGACATGATCTCTTCAGTGGAGTCCTTCTCACTCACCTTGCAAAAGGAAGTGTTCAAACTTTTAACCACTTTGGCATTTAAAGTAGGTGGTTTGACAGTACAGGCTATACAGTCTTTGTCAACACAAACAGATTGTTTATACCCCTTTGCTAGCTATCGAAGTCTGCAACTTTCTCTTACCTCTGTTTCCACCAGAGGAATCTTGCCCTTCCTCTTCTTATGATTGTGGGAAGCTGAAGTGGATGAAGCAGAGGTGTCATCCTTGTCAGTTGCAACAGATGAAGAACCCAGGGTGATGTCCTTTGAGCCCTACTGAGAGGTTGTAGCAGAGCAGAGAGGAAGATTATGAGTTGGGCATTTGCCAGGTACTGAAAAAGGTAATGTATTTGTGCAAGTTGAGCTCTGACTGATAATTTCCTAGACATTAGAGTTAACAAATCTTTTGGCCCAAGCAAATTTGTCTGGTGTCAAGAAATTAACCGCAAGAAAATTTACCCAGTCAGTTAGTACCTGGATAATTTCTTTACTATCCATAGTAGGTGCAAAATGTGTCTCCCAGATTTGTGCACCTTCCTTGCCAAGAAGCTCCTCTGTTGACTGTGGCTTGGAAGTTGCATTTGCACTTAAATGTTGGTCAAGCTTCTGAATGGTACTAGGGCAAACAATGTGAGCCTGATTAATAAAGGTTGGGATAGGGAAACCTGGTGGAGCAGAGAGGTCTGAGGTCCCCCCTCAATCTCATTGGTTTTCATCTCTCTGACCATGTTTTGCATTTGGTTGTCCTGAAATTCTGTCTCTGTTGCAAAAATAGCTTCAGTATGAGTAGTTATGACATCATTGAGCTCAACCTGAGGATCTTCCTTATGGTGAAGAGAGCTCCCGTTAAATGACTGAAATTCCAGCTGCATGGGATCCAAATCTCTGTTATCATGAGCAATTTCTTTCTTCTCCAAAATGATCTCAATACTAAGATCCATTATGGGTAACAACATGTGTTTAACACTGATGAGGTTTCCTCTACATCTGTCTGTCACCACATTTGTCTGTCACTGCATCTGTCTGTCACTACACATCGTAACAAATAGTTTTCTCCTTCCCGTTATGCCCTTCCTTTTCTATTTGCTGCTAGAGCTTGTTCTTGTCTTCATTCTTTTTTTTGCGCGGACTGGTCTTCGTTCTTGAGTGCCGAGAGACGGACTTCTCGAGCATGCGGCACCTGCAGCAGCAACCGACCGCGCATAGGGTGTTCAGGCCAACTCCAACCGTCGATCTAAGATGGACGTCTGATCTATCCAGATTTTGTCCGGTCTGAGACAGAAAAACGGACAACGGACACGGACGAAGAGGCGGACACGGCCTCTGCACCCAATGGTGCTACCCTATTTGACGAAAGGCCCGTCCTTGTCATTTCCTCGAACACCTAGTAGGCATGGTGAACCTGACGTTGCTGCCCTCGAGGGCCCGCATGTCGCGCTCCCTCCCGCTCGGCGATGTTGCTGTCCTCGAGAGCGTGTGGTCACCAAGGAGGGCGGCCGCGCGCTCGCCCACACGCATGCGCGCTCGTGTGCCACGCTCCCGCTCCCTCGCGCCCACCGAGCCCGCTCGCCGTGCTCCAGCTCCCACGCCCGCGGCCACATGCTCACCTGTTCCTGCCAATGCGCCCGTCGCCCCTAGGCCACGCTCGTCCACGCGCCCGCGTGCCGCGCTCCCGCTCCCTTGCGCCCATCAAGCCTGCTCGTCGCGCTCCCCCTCCCTTGCACCCATGCCCGCCATCACGGCCGCCGCCCCTAGGCCATGCTCGCCCACGTGCATGCGCTCGCGCCGGGCTCCCGCTCCCTCGCGCCCACCGAGCCCGCTTGCAGCCCTCCGGCTCCGCGCCCGCGCCCATGTCGTGCGCGCCACTCACTACGACGCTCGCTCGCCACGCTCCAACTCTCGCGCCGCGCTCGCCTGCGCCCTGCTCCGGCGGCCTGTTGCTCTACTGCGTCCACGCCGCACTTGCTCGCGCCCTGCCCGCGTTCGCCTGCATGCCAGCCTGCACGGGAGCAGCCCCGCGTCTCCGCCCACACGGGAACCAGGTGCCCCGCGCCTCACTGGCCGGGCTCGCCTATGCGCCGCGCTCACCTGCGCGTCGCGCCTCGCTCGCCCGCACCCGTGCCCACTATGCCGGTCGCTGAGGAGGACCGGCACGCTGCGTGCCACCGGAGGAAGCCGGCCCCGCCGTGTCATGTGCTCTTCCCTCGGCAATATTGGCTGCTTACGTGTGTGGGTGGGTCGGAATGGTGGGCCAGGGGAGAGAAAAGATGAGAGAGGGTGACAGGTGGACCAGTCCCGAACACATCCGAATGAAGAGGGCGCGAAGACGTTCGTTTTCTGTCCGCTTTGGCTCCAAATCCAGAGTAATTTTGGTCTGCAAATGGAAAAGAACGGACTTGGATTGGACAAAAAATAGGGATGGGGTCTGCGGTTGGGCCATATTTTCTGTTTGTTTGACACAAACGGACGCGGCCAGACAATTTGGGGTCTAGCGTTGGAGTTGGCCTCAGGCACAGGCAGACAATGCGCACATTTCTATAGTGTGGGTTTTGTACATGTAAGTGTGGCTTCTCCTTAGGCACCTTTTATTCCAGACAGCTGACCGCAAAGCACATGCTGTAGCGAAATGGCTTTCGTCTCTATCTCTCTCACGCGACCGAGGTGAGTGGTTCCTGTACCTTCACCGCCGGCTCCCGTTCCCTTGGCCCGTCGCTCTAGCGGTGGAAGCTGTGCAGGGGAGCCCTGGGTCCTTCTCTCCAGTGTCCAGGCATAGGACTAGTTTGTTAGGTGACGGTCTTGGTTGGTGCTAGTGTCCTCATCGCAATAAATGTTTCTGGGCCATCGCCTCGACGACGTTCTACAACGGTGTCGAGGAGCTGTGGATTTGTGTCTAGGCGAGACCTTCAAGACGGTGGTGAAGGTCTTGCCGAGGGTCTTGTTTCTTCGGCTCTCAACAATTCGCGGCAGCGGTTCCTTCACCACCATCGTAGAGTCGAAAGTGTTTTGAAGGTGGCTGGTGCTGCAGCGGCGGTCCCATCCGAGTGATGGTGCACCAAGAGTGTCTTTAGCAGTGGAAGATGGTTGACGATTCTAGTGTCTGTCGTTCGAGATCTTCAGGGTCATGATACAAGAGGGGTGGAGATTTGTTCTGGCCGGCAACCCATAGCGACAAGTGTTGGAAATATGCCCTAGAGGCAATAATATTGTATTATTATATTTTTGTTTTCATAATTAAGAGTTTATATTCTATGCTATAACTGCTATGATCCTGAAATATGCGATTCAGTGGAAAACTCATATGCACGTGTGGAATGATGAACGGTAAAGATTAGGTTCCCGGTCTTGCCTCTAAGACTGGCCCAAGTGTTATTGGTGATCATGTTTTTCAGATATTAGGACATCTTTAAGTGTAACGATAGTCCTAAAACAACATTGAAAGTATGACATTAGAAGAACGATCATATTGAATCGAATGAAACTTGTTTGTTATACATTGAGATAATATCATCTAAAATCAATTGTTATAGCACAGAGTGTTCACATGTGTTTTAGTTCCTTATACCATGAGAGTATCGTAGTCATTTCTTACCGTATGATGAGCTTTGGGGTTGCTCAAACGTCATTTGTAACACGGTGATCATAACGACAATGTACATGTTCATTGGAAAGTTTGACAAGGGACTAGATAGCTGAAGAGTGGAATTTGCTTCTCCGACGATGGGGAGATATTCTTAGGGCCCTCTCGGTGTGATGGCATCCATCATTGTATTGCCATACATAGGTGACTATGTCATGGGGATGCCGGAACATTTCAACAAGAAAGAAGAACAAAACCGGTAACGAGGAGAACGATATAATGAGCATGTGTATGACTCAAGAGGATACCGATACATCCACCTTGGGTTTTGTAAAGTATTGCAAAGCAAAGGAAATAGCACATGATAACCAATGATTCACTCTAATGTTATTCATGTACTCATAGGGATCGATATGGTCGTCCACGGTTCCGCTATCGGTCGTTGAACAAAGGAGTTTTATTCATGTCTATTTTTTACCGAACCTACAAGGTCACAAGCTTAAGGTAGTCATGATTTTCTGAGTGTTAGTAGCACGAGAATGACAAGGATTTATTTGTGAAATAGTTTTGTTAATATTCGATATAGTTTCGAGAGCAACTGGAAGCATTTTGGGGTCACCGAAAGGGTTTCGGAGTTTATCGGGCAAAACCGGGTATTACCGATAAATAATATATAGGTGGAAAATGTTTTCGGGTAACTTAAATTATTAATAATAGGCTCTAGTAATTTTTAGGAGGCTTTTATAATTTATTAATTATCAACAGGCCTTAAAAGGCCAAGAGGTGGAATGCAACTTGGGCTACAAGGGCCTAAAAGGGGAGGCGCCCCACTTTCCCTCTAGGGGAGGCCGAATTGGGGTGGGGGAAGGACGTCCCCTTCCCCCCTTGGCCGATGCAAGGAGGGATGTCCTTCCCCTCTTTGTGGCGCCCCCTCTTCTCCTGTCTAACCTATATATACTAGAGGCTTTTGCACCTTTTCTGTACACAAGTTTTGGAGCCTCCTCTAGTTCTCTAGTTCTAGTTCTAGTTGGTCCTAGTTGATAAATTAAAGCTTGACCTAGATCCTATAATCCTCATAATTATATTCCCAATGTGGTTCTAATCTACTCTCTCTAATTATCTGGTGATGATTAGCTCTGGACAGCGAAGCGCCGCCAGATCATGAAGACTGTACGCTTGCAACTTGTAGAGAGGTTGTGCTTTCAGTCTTCCGTAAGAGGGACTATTTGTGGGCGGTTCGCGGTATCGTTCATCTAAAGTTAGAGGACTCCAAGTATGATCTACACTGTCTCGTCTTCTTCTGCTGTAACTTGGAGTAGGTAACGATCGAATCCAAACTGTTAAGCACCTTCATTTTTCTTGGGTGAACATATGGCGATTTTTTATTTTCTACTACGTTTCCCAACAACAAGTGTGGCTCCATTCACGGTGGCGCATGCTCAGAGGCTCACAGTGCAGCTTTGCTTCTATGGCTTTCTCTTGGATCTTGGCTTGGTGGAGACCGTTTCTTCTCCTCTCCAGTGATGACGATGGTCGAAGTTATTAGTCGATGTGTTAGTGGTTGTAGGATTGAAGAAGGATTTTTCTGCAATTTTGTTGTTGTGCGTGTTTCCTGTACTGAGTTTTGCCATGCCTGCAAAATACCATTTTTGGGTTCCTTTGATGAGCCTCATCAAAGAGATTATGAGGTATTTCTTAGGATTATTTGCCATGGGTAAACTAGAGGGGTAACTCAAGGTAGAATTGGGAGTTCACATTTTCCTATCGTTCATTACTTCACTCTCTTCACAGGAAGATGTTTAACTAGTAAACATGATCCAAGTGCTACTTGTGCTCTTGATCTAAGTATCCTTAGTTGTGCCTTGCATGGTGATAAAACTTTTAATATGGGTGTCATGGTTGCACGTCGCCAAGGCAGGAATGCTGGTGATGATGATCTTTATGGAGGAATTTATGCTTCTCGCATAGCTGCCCATCTTGGCATGCTTATGAGAGACAATGATTTATTAGTTGCCTACTAGTTTCCTACTTTTAAGGCTATGCTTCATCATAAATTTATTGCGCATGAGACGGATGAGTATCGATACATGCTAATCTTTGATATGTACGATGTTGTTTCTATTACCCTGCCTGCTCCTGCTTTATTTGATTATCAGGCCAAAGGGAGATAGTATGTCACACTTGAGGAAGCCAGGACGCAACAGACAACGAAGGCAACCACTCATCATGCAGTGGCTGATGCACCGAATGACAGTCAGAGTTACCATCACGGAGTTCTATCCATAGCATCAATGACATTAAACAAGTTAGGCCAAAAGCTTAAGCTTGGGGGAGTACGTATTCTCACCGACATTTCATTCATGTTATCACATTCATTACACTTGTCGGTGTTCACCGATTTCTTGGTATATCCATGTTCGCTTTTATTTGCTTTCTTCTATGTGTTTGGTAAAACTTAAAAAAATTAAAAATATTTCTCGCTTCTTTTAGTTTACTTTCAGGTTGCTAGTTTGTTGTATTAAAATAAAACCCAAAAAGATTTCTCGTTCTTCTTTTGTCGCTTGTTTGGAGTTCATCGATGTAAATAGTTTTCTCATTTTTTGTTTTTCTTTGTTTCTTTTGCTTTCTCCAGGAAAAATAAAAACTCCAAAAAAAATTGGTGCGTTTCTCTGAATTTCTTTCTTGAGTAGTAGTAAGGGGAAGGCTTCACAAAGAATTCCTAAGTGGCTCTTAATTATGTGCTTTGTTGTTGATATAATGAAAGACCAAATATCTTCTTGTCTTCTCCTGTGTATATAGTGTTTGCAGATTCTAGCTAAGTCCACGACACACTTGCATTATGTTATATTTTCCATGTCATTCGATCATGCAAGTTAAAGGCAAT
Source organism: Triticum monococcum (assembly GCA_034509565.1). Taxonomy (NCBI): domain Eukaryota; kingdom Viridiplantae; phylum Streptophyta; class Magnoliopsida; order Poales; family Poaceae; genus Triticum; species Triticum monococcum. The sequence goes on from CM067847.1 coordinate 578,640,516, forward strand.
AATGACGATGATTTGATGAAGTGACCGTGGTGAAGAAAGCTGGTATGAACTCTAATTGTTTTTGTTTTTGTAAATATGTGTACCTTAGTAGTCCCGATTCAGTCTATTACGAGTAAACATGTGTACGATGATGTTTAGAGTTCATAGTTTCTCATGCCATTCTTAAGTAGCTAGGAATGGATAATATGTTATCTTGCGTGTCAACATGCATTAAAATGATCATGATGTAGTATGTTAGGATGGGATTTCAAGTGGCTCTTGACATATGTTCACGCATGTAATTGATTCAAACCCAATATTGCCTATATGATATTTATGTACGGAGTGTTTATATCCTCCTCATTCTCGTATTCAATGTTAATCATTCAAAATGCATGATTATGACCGTTGTTGCTCTCTAGGTTGTCGCTTCCCATTCTTTAACTAGCCTTCGCCTGTACTAAGCGGAAATGCTGCTTGTGCACTCAAAATCTGGAAACAAAAAGTTGTGCCATAAGAGTCCACCATATCTACCTATGTATGGTATTACCCTACTGTTCCAAGTAAATTTGCACGTGCCATCTCTAAACCTTCGAATGGATATCTGTTTTGTGTGCCCCGAAGCTCATGGAGCGGTTGGGTGGTCAATATCTTCCATGCTAAGTGTGTTTTGTGATGCTCATCCACTCCATTTTACTTATTATACTTCACAGGGCCAGTTATCAGCATGTCAGAGGCAAGTGACAGTCATAACAGGTCAGGTGATCCAAGTGTTGACTTGGATGCAGGTACAACTGCAGAAGAAAGTTATCATGAGGGACAAAGGAGTTTTCCTAGTCTGCCTCTTGCTGCCATAAGAACAAGGAAGAAGAGAAATTTTGATGATGATGATGAGGATTTCCTCATTGAGGAAGTCACTTCTAAGAAGAAGAAGAAAACTATGCTAGCCAAGGAATATGGCACAACTGCTAGCTCTAGGCTAGGCCAAGGCAAGTCTATGGCCAAAGTGGACGGGAAGAAAAGGGAGAGGAAACAAACTGCTCATGTGGTGTTCAAGCCCACATCTATGAGGATGGAAGAGGACCAACTGTTGATGAGCCTCCTCCTAAGCAACATAAGCTCGTGGTAGATGCTATGCCTAAGGGAGCTGCCACAACCTCCAAGTCTACTGCTACCCCCAAGCCTAAGGGGAAGAGAACCAGAAACATCTCAGCTCCAGAGAAGAACAAGGCCCCAGTGCCTGAGAGAACTGAGGAACAAGAAGATGATGCCCTAGTGCTAAGGAAGCTGAGAGCAAGACTGCCAGCACATGATGATACACATCATGTGGCAGAGAACATGAAAGAGAGGAAGGACAAGGGACTGAGGAAATGGACAGTCTGATCCATGCTCCATCAGGAGAAGGACTGATGTGGACCAACGCTTCTACACCAAGGAGCAACAGGAATTCTATGATATAGTGCTTCTTGACAAGAAGCCTGTCATGAGTGACATGCGATGGGTAGACTAGAAGTACATTGACAAGAATGAGTATCACTTTCCCCATGTGCATGAGTACTTCAGGACTATTGGTGTTGATGGGTTCATTGGGAGGAAGCTGACTGCATGGAATGACAAGGTGATCATGCAATTCTACTCTACAGCTCACTTCTACCCCAATGGAAGAATTGTGTGGATGACTGAAAGTGTCATGTACCACTACAGTGTGCTTGAATGTGCTACTTTGTTGGGTGTTTCAGAGGCAGATGAAGATGACATTGATGAATATGCCAAGCCCAAGATGGACCACAACTCCATGGCTAACATGTACATAGAAATTCCTAATAAGTACAAGGAGTCTCGTAAGCTTGGCTCGGTTTATCACCTATTGGATGGTCTTGCTACCTCCAATACCATCATGAGGCATACTTTGATGCCCAAGATAGGAGATGAGAAGATGATTCGAGGTCATTCTATCAACATGCTGCATCATATTGATCAACATCAAAAGTTCAAGGTTATGGATCTCATTGTGGAAGCCGTCAAGATGCATGACTATTGCAGACCAAAAGAGATCATGTGGCTTTGCACCACGCATCCAGATGCTTATAAACTCCAAGGGTGCAAACAAGTCATTTCTACTGGATCGTGAGCATTTGCTGCTACAACTGGAGTTTGAGGATAACACTATGATGATGGATCCATCCCATCCCACCTTGACTGCAGCACAGGCAGAAGCAGAGGCTACTAGGATTGCAGAGCCAAGTGCTTCCATTGCTCCATTTCTTAAAACCAAGACTGATCAGATGAATTATCTCCTTCAAGCTACTCGGAGGATCGAGCGGAGTTTGGCCGACGTCGCATAGAACCATAAGAGTCTTGAGAGGATCATTGAGACGAAGTTCTATGATCTGGATGTCAAGGTTACAGAGATGCAGACCACCATCGAGAATCCGAAGAAAGAGGTGGATGAAGCCAAGTCACAGTCTAGTGATGGCGATGAGCACCATGGCACAAGTCTTCACACGACCACTCAGTTCTAGACTATGCCCAGATCAGCGGTAGTACCAGTCACTTCTAGAGCCATAGTCTTAGCTCCAGCTGCTGTATCTATGGTTGCTCCATCAGTGCCTCCTGTTTGTTGGGAAACATAGTAGAAAACAATTTTTTTTGCGCCTACGATCATCTAGGAACAATACGAAGATGCATAATGTGTTGTGATCAATGATCGTTACCGACTTTGGAATGCAGCGGAAGTAGACGAGTCGGTGTAGATAGTACTTGGAGTCCCACGAACGTTGATGATGGTTTCGCGAACCATCCTCAAACGATCCCTCGAACAGAAGACCTAAAGCACAACCTCTCTACTTGGTTACAAGCGTACGGTCTTGATGATCTGGCAGCGCTTCTCCGTCCAGAGCTAATCATGTTGGAAATATGCCCTAGAGGCAATAATAAAATGGTTATTATTATATTTCTTTGTTCGTGATAATTGTCTATTGTTCATGCTATAATTGTGTTATCCGGAAATCGTAATACATGTGTGAATACATAGACCACAACACGTCCCTAGTGAGCCTCTAGTTGACTAGCTCGTTGATCAAAAGATAGTCATGGTTTCCTGACTATGGACATTGGATGTCATTGATAACAGGATCACATCATTAGGAGAATGATGTGATGGACAAGACCCAATCCTAAGCATAGCTCAAAGATCGTGTAGTTCGTTTGCTGTAGCTTTTCTGAATGTCAAGTATCATTTCCCTAGACCATGAGATTGTGCAACTCTCGGATACCGTAGGAGTGCCTTGGATGTGCCAAACGTCACAACGTAACTGGGTGACTATAAAGGTACACTACAGGTATCTCCGAAAGTGTCTGTTGGGTTGGCACGAATCGAGACTGGGATTTGTCACTCCGTATGACAGAGAGGTATCTCTGGGCCCACTCAGTAATGCATCATCATAATGAGCTCAATGTGACCAAGTGGTTGATCACGGGATCATGCATTACGGCACGAGTAAAGTGACTTGCCAGTAACAAGATTGAACGAGGTATTGGGATACCGACGATCGAGTCTCGGGCAAGTAACGTACCGATTGACAAAGGGAATTGTATACAGATTGATTGAATCCTCGACATCGTGGTTCATCCGATGAGATCATCGTGGAGCATGTGGGAGCCAACATGGGTATCCATATCCCGCTATTGGTTATTGACCGGAGAGGCATCTCGGTCATGTCTGCATGTCTCCCGAACCCGTAGGGTCTACACACTTAAGGTTCGGTGACGCTAGGGTTGTAGAGATATTAGTATGCAGTAACCCGAAAGTTGTTTGGAGTCCCGGATGAGATCCTGGACGTCACGAGGAGTTACGGAATGGTCCGGAGGTGAAGTTTTATATATAGGAAGTCCAGTTTCGGCCATCGGGAAGGTTTCTAGGGTCGCCGGTATTGTACCGGGACCACCAGAAGGGTCCCGGGGGTCCACCGGGTGGGGCCACCTATCCCGGAGGGCCCCACGGGATGAATTGGGAGGGGAACCAGCCCCTAGTGGGCTGGTGCGCCCCCCTTGGGCCTCCCCTGCGCCTAGGGTTGGGAAACCCTAGGGGTGGGGGCGCCCCCCACTTGGCTTGGGGGGGGGGGGGAAGCCACCCCTTGGCCGCCGCCCCCTTGGAGATCCATCTCCTAGGGCCGGCGCCCCCAAGGCCCCTATATAAAGAGGGGGGAGGGAGGGCAGCCGCACCCCTTGCTCTTGGCGCCTCCCTCTCCCTCCGCAACACCTCTCATCCCCGCTTGCGCTTGGCGAAGCCCTGCCGGGATCCTGCTGCATCCACCACCACGCCGTCGTGCTGCTGGATCTTCATCAACCTCTCCTTCCCCCTTGATGGATCAAATTGGAGGAGACGTCTTCCCAACCGTACATGTGTTGAACGTGGAGGTGCCGTCCGTTCGGCACTAGGTCATCAGTGATTTGGATCACGTCGAGTACGACTCCATCAACCCCGTTCTCTTGAATGCTTCCGCGCGCGATCTACAAGGGTATGTAGATGCACTCCTATCTCCCTCGTTGCTAGATGACTCCATAGATTGATCTTGGTGATGCATAGAAAATTTTAAAATTCTGCTACGTTCCCCAACAAATCATTGCCGGAGAATTAGAGGGAGGAGATTAGAACCACACCAGGCTTCTAATTATGAGGATTCGAGGTGGCTAGGGCTAGCTCTAATTAGTCAACTAGGACCAAATAGAACTAGATCAACTAGAGGAGGCTCCAAAACTTGTGTATCAATAGGGAGAAATCCTCTAGTATATATAGGTTAGGAGGGGAGGAGATGGCAGCCACGAAGGGAGACTAAGCCTCCCTTGGTGCGCCAGCCATGGGGGGGGAGTCCAACTCCCACCCCAAGTAGGATTCAGCCCCCCAATAGGAAAGGGGGCGCCACCTCCACTTGGGCCTTCATGGCCCAAGTTTCCTTCCACCTCTTGGCTTTATTAGGCTCGTTGATATTAAATTAAATATATATTTGTTCTAAACATTTTCAGACCATTATGCATATAATTTAACATCCCCGGAAACATTTTCCACCTATATATATTAATCGGTAATACCCGGTATTACCCGATATTCACCGAAACCCTTCCGAACCTCTCGAAACTTATTCCGGATATTAATGAAACAATTCCAAAAATATATTCTCATCACTCCCGTCCTACTAACACTTAGCAGATCGTGATTACCTTAAGCTTGTGAGCCCCATAGGTTCGGTAACCATAGACATGAATGAAACCCCTTTGTTCAATGACCGATAGCGGAACCGTGGATATCCATATCGGTCCCTATGATTACACGAATGATATTTGAGTGAACCTTTGGTTATAATGTGATGTTCCCTTTACTTCATGATAATTTACAAATCCCGGTGTGCATCGGCATCCTCCAGAGTCATCACCATTCTCACTATACCGTTGCTCTCGTTACCAGTTTTGTTCTTCTTTCTCGTTGACGTGTTCCGGCATCCCCATGACGTAGTCACCTATGTTTGGCCAGACGATGATGGATGCCATCACACTGAGAGGTCCCTAAGAATATCTCTCCATCGTCGGAGGAGCAAATCCCACTCTCAAGCTGTCCGGTCACTTGCCAAACTTTTCGGTGAGCCTAAAAGTTGTCGTTATGATCACCTTGTTACAGATGACATTTGAGCAATCCCAAAGCCCACCGTTTGGTAGGAAGTCATCGAGACTCTCTCATGGTCTGAGGAGCTAAAAACACATGCTAACACTCTGTGTTATAACAGATGATTTCAGATGATATAATCACATAGTATAACAGAAAGTATTGGGTCTATTCAATATGATTGTTCTTCTAATGGCATACCCTCAATGTTGTCTTAGGACTATTGTTACACTTAACAATATCCTAAGATCCGGAAATGTGATCAGCAACAACACTTGAGCCATTCTTAGAGGCGAGACTGGGAACCTATTTTATTCCGTTTATCATTCCACATGTGCATATGAGTTTTCCACTGAATCACATATTCGAGGATCATAGCAGTTATAGCATGGAATATAAACTCTTAACTATGAATATGGAAATGTAGTAAGACAATATTATTGCCTCTAGGGCATATTTCCAATAGTCTCCCACTTGCACTAGAGTCAATAATCTAGTTAGCATTTTTAACTTTAACACCAATGGCAATTCAGTGTTAGTCCATGCTTTTCTTGTGGCATAGACTTCGTCCTATCGAATTTGACATCTTCAGAACCGCGTGTACCATTTGCATTTCTATGCATCTATCACAAAAATTCATATTTTGTGTGAAACCAGCTTGGTATGTTGAATCGCTGGTAGAACCTTTGATTCCTTAGACTGAGTTATGGAACCACTATTAAGAATAGTGTTCCAATGATACAATCATCTAGAAACCATACCAAGCTCATGAACGAACTTCCGATTCATCACCCTTCACTTTTGCTTCTAAAGCAATAATATACTTAGCCTTCTGTTATAGAATTCACCACAGTAATTTTTGCACCAATTCCAACTTACCGTGCCACCATAAACCACTTTTAATTTGAAATCGAAAATTTACTTGGAGCATAGATAAAGATTTTATCGATGTACTACTTACAATGAGCCTTCATTGATGTAACTCCTTAGAACAATCTCTTCATTTTCTCCATCTGTGAGAAACATGTCGTTAATCCTTAATGACATTTTTCATTGTTGTCCTATGATCAACAATTTGACCATACTAGTAACTTTTACTTACAACTAACTTGCTGTATTGGAATATCTGGTTGTTTACATACCATGGAATACAAGTGTGGCTGAAATCATATCTCGCTCATCAGTATTTCAGGATACCGACTCCTTCCATGTGACATTGACAAGAAACTCTTCTTGACATTTTAAGCACTAAACTGCTTTAGTATTCTGTCAATATGCATTTTGGATAAGTCTGAGTAGACACTATTATCTCCTTCGATCATTATGTCTAATACTAAGACTATTCATTGCCTAAGTATTTTACTGAAAAACTAGTTTCAATAAATTCTTAATACATGTCAAGAAATTTACATAACTTCTAATCAACAATATGTCATTTACATATAGTGTTTAGAAATATTATCATGCTCCCACTTACTTTCTTGTAAATACAAGCATCTTTGCTTTACTCGATGAAATCAATTTATTTGACCATTTCATCAGTACAAAGATTCCAACTCCATTATGCATGCTTCAGATCATTATAGGATCTCTTGAAGTTTGCATACTTACTAGCATCCTTTGGATCGACAAAATTACCTTGGATCGTATCAAACATACAACCTTGGTTGTATTTCCATCTCATGGGAATCATTTTGACATCCATCTAGTTTAACCCAAACTGACTTTAAGTATTGCTATGATGAGACAATCTCATCATAGTTAAATTTTTGATCTTGTCATAAACTATTTGTAACAAGTCAAGTATTATAAAACATTTTTTATCTTTGTCAGTTTATAGATCCATTACTATTCTATAGACTTTAAGTCTTTCGAAGGGTTCATCAAGTTCTAAGATTGAATTATATGAATGGATACTATCTCGGATTATGTTGGCATATAGCCAATTTCCGGAGTCAGGGCCCATCAACGCTTCTTTGTGAATTATAGGTTCATTGTTTACCCAACAACATTTCGTCTGCATATCACAATGGTCCGCACGAATTTTCCCAACCTATATGGTTCAGTTGAAAGTTCGGCCATAGTCTTTATATCTCATGTAGAGGCTTTTGTATCAGTCGCAACAAGAAATTCTAGAATTACTTCTAATGTTTCTTTTCTTTGAGCTGATTACGAAGATACACCAATCTTGTCGAGTTGCACTGTCCTCCCACTCACTCTTTTGTAGAAAACATTTTCTTCAAAAACGTCCACACTCTACGGCAACACTTTGCCTCGGCATAGTGATGGAAGAATATCCAACTATTTGGGATAACCTACAAATTAGCACTTATTTCAATAAATTTGATGGTGCTCCTTTTTCGGTGTGAAAGCCACAATCTCTAAAGCATCACTTTGGAAGTATATTGGCGAAATAATTAATGTCATCTTTGATCTCACCATGTCATACATAGTTTGATTGCATCTACTTAAAACAATATACTCTCAGTAGTGTTTCTAGGAGGTGCAAGCTATAAAATTCTTTTATAGCTCATCAGACATTCTCTAAATTTGTAACTCAAATATTCTGTTCGGCAATCCAATTGTAGAAACATAATTTTCTTGTTACAATAATTTCTACTTCATTCCGAAAACCTTTTGAAACACTTCAAAAGATCCAGATTTATGTCTCAATTAGTAAATATAAATATCTACTTGAGTCATCCTTGAAGATAGATAAATCCACTGCTTGCAACAACACTAATTGGACTACACACATCGATATGCATATTGCCAATTATTTTGTTGCTCGTTCTTGATTGCCTGTGAACGGTATTTTAGTTTACTTCACTAATTGGACGAAACTTGTAAGTTTCAGATGATTCTCACTCATATGACTTCAAAATTCATCACTATGAAATTTCTCCATGCTAGTTTCTCCAATATAACTAAATGCAGTGCCACACAGATGTGGTATTCTTTTAGTCTGGTGACATTTATCGTCAGTGTTATGGATGTTCAATTTTATTATCAATATTCATAACATACATCTTATTCACAATAAGAGTATGCCCTTTTGTTCATAACATCGAACAACTATTGTTCTGTCATGGACAACCTCCTTCATAACATCGAACAACTATTGTTCTGTCATGAAGAACCTCCTTGCAACTTCTATGCAATGGGATAGAGTGTACAAAAACTCTAAAATGAATTATGATAATAAACATAGAGTAAATACATTGATTGAAATACTATAACCATTTACAGTCCATCAAAATATTTTTAACCTCCTTATTAGTTGGTCATTTAGGCCATTCGAAGTATCTGTTGGATTTTCGGTTCCGCAGACCCTCGAGAGGTTCAAACTCTGGGGTGTGTGCGAAGAACTCGTCCTCCCCAGTCTGCCCACTCGATAATATCATGGCCTAGCTCGACGAACCGAATCGGAAAGAGACGCAGCAGTTTACCCAGGTTCAGGCCACCTTGCGATGTAAAACCCTACTCCTGCTTTGTGGTGGATTGGCCTCGAGGGGCTTGAGGATGAACTAGTACAGTGGAGAACGACCTCAGGAGGAGAGGTGTTCTTTTGCTTGATGAGCTAGTGGATGTGAGGATGATCTGAATGATTCATCGTCCCCCTCTACGGTGGTGGCTAGGTTCTATTTATAGGGGCCTTGGTCCTCTTCCCAAATGAAGGTGGGAAGGGATCCCACAACGACCAAATTCAAAGGTAGACAACTAGTACATGCTATCCTGACAAAAGTGGTCTTCACCTACAAAATCCTTTAGTGGTGACGCCGCGGTGGGCTCGGCGATGACCTCCGTCCAGCCGTCCTGGCGGTCTTGGTCTTGTTGCACCAGAATGGAAACCTTTGCTTGATTCCTCAGGACTCCACGCCTGCACTTGCCTCGTTAGCACCAAAGAGGAAACTAGTACACTGCGCCCGCTGGCGCCCGCCTGGCCTTGGTCATCATGGCTCACATCATCTGAACCTCGCGAGGTGCGACTTGCATAGATATCTCCGCTTCTCGTGAGCCAGCTTGGGGAGGCCGCCCCACATGGAGGTCTTGGTGTCATCTGCCTCGCGAGGCTTGGCTCCTCGCAAGGGTCTTAAGTTGTTGATGTTGAAGCTGGGCCATACTAGGACGTCGATGGAGCCACGCCGTGGGCCGCAGGCACGCAAGTCTGGGCACCACCGTTCCCAGAACACCGACAGTATCCCCTGGGCCCGAGGCGCGCCCGAACTTGGCTTCGAGGCGAAGCCAAAGGGTAAGTGCGGAGTGATACGTCTCCAACGTATATATAATTTTTGATTGTTCCATGCTATTATATTATCAACCTTAGATGTTTTATATGCATTTATATGCTATTTTATATGATTTTTGGGACTAACCTATTAACCTAGAGCCCAGTTCCAGTTTTTGTTTTTCCTTGTTTTAGAGTATCGCAAAAAGGAAAATCAAACGGAGTCCAATTGACCTGAAACTTCATGGAACTTATTTTTGGAACGGAAGCAATCCAGGAGACTCGGAGTAGACGTCAGGGAAGCTTCGAGGGAGGCACAAGGCAAGGAGGCGCGCCCTACCCCCCTGGGCGCCCCCACCTTCATGGGCCCCTCGTGGCTCCCCTGGCCGACTTCTTTCGCCTATATATATCCATATACCCTAAAAACATCGAGGAACAAAATCGATCGGGAGTTCCGCCGCCAGAAGCCTCCATAGCCACCGAAAACCAATCTAGACCCGTTATGGCACCCTGCCGGAGGGGGGAATCCCTCTCCGGTGGCCATCTTCATCATCCCGGTGCTCTCCATGACAAGGAGGGAGTAGTTCACCCTCGGGGCTGAGGGTATGTACCAGTAGCTATGTGTTTGATCTCTCTCTCTCTCTCTCTCTCTCTCTCTCTCTCTCTCTCTCGTGTTCTTGAGGTGGTACGATCTTGATGTATCGTGAGCTTTGCTATTATAGTTGGATCTTATGATGTTTCTCCCCCTCTACTCTCTTGTGATGAATTGAGTTTTCCGTTTGAAGTTATCTTATCGGATTGGGTCTTTAAGGATTTGAGAACACTTGATGTATGTCTTGCACGTGCTTATCTGTGGTGACAATGGGATATCATGTGATTCACTTGCTGTATGTTTTGGTGATCAACTTGCGGGTTCCGTGACCTCATGAACTTATGCATAGGGGTTGGCACACGTTTTCGTCTTGACTCTCCGGTAGAAACTTTGGGGCACTCTTTGAAGTTCTTTGTGTTGGTTGAATAGATGAATCTGAGATTGTGTGATGCATACCGTATAATCATACCAATGGATACTTGAGGTGACATTGGAGTATCTAGGTGACATTAGGGTTTTGGTTGATTTGTGTCTTAAGGTGTTATTCTAGTACGAACTCTATGATAGATTGAACGGAAAGAATAGCTTCATGTCATTTTACTACGGACTCTTGAATAGATCAATCAGAAAGGATAACTTTGAGGTGGTTTCGTACCCTACAATAATCTCTTCGTTTGTTCTCCGCTATTAGTGACTTTGGAGTGACTCTTTGTTGCATGTTGAGGGATAGTTATATGATCCAATTATGTTATTATTGTTGAGAGAACTTGCACTAGTGAAAATATGCACCCTAGGCCTTGTTTCAACACATTGCATTACCGTTTTCGCTCACTTTTATCATTAGTTACCTTGCTGTTTCTATATTTTCAGATTACAAAAACCTATATCTACCATCCATATTGCACTTGTATCACCATCTCTTCGCCGAACTAGTGCACCTATACAATTTACCATTGTATTGGGTGTGTTGGGGACACAAGAGACTCTTTGTTATTTGGTTGCAGGGTTGTTTGAGAGAGACCATCTTCATCCTACGCCTCCCATGGATTGATAAACCTTAGGTCATCCACTTGAGGGAAATTTTCTACTGTCCTACAAACCTCTGCACTTGGAGGCCCAACAACGTCTACTAGAAGAAGGTTGTGTAGTAGACATCAAGCTCTTTTCTGGCGCCGTTGCCAGGGAGGTGAGTGCTTGAAGGTATATCTTTAGATCTTGTAGTCGAATCTTTTAGCTTCTTGTTTTATCACTAGTTTAGTTTATAAAAGAAAATTACAAAAAATGGAATTGAGTTTGCCTCATACGCTTCATCTTTTTAATATCTTTCGTGAGAATGATGGAAAGGAAAATTGTGCTCAAATGCTAGAAGAAGAAGTCTATAAAATGTTTGGCACTAAATCTTTGAATGATGAGCATGATTGCAATGTTGTTAGTATGAACTCTTTGAATATCCATAGTACTAATGATGATTGCACTAGTCATGATGAAAATGTCTCTTATAAGCATGTCAACTTTTGTGGAGTGCATAGAGTTTGCAAGTACACACCAATTAGGGAAAATAGATTTTGCAAGAGGCATAAGTATTTAGAAACTAAATGGTTGCAAGAGAGGCTAGATGTTTGTGCTGAAAATTTAAAATTTCTTAGCTATACTTGTGAACTTTGCAATGAACGTGAGCATTTCAGTACCCAATGCAAATTGTTTCATGATCGTATCGTGTCCAAAAATTGTGATGACTTGATTTCTGTTGCACATCATAATGGACTTAGTTTGCTCTTGGGTTATGAAGAAATGAAACGTATATCTAAGGTTATTCCAGAATTTGCCCTTATAGAGTTCTTAATTTTGATCTAGAGGAAATTTATATGTATTGTGCGGTGAATTGCATTGAAAATCCTTATATTGCTGAGTATATAAAGAAAAGAAAACAAATATAAGATGAAGAGAATACTAATTAAAGGGAAAAGACTTCCCAATATCCTCCTATTATTTCTTATGATGAATCAGGTGACGAGGAGGAGCCTTCTATTCAACCAATCTCATCAATAAGGAGCTCTAAAAAGAGGATTAAACCCACACATGATGTGAAGAAGAAAAATAAAAGACGGAGAAGCAAAGGTAAAAATGTATCCCTCCCAAATGATGTTGCTCCTATTACTCATTGTGATGATGATAATTGCTATACTATTGGTGCTATCCATACTGTTAATGATGAGAGTGATTATGCTTATGATATGAAAAGGCCCAAGCTTGGGGATGCTATGTTTGATGAAGATGATGTTTTTGAGAATATATTTGATGCAATTAATGTTTTTCCAAGCTTGGGGATGCTACGTTTAATGAAGATGATATTTCTAGCCTCCCAAGTTTTGATATGCAAATTTTTTATGATGATAGCATGCCTCCTACTTATGATGATTATATTGATGAAAGTGGGTTTGGAAGAGTGTCAACTTTAGGAAGTAATAATCCCACTATTTTGGAGGGTGTTGAATCTTATTGTGATAATTATGAAAGTGGATTTGGAGAGGTCATGACTTTATTTAGTAATGATCCCACTATCTTGGAAGAGGTTTCAATCGATTATGATGAAAACAAAGTTGCTACTTATGATAATTATTGTGATGATACATATGCTATAGAAAGTAGTGATTATATTTATAAAACTTGTCATGATTATGATTACCCATTTTCTGAACATTACTCTTTTAATATGGAAACAATTTATAGTATTCGAGTTTCTTATGATACTCCCACTATTCCGAATGAGAAGAATTTTGCTTATGTGGAGAGTAATAAAATTTCTATGCTTGTAGATCATGAAAAGAATGCTTTATGTGATGGTTATATTTTTGAATTCATTCATGATTCTACTGAAAATTGTTATGAGGGAGGAATATATGCTCGTAGGAATTGCAATAATATCAAGTTTCCTCTCTATCTGTTGAAAATTTTGAAGCTATGCTTGTTTTACCTTCCTATGCAAGTTGATTCTTATTCCCGTAAGTTGTTTGCTCAAAAAATCCCCATGCATAGGAAGTGATTTAGGCTTAAATTTGCTAGTCATATTCTTCATGATGCTCTCTTTATGTTTCAATTCTTATCTTTTATGTGAGCATCGTTGAAATCATCATGCCTAGCTAGGGGCGTTAAATGATAGCGCTTGTTGGGAGGCAACCCAAGTTTATTTTTGTTCTTTGATTTTTGATCCTGTTTAGTAATAAATAATTCATGTAGCCTCTGTTTAGATGGGGTTTTATGTTTTAATTAGTGTTTGTGCCAAGCAAAGCCTTTAGGATCTTCTTGGGTGATTGTTATTTGATCTTGCTGTAAAAAACAGAAAGTATGCGCTCACGAGAATAATTTTCATTTTTTACCAGAGAGCGATAAAATACCAATTGCACTTGAAATAGATTAATAAACAAATTGCCTAGGACTTCCAAATTTCTCAGGATTTTTGGAGTTACAGAAGTATTCTAAACCTACAGATTACTACAGACTGTTCTGTTTTTGAAAAATTCTGTTCTCTATGTGTTGTTTGCTTATTTTGATGTATCTATGAGTAGTATCGGAGGGTATGAACCATAGAGAAGTTGGAATAAAGTATATATTACACCAATATGAATTTAGAATGAGTTCACAACAGTACCTAAGTGCTGGTTTTATTTTCTTATACTAACGGAGCTTACGAGTTTTCTGTTGAGTTTTGTGTTGTGAAGTTTTCAAGTTTTGGGTAAAGATTCGATGGACTATGGAATAAGGAGTGGCAAGAGCCTAAGCTTGGGGATTACCAAGGCACCCCAAGGTAATATTCAAGTACAACCAAGAGCCTAAGCTTGGGGATGCCCCGGAAGGCATCCCCTCTTTCGTCTTCATCCATCGGTAACTTTACTTGGAGCTATATTTTTATTCACCACATGATATGTGTTTTGCTTGGAGCGTCATTTTATTTTATTTTATTTTGCTTGATGTTTGAATAAAATACCAAGATCTGAAATTCTTAAATTTTAGAGAGTCTTCACATAGTTGCATAATTATTCGACTACTCATTGATCTTCACTTATATCTTTTGGAGTAGTTTGTCATTTGCTCTAGTGCTTCACTTACATCTTTTTAGAGCACGGTGGTGGTTTTATTTTGAAAAAATAGATGAACTCTCATGCTTCACTTATATTATTTTGAGAGTCTTTAGAACAGCGTGGTAATTTGCTTTTGTTATGAAACTAGTCCTAATATGATGGGCATCCAAGATGGGTATAATAAAAACTTTCATATAAAGTGCATTGAATACTACGAGAAGTTTGATACTTGATGATTGTTTCGAGATATGAAGATGGTGATATTAGAGTTATGCTAGTTAAGTAGTTGTGAATTTGAGAGATACTTGTGTTAAAGTTTGTGATTCCCGTAGCATGCACGTATGGTGAACCGTTATGTGATGAAGTCGGAGCATGATTTATTTTTTGATTGTCTTCCTTATGAGTGGCGGTCGGGGATGAGCGATGGTCTTTTCCTACCAATCTATCCCCTAGGAGCATGCGCGTAGTACTTTGTTTCGATAAATAATATATTTTTGCAATAAGTATGTGAGTTCTTTATGACTAATGTTGAGTCCATGGATTATACGCACTCTCACCCTTCCACCATTGCTAGCCTTTCTAGTACCGTGCAACTTTCACCGGTACCATAAACCCACCATATATCTTCCTCAAAACAGCCACCATACCTACCTATTATGGCATCTCCATGGCCATTCCCAGATATATTTCCATGCAACTTTCCACCGTTCCGTTTATTATGACATGCTTCATCATTGTCATATTGCTTTGCATGATCATGTAGTTGACATCGTATTTGTGGCAAAGCCATCGTTCATAATTCTTTCATACATGTCACTCATGAGTCATTACACATCCCGGTACACCGCCGGAGGCATTCATATAGAGTCATATTTTGTTCTAAGTATCGAGTTGTAATTCTTGAGTTGTAATTAAAAGTGTGATGATCATCATTATTAGAGCATGATGTGAGGAAAGGATGATGGAGACTATGATTCCCCCACAAGTCGGGATGAGACTCCGGACGAAAATAAATTAAAAAAAAGCAAAAAAGGAGAAAGGCCATAAAAAAGGAGAAGGCCCAAAAGAAATGAGAGAAAAAGAGAGAAGGGACAATGCTACTATCATTTTTCCACACTTGTGCTTCAAAGTAGCACCATGATCTTCATGATAGAGAGTCTCCTATGATATCACTTCCATATAATAGTGGGAATTTTTCATTATAGAACTTGGCTTGTATATTCCAATGATGGGCTTCCTCAAAATTCCCTAGGTCTTCATGAGCAAGCGAGTTGGATGCACACCCACTTAGTTTCTTTTTGAGCTTTCATACACTTATAGCTCTAGCACATCCGTTGCATGGCAATCCCTACTCACTCACATTGATATCTATTGATGGGCATCTCCATAGCCCGTTGATACGCCTAGTTGATGTGAGACTATCTTCTCCTTTATGTCTTCTCCACAACCACCATTCTATTCCACCTATAGTGCTATGTCCATGGCTCATGCTCATGTATTGCGTGAAGATTGAAAAAGTTTGAGAACATCAAAAGTATGAAACAATTGCTTGGCTTGTCATCGGGGTTGTGCATGATTTAAATACTTTGTGTGGTGAAGATGGAGCATAGCCAGACTATATGATTTTGTAGGGATAGCTTTCTTTGGCCATGTTATTTTGAGTAGACATAATTGCTTAGTTAGTATAATTGAAGTGTTATTATTTTTATGTCAATAGTAAACTTTTGTCTTGAATATCATGGACCTGAATATTCTTGCCACAATAAAGAAAATTACTTAGAGAAATATGTTAGGTAGCATTCCACATCAAAAATTCTGTTTTTATCATTTACCTACTCGAGGATGAGCAGGAATTAAGCTTGGGGATGCTTGATAAGTCTCCAACGTATCTACAAGTTTTGATTGTTCCATGCTATTATATTATCAACCTTGGATGTTTTATATGCATTTATATGCTTTTTGGGGACTAACCTATTAACCTAGAGCCCAGTGGCAGTTTCTGTTTTCTCCTTGTTTTAGAGTATCACAGAAAAGGGAAATCAAACGGAGTCCAATTGACCTGAAACTTCACGGAACTTATTTTTGGAACGGAAGCAATCCAGGAGACTTGGAGTAGACGTCAGGGAAGCTTCGAGGGAGGCACGAGGAAGGGAGGCGTGCCCTACCCCCTGGGCGTCCCCCCCACCCTCGTGTCTCCCCTGACCGACTTCTTGCGCCTATATATATCCATATACCCTAAAAACATCGGGGAACAGAATAGATCGGGAGTTCCGCCGTCGGAAGCCTCCATAGCCACCGAAAACCAATCTAGACCCGTTCTGGCACCCTACCGGAGGGGGGAATCCCTCTCCGGTGGCCATCTTCATCATCCCGGTGCTCTCCATGACAAGGAGGGAGTAGTTCACCCACGGGGCTGAGGGTATGTACTAGTAGCTATGTGTTTGATCTCTCTCTCTCTCTCTCTTGTGTTCTTGAGGTGGTACGATCTTGATGTATTGCGAGCTTTGCTATTATAGTTGGATCTTATGATGTTTCTCCCCCTCTACTCTCTTGTGATGAATTGAATTTTCCCTTTGAAGTTATCTTATCGGATTGAGGCTTTAAGGATTTGAGAACACTTGATGTGTGTCTTGCACGTGCTTATCTGTGGTGACAATGGGATATCATGTTATTCACTTGATGTATGTTTTGGTGATCAACTTGCGGGTTCCGTGACCTCGTGAACTTATGCATAGGGGTTGGCACACGTTTTCGTCTTGACTCTCCGGTAGAAACTTTGGGGCACTCTTTGAAGTTCTTTGTGTTGGTTGAATAGATGAATCTGAGATTGTGTGATGCATATCGTATAATCATACCCACGGATACTTGAGGTGACATTGGAGTATCTAGGTGACATTAGGGTTTTGGTTGATTTGTGTCTTAAGGTGTTATTCTAGTACGAACTCTATGATAGATTGAACGGAAAGAATAGCTTCGTGTTATTTTACTACAGACTCTTGAATAGATCGATCAGAAAGGATAACTTTGAGGTGGTTTCGTACCCTACAATAATCTCTTCATTTGTTCTCCGCTATTAGTGACTTTGGAGTGACTCTTTGTTGCATGTTTAGGGATAGTTATATGATCCAATTATGTTATTATTGTTGAGAGAACTTGCACTAGTGAAAGTATGAACCCTAGGCCTTGTTTCAACACATTGCATTACCGTTTTCGCTCACTTTTATCATTAGTTACCTTGCTGTTTCTATATTTTCAGATTACAAAAACCTATATCTACCATCCATATTGCACTTGTATCACCATCTCTTCGCCGAACTAGTGCACCTATACAATTTACCATTGTATTGGGTGTGTTGGGGACACAAGAGACTCTTTGTTATTTGGTTGCAGGGTTGTTTGAGAGAGACCATCTTCATCCTACGCCTCCCACGGATTGATAAACCTTAGGTCATCCACTTGAGGGAAATTTGCTACTGTCCTACAAACCTCTTCACTTGGAGGCCCAACAACATCTACAAGAAGAAGGTTGTGTAGTAGACATCACGGAGCGCCACGGGCCCTAACCGCCTGCGGTCTTGGTCGATGCATGGTGATTGATGGGACATGGGCGCCTCCGCTTCCCCATGCTGCCTCGACAACTTCTCGACTGGACGACACTACGCTGCATGCAGAGAAAAACCATCATTGCATGGGATCGTGGAGGCCAGCGGTTGGCCTTCCTCAGGCTATAAATGAGGGGCGGGGAGGAGTCCACCTTGCTCATCTCCGTCTTCTTGCTGCCCGCTCCTTCTTCTTCCTCTCTGCCTTGTCTTGCCGTCTTGCCATAGCTCCCATGGCACCGATCAGGGAGGAGCCTGAACCGCTTCCGCCAAAGAAGAGGTTCAGCCGCCCTTGCGATGCCGGCGAAAGGTAGGAGGTGACGCGGCCCTGGTACGAGCGGCCACTACCTGGCTTCCTGATCCCTCTGTACGCCCACGCACAGGGCTCCGGAGAGGGCGGCAGTGCCCAGCACCGCGTGGGCCACGACCACGGTGGCCAGGCCGGGGCTACACGGCCAGCAGGCCCACAAACCCACGTCAAGGGCTCCTCGCGCGAGTTTGTGGTGTGGGCGGCAATGCCGCTGCACACGTGTATTCGGTTCCTATGGTTCTTCGCTGAGGAGATGCCGCCGAGGGGGCCGCTCGAGTTGTGGCTGCAGCTCACTGGGTGCTGCAGCCTGGCCACGTGGGCGGAGGTCGAGGCCGTCCCCCCGGGTGGCATCTTCATGACCTGAGGATGGGGTGAGGTCGCCCGCGCCTGCCGCGTGGATGGGGCCCTTGCCATCCACTTCGAGTATGATGGTGCCTCCATGCTGTTCTTCAAGGTCTTCGACGAGGAGGGTCGTCGCCTGGAGTGCTGCCCCGGGGGAAGCAACCTGCGTGGTGCGGCTGCGGGCATCAAGCCCGCCCCCGGTCTCACCGACAGCTCCTCCAGCAGCAGCGACGACTCTTGGGAGTCAAGCGACTCTCCCGAGCCCAGCAAGTCCCCAGAGTCCAGCGACGACAGCTACGTGCCTCCGAGCTCACGCCGTGCTCGGAGCGCGGCCGCGATGTCCACTCGGCGTCGTCGATGATGCCCAGCAGGTGGGGTCCCTTGAGGCTTCCTTCTTTTGTTTTCCTGCAAGGAATCGAAACAAACCCCATGGGGGTATGTAAAAACTGTGATGCTTTTGCTCCAATGCTTATTACTCCTAGTGTAAGGTTGCAACCGTATGTCTTGCTTCGGCATTGTCCCCCCTTTTCGTTCTCGTGGTAGCTTTGCGCTCTACACCAATAGGTCCCAGTCTCAGGAAGGTTTCAGCCGTCGCTAGTATGCCAAGTCGCAATGCCGTGGTCAAGGCTAGGAGGTGAGCGGCCCGAGGTCCGGTGAGAGCTCCTGAGGCGCGATGCTCAAGAGGTCCCCTTTGGCGTGCAAGCAACTTCCTGGAGGCCGAAAAGGAAAGTGGTGTTGCTGGAGCGAGATTGTGAGAGTGGAAATTCCGGACAGCAGGTTCACGCTGATATGTATAGGTGACTTATCTTAATGAGCCTGTGGTGATTTCTTTGCGTAGCACCTGGTTGTGCCCGAGTGGTGATGCTTCTAGGTAGGGCTTACGCCGGCCTTCCCTTTCCCCGCTCATCTGAGTGCTCTATGTCCCCGAGTCCCGACCCTCGAGCGAGGCTCAGCCGCCGCTGGTATGCCAGGTCGCGATGCCATGGTCAAGGCCAGGGGGTGAGGGCTGGAGAGTCAGCAGGAGCTCCTGAGGCGTGGTGCTCAGGAGTCCCCCCTTTAACGTGCAAGCGAATTGCGTGAAAAAGGGGGCCGGCGGGCCGCCTGCTTTCGAGCTCCTGGGATTCCTGCGTGTTAGTCCAAGAGGAGAGCGTAACTCATTGACGCGCTTGCTGCCTTGCCGCTAATCTTTCTGCAAGAAGATGAACGTGATGTCTACTACACAACCTTCTTCTTGTAGACGTTGTTGGGCCTCCAAGTGTAGAGGTTTGTAGGACAGTAGCAAATTTCCCTCAAGTGGATGACCTAAGGTTTATCAATCCGTAGGAGGCGTAGGATGAAGATGGTCTCTCTCAAGCAACCCTGCAACCAAATAACAAAGAGTCTCTTGTGTCCCCAACACACCCAATACAATGGTAAATTGTATAGATGCACTAGTTCGGCGAAGAGATGGTGAAACAAGTGGTATATGGATGGTAGATAAAGGTATTTGTAATCTGAAATAATAAAACAGCAAGGTAACGAATGATAAAAGTGAGCGTAAATGGTATTGCAATGCGTTGAAACAAGGCCTAGGGTTCATACTTTCGCTAGTGTAAGTTCCCTCAACAATAATAACATAATTGGATCACATAACTATCCCTCAACATGCAACAAAGAGTCACTCTAAAGTCACTAATAGCGGAGAACGAATGAAGAGAATATGGTAGGGTATGAAACCACCTCAAAGTTATTCTTTCCAATCAATCCATTGGGCTATTCCTATAAGTGTCACAAACAGCCCTAGAGTTCATACTAGAATAACACCTTAAGACACAAATCAACTAAAACCCTAATGTCACCTAGATACTCCAATGTCACCTCAAGTATCCGTGGGTATGATTATACGATATGCATCACACAATCTCAGATTCATCTATTCAACCAACACATAGAGCCTCAAAGAGTTCCCCAAAGTTTCTACCGGAGAATCACGACGAAAACGTGTGCCAACCCCTATGCATAGGTTCATGGGCGGAACCTGCAAGTTGATCACAAAACATACATCAAGTGAATCACGTGATATCCCATTGTCACCACAGATATCCACGGCAAGACATACATCAACTGTTGTCAAATCTTTAAAGACTCAATCCGATAAGATAACTTCAAAGGGGAAACTCAATCCATTACAAGAGAGTAGAGGGGGGAAGAAACATCATAGGATCCAAATATAATAGCAAAGCTCGCGATACATCAAGATCGTATCATCTCAAGAACACGAGAGAGAGAGATCAAACACATAGCTACTGGTACATACCCTCAGCCCCGAGGGAGAACTACTCCCTCCTCGTCATGGAGAGCACCGGGATGATGAAGATGGCCACCGGAGAAGGATTCCCCCCTCCGGCAGGATGCCGGAGCAGGTCTAGATTGGCTTTCGGTGGCTATGGAGGCTTCTGGCGACGGAACTCCCGATCTAATCTCCGTTCTGGAAGTTTTAGGATATGTGGGTATATATGGGTGAAAGGAGTACGTCGGTGGACCGAAGGGGGGGGGGCACGAGGCAGGGGGCGCGCCCCTACCCTCATGAGCTCCTCCTTCATCTTTTGACGTAGGGTCCAAGTCTATCCGGTAGGTTTCCTTCCAAAAATAACTTCTCCAGTTGATTTCGTTCCGTTTCGACTCCGTTTGATATTCCTTTTCTTCGAAACACTGAAATAGGCATAAAACAGCAAATCTGGACTGGGCCTCCGGTTAATAGGTTAGCCACAAAAATAATATAGAAGTGGAAAATAAAGCCCAATATTGCCCAAAACAGTAGATAATATAGCATGGAGCAATAAAAAATTATAGATACATTGGAGACGTATCAAGCATCCCCAAGCTTAATTCCTGCTCGTCCTCGAGTAGGTAAATGATAAAAAAGATAATTTTTGATGTGGAATGCTAGTTGGTATAATTTCAATGTAATTCTTCTTACTTGTGATATGAATATTCAGATCCGAAAGATTCAAGATAAAAGTTCATATTGACATGAAAACAATAATAATTCAAGCATACTAACTAAGCAATTATGTCTTCTCAAAATAACATGGCCAAAGAAAGCTATCCCTACAAAATCATATAGTTTGGCTATGCTCTATCTTCACCACACAAAATATTTAAATCATGCACAACCCCGATGACAAGCCAAGCAATTGTTTCATACTTTTGGTGTTCTCAAACTTTTTCAATCTTCACGCAATACATGAGCGTGAGCCATGGACATAGCACTATATGTGGAATAGAGTGGTGGTGGTGGAGAAGAAAAAAGGGAGAAGATAGTCTCACATCAACTAGGCGTATCAACGGGCTATGGAGATGCCCATCAATAGATATCAATGTGAGTGAGTAGGGATTGCCATGCAACGGATGCACTAGAGCTATAAATGTATGAAAGCTCAACAAAAGAAACTAGTGGGTGTGCATCCAACTCGCTTGCTCACGAAGACCTAGGGCATTTTGAGGAAGCCCATCATTGGAATATACAAGCCAAGTTCTATAATGCAAAATTCCCACTAGTATATGAAAGTGACAACATAGGAGACTCTCTATCATGAAGATCATGGTGCTACTTTGAAGCACAAGTGTGGTAAAAGGATAGTAGCATTGTCCCTTCTCTCTTTTTCTCTCATTTTTTTATTTTTTTATTTGGGCCTTTTCTCTTTTTTGTGGCCTCTTTTCTTTCTATTTTTTATTTGGGCTTCTTTGGCCTCTTTTATTTATTTTTTGTCCGGAGTCTCATCCCGACTTGTGGGGGAATCATAGTCTCCATCACCCTTTCCTCACTGGGACAATGCTCTACTAATGGTGACCATCACACTTTTATTTACTTACAACTCAAGGATTACAACTCGATACTTAGAATAAGATATGACTCTATATGAATGCCTCCGGCGGTGTATCGGGATGTGCAATGACTCATGAGTGACATGTATGAAAGAATTATGAATGGTGGCTTTGCCACAAATACGATGTCAACTACATGATCATGCTAAGCAATATGACAATGATGGAGTGTGTCATAATAAACGGAACGGTGGAAAGTTGCATGGCAATATATCTTGGAATGGCTATGGAAATGCCATAATAGGTAGGTATGGTGGCTGTTTTGAGGAAGGTATATGGTGGGTTTATGGTACCGGCGAAAGTTGCACGGTACTAGAGAGGCTAGCAATGGTGGAAGGGTGAGAGTGCGTATAATCCATGGACTCAACATTAGTCATAAAGAACTCACATACTTATTGCAAAAATCTATTAGTTATCGAAACAAAGTACTACACGCATGTTCCTAGGGGGATAGATTGGTAGGAAAAGACCATTGCTCGTCCCCGACCGCCACTCATAAGGAAGACAATCAATAAATAAATCATGCTCCGACTTCATCACATAACGGTTCACCATACGTGCATGCTACGGGAATCACAAACTTCAACACAAGTATTTCTCAAATTCATATCCACTCAACTAGCATGACTCTAATATCACCATCTCCATATCTCAAAACAATTATCAAGTATCAAACTTCTCATAGTATTCAACACACTCATAAGAGAATTTTATTATTCTTGAATACCTAGCATATTAGGATTTTAAGCAAATTACCATGCTATTTAAGACTCTCAAAATAATCTAAGTGAAGCATGAGAGTTCATCTATTTCTATAAAATAAAACCACCACCGTGCTCTAAAAGGATATAAGTGAAGCACTAGAGCAAATGACAAACTACTCCGAAAGATATAAGTGAAGATCAATGAGTAGTCGAATACTTATGCAACTATGTGAAGACTCTCTACATTTAATAATTTCAGATCTTGGTATCCTATTCAAAAATCAAGCAAAGCAAAATAAAATTACATTCTAAGGATGGCAAACATCATGTGAAGAAGCAAAAACTTTGGATCAACCGAAACTAACCAATAGTTGTTGAAGAAGAAGGTGGGATGCCAATCGGGGCATCCCCAA
The DNA here is from genome assembly GCA_034509565.1 of Triticum monococcum. NCBI lineage: Eukaryota > Viridiplantae > Streptophyta > Magnoliopsida > Poales > Poaceae > Triticum > Triticum monococcum. The sequence goes on from CM067847.1 coordinate 578,664,288, forward strand.
GCTTAGATGCTTGAGACTTCTTGAAATTATCTTGGGATTCCTTGGGCATCCCCAAGCTTGAGATTTTGTGTCTCCTTAATTCCTCTCATATCATGGTCTCCCTAAATCTCAAAAGCTTCATCCACACAAAACTCAACAAGGACTCGTGAGATAAGTTAGTATAAACCATTGCAAAAACCTTATCATACTATACTGTATCAAATCACTAAAATTATTATTCAACATTGCATACTAAATGCCTCTGCATATTTAATAGTCCTATCCTCAAATATAATCATTAAAGAAGCAACCATATGCAAACAATGCAAACATAACAGCAATCTGCCTAAACAGGATAGTCTGTAAAGAATGCAGCAACATCCATACTTCCCTAGCTCCAAAAATTATGAAAGCAAATTCCCACTGTAGTAAATTTATCAGAGCTTAATATTCAAAAGGTTTCAACATTTTATCACATTCTGACTTTTCTAGGGAATTATTGCAACAGCGGTAAACTTTCTATTTTCAAACAGCAACATGTATACTTCTAAAATAGGCATAGTAAAGGCTATCAATGCCACTTTTATTGAAATAAAAGATTCAAAACAATGTTCTAAATAACATAAAGTAAATCCTAACAAAATAAATTGACGCTCCAAGCAAAACACATATCATGTGGTGAATAAAAATATAGCTCCAAGTAAAGTTACCGATAGAAGTAGACGGAAGAGGGGATGCCTTCCGGGGCATCCCAAGCTTTGGATTTTAGGTGTCCTTAGATTAGCTTGGGGGTGCCATGGGCATCCCCAAGCTTTGGCTCTTGCCACTTCTTGTTCCATAATCCATCAAATCTTTACCCAAAACTTGAAAACTTCACAACACAAAACTTAAAGTAGAAAACTCATGAGCTCCGTTAGCGAAAGAAAACAAAAGACCACTTCAAGGTACTGTAATGAACTCATTATTTATTTATATTGGTGTTATACCTACTGTATTCCAACTTCTCTATGGATTATAAACTATTTTACTAGCCATAGATTCATCAAAATAAGCAAACAACACACGAAAAACAGAATCTGTCAAAAACAGAACAGTCTGTAGTAATCTGTAGCTAGCGCAAGATCTGGAACCCGAAAAATTATAAAATAAATTTATGGACGTGAGGAATTTATATATTAATAATATTAAAAAATAATTAACTAAATATCACTCTCCAATTAAAAATGGCAGCAATTCTCGTGAGCGCTAAAGTTTCTGTTTTTTACAGCATGATCAACAAGACTTTCCCAAAGTCTTCCCAAAGGTTCTACTTGGCACAAACACTAATTAAAAGCATATAACCACATCTAAACAGAGGCTAGATGAATTATTTATTACTAAACAGGAACAAAAATAAAGGAACAAAAATAAAATTGGGTTCCCTCTCAACAAGCCCTATTGGTTAACGCCCCTAGCTAGGCATGATGATTTCAATTATGCTCACATAAAAGATAAGAATTGAAAAATAAAGAGAGCATCATGAAGAATATGACTAGCACATTTAAGTCTAATCCACTTCCTATGCATAGGGATTTTTTGAGAAAACAACTTATGGGAACAATAATCAACTAGCATAGGAAGGCAAAACAAGCATAACTTCAAGATTTTCAGCACATAGAGAGGAAATTTGATATTATTGCAATTCCTACAAGCATATATTCCTCCCTCATAATAATTTTCAGTAGCATCATGAATGAATTCAACAATATAACCAGCACCTAAATAATTCTTTTCATGATCTACTTGCATAGAAAATTTACTACTCTCCACATAAGCAAAATTCTTCTCATTCGGAATAGTGGGAGTATCATAAGAGACTTGAATACTATAAATTGTTTACATGTTAAAGGAGTAATGTTCAGAGAAAGGGTACTCATAATCATGACAAGTTTTATAAATATAATCATCACTACTCTTTATAGCATAAGTTTTATCACAATAATCATCATAAGTAGCAACTTTGTTCTCATCATAATCGATTGAAACCTCTTCCAAGATGGTGGATACATCACTAAATAAAGTCATGACCTCTCCAAATCCACTTTAATAAATATTATAAGATTCAACATACTCCAAAATAGTGGGATCATTACTTCCTAAAGTTGGCACTCTTCCAAACCCACTTTCATCAATATAATCATCGTAAGTAGAAGGCATGCTATCATCATAACAACTTTGCATATCAAAACTTGAGAGGCTAAAAATATCATCATTATTAAACATAGCATCCCCAAGCTTGGGACAAACATTAATTGCAGCAAATATATTCTCAAATATTTCATCCTCATCAAACATAGCTTCCCCAAGCTTGGGCCTTTTCATATCATAAGCATAATCACTCTCATCATTAATAGTATAGATAGCACCAATAGTATAGCAATTATAATATTCTTCCAAGCAAGTGCCAAAAAGATTTTCAAGATCATAAGAAGTGTCATTATCTTCCCAATCATAATCATCACAACAAGCAATAGGTATAGTGAGATCATCATCAAGTGTATCATTTCATGAGGCACATCAATAATAGGAGCAACTTTATTTGGGAGAGATACCTTTTTACCTCTCTTCCTTTTTCTTTTCTTCTTCTTCACCACATCATGTGTGGGTTCAATCATATTTTTGGAGCTCCTTATTAATGAGATTGGTTGAATAGAGGGCTCCTCTTCGTTACCTGATTCATCATAAGAAATAATAGGAGAATATTGGGAAGTCTCTTCCCTTTCGTTAGCATTCTCTTCATCTTCTATTTGTTTTCTTTTCTTTATGTAATTGGCAATATAAGGATTTTCAATGCAATTCACCGCGCAATACATATAAATTTCCTCTAGATCAAAATGAAGAACTCTATCAAGGGCAAATTTTGGAATATCCTTAGTTCTACGTTTAATTTCTTTATAACCCAAGAGCAAACTAAGTTCATTATGATGTGCAAGGGAAATCAAGTCATAACAATTTTTGGACATGATACGCTCATGAAACAATTTGCATTGGGTACTAAAATGATCACGTTCATTGCAAAGTTCACAAGTAGGGCTAAGAAAAGATAAATTTTCAGCACATTCATCTAGCTCTTCTTGCAAAAATTTGGTTTCTAAGTACTTATGCCTCTTGCAATATCTATCTTCCCTATTTGGTGTGTACTTGCAAACCCAGTCTACTCCACAAAAATTGACATGTTTATAGGAGGCATTTTCATCATAACTAGTGCAAATCATCATTAGCATCATGGATATTCAAAGAATTCATACTAACAACATTGCAATCATGCTCATCATTCAAATATTTAGTGCCAAACATTTTAGAGAACTCTTCTTCTAGCACTTGAGCACAATTATCCTTTCCATCATACTCACGAAAGATATTAAAAAGGTGAAGCCTATGAGACAAACTCAATTCCATTTTTTAGTTTTCTTTTATAAACTAACTAGTGATAAAACAAGAAACTAAAAGACTCAATTGCAAGATCTAAAGATATACCTTCAAGCACTCACCTCCCCGGCAACGGCGCCAGAAAAGAGCTTGATGTCTACTACACAACCTTCTTCTTGTAGACGTTGTTGGGCCTCCAAGTGCAGAGGTTTGTAGGACAGTAGCAAATTTCCCTCAAGTGGATGACCTAAGATTTATCAATCCGTAGGAGGCGTAGGATGAAGATGGTCTCTGTCAAGCAACCCTGCAACCAAATAACAAAGAGTCTCTTGTGTCCCCAACACACCCAATACAATGGTAAATTGTATAGATGCACTAGTTCGGCGAAGAGATGGTGAAACAAGTGGTATATGGATAGTAGATAAAGGTATTTGTAATCTGAAATAATAAAAACAGCAATGTAACGAATGATAAAAGTGAGCGTAAACGGTATTGCAATGCGTTGAAACAAGGCCTAGGGTTCATACTTTCGCTAGTGTAAGTTCCCTCAACAATAATAACATAATTGGATCACATAACTATCCCTCAACATGCAACAAAGAGTCACTCCAAAGTCACTAATAGCGAAGAACAAACGAAGAGATTATGGTAGGGTACGAAACCACCTCAAAGTTATCCTTTCCAATCAATCCGTTGGGCTATTCCTATAAGTGTCACAAACAGCCCTAGAGTTCGTACTAGAATAACACCTTAAGACACAAATCAACCAAAACCCTAATGTCACCTAGATACTCCAATGTCACCTCAAGTATCCGTGGGTATGATTATACGATATGCATCACACAATCTCAGATTCATCTATTCAACCAACACATAGAACCTCAAAGAGTGCCCCAAAGTTTCTACCAGAGAATCACGAGGAAAACGTGTGCCAACCCCTATGCATAGGTTCATGGGCGGAACCCGCAAGTTGATCACCAAAACATACATCAAGTGAATCACGTGATATCCCATTGTCACCACAGATATCCACAGCAAGACATACATCAAGTGTTCTCAAATCTTTAAAGACTCAATCTGATAAGATAACTTCAAAGGGGAAACTCAATCCATTACAAGAGAGTAGAGGGGATAAGAAACATCATAGGATCCAAATATAATAGCAAAGCTCGCGATACATCAAGATCATATCATCTCAAGAACACAAGAGAGAGAGATCAAACACATAGCTACTGGTACATACCCTCAGCCCCGAGGGAGAACTACTCCCTCCTCGTCATGGAGAGCACCGGGATGATGAAGATGGCCACCGGAGAAGGATTCCCCCCTCCGGAAGGATGCCGGAATGGGTCTAGATTGGCTTTCGGTGGCTACAGAGGCTTCTGGCGGCTGAACTCCCGATCTAATCTCCGTTCTGGAAGTTTAGGATACATGGGTATATATGGGTGAAAGGAGTACATCGGTGGACCGAAGGGGGGGCCACGAGGTAGGGGGCGCGCCCCTACCCTTGTGAGCTCCTCCTTCATCTTCTGACGTAGGGTCCAAGTCTATCCGGTAGGTTTCCTTCCAAAAATAAGTTCTCCAGTTGATTTCATTCCGTTTCGACTCCGTTTGATATCCCTTTTCTTCGAAACACTGAAATAGGCATAAAATAGCAAATCTGGGCTGGGCCTCCGATTAATAGGTTAGTCCAAAAAATAATATAAAAGTGGAAAATAAAGCCCAATATTGCCCAAAACAGTAGATAATATAGCATGGAGCAATCAAAAATTATAGATACGTTGGAGACGTATCGAAAGGCACTGAGGATCCGGTGAGGTGACATGCGCAGGGCAGGCCGTGAGCCAAAGCTCGATCTCTCAGGTTTGTCAGCGTTGCAGAGACGGACCCAAGCACAAGCGCCGTGCCAGCATGTGTAGCCCTCGTTGCGGGATGAGCAAGAGGCTGGTCAGCAACGCAGGAAGCCGCGGAGGGGCGACAAGATACCGGGCAAGCGGTTGATAACATAAATCTTCTCGTGGATAGGGTAGAATTAGCTTTAATAGATGCGGAAAAAATGATACATGCCACAGGGACAGGCCCATGCGGCCTGGGGATGATGCAGCCCGAGGGGCGCCCCCCAACAGAGTAACTCAGAGACGCAAAAGGATACATGCCACAGGGATAGGCCCATGCGATCTGGGGATAATGCGGCCCGAAGGGCGCCCCCAATTGAATAAGCCAGAAAATGTCACTTGACACCGGTGCTGAAGAGATGTTGAAGTAGCTGAAGACGCATGCTGAAGAAGTCGCTCCTCATGAGCCACCTAGGCCCTGAACCTCAGGAGGCTCATGAAGAACCGTTGCCATCTCCATCAAGACCCCCTGGTGCCTGGCATCCTGAGCCACCAGGACGCTCCGCATGTGGCGCTGGAATGTAATACCTGTGTTTGGCAAGCCAAGAGGCATGCAAACGTAGCTGTGAGGGGGACCCTCGCACCGGCCAGTGTCGATGGCCAGAAGCGATCCTGAGATGCAGCACTGTTGAGCCCAGGGATGTTAGCGCAGGTGCGCAGCACACTGTCCTTGCCAAGACAAGGAGCCGCGCCGAGTGGTGGGCGGCGGTCGCCGCGCATGGCTCTCGCCTCTTGAAGCTTTTCGGTTTCCTTGGTGATGAACTCCTGAGCACCTGGCGCCCCATGCCTTGTGCCTTCCTGGCGGAGACGCGCGCTGAAGCACGCCTCCATGTGGTGCCCGAGTGCCTCCCTCGTGACGTTGGCTAGGCCAGAGGCCCTCCAGAGGAGAGCCCCCGAGTCCAGCCTAAGCGGGGTGCCGGGCGCGCCTTCCTATGTGAGAGAGGGAGGCGCCCCATCTGTGGGCGCAGATCCCGAGGTGGTGACACTAGACACACCACTCCCCTGAGGCTCTTGGTGGAGCAACTTCTTCTTCTTGGGGACAGCCTCAGGAGGGTAGATGACGCCTTCATCGTCTGGATTCTCGACTGCCGCACCCTGGTAGGTGCTACCTCTTGAGCTTGCGTTGGTTTTCCCCGAAGAGGAGAGGATGATGCAGCAGAGTAGCGTAAGTATTTGCCTCAGTTTTTGAGAACCAAGGTATCAATCCAGTAGGAGGCCACGCTCAAGTCCCTTGTACCTGCACAAAACGATAGCTACTCGCAACCAACGCAATTAGGGGTTGTCAATCCCTTCACGGTCACTTACGAGAGTGAGATCTGATAGATAGTATTTTTGGTATTTTTGGTATAGAGATGGAAAGTGAAAAGTAAAAGGCAAAGTAAAAAAGCAAAGCAAGATTAAAGTGATGGAGATTGATATGATGAGAATAGACCCGGGAGCCATAGGTTTCACTAGTGGCTTCTCTCAAGAGCGTAAGTATTCTACGGTGGGTGAACAAATTACTGTTGAGCAATTGACAGAATTGAGCATAGTTATGAGAATATCTAGGCATGATCATGTATATAGGCATCCGTGACAAGTAGACCGAAACGATTCTGCATCTACTACTATTACTCCACTAATCCACCGCTATCCAGCATGCATCTAGAGTATTAAGTTAAAAACAGAGTAACGCTTTAAGCAAGATGACATGATGTAGAGAGATAAATTCATGCAATATGAAATAAACCCCATCTTGTTATCCTCGATGGCAATGATACAATACGTGCGTTGCTTCCCCTTCTGTCACTGGGAAAGGACACCGCAAGATCGAACCCAAAGCTAAGCACTTCTCCCATGGCAAGAAAAACCAATCTAGTAGGCCAAACCAAACTGATAATTCGAAGAGACTTGCAAAGATAACCAATCATACATAAAAGAATTCAGAGAAGGTTCAAATATTATTCATAGATAGACTTGATCATAAACCCACAATACATCGGTCTCAACAAACACACCGCAAAAAGAAGAAGATTACATCGGATAGATCTCCACGAGAGAGGGGGAGAACTTTGTATTGAGATCCAAAAAGAGAGAAGAAGCCATCTAGCTACTAACTATGGACCCGAAGGTCTGAGGTAAACTACTCACACTTCATCGGAGAGGCTATGATGATGTAGAAGCCCTCCGTGATGACGGCCCTCTTCGGCGGAGCTCCGGAACAGGCCCCAAGATGGGATCTCATGGATACAGAAAGTTGCGGCGGTGGAATTAGGTTTTTGGCTCCGTATCTGTTCGTTTGGGGGTACGTAGGTATATATAGGAGGAAGAAGTACATCGGTGGAGCTTCGGTGGGCCCACGAGGGTGGGGGGCGCGCTTGGGGGTATAGGGCGCGCCCCCTACTTCGTGCCCACCTCGAAGCTTCCTTGGCGTAGGGTCCAAGTCTCCTGGGTCATATTCGGTGAGAAAATCACGTTCTTGAAGGTTTCATTCTGTTTGGACTTCGTTTGATATTCCTTTTCTTCGAAACACTGAAATAGGCAAAAAAACAGCAATTCTGGGCTGGGCCTCCGGTTAATAGGTTAGTCCCAAAAATAATATAAAAGTGGAAAATAAAGCCCAATATAGTCCAAAATAGTAGATAATATAGCATGGAGCAATCAAAAACTATAGATATGTTGGAGACGCATCAGGCATCCCCAAACTTAATTCCTGCTCGTCCTCAAGTAGGTAAATGATAAAAAGAGAATTTTTGATGCGGAGTGCTACTTGGCATAATTTCAATGCAAATCTTCTTAATTGTGGTATGAATATTCAGATTAGAAAGATTCAAGACAAAAGTTCATATTGACATAGAGAATAATAATACTTCAAGCAAACCAACAAAGCAATTATGTTTTCTCAAAGTAACATGGCCAAAGAAAGTTCATCCCTACAAAATCATACAGTTTAGTCATGCTCCATTTTCGTCACACAAGAATGCTCTCATCATGCACAACCCCGATGACAAGCCAAGCAATTGTTTCATACCTTAATAATTTCAAACTCATAAACTTTCACGCAATACATGAGCATGAGCCATGGATATAGCACTATGGGTGGAATAGAATATAATGATGGGGGTTATGTGGAGAAGACAAAAAAGAGAAAGTCTCACATCAACGAGGCTAATCAATGGGCTATGGAGATGCCCATCGATTGATGTTAATGCAAGGAGTAGGGATTGCCATGCAACGGATGCACTAGAGCTATAAATGTATGAAAGCTCAACAAAAGAAACCAGTGGGTGTGCATCCAACTTGCTTGCTCACGAAGACCTAGGGCACTTGAGGAGGCCCATTGTTGGAATATACAAGCCAAGTTCTATAATGAAAAATTCCCACTAGTATATGAAAGTGATAACATGAGAGACTCTCTACTATGAAGATCATGGTGCTACTTTGAAGCACAAGTGTGGTAAAAGGATAGTAACATTGTCCCTTCTCTCTTTTTCTCTCATTTTTTTGGGCCTTCTCTTTTTTATGGCCTTTCTCTTTTTTTGGGCCTTCTCTTTTTTATGGCCTTTCTCTTTTTTATTCCTCACTTGGGACAATGCTCTATTGAATGATGGTGATCACACTTCTATTTGTTTACAACTCAATGATTACAACTCGATACTAGAATAAAGTATGACTCTATATGGATGCCTCCGGCGGTGTACCAGGATATGCAATGAATCAAGAGTGACAAGTATGAAAGAATTATGAATGGTGGCTTTGCCACAAATACTATGTCAACTTCATGATCATGCTGGCAATATGATAATGATGAATGTGTCATGATAAACTGGATGGTGGAAAGTTGCATGGCAATATATCTCGGAATGGCTATGGAAATGCCATAATAGGTAGTTATGGTGGCTGTTTTGAGGAAGATATAAGGAGGTTTATGTGTGAAAGAGCGTATCATATCACGGGGTTTGGATGCACCGACGAAGTTTGCACCAACTCTCGATGTGAGAAAGGGAAATGCACGGTACCGTAGAGGCTAGCAATGATGGAAGGGTGAGAGTGCGTATAATCCATGGACTCAACATTAGTCATAAAGAACTCATATACTTATTGCAAATATATACAAGCCATCAAAAACCAAAGCATTACGCGCATGGTCCTAGGGGGATAGATTGGTAGGAAAATACCATCGCTCGTCCCCGACCGCCACTCATAAGGAGGACAATCAAATAACACCTCATGTTTCAAATTTGTTGCATAACGTTTACCATACGTGCATGCTACGGGACTTGCAAACTTTAACTCAAGCACTTCTCAAATTCACAATTACTCTACTAGCATGACTCTGATATTACTACCTCCATATCTCAAAACAATTATCAACCATCCAACTTTTCTTAGTATTCAATGCACTCAAAAGAAAGTTTCACAAATCTTGAACACCAAGCATGTTATTATCAAGCAAATTACCATGCTATTAAGAATCTCAAAATAATTTAAGTGAAGCATGAGAGATCAATAGTTTCTTTAAAACAAAACCACCACCGTGCTCTAAAGATCTAAGTGAAGCACATAGAGCAAAAATTATAACGCTCAAAAGATATAAGTGAAGCACATAAAGCAAAACTACATAGCTCAAAAGATATAAGTGAAGCACATAGAGTATTCTATCAAATTATAATTCATGTATGGCTCTCTCAAAAGGTGTGTACAGCAAGGATGATTGTGGCACACTAGCAAACAAAGACACAAATAATACAAGACGCTCCAAGCAAAACACATATCATGTTGATGAATAAAAATATAGCTCCAAGTAAATTACCGATGGAAGTAGACAAAAGAGGGGATGCCTTCCGGGGCATCCCCAAGCTTTGACTTTTTGGTGTCCTTGGATTATCTTGGCGGAGAAATTGTTCCTACCACCCTTCATCCAACCTTACCCGTATGATAAACAATCACCTTTATTTACTTGCATAACATGGACAAATTCCACTTTACTTTAGTAGTTAGCAAACTTATCATCTGTACCCTTATGAAAAAACGAGTTAGTGGTGATGGTGTGCCTGCCATCTTGTAATACAGACCGTATGATCTATATCTGAGGATAGAAAGCAAACTATGATAATTTTACAAAAGATACCCGCACCTCTCTCCACATCATTATCTCCCGCAACCTCATTGCTCAGCAATTAAAAAAAGGAATAAGTCTCTGGAACAATCTAGCATGCATGGTGGCCGCTGCCGCTTGCCGGCACCGTCCATCCCCATGCCTCCGCCCATTCCGACCACCAGTCACCACCACGCTCCACTCCTCCTCGCCTTATCTCTCATCTTTCATTTTTTCGATGACATTCTCGAGATACCAGTTTTCCGATAAAATTCTTGAGATATCATTAGTTTTTACACATGGGATTACTCCTGCATGGGTCAATCACAACAGGTGTTCTGTAAAAAATGCATATTGATGTTCATGCAATGCACAAGAATCTTGCTTGTAATTATATAACGCAAATCACAAGCAGGAAGTAACATTTTTTGACACAACCACGTTAACATGGCCACGTAAATCACTAGCTAAAGTAAATACCATTATACTTATATCCCGATGCAAAAGGTTGAGTACATGTCCGAAGAGTAGAGTCGCACACACGCACTCTGTCTCTCAGAAACTCTCTCTCACACACACCAGTTACGTGACGCCCACTTAAGCAGACACGTATGTTACAATTTGTGCACCCGCGGGTACAGGTGATGCTGCGCATTTATTTAAGCCGGAAGGCGAACCCAAATAGTAGCTGCATTCATTCCCCTCCCGCTGCCTCTTCTCTGGGCGCTGTCGCCCGATAGCTATGGGCTGGCCGAAGGTAACAACATACACCATACTCCCGCCGGAGCGGCGCTTTAATATGGAAATTTTAGTGGTCATGCATGCATCTTTTTGTGCTAGCACTCCTATATAAGGGTTGACCGGTCGCTTCCCGCGGACATGCGCAGGCGGTGGAAGAGGAAGGAGAAGGGAAGTGGGCTGTGGAGTAACGTTTTTACCACAATTTCTTAGGAAACTGAGAGCAATAATTGAGTAGTTTTGCAAACTACCAGTACTACACCTGAAACTGTTCAAAACCTATACTCCCTTGCCAGCGCGCGCTTCCCGCGTGAAACGGTCTGCGTCGCCCTGGAGCATCAGTGCCGCGTTAATGCCCGGCCAGAGCGGAGGTGACCTCTCACTGGCGTTGGCTTTGAAGTGGCGCGACGGCCGAGAGAGCGCCGCTTCCCGGTGCATGCGACTGCTCCGCGTCGAGACTGGCCATAGGCCCTGTTTGGATCCATGGATTAGAGTTAGTTTGAGCTAGTTGGGGCTCAAATAGCCCTAAATTATCCAAGCATGAGGGTTTAAATTGGAGCAAGTTGCACCGAACCCACCAAAAAAACTATCCCACCCAAGAGGTGCTAACTGGAGATAGTTCTCATTGGGACCACCGAAAAATCACTTTTCTCTCTCCATGAAGTGCATTTATTGTCAATCTAACCCTGTCACCCAAACACCTCTTTGGCTACAGTTAGTTCAGGGTTAGTCATGAGTTAGTCTAACCTCTAGCTAAGTTAGAGTATCAAACAGGAGCAGTATAGGACATGCAAGTTGCTCAAAGCATACAGGCAAATTCGTACGTGAAAGGATTTTTTCTTTTTGAAAACGGAACGTGAAAGGATTTTTTAGAATGCTCTTGGCATGTCACTAACATGTGATAGTTAATCGACCTTAATAGACGGCAGGAACGCCAGCCCGCCGCACTTTGGTAGAGACGAGGAGGGAGAAGCGATATAGGCTGCTGGATTACTAGAGATAGGTGTTGCACGGAAGCCAAGAAATATGGTGATAGCGTGGGTTAGCCATGTACTAGTATGATACTACACTGGGTGGCCGTGTTTCGTACTCTTCCAGTCCACTGTGGAGATTATTGGTTAATTTTATATCGCTGAATAATATTAAATATTATGAGTGCAGACGCTCCACCACGAGGTTCCTTGCTCCTTCTCGGTCGTCTGGAATCTATGTTCTTCCACTCTATTTTTTTACGTGAGCTTTGTTCATCCTTTTGCCAACACGCGAGACATCTAGCATCAAGGTGCACGTGTTATGCAAGGATCGCTCCATCTATATGAAGAACACGTGGGACTGGAACTATGAGACGAACATGTACCCAGGAGTGGACGTACGAACCTGAGTAATGTAGTGCAGTAAGTGAAGTAGAAAGGCACAAATGGTATGAACATGCGTGGCATATAGGGTGTGTTTGGTTGCGTTCTCGTCTCAGCATAGTTGTTCCCTCTTCATGCATGCTCAACTCAACACCCCTCTTCATGCATGCTCTCTTCATGCATGCTTCTAGTGTATTTGTGCTAAACTAGTGTGGACTCATGCACCCTCCATACACTCTACCAAACACCCAAAAGTAGGTCGAGAAGGGAACTCTTGGGCGGCATTTGTCTCTTACTACGTACTACCACTAAATGTTGTACGTGCAATGCACGATGATGTTATGGAGTACATGCCTAAGTACTCTACTACTACTATATTAGTTGGAGGCACATATTAACTTTTATATTTGTTTATGTGTATGCCCCGAGACCTTCCAACTAGACGTGTCTTTGTCTCCAGGTCACACTTTGTATCGTTCATACCACTAAGTACTACTACGTGTGGTCTCCGACCCAGAATTGGAAGAAGTGGAGACGCTCTACCACGCTGTTTTTTATGCTGGGCTCTACCATGCTGTTCATGTCCCACTCCTTTCGCTGACGCGTGGGACATCCAGCACGTGCCGTGTTTGGCACTGTTCGTCGTAAGAGTTGAAACACTAGCATTCATCAGAAATAAAAAATAATTATAAATCGGCAGTGATACTATTTTTTTTGCGAACCAATCAGCAGTGATACTATACCACGCGGTTTCCTTGCTCCTCGATATCGGAAAGAATACTTCCGTTCGCCAACATGTGGGACGTCGACCATCCTAGTCCACTTGCCATGCACGCAGAACTCTAAGGGAGTCACCCAGGTCATCGCGCTGCAGTAACAATGACTAATGAGCCATCAAATCACAGGCCCACTTCTCACTTTGAAGTTGCTTGGACGAAGGAACCATCATGACTTCGTTGAATTCCGCTTCTTGAAGAAAACTACTGTACCCGCAGTACTGCTAGCTACAGTAGTTACTCCAACAGAGGCCTCCTTTCGTTCATAGGATAGGAATATGAAAATCATAGGAAGTGAGATGACATGCATCTGAATTCCTATAGAGAAAGAGATGCCATTTGATGCTTAGGATAGGAATTTTTCCATTTAGTCTAGGCTAATGTAGTGGTAATTTGCTCTAAAAACTACAGTAGTAACTAGTAGTACTGGTACATGCTCGTACTCAGACAGACACACACACACACACTAACTACTAGTAGTACTACTTCTCACATGCTGGCCAGACGCCGTCGTTCTCCTTCCCGGCTTTGTCGGCGACACCCCACCGTGCTTGGATCTCCGCCGACCTCTCCGCAGCAGCACGTGCGTCCTTTTCTTTCTTGCGGCGGCGGGCCTCTCTTTTCTTGAGTGCTTTCTGACTTTTCCGCTCCCTCTGTGCGGCTTTGGCCGCCTCTTGCTCTACCGCCCATTCGGCCTTGGTATCTTCAAATTCCTCCCACATAGTTGTGAGGTCGTGAGCGGCGATGAACTCGGCACGGCGGGATGCCATCGCTTCCCTACCATTTTGTGTGTGGTCGTGGGCGGCGAGGAACTCGGCGCTGCGGGATGCCGTCGCTGCATTACCGGTTAGTATGCGGCGCGGTGGCATGAACGACGCTTGGTGAGAGCTCTGGGGTGGAGTGGCCGGACAACCGTATAGTGCATTGGTTTGTCAAGAGCTCAAGGACAGAAGACGAAGCAAATTTGGATTCCCCTTCAATCCTGGTCATTTATTACCGAGTAAAATGCATTGGCGGTCATCGAACTTGTCTTGATAGCTCACTTTGATCATTGTATACGAGATATTGTGATTATACGGTCACTGGCTCAGCGTATAGCTCCGTATTTGTCTGGTTGACCAGTCAAACAGTCCGCATGCGCCTCATCAGCTCGTGTTCTTTATCTATCTACGCGGGCCTACCTGTCAATGGAGAAAGAAATACTGTAAAAACCAAAATTATGCTAGAGTCCGGACCGCTTCCGGAGCCCGCTCTCACTGCCCTGGCCCCTCAAGACGCCAGCTGCCCGCCGCATGCATGCATAGCAAGTAGTACTCCTTATGTGGAGGAGAGAGAGGCATTGACAAAGTCAAGGACTGGGCTCTGCAAGAGTCCGTCTCTACATGTGCTCCTAGGTATAAAAAAAGTAATTCTAAAAAAGGCATAAAAACAATTGTGTCTTAAAAAAGAAAGGTAAAAAACATTTGAGAGGAAATAGATAGAGAGAAAGTGAGAAAAAAGCGGTAACCTGGGCATTACATGAGGAAGGAGGGAGTGGTGCACATGCCAAGTTCACTGGGCTGCCGTGTTTCACACTCCTCCATCGTAATAGTGGAGACAATAGCTTTCATCAAAAATAAACAATGAATACTCGTTGCTCATCCTCTATATCGGAAAGAATACTTTCATTCGCCGACATGTGGGACGTCGACCATCCTGGTCCACCTGCCATGCACAAAATTATCCTGGTCTACCCCGGTCGTATCGTAGGCCCAACCTTTCCCACTGTTAGTTGTTCGGACAAAGGAACCATCATGACTTCGTTGAATTCCTATTCTTCAAGAAAACTTACTGTACCCGCAATACTGCTACCACACACGAAGACTGGACGGCACTGTACCACGTCATATCACTGAAACCCACTAGGCCAAACTAGCCCGCCTAGGTCATCTATTTTGGAACGGAGGGAGTACGTCTCTGCACTGCTATGATTTTGTGTTGCACGTCATATCACTGAAACCCACTAGGCCAAACTAGCCCTCCTAGGTCATCAATCTCTAAGCCTACAATTTTAGGAGCTAGGGCTATTGGTCGATCAACGAGGGATAAGTATAAGCGTACCACGAGCTCATCAGCCCCAACGTTTCTCTTTGGTGAGTGTTTTGCAAGTACTATAGCTCGCACAGTAGCTAGCCTACTAACACCAAGAATCATCAAACAAGCCCTGCTGATATGATAAACAGTTCAAACTTACATCTAATTATGCCATATATTACATCAAAAGCTGGTGAGGATACATCTGTTTCCATAACTCGGAGAGGGTTCACATGATTCATCGCATGATTCACTATCAAACAAAAGTAGCAAGATCCGCCCACATAAGACAGTGCACTAGCCCTAAGATGGTTTGATAACAGACATCGTTCTGGTAATTAAACACAGGGCAATGCAAACTACCCTGAAGGATTAGTGCGACCAACTATTTCTTGTCATCGATCTCTCGGGCAATGACCACAGCACGGACAGCGGCATGGGAATCGATTTCTGGGGCGATGTCCGCAGGACTGACCGCGACATCGGAATCGATCTCTGGGGCGATGTCCACAGGATGGACAGCGGCATCGGAATCGATCTCCGGGGCGATGCCAACAGGACGGGCCACGACATCGGAATCATCAAGGACATCCACCGGCACCTGCACAACCCTAACATATTAGAAAGCACATTGCAAATAATCAAAAACCACAACTATGGTAATAAGCCATTATTTTCTACCTTGTGTAGCTCACCGGGGGATCTCATCCCTCCGGGGGCCATCTCCTCGTCCTCGATGGGGGCCATCACCTTGCCAGGGGAATAATGCTTCTCAACGGCGACTGTCTCCTCAAACTCGGTCTTGAGCCTCACACAGGTGGCAATCAGAGTTCCTGGGGTAGTCACGGTGGGGCCCTTGCTGTTCTTCCAACTTTCTTTGAGGAGTTCGTCCGCCAATGTCCTCAACTCTTGGGCTAGTGCTTGTTTCTTGGAGTTCTTCGTCTCCATGGGTTGGCCCGCCAACATGGTCAACTCGTTGGTCGGTGCTCGCTTCCTGGAGATCGCTGTCTCCAGTGGGTTGTCCACCGGTAACTCTTTGCCTAGTGCTCCAGGATCCATCAATGAACTGACAAACAAAAAGCAATCGAAAGGAAACCACAATCGCAATGAAAACGGGAAAAGAATAGGATGTGAGAATCGGTCGGTGCTTCGCAAAAAGAAGATTCTTGGAATGAAAATATAGTAGCATAACTGATTCGCCCACCTTTCCTTCGTCGGTACAGAAGAAAAATGGCAGAAGCGAGTAGCCTGGAGTGAGGTTTTCTTCAAGAAAGGGAAGAAAGGGCTTGAACGGGCGTTCCAGTGAAATGATGGTTGCTTCGTCCAGTCTAACTTGGAGGCCACCTTACCACTGCTGGTAAAGGTGTGGGTTTTGTGATATGACGGGCCATGACGGCCACACAGGGGTGACAGGTGAGTCTCGACTGTAGCACCTCACTGTGATTTGCTGGATGGCACGCGGGCCCGGATGCTTTGAAATGTCCCGCATGTAGATAGAGCGGCTAGTCATATAGGAGTGCTCGATATTGTGCACCGCGACCAAGGCGGAGAGGAAAACGAGAGAACTACGTAATTAATGCATGAGTTTAATTAGGGTAGTTTTGTAAAGTACAAGATACATTCCTCCAATCTCAAAATGCCTTGGTTCATGAGATTTGAGATTTGAGCCCTATAAACCGGAAGGGAGGGAGTACTGCACACGGTGTAGTCTAGTCACTGGTTGAAATCTCTAGAAAGGCAAATACTCCTTTCCGGTTTATAGGGCTATACTACTCCCTCCATCTAGGTGTGTAAGTCATCTTACAAAAACCAAATAGTCCCAAAACACTTAGGCGCGGTGCATTAACTTCTACCTTGTTTCTTGTTTCTTGACATATCAACCAATAAGAGATGAGAGGTGTGCATGCTTTTAATGACTTGCAATGGTATTAATTAGCAAATAAACATTGGTGACCCCAGGAGGAAACGGTGCTAAGCGCGTGGACCTATGCAGAATGAGTATCAACCAATGGATAATGGAGTTTAATTGTTAAACAATAGCAATTTTGTCTCATGCAAGAGCCTGACTAGTACTCCAAGGAACCGCACCACGCGAGCGTTCACAACTGCCACGTTCGGGTTGCGCTTGGCTCTTCGCCTCTTCGAGAAGACGAACAATGATGATGTTACTCCTACTTCTACAGTATCGAATCCACTGCTGCATGTCCGTCCACCTCGTGCGCGAGGGATAGCAAAAGCTTCAACTTACTACTCCTGCCTTTGCGTCTATGTCAGGTGGGCCCAACAGGTGGTTGGCCCTCCTGTCATGCAGCCAAAGGCAGGTGCAGTTAAGGCACTGGAGCTCAGTCCGCAAGGGAGAGGGCATTGTAGTAATCAAATTTCTCGGTCTTGTATGAGTTGACGAAGATAGGGGTTGCTTGCTTGCTAGGGTTGCTCACTACGTATATATAGGCCGGAGCCTCCGCGCTTTCTTGCTAGGGTTGCTCTATTCACTCACTCTCATCCTCTCCAGATTTAAACAAGATAGGGGTAGTAACACTGTCTTTCTCGCTTCAAAAAACACTGGCTTTCTATCCTCACCGCTGGTTATAGATCCGGACGTATCCCCCTCCGCCGGTGAAGGGGAGGAGGGGCAGTGTTTAGGCCGTCGTTGACAGCGAGGGAGGAGACCCACTGCAGGCCGCACTATTATCTCTGGCCGAGCGCCGACGCGGGTGGTCCTCCTATCCCTTCGTCGTTTCCTGTGGGCGGATCTGGCCTCCCGCCGCCCACCTATCCACATCCCGACGACCTTCAGGTATATCTTCGTTCGAAACCTCCTTAGCTCTACTTCCCCAGCTCGCTACGTCGCTGCATGTGCATCATTTTCTACCTCTCAGCCCCTCTCGATCGGATGGTCCAACGTCACATATTTTTTTCTTCTACTATTAGAGGTAAAGCTACTTCATGGAGTCGAATCTTGTACTCCCTCCGTCCGAAAATACTTGTCATTGAAATGGATGTATCTAGATGTATTTTAGTTCTAGACACATCCATTTTGATGACAAGTAATTCTGGACGGAGGGAGTACTTGGTTCAAACAAGAAATAAAGTGGGGGTGGGGGAATTTAGTATGTACATCGGACTTGGTACAAACAGGAAGGAAAGGGGGTGAAAGTAGTACAGACTGGTCATCCAACCGGTCTCTTGGTCGAAAAGGGAAATATAGGGGTAACGCTGTACACAGTGGTATGACCAGGACTAGATTTGCTATCCACACATAGGAGTAGGTGGCTAGAGTGAACAAAAATGGGACCAACCCAGATATGTTTCTTGGATGTTTGTTTCTCGGGGTGCTGGACTGCTGGTGCACCCACTGTCCCATGCCCTTATACCAAATATTTAGGCTCCGTTCGGAATAAAGGGGCAGAAAACATAGGTCTTGATGAAAATAGAGGAATTGGAAAGGAATGTAGGTATAAATCTATGGAACAGCGAACCGGAGGAAACTCTCAAGAGAATGTGTTCGGATGGACTACAAAATGTATAGATTTGTTTTTTTAGAGTAGCATGCTCGGCAGTATGAGATGCTATTTGTTTATTCAGCTGCACAGTGACTACTCTTGTCCTCACCTCATGTACCACACATAGGTTGATTTTTTTATTCCGGCAAAAGAGCACAACAAACTGTCTAACGCATGGCAGCGAGCGCTTCCCTCGGGCTTCCGCCCAAAAAATGAGCAGCGCGTGGATGTTTCTAATCCTATGGAATCAGTACTACCAGACCAGCTTTCCTATGAAACACTATTCACCTTTCCCGTGTTCCAAACGGTTGGAAGGAAAGAATACCGTAGGAATTGTGTTCCTACGAAAATCCTGCACCAAACCTGTGAACCGAACGCAGCCTGAGCTGTTCTTAATCTAGTGTCCCTGGTAAAAATGAAGCCATGCCACTATTATAAGCCATGACAAGTTTAGCCAAATGTTTTTGCCTGTAATTGTTTGAGACTCTTACTGTTTCCTCTGTGCCTTTTTGTGCAAACAGGGATATCCAATTCACCTGGTTGCTGTTGTGACCTTTTGGTGCACTACACAAAACTCTTCTTAAAAGAAGTGACTTTTGTGCTGTTTAACTGGAATGTCAGAATGGAACAGTTGGTTCATTTTGGTGGAACTGCACCAAGGGAGATCTGTGTTCCAATCCTCATCATCCATATTGGCGCCATAACCTTCCTTTAGGTAAGAATGATATTTAATGCATGTGTTCATCTCTATTTTCCGACTGCCATGAGAAAATAATGTTGTTTTTACTAGTACACTTGTACTCCCTCACTGACAAAACCAATTCTGAATTAGAAGGCCAATCATGTACTTGGTTTCACCAACTGGTGAGGAGAAAGAGAAACAGAGCATGAAGAGGAGGAAGAAGAATAAACAGTGCCAAGGCGATCTTGCTGAAGCCAGAGGCCTCAGTCGAGGCCATTCAAGGGCTCCGGCAATGACTACCTTACATGTGAGACGATCCTCTAGGGAGCCCTTCCACTTCTGCTGTCTCACTTAATTAATTAGGAGTACTTAAGTACCACTAATTTATTACTGCCTAATTTTCTTGTTGGAGTTAAACAAATCTTTAGTAGGACCCTATGCTGAATCATGTACGTGTGTATGTTTGTCTATGGAGTTGAATCATGTGGTGGAGTAGGGAGGGAATATTATTAGTGTCATGACATAATAGTGCTATTGTTTTGCATGTCAATTTATTGCCATTGGTTCAATGAGGCAATGTTTTGCGTATTGTCCATCATGAATTTGATGCTACTGGTTGAGTAATATGCTAATGTCTTCCTATCCTTTCTCACTAAGCTAATGAAGGTTTCACCTTGTTCCTACTTGTGCAAACATGGATCATGTTGTGCCAATCATACATTAAATGGAACTACACAAGACAATACAATGAACTGTATCCCAGCCAGTGCTTTAACTCTGCTGGAAGTTCTTGATAATCTTTCGATATAATCTCAGCACTGGTAAACAAGAGTGATTTCAACCATACATTTGAAGTGCACAAAAATATATACTATTGTGTGATTCCAGTGAGTGCTTTCTCATCTCTTATGGGACTACATGAATAAGCTTTTTTTCTCAGGTTGGTACGGGCCTAAGGCCATCATCCATATTAGTTTGCTGTCATCTCTATTTCTATCGTGCTACTGTCATGAGAAACTCCTTTATCTTTGCACGTTAAAGTTTTGCAACCTATGATAAATGGCAATGCTTTGAGTGTTGAGTTGAGCTAATTGGCACTGATTAAATAAACTAATACCTCTCTTTAAGCAAGACTACTATGTTGCTAACTTTACCCATTAAGATAATGAGGGTGCTTCTATTTGTTAGTGTATGTTTCATAAACTAGTCCCACTACTACAGTAATCTCAATCTCTCAATATATGTGCCAATAGGGATGCTCGATTTTGGTGGAACTGCACAAAAACATTGGGTGCTTCATTGCCTCGACAGCTTCCGTCCTTTCCTGTCAGTCGCTAAACTCCGCATGCTTTGGGTGGTTCATTTTCTCAACCGCCTCCTTTTTCGTCTTCAATGTAGAATTTTGGAGAGATACAGGACCAAGATGAGCCAGTAAACTGGTTGGATGAAAGTAGTGGCCAAGTTGCTCAAACCTCGCTCGGCACGAGGCCACTATTTGAGGATAAACCTACAAGCAAAGTTCAGATTGTCTGTGCTGCCTCTTATGTACTCAAAAGTTTACTCGTACAAGAACTAATTTTAGCAAGAAGTACCTCCGATTGAACACCATTTACCAGTCTGTACCCCTGGTAATTAAAGTTCGTCCATGGATCATATTGGCTATGATCTCAATCATTTGGATGCATAAACATACTGAACATGTGTATATCTGGATCCTTTTGTAAATTATGTATGAATATTGTCGTGTGATCTATCAATCATTTGGATGCATAGATATGCTGAGCTTGTGTATATATGAATCTTTTGAGTTGTTGATTGTGAATGTTGGCTATGGATATGAACATGTCCTGTGAACCTGAGTTTGATATGAATGTTTACCTTTTCTGTTGTATTTGTGTGTGAACTTGTTAGTATGCCTACTGTGGGGTATAAAACGCAGGTCTCTTATAAAAGTAATGATGTGTCCAATTTATGTTTTCCCTTCTAACCACATTATATATATTTATATTATTATTATTACTATTATCATATATTTTATAGAGACTTATATATACATTATAAAAACATCCCAACTTATAAAAGTAAATGTTTAACAGAAGTTGGTAAGGAAAATCCTGGTTGTTTTTGACTCACAGGAAAGGAAAATCTTGGTGATTGCGTACAAAAGCTTGCGAAGATTTTAAGGACCAATTTAATAATAACGCGCTCATTTTTATTTTGAGAAATAACTCGCTAATTTCTTTATTATATATATAAAAAATGTGCCTCTTTGGTTTATTCCTTGATATTAATTGCTCCTTCTAACATAACATTATACTCCCTCCGTCCGAAAATACTTGTCATCAAAATGGACAAAAAGGGATGTATCTAAAACTGAAATACATCTAGATACATCCCTTTTATCCATTTTGATGACAAGTATTTCCGGACGGAGGGAGTATATGTAACAAGCCCACCTAATACGTGTATTTCAAGGAACTGCAAATGGGCTGGGATTTCTTAGAAAATGTAAATGGGCCTGATTGACGCGAAATTATTTGTTCACCCAGCCCAGCAAATGGACTGTACATTCTAGAAAACATGGGTTAAATATATGCGACATTTTTGCAGGCTGACATGTGGGCCAATAGGTCGAAGCCTACGCAGGGCGTTGTCAACTTGGTCAACAAATGATTGTGTCATCCACAGCCATTGGATTTATATCCAACGGCCGGCATGCACCTTCAATCTCTCGTCTTCTTCCTCCAGCGTTGCCAGGACCACCTGGTCCGGCCTCCGGCGGCTAGCGGCTCTGCTTAGCACGCATCGCTGCGAAGCGCTACCCCATCGCCGGCCAGGCTATCCCTCCACCCCTCGACACCTCCTGTTATTCTCCACAGACTACAGCCCCACGCCGCAACAGAACCAGTTATAACCCTTCTCCTCCTCTCAATCTGCGACTCCACTGCCGCGTTTTCCCATCTCCGAGTCGTTCCCGTCCGGGGCCTCGCCGTCGTCCACCGCCTCGCTGCATTCGGTGCGGCATGGTCAACAAACGAGAGTCATCGGAAGAGGACTTTACGTGGAGAGCCTGATGGCTGGGACCCACGAGGTCCATGGTCGCACGCAAGGTAAGTTCCTCCTTATTAAGATGAAAAAAAATGTTTCCTCCACCTGATAGCTGGGACCCACCGGCTGTATCTTCGCATGGAAGGAAGTGCCTCCTTGTTTTGCGAAAAAAAATTATTCATCCTGCTTTGACAGCTGGGACCTGTCAGATTTGCTGACTGACTTGTGGGCCTACTAAGCGGACGTGTACGCACAGCTTTGTCAACTTAATCAACAAATGATTCTAGTAGCTAGACCATTGGATGTTAATCCAACAGCCGTGCTCCTTCTTCAACCTCTGTTCTTGCTCCTGTCTCTCATGGGCGGCACCGCGGCTGTGCTGCCGCGCACCCGAACCGGTGAAGTTTCCCACTCCTCTCCATCCGCGACTCCACTACAGCTTAATAAATAGTAACGTATTCGGTTTTAGCCCAGTTTTCCGTAGATTAACCAGGCAATTCTCTTCTTCTTAATTAATCGACGAGGCAATTCTTTTGCCTCTGTTTCGAAAATAAATAAATAGTAACGTCTAACTGAGCCAGTTAGTTAGATGCGTACACTTGGTGTAGTAAGATCTTTATTTAGTTTGATGCATACACTTGCTCTTTTTGGTAGCCCTTTTGCAATGATGGCTGATGTTTGGTTTGGAAGAGAGAGCTGCGTCTTCACTCTTCTGGCCTGCTTACTGCTTCTGTTGCACCCCCAGCCCTAGTTGCTGCTGCTGCTGTTTTCAATGTACAATCAGTAGTATATTTCGTCTGTAGGTTGAATACATGTGTTGTTAGAATGATAAACACAATGTTTTTGAAGTCGTTGCATGGTTCGATCCTTTTGTGCCCCGTACCGTACGCAGCGCATACTATTTATTGTACGGAACACATTTTTTTGAAACTCGGAACACATTTTCCACTTGTTGATAAGATGCAGCCCACTGATGAAGGCCCAATAGAGAAGCCTATAATTAACTGGAAGGGAGGCTCTCACATGAATCCGCCCCAGGTACATGCTCATGGTCCCCTAAACATAAATAAATAAATAAATAAATAAAGCTAAATGCTCATGCACCAGTTCTTTGGGAAAATAGGTAGCCCAGTATTTCTTTTTGAAGAATACCCAAGCTAGGCCTATTTGTTTTCTCCGAATTACTGGGCTGCAAATCTTTCAAGACGAGGAGGGATGCATTTCGGCCTGGCTTAAGAGTATGGTCAATGTCTGTTAAAAGTAATATCAAAAGGGGTTGAAAATTCCAAAAAATTTATAGCAAATGGATATAAGTTTCTTTTTTTTGTTTTTGTTCTTCACTGATATCTTATATGTATTTCATTGGATTTAACATGACATAGTACTAATTTATTTTTAAATTTGTGTTAGTATGGCTATTAATTTTTGGATTAAGAATATTTCGTTCCCCAGCAAAAATTTGCGAATTTCCAAAATTTCCCACATATTTAGTTAATTTTTTGACCCTGGTACTGACCAGAAAATGGCCAGCAATTCTAAAAATGGAAAACGGGCTGCAATAAATTCCATATGAATTAGAAAATGAGTAAAAAATATAAAAATAATAGAAAATGGGTTGTACACGTCACAGATTTTGAGGCTGACTTGTTTACGCAAGGCTTTGTCAGTGAACACACGATTCTAGCAACAGTTAGTGTTGGATGTCCATCCAACGGCTGACGTGCTTCTTCAGTCTCTGATCTTCCTGCTCCAGCCGCCTAAACTAGCACCGGCGGGACTGCCTGCTCCCTCCTCTTGTGGCCCGCTGTGATGCCGCGCAGGCTTCCCTGGCCCACCCTACTCCCTCTGCTGGCCTGGCCGCACACGATCAACTGCCTCCTTATTACGCGAAAAAATGATTCCTTCCACTGACATCTGTGGCGCACCGGTTGGGAGGCTGACCTGTGGGCCTACTAAGTTGACGCGTACGCATGGCTTGTCAACTTAGTCAACAAACGATTCGAGCAACAGTAACCGTTAGATTTGAATCGAACGGCCCTGCTGCTTCTTCAATCGCTGCTCTTCTTGCACCAGCCGCCCAAACCAGCGCCGAGGAGACCGCCTGCTCCTGCCTCCAGTGGCCGGCTGTGCTGCCGATGAGGCCTCATCGGCCCCTACTACTCCCACCGCTAGCCAGGCCCTGCGGCGATGGCAGCCTCACACCGCAACCGAACCAGTGAACCCTCGTACTCCTCTCCGCGTGGGCATCCACTGCCGCATCTTACCCGGCTCCGTGTCGTCCCCCTCCTAGGCCTTGCCATCGTCCACTGCCTTGGTGCTCTCGGCGTGGCGTGGTCAACGTGGTCAACGACATTCCATCGGAAGAGTACTATACGTGGAGAGGCTGACAGCTGGGTCCACGGCCACAACCCAGTTTTTTTGTGATTTGCCAAGTAAGTCGCTTTGTCAGGCCTGTTGGGCTGCAAATCTTTCAAGACGAGGAGAGCTTTCATTCGGCTGGCCGAGAAAATGGCCCATCAGTAATGAGAAATGGGCTGTACATTTTTAAAACACATCAAACCGACAATTAGTTTCAAATATCTTTTTTTCATTTCGAGATTTGGAATTACATTAATTTTTATGCGTGGAGAATTTGTTGGATTTTATATTGATATACATTTATTTTTAAAATCAGTTTGAATGTGAGTCAAAATTTCGGGATTAAAAACAGTTCGGACCGCACCGAAATATGCAAAATTTCGTATAATTTTTTAACCGTGGCCACAATATGGGCTGTAATGCTAACAAAGAGAATATGGGCTCCAAAAAAACCTTAATAATTAGCAAATGGGCTGTAAATTATTAGAAATAATGGTAGATGGACTGTATGCTGTTTTCCACAGATTTAAGGCTTTCCTAAAAAAAGGTTGACGCACAAGCAGTGACTGTTGGATGGCCATCCAACAGCCGTCGTGCTTCTTCAATCTCTGCTCTTCCTGCTCCAGCCGCTCAAACAGGCGCCGGCGGGACTGCCTGTTCCCTCCTCCCCATGGCCGGCTCTGCTGCCGCGCAGGCCTCACCGCCCCACCGTACTCCCATTGCTGGCCTAGCCAGCCCTCTACTCACCCACACCTGCTGTTATTCTCCGGCGATGGCAGATGAACCAGTAAACCCTCGTACAGTTGTACTTCCCTCCGCGTGGGAAACAACTGCCGAGTCTTCCCTGCCTCCGTGTCGTTCCCTTCCTAGGCCTCGCCGCCGTCCACCGCCCTGGTGCTCTCGCACGGCCTGGTCAACGTGTACAACGACCGACATGCATCTGAAGTGGACTTTACATGGAGAGGCCGACAGCCGGGTCCACGGCCGCACGCAAGGAAATGCCTCCTTATTACACGCAAAATAATGATTCCTCCACCTGACATCAGGGACCCACCGAAAGGGCCTATGTATTTCATGAAAAAAACGTTACCGCCGCTGACAGCTCGGACCCACCAGCTATATCTTCGCATGCAAGGAAGTGCCTCCTTATTATGCACAAAAAAATGAATACTCCCCGTGTTAGCTGGGACCCAGTATAGTGGCAGGCTGACTTGTGGGCCTACTAAGTTGACGGGGACGGAGGGCTTTCTCAACTTAGTCAATATGCACGATTCTAGCTCCAGTGACCGTACGATGTCCATCCAACGGCCGTAGTGCTTCTTCAACCTCTGGTCTTATTGCTCCAGCCGCCCAAACCAGCGCCGGTCGTGCCTCGTGCTCCTGCCTCCCGTGGCCAGCTGCGATGCGGCGGAGGCCTCATGCCCCTTACTACTCCCACCGCTGGCCAGGCCATCCCTCTACTCACCCACACCCCCTGTTATTCTGCAGCGACGGCAGCCTTACACCGCAGCGAACCAGTGAACCCTCGTACTCCTCTACGCGTGGGCATCCACTGCCGTGTCTTCCCCGGCTCCGCGTCATCCCCTTCCTAGGCCTTGCCGTCGTCCACCGCCCTGGTGCTCTCAGCGCGGTGTGGTCAACGTGGTCAGGGAACGACTTCCATCGGATGTGGAGAGGCTGACAGCTGGGTCCATGGCCGCAGCAAGGAAGTGCCTCCTTATTACATGCAAAATAATTATTCCTCCACCTAACAGCGGGGACCCATCGGACAGGCCACCGTATTTCGCCCCCCCTAACTGCTGGGACCCACCAGCTACATCTTCGCACGCAAGGAAGTGCCTGACAGTCGGGACCCACCTGGTCGAAGCGTACGTAGCGTTGTCATTCTGGTCGCGAACGTGTACGCACATATATACTGGTGGATGTAGAGGCGCGCACGTGTCGTAGTAGAGGCGGCCAGGGTGCAAGAAAGAAAATACGGCCATGTATGTGTACATACAGGCGGGGTCTCGAACGCCTACTCGTGCATACGTACGGCCAGGGCTCGTGTACATGGCTGGGTCGGAACGGAGAAACAACGTCGTCGTCGTGTTCATGGGGAGGCAATGGAATGCGCCGTGTTCATGGGGAGGCAACGGAATGCGTCGTGTTCATGGGGAGGCAACAGAATGCGTCGTGTTCATCGGGATGGCTTGGACGGAACAGGCAATGGAAACGAGGCCTGGCGTACCGCAGAACGGAGGAAACGGCCTTGTGTTCGACCGACCACGTTCGAAACGGGATCCTGTTCATCGGGAGGGGTCTGGCGTATCGCAAAACGGAGGAAACGGACCTCCTACGGTCGAAACGGGGGTCCTGTTAATCGGGAGGGGTGTGGCGTACCGCAAAACGGACAAAACGAACTTGTGTTGGAGCGCTATGGTCGAAACGGGGGTCCTGTTCATCGGGAGGGGTGTGGCGTACCGCAAAATGGGACTCCACAGGATACTGTTCATCTCCACCGTCGACCCCCTCCAGCCTCCACGAGCTACTATTCATCCACCGTCGACCTCCTCCAGCCTCCACCTGCGACTATTCATCCACGGGCTCCTGTTCATCCAGCCTCCACCGCGCGCTACTCCACCGGCTACTTTTCAACCAGCCCTCTCCACGGGCTCCTGTTCAACCACCCCTCCACGGGCTACTGTTCATCCTGCCCTCCACCGTATACTGTTCATCTTGCCCTCCACGGGGTGGTCCTGTTCATCCAGCCCTCCACGGGGTCCTGTTCATCCAGCCCCAACCGGCTCGATTGATCGGGGTCCTGTTCATCCACAGGCAACACCACGGGGTCCTGTTCATCCACCCCCACCGCAAACTGTTCATCCAAACCCCCGCAACACTCACTGTTCATCCAGAGGCAGCATTGACCGGCTTCAGTTAGCAGCAGTAGCGAAGGAATCGCTCGATCGGGTTCAGTTAACAGCCATCGATCGATCGCTCGGGTTCAGTAACGCGTAGCCTGCAGTGCAATCGCTCGGGTTCAGTTAGAGCCCAACGCCTCGCTCGGGTTTAGTTAGAGCCAACGTGAGGGAGTCTCGGATTAGGGGGTGTTCGGCTAGCCAGACTATACCTTCAGCCGGACTCCTGGACTATGAAGATACAAGATTGAAGACTTCGTCCCGTGTCCGGATGCGGCTTTCCTTGGCGTGGAAGGCAAGCTTGGCGGTGCGGATATTCAAGATCTCCTACCATTGTAACCGACTCTATGTAACCCTAACCCTATCCGGTGTCTATATAAACCGGAGGGTTGTAGTCCGTAGGACATCAACTCCATATACAACAATCATACCATAGGCTAGCTTCTAGGGTTTAGCCTCCTTGATCTCGTGGTAGATCTACTCTTGTACTACCCATATCATCAATATTAATCAAGCAGGACGTAGGGTTTTACCTCCATCAAGAGGGCCCGAACCTGGGTAAAACATCGTGTTCCCTGCCTCCTGTTACCATCCGGCCTAGACGCACAGTTCGGGACCCCCTACCCGAGATCCGCCAGTTTTGACACCGACATTGGTGCTTTCATTGAGAGTTCCTCTGTGTCGTCGCCTTTAGGCCCGATGGCTCCTTTGATCATCAACAACGATGCAGTCCAGGGTGAGACTTTTCTTCCTGGACAAATCTTCGTCTTTGACGGCTTCGCTCTGCGGGCCAACTCGCTTGGCCACCTGGAGCAGATCGAAAGCTACGCCCCTGGCCATCAAGTCAGGTTTGGAAGCTTAAACTACATGGCTGACATCCACGGAGACTTGATCTTCGACGGGTTCGAGCCACGGCCAAGCGCGCCACACTATCTCGAGGGGCATGATCTAGCTCTACCTCCGGACAGTGTCCTGGAGACCGCACACGCATCGGTTCTGACCCCTAACTCGGAGCCTATTGCGCCAATCAAGGACGAGCGGTTGGACGTCACCTCGGGGGCTGCGATCTCAAAGGCGATCGAGCCGAACGCTAGCCCCGCACTCTGCCGGACCCGTGACTCCGAGGATCCAGACTCCTCCCCGGACTCCGAACCCCCCGCACCCCTGCCAATCGAATCCGATTGGGCACCGATAATGGAGTTCACTGCCACAGACATCTTTCAGCACTCGCCTTTTGGCGACATCCTGAATTCTCTTAAGTCTCTCTCTTTATCAGGAGAGCCCTGGCCGGATTACGGTCAGCGAGGGTGGGATACGGACGATGAAGAAATTCAAAGCCCACCCACCACCCACTTTGTAGCCACTGTCGACGATTTAACCGACATGCTTGACTTCGGCTCCGAAGACATCGACGGTATGGACGACGATGTAGGAGACGAACAGGAACCAGCACCTGTAGGGCGCTGGAAGGCCACCTCTTCATATGACATATATATGGTGGATATTCCAAAAGATGGAGATGGCGATGGAACAGTGGGGGATGACACCCCCAAGAAACAGCCAAAGCGCCGGCGTCAGCGGCGCCGCTCTAAATCCCGCCAAAGCAAAAACGGTGATTCCGGCACGGGAGATAATACTACCCCGGATAGCGCCGAAGAACACCCACCTCAGCAAGATTCGGCACAGGAAGATGGAGAAGCCAGCCCTCATGAGAGAGCGGCAGACCGAGAGGTCGAGGATGATAACTATACGCCTCCCTCCGAAGATGAGGCAAGCCTCGATGACGAAGAATTCGTCATACCATCAGACCCCGCCGAACAAGAGCGTTTCAAACGCAGGCTTTTAGCCACGGCAAGCAGCCTCAAGAAAAAGCAGCAACAGCTTAGAGCTGCCCAAGATTTGCTAGCTGACAGATGGACTGAAGTCCTTGCGGCCGAAGAGTATGAACTCGAATGCCCCTCCAAGAGTTACACAAAGTGCAGGCCGCTACCCCGATCAGAGGAGGAAGCACCTACATCACCAGCACATGACATGGCAGACCGACCACCTCGCGGCCGCGACAGAGAGGCCTCTCGGTCCTCCACCCAAGCCATGCCCCGATCCGCTCAACTAAGGCACGGGAAAATGTGCCAGACCTGCAAGACATACTGGAGGATAAGGCAAGACAAACAAGATCGATCTACGGATCGCGCAGGCGCCCTATGGCACGTGACGATGATCTTCACTCCGGATACAACAAATCCGGCCGGGCCGAACACAACAAACATAGCTCTTCCGAGCTGCGTCGTGATATAGCCCAGTACAGAGGCGCCGCACACCCGCTATGCTTCACGAATGAAGTAATGGATCATAAAATCCCCGAGGGTTTCAAACCCATAAACATCGAATCATACGATGGCACAACATATCCGGCGATATGGATCGAGGATTATCTCCTTCACATCCACATGGCACGCGGCGATGATCTACATGCCATCAAATACCTCCCGCTCAAACTTAAAGGACCGGCCCGGCATTGGCTTAACAGCTTGCCAGCAGACTCAATCGGTTCTTGGGAGGACCTGGAAGCCGCATTCCTCGACAACTTCCAGGGCACTTACGTGCGACCACTGGATGCCGACGACTTAAGCCACATAATTCAGCAGCCAGAGGAATCGGCCAGACAATTGTGGACACGGTTCCTAACAAAGAAAAACCAGATAGTCGACTGTCCGGACGCAGTGGCCCTAGCAGCCTTCAAGCATAACAGCCGCGACGAATGGCTTGCCCGGCACCTGGGACAGGAAAAGCCAAAATCTATGGCAGGCCTCACGACACTCATGACCCGCTTTTGCGTGGGAGAAGACAGCTGGCTAGCTTGCAGTAACAACTTATCAAAGAACCCTGGTAACTCGGATACCAAGGACAAAAGTGGCAGGACACGTCGGAATAAGCAAAAACGCCGCGTTAGCAGTGACAGCAATGAAGACACGGCAGTCAATGCTAGATTCAAAGGCTATAAATCCGGTCAGCGGAAAAAGCCATTCAAAAAGAATACTCAGGGCCTGTCCAGTTTGGACCGAATACTCGACCGCTTGTGCCAGATACATGGCACCCCCGAAAGGCCAGCCAATCACACTAACATGGATTGTTGGGTGTTCAAGCAGGTAGGCAAGTTAAGAGCCGAAAACAAAGACAAGGGGCTGCTCAGCGACGACGAGGAGGAGCCCAAGCCGCCGAACAACAATGGACAGAAGGGCTTTCCCCCACAAGTGCGGACGGTGAACATGATATACGCAACCCACATTCCCAAGAGGGAGCGGAAGCGTGCGCTACGGGACGTATACGCGATGGAGCCAGTCGCCCCAAAGTTCAACCCATGGTCCTCCTGCCCGATCACTTTTGATCGAAGGGACCATCCCACTAGCATCCGTCATGGCGGCTTTGCCGCATTGGTTCTCGACCCAATCATTCTCGGATTTCATCTCACAAGAGTCCTCATGGACGGTGGCAGTAGCCTGAACCTGCTTTATCAGGATACAGTGCGGAAAATGGGCATAGATCCCTCAAGGATTAAGCCCACAAAAACGACCTTTAAAGGCATTATACCAGGTGTAGAAGCCAACTATACAGGCTCAGTAGCACTTGACGTGGTCTTCGGATCCCCGGACAATTTCCGAAGCGAAGAGTTAATCTTCGATATAGTCCCGTTTCGCAGTGGCTATCATGCCCTGCTCGGATGAACCGCATTCGCAAAGTTCAATGCGGTGCCGCACTATGCATATCTCAAGCTCAAAATGCCAGGCCCTTGAGGAGTAATCACGGTCAACGGAAACACCGAACGCTCCCTCCGTACGGAGGAGCACATGGCGGCTCTCGCAACGGAAGTACAAAGTAGCCTTCTTAGGAAATTCTCCAGTCCGGCCGTTAAAAAGCCAGACACTGCCAAGCGCGCCCGGAGTAACCCATAGCAGGACCGCCTGGCACACTCTGAGCAAGCGTAGCAATGCGGCCCCAACCCCAGCTCTCGCGACATAGCGAAACCAGTACCTCGCGTACATAATTACGCCCTTGAAATACCATGGGCACAGGGGAATGGGCACAATAACGGCACACCCAAAATATGGCTTAAAACGTACTAGGGGCTGTCGGATTCTTTTTTCTTACTTTCAGGACTCCATACTTCGGACGACCTGTTCGGCAATTCGACTGCCGCACAAACGATGCAAGATCCAGGGAGGCAGACAAGGCATGCCGCATTATGGAACTCCCAGGTGGTCTCTGTTACGAGTGGTATACCTGTTTTAAATACAATTCCGCGGCCTGCCCCTGGTCAGGACATACTAAATAGTCGAATATCTTTTGCTTATCACACTATTTGTATCGTTCGGCTTTGATAAATAGCCTCTCTATAAACAATGCATAGCTTTCTGTCTATTTTTTGCATTATCTTCTTTTCACATATATGTTTATTAAATGATATGATTGCACCCGTACACCATGGTACGGCAAACACGCCAGGGGCTTCAGTACCCCTCATAATGGTGTGAGAAGTCCGTACACTTTCACAAGTGCGGCACCCCGAACTTATATCATTATATGCATCGGCTCCGAATCATGATTTGGGTCAATAGTTGGGTTTGCCCGGCTCCTATGTTTTGGTGCCTTACGTTCCGCTATATCGGCTAAGGTAGCACTAGGAGAACCACTGCGATTGTGCTCCGGTTCAGCTGGGTTAAGCACCTCAGTGGAGAAAGCTAAAACTGACTGTCATGATGTGGCGAGAGACCGGTCGCTGTTTGAGAGGTTTTTCGAGTCCCTAAAGGCTTATGCCGCTTCGAGCGAGGAGCTGGCTTTGTCCGGCCAAGGCGTGGATAGCGCCCCGAACTCGGTCTTCCGAACTAGGGGCTTCGCCGAAATTTAAAATTATATAGTTCTATGGCTAAGTGAGAGTGTTCAAGCATTATAGTCCGATTGCCTGGTTCGTTGTGCTGAGCGCCTCCCTCGAAGGACCCAACTATGGGAAAAAGAGCGCTCAGGTTTATCCCGAACACCCCAGCACTAGTGGCATGGGGGCAGAAGCGAACGATTGGCCATCTCTCAATTTTTGATAAACGACCGCACAGAAAGTAATATTTTAAATTCAATAAGCATTGCTTAGCGCATATGAACAAGTTTTCAGCGCACAGGATAAACACGAGCGAGTTCATTCAAAAATCACATCCTTGGTACATTCATCCGCCACAAGGCAGGCACCTGCAAGAACATCCTTATAGTAGTTCTCGGGCTTGCGATGCTCCTTCCCCGGCGGCGGCCCGTCCTTCACAAGCTTCTCACCGTCCAGCTTACCCCAGTGCACCTTTGCACGGGCAAGGGCCCAACGGGCACCTTCGATGCAGACGGAGCGCTTGATGACCTCAAGCCTCGGACATGCCTCCACCAGCCGCCGCACCAGCCCGAAATAGCTCCCAGGCAGGGCCTCTCCGGGCCACAGCCGAACTATGAAGCCCTCCATGGCCTGTTCGGCCGCCTTGTGGAGCTCGACCAGCTGTTTCAGCTGGTCGCTCAAGGGCACAGGGTGTACGGCCTCAGAATACTGAGACCAAAACACCTTCTCCGTCGAGCTACCCTCTTCAGCTCGGTAGAATGCGGCGGCGTCGGATACGCTGCGGGGAAGATCTGCGAATGCCCCTGGAGAGCTCCGGATTCGGGTAAGTAACAAGTAGTTCACTTTTATATTTCTGCTTTGCATAAAGAATGCCTTACCCGCTGCTATCTTCCTCATCTCCTCCAACTCTTGGAGGGCCTTTTGGGCTTCGGCCTTGGCAGACTTGGCAGCCTCTAGGGCCGTCGCAAGCTCGGATGCTTGCGCCTTCGACTCAAGCTCCAAACTCTCATGTTTTTTCATGAGAGCCTGAAGCTCTTGCTGCACCTCGCCGACCTAAGCCCCAAGTTTGTCTCGCTCGGTGCGCTCCGCGGCCGTTTTCTTTTCGGCCTCAAACAACGCCTTCTTAAGGGTCGCCACATTAGTCGTGGCCCCTACAATAAGCAGTACAATCCTGTTATTCTTTTTGCAATCAAGCCTTTTTATAGGCACTTTTTCTATAAGGTATTTCTTACCGTCTTTCTCCTCGAGCCGCCGCTTGGCAAGGCCGAGCTCTTGCTCGGTCCGCTCGAGGTCCTGCTTCAGGACACCCACCTCCGCAGTCAGTGCGGTGGTGGATAGCAGCGAAGCCTGCATACGCATATTGACTCTTTTTTTAGACTCCTGCGAAATTTAATAGATCCTCTATTCGGCTTTTCTTTACGAACGCCAAACAGAGCATCAGGGGCTACTGTCTATGCGGTAATATTTTTACATATTTTTACTTACCTCGAAGCCTGTTAGAAGGCTAGCGCAAGCTTCAGTCAGTCCGCTCTTGGCGGACTGAACCTTCTGGATCACCGTACTCATAATAGTACGGTGCCCCTTGTCGATGGAAGCGTCGTCAAGCACCTCTAGCAGATTGTCCGGCACCTCCAGTTGGACGGAGGCCGCCGGCTCAGAAGGCTTGCTCCTCTTGGAAGGAGTTCGCCTACCGCGGTCCGGAACTGTGGAAGATTCCGGCGCGGTGTCCGGCACAAAGCCGGACTTGTAGCCCTGGGGAGCCTTATCCCCCTCACTCCTGGAGTCCGGGAGGTTGCCTTGCGGCTCCTCTGGGACCACCTCCTCCTGCCCCGGGGCTTGTCGCGACGCCACTTCGGCGTCGTCTGCAGTGCGGGGAGAGACAGCGGGCAGAACTGAGTTCACATCCGACGAGTCCAGGGAGCCGCCCGATGATTCGTCGAATTCGGCCCGGGGCGGACTGTATAATTATATTTGACATTAGGGAAAGCTGTGCAACAAAGGAACATCATGAGTTACTTTGATATCCGAACTTACGATTTCGCCGGACGCTTGGCCCTATTTGGCCACTCCTCTTTGCCCTCTTCGGCGTCGGGGGCGTAGTCCGGCGGAGGGGTCTTCCTTTTCCTAGACCCCTCGGCCTCCCCCGTTGGGGCGGCCTTCCTCTTCTCTCCTCCCTCTGCTGGGAGGGAGAGTTTTCTTCTTCCTCCTCCTCATTTTCACGGGAGGAGGGCGTCCCGGACTCGTCAGATGACGAGTCCGACACCACCACGTTGCGGGCACTCTTTTGAGTCCCCGTGGTCTTCTTCTTCTTGGCCTTCTTCTCCGGCACCACATAAGGCGCCGGAGCCAGCAGCTTCACTAGTAGAGCTGGGGCTGGGTCTTCCGGCAGTGGAGCCGGACAGTTAATCAGTCCGGATATCGCCCGCCAAGCCTGTCAAAGGTAAGGGAGTTTAGATCCCACATAGAGTCAAACTATGAAAAAAGCTTAACATCCTGTAAAAGGTGTAGATGGCTTACCTCGCTAGCGTGACGCTGCGAGCTGTATCCACGGTCCTCGGAAGCGGATGCGGGAGCCTCGGCGCCCTTGAATAGCATCTTCCAGGTGTCTTCGTACGTCGTGTCGAAGAGCCTGCTGAGGGTTTGATGCTGCGCCGGGTCGAACTCCCACATATTGAAATCCCGTTGTTGGCACGGGAGGATCCGGCGGACGAGCATAACCTGGATTGCATTAACAAGCCGGATTGGCTTGTTCACCAGGGACTGGATGCATGTTTGCAATCCGGTCACCTCTTTTTTGTCACCCACGACAGGCCCGTCTCTTTCCAGGACATAAGCCGCGTGGGGGGTCCGGATCGGAACTCGGGGGCTGCGGTCCATTTCGGATCACGCGGCTCGGTGATGTAAAACCACCCGGATTGCCATCCCTTTAGGGTCTCCACAAAAGAGCCCTCGAACCATAGGACGTTGGCCATCTTGCCCGCCATGGCGCCTCCGCACTCCGCCTGGCTGCCGCGCACCACCTTGGGCTTGACGTTGAAGGTCTTGAGCCAGAGGCCGAAATGAGGGCGGACGCGGGGAAAAGCCTCGCACACGACGATAAACGCCGAGATGTTGAGGATGAAGTTCGAGGCCAGATCGTGGAAATCCAGGCCGTAGTAGAACATGAGCCCCCGGACAAATGGGTGGAGTGGAAAACCCAGTCCGCGGAGGAAGTGGGGAAGAAATACTAACCTCTCATGGGGCCTTGGGGTGGGGAGAAGCTGCCCCTTTGTGGGAAGCCGGTGCGCGATGTCCTTGGACAGGTATCCGTCCTTCCTTAGCATCTTGACTTGGCCCTCCGTGGAGGAGGAGACCATCCACTTGCCTCCCGCTCCGGACATTGCTGGAGAAGGTTGAGGTGGGAAGTGCGGGCTTGGGCGCTGGAGCTCGAGTGCATAGGAGATGGATAGGCAAAGGAGGAAGAAGGCGTAGGTAAAAAGGTGGATCCTTATCCCCTTATATGGGCGGATGCGGTTGTGCGTCCCCGCCTGCCTAGTAAAACTCGCTTGCCTCCCAAGCGCCGTGATAAGTGGCGCGGTTGGGTTACCCACGTCCGTATTGATGAGAATCCCGCAAAGGGGGGTACACGATCTCTGCTTTGACAAGACATGCCAAGGAAACCGCCTCGCAAAACGTGCTGAGGTGGAAAAGTAAAAACGATTCGAGTAAAGGATTTGGCTGTAGTGTGATGATGCACTGCGGAATACGTCAGCAGATTTGATTTGTGTTAATATTATTCTCTCTATGGCAATATGTGGAAGCTTATTTTGCAGAGCCGGAGACTACTCTTGGTGTTTACAATCTTCTATGAAGGACTTGGAGGAGGAACCCGCCTTGCAATGCCGAAGACAATTTGCGCGCCGGACTCGTCGTTATTGAAGCCTGGTTCAGGGGCTACTGAGGGAGTCCTGGATTAGGGGGTGTTCGGGTAGCCGGACTATACTTTCAGCCGGACTTCTGGACTATGAAGATACAAGATTGAAGACTTCGTCCCGTGTCCGGATGGGGCTTTCCTTGGCGTGGATGGCAAGCTTGGCGGTGCGGATATTCAAGATCTCCTACCATTGTAACCGACTCTATTTAACCCTAACCCTATCCGGTGTCTATATAAACCGGAGGGTTGTAGTCTGTAGGACATCAACTCCATATACAACAATCATACCATAGGCTAGCTTCTAGGGTTTAGCCTCCTTGATCTCGTGCTAGATCTACTCTTGTACTACCCATATCATCAATATTAATCAAGCAGGACGTAGGGTTTTACCTCCATCAAGAGGGACCGAACCTGGGTAAAACATCATGTTCCCTGCCTCCTATTACCATCCGGCCTAGACGCATAGTTCGGGACCCCCTACCCGAGATCCGCCGGTTTTGACACCGACACAACGCCTTGCACACACGCGCGTACGTGTACGAGAGAAGCGCGCATCGCTCGGCCCCCGACCTCCCACCGTAACCGGGAACTCCCCGAAATTTTCCTCGCCCTCACTTCTACCATGGTTTTTTCCGTCATGGACGGCCCAAAGAATGTCATGCAGCTGCATCTCCGGCCCGCCCAGGACAAAAAGCCCATTTTCTGTCATGATTTTTTGTCATATAAGTAGGAGCCCACCACATCTATGATGATACCGGGTTTTTTCACAATTATCGTCATAGAAGTGCCATATGTATGACATATTTTTTTTTTCGTTCGGCCCAAAATGTCACGGATGTGTCTTTTTTTTGTAGTGAAGCGTGTCATAAATGAAACGTGGAAAGTTGCATGGCAATATATCTCGGAATGGCTATGGAAATGCCATAATAGGTAGGTATGGTGGCTGTTTTGAGGAAGATATAAGGAGGTTTATGTGTGATAGAGCATATAATATCACGGGGTTTGGATGCACCGGCGAAGTTTGCACCAACTCTCAAGGTGAGAAAGGGCAATGCACGGTACCGAAGAGGTTAGCAATGATGGAAAGGTGAGAGTGCGTATAATCCATGGACTCAACATTAGTCATAAAGAACTCACATACTTATTGCAAAAATCTACAAGTCATCAAAAACCAAGCATTATGCGCATGCTACTAGGGGGATAGATTGGTAGGGAAAGACCATCGCTCGTCCCCGACCGCCACTCATAAGGAAGACAATCAAAGAACACCTCATGTTTCAAATTTGTTACACAACGGTTACCATACGTGCATGCTACGGGACTTGCAATCTTTAACACAAGTATTTCTCAAATTCACAACTACTCAACTAGCACACTCTAATATAACCACCTTTATATCTCAAAACAATTATCAAGTATCAAACTTCTCATAGTATTCAATGCACTTTTTATGATAGTTTTTATTATACCCATCCTGGATGGCTATCATATTAGGACTAAATTCATAACCAAATAAAATTACCATGCTGTTCTAAAGTACTCTCAAAATAATATAAGTGAATCATGAGAGATCAATAATTTCTATAAAATAAAACCACCACCGTGCTCTAAAAGATATAAGTGAAGCACTAGAGCAAAATTATCTAGCTCAAAAGATATAAGTGACACACATAGAGTACTCTAATAAACTCCAATTCATGTGTGTCTCTCCAAAAAGGTGTTTACAGCAAGGATGATTGTGGTAAACTAAATAGCAAAGACTCAAATCATACAAGATGCTCCAAGCAAAACACATATCATGTGCTGAATAAAAATATAGCCTTAAGTAAAGTTACCGATGGAAGAAGACGAAAGAGGGGATGCCTTCCGGGGCATCCCCAAGCTTAGGCTTTTGGTTGTCCTTGAATTTTACCTTGGGGTGCCTTGGGCATCCCCAAGCTTAGGCTCTTGCCACTCCTGATTCCATAATCCATCAAATCTTGACCCAAAACTTGAAAACTTCACAACACAAAACTCAACAGAAAATCTCATGAGCTCCGTTAGTATAAGAAAACAAACCACCACTTAAGGTACTGTAATGAAATCATTCTTTATTTATATTTGTGTTAAACCTACTGTATTCTAACTTCTCTATGGTTCATAACCTCCGAAACTAGCCATAGATTCATCAAAATAAGCAAACAACACACAAAAAACAGAATCTGTGAAAAACAGAATAGTCTGTAGTAATCTGTAGGTTTTTAATACTTCTGTAACCCCCAAAATTCTGAAATAAATTGGTGGACGTGAGGAATTTGTCTATTAATCATCTGCAAAAATAATCAACCTAATCGTACTCTCCAGTAAAAAATGGCAGCAAATCTCGTGAGCGCTAAAGTTTATGTTTTTACAGCAAGATCGCAAAAACTACCCCCAAGTCTTCCCAAAGGTTCTACTTGGCGCAAACACTAATTAAAAGCATAAAACCACATATAAACATAGGATATATGAATTATTTATTACTAAACCAAACCAAAAAGCAAGAAATAAAAATAAAATTGGGTTGCCTCCCAACAAGCGCTATCGTTTAACGCCCCTAGCTAGGCATAAAAGCAAGAATAGATCTAGGTATTATCATCCTTGGTAGGCAATTCTTCAATAGAATACTTATAACCCTTAGGAGTTTCCTTCTTTTTATTAATGGTCAAACGCCTAGGCAAGAAATCAAGAAATTCATTTGTAGCAAAAGGTTCCTTAATGATATGGAAGAAGTTGGGGTGAACACTTATTGATTTGAGATCCGCATTTTCCTTACTAGAAGATTCACCCTTATTTTTAGGAACATACATTAATTTGGCAATCTTGGTAGTAGGAGGATTCGGAGTATTTTTAACGGATGAAAAGGCAGACCCTAGATTAGTAATAATATCCTCAAGTTTACCAATTCTAGTGGAATCTTGATCTATTCTTTCGTTAACTATAGGTTCATTTTCTTTAAAAAAATTCAGAGTAACCCCTACCTTAGATCCATATTGAGTGATTTGGTTGTGGATATTTTTATCCAAATTTTCAATCAACTCCACAGAGGCAACTTTATTTTCAATAATTTCAAGCCTTTGCATCACATGTTCCAAACTTAAAATAGTTCCATTAACCAAAAGAGGTGGTGGGCCAAACAAATCTATCATATCATTATAAGAATCAAAAGTATGGCTACCCAAGAAATTCCCTCCGGTAATGGTATCAAGAATATATCTGTTCCAAGGAGTGACGCCTACATAAAACTTGCAAAGAAGAACCGAAGTGGATTGCTTCCTAGTAGATCTATTCTGAGCATTACAAATTCTATGCCAAGCATCTTTTAGATTTTCTCCCTCCCTTTGTTTAAAATTAAGAACTTCATGATCGGGAGTACTAACAATGATAGAAAGATTAGCCATGACGACACAGGGCGACACAAGAAGCAAGCGAAAAAAGGCGAACGGAAAGAGAGGGCGAATAAAACGGCAAGGATGAAGTGGGGGAGAGGAAAACGAGAGGCAAATGGCAAATAATGTAATGCGAGGGATAAGAGTTTGTGATGGGTACTTGGTATGTCTTGACTTGTGCGTAGATCTCCCCGGCAACGGCGCCAAAAATCCTTCTTGCTACCTCTTGCGCACTGCGTTGGTTTTCCCTTGAAGAGGAAAGGGTGATGCAGCCAAGTAGCGTAAGTATTTCCCTCAGTTTTTGAGAACCAAGGTATCAATCCAGTAGGAGACTACATGCAAGTCCCTCGTACCTACACAAACAAATAAGAACCTCACAACCAATGCGATAAAGGGGTTGTCAATCCCTTCACGGTCACTTACGAGAGTGAGATCTGATAGAGATAATAATAATAAGATAAATATTTTTGGTATTTTTATGATATAGATTGAAAGTAAAGATTGCAAAGTAAAATAGATTAGAAACTTATATGATAAAAGATACACCCGAGGGCCATAGGTTTCACTAGTGGCTTCTCTCAAGATAGCATAAGTATTACGATGGGTGAACAAATTACTGTCAAGCAATTGATAGAAAATTGCATAATTATGAGAATATCTAGGCATGATCATGTATATAGGCATCACGTCCACGACAAGTAGACCGAAACGATTCTGCATCTACTACTATTACTCCACACATCGACCGCTATCCATCATGCATCTAGAGTATTAAGTTCATAAGAACAGAGTAACGCATTAGGCAAGATGACATGATGTAGATGGATAAACTCAAGCAATATGATATAAACCCCATCTTTTTAGCCTCGATGGCAACAATACAATACGTGCCTTGCTGCCCCTGCTGTCACTGGGAAAGGACACCGTAAGATTGAACCCAAAGCTAAGCACTTCTCCCATTGCAAGAAAGATCAATCTAGTAGGCCAAACCAAACTGATAATTCGAAGAGACTTGCAAAGATAACCAATCATACATAAAAGATTTCAGAGAAGAATCAAATATTGTTCACAGATAAACTTGATCATAAACCCACAATTCATCGGATCTCGACAAACACACCGCAAAAGGAGTTACATCAAATAGATCTCCAAGAAGATCGAGGAGAACATTGTATTGAGATCCAAAGAGAGAGAAGAAGCCATCTAGCTAATAACTATGGACCTGAAGGTCTGTGGTAAACTACTCACACATCATCGGAGAGGCTATGGTGTTGACGTAGAAGAACTCCGTGATCGATTCCCCCTCTGACGGAGCTCCGGAAAAGGCCCCAAGATGGGATCTCTTGGGTACATAAGATTGTGGCGGTGGAAATAGGGTTTCGTGGTGCTCCTAGATGTTTTCGGGGTATATGAATATATATAGGAGGAAGAAGTAGGTCGGTGGAGCTGCGAGGGGCCCACGAGGGTGGGGGGTGCGCCCAGGGGGGGGGGGGGCAGGCGTGCCTCCCTGCCTCATGGCCGTCTCGATTTTTCTTGACATCTACTCCAAGTCCCCTGGATCACGTTTGTTCCAAAAATAACTCTCCCGAAGGTTTTATTCCCTTTGGATTCCGTTTGATGTTCCTTTTCTGCGGAACACTAAAATAGGCAAAAAAACAGCAATTTGCACTAGGCCTTGGGTTAGTAGGTTAGTCCCAAAAATAATATAAAAGTGCATAAATAAGCCCATTAAACATCCAAAACAGATAATATAATAGCATCGAACAATAAAAAAAATAGATACGTTGGTGACGTATCAGATGACTCTGGGTGATCGCAGTTAAGGGAGTCCTAGATTAAGGGGTCCTTGGGCGTCCGACCTGTTGGACGTGGGCCCGACTAATGGGCTACGAAGATACAAGATAGAAGACTCTCTCGCGTGTCCGGATGGGACTCTCCTTGGCATGGATGACAAGCTTGGCGTCTGGATATGAAGATTCCTTTCTCTGTAACCGACTTTGTACAACCTTAGTCCCCTCCGGTGTCTATATAAACCGGAGGTTTAGTCCGTAGAGGCAATCACAATCACACAGGCTAGACTTCTAGGGTTTTAGCCATTACGATCTCGTGGTAGATCAACTCTTGTAACCCCCATACTCATCAATATTAATCAAGCAAGACGTAGGGTATTACCTCTATCAAGAGGGCCCGAACCTGGGTAAAACTTCATGTCCCCTGTCTCCTATTACCATCAACCTTAGACGCACAGTTCGGGACCCCCTACCCGAGATCCACCGGTTTTGACACCGACATTGGTGCTTTCATTGAGAGTTCCACTATGTCGCCACCAAAAGGTTCGATGGCTCCATCCATCATCTGCAACGATGCTGCCCTAAGGGAGGTTTTTCTCCCTTGCCAGATCTTCGTATTCGGCAGCTTCGCACTGCGGGCCAACTCGCTTGGCCATCTAGAGCAGATTGACAGCTACACCCCAGGTCGCCAGATTAGTTTTGGAAACCTGGATTATGTCGCTGATATCCGAGGGGACTTGATCTTCCTAGGATTCACAACCCCAACCTCCGCCCTGGCCTTAGAGCCAGGGAGCTTCGCCAGTACCGATGACGGGATTTCTAAACCCGCCGGACTATCTGTGGTCACCAGGCCCAGTACGGGAGAGCCGGAGGAAGCAACGTCACCGGCATCCATCACCAAGCCAGACTCTTCCTCGGACGCTGGCTCCGAACTCTTGGAGTCAACATCGTGTGAGCTCGGTCGAGGAATTCCCTTCCCGCCATACTCCACAAATTCTTTTCTCCCTCAACAAACCTCAGCTTTAAGCGAGGCTCTGGGCCTGATGCGATCCCTCGTGATTACGGAGGAGCAACGTCTGAACTACGCCCAGCCCGGACTAGGGGCTGAGAGCGGGGAATTTTACGCCCCACCCACCACCCACTTCATCGCCATAGTAGCGAACTTAACTGACATGCTCGATTACGGCTCCAAAGACATTGACGGTATGGACGATGATGCCGAAGAGGAGCAAGCCAAAAACCCGCCATTTACCGGACGCTGGACGAACACCTCTTCTTATGACGTGTGCATGGTGGATACACCCAAGGAGGGTGACATCGATAATGAGAAAAATCCAGTAGAGGATAAACCTCCCGAGATACAAAAAAAGCACTGACGGCGCCGCTCTAAATCATGCCGCAGCAAAGACATCAATAGCAACACGAGAGAGAACAACACTCCGGATGATGCCGAAGACCAAGAAAACCCCATCGAGCAAAACTCTGAACAAGACGATCGGGAGGATGGGCAAGTTAGCCCTGATGAACAGGCTGCAACGATGACTCGGAGGACAGTAATTACCTTCCACCCTCCGAGGATGAGGTGAGCCTCGGCGATGAAGACTTTATCATGCCTGAGGAACCTCTCGAGCAGGAGCGCTTTAAGCAATGACTAATAGACACTGCAAGGAGCCTGCAAAAGAAGCAGCTACAGCTTCAAGCTCATCAAGATCTGCTCAATGATAGATGGACTGATGTCCTGGCAGCAGAAGAATACGGCCTCGAGCGCCCAACCAAACGTTACTTGATGCGTAAATTGCTACCTCAATTCGATGACGAGGCACTTGAGCCCAGACAATCAGCGCGTAATGCGGCTGATCGACCACCACGTGGTCGGGACAAAATGGCAACTCAAGCCGAACACCAGCCCGTCCTACCTCGCCGTAAAGGCAGAGATAAAACAACTCGAGAATATACATACGACCTGCGGCAGGACCTGAAGAATAAAGCAGGTCTGGCCAGATCGATCTACGGATCGCGGGGGCGTGCCCCGACGCGTGACGACAGCTATCAAGCCAAGCTTGAAAAGCACAATCACGTCTGGGCCGAACACCATAGATGGACTCCATCCGAACTATGACACGATATGGCCCGATATAGAGGCTCCGCACACCCCCTCTGCTTCACTGAGGAAGTAATGGAACATGAATTCCCAGAAGGGTTCAAACCCGTAAATATCAAATCATATGATGGTACAACAGACCCCACGGTATGGATTGAGGATTTCCTTCTCCATATTCATATGGCCCGCAGTGATGATCTTCACGCCATCAAATACCTCCCACTAAAATTAAAGGGACCAGCACGACACTGGC
The DNA here is from genome assembly GCA_034509565.1 of Triticum monococcum. Taxonomy (NCBI): domain Eukaryota; kingdom Viridiplantae; phylum Streptophyta; class Magnoliopsida; order Poales; family Poaceae; genus Triticum; species Triticum monococcum. Next base: position 578,708,411 of record CM067847.1, read on the forward strand.
TAAATAGCCTCCCAGAGAACTCCATTGGCAGCTGGGAAGACTTGGAAGACACCTACCGCGACAATTTCCAAGGTACATATGTCCGACCTCCGGATGCCGATGACCTAAGTCACATTATCCAGCAGCCCGGGGAGTCAGCCAGGAAGCTATGGACTAGGTTCTTAATTAAAAAGAACCAAATTGTTGATTGTCTGTATGCCAAAGCCCTGGCGGCCTTTAAACCTAGCGTCCGAGACGAGTGGCTCGCCCGCCACCTCAGTCAAGTAAAACCGAAATCTATGGCAGCCCTTACCGCTCTGATGACCCGCTTTTGCATGGGAGAAGATAGCTGGCTCACTCGTAGAAGCAATGACACTAGTGATCCAGGCACTTCCGAAGCTCGAGATGGCAATGGCAGGCCACGACACAATAAACACAAGCGTCAAAATAATGATGAAGGAACGCAAAACACAGCGGCCAATGCCGGATTCGGCGGCTCCAAACCTGGTCAACGAAAAAAGCCATTCAAGGCAAACAGAGACGGACCATCCAATCTCGAAAAGATACTAGATCGACCCCGCCAAATTCATGGCACCCCCGATAAACCAGCCAATCATACCAACAAAAGCTGTTGGGTCTTCAAACAAGCCAGCAGGCTTAATGCCGAACACAAGGGGCAGGGGCCGCCCAGTGACAGCAACGACGAAGAGACTCACCAACTGAACACCAGGGGTCAGAAGCAATTTCCCCCTGAAGTAAAAATAGTAAACATGGTACACGTGATGCACATCCTACGGGGAAGCGCAAATGTGCACTACGGGACGCATACGCCATAGAGCCGGTCGCCTCAAAATCTAGCCAATGGGCGGCCTGCTCGATCACCTTTGATCGCAAAGACCACCCAACCAGTATCCGACATGAAGGTTCGGCAGCTCTGGTCCTTGACACAATTATCGACGGGTTCCATCTCACGAAAGTCCTTATGGATGGAGGCAGTAGCCTTAATCTACTCTACCAGGACACTTTCCGCAAAATGGGCATTGATCCTTCAAGAATCAATCCCACCACGAAAGTCCTTATGGATGGAGGCAGTAGCCTTAATCTACTCTACCAGGACACTGTCCGCAAAATGGGCATTGATCCTTCAAGAATCAATCCCACCACAACCTCCTTCAGGGGAGCAGTACCCAACATAGAAGCTCACTGCACGGGTTCAATTACATTGGAAGTCATTTTCGGCTCGCCGGACAACTTTCGAAGCGAAGGCTTGACCTTCGATATCGTCCCGTTCTGCAGTAGCTACCATGCACTGCTCGGGCGTATCGCTTTTGCCCGTTCTAATGCAGTCCCACACTATGCTTATCTAAAGCTTAAGATGCCTGGCCCACATGGCGTCATTACGATAAATGGAAACACGGAACGCTCCCTCCGTACAGAGGAGCATACTATGGCTACTGCAGTCGAAGTACAATGCGGCCCCATCAAGCCGCGTATCTCATCGGCCATCAAGCCGCCGGTCTTTATTAAACATGACCGATCAATCTCAGAGCTAGATTAGCAGTTCGGCCTCCGTCGTTCGCCTCATATAGCTGCGAAGTTTGTACCGCGCATACATAATTATGCACTTAAAATATGCTGGTCATCGGCGGAGGCAGAATACGGACATGCCTACAATGCGGTCCGCACTCCCATAACCTTTTCCCCCTTTTCTAACTATTTTTTATCTTTTACACAGGTAACTTAAAGCCTGGTCATCTTGCAAACTCTTTTTGAGTTCGGCTTCATGTAGATAACCAAAGGCTATTCCTACCAAGGAGTTCTTTCGCCGAGGCAAGGCAACACAGACGTGTGACAGGAGGTCCAAATAATTTTTTGTAGACCACAATCTTTATTTCAAACCTGCGAAGTGCCTTTTTCCTCAGCCTTCGACCCCCGGCGTGTTAAATAGTCCGGGTAGTGGCGTTATAATCTGAAAGATTGTGTTTGACGTATCAATCAGATTCCAGTGAACATAGTCCGTATTCATTATTTGCTTTTTCTAAGAACTGAATTTTGCTTCTTCGGTTGTTTCACGCACGAACCTCAACACAAATTGCCAGGGGCTCGATATGGCAACATATGAGTTGCCAACAAGTCTGAACAACTTTATAGCATACTTCGGCGTCATGAGTTTTGGCCTTATATGCATCAACTCCGAATCATGTCTTTGGTCAATAGTTGGGTTGCCTGGCTCCTGTGCTTACTACCTTACGTTCCACCCTATCGGCTAAGGTAGTAAAGGGAGAACTACTGCAATTGTGTTTCCATTTCATCTGGTCAAGCACCTCAGTAGAGAAAGTCGAAAACTGACTGTCATGATGGGCGAGAGCTGGTCAACCACTAGATGACTTATCAGAATCTTTCACGATTCCTTCCATATTGCACGAAGGACCATTCTTCTGGTCACCTATGTAATGCACCGTATTCGGATAACCGCGTACATACCAGGGGCTATATCGTAGACCCACAGTCAAAATCCCATGGCTAAGTGAAAGTGTTAACGCCCTATAGTCCGATTGCTTAGTTCGCTGCATTGGCACCTCCTTCACGGACCAAGACATTGGGTCAAGAGTGATCAAATGCTTTTACGAACACCCCCGTATTATATGCGAGGAGGATGAAGCCGACGATTAGAAAACTTTCAGATTATACAAAAAACGACTGCACAAGAGGATCCAAAACCTTCAGGCAAAAAGCATAGCCTATAATATATCATAATATTGTTTTTACAATTTCGGTACAATCACTCGAATATCATATCCTTCGAGCACTGACCCTCTATCAAGCAGGCGCCCTCAAGGACATCCTCAAAATAATGCTTCGGTGGGTGATGGTCCTTGCCCCCGGGTGGACTCCTTGTTGCAATATCGGTGGCCTTTATCTTCGCCCGGTACATCTTGATGCAGGCAAGGGCCATCCGTGCACCTTCAATGCACGTCGACCACTTAACAGCGTCGATACGCGGCACTGCATCAACAAGTCGCTACACCAAACCAAAATAAATATTTGGAATTGGCTCCGTCGGCCACAGCCGGACCACGACGTCCTTCATGGCAGATCCGGATATTCTGTGGAGCTCTGCCCATTGGACCATCTATTCGTTCAGCAGGAACGAACGCTTTGGCATGCTAAATTGCGACCAGAAAAGCTTCTTCATGTATGTCCTTCTTACGCCTGGTAAAACTGCGCCGCATCGGACACACTCTTCGGCAAGTCCAAGAATGCGTCTGGAGAACTTCACATTTGGTTAAGCGGGGCACACTTTGGGTCACCGAATTTAGTCTGAAATAAGAAGGGCTTACCAGCCGCTATTTCCCCAGCTTGCCGGATCTCCTCCCGATCCGCTCTCGACTCGGACCGTGCTTCTCTCGCCTATTGTAAGGCCTTGTTGAGATCGGTCATTTTGACTTTGCTATCCTTTTCAAGGAATTCACATCGGACAATAGATATTCTCTCCTTGCATTGGTGCCGAGCAGCCTCTTCGTCTTTTAATTTAGTGTCTGCCTTCTTGGCAACCGCATCACTCATCCTGTATTGCTCCTTGGCCCGGACGAGCTCAGCTCGCAGGGTTTCAACCGCGACAGCACCATCTGCAGTTATGCATATCTCGGTATATAATTCTCAGCTTCATGCTCATATTATTATACATAGATATACTGACTGCCCCAAAACATACCCTGCGCCTCGTCAAGCCGCCTGTTAATAAGCATGATGTCGTCATCTGCCACATCAAGTTTCTGCTTCAGATCTGCAACCTCTGTAGCACGGGCATTCGCCGTGGATGAAACAACCTGTGTTCCATTAGTTAGATTATTTCCTAGGTATATCTTTTTTTGATCCTCTGATCGCCTCCTTTTGGATGCCAACCAGAGTCTCAGGGGCTACTATCTATACACGGGTGCATTTTTTGCATGAAGAGTGCAATTAAAGATATTACATTGCATACCTCGAAGCCTCTTAGCAGGCCCGTGAAGGCTTCACTCAATCCGCTTCTCACAGACAGAATCCTCTCAGCTACCGTACCCATTAAGGTACGATGTTCCTCTAAGACGGACGCATGTTGCAACACGTCCATCAATGTATCTGGCGCCTCCTAATTCCTGGAAGCGGCGATGGGAGTACGGACACCCTTCGAAGTGATGTGTTTGCTTGACTCTAGAGTCGTCTCCAGCTGTAAACCGGGTAGTTCGATACCTTTATTGTTGGTCCCTGAAGGGGCTGCATGCCCCGGACCCTGGACTACCGAAGTATCACCTTCGGGCATGGTCTTCATTGTCCCTCACACCACTTGTTGATCAAGAGAAATCCTCCGGGCGACACCTCAAAGTCGTCCGTCCTATTGGGTGAGAGGGTCTGTGGAGGCGTCTCGCTTTCCATCATCTCCGGAAGAAGATCCCCCGAGGAGGAGGACTGTTGAGGAAGACTGCGTGCCGGACTGCAAACATATATTTCAGATGTTACCCTTGTAAGCGGAAAGGAACATGATATGTTTAGGACACCTTTTTTCACTTACGATTCAGCTAAAGGCTTGTCCTTACGGAGGAACTGCGCGTCAACGTCGTATTCCGAACCCGAACCACCTGGCAAGGACATCTTCCCTCGCTTAGGAGCCTTTGCCTCCAAATCTTCAAAGGCGGTCCTCTTCTTCCCATGTAGGGAAGGGATGTCAGCTTCCCCTTCTCTTTTGTCTTTGGAGGAGGGAGTCCCAATCTCCCCGGACATAGCGTCTGGGGTACCTTTAGAATGAGGCCACCTTTGGCCTTCTTGCTCTCCTCCTTGTCCTCCTTCACCGAAACTTGATATGGTGCCGGAGCCAGCATCCTTGCTAACACAGGATTGGCCGAGTCTTCGGGAAGAGGGGCCGACCATCTAATTCGTTCCGCCTTCTTTACCCAGCCCTGTGCAAAGATGGTTTCCTCAGTACTATGGGATGTTTAACTAAGCTGTGTTCGGGAGTCGAGTGCTTACCGAGGTATCCAGATGGTTGTAGTCGAGGCCGATGTCTTCGGTGGTATCAGGCCACTGCCTTCGTGTCCCGAAGAATAACTTCCACATTCCTTTGTGTGTCGTGCCGAAGAAGTGCTGAAGGGTCCGTGGTCCTTCCGGATTGAAATCCCACATACGAAGGGGCCGACGCTGACATGGCAGGACTCGGTGGACTAGCATTACCTAGATTACATTGATGAGGCCGGTGTCCTTTTCAAGGAGGCTCCAGATGCGGCTTTGTAGCGTCTGCACTTCATCAATGGATCCATAGTCCAACCCCTTATTAATCCATGATGCGAGCTATAATGGTGGCCCAGATCGGAACACATGTATGGCTGCCCACTTGGTACCACGAGGTTCGGTGATGTAAAACCACTCCCGCTGCCATAGGTCGGAAGCTTCCATGAAAGAGCCTTTGGGCCAAAAAGCATTGGTGAGCTTGTTCACCGTAGCAGCACTACACTCTATTTGCTTCCCCTCGATTACCTTCGACTTCATATTAAAGGTCTTGAGCCATAAAACGAAGTGAGGGGTAATACGGAGAAAGGCCTCACACATGACATTAAACGCCAAGATGCGAAGGAAGGAGTTCGGAGCTAGATCGTGAAAATCTAGCCCGTAATAGAACATGAGACCGCGAACGAAGGGATGGAGAGCGAACCCTAGCCCCCGGAGGAAGTGGGAGATGAATACAACCCTCTCGCCGGATCTGGGAGTAGGAATATCCTGTCCTTTAGCAGGGAGCCTATGGGGGATTTTCGTGGTCAGGTATCTTGCCGCCCGGAGCTTCGCGGTATCCTCCTCTGTGATAGAGGAGGCCACCCACCGGCCTTGAGGGCTGGGTCTGGACATGATTGGGAGGATCGGAACAATTAAGTTGAAACCTGGGTGCTAGAACTCAAGGTTGGAAAGGTTGGGGAAGAGGTAGGCGCGGAGGAGAAGGACGGGTCTGTGCCCCTTTATGAAGGCGATGAATATCAAACACCTCCTCATAGGCCTTAAAGCCTGCCTATTCCCAAGGGATTATGCCAACAGAACGGTTGGGTTATCCACACCCATATTAATGAGAATCCCGTAATAAGGGGACAAGATCTCTGCTTCGACAAGACATGCCAATAAAACCACATCTTAAAACATGGAGCGGGAGGCTAGAAAATGGTTCGAAATAATGACCAGGCTATGACATGATGTCACGCTAGAAAAGTTGTCACTGGATTGGACTCATAAAGTATTATACTCTCTACGGATATATGTCGTGTTTGTTTTACAGAGGAGGACAAGTTCTTTGTGTTTGAGAGCTGTTTTGGAGTATTCGAAGGAGGAACCCGCCTTGCAATGCCGAAGACAATCTGCGCGCCGGACACCTCATCATTGAAGCCTGGTTCAGGGGCTACTGAGGGAGTCCTGGATTAAGGGGTCCTCGGGCGTCCGACCTGTTGGACGTGGGCCGGACTAATGGGCTATGAAGATACAAGATAGAAGACTCTCTGCTGTGTCCGGATGGGACTCTCCTTGGCGTGGATGGCAAGCTTGGCATCTGGATATGAAGATTCCTTTCTCTGTAACCAACTTTGTACAACCTTAGTCCCCTCCAGTGTTTATATAAATCGGAGGGTTTAGTCCGTAGAGGCAATCATAATCACACAGGTTAGACTTCTAGGATTTTAGCCATTATGATCTCGTGGTAGATCAACTCTTGTAACCCCCATACTCATCAATATTAATCAAGTAGGACGTAGGGTATTACCTCCATCAAGAGGGCCCGAACCTAGGTAAAACTTCGTGTCCCCTGTCTCCCGTTACCATCAACCTTAGACGCACAGTTCAGGACCCCCTACCCGAGATCCACCGGTTTTTACACTCACAGCAGCTGCGCTTCATCTCTGGCTCGGCCACGAGCACAGCTGCCCCCTTGCACTTCACGTACTTGGCCTTGACTTTCTTGTCCTCTGGGTCAGCTTTAGGGAGCTCGAGGAGGGAGAGGCGTCCCTCCTCAGCTCTTGCGCACTTGGTTGCCATGTTGAACATCTCCAGGGTCGTGCACAGGTCCTCGTGTATGGCGAGCTCCTCCTTCATCTTGACGTTGCAGACGCCATTAGTGAACGCGGAGATGATGGCCTCGTCCGACACCTTGGGGATCTTGAGATGAACGTTGTTGAAGCGCTGGATGTACTTCTGCAGGGTCTCCCCTGGCTGCTGCTTGATGCGCCTCAAGTCACCCGCAGCCGGTGGGCAGTCGCGAGTGCCCTTGAAGTTGGCAACGAAACGCTCGCGCATCTCGCCCCAGGAGGAGATCGATCCTACTGGCAGGTTCAGGAGCCACGAGTGCAAACCATCCTTGAGGGCCATGGGAAACCAGTTCGCCATAACCTTGTCGTCGCCGTTAGCCGCCTCGATGCTCAGCTCGTAGAGCTGCAAAAAATCAGCAGGGTCAGGGGTGCCGTCGCAGCGTGGAGGCAGGTCGGGCTTGAATTTCCCCGGCCAGACGACGCTGCGCAGCTCCGGGGTGAAGGCGCAGCAACCCGCTGTGGTCACAGGGGCCTGTCGTGGAGGTGGAGCTTGATCTTGGCGCTCGCGCGCCACCGCCACAGGCGGCACGTGGCATTGACGGTGCTGGGAGTGCTCGAGCAACTTCATGCTGCCGCTGGATCACCTGGCAGCTTTCTTGTTCACGCGCCAACGCCCTGCACGGCGGGTCGTGCTGTAGGACTTCGTGCCTTGGCTCGACGATGGCGTCTTGAAGGGGAGGTGGAGGAGGTGCTCTGTGGGCCACGTCACCCGCAGCAGGCGGCAGGCGAGGCAGTGACAGACACAGTGGAGGAGAGCCCCCGACGGCGCTGACGAGCTCAGCGATGCGGTCCAACAGTCTTCATAGAGGTCTTCGACGTGGCAGTAGCACAAGAGCTCGCGTGCCATGAGCAGCGCAGCCTGCGCATCCGCCGGGACGCAACGAGCATGGGACGATGAACCGGCCGGAGTCAGCGACGGGGTGGCGGTGCGCCCATCACGCCGCACGGAGGGGTGCAGTGTGATACGTCTCCAACTTATCTATAATTTTTGATTGTTCCATGACATTATATTATTTGTTTTGGATGTTTATGGGCTTTATTATACACTTTTATATTATTTTTGGGATTACCTATTAACCGGAGGCCCAGCCCAAATTGCTGTTTTCTTGCCTATTTCAGTGTTTCGAAGAAAAGGAATATCAAACGGAGTCCAAACGGAATGAAACCTTCGGGAGAGTTATTTTTGGAATGAACATGATCCAGGAGACTTGGAGTTGAAGTCAAGGAAGCTTCGAGGTGGCCACGAGGCAGGGAGGCGCGCCTGCCCCCTGGGCGCGCCCCCACTCTCATGGGCCCCTCATGGCTCCCCTGACCGACTTCTTTCACCTATATATGTCCATATACCCTAAAAACATCGGGGAGCAGAATAGATCGGGAGTCCCGCCGCCAGAAGCCTCCGTAGCCACTGAAAACCAATCTAGACCCGTTCTGGCACCCTGCCGGAGGGGGGAATCCCTCTCCGGTGGCCATCTTCATCATCCCGGCGCTCTCCATGACGAGGAGGGAGTAGTTCACCCTCGGGGCTGAGGGTATGTACCAGTAGCTATGTGTTTGATCTCTCTCTCTCTCGTGTTCTTGAGGTGGTACGATCTTGATGTATCGCGAGCTTTGCTATTATAGTTGGATCTTATGATGTTTCTCCCCCTCTACTCTCTTGTAATGGATTGAGTTTTCCCTTTGAAGTTATCTTATCAGATTGAGTCTTTAAGGATTGGAGAACACTTGATGTATGTCTTGCACGTGCTTATCTATGGTGACAATGGGATATCATGTGATCCACTTGATGTATGTTTGGGTGATCAACTTGTGAGTTCCGTGACCTCGTGAACTTATGCATAGGGGTTGGCACACATTTTCGTCTTGACTCTCCGGTAGAAACTTTGAGGCACTCTTTGAAGTTCTTTGTGTTGGTTGAATAGATGAATCTGAGATTGTGTGATGCATACCATATAATCATACCCACGGATACTTGAGGTGACATTGGAGTATCTAGGTGACATTAGGGTTTTTGGTTGATTTGTGTCTTAAGGTGTTATTTTAGTATGAACTCTATGATAGATTGAATGGAAAGAATAGCTTCGTGTTATTTTACTATGGACTCTTGAATAGATCGATCAGAAAGGATAACTTTGAGGTGGTTTCGTACCCTACCATAATCTCTTCGTTTGTTCTCCGCTATTAGTAACTTTGGAGTGACTCTTTGTCGCATGTTGAGGGATAGTTATGTGATCCAATTATGTTATTATTGTTGAGAGAACTTGCACTAGCGAAAGTATGAACCCTAGGCCTTGTTTCCTAGCATTGCAATACCGTTTACGCTCACTTTTATCATTAGTTACCTTGTTGTTTTTATATTTTCAGATTACAAAAACCATTATCTACTATCCATATTGCACTTGTATCACCATCTCTTCGCTGAACTAGTGCACCTATACAATTTACCATTGTATTGGGTGTGTTGGGGACATAAGAGACTCTTTGTTATTTGGTTGCAGGGTTGTTTGAGAGAGACCATCTTCATCCTACGGCTCCCACGGATTGATAAACCTTAGGTCATCCACTTGAGGGAAATTTGCTACTGTCCTACAAACCCTCTGCACTTGGAGGCCCAACAACATCTACAAGAAGAAGGTTGTGTAGTAGACATCACAGTGATGAAGCTTGTTGTTCGTGCCCCGCCGGGCCGGTGGCGGCAGGCGATGGAGAATGATGAGGAGGCCTGCCGGCAGGCGACGCGAGTGGCGAGGGCGGCCCGACGCCATCACGGGCTCGACGGGCGTCAGCCATGGAAGCGTTGGAGCGGTGGCGAGTCGACCGGCTGAAGAGAGGCTCTGACGCACCCCTACCTGGCGCGCCAAATGTCGGATTTATGGTTTCGCAGACCCTTGAGAGGTTCAAACTCTGGGTGCGTGCGAAGAACTCGTCCTCCCCATTCTTCCCGCTCGGTAATCTCATGGCCTAGCTCGATGAACGGTATCGAAAAGAGACGTAGTAGTGTACCTAGGTTCGGGCCACCTTGCGGTGTAAAACCCTACTCCTGCTTTGTGGTGGACTGGCCTCGAGGGGCTTGAGGATGAACTAGTACAGTGGAGAACGACCTCAGGAGGAGAGGTGTTCTTGTGCTCGATGAGCTGGTGGATGTGAGGATGATCTGAATGATTCGTCGTCCCCCTCTATGGTGGTGGCTAGGTCCTATTTATAGGGGCCTTGGTCCTCTTCCCAAATGAAGGCGGGAAGGGATCCCACAACGACCAAATTCAAAGGGAGATAACTAGTACATGCTATCCTGACAAAAGTGGTCTTCGCCTACAAAAGCCTCTCACGGTGACGCCGCGGTGGGCTCGGTGATGACCTCCATCCAGCCATCCTGGCGGTCTTGGTCTTGTTGCACCGGAATGGAATCCTTTGCTTGATTCCTCGGGACTCCGTGCCTGCGCTTGCCCCCTTAGCACCAAAGAGGAAGCTAGTACACTACGCCCGCTGGCGCCCACCTGGCCTTGGTCGTCATGGCTCACGTCATCTGAACCTTACGAGGTGCGGCTTGCATAGATATCTCCGCTTCTCGCGAGCCAGCCTGGTGAGGCCACCCCACGTCTAAGTTGTTGATGTTGAAGCTGGGCCGTCGATGGAGCCACATGGTGAGCTGCAGGTAGGCAAGTCTGGGCACCCCAGTTCCCAGAACTCCAATAGTATCTTGCAATGATTTTCAATAATATGCAACCGAGTCTATATCCTTGTGATTAACCTTTTAACCACAACACTGAAGAATCAATGATCAACAAATTGATAAATTTTTCCCAAGAACTACACTGTACTTGACCAACCACCTCTCCATCTCATACCTTGTATGACATTCATACCTGAGCTGGACATTCCAGTCTTCTTTTATTTCTGCCTTTTACTTCTTATAGCTTTACTTCAATATTTATCTTACTCTTAGAAGAAACAACAACTTTAAGAGTGGCGTCAACCCCGAACTTCCCTAGGCGTGTAAGTGTCATTACATCCTTTGGTTTTGTTCTTTCTCTACAAGTTTTCACCGTCAACACATGACTAGCTTTCTTCCGGATCTTATGCATTTCAGTCTTAAACATAGTTGAACACTTCACTAGAATTTGCAAACAAAGCACTTTTTTAGATATCACATATCTTTTAGCCTTTGTTTGTTTCTGAAAACAATTTTCAGTTCCAGGAGTATCATATAACTATCCCAAACATTTTGAAGTTCGGGTTTCTTGGAAGCAAGCAGACCATAATGCAATTCTAGCCTTTGGATCAAATGACGCGAGTCTTGTCATCCATAGCATCAGCAAGAGAGTATTGTAAACATGCAGTAGGAAAAATCCTTCTTGGCACTTTTTAGAGGACGATCCTCTCAAACATAAAGTTTCAACCAGATAAATAACAATCAATCAATTTCAACAACAAAGGTGGAACTGTGAGCCATAATTCTACAACTATAGTGCAAACTACACATAGACATTGTTCATAATTAATTTGCACTAGTTATTAAACTTAATTAATACATAATTGTGCTCTTGCTCAAATCAGTATATCTCATAATTGATAGTGAGTGTTTCAAGATCCAACCCTACTTCTCAGCCATTGATGTGGACATCACTGATGACGAGAATTTTGACCGGTGGGCAAACATTTGCCGACCATATCTCCATATGACTCTTGTTCATCTTTTGATGCTTTGTGCTCTGAGCTGAGAATGATTCTGCTAGAACTTCAAGACAATCGAATGCTTTTTGCAAACATGTTCTGACCATCCCCGTCTTACACCTCGCGTCCCGTTTGTGCTCATGTGGAAATGACCCACTCCGGAATGCTATGTGTTATAGACGGTTGCAACACTAGGAAGAACACCTTTTAACTTGATATTTACTGTGAGAGATCACCCTAATAATTGAATACTATGCAATCAAAGGGTGCAATCAACAAAGGGATAAACATCTCAGGTGCCTGATAATAGCATGATATAGTATAGCCCTGGGTGCTGGGACTTCTCCGTGATCATCTTCAATCTCCAGTTGAAGCGACATGATGACCAATATTTCGTTGTCGTGGCAATTGTTTCAAAAACATTGCCATGACGGCAATCTAAAAAATTGTTGCCGTGGCGACGGTTTAAGAAAATGTTGCCATGGCACCAACATCTAAAATTCCGCCGTGGAACAAAATTATAGCTCCGCGTCCCGCGCCTTGGTACCCCTTCTCCTCGCCAGGGTCCTTCATGTACATCTTGCCACCATGACCTTTAACCTATCTCTACGATATTTACATTAAGGTGGCAATCTTGTGGCTCCAACCATCAAGCCGTGACGCACATGCCACTTAATATTACAACATATAACCATCTCATACATAAACTCATTATCATGACAAAGGCTATACCACATCATATGAAAACCCTGCAAAACCAAGTTAGACATCCTCTAATCGATTTGGCAAATTTTAATTACGTGGTTTCTAGGGTTTTCGGATAAACCTAACAACCTACATGCACACCATCAAGTGATAATCCTTGTTGCTAGATTAACTATCAGGGTGTGTGAAAAAAGAGACTTAATTAAAAATCTTGTTCCCCCACACTAAACTTCATCTAATACGCGTGTCCCCTAGAAGATCATCCATCTTCATTGCCCCCTTGGGTACACGACGGTTTACTATTCTTGACTATGGTGAAAGTGAAACCCAAGGTGTCGGCGTTCTGGAACTGGGGCTGCCCAGACTTTCCTGCCTGCGGCCCAAAGCGTGGCTCCACCAACGGCCTGGTATAGCCCAGCTTTAGCAGCAACAACCCAAGACCCTCGCGAGGGGCCAAGACTCGCGAGATGGACGACACCGAGACCTCCCTGGGGGTGGCCTCACTAGGCTGGTTCCCAAGGAGTGGAGATATCTATGGAAGGGGTACCTCGCGAGGTTCACATGACGTGAGCCGTGGCGACCAAGGCCAGGCGGGTGCCAACGGGCGCACTGCACGAGTTTCCTCTTTGGTGCTAAAGAGGCAAGCAGAGGCGTGGAGTCCCGAGGCATCTGGCAAAGGTTTCCGTATCATTGAAACAAGACCAAGACCGGCAGGACGGCAGGACGGAGGTCATCACAGAGCCCATAGCGGCGTCACCACCAGAGCCTTTGGCAGGCGAAGACTACTTTTGTCAGGATAGCTTGTACTAGTTGTCTCCCTTCAAAATTTGCCGTTGTGGGATCCCTTCCCGCCTAACATTTGGGAAGAGAACCAGGGCCTCTATAAATAGGACTAGCCACCACCATAGGGAAAACTAATCTTGCATTGGATCCATTCCATCCTCACATCCACTAGCTCATCGAGCTCAAGAAAACCTCTCCTCCCGAGGCTGTTCATCCACTATACTAGTTCATCCTCAACCCTCAAGGCAATCCACCACACACTGGAGTAGGGTATTACACCGCAAGGTGGCCCGAACCAGTATAAACTCCCATGTCTCTTGTTCTTTGGGTCCGTCGAGCTAGGCTATGGGATCGTTGAGCGAGCGAGCTAGGGGGAGAGTGTTCTTCATGCACACCCCAAAGTTCGAACCTCACAAGGGTTTGCCGGAACCCGTAATCCGACATTTGGCATGCTAGGTAGGGGTGCGCCGAAGCTTTTCCGCCACCGATCCACGCTCCACCGCTCCACCAGTTTCATGGCTGATGCTCGTCGGGCCCGCACTAAGTGCCGGGCCGTTCTCAACGCTCGCATTGCCCAGACGGTGCCCGTCAGCGGTGTCGGCGTTCTGGGAACGGGGGTCCCCAGACTTGCCTGTCTGCGGCCTGCGGCGTGGCTCAAAGGAGGCCCAGCACGGCCCATCTTCATCAGCACAAGACTCAAGACCCTCGCGAGGGGCCAAGCCTCGCGAGGCGGATCACACGGAGCTTCCTCAGGCACGGCCTCGTCAGGCTGGCTCGCGAGGAGGCGGAGAGATCAAGGCAGGGTACCTCGCGAGGTGCTCGTGATGCAAGCCGTGACGACTCAGGGCGCCAGGCGGGTGCCAGCCCGCGCAGCGTCCTCCTTTCCTCTTTGGTGCAAAGGGGGCAAGCGCAGCCGCGGAGTACCGAGGCATCAGGCAAAGGTTGCCATTTCGGTGCAATGAGACCAGGACCAGGAGGACTACGAGACGGAGGTCACCATGGAGCCCAGGACGACGTCATCACCAGAGCTTTGCGCAGGCGAAGACTGCTTTTGTCAGGATAGTTGATACTTGCTGTCCCCCTTCAAATTAGCCCGCCATTGTTGGCTCCCTTCCCACTCGATATTTGGGAAGAGGACCAGGGCCCCTATAAATAGGACCAGCCACCCACATAGCAAGGGCCACTCTTTGATCGGTTAGAAGCAGAGGAAGAGAGAGAGAGAGAGAGAGAGAGAGAGAGAGAGAGAGAGAGAAAGGGTGGCTGACTCCTCCTAGCAGTTCATCACCCCAGGCAAGAGCAGACCCTCGCGAGGCTGTTCTTCCTTGTATTGTTCATCATCATCAGCCCCAAGAGGCAATCCACCCACCACACACTGGAGTAGGGTATTACACCACAACGGTGGCCCGAACCAGTATAAACCTTGTGTCTCTTGTGCAGTTCTTTCAGTAGTCTAGATCTTTGTGAGACGGAGAGGTAGAAGGCGTAATCTCCGCGCGCACCCCAGTGTTCGAACCTTAAGGGTCTGCCGGAACCCGAAATCCGACATTTGGCGCGCCAGGTAGGGGTGCGCCGGAATTATTCTTCCACCGCTCCGTTCTCCTCCGACCGTCGCATCCATGTCCGATGCTCGTCGAGCCCGCGCCGAGCGCTGGGCCACCATCGCTTCCCGCGTCGCCCAGATGGCGCCCGTCGGTGGACGTCCTCGTTGTTCCCCGTCGCCCGCCATCAACGCCTCCACCGGCCCGGCGGGGGGCGAGCAGCAAGCGTCATCTCAACATCCATTCGTGCGGCAAGACGGCCGCACCGCTACTCCATCGCTCGCACCAGCTGGTTCTTCGTCCCACGCGCTCCGCGCCCCCTTGGAGGCTCGAGCTGTGCTCCTCGCGGCAAACGAGCTCCTGCGCTACCGTCCCGTCGACGACGTCTACAAGGAGTGGCTCGACCGCGTCGCCGAGCTTGTCCGCGCCGCAGGGGGCTCTTCCGCGCCGTCCGTTCCTTTGCGCCACACCCCGCCCCGCGCGGGCAACGAAGCTCCGGAGGCGTACCAGCCGCCTCCTCTCCAAGAAGACGCCATGGCTCCAAGGCGCGTGTCCCCTGGGCAGAACCCGCTCCGTCAAGTGCCAGCACAGCAAGAACGGAGCTGCCAAGAAATCACACGCCCGCAAGGAGCTGCCCGGGCGCTCCCAGCTCCGGCACGCCAAGACCCCGCGCTGCTCCTAGCTGCAGCGCATGGGGACCCTCAAGACCAAGCTCTCCACCAGCCGAAGCCTTTCGTGGCCACCACATGCTGCCATGCCTACACCACCGAGCTGCGTAGCGTCGCGTGGCCCGGCAAATTCAAGCCAGACCTGCCTCCTTGTTACGATGGCACGACTGACCCTGCGGAGTTCCTCCAGCTCTACGAGCTGGGCATCGAGGCTGCCAGCGGGGACGAAAAGGTCATGGCAAACTGGTTCCCCATGGCGCTCAAGGAAGGAGCTCGCACCTGGCTCCTGAATCTGGCTCCAGGCACGATCTCTTCCTGGGACCAGATGCGCACCTGCTTCATCGCCAACTTCCAAGGTACTCGCGACCGGCCACCCGCCGTGAGCGACATGCGCCGCATCAAGCAACAACCTGGAGAGACCCTGCAAAAGTACATCCAGCGCTTCAACAGCGCATGCCTCAAGATCCCCAAGGTGTCTGAGGAGGCCATCATCTCGGCCTTCTCCGATGGTGTGCGCGATGTCAAGATGAAGGAGGAGCTGGCGATGCATGAAGACCTGTGCACCTCCCTGGAGCTGTTCAACTTGGCGACCAAGTGCGCCAAGGCTGAGGAGGGACGCCTCTCCCTCCTCGAGCTGCCTGCCGCAGATTCATAGGAGAAGAAGCCCAAGGCCAAGGACGTGAAGCGTAAGGGGGCTGCCGTGCTCGCAGCAAAACGAGACACCAAGCGGGGCAAAGATCTGCCTGAGTCCTCCAGGGGCAGCCGGTACTGTGTGTACCACGACCTCCACACCCACAACACCAACGAATGCCAAGAACTCCGCACCGTGCGAGAAGGAAGGATCGGCCGTCGTCCCGACCGCGCCGATCGGGGCTACGGCCAAGGAGGAGGAAGAAACGCAGGACGCTGGGAAGACCGCGGCCCGCGCCAAGGGTGGCGCGATCAGCCTCGCGAGGATCACTGGCGAGACCTGCCTCGCGAGGGGGACTGGAGGGATCAGCCTCGTGAGGATCGCCCACAGGGCAACGTAGGCCCCCCTCCACTACCGCCTCAGCCCAGGAGGAACAAGGACCGCCATCAAGACGAGGGGGCTGGGGGCTTCCAGGAGCCACGCGCAATCGCCTGCATCCTGGGCGGAGCTCAAGCCCCAGCCTCCCAACGCATCTTCAAGCAGTTTGCCCGTGAGGTGAATGCATCCCTCCCTAGGCTTGAAGCAACGCGCCCTCTCAGGTGGTCGGCATGCGCCATCACATTCAGCTCAGCGGATCAACTCAAGTGCGCGGCCACAGCCAGAGTCCTCCCGATGCTTTGCTCCCCAGTCATCAGCAATGTACTAGTCACCAGGACCCTCATCGATGGTGGGGCAGGGCTCAACGTCCTGTCCGTGGAAACGTTCAACAATCTCCAAGTGCCCTATGACCAGCTTCAGCCAACCAAGCCCTTCTCCGGAATCACCGACGGCTCCACGGTCCCGATTGGGCAGGTCCGCCTCCGTGTCACCTTCGGGGCACGCGACAACTACCGCACCGAGCTCATCGACTTCGACGTCGCCCACATCCGCCTGCCGTACAACGCCATCCTCGGGTACCCAGCGCTGGCCAAGTTCATGGCCGTAAATCACCATGGCTACAATGTCCTCAAGATGCTAGGAAGTGGCGGAGTCATCACGGTGCCCTGTGAAGAGAAGGATGCAGTGTGTTCCCTGGAGTGAGCCTTTCAGGCCGCATCACTTGAAGACCCGGATCACGGAAGCAGGAGGCTTCCCGAGACCACCCCCAAGGAGAAGAAGACATCGTACGGACCGACCCCTCGGGAGGCAGGCCCCTCAGGGCCCGAATCTGCCCAGGGGGAGCCTCCTTCCATCGCATAGGAAAGCGCGCCCGGCGCCCTCCTCAGGCAGGGCTCGGGGGCTCTCCCCTGGAGGGCCACCGACCTGGCCAGGGTCACGAGGGAGGCGCTTGGGCACCACATGGAGGCGTGTTTCGAAGCACATTTCTCTCAAGAAGGAGCAAGGCAAGGAAGGTCAGACCCGCAAGAGTTCGTCGACGAGGCCATTCAAGAACTATGGGAATCAAGGATCATGAGAGGTTGCCGCCGCCCACCGGCTGTGGCTCCCCATCCAGGCGAGGATGGTGGGCTGCGCGTCTGCATCGACATACCAGGGCTCAACCAAGTCGCTATGATGGAGCGCCTTTGGCCCTCGCGAGTGGGGCGCTGCGGGGGTCCGCCCCACAGCTACGTTCGCATGCCTTACGACTTGCCGAGCGCGGTTGCTACGCGCCAGCGCCTCATGAGGGGCATCATGGAGGCTCAAGAAGACAGGCGTTCCGCAGCCTTGGCGGAGATGGAGATGATTCGCGAAGAGCTACCAGTGCCTCCGGAGCCTCCCGAGGCCCCTGGGCCTGGGGACTCGTTAGGATAGGCTTCCGCAGCCTACCGAGTCTGCTGCACCAACACCCCCTTTGCCCTCGGCACCCTCAGGTGACATCTTACAAGTTTCATTTCCAGCTGGGAGCGCCCTCCCGGGGCTGCATCGTTCCCAGGCCGCGTGGGTCCGTCCCTACAGTATGTATCCCTTTTATTTTCATGTCGTTAGCTTGCTTTGTTGGGGGCACCCCTCGGGCTGCATCATCCCCAAGTCGCTCGGGCCAGGCCCAGCGGCATGTATCTCCCTTGCATTTATTTTCGGCTATGCATTCGCCCATCATGCTTGACTACTTGATGCCTACCCACGGCACCTCTTCTTCTCCATGTCGACCACTTGCACGTTAAAGGGGGGGTACCTGAGCATCGCGACTCAGGGCTCTTACTGGCTCTCCAGCCCTCACCCTCTAGCTATGTCCACGGCATCGCGACCTGGCGTACCAGTGATGGCTGAGACAAGCTCGAGGGCCGGGACCCGAGGACGTAGAGTGCCGGCATCTAACCAAGTTTGCAGGAACACAACACAAGATAAGGCCCAGTGCCAGGCGCAACCCGCCTAGAGGTAGGGCCCCGTGAGTCCCGCGCTGGCTCACGGGTGCCCAGACACCTCACCTAGCCCTACCGTGCCGGCCACGTGTCAGGGCGGGGCTGTACACGCCCCGGGGGCTCCTCCCGGAGGGGAGCCCCCTCCCATGTACCAGTGGAAGCACCATGCTCCGCGTTGGCTGACGACACTGCCGAGGAGCGGCTATGCCCGTACACATGCGGAAGCGCTATGCTCCACGCTGGTGATAAACAACTGAGGGTGGCCCCCGGGCCGCATCAACCTCAGGGAGCCCAGAGCTCAGTGTCTAGCCTCATCGCAACGCCTCCCCTCAGGAGCGCTGCGCGAGGGGGCTGGGCACGGGGGGCTGCGCCTGGGTCACGCCCGGATGTACGCCACCCAGCCAGGCCCCTCGGGCCTGGTTCGTCACGCGTCTCTCCCCGAGCGGAGCCAAGGTATGAAGGTCGTTTGCGCGTCAAGGGGGACCCCTGAGCATCGCGACTCAGGGGCCTAACTGGTCCCGTAGCCCCTCACTCCGTAGTTCCGAAAGGCTATGCTGGGTGAGGCACGCGCGAGACCGGGCTCTGCAGACGTAGAACGGTGGTCCCACTCGCATCTCACCTCATCACTTGCTTTTTGTGCGTCAAGGGGGACTCTTGAGCATCGCGACTCAGGGGCCTAACTGGCTCCGTAGCCCCTCACTCCTTTGGTCCCGTCCTGGTTTCCGGTCGGGGCTAATGCTGGGTGAGGTACGCGCGGAGTCGGGCTCTGCAGACGTAAAACAGAAGATCCACCTACATCACACCTCCCTACTTGTTGTTCGTGCGCCAAGGGGGACTCCTGAGCATCGCGACTCAGGAGCCTAACTGGCTCCGTAGCCCCTCACTCCTTTGGTCCCGTCCTGGTTTCCGGTCGGGGCTAATGCTGGGCGAGGTACGCGCGGGGCCGGGCTCTGCCGGCATAGAACGCAAGCAAGTAGGGAAGGAAAGCATAAATTCAAGAAACTTAAAAGCAAATATTACAGCCCATACTATCGTCTCAATACCAAACGCGAGTTTAAACACCTCCCCGAGGCATGGTGCATGTGCAGGAATTAAAAGCAGGACATGAGCAGTAGCGGAGTCATTTGGCGGCAGTGGAGCAGCGTGGGTGGCCCCGCCTCATGGAGCAGCAGGACCGGAAGCATCCTGCTTCGACTTGGTGCTGAAGGCCCGAAACTTCCCCAGCAGAGCCTCTGCGTGACCCTTCACGGCCTCGGCAGCGGCAGCAGCACCCTCGCCGCTTACTGGCTCCAACAGGCTGTCGAGGTCGGCACTTGGGTCGCGAAGGTAGATGTGGGTGAAGACCCGCGTCAGCGCAACAGAAGACAGGACACACGCCTCGGCCTCGGCCGTGGGGCCAAGGCCAAGGGTGACATCGTCAAGAGCACGAACCAGGAAGGGAAGCAGCTTGGCGAGGCCGTCCTCAGAGCCGGCCAGCGGGCTCTCCAGGCCACTGGCATAGAGCATCTTCAGCGAAGCACGAGCCTTCTTCTCCATGTCTGCGAAGGCCACGCGATCCTCGGCAAGAACCTTGACCCTGCTGTCCAGGTCGACCTTCATCGCCTCCAGCTCCTTCCCCAGCGCACCTAGGCGGTCGCGGCGCTTCTTGAGCTTGGCCTCCCGGCCCTCGATGGCGCCTCGCGAGCCTTCATGCCTTCTTCTTGCTCCTGGCGAAGATGAACCTCCTTCGCGAGCTGGTCCCGCAGGCCTTGCAGCTCGTCCTCCAGCGCCTTGCAACAATCGCGGACTTTAACCACCTCCCCCAGGGCTGCGTCACGAGCAGCCTTCGTCTCAAGGATGGTCTGCCTATCCTCGTCGCAGGCCGTCGAGGCTTGAACCAGCGCTGCCCAGATCGAGGCGTCGGAGCGAATCCATCCTGAAGCCAGCTCCAAACGCCCGGCCACTAGGCGAGGGTCGGCGCCCAGGAGATCGTGCCGCAGCCGGTCCAGCCCAGCAACAGCACGCTCCAGGACGGCAGGAGGAGTTGGAGAAACAATAGTCGGCGGAACGGAGGAAGAAGGCGGCGACGACAATACCACAGCATCCTGAGGCGGAGCCTGCTGCGCCCCAGCGGCTGTGGTGGCGGCAGTGGGCAAAGGCACCACAGGAGTCACTTGGGCCATGGGGGCTGAGCTCGCCCCAGCCAGCTCGACCAAGTCTCGCGAGGCCGACCGGGCAGGAGAAGCCCGCGTGCCATGGTCACCCTCCTCCACAGGCAGAGGCGCTGCCGCGGCTGGAGCCTCAGGAGCCCCCTTTAGCTTCTTCGCCGCGGGCTCCAGCCTATTCAAGAAATGCGAACGTCAAGCCTCGGCAGCGGAACAAGAAATAAAAACAAGGGTCAAGCACTTACGGGTCATCGCCGGTGAGCTCGGGCAGCCTCCGGCCAAACTTGAAGCCTAACAGCCGGCTGGAAGGGTCAACCTCGGAAGCAGATGGCGCGTCTGCAGACTGCCCCGGGGCAGGGGCAGACCCGCGGGAGATCAGCCCGGTCCTGTCCTTCTTCGGGATCAGGGGCAAGCTCCCGCCGTCCTGCTCGTCTCCATCCTCATCATCATCGCTCGAGGAAAGACGGAGACTGCAGGGCCTGCGCCGGGGGAGGGGAGCCCTCGATTCTCCGTCGGTCGCCTCGGAGTCGGGCCCCTTTCCCCGCTCCTCTTCGTCCTCCTCCTTGCTGGAGTCGCCGGAGGGCACGTCCACGAGTCCCTCGGAAGCCGCCACAGGCACGCGCCTGTCCCCGTTAAAACGGGCATGGACTTCACCACCTGCTCCCAGTCGTCGCGAAGGAACAAGGGCTTGGGAGCACCCTCCAACCTTGCCACCTCGCCCCCGACCAGAGATTGGAGGACCGCGGCCAAATCTTCGTCGCTCAAGGCCGCGGGGCTCGGATGAGGCCTCCACATCGGAGGTGAGTACTGCCGGAGTGGAGCCAGCTGGTGCTCCAGGAACTCCCTCCGCAGCAACGCACCGGTCAACTTCGCCGCCGCCGTGCTGGCCTGCCTCAGGTCCGCGTCCATCTTCTCCAACACTAGTTTCGTGCGGGGGTCCGTGAGCTCTGCTCGGGCCCAGTCGCGGAGCTCGCGGGCGGCTCAGCGGGCAAGATCAGCCTAGGATGGACGCGCCCGACATCTACCAAGACCCACTTGCTCCTAAAGCCCTCAATCCTCTTCCCGGGATTCGAGATGGCAATGGAGGCACCATACGCGACAAAGCCCGCACACGCGGAAGGAGAACCGCGAGAGACCCGGAGGGAGAAGTAGTGGCGCAGCAAGGCCACTGAAGGCTGCACCCCTACATGGGCCTCGCAGTAGTAAGCGAAGATCGCCAGAAGAACGACGGAGTTGGGGTGGAGATGCAGAGCCTGCAAGTTGTAATGGCGGAGGACAGAGAAGAAGAACTCGGAGAAGGGAGGCACCAGGCCCGCAGCAATGGAGCTTACAAAGAGAGGATAAAAGGTGCTCCCTCGGCCCTCAGGGGTGGCAGAGCCGGCCTTGAACACCTGCGCCCCATTGATGCCCTGCGCATCCGCCATCTGGCGCAACCGGGCAAGGCCCGCCTTGGACACGTTCGGCGAGTCCAGAGCAGGTGAGTACCAAGCTTCGGCCAGAGGCTGGCGAGGCGCCATGGCTTCCTAGGTCACGTAGCCGGAGTAGATGTGGAAGTTTGGAGGAAGAAAGGGGAGGCGCAAGAAAGGGGATCTGAGCAGCAACCGGAGTAAGCAAAAGACAAAGTCTGGGCAGATCCCGTTCCTTTATCAACCTGCGTGGTTGCTGAAGCACTGGTGTCCAATCAACCGCCACGCGGCGCCCAAGGCCGTAGGCTGTTAGGGCCCGCGGCGCTTCGCCCTTGCCCTTTCGCCTCTCGGCACGGCCAAGTCCGGGCGCGCCTTGGGCCCGGGGGCTACTGTCGGCATTTTGGGAACGGGGGTCCCCAGACTTGCCTGCCTGTGGCCTGCGGCGTGGCTCAAAGGAGGCCCATCACGGCCCATCTTCATCAGCACAAGACTCAAGACCCTCGCGAGGGGCCAAGCCTCGTGAGGCGGACGACACGGAGCTTCCTCAGGCACGGCCTCGTCAGGCTGGCTCGCGAGGAGGCAGAGAGATCAAGGCAGGGTACCTCGCGAGGTGCTCGTGATGCAAGCCATGACGACTCAGGGCGCCAGGCGGGTGCCAGCCCGCGCAGGGTCCTCCTTTCCTCTTTGGTGCAAAGGGGCAAGCGCAGCCGCGGAGTACCGAGGCATCAGGCAAAGGTTGCCATTTTGGTGCAACGAGACCAGGACCAGGAGGACTATGAGACGAAGGTCACCGTGGAGCCCAGGACGACATCATCACCACAGCTTTGCACAGGCGAAGACTGCTTTTGTCAGGATAGTTGATACTTGCTGCCCCCCTTCAAATTAGCCCGCCATTGTTGGCTCCCTTCCCGCTCGATATTTGGGAAGAGGAGTAGGGCCCCTATAAATAGGACCAGCCACCCACATAGCAAGGGCCACTCTTTGATCGGTTAGAAGCAGAGGAAGAGAGAGAGAGACAGAGAGAAAGGGTGGTTGAACTCCTCCTAGCAGTTCATCACCCCAGCTAAGAGCAGACCCTCGCGAGGCTTTTCTTCCTTGTATTGTTCATCATCATCAGCCCCAAGAGGCAATCCACTCACCACACACTGGAGTAGGGTATTACACCACAACGGTGGCCCGAACCAGTATAAACCTTGTGTCTCTTGTGCAGTTCTTTCAGTAGTCTAGATCTTTGCAAGACGGAAAGGTAGAAGGCGTAATCTCCGCGCGCACCCCAGTGTTCGAACCTTAAGGGTCTGCCGAAACCCGAAATCCGATAGGCGGGCCTCCCCGTCGCTCTCCATCACCTGCTGCCAACGCCGCCACTGGCCCGGCAGGAAACGAGCAGCAAGCTTCATCACCGCACCCCTCTGTGCGGCGGGATGGACACACCGCCACCTCGTCGCTGACTCTGGCCGGCTCATCGTCCCACGCTCGTCGCGCACCCACGGACATGCAGGCCGCGCTGCTCATGGCGCGCGAGCTCCTGCGCTACCGCCAAGTCGACGACCTCTAAGAGGACAGGCTGGACCGCATCGCCGAGTTTGGCAGCGCCGCTGGGGGCTCTCCGGCACCGTCTCTCTCACTGCCTCATCTTTCTCCCGCTGTGGGTGACGTGGCGCATGGGGCGCCTCCACCACCTTCGCGTCAAGACGCTGCCCTCGCACCAAGATGCGCGGCTGTCGGCGTTCTGGGAACGGGGGTCCCCAGACTTGCCTGCCTGCGGCCTGCGGCGTGGCTCAAGTGGGGGCCCAGCGCGGCCCATCTTCATCAACACGAGGCTCAAGACCCTCGCGAGGGGCCAAGCCTCGCGAGGCGGACGACACGGCGCATCCTCAGGCACAGCCTCGTCAGGCTGGCTCGTGAGGAGGCGGAGAGTTCGAGGCGGGGTACCTCGCTAGGTGCCTATGACGCAAGCCATGATGACACGGGGCACCAGGCGGGTGCCAGCGCGCGCAGCGTCCCCCTTTCCTCTTTGGTGCAAAGGGAGCAAGCGTATCAGCGGAGTACCGAGGCATCAGGCAAAGGTTGCCACTTCGGTGCAACGAGACCAAGGCCAGGAGGACTACGAGACGGAGGTCACCATGGAGCCCAGTGCGGCGTCATCACCAGAGCCTTTGGCAAGCGAAGACTGCTTTTGTCAGGATAGATGTACTCGCTGTCCCCCTTCAAATTAGCCTGCCATTGTTGGATCCCTTCCCGCGCAATATTTGGGGAGAGGACCAGGGCCTCTATAAATAGGACCAGGCACCCACGTAGCAAGGGGTTCGATTCCTGGTCGTTCGGTCCAGACGACGGGAGAGAGAAAAGGCATAGAGAGAGAGAGGGTGACCGAACTCTTCACAACAGTTCATCACCTCAGCCAAGAATAGACCCTCGCGAGGTTGTTCTTCCTTGTATTGTTCATCCTCACCAGCCCCAGGAGGCAATCCATCCACCACACACTGGAGTAGGGTATTACACCACATCGGTGGCCTGAACCAGTATAAATCTTGTGTCTTTCGTGCAGATCTCTTAGTAGTTTAGATCCCATTGAGACGGAGAGGTTGAAGGTGAGATTTCCGCGCGCACCCCAGTGTTCGAACCTTAAAGGTCTGCCGGAACCCGAAATCCGACATTTGGCACGCCAGGTAAGGGTGCGCCGGAATTCGTCTCCCACCGCTCCGTGCCCCGTCGCGTCTTCATCGCCATGCCAAGCAACCAGGAGGTCAACCCCGACCCGTGGGCTGCATGGCCCAAACGCATGGAACCGCTTGCCTCGGGCGACCCCACGCCCCAGGAAGCTCGCGGTCCGCAGGGCGCTGCGGGCCGCGGGCGACGCGGACAAACTTCGGCAACTCTTACGCCGCGGCAGGCCCGGTCGGCGGCAAGGGCCTCCAATCATGCTGCGACAACGACACCATACACCCGCCGGGAGCAGTCGAATTTGAGGGCCGCGCTCACGGTGGCCCGAGAGCTGCTGCGATGCAGGCTGCTGGAGGGCGGCCACGACGTGCTGCTAGAGTGGGTGGCGGAGCTCCTGGGCTTCGCCGCCTCGGGGGCTCACCCCTTCTCCACCCAGCTCCCATCTCAAGCCCAGAGCGACCCGCACGGGGGCTCTGTGCGCGCCCGCGGGCTTCAAGGCTACTCCGACGCCAGGGAATCCGTCAGCACCGGACCGGTGGCGGCGCTGCCCCCGCCCCCGGCCTGCGAAGGAGAAGGACTCGACGCGACCCGCGGCCCTGGAGGGCGGCCGCATTGCCACCCAGTGCCAGGCATGACAGGTGGGGCCGCATGGCATGCAGGGCGCCACGGCATGGCGTACGGGATGATGGTGAGGGAGGAGTATGTGCCCTGCATGATGGACCAAGGACACCCTCACGAGGACGGGCAGGGCTCACTCCTCGGCCCCAGCTGGGGGGACGAGGTGATGGAGGCTAAGCCCTTCCCGGCGCCCCAGGACGAGCCTGCTGGCCACGCAGGAGGCAGCGATCACCGGGCGCCACTAACTCTTCAGGGGCAGGTATATGCTAACCGTGGATCGCAGGAGGTGCAGGTCGCCGCAGCGAGCGGCCGCCCCGCTCCTACAGCCCCTCACCCCTCGGGAGGAGGGTGCAGGGGGCTGCAGGGGAGGGACCGGGATCCGACATCACCACCGCGGCGTTCGGAGCAAGGCGTTCTCAGGAAGTAGGCCCTCTGCTGGGGAGGTGCCTTAGGGCCTGCCCCTGGCAGAGGACCCGTGGTCGTCGGGGGAACCGCTGGCGACCGCTCTACCCCATCGGGCGGCGTCCTGGGTTCCGGTCGTTGCTGATGGCACTAGAGTGTGGCGCAAGGCGAGGCCCTCGTCTGGCGATATGAAGCAAGGCCAGTACCTGTGAAGAAGGCCCAGTGCCTGTGAAGCTCGCTGCCCCGTGACACTCTCACGTAATAACGAGTGGGGCTGTACACGCCCCGGAGTCTCAGGGGTGCCGGCCTGAGGCCCTGGGGCTCCCTCCCACGCGTAGTGGACAACACTTAGCTCCGCGCTGGTGAGAAGACGTCGAAGACTAGATTAGGTGCCGGACGCGGCTTTTTGTCTGCCTTTCGTTGCCTTGCCCTTTGGCTGTTGCTTTCCCCCCGTTGGATTTAAGTTGGATTCGAATTTGAGATTTGTGTGTGTTCGGGGAAGGGGTGCTTATTCTCACTCGAGCCGTTTCTCGCGTTCTGGTTACCGCTCCGTCACAGCTGCCTCCCCTCGCGAGCCCCTCGCGAGTCGGGTCAGGCCTGGCTCGTGCGCAACCCAGACTGCCACTGTTACTCCCCCTCGGGAGGCTTTTCGGGGGCCTGCGGAGGTTGTCCTGTTTAAAAAGGCCCAGAGCATGTGAAGCAAGGCGAGTGCCTGTGAAGCTCTCGCTTTCGAGGAAAAGGCCCAGAGCCTGTGAAGCAAGGCGAGTGCCTGTGAAGCTCTCGCTCTCGAGGAAAAGGCCCAGAGCCTGTGAAGCAAGGCGAGTGCCTGTGAGGCTCTCGCTCTCGAGGAAAAGGCCCAGAGC
Source organism: Triticum monococcum (assembly GCA_034509565.1). Classification (NCBI taxonomy): domain Eukaryota; kingdom Viridiplantae; phylum Streptophyta; class Magnoliopsida; order Poales; family Poaceae; genus Triticum; species Triticum monococcum. Next base: position 578,734,913 of record CM067847.1, read on the forward strand.
CTGTGAAGCAGGGCGAGTGCCTGTGAAGCTCTCGCTCTCGAGGAAAAGGCCCGGAGCCTGTGAAGCAAGGCAAGTGCCTGTGAAGCTCTCGCTCTCGAGGAAAAGGCCCAGAGCCTGTGAAGCAAGGCGAGTGCCTGTGAAGCTCTCGCGCTCGAGGAAAAGGCCCGGAGCCTGTGAAGCAAGGCGAGTGCCTGTGAAGCTCTCGCGCTCAAGGGAAAGGCCCGGAGCCTGCGAAGCGAGGCGAGCGCTTGTGGAGTCATCGTGTCCGGAAGAAGGCCCAGGGCCCATGGAGAAGGCCAACGCATGAGGAGTTTCTCATCAGCGACAACCTCACATCCTGAGGACCCAGCTAGAAAGCGCCCAAGGTGTCGCGCCCTCCTGCAGGCCACCGCTGAACCAGCGCGGGACAAAGGTCGAAAGCCTGAGTTCTATTCATGCAGAGTGAAAAAGACAGGAGCGATACGCTCTCAGTCGGACCAATCCCCCAATGCGTCCCCGGAAGCACCTCCTGAGCCCTCGCCGGCGTCGCCGAGCTCGCCATCGACGCCCGCGTCGCTTCCGGCGGCGTCAGGGCCGCTCGCCGTGCCGTCCTTGTCAGCACCCACGACCACGTTGCTGTCGTCCAAAGTGAAGGCCCTGACGAGGGCGTCCACGTTATCCTCCACCCAGCGCGACAGGTCGTCCCGGACGGCCTGGGGGACTGGGGCGATGACGGCGTCGAAGTCGAAGCGGGGATTCATGTTCTGAAGATGGCTGAAGACACGAGAGAAGGCGCGCTTGAGCAAGGCGCGACTCTTCTCCTCCACCAACCTGTCGGCCCTAACCGACCGTGCCTCCAGCTTCGCTACCACGGCGGTGAAGAACTGCAGGTTACCGGCATAGTTGATCGTGTGTGGCTCATCGACGGACGCCTCGCAGATGTTGCCCAAGGCCGAGTTGGCCCTCTCCCTGAGCATGGTGAACATTGGGCCATGCGCATGCTCCAGGAGCCGCCGCTGGCGTATTTCATCGGCGTTCTGGCGCTCGATGGCCTCGGCCTCTTCCACCCGTTGGTGAAGGTGGAGCACCTCGGCTTGAGAGGCGGCCAGGTCTTTCTGCGCTGCCTCAACAGCGGCCCGGGAGACGTCGGCCAGCCGCATCGCCTCGTCCCGTTGGGTCCTCAGGGCCGCGGTTCTGCCTTCAGCCTCGACCCAGATCATCCTCAGCTTCCCCTCGAACTCACGCTCGAGGCCTTGGCGCACCATCGCCACTCGACGACAAACCTCCTCCAGGACACGCGCTTCCCGCGTAGCGACGTCGTCTTCTGCCTGCATCACTAGGCGCTCCCTCGTCTCCACCCTCTCGTACTCACGAGAGCGTTCGGCGGCCTCCAGCGCCAACGCTTCCTCATGCTTCTGAAGCTCAGCTGGGTCATCGGAGGCCACCTCCATCGACGCGGGGGCTGCCTCGCGCAGCTCTGCTTGCTCCTCCAACGAGTGGCACCGGGCCAGGAGCTCGCGAGCTCGTTCCTCCGCCGCCTCTCACTACCCGTCAGCCCTCCGGGCCTCCTCGATGGCCTGGGAGCGGGCCATTCGGGAGGCCTCCAGCGACGCCTTCGCTTCTTCATCATCAAGGTCGCGCTGGCGGCGCGCATGGGCGACGGCGGCTTCCAACTCGCGCCTCCCTGCAGCTAGGTGCAGGCCCTCGGCCTCCAGGCGAGCATCTTCAGCGGCAAGCTCTTCCCCAAGCAGGTCCACCGCGTCGGCCGCTCGTCGAAGAAACCCTTGGCGGCGCGAGCGACGCTCCCGAGCGCGCTCAAGCACATCTTCCACGTCATCATCCGCCCCAAGCAGGCGACGGGGGCTGCGGGTCATCATTCCCCCTCCGGGCAGGGGGCTGGGGGCTGGCGACCTCCAACGGCCGGACGCGCCATATTAGAAGCCCGACCAAGGGCCAGCCCGCCACTAGATGAGGGGCGTAGGTGGCGCCTCAACCAGTCGCAGCCCAAGACCAGACGGGAGGTACCCGGCAGGCTGGTTATCCCCTGAGAAGGCCCGCGGATGAAAAGCGCGGGGAATGAAGGGCCGTGGCGCACCTCGGGACGATCCGCCCCATCGGGCGCCCTCACCACGAGGGCAGAGCTGCTCGGAGCACTTGAGGATGGCGGAGGAGGCGAGGCCGAGGAAGGCGGTGCCTCGGCGACTCCCGCGATCTCAGTTGGAAGGGGCCTGCGGGGCAAGAATCAGCGAAAGCAACAAGAGGATCGGGAGTCAGAGGGGAAAAAGACTTACTCGTCAGTGGTGAAGTACTTCCTGCGCTTCAGCACGCGACAAGGGGAGTCAACACCCAGAGCCTCCCTCTTCCTCCGGAGGGCCTCAAAGTCCACGCGGAAGCGGCCCAAGAGAAGAGCACAAGGATCAACCTGCCGTGAGGACGAGGCACCGGGACGGCCCGCGTCGGGAGCGCCCGCCTGGCGCGTGCCACCAATCACCTCGTCGGAAGCCGGGACCAAGGCCTCCAGGGCCCCGGCCCCGGGCGCTGGGAGCGGCTGCCTACCACCTTCAGTCGCAGCAGTACGGGCCTCAGGAGCTGTCTCCTCATGAGCGGCCTCAGGCGCCACACCCTCCTCCGGAGCCGCCACCTCATGAGCGGCGCACAACGCTGCCCCCTCCTCCAGAGCCTCCACGGCCTCAGGCGCCTCCTTCCTCCCTTCTCCGCCGCTTGAGGAGGAGTCGCCTTGGCCGATTGGGAGGAGAGTCACCACTACAGGGTTCTCGCGAGGCCCTTGGAGACCGGCGGGGCGCAGCCCCCACTCGTTGAAGTCAGGCATCTGCTTCACAAAGTCAGCCTTGCTCTGACAGAGATATAGCAAGGCCCCGCCTTGCCGGATGTTGCCAGGATTGGGGTTCCCGGCCAAAGTCAGGAGCGTCAACTTCAGGGCCGCGGGGGCTAGGTCTTCTTCCTGGAGCCTCATGTCGTCCTCGCGCCCCCGGAAGGCCCACATTTGGCGAGAGTGCCGCTGCAGGGGAGCGACACGGCACAACAGAAACTCCTTCACCACCTTGGGCACTGTCACGCTGAGCTTCCTCAGGAGTGCGAAGCGGGGCCAGACAAAGACAAGCCGAGGGCTCTTCAGCGTCTCCTGGCCCCAACCCGAATTAGGGATGGCAGGCGAGGTCGGCTCCGATAGTAGAGGGCTGGGCACCCCCGCGTCCACATACAACCATCGCTCACAGAACCCGGCCGCGGGCTGAGGGAGTCGGAAGTCAATTCCAGACGCCTCGGACACAGGCTCGGCAGCAAAGCTCGCGCATGCCCAGCATTGGGAAGGATCGACAAGACGCAGCGAGAAGAAGTGGCGCAGCAGGGCGACCAAAGGAGGGATGCCCACCATGGCTTCGCAAACGAAGGCGAAGACCGAAAGGAGGGTGATGGACTCAGGACTGAGATGCATTAAGTGGATCTGATAATGCGAAAGCACGACATTGAAGAAATCGGAGAAAGGGGGAACCAGACCCGCCCACAAGGCATCGGTAAAACATGGGACCTCAGTGGCTGTCCTATCAATGGAGAAGTGGGACGCGGGCTAGGCGGTCGTCCTTCCGCACTCGTTGAAGACGGTGGCCAGGGCCGAGCTATCCCTGCCCAGGCACTCTTGGTTGAGCATAGTCGATCGGCCGACTAGAGGGGCCACCGTTGGCGGCGCACAAGACGAAGGCATGGATTTCTCTGCTCTCTCCTTCCCTGTCGGAGCCATGGCGATGGGAAGGAGGGGGGGATTCGAGATTGGATTGAAGGCAGGGGGAGGCGCTCGAAAGAAGGGAGAACAGAGGACGCCCAAGCAACAGGAAAAGGGACGGCTGTGTACAACTACCAGTCCGCCTAGCTGGGCGCACAATAAGGAAGCGTGGGGGAACGGTGCCGTCCATGTCCAATCAACCGCCACGCGGCGTCCAAGGCCGCAGGCTGTTAGGGCCCACGGCGCTTCACCCTTGCCCTTTCGCCTCTCGGCACGGCCAAGTCCATGCGCACCTTGGGCCCGGGGGCTACTGTCGGCGTTCTGGGAACGGGGGTCCCCAGACTTGCCTACCTGCGGCCTGCGGCGTGGCTCAAGTGGGGGCCCAGTGCGGCCCATCTTCATCAACACGAGGCTCAAGACCCTCGCGAGGGGCCAAGCCTCGCGAGGCGGATGACACGGCGCATCCTCAGGCACAGCCTCGTCAGGCTGGCTAGCGAGGAGGCGGAGAGTTCAAGGCGGGGTACCTCACGAGGTGCCTATGACGCAACCATGACGACACGGGGCACCAGGCGGGTGCCAGCGCGCGCAGCGTCCCCCTTTCCTCTTTGGTGCAAAGGAAGCAAGCGTATCAGCGGAGTACCGAGGCATCAGGCAAAGGTTGCCACTTCGGTGCAACGAGACCAAGGCCAGGAGGACTACGAGACGGAGGTCACCATGGAGCCCAGCGCGGCGTCATCACCAGAGCCTTTGGCAGGCGAAGACTGCTTTTGTCAGGATAGATGTACTCGCTGTCCCCCTTCAAATTAGCCCGCCATTGTTGGATCCCTTCCCGCGCAATATTTGGGGAGAGGACCAGGGTCTCTATAAATAGGACCAGCCACCCACGTAGCAAGGGGTTCGATTCCTGGTCGTTCGGTCTAGACGACGGGAGAGAGAAAAGGCATAGAGAGAGAGAGAGAGAGGGTGACCGAACTCTTCACAACAGTTCATCACCTCAGCCAAGAACAGACCCTCGCGAGGCTGTTCTTCCTTGTATTGTTCATCCTCACCAGCCCTAGGAGGCAATCCATCCACCACACACTGGAGTAGGGTATTACACCACATCGGTGGCCCGAACCAGTATAAATCTTGTGTCTTTCGTGCAGCTCTCTTAGTAGTTTAGATCCCATTGAGACGGAGAGGTTGAAGGTGAGATTTCCACGCGCACCCCAGTGTTCGAACCTTAAGGGTCTGCTGGAACCCGAAATCCGACAGCGGCCCCGCGGCGCGACCCACCGCGTAGGGCGCCCGCGCATGAAGAAGGAAGCTGCCAAGAAATCCCGCGGCTGGAAGAAGACGCTCGTGGTGGCGGCGCGTGGATACCAAGACCATGCTCCGCCCCCACGACAGGCTCCAATGACTAAAGCAGGCTACCGTGCCTCCACTCCCGAGCTGCGTAGCGTCGTCTGGCCCGGCAAGTTCAAGCCCAACCTGCCTCCACGCTACGATGGCACCCCCGACCCTGCTGATTTCCTGTAGCTTTACGAGCTGAGCATCGAGGCAGCCAATGGCGACGAGGAAGTCATGGCGAGCTAGTTTCCCATGGCCCTCAAAGATGGCGCACGCTCGTGGCTCCTAAACTTGCCCGCTGGATCGATCTCCTCCTGACGCGAGATGCACGAGCGTTTCATCGCCAACTTCCAGGGCACTCACGACCACCCGCCTGCCGCTAGTGACTTGCGGCGCATCAAGCAGCAGCCAGGGGAGACCCTGCAGAAGTACATCCAGTGCTTCAATAGCTTCGCCTCAAGATCCCCAAGGTAACGGACGAGGCCACCATCTCAGCGTTTTTCGATGGCGTTTGTGACATCAAGATGAAGGAGGAGCTCGCCATCTACGAGGACCTATGCACGATTCTGGAGATGTTCAACATGGCGACCAAGTGCGCGCGGGCTGAGGAGGGGCGCTTCTACCTCCTCGAGCTTGCAGCTGCCGATCCAGAAGACAAGAAGGCCAAGACGAAGGATTTGAAGTGAATGGGAGCGACCGTGCTCTCGGCTGAGCTAGAGATGAAGCGTGGCTGCGACCACCCGAAGTCGTCCAAGGGCAGCAGTCCGTTCCGCGCCTTCCACAACGTACACATCCAGAACACCAACGACTATCAGGAGCTCAGGGCCATCCGCGAGGGCACTTCAGTAGGCGCCTCGAGCGCAATGACTGAGGCTACAGTCGTGGAGGAGGCTGAAGTGGAGGACGATGGGACGAACACGGCCCCCTCCAGGAGTGGCACGACCAGCCTGATGAGGACCGCTGGCAGGACCAGCCTCGCGAGGGCACCTGGAGAGACCAGCCTCGTGAGGACCATCCACAGGGCAAGGCTGGGCTCCCTCCCCTACCACCACCACCAAGGAGGAACGACGACCATCACCAGGACGAGGGGGCTGGGGCTTCTAGGAGCCGCGCACCATCGCTTGCATCTTGGGTGGCGCTCAGGCCCCAGCCTCCCAGTGCATCTTCAAGCAGTTTGCTCGCGAGGTGAACGCGGCCCTCCCTAGGCTCGAGGCCACGCACCCGCTCAGGTGGTCCAAGTGCACCATCACCTTCAGCTCGTCAGACATGCTCAAGTGCGCGCCAACTGCCGGCACCCTCCTGATGCTCTGCTCACCCATCATCAGCAATGTCCAAGTCACCAAGACCCTCATCGACGACGGTGCAGGGCTCAATGTCCTTTCTGTCGGAATGTTCGACCGCCTCCAAGTGCCGTATGATCAGCTGCAGCTGACCAAGCCCTTATCAGGAGTGACTGACAGCTCCACCACCCCGATCGGGTAGATCCGCCTCCCTGTTACTTTCGGCAAGCGCGAAAACTACCGCACCGAGCTCATCGACTTCGACATCGCCAACATACGTCTGTCATAGAATGCCATTCTTGGGTATCCAGCCCTGGCCAAGTTTATGGCAGTGAATCATCACGACTACAACATCCTCAAGATGCCAGGGAGCTGCGGTGTCATCACGGTCGCCTGCGAGGAAAAGGACGCAGTGTGCTCTCTCGAGCGTGCTTACCAGGCTGCAACGGCCGAAGAGCCAGGTAAAGAAGGCACCGTCTACCCTCCACAGGCTGTCCCCAAGAAGCAGAAGAAGAAGAAGTTGCTCTGCCAAGGGCCTCAGGAGAGTGGTGTCTCCAGCGGCACCACCTCAGGACCCGCACGCACGGATGGGGCGCCTCCCTCCCTCGCATAGGAAGGCACGCCTGGCGCCCTCCTCAGGCTGGGCTCGGGGGCTCTCTTCTGGAGGGCCTCTGACCTAGCCCATGTCACGAGGGAGGCGCTCAGGCACCACGTGGAGGCATGCTTCACCACACACACTACAAAATAAAGACACATCCATGAAATTTTGAGCCAAACGATTTTTTTCTGTCATACTTATGACACTTCTATGACGATAATTGTGACAAAACCTGGTATCATCATAGATGTGGTGGGCTCCTACTTCTATGACAAAAAATCATGACAGAAAATGGGCTTTTCGTCCTGGGCGGGCCGAAGACGCAACTCCATGACATTCTTTGGGCCGTCCATGACGGAAAAAACCGTTGAAGCAAGGGCTAGGAAAATATCGGGGTGTTCCCGGTTACTACGATGGGTGGTTGGGCCGAGCGATGCATGTTTCTCTCATACATGCACGCGTGTGTGTGCGAGGCGTTGGGCTCTAACTGAACCCGACTGAGGCGTTCGCCTACTGAACCCGACGGATTGCACTGCAGGCTACGCGTTACTGAACCCGAGCGATCGATCGATGGCTGTTAATTGAACCCGATCGAGCTATTCCTTCACAACTGCTGCTAACTGAAGCCGATCGATGCTGCCTATAGATGAACAGTGAGCGTTGCTGGGGGGGTTTGGATGAACATGTCACAGCCCTAGAATTTGATTGCAATTAGTATCATAAGCATCCATGCATCATGTCTATATTTGTTTGAAATTTGAAATGGGGATGACAAGCCCTAGCACTAAATGAAATGCAATTAGGATCAAAATAAAAATATTTTCAACGAACCCAGAATGCCCTTTAGAAAAGTTCATTATTTTTGATAAAGGTGAAAACCTCCGCCAAAAATGATAAACATATTTCTAGGTCATTTTTGGATTTTTGGATTAACTCATATTGTACTTGAATTGGGGCATTTGAATCCTATAAATATTTTAAATGCTCTAATAATTCTGAAACTATTTGAGGGCTGTTGGGAATAATTTCAACAGTGCCCACAAATATTTTCATGATTTTTGGAAATGCTCTGGCATTTTTAATAAAGACAAAACAATTGCAGAAAATAGAAAACAGAAACAATTAATAAAACAGAGAAAAACAAAACTTACCTGGCGCCACCAACCGGCCCAGCACTGTAGCTGGCCGGCCCAGCCCACCAGGGCTCCTCCCTGTCGTCTTCCCCTTGCCAGGAGGACGAGCGCGTGGCCGGTGCGCGCGAGCATGCGTCCGGCCACCTCCTGCTTGCTTGCCGCTGCTGGAGACTACCCCGAGCGCCACGTGCGTCGCCACGCAACCTCCCCGACCCCCTCGAGCTCTCTCCCATGCCTCTCCCCTCCTCTGGTCCTCTCTTCCTCTCGCGCCCGAGCACCACCATCGCCGCCGCCCGCTGTCCCCGTGGCCACCGAGCTCCCCTCGCCTCTCCGAGCAGTCCACGGGCTCCGCCTCCATCTCCCGCGTCTCTCCATCTGCTCGCACCACGCCGGATGCCCTGCCTCGCCCTCTACCCCGCCATCTTCGTCGTCTCTGCTCCAAGATCGCCGGCGGCTGCACGACCTCATCATCCCCTCCCCGCGCTCGCCGAGGCCACCGTAGCAACCGCCGTGAGCTCCTCTCTGTTTTCCCCCTAACCCCGTTGCTCCTCTCGCCCTCTAGCTCCGATTCCTACCGTGGCCAAATCCCGCCGCCGCTCGGGCTCGTTGCCGGAGTTGCTCCGGCGACCATTTGGTCGTGCCAGCGTGTCCAAAGGGCTTGTGGGCATGCGTAGGTATAGTAGGCGTCGAGAACCGGTCGTTTTGCACACCGTAGCGACGAATCCATCATCACCCGAGCTCCGGCCGCTGCCGCGAGCTCCGTTCCGGCGAGCTCCAGCGCCCCCATGGCCACCCACCTACCTCCCTGGATGCGGGCGAGTCCGGGCTACGCCCCGATGCCCTTAGCCACCGCCCCCGTCGCCTTTAGCGCAAGTCCGGCGCATTGCCGCCGCGGGTTTGGTCGCCGCCGGCTAACTCCGGCGACAGCCGACGTGGCAGGGTCATTAGTGCTAATCCCCGCCAGCTGGACCGCACCTAGTAACTGACAGCGGGCCCCGTAGTGGGTCAAAGCCCAGTTAGCGCCAGGTTTGACCCGGGGTTGACCTCTGTTTGAACCTTGAGTCACTGACATGCGGGCCTCGCCCGGCTAACCAGTTAGTAAGAGCTAAACTTAATTAAGTTAGTTTAGTTAGTCACTGACCAGTGGGCCCTGTGTTGTTTAGTTAGTCTAGTTAACCCAAATAGTTAACTGTGAGACTGACTAGTGGGTCCCAGCCGTCAGGTTTGACTCTGGGCAACCCTGTTGACCCGCTGACGTCATGCTTACGCATTGCTGATGCAGTTAATCGTTTTCTGGATTAAAAATAATTCAGAAAATTCCAGAAATTAGTATAAACTTCTAAAATTCAACCGTAACTCCAAATGAAATAAATTATATATGAAAAATGATCAGAAAAATCCAAGGAATCTGAATATGGCATTTTCATGCATGTTTGAACAACTTAACCTCACTGTCTAGTCCAAAACATGATAATGCACTATTTGAATTCATAGTTTGAATTTGAATTTGAACCTAGTGTTCAAACCAACTCCATTTAACTTGTTGCTAGTTGCATTAGCTCAATCAACAACATATTGCCATGTCATGATCACGCATCATATTGTTGCATCGCATTGATTGTGTTCTTCCTTGTTTGTCGGTAAATGTCCCCTCTCGGTAGACGCTGCTTCGACGCTGTGATCGTTGACACTGATGAAGACTCAATGTTATCTTCAGAAGTGCCAGGCAAGCAAAACCGCCTTGTTCATTCCGATACAAACCCACTCTCTCGCTCCTGCTCTCTTTTACTGCATTAGGACAACAACGATTCAACTATTACATGCCGCAGTAGTTGAACCCCTTTCCTTTGCATGACCTGTCATTGCCACAGTAAATAGATGAAACCCACTAGCATGAGTAGGAGTTGTTTGAGCTGTGATGTGCCTACTCATTCATGCTTGTTTGTCATGCCTGCTATTGCATAGAGTCGTGTTAGGTCTGGTTCATCGGGGATGAATTGGAGGTGTGTAAACATGTCCTACGGTGTGTGAACACGATTTGGTAAAGGTAGCAGTGAGAGGCCATGTAGGAGTACATGGTGGGTTGTCTCACTGAAACCGTCCTCAGGAACTGAGTTCTGTGTTTGTGATCGATGAAACAGCTACTACCACACATTGGGCCCTGAAATATGACCCCGCTCGTCTTATTGACCCCTCTCGTCCTCTCTCCAGGAGTTGCAACTAGTTTCTGGTGTTTGTAGGTTATGTGTTGGCGGTCGTGCGTAGCGCTGACCCTAGGGGTGGGCTATGATGCGGTAGATACACCATGGCACGGTGTACCGAGTCGCCCGTTTGGTGTCTCGGGAACCCTGCACACATCGTTTGGGGCCGTTGAGGACACCCCGGCCGGATTTCCTTGCGGATGGAACCTGAATAGGTGATAAACCTGGACTAGAGACTTGTGAGGTTAGTCAGGTCGGGGTCTACACCCACGTCGGCTTTCGCTTCAAGTCTGCCGAGCACATGTCGTGTGCAGACACTAAGTGGTGGAAATATGTGTGACGAAGTACACCCCTGCAGGGTTATAAATGATCTATTCGAATAGCCGTGTCCGCGGTAACGGACTTCTGGGTTGCCTATAACAGTTCATAGACAAGTGAAAGTGGATACTCTAAAACTCGCAAGATAAGTGTGAGTGCTATGGATGGCCTTCTCGTAGGGAGACGGGAGCGTATCCATAGTGGTGTATTGAATGGTGAATATGTGGACTCGTGTGCGCCACCTCAAAAGAGTTGCTTGCAGTCGTAGTTCAGGTTAGCTACTAAGTCAAAGCTGGCTTGCTGCAGTCAAACTCCACCACCCCCCCTTGTTGATACCGATGCATATGTAGCTAGTTCTGATGTAAGTCTTGCTGAGTACCTTTGTACTCACGTTTGCTTAATTTATGTTTTGCAGAGAGACTTCAGTCTCGCTAGTACTACCGTGTGGACTTCGACGTTTAACTTGATACCTCAGCTACGATCTTGTGCCCTCGGCAGGATCTGGTAGATAGTCAGGCTTCTTAGCCTTTTTCATTTATAGATGTCTATACTCAGACATGTTAAGCTTCCGCTTGTGCCTTGATTGTATGCTATGATTGTTGGGTCATGAGACCCATGTTTGTAATATCTCGCTCCTCGGAGCCTAATGAATAAATACTCTGAGTCGTAGAGTCTTGTTGTGATGCCATGTTGTATTGCACATATTGAGCATATTGTGTGTATGATTGAAATGCTTGGTATGTGTGGGATCCGACAACCTAGTGGTTTATCCTTGGTAGCCTCTCTTATGGGGAAATGTAGTCTTGTGCTTCCATGAGCCATAGTAGTCCGCTACAGCCCGGTTCACCGGAGTCCTGCTAGCCCAGCACTACTGCTCTGGAACACTTGACTGGCCGGCATGTGATTCACTTCGTTCCTGTGTCTGTCCCTTCGGGGAAATATCACGCGGTGACCTCCGGAGTCCTGTTAGCCCAGTGCTACAGCCCGGATTCGCACACTGCTGACCGACATGCTCGATGTTGATTCATGTATGCCTATCCCCGTAAGTTAGTGCCACTTTGGGTTCACGACTAGTCATGTCGGCCCGGGTTCCCTGTCATATGGATGCTAGCGACACTATCATATACGTGAGCCAAAAGGCGCAAACGGTCCCGGGCCATGGTAAGGCGACACCCGTGGGAATACCATGCGTGAGGCCGCATAGTGATATGAAGTGTTACCGGCTAGATCGATGTGACTTGGAATCGTGGTCCTGACAGCTTTGGTATCAGAGCCTGACTGCCTGTAGGATTACCAAGTGAAGCTCGTCTAAGTTGAGTCTAGAAATGCTTTAGTTATATAAGGGAATTGATTGTGGAAGGGAACGTAAGGCTCTTTTACTCCTTTACCTTATGCCCTTCTGATCTGAGTCAACCTCTTCTTTTCTACGGGGTTAAGAAACTAGGCCTTCTCATCTATCTATCAGGATGACGTGTTACTAACCGTTGACTTGTAGGATTGATGGATTCATGCCGCAGTTCAGTTTCCAGTACTTCCGTGTGTTCATAATTGGTCTCGGAACCTTGATATTATGATGTTGAGTGGTTATGCCACCATTTTGCAGGATGTCTCAAATCATTTTGAGCATTTACATCCGTTATGCTGTCCGAGTCATCCCAGGTTCCTAACTAGTATGATGCATTTGCAAATTCCTTCTTCCGTTACCGACGTTCCTTTGGGCTAGTTTATCCACACTAACCGATGAGTTGAGGTACTCTGTTGCCTCGACATATATGTTGGAGCTATTATTATGACCCTAGGTGTTGTAGGGAGTCACCTAGTAATCTAGCCATGTTTTGTGTTCCCGGTGTGATAATTCTGGCCACCATTCTCGAAAGCATCCCGTGATGCCATGTAGTGGTAGGTATTCTACTCATGGGTTCTTGAATCCGAGATTCCCCCTACTTATCTCATGTTGATAGTGTTGCTAGTTCCTTTAGGATATTGGTAACCTTTGCGATAGTCCTCGAGGTCCGTGGTATTTCCTCCTTCCAAATACTATGAACCACTTTTGGCAAAAGTTTGTTGGATCAAAAGATCACAACCAGAGTGCTCTTGATGAGTTCTCCATTCTGCATTGTGAATCTGCCAGTCCTACCTTTCTGCATGGGTTATCCAGAAGAAATAACATGCTAATCCTTGCATCCATAACTCAGAAAAATTATATGTTCCTTTGAGTTGTTCCTCTTTAGTTGTATTCTAAACCTCGTCCATCAATTGTTGGTCAAGAGTAGTTGTGCATTGGTGTTATCGATGCCTATTATTCATGTGATTCGTCAAGCCATTCCATTCCGCAATGACTAGAAGAAACAAACTCCAGTACCTCATACATATCCAGGATTGGGTCAAAGTAGTTATATTCCGTAGATCAAAGTGCCAATCCAGCTTTTGATTCTGTTCAACCCTTAAGTATTGCCCTCTTTATGTCAGGAATATCATAGGAATTGCACAACCTCCTATGAACTCTTGATACAGTGATACTTCTCGCCATCATTATTCATTCCTCGGTTCCGTGTTGATGTAACCGGAATGCCGACAAGTGAATTGTGATGCGTGAAATCAATACTTCGAGCAACTCGTTGCTTCGTAGTAAATGGACAATATTCTTATTCCTAGCATGTTGGTTTTTGAGCTACCATTCTACGATTGACCGTGCTACCTAGTCCATATCTCCGGGTGCACTCATCGACCAATGAGTTAGGATTGTGACAATCCCTCGCTCCTTGATCATATCGTCTTGCCCTGAAAAGCAAGATTGTTCTCGATCTTAATAACATATCGGTGGTTCATGATTTTCCGAATATCTTCTCGGAAGTATTACTAGGTTGTTCCCTGATAGCTATGTTGAGTTCGTGATCATGTTGGCTTTTCTATAAACCACCGCTTCTCCAAGAATCTGTGTTGGATACCCCTGAGCTAGATGGTTAAGCTAAACAACAACTTGGGGAGTTGGAAGATGAAAGGCTTTGCCGAATTTGGTTCTTTCTGAAGGGATATCTTTGTGTTGTGTGTGTGTTGAAGAAAGATGATATCTTCACCAATTGGTCCTCCTGATCAGTTGTTGGATCTATTGTCTTGTCAAAACTTTGACTTGAGTATGGGCTATCGTCAAGTCAAATCAAAACCAACAATGTCCGTAGTGTTGTCTTACTCGTGGTTGATCCCTCGAGAATACACCATTACATCTTTTGTTCTGACCAATGCTATCACCGTGTTCACATGATGGTGGAAGTCCAGTGATATGGAAATTCCGACGAGTTGTTGTTGAGCCCGTCAGCAGCATTTTGTCTCCCCCATGATTCATGTTGAACATCAACCTAGTGTTGAAAACCTTGTAAGCAATGACTTCGTGTTTCGTTCATGAAGCTTATGCTTGGATAAAAGAAGTGACTTTCTCTAAGTTCACGTGCACTAGGTGTAAGTTGCCGCCATGAATTTGAGAAAGGTTTTTTTGTTTCCCTTGGAATCATCCCAAATCAGTCATGCATATGTGCGAAGTATTCTATGGTTTGCTAGATTAATTACCTCCACTCCATATGTGTTCCTAGCACACCAAGCCACTGATTGGTCTGTTCAAGGAGAAGAAGTTTCTTCTTAGGAGCTAGACTTACGCAAGGACTTCGATATCCTCATTGATGGTTCCTCCTGAACTCGGTAGTGTTTTATTATAATACTACTGTGTGGTCATACTTGTCTGGGACAACATGTTCACATGTTGTAGTAGAACCAGCTCATGTTTTGGAGCTTGCTATCGCAGTTCGCTCCCTGAGAATCTCGCAACGTCGTCTCATCGATTTGTGTTGCAAACTTTCATTTTCCTTTCTAGACTCGATGAGTCTGGAATATCCTGACACCAACCAGATCTGAATCTTAGGCAGATATGATGGTTGGAGCATTTTCCAAGAACTATAATATTGGTCCCTCGATAACCAGTAAAGTGGATGTCGACCTATTATTGTAGTATCTCGATTGAAGAAAGTTGGTCACCTCCCCGTAAGGATTTCATAGGATCTACTCTAGAAGTTGTTCCTTATGGATCTATTGTATTCCGAAGTCCGACCACTACTTGGTGGCTATGCTGATGCTTTAAAGCATGACCGTGGTAACTAGTACATCAAGGAGAACATTAGAAGCGGAGTGCTAAATGTCTCTCGGTCGATCATCCAGATTTCATTCCCTTGGCCATGCTAAGGTGAAATTTGAGAAAGTGTTATCTTCCTTTGCATCTGCATCATCCATCACTATTCATCATGGTGGTATGTTGTGTTGCCATGATCCTTGACACGGATATTGGTAAGACCTTGCTCAAGTTCTTGAGAGCACGCGCAAGCACTAGGTTTTACCGTTGGCGTTAACTGGGATTTGCTTCCAGCTTCCTCGGTTATGTTATAACCTTTTCAAACAGTGGACTCACTCTCGACTGTTGAATTCTTCCCCAGTTACCAGAATCTTTCCCAACATTTGCATTTTGTTCCCAGCTTGCACCTCAGTAGTTGTTGTTCAGGATTATCTTCAAAAGTGGACTTACCATGGGTCCGATCCATTTCTGATGATAAGCAAAATCATGCATTGCGTTGTCTTCAACAAGGGAGTCCACATCATCCTTTCTAGTCCAAGTATGTCATTCTTTTGAACTCCTTCAAATGATCGATTGTGATTGCCTTAGGCTGGCATAAAGAGTTTCAATGATCTCCGAATCAAAAGTAATTCTTTTTGCCACTTAAGGGAATAATTCTACGAGTCACCTTCCCCGAGGTATCACGTTATGAAATCATGACAAATATCTTCTTGCTACTTTGAAATTCATGCTCCATCTTATTCGAGTATGGAATTGTTGCCTACCTAGTGAACCTTCGCCATCCATTTCACTCCATCCCTCTAGGTGTATGCTTCGTGTCTCAGCTCAAGAGATGTTACTATGTCTCATTCCATGAGTTGATCTTGTGATCATTAAGGTGATCCTAAGTTGCTCGAACCTCAGGGAGGTCGATTCTTCTTAAATTCTCCCTTTCTACTCGTTGTCATGTTGGATGTAGTTCTCAAAGCAAGACGTCGAGATCAAGGTGTTGCAATGAATCAACATCCTCGAGAAAGACATCTAGATCGTGAAGGTCGTGTTAGCTTTGTATCCCCTCTGTCTTCTTACCTCACGTCTTGAATCTTGGGACGAGATTCTTGTTTAGTGGGGGCGAGTTGTCACAGCCCTAGAATTTGATTGCAATTAGTATCATAAGCATCCATGCATCATGTCTATATTTTTTTGAAATTTGAAATGGGGATGACAAGCCCTAGCACTAAATGAAATGCAATTAGGATCAAAATAAAAATATTTTCAATGAACCCAGAATGCTTTTTAGAAAAGTTCATTATTTTTGATAAAGGTGAAAACCTCCGCCAAAAATGATAAACATATTTCTAGGTCATTTTTGGATTTTTGGATTAACTGATATTGTACTTGAATTGGGGCATTTGAATCCTATAAATATTTTAAATGCTCTAATAATTCTGAAACTAGTTGAGGGCTGTTGGGAATAATTTCAACAGTGCCCACAAATATTTTCATGATTTTTGGAAATGCTCTGGCATTTTTAATAAAGACAAAACAATTGTAGAAAATAGAAAACAGAAACAATTAATAAAATAGAGAAGAACAAAACTTACCTGGCGCCACCAACCGGCCCAGCACTGTAGCTGGCCGGCCCAGCCCACCAGGGGCTCCTCCCTGTCGTCTTCCCCTTGCCAGGAGGACGAGTGCGTGGCCGGCGCGCGCGAGCACGCGGTCGGCCACCTCATGCTTGCTTGCCGCTGCTGGAGACTACCCCGAGCGCCACGTGCGTCTCCACGCAACCTCCCCGACCCCCTCGAGCTCTCTCCCATGCCTCTCCCCTCCTCTGGTCCTCTCTTCCTCTCGCGCCCGAGCACCACCGTCGCCGCCGCCCGCTGTCCCCGTGGCCACCGAGCTCCCCTCGCCTCTCCGAGCAGTCCACGGGCTCCGCCTCCATCTCCCGCGTCTCTCCGTCAGCTCGCACCACGCCGGACGCCCTGCCTCACCCTCTACCCCGCCATCTTCGTCGTCTCTGCCCCAAGATTGCCGGTGGCCGCACGACCTCATCATCCCCTCCCCGAGCTCGCCGAGGCCACCGTAGCAACCGCCGTGAGCTCCTCTCTGTTTTCCCCCTAACCCCACTGCTCCTCTCGCCCTCTAGCTCTGAATCCTACCGTGGCCAAATCCCGCTGCCGCTCAGGCTCATTGCCAGAGTTGCTCCGGCGACCATTTGGTCGTGCCAGCGTGTCCAAAGGGCTTGTGGGCATGCGTAGGTATAGTAGGCGTCGAGAACCGGTCGATTTGCACACCGTAGCGACGAATCCATTGCCACCCGAGCTCTAGCCGCCGCCGCGAGCTCCGTTCCGGCGAGCTCCGGCGCCCCCACGGCCACCCACCCACCTCCCTGGATGCGGGCGAGTCCGGGCTACACCCCGATGAACTTAGCCACCGCCCCCGTCGCCTTTAGCGCAAGTCTGGCTCGTTGCCGCCGCGGGTTTGGTCGCCGCCGGCTAACTCCGGTGATAGCCGACGTGGCGGGGTCATTAGTGCTAATCCCCGCCAGCAGGACCGCACCTAGTCACTAACAGCGGGCCCCGCAGTGGGTCAAAACCCAGTTAGCACCGGGTTTGACCCGGGGTTGACCTCTGTTTGAACCTTGAGTCACTGACATGCAGGCCTCGCCTGGCTAACCAGTTAGTTAGAGCTAAACTTAATTAAGTTAGTTTAGTTAGTCACTGACCAGTGGGCCCAGTGTTGTTTAGTTAGTCTAGTTAACCCAAATAGTTAACTGTGAGACTGACTAGTGGGTCCCAGCCGTCAGGTTTGACTCTGGACGACCCTGTTGACCCGCTGATGTCATGCTTACGCATTGCTGACGCAGTTAATCGTTTTCTGGATTAAAAATAATTCAAAAAATTCCAGAAATTAGTATAAACTTCTAAAATTCAACCGTAACTCCAAATGAAATAAATTATATATGAAAAATGATCAGAAAAATCTAAGGAATCTGAATATGGCATTTTCATGCATGTTTGAACAACTTAACCTCACTGTCTAGTCCAAGACATGATAATGCACTATTTGAATTCATAGTTTGAATTTAAATTTGGACCTAGTGTTCAAACCAACTCCATTTAACTTGTTGCTAGTTGCATTAGCTCAATCAACAGCATATTGCCATGTCATGATCATGCATCATATTGTTGCATCGCTTTGATTGTGTTCTTCCTTGTTTGTCGGTAAATGTCCCCTCTCGGTAGACGCTGCTCTGACGCTGTGATCATTGACACTGATGAAGACTCAATGTTATCTTCAGAAGTGCCAGGCAAGCAAAACCCCCTTGTTCATTCTGATACAAACCCACTCTCTCGCTCCTGCTCTCTTTTGCTGCATTGGGACAACAATGATTCAATTGTTACATGTTGCGGTAGTTGAACCTCTTTCATTTGCATGACCTGTCATTGCCACAGTAAATAGATGAAACCCACTAGCATGAGTAGGAGTTGTTTGAGCCATGATGTGCCTACTCATTCATGCTTGTTTGTCATGCCTGCTATTGCATAGAGTCGTGTCAGGTCTGGTTCATCGGGGATGAATCGGAGGTGTGTAAACATGTCCTACGGTGTGTGAGCTAACTGTGTGAACACGATTTGGTAAAGGTAGCGGTGAGAGGCCATGTAGGAGTACATGGTGGGTTGTCTCACTGAAACCGTCCTCAGGAACTGAGTTCTGTGTTTGTGATCCATGAAACAGCTACTACCACACATTGGGCTCTGAAATATGACCCCACTCGACTTATTGACCCCTCTCATCCTCTGTCCAGGAGTTGCAACTAGTTGCTGGTGTTTGTAGGTTATGTGTTGGCGGCCGTGCATAGCACTGACCCTAGGGGTGGGCTATGATGCGGTAGATACACCATGGCACAGTGTACCGAGTCGCCCGTTTGGTGTCTCGGGAACCCCGCACACATCGTTTGGGGCTATTGAGGACACCCCGGCCGGATTTCCTTGCGGATGGAACCTGAATAGGTGATAAACCTGGACTAGAGAATTGTGAGGTTAGTCAGGTCGTGGTCTACACCCACCTCGGCTTTCGCTTGAAGTCTGCCGAGCACATGTCGTGTGCAGACGCTAAGTGGTGGAAACATGTGTGACGAAGTACACCCTTGGAGGGTTATAAATGATCTATTTGAATAGCCGTGTCCACGGTAAAGGACTTCTGGGTTGCCTATAATAGTTCATAGACAAGTGAAAGTGGATAATCTAAAACTCGCAAGATAAGTGTGAGTGCTATGGATGGCCTTCTCATGGGGAGACGGGAGCGGATCCATAGTGGTGTATTGAATGGTGAATATGTGGACTCGTGTGTGCCACCTCAAAAGAGTTGCTTGCAGTCGTAGTTTAGGTTAGCTACTAAGTCAAAGCTGGCTTGCCGCAGTCAAACTCCACCCCCCCTTGTTGATACCGATGCATATGTAGCTAGTTCTGATGTAAGTCTTGCTGAGTACCTTTGTACTCACGTTTGTTTAATTTATGTTTTGCAGAGAGACTTCAGTCTCGCTAGTACTACCGTGTGGACTTCGACGTTTAACTTGATACCTCAGCTACGATCTTGTGCCCTCGGCAGGATCTGGTAGATAGTCAGGCTTCTTAGCCTTTTTCATTTGTAGATGTCTATACTCAGACATGTTAAGCTTCCGCTTGTGCCTTGATTGTCTGCTATGATTGTTGGGTCATGAGACCCATGTTTGTAATATCTCGCTCCTCGGAGCCTAATGAATAAATACTCTGAGTGGTAGAGTCTTGTTGTGATGCCATGTTGTATTGCACATATTGAGCATATTGTGTGTATGATTGAAATGCTTGGTATGTGTGGGATCCGACAACCTAGTGGTTTATCCTTGGTAGCCTCTCTTATGGGGAAATGTAGTCTTGTGCTTCCATGAGCCATAGTAGTCCGCTACAGCCCGATTCACTGGAGTCCTGCTAGCCCAGCACTACTGCTCTGGAACACTTGACTGGCCGGCATGTGATTCACTTCGTTCCTGTGTCTGTCCCTTCGGGGAAATGTCACGCGGTGACCTCCGGAGTCCTGTTAGCCCAGTGCTACAGCCCGGATTCGTACGCTGCTGACCAACATGCTTGATGTTGATTCATGTATGCCTGTCCCTGTAAGTTAGTGCCGCTTTGGGTTCATGACTTGTCATGTCGGCCCGGGTTCCCTGTCATATGGATGCTAGCGACACTATCATATACGTGAGCCAAAAGGCGCAAACGGTCCCGGTCCATGGTAAGGCGACACCCGTGGGAATACCATGCGTGAGACCGCAAAGTGATATGAAGTGTTACCGGCTAGATCGATGTGACTTGGAATCGGGGTCTTGACAGAACAGTTCCCAGTGGGGGTGGATGAACAGGACCCTATGGTGTTGCCTCTGGATGAATAGGACCCCGATCGATCGAGCCGGTTGGGGCTGGATGAACATGACCCCGTGGAGGGCTGGATGAACAGGTCGACCCCGTGGATGGCCGGATGAACAGTAGAAGGTGGAGGGCTGGATGAACAGTAGCCCGTGGAGGGGTGGTTGAACAGGAGCCCATGTGAAGAGGGCTGGTTGAACAGTAGCCGATGGAGTAGCGCATGGTGGAGGCTGGATGAACAGGAGCCCGTGGATGAACAGTGCAGGTGGAGGCTGGAGGAGGTTGACGGTGGATGAACAGTAGCCCGTGGAAGCTGGAGGGGGTCGACGGTGGAGATGAACAATATCCCGTGGAGTCCCGTTTTGTGGTACGCCACACCCCTCCCGATGAACATGACTCTTGTTTTGTCCATAGCGCTCCAACACAAGTCCGTTTCCTCCGTTTTGCGGTACGCCACACCCCTCCCGATGAACAAGACCCCGTTTTCGACCGTAGGAGGTCCATTTCCTCCGTTTTGCGGTACGCTAGACCCCTCCCGATGAACAGGATCCCGTTTCGACCGTGGCCAGTCGAACACTAGGCCGTTTCCTCCGTTCTGCGGTACGCCAGGCCTCGTTTCCATCGGCTGTTCCGTCCAAGACGGTTGGCTCCCATGCATTCCATTGCCTCCCGATGAACAGGACACATTCCGTTGCCTCCCCATGAACACGACGATGATGCAGTTTCTCTGTTCCGACCCAGCCATGTACATGAGCCCGGGCCGTACGTATGCGTGAGTAGGTGTTCGAGACCCCACCCATATGTACGTACGTGGCCATATTTTCTTTCTTGCATACTGGCCGCTGTACATACGTGTACATGCTATGTGCGTGCCTCTACATCGACCAGTATGTACTTACACGTTCGTGACCAGAATGACAACACTACGTTCGCTTCGACCAGGTGGGTCTCGACTGTCAGGCACTTCCTTGCGTGTGAAGATGTAGCTGGTGGGTCCCAGCAGTCAGGGGGGCGAATCATTTTTTTTGCCCGGACACGCTTCCTTGCATGCGAAGATGTAGCTGGTAGGTCCCAGCAGTCAGGGGGAAATGTTTTTTTTCAAGAAATACGGTTGCCCGTCTGGTGGGTCCCTGCTGTTAGGTGGAGGAATCATTATTTTCCGCGTAATAAGGAGGCACTTCCTTGCTGCGGCCGTGGACCCAGCTGTTAGCCTCTCCATATATAGTCCACGTCCGATGGATGCCGTTCCTTGACCACGTTGACCATGCTGCGCTGAGAGCACCAGGGCGGTGGACGATGGCGATGCCTAGGAAGGGGACGACGCGGAGCTGGGGAACACACGGTAGTGGATGCCCACGCGTAGAGGAGTATGAGGGTTCATTGGTTCGCTGCGGTGTGAGGCTGCCGTCGCCGCAGAATAACAGGGGGTGTGGGTGAGTAGAGGGACGGCCTGGCCAGCGGTGGGAGTAGTAGGGGGCGGTGAGGCCTCCGTGGCATCGCAACCGTCCATGGGAGGCAGGAGCATGAGGCACAACCGACGCTGGTTTGGGCGGCTGGAGCAAGAAGACCAGAGGTTGAAGAAGCACTACGACCGTTGGATGGACATCGTACGGTCACTGGAGCTAGAATCGTGCATATTGACTAAGTTGACAAAGCCCTCCGTCCCCGTCAACTTAGTAGGCCCACAAGTCAGCCTCCCACTATACTGGGTCCCAGCTAGCAGGTGGAGTATTCATTTTTGTGCGTAATAAGGAAGCACTTCCTTGCATGCGAAGATATAGCTGGTGGGTCCGACCTGTCAGCGGCGGTAATGATTTTTTTGCGAAATACAGAGGCCCTTTCGGTGGGTCCCACATGTCAGGTGGAGGAATCATTATTTTGCGCGTAATAAGGAGGCATTTCCTTGCGTGCGGCCGTGGACCCAGCTGTCAGCCTCTCCACGTATAGTCCACTTCAGATGCAGGTCAGTCGTTGACCATGTTGACCAGGCCGCAACGAGAGCACTAGGGCGGTGGACGATGACGAGGCCTAGGAAGGGAACGACACGGAGCCAGGGAAGACTCGGCAGTTGTTTCCCACGCGAAGGGGAGTACGACTGTCAGTGTCAAAACCGGCGGATCTCGGGTAGGGGGTCCCGAACTGTGCGTCTAAGGCGGATGGTAACAGGAGGTAGGGGACACGATGTTTTACCCAGGTTCGGGCCCTCTTGATGGAAGTAAAACCCTATGTCCTACTTGATTATTCTTGATAATATGAGTAGTACAAGAGTTGATCTACCACGAGATCGGAGATGCTAAACCCTAAAAGCTAGCCTATGGTATGATTGTATGTTGTCCTACGGACTAAAACCCTCCGGTTTATATAGACACCGGAGGAGGCTAGGGTTACACAAGGTCGGTTACAAAGGAGGAGATATGCATATCCGTATTGCCTAGCTTGCCTTCCACGCCAAGTAGAGTCCCATCCGGACACGGGACAAAGTCTTCAATCTCGTATCTTCATGGACCAACAGTCTGGCTAAAGGATATAGTCTGGCTATCCGGAGACCCCCTAATCCAGGACTCCCTCAGTATCCCCTGAACTAAGCTTCAATGATGATGAGTCCGGCGCGCAGTGTTGTCTTCGGCATTGCAAGGCGGGTTCCTCCTACGAATACACCACAGAAGGGTTTGAATACAAGGATAGTGTCCGACCCTGCAAAATAAGTTCCACATACCGCCGTAGAGAGAATAATATTTCCACAAATCTAATCTGCTGACACATTTTGGTAGCATGACATCACGCCATGGCCCGGTAATTATCCGAACCGTTTTTCTTTAACCAGTCCCGCACATAACGTGAGGTGGTTTGTTGACACGTCTTGTCAAAGCAGATATCGTGTTCTCATTATTACGGGATTCTCATCAATACAAACGTGGGTAACCCAATCGTGCCTGTTGGTATGACTCCTAGATCTTAGGTAAGTCTCAAACGGCCACGAGGAGGGCGCCTGATATTCATCCCCTTTATAAAGGGACAAGGCTTTTTCTTTTTCCCTCCCGTGCTCAATCGAATCCTTCCCCCCGCCTCGAGTTCTAACACCCAAAGCTCATGTCAGGTGCTTCGGACCTTCAATCATGTCTGCATCCAGTCTTCATGGCCGGTGGATGCCTTCCTCCATCACGGAGGAGGACATCAAGAAGTTGAGGGAGATTTCAGTCTGGTTATGGTAATGCAAGTTATGCTGGTTCGTCGAGTCCAGCCTTGCAAATGCCGACCCCTCCGCATGTGGGAATTCAACCCGGAAGGACCGCACACAATTTAGAATTTCCTCGGCATGACACACGAGGAGGTGTACAAATCATTCTTCGGACCCCAAATAGAGTGTCCGGACACTATCGAGGACGTGGGCCTGAGCTGCATCCGCCCCGCTGCCCAAGTAAGTAATCCCATGGCCGAACACACTGTCCTTTTATTTATCATGACATCATTCTAAAGAATCGCTCTTTGACCAGGACTGGATAACAAAGGCGAAGATGATCCGGTGTTCGCCCCCCCTTCCTCAAGGCTTGGACAATCCAATGCTGGAAAAGATGCTCGAGCCAGCACCTTGTCTAGTGCCCTCAAAGGAAGATGAAGGGGGGAATAAAGAGGGCGAAAGCGGGCATCCATCGCTACCCATTCCAATCGAGGGAATGAGCACCTCCGCGAGGGAGGATAACCAAGGGGAAGAATCTGACATTCTCTCTCCCTGGGGAAGGAAGAGGGCTACCTCTGAAGATCCGGAAACTAAGGTTTCCAAACGGGAGAAGAAATCTCCGCCAGAGGGTCCTGCCTCGGAGGGTATTCTGGCCGCACAATGTCCGCACGGGGATCAGCCCTCTACCAAGCTGTAAGTAATCAAAAAGTACTTAATAGTGAAGATATCCTACCTTACTTCCGAAGACAATAACCGATGCTTGTAAATTGTAGTCCGGATCGCAGCCCTTCTCGACAGAGTTCATCTTCGGGGGATCTTCTTTCAGAGATGATGGAGAGCGAAATGCCTCCCCCAGACTCCCCAGCTCAAGAAGCGGGCGACCTTGAAGTGTCATCGCGAAGGGTATCTCCGGATCCGAAATCGCCGGAGAATAACCCTTCGGCTGCCCGGCATCCCGAGTATCCGGCTCCTAAGGAGAGCGACAGCAAGGGTCCGTACTGTGTGTGGTCGGATGCGCTGAAGGATCTTCTGAGGAAAGCTGCCGTCTCAGAAGCGCATCGTACACTAATGGGTACGGTAATTGAAAGGATTTCATCCGCCGAAAGCGGTTTGCATGAAGCTTTTATGTGTCTGCTGAAAGGCTTCAAGGTACGTAAAATAATGTATGCCTTTAATAGTACCGCATACGTTAGGTATGCCCATGCAGATAGTAGCCCCTGAGACTCTGGTTGTCGTCGACAACGGCGGAAAACAAAGGATCATAGTCCCAGGTAATAACCAGACCGCCTGTATGCGTAGGTGGTTGAAGCTCTGGTGGCTTGCCGGACTGATGGGTTTGCCGAACTAAAGCAGCAACTGGATGCGGCAGATGCCGACATCGGGCTTGTTAACAAGCGGCTTGACGAGGCACAGGGTAGGTGATTTTTCTGGTGATCGTCACATAATAAGAGCAGCATGATGCCAATATCTTTAGTATGTTGTGACTGCAGATGGAGCGGCCACCGTGGAGACCCTTCGGGCAGAGCTTGCCCGAGCCAAGGAGCAAGCAAGGAGTAGCAATGCGGCCGCTTTAAAGGCGGCCAAAGAGTTGAGAGCCGAGAAGGCCGCGCATTGCAAGAGCAAAGAAAAAATGGCCAAGATGGCTGTAAAGTTAAAAGATACTGCCGACCGTTGCCAGCTTCTTGAAGAAGAAAACCGGGCGAAGGCGATGGACCTGGAAAAGGCCACGATGGCGACCAGAGACACCCGCTCTGCAATGAAAGCGAAGGAGGAGCTGCGTCAAGCCAGGGATATCGCGGCTGGGAAGCCCTTTATGTTGCGAAGGAACTTTGGAGATCCTCGGTATGCCCCTCTGGACCGGCTGTGGAGTTTGCGGACGCATATCTGGACTTGGCGGCGAGTGCTGTTGATGCGGCCGAATACTCCCGAGATCAAACAGATCGTGAAGTAGACAAGCTGTTCTGGTCACAATTTAACGTTCCACAACGTCCGCTTCCATTGACTGATCGGCTAGCCAAATGGGCCGAGCTGAATAGATTGTCTGGACTCGCCATGAGGTCTGTTGTGGATCATCTGTGGCCAGAAAGGCCAAAGCCGAACAACTATTTTAGTTTGGTGCAGCAGTTCCTTGGTGCGGTGCCGCACATCAATGCGATGAAGAGGTCAGCGTGCATAGAAGGCTCGCAGATGGCCCTTGCCCGTGTCAAAACATACTGGGCGGAGATGGATGCCACCACTGTTGCGGCGCAGGGTTCGGCCATAGGCCGAGTGGCTGCCGAGCATTATTTTGAAGAAGTTATTGAAGGCGCTCGTTTGATAGAGGCCCAGTGCTCGAAGAATATTATGTTTGAGTGACATGTATTCCCATTGTAAAAACAATGTTTTATTGAGTTTATCAAGGCTGTATTTATACTTTTGCCCGAAAGTACTATGATGCCTCCTGTGCGGCCGTGTATGTATATATGTATATAACCTGAAAGATGGCAGTCGTCGGCTTCAGCCCCCACGCATATAATGCGGGGGTGTTCATAGAAGACACATGTTCACACTTGATCCAACGTCTTGGTCCATTAAGGAGGTGATAGCGCATCGAACTAGGCAATCGGACTATAATGCTTGAACACTTTCACTTAGCTAGAGGAGTTTGACAGTGGGTCTACTATATAGCCCCTGGTGGCTCCGCACTCATCCGAATTCAGGGTGCGTACATGCCTGGCCGGGAAACGACCCTTGTTAAGGCGGAGGAATTCCAAAGATTCCGCTAGGTCATCGAGTGGTTGACCAGTCTCACCCTATATCACGACAGTCAGTTTTCGGCTTTCTCTACTGAGGTGCTCATCCGGATGAACCAGGGCACAATCGCAGTAGTTCTCCTGGTGCCGCCCTAGCCGATAGAGCGGAATGTAGGGCAGCAAAACACAGGAGCCGGGCAAACCCAACATTTGACCAAAGACATGATTCGGAGATGATGCATATAAGGTCAAACTCGCGACGCCGAACACTCCCTAAGGTATTCGGTCTTTATGATGTAAACCAGGCCTAAATAGTGCCCTTTGTAATAAGCCCCTGGTGTCCAGGTACGTGCATTATTCTGACGTGGCCACATGCCAAGACGTCAGCATCCTTCTCAATTGTACTGAGAATCCGAGGGATGTGTATCAACAAGAGACAGTAAAAAAGGTTTACGCAGGGTCTTAATCTAAAAAGAATCCTTGGAACGGGTCCCTGCTGCATGTCTGCGCCTGTGTCTCCATTGTGCCATATTCTGGACATGTGTAGCACGATGGTCATCTGAAAAAGAAAGGAACTTAATTGAAATTTTTTCGTGCAAAAGGTAGGTTATACTAAATAAACCATGTGTAGTTAAAAATGAGTAAAGTTGAGCCTAATTGCCACTTGTTTGCGCGCCTTGAGCCCCTTGTATTGTAATAGGGGTATAGCCATCAAACCTGTATCAATTACATATAGCTGCACCAGACTCGTCCAGCCGAGTCCGTGGTCTTAACGACCCGTCAGATGCTTTGGTTGGTGAGGCCGCTTAGTGTGCGTCTGCCAAGGCAGCCGCACGGTCTTCCACGCGTAAGGAGCGCTCAATACTTCCATTTACTATAATGATGCCACGTGTGCCGGGCATCTTAAGAATGAGAGAAGCGTAATGCGGTATTGCGTTAAAGCGAGCGAAAGCTTCCTGTCTGAGTAGTGCTTGATAGCCACTTTGGAACGGAGCGATGTGGAACGTTAAACTTTCGCTGCGGAAGTTATCGGGAAAGCCGAATATAACCTCTAGTAGCAGGGAGCCCGTGCAATGGGCCTCTGGGCCTGGCATTACTCCTTTAAAGGTAGTATTGTTGTGGCTAATTTTTCTTGGGTCTATCCCCATTTTGCAGACTGTGTCCTGATATATTAGGTTTAAACTGCTGTCGCCGTCCATCAGGACTCGTGTGAAGTGGTATCTGTTAATTATTGGGTCTAATACCAAGGCAGCCCATCCTGCACGCCGGATATTTGTCGAGTAGTCCCGATGGTCAAAGGTGATCGGTTGGGACGACCAGTGGCAGGACTCAGCGGTGATAGGCCCTGGGGCATGTGTCACTAGGAGTGCCGCTTTGTTTCTCCCCTTTGTTACGTGTAACACGTTTACTGTTTTGACTTCTGGTGGGAATTTCTTCTGTTCCCCAGTGTTTTTCTTGCGAGGCTCGTCCTCGTCTTCACTTGGTGTATCCTGCCCCTTGTGTTCGGCGTTAAGTTTGCTGGACTGCTTGAAGACCCAGCATTCTCTATGGGTATGATTTGCAGGCTTATCGGGGGTGCTGTGGATCTGACATATTTTATCCAGAATCTTGTTTAGGCTGGACAGTTCGTCTCTGTTGCCTTTGGAGGGCGGCTTTTGCTGACCTGGCCGAGAGCTTCTAAATCTGGCATTTACTGCCGTGCTCTTCAGGCTGTCTTCTTTATTCCGGTGCTTGTTTTTGCTGCGTCGTGACTTCCCATTTCCGTCCCTGACTTCGGATCTACTTGGGTCCCTGGTGCTGCATCGGGCTAACCAGCTGTCCTCGCGCACGTAAAAGCGGGTCATGAGGCTTATTAATGCTGCCATTGTTCTTGGCTTTTGTTGGCCGAGGTGTCTGGCAAGCCAGTCGTCTCGAACGCTGTGCTTGAAAGATGTTAAAGCTTCGGCGTCCGGACAGTCAACTATTTGGTTCTTTTTAGTGAGAAACCTGCTCCAAAGTTTTCGGGCTGACTCTCCGGGATGTTGAGTTATATGACTCAAATCGTCTGCATCCGCTGGTCGGACATAAGTCCCTTGAAAATTTTCTCGAAAAGCGTCTTCGAGCTCTTCCCAGCTTCCAATGGTGTTTTCGGGGAGGCTTTTAAGCTAGTGCCGAGCTGGCCCTTTGAGCTTGAGGGGTAAGTACTTGATCTCCTCGAGCCATATGGATATGGAGGATGTAGTCCTCAATCCAGACCCCAGGGTCTGTCATTCCATCGTATGCCTCTATGTTTACGGGTTTGAATCCCTCTGGAAATTCATGGTCCAGCACCTCATCGGTAAAACATAGGGGGTGTGCGGCACCCCTGTATTTGGGTGTACCATGGTGTTGGGATGTTTGTTGTGTTGCATTGCATGCTGGAGCGCGCTTGCGTGGCCCGTAGATGGATCTGGTTGCGCCGTCCTTTTGATGCGAGCCCTCACGTGGATCGCGTACTGGCTTATGGGTGGCGTTGTTTGCCGCTCTATGTTGGCCATGAGGTCGTCTATCCGACCGGATGGCCGTTTTGTTTTTTTGGTCGCGGGGGATCTAAGGCCTCCTCATTGAATTCAGGTAGCAACTTGCGCTTCGGGTAGCTCTTGGTGTGGAGATTACCGCCATACTTCGCTGCAGTGTTGAGTACTTAACTCCATCTGATTCTGAGTGTGTCTTGTGCAGCCCTGAGTCTTTGCTTCTGCTTTTTCAGACTCCTCGCAGTGGCAACAAGCCTTTGATGGGCATTCTGTTGCTCCAGGTGCCTGTCCGGTGTGATGTCGTCTGGACTGTTATCTTCAACGGAGTCGGGTTGTTCAGTTTGATTCTCCGTGTTGCCGTGGTTGGATGATGGTTCAATGCTGTGTTTGTCGTCCACTGGCTCACCTTGCTCTATCGCTGGGTTTATATGATCGTTGCTTCTGCCGAGGCGGGATTTGGAGCGGCGCTTACGCCGCAGCTTTGACTGCTTCTCGTGGGAAAAACCCTTCGCTGCATCCTTCCGTTCGTCGTCATCATTTTCTTTTGGTGTGTCCACCATGTATACATCATATGATGAAGTTGGTGTTCAGTGCCCTGTGGGCAGTGGTTCCTGTTCATCTCCTGCATCGTCGTCCATACCGTCGATGTCTTCGTAGTCGAAGTCGAGCATGTCGGTCAAATCGTCGACAATGGCTACTAAGTGGGTGGTGGGTGGGCAGCGAATTTCATTGTCATCCGCATCCCAATCCTGCTGAACATAGTTCGACCCGGACTCTCCTGATAGGGAGAGAGACTTTAATGAGTTCAGTATGTCACCGAAAGGCGAGTGCTGAAAGATATCCGCGGAGGTGAACTCCATGATTGGCGCCCAGTCGGATTCGATGGGCACGGGCGCAGGCGGTTCGGAGTCCGTGGCCAGGGAAGAATCCGGCAGTTTGGCGTCACGGCTCTCGTGAAGGGTAAGATCGATACTCGGCTCGATCGCCGATGAGAGTGCGGCCTCTGCGGCGGGGTCTATCCACCCGTCACTGGATGTCACAATTGGCTCCAATATGAGGGTCGGAGCGGTCGCTGGTGCGATCTCCCGAACATTGTCCGATGGTAGAGCTAAGTCGTGCTCATCGTGACCATGCGGCGCACTCGGCAAGGGCTCGAATCCGTCGAAGATCAAGTCTCCGTGGATGTCGGCTGTGTAGTTCAAGTTTCCAAATCTGACCTGATAGCCAGGGGCATAGCTCTCGATCTGCTCTAGATGGCCAAGCGAGTTGGCCCGCAGTGCGGAGCTGCTACCTCTTGAGCTTGCATTGGTTTTCCCCGAAGAGGAGAGGATGATGCATCAGAGTAGCGTAAGTATTTCCCTTAGTTTTCGAGAACCAAGGTATCAATCCAGTTGGAGGCCACGCTCAAGTCCCTCATACCTACACAAAACGATAGCTACTCACAACCAACGCGATTAGGGGTTGTCAATCCCTTCACGGTCACTTACGAGAGTGAGATCTGATAGATAGTATTTTTGGTATAGAGATGCAAAGTGAAAAGTAAAAGGCAAAGTAAAAAGCAAAGCAAGATTAAAGTGATGGAGATTGATATGATGTGAATAGACCCCGGGGCCATAGGTTTCACTAGTGGCTTCTCTCAAGAGCATAAGTATTCTACGGTGGGTGAACAAATTACTGTTGAGCAATTGACAGAATTGTGCATAGTTATGAGAATATCTAGGCATGATCATGTATATAGGCATCACGTCCCTGACAAGTAGACCGAAATGACTCTACATCTACTACTATTACTCCACTCATCGACCGCTATCTAGCATGCATCTAGAGTATTAAGTTAAAAACGGAGTAACGCTTTAAGCAAGATGACATGATGTAGAGAGATAAATTCATGCAATATGAAATAAACCCCATCTTGTTATCCTCGATGGCAACGATACAATACGTGCCTTGTTGCCCCTTCTTTCACTGGGAAAGGACACCGCAAGATCGAACCCAAAGCTAAGCACTTCTCCCATGGCAAGAAAAACCAATCTAGTAGGCCAAACCAAACTGATAATTCGAAGAGACTTGCAAAGATAACCAATCATACATAAAAGGATTCAGAGAAAATTCAAATATTATTCATAGATAGACTTGATCATAAACCCACAATTCATCGGTCTCAACAAACACACTGCAAAAAGAAGAAGATTACATTGAATAGATCTCCACAAGAGAGGGGGAGAACTTTGTATTGAGATCCAAAAAGAGAGAAGAAGCCATCTAGCTACTAACTATGGACCCGAAGGTCTGAGGTAAACTACTCACACTTCATCGGAGAGGCTATGATGATGTAGAAGCCCTCTGTGATGACGGCCCTCTCCGGCGGAGCTCCGGAAGAGGCCCCAAGATGGGATCTCGTGGATACAGAAAGTTGCGACGGTGGAATTAGGTTTTTGGCTCCGTCTCTGTTCGTTTGGGGGTACGTAGGTATATATAGGAGGAAGAAGTACGTCGGTGGAGCTTCGGTGGGCCCACGAGGGTGGGGGCGCGCTTGGGGGTATAGGGCGCGCCCCCTACCTCGTGCACACCTCGAAGCTTCCTTGGCGTTGGGTCCAAGTCTCCTGGGTCATATTCGGTGAGAAAATCACGTTCCCGAAGGTTTCATTCCGTTTGGACTCCGTTTGATATTCCGTTTATTCGAAACACTGAAATAGGCAAAAAACAACAATTTTGGGCTGGGCCTCCGGTTAATAGGTTAGTCCCAAAAATAATATAAAAGTGGAAAATAAAGCCCAATATAGTCCAAAACAGTAGATAATATAGCATGGAGCAATCAAAAATTACAGATACGTTGGAGACGTATCAGGCATCCCCAAGCTTAATTCCTGCTCGTCCTCGAGTAGGTAAATGATAAAAAGAGAATTTTTGATGCGGAGTGTTACTTGGCATAATTTCAATGCAAATTTTCTTAATTGTGGTATGAATATTCAGATTAGAAAGATTCAAGACAAAAGTTCATATTGACATAGAGAATAATAATACTTCAAGCAAACCAACAAAGCAATTATGTTTTCTCAAAGTAACATGGCCAAAGAAAGTTCATCCCTACAAAATCATAGTTTAGTCATGCTCCATTTTCGTCACACAAGAATGCTCTCATCATGCACAACCCCGATGACAAGCCAAGAAATTGTTTCATACCTTAATAATTTCAAACTCATAAACTTTCACGCAATACATGAGCGTGAGCCATGGATATAGCACTACGGGTGGAATAGAATATAATGATGGGGGTTATGTGGAGAAGACAAAAAGGAGAAAGTCTCACATCAATGAGGCTAATCAATGGGCTCTGGAGATGCCCATCGATTGATGTTAATGCAAGGAGTAGGGATTGCCATGCAACGGATGCACTAGAGCTATAAATGTATGAAAGCTCAACAAAAGAAAGTAAGTGGGTGTGCATCCAACTTGCTTGCTCACGAAGACCTAGGGCACTTGAGGAGGCCCATTTGTGGAATATACAAGCCAAGTTCTATAATGAAAAATTCCCACTAGTATATGAAAGTGACAAAACACAAGACTCTCTATCATGAAGATTTTGAAGCACAAGTGTGGAAAAAGGATAGTAGCATTGCCCCTTTTTATTTATTTTCTTTTTTTGGCCTTCTTTTTTTCTTTGGCATTTCTCTTTTTTTGGGACAATGCTCTATTGAATGATGATCATCACACTTCTATTTATTTACAACTCAATGATTACAACTCGATACTAGAACAAAGTATGACTCTATATGGATGCCTCCGGCGGTGTACTGGGATATGCAATGAATCAAGAGTGACAAGTATAAAAGAATTATGAACGGTGGCTTTGCCACAAATACTATGTCAACTTCATGATCATGCTAGCAATATGACAATGATAAATGTGTCATGATAAACTGGATGGTGGAAAGTTGCATGGCAATATATCTCGGAATGGCTATGGAAATGCCATAATAGGTAGGCATGGTGGCTGTTTTGAGGAAGATATAAGGAGGTTTATGTGTGAAAGAGTGTATCTTATCACGGGGTTTGGATGCACCGGCGAAGTTTGCACCAACTCTCGATGTGAGAAAGGGCAATGCACGGTACCGTAGAGGCTAGCAATGATGGAAGGGTGAGAGTGCGTATAATCCATGGACTCAACATTAGTCATAAAGAACTCATATACTTATTGCAAAAATCTACAAGCCATCAAAAACCAAAGCATTACGCGCATGCTCCTAGGGGGATAGATTGGTAGGAAAAGACCATCGCTCATCCCCGACCGCCACTCATAAGGAGGACAATCAAATAACACCTCATGTTTCAAATTTGTTGCATAACGTTTACCATGCGTGCATGCTACGGGACTTGCAAACTTTAACTCAAGCACTTCTCAAATTCAGAATTACTCTACTAGTATGACTCTAATATTACTACCTCCATATCTCAAAACAATTATCAAGCATCCAACTTTTCTTAGTATTCAACGCACTCAAAAGAAAGTTTCACAAATCTTGAATACCAAGCATGTTATTATTAAGCAAATTACCATGCTATTAAGACTCTCAAAATAATTTAAGTGAAGCATGAGAGATCAATAGTTTCTTTAAAACAAAACCACCACCGTGCTTTAAAGATCTAAGTGAAGCACATAGATAAAAAATTATAACGCTCAAAAGATATAAGTGAAGCACATAGAGCAAAACTACATAGCTCAAAAGATATAAGTGAAGCACATAGAGTATTCTATCAAATTCTAATTCATGTATGGCTCTCTCAAAAGGTGTGTACAGAAAGGACGATTTTGGCACACTAGCAAACAAAGAAACAAATAATACAAGATGCTCCAAGCAAAACACATATCATGTTGATGAATAAAAATATAGCTCCAAGTAAATTACCGATGGAAGTAGACGAAAGAGGGGATGCCTTCCGGGGCATCCCCAAGCTTTGACTTTTTGGTGTCCTTGGATTATCTTGGGTGCCATGGGAATCCCCAAGCTTCGGCTCTTGCCACTCCTTTTTCCATAATCCATCAAAAGAAATCACCCAAAACTTGAAAACTTCACAACACAAAACTCAATAGAAATCTCGTGAGCTCCGTTAGAGAAATAAAACAAAAGACCACTTCAAGGTACTGTAATGAACTCATTATTTATTTATATTGGTGTTAAACCTACTGTATTCCAACTTCTCTATGGATTATAAACTATTTTACTAGCCATAGATTCATCAAAATAAGCAAACAACACACGAAAAACAGAATCTGTCAAAAACAGAACAGTCTGTAGTAATCTGTAACTAACGCAAACTTCTGGAACTCCAAAAAATCTACCAAATTTGGACGACCTAGAAAAATTATTTATTGATCAGCAGCAATTGCAATCAGTATTTTATCACATTCTGATGATTTTTAATAATTCGAGCACTGAACTCAAAGTTTCTGGAAATTACAGCAAGATCAAATAACTATCTGTCGGCGTTCTGGGAACGGGGGTCCCCAGACTTGCCTGCCTGCGGCCTACGGCGTGGCTCAAAGGGGGGCCCAGCACGACCCATCTTCACCAACACAAACTCAAGACCCTCGCGAGGGGCCAAGCTTCGCGGGGCGGACGACGCGGAGCTTCCTCAGGCACGACCTCGTCAGGCAGGCTCACGAGGAGGCGGAGAGATCAAGGCGGGGTACCTCATGAGGTGCCCGTGACGCAAGCCATGACGACTCAGGGCGCTAGGCGGGTGCCAGCCCGCGCATCATCCTCCTTTCCTCTTTGGTGCAAAGGGGGCAAGCGCAGCCGCGGAGTACCGAGGCATCGGGCAAAGGTTGCCATTTCGGTGCAACGAGACCAAGACCAGGAGGACTACGAGACAGAGGTCAGCGTGGAGCCCAAGACGGCGTCATCACCAGAGCTTTGCACAGGCGAAGACTACTTTTGTCAGGATAGCAGATACTAGCTGTCCCCTTTCAAATTAGCTCGCCATTGTTGGCTCCCTTCCCGCAGATACTACATTTATTTTCCCTAGCTTAATTATGCGCGGGGTCTAATCTCCATGCCTTTGATAGGACTGGGTGGAGATGTCGGGGTAGATTAACTGTCCGACCCCTTTGCCCGAAGACACTGCGAGTGCTCTGCTGATGGAGATGCTGGCTCCGGCTCCTTACAAGGTGCCGGAGAAGACCAAGGGAGCCCGAAAGAGTTCCCGACGCCAGGTGTTATGGGACTCATCGTCCGATAACTTTGCGGCACACTCTTCCCTTGAAGACGAGGAGGAAGAAGAAGATGCTCCCCCTCCAGGCGGGGGAGACAAGAAAAGGAAGGCCGCCCCAACTGGGGAGGCCGAAGGGTCCAACAAGGGGAGGACTCTCCTTCCGGACAGTTCCACCGCCGCCGACGAGGGCGAGGACGAGTGGTTGCCCCGGGCCAAGCCCCCGGGGAGATCGTAAGTATTCGAATACCAGAGTAACTGATAGCATTCTTTTGTCGCACTGCTTTCCCTAACGCCGAACATGATTTTACAGGCCACCGCGAACCAATATCGAGGTATCATCGGACGGCTCCTTGGGCTCATCGGACATGGATAGCGATCCAGTCCCGACCGCCACCTCCCCTCATCCTGCCGATGATGCCAAGGTGTTGTCTCAAGAGGCACCGGATCGAGGGGAGACAGTCCCGAAAGCGCCTCAAGGTGACCTTCCGGACTCCGGGAGCTGAGGGGACGGGGCCCCCGAGAGCTCCGAGTTCGGCCCTCACCCAAACATCGCGCCGGACCCTCCAGCGGTTCCGGGCTCGGGCAGGCGGCCTCCTTCTAAGAGGGGCAAGACGCCTGTGCCGGTGACCTCTGTCCATCCAGAGGCGCCAGACAATCTGCTGGCGCTTCCATCAACGAGGAGCACTGCACTATGATGAGTGCGGTGATCCAGAAGGTTCAGTCCGCCAAGAGCGGATTGACTGAAGCCTGTGCCAGCCTTCTAATAGGCTTCAAGGTAAGTGTTTTAAAATGTAGTAGAAATATTACCGCATAGATAGTAGCTCCTGATGCTTTGTTCGGTGTTCACAAAGAAAAGCCGAACAAAGGATCAAATAATATCGCAGGAGTCTAATATAAGTGTGTCAATATGCATATGCAGGCTTCGCTGTTGGCGTCCGCCGCACTGACTGCGGAGGTCGCCGTACTAAAGCAGGACCTCGAGGGGTCCAGGAAAGAGCTCGGCCTTGCCAAGAGGCAGCTCGAGGAGAAAAAGGGTAAGTAATACCCTGTCTTATGTATATATATAAAAGAGGACGCGATTGCAAAATGACAAGATCATCGTATGTTTGCCAGGGGCCACGACCGAGGTGGCGACCCTGAAGCAAGCGCTAACCAAGGCCGAAGATACAGCGTCCAAGGAGCGCACCGAGCGAGAGAAGCACGAGGCTTGGGTGGGCGAGGTGCAGCAAGAGCCCCAGGCTCTTGTGGGGAAGCACGAGGCGTTGGAGCTTGACTCCAAGACGCGGGAGTCTGAGCTTGCCGCGGCCCTCGAGAGTGTAAAAAGTGCCAAGGCCGAAGCCCAAAAGGCCCTCCAAGAGATCGACACGATGAAGAAGATAGCGTCGGGTAAGGCTTTCTATATGCAAAGCAAGCATGTAAAAGTAAATTACCGATTACTTACCCAGATTCGGAGCTCTTCAGGAGCAGTCGCAGATTTGCCCCGCAGTGTGTCCGATGCCGCACAATTTTACCAGGTCGAGGACGGAAGCTCGACGGAGAAGCTGTTATGGTCTCAGTATGCTGAGGCCGAACATCCGGTGCCAATGAGCGACCAGCTAAAGCAGATGGTCGAGCTACATAAGGCGGCCAATCAGGCCATGAAGAGCTTTATAGTCTGGCTGTGGCCTGGCGACGCCCTTCCGAACAGCTTCTTCGGCCTGGTGAGGCGGCTTATGGATGCCTGCCTGCGGCTGGAGGTCGTCAAGCGATCTATCTGCATTGAAGGTGCACGCCGGGCTTTCGCCCGTGTGAAATTGCAGTGGGTCAAGCTAGACGCCGTGAAGCTGATCAAGGAGGGGCCGCTAGAGGGCAAGGAGCACCGCCACCCCGAGATGTACTACGAGGGTGTTCTGCTGGGTGCCCGTCTCATCGCGGACGAGTGTTCAAAAGATGTAATATTTGAGTGAACGTGCTCATTTTATCCTGTATTTATGAAAACTTGTTTTGTATGCGCTATGCAACGCTTGTTTGAATTTAAAACATTACCTTCTATTTGGCTATTTATCCAATCTGAGAGATGGCTAGTCCTCGGCTTCTGCCCCCATGCCACGAGGCTGGGGTGTTCGGGATAAACCAGAGCACTCTTGTTCCCATATTTGGGTCCCTCGAGGGAGGTGCTTAGCACAACGAACAAGGCAACCAGACTAATAATGCTTTATCACTCTCACTTAGCCATAGAATTCTATAATTTTAAATTTCGGCGAAGCCCCTGGTACTCGGAAGGCCGAATTCAGGGCACGATAAACGCCTGTAAGCCGGACAGGGCCGGCCCCTCACCCTAAGCGGCACAAGTCTTTAGGGACTCGAAAAACCTCGCCGAACAGCGACCAGTCTCTTGCCTTATAATGACAGTCAGTTTTAGCTTTCTCTACTGAGGTGCTAAGCCCGGCAGAACCCGGGCACAATTGCAGTAGTTCTCCTAGCGCTACCTTAGCCGATAGAGCGGAACGTAAGGTACCAAAACATAGGAGCCGGGCAAACCCAACATTTGACCAAAGACATGATTCGGAGCTGATGCATATAATGCTATAAGTTCGGGGTGCCGCACTTGTGAAAGTGTTCGGACTTTTCACACCGCATTGTGGGGTACGTAAGCCCCTGGTGTATTGGCTGTAGCATAGTGTACGGTTGCAAGGCGTCATTAATGAACACATAGATATATATAGATATAACAAGAATGCAATAATAGTCGTAATGTCATGCATTGTTTATTAAAAAATTGCGTTAAAGCAGAGTGATACAGATAGTGCGATAAGCAAAGAGTAGGACTATGTCCCTTCCAAGGGCAAGCTGAGGAATGATATTAAATTGAATATTTCACTCGTTACTGCAATCAACCTGGGAATTCCGTGGTATAACATAGCTATCTGCCTCCTTGGTTGCTGCATCATGTGTTCGACGATAGTGCTGCCGGACAGTGTTTCCAGAGATTAAGGTCCTAAAAGAAAAATAACCAAACGGGAAGCACCTAGTGCGGTTTAGGCCGCGTCTTGGGGCGTGTCGTAGTTGTGCCCCCCTCCCCACCTATGCCCATGGTATTTTTAATGCGTAATTAAGTACGCGCGGCACGAGTTTCGCTGCTGGGCTAGGATTGGGGTGGCCGTCGTATTGCTACGCAAGCTCAAATCATGCCAGGCGGTCTATTTGCCGATTGCCCCGAGCGCGCTTGAAGGTGTCCGGGCTGTGAAGCGCCGAACTGGTTGATTGCCTTGAGAGGCTGCTTTGCGTTTCTGCTGCGAGGGCTGCGGTGTGCTCCTGTGTTCGGAGAGAGATCTATGTGTTTCCATTGACTGTGATAACTCCGCGAGGTCCTGGCATCTTGAGCTTGAGGTATGCATAATGCGGTACCGCATTGAATCTAGCAAATGCGGTTCACCCGAGCAGCGCGTGATAACCACTGCGGAACGGGACTATATCGAAGATTAACTCTTTGCTTCGAAAGTTATCCGGGGATCCGAAGACCACTTCCAGTGTAATTGAGCCTGTGCAATGGGCCTCTACACTTGGAATGACGCCCTTAAAGGTCGTTTTTGTGGGTTTGATCCTTGGGGGGTCTATACCCATTTTGCGCACTGTGTCCTAATAGAGTAGGTTCAGGCTGCTGCCCCCGTCCATAAGAACTCGAGTGAGGTGAAATCCGTCGATGATTGGGTCTAGGACCAGTGCGGCGAATCCGCCATGACGAATACTAGTGGGGTGGTCCTTGCGATCGAAGGTGATCGGACAGGAGGACCAAGGGTTGAACTTTGGGGCGACTGGCTCCAACGCATATACGTCCCTGAGCGCACGCTTCCGCTCCCTCTTGGGGATGTGGGTTGCGTATATCATGTGCACCATCTGCACTTGTGGGGGAAACCTCTTCTGTCCTCCAGTGTGCGGCTACCGGGGCTCCTCCTCGTCATCGCTATGCGGCCCCTTGTCCTTGTTTTCGGCAATTAACTTGCCGGCCTTCTTGAACACCCAACAATCCCTGTTGGTGTGATTGGCTGGCTTGTCTGGGGTGCCGTGTATTTGACACGAGTGTTCGAGTATACGGTCCAAGCTGGACGGACCCGGCGTACTTTGTTTGAATGGCTTTTTCCATTGACCGGGTTTAGAGCCTTTGAATCAGGCATTGACTGCTGTATCCTCAGTATTTTCACTATTAATGCGGCGCTTATGCTTGTTGCGACATGACCTGGTATTGCCGTCCTTGGTATCTGAGGTAGCATGGTTCTTTGATATGTTATTACTGCGAGCCAGCCAGCTGTCTTCTCCTGCACAAAAGCGGGTCATGAGCGTCGTGAGAGCTGCCATAGATTTCGGCTTTTCCTGACCAAGGTGCCGGGCTAGCCACTCGTCTCGGATGTTGTGCTTGAAAGCCGCTAAGGCTTCCGCATCCGGACAGTCGACGATTTGATTTTTCTTCGTAAGGAACCGAGTCTAGAATTGCCTGGCCGACTCTTTTAGCTGCTGAATTATGTGGCTCAAATCATCGGCGTCTGGTGGTCGCACATAAGTGCCCTGAAAGTTGTCGAGGAATGCGGCTTCCAGATCTTCCCAACATCTAATGGAGTCCGTTGGCAAGCTGTTAAGACAATGCCGCGCTGGTCCTTTGAGCTTTAGTGGGAGGTATTTGATGGCGTGTAAGTCATCGCCGCGGGCCATGTGGAAGTGGAGGAGGAAGTCCTCAATCCATACTGCGGGATCTGTTGTGCTGTCGTATGATTCAATGTTCATAGGTTTGAAACCTTCTGGGAATTGATGTTCCATTACTTCGTCTGTGAAGCATAAGGGGTGTGCGGCGCCTCTGTATTGGGCTATATCTCGACGCAGCTCGAATGGGTCTTGCCCGCTGTGTTCGGCCCGGCCGGATTTGCTTTTACTGTATCCGGTGTGACGTTTGTCGTCTCGCGGAGTGGTGCGCCCTCGTGATCCGTAGATCGATCTTGAATGCTTTGCCTTGTCCTCCAATATGTCTCGCAGGTCTGGTGTATCTCCCCATGCCTTTTTATTTGAATGGCGTTGGGGTGGAGGCTGAGCTTTTGGCTGGAATGCCTCTCTATCGCAGCCACGACGTGGCTGATCAGCCGTATCATACGCTTCTTCCTCCAGTCAGGGTAGTAACCTGCGCCTTGGGTAACT
The DNA here is from genome assembly GCA_034509565.1 of Triticum monococcum. Lineage (NCBI taxonomy): Eukaryota > Viridiplantae > Streptophyta > Magnoliopsida > Poales > Poaceae > Triticum > Triticum monococcum. Next base: position 578,774,772 of record CM067847.1, read on the forward strand.
CTTGGAGGGGCGCTTGAGTTTATATTCCTCGGCCGCGAGGACTTCAGTCCATTTGTCAGCTAGCAGATCTTGATCTGCTTGAAGCTGTTGCAGCTTTTTCATCAGGCTATTTGCCGTGGCCATAAGCCGGCGCTTGAAGCGCTCTTGTTCGACGGGATCCTCTGGTACGGCGAATTCATCGTCGCCGAGGCTTGCGTCATCTTCAGAGGGGGGCATGTTATTGTCATCCTCGCCCTCTTCGTCTGCCGCTCTCTCGGGAGAGCTGGCTCCTCCATCCTCCTGCTCTAAATCTTGCTGGAGGGGTTTGTTGTTTTCTTTGGCACTATCCGGAGTGTTATTATCTCCGGTGCCGGTATCACCACTTTTGCTTTGGCGGGACTTAGTGCGGCACCGCCGACGTCGATGTTTGGGTTGCTTCTTGGAGGGGTCATCCTCCGCTATCCTGTCGCCATTGCCTTCTTTGGGTGTATCCACCATGTATATGTCATATGACGAGGTGGCTTTCCAGTGCCCTATAGGTGCTGGTTCATGTTCGTCTCCTACATCGTCGTCCATACCATCGATGTCTTCGGAGTCGAAGTCGAGCATGTCGGTTAAATCATCGACAATGGCTACGAAGTGGGTGGTGGGTGGGCATCGAATTTCTTCGTTGTCCGCATCCCAATCCCGTTGGCCGTAATCCGGCCAGGGCTCTCGTGACAAAGGGAGAGACCTTAGTAAATTCAGAATGTCGACGAAGGGCGAGTGCTGAAAGATATCTGCGGCGGTGAATTCCATGATCGGCGCCCAATCGGATTCGATTGGCAGGGGCGCGGGCGGTTCGGAGTCAGAAAAAGAGTCCGGCACCTTGGAGTCACGCGCTGCGCAGAGGATTATGCTGGTTTTCAGCTCAATCGCCGTTGAGACTGCAGCCCCTGAGGCGGTGTCTAACCACCCGTCCTCGATTGGTGTAGTTGGCTCCGAACTAAGGGTCGGAGATGATGCGGGCGCGGCCTCTGGGGTACTGTTCGGCGGCAGAGCTAGGTCATACCCATCGCGACAGTGCGGCGCGCCCGGCTGTGGCTCGAATCCGTCGAAGATCAAGTCTCCGCGGATGTCGGCCGTGTAGTTCAAACTTCCAAATCTGACCTGATGGCCAGGGGCGTAGCTTTCAATCTGCTCCAGATGGCCGAGCGAATTAGCCCATAGTACAAAGCCGCCGAATACGAAGATCTGTCCAGGGAGAAAAGTCTCACCCTGGGCCGCATCGCTATCGATGATAGTAGGAGCCATCAAGCCTAACGGCGATGACACAGAGGAACTCTCAATGAAAGCACCAATGTCGGTGTCAAAACCGGCGGATCTCGGGTAGGGGGTCCCGAACTATGCGTCTAGGCCGGATGGTAACAGGAGGTAGGGGACACGATGTTTTACCCAGGTTCGGGCCCTCTTAATGGAGGTAAAACCCTATGTCCTACTTGATTAATATTGATGATATGGGTAGTACAAGAGTAGATCTACCACGAGATCAGAGTGGCTGAACCCTAGAAGCTAGCCTATGGTATGATTGTTGGTTATGGTTGTTGTCCTACGGACTAAAACCCTTCGGTTTATGTAGACACTAGAGAGGGTTAGGGTTACACAAGGTTGGTTACAAAGGAGGAAATATCCATATCCATATTGCCTAGCTTGCCTTCCACGCCAAGTAGAGTCCCATCCGGACACGAGACGAAGTCTTCAATCTTGTATCTTCATAGTCTAATAGTCCGGCCAATGGAGATAGTCCGGCTGTCCGGAGACCCCCTAATCCAGGACTCCCTCAACCATCCTTTAGCATCAATCCTCATGCGACCATCCTTTGTACTTACGGTATATTGAGCAGGGTCATTCACACCAAGGCTGCGCATGGTAAGAGAAACTTGGCCACTGTCGCCCGGATTGTTGAACGACTCCCTCGTTGCTCTAGGAATTCTCTGTTTGCAAACAAGAAGACATACCAAAACAGTTAGATCAACACAGTGAATCATGCGAAACAACATGAAAAGAAAAAATAACAAAGCACTTGGGCGGCCAATGCTTACCAGGAAGGTGGACATGTCGGTTTTTGTAAGGACTTTGGTATATGAAGTGTGAACTGGAGCCCAGTCTGTTGCCGGTGCAACTGCTCGTTCGGTTGCTGCTGCACGAGCCGGAGCAGATGCAAGTGCAAGTGTTGGTGTTGGTGTCGAAGCCGCCGCTGCTGCCGGAGATGGTGTTCCTTGTAGAGCTAGTGCCGGTGCCGGAGCAGGTGCCGGTGTCGATGCCCGATCCTCTGGTAGATCAGCCTGATCCGCTGACGCGGTCGTTGCCCAATCCTTAGCCGGATCAGACTGAGCTGCTGCCGCTATCAGTCCTAGAGCAACTGCCGGTGCTCGATCCATTGCTGAAGGTGGTACCGGTGCGAGACAGCGGCGATCGTGTCTGGTCTACTATGATCAGCTTTCTAACTTGACTAGGCTCCGTGACCGTGATCCAATTTTTTTCTTCATTTATTTTAAACGCGAGAAGGACTAATTGTGGCATTTTTGTTAAACCAAACTGTAGTTCATCATAGGGATTCAGCTTGTACTCAAAAAATAGACTGATCCAATTTTTTCCAGTAATATAAGTGATGGACAGTGCCTTCGTTACTGACACGACATAAGAAGTGAAACCTGCAAAAATAACCATCGTAGTGCAAACCAAACGGTTTATTCTGTGATGAATGTCACATGGCAAAACCTGCATCGTAAAATTGCAGGAAAAGAAAGAAAACATGACATTAAATCAATAAGATTTAGACAATAAATCAATAAGATTTACTTGATGTGACACGAGTGAATCCTTACCAGGAAATCACTATGCTGAAGTACTAAACAGAAGATTGATCGGCCAACTACGGGTGGCATACAGGGGCCCCGCCTACTCCCACAAGCAGGACAGTCCAAAGGTCGTGACAAATCGTATGGACCGAGCATCCATGGGACTGGAAATCCTGGTGGGTGCGGTAAGCCCTGCAATGCATAAAGATATTGGAGTGCAACCATAATTGATAAACCGTCCTCACAAAAAAATGATCTGGATACTTACTACAGACTGAATTGAGTGGACAGACATTAACATAGACCGTTCTCAGGACTGACCACACACCAAAAGCGGCAGTACTAATAAACAATACAGGGTTCACAAACACAAATCAAGTACTGAACAATAGTACTTACTACAGACAAGCAAAGTTGCACTAATTAAACTTTGCAGACTATTTCTTTCCACCAACCTACGGGATGAACCCCGAATAACTGACTAGGCCATGGACTTCGTGAGAGATGTCTACATGCACCATCACCATCTCGTCAACCTTGGAGAACCTAACAAAGTGGTCTTTCCACTCATAAACATGATGATGAAGACATGCCACATCAGATTTATTGGGAAGCTTATAAGAACCACACCCTTCGTAATCAAAGGCATAGCCAGGAAATTGTTGTGGTCAAGTATAACCTCGAGAACACGCCTGACAACAATGCTACATGAAAACACTAGTTCAGGACACATGGCGACATGGACACATCAGCTGGATAATTTAGCAGTAGAACTCATCCTCAGGTCTTCCAGTTCACACGGCATGACTTTGAGAACTTCATCTCCACTGTAGACCTGGTTCTAATTCAGACAGAAACCATATTTTATTACTACCTCCGTTCAGAAATATATGATGATTTTCGATATTATACTCCATATATGACTACATATACGCACAGAAATGAGTGAACAAAGACACTAGAACATGTCTTCAAAGGCACGAGAGCAGAGGGATTACTTGCAATATCCATAACACAAGTTACTGAGGCAAATATACGCTCCTCAAAGTTAGCATTGATGTTCATAAAGTACTCCCTCTGTCCCAAAATTCTTGTCTTAGATTTGTCTAGATACAGATGTATCAAGTCACATTTTAGTATTAGATACATCTGTATCTAGACAAATCTAAGACAAGAAATTTGGGACAGAGGGAGTAGTTGAAAGTAATCTATAAGAAATCAGTGTCAACCTCTCGCATGTTTTGGTCAGAAGAGGAATTTAGAACCGTCATTTGGCACACAAAAATCACATGCAAGATCACCCAAAAAGTTGTACTACTAGTACTAGTACTGCGTGTAAGATGAAAAAACATGATCAAGATCGAGAAAAAGATCGTCAAGAAGAGATATTACCCGGACTTGCTTAATGAGGGATCCCGGAGAGGGGGGCTTGGATAGGGCGATGGCTTTGAGCTTGTCCGCGGTAGTCTCGGCGGGGTGCTTGCGCTTCTTCGTACCATGAGCCTCGACGGTTTTGGCCAGAGGCCATAGACATCACTTCGGCTGGTGCTCCAGCATCCATCAAGAAACTGTAAAATAGAAATAAAAGAAAAGAAACCATAATCACAAACCCAAAAGAAGAACAGAGGGGGAGTTATAGGATCAATCTCGGGGTTGCAAGACCAGGCCTTGGCCAGAATCAACACCATTGATGCGCTCACCTTTCCTTCTTTAGGAGAGAAGAACAATGGCAGAAGCAGGTCGTGGTTTTCTTGAAGAAATGAGGAACAAGATGAGGGAGAAGCGAGTTGGGTAGAGAGGAAGCTGAGAGAGAAGAGTGAAATGATGGTTGCTTTGTCCATCCAACTTACTTCTGGAAAGGAGGTGGTTTTGTGATTTGACGGCTCATTGGGCATTACTACGGCGCTTCGATCGGGGTAGTCTACCATCACTCTACTATAGAGTAATTTAGTGCATGGTTAGTGGACCCCGATGTTGGCTATCCCACACGTCAGTGAAAGTGAGTAATTTAGTGCATGGCTGGAGGAGGATCCGCACGGTAGAGCGTGACCACTAGTTTTCTGAAGAAAAAAATGATTACAACAAGCGTTTCCACTCTTACGACGGAGGAGTGCGAAACACGGGAACCACTTGAACATACACAGTGCTCCTACTACTAAGCATGTGCAGTGGTTCATATGTCAGTACTACATAATATTGTTGCTAGTGTAGTAAGATATGACGACAACAAATGATGTTGTGCGCATGTCCACTATATGAACAGTAATGTAGTAACATAGTACCGCTTTTCGACTATCCAGCCGAGAATGAACAGTGAGATGAATGTTAACAGAACTAGGTCTACAGCGCACGGAGAGTACGGTGCTACAATACTCCACGAAACATGCACCATATGAAGCACGAATAGTGTTAGGCAGGGTGTATGAAGGGTGCACGGGATGGGAGCAAAAGTTCCCTTCTCGACCCACTTTTGGGTGTTTAGCAGAGTGCATGAAGGGTGCATGAGTCCACACTAGTAGGTTAACACAAATACACGAAGATGAAACAACTATATTGAGATGAGAATGCAACAAAACACACCCACACGCTCTGTGCTACAGTGACTGATCTGCACCGTCTGAGTTTGATCCAACGGTCATGTTGCACCGAGACATGGACATGCCCATGCAAAGGGCGCCTAAACACCACCAAAGTCCCTCTGCTTCTCGAGGCGCACGACATTGGTGATGCAGGGGGCGAAACGGCTGAAAGGCAATGCAATCTACGGGAAGGCGGAGGGAGCCAGTCGAGGAGCGGGGAATCTTTTGGTTTTCACCATGGTAAAACACTAGTCGACGACTTCTCACATCAGGGAGCAGTGGGTTTTACAGGCGGAGTCATCATGACTAATTGCTGCCGTGCCTGCTCCCGTCAATAAAAAAAATTAAAAATCCTGCTGCGCCTTCTCCCATCAATCAAAAAATTAAAAATCCTGCCGCACCCAAACACCAGAGCAACGCCGCGGTGGATATTTAAATTTACCTGCTGTCAAGTAGGTAAAAAAGGGGTGAAAAAACAAATGTGGCGGCGGCCTAGCTAATCGGTCGAACTAGCCCAACTAGCTAGCCACCATGCTTCACTGATGTACTCGGCGGGAAAGGTGGTCTTTCGTGATTTGACGACTTATTTACTTGCTTAGATGAAAACGCGCGGTAGGGAGTCCCACGTCAGGAAGAATATATGCATGCACCACCCGGGAGGACCTCGAAACCGCGCGGTAGGGTGTGCCATGTCTTGACACGGAGGAAAAATGTGCGTGTAAAAATATACACCCTCCGTGTCTTTTCACTCCGCATATAAGATTTGGTCAAAGTCAAACTGCACAAAGTTTGACCAAATATATATATAAAAATATGAACATCTACAATACTAAAACTATATAGTATAAACATATGTTTCATGGTGCATCTGTTAATATTGATTTCATATTGTGAATGTTTATATTTTTAATATAAAGTTAGTCAAACTCTACAAAGCTTGACTTTGACCAAACCTTATATGCGGACTAAAAAGGAACGAAGGGAGTACTGTATCAGACGTAGTACCTATGGTTCGACCTCGGGACCCAGCCAGTCAGTCGAAAACACCCCACTAGCCAGACAACTTCATCATGCTCACGTGGCATGCAGGATAGGTGTGGTTAGCTCCGTCTCGACCAGCCACAACGTCTCTTGTTCTAGGCGATTCTTCTATTTTCCAAGCTTTTTTTAGTTGTAATAACACCATGGCAAGCTAGCGCCGCTCTTCGTGTGTGCCTGTGCAAAGGTTAGACGATGGAGAGAAGAGAGAGATCGCAGACCTGGGACCCACCAGTAAGTGAGTCAACGGTCATGCACGTGTTGACGAGGCACTCCCTCTACTCTACTCAACGTAATAATGTATAAAATCAAGTTATGGGACAAAGCCAACAACCGTTGTTGTTTCAGGCTATCGACTTACGCTTCGTAGTCCAGGTTGCCAGTTCGAATCTTGTCTTTCAGATTTGTTAGTTTACGTCCAAATTTGATTAATGACAAGTGGTACCCCCGTGTGTTGTTCCGATATTTCAGTGTAGGATGGTTTTTTGAACAAACACTTTGCACGGTTAGACAAGTAACGGCACGAGTTACACATATTTTGCAAGTTTACGAACAAAAATGACAGCGGCATAGAATATCACATCCACCCCGCAGCTTAGATGCTATGGTGATACGAGTTTTTACTCCGTTGGAAGTGAGATCTAATGGCTTGGGAGTAGTCTGTGTAATTATGCGCAATTTCCAAACTCTCCAAAGGTTTTTTTGCAAATAAAACATTCAGGCCTCGTGTGTGACGCTGCATCTTGGATCCAATGGCTCCCCATTGCTCATATTAGGTGCTCCCCGTAGCTTAATTACCCGCTATGGTGATATGAGCATCTAGGTCGTATGATCAGTGATCAGATGGCACATGCATAGTACTTGTACTTTCTGCGCAATTCCCAAACTCTCTCAGCCGTATATTGCAAAAACATTCAAACCTCCTACTGTGGGCCGTTAGATCTCCGTGAACTCGTATCACCATAGAATCTACGGTGCGGGAGCACCTCATCTTCTCCCGTGCGAGAAAACATAAGGTGCTCTCGTAGCTTGGATGCTATGGTGATACGAGCTTCGAGGTTGTTTGATCTGAGATCCAATGGCATATGAGCATTCTTTGTGCTTGTAAGCAGTGGCTGAACTCTTTGGGGGCTTTTTTGCAAAAAAACATTCGAAGCACCGAGGAGGTGTTGGGTAACGAATCCAATGGCTCCGAAGAGCTTTTATCACAAAAGCATCTAAGGTGTGGTAGCACATGATATTCTTACATACAGGAGAATATGATGTCCTCCTTCATCTTAGATGCTACGGTGATACGAGCTTCGAGGTCGTTGGATATGGGATCCAAGGGCATATGAGTAGTTTTTGTAAAAATTTTGTGCAATTCTCAAACTCATCAAGGTTTCCTATAAAAATATTAAGACATCATGTGAGCTGCTATATCTCAGATCTACAAGCTCCAAGCAACTCGTATCGGCATATAGCATCTAAGGTATGGGGGCACATGATATTCTCCCGGGGAGGAGGGGTGGGGGGTGCACAACCAATCGGTGGTTGGGAGGGTGGGGACAAATATAATCTAAACAACCCTAAACAGAGCTTCACAATTTCACAGCTCTGCCTAATTAAACGCAACATTTGCATGTACTGTAGTACTAGACTTAATATTCATGTTTCAGTTTCATGTTCATTTTAAATATTGAATTGAGGACCATGCATGTCTTATATTTTACTCCCTTCGTTCCTAAATATTAGTCTTTTAGGGACTTCAAATGGACTGGCACATAAAGATGTATATAGACATATTTTAGAGTGTAGATTCACTCATTTTGCTCCATATGTAGTCACTTGTTGAAATCTCTAAAAGACTAATATTTAGGAACGGAAGGAGTATTTTTGAATTTGTGTCATACATGCATGGTTTGGAAAAATAGATGCACTATACTTATTGGATTGTTGTTGTGTTCGTGTGTGTGTGTGTGTGGTCATATGCTTGATACACACAAAGTTTTATCACCTCCATATTGTTCATATTTAAATTTGAATTTGCATGGAAAAACTTACTAGGGATACCATGAAATGTGAAATCCACATTGAGATCACTATATCACAAACTCACTCTAATTCAACAACTCATCATAAATCAGTTACCATGTTGAGATTAGTATTTGCAAGGAAAATACGGGCATTGTAATACATATAGATTCATTCGGCAATTTAAAAGGTTCCTTTCGTATTCTCGAATGGTAGGACCCAATGGCGTACCAGCCAGACCTTGGCTTGTGTTGATGCTAAAAAAACAAAAAAAACCGGGCTCATGTCCTTGTGGTGGCGTGCGTGGTACGCACATTAGGCAACCCCAACCAGTCGAGCCTCTGCGTTTCGAGTCGAAATATCTGGCGGCCAGAATTCCAGCCCTAGGAAATTCCCCTCATGTCCCCGGTCCATAGTGACTACCGATGAACAACGGAGGGATGCTTTAGTAACTAGAAAACATTACCTACAGTGCCGAGCACGGTTCAATTCCCTCGGTCGCCGCTCGCCAAGGTCACCCGTCAACTGCATTGCCTAGTAGTACTACTACTACAGCAGGATGAGCACATAATTGAGCCCGTTTGTTTGTTCCTAGTACTTGAGTTAATATATCAGGCAATGCACTGGTACAGAGGGATTATCCTTTTACTCTACATATATAACTTGTCGGAAGTCTAACTAAGCAAAATGTTTGACCAAATCCTTTCTTAAGAAATACAACAGGACAGATGTATGGCTTGAAAATTTATTGCATGATGCAGGTTATGATATTTGATGACCCACAAGTATAGGGGATCTATCGTAATCCTTTCTATAAGTAAGAGTGTCGAACCCAATGAGGAGGAGAAGGAACTGACAAGCGGTTTTCAGTAAGGTTATCTCTGCAAGCACTGAAATTATCGGTAACAGATGGTTTTGTGATAAGGTAATTTGTAACGGGTAGCAAATAATAGGTGTAAATAAAGTGCAGCAAGATGGCCCAATCCTTTTTGTAGCAAAGGACAAGCCTGGACAAACTTTTATATAGAGAAAAGCTCTCCCGAGGACACATGGGAATTATCGTCAAGCTAGTTTTCATCATGCTCATATGATTCGCGTTCGTTACTTTGATAATTTGGTATGTGGGTGGACCAGTGCTTGGGTGTTTTCCTTTCTTGGACAAGCATCCCACTTATGATTAACCCCTATTGCAAGCATCCACAACTACAAAATAAGTATTAAGGTAAACCTAACCATAGCATGAAACATATGGATCCAAATCAGCCCCTTACGAAGCAACTCATAAACTAGGGTTTAAGCTTCTGTCACTCTAGCAACCCATCATCTACTTATTACTTCCCAATGCCTTCCTCTAGGCCCAAAAAATGGTGAAGTGTCATGTAGTCGACGTTCACATAACACCACTAGAGGAAAGACAACATACATCTCATCAAAATATCGAACGAATACCAAATTCACATGACTACCTATAGCAAGACTTCTCCCATGTCCTCAGGAACAACGTAACTACTCACAAATCATTTTCATGTTCATAATCAGAGGGGTATTAATGTGCATAATGGATCTGAACATATGATCTTCCACCAAATAAACCAACTAGCATCAACTACAAGGAGTAATCAACACTACTAGCAACCCCACAGCTACCAATCTGAGGCTTTGGGACAAAGATTGGATACAAGAGATGAACTAGGGTTTGAGAGGAGATGGTGCTGGTGAAGATGTTGATGGAGATTGACCCCCCTCCCGGTTACAGGATCGTTGGTGATGACGATGGCGATGATTTCCCCTTCCCAGAGGGAAGTTTCCCTGCCAGAATAGCTCTGCCGGAGCCCTAGATTAGTTCCGCCAAGGTTCCGCCTCGTGGCGGCGGAGTTTCTTCCCGAAAGCTTGCTTATGATTTTTCCTCGGATGAAAGACTTCATAGAAGAATATGGGCACCGGAGGCCTGCCAGGGGGCCCATGAGGCAGGGGGCGCGCCCAGGGGGTAGGGCGCGCCCCCGACCCTCGTGGCTAGGGTGTGGGCCCCCTCTGGTGGATTCTTTCACCAGTATTTTTTATTAATTCCAAAAATAACTTCCGTGAAGTTTTAGGACTTTTGGAGCTGTGTAGAATAGCTCTATAATATTTGCTCCTTTTCCAGCCCAGAATTCCAGCTGCCGGCATTCTCCCTCTTCATGTAAACCTTGTAAAATAAGAGAGAATAGGCATAAGTATTGTGACATAACATGTAATGACAGCCCATAATGCAAGAATATCGATATAAAAGCATGATGCAAAATGGACGTATCAACTCCCCCAAGCTTAGACCTCGCTTGTCCTCAAGCGGAAGCCGATAACGATAAATATGTCCACATGTTTAGAGGTAGAGGTGTTGATAAAATATAATACGGACATGAGGGCATCATGATCATTCTTGTAACAGCAACATATATGGATATTGTCATATTATTTCTTATGCTCGAGTAATAATCTATTCACAATGTAAAGTATGAATCAGAAAGCTCATTGAGAACCAACAAACTATAATCTCAGTTATTGAAGCAATTGCAATTTATCTTAACATAAGAAAGAATCAATATAAGAGCTTTCCAGCAAGTCCACATACTCAACTATCATTTAGTCTTTCACAATTGCTAACACTCACACAAGACTTATGGGTATGGAGTTTTAATCGGACACAGAGAAAGATAGGGTCTTATAGTGTTGCCTCCCGACCTTTTACCTCAAGGGTAATGTCAACAATAATGACTCATGCTAACTTACATCCAATTGGGTATATATATATATATATATATATATATATATATATATATATCAGGATCTTTCCAACACAAGGTGCTTGCCAAAGGATAAAATATAAAAAGGAGAGGTGAAAATCACCACGACTCTTGCATAAGGTAAAAGTAAAAGATAGGCCCTTCGCAGAGGGAAGCAGAGGTTGTCATGTGCTTTTGTGGTTGGATGCACGAAATCTTAATGCAAAAGAACGTCACTTTATATTGCCACTTGTGATATGAACCTTTATTATGCAGTCTGTCGCTTTTATTGCTTCCATATCACAAGATCGTATAAAGTTTATTTTCTCCACACTAATAGATCATAAATATTTAGAAAGCAATTTTTTATTGCATGCACCGATGACAACATACTTCAAGGATCTTACTCAATCCATGGGTAGATATGGTGGACTCTCATGGCCAAACTGGTTTTAAGGGTATTTGGAAGCACAAGTAGTATCTCTACTTGGTGCAAAGAATTTGGCTAGCATGAGAGGGAAAGGCAAGCTCAACATGTTGCATGATCCATGCCAATATACTTTATTTTAGATATAAGAAAACATAACCCATTATGTTGTCTTCCTTGTCCAACATCAACTCTTTAGCATGTCATACTTTTAATGAGTGCTCACAATTATAAAAGATGTCCAAGATAGTGTATTTATATGTGAAAACCTCTCTTTCTTTATTACTTCTTATTAATTGCAAGGATGACCAAAACTAAGTTTGTCAACTCTCAACAACTTTTAATCATCATACTCTTATATGTGAAGTCATTACTCTCCATAAGATAAATATGATCTCTTTATTTCTTTTTATTCTTTATTTTTCTTCAATTCCCTCACGATCATAGCAAGATAATCAAGCCCTTGACTCAACACTAATCTTTATTATATATAGCTAATGGACTTGATTACATAGAAGGATCAAGAAGCAAAACTCAAAACTAAATCATACTAAAACTTTATTCTACTAGATCAAGATATTACCAAAAGGATGGAACTAAGAAAAACGGTAAAGATAGGAGTGTGATGGTGATACGACAGTGGGGCACCTCCCCCAAGCTTGGCAGTTGCAAGGGGAGTGCCCATACCCATGTGATTATATCTCTTTTGCCGGTGAAGGAGATGGAGTTGTTGATGATGTAGGCTTGGCGTCCCTCTTCCAAGGCATAGGCTCACCATCATAGAAGGATGATCGAGTCTTCAGGATCCTTAAATCTGCAACCAAACTCATCCTCTTGAATCTATATTCATACTCATAGTTTTGATTTTGCAGGTCATAGATCTGGGCTTGGAGGTGCTCGATTTTCTCATGAAGCTTGAAGATGGCCTCCCCAATGTCCTTGGCGTCCATCTTGTGGTTGTTGGTGAACTCCGTGATCATTATGTGATTGGAGTCCAGTCCACGCTCCACCATCTCCTGACACTTGAAAATTTGTTGCTTCATTGCCTCGAGCCTCGTCTCCACGCTTCCGGTCCTCCTTGGTCCCTCAACATCGCGGATGTGCAGCAACCCCTCACGCATCTCAATGGTTTGAGGATGTTGCAGCACTTCCGTGAGGTAGGGGTTGATGACCTTCTCGAAGAACTTGTCCTTGGGGGCACTCGGAGATGTCATGGTGATCCAGATCTGTCAGAAAAACAGCTCGAAACAAGAACATATGATATTTGCGTGGTACGGTGGTCAAAACCTTCAGGAGATTATATAATGAATTTTTACCAACCATAAGAAGTATCATGCAAGAAAACGGAGTCCGGAGAGCACACGAGGTGCCCACAAGGCAGGGGGCGCGCCTAGGGGGGTAGGGCACGCCCTCCGCCCTCATGGATGCCTTGTGTCCTTCCCGGACTACTTCTTATTTTCCTATTTTCTTAAATATTCCAAAAAGGAGAAAAATTGCCATTAGAACTGTTTTGGAGTCGGTTTACTTACTGTACCACATACCTATTCCTTTTTGGAGTATGAAACATTCTGGAAAGTGTCTCTTATGCATTCCTCCGGGGTTACGGTTTCAATAACATTGGTTTCAACATTTATAGGAGTACCTGAGATATAATGTTTGATTCTTTGACTGTTCACCACCTTCGGATTTGTACCTTCGAAGTTGTTGATTTTTATGGCACTAGAACGATAGACCTCCTCGATAACGTAAGGACCTTCCCATTTAGAGAGAAGTTTGCCTGCAAAAATTTTTTAAACGAGAGTTGAATATCAACACATATTCACCTACATTAAACTCACGCTTTTGTATCCTTTTGTCATGCCATCTTTTAACTTTTTCTTTAAACATTTTGGAATTCTCATAGGCCTGGGTTCTCCACTCATCAAGTGAGCTAACATCAAATAACCTCTTCTCACCGGCAAGTTTGAAATCATAATTGAGCTCTTTAATGTCCCAATATGCCTTATGTTCTAATTCGAGAGGTAAGTGACATGCTTTTCCATAAACCGTTTTATACGGAGACATACCCATAGGATTTTTATATGCAATTCTATAAGCCATAATGCATAATCAAGTTTCTTGGACCAATTCTTTCTAGATCTATTAACAGTCTTTTGCAAAATTAATTTAAGCTCTCTATTGCTAAGTTCTACTTGACCACTTGACTGTGGATGATATGGAGATGCATTTCTATGATTAACATCATACTTAGCAAGCATTTTACGAAAGGCACCGTGAATAAAATGTGAACCACCATGAGTCATTAAATATCTAGGGACTCCAAACCTTGGAAAAATAACTTCTGTAAGCATCTTAATAGAGGTGTTATGATCATCACTACTAGTTGGAATAGCTTCTATCCACTTAGTAACGTAATCAACAGCAACTAAAATATGTGTATACCCATTAAAGGAAGGAAACGGTCCCATATAATCGAAGCCCCAAACATCAAATGGTTCAATAACGAGTGAATAATTCATAGGCATTTCTTGACATCTACTAATATTACCAATTCTTTGACATTCATCACAAGATAAGACAAACTTACGGGCATCCTTGAAGAGAGTAGGCCAATAAAAACCGGATTGCTATACCTTATGTGCAGTTCTATCTCCGGCATGGTGTCCTCCATAAGCTTCGGAGTGACACTTGCGTAGAATCTGTTCCTGTTCATGCTCAGGTATACAACATCTAATAACACCATCTACTCCTTCTTTATAAAGGTGTGGGTCATCCCAGAAGTAATGTCTTAAATCATAGAAGAACTTTATGTTTTGTTGGTATGTGAAACTAGGTGGTATAAATTTAGCGACAATGTAATTAGCATAATCAGCATACCATGGAGCACTATGAGAAGCATTTATGAAAGCTAATTGTTCACCAGGAAAGCTATCATCAATAGGTAGTGGGTCATCAAGAACATTCTCTAACCTAGACAAGTTGTCTGCAACGGGATTCTGAGCTCCCTTTCTATCAATAATATGCAAATCAAATTCTTGTAGCAGGAGAACCCATCTAATATGTCTAGGTTTAGCATCTTTCTTTTCCATAAGATATTTAATAGCAGCATGATCAGTGTGAATAGTTACTTTACAATCAACAATATAAGGTCTGAACTTATCACAAGCAAATACAACTACTAAGAATCCCTTTTCAGTAGTAGCATAATTTCTCTGGGCATTGTCTAGAGTTGTACTAGCATATTGAATAAAATTTAATTTTTAATCAACTCTTTGTCCTAGAACAACACCTACGACATAGTCACTAGTATCACACATGATTTCAAAGGGTAAATTCCAATCAGGTGGCTGAGCAATAGGTGCAGAAATCAAGGCTTTCTTAAGTATTTCAAATGCTTCTACACAATCATCATCAAAGACAAAAGGAATATCTTTTTGTAATAGGTTAGTCAGAGGCCGGGATATTTTTGAGAAGTCCTTAATGAACCTCCTATAAAAACCGGCATGACCAAGGAAACTTCTTATACCTTTGATGTCCTTGGTACACGACATCTTTTCAATAGCATCAACTTTAGCTTTGTCAACTTCAATACCTCTTTCAGAAATTTTATGCCCCAAGACAATACCTTCATTAACCATAAAGTGGCACTTCTCCCAATTCAAGACAAGGTTAGTTTCTTCACATCTCTATAAAACTCGATCAAGGCTTCTCAAGCAATTATCAAAATAGGATCCATAAACAGAGAAATCATCCATGAAAACTTCACAAATCTTTTCACAAAAGTCAGAGAATATAGCCATCATGCATCTTTGAAAGGTAGCAGGTGCATTACATAAACCAAAAGGCATACATCTATAAGAAAAGGTACCGAAAGGGCAAGTAAAAGTAGTCTTTTCTTGATCATCAGCTGACACAGGTATTTGAGAGAAACCAGAGTAACCGTCTAGAAAGCAAAAATGTGTATGTTTGGATAATCTTTCTCGCATTTGATCAATGAAAGGAAAAGGGTAATGACCTTTTTAGTAGCTTTATTTAATTTGCGGAAATCATTCACCATCCTATAACCTGTAATAATTCTTTGCGGAATCAATTATTTATCATTAGGAACGACAGTAATACCCCCCCTTCTTAGGGACACAATGGACATGACTTACCCACTGACTATCAGCAACATGATAAATTATACCTGCTTCAAGGAGCTTTCATATTTCCTTTCTTACCACTTCTTTCATCTTAGGATTTAGCCGTCGTTGGTGATCAATAACTGGTTTGGCATCATTCTCCAAATTTATCTTGTGTTGACATAGAGTGGGACTAATGCCCTTAAGATCATCAAGAGTATATCCAATAGCAGCATGGTTCTTCTTCAGAGTTTTCAATAATTTATCTTCTTCATGCTCTGAAAGGTTAGCACTAATAATAACTTGATATATCTTCTTTTCATCAAGATAAGCATATTTAAGAGTATCAGGCAATGGTTTAAGCTCAAACACGGGATAACGCTTGGGTGGAGGAGGATCCCCTAGGATTTCAACAGGCAAGTTGTGCTTCAAAATAGGCCCCTGTTTGAAGAATACTTCATCTATTTCCCTTCTTTCATTCATATACATATCATTCTCATGGTCTAGCAAATATTGTTCTAAAGGATCACTAGGAGGCACGACAATAGAAGCAAGACCAATAATTTCATCTTTACTAGGCAATTCCTCATCACGGGGTTGTCTACTAAATTTAGCAAAATTAAACTCATGAGACATATCACCCAAACCAATAGTAACAACATCCTTTTCACAGTCTATCCTAGCATCAACAGTGTTCAAGAAGGGTCTACCAAATATAATGGGACAAAAGCTATCTTGTGGGGAACCAAGAACAAGAAAATCAACAGGATATTTAACCTTCCCACACAAGACTTCAACATCTCTAACAATCCCAACCAGTGAAATAGTATCTCTATTGGCAAGTTTAATGGTAACATCGATATCTTCTATCTCAGCAGGTGCAATATCATGCATAATTTCTTCGTATAAGAAATGAGGTATTGCACTTGCACTAGCACCCATATCACATAAGCCATGATAACAATGATCTCCTATTTTAACGGAAATAACAGGCATGCCTGCAACAGGTCTATGTTTAAGTTTAGCATCAGGTCTAGCAATTCTAGCAGCTTCATTGCAGAAGTAAATAACATGCCCATCAATATTATCGGCCAAGAGATCTTTAACCATAGCAATTTTAGGTTCAACTTTAACTTGCTCAGGGGGTTTGTGTGTCCTAATATTACTTTTGTTGACTACAGTTGAAGCTTTAGCATGATCTTTTATTCTAACAGGGAAAGGTGGCTTCTAAATATAAGCAGCAGGAACAACATGATCATCATAAGTGATAGTCTTTTCTTCAACTTTAATAGGAGCAACTACTTTTACCTCAGTGGGAGGATTATATTTAAACCACTTCTCCTTTGGGAGATCAACATGAGTAGGAAAGGATTCACAGAAAGAAGCTACCATCTCAGAGTCAAGTCCATATTTAATGCTAAATTCACGGAAAACATCGGTATCCATAAAAGATTTAACACAATCAAACTTAGGTGTTATACCTGACTCCTTACCTTCGTCGAGGTCCCAATCTTCAGAGCTGCGTTTAATTCTTTCTAATAAATCCCATTTGAATTCAATAGTTTCATCATAAAAGATCCAGTACAAGAAGTATCGAGCATGGAGCGATTATTGAGAGAAAGCCGCACATAATTTTTTTGAATAATAATTTCTCTTGAGAGCTCATGATTGTGGCATGAATATAACATTGACTTAAGCCTCCCCCAAGCTTGAGCGATGCTTTCTCCTTCGCGAGGCCAAAAATTATATATGTAATTACGATCATGATGAACAAGATGCATAGGATAAAACTTCCGATGAAATTCCAATTTCAATCGTTTGTAGTTCCATGATCCCATATCATCACATAGCCTATACCATGTCAATGCCTCTCCCTTCAAAGATAAACGGAAGACCTTCTTCTTGATAACATCATCGGGCATACCTGCAAGCTTAAATAATCCACAAACTTTATCCACATAGATTAACTGTAAATCGGGATGCAATGTTCCATATCCTGCAAAAGGATTAGCTAGCAGTTTCTCTATCATACCCGAAGGAATTTCAAAGTAAACATTTTCAGTAGGTTCAGTAGGTTGAGGAGCAACTCTTTGCTCTACTAGTCAGGGTGAAGATACCCCGAACAAGCCCCTCAAAGGATTATGTTCCATAGTAACAAGTGACAGTAAATTTCAGCACACTATATAAATTTTTCCTTACCAAATTCCACCTACCAAAGGCGCTTCACTCCCCGGCAACGGCGCCAGAAAAGAGTCTTGGTGACCCACAAGTATATGGGATCTATCATAGTCCTTTTGATAAGTAAGAGTGTCGAACCCAACGAGGAGCAGAAGGAAATGACAAGCGGTTTTCAGTAAGGTTTTCTCCGCAAGCACTGAAATTATCGGTAACAGATGGTTTTGTGATAAGGTAATTTGTAACGGGTAACAAATAACAAGTGTAAATAAAATGCATCAATATGGCCCAATCCTTTTTGTAGCAAAGGACAAGCATGGACAAACTCTTATACAGAGAAAAGCTCTCCCGAGGACACATGGAAATTATCGTCAAGCTAGTTTTCATCATGATCATATGATTCACGTTCGTTACTTTGGTAATTTGGTATGTGGGTGGACCGGTGTTTAACGCCCTCGATGCGGCTATATCTCCCACGTGTCGAAGCACAACTTAGAGGCATAACCGCATTGAAAGCAATGTCGCAAGTGAGGTAATCTTCACACAACCCATGTAAATACATAAGGGAAAAAGATACATAGTTGGCTTACAATTGCCACTTCACACAATTACATGAATAAAGCATTACATCATCCAGATACAATCAAGGCCCGACTACGGAACCAAAATAAAAGAAGACTACCCCAAATGCTACACAGATCCCCGATCGACCCCAACCGGGCTCCGCTACTGACCAACTGGAAACGGAACAGCACAAAGGACAAGATCTTCATCGAGCTCCTCCTTGAGCTTGGTTGCTCATCTGCATGGTTCAACGACACCTGCAATCTGGTTTTGGAAGTATCTGTGAGTCATGGGGACTCAACAATCTCACACCCTCGCGATCAAGACTATTTAAGCTCATAGGTAAGGTAACATGTATGAGGTGGAGCTGTAGCAAGCGACTAGCATATATGGTGGCTAACATACGCAAATGAGAGCGAGAAGAGAATGCAAAGGACAGTCGAACAACTATGATCAAGAAGTGATCCTAGAACAACCTACGTCAAGCATAACTCCAACACCGTGTTCACTTCCCGGACTCCGCCGGAAAGAGACCGTCACGGTTACACACGCGGTTGATGTATTTTAATTAAGGTTAACTTCAGGTTTTCTACAACTGGACACTAACAAATTCCCATCTGCCCGTAACCGCGGGCATGGCTTTTGAAAGTTCAAATCCCTGCAGGGTGTCCCAACATAGCCCATCACAAGCTCTCACGGTCAATGAAGGATATACCTTGTCCCGAGACATTCCGATCAGACTCGGCATCCCGGTTCTACAAGACACTTCGACAAGTTAAAACAAATCCGGCAACACCGCCCGAATGTGCCGACAAATCCTGATAGGAGCTGCACATATCTCGTTCTCAGGGCACACTCAGATGAGACATCCTACGAGTAAAACCAAACCTCAAGTTGCCCAGAGGTGGCCCCGTAGTCTACTCGGTCGGACCAACACTCAGAGGAGCACTGGCCCGCGGGGGGGGGGGGGGGGGGGGGGTTAAAATAATGATGACCCTTGAGTCTGTAGAACCCAAGGGAAAAAGAGGCTAGGTGGCGAATGGTAAAACCAATGTTGGGCATTGCTGGAAGAGTTTTATTCAAGGCGAACTGTCAAGGGGTTCCCATAATAGCCCAACCGCGTAAGGAACGCAAAATCCGGGAACACAACACCGATATGACGGAAACTAGGGCGGCAAGAGTGGAACAAGACACCAGGCATAAGGCCGAGCCTTCCACCCTTTACCAAGTATATAGATGCATTAATTAAATAAGATATATTGTGATATCCCAACAAAATATCCAATGTTCCAACATGGAACAACATAGATATGTTCAAACAAGGAACAAACTTCAATCTTCACCTGCTACTAACAACGCTATAAGAGGGGCTGAGCAAAGCGGTAACATAGCCAAACAACGGTTTGCTAGGACACGGTGGGTTAGAGGCTTGGCTTTACAATGTGGGAGGCATGATAATGCAAGTGGTAGGTATGGCAGCATAGGCATAGCAAAAGAGCGAGCAACTAGCAAGCAAAGATAGAAGTGATTTCGAGGGTATGGTCATCTTGCCTGAAATCCCGCAAGGAAGAAGAACGAGTCTATGAAGAAGACAAACGGACGTAGTCGAACGGATCCTCACAACTCCGGAACCAAACCGAAGCTAACGCGAGAAGTAATCCAGAAAGAAGCAAACAACATAGTAAACAACCATCACATAAACATGGCATGATGCACAACCAAGTATGATGCATGTCCGGTTTAATGAAGCATGGCATGGCAAAAGAGCGACAAACAGCACTACAAATTAAGTGGAGCTCAATATGCAACGGAGTTGCATATTGAAGGAAACACCACATGACTTATTTAGTTCACTCCTGGTTAGGTACTCAACAATATTAAATGTTGGTTAACATGTCAAGAGGTGAAGCAAAGTAAAACTACCTATCTAGGCAAGTTTAAATGAGGCCGGAACAACAAGCAATAAGTCCGAAAAATCCTCATGTGCATATTAATGGATTTTGTACTGTTCTGCCCTAAACATTATTTTAGAGTTGTTAAACATGCAAAGTAAGGCCACCATGTTAAACTAGGCAAAATTCTACCCCATTTACATATAAAGTTTAATAAATTTGGAGCTACGGTTGTTTAGTTATGAATTAAATCATTTTAGCATGGCATAGGAGTAAATTAATGCAAACAACAGTTTGAGAATTTTTTACATGGATGAAAGTTGCATATTATTAAACTAGATGAAATTCTAAGCAAATTTCATATATAAATCATTTTAATATGATGCACCGTTGATGAGTTATTAAATGCATGATCTAGAGGGACTAAACTGTAAAACAGGTTTACTGGAATAATAGACAAATTTGCATAACTGAAAAAAACAGGTATGGGTCGCAACAAAGGCTGGCCCAACAGTGCATAGGATCTGGGCGACTGCTCACCATGGGCTTCGGCCCATTGGTGAAGGAGGCTGGCTGGGGAGGAAGCGCCTGGGCCTTGGCGATTGTCGGTGGAGGCGGCCCAGGGGGCGCGGTCAAGCAAGCATGGTCAACAGGGCAAGCGGCTGCGCTCTGCCCGTTGCAGAGGAAGAAGAGGTCAGCGACAGGGATGAACATGCCCAGGCGAGGGCGCCCGTCCAAGGAAGCAGCAGCAGAGGGGTGACGCAGCTCCTCCCGCAGCAAAACGAAGCAGGGGCGCGGCGCTTGGCGAACGGAGCTTCTACTCCGGCGACGAGGCGATATAGGGAACGGAGGGAGGCGCGGATCGGCGTCCCAGGAGAGGTCGAGGCACTCGCAAGGCACTCCAACGAGGAGCGGGCAGACGGCGGATCCGGCGGGCGACACGGCAGGGGAAGCAGGAGCCATCGACGTCGTCTTCGTCACGGAAGCAGGCGCGCGGCGGTGCAGGCTTCGTCGGGCGTGGAGGACGGAGCTGAATCTTGGCAGAAGAAGGTCTCGGGCGGCCATGGCAACATGTGCGGGTGCAGGAGGAGTTCAGGACGGAGGCGCGAAGCCGTTCGGGGATGGAGCTCCTATCGTGGTTGTACTGGTCAGGGAGGAGGCGGGAGAGCACGGCGGCGGAGTTGCGAGGTGGTGCTCCACGTCCGTGGCGATGCAGCGACCTCCTGGCGATGCGGCAGCCTGGTGGATGGTGCTGCTCGACGAGGCAGAGGCGGCGATGTTGGTCTTGAGGGGTGGTCACGGCGCGCGCGAGGAGGCGCAGAGAGATGGAGGAGAAGAAGGGGCTTCGCCGGGGATGGCTCGGTCGTCGCCGCGGCGCTGGGGGGATCGGGCGTGGCCTTGGTTAGTGGTTGGCCGAAGGTGAGGAGGGAGATGATTGGCTGTGCGCTGGTTGGTGGATCGGGCAAGATCCCGATGTGGATGGTGAGAAAAGTGGCAGCGGCGGGTGAGGGGATGGATGGGACAAGTGCCCTAGGTTTTAGGGTTTTGTCCAGATTTAGACTAGGGATTATAAATAAGGAAAGAGGGAGAGTTTAGGGGTAATCCGTCCCTCCAAATAAAATCTAACGGTCGAGAAAAATAGACTAAGAAGTCTAAAAGAGAAAACGGTGATGTTTTGTAGACGTTTGGCGATGATCCGGACTCAACGGCGACGACTGTTCGGGTCGGGTCCGGGACAATCTCGGACGCGCACGTGAGGGGTTCGATGCACTGTGCAGAGAGGGTTTCGGACCGTGCCGTCGCATCAGACAACTCCGGAAGCGAATAGGGGTAGGAGGATGGACTAGGTGGGCCGTGGCGAGACTGCGAGGGGGAGAAGAGAGAGGGAGGGCCTGGCATATGTTTTCGGAGACCGAAAACATCCGACGTTAGACCGACTATAATGTCGCTATAGTTATCCGTTGGGCTATCAAACGAACTCCGAATGCGATGAAACTTGGCAGGCGGCCTACCTACAACATAACAACACCACATGCCAACTTTCAACCCATTCCAAGAACATTTTCCAGCCACTTATAAAATATTATTTCGGACATGCTGCGGGCGCGTGCAAATGTGTCTGGGCTCAGAACGGACAATGGAAAGAACTCGGAGAACCCGGACGAATGCAAGTTTTGAAAGATTGTGACGCCCCAAGACCGGAGCTTCAGATGCCTTCCAGGGTTTCCGGGTTTCGTTGTTTGATTTGTTTCGTCTGTTTCTTTCATCTTTGCATCGTGTGCATTGCATCATGTGCATTGCATCATGTCATCATGCCATTTCTTTTCTTAACTCAACTAAACAAACCGTATGGATCTTCGATCCATTTAAACCGAGGGAATTCACGTGGTGATTCTCTTTATAACATATCCTCTCGATATTAGGGAGCTATATTAAAAATTCCAATAATTTGGTTTCACCCATAAACACACTTGCAAATATCCCAATGCCGTTGTTATCTTAAGTCTTAGTCTCCAACATTGCCATATATATTCTTTCATCATAGTTCGGAGCTCCACCAAACCGCGGGCAAGGGGAGCTTGAAGTCAATCCCAGAGGCCTTGGTCTCAGGCTCAGCAGCGAAGCTCACACACGCCCAGCATTGGGAAGGGTCGACAAGATGCAGGGAGAAGAATTGGCGCAACAAGGCAACCGAAGGAGGGATGCCCACCATGGCTTCGCAAACGAAGGCGAACACCGAAAGGAGGGTGATGGACTCGGGACTTAGATGCATCATGTGGATCTGATAATGGGAGAGCACGGCATTGAAGAAATCAGAAAAGGGGGGAACCAGACCTGCCCACAGGGCGTCGGTAAAATATGGGACCTCGGTAGCTATCCTGTCGATGGAGAAGTGGGACGTGGGCCAGGCCGTCGTCCTCCTGCGCTCATTGAAGACGGTGGCCAGAGCCAAGCTGTCCCTGCCCAGGCACTCTTGATTGAGTATGGTCGACTGGCCGATGGCGGGGGCCACCGATGGCGGCACACAAGACGGAGGCATGGGTTTCTCCCCTCTCTCCTTCCTCGTCGGAGCCATGGTGGTGGGAAGAAGGGGGAATATTCGAGATTGGATTGGAGGCATGAGCAGGTGTTCGAAGGAAGGAAGAACATGGGACGCTCGAGCAATAGGAAGGGGAGCGGCTGTGTGCAACTACAAGTCCGCCTAGCAGGGCGCAAAGTAAGGGGGCGTGGGGGAACAGTGCCGCCCACGTCCCATCAACCGCTACGCGGCGCCCAAGGCCGCAGGCTGTTAGGGCCCGCGGCGCTTCGCCTTTGCCCTTTCGCCTCTCAGCACGGCCAAGTCCGGGCGCGCCTTGGGCCCGGGGGCTATTGTCGGTGTTCTGGGAACGGGGGTACCCAGACTTGCCTGCCTGCGGCCTGTGGCGTGGCTCAAAGGAGGCCCAGCACGTCCCATCTTCGTCAACACAAGACTCAAGACCCTCGCGAGGAGCCAAGCCTCGCGAGGCGGACGACACAGAGCTTCCTCAGGCACGGCCTCATCAGGCTGGCTCGCGAGGAGGCGGAGAGATCAAGGCGGGGTACCTCGCGAGGTGCTCGTGACGCAAGCCATGACGACATAGGGCGCCAGGCGGGTGCCAGCCCGCGCAGCGTCCTCCTTTCCTCTTTGGTGCAAAGGGGGCAAGCGCAGCCGCGGAGTACCGAGGCATCGGGCAAAGGTTGCCATTTCAGTGCGACGAGACCAAGACCAGGAGGACTACGAGACGGAGGTCACCGTGGAGCCCAAGACGGCGTCATCCCCAGAGCTTCGCGTAGGCGAAGAGTACTTTTGTCAGGAAAGTTGATACTTGCTGTCCCCCTTCAAATTAGCCCGCCATTGTTGGCTCCCTTCCTGCTCGATATTTGGGAAGAGGACCAGGGCCTCTATAAATAGGACTAACCACCCACAGAGAAAAGGGGTTGGTTCAGTTGGCTGGTAAGTGAGAGTAAGGCAGCTAGAGAGAGAGAGAGAGGCGGCTGAACTCCTCCCAATAGTTCATCGCCCCAACCAAGAACAGACCCTCGCGAGGCTGTTCTTCCTTGTATTGTTCATCATCATCAGCCCCAAGAGGCAATCCACCCACCACACACTGGAGTAGAGTATTACACCACAACGGTGGCCCGAACCAGTATAAACCTTGTGTCTCTAGTGCAGTTCTTTCAGTATTCTAGATCTTTGCGAGACGGGGAGGTAGAAGGCATAATCTCCGCGCGCACCCCAGTGTTCGAACCTTAAGGGTCTGCCGGAACCCGAGATCCGACAAACCGTTGTTTGGCTATGTTACCATTTCCTCAGCCCTCTTATGGCGTTGTTAGTTGCAGGTGAAGATTGAAGTTTGTTCCTCATTGGAACATGGAGATGATGTTCCTTGTTGGAACATGTTTACTTATTGGGATATCACAATATATCTTATTTAATTAATGCATCTATATACTTGGTAAAGGGTGGAAGGCTCGGCCTTATGCCTGGTGTTTTGTTCCACTCTTGCCGCCCTAGTTTCCGTCATATCGGGGTTACGTTCCCGGATTTTGCGTTCCTTACGCGGTTGGGCTATTATGGGAACCCCTTGACAGTTCGCCTTGAGTAAAACTCTTCCAGCAATGCCCAACATTGGTTTTACCATTCGCCACCTAGCCTTTTTCTTTTCCCTTGGGAGTCGCACTCCTGAGGGTCATCATTATTTTACCCCCCCCCCCCCGGGCCAGAGCTCCTCTGAGTGTTGGTCCAACCTGTCAGCTACCGGTGGCCACCAGGGGCAACTCTGGGCTGGCCTACCCGTACCAAGGACAATCTTAGTGTGCCCTAAGAAAGAGATATGTGCAGCTCCTATCGGGATTTGTCGGCACATTCGGGCGGTGTTGCTGGTTTAGTTTTACCTTGTCGAAATGTCTTGTAACCGGGATTCCGAGTCTGATCGGGTGTTCCCGCTAGAAGCAATATCCTTCGTTGGCCGTGAGAGCTTGTGATGGGATAAGTTGGGACACCCCTACAGGGATTTGAACTTTCGAAAGCCGTGCCCACGGTTATGGGCAGATGGGAATTTGTTAATGTTCGGTTGTAGAAAACCTGAAGTTGATCTTAATTAAAATACATCAACCGCGTGTGTTACTGTGATGGTCTCTTTCCGGTGGAGTCCGGGAAGTGAACACGGTGTTGGAGTAATGCTTGACGTAGGTTGTTCTAGGATCACTTCTTGATCATAGTTGTTCGACCGCGCTTTGCCTTCTCTTCTCGCTCTCATTTGCGTATGTTAGCCACCATATATGCTAGTCGCTTGCTGCAGCTCCACCTCATACCTTTACCTTACCCATAAGATTAAATAGTCTTGATCGCGAGGGTGTGAGATTGCTGAGTCCCCGTGACTCACAGATACTTCCAAAACCAGCTTGCAGGTGCCGATGAGTCCGTGCAGACGACGCAACCAAGCTCGGGAGGAGCTCGATGAAGATCTTGTCCTTTATGTTGTTTCGTTCTAGTCGATCAGTAGTGGAGCCCAGTTGGGGTCGATCGGGGATCTATGTAGCATTTGGGGTAGTCTTCTTTTATTTTGGCTCCATAGTCGGGCCTTGTTTGTTACTGGTTGATGTAATGCTTTATTCATGTAATTGTGTGAAGTGGCGATTGTAAGACAACTATGTCTCTCTTTCCCTTATGTATTACATGGGTTGTGTGAAGATTACCTCACTTGCGACATTGCTTTCAATGCGGTTATACCTCTAAGTCGTGCTTCGACATGTGGGAGATATAGCTGCATCGAGGGTGTTACAAGTTGGTATTAGAGCTTTCCCCGACCTTAGGAGCCCCATTGCTTGATCGTTTTTAGCAGCCGAGTTGTGTCTAGAAAAATGTTTTGAGTCATTTAGGAATTATATATCGGAGAGTTTAGGAATTCCTTTTACTCCCTAGTCTCCTCATCGCTCTGGTAAGGCATCCTGACGTAGAGTTTTGACTCTTCTCTTCTCAAATTTCACTAAATTTTTTTAGGATCACGCGGGTATCTTGGAATCGTTCCGATGGTTTTGTGACGAGAACATTGTCTTGGTGCCTCCTGTCAGGGGTTTTGTGGCAGTGTCCCAGGGAGTTGAGCTCCGAGGTGTTGTCATCACAATTTTATTGCTGCAGTTCTGGAATACCTGAGTTTAGTACGCCGACATCGAAAATCTCTTTTATGCAGTTGTTGGTGAGATAACCTCGACGCCACCGAGTACTGGGGCGGGAGTTCGGGAGTATCGCCATAACTTGTATAACGAATGCTTTTCAAAGCTTGAGGTAGATGATTTCCGAAGGTGTCTTGGTTATGTGTTGAAGGATGGATATAGCTGGATGTAGGATTTGCTAGTTTTGGGTGAGATATTATGCTTCCCCTGTATCCCCAACACCTGATTCCATAACCGGAAAATTTCGGGAGTTTATAAGTGGGAATTCAAATAGCTCTTGGGATATCTTTTCGACAGATGTATGATATGAAATTGGGGTTCGACGTCTAGTGGTCCGCCTATTCACGGTTGGTTTTACAGTGGTCTCATTGTGTCTTAAAGAGTCCTTGGCTATGCCGACTCGGGGACACTTCGTATGTCATGTGCACTGCCTTGTACATGATGGTGCTGTACGATCGAGCCCGTGTAGGCCCCACCACGAAAACTTCGGACGAAATCTCTATCATATGTTTGTTCTGGCTTATTCCACAAGCCAATCCTTTGTTTTGTTTTGAGTTGTGGTATTCGAGTTGCTTCGAAGTCAAATGTTGTTTCCATACCTTTCCGAACCGGTGTTCTCATACTCCTATGCAAATACTAATCCTTTTGGATCATCAAGATTGTCATGTCAATCCTTTTCAACCGGCGTGTTTTCTCTTCAAGTGGATCCATCCATTTTCAACATCCGCAAGATCGAGTATTAGTTCTTGTCAACGGTGTTCATTTCTTCCATCCCCAAGTTGCCTTTGTTTTTCCCACCCTCCCTCCCTTTGTTTTCTTCAAGGAACCAGATTTCTTATTCAAGTATCATTTTATTATTGTGAAGCCTCTCCATTCTTTTTCTTCATGTTCTTACTCGGTGATTCTCATGAAGATTCTAACGGAGCTTCAAGTTCGTCACTCTTCACTCGTTTTCTTCTCCGGTGGATTCAAATCAAGCTTTCGGTGTTGATCTCATATCCCTTTTTCCTCGTTTCAAATACCTTCTCATACCAATGCACCTCAAAATAATTCACTTCTCACTATTCATTTGTTCCGGAGTGCTGAAGATATCTCAGAAGGTTCACGTTTCAATTATCAATCCGTTCAAGATATCTCAAAGATTCGTGTTTTCCACTCTGCATTCGTTCAAGATCTTTCCAGGTTGTTATCTCATTCAAGTCATTTAATTCAACCGATGCAACCTCTCTTTTAAATCATTTCAATGGAGTTTTCTTTTAAGTGGGCCCTAACCCACAGGTCTTTTCCTAGGATCGTACCTGACTGTTCTTATTTTCCCAGAGCTATCCTAAATTCTTTTCGAAGTTTGACGTAAGAATGATTGTCATCAGTCTAATGTCTTTCTCCAAGATCTTTCAATTTCTTTTCATCGCTGGTTCAACCTCTTCGTTTTGATTCTTCCGGAGGGGCTAAATAAGTCATGATGGTATTTCTCGTCGTCATTCTCAGTTTGGAAGACCGAAGAAGATTCTTCTTTCAACCTTGCTCCATTCTCTTCAAGATTCGCGATTCTAGCATTACGCCATCCTCTCATAATTGTTTTCGGTTGTGAGATTTCTTTTCACCCATCCAGAGTAATTCAGGGTATTTTCAGTTTGATTCTTCGGAGCCCATCGTCTCATAATTATTCATTCCCATCTTTTAGTTATCATTCTCCAATCTTACCGGTGCTTCGTTCAAGTTTTCTCTAATCAGTTCGTGATCCCTTCGTTCTCATGTACCTAGTTTCTCTCAAGCATCTTCGTTCATCTGCAAATTCTTCCCTGTGATTCTTTATCTTTTATTCGTTCTTTTCAATTCTTACGGTGGTTCGTTCAAGATTCTTCTTCCTTCATTTATCATATCAATTTATTCGTTGTTTCAATTCTTACGGTGGTTCATTGAAGATCTTCCCAAGTTTATGTTATATCTCTCTTAATCTTTTCTACGAGAATAAGTAATATGTCAAATCCGTTGATTGTCATCAATTTAATTGGTGAAGGATAAGCATAATGTAATTCTTATTCTTGTTTCATCCAAGTGATTAATTCCTTATTCCGAAGCCTCATCAAAATTCTTGGTTTCAATTGTTTCATCTTTTCTTTTCCGGGGTTCCAAGCTCTCTCAATTTATTTCATCGCGTAGATCCATCTAATCATTGCAAGGATTCACCTTGGGTTTTCAACTTCTCTTTCTTTTCATTCCTTTGTTTACCAGAGTTCTTCATGGAGGCTCTACATGATAGTTCATCAAGGATTCAATTTCTTCTCGAAGTGTTCATTGAGACTCTTCTCAGAGGAGTTCAAGCATTCTTCATCTTGTAATCCGGAGTGCAGTTCTTCCTATCTAATCTTTTGAGGTGGTGTTATGTCATTCTTGTCAATTTGAGTTCGTGTTTCATGATTCACAAGTTATCGAGAATGGGGTATTTTAAATCCATCATTCTCTTCATTGGAGTTATATTGGGTTATATTTCACCTAAAGCCGTCCCTAAGGATTGTGGCTATCTATGGTGGTCATAAATGACCCAAGTTCTTCATTTTTCCTCCCGGTGAAATAGTTCCTCGTCTTCTTGTTCTTATCAATCCAATCTTGTTTTCGTTAGTGGCAGAATTTCACCTTAAGTTTTGAGATGTTCTCCATAAGCCCACTTCAAACTTGTCCTTCCGTTGTTGGTGTTCCAACAAGTCTGTTCGACACTTCTCCTAAGTTTGCCTTTTCAAGCTCTTTTCTGACAGAAGTTGGCATTTTCTTCTCCATTCTCCTATTTCAATTATCCATCTTCTATTCTTTCGTTCCGGAGGCATTGCCCTATTGTTCTTTTCACCCATCATTTCGTTTTGTCTAAGATCTTGTTCTTTCATGCTTATCCATTTAACCGGAGTGGTTTCAATATATATCTTGCCCTTCAACCTCAAGGTTTTTCGCAATGTTCCTTGTTCCTCTTTCCTAACAGAGTGTTTTTCACTTCGTTCATCTTCATTGTATTCTTTTCTTTCAATTTGTTCAACCTCGCAAGGTTCTTTGGTTTCACTCGTTTGTCAAAGAAGCAACTTAGACTTACCTCTTCTCTTTCTCTTCTGTTTTCCCTCCGGTGCCATTCTAGATCTCGGGACGAGATCCTCTCGTAGTGGTGGAGTGTTGTAACACCCCAAGACCGGAGCTTCAGATGCCTTCCAGGGTTTCCGGGTTTCGTTGTGTGATTTGTTTCGTCTGTTGCTTTCATCTTTGCATCATGTGCATTGCATCATGTCATCATGCCATTTCTTTTCTTAACTCAACTAAACAAACCGTATGGATCTTCGATCCATTTAAACCGAGGGAATTCACGTGGTGATTCTCTTTATAACATATCCTCTCGATATTAGGGAGCTATATTAAATATTCCAATAATTTGGTTTCACCCATAAACACACTTGCAAATATCCCAATGCCGTTGTTATCTTAAGTCTTAGTCTCCAACATTGCCATATATATTCTTTCATCATAGTTCGGAGCTCCACCAAAAACCAGAACATTTTGGCCACACCGAACCTAGTCCCAATTCAAAACCATTTGAAGTATATTCAAATGAATTTGAATTTAATTCCTGCATCTTGCCACTTCTATTTTTCTGTGGTCATGTTTATTTGTATGAGTCTAGGAAAATTGTCCTCCTGCTCAAACTCTTTTCCCTAACCCCCTTCTTTTTCCTCTCTCTCTCGCTATTTTCTTTTCGTTTAAAGAATAAAGAGAGGAGAGGGAGAGCCCAATCCAGCAAGCCCAGCTGACTCCTCGTCTCTTTTGGGCCGGCCTCCAAGGCCCAGACTTTTCCCTCCTAAGGCCCAAGGCCATCCATCCCCAGGCCTAAACCTATCCAACCCTAGGCCCGACTGCACTTCTCTCCCTCTCATCCTCCCTCCTAGCGCCGCCAGAATCCCCACGCATCTCACGAGGGAGAGCTCTGCTCGATCCCCTTGTGCCCGACGCTCGATCTGCCCCATCTCCCTCGATCCCTCCTCCAGCGCACCTCCCTCTACAGCGCCGCAACGCCCCTCGCCCTCCTGCTTCTCAGCCGACCTTTTTCCTCTCCTCCATGGCGCCTCCTGTACGCCCAAGTCCCACCGGTTCCTGCTCCTATTTCGAGAAGAGGAACTTGGAGGACGAAGCCCAGCTTCTCAGGAAGTCGTGCCGTCTGCCTCTGGTCTCGACTCCGGCGGGATCCGGGCATTCCTGCGCTGGAGCCGTCCTTCTCGCACCATCGCCGCGGCACCTCGCAACCCTGCCGGCGACCTCGAGCCTCCACGTGCACCCGCACCCATGTTTCGCTCCCGAAGGCTCCCCGCTGCAACGAGCTCCCTTGCCTCGCTGACACGTCCGTGGGCCATGACCACCGCTGCGGAGCTCCCAGCCTCAGACAGATGTTATTCATGTCCGGCATCCTCCCGCATGGTTGTTGCCGTTCACACCTCCTGCCGTTCCCAACGTCCGTCACTACACCGCACCTCTCCCCGCGTCCAAGACGTGTTGTTGCTGCTACTGCACCTCCGGCCTCCTGTCTTGCTTCTTTTGGACCAGCAAGAACGTCGCCAAGAACTGTACGTGGACGCATCGTCTCCAGGATTTTCGCCAAGCACCTCTACATGCGGACTCGCCAAGTACATGACCCAGATGCGCTAGTTTGACTATGTACGGCTACACGTCCGACCCTGTATTCGGACCTCAAGCGTCAAGTTTCACTATCATTGTCGCGAATCCGACAAGACCAAGTGTACGACTACGCCCGATGATGCGACAAGTACCCCCACAATGTGTACATCTACTTCGTCAAGACCGGACCGACAAGTACCCCAACGTCGTGTGTCCAACTACCGTCGACATGCACGACTACTTCATGAACGTGTACCCGACAACCCCGGAGGCCAATGTTGCGCTAAGTACGTCCACGATGACCCAAACATCTACAGAAAAACGTGTACCACTACCGTCGAGGACCAATAGTGCCACTACTTCTACTACCGTCGCGGGAACGACTACTTCCACTACCCTCGCCATGGTCCAATTGTGCAACTACTTCCTCTACTTCCCTCGACGAACCCGAACCATCCCGATTGCATGCTTCGAAGGTATAACCCTCGAGACGATCGTCCGAGAACGAATGCTTGTGTCATATGAGATGCACCCTTTGTCTGCACCGTGTCCGGAGTGTCTCTCGCTTCCATGCCATCGACTCGTGGGACACCCGGAATCCAGGAGCGCCCCACCATCTTTTGCACGCATCCACACACTTCTCCTTTGCATCGGTATCTCAATCAATTTATCGGAATCGGAACGTTGCCGTGGCACCGTTTCAGTTATCGTCGCCGTGGCACCCTTTCTTTCCGCCATGATGACAAACGCTCCATATTATGCTCATGTCAACTTTAAATTAAAATTGCATAAAACTTGTCCATTTCATCCGCATCTTAATAACGACAATTAAAATGTTTAAATTGTTGTTTGCTTTTAAATTACTAATGCATATGGGGATTTACCGGATTGTTGTTTGATGGTTCCAGCCCCATTTAAATTGCTTAGATTGTGTAGTTTACTTTTGCTTCACCTCTTGGCATGGTTAACAACATTTAATATTGTTGGGTACATAAACAAGTTCGAACTAAATAAGTCACATGGTGTTTCGTCAATATGCAACGAAGTTGCATATTAAGCTCCACTTTATTTGTAGGATTGTTTGTGCACTTTGCCATGCCATGCCTCATTAAACTGGACATGCATCATAGTTGTTTGCGCATCGTGCCATGTTCATGTGTTGGTTGTTTACTATGTGTGTGCTTTCTTTTCTGGTGTTTGCTTCTTCGGGTTGGTTCCGGTAATGTCGCGTTTTTGAGGACCCGTTCGTCTACGTCCATTTATCTTCTCCTTGGACTCGTTCTTCTTCCTTGCGGGATTTCAGGCAAGATGACCGTACCCTCGAAATCACTTCTATCTTTGCTTGATAGTTGCTCGCTCTTTTGCTATGCCTATGCTGCGATACCTACCACTTGCTTATCATGCCTCCCATATTGTTGAACCAAGCCTCTAACCCACCTTGTCCTAGCAAACCGTTGTTTGGCTATGTTACCGCTTTGCTCAGCCCCTCTTATAGCGTTGTTAGTTGCAGGTGAAGATTGAAGTTTGTTCCTCGTTGGAACATGGAGATGATGTTCCTTGTTGGAACATGTTTACTTATTGGGATTTCACAATATATCTTATTTAATTAATTCATCTATATACTTGGTAAAGGGTGGAAGGCTCAGCCTTATGCCTGGTGTTTTGTTCCACTCTTGTCGCCCTAGTTTTCGTCATATCGGTGTTATGTTCCCGGATTTTGCGTTCCTTATGCGGTTGGGCTATTATGGGAACCCCTTGACAGTTCGCCTTGAGTAAAACTCTTCCAGCAATGCCCAACATTGGTTTTACCATTCGCCACTTAGCCTTTTTCTTTTCCCTTGGGAGTCGCGCTCCTGAGGGTCATCATTATTTTACCCCCCCGGGCCAGCGCTCCTGTGAGTGTTGGTCCAACCTGTCAGCTACCGGTGGCCGCTAGGGGAAACTCTGGGCTGGCCTACCCGTACCTAGGACAATCTAAGTGTGCCCTGAGAAAGAGATATGTGCAGCTCCTATCAGGATTTGTCGGCACATTCTGGCGGTGTTGCTGGTTTAGTTTTACCTTGTCGAAATGTCTTGTAACCGGGATTCAGAGTCTGATCGGGTCTTCCCGCTAGAAGGAATATCCTTCGTTGACCATGAGAGCTTGTGATGGGCTAAGTTGGGACACCCCTGTAGGGATTTGAACTTTCGAAAGCCATGCCTGCGGTTATGGGCAGATGGGAATTTGTTAATGTCCGGTTGTAGAAAACCTGAAGTTGATCTTAATTAAAATACATCAACCGCGTGTGTTACCATGATGGTCTCTTTCCGGCGGAGTCCGGGAAGTGAACACGGTGTTGGAGTAATGCTTGACGTAGGTTGTTCTAGGATCACTTCTTGATCATAGTTGTTCAACCGTGCTTTGCCTTCACTTCTCGCTCTCATTTGCGTATGTTAGCCACCATATATGCTAGTCGCTTGCTGCAGCTCCACCTCATACCTTTACCTTACCCATAAGCTTAAATAGTCTTGATCGCGAGGGTGTGAGATTGCTGAGTCCCCGTGACTCACAGATACTTCCAAAACCAGCTTGCAGGTGCCGATGAGTCCGTGCAGACGACGCAACCAAGCTCAGGAGGAGCTCGATGAAGATCTTGTCCTTTATGTTGTTTCGTTCTAGTCGATCAGTAGTGGAGCCCAGTTGGGGTCGATCGGGGATCTGTGTATCATTTGGGGTAGTCTTCTTTTATTTTGGCTCCGTAGTCGGGCCTTGTTTGTAACTGGTTGGTGTAGTGCTTTATTCATGTAATTGTGTGAAGTGGCGATTGTAAGCGAACTATGTATCTCTTTCCCTTATGTATTACATGGGTTGTGTGAAGATTACCTCACTTGCGACATTGCTTTCAATGCGGTTATACCTCTAAGTCGTGCTTCGACACGTGGGAGATATAGCCGCATCGAGGGTGTTACAAACATGATGATGCAATGCACATGATGGCATGATAAGATGCAACACGCAAGCAAATGGCATGGCAACAATAGCGAATAACAGGAAGACACCTGGCACATCGGTCTCAGGGCGTCACACGGTGCTTGGGTGTTGTCCTTTGTTGGACAAGCATCCCACTTATGATTAACCCCTATTGCAAGCATCCGCAACTACAAAAGAAGTATTAAGGTAAACCTAACCATAGCATGAAACATATGGATCCAAATCAGCCCCTTATGAAGCAACTCATAAACTAGGGTTTAAGCTTCTGTCACTCTAGCAACCCATCATCTACTTATTACTTCCCAATGCCTTCCTCTAGGCCCAAACAATGATGAAGTGTCATGTAGTCGACATTCACATAACACCACTAGAGGAAAGACAACATACATCTCATCAAAATATTGAACGAATACCAAATTCACATGAGTACCAATAGCAAGACTTCTCCCATGTCCTCAGGAACAACGTAACTACTCAAAAATCATATTCATGTTCATAATCAGAGGGGTATTAATATGCATAATGGATCTGAACATATGATCTTCCACCAAATAAACCAACTAGCATCAACTACAATGAGTAATCAACATTATTAGCAACCCACAGGTACCAATCTGAGGCTTTGGGACAAAGATTGGATACAAGAGATGAACTAGGGTTTGAGAGGAGATGGTGCTGGTGAAGATGTTGATGGAGATTGACCCCCTTCCGATCAGAGGATCGTTGGTGATGACGATGGCGATGATTTACCCCCTCCCGGAGGGAAGTTTCCTCGCCAGAACAGCTTTGCCGGAGCCCTAGATTAGTTCCGCCTCGTGGCGGCGGAGTTTCTTCCCGAAAGCTTGCTTATGATTTTTCCTCGGACGAAAGACTTCATATAGAAGAAGATGGGCACCGGAGACCTGCCAGGGGGCCCACGAGGTAGGGGGCGCGCCCAGGGGGGTCCCATCTGGTGGATTCTTTCACCAGTATTTTTTATTAATTCCAAAAATAACTTCCGTGAAGTTTCAGGAATTTTGGAGCTGTGTAGAATAGATCTCTAATATTTGCTCCTTTTCTTGCCCAGAATTCCAGCTGCCGGCAATCTCCCTCTTCATGTAAACCTTGTAAAATGAGAGAGATTAGGCATAAGTATTGTGACATAACGTGTAATGACAACCCATAATGCAATAAATATCGATATAAAAGCATGATGCAAAATGGACGTATCAATATTTTATCGAATCCTGGATCTTAAATTTCAGAAAATCCAAAAGTGACCATAAATTCTTGAAACTGAGCATGGTTATGTGATATGGCACAAATATTACTTCCTAATATTTTTCCTTCAATTGGAGACAAGCTGCTTATGACAAGTTGCACAAATGAAGAGCCAAGATATTTTGGAACAAAGACCTGTCACGTTAAGGCGAACGCTTTCGCTATTGAAACCATTGGTGTTTACGTGCCACCATGAGTCCCGCTTCTCATCGGCAGGTGCCGTCTGAGCAAGCGTGTCAGTCGACGGGAGGCATTGGAGCAGACCGTTGCGCCGGCTGACAGGGAGGCGTGCGAGCAGACCGGTCTACAGGCTCATCGGGAGGCGAGCCCTTTGACCAGGCTCCGCCGCCCACCTTCGTCCCAACTGCTCCCACTTTTAATGTCGCCGGCGCCGCAGTTTAAAATCAACCCCGCACTACCCAGTATCGCTACAATCTTCTCTCTTCCTCTCCGATTGTCCTATCGTCTACCTCCAACCAGCCTGACCTAAACGTATGCCGTGCCACATCATGATGGTCTGCCCTTAGTCTTCTAGTTTCCTGGGAAAGACACCCTGCCGGAGTCTCAAGAACATAAGGTGCTTTGGGACGAGCTTGAACTGGCCTTGCGGGAAGACGCTACTCCTGTCCCCGCTCCCATCACCCCGACTGTGCCAGCACCCATCCCTGTGGCATTGATGGGCTGGGAGCCGCACATTGTTGCTGAGGTTGATGCCATGGGGTTACACGAGGTCCCCGCTGGCTTTCACGCGCCCGTGCACCTGCCAGCGCATGCGTCTGCGCATGCACTGACACGCACGCCCGTACCGGTGCCTATGCACCTGCCCGCTCATGCGCCTACGCGTGCATTGACATGCACGCCCGTGCCGGTGCCCGTGCACAAGGATGTCTCCGCCGCGCCGTTGACAGCACATGTCCCCGCACGGGTGCTAGTGCCCCCCTCAGTGGCATGGATGGCCGCCGTCGACCACTTCCTTGCACCAACGCCAGTCGCCTCCTCCCGCCAGTTGACTCGCTCCGAAGTCTAGAACATTTTGGCCTTCCTTGAAGCCAGGCCAACATCCAGGAGTATGCCAACAACGGCGCAAGGCACCGCCGTCGCCGTCAGTCAGTGGCTCGGCGACACGCAGAGCACGGCAGGGGAGCCGCTTCCCACTGCAAGACGCCGCCGCCGCCGCGTAATCTAAATTTGCCATGAAGAATGTTCGGATTGCCATGCTTAAAATCGGAGCGTTTATCATTTCCGTTTATTTTAGATCGATCGCCATATAATTTAAAGTCGGAGTCGGACTGAGCGAAATCTATGGTTTGATCGATTGAATGTTATGCTAGAGTTGTATCAAATTAAATATGAAACTTCATCAAGCCACATGTATTCCTTGTCATCCAACGACCTAGACTGCTTCAATGTCGAGCGCTCAAAACGTTTAGCGTGCAGTTAATTTCATGCCAAAAATCATGCTAATCACATAATAACACGCAAATAATATCCTACTTAATATCCACATGAACTTAATATACTTCCAATTTAACGTTCATTGCACGTACACGCTGACTAGTGCTGCTAGTACGTGAAACTGGTGCCATAACTTGTGAACGCGTCCAGATATGGTCAACGGCAACATCGCCCGCGAGTTCTTCGTGTTTGCCCGTGCGTCTAAACGCAGAAGGGGAGGAGAGAGAGAGCACATATGGAACCCACCAGTAAGTGAAGGCAAATAGTACTAAAAATAATATTACATGTTATCCATTAAATAGGCTGTGGTAATATAAAAACATTATGTGAACAAAGGGAGGTACAACAAACATTGTTGTTCTTCGTATGTTGCTTATTGACGTGCGGCTTGAAGGCCCTGCTTGCATGTTCGATCCTCATCCTTTATTTTTTAATTTGTATATGGGTCCAAATTTGTTTCATGACATGTGGGCCCTTCAATGTGTAGTTTGTAGCACTTTAATTTGTGGGTCCAATTTTTTTCCATTCCAAGTGGACAATCGGTGTGTAGTTTTGTAGCTTATTTATAATAATTAAAGAGAACAAGAGAGTTTTTTGCAATAATACCATGGTGCGACGTTGAAGGTGAGAAAGGACATGCGAGAGAGCGATGACCGAGCCAGAGGGAAATCAACTTGGGGAGTTGCGGGGGTTGGAACGGTGTTTGGAGTAGTTGTGGGCCGAATGCTACGAAAATATAATCTAAACCGACTAGAATAAATGCCTACACTAATTAATCCAAGTTGGAGTGATCCTCTGTAAGTGCATCTAGTGCCACCCCTAGTTGGTTTTGGAGTATTGACGACAAACCTAGTTGAGGGACTAATGTGTTTGTGAGAATTGCAGGATAACACAGGTAGAAGTCCCTCATTGATTCGGTTTTCCTACCAGAGATGACCCCTAAAAATGTATGAAGACATTGAAGTCAAAGGTGGTATGTGAAGATATTCACATTGAATACTATGACAAGAGAAGACATCGCATGAAGCCTATGGAGCTCGAAGACATAGATCTTTCATAGCTCTTTTTCTTCTTTGTTGAGTCATAGGAACCACCGTACTGTTAAGTGGGGTCCAAGAGAACTAGTCAGAATGACTGAAGTGATGCTTAACCAAAATCCTATGTCTTCGAGTGAAGACTATGAGAGCGAATCTTGTCCAGAGTTGGACAAGTCAGCTTTGCTTGTAGCCCAAGTAAAGTTGCCGTGTGTGTTTGAAATCTGACCGTTGGCATACGTGTCAGTTTCTTAGTGACCCAGGGTCATTTCGGACAAATCAGGTCGGGTTGCCTAGTGGCTATAAATAGCCCACCCCCTACAACCATAAATGGTTGGCTGCTCAGAGTTAGAGTACGGCATTTGTCGTTTGAGAGCAACCCACCTCGAAGCCTTTGAGAAAGAATTCCTTGCGAGGATAAAGCCCTAAACACCCAGAGCCAAAGAGTGTTAGTCATCACTTAAGTCTTCCTTTCTGTGTGATCTAAAGACTTATTACACTTGAGGACTGTGAATCCTCCAGTCGGTTAGGCGTCGCGTTCTAAGCATCCAAGAGTCATTGTGGATCGCCAGTGAACGAAGTCTGTGAAGGTTTGGGAGTCTACCTTGAAGACTTACCAGAGTGATTGGGCGAGGTCTGTGTGACCTTAGCTCAAGGGGAATACGGTGATGACTGGGTGTCCTGAGCTGCGTGTTCAGGACTGGGTGTCCGGGACTATGTGTCCTCAGGTTTAAATACCTAACCGCCCTAACCAGACTTACAATTGTCACAGCAACTAGAACTCGTCTAACAAATCATTGTCTTCAACGAGCCACTGGTTTCATCCTTCCCTTCCCTTTACTTACTGTTGGTCCTTGTGAAGTCATTGTATGATTCCATTATCTTTTGTCTTCACTGAGTGACTGCTTGTTCTGATTGGCTTCATAATATCTTCCTACCTGATCCTTACTACCTAGCTGCTATTAGTCATTGTGCTTTCACTTCATTGAATACTTGACTATGGTTTGCCTAGTGTATTCTACCTTCCGCTGCATGGTAATAGGTTTATTTCGATCGTTTGTCTTCGAAACTTCCACGTATTGAAGACTTTCATAAAAATCGCCTATTCACCCCCCTCTAGTCGATATAACGCACTTTCAATTTGTATCAGAGCAAGGTACTCCCTTGTTCTGTGTGATTCGGTTTAACCACCTGGAGTTTTAGCTATGTCGACTGCAGGGATAATTAAAGTCTCCGATGCATGCCCTGTTTTCGATGGAACTGAATATCCCTACTGGAAGAATAAGATGCGCATGCATCTTGAAGCCATTGATGTCGACCTATGGTATGTCGTCAAGAATGGCGTTCCCAAGGCTGGTGAAGGTGTCACCGCTGCTGATGTCAAGAAGTTCGTTCAACTGGACTCCATTGCCAAGAACATCATCTGTGATCATCTAACCAAAGGACAGTATGGCTGTGTAAGTGCTTTGGAAACATCTAAGCTAGTCTGGGACCGGCTCTCCAAGGTCAATGAAGGCGTCTCAACCCAGAGATATCAGAGAATCAGTGTCCTTCGCAACCTCTTCAACCGCTTCAAGAGAAATGACAATGAGAATGTCCAGCTCATGTTTGATCGACTCACTGACATCACAAATGAGCTTCAAGCTCTTGGCTCCACTGAGATCACCAAGCATGAAGTCGTCAAGACACTCCTGAGATCACTTGACAGCTCGTTTGACACCCTAGCCCTGATGATTCAAGAACGTCTTGACTTCAAGACACTCGATCCGTCTGACATACTTGAGAGGCTCAACACACACGAGTTTCAGCTTTCTGATAAAAGAGACATCTACGGTCCCAACTATGGGCGAACTCGTGCCTTGAAGGCAAAAGCTGTCTCCACATCTGAAGAAGAATCTGACAGCAGTTCTGATGATCCTGAAGACATTGGAAAGGAGCTTGCTATGCTTGTGAAGAAGTTCCAAAAATTCACCAAGAAGAAAGCCTTCATAAAGTCTTCACGATCAAGCTCAAGGAATGATGAAGCTTATGCTCATGACTACAAGAAAAGATCATGCCACAAGTGCAAGAAACCTGGCCACTACATCTCTGAGTGTCCGAAGTGGTACAATGAGAGAAACAACAAGAAGAAAAGCAAGGAGTATGACTCTGATGACAGGAAGAAGAAGAAATACTCAAAGTCTTCTTCCAAGTCTTCCTCCAAGTCTTCATCACACAAGAAGAGCTCATCCGGCAAGGCACGTGCGTTTGTTGGCAAGGAAATGGATTCAGAGGAGGAGTCCGCTTCTGAGGAGGCAGAGGTGGAGTCTGAGGAGGAGTCCAATTCTGGCGTTGCGAGTCTGGCTATAGCATACGTTGCCAAGTCCATCTTCAACAATGAAGACAACGACTTCATCACCGACACTGATGCAAATGACAAGGACTACTCCGCTCCTACCTACTGCTTCATGGCACGCGGTGCCAAGGTAAACACATGCACTACTCACTATCAAACTAGTGAAGATGACTCTGATTGTGATTCCAAACCCAGCTACAAAACACTTGCTAAAATTGCAACTGAACAACAGAAAGCTATGGAACATATTCAGAAACTGTTAGACAAAAGCGATGATCTGTTAGACGCTGAAATGACTCGATCTCAGTCCTTAATTGAAGACATAAAAAATCTTCATGTTAAGTATGAGGAACTTGAAAGTCGTCATGAAACGCTCTCAACAACTCATGAAAGGCTTTCCTATGATTATCTTCAAAGGAAGCAAGATCTTGATAAATTGAGAGCGGCTCATGAAGATCTTCAAAAGGAAAACGAGTCACTTCGCGCCAAACATATCAGTTCCGCTCAAGAAGGATTTGAACCACCATGTCTTAAATGCATTGAGCGTGATAACGCTACCTCTGTTGCTGAATGTTCTACTACTGCTACTATTGCAATATCTTCAACTGTTGATGTGGTAACTAACCCCTCTGCTGAGGATACCACTCCTATTGCTGATGAGAATGCTAGGTTGAAGACACTACTTGAAATAGGGATGTACAAAAGTCTCAAAGGGCATCAGACACTATGTGATGTCCTCAAAAGGTAGATCCTGAACCGAAACCCTAGGAAAGAGGGTGTTGGGTTCGAAAGGAAAATG
Source organism: Triticum monococcum (assembly GCA_034509565.1). Lineage (NCBI taxonomy): Eukaryota > Viridiplantae > Streptophyta > Magnoliopsida > Poales > Poaceae > Triticum > Triticum monococcum. The sequence continues at coordinate 578,815,855 of CM067847.1, forward strand.
AATGTTCATGGATCTTACTGGAAACCTGAGCAGTACCCCAAAACCACATGGGTTGCTGCAAAGGAACATTCAGCGGATCCATCCACCCTATCTGGCTTCACTTGTGCTAATCCCATTGTTATTGATGAATCCTTTGATGCGAACTATAAACTGTTTAAGAATTAGAATGGTGAAGTGTTTGCCAGGTATATTGGTACTAACTGCAGGAATGGACCACCTATGAAGAAGATCTGGGTGCCGAAAAGGTGTTTGGAGAATCTTCCTGTGAATGTCATCATGACACCACAGGTGAAGAAGACAAACCCTAGACCACAGGCTTCATATGGTCCAAAGGCCTCATACAGACAGAGGACTCACCTGAGTCGCACTAACGCAAATGCTTTGTAGGGAAGCCATACTCAGGCCTATGAATATGAGCGCAGTTCATCAAACCGCCATGTTCATAAGACCAAGAACTATTTTGCTTATTCTTATGAGTACTGTTGTCCACCTGCAAGACTTTTTGCTAGGGCTCCAAAGCCAAAGTTCTCAGATGCTGCACTTAGACTCATTGCTTCAAAGCCACCCTTGAAGATGTGGGTGGCTAAGAAAGCTTAACTCTCTTTTGCAGGGAAGGGTCTCCAGCAGAAAACTAAAATCGTCTGACGCTATTGCTAGGGACCTTAAACATCTTGTAGGGTGCAAGATCAAATGCCCAAATGGTCTTATTATGTACTTTGTTCCTGAATCGCTTGCTACTTGCCCTATCAGTCCAAATCTCGATCTAAGCTTTCATAACCCACTGGTTCATCAAATGTTTTTGCTTCACAATTCTCTTCGTGAAGCCTATCCCCTAACTGCACTGTAGGGTATGACACCAGCAGCTTCAGAATGGATTATTGATAGTGGGTGTACCAATCACATGACTGGCAAGAGAAGCCTTCTTATGGACTCAACCTTATGTCCATCCGACAAAAGTCACATCACATTTGATGACACTGGTAAAAGTAAGGTATTGGGTCTAGGTAGAGTTGCAGTCTCAAAGGATCAACAGATGGATAAAGTCATGCTTGTTGAATCCCTTGGTTTCAACTTAATGTCTGTCTCAATGCTTTGTGATTTAAACATGATCGTGATGTTTGGAAAATATCGTTCCTTGTTCTAATGGAATCTGACAAGACTCTAGTGTTTGAAGGGTATCGGAAAGATGATTTGTACGTGGTAGATTTCTCAGCAGGACCACAACTTGCCGTATGTCTTCTAGCAAAAGCTTCAGAATGTTGGCTCTGGCATCGGAGGCTAGGGCATGCTGGCATGAGGAATGTGCACACCCTTGCAAAGAAGAAGCATGTCATAGGCATCAAGGGCGTCAAGTTCAAGAAAGATCACTTATGCGGTGCCTGTGAAGCAGGAAAGATGACGAGGGCCAAGCATCCCTCGAAGACAATCATGACAATGACTCGACCCTTCAAACTGCTCCACATGGATCTTTTCGGTCCCACTCATTACTCAACTCTTACTACTACTGCTTGTCTCTATGGCTTTGTCATTGTTGATGATTATTCTAGATATACTTGGGTGCATATAATCCTCTACAAGACTGAAGTGCAGGATGTCTTTAGACGCTTCGCCAATCGAGCAATGAACAACTATGGCGCCAAGATAAAGCACATCAGAAGTGACAATGGCACTGAATTCAAGAACACCGGCCTTGATACAAATCTTGATACTTTGGGCATCACACATGAATTCTCAGCTCCGTACACGCCACAGCAGAATGGCGTCGTCGAACGCAAGAACAGAACACTCATTGAGATGGCCCGAACGATGCTTGATGAATACAAGACTCCAAGAAAATTCTGGCCTGAAGCCATTGATACTGCATGCCATACAATCAACCATGTTTATCTTCACAAGCTTCCGAACAAGACATCTTATGAGCTCCTTACTGGCAAGAAGACAAATGCTAGTTACTTCAGAGTATTTGGCGCCAGGTGCTGGATCAAGGATCCACATCACACTTCAAAATTTGCACCAAAAGAACATGAGGGTTTTATGCTTGGATATGGAAAGGATTCGCACTCCTATAGAGTCTTCAATCTCTTTCATTATAAAGTGGTTGAAACAGTGGATGTGCGGTTCGATGAGACTAGCGGCTCACAAAGAGAGCACCTGCCAAATGTGCTAGATGAAGTTCCATCCAGTGAATCAATCAAACTTATGGGAACTGGAGAAATCATACCTTCTGAAGCTCAACCTGAAGAGGAACTTATCATCTCCGCACCTTATCAACCTAAAGACAATGCTCAGCCTGAAGACAATCCCTCTAATAATGACAATGATCAGCAAGAGCAAAATCATCGCCCTGTACATCCTCGTGTTGCCAATGAAGTGCAGATTGAGAGAATAATTGATAGCATCAATGCACCCGGTCCACTCACTCGTTCAAGGGCAACACAGCTAGCAAATTTCTGTGGGCACTTCGCATTCGTCTCAATAATAGAACCCAAGAAAGTTGAAGAAGCCTTCATGGAACCTGAATGGATTCAAGCTATGCAAGAAGAGCTTCAACAGTTTGAGCTGAATAATGTATGGGAACTGGTTAAGCGTCCTGATCCTCAGAAGCACAATATAATAGGCACCAAATGGATATATCACAACAAGAAAGATGAGCATGGTCAAGTTGTCAGAAACAAAGCTCGTCTCGTTGCTCAAGGATATACTCAAGTTGAAGGGATTGACTTCGATGAAACATTTTCTCCTGTGGCTCGACGTGAAGCCATACGCATACTGCTGGCCTATGCAAATCATCATAACATACTTCTATATCAAATGGATGTGAAGAGCGCTTTTCTCAATGGCAAGATTTAAGAAGAAGTGTATGTTGCACAACCGCCTGGCTTTGAAGATCCAAAACATCCTGACATGGTATACAAGCTCAACAAGGCACTGTATGGCCTCAAACAAGCCCCTCGGGCTTGGTATGACACACTCAAATATTTCCTGAAGGGCAAAGGCTTCACACCTGGTTCCCTCGACCCCACTCTCTTCACGAAGACATATGATGGTGAACTGTTTGTGTGCCAAATATATGTGGATGACATTATCTTCGGCTGCACCAATCAGAAATACAGTGAAGAGTTTGGATATATGATCCAAGAGCAATATCATATGTCCATGATGGGAGAGCTGAAGTTCTTCCTTGGTCTTCAAATACGATAGCAACGCAACGGCATTTTTATATCTCAAGAGAAGTATCTCAAAGATTGCCTGAAGAAGTTCGGTATGCAAGACTGCAAAGGCTTCACGACGCCAATGCCAACAAAACATCATCTGGGTCCCGACGACAATGGTAAAGAGTTCGATCAAAAGGTATACCGCTCCATGATTGGTTCTTTACTTTATCTATGTGCATCTAGGCCAGATATTATGCTTAGTGTTTGCATGTGTGCTCGATTCCAAGCGGCACCAAAGGAATCGCATCACTTAGCTGTGAAGCGAATTCTTCGATATTTGGCTTACACCCCAATTCTAGGATTATGGTATCCAAAGGGCCCAGAGTTTGATCTGGTTGGATTCTCGGATGCTGATTATGCTGGTGACAAGGTGGATCACAAGTCTACATCAGGCACATGTCATTTTCTGGGACGATCACTTGTATGTTGGTCCTCAAAGAAGCAGAACTGTGTATCTCTCTCCACTACTGAATGTGGATACATTGCTGCTGGATCTTGCTCCGCTCAGCTTCTGTGGATGAAGCAAACACTCAAAGACTATGGCATTCATCTGAAGCAAGTGCCACTCTACTGCGACAACGAAAGCTCCATCAAGATTGCCAACAACCCAGTTCAGCACTCGAAGACAAAGCACATTGAGATTCGTCATCACTTTCTCAGAGATCATGTCGTGAAGGAAGATATCGATATCATACACGTCAACACTGAAGAGCAATTGGCAGATATCTTCACCAAGCCCTTGGATGAGAAGAGATTTTGCAAGTTACGGTGTGAGCTAAATATCTTGGAATCCTCAAATGTCCTGTGATCAGGCACACATCCTAACACTTATGCATATTGATGACTTAGATGTACAACACACGAAGTAAAGTATATCTTCAATCAATGAAGACATGCATTCTAAGTGTGAATACATGAATGAGGAATTTGACCTTGGAGCGGAACTATAATTGTGTGCCGTGTCTGGGTCTAATACTTCCTATACGGTGGGTAGCACCACCACCAAATGTTCTATTTGAAGTGTTTCACTCATGGCGCTACATTTGCTATGTCTTCACATTTGGTTTGGCTTCAATCTCAACATGTCTTCATGATTATCTTCACTATGTTGATTATATATATATATACTAGTGTTCTGTCCTCTACAACATTCACTTATAGCTATGTCTTCTTGTTGAATCTTTTGAACTTAGTGAATGTGATCGGACCCTAACCTCTCTATGCTTTCTATCTCAAACTCTATCTCTCCAAATCATATGCATTCTCTTGAAACTGTCAAATGTCTTCTCTACGTCCTTGTCAGCTGAAGATACAAAGACAAACATTAAGTCTGCTTTCAATGCTAATTTCTTCACCTGAAACCCGGAGAAGTGGGAATGACCACCCGACAATCCAGGCGTGCGTGGGACATGGAACAACCTCCGATATGCTACATGATGGCCACGTGTTCCTGAGATGTGAATCGCCAGGGGCACCTGTGTAATAACACTGAGGCGCCCCTGTCCCTATAAATACACGCCTCACCACAGTCATTATCTCTTCTTCCACTCTTGCACGAACCCTAGCGCCACCGCTAGCCCTCGACGACGCCGGCGATGAAGCGCTTAGCTGCCGCAACCTCTCCGACGCCGTCTTCACGCCGACCGTGGACATCGTCTTCTCTGCCGTCGCCGTAGGTGTCCTCCGTTGCCAAGTTAGGGCACGGACGATCGAACTGCTCGGCCTCCTCTTCCACTCCGTCTAGCAGTTCTTCGTGTGGTAAATAAAACTTCCTTTTTACGGCCCCTTTGATCCTATAGATTCGTCACTTTCTACCACAAGCAGTTTATTTTCACACAAGTTGGATCTATTTCATACTGCATCTCATAATATGCCTAGTATATTCACTTATGCTTCACAAAGTAGTTAGATTCCTCACTTGTACTGATCCGTGGATTCGTACAAATCTGGAACCAACTCCTTATCTATGAGTGAATGTCTTTGCACGATGAGGTCAATGTCTTCTAAACTGATTTATCTTCAAAATCTTCTGAGAATGCATATGACCTCTTCCCCTTCCCTCGCACCTTAATGCTGTCACAGGTACATGTCCGTGGGAGAATCCCTTGGTTCTCATAGTCTGCATTCATTTGCAGAATTCTTACAGCATCACATAAATTCTCCTGAAGCCAGTTCCTGTTTGTCCAGCAAGCGAAAGCCCTTGAAGCCTGTCAACGTATTGAAGCCATTCAATTTAAAGTTCATGGATGCAGAGAAATTAGCAAGGAAGGGTGGCAGAAAGCGTCGAGGAGAAACATCAAGAGATCTGCCCGATGACCTCTCAGAGCTGTACAAGACAGATCCTGAAGAGGATTACAATCAGCGCAAGACACGAATCTAATGGATTCGACGATATTGGGCAGAACAGTTGTTCAAGTACAGGTTTGTGACAAAGGAATATGCTGAGAAGAATGCCATCAAGCGACCATGGGGAGACATCCTCTACAAAAATCTTCAACCCAGGTCCAGAGATGAAGCCATTGAACAAGGCTTCTATCCCTGCATGGTCCATGGACCACAGCCTGCGGATGGTGACCCATCGTCACTGCTATGGTGTCGTGACGGCAATCTGTTTAAGTGCAACTTCCAGTTTGCCCAGAATTCGGCGAAGCAGAACAAGAAGTCTTTGGGATTAGACTTCAACCCTGGTCCCTCTGCTCCCCGTGCTGATGGGACCCGCGAAGCTGAACCCAATCTTGTTGGGCCCTTCGACAACCTAGAAGGTCTCATCACTCATATCGTGGTTCAAGGGACAGCCATGGATGAGCCTGCAGATGACGCTGAATCAGATGAAGCGCCTGCAGCGCTGAAGCCAAAGAAACTAAAGCAGCCTAAAGCTTCAAAGCCTGCCTCTGCACCAAAAATCTCACGGGTGAAGCCACTGGCTACTGCACCTCCTGAAGATAGTGTGCAGTCTGAAGATCTGTCACGCATCTCCAAGCCCCAGAAAGTCAAGATGCCTCTGCCACACACCAGCCAAGAACTGACTGCTGCTACTATTCTGCGCAATGATGCCATTGATCTGTCCAGTGATGAAGATCTTGCAGATGACGCTCTTGAGCAACTGATCAAGAGCAAATAAGAAGCAGAAATCTTCAATGATCTGCCTCTCTGTGACGTGGCAATCATCCACAACTTCATTGATGAGTGGTTTGACACGCCCAACCTCAGCTTTGAAGATCTGCAACTTCCAATTGGCCTCAGTGTCGCCTTCCATGGCGCCATTGCTTCAGAGCTAGCTCTAGCTCAATGCATCGTCGAACTGAAGCAGAAGATTGACTTTGAGAAAGTTCAGTTCAAGATGCATATGGTCAAGCTCAGCGTGCAAGAGGTCAAGAACTTCAAGATCATCCTACACGACCTCAAAGAAGCCTTTCTCAGGAAGCGTGAAGAAGCTCAAGGTTCTCGTGAGTGCATGAAGAGCCTGGCTGACAAGTGTGTGCAAGCCTACAATGAGGCTGAGAAGCGTAAGGCCCTTGGGCGTCCTGGCATCGACCCCAGGATGGCTGCAAAGCAGCAGAAGAAGAAGCCCGCTATGGCCGAACCCGACGCACCAAGGCAGGAAGCACATCCCATTGTCTTCCCAACTAGCATGACTGGCTCGAAGCCAAAAGCTAGGTCTAACGCTTCATAACTGAAGAAGACGAGGACTGCTGAGGCTGAAGCCAAAAAGAGGAAACATCCTGAAGCCTCTGATGCTGGTCCCTCCAAGAAGAAGCGGAAGACCAAGAAGGAAAGGGATGCTCCCACAGAGCCCTTAATTGTTGAACCCATCTCCATGGTTCTCCCTGCCGATGAACATCAAGAGCGCCAACTGACTGTCCATGAGCCTGCTTTCACAGAGGCTCATGAAGCTGAAGACTTTCCAGCAGCTGATCCCACTGCTGCTGAAGACATTGGTCACCATGACCATGTTGAAGATGATGCAGTTCTTCCTCAGATCGAGCACCAACAGGTGTCATCGCCTGCGTTTACGCACAGCGAACTCATCAGCATTGGTCGTCCTCTGACGCCAACTACTCAGGATGCATCATGGGCTGATCACCCACAACATTAAGAAGAAGATGACCATGAGGCCAGCCAACTCCATCTCCAAAGGCGTCGCCAGTGTTACGCAGGCTTCGCAAAGGACCAAGGCCTCCTGTCTCCGAGTCTGAAGACATTTCGGCTGCATCAGCTGATGACACCCAAGAAGAAGAATGTGTCCCCACTCCCCAACTACTGAAGAAGCTGTTCTCAAGGAGAACGTGTCTGTGCCTGTAACGCCCTCGATGCGGCTATATCTCCCACGTGCTGAAGCACGACTTAGAGGCATAACCGCATTGAAAGCAATGTCGCAAGTGAGGTAATCTTCACACAACCCATGTAATACATAAGGGAAAGAGATACATAGTTGGCTTACAATCGCCAATTCAAACAATTACATGAATAAAGCATTACATCATGCAAATACAATCAAGGTCCGGCTACGGAACCAAAATAAAAGAAGACTACCCCAAATGCTACCTAGATCCCCGATCGACCCCAACTGGGCTCCACTACTGATCAACTAGAACGAAACAACACAAAGGGCAAGATCTTCATCGAGCTCCTCCTTCAGCTTGGTTGCGTCATCTTCACGGTTCAACGGCACTGCAAGCTGGTTTTGGAAGTATCTGTGAGACACGGGGACTCAGCAATCTCGCACCCTCGCGATCAAGACTATTTAAGCTTATGGGTAAGGTAAAGGTATGAGGTGGAGCTGCAGCAAGTGACTAGCATATATGGTGGCTAACGTGTTCGCAAAAGAGAGCGAGAAGGGAAGGCAAAGCACGAACGAAGAACTATGATCAAGAAGTGATCCTATAGCAACCTACGTCAAGCATAACTCCAACACCGTGTTCACTTCCCGAACTCCGCCGGAAAGAGACCATCACAGTCACACACGCGGTTGATGCATTTTAATTAAGGTCAACTTTAGGTTTTCTACAACCGGACGTTAACAAATTCCCTGCCCATAACCACGGGCACAGCTTTCAAAAGTTCAAATCCCTGCAGGGGAGTCCCAACTTAGCCCATGACAAGCTCTCACGGTCAACGAAGGATATACCTTGTCCTGAGACATTCCGATCAGACTCGGTATCCCGGTTCTACAAGACAACTTCGACAAGTTTAAACAAATCCAGGGACACTGCCCGAATGTACCGACAAATCCTGATAGGAGATGCACATATCTCGTTCTCAGGCCACACTCAGATGAGACATCCTACGAGTAAAACCAAACCTCAAGTTGCCCCGATGTGGCCCCGCAGTCTGCTCGGTCAGACCAACACTCAAGGGAGCACTAGCCCAGGGGGTTTTTAAATAAGATGACCCTTGAGCCCGCGGAACCCAAGGGAAAAAGAGGATAGGTGGAGAATGGTAAAACCAAAGTTGGGCATTGCTGGAAGAGTTTTATTCAAGGCGAACTGTCAAGGGGTTCCCATAATAGCCCAACCGCGTAAGGAACGCAAAATCCGGGAACATAACACCGATATGACAGAAACTAGGGCGGCAAGAGTGGAACAAAACACCAGGCATAAGGCCGAGCCTTCCACCCTTTACCAAGTATATAGATGCATTAATTAAATAAGATATATATATATATATTGTGATATCCCAACAAGTAAACATGTTCCAACAAGGAACAACATCTCCATGTTCCAACAAGGAACAAACTTCAATCTTCACCTGCAACTAACAATGCTATAAGAGGGGCTGAGCGAAGTGGTAACATAGCCAATCAATGGTTTGCTAGGACCAGGTGGGTTAGAGGCTTGGTTCAACAATATGGGAGGCATGATAAGCAAGTGGTAGGTATCGCAGCATAGGCATAGCAAAAGAGCAAGCAACTAAGCAAGCAAAGATAGGAGTGATTTCGAGGGTATGGTCATCTTGCCTAAGATCCCGCAAGGAAGAAGAACGAGTCCATGAAGAAGACAAACGGACGTAGCCGAACGGGTCCTCACAATCACGACTTTATCGGAACCAACCCGAAGAAGCAACACTGGAAAGAAGCACACAACATAGTAAACAACCACTCCAACAACATGGCATGATGCACAACAAGTATGATGCATGTCCGGTTTAAAGAGGGCATGGAATGGCAAAGTGCAACAAACAACACTACAAATTAAGTGGAGCTCAATATGCAACTCCATTGCATATTGGCGAAACACCACGACAAGTTATTTAGTTCGATCTTGTTTATGTACCCAACAATATTAAATGTTGTTAAACATGGCAAGAGGGTGAAGGAAATGAAAACTACCTATCTAGGCAAGTTTAAATGAGGCCGGAAATAACGAACAACAATTCCGGTAAATCCCCATATGCATATCTTGGTTATGGTACTGATCTGCCCTAAACACAATTTTAGAGTTATTAAACATGCAAAGTGATGCCACCATGTTAAACTAGGCATTTTCCACCACATTTACATATAAAGATTATTAGATTTCGAGCTACGGTTGATTAGTTATGAATTAAAGCATCTTAACATGGCATAGGAGCAAATTTAAACAAACAGCATTTTAATTATTTTAAACATGGATGAAAACGACATATTATTAAACTAGATGAAAAACTAAGCAAGTTTCACGTTAAGTTTGTTTTAATCCGATGCACGGTTTGTGAGATATTAAATGCATGAAGAACAGGGGCTTTTCTGCAAAACTGTCATTCTCTGGAAATTAGACAAATTCGAAGCAGGGAAACAAACACCTCGGGCCGAATCAGAAGCCGGCCCAACAATACACAGGGGCGGGGACTGCTCACCCATGGGCTTCAACCCATTGGTGGAGGAGGCTGGCTGGATCGAACGGGCACGCAGGCCCTCACGTGATGGGGGAGCAGCTGGGCCTGGGCGCGGTCAACGCCAGCAAGCGACGCGCGGTCGATCTCCTCGCTCGGATAAACCAGAGAAGGCGAGCAGGGCAAAGGGGCGGCGAGGATCCAAGGGAAAGGACGCGGCTCCAGCCGGATCTGAGGCGGGGAAGGGCGCAGAGGGAGTCGAGGGAGAGGCAAGGGATGGAGAGAGAGAGTGCTAGCGAGCGAGGGGATCGGGCTAGGGTTATGGAACTCGTGGGGGCGGCTGGGCCTTGGAGCCGGCCCAGTGGGAAGGGCGCCAGCTGGGCCTTGGCCAACTGGTGCGGCTGCTGGGCTCCCTCTCCTTTCCAAAATCTTCCCTTTCTTAATCTATTGTTTATATAAATAAACAACCAACAAAGGGGAAAACCCAGGGGTTTTTGGTTAGGAATATGAGATATATAAAAATATATCTAGAACCCTGGATTTATGTAGGGTTTGAATAAATTGCTCTGGCATTCTTAGAAGGTAGAAAAATAATTAGAGTTTGAATTATTCTCAAACTTCAATCATTTTTGAACCTGACCAAAACAACTTCGAATGGGATGAAATCTGACAGAGAGGGTGTTGGAAAAAGGCAAGATTTATAGGGAAAAGATGATCATTAATGGAGGAGGAATAAGGTCGCTTGCAAAGACATGAAAAATGAAGGAAGGGGAGGGATGATGCATGGGTATGGCTTGAGAGAGATGATAAGGAAAATATATGAAGTTAAGTCGGATACAAGAAGAGTTGAAGAGTAATGCAATTGTGTGATGGGTGATTCCAAGTTAAAGGGATATTTAATATAGCTCCCTAATATCGGGAGGATATGTTATAAAGAGAATCACCATGTGAATTCCCTCAGTTTAAATGGATCAAAGATCCATGCCATTTATGTAGTTGAGTTAAGAAAAGAAATGACATGATGGCATGATGACATGATGCAATGCACATGATGACATGACAAGATGCAACATGCAAGCGAATGACATGGCAACAACAGCGAATAACTAGAAGACACCTGGCGCAACAGTCTCGGGGCGTCACAACACTCCACCATTATGAGAGGATCTCGTCTTGAGATCTAGAATGGCACCGGAGGGAAAACGGAAGAGAAAGAGAAGAGGTAAAACTAAGTTGCTTCTTTGACAAACGAGTGAAACCAAAGAACCTTGAAAAGTTTAAGCAATTTTGAGAAAAAATACAATGGAGAGCGAAGTTGAAAGCACTCCATTAGGAAAGAGGAACAAGGAAGAACAAAGTTGAAAGCACTCCGGTAGGGAAGAGTAATAAGGAAGAAACAAATTCGGACATCACTCCGGTCGAAAAGAGATGCAAAGCTTGATAAGGCGAAAAGAACTTGAGCAAAGGGGCACAATAATCCGGTTAAAACAAGATAGGGAAGGAATAAGAATGATATAATTTGGACAGCACTCCGCCTGTAAATGGAAAGAATTGGACATGATCTTGACAAAACAAGATGATGGGTCGAAGAGAGCAGCATCACAATGCCTCCGGAACAAATGAAAGAATGCAATGAAAAGAACAGAGAAGAAAACAACATGTTCTACCTCAAATGAATTTGAGAGAGCATCCTTAAAAAGAAGGATTTAACAGAGTTGTTGGGAAATCAACAACGAAAAGAACAGGCTTGTTGAGGGCTTATAGAAAACAACTCAAGAACTTGAGGTGAAATTCTGCCACTAACGGAAACAATAGATTGGGTTGATATCAACAAGAAGACAAGGAACTTATTTCACCGGGAGGATAAATGAAGAACTTGGGTCATTTATGAGCACCATAAATAGCAACAATCCTTAGGGAAAGCTTAAGGTGAAAAGAATAACCCAAGATAACTCCAATGAGGAGATTGATGGATTTAAGATATTTCATTCTTGACAACATGTGAATCATGGAACATGAACTCAAATTACCAAGAATGACATAATACCACCTCTAATGATACGTTAGAAAGAATTGTACTCCGGATAGCAAGATGAAAGAATACTTGATCTCCTCTGAAAAGAATGTAGATGAACACTCCGAGAAGGAATTAAATCCTTGATGAACCATCATGTAGAACCTTCATGAAGAACTCCGGTAACAAAAGGATAACGAGAAGAAAGAGAAGTTGAAAACACAAAGTGAAACCTTGCAACGATTAGATGGATCTTCACGATGATATAATTGAGAGAACTTGGAACTCCGAGAAAGAAAGACGAATAATTGAGATCAGGAATTGGATGAACCTCCGGAATAAGGAATTGAGTTCACTCGATGAAACAAGAATAAGAATTACATTATGCTTATCCTTCACCAATTAAATTGATGACAATCAACGGATTTGGCACACTACTTATTCTCGTAGAAAGGATTAAGATAGATATAACATAAACTTGAGAATGTCTTCAACGAACCACCGTAAGAACTGAAACAACGAATAAATTGATATGATAAACAAAGGAAGAAAATCTTGAGCAAACCACCATAAGAATTTGGAACGATCAAAGGAAAGATATCGAAGCACCAGGGAGAATTAGCAAAAGAACGAAGATGTTTGAGAGAATTAAGTGAAACGAATAGATCACGGACCGATTAGAGATCACTTGATGTACCGGTAAGATTGGAGAATGACAACTAAAAGCTGAGAATGAATACACCTGAATTGATGGACTCCGGATAATCAAACTGAGAAGACTCCTGAATTGCTCCAGATGGGTGAAAAGAATTCTCACAATCGAAAATAATTATGAGAGGATGGCAACAAGCTAGAATCACGAATCTTGAAGAGAATGGGGCAAGATTGAGAGAAAATTCTTCTTCGGTCTTCATAATCTGAGAATTACGACGAGAAACACCACCGTGAATTGTTGAGATACTCCGAAATGATCTATAGAAAGGTTGAACCAACGATGAAAAGAATTCGAAAGATCTTGGAGAAAAACATTTGACTGATGATAATTCATTCTTACGTCAAACTTTGAGAAAAATTTGAGGGTTGCTCCGGGAAAAGAAAAGAGTCAGGTAAGATCCTGGGAAAAGACTTGTGGGTTAGGGCCCACTCAAACGAAACACCGTTCAAATGATTTAAAAGAGAGGATGCACCGGTTGAATTAAATGGCTTGAATGCGATAACAACCTCGAGATAGGTCTGAACGGATCTTGAATGAAAAGACGAGCCTTCTGAGATATCTTCAGCACTCCAGAACAAATGAATAGCGAGAAGTGAAATATTATGAGGTGCACCGGTATGAGAAAGCATTGGAACGAGGAAAAAATATATGATCGACAAAACTTGACTTGAAAACACCGGAGATGAAAAGAATGAAGAATGATGAACGTGAGGTTCCGTTAGAATGTTCATGAGAATCACCGGATTGACGGAAAAGGAATAGAGAGACTTAACAAGAATAAAAGGATACTCGATTAAGACATCGGATTCCTTGAAGAAAAAGGGTGGGTGGGCAGGAAAATCACAGGCAACTTGGATACGGATGAAATGAACACCGTTGAGAATAACTGATAATTGATCTTGCGAATGTTGAAGTGATCGGATCCACTTGAAGAGAGACACACCGGTTGAAAAGGGTTGACATGACAATATCGATTACCAAGAAGGATTAATATCCACACCGGAGTATGAGAACACCATTTGGGGAAGGTATGGAATCAACACTTGACATTGAAGCAACTCGAATACCACAACTCAAAACAAAACAAAGGATTGGCTTACAGAATAAGCCGGAACAAATATATGATAGAGATTTCGTCCGAAGTTTTCGTGGTGGGGCCTACACGGGCTCGATCGTACAGCACCATCATGTACAAGGCAGTGCACATGACATATGAAGCGTCCCCGAGTCGGCCTAGCCAAGGACTCTTTAAGACACAACGAGACCACCATAAAACCAACCGTGAATAGGTGGACCACTGGACGTCGAACCCCAATTTCATATCATACATCTGTCAAAAAGATATCCTAAGAGCTACTTGAATTCCCACCTATGAAACTCCCGAACCTTTCCGGTTATGCAATCAGGTGTTGGGGATACAGGGGAAGCATAATATCTCACCCAAAACTAGCAAATCCTACATCCAGCTGTATCCATCCTTCAGCACATAACCAAGAAACCTTCGGAAATCATCTACCTCAACCTTCGAAAAGCATCCGTTATACGAGTTATGGCAATACTCCCGAACTCCCGCCCCAGTACTAGGTGGCGTCGAGGTTATCTCACCAACAACTGCATAAAAGAGATTTTCGATGTCGGTGAAACTAAACTCAGGTATTCCAGAACTGCAACGATAAAATTGTGACGGCAACACCTTGGAACTCAACTCCCCGGGACACTGCCACAACCCCTAAATGACATGAGGCACCAAGAACAATGTTCTCGTCACAAATCCATCGGAACGATTCCAAGATACCCGCGTGATCCTAAATTTTTTTTAGTGAAATTTGAGAAGAGAAGAGTCAAAACTCTAAGTCAGTCTGCCTTACCAGAGCGATGAAGGGACTGGGAGTAAAAAGAAGTCCTACTCTCTGATATATAATTCCTAGATGAGTCAAAACATTTTTCTAGATTCAACAACGACTGCTAGTTCGATCAAGCAATAGGGCTCCTAAGGTCGGGGAAGGCTCTGATTACCAACTTGTAACGCCCTCGATGCGGCTATATGTCCCACGTGCCGAAGCACGACTTAGAGGCATAACCACATTGAAAGCAATGTCGCAAGTGAGGTAATCTTCACACAACCCATGTAATACATAAGGGAAAGAGATACGTAGTTGGCTTACAATCGCCACATCACACAATTACATGAATAAAGCATTATATCATCCAAATACAATCAAGGTCCGACTACAGAACCAAAATAAAAGAAGACTACCCCAAATGCTACACAGATCCCCGATCGATCCCAACTGGGCTCCACTACTTATCAACTAGAACGAAACAACACAAAGGGCAAGATCTTCATCGAGCTCCTCCTTGAGCTTGGTTGCGTCATCTGCATGGTTCAACGGCACCAGCAAGCTGGTTTTGGAAGTATCTGTGAGTCACGGGGACTCAGCAATCTCGCACCCTCGCGATCAAGACTATTTAAGCTTATGGGTAAGGTAAAGGTATGAGGTGGAGCTGCAGCAAGCGACTAGCATATATGGTGGCTAACGTGTTCGCAAAAGAGAGCGAGAAGGGAAGGCAAAGCACGAACGAAGAACTATGATCAAGAAGTGATCCTATAGCAACCAATGTCAAGCATAACTCCAACACCATGTTCACTTCCCGGACTCCGCCGGAAAGAGACCATCACGGTCACACACATGGTTCATGCATTTTAATTAAGGTTAACTTCAGGTTTTCTACAATCGGACGTTAACAAATTCCCATCTGCCCATAACCGCGGGCACGGCTTTCGAAAGTTCAAATCCCTGCAGGGGAGTCACAACTTAGCCCATGACAAGCTCTCACGGTAAATGAAGGATATACCTTCTCCCGAGACATTCCGATCAGATTCGGTATCCCGGTTCTACAAGACAACTTCGACAAGTTAAAACAAATCCAGCAACACCACCTGAATGTGCCGACAAATCCTGATAGGAGCTGCACATATCTTGTTCTCAGGCCACACTCAGATGAGACATCCTACGAGTAAAACCAAACCTCAAGTTACCCCGAGGTGGCCCCGCAGTCTGCTCGGTCGGACCAACACTCAGAGGAGCACTGGCCCAGGGGGGGTTTAAATAAGATGATCCTTGATTCCGCGGAACCCAAGGGAAAAAGAGGCTAGGTGGCGAATGGTAAAACCAAAGTTGGGCATTGCTGGAAGAGTTTTATTCAAGGCAAACTGTCAAGGGGTTCCCATAATAGCCCAACCGCGTAAGGAACGCAAAATCCAGGAACATAACACCGATATGACGGAAACTACGGCGGCAAGAGTGGAACAAAACACCAGGCATAAGGCCGAGCCTTCCACCCTTTACCAAGTATATAGATGCATTAATTAAATAAGATATATATATATTGTGATATCCCAACAAGTAAACATGTTCCAACAAGGAACAACATCTCCATGTTCCAACAAGGAACAAACTTCAATCTTCACCTGCAACTAACAACGCTATAAGAGGGGCTGAGCGAAGCGGTAACATAGCCAATCAACGGTTTGCTAGGACCAGGTGGGTTAGAGGCTTGGTTCAACAATATGGGAGGCATGATAAGCAAGCGGTAGGTATCGCAGCATAGGCATAGCAAAAGAGCGAGCAACTAAGAAAGCAAAGATAGAAGTGATTTCGAGGGTATGGTCATCTTGCCTGAGATCCCGCAAGGAAGAAGAACGAGTCCATGAAGAAGACAAACGGACGTAGCCGAACGGGTCCTCACAATCATGACTTTATCAGAACCAACCCGAAGAAGCAACACCGGAAAGAAGCACACAACATAGTAAACAACCACTACAACAACATGGCATGATGCACAACAAGTATGATGCATGTCCGGTTTAAAGAGGGCATGGCATGGCAAAGTGCAACAAACAACACTACAAATTAAGTGGAGCTCAATATGCAACTCCATTGCATATTGGCGAAACACCACGACAAGTTATTTAGTTCGATCTTGTTTATGTACCCAACAATATTAAATGTTGTTAAACATGGCAAGAGGGTGAAGCAAATGAAAACTACCTATCTAGGCAAGTTTAAATGAGGCAGGAAACAACGAACAACAATTCCGGTAAATCCCCATATGCATATCTTGGTTATGGTACTGATCTGCCCTAAACACAATTTTAGAGTTATTAAATATGCAAAGTGATGCCACCATGTTAAACTAGGCATTTTCCACCACATTTACATATAAAGATTATTAGATTCCGTGCTACGGTTGATTAGTTATGAATTAAAGCATCTTAACATGGCATAGGAGAAAATTTAAACAAACAGCATTTTAATTATTTTGAACATGGATGAAAACGACATATTATTAAACTAGATGAAAAACTAAGCAAGTTTCATGTTAAGCTTGTTTTAATCCGATGCACTGTTTGTGAGATATTAAATGCATGAAGAACATGGGCCTTTCCGCAAAACTGTCTTTCTCTGGAAATTAGACAAATTCGCAGCAGGAAAAAAAACACCTCAGGCCCAACAATACACAGGGGCGGGGACTGCTCACCCATGGGCTTCAGCCCATTGGTGGAGGAGGCTGGCTGGATCGAACGGGCACGCAGGGCCTCGCGCGACGGGGGGGGGGGCAGCTGGGCCTGGGCGCGGTCAACGCATGCAAGCGATGCGCGGTCGATCTCCTTGCTCGAACGAAGCAGAGCAGGCGAGCAGGGCAAAGGGGCAGCGAGGATCCAAGGGAAAGGACGCGGCTCCAGCCGGATCTGAGGCGGGGAAGGGCGCAGAGCGAGTCGAGGGAGAGGCAAGGGATCGAGAGAGAGAGAGAGAGAGAGAGAGAGAGAGAGGGCTAGCGAGCGAGGGGATCGGGCTAGGGTTATGGAACTGGTGGGGGCGGCTGGCCTTGGAGCCGGCCCAGTGGGAAGGGCGCCAGCTGGGCTCCCTCTCCTTTCCAAAATCTTCCCTTTCTTAATCTATTGTTTATATAAATAAACAACCAACAAAGGGGAAATCAAGGGGTTTTTGGTTAGGAATATGAGATATATAAAAATACATCTAGAACCCTGGATTTATGTAGGGTTTGAATAAATTGCTCTGGCATTTTTAGAAGGTAGAAAAATAATTAGAGTTTGAATTATTCTCAAACTTCAATCGTTTTTGAACCTGACCAAAACAACTTCGAATGGGATGAAATCTGACAGAGAGGGTGTCGGAAAAAGGCAAGATTTATAGGGAAAAGATGAACATTAATGGAGGAGGAATAAGGTCACGTGCAAAGACATGAAAAACGAAGGAAGTGGGAGGGATGATGCATGGGTATGGCTTGAGAGAGATGACAAGGAAAATATATGAAGTTAAGTCGGATACAAGAAGAGTTGGAGAGTAATGCAATTGTGTGATGGGTGATTCCAAGTTAAAGGGATATTTAATATAGCTCCCTAATATCGGGAGGATATGTTATAAAGAGAATCACCATGTGAATTCCCTCGGTTTAAATGGATCAAAGATCCATGCCATTTATTTAGTTGAGTTAAGAAAAGAAATGACATGATGGCATGATGACATGATGCAATGCACATGATGACATGACAAGATGCAACATGCAAGCGAATGACATGGCAACAATAGCGAATAACTGGAAGACACCTGGCGCAATGGTCTCGGGGCGTCACAGTGCCTGACCCTCCAGCTCATCAAGTGGAAGTAGAAAATCTTGAGGCTGCCACCACCAATACGAATGAAGCCACTGACGTCGTCGTGGCTGAAGCAAATGTGGAGCCTTCACCAACCCATGAACCAGATGTCAGCGAAGCCAATGATGCTACTGCTCCTGTTCCTGTGCCTGCTGCTGGTCCTCAGTTTGACTATCATATTGAGCATAGGCCTCAGGTACAGAAGCCAATGCCAAGGTTGTCCAGGTTTCTAGGTCCTGCATCAGCACCTGGATCCTTCAATGTCAACGGCTTCAAAGCAGACAACACCTTCTTCAATAGATCCAAGAACCCCTACTCAAGGGAACGAATATCTTCAGATCGGTTCTGGAGCTATCCGCAGCGAAGCTATTACTCCTGCATTCTGTACAATCAAGGTCGCATCTTCCCACATATGTGTCTTGACACCGAAGCAATAGCTGATCTGCCCTGCTTGGAAGAAGCTCTGGACTGCTTCAAAGAGGTTGGATTGTTGCCTTTCGTCACCGACCAAGAGCACTGGAACAAAGAGTTGCTTCTCCAATTTTATGCCACACTTCACATACGTGGTTACAACAGAGATCCGAGGACTTGGGCCCTTGAGTGGATGACAGGAAATGTTCATCATGAAGCCAAAGCCTTTGATATCATTGAGCTCACTGGTCTGCCCACTCCTGGAGATCTCTATGAACCTGGATGACAACTTCACAGTGAAGCTATGGAGAGCATCTTTCAGAAGCCTGAACCGAACATGAGTCAGATGCTCAGTATGATGAAGCCTTTGCCACAAGACGCTGCATATCCTAAGGAGTTCCTTGTTGAAGACCTGGAGTATCTGCCAAGGACCATCTATCACATTTTAACGCGAACTCTCTAGCCCATCAAAGGACATTCCCCATAGGCAAAGCTGGAAGGTGCAATGAAGACTTTGGTCTTCTATATTCTTCACGGCAAATGCTTCAACGCACAAGACTTCTTCATCCACCAACTTGCTGCTTCAGGATCTGACCTTTTTGGCTTGAAGTTCTATGCTCCATGGATAATGCGGCTGATCAAACTCCACTCAGCTATCTCATATCAGCCTTCTGCTCGCAATCATCGGATCTTTATGCCTGACGTGGATATGTCCGTTGAAGCCCTCTATCCAGAGCCTGCCAAGGAGCCTCTTAGTCTTCAGAATGCGGAGCATCAAAGTTTCTCTCAGAACATTGAAGGAGTTGAAGCAGTCACTCGTGTTTATCCTCTGGCTGGCACTACACGCGCACCTCATCGTGCCCTCACTGAAGCCGCTGAAAGCACTATTGCCCAACGGCCCAAGAAGTGATCTCGTGTTCTCAATGACCGAGAGCTTCTGGTTGCTCTTCATCAGAAACAGGATCGACATCATGACTGGCTGAAGCGTCAAATGAAAAGCCTCTTGGTGATGTCAACCACATTCGCAATCTTTCCACCAAGAATGCCTTTGTTGCCCATGATACTTGTCAGCGTACATGGAAAGGGCTGATGCTTATGTGCTCTGAGGATGATCTTCAAGAGGATGGGTTCTCTGAACGTTTCAAGTTTGACTCCACACCTCCCCAAAGGGCTGTGCTGCGACGAACTCCCTCTCTTGAAGACTCTGAGTTCTCTTCCTCTGCGGCAACTATGAATGCCAGAGTGATCGAGGACAAAGACGATGCTACTTCACCGCCCCCTCCTTCAGCACGTGTCGCCACTGCCCCGAGCTCGTCTGCACTGCCTAACAACACCGACGACCTTGCTACTTAACCTACTCCTCAGGGGAACCAGTAGATGCTCTATGTCTTCGAACCTTTTTGGTCCTTACTGACAAAAGGGGGAGAAGCATATGAGTTTTATAGTCTTCAAGCGGGTCCATATGGGTGGTTACTTTATGTTTTGCCTAGTGTTTACAACTCTCGTTTTGATACATTTGGTTCTTTGAGTTGTAACACTTAAACTCGATGGTCGTCTGCTACTCATTTGCTACTTTGTGATGCGATGGTAAATTCCGTATGTGCGATGATAAATTCCACACTTAGATCATTTTGTAGACCTCCATTTTCCATTATGCATGTCATTATCTTCACATACTTTTCATGCATGATGAGTTGTCATCATAAGTTGAAGAGGATCTCCACAAGTACAACCTGCCATGTGCATTTGCATTCCAAAAGCAAATTACTTATATGCACATCTTCAGGGGGAGCCCTTACAACTTATGAAGACAATTCCTTATCCTTTACAATTTCACATATTATATTCCCCATTGAAAACTTCAACTAGTTTGTCATCAATCACCAAAAAGGGGGAGATTGTAAGTGCATCTAGTGCCACCCCTAGTTGGTTTTGGAGTATTGACGACAAACCTAGTTGAGGGACTAATGTGTTTGTGAGAATTGCAGGATAACACAGGTAGAAGTCCCTCATTGACTCGGTTTTCCTACCAAAGATGACCCCTAAAAATGTATGAAGACATTGAAGTCAAAGGTGGTATGTGAAGATATTCACATTGAAGACTATGACAAGAGAAGACATCACATGAAGCCTATGGAGCTCGAAGACTTAGATCTTTCATAGCTCTTTTTCTTCTTTGTTGAGTCATAGGAACCACTGTACTATTAAGTGGGGTCCAAGAGAACTAGTCAGAATGACTGAAGTGATGCTTAACCAAAATCCTATGTCTTCGAGTGAAGACTATGAGAGCGAATCTTGTCCAGAGTTGGACAAGTCAGCTTTTCTTGTAGACCAAGTAAAGTTGCCGTGTGTGTTTGAAATCTGACCGTTGGAATATGTGTCAGTTCCTTAGTGACCCAGGGTCATTTCAGACAAATCAGGTCGGGTTGCCTAGTGGCTATAAATAGCCCACCCCCTACAACCATAAATGGTTGGCTGCTCAGAGTTAGAGTACGGCTTTTGTCGTTTGAGAGCAACCCACCTCGAAGCCTTTGAGAGAGAATTCCTTGCGAGGATAAAGCCCTAAACACCCAGAGCCAAAGAGTGTTAGGCATCACTTAAGTCTTCCTTTCTGTGTGATCTAAAGACTTATTACACTTGAGGACTGTGAATCCTCCAGCCGGTTAGGCGTCGCGTTCTGAGCATCCAAGATTCATTGTGGATCGCTAGTGAATGAAGTCTGTGAAGGTTTGGGAGTCTACCTTGAAGACTTACCAGAGTGATTGGGCGAGGTCTGTGTGACCTTAGCTCAAGGGGAATACGGTGAGGACTTGGTGTCCTGAGCTGCGTGTTCA
Organism: Triticum monococcum; assembly: GCA_034509565.1. NCBI lineage: Eukaryota > Viridiplantae > Streptophyta > Magnoliopsida > Poales > Poaceae > Triticum > Triticum monococcum. The sequence continues at coordinate 578,837,534 of CM067847.1, forward strand.
GGACTGGGTGTCTGGGACTATGTGTCCTTAAGTTTAAATACCTAGCCGCCCTAACCAGACGTACAGTTGTCACAGCAACTGGAACTGGTCTAACAAATCATTGTCTTCAACGAGTCACTAGTTTCATCCTTCCCTTCCCTTTACTTATTGTTGGTCCTTGTGAAGTCATTGTATGATTGCATTATCTTTTGTCTTCACTAAGTGACTGCTTGTTCTAATTGGCTTCATAATATCTTCCCACCTGATCCTTACTACCTAGCTGCTATTAGTCATTGTGCTTTCACCTCATTGAATACTTGACTATGGTTTGCCTAGTGTAGTCTACCTTCTGCTGCATGGTAATAGGTTTATTTCTATCGTTTGTCTTTGAAACTTCCACATTTTGAAGACTTTCATAAAAATCGCCTATTCACCCCCCTCTAGTCGATATAACGCACTTTCAATTGGTATCAGAGCAAGGTACTCCCTTGTTCTGTGTGATTCGGTTTAACCACCTGGAGTTTTAGCTATGTCGACTGCAAGGATAATTAAAGTCTCCGCTGCATGCTCCGTCTTCAATGGAACTGAATATCCCTACTGGAAGAATAAGATGCGCATGCATCTTGAAGCCATTGATGTCGACCTATGGTATGTCGTCAAGAATGGCGTTCCCAAGGCTGGTGAAGGTGTCACCGCTGCTGATGTCAAGAAGTTCGTTCAACTGGACTCCACTGCCAAGAACATCATCTATGGTCATCTAACCAAAGGACAGTATGGCCATGTAAGTGCTTTGGAAACATCTAAGCTAGTCTGGGACTGGCTCTCCAAGGTCAATGAAGGCGTCTCAACCCAGAGAGATCAGAGAATCAGTGTCCTTCGCAACCTCTTCAACCGCTTCAAGAGAAATGACAATGAGAATGTCCAGCTCACGTTTGATCGACTCACTAACATCACAAATGAGCTTCAAGCTCTCGGCGCCACTGAGATCACCAAGCATGAAGTCGTCAAGACACTCCTGAGATCACTTGACAGCTCGTTTGACACCCTAGCCCTAATGATTCAAGAACGTCCTGACTTCAAGACACTCGATCCGCCTGACATACTTGAGAGGCTCAACACACACGAGTTTCAGCTTTCTGAGAAAAGAGACATCTACGGTCCCAACTATGGGCAAACTCGTGCCTTGAAGGCAAAAGCTGTCTCTACATCTGAAGAAGAATCTGACAGCAGTTCTGATGATCCTGAAGACATTGGAAAGGAGCTTGCTATGCTTGTGAAGAAGTTCCAAAAATTCACCAAGAAGAAAGGCTTCAGAAAGTCTTCACGATCAAGCTCAAGGAATGATGAAGCTTCTGCTCATGACTACAAGAAAAGATCATGCCACAAGTGCAAGAAACCTGGCCACTACATCTCTGAGTGTCCGCAGTGGGACAATGAGAACAACAACAAGAAGAAGAGCAAGTAGTATGAATTTGACGAAGAGAAGATGAAGAAATAATCAAAGTCTTCTTCCAAGTCTTCCTGCAAGTCTTCATCACACAAGAAGAGCTCATCTGGCAAGGCACGTGCGTCTGTTGGCAAGATAATGGATTCAGAGGAGGAGTCCACTTCTGAGGAGGCAGAGGTGGAGTCTGAGGAGGAGTCCGATTCTGGCGTTGCGAGTCTAGCTACAGCATACGTTGCCAAGTCCATCTTCAACACTGAAGACAACGACTTCATCACCGACACCGATGCAAATGACAAGGACTACTCCGCTCCTACCTACTGCTTCATGGCACGCGGTGCCAAGGTAAACACATGCACTACTCACTATCAAACATCTAGTGAAGATGACTCTGATTGTGATTCCAAACCCAGCTACAAAACACTTGCTAAAATTGCAACTGAACAACAGAAAGCTATGGAACATATTCAGAAACTGTTAGACAAAAGCAATGATATGTTAGACGCTAAAATGACTCGATCTCGGTCCTTAATTGAAGACATAAAAAATCTTCATGTTAAGTATGAGGAACTTGAAAGTCATCATGAAACGCTCTCAACAACTCATGAAAGGCTTTCCTATGATTATCTTCAAAGGAAGCAAGATCTTGAGAAATTGAGAGCGGCTCATGAAGATCTTCAAAAGGAAAACGAGTCACTTCGCGCCAAACAGATCAGTTTCGCTCAGGAAGGATTTGAACCACCATGTCTTAAATGCATTGAGCGTGATAACGCTACCTCTATTGCTGAATGTTCTACTGCTGCTACTATTGCAATATCTTCAACTGTTGATGTGGTAACTAACCCCTCTGCTGAGGATACCACTGCTATTGCTGATGAGAATGCTAGGTTGAAGACACTGCTTGAAACAGGGATGTACAAAAGTCTCCAAGGGCATCAGACACTATGTGATGTCCTCAAAAGGCAGATCCTGAACTGAAACCCTAGGAAAGAGGGTGTTGGGTTCGAAAGGAAAATGAATGCTGATGGCTCTTACTGGAAACCCGAGCAGTACCCCAAAACCACATGGGTTGCTGCAAGGGAACCTTCAGCGGATCCATCCACCCTATCTGGCTTCACTTGTGCTAATCCCATTGTTATTGATGAATCCTTTGATGCAAATTATAAACTGTTTAAGAATCAGAATGGTGATGTGTTTGCCATGTATATTGGTACTAACTGCAGGAATGGACCACCTATGAAGAAGATCTCGGCGCGAGAGGGCGAGAGGGAGAGGGAGAGAGAGAGAGATCTCGGCATGGGGTGCAATGGCAGGTGTGTGAGGTAGATACATTTGGTAATAGAGTGGAAAAGGGGGGGTTGTGTAGTTGAGATAGTTAGAGATCGAAACATGGAGAGAAAGAATGAATGTGTGTTGGAAACTGGTAGCTTCCTAAGGTGGTTAGGAGAGGAAGATTGACCGATACAGGAAGTATGTAGCATGTGTGCGAGGGGGGGGGGGTGAGGGAGTCCTAGATTAGGGGGTGTCCGGATGGCCGGACTATACCTTCAGCCGTACTCATGGACTATGAAGATACAAGATTGAAGGCTTCGTCCCATGTCCGGAAGGGACTTTCCTTGGCGTGGAAAGCAAGCTTGGCGATACGGATATACAGATCTCATACCATTGTAACCGACTCTATGTAACCCTAACCCTCTCTGGTGTCTATATAATCTGGAGGGTTTTAGTCCGTAGGACAACACATTCATACACAAGAATCATACCATAGGCTAGCTTCTAGGGTTTAGCCTCTCTGATCTCGTGGTAGATCTACTCTTGTACTACCCATATCATCAATATTAATCAAGCAGGACGTAGGGTTTTACCTCCATCAAGAGGGCCCGAACCTGGGTAAAACTTCGTGTCCCTTGCCTCCTGTTACCATCCGTCCTAGACACACAGTTCCGGACCCCCTACCCGAGATCCGCCGGTTTTGACACCGACATTGGTGCTTTCATTAAGAGTTCCTCTGGGTCATTGCCGTTAGGATTGATGGCTCCTACGATCATCGATAGCGATGCAGTCCAGGGTGAGACCTTCCTCCCCAGACAGATCTTCGTCTTCGGTGGCTTCGCACTGCAGGCCAATTCACTTGGCCATCGGGAGCAGATCGAAAGCTATGCCCCTGGCCGTCAGGTCAGATTTGGAAGTTTAAACTACATGGCTGACATCCGCGGGGACTTGATCTTCGACGGTTTCGAGCCACTGCCGAGCGTGCCGCACTGTCACGGCGAGCATGATCTAGCTCTGCCGCCAAACAGTGCCCTGGAGGCCGCACCCGCATCGGCTTCGACCCTTAATTCAGAGGCAACTACGCCGATCGAGGATGGGTGGTTGGACACCGCCTCGGGGGCTGCGATCCCAACGGCGATCGAGCCGAACACCAGCCCTGCACTCCGCGAGACTCGTGACTCCAAGGAGCCGGACTCCTCTCCGGACCCCGAACCCTCCGCGCCCCTACCGATCGAATCCGATTGGGCGCCGATCATGGAGTTTACTGCCGCGCACGTCGTTCAGCACTCGCCTTTCGGCGATATTCTGAAGACACTAAAGTCTCTCTCTTTATCAGGAGAACCCTGGCCGGACTACGGTCAGCAAGGTTGGGATACGGACGATGAAGGAATTCAAAGCCCACCCACCACCCACTTTGTAGCCATTGTCGACGATTTAACCGACATGCTCGACTTCGACTCTGAAGATATCGACGGTATGGACGCCGATGCAGGAGACGATGAAGAAGCAGTGCCTATCGAGCCCTGGAAAGCCACCTCATCAGATGACGTATACATGGTGGACACACCAAAAGATGACGACGAGGAGTGGAAGGACGCACCGAAGGCTTGTTCCCTCGAGAAGCAGTCAAAGTGGCGATGCAAGCGCTGCCCCAAATCCCGCCTCGACAAAAATAACGATCACACAGACCCAGCGCTGGAGTAGGGCGAACCGCTGCCGGACAACGGCAATCCGGGTAATCAAACTGAACAAACAAATTCTATCAAGGATAATAGTCCGGACGACATAACGCCGGACAGGCACCCGGAGTAGCAGAATGCCCGTAAAAGGCTTGTTGCCACCGCGAGGAGTCTTAAAAAGCAGAAGCAAAGGCTCAAGGCTGCACAAGACACACTCCAAATCAGATGGAGTAAAATACTCAACACAGCAGCGAGGTATGGCGACAATCGCCCCTCCAAGAGCTACCCAAAGCGGAAGCTGCTACCTGAATTCGATGAGGAGGCCTCAGACCCCCCACAACCAAACATCAAAGCAGCCACCTGGCCGGATAGACGACCCCTCTACCAACACAGAGCGGCATACAACGCCACTCACAATACAACACGCGACCCATGCGAGGGCTCGCATCCAAAGGATGGCGCAACAAGATCCATCTACGGACCAAGCAAGCGCGCCCCAACATACAATGCAACACAACAAACATCCGAACAACGCGGTACACCCAGCTACAGGGGTGCCGCACACCCCCTATGTTTCTTCGATGAGGTGCTGGACCATGAATTTCCAGAGGGATTCAAACCCGTAAACATAGAGACATACGACGGAACAACAGACCCTGGGGTCTGGATTGAGGACTACATCCTTCACATCCATATGGCTCGAGGAGATGATATCCACGCCATCAAGTACTTACCCCTCAAAGCTCAAAGGGCCAGCTCGTCACTGGCTTAAAGGCCTCCCCGAAAGCTCCATTGGAAGTTGGGAAGAGCTCGAAGACGCCTTTTGAGCAAATTTTCAAGGGACTTATGTCCGACCTCCGGATGCGGACGATTTGAGTCATATAACTCAACAGCCCGTTGAGTTAGCCCAAAAGCTTTGGAACATGTTTCTTACTAAAAAGAACCAGATTGTCGACTGTCCGGACGCCGAAGCCTTGGCAGCTTTTAAGCATAGCGTCCGTGATGAATGGCTCGCCAGACACCTCGGCCAAAATAAGCCGAGAATGATGGACGCATTAACAAACCTCATGACCCGCTTTTGCGTGGGTGAGGACAGCTGGCTAGCCAGATGCAGCACCAGCGACCCCAGTACATCTGAAGTTAGAGATGGAAACGGGAAATCACGGCGCAACAACAATAACAAACGCCGGAATAAAGAAGACAGCACGAAGGGCACGGCAGTAAACGCCAGATTCAAAAGCTCTCAGCCAGGTCAGCAAAAGCCGCCCTCTAAAGGCACCAGGGATGAACTGTCCAGCCTCAACAAAATTCTGGACCAAGTATGTCAGATCCATAGTACCCCTGGTAAACCTGCTAATCATACCCATAGAGATTGTTGGGTCTTCAGGCAGTCCGGCAAGCTCAATGCCGTACACAAGGGGGAGGATACACCAACTGAAGACGAGGATGAGCCTCCCAAGCAAGACACTGGGGAACAAAAGAAATTTCCACCATAAGTCAAAACAGTAAACGTGTTACACGTGATCAAGGGAAAAACAATGCGGCACTCCCAGGAAAATATACCCAAGTGCCTGTCACCACGAAGGCCTTCCACTGGTCGTCTCAACCAATCACCTTCGACCATCGCAATTACTCAGCAAGTATCCGGCGCATAGGATGGGCTCCACTGGTATTAGACCCAGTAATTGGCGGATATCACTTCACTCGAGTCTTGATGGACGGTGGCAGCAATCTAAACCTAATATATCAGGATACAATCCACGGGATGGGGTTAGACCCAACAAAAATTCGCCATAGCAATACTACCCTTAAAGGAGTAACACCAGGCCCAGGGGCTCGCTGTACGGGCTCCCTCCTACTACAAGTTATATTTGGCTCCCCCGATAACTCCTGTCGCGAGCATTTAACCTTGCACATCGCTCCGTTCCGAAGTCGCTATCAAGCACTCCTCGGACGCGAAGCTTTCGCTCGCTTTAATGCAATACCACACTATGCCTCCCTCACACTCAAGATGCCCAGTCCACGTGGCATCATTTCAGTGAACGGAAATATCAAGCGATCTCTGCGCCGAAGAGAGCATGGCTGCCTTGGCAGCCGCACACTAAAGGCGCCCGGACCAGCGAAAGCATCCAATAGGTCGTCAAGACCTCAGACACAACAAACCAAGTCCAGCACCGCTATTTATACCAAATAAGCGGTCACACCCCTATTTGTCAATACAGGGGGCTCAACACGTGCAGACAAGTGGCAGTCGTTTCTCATCTTGAATTATACATGGTTTCTTTAAAAACTATCTTTTTGCACGACAACTTTTTCACCTAAATTCCTGTCTTTTACAAACGTTCATCGTGCTACACCCGTCCAAGATACGGCACAACGGAGACACAGGCGCAGACGTGCAGCAGGACCCGCTCCAAGGATTCTTTTTAGATTAAGACCATGCGTAAACCTTTTTTACTGTCTCTTGTTGATACATATCCCCCGTTGAGAAGGATGCTGACGTCTTGGCATGTGGCCACGCCAGAACAATGCACGTACCTGGACACAAGGGGCTTCTTACAAAGGCTATTATTTAGGCCCGATTTATACCACAAGGACCGAATACCTTAGGGAGTGTTCGGCGTCGTGAGTTTGGCCCTATATGCATCAGCTCCGAATCATTGTCTTTGGTCAAATGTTGGGTTTGCCCGGCTCCTGTGTTTTGGTGCCTTACGTTCCGCTTTACCGGTTAAGGTAGCACCAGGAGAACTACTGCGATTGTGCCCTGGTTCATCTGGACGAGCACCTCAGTAGAGAAAGCCAAAAACTAACTATCATGATATAGCGTGAGACTGGTCAACCACTCGATGACCTATTGGAATGTTAGAATTCCTCTGCCTTAACGAAGGTCCGTTTTCTGGCTAGGCATGTACGCACCCCGGGATCGGGAGAGTGCGGAGCCACTAGTGGCTATCTAGTAGCCCCACTGTCAAACTCCTATGGCTAAGTAAAAGTGCTAAAGCATTATAGTCCGGTAGCCTCGCTCGCTCCGCTATCACCTCCTTAATAGGACCAAGACGTTGGGTTAAGTGTGAACGCGTGTTTTTGCGAGCACCTCCGCATTATATGTGTGGGGGTTGAAGCCGACGGCTGCAATCTTTCAGGTTATACACATGTATACATAAACGGCCGCCCAGGAGGCATCATATTACTTTCAGGCAAAAGTATAAAAATAGCCTTATAAAAATTCATAAAAGCATTTCGCTTACAATGAGATTACATATCACTCAAACATAATATTTTTTTAGCACTGGGTCTCTATCAAACGAGCACCCTCAAGAACTTCTTCAAAGTAGTGCTCAGCAGCCATTCGGCCTATGGCCGAATTCCGCGCTGCAACAGTGGTGGCATCCATCTCCGCCCAGCATGCTTTAACACGGGAAAAGGCCATCCGTGAGCCCTCTATGCACGCCGACCTCTTCATCGCATTAATGCACGGCACCACGTCAAGGAGCTGCTGCACCAAGCTGAAATAGCTATTCGGTTTTGGCCTTTCGGGCCATAGCTGATCCACAACAGACCTCATGGCGCGTCCGGACAACCTATTCAGTTCGGCCCATTCGTCTAATTGGTCAGTCAATGAAAGTAGACGCTCAGGAGAATGGAATTGTGTCCAAAACAACTGGTCCACTTCACGGTCCGTTTGACCCTGGAAGTACTTGACCGCATCGGCAGCGCTCGCCGCCAAATCCATATACACATCCTCCGAACTCCACAGCCGATCCAAAGGGGCATACCCTGGATCTCCGAACTTCCTCCGCAGCCTAAAGGATTTCCTAGCTACAATATCCCCGGCCTCCCACAGCTCCTCCATCTTCGCCCTCATAGCAGAGCGGATGTCTTTTCTCGTCGCAGCGGCCTTCTCAAGGTCCGATGCCTTCGCTAGGTTTTCCTTTTCAAGAATCCGGCAGCGGTCGGCGGCGGCTTTTAATTCTATGGCCATCTTGGCCATCTTATCTCGGCTCTCACCATGCGCGGCCTTCTCGGCTTTCAACTCTTCGGCCGCCTTCAAAGCAGCCGCATTACCGAAACTCGCTTGTTCCTTGGCTCGGGCAAGTTCCGCCCGCAAGGCTTCAACAGTAGCAACTCCATCTACAGTCACAACATATTAAAGATACTGGCATCATGCTGCTCTTACTATGTGGTGTTTACCAGATAATGTCACTTACCCTGTGCCTCGTCAAGCCTTTTGTTAACAAGCTCGATGTTGGCGTCTGCCGCATCCAACTACCGTTTTAAATGGGCAAACTCGCTAGTCCGGCTAGCCACCAAAGCTTCCATCACCTGCACATAAAGGCAGTATGGTTATAACCTAGGAATATGATCCTCTGTTCGTCGTCGTTTCCGACGGCAACCAGAGTCTCAGGGGCTACTATCTACACAGGGCACACCTAGCATGTGTAGGACTATCATACATTAATTTACGTACCTCAAAGCCTATCAGTAGACTCATAAAAGCTTCATGCAATCCGCTTTCGGCAGACGAGATTCTCTCCATCACTGTATTCATTAGCATACGGTGTTCATCTGAGATGGCCGCTCGCCCCACCAACTCCCTCAGAACATCTGATCGCACACCAGACGGTGCCGGACTCTTTTGTCTGCTCTCTTCGGGAGCTGGACACTGGGAGCTTCGGGGGTCAATGGGATTATCTTTTGGCCTCACCGGATTTGGAAAGGCCCTCCGCGACGACACTTCGGGGTCGCCCGCTTCCGGAGCGGAGGAGTCCAGAGGTGGCGTTTCGCTCTCCATCATCTCTGGAAGAAGATCCCCCGAAGACGAACTCATTTGAGAGGGGCTAAGGCCCGAACTGCAACGATATATGTGGTGGTTATTGTCTCAAAAGAAAAAGATGGCGTACCTATACTATTAAAGTATTTCGGGTCACTTACGACTCGCCGGAGGATTGATTCCCCCATGGACTTTGTGCGGCAAAAGCACCCCCCAAGGTAGGACCCTCTGCAGGAGACTTTTTCTTCCGTTTCAAAGCTTTGGCTTCCGAATCCCCGAGCGCAGTCCTTTTCCTCCTCCGGTCGTCTTCCTTCATGGAGACGCTCGCCCCCTCGGTTAGAATGGGCAGCGTTGGAGGCCCGCGTCTGCCCGTATTATCCTTCCCAGTATCTTCCTTCAAGGGCTCCGGGCAAGGTGCGACCTGGAGCATCTTTTCCAATACCGGATTGTCCAATCTCTCAGGGAGGGGGGCCGAACACCGAATCAACTTCGCCTTTGTTATACAGTCCTGGTCAAAAAGTGAACTCTCAGAAATAACTTCGTAACAAATGAGAGATAGTATGTTCGGCCGGAAGATTCGTTACCTGTTCGGCGGCGCGGTTACTGCTCAGGCCCACGTCCTCGGTGATTTCCGGACACTCTACCTGAGGTCCGAAGAATGACTTGTACATCTCCTCGTGCGTCAGGCCGAGAAAATTTTGAATGACACGCGGTCCTTCGGGATTGAACTCCCACAAGAGAAGGGACCGGTGTTTGCAAGGCTGGACTTGACGAACCAGCATAACTTGTATTACCGCAACCAAACTAAAATCTCCATTGAAGAGATCTCGAATGCGGCTTTGTAGTATAGGCACGTCCTTGGCTGGACCCCAGCTCAGACCTCTACTGATCCATGACATCAGTTGTGGTGGAGGGCCCGAGCGAAAAACAGGGGCGGCCACCCACTTGGCACTTCTAGGAGCCGTGATGTAGAACCACTCCTGTTGCCACAACTCAGACACCTCTGGAATGGAACCTTTGGGCCATGGGGCTCCCGTCATCTTGCGTATTGAGGCACCTCCGCATGCTGCATGTTGCCCCTCGATCATCTTCAGCTTTACTTCAAAGGTCTTGAGCCACAGGCCAAAGTGAGGGGTAACCCGGAGGAAGGCCTCGCACACGACAATAAATGTCATGATATGAAGAAAGGAGTCCGGAGCTAGATCATGGAAATCTAGCCCGTAATAAAACATCAAACCCCTAACGAAAGGATCCAGAGCAAGGCCTAGACCTCGTAGGAAGTGGGAGACGAACACGACGTTCTCGTTGGGTTCGGGGGAGGGGACGGCCTGCCCTTGAGCTGGCAGCCGATGCAAAATCTCGGCGGTCAGATATCTGGCCTCCCTCAACTTTTTCATGTCTTCTTCCATGAAGGAAGAAGGCATCCATCGGTCTTGAAGGCTAGATCCGGACATGATTGAAGGTTCGGATCACCTGACCTGAACTTTGGGTGTTTGAGCTCGAGGTGGGGGAAGGATTCGATTGAGCACGGGAGGGAAAAATTAAAGGCCTTGTCCCTTTATAAAAAGGGTGAATATCAAGCGTCCTCTCCGTGGCCGTTTGGACTTGCCTATAATCTAGGAGTCCTAGAAGCAGTTGGGTTACCCACGCCCGTATTGATGAGAATCCCAAAATAAGGGGACACGATCTCTGCTTTAACAAGACGTGCCATGGAAACCGCCTCGCATGACACGCTGAGGTGGGACAATAAAACGATTCGAATAAAGGCTTGGCCATGGTGCGATGTCACACTACGGAATACGTCAGCAGATTAGATTTGTGTAAATAATATTCTCTCTATGGCAATATGTGGAAACTTATTTTGCAGAGCCGGACACTATCTTTGTGTTCAAAATCTTCTATGAAGTACTTGGAGGAGGAACCCGCCTTGCAATGCCGAAGACAATCTACGCGCCGGACTTGTCGTCATTGAAGCCTGGTTCAGGGGCTACTGAGGGAGTCCTGGATTAGGGGGTGTTCGGATAGCCGGACTATACCTTCAGCCGGACTCCTGGACTATGAAGACACAAGATTGAAGACTCCGTCCCGTGTCCGGAAGGGACTTTCCTTGGCGTGGAAGGCAAGCTTGGCAATACGGATATGTAGATCTCCTACCATTGTAACCGACTCTATGTAACCCTAACCCTATCCGGTGTCTATATAAACCGGAGGGTTTTAGTCCGTAGGACAACATACACAACAAAAATCATACCATAGGCTAGCTTCTAGGAAACCGCCTCGCAAAACGTGCTGAGGTGGAAAAGTAAAAACGATTCGAGTAAAGGATTTGGCCGTAGTGTGATGACGCACTGCGGAATACGTCAGCAGATTTGATTTGTGTAAATATTATTCTTTCTATGGCAATATGTGGAAACTTATTTTGCAGTGCCGGACACTATCTTTGTGTTCAAAATCTTCTATGAAGTACTTGGAGGAGGAACCCGCCTTGCAATGCCGAAGACAATCTGCGCACCGGACTCGTTGTCATTGAAGCCTGGTTCCGGGGCTACTGAGGGAGTCCTGGATTAGGGGGTGTCCGGATGGCCGGACTATACCTTCAGCCGGACTCCTGGACTATGAAGATACAAGATTGAAGACTTCGTCCCGTGTCTGGAAGGGACTTTCCTTGGCGTGGAAGGCAAGCTTGGCGATACGGATATACAGATCTCCTACCATTGTAACCGACTCTATGTAACCCTAACCCTCTCCGGTGTCTATATAAGCCGGAGGTTTTAGTCCGTAGGACAACACATTCATACAAAACAATCATACCATAGGCTAGCTTCTAGGGTTTAGCCTATCACATCTCGTGGTAGATCTACTCTTGTACTACCCATATCATCAATATTAATCAAGCAGGACGTAGGGTTTTACCTCCATCAAGAGGGCCCGAACCTGGGTAAAACTTCATGTCCCTTGCCTCCCGTTACCATCCTGCCTAGACGGACAGTTCGGGACCCCCTACCCGAGATCCGCCGGTTTTGACACCGACAGGGGGTAAAAACAACATTTGAATGTAGATAGTACGAGACTTAATATCGATGTTTCAATTCGACGTACATTGTAAGATTTGAACTGAGGACCATGCATATGGGTAATTATTTCGAATTCGTGCCATACTATGTTTTGAAAAGTTGACATTGACTTGATTTGTTGTGCTATTTTGTAGGTCATATGTTTGAATCCATCCAAAAGTTTTCTCACTACCATGGTGTTCATCATATACATATGAATTTGTATTAAAAAGTAGCGTGGATACAGTGAAATGCGAAATCCACGTTAGAATTGGAGATTGCTATGTGACACACACTCTAATTCAAATAACTAATTATGTGACACACACTCTAATCCATGTTAGCGTCGATACCATGGATACCATTTCATCTTTTCAAATAACTCCTCACTAATTAATTTATAGTATCTCGTTTGGAATGACTAATTATTTGCAAGGAAAACACGGGTATGGTAATACATACAGATTTGTTTGCAAATGAAAGACGATTCGTTTGCATTCTCAAATCTCCTCTCAAATGTAGGCGCACCAGGCAGACCAGGGTCGTGTCGTGGTGGTCGCGTGTGTCGTATGGTGGCTTAGCACCCAACTACCGACCCGAACGGATGCTTCGGTGCCTTAAGGCACCTACCTTTGTGTCCATGACATGTTGGCCCAACAGGTGGCTGGCCCACATGCCAGTGACCGAAAGACAGGTGCCTTTAAGGCACCGAAGCTGCATCCCACCCACCCCTCCCTCCCTCCCGCTCCCCCCAAAAAAGGACGACGACAAAATAAGTTGGCGTTTCCATGTTTTGGATTGAAATATCTGGCGGCCCCAATTGCAGCCCTGCAAAATCTCCCTTCTCCACCGTCCCCTTCCGCACCCAGATTGCTCAAATCCCTAATTCGCCGCCAACCCAAGCAAAGTTCGAATCGCCCCTCGTCTCATATCTTTCCCCACCTCTGTGCCGGACGACGACGAGGAAGACGACAGTCGTACTTCACCACCGCACCGAAGCTACCTCATCTACGCCCTCGTCCACCGTACCGGGTGGTCCACCGACAACGTCGGTCGCCGCAACTGATGTGCCTCATAGACACCGACTTCCACCGCATAAGGTGCGCTTCATCGACGCCGTCTCCCAGCTCACCGGGGCTACTTCACCGAGCACATCATCGCACCTCCGCCCCCGAGGCCGCTGGGGCTTCACCAATGGTCTCGTCCACCGCATCGTAGCACCCCGCTGCCACTCAATATCCGCATCCGTGCGCGGCCAGCCAATGCCAGCGCATCACCCTCAATGGCTCTAAAGTGACCCGCACTCCAGCTAGGCGAGCATGCCCAAACGCCGGCCCGAACTAGGTATCCACACATCACTCCCTTGTGCACTGTTCCGACGATGTTTGGATATCCTTTCACTTCTCTCTTAGCTTACATGCCTATGCAACTCTGACTTTAACTCTTATTTCTTCTGGAGATAACATCTGAAATAAGCAAATCCATTTTTAGCGAAGCATGACGACGCTATGGGATCTGGTACACATCCTGCACACCCGTATAACCTTGTAAGTATCTGTCCTTCGGTACAACAGCAAGGTCGATTCCTCTTATTTTATCAACCATTCACCGTGTCAAAAATGCAGAGGGGTATGCAAGGAGCACAAGGCCTGCATATCCAACCAAGTGGTAACGTGGATTTGTACATGGAACATCCCAAGCGCAAGCAGAGCTGCAGTGAGCCTGTACAACGAGCTAGCATAAGTCCATGTATTTCATTTAATTCATACTAGCATTCGTGTATGATTTGTGTGAAGTGGCGGATCCACAAATTCAAGTTACTAGGGGCGAATATTTAACTTAAAAAATACGAAGGCACTTGCACTCCGGAAATCAACATAACTTGAGAAATGTGAAGCTACATGCACTTTGAAAACCAACTAATGATCCAAAGTAGTTCAGATTATAAACACTAAATGATGCAAGCACCAAAAACACAAAATGCAACATGGTGTACAATGACTACAAACATGGTCTGTACCTGCTTGAATTATTCGTTCTCTGGCTGAAAATATCGAAGTGTAATTGCACCTATAACCAGTACGCAAACTGCATACCAATATATCTATCCTGCACAAGTATGCGAATAGTTTCAAACAACAGATTAGCAAAATATTTATGCTACGTTGTCATGATACGGGGACATTCTAGTAGATGGCCTCGACATTTCCTCAAGCCATGAAAATGCACTATAATTTTCTTCTCATCAATGCCTACAAATCTCTATGTCTCTCTCAACATAGTAGATCATCATTAGACACTAAATCCTTCAACGGGAGCTTGCAAAATGCTTGCATTAGATCCCTCATTAGACACTATATGTTCATCACCAGGAGCAAGAAAAATGTTTGCATCAAATCCTTCATTAGTAGTCTGTTCATTAGACACTTCAGGCTCAAGAACAACATGAGCTTGGATGTTTGCACCAGAAACTTGATTAGATACATCAGATTGAGTCAGTTCAGTATTGATTGGGGGAGTTATAAAATAAGTAGAAATTGGTTTCATTTTCTCATAGATTCCCTACATACAAACTGTTTTACAACACCGTCAGGTTTAACTATTGGCCAGAAATTGAAGAGTTGAATTAGATATAATCAGGGATGTGATGTACCTGCTCGTTGCGCATGCTACTCTTGCAAGCTGCGACTGTTTGTTTGCGCAAGCTCGATGCCATGCCCGTGCTGCCGCCGCTGCCTCCCACGCAAGCTATACCAAGGGTTGGATCTTCATCTTCTTGTTCTTCCGTTCGCTTCAAGCCCGACGACCACCCTCCAACAAGAGCACGAGGAAGTGCTGTGTCGGTCTATCCAGCTGCGACTAAGTTAGGAGCGAACCAGACTGGAGGCTGGAGTGAATGAATTGGGATTTTTCCTGCTGTCGATCGATATGGGAGACGCTCGTTTGGGCCGCGAGCCTACTATAGGGCCTGCATTGCACTTATGTTATTGGCCCATCCAAATTGAAACATTTTTCTTCATTTTTTACATTGCCTGCTCATGCGTTGGGACGAACAAAACTAGCCTGGGCCAACCTGGACGACTATGACCGACATGCTAGGCCGGTCTCACAGCCTTGCTCAGCAGCTTGCGCAGCAGTTCCCGCGCAAGGCTAACCTTTCTTGAACTTTCTTGGAAGTGGTCTCCATTCAATATTATTTTGTTACGCTGCAATGGTGCCCAGTTTTTGTAATCTCCTTCTTCGTTGCGCTTTATGATCATTGGTGGTGAACTTCGATGCCCAGTGGATATAATATACCATAAATCCTTTATTGTATAGTGCAGGTTTATTCTTAGTTACTACGCCATAATTTATTATTGTATAGAGTAGGTTTGTTCTTAATTCCTACTAGTTACTGCCATCATTCGGTATCTGAAAAAATCAGATGTAGTCGACCAGGCCGAAACATTCGCCTCGAACGGGCCTGGTTTTTAGCGGGCCACAATTGGGCTGGCCTACATCTTTCTTGGTCCCGAATGATTGGGGCCTTCACACTTTGCGCGAGGCCCACAACTTACACCGGCCTATAGTTTAGTTGGGCCTTTTGTGGACCCAACGCTTAGTTTGGCACAGGTAATGTTGGGCCATTAACAGGCTGAATATTGTACTGGTCTGTTACGGCCCAGATGAAATCATGGGCCTTTAGCAGGCCGAAATGCATGTTGGGACTCAACTTTCACTAGTCGTCGACGGGCCTTCAGGAGGCTGACATGTAGACCGGGCCTATTTGGGCCCAGTTATATCACGGGCAGTTACCAGGCCGAAACATCTCTCGGGCCTTAGTTGGCCCACTGATATCATGGCCCTTTAAGAGGTCGAAATCTTAGTACAGACATCAATGGGCCGAATTATGCGAAAGGCCTTTAAGAAGCCCAAAGTCACGTTGGGCTTAACTGTTGCCACCTTTATGACGAGCCGTTAGTGGGCCTGATGTCCCGTCAGACCATATATGGCCCATGGGCTGCACGGGCCATTCCCAGGCCGAAACTCACACCGGACTAAAATGGGCCCATGTCTACATCAGGCCTCTAACAGGCTGAAAGTCACTGGGCTGTAATTGGGCCCAAATATTCGGCGAATAGTTAACGGGCCAGATCTGGCTTCGGGCCGTAAATGGGCCTTATTAAGCAGGCCGTTATTGGGCTGGCCCACTAGTACCTGAGTAAGTACTACGGGCCTTTGACTGCGCCGGCCTTTTTAACCTATATGGGCCTCTGTTGGGCCCATCCACGTGTCGACGTATCATAGGCATGTCTCCTCCAATGGACGGGCGACATCTGGCCCACTAACGAGCTGACAGGTGTTCCCTCTGGCCAATCAGAATTTTACACATGGAAATTTCCCATTGGTCCCGGCTGTTAACGGGTTATCGGATCCAAAACCGGACCCGATAGCTTAACGGCGTTCCGTTACGGTGGATGCCACGTGTCGGTCACCCTTGACGAAAGCACTTCTGTGACGCGCGATTTATCATCATGGAAGTGGACACTTCCATGATGATAATTTTGGTAATGTCATGGAACACTTCTACGACAACACATGTATGACTATCTTGATTCTGTCATAAAATCGTCATGGATGTACATGCATGACAAAAAACGCAAGCTACTGTGACAAATACATATCATCACGGAAGTGTATTTTTTTGTAGTGACGCTTCCCTCAAGAGGGAACAAGGCATGGAGTGCCTGGTGCTCAAGAGTTCATCACCAAGGCGATCGAGGAGCTCCAAGTGGCGAAAACCATGCGCGGCGACCGCCTCCCACCACCTGGCGAAGCCCCGCGTCCTGGCAAGGACGACGAGCTGTGCGTCTGCCTCGACATGCCATGACTCAACAGGGTGGCGTCTCAGGCGTTTCAGGCCTTCGCGTGTTGGTCGGTGCGGGGGTCCACCTCATAGCGATGTTCGCATGCCATTCGGCTTGCCGAACACGGTTGTCACCTTCCAGCGCCACTTGCGAAGCGTTTTGGCAGCTCAGGGGGCTTGGCATGCAGTCCTGGCAGAGATGGCGATGATTCTTCATGAGACGCTCGGGCCCTCGAAGCCTCCTGAGGCTCAGGACCCAGGCGACTCGTGAGGAGCAACTCCTTCAACATGCATCGTCAGCCACTTCAACACCTCTCCAGCAACGATACCAGGTGACTCTTTCCGGTTCATTTAGTTGGGGGCGCCTATTGGGCAGCATTATCCCCAAGTCGCACGGGCTTGTCCCTGCGACGTGTATCCTTTTGCATCTTTAGCTTACTCTGTTGGGGGCGCCCCTCGAGTTGCATCATCCCTAGGCCGCATGGGTCCGTCCCTGTGGCTTGAATCATTCTTGCATCTATTTGAACTAGCTTGCCTCCTCCTATGGGTCGCCATATGATTATCACCTGCCTGTTCGGCACTTACATGCCATGAACATTGTACGCCCTTGCAAATCCACCCGCGACCGCCTCATGATTAAGGACCGGCACGGCGTCTTTGCTCGGGTCAGTCCCTGCAGCATCGCTAAACCCAAGAGGCTGAGCTTTCGCTCCTGGTCCAGCTCCCGTGTACATCACCTCCCATGGTCCTTCGTGCTTGGCCCTCGCATGAGATAATCATGGGCAGATGAGCTAGGGCGTGTGACACGGTGCCTCGCCACCACGGGAGCCGTGCGCCAGCAGTGTTTCTTCAGGATTTTTCGCATGAGAAGACTGGGCACGACGTCTGTGCTCGGGTCCGTCCCTGCAGTGTCGATAAACCCAACAACTGAGCTCTGTCTGGCGGGCCGATCCCGCTCACGTCACCTCCTGGGGTCGTTGGTGTCTGGCCTTCTCATGTGATCACCTTAGGAGATTCATTCGGCGCAGGTCACCTAACCATCTCGCAGGACCACCATAGCTACCAAGAGCCAAGATCAGGCGCAACCCGCATTGAGGTAGGGCCTCGTGACTGCCCAGACACACCTCGTCTAGCCCTGCCGTGCAAGCCACATGCCAGGGCGGGGCTGTACATGCCCCGGGGGCTTCACTCAGAGGGAGCCCCCACCCATGCACCAATGGAAGCACCATGCTCTGTGCTGGCAGTTGATACGGTTGAGGAGCGGCTACGCCCGTGCAAGTGCGGAAGCGCTATGCTCCATGCTGGTGATAAACAACTGAGGGTGGCCCCATGGCCGCACCAACCTCAGGGAGCCCCCAGGCTCAGTGTCCATCCTCGTCGCAACACTTCCCCCTCGGGAGAGTTGCGCGAGGGGGCTGGGCACGGGGCTACACTCGGGTCACACCCAAGCGTACGCCACACTGCCAGGTCCCTCGGACCTGGTCATCGCGTGCCCCTCCCGAGCAGGACCTCGGTGACAATAGGTATGGAGGTCTGTTCATACGTCAAGGTGGACTCCTAAGCACCACGCCTTAGGAGCCAAACTGGCCATGTAGCCCCTCACCCCTTGGTCTCGTCCTGGCGATCCGGACGACCCAACGGAGGCCGAGGTACGCGCGGAGTCGGGCCCTGCCGACACAGAACAGCAAGGCCTACTTTCGCATCTCCTTCCCGCAGGCCGTTTGTGCGTCAAGGGGGACTCCTGAGCATCGTGACTCAGGAGCCTAAAGTGGTCACATAGCCCCTCACCCCTTGGTTTCGTCTTGGTGATCCGGACGACCCAACGGCGGCTGAGGTATGCACGGGGTCGGGCCCTGCCGACGTAGAACATCAAACAAACGGAAAGGAAATCACGGAATCTTAACAAATTATTACAAGAAATGTTGTTCCTCAAATACCAAACAGAAGTTTTGATGCCTCCATGAGGCACAGTGCATATCACAGGAAGGTAAAAATGGGAAGGAGCACCACTAGCAAGCCTCCTCTTCAGCCTTGGGCGTTGTCGTCAGGGAGCGCCCCCCATCAGCAGCGTCGCCATCGCCCGTGTTGTCGGCCATGGTTGTGGGATCGACGGCACCATCAACCGGAGGCGTAGGGTCGATGGCGAGGAACTTCTTTAGCAGGGCCACCACCAAGTCCTTCACGGTGTCAGCAGTAGCTGCACAACGCTTCTCGTCCACAGGTTCAAGCAGAGCTCCAAGGTCGGCGCTCGGGTCACGAAGGTGGAGGTGGCTGAAGACGCGCGTCATGGCCGAGGAGGAGAGCACGTGATCTTCCCCCTCCACCATGGGGCCGATCACATTAACGATGTCCTCGAGCACGGTGACTAGATGAGGAAGTAGCTCGGCATGTCCTTCCTTGTCGGTCACCAGCGACTTCTTCAAGCCCTTCCTGTAGAGCTCCCGTAGTGCCCCGCGGGACTTCAGCTCAAGGGATTTGAAGGCCGCACGATCTTCAACGAGAACCTTCGCCATGGCTTCCAACTGGGCCTTCTCTGCCTCCACCTTCTTCTCCAGCTTCTCCAGGCGGTCGCGTTCCGCGGCCTACACCCGCGCCAACTGCTCCAGCTCAGCGTCACAGCCATTGACCGCGTCTTCTCGAGCCTTCAGCTTCTCCTCCCGTGCCCCGAGTGAGCCTCAACAGCGCGTTCATTGCGCAGGGTCTCCAGCTCGGCCTCCACCACCCGGCAGCGCTCCTATGCAGCCTCGGCATCCTTCAACGCCACCTCACGGGCGGTTGTGGCCAGGTCAACTGCCCTCTTACCCTCCTCAGAAACTGCCACGGCCTGACCCCATGCCGCCCTCACGGACGCATCGAATAACAGCCACCCAGCGACCAACTCCAGTCGCCCCGACGCCAGCCGGCTGTCAGCACCCTGAAGGTCATTACGAAGTTGGGTCAGTGCGAGAAGGGCGTCCTCTAGGGCGTCAGGCGAAGCAGGGGGATCACGGCTAGGCGGTGCAACAGAAGGGGGAAGATATGTCATCAGCACAAGGGTCTGCAGATTTGCGGCAGCAGAAGGAGCCGGGGACTCCCGAGCCTTCGCGACCTCAGCAGGTGAGCTGGGAGAAGAGGCCTCAGGAGCCAGCTTGGCTACAGAGATCACCATCTCCTGAGAACGGTCTTCTGGATCACGCAAGGATGACCCAGATGCTAAGGCTCGGTAGCCATCACCATCTCTCCGTGCTGGAGGAGGTGCGGCAGCAGCTGGCTGCTGGGCGTCAGGGGTTGAGGTCGCCCCCTTCTTCTTCTTCACCACCAACGTTGGCCTATCAAGGCAAAAGGGAGACATCAAGAAACTACGGCAAGGACATGAACGAAGGATTAGGACGAAGCACTCACTAGTCTATGGTGGCATACTCCCTCGGCCTTTTCCGAAGCACCAAGCCCGGAGGCTTCGTAGGCTGGGGCAATGGCACACGAGCCCCAGAGGTAGGCAAGGGCACAGCGGCCGAACCCGCGGTAGCGTCGGCTGGCAACGGAGCAGAAGCGTTGCCTCGGGAGATCAGTGCTGATGTGCTCTTCTTCGGGACCCCAGCCGGCGGCTTCTTTGGAGGGGTGCCCCCGGACCTTGTCGTGACCCCGGCGGGGTTTGGCGACTCCCTCATCGGATTCTCCCCAGCCTCATCATCGTCAGGAAGGTGTGGAGGAGATCCACGACACGAAGAGGAGAAGTCTCCCCCGCCCCCTCCCGGGTCGCCTCTGAGTCAGGCCTCTCTTCCTCGCCATACTCGCCGGAGGACACCATCATCGGGGCCTCCACCACTAGGGCCTCGGTGGGCACCGGCAGCTTGAGCCCGTGCTCGCTGAAGACGGGCATGGTGGCGGCGATCTTTGCCCCATACATGCAGCGGTACATAGAAGATGGGTATCAAGCGGATACCCATGATCCTCCGTAACGAGGAGGTGGAGAACCTTGTCCAGCTGTTCGTCGGACAAAGCATCCGGGCGCAGGCGGAGGTCGCCTCCCTTGTCCGAGAGCTTCCACAAGGGGCGCAAGTGTGCCTGGAGCGGAGCCAGATGATGCGACAGGAACTCCTTGATGATCATGTCCCCCGTCACCTTCTCCACCTTTGGATCATCAGGCTTCAGGTCGGCCGCCATCCTCCCCAATATCTGCTCCGCCTGTGGGTCATTGAGCTTCGGGCTGCTCCACTCCTCATGAGGCACGAGCCTCCCTGTCGACAGCACTAGCCGAGGGTAGGAGCTTTTGGCATCCATGAGGACCCACTTGGTCCGGAAGCCGTCCACCTTCTTCCTGGCTCTCGAGATCGCGTTGCTTCCATTGGCCGCAACGAAGTTGGCGCACCCCGAGCATGGGCCCTCCTTGTTCCAGAGGTAGAAGAAGTGGCGAAGCAGCGCCACGAACGGCATCACCCCAACAAATGCTTCGCAGTAAAAGCACGAAGATCGATAGGAGGAGGATGGAATTGGGATTAAGATGGAGGGCGTGGAGCTTGTAATGGCGGAGGACGGCGTAGAAAAATTCAAAGAAAGGAGGGACCAGCCCTCCAAAGACAGTGTGCATGAAGAAGGGGTAGAAGCTACTACCAGAGGCCTCCGGCTCGGTGGAGCCAACACGAAGAGGAGTCTCTCCTCCCTCATTGCTGCCGCCCGGCGCCATCAGGAGTGCAGTGGCAAAGTTCTTCTCTAAGACATTGGGCGTGCTCAGGGCGGGCTCAAACTAGGAAGGCGAGTGCACGGCCTTCGCCTTGTCAGACGACATCGGCTGTAGGCTCAGAGAGGAGTTCAAGCGGATTTGGAATCTCTCGGGGCGAGAAGAAGTGGATCTGGAGCAAGACGAAGGAAGGCAATGAAGGCTCTATAGCGTGCGCCAGCCTTTTGTCAGGCGAGAATGGTTGCCGAGGCAGCATGGGGAAGCGGAGGCGCCCACGTCCCATCAATGGCCACGCGTCGATGAAGGCCGCAGGCGGTTGGGGCCCGCGGTGCTCTGCACTTTCCTTTTGGCTTCGCCTTGAAGCCAAGTTCGAGCGCGCCTTTGGCCCGGGGGCTACTGTCGGCATTCTAGAACCGGGGGTGCCCAGACTTGCCTGCCAGCGGCCCAAAGCATGGCTCCACCAACGGCCTGGTACGGCCCAGCTTCAGCAGCGACAACCCAAGACCCTCGCAAGGGGCCAAGCCTCGCGAGGTCGACGACACCAAGACCTCCCTGGGGGTGGCCTCACTAGGCTGGCTCCCGAGGAGTGGATATATCTATGCAAGGGGCACCTCGTGAGGTTCTCATGACGTGAGCCATGACGACCAAGGCCAGGCGGGTGCCAGCGGGCCCAGTGCACCAGTTTCCTCTTTGGTGCTAAATAGGCAAGCACAGGCACGAAGTCCCGATGCATCATGCAAAGGTTTCCATATTGGTGCAACAAGACTAAGACTGGCAGGACGGAGGTAATCCCGGAGCCCACATCGGCGTCACCACCAGAGCCTTTGGCAGGCAAAGACTACTTTTGTTAGGATAGTACTAGTTGTCTCCCTTCAAAATTGGATGTTGGGGGATCCCTTCCCGCCTAACATATGGGAAGAGGACCAGGGCCTCTATAAATAGGACTAGCTACCAACATAGGGAAAAACTAATCTTGGATTGGATCCATTCCATCCTCACATCCACCAGCTCATCGAGCTCAAGAACACCTCTCCTTCTGAGGCTGTCCATCCACTGTACTAGTTCATCCACAGCCCTCGAGGCAATCCACCACACACTGGAGTAGGGTATTACACCGCAAGGTGGCCCGAACCAGTATAACCCCCGTGTCTCTTGTTCTTTGGGTCCATCAAGCTAGGCCGTGGGATCATTGAGCGAGCGAGCTAGGGGGAGAGTGTTCTTCGTGCGCACCCCAGAGTTCGAGCCTCACAAGGGTTTGCTAGAACCCGTAATCGGACACAAGGAACTGTTAGCAGATCGTCGACAGCCAGAGCCAATCATTGTCAGAGCGTAGTGAAAAGCGACACCATGCCGTCAATGAATAGAATCAAAGCAACACCCAAGGGATGCATAGCAAGAACATCACCCTCACATCCACATGTGATCTAGATCGCAACCTGCTCTGATACCACTATTGGGAAGTGATACATCTCCGTCGTATCTACTTTTCCTAATGCTTCCCCTCTTGTTTTGGACTCTAATTTGCATGATTTGAATGAAACTAACCCGGACTGATGCTATTTTTAGCAGAACTACCATGGTATTGTTTTTGTGCAGAAATAAAAGTTCTCGAAATGGAACGAAACTTTTTGGAGAATTATTTTGCAATAAAAGAAAAATACTGGATCCAAGAACCACCGAAGGCCCCCCGTGGTTGAGCACAACCCACCAGGGTGCGCCACCCCCTCCAGGCACACCCAGGTGGGTTGTGCCCACCTGGTGGCCCCGCAGACCCTAATTCCAACTCCTTAAATACCCATATTTGGAGGATGTTTCTTCACATTTCACGATATAGAACCACCGCCACCTCCTGCTCTTCATCGGGAGGCCAGATCTGGAGTTCGTTCAGGGCTCGGGAGAGCGGGATCTTCGTCATCACCAACCCTCCTTCATCACCAATTCCATGATGCTCCCCACTGGGAGTGAGTAATTCCTTCATAGGCTCGCTGGTCGGTGAGGATTTGGATGAGATTCATCATGTAATCAAGTTAGTTTTGTTAGGGCTTGATTCCTAGTATCCACTATGTTCTGAGATTGATGTTGTTATGACTTTGCCATGCTTAATGCTTGTCACTTTGGGCCTGGGTGCCATGATTTTAGATCTGAACCATTTATGTTTTCGCCATTATATCTATGTTCTAGATCCGACCTTGCAAGTCATATTCAACTACTACGTGTTATGATCCGTGAACCCCAGTGTGACAGTAATTGGGATACTTTCTGGTGATGACCGTAGTTGGAGGAGTTCATGTATTCACTATGTGTTAATGCTTTGTCCCGGTTCTCTATTAAAAGAAGGCTTTAATATTCCTTAGTTTCCCTATGGACCCTACTGCCATGGGAGGGTAGGACAAAAGATGTTATACAAGTTCTTTCCCTAAGCACGTATGACTATTTACGGAATACATGCCAACATTATATTTATGAACTGGAGCTAGTGCCATATCGCCCTAGGTTATGACTCTTTTTACGGAATACATGCCAACATTATATTTATGAACTGGAGCTAGTGCCATATCGCCCTAGGTTATGACTCTTATACGATGAATATCATCCAACGAATCCACCGATCCAATGCCTACGAATTTCCTACATATTGTTCTTGCTAAGTAACTACTGTTGTTGTTACTGTTACTACTGCTACAAAATTCATGCTATCATTGTTATCGTTACTATTGTTGTTACTACTACTATCAAAACTATCATACTACTATGCTATTGATCACTTTGCTGCAGATATTTAATCTCTAGGTGTGGTTGAATTGACAACTCAACTGCTAATACTTGCAATATTGTTTGGCTCCCCTTGTGTCGAATCTATAAATTTGGATTGAATACTTTACCCTCGAAAACGGTTGCGGTCCCCTATACTTGTGGGTTATCAAGACCTTTTTTGGCGCCGTTGCCGGGGTCCATAGCTATATTTTTTGAGTCACTTGGGATTTATATTTATCACTATGAAGAATTTGAAGGATACTAAAACCAAGATCGTTCCCTCTAGGACGAGGGGAGGTAAGGAACTGTCATCACATTCTACACTTGATTCACCCTTTGTTTTAAGTAGTCTTGCAACACCACCACATGCTATTAATCCTAATATGTCACAAGTTGTTGATGATGCTACTTCTACCATGGACAATACTCATGATGATGCTAGTATCTTGCTTGATGATAATGTGCCACTAGGTGAATTTCCTGATGAACAACTTGCTAGAGCAAAAGATATTGAGAATGCTGAAACTGATGAAATTATTGAAACTGATGAAGCACCTGAAACTGAAAAATCTTGAAACACCTATCAGACCTAGCTCTCCTAGATATGAATTGCCCAAGATACCTGAAGTTTATGTTATGGATGAGGAGATAGGTAGAGACTTTCTTGCTTGCAATGATGGAGGTGATCTCAAGAAATTATTATGCAAACTGAAAGATAAATCTTTGAATGCTAGATTGAAATTTGTTCCTAAGTTTTCTACTTCACATATCTTTGTTACTGATAAGGATTATGAATTCTCCGCCGACCCATTTAATTACTTTGGTTGAATCTGATCCTTTCCATGGCTATGAAACTGAAACTGTTGCGGCACATCTTACTAAATTAAATGATATATCCACCCTATTTGCTCATGATGAGACCCATGCTGCGAGACATGGTCGAGCAAGATAGGATTTGCCCCTCCGATCAGGAGAGATATACTCCTAACCCCTCGTATGATCCGACCAAGATAAGCATGGCCATGCAATTAGGAATATGAGATAATCTGGTTTGTGGTCAACATCACTGGAATGAGAAAGAGGCCGGGCTAGCACAAGGATAACAGATTCTCCTTGAGCCCGACAAAATATATCGTGTGGCAAAAAGAATGGAAGTATGATGTACATGTTCGCCTAACCAACTTCATAGTCTGCTTGGTGTTCGACATGCCTTGCTAGGGGCCGCTACCAACCGTGCCGTTCGGAGGTGATCCGAACTACGACCAAGCCGGCTTGAACCTAAGGGGTCGTGCACTTAAGGGAATGAACCTATGAGGTCGGATCCGAGGACACTGGTCAGATGTGATCCGAGCTGTGTTCGGCTTCTAGCTGAGTAGACTTACGGGCTTTAAGGTC
The DNA here is from genome assembly GCA_034509565.1 of Triticum monococcum. Lineage (NCBI taxonomy): Eukaryota > Viridiplantae > Streptophyta > Magnoliopsida > Poales > Poaceae > Triticum > Triticum monococcum. Next base: position 578,863,384 of record CM067847.1, read on the forward strand.
CGTGCGAGGCCCAAGTGTTGAGCCCACGACGGACGCCATATAAAGTGGGGGTGCAGCACACTCATGTGATTAATTACTTCGGCACTATCACTAGGGTTTGCATGTGTTGCGAATAGCCACCTCCACTCGCCGTCGACTGTGTGATCGGACCTAGCAGTCCGCCGCACGGTGTTCCTCCTGCAAGCGCGGATACCATTAGAGGCGGTGCACTTGCGCCGCTCCGGCAAACATGTACGTGGGAACCGACGACTAGCTCTTCGAGGGAGATCGGATGAGGAGGAGACGAGCCATGCGGATGCGCTGCCCCAACTCTTGTTCCACTGCATGACACTGCATGTCTAGTGGTAACGATCTGCGATCCATCTCCCATAACATGTTCTTGGTTGTTCTTCGCGTAGGAAAATTTTAATTTGCAGTCGACGCACCCTACCGTAGGACCCAACAGCGGTATTAGAGCCTCTGCTATGAGATTTGGTTTTGCATTGTATGCATATTAGATATGTGGAGGCGGCAAATGAGATCTGTTGTCATTGATGGGATCACCTGTGTGCACGGTTGATGAGATCAACTGCACATGGGGATCGATGTGGCTATGTTTTCTGATGATCAGAGTCGATGAGGTTGTGACACAACCTACCCCTACCGGTCGGAATCCGCCATCGGGGTTAACAGTGAAACGTAAATCCGAATCGGACTCGCAATGATCGATAAGATCGGTTAGATCGGAAAATTCGGTGTGATAGGAGTTCAGATGTGATCTGTGACCGCCGTCTGTGTAGTGATACGTCTCCAACGTATCTATAATTTTTTGATTGTTCCATGCTATTGTATTATCTGTTTTGGATGTTTAATGGGATTTATTATAAACTTTTATATTATTTAAGGGACTAACCTACTAACCCAAGGCACAGTGCAAATTGTTGTTTTTTGCCTATTTCAGTGTTTCACAGAAAAGGTGTCAGGACCCCTATTCCAAGTCACATCGATCTAGCCGGTAACACCTCATATCACATTGCGGCCTCATGCACGGTATCCCCACGGGTGTCGCCTTACCATGGCCCGGGACCATTTGTGCCTTTTGGCTCATGTATATGATAGTGTCGCTAGCATCCATATGACAGAGAACCCGGGCCGACATGGCTAGTTGTGAACCCAAAGCGGCACTAACCTATGGGGACAGGCATACATGAATCACATCGAGCATGTCGGTTAGCAGCGTGTGAATCCGAGCTGTAGCACTGAGCTAACAGGACACCGGGAACTCGGGCTGTAGCAGACTAGGCAGGACTCCGAATGTCACCGCGTGACATTTCCCCGAAGAGACAAGCACAGGAATGAAGTGAAACACATGCCAGCCAGTCAGGTGTCCTAGGCGGTAGTGCTGGGCTAACAGGACTCTGGCGAACCGGGCTATAGCAGACTACTATGGCTCATGGAAGAACTAGACTACATTTCCCCATAAGAGAGGCTGCCAAGGATAAACAACTAGATTGTCGGATCCCACACATACCAAGCATTTCAATCATACACACAATATGCTCGATATGTGTAAATACAACATGGCGTCACAACATAACTCTACGACTCAAGTATTTATTCATTAGGCTCCGAGGAGCGAGATATTACGAACATGGGTCTCCTGACCCAACAATCATAGCAAACAATCAAAGCACATGCGGAAGCTTAACATGTCTGAGTACAGACATCTACAAATGAAAAAGGCTAAGAAGCCTGACTATCTACCAGATCCTGCCGAGGGCACAAGATCGTAGCTGAGGTATCAAGCTAAACGTCGAAGTCCTCGTGGTACTACTAGCGAGACTAAAGTCTCTCTGCAAAACATAAATTAAGAAAACATGAGTACAAATGTACCCAACAAGACTTACATCAGAGCTAACTACATATGCATCGGTATCAACAAGGGGGTAGTGGAGTTTAACAGTAGCAAGCCAGCTTTGACTCAGTGGCTAACCTAAACTACGATAGCAAGCAACTATTTGAGGTGGCGCACACGAGTCCACATATTCAGCATTCAATACACCACTATGGATCCGCTCCCGTCTCCCTACGAAAAGGCCATCCATAGCACTCACACTTATCTTGTGAGTTTTAGAGTATCCACTTTCACTTGTCTATGAACTGTTATAGGCAACCCAGAAGTCCTTTACCACGGACACGGCTATTCGAATAGATGATGTTAACCCCGCAGGGGTGTACTTCTTCACACATGCTCTCGCCACTTACCACCATGTACACGTCATGTATCTCGGCAACCTTCAAGCGGAAGCCTGGCGAGGGAGTCGGCCATGACCTGACTAACCACACAAGTCTCTAGTACAGGTTTATCGCCTATTCGGGTTCCATCCGCGAGGAGATTTGGCTGGAGTTTCGCTCACAGCCCCAAACGATGTGTGCAGGGTTCGCGAGACACCAAACGGGCGCCCGGTACACCGTGCCACGGTGTATCTACCGCATCATAGCCCACCGCTAGGGTCAGCGCTACACACGGCCACCAACACATATCCTACAAACACCAAAAACTAGTTGCAACTCATGGACAGAGGGCAAGGGCGGTTAATAAGTCGAGAGGGTCCATTGGTTTCGGGCCCAATGCGTGGTAGTACTTGTTTCATGGATCACAAATACAGAACTCGGTTCTCGAGGACGGCTTCAATGAGACAACCCATCATGTACTCCTACATGGCCTCTCACCGCTACCTTTACCAAATCGTGTTCACACACTTAGCTCACACACAGTAGGACATGTTCATCACCATTCCAATTCATTCCCGATGAATCAGGCCCGACTCAACTCTAAGCAGTAGCAGGCATGACAACAAGCATGAATGAGTAGACACATCAGGGCTCAAACAACTCCTACTCATGCTAGTGGGTTTCATCTATTTACTGTGGCAATGACAGGTCATGCAGAGGATAAGGGGTTCAACTACCGCAGCAAGTAACAGTTGAATCGTTGTTGTCCTAATGCAGTAAAAGAGAGCAGGAGCGAGAGAGTGGGATTGTATCGGAATGAACAAGGGGGTTTTGCTTGCCTGACACTTCCGAAGATAGTATAGTTCTCCATCGGTGTCATTGATCACATCATCGAAGCAACGTCTATTGAGAGGGGACAATTATCGGCAACAGAGAGGAAACACAATCAATGCAATGCAACAATATGATGCATGAATGTGACATGGCAATATGCTGTGATTTGAGCTAATGCAGCTAGCAACAATTTAAATGGAGTTGGTTTGAACACTAGATTCAAATTTGAACTTCACATGAGGCATTTCAAATACCATTGATTCAAATTCTCATATACAGTGGCTGTAAGTTGTTCAAACATGCATGAGAACGCCATAAACAGATTCTTCATATTTTTTTGATAATTTTCCATATAAAAATTATTTCATTTGGAGTTACGGTTGGATTTCTATCATTTTTGGAAGTTTAGGGGATTTTCTAAAAATAAATAAATCATTTAGATCTATTTAAAATACAGAAAAGCAGTTACTGCGCCAGCCTTGCATCATGCTAACGTCATCTGGTCAACAGACGCGGTCCAGGTCAAACCTGACCAGTGGGACCCGTGTGTCAGTGACTAACTAAACTAGCCTAGTTTAATTAGCACTAACCTAGGTTAAACTAATTAAGTTTAAACCTAAACTAGATTAGTTAGTCAGGCTAGGCCCGCATGTTAGTAGCTAAGCTAAATTAGCTAGGATTAGTTAATCCTAATCTAGGTTAGTTAGCAGGGAGGCCCCACCTGTCATTGAGCCAGGGGAGTTCAAACCCCTTGGTCAACTTGGGCTAACGCGCCGGCGTTTAGCCGCCGATGGCAACAGACGCGGCGGAGGGCGCGGGGTTGCTCCTCTGGCGCCCAATCGAGCAGCGGATGTCACGCGCAGGGAGCTAGGGCTCGCCCGCATCCAGGGAGGCATGCGGCAACAGCGGGGACGGCCGGAGCTCCCTGGAAACGAGCTCGGGGCGGTGCTGGCGTTCAGGTGTTTGTGGCTATGGGGCTGTCGTGGCCGTGGTAGCGCGTTCATGGCACATACAATAGCTACGTGAGGAGGAGAGCATGTTGGACACGACGCCCGGGCCATTTGGTCACCGGGGCCACGTCGGCGGCGGGCGCAAGTGGCGGCGGGTGCGGTCAAGCTTGGTGCGGTCGCTACGGCATGCGATGAAGAGAACGGAGAGGGGGGGAACGGCCAGTAGCTCACCACGGTCACGACGAGCGGGTCGGCGAGGTCGGGGAGTAGCTGATGAAGACGGGAGGTCGCCGGCGATCTCGGCAGCCTAACGATGAAGACGAGGTCGGGGCGGCGTTTTGGGGCATCCGGCGTCGAGCGAGTCTACGAGGAGGACAAGGGCGTCGAGGTGGAGGTCATGGACACGTCGGCGAGGCGTGGTAGGGCCGGTGGCTACGGCGTTACGACGGCGCGGCTGCGGCTGTGCTCGGGCTCGAGAGGGAGAGGGAGCAGAGGAGGGGGAAGAGGTCGGGAGAGAGTGAGAGGCGGTCGGGGAGGCTGCGTGGCGTGCACGGAGGCATCCAGGGCATCGGCAGCAAGCAGGAGCTGGCAAGGCGCGTGCCGGCACGCGGCGACCACGCGCGCTTCGTCCTCCTGGCAAGAGGAGAACGATGACTGGCCACTGGGCCAGTTGGGCCGGTTGGGCTGTCACAGTGCCGGGCCGGTTGGGGCGCTAGGTGGGCTGCGGTAAGTGCCAGGTAGGTTTATGATTCCCTGTTTCCTTTTTGTTTTGTTTGTTTTTATTTATGTATTTGCCACTGATTCCAAATTCAAAACAATTTCAAACCAGTGCCAAACTTTCTGTAAATATTTATGTGGCTTACATAGGTTTTTACAAAGGCACACAAATATTTCATAGGCATTTGAGGATACATTCCATATACTAGGCATATAAATTCAAATTCAAATACAATAGTGTTTTAAATTCAGTGCCCAAAATATTCCTCAAAAATGTTCACTATTTTTGGTTCGGTCTCAAAGCCATGCCAAAAATTATCAAACATTTATGAAGGCATTTTGGAAACAATGAATGCAATTTAAAGGGTTCTTGCCCTTTCTTTTAAAATGATTTCTGAGGCTCTCACTTTCCTCAGTTCAACTTTCAGAATTTAGACATGATGCACACATGAAGCTAGCTTAGTGCAAAACCAGAAGCTAGGGATGTGACAACTCAGCCCCACTAAATAGGAATCTCGTCCCGAGATTCTAGACGTGAGGTAAGAAGACAAAAGGACACAAGCTAACACAATCTTCATGATCCAGATGTCTTTCTCGAGGGTGTTGGTTCATTGCATCACCTTGATCTCGACGTCTTGCTTTGAGAACTACATCCAACATGACAACGAGTAGAAAGGGAAATGTTAGAAGAATCAATCTTCCTGAGGTTCGAGCAACTTAGGATCATCTCATGGAGCGAGACGCTGAAACATCTCTCGAGCTGAGACACGGAGCATACGTCTAGAGGGATGGAGTGAAACACATGACAAAGGATCACTAGGTAGGCAACAATTCCACATCTAAGAGGGTGGTGAACGGTTGCCAACGTAGCAAGGAGTTGAGTTTCCAAGACACCGAAATGAGACATCTTGGAGGAGGGTGACCTGTGGAATCATCCCTTAAGTGGCAAAAAGAATTACTTTTGATTTAGAGAACATTGAAATTCTCTATACCAACCTGAGGCAATTCACCAACAATCGTTTGGCGGGGTATGAAAGGATGGCATATCCGGATTCGAATGGATGATTTGGACTACCTTGTTGAAGACAACACGATGGATGCTTTTGCTTATCATCAAAAATGGATGGGACGCATGGTAGACTGACACAATGGCGGGTGCAAGCTGGGAACAAAATGCAAATACTGGGAATGATTCTAGTGACTGGGGAAAAACTCAACAGACGAGAGTGATTCCCCTGTTTGAATGGTTATGGCATAACCGAGGAAACCAAGAGCACAACGACCCCTGAGGAACAACTTCTAGAATAAGTTGCACTATATCCTCATGGAGAAGATGGTCAAATAGCTCAATTAAGATACTACCACGATAGATCTCCCAGCTAGGTGTGCGGGCCAGAACATCAACCTTGTCGGGACCTACATCATAAATCTTGGAATAGCTCCAACCATCATATCTGCCTGAGATTCAGATCTGGTTGGTAACAGGATATTTCAGACAACATGTCCGGAAAGAAAGTTTGCAACACAAACCGATGAGACGATGTTGCGAGATTCTCGGGATTTGAACTACGATAGTAAACTCCAAAACATGAGCGGGTTCTGCTACACACATGTGAACACGTTGTCCAAGACAAGAATGGCCACATAGTAGTCTTATAATGAAACACTATCGAGTTCAGGTGGGGAACCATCATCGAGGATATCAAAGTCCTTGCATAAGGCATGCTCTTAAGAAGGAACTTCTCCTTGAACAATTCAATCAGTGGCTTGGTGTGTTGGGAATACATATAGAAGGAAGGTTGCAGGTCTCCAGACCACAAAATACTTTGCACATATGCATGACTGACTTGGGATGGTTTCAGAGGAAGCAAAACAAACCTTTGTCAAATTCACGGCGGCCACTTGCATCAAGTGCACGTGAATTAGAGGAAGTATCTTCTTTCATCCAAACATATACCTCATGAACGGGACACGAGGGCAACACTTACAAAGTTTCCAACACTAGCTTAATGTTCAACATAATTCATGGAAAGGATAAGGATGTTGTCGATGGGCTCAACAACAATTCATCCATGTTTCCATATATATGGAATCCCACAACTATGTGAACGAGATGATAGCATTGGTCAGACCCAAAAGATATAATGGTGTATGCTCGAGGGATCAACCACGAATAAGACAACATTATGAACATCGTTGGTTCTGATTTGATTTGATAATAGCCCATACTCAAATCAAAGTTTGATACGACAATAGGTCCAACAACTGATCACAGGGACCAATCGATGAAGACATTATCTATCTTCAACACACGCAAATATATCCCTTGAGATGAACTAAGCTAGCAAGGTTTTAACTTGCAACTCTCCAAGTAATTGATTAGCTTAACCAACTAGCTCAGGGGGTAACCGACACAGATTCTTGGAGAATGGCTGGTTTGCAAGAAACCAACTTGATCACGAACTCCACATAGCGGTCAGGTGACAACCTGGTAATACTTCCGAGAAGATATTCGGAAAATCACGAACCACCGACATGATACTAAGCTTGAGATCAATCTTGCTCTTCAAGGCAAGACGATATGATCAAAAGAGCAAGGGTTTGGCAAAATCCTAACCCGTTGATCGAAGAGTGCACCAGGAAATAAGGACTAGGTAGCACGATCAACCTTAGGGTGATGATTCAATAATCAGCACACTAAGAATGATATTAATGTCCATTAACTACCAAGCAAAGGGTTGCTAGGAGTATTGATTTCACACATCACGATTCACTTGTCGGTATTCCAGTTGCGACAGCACGACACCGAGGAATGAATAATGATGGCGAGAAGTATCACTACGTCAAGAATTCATAAGGGAAGGTGCAATTCTCATGACATTCCTGACCTAAAGTGGATAATACTTCAGGGTAGAACAGACCAATAGCTTGATTACATTTGATCTGTGAAATACAACTACTTTGACCCAATCCTAGATATGGATGAGGTACTGGAGTTTGTTTCTCCTAGTCATTCTGAAATAGAACGGCTCGACGGACCACAAGAATAATAGGCACCGATGAACGAATGATCACATACTCTTGACTATCAATTGATAGATGAAGGTCGGAATATAACGGAAGGGGGACAACTCAAAGGAACATATAGCTTTCTGAGTTGTGGATGCATAGATTAGTATGTCGAACGAGTTCAACATATTTCTTCCGAATAACCCATGCAGAAAGGTAGGGTTGGCAGAGTCACAACATAGAATGGAGAACTCATCAGGAGCACTCTGGTCGTGACCTTTTGGTTCAAAAGAACTCCTCCCAAGATTGGTTCATGATAATTGGAAGAAGGATGTACCACGAACCTTGAGGACTATCGCAAAGGTTACCAATATCCTAAAGGAACTAGCAACATTATCAACATGAGGTAAGTAGGGTGGATCTCGGGTTCAAGAACCCATGAATAGAATACCTACTACTACATGGCATCACGGGATGCTTTCAAGAATAATGGCCAGAATCACACACTGGGGATACAAAACATGGCTAGATCACTAGGTGACTCCCTTAAAGACCTAGGGCCATAAAAATAGCTCCAACATATATGTCGAGGAAATAGAGTACCTCAACTCACTGATTAGTGTGATTAATCTGGCCCAATGGACATCAGGAATAGGAGGAAGGGGTTTGCAATTGCATCAGACTATTTGGAGACCTGGGATGACTCGGATAGAATAACGGCTGTAAATGCTCAAAAGATTTGAGACATCCTACAAAATGGTAGCATAACCACTCAACAACACAATATCAAGGTTTTGACGCAAGCTATGAACATATGGAAGTAGTAGGAACTGAACTGAGGCTTAAACTCAACAATCCTAGGCAACTACGGTTTAGTAACACGTCTTCCTGATTGATAGATGAGAAGTCCTAGTTCTTAATCCCCGTAGAAAAGAAGAGGTTGACTCAGATCAGAAGGACATAAGGTAAAGGAGTAAAAGAGCCTTATGTTCCCTTCCACAATCAATTCCCCTACATAACTAAAGCATTTCTAGACACAACTTCGACCGGTATGGCTTGGTAATCCTACAGGTAGTCAGGCTCTGATACCAAAGCTGTCAGGACCCCGATTCCAAGTCGCATCGATCTAGCCGGTAACACCTCATATCACATTGCGGCCTCACGCACGGTATCCCCACAGGTGTCGCCTTACCATGGCCCGGGACCGTTTGCGCCTTTTGGCTCACGTATATGATAGTGTCGCTAGCATCCATATGACAGAGAACCCGGGCCGACATGGCTAGTTGTGAACCCAAAGCGGCACTAACCTATGGGGACAGGCGTACATGAATCACATCGAGCATGTCGGTCAGCAGCGTGTGAATCCGGGTTGTAGCACTGGGCTAACAGGACTCCGGGAACCTGGGCCGTAGCAGGCTAGGTAGGACTCCGGATGTCACCGCGTGATATTTCCCTGAAGGGACAGACACAGGAACGAACTGAAACACATGCCGGCCAGTCAGGTGTCCTGAGCAGTAGTGCTGGGCTAACAGGACTCCGGTGAACCGGGCTGTAGCGGACTACTATGGCTCATGGAAGCACTAGACTACATTTCCCCATAGGAGAGGTTGCCAAGGATAAACAACTAGATTGTCGGATCCCACACATACCAAGCATTTCAATCATACACACAATATGCTCGATATGTGTAAATACAACATGGCATCACAACATAACTCTACGACTCAAGTATTTATTCATTAGGCTCCGAGGAGCGAGATATTACAAACATGGGTCTCATGACCCAACAATCATAGCAAACAATCAAAGCACATGCGGATGCTTAACATGTCTGAGTACAGACATCTACAAATGAAAAAGGCTAAGAAGCCTGACTATCTACCAGATCGTGCTGAGGGCAGAAGATCGTAGCTGAGGTATCAAGCTAAACGTCAAAGTCCACGTGGTACTACTAGCGAGACTGAAGTCTCTCTGCAAAACATAAATTAAGCAAACGTGAGTACAAATGTACCCAGCAAGACTTACATCAGAGATAACTACATATGCATTGGTATCAACAAAGGGGTAGTGGAGTTTAACTGCAGCAAGCCAGCTTTGACTCAGTGGCTAACCTGAACAACGACAGCAAGCAACTCTTTGAGGTGGCGCACACGAGTCCACATATTCACCATTCAATAGATCACTATGGATCTGCTCCTGTCTCCCTACGAGAAGGCCATCCATAGCACTCAAACAACTCCTACTCATGCTAGTGGGTTTCATCTATTTACTGAGGCAATGACAGGTCATGCAGAGGATAAGGGGTTCAACTACCGCAGCAAGTAAGAGTTGAATCGTTGTTGTCCTAATGCAGTAAAAGAGAGCAGCAGTGAGAGAGTGGGATTGTATCAGAATGAACAAGGGGGTTTTGCTTGCCTGACACTTCCGAAGATAGTATAGTTCTCCATCGGTGTCATCAATCACATCATCGAAGCAACGTCTATTGAGAGGGGACAATTACCGGAAACAGAGAGGAAACACAATCAATGCAATGCAACAATATGATGCATGAATGTGACATGGCAATATGCTGTGATTTGAGCTAATGTAGCTGGTAACGATTTAAATGGAGTTGGTTTGAACACTAGATTCAAATTTGAACTCCACATGAGGCATTTCAAATACCATTGATTCAAATTGTCATATACAGTGGCTATAAGTTGTTCAAACATTCATGAGAATGCCATAAACAGATTCTTCATATTTTTCTGATAATTTTCCATATATAAATTATTTCAATTGGAGTTATGGTTGGATTTCTATGATTTTTGGAAGTTTAGGGGATTTTCTGAAAATAAATAAATCATTTAGATCTATTTAAAATACAGAAAAGCAGTTACTGCGTCAGCCTTGCATCATGCTGACGTCATCTGGTCAACAGACGCGGTCCAGGTCAAACCTGACCAGTGGGACCCGTGTGTCTGTGACTAACTAAACTAACCTAGTTTAATTAGCACTAACCTAGGTTAAACTAATTAAGTTTAAACCTAAACTAGATTAGTTAGCCGGGCTGGGCCCGCATGTCAGTAGCTAAACTAAATTAGCTAGGATTAGTTAATCCTAATCTAGGTTAGTTAGCAGGGCGGCCCCACCTGTCATTGAGCCAGGGGAGGTCAAACCCCTTGGCCAACTGGGTCTAACGCGTCGGCATTTAGCCGGCAGCGGCAGCAGACGCGGCGGAGGGCGCGGGATTGCTTCTCCGGCGCCCAATCGAGCAGCGGAGGGCACGCGCGGGGATCTAGGGCTCGCTCGCATCCAGGGCGTCATGCGGCAGCAGTGGGGACGGCCGGAGCTCGCAGGAAACGAGCTTGGGGCGGCGCCGGCGTTCAGGTGTTTGTGGCTACGGGGCTGCAGTGGCCGTGGTAGCGTGTTCATGGCACCTATAGCAGCTACGCGAGGCGGCGAGCATGTTGGACACGATGCCCGGGCCATTTGGTTGTTGGGGCTACATCGGCGGTGGGCGCAAGCGGCGGTGGGTGCGGTCAAGGTTGGTGCGGCCGCTACGGCATGCGAGGAAGAGAACGGAGAGGGGGGGAACGGCCAGCAGCTCACCACGGTCACGACGAGCGGGTCGGCGAGGTCGGGGAGGAGCTGATGAAGACGGGAGGTCACCGGCGATCTCGGCAGCCGAACGATGAAGACGAGGTCGGGGGCGGCGTTTTGGGGCATCCAGCGTCGAGCGAGTCTACGAGGAGGACGAGGGCGTTGAGGCGGAGGTCATGGAAACATCGGCGAGGCACGGTAGGGCCGGTGGCTGCGGCGTTACGATGGCACGCCTGTGGCTGTGCTCGGGCTCGAGAGGGAGAGGGAGCAGAGGAGGGGGAAGAGGTCAGGAGAGAGTGAGAGGCGGTCGGGGAGGCTGCGTGGCGTGCACGGAGGCATCCAGGGCGTCGGCGGCAAGCAGAAGCTGGCGAGGCGCGTGCCGGTGCGCGGCGACCATGCGCGCTGCATCCTCCTGGCAAGAGGGGAACGATGACTGGCCACTGGGCCAGTCCGGCCGGTTGGGCTGTCACAGTGCCAGGCCGGTTGGGGCGCTAGGTGGGCTGCGGTAAGTGCCAGGTAGATTTATGATTCCCTGTTTCCTTTTTGTTTTGTTTGTTTTTTATTTATGTATTTGCCACTGATTCCAAATTCAAAACAATTTCAAACCAGTGCCAAACTTTTTGTAAATATTTATGTGGCTTAGATTGGTTTTTACAAAGGCACACAAATATTTCAGAGGCATTTGAGGATACATTCCATATACTAGGAATATAAATTCAAATTTAAATACAATAGTGGTTTAAATTCGGTGCCCAAAAAATTCCTCAAAAATGTTCACTATTTTTGGTTGGGTCTCAAAGCCATGCCAAAAATTATCAAACATTTATGAAGGAATTTTGGAAACAATGAATGCAATTTAAAGGGTTCTTGCCCTTCTTTTAAAATGATTTCTGAGGCTCTCACTTTCCTCATTTCAACTTTCAGAATTTAGACATGATGCACACATGAAGCTAGCTTAGTGCAAAACCAGAAGCTAGGGATGTGACAAAAGGAATATCAAACAAAATCCAAATGGAATGAAGCCTTCGGGAGAGTTATTTTTGGAACAAACGTGATCCAGGGGACTTGGAGTAGACGTCAAGAAAGAAGCGAGGCGACCACGAGGCAGGGAGGCACGCCTGCCCCCTGGGCGCCCCCCACCCTCATGGGCCCCTCGCAGCTCCACGGACCTACTTCTTCCACCGATATATATCCATATACCCCGAAAACATCCAGGAGCACCACGAAACCCTATTTCCACCGCCGCAACCTTCTGTACCCAAGAGATCCCATCTTGTGGCCTTTTCCGGAGCTCCGTCGAAGGGGGAATCGATCACGGAGGGCTCCTACGTCAACACCATAGCCTCTCCGATGATGTGTGAGTAGTTTACCACAGACCTTCGGGTCCATAGTTATTAGCTAGATGGCTTCTTCTCTCTCTTTGGATCTCAATACAAAATTCTCCTTGATCTTCTTGGAGATCTTTTCGATGTTATTCTTTTTGCAGTGTGTTTCTCGAGATCCGATATATTGTGGGTTTATGATCAAATTTATCTATGAAAAATATTTGATTCTTCTTTGAAATCTTTTATGTATGATTGGTTATCTTTGCAAGTCTCTTCAAATTATCAGTTTGGTTTGGCCTACTAGATTGGTCTTTCTTGCAATGGGAGAAGTACTTAGCTTTGGGTTCAATCTTGCGGTGTCCTTTCCCAGTGACAGCAGGGGCAGCAAGGCACGTATTGTATTGTATTGTTGCCATCGAGGATAAAAGATGGGGTTTATATCATATTGCTTGACTTTATCCCTCTACATCATGTCATCTTTCCTAATGCGTCTCTGTTCTTATGAACTTAATACTCTAGATGCATGTTGTATAGCGGTCGATGTGTGGAGTAATAGTAGTAGATGCACAATCGTTTCGGTCTACTTGTCGCGGACGTGATGCCTATATATAATGATCATTCCTAGATATTCTCATAATTATGCACTTTTCTATCAATTGCACGACAGTAATTTGTTCACCCACCGTAATACTTATGCTATCGTGAGATAAGCCACTAGAGAAACCTATGGCCCCCGGGTCTATCTTTTATCATATAAGTTTCCAATCTATTTTGCAATCTTTACTGTCAATCTGTATCATAAAAATACCAAAAATATTTATCTTATTATCTTTATCAGATCTTACTCTCGTAAGTGACCGTGAAGGGATTGACAACCCCTTTATCACGTTGGTTGCGAGGTTCTTATTTGTTTGTGTAGGTACGAGGGACTTGCGTGTAGTCTCCTACTGGATTGATACCTTGGTTCTCAAAAACCGAGGGAAATATTTACGCTACTTTGCTGCATCACCCTTTCCTCTTTAAGGGAAAACCAACGCAGTGCTCAAGAGGAAGCATGTAGCGCCTTGTATTTCATACTCGATCACTCAAACCGGTAGAATGCGATTCTATGTGTAACTTTGTTTTGCAGGTTTGATGTGAATAGTATGGCTCATGTGTATGTGATGCATGTGTGTAAATTATACATGGCCTGCGTGTCATGTTTGTCAGTCGGCAAGAGCCAAAGTGATGTCATTATATTGTATAACAACATACGTGTCGACTTGTGACTCTATGTAAAATTCATTACTAGTTGTAGTAGTTGATAATAGAGGTCAGGTTGGTGGTTTGCCGTCCTGGCGTGACAAACAAGATGGAGCTCCTAGATGGTCATCGGAGTCGGAGCCGACCTGGAAGAACATCCATGAAGGAGCCATACTATTTCACAACATATTTTTTATTTGTGATTGTTATGCTTCTTGTTCTCTATGCATGTTAGAATGATAGAAAGATCCCTCGTTAATATCAAGAAATTTGCCATTCCTGATGTTGCACCTTCGCACGTCATGTACGTCTAGTAGTGGGGGCTCATAAAATTGGGGTGCTGCTAGGTGTCCTTGAACTAAAGGGTTCGTGTTGGACACGGACATGCACTGCATCAGGTTAACTTGACAATGCTATCAAAACGGTTTTGGGCCTAGTGGCAAAGAAGGTTGGAGGCCGGGGTATGAGATACCTTCCCGACTGACAGGAGTCGTATAGAGATACGATTAGCAAGGAGAGGCATGTTGTCTAGCAGTGGTGCTAAAGCTCACTAGTCACATGTGCTAGTCAGATCCTGAATCACTGAGAGTTCGCAGAGGGATGGAAACTTCAGTGGGAGTATTTATATTTAAGGCCTGAATTACTCTACATAAATACATTGCTTAGTGATTGCATATTTTCTGTTGTATATCAATGGCACCACCTGCTCAACCCAACTTTGCATTGAAATCAATTCTGGAAAAGGATAAACTGAATGGAACAAACTTTACCACCTGGTATAGAAATTTGAGAATTGTTCTCAAGCATGATAAAAAGGAACATGTTCTAGAGGATCCACTTCTAGAGGAACCTGCCGATAATGCTAATACCACAACTAAGAATGCCTACCAGAAACTCATTGATGAATCAACGGAGATCAGATGTCTGATGCTGGCTTGTATGGAGCCCGATTTGCAACAGCATTTCGAAAATGTTGAGGCTTACAATATGATCGAAAGCCTCAACAGCATGTTTCAGACACAGGCTAGGACCGAAAGGTTCAACGTCTGGTGATCTTTGATGGATTCCAAGCTGAAGGAAGGTGATCCACTGAGCCCACATGTGATCAAGATGATCGGATATGTGCAAGCTTTGGATCGTTTGGGCTTCCCGCTCTTGGATGAGCTGGCTACTGATGCAGTTCTAGGTTCTCTTCCGCCTAGCTATGGGACGTTCATCTCAAACTATCATATGCATGGCATGTATAAGAAGGTCACTGAATTGCATGAGATGCTCAAAGTGGCATAGCAGGATATTAAGAAAGGTACACATCAAGTGTCGATGGTGTAGAAATCGGCTAAGTTCAAGAGTTGGTCCAAGAAAATGGCTAAGGCAAAGGGCACGGAGACAGTAACCTCCGCTGCTGCGCCGAAGTCTGGACCGGACTCGAAGACGATTTGCTACGATTGCAAGGAGACCGGTCACTGGAAGAGGAACTGTAGCAAGTGGCTAGCAGAGCATGGCAAGAAGGCCGGAAATGCTTCTTCGGGGCAAAGGTACACTTGTTGCATATGTTATAGACATTTACCTGGCTGACATACCTAGCAGCTCTTGGGTATATGATACCGGATCGGTTGTTCATATTTGCAACTCGATGCAGGGGCTGGTAAGAACTAGGCATATGTCACAAGGGGAGATTGACATCAGGGTCGGCAACAAAGAAAGAGTTGCTGCGTTGGAGGTCGGCACGATGCAGCTCCAGCTTCCTTCTGGATTTATTTTGGAATTGAATAATTGTTATTACACTCCTGCACTTAGTCGAAACATTATCTCTGCCTCATGTTTGATGAGTCAGGGTTATGAATTCAATTTAAAGGACAATGGTTGTTCGTTTTATTTGAATGGTATGTTCCACGGCTATGCACCCATTGTTGATGGGCTATTTATATTGAATCTAGAACAGGAACGGGTCTATAACATGAATGTCAAGAGGCATAAGCCTAATGAGATAAATCCGACATACTTCAGGCATTGCCGGCTTGGACACATTAGTCTGAAACGCATGAAGAAGCTCCATGATGGTGGGCTCCTAACTTTGTCCGACTTTGAGTCGTTCGAGACATGTGAATCATGCTTGCTCGGCAAGATGACTAAGTCTCCTTTTGCAAAGAGTTGCGAGAGGGCATCCGAGCTATTGGAACTTGTACATAGTGATGTGTGTGGTCCAATGAGCACAACTGTCAGAGGTGGCTATCAGTACTTCGTGACTTTTACCGACGACTTGAGTAGATATGGATATATCTATTTGATGAGGCACAAGTCGGAAAGTTTTGAAAAGTTCAAAGAGTTTCAGAACGAGGTTGAGAATCAGCTCGACAAGACTATAAAACTTCTACGACTAGATCGGGGAGGTGAGTACATGAGCCAGGAGTTTGATGATCATCTGAAAAGCCAAGGT
Source organism: Triticum monococcum (assembly GCA_034509565.1). NCBI lineage: Eukaryota > Viridiplantae > Streptophyta > Magnoliopsida > Poales > Poaceae > Triticum > Triticum monococcum. The sequence continues at coordinate 578,879,694 of CM067847.1, forward strand.
ATAGTACCTCAACTCACAGCCCCGGGTACACCACTGAGAAACGACATGTCAGAACGGAGGAATAAGACCTTGTTGGACATGGTCCGTTCAATGATGAGAAAATCGGATTTACCCTTGTCATTCTAGGGATACGCTCTAGAAACTGCAGCTTTCAAACTTAACAGGGTACCATCAAAATCCGTAGACAAGACACCATATGAGATGTGGACCGGGAAGAGTCCCACTTTGTCGTTTCTAAAGATTTGGTGTTGTGAAGCAGTCAAGTGAGTTATGCCAGACAAGCTTACACCCAAGTCGGATAAATGCATATTCGTGGGATATCCGAGGGAAACCTTGGGATATAGCTTCTACAACCGGGAACATAACAAAGTGTTTGTTGCTCGGAATGGGGTTTTCCTTGAGAAAGAGTTTCTTAGTCGGGAGGCCAGTGGGAGGACGGTCCGACTCGAAGAAATTTGAGTACCACTTGGGGACGACTCGGCAGGTGATGAGATCATACGGGAGTCAGTCAGGGAACCCGTAGTGGAAGCGGCACCGGAACCATGGAGGTCAGAAAAATTGCACAGAGTGCGTGATGTATTGTTGCTAGAAAGCGACGAGCCGTCCGCGTATGCGGAAGCGATGGTGAGCCCGGATTCCGAGGCATGGCTAGAGGCCATGAGATCTGAGTTAAAGTCCATGGATGAAAATCAAGTATGGGACTTGGTTGATCCGCCGCCTGGCGTAAAGGCCATTGGCTACAAATGGGTCTTTAAGAAGAAAACCGATGTGGATGGAAATGTTCAGATCCACAAAGCTTGGCTTGTCGCTAAAGGCTATGGACAATTGCAAGGAATTGACTATGACGGGACTTACTCACCGGTAGCGAAGCTGAAGTCGGTGAGGATCGTACTAGCTATAGCTGCATATTTCGATTATGAGATATGGCAAATAGATGTCAAAACGGCTTTCCTTCATGGAAATTTAACCGAGGACGTGTATATGATACATCCCGAGGGTTTTGTCGATCCGACTAGCACTAGTAAAGTATGCAAGCTCAAGAGATCCATTTATGGGTTGAGGCATGCATCTCGGAGTTGGAACATTCGTTTTGATGAGGTTCGTCACTGGTCTCAGTTTTATCAAAAGCGATGAGGACGCTTGTTTATACGAGCCGTTAAGTGGGAGGTCGATTGTGTTTTTGATCTTGTATGTGGATGACATACTACTGACTGAAAATGTTGTTTCGATGCTGAACTCGATCAAGGAGTCATTGAATGGCAAGTTTTCAATGAAGGACCTTGGTGAGGCAGTTTACATTTTAGGCATCAAGATCTATAGACATAGACTGAGGAGGCTGCTCGGCTTGAGCCAAAGCACGTACATAGAAAAAGTGTTGAAGCGGTTCAATATGAGTGAGGCCAAGAAAGGGTTCTTGCCCGTCTCACATGGTATAAGGGTAAGCGACACTCAGAGTCCTTCGACATGTGATGAGCGAAGCAGGATGAGTAGGATTTCGTATGCCTCGACAATTGGATCCATCATGTATGCCATGATATGTACACGGCCTGATGTTGCTTTTGCAATAATCCTAACAAGTAGATACCAGGCCAACCCAGATGAGAGTCACTGGTCAGCGGTAAAGACTATTTTGAAGTACTTGAAAAAGACTAAAGAGATGTTCCTAGTTTATGGAGGTGAGGAAGAGCTCGTCGTAGGAGGTTACGCCGATGCTAATTTCCAAACCAACAGAGATGATTGTCGATCACACTTCGGATTCGTGTATGTCATGAACGAAGGAGCAATGAGCTGGATGAGTTCCAAGCAAGATACGGTGGCCGATTCTACCACAGAAGTCGAATACATTGCGGCTTGTGAAGCTGCAAAGGAAGGTGTTTGGATTCGGAACTTTCTGGATGATCTTGGTATTTTCCCAGCCTCGGTAAAACCGTTGGACCTTTATTGTGATAATTCTAGTGCCATTGCACAAGCCAAGGAGCCGAGGGATCACCACAAGACGAGGCACATAGATGAGAAATATCACCTGATACGAAAGATCGTAAAGAATGGTGATGTCGAGTTATATAAAATTCACCCAGATGCAAATGTTGCAGTTCCCTTGACTAAGCCGCTTCCACAATCCAAGCATGAGGGGCACGTTAGTGCAAGTGGGGGACTGTTGGAGATATGCCCTAGAGGCAATCATGTATGATGATATTTCCTATGTGTTTATGAATAAAGATAGTCCTTGGACATTATCAATGATGTGTATCAGAAAGTACGTGACTTGTTTGTGGGGCTATGCATTATATGATGAACGTCCTAAAAGGTCCCAAGTCAAAAGGGCTATGTGGACACGGAGCCGACTAGACTAGCATATAACACAGTCGATGGCTTGGTCTCACTAGCCATGGAGCATTGGATGCTAACCGGATAATATGGACTCGAAAGGATCTAGTCAGATTCAACGTAGTTGGATCTGAGTGGAGTTAAGGTCCGAGGGATTTTCCCCTCCGATCAAGAGAGATATACTCTGGGGGCCCTCGTCTGATCTGACCAAGATAAGCATGGCCATGTGATTAGGATTATGAGATAATCCGGTTTGTGGTCGATATCGCTGGAATGAGAAAGAGGTTGGGCTAGCACAATGATGACATATTCGCCTTGAGCCCGACAACATATATCATGTGGCAAAAAGAATGGAAGTATGATGTATAGGTTCGCCTAACTAGCTTCATAGTCTGCTTGGTGGTCGGCATGCCTTCCTAGGGGCTGCTACCACCCATGCAGTCCAGAGGTGATCCAAACTACGACCAAGCCGACTTGAACCTAAGGGGTCGCGCGCTTAAGGGAAGGAACCTACGAGGTCGAATCCGAGGACACTGGTCGGATGTGATCCGAGCTGTGTTCAGATTCTGGCTGAGGAGACTTATGGGCTTTAGGGTCCATGCGAGGCCCAAGTGTTGAGCCCACGACGGACGCCTCTATAAAGTGGGGGTGCGGCACACTCATGCGATTGATTGCTTCGGTGTTGTCACTAGGTTTTGCATGTGTTAGGAGTAGCCACCTCCACTCGCCGCCAACTGTGTGATCGGACATAGCAATCCTCCGCACGGTGTTCCTCCTAGACACGTGGATACTGTTAGTGGAGGTGCACCTACGCTGCTCTGGCGAACCTATACGTGGGAACCGACGACCGTCTGTTCGAGGGAGATCGGACGAGGAGGAGATGATTCACGTGGACGCGCTGCCTTAACTCTTCTTCCGTTGCACGACACTGAGCGTCTAGTGGTAATAATCTATGATCCGTCTCTCGTAGCATGTTCTTGGTTGTTCTGCGGGTAGGAAAATTTTAATTTGCAGTCGACGCACCCTACCGTAGAACCCAACAATAAGGATTATGAATTCTCTCCTGACCCAGAGTTAATTACTTTGGTTGAATCTGATCCTTTCCATGGCTATGAAACTGAAACTGTTGTGGCACATCTTACTAAATTAAATGATATGTCCACCCTATTTGCTCATGATGAGAAAATTCGCTACTATTATATTCTCAAGTTATTTACACTATCATTAAAGGATAATGCTAAGATATGGTACAATACTCTTGCTCCTGGTTGTGTGTGTAGTCCCCGGGATATGATTTATTACTTCTCTGAAAAATATTTTCCTGCTCATAAGAAACAAGTTGCCTTACAGGAAATATTTAATTTTGTCCTAATTGAAGAAGAGAGTATCCCACAAGCTTGGGGAGGCTTCTCCAATTGCTTAATGATTTGCTTGATCATCCACTTAAGAAAAATTAAATACCTAATATCTTCTATAATGGACTAACCGATGCTTCTAGGGACTTCCTAGATAGTTGTGCTAGTTGAGTTTTGAGGGAACGAACTGTTGAATAAGCTAATGAATTATTGAATAAGATATTGAAAAGTTATGATGATCAGACTCTTCCCGAACAACCGCCTAAACACACTCCAAAAAAGAGGGGTATCTTATTTCTCAGTCCTGAAGATATGCAAGAGGCAAAGAAATGTATGAAAGAAAAAGGTAATAAAGCAGAGGATGCTAAAAATTTACCTCCTACTGAAGAAATACATAGACTTGTTGCACCATCACAACAGGTGGTAGAGGTAAACTATTTAATGAAATTTTATGAAAATGGCATCCCTTATAATATGTATCCTAGTCAATGCCTTTATGAGTTTGATAACTACATTAGGAAACAAGATCGCTTCAATGAAAATGTTATGAAACAATTGAAATACAACTCTGATATGATTGCTCTCTTGAGTGACTTGTTATTTAGAATATCAACTGATGTTAGAGGTGTAGGAAAAGATGCCTCTATGGTTCATACTCAGTTAGAATAAGTTGCTAAATCTCAAAGGAAATTGCTTGATGAAATGAATAATAATATAAATGATCATGCTATTAGAGTAGTAACTAGAGGAGGTAGAATGACTCAGGAACCACTTTATCCTGAGGGACACCCTAAAAGAATTGAACAAGACTCTCAAGGAATGAACACTAGTGCACCTAGTTCTTCTAAAAAGCAAAAGAAAACCAACAGGACTTTGCATACCTCTAGTAAACCTGAGATAGAAAAACCTCCCGAAGTTAATAATAATGTCTCTATTTCTGATGTTGAAACTCAATCTGGTAATGAACATTCACCTAGTGGTAATGAAAAAGATAATTATGATGTTCATGAAGGCACTCAACCAAACAACGGTAAAGAACCAGATAATGATGTTGAAATAGAACCTGCTGTTGATATTGATAACCCACAACCTAAAAATAAAAGATATGATAAAAGATACTTTGTGGCTAGAAAACATGGTAAAGAAAAAGAAGCATGGGTTCAGAAACCCATGCCCTTTCCACCCAAACCAACTAAGAAGAAAAATGATGAAGAATTTGAATGCTTTGCTGAAATGCTTAGGCCAGTCTTTTTGCACACTCGCTTGACTGATATTTTAAAGATGGCCCCTTAGGTAAAATACATGAAAGACATCATCACTAATAGGAGAAACCACAATGCTAGCTAATTATTCTTCTAAAGATGGAGTACCTAAAAAACTTGGAGATCATGGAATACCAAGTATACCTTGCTCCATCAAAAGAAATTATGTTAATACTGCTTTGTGTGATTTAGGAGCTGGTGTTAGTGTTATGCCTTTCTCTTTATATAAAAGACTTGATTTGAATAACACATACTGAAATATCTTTGCAAATGGCTGATAAATCAACTGCTATACCTATCAGTATTTGTGAGGATGTGCCCATTGATGTTGCAAATGTTACTATCTTAACAGACTTTGTTATACTTGAGATGCCCGAGGACGACAACATGTCGATTATCCCTGGTAGACACTTTTTCAATACTACAGGGGCTGTTATTGATTGCAATAAAAGCAAGGTGACTTTTCATATTAATGGTAATGAGCATATGGTGCACTTTTCGAAGAAACAATTCCAAGTGAATGGTATTAATGTTATTAAAAAATCTCTGACCCTCACTATTGGAAGTTTTCAACTACCTCTACCTACTGCCAAAAAGAAATATGATATACTTATTGTTGGGGACATGCATATCCCCATTGAGGTAACCTAGTATTTTATGAAAGTTCTTTGGTTTCATGCTAATCGAAGGTGGTTGTTAATAAGACTTGATCAACCTTATTAATGGATCATTTTTGAGAGGTATGAAGTTAATGAATTTAGTAGGCACTACCTTCTGTCCTTATCTTTTGTTCTCTATTTTTCTTAGTTAAATAAAATAAAATGACATGTTTATCCTGTTTTCTGGATTTTCCATGCAATAAAAATGACCCAAAAATAAAAGTGCTCAGAATGCCCTGAAAATTTAACACAATTTTTTTCTGAATATTTCTGATTTTTTGATGCAAATAACATCAGAGGGGGAGTGCACCTGGTGACCACAAGACACCAAGGCGCGCCAGCACCCCCTTGGCGCGCCCTGGTGGGTTGTGGTCGCCACGTGGGTCCCCTCACTTATCCCTTTAGCCCATGTCATCTCCTTGTTGGGGAACGTAGCAGAAATTCAAAATTTTCTATGCATCACCAAGATCAATCTATGGAGTAATCTAGCAACGAGGGGAAGGATAGTGCATCTACATACCCTTGTAGATCGCTAAGCGGAAGCGTTCAATTGAACGGGGTTGATGGAGTCATACTCGTCGTGATCCAAATCACCGATGATCCTAGTGCCGAATGGACGGCACCTCCGCGTTCAACACACGTACAGCCCGGTGATGTCTCCTATGCCTTGATCCAGCAAGGGGTGGAGGAGAGGTTGGGGAAGACTCCATCCAGCAGCAGCATGACGGCATGGTGGTGAAGGAGGAGCGTGGCAATCCTGCAGGGCTTCGCCAAGCACCGCGGGAGAAGAGGAGAACTTGGGAGAGGGGGAGGGCTGCGCCAAGACTTGGGTGCGGCTGCCCTCCCAACCCCCACATATATATAGGGGCAAGGGAGAGGGGGGCCGGCCCCCTCAGATCCAATCTGAGGAGGGGGCGGCGGCCAAGGGGGGTTGCCTTGCCCCCCAAGGCAAGGGGGGCGCCCCCCCTTTAGGGTTCCCCCAAACCATAGGCGCATGGGCCCTAAGGGGGGAGGTGGCCAGCCCACTAAGGGGCTGGTCCCTCCCCACATACAGCCCATAGGGCCCTCCGGGGCAGGTGGACCCCCGGAACCCCTCCGGTGGTCCCGGTACAATATCGGTAACCCCCGAATTATTCCGGTGACCGTACCATGACTTCCCATATATAAATCTTTACCTCCGAACCATTCCGGAACTCCTCGTGACGTCCGGGATGTCATCCGGGACTCCGAACAACATTCGGTAACCACGTACATCTATTCCCTATAAACCTAGTGTCATCGAACCTTAAGTGTGTAGACCCTACGGGCTCGGGAGTCATGCAGACATGGCCGAGACAACTCTCCGGTCAATAACCAACAGCGAGATCTGGATACCCATGTTGGCTCCCACATACTCCACGATGATCTCATCGGATGAACCACGATGTCAAGGACTTAATCAATCCCGTATACAATTCCCTTCGTCTAGCGGTACGATACTTGCCCGAGATTCGATCGTTGGTATCCCGATGCCTGTTCAATCTCGTTACCGGCAAGTATCTTTACTCGTTACGTAACACATCATCCCGTGATCAACTCCTTGATCACATTGTGCACACTATGATGATGTCCTACCGAGTGGGCCCAGAGATACCTCTCCATTTACACGGAGTGACAAATCCCAGTCTCGATTCGTGCCAACCCAACAGACACTTTCGGAGATACCTGTAGTGTACCTTTATAGCCACCCAGTTACGTTGTGACATTTGGCACACCCAAGGCACTCCTACGGTATCCGGGAGTTGCACAATCTCATGGTCTAAGGAAATGATACTTGACATTAGAAAAGCTTTAGCATACGAACTACATGATCTTGTGCTAGGCTTAGGATTGGGTCTTGTCCATCACATCATTCTCCTAATGATGTGATCCCGTTATCAACGTCATCTAATGTCCATGGTCAGGAAACCGTAACCATCTATTGATCAACGAGCTAGTCAACTAGAGGCTTACTAGGGACATGGTGTTGTCTATGTATCCACACATGTATCTGAGTTTCCTATCAATACAATTCTAGCATGGATAATAAACGATTATCATGAGCAAGGAAATATAATAATAACCAATTTATTATTGCCTCTAGGGCATATTTCCAACAGTCTCCCACTTGCACTAGAGTCAATAATCCAGTTCACATCGATATGTGATTAACACTCAAGGTCACATCCCCATGTGACTAACACCCAAAAAGTTCTGGGTTTGATCATGTTATGCTTGTGATAGAGGTTTCAGTCAACGGGTCTGCAACATTCAGATCCGTATGTACTTCGCAAATTTCTATGTCATCTTGTAGATGCAACTACTATGCTACATTTGGAGCCATTTCAAATAACTGTTCTACTTGGAACCATTCTAAATTGTTGCTCCATTATACGTATCCGGTATCTCTACTTAGAGCTATCCGGATAGGTGTTAAGCTTGCATCGACGTAACTCTTTACGTCGAACTCTTTATCACCTCCATAACCGAGAAACATATCCTTATTCCTCTAAGGATAATTTAGACCGCTATCTGGTGATCTACTCCTAGATCAGCTTTGTACCCTCTTGCCAGATACGTGGCAAGGCACACATCAGGTGCGGTACTCAGCATGGCATACCGTATAGAGCCTTTGACAAAAGCATAGGGGACGTACCTTTGTCCTTCCTCTTTCTTCTGCCGTGGTCGAGCTTTAAGTCTTCACTTCATACCTTACAACTCAGGCAAGAACTCCTTCTTTGACTGATCCTTCTTGAACACCTTCAAGATCATGTCAAGGTATGTGCTCATTTGAAAGTACCATTAAGTGTTTTGATCTGTCCTTACAGATCTTGATGCTCAATGTTCAAGTAGCTTAATCCAGGCTTTCCATTGAAAAACACTTTCCAAATAACCCTATATGCTGTCCAGAAATTCCACGTCATTTCTGATCAACAATATGTCAACAACATATAGTCATCAGAAACTCTATAGTGCTCCCACTCACTTCTTTGGAAATACAAGTTTCTCATAAACTTTGTATACACCCAAAATCTTTGATCATCTCATCAAAGCATACATTCCAACTCCGAGATGCTTACTCTAGTCCTTAGAAGGATTGCTGGAGATTTGCATACTTGTTAGCATCTTTCAGGATTGACAAAACCTTCCGGTTGTATCACATACAACCTTTCCTCAAGAAAATCGTCGAGGAAACAATGTTTTGACATCCTATCTGCAAAATTTCATAAATAATGCAGTAATCGCTAATATAATTCCAACAGACTCTTAGCATCATTACGAGTGAGAAAGTCTCATCGTAGTCAACTCCTTGAACTTGTCAGAAACATCTTAACGACAAGTCGAGCTTTCTTAATGGTGATACATACCATCATTGTCCGTCTTCCTTTTAAAATCCATATGTACCTAACAGCCTTACGACCATCAAGTAGTTCTTCCAAAGTCTACACTTTGTTTTCATATATGTATCCTCTCTCGGATTATATGGCCTCGAGCCATTTTGGAATCCAGGCCCACCATCGCTTCTCCATAGCTCGTAGGTTCATTGTTGTCTAGCAACATGACTTCCAAGACAGGATTACGTACCACTCTAAAGTAGTACACATCCTTGTCATCCCACGAGGTTTGGTAGTGACTTGATCTGAAGTTTCATGATCACTATCATAAGCTTCCACTTCAATTGGTGTAGGTGCCACAGGAACAACTCCCTGTGCCCTACCACACACTAGTTGAAGAGACGGTTCAATAACCTCATCAAGTCTCCACCATCCTCCCACTCAATTCTTTCGAGAGAAACTTTTCCTCGAGAAAGGACCCGATTCTTGAAACAATCCCTTATTGCTTTCGGATCTGAGACAGGAGGTATACCCAACTGTTTTGGGTGTCCTATGAAGATGCATTTATTCGCTTTGGGTTCGAGCTTATTAGCCTGAAACTTTTTCACATAAGCGTCGCAGCCCCAAACTTTTAAGAAATGACAGCTTAGGTTTCTCTAAACCCTAGTTCATACGGTGTCATATCATCAGCATTACGTGGTGCCCTATTTAAAGTGAATGTGGTTGTCTCTAATGCCTAACCCATAAACTATCGTGGTAATTCGATAAGAGACATCATGGTATGCATCATATCCAATAGGGTGCAGTTATGATGTTTGGACACACCATCACACTATGGTGTTCCATGCTGTATTAGTTGTGAAACAATTTCTACAATGTCTTAATTTTGTTCCAAACTCGTAATTCAGATATTCATCTCTATGATCATATCATAGATATTTTATCCTCTTTTCACGACGATCTTTCAACTTCACCCTGAAATTACTTGAACCTTTCAATAATTCACACTCGTGATTCATCAAGTAAATATACTCAACATCTACTCAAATCATCTTTGTAGTAAGAGCATAACGATATCCACTACACGCCCAGCACTCATTGGACTACACACATCAAAATGTATTACTTCCAACAAGTTGCTTTCTAGTTCCATTTTACTGAAAACGAGGCTTTCAGTCATCTTGCCCATGTGGTATGATTTGCATGTCTCAAGTGATTCAAAATCAAGTGAGTCCAAACGGTCTATTTGCATGGAGTTTCTTCATGCATATACACCAATAGACATGGTTCGCATGTCTCAAACTTTTCAAAAACGAGTGAGCCCAAAGATCCATCAACATGGAGCTTCTTCATGCGTTTTATACCGATATGACTTACGTGGCAGTGCCACAAGTAGGTGGTACTATCATTACTATCTTATATCTTTTGGCATGAACATGTGTATCACTACGATCGAGATTCAATAAACCATTCATTTTAAGTGCAAGACCATTGAAGGTATTATTCAAATAAACAGAGTAACCATTATTCTCCTTAAATGATAACCGTATTGTGATAGACATAATCCAATCATGTCTATGCTCAACGCAAACACCAATCTCGATGGTAGAGGGAGCGTGCGATGCTTGATCACATCAAGCTTGGAAAAACTTCCAACACATACCGCCAGCTCACCTTTAGCCAGTCTCCGTTTACTCCATAGCCTTTTATTTCGAGTTTACTAACACTTAGCAACCGAACCGGTATCTAATACCATGGTGCTACTAGGAGTACTAGTAAAGTACACATTAACACAATGTATATCCAATATACTTCTATCGACCTTGCCAGCCTTCTCATCTACCAAGTATCTAGGGTAATTCTGCTCCAGTGGCTGTTCCTCTTATTACAGAAGCACTTAGTCTCGGGTTTGGGTTCAACCTTGGGTTTCTTCACTAGAGCAGCAGCTAAATTGTCGTTTCATGAAGTATCCCTTCTTGCCCTTGCCCTTCTTTAAACTAGTGGTTTCACCAACCATCAACAATTGATGCTCCTTCCTGATTTCTACTTTTGTGGTGTCAAACATCGCGAATATCTCAAGGATCATCATATATGTCCCTGATATATTATAGTTCATCACGAAGCTCTAGCAGCTTGGTGGTAATGAGTTCGGAGAAACATCACTATCTCATCTAGAAGATCAACTCCCACTCGATTCAAATGATTGTTGTACTCAGACAATCTGAGCACAAGCTCAACAATTGAGCTTTTCTCCCTTAGTTTGTATGCTAAGAAAAACGTCGGAGGTCTTATACCTCTTGACGTGGGCACGAGCCTGAAATCCCAATTTCAGCCCTCGAAACATCTCATATGTTTCGCGACGTTTCAAAACGTCTTTGGTGCCTCAACTCTAAACCGTTTAACTGAACTATCACGTAGTTATCAAAATGTGTATGTCAGATGTTCGCAACATCCACAGACGACGTTCGAGGTTCAGCACACTGAGCGGTGCATTAAGGACATAAGCCTTCTATGAAGCAATGAGGACAATCCTCAGTTTACGGACCTAGTCCGCATAATTTCTACTATCAACTTTCAACTAAATTTTCTCTAGGAACATATCTAAACAGTAGAACTGAAGCACGAGCTACGACATAATTTGCGAAGACCTTTCGACTATGTTAAGGATAATTAAGTTCATCTTATGAACTCCCACTCAGATAGACATCCCTCTGGTCATCTAAGTGATTACATGATCCGACTCAACTAGGCCGTGTCCGATCATCACGTGAAACGGACTAGTCATCATCGGTGAACATCTTCATGTTGATCGTATCTACCATACGACTCATGCTCGACCTTTCGGTCTCTTGTGTTCCGAGGCCATGTCTGTACATGCTAGGCTCGTCAAGTCAACCTAAGTGTTTCGCGTGTGTAAATCTGTCTTACACCCGTTGTATGTGAACATTAGAATCTATCACACCCGATCATCACGTGGTGCTTCGAAACGACGAACTTTCGCAACGGTGCGCAGTTAGGGGGAACACTTTCTTGAAATTTTAATGAGGGATCATCTTATTTACTACCGTCATTCTAAGCAAATAAGATGCAAAAACATGATAAACATCACATGCAATCAAAAAGTGACATGATATGGCCAACATCATTTTGCTCCTTTTGATCTCCATCTTCGGGGCTCCATGATCATCGTTGTCACCGGCATGACACCATGATCTCCATCATCGTGTCTTCATGAAGTTGTCTTGCCAACTATTCCTTCTACTACTACAGGTAACGGTTAGCAATAAAGTAAAGTAATTACATGACGCTTATATTGACACGCAGGTCATAAATAAATTAAGACAACTCCTATGGCTCCTGCCGGTTGTCATACTCATCGACATGCAAGTCGTGATTCCTATTACAAGAACATGATCATCTCATACATCACATATATCATTCATCACATCCTTTGGCCATATCACATCACAAAACACTTGCTGCAAAAACAAGTTAGACGTCCTCTAATTGTTGTTGCATGTTTTTACGTGGCTGCTATAGGTTGCTAGCAAGAACGTTTCTTTCCTACGCCAAAACCACAATGTGAATTGCCAATTTCTATTTAACCTTCATAAGGACCCTATTCATCGAATCCGATCCGACTAAAGTGGGAGAGACAGACACCCGCCAGCCACCTTATGCAACTTGTGCATGTCAGTCGGTGGAACCGGTCTCACGTAAGCGTACGTGTAAGGTTGGTCCGGGCCGCTTCATCCCACAATGCCGCAGAATCAAGATAAGACAAGTAATAGCAAGTAAATTGACAAAATCGACGCCCACAACTACTTTGTGTTCTACTCGTGCATAGAAACTACACATAGACCTAGCTCATAATGCCACTATTGGGGAACGTAGCAGAAATTCAAAATTTTCTACGCATCACCAAGATCAATCTATGGAGTAATCTAGCAACGAGGGGAAGGAGAGTGCATCTACATACCCTTGTAGATCGCTAAGCGGAAGCGTTCAAGTGAACGGGGTTGATGGAGTCGTACTCGTCGTGATCCAAATCACCGATGATCCTAGTGCCGAACGGACGGCACCTCCGCGTTCAACACACGTATAGCCCGGTGACGTCTCCTACGCCTTGATCCAGCAAGGGGTGGAGGAGAGGTTGGGGAAGACTCCATCTAGCAGCAGCACGATGACATGGTGGTGAAGGAGGAGCGTGGCAATCCTGCAGGGCTTCGCCAAGCACCGCGGGAGAAGAGGAGAACTTGGGAGAGGGGGAGGGCTGCGCCAAGACTTGGGTGCGGCTGCCCTCCCACCCCCCACATATATATAGGGGCAAGGGAGAGGGGGGCCGGCCCCCTCAGATCCAATCTGAGGAGGGGGCGGCGGCCAAGGGGGGTTGCCTTGCCCCCCAAGGCAAGGGGGGCGCCCCCCCTTTAGGGTTCCCCCAAACCCTAGGCGCATGGGCCCTAAGGGGGGAGGCGGCCAGCCCACTAAGGGGCTGGTCCCTATCCACATACAGCCCATAGGGCCCTCCGGGGCAGGTGGACCCCCGGAACCCCTCCGGTGGTCCCAGTACAATACCGGTAACCCCCGAATTATTCCGGTGACCGTATGATGACTTCCCATATATAAATCTTTACCTCCGGACCATTCCGGAACTCCTCATGACGTATGGGATCTCATCTGGGACTCTGAACAACATTCGGTAACCACGTACATCTATTCCCTATAAACCTAGTGTCATCGAACCTTAAGTGTGTAGACCCTATGGGCTCGGGAGTCATGCAGACATGGCCGAGACAACTCTCCGGTCAATAACCAACAGCGGGATCTGGATACCCATGTTGGCCCCCACATGCTCCACGATGATCTCATCGGATGAACCACGATGTCAAGGACTTAATCAATCCCGTATACAATTCCCTTCGTCTAGCGGTACGATACTTGCCCGAGATTCGATCGTCGGTATCCCGATACCTTGTTCAATCTCGTTACCGGCAAGTCTCTTTACTCGTTACGTAACACATCATCCCGTGATCAACTCCTTGATCACATTGTGCACATTACGATGATGTCCTACCGAGTGGGCCCAGAGATACCTCTCCGTTTACACGGAGTGACAAATCCCAGTCTCGATTCGTGCCAACCCAACAGACACTTTCGGAGATACCTGTAGTGTACATTTATAGCCACCCAGTTACGTTGTGACGTTTGGCACACCCAAAGCACTCCTACGGTATCCGGGAGTTGCACAATCTCATGGTCTAAGGAAATGATACTTGACATTAGAAAAGCTTTAGCATACGAACTACATGATCTTGTGCTAGGCTTAGGATTGGGTCTTGTCCATCACATCATTCTCCTAATGATGTGATCCCGTTATCAACGACATCTAATGTCCATGGTTAGGAAACCATAACCATCTATTGACCAACGAGCTAGTCAACAGGAGGCTTACTAGGGACATGGTGTTGTCTATGTATCCACACATGTATCTGAGTTTCCTATCAATACAATCCTAGCATGGATAATAAACGATTATCATGAACAAGGAAATATAATAATAACCAATTTATTATTGCCTCTAGGGCATATTTCCAACACTCCTACCTCCAGAAAAAAATCACCATTGCTCTCTCTCTGTCTCTCTCTCCCGTGTTCTTGCTCTCAAACGTGCGAATTTTGATCTCTTTGCTCGAAGCTCTTTTTCCAAAACTGTTTTGGGGGATTGCTACTTGGTATGTGACTCCTCCATTGCACCAATTATTTTTTTCTTTAGTAGTTTGTATTTTGAATCATTAGCCACTCTTGTTGCTGCTGTAGATGAGCTTGCATGTTGAATTCTTAGAGTTCTAAGTAGTTTGAATTCTTGATATAGTCTCTATGCATCCTTATGAATAGTTGTTATCAATCTAGTGAAGTTTTGTTGAGAAAAAAAATTGTGGACCAAAATTTTCAGTATTTATCTCTAGGAATAAGATGAATTTCTTTAGGAAGTTTGCCTCCAACAAAAATACTAAGGAAGTCATTAGGGAATCATCAGACGGTGACCTCCATACTTGGAGAAGGGCGAAGGTGCGACCGTGCGAATGGCCGCATAATCCCTTCATGAAGGGGCCGGGATTCATCAAGAGTTCACCCAATTTGCTGCAAACACCGAGCTAACCGACTTCATCACAACTGAGTGTGAACAATGCCATCTCCTTACAAATCCCTTTGTGCAAAATTTTCATTTTCTAAGTAGGAATAATCCTCCTAAGGTGCAGTTTAATTTATATGCTGAAACCCGTCAGATACCACTCACTGACTTTTGTGATATATGCTTGATCCCTTCTAGCGGGGCAATAAGAGAGCCTAGACCTCCAGAGTTTGAGGACTTTATCGTACTCTGTCAATGGGAGATGAGAGAGGTGTATCGAGTGTTACCGGCACTAGCTTGCGGTTTCCTTCTATGCATTATTTTGCGCTATTCATCGCTAAGTGTTTAATTGCTAGAGAGAAGGTCAGTTCACTTAGTGCCCCTAACTACGCCATCTTACGTCATGCACTATACGACAATAACACCTTTAGCCTAGGGGCTATTATTGCATGCAGCCTGCACCTTAACATGACCAATGGCAAAATTCAGGGCAGTATATATGCTACTCGCTTAGCGAGTCACTTGAACATTCAGATACGCCAACACGATTATCCTCTGCCTAAAGTTTATCTAGGTCCCCAGGCGATGGTGGCTCATCAGTTTACTGATATTGATGACTATTAATAATATTCCTTACAACCTACTTTTTAGTGTGGATTCCCGTGATATTATTCGGTTGCCTACACCTTCTTTGTTTGATTCTATTTTTTTGACTGGAAACTGTGAGGCAATAGCCCCACAGTATTTTATTAAAGCCCAACCACAAAAATACAGAAGGTTCTAGAAAATAAACTAGGGGGAGGGGGAAAGTATTTACCTATTTACCTATGTACATATTTACAGGTAAATATACATAAATACATAGAGCCATCTAGGGAAAAGAATTGATCTAGTGTAACAACAAAGGTTTAAGACTAGACTTGAATCTGTGGGATAGTAGAGTAACATCATGGATGAAGTTCCTCCTCCATGCTGCAAATGTGGGCCTTTCATGTCTGAAGATTCTGCCATTCTTGAGCAGCCATACATTCCATGCTGCTAGATAAACTACCTCTTTGAAGAAAGGTTGTCCAAAACTCTTCCTTGCAGCAATTAAACACTCAGTTGGGGATAAACCAGCTAACCACTGAATGTGCAAGTAGTTCCCGACTCTTGTGCTGAATTGACAGGTGAATAGAAGGTGGTCTATGTCCTCCTGAGACGATCGACAGTGCTTCCTGACCAGCAAACCTCTGGTATTGAGCCTGTCATTGAGCATTAGCCATGCGAACACCTTTATCTTCATGGTAGCCCTACTTTCCCAAATCCATTTGGCTGGTGTATCAGTGGGGAGGTGAGAATGCATCACTTCATAATAAGTGTTGGAAGAAAAGGTTCCTTTTCCAGGTGTCCAAGACCAAGAATCATGGATCCTTTCATCAGAATTTAGGTCTAGGAGGCTAGCCTGGACAGTGATAATCTCATCCATTGCTTCTATTGACAAGGGGAGATGGAAAAGCTCAGACATATCATATGTGTTAATAACATCTCTTACAGATACCTTATCATCAATGGCAAAAGAGACAAGCCTAGGAAACCTCTCCCTGAGTGGAACAGAAGATCCTAAAAAGATCCAAGCATGAAACCAAAAAAGAACAGAGTCCCCCATGTTAATGGTGACCTCAGAGTATAGTCTAAAAACTTCATTGAGTTTGAGGATATCTCTCCAACAATAAGAACCACATAGAACCGTTCCATGAGGAACAACACCATCATAGTAGGTATTCCAAATAAGGGAGACCCAAGCGATGTCAGCTTTGTTATAAAACTTGGAAAGGTGCTTGGAAAGGAGTGCTCTATTCTGGATGTTAAGATTTATTATCCCCATGCCACCTTTTTCTTTGGGCCTGCAAACAAGAGGCCAAGCTACAAGTGACTGCCTAGGATTATTAGTATTTCCTCTCCATAAGCATTGCCTCATAATTCTTTCAATTTGCTTTATAATACCAGCTGGCAAGCATAAACTGCAAAGGAAGTATATGGGCAAAGAAGACATAACTGATTGAAGCAATTGCAATATGGCTCCTTTGTTTAGAAGGCATGAGCTAGCAGATAGCCTTCTTTCAACTCTATCAACCACTGGAAATAAATCTTCAATCCTTGGCTTACTTGTACCCACAGGGAGTCCAAGATAGGTGAAGGGGAGGGTCCCAACTTGACAGCCAAACACAACAGCTAATCTAGAAGTTTCTGCCTCATCCACATTAATAGGCAATATACATGATTTATGGAAGTTTACTCTAAGAACTGTGGAGGCATGAAAATCTTGTAGCATTTCCTTGAGAGCTAGAAGTTGTGAGTCCACAATAGGCATAATGAGGAGAGTGTCATCAGCATATTGCACTATAGGAAAATCAGGGTCATGAGTTTCAATAGGCAGAAAATCTCTCCATTCCTGGGCATATTATTTACCAAAGTTTGTAGGACATCAGCTGCAAAAACAAACAAGAGGGGTGATAGAGGATCACCCTGCCTTACTCCCCTTTTGCAAATAAATTGCTTTCCAGGCACTCCATTCAAAATGACACAGGAAGTCCCAGAGGATAAAAGCTCTCTAATCCAACCAATCCATTTGCTATCAAAACCCTTGTGGTGCAGGAGCTTGAGAATTAGATCACGCTCGACAATATCAAAATCCTTTGCAAAATCTAGCTTGAGAATCAACATGGGCTTCTTGGATTTGTGGCACTGATGAATGTATTCCAGAGTCCAGGCAATGCAATCCTGGATAGATGTGCACTTAAGGAACCCATATTGGTTTTTATGAATGCATTTTAGAATCACCTTTTGCAATATATTAGCCAGAAGTTTTGTTAGAAACTTCAGAGAAGTATTTGTCAATGAAATAGGTCTGAAATCATTAGGACCCTCAGGTGAGAGTTTTTTGGAACTGAAGTGATTAAACACCCATTGATGCTGCTAATAGTGACCTTTCCATCATAAAAAATCCTGGAATAATTGCAAAAATCCTCCTTAATGATATGCCAGCACCGTTTGACAAACAAACCGGTAAAACCATTAGGGCCAGGGGCCCTATCTGTTGGCAAAGACTTAAGAACCTCATTTATTTCCTCCTCGGTAAATGGAGCAGACAAATTATCAAGACCATCCACTGTGTCAATCAAGGAAGCTAGATCAAACTTCATATCAGTCCCCTTAGAGACTCCCATTCTATCTCTGAATGTGCCCCACAACATGCCAGCCATCTGTTGATGATCAGAGACAACCTCACCCTCTTCATTCTGCAGTGAAGAAATGGTGTTTCTCCTAAATATGTCAGTTGCCATTGCTTGAAAGAACTTTGAGTTCTCCTCCCCAACTTTAATCCACCGAATGGTACACCTCTGTTTCCAATATATGAATTGCAGGTGTAGGATTTCCTCAATGTGGAGCTTTACAATTTTCCTGAAATTAAATTTAGGTCTTGTTAAAGGCCTCAGTTCCTCAAGATTATCAAAAAATAGAACCACCTCATTGCAAGCCTGAATGGCTCTCTTAAGCTTGGACATGCTAGTGTACCAGTGTTTGAGAGCATATCTGAGCCTTTTGAACTTTTTAGTCAGGCGAGCTGCAAAATTGGTTTTTTTGTTGGAGCATTCCATGACTACTCCACACAATCAAAGAAACCAGGCAGATCCACCCAATAATTTTCAAACCTAAAGATCTTTGACCTGGGTATAGATGTAGCAATGGAGACTACACAAGGTACATGATCTGAGGTTGTTCTTGCTAGTGGATGAACCATTGTGTTGGCGTAATCATTGATCCAAGTAGTGGAAGTGAAGAACCAATCAAGTTGCTCAAGTAATGGATTTTCTTGCATGTTAGACCAGGTGTAGGATCTTCCTTTTAAAGGCAGCTCAAGGAGACCAAGGTGGCCAATTATCTCATTGAAGAGAAAAATATCATTTATATCTCCTCTAGGCAAGTTTCTGTTTTCAGGAGATCTAATGAAATTAAAGTCCCCCACAAGGAGCCAATTATCATCCAGTGGAATTTCCAAATTGTACAACCATTGGACAAAATCATCTCGAGGTTGCCCTTGACAAGGCCCATAAACATTTACCAGGGTCCATCGATTTGCATTGTGTGCAAATGTGAAGGATACTATGATTCCAAATGGTTTAATATCCACTAAAGTGCCAATGAACACACTAGAGCACCACAACACAAGGATGCCACCATAGGCTCCAAAAGAAGGTGAATAGAAAAAATTGTCAAATCTTCTAGGGCAAAACTTTCTAATTGCACGCTGATAAAAAAATCACATTTAGTTTCTTGTAAGTAAATAATAGAGCACTGACTTTCCTCAATTTTGGCTCTAACACTTCTTTGCCTATCCTCATAGTTTTGGCCTCTCACATTCCAACAAAGCACTTTCCAATCTCTAGTATGGTGCGAATTTATGAGGAAACAATAAGAGGCAGATATAATAGTTCACTGCATAACAGTGAAACAAAAGCCTAAAGATTAAACCATCATCCCAGGCCATAGTGTAGGTAGCAGACAAAAGAGAAACAAGGTTCAGATAACTGGCATGACAAGGGACATGCCTCCTTGTATAAAAATTAAAATATTTAATCATCATGAGGAACTGTAGGCTTGGGGGTAGCATCTGAAGAAGCCATAAGCTTCTCCACAGTCATCTTGTCAGCAGGGACGCCAAGAGCTGCTCCCAGCAGCTGGAGTGTAGCAATTGAAGTTGGAGGAGGAACCTGCTCTTGAGTGCTTGCATTCTCTGGTTGGGCCTGCCTACTTGGAGTGGATGCATGACTGTCATCTTTTAGCTTCTTGGCTCTAGGCTGCCTAAGGGTCCTAGGCTTAGGAGACAGACGAGATATAGGTTTGAAACCTTCAGATTTTGCTACACTCCTGGTCATCCTTCTGTCAGAGAAGTCTGAAGCTGCCTGGACTACAGAAGTCTTGGGATTTCTGGCACGAGATTTCCTGGTTTGCTTGGCTATGGTAGAAAAAGTGCAGTTCATACTATCTGAAGCTTCAGTAGACTGAGTAATAGCTTCAGAGAAAGGGGCACTGACATCTATCTCTGGTACTTAACTTTGGATGCTGCTGTCCTCCAAAAACAATCTCCTGGCAATGTGCTGAGAGTACTCTGACCAGTCAGTAGCTGGAATGCAGAAAGACAATGGTGGATCAAAAGCCACAGCCCAAGATCTTTTACACATATTAGGCAGGCCAGGTGGAGGCATGGCCTTAGGGATCCGAGCTGTTAGAAAAGTAGGCATGAGAGACTCAAAAGACCTTCTCCATATAAAGTCAGGTGGTAAAGCTGGGCCCATTAAAATTCTCGAAAGATCAACATGCAAAGGTGGTGCCTGAAACACAATGGGGTTATATGGAACAATTGCAAGATTGTTCTGATCTTGATCCTGCACATCAACAGGCATGATCACCTCCTGAATATTGTTAGGATCCTCCATAGGCATGTGCATCATGCTCATATGGGCCACCCTCAATGGGATTTTCCTGGACTAAAATCGGGCCTTAAACCACAACATTGTTAGGCCCATCAGCCACATCAACAGGCTCCACTGGGCCAAAAGCTTCTCCCGACTCATTATAACCCATAGAAGGGTTTAAAACCATAGAATTGGCTTCTTGGACCTGTGGTTGCACTTGCTGAACATCATCTAAATTGTTGTCATGTCCCCAGCCATGCAAATCTTGTGGATTAGGCTGAGGTTGCTTCTCTGGTGCAGCCGGTTAAGGGACATCATTCCATCCAAGAGCAGGATAAGGTGGTAGAACCCAGAAATTCTCAGGCGGTTGGAGCTCACCTGGCATTGGATGTGGATTTCCATAAAAAGGCATGACATCCTCATTAGGTGGAAGCTTCTTAGCAAAGTCATCAGTCAAGATAGAAATAGATGCAATCCAAGAAACCACTGCGCCACCAATGTTTGCAAACTGACGGAAAAGCACATCACGCGGGACTAGCTGATTATCAGGGAAGGAAGCATAAACTAAAGATCACACAAGCCTGTCATCCTGGTGATTCCAATCATGAAACTGACCAAAAGTACCCACAACCTCAGCTAGATTGACCTCATTGCGATAATCCAGTGGAACCCCTACAAACATCAGCCAGCCTATTCTGTGCCCTTGCAGTGCACGGAAACCCTCTCCATCATCATGCCTAATAAATCTAACAAGCAACTCATTGCCATGTTGGTCCAAACCGAGCGGCCAAGGTGGATGAGCAACTAAAGCAGATCGGATAAGAGGATCTTGCATCTCATAAAGACCTACTCCCTGAAACCAGGCCTATGCAGATCGTACCGGTAGCTCAAGCTGATTGGTGATGAAGGCGTGGACCTACTGCTGACGAGTAGCAACATCTTCAGGTGGCAGTGGAGGATCGACAATGCCAACCATGAAGGATTCATGGCATCGGCGAGGAGCTTGTGCTGGCGTGTAGAACGTCCTCAGGACACGGAAAGGCCCACCGTCGACGATGTCGTGGCCTGCCGGGAGGAAGCGATGAGGATCAAGCTCATACACTGCCATGGGAGGAGGCAGTGGTGAAACTAGATGCGATGGACTACTCAGCGACGATGACAATGGTGGTTTTGGTGGGGAAGCGGAGGAGGTTGGAGTTTTTGGTGGGGAGGCGGTGGAGCTCTAAACGTCAAGTTTCCCGTTGAAGGCACGAGGCTTGATGCTGGGTGCTCTGGTTTTGGGAACCCAGAGTTTAATATTAAGAGGAGACCGAGTGCAGTCCTTTTTAATGTGACCGAACCGGAAACATTTACGGCATCTAACCTTATTAGTGCAATGTTCCAAACTATGCCCCATGCCAAGGCAATTTGAACAATCCCAAAAGCTGGCAGCCATTTCTTCCACAACAAGATCAAGACCTTGCAAGTCACGAGCTAACTCAATCGGTGATTTAGGAGAAGAATCCTCGGACATGACCAACTTCGACGTATGGGTAGTAACATCGTTTGCCTGATCAGAATCATCATCCGATAGCTCCAACGGATTTTGGGCCGATCCCAACGGTGTGGGCTGTGAGGTTAACCCAGGCCCAACATGACTTGCATGGGAGAAAATCAAACGAGTTGACGTACCCAATCCCGAGAACTCCGGGAGAAGATCACGGGGAGATATCGATCCAAACATGACATCCGGAGATTGCAAAACCCTCGACGGTGAAGTTACCGGAGGTGGCACCGGCGGCGAGAGTAAATCAACCCGATTGAGAATAGCACACTCCTGAGGAACAACTGAATAACCAACATCTAAAGTAACAATATTGATTTCCTTGGCAGTCGTCGGATAACGATAACCCTTGCAAGCATCATAATTCAAAAAGGTGGCAAAACGCAGGGATTTCTTAGCAGCATGGGTAGCTGAACGCAAGGATGATTTAGCCGGTGCATTATTCATGGCCTCAAGGCCAAGGCATGCACGACGCTTAGAGGGACTAATCAGGGTCCATTCTTCTTGCCATTCAACTTGCCAAGCACGAAACACTTTCTCCCAATCCGGGCCTCCATGGCCCCAAAGATGAAAATAGCATTTGAATTCAGGGCAAACAAAAGAGCGCTAATGCAAGATGAAAACTCCCACTTCTTTGCATGAAACATGAAAGGCAAAAACTTGATCAGGTAGACAAGATACCTTGAGAGAAGAACAATAGCCACCAATCGCAGATTCTAGTGCCAAAGCCACATTCTCGTGATCTAGCCAAAAGTTGTGGCGTGTAAAAGGCACCACCATGATGAAATGGCCAGATCTATCCGAGGGGTGCACCGTGCGATGAAGGGAGTGCCAGATCGCCTTTGCCATGTCAATCCTAGGGGGAAAAATCCAAACCCAAGGAGATGGCCGCATGGACAGCCATGGAGATGACAGCCAGGAGAAAGAGGAGGAGACGCCAGAGATGATGGCCGGATCCAGAACCAAAACCCACGAAGGGAAATGGAGATCGCCGGCGGTGGGTGGGTCTAGGGTTTAGGTGGGGGCGGGGGTGGGAGGAGCCATCGTCTTGTTTGATTCTATTGCCAGGGGTGGATATAGGATCATTCCAGATGACACCATTGCCTATTGGAATGCCGGGGCAGCTGCAGAAGAGGTGCCTCAGGAGTGGGACGTTCAGGGGCCGCCGCCGCAGCACTAGGACATGGGACCGAATGGCTACTATGGATGGTGATTACCAAACTAGGCCAAAAGCCTAAGCTTGGGGGAGTACGTATTTCCACCGACATCATCATTGTATTTGTGTTTGAAAACCTTTGAGAAAACCCAAAAATATTTCTTGCTTATTTTCGGCTTTTCTTTCTTGTTTAATTAGTTGTAGTATTAAAAGAAAACCCAAAAAGATTTCTTGATTCTTCTTTTGCCTGTTGGGAGATTTCTCGTGTAAATAGTTTTTCTTGTTTTTGTTTTCCTTTTCTTCAATTTTCTTTCTTCAAAAAAACTAAAAACTCCAAAAATATTTCAGTGTGTTTCTCTGAATTTCATTCCTTTATTGAGTCATACAACGGGAAGACCACAATGACAATGTTGAGGTGCTCTCATATGCATTATTGTTGATCTAACAAAGTGCCCAAATTGCTTTGTCCTCTCCTTTCGAAATAAAATGTTTGCAGATTCCAGCTTAGTCCACAACACTCTTGCACTATTATTATTTTCATATCATTTGGTCGTTCAAGTGAAAGGAAAGAATGACGATATTTGATGAACTGGCTATGGTAGAGAGAAACGGTATGAACTCAACTTGTTCTGTTTTTGTAAATATGTTTACCCTAGTATCCATGATTCAACATATTATAATCAAACATGTTTGCGATGACAATTAGAGATTATAGTTTCTCATTCCATTCTTAAGTAGCTAGGAGTGGATAATGATTTATCTTGGATGTTAACATTGCATTAAAATGATTGCGATGTAGTATGATGATATGGTATCCTCCTCTGAATGTTTCAAGTGGCTTGACTTGGCACATGTTCATACATGTAGTTGAATCAAAACCAACATAGCCTCTATGATATTTATGTTCATGGTGTCCATATCCTACTCATGCTAGTATCCAATGTTCATTATTCATAATGCATGTTCATGACCGTTTCGCTCTCTAGCTGGCCGCTTCTCAACCTATTTGCTAGCCTTCGCCTGTACTAAGCGGGAATACTACTTGTGCATCAAAACCTTTAAACCAAAGTCATTCTAGACGAGTCCACCATATCTACCTATATGCAGTATTATACTGCCGTTCTAAGTAAATTTGGATGTGCCACCTCTAAAAACTTCAAATAAACATCTGTTTTTGTGTGCCTGGATTGTTCATAGAGCGATAGGGGGTAGTCAGTATCTTCCATACTAAGCGGGTTATTCTCATGATGAGTGTTTATTCACTCATCCTTGCACGAGAGGGGAGGTAATAGGGATTCCCAGACCCGAATTCAAAAATTACAAATAATTAAACAAAACTCCTCCAGGATTGTTGTTGGTATGGACGGTACCCCTGGATTCGGCTAGCCGTGGAGTGTGTTTGTTGGTGGAGGGGGGGTAAGCCTTTACTTTTATCACTTGGGAACCACCACTAATGTGTTTAGAATGGAATATATTGATAATCCTTGGTCGTGACATAAATAGGAAGGGTGAATTTCCCAAAATTTCATTTATCTCTGTTTTTAAAACTTTGAGCTCTGGCACCGCTACAAATCCCTGCTTCCCTCTGCGAAGGGACTATCCATTTAATTTTATGTTGAGTCATCACCTTCTCAAATAAGCACCAGATCCAAGAGTACTATTGTCATCCTCAATTGTGTATAGTTAATGTTGGATGCATCATGACTGGATATTTTCTACCATGAACTACAATGTTTAGTCGCTGCTTGAACTTTGGAGGTGCTCTGCATTTATGTTTTGTGGTCTTAGAAAGGGCTAGCGAGATGCCACTGTTGTCATATTATATCATGACTATTTTGACAAAGTGTTGACATTTGAGATATCTTATTATTGCTCGCTAGTTGATTATGCCATTGATATGAGTTAATATAAATTTTAGGAGTTACTGCTGACATGGTTAGTTATGATATTTGCTGAAAACCTGGGTGCTACTTAAGGTTATTTATGTAAACAAGAGCAAAAGAGTTCATAAAAGTTTTTCTTTCTCACATTCAGTTTGTCAACTGAATTGCTTGAGGACAAGCAAAAGATTAAGCTTGGAGGAGTTGATATGTCTCCGTCGTATCTACTTTTCCTAATGCTTTTGTGTTCTTGATCTGAACCGTGTATGTTTTCACCAATATATTTGTGTTCTTGATCCGATCTTGCAAGTTATATGCACCTATTACGTGTTATCACTACAAAAAAACACTTCCGTGATGATACATGTTTGTCATGGTAGGTCACATTTTTCGTCATGCATGTACATCCATGATGATTTTATGCGAGGATCAAGATAGTCATACCTATGCTGTCGTAGAAGTGTTCCATGATGATACTCAAATTATCATCACGGAAGTGTCCACTTCCATGACGATAAATGATGCGTCATGGAAGTGTTTTCGTCAAAGGTAATCGACACGTGGCATCGACCGTAACGGGTCACTGTTAAGCTATCGGGTTCGGTTTTGGATTCAATAGCTAGTTAACAACAATGACCAATGGTGATTTTCCATGTGTAAAATTCTCATTGACCGAAAGAACCAAGTGTCAACTCCGCGTTGGGACAGATGTCATCCACGGAATGGATGGGACGTGCCTATGATACATCGACACGTGGCTCGGCCCAACAGTGGCCCATTCAGGTCAAAAAGCCGACCCATTTGACTTAGTCAAAAGGTAGTGGGCTGACCCACGGTAAGCCTGTTAATGACCTGTTCTCATATAGGCCATTTACAACCTGCTAACTCATGGCCCGTCATGGCCTATCCGAATTAGGCTCAGTAGCATCATCTGGGCCGTCCAATATGATTCTAGCCCATTGTAACTTCTGGCCCATGTATGGCCCATGCCGTCTTTCGGCCCATATGAGGCCCTTTGTAACTCTGGGCCCATTAACGACCTGTGGTGAAACTGACCCATAATGAACAATATATCGCTTCATACCCATTAACGTCCCATTATTCCATTGGGTCGTTTCTAGGCCATATTATCTTTCGGCCTTCTAAGGGCCCATTTATTCTGGGGCCCATTTCTAGCATTCGATTACTTACGGTCTTTTACTAGCCTGTTCTGCTTGTGAGCCAAATTCAGCCCATGGTTAGAGTCGGCCCGTTTATGGCCCATTATACCGTTGGGCCGTTTTCATGGCCTCATCAAATACGAACCTTTAACTACCTATTATGCCTGTTGATAGAATTAAGCCTGTTATACATATAGGCCTATTAACAGATCGTTACGGAGAAGCTCCACCAGCTCCTTCATTCGATGACTTAATAGCTTCAGACGTGGTGACGCCTGGAATTGTTGCCAGAATGCCTTCTCTGTCTCGTGGCCTGCCGCTCGCCAAAGTGGTGGCCGACTTCCAACGCACTCTTTAGGAGACCCATGAAGTCCTCTGTGGAGCACCACAGCTAGGTGATCTCAAAAAACCCCTCGCTGCCAAACACACATTGAAGTAAAAAATGTCTTACCCGCGGCAATCTGCTCCACTTGCTGGAGCACTTCGAGGTCGGCCCGGGCCTGGGTCTGGATCTCGGCATGCGCCAGGCGGAGCTTATTGGGCTCTTGGCTTGCCTTCTACTCCTTGACCTGAAGGGCATTGCGTGCCTCATACATGCCCTTCAGGGTCTCCTCAACCTCCATGAGCCGCACCTGGTCCTTGTCCCTAGCCACCTTTTTGGTGGCTAGGTCCTTCTCAACCTTGGCGGCCATAACCTTCTGCTGCTTGGCCTCCTGCCGAGCTTTCGAAAGCTCGGCCTTGAGCCCCTCAAGCTTGGCCAATGCATCTACCATTCAAACAGTTTGACATTAGCTTCTAATTCAAACAAGCTATCGTTACTCAAAGTAAATTTGACAATATCTCGGATTTGGACCTTACCTTGAGACTTCTCGATATGCTTGTTCGTCAGATCAAGTTCCTCTTTGGATCTCTTCATCTTTCGGTTCATCGCTGCAGCCTCCTCGGAGGTGGAGTGTGGAGCCGAGGTCGAAACCTGCAAACAAATAATTTCTACTTAGCCCCTGTTCCAGATACCAATACTGCAGGCGCGCATTTTCTGATGCCTGCCAGAGTCTTTTGGGCTACTTATTTATCAATTTAAGATACTCTGCTTTGACCATAAAGCTAGTTTCTTAAAACTAGCCTTAGGCTCGGGGCAACTCACTAGCTATGCTATCTAAGTGTTATGTGGTGATTCAGACGAAAATGTCTTCGGGGAAAAGCATGGATTTGCATATAATTCTATGCATAGAGGTTAATCCCAATACAAAGTACAGAGAGATTTACCTCGAAGCTAGTAACGAGGCCCTTGAAGACCTGCCGCATCTCGGCCTTTGCAGACCGGAAGGCATGCAGTGCTGCACCGATCAGTGCATGGTGCTCTTCCTTAATGGAGGAGCCCATTTAGGCTACCTCCATCTCTTCGGTCCATCCCATGGCAGCCCGCCCTGGGGCAGGAGGCGGCGACGGAAGAACCTAGAAACCCAGCACCAAAGTGCTGGGCATGAAGGCCTCCGACTATGACATTGGCACCAGAGTCGGCCTTGGTAGGGCCGATGTCTGGACCAACCCTTCCTTGGGGATCTCGGGGACCTCATCCCTTTGGCCTTGATGGGCCGAGGTTTCAACCTCAGCCATGACAACTGACATCTCAGCGCCTGTGGTGTCAACTAGGGGGGCCGGTCCGGACGTGGCCTCCCCCAGGCCCTCGAGAGCTGGTGGAGGAGTGGCAAGATCAGGTGTCCCGCTAGCGGGCAGTAGCCCGCTTGAATTGTCACCGCTTAGGCGCATCCTCGGCAGACTAAATAGAATAACCTCTATGAGTTTCATCTCGGGGAAAGGAGTTCTTGAAAACCAAGTATGATTACAACAATATACCTCCGGGGTGCTGGCTTCTCCCTCCCCAGCTCGAGGAGGTCATCGTCCAGCTCGTCGGAGAAGGTGATCTTCTCCGGTGGGGCGAGCCTGCTAGCGGGCTCAGGCCTTGCACGCACACTTTTGTCCCTTCCACCGCACTTCGGCCTCGGTGTCCTCAGACGTTGCCCTCTTCCCCATGAGGGAATGGTTTCCTTCCCCCGTGTCCTCCTCCATGTCATGCTCGTGAGTGGAGGTGGCATGGGTCTCCTCAGATCGGGTGACCAAGGTCTCCTGGGTACGAAGACCTGCCTTGCCCATCTGAAGCTTTGACACTTTGGGGATCACTACGTGTGGCTCCTCAACTAGGAGGGCCATGAGTAGGGGGGTCCTCTCCCCCTCGGGCAATGGTGGCGAGCACAACATCTTCTGTGCCTTGGAGATCAACTTCTACAAGTATGAGATTAGTTGATTAGTCGAGGTCTATAACGCATAACATAGAACTGTGCATTAGAAGATTACCTCGGGGGCGTCGTAGCCGGCTTCAAAGCCGAGGTATTCATCCTTGACTGCTTGAACAGCCGCATCCACATTGCAGCCGAGGTGGAGCGGAAGAAGTGGTGGAAGGGTGCTGTGTCCTCGGGCTTGTGTTCCCGCATCGGGGTGCCCTGAATTTGGAGTGTGAGGATGTGGTGGTGGAGCATGCCATTTACCACGTCTTCCAGTTGGAGTTTTTTCTGATCGGACCACCACTAGATCTTTTTGGTCAGTGCCTCCACCTCATCTGGGTTCCCCCAACCATGGCCCTTCTTCTTCCAGGACATGAACTTCGTGGGAGGCCTGGCCGAAAACACCGGGACCTCAGCCTGGCCAGCGGTGAGCGGCTCAGTGATGTAAAACCACTCACGCTGCCATTCCTTGACGGTCTCTATGAAGGTGCCTTTAAACCAGCTGACCTTCTACTTCTTGCTGATTATGGCACCTCCACACTCCGCGAGCTCAGAGCCGCTAGACTTCGGCTTGACGCCAAAGATGTTCATCCATAGGCCAAAGTGCGGGTCGATGCGGAGGAAGGCCTCACAGACCATAATGAAGGAGGTGAGGTGGAGGATAGAATTTGGGGCTAGATGATGGAAATCCAGCCCATAGTAGAACATGACCTTGTGCACGAAGGGGTGGAGCGGAAACCCCAAACCTCTGACGAGGTGGGGGACGGAAACAATGCTCTCCCTTGGGTTGGGAGCGGGTACCCTTTGGTTTGGGACTGGCGCACGAGTGTCGACCTTAGTGGGGATGTACCCCACACTGCACAACTTAAGGATGGTCCCCTCAATAATGGAGGAACCAGCCTAGTGCCCCTTGAGACTGGTGTCGGCCAGGGCTGGGATGGAGACTGGAATGCACTACGAAGGGGGAGGGCGAGATTGGATCTGGGCTCTGGAGCTCTAGAGGCAACAGACGAGGGAAATGAGCATACTTCTTTATGTCGCTATCTTTTTACTCTTATAGGATGGAGAAGTACCAAGAGTCCCTCTGTTGCGCTGGTGAAATCGCCACTCCCCGCAAAAGATGTTGTTGTGTGAACGGGAGAAAAATATCTTAATGATATCCCTAAATAAATGGGCATGATCTCCGTATTGATGGGACGTGCCAACGACAAGATTGCCTCAGGCCATAATTCGGGTGACCAGTAAGTGCTTGACCAGTCATGGGTGGTGCCGCTTCGATAAAGTTGTGAGGTTATAAAGCACTATTCACACCTATGAGGCTGGCCTTCGTGGTTAAGTAACCTCACGTCTTTCGACGTTGAGCGAGTTCAGCTAGGCCATGGTCGGGGAGCGCTACTCCTTTGAGGAGTGGTCCATAGTACCCTTTAAGGGGAAGGAATCTTGAATTGCCAGAGAAGGGGAACTCGTCCGTCGAGCCAATGACATCGGATCTGAAGTTATTTACATCATGAAAGTTGTCCTCAGCGTAGAAGACCGGTTCGGGGGCTACTAACAGTGTCCTGGATTAAGGGGTGCCAACCGGGTCGGCCCATAGTCCTCGGGCTGGGCCTGTGGGCCTCACTCTCCATAGATGGACTCCGGAAGCTACATGCCTCGATGTGATCAAGACTACATCTACTGAAAACTTGATGTATACTCCAAGACATCTCCTGCTGCCCCCATGCGATCTCCTTGGATATCGACCATGTAACCCTAGATCCCTTACCTAGCGTGTATATAAGCCAGAGGGTTTAGCCCATAGATGGGACCGAATCACAATTACATTCACCTAGCCCTATCATTAGAAGACAACTTACGATCTCGAGGTAGATCAAAGCTTGTACTCGATACAGCTCCGTCAACATAAACAAGAGCAGGACGTAGGGTTTTACCTCCATCAAGAGGGCCCGAACCTGGATAAAAATTGTCTCCGTTCTTCCTATTACCACCGATCTGAGATCCACAGCTCTGGACCCCCTACTCCTTGGTCTTCCAGATTCTACACCGTCAGCTGTCGGGGTACACAAACAGGGTTGTATGTTTCCCCCTGACTTGTGCACGGACAGTGAACCACCGGACCAGCAACTCCCAGCGTCTAAGACCAAGATGAAGAGGTGTCTCTTTGAGAAACCAAAGGGCTGATCAAGAAGACCAAGTCAAGCTAAAGGAACAAGATACCACTAAGGAAAAACCTCCCTTGCCGGGCAGGCGAGCCCGACAAGGTCGAGGTTGCCACAGAAGACAAGTCTCAAGACTGCCGCGGCAAGCTTGCTGGGGACGCCAAGGGCAGACTACCCCGCCAAGGCTCCACTTCTCCACCTCACAGCAATGCAAGTCATCGATCAATGCGGTGTCGAGCCCCCAAGAGATTAGGTGGCTGTCATTTGATACGTGGCATCCATCTCTAAAGGAAATCACCTCCAAATGACACCCGTCCAGAGACGTGTCATGCAGGCAGGCGAGAAGGTGGCCAAATGGCCCGGCAAGGCTTGTCGTGTAACGCCCCGAGACCGATGTGCCAGGTGTACTCCAGTTATTCGCTCTTGTTGCTTTGTCATTTCCTTGCGTGTTGCATCTCATCATGTCATCATGTGCATTGCATCATCATATTTTAAAACTTGCATTCGTTCGGGTTCTCCGAGTCTCTCTCTGTTGTCCGTTCTGAGCCCAACCACACTTGCACGCGCCCGCGGCATGTCTGAAATAATATTTTATAAGTGGCCGGAAAATGTTCACGGAATGGGATGAAAGTTGGCGTGCGGTCTTATTATAGTGTAGATAGACCGACTGTCAAGTTTCATCGCGTTCGGAGTTCGTTTGATAGCCCAACGGATAATATAGCGGCAATAGTAGCCGGTCAAACGTCGGACGTTTTTGGTCTCCGGAAACAGTCGCCGGGCCTCTCTCTCTCTTCTCTTCTCTCAGCTCGAGCCCTTCTGCACAACCCACAAGTTCCAATAGACCTCTCGCATGCGTGTCCGAAATTGTCCCGGACCCGACCCGGACAGTTGTCACCGTTGGATCCGGATCATCCCCAAACATCTACAAAACGTCACCATTTTCTTATTTGGACTTCCTAGCTATTTTATTCGCGACCGTCCGATTGCGATCGTAGGGACGTGATAGTCTCTACCCTAATCTAATTGTCCCAGACCGTCCGATTATAATCGGAGGGTCTAGTTTGCCCTCACGCTCCCTCTTATCATCTACCTGCTATATATATAAGCTATTCCATTTCTAGCTAACCAAGACCCTAGGCAGACCAACTCCCTCCAATTCTGCCGCCACTTTGTTTTCCTCGGGATCCCTCCCGATTCAGCCGAGCCAACCATCTCCTCCCCTTGATCCACCAAATCCCCAACCTCGCAAGCCCCCTCGATCCTCTCCCAAGCAGGTGCTTGCCCGGAGTCCCGCGCCCGGGTCCGGCAGAGGTCCGAGTTGCCGGACCAGCAGATGAGCTCCATTCCCCATTGCGCCTTTCTCCTCTCCTCTTCCTTCCTTCCTCCTCCCTCTCTCTCTCTCATGCCCGATCCTTCCTTCTCTGTCTCAGGTACCCTGGAGCCGCCATGGAAGCCCCTACCATTGGACCTGGCCCTGCCTCGTCGGAGAGATCCTCACCGTCGCCGCGCCCGTTCCCGACCTCGACGACCACCTGCAGCCTCGCCGGGTTCATCCCCGCAAGTCCCGCCGCCTTGCTTCTTCCTCTCCGTCCTCCCGCCGTGGAGCAACACCGAGCTCGAGAGGAGCCCCGTTCGCGCCGGATCCGCCGCACCCGCGGGTCCCCTGCCTCTGCATCGCGCCTCTGGTCGGCCTTCCGCTTGTCGCCATGACCGCACAGGTTCAAGCTCCGCCGCCCGTTGCCGTTCATCGCGCCGTCCCGCGCGCCAACTGCCGGGAACCGGTTCCTCATCGTCAAGGCCTCCTGGATCCGCGCCTCCATCCATTCCTTGCACTGCCTCGTCGCCGGAGTAGAAGCCCCATCCGTCGCCGTTGCCTGCCTGCTTCCTCTGCTTCAGGAACATGGCCACGCGCTCGCGTTGACTCCTCCGTCCAGATCGAACGAGCCCTCCCCATCGACCGCACATGGGCCGCGTCCCTCCTCCGGCCCAGCTGCCGCTGCGAGCCTGCCAGCCTTCACGGGCCTTGGCCCATGGCGAAGCCAGCTTCGGCGCCCTCTTGTTTTTTTATTTCCTCATGTTGGGCCAGCCTCTGTTTCAGCCCGCTATATTTTTTTCCTGGCCCTGCGAATTTTGCCAATATTCCAGAGTTTATGGTTTTACAGAAAAGCCCCTGTTCTTCATGCATATAATAACTCTTTAACCGTGCATCATATTAAAATGAATCATATATGAAAAATGCTTAGAATTATGTGTAGGTTAATTATATGCAACTTTCATTTATGTTTAAAATGTTTAAAATGATGTTTGATTAAATTTGCTCCTATGCCATGCTAAAATGACTTAATTCATAACTAATTAACCGTAGCTCCAAATTTAACAAATTTTATATGTAAATGGGGTAGAAAAATGCCTAGTTTAACATGGTGCTTTCATCTTGCATGTCTAACAACCCAAAAATTGTGTTTAGGGAAGAACAGTAACAAACCTAATATATGCATATGAGGAGTTTCCGGACTTGTTGTTCGTTGTTTTCGGCCTCATTTAAACTTGCCTAGATAGGTAGTTTTGTTGTGCTTCACCTCTTGCCATGCTAACAACATCTAATCTTGTTGGGTACCTAAACGAGAGAGAACTAAATAATTCATGTGGTGTTTTCTTCAATATGCAACTCCGTTGCATATTGAGCTCCAATTAATTTGTAGGATTGTTTGTGCACTTTGCCATGCCATGCTTCATTAAACCAGACATGCACCATAATTGTGTGTGCATCATGCCATGCTTATGTGGTGGTTGTTTACCATGATTGTTTGCTTCTTTCTGGTGTGGCTTCTTTGGGTTGGTTCCGATAACGTTGCGTTTGTGAGGATACGTTGGCTATGTCCGTTTGTCTTCTTCATGGACTCGTTCTTCTTCCTTGCGGGATTTCAGGAAAGATGACCATACCCTCGAAATCACTTCTATCTTTGCTTGCTAGTTGCTCGCTCTTTTGCTATGCCTATGCCACGATACCTACCACTTGCTTATCATGCCTCCCATATTGTTGAACCAAGCCTCTAACCCACATTGTCCTAGCAAATCTTTGTTTGGCTATGTTACCGCTTTGCTCAACCCCTCTTATAGCGTTGTTAGTTGGAGGCGAAGATTGAAGTTTGTTCCTTGTTGGAACATGGAGATGTTGTTCCTTGTTGGGACATGTTTACTTGTTGGGATATCACAATATCTCTTATTTAATTAATGCATCTATATACGAAAGGGTGGAAGGCTCGGCCTTATGCCTAGTGTTTTGTTCCACTTTTGCCGCCCTAGTTTCCGTCATATTGGTGTTATGTTCCCGGATTTTGCGTTCCTTACGCGGTTGGGTAATAATGGGAACCCCTTGACAGTTCGCCTTGAATAACTCCTCCAGCATGGCCCAACATTGGTTTTACCATTCGCCACCTAGCCTTTTCTTTCCCTTGGGTTCTGCAGACTCAAGGGTCATCTTCATTTAAACCCCCGGGCCAGTGCTCCTCTGAGTGTTGGTACAAACTGAGTGATGTCCGAGGCTACCAGGGGCAATTCTGGGCTGGCTTACCCGACGTCTGGCTCATCCGGTGTGCCCTGAGAATGAGATATGTGCAGCTCCTATCAGGATTTGTCGGCACATCTGGGTGGCTTTGCTGGTCTTGTTTTACCATTGTCGAAATGTCTTGTAACCGGGATTCTGAGTCTGATCGGGTCTTCCCGCTAGAAGGAATATCCTTCGTTGACCGTGAGAGCTTGTGACGGGCTAAGTTGGGACACCCCTGCAGGGATTTGAACTTTTGAAAGCCGTGCCCGTGGTTATGGGCAGATGGGAATTTGTTAATGTCCGGTTGTAGAAAACCTAAAGTTGACCTTAATTAAAATGCATCAACCACGTGTGTAACCGTGATGGTCTCTTTCTGGCAGAGTCCGGGAAGTGAACATGGTGTTGGAGTTATGCTTGACGTAGGCTGATTTAGGATCACTTCTTGATCTTACTTTTATTGACCGTGCTTTGTGTAACGCCCTCGATGCGGCTATATCTCCCACGTGTCAAAGCACGACTTAGAGGCATAACCGCATTGAAAGCAATGTCGCAAGTGAGGCAATCTTCACACAACCCATGTAATACAATAAGGGAAAAAGATACATAGTTGGTTTACAATCGCCACTTCACACAATTACATGAATAAAGCATTACATCATCCAAACACAATCAAGGTCCGACTACGGAACCAAAATAAAAGAAGAACCCCAAATGCGACAAAGGTCCCTGATCGACCCCAACTGGGCTCCACTACTGATCAACTAGAATGAAACAACATAAAGGACAAGATCTTCATCGAGCTCCTCCTCGAGCTTGGTTACGTCACCTGCTCGGTAACATCGGCACCTGCAAACTGGTTTTGGAAGTATCTATGAGCCACGGGGACTCAGCAATTTCACACCCTTGCGATCAAGACTATTTAAGCTTATGGGTAAGGTAAAGGTATGAGGTGGAGCTGCAGCAAGCGACTAG
This sequence comes from Triticum monococcum, assembly GCA_034509565.1. Classification (NCBI taxonomy): domain Eukaryota; kingdom Viridiplantae; phylum Streptophyta; class Magnoliopsida; order Poales; family Poaceae; genus Triticum; species Triticum monococcum. The sequence goes on from CM067847.1 coordinate 578,914,945, forward strand.
CATATATGGTGGCTAACATACGCAAATGAGAGCGAGAAGAGAAGGCAAAGCACGGTCGAGAAAAGTATGATCAAGAGGTGATCCTAAAACAACCTACGCCAAGCATAACTCCAACACCGTGTTCACTTCCCGGACTCCGCCGGAAAGAGACCATCACGGTTACACACACGGTTGATGTATTTTAATTAAGGTCAAGTTCAGGTTTTCTATAACCGGACGTTAACAAATTCCCATCTCCCATAACCGCGGGCACGACTTTTGAAAGTTCAAATCCCTGCAGGGGTGTCCCAACTTAGCCCATCACAAGCTCTCACGGTCAACGAAGGAATAGACCTCCTCCCGAGATGTTCCGATCAGACTCGGTATCCCGGTACAACAAGACATTTCGACAGGGTAAAACTAAACCAGCAACACCGCCCGAATGTGCCGACAAATCCCGATAGGAGCTGCACATATCTCGTTCTCAGGGCACACTCAGATGAGCTCTCCATACAACTAAAACCAAACCTCGAGTTTCCACGAGGGGGCGCTGCACAGGACTCTAGTTCGGACCAACACTCAGAGGAGCACTGGCCCGGGGGGGTTAAATAAGATGACCCTTGAGCTGGCCGACTCAAGGGAAAGAAAAGGCTAGGTGGCAAATGGTAAAACCAATGTTGGGCATTGCTGGAAGACCTTTACTTAAGGCGAACTGTCGAGGGGTTCCCATTATTACCCAACCGCGTAAGGAACGCAAAATCCGGGAACATAACACCGATATGATGGAAACTAGGGCAGCAAGAGTGGAACAAAACACCAGGCATAAGGCCGAGCCTTCCACCCTTTACCAAGTATATAGATGCATTAATTAAATAAGAGATATTGTGATATCCCAACAAGTAAACATGTTCCAATAAGGAACAACAACTCCATGTCCAACAAGGAACAAACTTCAATCTTCACCTGCAACTAACAACGCTATTAGAGGGGCTGAGCAAAGCGGTAACATAGCCAATCAACGGTTTGCTAGGACAAGGTGGGTTAGAGGCTTGGTTCAACAAAGTAGGAGGCATGATAAGCAAGTGGTAGGTATCGCAGCATAGGCATAGCAAAAGAGCGAGCATCTAGCAAGCAAAGATAGAAGTGATTTCAAGGGTATGGTCATCTTGCGTGAAAATCCTGCAAGGAAGAAGAACGAGTCCATGAAGAAGACAAACGGACGTAGTCGAACGGTTCCTCACAAACGCGACATTATCAGAACCAACCCGAAGAAGCAAACACCGGAAAAGAGCAAACAACATAGTAAACAACCACCACATAATCATGACATGATGCACAACCAAATATGATGCATGTCCGGTTTAATGAAGCATGGCATGGCAAAGTGCAACAAATAACACTACAAATTAAGTGGAGCTCAATATGCAACGAGTTGCATATTGACGAAACACCACGACACGTTATTTAGTTCGATCTCGTTTATGTACTCAACAATATTAAATGTTGGTTGACATGGCAAGAGGGTGAAGCAAAGTAAAACTACCTTTCTAGTCAAGTTTAAATGAGGCCAGAAACAACAAACAACAAGTCCGAAAACTCCTCATGTGCATATTTTAAGGTTTGGTACTGTTCTGCCCTAAACATAATTTTAGAGTTATTAAACATGCAAAGTAAGGCCACCATGATAAACTAGGCAAAAATCTACCCCATTTACATATAAAGGTTATTAAAATCCGAGTTAGGGTTATTTAGTTATGAATTAAATCATTTTAACATGGCATAGGAGCAAATTTAATCAAACATCATTTTAAACATTTTAAACATAGATGAAAACGACATATTATGAAACTAGATGCAATTCTAAGCATTTTCATATTAGGAGTTTTTACATATGCTGCATAGATCATGAGTTATTATATGCATGAAGCTCGGGGTTTGTTCTGTAAAACTGTAAACCTCTGGATAAATGGCAAAATTCACAGGACCAGGAAAAAAACAATATGGGCCGAAACTTGTTGGACCCAACAGGAGGGGAAAAAAAGAGGGGCGCTGCTCACTTCGCTCCAGGGAGCTGGGCTTGGCGCTTGTGCTAGGCCGGCCTTGGTGGATCGAATGAGGGGATGGAGGGGGCGTGGTCAACGCAGGTGCTGGGCTTGACTGCTGGTCTTCGAAAGGAGCTTGTCTCCCTGCGTCGACGAAGAGAACGGGAAGGCTGCAGAAAATGAAGGACGATGGCGCGAGGTGGTGCGGCAGCGAGGCTGATCCGGCGCGGATCCGAAGGGTGGCGACGAGGACAATCGGCGGCCATGGCAGGTGGGTTCCCTGTGAAGAAGAAGAGAGCAAGGGGAGAGCTACGCGTAAGAGAGAGAGAGAGAGAGAGAGAGAGAGAGAGAGAGAAGGAAGGGAAAAGAGCAAGGGGGAAGGGCGCAGGGCACGGCCTGGTTCGGTGGTGGTAGTCGCCGTTGGCGTCTGGTACTCGGGCAAGGCGGCGCTGGTGGATTGAGGTGCTCGGGGACGAGCGAGCAGAGGAGGGGATCGATGGATCTGATAGGCTTGGCACGGAATGCAAGGAGGAGGAGGGCATCAGGTGGCAGCGCGGATGGACTGATGGGACAAACAGGCTAAAATCTTGGGATTAGTCTAGGGTTGCCACTATATATAGCAAGCCAGATAGGTTTAGGGGGTTAACTCGTCCCTCCGATCGTAATCGGATGGTCAGGAAAATAGGCTAGGGAGTCAAAATGAGAAAACGGAGATGTTTTGTAGATGTTTGGGGATGATCCGGATCCAACGGTGACGACTGCCCGGGTCGGGTCCGGGACAATTTCGGACGCGCATGTGAGGGGTTCGATGCACTGTGCAGCGAGGGTTTCGGACCGTGCGGTCGCATCGGACAACTCCGGAAGCGAAGATGGGAAAGAGGATGGACTAGGTGGGCCGTGGCGAGACTGCGAGGGGGAGAAGAGAGAGAGGGCCCGGCATCTGATTCCGAAGACCGAAAACGTCCGACGATAGACCGGCTACTATTGCCGCTATATTTATCCATTGGGGCATCAAACAGACTCCGAATGCGATGAAACTTGGCAGGCGGACTACTAACAACAAAACAACACCGCACGCCAACTTTCATCCCATTCCGAGAACATTTTCCGGCCACTTATAAAATACTATTTCGGACATGCCGCGGGCGCGTGCAAGTGTGTCTGGGCTCAGAACGGACAACGGACGGAACTGGGAGAACCCGGGCTAATGCAAGTTTTGAAAACATGATGATGCAATGCACATGATGACATGATAAGATGCAACGCGCAAGCAAAATACAAGGCAACAACAGCGAATAAGCGGAGGACACCTGGCACATCGTTCTCGGGGCGTTATAACACTCCACCACTACGAGAGGATCTCGTCCCGAGATCTAGAATGGCACCGGAGGGAAAATGGAAGAGAAAAAGAAGAGGTAAAACTAAGTTGCTTCTTTGACAAACGAGTGAAACCAAAGAACCTTGAGAGGTTAAGCCACTTCGAGAGAAGAATACGACAGAGATGAACGAAGTTGAGAACACTCCGTTTGAAAAGAGGGACAAAGTAGAACAACTTCGTGCAACACTCCGATTGAAAAGAGAATGAATTGAATAAGAACTTGATATGATGAGAAGATACTTGAGCAAAAAGGCACAACACTCCGGTTAGATGGATAGGCATGAAAAGAACAAGGTCCTGACAAGAACAAGAAGAAGGTTTGAAGAGAGCAACAACACAATGCCTCCGGAACGAAAAGAATAGAAGATAGATAATTGAAATAAAAGAATGGAGAATAAAAGGACAACTTATGCCACAAAAGAGCTTGTAAAAGCATCCTTAGGAGAAGGGTCGAACGGAGTTGTTGGGAAACCAACAACGAAAAAGAGTAAGCTTGTTGTGGACTTATGGAAAACATCTCAAAACCATGAGGTGAAACTCTGCCACTAACGAAACCAATAGATTGGATTGATATCAACAAGGAGACGAGAAAACTAACTCACCAGGAATGATAAATGAAGAACTTGGGTCATTTATAAGCACCATAGATAGCAACAGTCCTTAGGGAAGGCTTTAGATGAAATATAACCCAAGGTAACTCCAAATATGAGATTGATGGATTTAAATATCTCATTCTTGATAACTTGTGAAACACAAAACACGAAGGGAAATTATCAAGAATGACATAACACCACCTCAAAAGATATGCGTGAAAGAATAGCACTCCGGACTGCAAGATGAAGAATGCTTGAGCTCCTCTAAAAAGAATCTTGATGAACACCTTGAGAAAGAAATTAAATCCTGGATGAACCATCATGTAGAACCTTAATGAAGAACTCCGTTAAACAAAAGAATGATCAAACGGAAAGAAAGGGTAGTTGAAAACACAAGGTGAATCCTTGTAAAGATTTAGAAGGAGCTTCGCGACGAGATAATGCAGAAAAGCTAGGAATTCTAGAAAAGAAAGATGAAGCATCTTGAACTGAGAGTGAGATAAGATGAACTTTCGGAATAAGGAATTGAATTTACTCGATGAAACAAGAATAAGGAATTACATTATGCTTACCCTTCACCAATTTAATTGATGACAAGCAATAGATTTGGCATACTACTTATTCTCATTGACAAAGGATTAAGATAGATATGGAGCAAACTTGAAGAGGGCTTCGATGATCCACCGGTAGGATTTGAAAGAACAGAAGTATCATAACGTAAGAAGAGGAATCTTAAACAAACCACCGTAAGAATTGAAAATGAACGAAGAGAAGATAAAGAAACACCAGAAAGAATTATAAAATGAACGAAGATGCTTGAGAGGATTTAGATACATGAGAACGAGGAGATCACGAGCCGAATAGAGATCACTTGAACGAAGCACCGGTAAGATTGGAGAATGATAACTGAAAGCTGAGAATGAATAAACCTGAATTGATGGACTCCGGATAATCAACCTAAAAAACTCCTGAATTGCACCGAATGGGTGAAAAGAATTCCCACAATCGAAATAATTATGAGAGGATGGCAACAAGCTAGAATCACGAATCTTGAAGAGAATGGAGCAAGATTTAAGAGAAACTCTTCTTCGGTCTTCAAAATCTGAGAATGACGACGAGAAACACCACCAATAATTATTGAGGCACTCCGGAATGAAGAATGGAAAGGTTGAGCCAACAATGAAAAGAATTTGAAAGATCTTGGTGAAAGACATCTGACTGATGATGATTCATTCTTACGTCAAACTTTGAAATGAATTTGAGAATAGCTCCGGGGAGATTAGAAGAGTCGGGTAAGATCCTGGGAAAAGACCTGTGGGTTAGGGCCCACTGAAAAGATATACCATAGAAAGATTTTGAAAAGAGATTGCACCGGTTGATTCAAATGGCTTGAATGGGATAACAACCTCGAAATAGGTTGAACAGATCTTGAATGACAAGATGAGCCTTCCGAGATATCTTCAGCACTCAAGAATAATTGAATAGCGAGAAATGAATGAATATGATGAGCACCGGCATGAGAACACATTTGAAACGAGGAAAAGGATGTGATCACCATTGAAAGATTGCATTGAGAACACTGGGAAGATAAAAGAACAAAGAATGATAAACTTGAGGCTCCGTTAGAATCTTCATGAGCAACACCGGGTAAGAATATTGACGGAAAAGGAGTGGGGAGGCTTCACATGAATAAGATGGATACTTGATGAAGAAATCTGAATCCTTTAAGAAAAACAAGGGTGGGAGGGTGGGAAAACAAAGACAACTTGGGATGGATGAACGAACACCGTTGAGAAAGCTGAGATTGGATCTTGCGGATGTTGAAATGTTCGGATCCACTTGAAGAGAAACACACCGGTGAAAAGGATTGACATGACAATCTCGATTATCATGAAGGATTGGTATTCACATCGGAGTATGAAAACACCATTTGGGGAAGGTATGGAATCAACATTTGACTTCGAAGCAACTCGAATACCACAACTCAAAACAAAAACAAAGGATTGGCTTGCGGAATAAGCCGGAACAAAACATATGATAGAAATTTCGTCCGAAGTTTTCGTGGTGGGGCCTACACGGGCTCGATCGTACAGCACCATCATGTACAAGGGAGTGCACATGACATACGAAGCATCCCCGAGTCGGCATAGCCAAGGACTCTTTAAGACACAACGAGACCACTGTAAAATCGACCGTGAATAGGCGGACCACTAGACGTCGAACCCCAATTTCATATCATACATCTGTTGGAAAGATATCCTAAGAGCTACTTGAATTCCCACTTATAAACTCCCGAAATTTTTCCGGTTATGCAATCAGGTGTTGGGGATATAGGGGAAGCATAATATCTCACCCAAATCTAGCAAATCCTACATCCAGCTGTATCCATCCTTCAACACATAACCGAGAAAAACTTCAGAAACCATCTACCTCAACCTTTGAAAAGCATCCGTTATACAAGTTATGGCGATACTCCCGAACTCCCGCCCCAGTACTGGGTGGCGTCGAGGTTATCTCACCAACGAACTGCATAAAAGAGATTTTCGATGTCAGCGTACTAAACTCAGGTATTCCAGAACTGCAACGATAAAATTGTGACGACAAAACCTCAGAGCTCAACTCCCCGGGACACTTCAACAAAACCCCTGACAGGAGGCACCAAGACAATGTTCTCGTCACAAAACCATCGGAACGATTCCAAGATACCCGCGTGATCCTAAAAAAATTTAGTGAAATTTGAGAAGAGATGAGTCAAAACTCTACGTCAGGATGCCTTACCAGAGCGATGAGGAGACTGGGAAGTAAAAAGAATTCCTAAACTCTCCGATATATAATTCCTAAATTACTCAAAACATTTTTCTAGACACAACTCGGCCGGTAAAACGATCAAGCAATGGGGCTCCTAAGGTCGGGAAAGGCTCTGATACCAACTTGTAATGCCTTCGATGCGGCTATATCTCCCACGTGTCGAAGCACGACTTAGAGGCATAACCGCATTGAAAGCAATGTCGCAAGTGAGGTAATCTTCACACAACCCATGTAATACAATAGGGGAAAAAGATACATAGTTGGTTTACAATCGCCACTTCACACAATTACATGAATAAAGCATTACATCATCCAAATACAATCAAGGTCCGACTACGGAACCAAAATAAAAGAAGAACCCCAAATGCGACAAAGGTCCCTGATCGACCCCAACTGGGCTCCCCTACTGATCAACTAGAAGGAAACAACATAAAGGACAAGATCTTCATCGAGCTCCTCCTCGAGCTTGGTTGCGTCACCTGCTCGGTAACATCGGCACCTGCAAACTGGTTTTGGAAGTATCAGTGAGCCATGGGGACTCAGCAATTTCACACCCTTGCGATCAAGACTATTTAAGCTTATGGGTAAGGTAAAGGTATGAGGTGGAGCTGCAGCAAGCGACTAGCATATATGGTGGCTAACATACGCAAATGAGAGCGAGAAGAGAAGGCAAAGCACGGTCGATAAAAGTATGATCAAGAGGTGATGCTAAAACAACCTACGCCAAGCATAACTCCAACACCGTGTTCACTTCCCGGACTCCACCGGAAAGAGATCATCATAGTTACACACGCGGTTGATGTATTTTAATTAAGGTCAAGTACAGGTTTTCTACAACCAGACGTTAACAAATTCCCATCTGCCCATAACCGCGGGCACGGCTTTCAAAAGTTCAAATCCCTGCAGGGGTGTCCCAACTTAGCCCATCACAAGCTCTCACGGTCAACGAAGGAATAGACCTCCTCCCGAGACGTTCCGATCAGACTCGATATCCCGGTACAACAAGACATTTCGACAGGGTAAAACTAAACCAGCAACACCGCCCGAATGTGCCGACAAATCCCGATAGGAGCTGCACATATCTCGTTCTCAGGGCACACTCAGATGAGCTCTCCATACAACTAAAACCAAACCTCGAGTTTCCCCAAGGGGGCGCTGCACAGGACTCTAGTTCGGACCAACACTCAGAGGAGCACTGGCCCCGGGGGGGGGGGGGGGGGTTTAAATAAGATGACCCTTGAGCCGGCCGACTCAAGGGAAAGAAAAGGCTAGGTGGCAAATGGTAAAACCAATGTTGGGCATTGCTGGAAGAGCTTTACTTAAGGCGAACTGTCAAGGGGTTCCCATTATTACCCAACCGCGTAAGGAACGCAAAATCCGGGAACATAACACCGATATGACGGAAGCTAGGGCAGCAAGAGTGGAACAAAACACCAGGCATAAGGCCGAGCCTTCCACCCTTTACCAAGTATATAGATGCATTAATTAAATAAGAGATATTGTGATATCCCAACAAGTAAACGTGTTCCAACAAGGAACAACAACTCCATGTTCCAACAAGGAACAAACTTCAATCTTCACCTGCAACTAACAAAGCTATAAGAGGGGCTGAGCAAAGCGGTAACATAGCCAATCAACGGTTTGCTAGGACAAGGTGGGTTAGAGGCTTGGTTCAACAAAGTAGGAGGCATGATAAGCAAGTGGTAGGTATCGCAGCATAGGCATAGCAAAAGAGCGAGCATCTAGCAAGCAAAGATAGAAGTGATTTCAAGGGTATGGTCATCTTGCCTGAAAATCCCGCAAGGAAGAAGAACGAGTCCATGAAGAAGACAAACAGACATAGTCGAACGGTTCGTCACAAACGCGACGTTATCAGAACCAACCCGAAGAAGCAAACACCGGAAAAGAGCAAACAACATAGTAAACAACCACCACATAATCATGACATGATGCACAACCAAATATGATGCATGTCCAGTTTAATGAAGCATGGCATGGCAAAGTGCAACAAACAACACTACAAATTAAGTGGAGCTCAATATGCAACGAGTTGCATATTGACGAAACATCACGACACGTTATTTAGTTCGATCTCGTTTATGTACTCAACAATATTAAATGTTGGTTAACATGGCAAGATGGTGAAGCAAAGTAAAACTACCTTTCTAGTCAAGTTTAAATGAGGCCGGAAACAACAAACAACAAGTCCGAAAACTCCTCATGTGCATATTTTAAGGTTTGGTACTGTTCTGCCCTAAACATAATTTTAGATTTATTAAACATGCAAAGTAAGTCCACCATGTTAAACTAGGCAAAAATCTACCCCATTTACATATAAAGGTTATTAAAATCCGAGTTACGGTAATTTAGTTATGAATTAAATCATTTTAACATGGCATAGGAGCAAATTTAATCAAACATCATTTTAAACATTTTAAACATAGATGAAAACGACATATTATGAAACTAGATGCAATTCTAAGCATTTTCATATTAGGAGTTTTTACATATGCTGCATAGATCATGAGTTATTATATGCATGAAGCTCGGGGTTTGTTCTGTAAAACTGTAAATCTCTGGATAAATGGCAAAATTCACAGGACCAGGAAAAAAAACAATATGGGCCGAAACTTGTTGGACCCAACAGGAGGGAAAAAAAGAGGGGCACTGCTCACTTCGCTCTAGGGAGCTGGGCTTGGCGCCTGTGCTGGGCCGGCCTTGGTGGATCGAATGAGGGGATGGAGGGGGCGTGGTCAACGCAGGCGCTGGGCTTCGGAAGGAGCTTGTCTCCCTGCGTCGACAAAGAGAACGGGGAGGCTGCAGAAAATGAAGGACGATGGTGCGAGGTGGTGCGGCAGCGAGGCTGATCTGGCGCGGATCTGAAGGGTGGCGACGAGGACAATCGGCGGCCATGGCAGGCGGGTTCCCTGTGAAGAAGAAGAGAGCAAGGGGAGAGCTGCACGTGAGAGAGAGAGAGAGAGACAGAGAGAAAGAAGGAAGGGAAAAGGGCAGGGGGAGGAAGGGCGCAGGGCACGGCCTGGTTCGGTGGTGGTAGTCGCCGTTGGAGTCTGGTACTCGGGCAAGGCGGCGCTGGTGGATCGAGGTGCTCGGGGACGAGCGAGTAGAGGAGGGGATCGATGGATCTGATAGGCTTGGCATGGAATGCAAGGAGGAGGAGGGCATCAGGTGGCGGCGCGGATGGACTGATGGGACAAACGGGCTAAAATCTAGGGATTAGTCTAGGGTTGCCACTATATATAGCAAGCACTACAGGAATCAGCTACTTTGCCGTCTGCCACGGCGGACGGCAAAGGCCTGAACGGCGGACGGCAAAGGCCTTTGCCGTCAGCCGCGGACGGCAAAAGGCTCCGGCAACGTAGGCTCCGGTAAACAGTTTCTTTGTCGTCTGCTACTGACGGCAAAGTCTTTGCCGTCTGCGGCGGACGGCAAAGTCTCTGCCGTCTGCGGCGGACGGCAAAGAGAGCGCGGCAGACGGCAAAGAGAGCGGACGGCAATAACTGCGCTGTCAGTCCGTTAAGTGGCTAACGGCAGGCCTTTGCCGTCCGCCGCTGACGGCAAACTTTGGAAGGCTTTTGCCGTCCGCCGTGTGATGTCAGCTGACGTCACTACACGGCAGGCCTTTGCCGTCCGCCGCTGACGGCAAACTTTGGAAGGCCTTTGCCGTCTGCCACTGTAGGCAAACTGACCAAATTGGTCAGCCTCCCAGGAAGCACAGCTGCCTGCCATGTGGCCTCTTTGCCGTCCGCTGCTGATGGCAAAGAGCCCTTTGCCGTCGGTGGCTGACGGCAAAGAGCCTGTATATTGTCTCTTTTTTCTGTTTTTTCTTAATCCAACAATTTTCACAACAAATATATCACATATTTAACAGCAAACATATCCAGCACACATATCACATATCCAGCACATAATTCCATATACATATATATAACATAGCAAAGTTTCATCAACATATATAGCAAGTTCCATCCATACACATTGTTCCATATACATATTACATAGCAAAGTTTCATCAACATAGCAAGTTCTATCATAGCAAGCTAGATACAATGCAAAGTTTTAACAAAGAAAAAGCAAGCACTCCATCCTAGCAAGCTAGCTTCCATGAAGTGAGTGAAATCTGCAAAATGGTAAATATGAAGTTAGAAATTGGTGAATAGAACAAGAAGAAGACTATAACAAGAAGTATATGTCATTTATGACCTAACTTAGGTGGAATGGATCATTTATGAGCTAACTTAGGTGGAATGGATCATTTATGAGCTAACTAAGTTGAAATGGGTTGTTCATGAGCTAACTTAGTTGGAATGTATCATTTATGAGCTAACATAGTTGAAATGGGTCGTTTATGAGCTAACTAAGGTGAAGGGCATCATTTTTGAGCTAACTAAGGTGAAATGGATCGTTTTTGAGCTAACTAAGGTGAAATGAATCGTTTTTGAGCTAACTAAGGTAAAATGGATCGTTTTTTAGCTAACTTAGTTGAAATGGGTCATTTATGAGCTAACTAAGGTGAAATGCCACGTTTTTGAACTAACTAAGGTGAAATGGATCGTTTTTGAGCTAACTAAGGTGAAATGGATCATTTTTGAGCAAACTTAGGTGAAATGGATCATTTAAGAGCTAATTTAGGTGAAATGGATCGTTTTTGAGCTAACTAAGGTGAAATGGATCGTTTTTGAGCAAACTTAGGTGAAATGGATCATTTAAGAGCTAATTTAGGTGAAATGGATCGTTTTCAGCTAACTTAGGTGAAATGGATCGTTTAGGAGCTACTCTAGGTAAATTGGGTCATTTTAGAGCTAACTTGGATAAACTGGATCATTTATAAGCTAACCTAGGTAAGATTCCCATCTGCATCTAGTTCGGTTCTTTTGCCTGTTTTGTGCCATGTCATCTGTCTGGCCGTCTCTTCGACCATGAAAAGACGTTGAAGTCTTGGTACGATTGGCATATACCGAAGAACACTAACGGGGATTTTGGTCTGTGTCTTCTCACCCATACCGTTGTCTACCACAATATACCTGGAAGACTTGCAAATGGGACAATATTTCAAGTCCGCATAGTCAAGCCTAAATAAGGCACATCCTTTCTCACAGGCATGTATCTTCTTATAGGGCATCTTCAGTGCACGGAGGATTTTGTCCGACTGGTACAGGTTTGCAGGCATTACATGGCCTTTGGGTAGAAAGCGTCCAAATACTGTCATAATTGCGTCATAGCATTCTCTGCCCAAGTTGAACTGAGCCTTCAGAGCCATTACTTGTGAGATGGCATCCAATTGACAAAGCTCAGTGTGCTCGTGGAGCGGACGTTTCGAAGACTCCAACATTTCATTGAAGGCCTTTGCAGATTCCTCCATCTCCTCGTCCGAATCCCGAGTATCATCATAGCCTTGCACCATGTTTTCCATCCCGGTACCATGCTCGTCGGTGCGACGACGATCCACCTCAGCTCGGTCACGTTGGCCAGACTCACCATGAAATGTCCACACCGTATAATCGGGCGTAAAACCACTCTTCTGCAGGTGTTTGCCCATTTCAGCCTCTGTCTTCTTTTCCCAATTGCCGCACCGGAAACAGGGGCACCAGGTTTTCTTTTGGCCATTTGCAAATGCGGCTTGCACAAACCCCTTAGTTTTTGTGAACCATTCAGCGCTCCATTTGTTCTGACCAGTGTGACCGGTATACATCCAAGCACGGTCACTCATCTTGACTTTCAGAGCTACTGGACACACAACAATTATATATGTAATTCACCATGTATATATTCATCAGTTGATCTACTTTGTCAATTTTATTACGTCCATGCAACCTACACTCTAATAGGTAATGATAGGTCCTAATCCCACCCGTGTATGTGTAGATTGGGTTCATTTTCCCATGCTATGCTCCGGATCCGACGCAAAATTTCGGCAGCACCTCCCCGCTGTTCTCCTGATACACGTCTCTGCAATAAACAGAGAGGATGTGTACCCGGAGAACAACAGGGGAGGCACTGACGAAATATATGCGTCGGATCCGGAGCAAAGCATATGGGAAAACGAACCCAATCTACACATACTCGGGCTGTCCATGGATAGCGTTGGACAATTCGAAAGAATCAAGGTTATAAATATGCAAATGCATGCATATTTATAACTATGACGCTTTCGAACGGGAGACACATATTGGTTACGCATACTGATGATTCAAGACACATATATAGCTAGCTATCAAGTTTCATCGGAATAGATCAAATAATTAATGGGGGAGGAGGACTTGTCATTTGTGCTCACCCACGAACGAAGGGGCAGAGCTCGTCAAATGCATGGCGAGGTCGTCGAACACCAAACCTCGCAGTGATGAAACAACTGCACATTTAAAACTACACGATCAACACAATTATATATGATGTTTTTCATAACAAAATCGAAAAGTATATGACCTAACTAATAATTCACAAATATATGACCCCGTCGGCCTCTGGAAGGCCAAAGAACACCTTTTTGGGAGGTGTCGGGGGTCGGGGTGTCCTGTCGGTGTCGGGATGCCGTGTCGGGGTCGGGGTGCTGTTTTGGGGTCGGGGGTCGGGGTGTCGTGTCGATGTCGGGGTAGTGCCGTGTCGGTGTCGGGGTGTTGTTTTGGGGTCGGGGGGTGGTGTCGGGGTCAGGGTGTCGGGTCAGGCTCGGGGTCGGGGTGTCGGGTCAGGCTCGGGGGGTCGGGGTGTCGGGGTCGGGGTCGGGGTGTCGGGTCAGGCTTGGGGGGTCGGGGTGTCGGGGTCGGGGTATCGGGGTCGGGGTGTCGTGTCGGGGTCGGGGTCTTTTTTCCTTTTCTTCTTCTTCCTCTTCTTCCTTTTCTTCCTTTTATTCCTTTTTTCCTTCTTCTTCTTCTTCTTCTTCTTCTTCTTCTTCTTCTTCTTCTTCTTCTTCCTCCTTTCCTTTTTCCTCTTCTTCTTCTCCTCCTCTCCTGTTTTTTTCTTCTTCTTGTTCCTCTTCTTCTTTTTTCTTCTCCTCCTCCTCTTCTTATTCTCCTCCTCTCCTGTTTTTTCTTCTTCTTCTTCCTCTTCTTCTTTTTTCTTCTCCTCCTCCTCTTCTTCTTCCTCCTTTCCTTTTTCCTCTTCTTCTTCTCCTCCTCTCCTGTTTTTTTCTTCTTCTTCTTTTTCTTTCCTAAAACTGAACTAAACCTAAAACTAAACCTAAATCTAATCTAAACATAAACCTAAAACTAAAAAAACAGAAAAAAGGAAAAAACTAAATCTAAAAACCTAAAACTAAACTAAGACTAAACCTAAACCTAAAACTAAACCTAAAACTAAAACTGAAACTAAATATAAACTAAACATAAACCTAAAACTAAAAAACAGAAAAAAAGAAAACAGAGGAGAGGTAGAGCTCACCTGGGCCGTTGGAGGAGGTGGCCGGTGGAGGAGGGGGGCGGGGTGGCCTGGGGCGGCGGCGCCGGGCCCAGGGCGGTGGGGCGTGGGGGGGGGGGGGCAGGGCGCGGCGGCGCTGAGACGGGGGGCCGGTGGAGGAGGGGGGGCGGGGCGGCGGCAGTGGCGACGAGGCAAGGGGCCGGTGGAGGAGGGGGGCGGGGAGGAGGGGGGCTGGGCGGCCTGGGGCGGCGGCGCCGGGCCCAGGGCGGTGGGGCGCGGGGGGCCGGGGCGCGGCGGCGCTGAGACGGGGGGCCGGTGTAGGAGGGGGGGCGGGGCGGCGGCAGTGGCGACGAGGCGGGGGGCGGTGGAGGAGGGGAGGCGGGGCGGCGGCGCCGGGCCCGGGGCACTGGGGCGCGGGGGGGGGGGGGGGGGGCGAGTGGTGCTGGCGGCGGCGCACGTATATGGGAGCAGGGGAGAGAAACAGAGAGAGAGGGCGCGGGGTGGGGGGCGCGCCGTTAGATATGTTAAATCTTTGCCATCCGCCCCCCTTTGCCGTCTGCTTATTTGCTCTTTGCCGTCTGCTAGCAGACGGCAAAGAGGGGGGCCCGTTAAGTTATTTTTTAAGTAGCTCGTCAGTGGGGCCCCTCCCTCTTTGCCGTAAGCTAGCAGACGGCAAAGAATCTTTGCCGTCAGCTAGCGGACGGCAAAGAACTGGCTGATGGCAAAGAAAGCCTTTGCCATCAGCCAGTTCTTTGCCGTCTGCTTTTTGGTAGCTGATGGCAAAGAGCTTCTTTGCCGTCTGCTAGCAAACGGCAAAGAGCTGGCAGATGGCAAAGTAGCTGATTCCAGTAGTGAAGCCGGATAGGTTTAGTGGGGTAACTCGTCCCTCCGATCATAATCGGACTGTCAGGAAAAATAGGCTAGGGAGTCCAAATGAGAAAACGGAGATGTTTTGTAGAAGTTTGGGGATGATCCGGATCCAACGGTGACGACTCCCCGGGTCGGGTCCAGGACAATTTCGGACGCGCACGTGAGGGGTTCGATGCACTGTGCAGCGAGGGTTTCGGACCGTGCGGTCGCATCGGACAACTCCGGAAGCGAAGAGGGGAAAGAGGATGGACTAGGTGGGCCGTGGCGAGACTGCGAGGGAGAGAAGAGAGAGAGGGCCTGGCATCTGATTCCGAAGACCGAAAACGTCCGACGATAGACCGGCTACTATTGCCGCTATATTTATCCGTTGGGGCATCAAACAGACTCCGAATGCGATGAAACTTGGCAGGCGGCCTACTAACAACAAAACAACACGGCACGCCAACTTTCATCCCATTCCGAGAACATTTTCTGGCCACTTATAAAATACTATTTCGGACATGCCGCGGGCGCGTGCAAGTGTGTCTGGGCTCAGAACGGACAATGGACAGAACTGGGAGAACCCGGGCTAATGCAAGTTTTGAAAACATGATGATGCAATGTACATGATGACATGATAAGATGCAATGCGCAAGCAAAATACAAGGCAACAACAGCGAATAAGCGGAGGACACCTGGCACATCGGTCTCGGGGCGTTACACTTTGCCTTCTCTTCTCGCTCTCATTTGCGTATGTTAGCCACCATATATGCTAGTCGCTTGCTGCAGCTCCACCTCATACCTTTACCTTACCCATAAGCTTAAATAGTCTTGATCGCAAGGGTGCGAGATTGCTGAGTCCCCGTGGCTCACAGATACTTCCAAAACCAGCTTGCAGGTGCCGTTGAACCGAGCAGGTGACGCAACCAAGTTCAAGGAGGAGCTCGATGAAGATCTTACCCCTTTGTGTTGTTTCGTTCTAGTTGATCAGTAGTGGAGCCCAGTTGGGGTCGATAGGGGACCTTGTCGCATTTGGGGTTCTTCTTTTATTTTGGTTCCGTAGGTCAGACCTTGATTCTATCTGGATGTTGTAATGCTTTATTCATGTATTGTGTGAAGTGGCGATGGTAAGCCAACTATGTATCTCTTTCGCTTATGTATTACATGGGTTGTGTGAAGATTACCTCACTTGCGACATTGCTTTCAATGCGGTTATGCCTCTAAGTCGTGCTTCGACACGTGGGAGATATAGCCGCATCGAGGGCGTTACATTGCCGGACATGCCATGATGTGACACTAAGCGTCACATTTAATGCACTCTGTCCTGTCTACAGAGTAAGGTATGATAGCATTGTTTTCTATCTAATCAGTACACAATGACGGATTTGCCATTGTGGTGACCCCTTGATCTATAAAAGGAGGGCCATGGCAACCATACAAAGGATTCAGACCCTTGTACACTCATATACGCATAGCTTCTCTTGCCCTGAGGCAACCCTGTCAGGCAAGAGTGCTGTGTCTCCACCATGGTCCTCTCATCAATCCACCAATGCAGGAGTAGGGTTTTATGCCTCACAACGGCCTGAACCTGGGTAAAAACTGCCCGTGTGATCGTTGCCGTGTTGTGCTGCGCCCTCTGCTCTTTGTGCAATGCGCCCTTCCCCCTTGCTGAACCACAAGGGGCCGATGGAACCATAGGTGGCCGTGGTCTCCCACAACATCATTGGCATGCCAGGTAGGGGGAAGCACTTGCGTGAACCCAAGAGTGTATGCAGCGCATCATCTTCATCATCTGCTTCATCGACGGCCTCCCCAAGAAAAGACGGGGAATGGTAGGAACAGAGAGGATGAGCAAAACCGCTCCCCACTGATAACCCACAAGTATAGGGGATCAATTGTAGCCTCTTTCAAGAAGTAAGAGTGTCGAACCCAACGAGGAGCTGAAGGTAGAACAAATATTCCCTCAAGTTTTATCAACGATCGATACAACTCCACGCATGCTTGATGTTTGCTTTACCTAGAATAAGTATAAAACTAGAAGTACTTTGTAGGTGTAACGGGATAGGTTTGCAAGAATATAAAGAGCTCGTAAATAAAAACTAGGGGCTGTTTCAGGCAAAGTACCAATAAAGTTAGTATAGCGAGTGTGGAAAAGTGGTGGTAGTAGTTGCGAAATTGTCCCTAAGCAATTGACTACTTTACTAGACCGATAGCAAGTTTTATGTGGGAGTGGCCACTACTAGCATGTCATCCCTGACTTGGAATTCTATGCACTTATGATTGGAACTATTAGCAAGCATCCGCAACTACTGACGTTCATTAAGGTAAAACCCAACCATAGCATTAAGATATATTGGTCCCCCTTCAATCTTGTATGCATCAATTCCTATGCTAGGTTGAAGCTTCTGTCACTCTTGCCCTCCAATACATAGTCCTATCAACATACAACTAACCCTATGGTGTGATCCACACGTGCACTCATATGATGGGCACCAAAGGACAGCAACATAACCACAAGCAAATTAAACCAATCATAGCAATTCACCAATTACCGTTAGGACAACGAAAATCTACTCAGACATCATAGGATGGCAACACATCATTGGATAATAATATGAAGCATAAAGCACCATGTTCAAGTAGAGGCTACAGTGGGTTGCAGGAGAGTGGACCGCTGTAGATAGATGGGGGAAGGTGATGAAGATGTTGGTGAAGATGACGGATGTGTTGGTGTAGATCGCCGTCACACGATGATGGCCCGACGGCGTTCCAGTGCCACAGGGGGAGACGGGGAGAGAGCCCCGCTTCTTCTTCTTCTTACTTGACCTTCTTCCTAGATGGGAGAAGGGTTTCCCCTCTGTTCCATGGCCTCCATGGTGGTGGAGGGGCGAGAGCCGCTTCGATATTAGATCTGTCTCTCTGTCTCTCTCTGTTTCTGCGTTCTTGATTCTGGCCTTTCACAGTTTCTTATATTCCCGGAGACCCGTAACTCCGATTGAGCGGAAATTTTAACACGATTTGTATCCGGATATTGGCTTTCTTGCGGCGAAAGAACGGCACCAACCGCTGTACGAGGTGGACACGAGGGTCATGGGTGTGCCCACCCCCTGGGGCGCGCCCTCCTCCCTCGTGGCCCCCTCGGGCATCGTCTCGCGTTGATTCTTCTTCCCAAAAATCACATATATTCCAAAAAAATCTCCATAAGTTTTTATTTCGTTTGGACTCCATTTGATATGGATTTTTTGTGAAACAAAAAACACGCAACAAATAGGAACTAGCACGGGGCACTGGATCAATATGTTAGTCCCAAAAATAGTATAAAAAGTTGCCAAAAGTATATGAAAGTTATATAATATTGGCATGGAACAATACAAAATTATAGATACGATGGAGACGTATCAGCATCCCCAAGATTAATTCATGCTCATCCTCGAGTAGGTAAATGATAAAAAGATAATTTTTGATGTGCAATGCCGCCTAGCATAATCTTGATCATGTAATCTAATCATGGCATGAATATTAAGACACAAGTGATTCGAAGCAATAGTCTATCATTTGACATTAAGACAATAATACTTCAAGCATTCTAATAAAGCAATCACGTCCTTTCAAAATAACATGGCAAAAGAAAGTTATCCCTACAAAATCATATGGTCTGGCTATGCTCCATCTTCACCACACAAAATATTCAAATCATGCACAACCCCAATGACAAGCCAAGCAATTGTTTCATACTTTTGATGTTCCCAAACCTTTTCATCTTTCAAGCAATACATGAGCGTGAGCCATGGACATAGCACTATAGGTGGAGTAGAATATGATGGTGGAGGTTGTGTGGAGAAGACAAAAAGAAGAAAGTCTCACATCGACGCGGCTAATCAACGGGCTATGGAGATGCCCATCAATTGATGTCAATGTGAGGAGTAGGTATTACCATGCAACGGATGCACTAGAGCTATAAGTGTATGAAAGCTCAAACTGAAACTAAGAGGGTGTGCATAAAACTTGCTTGACCATGAAGACCTAGGGCATTTGAGGAAGCCCACCATCGGAATATACAAGCCAAGTTCTATAATGAAAAATTCCTAGTAGTATATGAAAGTGACAACATAGGAGACTCTCTTTATGAAGAACATGGTTCTACTCTGAAGCACAAGTGTGGTAAAAGGATAGTAACATTGTCCCTTCTCTCTTTTCTCTCATTTTTTATATTTTTTTTCTCCTTTTTGTTTTTTTGGTGGGCTTCTTTGGCCTCTTTTATTTTCTGTGTAAAGTCCAGAGACTCATCCCAACTTGTGAGGGAATCATAGCTTCCATCATCCTTTCCTCACATGGGACAATGCTCTAATAATGATGATCATCACACTTTTATTTACTTACAACTCAATATTACAACTCGATACTAGAACAAAATATGACTATATGAATGCCTCCGGTGGTGTACCGGGATGTGCAATGATCTAGCGTAGCAATGACATCAAAAAACGTACAAGCCATGAAAACATCATGCTAGATATCTTACGATCATGCAAAGCAATATGACAATAAATGCTCAATTCATGTATATGATGATGATGGAAGTTGCATGGCAATATAACTTGGAATGGCTATGGAAATGCCATGATAGGTAGGTATGATGGTTGTTTTGAGGAAGATATAAGGAGGCTTATGTGTGATAGAGCGTATCGTATTACAGGGTTTGGATGCACCAACGAAGTTTGCACCAACTCTCGAGGTGATAAAGGGCAATGCACGATACCGAAGAGGCTAGCAATGATGGAAGGGTGAGAGGGCATATAATCCATGGACTCAACATTAGTCATAAAGAACTCAAATACTTATTGCAAAAATCTATTAGTCATTGAAACAAAGTACTACGTGCATGCTCCTAGGGGGATAGATTGGTAGGAAAAGATCATCGCTCGTCCCCGACCGCCAATCATAAGGAAGACAATCAATAAATACATCATGCTCCAACTTCGTTACATAACGGTTCACCATACGTGCATGCTACGGGAATCACAAACTTCAACACAAGTATTTCTACAATCCACAACTACCCACTAGCACGACTCTAATACCACCATCTTTATATCACAAAACTATTGCAAGGAAGCAAACATATCATATTCAGTGATCTACAAGTTTTATGTAGGATTTTATGACTAACCATGTGAATGACCAATTCCTGTCATCTCTCTAGATAGATATAAGTGAAGCAAGAGAGTTTAGTTATTTCTACAAAAGATATTTCCATGCTCTAACAAATATAAGTGAAGCAAAAGAGCATTCTACAAATGGCGGTTTTCTATGTGAAGAGAAGCAGGCAATCCAAACTTCAAATGGTATAAGTGAAGCACATGAAGCATTCTATAAAGCCATACTAAAAAGATATAAGTGAAGTGCAAAGAGAATTATATAAATCAACCATGGACTATCTCATACCAGCATGGTGCATCAAAGAAAAGTGAAAACTAAATGCAAAAGACGCTCCAAGATTTGCACATATCGCATGAACGAAACGAATCCGAAAGCATACCGATACTTGTTGAAGAAAGATGGGATGCCTTCCGGGGCATTCCCAAGCTTAGACGCTTGATCCTCCTTGAATATTTACATGGGGTGCCTTGGGCATCCCCAATGTTGAGCTCTTGTCTCTCCTCCTTCTCCTCACATTGAGACATCCTCGATCTTCGAACACTTCATCCACACAAAACTCAACAGAAAGCTCGGTAAGATCCGTTAGTATAATAAAGCAAATCACTACTCTAAGTACCGTCGCAAACCAATTCATATTTTCTTTTTGCATTTTAGCTACTATAATATAACTTTTCCATGGCTTAATCCATTGATAGAAATCGATGGTTTCATCAAAACAAGCAAACTATGCATCAAAAACAGAATCTGTCTTAAACAGGACAGTCTGTAGTAATGTGAACATTCACCATACTTCTGATACTCCAAAAATTCTGAAAATTTAGGAAAAATAAAAAAATTGTACAGAAAGACAATGCACAAAGCTTCAGAACCGTTTGACATTCCAGTAAAAAATGTAAATCGCGCACTATAGCCAAAGTTTCTGTCTTGCACTGCACAAACCAACAAGCAATGTAAACATCCTAAAGGCAAATCTTGGCACATTATTTTTATAAAACAATGGATTTGTACTTTATAAAAGCACAAAACAGAAATAAATGACTCTCTAAAACTTCCGGGTTGTCTCCCTGGCAGCAGTTTCTTTAAAGCCATTAAGCTAGGCATATAGGTGTCAAGTAATGGATCCACCCGGATCCCAAGGTATATCAAAGCCAATTTTAATTAACAATGATTCGTGATTTAGTAGTGAGCACAAAGTAACATATATCATGCAACAACGAAGTTTAACTCTCTTCCTATGCATCGGCATGTCATAAAAGAACAATTCAGGCACACATAGTAAAGACCAATGCATAGTATAAACAGTTTCTTGCAATTTTATCATATTGGAAACATGGAGAGGCGGAGATGTAATTCCTCTCTCATAATAATTGCAATTAGGAGCACCAAGGACATGCATATTATATCTATCAAAATCATCATGTGTAGTAGTAAAACGCAACCCATCAATATAATCCTTAATAAGGGCAAACTTCTCCAATATAGTGTAGTCGGGAGAATTCAAAAAGATAATAGGACTATCATGCGTGTGTGCAATAGCAAAAATTTCATGTTTAACATAACGAACTATAGCAAGTTCACCTCCATAAGCATAATTCATATTGGCATCTTGGCCACAAGCATAGCAAACATCATCAAAAAGGGATATTTCAAAAGAATCAATGGGATCACAACAATCATCCTTCGGTAAGCACGAAGGGAAATTAAACAATATATGAGTTGAAGAGTTACTCTGATTAGAAGGTGGGCACGGGTAGATAATCCGCTATTCCTCTTTTTGTTCTGCGCTCTCCTCATCATCTTTTTCATCCAATGAGCACACAGTTTGATCGATTCCTTCGTCCATAGACTCCTGCAAAATATTAGTCTCTTCTTGGACAGCGGAGGAGTCCTCAATATATGGTTTAACATAGGCATTATAAGCATAATTATCATAATAATATTTAAGTATGGAATTTTTTCATATTTGTAAAGAGTAGCATCATACTTTCCAATCAAAGAAGCAATTTCATAAGCACCCTTAAAAGCAACAAATTCTTCAATTTGTTGAACATCATAGTATTTATAAACACCCTTAGCATATGAAGATACGATTCCATTATCACTAAACTCACATTGGTAGGGAAGGTGTTTCTTAGGTTCTTCAGAACAACAAGTAAAATCATATATTTCACACAAATTCCAAGCATAGCATTGCAAATGATGAATTTGATCCAGTAAAAGTTTCCCTTTTTGAGATAAGCGGTGTTGCACATAACAAGCATGCTCATCTAAAGATTTACCCTCAACTAAGCTAGTTGGTGTTTCAACACGAGCACAAAGGGATCGAAGATGATCCAAGTAAAAAGCTTCAGGAGTGTGATAGATTTTGAGTGGTTGTTCAACCATTGGTGTAGTAGGTACAACTAATTTTTTTGGTATTTTGCGTTTCCTACCCATAACTAAAGATATAAAACAAGAGCACAACATAAAAACTACTTAGTGATAAAGCAAACAAGCACACACGATAATATTCACCCCATGCTATAACTCCCCGGCAACGGCGCCACAAAAAGGTCTTGATAACCCACAAGTATAGGGGATCAATTGTAGCCTCTTTCGATAAGTAAGAGTGTCGAACCCAACGAGGAGCTAAAGGTAGAACAAATATTCCCTCAAGTTTTATCGACCACCGATACAACTCTACGCATGCTTGACGTTTGCTTTACCTAGAACAAGTATAAATCTAGAAGTAGTTTGTACACTACAAAAAATACACTTCCGTGATGATACGTGTTTGTCACATTAGGTCGCATTTTTTGTCATGCATGTACATCCATGACGATTTTATGACAGAATCAAGATAGTCATACATGTGCTGTCGTAGAAGTGTTCCATGACATTACCAAAATTATCATCATGGAAGTGTCCACTTCCATGATGATAAATCACGCGTCACAGAAGTGCGTTCATCAAGGGTGACCGACACGTGGCATCCACCATAACGGAACGCCATTAAGCTATCGGGTCCACATTTGGATCCGATAACCCACTAACTGCCGGGACCAATGGGAAATTTCCACGTGTAAAATTCTGATTTGCCGGACATAACACATGTAGGCTCGTCAGTGGGCCAGATGTCGCCCGTCCATTGGAGGAGACATGCCTATGATACGTCGACATGTGGTTGGGCCCAACAGAGGCCCATATAGGTTAAAAAGGCCGGCCCAGTCAAAGGCTCATAGTACTTACTCAGGTACTAGTGGGCCAGCCCAATAACAGCCTGCTTAATAATGGCCCATTTACGGCCCGAAGCCAGATCTGGCCCGTTAATTGTTCGCCGAATATTTGGGCCCAATTACAGCATAGTGACTTTCGGCCTATTAGAGGCCCGATGTAGACATGTGCCCATTTCAACCCGGTGTGACTTTCGGCCTGGGAATGGCCTATGCTGCCCATGGGCCATATACGGTCCGATGGGACATCGAGCCCACTAATGGCCCATGATAAAGGTGGCAACAGTTAAGCCCAACGTGACGTTGGGCCTGTTAAAGGCCTGTCGCATAATTCGGCTCATTCATGTCTGTACTAAGCTTTCGGCCTCTTATAGGTCCATGATATCAGTGGGCGAACTAAGCCCGAGATATGTTTCGGCCTGGTAACTGCCCGTGATATAACTGGGCCAAAAAAGGCCCGGTCTACATTTTAGCCTCCTGAAGGCCCGTCGTCGACTAGTGAAAATTGAGGCCCAACATCCATTTGGGCCTGCTAAAGGCCCATGGTTTCATCTGGGCCATAACAGGCCAATACAATATTGAGCCTGTTAATGGCCCAACGTTACCTGGGCCAAACTAAGCGCTGGGTCCACAAAAGTCCCAACTATAATATAGGTCGGTGTAAGTTGTGGGCCTCGCGCAAAGTGTGAAGGCCCCAATTATTCGGGCCCAAGAATGATGCAGGCTGGCCCAATTGTGGCCCGCTAAAAACCAGGCCCGTTGGAGGCGAATGTTTCGGCCCAGTCGACTACATCTGAGTTTTTTTCCGATAGCGAAGGATGACAGTAACTAGTAGGAATTAAGAACAAACCTACTCTATACAATAAAGAAATTATGGCATAGTAACTAAGAATAAAACTACACTATACAACAAAGGATTTAAGGTATATTACAGCCACTAGGCATCGAAGTTCGCCACCAGTGATCATAAAGCGCAACGAAGAAGCAGATTACGAAAACTGGGCACCATTGCAGCGTAACAAAATAATACTGAGCCGAGACCACTCCCAAGACAGTTCAAGAAAGGTTAGCCTTGTGCAAGAACTACTGCGCAAGCTGCTGAGCAAGGCTGTGAGACCGGCCTAGCATGTCGGTCATAGCTTCCAGGTGTAGCTGTTTAGCGATGAGGTTCTCATTGGCGTTCTCCGCAATCTTTCTCAGAGATAGGACTTCAAATCGAATTTGAGTTGCATAATGCCTTTCTGCTAGAACTTGGGACTGAAGAAGTCGAACTGATTCAGACAACGAATTCTGTGAGCTTGTCTGACTGATCGTCTCAAGTAACTTGAACACTGCATCAAGACAAGACTTTGGGGTTGTCTCGCTATCTTCAAGATGTTTTGCCTTCTTTGCTGCAATATATGTTGGGTTTGTCTCACAACCTTCAGCAGACTTGTGCATGCCATCAGGCATATCACCCTGAAACAAAGTAGGGAGATGATAGGTTTTGCACGTGTATAAACAAAGATGATAACCGTGCTGTTAATTCCATCCAATTTCAAATTAGAAAATAAAGAGTAAGTTCAAAATATCAATAGCACAATTTGGCATCGTTCATAATGCGAGGAGCTTCACCACACTACTGGATTACCATGTCAACATAACAAGCATAGATGAAGGGAAAAGAAAATCATTGTATCTATTTTGGTTAATGTGCATGGCATGTTGTTCATATCATCAACCACATCAGTAAGATAAAACAAGAGATGACAAGGTGTAAACGTGGGCTGCTTCACCACACACTGGATTATAGATACACAAAAACAAGCATACATATAGGGAGTATGGAGTAATGTGCATGGTATGAATAAGGAATTTGGTTTTACAAGTAAAACTTAGAACTTATGGTTCTTGCGAACATGCATTTTGGTAGAAACAACAAACTAAACAGCAGTAAATGATAGGGCGTATGAGCAAATTAAACAACAGTTGAGGATAAAGGCTTTAGAAGGACTGACTTACAGTAACAGTTAACACCAGCTGTAACATCCCAAATTTTCAATTTGGAATGTTATACATTAGATTATCAATGCATATCATATTTTATTTTGCATTTTGGTTGATCCTAGAAATTCTACGCAACTCAATGACCCATGGAGAGAGTTGGGGATTTCGTTATTTTCATATTTGAGTTTTCTCAAATTTTGAGAATAGGATCATTTGATTTTATTTATTTTATCGTCAATTATTTCTATTACAAAAATATGAGAGAGGGAATAAAATGACTTTCGCAAAATAAAGAAATATTGAGGATTTAATAATAAAATCAAATAAGATTTTATTTCGGAGTTTTTCGGTGTTTTATTTGAATTTAGGAAAAATGTGCATTTTCCAAAATTGCATTTAGGTCCCAAATAAATGTTCACCTTGTGCGACTTGATTTTAGAAGCCCGTGAAAATTTATTTCGGAATTTTTGGAGTCCGTTTAGTATTTCTTTTTATTTTTCTTCCAAGCGGAATAATTAAAAAAAACGAACCGACTTCGGGCCGTACCCGAGCGGGACACCGCCCGGGGGCAGCCTTTAAATAGCGCCGCCCCAGCCCATCAGCCCCGCCTCGATCCGCGCGTGCCGCCGGAGCCGCCGCTGCTGCCGCCGACGATCCTGCCGCCCGAGGTTCGTCGCGCCTTGTTTTCTGTGCCGAAAAAAGAGAATAAAAATCGGCATTCGTCGTTTTTATTTTTCTCGGATTAAATCCGCGATTTTTCTGATCGCGATTCCTGATCCGATTTTTGTTTTAGTATAACTTTTCGCTCGTTTATCGGAATCAGGCGATTCAAGCGCCTAGAGATTCGTCTCGAAACCCTTTATTCGTTTAACCAACTTAAACAAGATTTTGCTACATTAAATTTTCCCTAGATCCAGATTACTAGAACGAAGTTGTTTTCTTTCGCCGTTTGATTTTCGTTGCTTCGTTCGATTTGATTCTTTTTGCCAACCGGAGTTCTTAAGTTGAACCTTCTGGTTAGATCTCTTATTTGAGTTTTACCTGTGCATTAGATGAGTACTTATTGTATGCTTGTTGTTTGTCTGCGATAGAATACCCGGCGTGCGCCGCCTGTTACTTTGAATCGTTAGGTTTCGCGGATCATCAGCAAGGCAAGTAACACTTTGATCATACCTTTTCTACTACCCAGTTTTATTGCATTAGACCAATCCTCACACATTGCATGATTAGGATCTAATTAAATTGTGGGATGGGAAGTAGATGAGGTAGAACCTATTACCTGTTTATTATCAAACCTTTGGAAGTTACTTCTACGTTTGCTTATTATGCCATGCTATGCTAGTAGACGTGGATTGGGTGAGTGATATCCATGACAGATGTGAGATTGTTAATTAATGATTTATCTAAGGTGGCAACTTAAATACACATCTGGGTGGATTGAGGCACCTGGGTATCCCAGGACTTGCCTGTTTTCTTTTGGACCGCCACCAAGGCTCAAAGGGATCATGAGATTATTCATGCTAGAAACTTCCATGTGCAGCCACAAGCTATTATGGGCTCTAGCATAGTTGACTAAGTCGTGCAAACTCTTACAGTGGTAGACTAGCAGATGTAGGGGATGTAGGTGGTACGGTCTACCCGATCGTATGGTGCTAGCGCTTCTGAAAGACTATGTCTCGATCATCCGTCTTCTCAAACACCCTGTAGTGCGAGAAACCAAACAGAGGCGATCGAGTCTTGTGGGGAAAAGTGCGGAAACCTCTGCAGAGTTAACAAACTAATCATGGTTAGCCATGTCCCCGGTTATGGACATCTTGAGTTTCTAGTACTTGGATTATCATGTGAATCTCAACATGTTACTTTAAATTAATTCTGTTGGGTTATGTTTAATGATGATGCTTAATTGGGATTGAGGATGCTGTCAAGCATTCTCAATGTTTAACAACCACCATGATCGTAATTAAATTTACTCCTTTGAAGTAGGGAAAATTTGGCTTTACGCAAAACTGTAACCTTAGAGCTTTCCACTAGCCAAATATGCATATAGTATAGCTGTTTCATTCCATTACTCTCTAGGTGTTACCTTGCCAGCATATTCCATGTGCTGACCCATTTTCGGGCTGCAACGTTAATGTTGCAGACTTTTCAGACGACGATTAAGGAGTTTTTAGGTCGTGGTTTTATAATCAGTGATGCCGTTGGAATTGATGGACTCACTTATCTTCCAAGCCTTCCGCTGTTATAGTTATTAGATGGCCTTAAGCCATATTTATTGTATTAAGTTCTCTTTTGAGACACTTGATGTAATAAGTGTGTGATTGCTACTCTGCTATAAATCATCCGAGTACCGTGTGGTGTCAGCATTACTGATCTAGGGATGACACTGGAGCACAGTGATCAGACTGTTTGAGGTCTGGTCGCTACAGAGATGGTATCAGAGCACACGCTGACTGTAGGACATGACCACTAAGCTAAAGACCTAGATCACTATTCACTCTCTTCTCTTCTGACCTCTCATCTTTTCTACTCTTTAGGATGGCGGATGCAAGGAACAAGTTCACGCAACCGGATGAAGATACACCCTTTGGACGTCACTTGAAGGAAGTCACTAGATACCTGAACATAGGAGTACCAAGCTTCACCGGAACCTACAACGCCACTTTACCTGAAGAAGAGCGCTGGATGATTCAAGTTCAAGTTACAGGAAGGACGTTCATGCCAGTCACTGAGCCCATAGAGTTTTCTTTTGATGCACCAACTTGGAGTCTAGGAAAGAGCATGGCAGCTCACATCACCATTGGACGCATTAGAGAAGTCTACCGCAAGGATCTCAACGATACTATCTACCAGATTTGTGGGCACCGGGATGAACACTAGGAGATGATCAGCACCAGGAAGGATAGATCAATCGCAGCTTTTATCCAGGAGTTAAACCAGCACATTCGACGACATGAGAACCAGATATGCGCCGACATGATAGATCTGAAGAAGGCTAAGACTAGAATCAAGGAACTGGAGGAAGAACTCAAGGCTACACGTGAAGATTATGAAGAATAAATTGAGGTATTGGTGAAGAAGAATGACGACCTGATCAAGAAGATTGGAATATTTATGGGAGGCCCTACGCCAGTAGATGAAGACGAAGAACCCCAGGAAATTAGCCCGGAAGACTACATCATCATCGACGGCACCGACACGGAAGCAGATAGTAGCGATGATGACTATGTTGATGAAGCTGGAGCAGATATCATGGAGTCAACGACCGTAGAATATTTCTAGTAGACCACCTCATCAGTAGTAGTAGTCCACCATGTAAATATAGTAGTCCGAGCACTTTTGCGATAGATAGATCGATTGTATGCCCTTGTTTGATTGATTGAAGTGAATTGTTTGCTTTTGCCTCATGTGCATATGGGTAGTGTTTTCTCTTTAGACCCCCTCTATTCTTATATCTCATCTTTTCTAAACCCTCAGATGCCTCCGAGACATGACCCCGGATTTACCTTTCCACCGGAGCTCACCCAGTTGATCCAGCAGCAAAACACATTGATGCAGTTGCTAGTCCAGAATCAGAATCAGGGGAACAACAACAACCCACCACCACCATCCACCTGTTGACCACTTAGCCCATTTTCTTAGGCTGAACCCGCCGGTGTTTTCCAGTAGCACCGAGCCGATAGTAGCAGATGATTGGCTCCGCAAGACAGCTAGGGAGTTGACCACAGAAGGATGCACAGATGCGGAGAAGGTGAAGTTTGCCGCACATCAGTTAGAAGGACCCGCAGCATCATGGTGGGAGAATTTCACAGCCACTTTCCCAGTCGACACTGTCACATGGGACCAGTTTCAGCAGGCTTTTTGTACTGCCCATGTTTCAGCAGGAGCTATGGCCATGAAGAAGCGTGAGTTTCGCAACTTGTGCCAAGGAGGACGGACCGTTGGCCAGTATGTGGAGGAATTTAGTAAGTTAGCACGTTATGCCCCAGATGACGTTGCTACGGATGCAGCTAAGCAGGAGATGTTTCTGGAAGGACTGAACGATGAGTTGAGCATGCAGTTGATGGTAGCAACCTTCAACAACTACCAGGAGTTGGTAGATCGTGCTCTTATGATTCAAGGGAAGCAACAGCAAATTGAAAGTCGCAAGAGAAAGTATGCACAAGGAAAGTACAATTCAGGAGCTTAGCAGAAGCCACGTTTTACCCCTAGACCGGGAGGACATTTTCAGCATACCCATGCAGGAAGTAGCTCGCACAATCACAATGGCCCCAGGAATGGTAATGGTAATGGAGGAAGCAACGGCCAGAACCGCACCAACCCATCAACCCCAGCCAAGAAAAACCTGAGCCAAGTCACTTTCTTTAAGTGTTCGAAGACCGGACATTATGCCAATGAATGTCCTGAATTACAAAATGGAAATAGCAATGGAAGCTCTAGGAAGAAGCCGAACCCTTTCAACAGGGGACAGATGAACCACGTTAGCGTGGAGGAGGTTGAAGCTCAGCCTGATGCAGTAATAGGTAAGTTTTTGGTTAAGTCATTTACTGCACTCGTTCTTTTTGATACTGGAGCATCGCATTCATACATCTCAAGGGGATTTGTGGATAAGTATAACCTACCAACCCAAGCCCTTAGGTCACCCATGTTAGTAACCTCGCCCAGAGCAGAGTATGTGGCTAGTCTATGGTGTGATCGGTTACCATTAAGGATTGGTAACTATGTTTTTCCCTCAGACCTAATAGTATTGGAATCTCAAGGATTGGATGTGATATTAGGCATGGATTGGTTATCAAAGTATGAAGGGAATATTGATTGTGCTAGCAAGTCAACTTTGCTTACCACACCAGAAGGGAGAAGGATCAAGTATGTATCCCGACATGTGCCAAAGAGGACCCAAGTAAATTTCCTAACAGGAGTTGTGCAGGAGGAAGTACCAGTGGTAAGAGATTTCCCTGATGTATTTCCAGAGGAGTTGCCAGGCATGCCATCGGATAGAGATATTGAGTTTTTGATTGAGCTATTGCTAGGCACAGGGCCAATATCAAAGAGACCATATAGGATGCCAGCAAAGGATTTGGTGGAAATTAAGAAGCAGATTAAGGAGTTAATGGATAAAGGATATATTCGCCCAAGTTCTTCGCCTTGGGGATCGCTAGTACTACTAGTGGAGAAGAAGGATGGATCGTTAAGGATGGTTGTTGATTATCGAGGATTGAATGAAGTAACGATCAAGAACAAGTACCTACTACCAATGATCTGTTTGATCGATTGCAAGGAGCTAAGGTATTTTCCAAGATCGATCTACGATCAGGATACCACCAGTTGAAGATTCGAGAACAGGATATACCTAAGACAACTTTTACCACTAGGTATGGGCTGTACGAGTGTACCGTTATGTCATTTGGTCTGACTAACGCACCTGCCTATTTTATGAACATGATGAACAAAGTGTTTATGGAGTTTTTGGATAAGTTCGTCGTAGTGTTCATTGATGATATCCTGGTTTATTTGAAGAATGAAGAGGAGCATAAGGAGCATTTGTGTTTGGTACTTGGAAAGCTCAGAGAACATCAATTATATGCCAAGTTCAGCAAATGTGAGTTTTGGTTGAAGGAAGTAGGATTCCTCAGACACGTTATATCAGGAGAAGGTATAGCAGTAGATCCTGCTAAAATTGAAACCGTGACCAAGTGGGAAGCCCCAACAACAGTTGGAGAGATCCGGAGTTTTCTTGGACTCGCAGGATACTACCGGAGATTTATTGAGAATCTCTCAAAGATTGCGAAGCCTATGACGAAGTTGTTAAAGAAGGATACCAAGTTCATATGGACGGAGGAATGTGAGGCTAGTTTCCAGGAGTTGAAGAAATGTTTGGTTACCTCACAAGTGTTGATTTTGCCAAACCAGACCAAAGATTATGAGGTGTATTGTGATGCTTCACGTCGAGGACTTGGAGCAGTGCTTACGCAGGAAGGGAGAGTTGTTTCATATGCCTCAAGACAACTGAAGCCTCATGAGTTGAATTATGCCACACATGATTTGGAGTTAGCAGCCGTAGTGCATGCTTTGAAAACATGGAGAGATTTCTCATTGGAAACCATTGTGAGGTATACACGGATCATAAGAGTTTGAAGTACATTTTCACACAGAAGGAGTTAAACCTCAGACAAAGGAGATGGTTGGAGCTTATCAAGGATTATGATATGAAATTGCATTACCATCCCGGAAAAGCTAATGTAGTAGCTGACGCATTAGCCGTAAGAGCCATGTCAATACATTAATGACGGGAGAAATACCCAAGGAGTTAGCAAAAAATCTTCGTGAACTATGTTTGGAAATAGTTCCGAGAGGCTATGTAGCAGCATTGGAGATTCAGTCAACTTTGATGGATAGAATCAGGGAAGCTCAAAGGACTTACAAAGAGATTGCCGCTATAAAGGAGAAACTGAGCAAAGGAAAAGCTAAAGGATTTCGTGAGGATGAGCACGACACCCTATGGTTTGAAGATCGCGTTTATGTGCCCAATGACCCGGAGATCAGGAAGTTGATATTGCAAGAGGCACACGACTCACCGTATTCAATTCACCCAGGAAATACCAAGATGTATTTGGATTTGAAGGATAATTTCTGGTGGACCGGAATGAAGAAGGATATTGCGGAGTACGTAGCAGTTTGTGATGTATGTCAAAGAGTAAAGGCAGAGCATCAGAAGCCAGCAGGATTGTTACAACCATTGCCGATACCCGAATGGAAGTGGGATAAGCTAGGCATGGACTTTATCATGGGATTGCCTAGGACTCATTCAGGCTATGACTCAATTTGGGTTGTAGTTGATCGATTGACGAAAGTAGCTCATTTCATCCCAGTAAAGACCACTTACACCAGTGCTAAGTTGGCAAAGATATACATGACCAGGATCGTATGTTTGCATGGAGTTCCAAGGAGTATCGTATCGGATAGAGGAACCCAGTTTACCTCAAAGTTCTGGAAGCAGTTGCACGAAACTTTGGGAACCAGGCTAGAGTTCAGTACAACTTTTCTTCCACAGACAGATGGACAGACTGAGAGAGTCAATCAGATTTTGGAGGATATGCTGAGAGCTTGTGCGCTAGATTACGGATCTAGTTGGGACGATAATTTGCCATATGCAAAGTTCTCTTACAACAACAGTTACCAAACAAGTTTGAAGATGGCCCCTTTCGAAGCCTTGTACGGAAGAAGGTGCAGGACACCGTTGTCGTGGGACGAAGTTGGAGACCGCCAGTTGTTTGGTCCTGACTTGATTAAGGAGTCTGAACAGAAGGTGAAATTGATTCGCGATAGGCTCAAGGTAGCCCAGTCCAGACAGAAGAGTTATGCGGATTCTAAATGCAAGGAGACAGTTTACGAAGTCGGAGGCAGAGCTTATCTTCGAGTATCTCCACTTGGAGGAACAAAGCGTTTTGGAGTTAAAGGGAAGTTAGCGCCATGATTTGTAGGACCCTATCGAGTTTTGGAGCGTATGGGAGAAGTGGCCTACAAGTTGGAATTGCCCGAAGGATTGTCAGGAGTACATGAGGTGTTCCACGTTTCTCAGTTAAAGAAATGTCACGCGGCGATGGCTGACATACTATTGAGAGACACAGTACCTTTGGAAACTATTCAGTTGGATAACGATTTGACCTACAAGGAGAAACCCATTAAGATCCTCGAGTTTGCTAGCCGAGTTACTCGCAGCAAGGTTATTAAGTTTTGCAAAGTTCAGTGGAGCCACCACGCGGAGGATGAAGCCACATGAGAGCGAGAGGAAGATTTGCTCAAGGACAACCCTCACCTATTTTCTAGCCAACCCGAATCTCGAGGGCGAGATTCATCTTAAGGGGGGTAGGTTTGTAACATCCCAAATTTTCAATTTGGAATGTTATACATTAGATCATCAATGCATATCATATTTTATTTTGCATTTTGGTTGATCCTAGAAATTCTACGCAACTCAATGACCCACGGAGAGAGTTGGGGATTTCGTTATTTTCATATTTGAGTTTTCTCAAATTTTGAGAATAGGATCATTTGATTTTATTTATTTTATCGTCGATTATTTCTATTACAAAAATATGAGAGAGGGAATAAAATGACTTTCCCAAAATAAAGAAATATTGAGGATTTAATAATAAAATCAAATAAGATTTTATTTCGGAGTTTTTTGGTGTTTTATTTGAATTTAGGAAAAATGTGCGTTTTTCAAAATTGCATTTAGGTCCCAAATAAATGTTCACCTTGCGTGGCTTGATTTTAGAAGCCCGCGAAAATTTATTTCGGAATTTTTGGAGTCCATTTAGTATTTCTTTTTATTTTTATTCCGAGCGGAATAATTAAAAAAACGAACTGACTTCGGGCCGTACCCGAGCGGGACACCGCCCGGGGGCGGCCTTTAAATAGCGCCGCCCCGAGCCGCCCCAGCCCATCAGCCCCGCCTCGATCCGCGCGCGCCGCCGGAGCCACCGCCTCCGTCGCCGACGATCCCGCTGCCCGAGGTTCGTCGTGCCTCGTTTTCCATGACAAAAAAAGAGAAAAAGAAGAAAAATTCGGCGTTCGTTGTTTTTCTTTTTCTCGGATTAAATCCGCGATTTTTCTGATCGCGATTCCTGATCCGATTTTCGTTTTAGTATAACTTTTTGCTCGTTTATCAGAATCAGGCGATTCAAGCGCCTAGAGATTCGTCTCTAAACCCTTTATTCGTTTAACCAACTTAAACAAGATTTTGCTACTGTAAAATTTGCCCTAGATCCAGATTACTAGAACGGAGTTGTTTTCTTTCGCCGTTTGATTTTCGTTGCTTCGTTCGATTTGATTCTTTTTGCCAACCGGAGTTCTTAAGTTGAACCTTCTGGTTAGATCTCTTATTTGAGTTTTACCTGTGCATTAGATGAGTACTTATTATATGCTTGTTGTTTGTCTGTGATAGAATACCCGGAGTGCGCCGCCTGTTACTTCGAATCGTTAGGTTTCGCGGATCATCAGCAAGGCAAGTAATACTTTGATCATACCTTTTCTACTACCCAGTTTTATTACATTAGACCAATCCTCACACATTGCATGATTAGGATCTAATTAAATTGTGGGATGGGAAGTAGATGAGGTAGAACCTATTACCTGTTTATTATCAAACCTTTGGGACTTATTTCTAAGTTTGCTTATTATGCCATGCTATGCTAGTAGACGTGGATTGGGTGAGTGATATCCATGACAGATGTGAGATTGTTAATTAATGGTTTATCTAAGGTGGCAACTTAAACACACATCTGGGTGGATTGAGGCACCTGGGTATCCCAGGACTTGCCTGTTTTCTTTTGGACCGCCACCCAGGCTCAAAGGGATCATGAGATTATTCATGCTAGAAACTTCCGTGTGTAGCCACAAGCTATTATGTGCTCTAGCATAGTTGACTAAGTCATGCGAACTCTTACAGTGGTAGACTAGCAGATGTAGGGGATGTAGGTGGTACGGTCTACCCGATCGTAAGGTGCTAGCGCTTCTGAAAGACTATGTCTCGGTCATCCATCTTCTCAAACACCCTGTAGTGCGAGAAACCAAACGGAGACGATCGAGTCTTGTGGGGAAAAGTGCACAAACCTCTGCAGAGTGTAACAAACTAATCATGGTTAGCCGTGTCCCGGTTATGGACATCTTGAGTATCTAGTACTTGGATTATCATGTGAATCTCAACATGTTACTTTAAATTAATTTTGTTGGGTTATGTTTAATGATGATGCTTAATTGGGATTGAGGATGCTGTCAACCATTCTCAATGTTTAACAACCACCATGATAGTAATTAAATTTATTCCTTTGAAGTAGGGAAAAATTGGCTTTACGCAAAACTGTAACCATAGAGCTTTCCACCAGCCAAATATGCATATAGTATAGCTGTTTCATTCCATTACTCTCTATGTGTTACCTTGCCAGAATATTCCATGTGCTGACCCGTTTTTGGGCTTCAAAATTAATGTTGCAGACTTTTCAGATGATGATTAAGGAGTTTTTAGGTCGTGGTTCTATACTCAGTGATGCCGTTGGAGTTGATGGACTCACTTATCTTCCAAGCCTTTCGCTGTTATAGTTATTAGATGGCCTTAAGCCATATTTATTGTATTAAGTTCTCTTTTGAGACACTCGATGTAATAAGTGTGTGATTGCTACTCTGCTATAAATCCTCCGAGTACTGTGTGGTGTCAGCATTACTAATCCAGGGATGACACCGGAGCACAGAGATCAGACTGTTTGAGGTCTGGTCGCTACACCGGCTTTATAATGCCCTTCTCCATGTCAAGGGAATGATAACTCAAGAATTTCAACACAGAATCTTCTTCATAAGTATTGCCTGCACTCTACATTTTGTAGAGAGTAATTATAGATATGATAATACTAGAAGGGATAGAGCGTAATGAAGATAACATGCAGATTGATGCTACATGATCAACTACCAATCCCAGGAAGTACAAGCGTTGCAGGACAAAACGTACTGACAAGAGCAATGGGCTACACTTCTGAATGGCATTGTCTGTGTATTCTACTTTTTGGTAAGATTAAATATAGATCTGATCTTTTTTTGTAAATGGTGGGCGAGGGAGATAAGATGCAGAATGCTACAAAATGAACCAATCCCTCTTCCCATAATACAAGAGTGTTTTGAACACTAGTGTACTGTACAAAACGTTCTTATATTATGGGATGGAGGGAGTAGCTGTTAATGTAAGTAAAGTGATAGACGACGTTCAGTCCTTACTAGAGGACTACGGAGCTAAACCTCTTCAAAAGCATTGGGTTGATTCTAAATTTATGTAAGAGTCCATACATATCTTATAATGTCCACCAAATGTAGTTAAAATTGTGATGTGATATCATAGACAGTACCTTACGCTGCAGCCGAGACCAATGTGTAACAAGATTATTCCAGTCACCATCGGATAAATGTAGCACTGGAGACTTTACATAAATTTCGTTTAGAGGCTTGCCATCGAAGTGAGCTTGCCTCGGGTAGGAATGATACTTCATCAACGAGTGCTTGAAAAGCGCAACCAACCCTTGCTCGTCTTCATAATCCAGTTTGGTCCTCGCCTATTTAAAAGAATGAAATCTTGTTTCTTCTGTCAGCAGAAACATTGCAGTAATGACCATGAATAACCTTAGTACATTACTTACGCGTAAGTTGTCGAGGAAGACTGGAAATTGTTCTGTGTCTGCGGTATAATCTTTCCATGAAGGAAACATGCGCACAAGGTTCCTGACAACAATATAAGCTTCGTCTTCTAAACTGGGAAGAAATGGAACAGGGGTCCTATTTGCTGCAATTGGGGCTCTCTCTGGTTCGAAAAGGGATTTGACAACTGGATTTGGTGTACTCTTTGCTGGAATGGGGGTTTTGCGTCGTAGAGCTGGTGCTATGTCAACTGGCATAGTCATACTGTTTGCTGCAGCTGGGGTCTGTTGAGTTGGGGCATCAGAAATGACCAGTGTAGTAGGGCTAGAGTCTGCTAGAGTAGGGGTGTTTTGTGGGTCAGGTGATATTGCAACTACACCTAATGGGCTATTTGATTTATCAGGTGGAACTACCTTTTCCAAATACTTCGTGTGTGTTCCTCCATGATTAGCAATCGCCCTCTTCCTTTTGAACGTCTGATACACAAGAACAAAATTTGAATGGATAAATATGGTATGATGACAGATGGAATATGTACTGAAAATGGATAGGCAGGGCGTATTCACATACACGATGTGTAAACTAAGCTAATGGCAGTTCAACAAAGTAGAAGCAATGCGAAGCATCAGTTGCAAGATATGTCCGACCAATATAACCTTGGAACATTAGAGCAAGCACCTTGATGGGTGATTAAGATAGGGCATCTTCCTCTGACTCCTCCACTGGGGAGCTACATTGACTTAGGTCTCCCTCTAGCTCAGAATCACTGTTAGGATCATATTGTGAGCATGAATCTGTAGGTGGAGAGAATTTGCATCACATTGCATCCATACTTGATTTCAGTCCCTTAATGCCAAGTTTGACAACCATGACATTGTTCTGCTTTATTCTTTTCATGCATGCAAGATCATAATCATTATGATGCTGTTCAGAATCTGAGATTCATGAAAACATAAAAAGTAGTCAGATTATCTATGGAATGCATTCTGGATTCAACTTGAAGAGTGTCTCCCTATAAACCCTTGCATATGCAAAGTTCACCCCCAACCGTGTTGACCAGACCACACACAGAAATACAAACCCCCTATGTCTCTATAACAGGCAAACACAGATTTCAAAACTAAAGTAGGGACATTAGAATCATATGAAATTCATATTTGAACAAATAAACGAAGGAATTATGAGTGGCATAACGTTTAGCTTCAAGGGTGGAGTGTTGGTAGTGCGACACAAAGCAAGTGGGCAGATTGTATTCCATGTAAAAGATCAAAGCCTATGTAAAATCTGGAAATGGCACTTTCTTTCTATACAATGCAGTGTTCGTTACCCACACATGATGGAAGAGATCACATAGAGAAATACTATTTACTCATGTCTATGGTTCCAGTATTTAGAAACAGGGTGGTCCACCCTAAAAGAATATTGATGACAAATATGACAAGGCAAGCATAGATGTAGTGAATCAATCATTTACTTGTGAGCTTACTAGGACAAGTATGCAGAATTGTAACTGCAGTAAGAGACCGTCCAAAATCCTCCTAGAGTCATGCCGTCCGGGGACGGCAAGTCGCCGATGAGGCAGGCGGCTGGGGCGAGTAGAGATCGAAAGCACGCAGCAGAATAGAGGGGAATCGGGGCATGGG
The DNA here is from genome assembly GCA_034509565.1 of Triticum monococcum. NCBI lineage: Eukaryota > Viridiplantae > Streptophyta > Magnoliopsida > Poales > Poaceae > Triticum > Triticum monococcum. Next base: position 578,953,144 of record CM067847.1, read on the forward strand.
ATGACCCAAAATCGCAGGGTGGGCCGGCCCACCGTGGGCACCCTGTAGAGATACACACTCGAGCGATGAACATGCATTTTTGAAACTAATTTAGGAACATTTAGCTGACCAATTAAATGACTCTATTTTAATAATATCAGATTCGTATTTGAACAACTAAGCTTGTTTAGCTTGATGGGTGGAGCAGTGCTATTATGACACGAAGCACGCATTCTGATCTTATAGTGATCATAAAGGGGGGAACTCTAAGCATATTTTTTTTAGCAAAAGAGGGTTTCCCCTCCGATTTCTATTAAAGAAACCACCAAGGAACCAACATGATCAATTAACCCGTATTATGACTGTGCCATGGCAGATTTGAAGCTGCAAACCGGAGAAATGATATTTAGCAGCCATTGTTTGCTTTGAACTAAGAACTAAATTCTAAGAGCTGAAAAGAAAGTAGAGTAACCAAGCTAAGATCTATTTTCTGGTTGAGATCAAAAGGTTGAGGAGATATGAAGTACCACCTCTCTTGTAGCGCCGTGTAGGCATCGGGGGTGCGATGGCTGTCGGTGGTGTTGAAGCAGATCTGCGACGGTAGACGGGTGCATCGGGGGATAAGTCCCATTGCGGTGGAAGAGAAGGTCGTTTGAGCGGCCCCGACAAAGAGGACGACGACGCCGATGAAGCGAGAGGATGTGATGCAAGGCTCTTGGTCTGTTGCCGTGGATGAGAAACGTCCATCTCTAGCAATGGACGCCACGTTCTTGGTAGGCGCTCTGGCATGGTGGACGATGGCGGTGATGGATGGGGTGGAGGACGGAGGCGATGTATGGGGTGGCGGACTGAGGCTGGTGTGGGGATGGTGTTCTAGCGCGGATGGTGTATGAATGGGAAAATGGAGGGAGAGGTACGGGGAACCATGTTTTTGGGACGCGCCTGTCAAAAATATGGGAAATTTACGAACTTAGCCCCCGTTTAAAATTTGGACGTCTCATCGGTTGGGGATACGACGGTAATCTCGCATCTCGCCAATATTTGCCGAGAGCGATTTCGGGCGAGGAGAGGGTGGTTGGCGCCCACGGTGTATGAACGGGGCTGACGGGTAGGGTGGTTGTGTCATGTCTGAGTGAAGTTACAAACCTGCCCCTATTGAAAATATTTGCCTACATCGATTTTGGCCGAGTCGAGTTTGTTTTGCCACCCACCGTGTATGAATGGGGAAATGGAGGGAGAAACAGAGATCTTTCGGACGAGCTTGAATCAAATGTGTTTTGCCGTCCATGTTTGGCGCCCACCGTGTCGGAATGGGCTCAGAGGCGGTCGTGTCATGTCTAATTGAAGTTACTAACCTACCCATATTTAGAGCAGTAGAAATCAGGCCGATGGATTGTCCGTGTAATGGGTAGACAGTAATTTCCATCTCCCAAACACTTGGCTTCGAGCAGCCGACGTGGGAGTGGACATTTTGCCGCTTCTTTCGAATTTTGGGACAATAATTCGAATCCATTTTGTATTCCTATACGAATCTTTATAAATCATTCTATGTGTTTTATATATCTTCAAAAGGACGACAAAGATGTATTCCACTGTCATATATGAATATGGTTTACAAATACTGATACTCAAATTCAGAATATAGAATCCAGTTTAAGGTGAATTCGAATATTTGGAACACTTCATGTCCAACTCAAATGTCACACGTAGCATAATGTGTACTCCCATGTAGATATGTACACAAGCGATGTATCAAGATTCAAATACCGAGTCAATCAACCAGGAATGTACAGAACTAATAGACATATAAACACTTATAGAGTATATTGATCAATAATATCAACTAACATACATAAGCCAGGCCGATGTACTCTTTTTTTGCTACAACAACATCCTTTTTTAGCCAAGCTACTACAGCATCTTGGCCCTTTCCGATGCGTGCCACTTATGGTCCATCTATACTACTATTATTGCTGAATGGACATTCATCCCGATTGGCATATTTGTAGGTTTGGCACATCAATCAAAATGAAATGTCTCCTAGTCTTATCAATTAATACAGACTTGTGTTGAAATAAAATTACAAACCAAAAAACAAAAAACAAAAAACAATTATTACATGATCTCTAAAACCAATGGTTTGACTGATTACATGAACAAACAACACAAAGGTTATTCAATGATGGAAAGAACATTTCACCTATGATTTACCAAGTGGTACTTTAATTTCCTTTTTTCCATCAGGACCTTAACAATGTGGCCAGTCTCAGCTTGCTTCATTTTGAAATCCACCAAATATTTAATGGTTGTCTTGAGTACTGCTTGTGATTGTGCTGTTTGCTTCCTCAACATGTCAACTTCATCTCTAAGTGCAGAAGAAGAATCTCTTTCTACCACTAGTTTAGCCTCTAGAGCATCAGCAGTTGGCAATTCAGAATGCACGATTGGGCCGGTGCCACTGCTGTGGGATGATACAACGTCCATGGGGACCTCGCTCTTTGATCTTGGGCTAACCTATTTTGCCATTAAAGTTCCGATTGGATTCAGAAAAGTTGAATTTAGCAAAACATCTCAACTGGGAGTTATAACAATAAACCAGTTAAACAAACAAGGAATTAAGGAGTTTCAATTGGATGCTGAAAAGTAGTTATTAACATCATTGTAACCCGTTGTTGCAGCATCAAAGCAGTTAAACAAACAACTAGCTATTTAAGTTCAGGCAAACAGGTAATTCTTAACAGTAAGTATCAAACACATAGATAGGCGCAGTCTATAATAGGATTAACAGGCTATGGAATTATGTAATCAGTAGAAAACTAAATTAAGCCAAGCAACGTAATTGAACAATTTTGCAATAAGTGGCTAACTAAAATTCTGAGAAGCAGGTAACTGAACTTATGCTAATTCTTTGTACAGGCACACTTCAACTTCTTCTTCGCTTACAAGGTTGTACGAAGGAGTCCATGGCATCAATTGCTTGGATACACACCGTCCTAATACTTCTTTCTTCCCACACTGCATTGGTAAGTCAAATGGTTAATCTGGTAAGATGGTCCATCCTTGATATGTTATATGAGGACGTGTAGTCAGACTAGTTGTAGCCACACACAACACACTAGCTTTTACTATATATTTCATGCAATTACTTTTGGCATATCGAGATCTAAGCAATCTACAATAGGATGAAAAGACTAGAATCCTTCACATTATTGGCGAACTCAGTTCATAGAAACAAGCAATTCAACCATTATGTGGGTAAATCAAAAGCGCCATTGGAATATTTTCACTAACCCAATCATACACGCAAAAAGGGGCGACACCACCATAGGGGCTGGTATGGGCGGCTACCTCGAGTGGCTGGAAAGTGTGCACCTAGTTTGAGTCATCCGGGTTGGCCAGGCTAGTTTTGTTTGTCCTAATGCACGAGTAGGCAATGTAAAAAATGAAGAAAAATGTTTCAATTTGGATGGGCCAATAACATAAGTGCAAGGCAAGCCCTATAGCAGGCTCGTGGCCCAAATGAGCGCCTCCCATATCGACCGACAGTAGGAAAAATCCCAATTCATTCGCTCTAGCCTCCAACCTGGTTCGCTCCTAACCTAGATGCCGCTGGACAGACCATCACAGCACTTCCTCGCGCCCTCGTTGGAGGGCGGTTGCCGGGCTTGAAGCGAACGGAAGGACAAGAAGATGAAGATCCAACCCTGGGTGTAGCCTGCATGGGAGGCACCAGCGACAGCATGGGCATGTCATCGAGCTTGCGCAAACGGACAGTTGCAGCTTGCAAGAGTAGCATGCGCAATGAGCAGGTACATCACATCCCTGATTATGTCTAATTCAACTCTTCAATTTCTGACCAATAATTAAACCTGACGATGTTGTAAAACTGTTTGTATGTAGGGAATCTATGAGAAAATGACATCAATTTCTACTTATTTTATAACTCCCCCAATCAATACTGAACTGACTAAATCTGATGTATCTAATCAAGTTTTCGGTGCAAATATCCAAGCTCATGTTGTTCTTGAGCCCGAAGTGTCTAATGAACAGACTGCTAATGAAGGATTTGATGCAAACATTTTACATGCTCCTGGTGATGAACATATAGTGTCTAATGAGGGATCTAATGCAAGCATTTTGCAAGCTCCCAATGAAGGATTTAGTGTCTAATGATGACCTGCTATGTTGAGAGAGACATAGAGATTTGCAGGCATTGATGACAAGCAAATTACAGTGCATTTTTCATGGCTTGAGGAAACATTGAGGCCATCTACTAGAAAGTCCCCGTATCATGACGACGTAGCATAAATACTTTTCTAATCTATTGTTTGAAACTATTGGCATACTTGTGCAGGATAGATATATTGATATGCAGTTTGCGCACTGGTTATATGTGCAATTACACTTCAATATTTTCAGCTAGAGAACGAATAATTCAAGCAGGTACAGACCATGTTTGTAGTCCTTGTACACCATGTAGCATTTTGTGTTTTTGGTGCTTGCATCATTTAGTGTTTAAATCTGAACTACTTTGGATCATTAGTTGGTTTTCAAAGTGCATGTAGCTTCACATTTCTCAAGTTATGTTGATTTCTGGAGTGCAAGTGCCTTCGTATTTTTTAAGTTAAATGTTTTCCCCTGGTAACTAGAATTCGTGGATCCGCCACTGCACACAAATCATACACGAACGCCATTAGGAATTAAATGAAATGCAGGGACTTATGCTAGCTCGTTGTACAAGTTCACTGCAGCTCTGCTTGCGCTTGGGATGTTCCATGTACAAATCCATGTTACCACTTGCTTGGATGTGCAAGCCTTGTGCTCCTTGCATCCCCCTCTGCATTTTTGACACAGCGAATGGTTGATCAAATAAGAAGAATCGACCTTGCTGTTGTACCGGAGGACAGATACTTACAAGGTTATACGGGTCTGCAGGATGTGTACCAGATCCCGTAGTGCTATCATGCTGCGCTAAAAAAATGGATTTGCTTGTTTCAGATGATATCTCTAGAAGAAATAAGAGGTAAAGTCAGAGTTGCATAGGCATGTAAGCTAAGAGAGCAGTGAAAGGATATCCAGACATCGTCGGAACAGTGCACAAGGGAGTGATGTGTGGATACCTAGTTCGGGCCAGCGTTTGGGATGCTCGCCTAGCTAGAGTGCGGGTCACTTCAGAGCTGTTAAGGGTGATGCACTGGCGTTGGCTGGCCGCGCACGGATGCATATCTTGAGTGAAAGAGGAGCACTACGATGCAGTGGACGAGACCGTTGGTGAAGCCCCAGCAGCCTCGGGACGCGGAGGTGCGACGATGTGCTTGGCGAAGTAGCCCCGGTGAGCTGGGAGACGACTGATATGTCTCCGTTGTATCTACATTTCGAAACACTTTTGCCCTTGTTTTGGACTCTAACTTGCATGATTTGAATGGAACTAACTCGGACTGACGCTGTTTTCAACAGAACTGCCATGATGTTATTTATGTGTAGAAACAAAAGTTCTCGGAATGACCTGAAACTCCAGGGAGATTATTTCTGGAAATAATAAAAAATACTGGCAAAGAATCAAGGCCAGGGGGCCCACACCCTAGCCACAAGGGTGGGGGCGCGCCCCCTGTGTTGTGGGCCCCCTGGAGCTCCACCAACCTCAACTCCAACTCCATATATTCGTGTTCAGGGAGAAAAAAATTAAGGAGAAGGATTCATCACGTTTTATGATACGGAGCTGCCGCCAAGCCCTAAACTCTCTCGGGAGGGCTGATCTGGAGTCCATTCGGGGTTCCGGAGAGGGGAATCCGTCGCCATCGTCATCATCAACCTTCCTCCATCACCAATTTCATGATGCTCACTGCCGTGCCTGAGTAATTACATCGTAGGCTTGCTAGATTTATTATTATTGCCCGCTAGTTGATTATGACATTGATATGAGTAAACATGAGACCTAAATGTTATTGTGAATATGGTTAGTTCATAATCTTTGCTGAAAACTTGAATGTTGTCTTTACATATTTACAACAACAAGAGCAAACAGAGTTTGTAAAAGTTTTTCTTTATGACTTTCAGTTTGTCAACTGAATTTCTTGAGGACAAGCAAAGGTTTAATCTTGGGGGAGTTGATACGTCTCCGTCGTATCTACTTTTCCAAACACTTTTTCCCTTGTTTTGGACTCTAACTTGCATGATTTGAATGGAACTAACCCGGACTGACGTTGTTTTCAGCAGAATTGCCATGCTGTTATTTATGTGCAGAAACAAAAGTTCTCGGAATGACCTGAAACTCCACATAGATTATTTTTTGGAAATAATAAAAAATACTAGCAAAGAATCAAGGCCAGGGGGCCCACACCCTAGCCACAAGGGTGGGGGGCGCGCCTGGCCCCCTGGAGCTCCACCGACCTCAACTCCAACTCCATATATTCGTGTTCGGGGAGAAAAAAAATCAAGGAGAAGTATTCATCGCATTTTACGATACCGAGCCGCCGCCAAGCCATAAACTCTCTCGATCTGGAGTCCGTTTGGGGCTCCGGAGAGGGGAATTCATCGTTGTCGTCATCATCAACCTTCCTCCATTACCAATTTCATGATGCTCACCGCCGTTCCTGAGTAATTCCATCATAGGCTTGCTGGACGGTGATGTGTTGGATGAGATTTATCATGTAATCGAGTTAGTTTTGTTAGGGTTTGATCCCTAGTATCCAGTATGTTCTGAGATTGATGTTGCTATGACTTTGCTATGCTTAATGCTTGTCACTAGGACCTGAGTGTCATGATTTTAGTTCTGAACCTATTATGTTTTCATGAATATATGTGAGTTCTTGATCCTATCTTGCAAGTCTATAGTCACCTACTATGTGTTATGATCCGGCAACCCCGAAGTGACAATAATCGGGACCACTCCCGGTGATGACCATAGTTTGAGGAGTTCATGTATTCACCATGTGTTAATGCTTTGGTCCTGTACTCTATTAAAAGGAGGCCTTAATATCCCTTAGTTTCCGCTAGGACCCCGCTGCCACGGGAGGGTAGGACAAAAGATGTCATGCAAGTTCTTTTCCATAAGCACATATGACTATATTCGGAATACATGCCTACATTACAATGATGAACTGTAGCTAGTTCTGTGTCACCCTAGGTTATGACTGTTACATGATGAACCACATCCAGCATAATTCTCCATCACCGATCCAATGCCTACAAGCTTTCCATATACTGTTGTTCGCTTATTTAATTTTCTGTTGCTATTGTTATCATCACTACAAAAAACCAAAAATATTACTTTTGCTACTGTTACCAATACTATCATATTACTTTTCTGCTAAACACTTGCTGCAGATGTTAAGTTTCCACGTGTGGTTGAATTGACAACTCAGCTGCTAATACTTGAGAATATTCTTTGGCTCCCCTTGTGTCGAATCAATAAATTTGGGTTCAATACTCTACCCTCGAAAACTGTTGTGATCCCCTATACTTGTGGGTTATCAAGACTATTTTTCAGCGCTGTTGCCGGGGAGCATAGCTCTATTCTTTGAGTCACTTGGGATTTATATCTACTGCTCACTATGAAGAACTTGAGAGACACGAAAACATAAATTTATCCCTCAACTACGAGGGGAGGTAAGGAACTGTCATCTAGCTCTGCACTTGATTCACCTTCTGTTTTGAGTAAGCTTGCGACACCTAAACCTACTTCTGCTATTAATTCTGATATGTCGCATATTATTGATGATGCCACTTCTGCTATATATGATACTTATGATGAAACTACTTCTATGCTTGATACTACTGTGCCACTTGGTGAATTTCTTGATGAACCACTTGCTAGGGCTAGAGATAATGAAATTATTTAAACTGATAATATTGATGAAAGTGATGATGAAGGCTCTCCTAATAAATATGAATTGCCTGTTGTGCCTAAGGGCTATGTTATGGTTGAAGAAACTAAAAGAGACTTTCTTGCATGCAATGATAGAAGTGATCTTATGAAATTATTAGCTAAGCTTAAACAAAAAACTCTCAATGCTAGAATGAAATATGATCCTGCGTATGCTACTTCACCTATCTTTGTTACCGATAAGGATTATGAATTCTCTATTGATCCTGATATAATTACTTTGGTTGAATCTGATCCTTTTTATGGCTATGAATCTGAAACTGTTGTGGCACATCTTACTAAATTAAATGATATAGCCACCTTGTTCACTAATGATGAGAGAACTCGCTACTTTTATATCCTTAAAATATTTCCGTTCTCATTAAAGGGTGATGCTAATATATGGTTTAATTCTCTTGATCCTGGTTGTGTGTGTAGTCCCCAGGATATGATTTATTACTTCTCTGCTAAATATATCCCTGCTCATAAGAAACAAGCTGCCTTAAAGGATATATATAATTTTGTGCAAATTGAAGAAGAGAGTCTCCCACAAGCTTGGGGGAGGCTTCTCCAATTACTTAATGCTTTGCTTGATCATCCTCTTAAGAAAAATGAAATACTTGATATCTTTTATAATGGACTAACCGATACTTCCAGAGACCACCTGGATAGTTGTGCTGGTTCTGTTTTCAGGGAAAGAACACCGGATGAAGCTGAAATTCTATTGAATAATATGTTGACAAATGAAAATAATTGGACACTTCCCGAGCCAACTCCCGAGCCAACTCCTGAGCCTATTCCTAAACCATCTCCGAAGAAAAGGGGTGTTCCATTTCTCAGTCCTAAAGATATGCAAGAGGCAAGGAAATCTATGAAAGAAAAGGGTATTAAAGCTGAAGACGTTAAGAATTTACCTCCTATTGAAGAAATACATGGTCTTAATTTCTGCCTGTTGAAGAAATATATTGTTTTAATCCATCACCTATTGAAGAAACACATGGTCTTGATAACCCGACATAGGTAGTAAAGGTAAATTCTCTCTATGGATATGATAAAGCAGAAATCCCTCCTACTAAGTTTGCTAGCCAATGTTTGGATGAGTTTGATAACTTTATATTTAAGCAAGAAGACTTCAATGCTTATTTTGGTAGACAATTGAAACAAAATGCTTATATGATTGAACACTTGGGTGATTATATGTCTAGAGTTAAAGGTGAACTTAAACTCATTAGTAAACATGCTTCTATGGTTACCACTCAAGTAGAACAAGTACTTAAAGCTCAGAATGATTTGCTCAATGAATTAAATGGTCAAAAAAATCATAATGTTGTTAGAGTTATGACTAGAGGTGGTAAAATAACCTAGGAACTTTGTATCCTGAGGGCCATCCTAAGAGAATTGAGCAAGATTCTCAGAGAAATGATATTGATGCACCTAGTCCTTCTAAAAGGAAGAAAAAGAAAAATGATAGGACTTTGCATGCTTCTAGTGAACCTGTTATTGACACACCTAAGAATCCCAATGATATCTCTATTTCTGATGCTGAAACACAATCTGGTAATGAGCATGAACCTAGTGATAATGTTAATAATGATGTTCATGTTGATGCTCAACCTAGTAATGACAATGATGTAGAGATTGAACCTGCTGTTGATCTTGATAACCCACAATCAAAGAATCAACATTATGATAAAGGAGGCTTTGTTGCTAGGAAACACGGTAAGGAAAGAGATACTTGGGTTCAGAAACCCATGCCTTTTCCTCCTAAGACATCCAAGAAAAAGGATGATGAGGATTTTGAGCGCTTTGCTGAAATTATTAGACCTATCTTTCTGCGTATGCGTTTGACTGATATGCTTAGACTGAATCCTTATGCTAAGTACATGAAAGATATTGTTATTAATAAAAGAAAGATATCGGAAGCTGAAATTTCCACCATACTTGCTAATTATACTTTTAAGGGTGGAATACCTAAGAAACTAGGAGTACCAACTATACCATGCTCCATTAAAAGAAACTATGTTAAAACTGCTTTATGTGATCTTGGAGCCGGTGTTAGTGTTATGCCTCTCTCTTTATATCATAGACTTGATTTGAATAAGTTTACACCTACTGAAATATCTTTGCAAATGGCTGACAAATGAACTGCTATACTTGTCGGTATTTGTGAGGATGTGCCTGTTGTGGTTGCAAACATTACTATTTTAACGGACTTTGTTATTCTTGATATTCTCGAGGAAGATAGTATGTCTATTATTCTTGGAAGACCCTTTTTGAATATTGCAGGGGCTGTTATTGATTGCACCAAAGGAAATGTCACTTTTCATGTTAATGGTAATGAGCATATGGTACAATTTCCGAGGAAACAACCTAAAGTCCACAGTATCAATTCTATTGGAAAAATTCCATCGATTATTTTTGGAGGTTTTGAATTTCCTCTTCCTACTATCAAGAAGAAATATGATATTCTTATTATTGGGGATGTGCATATCCCCGTTGAGGTAACATAGTGTCAATCGAAATTTCTTTGGTTTCATGTTACTCAAAATGAGTTTGTTAACAAGACTTGATCAACCTTGTTAGTGGATTCATTTTGATGAGCATGAGATGGATGAAGTTAGAAAGCACAACCTTCTGTACCCTCCTTTTACTTTCTGTTATTTAGTTGAAATAAAGTAAAAATAGTATTTTTTTTGTCAGATTTCTGAATTATCCATGCAATATAAAAATACCCCGAAAATAAAAGTTCTCCAAATGCCCTTCCAATTTAGTATGATTTTTTTGGAATATTTGAGAATATCTGGCACTGAGAACACATCAGGGGAAGCAAGCACCTAGCCACGAGGGTCGACGATGCACCCACCCCCCTGGGCGCGCCCCCTGCCTCGTGGGCCCACGGTGGCTCCCCTCCACTTATTCCTACACCCACACACTTCTTCTTCCTCCCAAAAAAATCACCATCCAGCTCAAGCACGAGTTCTAGCTCATTTTGCTACGATTTTCGATCTCCTTGCTCAAAGCACGTCTCACAAAACTGCTTTGGGGGATTGTTCCTTGGTATGTGACTCCTCCATTGGTCGAATTAGTTTTTGTTCTAGTACTTTATTCATTGCAAATTTGTGCTGCCTAGGTGACCATGTTCTTGAGCTTGCATGGCAAATTTATATGGTTCCAAGTAGTTCTAATGCATGATATAGGTCCTAGGCACTTGTAGGAGTAGTTGCTATCAATTTTGTTGAGCTTGGTTCACTTTTATTTGAAGTTACTAAAAATTTCAGAAAATTTTTAGACGAAGAAATATGTTTAGGAAAATGAACCAAGGTGGTCCTTCGAGGAAGCGAGGACCCAGGCTTGCAATGCGTGATGCTGATGATGAACCACCAAGGGACGCCCCAGTACGACACTGTGAATGGCCTTCAGAGGACTTCATGGATCGAGCAGGAATTAAGGAAGAATTTAACGCATATTTGTGTAACGCTGATCTTGTGAGCTTCGAGGCAGAAAAGTGCCATCAGTACCACTATCTTACTAGTTCCTTTGTGAGGAGGTTTGAATTTTCATCTTCACCCAATTCTCAAACTGTCCCGTTTGATCTCTATGAAAATTCTTATACTATGGACTTAGAGCATTTTACCACTGCTTGCAAACTTCCACAATGGGGTAGTACTAGTGAACCTCGCAAATCTGAGTTTAGAGATTTTCTTGCTAGTATAACTGTGGGGAAATATAGAGATATAACACAAGCTACCACAGAGAGCATTCATTTTCCTGCTATCACTACTAGGAAAAGGGCTATAGATGGAATTGACACTAATGGCGCACCAGACATGCGGTGCGCCATTAGTATATACTAATGGCGCACCATGTGTTGGTGCGCCATTAGTATCCAAATACTAATGGCGCACCGTTGACATGGTGCGCCATTAGTAACAATTTTTTTTTCATTTTTTTCTCAAAACTACTAATGGCGCACCAGTGGATAGTGCACTACTAATGGCGCACCACATCCACGGTGCGCCATTAGTAAATTTTTTTTCAAATTTTGTTTTTATTTTTTTTAAATTTTATTTTCAAAAAATACTAATGGCGCACCGTGGGAGTGGTGCGCCATTAGTAGTTCAACTTACTAATGGCGCACCACTCCCACGATGCGCCATTAGTATTATTTTTTCATATTTTGTTTTTATTTATTTTATTTTATTTTCAAAAAATACTAATGGCGCACCGTGGGAGTGGTGCGCCATTAGTAGTTGAACTACTAATGGCGCACCACTCCCACGGTGCACCATTAGTAACTTGGCCATTACTGCACCCCCCCTTGGACCGCCTTTTCCAGTTCAAAAATAAATAAAAGAAAATGATGTAAATGTCAAAAAAATAAAAGAAAATAAGTTTCCCATGTGATATGTGGTCTACTTGTTGGGAAAATTTACAAATATGAATTTTGACTGTATTTGCAAAATATCTCTGAAATTTAGTAAAACGGGTATAACTTTTGCATATGAACTCGGATTAAAAAGTTCTTTATATGAAAAATCATCTACTCGAAAAGTTACATCCGAATTTAACACATTTTCAAAATTCCCAAAAACCTAACAGAAAAAAGTTACGGGGCTTTTAAGATCTACAGGCAAAAAAATTCAAAAAATTTCAAACTTACTAGTGGCGCACCGTTTGCTAGGTGCGCCACTAGTAACAGAAAAAAATATAAAATTTTCGAAAAAAAATTAATTTTTTTTTCCAAAATATGATACGTAATATGACCGGGAAGTTTGAAATATATTTTCAAAATTTCATCATACTCATGAACATTAACAAACTCCTAGACATCAAGGAGGGTTAATAGGATTGATATGATAGATATATCAACAAGTGCGTGTGAAGTGAGCTGGTGCTGGGGTTGGATAGAACTACGAAGTTAAGCGTGCTCGGGCTGGAGTAGTGTGAGGATGGGTGACCTTATGGGAAGTTTGACCACAGAGTGCGATTTGACTTGAGATTAAGCAAATTGACCCCATATTAAGCCATAATGACCTGAGATTAAGAAAAAAAATGAAAAAAAATTTGAAAAAAAAATTGAATTTTTTTTTACTAATGGCGCACTTCTATGTAGTGCGCCATTAGTATGCCAAAGCACCTGGGTATAGATGGCCCCCTGCGAGGCATACTAATGGTGCACCGTGCACTATACGGTGCGCCATTAGTATACCAGATACTAATGGCACACCAAAGGTGCGCCATTAGTAAATAATACTAATGGCGTGCTACTAATGGCGCACCAGTAGTGCGCCATTAATGGGCAAAATCGGTGCGCCATTAGTAGCCCTTTTCCTAGTAGTGTATACATTATTTTCCTCTTTTCATAGCTAGGTGCATAAATGGTAAAGATGAAGCATGTCATATGTGTGTCCCTGACCTTGGTATTCTTAGGAGTGCTGTGTTAGGAGATAAATCTTATAATTTGGAAGCCATTGTTGCACGTAGGTTGCATCATAATAGATTTAATGGAGATTTCTTTGGTGGAATTTATGCAACCCGTATAGCTAACTTTCTCGGTATAACCATACGTGAGGATGATATTGAGTTGCCTCCTGCTGATTTGGATTATGAGGCTATGGTTCTTCATCATTTTGTTGAGAGGAATGATCATTTCCTCCAATACCGACTAATCTTTGACAGACGATGCACCTATCATGTCACTCTCCCTGCTTCTACCTTCTTTGACTTTCAGGCAAAGGGGAGATATTACATAACCAGAGAAGGCAGATGAGTATAAGAGGAGGACAGAGACAACCCGTCTCCAAGCGGCAGCTCACGAGGCAATAGCTGCTGCATCTCAGTACGACCCCAACTATTACTTTGGATATCCGCCAGCCCAGCCGTGGCCATAGACCAACTTAGGCCAAAAGCCTAACCTTGGGGGAGTACGTATTTCTCACCGACATTACATTCATGTTCACACACTCATGCTAGTTGTCGGTGCTCATAGTTTTTCACTGTAATATCCATGCTAGTTTATTTTGCTTTTTATGCTTTCTTCTTGTGTTTTTGTTAAACCTTAAGAAAAAACAAAAAAATTAGTTGCAGCTTTTAGTTAGTTTACTTTTCATTCTGTAGTAGTAATAATTAAAAAGAAAACCGAAAAAGATTTCTCGTTCTTCTTTTGCTTGTTGGGAGCTTTCCCGCGTAAATAGTTTTATTTCTTTTCCTGTTCTTTGGGGGTCGAGAGGAGAAGACCATGATTAAAATGTTAAAGTGGCTCTTATATAAATTATTGTTGATCTAACAAAGAGTCCATATTGCCTTGTCTTCTCATGTTTATTGAATGCTTACAGATTCCATCTTAGTACAATGCATGTGCACTGTTATTATTATTCATATCATTCGGCCGTGCAAATGAAAGGCAATTATGACAATGTATGATGGACTGATTGAGATGGGAGAAGCTGGTATGAACTCGACCTCTTTTGTTTTTTTAAATATGATTAGTTCATCGTTCCTGATTCAGCCTATTATGAATAAACATGTTTGCAATGACAATTAGAGATTATAGTTGCTTATTCCATGCTTAATTAGCTAGGAGCTTATAATGGTTTACCTTGCGTGCCAACATGCTATTAAAATGGTTGTGATGTGGTATGATAGGGTGGTATCCTCTTTTGAACAATTCGAGTGGCTTGACTTGGCACATGTTCATGCATCTAGTTGAAAAAAAATCAACATAGCCTCTACGATATTTATGTTCATGGTGCATTATACCCTACTCATGCTTGCATTCGGTGTTGATTAATTTTAATGCATGTTCATGACTGTTGTCACTCTCTAGCTGGTCGCTTCCCATTCTTTTTCTAGCCTTCACCTGTACTAAGCGGGAATACTGCTTGTGCATCCAATCCCATAAACCCCAAAGTTATTCCATATGAGTCCACCATACCTACCTATATACGGTATCTACCTGTCGTTCCAAGTAAATTTTTATGTGCCAAACTCTAAACCTTCAAATAAACATTCTGTTTTGTATGCTTGAATAACTCATGTATCAACTAGGGCTGTCCGTATCTTCCATGTTAGGCGGATTATTCCCAAGAGGAGTGGACTCTGCTCCTCACTCATGAGAAAATGGCTAGTCACCGGGATGCCCAGTCCCATGCTTTATGCAAATCAAATCAAAATGATTGCAAACAAAACTCCCCCGGGACTGATGTTAGTTGGAGGCACTCATTGTTTCGAGTAAGCCATGTATTGATGCTTGTTGGTGGAGGGGGAGTATTAATTTACAATTCTGTTTGGGAACCGCCTATAATGTGTGTAGCATGGAAGATATCGCCATCTCTTGGTTGTTATGTTGACAATGAAAGTATGACGCTCAAAATAGTATTCTTATCTATTTCAAAATCGAGCTCTGGCACCTCTACAAATCCTTGCTTCCCTCTGCGAAGGGCCTATCTATTTACTTTTATGTTGAGTCATCACCCTCTTATTAAAAAGCACCAGTTGGAGAGCACTGCTGTCATTTGCATTCATTACTGTCAGTTTACATTGAGTATGACTTGACTGGATCTCTTTTACCATGAATTACAATGTCTAGTCAGTCCTTGATCTTTAAAGGTGCTCTGCATTTATGTTTTGCAGTCTCAGAAAGGGCTAGCGAGATACCATCTTTTTATATCATATCATGATTGTTTTAGTGTTCTCATCCGAGATTTATTATTATTGCCCGCTAGTTGATTATGCCATTGATATGAGTAAACATGAGACCTAAATGTTATTGTGAATATGGTTAGTTCATAATCTTTGCTGAAAACTTGAATGTTGTCTTTACATATTTATAACAACAAGAGCAAACAGAGTTTGTAAAAGTTTTTCTTTATGACTTTTAGTTTGTCAACTGAATTGCTTGAGGACAAGCAAAGGTTTAAGGTTGGGGGAGTTGATACGTCTCCGTCGTATCTACTTTTCCAAACACTTTTTCCCTTGTTTTGGACTCTAACTTGCATGATTTGAATGGAACTAACCCGGACTGACGTTGTTTTCAGCAGAATTGCCATGGTGTTATTTATGTGCAGAAACAAAAGTTCTCGGAATGAACTGAAACTCCTCATAGATTATTTTTTGGAAATAATAAAAAATACTAGCAAAGAATCAAGGCCAGGGGGCCCACACCCTAGCCACAAGGGTGGGGGGAGCGCCTGGCCCCCTGGAGCTCCACCGACCTCAACTCCAACTCCATATATTCGTGTTCGGGGAGAAAAAAAATCAAGGAGAAGTATTCATCGCGTTTTACGATACCGAGCCGCCGCCAAGATATAAACTCTCTCGATCTGGAGTCCGTTTGGGGCTCCGGAGAGGGGAATTCGTCGTTGTCGTCATCATCAACCTTCCTCCATTACCAATTTCATGATGCGCACCGCCGTTCCTGAGTAATTCCATCGTAGGCTTGCTGGACGGTGATGTGTTGGATGAGATTTATCATGTAATCGAGTTAGTTTTGTTAGGGTTTGATCCCTAGTATCCACTATGTTCTGAGATAGATGTTGCTATGACTTTGCTATGCTTAATGCTTGTCACTATGGCCTGAGCGCCATGATTTCAGATCTGAACCTATTATGTTTTCATTAATATATGTGAGTTCTTGATCCTATCTTGCAAGTCTATTGTCACCTACTTTGTGTTATGATCCGGCAACCCCGAAGTGACAATAATCGGGAGCACTCCCTGTGATGACCATAGTTTGAGGAGTTCATGTATTCACCATGTGTTAATGCTTTGGTCCGGTACTCTATTAAAAGGATGCCTTAATATCCCTTAGTTTCCGCTAGGACCCTGCTGCAACGGCAGGGTAGGACAAAAGATGTCATGCAAGTTCTTTTCCATAAGCACGTATGACTATATTCAGAATACATGCCTACATTACATTGATGAACTGGAGCTAGTTCTATGTCACCCTAGGTTATGACTGTTACATGATGAACCACATCCGGCATAATTCTCCATCACCGATCCAATGCCTACGAGCTTTCCATATATTGTTCTTCGCTTATTTACTTTTCCGTTGCTATTGTTATCATCACTACAAAATACCAAAAATATTACTTTTTCTACCGTTACCTTTTGCTACCGTTACCACTACTATCATATTAATTTGCTACTAAACACTTGCTGTAGATATTAAGTTTCCAGGTGTGGTTGAATTGACAACTCAGCTGCTAATACTTGAGAATATTCTTTGGCTCCCCTTGTGTCAAATCAATAAATTTGGGTTGAATACTCTACCCACGAAAACTGTTGCGATCCCCTATACTTGTGGGTTATCAACGGCGTCGGTGAAGCGCACCTGATGTGGTGGAAGTCGGTGTCTGTGAGGCACGTCGGTTGCGGTATCCGACATTGTCGGTGGACCACCCAGTGCGGTGGACGAGGGCGTAGATGAGGTAGCTCCGGTGCGGTGGTGAAGCGCGACCGTCGTCTTCATTGTCGTCGTCCGGCACAAAGGTGGGGAAAGAGACGAGACGAGGGGCGATTCGAACTTTGCTTGGGTTGGCGGCAAATTAGGGATTTGAGCAATCTAGGCGCGGAAGGGGATGGTGGAGAAGGGAGATTTTGCAGGGCTGGAATTGGGGCCGCCAGATATTTCAATTCGAAACATGGAAGCGCGAACTTATTTTGTCGTCGAACTTTTGGGGGGGGGTGGGTGGGACGCAGCTTTTGTGCCTTAAAGGCACCTGCCTTTGGGTCACTAACATGTGGGCCAGCCACCTGTTGGGCCCACATGTCATGGATACAAAAGTAAGTGCCTTAAGGCACCGAAGCATCCATCCGGGTGGGTGGCTAGGTGCTAAGCCACCGTACGACACACGTGACCAGCACGACACGACCCTGGTCTGCCTAGTGCGCCTACATTTCAGAGGAGATTTGAGAATGCAAACGAATCTTCTTTCATTTGCAAATGAATCTGTATGTGTTACCATGCCCGTGTTTCCTTGCAAATAATAAGTCATTCCAAACGAGATACTATAAATTAATTAATGAGGAGTTATTTGAAAAAAATGAAGTGGTATCCACGGTATCCACGCTAATGTGGACTAGAGTGTGTGTCACATAATTAGTTATTTGAATTAGAGTGTGTGTCACATAGCGATCTCCACTTCTAATGTGGATTTCGCATTTCACTATATCCATGCTACTTTTTAGTACAAATTCATATGTATATGATGAACACCATGGTAGTGAGAAAACTTTTGGATGGATTCAAACATATAACCTACAAAATAGCACAACAAATCGAGTCAATGTCAACTTTTGGAAACCTAGTATGGCATGAATTCGAAATAATTACCCATATGCATGGTCCTCAGTTCAAATCTTACAATGTACACCGAATTGAAACATCGATATTAAGTCTCGTACTATCTACATTCGAAAGTTGTTTTTAGCCCCCCCCCCCCCCGCACACACACTACATACTTCCTGTATCGGTCAATCTTCCTCTCCTAACCACCTTAGGAAGCTATCGGTTTCCAACACACATTCATTCTTTCTCTCCATGTTTCGATCTCTAACTCTCTCAACTACACAACCCCCTTTTTCCACTCTGTTACCAAATGCATTTACTTCACGCACCCGCCATTGCACCCCATGCGGAGCTCTCTCTCCATCTCCCTCTCCCTCTCACCCTCTCGTGCTAAATACATGAATTTCATATCTAGCCCCCCAACCTCTCGTGCGCACGCACCCACGTTGTCTATCTAGGTCACTCCCTCGAGACTGTCTCACTCTTTCTTCCGCACGGCGGACCACACTCGCTCAATCTCGCTCTCTTTATCTAAGTCTCGTTTAACCTCATTTTCTTTCACACACAAATGATATATCTCCCTGTTCGGGCCTCGATCGACACACTCTATACTCTCTCACGCAGACTGTCTATCTAGGTCAGTCCATCCAAGCCGCCCCCACTCTTTTGACCTCATGGCGGGCCACGCTCGCTCAATCTCTATCTCTCTCCCTCTCTCTCCCTCTCTCTCTTTGTATGTCTCGATTGACCTCGCTCTTTCTCGGACAAAAATGATATATCACCATGTTTGACCCCAATTCCACCTATTCACAATGTATACTCTCTCACACACATTGTCTATCTAGCTCACTGTCTCCAAACCGTCTCACTCTTTCGATCGCACGAAGACCCTATGTGATCGATTGACCTTGCTTCCTCCCACGCACAAAATATATCTACACGTCTCTGAATGGATCATCTCTCAAGCTCTATCTTACAGTCGTCACCCTTGCCATAAGCTCAATCGGACAATATCTCTCCAGAGCATATATATTTGTTCAATGAATGTCGGACCACACTCACTTTGTATCTTTATGTATATGTCTCTCGATTGACCTCGCTTTCTCACGCCGTATCTTCCACACATTGAAGCTACCTCTCCATCCCTCAGAAAGCCGGAGCTATTTACATTGCGAGGGGCACTCCAACCTAGGATTGATTTGTGTAGGCATTTATTCCGGTCGGTTTAGATTATATTTTCATAGCATTCGGCCCACAACTACTCCAAACACCATTGCAACCCCAACAACTACCCTAGTTGTTTTCCCTCTGGCTCGGTCATCGCTCTCTCGCACGTCCTTTCTCGCCTTCAACGTCGCACCATGGTATCATTGCAAAAAACTCTGTTGTTCTCTTTAATTATTATAAATAAGGTACAAAACTACACACCGATTGTCCACTTGGAATGGAACAAATTTCGACCAACAAATTAAAGTGCTACAAACTACACATGGAGGGGCCCACATGTCATGAAACAAATTTGGACCCATACACAAATTTAAAAAATAAAGGATGAGGATCGAACATGCGAGGAGGGCCTTCAAGCCGCACGTCAATAGGCAACATACGTAGAACAACAATGTTTGTTGTACCTCCCTTTGTTCACATAATGTTTTTATATTACCACAACCTATTTAATGGATAACATGTAATATTATTTTTAGTACTATTTGCCTTCACTTACTAGTGGGTTCCATGTGTGATCTCTGTCTCTCCTCCCCTTCTACGTTTAGACGCACGGGCAAACATGAAGAACTCGCGGGCGATGTTGCCGTTGACCATATCTGGACGCGTTCACAAGTTATGGCACCAGTTTCACGTACTAGCAGCACTAGTCGGTGTGTACATGCAATGCACGTTAATTTGGAAGTATATTAAGTGCATGCGGATATTAAGTAGGATATTGTTTGCGTGTTATTATGTGATTAGCACTATTTTTGGCATGAAATTAACTGCACGCTAAACGTGTTGAGAGCTCGACATTGAAACAGTCTAGGTCGTTGGATGACAAGGAATACATGTGGCTTGATGATGTTTTATATTTAATTTGATACGGCTCTAGCAGAACATTCAATCGATCAAACCATAGATTTCAGTCAGTCTGACTCCGACTTTAAATTGTACGATGATCGATCTAAAATAAACGGAAATGATAAACGTTCCGATTTTAAGCATGGCAATCCGAATGTTTTTCATGGCAAATTTAGATTACACGACGACGACGGGGGCATCTTGCAGTGGGATGCGGCTCCTTTGCCGTGCTCTGTGTGTTGTCGGGCCACTAACCAACGGCGACAGTGGCGCCTTGCGCCGTTGTTGGCGTACTCCTGGACATTGGCCTAGCTTCAAGGAAGGACAAAATGTTCTGGACTTCGGAGCGAGTCAACTGGCGGGAGGAGGCGACCAGCGTTGGTGCAAGGAAGCGGTCGACGGCGGCCATCCATGCCGCTGAGAGGGGCACTGGCACCCGCACGGGGACATGCGCTGTCAATGGCGCGGCGGAGACATTCGTGTGCACGGGCACCAGCACGGGCGCGCACATAAGTGCACGCGCTGGCGCATGCGCTGGCAGGTGCACGGGCACCGGCACGGGCGTGTGCGTTAGTGCACGCGCAGGCGCGTGCGCTGGCAGGTGCACGGGCGCGTGAAAGTTGGCGGGGACCTCGTGGAACCCCGTGGCATCAAGCTCGGCGACAATGTGCGTCTCCCAGCCCATCAATGCCACGGGGATGGGCGCTGGCGCAGTCAGGGCGGCAGGAGCCGGAACGGGAGCGGGGACAGGTGCGGCGTCTTCCCGCAAGGCCAGTTCAAGCTCATCCCAAAGCGCCTTATGTTCTTGAGATTTCAACTTTGTGTCTTCCTCAGGAAACTGGAAGACTAAGGGCAGACCAACGTAATGTGGCATGGCGTACGTTTAGGTCAGGCTGGTTGGAGGTAGACGACAGGAGAATCGGAGAGGAAGAGAGAAGATTGTAGCGATACCGGGTAGTGTGGGGTTGATTTTAAACTACGGCACCGGCGACATTAAAAGTGGGAGCAGTTGGGACAAAGGTGAGCGGCGGAGCCTGGTCAAAGGGCTCGCCTCCCGGTGAGCCTGCACACCGGTCTGCTCGCACGCCTCCCGTCGACTCACATGCTAGCTCGGATGGCACCCGTCGATGAGAAGCGGGACTCGTGGCGACACGTAAACACCCACGGTTTCAATAGTGAAAGCATTCACCTTAACGTGACGGGTCTTTGTTCCAAAATACATTGGCTCTTCATTTGTGCAACTTGTCATAAGCAGCTTGTCTCAAATTGAAGAAAAAAATTACGAAGTAATATTTGTGCCAAATCACGTGACCATGCTCAGTTTCAAGAATTTATGGCACTTTTGGATTTTCTGAAATTTAAGCTCCAGGATTCGAAACAATATCATAACCTGCATCATGCAATAAATTTTCAAGCCATACATCTGTCCTGTTGTATTTCTTAAGAAAGGATTTGGTCAAACATTTTGCTTAGTTAGACTTCAGACAAGTTATATATGCAGAGTAAAAGGATAATCCCTCTGTACCAGTGCATTGCCTGATATATTAACTCAAGTACTAGGCACGAACAAACAAGCTCAATTCTGTGCTCATCCTACTGTAGTAGTAGTACTACTAGGCAATGCAGTTGACGGGTGACCTTGGCGAGTGGCGACCGAGGGAATTGAACCGTGCTCGGCACGGTAGGTAACGTTGTCTAGTTACTAAAGCATCCCTCTGTTGTTCATCGGTAGTCATTATGGACCGGGGACATGAGGGGAATTTCCTCGGGCTGGAATTCTGGCCGCCAGATATTTTGACTCGAAACGTGGAGGCTCGACTGGTTGGGGTTGCCTAATGTACATACCACACACGCCACCAGAAGGACACGAGCCTGGTTTTTTTTATTTTTTAGGATCAACATGAGCCAAGTTCTTGCTAGTACGCCGTTGGGTCCTACCATTCAAGAATATGAAAGGAACCTTTTAAATTGCCAAATGAATCTATGTGTATTACCATGCCCGTAGTTTCCTGGCAAATACTAATCTCAACATGGTAATTGATTTATGACGAGTTTTTTTAATTAGAGTGAGTTTGTGATATAGTGATCTCAACGTGGATTTCACATTTCATGGTATCCGTAGTAAGTTTTTCAATGCAAATTCAAATTTAAAAGATGAACAATATGGAGGTGAGAAAATTTTGTATGTATCAAGCATATGACCACACACACACACAAAAACACAACAACAATCCAATAAGTATAGTGCATCTATTTTTCCAAACCATGCATGTATGACATGAATTCAAAAATACTCCTTCTGTTCCTAAATATTAGTCTTTTAGAGATTTCAACAAGTGACTACATACGGAGCAAAATGAGTGAATCTACACTCTAAAATATGTCTACATACATCCGTATGTGCCAGTCCATTTGAAATCTCAATAAAGACTAATATTTAGGAACGAAGGGAGTAAAATGTAAGACATGCATGGTCCTCAATTCAATATTTAAAATGAACATGAAACTGAAACATGAATATTAAGTCTAGTACTATAGTACATGCAAATGTTGTGTTTAATTAGGCGGGTCTATGATTGTCTGGGGTCAACCCCTCGACCTTGGATAAAATTGTGAAGCTTTGTTTTAGGGTTGTTTAGATTATATTTGTCCCCACCCTCCCAACCACCGATTGGTTGTGCACCCCACCCCTCCTCCCGCATACCTTAGATCCTATATGTTGATACAAGTTGCTTGGAGCTTGTAGATCTGAGATATAGCAGCTCACATGATCTCTTAATATTTTTACAGGAAACCTTGATGAGTTTGAGAATTGCACACAATTTGTACAAAAACTACTCAGATGCCCTTGGATCCCATATCCAACGACCTCGAAGCTCGTATCACTGTAGCATCTAAGATGAAGGAGGAGATCATATTCTCCTATATGTAAGAATATCATGTGCTACCACACCTTAGATGCTTTGGTGATACAAGCTCTTCGGAGCCGTTGGATTTGTGACCCAACACCTCCTCGATGGTTCGAATAGTTTTTTTTGCAGAAAAGCCCGCAAAGAGTTTGGCCACTGCTTACAAGCACAAAGACTGCTCAGATGCCATTGGATCTCAGATCAAACGACCTCGAAGCTCGTATCACCATAGCATCCAAGCTGCGAGAGCACCTTATGTTTTCTCGCACGGGAGAATATGAGGTGCTCCCGCACCATAGATTCTATGGTGATACGAGTTCATGGAGATCTAACGGCCCACAGTAGGAGGTTTGAATGTTTTGCATTATACGACTGAGAGAGTTTGAGAATTGCGCAAAAAGTACAAGTACTACGCATGAGCCATCTGATCACTGATCATATGACCTAGATGCTCATATCACCATAGTGGGTAATTAAGCTATGGGGAGCACCTAATATGAGAAACGGGGAGCTGTTGGATCCAAGATGCAGCGGCACACACGAGGCCTAAATGTTTTATTTGCAAAAAACCTTTGGAGAGTTTGGAAATTGCGCATAATTACAAAGACTACTCCCAAGACATTGGATCTCACTTCCAACGGTGTAAAAACTCGTATCACCATAGCATCTAAGTTGCGGGGTGGATGTGATATTCTATGCCGCTGTCATTTTTGTTCGCACACTTGCAAAATACGTGTAACTCGTGTCGCTAATTGTCTAACCACGCAAAGTGTTTGTTGAAAAACACCATCCTACACTAAAATATCGGAACAACACACGGGGGTCCCACTTGTCATTAATCAAATTTGGACCTAAAACTAACAAATCTAAAAGACGAGATTCCAACTGGCAACCTGGACTACAAAGCGTAAGTCGATAGCCTAAAACAACAATGGTTGTTGGCTTTGTCCCATAACTTGATTTTATACAATATTACGTTGAGTATAGTAGAGGGAGTGCCTCGTCAACACGTGCATGACTGTTGACTCACTTACTGGTGGGTCCCAGGTCTGCGATCTCTCTCTTCTCTCCATCGTCTAACCTTTGCACGGGTACACACGAAGAGCGGCGCTAGCTTGCCGTGGTGTTATTACAACTAAAAAAGCTAGGAAAATAGATGAGTCACCTAGAACAAGAGACGTTGTGGCTGGTCCAGACGGAGCTAACCACACCTATCCTCCGTGCCACATTAGCATGATGAAGCTGTGTGCCTATTGGGGTGTTTTTGACCGACTATGAAACAGATGCACCATATGAAATCAATATTAACAAATGCACCATGAAACATATGTTTATACTATATAGTTTTAGTATTGTAGATGTTCATATTATATATATATATATATATATTTGGTCAAACTTTGTGCAGTTTGACTTTGACCAAATCTTATATGCGGAGTAAAAAGAAACGGAGGGGGTATATTTTTACACGCACATTTTTCCTCTATGCCGAGACATGGCACACCCTACCGCGCGGTTTCGGGGTCCTCCCAGGTGGTTCATGCACATATTCTTCCTGACGTGGGACGCCCTTCCGCGCATTTTCGTCGAAGCAAGTAAATGAGTCATCAAATCACGAAAGACCACCTTTCCCGCTGAGTACGTCAGTGAAGCACAATGGCTAGCTAGTTGTGCTAGTTCGACCGATTTGCTATGCCACTTCCACATTTGTTTTTTCACCCCTTTTTAATCTACTTGCTGGAAGGTAAATTTAAATATCCACCGCGGTGTTGCTCTGGTGTTTGGGTGCGGCATTATTTTTAATTTTTTGATTGACGGGAGTAGGCTCGGCAGGATTTTTAATTTTTTGATTGACGGGAGCAGGCGCGGCAACAATTAGTCACGATGACCCCGCGTGTAAAACCCACTACTCCCTGATGTGACAAGTCGTCGACTGGTGTTTTACCATGGTGAAAACCAAAAGATTCCCCGCTCGTCGGCTGGCTCCCTCCGCCTTCCCATAGATTGCATTGCCTTCCAACCGTGCGAGAGGTTGACACTGATTTCTTATAGATTACATTCAACTACTCCCTCTGTCCCAAATTTCTTGTCTTAGATTTGTCTAGATACGGATGTATCTATAGATACGAATGTATCTAATACTAAAATGTGACATGATACATCCGTATCTAGACAAATCTAAGACAAGAATTTTGGGACGGAGGGAGTACTTTATGAACATTAATGCTACCTTCAAAGAGGGTATATTTTCCTCAGTAACTTGTGTTATAGATATTGCAAGTAATCCCTCTACTCTCATGCCTTTGAAGACATGTTCTAGTGTCTTTGTTCGGTCATTTCTTTGCGTATATATAGTCATATATGGAGTATAATATCGAAAATCAGCTTATATTTCTGAACGGAGGTAGTAACCAAATATGGTTTCTGTTCGAATTAGAACCAGGTCCGCAGTGGATATGAAGTTCTCAAAGTCATGCCATGTGAACTGGAAGACCTAAGGATGAGTTCTACTGCTAAACTATCCAGTTGCGTGTCCTTGTCGCCATGTGTCCTGAACTAATGTTTGCCTGTAGCATTGTTGTCAGGTGTGTTCTCGATGTTGTACTTGACCACAACAATTTACTAGATGTGCCTTTGATTACGAAGGGTGTGGTTCTTGTAAAGCTTCCCAACAAATCTGATGCAGCCTGTCTTCATCATCATGTTTATGAGTGGAAAGACCACTCTGTTAGGTTCTCCAAGGTTGACGAGATGGTGATGGTGCATGTAGACATCTCTCACGAAGTCCATGGCCTAGTCAGTTATGCGTGGTTCATCCCATGGGTCGGTGGCAAGAAATAGTCTGCAGAGTTTAATTAGTGCAACTTTGCTTGTCTGTAGTAAGTATTATTGTTCAGTACTTGATTTGTGTTTGTGAACCCTGTATTGTTTATTAGTACTGCCGCTTTTGGTGTGTGGTCAGTCCTGAGAACAGTCTATGTTAATGTCTGTCCACTCAATTCAGTCTGTATATTTTTAAGTATCCAGATCATCTTTTTTGCGAGGACGGTTTATCAATTATGGTTACACTCCAATATCTGTATGCATTGCAGGGTTTATCGCACCCACCAGGATTTCCAGTCCCATGGATGTTCGGTCCATACGATTTGTCATGACCTTTGGACTGTCCTATTTGTGGGAGTAGGCGGGGCCCCTGCATGCCACCCGTAGTTGGATGATCAATCTTCTGTTTAGTACTTCAACATAGTGATTTTCTGGTAAGGATTCACTCGTGTCACATCAAGGAAATCTTATTGATTTACTGTCTAAATCTTATTGATTTAATGTCATGTTTTCTTTTTTTCCTGCAATTTTATGATGCAGGTTTTGCCATGTGACATTCATCACAGAATAAACCATTTGGTTTGCTTTACGATGGCTATTTTCATAGGTTTCACTTCTTATGTCGTGCCAGTAACGAAGGCACTATCCATCACTTAAATTACTGGAAAAAATTGGATCAGTCTGTTGTCTGAGTACAAGCTGAATCCCTATGATGAACTGCAGTTTGGTTTAACAAAAACGGCACAATTAGTCCTTCTCGCATTTAAAAGAAATGAAGAAAAAAACTGGATCACAGTCACGAAGCCTAGTCAAGTTAGAGAGCTGATCATAGCAGACCATACATGATCTCCGCTGTCTCGCACATCGGTACCAACTTCAGCAATGGATCAAGCACCGGCAGTTGCTCTAGCACTGACAGCGGCAACAACTCAGTCTAATCCAGCTGAGGATTGGGCACCGACCGCGTCAGCGGATCAGGCTGATCTACCGGAGGATCGAGCATTGACATCGGCACCTGCTCCGACATCGGCACCATCTCTACAAGGAGCACCACCTCCGGCAGCAGCAACGACTTCGGCACCTGCACCAACACTTGCACTTACATCTGCTCCGGCCCGTGCAGCGGCAACCGAACGAGCAATTGCATCGGCAACAGACTGGGCAGCAGTTTGCACTTCATATACCAAAGTCCTTACAAAAACCAACATGTCCACCTTCTTGGTAAGCATTAGCCGCCCAAGTGCATTGTTCTTTTTTCTTTCCATGTTGTTTCGATTGATTCACTGCATTGATCTAACTGTTTGGGTATGTCTTTTTTTGCAAACAGAGAATTCCTAGAGGAACGAGGGTGTCGTTCAACAATCCGGGCAACAGCGGCCAAGTTTCTCTTACCATGTGCAGCCTTGGTGTGAATGAACATGGTCAATATACCGTAAGTACAAAGGATGGTCGCATGAGGATTGATGCTAAAGGATGGTCAAGGTTCAAATCTAAATCTTATCTTGCGGTAGGGGATGATCTCAAAATCGAAATTTCTCGGCAAGGAGAGCTGGTCCAAATCAACTTTGAAATTCTTCAGTAGCAGCATGCAACTGCCGAACTGATCTATCCTCCAAGAGATTTTGATGTAATAATTTGGCATGGTGAAACAGGTGTCCTATGTGTATAAGTAATACGAAAGTATTATTTATCACATGGTATATCGTTGATAGAATTGCAACTCTCAATGCTAGTTAGGAACTGTCGTTCGATTTCATTCCAACAGCTACCATGCTTTATTCAATTTTGTGTATTCGCCTTGCGGCAGCATCTAAAACCAGCACCATACCGATCGCTTGCAATATGAAAATCGCTGAGGTAGAACACATGGGCTCCCAAACATGTAGGGTGGGCCTACGGCCCAAAGTCCAGAACCATGAGCCTGTTTGAGTATTATATTCTCAGCTGAACCCCCATAATGCCCGTGCGTTGCACGTAACATCAAGATGCATCTGTATGAGTATTTTATCTTGTGAGAGAAAAGGATGAACGAGGGAAGGCCTTATCTGCAAATGTGGAGAGGTGTGTGGGTACCTTTTTGCAAAATTGCCATAGTTTCCTTCCTATCCGTCAGATATAGATCGGATGGCCTATATTGCAGGATGGCAGGCACAGCATCATCACTAACTCGTCTATACTGTGTTACTAGCAAGATGCCCGTGCATTGCATGGAACATCGGGATGCATTCTTTTACAAAACACCTATTGTGATTGACCCATGCAAGACTAATCCCATGTGTAAAAACTAATGATATCTCAAGAATTTTATCAAAAAATGTTATCTCAAGAATTTCATCGAAAAAATGATATCTCGAGAAGATGAGAGATAAGGTGAGGAGGAGTGGGGCGTCGTGGTGACTGGTGGTTGGACTGGGCGGAGGCATGGGGATGGACGGCGCTGGCAGCGGCCACCATGCCAAATTGTTCCAGAGACTTCCTTTTTTAATTGCTCAGCAATGAGGTTGTGGGAGATAAGGATGAACGAGGCAAGGCCTTATCTGTAAATGTGGAGGGAGGTGCGGGTTTTTTTGTAAAATTGTCATAGTTTTCTTTCTATCCGTTAGATGTAGATAGGACGGTCTATATTACAAGATGGCAGGCACACCATCATCACCAAGTCGGTTTTTTATAAGTATAATACTATGTTAAAAACAACTCTATTTTTTATAATTATATATGTTATATATATTCCCCTTGTTTTTTCTGATGTATAAAGTTGTGATATAAAAGATATTTATGTGTAACTAGTTACTCCTATCTTTCTACTTCCTTTCGCTGATATGTGGAGCATCCGGGAACGGGGTCCACGTGCCATATGCACAAATTAGACTGCACAACTGCATGGTAGACACACCCCGGTCGTAGCGCCGCAGTAATGCCCAATGAACCGTCAAATCACAACCCCCTTTCCAGCTTTAGCAGTAAGCTAGACGGACCAAGCGGCAATATTTCACTAGGCCTGAATCCCCTTCTCCCTCGTCTGCTTGTTTAGAGAAAACCCCCTCTCGGTGATTGCATAGGGTTTTCTCATGGAGAACCAGGTACGAATTCTTCATCCATCCCCAATAAATCCAAGTTATTTGGTCGCGGGTAATCCTAGGATGGCAGCTGCCGCCATTGATGCATTTTTCTTCCTACTGAATCTAGTGTGTTTCATTTGTAGTGCCCAAAGTGCGAGGACCCTACAGGTTTATGTGCCCTCGGTGAGACGCCACACTTGTTCCTTCTCATCCTAACATAGGGTTTTAAAACACGCACAGTATGTTCCTAGAATCATCTTTTCTATCTGGGAGGCTGGGGTTTTTTTGAACATGCTGTCGACTAATTTGGAAATTTGGATTGCTATATTTGGATAAAAGGTACTACCAGTACGATGGTCAACACTGACGTGAAGGAGGAAGTTATATCTAGATTTGGATAGGGAATACATTGTGTTCTCATGTTATTTTTCCTGTAGTGCATTAATTGCTCTGCCAGAACACATGTACTCAAGATGCTCGGCCTTGCCATAACTGAATACAACAGTTTAATGGTCACAGTGAAGACAAGCCATGGATATAAGTTCCGAGTTAGGTTCATGAACCAAGAAGATCGCTGCTTTTTTTATGGCCGAACTTGGATAAACTTTCTCAAGTGTTACGGACTGAAAGTTGGCGCACGAATGTTGATGGAAATAGCAGAACCTGGTCTCATCTTCAATGCAATCTTCCACCCTAACGTCATTCCAATTGTTCATCCATGTTAGTTTTGTATCTGGTTCTTGCTTGTTGCCTCGATTACTTCTTAATCCACCTATTCTATCTAACTAATCACAATTTAAGTTTAGAAGTAGCAACGAATCTCTCACGAAGGTGCTACTTCTAACTAATATTTTCTTATAATTGGTGGCATGTGTAGGTTTTTTCAGAGTTAAGTAGGCTTCCTGTTTGTTACTCTGTAACAACTCGGCTGTTACTGATGGCACTTAAGTTGACTAGGACGACATCCACAAGTTCCTACACTTTATTGATCGTCTTGAGGTCCTCGTGAGGCGTTTCAATGGTGGAAGGCCATGTGGGATATGTGTGCCACTGATGAACTCGTTGAACAGGTCCAACTGTGTCGAGAAACTTATGGTACGAGTTGTTTTCTGTTATATATGTTGTTCATAAACTATTGCTTATACACAGTTTTACAGCTGTGATCTGCTTGAAACAGAAACTGCCCAATTCTATTGTTCCTATACAGATGCCTGACCATGGTCGGGTCAGACTTGCGCTTGGTCACAGCATGATGTTTATGTCGACCTACTCCATTCCCCTTGGAGGTGAAAAGATACTTATTCATGGGTGGTCTCAAATAATGAAGGCCCGTCCATCTTGGAGAATAGGACAGAAGATTATATTCCTGCTTTTCCATGGCTCTAAAGCGAATATCCTGTTTATTGACCACATTGCGAGATGAAGCCGCTTTCAGAAGGTTGTGGATGTGCGGGGTGGCGCCTGGGCCTTGTCCTGGGGCTTGGCGGCCTCACCCTTGGTTAACATAGGCAAAGTAGCACTGTTCAAGGCGTGGTTGTACGGTTGAACCTGTATAAGTACTCATACTGCTTTCAGCTATGGTTGTTAAGTGCCCCTGCTGGTTTCAGTTAAGGTTGTTAAGCACTCCTGCTGCCTTTATAGTCTGTTGTGTTTATTTAGTCCTATCTTCCTCCAGCCGCCAAAACCAAACCAGCGCCGGCGGGACCGCCTGCTTCCGCCTCCCATGGCTGGCTGCGCCTCAGCGCACACATCGCCGCCCCACCGTCTCCTAAATCGTTAACGCCGACGTCCGAGGCCTCATCGTCGTCCTCCGCATGCTTTGGTGCGCTCACCGTGGCGCCACCCTCCCGCGTTGTCGACATGGTCAACAAACAAGAGGAATCGGCATAAGTACGTGGAGATGATGATAGTAGGGGCCCACCATGTCAGCATATGGAAAAATGCTTCCTCCTAGTGTTTTCCTGACATCTGGGACCCACGACATTATGAGCGTATATAGTCAATAGACAAGAGAACAACACAAGTTCGGCTGACACCTAGGACGTAGCTGCTCGAGCAGTATTTTTTTGTTATTGTTGAGACGGAGCAGGGTTTGAACTGGGTTGTGGCCCGTCTAGCCCAGGCTTATATTTTATGTTCACCATGTGACCAGCCCAGCTATTTTTTTCTTTGTTAAAATGAGCCCAGTTTATTTTCTCTGAAGAATACCCAATCCAGGTCTACTTATTTTTCTACACCCCGATGGGCTGCAACTCTTTCAAGATGCCTGCAAATCTTGAAAGTAATATGAACTGGGTTGTAAATATAAAAATAGATGACAAATTGGCAATTACTTTATAATTTCTGAATTTTTTCACATTTTCAGATTCCTATTTCACTGGGCATTAACCTAATTTAAATATATCTTCAACGTACTTTAAATCTGGCTCGACATTTCGGTATTAAAAATAGTTTGGAACCCACAGAAATATGTGAAATTGGCCCTAGCCAACCAAAAAAATAGACTGCAATAAATTGCATAAGAAGTCGCAATGAGCTATATATAAACTATTAAAAAAAGAGGGAATGGTCTGACTTGTGGGGCTATTAAGTTGATGTGTATGCAGTATTTTTTTAGTTATTATATACGTCAAGAAACGATTCTAGCAGCATAACCGTTGGATGTCAATCCAACAGCAGTCATGTTTCTTCAAACTCTAATCTTCTTGCTCCAGCCGCCAAATCCAGCGCCGGCGGGACCGCCTGCTCCCGCCTCCCATGGCCGGCTGTGCTGCCGCACATGCCTCACCACCCCACCGTACTCCCATCGCTGGCCTAGCCATCCCTCTACTCACCCACACCTGCTGTTATTCTTCGGCGATGGCAGACAAACCAGTAAACCCTCATACAGTCGTACTCCCCTCCGCATGGGAAACAACTGTCGAGTCTTCCCTGGCTTTGTGCCATTCCCTTCCTAGGCATCGCCATCGTCCACCGCCTTGGTGCTGTTGGCGCGGCCTTGTCAACATGGTCAACGACCGACATGCATCTGAAGTGGACTGTACGTGGAGAGCTTGATAGCTGTGTCCACGGCCGCATGCAAGGAAATGCCTCCTTATTACGTGAAAAATAATGAATCCTCCACCTGACATCTGGGACCGACTGAAAGGGCCTCTGTATTTCGCGAAAAAAATGTTACCGCCGCTGATAGCTCGGACCCACCAGCTATATCTTCGCACGCAAGGAAGTGCCTCCTTATTATGCACAAAAAAATGAATACTCCCCCTGCTAGCTGGGACCCATTATAGTGGGAGGCTGACTTCTGGGCCTACTAAGTTGACGGGGATGGAGGGCTTTGTCAACTTAGTCAATATGCACGATTCGAGCTCAAGTGACCGTACGATGTCCATCCAACGGCCGTAGTGCTTCTTCAACCTCTGGTCTTCTTGCTCTAACCGCCCAAACCAGCGCTTGTCGTGCCACGTGCTCCTGCCTCCCGTGGCCGGCTGCGATGCCGCGGAGGCCTCACCGCCCCCTACTACTCCCACCGCTGGCCAGGCCATCCCTCTACTCACCCACACCCCCTGTTATTCTGCGGAGACGGCAGCCTCACACCGCAGCGAACCAGTGTGAACCCTCATACTCCTCTACGCGTGGGCATCCACTGCCGCGTCTTCCCTGGCTCCGCGTCGTCCCCTTCCTAGGCCTCGCCGTCGTCCATCGCCCTGGTGCTCTCGGCGTGGCGTGGTCAATGTTGTCAAGGAATGGCTTCCATCAGACGTGAACTATACGTGGAGAGCCTGATAGCTGGGTCCACGGCCGCAGCAAGGAAGTGCCTCCTTATTACGCGGAAAATAATGATTCCTCCACCTAACAGCAGGGACCCACCGGACGGGCAACCGTATTTCATGAAAAAAATGTTTCCCCCCTGACTGTTGTGACCTACCAGCTACATCTTCGCACGCAAGGAAGTGCGTCCGGGCAAAAAAAATGATTCGCCCCCCCTGACTGTTGGGACCCACCAGCTACATCTTCGCACGGAAGGAAGTGCCTGAAAGTCGGGACCCACCTGGTCGATGCGTACGTAGCATTGTCATTCTGGTCGCGAATGTGTACGTACATACTGGTCGATGTAGAGGCGCGCACATGTCATAGTAGAGGCGCACACGTAGCATGTACACGTATGTACAGCGGCCAGTGTGCAAGAAAGAAAATACGACCACGTACGTACATACGGGCGGGGTCTCGAATGCCTACTCGCGCATACGTACGGCCAGGGCTCGTGTTCATGGCTGGGTCGGAACGGAGAAACTACTTCGTGGTCGTGTTCATGGGGAGGCAACAGAATGCGTCGTGTTCATCGGGAGGCAACAGAACGTGTGGGAGCCAACCGGCTTGGACGGAACAGCCGATGGAAACGAGGCCTAGCGTACAGCAGAACGGAGGAAACGGCCTTGTGTTCGACCGGCCACGGTCGAAACAAGATCATGTTCATCGGGAGGGTTTGGTGTACTGCAAAACGGAGGAAACAGACCTCCTACGGTCGAAACAGGGGTCCTGTTCATCGAGAGGGGTGTGGCGTACCGCAAAACGGAGTAAACGGACTTGCGTTGGAGCGCTACGGTCGAAATGGGGGTCCTGTTCATCGGGAGGGGTGTGGCGTACTGCAAAACGGGACTCCACGGGATACAGTTCATCACCACCGTCGACCCCCTCCAGCCTCCACGGGCTACTGTTCATCCACCGTCGACCTCCTCCAGCCTCCACCTGCGACTGTTCATCCACGAGCTCCTGTTCATCCAGCCTCCACCGCGCACTACTCCACAGGCTACTGTTCAACCAGCCTGCTCCACACGGGCTCCTGTTCAACCACCCCTCCACGTGCTACTATTCATCTAGCCCTCCACGGGATCGTCCAGTACATCCAGCCCTCCACGGGGTCCTGTTTATCTAGCCCCAACCAGCTCGATCGATCGGGGTCCTGTTCATCCAGAGGCAACACCACGGGGTCCTGTTCATCCACCCCCACCGGGAACTGTTCATCCAACCCCCCCAGCAACGCTCACTGTTCATCCAGAGGTAGCATCGATCGGCTTCAGTTAGCAGCAGTAGCGAAGGAATCGCTCGATTGGGTTCAGTTAACAGCCATGGATCGATCGCTCGGGTACAGTAACGCATAGCCTGCAGTGCAATCGCCAAGGTTCAATAGGCGAACGCCTCGCTCGGGTTCAGTTAGAGCCCAACGCCTCACACACACGCGCGTGTGTGTACGAGAGAAATGCGCATCGCTCGGCTTGACCACCCACCGTAATAACCAGGAACACCCCGATATTTTCCTAGCCCTCGCTTCTACCACGGTGTTTTCCGTCATGGACGGCCCAAAGAATGTCATGCAGCTGCGTCTCCGGCCCGCCCAGGACGAAAAGCCCATTTTCTGTCATGATTTTTTGTCATAGAAGTAGGAGCCCACCACATCTATGATGATACCGGGTTTTGTCACAACTATCATCATAGAAGTGTCATAAGTATGACAGAATTTTTTTTCGTTCGGCCCAAAATGTCACGGATGTGTCTTTTTTCTGTAGTGGTAGGTGTAGCGGGATAGGTTTGCAAGAATATAAAGAGCACGCAAATAAAAACTAGGGACTTTTTTTGGTAAAGAAGCAATAAAGTTAGTATAGCGAGTATGGAAAAGTGGTGGTAGGAGTTGCATAATTGTCCCTAAGCAATTGACTATTTTACTAGACCGATAGCAAGTTTTATGTGGGAGAGGCCACTGCTAGCATGTTATCCCCGACTTGGAATTCTATGCACTTATGATTGGAACTATGAGCAAGCATCCGCAACAACTAATGTTCATGAAGGTAAAACCCAACCATGGCATTAAGATATATTGGTCCCCCTTCAATCCTGTATGCATCAATTTCTAAGCTAGGTTGAAGCTTCTGTCACTCTTGCCCTCCAATACATAGTCCTATCAACATACAGCTAACCCTATGGTGTGATCCACATGCACATGCATATGATGGGCACCAAAGGACAGCAACATAACCACAAGAAAATTAAACCAATCATAGCAATTCACCAATTACCGATAGGACAACGAAAATCTACTCAGACATCATAGGATGGCAACACATCATAATAATATGAAGCATAAAGAACCATGTTCAAGTAGAGGGTACAGTGGGTTGCGGGAGAGTAGACCGCTATAGATAAATGGTGGAAGGTGATGAAGATGGTTGTGAAGATGATGGAGGTGTTGGTGTAGATCACCGTCACACGATGATGGCCCTGGGGGCGTTCCAGTGCCACCGGGAGAGAGGGGGAGAGAGCGCCCCTTCTTATTCTTCTTCTTCCTTGACTTCTCCCTAGATGGGAGAACGGTTCCCCTCTGGTCCATGGCCTCCATGGCGGCGGACGGGCGACAGACGCTCTGAGATTGCATCTGTCTCTCTGTATCTCTCTGTTTCCACGTTCTTGATTCTGGCCTTTCACCATTTCTTATATTCCCGGAGATCCGTAACTCCGATTGGGCTGAAATTTTAACACGATTTGTATCCGGATATTGGCTTTCTTGCAGAGAAAGAAGGGCACCAACCGCCTTACAGGGTGGCCACGAGGGTCAGGGGCGTGCCCTCCTGCCTCGTGGCCCCCTCAGGCATCTTCTCACGTTGATTCGTCTTCCCAAAAATCACATATATTCCAAAACAAATCTCCATAAGTTTTTATCCCGTTTGGACTCCGTTTGATATGGATTTTCTGCCAAACAAAAAACATGCAACAAACAGGAACTCGCATTGGGTGCTACCTCTTGAGCACTGCGTTGGTTTTCCCCAAAGAGGAAGGGATGATGCAGCAAAGTAGCGTAAGTATTTCCCTCGGTTTTTGAGAACCAAGGTATCAATCCAGTAGGAGGCTATGCGCGAGTCCCTCGTACCTACACAAAACAAATAAATCCTCGCAACCAACGCAAATAGGGGTCGTCAATCCCTATAGGGCCACTTATGAGAGTGAGATCTGATAGATATGATAAGATAATATTTTTGGTATTTTTATGATAAAAGATGCAAAGTAATATAAAGGCAAAGTAAATAGTAGAGGAAATAACTAAGTAGTAGGAGATCAATATGATAACGGTAGACCCGGGGGCCATAGTTTTCACTAGTGGCTTCTCTCGAGAGCATTAGTATTCTATGGTGGGTGAACAAATTACTGTTGAGCAATTGACATAATTGAGCATAGTTATGAGAATATCTAGGTATGATCATGTATATAGGCATCACGTCCGAGACAAGTAGACCGACTCCTGCCTTCATCTACTACTATTACTCCACTCATCGACCGCTATCCAGCATGCATCTAGAGTATTAAGTTAAAAACAGAGTAACACCTTAAGCAAGATGACCTGATGTAGAGGGATAGACTCATGCAATATGAAGAAAACCCCATCTTGCTATCCTTGATGGCAACAATACAATACGTGCCTTGCTGCCCTTACTATCACCGGGAAAGGACACCGCAAGATTGAACTCAAAGCTAAGCACTTCTCCCATTGCAAGAAAGATCAATCTAGTAGGCCAAACCAAACTGATAATTCTAAGAGACTTGCAAAGATAACCAATCATACATAAAAGAATTCAGAGAAGATTCAAATATTATTCTTAGATAGACTTGATCATAAACCCACAATTCATCGGTCTCAACAAACACACCGCAAAAAGAAGATTACATCGATTAGTTCTCCACAAGAGAGGGGGAGAACATTGTATTGAGATCCAAAAAGAGAGAAGAAGCCATCTAGCTACTAACTATGGACCCGTAGGTCTGAGGTAAACTACTCACACTTCATCGTAGAGGCTATGGTGTTGATGTAGAAGCCCTCCGTGATCGATGCCCCCTCCGGTGGAGCTCCGGAACATGCCCCAAGATGGGATCTCGTGGATACAGAAAGTTACAATGGTGGAATTAGGGTTTTGGCTCCGTCTCTAATCATTTGGGGGTATGTGGATAAATATAGGAGGAAGGAGTACGTCGGTGGAGAAACAGGGGGCCCACAAGGGTGGAGGGCGCGCCTGGTGGGGGTGGGCACGCCCCCTACCTCGTGGCCTCCTGTTTTATTTCTTGACGTAGGGTCCAAGTCTCTCTGGTCTTATTCATTGAGAAAATCATGTTCCCGAAGGATTCATTCCGTTTGGATTCCGTTTGATATTCCTTTTCTTCGAAACCCTCAAACAGGCAAAAAACAACAATTCTAGGCTGGGCCTCTGGTTAATAGGTTAGTCCCAATAATAATATAAAAGTGGATAATAAAGCCCAATAATGTCCAAAACAGTAGATAATATAGCATGGAGCAATCAAAAATTATAGATACGTTGGAGACGTTCACTAGGCACTGGATCAATATGTTAGTCCCAAAAATAGTATAAAAAGTTGCGAAAAGTATATGAAAGTTGTATAATATTGGCATGGAACAATAAAAAATTATAGATACGACGGAGACATATCACCCGCCTACCTTGTCCGACCTCCATCACCTCCCTCTGCCACGGCAGCGACAGTGGCGGGGACTGGTACTAATGGCGGCATGGCAACCCCAGATGGTTCAGGCAGCATGGTCGCCATGCGAGCGCCATTCAGGGAAAAGGAACATGATGTATGGGTACAAGGTTTCTCTCTACGCCACTCTCACTTACCGACAATCGAGCTACTCTGGGTTTCATCATCATCAACGTCGATGATCACCTCGCAATACTCCGTTCAGCATTTACCCTTATGGAAATCCTGAGTGGAGCGCTGGTGCGAATCCGCTGATCGACGCCATGACAAGTACGCTCCGGCAAGGCCCTCCGCGTTGGCGTGAATTTTATGCCAGCCGACACCAGATTTTTTTTAAAAAAGTTTGGAGGGGAGGAGAGAGAAACCAGTTGTGCCTTGCATCGCGTCCTGCCGCCCGCAAGATACATGTGATTTTTACCGGCCCCATGCCGGGAGCCGGAGAGCAACGCATGCAACACCATCCTTCCCGAGGCATGTGAACGTGACAAGTGGCCTCAACTGAAAGGAGGGAAGGAAGCAAGGATACACTACTAGGGAAAACCTTATACACAACATCTTAGCAGTAGCGCTGGACAAAACAAGGCGCTACTGCTACTTAGTAGTTGCATTTTTAAATAAAGCGCGCTACTGCTACTACTTTAGTAGTAGCGCGTTCCGCGAGATCGCACTACTACTATATTTGTACTGGGCGCAGATGGCTAGCCCCATTTAGCAGTAGCACGTACCACTGACCACCACTACTGCTACGGCCCGTAGCAGTAGCGCGTTTCTCTGAAATGCGCTACTAATTACTTACCTTATCCTGGAGCGATTCACCCTGCACACTCACTCCCTCTCACTCGCTCTCGCCCGCGCCGAACCCGTACGTCGTCCGCCGCCGCCACCGCGCTGCCCCTCGCCGTGGTACTCCCTCCTCCCTCCTCCGGCCGCCCTCCTTCCATCGCCCCTCTCCCTCCTCCTCCGGCCGTCCCCTCTCTCCTCCTCCTCCGGCCGCCCCCTCCCCCTCCACCGCCGCCCCTCCCTCCTCCTCATCCGGCCGCCCCCTCCCTGTCCTCCCTCGCCCGTCCCTCCTCCTCATCCGGCCGCCCCCTCCCCGTCCTCCCCCGCCCCTCCCTCCTTCTATCCCACCGGCCTCCTCCCCTCCTCCTCTCTCCTCCTCCTCCCTTCCCCTCCTCCCTCCATCTTTTTTTCTGTTTTCATTGTAGTTTTTTATTATTGTATAATGTAGTTTTTTTACTATTTTTAGTAAGTGTTTAAAATAATTAGTAAGTAAATTAATAAACTAGTTGAACTAGTTTAGTTTTACTAAGAAGTAGTTGAATTAATAGAAGTAATGTATTTTTAGTAAGAAAACTAATATAACTAGTTGAACTAGTTTATTTTTAGAAAGAACTAGTTTATTTCTATTTATAGTAAGTTTATATTTAGTAAGAACTAGTTGAATTAACAGAACTAGTTGAACATGTCACATTTGTTGTTATTTTTTAGTTTAAGCAATTATTCCCGCATCGATGTCGTTCGCTAAGGTTTTAGTTGTATTAGTGATGTTATATGTATGATACTATTCGGGATGTATTAGTGATAACTTATAGGGTCTTTGTTTTTGTAGAAATCAAGGAGCCCCTCCATCATCCCCGCCGTCGTCCCCGTCACCGACCCCATCCGACCTCGAGGTGAGACCAGCCAAATCTCCATGTCAATATGAGTCCTATAAGATATGATGTAGATAAAAACATGTATATCTTGTGTTGCTCAAATAGGATATGTGGTTGCCCAAGTGGCCGGTCATGTTCATGTTACACCTCCTAGTGGCCTGTGTTTTGCCAGAGTGTTGATTAATTTCTGTTCCGGCAAATTTCAGGAGCTCGATATGTCCTGTGTTAGCAAAGGTCATGCCGGAATTTTCCGTGAATTTTGGCATGACTTGTGCTAGAATATGCAGGAAATATCGAGTGCCCTAGATTTTCTAGAAAGATAATGAAAAAATATTTTGAGTTGACTTTAAGTCTGTCGAGGCCGAAGAATCCCGACTATTGTCGTGGGGTGTAATGCACTAAGGGAACAAAAAAAGACTCAACATATCGATAGTCAACCCGTGATGAATAATAATGATCTAATTTAGGTTTTTTAGTACATATATTTAATTGTACAAGTTTAATATTTGAATTATGAACATAGGAAATGTCGTACTCAGACGACAAAAGTCTCTCGGGGGAGTGCGACTGGTGCCGCGACGACCGGGGTTTCTATGACAGGCCTCACCTGGATGAAGGTCGGCGCTTCAACATTAAGCTCGAGGAGGCCTTCGATTGTGATACGGTAAGCTATGACGCAAAGTGTTTTTTTCGTAATTAAGCTTGACTTCTACTACTTGAACGTGTAATTTTCGTCTTTTACAATTCGACTAGCTTATCCCATGCCATGCAAGATGCTATGTCTTGGAGAGGATGGGTTTTGAAGATCATGAGAGGAATGAAACAAAGAAATTAACCTTAGGACCCATCATGGTATGGATTTTGAGGTAAATCTATACAATTTTGAGAGCGTATACCATTTTGGTTGCCCCGGTTGGGAAGCACTTTGCAAGATGTATGATTTTCAAGAGGGTATGTTTATCACCATGGATCTTGGTGATCCTGACATCGACCAAGACAATTTGGACATTTGGGTCCTTGTTGATACGCTTCCAATTCTACCGCTATGTGAGTTTCTCAAAATAGTTATTAACTAATTTATATTGTTAATTTCAAAATAGTTGACATCCTATTTCCATTGACAGCTTATTTTCATTGTTCAAACAATGTGCGGAACATGGTAGACAGAACCTACTACACCGATGGCTCTGAGTTAACTTATCAGGAGAAAAAACATCTGGTCGCATTTTGTACTGATCTTGAGAAATACAATATCTATAATAAAACTCCTCCACATTATGGTCAATACGTGCCACTAGTGCACCTGTTGAACTACCATAACATCCATGGAGATGCCATGGTAAGATTTTTTATTATTATGACATCTAGGCATCTTTTGCATAAA
The DNA here is from genome assembly GCA_034509565.1 of Triticum monococcum. NCBI lineage: Eukaryota > Viridiplantae > Streptophyta > Magnoliopsida > Poales > Poaceae > Triticum > Triticum monococcum. The sequence continues at coordinate 578,993,716 of CM067847.1, forward strand.
TTCTTTTAAAACTTAACTACATTGCTAACTATGAAGTTATTACAATGTTTTTCAACAGAAAATCCCAGATGATTGTGTGCCTCATCTGATGTATCAGAATGGTCGCCTTGATGTTTTGAACATACAGCCAGGTCGTCCTACGAATCCCACATATCCATACCGGATTTCTAAAACCGATGGACACATGATAATCAAAGAATGGAAAAATGTAAGGACAGTCGTAAGGAGGTTCTTGGAAGCAACATTGTGCGAAAGGCAAGAATTGGAGACAGGATAATCTCCATTCTCCATAATGGATAGTCAGGGGCTATCTTGTTTTATGCCATTTTACCTAAGAGAATATAGTAGGTCCTAAGAGAATGTAGTAGGTCCTATGAGCTACAATGTTTATTATGTGGTACAATGTGTTAGAGTTGATGATGAGGAGTAGTTGTGATTATGACTAGTGACCAACTTGCTATGTGATGTCTCATTGATGAAAACGATGATCATGAGGAGGTGTTATATGACAATGATGTATTATGATGATAAGTTGTTAATGATATGATGATGATGACGATGATATTTATTATATCATTGGGTGAAAGAACCGCGGATTAGTTTCAAGTGGATGTCCATCCACTTGAAACTAGTCCACGGTTCTTTCACCCAGTGATGTAATAACTCATTATGATGTAAAACAATCTCTAAATTGTTGTCGTATGAAAACTTGTATAAAGGTGTATGAATACAACATGAAATAAAAAAGAAATAAAATACGGAATAATAGTAGTAGCGCGGGCTGGGAGAAGCGCTACTAGTAATTACCAGTAGCGCTCTTTGGGGAAAGCGCTACTACTAAGTCGACATAGCAGTAGCGTGGGTTAACCCACGCTACTGCTAACCTTTAGCTGTAGCATCGTACCAGTAGCGCTCTTGCACGTGCTACTAATAGGCCCAAAACACACGCTACTGCTAGGCTTTTCCCTAGTAATGATAAGAGCTAAGTTTACACAATCCTTGCCCAGCCATAGACTTAAAATTTTGCATTTGTTTATCCCTTGGATACCAAGGTGTTCGTATGAGGAAATCTGTCGCATGGATGGCACCTTATTAGTTTTTGATCTACACCCTCACTTTGTTCCGAGCCTGCTTGCATAATGGATGGAAATGTCAAAACTATCTAGGAAAAACCTGCTGGGACGTATCCTCGCCAAGATAACTGCTAAGGGCCCGACCCTTACAACAATCGTGGCAGTACGATACCGGCAGGCAACCAAAATACGCACAAAGACTAATCGTACAAGCACCAATGGGTGAACTCTAAAGGGATAAACATGTAACTAAGATTAAGTAAAAGCATCAGTTCCACACATGCATATGTAGTGTGATGTCTAAACACATGACATGCATCATGTTTTGTTACAAGACAGCAAATTGGCGAGAATAATTCAAGGTCGGGCCTGGCGACCTCATGGAGCGGTAGGAATGAAAAGGACCTTGTCGGCGTAATGGGTGGCCTTCTCCTCGGCAGCAGAAACATCTTCACCCTCTGGTGGCTTCCTGAAGCCGTCGGCAAGGTCAAGATCCCGATGGCGGCAGGCGATGTTGCTCAGGACCATGAAGAGGGAACTGCGTGCATGTTTCCGAGATTCGCTCGCAAAGTGGCTGGCCTTTCCCTCTTCATGCGCCTTCAGCTTCTCAATTAGCTCATTGAAGAAGACCCCTAGCTTGACGCTAGGGACCTCAAGCTTACTGATAGAGTAGACTGGCCCTTCCATGCCCATTGCTGCGGTTTGGGCAGTGAGACGCTCGGCGATGTGGATCAAGCTCTTAATCCAAAGGTCGACCTGCTCGGAGTGATTCTCCAGCTTGTCCTCTGCATCCTTTCAAAGATGCCTTGCGATATCCAGATCCTTCGTCAGCTGTTTCTCGCGAGCCCCGTTGGATTTTGCCGAGCTTTCCAAGGTGCCAATCCTGGCCATCCTGTCTTCGATGGTGCCATTGGTAGTTTCAAGGTCTTGCCCCTGGAGGAGAGCTGCGATTGCACATCCTTCAGAAGGATCTCTGCTTTCCATGCCTTCTCTTTGAGGGTCTCGACTTCCTTGGCACTCCCGGCAAGCTCCTCTATCAGCTTAGCCACCTGCTGGTCGAGATCAATCTTGGCAGTAGAAGTAGCGGCAAGGTCATCGACAAGCTTCTTTAGTTGGGTGGAGGAGTTAGCAGTGAGAGCATCTAGAGCAACCTTGTGCTTGTCCTCCAGTTCCTTGGTGCGCTACTGTAGGAGGGCCTCCGGGTCATCATCCTTGGTATGTAGGGTAGCCCCAAGCTTCTCCTCCCGGAGAGAGATGTCCTGCTCCTTGGCGTCTAGAAGCGCCTTGTGCTCTGCCAGGGGAGCCTCCCGGGCAAAAACATCCTCCCGCGCCATCGAGATTGCCTCCTGCTACCTCATGAGGACCTGGAATTTCTTGCCGTGCCACTCGCCCAGCTCGATGCCCTTCTCCCTCAGCTTGTGTAAAAGCCTTTGAAATACTTAAGAAAGCTTTGACAACTACTCCCATTATTCAGCCACCTGATTGGAATTTACCTTTTGAAATTATGTCTGATGCTAGTGATATTGCTGCTTGTGAGTTGCGTTGGGATTTCCCCAAAGATGAGGGGTGGACACATTATAGTGGAGATAAGTATTTCGCTCAATTAAGAACCAAGGTTATCAATATAGTAGGAGAACCAAGCAACACCTCATTAGCAGCACCTGCACACAAAATAACAAATACTAGCACCCAACATAACAAGGGGTTGTCAATCCCTCAGCGGTTATTTGCAAGGATTAAATCTTGTAGACATAGATAGATAAATAAAGCACAAAATAAAATGAAGGAAATAAAAATTGCAGCAAGGTATTTTTGGATTTTAATATATGATAAAAGTAGACCCTAGGGCCATAGTTTTCACTAGAGGCTTATCTCTTGAGGATAGCATAAGGTGGGTAAACAAATTACTGTTGGGCAATTGATAGGAAAGCGAATAATCATGATGATATCCAAGGCAATAATCATGTATATAGGCATCACGTCCAAGACAAGTAGATCGACTCCTACCTGCATCTACTACTATTAGTCCACCCATCGACCCATATCGAGCATGCATCTAGAGTATTAAGTTCATAAAGAATGGAGTAATGCCTTAAGCAAGATGACATTATGTGTGATTCAAAATTTCGGGATTAAAAACAGTTTGGACCGCACCGAAATATGCAAAATTTCGTATAATTTTTTAACCATGGCCACAATATGGGCTGTAATGCTAACAAAAAGAATATGGGCTCCAAAAAAACCTTAAGAATTAGCAAATGGGTTGTAAATTATTAAAAATAATGGCAGATGGGTTGTATGCAGTTTTCCATAGATTTGAGGCTTTCGTAAGAAAAGGTTGATGCACAAGCAGTGACTGTTGGATGTCCATCGAACGGCCGTCGTGCTTCTTCAATCTCTGCTCTTCCTGCTCCACCCGCTCAAACAAGCGCTGGCGAGACTGCCTGCTCCCTCCTCCCCACGGCCGGCTGTGTTGCCGCGCAGGCCTCACCGCCCCACCGTACTACCATCACTGGCCTAGCCATCCCTCTACTCACCCACACCTGCTGTTATTCTCCGGCGACGACAGACGAACCAGTAAACCCTCGTACAGTCGTACTCCCCTCCGTGTGGGAAACAACTGCCGAGTCTTCCCTGCCTCCGTGTCGTTCCATTCCCAGGCCTCGCTGTCGTCCACCGCCCTGGTGCTCTCGGCGCGGCCTAGTCAACGTGGTCAAGGACCGACATGCATCTGAAGTGGACTGTATGTGGAGAGGCCGACAGCTGGGTCCACGGTCGCACGCAAGGAAATGCCTCCTTATTACGCGCAAAATAATGATTCCTCCACCTGACATCAGGGACCCACCGAAAGGGCCTATGTATTTCGTGAAAGAAACGTTACCGCCGCTGACAGCTCAGACCCACCAGCTATATCTTTGCACGCAAGGAAGTGCCTCCTTATTATGCACAAAAAAATGAATACTCCCCCTATTAGCTGGGACCCAGTATAGTGGCAGGCTGACTTGTGGGCCTACTAAGTTGACGGGGACGGAGGGCTTTGTCAACTTAGTCAATATGCACGATTCTAGCTCCAGTGACCGTACGATGTCCATCCAATGGCCGTAATGCTTCTTCAACCTCTGGTATTTTTGCTCTAGCCGCCCAAACCAGCGTCGGTCGTGCCTCGTGCTCCTGCGTCCCATGGCCGGCTGCGATGCGGCGGAGGCCTCACCGCCCCAACTACTCCCACCGCTGGCCAGGCCATCCCTCTACTCACCCACACCCCTTGTTATTCTGCGGCGACGGCAGCCTCACACCACAGCAAACCAGTGAACCCTCGTACTCCTCTACGCGTGGGCATCCACTGCCGCATCTTCCCCGGCTCCGCGTCGTCCCCTTCCTAGGCCTCGCTGTCGTCCACCGCCCTGGTGCTCTCGGCACGGCGTGGTCAATGTGGTCATGGAACGACTTCCATCGGACGTGGACTGTACGTGGAGAAGCTGACAGCTGGGTCCATGGCCGTAGCAAGGAAGTGCCTCCTTATTACGTGCAAAATAATTATGCCTCCACCTGACAGCGGGGACCCACCGGTCAGGCCACTGTATTTCACGGAAAAAACGTTTGCCCCTGACTGCTGGGACCCACCAGCTACATCTTCGCACGCAAGGAAGTGCGTCCGGGCAAAAAAACGATTCACCCCCCTCACTGCTGGGACCCACCAGCTACATCTTCGCAGGAAAGGAAGTGCCTGACAGTCGGGACCCACCTGGTCGAAGCGTACGTAGCGTTGTCATTCTGGTCGCGAACGTGTACGTACATATATACTGGTGGATGTAGAGGAGCGCACGTGTCGTAGTAGAGGCGGCCAGGGTGCAAGAAAGAAAATACGGCCACGTATGTGTACATACGGGCGGGGTCTCGAACGCCTACTCGCGCATACGTACCGCGAGGGCTCGTTGACATGGCTGGGTCGGAATGGAGAAACAGCGTCGTCATCGTGTTCATGGGGAGGCAACGGAATGCGTCGTGTTCATGGGGAGGCAACGGAACGCGTGGGAGCCAACCGGCTGGGTCAGAACGGAATGCGTGGTCGTGTTCATCGGGAGGGCTTGGACGGAATAGGCTATGGAAACGAGGCCTGGTGTACCGCACAACGAAGGAAACAGACCTCCTACGTTTAGAATGGGGTCCTGTTGATCGAGAGGGGTTTGGTGTACAGCAAAACGGAGGAAACGGACCTCCTACGGTCGAAATGAGGGTCCTGTTGATCGGGAGGCGTGTGGCATACCACAAAACGGACAAAATGGACCTCCTACGGGCAAAACGGGGGTCCTGTTGATCGGGAGGGGTGTGGCGTACCGCAAAACGGACGAAACGGACTTGTGTTGGAGCGCTACGGTCGAAACAGGGGTCCTGTTCATCGGGAGGGGTGTGGCGTACCGCAAAACGGGACTCCACGGGATACTGTTCATCTCCACCGTCGACCTCCTCCAGCCTCCATGGGCTACCATCGACCTCCTCTAGCCTCCACGGGCTCCTGTTCATCCAGCGTCCACCGCGCGCTACTCGACCGGCTACTGTTCAAGCACCCCTCTGCAGGCACCCCTCCACCGTCTACTGTTCATCCAGCCCTCCACACCACAGGGTCCTGTTCAACCACCCCTTCACGGGCACCCCTCCTCCGTCTACTGTTCATCCAGCCCTCCACCACACCACGGGGTCCTGTTCATCCAGAGGCAACACCACCGCTCACTGTTCATCCACCCCCCCCGCAACGCTCACTGTTCATCCTAGAGGCAACATCGATCGGCTTCAGTTAGCAGTAGTAGAGAAGGAATCGCTCGATCGGGTTCAGTTAACAGCCATTGATCGATCGCACGGGTTCAGTAACGCGTAGCCTGTAGTGCAATCGCTCGGGTTCAGTTAGATCTCAACGCCTCACTCAGGTTCAATTAGAGCCAATGCCTCGCACACACGCGCGTACGTGTACGAGAGAAACACGCATCGCTCGGCCCCGACCTCCCACCGTAACCGGGAACTCCTCGAAATTTTCCTCCCCCTCGCTTCTACCATGGTTTTTCCGTCATGGACGGCCCAAAGAATTTCATGCAGTTGCGTCTCCGGCCCGCCCAAGATGAAAAGCCCATTTTCTGTCATGATTTTTTTGTCATAGAAGTAGGAGCCCACCACATCTATGATGATACCGGGTTTTGTCACAATTGTCGTCATAGAAGTGTCATATGTATGACATAATTTTTTTTCGTTCGGCCCAAAATGTCACGGATGTGTCTTTTTTTTGTAGTGACCGTCGTCCGTACTGGTGATGTCTTCGGAGCCATAGTCAAGCATGTTGGTTAAATCCTCGACAGTGGCTATGAAGTGGGTGGCGGGTGGGAAGCAAAATTCTCGATCATCAGCCCCTAGTCCGAACCGGACAGAGTTCGGCTGTGAGTCCCCCGCCAAGGACAGACTCTTTAATGAGTTTAGCACATCACCCAAAGGCGAGTGCTGGAATATGACTGCGGCGCTGAACTCGAAGATCGATAAACAATCAGGTTCGGTATCCGTGGACTCGCATGGTTCAGAACTTATACCCAGAGAAGAGTCCGGAGTTCTGGTGACACGAGTATTGCGTGAGATTAAGTCCATGTGCGGCTCCAACACCGGAGAATCTGTGGCCTCCGTGGTGGGGTTGAACCTCCAATCCCTGGATGCCCCAGTGTGCTCTGGATTTAAGTCCGAAGTGGTCGTAGGAGCTATCTCCTGGATGCGGTCTGATGACAGATTTAGGTCATGTTCGTCAAGGTGACCAGGAGCGGTTGCCGCGGTCTCGAATTCGGCAAAGATCCAATCTCCACGGATGTCCGCAATGTAGTTCAAACTCCCAAATCTGACCTGATGGCCAGGGGCGTAGCTATCGATCTGCTCCAGGTGGCCAAATGAGTTGGCCCGTAGTGCGAAGCCGGCGAACACGAAGATCTATCTGGGGAGGAAGGTTTCTCCTTGGACAGCGTCACTATCGACAATTGAAGGGGCCATCGGACCTTTCGTCGACGGCACAGTGGAACTCTCAATGAAAGCACCAATGTCGGTGTCAAAACCGGCGGATCTCGGGTAGGGGGTCTCGAACTATGCGTCTAAGGTCGATGGTAACAGTTGACAGGGGAAACGATGTTTACCTAGGTTCGGGCCCTCTCTATGGAGGTAATACCCTATGTCTTGCTTGATTGATATTGATGAATACGAGTATTACAAGAGTTGATCTACCTCGAGATTGTAATGGCTAAACCCTAGAGGTCTAGCTGGTATGGCTATGGTAATGAGTATCTCCCCTTTCCGGACTAAATCCTCTGGTTTATATAAACACTAGGAGGATCTAGGGTTACATAAGGTCGGTTACAAAGGAAAGGAATGTACATAGTCGGGTGCAATCTTCGGTCTTCGTATCTTCACAGCCCATCAGTCTAGCCCATGGCTAATAGGCTGAACGCCCGAGGACCCCTTAGTCCAGGACTCCCTCAGCCACCAGTTGGGGACAACCCACCTGGGCGCGCCAGGAGAGGGCGCGCCCTGGTGGGTTGTGCCCACCCAGGTTCCTCTCTCCGGTGGATCTTGGCTCCAGAAATTCTTATTTATTGTATAAAAATTCCTCGCAAAGTTTCGTTCCATCCCGAGAAATTGTATTTCTGCACAAAATCAACACCATGGTAGTTCTGCTGAAAACATCGTCAGTCCGGGGTTAGTTTCATTCAAATCATGCAAATTAGAGTTCAAAACAATAGGAAAAGCGTTAGGAAAAGTAGATACGTTGGAGACGTATCATTGTGCAGAATAGGTCTCTCAGATTTTCTCCTTCTCTAGTCTACAATCCAGCTGCCGGCATTCTCCCTCTTCATGTAAACCTTGTAAAATAGGAGAGAAAACACATAAGTATTGTACCAAAATATGTAATAACATCCCATAATGCAATAAATATCAATATAAAAGCATGATGCAAAATGGACGTATCAGCTAGATGGCTTCTTCTCTCTCTTTTGATTATCAATACAATGATCTCTTGGAGATCTATTTGATGTAACACATTTCGCGGTGTGTTTGTTAGGATCCGATGAACTTTGAGTTTATGGTCAGGTCTATATCCATGAATATTATTTGAGTCTTCTTTTGATCTCTATATGCATGATTATTTATAGCCTTGTATTTCTTCTTTGAATCTTTAGTTTAGTTAGGCCAACTAGATCGATTTTTCTTGCCATGGGAAGAGGTGATTTGTGATGGGTTCGATCTTGTGGTGTTCTTTCCCAGTGACAGAAGGGGAAGCAAGACACGCATGTATCGTTTCTATTAGGGATAACAAGATGGGTCTTATTCCTACATGAATAGATCTCGTCTACATCATGTCATCGTTCTTATTGCATTACTCCGTTTCCCCCATGAACTTAATACACTAGATGCATGCTGGATAGCGGTCGATGTGTGGAGTAATAGTAGTAGATGTAGGCAGGAGTCGATCTACTAATCTTGGACGGGATGCATATATATTCATCCTTGACTTTAATATAGTCATAACTATTCGATTTTCTATCAATTGCCCAACAATAATTTGTTTACCCACCGTGTGCTATTTCTTGAGAGAAGCCACTAGTGAAATCTACGGCCGCCGGGTCTATGCTTTATCATATTTGCTTTGAGATCTATTCTTATTTGCTTTTATTTTCAGATCTATTATTCCAAAAACCCAAAAATACCTTGCTGCACTTTTTTATTACTTATTTTATTTCGAGTTTTATCGAGATTTATTTATCCAATCTACACAAATTTTATCCGTCAACTTGACAATTTCTGGCGCCGTTACCCGAAGAGGGATTGACAACCCCTCATATGCGTCGGGTTGCAAGTATTTGTTCTTTGTTTGAAGGTGCCGTTTACATAGTGTTGCTTGGTTCTCCTACAGGATTGATACCTTGGTTTCGTAACTGAGGAAAATACCTACCGTAGTTGTACTGCATCATTGATACGTCTCCAACATATCCATAATTTTTGATTATTCCATGCTATTATATTATCTGTTTTGGATGTTTTATATGCATTAATATGCTATTTTATATTATTTTTAGGACTAACCTATTAACCTCGAGCCTAGTGCCAGTTTCTGTTTTTTCCTTGTTTTTAGTTTGGCAGAAAAGGAATACCAAACGGAGTCCAAACAGAATAAATGCTTTGCGATGTTTTTTCTTGGGCCAGAAGACAACCAGGAGACTTGGAGATGAAGTCTGAGGAGCCATGAGGCGGCCACAAGGATGGAGGGCGCGCCCCCACCCTTGTGGGCCCCCCGTGACCCTCCTGACCTAATTCTTTCGCCTATTTATTCCAATTATCCCTAAACCACCAGAAGCATCCATGAAAACACTTTTCCACCACGGCAACCTTTTGTACCCGTGAGATCCCATCTAGGGACCTTTTCTGGCAGCCCGCCGGAGGGGGATTCAATCATGGATGGCTTCTACATCAACTCTATTGCCCTTTTGATGAAGTGTGAGTAGTTTACCGCAGAACTACGGGTCCATAGCTAGTATCTAGATGGCTTTCTCTCTCTCACTCCCTCTCTCTCTCTCTTTGATTTTCAATACCATGTTCTCCACAATGTTCTTGGGGATCTATTCGATGTAATACTTTTTTGCGGTGTGTTTGCCGAGATCTGATGAATTGTAGATTTATGATCAACTTATCAATGAATATTATTTGAATCTTCTTTTAACTCTTTTATGCATGGTTTGATATCTTTGTAATTCTCTTTGAACTATCGGTTTGGTTTGGCTAACTAGATTGGGTTATCTTGCAATGGGAGAAGTGCTTAGCTTTGGGTTCAATCTTGTGGTGTCCATTCCTGGTGATAGTAGGAGCAGCAAGGCACGTGTTGTATTTTTTCCACCGAGGATAAAAAGATGGGGTTTTCATCATATTGCTTGAGTTAATTCCTCTACATCATGTCATCTTACTTAATGTGTTACTCCATTATTTATGAACTTAATATTCTAGATGCATGCTGGATAGCGGTCGATGTGTGGAGTAATAGTAGTAGATGAAGAATCATTTCGGTCTACTTGACACCGACGTGATGCCTATATTCATGATCAATTCCTTAGATATCATCATAACTTTGCGCTTTTCTATCAATTGCTCGACAATAATTTGTGCACCCAGCATATTATTTGCTGTGTTGAGAGAAGCCTCTAGTGAAACCTATGGCCCCCGGGTCTATTTTCCATCATATAAGTTTCCAATCTATTATTTTGCAATCTTTTACTTTCCGTTATATAAACCAAAAATACCAAAAATATTTACTTTACCGTTTATCTATCTCTATCAGATCTCACTTTTGCAAGTTACTGTGAAGGGATTGACAACCCCTTTATCTAGTTGGGTGCAAGTTCTTTGATTGTTTGTGAAGGTATTAGGTGATTTGTGTGTTGTCTCCTACTAGATTGATATGTTGGTTCTCAAACTGAGAGAAATACTTATCTCTACTTTGCTGCATCACCCTTTCCTCTTCAAGGGAAAAACCAACGCAAGCTTAAGAAGTAGCAAGAAGAATGTATGGCGCCATTGCCGGGGAGATCCACGCCAAGTCAAGACATACCAAGTACCCATCATAAACTCTCATCTCTTGCATTACATTATTCTCCATTCGCCTCTCGTTTTCCTCTCCCCCACTTCTAAAATGATTTTCGAAAAGATTTTCCTTTTCTTTGCCCCTCTTTGGTTCGTTTTCTTCGTTTGCTTTTTTTGTGCTCGTGTGTTTGATTGCTTGCTTTGTCACGAGCTCAAGAGAATGCCAAATTGTGTGACTTTTACAACACCAATAATAATGATTCTATTAGTACTCCGATTGCTCCTACCACTAGTGTGAAATCTTATGAAATTAATGCCGCTTTGCTGAATCTTGTTATGAAAGATCAATTATCCGGCCTTCCTAGTGAAGATGCTCCATCCCATATTAATAGTTTCATTGAGTTATGTGATATGCAAAATAAAAAAGATGTGGATAATGATATTTCCAAATTGAAGCTATTTCGGTTCTCATTACGAGATCATGCTAAAACTTGGTTTTCATCTTTGCCTAAAAATAGTATTGATTCATGGAATAAGTGTAAAGATGCTTTTATTTCCAAGTATTTTCCTCCTGCTAAGATCATCTCCCTTAGGAACGATATTATGAATTTTAAGCAACTTGATCATGAACATGTTGCACAATCTTGGGAGAGGATGAAATTGATGATACGAAATTGCCCCACTCATGGTTTGAATTTGTGGATGATTATTCAAAAAAAATTATGCCGTATTGAATTTTTCTTCTAGAAATCATTTATATTCGGCCGTGGGAGGTACTTTTATGGAAATTACTTTAGGATAGGCTACTAAACTCCTAGATAATATTATGGTTAATTATTCTCAATGGCATACCGAAAGATATTCCACTAGTAAAAAAAGTGCATGCGATTGAAGAGATTAATGTTTTGAGTGGAAAGATGGATGATCTTATGAAATTATTTGCTATAAAGAGTGCTTCTATTGATACTAATGATATTACTTTGTCTACTTTGATTGAAAATAATAATGAATCTATGGATGTGAATTTTGTTGGTAGGAACAATTTTGGTAATAACGCGTATAGAGGTAATTTTAATCCTAGGCAGTTTCCTAGTAATTCCTCTATTAATTATGGTAATTCCTACAACAATGCCTATGGAAATTATAATAAGATTCCTTCTGATTTTGAGATTAGTGTTAAATAATTTATGAGTTTCCAAAAGAATTTCAATGCTTTGATTGAAGAAAAATTGCTTAAGATTGATGATTTGGCTAGGAATGTGGATAGAATTTCTCTTGATGATGATTCTTTGAAACTTAGATCTATTCCACCCAAGCATGATATTAATGAGTCTCTCAGAGCTATGAGAATTTACATTGGTGATTGCAAAGAAAGAACCGCTAAGATGCGTGCTAAACGAGATTGGTTTGTAAAAACGCGTTCTTCTAGTTTCCGTGAAAATAAAGATGAAGATCTTAAAGTGATTGATGTGAATCCTATTGAATCTTTGTTTTCCAATATAAATCTTGATAAATATGGTACTAGAGATGAGTCAACTTTAGTTAAAAGGCATCCCAATGATTCGGAGTTTTTAGATCTTGATCCAAAAATTGATAAAAGTGGGATTGGAGAGGTCAAAACTTTAAGTACCAATGAATCCAATCTTTTGGATTTCAAGGAATTTAATTATGATAATTGTTCTTTAATAGATTTTATTTCCTTGTTGCAATCCATGTTGAATTCTCCTCATGCTTATAATCAAAACAAAGCTTTTACTGCTATGATGCAATCTTTTGAAGAAAAGCTTGAATTGGAAGTTTCTATCCGTAGGAAACTTTATGATGAGTGGTAACCTACTATTAAGATTTAGATTAAAGATTATGAATGCCATGCTTTGTGTGATTTGGGTGCTAGTGTTTGCACAATTCCAAAAACTCTATGTGATGTGCTAGGTTTTAGTGAATTTGATGATTTTTCTTTAAATTTGCATCTTGTGGATTCCACTATTAAGAAAACTATGGGAAGGATTAATGATGTTCTTATTATTGCAAATAGGAATTATGTGCATGTAGATTTCATTGTTCTTGATATAGATTGCAATCCTACATGTCCTATTATTCTTGGTAGACCTTTCCTTATAACGATTGGTGCAATTATTGATATGAAAGAAGGAGACATTAGATTTCAATTTCCATTAAGGAAGGGCATGGAACAATTTCCAATAAAGAAAACAAAATTTCCATGTGATCTATTATGAGAGCTACTTATGGATTGCATACCAAAGATGACAATACCTAGATCTATTCGTGTTTTTATGCCTAGCTAGGGGCATTAAACAATAGCGCTTGTTGGGAGGCAACCCAATTTTATTTTCATTTTTTCTTTTTAGGTCCTATTTTGCAATAAATAATTCATCTAGCCTCTGGTTAGATGTGGTTTTGTGTATTAATTAGTGTTTGTGCCAGGTAAGACCTTTGGGATGGCTTACGGTGATAGTTGATTTGATCTTGCTGAAAAATAGAAACTTTTGTGCTCAGTCCCAGAATTGTTAAAAATCACAGCAGCGCGATAAATACTAATTCTTTTTGCAGAATATTAATAAATAAATTGCCTCCATTGTACTATTGTTTCAGAAGTTTTAGAGTTACAGAAGTATTCGAGAGTTACAGATTACTAGAGATTGTTCAGTTTTTGACAGATTTTATTTTATGTGTTGTTTGCTTATTTTGATCAATCTATGGGTAGTATCGGGGGGTATGAACCATGGAAAAGTTGGAGTCAAGTAGATATTACACCAATATAAATAAAGAATGAGTTCACAATAGTATCAAAAGTGGTGATTTATTTTCTTATACTAACGGAGCTTATGAGATTTTGTGTTGAGTTTTGTGTTGTGAAGTTTTCAAGTTTTGGGTAAGGATTTGATGGCCTATGGAATAAGGAGTGGCAAGAGCCTAAGATTGGGGATGACCATGGCACCCCAAGGTAGTATTCAATGACAACCAAGAGCCTAAGCTTGGGGATGCAGCGGAAGGCATCCCCTCTTTATCTTCATCTATCGGTAACTTTACTTGAGGCTATACTTTTATTCACCACATGATATGTGTTTTGCTTGGAGCGTCTTATATGATTTGAGTCTTTGCTTTTTAGTTTGCCACAATCATCCTTGTTGTACCCCTTTTGAGAGGGACACACATGAATCGTGATTTGTTAGAATACTCTATATGCTTCACTTATATCTTTTGAGCTAGGCAATTTTGCTCTAGTGCTTCACTTATATCTTTTTAGAGCACGGCGGTGGTTTTATTTTATATAAATTGTTGAACTCTCATGCTTCATTTATATTATTTTGAGAGTCTTTAAACAGCATGGTAATTTGCATTGGTTATAAAGTTAGTCCTAATATGATAGGCATCCAAGAGGGATATAATAAAAACTTTCATATAATGTGCGTTGAATATTATGAGAAGTTTGATGCCTTATGATTGTTTTGAGATATAGAGATGGTAATATTAGAGTCATGCTAGTGAGTAATTGTGATTTTGAGAGATACTTGTGTTAAAGTTTGTGACTCTCGTAGCATGCACGTATGGTGAACCGTTATGTGATGAAGTCGGAGCATGATTTATTTATTGATTGTCTTCCTTATGAGTGGCGGTTGGGGACGAGCGATGGTCTTTTCCTACCAATCTATCCCCCTAGGAGCATGCACGTAGTACTTTGTTTCGATAACTAATAGATTTTCACAATAAGTATGTGAGTTCTTAATGACTAATGATGAGTCCATGGATTATACGCACTCTCACCCTTCCACTATTGCTAGCCTCTCTAGTGCCGCGCAACTTTTGATTATACCATACACCCACCATATACCTTCCTAAAAAAAGCCACAATACCTACCTATTATGGCATTTCCATAGCCATTCCAAGATATATTGCCATGCAACTTTCCACCGTTCCGTTAATTATGACACGTTCCATCATTGTCATGTTGCTTTGCATGATCATATAGTTGACATCGTATTTGTGGCAAAGCCACCATTCATAATTCTTTCATACAAGTCACTCTTGATTCATTGCACATCCCGGTGCACCACCGGAGGCATTCATATAGAGTCATATTTTGTTCTAAGTTTCGAGTTGTAATTCTTGAGTTGTAAGTAAATAAAAGTGTGAGGATCTTCATTATTACAACACTATCCCATTTGAGGAAAGGATGATGTATACTATGATTCCCCCACAAGTCGGGATGACACTCCGGACGAGAAAAAAAGAGGCCAAAAAAATAAGAGAAGGCCCAAATAAAAAAATAAAAATGAGAGAAAAGAGAGAAGGGACAATGTTACTATCCATTTACCACACTTGTGCTTCAAAGTAGCACACAATGATCTTCATGATAGAGAGTCTCCTATGTTGTCACTTTCATATACTAGTGGGAATTTTTTTATTATAGAACTTGGCTTGTATATTCCAATGATGGGCTTCCTCAAATTGCCCTAGGTCTTCGTGAGCAAGCGAGTTGGATGCACACCCACTTAGTTTTCTTTTGAGCTTTCATAAACTTATAGCTCTAGTGCATCCGTTGCATGGCAATCCCTACTCACTCACATTGATATCTATTGATGGGCATCTCCATAGCCCATTGATATGCCTAGTTGATGTGAGACTATCTTCTTATTTCTGTCTTCTCCACAACCACCATATTCTATTCCACCTATAGTGTTATGTCCATGGCTCACGCTCATGTATTGCATGAAAATTGAAAAAGTTTGAGAGCATCAAAAGTATAAAACAATTGCTTGGCTTGTCATCTAGGTTTGCATGATTTAAATATTTTGGGTGATGAAGATGGAGCATAGAAAGAGTATATGATTTTGTAGGGATAAGCTTTCTTTGGCAATGTTATTTTGAGAAGACATAATTGCCTTGTTAGTATGTCTATATTAAACTTTTGTTTTGAATCTTATGGATCTGAACATTCATGCCACAATAAAAAAATTATACGGATAAATATGTTGGGTAGAATTCCACATCAAAAATTCTGTTTTTATCATTTACCTACTCGACGATGAGCAGGAATTAAGCTTGGGGATGCTTGATATGTCTCCAACGTATCTATAATTTTTGATTGCTCCATGCTATTATATTATCTGTTTTCGATGTTTTATATGCATTAATATGCTATTTTATATTATTTTTGGGACTAACATATTAAACTAGAGCCCAGTGCAAGTTTCTGTTTTGTCCCTTGGTTTTGACTTTCACAGAAAAGGAATACTGAACGGAGTCCAAACGGAATAAAACCTTCACGATGATTCTTCTTGGACCCGAAGACAACCGGGAGACATGGAGATGAAGACGGAGGAGCCATGAGGTGGACACAAGGATGAAGGGTGCGCCCCGACCCTTGTGGGCCCCCCGTGACCCTCCTGACCAAATATAATTCTTTCGCCTATATATTCCCAATTATCCCCAAACCACCAGAAGCATCCACGAAAACACTTTTCCACCGCCGCAACCTTTTGTACCCGTGAGATCCCATCTAGGGACCTTTTCCGACACCCCGCCGAAGGGGGATTCAATCACAGAGGGCTTCTACATCAACTCTATTGCCCTTCGGATGACGTGTGAGTAGTTTACCACAGACTTACGGGTCCATAGTTACTAGCTAGATGGCTTCTTCTCTCTCTCTCTATGTCTCTCTCTCTCTCTCTCTCTCTGATTTTCAATACCATATTATCCTTGATGTTCTTGGAGATCTATTCGTCGTAATACTTTTTTTGCAGTGTGTTTGCCAAGATCCGATGAATTTTGGATTTACGATCAGCTTATCTATGAATATTATTTGAATCTTCTCTGAATTCTTTTATGCATGATTTGATATCTTTGTAATTCTCTTCTAACTATCGGTTTGGTTTGGCCAACTAGATTGGTTTTTCTTTCAATGGGAGAAGTGCTTAGCTTTGGGTTCAATCTTGCGATGTCCTTTCCCAGTGACACTAGGGGCAGCAAGGCACGTATTGTATTGTTGCCATCGAGGATAAAAACATGGGGTTTTCATCATATTGCTTGAGTTAATTCCTGTACATCATATCATCTTACTTAACGCGTTACTCCATTCTTTATGAACGTAATACACTAGATGCATGCTGGATAGTGGTTGATGTGTGGAGTAATAGTAGTAGATGCAGAATCGTTTCGGTCTACTTGACATGGATGTGATGCATGTATTCATGATCATTGCCTTAGATATCGTCATAACTTTGCGCTTTTCTATTAATTGCTCGACATTAATTTGTTCACCCATTGTATTATTTGCTATGTTGAGAGAAGCCTCTACTAAAACCTATGGCCCCAGGTATATTTTCCATCATATAAGTTTCTGATCTATTATTTTGCTATCTTGTACTTTCCGTTCTATAAACCAAAAATACCAACAATATTTACTTTACCGTTTATCTATCTCTATCAGATCTCACTTTTGCAAGTTACCGTGAAGGGATTGACAACCCCTTTATCACGTTGGGTGCAAGTTCTTTGATTGTTTGTGTAGGTATTAGGTGATTTGTGTGTTGTCTCCTACTAGATTGATATGTTGGTTCTCAAACTGAGAGAAATACTTATCTCTACTTTGCTGCATCACCCTTTCCTCTTCAAGGGAAAAACCAACGCAAGCTTAAGAAGTAGCAGGAAGAATTTATGGCGCCGTTGCCGGGGAGATCCACGCCAAGTCAAGACATACCAAGTACCCATCATAAACTCTCATCTCTTGCATTACATTATTCTCCATTCGCCTCTCGTTTTCCTCTCCCCCACTTCTAAAATGATTTTCGAAAAGATTTTCCTTTTCTTTGCCCCTCTTTGGTTCGTTTTCTTCGTTTGCTTTTTGTGTGCTCGTGTGTTTGATTGCTTGCTTTGTCACAAGCTCAAGATAATGCCAAATTGTGCTCGACAGTAATTTGTTCACCCATTG
Source organism: Triticum monococcum (assembly GCA_034509565.1). Lineage (NCBI taxonomy): Eukaryota > Viridiplantae > Streptophyta > Magnoliopsida > Poales > Poaceae > Triticum > Triticum monococcum. The sequence goes on from CM067847.1 coordinate 579,011,333, forward strand.
TATTATTTGCTACGTTGAGAGAAGCCTCTACTGAAACCTATGGCCCCAGGTATATTTTCCATCATATAAGTTTCTGATCTATTATTTTGCTATCTTGTACTTTCCGTTCTATAAACCAAAAATACCAACAATATTTACTTTACCGTTTATCTATCTATATCAGATATCACTTTTGCAAGTAACCGTGAAGGGATTGACAACCCCTTTATCGCATTGGGTGCAAGTTGTTTGATTGTTTGTGCAAGTATTAGGTGATTTGTGTGTTGTCTCCTACCTGATTGATACCTTGGTTCTCAAATAGAGGGAAATACTTATCCCTACTTTCCTGCATCACCCTTTCCTCTTTAAGGGAAAAGCCAACGCAAGCTCAAGAAGTAGCCATCATCCCTTCCTCTTTGTGGAAATACCGACGCAGTTTCAAGCGACATCACCTACCGGGCCAGGGCAGTGCGAGCACATAACCTTCCCTAGTTGGAGGCACCGGTGAGATGCATGATAATAAACCAAATTAGGGCCTCCCCATCCAGGCAAGTGCGGTTGCACTGGTGAGCTCGATTCCCTGGCACCATGACTCGATCAAGAGCTTGTTCAAGTTGAATTAGCATCATGTTTAACTTGAATTTAAAATGAATTGAGTCATAGTATGAAATGAAATGCACGGGTCATGAATATGAAAAGTAAATGCATTATCATAAGCATGAGCATATAACATGACCTCTATTGCAAATAATACCAAGATGACATGTGTTCTACTTCAAAGGTATAGCATGGACGAAATATTATGCACAAGGTTCATATAGCAAATTATTTCAACTAAATGCAACTAAAAATGAATTTTTATTCAAGTAAAATTATTGATATTGCAATGCCATCCTTGCAATGATTGTTGTGGCTTGCCTTTGTTGAGAGGAGTGTCACAATACTCATGGTCTTCTCCAAGGCAATCAGAACCTTCTAAAAATAATTAAAAACGCAAGAACAAAATGTCACATAAAGCCTTTTATTGCACTAGAAAATATCTACAGCAAGAGCAATTCTCAAATTTGGAATACTGAAACTTTGGGTCATAACGAATCTAGTGCGAAAAGAATCAACTCATTTGGACTTATCGTTTAGGAGATATTGCTAGTCAAAGTTGTGGTCAGAATATATGAAAATAACTAAAATTCAGAAAATCTTGAAGAGGCCACCTTGAAGGCATATTATCAGAATATGCCTCCACTTATACCCCTTTGGGCGGGTGAGAGACAGACTGATAGGTGGGCCCCCTGTTAGGTTTGACAGAGAGAGAGAGGGAAATAGAGAGGGGTGGCGTTATCACCGGTGTTTCTCCGGCGAGGAGGCCACTGTGACCACCGGAGAGGAGGGGAACGGGTCCATCAAATCGAGACGAACTCAGACATACCCGAAGTGAACATGGGGGTGGAAGGACAGTCTTCTGCAGAGATAATGGGCAGCGGAGTTCATCGGAGTTGGCGATCCGGCGTGAATCCGTCGAGCCAGCAGCACTGTTGTGTTCAGCAACATGAACACGTTGGAGGGAGTGGGAGAAGACGGAGAGCACCAGAGCAGGAGAACGGCCCTAGGGGATCCGCGGCCAACTCCGGCGAGGCTCGGCGGTAGAACGCCCTCCCGGCCTTGCCGCACTAGCTAGGGTATTGATTTGAGGCTAGATGAGTAGGTTGGGATGATCAGAAGGGCTCGGGAAGCGATCTATTTATAGGCGGCAAGGTGGCCGAGCACGGGCTCTGCCGGATATGGTCTGCAGAAGAGAAGAGAGGGGAAGGGGCTAGGGCTTGATGCATAGGGGTAGAAGACGACACCAAGACCAGTGTCCGCACATGGCCAAGGCTATAGGGCGTGGGCTGGGACAAGTTGCTCACGCGGGCGCACTGTATCGACTGGACTCGCGGTGTCCAGTTTCGCCATGTAGGCTGCTAGTGCCGAGGAGCTGCAGGGGTGCTAGGTGGAAGTGGAGGAGCACACTGAGTGGCAAGGACATGCTGTGATGGCAAGAGCAGGACGAACGGGCGGCGACATGAGGGTCCCGTCGTCCAGAGCGCCGAGTGCCTATCAAACACCGCGTACATGTGCGGTCACCGCGTGCACTGGCACACACGGTATGCCAGGGGCTGCGAGACCGTGTCTAGGGTGTTGTTCGTTCGACGCGGTGTTGCGGAGTGCCATTAGCTCGAAACCTAGGCAAATGGATATGACTTGAGCAAGCAGAAGAGTTTCTGGACAGAAACTTTGGATGGGACTAGAGATAAATTGACTGGGAGTTAAAGAGTGAAACTTGGTGGTTAAGCTTCTGGTAGGAAGGTAGCCGTGTGGTAAAAATTTCAGCCCAAATTGATCAAGTAAAAATGCTCTTGCTTCACAAAGTGACATTTTTTCCCAGAAGCAAAAATATTTTCTTGAGCTGAAATTCTCCAAATGACCATGGCATATTTTTGCATGGGAAGGTGAGTCATGATCCAAAGAATATTTGAAATTCATCGGGAATTTTTAAGGCAATAAAAACAAGGGTTGCTTCATGGCAGATTGAGGAAACATTCATTTTCAAAATGAAAATGAATATTATGCCATTACATAAAATTATTCCATGGCATTATTTTAGGAGGGATGAGGTCCAGAGAGAGTTATGATAGAACCCACTTGGAAGAAAATCAAAAGAATTTCCAAATGGCAAGTCCAATAGAATTGACTGAAAATCCAAATGCAAATAAAATATCCAATAAATCCAAGGAAAGTAAAAATGGGCAAAATCCAGGGTGTCATAGATCTCCAAGAACATCGAGGAGAACATTGTATTGAAGATCAAAGAAGGAGAATAAGACATCTAGCTACTAACTATGGACACATATGCCAATGCTAAACTACTCACACATCATCGGAAGGGTAACAAGGTTGATGTAGAGCCCCTCCATGGTAGATTACCCCTCCGGCAGAGTGTCGGAAAAGGCCTCCATATGAGATATCTCAAAACAGAAGCTTGCAGCGTCAAAAAAAGTATTTTGGGTGGCTCTCTATTGGTTTCCCAATTTTAGAGAATTTATAGAGGCGAAATTAGGTCAAATGGGTGAACACGGGCCCCACGAGCCACTAGGACTCGCCCACCCCCTGGCCGCAGCCTGGTGCCTTGTGGGCCCCTCCTTCATCTTTTGGCCCTCTCCTGAAGCTTCCAGGGTCTCTTTTCTCCAGAAAAAATATCTCCAAAAAGTTTTGTTGCATTTGGACTTCGTTCGATATTGATATTCTGGAAAACTAAAAACATGCAAAAAACATGAACTGGCACTGGGCACTAAGCTAATATGTTAGTCCAAAAATTGATATATAATTGCTTGTAATTGCAAATAAAACATCCAAGATTGATACTATAATAGGATGGAACAATAAAAATTATAGATACATTGGAGACGTATCAAGCATCCCCAAGCTTAATTCCTGCTCGTCCTCGAGTAGGTAAATGATAAAAACAGAATTTTTGATGTGGTATGCTACCTATCATATTCATCATATTATCTTTTCTTTTGTGTCATGGATATTTGGATTCAAGTGATTCAAAGCAATAGTCAATAGTTTGACATGAAGATATAAATACTCAAGCATACTAACAAGAAACCATGTCTTTCGAAATATCAATGCTAAAGAAAGTTATCCCTAGCCCATTATGCTCAGTCATTGATCCATTCATGGAACACAATCTACATTAACTACACCCAATGCACAAGTATTACAATAATGCGCTCCAGTTGGTGCTTTATAAGAGAAGATGGAGACTCAACATAAAAATAAAAATGCATAATCATAAAATAGATAGGCCATGCTAGACACATTATAGGCGGTTCCCAAACATAAAATAAACTTTACTCCCCCTCCACCATTCTTTCACAATCCATGGCTAGCCGTATCCACGGTTGCCTTCCAAACTTTCAACTTCCCATGGGAGAGTTTATTATTATTATTATTATTATTATTATTATTATTACTATTATTATTATTTTCAATTTAGTTCGGGACTGGGCATCCCTATTACCTACCACTTTCTCATGCAATGACAAGTGAATAAACACTCATCATGAGAATAACCCTTCTAGCATGAAAGATATTGTCCACCCGCTGTTGCTTCATGAGCGGTATGGGCATACAAAACGAATAGTTTTTTTGAATTAATAGAGTTGGCACATGCAAATTTACTTGAAATGGCATGTAAATACCGCATATAGGTAGGTATAGTGGACTCATTTGGCTCAACTTTGGGTTTAAGGAATTGGATGCACAAGTAGCATTCCCGCTTAGTACAAATGGAGGATGGCAAGTAGATTGAGAAGAAACCAACCAAAAAACAAAAACGATTATAAACATGCATTGAGCATGACTAATACTGAATAATGAAACATAAGTAGGATGTAACTTTGTTGCATAACTATTGACTTTACATGCATGCATAGGGAATCACAAACCTTAACACCCTTAACACCAATATTCGTACTAAATCACAGTTACTCTCTAGCATAACTCACATATTATCATCTCCATATCACAAAACTATTGCAAGGAATCAAAGTTATCATATACAGTGATCTACATGAAAGTTTTTATTATATCCTTCTTGAATATCCATCAAATTAAGATCAAATTCATATCTTGTGCAAATTACCATTACTATTATCAAGTCTCAAAATAATATAAGTGAGGCATGAGAGTTCATCTATTTCTTCAAAATATAATCATCCCGTGCTCTAAAAGATATAAGTGAAGCACTAGAGCAACTGCCTAGCTCAAAAGATATAAGTGAAGCACATAGAGTATTCTAAAAAATCACGAAAAATGTGTGTCCCTCTCAAATGGGTGTGTCCAGTAAGGATGATTGTGATAAACTAAAAATCTAACAAACACTCATATAATACACGACGCTCCAAGCAAAACTCATATCATGTGATGAATAAAAATATAGCTCCAAGTAATATTACCGATGGTCGATAGAAGAAAGAGGGTATGCCTCCCGGGGCATCCCAAGCTTCGTTGCTTGGGATTCCTTGAATATTACCTTGGGGTGCCTCATGCATCTGCAATATTAGGCTCTTGCCACTCCTTATTCCTGCATCCATCGTGATCTTACTCAAAACTTGAAAACCTCAGGACACAAAACTCAACAAAACCTTTGTGAGACATAGCAAATCACTACTTTTGATACTATTGTAAACAAATTGATATTTTATTATTGTGTTATACCTATTGTATTCTAACTTCACCATGTCTTATACCCCCCGATAAAATCCATAGATCCATCAAAACAAGTGAACAACGCAACGAAAACAGAATCTGTCAAAAACAGAACAGTGTGTAGTAATTTGAACAATGACCATACTTTTATAACCCCCAAAATTTTGAAAATTTAGGACAACACGTGATATTTGCATATCAATCATGTGTAAAAAATTCAGAATTTTATCAAACTCTAGAAATCTGAACAATTATTCTACTGGAGTAAAAGTATCTATTTTTGCACATAATCAAAGCAAATATCATCCAAATCATCCCAAAGATTTTGCTTGGCACAAACACTAATTAAACACAAAAATACAACCATAACAGTAGCATAATTGTGTGCACACAAAAAACCATAAAAGGAAACATGAAAATTAAGATAACTATCGGGTTGCCTCCCAACTAGCATTGTTATTTTACGCCCATACTAGGCGTAATGCATAGGTTCAGGTGTTGTCATCCTTCAAATTAATTCCATAGGTGGCCCTCATAATAGATTCATATGGATAACAACACCTATGGTTCGTAGTAAAGGCCTAACAAGTATTATGGGACAAGATGGATTACAATCAATATCAAGCATAATGAAATCAACGGGCATATAATTCCTATTTGCAAGAATAAGAACATTGTTTATTCTGCCCAAAGGATTCTTAAAGTGGAATCCGCTAAGTGCAACTTTAGAGAAAATTCATCCATACTGGTAAAACATAGCACATCACATAGAGATTTTGGTATTGTGGAAACGCTACCACCCAAATCACATAAAGCATTGTACTTATAATTTTTAATTTTACTTTAATGGTAGGCTCCCCACTCATCATATAATTTCCTAGGTATTGAACCTCTAATTCTAGCTTTTCTTCTAAAGCTTTCATCATCACTTCTACAATATGTTTAGTAAAAGCCTTATTTTGTTCATAAGCATTGGGTGAATTTAGCATGTATTGCAGCAAGGAAATACGCCCAATTAAAGAACAACTAACACAATTAAAGTACTTGAAATCCAAAAGAGTGGGTGCATCACTATTTAAAGTTTTTACCTCTCCAAACCAACTTTAATCAATTTTTTCATTCAGATTGTCACCCTTCGGACTATGGGGACGCCTTTTAGATAAAGTTGACTCTTCTTCAGGCCAAATTTCATCAAGTTTAATGTCACTAAATAAAGATTCAATGGGTGTAACACCAATCATTTTAATATCTTCATCATTACTATGATAAAAACCGGGCGGAATCACTTGTACTAAGAATTCTCACTTGGCCCTGAACCTAGTGGTTCTTGCTTTACTGTCATCCATGGATACATAAATAGCTTTAATCGATTCATTAATATCAAGCTTGGGTGGCAAAATTTTAGATTTAAGATTTTCCGCATGATGAACGATTCTATGCATACTCCTAGACATATCATCAAGTTTACTCAACTTTTCTTCTATGTTAGTGTTGAAAACCTTTTGAGCCTTAATAAATTCTTTGATATTACTTTCAGGATCAGAGGGCATCCTATCATTATTATTATAAGGATTACCATAGGAATTTCCAGGAAACGACCTAGGATTAAAATTACCTCTATAAGCATTGCTATTGAAATTGTTTCGCGAGACAAAATTCACATCTACGAGATCATTATTTTGCTCAATCAAAGTAGACAATGGCACATCATTAGGATCAATATGAGCATTTTTACTAGCAACCAATTTCATAAGCGCATCAACTTTGTTACTCAAAGTACTAGTTTCTTCAACATAGTTCACCTTTTTAATAGTTGGAGTTCTTTCAGTATGCCATTGTGAATAATTTACCATAATATTTTCCAGAAATCTGGTAGCTTCACCTAATTTAATTTCCATAAAAGTACCTTCTGCGGTGGAATCTAAAAGATTTCTAGAAACAAAGTTCGATCCCGCATAAATGTTTTGTATGATCATCCACAAAATTAAACCATGAGTAGGGCAATTTCTTATCATTAGTTTCATCCTTTCGTTAGATTGGGCAATATGTTCATGCTCAAGTTGCTTAAAATTCATAATTTGATTTCTATGTGAGATATTTTTTCAGAAGGACAATACTTGGAAATTAAAGCATCTTTACACCTATCGCAAGAATCAATACTATTTTATGGCAAAGATGAAAACCAAATTTTAGCGCGATCTCGCAATGAGAACATGAATAAATTTGATTTGACAATATCATTATCCATATATTTTTCTTTTGTATATCCCACAATTCTATGAAAGTGGTAAGATGGGATGCAACATCTTCATTAGGACTACGAGAAAATTGTTCTTTGATAAACAAGATTTAATAAAGCGGCATTAATATCACAAGACTACACACTAGTGGCGGGAGGATCAAACGAAATACTAATAAAATCGTTATTATTAGTATTGGAAAAATCACAAAATTTTGTTTTTTCTTGAGACATCATGACTAGGAAAACAAGAAAACACACAAACAAGAAGGTAAAAGCGGAAAAGGCAAACAAATTTATTGTGTGTTTTTGTAACAACGTTTTAGAAGCGGGGGATATGAAAACGAGAGCAAATGGAAATTAATGTAAATGCAAGGAGGTGAAAGTTTATGCATAGGTATTTGATAGATGTTGATGATGTCTCCCCGGCAACGGCGCCGAAAATTCTTCCTGCTACTTGTGAGTTGCGTTGGGATTTCCCTGAAGAGGAGGGGATAATGCAGTACAGTAGAGATAAGTATTTCCCTCAGTTAAGAACCAAGGTTATCAATCTAGTGGTTTAACCAAGCAACACCTCGTTAGTAGCACCTGCACATAAAATAACAAAAAGTTTCACCCAACCCAAACAAGGGGTTGTCAATCCCTCGGCGGTTATTTGCAAGGATTAAATCATGTAGAGATAGATAGATAAATAAAACAAAAAATAAAATAAAGTAAAGAAAAGAAAAATTTCAGGAAGGTATTTTTGGATTTTAATACATGATAAAAGTAGACCCCGGGGGGGGCATAGTTTTCACTAGAGGCTTCTCTCTTGAAGATAACATAAGGTGGGTAAACAAATTACTGTTGGGCAATTGATAGAAAAGTGAATAATCATGAAGATATCAAAGGCAATGATCATATATATAGGAATCACATCCGAGAAAAGTAGACCGACTCCTGCCTGCATCTACTACTATTACTCCATCCATCGACCACTATCCAGCGTGCATCTAGAGTATTAAGTTCATAAAGAACTGATTAACACCTTAAGCAAGATGACATGATGTACAGAAAGCAAACTCATGCATGAATAATCCCCATATTTTTATCCTTAATGGAAACGAGACAAATACGTGTCATGTGCCTTTCTATCGTTGGGATTGAGCACCGCAAGATCGAACCCATCACAAAGCACCTCTCCCATTGGAAGAAAAATTAATCTGGTTGGCCAATGCAAATCAATAGATCATAGAGCAATAGAAAACTATAGTAATCATGCATAAAAGAGCTCAGAGAAGACTCAAATAATATCCATGGATAATCTGGTCATAAACTCATACTTCATTGGATCCCAACAAACACACCGCAAAAAGTGATTACATCAAATAGACCTCCAAGAACATGGAGGAGAATACTGTATTGAAGATCAAAGAGAGAGAACCATCTAGGTAGTAACTATGTACCCGTAGGTCTATGGAAAACTACTCACACATCATCGGAAGGGCAACAAGGTTGATGTAGAGCTCCTCCGTGGTTGGTTCCCCCTCTGGTGGAGTGCCGGAAAAGGTCTCCAGATGGGATCTCTCGAGGACAGAAGCTTGTGGTGGCGGAAAAAGTAATTTGGGTCGCTTTCTGTTGGTTTCCTGATTTTAGAGAATTTATAGAGGCAGAATTAGGTCAAATGGGTGAACATGGGCCCCACGAGCCACCAGGGGGCGCTCACCCCCAGGGCGCGCCCCGGTGCCTCGTGGGGCCCTCCTTCATCTTCTAGGCCTCTACCAAAGCTTCCAGAGTCTCTTTTGTCAAGAAAAAATCTCCAAAAAGTGTCGTGGCATTTGGAATTTGTTTGGTACTGATATTCTGGAAAACCAAAAATAGGCAAAAAAACCAGCAACTGCCACTAGGCACTAAGTTAATAGGTTAATCCTAAAAATGAGATATAATTGCTTGTAGTTGCATATAAAACATCCAAGGTTGATACTATAATAGCATGGAACAATCCAAAATAATAGATACGTTGGAGGCATATCAATTATGCTGTTGGTGTTGTTCTTGGTCAAAGAGTTGATAAGAACTTGGTCAAAGGGTACTACAATCACTTGAATCAAGTGGGAGTTAATCTTCCAGATAAAATAGTGCTTGACAGAATTCTCTAGTCACCATCACCAAGTTAGTAGAACTTCGTGATGAACTATGATATGCAAGGGATAATGGAAACGATTCCCAAGCTCTTTGTAATGTTGAAATCGATGAAGGTAGAAATCAAGAAAAATATCAAGTGTTGATGGTTGACAAGACCACTAGTTTCAAGAAAATGGCAAAGGGAAGAAAGGGAACTTCAAGAAGAACGGTAAGCGAGTTGCTGCTCAAGTGAAGAAGCCCAAGTCTGGACCTAAGCCTGAGACTAAGTGCTTCTACTGCAAAGGAATTGGTCACTGGAAGCGGAAACTACCCCAAGTATTTGGAGGATAAGAAGGATGGCAAAGTGAACAAAGGTATATTTGATATACAGATTATTGATGTGTATTTTACTAGTGTTCATAGCAACCCCTCGGTATTTGATATTGGTTCAGTTGCTAAGAGTAGTAACTCGAAGCGGGAGTTGCAGAATGAACAGAAACTAGTTAAGGGTGAAGCGACGATGTGTGTTGGAAGTGGTTCCAAGATTGATATGATCATCATCGCACACTCCCTATACTTTTGGGATTAGTGTTGACCCTAAATAAGTGTTATTTGGTGTTTGCGTTGAGCATGAATATGATTTGATCATGTTTATTGCAATACGGTTATTCATTTAAGTAAGAGAATAAATTGTTGTTCTGTTTACATGAATAAAACCTTATATGGTTACACACCCAATGAAAATGGTTCGCTGGATCTCGATCGTAGTGACACACATATTCATAATATTGAAACCAAAAGATGCAAAATTAATAATGATAGTGCAACTTATTTGTGGCACTGCCGTTTAGGTCATATTGGTGTAAAGCGCATGAAGAAACTCCATGCTGATGGGATTTTGGAATCACTTGATTATGAATCACTTGATGCTTGTGAACCATGCCTCATGGGCAAGATGACTAAGACTCCGTTCTCCGGAACAATGGAGCGAGCAACTGACTTATTGGAAATACATACTGATGTATGCGATCCGATGAGTGTTAAGGCTCGCGGCGGGTATCATTATTTTCTGATCTTCACAGATGATTTGAGAAGATATGGGTATATCTACTTGATGAAACACAAGTCTGAAACATTTGAAAAGTTCAAATAATTTTAGAGTGAAGTGGAGAATCATCGTAACAAAAATAAAAGTTTCTACGATACGATCGCAGAAGTAAAATATTTGAGTTACGAGTTTGGCCTTCAGTTAAAACAATGTGGAATAGTTTCACTACTCACGCCACCTAGAACACCACCGTGTAATGGTGTGTCCGAACGTCGTAATCATACTTTACTTGATATGGTGCGATCTATGATGTCTCTTATAGATTTAGCGCTATCATTTTGGGGTTATGCATTAGAGACAGCTACATTCACGTTAAATAAGGCACCATCTAAATCCGTTGAGACGACACCGTATGAACTATGGTTTGGCAAGAAACCTAAGCTGTCGTTTCTTAAGGTTTGAGATTGAAATGCTTATGTGAAAAAGTTTCAACCTGACAAGCTCTAACCCAAATCGAAGAAGTGCGTCTTCATAGGATACCCAAAAGAAAATGTTGGGTACACCTTCTATCACAGATCCGAAGGCAAGTTATTTATTGCTGAGAATGGATCCTTTCTAGAGAAGGAGTTTTTCTCAAAAGAAGTGAGTGGGAGGAAAGTAGAACCTTATAAGGTAACTGTACCCGCTCCCTTATTGGAAAGTAGTTCATCACAGAAATCTGTTCCTGTGACTACTATACCGATTAGTGAGGAAGCTAATGATGATGATCATGTAACTTCAGATCAAGTTACTACTGAACCTCGTAGGTAAACCAGAGTGAGATCCGCACCAGAGTGGTACGGTAATCCTATTCTGGAGGTCATGTTACTTGACCATGACGAGCCTACGAACTATGAGGAAGCGATGATGAGCCCAGATTCCGCGAAATGGCTTGAGGCCATGAAATCTGAGATGGGATCCATGTATGAGAACAAAGTGTGGACTTTGGTTGACTTGCCCAAAGATCGGCAAGCAATTGAGAATAAATGGATGTTCAAGAGGGAGACGGACGCTGATAGTAGTGTTACTATCTACAAAGCTAGAATTGTCGCAAAAAGGTTTTCGACAAGTTCAAGGTGTTGACTACAATGAGAGTTTCTCACTCGTATCTATGCTTAAGTCTGTCCGAATCATGTTAGCAATTGCCGCATTTTATGAAATCTGGCAAATGGATAAACAAAACTGCATTCCTTAATGGATTTATTAAAGACGATTTGTATATGATGCAACCAGAAGGTTTTGTCAATCCTAAAGGTACTAACAAAATAGGCAAGCTCCAGCGATCCATCTATGGACTGGTGCAAGGATCTCGGAGTTGGAATATACGCTTTGATAAGTTGATCAAAGCATATAGTTTTTTACAGACTTGCAGTAAATCCTGTATTTACAAGAAAGTGAGTGGGAGCACTACAGCATTTCTGATAAGTATATGTATGACATATTGTTGATCGGAGATGATGTAGAATTATTGTGCAAAGCATAAAGGAATGTTTGAAAGGAGTTTTTTCAAAGAAAGACCTCGGTGAAGCTGCTTACATATTGAGCATCAAGATCTATAGAGATAGATCAAGACGCTTGATAATATTTTCAATGAGTACATACCTTGACAAGATTCTGAAGTAGTTCAAAATGGAACAGTCAAAGAAGGAGTTCTTGCCTGTGTTACAAGTTGTGAAGTTGAGTAAGACTCGAAACCCGACCACGGTAGAAGATAGAGATAGAATGAAAGTCATTCCCTATGCCTCCGCCATAGGTTCTATAAAGTATGCCATGCTGTGTACCAGACCTATTGTATAACCAGCCCTGAGTTTGGCAAGGGAGTAAAATAGTGATCTAGGAGTAGATCACTGGACATTGGTCAAAATTATCCTTAGTGGAATAAGGATATGTTTCTTCATTATGGAGGTGACAAAAGGTTCGTCGTAAAGGATTACGTCGATGCAAGTTTTGACACTGATCCAGATGACTCTAAGTCTCAATCTGGATACATTTTGAAAGTGGGAGCAATTAGCTAGAGTAGCTCCATGCAGAGCATTGTTGACATAGAAATTTGCAAAATACATACGGATCTGAATGTGATAGACCCGTTGACTAAACTTCTCTCACAAGCAAAACATGATCACACCTTAGTACTCTTTGGGTGTTAATCACATAGCGATGTGAACTAGATTATTGACTCTAGTAAACCCTTTGAGTGTTGGTCACATAACGATGTGAACTATGGGTGTTAATCACATGATGTTGTGAACTATTGGTGTTAAATCACATGGCAATGTGAACTAGATTATTGACTCTAGTGCAAGTGGGAGACTGAAGGAAATATGCCCTAGAGGCAATAATAAAGTTATTATTTATTCCCTTATTTCATGAAAATGTTTATTATTCATGCTAGAATTGTATTAACCAGAAACATAATACATGTGTGAATACATAGACAAACAGAGTGTCACTAGTATGCCTCTACTTGACTAGCTCGTTAATCAAAGATGGTTATGTTTACTAACCATAGACAAAGAGTTGTTATTTGATTAACGGGATCACATCATTAGGAGAATGATGTGATTGACTTGACCCATTCCCTTAGCTTAGCACTCAATCGTTTAGTATGTTGCTATTGCTTTCTTCATGACTTATACATGTTCCTATGACTATGAGATTATGCAACTCCCGTTTACCGGAGGAACACTTTGTGTGCTACCAAACGTCACAACGTAACTGGGTGATTATAAAGGAGCTCTACAGGTGTCTCCAAAGGTGAATGTTGGGTTGGCGTATTAGGGTTTGTCACTCCAATTGTCGGAGAGGTATCTCTGGGCCCTCTCGGTAATGCACATCACATAAGCCTTGGAAGCATTGCAACTAATGAGTTAGTTGCGAGATGATGCATTACGGAACGAGTAAAGAGACTTGCCGGTAACGAGATTGAACTAGGTATTGAGATACCGACGATAGAATCTCGGGCAAGTAACATACAGATGACAAAGGGAACAATGTATGTTGTTATGCGGTCTGACCGATAAAGATCTTCGTAGAATATGTAGGAGCCAATATGGGCATCCAGGTCCTGCTATTGGTTATTGACCAGAGAGGTGTCTCGGTCATGTCTACATAGTTCTCGAACCTGTAGGGTCCGCACGCTTAACGTTCATTGACAATATAGTACTATGTGAGTTATGTATGTTGGTGACCGAATGTTGTTCGGAGTCCGGGATGAGATCACGGACATGACGAGGAACTCCCGAATGGTCCGGAGATAAAGTTTGATATATGGGATAATAGTGTTTGGTCACCGGAAGGGTTCCGGAAATCACCGGAATGGGTTCCGAATGTTTCCCGAAATGTTTGGGTACGAGAACACTTTATTTGGGCCAAAGGGGAAAGCCCACAAGGTTTTTTGAAAGCGCAAAAGGAAGTTTTGCGGAGTCTAGGGGCCAGACGCCAGGGTCCCTGGCGTCTGGCCCTGGAGTCCGAGAAGGACTCTTGCCTTTCGGGTGAAACCGACTTTGTGGAAACTTTTACTCCAATTTTCGACCCCAGGGCTCAACATATAAATAGAGGGGCAGGGCTAGCACCAAAGACAGATCAAGAAACACCAAGCCATGTGCCGTCAACCCCGTCCCCTCTAGTTTATCCTCCGTCATAGTTTTCGTAGTGCTTAGGCGAAGCCCTGCGGAGATTGTTCTTCACCAACACCGTCACCACACTGTCGTGCTGCTAGAACTCATCTACTACTTCGCCCCTCTTGCTGGATCGAGAAGGCAAGGACATCACCAAGCCGAACGTGTGCAGAACTCGGAGGTGCCGTGCTTTCGGTACTTGGATCGGTCGGACGTGAAGACGCACGACTATATCAACCACGTTGATATAATGCTTCCATGAACGGTCTACAAGGGTACGTAGATCACACTCTTCCCTCGTTGCTATGCATCACCATGATCTTGCATGTGCATAGGAATTTTTTTGAAATTACTACGTTCCCCAACATTTAATGGGTCTGTAAGGAGTCTATAGAAACATCTTTTTGAATAATGAGCAAGGGCACCCATTTAACATGGCATGATTTTAGAAGCATCTAGGAGTTGGCTTCATCGGATTTGGAGTTGAGATGAATTTCCTTTGCATTTGGAAAGTTGGCCATACATGAAGAAATGGACCAATATTAGATGTGGCACATAAAGTATTGAGAAAAATGTTCATCACCTAAGTTATGCACTTACAAGCACCTAGAAATTTGAATCATGGCATTTGAATCAAATTTCAGTCCTATGTGATTTCCCAAAATTCGTCATAAAAATAGGAAAATAGGGTTTTAGGAAATATGTGTGAAGAAAGTTTTCTAGAAAATGTGCAAACAACACTATGTGATAGAGCATGATTTATGGAGTCACTAGAAAATTGAATCACCAAATTTGGAGTTCATTCGAATTCTCTAGAGATTCTACAAGCTATCTGGGGAAAAAAGAAAAGGGATTTACCCTTATGCTTTGTCTTCCTCACGCGTGTTTGCCTGGCCAAGGGAGCAGAGAGCCCTGACGGCGACTGTCGGCGCTACGGGGCACCTCCGGCGACGCTCTAGCTGTGGATGAGCTCGACGTCGTACGCGGCATCCACTGGTGTATGCCATGACTGCCAGGGTTGGTCGGGATGACGGTGGCTTGGACGCCGGTGGACGGTGGCGTCGGGTGAGATTGCACACGGTGCTACGGTGTGCTCTCGGATGAGGGGAAGAGCGTGGGAGATCCCCCTTTCTCAGGGGAGCCTCCCGGTGGAGAGAGGAGAGGGAGAAGAGCTCGGGCTCGACTAAAATTGAGGGGAGGGCGGCGGCGGCCATGGCAGCGATGAGAAGCGAGGACCGCTTTGGAGGGAAAGTGAGAGGTCCGAGAGAAAGCTGGAAGGGTGGTGAGTCGTATTATGAGCTCGAAGGGGGAGTCGAGAAGGCCAGATGAGGTGGGGGCAAAGGTGTGCCGCAGACCGTGTCCCCGGCCTCGAGCTGGTCAACACCAGGGCCAAGTTAGCGCCCCTGGTCATGTCTGGGGCACTCGTGGGTGTGGATTAGGTCGAGGGAGGAGCACAGGGGAAACATGGCGAACTCCTGGTGGAGCCACGACTCTCACACGCATTGGTGGGCAGGGGCGGCTCTAGGCACACGCTATAGGTGTGAGAGAGAGGGGAGGAGGGGCCCAGTACAGTGGCATGTTGCGGGCGCCGAGGCACCCCGACTGGCGTGAGGGGAGGCTCGAGGTGGTCGGGGAAAGCGGCGTCAATGGTCGGGTGCTCTGCCAGGTGCTCTAGAGCGTGACTTCGGTCGGGGTCCGCGGTTTTCTCGCGTCCTTGCGTTCCTACTTCTGTTTGGCAGCTCTAGGGGGAGTAAACAATGGGAAAGTGGCATTGGATGCCTTGGGTGCTCTCGGGAAGAGAAGGCGGGTGGAGAGAGAGGGGAAATGATGTTGTCCAGAGAGGGGAAAATGGCTTTCCAACACCTTCTTCATGGCTCCTCGGTCATGGAAAGATGAAGGAGGTAGAGGGTGACTAGCACATGCTGTGGGAAAAATTTAGGCTCAAGGAAATTAGTGGAAATGGCCAAAACATGCATTTTAAGTTTCTGCCAGAAAGTGTTTGATGTAGGTTTGAGCAATTAAATGGACTAGCCTTGCCGTGATATTTAACATGACCAAATGGTAGATAAATATAAGGTTGACCACCAAGTTTGAGCTCATTTGAAGAAGGTTGCCAGTGTAAGTTTGGCAAACCCTAGAAATCAATAGAAATGGGTTTTCCTAGATCTTGCTACAAAAATCGATTTTCCTTGATGCGCCATTTGGTGTAGTGTCATCATTTGGGAATTAGAACATGTCCACAAAGTTTGATCTCATTTTTACATGTTTGGCAATGTAAAATTGCCCAAATTTGATTTTGGACAGACATGATTTTGAGAGGGTTTAGTGGGGTTATCTTGTTCTCCATTTTATGAGACTTGGCAAGATCATCCAATTGGTCAGTTCTGACAAGGTAGAATTTTCTTTAAATTTATGGAGAAAGTTTACTTTGTAAATTCCAAAAGCTTGAAATATCTATAATGGGTTTTTGATGGGTTTGACCAATATTTTGGTCATGACCATGTGTTGAAACTTATATATATGGAAAATACATGTCCACTGAGCTTCCCTAAATTTTCTCAAATATTTTTGAAATATACAAATAATTTTAATCTATTAAAGATCATTTTTGGCCTAAAGAAAAAGCCTTTAAATAAAATTTGAAAATAAATTTTAAAATAATAATTTTGTAGTTTTGGGGAGTCTTATATCTAATAGGATTCAAATATACATTTTAAAATATTTTTTCATCCTAACTTAGGTACTTGTAGTTCAAGCCTAAAGTCAGGGGGTTTTGAAAAAACTAATTTAGAAAATACTTTTTGGCAAAATAATTTTTGTAAGAAAATACTTTTATGTCCTATACACATGGCATGATCGTTGGGCAAAGTTTCAGATCAGGGGAAAGAAGTATAAGAGTTGGAGTATTTATTTGATTTTCACGAGCACTTGAAATCAGCAAACAAAAATCCAAATCAAATAAAAGGCGAAATGATGCAAAAGTTTTTAATGGTCCAAATTTTCATCCTTTATTAATGCAAATGTCATGCTACAAAACACAGGGTGTGACACTAATCATGCTGCTATTAAATATCTTATGGATAAAAAGATGCAAAGCCTAGGTTGATTAGGTGAGTGCTTTTATTACAAGAGTTTGATTTGCATACTATTGATAGAAAAGGAGCTAATAATCCTATTGCAGATAAGTTTTCTAGAGTGGAAAAATTCTTGATGACCCAATACCTATTAATGATAGTTTTCCTGATGAGAAATTAGTTTTTATAAATGCTAATTCTTGTCGTGATAATCTTGGTATGCTGATTATGCTAATTATATTGTTGTAAAATATAGACCACATAGTTATACGTACCAACAAAACAAAAAGTTCTTCTTTGATTTTAGACATTACTTTTGGGATGACCCACATTTATATAAAGGAGTAGGTGGTATTATTAGACGTTGTGTACCTGAGCATGAACAATAGAAAATCCTAAGGAAGTGCCACTCTGGTGCATATGGAGGACACCATGCGGGAAACTGAACTGCACACAAGGCATTACAATCTGGTTTTTATTGGCCTACTCTATTCAAGGATGCATGTAAGTTTGTCCTTTCTTGTAATGAATGTCAAAGATTTGGGAATGTCATCAGATGTCAGGAAATTCCTATGAATTATTCACTTGTTATTAAACCATTTGATGTTTGGGGTTTTGATTATATGGGACCTTTTCCTTGCTCGCATGGGTACACTCATATTTTAGTTGATGTTGATTATGTTACTAAGTAGGAAGAAACTATTCCAACTAATAGTGTTGATAATAAAACTTCTATGAAAATGCTTAAGGAGGTTATTTTTCTAAGGTTTGGAGTCCATAGGTACCTACTGATTGATGGTGGGTTGTATTTTATTCATGGAGCTTTCCGCGAGGTTCTAGCTAAATATGATGTAAACCATAGAGTAGCATCACCTTATCATCCTCGGTCTAGTGCGCAAGTTGAATTGAGTAATAGAGAAATAAAATTAATTTTCCAAAAGACTATTAATAGGTCAAGAAAGAATTGGTTTGTGAAACTTGATGATGTATTGCAGACATACATACCCGCGTATATGAATCCTATGGGTATGTCCCCATATAAAATGGTTTACGGAAAAGCTTATCATTCCCTCTTGAGTTAGCACATAAAGCTTACTGGGCAATTAAAGAACTTAATTATGACTTTAAACTTGTAGGTGAAAAGAGGTGATTTGATAAAAGGTTCTCTAGATGAATGGAGAACGCAAGCTTATGAAAGTGCCAAGTTGTTTGAAGAGAAAGTTAAGACATGGCATGATCAAAGAATTCTGAAATGGGAATTTAATATTGCTGACAAAGTTCTTTTGTACAATTCTCAATTAGACATTTTGTAGGAAAACTTCTCTTTAAATGGGAAGGGCCCTACATCGTCAAAGAAGTTTATCATTCTGGAACTATAATGATCAATAATGCTGAGGGAAACAAACCGAAGGTGGTCAATGTCCAAAGACTTAAACGTTATATTGCAGGTACCCCCATTAACATTGATTCAGACATTATTCAAGTAATTACAGTGGATGACTTCATAGAACAAACCTTCCAGAGCAATCTATAATCCTGAAAAGATAGGTACATAGTGCAGTAAGTAAACCGACTCCTAAAAATTCCATAAAGAAATATTTTTTTATGTTTTGGAATATTGATAAAATTAGGAAAATAAGAAACAACCGAGAGGGCCCACGAGGGCGCCACAAGTGCAGGGCGGACCCTACCCTCTGGCGCGCCACTTGACCTTGTGGGCCCCTCATGCACTTTCTCGACTCCGTATTCTTCCTATATACTTGTCCTGCAAGATAAAAATTCATTGTATATACTCCTCGATGTTTTAACCTTCGCATCTCAAGCTTTTCTCCAGTTTTCTTTTCGAGCTATTTTCTGTCAGGATCTAGGTCGTTATGTCGTGATCAAGCTCCTCCAAGGATTAGTTCTTCAAGAAGGTCATCAACCCTTACCTCCCTGGAGTGATGAAGCATCCCTAAACCATGGAGTTTAAGGATGTGGTGCTTCACATTCGAGATCTTCAAGGACCTAAGAAGGAGGGTGACTAGAAGGCCATTGTCGGTGTTCTGGGATCGGGGGTGCCCAGACCTACCTACATGAGGCCCAACACTTCGCCCCGTCGACAGCCCAGCATGGCCCAACTCCAGGACCACACGGACAAGACCGTCTTGAGGCCCCCCTGCCTCGCGAGGAGCACGAAACCAAGGCCCTCGGGGAGAGGTCTCCCAAGGCCGCCTCCCGAGCAGTGCATGTTTCTATGCAAACACCTCACCTCGCGAGGCGCGCGATGACCCAAGCCGTGACGACCAAGTCCAGGCGGGCGCCAGTGGGCGCAGGAGAGGACAATTTCCTCTTTGGTACTAAGAAGGCAGGGACATACGCGGGTTCCCAAGGAATCCCCCAAAGGATTCCATTCTAGTGCAACAAGACCAAGACCACAAGCTCGGCAGGACATAGGTCATCAACGAGCCCACCACCGTGTAATGACTAGAAACTTTGCAGACGAAGAACACATTTAGTTCAGATAGAGTTTACTCCCGTCCCCCTTCAAATGGGCCGTTGTGGAATCCCTTCCCGTTTAAGCTATGAGGGAAGAGGACCAATGCCACTATAAATATAGGTTAGTCTCCACCGTAGATAGGGATCCAAAAACAGTCGATCCCCGAGCCCTCACGAGCCAGTTCATCACTTGTACTAGTTCATACTCATCCTCTCCTAGAGGCAATCCACCCCAAAACAGGTGTAGGGTTTCACACCGCAAGGTGGCCCAAACCTGGCTAAACTGTTGTGTCCATCTCTTCTCCCCATTCGCGTGAACCCGACGAGGCCAAGCCATGAGGCAGTGAGTAGAGAGATGTGGCTAAGCTATGTCCTTCGCACACGCCCCAGAGTCCGAACTTTGTTTGGGTCCATGGAGCCCGGATTCCGACAGCCATGCTTGAAGCGGGTGTAGGACGAAATCTTCAAGTGCCAACATGGATTCGGCGCCAACTACTCCATGATCATGGATTTTTTCCGTCGGCATAAGTGGCACAATAGCAAGATCTGGGAGGCCATTGATAATCAACACGTCTGGATTGAAGATCTTAAAGCACAAGTTCATGACATGTAAAACCAAATCTGTGAGTATGAAACCAGGTATAAAAGGATGAGTCTAGCTGTAGATTTGAGGATCCCGGAAATCACCTCATTTTTCTTTAATGGATAACCCACGCCATGGAATAAGGAGGACAAGCCCACGACTTCATCTCCGCCACCATAACCGACGAAGGAAACTTGAGTACTCAGGTATGGGCACCACCTTTGGCTTGTTCCAAGCTTGGGGAAGGGGCCACGGTATCGTATCATCATCACTTTTTACCATTAATTATTATATATCTTAGTTTGATCTTTAGTTATTTCATGATCTTGAAAAAAGTAGTAGTATGAAGTAGTTTTGAGTGTTTGTTTTGTGCCAATGCTCTCTGTGTAATCGTGTGTGAGAGTTTTTATAATAAAGAGTAGTATGAGTATATTTTACTTTTTGTTGCTTCGCATCTCAATCTTTCCAATAATAAATTTCTTATGCTTATCCCATGGGAAGTATTGACTTGACATAAAGGGTATAGGTAATAAAATTTGTTGTAAGTTAACAAACATAGCATTTGTCATTCAAACACTACAAAAAAATACACTTCCGCGATGATATGTGTTTGTCACAGTAGGTCGTGTTTTTTGTCATGCATGTACATCCATGACAAATTTATGACAAAATCAAGATAGTCATACCTGTGCTGTCGTAGAAGTGTTCCATGACACTTCCATGATGATAAATCGCGCGTCACAGAAGTGCTTTTGTCAAGGGTGACCGACACGTCGCATCCACCGTAATGGAACGCCGTTAAGCTATCGGGTTGGGTTTTGGATCCAATAACCCGTTAACAGCACCGACCAATGGGGATTTTCCACGTGTAAAATCATCATTGGCTAGAGGAAACACGTGTCGGCTCATCGTTGGGACAGATGTCATCCACTCATTGGACAGGAAGCGCCTATGATAGGTCGACACGTGGCACTGCCCAACAGTGGCCCATTCCGATGAAAAAGGCCGGCCCAGTAAAAAGTAGCAGGCCGGCCCATATAAGGCCTACTTGTGTCAGGTCCATTTAAGCCCACGGCCCATACGAGATGTGCCAATTCGGCCCGTTAAAGATTTGAGACCATTGCAGCCCGTCGTCAGTTCGAGCCTGTTAACAGCCCGCTATATATTTGGGTTCAATATCGGCCCGATGAGATTTCGGCCTGTTAACGGCCCATTTAATGGATGGGCCAATTTTTAGGATGTACATCTTTCGGCCTTTTAGTGACCCATTTAAATGTTTGGCTAATTTCCGGCCTGGTGTGTCTTTCAGCCTGCTGACGGCCCATAAATCTGATGGGCCATTTGTAGTTGGACCTGAGTTTCTGCCTTTTAGCGGCCCATTTAAGTGTTCGGCCAATTTCTGGCCCGGTGTCACTTTCAGCCTATTGACGGCCCATAAATCAGTTGGGCCCATTGTAGTCGGACCTGAGTTTTGGCCTTTTAGCGACCCATTTAAGTGTTGGGCCAATTCCCGGCCCTGTGTGCCTTTCGGCCTGTTAACGGACCATAAATGAGTTGGGCCATTTGTAGTCGTACCTTAGTTTTGGCCTCTTAACGGCCCATGCCCTTCATGGTCCGATACCAGCCCGATTTCTCTTTCGGCCTGCTAAAGGCCCACAACACAGTTGGGCATTTTACAATATGACCTGACTTTCGGCCTCTTAGCGGCCCATGGTCTTCATGGTCCAATACAAGCCCGCTGTCTCTTTCGGCCTGCTAAAGGCCTACAGTATAGTTGGGCCATATGTAGCCCAAACTTAGTAACGGCCTGTTAACGGCCCGTGAAATAAATTGGGGCCACCTGTTGCCCGCTTCGATGTTGGCCTGTTAACGACCCGGGAGGTAAGAGGGCCTAACATTAACTTTCGGCCTAGTAATAGCCCATTAAATTAATGGGCCCACCAAAGTTCGTTCATGTCTTTAGGCCAAATTAGATAATTTGAGCCCATTACGACGATCAAAGGTACGGCATACAGGGAATAATGTTGCACATCCAGAAAATATTACAGGAAATTACATCCACTGGGCAATCAAAGATTGATGCCAGTGCAAATAAATGAGCAGAACCTAACCATCTACAACGTCACAATCTGCAACCTCAGCACAGATGACGCCCATAAGCATGTGGGCAAGTTCTTGCTGCTTTGCCACAGTGTCTCTAAAAACATTGATCAGTTGTTGTGTCGCACGACTCTGCAACTCTGATTCATGCACCATTTCCATCATTGCTTCAGCCATTAATTGGTTCACAAACATACATTTATTCCGTCGCATTCGAGACAGAGGATACTGAGCAGATTCAGATGGCGATTTTGGTAGGCTTGTATTATTGATAGTGGAGAGTGTCTTTACCACTGCATCATAACATAAATTAGGACACGAACCAAACAGATTAATCATGAGTTATTGCCATATTACCTGGCCTAGATTTACTAGAAAGAAACAATGGGGTTGCCTTGCTGTTTTCAGAGTTTGTCTTCTTATCTTCAGCAGCCTGCACAAAATTAACACACTAGCATTGCTATGATTGGCCAAGTCAGATAATAGGAAAGCAACATTGACACAACGAACGTTTGGGCAACCAGCCTACACCAAATTAACACAATATGGCACAACTATCATCGGCCAGGTAAGGTAATACGAAAGCAACATTGACATAATGAATGAATGGGCAACCAGAGAAACACTACAATTCAGTAATGTGTGTGATATGAGATAGCACATTCATGCAGCTCTGTACGCAAAACTACCAAGCAGTTTTCCTTACAAAAATCAACATTAGCACCTTTAACATTTTGCTACAACTAATTTTAGATCAGATAAAGGTTAGATTCAGGCCGATTAACAAAATACATGCTGATGTAAAAATATAGTGATATACAACAGGTACTTACATCACCACTAGAGCACAGAGAATTCCCGCAAGATATTTTCCTCGAATACGATCCCAATGGAGGAAGTCTTGTATCGTTTAACCTTATTTTCTAAAAGAGAGACGGGTAAGAAACATGTAGAAAATATGATCATAATGCTATAAAATTTCATGATGCGAGGATACGCACACGCTTCTTAGAATGGAGTTGACATTCTTTTGCTGGACTGGAGCGGACTAGTTCTCTGGCCACTAGAATCTGCTTATTATTAGTGGGAGTTGGGTTTCTCTCTGCTGGAGCAGTATCTATGAAAAATGGAGTTGGTTTATTATCTCCTGGCGTTTGGATCTTTTGCAAAGACCTAGTTTGTAACCCTTGAGATTCTAACATAGCCATCTTCCCCTTGCATGCCTTATATAGAAGAATGGTGATTCAGTTATAAAACATGCTACAACAGAGATGGAATAGGTACTGAAGAATAGAAAGGCAAGACATATTTAGATGTATTCACTCCATCCAGAAATAAATGGATGGGTCTAGGCGTATTTCAGTTCTAGATACACCCAGTTTTATCCATTTCTGCGACATTTAATCCGGACGAAGGGACTATGATGTAAGAGCTAGGGATACGACAGGACAACATAGTAAAAAAACATTGAAAAACCCACTGCAGAACCAAAGTATTCAAACCCACTGATATGAGATAGTACACTCATGCAGCTCAAGATGCAAAACTACCTGGCAGTTTTCCTTGCAAAAATCAACATTGTGGCCTTTAATCATACATTTTTCTACAACTAAATTTAGATCAGATAAAGGTTGGATTCACGCCGATTAACAAAATACATGCTGATGTAAAAATATAGTGATATACAACAGGTACTTACATATACATTGGTGCACAGAGAATTCCTACAAGAATCTTTCCTCATAAACGATACCATTGCAGAAAATCTTCTATCTGTTAAGCTTATTTTCTAAAAGAGAGATGGGTAAGAAACATGTAGAAAATATGATTAGCATGCTATAAAATTTCATGATGCAAGGATACGCACATGCTTCTTAGAATTGAGTTGACATATTTTTGCTGGACTGGAGCGGACTAGTTCTTTGGCCACTGGAATCTAATTATTATCAGTAGGAGTTGGGTTTCTCTGTGCTGGAGGAGTATCTATAAAAACTGTAGTTGCTTTATTATCTCCTGGCGTTTGGATCTTTTGCAAAGGCCTTGTTTGTAACCCTTCAGATTCTAACATAGTCGTCTTCCCCTTGCATGCCTTGTATAGAAGAATGGTGCTTTAATTATAAAACATGCGGCAACAGAGAGATGGAATAGGTACTGAAGAATAGAAAGGCATGACATATTGACATGTATTCCCTCCATCCGGAAAAAATGGATGGGTCTAGGCGTATTTCAGTTCTAGATACATCCTTCTTTATCCATTTCGGCAACATGTAATCCGGACGGAGGGAGTATGGTGTAAGAGCTAGGGATACGACAGGACAACACAGCAAAAAAACACTGGTTGAATGTAAAACTGTATGCTAGCGGAATACATATAGAAATAATTAAGGCAACATACACGTGTATGATTGGGAAAATAAGATGGCATTGCAACAGAGCACTAGAACATCACTTCAATGTAAAAAAAACATGGTACGGTAGACAGATGAAATACATACTGATGAATAACAATGCATAAGATATTCAGAAGCATGATGTCCAAATTAAGCAGATGGCATTGCGATAGAGTAGAATGACAGTACTTGAATTTGAAAACACGTTATCATGAATGGAATAGGTATTGAAAAAATGGAAGGCATGACATATTTACATGCATGATCAGCATGCTAAGCACATGGCATCGCAATAGAGTAGATACACTCCAGGACATTATATGCATGTTGTACCCATATCACAGGCCAAGTTAGAGCACGGACCTTGTGGGGTGAAGAGGATTCATCATCTTTCTGCAAGTCTTCTGAAGAACTGCCTTTAGATGTTCCATCATATTGGGTATCATTGACATCAAGTTTATTGGCCTTTACATTGCTCTATGAGGTTCTTGTGGATATATCAGTGTGTGCAATTATATCTGACATGCATTGAAGACAACTAGTAGTTAGATTTATGTAATGAGTGCCTATAGGAGACGACATAAATAGTAGGACTGGGGTTAACTAGCAGCAATAGGTCTCATAAACTAAAGGGAGAACACAGAAGAAAGCTACAGAATATGTATCGTTTGTACTCGAGATTAACTAGATGGCACACAAAAGTATTAAAGAACAACATAGGAAATACTAGAAGTGTTATAATACTATAATCACCAGCCTGTGGGATAGCATTGGCTGATGGATGATAACTACGGAACAGTGTTACCTAAAGAACAAGTATCTTAGCTGAACTATGGAACATCGTTAACTCCTGAACAAGACCCGTAAGAGATCAGCATGAATATACAGTGGAACGTGATGATCCATTTGAAGGAAATATCCCCTAGAGGCAATAATAATGTTATTATTTTATTTCCTTATATCATGATAAATGTTTATTATTCATGCTAGAATTGTATTATCCGGAAACATAATACTTGTGTGAATACATAGACAAACCAAACGTCACTAGTATGCCTCTACTTGACTAGCTCGTTAATCGAAGATGGTTATGTTTCCTAACCATAGACATGTGTTGTCATTTGATTAATGGGATCACATCATTAGGAGAATGATGTGATTGACATGACCCATTCCATTAGCTTAGCACCCGATCGTTTAGTATGTTGCTATTGCTTTCTTCATGACTTATACATGTTCCTATGACTATGAGAATATGCAACTCCCGTTTACCGAAGGAACACTTTGTGTGCTACCAAACGTCACAACGTAACTGGGTGATTATAAAGGAGCTCTACAGGTGTCTCCAAAGGTGAATGTTGGGTTGGCGTATTAGGGTTTGTCACTCCGATTGTCGGAGAGGTATCTCTGGGCCCTCTCGGTAATGCACATCACATAAGCCTTGCAAGCATTGCAACTAATGAGTTAGTTGCGAGATGATGTATTACGGAATGAGTAAAGAGACTTGCTGGTAACGAGATTGAACTAGGTATTGAGATACCGACGATCGAATCTCGGGCAAGTAACATACCGATGACAAAGGGAACAACGTATGTTGTTATGTGGTCTGACCGATAAAGATCTTCATAGAATATGTAGGAGCCAATATGGGCATCCAGGTCCTGCTATTAGTTATTGACCAGAGAGGTCTCGCGGTCATGTCTACATAGTTCTCGAACCCGTAGGGTCTGCACGCATAACGTTCGTTGACGATATAGTACTATGTGAGTTATGTATGTTGGTGACCGAATGTTGTTCGGAGTCCGGGATGAGATCACGAACATGACGAGGAACTCCGGAATGGTCTGGAGATAAAGTTTGAAATATGGGATAATAGTGTTTGGTCACCGGAAATCACCGGAAGGGGTTCCGGATGTTTCCCGAAATGTTTGGGTACGAGAACACTTTATTTGGGCCAAAGGGGAAAGCCCACAAGGTTTTTGGAAAGCGCAAAAGGAAGTTTTGCGGAGTCCAGGGGCCAGACGCCAGGGTCCCTGGCGTCTGGGTCCAGACGCCGGGAACCCTGGCGTATGGCCCTGGAGTCCGAGAAGGACTCTTGCCTTTCGGGTGAAACCGACTTTGTGGAGGCTTTTACTCCAAGTTTCGACCCCAGGGCTCAACATATAAACAGAGGGGCAGGGCTAGCACCAAAGACAGATCAAGAAACACCAAGCCGTGTGCCGGCAACCTCGTCCCCTCTAGTTTATCCTCCGTCATAGTTTTCGTAGTGCTTAGGCGAAGCCCTGCGGAGATTGTTCTTCACCAACACCGTCACCACGCCGTCGTGCTGCCGGAACTCATCTACTACTTCGCCCCTCTTGCTGGATCGAGAAGGCGAGGACGTCACCGAGCCAAACGTGTGCAGAACTCGGAGGTGTCGTGCTTTCGGTACATGGATCGGTCGGATGTGAATACGTACGACTACATCAACCGCATTGATATAATGCTTCCGCGAACGGTCTACAAGGGTACGTAGATCACACTCTTCCCTCGTTGCTATGCATCACCATGATCTTGCGTGTGCGTAGGAATTTTTTTGAAATTACTATGTTCCCCAACACTATTTTCCATGCTTAGATGAATAACAAAGCCATAAATTTTGCACACAAGTAAGATGAGGGTAAAATCTATCTGGCTGCCATCCATAGGAGTGAGCATCATGTGCTGACTTGTCGATGGGCCTGCAGTTGTTGTGGATGTGCATGTCGGGCACGCGCATTCGATGCAGGGAACTGTTGAGTGGGGACTATAGCTCCCTTCTGGTGTATGCTTCCTTTGTTGGAGCAGCTGCGGTGAGTCGGAAGACGGTGTGTCTGAAGATGCAGATAACGCATAATGTTAAGACGACATATCTCTTTGATCTGAAGAAATACACTAAGAGATCAACAACAAGGTACGAGAGTGGTCACACGTCTGTTGACTGAAGACTAAATTGGGGTCACACGATTTTATTTTATTTTGGTACTGTCTGATCTACGCCGGATGGCTGGCCGTCTTGTGCCTCCCGGCTGACAGTGTTCGGAATCTTCCCCGAAGAGCCAGCAACCAATGGCAGAGCAGCTTGCCTCCGCCGTCCGTGGCCCCGGCCAAAACCCCGCTCCCCGCCCCACTGCACTACCGTGGTTGCGCCGCCCCCGGGCCAATCCACAAAGACTCCCCGTCATCCAGATCCGACGGCGGCAGTACCTTCAACCCACGCAACTCTAAAAGATAGCCATCTAAGCGCTGCTTCCACGGCAAACTTTGCGGGCCCGCACCCTTATGTTAGACACCAGCCAACCGGCAGCCTATGAGCTCCGCCGCCTCGAGGGGTGCTGCTTCCCATTGCAAATCGATTCGCCCAAAATAAAAATTCAGACAACTGACGCCTAAATAAAGTGATTTGAGATGAGGGTGCGACTTATCTGGCAGCATGGTGAAGTAGGCAGGTCCAACTGCTGAGTCGGTGAGACCGGCGCAGTTGCGGTGGCGACCAGCGGCAGGGAAAGAGCGATGTCGTGACGGTTGACGGCTATGCCGAAGCAGCACCAGGACTCTGGACAGATCCGAAGTTGGAGCCGCTCCGGCACCGTGAACAACAGCAGGGGTGAATCGGCTCCGGTACGGTTCACGCGACCGTCGTCGAGGCAGCACCAGCAGCACAGAGTAAGTGGCACACGGCCTAGTGCACGACGGCAAATGGACAGCGTCTCCGGCATTAGGGAGGAGTGCGGCGGGGGGCGCCATGGAGGTGGGGCTGAGGTTTCGCAGCTCGGGAGAAGGGAGCTTCCCGGGGAGAAGGTGATTTGGCGCCCACGAGGTATGAATGGGGGCGGGCGAGGGAAATTGGGAGGGGAGTGGAACCATGTCTTACGGACGCATTTGTCTGAAATGTGAGGGGGATTTACAGTTCTACCCTTGCCTATAGGCTTCTCGGCTAGGGTCTGTGTACTGAGGGTCGGGGATAGTACAGTAACTTTGCGTCTCTGGGCGGGAGCGATTTCGGGCGAGGAGGGCATGTTTTGAACTATAGTGGGCACGAGCGATTTCTGGCGAGGAGAGCGTGTTTTGAAATAGTGGGCACGAGCTATTTCGGGCGAGGAGAGCGTGTTTTGCTGACCATGGTTTATCAATTATTCGGCACATGTCATTTCGGCCGAGGAGAAGACGCGCTTGGATGAAGTTACGAACCTACCCTCGATGTACAATGGGCCAATTGATGCGTGTCCCACATAGGACGGTAATTTCGCGTCTCCCGTTTATTTGCTCGGGCGAATTCTACCGAGCAGAGAGGATGTTTAACGGTTCGTTCAAATTTTGGGAGAACGAGCATCCACGTCTAACTTACCAAGTCGATTCGGATCAAATTTTCAAATATTAGCTTGCCACTTATTATTTAGATGGAGAGATGATGCTCGGGAGTAATGTGTTTTTACATGCTCGCTGCTAGCGATTTACTATATGACAAATAGTTGACCCACTCAAAAATGCGAATCAAACCCAAAATGAAATATCTCAATTCAATGAAATAGCTCGTTCAGTAGGTCAAAATAGTGAACTAAATCCAAAATTGAACACCTCAATCGAGTAGCATGTTGTACAGTATTATAGTACTCCATGAACATGTTGAAAGTCAAATTAATGAACTTGTTTGATATACGCATATATCCGTTCATGTGTGGATTGCAGACAACATGTTCTTCAATTTAAATATTTGAATGCAAGTTTATATCGAAACATGGTTTATATCAGTCTTTGATGCATAAAGCGCGACCTCCCCCTCTCCCGGACTCCTGTTCTCTCTCTCTCTCTCTCTCTCTCTCTCTCTCTCTCTCTCTCTCTCTCTCTCTCTCTCTCTCTCTCTCTCTCTCGCCGACAATCTTCAATTCTGTTGCACGCATCCGACACAAAAACCATATTCGTCCCTCTCCCTTTCTCTCCATCTCTTTCTCTGTCTCTCTCTCTCTTTGTGTGTGTGTTGGGGGGGGGGGTCTTTCTAGTTCGCATGCATATATACACCATCTATAGGTCTCTCTCGCACACTATGTATGATACTCTAGCTAGTCCAAGCTAGATATCTTGGGTGCACTCATCGTACGCACACAGATTCCTTGGCTCTTTGCCTATAACTCTCTCACGCACCACTATGTTGTCTCGGAGCTCTTCCCCCCCTCTCTCAAACTCTCCATCCACCTGGGTCACACATACACATGCATATCTCACTCGCACTCGATAGGCCCATCTAAAACTCTATCTCTCCCCCTCGTTCTCTCTCCATCTCACACGCGCACACACACAATCTCATGCCCAGCTAGCCAAGTATGATGGTCTCTCACTCAATTGTAGGCACATGCAGTCCCCCCTATATGTATATGACTAGCTAATCTTAGTCTCCATCACAAACATGTGCATGGTCTATCTCGATTTCTCTTGGGGCATCTTTCTATCACGCATGCACTCCCTCGATATCCCACCCATATAGTCCCCTCATGATCTCGACGGGATTTCTCTATCACAAACACACCCTCTCTCCCTCCCCATGCGTCCATGCCATCCATGTGTCCCTCTCGACCTTTGTTCCTTGTTGGCCACACCTCTATTGGACATGTGCTACAGGGGTGTCTCTCTCCGTTGCAAACAATCACACACTAGCTATCTTTGTGTATCTCCTCGCCTCGCTTTTCCATCTTGGAGATGCATGCATGATATGTTCGCATAAGAAACAAAAAAACACACACACTCTCTAATTTATCGTTTGTTGTCACTTTCTCTTTCACACACATACTATTTTTGCACAGTTACTCATTCTCCTTCACATGCACTTGATCTGTCTCGACCGAGGCACTCTCCTCGGTCCATAGCATATAGATTTATTGAAAAGTCAAACATCACAAAGTTTGACCATGTACGTGGAGAAAAAGAATTACATCTAGTACGGCAAACATATACCATTAGATTCACCATGAGATGTAGTTTTGTATGATGTATCTTTGGTACTGTAGATATAAATAACATTTGCGTAAACCTGGTCAAAGTTTCCAAAGTTTGACTTCTAAAAAAATTTACATGCACTGCATTATCGAGCGGATGGAAGATCTCTTTCCCCCTCTCAGCTATCTGACGCACCACTCAGCCTTATCGGGGCTCCTCAATCTCTCTCAAACTTTATTGGTCAATTTGGTTCGTGACCTGACCCTCATGCCTTGATGGCCGGTACTGCCTGGTGTGGACGTGAGATGTAAAATATTTCTGCCTGGCCAGGCATGTGTGGTGCTGAAGCGTTTGGTTCATGCCTGGGCCAGGCAAATCATCAACGTACCATCAATCAATCCATGCATCAATTATTTAATGATAATATCCATCCATGTTGTTGTTAGCCTCGTGGCCACACAACCAGGCACGACCAGGCGTTCGAAATTAGTCGCCTGGGCCAGGCTACTTGCAGTGTCTGGAGTTCAGCCAGGCTAATTAAAGTGCAAGGGAACCCAGGCCAGGCGGGCTTTCTTTTTCACAGGGTAGCATCCAAACAAGCGTGCATGAAATCCAGCCACAACCCCAGGCCAGGCAAAAGATGCTCAGGACGCAAGCCAAACTGGCCTTATATCTGCCTGGTTCGCACATACACATGTCTCGCTCGTGCTATACATATAGACCCATCCAACACTCTCCGCCCTTGTTCTCTCTCCATGTGACACGCACCCCCCTAAGTACCATAATCCCTCAATCCATCATAGGCGCAAGCACTCCCCCCCTCCTAAGTATGATTATCTATTACTAGCCAACAGGAACACACGTATTGTCTCCTTCCATCCATACATCTATATCGATATCCCTCGGGGCATCTTCTATCGCGCACACACCTTGTCACTCGATCTCCCACCCATGTAGTCCCATCATGATCTCCAGGGGATCTCTTTATGACAAACATACACTCTCTCCTCCCCATGTCTGCATTTTCTCCGTACGTCTCTCTCGACCTCTCTCCCTTGTTTGTCAGACCCCTCTTGGCCACGTGCTAGGGGTCTTGCTCTCTCGGTTCCAAACAACCACACACTATCTCCTCACCTTGCCTCCGTTGTCGAAGATGCATGTGTGAAATGTTTGCACAAGACACACATGCTTTTTCTCTACTTTTATCCTGTGTTGTCCATGTCTCTTTCACACACGCACACACACTTTTTTTCACTCACTCTCTCTCTCTCTTGTTAGGGACTCTGTCACGTCCATAAGCATATGGATGTTTTGAAAAGTCAAACCTCAGAAACGTTTGACCAGGTATATGTGGAGAAAAACATTTACATCTGGAACAATCATTAGATTCATCACAACATGTACTTACTTCAAACTATCATTTATCTTTGGTATTGTAGATCTAAGTAATTTCTTTATAAACTTGGTCAAAGTTTCAAAAGTTTGACTTAAAAAAATGTTGGAACTACATTATCGAACGGAGGGAGTAGCTCTCTCTCTCTCTCTCTCTCTCTCTCTCTGCTATCTCTCACGGGCGTCCCCTCTCACTCGAACTCTCTATACCGACGGATTATACGCTCACTGTGTCAGCGTATAGCTCCATATATTGTTTAGTTGACCGGTCAACCAATCCTGCTGCCTTTTCAGCTCGTGTTCTGTATCTTCGTGTGCTGGCCCATGTGGCAGTGGGTGAAAATAAATAAACTAGAGGCCCATCTGACATGCGGTGAAGTAAACAAAGTTGAAACCACTCGGGGTAGCACCCTGCAAGCTAGTAAATGGAGGGCGCATTGAGGACAAAATTCTTGCGCGCGAAGGACACACTTGCGTACAATTCACCACTGCACAGCGGCATGCACAGAAGGACGCACTCGCGCACACCCAGCACACAACACACACCAGCACACGTGTACACCGGCGTCGCCGCCGGTTGAGATGGACGGCGAGGAAGCCAACAAGTGGAGGTGGCTCAAGCCAAAACTGCATCCGGCGAGCCTGGACTTCATCAGCAGCCTCCCCGACGACACGCTGCTCGTCATCATCGGCCTCCTCCCCACCAAATCTTTCATGCGGACCGCCCTGCTCTCTCGGCGGTGGCGCCCCCTCTGGTGCTGCGTCCCCCTCAACCTCACCATCGACAGCTGCCTCTGCGATGGGGATTGCAAACGCATGGCCGCAGTCTCCAAGATCCTTTCATCGCACCCTGGGCCAGCCAAACGCCTTGACATCTGCATGTTCAGTACCAACTGCAAGGTCCAACCCAAGTTCGACAAGTGGTTCTTATCCCCCGCCCTAGATCAGCTCGAGGAGCTCAGCTTTGAAGCTGGACGATGTCGCTCTCTGCCGTCGTCCGTGCTCCGCCTCACGCCAACGCTGCGCCGCGCTAGCTTCAGCTCCTGCTATCTTCCCCAGATTAATGTCGCGCCCGCTCTTCTTCTCCCTCAACTCAAGCAGCTTAACCTCTTCGACGTTGTCATCTCGAAGAAGGCTATGGAGCACCTGGTCCGCAGCTGTACTGCACTCGAGTACCTTCGTCTTGAGCAGATCCACGGGTTCATTAGTCTCCACATCGCCTCAACGAATCTCCGATGGATTTATGTGTCTTGCTGGCCCCGCAACAAGACATAAATTGGGAAGAGATCACTCCAGCTGTTCCACGTTATGGTCATTGAGAATGCGACTTTCCTTGAGAGATTGCTTGTATCGGATCTAGAAGGTCCAACAAAAATCAGGGTCATTGACGCGCCGAAATTGACAGCGTTGGTGTACTCGTCTGCCAAATTCTCCTGGTTTACTCTTCCAATTTTGTAGTATCAAAATTTGACCACAGATTTAACTGACAAAATATTAATGCATGTCACTAAGAACTATATCGTTGGATTCGTATTTGAACGTAATTTCAAATGCTGTAATTTTTAGTGACATGCATTGGCATTTTCGTAGGTAAATCTATGGTCAAAATTTTATACTAAATACGAGGTAGTATTACAAAAGTGGGCTATGTAGGCCAAAACATGCGCCAAATTCACTTGTGATGCATTTGGCATTGATGCCCCTCCATTGCTCACCTGGTGTCCCAATCTGGATCACCTACTTTGCTCCGGTGCCAAATTAACTCACGCAATGAAAAAACGCTGCGTGGGAAAGAGAGAGAGGACTAAGGCAATAAAAAACACTTGTTTGGGAGAGTGAGAGGCTGGTGTAGTTGGTTTGATTGATTTGTTTATACATGTGGGTCTGCGTGCACAGCGGTGCCAACTCTGTCACATCGCGAGAGCGGTGCCAAAATCTTTTGATTTGACATCGATGCGTGTTATGTGGCATACTTTTGCGAAATATGGCATGGGCCACATAGTGGAAGGTAACAAATGCCCAAGCTCTTCACGTGCTCCTATTTAAATGAGAGGACACATAAAGATAGATAGATAGATAGATAGAGAGAGAGAGAGAGAGAGAGAAAATATCACTAGCGAGCCAACCCTATCGTATGAGCGAATGATATTGGTACCTCTTGATGACACGGCAATCTTATGCAGCCAACTGCTCTAATTTTTTCTCTTCTTTTGCAGATAAAAAAGACCCGAAAGTGAAAAATGTGCTGCACTATAACAATCTCATCGAATGCCTTGATCTCCATCTTACAGAAATTGATTTGGTCGACTACCGAGGCAGCACATCCGAGATTAAATTGGCCAGGTTCTTTGTTCTGGAGGCAAGTGTGCTCAAGGTAATGAGGTTTGGCGTTCTCTGGCGCAACAATGAATGGCGTGCTAATCACCGCAAGCGTCTAAGCCTAAATGACAAAGTCTCCGCAGAAGCTGAATTTGTTTTTGAAACATCAAGTGGCTAGAGACTCGAAAAATTATTTGCCCATTAGTGACTTGTTAGGGCGGTGGATTTTAGTTTGTACGATAATGCTGCATCCACCTAAAGTAACAAAAGTTCTTACGTAAACTTCCTAGTGATTCCCTCTTCGTACGTGCAACATTACTCCTAACATTTGTAATATCAGTTTGAAACTTGTAATATTGCTGTGTCCTATTCCTGCGTTTTCAAAATCCTGCGAATCAAACAGGTCCTGAGTTGGTGATGATGTTGTGCCTCCCATCTTTCACCAATAGCCGTCGGATCTAGATCTGACACATACAAACCAAGCTTCTCCATTTTTGCAAAAAGATGCCCGCACTTGTTCCCTATTTACAAACAACTCCTTGTCTCTCACAATCAGCCTGATCTCCTCCCCACCACATCTAGGAGTAGAAGGCCGTGGAAAAATCTGGCGCGATGGCTGCTGCCGGAGCCGTCCACCCCTAATCTTGGTGTTCCGTGCAATGCACGGGCATCTACGCATGGGAAATTATGTCGAACAGGGCTAGTTGTAAGCAAGCTAGCTCTACAGCCATGATGATAGTGACTGCACACGGTGAGGCTGACTATGGTATGCCGAACACGGCGCCTATACTCAGGTGTCATCTCCGGAGCACGGTCTTGTCACTTCATTGTGAGGAGCAGCACGTAATAATTTGACCAACGGGTAGTACAGTGCTAGTACTCCTACTACTATATTGGTAGTACTACTAGTAGTACTAGTAGCACCACCGTCTGGATTTAGGAGTACTACGACGTCCATCTGGATTTTGTTATTTGACTAGCAATATCTAGTAATGCATGTGACCAAAAATGTACTACTCCCTTTGTAAATAAATACATGGTGTTTTATTCCTGTCGGCGAGAGAACTTAATGTTTTTTTGCTACTCCTAACTAGAGTACTAATAGGATTACATGCAATGAACTAAAAACTGCATGTCATGTTTGGTAGTCTCAAGTCATTGAAAGCATGCACGGCCCACATCTCTCACTGGTTGATATGTCACAAAATAAGAAACAAGGAGGGAGTTAATGCACCATGCCTAAGTATTTTGGGATTATTTGGTTTTCGTAAGGTGACTTACACAACATTTTTCTTTTCATGCATTAACATTTTATTAGTTAAATCAAAGGTCAAAACTTGGCGCAAATACAAAGGGGACCAACAAACCAGTAAACATCAAAATTCTCTCGTTTGGTCCCAACTAGAGGTCCAGTGAGATGACTATACTGCACCGGCACGGAGGGGGACGCAGCTTCATTGACTTACAGCAACTGCCTTTGGGTGAATGACACATGGCCCTAGGGGGTGGCTGGCCCACCTATCATACAGCCAAAGGCAGGAGTAGTAGAGGGCCGAGGAGTAGTACGAAATCCTACGCACCTACGCACGCTAACCAAGGGCTGAGTGATCACTCAAATCGCAAGATCAGTTGACTAGAAGCTACGCTAGACCCATGGAGGCGATGAGCGCGAGCATCAACCGGCTATGCCAGATGGTCCACGACGCCGGCCTGCGGCCCGGCACCGAGGAACGTCTCCAAGTAGTATTTCTTGAGGCCGCCAGGGCGAGGGGCCGCTTGGAAGTGTGCTGAGATTTTTGGAAGTGGAACCCGGTGATGAGTGTACACATTCACAAGTTCCCACTCGCAGTTGGACCCATTGTAAACAACCCAATCTCCATTTGCGCCCGCCCAAGCCTTGCCCTCAAGCGATGGCATCTTAACATCATACGTATCATTATCAAGCGGCATCAACTTGCACAGGGCGAGGCCTCCGTCGTGCCAGCGCCAGTCATCATTAGGGTCACGATGAAGAAGATAGGGGAGATCAAACTGCTCCTTGACTCTTGGGTTCTTTGTAATGATGTTATTAGTTGAGTCGAGAATGGGCTTGAATGAACCTGCCATGCTAGCCGAGGTGATGACATCGCACCGATCAATGATTTCCTCCACCACATCATCTTTCAGATCGGGGCAAGAATAACGGTGGCGTTTACGGCCTGTTCCCTCCATGGAGAAGACGATCGAACAATGGCAGAAGAAAGGGTGAAGGGCTGATGGAAAATGGAGGAGGGAGAGGAAGAGCGTGCGACAGCAGTTCCAAATCGAGAGGGAAAGGCGAAGAGTCGGTGGACGGTTGCGAGTTTGCCATGGTTCACGAAGAGGCGCCCCGGCCTACACGTCCGTTCGGAAATACTCCTACTACTCGCCGTCGTCTCACTGATATGTTGGAATGGGACCACATGTCAACGAAACATGGTGTGTAATGTCTCGTGCAAAATGCGATATGGCCGCGTTGGCCTGAGGTGACGCATTAGTTATCGACGTTTATTTTTTTAATGGCATGCCGATCAGTTTTGAAGCACGACTAACTGGTACTGTACGCAGAGAAAATATAAACTACTCTACCACTACTCCACCTCCAGTACTAGTAGTATAAAAAAGATATATAGGCTGGAGCTTGAGCGCTTTCTTGCTAAGGGCTGCCCACTTGCTTCTCACGCTACCACCCTCTCTCCAGATATAAAAAAGACGGCCCCTCTCTCCCGCCTCACCGGTGGTCACAGATCCGCCGGGGAAGAAAAGGACGTGCTGCGTTGACGCACTCATCGTCGGCGAGTGAGGTCACGCACTGATGACAAGGCCGTCCTCTCAGAGCTAGCGCCCACGCGGGATGGCCTCCATCCCCAAGCTCGCTGCCGTAGTGTGTGCAGATAACGACAACCACGAGCGAAGCCACTTCCCGCCGACCCTCAGGTATGCTACCTCTTTTCGAACCATAACCTTGTTCCATTGCCCCATCTGCCACATCGTTGCATGTGGATCTTTTTTCACTCCACCATCTTCCCAATTTGCTATCCTCTGCTCTGCTGGCCACGCAGACGAAAACCATAATTTGCACTATTAAAGGAAACCCTACTTCATGCAGACTAATCCATGTCTGGGTTGAATAAGGAAAGGAAGGGAGACTGTACTGTCCAAGAGAGTAGGCATCGAACCCGCATCTAGGTTGAAAAGGGGAAAATCAGTAGCTAAGGAATGAGTCTTGTGTCTCTTGGTTGAAGAAGGGTAGAAAGGCATGACAACGCAATAGAGAATCACCAGGTCGATCGGTTTGTTGACCTCGCATAGGAAAAAGGTGGCTAAAGAGAGCAAAAATGGGACGTAATCCACATATGCTGCCTGGATATTTGTTGCTCTGGGCAACCATACCTCCCTCACCACTCTGCGTCCGTGGAGGTACATCGTACTGGTGCGCCCACTGTCCGAATGGGCCTCCCATGCTCTTATTGCCACTTTTTTTGCTGTTAGTATAACGCCAGTAGTCAAGTCAAGCAATGCTACTGCTAAAGTGATGCCACATTTAACTAATGCCGCTCTCAGTCTAATGCCACCGATAAATTTAAGCAATGCCATTAAATGTCACTGGATTATTTCAGTGTTAGCTGTTGATTGTGGATGTATTAAAGATTTTTCAGCTAAGGCATTCTAATGCTGTTGCACAACCAGTATACCAACGATGAAACTTGTTACTACCTTCAGATTTTTGCACTGTTAATGCTTATAGATTACATACCTCACTTTCATGAGATAAGTTAATTTTTTTGTACAGTGTCACCAAAATGCCAAGGCGCTGATGTCATTTTATTTTGGTTAAACTACACAGACAATTATGAAGACAAGAGGAAAGGTCAAGAGTGGGCACCTCCTCCTCCGGCTGTTCTCTTGATTCGTTCGATCAAGTTTTTATGTTTGATCGATTATAAAGATTGGGATAGCAATTTTTAAGGTCCCCCCCGAGTTCGAAATGATATTTACCTTGGAGGTACATGGTTTTTAATTTTTTATACTGTCATTAGTTAATAATGCTAGTTACCTTCAGACTTTTGTATTTGGTTTAATGCTCATGCAGAGCTAGTATACCAATGCTGAAACTTGTTACCTTTACATTTTGTATTATTTATTCTTATAGAAACCTTCCAGTGCTAGAGTTTATTGAAATCTGTTCAGTAAAACCATTGTACTGTACCCTGTAATAAACTAACTACTCTACTATTGCACTAGCCACTGGATTAGTGTATATTTGTAGTATTCGAATAGTGTTGCATTAGCGTATGGACATAAATAAAGTGTGGCAAGCTTTCCCAGATATGTGCTCAAGAAAACTACTACCTGTTTTTCTAAATACTAGACATTTGGGTACTTTAAATTGAACCGCGAAAACATCTTATATTATGGAACAAAGGGTGTAGATTTCACTCAAATTATCCCGGTAAAGCTAGTCACACCTTTGTTAAAATTAATGTTCATTATGTTATCGGACGAGGTCTGTATGTTTGTCTCTAATGCCTGTCGACTACATACCTGACATCATGATGTAATGTTAAGTCTTGTGCAGTGTCACTGAATTGTCAAGGCGGTGATGGCATTTTATTTTAGTAGAACTGCACAAAATTTGCTTAAAAGAACAGGAAAGGTCAGGAATGGCTCAGTTTTTCAGAAAAAAACTAAGTATGCCTTCCTGACATCAACCGTTGTTGCTTTATGTATTCCTTCAAACAGGTGGTTAGAAACAGTCTTGCTACCTTTTCCCATTATGAAATTGGAATGCTTATATTTGTGAGTCTATGCTTCAACTAGTGCCACTTTTAGAGTAATCACACTTTCAATATCTATGCAACACAGGGATGCTCGATTTTAGTGGAACTGCACAAAAAGTCCAACTGGTTCAACATTAGGAGCATGTTTTTTTCAAACCTTTATATCCAATTGGTGGCACTATGAGCTGTTCATTACAAAGGTACATGGTTTGCTACTATCTTGCTACTCCTTTTGTACTGTCATTAGATAGTAATACTAGTGGTTTGCATGTGAATTTATTGGCAGGGTGGACCTACATTGGAGGTGCAGGACATGATTCAATGATTGGATGCTCAATTTCGGTTGTATTGATTTCACCTCTTCCATCACTGCGAACATGGATATCCTTGGTCTGATGAAGAATAGGCGCTATATTTCTCCTCTAAACCAGGAAATCAATTCAGTATGAAATTGTCCAGGGCAAACCATAACTGTATCAGATTGTCCAGTGCAGAACATGACAGATGCTAAGCGGAAGAGACATGTTCAAACCGAAAATACAAGGTGTGGTATATGTTTACTAGCTGCTTGATATTTGTGCAGACAGAGATGTCTGCCCATTGCTATTTGGCAAACAAACAAAGTGTCTGCAATTTTGATTGAACTGCACAAGAGAATAGTATAGTCACTACATGCAGTGCCATTTGAAAATAGACACAGAAAGATTGGATAGTCACTTCATGGACTGCAGAAAAGTAGTACTGTACTATTTATTGGCCAACACTAGGTGCTTCATTGCTTTGGTCTGATTATTTGGGCACCATTTTGCCTAAGTTAAAGTTTGTATTCCGAAAATAGTCTCGCGGTGTGATCGATAGAAGACCAAATCATATTGAAGTGGATGTTCCTCCATCATGTGTGGTTCATTCTCATGGTTCCGGCTGTTGGCGAAACCACTTACGTTTGCAAGAGGAATTGTAGACTTCACAAACAAATTTGTCTTCCAATCTGTACTGAATGTTGGCCAAGAGAAGTATCCATGTTAGTAGGAAGAACAGATGTTTTTTCTAGATCTTTGCTTTTGGAGCTACATATTTGTATATGATCTGTGAATCATTGAGATGCATTAACATGTTGATCTTATGTATGGGAATCGTACTAGTTAGTTTTAGTTGCGATGCGAGATCCGAAGTTGGCTGATCTTTGCTTTTGGAGCTACATATTTGTATATGATTTGTGAATCATTGAGATGCATTAACAGTTACTTATTTCTGTTCGCTCAGTGTTTACAAGTTACTGATCGATCACTAGCTAGCCTACAAATGCGCTCCTGGCAGTTTTATTTGCGACGCAAGATGCGAAGTGGCAGTTTTTTGAATAAAAATGCCTACCTCTGAAGAAACTGACTGGCTACACTATCGATCCTACACGGATAAAAATGCCTATCTCTGAAGAAACTGACAAGCTACACTATCTATAAATAGCGGATCACGCACGTACTACCTCCTTTCCGGTTTGCAGGGCTCAATTCAAGAAACGACCTACTCGATCCTACACGAATAAATAGCGGATCACGCACGTACTAGTTCCTCCTTTCCAGTTTGCAGGGCTTAATTCAAACCTCTCACCAACCAAGGTACTCCCACCGTCCGGGATTTATTAGTCCCGTGAGCAAAGCAGCAAGACCAAGGCATGGCAATAATTAACGACATGCAGAAGTTTAAGCCTAATTAATTCCAGCGATTTAAGTGGCTGCATGTGTGCCCTCGGCTGCGACTCGTTGCATGCTGCTTCGCGTACTGCCTGCGAGCAATTCTGACTGCCTGCATGCAGCCGTCCATAATTAAGGCAGCTAACTGATGCGAAAAAGATACGCTTTAAATCCGTGGAATCATTATTGACAAGGAGGGAGATGATTCGAGTGCACTCGTTTGACCGCCATGCCGGCATGCGACCCAGACAGGACGGGACGGCACAGTCATAATTTCAGTTTCTCTAGTTTTCCATGGCAAGCTGGCGCGCTAAGCCATTATGCATTGAATTCCGATGACCGTCGCGCTACCTTCCGCCTATAAGTACTGTTTCCGGCCTTCTCAGGTGCCACCGTGACCCAACTCGCCATATCCTCATAAACCCCCACCGGCCCGACGTTGCTCGCGACGTCCGCCATGCCCCCGCCCATCCGCGGTAGGTGACGCCGGAGGCGGTCACTGCCGGAACTAGTGTTCGGGTTTTCACCGGAAGGCAGACGGAGGGAGGAGGCATTCTGTCTGTCTTTAGATGGAAATGTGGAGATCGAGGAGTTGTTGGAGCGCGACCGCATGGCGGAGGAGCATGAGTTGTTGGAGTGCGACCGCCTGGCGGAGGAGCAGCGTATCGCCGATTTGCACCGCCAGCTGGACATGGAGCAGCAGTGCACCGATGCTCAGAGTCTCGAGCAGAGCGCCCGCAACTAGGCCGACTACGTGGAGGCCGGTGCCCGGCAAATAGCCCTGGAGGTTGTCGGGCACATGCGCGTTCGCGACGCCGATTTTTACTACCAGCTTGTCAAGTGGGTTTCCCGCTTGGAAGCCGAAGCTTCGGTGGACCACGCCGGCATGGAAAGGGCCATCGCACGCGAGCAACGCGCCCTATCGCACCTCTGGCAAGTCCAAGGCAAAGCGGAGGACGCCGGTGCCGGCGTTTAGCGTGGACAGCAGATGGTGGCCGGCATCGTCTAGTTAGCTAAGAGTAAGTTAGTACTTGTACACTACTAGAGTGTTAGTGGGAGTAGATAGTTAACTTGGCTATGATGGTTGTCAACGTGGAAGTTCAGTACTCGATATGTGGATCAAACCTGTTACTTTGCTTTGAATGTTGAACTTTCCATCTGAACGTATGGAATGGGCTGTTTTTCTTTAAATGGGTTGTATTTGTCCTCCACAGTTTAGAGGCTGACTTGTGGGCCTAGCAAGTTGACGTGTACACAATCAGGAGTTGATTGTACATGGAGAGGATGACAGCAGGGACCCGCCAAGGTCATGGCAGTATGCAAGCAAGTGCCTCCTTATTTCAAGCCAATAAAAATGGCTCCTCCTAGTGGATTTCTGACATCTGGGTCCCATGCCATTGTCAACGTAGTTAATAAACTAGAGAATTGCACAACGAGCGGCTGATACCAAGGACCCAGCAGCTCGCCCAGTTATTTTTGTTTTGGGTTAATTTGACAAATGCCACTCCAAGTCTGGTGTATCCGAGAAATGCCACTGCAATTTCCAAACTTTGAAAAATGCCATTTCATGCCATTTCTAGTGGCATTTTTCGAAGTCTCGAGTGGCGTTTTTCAAAGTTTGCAAACTGCAGTGGCGTTTTTCAAAGTTTGCAAAAATTGCAGTGGCATTTTTCAAAGTTTGGAAATTGCAGTGGCATTTTTATGAATCGCCATAATTGGAGTGGCATTTATCTAATTTGTTTTTGAGACGGAAGCAGGGTGTCAACTGGGCTGTGTGGGACACTCTAGCCTGTCTAGACAGCCTTTTCTTTTATGTTTACCATAGACCAGCCCAGTAGTTTTTTTCTTTCTGAAAATGGCTAGCCCAGTTCTTTTGTGATTTGTCAAGTAAGTCGCTTTATCAGGCCTGTTGGGCTGCAAATCTTTCAAGACGAGGAGAGCTTCATTCAGCTGGCGGAGAAAATGGCCTATCAGTAATATGAATGGGTTGTACATTTTTAAAACACATCAAACCAGCAATTATTTTCAAATATCTTTTTTTCATTTCGAGATTTTAAATTGCATTGATTTTTATGCATGGACAATTTATTGGATTTTATATTGATATACATTTATTTTTAAAATCAGTCTAAATGTGACTCGAAATTTCGGGATTAAAAACAGTTCAGACCGCACCGACATATGCAAAATTTCGTATAATTTTTTAACTGTGGCCACAATATGGGCTGTAATGTTAACATAAAGAATATGGGCTCCCCAAAACCTGTAAGAATTAGCAAATGGGCTGTAAATTATTTGAAATAATGGCAGATGGGCTGTATGCTGTTTTCCACAGATTTGATGCTTTCCATAGATGGCATGTATACTGTTGGATGTCCATCCAACGGCCGCCGTGCTTCTTCAATCTCTGCTCTTCGTGCTCCAGCCGCTCAAACAAGCGCCGACGGGACTGCCTGCTCCCTCCTCCCCGCGACCGGCTGTGCTGCCGCGCAGGCCTCACCGCCCCATCGTACTCCCATCGCTGGCCTAGCCATCTCTCTACTCACCGACACCTGTTGTTATTCTCCGGCGACGGAAGACGAACCAGTAAACCCTCGTACAGTCGTACTCCCCTCCGCGTGGGAAACAAAAACAACGGCCAAGTCTTCCCTGCCTCCGTGTCATTCCCTTCCTAGGCCTCGCCGTCGTCCACCGCCCTGGTGCTCTCGGCGTGGTGTGGTCAGCGTGGTCAAGGACCGACCTGCATCTGAAGTGGACTGTACGTGGAGAGGCTGAAGCTGGGTCCACAACCGCACATAAGGAAATGCATCCTTATTACGCGCAAAATAATGATTTCCTCCACCTGACATCTGGGACCCACCGAAACAGCCTCTGTATTTCGCGAAAAAAACATTACCGCCGCTGACAGCTCGGACCCACCACCTATATCTTCGCACGCAAGGAAGTGCCTCCTTATTATGCACAAAAAATGAATACTCCCCCTGCTAGCTTGGACCCAGTATAGTGGGCCTACTAAGTTGACGGGGACGAAGGGCTTTGTGAACTTAGTCAATATGCACGATTCTAGCTTGACTGACCGTACGATGTCCATCCAACGGCCGTAGTGCTTCTTCAACCTCTGGTCTTCTTGCTCCAGCCACCCAAAGCAGCGCCGGTCGTGCCGCCTGCTCTTGCCTCTCGTGGCCGGCTGTGCTGCCGCGGAGGCCTCACCGCCCCCATACTACTCCCACCGCAGGCCAGGCCATCCCTCCACTCCACTCACCCACACCCCCTGTTATTCTGCAGCGACGGCAGCGCAGCCGAACCAGTGAACCCTCGTACTCCTCTCCGCGTGGGCATCCACTGCCGCGTCTTCCCCGGCTCCGCGTCGTCCCCTTCCTAGGCCTCGCCGTCGTCCACCGCCGTGGTGTTGTTGGCGCGGCGTGGTCAATGTGGTCAACGACCGAATTCCATCGGAAGAATATTGTACGTGGAGAGGCTGACAGCTGGGTCCACTGCAACCGCAAGGAAGTGCCTCCTTATTACGCAGAAAATAATTATTCCTCCACCAGACAGCAGGGACCCACTGGACGCCCACCAGTATATCGTGAAAAAAACGTTTGCCCCTGACTGCTGGGAGCCACCCGACGG
The DNA here is from genome assembly GCA_034509565.1 of Triticum monococcum. Lineage (NCBI taxonomy): Eukaryota > Viridiplantae > Streptophyta > Magnoliopsida > Poales > Poaceae > Triticum > Triticum monococcum. Next base: position 579,056,013 of record CM067847.1, read on the forward strand.
GCCACCGTATTTCACGAAAAAACGTTCCCCCTGCTGTCAGCTCGGACCCAACGGAAGTGCCTCCTTATTACGCACAAAAAAATGAATACCCCCCTGCTAGCTGGGACCCACCTTGGTGGGAGGCTGACTTGTGGGCCAACCAAGTTGACGGGGACAGAGGGCTTTTTCAACTTAGTCAATATGCACGATTCTAGCTCCAGTGACCATACAATGTCCATCCAACAGCCGTAGTGCTTCTTCAACCTCTGGTCTTCTTGCTCCAGCCGCCCAAACCAGTGCCAGTCGTGCCTCGTGCTCCTGCCTCCCGTGGCCGTCTGCGATGCGGCGGAGGCCTCACCGCCCCCTACTACTCCCACCGCTGGCGAGGCCATCCCTCTACTCACCCACACCCCGTGTTATTCTACGGCGATGGCAGCCTCACACTGCAGCGAACCAGTGAACCGTCGTACTCCTCTACGCGTGGGCATCCACTGTCGCGTCTTCCCCGGCTCCACGTCATCCCCTTCCTAAGCCTCGCCGTCGTCCACCGCCCTGGTCAACATGGTCAAGGAATGACTTCCATCGGACGTGGACTGTACGTGGAGAGGCTGACAACTGGGTCCACCGCCGCAGCAAGGAAGTGCCTCCTTATTACATGCAAAATAATTATTCCCCCACCTGACAGCGGGGACCCACCGGACGGGCCACCATATTTCTGTCACAACCATAGAATTGTTTGCAATAGTTGCATAAGAGAGCATCCATGCATCATGTCTAAATTCTGAAAGTTGAATTGAGGTTTGTTGAAACCCTCAGAAACCAGTTCAAAAATAATCAACATTAAAATGTCTTCAGAGAAATCCAAGAAAATGTTCCTCTTAGTCTCTGAAAATATTGGCAAGAAGTAAAATTCAAACAAATGTTTTTGGTATCTCAGAAACATTTATTTTGGTCCTTTGAATTAATTCAATAACTATTTGCATTGGATATATATCCTTTATATAATTAATATATGTCCAATAATTCTGGAACTTTTTATGTGGTTTGGGATATTTTAGTTCTAGTCACATAATTATTTTTAGGATTTTATAAAATGCTTTGGTGTTAAAACTAAACCCAAAACAATTGCAGAAAAATAGAAAACAGAACAATTAATAAAACAGAGAAAAGAGAGAGCTCACCTGGGCTTCTCACCTGCAGCCCACCTAGCTGGCACAGCTGGCCAGCCCAGCCCACCAGGGGCTCCCCGGTCTTCTTCCTCCTTTGACAGAAGGACAGAGGCGCGTGGCCACCGCGCGCAGGCGCATGCCCGGCCACCTCCTGCTTGCTCGCCGCTGCTGGAGGCTACCCCGAGCGCCACGACACCCCCTACACTCCTCTCCTCTCTCCCTGGACCTCTCTCCCTCCTCTGCTCTCTCCCTACGACGCCACCGAACACGCCCATCGCCGCCGTTGGCCGTAGCCGCGACCACCGTACCTCCCTCGCCCTCTCGTTGTGCCAAGAAGCTCCGCCTCGACCTACCCTTCCTCCTCACCGCGCCAAGTGAGCCGGGAAGCTCTGTAACGTCCTCACCACCCTCGTTTCCGCCGACGCCCGATCTCCGGCCGCCGCCCCAGTGCTCGCCGTCGTCGACTCCGGGCACCCCGTGACCTGCTGCTGCCTCCGCTGGATGCGCGGGAGCAAGGGCTCCCCCCTGGTGCCCTCAGCGCGGCAAGCCGCAGCCTCTAGCGCCACTTCGGCGAGCTGCGCCGCGTCTGTGTGTCGCCGGCGACTAACCCCGGCGGCTGCCGACGTGGCCGTCATTAGATTAGGGACTAATTAACCATATTAGTTAACACTACTCACTGACGGTGGGTCCTAGTTTGTTAGTTTACTGGTTAACCAAAACAATTAGGCTAATTAGCAAAACCAGTGGACCCATGCGTCAGCTTTGACCGAGCTGACGTGGACCTTGACCGGCCCCACCTGTTAGTGACCCAAGCCAGCACTGTTACACTGACCAGTGGGCCCCACTGGTCAGGTTTGACCCAGAGCATCTCAATTGACCTGCTGACGTCACAGCTATGTCATGTTGACGCAGTAAATAATTTTCTAGATTAAATTTAATCCAGGAAATTCCAGAAAATTGTTATAACTTCTAAAAATCATAGAAAATCAACCATAACTCCAAATGAAATAAATTATATATGAGAAATTATCAGAAAAATCCAAGGAATCCATCTGTACCATTTTCATGCATGTTTGAACAAGTTAACCTCACTGTATAGGACAATTCATGATTATGGAATAAATGGTAATTGGTTTTGGAGTTGGAATTTGATATAGTTTTGAATTCCACTTCAATTAAAATGACTTTCTATTGCATTAGCCCAAATCACAACATATTGCCATGCCATGATCATGCATCATATTGTTGAATTGCATTGACTGTATTCTTCCTTGTTTGCCGGTAATTGCCCCTCTCAGTAGACATTGTTTCCGACGACGTGATCGATGACACCGTTGAAGAGCTATACTATCTTTAGAAGTGCCAGGCAAGCAAAACCCCCTTGTTCATCCCGATACAATCCCACTCTCTTGCTCCTTCTCTCTTTTACTGCATTAGAGCAACACCGATTCAACTGTTACATGCTGGGATAGTTGAACCCTTTCCTCTGCATGACCTGTCATTGCCACGGTAAATAGGTGAAACCCACTAGCATGAGTAGGAGTTGTTTGAGCCCTGATGTGCCTACTCATTCATGCTTGTTTGTCATGCCTGCTACTGCTTAGAGTTGAGTCTGGTCTGATTCATCGGGAATGAATTGGAACGTGGTGAACATATCCTACGGCTGAGAGCTAAGTGTGTGAACACGATTTGGTAAAGGTAGCGGTGACAGGCCATGTAGGAGTACATGGTGGGTTGTCTCATTGCAGCCGTCCCCAGGAACTGAGTCCTGTGTTTGTGATCCATGAACAGTTACTACCACACATTGGGTTCCGGTAACTCGGCCCCTCTCGGCTTATTAATCAACTCGATCTCTGTCCAGGAGTTGCAACTTGTTTCTGGTGTTTGTAGGTAGTGTTAGTAGTCTACCAAGTGGCACCCGGTACAGGTGGGCTTGGGACAGACTAGGCACCGTGGCACGGTGTACCAAGTGGCACCCGGATGGTGGGCTTGGGAACCTTGCTCACATCGTTTGGGGCCGTGAGCGACACCCCGGCCGGATCTCCTTGCGGATGGAACCCGAATAGGCGATAAACCTGGACTAGAGACTTGTTGGTTAGTCATGTCATGGCCGACTCCCTCGCCCGGTTTCCGCTTGAAGGTTGCCGAGGTACATGACGTGTATAGGGCGATAAGTGGCGAGAGCGTGTGTGAAGAAGTACACCCCTGCAGACAAGTGGAATAGCCGGATTCCTCGGATATGGAAACTTGGACCCCTTGCATAGTTCATAGACAAGTGGAAGTGTTTACTCTAAAACTCGCAAGATAAGCGTGAGTGCTATGGATGGCGTTCTCGTGAGGAGACGGGAGCAGATCCATAGTGGTGTATTGGTATGGTGAATATGTGGACTCGTGTGCGCCACCTCAAAGGAGTTACTTGCAGTCGTAGTTCAGGTTAGCCACTAAGTCAAAGCCAGCTTGCTGCAGTTAAACTCCACCACCCCCTTTGTTGATACCGATGCATATGTAGTTAGTTCTGATGTAAGTCTTGCTGGGTACATTTGTACTCACATTTGCTTAATTTATGTTTTGCAGAGAGACTTCAGTCTCGCTAGTAGTTCCACGTGGACTTCAACGTTTAGCTTGTTACCTCAGCTACGATCTTGTGCCCTCGGCAGGATCTGGTAGATAGTCAGGCTTCTCAGCCTTTTTCATTTGTAGATGTCTGTACTCAGACATGTTAAGCTTCTGCATGTGCTTTGACTTGTATGCTCTGAATGTTGGGTTATGAGACCTTTGTTTGTAATATCTCACTCCTTGGAGCCTAATGAATAAATACTTGAGTCGTAGAGTTATGTTCTGATGCCATGTTGTAATTACACATATCGAGCATATTGTGTGTATGATTGAAATGCTTGGTATGTGTGGGATCCGACAACCTAGTTGTTTATCCTTGGTAGCCTCTCTTATGGGGAAATGTAGTCTTGTGCTTCCATGAGCCATAGTAGTCTGCTACAGCCCGGTTCACCGGAGTCCTGCTAGCCCAGCACTACTACTCAGGACACTTGACTGGCCGGCATGTGTTTCACTTCGTTCCTCTGTCTGTCCCTTCGGGGAAATGTCACGCGGTGACATCCGGAGTCCTGCCAAGCCTGCTATAGCCCAGGTTCCCGGAGTCCTGTTAGCCCAGTGCTACAGCCCGGATTCACACGCTGCTGACCGACATGCTCGATGTGATTCATGTATGTCTGTTCCCATGAGTTAGTGCCACTTTGGGTCCATGACTAGTCATGTCGGCCCGGGTTCTCTGTCATATGGATGCTAGCGAAACTATCATATACGTGAGCCAAAAGGCGCAAACGGTCCCGGGCCAGGTAAGGTGGCACCCGTGGGAACACCGTGCGTGAGGCCACAAAGTGATATGATGTGTTACATGCTAGATCGATGTGGCTTAGGATCGGGGTCCTGACAATTTCGCCCCCCTGACTGCTGGGACCCACCAGCTACATCTTCGCATGCAAGGAAGTGCCTGACAGTCGGGACCCACCTGGTCGAAGCGTACGTAGCGTTGTCATTCTGGTCGCGAACGTGTACGTACATATATACTAGTGGATGTAGAGGCGCGCACGTGTCGTAGTAGAGGCGGCCAGGATGCAAGAAAGAAAATACGGCCAAGTATGTGTACATACGGGCGGGATCTCGAACGCATACTCGCGCATACGTACGGTGAGGGCTCATTGACATGGCTGGGTCGGAACGGAGAAACAGCGTCGTCATCGTGTTCATGGGGAGGCAATGGAATGCGTCATGTTCATGGGGAGGCAACGGAATGCGTCGTGTTTATCGGGAGGCACTGGAACGCGTGGGAGCCAACCGGCTGGGTCGGAATGGAATGCGTGGTCATGTTCATCGGGAGGGCTTGGATGGAACATGCGATGGAAACGAGGCCTCGCGTACCGCACAAGGGAGGAAACGGACCTCCTACGTTCGGAACGGGGTCCTGTTGATCGGGAGGGGTCCGGCGTACCGCAAAATGGAGGAAACGGACCTCCTACGGTTGAAACGGGGGTCCTGTTGATCGGGAGGGGTGTGGCGTAACGCAAAGCGGACGAAACGGACTTGTCTTGGAGCGCTACGGTCGAAACGGGGGTCCTGTTCATCAGGAGGGGTGTGGCGTACCGCAAAACGGGACTCCACCGGATACTGTTCATCTCCACCGTTGACCCGCTCCAGCCTCCACGAGCTACTGTTCATCCACCGCCGACCTCCTCCAGCCACCACCCGCAACTGTTCATCCACGGGCTCCTGTTCATCCAGCCTCCACCGCGCGCTACTCCACCGGCTACTGTTCAACTAGCCCTCTCCACGGGCTCCTGACCACCCCTCCACGAGCTACTGTTCATCCTACTCTCCACCGCCTACTGTTCATCCTACCCTCCACGGGGTGGTCCTGTTCATCCAGCCCTCCACGGGGTTCTGTTCATCCAGCCCCAACAGGCTCGATCGATCGGGGTCCTGTTCATCTAGAGGCAACACCACGGGGTCCTGTTCATCCACCCCCACCGGGAACTGTTCATCCACCCCCCGCAACGCTCACTGTTCATCCAGAGGCAGCATTGATCGGCTTCAGTTAGCAGCAGTAGCGAAGGAATTGCTCGATCGGGTTCAATTAACAGCCATCGATCGGTTTCTCGGGTTCAGTAACGCGTAGCCTGCAGTGCAATCGCTCGGGTTCAGTTAGAGCCCAACGCCTCGCTCGGGTTCAGTTAGAGCCAACGCCTCGCACACACGCGCGTACGTGTACGAGAGAAGCGCGCAACGCTCGGCCCCCGACCTCCCACGTAACCGGGAACTCCCCGAAATTTTCCTCGCCCTCGCTTCTACCAAGTTTTTTTCCGTCATGGACGGCCCAAAGAATGTCATACAACTGCGTCTCCAGCCCGCCCGGGACGAAAATCCCATTTTCTGTCATGATTTTTTGTCATAGAAGTAGGAGTCCACCACATCTATGATGATACCAGGTTTTGTCACAATTATCGTCATAGAAGTGTCATATGTATGACAGAATTTTTTTTCGTTCGGCTCAAAATTTCAAGGATGTGTTTTTTTTTGTAGTGAAACAATTCATGAAAGAGTAAATAAGCGAGAGAGATTTCACATGCAAATACACTATCTTGGACATCTTTTATGATTGTGAACTCCCACGAATTATTTCCAAACTTGATCAAATTTTTGATATTGAATAGGGAAGATGACATATGAACTATGTTTATGTATATTTGGACATAAGGTATATTGTCATGGATTCTCCAACATGTGTTCTTGGTTATAATATTTGCTACCCAAATTTTTGTACTAAGTATAGATACTACTTGTGCATCCATATACCCTTGAACCGAGTTTCTTGCCATGAGAGTCCACCATATCCACCTCGCAAAAAAAGATTCCACCATATCCATGTATGGATTGAACAAGATCCTTCAAGTAAGTTTTAATCGGTGCAAGCAATAAAAATTGCTCTTAAATATGTATGATCTTTTGTTGGAAGGAAAAAAATAAGCTTTGTATGATCTTATGATGGTAAAGAAATAAAAGCGGCAGAGTACTCAGTAAAGGTCGCATTGTAATGGGCAATATAAAGTGACATTCCTCTGCATTAAGAATTTGCACATCCAAAAATCAAAAGCACATGACAACATCTACTTCCCTCTGCGAAGGGCCTATATTTTATTATTCGAGTTTTACTTTTACTCGAGAGTCAAAATGTCCTCTATTCTAACCTCAATTGTTCTCCACTTGGCAAGGAACATGTGGTGCGGAAAGATCCAGACACATATATCAAGTTGAATATATATGATCATGAGTTATTATTGTTGACAATTATCTCTATGGTAAGTAAGTTGGCTCGTAACCCATTAAACCCTCATCTTCCTATGTGTTCGATGGAAACATGTCTGCTCTAAAAATATGCTTTGAGTACCAGCAATCATTGAAGACTATATGATTGTTGAGCATGTGACGTTTGCCAAATCAAAAGCTCTTGCATAGACTCTCCCGGGAAGTATGTTGAATTGGAATTGCTTGAAGGACTGAAACATAGTTTGTTAGTTCCCAAAAGAGTTTGTTCTCTATACTTTGGCTTGTGGATAGATTATTACTTGATCATTGGAAGTTTTATGAATAAATAATTGTTGTTATAATGATGCTTATGAATATGACGATGCCATGTCTGTATTTTCTTTTTATCAACACCTCTCTCTCTCTAAACTTGTGGTCATGTTTATTAAGTTCGGCATTTTCTTGAGGACAAGCAGAGTCTAAGCTTGGTGGAGTTGATAAGTCCATTTTGCAACATCTATTCCTACCATTATTTATAATGTTCTAGCGTTATACTTCACTTTATGATGCAATTCTAACGCCTTTTCTCTCTTAAATTGCAAGATATATCACAAGAGGGAGATTGACGGCAACTGGAATTCTGAGCCTGAAAAAGCTAGAATAGAGATAGCTATTCTTTGGAGCTCCAAATGGCCTAAAAATTTACGGAGATTTATTTTTGAAATATGTAAAAACTACTAGAAGAAAGAAGTACTACCAGGGAGTAGCCATGGTGGAGCAACAAGCTAAGGGGGCGGACCCTACCCTTGGCCATGCCTAGTGAGCTTGCGGGGTGCAAGGAGGTTCCCCGATGTCCATATTCTGCTATATGAAGCCATTTACCCTAGAAAAAAATTAGGAGAAGACTTTCCGGACCACCCACCACTGTCTGGAGGCGGAACCAGAGCCGTAATACTTTTGCTCTTCGGCAGGGCGATTCTGCCAGGGATACTTCCCTTTGGGAGGGGGAAATCTGTGACGCCCTCGCTTCAATCATACACTAATCATACACGCAAATGTGTACGATCAAGATCAAGGACTCATGGGAAGATATCACAACACAACTCTAGACACAAAATAGATAATACAAGCTTTATATTACAATGCCAGGGGCCTCGAGGGCTCGAATACATAAGCTCGAATACACAAGAGTCAATCGAAGCAACAATATCTGAGTACAGACATGAGTTAAACAAGATTGCCTTAAGAAGGCTAGCACAAAAGCAACAATGGTCGAAAAGGCAAGGCCTCCTTCCTGGGAGCCTCCTAACTACTCCTAGTCGTCGGCGGTCTTCACGTAGTAGTAGGCATCCTCCGGGTAGTAGTAGTCATTAGTGGCGTCGCCTGGCTCCTGGGCTCTGTCATCTGGTCGCAACAATCGGGTATGGGGAAAAGAAGTAGCAAAGAAACAGTGATTACTCATCCAAAGTACTCGCAAGACTTACATCAGATCTAAACTAAGTATGCATCTGTATCAAAGGAATCGGTTGTATCTATGGACTAAACTACAGAATGCCAGAAGGGAAGGGGAAAGCCTAGCCTATTGAAGACTGGCATCTTCTGGAAACCACCATCTTGCAGCAATAGGAGGGAGTAGAGTAACATAAAGTAAAGTAGCAGTAGAGTTATCAACCTCGGCTAGAGATCCTTTCTCGACTCCCTGCGAGAAAGCAATCCCAGAGCCATACTATCCATTACTCATCAACATCCATTTCTCATCACAATGCATTTCTCATCACAAGTATCCAGTTCTAGTTGTATCGATCGGGATACAACTCCAAGTGTCCATTACCATAGCACATGCTATCGATAGATGTTTTCTTCCCTGTAGGGGTGCACCAACTTACCCACCACGCTCGATTAACTCCGGCCGGACACACTTTCCTGGATCATGCCCGGCCTCAGCCAAACAATACGCCGCAACCTGACCTAGGCTTAATAGAGAGGTCAGCACGCCGGACTAAACCTATGCCCCCAGGGTTCATGGGCCATCTCCCCGGAAACTCCTGCACGTTGCGAACGCGGCCGGTGAGCAGACCTAGCTACCTCCTTCAACAAGGCAGGAGCTTACGCAGTCCAACCCGGCGCGCGCCGCTTAGTCGCTGACGTCTATTAAGCTTCGGCTGATGTATACGACGTAGAACACCCATACTATGCCCATGTGATGGTTAGTGCTATCAGGCCAGAGGCCCCTCGAATCAAATATCCAAATCGTAGTGGATTAGGAGCACGCGGTAACGAGCAGAGACTCACGATCGATGTGACCCCGTTTGTCGGCGTTCTGGGAACGGGGGTCCCCAGACTTGCCTGCCTGCGGCCTGCGGCGTGGCTCGAGTGGGGGCCCAGCGCGGCCCATCTTCATCAACACGAGGCTCAAGACCCTCGCGAGGGGCCAAGCCTCGCGAGGCGGACGTCACGGCGCACCCTCAGGCACAACCTCGTCAGTCTGGCTCGCGAGGAGGCGGGGAGTTCAAGGCGGGGTACCTCGCGAGGTGCCTAAGACACAAGCCATGACGACACGGGGCACCAGGCGGGTGCCAGCGCGCGCAGCGTCCCTCTTTCCTCTTTGGTGCAAAGGGGGCAAGCGTATCAGCGGAGTACCGAGGCATCAGGCAAAGGTTGCCACTTCGGTGCAACGAGACCAAGGCCAGGAGGACTACAAGACGGAGGTCACCATGGAGCCCAGCGCGGCGTCATCACCAGAGCCTTTGGCAGGCGAAGACTGCTTTTGTCAGGATAGATGTACTCGCTGTCCCCCTTCAAATTAGCCCGCCATTGTTGGATCCCTTCCCGCTCAATATTTGGGGAGAGGACCAGGACCTCTATAAATTGGGGAAGCCACCCACATAGCAGGGGGTTCAGTTTTTGGGGGTTCAGTTTTTGGGTCGGTTGGTTCGTTTGGTTCACAAGTAGAGAGAGAGAGAGAGAAAGAGGGTGACTGAACTCTTCATAGCAGTTCATCACCACAGCCAAGAACAGACCCTCGCAAGGCTGTTCTTCCTTGTATTGTTCATCCTCACCAGCCCCAGGAGGCAATCCATCCACCACACACTGGAGTAGGGTATTACACCACATCGGTGGCCTGAACCAGTATAAATCTTGTGTCTTTCGTGCAACCCTTTTAGTAGTTTAGATCCCATTGCGACGTAGAGGTTGAAGGTGAGATTTCCGCACGCACCCCAGTGTTCGAACCTTAAGGGTCTGTCGGAACGCGAAATCCGACATTTGGCGCACCACGTAGGGGTGCGCCGGAATTCGTCTTCCACCGCTCCGCTCTCCTTCGACCGTCGCGTCCATGTCTGACGCTCGTCGAGCCCACGCCGAGCGCCGGGCCACCATCGCTTCTCGCGTCGCCCAGACGGCCCCGTTGGTGGGCGTCCTCGTCGTTCCCCGTCGCCCGCCGTCAACGCCGCCACCGGCCCGGCGGGGGGCGAGCAGCAGGCATCGTCTCAGCACCCGTCCGTGCGGCAAGACGGCCACACCGCCACTCCGTCACTCGCACCAGCTGGCTCTTCGTCCCGTGCGCTCCGTGCACCCTTGGAGGCTCGAGCTGCGCTCCTCGCGGCAAACGAGCTCCTGCGCTACCGTCCCGTCGACGACGTCTACGAAGAATGGCTCGACCGCGTCACCGAGCTTGTCCGTGCCGCAGGGGGCTCTTCTGCGCCGTCCGTCCCTATGCGCCGCACTCCGCCCCGCGCGGGCAACGAAGCTCCGAAGGTGCACCAGCCACCTCCTCTACAAGAAGATGCCGTGGCTCCAAGGCGACTGGCCCCTGTGCGGAACCCGCTCCGCCAGGCGCCATCGCAACAAGAGCGAAGCTACCAAGAAATCCCTTGCCCGCAGGGGGCTGCCCGGGCGCTCCCTGCTCCGGCACGCCGCGACCCTGCTCTAGCTCCGGCACATCAAGACCCCGCCCTGCTCCTAGCTGCAGCGCGTGGGGACCCTCAAGACCAAGCTATCCACCAACCGAGGCCTTTCGTGGCGACCGCGGGCTCCCACGCCTACACCACTGAGCTACGCAGCGTTGCGTGGCCCGGCAAGTTCAAGCCCGACCTGCCTCCTCGCTACGACGGCACAACTGACCCCGCGGAATTCCTCCAGCTCTATGAGCTGGGCATCGAGGCTGCCGGCGGGGATGAAAAGGCCATGGCAAACTGGTTCCCCATGGCGCTGAAGGAAGGGGCGCGAACCTGGCTCCTGAATCTGGCTCCAGGCACGATCTCCTCCTGGGACCAGATGCGCGCCCGCTTCATCGCCTACTTCCAAGGTACTCGCGACCGGCCGCCTGCCGTGAGCGACATGCGCCGCATCAAGCAACAACCCGGAGAGACCCTGCAAAAGTACATCTAGCGCTTCAACAGCGCGCGCCTCAAGATCCCCAGGGTGTCGGAGGAGGCCATCATCTCTGCCTTCTCTGATGGCGTGCGTGACGTCAAGATGAAGGAGGAACTGGCGATGCACGAAGACCTCTGCACCTCCCTGGAGCTGTTCAACTTGGCGAACAAGTGCGCCAGGGCTGAGGAGGGACATCTCTCCCTCCTCGAGTTGCCTGCCGCGGACCCAGAAGAAAAGAAGCCCAAGGCCAAGGACGTGAAGCGCAAGGGGGCTGCCATGCTCGCAGCCGAACCGGACACCAAGCGGGGCAAGGATCTGCCCGAACCTTCCAAAGGCAGCCGGTACTGTGTGTACCATGACCTCCACACCCATAACACCAATGAATGTTAAGAGCTCCGCGACATGCGAGAAGGAAGGATCGGCCGCCGCCCTGACCGTGTTGACCGGGGCTATGGCCGAGGAGGAGGAAGAAACCAAGGGCGCTGGGAAGACCACGGCCCGCGCCAGGGGTGGCGCGACCAGCCTTGCGAGGACCGCTGGCGGGACTTGCCTCGTGAGGGGGACTGGAGAGACCATCCTCGTGAGGACCGCCCTCATGGCAACGCAGGCCTACCTCCGCTGCCGCCTCCACCAAGAAGGAACGAAGACCGCCATCAAGACGAGGGGGCTGGGGGCTTCCAGGAGCCGCGCGCGATCGCCTGCATCCTGGGCGGAGCTCAAGCCCCAGCCTCCCAACGTATCTTCAAGCAGTTTGCCCGCGAAGTGAATGCAGTTCTCCCCAAGCTCGAAGCAACGCGCCCCCTGAGGTGGTCGACGTGCCCCATCACGTTCATCTCGGCAGACCAGCTCAAGTGCCCGGCCACTACAGGAGTCCTCCCGATGCTCTGCTCCCCAGTCATCAGCAACGTGCAGGTCACCAAGACCCTCATCGATGGTGGGGCAGGGCTCAGCGTCCTGTCCGTGGAAACATTCAACAACCTCCAAGTGCCCTATGACCAGCTTCAGCCAACCAGGCCTTTCTCCGGGATCCCCGATGGTTCCACAGTCCCGATCGGGCAGGTCCGCCTCCCTGTCACCTTCGGGGCCCGCAGCAACTACCGCACCGAGCTCATCGACTTCGACGTCGCCCACATCCGCCTGCCGTACAACGCCATCCTCGGGTACCCAGCGCTGGCCAAGTTCATGGCCGTGACCCATCACGGCTACAACGTCCTCAAGATGCCAGGAAGTGGCGACGTCATCACGGTGCCCTGTGAAGAGAGAGATGCACTGTGTTCCCTGGAGCGAGCCTTTCAGGCCGCGTCGCTAGAAGACCCAGATCGCGGAAGCAGGAGGCTTCCTGACACCACCCCCAAGAAGAAGAAGACGTCGTCAGGCTCAGCCCCTCAGGAGGCAAGCCCCTCAGGGCCCGTGCCCCCTCAGGAGGGCCCTCCATCCATCACATAGGAAAGCGCGCTCGGCGCCCACCTCAGGCAGGGCTCGGGGGCTCTCACCTGGAGGGCCACCGACCTAGCCAAGGTCATGAGGGAGGCGCTTGGGCACCATGTGGAGGTGTGCTTCGCAGCACGTTTCCCTCGAGAGGGAGCCAGGCGAGGAAGATCAGACCAGCAAGAGTTCATTGACGAGGCCATTCAAGAGCTGCAAGAGACAAGGATCATGAGATGTTGCCGCCGCTTGCCAGCCATGGCCCCACATCCAGGCGAGGATGGTGTGCTGCGCGTCTGCGTCGACGTACCAGGGCTCAACCAAATCGCCACAACAGAGCGCATCTGGCCCTCGCAAGTGGGGCACTGCGGAGGTCCACCCCACAGCTATGTTCGCATGCGTTACGGCCTGCTGAGCATGGCTGCGGCGTACCAGCGCCTCATGAGGGGCATCGTGGAGGCTCAGGAAGACAGGCGTTCCGCGGCTCTGGCGGAGGTGGAGACAGCTCACGAGGAGTCACCAGTGCCTCCGGAGCCTCCCGAGGCCCCAGGGCCTGGGGGCTCATGAGGATCGGCTTCTGCAGCCCGTCAAGTCTGCTGCACCGATGCCACTACGCCGACGACATCCTCAGGTGACATCTTTCAAGTTCCGTTCTCAGCAGGGAGCACCCTCCCAGGGTTGCATCACTCCCAGGCCGCGTGGGTCCGTCCCCGCGGCATGTATCTGCATTTACATTTCCGTCGTTAGTTTGCCTTGTTGGGGCACCCCTCGGGCTGCATCATCCCCAAGCTGTTCGGGCCAGACCCAGCGGCGTGTATCCCCCTAGTGTTTATTTCCAACTATGCATTGCCTATCACGCTTAGCTTCATGGAGCCTGTCCGCAACATATTCTCTTCCCATGTCGGCTACTTGCACGTTAAAGGGGGGGTGCCTGAGCATCACGACTCAGGGCTCTTACTGGCTCTCCAGCCCTCACCCTCTAGCCTTGTCCATGGCATCGCGACCTAGCATACCAGTGACGGCTGAGACAAGCTCGAGGGCCGGGACCCGAGGACGTAGAGTACCGGCATCTAACCAAATTTTGCAGGGACACATCTCAAGATATGGCCCAGTGCCGGGCGCAACCCGCCCAGAGGTAGGGCCTCGTGAGTCCCGCGCTGGCTCACGGGTGCCCAGATAGACCTCACCTAGCTCTACCGCGCCGGTCACATGTCAGGGCGGGGCTGTATACGCCCCGGGGGCTCCTCCCGGAGGGGAGCCCCCTCCCACGTACCAGTGGAAGCACCATGCTCCGTGCTGGCTGACGACACTGCCGAGGAGCGGCTATGCCCGTACACATACGGAAGCGCTATGCTCCGCGCTGGTGATAAACAACTGAGGGTGGCCTCCGGGCCACGTTAACCTCAGGGAGCCCAGAGCTCAGTGGCTGGCCTCATTGCAACGCCTCCTCCCGGGAGCGCCGCGCGAGGGGGCTGGGCACGGGGGCTACGGCTGGGTCACGCCTAGACGTACGCCGCCCAGCCAGGCCCCTCGGGCCTGGTTCACCACGCGTCTCTCCCCAAGCGGAGCCAAGGTACGAAGGCCATTTGCGCGTCAAGGGGGACCCCTGGGCATCGCGACCCAAGGGCCTAACTGGTCCCGTAGCCCCTCACTCCTTAGTTCCGAAAGGCTACGCTGGGTGAGGTACGCGCGGGGCCGGGCTCTGCAGACGTAGAACGGTAGCCACGCTTACATCTCGCCTCATCACCCGCTGTTCGCGCGTCAAGGGGGACTCCTGAGCATCGTGACTTAGGAGCCTAACTGGCTCCGTAGCCCCTCACTCCTTAGTTCCGAAAGGCTATGCTGGGTGAGGTACGCGCGGGGTCGGGCTCTGCAGACGTAGAACGGAAAACATGCCTACATCACGCTTCCCTACTTGTTGTTCGAGCGCCAAAGGGGACTCCTGAGCATCGCGACTCAGGAGCCTAACTTGTCACGTGGCCCCTCACTCCTTCGGCCCCGTCCTAGTTTCTGGTCGGGGCTGATGCTGGGTGAGGCATGCGCGGGGCCGGGCCCTGCCGGCGTAGAACACAAGCAAGTAGGGAAGAAAAGCATAAAATCCAAGGAACTTAAAAGCAAATATTACAGTCCATACTGTCAATCTCAATGCCAAACGCAAGTTTAAATGCCTCCCCGAGGCATGATGCATGTGCAGGAACCTAAAGAAGAGCAGGGATGGGATGGAGTCACTCGTCGGCGCTGGTTCCGCCTAGTGGGACAGCAAGGTCGGCAGCGCCTTGCTTCGGCCTGGTGTTGAAGGCCCGGAACTTCTCCAGCAGCGCCTCCGCGCGCCCCTTCACGGCTTCGACAGCGGTAGCAGCACCCTCGCCGCTCACCGGCTCCAGCAGGGCGTCGAGGTCGGTGTTGGGATCGTGGAGGTAGACGTGGGCGAAGACCCGTGTCAGCGCGGCAGAAGACATGACGTGCGCCTCGGCCTCGGCCGCGGGGCCGATGCCGAGGACGACGTCCTCTAGAGCCTTGACCAGGAAGGGAAGCAACTTGGCGGGGCCATCCTCGTCACCAACAAGCGGGCTGTCCAAGCCGCTCTCGTAAAGCATCTTCAGCGAAGCGCGAGCGTCCTTCTCCATGTCCGCGAAGGCCACGCGGTCTTCGGCGAGGACCTGTGCCTTGGCGTCCAGCTCGGCCTTCGTCACCTCCAGCTCCTGCTTCCACACGCCTAGACGTTCGTGGCGCTTCTTGAGCTTGGCCTCCGAGTCCACGAGCGCCGCCTCACGCGCCTTCGCCCCCCTCTCCTGCTCTTGGCGAAGGCGAACCTCCTCTGCAAGTTGGCCCCGCAGGCCTTGCAGCTCGTCCTCCAGCGCCTTGCAGCGGTCGCGGGCCTTGACCGCCTCCCACAGGGCCGCATCACGAGCAATCTTCGCCTCAAGGACGGCCTGCTTCTCCTCGTCGCAGGCCGTCGAAGCCTGAACCAGCGCCGCCCGGATCGAAGCATCAGAGCGAATCCACCCCGAAGCCAGTTCCAGACGCCCGGCCACCAGGCGAGGGTCGGCGCTGAGAAGGTCCTGGCGCAGCCGGTCCAGTTCAGCAGCAGCATGCTCCAAGACGGAGGAAGAAGACGGAGGAGCCTCGGCGCGCTCCAGGATGACAGGAGGAGCTGAGGGAGCCGTGGCCAGCAAAACGGGAGGAGAAGGTGGCGGCGGCAAGGCTGCCGAATCCCGAGCCAGCGTTCGCTGCGTCTCCCCAGCCGTGGCAGTGGCGCCAGACGAGGACACCTCAGGAGTCACCTGGGCCATGGGGGCTGAGCTCGCCCCCGCCAGAATGGCCAGACCCCCTGAGGGCGACCGACCAGGAGAAGCCCATGCACTGCGATCGCCCCCTTTCACAGGCGGGGGCGCTGCCGCGGATGGAGCCTCAGGAGCCTGTTTCAGTTTCTTCGCTGAAGGCGCCCGCCTACTCAAGAGAAGCAATCATCAGGCCTCATCGGCAGAATGAGAAATAAGAGAACAAGGATCAAGCGCTTACGGGTCATCGCCGGTGAGCTCGGGCAGCTTTCGGCCCAACTTCAAGCCAAACAGCCGGCTGGAAGGGTCGACCTTGGGAGTAGAAGGCGCGGCAGCGGACTGCCCCGGGGTAGGGGCAGGCCCGCAGGGGACCAGCCCGGTCCTGTCCTTCTTCGGGATCACAGGCGAGCTCCCACTACCCAGCACATCATCGTCGTCATCATCATCATCATCGCTCGGCGATAGGCGGAGAGTACGGGGCGAGCGCCGAGGGAAGGGAGCCCTCGACTCTCCATCAGTCGCCCCGGAGTCGGGCCCCTCTCCCCGCTCCTCTTCGCCCTCCTCCTCGCTGGAATCGCTGGATGGCACGTCCACCAGTCCTTCAGAAGGCGCCACGGGCACGAGCCCGACCCCGTTGAAAACGGGCATGGACTTCACCACCTGCTCCCAGTCGTTGTGAAGAAATAAGGGCTCAGGAGCGCCCTCCAACCTTGCCGCCGTGCTCCCGACCAGAGATTGAAGAACCGCGTCCACGTTCTCTTCGTCCACAGGCACGGGGCTCGGATGAGGCCTCCACATCGGAGAAGAGTACTACCGGAGTGGAGCCAGCTGCTGCTCCAAGAACTCCCTCAACAGTGACGCGCCAGTCAACTTCACCGTCACCATGTTGGCTGGCCTCAAGTCCGCATCCGTCTTCTCCAACACCGGCTTCGCCCGGGGATCCGCGAGCTCCTCCCGGCACCAGTCACTGGCGCTCACGGCCTGCTCCTTGGGCAGGATCAGCCGAGGGTGGACGCGCCCGACGTCAACCAAGACCCACTTGCTCCGGAAGCCATCAACCGTCTTCCTAGGATTCGAGATGGTAATGGTGCTTCCATGCGTGACGAAGCTCGCGCACGCGGAAGGAGAGTTGCCAGTAATCCGGAGGTAGAAGTAGTGGCGCAGCAAGGCCACCGAGGGCTGCACCCCCACGTGGGCCTCGCAGTAGTAAGCGAAGATCGCCAGGAGAAGGACAGATTTGGGGTGGAGATGCAGAGCCAGCAAGTTGTAATGGCGGAGGACAGAAAAGGACAGATTTGGGGTGGAGACGCACAGCTGGGTAAAGGTGGCCTTGGACACAGTCGGCGGGTCCAGAGCAGGGGAATACCAAGCTTCGGTCGGAGGCTTGCGAGGCGCCATGGCTTCCTAGGTCGCGCAACCGGAGTAGATCTGGAAGTTTGGAGGAAGAAAGGGGAGGCGCAAGAAAGGGGATCTGAGCAGCAACCGGAGAAAGCAAGGCGAAGTCTGGGAAGATGCCTCTCCCCTGTCAACCTGCGTGGTTGCTAAGGCATCACGTCCAATCAACCGCCACGCGGCGTCCGAGGCTGCAGGCTGTTAGGGCCCGCGGCGCTTCGCCCTTACCCTTTCGCCTCTCGGCACGGCCAAGTCCATGCGCACCTTGGGCCTGGGGGCTACTGTCGGTGTTCTGGGAACGGGGGTCCCCAGACTTGCCTGCCTGCGGCCTGCGACGTGGCTCGAGTGGGGGCCCAGCGCTGCCCATCTTCATCAACACAAGGCTCAAGACCCTCGCGAGAGGCCAAGCCTCGCGAGGCGGACGACACGGCGCACCCTCAGGCATAGCCTCGTCAGGCTGGGTCGCGAGGAGGCGGGGAGTTCAAGGCGGGGTACCTCGCGAGGTGCCTATGACGCAAGCCATGACGACACGGGGCACCAGGCGGGTGCCAGCGCGCGCAGCGTCCCTCTTTCCTCTTTGGTGCAAAGGGGGCAAGCGTATCAGCGGAGTACCGAGGCATCAGGCAAAGGTTGCCACTTCGGTGCAACGAGACCAAGGCCAGGAGAACTACGAGACGGAGGTCACCATGGAGCCCAGCGCGGCGTCATCACCAGAGCCTTTGGCAGGCGAAGACTGCTTTTGTCAGGATAGATATACTCGTTGTCCCCCTTCAAATTAGCCCGCCATTGTTGGATCCCTTCCCGTTCAATATTTGGGGAGAGGACCAGGGCCTCTATAGATAGGGCTAGCCACCCGAATAGCAGGGGGTTTGGTTTTTGGGGGTTCGGTTTTTGGGTCGGTTGGTTCATTTGGTTCACAAGTAGAGAGAGAGAGAGAAAGAGGGTGACTGAACTCTTCACAGCAGTTCATCACCACGGCCAAGAACATACCCTCGCGAGGCTGTTCTTCCTTCTATTGTTCATCCTCACCAGCCCCAGGAGGCAATCCATCCACCACACACTAGAGTAGGGTATTACACCACATCGGTGGCCCGAACCAGTATAAATCTTGTGTCTTTCATGCAGCCCTTTTAGTAGTTTAGATCCCATTGAGACGGAGAGGTTGAAGGTGAGATTTCCGCGCGCACCCCAGTGTTCGAACCTTAAGGGTCTGCCGGAACCCAAAATCCGACACCGTCGCCCCGTCTCGAGTACTTGCGGCAAGGGCTAAGAATGCCCGGCCACGCCTCGTAAGTATCTCGCGCGCACCTTCCAAGTCAACCCGACTCCACATCACTCGCTATTAAGCTCGCGCGGGTACCCCTCAGGGATGACCCGTCTTTAGTAACATGGTTCAGCGTAAAGCCATAGTAACCGTAGTAACTGTGTGTCTAACACCAAGGGGAATACCCGAGGAATCACCCCTGGTGAATTCCACTCGATGTTATCATCAAGGTGAACGTAAGAGGATCCACCCTCGAGGTCCACACTTGAGGGTTTGCACGACAGAGCCGTAATGGAAGTGGTTAAGGAGGAAATCACCCTCGATGACCACGACCGAATAGCTACACTACAGAGGTCTCATCACGAGTGATGTATGAGGTTCCATCCTCGGCACTCGATGGTAACTCTACAGAGTCATACAACTAGGGGGGGTGATGTGTGGTGTTGGGGCCTGGTCTTCGATCCCGTTAATCGGGTCATCAAACATAAAGCAGGGCAACTGGGACAAGGTGGGGGTCACTGATGGATCACTAACCAACCTATACTAGGTATTTTAGGATAAGTAGGTAAGGTATGAAAATAGGTAAGAACAACAGGCTATGCATCAGAGTAGGATCATACAGAAAGCAGTAGCAGTTCTAATGCAAGAATGAGAGGGAAAGAAATGGGCGATATCGGAATGCTCAAGGGGGGTTTGCTTGCCTGGTTGCTCTGGCAAGGAGGGGTTGTCGTCGACGTAGTCGATCATAGGGGCAACATCAGTCTCGGGGTCTACCGGAGAGAAGAGGGGGAAGAAACAGTAAATACAGATTAAACAATGCATCACAAGGCATAACATGACGATAGGCAGAGCTAGGGTTACCCTAACATAGTACTACACGTTGCAGACGGAGGGGATAAATATCCGAGGATGAATTCCCGGAGTTAGCCGGATTCCGGATAGATGAAAGAGAGGGCACGGTTCCATGTTCAGCATGCTAGGGGCATGTGACAGGTGAAAGGACCGCACATTTGGATTCGTTGGAATTTTCTGAGCAACTTTCATGTAGAAAACATTTTCATCGGAGTTACAGATTATTTTCTATGAATTTCTAAAGATTTTCTTATTTTCTGGATTTATTTTATTTACAGAAAATTATATATGATGTCAGCATGATGTCACCGTGACATCAGCAGGTCAACAGACGGCTGACTAGGTCAAACCTGACATGTGGGTCTAGTGGGACCCGTGGGTCTAGTGGGACCCACATGTCAGCCTCTGTGACTTTAACAGTGTTAATTTAGACTAACAGAGGGTTAATTTGAGGGTGGGCCCCCTTGTCAGTGTCTCATTTAGTTAACTAATTAGTTTTCATTTACTAAATGTTTTAGTTAATTAACTGGGTGGTGGGGCCCGCATGTCAGAGACACTGGGCTACCATGTCAGCAGTTGACTGGGTCAACCCAGTCAACTGGGACCCGCGGGGCCCACTGGCAGTGGCTCTGGGGTGGCCCCAGGCCAGCCACGTCAGAGGTGGCCGGCAGCTCGACGCCGGCGACGCCAAAATGCGGCGGAGGGCCTCGGGCCTCGTCAGATTTTGCCTACAGGCGAGCATTTCGCACGCGCTAGGGTGCGTTCGAACATGCGGAGCAGCGCGCGTCGAACTGCAGTGGTGGCCCAGCCGGAAAACGCCGGTGACGGCGACGGCAAGCGGCGGAGGCGGCGCTGGAGTTCGGGCACGAGCGGATTCAGCGTTAGAGCGCGCGAGCGGCTAAACTAACTAACTAGGCGGGGTCTACGGCGCTCCAGGAGCTCGTCAGAGCTACTAGCTCGAGCGGAGGAGCTCGGTGGCGAGCCCTACGACGGCAATGGCGGAGGGCGGAGCTCGGCTTGCGGGCGAGCTAGCTACGGTGAAAAGCACGACGCGAGGAGATGAAAGGAGGTAGGGAGGAGCTCACCGTGCGCCCAAGAAAGGCCCGTGCGAGCATAGGAGCAGCAGCATTGGACGGAGATGATGGTGGGCGCCAACAACCGAGAAGGAGAGGTGAGGTCGATCCCGAGCGTGCGGTCGTTCCCAAGCTTGATGATGAGGTGTAGTTGAGGCAGCCGAGCGAGGCGGAGCGGTAGGGCCCATCGCGAGGCGATCGTGAGGCGGTGGCCGCGGGATAGACGGCGGCGCGTCGACGACCGCGCACAGGCGAACGAGATAGAGAAGAAGAGGGGTGAACGAGGGAGAGCGAGGAGGGGGGAATGGGTGAGGAGGCCAGGGGGAGGAGAGGTGGATCTTTATCCACCTGAGGCGCCTGTAGCGGCGAGGTCGGCGAGGTGGGTTCGGCGGTGACGGCGGGCGTGCCTCGGTCGCTTGAACAGAGAACAGGGGGGAGGAGGAGGCCGTGGGGGCTGGGCTCTAGGCACTGTGCACTTAGGCCAGTGCACAGTGGCCTTTTTTTATTTTCTTTTTACAGAAAGGGGGTTTAGTAATGTTTTGAGCTTCCATAAGATTTTGCAAAATGTGAAACTTGGTCAGATAATTACTTTGCAATATCCAGCACTACCACAAAAAGTTTGGGCAATTTTGGAGTTCATTTGAATTTACACAATAAGGAAAAGGCATTTTAAAGGCTATTTTTGCTCTGTTAAAATGCATTAGGCCCATTTAGAGTTGATGATGATGTTGTGTTCCTTAACAAATAATTGTTATGGAAATTTTGACAAATGATGAACATTTTTCCAGCAACTTTTGAGCAACTTCAAACTTCACTTCAATTTTAATTGACTGGAATTTCAAATGGGATATTGAACAAAGGTGATTAAGCACTGTTTGGAAAAATGATTAGTTTAATCACTGAGGGTTGCTGTAGCATGACACTGGGGGTGTTACAAAACTCCTCCACTACAAGAAATCTCGTCCCGAGATTTAAGGGGTGGAGTAAGGGGGAAAGAGTTGGCTACGAAATTATAACGAGTCTTCACGGTCTTCGTTGCTCTCCTCGAAGAGGTCAGTCCCTTTCGTTGATGTCTTTATTTCTCTACTCCAGGTCATCAAGATGAAATCATCACCCTTACTTCGGGGTCTTCATCATACGTACGTATACGTAAGGGGGAGCTCGGCAACGATAGAATGCTATAAGGGTAATCATATGGGGTTAACCCATGAATGAACATATGAGTATCTCTCGAGTTGGAACTCTAGAAATACCTCGAGAGAATTAAAGTAGGCATGAGAATTTTTAAGCATTACGGAAATGTTCGATGCCTGAAACAATGTGTGAGAGGGGTTCAGAGCAACGGAATAAATATAACGTCTGACACCGGAGTAGAATAATTGAGGGAAGGTGGCTCATAAATTACATATGAAGCCAAGTTGAAAGTATACTTTAGAATCAAGGTTGTAGAAGAGAGTCAGGTTTCGATCCTGTGGAACTGTGGGTTATGGGCCCACCAGGTGGGTTTAAAGTAGAAAGGGGGCCAATAGCAAGGCATGGCAGATGATAGACTGTCAATTATGTGCCAACAACGTTGGTACCAAGGGCGAGGGACGAAGAGAACAACTTTCCTGCTCGTTGAAACGAGGAGGACCAATAGGCAAAGTTCTCGTCCATCGGTGGTTACCGAAATGTCATGAACAATAGTAACAGGGTATTACTGACAAATTGTACACCGAGGTGTTTACATAAGTAGGAGATTATCTCTACTGAGATAAGTTAGTTTACCGGAAAGGTTAAACAAAAGAATGGAAAGGAAAATATGATTAGTATATTAATCAGAACAATGGAAAGGAAATTGTGTTTAAACACAATTATTAGGAGTATATCCTTCCCAAGGACAAACGGAGGATGATATCCATGAAAGGATAGTGAGTAGATAACCAATTAGGTAAAGGGAAAGAAATTACATGACATTACCCATACCATGGTGTTTGGATAATTGATAAAGAAAATTTAGTATCGTGCTTCAAATGTTCTCATTGGAGATCGGACTACCACAGACATGCTTCGAGATAGCATTGACATGGCTTCAAGCAAAGGTCAGACTTTGGATACACAAAGGATCCATCGGAACAACTTATAAAATAAGTCATACAATTCCAGCAAAAAGGATGATTTTGTGGCCGATGGGCTCAGGAACAATTCATCAAGGGGCAAGGATGGTATTTCTCATCATGAATTTGATTGATATCCTGGAACAGCTTAGAATGTTGGTGATGATCACGACACATTTGTCGAGAGATTTCATGAAGATGTAATCGATCGGCGATGACATCAAGTCAAAGGAATGCTGAAGCGAAAGGTTATTGGTACCAAGGGTACGACACAAACTCGAAATCAAGCTTGTTGTTCATGGTGAAATGGTATGACGAGGAAGACCGACATAAGCTTAGCTCGTCATCGAAAAACCTGCGCCAGGAAGGACCAGGTAGCACCGTTAAATTTTTCCACGATAATGATATAGCCGATCAGGCTCGGAATGATGTGATGGGGTATAAAGCTTCCTAGTATCCAGTACTAGGTGTAATGCCAAAAGGTACATCAGAGTAGAGATTGGACGGGGGAAATGATTTGTAGAGGATAAGTAATTTTAACTTACCCAGTGAATGAGATCAAGGAGGAAATATGGTCGAGACCATAACTGCAAGGGATCCAATTTACGATACCGGAAGAATTATTCAAATGATTAAATATCCTTGCAAGAAGCTTTCAAGATAAGTTCCACACCGTGTCCGTGGGCATGACCACAAAGGTTCAGGGTCGACTCCCACTTCTACAATGCATAATCTTTCATTTTACTTCTCGCTCTAGGTGAAGTTGTAGTATTGAAATTTTATCTGACGAAAAGTCAGTAGAGTATAACTCGTATAACTTTCGAGTTCACACAGCTTTGGGAAGGCATAGGTTCAACCCATCGGGGCATCTTAGGAACATATATCATAAATTTCGAGAGTAAGTAACACAAGCTCGGTAGTAGAGCATGCTTGAGAAAGCGGAGGATACAACTTACCAAAGGCATTATGTATCCAACGAAAAGGCTACAAGGTTACTGAATATGAAGGACGTTGTCGGATAAAATACGAAAAAGGGGTCTGGTGGTCCACAAGGGATCCGATGTGAGCATCGGTACTCTACCAAAGGAAGAAGGAATGCAAGTGCATCGGATTATAGAAACAACTGACTAACTCAAAGCTCAAATGCAAAGGAATTATGAATTCCAAGACAAGGGATCAGAAGGAATGCTCTGATTAGTGATTGATAAGTTGAATAGCCTTAGGGGTACAATTGATGGCAATATGATTGATCGAGAATTAGCACATGTTAGAATGATGTCTGAGCCGGAAGGATGAATTCTAGGATCTGATTGAGGATTGCGAGCATTCGCAACATATTGTATCGACGGACTCAAAATAATGACAAAGGCTGACAATAAGATTACTAGACTTATGGTATTAACCATAATGCAAGCAAGCAAGAAATCCAAGAACAATAGGCTGTTGAGGATTTTCACAAGAACGAATGGTATTACAAAGACTTATGTGAAGTACAAGAATCAACTGAGGATGAGGCGGATACTTGATAGGTACACAAAGTTATCCGTAGGGGTATTCAGACGACAAGGAACTGCAAGGCAGTAAGCTCAAAGGATTCTCAGAAAAAGGAGAGTAGTTCAGGGCATCTTGTAATAACAAGATCGATGGGATAGAATGTAAGATTGGTAAGTGTGTGTAGTTATCCTTCATAAGGATATTTCGGTGGTAAGGAATTGCAAAAGGCAACATGCACAAAGTCTCAAGAGAATATCGTAGAGTAACTTCGGAATCTTCTAATGCCGCAGGCGATCATCTGAAATAAGAGGCTCTCC
Organism: Triticum monococcum; assembly: GCA_034509565.1. Classification (NCBI taxonomy): domain Eukaryota; kingdom Viridiplantae; phylum Streptophyta; class Magnoliopsida; order Poales; family Poaceae; genus Triticum; species Triticum monococcum. The sequence goes on from CM067847.1 coordinate 579,080,546, forward strand.
GGGTGGATGTGATCACGAGATCCTAATGTTCGAGTTAGTAAAACCATTTAACCCAAATAGAAGAGAGATCAGAGTCCCAAAGTATAGACAAGGAATAAAAGATCATAATACCACCCAAACGGCGATGTGGGCCCGTAAGACACACAGCCATGTTAGTAAAAGTTTTTGTAGTGACTAGACTCAACTTTGGCCAAGGAGTTGGAAATGGGGCTACCTACAGGCAGTCGGCTCTGATACCAACTTGTGACGCCCTCGATTCAATCATACACTAATCAGACACGCAAATGTGTACGAACAAGATCAAGGACTCACGTGAAGATATCACAACACAACTCTAGACACAAAATAGATAATACAAGCTTTATATTACAATGCCAGGGGCCTCGAGGGCTCGAATACATAAGCTCGCATACACAAGAGTCAGCGGAAGCAACAATATCTGAGTACATACATGAGTTAAACAAGATTGCCTTAAGAAGGCTAGCACAAAAGCAACAATGTTTGAAAAGGCAAGGCCTCCTGCCTGGGAGCCTCCTAACTACTCCTAGTCGACGGAGGTCTTCACGTAGTAGTAGGCATCCTCCGGGTAGTAGTAGTCATCAGTGGCGTCGTCTGGCTCCTGGGCTCCGTCATCTTGTCGCAACAATTGGGTATGGGGAAAAGAAGTAGCAAAGCAACCGTGAGTACTCATCCAAAGTACTCGCAAGACTTACATCAGATCTAAACTAAGTATGCATCTCTATCAAAGGAATGGGTTGTATCTGTGGACTAAACTGCAGAATGCCAGAAGGGAAGGGGAAAGCCTAGCCTATCGAAGACTAGCATCTTCTGGAAACCACCATCTTGCAGCAACAGGAGGGAGTAGAGTAACATAAAGTAAAGTAGCAGTAGAGTTATCAACCTCGGCTAGAGATCCTTTCTCGACTCCCTGCGAGAAAGCAATCCCAGAGCCATACTATCCATTACTCATCACCATCCATTTCTCATCACAATCCATTTCTCATCGCAAGTATCCAGTTCTAGTTCTAACGATCGGGGTACAACTCCAAGTGTCCGTTACCGTAGGACAGGCTATCCATAGATGTTTTCTTCCCTGCAGGGGTGCACCAACTTACCCACCACACTCGATTAAATCCGGCTGGACACACTTTCCTGGGTCATGCCCGGCCTCGGCCAAAAAATACGCCGCAACCCGACCTAGGCTTAATAGAGAGGTCAGCACACCTGACTAAACCTATGCCCCCAGGGGTCATGGGCCATCTCCCCGGAAACTCCTGCACGTTGCGAACGCGGCCGGTGAGCAGACCTAGCTACCTCCTTCAATAAGGCAGGACCTTACGCAGTCAAACCCGGCACGCGCCGCTCAGTCGCTGACGTCTATTAAGCTTCGCCTGATGTATACAACGCATAACACCCATACTATGCCCATGTGATGGTTAGTGCTGTCAGGCCAGAGGCTCCTCAGATCAAATATCCAAATCGAAGTGGATTAAGAGCACGCAGTAACGACCTGAGGCTCACGATCGATGTGACCCCGTTGCCCCATCTCGAGTACTTGCGGCAAGGGCTAAGAATGCCCGGCCACACCTCGTAAGTATCTCGCGGGCACCTTCCAGGTCAACCCGACTCCACATCACTCGCTATTAAGCTCGCGCAGGTACCCCTCAGGGATGACCCGTCTTCGGTAACATGGTTCAGTGTAAAGCCATAGTAACCATAGTAACTGTGTGTCTAACACCAAGGGGAATACCCGAGGAATTACCCCCGGTGAATTCCACTCGATGTTATTATCAAGGTGAACGTAAGAGGATCCACTCTCGAGGTCCACACTTGAGGGGTTGCACGACAGGGCCGTAACGGAAGTGGTTAAGGAGGAAATCACCCTCGATGACCACGACCGAATAGCTACACTACAAAGGTCTCACCAGGAGTGAAGTATGAGGTTCCACCCTCGGCACTCGATGGTAACTCTACAGAGTCATACAACTAGGGGGTGATGTGCGGTGTCGGGGCCTGGTCTTCGATCTCGTTGATCGGGTCATCGAACATAAAGTGGGGCAACTCGGACAAGGTGGGGGTCACTGATGGATCACTAACCAACCTATACTAAGCAGTTTAGGATAAGTAGGTAAGGTATGAAAATAGGTAACAACAACAGGCTATGCATCAGAGTAGGATCATACAAAAAGCAGTAGCAGTTCTAATGCAAGAATGAGAGGGAAAGAAATGGGCGATATCGGAATGCTCAAGGGGGGTTTGCTTGCCTGGTTGCTCTGGCAAGGAGGGGTCGTCGTCGATGTAGTCGATCATAGGGGCAACATCAGTCTCAGGGTCTACCAAAGAGGGGGAAGAAACTATAAATATTGAGCAAACAATGGATCACAAGGCATAACATGACGATAGGCAAAGCTAGGGTTGCACTAACGTAGTACTACATGTTGCAGACGGAGGGGATAAACATCCGAGGATGAATTCCCGGCGTTAGGCGGATTCCATACAAATTAAAGAGAGGGGATGGTTCCATGTTCAGCATGCTAGGGGCATGTGACAGGTGAAAGGACCGCGCATTTGGATTCGTTGGAATTTTCTAAGCAACTTTCATGTAGAAAACATTTTTATCGGAGTTACGGATTATTTTCTATGAATTTCTAAAGATTTTCTTATTTTCTGGATTTATTTTATTTACAGAAAATGATATATGACGTCGGCATGATGTCACCGTGACGGTAGTCTCCAGCAGGTTAACAGACGGCTGACCAGGTCAAACCTAACATGTGGGTCTAGTGGGACCCACATGTCAGCCTCTATGACTTTAACAGTGTTAATTTAGACTAACAGAGGGTTAATTAGAGGGTGGGCCCCCTTGTCAGTGTTCTCATTTAGTTAACTAATTAGTTTTCATTTACTAAACATTTTAGTTAATTAACTGGGTGGTGGGGCCCGCATGTCAGAGACACTGGGCTGCCACATCAGTAGTTGACTGGGTCAACCCAGTCAACTAGGACCCGCGGGGCCCACTGGCAGTGGCACTGGGGTGGCCCCAGGCCAGCCACGTCGATGGTGGCCGGCGGCTCGACGCCGGCGACGCCAAAATGCGGTGGAGGGCCTCGGGCCTTGTCGGATTTTGCCTACAGGCTAGCATTTCGCGCGCTAGGGTGCGTTCGAACGAGCGGAGCAGCATGCGTCAAACTGTGGTGGTGGCCCGGCCGGAAAAGGCCGGTGACGGCGACGGCAAGCGGCGGAGGCGGCGCCAGAGTTCGGGCACGAGCGGATTCAGCATTACAGCGCGCGAGCGGCCAAAGTAACTAACTAGGCGGGGTCTACGGCGCTCCAGGAGCTCGTCGGAGCTACTATCTCGAGCGAGGAGCTCGGTGGGGCACGGCGCGAGGGGCTCGGATTCAGCGTTACGGCGGAGCTCAGCTTGCGGGCGAGCTAGCTACGGTGAAAAGCACGGCGCGAGGAGAGGAAAGGAGGAAGGGAGGAGCTCACCGTGCGACCAAGAAAGGCCGGTGCGATCTTACGAGTAGCAGCATTGGACGGAGACGACGGCGGGCGCCAGCCACCGAGAATGAGAGGTGAGGTCGATCCCAAGCGTGCGGTCGTTCCCGAGCTCCATGACGAGGTGTAGTCGAGGCAGCCGAGCGAGGCGGAGCGGTAGGGCGCGTCGGCGAGGCGATCGGGAGGCGGTGGCCCCGTGATCGACGGCGATGCGTCGACGACCGCGCACGGGCGAACGAGACAGAGAAGAAGAGGGGTGAACAAGGGAGAGAGAGGAGGGGGGAATGGGTGAGGAGGCCAGGGGGAGGAGAGGTGGATCTTTATCCACCCGCGGCACTTGTAACGGCGAGGTCAGCGAGGTTGGTTCGGCGGCGACGGCGGGCGTGCCTCGGTCGCTTGAACAGAGAACAGGGGGAGGAGGAGGAGGCCGTGGTGGGCTGGGCTCTAGGCACTGTGCACTTAGGCCAGTGCACAGTGGCCTTTTTTTATTTTCTTTTTACATAAATGGGGTTTATTAATATTTTGAGCTTCCATAAGATTTTGCAAAATGTGAAACTTGGTCACATAATTACTTTGCAATATCCAGCACTGCCACAAAAAGTTTGGGCATTTTTGGAGTTCATTTGAATTTACACAATAAGGAAAAGGGCATTTTAAAGGCTATTTTTGCTCTGTTAAAATGCATTAGGCCCATTTAGAGTTGATGATGATGTTGTGTTCCTTAACAAATAATTGTTATGGAATTTTTGACAAATGATGAACATTTTTCCAGCAACTTTTGAGCAACTTCAAACTTCACTTGAATTTGAATTGACTGGAATTTCAAATTGGATATTGAACAAAGGTGATTAAGCATTGTTTGGAAAAATGATTAGTTTAATCAAAGAGGATTACTGTAGCATGACACTGGGGGTGTTACAAAATCGAAGCCATCATAATCACAAATGCTCCATCGTGGGAGGACTCATCTCCATCATCATCTTCACCAACACCATCTCATTGCCAAACCCTAGTTCTTCCCTTGCTTTCAATTTTTTTATCAAACCTCAGATTGGTACTTGGGGTGCTAGTCGTGTTCATTACATCTTGTAGTTGATGCTAGTTGGTTTACTTAGTGGAAGATTATATGTTTAGATTGTTAATCACTTATTTATCTCCTCTGATCATGAACATGAATAGGACTTGTGAGTAGTTCCGTTTGTTCTTGAGGACATGGGAGAAGTCTTGTTACAATTAATCATGTGAAGTTGGGATTTGTTTAATGTTTTGATGACATGTTGTGTTGTTCTTCCTCTAGTGGTGTTGTTTGAACGTCAACTACACGACACTTCACCATGTTTGAGCCTACGGGAAGGCATTCTGGAATTAGTTTGTAGAGGATGGGTTCTGGGAGTGACAGAAACCTAAACTCCAGTTTATGAGTTGTTTCGTAAGGGGCTGTTTTGGATCCATATGTTTCATGCTATGGTTAGATTTATCTTAATTCTTCTCTTGTAGTTGCATATGCTTGCAAGATGGGGTAATCATAAGTGGGTTGCTTTTCAAGTAAAAACAACACCTTAGCTCCGGTCCACGAACATGACAACTTATCGAAGCAGTGAATGCGAGTCAAAGAATCGTGGTGAAAGTAAATAGATGAAATTCCCGTGTGTCCTCCAGAACACTTTAGTCGCTATAAGAAGTACTTCCAGCATGTCCTTAGCAATAATAAGGATTGTGCCAAGTTGCTGCACCTTGCTACTTTGGTTATTTGTTACTTTTTATGAATTATGTTGCTATCAAACAATCTGTCACAACTACTCTACGACATTTGCAGAGAATACCTTGCTGAAAACTGCTTATTGATTCCTTCTGCTCCTCGTTGTGTTCGACAGTCTTACTTATCGAAAGGACTATGATTGCTCACCTATACTTGCGGGTCATCAACTAACGGGTGTGTCTGAGGCATTACAAGTTGGTGTCAGGTCTGACCCTTGGGGTTACACGAATGTTTGTGGGTCAGTTGCGCAGTCGTCTTGTGCATGACTTTTGTGGGCTATCATGGCACAAGATATGACACATGTACCGTACTAGACGCACAGATGTGTGCCAAGAGGAAACGTTCATGTGGGCCACTGAGGACGTTGGTTCCTTTGAGTAGGGGTGTATGTGAGAGCCTAGCTTAATTGGGATGATAGACTACTCATATCAATATGGAATTGCTTCTTTTTCGGGAGCCCAATCGAATAGAACTCCAAAGTTAAACATGCTCATCCGGAGCAATTTCAGGATCGGTGACCTATTGGGAGGTTGGTCCCAAGCGTGCACGAGTGAGGACAAAGTGTATAGGAAAGGCTAGTGTTGATCTGTGGGGTCTGTCTAGTTCCCGCTAGGAGTAACGGTCAATAACCGCTGGATGTGTCCGTGTCGTTACACTCCTGGCAAGTTCGTGGGCTTCCAAGGAAATATGTTCCAATTAGCCCGAAGGAACGCAAGGAGGTCGGCCTCGTGTTCCTCTGACATGTCTCTTCCAATTATCACGGTTTTCTTCATGTCCTTCGGGTGCGCCTGGAATTTTTTGGTGTCTTTGGTTGTCTAGCACATATGGCCCGACCTTGGTTTGGCCGAGAGAGTTGTTGTCGAGGTGTCTACGAAGCGATTGATTTGTTCGAAGTCTGCAGAGGCTAGGGTATATCCTCAGTGCGCTCTACAATGGCGACGTCAGCCTCGAGTGCCCTCTCTAGGCTGCCACGAGGTATGATCGTGTTGTTTGGGCCAACTATCTTTAGTTGTAAATATACATAGGATGGTATTTCCATGAATCGAGCATACATCGTCCTGTTGAGGATTACATTGTAGCTAGTACTGAATGGGGCAAACTTGAGGGAGTCCTGGGTTAGGGGGTCCTTGGACAGCCGGACTATATACTTTGGCCGGACTATTGGACTATGCAGATACTCGATTGAAGACTTCGTCCCGTGTCCGGGTGGGACTCTCCTTTGCATGGAAGGCAAGCTTGGAAATTCGGATATGTAGATCTCCTCCCTTGTAACCAACTCTATGTAACTCTAGCCCCCTGTGGTGCCTATATAAGCCAGAGGGTTTAGTCAGAATCATAGGCTAGCTTCTAGGGTTTAGCCTCTATGATCTCGTGGTAGATCAACTCTTGTAATACTCATATCATCAAGATCAATCAAGCAGGACGTAGGGTATTACCTCCACCGAGAGGGCCCGAACCTGGGTAAACATTGTGTCCCCTGCCTCCTGTTAGCATCCGCCTTAGACGCATAGTTCAGGACCCCCTACCCGAGATTCGCCGGTTTTGACACCGACATTGGTGCTTTCGTTGAGAGTTCCACTATGCTGTCACGATAAGGCTGGATGGCTCGTCTTGTTGTCAAGGATGACATCACCACGGGGGGAGCCCTGGCTGTAGGCCAAACTCTCCGACTAGGCGGCTTCGTCATGACCGCCCCTCTGGCCGTCGCGCCGACGATGACTTCTCGGGTCATCAAAAAAAAAACCTCCACGTCGGCTCGGGATTCGCTGAGCAGATGGATCCAATAGAGCTCTCTTCTCTGAACGAGCTCTTGGATCGCATCGCCGCCCTGGGAGTCGCAACGGACTATGATCAGATCGGGCTTAAACCCGACCAAAGGGAGATTAACTCTCCACCGGTCACCCATCAGATAGCGGTGGTGGAGGAGCAGTGTAGCAATTCATCCTCTATTCTGAGTACAAACTATGTCCGGATTCCCGAGCTCTCCAAGCCGGATACCCGTCCATGGGAGGACATGGCCCAAGCTCTGAACTTAGAATCAGACAGCGGGCCAGAACTATTGGGCAACATCCCCGAGTCCGAACTGCCAAGCTCGGAAACTCCTTCGCCCCTCGGTCTCAGATCGGGTCAGGTTTTGGACCAAAATCTACCCACCCACCCAGACTCAATCGATCTTTCCCACATTAGACAAGAGCGCCAAGAGACAGTACATCACTATTGGGTCGGATTCCTCCTTGTAATGAGCAAGGTGAAGGACTGTCGCGAGGAAGACGCAATTTCATTCTTTTGCAAAAATTGAACGGACAAGGGAATCCTCAACGCCATAAGTCGCCGTGACATAGCACACTTTGCTGACTTGACGTCCATAGTACGGAAGTATTGTGCGATGGAAAGCGCTTGGAAAACCCAAACAAAATTCTAGGACCCTTCGGCTCTCGCTAAACCCCCCGTCCGAACAAAAAGGGTGTACTCTCGTAAGTCACCCGATCCAATTACAAAGAATCCAAAGCCCACTATAGGGCGTGGAACTATATCGGAGGGATGGCTCAATGGGCCATGCAAAATTCACAGTACAGCGGATACCATGCCAACACACAGCCTTAGAGCATGCTGGATACTCTAGCAGGTGGTCAAGAGGGGCGAGGATATCCTCACCAGCAATACAACAGAGCACCACCCCGTGGAAAATAACAATACAGTACTGACAGTCTTGGAGACCTTCACCTCAAATAATAGGCGCAAGCAAACACTCCGCAGCCTTGCCGAAGTCTGCCACATTGAAGCAATAAATCCATGGAACGACACGGCCATAATCTTCAATGCCAGTGACAAACCTCAATTCCAAACAGCCCGAGCACCAGCCGCTTTGGTCCTTAGTCCAATTGTGGATGGCTTCCGGCTTACTAAAGTGCTCGTGGACGATGGCAGCGGATTAAACCTCATCTACGAGGAAACTCTTAGCAAGATGGAAATAGACAAGAGCCGCATTGAGCAAAGCAGCACGACCTTCAGAGGAATCATCCCTAGTCGGGAGGCGCGATGTGCGGGAAAAATCACACTAGATGTGGTATTCAGCACACCAGAGAACTATAGGCCTGAAGAAATCACATTCCAAGTGGCCCCGTTTAGTAGCGGATGCCATGTCCTTTTAGGGTGGGAGGTATTCGCGATCTTCCGAGTTATACCCCATTACGGGTACATGAAGCTCAAAATGCCCGGGCCGAATGGAATAATCACTCTGGCTAGATATCCGGACATAGCACTCCGCGCCGAAAATAAAACCGCCGCACTAGCCCTCGAGGCATTATCTGAAGCCCTGGCAGCCGAAGAACTAACTGCGCTGTGCTCCATAGTGGACAGGGGTGATGTGATACTCGACAAAAGACCCAAGTCCACCTCTTTTAAACTAGTGGACGAAATAGTCAAATTTCAGGTCCACCCAACGGACCCTACAAAAACAACATCCATCGAGGCACAGCTAAACCCCACAATAGACGCCGCACTTCAGGAGTTCTTCCGCGAGAATTGGGACATCTTCGCCTGGCATCCTTCAGATATGCCAGGAATCCCACGCAGGCTGGCCGAGCATAGCCTCAACATTCTAATAGGGTTCAAGCCGGTCAAGCAGACTCTTTGGCGTTTCTCTGAGCCCAAGCGGCAAGCCATGGCAGAAGATCTAGTCAAATTACTCGAGGCCGGATTCATTAGAGAAATAGAACATCTGGACTAGCTAGCAAACCTGGTGATGGTACCAAAGAAGGACAAATTATGGCGCCTATGCGTCAATTTCAAGGACCTTAACAAGGCTTGCCCTAAGGATCCCTTCCCCCTCCCCCGCATTGATCAAATTATCGATGCTACCATAGGACACGACTCATTGTGCTTCCTCGACGCATACTCTGGATACCATCAAATTAAGATGGCGGAACCCGACCAAGCCGCAATGGCATTCATCACTCCATACGGCCCCTTCTGTTTCAACACCATGCCTTTCGGGATCAAAAATGTCGGTGCAACCTATCAACACATGATTTAGACATGCCTGGAAACACAAATCGGCAAAATAGTGGAGGCATACGTAGACGATGTGGTCATTAAAACAAGACATGTCGAAGCCTTAATAGACGACTTGAGGCTCACGTTTGACAATCTCCGCACATGTGACATCAAGCTTAATCCATAAAAATGCGTTTTCGGCGTGGCCGCCGGAAAGCTCTTGGACTTCATTGTCTCCAATAGAGGAATTGAAGCAAATCCGGCTAAAATCCGAGCTTTGTCACAGTTGGCTATCCCAACAGACCTCAAGCAAATCCAGAAGTTAACTGGATGCGTGGCTGCCTTAAGCTGCTTCATCTCCTGATTAGGCGAAAAGGCACTACCTCTTTATCGCCTTCTCCGACGCACCGAACACTTTGAGTGGACGGATGGGGCCACGGCCGGATTGGAAGAAATAAAGGCCATATTGGCCACCAACCCAATCTTGGCCACGCCAAATGTCGGCGAACCAATGTTGTTATATATAGCGGCAACACAACAAGTTGTAAGCGCAGTGCTCGTCGTCGAACGAGAGACGTACGGACATAAGTTCCCGCTTCAAAAGCCGGTATACTACGTATCCACCATCCTCACTCCATGCAAATCATGGTACCCACATTACCAAACGATAGCATACGCGGTCTTCATGGCATCCCGAAAACTACGACACTACTTTCAAGAGTGTTCAATCACGGTGGCCTCCAAAGTACCACTCAATGACACAATAAATAACCGTGATGCCACGGGCCAGATTGCTAAATGGGCTATCGAGCTCCTCCCATTCGACATAACATATAAACCATGGCGAGCCATTAAGTCGTAGGTACTGGCTGATTTCGTCGCCGAATGGACGAAAGCCGAACTCCCTAAAGAGTACGGCACGTACTCCAATTGGATTGTGCACTTTGACGGCTCTAAGATCCTGACTGGTCTGGGGGAAGGCATCATCCTGACATCGCCCATCGGAGATACAGTCCAATACGTACTCCAAATATTATACACAGACTCCAACAATGCAGCAGAATATGAGGCCCTATTGCATGGTCTCCGGATGGTAGTCTCCATGGGCATTCAACGCCTTGAGGTGCGGGGGGATTCGAACCTCGCAATATCTCAAATAAATGGGGACTTTGACGCCAAGGACCAAAAAATGGCGGCTTACTGCAACACCGTCCTCAAAATGTCAGCTCGGTTCGAGGGCCTCGAATTCCACCATGTGGTCCGAGAAAACAATCAAGCGACGGATATCCTCGCCCGCATCGGCGCTTAGCGCGACCCTATCCCACCTAATATCTTCTTGGAAAGGTTGTTTAAGCCAACCGTGGTGTGGGATGGGGAGTCCGGCAGTAACAGTACAGATCCGGCCACAACACCAGACCCCGAACACTCTGACGTAATCGGAGGCTCTGCCACCGAAATAACACCTTCGGCCCACGTGATTATGGCTGTCATCGCCCCGTGGACAGAACCCTTCTTGGCTTATCTAACTAGGCAAGAATTCCCTGATGACCCAAACGGGGCACATTGCATTATGTGGCGGTCTAAAGCCTACAAGGTCCACGAGGGAGAGCTTTATAAGAAAAGCGCTACCGGAGTACTTCAAAGGTGCATCTTCGAAGAGGAAGGACGACAACTTTGGGCAGAAATCATGCTGGACTTGGCGGCCACCACGCCGTAGCTCGGACCCTTGTAAGAAAGGCCTTCCGTACAGGTTTTTACTGGCCAACGGCACGAGCGAACGCACAGGACCTCGTTCAACGTTGCGTCGGTTGCCAGCTTTTTGCAAACCAAAGCCATATGCCGCCAACCTCTCTCCAAACAATCCCCATTACTTGTCCCTTTGCGGTCTGGGGGCTTGATATGGTCGGAACCCTTAAAGGGGGAAGCCATAAGAAAAAATACCTCTTGGTTATGGTGGATAAATTCACCAAATGGATAGAGGCCAAACCAGTTAAAATGGCCGAGTTCGGACCAGTGATAGACTTCATATCCGGGGTTGTACACCGTTACAGTGTCCCCCACAGCATCATAACTGATAACGTTTGTAACTTTACAGCCGACGATGTAAAAACTTGGTGCAGCAAAATGGGCACTAAGCTCGATTATGCCTCTGTCTATCACCTGCAAACTAATGGTCAAGTCGAGCGAGCAAATGGTCTTATCATGAGCGGCATTAAACCCAGATTAGTGCGATCCTTGAAGGAATCAGATACACACTAGGTGGAGGAGCTTGACTCCATACTGTGGGGGCTGCGCACCACGCCGAATTGCAATACTGGATACACATCGTTCTTTATGGTGTACGGCGCAGAGGAGGTATTGCCCTGCGACATTATTCATGACTCACCTTGAGTGCGCATGTACGAAGAGAAAGAAGCCGAGCTTGATCGGCAGGATAGTTTGGACGCCCTGGAGGAGCGTGACATGGCAAAAGCCTGCTCTGCATTCTGTCAGCAACAGGCTCGGCAGTATCAAAGCAGAGAAGTACGGGCCAAAACTTATAACATTGGCAAACTTGTTCTACGCCTACTGGAGAAGAAAAAGGACAAACTCAAGCCCAAATGGGCAGGTCCCTTCGTCATCGATAAAGTTCTGACCGGTGGAGCGTACCGTTTGCGGGATGCATCGAACAATTGACTCACGCCAAATCCATGGAACGCAACCAGACTCCGAAGGTTCTATGCCTAGCGCCGGACTCTGTGTTCGTCTCCTTACCTCCATCAATTTTTTATATCCATTATTTGTCTTTTCTTTCTTTCTTTCTTCCCTTTTTCTTCACGGCCTTAAAAGGTTAAAATATGTCTTGACTGCACAATCTTGACATGCTAAGCGTGCTTATTATACCTAGGGTCTTCCTATAGAGAAGCTTAATATAACTATGTTCCGGGCTCTATGCCCCCCGCACATGTGTTGCTTTTCCAGATGTACCTTTTATTCGCCATTATATGCATCGATATGACTTAAGTTTTGGCCAAGCTGGGTTGCCTGGCTCTTGTGTTTATGCCCTACGTTCCCGTTAATTCGGCTAGGGCATAAGGGGAGCACCTCTGCGATTGCTACTGCCGGGTCAGCCGGATGTGCACCTCAGACTGGGTGAAGCCGAAAGCTAGCATTCTTAAGGGAATATTCGGTCGGTGGACAAAAGATGACTTTTATTTATTATAATACGTGCCCCCAGATGTCTATATCATGCGTCTCTTTTCGCAGTTCGGACATGCACATTAATGAATGTGTACCCAGGGAAAGGAACCCTTAACACAACTATTCTCCTTGGAAGATGTTTCTTACTATCCATGTAATATAACATAGCTAGTTGGGTACTTGTCTATTCAAGCACTTATGACCCCTAGTTTCCACGCATACCCCGGTTTTTACATAACCGAGCAGGCATTCGGATACACTCCGGACTGTTGGGTTCGGAGGTTGAAGCGAAAAGGTCCGCCATGACAAATGATTTACAATCCGGCTAGAGACAATATATGTCAATTGAAGTACACAGCCACTTAGACTGACTATATTCTTCTTCTATACCATCCAATAGACCGTCTAGCCTACAATCCTGTTGGGAATACTTTGCGGCTAATTTAACCTGGTCATACACCAAACTAATGGGGATCTCTTTCCCATCTGACCCCACAGGTCCGACCTTGGCCATGTGGTTCGGGTCTGCCTTGGTATATCACGTCTTCACCATGGCCCAGGCTTCCCTTGCACCTTGTCGGCAGGCTGATATCTTCAATAATCGGATGCACCGCCACGCTCCCTTGAGCATCTCTACAAGCTCCCTCATGTCTCCTGGTAGGGAGGCGGATGGCCACAAGGCTTGGGCAATGCCCTACATCACCTGCCAAACTTGTTTGTGCAGTTGTGAGAGCTCTAGCAGAAGATCACCCGCCGACCCGGGCATCTCCTCTATGGAACGACCCGTTAGCATACCTACAGATATAACTCTGTTAGCCGATTTCTTCGCCGAGCTCTATAAAAGTTCCTACAAGAACTTACTAAAAATGTCGCGTCGAAGCCTCTTATTCTCCTTTACGGAGTCAGGAAGCTGGGCCCGAACATCGTTCAGTTTAACACCCAGTCGGGTATTGGCATCTTGGAGATCGTTTCTCTCCCGCCTAACCTGCGTAAGCACGTGCTCGCCAGCCTTTAGTTGTCATTGAGCAGGTTGCTCATCCCCTCGCACGACCTCCGGATTCACTCCGGGATCATCTGCAGAATCTATTGTTAGATTTGCATGCATGTCGAATACTAACTGGTACATGTCATTCTTTTAGATAGAAACAAGTGTTACCAGATCGGGCCTTTCCGGACTCCTTCATTGCGGCAACCGCGGCCCGTAGCTGGGCTTTGCACATCTCCAGCTCTTGAGATAACTGGGAATTCTTCTCTGTAAGAACCTACACAAACAATGATCCTTAAATCAATTGTGCCAACTATTTCAAGTCTCGGGGGCTACTGGTATACATAATTATTAGATTTTCTTACCCATATATCCTTCACATACTGGTCCGTGGCTCGGGCAAGACCATTTTGAGCAGCTCGGATATACACATCTCCTGAGTTGAAGGCATCGAACGCCTCTTGAGAGAAACAAGTGTCGCGAAGTACGGCCTGGCGACGCCTGTGATTCATGGCGCTCTCCACTTCGGAATGCATAGCGGACAGCCTATCCGCATCCTCTGTAGGAGGAACATCCGATGTTGGCCCCACGTTAGCATCTGCCTCTAAGTCCGGCTCTGGAGCCCGGCTAGTGGAAGCTTGGCCAGCAGGCTCTCCGGATATGGTCTGGCAAGCGTTTTTCCTGCCAGGAACCATGGATGTTATTATATTTTTAAAAAACGACAACCACGGAGCGGGGTTCTTTTTCATACCTTTGCGACGGCGTCTCAGTCCTGACCGCCTTCCTTTTAAGCCTACCCGGCAATGGTGCCCCTTGTTGGTGAGTCACCGCGGGTTCGGCATGGAGTCCCGAGGGCCTTCCGTGTAAGACACCATGTGTGTGCGGTAGGTGAAGTGCGAAAAAAGGGGAATCCTTCTCAGAAGTTGGGACTTCAGTTTTACTTACATGCGATCCAGGATAATCGGCTATGATGGCCACCAAGGCACCATTGCAGCTTAACTGATAGAACGTCCTGTCAATGAGCTCCACAAATGTGTGCGGATCTTCTTCGAGTCCGGGGTCGAGGGCCCGGTCAGGGTCCTCTGGTTGTGGAGGCGGGCTGTGGATCTCCCTTGCAGCTTTTCGCAGTTCCTGTTATGAAATAGCAAGGTAAATACTTATGACGAAGAATGCGGGAAGGTCTGGAGTAGAAAGTAGCAGTTCATCCAGTTTGGGGGGTTGTACATGGAGAACCCATCCCGTGGCTTGATGCGGATGAACTCCTCTTCCTCTCCCTTATATAGACCGAACATTATTTTCACTAGAGCAGCGGTAGAGTCCGGTCCCTTATGACCGCAGTGGGTGGCATCGTCTTCTCCATTTAAGTGCCACATGGGTTATCCCCGATATTGATGTGGGTGCACCCCCCCCCCCCCCCCCCGCATTATACAGACTGACATAACCTCGATTATTGTCAATCTTGATTTGGCGAGCGTCTTTATCCGGCCCATCAGGTAAAGGACCTCTCTGTCATCTTCCTCCCGGGAGTCCTGAGGGCGCCAGCTGCGGCATTTCTTCAGAGGGGCGTTATTGAACTCAGGAAGGCCCATCCGAATAGGATTTGGGAGAGGGATGTCCTCCATATAAAACCACTCTGAAGGCCGGTCTTCGGATGTCTTCTTCGGAGTACCGGACAGGTATCTGCTACGTCTTGAGCTTGCGTTGGTTTTCCCCGAAGAGGAAGGGATGATGCAGCAGAGTAGCATAAGTATTTCCCTCAGTTTTTGAGAACCAAGGTATCAATCCAGTAGGAGGCCACGCTCAAGTCCCTCGTACCTACACAAAACGATAGCTACTCGCAACCAACGCGATTAGGGGTTGTCAATCCCTTCACGGTCACTTACGAGAGTGAGATCTGATAGATATAATGTTTTTGGTATTTTTGGTATAAAGATGCAAAGTAAAAAGTACAAGCAAAGTAAAAAAGCAAAGCAAGATTAAAGTGATGGAGATTGATATGATGAGAATAGACCTGAGGGCCATAGGTTTCACTAGTGGCTTCTCTCAAGAGCATAAGTATTCTACGGTGGGTGAACAAATTACTATTGAGCAATTGACAGAATTGAGCATAGTTATGATAATATCTAGGCATGATCATGTATATAGGCATCACGTCCGTGACAAGTAGACCGAAACGATTCTGCATCTACTACTATTACTCCACTAATCGACCGCTATCCAGCATGCATCTAGAGTATTAAGTTAAAAATAGAGTAACACCTTAAGCAAGATGACATGATGTAGAGAGATAAATTCATGCAATATGAAATAAACCCCATCTTGTTATCCTCGATGGCAACGATACAATACGTGCCTTGCTGCCCCTTTTGTCACTGGGTAAGGACACCGCAAGATCGAACCCAAAGCTAAGCACTTCTCCGATGGCAAGAACTACCAATCTAGTTGACCAAACCAAACGGATAATTCGAAGAGACTTGCAAAGTAACCAATCATACATAAAAGAATTCAGAGAAGATTCAAATATTATTCATCGATAGACTTGATCATAAACCCACAGTTCATCGGTCTCAACAAACACGCCGCAAAAAGAAGATTACATCGAATAGATCTCCACAAGAGAGGGGGAGAACTTTGTATTGAGATCCAAAAAGAGAGACGAAGCCATCTAGCTACTAACTATGGACCCGAAGGTCTTAGGTAAACTACTCACACTTCATCGGAGCGGCTAGGATGATGTAGAAGCCCTCCGTGATGACGGCCCTCTTCCGGCGGAGCTCCGGAACAGGACCCAAGATGGGATCTCGTGGATATAGAAAGTTGTGGCGGTGGAATTAGGTTTTGGCTCTTGTTCTAATTGTTTGGGGGTACGTGTGTATATATAGGTGGAAGAAGTATGTTGGTGGAGCACCGAGGGGCCCACGAGGCAGGGGGCGCGCCCTGACCTCCTCTTTGACTCCCTGGAGTAGGGTCCAAGTCTCCTGGATCACGTTTGGTGAGAAAATCACGTTCCCGAAGAGTTTATTCCGTTTGGACTCCATTTGATATTCTGTTTCTCCGAAACACCGAAATAGGCAAAAAACAGCAATTCTGGGCTGGGCCTCGGGTTAATAGGTTAGTCCCAAAAATAATATAAAAGTGGAAAATAAAGCCCAATATAGACCAAAATAGTAGGTAATATAGCATGGAGCAATCAAAAATTATAGATACGTTGGAGACGTATCAGGCATCCCCAAGCTTAATTCTTGCTCGTCCTTGAGTAGGTAAATGATAAAAAGAGAATTTTTGATGCAGAGTGCTACTTGGCATAATTTCAATGCAAATCTTCTTAATTGTGGTATGAATATTCAGATTAGAAAGCTTAAGACAAAAGTTTATATTGACATAAAAATAATAATACTTCAAGCATACTAACAAAGGAATTATGTCTTCTCAAAATAACATGGCCAAAGAAAGTTATCCCTACAAAATCATATAGTCTGGCTATGCTCCATCTTCACCACACAAAGTATTTAAATCATGCACAACCCTGATGACAAGCCAAGCAATTGTTTCATACTCTAACTTTTTCAAAACTTTTTCAATCTTCACGCAATACATGAGCGTGAGCCATGGATATAGCACTATAGGTGGAATAGAATGGTGGTTGTGGAGAAGACAAAAAAGGAGGGGAAGATAGTCTCACATCAACTAGGCGTATCAACAGGCTATGGAGATGCCCATCAATAGATATCAATGTGAGTGAGTAGGGATTGCCATGCAACGGATGCACTAGAGCTATAAATGTATGAAAGCTCAACAAAAGAAACTAGTGGGTGTGCATCAAACTTGCTTGCTCACGAAGACCTAGGGCACTTTAGGAGACCCATCATTGGAATATACAAGCCAAGTTCTATAATGTAAAATTCCCACTAGTATATGAAAGTGACAACATATGAGACTCTCTATATGAAGACCATGGTGCTATTTTGAAGCATAATATATGAGACTCGATATATCATGGTGCTACTTTGAAGCACAAGTGTGGTAAAAGGATAGTAGCATTGCCCCTTTTTTTGGGGGGGCTTCTTTTTTTTCTTTGGCCTTTCTTTTTTTTATTTGGGAGAATGCTCTATTGAATGATGATCATCACACTTTTATTTATTTACAACTCAATGATTACAACTCGATTCTAAAACAAAGTATGACTCTATATGGATGCCTCCAGCGGTGTACCGGGATATGCACTGAATCAAGAGTGACAAGTATGAAAAAATTATGAACGCTGGCTTTGCCACAAATATTGTGTCAACCACATGATCATGCTAAGCAATATGACAATGATGAATGTGTCATGATGAACTAGATGGTGGAAAGTTGCATGACAATATATCTCAGAATGGCTATGGAAATGCCATACTAGGTAGGTATGGTGGCTGTTTTGAGGAAGGTATATGGTAGGTGTATGATACCGGCGAAAGGTGCGCGGTATTAGAGAGGCTAGCAAAGGTGGAAGGGTGAGAGTGCGTATAATCCATGGACTCAAAATTAGTCATAAAGAACTCATGTACTTATTGCAAAAATCTAGAAGTTATCAAAGCAAAGTATTACGCACATGCTCCTAGGGGGATAGATTGGTAGGAAATGACCATCGCTCGTCCCCGACCGCCACTCATAAGGAAGACAATCAATAAATAAATCATGCTCCGACTTCTTCACATAACGGTTCACCATACGTGCATGCTGCGGGAATCACAAACTTTAACACAAGTATTCTTTAAATTCACAACTACTCAACTAGCATGACTTTAATATTTTTTTTGACTGTGAACTGTGGGGCAAAACCCCCACAGCAGATCAAAACTTTATTGAATTAAATAACAGATACAACAAGTTGATTACAAGGAGTAACCAGAGTACAAGGTAAAAGAGAGTCTTACAAAACTAGCTTAAGGGGGGAGGTAAGAGATCCACTTGAGCAGGTCATCCTTGTAAGTAGATCTGATTCTGTGCTGCATAAGGTAAAAGAAAACCTCCATTTATTGAAACTAGCCCTCTCATTTCTGAACACTTTGGCATTTTTGATGATCCAAATATTCCAGCAAGCAATGAACACCACTTCAGAGAAGAAAGGCCTATCAAAACTTCTCCTTGCCTGAGTAACTAGCTCAATCATGGAGGTGCCAACAGACCAATCAATATGCAGATAATTCCAGACCCTTACACTGAAATTGCAGTTGAAGAACAAGTGATCCCTGGTTTCTCTAGCCTGCAAGGGGCAGAGCCTACAGTGGACTCCATCCTCCATGTGCCAGTGCCTTCTCTCAACCATATCCTTGGTGTTAAACCTGTCCATAATAAGCATCCAAGCAAAGACCTTGACCTTGAGAGTACAGGAGGATTTCCAAATCCAACAGAGCAAAGGAATGAAGGACTCGGACTGAAAGGTGTGTGAGTAAAACATCTTGGGCTTGAAAGACTTGGAAGAGCCCTGCCAGAACCAAAAATCCTTCGAGCTGGGGTCTCTGCTGTGTGAGTCCATTAAATCCTTTATCAGATTTAACTCATCAAAAGCCTGAGCAGATAAGGGAAGGTGGAAAAGTTGGTGCATATCCTGGGTATTGAAAATTTCCTTAACTGAGACCCAGGGGTCCTTGGCAAAAGAGAAAAGCCTTGGGAATCTTGCCTGCAAACTAGATGTTTCAGAGCCAAGGTTCCAATTATCAGACCAAAAGAGAGCAGTGTCCCCTTCATTGATTTGCACCCAGGAGCAGTCCCTAAAATGCTGCATGACTTTACAAATATCCCTCCACCAGAAGGAGCCACAATCATTTGTTCCCTGGGGCATTCTTTCAAAATAATATGAATCCCAAACTAGGGATACCCAAGGAATTTCTTGTTTGTTCAGGAAGTTACTGGCATGCTTGAGAACGAGAGCCACATTCTGAACCCCCAGATTAAGAATACCAAGACCTCCTTTGTTTTTGGCCTACATATGAGTTCCCAAGCAGCAAGAGATGGAGCAGGCTCATCTCTATGCTTTCTCCACAAGCACTGTCTTTGGATTCTTTCCAACTTCTTGAGAATACCAGCTGGGAGAGCAAGACTACCCATAAAGAATATTGGCAATGAGGATAGAGCAGAGTTAAGGAACTGCAGCCTTTCTCCTTGGTTAAGGAAAGAAGAATTGGTAGTCATTCTTCTCTCCATACAATCAACCAGTGGCATGAAGCCTACCATTTTGGGTCTTGTGGTCCCCACAGGTAATCCCAGATAAGTAAATGGCATTTTACCAATTTTGCAACCAAAAGCAGTGGCCAAATCATCCATTACAGCAGAGTCAACATTGATTGGAATAATGAAGGACTTATGATAGTTGACATCCAGACCAGTGGACTAAGAGAACACCTTTAGCATATCCTTCAGAGCCAGAAGTTGAACCCTGTCTGCAGGGAGGATGATCAAAGTATCATCAGCATACTGGATCACAGGGTAGTCTGCATCATGGCAAGGTATAGGTAAATGCAGGATTCCCTTCCTGAACATATCATTAATCACTGTTTGTAGCAGGTCAGCAGCTATGACAAATAGCAGGGGAGATACAGGGTCACCCTGTCTAACTCCTTTCTTACAAACAAACTTCCTCCCAGGGACCCCATTGAGCAGAACAGAAGAAGTACCAGTGGGAAGGAGCTGTTTCATCCAAAGAATCCACTTATCATTAAAGCCCTTATATCTGAGAATTTGAAAGATAGCTTCATGCTCAATAGAGTCAAAGGCCTTTTCAAAATCCAATTTGAGGATTACTATAGGTCTCTTTGACTGGTGACATTGGTGCAAGTATTCAAATGTCCAACCCAGACAGTCATGTATTGTTCTGGTCTTAATGAAACCATATTGGTTCTTATGGATGCACTGCATAATCATTGCTTGGAATCTATTTGCAGCCATTTTGGACAAAAATTTAAGCCCCATACTAGTGAGAGAGATAGGCCTGTAGTCTCCCACTTCCTCAGGTGAATGTTTTTTGGGCACAAGAGTAATAAAAGAACTGTTGATGTTTTCCAAGACAGCAGTTCCATCATTAAAAGCCTGTGCTAGCTCATAAAATTCCCCAGAAATTAGGTGCCAGCATTTCTTAAAAAACAAGCGATTAAATCCATCAGGACCAGGTGCTTTATCCATAGGCATATGCTTGACCACATTGTCCATTTCCTCCTTTTCAAAAGGCCTAGTGAGCACCTCAAGGCCAGACACAGGTGAGATAAGTGAAGACAAATCAAAACCCATCACAATCCCTCTAGAGGTGCCCATTCTATTCTTAAAACAAGTCCAGATAATTCCAGCCATTTGGGAGTGATCAGAGACTATAGATCCATCAGGTAGTCTTAAACTAGCTATAGAGTTCCTCCTATGCCTCTCAGTGGCCATAACATGGAAGAATTTGGTGTTTTCTCCCCCCACCTTAAAGTACCGGATAGAGCATCTCTTCTTCCAGTACAGAAATTGTAAGTGCAGAAGCTTTTCCAAATGGGTTTTGACAATTCTTCTGAAGTTGTTCTCCTGAACAAAAAGAGGCCTCCACTCCTCCAATTCATCCAGAAGGAAAATGACATGATTGCATTTGCTAATCAATAGCCTCAATTTGGAAACATTCATTTGCCACCTCTTAAGACACGTTCTCAAACATTTAAATTTGTCTGCAATTTTAGCAGTTATGTGTGTTTTCCGAGAGGGCTGCTTCCAAGAGGATTCAACACAGTCCATGAAACCCTCAAGTTCAAGCCAATAGTTTTCAAACCTAAAGAGATTTGATTTTGGAATGGAAGTTTTGATGGAGACTAAACAAGGCACATGATCCGATGCAGTCCTAGCCAGGGGCAGAACTTCAGTCATGGGGTAATCAGAAATCCAATCCACAGAAGTAAAGAACCAGTCCAGCTGCTCAAGAAGTGGGGTATCCTGCATATTGGACCATGTGTAGGATCTGCCTTTGATTGGAAGCTCAAGGAGGCCTAGATGACCAATAATCTCATTGAAAATGAACATGTCATTTATGTCCCCACCAGGTAAGTTTTTGTTATCCATAGATCGAAGGAAGGATTTGACTCTTTTAGGGCAGAAAGATTTGATTGTCCTAGAGTCAAAAGAAGTGCATTTTGTTTCTTGCAGACAAGCTATTGAACATTGGCTTTCCTCAATTTTCTGCCTAACAGCTCTCTGCCTAGCTTCAGAATTCAGGCCTCTTACATTCCAACAAAGAACATTCCAGTTTCTATAGATATTACTCATTATAGCATAAGATAAAGACCAGAAACCACATGGCACACAATACCACATGTCCAAAACAACACAGTCTAGTCGTACCCAACATTAACACACACCAAAGTTCCAGAAGCAGAAAACTGCCTAAAGATAAAGATAAAGCAAAGTTAAGGGCTTGCGAAACCCAACATGCCAGGGACACTCTAATCATCATGTTTAGGCGAAGCAACAGCAGGTGGATCCACCATAAGTGCATCCACAGAGAGCAGAGCAGCATCAATCTCAAGCTCACGCCCAACTTCTTGTAGTTGACCGACAGGGGTTGCAGGAGGAATTCCATCAGAAGCAGGCTCTTCATGCATCTGGGCCGTGAAAGGCTTGGCCTTGGGCTTCTTCCTCTTGGGCTGTAGTGCGAGCTCCTGAAATGTGGGCTTGAATCCATCATGCTGAGCCGAGCTTCTGGTGCAGTGTCGAACTGCGGTGTCAACAATTGGGGTTGGCGCCAAAGTCTTCCGCGGCCTGCGAGCTTTAACCGCAGCAGGGAGGGGGAACCTGCACAGGTTGCACATCAACAGGATCAGAAAAAAGCGCCCTGGCAACTGGCCTAGCTGGCTCCTCTTCCCTCCATGTAAGGCGTGGCAGATCTGAATCGCTGAAAGCCAAATCGCAGCTCCTCTTAGATAGAACAATCGGCGATAAAGGTTGCAGCAGCACTGGCCTGGGTACAAAGAAAGCTACAGGAGCTTGCAGAAGGCTCTCAAAAGACCTCCTCCAAATCATATCCGGGGGCAAAGGAGGCCCAAAAGGAATCGCAGGCAGAGCAATCTCCTCCCTGACAGCAGGAGGCTGATAGACAACAATGGCCCAGTTGTTAGCTGCATCTTCATTGACCAAAGGCAACACAGGTGCTTCAGACAGATCATCCTCCACCACAATGACGGGTGGATCCTGGTCAGCAGCAGAGCTTGGCTGGGCGGAGAGATCCGCCACCATTGATTCTTGATCTTCAACAGGTTCAGGCTCAACATTGTCTTGCCAATTCCCCCAATTGTCCTCAGCCACTTCATTGATCACAGGCTCTGGCGGCGGAGGAGGGACTGCATTCCACCCCAAGGCGGGGTACGCAGGAAGATTAAACGGAGGCAACTCGGGGAAAGGAACACCCGAAACTGGATGCGGATTTCCATTGAGAGGCATCCAATCTTCGTCCTAGGGCATCTGCTCAGCAAAGTTCACTCCCAAAATGTATAGAGGCGCAGTCCAAGAAACCCGAGCACCACCATAAGCCGCATAATCCTCTGGGAATGAAGCAAAAACCAAAGAGCGAACCATATACGGGTCCTCACTGACCCAGTGGTGAAACTTGCCAAAAGTATTCACGGCTGCCCTAATGCATTCAGTGTTGCGAAGGTCCAACGGAATTCCGAGAAACATAAGAAGTCCCTGACGAAAACCCTGAACTCGATGAAAAGTTTCACCCTCGTCGTGCTTCATAAATCGTACAAATCGGTCATTTCCCAGCGGCTGAGGCGGAAGTTGCAGCAAAGAAAATCTGACAGCAGCGTACCGAAGCTCAAATAGCCCAACAGACCGGATCCAAGGCTGAGCTGACCGAACATGAACACCATGCCCTTGCAACCACTGCACTACTTATTCTCTAGCAGCACCAATCTCATCTGGTTGAGGAATAGGCATTACCTCCGTAAGCATGAACTCCTCATGATGGCGCACAATTGGGATATGTGGCGTCACAAAGGTTCACGGCAGACGATCTTCCCCACCATCGATGATGTGGTGACTAGCAGACACGTACAGCAGGGGATCTAAATGGAAGTTGGCCATCGGAGCCGGGAGCTCCTCCTCCAAGGACGGCGAGTGAAGAGGTGGGGGAGGGGTTGCAGGCGGCGAGGCTGATGGTGTCTTGGGGCCGGGGCTGATGGAACTGGACGACGGCGTAAATGCGGAAGTGCAAGGGAGGTCCACGTTTGGTAAAAGATTTGTCAGAGAGATATTCCCGCAGCGCGCCTCGGAAGATGGAGCTTTAACGGGTTTGGCTTGCCATACGAGCCCCAAGATTCTAGCAAACTTGTTGCAATCTTTTTTGACGTGACCAGACCGGAGGCAAGAAATACACCAAAGCGTAGATGTACACGCAGAGGCAAAATGACCCTTCTCAAGGCACTTCTGACACGTAGAAATTTCATCGACCATATCAGAAATTAAATTATCAAAATCTTCCCTGGCTTGTTGAGACGAGGGGATATCCAGCTGCTCCCCAGAGGGAACCGGCGAAGCCCGTCCCAACTCAGAGGAGGATGAGGGCTGATCAAGGCCCACCGAGGCCACGGAAGCAGGCCCAACATGGCACGGCACGTCCTCATTCAAAGGAACAGAATTCCCGCCCGAGATTGGTGGCATGCGATCAGCATGGGGCCTAAGATCATGCACCGTACCAAATGAGATAGATGGCCTCGCCGACGTCCACCGGAGAGTCGCCAGTAATGTTGGACGAATAATAACCCGCTCATGAGAAGAAATTGAGTAACCCGCCTGTTCGACATCACGAATGCAACTTTCCGTAGCTGGATAACAGTAGTCCTGGCAAGCACCATAGTTCTGAAAAACTGCAAATGAAAGCTTCTTGCCAATTGAATGAGCAGATTTGAAAGAAGACTTAGATGGCTTAGAACGCAGGGCTAAAACCCTAAGTGCAGCACGTCTCTTCGAGGGACTCACTAGGATCCACTCAGCATCACACTCCAAATTCCAGATCTTGAACTCACGACTCCAATTAGGACCACCATTACTCCACGGATGAAAGTAACATTTGAATTGATCGCAAGAAAAAGACCGAAGGCGAAGAATAATCATGGCAACAACCTTGCAAGAGACTTGAAATCCAAATACCTTATCCTTTATCAGAAACAACATGAAATCAATGCCCGAACCACCAATAGCTGCTTCCAGAGCCGCAGCCACAGAATCTTCGTTCAAACGAAAAGTTTTGGCGTCCAAACGAAACCACCATGGTGAAGATGTATGAGTACTCCATGGGGTGTACCGAAAAGCCTGTAGATTGGAAAACCTTCTCCACAAAAGCCAAACCCTTGGAGAAGTCCAAGCCAAGGGTGGAACCCTCCATGGAACCTATTGAAGATGGGTATGAACGTGTAGATCTCGGAGCGCCGAAGAGATCCACTGGAAGGGAACTAGAATTTAGTGGCTAGTGGAGGAGATCACCGGAAGGGGGTGGAGATCGCCGGGGTGGGGGTGGGAGCGCCATTTCGACCTTTCCTTAGAACAGTGGTGGCTATCATGATTTTTTTCCTCCATATCTCAAAACAATTATCATGCTTCAATATTTTCTTAGTATTCAACACACTCAAAAAAAAGTTTCACAAATCTTGAATACCAAGCATATTATTATTAAGGAAATTACCATGCTATTAAGAGACTCTCAAAATAATTTAAGTGAAGCATGAGAGATCAATAGTTTCTTTAAAACAAATCCACCATCGTGCTCTAAAAGATCTAAGTGAAGCACATAGAGCAAAATTATAACGCTCAAAAGATATAAGTGAAGCACATATAGCAAAATTAACTGGCTCAAAAGATATAAGTGAAGCACATAGAGCAAAACTATTTAGCTCAAAAGATATAAGTGAAGCACATAGAGCAAAACTACTTAGCTCAAAAGATATAAGTGAAGCACATAGAGTATTCTATCAAATTGTAATTCATGTATGGCTCTCTCAAAAGGTGTGTACAGCAAGGATGATTGTGGCATACTAAGACACAAAGACACAAATAATACAAGACGCTCCAAGCAAAACACATATCATGTTGGTGAATAAAAATATAGCTCCAAGTAAATTACCGATGGAAGTGGACGAAAGAGGGGATGCCTTTCGGGGCATCCCCAAGCTTTGACTTTTTGGTGTCCTTGGATTATCTTGGGGGTACCATGGGCATCCCCAAGCTTAGTCTCTTGCCACTCCTTGTTCCATGATCCATCAAAAGAATTCACCCAAAACTTGAAAACTTCACAACAAAAAACTCAAAATAGAAAACTCGTGAGCTCCGTTAGCGAAAGAAAACAAAAGACCACTTCAAGGTACTGTAATGACCTCATTCTTTATTTATATTGGTGTTAAACCTACTGTATTCCAACTTCTCTATGGATTATAAACTATTTTACTAGCCATAGATTCATCAAAATAAGCAAACAACACACGAAAAACAGAATCTGTCAAAAACAGAACAGTCTATAGTAATCTGTAGCTATCGCAAGATCTGGAACCGACGTGAGTAATTTATCTATTAATCATGTTCAAAAAGAATTAACTAAATATCACTCTTCAGATAAAAATGACAGCAGTTCTCGTGAGCGCTAAAGTTTCTGTTTTTTACAGCAAGATCAACAAGACTTTCCCCAAGTCTACCCAACGGTTCTACTTGGCACAAATACTAATTAAACACAAAAAACACAACCAAAACAGAGGCTAAATAATTTATTTATTACTAAACAGGAGCAAAATGTAAGGAATAAAAATAAAATTTGGTTGCCTCCCAAGAAGCGCTATCGTTTAACGCCCCTAGCTAGGCATAAAAGCGAGGATAGATCTAGGTATTGCCATCTTTGGTAGGCAATCCATAAGTGGCTCTCATGATAGTTTCATATGGAAATTTTATTTTATTTCTAGGAAAGTGTTCCATGCCCTTTTTTAATGGAAATTGAAATCTAATATTCCCTTCATTCATATCAATAATCGCACCAACCGTTCTAAGGAAAGGTCTACCAAGAATAATAGGGCAAGAAGGATTGCAATCTATATCAAGAACAATGAAATCTATGGGCACATAATTCCTATTAGCAACAATAAGAACATCATTAATACTTCCCATAGGTTTCTTAATAGTGGAATTCGCAAGATGCAAATTTAGAGAGCAATCATCAAAATCACGGAAATCTAGTAAATCACACAAAGTCTTGGGAATAGTAGAGACACTAGCACCCAAATCACACAAAACATAAAACTCATGATCTTTAATTTTAATTTTAATAGTTGGTTCCCACTCATCATAGAGTTTTCTAGGGATAGAAACTTTCAACTCAAGTTTTTCTTCATAAGATTCCATCAAGGCATCCACAATATGTTCGGTGAAGGCTTTATTTTGACTATAAGCATGTGGAGAATTTAGCACGGATTCCAACAAGGAAACACAATCAATTAAAGAGCAACTTTCATAATTAAATTCCTTGAAATCCAATATAGTGGGTTGAGCAACATCTAGATTTTATTTCTTTCAATCCCACTTTCATCAATTTCATCATTAAGATCTAAATAATCCGAATTTTTAGAACGCCTTCTAGGTAAAGGAAGATCATATTCAGTTTCATCAAGATTCATATTGCAAAATAAATATTTAATAGGAGACACATCAATAACTTTTAGGTCTTCATCTTGATTTTCATAGGTATTGGAAGAACACGCATTAATAAAGGCATCTTTGGAAGCACGCATCCTAGCGGTTCTTTCCTTGCACTCATCAATGGAAATTCT
Source organism: Triticum monococcum (assembly GCA_034509565.1). Lineage (NCBI taxonomy): Eukaryota > Viridiplantae > Streptophyta > Magnoliopsida > Poales > Poaceae > Triticum > Triticum monococcum. The sequence goes on from CM067847.1 coordinate 579,107,769, forward strand.
CATGGCTTTTGAGAGACTCATTGATATCATGCTTAGGAGGAATAGATCTAAGCTTTAGAGAATCAACCTCAAGAGAAATTCTATCAACGTTCCTAGCCAAATCATCAACTTTAAGCAATTTCTCTTCAAGCAAAGCATTAAAATTCTTTTGTGAATTCATAAACTCTTTAACACTAGTCTCAAATTCAGAGGGCATCTTATTATAACTTCCATAAGAGTTGTTGTAGGAATTCCCATAATTATTAGAAGGATTACTAGGATATGCCATAGGATTAAAATTCCCTCTATAAGCGTTGTTACCAAAATTATTCCTACCAACAAAATTCACATCCATAGATTCATTGTTATTCTCAATCAAAGTAGACAAAGGCATATCATTAGGATCAGAAGAAACACTCTTAGTAGCAAATAATTTCATAAGTTCATCCATCTTTCCACTCAACACATTAATTTCTTCTATCGCATGCACTTTTTTATTATAAGATCTTTCAGTATGCCATTGAGAATAATTAACCATAATATTATCTAGGAGTTTAGTTGCATCTCATAAAGTGATTTCCATAAAAGTGCCTCCCGCGGCCGAATCTAAAAGATTTCTAGAAGCAAAATTCAATCCGGCATAAAAATTTTGTATAATCATCCACAAATTCAAATCATGAGTAGGGCAATTACGTATCACTAATTTCATTCTCTCCCAAGCTTGTGCAACATGTTCATGATCAAGTTGTTTAAAGTTCATAATATCGTTTCTAAGAGAGATGATCTTAGCGGGAGGAAAATACTTAGAGATAAAAGCATCTTTGCACTTGTTCCATGAATCAATACTATTCTTAGGCAAAGACGAAAACCAAGCTTTAGCACGATCTCTAAGCGAAAAAGGAAATAGCTTCAATTTAACGACATCATTATTGACATCTTTTTTCTTTTGCATATCACATAAATCAACGAAGCTATTCAGATGAGTAGTGGCATCTTCACTAGGAAGGCTGGCGAACTGATCTTTCATAACAAGATTCAACAAAGCAGCATTAATTTCACAAGATTCAGCATCGGTAAGAGGAGCAATCGGAGTGCTAAGGAAATCATTATTATTGGTATTGGTGAAGTCACACAATTTGGTAGTATCTTGAGCCATCGCGACAAACAAGCAATCTAACACACGAGCAAACAAAAAGCAAGTGGGCAAAAAGAGGCAAATAGAGAGGGAGGATAGAGAGAGAGAGGGCGAATAAAACGGCAAGGGTGAATTGGGGGAAGAGGAAAAAGAGAGGCAAATGGCAAATAATGTAATGCGAGAGATAGGGATTGCGATGGGTACTTGGTTTGTTGACTTTTTGCATAGACTCCCCTTCAACGGCGCTAGAAATCCTTCTTGCTACGTCTTGAGCTTGCGTTGGTTTTCCCCGGAGAGGAAGGGATGATGCAGCAGAGTAGCGTAAGTATTTCCCTCATTTTTTGAGAACCAAGGTATCAATCCAGTAGGAGGCCATGCTCAAGTCCATCATACCTGCACAAAACGATAGCTACTCGCAACCAACGCGATTAGGGGTTGTCAATCCCTTCACAGTCACTTACGAGAGTGAGATCTGATAGATATAATGTTTTTGGTATTTTTGGTATAAAGATGCAAAGTAAAAAGTAAAAGCAAAGTAAAAAAGCAAAGCAAGATTAAAGTGATGGAGATTGATATGATGAGAATAGACCCGGGGGCCAAAGGTTTCACTAGTGGCTTCTCTCAAGAGCATAAGTATTCTACGGTGGGTGAACAAATTACTGTTGAGCAATTGACAGAATTGAGCATAGTTATGAGAATATCTAGGCATGATCATGTATATAGGCATCACGTCCGTGACAAGTAGACCGAAACGATTCTGCATCTACTACTATTACTCCACTAATCGACCGCTATCCAGCATGCATCTAGAGTATTAAGTTAAAAACAGAGTAACGCCTTAAGCAAGATGACATGATGTAGAGAGATAAATTCATGGAATATGAAATAAACCCCATCTTGTTATCCTCGATGGAAATGATACAATACGTGACTTGCTGCCCCTTTTGTCACTGGGTAAGGACACCGCAAGATCGAACCCAAAGCTAAGCACTTCTCCCATGGCAAGAACTACCAATCTAGTTGGCCAAACCAAACAGATAATTCGAAGGGACTTGCAAAGATAACCAATCATACATAAAAGAATTTAGAGAAGATTCAAATATTATTCATAGATAGACTTGATCATAAACCAACAATTCATCGGTCTCAACAAACACACCGCAAAAAGAAGATTACATCGAATAGATCTCCACAGGAGAGGGGGAGAATTTTGTATTGAGATCCAATAAGAGAGAAGAAGCCATCTAGCTACTAACTGTGGACCCGAAGGTCTAAGGTAAACTACTCACACTTCATCGGAGGGGCTAGGATGATGTAGAAGCCCTCCGTGATGACAGCCCTCTTCCGACAGAGCTCCGGAACAGGCCCCAAGATGGGATCTCGTGGATACAGAAAGTTGCGGCGGTGGAATTAGGTTTTTGGCTCCCGTTCTGATTGTTTGGGGGTACGTGTGTATATATAGGAGGAAGAAGTATGTCGGTGGAGCACCGAGGGGCCCACGAGGCAGGGGGCGCGCCCTAGGGGGGCGCCCCCACCCTCGTGACCTCCTCTTTGACTCCCTGGAGTTGGGTCCAAGTCTCCTGGATCACGTTTGGTGAGAAAATCACGTTCCCGAAGATTTTATTCCGTTTGGACTCCGTTTGATATTCTGTTTCTCCAAAACACTGAAATAGGCAAAAAACAGCAATTCTGGGCTGGGCCTCCGGTTAATAGGTTACTCCCAAAAATAATATAAAAGTGGAAAATAAAGCCCAATATAGTCCAAAACAGTAGATAATATAGCATGGAGCAATCAAAAATTATAGATACGTTGGAGACGTATCTGTTGGGGAACGTAGTAGAATTTTAAAATTTTCTACGCATCACCAAGATCAAACTATGGAGCCATCTAGCAACGAGGGAGGGAGGAGTGCATCTACATACCCTTGTAGATCACGCGCGGAAGCGTTCAAGAGAACGGGGTTGATGGAGTCGTACTCGTCGTGATCCAAATCACCGATGACCAAGTGCCGAACGGATAGCAACTCCGCGTTCAACACACATATAGTTGAGAAGACGTCTCCTCCTTCTTGATCCAGTAAGGGGGAAGGATAGGTTGATGACGATCCAGTAGCACGACGGCATGGTGGTGGATGCAGCAGGATCCCGGCAGGGCTTCGCCAAGCGCAAGCGGGGAGGAGAGGTGTTACGGAGGGAGAGGGAGGCGCCAAGAGCAAGGGTGCGGCTGCCCTCCCTCCCCCCACTTTATATAGGGGCCTTGGGAGGCGCCGGCCCTAGGAGATGAATCTCCAATGGGGCGGCGGCCAAGGGGTGGCTTCCCCCCCAAGCCAAGTGGGGGGCGCCCCCACCCCTAGGGTTTCCCAACCCTAGGCGCAGGGGAGGCCCAAGGGGGGGCGCACCAGCCCACCAGGGGCTGGTTCCCCTCCCACTTCAGCCCATGGGGCCCTCCGGGATAGGTGGCACCACCCGGTGGACCCCCGTGACCCTTCCGGTGGTCCCGGTACAATACCGGCGTCCCCAGAAACCTTCCCGATGGCCGAAACTGGACTTCCTATATATAAATATTTACCTCCGGACCATTCCAGAATTCCTCGTGACGTCCGGGATCTCATCCGGGACTCCGAACAACTTTCGGGTTACTGCATACTAATATCTCTACAACCCTAGCGTCACCGAACCTTAAGTGTGTAGACCCTACGGGTTCGGGAGACATGCAGACATGACCGAGATGCCTCTCCGGTCAATAACCAACAGCGGCATCTGGATACCCATGTTGGCTCCCACATGCTCCACGATGATCTCATCGGATGAACCACGATGTCGAGGATTCAATCAATACGTATACAATTCCCTTTGTCAATCGGTACGTTACTTGCCCGAGACTCGATCGTCGGTATCCCAATATCTCGTTCAATCTCGTTACCGGCAAGTCACTTTACTAGTATCGTAATGCATGATCCCGTGATCAACTACTTGGTCACATTGAGCTCATTATGATGATGCATTACTGAGTGGGCCCAGAGATACCTCTCCATCATACGGAGTGAAAAATCCTAGTCTCGATTTATGCCAACCCAACAGACACTTTCGGAGATACATGTAGTGTGCCTTTATAGTCACCCAGTTATGTTGTGATGTTTGGCACACCCAAAGCACTCCTACGGTATCCGGGAGTTGCACAATCTCATGGTCTAAGGAAATGATACTTGACATTCGGAGAAGCTACAGCAAACGAACTACACGATCTTTGAGCTATGCTTAGGATTGGGTCTTGTCCATCACATCATTCTCCTAATGATGTGATCCTGTTATCAATGACATCCAATGTCCATAGTCAGGAAACCATGACTATCTTTTGATCAACGAGCTAGTCAACTAGAGGCCCACTAGGGACGTGTTGTCGTCTATGTATTCACACATGTATTACGATTTCCGGATAACACAATTGTAGCATGAATAATAGACAATTATCATGAACAAAGAAATATAATAATAACCATTTTATTATTGCCTCTAGGGCATATTTCCAATAGTCTCCCACTTGCACTAGAGTCAATAGTCTAGTTACATTGTGATGAATCGAACACCCATGAAGTTCTGGTGTTTATCATGTTTTGCTCTAGGGAGAGGTTTAGTCAAGGGATCTCCCACAATCAGGTCCATATGTACTTTACAAATCTCTATGTCTCCATTTTGAACACTTTCACGAATGGAGTTGAAGCGACGCTTGATATGCCTGGTCTCCCTGTGAAACCTGGGCTCCTTGGCAAGGGCAATAGCTCCAGTGTTGTCACAGAAGAGAGTCATCGTGCCCGACGCATTGGGTATGACTCCTAGGTCGGTAATGAACTCCCTCACCCAGACTGCTTCTTGTGCTACCTCCGAGGCCGCCATGTACTCCGCTTCACATGTAGATCCCGCCACAACGCTTTGCTTGCAACTGCACCAGCTTACTGCCCCACCATTCAAAATATACACGTATCCGGTTTGTGACTTAGAGTCATCCAGATCTGTGTCGAAGCTAGCATCGACGTAACCCTTTACGACAAGCTCTTCGTCACCTCCATAAACGAGAAACATATCCTTAGTCCTTTTCAGGTACTTCAGGATATTCTTGACCGTTGTCCAGTGTTCCATGCCGGGATTAATTTGGTACCTTCCTACCAAACTTATGGCAAGGTTTACATCAGGTCTGTTACACAGCATAGCATACATGATAGACCCTATGGCTGAGGCATAGGGGACGGCACTCATCTTTTCTCTATCTTCTGCCATGGTCAGGCATTGAGCCGTGCTCAATCTCGTACCTTGCAATACAGGGAAGAACCCCTTCTTTGACTGATCCATTTTGAACTTCTTCAATAACTTGTCAAGGTACGTAGTCTCTGAAAGATCAATGAGGCGTCTCGATCTATCTCTATAGATCTTGATGCCTAATATATAAGCAGCTTCTCCAAGGTTCTTCATTGAAAAACACTTGTTCAAGTAGGCCTTTATGCTTTCCAAGAATTCTATATCATTTCCCATCAACAGTATGTCATCCACATACAATACAAGAAATGCTACAGAGCTCCCACTCACTTTCTTGTAAATGCAGGCTTCTCCATAAGTCTGCGTAAACCCAAACGCTTTGATCATCTCATCAAAACAAATGTCCCAACTCCGAGATACTTGCACCAGCGCATTAATCGAGCGTTGGAGCTTGCACACCTTGTCAGCATTCTTAGGATCGACAAAACCTTCCGGCTGCATCATATACAATTCTTCCTTAAGGAAACCATTAAGGAATGCCGTTTTGACGTCCATTTGCCATATCTCATAATCATAGAATGCGGCAATTGCTAACATGATTCGTACGGACTTCAGCTTCGCTACGGGTGAGAAAGTCTCATCGTAGTCAACCCCTTGAACTTGTCGATAACCCTTAGCAACAAGCCGAGCTTTATAGATGGTCACATTACCATCTGCGTCTGTCTTCTTCTTAAAGATCCATTTATTTTCTATGGCTCGCCGTTCATCGGGCAAGTCAGTCAAAGTCCATACTTTGTTTTCATACATGGATCGTATCTCAGATTTCATGGCTTCCAGCCATTTGTCGGAATCCGGGCCCGCCATCGCTTCTTCATAGTTCGAAGGTTAACCGTTGTCTAACAACATGATTTCCAAGACAGGGTTGCCGTACCACTCTGGTGCGGAACGTGTCCTCGTGGACCTAGGAAGTTCAGTAGCAACTTGATCTGAAGTTTCATGATCGTCATCATCAACTTCCTCTCTAGTCAGTGCTGGCACCTGAGGAACATTTTCTTGAGTTGCGCCACTTACCGTTTCAAGAGGTAATACTTCATCAAGTTCTACTTTCCTCCCACTTATTTATTTCGAGAGAAACTCTTTCTCTGGAAAGGACCCATTCTTGGCAACAAAGATCTTGCCTTCGGATCTGAGGTAGAAGGTATACCCAATAGTTTCTTTAGGGTATCCTATGAAGACGCATTTTTCCGATTTGGGTTCAAGCTTTTCAGGTTGAAGTTTCTTGACATAAGCATCGCATCCCCAAACTTTTAGAAACGACAACTTAGGTTTCTTCCCAAACCATAATTCGTACAGTGTCGTCTCAACGGATTTCGACGGAGCCCTATTTAAAGTGAATGCGGCCGTCTCTAAAGCATAGCCCCAAAATGACAAAGGTAGATCGGTAAGAGACATCATAGATCGCACCATATCCAATAGATGTTGGGGAACGTAGTAATTTCAAAATTTTCCTACGCACACGCAAGATCATGGTGATGCATAGCAATGAGAGGGGAGAGTGTGATCTACGTACCCTTGTAGATCAACAGCGGAAGCGTTATGAAAACGCGGTTGATGTAGTCGTACATCTTCACGGCCCGACCGATCAAGCACCGAAACTACGGCACCTCCAAGTTTTAGCACACGTTCAGCTCGATGAAGATCCCCGGACTCCGATCCAGCAAAGTGTCGGGGAAGAGTTCCGTCAGCACGACGGCGTGGTGATGATCTTGATGTACTACTGTCGTAGGGCTTCGCCTAAGCACCGCTACAATATTATCGAGGAGTATGGTGGCAGGGGGCGCCGCACACGGCTAAGAATAAGATCACGTGGATCAACTTGTGTCTCTATTGGGTGCCCCCTGCCCCTGTATATAATGGATGGAGGAGGAGGAGGCCGGCCAAGGCTAGGTGCGGCCAGGATGTGGAGTCCTACTAGGACTCCAAGTCCTAGTAGGAGTCCACCAAGAGGGGAGGAAGGGAGAAGGAAGTGGAGGAGAAGGAAAGGTGGCCGGCCCCCTTTTCCCTAGTCCAATTCGGACTAGAGGGGAGGGGGGCGTAGTAGGCCCTTTCTCCTCTTCCCACTAAAGCCATCAAGGCCCAATACTTCTCCCAGCGAATTCCCGTAACTCTCCAGTACTCCGAAAAATACCCGAATCACTCGGAACCTTTCCGATGTCCGAATATAGTCGTCCAATATATCGATCTTTACGTCTCGACCATTTCGAGACTCCTCGTCATGTCCCTGATCTCATCCGGGACTCCGAACTCCTTTGGTACATAAAAACTCATAAACTCATAATATAACTGTCATCGAAACCTTAAGCGTGCGGACCCTACGGGTTCGAGAACAATGTAGACATGACCGAGACACATCTCCGGTCAATAACCAATAGAGGGACCTGGATGCCCATATTGGCTCGTACATATTCTACGAAGATCTTTATCGGTCAGAACGCATAACAACATAACTTGCCCGAGATTCGATCGTCGGTATCCAATACCTAGTTCAATCTCGTCACCGGCAAGTCTCTTTACTCGTTCCGTAATACATCATCCCGCAACTAACTCATTAGTTGCAATGTTTGCAAGGCTTAAGTGATGTGCATTACAGAGAGGGCCCAGAGATACCTCTCCGACAATCGGAGTGACAAATCCTAATCTCGAAATACGCCAACCCAACATGTACCTTTGGAGATACCTGTAGAGCTCCTTTATAATCACCCAGTTACGTTGTGACGTTTGGTAGCACACAAAGTGATCCTCCGGCAAACGGGAGTTGCATAATCTCATAGTCATAGGAACATGTATAAGTCATGAAGAAAGCAATAGCAACATACTAAACGATCGGGTGCTAAGCTAATGGAATGGGTCATGTCAATCAGATCATTCAACTAATGATGTGATCCCGTTAATCAAATGACAACTCTTTGTCCATGGTTAGGAAACATAACCATCTTTGATTAACGAGCTAGTCAAGTAGAGGCATACTAGTGACACTCTGTTTGTCTATGTATTCACACATGTATTATGTTTCCGGTTAATACAATTCTAGCATGAATAATAAACTTTTATCATGATATAAGGAAATAAATAATAACTTTATTATTGCCTCTAGGGCATATTTCCTTCAGTCTCCCACTTGCACTAGAGTCAATAATCTAGTTCATATCGCTATGTGATTAACACCAATAGTTCACATCTTTATGTGATTGGTTCACATCTCCATGTGACTAACACCCAAAGGGTTTATTAGATTCAATAATCTAGTTCACATCACTATGTGATTAACATGCAAAGAGTGATCATGTTTTGCTTGTGAGAGAAATTTAGTCAACGGGCCTGCCATATTCAGATCCGTATGTATTTTGCAAAATTCTATGTCTACAATGCTCTACACGGAGCTACTCTAGCTAATTGCTCCCACTTTCAATATGTATCCAGTTTGAGACTTAGAATCTTCTAGATCAGTGTCAAAATCTTGCATCGACGTACCCCTTTACGACGAACCTTTTTGTCACGTCCATAATCGAGAAACATATCCTTATTTCACTAAGGATAATTCTGACCGCTGTCCAGTGATCTACTCCTAGATCACTATTGTACTCCCTTGCCAAATTAGTGCAAGGTATACAATAGATCTGGTACACAGCATGACATACTTTATAGAACCTATGGCCAAGGCATAGGGAATGACTTTCATTCTCTTTCTATCTTCTGCCGTGGTCGGGCTTTGAGTCTTACTCAACTTCACACCTTGTAATACAGGCAAGAACTCTTTCTTTGACTGCTCCATTTTGAACTACTTCAAAATCTTGTCAAGGTATGTACTCATTGAAAAAACTTATCAAGCGTCTTGATCTATCTCTATAGATCTTGAAGCTCAATATGTAAGCAGCTTCACCGAAGTCTTTCTTTGAAAAACTCCTTTCAAACACTCATTTATGCTTTACAGAATAATTCTACATTATTTCCAATCAACAATATGTCATTCACATATACTTATCAGAAATGCTGTAGTGCTCCCACTGACTTTCTTGTAAATACAGGCTTCACCGCAAGTCTGTATAAAACTATATGCTTTGATCAACTCATCAAAGTGTATATTCCAACTCCGAGATGCTTGCACCAGTCCACAGATGGATCGCTGGAGCTTGCACATTTTGTTAGCACCTTTCGGATTGACAAAACCTTTTGGTTGCATCATATACAACTCTTCTTTAATAAATCCATTGAGGAATGTAGTTTTGTTTATCCATTTGCCAGATTTCATAAAATGCGGCAATTACTAACATGATTCGGACAGACTCTAGCATAGATACGAGTGAGAAACTCTCATCGTAGTCAACACCTTGAACTTGTCGAAAACCTTTTGCGACAATTCTAGCTTTGTAGATAGTAACACTACTATCAGCGTCCGTCTTCCTCTTGAAGATCCATTTATTCTCAATTGCTTGCTGATCATCGGGCAAGTCAACCAAAGTCCAAACTTTGTTCTCATACATGGATCATATCTCAGATTTCATGGCCTCAAACCATTTCGCGGAATCTGGGCTCATCATGGCTTCCTCATAGTTCGCAAGTTCGTCATGGTCTAGTAACATGACTTCCAGAACAGGATTACCGTACCACTCTGGTGCGGATCTCACTCTGGTTTACCTACGAGATTCGGTAGTAACTTGATCTGAAGTTACATGATCATCATCATTAGCTTCCTCACTAATTGGTGTAGTAGTCACAAGAACAGATTTTTGTGATGAACTACTTTCCCATAAGGGAGATGGTACAATTACCTTATCAAGTTTTCTACTTTCCTCCCACTCACTTCTTTCGAGAGAAACTCCTCTGGAAAGGATCCATTCTTAGCTACGAATGTCTTGCCTTCGGATCTGTGATAGAAGGTGTACCCAACAGTTTCCTTTGGGTATCCTATGAAGACGCACTTCTCCGATTTGGGTTTGAGCTTATCAGGTTGAAACTTTTTCACATAAGCATTGCAACCTCAAACTTTTAAGAAACGATAGCTTAGGTTTCTTGCCAAACCATAGTTCACACGGTGTCATCTCAACGGATTTAGATGGTGCCCTATTTAACGTGAATGCAGCTGTCTCTAATGCATAACCCCAAAACGATAGTGGTAGATCGGTAAGAGACATCATAGATCGCACTATATCTAATAAAGTATGGTTATGACATTCGGACACACCATTACACTATGGTGTTCCAGGTGGCGTGAGTAGTGAAACTATTTCACATTGTTTTAATTGAAGGCCAAACTCGTAACTGAAATATTTTCCCTCTGCGATCATATCGTAGAAACTTTTATTTTCTTGTCACGATGATTTTCCACTTCACTCTGAAATTCTTTGAACTGTTCAAATGTTTCAGACTTATGTTTCATCAAGTAGATATCCCCATATCTGCTCAAATCATCTGTGAAGGTCAGAAAATAATGATACCTGCTGCAAGCCTTAATATTCATCGGACCACGTACATCGGTATGTATGATTTCCAACAAATCTGTTGCTTGCTTCATTGTTCCGGAGAACGGCGTTTTAGTCATCTTGCCCATAAGGCATGGTTCGCAAGCATCAAGTGATTCATAATCAAGTGATTCCAAAAGCCCATCAGCATGGAGTTTCTTCATGCGCTTTACACCAATATGACTTAAACTGCAGTGCCACAAATAAGTTGCACTATCATTATTAACTTTGCATCTTTTGGTTTCAATATTATGAATATGTGTATTACTACGATCGAGATCCAATGAACTTGTTTCATTGGGTGTATGACCATCGAAGGTTTTATTCATGTAAACAGAACAACAATTATTCTCTGACTTTAATGAATAACCTTATTGCAATAAACATGATCAAATCATATTCATGCTCAATGCAAAAACCAAATAACACTTATTTAGGTTCAACACTAATCCCGAAAGTATAGGGGAGTGTGTGATGATGATCATATCAATCTTGGAACTACTTCCAACACACATCCTCACTTCACCCTTAACTAGTCTCTGTTTATTCTGCAACTCCTGTTTCGAGTTACTACTCTTAGCAACTGATCCAGTATCAAATACTGAGGGGTTGCTATAAACACTAGTAAAGTACACATCAATAACATGTATATCAAATATACTTTTGTTCACTTTGCCATCCTTCTTATCCGCCAATCACTTGGGGTAGTTCCGCTTCCAGTGACCAGTCCCTTTGCAGTAGAAGCACTTTAGTCTCAGGCTTAGGACCAGACTTGGGCTTCTTCACATGAGCAGCAACTTGCTTGCTGTTTTTCTTGAAGTTCCCCTTTTTTCCTTTGCCCTTTTCTTGAAACTAGTGATCTTGTCAACCATCAAAACTTGATGCTCTTTCTTGATTTCTACCTTCATCGATTTCATCATCATGAAAAGTTCAGGATTCGTTTTCGTCATCCCTTGCATACTATAGTTCATCACGAAGTTCTACTAACTTGGTGATGGTGACTAGAGAATTCTGTCAATCACTATCTTATCTGGAAGATTAACTCCCACTTGATTCAAGCGATTGTAGTACCCAGACAATCTGAGCACATGCTCACTAGTTGAGCGATTCTCCTCCATCTTTTAGCTATAGAACTTGTTGGAGACTTCATATCTCTCAACTCGGGTATTTGCTTGAAATATTAACTTCAACTCCTGGAACATCTCATATGGTCCATGACATTGAAAACGTCTTTGAAGTCCCGATTCTAAGCCGTTAAGCATGGTGCACTAAACTATCAAGTAGTCATCATATTTAGCTAGCCAAACGTTCATAACGTCAGCATCTGCTCCTGCAATAGGTCTGTCACCTAGCGGTGCATCAAGGACATAATTCCTCTGTGCAGCAATGAGGTTAAACCTTAGATCACGGATCCAATCCGCATCATTGCTACTAACATCTTTCAACACAATTTTCTCTAAGAACATATCAAAATAAACACAAGGAAGCAACAACGCGAGCTATTGATCTACAACATAATTTGTAAAATACTACCAGGACTAAGTTCATGATAAATTTAAGTTCAGTTTAATCATATTACTTAAGAACTCCCACTTAGATAGACATCCCTCTAATCCTCTAAGTGATCACGTGATCCAAATCAACTAAACCATGTCCGATCATCATGTGAGATGGAGTAGTTTCAATGGTGAACATCACTATGTTGATCATATCTACTATATGATTCACGCTTGACCTTTCGGTCTCCGTGTTCCGAGGCCATATCTGTATATGCTTGGCTCGTCAAGTATAACCTGAGTATTCCGTGTGTGCAACTGTTTTGCACCCGTTGTATTTGAACGTAGAGCCTATCACACCCGATCATCACGTGGTGTCTCAGCACGAAGAACTTTCGCAACGGTGCATACTCAGGGAGAACACTTCTTGATAATTAGTGAGAGATCATCTTATAATGCTACCGTCAATCAAAGCAAGATAAGATGCATAAAAGATAAACATCACATGGAATCAATATAAGTGATATGATATGGCCATCATCATCTTGTGCCTGTGATCTCCATCTCCGAAGCACCGTCATGATCACCATCGTCACCGGCGCGACACCTTGATCTCCATCGTAGCATCGTTGTCGTCTCGCCAATCTTATGCTTCCACGACTATCACTACCACTTAGTGATAAAGTAAAGCATTACATCGTGATTGCATTGCATACAATAAAAGCGACAACCATATGGCTCCTGCCAGTTGCCGATAACTCGGTTACAAAACATGATCATCTCATACAATATAATTTAGCATCATGTCTTGGCCATATCACATCATAACATGCCCTGCAAAAACAAGTTAGACCTCCTCTACTTTGTTGTTGCAAGTTTTACGTGGCTGCTACGGGCTTAAGCAAGAACCAATCTCACCTACGCATCAAAACCACAACGATAGTTTGTCAATTTGACTTTGTTTTAACCTTCGCAAGGACCGGGCGTAGCCACACTCGGTTCAACTAAAGTTGGAGAAACAGTCACCCGCAAGCCACCTGTGTGCAAAGCACGTCGGGAGAACCGGTCGCGTGTAAGCGTACGTGTAATGTCGGTCCAGGCCGCTTCATCCAACAATACCGCTGAACCAAAGTATGACATGCTGGTAGCCAGTATGACTTATATCGCCCACAACTCACTTGTGTTCTACTCGTGCATATAACATCAAACCATAAAACCTAGGCTCGGATGCCACTGTTGGGGAACGTAGTAATTTCAAAATTTTCCTACGCACACGCAAGATCATGGTGAAGCATAGGAACGAGAGCGGAGAGTGTGATCTACGTACCCTTGTAGATTGACAGCGGAAGCGTTATGAAAACGCGGTTGATGTAGTCGTACGTCTTCACGGCCCGACCGATCAAGCACCGAAACTATGGCACCTCCGAGTTTTAGCACACGTTCAGCTTGATGACGATCCCCGGACTCCGATCCAGCAAAGTGTCGGGGAAGAGTTCCGTCAGCACGACGGCGTGGTGACGATCTTGATGTACTACTGTCGTAGGGCTTCGCCTAAGCACCGCTACAATATTATCGAGGACTATGGTGGCAGGGGGCGCCGCACACGGCTAAGAATAAGATCACGTGGATCAACTTGTGTCTCTATGGGGTGCCCCCTGCCCCTGTATATAAAGGATGGAGGAGGAGGAGGCCGGCCAAGGCTAGGTGCGGCCAGGATGTGGAGTCCTACTAGGACTCCAAGTCCTAGTAGGAGTCCACCAAGAGGGGAGGAAGGGAGAAGGAAGTGGAGGAGAAGGAAAGCTGGCCGACCCCCTTTTCCCTAGTCCAATTCGGACTAGAGGGGAGGGGGCGCAGCAGGCCCTTTCTCCTCTTCCCACTAAAGCCCATCAAGGCCCAATACTTCTCCCGGCGAATTCCCGTAACTCTCTGGTACTCCAAAAAATATCCGAATCACTCGGAACCTTTCCGATGTCCGAATATAGTCGTCCAATATGTCGATCTTTACGTCTCGACCATTTCGAGACTCCTCGTCATGTCCCCGATCTCATCCGGGACTCCGAGCTCCTTCGGTACATCAAAATTCATAAACTCATAATATAACTGTCATCGAAACCTTAAGCGTGCGGACCCTACGGGTTCGAGTACAATGTAGACACGACCGAGACACGTCTCCGGTCAATAACCAATAGCGGGACCTGGATGCCCATATTGGCTCGTACATATTCTACGAAGATCTTTATCGGTCAGATCGCATAACAACATACGTTGTTCCCTTTGTCATCGGTATGTTAGTTGCCCGAGATTCGATCGTTGGTATCCAATACCTAGTTCAATCTCGTCACCGGCATTCTCTTTACTCGTTCCGTAATACATCATCCCGCAACTAACTCATTAGTTGCAATGCTTGCAAGGCTTAAGTGATGTGCATTACCGAGAGGGCCCAGAGATACATCTCCGACGATCGGAGTGACAAATCCTAATCTCGAAATACGCCAACCCAACATGTACCTTTGGAGACACCTGTAGAGCTCCTTTATAATCACCCAGTTACGTTGTGACGTTTGGTAGCACACAAAGTGTTCCTCCGGCAAACGGGAGTTGCATAATCTCATAGTCATAGGAACATGTATAAGTCATGAAGAAAGCAATAACAACATACTAAACGATCGGGTGCTAAGCTAATGGAATGGGTCATGTCAATCAGATCATTCAACTAATGATGTGATCCCGTTAGTCAAATGACAACTCTTTGTCCATGGTTAGGAAACATAACCATCTTTGATTAACGAGCTAGTCAAGTAGAGACATACTAGTGACACTCTGTTTGTCTATGTATTCACACATGTATTATGTTTCCGGTTAATACAATTCTAGCATGAATAATAAACTTTTATCGTGATATAAGGAAATAAATAATAACTTTATTATTGCCTCTAGGGCATATTTCCTTCAATAGAGTGCGATTACGATGTTCGGACACACCATTACGCTGAGGTGTTCCAGGCGTCGTGAGTTGTGAAACTATTCCACATTTTCTTAAGTGTGTGCCAAATTCGTGACTCAAGTATTCTCCCACATGATCTGATCGCAAGAACTTGATTTTTCTGTCACGTTGATTCTCAACCTCACTCTGAAATTCCTTGAACTTTTCAAAGGTCTCATACTTGTGTTTCATTAAGTAGACATACCCATATCTACTCAAGTCATCAGTGAGGGTGAGAACATAACGATAGCCACCGCGAGCCTCAACACTCATTGGACCGCACACATTAGTATGTATGATTTCCAATAAGTTGGTTGCTCGCTCCATTGTTCCTGTGAACGGAGTCTTGGTCATTTTACCCATGAGGCATGGTTCGCACATGTCAAATGATTCGTAATCAAGAGACTCCAAAAGTCCATCTGCATGGAGCTTCTTCATGCGTTTGACACCTATGTGACCAAGGCAGCAGTGCCACAAGTATGTGGGACTATCATTATCAACCTTACATCTTTTGGTGTTCACACTATGAATATGTGTAACATTACGCTCGAGATTCATTAATAATAAACCATTCACCAATGGAGCATGACCATAAAACATATCTCTCATATAAATAGAACAACCATTATTCTCGGATTTAAATGAGTAGCCATCTCGAATTAAACGAGATCCTGATACAATGTTCATGCTCAAAGCTGGTACTAAATAACAATTATTGAGGTTTAAAACTAATCCCGTAGGTAAATGTAGAGGCATCGTGCCGACGGTGATCACATTGACCTTGGAACCATTCCCGACGCGCATCGTCACCTCATCCTTCGCCGGTCTCCGCTTATTCCGCAGCTCCTGCTTTGAGTTACAAATGTGAGCAACCGCAACAGTATCAAATACCCAGGAGCTACTACGAGTACTGGTAAGGTACACATCAATTACATGTATATCACATATACCTTTGGTGTTGCCGGCCTTCTTGTCCTCTAAGTATTTGGGGTAGTTCCGCTTCCAGTGACCACTTCCCTTGCAATAAAAACACTCAGTCTCGTGCTTGGGTCCATTCTATGGCTTCTTCCCGGTAGCTTGCTTACCGGGCGCGGCAGCTCCCTTGTCGTCCTTCTTGAAGTTCCTTTTACCCTTGCCTTTCTTGAACTTAGTGGTTTTATTCACCATCAACACTTGATGTTCCTTTTTGATTTCCACCTCTGCTGATTTCAGCATTGAATATACCTCAGGAATGGTCTTTTCCATCCCCTGCATATTGAAGTTCATCACAAAGCTCTTGTAGCTCGGTGGAAGCGACTGGAGTATTCTGTCAATGACCGCGTCATCCTGGAGATTAACTCCCAGCTGAGTCAAGCGGTTATGCAACCCAGACATTTGGAGTATGTGCTCACTGACAGAACTATTTTCCTCCATCTTACAACTGAAGAACTTGTCGGAGACTTCATATCTCTCGACCCGAGCATGAGCTTGGAAAACCATTTTCAGCTCTTCGAACATCTCATATGCTCCGTGTCTCTCAAAAACGCTTTTGGAGCCCCGGTTCTAAGCTGTAAAGCATGCTGCACTGAACGAGGGAGTAATCATCAGCACGTGACTGCCAAGCATTCATAACGTCTTGGTTCTCTGGGATAGGTGCGTCACCTAGCGGTGCTTCTAGGACATAATCTTTCTTGGCAGCTATGAGGATGATCCTCAGGTTCCAGACTTTGTCCGTATAGTTGCTGCCATCATCTTTCAGCTTGGTTTTCTCTAGGAACGCGTTGAAGTTGAGGATAACGTGGGCTATTTGATCTACAAGACATATTGTAAAGATTTTAGACTAAGTTCATGATAACTAAGTTCATCTAATCAAATTACTCAATGAACTCCCACTCAGATAGACATCCCTCCAGTCATCTAAGTGAAACATGATCCGAGTTAACTAGGCCGTGTCCGATCATCAGGTGAGACGGACTAGTCAACATCGGTGAACATCTTCATGTTGATCGTATCTTCTATACGACTCATGCTCGACCTTTCGGTCTTCCGTGTTCCGAGGCCATGTTTGTACATGCTAGGCTCGTCAAGTCAACCTAAGTGTATTGCGTGTGTAAATCTGGCTTACACCCATTATATTCGAACGTTAGAATCTATCACACCCGATCATCACGTGGTGCTTTGAAACAATGAACCTTCGCAACGGTGCACATTTAGGGGGAACACTTTCTTGAAATTATTACGAGGGATCATCTAATTTAAGCTACCGTCGTAAGCAAATAAGATGTAAAACATGATAAACATCACATGCAATCAAATAGTGACATGATATGGCCAATATCATTTGCTCCTTATGATCTCCATCTTCGGGGCTCCATGATCATCGTTGTCACCAGCATGACACCATGATCTCCATCATCATGATCTCCATCATCGTGTCTTCTTGAAGTTGTCTCGTCATCTATTACTTCTACTACTATGGCTAACGCTTTAGCAATAAAGTAAAGTAATTACATGACGTTTATGTTGACACGCAGGTCATAAATAAATAAAGACAACTCCTATGGCTCCTGCCGGTTGTTATACTCATCGACATGCAAGTCGTGATTCCTATTACAAGGACATGATCATCTCATACATCACATATATCATTCATCACATCCTTTGGCCATATCACATCACAAAACACTTGCTGCAAAAACAAGTTAGATGTCCTCTAATTGTTGTTGCAAGTTTTTACGTGGCTGCTATAGGTTTCTAGCAAGAACGTTTCTTACCTACGCCAAAACCGCAACGTGAATTGCCAAATTCTATTTACCCTTCATAAGGACCCTATTCATCGAATCCGATCCGACTAAAGTAGGAGAGACAGACACCCGCCAGCCACCTTATGCAACTAGTGCATGTCAGTCGGTGGAACCAGTCTCACGTAAGCGTACGTGTAAGGTCGGTCTGGGCCGCTTCATCCCACAATGTCACCGAATCAAGATAAGACTAGTAATGGCAAGATAATTCACAATATCGACGCCCACAACTGCTTTGTGTTCTACTCGTGCATAGAAACTACGCATAGACCTAGCTCATGATGCCACTGCTGGGGAATCTAGCAGAATTTTAAAATTTTCTACGCATCACCCAGATCAATCTATGGAGTCATCTGGCAACGAGGGAGAGAGGAGTAAATCTACATACCATTGTAGATCGCGTGCGGAATCGTTCAAGAGAACGGGGTTGATGGAGTCGTACTCGTCGTGATCCAAATCACCGATGACCAAGTGTCGAACGGACAGCACCTCCGCGTTAAACACACGTACGGTTGGGAAGACGTCTCCTCCTTCTTGATCTAGCAAGGGGGAAGGAGAGGTTGATGAAGATCCAGCAGCACGACGGCGTGGTGGTGGATGCAGCAGGATCCCGGCAGGGCTTCGCCAAGCGCAAGCGGGGAGGAGAGGTGTTACGGAGGGAGAGGGAGGCGCCAAGAGCAAGGGTGCGGCTGCCCTCCCTCCCCCCTCTTTATATAGGGGCCTTGGGGGGCGTCGGCCCTAGGAGATGAATCTCCAAGGGGATCGGCGGCCAAGTGGTGGCTTCGCCCCCAAGCCAAGTGGGGGGCACCCCCACCCCTAGGGTTTCCCAACCCTAGGCGCAGGGGAGTCCCAAGGGGGGTGCACCAGCCACCAGGGGCTGGTTCCCTTGCCACTTCAGCCCATGGGGCCCTCCGGGATAGGTGGCCCCACCCGGTGGACCCCCGGGACCCTTCCGGTGGTCCCGGTACAATACCGGCGTCCCCCGAAACCTTCCCGATGGCCGAAACTGGACTTCCTATATATAAGTCTTTACCTCCGGACCATTCCGGAACTCCTCGTGACGTCCGGGATCTCATCCGGGACTCCGAACAACTTTCGGGTTACTGCATACTAATATCTCTACAACCCTAGCGTCACCGAACCTTAAGTGTGTAGATCCAATGGGTTCGGGAGACATGCAGACATGACCGAGATGCCTCTCCGGTTAATAACCAACATCGGGATCTGGATACCCATGTTGGCTCCCACATGCTCCACGATGATCTCATTGGCTGAACCACGATGTCGAGGATTCAATCAATCCGTATACAATTCCCTTTGTCAATCGGTACGTTACTTGCCTGAGACTCGATCGTCGGTATCCCAATATCTCGTTCAATCTCGTTACCGGCAAGTCACTTTACTCGTACCGTAATGCATGATCCCATGATCAACCACTTGGTCACATTGAGCTCATTATGATGATGCATTACCGAGTGGGCCCAGAGATACCTCTCCGTCATACGGAGTGACAAATCCTAGTCTCGATTCGTGCCAGCCCAACAGACACTTTCGGAGATACCTATAGTGTACCTTTATAGTCACCCAGTTACGTTGTGACGTTTGGCACACCCAAAGCACTCCTACGGTATCTGGGAGTTGCACAATCTCATGGTCCAAGGAAATGATACTTGACATTCGGAAAAGCTACAGCAAACGAACTACACGATCTTTGAGCTATGCTTAGGATTGGGTCTTGTCCATCACATCATTCTCCTAATGATGTGATCCCGTTATCAATGACATCCAATGTCCATAGTCAGGAAACCATGACTATCTTTTGATCAGCGAGCTAGTCAACTAGAGGCTCACTAGGGACGTGTTGTGGTCTATGTATTCACACATGTATTACGATTTCCGGATAATACAATTGTAGCATGAATAATAGACAATTATCATGAATAAAAAATATAATAATAACCATTTTATTATTGCCTCTAGGGAATATTTCCAATAGTATCAGTATCCGGTCCCGGCGATACGCCATATCTCGGCTCCGCCCACTTGATATAGTGACCCCTCCTATGTAATATGGAGGCGGGAGTAAAGTTATGCAGCTGGAGGCCGTAGAACTCCAAGAGCCCACGTTGGAACGGATGGATTGGAAATCCGAGCCCCCTTAGTAAGTAAGGGACAAGGCATACCCGCTCCCCCATGGATTGGTTGGGAAAGCTCTCTGCTTGCTCCCCACCATTGTAAGTGGCAAGTCCGGCTCGAACGGGGACCATATACGCTGGAGGGAGAAACCCCTGGGTCTGTAACTCTACTAATTGACTATGGGGGACGGAACACTTCTTCCAATCACTTGGCTTAGGGATACGGGAGCGAGAGGAGGAGCTGCGATGGCCGGCCATGATAGGATGGACTTTTTTCGGGCGCGCTCCGATGGATGCTCGCTGTGGGAAGATGGTGTGATCTGGATCTGAGGATCCCCGTGTCTTTAAATAGACGATTTACTCGCATGGTTAGGGTGGCAAGTGTAAAAATGCCCCGACTTCTCGCATTCGCTCGACACGTGGAGGATAGCCATTATTAAGCGCAGAAGCCAAGGAGTGCAACATTCATGGGAAGCCGGTCACTACTCGACAGGTATTCGGAATTTGGAGAAGAACCCGCCTTGCAATGCCAAAGACAAGCTGCGCGCCGGACTCATCGTCATTGAAGCCTGGTTCGGGGGCTACTGAGGGAGTCCTGGATTAGGGGGTCCTCGGACAGCCGGACTATATACTTTGGCCGGACTGTTGGACTATGAAGATACAAGGTTGAAGACTTCGTCCCATGTTCGGGTGAGACTCTCCTTTGCGTGGAAGGCAAGCTTGGCAATTCGGATATGTAGATCTCCTCCCTTGTAACCAACTCTATGTAACCCTAGCCCCCTCCGGTGTCTATATAAGCCGGAGTGTTTAGTCCGTAGGACAACAACAATCAGAATCATAGGCTAGCTTCTAGGGTTTAGCCTCTACGATCTTGTGGTAGATCAACTCTTGTAATACTCATATCATCAAGATCAATCAAGCAGGACGTAGGGTATTACCTCCATCAAGAGGGCCCAAACCTGGGTAAACATTGTGTCCCCTGCCTCCTGTTACCATCCACCTTAGATGCATAGTTTGGGACCCCCTACCCGAGATCCGCCGGTTTTGACACCGACAAACCTCGAATTGGATTTGCTCAGCTCGATACTTCTCCTCATCCCCTAAAAAGACATCGAGCTCAATCTTCCCTAAGGGTCGGACGGATCGGCCTAAAACGAAACCCTAGAAGATGATATTGGAGGACTGGAGGCCGATGGGGAGATTCCCATTTTTTCCAGGGTATCGAGGAAGATGATATTAATGTTGCAGCCTCCGTCCACCAGGATGCGTGGGAGCCGACAACCCCTAATGATTGGATGCACCACCACAGCATACTTTTCGGGGTGGGGGTTATGCTGTGGGAGGTCGTGTTTATCGAAGGTGACCATGGCGACGTACCATACAAGGAGCTCGCTAGGGTTCGATTGTATTGCATAGATCCGGCATCGGGCGAGCTTTTGGTTTATGTGCGTCTCTGCTGTTGGTAAGATCACGTTGATTGTATATGATTGCGAGGGCTGGTGGTTTGAAGTAGATCTAGGTTTTTTCCTGTGAGCAAAAACTTGTGCATATTTCCTTGCGATACAGGTCGAGTAGGCGTAACACGTCGTGGTCTTGCCATGCTCGTCGAAGAAGAATTCGATTGTCGTGAAGCACATGTAGTCGATGTAAGGTGGTGGCGTGACGTCAAAGAGCCACCCCAACCATCAGCCGCCAGCTCAAAAGAGAGCTGAAAGGTGAAGGTCAGGCCTACCATGAACTTGCCGGACTCATCTGGATCTCTACTCCTGATTAAGTTTCTGACCAGCGTGTCCCCTACCTGGCGTGCCAACTGACGATGCAGAAAACCATCAGGTCCCTCGGTAGTGTGCCTAATGTGGTCTAAAGTACTGTGACAGAGCCGACTCACACAAGTTACCCAAGTTCAGGCCTTCGGAGAGAAATACCTACATCCTTCTTCTTCTTGCTATTCATGGTGGAAGGATACCTCGTGCGAGGCAATACATTGATGTGGTTGAGTTTGCTAGCGAGAGTTGGTTTATCTAAGAACAAATGGGATGACAGGTCCATAGTCTCCCCATATATACACGTTGGAGGCTAGGGTTTTAGATAGGGAGATGCGATCTAGGTGGCCACTGCCACCAACTTGGAGGTGAAGATGATTGCCAGGTGCTCTTCCTCTACTTTGTGCTTCCTCCCATCACTGGGCCTTGTGGGCCCTCTCGCAGACCTTCTGTCGGACTCCAGTAAAACCCTTCTTTATATACACGTGTAGCACAACCCTAAGGACAAAGAGGGTTTCTTTCTCTGCATGGCCCCTTTAGGACAAGGGTCTTTAACTTCCTTACATTCCATATTACCCATGTAATAAGATATATTTCACAATGATAGTTTATCACAAATTTTAGTTTCATCTATCCCATGAACGTGTGTGTAGAATTCTTCCCTGCAATCATGAAATGCCATACCAACAATGCTACGTATATCCACAAAATCCTCATAGAAGGATCTCTAACATCAAAACATGCAGCCCCTTTTGGACCCGTATAGGCGCTCAAAAAACACTTGTTAGATCAGCCTGCACGTGTCGCTCCATCCTAAAGAGGGCATTTCGGCACGAAACCCTCTCGATTAAGGTCCCGCCCATCCACATGGTTCATAATCACTCGTCTATCATACGTGTTCCACGATGACAATGACATGGATTTCAGTTTCAGCAATTAATACAATGTCAAGCTGTATACACGATTGACGCTTATTGATTCATAAAACTCTCATCGATGTATCTCTTACATTAAAACCGGCACCCCTTTTTCGCGTCCGGCCAAGCGCCGAAAGCACGCTTACTGGATCATCATCCACGTGTGGCGTCGTCCGGCAAACCATGTATCCTTGCATCTGTATTTTTTGCACCGCTCATCAAGGAGCAAATAGGCAATGAAGCCAATGAACAAAGCTGTACACAGTCATGGACATGGAAACTGCAATGCTTATCATAAAACCCTCCTTTTCATTTCAGCAAAAAGAAATAAATAGAAGGAAAAACATTCTGGCCTTACACTGTCCGCTTCTCCTCCCACCTTTATAAATGGCCAACGCCCGCACTAGGCCCCCACCATCTCCCCTTCCCCACCTCCGCCTCTCTCCCCCAAAACGCCAAAAACCCAAACCCCACTCGGCGAAGAAGAAAAAGAAGCGGCGCAATGCAGGAGGCGGGGATGTCTGCGCTGTGGAACACCGTGCACGGGTGGTTCACCCCATGGGTGCTGTTCCTCGTGCTACACCTCATCGTAGCCACCATATTCGTCACCTCCAGGGCCACGTCCTCGGCGGGGAGCGGAGAAGGCGCTCCGGCCGGGGCTGTCGGCGAGAGGAGGAGCCTGTCCCTCGTGGATTCAATGGCAATCGACCGGCCCCACTTCACCGCTCCCGCCCCTGAGGCCCCGGTGACCGGAGTACTGGATCTGGGACAGCCCGACGAGCAACCGCCGCCGCTCCAGATGGAGCCGGAGGATCAGGGTGAGCACGACGCGTTTACAAAAGAGGGTGAGCACGACGAGCACACGCACATGGAGAGGAGCATGTCGGAGGCGGCGGTCGAGGCCGAACTGCCGCGGCTGCCGACGCGGCTGCGCAAGTCTGCGAGCGACAAGCCGGCGTTCGCGCACTTCGTGGCCGAGTCGGACACCAAGGAGGTGGAGGCGCGCAGGCAGGCGACGAGGCGGGACGCGGAGCGCCGCCGCCCCCTGGTGGCGGAACCGGAGGAGCCGGCGTCGGAGGTGGAGATCGAGGAGGCCGGCGGCGAGGTGGACGCGCGCGCTGACGAATTCATCAACAAGTTCCACCACCAGCTGAAGATGCAGCACATGGACTCATTCATGCGCTCCCAGAAGAGGCTCCACCGCCGCCGGGCAACCGTGGCGCCAGAGGCGTCTTCCGCGGCCGCAGGTGCTCCGTGATGCTGCACAGAGCTTCCCGCGCTAGCCTAGTGGATGGATGGATAGCTCAGTAGTCCTAATAATAAATCAAACAAAACCTGGCTTCGGAATCTTTGTCAAGAAATAGCAATGGCGGCGAGCCAGCTCTCAAGGGTTAAAATAAAATAACGGATGTGGTGTGCATTCTGTATCTCTCCGGGCTTTCGGATCCGTGTCCTTTGGCCGTGTGATGCGCTGTGGAATCTGATTTGCGATGTTTCTTTCTTCTGCACCTGTCTGTCACTACACATCCCACCGTTCGGCTATTTTGTTTAGACAGACAACGAGCACATTTCTCTCGTGCGGGTTTGTATGTAAGTTTGGCTTCTGCCCAGGTTCAATTTGTTGATCACGCCCACATCCGTATAGGCGGCCAATTATCCGTTGACTGCCGGGGTTGGATATGCTGCAGCAGACAATCGGCTCTGTATGCACAGTGCGAAAAGCATACGCAGAGCATGGTTATAAGGGTAGTATATGTTAGGAAATTAGGCAGTTTTTTTGGCAAATCACATCCAACAGATTAGGAATACGTAGCACATATGCATATGGCTCAAAGACACATGTCAAGCGAGAAAGGTTGAGGACATACTAGGGCCTCAGACACTGACGCAACAACATCTTGGGCAAGGATGGTGAAACAAGATGGTCGTCCCTGGTAGAAGAAGTAGTCAAAGCAAACAGATCGCCATCTAGAATGTAGTCGAACTTGAGGGGACAATCGCATTGAAACACTCCCCAATAACCTCTTCGCTCCTTGTTTGGTGCAGGTTCTCAAGGGACGGGGCTTCAGATGTCTGCACACCCGAATGGCTGTGCATGTAGTCGCCGGGATGTGGTCACCGGGGAAACAACTCAACACAACAGATGTGTGTGTTCTGTTGCACTAGCAAGTTTTCCCGGGTGGCCCACTTCTTGCCCCCCCCCCCCTAAAGTTTTGCCACTTCTGGCCGAATTTGGGCCCAGATGGGCTATGCACCTTAACTAGCAAGGGTTGCAACCTACTAGGGACCCTCCAGAATATTCTAAAAGATTTCATAACCTTTTGGACCCTTCCGGAAGTTTCATAACCTTCCCAACATTTTTGGGACCATTCAAGACACTCCACGACATCACAGGAACACTTCGGGAGTCGATTGTCTCATTCTCCATTCTCTCCTAGTTCTATTATCACAAGAACACTAGCCATTAAGCGTGTGACCCTACACGTTAGATAATATTTGAACATGTCCGAAACAACTTCCGGTCAATATTTTTAACGGGATCCGGACACCCATAATAATTCTCACATACTAACAAAGATCTTTATCAAGTGAACATTCTATTATTGTAGACAAATCCCTTTAATTTGTGATACTTCCCAAAAAGGGGAGACTTTTCGGTATCCCTATGATCAATATCTAGTTATTCTCGTTACCGGTTCGCACTCTTTTCCTTGTTACTGTATTCTGATGTCCCCATAACTAACACCTTAGCCACTATGGTTGGTCAAGCAATGATGGATATCGTAATATCG
Source organism: Triticum monococcum (assembly GCA_034509565.1). Classification (NCBI taxonomy): domain Eukaryota; kingdom Viridiplantae; phylum Streptophyta; class Magnoliopsida; order Poales; family Poaceae; genus Triticum; species Triticum monococcum. The sequence continues at coordinate 579,133,519 of CM067847.1, forward strand.
AGTGGGGCCAAAGTGTATCTCGCAATCAACGGAGGAGGAAATCCCGGTCTTGACATATCGAACACCATGATGACCCATAAGTATATGGGATCAATCGTAGTACTTTTGATAAGTAAGAGTGTCGAACCCAACGAGGAGCATAAGAAAATGACAAGCAGTTTTCAGCAAGGTAATTTCTATGAGCACTGAAATTGTCGGTAACAGGTAGTTTGATAGAAAGATAATTTGTAACAAGCAAGTAACGGTAATGGTAAATAAAGTCCAGCAATGTTGACCAATCCTTTTTGTAGCAAAGGATGGGCCAAAACAATCTCTTACAATAAGCAAAGCGTTCTTCAGGGCACACGGGAGTTTCATCTAGTCGCTTTCATCATGTTGGTTTGATTCGTGTTTGCTACTTTGATAATTTCATATGTGGGTGGACCGGTGCTTGGGTGTTGTTCTTACTTGAACAAACCTCCCACTTATGATTAAACCCCTTGCAAGCATCCGCAACTACGAAAGAAGAGTTAAGATAACAATTTAACCATAGCATTAAACATATGGATCCAAATAAGCCCCTTACGGAATAGCACATAAACTATGGTTTAAGCTTATGTCACTTAGCAACCCATCATCTAATAAATACTCTACAATGCATTCCCTAAGGCCCAAAGATGGTGAAGTTTCATGTAGTCGACGTTCACATAACACCACTAAGGGAATCACAACATACATATCATCAAAATATCAAATGAATATCAAATTCACATGATTACTTGCGACATGACTTCTCCCGTGGCCTCAAGAACAAGGACAACTACTCATAAATAATATTCATGCTCAAGATTAGAGGGATATTGAATAGCATAATGGATCCGAACATATAATCCTCCGGTAAATAAACCATGTAGCATCAACAAGAAGAAGTAATCAGCACTACTAGTCACCCACATGTACCAATCAGACGTTCCGGTACAAAGATTGAACACAAGAGATGAACTAGGGTTTGGAGGTGAGATGGTGTTGTTGAAGATGTTGATGAAGATTGTCCTACCAAAGATGAGAGGGTTGTTGGTGATGACGATGGCTTCGATTTCCCCCTCTGGGAGGGAAGTTCCCCCGGTGGAATCGCTCCATCGGAGGGCAGAAGTGCTCGTGCCTAAATTCCGCCTCGAGACGACGACGGTCCATCCCGAAAATCCTCTCCTTATTTTTTCTAGGGCAAAACACCTTATATACCAGAAGATGGGCACCAGAGGTGTGCCAGGGTGTCCACCACCCACCAGGGCGCGCCTGGAGGGGGTGGCGCGCCCTGGTGTCTTGTGGCCACCTGGCAGCCCCCTCTGGTAATTCTTTTCTCCAATATTTTTGTATTTATTCCAAAATAATTCTTCGTAAAATTTCAGCTCAGTTGGAGATGTGCAGAATAGGTATCTCTGACATAGCTTTTTCAGGTCCAGAATTCCAACTGCCGGCATTCTCCCTCTTTGTGTAAACCTTGCATATTATGAGAGAAAATGCCTTAGAATTACTCCATAAAGTGTTATAAAGCATAAGAACACTATAAACAATAGTAGAAAAAACATGATGCAAAATGGACGTACCAACTCCCCCCAAGCTTAGACCTCGCTTGTCCTCAAGCGAAAGCCGATATCGAAAATCATGTCCACATGTTTTCAGACAGAGGTGTCGATAAAAACAAAATACGGACATAGTAGCATCATGCTCATTATTATAACATCAACAAACTTTATCATATAACTGTATCATATAACTTCTCATGAACAAGTAACAATTCATCACAAGATCGAAGTAAGAAAGCATAAACTTTATTGAAAAGCAACAAACTATGTTCTCAGTCAACTTGGCAACTACAATTCATCATAATTTTAGGAAAGGTCTGGTGTCGGAGCCTTTTGGCAAGTCCACATACTCAACCATCATTTAATCTTCTATGATTGCTAACACTCACAACATATATATAAGCAAAAAGTTTCAATTGGACACATAGAAAGATAGGGGCTTATAGTTTCGCCTCCCAACTTATTCACGTTTGTCGGATTACGAGTTCTGGCAAACCCTTGTGAGGTTCGAACTCTGGGGTGCGCACAAAGTACTCTCTCTTCCTCGCTCGCTCGCTCAACGGTCACACGACCTAGCTCGACGAACCCCAAAGAACACGAGACACAGAGGTTTATACTGGTTCGGGCCACCGTGTGGTGTAATACCCTACTCTAGTGTGGTGGTGGATTGCCTTGAAGGCTAAGGATGAAGTAGTACAGTGGATGAACAACCTCAGGAGGTAAGGTGTTCTTGGGCTCGATGAGCTGGTGAACTTGTTCGGGTGGAATCGATCCCCTGGCCTCTCTCTCTCTCTAGATGGGTCGATCCCGGGTGGAATCCCTCCCCTATGGTGGTGGCTAGGTCCTATTTATAGAGGCCTTGGTCCTCTTCCAAAATGTTAGGCGGGAAGGGATCCCACAACGGCCAAGTTTGAAGGGGGACAACTAGTACAAGCTATCCTGACAAAAGGTACTCTTCGCCTGCCAAAAGCTATGGTGGTGATGCTATTGCGGGCTCCACGATGACCTCCGCCCTACCGCCCTGGGGGTCTTGGTCTTGTTGCACCGATATGGAAACCTTTCCCTGATGCCTTGGGACCCCGCGCCTACACTTGCCACCTTATATTAGCACCAAAGAGGAAACTGGTACACTGCACCCACTGGCACCCGCTTGGCCTTGGTCGTCATGGCTCATGTCACGTGAACCTCGCGAGGTGCTCCTTGCATAGATATCTCCACTCCTCAGAAGCCAGCCTAGAGAGGCTGCCCCTAGGGAGGTCTTGGTGTCGTCCGCCTCGCGAGGCTTGGCCCCTCGCGAGGGTCTTGAGTTGTTGTTGCTGAAGATGGGCCATACCAGGCCGTTGGTGGAGCCACGCTCTGGGCCGTAGGCTGGCAAGTCTGGGCACCCCCGGTCCCAGAACGCCGACAGTAGCCCTCGGGCCCAAGGCATGCTCAAGCTTGGCTTCGAGGCGAAGCCAAAGGGCAAGTGCGGAGCGCCGCGGGCCCCAGCCACCTGCGGCCTCGGCCGATGTGTGGCGATTGATGAGACATGGGCGCCTCCGCTTCCCCATGCTGCCTCGGCAACCGTTCGACTTGACGAGTCCCTGCTGCATGCAGAAGAAAACCATCATTACCTGTGATCGTGGAGGCTGACGGGTGGCCTCCGTCTGGCTATAAATGAGAAGGGGGCGGAGCGCCCGCCACTCATATCCTTCTTCTCGCTACCCTCTCCTTCTTCTTCCTCCTTGCTCCACCGTCTTGCGGTGACACCCATGGCGCCGATAAGGAGGTTCGCCGCTGCTGAGAAAGGAAAAAAACCCCGTGAGGAGCAGGCGCCTCTCCCGCCGAAGAAGAGGTTTGGCTGCCCTCGCGACGTCGCCGTGAGGCAGGAGGTGACGAGGCCTTGTTACGAGCGGTCTCCTCCTGGCTACCCGCTTCTCTTGTAAGCCCAAGCGCAAGGCTTCGGAGGAGGAGGCGACGCCCCGCGCTGCTCGCGTCACGACCGTGGTGGCATGAGCCACCAACCTATGAACTCATGCTGAGGGCTCCTCTCGCGAGTTCGTGATGTGGGCGGCGATGCCACCGCGCACGTGGATCAGATTCCCGCAGTTCTTCGCTGAAGAAATGCCACCGAGGGGGGGGGGGCGCTCGAGCTGTGGTTGCAGCACGCCGCATGCAGCACCCCGGCAACGTGAGCGGAGGTCGAGGTCGTCTCCGCGGGCAAGGTCTTCATGACTCGTGGATGGGGCAAAGTCACCCGCGACTGCTGTACGGCGAGGGCCCTCGCCATCCACTTCGAGTACGATGGCACCTCCACTTTGTTCTTCAAGGTCTTCGACGAGGACGGCCGCCGCCAAGAGTGCTGCCCTGGAGGGGACCGCCAGGATGGCGCGGTAGCGGGCGTCGGGCATGCCCCCGGACCTGCTGGCAGTTCCTCAAGCAGCAACGACGGCTCGTGGTAGTCGAGCGACTCTCCTGAGCTTGATGAGACTCCGGAGACGAGCGACGATAGCTACGTGCCCCCGAGCTCCCACCGTGCTTGGAGCGTAGTGATGGCATCTGCTCGTCGCCATCAATGATTTGGATGGGGTTGGCACCGGCCCCATGAGGCCCTCTGTTGATGATGGTGTCGGCGGTGACATCCATAGCTAGGGCTTCCGGAAGCTTCCTTCTTTAGTTCCCTGCAAGGAATCGAGATAAACCCCGTGGGGGAGTGTAAGTAATCCATAGTGCTTTTGCGCCAATATTATTCCCATTATGATGTTTGTGATTGCGCGCCTTGCTTCGGCATTGTTCCCCCTTTTCGTCCTCACGACAGCTTAATGCTCTTCCCCGACAGGTCCCAGTCCCCAGGCAGGCTTCAGCCATCGCTGGTATGCTAGGTCACGATGTTGTGGTCAAGGCCAGGAGGTGAGCGGCCCGAGGTCCAGTAAGAGCTCCTGAGGCGCAATGCTCAAGAGGCCCCCCTTGGCATGCAAGCAGCTCCCTAAAGGAAGAAAAGGAAGGCGGCATTACCGGAGCGAGGCCACAAGAGTTGAAAAATCCCGAGTTGCAGTGCTGCGTTAACTTGAATGCGTGACTTATCTTAGCGAGCCTGAGGCGATTCCTTGCGCAGCGCCCGATTTACGCGCCAATGATGGTGATACTGCCAGGTTAGGTCCGCGCCAGCCTCCCCCTTTCACACTTTCCTAAGTGTTCTACGTCCTCGGGCCCCGACCCTCGAGCGAAGCTCAGCCGCCGCTGGTATGCTAGGTAGCGATGTCGTTGTCAAGGCTAGGGGGTGAGGGCTGGAGAGTCAGTAAGAGCTCCTGAGGCGCGATGCTCAGGAGCCCTCCCTTTAACGCGCAAGCGAAGCACATGAAAGAGAGCAGCTGGTAGGGCCACCTGTAGCTAGGCTCCAGAGATCCCCGTGGGTTAGTGTGAGGAGAGAGTGCATCTCATAGCCATGTTTTCCGTCCTGCCATTGACTCTTACCCAAGAAGATGAAGGCACTGCAGATCTGGTGAGGTGACGTGTGCGGAATGGGCCGCGAGTCAAAGCTCGATCGCATAGGTTTATCAGCGTTGTAGGGATGGAACCGAGCACAAGCGCCGTGCCAGCATGTGAAACCCCCATTGCGGGATGAGCAAGTGGTCGATCAGCAACGCGGCATGCCGTGATGAGTAATAACCAGGGAGGCGATAATCATAAAGAAACCCATGTAAGGAGGCAAGCTAGTTCAGAATAGATGCAAGAATGATACATGCCACCGGGACCGACCTGTGCGGCCTGGGGATGATGCAGCCCGAGGGGCGCCCCCAACAGAGTAAGCCTAAGATGCAAAAAGATACATGCCACAAGGACAGGTCTATGTGACTTGGGAATGATGCAGCCCGAGGGGCGCCCCCAGCTGAATAAACCAGAAAATGTCACCTGGCACCGTTGTTGAAGAGGTGTTGGAGCAGGTGAAGATGCACGCTGAAGAAGTCGCTCCTCATGAGTCATCCGGCGGCTGGTTCCCAGGGGACCCCGGAGGTTCCGACTCCTCCTCCCCTAGGACGGCCTGGCGCCTGGCCTCACGAGCCGCTAGGGCGCCCTGCATGAGCCAGTAGAAGGCGACAACTACGTTCGGCAGGCCGAAGGGCATGCGAACGTAGCTGTGCAGGGGACCCCCGCACCGACCAACGCTCAATGGCCATAAGCGCCCCTAAGATGCGGCCCTGTTAAGCCCTGGAACATCGACGCAGACACGCAGCTCGTCGTCCGCGCCAGGACAAGGAGCTATGCCAAGTGGTGGGCGGCGGTCACGGCGCATGGCTCTTGCCTATTGAAGCTCCTTGGTGGTCTTGGTGATGAACTCCTGAGCACCAGGCAGCTCGTGCCTTGTGCCCTGATGAGGGAAGCATGCGTTGAGGCATGCCTCCACTTGGCGCTCGAGCGCCTCCCTCGTGACACTGGCTAAGTCAGAAGCCCTCAAGAAGAGAGCCCCGAGCCCACCACGAGGAGGGCGCCGGGCGTGCCTTCCTATGCGAGGGACGAAGGCGCCCCATCCATGGGCGCAGATCCTGAGGTGGTGTCGCTAGAGACTCTGCCCTCCTGAAGCCCTTGGCAGAGCAGCTGCTTCTTCTTATTGGGGACAACCTCAGGAGGGTAGACGTTGCCTTCGTTATCTGGGTTTTTGGCCGCCGCAGCCTGGTAAGCGCACTTGAGAGAGCACATCGTGTCCCTTTCCTCGCAGGCGACCGTGACGACGCGGCAGCTTCCTGGCATCTTGAGCACATTGTAGCCGTGGTGGATCACTGCGATAAACTTGGCCAGGGCCGGATACCCAAGGATGGCATTGTACGGTAGGCGGATGTGGGCGACATCGAAGTCGATGAGCTCAGTGTGGTAAATTGCCGCGCTTGCCGAAGGTGACAGGGAGGCAGACCTGCCCTATCGGGGTGGTGGAGCCGTCTGTCACTCTTGAGAAGGGCTTGGTTGGCTGCAGCTGATCATACGACACTTGGAGGTGGTCGAACGCCTCAACAGAGAGAATGTTGAGCCCTGCGCTGCCGTCGATAAGGGTCTTGGTGACAAGGACGTTGTTGATGATGGGTGAGCAGAGCATCGGGAGGGCGCCGACGGTTGCCGCGCACTTGAGCTGGTCAGACGAGCTGAAGGTAATGGAGCACTTGGACCACCTGAGAGGGCGCGTGGCTTCGAGCCTAAGTAGAACCGCGTTCACCTCACGCGCGAAATGCTTGAAGATGCACTGGGAGGCTGGGGCCTGAGCGCCACCCAAGATGGAGGCGATGGCACGCGGCTCCTGGAAGCCCCGAGACCACACGTCTTGGTGATGGTCATCATTCCTCCTTGGCGGTGGTGGCAACGGAGGAAGGCCAGCCTTGCCTTGAGGTCGGTCCTCACGAGGTTGATCCCTCCAGGCGCCCTCACGAGGCTGGTCCTGCCAGCTACCCTCGCGAGGCCAGTCGCTCCACTCCTGGCAGGGGCCGCGGTCGTCCCAGCATCCTCCACTTCGTCCTCCTCCTTGACCGTAGCCTCGGTCGATGCGCTCGGGGCGTTGGACGAAGCGCCCATCGCTGATGGCCCTAAGCTCTTGACAGTTGTTGGTGTTGTGGATTTGCACGTTGTGGAAGGCACAGAATGGGCGGTTGGCCTTGGGTGACTCGGAGTGGTCGCAACCTCGCTTCATTTCTGGCTCGGCCACTAACACGGCCGCTCCCTTGCGCTTTACGTCCTTGGTCTTGGCCTTCTTATCTTCCGAGTCGGCGGCTGGAAGCTCGAGGAGGGAGAGGCGCCCCTCCTCAGCTCTCGCGCACTTGGTCGCCATGATGAACATCTCGAGAGCCGTGCATAGGTCCTCCTGGATGGAGAGCTCCTCCTTGATCTTGACATCATGGATGCCATCAGGGAATGCTGAGATGATGGCCTCGTTCGTCACCTTGGGGATCTTGAGGCGAACGATGTTGAAATGTTGGATGTACTTTTGCAGGGTCTCCCCTGGTTGCTTCCTGATGCGCTGCAGGTTGCCAGTGGTAGGCGGGCAGTCACGAGTACCTTGGAAGTTGGCGGCGAAGCGCTCGCGCATCTCTCCCCAAGAGGAGATCGATCCCACGGGCAAGGTCAGGAGCCACGAGCGCACGCCGTTCTTGAGAGCCATGGGGAACCAGTTTGCCATAACTTTCTCGTCGCCGTTGGCCACCTCGATGCTCAGCTCGTAGAGCTACAAGAACTCAGCAGGGTTAGGGGGTGCCGTCGTAGTGTGGAGGCAGGTCGGCCATGAACTTGACAGGCCTGACGATGCTGTGCAACTCGGGGTGAAGGCACGACACCCTGCTGTAGTCACTGGAGCCCGTCGTGGAGGTGGAGCCTGGTCTTGGTAACGACATGCTGCCGCCACGGGCGGCGCACGGTCTTGACGTGGTGGTGTAGGGAGCGCTGGAGCGTTTTCTTGCGGCCGAGGGGCCCCCTGGTAGCTTGCTTCTTCATGCGCGGGTGCCCCGCGCGGTGGGTCGCGCGTCTTGGTGCGAGGGCGACGTCTGGACATGTGTCGGTGTCAAAACTGGTGGATCTCGGGTAGGGGTCCCGAACTGTGCGTCTAAGGTCGATGGTAACAGGAGACGGGGGACATGATGTTTACCCAGGTTTGGGCCCTCTTGATGGAGGTAATACCCTACTTCCTGCTTGATTGATCTTGATGAATATGAGGATTACAAGACTTGATCTACCACGGGATCGTAATGACTAAACCCTCCCATTTATATAGACACCAGAGGGGTCTAGGGTTGTACAGAGTCGGTTTACAGAGGAAGGAATCTTCATATTCGAACGCCAAGCTTGCCTTCCACGCAAAGGAGAGTCCCATCCGTACACGGGAGGAAGTCTTCTGTCTTGTATCTTCATGGCCCATCAGTCCGGCCCATGTAACATAGCCCGGACGTCCGAGGACCCCTTAATCCAGCACTCCCTCAGTAGCCCCTGAACCAGGCTTCAATGACGATGTGTCGGGGCGCAGATTGTCTTCGGCATTGCAAGGCGGGTTCCTCCTTCGAATACTCCAAAGTAGTCCTCGGACATAGAAAACATGCCCGGCTCTGCAAAACAAGTACCATAACCATAGAGAGTATAATATTTCATGGGTCCCATCTACTGACAACTTTTGTAGCGAGAAATCACGTCTCCACCCAGTCATTATTTCGAACCGTTTTTAGCCTCCTGCTCCACGTTTCGAGATGTGGTTCTCATTGGCATGTCTTGTCGAACTACAGATCGTGTCCCCTTATTGCGGGATTCTCATCAATACGGGTGTGGGTAATCCAACCGCGTCGTCGGCACAACCCTTGGGGAATAGGCGAGTTTTAAGGCGAATGGGGATGAGCTTGATATTTGATGCCTTTATAAAGAGATAAGGATTCACCCTTTCACCCACGCCTTCTTTCTCTCTGCCCACCTATTTTCGAGCTCCAGCGCCCAAGCCTCCATCCTTTCTTCCTCAAAAAAGCACTCCGACCATGTCCGGATCTAGAGCGCAAGGCAAGTGGATGGCCTCCTCCGTCACGGAGAAGGACATCACGAAGCTCCGGGAGGCGGGGTACTTGGCCCAGGAAATCGCCTACCGGCATCCGGCCAAGGGGCAGATCGTCCCCACCCCGGAGCCTCATGAGAGGGTGGTATTCATCCCCCACTTCGTCCATAGGCTGGGATTTCCTCTCCACCCATTCGCTTGTGAAATCATGTTCTACTACGGGCTAGATTTCCATGATCTGGCCCTAAACTCCTTCCTCAACATCTCGGCATTCATTGCCGTGTGCGAGGCCTTCCTCCGCATCCCACCCCACTTCGGATTGTCGATGAAGACCTTCAATGTGAAGCCGAAGGTGGTGGGCAGTGAACTCGCAGAGTGCGGAGGCGCCATGGTGAGCAAAATGTCCAATGTCTCATGGCCCAAAGGTACCTTCGTGGAGACCGTTAAAGGGTGGCAGCAGCAGTGGTTCTACATCACAGAGCCTCGCGACACCACCTGCGCCGTGGCTCCCGAATTCAAGTACGAGGCCCCAATGCGGCTTACCTCCTGGCTAGAAAAGGGCCTGGACTGGGTATCGTCGGACGTGGTGTCCGCGCTGCAGACGCGCATCAAGAGCATGGTGGACAAGAACATCAAGCTTGTCAATGTGATCCATGTGATGTTTTTTCACCGGATCCTTCCTTGCCATAGCCGGACTTGCAATTTGTGGGAGTTCAATCCGGCCAAGCACCAGACCTTGCAACAGTTCTTCGGCGCTACACACTAAGGCATCTGTAAGGTGCTTTTTAAGGCCAATGAGACGCAGCCGAAGACGACCGAGGACCATGGGTACAACCTGACCCATCCACCAGTCCGGTATGTTTTTCGTATTTCAAGGCATACCCTTCACCTGTACATTCAAGGAAGATGTCTAAGCTTCCCCATCTGTCTTTCCAGGGTTGGACAAGGAAGGCGGAGCGGATCCAGTGTGCAGCTCCGCTGCCTGAAAACCAAGCTATCCCACTTCTGACGAAGATGCTGGTTCCGACGCCTTGCCAGGCACTGGAGAAGAAGGCCACAAAGAAGGGCCAGGCGGGAAGAGGCGGGCTTCGTCGTAAAGGCACTTCATATGTGACGTCTGAAGACACCGAAACCCACTTCTCCCCCGCCACCGAGGACGAGGAGGAGGAAGAAAGAAACTCTCCCCCCGAGGAGGGAAGGAAGAAGAGGACGGCCTCCATGGATCTGGAGGCAGAGGCGTTGAAGAAGGGGAGGGTCTCCCTCGCGGATAACTCCATGTTGGAGACTGATAGCAGCTCCGAGTGGTGCCCCATGGCGAAGCCCCTGGCCGAATCGTAAGTACTCAAAGGCACTTATACACACATATATCCCACTTCTTTACTTAGTGGTTTTAATATGTCTAATAACGCACTGCAGTCCGGCCCATGCCCGCCCCCAGAGATCCCCATCTTCGGGGAATTTGCTGGATCCAAATGTGATGGACATCGGGTCACTTCTGGCGGCCTCCTCTCCCACGGCCACGGACGACACTGAGGTGTTGTCCCGAAGGACCTTCCCAGGCCAAGGATAGGTACAAGAGGCCGTAAGGGTGGCGCCAGAGGGTGATACCTCGGCCGCCGGACACATGGGGGAGCAAATCACCCTGGAGAATGGGGATGGGGCCATACCAAATTCGACCCTAGCCGAATACTATTCCGAAGGCCCATACAGCTCTGGAATCAGGCAAGCAGCCTCCTTCGAAAGAAGGAGGTGCACCTATTCCGCCGGAGACCTCTGTCCATCCAGATGCACCGGATACTCTATTGGAAGCGCTGCAAAGTGCTTCCACTGGTGAGGAACACCGTATCCTCATGGGTACGGTGCTTGAGAGGGTTCAGTCCGCTAAGAGTGGAGTGACCGAAGCCTGCACCAGCCTTCTAATAGGCTTTGAGGTATGCAATGTAATTATGCAAAAAAGGATGTCATAGTATAGACAGTATCCCCTGAGACTCTATCCGGTGGTCGAAAAGAGAAGCCGGATAGAGGATCAAATAATTTTCACAGGAGACTAACCATACATGTCTATGTGAATAAGCAGGCTTCGATGCTGGCTGCAACCTCGCATTCTGCCGAAGTATCCAAACTGAAGCAGAGTTTGGAGCAGGCCGAGGAAGAGCTCGGCTATGTGAAAAAACAACTACAGGACAAGTAAGGTATGCAATGGCCTATTCATATCTAGAAAGATATGAATTGTTTGTGTTGATCATGCTATCATGATATTTCACACGAGCTACGACCGAGGTGGAGACTGAGGGAGTCCTGGATTAAGGGGTCCTCGGGCGTCCGGCCTATGTGACATGGGCCAGACTATTGGGCCATGAAGATACAAGATAGAAGACTTCCTCCCGTGTCCGGATGGGACTCTCCTTTGCGTGGATGGCAAGCTAGGCGTCCGGATGTATTATTTCCTTTCTCTATAACCGACTTTGTATAACACTAGGCCCCTCCGGTGTCTATATAAATAGGAGGGTCTAGTCCTAGGAACAATCACAATCATACAAGCTAGACTTCTAGGGTTTAGCCACAACGATCTCGTGGTAGATTAACTCTTGTAATCCTCATACTCATCAAGATCAATCAAGCAGGACGTAGGGTATTACCTCCATCAAGAGGGCCCGAACCTGGGTAGAACATCGTGTCCCCTGTCTCCTGTTACCATCGACCTTAGATGCACAGTTCGGGTCCCCCCTACCCGAGATCCGCCAGTTTTGACACCGACATTGGTGCTTTCATTGAGAGTTCCACTGAGACATTGAAGTTAGGGTTGGTGGCTCGCCTTGTTATCAAAGGCAGTATCACGTCCGGAGGAGCTTTGTCCTCAGGCCAAACCCTCCAGCTGGACAGCTTTACCATGACCACCCGTTTGTCCGTTAAGCCAATGATGACTTCTCGGGTCATCGAAAATCGTCTCGATGTTGACTCCAAATACTCCAGACGGATGGATCCGGCAGAGTGGTCATCTCTAAACGAACTCCTAGATCGCATCGCTGCCATGGGGGTCGCTACTGACGATGATCAGATTGGGCATAAAAACGATCAGAGAGAAATCAAATCTCCACCGATCACCCATCAAATAGCGGTCATAGAAGAGCAAAACAACAATTCTTCCCCTATGCCGAAGATGAACTATGTTCGGATTTCGAAGATCGAAGAATTGGATACCCGTCTGCGGAATGACACTCCCAGTCCCCCGAACTTGGATTCAGGCGTTGGGCCCAGAAAATCGTTCGACATCCCGGAGCTCGAACTAGTGAGCTCGGAAGTTTTTCAGGCTTCGGACTCCAAATCGGGTCAGGTTTTGGATTTAAAACCACCGACCCACCACAAGAAATATTTGCCAAGCAATTCCGGCCTGCCGGATATATGCGACCTCATGTGCATACGATAGGAGCCTCAGGAAACAGTACATCACTTTTGGGCCAGATTCCTCCTTGCCAAAGACAAGATTAAGGACTACCGCGATGAGGACGCGATTTCAGTATTCTGCAATAATTGCACAGACGAAGGAATCCTCAATGCCATCAACCGCCGTCGTGTATTACACTTTGTTGACTTAGCAACTATGGTGCAGAAGTACTACGCAATGGAAAGCACCTGGAAAACCCAGACAGCTAGCTGGGAGCCACTGGTCTCCACCCAACCCCTCGGGTGAGCAAAACGGACGCACCCTTGCGGGGCACCCGAACCCATAGTAAAGAAAGCTAAACCCATTACGGGACGTGGAACCGTTCTGGAGGGATGGCTTGATAGGCCATGCAAAATACACATGACACCGGTACCGTACCAACCCACAGCCTTAGAGCATGTTGGATACTCCGACAAGTGGACAAGAGCGGCGAGGATATCCTCACCAAAAACACCACGGAGCAACTCCCCCTGGAAGATGATGACCTCAGAGTATTGACAGTCTTCAAGACTTTCGCTTCAAACAATCGGCGCAAGAGGGCACTCCGTGACCTCGCTGAAGTCTGCCAAGTCGCAACAATAAATCCCTGGAACGACACGGCCATAACTTTCAATGCTAGTGATGAACCAAAAATACGGTCACTCCGGGCACCAGTCGCCTTGGTCCTCAACCCAATTGTGGGTGGCTTTTGGCTCACTAAAGTGCTCATGGACGGCTGTAGCGGACTAAACCTCATCTACGAGGACACACTGAATAAAATGGAAATAGACAGGAGCCGCATCGAGCATAGTAATACGACCTTCTGAGGGATCATTCCCAGACGGAAGGCACGATCCGTGGGGAAAATTACACTCGACATGGTATTCGGCACGCTGGAGAACTATCAGTCCGAAAAGATAACCTTCCATGTGGCCACTTTCAATACTGGATATCATTCCCTGGGGCAAGATACATTCACACGCTTTCAAGCTATACTTCATTATGGGTATATGAAGCTCAAGATGCCTGGGCCTAACGGTATTATCACTCTTGCTAGTGATCCGGACATAGCCCTCCGCGCCGAAAACAAAACCGCATCACTGGCCCTCGAGGCATTATCTGAGGCCCTCGCGGCCGAAGAGTTAACCTCACTATGCTCTACGGTGGATAGGGACGACGTAATCCTTGATAAGCGTCCCAAATCCACCTCCTTCAAACCAGTAGAGGAAATATTCAAATTTCAATTCCACCCGACGGACCCCAAGAAGACAGCTTCCATCGGGCCACATCTGGATCCAACGGTTTACGCCGCACTACGAACATTCCTGCACGAGAACTAGGACATATTCGCCTGGCACCCTTCTGATATTCCAGGAATCCCACGCAGGCTGGCCGAGCACAACCTCAATATATTGAAGGGATATAAGTCGGTCAAGAAAATACTGCGGCGCTTTTCCGAACCTAAACGACAAGCTATGGGGGAGGAGCTAGCCAAGTTAATCGAGGCCGAATTCATCATAGAAATTAAACACCCAGATAGGCTAGCAAACCTGGTGATGGTGCCAAAGAATGACAAATCCTGGCGCATGTGCGTCGATTTCAAATACCTCAATAAGGCTTGCCCTAAGGATCCCTCCCCCCTCCACCGCATCGATCAGATTATTGATGCTACTGCATGACATGACTCACTGTGTTTCCTCAACGCATACTACGAATACCATCAAATCAATATGAAGGAGTCCGATCAAGCCGCAACGGCGTTCATCACCCCATATAGGCCTTTCTGCTTCAAGACTATGCCCTTTGGGCTTCAAAACGCCGGTGCCACCTACCAACACATGATTCAAACATGCCTGGAGAAACAAATCAGCAATACAGTTGAAGCATATGTCGATGACGTCGTCAACAATACTAAGCATGTCGAGTCGTTAATAGACGACCTGCATGTCATATTCGACAACCTCCGGACATATGACATCAAGATCAATCTGGAAAAGTGTGTTTTCAGTGTTCCCGCCGGAAAACTGTTGGGCTTCATCGTTTCCAATAGAGGAATTGAGGCAAATCCAGCCAAAATCCGAGCTTTTTCACAACTGGCTACACCAACAGACCTTAAACAGGTCCAAAAACTAGCCGGATGCGTGGCAGCTTTAAGCCGCTTTATCTCCAGACTAGGAGAAAAAGCATTTCCACTTTATCGCCTTCTCCGATGTACCGACCACTTCGAGTGGACAGAAGCGGCAATGGCCGGACTGGAGGAAATAAAGGCTCTTTTAGCGAGCAACCCAATCCTGGCTGTGCCAAACATCAGCGAACTGATGTTATTATACATCCTAAAACACACCCGGTGGTGAGCACAATGCTTGTCGTTGAGCGAGAGGAGGACGGACACAAGTTCCCACTTCAGAAACCGGTATACTACATATCCACTGTTCTCACACCATGCAAATTTCGGTACCCTCATTACCAAAAGATAGCATACGCGGTCTTCATGGCATCCCGGAAGCTACGACACTACTTCCAAGAGTGTTCGATCACGGTGGCTTCCGAAGTACCACTCAATGATATAATAAATAACCACGACGGTACAGGTCGGATTGCCAAGTGGGCTATTGAGCTCCTACCATTCGACATAACATATAAACCACGCTGAGCCATTAAATCCCAAGTATTGGCCGACTTCGTCGCCGAATGGACAGAGGCCGAACTCCCTAAAGAGTACGGTACATATTCCAACTGCGTCATGCACTTCGATGGCTCTAAAATGCTGGCCGGCTTAGGAGCGGGCGTCGTCTTGACGTCCCCCACTGGAGACACGGTCCAGTACGTACTCCAAATATTATACACAGACTCCAACAATGCAGCCGAATACGAGGCCCTATTGCACGGTCTTCGAATGGCTGCCTCCATGGGCACACAACGCCTAGAGGTGTGCGGGGATTCAAATCTCGCGATATCCCAAATAAACGGAGACTTTGACGCCAAGGATCCAAAGATGGTGGCCTATCATAAATCCGTACTCAAAATATCAGCTCGGTTCGAGGGACTCGAGTTTCACCATGTGGCTCGAGAAAGTAATCAAACGGCGGATGTCCTTCCTCGCATGGGCGCCAAGCATGACCCCGTCCTGACTAACATCTTTCTAGAAAGGCTCTTCAAGCCATCCATGGTGTGGCTGGACGAGAGCAGCAACACCAGTCCGAATCCGATCATACCCCCAGATTCCGAACACAATACCAATATCATCGGGAGCTCAGCCACCGAAATAACACCATCGGCCCATCTAATAATGGTAGTAATTGCCCCATGGACCGAACCCTTCTTGGCCTACCTTAATAGGTGAGAGCTCCCCGAGGATCAGAATGAGGCTCGCTGTATTGCTCAGTGTTCGAAAGCCTATAAGGTCCATGAAGGAGAGCTCTACAAGAAAAGTGCTACCGGAGTCCTTCAAAGATGTATCTCCGAAGAAGAGGGACGAAAGCTCCTGGCTAAAATCCATGCTGGTCTCGGCGGTCACCACGCCACGGCTTGGGCCCTTTTAAGTAAAGCGTTCCGAACAGGTTTCTTTTGGCCGACGGCCCAAGCAGATGCACAGGACCATGTCCAATGCTGTGTCAGATGCCAACTTTTCGCCAATCAAATCCATATGTCGCCTATCATTGTACAAACAATCCCCATTACTTGGCCTTTCATGGTCTGGGCACTTGATATGGTCGGACCCCTTAAAGGAGGAATCCACAAGAAAAAAATATCTACTGGTCATGGTAGATAAGTTCACCAAGTGGATAGAGGCCAAGCCAGTTAAAACGGCCGAAGCCGGACCAGTGATAGACTTTATATCCGGTGTCGTGCACCGTTATGGTGTCCCACAGAACATCATTACCGATAATGGCTCCAATTTTACAGTCGATGAAGTGAAAACCTGGTGTGCTAACCTGGGCATTAAGCTCGATTACGCCTCCTTCTATCACCCACAAACAAATGGTCAAGTCGAACGAGCTAATGGTCTAATCATGAGCGGCATCAAGCCTAGACTAGTGCGGTCTTTGAAGGAATTAGACAAGCACACTGGGTTGAGGAGCTCGACTCCGTACTCTCGGGGCTGTGGACCACGCCCAATCGCACTACCGGATACACACCATTCTTCATGGTGTACGGCGCAGAGGCCATTTCGCCCTGCGACATCATTCATGACTCACCTCGAGTGTGCATGTACGAAGAGAGAGAGAGAGAGAGAGAGAGAGAGAGAGAGGGAGAGAGAGGCCGAGCTCGATCGGCAGGATAGTCTAGATGCCCTGGAGGAGGAGCGTGACATTGCAAAAGCCTGTTCTGCATTCTATCAACAACAGGCTCGCAGATACCAAAGTAGAGAAATGCGGGCGAAGACTTATAATGTTGGTGAACTCGTTCTACGCTTGCCAGAAAAGAAAAAGGACAAACTCAGGCCCAAGTGGGAGGGTCCCTTCATCATAGATGAGGTTCTCACTAGAGGAGCGTACCACCTGCGTGATGCATCTGACAATCGCCTAGAGCCGAACCCATGGAATGCCGCAAGATTCCGAAGATTCTACGCCTAGAGCCGTACTCTATGTTCTTCTTCTTATCCCTTTACTTCCATTTTTACCGTCTTTAATTTTTCTCTAGCTGTTTAGCTCTTGTGCGGCCAAACCACACACCTATGATGAGCACATCCTTAAATGTATACACTCATAATACCTGGGGCCTTCCTTTACAGAAGCTTATTATTATTTTTCGAGCATAAAGCTCAACACATATGTGTCCTCTTCCGCATCTGTACCTTTTCTTCGCCATTATATGCATCGTTATGACTTAAGTTTTTGCCAAGCTGGGTTGCCTGGATCCTATGCTTATGCCCTACGTTCCCATTTGTTTGGCTAGGGCATAAAGGGAGCACCTCTACGATTGTTACAGCCGGGTCATCCGGACTTGTACTTCAGACTGGGTGAAGCCTAAAGCTAGCATTCTTAAGGGAATATTCGGTCGGCTGATACGTCTCCAACGTATCTATAATTTTTTATTGCTCCATGCTATATTATCTACTATTTTGGACTATATTGGGATTTGTTTTCCCCTTTTATATTATTTTTGGGACTAACCTATTAACCGGAGGCCCAGCCCAGAATTGCTGTTTTTTGGCCTATTTCTGTATTTCGGAGAAACATAATATCAAACGGAGTCCAAACGGAATAAAACCTTCGGGAACGTGATTTTCTCACCGAACGTGATCCAGGAGACTTGGACCCTACTCCAAGGAGATAAAGAGGCGGTCACAAGGGTGGGGGGCGCGCCCCACCCCCCTAGGGCGCGCCCCCTGCCTCGTGGGCCCCTTGGTGCTCCACCGACGTACTCCTTCCTCCTATATATACCTACGTACCCCCAAATGATCAAAACAGGAGCCAAAAACCTAATTCCACCGCCGCAACTTTCTGTATCCACGAGATCCCATCTTGGGGCCTGTTCCGGAGCTCCGCCGGAGAGGGCCGTCATCATGGAGGGCTTCTACATCATCATAGCCCCTCCGATGAAGTGTGAGTAGTTTACCTCAGACCTTCGGGTCCATAGTTAGTAGCTAGATGGCTTCTTCTCTCTTTTTGGATCTCAATACAAAGTTCTCCTCCTCTCTTGTGGAGATCTATTCGATGTAATCTTCTTCTTTTTGCGGTATGTTTGTTGAGACCGATGAATTGTGGGTTTATGATCAAGTCTATCTATGAATAATATTTGAATCTTCTCTGAATTCTTTTATGTATGATTGGTTATCTTTGCAAGTCTCTTCGAATTATATGTTGGTTTGGCCAACAAGATTGGTAGTTCTTGCCATGGGAGAAGTGCTTAGCTTTGGGTTCGATATTGCGGTGTCCTTACCCAGTGATAGAAGGGGCAGCAAGGCACGTATTGTATCGTTGCCATCGAGGATAACAAGATGGGGTTTATTTCATATTGCATGAATTTATCTCTCTACATCATGTCATCTTGCTTAAAGCGTTACTCTTTTTTTAACTTAATACTCTAGATGCATGCTGGATAGCGGTCGATGAGTGGAGTAATAGTAGTAGATGCAGAATCGTTTCGGTCTACTTGTCACGGACGTGATGCCTATATACATGATCATGCCTAGATATTCTCATAACTATGCTCAATTCTGTCAATTGCTCAACAGTAATTTGTTCACCCACCGTAGAATACTTATGCTCTTGAGAGAAGCCACTAGTGAAACCTATGGCCCCTCGGTCTATTCTCATTATATTAATCTCCATCACCTTAATCTGGCTTTGCTTTTTTACTTTGCCTTTACTTTTTTACTTTGCATCTTTATACCAAAAATATTATATCTATCAGATCTCACTCTCGTAAGTGACCGTGAAGGGATTGACAACCCCTAATCGCGTTGGTTGCGAGTAGCTATCGTTTTGTGCAGGTACGAGGGACTTGAGCGTGGCCTCCTACTGGATTGATACCTTGGTTCTCAAAAACTGAGGGAAATACTTACGCTACTCTGCTGCATCATCCCTTCCTCTTCGGGGAAATCCAACGCAAGCTCAAGAGGTAGCAAGAAGGATTTCTGGCGCCGTTGCCGGGGAGTCTACGCAAAAAGTCAACATACCAAGTACCCATCACAATCCCCATCTCTCGCGTTACATTATTTGCCATTTGCCTCTCGTTTTCCTCTCCCCCACTTCACCCTTGCCGTTTTATTCGCCCTCTCTCTCTCTCTCTCTCTATCGTCCCTCTCTATTTTCCTCTTTTTCCTGTTTGCTCTTGTTTGCTCGTGTGTTGGATTGCTTGTTTGTCGCAATGGCTCAAGATAGACTTAACCAATACCAATAATAATGATTTCCTTAGCACTCCGATTGCTCCTCTTGCTAATACTGAATCTTGTGAAATCAATACTGCTTTGTTGAATCTTCTTATGAAAGATCAATTCGCCGGCCTTCCTAGTGAAGATGCCGCTACTCATCTGAATAGCTTCATTGATTTATGTGATATGCAAAATAAAAAAGATGTCGATAATGATGTTGTTAAATTGAAGCTATTTCCTTTTTCGCTTAGAGATCGTGCTAAAGCTTGGTTTTCGTCTTTGCCTAAAAATAGTATTGATTCCTGGAACAAGTGCAGAGATGCCTTTATCTCTAAGTATTTCCCTCCCGCTAAGATCATTTCTCTTAGAAACGACATTATGAACTTTAAGCAACTTGATCATGAACATGTTGCACAAGCTTGGAAGAGAATGAAATTAATGAGACGTAATTGCCCTACTCATGGTTTGAATTTTTGTATGATTATACAAAATTTTTATGCCGGATTGAATTTTGCTTCTAGAAATCTTTTAGATTCGGCCACGGGAGGCACTTTTATGGAAATCACTTTAGGAGATGTTACTAAACTCCTAGATAATATTATGGTTAATTATTCTCAATGGCATACTAAAAGATCTTCTAATAAAAAAGTGCATGCGATAGAAGAAAACAATGTTTTGAGTGGAAATATGGATGAACTTATGAAATTATTTGCTACTAAGAGTGTTTCTTCTGATCCTAATGATATGCCTTTGTCTACTTTGATTGAGAATAACAAAGAATCTATGGATGTGAATTTTGTTGGTAGGAATAATTTTGGTAACAACGCTTATAGAGGGAACTTTAATCCTAGGCCATATCCTAGTAATCCTTCTAATAATTATGGGAATTCCTACAACAACTCTTATGGATATTAAGATGCCCTCTGAATTTGAGAATAGTGTTAAAGAGTTTATGAATTCACAAAAGAATTTTAATGCTTTGCTTGAAGAGAAATTGCTTAAAGTTGATGATTTGGCTAGGAATGTTGATAGAATTTCTCTTGAGATTGATTCTTTAAAGCATACATCTATTCCTCCTAGTCATGATATCAATGATTCTGTCAAAGCCATGAGAATTTCCATTGATGAGTGCAAGGAAAGAACCGCTAGGATGCGTGCTTCCAAAGATGCCTTTATTAAAGCATGTTCTTCCAATTCCTATGAAAATCAAGATGAATATCTAAAAGTTATTGATGTGTCTCCTATTAAATCTTTGTTTTGCAATATGAATCTTGATGAAACTGAATATGATCTTCCTTTACCTAGAAGGCGTTCAAAAAATTCAGAGTATTTAGATCTTTATGATGAAATTGATGAAAGTGGGATTGAAAGAAATAAAAATCTAGATGTTGCTAAACCCACTATATTGGATTTCAAGGAATTTAATTATGAAAGTTGTTCTTTAATTGATTGTATTTCCTTGTTGCAATCCGTGCTAAATTCTCCACATGCTTATAGTCAAAAGAAAGCCTTCACCGAACATATTGTTGATGCCTTGATGCAATCTTATGAAGAAAAACTTGAGTTGTAAGTTTCTATCCCTGGAAAACTCTATGATGAGTGGGAACCAACTATTAAAATTAAAATTAAAGATCATGAGTTTTATGCTTTGTGTGATTTCGGTGCTAGTGTCTCCACTATTCCCAAGACTTTGTGTGATTTGCTAGATTTCCGTAATTTTGATGATTGCTCTCTAAACTTGCATCTTGCGGATTCTACCATTAAGAAACCAATGGGAAGGATTAATGATGTTCTTATTGTTTCAAATAGGAATTATGTGCCCATAGATTTCATTGTTCTTGATATAGATTGCAATCCTTCTTGCCCTATTATTCTTGGTAGACCTTCCCTTAGAACGGTTGGTGCGATTATTGATATGAAGGAAGGGAATATTTGATTTAAATTTCCATTAAAAAAGGGCATGGAACACTTTCCTAGAAATAAATTACTAAGGTAAATAGAGTCCTCATCAAAGAATTGCCTACCAAAGATGGCAATACCTAGATCTATCCTCGCTTTTATGCCTAGCTAAGGGCGTTAAACGATAGCGGTTGTTGGGAGGCAACCCAATTTTATTTTTATTCCTTGATTTTTTTCTCCTGTTATTAATAAATAATTTATTTAGCCTCTGTTTTGTTTGTGTTTTTTGTGTTTAATTAGTGTTTGTGCCAAGTAGAACCGTTGGGAAGACTTGGGGAAAGTCTAGTTGAACTTGCTGTAAAAAAGGGAAACTTTAGCACTCACGAGAACTGCTGTCATTTTTATTTGGAAAGCGATATTTAGTTAATTCTTTTTGAATATCATTAATAGATAAATTCCTCACGTCCAGAAATTTATTTTAGAATTTTTGGGGTTCCATATATTGCGGTAGCTACAGATTACTACAGACTGTTCTGTTTTTGACAGATTCTGTTTTTCGTGTGTTGTTTGCTTATTTTGATAAATCTATGGGTAGTAAAATAGTTTATAATCCATAGAGAAGTTGGAATACAGTAGGTTTAACACCAATATAAATAAAGAACGAGTTCATTACAGTACCATGAAGTGGTCTTTTGTTTTCTTTGGCTAACGGAGCTCACGAGTTTTCTACTTTAAGTTTTGTGTTGTGAAGTTTTCAAATTTTGGGTGAATTCTTTTGATGGATTATGGAACAAGGAGTGGCAAGAGCCTAAGCTTGGGGATGCCCATGGAACCCCCAAGATAATCCAAGGACACCAAAAAGTCAAAGCTTGGGGATGCCCCGGAAGGCATCCCCTCTTTTGTCCACTTCCATCGGTAATTTACTTGGAGCTATATTTTTATTCACCAACATGATATGTGTTTTGCTTGGAGCGTCTTATATTATTCGTGTCTTTGTGTTTTAATATGCTACAATCATCCTTGCTGTACACACCTTTTGAGCGATCCATACATATATTAAAATTTGATAGAATACTCTATGTGCTTCACTTATATCTTTTGAGCTATGTAGTTTTGCTCTATGTGCTTCACTTATATCTTCTTGAGCTAAGTAATTTTGCTCTATGTGCTTCACTTAGATTTTTTTGAGCACGGTGGTGGATTTGTTTTAAAGAAACTATTGATCTCTCATGCTTCACTTAAATTATTTTGAGAGTCTTAATAGCATGGTAATTTGCTTAATAATAACATGCTTGGTATTCAAGATTTGTGAAACTTTCTTTTGAGTGTGTTGAATACTAAGAAAAGTTGGATGCTTGATAATTGTTTTGAGATATGGTGGTAGTAATATCAAAGTCATGCTAGTAGAGTAATCGTAATTTGAGAAGTGCTTGAGTTAAAGTTTGCAAGTCCCGTAGCATGCACGTATGGTGAACGTTATGCAACAAATTTGAAACATGAGGTGTTATTTGATTATCCTCCTTATGAGTGGCGGTCGGGGACGAGCGATGGTCTTTTCCTACCAATCTATCCCCCTAGGAGCATGCGCGTAATACTTTGGTTTTTGATGGCTTGTAGATTTTTGCAATAAGTATATGAGTTCTTTATGACTAATGTTGAGTCCATGGATTATACGCACTCTCACCCTTCCATCATTGCTAGCCTCTACGGTACCGTGCATTTCCCTTTCTCACATCGAGAGTTGGTGCAAACTTCACAGGTGCATCCAAACCCCGTGATATGATACGCTCTTTCACACATAAACCTCCTTATATCTTCCTCTAAACAGCCACCATACCTACCTATTATGGCATTTCCATAGCCATTTCGAGATATATTGCCATGCAACTTTCCACCATCCTGTTTATCATGACACATCCATCATTGTCATATTGCTTAGCATGATCATGTAGTTGACATAGTATTTGTGGCAAAGCCACCGTTCATAATTTTTTCATACTTGTCACTCTTGATTCATTGCATATCCCGGTACACCGCTGGAGCCATCCATATAGGGTCATACTTTGTTCTAGTATCGAGTTGTAATCATTGAGTTGTAAATAAATAAATGTGTGATGATCATCATTTAATAGAACATTGTCCCAAAAAAGGCCAAAGAAAAAAAAAGAAGGCCCAACAAAAAGAAAATAAATAAAAAGGGGCAATGCTACTATTCCTTTTCCACACTTGTGCTTCAAAGTAGCACCATGTTCTTCATATAGAGGGTCTCTTGAGTTATCACTTTCATATACTAGTGGGAATTTTCATTATAGAACTTGGCTTGTATATTCCAACAACGGGCCTCCTGAAGTGCCCTAGGTCTTCATGAGCAAGCAAGTTGGATGCACACCCACTTAGTTTCTTTTGTTGAGCTTTCATACATTTATAGCTCTAGTGCATCCATTGCATGGCAATCCCTACTCCTTGCATTAGCATCAATTGATGGGCATCTCCATAGCCCATTGATTAGCCTCGTTGATGTGAGACTTTCTCCTTTTTTGTCTTCTCCACATAACCCCCACCATTATATTCTAGTCCACCCATAGTGCTATATCCATGGCTCACGCTCATGTATTGCGTGAAAGTTTATGAGTTTGAAATTATTAAGGTATGAAACAACTGCTTGGCTTGTCATCGGGGTTGTGCATGATGAGAGCATTCTTGTGTGACAAAAATGGAGTATGACTAAACTATACGATTTTGTAGGGATGAACTTTCTTTGGCCATGTTACTTTAAGAAAACATAATTGCTTTGTTGGTTTGCTTGAAGTATTATTATTCTTTATGTCAATATGAACTTTTGTCTTGAATCTTCCTAATCTGAATATTCATACCACAATTAAGAAGATTTGCATTGAAATTATGCCAAGTAGCACTCCACATCAAAAATTCTCTTTTTATCATTTACCGACTCGAGGACGAGCAGGAATTAAGCTTGGGGATGCCTGATACGTCTCCAACGTATCTATAATTTTTTATTGCTCCATGCTATATTATCTACTGTTTTGGACTATATTGGGATTTATTTTCCACTTTTATATTATTTTTGGGACTAACCTATTAACCGGAGGCCCAGCCCAGAATTGTTGTTTTTTTGCCTATTCCAATATTTCAGAGAAACAGAATATCAAACGGAGTCCAAACGGAATAAAACCTTGGGGAACGTGATTTTCTCACCGAACATGATCCAGGAGACTTGGACCCTACTCCAAGGAGACAAAGAGGCGGTCACGAGGGTGGGGGCGCGCCCCACCCCCCTAGGGCGCGCCCCCTGCCTCGTGGGCCCCTTGGTGCTCCACCTACGTACTCCTTCCTCCTATATATACCTACATACCCCCAAACGATCAGAACAAGAGCCAAAAACCTAATTCAACCGCCGCAACTTTCTGTATCCACGAGATCCCATCTTGGGGCCTGTTCCGGAGCTCCGCCGGAGAGGGCCGTCATCACGGAGGGCTTCTACATCATCATAGCCCCTCCGATGAAGTGTGAGTAGTTTACCTCAGACCTTCAGGTCCATAGTTAGTAGCTAGATGGCTTCTTGTCTCTTTTTCGATCTCAATACAAAGTTCTCCCCCTCTCTTGTGGAGATCTATTTGATGTAATCTTCTTCTTTTTGCAGTGTGTTTGTTGAGACCGATGAATTGTGGGTTTATGATCAAGTCTATCTATGAATAATATTTGAATCTTCTCTGAATTCTTTTATGTATGATTGGTTATCTTTGCAAGTCTCTTCGAATTATCCATTTGGTTTGGCCAACTAGATTGGTAGTTCTTGCCATGGGAGCAGTGCTTAGCTTTGGGTTCGATCTTGCGGTGTCCTTACCTAGTGACAGAAGGGGCAGCAATGCACATATTGTATCATTGCCATCGAGGATAACAAGATGGGGTTTATTTCATATTGCATGAATTTATCTCTCTACATCATGTCATCTTGCTTAAAGCGTTACTCTTTTTTTAACTTAATACTCTAGATGCATGCTGGATAGCGGTCGATGAGTGGAGTAATAGTAGTAGATGCAGAATCATTTCGGTCCAATTGTCATGGATGTGATGCCTATATACATGATCATGCCTAGATATTCTCGTAACTATGCTCAATTCTGTCAATTGCTCAATAATAATTTGTTCACCCATCGTAGAATACTTATGCTCTTGAGAGAAGCCACTAGTGAAACCTATGGCCCTCGGGTTTATTCTCATCATATTAATCTCCATCACTTTAATCTGGCTTTGCTTTTTTACTTTGCCTTTACTTTTTTACTTTGCATCTTTATACCAAAAATACCAAAAATATTATATCTATCAGATCTCACTCTCGTAAGTGACCGTGAAGGGATTGACAACCCCTAATCGCGTTGGTTGCGAGTAGCTATCGTTTTGTGCAGGTACGAGGGACTTGAGCGTGGCCTCCTACTGGATTGATACCTTGGTTCTCAAAACCTGAGGGAAATACTTACGCTACTCTTCTGCATCATCCCTTCCTCTTCGGGGAAATCCAACGCAAGCTTAAGAGGTAGCATCGGCAAACTAAAGACATCTTACCTTCATCAAACTATGAACCCCTAGATGTTATGTATACTGCGAGTTTTCAATCATAGTTCGGACATGCATACTAACGCATATCCGCCCAGGGAAAGGAACGCTTAACGGAACTATTTTCCCTGGAAGATGTTTCTTACAATCAACATGTAATATAACATAGTTAGCCGGATACGACTTGTGTGTTCAAGCAACTATGACCCCTATGCCTGGTTTCCACGCGTACCCCGGTCTATATTACCGAGCGGGTATTCGGAAACACTCTGCACCTTCGGGTCCAGAGGTTGAAGCGAAAAGGTCTTCCATGAAAATTGTTTTATAATCCGGCTAGGGAAAAATTTGTCAAATGAAGTACATAGTCACTTGGACTCAAAAACTTCTTCCTCTACGCCGTCTAATACACTGTCTAGCTTACAATCCTATTGGGAAAACTTTGCGGCTATCTTTACTTGGTCATATACCAGACTAACGGGAATTTCTTGTCCATCTGACCCCCAAGGTCCGACCCAGGATATATGATTCGGATCAAGATTGGTGTTCCATGTTTTTACCATGGCCCAAGCCTCTCGCGCACCTTCTCGGCAGGCCGAAATCTTCCATAATCGAAAGCGCCGCCGAGCCCCTTGGAATAGCTTCACAAGCTCCTCCATACTTCCTAGAGGGGAGGCGGATGGCCACAAAGCCTTGGCAATGCTCCGCATTGCTTGCCGAGCTTGCTCGTGCACTTGGGACAACTGTTGGAGCAGATCGCCTTGAGTTTCCGACTTCTCCTCTTCGGGACGGCCAGTCAGCATACCTGCAGACATAAATCTGTCAGCTCATTTTTCTACCGAATTTCACGAAGGTAAGTTCGAAAGCATACTGAATATGCCGCCTCATAGCATCTTATTCTCCTTTACGGCATCAGCCAGCTGGGCTCGTACATCTTTTAGCTCTTCGCCCATCAAGCTGTTGGAATCCTGCAGCTTGTTCTTGTCGTCCCTGACCCATGTCAGCACACGTTCACCTGCTGCTTGTTGCCTTTTGGCCTCCTGCTCACCCGCCTGGGCGAATTTCAGTTGATATACTGATCCTTTCAGTGGAAACACAACAGTATTAATATTACTGGTATATGATTATACTTTTTCTGGATGGAGGGAAACATTACCAGGCGGTGCCTCCTTGGATTTCTCCAATTCGGCGGTAGCCATAGCTAGCTGGGTCTGACACATTTCCAGCTCTTGAGATAGCAGGTTGTTTTTATCTGTATGTGCCTGATTATACAATGATCCTTAAATCAGTTGTATCAACTACTTCAAGTCTCGGGGCTACTGGTATATGATTACAAAGGTTGTACAATGCGTACTTACCTACATATCTTTCAAATGTTGGTCCGTGGCTCTGGTAAGACCGTCCCGAGTAGCTTGGATGTATGCATCAACCGAGATGGAGGCATTAAATGCCTCTTTTGTAAAACCGGGGTTGCGAAGAGCGGCCCTTTGGCGCCGATGATTCATGGCGCTCTCCACTTCAGAGTTTGTGACCGACATATCATCTGAATGCTCTGTAGAAGGACAATCCGGCGTCACTCTCGTGTTAGCCCCCGTCCTTAGGGCAGGGTCTGGAATCTGACTAGTGGAGGCCCGATCGGCAGGATCCCCGGACATAGTTCGGCGAACGCTCTTCCTGATAAGACGTAGCAGATAATGTCACATTTTGATGTGACGACCAGGAGGCATATTTAAAAAGCCATACCTCTTCGATGAAGGTTCGACCGTGTTATCGCCTGCCTTCCTCTTTGACAACTTGTTCGGCGTGGGTGCCACGCTATTACGAGATGCCTCTGGTGTAGCATGGTGCGCCGAGCGCCTCCCCTTTGGAGCACAAGACAGTGCGGTGGGTTAGGTACAATCACTACAAGAAATATGTCAACTAGTGACCTTCTGTCAGTGACCCTGGAAGAATTGGTCATAGATCTATGACCATTTTAGACCAATTGGTCAAAATCTGTTCAGGGGGCTCCAAACCCTAAACTGTAACGAGCATTTTAGTCAAAAAGGTCATAATTTCCTTACACGAAATTGTCATAAAGCAGATAGCACTGGTCTGCTGCCGTATTTCTAGCTGATCATGACCAAAATAGATGGTCATAACCTTGTAAATTGTGGTGGGTTGTTATGACTAGGCGACACCTCATCAGTTTTGCCTATGTGTCATGTCCATGTGGCAGTTTTTGCCCTAGGTTGTGAAGCAACCTATATTTCTGTCATTCCCAAAATTCCCAAAAAATCACATAAATTCTTTGGGTCATATCTTCGTCAAATATGTAAAAAACCTTCCTTTCCTAGTTCAAAAATAATTCAAAAATATTCATTTTCCTATTCTGTTCAGAAAAACACTTTGTGAAGGAAGTACCACTTTGGCATGTCCAAATGGTATCCATTTTCTGCAGTGTTTTCCTATGCCCAAATAACCATCCTCCACCAAATGCCAGCTCAATCCATTAATTATTTTGAGCCCAGCTTCAACATTCGTATTTATGTCTAGTGTGGTACTTTGCAAAGCAAGTACCACCTAGGCTCCTCCTTTTGAGCTGAAAATTTGTGAATACTGTCTTCTTAGTAACTGATCATCCTTAGCCAAAACTCACGCCCATTAGCCATGTGCATTTCCCGTACCGCTAATCAAACACTTGGCTGCTTATTCTTGTTTGAGCATCGATCGGTCTCCTTGTGAGAATCTTATGTTGTGATTTTCTTCCTAGCACCTACCTGGGGAGTGCCCAACCCACTTGACATGCCTAGGCTGCCCAGAACACATGGCAACGCCACGGTCACGCGGTGACCACGCGGCGGGCATGCGAGTTTACGTGCTCTAGAGTTGGGGCCCTCGGCCACCGTCCAAACCTCGATGTATTGCCACCAAACCATGTATTTATGATTAAATAGGTACTTATGTAACTAGAAATGATTTTTGGAAAAACTAAATATCAAACTATGAGGCAGCTGCAGTTCAAATTTGACCCGCTTCCGACTGAATTGGCGAAAATTTGTCTTTTTCACCAGAGGTGGATCAAAACTTTTGACACCCAACCATTTTGTCAATTGTGCATTAAATATGGCCTATTATTTTAGAAAATTGATTTGGTCCAATTTTGCAACAAATATATGGTAGGTCCTTCACAAAAAAAACTCATTTCAGGCACTCGGAAAATGGAAAATGAATTTTCCGTGCAAAGAAAATGAAAACTCCCTTAGGCAACATTATTTGGAATTTCAAGATGCACCCTACGCACAATATGAGATCATTTGAACAAACTATGCCATGAATGTGGCCATAAGATTGATCATTTGGCTTGAAAGCCATGAATCTTCACGCATGATAGCTCATTTCTAAGAACACTTTTTAAAAATAATTGCCGTATTGCAAGTTTATTATTTTTCCTGGAAACTTGGTCACATATAATGACACAATGTGAAGGTTTTCCAATTTTTTGATTTTTCTGAATATTTTATGCTCATTTCAAAATGCGGTCAAAACGGCGGGCTTGACCGTTCCTAGCTAGTGGTTGAATCTTGGAAAACTTTTGATGTTTCTCTTATTAAATAGGTACTTATGTAACTAGAAATGATTTTTGGAAAAAATAAATATTAAACTATGAGGCAGCTGCAGTTCAAATTTGACCCGCTTCCAACTAAATCAGCGGAAATTTGTCTTTTTCACTAGAGGTGGATCAAAACTTTTTACACCCAATCATGTTGTCAATTGTGCACTAAATATGTCCTAGTATTTTAGAAAATTGATTTGGTCCAATTTTGCAACAAATATATGGTAGGTCCTTCACAAAAAAACTCATTTCACGCACTCGGAAAATGGAAAATGAATTTTCCGTGCAAAGAAAATGAAAACTCCCTTAGGCAACATTGTTTGGAATTCCAAGATGCACCCTTGTGCACAATATGAGATCATTTGAACAAACTATGCCATGAATGTGGCCATAAGATTGATCATTTGGCTTGAAAGCCCTGAATCTTCACGCATGATAGCTCATTTATGAGAACACTTTTTTAAAATAATTGTTGTATTACAAGTTTATTATTTTTCCTGGAAACTTGGTCACATATAATGACACAATGCCATGGTTTTCCAATTTTTTGATTTTGTTTTTGAATTTTTATGCCCGTTTCAAAATGCGGGCAAAACGGCGGTCTTGACCGTTCGTAGCTAGTGGTTGAATCATGGAAAACTTTTGATGTTTCTCTGATTAAATAGGTACTTATGTAACTAGAAATGATTTTTGGAAAAAAAATAGTAAACTATGAGGCAGTTGCAGTTGAAATTTGACCCGCTTCCAGCTGAATCGGCCAAAATTTGTCTTTTTCACCAAAGGTGGATCAAAACTTTTTACACCTAACCATTTTGTCAATTGTACATTAAATATGTCCTAGTATTTTAGAAAATTGATTTGGTCCAATTTTGCAACAAATATATGGTAGGTCCTTCACAAAAAAAATTTCATTTTGGGCACTCAGAAAATGGAAAATGAATTTTTCGTCCAAAGAAAATAAAAACTTCCTTAGGAAATATTGTTTGTCATTCCAATATGCACCCTTATGCACAATATAAGATCATTTGGACAAACTATGTTATGAATGAGGCCATGAGATTGAGCATTTGGGTTGAAAGCCATGCATCTTCAAACTTGATAGCTCGTTTCTGAGAACACTTTTTAAAAATAATCGCTGTATTACAAGTTTATAATTTTTGCTGGTAACTTGGCCACATATAATGACACAATGTGAAGGTTTTCCAATTTTTGAATTTTTTTGAATTTTTTATGCCCGTTTCAAAATGCGGTCAAAACGGCGGGAATAACCGTTCCTAGCTAGTGGCTGAA
The DNA here is from genome assembly GCA_034509565.1 of Triticum monococcum. NCBI lineage: Eukaryota > Viridiplantae > Streptophyta > Magnoliopsida > Poales > Poaceae > Triticum > Triticum monococcum. The sequence goes on from CM067847.1 coordinate 579,164,170, forward strand.
TCTTGGAATTTTTTTGGTGTTTCTCTGATTAAATAGATACTTATCTACCTAGAAATGATTTTTGGAAAAAATAAAGAGAAAACTATGAGGTAGCTACAGTTCAAATTTGACCCGCTTCCAACTAAATCGGCGAAAATTTGTCTTTTTCACTAGAGGTGGATCTAAAGTTTGGACACCCAACCATTTGGTCAATTGTGCATTAAATATGGCCTAGTATTTGAGAAAAATTATTTGGTCTAATTTTGCAACAATTATTTGGTAGGTCTTTCACAAAAAAACTCATTTTGGGCACTCGGAAAATGGAAATGATTTTTTTTGCGCAATGAAGAAGAAAACCTCCAAATCAACATTGTTTGTCATCCCAAGACACACACATGTGCACATTATTGGTTAATTTTAACAAACTATAAGAAGGTAATATGTTGAATGTTACCCGAAATAAGAGGGTAAAAAATATAAGAGAGACAAAAGAAAAAAACCAAATTATGTAGGCTTAATCCTGATTGGTGGAGTCAGTTGTGGCGTGGATCGCTAACATGGCGAACATGCGTCCATCCATACATCCATCCATGTGTTCATCCTTCCGTCCATCCATCACACCACCGCGAAGCCCACCCAAACCCTCTCTCCTGCGTGAACCCCACCCCTCTCCCCTCATGCTCGAAACCCACCCAACCCTTCTCTCTTGTGTGAACCCTAGCTTCCTCCCTTGCCGCCGCCACCTCCAGCCCCCGATCCCTATGACCAGCACACCAACGTCCGGCGAGATCCCGGCGACGCAGCAACCGCCCTCCGCGCCGCGGCTCGGGGGCAGGCAGCAGCAGCCCCTCCCGCTGCCCAGGCTGGTAGCAGCCCCTCCCGTCACCCTCCCCGATCAAGATCAATCGCCGCCACCCACCCCTCCCCTCACCGCCACCCACCTCCACCAGATCTCCCCTCCCCACCTCGATGCAGAACCCCCCGTCCCCTCGTCGCCGCCACGCACCACTCAGATCCTCGCCCCCGATGCAGAACCCCCTAGTCCCCCTCGTCGCCACCACCCACCCCACAGATCCTCGCCGCCACCCACCTCCACCGCCGCCCTCACTCTCCCCTCGCCCCCTCGTGCACGACCAACCTCGCCGCCCGCCCGTCCTACACCCCGGAGGCGGCCTACACCTCGCGACTCGGAGGGGCACGAGACGAGCGATGTCCAAGGAGCTCGTCATCTGCTGTGCCATGCCATGGAGCTCACCACCACCTCTAGTGGTGATCTGCTTCTTCCTGTCCATAGAGGTGTGCATCTTTCATTCAAGGTGCCCATCTTCCCCTATCCTCTTGGATTGATTTCATTTGATCCAACCATGATGCTGATGCATGCTTGACTCCCTTCCCCACGCAGTTGCAGCTCACCGACGAAGGTCACTTCCTCCTGAGCGCCCACACGGAGGAGCTGCAACAACCCTGGAAACGTCCGTTGGTCCTGTTGATTTCTGCCGAAGGTCATCGGGCTTTTCAAGTACGTCAACGTCCTACTCTGGTTGTTGTTGTTCTGGTTATGTTGGACTGTGCATGATTTTATCCATAGCTGACACTTTAAAATCAAATCCATGATTCTGATATGTACTGTTTGTTCACATTTAAGTATAAGTTAAGCAGCCATGTTAAGGGTAACCCGTGAACACTTTCTTATAAGAACGAACTTGACTTACTATATATACCCAAGTGAAGATGTAATGTTACTAATTTACTATGGCAATAAATTTTATCTATGTGAGATTAGAATTTGAGTGAAATCATTCATCTCGTGGTATCTTGTCCTTTGTGATAATTGTTCACTGTTGAGGGCAATACATATACTCTAGTTTTCATGCAGTGCATGTTGTTCCATATTTTGAGGAGAACACCACCTGGAGACCGGTGTTCTGAGGAGACGACGATGCTTAATTTGCGTTTGTTTGATTGCAGAGAGGCGCTCGAAGAGCACTCCCCATGCTTGTCTTGAGGAGAACACCACCTGGGACTTGGTGGCTGACATTGAGAAGGTCGGGCAACATCTAGACATTCCAGAGTGGCAGGCAACTGGAAATACATCTTGTTTTGTCAACTGCAATATATACCCATCTGTAAAGAAACCACTTTAAGAAAATATTTAAGAGAGCCGGGCAGGTCGTGTAGATTTTCTTGCATTTGTGCATAGCTACTTTTTTGAAACCATTTGTGCATAGCTATTGATCATGAATGTTGCAATGCAAGTTATTAAAAGAATGATGATACCTCTTAATGCCTTGTCTTTTCAGAAACTAGCTAGCTAGTCAAGCATTTCTTTTTTAAGTTTGATACTAGTGTTATTGTTGGAGATATATAGTGGAAAACAACATCCAGAGTGGTATAGATTGTTCTAGTCCATGATATGCTTATTATCGAATTAGTTGGTCCTAAAGAATGCTTCGGCTAAGCTTTGCTTAGTGACTGATTCCATATCCTGAAAATTGCAATGCAGGTGAAAATATTAAATACCTCGTCATGCTTGCAATGGTTTACGTTGATTTTTTTTTTGTAATCTATCTTGCTATACTGGTTCCAAGTGCTTGAGTAGCACCTCATCCTCCTCCTCACTTGTGGCCATAGACTCCCAGTGCCTATACTTCTTCTTCTTCTTCTTCGTCTAGTAGTCAACATACTGTAGGATCGAAAGTATGTCTAGAGGGGGGGTGATTAGACTACTTGACCAAATAAAAACTTAAACTTTTCCCAATTTTAGTTCTTGGCAGATTTTAGCTATTTTAGGACATGTCAAGCAATCATCACATAATTCAAGCAACCATGCAAAGAGTATATTGGCAGCGGAAAGTAAAGCATGCAACTTGCAAGAATGTAAAGGGAAGGGTTTGGAGAATTCAAACGCAATTGGAGACACGGATGTTTTTCCCGTGGTTCGGATAGGTGGTGCTATCCTACATCCACATTGATGGAGACTTCAACCCACGAAGGGTAACGGTCGCGGGAGTCCATTGAGGGCTCCACCCACGAAGGGTCCACGAAGAAGCAACCTTGTCTATCCCACCATGGCCATCGCCCACGAAGGACTTGCCTCACTAGCGGTAGATCTTCACGAAGTAGGCGATCTCCTTGCCCTTACAAACTCCTTGGTTCAACTCCACAATCTTGTCGGAGGCTCCCAAGTGACACCTAGCCAATCTAGGAGACACCACTCTCCAAGAAGAAACAAATGGTGTGCTGATGATGAACTCCTTGCTCTTGTGCTTCAAATGATAGTCTCCCCAACACTCAACTCTCGCTCATAGGATTTGGATCTGGTGGAAAGAAGATTTGAGTGGAAAGCAACTTGGGGAAGGATAGAGATCAAGATTCATATGGTAGGAATGGAATATCTTGGTCTCAACACATGAGTAGGTGGTTCTCTCTCAGAACATATGAGTTGGAAGTGTAGATGTGTTCTGATGGCTCTCTCCACGAGTGAAGAGGAGGTGGAGGGGTATATATAGCCTCCACACAAAATCCAACCATTACACACAGTTTTCCAATCTCGGTGGGACCGAATCAACAAACTCGGTCGGACCGAAAAGTAAACCTAGTGACCGTTAGAGATTTTCGGTGGGACTGACATGCAACTCGGTAGGACCGATTTTGTTAGGGTTAGGGCATAACGTAATCTCGGTGAGACCGATTACACAAACTCGGTGAGACTGATTTTGGTAATAAGCTAACCAGAGAGTTGGTCAGGCAAACTCGGTGGGACCGATTTGCTCTTTCGGTGAGACCGAAAAGTTACAAAAAGGAAACACTGAATTTACATTGCAATCTTGGTGGGACCGATCCGCTCTTTCGGTGAGACCGAAAAGTTACGAAACGGAAACAGAGAGTTTGCATTCCCATCTCGGTGAGACCGAGATCCCTATCGGTAGAACCGAATTGCTACGGTTTGGCAGTGGCTTATGACAAGTGAAACTCGGTGGCGCTGGATAGGAAGAATCGGTAGGACCGAGTTTGGCTTAGGGTTTAGGTCATATGTGGATATGGGAAAGTAGTTGAGGGTTTTTGGAGCATATCACTAAGCACATGAAGCAAGAGGCTCATTAAGCAACACCTCATCCCTCCTTGATAGTATTGGCTTTTCCTAAAGACTCAATATGATCTTGGATCACTAAAATATAAAATGAAGAATCATGAGCTTTTGAGCTTGAGCCAATCCTTTGTCCTTAGCATTTTGAGGGTTCCACTTTCACCATCCATGCCATGCCAATCATTGAGCTTTCCTGAAATAATCATCTTGGAATAGCATTAGCTCAATGAGCTATATGTTGTTATGAATTACCAAAACCACCTAGGGATAGTTGCACTTTCAATCTCCCCCTTTTGGTAATTGATGACAACATATAGATCAAAGCTTCGACAAATGATAATAAGAATGAATTACATCGTCGCTTTGAGAAGTATGTGATAAGTAAGAGCTCCCCCTAAATTTGTGCATATTTAAGATTTGATTTGGACTGCAAATGCACAAAGAGTTAGAGTCATGGGTTACTCTTCCATGTCACATACATCTTGGTGGAGCGCTTAAAATGATAAGAATGAAACACATGCACTCATCACCAAGAAAAGTGAATGATCACATAAGATAGATAAGATAATAGCATTCACCAAGCATCCATAAGTGTAGCTTATGATCAAACACATGATCATCAATGTCTCACAAGCATATCAAAGTATCTCGACCAAAAGCAAACAATGTTCGAAAAACCACCAAATAAAGCAAGAGGAAAAGCAACACTCTCTCTCGAAGCCTATGATCTATAAATTTTCTCCCCCTTTGGCAACAAGTTACCAAAAAGTTCCTAGAAAATGCATAGTGCTAAATCGACACTCAGGCTTGATCTTCTGGTGGTGGTGGAGTCCGGATCACTCCAAGGACGAAGGCTTCCGTAGACGCGGTTGGAGTTGGAGCTGAAGTAGATGCTGGAGCAGGTTGGGCTGGTGCTGCGGCTGGAGCTGAGGTGGTTGCTCTTGTGTCAGGAACTGGCACTGCAGACGACCTCGGACCTCGTGGCACTCTGGCAAATGCATCAGTGGTTGTCTTCCCTTTCCTCTCCTGCATGTCATCTTGGAGCTGCTCCACTATAGTTTGAATCTCTGTCACCTTGATATCCAAGTCATAGAACTTTTGTTCTACGATTCTCTCTAGGCTTGCCTAGTTCTGAGTTAGGGTGGCCAGTCCTTTCTCAATCCGCAGGGTGGATGCAATCAAGTAACTGAGCTGCTCTTGCTTGTTCTTCAAGAAGTACTCAGATGCCTCCTCTTCAGTTGGCATCTTGGCAGCTTTCTCCTTTATTGCCTTCTCCTTCTTGACTTGTGCATGGGCCATATTCTTTCTTGAGCACAACTCTCTTTGATGTGGATTCCTCTTCCTCTGCCACATAATCTTCATCCTCAGAATCTGAATTTCTCTTCTTTCTTTGTCCGGTGGTAGCTTTTGGCAAGTTGCTAGGGGTGCTCCTGCTGCCATCATCTGAAGAACTGGAGGGACTAGTGCCCTCACTCATTTGCACTGGCTGCTCTGACAAATTCTGGCTATCACTTTGGTCTGACATGATGAACAAGCTGACTGCTGACCCTGTGAACAGTTTATAGATGAGGTAGAGTGGATGAGCATCACAAAATGCAGAGATTTTTGCAAAAGAATGATTCAAAAACTTAGTTTTAGTTTCCCACAGAAAGCATTTCGGATCTACCGATTTTTAAACTCGGTGATACCGAAGCAGTTTTTGGAACCTAAACTAGTGAACTCGGTCAGACCGAGTCACATTTCGGTGGCACCGAGACTGCTAGGGTTTCACAAAGTTCCAAAATCGATCACACCGATTAGTAATACTCGGTCAGACCGAGTCTCACTTGTGCAATGGCATAAGCCAAATCGGTGGGACCGAGTTTTTCAACTCGGTGGGCCCGAGATGGTTTCGGCGGAAACCTAACCCTATAATTTTCGAATCAAACCTAATCTACAAGTTCATTGACTGGATAGAAGTTTAACAAACGTGGCAAGAATCATTATGATCACAATGTGCTAGGAATCGGATTGGGGAATAGCACAAAGATCGAGTCCATACCCTAGTTCGGCGGAGACTCGCTACGGCGGCAACGGCGGGGTTGAATTCCACTGACGGCGATGGAGACCAGCGACTGGAGGTGGCTGGCGGCGAGGAGACGATCCGGAGACCATGTTGGCAGAGCGAGCTATCCCGCGGGCGAAGGGGTTCGGAGAAATTTCCAAAAATTTTCCCGTGACTATATATAGCCCGACCCTGTCGATGTGACCGAGTGGAACAACTCGGTGGCACCGAGATGCAAAACTGTATACAGTTATTGCAACTCGGTGTGACCGAATGGTTCAAATCGGTTGCACCGAGATCGAAAACATAGATCAACTTAATGATCTCGGTAAGACCGAAAGTGGGATATCGGTCAGACCGAGAATCACAAAGGGGTTTTGGAAGTTTAAGTCTATGACGAATCGGGGACTCCGAGTGCTCCTCACACAGAGTGGTTCAAATCTGACTTGATCAAGTTTTGTGATGTAGCATGAATAGAGTTTGAGACGATAAAAGCATAGATAGCTAGAGGAGGTTCTTAGGCATTCTTGTCCATCCACTTGGCAAAAGGAAATAAAACCAAACAATCAAAACAATAAGTGGATGTCCTCGAATGAGTAAAATATGCAACCAACATGCTCACACAATAAGATGGCAATTGAAATATGTGACAAAACATGCACAACCAATTCTAGCATCTATCAAGCAATTTGCGATGACTAGGTCATCTATATATGAGTATATTGACTTAGGAGTCAAGTGAGAACACTTGATCATAGGTCATACTCATCGTTTAAGCTCAAGTGGGGTTACCACTTTTACATAAAGCATTGTTGTGTTCACATCTTTAGAGTTGCTTTAGCTCAAGTCTTAGAGTAAAGCTCCCCCTAGATGTGAGATCCCCCCTAAGAGGGATGAACTAACCTTGGGTTTTGTCGATGATGACTTCATGTAGATGTTGAAGATGTGTATGCTCAATGTTGATGTAGATCACTTGGAGCTATCCATTTGGGTGAACTGCACTTTCAATACCTACATGGGTTAGTCCCACAAGGAACAAACAAGGATATCCATAGACATAGAGTGATGCACACACAAGATGATGTCCATGAAAACTTTTAGGTTAGCTTGTCCCTTGTCTTACCAACAAGAGGGTTTGTGAATCCTTGAACTAGTGCAAGATGTGGAAGTTGATTGCACTTTGTTCTTGCCAAAATGATAAGAGTGAAGTATGTTGGCGGAGTCACCCTCAAGAACTCTCTAGTTCTTCTTCTTTTGGATCCACACCATCTTGATGGGAATCCTTGGAGTTGTAGTCATACTTGATGAAGTGGAACTTGAAGTGGTCTTGGGAATCCACTTGACTAAGGTCTTAGGAGCTTCTTCAAATGCATCAATTTCCTCTTGAAGCTTGTCCTTGCCTTTTTGCTTGTAGTCTTGTGGTGGAAGATCATCTTGAGCTTGTGTCCCCTTGAAGGAAGTATCATATTTCTCTTATTGAGGAACAAACTTTGTCTTGGGGTATTGATCTTCTTCCCACTCAACTCCATTGGCATTGAACTTTCGTTCAAAACCAACACCTTGATTCTTCCGGTGCATTCCTTGCTTGCGCACAATTTCCTCAAATTGCTTACTCCCGGCAAGGCTTTTGTACACTCCTTTCTCTATAATTCCCTTCAATAAGCTATTTTCTTGCTCAAGTGTAACTTGGCTAAGAGAATCATTAGTGGAATCAAGAGAACTACTAGAAGCAACAATATTGGATTTAGCATGATCATTGTTACTACTAGAGGAAGAACCTTTCTTGTTCTTGTTACTAGACTTGACTTGAGGCATGTAAGTGGATGAGAGTAAACGCTTGGCAATATAAGAAGAACTTTTCTTGCGGAGATCATCATTGATTGCCTTTAAAAACTCATGCTCTTGCTCAAGATTGAGCTTTTCAAAGCGTAACTTCTCATGAGCTCTTAAAAGTTCTCGATGATCTTCGAAGATAGTTTCATGAGCTAACTTAAGAGTGTTTACTTCTTTAGTTAGAGCCACAATCTTCTCCTTATCATTGTCATTCGTTTTATCTTGATTAGCATGATTAATTGACGTTTCATCATAGTATTCATCACTAGAGTTGTCAACAAGTAAATCATCATCACCTAACAAATCATCTTCATCACTATTAAAATCAACATACTCGGGGTGTGTTACCTTAGGACCTTTGGCCATGAAGCATCTTCCAATTCCTTCATTTGGTGAGTCAAATATGTCGTAGGAGTTGGTTGACACAAGTGCTAGACCGGCAACACCTACATCTTGAGTATATTCGGAATCGGAGTGATAACTTCTCTCGGAGTGGCTGTCGGAGTCGGAGCCGGATACCCATTCACCAACATGAGCTTGATGTCTTCGTTTTGTGTAGCTCCTTGATGATTTTTCCTTCCTTTCTGAATCCTTGCTTCTCCGTGAGTATCTTCGTTCATAACGATCATTTCTACTCCTTCTCTCTCTTGGTGGTGATTCTTCTCTTTTGCTTCTTCTTTTTGGAGAGTCTTCTCTTCTCTTGTAGGGAGCCGTACACTCATTGGAATAGTGTCCGGGTCTTCCACAATTGTAGCAGTTTCGCTCTCGACTAGAAGATCTTTTGTCATTGTAGGACCTTGACTTGGAGCTTCTATCTTTGCTTCTACTCTTGTAGAACTTGTTGAAGTTCTTCACCATTAAGCTCAATTCTTCATTGAAGTTTTGTTTCTCACTTGATGATGTAGGGGCTTCACATGAGGCTTTGTAGGCACCACTTGATTTGTTGTGAAGTTCCTCTTTATCCTTAAGTGACATCTCATGAGCAACAATTCTTCCAATTACCTCCGTTGGCTTGAGATCTTTGTAATTGGGCGTCATTTGGATCAATGTGCACACGGTATCATATTTTCCATCCAAGGCTCTTAGAATCTTCTTGATGATGAATCTATCGGTCATCTCTTCACTTCCTAAGCCGGCAATCTCATTTGTGATGAGAGCAAGCCTAGAGTACATTTCAGCGACACCTTCACCATCCTTCATTTTGAACTTGTCAAGTTGACTTTGAAGCACATCCAATTTGGATTCCTTGATGGAGTCGGTACCTTCGTGCATATCAGTCAAAGTGTCCCAAATTTCCTTTGCATTCTCAAGACGGCTGATTTTGTTGAATTCTTCGGGGCACAATCCGTTGAAGAGAATATCACAAGCTTGAGCATTGTATTGCAACATCTTCAACTCATCCGCGGTAGCTTCACGGTTTGGTTCTCTCCCATCAAAGAAGTCACCTTGCAAACCAACACACACAATGGCCCAAACGGCGGGGTTATGTCCAAGAATATGCATTTCCATTTTATGCTTCCAACTAGCAAAATTAGTACCATCAAAGTAAGGACCTCTATGGTGATAATTTCCCTCGCTAGACGCCATACTCTCCTAGGTTGTGAAACCAAGGCTATGACCACCAGAAGCTATGGAAATCAAAGCAAATGGAGACCAAGGCTCTGATACCACTTGTAGGATCAAAAGTATGTCTAGAGGGGGGTGATTAGACTACTTGACCAAATAAAAACATAACCTTTTCCCAATTTTAGTTCTTGGCAGATTTTAGCTATTTTAGGACAAGTCAAGCAATCATCACATAATTCAAGCAAGCATGCAAAGAGTATATTGGCAGCGGAAAGTAAAGCATGCAACTTGCAAGAATGTAAAGGGAAGGGTTTGGAGAATTCAAACGCAATTGGAGACACGGATGTTTTTCCCGTGGTTCGGATAGGTGGTGCTATCCTACATCCACGTTGATGGAGACTTCAACCCACGAAGGGTAACAGTCGCGCGAGTCCACGGAGGGCTCCACCCACGAAGGGTCCACGAAGAAGCAACCGTGTCTATCCCACCATGGCCATCGCCCACGAAGGACTTGCCTCACTAGCGGTAGATCTTCATGAAGTAGGCGATCTCCTTGCCCTTACAAACTCCTTGGTTCAACTCCACAATCTTGTCGGAGGCTCCCAAGTGACACCTAGCTAATCTAGGAGACACCACTCTCCAAGAAGTAGCAAATGGTGTGTTGATGATGAACTCCTTGCTCTTGTGCTTCAAATGATAGTGTCCCCAACACTCAACTCTCTCTCATAGGATTTGGATCTGGTGGAAAGAAGATTTGACTGGAAAGCAACTTGGGGAAGGCTAGAGATCAAGATTCATATGGTAGGAATGGAATATCTTGGTCTCAACACATGAGTAGGTGGTTCTCTCTCAGAACATATGAGTTGGAAGTGTAGATGTGTTCTGATGGCTCTCTCCACGAGTGAAGAGGAGGTGGAGGGGTATATATAGCCTGCACAAAAAATCCAACCGTTACACACAGTTTTCCAATCTCGGTGGGACCGAATCAACAAACTCGGTCGGATCGAAAAGTAAACCTAGTGACCGTTAGAGATTTTCGGTGGGACTGATATGCAACTCGGTAGGACAAATTTTGTTAGGGTTGGGGCATAACGTAATCTCGGTGAGACCGATTTTGGTAATAAGCTGACTAGGGAGTTGGCCAGGAAAACTCGGTGGGACCGATTTGCTCTTTCGGTGAGACCGAAAAGTTACAAAAAGGAAACACTGAATTTACATTGCAATCTCGGTGGGACCGATCCGCTCTTTCGGTGAGACCGAAAAGTTACGAAAGGGAAACAGAGAGTTTGCAATCCCATCTCGGTGAGACCGAGATCCCTATCGGTAGAACCAAATTGCTAGGGTTTGGCAGTGGCATATGACAAGTGAAACTCGGTGGCGCCCGATAGGAAGAATCGGTAGGACCGAGTTTGGCTTAGGGTTTAGGTCGTATGTGGATATGGGAAAGTAGTTGAGGGTTGTTGGAGCATATCACTAAGCACATGAAGCAAGAGGCTCATTAAGCAACACCTCATCCCTCCTTGATAGTATTGGCTTTTCCTAAAGACTCAATGTGATCTTGGATCACTAAAATATAAAATGAAGAGTCTTGAGCTTTTCAGCTTGAGCCAATCCTTTGTCCTTAGCATTTTGAGGGTTCCACTTTCACCATCCATGCCATGCCAATCATTGAGCTTTCCTGAAATAATCATCTTGGAAGAGCATTAGCTCAATGAGCTATATGTTGTTATGAATTACCAAAACCACCTAGGGATAGTTGCACTTTCACATACTTATGGTTCCATTTAGTATATGCAGGTAGCAGCAGCTTAAGTGTAATGGAGTTGTTGTTACTCCGTGCCTGCTTCGTTAGAGTTTGCATCATCTCCTTGTTTTTGTAGCATAAATGCCTTCACTATTCTTGTTCTGAACCTTTGATCCTGATACTGATTGTATTTGTCTTGATCGAATTACAGGCAACATGGTGGATCCAGGGAAGCCGGCCTTCACGGGCAAGCCCAGCGTCGTCATGTTCGTCGGATTGTAGGGCCAGTTTGACTCACCAACGAACCTCGCCTGCTTGCTCTGTTTATTGTTCTACACCTATTACTGAATTCCAGTCGCTATATATGATTGCTTACCTGTATATATGTACCACTCTGTGTGTATCATTTTTCTATCTATACAATAGCACTCACTCCTCTACTGTCAAATTGCCTGTGAGTAGTTCATTACCATGCTATCCAGGGGATATTCATTTATGTGCCTGTGAATTCGTTCTTGGTGTGTATGATGTATATGTGCTAGCAACATGAGTAGGAATTAGCATCATGCTCGACCTGGATGAATTGCATGCATACATTGATCCAGGGAGAAGTGTATGGCTGATACAATCCTATTTTTCACAAAGCTATTATACACTTTTGGAAATATAGTAATTTGTTCTTTACTAAATGCACTGCAAGTATGGATGCTGATGCATGCATGCATCTAGGGTGAGTCGTACCTAGTTGTTCTTTATGCATCTCTAGTCGTACCTAGTATTGTTTTAATGGAATCCGTACAATTGGAATGATGATAAAATATGTTTTTAAACAGTGGGTTGAGGCTTAGTGTAATTGATATACTAGTCCACTGCTTGGCGTAAAATTATAGCAGTACACATAGATATGCAATGAAATGCTTCTAGTATCTTACACATGTATATTTGACATGAATGTGTACTGGCTTGGCTTAAAGTTGCAGCAACCATGTTTTCTGAATAACTATAGTTGCTTTCAAAAGCTGCAATCGCTGGAGCCGGAGCCGGAGGAGGCGACGAGATGCTGCTACTGCAGCTGCATCCTCGGAGGCAGCATCTACCCCTTGCCGACCTCACCAACCTCTGGCGTCCTCCATGAGCTCCGCGCAAGACCCCTTCTACATTGTCCAAGAGGAGATCTAGGGCTGGGTAATCCCCCATCCCCGTCCGCCCTCCCTCCCTCCCCTGTGCCCTTTTCTCTTCCTCTAGTTGCGAATTTTGGTATGCTACTGCTGTTTATTTGGCTACGTCGTGGTGTACTGGTAGCTGAAAATTGCTTCTTTATTTTCTACTCCAGTACTGTATGGAGTAGTACATAAGGACGTCTTACTGTAGTGTGGCTAAGGCAGTGACCAGCTTGGTAGTTAGTAGTAGCTAAGAAAATTTATGATGCTGGTTGGGAGCAAAAAATTTATAGGCTTAGTTGCTACATTGGTTCTGTAGTTGTATGGGGATATATGCATAGATATGTAACGTGTGGGTTCCAAGCATGCTTCTGAGATTTTTTTTAATTTTTTTGGCTCTTGCAACACTTGGATTATTTATTAATATAACCCAGAAGCGATGCTTCCATTTTAACACATGTACTAGTGTGCTAAAACTACTACTGTACCTGCTTCTTCTTAGCCCGAGTAGTACATCAGGCTTGTATTAACTTGTGTTAATTGTATTAACTTGTAGCCTAGTCACTGCAGTCATCTTGTGCTTTTATCTTCTCTGTGATGTCATTTGCCTTTGAGTCTACTTTTGAAGACCTTATGCTCATATATCTTTTTAGTCCCTCTATTTCCATAAATGCTACACTGTTTTGTTTCTAAATACTTGACACATACAAGTTTGAGGTCATTATCCTAAACCCTTGCTATGATTGATCCATCTCCTCTACTTTGTTACTTGTGCTTAATTGAGATGTTACTCAAGGGTAGTGTTCGGGCCAGCATATATAAATGATATGGTCGCTTACTTTAATATGTGTGTTGACTCAAAACTTTCAAAATATCTAGAAGGAGAGTGAACTCACTTCACATATTCTTTCAATCTTCAATGGTTATGGTTTTTTCATTACAGATTCTTAATCTTGGCTGATTCCAGATTCTTCCAACTGCTAGCTAGCTCCAAAAGCAAATCGTCTTCATTTGGAAGATGCAACATTCTACCAGAATCCATTCTCCTACTCTTTTTCTTGTACTGTATGTCATCCATTCTTCAACCCTGTTGGTAAGTTCTTGTAGTGTGTCGCTCTGTTCAGAAGTGCATTTTTATTTTAGGATTTTCTTCCTGTGTGGTACTGAATGGCTGAGTATTAAAACAATTTGGTTACTATTGGAAGCACTTTAATTCTCTGGAATTAAACTTTGACAAGCATGCATATATGTGTTCAATTTTTCTGGATTACGTGATGGCATTCTACAATTCTATTTAACAACTTAAGTATATGTATGAATGTGCTCGAGTCCATGATTTATTGTTCTGTTTAACAACTTAAGTATATGTATGAATGTGCTACATTTAGATCGACCTATCACAGAAATCTGCTTAATTTGAAGTGGAAGTAGATAGTACTAACAGCCAGATTGTCTTCCAGTCCATGTCTTTGATGTACACCTGCTCTGCTGTTGTTATTTGTTAATATACATATACAACCATATGTATAGTCACTAACACTTGGACTTGCCAAAACATTCATGCAGGCTGCTAGTGGACGTGGTGGTGATCCTCCTGTTAGGAGGTAGAGGATGTGAGCTGAGTTGCTGTCTGGTCAAGGAAGAAAGTTGTTGTCTTTACTGGCGAAACAAATTGCTGCAGCAGCAATGCTTGTGAGCTTATGATGTGCCTCTAGTTTAGTTTGTCGGTTTCTGTTAATCGTTCTTTGTGATGTATGATGTACTGCTACTGTTAGCTGTAAATGTGATGTATAATGACTTGACTTGATGGTTCGTTTGAGGTTGCCATTGGAATGGGTTATCTCTTGTGAAGCTTACTGCTAGTTAACATGAGTTAAACTAATACATACACTTGCTGCTGTTCTTTTGAGGCTGTCTTGTGAAGGTTACTGCTAGTTAACATGAGTTAAACTATTACATGCACTGGGACCCATTTGACTAGTGGACCCCTTAAAAAAGGAAAACTGATTATTAAGAAATAAGGCCATGACCCAAAAATAAAAGGCTGCAATGTTGTGCTTGGCCCATGAAGCTGACCAAAAATTCATAGAAAAACAGTAAATGGGCTGAATTGTTGGGCTAGGCCCATATAGACACCGAATTGGACCGGGCTAAATCTTATCCATGACCTTTTCAATTGGTCGTAATTTTGCCACGTCAGATTGCCACGTCGGATCCGATGTGGCCTGGGCAGACAACCAGTGACCAAAACAACAGGTCATGGGTTCAACGACCTTTTGTTTTGGTCGTAAAGGTCTACGACCTTATCCCAAAGAAGGTCGTTAATTTTAGTTTACGACCGCCAGCTTTTGACATTCTATTTTTGGTCACAAAAAGGTCGTAAATGAAAAACAATGACCTTTCAGTGACCAATAGTCAAGGTCACAAGTTGACATATTTCTTGTAGTGAGTGAGGAAGCTCTTTCGGAGGAAATGTCTCCTGATTACCTACATGTGAGGAAGGAAGGAGGCTGGGTTAGTCGGCCATGATTGTCACTACTGTGCCATCATAGCTCGCCTGGTAGAATACTCCCTCCTCAAGCTCTACTAATATGTTTGGATCCTCTTCGTATCCGGGGTCAAGGTCCCGGTTACGGTTCTCCGGCTGTGGAGCGGGGCTATAGGTCCCCGCTATAACCTTCCGCCATTCTTGTTGCAAATGTATGGGTTAATGCTGAAGGAAATATGCCCTAGAGGCAATAATAAAGTTATTATTTATTTCCTTATATCATGATAAATGTTTATTATTCATGATAAAATTGTATTAACCAGAAACATGATGCATGTGTGAATACATAGACAAACAGAGTGTCACTAGTATGCCTCTACTTGACTAGCTCATTGATCGAAAATGGTTATGTTTCCTAACCATAGACAAAGAGTTTTCATTTGATTAATGAGATCATATCATTAGGCGAATGATGTGATTGACTTGACCCATTTCGTTAGCTAAGCACTCGATCCTGTAGTATGTTGCCATTGCTTTCTTCATGACTTATACATGTTCCTATGACTATGAGATTATGCAACTCCCGTTTACCGGAGGAACACTTTTTGTGCTACCAAACGTCACAACGTAACTGGGTGATTATAAAGGTGCTCTACAGGTGTCTCCAAAGGTACTTGTTGGGTTGGCGTATTTCGAGATTAGGATTTGTCACTCCGATTGTCGGAGAGGTATCTGTGGGTCCTCTTAGTAATGCACATCACTTAAGCCTTGCAAGCATTGAAACTAATGAGTTAGTTGCGGGATGATGTATTACGGAACGAGTAAAGAGACTTGCCGGTAACGAGATTGAACTAGGTATTGAGATACCGACGATCGAATCTCAGGCAAGTAACATACCGATGACAAAGGGAACAACGTATGGACCGGAGACATGTCTCGGTCTTGTCTACATAGTTCTCGAACCCGTACGGTCCGCACGCTTAACGTTTCGATGACAGTTATATTATGAGTTTATATGTTTTTATGTGCCGAAGGTTGTTCGGAGTCCCGGATGTGATCACGGACATGACGAGGAGTCTCGAAATGGTCGGTACATGAAGATTGATATTCAGGAAGCCTATGTTTGGATATCAGAAGTGTTCCGGGTGAAATCGGGATTTTATCGGAGTACCGAGAGGTTATCGGAACCCCCCGGGAGCTTAATGGGCCACAATGGGCCTTGTGGAGAAGAGGAGAGGCGGCCAGGGCAGGGCCGCGCGCCCCTCCCCCTAGTCCGAATAGGACAAGGAGAGGGGGCGGCGCTCCCCTTTCCTTCCTCTCTCCCTCCTCTTTCTCCCTCCTCTCCTAGTCCAACAAGAAAAAGGGAGGGAGTCCTACTCCCGGTAGGAGTAGGACTCCTCCTGGCACGCCCCCTCTAGGCCGGCCGCACCTCCCCCTTGATCCTTTATATACGGGGGCAGGGGGCACCCTAGAGACACAATTGATCGTTTGATCTTTTAGCCGCGTGCGGTGCCCCCCTCCACCATAGTCCACCTCGATAATACTCTAGCGGTGCTTAGGCGAAGCCCTACGTCGGTAGAACATCATCATCGTCACCACACCGTCGTGCTGACGAAACTCTCCCTCAACACTCGGGTGGATCGGAGTTCGAGGGACATCATCGTGCTGAACATGTGCTGAGCTCGGAGGTGCCGTGCGTTCGGTACTTGATCGGTCGGATCGTGAAGACATACGACTACATCAACCGTGTTGTGCTAAGGCTTCCGCTTTCGGTCTACGAGGGTACATGGACAACACTCTCCCCTCTCGTTGCTATGCATCACCATGAGCTTGTGTTTGCGTAAGATTTTTTTTGAAATTACTACGTTCCCCAAGAGTGGCATCCGAGCCAGGTTTTATGCGTAGATGTCATATGCATGAGTAGAACACAAGTGAGTTGTGGGCGATATAAGTCATACTGCTTACCAGCATGTCATACTTTGGTTCGGCGGTATTGTTGGATGAAGCGGCCCGGACCAACATTACGCGTACGCTTACACGAGACTGGTTCTATCGACGTGATTTGCACACAAGTGGCTGGCGGGTGTCAGTTTCTCCAACTTTAGTTGAACCGAGTGTGGCTATGCCCGGTCCTTGCGAAGGTTAAAACAGCACCAACTTGACAAACTATCGTTGTGCTTTTGATGCGTAGGTAAGAACGGTTCTTGCTAAGCCCGTAGCAGCCACGTAAAATTTGCAACAACAAAGTAGACGACGACTAACTTGTTTTTGCATGGCATGTTGTGATGTGATATGTTCAAGACATGATGTTAAATTTTATCGTATGAGATGATCATGTTTTGTAACCGAGTTATCGGCAACTGGCAGGAGCCATATGGTTGTCGTTTCATTGTATGCAATGCAATTGCCCTGTAATGCTTTACTTTATCACTAAGCAGTAGCGATAGTCATAGAAGAATAAGATTGGTGAGATGACAATGATGCTACGATGGAGATCAAGCTGTCGCGCCGGTGATGATGGTGATCATGATGGTGCTTCGGAGATGGAGATCACAAGCACAATATGATGATGGCCATATCATATCACTTATATTGATTGCATGTGATGTTTATCTTTTATGCACCTTATCTTGCGTTGATTGACGGTAGCATTATAAGATGGTCCCTCACTAAATTATCAAAGTATAAGTGTTTTCCCTGAGTATGCACCGTTGCGAAAGTTCTTCATGCTGAGACACCACGTGATGATCGGGTGTGATAGGCTCTACGTTCAAATACAACGGGTGCAAAACAGTTGCACATGCTGAGTACTCAGGTTAAACTTGACGAGCCTAGCATATAACAGATATGGCCTCGGAGCACGGAGACCGAAAGGTCAAGCGAGGGTGTCTTCGATTAGGGGGTCTCCGGACAACCGGACTATATCCTCTGGCCGAACTGTTGGACTATGAAGATACAAGATTGAAGACTTCGTCCCGTGTCCGGATGGGACTCTACTTGGCGTGGAAGGCAAGCTAGGCAATACGGATATGGATATCTCCTCCTTTGTAGCCGACCTTGTGTAACCCTAGCCCCCTCCGGTGTCTATATAAACCGGAGGGTTTTAGTCCGTAGTACAACATACAATCATACCATAGGCTAGCTTCTTGGGTTTAGCCTCTCCGATCTCGTGGTAGATCAACTCTTGTACCACTCATATTATCAAGAATAATCAAGTAGGACATAGGGTTTTACCTCCATCAAGAGGGCCCGAACCTGGGTAAAACATCGTGTCCCCTGCCTCCTGTTACCACCCGCCTTAGACACACAGTTCGGGACCCCCTACCCGAGATCCGCCGGTTTTGATACCGATATTGGTGCTTTCATTGAGAGTTCCTCTGTTTCGTCGCCGTTAGGCTTGATGGCTCCTACGATCATCGATAGCGATGCTGTTCAGGGTGAGACTTTTCTCCCCGGACAGATCTTTGTGTTCGGCGGCTTCGCACTGCGGGCCAACTCGCTTGGCCATCTGGAGCAGATCGAGAGTTACGCCCCTGGCCACCAAGTCAGGTTTGGAAACTTAAACTACACGGCCGATATCCGCGGAGACTTGATCTTCGACGGTTTCGAGCCCCTGCCTTGTGCGCCACACGGTCACGATGAGTACGATTTAGCTCTAGCATCAGACATTATTCAGGAGATCGCACCGGCAACTGCTCCGACCCTCAATTCAGAGCCAATCGCGCCATCCATGGAATGGTGGATAGACCCTGCCACGGAGGTCGTACCCTCAGCGGCGATCGAGCCGAATACTAACCTTACCCTTCACGAGAGCCGTGTTGCCAAACTGTCGGATCCTTCTCCGGCCACGGACTCCGAACCGCCTGCGCCCGTACCTATAGAATCCGATTGGGCACCGATCATGGAGTTTACCTCCGTGGATATTTTTCAGCACTCGCCCTTCGGCGACATACTCAACTCACTAAGATCTCTCTCCTTGTCAGGAGAGTCCTGGCCGAACTATGTCCGGCAGGATTGGGATGCGGATGACGAAGAAATTCGCCGCCCACCCATCACCCACTTAGTAGCCACTGTCGATGATTTAACCGACATGCTTGACTTCGACTCCGAAGACATCGACGGTATGGACGACGATGCGGGAGGCGAAGAGGAACCACTGCCCACAGGGCACTGGACAACCACCTCATCATATGATATATACATGGTGGACACACCCAAAGAAGGCAATGGCGACGAGACAGCGGAGGATGACCCCTCCAAGAAGCAACCCAAGCTCCGACGTCAGTGGCGCCGCTCTAAGTCTCGCCAAAGCAAAAGTAGTGACACCGGCATAGGAGATAATACCACTCCGGACAGTGCCAAAGACGACAACAATCCCCTCCAGCAAGATTTAGGGCAGGAGGATGGAGAAGCCAGCCCTCCCGAGAGAGCGGCAGATGGAGAGGCGGAGGATGATAATTACATGCCTCCCTCCGAAGACGATGCAAGCCTC
This sequence comes from Triticum monococcum, assembly GCA_034509565.1. Classification (NCBI taxonomy): domain Eukaryota; kingdom Viridiplantae; phylum Streptophyta; class Magnoliopsida; order Poales; family Poaceae; genus Triticum; species Triticum monococcum. Next base: position 579,183,563 of record CM067847.1, read on the forward strand.
AACGATGACGAATTCATCGTGCCTGAGGATCTCGTCGAACAAGAGCGCTTCAAGCGCCGGCTTATAGCCACGGCAAATAGCCTTAAGAAAAAGCAACAACAGCTTCAAGCTGATTAGGATTTGCTAGTCGACAGATGGACTGTAGTCCTTGCGGCCGAGGAATATAAACTCGAACGTCCCTCCAAGAGTTACCCAAAGCGTAGGTTGCTACCCCGAATGGAGGAGGAAGCACTCAAACCCACATTTCCAACATATGATGCGGCTGACCAGCCACCTCGTGGCCGCCACAGAGAGGCATTTCAGCCAAAAGCTCAGCCCGCACTCCGACGCCACTCACATAAAAATGTCAAGGCATGGGGAAATACGCCAGACCTGCAAGATGTATTGGAGGACAAAGCAAAACATGCAAGATCGATCTACGGATCACGAGGGCCCGCCACTATGCGAGATGATAATCATCACGCCGGATACAGTACAAGTAAGTCCGGCAGGGCCAAACACAGCGGGCAGGACTCATTTGAGCTGCATCGCGATATAGCCCAGTACAGAGGCGCCGCACACCCCCTATGCTTCACAGACGAAGTAATGGATCATAAAATCCCAGAGGGTTTCAAGCCCGTAAATATAGAATCATACGACGGCACAACAGATCCTGCGGTATGGATCGAGGATTTCTTCCTGCACATCCACATGGCCCACGGTGATGATCTACACGCCATCAAATACCTCCCACTCAAGCTCAAAGGACCAGCTCGGATTGGCTCAACAGCTTGCCAGCAGAGTCCATTGGCTGTTGGGAAGATCTGGAAGCCACATTCCTCGACAACTTCCAGGGCACTTACGTGCGACCACCAGATGCCGTTGACTTGATCAACATAATTCAGCAGCCAAAGGAATCGGCCAGGCAATTCTGGACACGGTTCCTAAAAAAGAAAAATCAAATCATCGACTATCCGGATGCAGAGACCCTAGCAGCTTTTAAGCACAACATCCGCGACGAATGGCTCGCCCGGCACCTTGGCAAGGAAAAGGCGAAATCTATGGCAGCCCTCACGACACTCATGACCCACTTTTGTGCGGGAGAAGACAGCTGGCTGGCTCGCAGCAATAACATATTAAAGAACCATGGTACTTCGGATACCAAGGATAGCAATGGCAGGTGATGTCGCAACAAACATAAGCGCCACATTAACAACAACAATACCGAGGATACGGCAGTCAATGCCGGATTCAAAGGCTCTAAACCCGGTCAGCGGAAAAAGCCATTCAAAAGAAGCACTCTGGGCCCGTCCAGTTTGGACCGTATACTCGATCGCTCGTGTCAAATACACGACACCACCAACAAGCCAGCCAACCACACCAATAGGGATTGTTGGGTGTTCAAGCAGGCCGACAAGTTAAATGCCGAAAACAAACATAAGGGGTCACATAGCGATGATGAGGAGGAGCCCCGGCAGCCGAACACCGGAGGACAAAAGAGGTTCCCCCCACAAGTGCGGACGGTGAACATGGTATATGCAACCCACATCCCCAAGAGGGAGCGGAAGCGTGCGCTAAGGGACATATATGCGTTGGAGCCAGTCACCCCAAAGTTCAACCCATGGTCCTCTTGTCCGATCACCTTCGATCGCAGGGACCACCCCACTAGTATCTGTCATGGAGGATTCGCCGCACTGGTCCTAGACCCAATCATTGACGGATTTCACCTAACTCGAGTCCTTATGGATGGCAGCAGCCTGAACCTGCTTTACCAGGACACTGTGCGGAAAATGGGTATAGACCCCTCAAGGATCAAACCCACAAAAACGACCTTCAGAGGCATCATACCAGGTGTAGAGGCCCATTGCACAGGCTCATTCACACTAGAAGTGATCTTCGGATCCCCGGATAACTTCTGAAGCGAAGAGTTAATCTTCGATATAGTCCCGTTTCGCAGTGGCTATCATGCACTGCTCGGGCAAACCACATTTGCGAGATTCAATGCGGTACCACATTATGCATACCTCAAGCTCAAGATGCCAGGACCTCGGGGGGTCATCACAGTTGATGGAAACACAGAGCGCTCTCTCCGTACGGAGGAGCACACTGCAGCCCTCGCAGCAGAAGCACAATGCAGCCTCTTAAGGCAATCCACTAGTTCGGTGATTAAGGACCCGGACACCTTCAAGCGCGCGAGGAGTAATCGGCAACAAGGCCGCCTGGCACATTCCGAGCTCGCATAGCAATGCGGCCCCCACCCGACCCCAGCCAAACGGCAAAATCCGTGCCACGCGTACATAATTACGCATTAAAAATACCATGGGCACAGGTGGGGAGGGGGCACAACTACGGCACGCCCCAAGACGCGGCTCAACCGCACTAGGGGCTTCCCGCTTTGTTATTTTTCTCTTTCAGGACTTTAATCTCTGGAAACCCGGTCCGGCAGCATGATTGTCGGACACATGATGCAGCAACCAAGGAGGCGGAAAGCTACGTCGCACCACGCAACTCCTATGTGGATTACGATAACGATTAAAATACTTGCTTTAATACCATTTCTCAGCTTGCCCTTGGAGGGGACATGTCAAATAGTGCTACTTTTTGCTTATCGCACTACTTGTATCATTCTGCTTTAATGCACCTTTTTGAATAAACAATGCATGGCACTAAGACTATTGTTGGATTTTTCTTATATATATATATATATATATATATGTTCATTAATGACATCCAGCACCCGTACACTTTGGTACGGCCAATACGCTAGGGGCTTAAGCATACCCCATAATACGGCGTGAGAAGTCCGAACACTTTCGACAGTGCGACACCCTGCACTTATAGCATGATATGCATCAGCTCCGAATCAGGTCTTGGGTCAATAGTTGGGTTTGCCCGGCTCCCATGTTTTGGTACCTTACGTTTCGCTATATCGGATAAGGTAGCACTAGGAGAACTACTGCGATTGTGCCCCGGTTCTGCTAGGCTAACCACCCCAGTAGAGAAAGCTAAAACTGGTTGTCATGATAAGGCGAGAGACTGGTCGCTGTTTGAGAGGTTTCGAGTCCGTAAAGACTTATGCCGCTTAGAGCAAGGAGTCGGCTCTGACCGGCTTAAGGCATGTATAGTGCCCCGAATTTGGCCTTTCGAATACTAGGGGCTTCGTCGAAATTTAAAATTATAGAATTCTATGGCTAAGTGAGAGTGATAAAGCATTATAGTCTGATTGCCTTGTTCGTTGTGCTGAGCACCTTCCTTGAAGGACCCAAAAATGGGAACAAGAGTGCTCAGGTTTATCCCGAACACCCCAGCACTCGTCAGATGGGGGCAGAAGCTGACGACTCGCCATCTCTCAGATTTGATAAACAGCTGAACAGAAGGTAATATTTTAAATTCAAACAAGCGTTGCATAGCGTATATGAACAAGTTTTCATACCACAGGATCACACGAGCAAGTTCATTCAAATATTACATCTTTTGCACACTCGTCCGCTACAAGCCGGGCACCCTTCAGGACACCCTCATAATACATCTCGGGGTGGCGATGCTCCTTGCCCTGCGGCGGCCCCTCCTTCACCAGCTTCACGGCGTACATCTTGGCCCAGTGCACCTTCGCACGGGCAAAACCCCGGCGTGCACCTTCGATGCAGACGGACCGCTTGATGACTTCCAGCCATGGGCAGGCTTCCACAAGCCGCCTCACCAGGCTGAAGTAGCTATTGGGAAGGGCGTCGCCAGGCCACATCCGGACTATAAAGCCCTTCATGGCCTGTTCGGCCGCCTTGTGTAGCTCGACCAGTTGCTTCAGCTGGTTGCTCATAGGCATCGAGTGTTCGGTCCCAGTATACTGAGACCAGAATAGCTTCTCCGTCGAGCTTCCCTCCTCGGCCTGGTAAATCTTTGCGACATCTCACACGCTGCGGGGCAAATCTGCGAATGCTCCTGGAGAGCTCCGGACTCGGGTAAGTAATAAGTAATTTACTCTCACATGCTTGCTATGCATATTGAATTCCTTACCCGCCACTATCTTCCTGATCGCCTCAATCTCCCAGAGGGCCTTTTGGGCTTCAGCCTTGGCATTTTTTGCGCTCTCGAGGGCCGCGTCAAGCTTGGACTCTCGCGTCTTCAAGTCAAGCTCCAAAGCCTCGTGCTTCGTCACGAGAGCTTGGAGCTCTTGCCGCACCTCGCCCACCTGTGCCTCTTAATTTTCCCGCTTGGTGCTCTCCTTGGCCGCTTTATTTTTGGCCTCGGACATCGCTTGCTTCAGGGCCGCCACCTCGGTCGTGGCCCCTGGCAAATTCATGATGATCTTGTCATTTCGCAATCGCATCTTTTTGTATATGTACATATATGTATAGACAAGGTATTACTTACCTTTGTTCTCCTCGAGGTGCCTCTTGGCAAGGCCGAGCTCCTTCTCGGACCCTTTGAGGTCCTGCTTCAGTGCGGCGACCTTCGCAGTCAGTGTGGCAGAGGTAAGCAGCGAAGCCTGCATACGCATACAGACATACTTATATTAGACTCCGGCATATATTATTTGATCCTCTATTCGGCCTTTCTTTGTGAACACCAAACAGAGCATCATGGGCTACTTTCTATGCGGTAATATTTTTCCTATATTTTAAATATTTACCTCATAGCCTGTTAGAAGGCTGGCACAGGCTTCAGTCAGTCCGCTCTTGGCGGAATGAACCTTCTTGATCACCACACTCATAATAGTGCGGTGCTCTTCGTCAATGGAAGCGCCGCGAAGCGCTCCCAGCAGGTTGTCCGGTGCCTCTGGATGGACAGAGGTCACCGGCACAGGCGTCTTACCCCTTTTTGGAAGGGGGCCGCCTGCCCGAGTCCGGAACCACTAGAGGTTCCGGCGCGGTGTCCGGCTAAGTGCCGAACTTGGAGCCCCCGGGAGCCTTGCTCCATTTGCTCCTGGAGTCCCGAAGGTCGCCTTGAGGCGCCTTCGGGACTGCCTCTCCGCGGCTTGGTGCCCCTTAAGACAATACCTCGGCATTGTCCATAGGGCAATGGGGAGGAGGTGGTCGGAAGTGGATCGCTATCCATATCCAATGAATCCAAGGAGCCGTCCGACGAGGATACGTAGATACGGGCTTGGGGCGGTCTGCATAATTATATTCGGTGTTAGGAGAAGCAGTGCGACAACAGTATGCTATGAGTTACTCTGGTATCCGAATGCTTATGACTTCGCCAGGGGCTTGGCCCTAAGCGGCCACTCATCTTCACCTTCGGCGGCGGTGGTGGAGCAGTCCGGAAGGAGAGTCCTTCCTTTCTTGGACCCTTCGGCCTCCCCGGTTGGGGCGGCCTTCCTTTTCTTGTCTCCCCCGGATGGAGGGGGAGCATCTTCGTCTTCCCCCTCGTCTTCATGGGAGGAGTGCGTCGCGGAGTTATCGGACGATGAGTCTGATACCACCTGGCACCGGGAACTCTTTCGGGTTCCCTTGGCCTTCTTCTTGGTCTTCTTCGGCACCTTATATGGAGCCGGAGTCAGCATCTCCGTCAGGAGAGCGTCCGCAGTGTCTTCGGGCAGAGGGGCCGGACAATTGATCTGCTCCGATGCCTCCACCCAGTCCTGTCAAAGGTATGGGAGCTCAGACACCGCACATGGTTAAGCTATGGGAAGTAAACATCCTACCAGATGTGCAGAACTTACCGGATTCATAGGGCGCTTCGCGCTTAGACCGCGGTCCTCGGTGAGAGAGGGTGGGACCTCGGCGCCCTTGAACAGCACCCTCCAGACGTCTTTATGTGTCCTGTCGAAGAGCTCGCTCAGAGTTTGGTGCTGGGCCGGGTTGAACTCCCATAGGTTAAAATCCCATTGTCGGTGTCAAAACCGGCGGATCTCGGGTAGGGGGTCCCAAACTATGCGTCTAAGGCGGATGGTAACAGGAGGCCGGGAACACAATGTTTTACCCAGGTTCAGGCCCTCTTGATGGAGGTAAAACCCTACGTCCTGCTTGATTAATATTGATGATATGGATAGTACAAGAGTAGATCTACCATGAGATCAGAGAGGCTAAAACCTAGAAGCTAGCCTATGGTATGATTGTATGTTGTAGTTGTTGTGTCCTACGGGCTAAAACCCTCCAGTTTATATAGACACCGGAGAGGTTAGGGTTACACAAGGTCGGTTACAAAGGAGGAGATACACATATCCGTATTGCCTAGCTTGCCTTCCATGCCAAGTAGAGTCCCATCCGGACACGAGACGAAGTCTTCAATATTGTATCTTCATAGTCTAACAGTCCGGCCAATGGAAATAGTCTGGCTGTCTGAAGACCCCCTAATCCAGGACTCCCTCAGTAGCCTCTGAACCAGGCTTCAATGACGATGAGTCCGGCACGCAGTATTGTCTTCGGCATTGCAAGGCGGGTTCCTCCTCCGAATACATCACGGAAGAATTTGAATACAAGGATAGTGTCCGACCCTGCAAAATAAGTTCCACACACCACCGTAGAGAGAATAATATTTTCACAAATCTAATTTGCTGACTTGTTTTGGCAACATGACATTAAGCCGTGGCCCGGTGATTATTTGAACCGTATCCTTTAACTAGCCCCACACATAACGCGAGGCAGTTTTTTGACATGTCTCGTCGAAGCAGAGATCGTGTCCCCTTATTATGGGATTCTCATCAATACGGGCGTGGGTAACCCAACTGTGTCGAGGACTCCTAGATTATAGGCAAGTCCCAAACCGCTACGGAGAGGACTCTTGATATTCACCCTCTTTATAAAGGGACAAGGATTTTACTTTTTCCCTCCCGTGCTCAATCAAATCCTTCCCCCACCTCGAGTTCTAACACCCAAAGCCCAGGTCAGGTGCTCCGGACCTTTAATCATGTTCGGATCTAGCCTTCAAGGCCGATGGATGCCCTCCTCCATTACGGAAGAAGACATCGAGAAGTTGAGGGAGGCCAGATACCTGACCGCCGAGGTTTCACATCGGCTACCTGCCCGAGGGTAGGTCATCCCTACTCCTGAACCAAATGAAGATGTCGTGTTCATCTCCCACTTCCTCCGAGGACTAGGCCTCACTCTGGATCCCTTCGTTAGGAGGTTGATGTTTTATTACGGGCTAGACTTCCATGATCTAGCCCCGGACTCCTTTCTCCGCATCTCGACATTCATTGTCGTGTGTGAGGCCTTCCTCCACATTACCCCTCACTTCGGCCTGTGGCTCAAGACCTTTGACGTGAAGCCGAAGATGGTCGAGGGGCAGTATGCAGCATGCGGAGGCGCATTAATAAGCAAGATAGCAGGAGCTTTGTGGCCCAAAGGTTCCTGAGGGAGTCCTGGATTAGGGGGTCTTCGGGTAGCCGGACTATACCTTCAGCCGGACTCCTGGACTATGAAGATACAAGATTGAAGATTTTGTCCCATGTCCGGATGGGACTTTCCTTGGCGTCGAAGGCAAGCTTGGCGATGCGGATATTCAAGATCTCCTACCATTGTAACCGACTCTATGTAACCCTAACCCTATTCAGTGTCTATATAAACCAGAGGGTTTTAGTCCGTAGGACAACTTCATCAACTCCATAGACAACAATCATACCATAGGCTAGCTTCTAGGGTTTAGCCTCCTTGATCTCGTGGTAGATCCACTCTTGTACTACCCATATCATCAATATTAATCAAGCAGGACGTAGGGTTTTACCTGCATCAAGAGGGCCCGAACCTGGGTAAAACATCGTGTTCCCTGCCTCCTGTTACCATCCGGCCTAGACGCACAGTTCGGGACCCCCTACCCGAGATCCGCCGGTTTTGACACCGAGATTGGTGCTTCCATTGAGAGTTCCTCTATGCTGTCGCAATCAGGAAGGATGCCTTCTCCCATCTTCAAAGATGGCGTCGTTGCTAAGGGAGCCTTGGCTGTTGGCCAAACCCTCCGGCTAGGTGGTTTCCTCATGACCGCCTTTTCGGCTGTTGCGCCGACGGTGACCTCTCGGGTCATCAAAAGCAATCTACACGTCAGCTCGGAGCTCGTCGAGCAGTTAGATCCAATGGAGCTCTCTTTCGTAAACGAGCTCTTGGATCGCATCGTCGCCCTGGGGGTCGCCACGGATTACGACCAGGTTGGGCTTAAACGCGATCTAAGAGAAATTAACTCTCCCCAAGTCACCCACCATGTTGCCGTGGTAGAGGCGCGGTGCGGCGACCCTTCATCTATTTTAAGGACTAGTTACGTCCGAATTCCCGATCCCTCCAAGCCGGATACCCGCGGAGGGGAGGATGTAACTCAAGACATGAGCTTAGAATCAGGCAACGGGCCGGATTCGTTGGATAACGTCCAGGAATCTAAACTTCCGAATTTGGAAACGCTTCGGCCTCCGAATCTTGGATTGGGTGAGGTTTCAAATTCAACGACACCCACCCACCCGAACATAAGCGATCTCCCCCAAGTCAGGTAGAGGCCTGAAGAAACAGTACATCATTACTCAGCCAGATTCCTCCTAGTTATGAACAGGATAAAAGATTACCGCGAGGGAGACGCGATATCAATCTTCTGCAGTAATTGCACGGACGAGGGAATCCTTAACACCGTAAGTCGTCGTGATATTACACGCTTCGCTGACTTGGCGTCCATAGTACAAAAATATTGTGCGATGGAAAGTGCCTGGAAAACCGAAATGAAATTTTGGGATAATCCGGCCTTGAATAGTAATCCCGTCCGAACTAAGAGGGTGCATCATCATAAGACACCCGGGATAAATAGCAAAAATCCAAAACCCTTTGCAGGGCATGGAACCGTACTGGAAAGGTGGCTTGATGGACCCTGTAGAATTCACAGTACAGAGGACGCCACACCAACTCACAGTCTTAGAGCATGTTGGATACTCCGGCAGGTAGCCAAAATTGGCGAGGACCTCTTAAATCGGGAGGCCACAGAAAGCCAGCCCAAGGACACCAGTACCGTTCTCACAGTCTTCGAGACTTTCGCATCAAACAATATGCGAAAAAGAACACTCCGCAACCTTGCCGAAGTCTATCAAGTTGCAACAATAAATCCATGGAGCGACACTGCCATTACTTTCAACGCAAGTGATGAACCTAGATTCCGAACATCCCGAGCACCAGCCGCATTGGTCCTCAGTCCCATAGTGGATGGCTTTCGCCTTACCAAGGTGCTCATGGATGGAGGCAGCGGACTGAACCTCATTTATGAGGAGACCCTTCAAAAAATGGAAATAGACTAGAACCGCGTCGAGCGACGCAGCACAACCTTTAGAGGAATAATCCCCAGTCGGGAAGCGCGATGCACGGGAAAAATCACACTAGATGTGGTGTTCGGCACGCCGGATAATTACAGGTCTGAAGAAGTCACGTTCCAGGTGGCCCCGTTTAAAAGCGGACATCACGCCTTACTAGGGCAGGAAGCATTCACAATCTTCCAAGCAATACCCCATTACGGGTACATGAAGCTCAAGATGCCCGGGCCGAATGGAATTATCACTCTAGCTAGTGATCCGGACATAGCACTCCACGCCGAAAACAAAACGGCCGCATTAGCCCTTGAGGCACTATCCGAAGCCTTAGCGGCCGAGGAACTGACAGCGCTTCGCTCCATGGTTAACAGGGATGATGTGATACTCGACAAAAGATCTAAATCCACATCCTTCAAGCCAGCAGATGAAATAATCAAATTCCAGGTCCATCCAACGGACCCCAATAAAACAGCTTCCATCGGGGCACGATTGAACCCCGATGTAGACGCCGCACTGCGAGAGTTCCTGTGAGAGAACTGGGACATCTTCGCCTGGCACCCTTCAGACATGCCAGGGTTCCCACGCAGGCTGGCCGAACACAGCTTAAATATCCAAAAAGGAATTAAACCTGTCAAACAAGCCCTTCGGCGTTTTTCCGAACCCAAGAGACAGGCTATGGGAGAGGAGCTAGCCAAGCTATTGGAGGCCGGATTCATCAGAGACATAAAACATCTGGATTGGCTAGCAAACCTGGTGATGGTACCAAAGAAGGACAAATTCTAGCGCCTGTGTGTCGATTTCAAAGACCTTAACAAGGCGTGCCCAAAGGATCCCTTCCCCCTCCCCCGTATCGATCAAATTATCAATGCCACCGCAGGACACAATTCGTTGTGTTTCCTCGACGCATACTCCGGTTACCATCAAATCAAGATGGCAGAATCAGACCAAGCTGCAACAGCATTCATCACACCATACAGACCATTCTGCTTCAACACAATGCCCTTCGGGCTGAAAAACACCGGCGCAACATATCAGCGCATGATCCACACATGTCTGTCAAACCAAATCGGCAAAACAGTGGAGGCGTACGTGGATGATGTGGTCGTCAAATCAAGACATGTCAAATCTCTAGTAGACGACTTGAAGCTTACATTCGATAACCTCCGAAAATATGACATCAAGCTCAATCCAGAAAAATGTGTCTTCGGCGTTCCAGCCGGAAAGCTCTTGGGCTTCATTGTATCCGGTAGAGGAATTGAAGCAAATCCAGCCAAGATCCGAGCTTTGTCACAATTGGATGTCCCAAAGGACCTTAAACAAATACAAAAATTAACCCGATGCATGGCGGCTTTTAGCTGCTTCATCTCCCGCTTGGGAGAAAAGGCACTACCCCTCTATCGCCTCCTTCGGCGCACCGAACACTTCGAGTGGACGGATGCCGCCACGGCCGGACTTGGTGAAATAAAAGCCATATTGGCAACAAAGCCAGTCCTGGCCACGCAAAACACCGGTGAGCCAATGTTATTGTACATCGCAGCAACACACCAAGTTGTCAGTGCAGTGCTTGTTGTCGAGCGGGAAACAGACGGACACAAATTCCCCCTTCAAAGGCCGGTCTACTACGTGTCCACTGTCCTCACTCCGGGCAAATCACGGTACCCGCATTACCAAAAGATTGCATACGCGGTATTCATGGTATCCCGGAAGCTACGACACTACTTTCAAGACTGTTCCATAACAGTAGCCTCGGAAGTACCACTCAACGATATTATCAACAACCGCGATGCAACGGGCCGGATTGCAAAATGGGCCATCGAGCTCCTCCCGTTCGACATAACCTATAAGCCACGGCGAGCTATCAAATCGCAAGTTTTGGCCGACTTCGTCGCAGAATGGACGGAGGCCGAACTCCCTAAAGAGTACGACACATACTCAAACTGGATCATGCATTTCGACGGCTCCAAAATGTTGGTCGGACTAGGGGCTGGCGTTGTTTTGACGTCCCCAACAGGAGACACAGTCCAGTATGTACTCCAAATTATGTACACGGACTCCAACAACGCAGCCGAATACGAGGCCCTTCTACATGGCCTCCGGATGGCAGTATCCATGGGCATTCAACGCCTAGAGGTACGCGGGGATTCGAACCTCGCGATATCCCAAATAAATGGCGACTTCGACGCCAAGGACCCAAAAATGGAAGCTTACCGCAACGCCATCCTAAAAATGTCAGCTCGGTTCGAAGGGCTAGAGTTTCACCATATAGCCCGAGAAAATAATCAAGCAGCGGACGTCCTGGCACGCATCAGAGCAAAACGCGATGCAGTCCCCCCCAACATCTTTTTAGAAAGATTGTTCAAGCCATCCATAGCATGGGAGGGGGAACCCGCAAATAACAGCCCAGACCCAGCCGCACCACCTAATGCCGAACAATCTGACACAATTGGAGGCTCTGCCAATGAAATTACACCTTCAGCCCACGTAATAATGGCGATCATCGCCCCATGGACAGAACCATTCCTAGCCTACCTTATTAGGCAGGAACTCCCGGAGGACCAAAACGAGGCCCGCTGCATAGTGCGGCGATCTAAAGCCTACAGAGTCCATGAGGGAGAGCTTTATAAGAAAAGCACTACCGGAGTCCTTCAAAGGTGCATCTCCGAAGAGGAAGGGTGGAACCTTCCGGCTGAAATTCATGCCAGACTCGGTGGTCACCACGCCGCTGCTCGGTCCCTTGTTAGCAAGGCTTTCCGTACAGGCTTTTATTGGCCGACGGCCCGGGCAGACGCTCAGGACCTAGTCCAACGATGCGCTGGTTGCCAACTTTTTGCGAACCAAAGCCATATGCCACCCACCGCACTCCAAACTATACCCATCACCTGGCCTTTTGCGGTCCGGGGGCTTGACATGGTCGGACCCCTCAAAGGTGGAACCCATAAGAAAAAATACTTACTGGTCATGGTGGATAAGTTCACCAAATGGATAGAAGGCAAGCCTGTTAAAACGACCGAATCCGGACCTGTGATAGACTTCATATCCGGGGTTGTACACCGTTATGGCGTCCCCCATAGCATCATAACTGATAACGGTACAAACTTTACCGCCGACGAGGTAAAACTCTGGTGCAAAAACATGGGCATCAAGCTCGATTATGCTTCCTTCTGTCACCCACAAACCAACGGCCAGGTCGAACGTGCAAATGGTCTTATCATGAGTGACATTAAACCCAGACTAGTGCGGTCCCTCAAGGAATCTAACACGCACTGGGTAGAGGAGCTCGACTCCGTGCTATGGGGGCTGCGGACCACGCCAAATCGCACCACCGGATACACACCATTTTTTATGGTGTATGGCGCAGAAGCAGTTTTGCCCATGCGACATAATTCATGACTCACCTAGAGTGCGCATGTATGAAGAAAGAGAAGCTGAGCTCGATCGGCAGGACAACTTGGACGCCTTGGAGGAGGAGCGTGGCGTGGCAAAAGCTCGTTCCGCATTTTATCAACAGCAGGCCCGAAGATATCAAAGCAGAGAGGTACGGGCCAAAAATTACAATGTTTGCGAACTAGTTCTACGCCTGCCGGATAAGAAAAAGGACAAACTCAAGCCCAAGTGGGAAGGTCCATTCATAATCGACCAAGTCCTGACAGGTGGGGCGTACCGCCTGCGAGATGCGTCGAACAACTGACTCGAGCCGAACCCGTGGAACGCCGCCCGTCTCCGAAGATTCTATGCCTAGCGCCAGACTCTGTGTTTGTCTCCTTCCTCTGTCCATTCCTTTTTGAATTTTTCTGTCTTACATTTCTCTCCTTCCCATTCTTTCTTCTATAGCCCTTAAAGGCTCATATAGTGACGCGCCACTCGCGCTCATTAAACCTGGGGGCTTCTTTAACAGAAGCTTATTTATACGGGCTTCACGCCCAACACACGCGTTAAACTTCTGCATGTACCTTTTTCTTCACCATTATATGCATCGATATGAGTTAAGTTTTGGCCAAGCTGGGTTGCCTGGCTCCTGTGCTTACCCCTACGTTCCCGATTGTTCAGCTAGGCGGTAAAGGGAGCACCTCTGTGATTGTTACTGCTGGGTCAGCCGGACGTGTACCTCAGACTGGGTGAAGCCGAAAGCTAGCGTTCTTAAGGGAATATTCGGTCGGTGAAATCAAAGATGATCTTTTTTACTCATTTTATGCGCCCCCAGATGCTTTTTCTGCGTCTCTTCACACAGTCCGGACATGCACATTAGGGCATGCCTCCCAGCGAAAGGAACCCTTAACGGAACTATTCTCTCTGGAAGATGTTTCTTACTAACCATGTAATATAACATAACTAGTTGGGCACTTGTCTGATAAAGCACTGATGACCCCTATGCCTGGTCTCCATGCATACCCTGGTTCTTATATAACCGCTAGGGTATTCGGACACACTCCAGACCGTCAGGTCCCGAGGTTGAAGCGAAAAGGTCGGCAATGACAAACGATCTACAATCCAGCTAGAAGGCATTGCACATGTCAATTCAAAATTACACAGTCATTTCGACTGATTGTATTCCTCTTCTATACCATCTAACTGGCTGTCTAATTTACAGTCCTGCTGGGAATACTTCGCAGCCAACTCTACTTGGCCGTACACTAAGCTTACAGGGATCTCCTTCCCATCAGACCCCACTGGTCCGACCTCGGCCATGTGGTTTGGGTCAGACTTCGTGTCACACCCTAGCTAGGTTATGCATTAGAGTGTCCATCAGGTTTACTTTCATCAGAAATGGAAATGCGGAAAGCAGAACCCCCAGCACCCCCCCTGAAATCAACTAGGGTTTACTAAAAATAAATTCAATGAACCTGAAATGCCCTTCAAATATGTTCACCCTCTTTCCCTTGGGTTAGAACCCTTGGGAAAAATGGTGCATATAATTTTAGGTCAACAAAAGGGGCATTGACTTAATTCATAAATATTTGAATTTGGGCATTTAAATACTATTAAATAATTCAAATGCTCAAATAATGTTGGAATTATTTTTGGGCCACTGAAATATTTCAGAAAGTGTCCATAAATATTTTCAGGATTTTATAAAATGATTTAGTATTTAAACTAAATCAAAACAGAATAACAGAAATAGAAAAATAAAATGAATTAGAGAGAGAGAGACAGAGGCTCACCTGGACTCACCTGGCGGCCCAGCTGTGGCCCAGCACTATTGGCCCAGCCCACCAGGCCGTGCCAGTCGTCCCCTAGCTGCTGCCAGGAGGACGCCGGGCGTGTGCCCGTGGTGCGCCGGCACGCGCGCGGCCACCGACAGCCACCTCCTGCTTCGGCCGCCCCCCCCTCGACGCCTGGACGTCGCTATGGACGCCACGCACCCCCTGGCCCCCTCTTATCCCTCTCCCTCGCTCTCCCTCCTCCCCTGGTTCTCTCCCGCGCGACCGCCCGAGCATTGCCGTCGCCGCCGTTCGCCATTTCCGTAGCCACCGCCTCCCCCTCGCTTCTCCGACCAGCTCAGAAGCTCCGCCACGTCGCCGTCCACCTCTCTGTCGAGCCACGTGACGCGGGAAGCCCCGGAGCACCGTCATTGCCATCGTCTTTGCCTCGGCCGCCGTGGATCGCCGCCGTCAAATTCGCGGCAACCAACGCTTCCCCGAGCCTGCTTCGACGCCCTCTGCGACTGCTGTGAGCTCCATCATCATTTTCCCCTCTTCCCCTTGCTTCTCGAGCACCGCAGCCGCCGTTTCGACCGAAGCCGTAGCACCTCGCCGCCGGCCATGGCGCCACCGTGGCCAGGGGCTAAGCCAGCCGCAACCGAGCACACCATCGTGCTCAGTGCAACGCCAGGACCCCAAAACCCTCACCTGCTGCCCCTGCCATGCACCGTAGCCCCTTCTCCCCTCCCCGCCGAACTCCGGCCGCCGCCCAAGTGGTCGCCGCCGTCGACTTAGGCCGTCTCCGGTGAAACGGAGGGCACTAGTGGATGCGCGCGAGCACCAGCTCCTCGGAGATGGTCTCCGCGGCCCATTTGGTCACCGGAGACGCATTTCCGACGCCCTCCGCCGCGTCTGGCTCGCCGGCGACAAGCCGCCGGTGGCTTTGACCCCGCTGACCAGGGTTGACCCTCCCCCTTGTGTCACTGACGTGTGGTCCAGGCCCCTTTTTAATTAGTGTTAGTTTTAGTTAGTCCTAATTAACTTAATTACGTTAAATAGACACTGACATGCGGGCCCAGGCTCTAATTAATTTTAATTAGTTAATTAGTCACTGACCAGTGGGACCCACTAGTCAGGTTTGACCTGGAGGCAGCTCAGTTGACTTGCTGATGTCATGCTGATGCAGGGCTGACGCAGTAAATCATTTTCTAGTTTAAAAATAATTCAGGAAATTCCAGAAAATACCCAAAACTTCAAAAATTCATAGAAATTCAACCATAACTCCAAATGAGACAAATTATATATGAAAAATTATCAGAAAAATTCAAGGAATCCATCTGTACCATTTTCATGCATGTTTGAACAATGTTTGTCCTCTGTTTTGGACAAAACAAATAAAGGGCATTTAAATAATCATATATGGGGTTGGAATTTGAATCTTGTACTCAAACCAACTCCATTTAAATCATAGCTAGTTGCATAAGCTCAAGACACATCCATATTGCCATGTCATAGCATGCATCATATTGTTGCATATCGTCATGTGTTGATTGTGCTCGGCTGTGTTCTTCGTGGTAGGTTCTGCCTCCGAGGGTATTCACGAGTATCCAACTGAAGGGAAGTATCCCGTTACCTCTCCATCAGGCAAGCAACCATTGATCATTCCGATACAACCCATGTTCTCGCTCCTGCTCTTGTTTACTGCATTAAGACAACATGATTCAAACTGCTGTGTGCTACGGTAGTTGAACCTTTATCCTCTGCATGACCTGTCATTGCCACAGTAACTAGATGAAACCCTCTAGCATGTGTAGGAGTTGATTGAGCCATGTTTTGTGATTCCTACCTTGCTATGCCTGCTATGCTTAGAGTTGTGTCAGGTCTGGTTCATCTGGGAGATGGGCTAGAGTGAAATGCTTGTGCCAGTAATATGTGGGATGTGTTGAACATGTTTTGGTAAAGGTATCGATGAGAGGCCATGTAGGAGTACATGGTGGGTTGTTTCATTGAAGCCGTCCCTAAGAACTGAGTTCTGTATGCGTGAATTAAGATTCAGCTACTACCACACATTGGGCCCTGAAATACGACCCCGCTCGACTTACCGACCCCTCTCGCCTCAGTCCAGGAGTTGCAACTAGTTTCTGGTGTTTGTAGGATATGTGTTGGCGGCCGTGCGTAGCGCTGACCCTAGGGGTGGGCTATGTTGCGGTAGATACACCGTGGCACGGTGTACCCAGTCACCCGTTTGGTGTCTCGGGAACCCTGTTCACATCGTTCGGGGCCGTTGAGGACACCCCAGCCGGATTTCCTTGCGGATGGAACCTGAATAGGCGATGACCCTGGACTAGAGACTTGTGAGGTTAGTCAGGTCGTGGTCTACACCCACGTCGGTTTTCGCTTGAAGTCTGCCGAGCACATTTCGTGTGCAGACGGTAAGTGGTGGAAACATGTGTGACGAAGTACACCCCTGCAGGGTATGAAACTATTCGAATAGCCGTGTCCGCGGTAAAGGACTACTTGATTGCATATACAGTTCATAGACAAGTTAATGGATACTACTAAAAGACTCAAGATAAGTGTGAGTACCGAGGATGCCCCCCTCGCAGGTTACGAGGGAGGATCCACGGTGGAGTATTGTGATGGTGAGTAGTGGACTCGTGTGCGAAAACTATTTTGCTAAAAGATTCCGTAGGATAGCTTAGCCAAGAGTCAAAGCTGGCTTGCTGCATAAACCCCACCACCTTCTTGAGAATGAGCATGTACAGTAGGTTCTGATGTAAGACTTGCTGAGTACCTTTGTACTCATGTTTGCTTATTTATTGTTTTCAGACGACAACACTGCCCCCTCCGATGGGTTTTATGTAGACCTTGACGTCGACGAGTGACTAGCCACCCAGGTGGTGATCCAGGCCATGGAGGGCCCTATGTAGATAGACAGGCTTCGAGAAGCCTTCTTTCTTTCTAGAGTCTGTACTCAGACTAGTTGCTTCCGCATGTGCTTGTATGACTGTATGACTTGAGTGTCGGGTCATGTGACCCCTATCTGCATGGATATGTTATGTATGGCTCCCTGGAGCCTTTAAATAAAGTACTTGAGTTGTAGAGTTTTGTTGTGATGCCATGTTGTATGTACTCATATTGAGCATATTGTATGTATGATTGAAATGCTTGGTATGAGTGGGATCCGACAATCTAGTTGTTTGTCCTTTGCAGCCTTTCTTATGGGGAAATGTGGTCTAGTGCTCCTCGAGCCATAGTAGTCCGCTACAGCCCGGTTCACCGGAGTCCTGCTAGCCCAGCACTACTGTTCAGGACACTTGACTGGCCGGCATGTGTTTCACTTCGTCCCTATGTCTGTCCCTTCGGGGAAATGTCATGCGGTGATCTCCGGAGTCCTGTCTAGTCTGCTACAGCCCGGGATCCCCGGAGTCCTGTTGGCCCAGTGCTACAGCCCGGAATCATTCATTGATGACCGACATGTTCGTTGTGAATCATGTATGCCTGTCTCCATAGGTCTGTGCCGCTTTGGGTTCACGACTAGCCATGTCGGCCCGGGTTCTCAGTCATATGGATGCTAGCGACATTGTCATATACGCGAGCCAAAAGGCGCAAACGGTCCCGGGCCTTGGTAAGGCGACACCCGTGGGATACCGTGCGTGAGGCCGCAAAGTGATATGAGGTGTTACCGGCTAGATCGATGTGGCTTAGAATCGGGGTCCTGACAGCGTTGGCATCAGAGCCGGACTGCCTGTAGGTTCGTTCAGCCAAACTGGTCGATGTCGAGTCTAGAAATGCTTTAGTTATATGTAAGGGAATTGATTGTGGGAGGGAACGTAAGGTTCTTTTTACTCCTTTACCCTATGCTTCTGATCTGAGTCATTCTCTTCTCATTCAACGTGGGTTAAGGACTAGGCTCTCTTCTTCTATCAGGTTCACGTGTTACTAATCCGTAGTAGCTCATAGGATTATTGTTACGAGTTCCAATCCAGTTTCTACTATTTTAGTACGTGGCTATTTGAATCAGAACCTTGATATGATGCTGTTGAGCGGTATTGTGATCTGTTGTGGATGTCTCAAATCTTTTTCTGAGCATTTACAGCCGTTATGCTGCCCAATTTTCCCTAGGAATTCTGATGTCTTTGTCTTATGGTTGTGCTTTCAGATGGCCAATCAGTCTCCAAATCAAGTCGTTCGCCTGACCAGGTGCCTCGACGTGCCCGGTCATACTGCTATGTTGGTCCGGGTCATGATCGAGACAGGATACTGTTGGTATCCCGAATACACTGTTGAAGAGCAGTTCCGCGACTTTAATCAAAGCCAGTATTTATGCACCGTCAGGATATTTCCTTCCTATCCTGGATCTACCGAGCCCCTTCACTGTTCCTATGGACTCGGAGTTACCATTGAGATGGCTGTGCAGGATGCTTCCTATTCCATGATGACCATCTTGCGAGTCCGGACTGGCCTGCTTCGGAACACTGACTTCCGTTACATGCCAGCTTCACTTCCGGGAGTGCAGGGGTATCTTCAGGCTATCTATGCTGACTCCACTCAGGAGGACTCATTAACTCGTACCACCGCTGAGATGCTCGAAGATAAGGACCGAGAGAATCGGGCCTTGAGGCTGGAGCTCTTTAATACCCGTGCTGATCATTGGGCCACATTGACTCGGTTTGCACCCGCGGTGCAAGCGGGATGTATGGATACCAGGGATCTGTATCCTGTGAGAGCAGCTCTGCCAGACATGGTGGATTGGCGTGATGTGGGAGGCATCACCCCACCCCTTGGTCCCCGCAGGCCACCGTTTGTTGGTCCAAGACCTTATCCTAGCCCCTATGGTCCACAGGCTCCTCAGGACCGTCTGTTTCCGGATGATCACGTTGAACTTCCAGGCTATGGAGGTGACTTCTATGAGGACTACTACGGAGCTATCTGAGTTAGTAGTAGTACCACTAGTATTGTAGTAGTTGTATCTCCACTGTCCTATGTGACTTGTGGAATACGACTTGCTGTGTAATCGATTCCGGAGGTGTAGACAAATAATGTATAGGGACTCGGAATGCCTCCGATGAGATGTAATGTCTACCTTCATAGTTGTACTGTAGCATGGGCTTGTACTAAACTATGTATGACGAGTATGACCGTTGGTGTATGTATGGCAGTTTTATATTACCATGGCATACGAATGAGCATCTCTGCATTCCGCGTTATCCTTTACATTCTGCACTTCCCTGTTAAGTTTGAGCCATCCTTGTCTAAACCGTTGTCTTGTTTCCTTCTAGGATGGTCAACACCCGCGGAAACCCTGCTGCCCCGGAGCAGGGGGAAGCCAATGCAGCTAGAGGTGAAAATTTGCCTCACCCGCCTTCCCTGGCCGAAGTGATGCTGGAGGCGGAAAGGAACAAGCGTGAGACCAACCGCCTGCTGGAGCGGATTGAGCAGAACACTGCACGCCACCCACGAAATGACTTGGTGTCAATCAACGACTTTATCAAGCTGTACCCACCAACGTTTAACCATTCCGTCGAGCCCCTCGACGCGGATGATTGGCTTCGCAGCATCACCCACAAGCTACGTTCTGCCAACGTAGCTGAAGCCGACAAGGTTACCTATGCCGCTTATCATCTTGAGGGCCCCGCTAGCCATTGGTGGGAAAACTACGAAGCTATGCGCCCGGTCGGCCAAATCACTACCTGGGCTGAGTTCAGCGAGGCTTTCCGTGAGCATCACATTCCGGAAGGTCTTATGGATCGCAAGAGGGAGGAGTTCTGCAACTTCACCCAAGGAAAGCTGACTGTGGATGCATATAGCCGAGAATTTGGGAACCTGGCACGCTATGCTCCTGAAGAGGTTTCTACTGACGCCAAGAAGCAGGCAAGGTTCCGTAAGGGACTTAGCCCTTAGCTTCGCCGCGATCTCCGTCTGCACGAGTGCACATCCTTCCAGAAGCTGGTCAATAAAGCTATCAGTGCTGAGACAGGCCAGACTGATTATGACGCTTCACGCAAGCACTCCCGTGATTTTGGGTCTTCATCCGGCTCTGGAGCTCAGAAGCGCCGGGTGTGGATTCCAAGCACCGCACTGCCACCCAGATTCACCCCGAGGCCATCCTTTGAGGCGCCTCGTCCCAACCAGCAAATTGCACCGTCCAAGCCCTATGGTGGCCCCGCTGCTAATGTTGCTCCACGCCCCACTGTGGTAACATGCTTCAAGTGTGGAGAACCGGGTCACTATAGTCGAGAGTGTCCCCAGAACAACCCCAATCAAGCTGGAAAGTCCGTTGGCCATGGTAAGCCCGCGGGAAAGACTTTCTACGCCAAGCCGGCCACTACTGCACGTGGCCATGTCAACTATGTTTCAGCCGAAGAGGCTCATGAGGATCCCAACGTCGTCCTTGGTACGCTCCTTGTTAACTGCCATCCGGCATCTGTTCTTTTCGATACTGAAGCATCTCATTCATTCATATCCGAGAATTATGCTCGGTTGCATAACACGACATTCTGTGACATGCCCACTTCCATGGTAATTCAAACTCCGGGTTCCAAATGGAAAACTTCTATGGTAAGCCATGGGAACGAAATTCTTGTCGATAGGCTTGTTTTCCTTGCATCTTTAATAGCTCTCAAGTCCTCCGACATAAACATCATCTTGGGTATGGACTGGATGTCGGCTCATTACGCCAAGATCGATTGTGCCACTAGAACCGTTCAACTTACTCATCCCTCGGGCAAGACAGTTAATGTCTTAACTCGAGTGGCCAAGCGCCAACTTTACTCTCTCAATGCCAACCCCCTTCCAGACCTTGAGGACGTTCCGGTAGTCCGAGACTTCCCGGATGTGTTTCCGGAAGAACTGCCAGGTGTTCCACCTGACCGGGATGTCGAGTTTGTGATAGACCTTGTTCCAGGAACCGTTCCAATTGCTAGAAGACCCTACAAGATGGCACCCTTAGAACTAGCCGAGCTTAAGAACCAACTCGATGAGTCCTTGAACAAAGGGTTCATCCGTCCTAGCTCCTCTCCTTGGGCTTGCCCCGTCCTCTTCGTCAAGAAGAAGGATGGAACGGATCGAATGGTTGTGGATTACCGACCTGTCAATCTGGTCACCATCAAGAACAAATACCCGGTTCCCAGGATCAACGACCTGTACGATCAGCTCGCTGGATCCTCAGTCTTCTCCAAGATGGATTTGAGGTTGGGCTACCATCAAATCAAAATCAGAAACGGGGACATTCCCAAAACGGCTTTTGTTACTCGTTATGGCCAATACAAGTACACCGTCATGTCCTTCGGTTTAACCAATGCCCCGGCCACTTTCTCCCGGTTAATGAACTCGGTTTTCATGGAGTACTTGGACAAATTCGTCGTAGTATACCTTGATGACATACTCATCTACTCCAAGAATGAAGAGGAACATGCTGAACATCTAAGGCTGGTATTGATGAAACTTCGAGAGCATCGCCTTTATGCCAAATTCTCCAAATGTGAATTTTGGTTGTCAGAAGTGACCTATCTAGGCCATGTAATCTCTGGTAAGGGTATTGCTGTCAATCCCGAGCGAGTTCAAGCCGTCCTTGATTGGACTCCACCTGTTACGGTCAAGCAAGTTCGGAGTTTTCTTGGCCTAGGGAGCTATTGCCGCCGCTTCGTCGAGAATTTCTCCAAGGTTGCTAAACCTCTAACTGAACTCCTCAAGAAAGATAAAAAGTTCGAGTGGACTCCGCAGTGCGAGTTCAGTTTTCAGGAACTGAAAAGACGCCTGACATCTGCTCCCGTACTGGCACCACCAGATTTCTCCAAGGACTTTATTATCTATTGCGACGCCTCGCGACAAGGACTAGGTTGCATACTCATGCAAGATCGTCAGGTAATTGCCTATGCTTCACGGCAATTACACCCACATGAGGAAAATTATCCCACACATGATCTAGAGCTTGCAGCTGTAGTCCATGCACTCAAAACCTAGCGACATTACCTCCTCGGTAATCGTTGCGAGATATTCACCGATCACCAAAGCTTGAAATATATCTTCACCCAACCAGATTTGAATCTCAGGCAAAGACGTTGGGTCGAGTTGATCTCGGATTACGACTTAGGAATAACTTACACCCCTGGCAAGGCCAATGTCATGGCCGATGCACTGAGTCGTAAGTCCTACTGTAACAACCTGATGTTACAACAAAGTCAACCACTTCTCCATGAGGAATTTCGCAAGCTTAATCTTCACATTGTTCCTCGTGGATTCCTATCTACCCTGGTGGTGAAACCTACCCTTATGGATCAAATCATAGCTGCCCAAAAGCGTGATAAGGGCATATCCTGGATTAAGGAAAACATTGCTAGCGGAGTAGCTAAATGTTTTTCCATGGATGAGCAAGGTGCTGTCTTCTTTGAGAACCGCCTGGTGGTTCCCAAGAACCAACATCTACGCCAGATGATCCTTAAGGAAGCTCATGAATCCCCTCTCATCATTCATCCCGGTAGTACTAAAATGTATCAAGACCTACGCCAGAAGTTTTGGTGGACTAGGATGAAGAGAGAAATTGCTCAATACATTGCTAATTGCGACGTTTGTCGTCGTGTTAAAGCAGAGCATCAACGACCTGCTGGCACCCTTCAACCTTTGGCTATTCCTGAATGGAAATGGGACAAAATCAGTATGGATTTCATCACTGGGTTTCCCAGGACCAAGAGGGGAAATAATGCCATCTTCGTCGTGATCGACCGTCTTTACAAAGTAGCCCATTTTCTACCTGTTCGTGAGAGTATCACCGCTAGCCAGCTAGCTGACTTATACATCTCCCGAATAGTGTCTCTTCATGGTGTCCCATTGGAAATTAACTCAGACCATGGAAGTCTCTTCACCTCTCGATTTTGGGAAAGTTTCCAAAATGCTATGGGAACTCATCTCTCCTTTAGCACCGCCTTCCATCCTCAATCAAGTGGTCAAGTAGAGCGAGTAAATCAAATTCTGGAAGATATGCTCCGAGCTTCTGTTATCTCGTTCGGAATGAGTTGGGAGAAATGCCTTCCATTCGCGGAGTTTGCCTATAACAATAGCTATCAAGCTAGTTTGGGCAAGGCTCCCTTCGAAGTTCTCTATGGACGAAAATGTCGAACGCCTCTTAACTGGTCAGAAACCGGGGAAAGACAACTCTTTGGCCCGGATATGATTCAGGAAGCAGAAGAGCAGGTTCGTGTTATTCGTGAGAAATTGAAAACGGCCCAATCTCGCCAAAAGAGTCAATATGATCGTAAGCATAAGCCTATGACATTTGAAATTGACGAGAAAGCTTACCTTCGGGTTACCCCGTTAAAGGGAACCCATCGCTTCGGTATCAAAGGCAAATTGGCTCCTCATTACATTGGACCTTTTCGCATTCTTGCCAAACGAGGAGAAGTTGCCTACCAATTGGAACTACCTCCGCATCTTTCCAGAGTTCACGATGTCTTCCACGTTTCGCAACTCAGGCGTTGCTTCGCGGATCCTATCCGTGGAGTGGACCACGAAACGCTTGATTTACAAGATAACCTCTCTTATCGGGAATACCCCGTTCGTATCCTTGATCAAGCCAAGCGTACCACTCGATGTCATAATATCAAGTTTCTCAAGGTTCAATGGTCACACCATTCCGAGGAAGAAGCCACTTGGGAAAGGGAGGATCGTCTTCGACTCGAGTACCCCGCCTTCTTCCCAGATGATCCTAAATCTCGGGACGAGATTCTATTGAGTGGGGGTGAGTTGTCACACCCTAGCTAGGTTATGCATTAGAGTGTGCATCATGTTTACTTTCATCAGAAATGGAAATGGGGAAAGCAGAACCCCCAGCACCCCCCCCTGAAATCAACTAGGGTTTACTAAAAATAAATTCAATGAACCTGAAATGCCCTTCAAATATGTTCACCCTCTTTGCCTTGGGTTAGAACCCTTGGGAAAAATGGTGCATATAATTTTAGGTCAACAAAAGGGGCATTGACTTAATTCATAAATATTTGAATTTGGGCATTTAAATACTATTAAATAATTCAAATGCTCAAATAATGTTGGAATTATTTTTGGGCCACTGAAATATTTCAGAAAGTGTCCATAAATATTTTCAGGATTTTATAAAATGATTTAGTATTTATACTAAATCAAAACAGAATAACAGAAATAGAAAAATAAAATGAATTAGAGAGAGAGACATAGGCTCACCTGGACTCACCTGGCGGCCCAGCTGTGGCCCAGCACTGTTGGCCCAGCCCACCAGGCCGTGCCAGTCGTCCCCTAGCTGCTGCCAGGAGGACGCCGGGCGTGTGCCCGCGGTGCGCCGGCACGCGCGCGGCCACCGACGGCCACCTCCTGCTTCAGCCGCCCCCCCCTCGACGCCTGGACGTCGCTATGGACGCCACGCACCCCCTGCCCCCCTCTTATCCCTCTCCCTCGCTCTCCCTCCTCCCCTGGTTCTCTCCCGCGCGACCGCCCGAGCATTGCCGTCGCCGCCGTTCGCCATTTCCGTAGCCACCGCCTCCCCCTCGCTTCTCCGACCAGCTCAGAAGCTCCGCCACGTCGCCGTCCACCTCTCTGTCGAGCCACATGACGCGGGAAGCCCCGGAGCACCGTCATTGCCATCGTCTTCGCCTCGGCCGCCGTGGATCGCCGCCGTCAAATTCGCGGCAACCAACGCTTCCCCGAGCCTGCTTTGACGCCCTCTGCGACTGCTGTGAGCTCCATCATCGTTTTCCCCTCTTCCCCTTGCTTCTCGAGCACCGCAGCCGCCGTTTCGACCGAAGCCGTAGCACCTCGCCGCTGGCCATGGCGCCACCGTGGCCAGGGGCTGAGCCAGCCGCAACCGAGCACACCATCATGCTCAGTGCAACGCCAGGACCCCAAAACCCTCACCTGCTGCCCCTGCCATGCACCGTAGCCCCTTCTCCCCTCCCCGCCGAACTCCGGCCGCCGCCCAAGTGGTCGCCGCCGTCGACTTAGGCGGTCTCCGGTGAAACGGAGGGCACTAGTGGATGCGCGCGAGCACCAGCTCCTCGGAGATGGTCTCCGCGGCCCATTTGGTCACCGGAGACGCATTTCCGACGCCCTCCGCCGCGTCTGGCTCGCCGGCGACAAGCCGCCGGTGGCTTTGACCCCGCTGACCAGGGTTGACCCTCCCCCTTGTGTCACTGACGTGTGGGCCAGGCCCCTTTTTAATTAGTGTTAGTTTTAGTTAGTCCTAATTAACTTAATTACGTTAAATAGACACTGACATGCGGGCCCAGGTTCTAATTAATTTTAATTAGTTAATTAGTCACTGACCAGTGGGACCCACTGGTCAGGTTTGACCTGGAGGCAGCTCAGTTGACTTGCTGATGTCATGCTGACGCAGGGCTGACGCAGTAAATCATTTTCTAGTTTAAAAATAATTCAGGAAATTCCAGAAAATACCCAAAACTTCAAAAATTCATAGAAATTCAACCATAACTCCAAATGAGACAAATTATATATGAAAAATTATCAGAAAAATTCAAGGAATCCATCTGTACCATTTTCATGCATGTTTGAACAATGTTTGTCCTCTGTTTTGGACAAAACAAATAAAGGGCATTTAAATAATCATATATGGGGTTGGAATTTGAATCTTGTACTCAAACCAACTCCATTTAAATCATAGCTAGTTGCATAAGCTCAAGACACATCCATATTGCCATGTCATAGCATGCACCATATTGTTGCATATCGTCATGTGTTGATTGTGCTCGGCTGTGTTCTTCGTGGTAGGTTCTGCCTCCGAGGATATTCACGAGTATCCAACTGAAGGGCAGTATCCCGTTACCACTCCATCAGGCAAGCAACCATTGATCAGTCCGATACAACCCATGTTCTCGCTCCTGCTCTTGTTTACTGCATTAAGACAACACGATTCAAACTGCTGTGTGCTACGGTAGTTGAACCTTTATCCTCTGCATGACCTGTCATTGCCACAGTAACTAGATGAAACCCTCTAGCATGTGTAGGAGTTGATTGAGCCATGTTTTGTGATTCCTACCTTGCTATGCCTGCTATGCTTAGAGTTGTGTCAGGTCTGGTTCATCTGGGAGATGGGCTAGAGTGAAATGCTTGTGCCAGTAATATGTGGGATGTGTTGAACATGTTTTGGTAAAGGTATCGATGAGAGGCCATGTAGGAGTACATGGTGGGTTGTTTCATTGAAGCCGTCCCTAAGAACTGAGTTCTGTATGCGTGAATTAAGATTTAGCTACTACCACACATTGGGCCCTGAAATACGACCCCGCTCGACTTACCGACCCCTCTCGCCTCAGTCCAGGAGTTGCAACTAGTTTCTGGTGTTTGTAGGATATGTGTTGGCGGCCGTGCGTAGCGCTGACCCTAGGGGTGGGCTATGTTGCGGTAGATACACCATGGCACGGTGTACCGAGTCACCCGTTTGGTGTCTCGGGAACCCTGTTCACATCGTTCGGGGCCATTGAGGACACCCCGGCCGGATTTCCTTGCGGATGGAACCTGAATAGGCGATGACCCTGGACTAGAGACTTGTGAGGTTAGTCAGGTCGTGGTCTACACCCACGTCGGTTTTCGCTTGAAGTCTGCCGAGCACATTTCGTGTGCAGACGCTAAGTGGTGGAAACATGTGTGACGAAGTACACCCCTGCAGGGTATGAAACTATTCGAATAGCCGTGTCCGCGGTAAAGGACTACTTGATTGCATATACAGTTCATAGACAAGTTAATGGATACTACTAAAAGACTCAAGATAAGTGTGAGTACCGAGGATGGCCCCCTCGCAGGTTACGAGGGAGGATCCACGGTGGAGTATTGTGATGGTGAGTAGTGGACTCGTGTGCGAAAACTATTTTGCTAAAAGATTCCGTAGGATAGCTTAGCCAAGAGTCAAAGCTGGCATGCTGCATAAACCCCACCACCTTCTTGAGAATGAGCATGTACAGTAGGTTCTGATGTAAGACTTGCTGAGTACCTTTGTACTCATGTTTGCTTATTTATTGTTTTCAGACGACAACACTGCCCCCTCCGATGGGTTTTATGTAGACCTTGACGTCGACGAGTGACTAGCCACCCAGGTGGTGATCCAGGCCATGGAGGGCCCTATGTAGATAGACAGGCTTCGAGAAGCCTTCTTTCTTTCTAGAGTCTGTACTCAGACTAGTTGCTTCCGCATGTGCTTGTATGACTATATGACTTGAGTGTCGGGTCATGTGACCCCTATCTGCATGGATATGTTATGTATGGCTCCCTGGAGCCTTTAAATAAAGTACTTGAGTTGTACAGTTTTGTTGTGATGCCATGTTGTATGTACTCATATCAAGCATATTGTATGTATGATTGAAATGCTTGGTATGAGTGGGATCCGACAATCTAGTTGTTTGTCCTTCGCAGCCTTTCTTATGGGGAGATGTGGTCTAGTGCTCCTCGAGCCATAGTAGTCCGCTACAGCCCGGTTCACCGGAGTCCTGCTAGCCCAGCACTACTGTTCAGGACACTTGACTGGCCGGCATGTGTTTCACTTCGTCCCTATGTCTGTCCCTTCGGGGAAATGTCACGCGGTGATCTCCGGAGTCCTGTCTAGTCTGCGACAGCCCGGGATCCCCGGAGTCCTGTTGGCCCAGTGCTACAGCCCGGAATCATTCGTTGATGACCGACATGTTCGTTGTGAATCATGTATGCCTGTCTCCATAGGTCTGTGCCGCTTTGGGTTCACGACTAGCCATGTCGGCCCGGGTTCTCGGTCATATGGATGCTAGCGACATTGTCATATACGCGAGCCAAAAGGCGCAAACGGTCCCGGGCCTTGGTAAGGCGACACCCGTGGGATACCATGCATGAGGCCACAAAGTGATATGAGGTGTTACCAGCTAGATCGATGTGGCTTAGAATCGGGGTCCTGACACTTCGGGTCTTCACCATGGCCCAGGCCTCCCTAGCGCCTTGTCGGCAGGCCGATATCTTCCACAACCGAAAGCGCCGCCGAGCTCCCTTCAGCTTCTCCGCAAGCTCTCCAAGGCCCTCGGGCACGGAGTGGGCAGCCCATAAGGCTTGGGCAACACCTCGCATTGCCTGCCGAATTCGCTCGTGCAGTTGCAAGAGTTCGGGAAGAAGGTCACCCATAGAACCAGGCATCTCCTCAGCAGGACGACCTGTGAGCATACCTACAGACATTACTCTGTTAGTTGACTTCCTTGCCGAACTTTTTTTTCAAAGTTCATTCAAACACTTACTAAATATGCCGCATCGAAGCCGCCGATTCTCCTTCGTGGAGTCCAACAGCTGGCCACGAACATCTTTAAGTTCGACGTCCAGCTTGGTGTTGGCATCCTGAAGATCATTCTTCTCCAGCCTCACCCTTGTCAACATACTCTCACTGGCCTTTAACCAGTGTAAGAGTTGTTGTTTGTCCGGATCTAGTCCGGCGCCATCTGCAATATGATCCGTCAGATTTGCACCCACACCGCACAATACTAATCTTTCGAAGTATATCTTACCTGAGGGGGTCTCTTTGGTCTCCCCTGCTGCGGCTAGTGTGGCCTCTAGTTGGGCCTTGCACTTTTCCAGCTCCTGGGACAGTACGGTATTCTTCTCTGTAAGAACCTGCATATTAAATGATCCTTAAATCAGTTTCTCTAACTGCTTCAAGTCTCGGGGGCTACTGGCATATATATATATTTAACCAAAATTTTCTTACCCATATGTCTTTTACATACTGCTCCGTGGCTCTGGCTATACCATTTTGAGCGGCACGGAGTTACGCATCTCCCGAATTAAAGGCATCTAAAGCCTCTTGGGAGAAACAACCGTCGCATAGAACGGTCCGGCGACGCCTGTGGTTCATGGCACTCTCCACTTCGGAATTTGTGGCAGACAGCCTGTCCTCATCCTTTGTCGGAGGAGCGTCCGGTGCGCGCCTTGTGCTCGCCTCCGCTTCCTGGCCAGACGTTGGAGCCTGGCTAGTGGAGGCGCGATTGGCAACCTCTCCGGATGTAGTCCGGCGAGGTATCTTCGTTCTGAAGATAGCACGAACGTCAATAAGGCCTGACAGAATAACTCCAGGGAAACAAAGGGCGCGCTATACCTTTGCGCCGGCATCTCAGTCCGGATTACATTCCTTTTTGCCCCACGGGGCCCTGCGACCCCTCGTTGGCTAGCCACCGCAGGTTCGGCCTCCTGCCTCGAAAATCTCCCCTGCAAAATGTGGTTATCGTTAGAAACATCGGAATGCATGAGAATGGAATCTCTTTTAAGGGAATGGGACTCCGGTTTCCTTCACTTCGGAGGCCGGGATTAACCCTGGGTAATCCGCTGTAATGGCCACCAAGGTATCATCCTTGCTTAGCTGATAGAACACCCCGTCAATAACCTCCATCAATATGTCCGGATCTTCTTCGGAGTCCGGATTGAGGGACCGTTCTGGGTCCTCGGGCTGTGGAGGATGGCTGTTTATATCCTTTACCTCCTGTCGCAGTTCCTGCATTGAAATCATTAGACTACCTATCTAACCGTGGGAGTATAAAGCAAACGGGCAAGCGCAATGGTTCACTTACCCAACTTGGAGGATCCCACATACTGAATCTGGCCCGCGGATTGACGCAGAGGAATTCCTCCTTTTCTCCCTTGTACAAAGAGGATAAGATCTTTACTAAGGCGGCGGCTGAGGCCGGCCCCTTACGACCGTAACGGGTGGCGTCATCCTCCCCGTTGAAAGCCCACATGGGGTGGCCTCTATATTGAAGCGGCTGCACCCCCTGCATAATGCATGCGGCCATGACTCCAATCATGGTTAGTCCAGAATGAGCCAACAGTCTTATCCGGCCCATCAGGTAAAGGACGTCTCTGTCGCTTTCTCTCTGAGAGCTCCGTGGACGCCAGCTCAAGCGTTTCTTCAACGAGGCATTGTTGAACTCAGGGAGACCGACCCGGATAGGGTCCGGTAGCGGGACGTCATCCATGTAAAACCATTCTAAAGGCCAGTCCTCGGACGCCTTCTGCGGGGTTCCGGATAGGTATCCGGTCCCGGTGATGCGCCATACTTCGGCTCCGCCCACTTGATAGATAGACCCCTCTTGAGAACGGGGCACCAGGCAAAATAACCTCTTCCACAGCGTGAAATGAGCCTCAATGCCTAGATATAGCTTGCAAAGGGCGACGAAACCCGCGATATGTAATATGGAAGCGGGCGTGAGATTGTGCACCTGGAGACCCTAAAACTTCAGAAGCCCGCGGAGAAATGGATGAATTGGAAATCCCAGTCCCCTTATTAGATAGGGGACGAGGCACACCCGCTCTCCTTTAGAAGGATTGGGGGTGCTCTCCGCCTGTTTTCCGCCATTGTAGGTGGCGAGACCGGCTCGGACCGGGACCATGTATGCCGGGGGAAGAAATCACTTGGCCTGAAGTGACACTAACTCACTGTGCGGGATGGTGCAACTCTCCCAGTCCCCGGGTTTGGGACTGGAAGGGCGAGGGGAGGAGCTGCGACGGCTGGACATGTTGGAATGGACCTTTGCTGGAAGCGCTCTCATGATAACTCGCGGAGAGGAGAAGATGTGGTTTGAACCTGAATTCCCATCCAGTTAAATAGGCGGCTCGTTTATATGGCTAGGGGTGTGGATGTAAAAACGCCCCGGCTTTTCGCACTCATTTGACACGTGGAAGACGGCCATTATTGGTCGTAGAAGCCAAGGAGTGCAACATTTACAAGAAACCGGACTTTATTCAACAGGTACACGGAATTTGGAGGAGAACCCGCCTTGCAATGCCGAAGACAATCTGTGCGCTGGACTCATCGTCATTGAAGCCTAGTTCGGGGGCTACTGAGGGAGTCCTGGATTAGGGGGTGTTCGGGTAGCCGGACTATACCTTCAGCCGGACTCCTGGACTATGAAGATACAAGATTGAAGACTTCGTCCCGTGTCCGGATGGAAGTTTCCTTGGCGTGGAAGGCAAGCTTGGCGATGCGGATATTCAAGAACTCCTACCATTGTAACAGACTCTATGTAACCCTAACCCTATCCGGTGTCTATATAAACCAGAGGGTTTTAGTCCGTAGGACAACTTCATCAACTCCATAGACAACAATCATACCATAGGCTAGCTTCTAGGGTTTAGCCTCCTTGATCTCGTGGTAGATCCACTCTTGTACTACCCATATCATCAATATTAATCAAGCAGGACGTAGGGTTTTACCTCCATCAAGAGGGCCCGGACCTGGGTAAAACATCGTGTTCCCTGCCTCCTGTTACCATCCGGCCTAGACGCACAGTTCGGGAACCCCTACCCGAGATACACCGGTTTTGACACCGACAGTTCCTTTCTAGAGGTGTCCGGATTATGGCAACATGAGTGGTTTTACATCACAGCTCCCAGAAGTGCCAAGTGGGTGGCTGCCCCTGCTTTCCCCTCAGGCCCTCCACCACAATTGATGTCATGGATTAGCAGAGGGCTGAGCTGGGGTCCTGCCAAGGACGTGCCTGTACTGCAAAGCCGCATCCAAAATATCTTCGAAGGAGATTTCAGCTTGATTATGGTGGCGCAAGTCATGCTGGTTCGTCGAGTCCATCCTTGCAAACGCTGGCCCCTCTGCATGTGGGAGTTCAACCCAGAAGGGCCGCGTACTATTCCGAATTTCCTCGGCCTGACGCATGAGGAGATGTACAAATAATTCTTCGGACCCCAAATAGAGTGTCCGGATACTACCGAGGATGTGGGCCTGAGCAGCAATCGTACCGCCGACCAAGTAAGTAATCCTTTAGCCGAACACACCGTCTTTTATTTACCACGATGTCATTCTAAGAAGTCGCTCTTTAACCAGGATTGGCTAACTAAGGCGAAGATGATTCGGTGTTCGGCCCCCCTTCCTGAGGGTTTGGAGAATCCGGTACTGGAAAAGATGCTCGAGCTAGCTCCTTGCCCGGAGCCCTGAAAGGAAGATAAAGGGGGGAATAATGAGGTCGAAAGCGTGCCCCTATCGCTACCAATTCCAACCGAGGGAAGGAGCACCTCCGTGAAGGAGGATAACTGAGGAGAAGAATCCAACCTTCTCTCGCTTCGGGGAAGGACGAGGACTGCCTCTGAAGATCCGGAAACTAAGGCTTCCAAACGGGAGAAGAAGTCTCCACTAGAGGGTCCTGCATTGGAGGGTGCTTTTGCCGCACAAAGTCCGCGCGAGGATCAGCCCTCCAACGAGCTGTAAGTAATCAAAAAGTACTTTAATAGTGGAGATATACTACCTTACCTCCGAGGAAAATAACCGAAGCGTTTATCTTGCAGTTCGGATCTTAGCCCTTCTCAGCAGAGCTCGTCTTCAGGGGATCTTCTTCCAGAGATGATGGAGAGCGAAACGCCTCCCCCGGACTCCCCCGCTCAAGAAGCGGGCGACCTTGAAGTGTCGTTGCGGAGGGCCTCTCCGGATCCGGTGAGGCCAGAAGATAATCCTATAGTTACCCGAAGTCCTCAGTGTCCGGCTCTTGAAGAGAGCAAACAAAAGAGTCCGGCACCGTCTGGTATGCGGTCGGACGTACTGAGGGAGCTGTTGGAGCGAGCAGCCATCTTAGAGGAACACCATAACTCGATGGGTACGGTGATGGAAAGGATTTCATCCGCCGAAAGCGGGTTGCATGATGCCTTTGTGAGTCTACTAACGGGCTCTGAGGTACGTAAAATGATGTACATTTGTGATGGTACCGCACATTTTTAGGTGTGCCCTGTGTAGATAGTAGCCCCTGAGACTTTGGTTGTCGCCGAGGACGGAGGCAAACAGAGGATCATAGTCCCAGGCAATATCCATACCGCTTTAATGTGCAGGTAGTGGGAGCTCCGGTGGCTAGCCGGATTCATGACTTTGCCGAACTAAAGCGGCAACTAGATGCGGCAGACGCCGACATCGAGCTTGTAAACAAGCGGGTTGACGAGTCACAGGGTAAGTAATGTTTTTCTGGTGAATGTCACATAATAAGAGCAGCACGATGCCAGTATCTTTAATATGTTGTGACTGCAGACGGAGCTGCTACCGTGGAGACCCTTCGGGCAGAATTTGCCCGAGCCAAGGAACAAGCAAGAGTTAGTAAGGCGGCTTCTTTGAAGGCAGCCAAAGAGTTAAGAGCCGAGAAGGCCGCATATTGCGAAAGCAAAGAGAAGATGGCCAAGATGGCTGTAGAATTAAAAGACACTACCGACCGTTGCCAGTTCCTTGAAAAAGAGAACCGACTGATAGCAGCGGACCTTGAAAAGGCCACGATGGTGACCAAAGACACTCGCTCTGCTATGGGGGCGAAGAAGGAGGAGCTGCGCGAAGCCGGGGATATTGCGGCTGGGAAGCCCTTTCTGCTACAGAGGAAGTTCGGCAATCCGTGGTATGCCCCTCTGGATCGGCTGTGGAGTTCGGCAGACGCATATATGGACTTAGCGGTAAGCGCTGTCGATGCGGTTGAATACTTCCGAGATCAGACAGATCGTGAAGTGGACAAGCTGTTCTGGTCGCAATTCAACGGTCCAGAGCATCCGCTTCCCTTGACTGATCATCTAGCCGAATGGGCCGAACTTAATAGGTTGTCCGGGCTTGCCATGAGGTCCGTCGTAGATCACTTGTGGCCGGAGAAGCCGAAGCCGAAAAGCTATTTCAGCTTAGTGCAGCAGTTCCTTAGTGCGGTGCCGCACATCAATGCGATGAAGAGGTCGGCATGCATAGAAGGCTTGCGGACGGCCTTTGCCCATGTCAAGGCATACTGGGCGGAGATGGATGCTACCACTATTGCGGCGCATGGTTCGGCCATAGGCCAAGTAGCTGCCGAGCACTATTTTGAAGAGGTTCTTGAGGGCGCTCGTTTGATAGAGGCCCAGTGCTCGAAGAATATTATGTTTGAGTGACATGTATTCCCATTGTAAACACAATGTATTTATGAAATGTAGTAAGGCTGTATTTATACTTTTGCCGGAAAGTAATATGGTGCCTCCTGTGCGGCCGTTTATGTATATATGTATATAACCTGAAAGATTGCAGTCGTCAGCTTCAACCCGCACGCATATAATGCGGAGGTGCTCGCAGTAAACACATGCTCACACTTAACCCAACGTCTTGGTCCTATTGAGGAGTTGATAGCGCAGCGAACGATGCAAACGGACTATGATGCTTTAACACTTTCACTTAGCCATAGGAGTTTGACGGTGGGGCTGCTATATAGCCCCTGGTGGCTCCGCACTCTCCCGAACTCGGGGTGCGTATATGCCTAGCCGGGAAACGGCCCTTCGTTAAAGCGGAGGAATTCTAACATTCCAATAGGTCATCGAGTGGTTGACCAGTCTCGCGCTATATCATGACAGTCAGTTTTCGGCTTTCTCTACTGAGGTGCTCGTGCGGACGAACTAGGGCACAATCGTAGTAGTTCTCCTAGTGCTGCCTTGGCCGATAGAACGGAACGTAAGGCACCAAAACACAGGAGCCGGGAAAACCCAACATTTGACCAAAGACATGATTCGGAGCTGATACAAATAAGGCCAAACTCGCGACGCCGAACACTCCCAAAGGTATTCAGTCTTTATGGTATAAACCGGGCCTAAATAGTGCCCTTTGTAAGAAGCAACTTGTGTCCAGGTACGGGCATTTATTCTGACGTGGCCACATGAAAAGACGTCAGCATCCTTCTCAATTGTATTTGAGAATCCGTGGGGTGTGCATCAACAAGAGACAGTAAAAAAGGTTTACGCAGGGTCTTAATCTAAAAAGAATCCTTGGAGCGGGTCCCTGCTGCACGTCTGCGCCTGTGTCTCCGTTGTGCCGTATCCTGGACGGGTGTAGCATGATGGTCATTTGTAAAAAAGAGGAACTTAGGTGAAAAGTTGTCGTGCAGAAAGGTAGTTTTTAAAGAAACCATGTATAATTAAAGATGAGTAAAAATTGCCATTCATCTGCGCGTGTTGAGCCCCTTGTATTTATGATAGGGGTGTGGCCATCAAACCTATACGAATTTCATATAGCTGTGCCAAACTTGTCTAACCGTGTCCGTGGTCTTGACGACCTATCAAATACTTTAGTCGGTGAGGCCGTTTTAGTGTGCGGCTGCCGCGGCTGCCGCACCCTCCTTGGTGCGCAGGGATCGCTCGATATTTCCATTTACTTTAATGATGCCACATGGACCGGGCATCTTAAGCATGAGGGAAGCATAATGCGGTATTGCATTGAAGCGAGCGAAAGCTTCGTGTCCAAGTAGTGCTTGATAGCCACTTTGGAATGGAGCAATGTGGAAGGTTAAATTTTCGCTATGAAAGTTATCGGGGAAGCCGAATATAACTTCTAGTAGCAGGGAGCCCGTGCAATGAGCCCCTGGGCCAGGTGTTACTCCTTTAACGGTAGTATTGCTGAGGCAAATTTTCGTTGGGTCTATCCCCATTTTGCGGATTGTGTCCTGATGTATCTGGTTTATACTACTGCCACCGTCCATCAGGACTCGTGTGAAGTGGTATCCGTCAATTATTGGGTCTAATACGAAGGCAGCCCATGCTGCATGCTGGATACTTGATGAGTAATCCCGATGGTCAAAAGTGACCAGTTGAAACGACCAGTGACAGGACTCCGCGGTGATAGGCCCTTGGGCATATTTATCTGGGAGTGCCGCTTTGTTTCTCCCCTTTATCACATGTAACACGTTTACTATTTTGACTTCTGGTGGAAATTGTTTTTGTTCCCCAGTGTCTTGCTTGAGAGGCTCATCCTCGTCTTCGCTTGGTGTATCCTCCCCATTGTGTACGGTGTTGAGCTTGCCAGATTGCTTGAAGACCCAACATTCTCTGTGGGTATGATTAGCAGGTTTATCGGGGGTGCTATGGATCTGACATACTCGGTCCAGAATTTTGTTTAGGCTGGACAGTTCATCTCTGGGGCCTTTAGAGGGCGGCTTTTGCTGACTTGGCCGAGAGCTTTCGAATCCGGTGTTTACTACCGTGCTCTTCATGCTGTCTTCTTTATTCCGGCGTTTGTTATTGTTGGTGCACCATGATTTCCTGTTTCCATCTCTAACTTCGGATGTACTGGGGTCGTTGGTGCTGCATCTGGCTAGCCAGCTATCCTCACCCACGCAAAAGCGGGTCATGAGGCTTGTTAGTGCTGCCATTGTTTTCGGCTTTTCTTGGCCGAGGTGTCTGGCAAGCCATTCGTCACGGACGCTATGCTAATAAGCTGCCGAGGCTTCGACGTCCGGATAGTCGACTATTTGGTTCTTTTTAGTAAGAAACATGTGCCAAAGCTTTCGGGCTGACTCTCCGGGCTGTTGAGTTATATGACTCAAATCGTCCGCGTCCGGAGGTCGAACATAGGTCCCTTGAAAATTTGCCCAAATAGCGTCTTCGAGCTCTTCCCAGGTTCCAATGGAGCTTTCGGGGAGCCTTTTAAGCCAATGCCCAGCTGACCCTTTGAGTTTGAGGGGTAAATACTTAATGGCGTGGAGATCATCTCCTCGAGCCATATGGATATGGAGGATATAGTCCTCAATCCAGACCCCAGGGTCTCTTGTTCCGTCGTATGCCTCTATGTTTACGGGTTTGAATCCCTCTGGATATTCATGTTCCAGCACCTCGTCGGTGAAACATAGGGGGTGTGCGGCACCCCTGTATCTGGGTGTATCATAGTGTTTGGATGCTTGTTGTGTTGCCTCGTGTGTTGGAGCGCGCCTGCGTGGTCCATAGATGGATCTTGTTGCACCATCCTTTTGATGCGAGCCCTCACGTGGATCGCGTATTGTCTTATGTGTGGCATTGCTTGCCGCTCTATGTTGGCCGTGAGGTCGTCTATCCGGCCAGGTGGCCGTTTTAATTTTTGGTTGTGGGGGATCTAAGGCCTCCTCATCGAATTCAGGTATTAACTTCCGCTTCGGGTAGCTCTTGGTGAGGCGATTCCCGCCATACTTCGCTGCTGTGTTGAGTACTTTGCTCCATCTGATTTGGAGTGTGTCTTGCGCAGCCTTGAGCCTTTACTTCTGCTTTTTTAGACTCCTTGCGGTGGCAACAAGCCTTTGATGGGCATTCTGTTGCTCCGGGTGTCTGTCTGGTGTTATGTCATCCAGACTATTATGTTTGACAGAATCGGGTTGTTCGGTTTGATTCTCCGTGTTGCCGTGGTCCGACAATGGTTCACCCTACTCTAATGTTGTGTCTGTATGATTATTGTTTCTACCGAGGCGGTATTTGGGACGGCGCTTACGCCACCGCTTTGACTGCTTCTCGAGGGGACAACCCTTTGTTGCGTCCTTCCGTTCCTCATCGTCATTTTCTTTTGGTGTGTTCACCATGTATATGTCATGTGGTGAAGTGGGCGTCCAGTGCCCTATGGGCAGTGGTTCCTCTTCGTTTCCTGCATTGTCGTCCATACTGTCGATGTCGAGCATGTTGGATAAGTCATCGACAGTGGCTACTAAGTGGGCGGTGGGTGGGCCACGAATTTCTTCGTCGTCCGCATCCCAGTCCTGCCGGACATAGTTCGGCCAGGATCCTCCTGACAAGGAGAGAGACCTTAATGGGTTTAGTATGTCGCCAAAGGGCGAGTGCTGAAAAATATCCGCGGACATAAACTCCATGATCGGCGCCCAATCGGATTGATAGGAACTGGCGCAGGCGGCTCGGAGTCCGTGGCCGGAGAAGGATCCGGCAGTTTAACAGCACGACTCTCGTGCAAGGTAAGGCCGATGTTCGGCTCGATCGCCGCTAAGGGTAAGGCTTCCGCGGCTGGGTCCATCCACCCGTCCGCGGAAGGCGCAACAGGCTCCGAACTGAGGGTCGGAGCGGCTGCCGGTGCGATCTTAACACTGTCCGATGGTAGAGCTAAATCGTACTCATCGTGACCGCGTGACGCGCAAGGCAGAGGCTCGAATCCGTCGAAGATCAAGTCTTCGCGGATATCGGCCGTGTAGCTTAAGCTTCCAAACCTGACCTGGTGGCCAGGGGCGTAACTTTCAATCTGCTCCGGATGGCCAAGCGAATTGGCCCGTAGTACAAAGCCGCCGAACACGAAGATCTGTCCGGGGAGAAAAGTCTCACCCTGGACTGCATCGCTATCGATGGTAGTAGGAGCCATCAAGCCTAACAGCGACAACACAGAGGAACTCTCAATGAAAGCACCAATGTCGGTGTCAAAACCGGCGGATCTCGGGTAGGGGGTCCTGAACTGTGCGTCTAAGGCGGATGGTAATAGGAGGCCGGGAACACGATTACCCAGGTTCGGGTCCTGTTGATGGAGGCAAAACCCTACATCCTGCTTGATTAACATTAATGATATGGGTAGTACAAGAGTAGATCTACCACGAGATCAGAGAGGCTAAGCCCTAGAAGCTAGCCTATGGTATGATTGTATGTTGTAGTTGTTGTGTCCTACGGACTAAAACCCTCCGGTTTATATAGCCACCGGAGAGGTTAGGGTTACACAAGGTCGGTTACAAAGGAGGAGATACACATATCCGTATTGCCTAGCTTGCCTTCCACGCCAAGTAGAGTCCCATCCGGACACGAGACGAAGTCTTCAATCTTGTATCTTCATTGTCTAACAGTCCGGCCAATGGAGATAGTGCGGCTGTTTGGAGACCCCCTAATCCGGGACTCCCTCACCCGTTGTTGACACGTGAGAATCCGGCGGAAGAGCACGACCTGGACTATGTTGACAAGCTTGAGCCTCTTTCTTGTCATATTCCAGATACATGTCTGGAGTCCATCGAGCTCCACCGATGAACCCCAGGACAGACCCTTCTCCTTCCAGGAAGTGAGCCGCGTGGGGATTCCGGATCGAATCTCGGGGGCCGCAACCCAGTTGGTGTCGCACGGCTCGGTGATGTAGAACCACCCTGATTGCCACCCCTTTATGGTCACCACGAAAGGAGCCCTCGAGCCATGCAACGTTGCGCATTTTGCCCACCATGGCTCCGCCGCATTCCGCTTGTTGGCCGCCCACCACCTTCGGCTTGATGTTGAAGGTCTTTAGCCGCAGGCCGAAGTGGGGCCGGATGCGGGGTAAGGCCTCGCACACGACGATAAACGCCGAGATGTTGAGGATGAAGTTCGGGGCCAGATCATGAAAGTCCAGCCTGTGGGAGTCCTGGATTAGGGGGTCTCCAGACACCCGGACTATCTCCATTGGCCAGATTGTTAGACTATGAAGATACAAGATTGAAGACTTCGTCTCGTGTCCGGATGGGACTCTACTTGGCGTGGAGGGCAAGCTAGGCAACACGTATATGGATATCTCCTCCTTTGTAACTGACCTTGTGTAACCCTAACCCTCTCCGGTGTCTATATAAACCGAAGGGTTTTAGTTCGTAGGACAACAGTCACAACATACAATCATACCATAGGCTAGCTTCTAGGGTTTAGCCTCTCTGATCTCGTGGTAGATCTACTCTTGTACTACACATATCTTCAATATTAATCAAGCAAGACGTAGGGTTTTACCTCCATCAAGAGGGCCCAAACCTGGGTAAAACATCGTGTCCCCTGCCTCCTGTTACCATCTGGCCTAGACGCACAGTTCGGGACCCCCTACCCGAGATCCGCTGGTTTTGACACTGACATTGGTGCTTTCATGGAGAGTTCCTCTGTGTCATCGGCATTAGGCTTGATTGCTCCTACTATCATCGATAGCTATGCGGTCCAGGGTGAGACTTTTCTCCCCGGACAGATCTTCGTATTCCGCGGCTTTGCACGGCGGGCTAATTTGCTTGGCCATCTGGAGCAGATTGAAAGCTACGCCCCTGGCCATCAGGTCAGATTTGGAAGTTTGAACTACACGGCCGACGCATGCGGGGACTTGATCCTCGACGGATTCGAGCCACAGCCGGGCGTGCCGCACTGTCGCGATGGGTATGACCTAGCTCTGCCGGCGAACAGTACCCCAGAGGCCGCGCCGGCATTAGCTCCGACCCTTAGCTTGGAGCCAACTGCGCCAATCGAGGACGGGTGGCTAGACACCGCCTCAGGGGCTGCAGTCTCAACGGCGATCGAGTCAAACACCAGCATAACCCTCCGTGCAGCCCGTGATTCCAAGGTGCCAGACTCTTTTCCGGACTCCGAACCATCCGCGCCCCCGCCGATCGAATCCGATTGGGCGATCATCATGGAATTCACCGCCGCGAGTATCTTTCAGCACTCGCCCTTCGGCGACATTCTGAATTCACTAAGGTCTCTCTCCTTGTCAGGAGAGCCCTGGCCATATTATGGCCACCATGATTGGGATGCGGACGACGAAGAAATTCGATGCCCACCCACCACCCACTTAATAGCCACTGTCGATGACTCAACCGACATGCTCGACTTCAACTCCGAAGACATCGACAGTATGGACAACGATGCGGGAGGTGAAGAGGAACCACCGCCTACAAGGTGCTGGACGTCCACTTCATCATATGACATATACATGGTGGACACACCAAAAGAAGACGACGACGAGGAACACAAGGACACACCGAAGGCTTGTTCCCTCGAGAAGCAGTCAAAGCGGCGGCGCAAGCGCCGCCCAAATCCCGCCTCGCCAGAAATAATGATCACACAAACCCAGCGTTGGAGCAGGGCGAACCACTGCCGGACCACGGCAATACGGAGAATCAACGAACAAACCAATTCTGTCAAA
Organism: Triticum monococcum; assembly: GCA_034509565.1. NCBI lineage: Eukaryota > Viridiplantae > Streptophyta > Magnoliopsida > Poales > Poaceae > Triticum > Triticum monococcum. Next base: position 579,224,493 of record CM067847.1, read on the forward strand.
CATAATAGTCTAGACGACACAATGCCGGACAGGAACCCGGAGTAGCAGAATGCCCGTCAAAGGCTTGTTGCCACCGTGAGGAGTCTGAAAAAGCAGAAGCAAAGGCTCAAGGCTGCGCAGGACACACTCCAAATCAGATGGAGTAAAGTACTCAACACAACAGTGAAGTACGGCGACAATCGCCCCACCAAGAGCTACCCAAAGCAGAAAATGCTACCTGAATTCGATGAGGAGGCCTCAGACCCCTCACTACCAAAAACCAAAACAGCCACCTGGCCGGATAGACGGCCTCACGGCCAACATAGAGCAGCCAACAATGCCACTCACAAGACAATACGCAATTCACGCGAGGGCTTGCACCAAAAGGACAGCGCAACCAGATCCATCTATGGACCACGCAAGCGCGCCCCAGCATACGAAATAACACAACAAACATCCAAACAATGCGGTACACCCAGATACAGGGGTGCTGCACAACCCCTATGTTTCACCGATGGGGTGCTGGATCATAAATTTCCAGAGGGATTCAAACTTGTAAACATAGAGGCATACGACGGAACAACAGACCCTGGGGTCTGGATCGAGGACTATATCCTCCACATCCATATGGCTCGAGGAGATGATCTCCACGCCATCAAGTACTTACCACTCAAAGTCAAAGAGCCAGCTCGTCACTGGCTTAAAGGCCTCCCTGAAAACTCCATTGGAAGTTGGACAGAGCTCGATGACGCTTTTCGGGCAAACTTTAAAGGGACTTATGTCCGACCTCCGGACGCGGATGATTTGAGTCATATAACTCAACAGCCCGAAGAGTCAGCCCGAAAGCTTTGGAACAGGTTTCTTACTAAAAAGAACCAAATTGTCGACTGTCCGGATGCCGATGCATTGGCTGCTTTTAAGCACAGCGTCCATGACGAATGGCTTGCTCGACACCTCGGCCAAGAAAAACCGAGAACAATGGCAGCATGAACAAGCCTCAGGACCCGCTTTTGCGTGGGTGAGGACAGCTGGCTAGCCCGATGCAGCACTAGCGACCCCAGTACATCTGAAGTTAGAGATGGAAACAAGAAATCACGGCGCAACAGCAATAACAAACGCCGGAATAAAAGGGACAACACGAAGAACACGGCAGTAAACGCCGGATTCAAAAGCTCTCGGCCAGGTCAGCAATATCTGCCCTCTAAAGGCGCCAGAGACGAACTATCCAGCCTAAACAAAATTCTGGACCAAATATGTCAGGTCCATAGCACCCCTCGCAAACCAGCCAATCATACCCACAGAGAATGTTGGGTCTTCAAGCAGTCCAGCAAGCTCAACGCCGTACACAAGGGGGAGGATACACCAAGCGAAGATGAGGATGAGCCTCTCAAGCAGGACACTGGGGAACAAAAGGAATTTCCACCAGAAGTCAAAACAGTAAACGTGTTACACGTGATCAATGGAAGAAACAAACCGGCACTCCCAGAAAAATACGCCCGCAGGCCTATCACCGTGGAGTCATGCCACTGGTCGTCTCAACCGATCACTTTCGACCATCGTGATTACTCAACAAGTATCCGGTGTGCAGGATGGGCTGCCCTGGTATTAGACCCAATAATTGACGGATACCACTTCACACGAGTCCTGATGGATGGTGGCAGCAGTCTAAACCTGATATACTAGGATACAATCCGCGAAATGGGGATAGACCCAACAAAAATTTGCCATAGCAATACTACCTTTAAAGGAGTAACGCCGGGCCCAGGGGCTCATTGCACGGGCTCCCTGCTACTAAAGGTTATATTCGGCTTCCCCGATAACTTCCGTAGCAAACATTTAACCTTCCACATCGCTCCGTTCCAAAGTGGCTATCAAGCACTACTCAGACGCGAAGCTTTCGCTCGCTTTAATGCAATACCACACTACGCTTCCCTCACACTCAAGATGCCCGGTCCATGTGGCATCATTACAGTGAATGGAAGTATTAAGCGATCTTTGCGCGCCGAAGAGCGTGCGGCTGCCCTGGCAGCCGCACACTAAAAACGACCTCACCAACTAAAGCATTTAGCAGGTCGTCACGACCTCGGACACGGTTAGACGAGTCCGGCGCAGCTATATGCAATTTATACTGGATCAATGATCACACCCCTATTACAAATACAAGGGGCTCAACGTGCGCAGACAAGTGGCAATTCATACTCACCTTGAATTATACATGGTTTCTTTAAAAACTATCTTTTTGCACGACAACTTTTTCACCTAAGTTCCTCTCTTTTACAGATAATCATCGTGCTACATCCATCCAGGATACGGCACAACGGAGACACAGGCGCAGATGTGCAGCAGGGACCCGCTCCAAGGATTCTTTTTATATTAAGACCCTGCGTAAACCTTTTTTACTGTCTCTTGTTGATACATATCCACCGAATTCTCAGCATAGTTGAGAAGGATGCTGATGTCTTGGCATGTGGCCATGTCAGAATAATGCACGTAGCTGGACACAAGGGGGTTCTTACAAATGGCACTATTTCGGCCCGGTTTATACCATAAAGATCGAATACCTTAGGGAGTGTTCGGCGTCGCGAGATTGGTCTTATATGCATCAGCTCCGAATCATTGTCTTTGGTCAAATGTTGGGTTTGCCCGGCTCCTGTGTTTTGTTGCCTTACGTTCCGCTTTACGGGCTAAGGTAGCACCAGGAGAACTACTGCGATTGTGCCCTGGTTCATCCGGACAAGCACCTCAGTAGAGAAAGCCAAAAACTGACTGTCATGGTATAGCGTGAGACTGGTCAACCACTCGATGACATATCGGAATGTTAGAATTCCTCCGCCTTAACAAAGGGTCGTTTTCCGGCCAGGCATGTACGCACCCCGTAATCAGGAGAGTGCGGAGCCACCAGGGGCTATCTAGTAGCCCCACTATCAAACTCCTATGGCTAAGTGAAAGTGTTAAAGCATTATAGTCCAGTTGCCTCGCTCGCTGCGCTATCACCTCCTTATTAGGACCAAGACGTTGGGTTAAGTGTGAACATGCGTTTTTTGCAAGCACCTCCGCATTATATGCGTGGGGGTTGAAGTCGACGGCTGCAATATTTCAGGTTATACACATGTATACATAAACGGCCGCACATGAGGCATCATACTACTTTCAGGAAAAAGTATAAAGATAGCCTTATAAAAACTTCCTAAAAGCATTGTGTTTACAATGAGAATACATATCACTCAAACATAATATTCTTCGAGCACTGGGCCTCTATCAAACGAGCACCCTCGAGAACCTCCTCGAAATAATGCTCGGCTGCCACTCGGCCTATGGCCGAACCCTGCGCCGCGACTACGGAAGCATCCATCTCCGCCCAGTATGCTTTAACACGGGCAGGGGCCATCCGCGAGCCTTCTATGCATGCCGACCTCTTCATCGCATTAATGCGCGACACCGCACCAAGGAACTGCTGCACTAAGCTGAAATAGCTATCCGGCTTTTGCTTTTCCGGCAACAGCTGATCCACAACAGCCCTCATGGCGAGTCCGGACAACCTATTCAGTTCGGCCCATTCGGCTAGCTAGTCAGTCAATGAAAGCGGACGCTCTGGAATGTTGAACTGTGACCAGAACAGCTTGTCCACTTCACGATCTGTCTGACCTTGGAAGTACTTGGCAGCATCGGCAGCACTCACCGCCAAATCCATATACGCATCTGCCGAACTCCACAGCCGATCCAAAGGGGCATACCGTGGATCTCCGAACTTCCTCCGTAACATGAAGGGTTTCCCAGCCGCAATATCCCCGGCTTCCCGCAGCTCCTCCTTCTTCGCTCTCATAGCAGAACGGGTGTCCTTCTCCGCCGCCGTGGCCTTCTCAAGGTCCGCTGCCTTTGCTCGGTTTTCCTTTTCAAGGACCCAGCAATGGTCGGCAGTGTCTTTTAATTCCACGGCCATCTTGGCCATCTTCTCTTGGCTCTCGCAATGTGCGGCCTTCTCGGCCTTCAACTCTTCGGTCGCTTTCAAAGCAGCGACATTACTAATCCTCGCTTGTTCCTTGGCTCGGGCGAGTTCTGCCCGCAAGGCTTCCACAGAGGCAGCTCCATCTGCAGTCATAACATATTAAAGATACTGGCATTATGCTGCTCTTACTATGTGGCGTTCACCAGATCATAACACTTACCCTGTGCCTCATCAAGCCTCTTGTTAACAAGCTCGAGGTCGGCGTCTTCCGCATTCAGTTGCCGTTTTAATTTGGCAAACCCACTAGTCCGTCTAGCCACCGGAGCCTCCACCACCTGCACATAAGGGCAGTCTGGTCATTGCCTTAGAATTTGATCCTTTGTTCGCCGCCATTCTCGACGGCAACCGGAGTCTCAGGGGCTACTATCCCTCGGTTGGAACGAGCAGCGACAGGGGCCCATGTCCGCCCGTATTATCCCCCCGGTATCTTCCTTCGAGGGGTCCGGGCAAGGTGCGACCTCGAGCATCTTTTCCAATACCGGATTTTCCAAACCCTCAAGGAGGGGGACCAAACACCGAATCATCTTCGCCTTCGTTAGCCAGTCCTGGTCAAAAAGCGAACTCTCAGAAACAACTTTGAATAAAAGACAGTGTGTTCGGCCAGAGGATTTCTTACTTGTTCGGCGGCGCGGTTACTGCTCAGGCCCACGTCCTCGGTAATATCCGGACACTCCACTTGAGTTCTGAAGAATGACTTGTACATCTCCTTGTGCGTCAGGCCAAGGAAACTTTGAATGGCACGCGGTCCATCTGGGTTGAACTCCCACAAGCGAAGGGGGCGGCGTCTGCAAGGCTGGACTCGATGAACCAGCATAACTTGTATTACCACAGACAAATTAAAATCTCCCTCGAAGAGATCTCGAATGCGGCTTTGTAGTATAGGCACGTCCTTGGCTGGACCCATGACATCAGTTATGGTGGGGGGCTCGAGCGGAAAGCAGGGGCAGCCTCCCACTTGGCACTTCGGGGAGCCGTGACGTAAAACCACTCCCGTAGCCATAATTCGGACACCTTCCGGCCATGGAGCTCCTGCCATCTTGCCTATTGATGCACCTCCGCACACTGCCTGTTGCCCCTCAATCATCTTCGGCTTTACTTCAAAGGTTTTGAGCCACAGGCCGAAGTGAGGGGTAACGCGGAGGAAGGCCTCACACACGACAATAAACGCCGAGATGTGGAGAAAGGAGTCCGGAGCTAGATCGTGAAAATCTACCCCGTAATAGAACATCAAACCCTTAACGAAAGGATTCAGAGTGAGGCCTAGACCTCGGAGGAAGTGGGAGATGAACACAATGTTCTCGTTGGGTTTGGGAGTAGGGACGACCTGCCCTCGATCAGGCAGCCGATGCGAAACCTCGGCAGTCAGGTATCTGGCCTCCCTCAACTTCTTAATGTCCTCTTCCGTAACGGAGGAGGGCATCCATCAGCCTTGAAGGTTGGATCCGGACATGATTGAAGATCCGGAGCACCTAACCTGGACTTTGGGTGTTAGAACTCGAGGCGGAGGAAGGGTTCGATTGAGCACGAGAGAGAAAAAGCAAAAACCTCGTCCCTTTATAAAGAGGGTGAATATCAAGCGTCCTCTCCGTAGCCGTTTAGGACTTGCCTATAATATAGGGGTCCTAGACATGGTTGGGTTACCCACGACCGCATTAATGAGAATCCTGTAATTGGGGGAACAGGATCTCCACTTTGGCAAGACGTGTCATGAAACCGCCTCACGTTATGTGTGGAGCTAGTTAAAAGAAACGGTCCGAATAATCACCGGGCCGTGACGTAACGTCATGCTACCAAAACAAGCCAGCAAATTAGATCTGCGAAAATGTTATCCTCTCTCCTGTGGAATGTGGAATTTATTTTGCAGGGTCGGACACTATCCTCGTATTCAACTTCTTCTGTCATGTATTCGGAGAAGGAACCCGCCTTGCAATGCCGAAGACAATAATGCGCGCCGGACTCGTCGTCATTGAAGCCTCGTTCAGGGGCTACTGTGGGAGTCCTGGATTAGGGGGTCTCCGGAAAGCCGGACTATCTCCATTGGCCGGATTGTTAGACTATGAAGATACAAGATTGAAGACTTCGTCTCGTGTCCGGATGGGACTCTACTTGGCGTGGAAGGAAAGCTAGGCAATACATATATGGATATCTCCTCCTTTGTAACCGACCTTGTGTAACCCTAACCCTCTCCGGTGTCTATATAAACCGAAGGGTTTTAGTCCGTAGGACAACAATCACAACATACAATCATACCATAGTCTAGCTTCTAGGGTTTAGCCTCTCTGATCTCGTGGTAGATCTACTCTTGTACTACACATATTATCAAGAATAATCAAGCAGGACGTAGGGTTTTACCTCCAACAGGAGGGCCCGAACCTGGGTAAAACATCACGTCCCCTGCCTCCTGTTACCATGCGCCTTAGACGCAAAGTTCGGGACCCCCTACCCGAGATCCGCCAGTTTTGATACCGACATCGAGCGTGAATCATATAGTAGATATGATCAGCATAGTGATGTTCACCATTGAAACTACTCCATCTCACATGATGATCGGACGTGGTTTAGTTGATCTGGATCACTGCTACCGCTTGAGCACTGCGTTGGTTTTCCACGAAGAGGAAGGGATGATGCAGCAAAGTAGCTTAAGTATTTCCCTCAGTTTTTGAGAACCAAGGTATCAATCCAGTAGGAGGCTACACGCGAGTCCCTCGTACCTGCACAAAACAAATAAATCCTTGCAACCAACGCGAATAGGGGTTGTCAATCCCTACACGGCCACTTACGAGAGTGAGATCTGGTAGATATGATAAGATAATATTTTTTGTATTTTTGTGATAAAGATGCAAAGTAAAATAAAGGCAAAGTAAAAAGCAAATGAAATAACTAAGTAGTAGGATATTGATATGATAGAGATAGACCCGGGGGCCATAGGTTTCACTAGTGGGTTCTCTCGAGAGCATATGTATTCTACGGTGGGTGAACAAATTACTGTTGAGCAATTGACAGAATTGAGCATAGTTATGAGAATATCTAGGTATGATCATGTATATAGGCATCACGTCCAAGACAAGTAGACCGACTCCTGCCTGCATCTACTACTATTACTCCACTCATCGATCGCTATCCAGCATGCATCTAGAGTATTAAGTGAAAAACAAAGTAACACCTTAAGCAACATGACATGATGTAGAGGGATAGACTCATGCAATATGATGAAAACCCCATCTTGTTATCCTCGACGGCAACAATACAATGCGTGCCTTGCTGCCCCTACTGTCACTGGGAAAGGATACCACAAGATTGAACCCAAAGCTAAGCACTTCTCCCATTGCAAGAAAGATCAATCTAGTAGGCCAAACCAAACTGATAATTCGAAGAGACTTGCAAAGATAACCAATCATACATAAAAGAATTCAGAGAAGATTCAAATATTATTCATAGATAGACTTGATCATAAACCCACAATTCATCACACTACTAGGAAAAGTGCTATAGATGATACGGACACTAATGGCGCACCAGACATGTGGTGCGCCAGTGCGCCATTAGTGTGATAGACACTAATGGCGTGCCACATCCGTGGTGCACCACTACTAACATATTTTTTTATTTTTCCAAAAATACTAATGGCGCACCAGGGAATAGTGCGCCATTACTAGTTTAACTAGTAATGGTGCACCACTCACCACGTGCGCCACTACTATCAATTTTTTTGCAAAACTACTAATGGCGCACCACCAGCTGGTGCGCCATTAGTAACCAGGGTTACTAATGGCGCATTTGTAGGTCGTGCGCCATTAGTAACCTTGGACCAGCTAGATATTTTGGACAACCACCTCCACACTCACTTTCCCCACTTCATTCTCTCCACCTCCTCCTCCAAGCTTGTCTCGGCTGCCTCCTCCTTCTCACCTCATTTGCACCATAGATTCATCCAAATTAAGTGGTTAAATTACCTTTTTTGATAGGTAAGTAAGGGGAAAGCTTTCTTTATGTTGTAGATCTACTTTTTTCTCCCTCCAACAACGTGCACATGCACATTTTATGGCCTAGCAAGATCTATGTATGTTTGTGGTGTTGCATATGTTTGTGGTGTTGCATATATGTTTGTGTTTGCTGGTACCGGTATTTGAAATGTGATAGTTGCCAATATTTTGCCGGAATGTTGATTCATTTCTGTTTCGGCGAGAATTTTGGCCCTATGCATTCTTTTTGGTCCTATTTTTAGGGAAAGTCATGCCAAATTTTTTCTTGGTTCTAAAATATCATTTTGCTCTAGCCCATAGGCGACCATGGTCCGCATGATGACCGAAGGCATCGTGAGTAGGTTTTTGAGCTCCGCGAAGGCCGAGATGCTTCAAAAGAACGAGACGGAGATAAGATGTCCATGTCGAAGATGCAAGCTGAAGAGCCATATTGCGGACCTGGATTCCGGGTAGGTGCGGGACCACCTGCTCTTGCGTGGTTTCATGGATGGCTATCGGTGGCAAGGTGATGAAGATGACTGAAGTCGTCCATGGGGGCCCGGCAAGAAATGAGGAAGGGCAGCAAGACAACCAACATGATGAGGGTGGGCGAGAAGATGAAGAATCTCCAAGACATGATCACGACGGTGATGCTATACACAGTCATCATGTAGAAGATGCCGGACATGATTATGAGGAAGATGAAGATGCCAAAGCAGACGATGATGGACCATCGATGGGCTGGGTGTAGGACCCTCATATTCAAGTGCTGCTTCTCAAGCAGATGGATAATGCAAGAGCTACCGCCCGAGAGAAAGCCAAGCTGGATCAACTCGAGATAGACGACGTTACTCCATTGTAGGAAGGATGCAGGCCCGAGGATACCCGCCTGAAAGTAACACTCATGGCTCTGGAGATGAAGGTAAAACACAAAATGACCGACGCATGCTTCAACGAGAACATGTCGTTCTTGCACAAATGTCTTCCCAAGGAGAACAAGTGCCCGACCAGTTTCGAGGAGGCAAAGAAAATCATGTGTCATATGGATTTACCGAATGTGAAATGCCATGTGTGCATGAAAAATTGCATCATTTATCAGGACGAGCACACGGAGTCTACCATATGTCCGGTGTGCGGTGTCACTCGATACAAGAAGAGGAAGAAAGCTCCTCGAAAAGTGGTGTGGTACTTTCCGATCACTCCTCGTCTGCAGCGGTATTTCACAGACCTTAAGCTAGCAAAGCTCCTGCGTTGGCACGCGGATAGGGAGGAGAAGAAGCGAGAAGATGACGTAAATGATTCGGAGATAAATAAAAAAGACAAGATGCTGAGTCACCCTAAGGATGCGAGCCAGTGGCAAGCGTTGAACTTCGAACACCCAGAATTTGGTTATGATCCAAGGAACATTGTGCTGGGCACGAGCATCGATACAGATTGATGTGTTTGTGTGGATGTACAACCTTCCCCCTGGTTGTTCATGAAGAGGAAGTACATTCACATGAGTATGCTAATTGAAGGGCCGAAACAACCAGGGAACGACATCAATCTGTATCTGGGGCTGCTGAAAGAGGAGCTAGACACGTTGTGGAAAACGCCAGCCAATACGTGGGATGCCGCAGACAAAGAATATTTCCGTATGAGAGCCGCACTAGTCACGACGATGCACGACTATCTCGGTTACGGATATCTCGCGTGGCAGGTGGTCCACGGATTTTCTGGATGCGTCAAGTGCATGGATGACACAACGTATCGCCAGCTAGATAGAGATCCCGGGTCTTCGAAAACCGTGTTCATGGGACATCGAAGGTGGCTTCACGATGATGACCCACGGAGAAAACGCAAGGATCTGTTCGATGGTGAAACTGAACCCCGAAGACGCCCGCGTACGAGGAGCGGCGAGGAAATAGACGAGCTGTTGAAAAATTGGAAAGATTGCCCACTGCCGGGAAAGAAGCAAAAGGCACCAGAGCCGGGAAAGGAGCGAAAGGCGCCAGAGCCACTGCTGAAGGTATGGAAAACGAGGTCTGTTTTCTTGGACTTGCCATACTGGAAGATCCACCATGTGCCTCACAGCCTTGATGTCATGCATATCACGAAGAATGTGTGCGAGAGTCTGCTTGGTACCCTGCTCAACATGCCAGAGAGGATCAAAGATGGGCCGAAAGCAAGGGAAGACTTGAAATCAATGGGCATCAGGGAGGAGCTTCACGCTAATGATGATGATGAGGCGAAGCAGGACACGGAAAGTCACCGCAAAGGCAAAAATGCCAAGAAGACCAGAAATGACTAGCCTCCCGCGTGCTTCACTCTAAGTAAGGAGGAGATCGAGCAGTTTTTCACCTGCCTCGTAGGAGTAAAACTTCCTTACGTTTACGCAGGGATGATAAGCAGATACCTAGACCCAGCGAAGCAGAAGTTCAGCGGGATGAAGTCTCACGACTGTCACGTGCTGATGACGCAGATACTTCGAGTTGCAATCCGTGGGATCATGGACGCACATGTCCACGAAACGCTATTTGGCCTATGCAACTTTTTCGACGTCATCTCTCGGAAGTCGGTTGGCGTGAGGCAACTCAGAAGGCTGTAGGAAGAGATCGTGGTGATACTATGCGAGCTTGATATGTACTTCCCGCCCGCATTCTTTGACGTTATGGTGCATCAGCTAGTCCATATCGTGGAGGATATCATCCAACTCGGGACGATGTTCCTGCACAGCATGATGTCATCAAAGGATATGTTCGCAATATGTCATGTCCAGAGGGAAGCATAGCCAGGGGCTTTCTGACCGAAGAATGCATCTCCTACTGCACGAATTATCTAGGCATCGAGAACCCCATTGGTCTGCCCGTCAACAGGCACCTCGGCAGGCTCGCTGGATGGAGTCACCGCGAGGGTCGCCACGAAATGCATGTCAACTTCGAGGGTCGACTCGCCGACTTTGAAAGACCAAACCTAGTCGCGCTACAACACATAGACGTGGTCGATCCTTGGGTGGTAGAGCACAAAACCTTTATTGAGAAGACGTACAATGACTGAGGCCAACAGAGGACGGACGGAGACATAATCAAAGAGCACAACTCATGTTTCACGTGTTGGTTCAAGCAGAAGCTTCTGTCGTACCCTTTACATGAGGATTCTTCTGCGGAAGAACAACTCATATTCGCCTTGTCACAGGGCGCCGAGCACAACCTGATGACCCATGAGGCGTACGATATCAATGGCTACACATTCTACACCGAGGACAAGGACATGAAGAGCGATCGTTATCAGAACTCCGGGGTGACGATGGAATCCTACACCGGTAACGACAAGGATAGATACTACGGAAGGATCGAGGAGATCTGGGAGCTGAGCTACGCTGGAGAGAAGGCCCGATGTTCCGTGTTAGATGGGCCAAGAGCGTCATAAAAGAAGACCAGTATTTCACCACCATGGTTATACCCGAAGCCAAATCCAAGACCGCCGGCGCAAACGTCACCGCAAAAAATGAGCCATGGGTACTGGCTTCCCAAGTGGACCAATGTTTCTTCATTACCGACCCGTCAAAGCCCAGTCGTGTTGTCGTGAGGAGAGGCAAAAGGAAGATCATCGGAATGGATGGAGTCGCCAATGAGCAAGACTTCGACAAGTGTGGCGACCTTAAGATGGAACATGACGACGACGATGAAGTGCCATACACCACAAGAAGAAGCAGGACCACCATACCTAAATGACGTCCGTTCCACAGAAGAACTCCATTTGCGAAAAAGAAGGGCAAGAAGATTGTGAATAGATAGCTAGCTAAGATCGATTGTATTTAAATTGTAGCCTTCATTTCTCGATTGTAATCGTAGTCTGAATTTGTTAATATTTTTGGAACTCATGAATATTTTTAAATTTCATGGGCACTTTTTGAATTCATGAATATTTTTTTTCAAATTTTGATGATATTTTTTCATATTCATAAATGTTTTACCAATTCACAAATTAATGCAACTAAAAATCCAAAAAAAATATTGATGATATTTTTAAATAACAAATTTGATGATATTTTCAAATAACAAATTTGATGATATCTTCAATAAAAAATAAAAAATAAATTTGATGATATTTTCAAAAAACAAATTCATCAAAAAAACAAATTTGATGATATTTTCTGTTCTAGTCCTCATGAAAATAAGAAATTTGATAAAAAACAAATTATTAGATGCAACAAAAAAATGAAAAAAAAAGTTACTAATGGCGCAGCAGAGGAGGGTGCGCCATTGCTATCAGAAAAAAACATACTAATGGCGCACCACTGGGTGGTGCGCCATTGCTATCGGTGTTTTTATGGCGCACCCCTAGATGGTGCGCCACTACTATCCTTCCCCCTTGTGTGTGTTGTCCATCTCACGTTCGTCCTTCTCTCTGCCAATCTCACATCTCTCCGACCCACTGCTCCGCCGCCCGTCCTCCTCCGCCCGTAAGCCCCCTCCTCCTCCGCCCGTAAGCCCCCTCCTCCTCCACCCGTCCTCCTCCGCCCGTAAGCCCCTCCCCCTGACTGACTCGACTCCCCTGGCCTCCGCGTGTAGTTCACCCTCCCAGATCTCCGACTGCATCGCCTCCCACGGCGGCAACATCCATAGTGTCGACGTCGTTGTCCCTGAGGACGCCCACGTCTTCTACGCCCGCAGGTACCCCATCCAACTCACCCCCGCCTCCATTTCCCACCTCTCCCTCTCCTCCCCTCCCTCCCTGCCCTCTCCCTCTCTGGTCGATCCCCTCTCTTCTCTGTCTCCGCCTTCTGTTCTTGCCTATGAGGTGTTTGATTGAATGTCAATTCAAACGATTGATGCAGCAGCGTCCACCGGAGCACCATGACCGTGTCTGCGACCTCGTCTCTGCTCCGCCGCCATCTACGACCTCGTCTGCGACCGCGTCCATCAAGGTGAGTTGTAGTCTGAAAATCTCAATGCTCAAGTCTGGAAGCATCATGGATTCATTCTTCTTCAGACCTTGTTTGTTTTTTCTACTTGAATGAATGGAGTACAATACAAGTTCAGGAACAAGGGACATTTTTTGCAATTGTGTACTCTCAATGCTCAAGTCTGGAAGTGTTTATAAATTCAAAGAGTTCACATGACTACTGGTCAAATACTCTAGTGTATTTACTGTAAATCTAGTCTGAAACTAGTAGAGCTCTTGGTGATTTGCAAATTCAGTTTAAATAAAAATCTGGTACATGACTACTGATCGTGTATGAAAGATGTTGCTACTGGATGAGCACAAGAACTACTCAATAGATTTTGATGTACTCCTGATCATGTATGCAAGATGTTTCCACTGGATTCATGGATTTGTGACTTGAGCGTTGAGAGTTTCAGACTAGAACTCTCTTGTTGAAATTATAGAAAGGGAAAGAAAAACAACCATTCAACCAACAGATAATTGATTTCGTAGAACAAGTCTTGTTGCCAGTCTTGGACCAACAAATAATCTTAATTGAAATTTGACCATGTCTTGTTGCCAGTCCTAATGAAAAAGCAACTGAATTTCCAACAACCTACTAGGTAGAACAATCCATTTATATCATGAATATATGAAGGGAAGGACGTGATTGCTACATGATTGCCATTATACTCCTTGCTGCTAGTTGCCAGTACTATAGTGAGTAGCTCAACTTGTTTAAGTACTGCCAGTTAGTAGTACTGCTAGTGAGTAGATGACCTCCATTTAACTAGCTTAATTGAGTTTCAGTTGTGTAGTGAAGTTCATCTATTTTGTATGATGCGGTTCACGCTTAAACTGTCCTACTATGTAGTCTGTTGGATCATCTATGTACTATGTATGCTGTGGCATGTGGTGTGGTCGATGCTAAGATGTCAACTCTATGTACTATGTATGTTGTGGCATGTGGTGTGGTCCGAGTGATCAGGTTTCAAATGATTCTACTATAATATTGTGGGGTTCTACTCCTAGAACACTTCAGGAATTTTACTTCATAACCGGAGTATTTTGATGATATTGGGGGGTTTTGTCCCCGACCATCATGTCGTGATGATATTGTGAGGTGTTGTGGGGTTGCAGCTGGGCGGGGGTGGGGTAATGATTTTGCAGGTACCCCGAGAGACCCTTGAGTTTGCCGGAATGTAGATTAACTTCTGTTCCAGCAAATTTGGGTACTCCATATGTCCTATTTTCAGCAAAGGTCATGCTGAAATTTTCCGTGAATTTAAGCATGACTTTGCTAAAAATACGACATATGGGATACTTGCGACTAATGCATGGGCCGGGGTATCTTCGTACTTAATTAAGTAGGATCAAGTGTCCCTTTAGGGTGCCTCGGTGTTGATAAAAACCTAAATGTTGAAAGCTTAGGCTTTTAGGGTGCCTCGGCGTCGACAAACCCTAAATGATAAAAGCTTAGCTTTTAGGATGCCTCGGTGTCGACAAACCCTAAATGATGAGACCATGATCTTGTTCCTTGACAATAAACAACTTTTTAACCGAACTTTTTTCCTATTTAGAGCGAAACATGGCCCACAACGATGAGGCAAGCGCTTCAGGCAAGGAATTATGGGAGCTGTCCCAGGAGATGGAGGAAGAACCTCACCGTTGTGAGGACGCCACGAAAGACACCGATCTTGACTACACAACCCCTAGTGGCGTCGGGGATGACACCACTGATGGTGCCGCCGAGGATGCCACCACTGATGATGGCAGCGCACGCATAGATGGCAGCCAACCGAAGAAGCAACGGAAGGACCGGCGCCCGAATGTGCTCGACACCGTCAAGGAGGAATTTACTGAAGTGAACTCCGACGGGCATCCAACAGCGCCCAAAGAATTAGTCAAGGGGTACTCGGTTCAGCTTGGGTGCATTCTCCAGAGCACCGTCTGGATCAACACCGAGAACCTAAGGCATGAGGACCGAGGGAATTTGCGCAGCCTCCTCTTCACAAAGCTGCACGAATGATACAAGTTCCCTGCTGACTTTGCAAACACACGCCTCTCAGGGAATAAAGTGAACAGTGCCGCCCTCACGAGGATGAGCACGGCCCTGTCTACTTGGAGAAGCGCGGTGAAGAGAATGATTGACAAAGGTGATAGTTATGAGAAGATCAAGGCGAAAAATCCTTCGATCAGCGAAGATGACTACAACGAGTTCAAGATCAAGTGCGAGAGCAGCGCAACCTCCGAATCAAGTCAGTGGGGGAAAGAAATGCGGGAGTTGAACTCAGGGGTCCACCAACTCGGTCCCGACGGTTATAGAGTGGCGGAGCCTATATGGGACAAGCAGGACGCGGAACGTGCCGAGCAAGGCCTACCGCCCCGCTTCAAGAAATACCGTGACAAGCAGGCCAGGAACTATGTCTGGGCCCGGTACAAGGAGGACCCGGTAACAAAGGAGCTTACCACGGATCCGAAGAGAAGGGCGCTTGAGCGTGTTTTGGTAAGGAATACACCCCTGCATAATTATCTCCATATGGTTGCATTCTAACTAATGAAGCCAAATTTCTAAATGGTTCACATTCCTTCCGCAGGAGACTGAAAGCAATAGCACGGGGTCGTCTCAGAGCTCCCCTTGGGAAAGCACTCTAAATAGGGTGTTGAACGTAATGAAAAACAAGGATAAGCTCAGTAAGCCGTCGTCAGCTGGTCGTGTGGCCGGCAAAGGCATGTCCACAAAATGGTCGTCATACTATAATGCTGGTGGGCGAAAGGAGAGAAAGACCAGCTCGGAAAGCCAGTCGCGTGAGGTTCAAGAACTCAAGGAACAAGTGGCGCGGATTCCGGAGATTGTCCAAAAGCAAGTGCAACAACAACGGGGATCGACGATCACCGACATTGTGCCTACCTTGATTGAGGGGCTGCAGGCGTGGATTGCGGGCGGCCAACAGGGGCCGCCCCCGGTTCCCAGCTTCACGGCCAGCAACTCGCACAATGCACAGGCGGCGCCATTGGTGTCTCCAGCGGAGGCGGTATTGGTGTCTCCGACGCCGGCACGGGCATTGGAGCTTAATGCACCCGGTTGTAGGCCGGTGATACGTCCATTTTTCATCATGCTTTTATATCAATATTTATTACATTATGGGCTGTTATTACACATTATGTCACAATACTTATGCCTATTCTCTCTTATTTTACAAGGTTTACATAAAGAGGGAGAATGCCGGCAGCTGGATTCTGGATGGAAAAGGAGCAAATATTGGAGACCTATTCTGCACAGCTCCAAAAGTCCTGAAACTTCATGGATGATATTTTCCAAATATATAAAAAACATTGAGCACAAGAACTTCACCAGGGGGGCCACACCCTGCCCACGAGGGTGGGGGGCGCGCCCTACCCCCCTGGGTGCGCCCCCCTGCCTCGTGGGCCCCCTGGTGGCTCTTCGGTGACCATCTTCTGCTATATGGACTCTTTCAATGGGAAAAAAATCATAAGCCATCTTTGTCGGATTTCGGGTTCCGGCAGACCCTTAAGGTTCGAACACTGGGGTGCGCGCGGAGATTACGGCTTCTACCTCTCCGTCTCGCAAAGATCTAGACTACTGAAAGAACTGCACAAGAGACACAAGGTTTATACTGGTTCGGGCCACCGTTGTGGTGTAATACCCTACTCCAGTGTGTGGTGGGTGGATTGCCTCTTGGGGTTGATGATGATGAACAATACAAGGAAGAACAGCCTCGCGAGGGTCTGTTCTTGGCTGGGGTTATGAAATGCTGGGAGGAGTTCAACCACCTTTCTCTCTTTCTCTCTCTCACTCACTCACTGCCTTACTCTTACTGACCGGCCAAACCCCTTGCTCTGTGGGCGGCTGGTCCTATTTATAGAGGCCCTGGTCCTCTTCGCAAATATCGAGCGGGAAGGGAGCCAACAATGGCGGGCTAATTTGAAGGGGGACAACAAGTATCAACTATCTTGACAAAAGCAGTCTCTGCCTGCGCAAAGCTCTGGTGATGATGCCGTCTTGGGCTCCACGGTGACCTCCATCTCGTAGTCCTCCTGGTCTTGGTCTTGTTGCACCGAAATGGCAACCTTTGCCCGATACCTCGGTACTCTACGGCTGCGCTTGCCCCCTTTGCACCAAAGAGGAAAGGAGGACGCTGCGCGGGCTGGCGCCCGGCTGGCGCCCTGAGTCGTCATGGCTTGCGTCACGGGCACCTCGCGAGGTACCCCGCCTTGATTTCTCTGCCTCCTCGCGAGCAAGCCTGATGAGGCCGTGCCTGAGGAAGCTCCGTGTCCTCCACCCCGCGAGGCTTGGCCCCTCGCGAGG
Source organism: Triticum monococcum (assembly GCA_034509565.1). NCBI lineage: Eukaryota > Viridiplantae > Streptophyta > Magnoliopsida > Poales > Poaceae > Triticum > Triticum monococcum. The sequence continues at coordinate 579,241,678 of CM067847.1, forward strand.
GTCTTGAGTCTTGTGTTGATGAAGATGGGCCGTGTTGGGCCCCCTTTGAGCCACGCCGCAGGCCGCAGGTAGGCAAGTCTGGGGACCCCCGTTCCCAGAACGCCGACAGTAGCCCCCGGGCCCAAGGCGCGCCTGGACTTGGCCGTGGCGAGAGGCGAAAGGGCAAGGGCGAAGCGCCGCGGGCCCTAACAGTCTGCGGCCTTGGGCGCCGCACGGCGGTTGATGGGACGTGGGCGTCTCCGCTTCCCCACGACGCCTCGGTGATCGTGCGAGTTGGACAAGTCCCTGCATGCAAATCGTGTCATGATTACCTGTGATCGTGGAGGCCGGCGGTTGGCCTTCGCCGGCTATAAGTACGGAACTGCGCGTGCCCTTCCAGTCCATCCCTCCTTGCTTCTCCTTCTTCCCGATCCTTGCTCCGTCTTGTCGCAATGGCTTCGAATCGCCGGTTCTCTGCAGCAGAGAAGGGAAAGGCCCCTCGAGAGGGACCAGACCCGCTCCCGCCGAAGAAACGGCTCGCCCTTTGCGGCCGGGACGAGGAGGACCTTCAGGTGGTGTCGAGGCCTCGGTGCGAGCGGGCTTCGCCGGGGTTCCCGCTTCCCTTGTATGCCCACGTCGAGGGCCTCGAAGGGGTCGATGTCGATCCCCGCGGTCAGCGCCGTCATCGGAGCGGACGGGTCACGAAGGTGTGGGTTGTTCCTCCTGGGGTCCACGCCGAGGGCTCCTCCCAAGAGTTCGTGCTCCACGTCGCCATTCCTCTCCAGTCTTGGATCCGTCTGCCTCCCTTCTTCGCCTCCATCATCCCGCCGGGGGAGCCCCTGGAGCTCTGGCATGCCAGGTCGCGATGCCGTGGTCAAGGCCAGGAGGTGAGCGACCCGGGGTCCGGTAAGAGCCTGAAAGTGCAACTATCCCTAGGTGGTTTTGGTAATTCATAACAACATATAGCTCATTGAGCTAATGCTATTCCAAGATGATGATTTCAGGAAAGCTCAATGATTGGCATGGCATGGATGGTGAAAGTGGAACCCTCAAAATGCTAAGGACAAAGGATTGGCTCAAGCTCAAAATCTCAAGACTCTTCATTTTATATTTTAGTGATCCAATATCACATTGAGTCTTTAGGAAAAGCCAATACTATCAAGGAGGGATGAGGTGTTGCTTAATGAGCCTCTTGCTTCATGTGCTTAGTGATATGCTCCAAAACCCTCAACTACTTTCCCATATCCACATATGACCTAAACCCTAAGCCAAGCTCGGTCCTACCGATTCTTCCTATCGGGCGCCACCGAGTTTCACTTGTCATAAGCCACTGCCAAACCCTATCAATTCGGTTCTACCGATAAGGATCTCAGTCTCACCGAGATGGGATTGCAAACTCTCTGTTTCCCTTTCTTAACTTTTCGGTCTCACCAAAAGAGCGGATCGGTCCCACCAAGATTGCAATGTAAATTCAGTGTTTCCTTTTTGTAACTTTTCGGTCTCACCGAAAGAGCCAATCGGTCCCACCGAGTTTACCTGACCAACTATCTGGTTAGATTATTACCAAAATCGGTCTCACCGAGTTTGTGTAATCGGTCTCACCGAGATTATGTTATGCCCTAACCCTAACAAAATCGGTCCTACCGAGTTGCATGTCAGTCCCACCGAAAATCTCTAACGGTCACTAGGTTTACTTTTTGGTCCGACCGAGTTTTTTGATTCGTTCCCACCGAGATTGGAAAACTGTGTGTAATGGTTGGATTTTGTGTGGAGGCTATATATACCCCTCCACCTCCTCTTCACTCGTGGAGAGAGCCATCAGAACACATCTACACTTCCAACTCATATGTTTTGAGAGAGAACCACCTACTCATGTGTTGAGACCAAGATATTCCATTCCGACCATATGAATCTTGATCTCTAGCCTTCCCTAAGTTGCTTTCCACTCAAATCTTCTTTCCACCAAATCCAAATCCTATGAGAGAGAGTTGAGTGTTGGGGAGACTATCATTTGAAGCACAAGAGCAAGTAGTTCATCATCAAGACACCATTTGTTACTTCTTGGAGAGTGGTGTCTCCTAGATTGGCTAGGTGCCACTTGGGAGCCTCCGACAAGATTGTGGAGTTGAACCAAGGAGTTTGTAAGGGCAAGGAGATCGCCTACTTCGTGAAGATCTACCGCTAGTGAGGCAAGTCCTTCGTGGGCGATGGCCATGGTGGGATAGACAAGGTTGCTTCTTCGTGGACCCTTCGTGGGTGGAGCCCTCCGTGGACTCGCGCGGCCGTTACCCTTCGTGGGTGGAAGTCTCCATCAACGTGGATGTAGGATAGCACCACCTATCCAAACCACAGGAAAAACATCCATGTCTCCAATTGCGTTTGAATTCTCCAAACCCTTCCCTTTACATTCTTGCAAGTTGCATGCTTTACTTTCCGCTGCCAATATACTCTTTGCATGCTTGCTTGAATTGTGTGATGATTGCTTGACTTCTCCTAAAATAGCTAAAATCTACCAAGAACTAAAATTGGGAAAAGGTTAAGTTTTTATTTGGTCAGGTAGTCTAATCACCCCCCCTCTAGACATACTTTCGATCCTACAAGTGGTATCAGAGCTTTGGTCTCCATTTGCTTTGATTTCCATAGCTGTTGGTGATCATAGCCTTGGTTTCACAACCTAGGAGAGTATGGCGTCAAGCGAGGGAAATTATCACCGTAGAGGTCCTTACTTTGATGGTACTAATTTTGCTAGTTGGAAGCATAAAATGAAAATGCATATTCTTGGACATAACCCCGCCGTTTGGGCTATTGTATGTGTTGGTTTGCAAGGTGACTTCTTTGATGGGAGAGAACCAAACTGTGAAGCTACTGCGAATGAGTTGAAGATGTTGCAATACAATGCTCAAGCTTGTGATACTCTCTTCAATGAATTGTGCCCCGAAGAATTCAACAAAATCAGCCGTCTTGAGAATGCAAAGGAAATTTGGGACACTTTGATTGATATGCACGAAGGTACCGACTCCGTCAAGGAATCCAAATTGGATGTGCTTCAAAGTCAACTTGACAAGTTCAAAATGAAGGATGGTGAAGGTGTCGCTGAAATGTACTCTAGGCTTGCTCTCATCACAAATGAGATTACCGGCTTAGGAAGTGAAGAGATCACCGATAGATTCATCATCAAGAAGATTCTAAGAGCCTTGGATGGAAAATATGATACCGTGTGCACATTGATCCAAATGATGCCCAATTACAAAGATCTCAAGCCAACGGAGGTAATTGGAAGAATTGTTGCTCATGAGATGTCACTTAAGGATAAAGAGGAACTTCACAACAAATCTAGTGGTGCCTACAAAGCCTCATGTGAAGCCCCTACATCTTCAATGAAGAATTGAGCTTAATGGTGAAGAACTTCAACAAGTTCTACAAGAGTAGAAGCAAAGATAGAAGCTCCAAGTCAAGGTCCTACAATGACAAAAGATCTTCTAGTCGAGAGAAAAACTGCTACAACTGTGGAAGACCCGGACACTATTCCAATGAGTGTACGGCTCCCTACAAGAGAAGAGAAGACTCTCCAAAAAGAAGAAGCAAAAGAGAAGAATCACCACCAAGAGAGAGAAGGAGTAGAGATGATCGTTATGAACGAAGATACTCACGGAGAAGCAAGGATTCGAAAAGGAAGGAAAAATCATCAAGGAGCTACACAAAACGAAGACATCAAGCTCATGTTGGTGAATGGGTATCTGGCTCCGACTCCGACAGCCACTCCGAGAGAAGTTATCACTCCGATTCCGAATATACACAAGATGAAGGTGTTGCCGGTCTAGCACTTGTGTCAACCAAGTCCTACGACATATTTGACTCACCAAATGAAGGAATTGGAAGATGCTTCATGGCCAAAGGTCCTAAGGTAACACACCCCAAGTATGTTGATTTTAATAGTGATGAAGATGACTTGTTAGGTGATGATGATTTACTTGTTGACAACTCTAGTGATAAATACTATGATGAAACGTCAATTAATCATGCTAATCAAGATAAAACGAATGACAATGATAAGGAGAAGATTGAGGCTCTAACTAAAGAACTAAAAACTCTTACGTTAGCCCATGAAACTATCTTCGAAGATCATCGAGAACTTTTAAGAGCTCATGAGAAGTTACGCTTTGAAAAGCTCAATCTTGAGCAAGAGCATGAGATTTTAAAGGCAGTCAATGATGATCTCCGCAAGAAAAGTTCTTATTACATTGCCAAGCGTTTACTCTTATCCACTTACATGCCTCAAGTCAAGTCTAGTAACAAGAACAAGAAAGATTTTTCCTCTAGTAGTAACAATGATCATGCTAAATCCAATATTGTTGCTTCTAGTAGTTCTCTTGATTCCACTAATGATTCTCTTAGCCAAGTTACACTTGAGCAAGAAAATAGCTTATTGAAGGGAATTATAGAGAAAGGAGTGTATAAAAGCCTTGCCGGGAGTAAGCAATTCGAGGAAATTGTGTGCAAGAAAGGAATGCATCGGAAGAATCAAGGTGTTGGTTTTGAACGAAAGTTCAATGCCAATGGAGTTGAGTGGGAAGAAGATCAATACCCCAAAACAAAGTTTGTTCCTCAACAAGAGAAGTATGATACTTCCTTCAAGGGGACACAAGCTCAAGATGATCTTCCACCACAAGACTACAAGCAAAAAGGCAAGGACAAGCTTCAAGAGGAAATTGATGCATTTGAAGAAGCTCCTAAGACCTTAGTCAAGTGGATTCCCAAGACCACTTCAAGTTCCACTTCATCAAGTATGACTACAACTCCAAGGATTCCCATCAAGATGGTGTGGATCCAAAAGAAGAAGAACTAGAGAGTTCTTGATGGTGAATCCACCAACATACTTCACTCTTATCATTTTGGCAAGAACAAAGTGCAATCAACTTCCACATCTTGCACTAGTTCAAGGAGTCACAAACCCTCTTGTTGGTAAGACAAGGGACAAGGTAACCTAAAAGTTTTCATGGACATCATCTTGTGTGTGCATCACTCTATGTCTACGGATATCCTTGTTTGTTCCTTGTGGGACTAACCCATGTAGGTATTGAAAGTGCAATTCACTCAAATGGATAGCCCCAAGTGATTTACATCAACATTGAGCATCCACATCTTCAAGATCTACATGAAGTCATCATCGACAAAACCCAAGGTTAGTTCATCCCTCTTTGGGGGGATATCACATCTAGGGGGAGCTTTACTCTAAGACTTGAGCTAAAGCAACTCTAAAGATGTGAACACAACAATGCTTTATGTAAAAGTGGTAACCCCACTTGAGCTTAAATGATGAGTATGACCTATGATCAAGTGTTCTCACTTGACTCCTAAGTAAATATACTCATATATAGATGACCTAGTCATCGCAAATTTCATGATAGATGCTAGAATTGGTTGTGCATGCTTTGTCACATATTTCAATTGCCATTTTATTGTGTGAGCATGTTGGTTGCATATTTTACTCATTCGAGGACATCCACTTGTTGTTTTGATTGTTTGGTTTTATTTCCTTTTGCCAAGTGGATGGACAAGAATGCCTAAGAACCCCATCTAGCTATCTATGCTTTTCTCGTCTCAAACTCTATACATGCTACATCATAGAATTTGATCAAGTCAGATTCGAACCACTCTGTGTGAGGAGCACTCGGAGTCCCCGATTCGTCATAGACTTAAACTTCCAAAACCTCTTTGTGATTCTCGGTCTGACCGATACCCCACTTTCGGTCTTACCGAGATCATTAAGTTGATCTATGTTTTCGATCTCGGTGCAACCGATTTGAACCATTCGGTCACACCGAGTTGCAATAACTGTATACAGTTTTGCATCTCGGTGCCACCGAGTTGTTCCACTCGGTCACACCGACAGGGTCGGGCTATATATAGTCACGGGCAAAATTTTGGAAATTTCTCTGAACCCCTTCGCCCGCGCGATAGCTCGCTCTGCCAACGTGGTCTCTGGATCGTCTCATCACCACCAGCCGCCTCCAGTCGCTCGTCTCCATCGCCGTCAACAGAATTCAACCCCGCCGTTGCTGCCGTAGCGAGTCTCCGCCGAACTAAGGTATGGACTCGATCTTTGTGCTATTCCCCAATCTGATTCCTAGCACATTGTGATCATAATGATTCTTGCCATGTTTGATTAACTTCTATCCATTCAATGAACTCATAGATTAGGTTTGATTCGAAAATTTTAGGGTTAGGTTTCCGCCGAAACCATCTCGGACCCACCGAGTTGAAAAACTCGGTCCCACCGATTTGGCTTATGCCATTGCACAAGTGAGACTCGGTCTGACCGAGTATTACTAATCGGTGTGACCGATTTTGGAACTTTGTGAAACCCTAGCAGTCTCGGTGCCACCGAACTGTGACTCGGTCTGACCGAGTTCACTAGTTAGGTTCCAAAAACTGCTTCGGTATCACCGAGTTTAAAAATCGATAGATCCGAATTGCTTTCTGTGGGAAACTAAAACTAAATTTTTGAATCATTCTTTTGCAAAAATCTCTGCATTTTGTGATGCTCCTCTACCTCATCTATAAACTATTCACAGGGTCAGCAGTCAGCTTGTTCATCATGTCAGACCAAAGTGATAGCCAGAATTTGTCAGAGCAGCCAGTGTAGATGAGTGAGGGCACTAGTCCCTCCAGTTCTTCTGATGAAGGCAGCAGGAGCACCCCTAGCAACCTGCCAAAAGCTGCCACGAGACAAAGAAAGAAGAGAACCTCAGAATCAGAGGATGAAGATTATGTGGCAGAGGAAGAGGAAGCCACGTCAAAGAGAATTGTGCTCAAGAAGGAATATGGCCCAGCACAGAGCATAAAGCCAGGGATGAAAATCAAAAGGCCGGCAGGTAGGCAGCCTATGCCAAAGGCCAGAGCCTCAACTCAAATTCCTGAAAAGCATGAACCCAAAGAGGCTGCTGCAGAAACAAAGAAAAGGAAGGAGAGGGTCAAGAAGACCATAGCCAGAGTGCTTGGAAAGGCTTCCATCATGGAAGAAGAGGAAGAAGAAGAGGTTGCTGCACCAGCACCTAAGGCCCCTAAGCTTATGGGTGATGCTATCAGGACAGGGGCTGCTGCATCCAAGCCCAAAGAAGCAACCAGAGCTGCCTCCAAGCCCAAGTCTACCCCAAAGAGAAATACGAGGAGCATACCTGCAACTAAGAAGAACAAGGCCCCAATGCCTGAAGCTGCTGAAGAAGATGATGAAGAGCATGTTCTGAGAAAGCTCAAGCCCAAGATCCTAGACCACAATGATGCTCATCTTGTGGCTGAGGACATGAAGCTCAGAAGAGACTCAGGGCTGAGGAAGTGGAGAGAAGCAGATCCATATGCTTCAAGGAGAAGAACTGCTGTTGACTACAGGTTCCACACTAAGGAACAGCAGGACTTCTATGAGACAGTCTTGTTAGACAAGAAGCCAATTGTATGTGATATGAGATGGGTCAACTGGGAATATATCAAGGAGAATGAAGAACACTACCCTGGAGTGTATGACAGCTTCAATGCTTGTGGAGTAGCAGACTTTGTTGAGCAGAAGCTCACAAAGTGGAATGAGGAGCTTATCATGCAGTTCTACTCCACATCACATTTTTATCCAGATGGGAAGATTGTTTGGATGTCTAAAGGTACGAGGTACCAATCAACAGTTGCTGAGTGGGCATAGTTTATCAATGCCCCAGAGGAAAATGAAGATGACTTGGATGTCTATTCCAAGAAGAAGATGGATCATAACTCTATGTCAAATATGTACAAGGAAATTCCAAACGAGGCACTTGATACTTTCAAGTTTGGGTCTGTGCATTATCTTCTGTCAGGGCTGCCAACCATCAACTGGATCCTTAGGCACACACTTTTGCCCAAGTCTGGAGATCACAGGATGATCAGAGGTCATGCCATTAACTTTCTACATATCTTTGATGTCCCTCAGAAATTCAAGGTCATGAGCCTCATGGTAGAGACTATCAAGAGGACTGCAGTAGATCAAAAGAGGAGCGGTGGATATGCCCCTCAGATCCATATGTTGATTAACTCAAGAATGGGCACAGACACATACTTGTTGGACAAGGAACATTTGCCTATCTATCCAAAGTTCGAGGACAACCAAGTTGTGATGACCAAAGATGAACCATCTTCAACCCATGCACAAGCCAAGAAGGAGAAGGCAATAAAGGAGAAAGCTGCCAAGATGCCAACTCAAGAGGAGGCATCTGAGTACTTCTTGAAGAACAAGCAAGAGCAGCTCATTTACTTGATTGCATCCACCCTGTGGATTGAGAAAGGACTGGCCACCCTAACAAAGAACCAGGCAAGCCTAGAGAGAATCGTAGAACAAAAGTTCTATGACTTGGATATCAAGGTGACAGAGATTCAGACTGCAATGGAGCAGCTCCAAGATGACATGCAGGAGAGGAAAGGGAAGACAACCACTAATGCATTTGCCAGAGTGCCACGAGGTTCGAGGTCGTCTGCAGTGCCAGTTCCTGACACAAGAGCAACCGCCTCAGCTCCAGCCGCAGCACCAGCCCAACCTGCTCCAGCATCTACTTCAGCTCCAACTCCAACCGTTTCTATGGAAGCCTTCGTCCTTGGAGTGATCCGGACTCCACCACCACCTGAAGATCAAGCCTGAGTGTCGATTTAGCACTATGCATTTTCTAGGAACTTTTTGGTAACTTGTTGCCAAAGGGGGAGAAAATGTATAGATCATAGGCTTCGAGAGAGAGTGTTGCTTTTCTCTCTTGCTTTATTTGGTGGTTTTTCGAACATTGTTTGCTTTTGGTCGAGATACTTTGATATGCTTGTGAGACATTGATGATCATGTGTTTGATCATAAGCTACACTTATGCATGCTTGGTGAATGCTATTATCTTATCTATCTTATGTGATCATTCACTTTTCTTGGTGATGAGTGCATGTATTTCATTCTTATCATTTTAAGCGCTCCACCAAGATGTATGTGACATGGAAGAGTAACCCATGACTCTAACTCTTTGTGCATTTGCAGTCCAAAGAAATTCTTAAATATGCACAAATTTAGGGGGAGCTCTTACTTATCACATACTTCTCAAAGCAACAATGTAATTCATTCTTATTATCATTTGTCGAAGATTTGATCTATATGTTGTCAGCAATTACCAAAAAGGGGGAGATTGAAAGTGCAACTATCCCTAGGTGGTTTTGGTAATTCATAACAACATATAGCTCATTGAGCTAATGCTATTCCAAGATGATTATTTCAGGAAAGCTCAATGATTGGCATGGCATGGATGGTGAAAGTGGAACCCTCAAAATGCTATGGACAAAGGATTGGCTCAAGCTCAAAAGCTCAAGACTCTTCATTTTATATTTTAGTGATCCAAGATCACATTGAGTCTTTAGGAAAAGCCAATACTATCAAGGAGGGATGAGGTGTTGCTTAATGAGCCTCTAGCTTCATGTGCTTAGTGATATGCTCCAAAACCCTCAACTACTTTCCCATATCCACATATGACCTAAACCCTAAGCCAAACTCGGTCCTACCGATTCTTCCTATCCGGCGCCATCGAGTTTCACTTGTCATAAGCCACAGCCAAACCCTAGCAATTCGGTTCTACCAATAGGGATCTCGGTCTCACCGAGATGGGATTGCAAACTCTCTGTTTCCCTTTCGTAACTTTTCGGTCTCACCGAAAGAGCGGATCGGTCCCACCGAGATTGCAATGTAAATTCAGTGTTTCCTTTTTGTAACTTTTCGGTCTCACCGAAAGAGCAAATCGGTCCCACCGAGTTTACCTGACCAACTCTCTGGTTAGATTATTACCAAAATCGATCTCACCGAGTTTGTGTAATCGGTCTCACCGAGATTACGTTATGCCCTAACCCTAATAAAATCGGTCCTACCGAGTTGCATGTCAGTCCCACCGAAAATCTCTAACGGTCACTAGGTTTACTTTTCGGTCCGACCGGGTTTTTTGATTCGGTCCCACCGAGAATGGAAAACTGTGTGTAACGGTTGGATTTTGTGTGGAGGCTATATATACCCCTCCACCTCCTCTTCACTCGTGGAGAGAGCCATCAGAACACATCTACACTTCCAACTCATATGTTCTGATAGAGAACCACCTACTCATGTGTTGAGACCAAGATATTCCATTCCTACCATATGAATCTTGATCTCCTTTCTTCCCCAAGTTGCTTTCCACTCAAATCTTCTTTCCACCGGATCCAAATCCTATGAGAGAGAGTTGAGTGTTGGGGAGACTATCATTTGAAGCAGAAGAGCAAGGAGTTCATCATCAACACACCATTTGTTACTTCTTGAGAGTGGTGTCTCCTAGATTGGCTAGGTGTCACTTGGGAGCCTCCGACAAGATTGTGGAGTTGAACCAAGGAGTTTGTAAGGGCAAGGAGATCGCCTACTTCGTGAAGATCTACCGCTAGTGAGGCAAGTCCTTCGTGGGCGATGGCCATGGTGGGATAGACAAGGTTGCTTCTTCGTGGACCCTTCGTGGGTGGAGCCCTCCGTGGACTCGCGCGACCGTTACCCTTCATGGGTGGAAGTCTCCATCAACGTGGATGTAGGATAGAACCACCTATCCGAACCATGGGAAAAACATCCGTGTCTCCAATTGTGTTTGAATTCTCCAAACCCTTCCCTTTACATTCTTGCAAGTTGCATGCTTTACTTTCCGCTGCCAATATACTCTTTGCATGCTTGCTTGAATTGTGTGATGATTGCTTGACTTCTCCTAAAATAGCTAAAATCTGCCAAGAACTAAAATTGGGAAAAGGTTAAGTTTTAATTTGGTCAAGTAGTCTAATCACCCCCCCCTCTAGACATACTTTCGATCCTACAGAGCCCCCGAGTCGCGATGCTTAGGTACCCCCCCCCCTTTAACGTGCAAGTGGTCGACATGGAGAAGAAGAGGTGCCGTGGACATGCATCAAGTAATCAAGCATGATGGGCAAATGCATAGCCGGAAATAAACGCAAGGGAGATACATGCCGCTGGGCCTGGCCCGAGCGACTTAGGGATGATGCAGCCCGAGGGGCGCCCCCAACAAGGCAAGCTAACGACATGAAATAAAAGGGATACATACCGCAGGGACGGACCCACGCGGCCTGGGAACGATGCAGCCCTGGGAGGGCGCTCCCAGCTAGAAATGAAACTTGTAAGATGTCACCTGAGGGCGTCGAGGGCGAAGGGGTGTTGGTGCAGCAGACTCGATGGGCTGCGGAAGCCGATCCTCACGAGCCCCCAGGCCCAGGGGCCTCGGGATGCTCCGGAGGCACTGGTAGCTCTTCGCGAATCATCTCCATCTCCACCAAGGCTGCGGAACGCCTGTCTTCTTGAGCCTCCATGGTGCCCCTCATGAGGCGCTGGCACGTAGCAAACGCGCTCGGCAAGCCGTAAGGCATGCGAACGTAGCTATGTGGCGGACCCCCGCAGTGCCCCACTCGCGAGGGCCAGAGGCACTCCATCGTAGCGACTTGGTTAAGCCCTGGTATGTCGATGCAGACGCGCAGCCCACATCCTCGCCTGGATGGGGAGCCACAGCCGGTAGACGGCGGCAACCTCTCATGATTCTTGATTCCTGTAGTTCTTGAATGGCCTTGTCGACGAACTCCTGCGGGTCCGACCTTCCTTGCCTTGCTCCTTCTTGAGGGAAACGTGCTTCGAAACACGCTTCCATGTGGTGCCCAAGCGCCTCCCTCATGACCTTGGCCAGGTTGGTGGCCCTCCAGGGGAGAGCCCCTGAGCCTTGCTTGAGGAGGGCGTCGGGCGCGCTTTCCTATGTGATCGAAGGAGGTTCCCCTTGGGCAGATGCGGGCCCTGAGGGGCCCGCCTCTCGAGGTGCCGGTCCGGACGATGTCTTCTTATTCTTGGGGGTGGTCTCGGGAAGCCTCCTGCTTCCGCGATCCGGGTCTTCCAGTGACGTGGCCTGAAAGGCTCGCTCCAGGGAACACACTGCATCTTCTCTTCACAGGGCACCGTGATGACTCCTCCACTCCCTGGCATCTTGAGGACGTTGTAGCCATTGTGAGTTACGGCCATGAACTTGGCCAGCGCTAGGTACCCGAGGATGGTGTTGTACGGCAGGCGGATGTGGGTGACGTCGAAGTCGATGCGCTCGGTGCAGTAGTTGTCGCATGCCCCAAAGGTGACAGGGAGGCGGACCTGCCCAATCAGGACCGTGGAGCCGTCGGTGACTCCGGAGAAGGGCTTGGTTGGCCGAAGCTGGTCGTAGGGCACTTGGAGATTGTTGAACGTCTCAACAGACAGGACGTTGAGCCCTGCCCCACCATCGATGAGGGTCCTAGTGACCAGTACATTGCTGATGACTGGGGAGCAAAGCATCGGGAGGACTCCGGCTGTGGCCGCACACTTGAGTTGATCCGCTGTGCTGAATGTGATGGCGCATGCCGACCACCTGAGAGGGCGCGTTGCTTCAAGCCTGGGGAGGACTGCGTTCACCTTGCGGGCAAATTGCTTGAAGATGCATTGGGAGGCTGGGGCTTGAGCTCCGCCCAGGATGCAGGCGATTGCGCGTGGCTCCTGGAAGCCCCCAGCCCCTTCATCTTGATGGTGGTCCTCGTTCCTCCTTGGCTGAAGCGGCAGTGGAGGGAGGCGTGCGTTGCCCTATGGGCGATCCTCACGAGGCTGATCCCTCCAGTCCCCCTCGCGAGGCAGGTCTCGCCAGCGATCCTCGCGAGGTTGGTTGCGCCGCCCTTGGCGCGGGCCGCGGTCTTCCCAGCGTCCTGCGTTTCTTCCTCCTCCTCGGCCGTAGCCCCGATCGGCGCGGTTGGGATGACGGCCGATCCTTCCTTCTCGCACGGCGTGGAGTTCTTGGCATTCGTTGGTGTTGTGGGTGTGGAGGTCGTGCTACACACAGTACTGGCTGCCCCTGGAGGACTCAGGCAGATCTTTGCCCCGCTTGGTGTCTGGTTCTGCTGCGAGCACGGCAGCCCCCTTGCGCTTCACGTCCTTGGCCTTGGGCTTCTTCTCCTCTGGATCTGCGGCAGGCAGCTCGAGGAGGGAGAGGCATCCCTCCTCAGCCCTGGTGCACTTGGTCACCAAGTTGAATAGCTCCAGGGAGGTGCACAGGTCTTCATGCATCGCCAACTCCTCCTTCATCTTGACGTCGCGCACACCATCGAAGAAGGCCGAGATGATGGCCTCCTCGGACACCTTGGGGATCTTGGGGCGCGCGCTGTTGAAGCGCTGGATGTACTTTTGCAGGGTCTCTCCGGGTTGTTGCTTGATGCGGCGCATGTCGCTCACGGCGGGTGGCCGGTCGCGAGTACCTTGGAAGTTGGTAATGAAGCGGGTGCGCATCTGGTCCCAGGAAGAGATCGTGCCTGGAGCCAGATTCAGGAGCCAGGTGCGAGCTCCTTCCTTGAGCGTCATGGGGAACCAGTTCGCCATGACCTTTTCGTCCCCGCTGGTAGCTTCGATGCCCAGCTCATAGAGCTAGAGGAACTCTGCAGGGTCAGTCGTGCCATCGTAACGAGGAGGCAGGTCTGGCTTGAACTTGCCGGGCCACGCGACGCTACGCAGCTCGGTGGTGTAGGCACGGCAGCCTGCGGTGGCCACGAAAGGCTTCGGCTGGTGGAGAGCTTGGTCTTGAGGGTCCCCACGTGCTGCAGCTAGGAGCAGCGCGGGGTCTTGGCGTGCCGGAGCTGGAGCAGGGTCGCGGCGTGCCGGAGCAGGGAGCACCCGGGCAGCTCCTTGCGGGCGGGGGACTCCTTGGCAGCTCCGTTCTTGCTGCGCTGGCACCTAACAGAGCGGGTTCCGCCCAGGGGCCACGTGCCTTGGAGCCATGGCGTCTTCTTGGAGAGGAGGCGGCTGGTACGCCTCCGGAGCTTCGTTGCCCGCGCGGGGCGGGGTGTGGCGCAGCGGAACGGACGGCGCGGGAGAGCCCCCTGCGGCGCGGACGAGTTCGGCGACGCGGTCGAGCCACTCTTCGTAGACGTCGTCGACGGGACGGTTGCGCAGGAGCTCGTTTGCCGCGAGGAGCGCAGCTCGAGCCTCCAAGGGGCACGGAGCGCGCGGGACGAAGAACCAGCTGGTGCGAGCGATGGAGTAGCGGTGCGGCCGTCTTGCCACACGGATGGATGCTGAGACAACGCTTGCTGATCATCCCCCACCGGGCCGGTGGTGGCATTGATGGCGGGTGACAGGGAACGATGAGGACGTCCGCCGACGGGCGCTGCTTGGGCGACGCGGGAAGCGATGGCGGCCCGACGATCGGCGCGGGCCCGACGAGCGTCGGACATGGATGCGACGGTCGGAGGAGATCAGGGCGGTGGAAGACGAATTCCGGCGCACCCCTACCTGGCGTGCCAAATGTCGGATTTCGGGTTCCGGCAGACCCTTAAGGTCGAACACTGGGGTGCGCGCGGAGATTACGCCTTCTAGCTCTCCGTCTTGCAAAGATCTCGACTACTGAAAGAACTGCACAAGAGACACAAGGTTTATACTGGTTCGGGCCACCGTTGTGGTGTAATACCCTACTCTAGTGTGTGGTGGGTGGATTGCCTCTTGGGGCTGATGATGATGAACAATACAAGGAAGAACAGCCTCGCGAGGGTCTGTTATTGGCTAGGGTGATGAACTGCTGGGAGGAGTTCAGCCACCTTTCTCTCTTTCTCTCTCTCACTCACTCACTGCCTTACTCTTACTTACCGGCCAACCCCCTTGCTCTGTGGGCGGCTGGTCCTATTTATAGAGGCCCTGGACCTCTTCCCAAATATTGAGCGGGAAGGGAGCCAACAATGGCAGGCTAATTTGAAGGGGGACAGCAAGTATCAACTATCTTGACAAAAGCAGTCTCCGCCTACGGAAAGCTCTGGTGATGACGCCGTCTTGGGCTCCATGGTGACCTCCATCTCGTAGTCCTCCTGGTCTTGGTCTCATTGCACCGAAATGGCAACCTTTGCCCGATACCTCGGTACTCCGCGGCTGCGCTTGCCCCCTTTGCACCAAAGAGAAAAGGAGGACGCTGTGCGGGCTGGCGCCCGCCTGGCGCCCTGAGTCGTCATGGCTTGCGCCACGGGCACCTCGCGAGGTACCCTGCCTTGATTTCTCCGCCTCCTCGCGGGCCACCCTGACGAGGCCGTGCCTGAGGAAGCTCCGTGTCGTCCGCCCCGCGAGGATTGGCCCCTCACGAGGGTCTTGAGTCATGTGTTGATGAAGATGGGCCGTGCTGGGCCCCCTTTGAGCCACGCCGCAGGCAGGCAAGTCTGGGGACCCCCGTTCCCAGAACTCCGACAATCTTCTCGGACGAAACTCCATCGCCACAAGGCGGAACCTTGGCGGAACCAATCTAGGGTTCTGGCGGGGCTGTTCTACCGGGGAAACTTCCCTCCTGGAGGGGTAAATCATCGCCATCGTCATCACCAACGCTCCTCTCATCGGGAGAGGGCAATCTCCATCAACATCTTCATCAGCACCATCTCATCTCAAAACCCTAGTTCATCTCTTGTATCCAATTCTTGTCTCCAAGTCCTGGATTGGTGCTAGTAGGTTGCTAGTAGTGTTAATTACTCCTTGTAGTTGATGCTAGTTGGTTTAATTGGTGGAAGATCATATGTTCAGATCCTATATGCATATTAATACCCCTCTGATTATGAACATGTTTATGCTTTGTGAGTAGTTACTTTTGTTCCCGAGGACATGCGAGAAGTCTTGCTATTAGTAGTGATGTGAATTTGGTATTCGCTCGATATTTTGATGAGATGTATGTTGTCTCTCCTCTAGTGGTGTTATGTGAACGTCAACTACATGACACTTCACCGTTGTTTGGGCCTAGAGGAAGGCATTGGGAAGTAATAAGTAGATGATGTGTTGCTAGAGTGATAGAAGCTTAAACCCTAGTTTATGCGTTGCTTCGCAAGGGGCTGATTTGGATCCATATGTTTCATGCTATGGTTAGGTTTACCTTAATACTTTTGTTGTATTTGTGGATGCTTGCAATAGAGGTTAATCATAAGTGGGATGTTTGTCCAAGTAAGGGCAGCACCCAAGCACTGGTCCACCCACATACCAAATTATCAAAGTACCGAACGCGAATCATATGAGCGTGATGAAAACTAGCTTGACGATATTCCCATGTGTCCTCGGGAGCGCTTTACATCATATAAGCGTTAACCAGGCTTGTTCTTTGCTATAAAGAGGTTAGGGCTACCTTTCTGCACCTTATTTACTTTTTTTACTTGTTGCTCGTTACAAATTATCTTATCACAAAACTATCTGTTACCACTTATTTCAGTACTTGCAGAGAATACCTTGCTATAAATCGCTTATCATTTCCTTCTGATCCTCGTTGGGTTCGACACTCTTACTTATCGAAAGGACTACGATAGGATCACCTATACTTGTGGGTCATCAAGACTCTTTTCTGGCGCCATTGCCGGGGAGCGAAGCGCCTTTGGTAGGTGGAATTTGGCAAGGAAAAATTTATATAGTGTGCCGAAATTTACTGCCACTTGTTACTATGGAAAGTAATCCTCTGAGGGGCTTGTTCGGGGTATCTTCACCCCGACCAGTAGAGCAAAGAGTTTCTCCTCAACCTACTGAACCTACTGAAAATGAAAATGCTTGCTTTGAAATTCCTTTGGGTATGGTAGAAAAACTGCTAGCTAATCCTTTTTTGGGAGATGGAACAAAACATCCTGATGAGCATCTAATATATGTGGATGAAGTTTGCGGATTATTTAAGCTTGCAGGTGTACCCGGAGATGTTGTTAAGAAGAAGGTAGTCCCTTTATCTTTGAGGGGAGATGCATCAACATGGTATAGGCTATGTGATGATATGGAGTCTTGGAACTACAAATGATTGAAATTGGAATTTCATCAAAAGTTTTATCCTATGCATGTTGTTCATCGTGATCGCAATTACATATAATTTTTGGCCTCGCGAAGGAGAAAGCATCGCTCAAGCTTGGGGGAGGCTTAAATCAATGTTATATTCATTCCCCAATCATGAGCTCTCAAGAGAAATGATTATTCAAAAATTTATGCCCGGCTTTCTGATAACAATCGCACCATGCTTGATACTTCTTGTGTTGGCTCTTTTATGATGAAGACTATTGAATTCAAATGGGATTTATTGGAAAGAATTAAACGCAACTCCGAAGATTGGGACCTCGACAATGGTAAGGAGTCAGGTATGACACCTAGTTTTGATTGTGTTAAATCTTTTATGGATACCGATATTTTCCGTAAGTTTAGCACTAAATATGGACTTGACTCTGAGATAGTAGCTTCTTTCTGTGAATCTTTTATTGCTTATGTTGATCTCCCCAAGGAGAAGTGGTTTAAATATCATCCTCCCATAGAAGTAAAAGTAGTTGAACCTATTAAAGATGAAGAAAAGACTATTACTTATAATGATCCTATTGTTCCTACTTCTTATGTTGAGAAACCGCCTTTCCCTGTTAGGATCCAGGATCATGCTAAAGCTTCAACTGTGGTTCGTAAAAGCAATATTAAAACTTATACACCTCCTGAGCAAGTTAAAGTTGAACCTAATATTGCTATTGTTAAAGATCTCTTGTCTGATAATATAGATGGGCATGTTATTTATTTCTGTGATGAAACTGCTAGAATTGCTAAACCCCGTGATACAGATGAACCTAGACCTGTGGTAGGTATGCCTGTTATTTCTGTTAAAATAGGAGATCATTGTTATCATGGCTTATGTGATATGGGTGCTAGTGCTAGTGCAATACCTATTGACTTATACAAAGAAATTATGCATGACATTGCACCTGTTGAGTTAGAAGATATTAATGTCACAATTAAACTTGCTAATAGAGATACTATTTCACCAATGGGAATTGTAGAGATGTTGAAGTCTTGTGTGGGTAAACTAAATATCCTGCTGATTTTCTTGTTCTTGGTTCCCCACAAGATAGCTTCTGTCCCATTATATTTGGTAGACCCTTCTTAAATACTGTTAATGCTACCATAGATTGCAAAAGAGATGTTGTTACTATCGGTTTAGATGATATGACTCATGAATTTAATTTTTCTAAATTTACTAGACAACACCGTGAAGAAGAATTACCTAGTAAAGATGAAATTATTGGTCTTGCTTCTATTGCCGTACCTCCTAGTGATCCTTTAGAACAATATTTGCTAGACCATGAAAATGGTATGTTTAAGAATGAAAGAAGGGAATTAGATGAAGTATTCTTTAAACAGGAACCTATTCTGAAACACAATTTACCTGTTGAAATCCTAGGAGATCCTCCTCCACCCAAGGGTGATCCCGTGTTTGAGCTTAAACCGTTACCGGCTACTCTTAAATATGCTTATCTTGATGAGAAAAAGATATATCCTGTTATTATTAGTGCTAACCTTTCAGAACATGAAGAAGAGAGATTATTGAAAACTCTGAACAAGCATCGTGATGCTATTGGGTATACTCTTGATGATCTTAAGGGCATTAGTTCCACTCTATGTCAACATAAAATTGGTTTGGAAGAAGATGCTAAACCAGTTCGTGATCATACACGCCGACTGAATCCTAAAATGAAACAAGTGGTAAGAAAGGAGATACTAAAGCTCCTTGAGGCAGGTATAATTTACCACGTTGCTGATAGTCAGTGGGTAAGCCCTGTCCATTATGTCCCTAAGAAGGGAGGTATTACTATTGCTCCTAATGGCAAAGATGAATTGATTCCTCAAAGAATTATTACTGGTTATAGGATGGTAATTGATTTCCGCAAATTAAATAAGGCTACTAAAAAGGATCATTACCCCTTACCTTTTATCGATCAAATGCTAGAAAGATTATCCAAACATACACATTTTTGCTTTCTAGATGGTTATTCTGGTTTCTCTCAAATACCCGTGTTAGCCAAAGATCAATCAAAGACTACTTTTACATGCCCTTTTGGTACTTTTGCTTATAGATGTATGCCTTTTGGTTTATGTAATGCACCTGCTACCTTTCAAAGATGCATGATGGCTATATTCTCTAACTTTTGTGAAAAGATTTGTGAGGTTTTCATGGATGACTTTTCCGTCTATGGATCTTCTTTTCATGATTGCTTGAGCAACCTTGATCGAGTTTTATAGAGATGTGAAGAAACTAATCTTGTCCTGAATTGGGAAAAGTGCCACTTTATGGTTAATGAAGGTATTGTCTTGGGGCATAAAGTTTCTGAAAGAGGTATTGAAGTTGATAAAGCCAAGGTTGATGCTAATGAAAAGATGCCATGTCCCAAGGACATGAAAGGTATAAGAAGTTTCCTTGGTCATGCCGGTTTTTATAGGAGGTCAATTAAGGACTTCTCAAAAATCTCTCGGCCTCTGACTAATTTATTACAAAAAGATATACCATTTGTCTTTGATGATGATTTTGTAGAAGCATCTGAAATACTTAAGAAAGGATTGATCTCTGCACCTATTGTTCAGCCACCTGATTGGAATTTACCCTTTGAAATTATGTGTGATGCTAGTGATTATGATGTAGGTGCTATTCTAGAACAAAGAGTTGATAAGAAACTAAATGTTATTCAATATGCTAGTAAAACTCTAGACAATGCTCAAAGAAATTATGCTACTACTGAAAAAGAATTCTTAGTAGTTGTATTTGCTTGTGATAAGTTTAGACCTTATATTGTTGATTCTAAAGTAACTATTCCCACCGATCATGCTGCTATTAAATATCTTATGGAAAAGAAAGATGCTAAACCTAGACTTATTAGATGGGTTCTCTTGCTTCAAGAATTTGATTTACATATTGTTGATAGAAAAGGAGCCAAGAACCCCGTTGCAGACAACTTGTCTAGGTTAGAAAATGTGCTTGATGACCCACTACCTGTTCATGATAGCTTTCTTGATGAGCAATTAAATGTCATAAATGCTTCTCATACTGCTCCATGGTATGCTGATTATGCTAATTACATTGTTGCTAAGGTTATACCACCTAGTTTCACATACGAGCAAAAGAAAAAGTTCGTCTATGATTTGAGACATTACTTTTGGGATGACCCACATCTTTATAAAGAAGGAGTAGATGGTGTTATTAGACGTTGTGTACCTGAGCATGAACAGGAACAGATCCTACGCAAGTGTCACTCTGAAGCTTATGGAGGACACCAACCTGGAGATAGAACTGCACATAAGGTACTGCCATCTGGTTTTTATTGGCCTACTCTATTCAAGGATGCCCGTAAGTTTGTCTTATCTTCTGATGAATGTCGGATTTCGGGTTCTGGCAGACCCTTGAGGTTCGAACACTGGGGTGCGCGTGGAGATTTCGCCTCCTACCTACCTGCACCCCTCTGCCATGCTAGGACCTAAACTATGGAAAGAACAACACAAGAGACACAGGGTTTATACTGGTTCGGGCCACCATTGTGGTGTAATACCCTACTCCAGTGTGTGGTGTGGTGGATTGCCTCTTGGGCTGATGATGATGAACAATACAAGGAAGAACAGCCTCGCGAGGGCCTGTTCTTGGCTGAGGCGATGAACTGCTGGGAGGAGTTCAGTCACCTTTCTCTCTCTCTCTCTCTCTCTCTCTCTCTCTCTTTCTCTCTCTCTCTCTCTCTCTCTCTCTCTCTCTGTTTCCAACCAACCGTCCCCTTCAACTAACCGACCAAATGGCCTCCCCTTGCTATGTGGCTGGCCGGTCCTATTTATAGAGGCCCTGGTCCTCTTCCCAAATATCGAGCGGGAAGGGAGCCAACAATGGCGGGCTAATTTGAAGGGGGACAACAAGTATCAGCTATCCTAAGAAAAGTAGTCTTCCTCTGCACAAAGCTCTGGTGATGACGCCGCCTTGGGCTCCGCGATGACCTACGTCTCGTAGTCCTCCTAGTCTTGGTCTCGTTGCACCGAATAGCAACATTTGCCTGATGCCTCGGTACTCTGCGGCTGCGCTTGCGCCCCTTTGCACCAAAGTGGAAAGGAGGACGCTGCACGGGCTGGCACCCGCCTGACGCCCTGAGTCGTCATGGCTTGCATCACGGGCACCTCATGAGGTACCCCTCCTTGATCTCTCCGCCTCCTCGTGAGCCAGCCTGATGAGGCCGTGCCTGAGGAAGCTCCGTGTCGTCCGCTCTCCGAGGCTTGGCCCCTCGCGAGGGTCTTGGTTTTGTGTTGGTGAAGATGGGACGTGCTGTGCCCCCTTTGAGCCACGCCGCAGGCCGCAAGCAGGCAAGTCTGGGGACCCCTGTTCCCGGAACGCTGACAGTAGCCCCCGGGCCCAAGGCGCGCCTGGACTTGGCCGTGCAGGGCGGCGGAAGGGCAAGAGCGAAGGCGCCGCGGGCCCTAACAGCCTGCGGCCTTGGGCGTCGCGTGGCGGTTGACTGGACGTGGGCGCCTTAGCAACCGCGCGAGTTGATAAAGGAGTGGCATCCCCCTAGGCCCTGCTTCTTGCTTTCCCCGGTTGCTGCTCAGATCCCCTTTCTTGTGCCTCTCCTTCCTTCCTCCGAAATTTCCAGATCTGCTCTGACCGTGCGACCTAGGAAGCCATGGCGCCTCGCCAGCCCCCGGCCGCAGCTTGGTACTCGTCTGCCCTGGACTCGCTGAACGTGTCGGAGGCGAGCCTTGCCCGGTTGCGCCGGATGGTGACGGGGCGAAGGTTTTCAAGGCCGGCTCCGCCATCCCTGAGGGTCAAAGGAGCACCTTCTATCCGCTCTTCGTAAGTGCCATTGTTGCTGGCCTGGTGCCACCCTTCTCCGAGTTCTTCTTCTCTGTCCTCTGCCATTACAAGCTGCAGGCTCTGCATCTCCATCCCAACTCCGTCCTTCTCCTGGCAATCTTTGCTTATTATTGCGAGGCCCACGTTGGGGTGCAGCCCTCAGTGGCCTTGCCGCGCCACTACTTCTACCTCCGGACCTCTCGCGGTCCTGCTGCCGCGTGCGCGAGCTTCATCGCGTATGGTGGCGCCATTGCCATCTCGAATCCTGGGAAGAGGATTGAGGGCTTCAGGAGCAAGTGGATCTTGGTGGATGCTGGGCGTATCCTCCCTTGGCTGATCTTGCCCACGGAGCAGCCCATGAGCTCCAGCGACCGGGATCGAGCGGAGCTCGCAGATCCCCGCGCAAAGATGGTGTTGGAGAAGATGGACACGGATGTGAGGCCGACCGACATGGCGGCGACGAAGCTGACCGGCGCGTCGCTGCTGAGGGAGTTCCTGTAGCACCAGCTGGCTCCGCTTTGGCAATACTCACTTCCAATGTGGAGGCCCCATCCGATCCCCGCGGCCTTGGCTGACGGAGACCTGGCTGCGGTTCTCCAATCTCTGGTCGGGGGCAATGTGGCGAGGTTAGTGGGCGCTCCTACGCCCTTGTTCCTCCGCGACGACTGGGAGCGGGTAGTGAAGTCCATGCCCGTCTTCAACGGGGATGGGCCCGTGCCCATGGAAACTCCTGAGGAACCGGTGGACATGCCCTCCGACGACTCTAGCAAAGAGAAGGAAGGAGGGGAGCGGGGAAAAGAGCCTGACTCCGAGGCGACTGATGGAGAGTCGAGGGCTCCCCTGCCCCGGCGCAGGTCCCGCGTTCTCCGCCTCCCTCCGAGCGATGACGACGAGGATGACGACTAAGACGACGACGAGCAGGACGGCGGGAGCTCGCCCCCGATCCCGAGGAAGGACAGGACCAGGCTGATCACCCGCGGGTCTGCCCCGGCCCCGGGGCGAACCGCAGACGCACCTTCCACCTACAAGCTTCCCGAGGTTGATCCTTCCAGCCGGCTTTCAGGCTTCAAATTTGGCCGGAGGCCGCTTGAGCTCACTGGCAGCGACCCGTAAGTGTTCAATTCTTGTCTTTATTTCTTCCTCTGCTTCTGAGGCTTGACGTCCGCATCTCTTGGATAGGCTGGCGCCCGCAGCAAAGAAGTCAAAGGGGGCTCCCGAGGTTCCACCCATGGCAGCGCCTCTGCCCATGAAGGAGGGTGACCGCGATGCACGGGCTTCTCCTGCCCGGTCGTCCTCGCGAGGCCTGACCGAGCCGGCTGGGGCGAGCTCAGCCTCCACGGCCCAAGTGGCTCCCGAGATTCCCTTGCCTGCCGCCGCCACTACAGCTGTCGGGGCGCGGCAGACTCCGCCTCAGGATGCTGCGGCCGCGCTGCCGCCTCCTCCTCCTACTCCACCAGCTGCTGTCTCTCCGACTCCTTCTGCCGTTCTGGATCGTGCTGTTGCTGAGCTGGACTGACTGCGGCAGGATCTTCTTGGCACCGACCCTCGCTTGGTGGCCGGGCGCTTGGAGCTGGCTTTAGGATGGGTTCGCTCCGACGCTTTGATTCGGGCGGCGCTGGTCCAGGCCTCGACGGCATGCGACGAGGAGAAGCAGGCCGTCCTTGAGGCGAAGGCTGCTCGTGATGCAGTCCTGGGGGAGGTGGTCGACGTCCCTGGTCGCTGCAAGGCGCTGGAGGACGAGCTGCAAGGCCTGCGGGATCAGCTCGCGAAAGAGGTCCGCCTTCTCCAAGAGCAGGAAGAAGGCGTGAAGGCTCGCGAGGCGGCCGTCGAGGGCCGGGAGGCCAAGCCCAAGAAGCGCCGCGACCGCCTAGGCGCGCTGGAGCAGGAGTTGGGGGCGAGGAAGGCCGAGCTAGACGACAAGGCCCTGGTTCTTGCCGAGGACCGCGTGGCCTTCACGGAGTTGGAGGCGAAGGCTCGCTCCTCGCTGAGGACGCTTTATGACAGCGGCCTGGAGAGCATGCTGGCTGGCTCCGAGGACGGCCCCGCCAAGCTGCTTCCCTTCCTGGTTCATGCTCTTGAAGATGTCGCCCTTGGCCTTGGCCCCACGGTCAAGGCTGAGGCGTGTGTCCTGTCTTCTGCAGCGCTGACGTGGGTCCTCACCCACATCTATCTCCGCGATCCCGGTGTCGACCTCGACAGCCTGCTGGAGCCAGTGGGTGGTGAGCGTGCCGCTGCCGCTACCGAGGCCATGAAGGGTCGCACGGAGGCTCTGCTGGGGAAGTTCCAGGCCTTCAGCACCAAGCCGGAGCAAGGCGCTGCCGACCCCGCTGCTCCGTGAGGCGAACCCACTCCACGCTGCTCCCTCGCCGACAAGTGACTCTGCCGTGGCTCCTGTCCTGCTTTTAATTCCTCCACATGTATCATGCCTCGGGGAGGCATTTAAACTTGTGTTTGGTATTGGGATAACAGTACGGGCTGTAATATTTGCTTTCAAATTCCTTTGAAATTTGCGCTTTTCCTTCCTACTTGCTTATGTTCTACGCCGGCAGAGCCCGGCCCCGCGCGTACCACACCCAGCAATAGCCCCGACCGGAAACCAGGACGGGACCAAGGAGTGAGGGGCTACATGACAAGTTAGGCTCCTGAGTCGCGATGCTCAGGAGTCCCCCTTGGCGCACGAACAACAAGTAGGGAGGTATGATGTGGGTGGATCCACCGTTCTACGTCTGCAGAGCCCGGCCCCGCGTGTACCTCACCCAGCAATAGTCCCAACCGGAAACCAGGACGGGGCCACGGAGTGAGGGGCTACGTGACCAGTTGGGCTCCTGAGTCGCGATGCTCAGGAGTCCCCCTTGACGCCCAAACAGCCTTCATACCTTGGCTCCGCTCGGGGAGAGGCGCGCGACGAACCCGGCCCGGGGGGGCCTGGCTGGGCGGTGTGCGTCTGGGCGTGACCCAGGCGCAGCCCCTGTGCCTAGCCCCCTTGCACGGCACTCCCGAGGGGAGGCGTTACAATGAGGCTAGACACTGAGCTCTCGGCTCCCTGAGGTTGATGCGGCCCTGGGGCCACCCTCAGTTGTTTATCACCAGCGCGGAGCATAGCGCTTCCATATGTGTACGGGCATAGCCGCTCCTCGGCAGTGTCGTCAGCCAGCGCGGAGCATGGTGCTTCCACTGGTACGTGGGAGGGGTCCCCCCTCCGGGAGGAGCCCGGGGGCGTGTACAACCCCGCCCTGACACGTGGCTGGCACGGTAGGGCCTGGCGAGGTGTATCTGGGCACCCGTGAGCCAGCGCGGGACTCACAGGGCCCTACCTCTAGGCAGGTTGCGCCTGGCACTGGGCCTTACCTTGTGATGTGTCCCTGCAAATTTGGTTAGATGCCTGCACTCTACGTCCTCGGGTCCCGGCCCTCGAGCTGGTCTCAGCCGTCGCTGGTATGCCAGGTCGCGATGCCGTGGTCAAGGCCAGAGGGTGAGGGCTGGAGAGCCAGTAAGAGCCCTGAGTCACGATGCTCAGGTACCCCCCCCCCTTTAACGTGCAAGTGGTCGGCATGGAGAAGAAGAGGTGTTGTGGACCGACATCAAATAATCAAGCATGGTGGGTCTAATGCATAATCGGAAATAAACGCAAATGGGATACATGCCGCTGGGCCTGGCCCGAGCGGCTTGGGGATGATGCAGCCCAAGTGGCGCCCCCAACATGGTAAGCTAACAACGCAAAATAAAAGGGATACACGCCGCAGGGACGGACCCACGCGGCCTGGGAATAATGCAGCCCTGGGGGGCGCTCCCAGTTGGAAGTGAAACTTGTAAGATGTCACCTGATGATGTTGAGGACGAAGGGGTGTTGGTGTAGTAGACTCGGTGGGCTGCGGAAGCCGATCCTCAAGAGCCCCCAGGCCCAGGGGCCTCGGGAGGCTCTGGAGGCTCTGGCGACTCCTCGCGGACCATCCCCATCTCCGCCAGTGCTGCGGAACGCCTGGCCTCTTGTGCCTCCGTGATGTCCCTCATGAGGCGCTGGTATGTGTCAGCTCCGCTCGGCAAGCCGTAAGGCATGCGATTGTAGCTGTGGGGTGGACCTCCGCAGCGCCCCACTCGCGAGGGACAGAGGCGCTCCAGGGAGGCGACTCGGTTGAGCCCTGGTATGTCGACGCAGACGCGCAGCCCGCCATCCTCGCCTGGATGGGGAGCCACTGCTGGTAGGCGGCGGCTCCTGAATGGCCTTGCTGACGAACTCCTGAGGGTCTGGATCTCCTTGCCTTGCTCCTTCTTGAGGGAAACGTGCTTCGAAACACGCCTCCATGTGGTGCCCAAGCGCCTCCCTCGTGACACTAGCTAGGTCGGTGACCCTCCAGGGGAGAGCCCCCGAGCCCTGCCTGAGAAGGGCATCGGGCGCGCTTTCCTATGCGATGGAAGGAGGTTCCCCATGGGCTGGCACGGGCCCAGAGGGGCCTGCCTCCTGACTGGTCAGGCCGGACGATGTCTTCTTCTTCTTGGGGGCGGTCTCGGGAAGCCTCCTGCTTCCGCGATCCGGGTCTTCTAGTGATGCGGCCTGAAAGGCTCATTCCAGGGAACACACCGCGTCCTTCTCTTCACAGAGCACCGTGATGACTCCGCCGCTTCCTTGCATCTTGAGGACGTTGTAGCCGTGGTGGGTTACGGCCATGAACTTGGCCAGCGCTGGGTACCCAAGGATGGCGTTGTACGGCAGGCGAATGTGAGCGACGTCGAAGTCGATGAGTTCGGTGCGGTAGTTGTCGCGTGCCCCGAAGGTGACAGGGAGGCGGACCTGCCCAATCGGGACCGTGGAGCTATCGGTTATACTGGAGAAAGGTTTGGTTGGGTGAAGCTGGCTGTAGGGCACTTGGAGGTTGTTGAATGTCTCCACGGACAGGACGTTGAGCCCTGCCCCGCCATCGATGGGGGTCTTGGTGACTACCACGTTGCTGATGATTGGGGAGCAAAGCATCAGGAGAACTCCGGCTGTAGCCGCGCACTTGAGCTGATCTGCTGAGCTGAACGTGATGGCGCACGCCGACCACCTGAGAGGGCGTGTGGCTTCGAGCCTGGGAGGACTGCGTTCACTTCGCAGGCGAACTGCTTGAAGGTGCGTTGAGAGGCTGGGGCTTGTGCCCCGCCCAGGATGCAGGCGATCGCGCACGGCTCCTGGAAGCCCCCGGCCTCCTCGTCCTAGTGGCGGTCCTCGTTTCTCCTTGGCTGCGGCGGCAGGGGTGGGAGGCCTGTGTTGCCTTGCGGGCGATCCTCGCGAGGCTGATCCCTCCAGCCTCCCTCGCGAGGCGGGTCTTGCCAGCGATCCTCGTGAGGTTGATCGCGCCACCCCTGGCGCGGGCCACGGTCTACCCAGCGTCCTGTGTTCCTTCCTCCTCCTTGGTCGTAGCCCCGGTCACCGCGGTTAGGGCGACGGCTGATCCTTCCTTCACTCACGGCTTGGAGTTCTTGACATTCGTTGGTGTTGTGGGTGTGGAGGTCGTGGTACACGCAGTACCGGCTGCCCTTGGGAGGTTCGGGCTGATCTCTGCCCCGCTTGGTGTCTGGTTCCGGCGCGAGCACGGCATCCCCCTTGCACTTCACATCCTTGGCCTTGAGCTTCTTCTCTTCTAGGTCTGCGACAGGCAGCTCGAGGAGGGAGAGACGCCCTTCCTCAGCCCTGGCGCACTTGTTTGCCAAGTTGAACAGCTCCAAGGAAGTGCACAGGTCTTCATGCATCGCTAGCTCCTCCTTCATCTTGACATCGCGCACGCCATCGGAGAAGGCTGAGATGATGGCCTCTTCAGTCACCTTGGGAATCTTGAGGCGTGCGTTGTTGAAGCGCTGGATGTACTTCTGCAGGGTCTCCTCGGGCTGTTGCTTGATGCCGCGCATGTCGCTCACGGCGGGTTTCCGGTCGCGAGTGCCTTGGAAGTTGGTGATGAAGCGGGTCCGCATCTCGTCCCAGGAGGAGATTGTGCCTAGAGCCAGGTTCAGGAGCCAGGTGCGGGCCCCGTCCTTGAGCGCCATGGGAAACCAGTTCGCCATGACCATCTCGTCTCCGTTGGCAGCTTCAATGCCCATCTCGTAGACCTGGAGGAACTTCGCAGGGTTGGCCGTGCCGTCATAGCAAGGAGGCAGGTCTGGCTTGAACTTGCCAGGCCACACGACGCTGCGTAGTTCGGTGGTGAATGCGCGGCAGCCTGCTGTGGCCACGGGAGGCCTTGGGTGACGGAGAGCTTGGTCTTGCATGTCCCCACGTGCTGCAGCTGGGAGCAACGCGGGGTCTTGATGCGCGGGAGCAGGAGCATGGTCGCGACGTGCTGGAGCAGGGAGCGCCCGGGCGGCTTCTTGCGGGTGGGGGACTTCTGGGCAGCTCTGTTCTTGCTGCGCTGGCACCTGAAGGAGCGGGTTCCGCCCAGGGGCCACGCGCCTTGGAGCCATGGCGTCTTCTTGAGGAGGAGGCAGCCGGGGCGCCGCTGGAGCCTCGTCGCCCGCGCGGGGCGGGGTGCAGTGCAGCGGAATGGACGGCGTAGGAGAGCCCCCCTATGGCACGGACGAGCTCGGCAATGCGGTCGAGCCATTCTTTGTAGACGTCGTCAATGGGACGGTAGCGCAGGAGCTCGTTTGCCGCGATGAGTGCGGCCCGAGCCTCCATGGGCGTGCGGAGCGCACGGGACGAAGATCCAGCTGGGGCGAGCGAGGGAGTTGCGGTGCGGCCGTCTTGCCGTACAGACGGATGCTGGGACGATGCTTGCTGCCCGTCCCACACCGGGCCGGTGGCGGCATTGACGATAGGTGACAGGGAACAGCGAGGACGCCCGCCGACAGGGGCCATCTGGGCGACACGGGAAGCGAGGGTGGCCCGGCGCTCCGCGCGGGCCCGACGAGCGTCAGACATGAGCGTGATGGTCAGAGGAGAACGGGGTGGTGGAAGATGAATTCCGACGCACCCCTACCTGGCGCGCCAAATGTCGGATTTCGGGTTCCGGCAGACCCTTGAGGTTCGAACACTGGGGTGCATGCGGAGATTTCGCCTCCTACCTACCTGGACCCCTCCACCATGCTAGGATCTAAACTATGGAAAGAACAACACAAGAGACACATGGTTTATACTAGTTCGGGCCACCGTTGTGGTGTAATACCCTACTCCAGTGTGTGGTGTGGTGGATTGCCTCTTGGGCTAATGATGATGAACAATACAAGGAAGAACAGCCTCACGAGGGCCTGTTCTTGGCTGAGGCGATGAACTGCTGGGAGGAGTTCAGTCACCTTGCTCTCTCTCTCTCTCTCTCTCTCTCTGTGTTTCCAACTAACCGACCAAAAGACCTCCCCTTGCTATGTGGGTGGCCGGTCCTATTTATAGGGGCCCTCGTCCTCTTCCCAAATATCGAGCGGGAAGGGAGCCAACAATGGCGGGCTAATTTGAAGGGGGACAACAAGTATCAGCTATCCTGACAAAAGTAGTCTTCGTCTGCGCAAAGCTCTGGTGATGACGCCGCCTTGGGCTCCACGATGACCTCCGTCTCGTAGTCCTCCTGGTCTTGGTCTCGTTGCACCAAAATGGCAACCTTTGCCTGATGCCTCGGTACTCCGCGGCTGCGCTTGCCCCCCTTTGCACCAAAGAGGAAAGGAGGACGCTGCGCAGGCTAGCACCCGCCTCGCACCCTGAGTCGTCATGGCTTGCGTCACGGGCACCTCGTGAGGTACCCCGCCTTGATCTCTCCACCTCCTCGTGAGCCAGCCTGACGAGGCCATGCCCGAGGAAGCTCCGCGTCGTTCGCCCCGCGAGGCTTGGCCCCTCGCGAGGGTCTTTGTTTTGTGTTGGTGAAGATGGGTCGTGCTGGGCCCCCTTTGAGCCACGCCGTAGGCCGCAGGCAGGCAAGTCTGGGGACCCCCGTTCCCAGAACGCCGACAATGAATGTAAAAGAATTGGTAATATTAGTAGACGTCAAGAAATGCCTATGAATTATTCACTTATTATTGAACCATTTGATGTTTGGGGCTTTGACTATATGGGACATTTTCCTTCCTCTAATGGTTACACACATATTTTAGTTGTTGTTGATTATGTTACTAAGTGGGTAGAAGCTATTCAACCTAGTAGTGCTGATCATAACACTTCTATTAAAATGCTTAAAGAAGTTATATTTCCAAGGTTTGGAGTCCAAGATATTTAATGACTAATGGTGGTTCACATTTTATTCATGGTGCTTTCCGTAAAATGCTTGCTAAGTATGATGTTAATCATAGAATTGCATCCCCTTATCACCCTCATTCTAGTGGTCAAGTAGAATTGAATAATAGAGAACTCAAATTAATTTTGCAAAAGACTATTAATAGGTCCAGAAAGAATTGGTCCAAGAAACTTGATGATGCATTATGGGCCTATAGAACAGCATATAAAAATCCTATGGGTATGTCTACGTATAAAATGGTCTATGGAAAAGCATGCCACTTACCTCTCGAACTAGAACACAAGGCTTATTGGGCTATTAAAGAACTTAATTATGATTTTAAGCTTGTCGGTGAGAAGAGGTTATTTGATATTAGCTCACTTGATGAATGGAGAACCCAAGCCTATGAAAATGCCAAGTTGTTTAAAAAAGAAGTTAAAAGGTGGCATGATAAAAGAATACAAAAGCATGAGTTTAATGTAGGTGATTATGTATTGCTATACAAATCTCGTTTATGATTTTTTGCAAGAAAACTTCTCTCTAAATGGGAAGGTCCTGACGTTATCGAGGAGGTCTACAGTTCCGGTGCCATAAAAATCAACAATTTCGAAGGCACAAATCCGAAGGTGGTGAATGATCGAAGAATCAAACACTATATCTCAGGTAATCCCGTAAATGTTGAAACCAATGTTATCGAAACCGTAACCCCGGAGGAATTCATAAGGGACACTTTCTAGAATGTTTCAGACTACGAAAAGGAATAGGTATGTGGTACGGTAAGTAAACCGACTCCAAAACAGTTTTAAGGCAATATTTCTTCGTTTTGGAATATTTAGAAAAATAGAAAAATAAGCAGCAGTCCAGGAAGGACACGAGGCCTCCACGAGGGTGGAGGGCGTGCCCTACCCCCTGGGCGCGCCCCCTACCTCGTGGGCACCTCGTGTGCTCTCCGGACTCCGTTTTCTTACAGAACACGTATTTTGGTCGGTAAAAATTCATTATATAACATCCCGGGGGTTTTGACTCCCGTATCACGCAAAAATCTCTTGTCTTTTTTTCGAGTTGTTTTTCTGACAGATCTAGATTATCATGACGTCTCCAAGTGCACCCAAGGACAAGTTCTTCGAGAAGGTCATCAACCCTTACCTAGGGGAGGTGTAGCAACACCCTCAAACTATCGAGATGCGTGATGGGTTGTTGCACATCCGTGATGATGAGGGACCGAAGGGGACCGGAAGCGTGGAGACGAGGCTCGAAGCAATGGAGCAACAAGTTTCAAAGTGTCAGGGGATGGTGGAGCGTGGACTCAACTCCAACTACATGATGATCGCAGAGTTCACCAACAATCACAAGCTGGATGCCGACAACATCGGGGAGACCATCTTCAAGCTTCACGAGAAAATTGAGCAGCTCCAAGCTCAAATCTATGACCTGCAAAACCAAAACTGTGAGTATGAATATAGATTCAAAAGGATGAGTTTGGCTACAGATTTGAGGCTCCCGCAGACTCGGTCATCCTTCTATGATGGTGAGCCTATGCCTTGGAAAAAGGACGACAAGCCTACGCCCTCAACAACATCACCACCGTCTCCTCCAACAAAGAAGAATTGAGTATCTGGTATGGGCACTCCACTTGGCAACTGCCAAGCTTGGGGGAGTGCCCCGGTATCGTATCACCATCACTTTTATCTTTACCATTTTTCTTAGTTCGATCCTTTTGGTAATATTTTGATCTAGTAGAATAAAAGTTCTTATTATGATCTAGTCACGAGTTTTGCTTTATTATCCTTCTATGTAATCCAGTCCTTGAGTTATATAATAAAGATTAGTGACTGAGTCAAGGGCTTGCTTATTTTTGCCATGATCCCAAATAAAGAAAATAAAAGAGAAATAAATAAAAAACAAAGAGATCATGTGACTCTTATGGAGAGTAATGAGCTCACATAGAAAGAGTTTGATGAATAAAAGTTATTGAGGGTTGACAAACATAGTTTTGGTCATCGTTGCAATTAATAGGAAGTAATAAAGAAAGAGAGGTCTTCACATATAAATATACTATCTTGGACATCTTTTATGATTGTGAGCACTCATTAAAATATGGCATGCTAAAGAGTTGACATTGGACAAGGATGACAACATAATGGGTTATGTTTCTTACATCTGAGATAAATTATATTGTCTTGGATCCTCCAACATGTTGAGCTTGCCTTTCTCCCTCATGCTAGCCAAATTCATTGCACCAAGTAGAGATACTACTTGTGCTCCCAAATACCCTTAAACCAGTTTTGCCATGAGAGTACACCATACCTACCTATGGATTGAGTAAGACCCATCAAGTAAGTTGTCATCGGTGCAAGCAATAAAAATTGCTCTCTAAATATGCTGATTGGTGTGGTAGAAATAAGCTTTATACAGTCGTGTGATATGGAAGTAATAAAAGCGACATACTGCATAATAAAGGTCCATATCACAAGTGGCAATATAAAGTGACGTTCTTTCACATTAGGATTGTGTGCATCCAACCATAAAAGCGCATGACAACCTCTACTTCCCTCTGCGAAGGGCCTATCTTTTACTTTTATCTCCTACACTGCAAAAGAGTCATGGTGATCCTCACCCTTCTTTTTTACATTTTATCCTTTGGCAAGCACAATATGTTGGAAAGATCCCGGTATATATGGCTAATTGGATGTGAGTTTTCATGAACTATTACTGTTGACATTACCCTTGAGGTAAAACGTTGGGAGGCAAAACTATAAGCCCCTATCTTTCTCTGTGTCCGATTAAGACTCCATACCCATAAGTATTGCGTGAGTGTCAGCAATTGTGAAAGACTATGTGATAGTTGAGTATGTGGACTTGCTGAAAAGCTCTTATACATTGAATCTTTCCTATGTTATGATAAATTGCAATTGCTTCAATGACTGAGATTATAGTTTGTTAGTTTTCAATAAACTTTATGATTCATACTTGATATTGTGATTGAATTATTACTCTAGCATAAGAAATCATATGACAAGAATTATATAAGTTACTGTTCTAAGAATGATCATGATGCCCTCATGTCCGTATTTTATTTTTATCGACACCTTCTTCTCTAAACATGTGGACATATTTTTTGATTTCAGCTTTTCGCTTGAGGACAAGCGAGGTCTAAGCTTGGGGGAGTTGATACGTCCATTTTGCATCATGCTTTTATATCAATATTTATTGCATTATGGGCTGTTATTACACATTATGTCACAATACTTATGCCTATTCTCTCTTATTTTACAAGGTTTACATAAAGAGGGAGAATGCCGGCAGCTGGGATTCTGGCTGGAAAAGGAGCAAATATTAGAGACCTATTCGGCACAGCTCCAAAAGTCCTGAAACTTCACGGATGATGTTTTCCAAATATATAAAAAACATTGAGCGCAAGAACTTCACCAGGGGGGACACACCCTGCCCACGAGGGTGGGGGCACGCCCTACCCCCCTGGGCGCGCCCCCCTACCTTGTGGGCCCCCTGGTGGCCGTCCAGTGACCTTCTTCTGCTATATGGACTCTTTCGATGGGAAAAAAATCATAAGCCATCTTCTTGGATGAAACTCCGCCGCCACGAGGCAGAACCTTGGCGGAACCAATCTAGGGTTCTGGCAGGGCTGTTCTGCCGGGGAAACTTCCCTCCCGGAGGGGGAAATCATCGCCATCGTCATCACCAATGCTCCTCTCACCGGGAGAGGGCAATCTCCATCAACATCTTCATCAGCACCATCTCATCTCAAAACCCTAGTTCATCTCTTGTATCCAATTCTTGTCTCCAAGTCCTGGATTGGTGCTAGTAGGTTGCTAGCAGTGTTAATTACTCCTTGTAGTTGATGCTAGTTGGTTTAATTGGTGGAAGATCATATGTTCAGATCCTATATGCATATTAATACCCCTCTGATTATGAACATGTTTATGCTTTGTGAGTAGTTACTTTTGTTCCTGAGGACATGGGAGAAGTCTTGCTATTAGTAGTCATGTGAATTTGGTATTCGTTCGATATTTTGATGAGATGTATGTTGTCTCTCCTCTAGTGGTGTTATGTGAACGTCGACTACATGACACTTCACCATTGTTTGGGCCTAGAGGAAGGCATTGGGAAGTAATAAGTAGATGATGGGTTGCTAGGGTGACAGAAGCTTAAACCCTAGTTTATGCGTTGCTTCGTAAGGGTCTGATTTGGATCCATATGTTTCATGCTATGGTTAGGTTTACCTTAATAATTTTGTTGTATTTGCGGATGCTTGCAATAGAGGTTAATCATAAGTGGGATGTTTGTCCAAGTAAGGGCAGCACCCAAGCACCGGTCCACCCACTTACCAAATTATCAAAGTACCGAACATGAATCATATGAGCGTGATTAAAACTAGCTTGATGATATTCCCATGTGTCCTCGGGAGCGCTTTACATCATATAAGAGTTTGTCCATGCTTGTCCTTTGCTACAAAAAGGATTGGGCCACCTTGCTGCACCTTATTTGCTTTTGTTACTTATTGCTCGTTACAAATGATCTTATCACACAAAACTATATGTTACCACTTATTTCAGTACTTGCAGAGAATACCTTGCTGGAAACCGCTTATCATTTCCTTCTGCTCCTCGTTGGGTTCGACACTCTTACTTATCAAAAGGACTACGATAGATCTCCTATACTTGTGGGTCTTCAGCCGGCCCGCACCTCGCCAGCAAGCGGCCACTCCGTCAGTTGCACGCCCGCCGTTGGCGGTGCCTCGACATTAGCCGAGCTCGACGCCATCATGGTAACTGAGCCTCTCGGCCGATGACTTCATCTCCTTGCCTTTGACTGGGCATCCTTGACGCCCTACATGTTTTCGCAGGGCGCCACCAACGTTCCATGCACTCTCCGGCACTTTGTGGGCGGCGAGTTGATCGATGTCGCCAAGGGCAGAATCGTTCAACCGGGCAACCCCGTGTTCCACGGTAATCCGATGCCACCCATCGTGCATAGGGTTGAACTGGTTCAGCTGCTTCCAGGCTGCGACGAGTTGTTACCTCCGATTCGACCCGCTGGGGCCGACGAAGATGATGTGATGACCCTCAGCGCCTGCGTAAGCTAGCCCCTGCTATGGCCGAAGAGCCAGATTCGTTTGGGGGCGGGGGACACCACCCCACAGACAACACCGCCAGTCCTGCCGGTGCCAAGCCATGGCAAGACCGCCGCAACGCTACCGGACATGCCGGACATCCCTATGGCACAGGATCCGAACATGCATATGGCACAGGATCCGGATGATGACGGCAACGACGATGGTACATTTACCAACGTCGATAAGTACTTTGCCGAACATGGGTACGATGACGAATCCTTCAGGCCTCCTTCTCAAGAACCCAACCCTTAACAAGACGACCGCGATCATGCTGGTACCGCGGAGAGACCAAATTGCAACAGGCATCGTCTAGCGTTCAGTTCTCAGGAGATGCCTCCAGCTGCCGCCTTCACCGAGCCTCAGATAGCCGAGGTGCCAAATATTATCAGCCCCAACACACTCAAGAAGGCGGTCTGTGAGCACAACTCAATCCCATTACAACAGAAGAAGAAGGGACGTAAAAGAAAGAGTAACAAGGGTGCCAGCCAGCTGGCACCGAGTACGATCTGTGCTCAGGATGGTCCACCTTCACCTAAGGATATCTTGAGGAGGGTGCATGTGGCAGGTAGGCCGATGCTACAGACTAATCTGCTCAATGCTGCAACCGGTGCTATGCGAAGTATGCATGACAGTGTTCTTGCTTTGGAGAAGCGGCGTCTCTCCGAGAATGATGTGGCATACCCGGTTTTCGTGGCCAAGGTGCAAGAGGGCAAGGGCTTTGTGGATAACGCCATCGGGGGTACGATCGTCCTACGGTTTGATGACATCTTCGCTATGTTTAACCTTCATCCGCTGCACTACACCTTCGTTCGGCTATTTTCGCTAAGTATGGAGATGCGGATCATTAGAGACAATATCCCGGACATCCTGATAGTCGACCCCTTCTACATGCGTGCCAAGATCTGGGGTAGCGCTAGGGACCGGCAAGTCGCGAGTTCTTATCTCGAAGGCGTCATTCTGACAAACCCAGATAAGGATAACTTCCTCGTGCGTTACTTTCCCGAGTAAGTCATCCCCTCACCGCCCCGTAACATATGATTTCTTAGATTTCGATCGTTCTTTTTTCTAACATTCTGTGTTTTGTGCAGTGACACACATTGCACACTCATCCTCTTAAGCCCGAAATATTCCATGGCCACGTATTTCAACTCGGACCGTCAGTCGAAGAAAGACTACACAAATATCAAGAAAGTTCTTGATGATGTTCTCCCCGACTACGCCAGATCTGGAGTCACCTTCACCAGGCCAGTTTGTAGGTACGGCAAGCACGTGTTCGCCCACAATACGACGTTCCCCTGCGTCAAGCAGCCGCCTGGTGGTCATAAGGATGCCTACTACACCCTCCATCACATGCGGACGATCGTACGTGACCATAATCACCTTCTGCTACCAAATAATCTCAAAGATTGGGGCGCAAGCCTGTCGGCAATCCAGGACACGGACATCAGACAAGAATTCTTTCGCATCCAGTCGGAGTTTGCGAAAATCATCCATCAAGATGTCCTTCGTACCTCGGGGCAGTTCTACCTCAGATATCAACTGTCCAATAGTGAGATAGATACAACGCTACAAATGTAGCTGACAACGCCCGCGATTTCATGACCATCACGACAGACGGCGGCTTCATCCACGCTCCGGTCCCTGAGTCGAGTCAAAAGTAGTGATGCTATGTCTAGTTCTGAAATATCGATTAGCTCATGTTGTAATTAAACTTTAATGAACTTGTATGTCTCTTTGGTTTGGACAGTCGTTCAACTTAGATGTAATCGATGCTATTTATTAGTAGGACCATGAATCGTGCCATTAATGTCTTGCTTTTCTCTTCCGATCCTTTTGTTGCATACTTATATATTGCTTATGTATTGTCTGTGAATTGCTACTAATGTTTTGTTTGCCTAGTGCAAAGAGATGCCGTCGTATGTCGTGTACAAGGGTAAGGTTCCCGGAGTCTACGACGACTGGGAGGAGTGTTGG
Source organism: Triticum monococcum (assembly GCA_034509565.1). Taxonomy (NCBI): domain Eukaryota; kingdom Viridiplantae; phylum Streptophyta; class Magnoliopsida; order Poales; family Poaceae; genus Triticum; species Triticum monococcum. The sequence goes on from CM067847.1 coordinate 579,278,598, forward strand.
AGACAGGTTCACCGTTTCAGCGGTAACAGTTACAAAGGGTACACCACTAGGGCGGAGGCGGAATCTAGATACGTGCGGTATCTAGCGGGAGAGAGGAGGGAGCGGAGGAGGAACCGGAGGAAAACCAGTTTCATCACGATGATGCTCATCGTGATGACTGCAACTCTCTTCTATGTGATGGTAGTTTAGATGATCGATATCGACTTGTAATGTGAAGATAGACTCGCTATTCGCGGTCTCGAGACTTGTAATGTTCTATCTTTGTTCGGTCTTTTGAATTCGGAGACTAATATGATGAATTGTATTCGGAGACTAATCTTGTATTGTATTCGATGAATCTACTGTTACTGTGTGGTGCTGTCTATATTCTGTCCAGTAATATATTTTGTAACCTGTGAAAATATCAGAAAAGAAAAAATTCCTAATATTCATACTAGTGGCGCACTAGCATCTAGTGCGCCATTAGTAAGCCACAGCACACTAGTGTCACATCATCAACTAGTGCGCCATTAGTAAGCAAGAGCACATGGGTAAATATGGCCCCTGGGAGGCATACTAATGGCGCACCGTGGGATATACTAATGGCGCACTGCATGGTGCGCCATTAGTACACCAGATACTAATGGCGCACCCGTGGTGCGCCATTAGTAAAAAATTCTAATGGTGTGATGCTAGTGGCGCACCTGTAGCGCGCCATTAGTAGGCAAAACAGGTGCGCCACTAGCAGGCCTTTTCCTAGTAGTGTCGGTCTCAACAAACACACCGCAAAAAGAAGATTACATCAAATAGTTCTCCACAAGACAGGGGGAGAACATTGTATTGAGATCCAGAAAGAGAGAATAAGCCATCTAGCTAATAACTATGGACATGTAGGTCTGAGGTAAACTACTCACACTTCATCGGAGAGGCTATGGTGTTGATGTAGAAGCCCTCCGTGATCGATGCCCCCTCCGGCGGAGCTCCGAAACAGACCCCGAGATGGGATCTCGTGGATACAGAAAGTTGCGGCGGTGGAATTAGGTTTTTGGCTCCGTATCTGATCATTTGGGGGTACGTAGGTATATATAGGAGGAAGGAGTACGTCGGTGGAGCAACATGGGGCCCACAAGGGTGGATGGTGCGCCTGGGGGGTAGGCGCGCCCCCTACCTCGTGGCCTCCTCTTTTGTGTCTTGACGTAGGGTCCAAGTCTCCCGGGTCTTGTTTGTTGAGAAAATCACGTTCCTGAAGGTTTCATTCTGTTTGGACTCCGTTTGATATTCCTTTTCTTCGAAATCCTAAAACAGGCAAATAACAGCAATTCTGGGCTGGGTCTCCGGTTAATAGGTTAGTCCCAAAAATAATATAAAAGTGGATACTAAAGCCCAATAATGTCCAAAACAATAGATAATATAGCATGGAGCAATCAAAAATTATAGATACGTTGGAGACGTATCAAGCATCCCCAAGCTTAATTCCTGCTCGTCCTCGAGTAGGTAAATGATAAAAACAGAATTTTTGATGCAGAGTGCCACTTGGCATTATTTTAATGTAATTCTTCTTAATTGTGGTATGAATATTCAGATCCGAAATATTCAAGACAAAAGTTTAATATTGACATAAAAATAATAATACTTCAAGCATACTAACAAAGCAATTATGTCTTCTCAAAATAACATGGCCAAAGAAAGTTATCCCTACAAAATCATATAGTCTGGCTATGCTCCATCTTCACCACACAAAAAATTTAAATCATGCACAACCCCGATGACAAGCCAAGCAATTATTTCATAGTTTTGACATTCTCAAAACTTTGTCAATTTTCACGTAATACATGAGCGTGAGCCATGGACATAGCACTATAGGTGGAATAGAACGGTGGTTGTGGAGAAGACAAAAAGGGAAGATAGTCTCACATGAACTAGGCGTATCAACGGGCTATGGAGATGCCCATTAATAGATATCAATGTGAGTGAGTAGGGATTGCCATGCAACGGATGCACTAGAGCTATAAGTATATGAAAGCTCAAAAAGAAACTAAGTGGGTGTGCATCCAACTTGCTTGCTCATGAAGACCTAGGGAAATTTGAGGAAGCCCATCATTGGAATATACAAGCCAAGTTCTATAATGAAAAATTCCCACTAGTATATGAAAGTGATAACATGAGAGTCTCTCTACTATGAATATCATGGTGCTACTTTGAAGCACAAGTGGGGTAAAAGGATAGTAACATTGTCCCTTCTCTCTTTTTCTCTCATTTTTTCCTTTTTTTTATTTGGGCCTTTTTTATGGCCTCTTTTCTTTCTCTTTTTTTTATTTTTCGTCGGGAGTCTCATCCCGATTTGTGGGGGAATTATAGTTTCATCATCCTTTCCTCACTGGGACAATGCTCTAATAATGATGATCAGCACACTTTTATTTTTCTTACAACTCAATAATTACAACTCGATTCTTAGAACAAAATATGACTCTATATGAATTCCTCTGGCAATGTGCCGGGATATGCAATGACTCATGAGTGACATGTATGAAAGAATTATGAATGGTGGCTTTGCCACAAATACTATGTCAACTACATGATCATGCTAAGCAATATGACAATGATGGAGTGTGTCATAATAAATGGAATGGTGGAAAGTTGCATGGCAATATATCTCGGAATGGCTATGGAAATGCCATAATAGGTAGGTATGGTGGCTGTTTTGAGGAAGGTATATGGTAGGTGTATGATACCGGCGAAAGGTGTGCGCTATTAGAGAGGCTAGCAAAGGTGGAAGGGTGAGAGTGCGTATAATCCATGGAATCAACATTAGTCATAAAGAACTCATATACTTATTGCAAACATCTACAAGTTATCAAAGCAAAGTATTAAGCGCATGCTCCTAGGGGGATAGATTGGTAGGAAAAGACCATCGCTCGTCCCCGACCGCCACTCATAAGGAAGACAATCAAAAAATAAATCATGCTCCGACTCAATCACATAACGGTTCACCATATGTGCATGCTACGGGAATCACAAACTTTAACAAAAGTATTTCTCAAATTCACAACTACTCAACTAGCACAACTTTAATATCACCATCTTCATATCTCAAAACAAGTATCAAGCATCGAACTTCTCATAGTATTCAACACACTCATAAGAAAGTTTTATTATTAATCTTGTATACCAAGCATATTAGGATTTTAAGCAAATTACCATGCTATTTAAGGCTCTCAGAATAATCTAGGTGAAGCATGAGAGATCAATAGTTTCTATAAAACAAATCCACCACCGTGCTCTAAAAGATATAACTGAAGCACTAGAGCAAAACTATATAACTCAAAAGATATAAGCAAAGCACATAGAGTATTCTAACAAATTTCAAATCAAGTATGGCTCTCTCAAAAGGTGTGTACAGCAAGGATGATTGTGGTAAACCAAAAAATAAAGACTTAAATCATACAAGACGCTCCAAGCAAAGCACATATCATGTGGCGGATAAAAATATAGTTCCAAGGAAAGTTACCGATAGAAGTAGACGAAAGAGGGGATGCCTTCCGGGGCATCCCCAAGCTTTGGCTTTTAGGTGTCCATAGATTATCTCGGGGGTGCCATGGGCATCCCCAAGCTTAAGCTCTTGCTACTCCTTGTTCCATAATCCATCAAATCTTTACCCAAAACTTGAAAACTTCACAACACAAAACTTAAAGTTGAAAATCTCGTGAGCTCCGTTAGCGAAAGAAAATAAAAGACCACTTCAAGGTACTGTAATGAACTAATTCTTTATTTATATTGGTGTTATACCTACTGTATTCAAACTTCCCTATGGTTTATAAACTATTTTACTAGCCATAGATTCATCAAAATAAGCAAACAACACACGAAAAACAGAATCTGTCAAAAACAGAACAGTCTATAGTAATCTGTAGCTAGCGCAAGATATGGAACCCCAAAAATTCTAAAATAAATTGATGGACGTGAGGAATTTATCTATTAATCATATGCAAAAATAATTAACTAAATATCACTTTTCAAATAAAAATTGCAGCAGTTCTCGTGAGCGCTAAAGTTTATGTTTTTTACAGCAAGTGTAACAAGAGTTTCCCCAAGTCTTCCCAACGGTTCTACTTGACACAAAAAATAATTAAACACACAAAAACACAACCAAAACAGAGGCTAGATAAATTATTTATTACTAAACAGGATCAAAAATCAAGTAATAAAAATAAAATTGGGTTGCCTCCCAACAAGCGCTATCGTTTAACGCCCCTAGCTAGGCATAACAAGCAAGGATAGATCTAGGTATTGCCATAATAGTAAGATAGATTATTAAAACTCATCTCATATTCTCTACGTTCGGCGGCAAGTTTTCTTTGAGGCAAGCAAAAGTAATCAAAAGGGCTAAATTTAATGGGACAAAAGTCCCCAAGATCAACCTTGGGAGGTATAGGTTCCTCCTTTGGTCCTTCATATTGCACAACCAATTCATCATTATAAGCATTCTTTTGACAGAACTTTGTGAGCCTATATTCAAGAGAATATCCTAGTTCATTATTTCGAATAGCCAAATTATCATTAAGTTCAGAGATTCTGTCAACTAAAACATTGGTAGGAACCCTTTTCCTCAGATTTTCATTGAAAGCAACATAGTCTAGAGATTGAAAACGCATTATTTCTTCTTGATCAAAGAGGATAGCCTCTATGGGAGGATGGCAAGCGTACACCCTATAATGTGCAAAGATTTCTTTGGCCTCTTTTATTATGAATCTAAACTCATGAGCCAAAAAGATAGTAGCGGCACGCTTAACAGAAGAATGCTCAATATTAGAAAATTCTAGGAAAATCCTTTGTATGCAAGGATGCATGTACATGAATTGTCTTTCAAGTTCAAGTACAAGCATGGCAATAGCGTCCGCAAGAGTACTAGTTCTATGAAGGATAGAACTACCCATAGAAGGTAAAGCACCGGCACAAGTAAAGAAATCTTGAATAACCCCTTTTCCAATAATATTACCAATACCAACACGGAAATTTTTTGTATGTAAGATGGGTGGTTCTTTAGCAGGAGCATCAGAATTTTTCATGATATTATTATTGTCCATATCGACAATAATTTCCCCAATTTTAGACATAGAGGCAGAAGGTAAAGGACTAGCCATAACGACAAGCAAACGAACTAACACACAAGCAAACAAAAAGCAAGTGGGAAAAGAGGCAAATAGAGAAAGAGAGGGAGGATAGAGAGAGAGAGGGCGAATAAAACGGAAAGTGTGAAGGGAGAGGGAAACGAGAGGCAAATGGCAAATAATGTAATGCGGGAGATAAGAGTATGTGATGGGTACTTGGTATGTTGACTTTTGCATAGACCTCCCCGGCAACGGTGCCAGAAATCCTTCTTGCCACCTCTTGAGCACTGCGTTGGTTTTCCCCGAAGAGGAAGGGATGATGCAGCAAAGTAGCGTAAGTATTTCCCTGAGTTTTTGAGAACCAAGGTATCAATCTAGTAGGAGGCTACGCGCGAGTCCCTTGTACCTACACAAAACAAATAAATCATCGCAACCAACGCAAATAGGGGTTGTCAATCCCTACACGGCCACTTACGAGAGTGAGATCTGATAGATATGATAAGTTAATATTTTTGGTATTTTTGTTATAAATATGCAAATTAAAATAAAGGAAAAGTAAAAAGCAAAGGAAATAACTAAGTAGTAGGAGATTAATATGATAGAGATAGACCCGGGGGCCATAGGTTTCACTAGTGGCTTCTCTCGAGAGCATAGGTATTCTACGATGGGTGAACCAATTGCTGTTGAGCAATTGACAGAATTGAGCATAGTTATGAGAATATCTAGGTATGGTCATGCATATAGGCATCATGTCCGAGACAAGTAGACCGACTCCTGCCTGGATCTACTACTATTACTCCACTCATCGACCGCTATCCAGCATGCATCTAGAGTATTAAGTTAAAAATAGAGTAACGCCTTAAGCAAGATGACATGATGTAGAGGGATAGACTCATGTAATATGATGAAAACCCCATCTTGTTATCCTCGATGGAAATAATACAATACGTGCCTTGCTGCCCCTACTGTCACTGGGAAATGACACCGCAAGATTGAACCCAAAGCTAAGCACTTCTCCCATTAAAAGAAAGATCAATCTAGTACGCCAAACCAAACTGATAATTCGAAGAGACTTGCAAAGATAACAAATCATACATAAAAGAATTCAGAGAAGATTCAAATATTATTCATAGATAGACTTGATCATAAACCCACAATTCATCGATCTCAACAAACACACCGCAAAAAGAAGATTACATCGAATAGTTCTCCACAAGAGAGGGGGAGAACATTGTATTGAGATCCAAAAATAGAGAAGAAGCCATCTAGCTAATAACTATGGACCCGTAGGTCTGAGGTAAACTACTCACACTTCATCGGAGAGGCTATGGTGTTGATGTAGAAGCCCTCCGTGATCGATGCCCCCTCCGGCGGAGCTCCGGAACAGGCCCCAAGATGGGATCTCGTGGATACAGAAAGTTGCGGCGGTGGAATTAGGTTTTTGGCTCTGTCGGTGTCAAAACCGGCGGATCTCGGGTAGGGGGTCCTGAACTATGCGTCTAGGTGGAGGGTCACAGGAGGCAGGGGACATGATGTTTACCCAAGTTCGGGCCCTCTTGATGGAGGTAATACCCTATGTCCTGCTTGATTGTTCTTGATAATATGAGTAGTACAAGAGTTGATCTACCACGAGATCGAAGAGGCTAAACCCTAGAAGCTAGCCTATGGTATGATTGTTGTTGTTTGTCCTATGGACTAAACCCTTCGTTTTATATAGACACCGGAGGGGGCTAGGGTTACACAGAGTCGGTTATAAGGAAGGAGATCTACATATCCATATTGCCAAGCTTGCCTTCCACGCCAAGGAGAGTCCCATTCGGACACGGGATAAAGTCTTCAATCTTGTATCTTCATAGTCCAACAGTCCGGCCAAAGGATATAGTCTGGTTGTACGGATACCCCCTAATCCAGGACTCCTTCAGTATCCCCTGAACCAGGCTTCAATGACGATGAGTCCGGCGTGCAGATTGTCTAAGGCATTGCAAGGCGGGTTCCTCCTCCGAATACTTCATAGAAGATTTTGAACACGAGGATCGTGTCCGGCTCCGAAGAGAGAATAATATTTTCACAAATCTAATTTGCCAACGCATTCCGCAGTGTGATATCACACCACAGCCAGGTCACCATTCGAATCGTTTTTCACAACCAACCTCAGCGTGTTTCACGAGGCGGTTTCCTTGGCACGTCTTGTCGAAGCAGAGATCGTGTCCCCTTATTACGGGATTCCCATCAATACAGACATGGGTAACCAAACCGCGCCATTAATTATGGCGCTTGGGGTATAAGCGAGTTTTACCAAGCTGGTGGGGGCGCATAGTTTCGTCCGCCCTTATAAAGGGATAAGGGTTCACCTTTTTCTACCCACACCTTCTTCCTCCTTGCTCATCCATTCTCGTGCACTCGTGCTCTAGCGCCAAGTCCACATCCTTCTCCCCAACCCTCTCCAAACATGTCTGGAGTGGGAGGAATGTGGATGGTATCCTCCGTTACAGAGGGAGACATCAAAAAGCTACGCGGGGCCGGATACTTAGCCGCGGATATCGTGCACCGGCTGCCAGCCATGGGGCAGATCGTCGCTACCCCGGAACCTTATGAAATGATGGTTTTCCTCACTCACTTCGTCCGCGGACTGGGGTTTCCCCTCCATCCATTCGTCCGCGACCTTATGTTCTATTATGGGCTGGACTTGCATGATCTGGACCCGAATTTCATCCTCAACATCTCGGCGTTCATCATCGTGTGCGAGGCTTTCCACCGCATCCGGCCCCACTTTGGCCTGTGGCTGAAGACCTTCAATGTCAAACCGAAGGTAGTAGGTGACCAACAAGCGGAATGCGGCGGAGCCATAATGGGCAAAATGCCCAACGTTACATGGCTCGAGGGCTCCTACGTGGAGACCATAAAGGGGTGGCAATCTGGGTGGTTCTACATCACCGAGCCGCGCGACACAAACTGGGTGGCGGCCCCCGAGTTTCGATCCGGAATCCCCATGCGGCTCACTTCCTGGAAGGAGAAGGGCTTGTCCTGGGGCTCATCGGTGGAGCTAGACGGACTCCAGAAGTGTATCCGGAACCTCCCGTGTCAACGACGGGCAACTTATGGGGGTTCGACCCGGCCCAGTACCAGACTCTACGCGAGCTCTTCGACACGACGCATAAGGGCATCTGGAAGGTGCTGTTCAAGGGCGCCGAGGTCCCCCCTCCTCTTTATCAACGACCGCGGGCTAAGAGCGACGTGCCCTGTGAATCCGGTAAGTTCTGTACACCTCGTAGGGTATTTATTTTCCATAGTTTAACAATGTGCGGGGTCTGAGCTCCCATGCCTTTGACAGGACTGGGTGGAGACACCGGAGCAGATTGGCTGTCCGACCCCTCTACCCGAAGACCCTGCAGATGCTCTCCTGACGGAGATGCGGACTCCGGCTCCCTATGAGGTGTCGGAGAAGAAGATCAAGGAGAAGGCCATGGGAACCTGAAAGAGTTCCCGGCGCCAGGTGGTATCGGACTCATCGTCCGGTAACTCCGAGACGCACTCCTCCATGAAAACGAGGAGGAGGAAGATGACGGTTCTCCCCCTCCAGCCGGGGGAGACAAGAAAAGGAAGGCCGCCCCAGCCGGGGAGGCCGAAGGGTCCAAGAATGGAAGGACTCTCCTTCCGGACTGTTCCACCACCGCCGCCGACAGCGAAGACGAGTGGTTACTCAGGGCCAAGCCCCTGGCGAAGTCGTAAGTATTCGGATACCAGAGTAACTCATAGCATACTTTTATTGCACTGCTTCTCCTAATGTCGAATATGATCATGCAGTCCGCCCCGAGCCCGCATCGACGTATCCTCGTCGGACGGTTCCTTGGACTCGTCGGATATGAATAGCGAGGCACTTCCAACCGCCTGCTCTCCTCGCCCCACGGACAATGTCAAGGTATTGTCTCAAGGGGCACCGAGCCGGGGGGAGATTGCCCTGGAGGCGCCTCAAGGCGACCTCCCGGACTCCAGGCGCAAAGGGAGCAAGACTCCCAAGGGCTCCAAGTTTGGCCCTCAGCCGAACATCGCACCGGAACCTCCAGTGGTTCCGGACTCCGGCAGGTGGCCCCCTTCCAAGAGGGGCAAGCCGCCCGTTGCGGTGACCTTTGTCCATCTAGAGGAACCGGACAACCTGCTGGGAGCGCTTCGCGGCGCTTCCCTCGACGAAGAGCACCGCACTATTATGAGTGCGGTGATCAAGACAGTTCAATCCGCCAAGAGCGGACTGACTGAAGCCTGTGCCAGCCTTCTAACAGGCTTTGAGGTAAGTATTTAAAATATAGGAAAATATTACCGCATAGACAGTAGCCCATTATGCTCTGTTTGGTGTTCACAAAGAAAAGCCGAATAGAGGATCAAATAATATGTGCAGGAGTCTAATATAAGTATGTTTGTATGCATATGCAGGCTTCACTACTGACCTCTGCCGCAGTGACTGCGGAGGTCGCCGCACTGAAGCAAAACCTCGAGCGGTCCGAGAAAGAGCTCGACCTTACCAAGAGGCAGCTCGAGGAGAACAAAGGTAAGTAATACCTTGTCTATATATATATATATATATATATAAAGATGTGGTTGCAAAATGATAGGATCATCATGGATGTGCCAGGGGCCACGACCGAAGTGGCGACCCTGAAGCAAGCGCTGTCCGAGGACGAAAACAAAGCGGCCAAGGAGTGCACCGAGCGGGAGAAACATGAGGCACGGGTGGGCGAGGTGCAGCAAGAGCTCCAGGCTCTCGTGAAGAAGCACGAGACTTTGGAGCTTGACTAGAAGACGCGAGAGTCCGAGCTTGCCGCGACCATCGAGAGCACAAAGTGTGCCAAGGCTGAAGCCCAAAAGGCCCTCCAGGAAATTGAGGCGATGAGGAATATAGCGGCGGGTAAGGCATTCATTATGCAAAGCAAGCATGTGAAAGTAAATTACTTGTTACTTACCCGAGTCCAGAGCTCTCCAGGAGCATTCGCAGATTTGCCCTGCAGCATGTCAGATGCCGCAAACTACCAGGCCGAGGAGGGAAGCTCGACGGAGAAGTTGTTCTGGTCTCACTATACTGGGACCGAACACCCAATGCCTATGAGCAACCAGCTGAAGCAACTGGTCGAGCTACACAAGGCGGCCGAACAGGCCATGAGGGGCCTTATAGTCCAGATGTAGCCTGGCGACTCCCTTCCCAACAGCTACTTCGGCCTGGTGCGGTGGCTTGTGGATGCCTGCCCACGGCTGGAAGTCATAAAGCGGTCCGTCTGCATCAAAGGTGCACACCGGGCTTTTTCCCGTGCAAAGGTGCACTGGGCCAACATGGACGCCAAGAAGCTGGTGAAAGAGGGGCCACCGCAGGGCAAGGGGCAGCGCCACCCTGAAATGTATTATGAGGGTGTCCTGAAGGGTGCCCGTCTTGCGACGGACGAGCGTGCGAAGGATGTAATTTTTGAACGAACTTGCTCGTGTGATCCTGTATTATGAAAACTTGTTCATGTGCGCTATGCAACGTTTGTTTGAATTTAAAATATTACCTTATGTGCGGCTGTTTATCAAATCTGAGAGATGGCCAGCCGTCGGCTTCTGCCGCCATGCCACGAGAGCTGGGGTGTTCAGGATAAATCTGAGCACTCTTTTTCTGATTGTTGGGCCCTTCAAGGGAGGTGCTCAGCACAACAAACAAGGCAATCGGACTATAATGCTTTATCACTCTCACTTAGCCATAGAAGTCTACAATTTTAAATTTTGGCGAAGCCCCTAGTATTCGGAAGGCCGAATTCGGGGTGCTATACATGCCTAAGCCAGACAAAGCCGACTCCTCGCCTTAAGCGGCATAAGTCTTTAGGGACTCGAGACCTCTTGAACAACGACCAGCTCTCGCCTTTCATGACAGTCAGTTTTAGCTTTCTCTACTAAGGTGCTTGCCCAGATGAACCGGGGCACAATCGCAGTAGTTCTCCCAGTGCTACCTTAGCCGATATAGCGGAACGTAAGGTAACAAAACATGGGAGCCGGGCAAACCCAACTATTGACCCAAGACATGATTCGGAGCTGATGCATATAATGCTATACGTTCGGGGTGCCGCACTGTCAAAAGTGTTTGTACTTCTCACGTCGTATTATGGGGTACGCTTAAGCCCCTGGCGTATTGGCCATACCAGAGTGTACGGGTGCTGAATGTCACGAATGAATATATATATAAAAAAGAATAGAGAATGCGGTAATAGTCTAGTGCTATGCATTGTTTATTCAAAAAGGTGCGTCGAAGCAGAATGATACAAGTAGTGCGATAAGCAAAACGTAGGACTATTTGACATGTCCCCTCCAAGGGCAAGCTGAGTAATGGTATTTAAAGCAGGTATTTCACTCGTTATCAGAGACCACCTGGGAGTTCCATGGTGCGACGTAGCTTTCTGCCTCCTTGGTTGTTGTATCATGTGTCCGGCAATCGTACTGCCGGATGGCGTTTCCAGAGAGTAAAGTCCTAAAAGAGAGAAAAAATAACAAATAGGGAAGCCCCTAGTGCGGTTGAGCCGCGTTTTGGGGCGTGCCGTAGTCGTGCCCCCACCAATGTCCATGGTACTTTCAATGTGTAATTATGTATGCGTTGCACGGATTTTGCCGTTTGGCTGGGACTGGGGTGGGGGCCACATGGCTATGAGAGCTCGGAACGTGACAGGCGGTCTTGTTGCAGATTACTCTGGGCGCGCTTGACATTGTCCGGGTGTTTAATCGCCGAACTGGTGGATTGCCTAAAGAGGCTGCTTTGTGCATCTGCTGCGAGGGCTGCAGTGTGCTTCTCCGTGCGGAGAGAGCGCTCTGTGTTTCCATTGATTGTGATAACCCCCCGAGGTCCTGGCATCTTGAGCTTGAGGTATGCATAATGCGGTACCACACTGAATCTCGCAAATGCGGTTCGCCCGAGCAGTGCGTGATAGCCATTGCGGAACCGGACTATATCGAAGATTAACTCCTCGCTTTGAAAGTTATCCGGGGATCCGAAGACCACTTCCAGTGTGACTGAGCCTGTGCAATGGGCCTCTACACCTGGTATGACGCCTTTGAAGGTCGTTTTTGTTTGTTTGATCCTTGAGGGGTCTATACCCATTTTGCGCACTTTGTCCTGATAAAGCAGGTTCAGGCTGCTGCCGCCGTCCATAAGGACTCGAGTGAGGTGAAATCCGTCGATGATTGTGTCTAGGACCAGTGCGGCGAATCCGCCATGATGGATACTAGTGGGGTGGTCCCTGCGATCGAAGGTGATCGGACAGGAGGACCATGGGTTGAACTTTGGGGCGACTGGATCGAACGTATATACGTCCCTTAGCGCACGCTTCCGCTCCCTCTTGGGTATGTGGGTTGCGTATATCATGTTCACCGTCCGTACTTGTGGGGGGAACTTCTTCTGTCCTCCTGTGTTCGGCGGCCGGGGCTCCTCCTCGTCATCGCTATGTAACCCCTTATCTTTGTTTTCGGCATTTAACTTGTCGGCCTGCTTGAACACCCAACATTCCTTGTTGGTGTGGTTGGTTGGCTTGTCGGGCGTGCCGTGTATTTGACACGAGCGATCGAGTATACGGTCCAAACTGGACGGGCCCGGAGTGCTTCTTTTGAATGGCCTTTTCCGCTGACTGGGTTTAGAGCTTTTGAATCCGGCATTGACTGTCGTATCCTCGGTATTAGCGTTGTTGATGCGACGCTTGTGTTTGTTGCGATGTGACCTGCCATTGCTATCCTTGGTATCCGAAGTACCACGGTTATTTGATATATTATTGCTGCGAGCCAGCCAGCTTTCCTCTCCCGCACAAAAGCGGGTCATGAGTGTCGTGAGGGCTGCCATAGATTTCGGCTTTTCCTGGCCAAGGTGCTGGGCAAGCCACTCGTCGCGGATGTTGTGCTTAAAAGGATGCCTCTGCATCCGGACAGTCGATGATTTGATTTTTCTTTGTCAGGAACCGTGTCCAGAACTGCCTGGCCGATTCCTCTGGCTGCTGAATTATGTGGCTCAAGTCATCAGCATCTGGTGGTCGCACATAAGTGCCCTGGAAGTTGTCGACAAATGTGGCTTCCAGATCTTCCCAACAGCCAATGGATTTTGCTGGCAGGCTGTTCAGCCAATGCCGAGCTGGTCCTTCGAGCTTTAGTGGGAGGTATTTGATGGCGTGTAGATCGTCACCGCGGGCCATGTGGATGTGCAGGAGGAAGTCCTCGATCCATACCGCAGGATCTGTTGTACCGTCGTATGATTCGATATTTACGGATTTGAAACACTCTGGGATTTGGTGATCCATTACTTCGTTTGTGAAGCATAGGGGGTGTGCGGCGCCTCTATACTTGGCTATGTTGTGACGCAGCTCAAATGAGTCTTGTCCGCTTTGTTCGGCCCCGCCAGATTTACATTACTGTATCCGGCGTGACGGTTATCGTCTCACGTAGTGGCATGCCCTCGTGATCCGTAGAACAATCTTGCGTGTTTTGCTTTGTCCTCCAATACGTCTCGCATGCCTTGACGTTTTTATTTGAGTGGCGTCGGGGTGCGGGCTGAGCTTTTGGCTGAAATGCCTCTCTGTCGCGGCCACGAGGTGGCCGATCAGCCGCGTCATACTCTGGAGATGTAGGTTTTAATGCCTCCGCATCTAGTCGGGGTAGCAACCTGCGCTTTGGGTAACTCTTGGAGGGGCGTTCAAGTTCATATTCCTCGGCCGCAAGGACTTCATTCCATCTGTCAGCTAGCAAATCTTGATCAGCTTGAAGCTGCTGTTGCTTTTTCTTAAAGCAATTTGCCGTGGATATAAGCCGGCGCTTGAAGTGCTCTTGCTCGATGGGATCCTCAAGAACGACAAATTCATCATTGTCGAGGCTTGCCTCATCTTCAGAGGGAGGCGTGTAATTATCATCCTGCGCCTCTCCATCTGCCGCTCTCTCGGGAGGGCTGGCTTCTCCGTCCTCCTGCTCTAAATCTTGCTGGAGGGGATTGTCGTCATCTTCGGCAGTGTCCGGAGTGCTATTATCTCCTGTGCCGGTATCACCGCTTTTGCTTTGGCGACACTTAGAGCGGCGCCGCTGTCGTCGGCCCTTGGGTTGCTTCTTGGAGGGGTCATGCTCCATTGTCCCGTCGACATTGCCTTCTTTGGGTGTGTCCACCATGTATATATCATATGATGAGGTGGATGTCCAGTGCCCTATGGGCAGTGGTTCTTGTTCGTCTCCTGCATCATCGTTCATACCATCGATGTCTTTTGAGTTGAAGTCGAGCGTGTCGGTCAAATCGTCGACAGTGGCTACTAAGTGGGTGGTGGGTGGGCGACGAATTTCTTCGTCATCCGCGTCCCAATCCTGCCGGACATAGTTCGGCCAGGACTCTCCTGACAAGGAGAGAGACCTTAATGAGTTCATTATGTCGCCGAAGGGCGAGTGCTGAAAGATATCCATGGAGGTGAACTCCATGACCGGCGCCCAGTCGGATTCAATAGGCACTGGCGCAGGCAGTTCAGAGTCCGTGGCGGGGGAAGAATCTGGCAGTTTGGCGTCACGGCTCTCATGAAGGGTAAGGTCGATACTTGGTTCGATCGCCGCTGAGAATGCGGCCTCCATGGCGGGGTCTATCCACCCGTCCATGGATGGCGCAATTGGCTCTGAATTGAGGGTCGGAGGGGTTGTTGGTGCTGTCTCCCAAACACTGTCCGATGGTAGAGCTAAATAATGCTAGTGCGGCACATTCGGCAGGGGCTCTTTCGGTGTTCTGGGAACGGGGGTCCCCAGACTTTCCTGCCTGTGGCATGTGGCGTGGCTCAAAAGGGGGGCCCAGCACGGCCCATCTTCACCAACACAAACTCAAGACCCTCGCGAGGGGCCAAGCCTCACAGGGCGGATGACGCGGAGCTTCCTCAGGCACGGCCTCGTTAGGCTGGCTCACGAGGAGGCGGAGAGATCAAGGCGGGGTACCTCGCGAGGTACCCGTGACGCAAGCCATGACGACCAAGGGCGCTAGGCGGGCGCCAGCCCGCGCAGCGTCCTCCTTTCCTCTTTGGTGCAAAGGGGGCAAGCACAGCCGCGGAGTACCGAGGTATCAGCCAAAGGTTGCCATTTCGGTGTAACGAGACCAAGACCAGGAGGACTACGAGACGGAGGTCACCGTGGAGCCCAAGATGGCGTCATCACCAGAGCTTTGCGCAAGCGAAGACTACTTTTGTCAGGATAGCTGATACTTGTTGTCCCCCTTCAAATTAGCCCGCCATTGTTGGCTCCCTTCCCGCTCGATATTTGGGAAGAGGACCAGGGCCTCTTTAAATAGGACCAGCCACCCATAGAGCAAGGGGGTTGGGAGGTTGGAAGGAAGAGGCTCGTTAGAGGGGGTTCGATCAGTTGTTTGGTTGGAACCAGAGAGAGAGAGAGTGAGAGAGAAAGGTGACTAAACTCCACCCAGCAGTTCATCGCCCCAGTCAAGAACAGACCCTCGCGAGGCTGTTCTTCCTTGTATTGTTTAGCATCATCAGCCCAAGAGGCAATCCACCACACCACACACTGGAGTAGGTTATTACACCACAACGGTAGCCCGAACCAGTATAAACCCTGTGTCTCTTGTGTTGTTCTTTCCATAGTTTAGATCCTAGCAAGGCGGAGGGGTGCAGGTAGGTACGAGGCGAAATCTCCGCGCGCACCCCAGTGTTCGAACCTCAAGGGTCTACCGGAACCCGAAATCTGACATTTGGCGCGCCAGGTAGGGGTGCGCCGGAATTCGTCTCCCACCACCCCGTTCTCCTCCGACCATCGCGCCCATGTCTGACGCTCGTCGGGCCCGCGCGGAGCGCCGGGCCACCTTCGCTTCCCACGTCACCCAGATGGCCCCTCTCGGCGGGCATCCTCGCCATTCCCTGTCACCTTCCATCAACGCCGCCACCGGCCCGGCGGGGGACGAGCAGCAAGCATCGTCCCGGCATCTGTCCGTGCGGCAAGACGGCCGCACCGCAACTCTCTCGCTCACCCCAGCTGGTTCTTCGTCCCGTGCGCTCCGCGCGCCCATGGAGCCCCGCAACCTCTCCCCCGCCTATCGCGCTGCACAAACACCCCCGGTCGTCGCAGCCCTCTTGGGCGGCTCGCAGGCGCCGCCTACAAGTTACCACGTCAAGGCGTTCATCCGCTGGGTCAGCGCCGCTTCCACGTGGCAGGGGGCTCCCCTGGATCGGGCGGCGCCCGAGACCGGCCTGAGCTTCAGCTCAGAGGACCACCCCTCCAACTCGGCCTGCTCGGGTGAGCTCCCCATGCTGTGCACCCCCACCATCTGCCAGGTGGCCGTCACCAGAACCCTCATTGATGGCGGTGCGGGCCTCTACATGCTCTTGGTCGAGGCCTTCAATCTCCTCTGCATACCCCAGGAACGGCTTTGACCCAGCTGGCCCTTCTCAGGCATTGGGGGCGGATCGTCCAGCTCCTTGGGACAGATCCGGCTCCCAATAACCTTCGGCACCTACGACAACTTCCGCACGGAGCTGGTCGACTTCGACATCACCCCCATCGGCCTCCCCTACAACGCCATCCTCGGCTACCCAGCGCTGGCCCAGTTCATGGCCGCGACGCACCCGGCGTACAACCTCATGAAGATGCCCGGGAGCAGCGGTGTCCTCACCGTGCACGGGGACACCGGTGACGCTCTGCGGGTGCTCAAGCTTGTCTTCAAGACAGTGGCGTCGGCACAGCCCGCCGACTTGGAGGCCCCCGAGCCCAAGGGAGCTGCGCCCGCCAAGAAGAAACAGTTTTTCACCCAAGACAAGGCAGAAAACATGAAGATACCCATCGATGAGGACGGGTCCACCAACGCCACTTTCACCATAGGCGCCCACCTCAAACCCGAGCAGGAGGAGGCCCTGGTCGGGTTCCTGCGCGCAAACAAGAAGGTATTTGCTTGGGAGCCAGACCAGTTGGCAGGGATCCCCAGGAGTGTAATCGAGCATCACCTGAACGTGTGCCCTGTGAAGCAGAAGGCCAGGCGGCAGTCCACAGAAAAGCAGGCCTTCATCGTCTAAGAGACCCGCAAATTAGAGGCCACTGGGGTCATTCGCGAGGTCCGATACCCAGATTGTTTGGCCAACCCTGTCATTGTGCCAAAGAAGGGAGGGAAGGAACGCATGTGTGTCGACTTCACCAACCTCAACAAAGCGTGCTCGCAAGATCCGTTCCCGCTCCCCTACATCGACCAGATCGTCGATTCCACCGCGGAATGCGACCTGTTATGCTTCCTGGATGCCTTCTCTGGGTATCACCAGATCAAGATGGCGGTAGAAGACGTCGAGAAGACAGCCTTCCTAACCCTGTGTGGGGTGTACTGCTACACCTGCATGCCATTCGGGCTGCATAACGCAGGGGCGACCTTTCAGCGGCTCATGCATATCACCTTGGGGCCGCAGCTTGGGAAGAATGTTGAAGCTTACGTCGATGACATCGTGGTAAAATCTCGGGAGGCCAGGACCTTGATACAAGACCTGGAGGAAACCTTCGCGAGCCTCAACGTAGTGAACCTACAGCTCAACCCAGCGAAGTGTGTGTTCGGAGTGCCCTCGGGCAAGCTCTTGGGTTTCCTCGTGTCTCACCGAGGCATCGAGGCTAACTCGGAGAAGGTAAGGCAGTGGAAGACATGAGCCCGCCAAAGACCCTCAGAGAAATGCAGAAGCTCATGGGGCGCGTGACCGCGCTAGGGCGCTTCATCTCCAAGTTGGGGAGCGAGCGCTACCTTTCTTCCAGGTAATAAAGAAAAAGGGGCCCTTCGAGTGGACTGAAGAGGCCGACAAGGCGTTCCAGGATCTCAAGAAATACCTGACCAATCCACCGGTCATGGTGGCTCCGCGCCCTCAAGAGCCCCTAGTGCTTTACCTCGCCGCCACTCCCTACTCCGCCAGCGCAGCCCTGGTGGCAGTCAGAGAGGAGCGTCGAATCAAAACCGCGGCAGCAGCCCGGGACAAGGCGGAACTGGTACGAGGAAGGCCCACAGAAACCGCGACAGTGGCTGAGGAGGATCAGCCGCCGCAGAGGGGCGCACCAAAGGCGGAAGAGGCCCCTCTCCTAGATGGCCAGTCTCGGGAGGCCTCATTGTCTCAAGAGGCGCCATGGTCTCGGAAGGGAGCCACCAGCGCTGACGCACTCCACCCCGTTGAGCACCCAGTGTACTTCGTCAGCACAGTGTTGCGGGATGCAAGGGCGCGGTACCCCATGCCTCAGAAACTCCTCCTCGCGCTACTGGTGGACTCGCGCAAGCTGCGGCACTATTTTCAGGGTCACCCCATCAAGGTCATCTCGTCATACCCCCTGGAGAGAGTGCTCCGGATTCCCAATTCAGCTGGGAGGGTCGCTGAGTGGAACATAGAGCTGCAAGCGTTTCAGCTCGAATTCAGCACGACCAGAGTCATCAAGGGAGTAGCGTTGGCGGATTTTGTGGCAGAATGGACAGAGGCGCCAGGCCTCAAGGCCGACGAGGAACGGTCCCTGTCCCCGGCAAGCCAGGCGCCCGAAGGCTGGGTCATGTACTTCGATGAGGCGTTCTCCAGACATGACGCAGGGGCTGGGGCGGTGCTTATATCGCCCACCCAGGACAAGCTCTATTACGCCGTGCAGCTTTGTTTCTAGCAAGGTGAAAAGGTCTCCAACAACATAGTGGAGTATGAAGGTTTAATAGGGGGCTTGAAGGCCGCAGCTGCCCTGGGGGTGAGACGCCTCACCATCAAGGGCGATTCACAGCTCCTTGTCAATTTCTCCAACAAGGTGTACGAGCCGAAGGATGAGCACATGGAGGCCAACCCTGTAGAGGTCCGCAGGATGGAGAAGCGGTTCTGGGGGTTGGAGTTGCAGCATGTGCCCCGTGGCAACAATCAGGAAGCCGATGACATCGCCAAATGCGCGTCCAGGCGATTACCTCAGGAGCCTGGCGTTTTCGAGGAGCGGCTCTTCAAGCCTTCAGCCTTACCATCATTATCAAACAAGGCTCAGCCCAGGGAGGAGCTCCCTCAGCCACCTGCGTCAGGAGGTCCGGCTTGTGGCCCGGCCTCGGGAGCACGCCTGCTCCTGACGATGGAACCTTATGAGGGATGTTGGATCACGGAGCTCCGGAGCTACTTAACGCAAGGGACCCTGCCGGAGAAGGAGGAGGAAGCAGAGCGAGTGGCGTGCCAGGCCACGTCATACTACATCAAAGATGGAGAGCTCTACCGGAAGCGACCAAACGATGTATCCCTGCGCTGCATCTCCAGGGAGCAAGGGAAGGAACTACTGGAACATATACACGACGGAGACTGCGGACATCATTCATCATCACGGACCCTCATTGGCAAGGCGTTCCGTAGTGGGTTTTATTGGCCCACCGCGCTCAATGACGCCGTCAAACTAGTGAAAGCTTGTGAAGCCAGCCAGTTCCACGCCAAGCAGATCCATCAGCCAGCAGGGGGCTTGCAGATTATCCCCCTTTCATGGCCATTCGCAGTCTGGGGGCTGGACATCTTGGGCCCGTTTCCTCGGGCGCCAGGGGGCTACCGCTACCTTTACGTTGTTGTGGACAAGTTCACCAAGTGGGCCGAAGTAGAGGCTGTCCGCACCATTCCCGCGGGTCCCGCGGTCAAATTCATCAAGGGCGTCGTGAGCTGGTTCGGGGTGCCGAATCACATCATCACGGACAACGGTTCGCAGTTCAGCAGTAACCTCTTCAAAACATACTGTGCTAACCTTGGAACGCAGATACGCTATGCTTTAGTGGCGCAGCCCCAATGCAACGGCCAGGCCGAGCGAGCCAACACGAAGGTCCTGAGGGTCCTCAAGACCAGGACGTTCAAGAAGAAGCTGGAGGCTTGCGGCAGAGGTTGGTACGACGAGCTCCAGTCCGTGCTGTGGTCCATCCGCACCACCGCCACCAAGCCGACTAGAGAGACCCCGTTCTTCCTGGTCTACAGAGCGGAAGTAGTCCTCCCTCACGAGGTCAGACATCACTCCGCGCGGGTCCTGGCGTTCGACGAGGCACAGCAGGATGCCATGCGGGGGATGGACCTCGTGTTGGGGCTGGAGCGTCGCCGGGAAGCCGCGCTGCGAGCAGCGAGGTACCAACAAGCACTGCGGCGATATCACTGCCGCAACATCCGCCCCAGGACTCTTGAGGTAGGAGACCTCGTGCTCAGGCGGGTTCTCTCCAGGGAGGGACTGCACAAGCTCTCTCCCATGTGGGAGGGCCTGTTCAAGGTTGTTCATGTTTCCAGGCCCGGCTCCGCACGCTTGGAGACTCAGGAGGGAGTGCCGGTCCAGAACGCATGGAACATCCAGTACCTTCGGAGGTTCTACCCCTAAAAAGGCTCGGAGCCTGTGAAGCAAGGAGAATGCCTGTGAAGCTATCGCGTTTTGGAAAAGGCTCGGATCCTGTGAAGCGAGGTGAATGCCTGTGAAGCTATCACGTTTTGGAAAAGGGCCGGAGCTTGTGAAGCAAGGCGAATGCTTGTGAAGCTATCGCGTTTTGGAAAAGGCCCGGAGCCTGTGAAGCAAGGCGAATGCTATCGGATCACGGGTTCCAGCAGACCCTTAAGGTTCGAACACTGGGGTGTGCGCGGAGATCACGCCTTCTACCACCCCGTCTCACATAGATCTAAACTACTAAAAGAACCGCACAAGAGACACAAGGTTTATACTGGTTCGGGCCACCATTGCGGTGTAATACCCTACTCTAGTGTGTGGTTGGTGGATTGCCTCCTGGGGCTGGTGATGATGAACAATACAAGGAAGAACAGCCTCGCGAGGGTCTGTTCTTGGCTGGGGTGATGAACTGCTAGGTGGAGTTCAGTCACCTCTCTCTCTCTATCTCTCTCTCTCTACTTTGCTCTCACTTGTTGACCGTCTAGTTGAGATCGAACCGAACGAACGAACCCCCTCTAGTTTACATCGAACCGACCCCCTTTGCTACGTGGGTGGCCGGTCCTATTTATAGCCAAAGGCCCTGGGCCTCTTCCAAAATATTGAGCGGGAAGGGCGCCAACAACTGGCCAATTCGAAGGGGAACATCTAGTACACTTATCCTGACTAAAGTTGGTCTTTGCCTACCAAAGGCTCTGTGGTGACGCCATGCTGGGCTCCATGGTGACCTCCGTCTCGTAGTCATCCTAGTCTTGGTCTCGTTGCACCGAAATGGCAACCTTTGCCTGATGCCTCGGTACTCCGCGGCTGTGCTTGCCCCCTTTGCACCAAAGAGGAAAGAAGGACGCTGCGCGCGCTGGCACCCGCCTGGCGCCCTGAGTCGTTATGGCATGCGTCATGGGCACCTCACGAGGTACCCCGCCTTGATTTCTCCGCCTCCTCGCGAGCCAACCTGAGGAGGCTGCGCCTGAGGATGCACCGTGTCATCCGCCCCGCGAGGCTTGGCCCCTCGGAAGGGTCTTGAGTCTTGTGTTGATGAAGATGGGCCATGCTGGGCCTCCTTTGAGCCACGCCGCAGGCCGCAGGCAGGCAAGTTTGGGGACCCCCGTTCCCAGAACGCCGACAGTAGCCCCCGGGCCCAAGGCGCGCATGGAATTGGCCGTGCTGAGAGGCGAAAGGGCAAGGGCAAAGCGCCGCGGGCCCTAACAGCCTGCGGCCTTGGGTGCCGCGTGGCAGTAGATTGGATGCAAGTGCTTCAGCAACCGTGCAGGTTGGTAAAGGAGCGGCATCTGCCCAAAATTCGCCTTTTGCTTTCTCCGGTCGCTGGTCAGATCCCCTTTCTTGTGCCTTCCCTTTCTTCCTCCAAACTTCTAGATCTGCTCCAGCTGCGCGACCTAGGAAGCCATGGCGCCTCGCCAGCCTCCGGCCGAAGCTTGGTATTCTCCTGCTCTAGACTTGCCGAATGTGTCCAAGGCGGGCCTTGCCCGGCTGCGCCGGATGGCGGTGGCGCAGGGCATCAACGGGACGAAGGTGTTCAAGGCCGGCTCCGCCACCCCTGAGGGCCGAGGGAGCACCTTTTATCCTCTCTTGGTAAGCTCCATTGCTGCGGGCCTGGTGCCTCCCTTCTCCGAGTTCTTCTTCTCTATCCTCCGCCATTACAACTTGCAGGCTCTACATCTCCACCCCAACTCTGTCCTTCTTCTGGCGATCTTCGCTTACTACTGCGAGGCCCACGTAGAGGTGCAGCCTTCGGTGGCCTTGCTGCGCCACTACTTCTCCCTCTGGGTCACCGGCGGCTCTCCTTCTGCGTGCGCGGGCTTCGTCGCGTATGGCGGCACCATTGCCATCTCGAATCCCGGGAAGAGGATTGAGGGCTTCAGGAGCAAGTGGGTCTTGGCAGATGCCGGGCGCATCCACCCTCGGCTGATCTTGCCTGCGGAGCAGCCCGTGAGCTCCAGCAACTTGTGCCGAGCGGAGCTCACGGACCCCCGCGTGAAACTGGTGTTGGAGAAGATGGACGCGGACCTGAGGCCGGCCAGCATGGTGGCGGCGAAGTTGACCAGTGCGTCGCTGCTGAAGGAGTTCCTGGAGCACCAGCTAGCTCTGCTCCGGCGGTACCCTTCTCCAATGTGGAGGCCTCATCCGAGCCCCGAGGCCGTGGACGAAGAGGATGTGACCGCGGTTCTCCAATCTCTGGTCGGGGGCGAGGTGGCAAGGTTGAAGGGCGCTCCCAAGCCCTTGTTCCTTCGCGACGACTGGGAGCAGGTGGTGAAGTCCATGCCTGTTTTTAACGGGGACGGGCTCGTTCCCATGGCAGCTTCTGAAGGACCGGTGGACGTGCCCTCCGGCGACTCCAGCAATGAGGTGGAGGAAGAGGAGCTGGGAGAGGGGCCCGACTCTAGGGCGACCGATGGAGAGTCGAGGGCTCCCCTCCCCCGGTGTAGGTCCCGTACTCTCCGCCTTCCGCCGAACGATGATGATGATGATGACGATGACGTACTGGGTAGCGGGAGCTCGCTCACGATCCCGGAGAGGTGCAGGACCAGGTCGATCCCCCACGCGTCCGTCCTGACTCCGGGGCGAACCGTGGACGCGCCTTCTCCTTGTGAGGTCGACCCTTCCAGCCGGCTGTCAGGCTTCAAGTTGGGCCGGAGGCTGCCTGAGCTCACCGGCGATGACCCGTAAGTGCTTGATCCTTGATCTTTTGTTTCTTGTTCCACCGACGAGGCTTGATGATTGCTTCTCTTGAATAGGCTGGCGCCAGCGGCGAAGAAGCCGAAGGGAGCCCCCGAGGCCCCATCTGCGGCGACACCTCTTCCTGCAGGGGAGGGAGATCATGACGCGCGGGCCTCTCCTGCCCGCTCATCCTTGCGAGGCTTGGCTGAGCTGGCTGGGGCGAGCCCAGCCCCCATGGCTCGAACGACTCCCGAGGCGCCCTCGTCTCACGCCACTGCAACGGCTGTGGAGGTGCAGCGGACTCCCCCTCGGGACACTACGGCCTCGCCGCCGCTACTTTCTCCTCCCGTTCCACCGACCGTTGCTTCCCCAACTCCTCCTGTTGTCTTGGGGCGCACCGATGTTTCTCCGCCTCCTTCTTCCATCTTGGAGCGTGCCGTTGCTGAACTGGACCGGCCCCGGCAAAATCTTCTCGGCGCCGACCCTCGCCTGGTGGCCGGGCGCCTGGAACTGGCTTCGGGGTGGATTCGTTCTGATGCTTCGATTCGGGTGGCGTTGGTTCAGGCCTCAACGGCCTGTGACGGAGAGAGGGAGGCCACCCTCGAGGCGAAGGCTGCCCGAGACGCGGCCCTCGGAGAGGTGGTTGAAGTCCGCGGTCGTTGCAAGGCACTGGAGGACGAGCTGCAAGGCCTGCGGGACCAGCTCGTGAAGGAGGTTCGTCTTCGCCAGGGACAAGAAGAAGGCATGAAGGCTCGCGAGGCGGCCATCGAGGGCCGGGAGGCCAAGCTCAAGAAGCGCCGCGACCGTCTAAGTGCGCCGGGGGAGGAGCTGGAGGCGATGAGGGTCGAGCTGGACAGCAAGGCCAAGGTTCTTGCCGAGGATCGCGTGGCCTTCGCGGACATGGATAAAGATGCCCGCGCTTCGCTGAAGACGCTTTACGAGAGCGGCCTGGACAGCCCGCTAGCTGGTGATGGTCACGGCCCTGCCAAGCTGCTTCCTTTCCTGGTTAAGGCCCTTGGGGACGTCGCCCTTGGCATCGGTCCCACGGCCAAGGCCGAGGCACGCGTCCTGTCTTCTGCTGCGCTGACACGGGTCTTCGCCCACATCTACCTTCGTGATCCCAACGCCGACCTCGAGGGCCTGCTGGAGCCGGTGAGCGGCGAGAGTGGTGCCGCCGCTGTCGGAGCCTTGAAGGGGCGCGCGGAGGCGCTGTTGGGGAAGTTCCGGGCCTTCAGCACCAGGCCAAAGCAAGGCGCTGCCGGCCCTGCTGCTCCATGAGGCAAAGCCACTCCGCACAGCTTCACCGCCGACAAGTGACTTCGTTCCATCCATGTTCTTCTTTCAATTCCTGCACATGTATCACGCCTCGGGGAGGCATTTAAACTTGCGTTTGGTACTAAGACGACAGTATGGGTTGTAATATTTGCTTTTAAATTCCTTGAATTTTATGTTTTTCTTCCCTACTTGCTTGTGTTCTACGCCGGCAGAGCCCGGCCGCACGCGTGCCTCACCCAGCATTAGCCCCGATCGGAAACCAGGACGAGACCAAAGAAGTGAGGGGCTACATGACAAGTTAGGCTCCTGAGTCGCGATGCTCAGGAGTCCCCCTTGGCATGCGAACAACAAGTAGGGAGGCGCGATGTAGGTGTATCTTCCGTTCTACGTTTGCAGAGCCCGGCTCCGCGCGTGTCGGCACTCTGGGAACGGGGGTCCCCAGACTTGCCTGCCTGCGGCCTGTGGCGTGGCTCAAGTGGGGGCCCAGCATGGCCCATCTTCACCAACACAAGACTCAAGACCCTCGCGAGGGGCCATGCCTCGTGAGGAGGACGACACGGCGCATCCTCAGGCACAGCCTCCTCAGGCTGGCTCGCGAGGAGACGGAGATATCAAGGCGGGGTACCTCGCGAGGTGCCAGTGACGCAAGCCATGATGACCGAGGGTGCCAGGCGGGCGCCAGCGCGCGCAGCGTCCTTCTTTCCTCTTTGGTGCAAAGGGGACAAGCGCAGCCGCGGAGTACCGAGGCATCAGGCAAAGGTTGCCATTTCGGTGCAACAAGACCAGGACCAAGTGGACTACGAGACGGAGGTCACCATGGAGCCCAGCACGGTGTCACCGCAGAGTCTTTCTCAGGTGAAGACCACCTTTAGTCAGGATAAGAGTACTTGTTGTCCCCCTTCAAATTAGCCCGCCATTGTTGGCTCCCTTCCCGCTCGATATTTGGGAAGAGGACCAAGGCCTCTATAAATAGGGACCGGCCACCCACGTAGCAAGGGGTTCGTTCGATCAGTGGTGGGTTCGTTCAGTAGTTGGGCTAGCTAGCAAGTAGAGAGAGAGAGAGAGAGAGATGCGGTTGAACTCCTCCCCGCAGTTCATCACCCCTGCCTAGAATAGACCCTCGCGAGGCTGTTCTTCCTTGTATTGTTCATCATGACCAGCCCCAGGTGGCAATCCATCCACCACACACTGGAGAAGGGTATTACACCACAATGGTGGCCCGAACCAGTATAAATCTTGCGTCTCTTGTGTGATGCCTTTAGTAGTTTAGATCTTCGTGAGGTGGGGAGGTTGAGGACGTGATTTCCGCGCGCACCCCAGTGTTCGAACCTTAAGGGTCTGCCAGAACCCGAAATCCGACATTTGGCGCGCCAGGTAGGGGTGCGCCGGAGTTCGTTTTCCACCACTCCATGCCCCGTCACGTCTTCATCACCGTGCCCGGCGACCAGGAGGGCAACCCTGACCCGTGGGCTGCGTGGCCCAAACACACGGAACCGCTCGCCTCGGGCGACCCCGCACCCCAGGCAGCTCGCGGTCCGCAGGGCGCTGTGGGCCGCGGGCGACGCGGACAGACTTCGACAACCCTTACGCCGCGGCAGGCTCGGTCGGCAGCAAGGGCCTCCAATCACGCCGCGACAACGACACCATACACCCGCCGGGAGCAGGCGAACTCGAGGGCAGCGCTCACGGTGGCCCGGGAGCTGCTGCGGTGCAGGCTGCTGGAGGGCGGCCACGATGTGCAGCTGGAGCGAGTGGCAGAGCTCCTGGGCTTCGCCGCCTCGGGGGCTCACCCCTTCTCCACCCAGCTCCCATCTCAAGCATAGAGCGACCCGCACGGGGGCTCCACGCGCGCCCGCGGGCTCCAAGGCTACTCCGACGCCAGTGAAGCTGTCAGCACCGGAGCGGTGGCGGCGCTGCCCCCGCCCCCGGCCCGCGAAGGAGAGGGACTCGACGCGACCCGTGGCCCCGGAGGGAGGCCGCGTTGCCACCCCGTAGCAGGCAAGACAGGTGGGGCCGCATGGCATGCGGGGCATCATGGCATGGCATACGGGATGACGGCGAAGGAAGAGTACGTGCCCCTCATGATGGACCAAGGACACCCTCACGAGGACGGACAAGGCTCGCTCCTCGGCCCGGGCTGGGGGGACGAGGCAATGGAAGCCGAGCCCTTCCAGGAGCTCCGGGACGAGCCCGCTGGCCACGCTGGAGGCAGCGATCACCGGGTGCCACTAACTCTTCAGGGGCAGGTATACGCTAATCATGGATCGCAGGAGGTGTAGGTCGCCGCAGCGAGCGGCTGCCCCGCTCCTACAGTCTCCCACCCCCCAGGAGGAGGGTGCAGGGGGCTGCAGGGGAGGGGCCGGGATCCAACATCACCACCGCAGCGTTCGGCGCAAGGCGTTCTCAGGAGGTAGGCCCTCTGCTGGGGAGGTGCCTCAGGGCCTGCCCCTGGCAGAGGACCCGTGGTTGTTGGGGGAACCGCTGGCGACCTCTCTACTCCATCGGGCGGCGTCCTGGGTTCCGGTCGTTGCTGATGGCACTAGAATGTGGCGCAAGGCGGGGCCCTCGTCTGGCGATTTGAAGCAAGGCGAGTACGTGTGAAGAAGGCCCAGTGCCTGTGAAGCTCGCCGCCCCATGACACTCTCACGTAATAATGAGTGGGGCTGTACACGCCCCGGAGTCTCAGGGGTGCCGGCCTCAGGCCCTGGGGCTCCCTCCCACGCCCAGTGGACAGCACTTAGCTCCGCGCTGGTGAGAAGACATCCAGGACTAGATTAGGTGCCGGACGCGGCCTTTTGTCTGCCTTTTGTTGCCCTTCCCTTTAGTTGTAGCTTTTCTCTTGCTGGATTTAAGTTGGATTCGAATTTGAGATTTGCGTGTGTTCGGGGAAGGGGTGCTTGTTCTCGCTCGAGCTATTTCTCGCGTTCTGGTTGCCGCTTCGTCACATCTGCCTCCCCTCACGAGCCCCTCGCGAGTCGGGTAAGGCCTGGCTCATGCGCAGCCCAGACTGCCACCGTTACTCCCTCTCGGGATGATTTTCGGATGCCTGCGGAGGTTGTCCTATTTGGAAAAGGCCCAGAGCCTATGAAGCAAGGCGAGTGCCTGTGAAGCTCTCGCGCTAAGGAAAAGGCCCAGAGCCTGTGAAGCAAGGCGAGTGCCTGTGAAGCTCTCGCGCTAAGGAAAAGGCCCAGAGCCTGTGAAGCAAGGCGAGTGCCTGTGAAGCTCTCGCGCTCAAGGAAAAGGCCCAGAGCCTGTGAAGCATGGCGAGTGCCTGTGAAGCTCTCACGCTCAAGGAAAAGGCCCAGAGCCTGTGAAGCAAGGCGAGTGCCTGTGAAGCCCTCGCGCTAAGGAGAAGGTCCAGAGCCTGTGAAGCAAGGCGAGTGCCTGTGAAGCTCTCGTGCTTGAGGAAAAGGCCCAGAGCCTGTGAAGCAAGGCGAGCGCCTGTGAGGCTCTCGCGCTCGAGGAAAAGGCCCTGAGCCTGTGAAGCGAGGCGAGTGCCTGTGAAGTCATTGCGCTCGGGAGACGGCCCAGAGCCTGTGGAGAAGGCCAACGCGTGAGAAGTTTCTCATCAGCGACGATCTCACATCCTGAGGACCCAACTAGAAAGCGCCCAAGGCATCGCGCCCTCCTGCAGGCCGCCTCAGAACCAGCGCGGGGCAAAGGTAAACCAGCCCACCGTCAGGCATGAGCACAATTTGATTACTACTGATATAATAGACACATGTTTTACATGAGGGCCTTCCCCTCCCAAAATGCTCTCACAAGCCACCAGGTCAAAAGCCTGAGTTCTATTCATGCAGGGTGAAAAAGACACGAGCAATACGCACTCAGTTGGACCAATCCCCCAATGCGTCCCCGGAGGCACCTCCTGAGCCTTCGCCGGAGTCACCGAGCTCGTCATCGCCGCCTGCGTCGCTGCCGGCGGCGTCAGGGCCGCTTGTCGCGCCGTCCTCGTCAGCACCCATGACCACGTCGCTGTCGTCCGAAGCGAAGGCCCTGACAAGGGCGTCCACGTTATCCTCCACCCAGCGCGCCAAGTCATCTCAGATGGCCTGGGAGACTGGGGCGATGACAACGTCAAAATCGAAGCGGGGATTCATGTTCTGGAGATGGCTGAAGACACGGGAAGAGGCGTGCTTGAGCAAGGCTTGGCTCCTCTCCTCCACCAACCTGTCGGCCCTGACCGACCATGCCTCCAGCTGCGTCACCACGGCGGTGAAGAACTACAAGTTACCGGCATAATTGATCGTGTGTGGTTCGCCGACGGACGCCTCGCAGATGTTGCCTAAGGCCACGTTAGCCCTCTCCCTGAGCGTGGTGAGCATGGGGCCATGCGCGTGCTCCAGGATTCGCTGCTGGTGTATTTCGTCGGCGTTCTGGCGCTCAACGGCCTCGGCCTCTTCCATCCGCTGGCGAAGATGGAGCACCTCGGCTTGAGAGGCGGCCAGCTCCTTTTGCGTTGCCTCAAGGGCGGCCCGGGAGGTGTCGGCCAGCCGCGTCGCCTCGTCCCGTTGGGCCCTCAGGGCTGCGGTTCTGCCTTCGGCTTCGACCCGGATCATCCCCAGCTTCCCCTCGAACTCATGCTCGAGGCCTAGGCGCGCCGTCGCTACCCGACGGCAGACCTCCTCCAAGACACGCTCTTCCCGCGCAGCTACATCGTCTTCTGCCTGCCTCACTAGGCGCTCCCTTGTCTCTAACCGCTCGTACTCGCAAGTGCGTTCAGCGACTTCCAGCGCCAACGCTTCCTCGCGCTTCCGAAGCTCAACTGGGTCATCGAAAGCCACCTCCATCGATGCGAGGGCTGCCTCGCACAGCTCTGCTTGCTCCTCCAGCGAGTGGCATCGGGCCAGGAGGTCGTGAGCCCGCTCCTCCACTGCCTCTCGCCACCCGTCAGCTCTCCGGGCCTTCTCGATGGCCTGGGAGCGGGCCACTCGAGAGGCCTCCAGCAACGCCTTCGCCTCTTCATCATCAAGGTCACGTTGGCGGTGCGCGAGGGTGACAGTGGCCTCCAGCTCGCGCCTCCCTACGGCCAGGCGCAGGCCCTCGGCCTCCAGGCGAGCATCTTCAGCGGCAAGCTCTTCCCCAAGCAAGTCCACCGCGTCGGCCGCTCGTCGAAGGAACCCTTGGCGGCGAGTGCGGCGCTCCCGGGCGCGCTCAAGCACACCTTCCACGCCATCATCCGCCCCAAGCAAGCGCCGGGGGCTGCGAGTCATCATTCCTCCTCCGGGCAGGGGGCTGGGGGCTGGCGCCCTCGCGACGGCCGGACGCGCCACACCAGAAGCCCGACCAAGGGCCAGCCCGCCTCTAGATGAGGAGCGTAGGAGGCGCCTCAACTAGTCCCAGTCCAAGACCAGACGGGAGGCACCCGATAGACTGGCTATCCCCTGAGAAGGCCCGCAAAGGAGAAGCGCAGGGAATGAAGGGCCGTGGCGCACCTCGGGATGATCCCCCCCCCCCCATCAGACGCCCTCACCACGAGGGCAGAGCTACTCGGAGCGCTTGATGATGGCGGGGGAGGCAAAGCCAAGGGAGGTGGTACCTCGGCGACTTCCGTGATCTCAGTTGGCAGGGGCCTGCAGAGCAAGGATCAGCGAAAGCAACAAGAGGATCGGGGGTCAGAGAGGAAAAAGACTTACTCGTCAGTGGCGAAGTACTTCCTGCGCTTCAACACGCGACAAGGGGAGTCATCACCCATAGCCTCCCTCTTCCTCCGGAGGGCCTCGAAGTCCACGCGGAAGCGGCCCAAGAGAAGAGCGCAAGGATCAACCTGCCGCGAGGACGAAGCACCAAAACGGTCCGCGTCGGGAGCACCCGCCTCGCGCGTGCCATCCAAGGCCTCAGCCCCGGGCGCTGGAGGCGGCTGCCTGCCACCTTCAGCCGCAGCGGTACGGGCCTCAGGAGCTATCCCCTCGCTAGCGGCACCGGGCGCTGCCACCTCCTCAGGAGCTCCCTCGGCCTCAGGCGCTTCCTGCCTCCCTGCTCCGCCACTTGAGGAGGAGGAGTCGCCTTGGCCGATTGGGAGGGGAGTCACCACTACAGGGTTCTCGCGAGGTCCTTGGAGGCCGGCGGGGCGCAGCCCCCACTCATCGAAGACGGGCATCTGCTTCACAAAGTCAGCCCTGCTCTGGCAGAGATACAGCAAGGCCCCTCCCTGCCGGATGTTGCCAGGATTGGGGTCCCCGGCCAAGGTCAAGAGCGCCGACTTCAGCGCCGCAGGAGCCAGGTCTTCTTCTTGGAGCCTCATGTCGTCCTCGCGCCCCCGGAAGGCCCACATTCGGCGAGAGTGGCGCTGTAGGGGAGCGACGCGACACAATAGAAACTCCTTCACCACTTTGGGCGCTGTCACGCCGAGTTTCCTCAGGAACGTGAAGCGGGTCCAGACGAAGACAATCCGAGGGTTCTTCAGCGTCTCCTGACCCCAACCCGAATTGGGGACAGCAGGGGAGGCCGGCTCCAATAGCAGGGGGCTGGGCACCCCTGCGTCCACGTACAACCACCGCTCGCGGAACCCGGCCGCGGGCTGGGGAAGTTTGAAGTCAATTCCGGATGCCTCGGTCTCAGGCTTGGCAACAAAGCTCGCGCATTCCTAGTGCTGGGAGGGATCGACAAGACGCAGCAAGAAGAAGTGGCGCAGCAAGGCAACCAAAGGAGGGATGCCCACCATGGCTTCGCAAACGAAGGCGAAGACTGAAAGGAGGGTGATGGACTCAGGACTTAGATGCATCAAGTGGATCTGATAGTGGGAAAGCACGACATTGAAGAAATCGGAGAAGGGGGGAACCAGACCCGCCCACAAGGCGTCGGTAAAACATGGGACCTCGGTTGCGGTCCTATCAATGGAGAAGCGGGACGTGGGACAGGCAGTCGTCCTCCCGCACTCGTTGAAGACGGTGGCCAGGGCAAAGCTGTCCCTGCCCAGGCACTCTTGGTTGAGCACAGTCGACCGGCCGACGACGGGGGCCACCATTGGCGGCGCACAAGACGAAGGCATGGGTTTCTCCCCTCTCTCCTTCCTCGTCGGAGTCATGGCGATGGGAAAGAGGGGGAGGATTCGAGATTGGATTGAAGGCGGGAGCAGGCGTCCGAAAGAAGGAAGAACAGGGGACGCCCGAGCAACAGGAAGGGGAGCAGCTATGTACAACTACCAGTCCGCCTAGCAAGGCGCACAATAAGGAAGCGTGGGGGAACGGTGCCGCCCACGTCCCATCAACCGCCACGCGGCGCCCAAGGCCGTAGGCTGTTAGGGCCCGCGGCGCTTCACCCTTGCCCTTTCGCCTCTCGGCACGGCCATGTCCGTGCGCGCCTTGGGCCCGGGGGCTACTGTCGGCGTTCTGGGAACGGGGGACCCCAGACTTGCCTGCCTGCGGCCTGCGGCGTGGCTCAAGTGGGGGCCGAGCATGGCCCATCTTCACCAACACAAGACTCAAGACCCTCGCGAGGGGCCAAGCCTCGCGAGGCGGATGACA
The DNA here is from genome assembly GCA_034509565.1 of Triticum monococcum. Lineage (NCBI taxonomy): Eukaryota > Viridiplantae > Streptophyta > Magnoliopsida > Poales > Poaceae > Triticum > Triticum monococcum. The sequence goes on from CM067847.1 coordinate 579,310,477, forward strand.
CTGCGCATCCTCAGGCACAGCCTCCTCAGGCTGGCTTGCGAGGAGACGGAGATATCAAGGCGGGGTACCTCACGAGGTGCCAGTGACGCAAGCCATGACGACCGAGGGTGCCAGGCGGGCGCCAGTGCGCGTAGTGTCCTTCTTTCCTCGTTTGTGCAAAGGGGCAAGCGCAGCCGCGGAGTACCGAGGCATCAGGCAAAGGTTGCTATTTCGGTGCAACAAGACCAGGACCAAGCAGACTACGAGACGGAGGTCACCATGGAGCCTAGCACGGCGTCACCGCAGAGTCTTTCGTAGGCGAAGACCACCTTTAGTCAGGATAAGAGTACTTGCTGTCCCCCTTCAAATTAGACCGTCATTGTTGGCTCCCTTCCGGCTTGATATTTGGGAAGAGGACCAGGGCCTCTATAAATAGGGACCGGCCACCCACGTAGCAGGGGGTTCGTTCGATCAGTGGTGGGTTCGTTCAGTAGTTGGGCTAGCTAGCAAGTAGAGAGAGAGAGAGGCGGTTGAACTCCTCCCAGCAGTTCATCACCCCTGCCAAGAACAGATCCTCGCGAGGCTGTTCTTCCTTGTATTGTTCATCATCACCAGCCCCAGGAGGCAATCCATCCACCACACACTGGAGTAGGGTATTACACCACAATGGTGGCTCGAACCAGTATAAATCTTGCGTCTCTTGTGTGATTCCTTTAGTAGTTTAGATCTTCATGAGATGGGGAGGTTGAGGATGTGATTTCCGCACGCACCCCAGTGTTCGAACCTTAAGGGTCTGCCGGAACCCGAAATCCGACAGCGCGTACCTCACCCAGCATAGCCTTTCGGAACTAAGGAGTGAGGGGCTACGGAGCCAGTTAGGCTCCTGAGTCGCGATGCTCAGGAGCCCCCCTTGACGTGCAAACAGCGAGTGATGAGGTGGAATGTAGGCGGGGCTACCGTTCTACGTCTGCAGAGCCAGGCCCCGCGCGTACCTCACCCAGCATAGCCTTTCGTAAATAAGGAGTGAGGGGCTACGGGACCAGTTAGGCCCCTGAGTCGCGATGCTCAGGGGTCCCCCTTGACGCCCAAACGGCCTTCATACCTTGGCTCTACTCAGGGAGAGACGCGCGACGAACCAGGCCCGAGGGGCCTGGCTGGGCGGCGTACGTCTGGGCGTGACCCACTCGTAGCCCCCGTGCCTAGCCCCCTCGCGCGGCACTCCCGAGGGGAGGCGTTGCGATGAGGCCAGCCACTGAGCTCTGGGCTCCCTGAGGTTAATGCGGCCCGGAGGCCACCCCCAGTTGTTTATCACCAGCGGGGAGCATAGCGCTTCCGTATGTGTACGGGCATAGCCGCTCCTCGGCAGTGTCGTCAGCCAGTGCGGAGCATGGTGCTTCCACTGGTATGTGGGAGGGGGCTCCCCTCCGGGAGGAGCCCCCGGGGCATGTACAGCCCCACCCTGACACGTGGCCGGCACGGTAGGGCTAGGTGAGGTGTATCTGGGCACCCGTGAGCCAGCGTGAGACTCACGAGGCCCTACCTCTAGGCGGGTTGCGCCTGGCACTGGGCCGTATCTTGAGATGTGTCCCTGCAAAATTTGGTTAGATGCTGGTACTCTACGTCCTCGGGTCCCGGCCCTGGAGCTTGTCGCAGCCGTCGCTGGTATGCCAGGCCGCGATGCCGTGGACAAGGCCAGAGGGTGAGGGCTGGAGAGCCAGTAAGAGCCCTGAGTCACGATGCTCAGGCACCCCCCCTTTAACGTGCAAGTGGCTGACAAGGAGAAGAAGGGATGCCGCGGACAGGCATCAAGCACCCAAGCGTGATAGGCGAATGCATAATTGGAAATAAACGCAAGGGAGATACATGTCGCTGGGCCTAGCCCGAGCGGCTTGGGGATGATGCAGCCCGAGGGGCGCCCCCAACAAGGCAAACTAACGACCGAAAAATAAAAGGGGATACATGCCGCAGGGACGGACCCACGCGGCCTGGGAGTGATGCAACCCTGGGAGGGCGCCCCGAGCTGGGAATGAAGCTTGAAAGATGTCACCTGAGGATGTCGTCGGCGAAGTGGCGTTGGTGCAGCAAACTCGGAGGGCTGCGGAAGCCGATCCTCACGAGCCCCCAGACCCCGGGGCCTCGGGAGGCTCCGGAGGCACTGGTGGCTCCTCGCGAGTTGTCTTCATCTCCGCCAGGGCCGCAGAATGCCTGTCTTCCCGAGCCTCCATGATGCCCCTCATGAGGCGCTGGTATGCCGCAGCCATGCTCGGCAGGCCGCAAGGCATGCGAACATAGCTGTGGGGTGGACCCCTGCAGCGCCCCACTCGCGAGGGCCAGAGACACTCCGTCGTGGCGATCTGCTTGAGCCCTGGTACGTCGATGCAGACGCGCAGCCCACCATCCTCGCCTGGATGTGGGGCCACAGCTGGTAGACGGCGGCAACCTCTCCTGATCCTTGACTCCTGTAGTTCTTGAATGGCCTTGTCAACGAACTCCTGTTGGTCTGACCTTCCTTGCTTGGTTCCTTCTCGGGGGAAACGTGCTTCGAAGCACACCTCCACAAGGTGCCCAAGCGCCTACCTCGTGACCCTGGCTAGGTCGGTGGCCCTCCAGGTGAGAGCCCCCGAGCCCTGCCTGAGGAGGGCGCCGGGCGCGCTTTCCTATGCGATGGATGGGGGGTCCCCCTGGGCTGACACGGGCCCTGAAGGGCCTGCCTCCTGAGGGGCTGAGCCTGACGACGTGTTCTTCTTCTTGGGGGTGGTCTCAGGAAGCCTCCTGCTTCCGCGATCTGGGTCTTCTAGCGACGCGGCCTGATAGGCTCGCTCCAGGGAACACACTGCATCCTTCTCTTCACAAGGCACCGTGATGACGCCGCCACTTCCTGGCATCTTGAGGACGTTGTAGCCGTGGTGAGTCACGGCCATGAACTTGGCCAGAGCTGGGTATCCGAGGATGGCGTTGTATGGCAGGCGGATGTGGGCGACGTCGAAGTCGATGAGCTCGGTGCGGTAGTTGCTGCGGGCCCCGAAGGTGACAGGGAGGCGGACCTTCCCGATCGGGACTGTGGAACCATCGGTGACTCCGGAGAAAGGCTTGGTTGGCTGAAGCTGGTCATATGGCACTTGGAGGTTGTTGAATGTTTCCACGGACAGGACGTTGAGCCCTACCCCTCCGTCGATGAGGGTCTTGGTGACCAGCACGTTGCTGATGACTTGGGAGCAAAGCATCGGGAGGACTCCGGCCGTGGCCGCGCACTTGAGCTGGTCTGCTGAGCTGAATGTGATGGCGCACGCCGACCACCTGAGGGGGTGCGTTGGTTCGAGCTTGGGTAGAACTGCATTCACTTCGCGGGCAAACTGCTTGAAGATATGTTGAGAGGCTGGGGCTTGATCTCTGCCCAGGATGCAGGCGATTGCGCGCGGCTCCTGGAAGCCCCCAGCCCCCTCGTCTTGATGGCGGTCTTCGTTCCTCCTTGGCTGAGGCGGCAGCGGAGGTAGGCCTGCATTGCCATGAGGGCGATCCTCACGAGGCTGATCCCTCCAATCCCCCTCGTGAGGCAGGTCCCGCCAGCGGTCCTCGTGAGGTTGGTTGCGCCACCCCTGGCGCGGGCCGCGATCTTCCCAGCATCCTGGGTTTCTTCCTCCTCCTCGGCCATAGCCCCGGTCAGCACGGTCAGGGCGACGGCCGATCCTTCCTTCTTGCATGGCGCAGAGTTCCTGACATTCGTTGGTGTTGTGGGTATGGAGGTCGTGGTACACACAGTACCGGCTGCCCCTGGAGGGTTCGGGCAGATCCTTGCCCTGCTTGGTGTCTGGTTCTCCTGCGAGTACGGCAGCCTCCTTGCGCTTCACGTCCTTAGCCTTGGGCTTCTTCTCTTCTGGGTCCGCGGCAGGTAGCTCGAGGAGGGAGAGACGCCCCTCCTCAGCCCTAGCGCACTTGGTCGCCAAGTTGAACAGCTCCAGGGAGGTGCAGAGGTCTTCATGCATCGCCAGCTCCTCCTTCATCTTGACGTCGCGCACGCCATCGGAGAAGGCCGAGATGATGGCTTCGTCGGACACCTTGGGGATCTTGAGGCACGCACTATTGAAGCGCTGGAAGTACTTTTGTAGGGTCTCCCCAGGTTGTTGCTTGATGCGGCGCATGTCGCTCACAGCGGGTGGCCGGTCGCGAGTACCTTGGAAGTTGGCGATGAAGCGGGTGCGCATCTGGTCCCATGAAGAGATCGTGCCTAGAGCCAGATTCAGGAGCCAGGTGCGAGCTCCTTCCTTGAGCGCCATGGGGAACCAGTTCGCCATGACCTTTTCATCCCCGCTGGCAGCCTCGATGCCCAGCTCATAGAGCTGGAGGAACTCTGCGGGATCAGTTGTGCCGTCATACCGAGGAGGCAGGTCTGGCTTGAACTTGCCGGGCCACGCAATGCTACGCAGCTCGGTGGTGTAGCCGCGGCAGCCGGCGGTTGCCACGAAAGGCTTCGGCTAGTGGAGAGCTTGGTCTTGAGGGTCCCCACGTGCTGCAGCTAGGAGCAGAGCGGGGTCTTGGCATGCCGGAGCTGGAGCAGGGTCGCGGCGTGCCGGAACAGGGAGCGCCCGGGAAGCTCCTTGCGGGTGAGGGACTTCTTGGCAGCTCCGTTCTAGTTGCTTTGGCACCTGACGGAGCGGGTTCCGCCCAGGGTCCACGCGCCTTGGAGCCATGGCATCTTCTGGGACAGGAGGCGGCTGGTGCGCCTCTGGAGCTTCGTTGCCCGCGCGGGGCGGGTGTGGCGCAGAGGAACGGACGGCGCGAAAGAGCCCCCCACGGCGCGGACAAGCTCGGCGACGCAGTCGAGCCACTCTTCGTAGACGTCGTCGATGGGGTGGTAGCGCAGGAGCTCGTTTGCCACGAGGAGTGCAGCTCGAGCCTCCAAGGGTGCGCGGAGCGCACGGGACGAAGAGCCAGCTGGTGCGAGCGATGGAGTAGCGGTGCGGCCGTCTTGCCGCACGGATGGATGCTGAGACGACGCTTGCTGCTCGCCCCCCGCCGGGCCGGTGGCGGCGTTGACGGCGGGTGACGGGGAACGGCGAGGACGCCCACCTACGGGGGCCGTCTGGGCGACACGAGAAGCGATGGCGGCCCGGCGCTCGGCGCGGGCCCGGCGAGCGTCGGACATGGATGGGACGGTCGGAGGAGAGCGGAGTGGTGGAAGACAGATTCCGACACACCCCTACCTTGTGCACCAAATGTCGGATCATGGGTTCCGGCAGACCCTTAAGGTTCGAACACTGGGGTGTGCGCGGAGATCACGCCTTCTACCTCCCCGTCTCACATAGATCTAAACTACTAAAAGAACCGCACAAAAGACACAAGGTTTATACTGGTTCGGGCCACCATTGCGGTGTAATACCCTACTCTAGTGTGTGGTTGGTGGATTGCCTCCTGGGGCTGATGATGACGAACAATACAAGGAAGAACACCCTCGCGAGGGTCTGTTCTTGGCTGGGGTGATGAACTGCTAGGTGGAGTTCAGTCACCTCTCTCTCTCTCTATCTCTCTCTCTACTTTGCTCTCAATTGTTGACCGTCTAGTTAAGATCGAACCGAATGAACGAACCCCCTCTAGTTTAGATCGAACCGACCCCCTTTGCTACGTGGGTGGCCGGTCCTATTTATAGGCAAAGGCCCTGGGCCTCTTCCCAAATATTGAGCGGGAAGGGCGCCAACAATTGGCCAATTCGAAGGGGAACATCTATTACACTTATCCTGACTAAAGTTGGTCTTCGCCTGCCAAAGGCTCTGTGGTGACGCCGTGCTGGGCTCCATGGTGACCTCCATCTCATAGTCATCCTGGTCTTGGTGTCGTTGCACCGAAATGGCAACCTTTGCCTGATGCCTCGGTACTCCGCGGCTGCGCTTGCCCCCTTTGCACCAAAGAGGAAAGAAGGACGCTGCGCGCGCTCGCGCCCGCCTGGCGCCCTGAATCGTCATGGCTTGCTTCATGGGCACCTCGTGAGGTACCCCGCCTTTATTTCTCCGCCTCCTCGCGAGCCAGCCTGAGGAGGCTGCACCTGAGGATGCGCCGTGTCGTCCGCCCCACGAGGCTTGGCCCCTCGCGAGGGTCTTGAGTCTTGTGTTGATGAAGATGGGCCATGCTGGGCCTCCTTTGAGCCACGCCGCAGGCCGCAGGCAGGCAAGTCTGGGGACCCCCGTTCCCAGAACACTGACAAATGCCTGTGAAGCTATCGCGTTTTGGAAAAGGCCCGGAGCCTGTCAAGAAGGCCAACGCCTGTGAAGCTCGCCGCCCGTGATACTCTCACGTAATAATGAGTTGGGGTTGTACACGCACCAGAGTCTCAGGAGCGCCGGCCTCAGGCCCTGGGGCTCCCTCCCACGCTTAGTGGCAGCACTTAGCTCCGCGCTGGTGAGAAGACGTCGAATACTAGACTAGGTGCCGGGCGAGGCTTTTCATTTGCTTTCCGCAGTTGGCTTATTCCTCTTCATTTGAAGTTCTATTGAAGTTGTTGCCGTCTTTGGCTTGCAGTTCTTCGGCTTTTCACTCTCCTGCCTCGATTTCTCTTATGCAAGGCCTCGCAAGGGGGGGAGCCGAGCGCCCTCGCAAGTGTTCCTATCCTAGTCATTCAAAGGGTTCACGAACTAGGCCCCTTGCAGGAGCACACCTCTAGTCCGTGCCCCTCGGGCACCGCGACACAAGCATAGGGCCTGGGTCGGTCGCCCCCACGGCCGAGGCCGGGATCTATCCACGCGCGGGCACATAGCCGGGAGGTACGATAAAGAAAGCAAAACGATGATTAACTGCAATAACCCATACACGCCCTCGCGGGGCTCCACACTACTGTCCTTTCTGCGCAGGAAAAAGGAAAGAAAGAACGAATCTGGTGCGGCTCGCCTCACACCGGCCCGCAGGGAAGCCCGAGCTGCCTCCGGAGCTCAGGCTGACTCCTTCTCGCGCTTCACCAGGGCGCGGCGGCGGGCGGACACGCTACCACCTCCCAAGCAGATACGATGGCGTGTAGGCTGACCGCGGCCACCGCTAGAAGAGTCGACGCCTGAAGAAGAATCGGAGAAGCTTGAGGAACCCTGAGCGCCGCCAGCTGCGCGAGCGCTGCCCTCTTCATCATCGCCGGGGCCGGGTTCCCAGCTGCGGTCGTCGCCCTCGGGGCAACACCCTGCGCGGCGACCATCTTCCCCAAACACCCTCACGTAGAGGGTGGCGTCGCCGTCGAACTTGAAGTGTAGGGTGCACCGATGACCCGGGCCACGCACGCGGGCGAACGACTGCCAACCGCGGGCCAGGGCCAGACTCCTGGGTGCGGAGGCCTCCAGTGAAACCCAAGAGGCCCGGCTGCAGAAGCCGTCGGCCTGAAGCCAGAGGCCGCCCGAGGCGCCGGCCGGGAGCTCGCCAACGAGGAAGCGAGGAAGTGGAAGCCGGGTGCTGGTCGGTTCCGCCGACCACATGACGAACTCCGGCAGCACCTCAGTAGCGCGAAAGCGCGACATGGGGGGACGCGCAGCCGGAGCACACCCCCCTGTCGCAGCAATCCACCCGCCACCGTGCTGGAAAGCGTCTCCGCGGCCGCGGGGAGCTGCCGTGGTGGCCACAGGATGTTTGCGGGGGCGCCCTCGGCCGCGCTTGGTCGGGGGAGAAGCATGCTCAACCTGGCAAGCCTTCCCCTTCTCCGCGGCCGAGAACCTCCTCGACGGGGCCATGAAGAAGAAGGAGAAGCAAGGGGAGATGAACTGGAAGGGCGCGCGCCGTTCCGTACTTATAGCTGGCGAAGGCCAACCGCCAACCTCCACGATCGCAGGTAATCATGACCCGTTTTGCATTCAGGGACTTGTCCAATCCGCGCAGTTGCCAAGGCGCCATGGGGAAGTGGAGAAGCCCACGTCCAATCAACCGCCACACGGCGCCCAAGGCCGCAGGCTATTAGGGCCCGTGGCGCTTCACTCTTGCCCTTCCGCCTCCCTGCACGGCCAAGTACGGGCGCGCCTTGGGCCCGGGGGCTACTGTCAGTGTTCTGGGAACGGGGGTCCCCAGACTTGCCTGCCTGCGGCCTGTGGCGTGGCTCAAAAGGGGGGCCCAGCATGGCCCATCTTCACCAAAACATACTCAAGACCCTCGTGAGGGGCCAAGCCTCACGGGGCGGATGACGCGGAGCTTCCTCAAGCACGGCCTCGTCAGGCTGGCTCACGAGGAGGCAGAGAAATCAAGGCGGGGTACCTCGCGAGGTGCCCATGACGCAAGCCATGACGACCAAGGGCGCCAGGCGGGCGCCAGCCCGCGCAGCGTCCTCCTTTCCTCTTTGGTGCAAAGGGGGCAAGCGCAGCCGCAGAGTACCGAGGCATCAGGCAAAGGTTGCCATTTCGGTGCAACGAGACCAAGACCAGGAGGACTACGAGACGGAGGTCACCGTGGAGCCCAAGACGACGTCATCACTAGAGCTTTGCGCAGGCGACGACTACTTTTGTCAGGATAGTTGATACTTGTTGTCCCCCTTCAAATTAGCCCGCCATTGTTGGCTCCCTTCCCGCTCGATATTTGGGAAGAGGACCAGGGCCTCTATAAATAGGACCAGCCACCCACAAAGCAAGGGGGTTGGGAGGTTGGAAGGAAGAGGCTCGTTAGAGGGGGTTCAATCAGTCCGTCGGTTGGAAGCAGAGAGAGAGAGTGAGAGAGAAAGGTGACTGAACTCCATCCAGCAGTTCATCACCCCTGTCAAGAACAGACCCTCGCGAGGCTGTTCTTCCTTGTATTGTTCATCATCAACAGCCCAAGAGGCAATCCACCACACCACACTCTTGAGTAGGGTATTACCCCACAATGGTGGCCCGAACCAGTATAAACCATGTGTCTCTTGTGTTGTTCTTTCCATAGTTTAGATCCTAGCAAGGCGGAGCGGCGCAGGTACGTACGAGGCAAAATCTCCGCGCGCACCCCATTGTTCGAACCTCAAGGGTCTGCCGGAAGCCGAAATCCGACAGGCTCGAATCCATCGAAGATCAAGTCTCCGCGGATGTCGGCCGTGTAGTTTAAGCTTCCAAACCTGACCTGGTGGCCAGGGGCGTAACTCTCGACCTTCTCCAAATGGTCAAGCGAGTTGGCCCGCATGCGAAGCCGCCGAATACAAAGATCTGTCCGGTTAGAAAAGTCTCACCCTGGACTGCATCGCTATCGATGATCGAAGGAGCCATCAAGCCTAATGATGACGACACAGAGGAACTCTCAATGAAAGCACCAATGTCGGTGTCAAAACCGGCGGATCTCGGGTAGGGGGTCCCGAACTATGCATCTAGGCGGATGGTAACAGGAGGCAGGGGACACGATGTTTACCCAGGTTCGGGCCCTCTTGATGGAGGTAATACCCTACGTCCTGCTTGATTGTTCTTGATAATATGAGTAGTATAAGAGTTGATCTACCATGGGATCGAAGAGGCTAAACCCTAGAAGCTAGCCTATGGTATGATTGTTGTTGTTCGTCCTACGGACTAAACCCTCCGGTTTATATAGACACCGGAGGGGGCTAGGGTTACACAGAGTCGGTTACAAGGAAGGACATCTACATATCTGTATTGCCAAGCTTGCCTTCCACGCCAAGGAGAGTCCCATCCGGACACGGGATGAAGTCTTCAATCTTGTATCTTTATAGTCCAACAGTCTGGCCAAAGGATATAATCCGGCTGTCCGGATACCCCCTAATCGAGGACTCCCTCAGGATCCATGTATGAGAACAAAGTGTGGACTTTGGCTGACTTGCCCGATGATCAGCAAGCAATTGAGAATAAATGGATCTTCAAGAAGAAGACTGACAATGACGGTAATATTACTGTCTATAAAGCTCGACTTGTTGTGAAAGGTTTTCGACAACTTCAAGGGATTGACTACGATGAGACCTTCTCACCCATAGCGATGCTTAAGTCTGTCCGAATCATGTTAGTAATTGCCGCATTTTATGGATGTCAAAACTGCATTCCTGAATGGATTTCTGGAAGAAGAGTTGTATATGATGCAACCGGAAGGTTTTGTCGATCCAAAGGGAGCTAACAAAGTGTGCAAGCTCCAGCGATCCATTTATGGACTGGTGCAAGCCTCTCGGAGTTGGAATAAATTCTTTGATAGTGTGATCAAAGCATTTGGTTTTGTACAGACTTTTGGAGAAGCATGTATTTACAATAAAGTGAGTGGGAGCTCTGTAGCATTTCTGATATTATATGTGGATGACATATTGTTTATTGGAAATGATATAGAATTTCTGGATAACATAAAGGGATACTTGAGAGTTTTTCAATGAAAGACCTCGGTGAAGCTGCTTATATATTGGGCATCAAGATCTATAGACATAGATCAAGACGCTTAATTGGACTTTCAGAAAGCACATACCTTGACAAAAATTTGAAGAAGTTCAAAATGGATCAAGCAAAGAAAGGGTTCTTGCCTGTGTTACAAGGTGTGAAGTTGAGTAAGACTCAATGCCTGACCACAGCAGAAGATAGAGAGAAAATGAAAGATGTTCCCTATGCTTCAGCCATAGGCTCTATCATGTATGCAATGCTGTGTACCAGACCTGATGTGTGCCTTGCTATAAGTCTAGCAGGGAGGTACCAAAGTAATCCAGGAATGGATCACTAGACAGCGGTCAAGAACATCCTAAAATAAATGAAAAGGACTAAGGATATGTTTCTCATTTATGAGGTGACAAAGAGCTCATCGTAAATGGTTTCGTTGATGCAAGCTTTGACACTGATCCGGACGATTCTAAATCGCAAATCGGATACGTGTTTACATTGAACAGTGGAGCTGTCAGTTGGTGCAGTTCTAAACAAAGCGTTGTGGCGGGATCTACGTGTGAAGCGGAGTACATAGCTGCTTCGGAAGCAGCAAATGAAGGAGTCTGGATGAAGGAGTTCATATCTGATCTAGGTGTCATACCTAGTGCATCGGGTCCAATGAAAATGTTTTGTGACAATACTGGTGCAATTGCCTTGGCGAAGGAATCCAGATTTCACAAGAGAACCAAGCACATCAAGAGACGCTTCAATTCCATCCGGGATTTAGTCCAGGTGGGAGACATAGAAATTTTCAAGATACATACGGATCTGAATGTTGCAGAGCCGTTAACTAAGCCTCTTCCACGAGCAAAACATGATCAGCACCAAGGCTCCATGGGTGTTAGAATCATTACTGTGTAATCTAGATTATTGACTCTAGTGCAAGTGGGAGACTAAAGGAAATATGCCCTAGAGGTAATAATACAGTTATTATTTATTTCCTTATATCATGATAAATGTTTATTATTCATGCTAGAATTATATTACCTGGAAACATGATACATGTGTGAATACATAGACAAACAGAGTGTCACTAGTATGCCTCTACTTGACTAGCTCATTGATCGAAGATGGTTATGTTTCCTAACCATAGACAAAGAGTTGTCATTTGATTAATGATGTCATATCATTAGGAGAATGATGTGATTGACTTGACCCATTCCGTTAGCTTAGCACTCGATTGTTTAGTATGTTGCTATTGCTTTCTTCATGACTTATACATGTTCCTATGACTATGAGATTATGCAACTCCCGATTACCGGAGGAACACTTTGTGTGCTACCAAACGTCACAACGTAACTGGGTGATTATAAAGGTGCTCTACAGGTGTGTCTGAAGGTACTTGTTGGGTTGGCGTATTTTGAGATTAGGATTTGTCACTCCGATTGTCGGAGAGGTATCTCTGGGCCCTCTCGGTAATGCACATCACTTAAGCCTTGCAAGCATTGCAACTAATGAGTTAGTTGCGGGATGATGTATTAAGAAACGAGTAAAGGGACTTGCCGGTAACGAGATTGAACTAGGTATTGAGATACCGACGATCGAATCTCGGGCAAGTAACATACCGATGACAAAGGGAACAACGTATGTTGCTATGGGGTCGGACCGATAAATATCTTCGTAGAATATGTGGGAGCCAATATGAGCATCTAGGTTCCTCTATTGGTTATTGACCGGAGACGTGTCTCGGTCATGTCTACATAGTTCTCGAACCCATAGGGTCCGCACGCTTAACATTTCGATGATAGTTATATTATGAGTTTATATGTTTTGATGTACCGAAGGTTGTTCGGAGTCCCGGATGTGATCACGGACATGATGAGAAGTCTCGAAATGCTCGAGACATGAAGATTGATATATTGGAAGCCTATGTTTGGATATTGGAAGTGTTCCGGGTGAAATCGGGATTTTACCGGAGTACCGGGAGGTTAGCGGACCCCCCGGGAGCTTAATGGGCCATAGTGGGCCTTGTGGAGAAGAGGAGAGGCGGCCAGGGCAGGGCCGCGCGCCCCTCCCCCCTAGTCCGAATATGACAAGGAGAGGGGGCAGCTATCGGATTTCGGGTTCCGGCAGACCCTTGAGGTTCGAACACTGGGGTGCGCACGGAGATTTCGCCTCCTACCTACCTGCACCCCTCCGCCATGCTAGGATCTAAACTATGGAAAGATGAACACAAGAGACACAGGGTTTATACTGTTTCGGGCCACCGTTGTGGTGTAGTACCCTATTCTAGTGTGTGGTGTGGTGGATTGCCTCTTGGGCTGATGATGATGAACAATACAAGGAAGAATAGCCTCGCGAGGGCCTGTTCTTGGCTGAGGCGATGAACTGCTGGGAGGAGTTCAGTCACCTTTCTCTCTCTCTCTCTCTCTCTCTCTCTCTCTCTCTGTTTCCAACCAACCGTCCCCTTCAACTAACCGACCAAAAGACCTCCCCTTGCTTTGTGGGTGGCCGGTCCTATTTATAGAGGCCCTGGTCCTCTTCCCAAATATCGAGCAGGAAGGGAGCCAACAATGGCGGGCTAATTTGAAGGGGGGCAGCAAGTATCAGCTATCCTGACAAAAGTAGTCTTCGTCTGCGCAAAGCTCTGGTGATGACGCCGCCTTGGGCTCCACGATGATCTCCATCTCGTAGTCCTCCTGGTCTTGGTCTCGTTGCACCGAAATGGCAACCTTTGCCTGATGCCTCGGTACTCCGCGGCTGCGCTTGCCCACCTTTGCGCCGAAGAGGAAAGGAGGATGCTGCGCGTGCTGGCACCCTCCTCGCGCCCTGAGTCGTCATGGCTTGCGTCACTGGCACCTCGTGAGGTACCCCGCCTTGATCTCTCTGCCTCCTCGTGAGCCAGCCTGACGAGGCCGTGCCTGAGGAAGCTCCGCGTCGTCCGCCTCACGAGGCTTGGCCCCTCGCGAGTGTCTTGGTTTTGTGTTGGTGAAGATGGGCCATGCTGGGCCCCCTTCGAGCCACGCCGCAGGCCGCAGGTAGGCAAGTCTGGGGACCCCCATTCCCAGAACGCCGACACCAGCGCCCCCCTTTCCTTCCTCTCTCCCCCTTGTTTTCCCCTCCTCTCCTAGTCCAACAAGGAAAAGGGAGGGAGTCCTACTCCCGGTAGGGGTAGGACTCCTCCTGGCGCGCCCCCTCTAGGCCGGCCGCACCTCCCCCTTGCTCCTTTATATACGGGGGCAGGGGGCACCCTAGAGACACAATTGATCGTTTGATCTTTTAGCCGTGTGTGGTGCCCCCCTCCACCATAGTCCACCTCGATAATATTGTAGCGGTGCTTAGGCCAAGCCCTGCGTTGGTAGAACATCATCATCATCACCACGCCGTCGTGCTGACGAAACTCTCCCTCAACACTCGGCTGGATCGGAGTTCGAGGGACGTCATCGGGCTGGACGTGTGCTGAACTCGGAGGTGCAGTGCGTTCGGTACTTGATCGGTCGGATCGTCAAGACGTATGACTACATCAACCGCATTGTGCTAACGCTTCCGCTTTCGGTCTACGAGGGTACATGGACAACACTCTCCCCTCTTGTTGTTATGCATCAACATGATCTTGTGTGTGCATAGGAAATTTTTGGAAATTACTACGTTCCCCAACAAATGCCAATTAAACCTGACTCAAGGAGAGGATTGAGTAGAGTGATGGTATTAAAACTCACCCAGCTAGGAGGATTGTACATAGAAAACCCTTTGTTATGTCCATTTTGCATCATGCTTTTATATTGATATTTATTGCATTATGGACTATTATTACACATTATGTCTGAAGGAAATATGCCCTAGAGGCAATAATAAAGTTATTATTTATTTCCTTATATCATGATAAATGTTTATTATTAATGCTAGAATTGTATTAACCGGAAACATGATACATGTGTGAATACATAGACAAACAGAGTGTCACTAGTATGCCTCTACTTGACTAGCTCGTTGATCAAAGATGGTTATGTTTCCTAGCCATAGACAAAGAGTTGTCATTTCATTAATGGGATCACGTCATTAGTAGATAGGATCAACATAGTGATGTTCACCATTGAAAACTACTCCATTTCACGTGATGATCGGTTATGGTTTAGTTGATTTGGATCATGTGATCACTTAGATGACTAGAGGGATGTCTATCTAAGTGGGAGTTCTTAAGTAATATGATTAATTGAACTTTAATTTATCATGAACTTAGTCCTGGTAGTATTAGCATATCTATGTTGTAGATCAATAGCTCGCGTTTAGCTCCCCTGTTTTATTTTTGATATGTTCCTAAAGAAAACTAAGTTGAAAAATGTTAGTAGCAATGATGCGGATTGGATCCGTGATCTGAGGTTTATCCTCATTGCTGCACAGAAGAATTATGTCCTTGATCCACGACTAGGTGACAGACCTATTGCAGGAGCAGATACAGATGCTATGAATGTTTGGCTAGCTCAATATGATGACTACTTGATAGTTAAGTGCGCCATGCTTTACGGCTTAGAATCGGGATTTCAAAGACGTTTTGAACGTCATGGACCATATGAGATGTTCCAGGAATTGAAGTTAATATTTCAAGCAAATACCCGAGTTGAGAGATATCAAGTCTCCAACAAGTTCTATAGCTAAAAGATGGAGGAGAATAGCTCAAGCAGTGAGCATGTGCCCAGATTGTCTGGGTACTACAATCGCTTGAATCAAGTGGGAGTTAATCTTCCAGATAAAATAGGGATTGACAGAATTCTCTAGTCACCATCACCAAGTTAGTAGAACTTCATGATGAACTAAAATATACAAGGGAGAACGGAAATGATTCCCAAGCTCTTCGTGATGCTGAAATCGACAAAGGTAGAAATCAAGAAAAACATCAAGTGTCGATGGTTGACAAGACCACTAGTTTCAAGAAAAGGGCAAAGGGAAGAAGGGAAACTTCAAGAAGAACGGCAAGCAAGTTGCTACTCTAGTGAAGAAGCCCAAGTCTGGTCCTAAGCCTGAAACTAAGTGCTTCTACTGCAAAGGGACTGGCCACTGGAAGCGGAACTACCCCAAGTATTTCACGGATAAGAAGGATGGCAAAGTGAACAAAGGTGTATTTGATATACAGATTATTGATGTGTATTTTACTAGTGTTCGTAGCAACCCCTCGGTATTTCATACTAGTTCAGTTGCTAAGATTAGTAACTCGAAACGGGAGTTGCAGAATGAACAGACACTAGTTAAGGGTGAGGTGACGATGTGTGTTGGAAGTAGTTCCAAGATTGATATGATCATCATCGCACACTCCCTATACTTTCGGGATTAGTGTTGAACCTAAATAAGTATTATTTGGTGTTTGCGTTGAGCATGAATATGATTTGATCATGTTTATTGCAATAAGGTTATTCATTTAAAGTTAGAGAATAATTGTTGTTCTATTTACATGAATAAAACCTTATATGGTTACACACCCATTGAAAATGGTTCATTGGATCTCGATCGTAGTGATACACATATTCATAATATTGAAGCCAAAAGAGGCAAAGTTAATAATGATAGTGCAACTTATTTGTGGCACTGCCGTTTAGGTCATATTGGTGTAAAGTGCATGAAGAAACTCCACGCTGATGGGATTTAGGAATCACTTGATTATGAATCACTTGATGATTGCGAACTGTGCCTTATGGGCAAGATGACTAAGACTCTGTTCTCCGGAACAATGGAGCGAGAAACTGACTTATTGGAAATAATACATACTGATGTATGCAATCCGGTGAGTGTAGAGGCTCACGGCGGGTATCGTTATTTGCTGACCTTCACAGCCGATTTGATCAGATATGGGTATATCTACTTGATAAAACATAAGTCTGAAACATTTGAAAAGTTCAAAGAATTTCAGAGTGAAGTGGAAAATCATCGTGACAAGAAAATAAAGTTTCTACGATCTGATCATAGACACAAATATTTGAGTTACGAGTTTGGCCTTCAATTAAAACAATGTGGAATAGTTTCACAAACTCATGCCACCTGGAACACCACAGCATTATGGTGTGTCCGAACGTCATAACCGTACTTTATTTGATATAGTGCAATCTATGATGTTTCTTACCGATTTACCACTATTGGTTTGGGGTTATGCATTAGAGACAGCTACGTTCACATTAAAAAAGGGCACCATCTAAATCCGTTTGAGACGACACCGTATCAACTGTGGTTTGGCAAGAAACCAAAGTTGTCGTTTCTTAAAGTTTGGAGTTGCAATGCTTATGTGAAAATGTTTCATCCTGATAAGCACAAACCCAAACCGCAGAAATATGTCTTCATAGAATACCCAAAGGAAACTGTTGGGTACACCTTCTATCACAGATCCAAAGACAAGATATTCGTTGGTAGAACATCATCATCGTCACCACGCCGTCGTGCTGATGAAACTCTCCCTCAACACTCGGCTGGATCGAAGTTCGAGGGACGTCATCGGGCTAAACGTGTGCTGAACTCGGAGGTGCCGTGCGTTCGGTACTTGATCGGTCGGATCGTGAAGACGTAGGACTACATCAACCACGTTGTGCTAACGCTTCCGCTTTCGGTCTACGAGGGTACGTAGACAACACTCTCCTGTCTCGTTGCTATGCATCACCATGATCTTGCGTGTGCGTAGGAAATTTTTTGAAATTATTAAATTCCCCAACAATGTCACAATACTTATGCCTATTCTCTCTTATTTTACAAGGTTTACATAGAGGGAGAATGCCGGCAGCGGGGATTCTGGGATGGAAAAGGAGCAAATATTAGAGACCTATTCTACATAGCTCCAAAAGTCCTGAAACTCCACGGAACTCATTTTCAGAATATATAAAAAATACTGAGCGCAAGAAGTTCCGGAGGGGGGCCACACCCTGCCCACGAGGGTGGGGGCGCGCCTCCCTGCCTCATGGGCCCCCTGGTGGCCCTCCGATGCCCATCTTCTGCTATATGGAGTCTTTCGATGAGGAAAAAATCATAAGCCAGCTTTCGGGACGAGACTCCGCGGCCACGAGGCGGAACCTTGGCGGAACCAATCTAGGGCTCTGGCGGAGGTGTTCTGCCGGGGACACTTCCCTCCGGGAGGGGGAAATCATCGCCATCGTCATCACCAACGATCCTCTCATCGGGAGGGGATCAATCTCCATCAACATCTTCACGAGCACCATCTCCTCTCAAACCCTAGTTCATCTCTTGTATCCAATTCTTGTCTCTAAGTCTGGGATTGCTACTTGTGGGTTGCTAGTAGTGTTAATTAGTCCTTGTAGTTAATGCTAGTTGGTTTATTTGGTCGAAGATCATATGCTCAGATCCTATATGCATATTAATACCCCTCTGATTATGAACATGAATATGCTTTGTGAGTAGTTACGTTTGTTCCTGAGGACATGGGAGAAGTCTTGCTATTAGTAGTCATTTGAATTTGGTATTCGTTCGATATTTTGATGAGATGTATGTTGTCTCTCCTCTAGTGGTGTTTTGTGAACGTCGACTACATGACACTTAACCATTATTTGGGCCTAGAGGAAGGCATTGGGAAGTAATAAGTAGATTATGGGTTGCTAGAGTGACAGAAGCTTAAACCCTAGTTTATGTGTTGCTTCGTAAGGGGCTGATTTGGATCCATATGTGTCATGCTATGGTTAGGTTTAACTTAATACTTTTGTTGTAGTTGCAGATGCTTGCAATAGAGTTTAATCATAAGTGGGAGTCTTGTCCAAGTAAGGGCAGTACCTGTCGTGGTTCTAACTCTGACAGTGATGTAGGGGGTATGTATCGAGAGGCTAGATCTTAGCGATGGAGGAGTCGTAAGCACACGGGGATTACGAGTTCAGGCCCTTCTCGGAGGAAGTAACAGCCCTACGTCTCGGTGCCCGGAGGCGGTCGACTGAATTTATGTGTGTATGAATAACAGGGGTGCGAACCCTTGAAACTGAGGAGGGGGTAGCTTATATAGAGTTCGCCAGTCCCCTCCAGCCCTCAGTAATGCAGGGTTTAAAGTACATTAAGACTGGGCGTTACTGGTAACGCCCCTAATAAAGTGCTATGATGACCATAAAAGCTACTTAATGACCGACCGTTTGCGTGCGGAGTGACTTTAGATCTCCTAGCAGTTGAGTGGTTGGCTTCGTGGTCGAATGATAGCTTCGTGGTCGAGTGCCTTGAATCCGTCGAGTGGGATACCTCCAAGTCGATTGAAAGGTGACTTCTTCTAGGGATGTCCTTGAGTAAGGCACTTAGGACAGGTCCATGCCCCTACCCTAGGTACGTAGCTTCATCATTAGCCCCCGAATGGATCGAGGTTTGAGTGGGGAAGGAGTTGGGGATCTTTCTGATTGGTTCTTCATGTTATATGAACGTCTTGTTTTGGATCAATTGTCACGGATGATGTCGTGAACTTCTTTCAGTCGCCTTGATCCATTCTTGGCCTCTTGTTGAGTGAATTTCTTTACTTGTGAAGTTCCAAGTGATGGTGTGAAAGGGATCTTCTATTTGACGAGTTGTTCTGCGGCCCGTGGATTTTGCGGGATTTGAATTTTGGGAAGCGTGCGGGACGGGGGCGGCCGCAGTAATCGGATGGGATAGGACGGAAGCTCCTCGATCCCCATGCCACCTTTTTCGCCACGTACCGCGCACACGCCTGTTGTGGGATTTGACGAGATTGCCTAGGCCTATCAGTCAGCCACTCGGAAGCGACCTCTTATAAGCTGCCGGCTCGAGACCCTCGAACAGTGCGCCTTCACTTTTCCCCCTTCCT
Source organism: Triticum monococcum (assembly GCA_034509565.1). NCBI lineage: Eukaryota > Viridiplantae > Streptophyta > Magnoliopsida > Poales > Poaceae > Triticum > Triticum monococcum. The sequence goes on from CM067847.1 coordinate 579,329,494, forward strand.
TCACAAGATCCTCCGCCACCTCCGCTCTCACCTTGGTACCGTAGGTCTGTGCGAGCTTCGTTGGCGACGATGGTGAAGGAGAAGACGTCGGCTCTGGAGCGCGCGAAGAAGGCAGCGGTGCAGGGGAAGGGAAGAAGTCCGCTCGGGGCGGGTCTTCCTTGAGGACTGCTCTCCCAAGGATTGGATCCAGGGCGAATGGATGCCGTCAGCGATTCGGCAGGATGATCTTGATGATCTGGTCGAGGGGGGGTTAATTCCCCATGAATATGTGTGTCTTCTAGGAAAGAAATCGAATCCCAGCCTCTTGACGGTGAGTGCGTCCTCCTCACCACCCATATCGATCGCGGATTCTCTCTGCGTCCTCATCCTTTTTTCCGGAACTTCTTGAACTTCTTCGGAGCGCAGCTCCATCACTTTACTCCCAATTCTATTGTGTATCTTGCTGCTTTTGTTTCCTTGTGTGAAAACTTCTTGGGTTGCCGCCCCCATTGGGGACTCTTCAAGCACATCTTCACTTGCCGCTCTCAGTCGGTCAAGAAGGCCAAGTCGAGTGACGAACGGACGCAGGTGATTCACCTGTGCGGGGGCCTGGCGATCCAGATGAGGGGAAAAACTTCCTTTCCATCTATCACTTTTCTCGAGTCAGTTAGTGGGTGGAAGTTGACTTGGTTTTACTGTAAAGACCTGGTGACCCCAGGACAGTCGACTGGGCTTCCCCCTTTTTCTCTGAATCGAGCACAAAAACCTGCCTCTCTGAAAGTGACGCCGGAGGAAAAGGCGCAAGTCAAGGTGCTGGTCGGTCGAGTGGTTCATCTTGTTCGCGAGAGTGTGACTGGCATGGACTTGCTGGAAGTCTTCCTTCGGAGGCGTATCCAACCGCTTCAGGCTCGTGACCACCCGATGTGGCTATACTCGGGTCTCGAAGACACCACTCGGATTCACCCAGAGGAGGTCACTAACGAGATGTTGGAAGGGTGGTTGTCGAGTATCATAGGGAACAAGGACAACCCCTGAGGTGCCAGGAGGATTCCTCCACTCGACCAGTCATACGAAGTGGACCAGGTCTGACGTTGCGTTTCCGACTAAGATCTTGCTTTCTTTATTTGTTCTCTTTGAATCAGTCGATTGACTTTTGTCTTGTTTGCTGTCCTCTAGGCCATTACTGAGATGTACTCGACACCCAATGGTGCACAGGAGCAGGTCGAGGAAGGAGAGGCGAGCGGAGGCGAAAGTGGAGACGAGAGAGAAGAGTGGGAATCTGACGGCGAAGGAGAGAGGGGTGACGACGACGACTCCAGTGAAGAGGAGGAGGAAGAAGTCGAACCTCCCCGCTCGGAAAGGCGATCCAAGCTTACACACGACCCTGCGCGGGAACGTGGTAAGGCGACTGTCCCTGTTGGGCAGTCGTCGAAGCACCCTCGGACCTCTTCTCCAGCGCCGACAGAAAAAGCTCCCAAGCACCCACGCGCGACGCCGTCCAAGCCGCCCAAGGTTCTACCCAAGATGAAGATGACTATCCCCACCATTTCTGGGTAATAGTAGAATTTGGTTTCCTTTGTTGAACGTGACGGACTCTTGGTCGACTCATTGAATAAGCTGACTGACTTTCGAAATTTGCAGTGCTGCCACCTCGGAGATCTCCGCCAAGGACGATGATCAAGAGATGGAAGACGCCGTTACCTCCAACCCTGGTATGATTACTGATGCTCTGCTTTTAGTCAACTGACGATTTCTTATAACTCCGGTAAATTGGATTTTTCTTGTAGCTCCTCCTCATGTCATTGACCTCCCTGATGATGACAACAAAGTGCCGCTAAGGGCGAGAAGGAACAGGAGCGCGCCGGCTGGCAAGACCCCACAAACTACTTCGGTGCCTGAGGCCGTAGCTCGGGAGGGTGGTGACACCACTCGGACTTCTATGACCTTCGTTGTTCCTCTGACGAGTGTCCGGCCTTCGACGTCGACTGTAAATCCGTGTTCGCTTTTTGCCACACACCATGTCCCTGAGGACCAAGCGAGTGCCGCTAAGGAGGCTATACGCCAGGCGGGGATCATGATGGAGCAAGTGAAGGTGGTTCGGGAAGCCAGCCAAGCAGCTTATGACATGAGTTCAGCTCTCCAGAGCAACGTCCAGGTCAGTCGATTCACCGCTTGTTCTGTTAGGATATGCTATCTGAAGAATCTCTTTTCCGAAGATCTTTATATCTGTACACCCACTGGGTGTGTCTATTAATCCTTTTGGATGAGTGGGGGCACGCTAAGTGCACCCACTACGTGTAGTCCCCAAGACTACGGTGGACTGCTAGCAGTCGACTGTATTCTTTATATTGTGTTGCTTTAGTTGAACTTCTTCACTCGGTCTGGTCAGGACATGTCGAATGGAACTGTACACGGTCGACTATGGGCAGTCGATTTTTTTTGGTCGAACCAGTGGGGGCACGCTGAGTGCACCCACTGGGTGTAGTCCCCGAGACTACTGTCGAATGTTTTTGATTCGGCTCTAGTCTTAAAAATGCCATCATTGTCTCTTGGTTACTCGGAAGCAACTTATCTTGGACGTCTGTCGACTGATTTTTTGCAGAAATCCTGCGAACTTGTGGCTCGCTACACTGAGTTGGAGAACAAACACGTCCAGCTCAACCTTGACATGAAGCTTGCTCAGGAGAACTTGCAGAAGGCGAGGGACGAAGCAAAAGGTATGGCTGGTGAGCTTTTGTCGACTGTCCTTTCTTTCTGGCCGTCCTCGATGTTGATCTCACTTCCTGTTTCGCAGACAAAGTGGAGGAGGCTCTGAAGAAGATGGATCAAGACCTTCCCGAAGCTCAGAAGGAGGCCCTGAACAAAACGAAGCTTGCTGAAGAAAAACTGGCTTCAGTCGGTACTCTTGAAAAGGAAAACTCTAGGCTGAAAACTACCCTCGACGTGGCTAATCAAGAGGTCAGCCGTCTAAAGAAAGACAAGATGGCTCTGATTGACCAGGCAGGTGAACTGGCGGGGAAGAGGAACGATCTGGAGGTTTATCTCGGTGGACTCGCCAAGAAGCTGTTCGTCATGCTCGAGGGTAATTACTCCGGTCCAACTGACTTGCAGTTACCAAACCTGGATAGAGCCACTGACTTATCCTTGAATTGTGTTTACACAATTCTGCCAGAACTTCAAAGAGGAGACCAGTCGAGTGGAGACAGGCTTGGACCCCATCAATTCTCCAGTGAAGGACGAGGCTTCTATGAACGTGCTCCGACTGGAATCTCGTGTTACCGGAGTTGTTGACTATCATGCTCGGTTGAAGGTTGTGATGTCACGGATCGACACGTCACTCTGGCCTAGGACGACGCTTCAGAATGACCTCGAGTCCCTGATGACTCGACTGAATGAAGTCCCAGGTCGAGTGGTGGAATGGAAGAAATCTTCTGCTAGATGTGGCGCTGACGTCGCTCTGTCTCTGGTCCGCGTCCACTGCAAGGAGGCGCGAGAAGAAAAGTTGGCCGCCATCCAAGTTGCCAATACCTAGAAGCACAACTTTCAAGACTTCATGGAGACTTTCAATGCTGCTGCCACTCGCATTGCAGACGGGATCGACTTGGACGAGTTCGTCGCCCCTTCCAGTCCTTCGCCTGAGGAATAAAAACTTTTATGCTTCACTTTAAATTTGCCTCGGAATGCCGAGTGGATTTTGTAATCGTTAAACCCTGTCGAGCTGGAGGCTCGAGTACTTCGATCTATGGTCTAGGACCTTTGGATCTTATCTGAACTTGATTTATCATTGAATATCTTCATGAATTATCTGTCAAGTGGAACTTGTTCTTCACACGAAATAACTTTGTATTTGTGGTGCGGCTCCGAAGGAGAAGGTAGCAGTCGATTTGCACCTCGTCATCCTTGCGGATTGGGATGTGTTCCGTACTTAGGCGAGCACTGGGCTGTAGGTAAGCCCCCGAGTGGGAGGTCTGCTCTCCACTCGGTAGGATTTTTAAAAACTTAGGCGAGTACTGGACTGCAGCTAATCCTCCGAGTGGGAGGTCTGCTCTCCACTCGGTAGGATTTTTTCAAACATAGGCGAGTACTAGACTGCAGCTAAGCCTCCGAGTGTGAGGTTTTCTCTCCACTCGGTAGGATTTTTTCAAACTTAGGCGAGTATTGGACTCCAGCTAAGCCCTCGAGTGAGAGTCTGGCTCGCCACTCGGTAGGATTTTGTAAACACCTAGGCGAGCACTGGGCTGCAGCTAAGCCCCCGAGTGGGAGGTCTGCTCTCCACTCGGTAGGAGTTTTTAAACACTTAGGCGAGCACTGGGCTGCAGCTAAGCCCCCGAGTGGGAGGTCTGCTCTCCTCTCGGTCGGATTTTTTAAACACTTAGGTGACAACTGGGCTGCAGCTAAGCCCCCGAGTGGGAGTCTAGCTCGCCACTCTGTAGGATTTTTAAACACTTAGGCGAGCACTGGGCTGCAGCTAAGCCCCCGAGTGGGAGGTCTGCTCTCCACTCGGTAGGATTTTTTCAAACTTAGGCGAGTACTGGACTGCAGCTAAGCCCCCGAGTGGGAGTCTAGCTTGCCACTCGGTAGGATTTTTAAACACTTAGGCGAGCACTGGGCTGCAGCTAAGCCCCTGAGTGGGAGTCTGGCTCGCCACTCGATAGGATTTTTAAACACTTAGGCGAGCACTGGGCTGCAGCTAAGCCCCCGAGTGGGAGTCTGGCTTGCCACTCGGTAGGGTTTTTTAAATACTTAGGCGAGCACTGGGCTGCAGGTAAGCCACCGAGTGGGAGTCTGGCTCACCACTCGGTAGGATTTTTAAACACTTAGGCGAGCACTGGGCTGCATCTAAGCCCCCGAGTGGGAGGTCTACTCTCCACTCGGTAGGATTTTTTAAACACTTAGGCGAGCACTGGGCTGCAGCTAAGCCCCCGAGTGAGAGTCTGGCTCACCACTCGGTAGGATTTTTAAACACTTAGGCGGGCACTGGGCTGCAGCTAAGCCCCCGAGTGAGAGTCTGGCTCACCACTCGGTAGGATTTTTTAAACACTTAGGCGAGCACTGGGCTGCAGCTAAGCCCCCGAGTGGGAGTCTCGCTCGCCACTCGGTAGGATTTTTGAACACTTAGGCGAGCACTAGGCTGCAGCTAAGCCCCCGAGTGGGAGGTCTGCTCTCCACTCGATAGGATTTTTTAAACACTTAGGCGAGCACTGGGCTGCAGCTAAGCCCCGAAGTGAGAGTCTGGCTCACCACTCGGTAGGATTTTTAAACACTTAGGCGAGCACTGGGCTGTAGCTAAGCCCCCGTGTGAGAGTATGGCTCACCACTCGGTAGGATTTTTTTTAACACTTAGGCGAGCACTGGGCTGCAGCTAAGCCCCCGAGTGAGAGTCTGGCTCGCCACTCGGTAGGATTTTTAAACACTTAGGCGAGCACTGGGCTGCAGCTAAGCCCCCGAGTGAGAGTCTGGCTCACCACTCGGTAGGATTTTTTTAAACACTTAGGCGAGCACTGGGCTGCAGCTAAGCCCCCAAGTGAGAGTCTGGCTCACCACTCGGTAGGATTTTTTAACAAACTTAGGCGAAACGGATTTGCAGCTAAGCTACCCACTGGGGATTTCACATGCAAACAAAGGCGACAGCAATTATAGGAAAAATTGTAACACTCTTGTTTTTGATAAATAGACTACATAAGTTTTTCTTATTACATCTCATCCGAGTGAGAATTCAAGTGTAAAAGGGGCGTAGCAGTTCCGCATTCCAAGCTCGTGGCTCATCGTTCTGGCGATCGATATTGTAAAGGTGATATGCTCCATTGTGGAGGACTCTGGTGACGATGAAGGGGCCTTCCCAAGTAGGGGCGAGCTTGTGTGGTTTCTGTTGATCCACTCGGAGGACCAAATCTCCTTATTGGAAGGCTCGACTCTTCACATTTCTGGCATGGAATTGACGCAAGTCTTGCTGATAAATGGTCGATCGGATCATAGCCATTTCTCTTTCTTCTTCCAGGAGGTCGACTGCGTCTTGCCGGGCTTGTTCTGCTTCATCTTCGGTGTAAAGCTCGACTCGTGGCGCATTGTGAAGTAGATCGCTCGGCAGGACTGCTTCAGCTCCGTAAACCAGAAAGAACGGAGTTCTTCCAATCGACCGATTTGGGGTGGTCCTCAATCCCCACAGAACTGACGGAAGCTCGTCGACCCGTGCACCCGTTGTGTGCTTGAGATCACGCATCATCCGAGGCTTTAGTCCTTTGAGAATCAGACCATTTGCCCTTTCTTCTTGTCCATTCGACTAGGGATGGGCGACTGATGCGTAGTCGACTTGTGTGCCTTGAGAGGCGCAAAAAGCTCTGAACTTGTCCGAATCAAAGTTTGACCCATTGTCAGTGATGATGCTATGCAGGACTCCATATCTGAATGTCAACTCCCTAACAAAACTGATAGCTCTGCAAGCATCAAGATTCTTGATAGGCTTAGCTTCAATCCATTTGGTAAACTTGTCGACTGCCACAACCACATGTGTGAAACCGCTCCTGCCTATTCTCAGTGGACCAACCATGTCCAGTCCCCAAACAGCGAAAGGCCAGACGAGTGGAATGGTCTTCAGGGCTAATGCAGGCTTGTGCGACATGTTGGAGTAGAACTGGCACCCTTCACACTTGTCGACTATCTCTTTTGCCATTTCATTCGCTCTTGGCCAGTAAAATCCCGCTCAGTATGCTTTAGCCACAATGGTTCGAGAGAACGCATGATGACCACAGGTCCCCGAGTGGATATCATCAAGGATTATCGGACCTTCTTCTGGTGTTATACACTTCTGACCGACTCCAGTCGCGCTTTCTCTATACAACTATCCCTTTATGATTGTAAAGGCCTTGGATGGATGGATGATCTGTCGAGCCTCTTCTTCGTCCTCCGGGAGTTCCTTTCTCAGGATATACGCGATGTACGGTATCGTCCAGTCGGGGGTGATTGCCAAAACTTCCATGATTAGGTCGACCACTGCCGAAATTTCAACTTCAGTCGGATCTGTGGCACTCTTTGGCTGCGGGGCTTCATCTGTAAAAGGATCTTCTTGGACTGATGGCGAGTGGATGTGTTCCAAAAACACATTGCTGGGGATGGCTTCTCTCTTGGAGCCTATCTTTGCCAAATCATCAGCCACTTGATTTTTCAGTCGGGGATTTGTGATGAAGCTCTAACCCCTCGAATTTCTTCTCTAACTTTCTCACTGGATTGCAATACCCAGTCATAGCTGAACTTCTGACGTCCCACTCCTTCATCACCTGATTAACCACCAAATCTGAGTCGCCATAGACCATGAGGCGACGGACGCCGAGTGAAATGGCCATGCGCAACCCATATAAAAGTGCTTCATATTCTGCTTCGTTATTGGATGAATCGAAGTGAATCTGGAGAACATATCTGAGCTTATCTCCTCAGGGGGAAACCAATACTACCCCAGCACCGGAACCATTCAGCATCTTAGATCCATCGAAGAACATGGTCCAGTGCTCCGAGTGAACTTGAGTCGGAAGTTGCTGTTCGATCCACTCGGCGACGAAATCTGCAATTGCTTGGGACTTGATAGCTTTCTTTGCCTCAAACTTGATATCTAGGTGAAGAAGTTCAATCGCCCATTTGGCCACTCGACCAGTTGCATCTCTGTTGTGCAAAATCTCTGATAGCGGAGCGTCGCTGACGACTGTAATGAATGATCAGAGAAGTAATGTGCAACCTTCTTCGTGGTCATATAAATCCCATATACAAGCTTCTGGTAGTGAGGATATCTTTGCTTTGAAGGAGTCAAAACTTTAGAAACATAATATACTGGGCGCTGAACTTTGAAGGCCTTTCCTTCTTCTTCCTCCTCGACCGTAAGTACTGTACTGACAACTTGTCCTGTGGCTACAATGTAAAGCAGCAAAGGCTCCTTGCTGATTGGGGCAGCAAGCACCGGCTGGGTGGAGAGCAGAGCTTTTAGCTCTGCAAACGCTGCATCAGCTTCCGGAGTCCACTCGAACTTGTCGGATTTCTTCATCAGTCGGTAAAGAGGCAAGCCTTTTCACCGAGACAAGATATGAATCGACTTAAAGCGGCCAAGCAACCTGTAAGCTTCTGAACGTCATGTACACGCACAGGAAGCTTCATCCGGTGTAGTACCAATTTTTTCAGGATTGGCGTCGATTCCTCGTTCGGAAACGAGAAAACCGAGTAACTTTCCACCTGGAACTTCGAATGCGCATTTTGATGGGTTGAGCTTGATATCATACCCCCTATGGTTGGCAAAGGTTTCAGCAAGGTCAGTCAGCAGGTCGGAACCTTTGCGTGACTTAACTACAATATCATCCATGTATGCTTCCACGTTCCGACTGATTTGAGTGATCAAACACTTCTGAATCATCCTCATGAACGTGGCTCTGGCATTCTTGAGGCCGAATGGCATGGTAACATAACAGAAGCACCCGAACGGAGTGATGAAAGCTGTTTTGATCTCGTCGGGCCCGTATAGACGGATCTGATGGTACCCGGAATAGGCATCTAGAAAAGACAAGCGCTGACATCCCGCAGTCGAGTCGACTATCTGGTCGATGCGAGGGAGAGGAAAATGATCTTTTGAGAAGGCCAGATTGATATGCTTAAAATCAATGCACATGCGAAGTGACTTGTCCTTCTTGGGGACCATGACAACATTGGCGAGCCACTCGGAGTGGTAAATTTCTCGGATGAACTCCGCTGCTAAGAGCCGAGCCACCTCCTCGCCAATGGCCTTCCTCTTTTGGACGGCGGACCGTCGAAGATGTTCTTTCACAGGTTTAAATTTTGGGTCGACTCGTAGACGGTGCTCAGCCAGCCCCCTGGGAACTCCAGGCATGTCAGAAGGCTTCCATTCGAAGATGTCCCCGTTCTCACGGAGGAACTAGATGAACGCTTCTTCCTATTTGGAGTCGAGCATCGTTGAGATGTGAGTCGGAGCAGCATTTGGATTGGTCGGGTGAATGTGAACTGCCTTCGTTTCACCGGACGACTGAAAAGCTGATTCTGAAGTAGGCTTCTTAGCTCATAGAAACTCACTCGGATCTGCAGTCTTCTGATACTCTTGCAGCTCGACCACTGCCATCTGAGCGTCAGCAATCTTTGAGCCTTTCTGAAAACACTCTTCTGCTTTCTTCCGATTGCCTGTAACAGTGATCACACCTTTGGGACCAGGCATCTTCAATTTGAGATACACATAACATGGTCGAGCCATGAAGCGTGCATAAGCTGGCTGCCCAAAATAGCGTGATAAGCACTTTGGAAATCCACAACTTCGAATGTCAACTTTTCCTTGCGGTAATTCTTGGAATCACCAAAAACCACATCAAGAGCAATTTGGCCGAGTGACTGGGCTTTCTTCCCAGGAATGACTCCATGGAAACTCATGTTACTAGTACTGAGCCTGGACATTGGAATGCCCATCCCTTTCAATGTTTCTGCATACAGTATGTTCAATCCGCTGCCTCCATCCATCAGGACTTTGGTCAGTCGAGTGCCTTTGACAACTGGGTCGACCACCAGAGCTTGCCTCCCAGGGGTGGCAATGTGTGTAGGGTGATCAGACTGGTCGAATGTGATGGCAGTCTGGGACCACTTCAGATAATTGGGTGTTGCCGGAGCAACCATATTTACCTCACGGTTAATAACCTTCAGTCAACTTTTGCTCTAAACATTAGCAAAAATCATCAGGGTGGAATTGACCTGGGGTTACCCATCGTCACTATCTTCCTTGTCCTCAACTTTGTCTGACTCCTTTTCGTTATCTTTGGACTGCTTGCCCTGAAACTGCTGGATCAGAAGCCGACACTGTCGAATGACATGCTTTGGGTAAATGAGTTTACCCTCTTCATCTTTCTTGGTGTGGATGTGACACGGTAGATCCAAAACATCATTTCCATCTTGGTCTTTAACTTTCTTGGGGTTCCAAGGTCCTTTGGGTTTTCCCTTAAATTTTCCCTGGGTTACGGCCAGGGCCTCCCAAGGAGCGGCTGGCTCGGCTTTCCGCTTCTGTTTCCGACTAGAATTTCTTCTTGTTTCCTGGGCGACTGCTTTATGCTTGCCACTCCGGAGTCGATCCTCGTCTTCACCATTAGCGTATTTAGTGGCAATTTAGAGACATCTCTCCGGTTCGACCGAACTTCAGATTCAATTCTCTATACTTAACGCCTTCTTTAAAGGCACAAACTGCTTGATGATCTGGTACATTTTCAACTGTGTGATGCAATGTGATCCACATCTGGATGTAATCCCTCAGAGTTTAATTCGGTTTCTGCACGCAAGACCGCAATTCCGTAAGGCCTGTAGGTCGCTTGCATGTTCCTTAAAATGTGGTGACAAACACTCGGGAGAGATCCCCCCAAGTGTAAATGCTGCTGGGTGCTAACTGATTCAGCCACGCTCTGGCCGAGCCTTCTAACATGAGAGGCAGGTGCTTCATGGCTACCTCATCATTCCCACTGCCAATCTGGACAGCCACTCGGTAATCTTCGAGCCAAGTATCGGGCTTGGACTCACCGGTGAACTTACTAACTCCAGTCGCCAACCTAAAGTTGGGAGGAATTACCGCGGCTCTGATGGCTCGACTGAAACACTCCGGCCCTAAAACATGTACTCTGCTACTGGTAGGCGCATCTCTGTCGTGGCCTTCTTGGTGAGCTCTATTCCTGTCGACCAAACCTTGAACGAGAATGGATCTTGCATCAAAGCCTGGTTCCCTGGGGTCGACTGGAATTCTCTGCCCAACACTATGAGGGCGCCTGTCATCCTGCTGTCGAGGCCCATATCATCCACTCCTCGGGGGAGGGGTTGGCACTCAACGTCGATCATCACGATCGAGTCGGTGATCATACCGCTCATTCCTTCTGTGCTGATCATGCCGGTCTCGACGTCCCTCATGCCTCGGGGGCGATCTTGGGCTGTGAGCCGACTAGACTGTATCCGCTACAACAGATCGGCTATGTATCCTGTTCCGCGACTGAGAAACAGCGGAATTCTAGTCTCCTGCTGCCCGGAGCAATGATTTGATTTGCAACAAGCCTCTGCCAGCCTCTGACTGGGAGGGCTGAATCGACTCTGCTATACGGGCCGCAGCCGCCAAATTCGGAATCGGAGTACGATATATCTGCGGGGGCGGAAAGAGTTGACGTCGACTGGATTCTAGAGCCCGTTGATGCGCTCGCTCGTTGAGTATTCGCTGGAGATTCTCCAGTCGAGTGTGCTCGGCCAAGTTAGCCAAGCGCACGTCCTCCAAGGCTCAGGCCTCGGGGGTTTCTCCAATGATAGGAGTGTGGAGTGCATCCATGTTCCGGCGGCGAAGCTTCTCCCGCTGTAATGACGTGATAGGCTCGGGGAGATACTCCTCGTGAGGATGCGACGGGTCGCCCCCATCCGCGCATCTATCAGCGCGGGGGAAACCGGGAGGACTGCGTGGCCCATCGACCACCAGAACCTCTGCAGCTGGGTCACTGTTGTTGCATTCGGATGCAGTCTCTGCGGAGCCAGTCGAACAGGCCGTAGAGGGATTCGTCGGGCTCGATTGCCGCAACTTGTGGGGTGGCCGACTGGTGGGCCACCGCATGCCTCACCCACCTCTGAAGCCTCGACCGACCGGAGCGATTGCGCCGGCGAGAAACAAGGTGGGGAGATGCCACAGGAGCCGACCGATACTGGGTCGACGGCTGCCGTAGGAGGACACCACGGACGCATGCGCGAAAGTGCGTCGCCACGCGGACGAGGAGCGCGTCGACATCGAGTGGAGCCTCCTGAAGCCAAGCGGAGTCGTCGGCGATGAACGTTAGCGCGCCGAGACGGATCTCGCGGCCCTCCACCAAAGCTCCGCCCGAAACCATGATCAAAGAGATCGGAAAAAATCGCAACTTCTCCAACTAGGCGCTAAGACTCCTAGCCCCAAGGTGGGCGCCAACTATCGTGGTTCTAACTCTGACAGTGATGTAGGGGGGTATGTATGGAGAGGCTAGATATTAGCTATGGAGGAGTCGTAAGCACACGAGGATTACGAGTTCAGGCACTTTTTGGAGGAAGTAACAGCCCTACGTCTCGGTGCCCGGAGGCGGTCGACTGAATTTATGTGTGTATGAATAACAGGGGTGCGAACCCTTGATACTGAGGAGGGGGTGGCTTATATAGAGTTTTCCAGGCCCCTCCAGCCCTTAGTAATGCAGGGTTTAAAGTACATTAAGACTGGGCGTTTCTGGTAATGCCCCTAATAAAGTACTATGATGACCATAAAAGCTACTTAATGACCGACCGTTTGCGTGCGGAGTGACTTTAGATCTCCTGGCAGTCGAGTGGTTGGCTTCGTGGTCGAGTGATAGCTTCGTGGTCGAGTGCCTTGAATCCATCGAGTGGGATACCTCCAAGTCGATTGAAACGTGACTTCTTCTAGGGATGTCCTTGAGTAGGGCACTTAGGACAGGTCCATGCCCCTACCCTAGGTATGTAGCTTCATCATTACCCAAGCACCAGTCCACCCACATACCAAATTATCAAAGTACCAAACGCGAATCATATGAACGTTATGAAACCTAGCTTGACGATAATTCCCATGTGTCCTCGGGAGCGCTTTTCTTTATATAAGAGTTTGTCCAGGCTTGTCCTTTGCTACAAAAAGGATTGGGCCACCTTGCTGCACTTTATTTAATTTTGTTACTTGTTTCTCATTACAAATTATGTTATCAAAAAACTATCTGTTACCTATAATTTCAGTGCTTGTAGAGAATACCTTGCTGAAAACCACTTATCATTTCCTTCTGCTCCTCGTTGGGTTCGACACTCTTACTTATTGAAAGGGCTACGATAGATCCCCTATACTTGTGGGTCAGAAGACTCTTTTTTGGCGTCGTTGCCGGGGAGTGAAGCGCCTTTGGTAGGTGGAACTTGGTAAGGAAAAATTTATATAGTGTGCTGAAACTTATTGTCACTTGTTACTATGGAAAGTAATCCTCTGAGCGGCTTGTTCGGGGTATCATCACCACGACCAGTAGAGCAAAGAGTTGGTCCTCAACCTACTGAACCTACTGAAAATGAAAATGTCTGCTTTGAAATTCCTTCGGGTATGATAGAAAATTGCTAGCTAAACCTTTTGCAGGAGATGGAACATTACATCCCGATGAGCACCTAATATATGTGGATGAAGTTTGTGGATTATTTAAGCTTGCAGGTTTGACCGATGATGTTATTGAGAAGAAGGTCTTCCCTTTATCTTTGAAGGCAGATGCATTGACATGGTATAGGCTATGTGATGATATGGGATCATGGAACTACAAACGATTGAAATTGGAATTTCATCAGAAATTTTATCCTATGCATCTTGTTCATCGTGTTCATAATTATATATATAATTTTTGGCCTCATGAAGGAGAAAGCATCGCTCAAGCTTGGGGGAGGCTTAAGTCAATGTTATATTCATGCCCCAATCATGAGCTTCCAAGAGAAATAATTATTCAAAAAATTTATGCTCGACTTTCTGATAACAACCACACCATGCTCGATACTTCTTGTGCTAGCTATTTTATGATCAAGACTATTGATTTCAAATGGGATTTATTGGAAATAATTAAACGCAACTCTGTTGATTGGGATCTCGATGAAGGTAAGGAGTCAGGTATGACACCTAAGTTTGATCATGTTAAATATTTTATGGATACCGATGTTTTCCGTCAATTTACACTAAATATGGACTTGACTCTGAGATAGTAGCTTCTTTCTGTGAATCTTTTGCTACTCATATTGATCTCCCTAAAGAGAAGTGGTTTAAATATCATCCTCCCATAGAAGTAAAAGTAGCTGCACATATTAAAGTTGAAGAAAATACTATCACTTATAATGATCCTATTGTTCCTACTGCTTATGTTGAGAAACCACCTTTTCCTGTTAGGATAAAAGATCATGCTAAAGCTTCAACAGTGGTTCGTAAAAGCAATATTAGACCCTATGCACCTCCTTAGCAAATTAAAGTTGAACCTAATATTGCTATTGTTAAAGATCTCTTGTCTGATAATATTGATGGGCATGTTATTCATTTATGTGATGAGACTGGTAGAATTGCTAAACCTTGTGCTAAAGATAAAAATAGACCCATGGTAGGCATGCCTGTTATTTCTGTTAGAATAGGAGATCATTGTTATCATGGCTTGTGTGATATGGGTGCTAGTGCTAGTGCTATACCTCATGACTTATACAAAGAAATTATGCATGATATTGCACTTGCTGAGATAGAAGATATTGATGTTACCATTAAGCTTGCCAATAGAGATACCATATCACCCATTGGAATTGTTAGAGATGTTGAAGTCTTGTGTGGGAAAACTAAATATCCTATTGATTTTCTTGTTCTTGGTTCCCCAGAAGATAGCTTTTGTCCCACTATATTTGGTAGAGCCTTCTTGAACACAGTTAATGCTAAGATAGATTGCAAAAGGATGTTGTTACTATTGGTTTAGGTGATATCTCTCATGAATTTAATTTCTATAAATTTCTTAGACAACACCGTGAAGAGCAATTGACTAGTAAAGATGAAATTGTTGGTCTTGCTTCTATTGCCGTGCCTCCTAGTGATCCTTTAGAACAATATTTCCTAGACCATGAAAATGATATGTTTATGAATGAAAGAAGGGAAATAGATGAAGTATTCTTTGAACAGGAACCCATCCTGAAACACAATTTGCCTGTCAAAATCCTAGGGGTTCCTCCTCCACCCAAGGGTGATCCCGTGATTGAGCTCAAACCGTTACCTGATACTCTTAAATATGCTTATCTTGATGAGAAAAGGATATATCATGTTATTATTAGTACTAACCTTTCAGAGCATGAAGAAGAGAGATTATTGAAAACTCTTAAGAAGCATCGTGCTGCTATTGGATATACTCTCGATGATCTTAAGGGCATTAGTCCCACACTATGTCAACACAAAATAAATTTGGAGAAAGATGCCAAACCATTTCGTGATCACCAACGATGGATGAATCCTAAGATGAAAGAAGTGGTAAGAAACGAAATACTAAAGCTCCTTGAGGCAAGTATAATTTATCCCGTTGCTAATAGTCAGTGGGTAAGTCTTGTCCATTGTGTCCCTAAAAAGGGAGGTATTACTATCGTTCCTAATGATAAAGATGAATTGATTCCGCAAAGAATTATTACAGGTTATATGATGGTAATTGATTTCCGCAAATTAAATAAGGTACTAAAAAATATCATTACCCCTTACCTTTTATTGATCAAATGCTAGAAAGATTATCCAAACATCACATTTTTGCTTTCTAGATGGTTATTCTGGTTTCTCTCAAATACCTGTTTCAGCTGATGATCAATCTAAGACCACTTTTACTTGCCCATTCGGTACTTTTGCTTATAGACGTATGCCTTTTGGTTTATGTAATGCACCTGCTACCTTCCAAAGATGCATGATGGCTATATTCTCCGACTTCTGTGAAAAGGTTTGTGAGGTTTCCACGGACGATTTCTCCGTCTATGGATCCTCTTTTGATGATTGCTTAAGCAACCTTGATCGAGTTTTGCAGAGATGTGAAGAAACTAACCTTGTCTTGAATTGGGAGAAGTGCCACTTTATGGTTAATGAAGGTATTGTCCTGGGGCATAAAGTTTTTGAAAGAGGTATTAAAGTTGATAAAGCTATGGTTGATGCTATTGAAAAGATGCCATGTCCCAAGGACATCAAAGGTATAAGAAGTTTCCTTGGTCACGTTGATTTTTATAGGAGGTTCATGAAGGACTTCTCAAAAATTTCTCAGCCTCTGACTAATTTATTACAAAAAGATATACCATTTTCTTTTTATGATGATTGCGTAGAAGCATTTGAAATACTTAAGAAAGCATTGATCTCTGCACCTATTGTTCACCCACCTGATTGGAATTTACCTTTTGAAATTATGTTTGATGCTAGTGATTATGTTGTAGTTGCTGTTCTAGGGCAAAGAGTTGATAAGAAATTAAATGTTATTCAATATGCTAGTAAAACTCTAGACAATGCTTAGAGAAATTATGCTACAACTGAAAAAGAATTCTTAGCAGTTGTATTCGCTTCTGATAAGTTCAGACCTTATATTGTAGATTCTAAAGTAACTATTCACACGGATCATGCTGCTATTAAATACCTTATGGAAAAGAAAGATGAAAAACCTAGACTTATTAGATCGGTTCTCTTGGTAGAAGAAGTTGATTTGCATATTATTGATAGAAAGGGAGCTGAGAACCCCGTTGCAGACAACTTGTCTAGGTTAGAGAATGTTCTTGATGACCCACTACCTACTGATGATAGCTTTCCTGATGAACAATTAAATGTCATAAATGCTTCTCGTACTGCTCCATGGTATGCTGATTATATTGTTGCTAAATTTATACCACCTAGTTTCACATACCAGCAAAAGAAAAAGTTTTTCTATGATTTGAGACATTACTTTTGGGATGACTCACATGTTTATAAAGGAGTAGATGGTGTTATTAGACATTGTGTACCTGAGCATGAATAGGAACAGATCCTACGCAAGTGTCACTCCGAAGCTTATGGAGGACACCACGCTGGAGATAGAACTACACATAAGGTATTGCAATCCGGTTTTTATTGGCCTACTCTCTTCAAGGATGCCCGTAAGTTTTTTGTATCTCGTGATGAATGTCAAAGAATTGGTAATATTAGTAGACGTCAAGAAATGCCTATGAATTATTCACTTGTTATTGAACCATTTGATGTTTTGGGCTTTGATTATATGGGACATTTTCCTGCCTCCAATGGATACACACATATTTTAGTTGCTGTTGATTACGTTACTAAGTGGGTAGAAGCTATTCCAACTAGTAGTGCTAATCATAACACCTCTATTAAGATGCTTAAAGAAGTTATTTTTCCATGGTTTGGAGTCCCTAGATATTTAATGACTGATGGTGGTTCACATTTTATTCATGGTGCTTTCCGTAAAATGGTTGCTAAATATGATGTTAATCATAGAATTGCATCTCCTTATCATCCACAATCTAGTCGTCAAGTAGAATTGAGTAATAGAGAACTCAAATTAATTTTGCAAAAGACGGTTAATAGATCTAGAAAGAATTGGTCCAAGAAACTTGATGATGCATTATGGGCCTATGGAATTGCATATAAAAATCCTATGGGCATGTCTCGTATAAAGTGGTTTATGGAAAAGCATGTCACTTACCTCTCGAACTAGAACATAAGGCTTATTGGGCTATTAAAGAGCTCAATTATTATTTCAAACTTGCCGGTGAGAAGAGGTTAATTGACATTAGATCACTTGATGAATGGAGAACCCAAGCCTATGAGAATGCCAAATTATTAAAAGAAAAAGTTAAAAGATGGCATCACAAAAGAATACAAAAGTGTGAGTTTAATGTAGGTGATTATATATTTCTATATAACTATCGTTTAAGATTCTTTGCAGGAAAACTTCTCTCTAAATGGGAAGGTCCTTACATTATCGAGGAGGTCTATCGTTCTAGTGCCATAAAAATCAGCAGCTTCGAAGGCACAAATCCAAAGGTGGTGAACGGTCTAAGAATTAAACATTATATCTTAGGTATTCCTATAAATGTTGAAACCAATGTTATTAAAACCGTAACCCTAGAGGAATACATAAGGGACACTTTCCAGAACTTTATCAGACTCTGAAAAGGAATAGGTATGTGGTACGGTAAGTAAACCGATTCCAAAACAGTTCTAATGGCAATTTTCTTCCGTTTTGGAATATTTAGAAAAATAGAAAAATAAGACGAAGTCCGGGAAGGACACGAGGGCTCCACGAGGGTGGAGTGCGTGCCCTACCCCCTGGGCGCTCCCCCTACCTCGTGGGCACCTCGTGTGCTCTCCGGACTCCGTTTTCTTGCATGTTACGTATCTTGGTCGGTAAAAATTCGTTATATAATCTGCTGAAGGTTTTGACCATAGTACCATGCAAATATCCTCTATTTTTGTTTCGAGCTGTTTCTGCTACAGATTGAAAGCAAGATGTCTTCTCAAGAGTCGGTCGGGGAGAGCTGGGCCAAGATCAAATAGTAATGCTGGCCACTTTGGGCCATCAACGGAAGAAGAGATGGAGGCCGATTTGAAAGGATAGATGCCATGGAAGAGGACCAAGAAGTACTTCTCGTTTCTGATCTGGATTCATGATGGGGGAACTATAGAGCTCGGCCATTCCAAACTCGGTCATTCCTTCCAATGTTAGATTTCTTTCTTATGAAAACATGAAAAAGAGTGTTACTTTTTCTCCCGCAGCTATGCAACATCCATGGCTGAAAGGAGCTTTAGCCGTCACGGGCAAGCTCTGAAAGGAAATAATGGGCCTCAAGCAGCAAGTCAATAAACTTGAAGAAGAGAATCATATCCTGAGGGCATCATCGCCAAGAATATCACCTCACCACCTACGAAGAGGGAGACATAAACACATGGGTATGGGCACTCCCCTTGGCAACTGCCAAGCTTGGGGGAGTGCCCCGGTATCATACCACCATCACTTTTATCTTTACCTCTTTTCTTAGTTCGATCCTTTTGATAATATTTTGATCTAGTAGAATAAAAAGTTCTTAGTATGATCTAGTTGTGAGTTTTGCTTTATGATCCTTCTATGTAGTCGAGTCTGTGAGCTATATATAATAAAGATTAGTGTTGAGTCAAGGGCTTGATTATTTTGCCATGATCTTGAGTGAATAAAATAAAAGAGAAAGAATAAAAAGAAATAAAAGAGATCATATGGATCTTATGGAGAGTAATGAGCTCACATATAAAGAGTATGATGACTAAAAGTTGTTGAGAGTTGACAAACATAGTTTTGGCCATTGTTGCAACTAATAGGAAGTAATAAAGAAAGAGAGGTCTTCACATATAAATATACTATCTTGGACATCTTTTATGATTGTGAGCACTCATTAAAATATAACATGCTAAAGAGTTGACGTTGGACAAGGAAGACAACGTAATGGGTTATGTTTTCTTACATATGAGATAAATTATATTGTCATGGATCATCCAACATGATTGAGCTTGCCTTTCCCCCTCATGCTAGCCAAATTCTTTGCACCAAGTAGAGATACTACTTGTGCTTCCAGACACCCTTAAACCAGTTTTGCTATGAGAGTCCACTATACCTACCTATGGATTGAGTAAGATCCCTTAAGTAAGTTGCCATCGGTGCAAGCAATAAAAATTGCCTTCTGAATATGTATGACTTATTAGTGTGGGAGAAAATAAGCTTTATACGATCGTGTGATATGGAAGAAATGAAAGCGACAGACTGCATAATAACGGTCTATATCACAAGTGGCAATATAAAGTGACGTTCTTTCGCATTAAGATTTTGTGCATCCAACCATAAAAGCGCATGACAACCTCTTCTTCCCTCTACGAAGGGCCTATGTTTTACTTTCATCTCCTACCTTGCATAAGAGTCATGGTGATCTTCACCCTTCCTTTTTAAATTTTATCTTTTGGCAAGCACAACATGTTGGAAGGATCCTTGTATATATGGCTAATTGGATGTGAGTTTTCATGAACTATTATTGTTGACATTACCCTTGAGGTAAAACGTTGGGAGGCAAAACTATAAGCCCTATATTTCTCTGTGTCCGATTAAAACACCATACCCATAAGTATTGCGTGAGTGTTAGCAAATGTGAAAGACTATATGATAGTTGAGTATGTGGACTTGCTGAAAAGCTCTTATATTGACTCTTTCCTATGTTATGATAAATTTCCATTGCTCCAATGACTGAGATTATAGTTTGTTAGTTTTCAATAAAGTTTATGATTCATACTTGAAATTGTGATTTAATTGTTACTCTAGCATAAGAGATCATATGACAAGAATTATATAAGTTGCTATTCTAAGATTGATCATGATGCCCTCATGTCCGTATTTTATTTTTTTATTGACACCTCTATCTCTAAACATGTGGTCATATTTTTCGATTTCGGCTTTCGCTTGAGGACAAGCGAGGTCTAAGCTTGGGGGAGTTGATACGTCCATTTTGCATCATGTTTTTATATCGATATTTATTGCATTATGGGTTGTTATTACACATTATGTCACAATACTTATGCCTATTCTCTCTTATTTTACAAGGTTTACATAGAGAGGGAGAATGCCGGCAGCTAGGATTCTGGGCTGGAAAAGGAGCAAATATTAGAGACCTATTCTGCACAACTCCAAAGGTCGTGAAACTTCACGGAAGTCATTGTAAGAAGTTCCAGATGGGGGCCACACCCTGCCCACGAGGGTGGGGGCCGCGCCCTACCCCCCTAGGCGCGCCCCCCTGCCTCATGGCCCCCCAGGTGGCCCTCCGATGCCCTTCTTCAGCTATATGGAGTCTTTCGATGAGGAAAAAATCATAAGCCAGATTTCGGGACAAGACTCCGCCGCCACGAGGCGGAACAAATCTAGGGCTCTGGCGGAGCGGTTCTGCCGGGGACACTTCCCTCCAGGAGGGGGAAATCATCGCCATCATCATCACCAACAATCCTCTCATCGGGAGGGGATCAATCTCCATCAACATCTTCACCAACTCCATCTCCTCTCAAACCCTAGTTCATCTATTGTATCCAATTCTTGTCTCTAAGTCTGGAATTGGTACTTGTGGGTTGCTAGTAATGTTTATTACTCCTTGTAGTTGATGCTAATTGGTTTATTTGGTGGAAGATCATATGTTCAGATCCTATATGCATATTAATACCCCTCTGATTATGAACATGAATATACTTTGTGAGTAGTTACGTTTGTTCCTGAGGACATGTGAGAAGTCTTGCTATTAGTAGTCATCTGAATTTGGTATTCGTTCGATATTTTGATGAAATGTATGTTGTCTCTCCTCTAGTGGTGTTATGTGAACGTCGACTACATGACACTTCACCATTATTTGGGCCTAGAGTAAGGCATTGGGAAGTAATAAGTAGATAATGGGTTGCTAGAGTGACAGAAGCTGAAACCCTAGTTTATGCGTTGCTTCGTAAGGGGTTGATTTGGATCCATATGTTTCATGCCATGGTTAGGTTTACCTTAATACTTTTGTTGTAGTTGCGTATGCTTGCAATAGAGATTAATCATAAGTGGGATGCTTGTCCAAGTAACGGCAGTACCCAAGCACCGGTCCACCCACATACCAAATTATCAAGTACCGAACGCGAATCATATGAACGTGATTAAACCTAGCTTGACGATAATTCCCATGTGTCCTCGGGAGCGCTTTTCTCTATATAAGAGTTTGTCCAGGCTTGTCCTTTTCTACAAAAAGGATTGGGCCAACTTGCCGCACTTTATTTATTTTTGTTACTTTTATTTTTATTTATTTTTGTTACTTGTTATTACAAATTATCTTGTCACAAAACTATCTGTTACCTATAGTTTCAATGCTTGCAGAGAATACCTTGCTAATAACCGCTTATCATTTCCTTCTGCTCCTCGTTGGGTTCGACACTCTTACTTATCAAAAGGACTATGATATATCCCCTATACTTGTGGGTCGTCACCCTTCCCAGAGCGTAAGACGGGTGAACTCCTCTTTCTCCCCTTTATATAGATCGGCCAGTATTGCAGCCAGGGTGGTAAGGGAATCCAGACCCTTTTGTCCACAGTGGGAGGTGTAGTCTTCCCCATTGTAGTGCCACATGGGAAGCCCCCTGAATTGGAGCAGCTGAACACCTTGTGCTATGGAATTGGCCATTACCTCGATTATTGATAATCCAGACTGGGCGAGTGTCTTTATCTTGCCCGTTAATTGTTGGACTTCCGCACTGTCTTCCTCCTCGAGGCTCCAAGGGCACCAGCTGTGGCATTTCTTCAATGGAGAACTGGTAAATTCGGGAAGGCCCATTCGAACTGGGTCAGGGAGAGCGACGCCCTCAATATAGAACCACTCTGAGGTCTACTCTTCGGACGCCTTCTTCAGCGTGCCGGCTAAGTATCCGGTCCCGGCTATGCCCCATATTTCGGGACCGCCCACCTCAAATATAGATCCCTTTTGGGAGCGAGGGACGAGGCAAAACAGTTTCCTCCATAGCTCGATATGGGACTCGCAGCCCAGGAATAGCTCACAAAGAGCAGCATAGCCCGCGATGTGCAGAATGGAGCCCGGCATGAGATTGTGTAGTTGGAGGCCATAGTACTGCAGAAGACCCCAGAGGAAGGGGTGGATTGGAAACCCGACGCCTCTTATTAAGAAGGATATAAAGCACACTCGCTGCCCCTGGCCAGATTGAGGAAATTTTCCGTCAGGGCTTCGCCCGTAAAAGAGGTTAATCCTGCCCGGACAGGGACTAGATCCACGAGGGGGGAGGAATCCCTGCATTTGAAGCTTACTTAGCTGGTTGTGGGATACTGAGCATTTCCCCCAATCGCCTTTTTTGGAGCCATGGGGGTGGGAGGAAGAACTGGGAATGCTAGCCATGCTGGAATGTTTCTCCTAGCAAGCTCCAAGGATTTTCCGCTCGATGTGGAATGGGATCTGAGATCTAGTCCCTTTAAATAGACGCCCTTCTTACATGGCCATGGTGTTATGTGCAAAAAGTACTCTGACCTTTCGTGTTCGCTCGACACGTGGAAGCCGAAGCGGTAGAGGCGCATAAGCCAATGGGTACGACATTAAATGGAAAGTCGAGTATGACTCTTCGGATCAGACGCTTTGGAGTGTTCGGAGGAAGAACCCGCCTTGCAATGCCGAAGACTATCAGCGGGCCGGACACATCGTCATTGAAGCCTGGTTCGGGGCCTACTAAGGGAGTCCTGGATTAAGGGGTCCTCGGGCGTCCGGCCTGTGTGACATGGGCCGGACTATTGGGCCATGAAGATACAAGATAGAAGACTTCCTCCCGTGTCCGGATGGGACTCTCCTTTGCGTGGAAGGCAAGCTAGGCGTCCGAATGTATTATTTCCTTTCTCTTTAACCGACTTTGTATAACCCTAGGCCCCTCCGGTGTCTATATAAACCAGAGGGGTCTAGTCCTTAGGAACAATCACAATCATACATGCTAGACTTCTAGGGTTTAGCCACAACGATCTTGTGGTAGATCAACTCTTGTAACCCTCATACTCATTAAGATCAATCAAGCAGGATGTAGGATATTACCTCCATCAGGAGGGCCCGAACCTGGGTAAAACATCATGTCCCCTGTCTCCTGTTACCATCGACCTTAGACGCATAGTTCGGGACCCCCTACCCAAGATCAGCCGGTTTTGACACCAAGAGAGACCCTCAAGAGCACGCTGGCCGAGGCCCAGAAGAGAG
Organism: Triticum monococcum; assembly: GCA_034509565.1. Lineage (NCBI taxonomy): Eukaryota > Viridiplantae > Streptophyta > Magnoliopsida > Poales > Poaceae > Triticum > Triticum monococcum. Next base: position 579,352,759 of record CM067847.1, read on the forward strand.
CGGCAAAGGAACAAGCCGCCCGCGAAACACATGAGGCAAGGGTCAGGGAGGTCCAGCAGGAGCTCTAGGACGCCGTAAAGACATGCGAGTCCTTGGAGCGCAAGATTGCTGACTTATAGTCCAAACTTGCTAAGGCCCACCAAAGTGCACAACAGGCCTGAGTTGAAGCCCAGGGCGCCCTCTAGGAAATCCAGGAGGCCAGGAAAATCGCGGCGGGTAAGGCCTTTATTATGCAGAGCAAATATGTGAAGAAAAGGTACCTCTTACTGACCTGGATTTGGAGTTCTCCAGGAGCATTTGCGGATGTTTCGCGCAGTGTTACTGATGCTACGGAGTTCTTTTGAGCCGAAGAGGGGAGCTCAACAGAGAAGCTGTTATGGTCGCAATACCTTTCGCCAGAGCATCCAGTGCCCTTTAGCGATCAGCTGAAACAGCTGACTAAACTGCATAGGGTGGCTGAATCAGCCATGAAGGATTTGATAATCCGTCTGTGGCCTGCCGAAGCCATACCCAGCAGCTACCTCGGGCTCGTGAAGTGGCTGGTCGATGCCTGCCCTCGGCTTGATGCCACCAAGCGGTCGGTCTACATCGAAGGCGTACGAATGGCCTTCGCCCGTGTCAAGGTGCAGTGGGCGAAGATGGACGACGTCAAGCTCGCGACCGAGGGACCACCCGCGGGCAAGGAGCACTGCACGCCCGAGTGGTATTTTGCTGATGTCCTGAAGGGATCCTGCATTGTAGAGGGCTAGTGTGCAAAAGACATTATCTTTCAATGAATACATTCATGTTATCCTGTCATGTATTATGAAACAAAGCTCATATGTAATGTAATGCTTGTTGTTTGTTTATAATTTTGCCTCCTGTGCGGCCGTTTTATTAAATCTGGGAGTTGGCCAGTCGTCGGCTTCAGCCCCCACATAGGTAGTATAGGGGTGTTTAGGTTGGAACCTAAACACTCTTGATGCAAGAGTTTGGTCCTTGAAGGAGGTTTTTAGCGCAACGAACCAGGCAATCGGAGTATGTGGCTTTATTACCCTCACTTAGCCATAGGAGTTTGACAATAGAAATGTAGGCGCAGCCCCTAGTTAGTATTTGTTAATCCAGACTAGGGTGACGTAGACACCTGATAGGGTGGAGGCCGATCCGTCACATAATACGGGAAAAAATCGCAAGAGATTTTAACTTCCGAATAGCTGACCAGCTCTCGACGCATCATGACAGTCAGTTTTCGGCTTTCTCTACCGAGGTGTTTACGCGGGTGAACCAGAAACACAATCGCAGTAGTTCTCCCTTTACTACCCTAGCCAATAGGACGGAACATAAGGTAGTAAGCACAGGAGGCGGGCAATGCAACTATTGACCAAAGACATGATTCAGAGCCGATGCATATAATGCTAAATTCGGGGTGCCGAACTATATTGTAAAAAGTGTTCGGACTTTGTTGCCGTAGTATGGAGCGCAATGAAGCCCCTGGCGAATTAAAGTGTACCGAAGTGTACGGGTGCAATCGATAAGAATAGCAAAATAAAATGAAGTAGTAAGCCAGTGCCACATAAGTTGGGCCGCAAGCTATTTCCATTATAATTTGATTAATACGTCGAAGCGTATTTGTACAAATAGTGCGATAAGAAACAAGGTTATTTAACATGCCAAGACCAAGGGGGAGCTGCGTGCGGGTCCTGAAAACATGTAGAGTGATCATCAAGAAGACCACCTAGAGATTCCCCTACCCGTCTATGCTACTTGCCGCCTTGGTATATCCATCCTTTGAAAGGATCAATGATCAGGCCGTCGTGAGGGGCCTATGGAAAAGAAAAGGAAGAAAAGAAAAGGGAAAGTATGTGTGTCCGGGGAAGGTCTAGCCGTATTATGGACAACAATTGAGTTATGCCTCCGTCTATGCCCATGGTATTTTGAGTGCGTAGTTATGTACGCGCGGTACGTACACCGCCATTTGGTCGGGACTGAGATGGAGGGCGAATTGCTAGTAGTCCGGACTCGTTTGACAGTGTCCGGGAGCTTGGCCGCTGAATTAAAATTCTGCTTGATCAGGCCGCTCTGTACTTCCACTGCTAGGGCCGCAGTGTGCTCCTCGGTACGGAGGGAGCGTTCAGTGTTTCTGTTGACTGTTATGACACCGTGTGGTCCAGGCATCTTGAGTTCGAGATAAGCATAGTGTGGCACCGCATTGAATCGAGCAAATGCAGTTCGTCCGACCAGTGCATGATAGCCACTGCAGAAGGGGACCATATCGAAGATCAAGTCTTTGCTTCGGAAGTTGTCCGGGGATCCAAAGACGACTTCCAATGTGATTGAGCCCATGAAGCAGGCCTCTACACCTGGTATTACTCCTTTAAGGTAGTTTTTGTGGGCTTGATCCTTGATGGATTGATGCCCATCTTGCGGACTGTATCCTGATAGAGCAGGTTGAGGCTGATGCCGCCGTCCATGAGGACTCGTGTGAGGTGGAATCCATCAATGATTGGGTCGAGGACCAGCACGGCTGAACCTCCATGACGGATACTGGTCGGATGGTCCCTGCAATCGAAGGTGATCGGGCAGGACGACCATGGGTTGAATTTTGGGGCGACTGGGTCTATCGCGTAGACGTCCCTGAGTGCACATTTGCGCTCCCACTTGGGGATATGGGTAACGTATGTCATGTCATCATTTTAGTCTGGGGGAAACTTCTTCTGTCTCCCTGTATTCGGCGGACAGGGATCCTCATCGTCGTCCTCTCTTTACGACCCCTTCTCCATGTTCTCGGTATTTAACTTACCGACATGTTTAAAGACCCAACAGCTTCTGTTGGTATGATTGGCTGGTTTATCGGGGGTGCTATGGATCTGACATGGACAATCGAGTATGCGGTCCAAGCTGGATGAGGCCGGATTGTTTCTTTTAAATGGCTTCTTCCGCTGGCCGGAATTGGAGCCACTAAATCCGGCGTTGACCGACGTGTCATCGGTATTGTCACTGTTGCTTCAACGCTTGTGTTTGTTGCGTCGTGGCTTGCTGTTGCTATTTTTGGCTTCGAAGGTGCCAGGTTCTCTTGCGTTATTATTGTTGCGGGCTTGCCAGCTATCTTCGCCCATGCAAAAGCGGGTCATAAGTGCCAGGAGGGCTGCCATGGACTTCGGTTTTTCTTGCCCGAGGTGTCGGGCTTTGGCATTCGGACAGTCGACGATCTGGTTCTTTTTAGTTAGGAACCTAGTCCAGAATTTCCTGGCTGACTCTTCGGGCTATTGAACTATGTGGCTTAAGTCATTGGCATCCGGAGGTTGGACGTATGTACCTTGGAAGTTGTCGCGGAAGGCATCTTGCAAGTCCACCCAACTGCCAATGGAGTTTTTTGGCAGGCTGTTTAACCAGTGATGAGCTGGTCCCTTGAGTCTTTGTCGGTGTTCTGGGAACGGGGGTCCCCAGACTTGCCTGCCTGCGGCCTGCAACGTGGCTCAAAGGGGGGCCCACCACGGCCCATCTTCACCAACATAGACCCAAGACCCTCGCGAGGGGCCAAGCTTCGTGGGGCGGACGATGCGGAGCTTCCTCGGGAACGGCCTCATCAGGCACAAGAGGTCAGGCGTTCCGCAGCCCCGGTGGAGATGGAGATGGTCCGCGAGGAGCCGCCAGCACCTCCGGAGCCTCCCGAGGCCCCTAGGCCTGGGGGCTCGTGGGGATCGGCCTCCGCTGCCCACCGAGTCTGCTACACCAATAGTCCTTCATCCTCAACGTCATCAGGTGACATCTTTCAAGTTTCATTTCCAGCTGGGAGCGCCCCCCAGGGGCTGCATTATTCCCAGGCCGCGTGGGTCCGTCCCTCCGGCGTGTATCCCTTTTATTTCATGTTGTTAGCTTACCTTGTTTGGGGCGTCCCTCGGGCTGCATGATCCCCAAGTCGCTCAGGCCTGACCCAGTGATGTCCACCTTCCCAGCATCTATTTAAATGAATCCACTCCTTCACGGCTAATGTGCTTGACATAGTTGCCCGCTCAACTGACAGAACTGCTCCCAAACGGCACGACGCTTGCGCATGGGTCCGTCCCTGCAACGCCGACAAACCTGAATGGCTGAGCTCTGGCCGCGGCAGCCCCGCATGGCGCCACCTCATCAAGCCTTCGGTGCCTCATTACCCCTTGGAAGCAACCAATGGCTGACTGTCAATTGTCATGGCAACCCCCTCGTCTCTTTTTCTATGATGGGTCTACAGGGTCTCCTGAAGGAGCTGTGTCAGGCGAGGCCCTTGCGGTGTCTCCCTCACTCTCATCCGCGTGAACCGCTTGCACATTAAAGGGGGGGTGCCTGAGCATCGCGACTCAGGGCTCCTATTGGCTCTCCAGCCCTCACCCTCTGGCCTTGTCCATGGCATCGCGACCTGGCATACCAGCGAAGGCTGAGACTCGCTCGAGGGCCGGGACCCAATGACATAGAGCAGAAAGGGGAGCAAAGGCGAGAGGGGAGGGACACGCGAGGACCCCGCCGAGCAACCTCATGCCTGCCGATGCATGGACCCGGCGACACACCAGAGAGCGGCCCCTAATTCTCGAGATAAGTCACCACCCGGAAGCGCCAGCTACCGTGGCATCATCCCCGCACCTAATGCAATCCCGTGTTAGCGACGCCGCTCTCCTTTCTCATCGAACGACGGCTGCTTGAGCGCCAAAGGGGACCTCCTGAGCATCCTGACTCAGGGGCTCTTACCGGACTCCGGGTCGCTCACCTCCTGGCCTTGACCACGGCATCGCGACCTGACATACCAGCGATGGCTGAAGCCGCCTTGGGACTGGGACCTATCGGCGCAGAGCATGTCACATCCCTAGTTCTGGTATGACCTAGGCTAGCCCTTCATGCTTGCATCATGTTTAAACTCCATTTAAATTTGAAATGGAGATTTGTGAACCCTCAGAAATCATTTTTGAAAATGACCCAGATAAAAAGTGCTCCAAAAGGGTCCAAGAAAATGTTCATGTCTCTCTCTGAAAATATTGGTGAGAGGTAAAATTCAAACCAATATTTTAGGAGCTCATAAATATTTATTTTGTCCATTTGGAATTAATGCATAATTATTTGTATTGGATTTATATTTGTTATATATTCAAATATACTCCAATAATTCTGATTTTTAATGTGGGGCTTTGGAATAATCCAATTAGTTCCTACAATAATTTTCAGAAGCATATAAAATGGTTTAGTATTTTATCTAAATCAAAACAAATGTCAGAAAATTAGAAAAGAAAACAGAAATGAAACTAACCTGGGCTTACCTCACGTGGCCTGCTCCTGTAGCAGAGGCCCAGCCCACCTGGCCGGCCCACCGAGGACAGGGGCGTCTTCTTCCTCTTTCCAGAAGGCAGAGGAGAAGACAGCCACGGCGCGCGGCGTGCCACGCCGGCAGCTGCCTGCCTGGCTGGCCCCTCGTCGCCCAGGACTCCCTCCGCGTCGCCACGCGACCCCCCCAGCCATCTGGCTCTCCCTCGCACTCTCCCTCGCCTCATCCCCTCCTCTGTCTCTCTCTCACGTGCACGGCCGAACGCCACCATCGCCGCCGCTTGCAGTTGCCGCGGCCACCGCCTCCCCCTCGCCCCCTCTTCAAGTCCAGGAGCTCCGCCTCCTCCCTCTGAAGCTTTCCGCCGAGCCACAAGACGCCGGACGCCCTGTGGAACCGCCGTTGCCATCATCTTCCTCCTCGGGCGCCACCGATCGCCGACTCCGATTCGCCATCTTCAGCGCCTCCCCGAGCCCACTGGCCTGCTCAGCAACTCCGCCGTGAGCATCTCCCCATTTCCCCTCTCTTCTCCCCCTCGTTCCCGCGTCGTAGCTTCATTCCCCACCATGGCCGAAGCGCCCCGCCGCCGTCCATGTCGCTGCCATCGCCCTGGCCACCGCAGCCCGCAGCCGAGCGTGTCACCCTGCTCCATGTGACGCCAGGAGGCCGCAGAGTCTCTCTGCTCACTTCCCCATGCACCGCAGCCCTCGCGCGCACTTAGCCGTGCTCCGGCCGCCACCACGAGCCTCGCTCCGTCGAGCTCCGGCCAACCCTTCTCCTCCTACCTACCCCACTGGATGCGCGAGAGCATGGGCTACGCCCTGGTGCTCCCAGCCGCCGCCCCCGTGCCCTGCAGCATGGACGCCGCTGTGTCCAGAGGTCGCCGGCGACGACCTCGCCGGCCTGACGTGCGGGCCCGACCGGCCAGGTGATTAGCTTAAGGCTAATCACCATTTTTGCTAACCCCCTGACATTGACAGTGGGCCCCAGATCCACTAATCTAAATTAGATTAGGAATAACTCCTCTGTTAACTAACTAAGTCACTGATGTGTGGACCCCACACGTCAGGTTTGACCTGGTCAGCTCCGTTGACCTGCTGACGCAGGCATGACGCAATGCTGACGCAATATTTCATTTTCTGGTTTAAATTAATCAGGAAATTCCAGAATATATTCAAAACTTCAAAAATTCATAGAAATTCAACCGTAGCTCAGATTGAAATAATTTATATATGAAAAATTATCAGAAAAAATCAATCTATCCATCTGTACCATTTTCATGCATGACAAACCAACCTATACATGCTGTATATGTGAAAACACACTTATGGCATATTTTAAGAGCTTATTTCGGAGTTACATTTGAATCTTTAGTTCAAATGGACTTTAACCAAATGAATGCTAGTTGCATTAGCTCCAATAACATTACATCTTCATGCCATGTTCATGCATCATAATGTTGCATATGCTTGTGTTTGATTGCCGACACCGTTCCTTCTCGATAGGTCCTGCTCCGGAGACCGTTCCAGAGTACCTGTCCGAGGAGCAGTGCCTTCCTTGTTGTTCTACCAGGCAAGCAACCCCCCTTGTTCATTCCGATACAATCCCACTCTCTCGCTCCTGCTCTCTTGTATTGCATTAGGACAACAACGATTCAACTGCTACTTTATGTTGCGGTAGTTGAACCCATTCCTCTGCATGACCTGTCATTGCCACAGTAAATAGTTGAAACCCACTAGCATGTGTAGGGGTTGATTGAGCCATGTTGTGTTCTTTCCATGCCATGCCTGCTATTGCTTAGAGTTGTGTCAGGTCTGATTCATCGGGAATGAATTGGAGTGTTATGATATGTTCCGGTGCCGAGAGTTAAGCGTGTGAACACGATTTGGTAAAGGTAGCGGTGAGAGGCCATGTAGGAGTACATGGTGGTTTGTCTCATTGGGACCGTCCTTAAGAACTGAGTTATGTGTAAGTTGTCGAATGACTAGCTACTACCACACATTGGGCTCCGGGCGCTCCAAGCTCTCTCGACTTATTAACCGCCTTGAGCTCTGTCCAGGAGTTGCAAATAGTTTCTGGTGTTTGTAGGTAGTGCTATTTTTCTACCGAGTGGCACCCGGCAGGGTGGACTTGGGACAGACTAGGCACACATGGCCCGGTGTACCGAGTGGCACCCGGATGGTGGGCTCGGGAACCCTGTACACATCGTTTGGGGCCGTGAGCGAAACCTCGGCCGGATCTCCTTGCGGATGGAACCCGAATAGGCGATAAACCTGGACTCGAGTCTTGCGTGGTTAGTCAGGTCGTGGCCGACACCCTCGCCAGGCTTCCGCTTGAAGGTTGCCGAGATACATGACGTGTACATGGCGGTAAGTGGCGAGAGCGTGTGTGAAGAAGTACACCCCTGCAGGGTTACCATGATCTATTCGAATAGCCGTGTCCTCGGTTATGGACTTCTTGGATGCTTACGTGGTACATAGACAACTTAAAGTGGATACTCTAAAATGCTCAAGACAAGTGTGAGTGCTATGGATGGCCTTCTCGTAGGGAGACGAGGATGAATCCTTAGTGGTGTATTGATTTGGTGATTAGTGGACTCGTGTGCGCTGCCTCATCTCAAAGAAGTTTCTCGTTGTCGTAGAACAGGATAGCCACTGAGTCAAAGCTGGCTTGCTGCAACTAAACCCCACATTACCTTCTTGATACTAATGCATATATGATAGGATCTGATGTAAGTCTTGCTGAGTACCTTTGTACTCACGTTTGCTTTATTTACGTTTTGCAGACGAGACATCTGTCTTACTAGTAGTTCCGCTTGGACTTTGATGGGTAGCTTGTTACCTCAGCTACGATCTTGTACCCTTGGGAGGGTCTTGTAGATAGTCAGGCTTTCCAGCTCTTTTCTTTTGTAGTTGTCTGTACTCAGACATGTAATGCTTCCGTTGCTTGTATGCTCTGAATGATGGGTCATGTGACCCCTGCTTCTATTTATGCTATGTGGCTCTTCTGAGCCTTTATCTATATTAGTTTGCGTTATGTTGTGATGCCATGTTGTACAGCACATACTTGCATGTTATGCGTACGGGTAGCGTGTATTGCTATGTGTGGGATCCGACAATCTGGTTGTTCATCCTTGGCAGCCTATCATATGGGGAAATGTAGTCTAGTGTTTTCTGAGCGATTGTAGTCCGCTACAGCCCGGTCCACCGGAGTCCTGCTAGCCCAGCACTACTGCTCGGAACGCTTGACTGGCCGGCATGTGTTTCACTTTGTTCCTGTGTCTGTCCCTTCGGGGAAATGTCACGCGGTGATGACCGGAGTCCTGCCTAGCCTGCTACAGCTCGGGTTCCCCGGAGTCCTGTTAGCCCGGTGCTACAGCCCAGATTCACACGCTGCTGACCGACACGCTCGATGTGAATCATGTATGCCTGTTCCCATAGGTTAGGGCCGCTTTGGATTCATGACTAGCCATGTCGGCCCGGGTTCTTTGTCATATGGATGCTAGCGACACTATCATATACGTGAGCCAAAAGGCGCAAACGGTCCCGGGCCAGGTAAGGTGGCACCCGTGGGAATACCGTGCGTGAGGCCGCAAAGTGATATGATGTGTTACATGCTAGATCGGTGGTGACTTAGGATCGGGGTCCCGACAGCCTTGGTATCAGAGCCTGACTGCCTGTAGGATTTCCAAGCCAACCTGGTCGAAGTTGTGTATAGAAATTCTTTAGCTATGTAAGGGAATTGGTTGTGGAAGGGAACGTAAGGCTCCTTTTACTCCTTATACCTCATGGCCTTCTGATCTGAGTCGTCCTACCTTTCCTACGGGGTTATGGAACTTGGCTTCCTCTTCTGTCTATCAGGATCACGTGTTACTATTCCGTAGTCTCTTAGGATTGGTTGATCAGAGTCATATCCCAGTTCGAGTACCTCTGGTGCAGCCTGTTTAGTAACATCTCAGAACCTAGAGTAATGATGTTGAGTATGTTACTACCCCATTTTAGCAGGATGTCTCATTCTGCGCATTTTACTGCCGTTATGCTGCCGGAATTGCCCTAGGAGTTTGAGAGTTACTAATTTCCTTGTCCTACATTCTATAGTCTATAGTTGATGCTGATCCGTCCTTGGTTTCGTTTCTCAGGATGTCATCAGTTAAACGAAGTTCTGTTGCTCGTAGCCAGAACCACGGGGATGGTAGGGATGAGGATCCTCCCGACCAACCTTTGGTGGCAGAGTTCATTTTAGAGATGGAGAGGAACAAGCGTGAGTCTAACCGCCTTTTGGCACGTATCGAGGAGAACACCGCACATCAGTTCAAAGGGTCTGTAACCATTCATGATTTCATTCGCTTGCACCCACCTACCTTTCATCATTCCATCGAGCCACTCGATGCAGATGACTGGCTCCGTAGTATTACACACAAGCTCCGTTCTGCGAACGTAGGTGAAAGTGACAAGGTCACCTATGCTACTTATCACCTGGAAGGTCCTGCTAGTATTTGGTGGCAGAACTATGAGACTATGCTTCCAGCTGGCCAGACACCCACCTGGAGAGATTTCATTGAGGCTTTTCGCGAGCATCACATCCCTCAGGCTCTCATTGACCGCAAGAGAGAAGAGTTTTGTAGTTTCACCTAGAGTAAGATGGCTGTTGATGCCTATAGTAGAGAATTTGAGAACCTCACCCGCTATGCTATAGAAGAAGTGTCCACAGACGCCAAGAAGCAGGCTAGGTTCCGGAAGGGTCTCAACCCCAAGTTGTGTCGTGATCTCCACCTGCACCATTGCAATACATTCCAGGCTCTTGTGAACAAGGCCATTAATGCGGAGACAGCTCAGCTCACTTATGAGGAGTCTCGTAAGCACACCCGTGATTTGGTTTCTTCCTCTGGCTCTACCTTGCAGAAGCGCCGGTTTTGGGTTCCGAACTCCGCTCTTCCACCTGGTTACTCACCTAGGCCCTCCTATGTGGCACCTCACCCAGTTCAGTTACATGCTCCACCCAGGCCTATTGGTAGACCGCTTGTCAAGGCGGGCCCACGTCCTACTTCAGGGACTTGCTTCACATGCGGAGAGCCAGGACACTATGCACGTGACTGCTCTCAAACCAGCTATGCCCCACCCCAGCCTGAGAAGTCTGCTGGCCGTGATAAGCCATCACGCAAGATGAGTAGTGTCAAGTCAGCTCCCACTGAACGTGGATGTGTGCATCACGTCTCAGCTAAAGACACTCGTGATGATCCGGATGTCGTTCTTGGTACCCTCCTTGTCAATTTCCATCCAGCTTCGGTTTTGTTCGATACCGGAGCATCTCACTCCTTCATTTCTGAAGGCTATGCTCGTTTGCACGACATGTCATTTGGTGATATGCCAACTCCACTTGAAATCCAAACTCCAGGGTCTAGATGGCAAACTACCAGAATAAGCCATGGTAATGAAATCCTTGTTGACAGACTTGTATTCCTTGCATCACTTATAGCCCTCAAGTCTGCAGATATTAACATCATCTTGGGTATGGACTGGATGAAAGCTCATCATGCCAAGATTGATTGTTACACAAGGTCGGTTCAGCTTACACACCCATCTGGCAAGATAGTCACCGTCTCCACTAGAGTTGCAAAGCGTCAACTCTATTCGCTTAATGCCAACCCTCTTCCAGACCTTGAAGATATCCCGGTAGTCCGTGACTTTCCGGATGTCTTTCCAGAGGAACTGCCAGGTATTCCACCTAACAGAGATGTAGAATTTGTCATAGATCTTATCCCAGGAACCGCTCCAATCTCTAGGAGACCTTACAAGATGGCACCCTTAGAACTAGCGGAGCTTAAGAAACAACTCGATGAATCCTTGCAAAAGGGTTTCATCCGTCCCAGTTCTTCTCCCTGGGCTTGCCCCGTTCTCTTCGTCAAGAAGAATGATGGTACGGACCGGATGGTTGTAGATTATCGTCCCGTTAATTTGGTCACGATAAAGAACAAGTATCCGCTCCCCAGGATCAACGACCTGTATGATCAGCTCGCTGGATCCTCAGTCTTTTCCAAGATGGATTTGAGGTTAGGCTACCACCAAATCAAGATCAGAAATGGGGACATTCCTAAGACGGCTTTTGTCACTCGTTATGGTCAGTACGAGTACACCGTCATGTCCTTTGGTCTAACCAACGCTCCAGCTACTTTCTCTCGCTTGATGAACTCGATCTTCATGGAGTACCTAGACAAGTTTGTCGTGGTTTACCTCGATGATATCCTTATTTACTCGAAGAACGAGGAAGAGCATGCCGAACATCTTAGACTTGTGCTAGAAAAACTCAGAGCACACCGCCTTTATGCCAAGTTCTCCAAGTGCGAATTTTGGTTGCCAGAAGTGACCTATCTCGGCCACGTAATCTCTGGTAAGGGCATTGCTGTCAATCCAGAAAGAGTTCAGGCCGTTCTTGATTGGACTCCGCCTGAAACAGTTAAGCAAGTTAGGAGTTTCCTTGGTCTAGCCAGTTATTGTCGCCGCTTCGTTGAGAACTTCTCCAAAGTGGCCAAACCTCTCACGGAACTTCTCAAGAAAGATAAAAAGTTTGAGTGGTCCCCACAGTGTGAACACAGTTTTCAGGAACTGAAAAGACGTCTTACTTCTGCTCCCATACTTGTGCCCCCGGACTTCACCAAAGACTTTGTTATCTACTGTGACGTCTCACGACAGGGACTAGGTTGCATTCTTATGCAAGATTTCCATGTGATTGCCTATGCATCTCGGCAGTTGCATCCACATGAGGAGAATTATCCTACACATGATCTAGAGCTTGCAGCCATAGTCTATGCACTTAAGACCTGGCGACATTACCTTCTCGGTAAACGTTGCGAGATATACACCGACCACCAAAGTCTCAAGTACATCTTCACCCAACCAGATTTGAACCTTAGGCAAAGACGTTGGTTGGAGTTGATCTCAGATTATGACTTAGGAATTACCTACACGCCAGGCAAGTGGAATGTTATGGCTGATGCGCTAAGTCGTAAGTCCTATTGCAACAATCTCATGTTGCAGCAGGGCCAACCACTTCTCCATGAGGAATTATGCAAACTTAACCTCCACCTTGCTCCTCACGGATTCCTTTCTACCTTGGTGGCGAAACCTACTCTTGTGGATCAGATCATCTCTGCTCAGAAACAGGATACGGGAATTTCCCGGATCAAGAGAAACATTAACAAGGGAGTTGGTGGTAGTTTTTTTATAGATGGTCGCGGTGTTGTTTTCTTTGAGAGTCGCTTGGTGGTTCCCAAGAATCAACATATTCGACAATTAATCCTTAAGGAGGCGCATGAATCTCCTCTCACGATTCATCCCGGTAGTACTAAGATGTATCAGGACCTACGCCAGAGGTTCTGGTGGACTAGGATGAGGAGAGAAATTGCTCAGTTTATTGCTAACTATGACGTTTGTCGTCGCGTTAAGGCAGAGCATCAAAGACCTGCTGGCACCCTTCAACCTTTAGCTATTCCTGAGTGGAAATGGGATAAAGTTGGCGTGGATTTCATCACCGGTTTTCCCAGGACCAAGAAAGGGAATAACGCTATCTTCGTAGTCATTGATCGTCTTTCCAAAGTGGCTCACTTCCTACCTGTTCGAGAGAGTATCACTGCTAGTCAGCTCGCTGACTTATATATTTCTCGAATAGTGTCACTTCATGGTGTTCCACTAGAGATCAATTCAGACCGTGGTAGTCTTTTCACTTCTCATTTCTGGGAGAGTTTCCAAACTGCCATGGGCACCCATATTTCTTTCAGTACCGCTTTCCACCCTCAATCAAGTGGTCAGGTGGAAAGGGTCAACCAGATTCTTGAAGACATGCTTAGAGCTTGTGTTATCTCATTCGGTATGGATTGGGAGAAGTGTCTTCCTTTTTCCGAGTTTGCTTATAACAATAGCTATCAATCCAGCCTCAACAAAGCTCCTTTTGAGGTTCTGTATGGACGGAGATGTCGAACACCTTTGAACTGGTCAGAAACCGGTGAACGGCAATTCTTTGGACCGGATATTATCCAGGAGGCAGAAGAGCAAGTTCGCATCATTCGTGAGAATTTGAAAACCGCCCAATCTCGTCAAAAGAGCCAGTATGACCGTCGTCATAAGGAAGTGGCTTATGAAGTTGGCGATAAGGCTTATCTTCGGGTTACTCCTCTAAAGGGTACCCATCGATTCGGTATCAAGGGCAAGTTGGCTCCTCGTTACATTGGTCCCTTTCTCATTCTCGCTAAACGAGGAGAGGTTGCCTACCAGTTGGAACTGCCACCACATCTTTCTCGAGTTCATGATGTCTTCCATGTCTCTCAACTCACGCGTTGCTTCTCGGATCCCATCCGCGAAGTGGACCACGAAACGCTTGATCTCCAAGATAGCCTCACCTATCGAGAGTACCCTGTATGCATCCTTGATCAAGCAGAGCGTGTCACCCGACGTCATAACATCAAGTTCCTCAAGGTTCAGTGGTCTCATCATTCTGAGAGAGAAGCCACTTAGGAGCGTGAAGATCGTCTTCGACTTGAGTACCCCGCTTTCTTCCCGCCGACTCCTGAATCTCGGGACAAGATTTCTTCGAGTGGGGGCGAGTTGTCACATCCCTAGTTCTGGTATGACCTAGGCTAGCCGTTCATGCTTGCATCATGTTTAAACTCCATTTAAATTTGAAATGGGGATTTGTGAACCCTCAGAAATCATTTTTGAAAATGACCCAGATAAAAAGTGCTCCAAAAGGGTCCAAGAAAATGTTCATGTCTCTCTCTGAAAATATTGGTGAGAGGTAAAATTCAAAACAATATTTTAGGAGCTCATAAATATTTATTTTGGCCATTTGGAATTAATGCATAATTATTTGTATTGGATTTATATTTGTTATATATTCAAATATACTCCAATAATTCTGATTTTTAATGTGGGGCTTTGGAATAATCCAATTAGTTCCTACAATAATTTTCAGAAGCATATAAAATGGTTTAGTATTTTATCTAAATCAAAACAAATGTCAGAAAATTAGAAAAGAAAACAGAAATGAAACTAACCTGGGCTTACCTCACGTGGCCTGCTCCTGTAGCAGAGGCCCAGCCCACCTGGCCGGCCCACCGAGGGCAGGGGCGTCTTCTTCCTCCTGCCAGAAGGCAGAGGAGAAGACAGCCACGGCACGCGGTGTGCCACGCCGGCAGCTGCCTGCCTGGCTGGCCCCTCGTCGCCCTGGACTCCCTCCGCGTTGCCACGCGACCCCCAAAGCCGTCTGGCTCTCCCTCGCACTCTCCCTTGCCTCATCCCCTCCTCTGTCTCTCTCTCACGCGCACGGCCGAACACCACCATCGCCGCTGCTTGCAGTTGCCGCGGCCACCGCCTCCCCCTTGCCATCTCTTCGAGTCCAGGAGCTCCGCCTCCTCCCTCTGAAGCTCTCCACCGAGCCACAAGACGCCGGACGCCCTGTGGAACCGCCGTTGCCATCATCTTCCTCCTCGGGCGCCGCCGATCGCCGACTCCGATTTGCCATCTTCAGCGCCTCCCCGAGCCCACTGGCCTGCTCAGCAACTCCGCCGTGAGCATCTCCCCATTTCCCCTCTCTTCTCCCCCTTGTTCCCGCGTCGTAGCTTCATTCCCCACCACGGCCGAAGCGCCCCGCCGCCGTCCATGTCGCTGCCATCGCCCTGGCCACCGCAGCCCGCAGCCGAGCGCGTCACCCTGCTCCATGTGACGCCAGGAGGCCGTAGAGTCTCTCTGCTCGCTTCCCCATGCACCGCAGCCCTCGCGCGCACTTAGCCGTGCTCCGGCCGCCGCCGCGAGCCTCGCTCCATCGAGCTCCGGCCACCCCTCCTCCTCCTACCTACCCCACTGGATGCGCGAGAGGACGGGCTACGCCCCGGTGCTCCCAGCCGCCGCCCCCGTGCCCTGCAGCGTGGACGCCGCCGTGGGGAGAGGTCGCCGGCGACGACCTCGCCGGCCTGACATGCGGGCCTGACCGGCCAGGTGATTAGCTTAAGGCTAATCACCATTTTTGCTAACCCCCTGACACTGACAGTGGGCCCAGAGCCACTAATCTAAATTAGATTAGGAATAACTCCTCTGTTAACTAACTAAGTCACTGATGTGTGGACCCCACACGTCAAGTTTGACCTGGTCAGCTCCGTTGACCTGCTGACGCAGGCATGATGCAATGCTGACGCAATATTTCATTTTCTGGTTTAAATTAATCAGGAAATTCCAGAATATATTCAAAACTTCAAAAATTCATAGAAATTCAACCTTAGCTCAGATTGAAATAATTTATATATGAAAAATTATCAGAAAAATTGAATCTATCCATCTGTACCATGTTCATGCATGACAAACCAACCTATACATGCTGTATATGTGAAAACACACTTATGGCATATTTAAGAGCTTATTTTGGAGTTACATTTGAATCTTTAGTTCAAATGGACTTTAACCAAATGAATGCTAGTTGTATTAGCTCCAATAACATTACATCTTCATGCCACGTTCATGCATCATAATGTTGCATATGCTTGTGTTTGATTGCCGACACCGTTCCTTCTCGATAGGTCCTGCTCCGGAGACCGTTCCAGAGTACCTGTCCGAGGAGCAGTGCCTTCCTTGTTGTTCTACCAGGCAAGCAACCCCCCTTGTTCATTCCGATACAATCCCACTCTCTCGCTCCTGCTCTCTTGTATTGCATTAGGACAACAACGATTCAACTGCTACTTTAAGCTGCGGTAGTTGAACCCATTCCTCCGCATGACCTGTCATTGCCACAGTAAATAGTTGAAACCCACTAGCATGTGTAGGGGTTGATTGAGCCATGTTGTGTTCTTTCCATGCCATGCCTGCTATTGCTTAGAGTTGTGTCAGGTCTGATTCATCGGGAATGAATTGGAGTGTTATGATATGTTCCGGTGCCGAGAGTTAAGCGTGTGAACACGATTTGGTAAAGGTAGCGGTGAGAGGCCATGTAGGAGTACATGGTGGGTTGTCTCATTGGGACCGTCCTTAAGAACTAAGTTCTGTGTAAGTTATCCAATGACTAGCTACTACCACACATTGGGCTCCGGGCGCTCCAAGCTCTCTCGACTTATTAACCGCCTTGAGCTCTGTCCATGAGTTGCAAATAGTTTCTGGTGTTTGTAGATAGTGCTATTTTTCTACCGAGTGGCACCCGGCAGGGTGGACTTGGGACAGACTAGGCACACGTGGCCCGGTGTACCGAGTGGCACCCGGATGGTTGGCTCGGGAACCCTGTACACATCGTTTGGGGCCGTGAGCGAAACCTCGGCCGGATCTCCTTGCGGATGGAACCCGAATAGGCGATAAACCTGGACTGGAGTCTTGCGTGGTTAGTCAGGTCGTGGCCGACACCCTCGCCAGGCTTCCGCTTGAAGGTTGTCGAGATACATGACGTGTACATGGCGGTAAGTGGCGAGAGCGTGTGTGAAGAAGTACACCCCTGCAGGGTTACCATGATCTATTCGAATAGCCGTGTCCTCGGTTATGGACTTCTTGGATGCTTACGTGGTACATAGACAACTTAAAGTGGATACTCTAAAATGCTCAAGACAAGTGTGAGTGCTATGGATGGCCTTCTCGTAGGGAGACGAGGATGAATCCTTAGTGGTGTATTGATGTGGTGATTAGTGGACTCGTGTGCGCTGCCTCATCTCAAAGAAGTTTCTCGTTGTCGTAGAACAGGATAGCCACTGAGTCAAAGCTGGCTTGCTGCAACTAAACCCCACATTACCTTCTTGATACTAATGCATATATGATAGGATCTGATGTAAGTCTTGTTGAGTTCCTTTGTACTCATGTTTGCTTTATTTATGTTTTGCAACGAGACATCTGTCTTACTAGTAGTTCCGCTTGGACTTCAATGGGTAGCTTGTTACCTCAGCTACGATCTTGTACCCTTGGGAGGGTCTTGTAGATAGTCAGGCTTTCCAGCTCTTTTCTTTTGTAGTTGTCTGTACTCAGACATGTAATGCTTCCATTGCTTGTATGCTCTGAATGATGGGTCATGTGACCCCTGCTTGTATTTATGCTACGTGGCTCTTCTGAGCCTTTATCTATATGAGTTTGCGTTATGTTGTGATGCCATGTTGTATAGCACATACTTGCATGTTATGCGTACGTGTAGCGTGTATTGCTATGTGTGGGATTCAACAATCTGGTTGTTCATCCTTGGTAGCCTATCATATGGGGAAATGTAGTCTAGTGTTTTCTGAGCGATAGTAGGCCGCTACAGCCCGGTCCACCGGAGTCCTGCTAGCCCAGCACTACTGCTTGGAACGCTTGACTGGCCGGCATGTGTTTCACTTCGTTCCTGTGTCTGTCCCTTCGGGGAAATGTCACGCGGTGACGACCGGAGTCCTGCCTAGCCTGCTACAGCCCGGGTTCCCCGGAGTCCTGTTAGCCCGGTACTACAGCCCGGATTCACACGCTGCTGACCGACACGCTCGATGTGAATCATGTATGCCTGTTCCCATAGGTTAGGGCCGCTTTGGATTCACGACTAGCCATGTCAGCCCGGGTTCTTTGTCATATGGATGCTAGCGACACTATCATATACGTGAGCCAAAAGGCGCAAATGGTCCTGGGCCAGGTAAGGTGGCACCCCTGGGAATACCGTGCGTGAGGCCGCAAAGTGATATGATGTGTTACATGCTAGATCGGTGGTGACTTAGGATCGGGGTCCCGACAAAGCACCAATCCCTCGTGAGGTTCGAAAGGGAGGGCTGAGCTAAGATGGAATGAGGAACTCGCACAATTCTATGACAAGGGTTATATTAACAAAACAGGATCACAGGCACCTTACAAGTCCCCACGGGACGCGTCTTTGATTCCTCGCAAGGAACAGATCCTAAAGGAACACCAACTACGCGCGCCCCTGCAAAAGATGCCATCATCAACAATGGGCCGTCAAGCACCAGCGCCAACCCCATCCAGATCAGAGTCGACGGCGGACTGACGAGCCCGCCCCGCTCCAAGAGCGGCGCCGACTCGGGGGCTCGTAGCTGTCGTCGCTCGTCTCCAGAGTCGCGAAGAGCTCGCCGGAGTCGCTGGAACCTCCAACGCCTCCACCGCCCGAGGAGCCGCCAAGGGAGCGGTTGGCGGGCCCAGTCCTTATCGCAGTAGGGTCCTGGCCACCTCTCCCGGGGCAGCACTCCAGCCGGCGCCCGTTCGCATCGAAGACGTTGAAGAACATCACCGAAGCACCATCGTACTCCAAGTGGATCGCGAGGGCGCCTCTTGTCCTGCAAACCCGAGCGATTTCGCCCCAGCCCCGAGTCATGAAGACCTCGCCCGGGGCAATGACCGCGACCTCTGCCTCGGTCGTGAGGGTGCAGCAGCAGGCGTGCTGCAGCCAAAGCTCCAGGAGTTCTCCCTGCGGGATGATGGAGGCGAAGAAGCGAGGAAGGCGAATCGAAGACTGAGGAGGCATGGCGACGTGGAACATGAAATCTCGGGAGGAGCCCTTGTTGTGGACCCCAGGGGGGACGACCCACACCTTCATGACTCGCCGACGCCGACGGCGGCGTAGCCCGTGGCGATCAGCATCAGCTCCTTCAGGGCCCTCGATGTGGGCGTACAAGGGAAGCGGGAAACCCGGCGGTGCCCGCTCGCACCAAGGCCTCAACACCACCTAATGGGCCCCCTCGTCCGGGCCCCGGAGGACGAGCCATTTCTTCGGCGGGAGCGGGTCTGGTTCCTCTCGGGGAGCCTTCACCTTCTCTGCCATCGAGAACTGGCGGATCGGAGCCATCGCAGCAAGACGGAGCAAGAACCTGGAAGAAGGAGAAGCAAGGAGGGATGGACTGGAAGGGGGGCCCGGCACGGCCCATCTTCACCAACACAGACCCAAGACCCTCGCGAGGGGCCAAGCCTCGCGGGTCGGACGACGCGGAGCTTCCTCGAGCACGGCCTCATCAGGCTGGCTCGTGAGGAGGCGGAGAGATCAAGGCGGGATACCTCGCGAGTTGCCCGTGACGCAAGCCAAGACGACCAAGGGCGCCAGGCGGGTGCCAGCCCGCGCAGTGTCCTCCTTTCCCCTTTGGTGCAAAGGGGGCAAGCGTAGCCGCGGAGTACCGAGGCATCAGGCAAAGGTTGCCATTTCGGTGCAACAAGACGAAGACCAGGAGGACTGCAAGACGGAGGTCATCGTGGAGCCCAAGACCACGTCACCACCAGAGCTTTGTGCAGGCGAAGACTACTTTTGTCAGGATAACTGGTACTAGCTATCCCCTTTCAAAGTAGCCCGCCATTGTTGGCTCCCTTCCCGCTCGACATTTGGGAAGAGGACCAGGGCCCCTATTAATAGGACCAGCCACCCGCAAGATAGAGGCAGCCAGAGCTGAGAGGGGCAGCCAGAACTAGAGGGGAGAGAGTTTTTAGAGAGATTGAGAGAGAGAGAAGAGGGTGGCTGAACTCCTCCCAGCAGTTCATCGCCCCAGCCAAGAACAGAGCCTCACGAGGCTGTTCTTCCTTGTATTGTTCATCATCATCAGCCCGAGAGGCAATCCACCACACCACACACTGGAGTAGGGTGTTACACCACAACGGTGGCCCGAACGAGTATAAACCCTGTGTCTCTTGTGTTGTTCTTTCCATAGCTTAGATCTTAGTGAGGCGGAGGAGTGCAAGTAGGTAGGAGGCGAAATCTCCATGCGTACCCCAGTGTCCGAACCTCAAGGGTCTGCCGGAACCCGAAATCCGAAAGTCTTAGCAGGAGGTATTCGATGGCATGAAGATCATTGCCGCGGGCCATATGAATATGGAGAAGAAAGTCCTCAATCCATACCGCGGGATCTATTGTTCCGTCGTATGATTCGATATTCACGGGTTTAAACCCTTCTAGGAATTTGTGCTCCATTAATTCATTGGTGAAGCAGAGGGGGTGTGCGGCACCTCTATATCGGGCCAAGTCGCGACGTAGCTCAGATGGAGTCCATCTGTGGTTTTCGGCCCGGACGTGGTTTTGCTTGTCATATCCGGCTAGATAGCTGTCGTCGCGCGTCGGGGCTCGCCCACATGATCCGTAGATCGATCTGGTCTGACCAGCTCTATTTCCTAGGTCCTGCCGCAGGTCATATGTATATCCCCGAGCTATTGTGTTCCTACCTTTATGGCGAGGTAGTATAGGCTGGTGTTCGGCTTGAGTTGCTATTTTGACCCGGTCACATGGTGGTCGGTCAGCAACATTACGCGCTATTGGTACGGGCCCAAGTGCCTCATCGTCGAATTGAGGTAGCAGTTTGCGCTTCGGGTAACTTTTGGATGGGCGCTCGAGGCCATATTCCTCGACTACCGGGACATTAGTCCACCTGTTGTTGAGTAGTTCTTGATCAGCTTGAAGCTGCTGCCACTTATTTTCCCTTACACTAAATGATCAGACACATTTAGGAGCAATTTTTATTGCCTTTTTGCACCAATGACAACTTACTTGAAGGATCTTAATCACTCATTGGTAGGTATGGTGGACTCTCAATCATGATTTTGGGTTTAGGGGTTTTGGATGCACAAGTAGTATTTCTACTTAGTGCGGATTTTTTGCTAGAAAAGATATTGAGCATGCACCACCTGTTGAAGGATCTATGACAATATAACTTCTATGTGAATATAAACAAACATAAATCATTTTTTTGACTATATCAAACAAACATAAATCATTACGTTGTCTTCCTTGTCCAACGTCAACAGTTTGGCATACGATATTTAGTGGGGGCTGACAATCATAAAAGATGTCCAAGATAGTGTATTTGCATGTGAATCTTCTCTTCCCTTATTAATTCTTTCATGAGTTGCATTATTGACCAATGTATGTTTGTGAACCTTCAACAAATTTTACCACTTATACTTTTCCTTATGTGATGTCATTACTTACCATAAGATTAGCTTATGATCTTTTTCATTATTTCTTTTATTTGATTGAAACAGAAATGTAAAGAAGCAAAAACTCAAACAAAACATTATTATATAACTCTCACTCGATTACATAGATAGATAGATCATGAAACTAGCACCCGAAAATAGATCATACTAAACTTTTATTCAACTAAATCATGAAATAGCTAAGGATCGAACTACGATAGGTAAAGGTAATAAAAATGGTGGTGATATGATACCGGGGCATCTCCCCAAGCTTGGCACAAGCCAAGGGGAGTGCCTATACCTGTGTACTCAAGTCTCCTTCTTTGGTGATGAAGATGTAGGTGGTGGTGTAGATGAGGTAGAGGCAAACTTGTCCGCCGGCTTCTATTGCAGCGCCTCACCATCATAAGAGGAACCACGAGTCTCCTGACTCCTGCAACTAGGAACTAAAATCACACCTTTAAATCTTGCTTCACACTTGAAAACTTTATTTTGAAAATCATAGATTTGGCTTTGCAGAAAATTGATTTGCTCGTTGAGGGTGAAGACGTCATTCATAGATCGGCCATCCACCTTGTGATCATGAGTGAATTCCGTAATCATGAGGTTATTGGCACTGAGTCCATGCTCCACCATCCCCTAGCACTTGAAGATCTCCTGCTCCATTGCCTCGAGCCTGGCCTCCACGCTCCCCATCCTCTTGGGGCCTTGAACATCCCGAATGTGGAGCACCCTCTCACGCATCTCAATGGCTTGGGGGTGCTTCAACACCTCCGATAGCACAAAACAAGAACAGAGGATTTCTCTATGATATAATGGACAAATCATTCAGGAGTATATATAAGGACTTTTTATCTTGGGAAACAAGAAAACGGAAGGAAAACAGAGTCCGAAAAGTGCCCGAGGGGCCCACCACTCACTAGGGCGTGCCGGGTGGGGCTGGCGCGCCCTGGTGTCTTGTGGGAACTTGGGTTGCCTTCCCGGTTATTTCTTATTTTCATGTTTTTTCTAATAAAAACTGACAGAAAATATTTTTGCGGATTTTTTGGAGTCTGTTTACTTACCGTATCACCTACCTCTTCTTTTTCATGGTTCTAGAGTGTTCTCAAAGGTTTCTTTTATGTGTTCCTCCGGTGTCATGGTCTGGATAATGTTAGTTTCAACATTAATAGGTGTACCTGAAATATAGTGCTTCATTCTTTGTCTATTGACCACCTTCGGGTTGGTACCTTCGGCATTATTAATCTTGATAGCTCCAAAGCGATAAACTTCTTCGATGATATATGGTCCATCCCATTTGGAAAGAAGTTTTCCTGCAAAAAAATCCAAAATGAGAATTGTACAATAGAACATATTCACCAACTTTGATTTCCTGCTTTTGGATTCTTTTGTAATACCATGTTTTAACTTTTTCTTTGAATAGTTTGGCATTTTCATAAGCTTGGGTTCTCCATTCATGTAGTGAGCTAATAACAAATAACCTCTTTTCACCGGCATGTTTGAAGTTCTTTAATTGCACAATATGCTTTATGTTCTAAATCAAGAGGCAAATGACAAGTTATTCACTACTAGGGAAACGCTTATAGGTAGCACATCAGTAGTAGCGCTGGAAAATAATGGGCGCTGCTGCTAATTAGGAGTAGCGCTCGTTCGGGGAAGCGCTACAAGTAATGCTTTAGCAATAGCGCTGGAAATGGAAAAAAGCACTACTACTAAGTGGCACCCAAAGAGCCCACCGACGCTAGCTGTAGTAGCAGCGTGGCCCAAAATCAGTGGTACTACTAAGATTTGAGCACTAGTGCTATCTTTGCAACACCACTACTGCTAGTGGGCCCCACTTATTAGTAGCGCTTTACCTGGAAAGCATAGACTGCGCTACTACTAGGCGTGGCTGGTGCCACCTTTGGACTCCCCCTCCCCTCCTCCCCCTTTGCCATCTCCCCTCGTTTCCCCTCTCCCCTCTCTAAGTTAGTTCTCCACCATTGTTCCCCTTCTTCTCTTTTCCCTCTACCTCTCTTCTCTCCCCATGAATGCCCCCCTCCACCATAATTATCCTCCATAAATGGCCTCTCATCTCTACCTAGCTACCTCATTTATTTGGCTCTCCGTCCTTCCATACATATAGATCTAGCTATCTCATATCTCTCCCTCTCCATTAGTTAGCTAGAGTCATCTCTCCTCCCAACAACTAGATCTTGCTAGCTATTTAGCCATCCACACACTTCCGATCTTTCCTAGGTACCAAAGGCCGGCCTCATCTAACCGTGCTCAATCTCTCTCGGGAGATAGGTGAGTAAAAAGTTGTGCATTTCAAGAATGGGAATACGTTTGTTTGAGATATGGAGAGATTTGTGCGAGTGACATGCCCCCGAGTTGCTTATGTTTTGCCGAAATGTCGACTTATTTCCATTTCAGTGAGTTTCAGGAAAACTCTGTATGTCCTATTTTTAGGCAAGGTAATGCCACATTTTTATATGACTTTGATGCATGCATGCATTTTGTTTATAACCCTTTTTCTTGTTATACAATGAAGTCGGTCATGAAGGTGACTGGATGGAAGGAGGAGCAATACTTGCAATCCGCGGTGATGGACATATATACAAATAATCGGACTATGATTAGATGTCCATGTACAAGATGCAAAGACAGAGTCCTTTTGGACCCTTTTGATCGTGGAAGTTTGAAGGCACACCTACTGGTGAATGGTTTCATGGATGACTATACTCGGTGAATAAGTGAAGAAGTTGATGAGGACGTCCACATGGCAGGGAATAACGACACGAGGCTAGACGAAGAGATGAATGATCGACACAAAGATGATGGCACCAGACATGGCAGCATGGAAGAGTCCATACATGGCAGCGGCGGAGAAGAGGTGGCGGCCATGCTGCAGTCTTCAATGCTACTAAGTGCAGTCATGCAGGATCCTCATGTTCGACACCTCCTTCGCAAGAGTACAACTAGCAAGAGAGCTGCTTCTATAGAGGATGCCAAGCTGGCGCAACTTGAAGTAGACTCGAAGACTCCATTGTATGATGGTTGCGATCCCGACGTGACCTGCTTGAGTTGAGAAGGTATATAGTTTTTTCAGGTCGAACAAGTTTCAACTGGGCTATAGACTTCCCAGGCTTGGTTTTGTTTTTAACAGGCCCAGCCCATAACGACAACGGGGCACAAAGATCCAGCAGGTATATATTAGCCTCTGGCCCACCAGTGTTAGTTATATTTTGTCTTACAACATCTGCAGGCAGTTTTTTTACTAAATCAAACACACAACCCAGTTCTATTTTCCTCTTGAAACGCCATGTCCTACACCCGTTTTCTAATCTCTACCTATAGTTTTACTAGTTCATATACACATATCATTATATTGAAAATACATAAAGTTCCCTTTTCATATTTACATCCTTATTTTTGTTGTTGTTTTCCCTCCCAGCGCTGATTTCTTTACCACTAGTTTTCCCTTAAACCAACTCAATTGTCCCACGTCTTATTTGCTTACAAAAACAAAATGATTTTTGGCAAATCAATAAGTTCTTAAAAAAAATTATCATTTCGGGATTACAATAGTTCGGACTCCACCGAAATATGCAAAATAAGGTTGAACTTTTTGACCGTGGTCCTGGACAGAAAATGGGCTGTAATAAATTACTTAAGAATTAGCAAATGGGCTGCAAATTATAATTTTTTTAGCAAATGAGCTCTATGTTGTCTGCCACGTATTTGGAGGCTGACTTGTGGGCCTACTAAGTTCATGCGTACACAAGGTTTCTCAAAAAAAGAAACTTAGTCAACAATCGACTCTACCATCATTAGACCGTTAGATGTCAATCTAACGACAATCGTGCTTCTTCAGTGTCTGACCTTCCAGCTCCACCAGCCCAAACCAGCGCCGGCGCAACCGCCTGCTCCCGTATCCCATGGCCGGCTGTGCTGTTGGGCAGGCCTCACGGTCCCACCATACTCGCATCCCTGGCCTGTCTATTCCTGTACTCACCCACACCTCCTGTTATTTTCTGGCGACGGCAGGCGAACCAATCAACCCTCGTACTCCCCACCGCGTGGGCAGCCAATACCGTGTCTTCCCCAGCTCCGTGTCGTTCCCTTCGTAGGCCTCGCCGTCGTCCACCACCCTGGTGCTCTCGGCGCGGCGTGGTCAACGTGGTCAATGAACGACATCCATCGGAAGTGGATTTTACGTGGAGAGGCTGACAGCTGGGTCCACGGCCGCACACAAGGAAATGCCTCTTTACTATGCGCAAAATAATGATTCCTCCACCTGACATCTGGGACCCACCGTAAGGGCCTCTATATTTCGCGAAAAAAACGTTCCCAACACTGACAGCTTGGACCCACCAGCTATATCTTTGCACGCAAGGAAGTGCATCCTTATTACACACAAAAAAATGAATACCCCCTGCATGGGAGGCTGAGTGGTGGGCCTACTAAGTTGACGGGGACGGATGGCTTTGTCAACTTAGTTAATATGAACGATTCTAGATCAAGTGACCGTACGATATCCATCCAATGGTCGTAGTGCTTCTTCCACCTCTGGTCTTCTTGCTCCAGCCGCCCAAACCAGCGCCGGGCATGCCGCATGCTCCTGCTTCCCGTGGCCGGCTGTGATGCCGCGGAGGCCTCACTGCCCCCTACTACTCCCA
Organism: Triticum monococcum; assembly: GCA_034509565.1. Lineage (NCBI taxonomy): Eukaryota > Viridiplantae > Streptophyta > Magnoliopsida > Poales > Poaceae > Triticum > Triticum monococcum. Next base: position 579,378,561 of record CM067847.1, read on the forward strand.
TTGCTGGCCAGGCCATCCGCCTCTACTCACCCACACCCCCTGTTATTCTACGGCGACAACAGCCTCACACCGCAGCCGAACCAGTGAACCCTCGTACTCCTCTCCGCGTGGGCTTCCATTGCCGCGTCTTCCCCTTCCTAGGCCTCGCCGTCGTCCACCGCCTTGGTGCTCTCGGTGCGGCGTGGTCAACGTGGTCAAGGAACGACTTCCATCGGAAGAGTACTGTAGGTGGAGAGGCTGACAGCTGGGTCCACGGCCGCAGTAAGGAAGTGCCTCCTTTTTACGCACAAAATAATTATTCCTCCACCTGACAGCAGGGACCCACCGGACAGGCCACCGTATTTTGTGAAAAAATGTTACCCCCTGACTGTTGGGACCCACCAGCTACATCTTCACACGCAAGGAAGTGCCTGATAGTTGGGACCCACCTGGTCGAAGCATACGTAACTTTGTCATTCTGGTTGCAAACGTGTATGTACAAACTGGTCGATGTAGAGGCGCGCATGTGTGGTAGTAGAGGCGCTCACATAGCATGTACACGTACGTCCAATGGCCAGGTGCAAGAAAGAAAATATGGCCATGTACATATGTACGAGCGGGGTCTCGAACACCTACTCGCTCATACGTACGGCCAAGGCTCGTGTACATGGCTGGGTCGGAACAGAGAAACAGCGTCATCGTCATGTTCATGGGGAGCCAACCGGCTGGGTCGGAACGGAATGTGTCGTCGTGTTCATCGGGATCCAACCGGCTTGGACAGAACAACCGATGGAAACGAGGCCTGGCGTACCGCAGAACGGAGGAAACGGCCTTGTGTTCGACCAGCGACGGTCGAAATGGGATCCTGTTCATCAGGAGAGGTCTGGCGTACCGCAAAACAGAGGAAACGGACTTCTGTTGGAGCTCCTATGGTCGAAATGGGGTCCTGTTGACCGGGAGGGGTGTGGCGTACCGCAAAACGGAGGAAACGGACCTGTGTTGGAGCGCTACGGTCGAAACGGGGGTCCTGTTCATCGAGACGGGTGTGGCATACCGCAAAACGGGACTACACAGGCTACTGTTCATCCACCGTGGACCTCCTCCAGCCTCCACCTTCAACTGTTCATCCACGGGCTCCTGTTCATCCAGCCTCCACCGCGTGCTCCTCCACCGGCTACTATTCAACCAGGCCTCTCCACGGGGTCCTGTTCAACCACCCCTCCACAGGCTACTGTTCATCCAGCCCTCCATCGGCTACTGTTCAACCAGCCCTCCACTGGCTACTATTCATCCAGCCCTCCACGAGGTCCTGTTCATCCAGCCCTCCACGGTCTCCTGTTCATCCACTGGCTCGATCGATCGGGGTACTGTTCATCCAGCGGCAACGGCCTCTACTACCACGGGGTCCTATTCATCCAACCCCCCACCGGGAACTGTTCATCCAAACCCCCTCAACAATGCTCACTGTTCATCCAGGGAAGGAGGCAGCAGTGTTTGATCGGCTTCAGTTAGCAGCAGTGTTCGATCGGCTTCAGTTAGCAGCAGTATGGAAGGAATCACTCGGGTTCAGTTAACAGCAAGGGACCGATCGATCGCTCAGGTTCAGTGTAACGCGTAGCCTGTAGTGCAATCGCTCGGGTTCAATTATAGCCCAACGCCTTGCTTGGGTTCAGTTAGAGCCCAACGTGTCGCACACATGTGCGTACATACGAGAGAAACGCGCATCACTCGGCCCCCGACCACCCACCGTAACCGGGAACTCCGCGATATTTTCCTCGTCCTTGCTTCTACCATGGTTTTTTCCGTCACGGATGGCCCAAACAATGTCATGCAGTTGCGTCTCCAGCCCGCCCAGGACGAAAACCCATTTTCTGTCATTTTTTGTCACAGAAGTAGGACCCCACCACATCTATGATGATACCGGGTTTTGTCACAATTATCGTCATACAAGTGTCATAAGTATGACAAAAAAAAATTCGTTCGGCCCAAAATGTCATGGATGTGTCTTTTTTTTGTAGTGCTAGATGGTTATTCTGGTTTCTATCAAATACTTGTGTCAAAAGATGATCAAGAGAAAACCACTTTTACGTGCCCTTTCGGTACCTTTGCTTATAGACGTATGCCTTTTGGTTTCTACAATGCACCTGCTAACTTTCAGAGATGCATGACTGCTATATTCTCTGATTTTTGTGAAAAGATTCTTGAGGTTTTCATGGATGATTTCTCCATTTACGGAACTTCTTTTGATGATTGCTTAAGCAACCTTGATCAAGTATTGCAGAGATGTGAAGAAACTAACCTTGTCTTGAATTGGGAAAAGTTCCACTTTATGGTTAATGAAGGTATTGTCTTGGGGCATAAAATTTCTGAAAGAGGTATTGAAGTTGATAAAGCTAAAGTAGATGATATTGAAAAGATGTCGTGTCCTAAAGATATCAAAGGTATAAGAAGTTTCCTTGGTGATGTTGTTTTCTATAGGAGGTTTATGAAAGACTTCTCCAAAATTTCTAGGCCTCTCACTATTCTCTTACAAAAAGATGTTCCTTTTGTTTCTTATGATGGTTGTGTAGAAGCATTTGAAATACTTAAGAAAGCCTTGATTTCTGCACCTATTGTTCAGCCACCTGATTCGAATTTACCGTTTGAAATTATGTGTGATGCTAGTGATTATGTTGTTGGTGTTGTTCTAGGACAAAGGGTTGATAAGAAATTTTATCAAGTATGCAAGTAAAACTCTAGACAATGCCCAGAGAAATTATGCTACTACTGAAAAAGAATTTTTAGCACTTGTATTTGCATATGATAAGTTCAGACCTTATATTGTTGATTCGAAAGTAACTGTTCACACTGATCTTGCTGCTATTAAATATCTTATGGAAAAGAAAGATGCTAAATCTAGACTTATTAGATGTGTTCTCTTGCTGCAAGAATTTGATTTGCATATTATTGATAGAAAGGGAGCTGAGAAACCCATTGCAGACAACTTGTCTAGGTTAGAGAATGTTCTTGATGACACACTGCCTATTGATGATAGCTTTCCCGATGAACAATTAGCTATCATAAATGCTTCTCGTAATACTCCATGGTATGTTGATTATGCTAATTATATTGTTGCTAAATTTATATCACCTAGTTTCACATACCAGGAAAAGAAAAAAAATCTATGATTTGAGACATTACCTTTTGGATGACCCACACATTTATAAAGGAGTAGATGGTGTTATTAGAAATTGTGTACCTAAGCATGAATAGGAACATATCCTACGCAAGTTTCACTCTGAGTCTTACAGAGGACACCACACTGGAGATAGAACTGCACATAAGGTATTGCAATCTGGTTTCTATTGGCCCACTCTCTTTAAGGATGCCCATAAGTTTCTCTTGTCTTGTCTTGTGATGAATGCCAGAGAATTGGTAATATTTGTAGACGTCGACAAATGCCTATGAATTATTCACTTGTTATTGAACTGTTTGCTGTTTGGGGCATTGATTATATGGGACCTTTTCCTTCCTCTAATTGGTATAAACATATTTTAGTTGTTGTTGATTACGTTACCAAGTGGGTAGAAGCCATTCCAACTAGTAGTGCCGATCATAACACTTCTATTAAGATGCTTAAAGAAGTTATTTTTCCGAGGTTTGGAGTCCCTAGATATTTAATGACTGATGGTGGTTCACATTTTATTCATGGTGCTTTCTGTAAAATGCTTGCTAAATATGATGTCAACCAAAGAATTGCATCTCCATATCATCCTCAGTCTAGTGGTCAAGTAGAATTGAGTAATAGAGAGCTTGAATTAATTTTGCAAAAGACTGTTAATTGATGTAGAAAGAATTGGTCTAAGAAACTTGATGATGCATTATGGGCTTATAGAACTTCTTATTAGAGCCCAATGGGTATGTCTCCGTATAAAATGGTTTATGGAAAAGCATGTCACTTGCCTATCGAACTAGAACATAAGGCATATTGGGTTATAAAAGAGCTCAATTATGATTTCAAACTTGCCAGTGAGAAGAGGTTATTTGACATTCGCTCACTTGATGAATGGAGAACCCAAGCCTATGAGAATGTCAAGTTGTTTAAAGAAAAAATTTAAAAGATGGCATGACAATAGGATACAAAAGCGTGAGTTTAATGTAGGTGATCATGTTTTGCTATACAATTTTCTAGGAAAGCTTCTCTCTAAATAGGAAGGTCCTTATATTGTCGAGGAGGTCTATCGTTTTGGTGCCATAAAAATCAACAACACCGAAGGCACAAATCCGAAGGTGGTAAACGGTCAAAGAATCAAACATTACATCTCAGGTACTCCCATAAATGTTGAGACCAATATAATTAATAATGTAACACCGGACAAGTACATAAGGGACACTTTCCAGAACGTTTCAGACTCCGAAAAGGAATAGGTATGTGGCACGGCAAGTATACCAACTCCAAATCATTTCCAATGATATTTTTATCCGTGTTGGAATATTTAAAAAATTAGGAAAATTAAAAGTAGTTTGAAAGAGACACGAGGCCACCACAAGGGTGGAGGGCGCGTCCTACCCCCTGGGCATGCCCCCGTCGTTGTGGCCACCTTGTGTTCCCTCCGGATCCGTTTTCTTGTACAATACTCCTTTTGGTCGGTAAAAATTCACTACATAATCTCCTGAAGGTTTTGACCACAGTACCACGCAAATATCTCCGATTTTTGTTTCGAGCTGTTTTTTGCCAGAGTTTTCGAGGCCAAGCATCATGTTGCCCCCTCCTCCAACAATGGGGCGACGATGCGTCGATAATGAAGATATAAATGAAGAGAGAAGAACTCTGGAAAATAAACGAGGGTGATAAGATCAAGAAGGCCGTGGAAGATCAAGTTTCGGCAGTAGAAGAAGAAGACATCCTTCAACCTCACTACAATCATCTTACTCCTACTGAAATTGAAGCTTTTAAGATCATTGAAATAGTTCGTGTGCAAAACAAGTACCTTAGTCATGAAAATGTTATGTTGCAAGAGCACATCTCCGCACTCAAGGGCATTATTCGCAAATTGGAGCATCGCCTATGCTCGATGTGTGACACTACTTCATCAACAACCCCTTCATCACCACCTCCGAAGAAAGAGATCTAAATACATGGCGATGGGAACCCCCCTTGGCAACTGCCAAGCTTGGAGGAGGTGCCCCGGTATCATATCACCATCACACTTTTACCTTTATCATTTTTCTAATTCGATCCTTTGGTTATATCTTGATTTAGTAGAATAAAGTTTTTAGTATGATCTAGCTTTCAGTTTTTCTTTATGTTCCCTCTATGTAATCGAGTCCTTGATATATATATAATAATAATAATAATAATAATAATAATAATAATAATAATAATAATAATAATAAAGAGTAGTTTTGAGTTAAGGGATTTGCTTTCTTGCTATGATCTTGAGGGAATTACATAAAGAAAAACAGAAAAAGAAAAAAAAGATCATATCACTACAAAAAAATACACTTACGTGATGATACGTGTTTGTCACAGTAGGTCACGTTTTTTCACATACATGTACGTCCATGAAAATTTATGACAGAATCGAGATAGTCATACATGTGCTGTCGTAGAAGTGTTCCATGACATTACCAATATTATCATCACGGAAGTGTCCACTTCCATGACGATAAATCACCATCACAGAAGTGCTTTTGTCAAGGGTGACCGACACGTGGCATCCACCGTAATGGAATGCCATTAAGCTATCGGGTCCAGTTTTGGATCCGATAACCCATTAATAGACCCGACCAATGGGGATTTTCCACGTGTAAAATCACCTTTGGCTGGAGGGAACACATGTCGGCTCGCCGTTGGGACAGATGTCATCCACTCATTGGACACAAAGCGTATATGATACGTCGACACGTGGCACGGCCCAACAGAGGCCCATTCCTGTGAAAAGGCCAGCCCATTTGACTTGGTCAAAAGGTGGCGGGACGGCCCACGGCAAGCCTGTTAACGGCATGTTCGCATATAGCCCATTTATAGCCCGCTAACCCAGGGCCCGTTTATGGCCTATCCGAATTAGGCCCAGTAGCATCATCTGGGCCGTCCAATATAATTCCAGCCCGTTTTAACTTCCGGCCCATGTATGGCCCATGACGTCTTTCGGCCCATATGAGGCCCTTAGTAACCCTTGACCCATTAACGGCCCGTGGTAAAACTAGACCATATTGAACAGTGTATCACTTGATACCCATTAACAACACATTATTCCGTTGGGCCGTTTCCAGCAAATGTTATCTTTCGACCTTCTCAGGACACATTTATTATTGGGCTCATTTCTAGCATTCATGTACTTTCGGCCCGTTACTGTCATTTTCTGCTTGTGGGCCAAATTCAGCCCATGGTTACAGTCGGCCCGTTTTAGGCCCATTAATACGTTGGGCCGTTTTCATAGCGTCATAAAATACGGCCGATTAACGACGGCCCATTATGGTCGGCCCATGAACGGATGATTTCAACTCTAGCCCATTTACGGGCCATTATACGGCCCGTACAAGGCCCATAGATGAGACGGCCCGTGGAAGGCCCATGGATCCTACGGGACGTAGAAGGCACATTGACTCGACGGCCCATGGAAGGCCCATGGATCCTACGAGGCGTAGAAGGCACATTGACTTGACGGCCCACAGAAGGCCCATTGATCCAACGGCCCATGGATCCGACAGCCCATAGAAGGCCCACGGATCCGACAGCCCATAGAAGGCCATGGATCGTCCGTCACGTAGATGGCCGATGGATCGTACGGCCTGTGGACGGCCATGGTCACTACAACGTTTGGGCGAGTTGGCCCCCGTTTGAACGACATAGCATATTCAAAGAATTATCCTACTCTATATTATCACCTCTAAAAAACATACACTATACAATAAAGAGACTAAGGCATAGAAATGTAGAATAATCCTACACTATAGAATAAAGAAATTATAGCCGATTATACCCACTAGGCATTATGGTTCGGCACTAGTGATAATAAAGCATACACAAACACCAAATTACATACACTGGGCAAATACAGCTCATACATCATGGACACGCATCAACATAACTTACCATTTGAACTATAATCTCTTCAGAAAATAGGATTGGCCGGATTTAGATAGCACAAATTTCAGTCTGCAAAATCTCCAATTCCTTCATTGTTACCTCAATGTCTTGTTTCATTTTTTGACTCTTGCATCTAATACCTGCATGTCCAGTCTCAGCTTGTTGATTGTACGTTCAGAATCATGTACACGTTGTCTTGCCACCTATAGTTGATGCTCGACAACATCAGCACATTCCAATTCCAATCCATAATCATTCGGTAATGGCCATGCCGCACTGCTCACAGATCTTTGAGTTGATGTCACTTCATCCTGAAATGTTTCTGTAAGTACAGATGACTAGGGAAAATATATAGTTACAACAGTGAAGCGAGCAAGACAAACTATTTTGTACATGGAAAACAGGACTAACAATAATGTTACACGTCATGAAGGATAAGCATGTGATATTTGAAAAATTATAAAAAAGGTAGTTTGTGCAGCCTGCATACAGAAACCTCTCTTAGCTCACCAGAGGAGCATGATGTTGGGGCCCAATCCAAAACACGGACAAGTTACAAATTTAGACATCACGTTGCTTAGAAGTAAGCAAGCAGTTGGCCATTCTGTAGCTCAATTAAAATCTTAGGGAGCATAGTTAACATGAGAGGATTTCATACAAACGTACTACAACAAGCAAAACTATGCAATCACTAGCCTAGTATAAACTAGATTGTGAGCCTCATTCAATAATAGTTGGTTAATAGACTTCAAAGCTTCAGGCACACTTCGGCAGAGTAATTAAATGGTAAGGCCTTTAATTATGTCAACTAATAGTTACACAAGTACCCAGCATCAGGCATCATTCTTTGGGCATCTCATTAACTGAGGACAAATAAAGCAATTGAAAAAACCAAATTAACTATGCCTGAAAGAAACAAGGAATTAAACTGTTGAGTTGGATACAGCGACTTACCTTAATAGGTTGAAGAGGCTCAGCGCAGCTCCTACTTCTCTTGCAAGGCTCCTTCCTAACATCTTGTACTTGGAAATCCTCAATCTTATCTTCATTGCACCCCCTCTGCAAGGTGGCACAAACTAGTTACTCGTCTCCATGGAAGATAAATATGCATACTTTCCAGTCTGTGAACACAAAAGGATGAGATTATAACAAAACAACACCACATAATGAAACATGCCGCATCTCTTGCACTTGCACACAATGAAATGAGCATTTACTATGTCTGCACTATGTAAAAACTAGGCATACCTTCGAACTGGATCTCTATGTACTCTTAGAGAGCCTACTTTAGTGTACAGCCAAACCTTTATGTCACCGATGAGTTAGAAAAGGCCCCACTACAGCAGCCCTTAGTGATTAAATTGTTAACAAGCTCTGTTAGAGTGTTAGGTCAAGAACATCAAGTAATCAAAGCAAACAGTCCTAGTATGGCCAAGGTTGGAAAAAGCAGTAGGCGTAAGCGAGGCGATTGGCCTTCGCCCAGTGCCTAGGCGGTGCCTAAGCGCCCTAGGCACGGCCTAGGTGGTAATATTTTTTTACTTGTAATGTATTTGTGATTATTATATGGGTGTTGATATTAGTTTAGGCCATATAAATAAGTTAGTTACCATCTACTGCCATTGGAATATAACCCATTTGGCATATCAGTGCAGTATGTGGCATCATTTCTTGCTTGAGTAGGCAATTCCTTGCTTGCCCTGCCTAGACCTCCATTTATGCCCTAGGCGAGGCATTTGGCCATTGCCTAGCGCCTAGGCGTGCCTAAGCGCCTCCTAGGCACTGCCTTTTCCAACAGAGAGTATGGCTGGCTGATGCAAACAAGCAATTGAACATATGTGTGAGAAAATCTTACATATCAAGAAAAGAAGAAAAGAAGGATGCTTAAAGACCATCACTTGACTGACCAGATTTAAGGGGCATTTAAACATCATGTGCAACATATGAACTAACATAAACATTGCATATTCCAAATTCTACAATGGAATGCACATGTATTAGGTTATGCCATGTATGATGATGCCTAAATGTACACTATAGCAGGCAAGAGTGATTCATCATTCCAGACACAATTGAATTGCAGGTTAAGGGCCAGTTCTATTTCACCTTTTCAGGGCTTATTGTCAAAATAAGCCATAAAAGATGTAAAGAAGTCATTTTTGAGTTATGAGCTTGGGCCTAACTAATTTCGCTTTGGAGGGGGGTGTTTCGGGTAGAACCTCACTAAAACTTGAAGGGAAGGGGAATAGTGAAATGACTCTGTTGTCTGCCTATATTACACTCAAAATGCAACTGGTGACGCTCGCGTCACACCTCATCCTCAAGTAAAAACAAACACGCAAGCGTTCATTGCCCTGCCCGTTTGCATCTCCTCTCCCCCTTCCCTCTATGTCGATACCCTGCATGCAGCACTAGGGTTCCTCCAGCAAGCCGTCGCCACTGGTCCCATCTGGCCTGGTCCTTGACGATGCACTATCCAGCTAGGCTACATGGCCAACGGGTAGGGGCATATCTCCCTGGCTGCTCCTCCCTCTGGTGCCGCCCCTCATTCTCATGGTCTCCAGCAGCTGCTCCACTTTGGTTCGTCCAACGCACTACTTCGGCAGGCACTGCAGAACTACGGCTGATGCCACACTGCGGCAGAAGGCACCTTATTCCCCCTCCCCACCTCCCAGGCCATGGCCTTGAGGTGTTGTTGAAGGATGAGCTCATCTAGCAAGGTGAGGATCTCCTCTGATTTTTTGCCAAATTTTCATTCTGATCCACTATACGATGAATTGCTATGAGCTGCTTCTGATGCTGCTATATGATGCATTTCTATGAGCTGCTCATGTTGCTGCTATATGATGAATTGCTCTGAGCTATTGTTGCTATATCATGAATTGCTATGAGATGTTGCTGCTATATGATGAATTGCTATGAGCTGATGCTGCTATATGATGAATTGCTACGAGCTGCTGCTGCTGCTATATGATGAGTTGCTATAAGCTGCTCCTGCTGCTGCTATATGATGAATTGCTATGAGCTGCTCCTACTGATGCTATATGATGAATTGCTATGAGCTGCTCCTGCTACTGCTATATGATGTATTGCTATGAGCTGCTCCTGCTGCTGCTATATGATGAATTGCTATCAACTTCTGCTGGTATATGATGAATTGCACACTACTGCTGCTGTATGATGAGTTTTTGCTGCTGCTATATGATGCTTTCAGATGGTGCTGCTATATGATAATAACCAGCCACTTGGACCATCGAATTTGAATAAATAATTGTTCTTCATTTAAATGTGGGTCATGTGTTTTTTTAAATTAGGCAATGGGATCTCTATGGAAAACATTGACCAAAGTAGATGGTATCTTTTTATTTGCATTTTGAGCAAATAGTGAAGGTCTATTTTCTTTTCATATTAATTACTGCACTGGGTTCAATTTGTGAGGTTTGCAAGTCAAATTAATTTTCATAGGGGCAACAAAATCAAAAAATATAATGCAATCTAGACTTTTCACTGATCATACCAAAGATAAGCTGAAAACGCAATGAAAAGAACTGGTTGGCTTATTACATGGAGCTTATATTCACATGTGCTTATTTTCTTAGGATAACTCATAATAACTGTCCCTAAGAAACTTGGCCAATAGAACTGACATACAAATAACATGTCATGATGATTGCAATGGAGGAGTGACGTACCATAGCACAATGTATTGGCTCACCACTGGCTCTCCTTTTTTTGCGATGTTCCATGAAATTGCCACATACATCTTGTACTTTTTCATTGTGTAACCCTATCTGCAAGTTGACACGGCTAATTTCAGACATCTCTACATGATAATACATTGCATATCCCTTGCGCATATTTAAACCACCAATTAATGATTGTGTGCATAGCATAAACTAGCCATGACTCTGTGTGATGGACTAGCAGGCACTCTAGGGGAGCCTAATGTAGTGTACTGGAATTCCTACATGCCACCTACGATTTTGTGTAATGTACTACCTCTGTTCGTAAATATATGTCTATGTAGAGATTCCAGTATGGACCACAAACAGATGTATATAGATGCATTTTCGAGTGTAGATTCACTCATTTTGCTCCGTATGTAGCCTATAGTGGAATCTCTAGAAAGACTTATATTTAGGAACGGAGGTACGAGGTAGTATCATGTATGACATCTACATATCTAGTTTAGCAGCCAGTAGTAGAAATCATTGTCTGCACAAAGGGATTACTAGTTGAAAATCCTAGCAAATCACGCTGGCAGGCATAGAACAATACAAGAGAGAGAGACACACTTACAAGATCATAGCAATGCCTCGGTCCAGGATCTTGATTGTCCAAGCTGTTAGATCCAGAAGAAACATCGTCCTTGTAGTTTTTGCCACCTGCATAACAGGTAACAGCGACCTGTTAGTATATTTGAAGTACATCGGGCAGGTGATGCTGGACGGGTTTAAAGGTGACAAGTACCAAGGCCATGGTGGGTGCTTGGCATCTTGCTAGACAGTGGGAATTAGGTTAGAAACATCAAGGGCATAGGTGAAGCTGCTCCGGTAGGGTGGACTGCGGTGTGGGCGAAGCGGATTTGTGGCCGTGGACGAGGGCGTAGGTGAAGCTGCTACGGTGGTTGGGTTAAGGATGGTGTCGATGATGCGGATCTGCAGCCATCGACGGGGTGTCAGAAGCTGCTCCGGTATGTTGGATGAGGGTGCGAGGAAGCGGATCTGAGGCCGTGGACTTGTGAGTTGACAAAGTGGCCCCGGCAGGGTTGAAAATGGTATACGCGAAGCTACTCCGGTGGGGTTGACGATGGCATCGGCGAAGCGGCTCCGGTAGGGTCGAGGAAGGTGTCGGCGAAGAGGATCAAAGGCCGTCGACGGGGGCGTCGGTGGGGCGGCTCCAGGGGTGGACGAAGCGTCTCCCGTGGGGAGTACGAATGAGCCGCTGCAGATGCGCTGCGATTGACAAGAGTACCAGCAAAGCAGATCCGGTGCCCTGGACAAGGCCGGGACTGAATGGGCTATGGTACAGTGGTGGATGAGTAGTCTACTTGTTTCTAGAGGAGGTGGGAGGGTTAGATGCGGCCGCAGAAGCAGATCCGGCAAGGTGGACGCCTCTAGCAGTGAATGGGCTCTGGTACGCCAGTGGATGAGTAGTCTATGGTTTCGAGAGGGGAGGGGAGAAAGACCGATGAAGTATGGACGGCGTGATGTGAGATGCTCTGTTGCTATGGAGTTAGTCGTTTTTGCGGGAGGGGGAGAGGAAATGGGGTTGCCATGTAGTGGGGGGAACCGGAAGTTAGCAAAGCAGCCCCGACCTATTATGTAGATGAGGGCGGTATTGTAACTGTTGGTTTTTGTGCACCGAGGACAAAAGGGGAATTTCGCATGCTAAAGACTAAGGTGGCAGAAATTTTAGAAGGAGGCGGGAGATTTTGCCGCCCGCGGGATCGTTCATATCTAGTTTCAACTAATTTTGGACCGTGCTAGCAGGAAGGTCATGCGAGACTGTGTACACGGGGCATGCGTCAGCAGTTAATAACTGGTGTGAAGTCCACCCCAGAAAAAAAGACAATAACTCGGGATGATGCGCCGATAACTTGGACGTTCACACGGGCGTGGCCAATCGTACGGGTGTAGTGGCGCGTTCACAAAAAAGGGATCAAAAACTCAGTCTATGTATTCCTCGTGTAAATAGATAATTTAGTGCAATTGGTTATTTACTTTAAACATAATGCATTGCCGTGTTAGTGTAGAGGCGCACAAAAAGAAATGGATATTGTAGTCCGCTACTTAAAACTGTTACCTCATATGATTACATAGCCTCCATTTCATAAATTGCGTACCCGTTGAATTCATATATGAATATTACATATATTACTTCATAATAGAACCTTAAATCATCCAAGACTAATGATTTTGAATGCAAGAGTAACAATGGTGCATGTACATGATAGCTACATTGGTTGTTTGAAGAAACATCACAGTTACTTTGGCATGCACAACTGAAAAGGTTTATTTAAATAGAAAAAAATGTGATACGTGAGTGTCCAATCTTTATAGCGTTGAATCGATATTGTACCTTTGGCCACGATGCGAAGTAGATATTTATTTATGTTCACGTGATGCACGTCCACGATCGTAGATAGTGATACATGAATGAATGAATTGTGCAATCTCTCTCACACACATACATATCTCATTTCCGTGTAGGCATTGGAATCACACACGCGCACTTTGTGTAGTTCTCTCCCTCCGTCAAGGTTAGAATTCGTCTTTCTACCCCATCCTACAAGTCTCTCACACAGAAACACACACGCTCTCTCTGTCGAACACGCCCACCCACAGCCACTAATGTCTCAAAGTATAATAATGTCTCTCACACATATGCCTAAGGTTAACTCGAGTTCGGGAACCATATGAATACATACAATGGGATTCCAGCATAGCACCTTTTGTTTTGATATTTTGTTGTCTCTCTCTCTCACACACACACACGCACAAACACACACATTGTTTCTCGCTTCATTTTTTCCGGCACTTGCATGCACACAATTTTGTTTATCTTCGTGATACTTTAAGTATGCCTCGCACAAATGCTATCTACCTATCCCTTAATATAGTCAGATATGTGTCCCACACAATCCTTCTCCCTACTAGCAAGATGCCCATGCGTTGCACCGAACATCAAGATGCATTTGTATGAGTAGTTTATCTTGTGGGAGAAAAGGATGAACAAGGGATTGCCTTATTTGCAAATGTGGAGAGGGGTGTGGGTATCTTTTTGCAAAATTGCCACAGTTTCCTTCCTATCTGTCGGGTATAAATCGGATGGCCTATATTGCAGGATGGCGGGAACACCATCATCACCAACTCTGTTTTTATAAGAGTGGGGATATGTGAGTGTCACTGCCCCCCCCCCCCGGCACACACACCCACACCCACACAACCACACACACACACACTTCCCAACATCGAAGGAGTAGGGTGACACCTCGATCTTGATACTAATCTATCGACTGGCTTCTCTCTCAAACACACACACACACACTACCCGACACCGAAGGGGTAGGGAGGCACCTCAATATTGATAGTAATCTATCTACTCCTCTTTCAAACACACACACATACGTACACACTCGCTAGTTGTGCCTCTGTGCCTACCGCTCACACTGACGATACGTCTTTCTCTCCCTCCCCTCTCTCCCACCCCAAGAATGGCAGCAGAAGGGTGACAACTGGATCTAATTGTAATCTGTCAATTGGTTTCTCTCTCGAACATTGTGTCTCTCTGCCTCGCTCAGTAGCTCCCTCGATATGTAGACTTCTCGCACGCGCACAGCTGTAGTGACGATGACGCTGAACCAAGTCTTCCTCATTTTTACCGGCCTCATGTGATAGTTTTCACCCTGTTTTCTATTAATTAACAAGGCACACTTTTCTTTGTTACTACTTGTGAATTTGAAATCATTCGGGGCAGACATAAAATATATCACTTCAACCCAATTATTACAGTAACTATTTTAAAAGAAATTAGCTAGATACCGTGCGTTGGACGGAACATCAAGATGCATTTGTATGAGTAGTTTATCTTGTGAGAGAAAAGGATGAACGTGGGAAGGCCGTATTTGCAAACGTGGAGAGGGGTGTGGGTATATTTTTGAAAAATTTCCATAGTTTCTTCCTATCCGTTAGATACAAATCCGACGGCCTATATTGCAGGATGGCACGCACACCATCATAACCAACTCTGTTTTCTACTCCATTTGTTCCTAAATATTTCACTTTTTAGAGATTTCAACAAGTCACTACATATGGAGCGAAATGAGTGAATCTACACTCTAAAATATGTCTACATACACATCCGTATGCGGTAGTTGTGACGCCCCGAGACCGATGCGCCAGGTGTCTTCCAGTTATTCGCTGTTTTTGCCTTGTCATTTGCTTGCGTCTTGCATTTTATCATGTCATCACATGCATTGCATCATCATGTTTTCAAAACTTGCATCCGTCCCGGTCTTCCAGTTACTTCCGTTGTCCGTTCTGAGACCACACACACTTGCACGCGCCCGCGGCACGTCCAAAATATTATTAAGTGGCTGGAAAATGTTCTCGGAATGGGTTGAAAGTTGGCGCGCGGTCTTATTTTAGAGTAGGAAGACCTCCTATCAAATTTCATAATGTTCGGAGTCCGTTTGATAGCCCAACCGGTAACTATAGCGACAGTATAGTCGGTCTTTTCGTCGGACGTTTTCGGTCTCCGAAAACCTTGCCGGGCTGCATCTCCGCACCCACCACGCTGCTGGCGCCGAACCAGCCGGCTTGCTGCTCCCGCTCGATCCAGAGGGGGATCGAGAGCTCGTCGTCGCCCGTCCGCTCCTCTTCCCCGAGGATCCTGCCGTCGTCTCACCGCTCTCCGCCGCCCCCCAGGTCGCCGACCATCGCTTCCTTCCCCATATCCTTCTCCTCCTAACATATCTATCTCTCTCTCTTCGCGCCATGTTTAGGAGCAGTAGCTCAGAGCTCGCCGCCGGCCCTGTTTTGCTGCCCCACCGCCCGGATCTGGCGGGATCCGGCCGGATCCGTCTCGCCATGCGTTCGTCGGCGTTTTTCCTCCTGCTCCGCGCGGCCCTTACTCTGCTCGTGCGGGAGCAAGAGGAGAACGACGCCCATGCCGCCCTTCGCCCTAGTGGGCCCGCTCGGCCTCCAAGGCCCAACCACGCAATGCCGGCATGTTGGCCCATGTGAGTTTCCACCCCGCCCTTGGACCGTGCTGTGTTGGGCCAGCCTTCAGATTCGGCCTGCATGTGTTTTTTTCCCTTCTGTGAATTTAGCATTTAATCCTGAGACTGCAGTTTTCACAGAAAGGTCTCTAAACTTCATGCATATAATAACTTAATAACCGTGCATCGGTTTAAAATGTTTTATATATGAAACTTTCTTAGAATTTCATCTAGTTTAATAATATCCAATTTTCATCCATGTTTAACATGTATAAAATGTTGTTTGTTTAAATTTGCTTAAATAACACATTAAAATGCTTTAATTCATACCTAAATAACCGTAGCTCCAAACCTAACAAACTTTATATGTAAATGGGGTAGAAAAATGCCTAGTTTATCATGGCGACCTTACTTTGCATGTTTAACAACTTTAAAATCGTGTTTAGGGAAGAACAGTACCAAATCCATAAATATGCACATGAGGATTTTCCGGACTTGTTGTTTGTTGTGCCGGCCTCATTTAAACTTGCCTAGATAGGTTGTTTTCATTTGCTTCACCCTCTTGCCATGTTTAACAAAATTTAATATTGTTGGGTACATAAACGAGATCGAACTAAATAACTTGAATGTGGTGTTTCGTCAATATGCAACGGAGTTGCGTGTTGAGCCCCACTTAATTTGTAGGATTGTTTATGCACTTTGCCATGCCATGCTTCATTAAATCAGACATGCATCATACTTGATTGTGCATCATGCCATGTTTATGTGGTGGTTGTTTACTATGGTGCTTGCTTCTTTCCGGTGTTGCTTCTTCGGGTTGGTTCCGATAACGTTGCGTTTGTGCGACCCGTTCGGCTACACCCGTTTGTCTTCTTCATGGACTCGTTCTTCTTCCTTGCGGGATTTCAGGCAAGATGACCATACCCTCGAAATCACTTCTATCTTTGCTTGCTAGTTTACTCGCTCTTTTGCTATGCCTATGCTGCGATACCTACCACTTGCTTATCATGCCTCCCATATTGTTGAAACAAGCCTCTAACCGACCTTGTCCTAGCAAACCGTTGATCGGCTATGTTACCGCTTTGCTCAACCCCTCTTATAGCGTTGCTAGTTGCATGTGAAGATTCGAGCTTGTTCCATGTTTGGAACATCGATATTTGGTTGGGATATCACAATATCTCTTATTTAATTAATGCATCTATATACTTGGTAGAGGGTGGAAGGCTCAGCCTTATGCCTGGTGTTTTGTTCCACTCTTGCCGCCCTAGTTTCCGTCATATCGGTGTTATGTTCCCAGATATTACGTTCCTTACACGGTTGGGTTATAATTGGAACCCCTTGATAGTTCGCCTTGAATAAAAATCCTCTAGCAATGCACAACATTGGTTTTACCATTCGCCACCTAGCCTTTTCTTTCCTTTGGGTTCTGCAAACTCAAGGGTCATCTTTATTTTAACCCCCCGGGGCCAGTGGTCCTATGAGTGTTGCTCCAAGCTAGAGCCCCTTGTAGCGCCACCTCGGGGAAACTCGAGGGCTGGTTTTAGTTATACGAATTGGTCATCTGAGTGTGCCCTGAGAACGAGATATGTGCAGCTCCTATCGGGATTTGTCGGCACATTCGAGCGGTGTTGCTGGACTTGTTTTACCATTGTCGAGGATGTCTTGTAACCTAGATGCCGAGTCTGATTGTAATGTCTTAGGAGAAGGAATATCCTTCGTTCACCATGAGAGCTTGTGATGGGCTAAGTTGGGACACCCCTGCAGGGATTTGAACTTTCGAAAGAAGTGCCCGCGGTTATGGGCAGATGGGAATTTGTTAATGTCCGGTTGTAGAAAAACTGAAGTTGATCTTAATTAAAATACATCAACCGCATGTGTAACCATGATGGTCTCTTCTCGGCGGAGTCCGGGAAGTGAACACGGTGTTGGAGTTATGTTTGACGTAGGTTGTTCTAGGATCACTTCTTGATCATAGATTCTCGACCGTGCTTTGCCTTCTATCCTCGCTCTCATTTGCGCTGTTAGCCACCAAATATGCTAGTCGCTTGCTGCAGCTCCACCTCATACATTTTACCCTTCCTATAAGCTTAAATAGTCTTGATCGCGAGGGTGTGAGATTGCTGAGTCCCCGTGACTCACAGATACTTCCAAAACCAGCTTGGAGGTGCTGTTGAACCATGCAGATGACGCAACCAAGCTCAAGGAGGAGCTCGATGACGATCTTGCCCTTTGTGTTGATTCGTTCTAGTTGATCAGTAGTGGAGCCCAGTTGGGGTTGATCGGGGACCTGTGTAGCATTAGGGTAGTCTTCTTTTATTTTGGTTCCGTAGTCGGACCTTGATTGTATCTGGTTGATGTAATGCTTTATTCGTGTATTTGTGTGAAGTGGCGATTGTAAGCCAACTATGTATCTTTTCCCTTATTGTATTACATGGGTTGTTTGCAAAGATTACCTCACTTGCGACATTGCTTTCGATGCGGTTATGCCTCTAAGTCGTGCTTCGACACGTGGGAGATATAGCCGCATCGAGGGTGTTACAAGTTGGTATCAGAGCCTTCCCCGACCTTAGGAGCCCCCTGCTTGATCGAATCATTGGCATTGTTGAGTGTAGAAAAATGTTTTGAGTCATTTAGGATTATATATATATCGGAGAGTAGGATTCTTTTTACTCCTCAGTCCCTTCGTTGCTCTGGTGAGGCATCCTGACGTAGAGTTTTGACTCTTCTCTTCTCAAATTTCACTAAATTTTTTTAGGATCACGCGGGTATCTTGGAATCGTTCCGATGGTTTTGTGACGAGAACAGTGTTCTTGGTGCCTCCTGACATTTAGGGGTTGTGGCAGTGTCCCGGGGAGTTGAGCTCCGAGGTGTTGTCGTCACAATTTTATTGTTGCAATTCTGGAATACCTGAGCTCGCCAACATCGAAAATCTCTTTTATGCAGTTGTTGGTGAGATAACCTCGACGCCACCTAGTACTGGGGCGAGAGTTCGGGAGTATTGCCATAACTTGTATAACGAATGCTTTTCGAAGGTTGAGGTAAACAATTTCCGAAGGTTTCTTGGTTATGTGTTGAAGGATGGATACAGCTGGATGTAGGATTTGCTAGTTTTGGGTGAGATATTATGCTTCCCCTGTATCCCCAACACCTGATTGCATAACCGGAAAGTTTCGGGAGTTTATAAGTGGGAATTCTAGTAGCTCTTAGGAAATCTTTCCGACAGATGTGTGATATGAAATTGGGGTTCGACGTCTAGTGGTCCGCCTATCCATGGTTGGTTTTACAGTGGTCTCGTTGTGTCTTAAAGAGTCCTTGGCTATGCCGACTCGGGGACGCTTCGTATGTCATGTGCACTGCCTTGTACATGATGGTGCTGTACGATCGAGCCCGTGTAGGCCCCACCACGAAAACTTCGGACGAAATCTCGATCATATGTTTGTTCCGGCTTATTGTGCAAGCCAATCCTTTGTTTTGTTTTGAGTTGTGGTATTCGAGTTGCTTCAATGTCAAGTGTTGATTCCATACCTTCCTCATATGGTGTTCTCATACTCCGATGTGAATACCAATCCTTTTCGATCATCGAGACTTTCATGTCAATCCTTTTCAATTGGCGTGTTTCTCTTCAAGTGGATCCAATCTTTTTCAACATTTGCAAGATCACCTCTCAGTTTTCTCAACGGTGTTTGTTTCATCCGTCTCCAAGTTGCCTTTGTTTTTCCAGCCCACCCACCCTTTTTCTTCAAGGATTCAGATTTCTTGATCAAGTGTCCATCTTGTTGTGGTGAAGTCTCTCCATTCTTTTGCTTCATGTTCTTACCCGGTGATTCACATGAAGATACTAACGGAGCCTCAAGTTCATCATTATTTGTTATTTTCCTTCTCCGGTGGACTCAACTCAAGCTTTCGGTGTTTATCTCATATCCCTTTTCCTTGTTTCAAATACCTTCTCATGCCAGTGCACCTCATAATCATTCCCCGCTTGCTATTCAATTGTTCCGGAGTGCTCAAGATATCTCGAAGATTCATGTTTCCACTCTGCTTTCGTTCAAACTCTTTCGAGGATGTTATCTCATTCAAGCCTTTTAAATCAACCGGTGCACTCTCTCTTTTAATCGTTCAACGGTGTATCTTTTCAGTGGGCCCTAACCCACAGGTCTTTTTCTAGGATCTTACCTGACTCTTCTTATTTTATCGGAGCTATTCTCAAATCTTTTAAAGTTTGACGTAAGAATGAAATATCATCAGTCAAATGTCTTTCTCCAAGATCTTTCAAATTCTTTTCATCGTTGGCTCAACTTTTCCATTCTTCATTCCGGAGTGCCTCAATAATTCTTGGTCGTGTTTCTCGTCATCATTCTCAACACTTGAAGACCGAAGAAGAGTTTTACCTCCATATTTTATCCGTTCTCTCTAGATTCATGGCTCTAGCTTCATGCCATCCTCCCATAATTGGTTTCGATTGTGATAATTCCTTTCACCCATCCGGAGCAATTCAAGAGTCTTTTCAGTTTGATTCTTCAAAGACCATCATTGCGGGGTTATTCATTCTCAGCTTTCAGCTCTCGTTCTCCAAATCTAACAGGTGCATCATTCATTTATTCTCTAAGCAGCTCGGGATCTATTTGTTCTCATGTATGTAAATTCCTTCAAGTATCTTCATTCGTTTTCCAATTCTTCCTGGTGAATTGTGCCTTTCGTTCGTTCATTTTCAATTCTTATAGTGGTTCGTTCAAGAGTTCTCTTCCTTGGTTATCATATCAATTTATTCGTCCTTCCAAATCCTAACGGTGGTTCGTGGAAGACACTCTCAAGTTTATGTTATATCTCTCTTAATCTTTTCTACAAGAATAAGTAATATGCCAAATCCGTTGATTGTCATCAATTTAATTGGTGAAGGATAAGAATAATGTAATTCTTATTCTTGTTTCATCGAGTGAACTCAATTCCTTATTCCGGGGGCTCATCAAACTCCTGTTTTCAATTGCTTCATCTTTTCTTTTCCCGGAGTTCCAAGTTCTCTTAATTATATCACCACGGAGATTCATCTAAATCATTACAAGGATTCACCTTGTGTTTTCAACTTCTCCTCCTTTTCATTTGATCATTCTTTTATTACCGACGTCTGTCATGGAGGCTCATCATGGTAGTTCATCAAAGATTTAATTCCTTCTCGAAGCGTTCATCAAGATTCTTTTCAGAGGAGCTCAAGAATTCTTCATCTTGCATTCCGGAGTGCAATTCTTTCTTCCGTATCATTAGAGGTGGTATTATGTCATTCTTGATAATTTGAGTTCATGTTCCATGATTCACATGTTGTTACGAATGAGATATTTAAACCCATCAATCTCGTCATTGGAGTTATCTTGGGTTATAGTTCACCTAAAGCCTTCCCTAAGGATTGTTGCTATTTATGGCGCTCATAAACGACCCAAGTTCTTCATTTATCCTCCCGGTGTTATAGTTTATCGTCTCCTTCTTGATATCAATCCAATTCCGTTAATGGCAGAATTTCACCTCATAGTTTTGAGTGTTCTCCATAAGCTCACTGCAACCTTGTTCCTCTCGTTGTTGGTTTTTCCAACGACTCCGTTCAACCCTTCTCCTAAAGATGCCTTTTCAAGCTCTTTTGTAGGAGAAGTTGGCATTTTCTTCTACATTCTTTTGTCTCAATTATCTTTATTCTATTCTTTCTCCCGGAGGTCTAGTGATGTTGCTCTTTTCACTCCTCATCTCGGTTTGTCAAGATCATGTTCAATTTCTTCCATTTGCAGTCGAAGTGCTGTCCAAATTATATCAGTCTTATTCCTTCTCTATCTTGTTTAACCGGAGTGCCGTGTCCTCTGCTCAAGTTTTTTTAATCGTATCAAGTCATGCATAACTTCTCAACCGGAGTGCTGCTCGAAGTTGTTCTTCCTTGTCCCTCTTTTCTAACAGAGTGTTTTCAACTTCGTTCATCTCCGTTGTATTCTTTTCTCGAAATGGCTTAACCTTTTCAAGGTTCGTGGTTTCACTCGTTTGTCAAGAAGCAACTTAGTTTTACCGCTTATCTTCCTGCTCTGTTTTTCCCTCTGGTGCCATTCTAGATCTCGGGACGAGATCCTCTCATAGTGGTGGAGTGTTGTAACTCCCCGAGACCGATGCGCCAAGTGTCTTCCAGTTATTCGCTGTTGTTGCCTTGTCATTTGCTTGCGTGTTGCATTTTATCATGTCATCACATGGATTGCATCATAATGTTTTCAAAACTTGCATCCGTCCCGGTCTTCTAGTTCCTTCTGTTGTCCGTTTTGAGCCCACACACACTTGCACGCGCCCGCGGCACGTCCAAAATATTATTTTTAAATGGCCGGAAAATGTACTCGGAATGGGTTGAAAGTTGGCGTGTGGTCTTATTTTAGAGTAGGAAGACCGCTTGTCAAATTTCATCGCGTTCGGAGTCCGTTTGATAGCCCAACCATTAACTATAGCGGCAGTATAGTCGGTCTTTTCGTCGGACGTTTTCGGTCTCCGAAAACCTTGTCGGGCTGCATCTCCGTCTCTCTCCTCTCAGCCCAACCCGCTCTCCATAGCCCACCTAGGTCTACCTAACCCCCCCCCCCCCCCCCGCCTCTCGATCAGGTCCATCGGATCGCGATCGGAGGCTCCGAAAACCTCCCCTAGACCCAAAACCCTAGCAATTTTGCTATACATGGACACCCTCCTTCCAAAATTGGCATCCTCTAATCTCCACCTACCTCTAGCCGCCTCCCTCCTCGCATTATGCGCCCGTCCTCCCGCGTGCCGCCACTTGGCGGATCCAGGCGAGCCAGCGCCGCCGTCAACCGCCGCAGCCGCCGCCCTCCACCAGTCCCAGCGGGACACCTGTCCATCCGAGGTCGTCCGCAGCTAGCCCCGTGCTGCCACCTCGTCCGCTCCACGTCCCCACCCCGCGTGGCCCGGCGCAGCCCCTAGCCGGCCTGCCCGGGCCTGACCGCACCCACCGCGCTGCTGGCGTCGAACCTGCCGTCTCCCTCCTCCCGCTCGATCCAGAGGGGGATCGAGAGCTCGTCGTCGCACGTCCGCTCCTCTTCCCCGAGGATCCCGCTGTCGTCTCGACGCTCTCCGCCGCCCCCCAGGTCACCGACCATCGCTCCCTTCCCCATATCCTTCTCCTCCTAACATATCTATCTCTCTCTCTTTGCGCCATGTTCAGGAGCAGGAGCTTAGAGCTCGCCGCCGGCCCCGTTTTGCTGCCCCACCGCCCGGATCTGGCGGGATCCGGCCGGATCCGTCCCGTCATGCGTTCGCCGGCGTTTTTCCTCCTGCTCCGTGCGGCCCCGATGCTTGCAAGCTGCCATCGCCGGCGCCCCTTCCTTTGCTCATGCGGGAGCGAGAGGAGAACGACGCCCGTGCCGCCCTTCGCCCTAGTGGGCCTGCTCGGCCTCCAAGGCCCAACCATGCAATGCCGGCCTGTTGGCCCATGTGAGCTTCTACCCCGTCCTTGGACCGTGCAGTGTTGGGCCAGCCTTCAAATTCGGCCTGCATGTGTTTTTTTCCCTTATGTGAATTTAGCATTTAATCCTGAGACTGCAGTTTTCACAGAAAGGCCCCTAAACTTCATGCATATAATAACTTAATAACCGTGCATCGGTTTAAAATGTTTTATATATGAAACTTGCTTAGAATTTCATCTAGTTTAATAATATCCAATTTTCATCCATGTTTAACATGTATAAAATGTTGTTTGTTTAAATTTGCTTAAATAACTCATTAAAATGCTTTAATTCATAACTAAATAACCGTAGCTCCAAACCTAACAAACTTTATATGTAAATGGGGTAGAAAAATGCCTAGTTTGTCATGGTGACCTTACTTTCGCAGGCCCCCGAAAAGCCTCCCGAGGGGGAGTAACAGCGGCAGTCTGGGTTGCGCACGAGCTAGGCCTGACCTGACTCGCGAGGGGCTCGCGAGGGGAGGCAGCTGTGACGGAGCGGTAATCAGAACGCGAGAAACGGCTCGACTGAGCATAAGCACCCCTTCCCCGAACACACACAAATCTCAAATTCGAATCCAACTTAAATCCAGTGGGGGGAAAGCAACTGCCAAAGGGCAAGGCAACAAAAGGCAGACAAAAAGCCGCGTCCGGCACCTAATCTAGTCTTCAACGTCTTCTCACCAGCGCGGAGCTAAGTGCTGTCCACTGGGCATGGGAGGGAGCCCCAGGGCCTGAGGCCGGCACCCCTGAGACTCCGGGGCGTGTACAGCCCCACTCATTATTATGTGAGAGTGTCACGGGGCGGCGAGCTTCACAGGCACTGGGCCTTCTTCGCAGGTACTGGCCTTGCTTCATATCGCCAGACGAGGGCCCCGCCTTGCGCCACACTCTAGTGCCATCAGCAACGACCGGAACCCAGGACGCCGCCCGATGGGGTAGAGCGGTCGCCAGCGGTTCCCTCGACGACCACGGGTCCTCTGCCAGGGGCAGCCCCTGAGGCACCTCCCCAGCAGAGGGCCTACTTCCTGAGAACGCCTTGCTCAGAACGCCGTGGTGGTGATGCCGGATCCCGGTCCCTCCCCTGCAGCCCCCTGCACCCTCCTCCTGAGGGGTGAGGGGCTGTAGGAGCGGGGCGCCCACTCGCTGCGGCGACCTGCACCTCCTGCGATCCACGGTTAGCATATACCTGCCCCTGAAGAGTTAGCGGCGCCCGGTGATCGCTGCCTCCTGCGTGGCCAGCGGGCTCGTCCTGGGGCGCCGGGAAGGGCTCAGCCTCCATCACCTCGCCCCCCCAGCTAGGGCACGTACTCCTCCGTCGCTGTCATCCCGTACGCCATGCCGTGGCGCCCCGCATGCCATGCGGCCCCACCTGTCATGCTTGCCACTGGGTGGCAATGTGGCCGCCCTCCGGGGCCGCGGGTCGCGTCGAGTCCTTCTCCTTCGCGGGCCAGGGGCGGGGGCAGCTCCACCACCGGTCCGGTGCTGACAGCTTCACTGGCATCGGAGTAGCCTTGAAGCCCGCGGGCACGCGCGGAGCCCCCGTGCGGGTCGCTCTGGGCTTGAGATGGGAGCTGGCTGGAGAAGGGGTGAGCCCCCGAGGCGGCGAAGCCTAGGAGCTCCGCCACATGCTCTAGCAGCACGTCGTGGCCGCCCTCCAGCAGCCTGCATCGCAGCAGCTCTCGGGCCACCGTGAGGGCGGCCCTCGAATTCGCCTGCTCCCGGCGGGTGTATGGTGTCGTTGTCGCAGCGTGATTGGAGGCCCTTGCCGCCGACCGAGCCTACCGCGGCGTAAGAGTTGCCGAAGTTTGTCTGCGTCGCCCGCGGCCCGTAGCACCCTGCGGACCGCGAGCTGCCTGGGGCGTGGGGTCGCCCGAGGCGATCGGTTCCACGCATTTGGGCCATGCAGCCCACGGGTCGGGGTTGACCTCCTGGTTGCCTGGCATGGCGATGAAGACGCGACGGGGCACGGAGCGGTGGGAGACGAATTCTGGCGCACCCCTACCTGGCGTGCCAAATGTCGGATTTCGGGTTCCGGCAGACCCTTAAGGTTCGAACACTGGGGTGCGCGCGGAAATCTCACCTTCAACCTCTCCGTCTCAATGGGATCTAAACTACTAAAAGAGCTGCACGAAAGACACAAGATTTATACTGGTTCGGGCCACCGATGTGGTGTAAAACCCTACTCCAGTGTGTGGTGGATGGATTGCCTCCTGGGGCTGGTGAGGATGAACAATACAAGGAAGAACAGCCTCGCGAGGGTTTGTTCTTGGCTGAGGTGATGAACTATTGTGAAGAGTTCGGTCACCCTCTCTCTCTCTCTCTCTATGCCTTTTCTCTCTCCCGTCGTCTGGACCGAACAACCAGGAATCGAACCCCTTGCTACGTGGGTGGCTGGTCCTATTTATAGAGACCCTGGTCCTCTCCCCAAATATTGCGCGGGAAGGGATCCAGCAATGGCGGGCTAATTTGAAGGGGGACAGCGAGTACATCTATCCTGACAAAAGCAGTCTTCACCTGCCAAAGGCTCTGGTGATGACGCCGCGCTGGGCTCCATGGTGACCTCCGTCTCGTAGTCCTCCTGGCCTTGGTCTCATTGCACCAAAGTGGCAACCTTTGCCTGATGCCTCGGTACTCTGCTGATACGCCTGCTCCCTTTGCACCAAAGAGGAAAGGGGGACGCTGCGCGCGTTGGCACCCGCCTGGTGCCCCGTGTCGTCATGGCTTGCGTCATAGACACCTCGCGAGGTACCCCGCCTTGAACTCTCCGCCTCCTCGCGAGCTAGCCTGACGAAGCTGTGCCTGAGGATGCGCCATGTCGTCCGCCTCGCGAGGCTTGGCCCCTCGCGAGGGTCTTGAGCCTTGTGTTGATGAAGATGGGCCGCGCTGGGCCCCCACTTGAGCCACGCTGCAGGCCGCAGGCAGGCAAGTCTGGGGACCCCCATTCCCAAAACGCTGATAGATGCTGCGCATGTCGCTCACGGCGGGCGGCCGGTCGCGACTACCTTGGAAGTTGGCAATGAAGCGGGCGCGCATCTGGTCCCAGGACGAGATCGTGCATAGAGCCAGATTCAGGAGCCAGGTTCGAGCTCCTTCCTTGAGCGCCATGGGGAACTAGTTCGCCATGACCTTTTCATCCCCGCCGGCAGCCTCGATACCTAGCTCATAGAGCTAGAGGAATTCCGCGGGGTCAGTTGTGCCGTCGTAGCGAGGAGGCAGGTCGGGCACGAACTTGTCGGGCCACGCGACGCTGCGCAGCTCAGTGGTGTAGGCGTGGCAGCCCGCGGTGGCCACGAAAGGCCTCGGTTGGTGGAGAGCTTGGTCTTGAGGGTCCCCACGCGCTGCAGCTAGGAGCAGGGCGGGGTCTTGACGTGCCGGAGCTGGAGCAGGGTCGCGGCATGCCGGAGCAGGGAGCGCCCGGGCAGCCCCCTGCGGGCAAGGGATTTCTTGGCAGCTTCGCGCTTGCTGCGCTGGCGCCTGACGGAGCGGGTTCTGCCCAGGGACCAAGCGCCTTGGAGCCACGGCATCTTCTTGGAGAGGAGGTGGCTGGTGCACCTCCGGAGCTTCGTTGCCCACGCATGGCGGAGTGCGGCGCAGAGGGACGGATGGCGCGGAAGAGCCCCCTGCGGCGCGGACAAGCTCGGCGATGCAGTCGAGCCATTCTTCGTAGACGTCGTCGACGGGACGGTAGCGCAGGAGCTTATTTGCCGCGAGGAGCGCAGCTTGAGCCTCCAAGGGTGCGCGGAGCGCGCGGGACGAAGAGCCAGCTGGTGCGAGTGACGGAGTGGCGGTGCGGCCGTCTTGCCGCACGGGTGGGTGCTGAGACGATGCCTGCTGCTCGCCCCCCGCCTGGCCGGTGGCGGCGTTGATGGCGGGCGATGGGAAACAACGAGGACGCCCACCGACGGGGGCCGTCTGGGCAACGCGAGAAGCGATGGCGGCCTGGTGCTCGGTGCGGGCTCGACAAGCGTCTGACATGGATGTGACGGTCGGAGGAGAGCGGAGCAGTGGAAGACGAATTCCGGTGCACCCCTGCCTGGCGCGCCAAATGTCGGATTTCAGGTTCCAGCTGACCCTTAAGGTTCGAACACTGGGGTGCGTGCGGAAATCTTGCCTTCAACCTCTCCGTCTCGATGGATCTAAACTACTAAAAGAGCTGCACGAAAGACACAAGATTTATACTGGTTCGGGCCACCGATGTGGTGTAATACCCTACTCCAGTGTGTGGTGGATGGATTGCCTCCTGGGGCTAGTGAGGATGAACAATACAAGGAAGAACAGCCTCGCGAGGGTCTGTTCTTGGCTGTGGCGATGAACTGCTATGAAGAGTTCAGTCACCTTTCTCTCTCTTTCTCTCTCAGATCCCGGACCGAACAACCAGGAATCCCCCAGCCCTCGGACCGATGAACAGATGAACCGACCTCTTGCTATGTGGGTGGCTAGTCCTATTTATAGAGGCCCTGGTCCTCTCCCCAAATATTGAGCAGGAAGGGATCCAACAATGGCGGGCTAATTTGAAGGGGGACAGCGAGTACATCTATCCTGACAAAAGGAGTCTTCGCCTGCCAAAGGCTCTGGTGATGACGCCGCGCTGGGCTCCATGGTGACCTCCGTCTCGTAGTCCTCCTGGTCTTGGTCTCGTTGCACCGAAGTGGCAACCTTTTCCTGATGCCTTGGTACTCCGCTGATACACTTGCCCCTTTGCACCAAAGAGGAAAGAGGGACGCTGCGCGCGCTGGCACCCGCCTGGTGCCCCGTATCGTCATGGCTTGCGTCATGGGCACCTCGCGAGGTACCCCGCCTTGAACTCTCTGCCTCCTCGCGAGCAAGCCTGATGAGGCTGTGCCTGAGGATGCGCCGTGTCGTCCGCCTCGTGAGGCTTGGCCCCTCGCGAGGGTCTTGAGCCGCGCTGGGCCCCCACTTGAGCCACGCCGCAGGCCGCAGGCAGGCAAGTCTGCGGACCCCCGTTCCTAGAACGCCGATAGTTTTATTCAAGGCGAACTGTCAAGGGGTTCCCATTATAACCCAACCGCGTAAGGAACGCAAAATCCAGAACATAACACCGATATGACTGAAACTATCGCGGCAAGAGTGGAACAAAACACCAGGCATAAGGCCGAGCCTTACACCCTTTACCAAGTATATAGATGCATTAATTAAATAAGATATATTGTGATATCCCAACAAAATATCCATGTTCCAAGATGGAACAAGCTCCAATCTTCACCTGCAACTAACAACGCTA
This sequence comes from Triticum monococcum, assembly GCA_034509565.1. Lineage (NCBI taxonomy): Eukaryota > Viridiplantae > Streptophyta > Magnoliopsida > Poales > Poaceae > Triticum > Triticum monococcum. The sequence goes on from CM067847.1 coordinate 579,407,044, forward strand.
TAAGAAGGGCTGAGCAAAGCGGTAACATAGCCAAAGAACGGTTTGCTAGGACAAGGTGGGTTAGGGGCTTAGTTCAACAATATGGGAGGCATGATAAGCAAGTGGTAGGTATCGCAGCATAGGCATAGCAAAATAGCGAGCAACTAGCAAGCAAAGATAGAAGTGATTTCGAGGGTATGGTCATCTTGCCTGAAATCCCGCAAGGAAGAAGAACGAGTCCATGAAGTAGACAAACGGACGTAGTCAAACGAATCCTCACAACACGACGTTACCGGATTACCGAGATGAAGTACACAGGAAAGAAAGCAAACAACATAGTAAAAAAACAACCACCACATAAGCATGGCATGATGCGCAAACAAGTATGATGCATGTGCGGTTTAATGAGGCATGGCATGGCAAAGTGCACAAACAATCCTACAAATTAAGTGGAGCACATTATGCAACGGAGTTGCATATTGAAGAAAACACCACATGACTTATTTAGTTCTCTCTCGTTTATGTACCCAACAAGATTAAATTTTGTTAGCATGGCAAGAGGTGACACATAATGAAACTATCTATCTAGGCAAGTTTAAATGAGGCCGGAAGCAATGAACAACAATTCCGGTAAATCCCCATATGCAAAAATTAGGTTGGTACTATTCTGCCCTAAACACAATTTTAGAGTTATTAAACATGCAAAGAGATGCCACCAAGTTAAACTAGGCATTTTTCCACCCCATTTACATATAAAGTTATTTTAAAACCGAGCTACAGTTATTTAGTTATGAATTAATCATTTTAGCAAGGCACATGTGCAAAATTACACAAACCGCATTTTAAACATTTCAAACATGGATGAAAGTTGCATATTATCAAAGTAGATGAAAAACTAAGCAAGTTTCATATACAAAGTTTTTACATGTGATGCTTAGTTTGTGAGATATTAAATGCATGAAGGCTAAGTGGTTTTCTATAAATATGCAAATCCTTGGAAATTAGCTAAATTCGCAGAACCAAAAAGAACATCCACTGGGCCGAAACTGAACTGGCCCAGCAGTAAGAAAAAAGTCGGGGGCGCTTGGAGTGGCCTCATCCATGGGCTTCGGCCCGTTTGAGGAGGAGGGGTAGGCCGGCAGGGCGCGCAGGCCTCTGGAATGGCTGGATCGACGAGGAGGTGGAAGGGGGCACAGTTAACGCGAGCGGTGGCTGCGTGCGTTCACTGTTCGTTCTCTGCTCGACATAGACAAAGCAGCGGCGACGGGGAGGAGAAGACTCCGGCGAGGGACTTGGCGCGATCCTGACGATGCGAACGAGGTGAGGAGGAGCGGATCCAGGTGGGGGCGTCCGGGAAAAGGGGCACGGGCGCGGACCCAACGGAGACAACGGAGACGTGGCGGCTCTTGGCGGCGAGCTTGAGGCGTCGGCCCCGGAGCTCTGTCGAGTCCCTGTGGAGAAGGAGAGCGGGTGGGGATGCAGGAACAACTGACGACGGCGGCTCGATCCTACAGGTCGAGAGCGAGAGGCTTGGCGCGGGAGGAGTCCGGCAAGGTATCTGTCTGGGCGAGAAGACGAGTGCGGGGTTCATGCAGGCAAAGAAGAGGACAGCGTCGAGCTCGTTCCCGGAGGTGCAGCATAGGCTTGAGCGCTGGGTCTCGTCCTCGAAGCGGAGGAAGCAGGGGCGACGGGGAGGACCCTGGATGTTCCTGTCGAAGAAAAAGGAGAGGGTTCAGAGAAAGCAGAGAGAGGGAAGAGATAGAGGGGAGAGAGGATGAGCGACGGCGGGGAGATGGTGCCTGGCATCCACGGCGGCGTCCTCCTAGATGGCTGAATAGAGGGGCGTGGGCGCTCAGGCGCGAGGTGGTGTAGGAGTGGCCGCTGGAGCAAGCTTGGGGAGGAGCAGGGCACGCGACTTGGTGCTCCTCTCGATCCTGATCGAGGCAGGGAGGAGCTTCGCTCGTGATTGGTCATGCACGGAAAACCGAGTGGAGTTAGGTGGGGGTGGCGGCTCTGCGAGGGGATTGATGGGACAAACTCCCTAAAAGTTAGGGTTGGTCATCTTATATGGCATATGGATTTTTGGTTAGGGTCTACCTCGTCCCTACGATCGCAATCGGACGTTTGCGGATAAAATAGCTAGGGAGCCCAATTAACAAAACGGAGATGTTTTGCAGATGTTTGGGGACGATCCGGACACAATGGTGGCGACTGCCCGGGTCGGGTCCGGGACAGCTTTTCGGACGCGCGCGCGAGGGGGGTGGATGCACTGAGCAGAGAGGGTTTCGGACCGTGCGATCGCATCGGACAACTCCGGAAGCAAAGAGGGGAAGGAGGATGGACTAGGAGGGCTATGGAGAGACTGGGAGGGGGAGAAGAGAGAGAGGGCCCGGCATCTGTTTTCGGAGACCAAAAACGTCTGACGTTAGATCGGCTATACTGCTGCTATAGTTATCCGTTGGGGCGTCAAACAGACTCCAAATGCGATGAAACTTGGCAGGCGGCCTACCTACAACATAACAACACCGCATGCCAACTTTCAACACATTCCGAGAACATTTTCCGGCCACTTATAAAATAATATTTCGGACATGCCATGAGCGCATGCAAGTGTGTTTGGGCTCAGAACGGACAACGGAGAGAACGAGGAGACCGGGACGGATGCAAGTTTTGAAAACATGATGATGCAATGCACATGATGACATGACAAGATGCAACATGCAAGCGAATGACAAGGAAACAACGGCGAATAACTGGAGGGCACCTGGCACATCGGTCTCGGGGCGTTACAACACTCCACCACTACGAGAGGATCTCGTCCCGATATCTAGAATGGCACCGGAGGGACAACGGAAGAGAAAGAGAAGAGGTAAAACTAAGTTGCTTCTTTGACAAATGAGTGAAACCAAAGAACCATGAAAAGGTTAAGCCATTTCGAGAAAATAATACAACGGAGATGAACGAAGTTGAAAGCACTCCGTTAAGAAAGAGGAAAAGAAAGAACCGATTTTTGTAGCACTTCGGTTGAAAAGAGAATGAAAGACTTGATAAAATGAAAGAGCTTGAGCAAAAAGGCACAACACTCCGATTAAATGGATAAACCAAGAAAAGAACAAGATCCTGACAAAACAAGAAGATGGGTTGAAGAGAGCAACATCACAATGCCTCCGGAACAAAAGTAAGAATGGAATGGAATGAAAGAAGGGGAGCACGATCTTAAGAGAGCAAACTTACAACAAATACTAGAATGGAGTTGTTGGCAAACCGACAACGAAAAGAATAAGCTTGATATGGACTTATAGAAGACATCTCAAAATTACATGGTGAAATTCTACCACTAACGGAAATAATGGATATGATTGATATCAACAAGAATACAAGAAGCTATTTCACCGGGAGGATAAAAGAAGAACTTGGGTCATTTATAAGCACCATAAATAGCAACAATCCTTAGGGAAAAAATTTAGGTGAAAAATAACCCAAGATAATTCCAACGAAGAGGTTGATGGATTTAAGATATCTCATTCTTAACAACATGTGAATCATGAAACATGAACTCAAATTATCAAGAATGACATAATACCACCTCCAATGATATGATAGAAAGAATTGCACTCCGGATTACAATATGAAGAAAGCTTGAGCTTCTTAGAAAAGAATCTCGATGAAAAACTTGGAGAAGGAATTAAATCCTTTATGAACCATCATGTAGAACCTCCATGATGATCTCCGGTAAGAAAAGAATGATCAAACGAAAGGAAAGAGAGGTCGAAAACACAAGGTGAATCCTTGCAATGATTTCATGGATCTTTGGAATGATAATTTAAATAACTTTGAGCTCCGGAAAAGAAGATGGAAAACTTGAATCGTGAATTTGATGAACCTCCGGAATAAGGAATTAATCACTTGAGTGAAACAAGAGTAAGAATTATGTTATGTGTATCCTTCACCAATAAAATTGATGACAAACAATGGATTTGGCATACTACTTACTCTCTTAGAAAGGATTAAGATAGATATTGCGCAAACTTGAAGAGGCCTTTAACGAATCACCGGTAGAATTTGAAAAATATGAATGCATTTATATGATAAACAAAGGAAGAAGAAACTTGGAAGAACCACTATAAGAATTGAACATGAAAATAGCAAGAGCACAAATGCACCGGGAAGAATTGGAAAACGAAAGAAGATACTTGAAGGAATTTAGATACAAGAGAACGAATAAATCACGAGCGGATTAGAGGATATTTGGGCGATGCACCGGTAATATTTGGAGAATGATAGCTGAAAGCTAAGAAAGAATAAATCTGAGATGATGGGCTCCGGATGATTAAACTGAAAATACTCCTGAATTTGCTTCGGATAGGTGAAAGAACTCTCATGATCAAAAATAATTATGAGAGGATGGCAATAAGCTAGAACCACGAGTCGTGAAGAGAATGGAGCAAGATTTAGAGGAAAACTCTTCTTCGGTCTTCAAGTATTGAGAAAGACGATGAGAAACACCACCATGAATTATTTAGACGCTCCGGAAGAATCAAAAGCGAAGAGATTTAGCCAACGATGAAAAGAATTTGAAAGATCTTGGAGAAAACATTTGACTGATGATAGTTCATTCTTACGTCAAACTTCAAAAAGAATTTGAGGATAACTCCGGAAAAATAGAAGAGTAAGGTAAGATCCTGGAAAAAGACATGTGGGTTAGGGCCCACTCAAAAGAAACACCGTTGAAATGATTTAAAAGAGAGGTTGCACCGGTTGAATTAAATGGCTTGAATGAGATAACATCCTCGAAAGAGCTTGAACGAAAGTAGAGTGGAGACACAAATCTTCGAGATATCTTGAGCACTCCGGAACAATAGAATAGCGAGCGTGGAATGATTATGAGGTGCACCGTCATGAGAGGGCATTTGAAAACGAGGAAAATATATGATTAACCAAGCTTGAATTGGTTTCACCGGAGAAGAAATAGAGCAAAAAAATGAACTTGAGGCTCCGTTAGAATCTTCATGAGAATCACCGTATAAGGATATTGATTGAAAAGAATGGAGAGACTTCACATCAATAAGATGGATACCAGATAAAGAAATCCGAGTCCTAGAAGAAACAAGGGTGAGAAGGTGGTAAAACCAAAGGCAACTTGGAGACGGATGAAACAAACACCGTTGAGAAGACTATGAGTTGATCTTACGGATGTTGAAATGATCAGATCCACTTGAAGAGAAAACACGCCGGTTGAAAAAGATTGACATGACAATCTCAATGATCAAGAAGGATTAGTATTCACATAGAAATATGAGAACACCACTTAGACAAGGGATGGAATCAACATTTGACTTCGAAGCAATTCGAATACCACAACTCAAAACAAAACAAAGGATTGGCTTGCAAAATAAGCCGGAACAACCATATGATAGAGATTTCGTCCAAAGTTTTCGTGGTAGGGCCTACACGGGCTTGATCGTACAGCACCATCATGTACAAGGCAGTGCACATGACATACGAAGCGTCCCTGAGTCGGCATAGCCAAGGACTCTTTAAGACACAACGAGACCACTGTAAAACCAACCGTGGATAGGCGGACCACTAGACGTCGAACCCCAATTTCATATCATACATATGTCAGAAAGATATGCTAAGAGCTACATGAATTCCCACTTATAAACTCCCGAAATTTTCCGGTTATGCAATCAGATGTTGGGGATACAGGGGAAGCATAATATGTCACCCAAAACTAACCTACATCCAGCTGTATCCATCCTTCAACACATAACCAAGAAACCTTCGGAAATCGTTTACCTCAACCTTCGAAAAGCATCCATTATACGAGTTATGGAAATACTCCCGAACTCCCGCCCCAGTACTGGGTGGCATCGAGGTTATCTCACCAACAACTGCATAAAAGTGATTTTCAATGTCGGCGAAACTCATGTATTCAAGAACTGCAACGAAAAAATTGTGACGACAACACCTCGGAGCTCAACTCCCCGGGACACTGCCACAACCCCTAAATGTCAGGAGGCACCAAGAACAATGTTCTCGTCACAAAACCATCGGAACGATTCCAAGATACCCACGTGATCCTAAATTTTTTTAGTGAAATTTGAGAAGAGAAGAGTCAAAACTATACGTCAGGATCCCTCACCAGAGCGACGAAGGGACTGGGGAGTAAAAAGAATCCTACTCTCCGATATATATAATCCTATAAGACTCAAAACATTTTTCTAGAGTCAACAACGTCAGCGATTCGATCAAGCAGGGGGCTCCTATAGTCGGGGAAGGCTCTGATACCAACTTGTAACGCCCTCGATGCGGCTATACCTCCCACGTGTCGAAGCACGACTTAGAGGCATAACCGCATTGAAAGAAATGTCGCAAGTGAGGTAATCTTCACACAACTCATGTAATACGTAAGGGAATGAAATACATAGTTGGCTTACAATCGCTACTTCACATAATTACAAGAATAAAGCATTACATCATCCACATACAATCAAGGTCTGACTACGGAACCAAAATAAAAGAAGACTACCCCAAATGATACACAGATCCCCGATCGTCCCAACTAGGCTCCACTACTGATCAACTGGAAACGGAACAACATAACGAACACGATCTTCATCGAGCTCCTCCTTGAGCTCAGTTGCGTCACCTTCTCAGTAACATCGGCACCTGAAAAATGGTTTTGGAAGTATCTGTGAGTCACGAGGACACAGCAATCTCACACCCTCGCGATCAAGACTATTTAAGGTTATAGGTAGGGTAAAAGGTATGAGGTGGAGCTGCAGCAAGCGACTAGCATATATGGTGGCTAACATACGCAAACGAGAGCGACAAGAGAAGGCAAAAGCACGGTCGAACAACTATGATCAAGAAGTGATCCTAGAAACAACCTACGTCAAGCATAACTCCAACACCGTGTTCACTTCCCGGACCCCGCCAAGAAGAGACCATCACGGTAACACACGCGGTTGATGTATTTTAAATAAGGTCAACTTCAGGTTTTCTACAACCGGACACTAACAAATTCCCATCTGCCCATACCCGCGGGCACGGCTTTCGAAAGTTCAAAACCCTGTAGGGGTGTCCCAACTTAGCCCATCACAAGCTCTCACGGTCAACGAAGGGTATTCCTTCTAGCGGGAAGACCCAATCAGGCTCGGAATCCCGATTACAAGACACCCTCGACAATGGTAAAACAAGTCCAGCAACACCGCCCGAATGTGGCGACAAATCCCGATAGGAGCTACACATATCTCGTTCTCAGTGCACACTCAGATAGGTCAAGCTACGAGTAAAACCAATCCTCGAGTTGCCCCGAGGTGGCCCCGCAGGCTGCCCATTTCGGACCAACACTCAGAGGAGCACTGGCCCGGGGGGGTTAAAATAAAGATGACCCTTGAGTCTGCAGAACCCAAGGGAAAATAGGCTAGGTGGCGAATGGTAAAACCAATGTTGGGCATTGCTGGAGGAGTTTTATTCAAGGCGAACTGTCAAGGGGTTCCCATTATAACCCAACCGCATAAGGAACACAAAATCCGGGAACATAACACTGATATGACGGAAACTAGGGCGGCAAGAGTGGAACAAAACACCTGGCTTAAGGCCGAGCCTTCCACCCTTTACCAAGTATGTAGATGCATTAATTAAATAAGATATATTGTGATATCCCAACAAAATATTCATGTTCCAACATGGAACAAGCTCCAATCTTCACCTGCAACTAACAACGCTATAAGAAGGGCTGAGCAAAGCGGTAACATAGCCAAACAACGGTTTGCTAGGACAAGGTGGGTTAGGGGCTTGGTTCAACAATATGGGAGGCATGATAAGCAAGTGGTAGGTATCGCAGCATAGGCATAGCAAAAGAGCGAGCAACTAGCAAGGAAAGATAGAAGTGATTTCGAGGGTATGGTCATCTTGCCTGAAATCCCGCAAGGAAGAAGAACGAGTCCATGAAGAAGACAAACGGACGTAGTGGAACGAATCCTCACAACACGACGTTACCGGATTACCGAGACGAAGTACACCAGAAAGAAAGCAAACAACATAGTAAACAACCACCACATAAGCATGGCATGATGCGCAAATAAGTATGATGCATGTCCGGTTTAATGAGGCATGGCATGGCAAAGTGCACAAACAATCCTACAAATTAAGTGGAGCACATTATGCAACGGAGTTGCATATTGAAGAAAACACCACATGACTTATTTAGTTCTCTCTCGTTTATGTACCCAACAAGATTAAATGTTGTTAGCATGGCAAGAGGTGACACATAATGAAACTATCTATCTAGGCAAGTTTAAATGAGGCCGGAAGCAACGAACAACAATTCCGGTAAATCCCCATATGCAAAAATTAGGTTGGTACTTTTCTGCCCTAAACACAATTTTAGAGTTATTAAACATGCAAAGAGATGCCACCAAGTTAAAATAGGCATTTTTCCACCCCATTTACATATAAAGTTTATTTAAAATCGAGCTACGGTTATTTAGTTATGAATTAATCATTTTAGCAAGGCGTATGGGCAAAATTACACAAACCGCATTTTAAACATTTCAAACATGGATGAAAGTTGCATCTTACCAAAGTAGATGAAAAACTAAGCAAATTTCATATACAAAGTTTTTACATGTGATGCTTACTTTGTGAGATATTAAATGCATGAACGCTAAGGGGTTTTCTATAAATCTGCAAATCCCTGGAAATTAGCTAAATTCACAGAACCAGAAAAAACATCCACTGGGCCGAAACTGAACTGGCCCAGCAGTAAAAAAAGGAGGGGGCGCTTGGGGTGATCTCACCCATGGGCTTCGGCCCGTTTGAGCAGGAGGGGTAGGCCGGCAGGGCGCGCAGGCCTCTGGACTGGCTGGATCGACGAGGAGGTGGAAGGGGGCATAGTCAACACGAGCGGTGGCTGCGTGCGTTCGTTGTTCGTTCTCTGCTCGATAGAGACAAAGCAGCAGCGACGGTAGGGACTTGACGAACGCAGCGGCAAGGAGAAGACTCCGGCGAGGGACTTGGCGCGATCCCGATGATGCGAACGAGGTGAGGAGGAGCGGATCCAGGCGGGGGCGTCTGGGAAAAGGGGCATGGGCGCGGACCCGATGAAGATAACGGGGACGTGGCGGCGCTTGGCGGCGAGCTTGAGGCGTCAGCCACGGTAGCTCTGGCGAGTCCCTGAGGCGAAGGAGAGCGGGCGGGGATGCAGGAACAACTGACGACGGCGGCTCGATCCTGCAGGTCGATGGCTTGAGGCTTGGCGCGGGAGGAGTCTGTCGAGGCGTCCGTCCGGGCAAGAAGACGAGCGCGGGGTTCATGCAGGCGAACCAGAGGATGGCGTCGAGCTCGTTCCAGGAGGTGCAGCACGGGCTTGAGCGCCGAGCCTCGTCCTTGAAGCGGAGGAAGCAGGGGCGACGGGGACGACCCTGGATGTTCCTGTCGAAGAAAAAGGAGAGGGTTCAGAGAAAGCAGAGAGAGGGAAGAGATAGAGGGTAGAAAGGATGAGCGACGGCGGCGAGATGGTGCCTGGCATCCACGGAGGCGTCCTCCTAGACGGCTGGATCGAGGGGCGTGGGCGCTCAGGCGCGAGGTGGTGTAGGAGTGGTCGCTGGAGCAGGCTTGGGGAAGAGCAGGGCATGCGACTCGGCGCTCCTCTCGATTCCGATCGAGGCAGGGAGGAGCTTCGCTCTTGATTGGCCACGCATGGAAAACCGAGTGGAGTTAGGTGGGTGGTGGCGGCGCTGCGAGGGGATTGATGGGACAAACTCCCTAAAAGTTAGGGTTGGTCATCTTATATGGCATATGGATTTTTGGGTAGGGTCTACCTCGTCCCTACGCTCGCAATCGGACGATTGCGGATAAAATAGCTAGGGAGCCCAATTAACAAAATGGAGATGTTTTGCAGATGTTTGGGGACGATCCGGACACAACGGTGGCGACTGCCCGGGTCGGGTCCGGGACAGCTTTTCGGACGCGCGCGCGCAGGGGGGAGGGGGGGTGATGCACTGAGCAGAGAGGGTTTCGGACCGTGCGATCGCATCGAACAACTCCGAAAGCGAAGAGGGGAAGGAGGATGGACTAGGAGGGCTGTGGCGAGACTGCGAGGGGGAGAAGAGAGAGAGAGGGCCCGACATCTGTTTCCGGAGACCGAAAACGTCCGACGTTAGACCAGCTATACTGCCACTATAGTTATCCGTTGGGGCGTCAAACGGACTCCAAATGCGATGAAACTTGGCAGCCGGCCTACCTACAACATAACAACACCGGATGGCAACTTTCAACCCATTCCGAGAACATTTTCTAGCTACTTCTAAAATAATATTTCAGACATGCCGTGGGCACGTCCAAGTGTGTTTGGGCTCAGAACGGAAAACGGAGAGAATGAGGAGACTGGGACAGATGCAAGTTTTGAAAACATGATGATGCAATGCACATGATGACATGACAAGATGCAACACGCAAGTGAATGACAAGGCAACAACAGCGAATAACTGGAGGGAACCTGGCACATCGGTTTCGGGACGTTACACGTGGCGAGGGTGCCACAGCTGGGCGTCGGGGCGTTACGAGCCGTAGATGGCCACACCGGCGGCTACTACCTGTAGTACAGAAGTACTCTAGCTGAGGATTGATGCCCGAGATGAAATGTGTCACAGCTGCTAGATGAAAATTCGAAGGTGCGGGAGTACGGATCGGAGTACAGCAGCGGAGCAGGCAAACCACATCCAATCGGGTGTGGCTATGGTAGAAAGTTGATGTTCGCTGCAGTTCAGCTGGCCCGCATGTCTTGCACACAAAGGCAGAGGAGCGGTGGGGCCGAGAGGTATGAGGCGCACGTCAGGGGGATGAGGATCCCCTGACGTGAACAATCCTACCACTCTATCACTGACATGTGGTAGGGTAAGGCAGTGATAGCCATGTCAGATGATCCATGTCCATGTCAGGGGACGCTTGCTTACAAGTAGGGTTGGTGCGGCATCGTGGGAATCGCGTGTGGGTGTGGCTGTGGTAGAAACAAGAAACGCGATGGTCGCCGTGGTTCAACTTCCATGGACAAGCTGTCATGTCTGCTGACACATGTATATCAAAACTAGAGTGTTTATATTTCAAGCATGTGAACAAGTATTATTCTACTACTTTGGATCCATTGCAACGGACGGGCCAGCACATTGGTAGTAGTAGTGTCTATCTCTATCTCTAGAGGCCTTCCCTCGTTCATCCTTTTCTCTCACAAGATAAACTACTCATACAAATGCATCTTGATGTTCCGTGGTGACAAACCAGGGGACTTGTTTCGTATGGGACACATCCTACAATATACACCCTCTCTCCCAGTTTATTTGTTTTGAATCTTTTCGTTTTATATGTTTCAAATTCAAATTTGGAGGGGCAGTGGGGCCGAGAGGGGTGAGCCGCAGGTCGGGGGACGTGTGGTGTCATGGGTTCATGCGACATCGTGGGAATCACTTGTGGCTATGGTAGAAACTTGATGCTCGCCGCATTTAAGGTGGCCCACATGTCATGCACACAAAGACAGAGGGGCGGTGCGGCCGAGAGGGGTGAGGCGCACGTCGGGGGACGTGGTGCCGTGGGTTGGAGCGGCGTCGTGGGAATCGCGAGTGGAAGTGGATGAAACATGATGGTCGTCGTAGTTGAACTTCCATGGACAAGTTGTCATGTCTACAGACACATGCATCGCATACCGATCACTGGAAGGAGTAGTAGAGAAAGCTAGGCGGGTAAATAGTTCCTTATAGTCAAGCGGACCCACGCTACTACTTGTTCCAGAGACAAGCACACCATCGAAATAGTCCATCTATATCAATATACATAGAGAGGGAATATATTTTTTACAAGAGGGGAAATAGTTCATCCATCCATAATGCCCTGCTGCTGGTGCTTCTTCTTCTTCTTCTTATTCTCATTTTCTGTGGGAGACGGCTTCACAACAAGCTATCTGGACCTTGCAGCTATCTCGAAACTCACACGGGCATCGAGGGCAGCATATTTTATCCGCTCGTACGTCAAGGGAAAATTCTCCCATCGATACGACCTTAATGCCAGCGTCTCATCACCCTTCTGAAGATTTGTTCCGAGCACAAAATTTTCTACTTCGAATAGGGATGGTGTCTGTTTATCACAATCTTCTACAGGAATTTTTATTCTGGTTTGTAGGTCAGCGATGCTTTTCAAATCAAGGTTGTATGGCTCCAACTTCTGTTTGTCCCCTGCGATGGCCGCCCCACAGAAGTATATGTCCTCCCGAGACAAGAAATCATGAAGCTCACCTGGTATGGAGGACGCGTGTATGATGTGGTACACGAAAACATCAACTTCGAGGCACAGCTGAAGGACAGCGGCGTGTTGGATTTTCCCAATGGCGCGCTCCGTGTACTCTGCGTCGAGACTGATGACATTCATCTCCACCTTTTGGAGGGAGTTGGATACATTGTTGATCCACTTCCGAGCAACCCTTGGGTGGTCAGTGACTGTGGCAACTATGCTCAACAATCCTTCGACGAGGACATGTTGGATGCTAAAAACATGCATCTTGATCTCTTTCGCCATTTGGAACCGCTGGACCGGAGGGCTATGGTTTCGAGAATTAGGATTAGATGGCTAGTCTAACTGAAGAAGATGACTATTTATAGGGGCTTCGGAATTACTCCAGGAGGATGTGAAGAGTTTAAAACAGTGTGAATGCAGTGTGGTTTGGATGCAAATGAAGATCAAGGAGTAGTGAAAAAGCCGAGGAAAATCGGTTCCTGATGGAGAAGTAAATGGGAGAAGTTATGCGCATGCATGAGGAGAGCTACGGTGGTTTGACTGTTGCATGCAATGGATTGGACGGGCTCTTCGGTTGCCTTTTCTCTCTCCCACGCGCATAGAATGGCCCACTCGTATGCTGCAGTTTATTGGCTGGAGTTTGGCTGCAGCTGCTCATGCGTACACTAATTAATGCTATGAATGCGGGGCATGGAGGCAAATGGGTGCATGCAAAAGGGTATATACGCAGACTAATTAGATAAATATTGAAAAAAGTTATGCGCAGACAAAAGAGGACCGGAGGGAGTATTACTCATGTTCTTACTACGGTTAGGAAATATACGGTTATCCTCAAAAAAGAAAATTCCTTATTCGCGCTTCCGCATGCATGAGAATTTGGTTACGTTCACAATATGGATGATAGCTGGAGGATGAAGTGAACCCAGAGGCATGCTAGCACGGGAGTGTACTCATGTTCCTGCTACTCCAACTACTAGTAGTAGTACAAAGGTGGTACAATTGATGGTCAAAAATACTATTATTCATCCGGTCCTTACAATGAAGTGACAAGACCCTGCGCCCGAGGTGACACCAGTCCAGGCAGTGTGTCCGGGTTACCAAAGTCAGCCTCACCTTGTGCACTGTGCAGTCACTGTCACCGCCGATATATAGCATGCCTCGCCTCATCTCCCTCTCCCCTAGCACCACTCCATCTCCATCTCCGTCTCGCCAGAGATCCTGAGGTCACTCTTCATTATCTCACTATGCCCCCGCATACCCTCGCCTCGCTCGCCTCCCCCAGTACCACTATTCCCTCGCTAGCCGCTCCAGCACCGACATCCTTCTCCCCCGTAAATCAAGCCCCCCAAAACCCCACCTTCCAAACTCCACCATGGCCGAATGCGAACCGCACAGGATCCATATGAGCCGCGATTGGAGCAATCTCCCCAGCAACGTCCTCGACCTCTATTATTCGTGTATGGATATGTTGAGCGCCCTGCAACTAGCTGCATGCTCGAGGGGCATGCACACGGCCATCATCGAAGCAAGGCCAAATCTTTTCAAGACACCCTGCTTGCTGCTATCTGGTCTTGCGAGATTGGCTCACCATGATACGAAGGCGTACATGACGCCCCTCGACTTCAATCCGTTCTCCATTAGCCGAAACTTCTTTGCATGTATGTAGTGGGTCGCCGTACATCATTTCCCTCGACTTCGATCCGATCACCATTGCCCGAAACTTCTTGGCAGGTATGTACTAGGTCGGCATGAACTCCCACTGGATGGCTGCCTTCAGAGAAGACGATAAAAAGTTGGTGCTCATGAACTTCCAGACCTCCCATGAGATTATCCTTCCTTCGATAGATTATATAGAGCTTTACCATCGCGATCCTAGTCATCTAGATTACCAGGCCAGTTTGACGGACCTCATTTTGCAGAAGATTGTAATCTGCCAAGTGCCCACACGACATGCGAATTACGCAGACTTCAAGCTAATTGCATTGTTCGACCGTGGACTCGCCTATCTTTACGCCGGTGCCTTCTTCAGCTGGAGACAACTCATCTCGCAGTGGATCATCGTCAAAGCTGATACACACTTCTATGATGCTATTAGACACAATGGCATCATCTACGCGATCGACAAAGCAGATGGCACCATGTATTGCTGGGACGATGCGTGTAAGTTGTTTCCGTCTCATGTTAATGATGACGCCATGACACTGTTTGAAATTTTTGTGCTGATTGGCATACCCCTGTTTGAGCAGAATTTGAGTAGAACTCTGGCAATGTATTAGAGACGCCGGAAATCAGCTATATTTGGAATGAGTTAATTCATGCGATTGTGATCATGTCATTACACAACCAATTTGTACCCCTCAATAATCAAACGGTTAGGAATATATGGATATTCTCCTTATTTTATAGTAATCTATATACTACTACTAAATATGAGTGTGTATCAATGGCCATGTTGGTTTCCTCATTTTCATGATGTAGAAACATGCACCACACTGTTGGTTTCATATAACCATACATTAGGGAAGTAAATGTGCATATGGAGAACTCTATATTTGGAAGTAGTGAAATCCTGTAATGCTTACCATGTGTACATACCTATATTCACCCTTTAGCAATCAATGGCTAGAATAATATCCTCACAAAAATTTTGCCCACTGAACACGAGTATATAACCATGCATGGTCTGTTAGTTACCTTGAAGATTTTGTTTGTGAGGACAGAACATGATTCCATAACAAGCATGACATGGTAGTTTCCTGTGAAGAATCGATTGCGAGATAACATGAGTATAACCTTGCATGGCACTTCTATATTTTCGAACCCAGTATACATTTCCCTGTATTTTCCTCCCAGTTCCAACAAGGACATATGAATGATGTTTCTTGCATTATCCTACTCATACTATAAACAATGCTGATCTTACATTAACAATGCATGTCCTTTTTGATATGATGCAGTGTCCCTACAGTTACTGCCCTTTGTAATCACACCACCTTTGCCAAAAACAAGGAAGCACAACTGGTTCCTCGCTCGATCAGATGACGGCAAAAAGACTGATGATCATTCAGACACATGAGCTAAAAAAGTTATATTGCAAAACCCCACTGTATACAAGCACCGTGAAATACGTGGGTATCCGGACAGTGGATGTTACGTCTATGAGCAGGATACCAGCTTGTTGGGGCCTTCAGGATTTTTTAGTTGGAGGCGGGTAAACAGCCTTGGTTCACACTCTCTGTTTTGTCGGACTCAATTATCCGATTAACCAGGAGATCACCGTTGGCAAGGACCTTGATGGTAGAGAGGCTCTGTTTGCTAGGGAAAACTGTGTCTACATGGCGAACCCTAGGAGTTCGGGAGCAAACTCCCCTGATTGTCAACGATAAAGCCTGCAGCCAAAAGAAGGTGAGAATGAAAAAGGCATCCGTATTAACTTTGATCCTTGGATGTCTCAATTACAACAGGCAGTGATGTGGTTCAAGCCTTCAGGTTGATAGGTAATTGGGATGTTGCATCGAAAGCATGGAGTACTTGTGTCTCCGGATCATTGGTCGCTGAAGCGGGGCTGCAAATTATGATGGTGATGGATCATCTCTTCGAATGACTTTGTTGTCTTTGCTGCTTGTTCTGGATGGGTAGTTCTTTCTTTTGTTATGCATATTCCTTGTCATTTGGTCATCCTCGTCTATGTCACTCTTACTATGTAATAGTTGCCTCTGTTTAGAATTTCATTCTCGTCTGGATCATGAGAGTCTGAGTGCTGCAGATGGGTGCATTTTGGTGGTGTAGCAAGACTTCTTATGAACTATCATGTCTTGGTATTTATGTCAGTAGTAGTCACTAGTCAGTGTTTGAATGTTGTATATATCATTGTTTAGAACTGTTTATTGTCTCGAACTACTGGTGGGCTAAATGAGGGCATCACCATTCTCTAGTGTTCAGAGTGTATCTCCTTTTTCAAGTTATATAGCTCGGTGTCTCTTCGATAATGTACACTTGTTTGGGCCAGTGAGGTGTCATTGAATATGGGCCGAGTAGTAACGCAATGCCAAACATGTCAATTATGACTCTCAGGTCGGGCTCTCAAAAGATCCTAAAAAAAGGTCGGGCTCTCTAAAAAAGAAAGAATAAGGACTCTTAGGCTGACATGTGGGCACCACCGGTGTTTTCGTGCGCTTGCGCGCCAAGAGCATATTGACGCGTGTTCAAAATTCAAGCTACCTTTTCATCCCCAATCTCCCGCCCCTCCCCCACCTCTGGAATCTCGATTCCTACTCCAGTTCCCCCAAATCCCCCTCATGTACTCCTTGTACTCAAGTTCACTATCATGTCACCGGTAAATGTGGAACTTCGAGCCAGAGATCCTGAGGTTCGTCCTACCTTCGGTCGCTGTATGTTGTCACTCAACAGTGGCATGGCGGCGCTTGACAACAATTTTGCTGGCAAAGTGCTAATGGTAACCATCAACGGCGACCGGCCTCCTGTCTCGCCGGACGACCTTGTCAAAGCTCTTGGCATTACGCAAGGCATCCAAATAAGTGACTTGCTCGTCGAAGTCTGTCCGCCACCAGCTGATTTCTTCGTCAAGTTCTGGACAACTTTTGACTGCAGTCGTGTATTTGAATCTTCCCGGCGTTTGTTCTGCGATGGCGCGCTGGTGAGCTTTGATCGGTGGCACCCAGTACGGGGCTCGATGCCCTCTGTGCTTGAGTTTTTAACAAATCTGACCTTCCACAGCATGCCTCGACGTGCTTGGAACAGCGAGTCCATGAATGAGGTTATCAACGACCTTGGAGGTGAGCTCGTAAGTATGTTTGTTCCTCCAGACAGCTGGGCTCTGACGGTTATGGCATGGATTAAGAAGTCGTCCACCATAAGGACGGTGATTGGTGTTACCGGTCCAGGAACTGGGATTGTACTATTCGTCACCACCAAGGGCACCACGGACCATGTTAGGGATGTACGTGTATCGAGTGTTCGTGCATGTCGAAGAAGTGGTCAATCCATCAATCGAAGTCCCGCTGCCGCCGCTGGTGCCAGGGTCCGTCGACGACATCCATTACAGGAGTCAATGCCAGACTTTCCCCATGTTGCTCGGAAAGATGGATGGCACAGGGCCTACTCCATCGCGCGGCGGAGGCCACTGCTTCTTTGGGAGAAGGGCAGGACTGGCTGCCTGGATGTGCTCTAATTTGAGGTAACAACTGAATCTTGTCAGATACTAGTTAAATCCGAGCTATGGGTGTGAAGCACTGGTGTGCCAGTACATCTGATTGTGACCTGTTCTAATTTTGCACCTGAACTTTTTTTAGAAAGGGTTGTACGTCAACTTAATGTGTTTCTGTCTGTCTGTTTTCTTTGCACAACAGTCAAGGGATGAACCGTTATGTACGATTTCGTTGGTTTCAACATAGCCCTACCTGTAGCGATCCACTGCTTCCATCCTGATTGTGCCGCCTGCATGAAATTTTTGTATGGAAGTTCAGTGTGCTATGATGTTCTATATGATTGTGTCAACTATATACGTTTTTATTCAGCGTCAACAATGCATATGGCTGAAAGATGTATTTACTAGCATCGGCCGATGGGTCTCTCTCTCTCTCACACACACACACGCACGCGCACACGCACACATGCACAAGTGGGACCCGTTGAATTATTTCTTTGCTCGTGACAGCTTTTAATTAGGTTCCACTTTAAATCAATTTCTTCTTAAGTTATTAATTAAGCTCAGTGACTTCAAAAAGTTGTAGAGAAGCCTTGTTCGGGCCTTTCCGGCGTTGCTGAATGTGGGTTGAGTAGCCATGTTAGGTTGTACTATACTACACATGCCTTTTTCCAGCATCAACAATGCAACTAGGCCGACAGTTGTACACAATATCTGGGTCAACTTGTTATTCTCCGCCCCGCTGGGCTGCAAACTTTCCTAGGAGGTATGCATTAGGCCTAACAAGAAAATGGACTTTAAGAAATAATAAATGGGATGTAATTATAATAACTGGGCAGTAACTATAAAAAAATGCACCAAACACGTAATTAGTTTAAAAAATATATTATTTTTGGAATTTGAAAATATTAATTTCATTACTTGTTGCGCGCACAATATTTCCTTGGATTTTAACGTAATACAACTTTATTTTGAAACTATATTTAATCTGACTAGAAATTTCGGATAAAAATATTTTGGATCCCATAAAAATGTGGGAATTTTTTTTTGAATTCTGTTTTGAGTGGTTGGTTTGAATTATTAATCGTTGTCCTAACTAGAAAATGGATTGCACATTCTTACAAATCGCAAATGGGCTATATGTTCTCTGCCATACACTTGTGTCCCCTAACAAAACTAAGTTGATGCGTATGCAAGGCTTTGTCAACAAGGCACGGTTCTGGCAGCTATGGCCGTTGGATGTCCATCCAACGGATGTCGTGCTTCTTCTTCAATCTCGGATATTCTTGCTTCAGCCGCCCAAAAAATGATTCCTCCCCCTGACATCTGGGCGCACCGTTTCGGAGGCTGGCCTGTGGGCCTACTAAGTTGACGCGTACCAAGGGCTTTGTCAACTTACTCAATATAAACGATTCTTGTTGCAGTTACCGTCGATGTACATCCAACGGCCTTAGTTCTTCTTCAACCTCTTGCTCTAGCCGCCCAAAGCAGCGCTGGTCGTGCCATGTGCTCCTGCCTCCCATGGCCGATTGTGATGCCACGGAGGCCTCACCGCCCCCTAATACTCCCACCGCTGGCCAGGCCATCCTTCTACTCACCCACACCCCCTGTTATTCTGTGGCAACGGCAGCCTCACTCCGCAGCCGAACTAGTGAACCCACGTACTCCTCTCCATGCGGGCTTCCACTGCCGCGTCTTCCCCGGCTCTGCGTCGTCCCCTTCCTAGGACTCGATGTCGTCCACCGCCCTGGTGCTCTCGGCGCGGCGTGGTCAACGTGGTCAAGGAACGGCTTCCATCGGACGTGGACTGTACATGGAGAGGCTGACAGCCGTGTCCACGACGGCAGCAAGGAAGTGCCTCCTTATTATGCGGAAAATAATGATTCCTCCACCTGACAGCATGGAGCCACTGGACGGGCCACCGTATTTCACAAAAAAAACGTTTCCCCCCTGACCGCTGGGACCAACCGAACGGGCCACCGTATTGTGCGAAAAAGTGTTCCCCATGCTGTCAGCTCGGACCCACCGGAAGTGCCTCCTTATTGCGCACAAAAAAATGAATACTCCCCCTGCTTGTCGGGACCCACCTTGGTGGGAGGCTGACTTGTGGGCCTACTAAGTTGACGGGGACGGAGTGCTTTGTCAACTAAGTCAATATGAACGATTCTAGCTCAAGTGACCGTATGATGTCCATCCAACGACCGTAGTGCTTCTTCAACCTATGGTCTTCTTACTCCAGCCGCCCAAAGCAGTGCCTGTCGTGCCACATGCTCCTGCCTCCCGTGGCCGGCTGTGCTGCCACGGAGGCCTCACAGCCCCCTACTGTTCCCACCGCTGGCCAGGCCCTGCGGCGACGGCAGCCTCACACCGCAGGCGAACCAGTGAACCCTCATACTCCTCTCCGCGCGGGCTTCCACTGCCGCGTCTTCCCCGGCTCCGCATCGTCCCCTTCCTAGGCCTCGTCGTCGTCCACCGCCCTGGTGCTCTCGGCGCGGCGTGGTCAACGTGGTCAAGGAACAGCTTCCATCGGACGTGGACTATACGTGGAGAGGCTGACGGCTGGGTCCATGGTCGCAGCAAGGAAGTGCCTCCTTATTACGCGCAAAATAATTATTCCTCCACCTGACAGCAGGGACCCACCGGACGGGCCACCGTATTTCGCAAATAAGGTTTCCCCCTGACTGCTGGGACCCACCAGCTACATCTTCGCATGCAAGGAAGTGCATCCGGGCAAAAAAATGATTCGCACCCCTGACTACTTGGACCCACCAGCTATATCTTCGCACGGAAGGAAGTGCGTGATAGTCGGGACCCACCTGGTCAGAGCGTACGTAGCATTGTCATTCTGGTCGCGAACGTGTACGTACATACTAGTTAATGTCGAGGCACGCACGTGCCGTAGTAGAGGCGCGCACGTAGCATGTACACGTACGTACATCTGCTAGTGTGCAAGAAAGAAAATACGGCCACGTACGTACATACGAGCAAGGTCTCGAACGCCTACTCGCCCATATGTACGGCCATGGCTCGTGTACATGGCTGGGTCGGAACAGAGAAACATCATCATCATCGTGTTCACGGGGAGCCAACCGGGTGGGTCGGAACGGAATGCGGCGTCGTGTTCATCGAGAGGGCCTAGACGGAACACCCGATGTAAACGAGGCCTAGCGTACCGCGGAACAGAGGAAACTGCCTTGTGTTCGACCGGTCGCGGTCGAAACGGGATCCTGTTCATCGGGAGGGGTCTAGCGTACCGCAAAACGGAGGAAACAGACCTCCTACGGTCGAAACAGGGGTCCTATTGATTGGGAGGGGTGTGGCGTACCGGAAAACAGAGGAAACGGACTTGTGTTGGAGTGCTACAGTCGAAACGGGGGTCTTGTTCATCGGGAGGGGTGTGGCGTACCGCAAAACAGGACTCCATGGGATACTGTTCATCTCCACCATCGACCCCCTCCAGCCTCCACGAGCTACTGTTCCTCCACCGTCGACCTCCTCCAGCCTCCACCTGCGACTGTTCATCCACGGGCTCCTGTTCATCCAGCCTCCACCGCGCGCTACTCCACCGGCTATTGTTCAACCAGCCCTCTCCATGGGCTCCTGTTCAACCACCCCTCCATGGGCTACTGTTCATCCAGCCCTCCACCGTCCACTGTTCATCCTGCCCTCCACGGGGTGGTCCTGTTCATCCAGCCCTCCACGCGGTCCTGTTCATCCAGCCCCAACCGGCTCGATCGATCGGGGTCCTGTTCATCCAGAGGCAACACCACGGGGTCCTGTTCATCCACCCCCACCTGGAACTGTTCATCCAACCCCCCAGTAACGCTCACTGTTCATCCAGAGGTAGCATCGATCGGCTTCAGTTAGCAGTAGTAGCGAAGGAATCGCTCGATCAGGTTCAGTTAATAGCTATCGATCGATCACTCGGGTTCAGTTAGAGCCCAACGCCTCGCTCGGGTTCAGTTAGATCCCAACGCCTCTCACCCAAGCACTTGCGTGTACGAGAGAAACGTGCATGGCTCGGCCCCGACCACCCACTGTAAGGGGGAACACCACGATATTTTCCTCACCCTTGCTTCTACCATAGTTTTTTCCGTCATGGACGGCCCAAAGAATGTCATCAGCCTCGTCTCCGGCCCGCCCAGGACGAAAAGCCCATTTTCTGTCATGATTTTTTGTCATAGAAGTAGGACCCCACCACATCTATGATGATACCGTGTTTTGTCACAATTATTGTCATAGAAGTGTCACAAATATGACAAAAAAAATTTGTTCAGCCCAAAATGTGATGGATGTGTCTTTTTTTGTAGTGTATATTGATCTTATGGAGAGTAATTACTTCACATAGTTTTGGTCATTGTTGCAATTAATAGGAAGTAACAAAGAAAGAGAAGCTTCACATATAAATATACTATCTTGGACATGTTTTGTAATTGTGAGCAATCATTAAAATATGACATGCTAAAAATTTGTTGTTGGACAAGGAAGACAACATAATAGGTTATGTTTTCTTATATCCGAATAGAAGTTATATTGTCATGGATCATCCAACATGTTGAGCTTGCCTTTCCCTCTCATGCTAGCCAAATTCCTTGCGACAAGTAGAGATACTACTTTTGCTTCCAAACATCCCTTAAACCCAATTTTGCCATGAGAGTCCACCATACCTACCTATTGATTGAGTAAGATCCTTCAAGTAAGTTGTCATTGGTGCAAGCAATAAAAATTGCTATTAGTGTGAAGAAAATAAGCTTTATACGAACTTGTGATATGGAAGAAATAAAAGCGGCAGACTGCATAATAAAGGTCCCTATCACAAGCGGCAATATAAAGTGACGTTCTTTTGCATTAAGATTTTGTGCATCCAACCATAAAAGCACATGGCAACCTCTGCTTCCCTCTGCGAAGGGCCTATCTTTTACTTTTATCTTCTACCCTTATATGAGAGCCATGGTGATCATCACCTTTCCTTTTTACACTTCTTTGGCAACATATAGTGCTTGCCAAAGAAGTGTGAAAAGGAAAGGTGATAGCCAACAATATGTTGGAGAGATCCACAATAATACTTTATGATAACCAACATCCGAGTGAGCATGTGGACTTGCTGAAAAGCTCTTATATTGACTCTTTACGATGTTATGATAAATTGTAATTGCTTCAATGACTGAGATCATAGTTTGTTAGTTTTCAATGAAGTTTCTGATTCATACTTGAAATTGTGAATGAATTGTTACTTTACCATAAGAAATTATATGAAAATATATGTTGCTGTCCTAAAGATGATCATGATGCCCTCATGTCTATATTTTATTTTATCGACACCTCTATCCCTAAACTTGTGGACATATTTTCCGATATCGGCTTTCGCTTGAGGACAAGCGAGGTCTAAGCTTGGGGGAGTTCATATGTCCATTTTGCATCATGATTTTACATCAATATTTATTGCATTATGGGATGTTATTACACATTATATCACAATACTTATTTCTTTTCTCTCTTATTTTATAAGGTGTACATGAAGAGGGAGAATGCCATGAGCTAGAATTCTGGACTGGAAATGAGCAAATATTAGAGACCTATTCCGCACAACTCCAAAAGTCCTGAAACTTCACGGAGCATGTTTTTGGAATATATAAAAAATGTTGGCCAAAGAAAGTACCAGAGGGGGGCCACCAGCCAGCCACAAGGGTGGAGGGCACGCCCTACCCCGTAGGTGCGCCCCCATCCTTGTGGGCCCCCTGGCAGGCCTCCGGTGCACCTTTGGCTATATGGTGTGTTTCAACCTGTAAAAAATCAGAAGGAAGCTTTCGGGACGAAGCGCAGCAGTCTTGAGGCGGAACCTGGGTAGAACCAATCTAGGGCTCCGGCGGAGCTGTTCTGCCGGGGAAACATCCCTCTGGGAGGGGGAATCAAAGCCATCGTCATCACCAACGATCCTCTCATCGAGAGGGGGTCAATCTCCATCAACATCTTCACCAGCACCATCTTCTCTCAAACCCTAGTTCATCTCTTGTATTCGATCTTGGTCCCAAAACCTCAGATTGGTACATGTGGGTTGCTAGTAGTGTTGATTACTCCTTGTAATTGATGCCAGTTGGTTTATACGGTGGAAGATTATATTTTCATATCCTTAATGATAATTAATACTCCTCTGATTTTGATCATAAATTTGTTTTGTCAGTAGTTACATTTGTTCCTGAGGACATGGGAGAAGTCTTGTTATAAGTAACCATGTGAATTTGGTATTCGTTTGATATTTTGTATGAGATGTACGTTGTCTCTCCTCTAGTGGTGTTATCTGAATGTCGACTACATGAAACTTCACCATTATTTGGGCCTAGGGGAAAGCATTGGGAAGTAATATGTAGATGATGGGTTGCTAGAGTGACAGAAGCTTAAACCCTAGTTTATGCGTTGCTTCGTAAGGGGCTGATTTGGATCCATATGTTTCATCCTATGGTTAGGTTTACCTTAATTATTCTTTCGTAGTTGTGGATGCTTGCGAGACGGGTTAATCATAAGTGGGAGGGTTTTCCAAGGAAGGGAAGCACCCAAGCACCGGTAGACCCACATATCAAAGTATCAAAGTAACGAACGCGAATCATATGAGCATGATAAAAACTAACTTGACAACAATTCCCATGTGTCCTCGGGAGTGCTTTGCTTTATATAATAGTTTGTGCAGGCTTGTGCTGCACATTAGTATTGGGCCACCTTGCTGCACATTAGTTACCTTATTTACTTGTTACCCGTTACAATTTATCTTATCACAAAACTATCTCTTACCGATAATTTCAGTGCTTGCAGAGAATACCTTGCTGAAAGCCACTTGTCATTTCCTTCTGCTCCTCGTTGGGTTCGACCCTCTTACTTATCGAAAGGACTATGATAGATCCATTATACTTGTGGTCATCAAGACTCTTTTCTGGCACTGTTGCCGAGGAGTGAAGCGCCTTTGGTAAGTGGAATTTGGTAAGGAAACATTTATATAGTGTGATGAAATTTACTATCACTTGTTACTATGTAAAATAATTTTTTGAGAGGCTTGTTCGGGGTATCTTCACCCCGACCGGAAGAACAAAGAGTTGCTCCTCAACCTACAGCACCTACTGAATATATTTATTATGAAATTCCTTCAGGTATGATAGAGAAACTGCTAGCTAATCCTTATGCAGGAGATGGAACATTACACCCTCATATGCACCTAATCTATGTGGATGAAGTTTGTGGATTATTTAGGCTTGCAGGTATGCCCAAGGATATTTTCAAGAAGAAGGAATTCCCTTTATCTTTGAAGGGAAAGGCATTGAAATGGTATAGGCTATTGGATTATATTGTATCATGGAACTACAACCGATTGAAATTGGAATTTCATCAGAATTTTTATCCTATGCATCTAGTTCGTCGTGATCGGAATTATATATATATATATATATATATATATATATATATATATATATATATATATATATTGGCCTTGTGAGGGAGAAAGTATGCTCAATCTTGGGGGAGGCCTAACTCAATGTTATATTCATGCCAAAATCATGAGCTCTCAAGAGAAATTATTATTCAAAAAATTTATGCTCAGCTTTCTCATATTGATTGATCCATGCTTGATACTTCTTGTACTGGTTCCTATATGAAGAGGGATATTGAATTCAAATGGGATTTGTTGGTACGAATTAAATGCAACTCTGTAGATTGGGAACTGGACGAAGGTAAAGAGTCAGGTATAAACCTTAAGTTTGATTGTGTTAAATCTTTTATGGACACTGATGCTTTTCATGATTTTAGCACTATATATGGACTTGACTCTGAGATAGTAGCTTCTTTCTGTGAATCTTTTGCTACTCATGTTGATCTCCCTAAGGAGAAGTGGTTTAAATATCATCCTCCCATTGAAGTTAAAGTAGTAGAACCTATCAAAATTGAAGAAGAAACTATTACAAATAATGTTGATCCTATGTTCCTACCGCTTATATTGAGAAACCACCTTTTCCTGTTAGAATAAAGGATCATGCTAAAGCTTCAACTATGGTTCGTAAGAGTTATACTAGAACACCTACACCCTCTGAGCAAATTAAAGTTGAACCTATTATTGCTATGGTTAAAGATCTCTTGGTTGATAACATTGATGGGTGTGTTATTTATATATGTGATGAAACTTCTAGAATTGCTAAACCCGATATGAAAGATAAACATAGACCTGTTGTTGGCATGCCTATTGTTTCTATTAAAATAGGAGATCATTGTTATCATGGCTTATGTGATGTGGGTGCTAGTGTGAGTGCAATTCCTTATACCTTATATAAGGAAATTATGAATTATATTGCACTAGCTGAGATAGAAGATATTGATGTTACTATTAAGCTTGCTAATAGAGATACTATATCACCAATTGGGATTGTTAGAGATGTTGAAGTCATGTGTGTGAAAATAAAATATGCTACTGATTTTCTAGTTCTTGCTTCCACACAAGAAATTTTTTGTCCCGTTATATTTGGTAGACCTTTCTTGAATATTGTTAAAGCTAAGATAGACTATGAAAAAGATATTGTTACTGTTGGTTTAGGGGATATGTCTCATGATTTTAATTTCTCTAAATTTCATGGACAACCCCATGATAAAGAATTGCCTAGTAAGGATGAAATTATTGGTCTTGCTGCTATGGTCGTGCCTCCTGCAGATCCTTTCGAACAATATTTGCTAGACCATGAAGATGATATGTTTATGAATGAAAGAAGGGAAATAGATGAAGTATTCTTTAATCAAGGACCTACTTTGAAACACAATTTGCCAGTTGAAATCCTTGGGGATCCTCCTTCACCTAAGGGTGATCCCACGTTTGAGCTTAAGCAATTACCTGATACTCTGAAATATGCTTATCTTGATGAAAAGAAGATATATCCTGTTATTATTAGTTCTAAACTTTCAGAGCATGAAAATAAGATATTATTGAAAACTCTGAAGGCGCACCATGCCGCTATTGGATATACTCTTGATAATCTTAAGGGCATTAGTCCCACTCTATGTCAGCACAAAATTAAATTGGAGAAAGATGCTAAACAGTTGTTGATCGTCAACGATGGTTAAATCGTAAGATGAAAGAAGTGGTAAGAAATGAAATACTAAAGCTTCTAGAGGTAGGTATAATTTATCCTATTGCTAATTGAAAGGAAATATGCCCTAGAGGCAATAATAAAGTTATTATTTATTTCCTTATATCATGATAAATGTTTATTATTCATGCTAGAATTGTATTAACCGGAAACATAATACATGTGTGAATACATAGACAAACAGAGTGTCACTAGTATGCCTCTACTTGACTAGCTCGTTAATCAAAGATGGTTATGTTTCCTAACCATGAATAAAGAGTTGTTATTTGATTAACGAGGTCACATCATTAGTTGAATGATCTGATTGACATGACCCATTCCATTAGCTTAGCACCCGATCGTTTAGTATGTTGCTATTGCTTTCTTCATGACTTATACATGTTCCTATAACTATGAGATTATGCAACTCCCGTTTTCCGGAGGAACACTTTGGTTACTACCAAACGTCACAACGTAACTGGGTGATCATAAAGGAGTACTACAGGTGTCTCCAATGGTAGATGTTGGGTTGGCGTATTTCGAGATTAGGGTTTGTCACTCCGATTGTCGGAGAGGTATCTCTGGGCCCTCTCGGTAATATAAATCACATAAGCCTTGCAAGCATAATAACTAAGATGTTAGTTATGAGATGATGTATTACGAAACGAGTAAAGAGACTTGCCAGTAACGAGATTGAACTAGGTATTGGATACCGACGATCGAATCTCGGACAAGTAACATACCAATGACAAAGGGAACAACGTATGTTGTTATGCGGTCTGACCGATAAAGATCTTCGTAGAATATGTAGGAGCCAATATGGGCATCCAGGTCCCGCTATTGGTTATTGACCGGAGACGTGTCTCGGTCATGTCTACATTGTTCTCGAACCGCAGGGTCCGCACGCTTAACGTTACGATGACAGTTATTATGAGTTTATGCATTTTGATGTACCGAAGGTTGTTCGGAGTCCCGGATGAGATCACGGACATGACGAGGAGTCTCGAAATGGTCGAGACGTAAAGATTGATATATTGGAAGCCTATGTTTGGACATCGGAAGTGTTCCGGGTGAAATCGGGATTTTACCGGATTACCGGGAGGGTTACCGGAACCCCCCGGGAGCCAAATGGGCCAACATGGGCCTTAGTGGAAAGGTGAGAGGGCAGCCCACATAGGGCTGCGCCTCCCCCCCTCTCCCTAGTCCTATTAGGACTAGGAGAGGGGCCGGCCACCTCTCTCTCTCCCCTTTAAAGGATTCCTAGTTGGACTAGGATTGGAGGGGGGAGTCCTACTCCCGGTAGGAGTAGGACTCCTCCTGCGCCTCCCCCTCTTTGGCCGGCCAGCCCCCTCCCTCCAACCTTTATATACGGGGGCAGGGGACACCCCAAGACACACAAGTTGATCCTTGAGATCGTTCCTTAGCCGTGTGCGGTGCCCCCTGCCACCAAATTCCACCTCGATCATACTGTTACAGTGCTTAGGCGAAGCCCGGCGTCGGTAGTACATCAAGATCGTCACCACGCCATCGTGCTGACAGAACTCTTCCTCGACACTTTGCTGGATCGGAGCCCGAGGAACGTCATCGAGCTGAACGTGTGCTAAGAACTCGGAGGTGCCGGAGTAACGGTGCTTGGATGGGTCGGATCGGGAAGACGTAGGACTACTTCCTCTACGTTGTGTGATCGCTTCCGCAGTCGGTCTGCGTTGGTACATAGACAATACTCTCCCCTCTCGTTGCTATGCATCACCATGATCTTGCGTGTGCGTAGGAAATTTTTTGAAATTACTGCGTTCCCCAACAGTGGCATCCGAGCCTAGGTTTTTATGGTTTGATGTTATTTGCACGAGTAGAACACAAGTGAGTTGTGGGCGATACAAGTCATACTGCCTACCAGCATGTCATACTTTGGTTCGGCGGTATTGTTGGACGAGACGATCCGGACCAACCTTACGTGTACTCTTACGCGAGACCGGTTCCCTCGACGTGCTTTGCACATAGATGGCTTGTGGAAGACTGTCTCTCCAACTTTAGTTGAACCAAGTGTGGCTACGCCCGGTCCTTGAGAAGGTTAAAACGGAGTCTATTTGATGAACTATCGTTGTGGTTTTGATGCGTAGGTGAGATAAGTTCTGACTTAAGCCCGTAGCAGCCACGTAAAACTTGCAACAACAAAGTAGAGGACGTCTAACTTGTTTTTGCAGGGCATGTTGTGAGGTGATATGGTCAAGGCATGATGCTGATTTTATTGTATGAGATGATCATGTTTTGTAACCGAATTATCGGCAACTGGCAGGAACCATATGGTTGTCGCTTTATTGTATGCAATGCAATTGCGATGTAATGCTTTACTTTATTACTAAGCGGTAGTGATAGTCGTGGAAGCATAAGATTGGCGAGACGACAACGATGCTACGATGGAGATCAAGGTGTCGAGCCGGTGACGATGGTGATCATGACGGTGCTTCGGAGATTGAGATCACAAGCACAAGATGATGATGGCCATATCATATCACTTATATTGATTGCATGTGATGTTTATCTTTTTATGCATCTTATCTTGCTTTGATTGACGGTAGCATTATAAGATGATCTCTCACTAAATTATCAAGAAGTGTTCTCCCTGAGTATGCACCGTTGCAAAAGTTCTTCGTGCTGAGACACCACGTGATGATCGGGTGTGATAGGTTCTATGTTCAAATACAACAGGTGCAAAACAGTTGCACACGCGGAATACTCAGCTTATACTTGACGAGCCAAGCATATACAGATATGGCCTCGGAACACGGAGACCGAAAGGTCGAGCGTGAATCATATAGTAGATATGATCAACGTAGCGATGTTCACCATTGAAAACTACTCCATCTCACGTGATGATCGGTTATGGTTTAGTTGATTTGGATCACGTGATCACTTAGAGGATTAGAGGGATATCTATCTAACTGGGAGTTCTTAAGTAATATGATTAAATTGAACTTAAATTTATCATGAACTTAGTCCTGGTAGTATTTTGCAAATCATGTTGTAGATCAATAGCTCGCGTTGTTGCTTCCCTGCGTTTTATTTTGATATGTTCCTAGAGAAAATTATGTTGAAAGATGTTAGTAGCAACGATGCGGATTGGATCCGTGATCTGAGGTTTATCCTCATTGCTGCACAGAAAAAATATGTCCTTGATGCACCGCTAGGTGACAGACCTATTGCAGGAGCAGATGCAGACGTTATGAACATTTGGCTAGCTCAATATGATGACTACTTGATAGTTTAGTGCACCATGCTTAATGGCTTAGAATCGGGACTTCAAAGACATTTTGAACGTCATGGACCATATGAGATATTCCAGGAGTTGAAGATAATATTTCAAGCAAATACCCGAGTTGAGAGATATGAAATCTCCAATAAGTTCTATAGCTAAAAGATGGAGGAGAATCGCTCAACTAGTGAGCATGTGCTCAGATTGTCTGGGTACTACAATCGCTTGAATCAAGTGGGAGTTAATCTTCCAGATAAGATAGTGATTGACAGAATTCTCTAGTCACCATGACCAAGTTAGTAGAACTTCGTGATGAACTATAATATGCAAGGGATGACAAAAGTAATTCCTAAGCTCTTCGTGATGCTGAAATCAACGAAGGTAGAAATCAAGAAAAACATCAAGTGTTGATGGTTGACAAGACCACTAGTTTCAAGAAAAGGGCAAAGGGAAGAAGAGGAACTTCAAGAAGAACGGCAAGTAAGTTGCTGCTCAAGTGAAGAAGCCCAAGTCTGATCCTAAGCCTGAGACTAAGTGCTTCTACTGCAAAGGGACTGGTCACTGGAAGTGGAATTACCCCAAGTGATTGGTGGATAAGAAGGATGGCAGAGTGAACATAAGTATATTTGATATACATGTTATCGATGTGTACTTTACTAGTGTTTATAGCAAACCCTCAGTATTTGATACTAGTTCAGTTGCTAAGATTAGTAACTCGAAACGGGAGTTGCAGAATAAACAGAGACTAGTTAAGGGTAAAGTGACGATGTGTGTTGCAAGTGGTTCCAAGATTGATATGATCATCATCGCACACTCCCCATAATTTCGGGATTAGTGTTGAACCTAAATAAGTGTTATTTGGTGTTTGCGTTGAGCATGAATATGATTTGATCATGTTTATTGTAATACGGTTATTCATTTAAGTAAGAGAATAAATTGTTGTTCTGTTTACATGAATAAAACCTTATATGGTTGCACACCCAATGAAAATAGTTCGTTGGATCTCGATCGTAGTGATACACATAATCATAATATTGAAACCAAAAGATGCAAAGTTAATAATGATAGTGCAACTTATTTGTAGCACTGCCGTTTAGGTCATATTGGTGTAAAGCGCATGAAGAAACTCCATGCTGATGGGCTTTTGGAATCACTTGATTATGAATCAGTTGATGCTTGCGAACCATGCCTCATGGGCAAGATGACTAAGACTCTGTTTTTCGGAACAATGGAGCGAGCAACAGATTTGTTGGAAATCATACATACTGATGTATGTGGTCCGATGAATATTGAGGCTCGCGACAGGTATCATTATTTTCTGATCTTCACAGATGATTTGAGCAGATATGAGTATATCTGCTTGATGAAACATAAGTCTGAAACATTTGAAAAGTTCAAAGAATTTCAGAGTGAAGTGAAAAATCATCGTAACAAGAAAATAAAGTTTCTATGATCTGATCATAGAGAAAAGTATTTGAGTTACGAGTTTGGCCTTCAGTTAAAAACAATGTGAAATAGTTTCACTACTCATGCCACCTGGAACACCACAGCATAATGGTGTGTCTGAACGTCATAACCGTACTTTATTGGATATAGTGCAATCTATGATGTCTCTTACCGATTTACCACTATTTTTTTTGGGGTCATGCATTAGAGACAGCTGCATTCACGTTAAAAAGGGGCACCATCTATATCCGTCGAGACGACGCCTTATGAACTATGGTTTGGCAAGAAACCAAAGTTTTCGTTTCTTAAAGTTTGGGGTTGCGATGCTTATATGAAAAAGTATCATCCTGATAAGCTCAAAACTCAAATCGGAGAAGTGCATCTTCATAGGATATCCAAAGGAAACTATTGGATACACCTTCTATCACAGATCTGAAGGCAAGACTTTTGTTGCTAAATTCGGAAACTTTCTGGAGAAGGAGTTTCTCTCGAAAGAAGTGAGTGGGAAGAAAGTAGAACTTGATAAGGTAATTGTACCTTCTCCCTTATTGGAAAGTAGTTCATCACAGAAATCTGTTCCTGTGACTACTACACCAATTAGTGAGGAAGCTAATGATGATGATCATGTAACTTCAGATCAAGTTACTACCGAATCTCGTAGGTAACCCAGAGTGAGAACCGCACCAGAGTGGTACGGTAATCCTGTTCTGGAGGTCATGTTACTTGACCATGACGATCCTACGAACTATGAAGAAGCGATGGTGAGCCCAGATTCCGCAAAGTGGCTTGAAGCCATGAAATCTGAGATGGGATCCATGTACGAGAACAAAGTTTGTACTTTGGTTGACTTGCCCGTTGATCGGCAAGCCATAGAAAATAAATGGATTTTCAAGAGGAAGACGGACGCTGATAGTAGTGTTACTATCTACAAAGCTAGAATTGTCGCAAAAGGTTTTCGACAAGTTCAAGGTGTTGACTACGATGAGATTTTCTCACTCGTATCTATGCTTAAGTCTGTCCGAATCATGTTAGCAATTGCCGCATTTTATGAAATCTGGCAAAGGGATAAACAAAACTGCATTCCTTAATGGATTTGCTAAAGAAGAGTTGTATACGATGCAACTAGAAGGTTTTGTCGATCCTAAAGGTGTTGACTAAATATGCAAGCTCCAGCGATCTATCTGTGGACTGGTGCAAACATCTCGGAGTTGGAATATACGCTTTGATGAGTTGATCAAAGCATATAGTTTTATACAGACTTGCGGTGAAGCCTATATTTACGAGAAAGTGAGTGGGAGCACTACAGCATTTCTGGTAAGTATATGTGAATGACATATTGTTGATCGGAAATAATGTAGAATTATTCTGTAAAGCATAAAAGGAGTGTTTGAAAGGAGTTTTTCAAAGAAAGACTTCGGTAAAGCTGCTTACATATTGAGCTTCAAGATCTATAGAGATAGATCAAGACGCTTGATAAGTTTTTCAATAAGTACATACCTTGACAAGATTTTGAACTAGTTCAAAATGGAACAGTCAAAGAAAAAGTTTCTTGCCTGTGTTACAAGGTGTGAAGTTGAGTAAAGACTCAAAGCCCGACCACGGCAGAAGATAGAAAGAGAATGAAAGTCATTCCCTATGCCTCATTCATAGGTTCTATAAAGTATGCCATGCTGTGTACCAGATTTATTGTATACCCTGCACTGATTTGGCAAGGGAGTACAATAGTGATCTAGGAGTAGATCACTGGACAGCGGTCAGAATTATCCTTAGTGAAATAAGGATATGTTTCTCGATTATGGACGTGACAAAAAGGTTCGTCGTAAAGGGTTACGTCGATGCAAGTTTTTGACACTGATCCAGATGAATCTAAAGTCTCAATCTGGATACATATTGAAAGTGGGAGCAATTAGCTAGAGTAGCTCCATGCAGAGCATTATAGACATAGAATTTTGCAAAATACTTACGGATCTGAATGTGACAGACCCGTTGACTAAAATTATCTCACAAACAAAACATGATCACACCTTAGTACTCTTTGGGTGTTAATCACATAGAGATGTGAACTAGATTACTGACTCTAGTAAACCCTTTGAGTGTTGGTCACATGACGATGTGAACTATGGGTGTTAATCACATGATGATGTGAACTATTGCTGCTAAATCACATGGCGATGTGAACTAGATTATTGACTCTAGTCCAAGTGGGAGACTGAAAGGAAATATGCCCTAGAGGCAATAATAAAGTTATTATTTATTTCCTTATATCATGATA
This sequence comes from Triticum monococcum, assembly GCA_034509565.1. Classification (NCBI taxonomy): domain Eukaryota; kingdom Viridiplantae; phylum Streptophyta; class Magnoliopsida; order Poales; family Poaceae; genus Triticum; species Triticum monococcum. The sequence goes on from CM067847.1 coordinate 579,440,550, forward strand.
AATGTTTATTATTCATGCTAGAATTGTATTAACCGGAAACATAATACATGTGTGAATACATAGACAAACAGAGTGTCACTAGTATGCCTCTACTTGACTAGCTCGTTAATCAAAGATGGTTATGTTTCCTAACCATGAACATAGAGTTGTTATTTGATTAACGAGGTCACATCATTAGTTGAATGATCTGATTGACATGACCCATTCCATTAGCTTAGCACCCGATCGTTTAGTATGTTGCTGTTGCTTTCTTCATGACTTATACATGTTCCTATAACTATGAGATTATGCAACTCCCGTTTTCCGGAGGAACACTTTGGTTACTACCAAACGTCACAACGTAACTGGGTGATCATAAAGGAGTACTACAGGTGTCTCCAATGGTAGATGTTGGGTTGGCGTATTTCGAGATTAGGGTTTGTCACTCCGATTGTCGGAGAGGTATCTCTGGGCCCTCTCGGTAATATACATCACATAAGCCTTGCAAGCATAATAACTAAGATGTTAGTTATGAGATGATGTATTACGGAACGAGTAAAGAGACTTGCCAGTAACGAGATTGAATTAGGTATTGGATACCGATGATCGAATCTCGGACAAGTAACATACCGATGACAAAGGGAACAACGTATGTTGTTATGCGGTCTGACCGATAAAGATCTTCGTAGAATATGTAGGAGCCAATATGGGCATCCAGGTCCCGCTATTGGTTATTGACCGGAGACGTGTCTCGGTCATGTCTACATTGTTCTCGAACCGTAGGGTCCGCACGCTTAACGTTACGATGACATTTATTATGAGTTTATGCATTTTGATGTACTGAAGGTTGTTCGGAGTCCCGGATGAGATCACGGACATGACGAGGAGTCTCGAAATGGTCGAGATGTAAAGATTGATATATTGGAAGCCTATGTTTGGACATCGGAAGTGTTCCGGGTGAAATCGGGATTTTACCGGATTACCGGGAGGATTACCGGAGCCCCCCGGGAGCAAAATGGGCCAACATGGGCCTTAGTGGAAAGGTGAGAGGGCAGCCCACATAGGGCTGCGCCTCCCCCCCTCTCCCTAGTCCTATTAGGACTAGGAGAGGGGCCGGCCACCTCTCTCTCTCTCCCCTTTAAAGGATTCCTAGTTGGACTAGGATTGGAGGGGGGAGTCCTACTCCCGGTAGGAGTAGGACTCCTCCTGCGCCTCCCCCTCTTTGGCCGGCCAGCCCCCCTCCCTCCAACCTTTATATACGGGGGCAGGGGACACCCCAAGACACATAAGTTGATCCTTGAGATCGTTCCTTAGCCGTGTGCGGTGCCCCCTGCCACCAAATTCCACCTCGATCATACCGTTACAGTGCTTAGGCGAAGCCCTGCGTCGGTAGTACATCAAGATCGTCACCACGCCGTTGTGCTGACGGAACTCTTCCTCGACGCTTTGCTGGATCGGAGCCCGAGGAACGTCATCGAGCTGAACGTGTGCTAAGAACTCGGAGGTGCCGGAGTAACGGTGCTTGGATCGGTCGGATCGGGAAGACGTACGACTACCTCCTCTACGTTGTGTGATCGCTTCCGCAGTCGGTCTGCGTTGGTACGTAGACAATACTCTCCCCTCTCGTTGCTATGCATCACCATGATCTTGCGTGTGCGTAGGAAATTTTTTGAAATTACTGCGTTCCCCAACACTAATAGTCTGTGACGCCCCCGATTCAATCATACACTAATCATACACGCAAATGTGTACGATCAAGATAAGGTACTCATGGGAAGATATCACGACACAACTCTAGACACAAAGTGAAATAATACAAGATTTATATTACAAGGTAGGGGCCTTGAGGGCTTGAATACATAATCTTGAATACACAAGAGTCAGCGGAAGCAACAATATCTGACTACAGACATATGTTAAACAAGTTTGCCTTAAGAAGGCTAGCACAAAAGGAACATCGATCGAAAAGGAAAGGCCTCCTTCCTGGGAGTCTCCTAACGACTCCTGGTCGTCGATGGCCTCCACGTAGTAGTAGGCACCCTCGATGTAGCGGTAGTCATCGTCGAAGGTGGCATCTGGCTCCTGGGCTCCACCATCTGGTTGTAGCATCCGAGAAGAATGGAAAGAGGTGGAAAAAGGGGAGCAAAGCAACCATGAGTACTCATCCAAAGTACTCGCAAGCAAGGATCTACACTACATATACATCAGTATAAATGAAATGGGTAGTATATGTGGACTGAACTATAGAATGCCAGAAGAGAATGGGAAAGCCTAGCCTATCGAAGACTAGCATCTTCAAGCATCTCCAAGCATCTTGGAGCATTAGAAGAAATAAGAGTGGCATATTATAATTTTAGTAAGTATGTTGTAACATGCCCAGAGATCACGTCCTCTACTCCCTACGAGAAAACAATCTCGGAGCCATCAGTTCAATTACATGCCTTAGCATCAAGTTCTAGTTGTATCGATCAGGATACAAGTCCGAACTTCCGTTACCGTGGAGACGGCTATTCGAATAGATAGAATACATCCTTGCAGGGGTGCACCAACTTACCCAACATGCTCGATCAACTCCGGCAGCACACACCATCAGGTCATGACCGGCCTCAGCAGGTCAACACATCATAGTCCTACCTAGGCTCAACAGAGAGGCCAGCACGCCGGTCTACATCCTAAGCGCAGGGGTCTTGGGCCCATCGCCCTTTGCATTCCTGCATGTTGCATGGGAGGCCGATGAGAAGACCTAGCTACCTCCTTAAAAAGGCAGGTGCTGACGCAGTCCAACCTGGCGCGCGTCGCGCCATCGCTGACGTCCATTGAGCTTTTGGCTGATACATACGACGTAAAGTGTCCATACTTATTCCCGCATGGTGGTTATTGCGAAAAAGGAAAGATGCCTACTAGGATCAAATATCCAAACCGTTAGTGGCTTGGTAGTGCGGTAACGATCAATGATCCACGATATGTGGTCTCGTCGCCTCGTCTCACGGACTTGCGGCAAGGGCTAAGAATGCCTGCCCGCGCTGCATGGTAAGCTTGCGGGCATCCTCCAGATCAACACGACTTCACATCACTCGCGGGTACCCCTCGGGGCCGAGCCGATGTCATCATGGTTCTGTGGTAAGTCAAAGTAATTGTGTGTCTGAAACAACAAGGGGAAACCTGAGGAATCACCCTCGATGGATTCCCACTCGATGTAACCATTAAGGTGGATTTGGAGGAATCACCCTCGTGGGTCCACACTTGAGGGGTTGCCCGACAGAGTCATTATCGGGAGTGGTGAAGGAGGAATCGCCCTCGATGACCACGACCGAATAGTTACACTACAGGGTTAACATCAGAAGTGCTGATGAGGTATCACCCTCGGCACTTGATAGTAACTCTGTAGAGTTGTTCAACTAAGGGGTGATGTGTGGTGTCGGGGCCTGGACGTCGATCACGTTGATCGAGTCATCACACATAAAGCGGGGGTAACTAGGATAAGGTGGGGGCCACTGATGGATCTCTAACCAACCTATACTAAGTAGTTTAGAATAAGCAGGTAAAGTATGAAAGCAAGTAACAAAAACAGGCTATGCATCAAAGTAGGATCATACAAAAAGCAGTAGCAGTTCTAATACAAGCATAAGAGAGAAGGGAATGGGCGATATCGGAATGATCAATGGGGTTTTTGCTTGCCTGGTTGCTCGGCAGACAAATACGGACCCTCGATGGTGAAGTATCGATCACCAGATCAACAACGGTCTTAGGGTCTACAGCAAAGAGTAACGGAGGGGGAACACAATAAATAATAGAGCAATCAAAGCATCACAAAGGATAACATGGCAAAATATTGTGCTAGGGGTGACCTAATGCAGTGCCACACGATGTAGACGAAGCGGGAAATTAACTGGAACGCTTTCCTAGTTTCAGACATCTGTTAGACAGATGAACCGGGGGGAAGGTTCCATGTTTGTATTGTTGGAGGTTGTCGGTGTCAGAACTGGCGGATCTCGGGTAGGGGGTCCCGAACTATGCACCTAAGGCTGATGGTAACAGGAGGCGGGGGACACAATGTTTACCCAGGTTCGGGCCCTCATGATGGAGGTAATACCCTACTTCCTGCTTGATTAATATTGATGATATGAATATTACAAGAGTTGATCTACCACGAGATCGTAGAGGCTAAACCCTAGCAGCTAGCCTATGATTATGATTGTTGTTATCCTACGTACTAAACCCACCGGTTTATATAGACACCAGAGGGGGCTAGGGTTACACAGAGTCGGTTACAAGAGAGGAGATCTACATATCCGAATTGACAAGCTTGCCTTCCACGCAAAGGAGAGTCCCACCCAGGCATGGGAAGAAGTCTTCAATCTTGTATCTTCATAGTCCAACAGTCCGGCCAAAGTATATAGTCCGGCTGTCCGAGGACCCCCTAATCCAGGACTCCCTTAGTAGCCCCTGAACCAGGCTTCAATGACGATGAGTCCGGCGCGCAGATTGTCTTCAGCATTGCAAGGCAGGTTCCTTCTCGGAATACTCCATAGAAGATTTTGAACACAAGGATCGGGTCCGGCTCTGCAAAATAAATTCCACATGCCACCATAGAGAGTATAATATTCCACAAATCTAATCTGCTAACAACTTTTCATAACGTGACATCCTGCCATGGTCCGGTCTTAATTCAAACCGTTCTCCAAAGGGAGCTACTGCGCATGTCGCGAGGCGGTTTTATGGGCATGTCTTATTGAAGCAGAGATCGTGTCCCCCTATCTCGGGATTCTCACCAATATGGGTATGGGTAATCCAACCGCGTCTTTAGCATGATGCTTGGGGAATAAGCGAGTTTACCTGGCAAGTGGGGAGGCGCTGGATCCCTACCGCCTTTATAAGGTGATAAGGACTCCCCTTTTTCACCCATGCCTTCTCCTTCTGCTTATCCATTCCCCTCTACTCGAGCCCCAGCGCCCAGGCGTTCATCCTCTCTGGCCACAAAGGCCTTCCGAAAATGTCTAGATCCGAAGCAGGAGGCAAATGGATGGCATCCACCGTCCGGGAGAAGGATATCAAAAAGCTTCGGTAGGCCGGGTACCTGGCCCAGAAAATGAGCCATCGTCTCCCGATGGCAGGACAAATCGTCCCTACTCCAGAACCCCATGAGAGGGTTATTTTCCTACCTCATTTTGTCCGCGGGCTGAGGTTTCCCCTCCACCCGTTCGTTCGCGGCATCATGTATTACTATGGGATCAATTTTCATGATCTATCCCCCAATTCCCTCCTCAACATCTCAACGTTCATTGTCGTGTGCGAGGCCTTTCTCCGCATCTCGCCACACTTTGGCTTGTGGCTGAAGATCTTTAATGTGAAGCCCAATGTAGTGGGCGGTGAGCACACCGAGTGCGGAGGCGCCATGGTGAGCAAGATGCCCAACGTCACATGGCCAACAGGTGCTTTCAATGATTCCGTCAAAGAGTGGCAGCAGCAGTGGTTTTACATCACTGAGCCGCGTGGCACGAAATGGACCGTTGCTCTTTAATTCTGATCCGGAGCCCCCCTGCGGTTCACGTCCTAGCCCAAGAAGGGCCTGGATTGGTCTTCGTCCAACGAGCTATCGGCACTTCAGACGCGCGTCAAGAATATGGAAGACAAGGATATAAAACTTGTCAATGTAGTCCAGGTGATGTTGGCTCGCCGGATCCTTCCTTGTCAACACCAGGCTTGCAATTTATGGGAATTCAACCCGGCCAAGCACCAGACCCCACGAGAGCTCTTTGGCTCCTCACACAAAGATATCTGGACAGTGCTTTTTAAGTCTGGCAAATCATGGCCGGACTCAGCCGAGGACCGCGCGTACCACCTGTCCCGCCCCGCAAGTTAGGTAAGCCATTATAAGTTTTATTCGCACAAGCCAAGGGAAACGCTTAATGTGTTTCCCACTACCCTCCTAGGGCTGGACAAAGAAGGCGGGCGGATCTACTGTCGAGCCCCGCTACCTGAAGAACTGGCCGGCCCGCTTCTAACAAAGATACTGGTCCCGACGCCCTACAAGGCGCCAAAGAAGAAGGCTGGGAGAGGGGCCAAGAAGACCAGGGGCGGCCACCGTCGTCGTGGCGCCTTGGACACGATAACCGAAGACTCCAATGCCCGTTCTTCCTCCGAAGAGGATGAGGTGGAGGAGGAAGACAAATCCCCGGCGGGGGCAAGAAAGAAAAGGATAGCCTCCACATCGTTGGAGGCCGAGTCGCCTAAGAAGGGAAAAACTCCTCTTCCAGAGGAGCCCACCACCGCTGATATCAGCCCAGAGTGGGATCCCAGGGCTCAGCCCCTGGTGAACTCATGAGTATATAAAATCCGAACACGTTTATGCGTCCAGACTTATCATGGCACAATATTTTAATCTGGGCCATACTTTTTGCAGTCTAGCAAGGTCTCGCGCGGGGCAATCCTCGTCGGAGAATTTTCTAGGCTCGGACGCTATGGAGAGTGGGACACCCCTGAAGGCCCCTTCCCCCAAACATGTGAATGACACCGAGGCTTTATCCCAGGAGGACCCAAGCAAAGGATGGGGGAGATTGCCAAGGTGGCGCCAGGAGGTCGAACTTCAGGGGCCGAACACATGGGAGAGCCAGTTCCCATGGGCGTCGTCGGCGGGAGCCGTCTTGAATTCGGCCACCAGCCGGACGCAATTACGGAGACCAATATGGTTCCAGAGTCAGGCAGGTGGCCTCCCTCGGCTAGAGGGGGTGTACCTGTTCCACCGGCAACCTCTGTGCAACCAGAGGTGCTGAAAAGCGCCTCCATCGTCGATGAACATCGTGCCCTTATGGGTGCGGTGATTGAGAAGATTCAGTCTATGGAGAGTGGACTGAATGAACCCTATATTAGCCTTATAAGAGGCTTTGAGGTATGTTTTATGAGGTTTCGAAGAATGCCACAATATAGATGGTAGCCCCTGATACACTGTTCGGTGAGAGAAAGAACCGGACAGAGGATCAAATCTATGATCGCAGGAGACTCACTTGATGACATTTACCTCTATTTTTTATAAACAGGCGTCTATACTGACTGTCGCCTCTCATACTGCGGAGGTCTCCAGACTAAATCAAAGTATGGAGAGGGCCACAAAAGAATTGGGCCAGTTGAAAAGGCAGTTGGAGGATAAACAAGGTATGCACAAACCTTGCTCACGTTCAGTGCGAACGAATTTAAAATATGTTTTATGATTTGCACTAGGGGCGATGACCGAAGTCGATGCTCTTAGGAAGGCTGTTGCTGAGACCGAGGGAAAGGCAGCCGTAGAGCGGGCTCTTCGTGAGAAGCATGAGGCCAGGGTTATTGAAGCTGAGCAGGAGCTTCAAGAGGTCGTGAAAAGATGCGAGGCCTTGGAGCAGAGTCTAACGGAGAAAGAATCCGAACTTGCCAAGGCTCATCAGGCTGCATGTGATACCCAGGGGGAAACCCAATGTGCCCTATAGGAGATCCAAAAGGCAAGGAACATCGCGGCGGGTAAGGCTTGTTCCATGTAAGGCAAGTATTTGGGGAGAGAATCATGTTCTAATCTTGAGTTTGGATTTCTCTAGGGGTATTTGCAGAGCTGCCATGCAGCATATCTGATGCCGCACAATTCTACCGAGCCGAAGAAAGGAACACTGTGGATAAGCTCTTCTGGTCACAGTATCTGGCACCGAATTATCCGGGGCCTTTTGCCGATCAACTGAAACAGCTGATCGAACTACAAAAGGCGGCCGAGATAGCCATGAAGGATTTGATTATCCGGCTATGGCCCAATGTGCCGATTCCAAGCAGCTACTTCGGGCTCGTGAAGCGGCTTGCGAGTGCCTGCCCTCGACTGGACGTCGTCAAGCGGTCGGTCTGTATAGAGGGTGCACGAATGGCCTTCGCCCACGCAAAGGTGCACTGGGGGAAGATGGATGCTGAAAAGCTGGTAACCGAGGGACCGCCGGAGGGAAAGGAGCACCGCAAGCCTGAGTTATATTATTAAAGTGTCCTGAAAGGATCCTGCATTGCGGAGGAGCAATGCACGAAGGACATTATATTTCCATGAATACAATCATGTTGTCCTTTGTAATGTTGAACAAGGTCATTTCTATTATTTATTGCCTGTTATATGAAAGTTTATGCTCCTGTGCGGCTGTTAATGCTGAGAGTTGGCCAGTCGTCGGCTTCTGCCCCATGTAGGGAGTACGGGGGTGTTTGGGATAAATCTGATCACTCTTTATCCCAGTTTTGGGTCCTTCGAAGGAGGTGTTCAGCACAACGAACCAGGCAATCGGACTATAGGGCTTTATCACTCTCACTTAGCCATAGGAGCTTTAGAAAAGGAAGGTAGGCGCAGCCCCTGGTGTTCGGAAGACCGTACGTGGGGCTCTATAAGCAACTAATCAGTCGAAAAGCCGATCCATCGCACGCTGCATTGGTTATGGCACTATGCGGGATAAATCCTTAAAGATTTTACAACCTCTCGAACAGCTGACCAGCTCTCGTCGTATCATGCCAATCAGTTTTCGGCTTTCTCTACTAAGGTGCTCGTCCGGAAGAACCGGGACACAATCATAGTAGTTCTCCCTATGCCACCTTAGCCGATATAGCAGAACGTAAGGCAGCAAAACATGGGATCCGGGAAAACCCAATGTTTGACCCAAGACATGATTCGGAGCTAATGCATATAATGCTATAAGTTCGGGGTGCCGAACTACCATGAAGGTGTTCGGACTTTATTGCCATATTATGGGTAAAACGAAGCCCCTGGCACATTTAAGGCATATCGTGGTATACGGATGCCATTTGACAAAAGAATTTCAATAAGGGATAACGGCAGATAAGCATCATATAAATCCACATGTTGTATTTGAATAATACGTCAATGCATATGAGTACATGTAAAGTTATAAAAAGAGAAAGTGACTGCGGAACATACTAAGATCAGGCGGGAAGAAGTTGTGTGTGGGATTCGGAGTGTAGTCGGATGGTCATCGAGGGGAATATCTAAGGGTTCCCTTCCGCGTTTGAGCTGCTTCCATATCGCCGGTCCTTGCCTGGGCAAAAAATGAACCTATACAGAAAATGCAAGATGTGTTTATGTGCCGCAGAGCGGTTCAGCCGCGGTGTGTGGCCTGTCCTGTCCTTCGCCGGAGTGTTTAATTGAGCTCTAGTCGAGCCGGGCTGTCCTGCCGTGAAGTAGTTTGGAGTCCTTTGGCGGTGTCCGGGAGCTTGGTCGTCGACTCGAGGTTCGATTGAAAGGTGCCACTCATTGCTTCTGTTGTTATAGCAGCTGTATACTCTTTGGTACCGAGGGGGGGTACGGCCTTGCCATTAACCGTGATGACGCCATGCGGACCGGGCATCTTGAGCTTACGGTAGGCATAATGTGGCACCGCATTGAATCAAGCGAACGTGGTTCGTCCGAGCAGTGCCTGATAATCACTGCGAAAGGGGACGATGTCGAAGATTAACTCTTCGGCATGGTAATTGTCCGGTGATCCGAAGACTACCTCAAGGGCGATGGAGCCTGTACAGCTGGCCTCCACACCTGGTATGATACCTCTAAAGGTGGCTTTAGTGGGCTTGATCACCGAATGATCGATGCCCATCTTGCGCACCGTGTCCTGGTAAAGAAGGTTTAGACTGCTGCCTCCGTCCATAAGGACTCGTGTGAGGCGGAACCCGTCAATTATTGGGTCGGGGACTAGTGCGGCTGAATTGCCCTGATTGGTGTTAATCGGACGATCCGTGCGGTTGAAGGTGATCGGCCCTAGTTTATATTCTGGGACGACTGGTTCCATTAAGTCGGCATCCCTAAGGGTGCGCATCCGGTCCGGGTTGGGAGTGTGGGTGGCATTAACCATTTGTATTTGCGGGGGAAATTTCTTTTGCCCTCCTGTATTCGGTGATCTGGGCTCCTCGTTGCTATCATTCCTTTGAGACCCCTTCTCTTTGTTTTCGGTACCTGCCCTGCCGGCTTGTTTGAAGACCCAGCATTCTCTGTTGGTATGATTGGCTGGTGTTCCTGGGGTGCCATGAATTTGGCATGGACGGTCGAGTATGCGGTCCAGACTGGACGGGCTCGGATTGTCATTTTTGAAAGGCCTTTTCCACTGACCGGACTTAGAGCCACTAAATCCGGCATTGAGTGTCGTATCTTCGGCGTTTCCACCATGTTTGCGATGCTTGTGTTTGTTGCGTCGGGGTTTGCCGTTGCTATCTCTGGCCTCTGATGTGCCAGGATTGCTTGCTGTGTTGTTGCTACGGGCCAACCAGCTATCCTTGCCCGCGCAAAATTGGGTCACGAGTGTTGTGAGGGCTGCCATGGATTTTGGATTCTCTTGGCCGAGATGTCTGGTGAGCCACTCGTCATGGATGTTATGTTTAAAGGCCGCTAGGGCTTCGGCATCCAGACAGTCAACAATTTGGTTCTTTTTTGTTAGGAACCGAGTCCAGAATTTCCAGGATGATTCTCCGGGCTGTTGTGTTATGTGACTTAAATTATCAGCATCCGGTGCTCGCACATAAGTGCCCTGGAAGTTGTCCAGGAATGCGTCTGCCAGGTTCTCCTAACTTCCGATGGAGTTTGCCGGCAAGCTATTCAGCCAATGCCGAGCCGACCCTTTGAGTTTTAGTGGGAGATACTTGATGGCGTGTATATCATCCCCGCGGGCCATGTGAATGTGGAGGAAGAAATCCTCTATCCATACCGTGGGGTCTGTAGTACCATCATATGATTCAATGTTCACGGGTTTAAACCCTTCTGGGAATTCATGATCCATTACCTCATTAGTGAAGCATAGGGGGTGTGCGGCGCCTCTATGCCGGGCTATATCATGGCGTAGTTCGTACGAGTCTTGTCCGCTGTATTTGGCCCAGACGGATTTGCTTTTAGTATATCCGGCATGACGTTCGTTGTCACGCGTTGGGGCGCACCCCCATGATCCGTAGATCGATCTTGTATGTCTCCTGCTTTGTTTTCCAATACGTATCGCAGGTCCTGCGTGTAGCCCCGGGCCTTGGTGTTTTTGTTTGACCGGCGACGGGGTGCGGGCTAGACTTCGGGCTGATAGGCCATTTTGTCTCGGCCACGAGGTGGCCGGTCAGCAGCATCATACGCTGGTAGTGCAGGCTTTAATGCTTCCTCCTTGAGTTGGGGTAGCAACCTGCGCTTTGGGTGACTTTTGGTTGGGCGCTCGAGTTCGTATTCCTCGGTTGCCAGGACCTCGGTCCATCTATCCGCTTGAAGCTGATGTTGCTTTTTCTTCAGGCTTTTTGCTGTGGCTATAAGCCGGTGCTTGAAGCGCTCCTGCTCGACGGGATCCTCAGGCATGATGAATTCTTCGTCGCCAAGGCTCACCTCGTCTTCGGAGAGGGGCATATAATTGTCATCCCCTGATTCTCCGTCTGTTGCCTGTTCCTTAGTGCTCGCTTGCCCATCCTCCTGCTCGAAGCCTGGCAGGAGGGGATTGTCTTTGTCTTCGGCACTGTCCGCAGCGTTATTGTCTCTTGTGCCGGTATCGCTGCTATTGCTATGGCGGGGCTTAGAGCGGCGTCGATGACGCCAATGCTTAGATTGTTTCTCGAGGGGATTATCCTACGTTGCCTTATTGCCATTGCTTTGTTTGGGGGTGTCCACCATGTATATATCATATGGTGAGGTGGCTGCCCAGTGCCCTATGGGCGGTGGTTCCTGTTCTTCTCCTGCATCGTCGTCCATACCGTCGATGTCTTCGGAGCCGAAATCAAGCATGCCGGTTAGGTCGTCGATAGTGGCTATTAAGTGGGCGGTGGGTGGGGAATAAATTTCGTCGTCCGCTACCCACTCAAGCCGGACATAGTTCGGCCAAGGGTCTCCTGACGAGGAGAGATACCTCAATGAATTTATAATGTCACCCAAGGACGAGTGCTGAAAGATATCCGCGGAGGTAAACTCAAATATCGGTGCCCAGTCAGATTCCATAGGCACGGACGCAAGCGGTTTGGAGCCTGTGGCCGGGGACGAATCCGAGGGTCCGGTAACACAGGTCTCATAGAAGGTGAAGTCGGTATTCGGCTCTATCGCCGCTGAGTGTGCGGCCTCCGTGGCGGGGTCCATCCACCCGTCCTCAGACGGCATGATCTGCTCCGAATTGGGGGCCGGAGTAGACACATGTGCGATCTCCCGAACACTGTCCGGCGGCAGAGCCAAGTCATGCTTGTCATGACTATGCGGCGCACCTGACATGGGTTCGAGTCCGTCGAAGATCAAGTCTCCGCGGATGTCGACAGTATAGTTCAAGCTTCCAAACCTGACCTGATGGCCAGGGGTGTAGCTCTTGATCTGCTCCAGATGGACAAGCGAGTTGGCCCGTAGTATGAAGCCGCCGAATACGAAGATCTGTTCGGGGAGAAAAACTTCACCCTGGATCGCATCGTTATCGATGATCAAAGGAGCCATCAAGCCTTTATCGTGACGGCACAGTGGAACTCTCAATGAAAGCACCAATGTCGGTGTCAAAACCGGCGGATCTCGGGTAGGGGGCCCCGAACTGTGCGTCTAAGGCTGATGGTAGCAGGAGGCGGGGGACACACTGTTTACCCAGGTTCGGGCCCTCATGATGGAGGTAATACCCTACAAGAGTTGATCTACCACGAGATCATGGAGGCTAAACCCCAGAAGCTAGCCTATGATTATGATTGTTGTTGTCCTACGGACTAAACCCTCTGGTTTATATAGACACCGGAGGGGGCTAGGGTTACACAGAGTCGGTTACAAGGGAGGAGATCTACATATCCGAATTGCCAAGCTTGCCTTCCACGCAAAGGAGAGTCCTACCCGGACACAGGATGAAGTCTTCAATCTTGTATCTTCATAGTCCAACAGTCCGGCCAAAGTATATAGTCCGGCTGTCCGAGGACCCCCTAATCCAAGACTCCCTCAGAGGCATCTGACAGGTACGTGGATAGCATGCTCGGGTTCGTATCATTTTTCTGATCAACTTTCATATATAAATTATTTTCATACAAGTTACAGTTTATTTTATATGATATTTTCAAAGTTTTATTAATTTTCTAGAGTTTTGTATTTAATTTTAATCCGAATTGACCAAGTCAATTTGACCAGTCAAAAGCAAAGGTGGTGGCCCACATGTCACTGCTTTATTAATTTCCAAAAAGTCTTGTCTAATCTAATTAGGTGGACCCATCCGTCATTCACACATAATACGAAGTAAACAATTTAGCTAACCTAACTAATCCTAGACTAATTTAATCGGGTCGGCCTCCTGGCCAAAGGCAGCAGCTGCAGCCGCAGGAGCTATGCGCGAGCAACGGCGATTAGCAGCAGCAACTATTAAGAAGCAGAGTAAAGCCGGTAGCAGCGATTAGCGTCAGTAGCTAGCAAGAATCGCAGTAGAGCTAGCATCGCATGAGAGTAGCGGCGCATCGACAAGAGCAGCAGTGGCAGGAGAGCAGTACGCGCCACGAACAGCAGCAGCACACACGCACGCACGCACGCCGGGAGCCATTAGGCGACGGGCCAGCAGGGATGGGGGAGGCGGAGGCTCGGAGGGGCAGGCACTGGCATGGTGCGAGGCCAAGGCACGTGAAACGCAGGCACGGTAGTGGTGATGAGCAGCTACAGCGGCGCGGGTCGCACGCCGGTACACGGGCACAGGGGCAGCCATGGACGTGTGCTGGAGGCGGCAGGGGCGCGGTCTATGGGCGCCACAAGCAGGGAGAGACCCCGGGAACGGGCACGGGCATAGCCGCACAAGCAACATGATCAGCTAGCGAGCGCGGATCCGAGCTCTAACCAAGCACTGTCCAAGGGGAGCTACGGCGAAAACAGCACGGATCGGAATCGGGGTCGAGGGGAATCGACAGAGGAGCTCACCACAAGCTCGATGCCGCAGTCGGGGAGGCCGGAGGTGGACTAGAGCCGTAGCAATGACGGCGGACGTCGATGATGTACGCGATGCAGATGGGCTCGATGGCAAGCGTACGATGCCTCCTAGCTCGACTAGGTGGGCTGGCCCCATTTTTCACTTAAGGCTGAGTTGTACACTGGGCACTGCAAGTTTTCCTTTTCTTGTGTCTCAAAAAGTTTTCTTTTCTTTTCTTTGTTTTAGTTCTTAGCTCCTATTTTGCTTGTCTCGAAAAAAGTCCTGTTTTGCATTTAGTTGATCCACCAAACAATTTTTGTAAAAGGTGAAACACGTCATATAAATACTAGACAAAATTCTTAGATGGCACAAAGAATTTGGGCTCAAATTGAGTCGATTTGAATTTAACCTTATATTTAAATGAGCAAAAATGCATTGTTTGGTACTGTTTTAAATATTTTAGGGACAGTTAAATATTTTGAAAAATGTTAATTCTTACATGAAAATTAGCTAGCGAATTATTGCAACCCAACGAACATTTTTACTTGACAGTTTGAAGGAATAATAATTTGAGGTTTTTTGGAATTTGAATTTGACCCTGGCTTTATCAAGTTGCAAAACATCTTAGTAAATCATTATGACATGGCACATTAGCGTGAGGTTACTGTAGCATGACACTGGGGTGTTTCATAGTCAATGCGTAAGTCATGTTCATTGTGTCCCTAAGAAGGGAGGTATTACTGTTGTTCCTAATGATAAGAATGAATTAATTCCTCAAAGAATTGTTACAAGTTATAGAAAGGTAATTGATTTTCACAAATTAAATAAAGCTACTAGAAAAGATCATTACCCTCTACCTTTTATTGATCAAATGCTAGAAAGATTATCCAAGCATACACATTTTTGCATTCTATAGATGGTTATTCTGGTTTCTCTCAAATACCTGTGTCAAACGAAGACCAAGAGAAAACCACTTTTACTTGCCCTTTCGGTACATTTGCTTATAGGCATATGCCTTTTGATTTATGCAATGCACCTGCTACCTTTCAAAGATGCATGACTTCTATATTCTTTGATTTTTTGAAAAGATTATTGAGGTTTTCATGGATGATTTCTCCGTTTACGGAACTTCTTTTGATGCTTGCTTAAGCAACCTTGATCAAGTTTTGCAGCGATGTGAAAAACTAACATTGTCTTGAATTGGGAAAAGTGCCACTTTATGGTTAATGAAGGTATTGTATTGGGGCATACAATTTCTGAAAGAGGTATTGAAGTTGATAAAGCTAAAGTAGATGCTATTGAAAAGATGTCATGTCCTAAAGATATCAAAGGTATAAGAAGTTTCCTTAGTCATGTTGGTTTCTATAGGAGATTTATTAAAGACTTCTCCAAAATTTCTAGGCCTCTCACTAATTTCTTACAAAAAGATATTCCTTTTGTTTTTTGATGATGATTGTGTAGAAGCATTTGATATACTTAAGAAAGCCTTGATTTCTGCACCTATTGTTCAGCCACCAGATTGGAATTTACCCTTTGAAATTATGTGTAATGCTAGTGATTATGTTGTTGGTGTTGTTCTAGGACAAAGGGTGGATAAGAAATTAAATGCCATTTAGTATGCTAGTAAAACTCTAGACGTATGCCTTTTGGTTTATGTAATGCACCTGCTACCTTTCAAAGATGTATGACTACTATATTCTATAACTTTTGTGAAAAGATTGTTGAGGTTTTCATGGATGATTTCTTCATGTATGGAACCTCTTTTGAATATTGCTTAAGCAACCTTGATCGAGCTTTTGCAGAGATGTGAAGAAACTTCTTGTCTTGAATTGGGAGAAGTGCCACTTTATGGTTAATGAAGGTATTGTCTTGGGGCATAAAATTTCTGAAAGAGGTATTGGAGTTGATAAAGCTAAAGTTGATGCTATTGAAAAGATGTCGTGTCCCAAGGACATTAAAGGTATAAGAAGTTTCCTTGGCATGCCAGTTTTTATAGGAGGTTCATTAAAGACATCTCAAAAATTTCTAGGCCTCTGACTAATCTCTTACAAAAAGATGTTCCTTTTGTCTTTGATGATGATTGTGTAGAAGCATTTGAAATTTTTAAGAAAGCCTTGATTTCTGCACCTATTGTTCAGCCACCTGATTGGAATTTACCATTTGAAATTATGTGTGATTCTAGTGATTATGTTATAGGTGCTATTCTAGGACAAAGAATTCATAAGAAATTAAATGTTATCCAATATGCTAATAAAACTCTAGATAGTGCCCAGAGAAATTATGCTACTACTGAAAAAGAATTTTAGCAGTTGTATTTGCATGTGATAAGTTCAGACCTTATATTGTTGATTCTAAAGTAACTGTTCACACTGATCATGCTGCTATTAAATATCTTATGTAAAAGAAAGATGCTAAACCGAGACTTATTAGATGGGTTCTCTTGCTACAAGAATTTGATTTGCATATTATTGATAGAAAGGGAGCTGAGAACCCCGTTGCGGACAACTTGTCTAGGTTAGAGAATGTTCTTGATGACCCACTACCTATTGATGATAGATTTCCTGTTGAACAATTAGATGTCATAAATGCTTCTCGTAATGCACCATGGTATGCTAATTATATTGTAGCTAAATTTATACCACCTAGTTTCAAAGATGGAGTAGATGGTGTTATTCGACATTGTGTACCTGAGCAAGAACAGGAACATATCCTACGCAGGTGTCACTCTGAGTCTTACGAAGGACACCACGCTGGAGATAGAATTGCACATAAGGTACTCGAATCCGGTTTCTATTGGCCCACTCTCTTTAAGGATACCCGTAAGTTTGCCTTGTCTTGTGATGAATGCTAGATAATTGGCAATATTAGTAGACGTTAGGAAATGCCTATGAATTGTTCACTTGTTATTGAAATGTTTGATGTTTGGGGCTTTGATTATATGGGACCTTTTCCTTCCTCTAATGGGTATACAAACATTTTAGTTGTTGTTGATTATGTTGCCAAGTGGGTAGAAGCTATTCCAACTAGTAGTGCTGATCATAACACTTCTATTAAGATGCTTAAAGAAGTTATTTTTGTGATGTTTGGAGTCCCTAGATATTTAATGACTGGTGGTGGTTCACATTCTATTCATGGTGCTTTTCGTAAAATGCTCGCTAAATATGATGTCAACCATAGAATTGCATCTCCGTATCATCCTCAGTCTAGTGGTCAAGTAGAATTGAGTAATAGAGAGCTTAAATTAATTTTGCAAAAGACTGTTAACGGATCTAGAAAGAATTGGTCTAAGAAACTTCATGATGCATTATGGTCTTATAGAACTACTTATAAGAATCCTATGGGTATGTCTCCGTATAAAATGGTTTATGGAAAAGCATGTCACTTGCCTCACAAACTAAAGCATAAGACATATTGGGCTATTAAAGAGCTCAATTATGATTTCAAACTTGTTGGTGAGAAGAGGTTATTTGACATTAGCTCACTTGATGAATGTAGAACCCAAGCCTGTGAGAATGCGAAGTTGTTTAAAGAAAAAGTTAAAAGATAGCATGACAAAATGATACAGAAGTGTGAGTTTAATGTAGGTGATCATGTTTTGCTATAGAACTCTCGTTTAAGATTTTTTGTAGGAAAGCTTCTCTCTAAACGGGAAGGTCCTTATATTATCGAGGAGGTCTATCGTTTCAGTGCCATAAAAATTAACAACGCCGAAGGAACAAATCCAAAGGTGGTAAACGGTCGAAGAATCAAACATTACATCTCAGGTACTCCCATAAATGTTGAGACCAATATAATTAATATTGTAACACCAGAGGAGTACATAAGGAACACTTTCCAAAATGTTTCAGACTCCGAAAAGGAATAGGTATGTGGTATGGTAAGTAAACCGACTCCAAAATGTTTCCAATGATATTTTTTCTCCGTTTTGGAATATTTAAAAAATTAGGAAAATTAAAAGTAGTCCAAAAGAGACACGAGGCCACCACAAGCATGGAGGGCGCTCCCTACCCCCTGGGTGCGCTCCCCGTCCTTGTGGCCACCTCGTGTGCCCTCCGGACTCCGTTTTCTTGTACAATACTCCTTTTGGTCGGTAAAAATTTACTATATAATCTCCTAAACGTTTTGACCACTGTACCATGCAAATATCTCCTATTTTTGTTTCGAGCGTTTTCTGCCAGAGTTTTCAAGTCCAGGCTTCATGTTGTCCCCCTCCTCCAACAATGCGGGCGACGATGCGTGGCTAATGAAGATAGAGATGAAGAGAGAAGAACTCGGGAAAATCAACGAGGGTGATAAGATCAAGAAGGCTGCGGAAGATCAAGTTTTGGTAGCAGAAGAAGAAGACATCGTTCAACCTCAGTACAATCATCTTACTCCTACTGAAATTAAAGCTTTCAAGATCATTGGAATAGTTCGTATGCAAAACAAGTACCTCAGTCGTGAAAATGTTATGTTGCAAGAGCATATCTCCGCACTCAAGGGCATTATTGGCAAATTGGAGCATCTCCTACGCTCGATGTGTGACACTACTTCATGAACAACCCCTTCATCACCACCTCCGAGGAAAGAGATCTAAATACATGGGTATGGGCACTCCCCTTGGCAACTGCCAAGCTTGGGGGAGGTGCCCTGGTATCGTATCACCATCACACTTTTACCTTTATCGTTTTTTAGCTCGATCCTTTTGGTTATATCTTGATTTAGTATAATAAAGATTTTAGTATGATCTAGCTTTGAATTTTGCTTTATGTTCCCTCTATGTAATCGGGTCATTGATATATATATATATATATATATAATAAAGAGTTGTTTTGAGTTAAGGGCTTTGCTTTCTTGCTATGATCTTGAGGGAATTAAATAAAAAAAATAAAAGGATCATATATTGATCTTATGGAGAGTAATGACTTCACATATAAAGAGTATGATGAATAAAAGTTGTTGAGAGTTGAGAAACATAGTTTCGGTCATTGTTGCAATTAATAGGAATTACCAAATAAAGAGAGGCTTCACATATAAATATACTATCACTACTGGAATCAGGATCTTTGCCGTCAGCCAGCTCTTTGCCATCTGCTAGCTGATGGCAAAGAATTTCTTTGCCATGAGCTTAAATATAGCTGATGGCAAAGAAAGAGCGGACGGCAAAGAAGTTTTTTGCAGTCAGCCTGCTCTTTGCCGTCTGCTAGCTGACGGCATAGAATATTTGTCGTCCGCTAGCAGACGGCAAAGATGGTGGGTGGCGGACTGTAAGGATGACCTAACGGCCAGTTTCTTTGCCGTCAGCTAGCGGACGACAAAGATTCTTTGCCATCAGCCAGCAGAAGGCAAAGAAACTGGTCGTTTTAACGACAGTTTCCCCTCGGCCCCACCCCACCAGGTGCCGGCGCCCCACCCCTCTCTCTCCCAACCCTCACCTCACCCATGGCGTCGCCCCCACCCCCACCCCGCCCCCGCCCCCGCCGCCACCCCCACCCTGACCCCCCGACCCCGCCTCCCTACACCGCCATCGCCTCCTCGTCGCCTCCTCGCCCCTCCTTCGCCCCCGCGCATCGCTGCCTGAGGCCTCTGCCTCGCCTCACCGACATCGTCGCTGAACACGGCCTCTTCATCGCGTTCTCGCCTTCCCGTCGTTGGCCACCGCCGCCCCGAGCTCCAGCCCCTCCAATGCCGCACCAGACCCTGACGCCGTCATCGTCGACCCTCCGGCCCAACCCCTCCCCCGAGAAGGACGCCCAACCCCCTCTTCCTCTGACCCTGACCGTGGGCGTCCCCAACACCCAGGTGCGCCACCCCTCCCTCTTCCCTCCCTCTTCTATCTCTCTCTGTTTAGGTTTCGGTTTAGGTTTACTTTCTGTTTGTTTAGGTTTAGCCGATAGGAGGAAGAAGAAGATGATGAAAATTGACATTTAGTTTAGCTTTACTTTTTGTTTCATGTAGCCTTAGCTACACATACAAATACTCAGTTATGGTCAATAACTGAAGAAAACAACAGTTGGGTCCCTTTGCAGTTTCCTTGTTAAATCTCAAACTGTAGGCAACTAGTAATGCGTACTTGATAATATTAAAGAGGAATTAATACAGGTCATTTGCCACTGGCAGGAGCTCATAATCTCAACAACCAGATCATTTAGCTTGTGTTTCTATGATGGATAGATTACCTGGAAGGAAATTTATCGCAGCAGTGTGCGTTAGAGCTTAGCTAAAGTTCGTTGTAGTAGAGACTATTTTTATCTGCGTGGCATATCTATTAGTTACTAAATCATAATCTTAACATAGTGATACATCTGATTATCTGACCAACACCATTTAGCATACATGCTTCTTTCTCATTTTGAAGTGCCTCATTGGACTTCTGAAGCTGACCATTTAGCATACAGTTTTCAGCTACAACATTATCTAGTTCCCATTTGCACTCCCTATCTTTTTCCTCAGCATTCTTCTCCCCCTTTATCATCCTTGATAGGGCTTCACAGATCTCATTATCCATCTAAAAATTGCCAACATTCATATAAATACATTAGGTCTAGGGTTTATTTTTGGTACTTTAGATTAGGTACCAGAGTGCTGGACGACACTGTTTTTACCTGAGCCTCCAATATAGGTTGGGCCTTCAAGGGCATTTTCTCTACAATATCTTGTTTTCCGGCATTGCGTGGGTGGTCTTGCTTCCATACCCATGGCTTCTTAGGATTATACGACAACCAAAGGCCTTGGCGCGCAGCTCTCGCTTCCTCCTTCCACTTCACGTGCAGTTAGTCATATTTTAAGTAGAATTAAAATAGAAACTATACATTTGCAATTTAATTGGCCACCCATGGCATTAGATAGCCTGTAAGTTTGGTAATGGATGTATTATGTAACACTTGTCTTAATTAAATACAAGTTTGAGTTTTGAGGGGGCAAATTTCGTACTTGCCCAAGTTCAAATAAATTGTCATAACTTTGGAATACCATGTGAAGCCCCTCTCCAGCATTTTCTCCTACTGAATGTAGACACCAACCATTATCAATCTTACCATAACCATGCAAAATGAAATGTTACCCAAGAGAAACTCAATGTCGGCTCGCTATTGGCGTCAAGTCTTTTTGTCGATCACTTCAATTAAAATTGCTTGTAATTTAGTGCAATGGCAATAAATCTTGTGCTTAGCTCTAGTATGTCAACCTAGAGCCACCTAAAATATTCTCTGTTTTTTAGATTACTATGCTCTATTTTTCAACATTTTCAGTTTTCTTCATGTCTAAAAAATCCCTAGTTTTGAAGGGTGCCAATTGCCATTGCCAACTAAACTATGAAATTAATTAAGTGATGTTGATGTTGTGGAGCACAAGTGCATTGCTTTTTTTCTCAGTTTTCTTTCATGTCTAAAAAAATTGGCGTTTTTCCAACTATTGCCAACTAACCTACCAAATTAATTAATTATAGTTGATTATTTTATTCTGCTTATCAGAGATGGGGGAGGCCACCACCGCAGGCTACGCTCTGCCACACCGGAGTACGATTTGGAAGGTTTCGAGTTATTCACGATCATACTTGAGAATTCCTCCAAGAGGTAGGTATATAAACGGAGAGATCTCCCCTTCACCCATCTCTTTATCATAACTCTGTTGTTTGCTACGTCACTCCTTGACCCACACTGCAGAGGCGGCCTGACAATTTTATTTAGATTCTAGACGGCCATCGGCCAAAGAATGTGAAGCTGCGACTGGCCGGTACCGGGCCTCGCAGGCTTTGGGACATGGAGGTGGCGATCAGGAATGACCACATGAACCTGTGTCATGGCTAGGAGCAGTTCGTCCGTGCCTACGACCTGAGGCACTGGTACTTCCTTGTCGTCAGGTATGAGGGCGACGCCATGCTCACCGTGAAGGTGTTCAACACAACTATGTGCCGCATGCGCTACGAGGACGACGATGATGCCAGTACGCTCTGCCTCTTCTTCCTCTCCATTTCCTTTGTCTCACACTGATTGCTGAAAAAACTTTGTTGCATTTGGTCAGGCATCAGAGCAGCGGTAGCGACTCTGGCTACAGCAAAATCAGTAGCGAGTCTGGCTACAGTGAAAGCAACAGTGAGGATGATCCGGAATGGAGCGGGAAAGAACAGGAGCAGAGTGGGGATGAGGAGGTGCAGCCTATTCTGTTTGACAATGACCTTGCAATGGTGGTGGCTGACGATGGCCAAGCGTTGGTGGTGGCTCACGATGGGCAAGAGATGGTGGTGGCTGAGGATGACCTAGTGATGGCGCTGCCTGAAGATGGCCGCGTGATGGTGGTGGTGCCTGACAATGACCTCGCGATGGTGCTGGCGCCGGCGATTCCACAGCCGTGCGACATGACCATGCCAATTGTGGTAGAAGAGTACATCCCACCGCCTCGCCGCTCTAAGCGCATCAGGATGATGAACAAGAAGGAGAAGAAGGAGGAGTGAACTATGTTAGGTATGTCAGATCTCCAAAATGATCTATACTTAGCTTTGTTTCCTCCGAAATGACCTAAGTTAGCTCTACTATGCTAAGTTATCTCTAATATGCTTAGTTACCTAGGTTTGCTGAATAAAGACCTAAACTTAGCTTACTTCTGTCAAAAATGGCATAATATTCTTAGTTAACTCAAAAATGGCATAATTAGTTAAGTTAGCTCCAAAATGACCCATTTTACCTAGGTTAGCTCCAATATGATCCATTTTACCTAGGTTAGCTCTAAAATGACCAAGTTTACCTAGGTTAGCTCCAAAATGATCCATTTTACCTACGTTAGCTCAAAAATGGCATAATTACTTATGTTAGCACAAAAATGACCTATACTTACCTTATTTTCCTCCAAATTGACATAATAAGCTTAGTTAGCAAAAAATGGCATAATTACCTATGTAAGCTCTAAAATGACACAAAGAAGCAATAAGAAGAAGAAAAACAAGGAAGGGGAGAAAAAGAAAGAATAGAAGAAGAAAGAGAAGAAAAAGAAAGAATAAAAGAAGAAGAATGAGAAGGAAAAGGGTAAAAATGTTCTTCTTCTTCTAGTCTTCTTATTCTTCTTCTAGTCTTCTTCTTCTTCTTCTTCTAGTCTTCTTATTCTTCTTATTCTTCTTCTCCAAAATGACCTAAGTTAGCTCTAATATGCTTAGTTACCTAGGTTAGCTCAATAATGACGTATACTTAACTAGCTGCTTTATATCAAAAATGGCATAATATGCTTAGTTCACTCCAAAATGGCATAATTAGCTAGGTTAGCTCCATTTTACCTAAGTATGCTTACTTCTTCTTCTTCTTCATTTTCTTCTTCTTCTAGTCTTCCTCTTCTAACTTTCTTGTTTCCCATTTTGCATATTTCATTTACTTCACGGAAGCTTGCATGGATGGAGTACTTATTTTCCCTTTCTGCTTTTCTTTTGTATCGATGAACAATGTGGAACTTGTTATATGGATGGATGGATAGGTGTTGGATGAACAATGTGAAACTATTGTAATATGTATGGCTGGAGCTACGTGTTGGTTATGTATGTATGATCAAACTTGTGTGTTGGATATGTCATATGTCTGCTGTGAAATTTGTGCGTTGAAATTGAATGAATTTAAGAAAAAACAGAAAAACAGGGGCTATACAGGCTCTTTGCTGTCAGCTGGTAGACGGCAAAGATCTTTCCCATCAGCCAGCAGACGGCGAAGCTGCCATGTGGCAGCTACCTGTGCAACCTGGGGGCACTGGCTGGACTATTTGGTTACTTTGTCGTCTGCTGGCGGATGACAAAGACCATTGCACCTTTGCCGTTAGCCAGCAGACAGAAAAGCGCACCGTTAACCCCCTAACGGACCTAACCTACCACGTGTGTCGTCCAGGCTCTTTGCCGTCTGCTAGCAGACGGCAAAGACCGTTTCATCTTTGTCGTCCGCTAGCAAACGACAAAGAGCCCTTCGCCATAGCCTATTCAACCGGACCTGTTGCCGTCTGCTGGCGGACGGCAAAGGCCTTTGCCGTCCGCCAGGCATGCCTTTGCTGTCAGCCATGGCAGATGGCAAAGTGCCTGATTCCTATAGTGTATCTTGGAAATCTTTTGTAATTGTGAGCACTCATTAAAATATGACTTTCTAAAAAGTTGATGTTGGACAAGGAAGACAACATAATAGGTTATGTTTTCTTGTATCCGAATAGAAGTTATATTGTCATGGATCATCCAGCATGTTGACCTTACTTTCCCTCTCATGCTAGACAAATTCCTTGCACCAAGTAGAGATACTAATTGTGCTTCCAAACATCCCTTAAACGATGTTATGATAAATTGCAATTGCTTCAATGACTCAGATCATAGTTTGTTAGTTTTTAATGAATTAGGTTTCTGATTCATACTTTACTTTGTGAATGAATTGGTACTTTAGCATAAGAAATTACATGACAATATATGTTGTTGTCCTAAAGAAGATCATGATGCCCTCATGTCCGTATTTTATTTTATCGACACCTCTATCCCTAAAGTTGTGGAAATATTTTTTCGATATTGGCTTTCGCTTGAGGACAAGCGAGTTCTAAGCTTGGGGCAGTTGATACATCCATTTTTCATCATGCTTTTATATCAATATTAATTGCATCGTGGGCTGTTATTACACATTATATCACAATACTTATGCCTTTTCTCTCTTATTTTATAAGGTTTACACGAAGAGGGGGAATGCCAGCAACTGGAAGTCTGGACTAGAAAAGGAGCACATATTAGAGACCTATTTTGCACAACTCCAAAAGTCTTGAAACTTCACGGAGCATGTTTTTGGAATATAAAAAAATATTGGGCGAAGAAAGTACCAAAGGGCGTGCCCTACCCCCTGGGCGCACCCCCCGTCCTTGTGCGCCCACTGGCAAGCCTCCGGTGCCCATGTTTGGCTATATGGTGTGTTTTGACGTGGAAAAAAATCAAAAGGAAACTTTTAGGACGAAGCGCCGCTATCTCGAGGTGGAACATGGGCAGAACCAATCTAGGGTCCGACAGAGTGCTCTGCCGGGGAAACAGCCCTCCAGGAAGGGGAAATCAAAGCCATCATCATCACCAACGATCCTCCCATCGAAAGGGGGTCAATCTCCATCAACATCTTCACCAGCACCATCTCCTCTCAAACCCTAGTTCATCTCTTGTATTCGATATTGGTCCCAAAACCTCATACTGGTACTTGTGGGTTGCTAGCTGTTTTGATTACTCCTTGTAGTCAACGCTAGTTGGTTTATACGGTGGAAGATTATATTTTTAGATTCTTAATGATAATTAATACTCCTTTGATCTTGATCATAAATATGTCTTGTGAGTATTTACGTTTGTTCCTGAGGACATGGGAGAAGTCTTGTTATAAGTAATCATTTGAATTTGGTATTCATTTGATATTTTGATGAGATGTATGTTGTCTCTCCTCTAGTGGTGCTAAGTAAATGTCGACTACATGACAGTTCTCCATTATTTGGGTCTGATACATCTCCAATTTATCTATAATTTATGAAGTATTCATGCCATGTTTACAACAATTTTACATGGTTTTGGTATGATTTGCACGGAACCAACCCGGACTGATGCTGTTTTCAGCAGAACTACAATGGTGTTGTTTTTTGTGCTGAAATGAAAGTTCTCCAAATGAGCTAAAACTTTTTGAAGGTTTTTTGGAACAAAAGAGACCCCCGAAGCTTCTTGGGAGGGCCAGAAGAGCCACGAGGAGGGCACAACCCACCAGGGCACGCCTGGTGGGCCTGCCTTGCCCCGGTGGGTTGTGCTCACCTCGAGGCCCATCTTAGCGTGAAACCAATGCCAAAAAATCCTATAAATAGAGAAACCATCAGGGGTTAACCTAGATCAGAAGTTTTGCCGCTGCAGGGCTCTGTAGCCATCAAAAACCAATCTAGACCCAGTTCTGGCACCCTGCCAGAGGGGAGAATCATCTCCGGTGGCCATCTTCATCATCCCGGCGGCCACCATGATGAGGAGGGAGTAGTCCACCCTCGGGGATGAGGGTTTGTACCAGTAGCTATGTGTTTAATCTCTCTCTCTCATGTTCTTGAGATGTCACGATCTGGATGTATCACGGGCTTTGTTAATATTGTCGGATCATATGGTGTTTCCCCTCTCTATCTTGTTGTGATGAATTTAGTTTTTCCCTTTGAGATTTTGTTGTTATCGGATTGAATACTTTTATGGATTTGAGAACACTTGATATATGTATTGCAATTGAATACTTGTGGTGATAATGGGCTGTCGTATTGATTCACTTCATATATATTTTGGCACTCAACTCGCGGATTCCCGAGGTGACATTGGGGTAATCTATGCATAGGGGTTGATGCACGTTCTTGTCTTTGTTTCTCCGGTAGAAATCTTGGGTCACTCTTTGAAGTTCCTTGTGTGGATTGAGTATTATGAATATGAAATTGCGTTGGTGTTATTTTAGTACGAACTCTAGGATAGATTGAATGGAAATAATAGCTTTGTGTTATTTTATTACGAACTCTTGAATAGATCGAACGGAAACAGTAGCTTTGAGGTGGTTTCGTACCCTACAAACAACTTATTCTTATGTTCTCCGCTAGATAGAAACTTTGGAGTGATTCTTCATCGCACTTTGAGGGGTGGTTATATGATCCAATTATATTAGCATTATTGAGAGATTGCACTAGCGAAAGTACGGACCCTAGGCCTCATTTTCAAGCATTGCAATACCGTTTTTGTGCCCGTTTACTATTTGTTACCTTGCTGTTTTTATTTATCCAGATTATAAAAATATATTTCTACCATCAATATTACACTTTTATCACCATCTCTTCGCCGAAGTAGTGCACCTATACAATTTGCCATTGTATTGGTTGTCTTGGGGACACAAGAGATTTCTTGTATTTGGTTGCAGGGTTGTTTGAGAGAGACCATGCATCTTCATTCTACACCTCCCACGGATTGATAAACTTTAGGTCATCCACTTGAGGGAAAATTGCTATTGTCCTACAAAACTCTGCGCTTGGAGGCCCAACATGAGTGTACAATAATAAAGTTGCATAGTAGACATTAAACTCTTTTCTCGCGCCGTTGCCGGGGAGGTTCGAAAAGCGATACTCACTTCCCATCAATGAGGCTCTTTTCTGGCGCTATTTCCAGGGAAGTGAGTTCTTGAAGGTATATCTTTAGATCTTGCAATCGAATCTTTTAGTTTCTTGTTTTATCACTAATTACAAAAAAATGGAATTGAGGTTGCATCATATTATTGATCATCTTTATAATATCTTTCTTGAAAATGATGGTTCGAAATATTGTGCTCAATTGATAGAAGAAGAATTCAATAGAATGTTTGGTATAAATGATGAGCATAATTGCAATGTTGTTAGTATGAATTCTTTAAATATCCATGATGCTAATGATATGCAAAGCCATAAGCTTGGCGATGCTATTTTTGATGAAGATGATATTTTTAGTCCCCCAAGATTTGATGTGCACATTTGTTATAATGGTTGCATGCCTCCTATTTATGATGAATATAATGATGAAAGTGGATTTGGAGAGGTCATGACTTTATTTAGTGATGAATCCACTATTTTGGAAGAGGTTGCAATTGACTATGACAACAAAGTTGCTATTTATGATGATTATGGTGATGACATGTACGCTATAAAGAATAATGATAATCATGAAACTTGTCATCATGATTTTAATTTTCAATCACATGATAGTTACTTTGTTGAGTTTGCTCCCACTACTATTGATGAGAACAAATTTGCTTATGTGGAGAGTAACAAAATTTCTATGATTATGTATCATGAAAATAATGCTTTATGTGATGGTTATATTGTTGAATTCATTCACGATGCCACTAAAAATTATTATGAGGGAGGAACAAATGCTTGTAGGAATTGCAATAATATCAAGTTTCCTCTCTTTATGTTGAAAGTTTTGAAGTTGCACTTGTTTTGCCTTCCTATGCTAGTTGATTCTTGCTCCCATAACTATTTTCTCAAAAAATCCCGATGCATAGGAAGTGGGTTATACTTAAATGTGCCAGTCATATGTTTCATGATGCTCCCATTATGTTTCAATTCTTATCTTCTATATGAGCATCATTGAAATCATCATGCCTAGCTAAAAAGGCATTAAAGAAAAGCGCTTATTCGGAGACAGCCAAACAATTTTACCTACTATTTTTGTGTGTTCACATGATTAGGCTACTGTATTAATCATGTTTTATTGCTTTCGTTTCAATAAAGTGCCAAGTAAGACCTTTGGGATGGCTTACGGTGATAGTTGATTTGATTTTGCTGAAAACAGAAACTTTTGCGCTCAGGAAAAAAATTCTCGTTTTTAACATAAGCGTGATAAAATGCTGATTCTTTTTGCACAAGATTAATACACAAATTAACCAGGTTTTCCTCATTTTTCAGAATTTTTGGAGTAGCAGAAGTATGGTAGAGTATAGATTATTACAGGCTGTTCTGTTTTTATAGATTCTGTTTTCAATGCATAGTTTGCTTGTTTTATAATTTCTATGGCTTATATTGCTCAATATAAATTGTGGTAATAATATTCTAAAGTAGGCACTTTGTGGAAAGAATTATGAATCTTGTCTTTGATAGTACCAAAGTGAAACGGTTTGCTCTTTGTCATACTAACCTATCTCACGAAGTTCCGTTAAGTTTTGTGTGATTGAAGTTTTCAAGTTTTGGGTGAGATATCGATATGAGGGGAATAAGGAATGACAAGACCCTAAGCTTGGGGATTTCCAAGGCACCCCAAGGTAATATTCAAGGAATATCCAAGCAACTAAGCTTGGGGATGCCCTGGAAGGCATCCCCTTTTTCGTCTCCAACATTATCGGTAGCCTCACTTGGAGCTATGTTTTCATTCGTCACATGATATGTGTTTTGCTTGGAGCATCAATTTATTTTTTTAGGATTTTCTTGATGTTATTTATAATAAAGTTTTGCATCTTTTCTTTCAATAAAAGTGGCATTGATAGCCTTTACTATGTTATTTTACAAGTCTACATGTTGCTGTTTGAAAACAAAAAGTTTACCGATGTTGCAAAAATTCCCTAGAAAAGTCAGAATGTGATAACGTGTTGAAACTTTTTGAAAAATAAGATCTGATAAAATTTCTATAGTGTGGTAAATTTTCATAATCTTGGGAGTTTAAGAAGTATTGATACTCTTGCATTCTTTATAGACTGTACTGTTTTGGCAGATTGCAGTTATGTTTGCTTGTTTAATGATTCTATTTGAGGATATGAGTATTAAATATGCAGATGCATTTAGTGTGCAATGTTGAATAATAATTTTAGTGATTTGCTATGGTAGAGAATGATAAGGTTTTTGCATTGGTTTATACTAACTTATCTCATGAGTTCTTGTTGAGTTTTGTGTGGATGAAGCTTTTGAGATTTAGGTAAACTGTGATATGAGAAGAATTAAGGAGACACAAAAGCTCAAGCTTGGGGATGCCCAAGGCATCCCAAGATAATATTTCAAGAATTCTTAAGCATCTAAGCTTGGGGATGCCCCGGTAGGCATCCCACCTTTCTTCTTCAACAATTATCGGTTAGTATCGGTTGAGCCTAAGTTTTTGCTTCCTCACATGATGTGTGATATTATTAGAATGTCATTTTATTTTGTTTTTTCTTGAAGTTTTAATAAAATACTTAGATCAGGAAGTTTTTGAGTAAGAGAGAGTCCTCAAAGAGATACCTATTTACTTCACTATTCGCTTGATCTTCACTTATATCTTTTTTGGGTGTAGCTTGTCATTTGCTCTAGTGCTTCACTTATATCTTTTTGAGCATGGTGTGCTTTAGTGTTTTTGAAGAAATTCTCTCTTGCTTCACTTAAATTAATTTGAGATAAAGAAATATTATGCTCATGATCTTCACTTATATATGTTTTAGCTTATCAAAAGCAATACATGAAAATTAGTTCCAAAGTGATAGATATCCAAAAAGGATATAATAAAAACTTTCATGAAGATCATTGGACAAAATAAACTTGATTCCTCATAATAGTTTTGAGATATGATGATGTGATATGTGAGTCATGTTGATGAGTAATTATGCTTTAGTAAGAATATTGGTTTTAAGGTTTGTGATTCCTATGCAAGTGTTAATTATGGTGCATTATTCAGTGTTAATTATGCTCAATGCTCACTTATGAGATTATTCGTTTCTTAGTTGGTCGCTTCTCAATCTTTTGCTAGCCTTCATTTTGCACTAAGTATGATCACTACTTGTGCAGCCAAAATCATTTAAACCAATTTTGCCACATGAGTCCACTATACCTACCTATATGTGGTATTCTTTTGTTGCTCTAAGCAAATTTGTATGTGCCATTTCTAATTTTCAAAATAAAATTTTCTTTTTGTGTGCTCGTACTGCTCGCGAGGCGGTGAGGGGTGGCCAATATTTTCCATGCTAGATGTGTTATTCTCATGATGGGTGTTTATTCACTTGTCATTGCACGAGAGTAAGGAAAAGGTATTAGGGGTGCCCAGTCCCGAAATGAAAAAAAAATTTACTTTATGTTGTCAAATATTAAATTCCTTGGAAAGTGTCGGTATGGAGGGCACCTGTGGATACGGTTAGCCATGGAAAGTGAAACTATGGTGTTAAAAGGAATAAACTTTATATTCTGTTTGGGAACCGCCTATGATATATCTAGCATGGAAAGTGTTGGGAGCTCTAAGTCGTTTTCGTTGGTGGGAAAAGTATGCCTCTCAAAATGTTTTTATCTCTCAATTTTCGCTTTGAGCTCTAGCACCTCTACAAATCCCTACTTCCCTCCGCGAAGCGCCTTTCTTTTACTTTATGCAATTCTTATTTTTAATTTGAGTCTCTAGCTTCTCTTATAAAGCACCAACTAGGGGCACTATGATGGTACTTGAGCATTGGGTGTAGTTAATATGCGAGTGTGTTTCATGAATGGATCAATGATTGAGCATGATGGGCTAGGGATAACTTATTTTAGCGTTGATATTTTGAAATACATGGTTGCTTGTTGGTATGATTGAGTATGAAAGTCCTCATGTCAAAACTAGACTACTGCTTTGAACCATATAAAAGTCCAAATGTCCATGCTCAAAAGAAAAGAATATGTGATGAATATGATAGGTAGCTTTCCACAACAAATATTCCATTTTCAATTGCTACTTTATCATGATAAGTTTTATGAGAAAGAGTTGTTATTATGATGCTAGGAAAAGTGATTGAAATTATCATTGATCAAACTTGTGCACTATGCTAGCATTCACACTTCATAAATTATTTCTTTTATCATTTACCTACTCGAGGACGAGTAGGAATTAAGCATGGGGATGTTGATACATCTCCAGCGTATCTATAATTTATGAAGTATGCATGCCATGTTTACAACAATTTTATATGGTTTTGGTATGATTTGCATGGAACTAACCCAGACTGACGTTGTTTTCAGCAGAACTACCATGGTGTTCTTTTTTGCGCAAAAATGAAAGTTCTCCAAATGAGCTAAAACTTTTTAACAATTTTTTTGGAACAAAAGAGACCCTCGAAGCTTCTTGGGGGTCTATAAAAGACAAGAGGAGGGCACAACCCACCAGGGCACGCTTGGTGGTCCTGGCATGCCCCGGTGGGTTGTGCTCACCTCGAGGCCCATCTTAGCGTGAAACCAACGCCAGAAAATCCTATAAATAGAAAAACCATTAGGGGTTAACCTAGATCAGAAGTTCCGCTGCCGCAAGGCTCTGTAGCCACCGAAAAACAATCTAGACCCAATTCCGGCACCCTGTTGGAGGGGGGAATCATCTCTAGTGTCCATCTTCATCATCCCGGCGGCCATCACGATGAGGAGGGAGTAGTCCACCCTCGGGGATGAGGGTTTGTACCAGTAACTATGTGTTTAATCTCTCTCTCGTGTTCTTGAGATGTCACGATCTGGATTTATCATGGGATGTGTTAATATAGTCGGATCATATGGTGTTTTCCCCTCTCTATCTTGTTGTGATGAATTGAGTTTTTCCCTTTGAGATTTCGTTGTTACCGGATTGATACTTTTATGGATTTGAGAACACTTGATATATGTCTTGCAATTGAATACTCGTGGTGACAATGGGGAATCGTATTGATTCACTTGATATATGTTTTGGCACTCAACTCGCGGATTCCCGAGGTGACATTGGGGTAATCTATGCATAGGGGTTGATGCACGTTCTTGTCTTTCTTTCTTCGGTAGAAATTTTGGGCCACTCTTTGAAGTTCTTTGTGTTGGATTGAGTATCATGAATATGAATTTGCTTTGGTGTTATTTTAGTACGAACTCTAAGATAGATCGAATGGAAAGAATAGCTTTGTGTTATTTTAGTACGAACTCATGAATAGATCAAACGGAAAGAATAGCTTTGAGGTGGTTTCGTACCCTACAAACAATTTATTCTTATGTTCTCCGCTAGATAGCAACTTTGTAGTGATTCTTCATCGCACTTTGAGGGGTGGTTATATCCAATTATATTAGCATTGTTGAGAGATTGCACAAGCGAAAGTACGGACCCTAGGCCTCATTTTCAAGCATTGCAATACCATATTTGTGCCTGTTTACTATTTGCTACCTTGCTGTTTTTATTTATCCATATTATAAAAATATATTTCTACCATCAATATTACACTTTTATCACCATCTCTTCGCCGAACTAGTGCACCTATACAATTTGCCATTGTATTGGGGGTGTTGGGGACACAAGAGATTTCTTGTATTTGGTTACAGGGTTGTTTGAGAGAGACCATATTCATCCTACACCTCTCATGGATTGATAAACCTTAGGTCAACCACTTGTGGGAAAATTGCTACTGTCCTACAGAACTCTGCGCTTGGAGGCCCAACACGAGTCTACAAGAATAAAGTTGTGTGGTAGACATCGGGGCCTAGGGGAAGGCATTGGGAAGTAATAAGTAGATGATGGTTTGCTAGAGTGACAGAAGCTTAAACCCTAGTTTATGTGTTGCTTCGTAAGGGGACGATTTGGATCCATATGTTTCATGCTATGGTTAGGTTTACCTTAATTCTTCTTTTGTAGTCGCGGGTGCTTACAAGAGGGGTTAATCATAAGTGGGAGGATTGTCCAAGGAAGGGCAACACCGAAGCACCGGTCTACCCACATGTAAAATTATCAAAGGAACGAACGTGAATCATATGAGGATGATGAAAACTAACTTGACAATAATTCCCATGTGTCCTCGGGAGCTCTTTGCTTTATATAAGAGTTTGTCCAGGCTTGTCCTTTGTTACAAAAAGGATTGGGCCACCTTGCTGCACCTTAGTTACTTTATTTACTTGTTACCTGTTACGATTTATCTTATCACAAAACCATATGTTACCGATAATTTCAGTGCTTGCAGAGAATACCTTGCTGAACAACGCTTGTCATTTCCTTCTGCTCCTCGTTGGGTTCGACACTCTTACTTATCGAACGGACTACGATTCCCTATACTTTTGGGTCATCACGGTGTACTGGGATGTGCAATGAATCAAGAGTGACATGTATGAAAGAATTATGAACGGTGGCTTTGCCACAAATACGATGTCAACTACATGATCATGCAAAGCAATATGACAATGATGATGTGTGTCATAATAAACGGAACGGTGGAAAGTTGCGTGGCAATATATCTCAGAATGGCTATGGAAATGCCATAATGGGTAGGTATGGTGGCTGCTTTGAGGAAGGTATATGGTGGGTTTATGGTACCGGTGAAAGTTGCGCGGTACTAGACAGGCTAGCAATGGTGGAAGGGTGAGAGTGCGCATAATCCATGGACTCAACATTAGCCATAAAGAACTCACATACTTATTGCAAACATCTATTATTTATCGAAATGAAATACTACGTGAATGTCCTAGGGGGTCGATTGGTAGGAAAAGACCATCGCTCGTCCCCGACCACCACAAATAAGGAAGACAATCAATAAATAAATCATGCTCCCACTTCATCACATAATGGCTCACCATACGTGCATGCTACGGGAATCACAAACTTTAAGACAAGTATTTCTGTAATTCACAATTACTTACTAGCATGACTCTAATATCACCATCTTCATATCTCAAAACCATCATAAGGAATCAAACTGCTCATAGTATTCAATGCACTTTATATGAAAGTTTTTATTATATCCCTCTTTGATACCTATGATATTAGGACTAAATTTATAACCAAAGTAAATTACCATGTTCTTTAAATAATTTCAAAATAATATAAGTGAAGCATGAGAGTTCATCAACTTATATAAAATAAAACCACCACCATGCTCTAAAAAGATATAAGTGAAGCACTAGAGGAAAATTGCCTTGCTCAAAAGATATAAATGAAGCAAATAAAGTATTCTAATAAATCATGATCCATGCATGTCTCTCCCAAAAGGTGTGTATAGCAAGGATGACTGTGGAAAACTAAAAATCAAAGACTCAAATCATACAAGACGCTCCAAGAAAAACACATATCATGTGGTGAATAAAAATATAGCCTCAAGTAAAGTTACCGATAGATGAAGACAAAAGAAGGGATGCCTTCCGGGGCATCACCAAGCTTAGGCTCTTGGTTGTCCTTGAATATTACCATGGGGTGCCTTGGGCATCCCCAAGCTTAGGCTCTTTCCACTCCTTATTCCATAATCCATAAAATGCTTACCCAAGACTTCAAAACTTCACAACACAAAACTCAACAGAAAATCTCATGAGCTCCATTAGTCTAAGAAAATAAATCACCACTTTTGGTACTATTGTGAACTCATTCTGTATTTATATTGGTGTAATATCTACTATATTCCAACTTTTCCAAGGTTCATACTGATACATCTCCAACATATCTATAATTTTTTATTGTTCCATGTTGTTATATGATCAATCTTGGATGTTTTATAATCATTTTGTATCACTTTTTTGGTACTAACCTATTGGCATAGTGCCAAGTGCCAGTTGTTGTTTTTGCAATTTTTTTACATCGCAGATAATCAATACCAAATAGAGTCCAAATGCACTGAAACTTTTTGTGGATTTTTTGGGACCAGAAGACACCCAATGAGCCGGAGAAGCGTCAGGGGGGTTCTCCGAGGGGAGCACAACCCACCAGGGCGCGCTTGGGGGCCAGGCGCACCCTAGTGGGTTGTGCCCACCTCGGGTGCCCCTCGGACCGCCTCTTTGCTCTATAAATACCCCCAACATTCCAGAAACCCTAGGTGAGTCGGCAAAAATCAATTCCAGCCGACGCTGAGTCCAGAACCACCAGATTCAATCTAGACACCATCACGGAGGGGTTCACCACTTCCATTGGTGCCTCTTTGATGATGCGTGAGTAGTTCTTTTTAGACCTTCGGGTCCGTAGTTAGTAGCTAGATGGCTTCCTATCTCTTGTTTTATTCTCAATACAATGGTCTCTTGGAGATCCATATGATGTAACTCTTTTG
Source organism: Triticum monococcum (assembly GCA_034509565.1). Taxonomy (NCBI): domain Eukaryota; kingdom Viridiplantae; phylum Streptophyta; class Magnoliopsida; order Poales; family Poaceae; genus Triticum; species Triticum monococcum. The sequence goes on from CM067847.1 coordinate 579,475,807, forward strand.
TGGTGTGTTTGTTGGGATCCGATGAACTTTGAGTTTATGATCAGATCTATCTCTTTTTATCCATGAAAGTTATTTGAGGTTCTTTGATCTCTTATATGCATGATTGCTTATAGCCTCGTATTTCTTCTCCGATATTTTGGTTTTGTTTGGATAACTTGATCTATTTATCTTGCAATGGGAAGAGGTGCTTTGTAGTGGGTTCGATCTTACGTTGGTTGATCCCAGTTACAGAAGGGGAACCGACACATATGTATTGTTTCTACTAAGGATAAAATGATGGGGTCTATTTCTACATAAATATATCTTGTCTACATCATGTCCTCGACCTTATTGCATTACTCCGTTTCTCCATGAACTTAATACACTAGATGCATGCTGGATTGATTGCATTATTCCTTTTGACAGATGTCATGTCCCATCTTAATACCTTCGTAGAATTATGCGATATGCAAAATAAAAAAGATGCGGACATGATATTGTGAAGATGAAATTATTTCCGTTTTCTTTCTGTGATTCTGCAAAAAAAATGGTTTTCTTATTTGCCTTGCAATAGTATTGATTCTTGGAATAAGTGCAAAGATGCTTTTATCACTAAGTATTTTCTGCCTGCAAAAATTATTTCCTTAGAACCCAGATCATGAATTTCAAGCAACTTGAACATGAGCATGTTGCACAATCTTGGGAAAGGATGAAAATGATGCTAAGGAATTGCCCAACTCATGGGTTAAATCTTTGGATGATCATACAAAAATTTTATGCGGGGTTGAATTTTTTTTTGTAATCTTTTAGATTCCGCCACGGATGGTAATTTTATGGAAATTACTTTGGGTGAAGCCACCAAATTGCTTGATAATATTATGTCAAATTATTCACAATGGCATACCGAATGAGCTCCTACTAGTAAAAAAGTTAATTCAGTTGAAGATATTTCTTCTTTGATTGAAAAAGTTGATGCTCTTATGAAATTGGTTGCTAGTAAAAGTTCTCCTATTGATTTCAATGATATGCCATTTCCTACTTTGATTGAGCAAAATAGCGATACCATAGATGTGGATTTTATCTCGTGAAACAATTTCAATAACAATGCTTATAGAGGTAATTTTACTCCTAGGCCTCTTCCTAGTAATTCCTCTAATAATTATGGTAATTCATATGGAAATCCTTCTTATAATAATAATAGGAACACCTCTGGTCTTGAGAATAATATTAAATAATTTATCAACACACAAAAAGCTTTCAACACTACCATAGAAGGAAAGTTGAATAAGATTGATGATTTGTCTAGAAGTGTTGATAGAATTTCTCATGATGTGGAAAATCTCAAGATGAAAATTTTTGTGCCTAAGGTTGAGGAATCAATTAAATCTCTTTATGTTTATGTGGATGAAAGTAAGAAAAGAACCACTATGCTTAGAGCTAAAAGAGAATTTTTAGAAAAAAATGTTTTCTAGTGATTACTTTGGTAAAAGTGACGACGATCTTAAAATGATTGGTGGTTCTTCTATTGATTACTTTTTTTGTAAAGTAGATATTAATGAAAAAGGGACTGGAGAAGAGTCAACTTTGGTTAAAAGGCGTCCCAATATTTCAGAGGGTGAAAATCTTGTTGAGAAAATTGATAAAAGTGGGTTTGAAGAGGTCAAAACTTTAGCTAGTGATGTGGCCACTCTTTTGCATTACAAAGACTTTATTTATGATAGTTGCTCTTTGATTGATCGTATTTCTTTGTTGCAATCCATGATAAATTCACCCCATGCTTATGAACAAAATAAAGCTTTTACTAAGCATATTGTTGATGCTATGATGAAAGCTTTAGAAGAAAAATTGGAATTAGAAGTTTTAATTCCTAGAAAATTGCATGATGAATGGGAACCTACTATAAAAGTCAAGACTAAAAATTATTAGTGTTTTGCTTTGTGTGACTTGGGTTTTAGTGTTTCTACGATTCCGAAATCTTTATGTGATGTGCTTGGTCTTACCTATATTGAAGAATGTTTTTTTAAATTTGCACTTGGCGGATTCCACTATTAAAAATCCTATGGGAAGAATTAATGATGTTCTTATTCTTACAAATAGGAATTATGTGCCCATATATTTTATTGTTCTTGATATTGATTGCAATCCATCTTGTCCAATTATTCTTGGTAGACCGTTTTTACGCACTATCGGTGCCGTGATTGATATGAAAGAGGGCAATATTAAGTTCCAATTTCCTTTGAGGAAGGGTATGGAACACTTCCGTAGAACAATAATTAGGCCACCATATGAATCAATAATGTGGGAATCTTATGGATCTAGAACCAAAGATGACAAAACTTAGATCCTTGCTTTATGCCTAGCTAAGGGCGTAAAACTACATCGCTCGTCGGGGGGCAGCCCAATGAATAAAATTTATTTTTTGCTTTTCTCTTTCTGTTCTTGAGTGTTAGCACAATTATGCTACTGTTATGATTGTGTATTTTGTGTTTTAGTTTGTGTTTCTTCCAAGTAAAGCCTTTAGGATCTTCTTGGGTGGTAGTTGTTTGATCTTGCTGAAAAGACAGAAACTTTTGCGCTCGCGAAAATAATTTACATTTTTAACCAGAGAGAGATAAAATACCAATTCCTTTCGCAGTAGATTAATATACAAATTTCCCAGTCCGTCCTAATTTTTCAGAGTATTTGGAGTTACAGAAGTATTCGAAATATCCAGATTTCTACAAAATGTTCTGTTTTTTGACAGATTCTATTTTCTTTGCGTTGTGTGCTTGTTTTGATGATTCTATGGTTTTCTTTGATGAGCTTTTGCCATAGAAAAGTTGGAATACAGTAGATATAGTGCAATAATAAAATATGAATTGGTTTACTACAACACTTATAGTAGTGATTTGTTTTCTTATACTAACGGATCTCACGAAGGCTTTTGTGGAGTTTGTGTGATTGAAGTTTTCAAGTTTTGGGTTATCTTACGATGGATGAAGGAATAAGGAGTAAGAAGAGCCTAAGATTGGGGATGCCTCGACATCACAAGCTATTATCCAAAAGAGAGGAAGCAACTAATCTTGGGGATGCCCCCGAGTGGCATCCCCTCTTTCTTCTAACAACCATTGGTATTTCACTCGAAGCTATATTTTTATTCCTCACATACTATGTGTTTTGCTTGGAGCGTCTTGTATGATATGAGTCTTTGCTTGTTTCATTTTGTGTTTTTAGTCTTGATCCCTTGCTGGACACACCTATTTGAGAGATCCAAAATTATGTCATGACTTGTTAAAATTTCTCTCTATGCTTCACTTAAATTCTTATGAGCTATAGATTTGCCCTAGTGCTTCACTTATATCTTTTTGAGCATGGTGTGCTTTAGTATTTTTTGAACAAATGCTCTTTTGCTTCACTTAGATTTATTTGAGATTTAGTAAAAGTTTCAAGAAATTCTCTCTTGCTTCACTTAAATTAATTTGAGATAAAAAAATATTATGCTTATGATCATCACTTCTATTTGTTTGAACTTATCAAAATCAACACATGAAAATTAGTCCCAGAGTGATAGATATCCAATAAGGATATAATAAAAAACTTTCATGAAGTTCATTGGAAAAAATAAACTTTATTCTTAGTAATAGTTTTGAGATATGATGATGTGATATGTGAGTCATCTTGATGAGTAATTATGCTTTAGTAAGAATATTGGGGTTAAGGTTTGTGAATCCCTATGCAAGCACAAAAGTCAATAATTATGCAATGAAATTATATCCAACTTGTGGTGCATTATTCGGTGTTAATTATGCTTAATGCCCACTTATGAGATTATTCGTTTCTTGGTTGGTCGCTTCTCAATCTTTTGCTAGCCCTCATTTTGCACTAAGTATGATCACTACTTGTGCATCCAAAATCCTTTAAAACAGTTTTGCCACTTGAGTCCACTATGTCTAACTATATGCGGTATTCTTTTGTCGTCTAAGCGAATTTGTATGTGCCATCTCTAATATTGAATATCAATTTCCTTTTTGTGTACTCGTACCACTCACGGGGCGGTGAGGGGTGGCAAATATTTTCCATGCTAGATGTGTTATTCTCACGATGAGTGTTTATTCACTTGTCATTGCACGAGAGTAAGGCAAAGGTATTAGGGATGCCCAGTCCCAAAATGAAAAAAGAATTTACTTTATGTTGTCAAATAGTAAATTCCTTGAAAAGTGTTGGTATGGAAGGCACCCGTGGATACGGTTAGCCATGGAAAGTGAAAGTATGGTGGAAAAAGGAATAAACTTTAATTTCTATTTGGGAACCGCCTATAATATATCAAGCATGGAAAGTGTTGGGAACACTAAGTCATTTTCGTTGGTGGGAAAAGTATGCCTCTCGAAATGTTTATCTGTCAATTTTAGCTTTGAGGTCTGGCACCTCTACGAATCCCTGCTTCCCTCCACGAAGGGCCTTTCTTTTACTTTATGCAATTTTTATTTTTTTTGAATTTGAGTCTCCATCCTCTCTTATAAAAGCACCAACTAGGAGGCACTATGATCGTACTTGAGCATTGGGTGTAGTTAATATGCGAGTGTGTTTCATGAATGGATCAATGATTGAGCATGATGGGCTACGGATAGCTTATTTTAGCATTGATATTTTGAAAAAAGACATGGTTGCTTGTTGATATGCTTGAGTATTTAAGTTATCATGTCAAAACTAGACTATTGCCTTGAACAATATAAAAGTACAAATTTCCATGCTATAAAGAGAAGAATATGATATGACATGTTAGGAAGCATTCCACATCAAAAATTATATTTTTATCATTTACCTACTCGAGGAAAAGTAGGAATTAAGCTTGGGGATGCTGATACATCTCCAACGTAACTATAATTTTTTATTGTTCCATGTTGTTATATTATCAATCTTGGATGTTTTATAATCATTTTATAGTCATTTTATATCATTATTTGGTACTAACCTATAGACATAGTGCAAAGTGCCAGTTGTTGTTTTTGCCTGTTTTTTACATCACAGATAATCAATACCAAACGGAGTCCAAACGCAACGAAACTTTTTGTGGATTTTTTGGACCAGAAGACACCCAATGGGCCGAAGAAGTGCCTGGGGTGCTCCGAGGGGAGCACAACCCACCAGGGCGCACCTGGGGGCCCAAGCGCGCCCTGGTGGGTTGTGCCCACCTCGGGTGCCCCCGGACTGCCCCTTTGCTCTATAAATACCCCAATATTCCGGAAACCCTAGGGAGTCGATGAAAATCAATTCCAGCCTCCCTAGACTCCAGAACCACCAGATCCAATCTAGACACCATCATGGAGGGGTTCACCACTTCCATTGGTGCCTCCCCGATGATGCGTGAGTAGTTTTTTGTAGACCTTCGGGTCCGTTGTGAGTAGCTAGATGGCTTCCTCTCTCTTGTTTTATTCTCAATACAATGGTCTCTTGGAGATCCATATGATGTAACTCTTTTGCGGTGTGTTTGTTGGGATCCGATGAACTTTGAGTTTATGATCAGATCTATCTATTTTATCCATGAAAGTTATTTGAGTTTCTTTGATCTTTTATATGCATGATTGCTTACAGCCTCGTATTTCTTCTCCGATATTTGGGTTTTGTTTGGCCAACTTGATCTATTTATCTTGCAATGGGAAGAGGTGCTTGGTAGTATGTTTGATCTTACGGTGCTTGATCCTAGTGACAGAAGGGGAACCGACACGTATGTATCATTGCTACTAAGGATAAAACAATGGGGTCTATTTCTAGATAAATAGATCTTGTCTACATCATGTCATCGTTCTTATTGCATTACTCCGTTTCTCCATGAATTTAATACACTATATGCATGCTGGATGGCGGTTGATTTGTGAAGTAATAGTAGTAGATGCAGGCAGGAGTCGGTCTACTAATCTTGGATGTGATGCCTATGTAATGATCATTGCCTGGATAGCATCATGATTATTTGAAGTTCTATCAATTTCCCAACAGTAATTCGTTTACCCACCGTTTGCTATTTTTCTTGAGAGAAGCCACTAGTGAAACCTACGGCCCTTGGGTCTCTTTCTCAGATTATTTACCTTTGCGATCTATTTTATTTGCCTTTTATTTTCGGATCTATTAAATCAAAAATACAAAAATACCTTGCTGCAATTTATTTTATTTGGTGTTCGATCTATAAATATTTACAACTCTCTCACGTCTATTTGCCTGTTTCTGGCACCGTTACCTGAAAGGGATTGACAACCCCTTTTACACATCGGTTTGCGAGTATTTGTTATTTGTGTGCAGGTGTTGTCTATGTAGTGTTGCTTGGTTCTCCTACTGGTTCGATAACCTTGGTTTCATATCTGAGGGAAATACCTACCGCCTGTGTGCTTCATCATCCCTTCCTCTTTGGGGAAATACTGACATAGCTTCAAGCTGCTATCACATACCCCCCGATACTACCCATAGATTCATCAGAATAAGAAAACAACACATAGAAAACATAATATATAAAAAATAGAACAGTCTGTAGCAATCTGGATATTTCAAATACTTATGTCCCTCCAAAAATTCTTAAAAATTAGGACAACCTGGGAAATTTGTATATTAATCTTGTGTAAAACATTCAAGAATTTATCGCGTTCCAGGAGCTAAGATCAATTCTGTCACTGGGCGCAAAAGTTTCTATTACTCAGCAAGATCAAATCAACTATCACCATAAGCTAACCCAAAGGTCTTACTTGGCACAAACACTAATTAAAACTCAAAAACCACATCTAACCAGAGGCTAGATAAATTATTTAATGCAAAACAGGACCTAAAAGCAATAACAAAAATAAAATTGGGTTGCCTCCCAACAAGCGCTATTGTTTAACGCCCTTAGCTAGGCATAAGACACAAATAGATCTATGTGTTGCCATCTTTGGTATGAAATCCATAAGGGGCTCCCATAATTGATTCATATGGCTATTTAATTTTCTTTCTTGGAAAGTGTTCCATGCCCTTCCTTAACGGAAATTCAAATCTAATGTTTCCTTCTTTCATATCAATAATTTCACCAATCGTTCTAAGGAAAGGTCTACCAAGAATAATAGGACATGTAGGATTGTAATCTATATCAAGAACAATGAAATCTACAAGCACATAATTCCTATTTGCAATGATAAGAACATCATTAATCCTTCCCATAGGTTTCTTACTAGTGGAATCCGCAAGATGCAAATTTTAAGAACAATCATCAAATTCATGAAAACCTAACACATCACATAAAGGTTTTGGAATTGTGGAAACGCTAGCACCCAAATCACACAAAGCATGGCACTCATAATCTTTAATCTTAATTTTAGTAGTAGGTTCCCACTCATCATAAAGTTTTCTAGGGATAGAAACTTCCAATTCAAGCTTTTCTTCAAAAGATTGCATCATAGCATCAATGATATGTTTAATAAAAGCTTTATTTTGATTTACAAGCATGAGGAGAATTCAACATGGATTGCAACAAGGAAATGCAATCTATTAAAGAACAATTATCATAATTAAATTTCTTGAAATCCAAAAGAGTGGGTTCATTGCTACCTAAAGTTTTGACCTCGCCAATCCAACCTTTATCAATTTTTGCCTCAAGATCTAAAAACTCCAAATCATTGGGACACCTTTGAACTAAAGTTGACTAAACTCCAGTCCCATATTTATCAAGATTTATATTGGAAAACAAAGATTCAATAGGAGCCAAATCAATCACTTTAAGATCTTCATCTTTATTTAAAGATTCTGGTTTAGCGGCCATTTTATTTATTAAGGTAGCTTGTTTATCAGAAATTTGGCCTACTAAATTTTCAAGATGAGTAAACTGAGATTCGAAACCATAAAATTCCTTAGACATATCATCACGCTCTTTATTCATGTATTCGATAAAACTTTTCTCCTCCTTGAGCTCGTTTCTAAAGAAATTATTATGCTCAAAATGCAAAGACATGAAGCTCCTGACATTATTTTCAATTTCTTCCAACCTTCTAAAGTGAGGATCAACATTTTTTGGTTGATACATCATGACAAGGCAAGCAATCCAGCACACGAGCACACAAAAAAGCAAGCGAAGAAGACGAATGAAAGAGGGGCGAAGAAAAGGCAAATCTTTTCTAAATTCATTTTAGAAGTGGGGGAGTGGAAAACGAGAGGCGAATGGCGAATAATGTAATGCAAGAGGTGAGATTTTATGATGGGTACTTGGTACATATTGACTTGGCATAGATCTCCCAGGCAATGGTGCCAGAAATTCTTCCTGCTACTTCTTGAGCTTGCGTTGGTTTTTCTCTTGAAGAGGAAAGGGATACAACAAATTAGAGATAAGTATATCGCTCAGTTTGAGAACCAAGGTATCAATCCAGTAGGAGATAATGCACAAGTCACAGAATACCTGCACAAACAATCAAACAACTTGCACCCAACGCGATAAAAGGGGTTGTCAATCCCATCACGGTTACATGCAAAAGTGAGATCTTATAGAGATAGATAAACGGCAAAGTAAATATTTTTGGTATTTTTGGTTTATAGATCGGAAAGTAAAAGATTGCAAAATAGTAGATCGGAAACTAATATAATGGAAATAGTAGATCGGAAACTTGTATGATGGAAAATAGACCCGGGGGCCATAGGTTTCACTAGAGGCTTCTCTCATGATAGCAAATAATACGGTGGGTGAACAAATTATTGCCGAGCAACTGATAGAAAAGCGCAAAGGTATGACGATATCTAAGGCAATGATCATGAATATAGGCATCAAGTCCGTGTCAAGTAAACCAAAACGATTCTGCATCTACTACTATTACTCCACACATCGACCGTCTCCTGCCTGCATCTAGAGTATTAAGTTCATGAAGAATAGAGTAACACATTAAGTAAGATGACATGATGTAGAGGAATTAACTCAAGCAATATGATGAAAACCATGTCATTTGTGCATCATTAAACTGCCATGCCCCATAATTGTTTGTGCATCATATCCTGAATATGTTGTGGTGTGTACCATGTCATTTGTTTGTTTTTGGATTTTCTTCTTCTTGCTAGAGTACCGAAATGTTTTCGAGTGTGAGGATTCATTCGACTACACCCGTTCGCCTACTTCACGGATTCGGTATTCTTCCGAACGGCATTTCAGGCAAGATGACTATTACCTTGGATATCACTACTATATTTTCTTGCTAGTTGTCTCGATGATATCGCTATGTCTCGCTACTTACCACTTGCTTGCCAGCCTGCCAATTGCCATGATAAGCCTCTAACCTTCCACCATCCCAGCAAACCGTTGTGTGGCTATGTTATTGCTTGGCTTTGCCCTCATATAGTCTTGCTAGTTGCATGTGCATTTGTAGGTTGTTCCATCTTGTGACATGGATATCATGGGATATCACAATACCTCTTATTTAATTAATGCATCTATATACTTGGTAAAGGGTGGAAGGCTCAACCTTTTGCTTGGTGCTTTGTTCCACTCTCGCCGCCCTAATTTTTGTCATACTGGTGTTATGTTCGTTGATGAGCACTCCTAACATGTGTGAGTTTTATGGGGACCCCCTAACCACTCATTTCAGAATAAAACTCTTCCAGCAAGGCCCAAATTTGGTTCAAAATTTTGCCATCATAATAATAATGACAATTCAGTAACGCATATGGAGTTACCGCTACATGAGGATTCTTAATTCAACATAATATAGGTGAGCCAGTGCCGATGGTGTTAGTCCTAAATGGGTAGACTGTGGGGCCAGTACGTGGAAACTTGAGGATTGGTTTCATTCGTAGGATGTCCCATCTAGTCGTGCCCTGAGAACGAGATACATGCGGCTCCTATTGAGATCGTTTATACGTCTCCAACGTATCTATAATTATTGATTGTTCCATGATATTATATTATCTGTTTTGTATGTTTTATATGCATTAATATGCTATTTTATATGATTTTTGGGAATAACCTATTAACCTAGAGCCCAGTGCTAGTTTCTGTTTTTCCTTGTTTTAGTGTTTCACAGAAAAGGAATACCAAACGGAGTCCAAACGTAATAAAACTTTCGCCATGATTTTTCTTGAACCAGAAGACACCCAGGAGACTTGGAGTACAAATCAGGGGAACCTCGAGGCGGCCACAAGGGTGGAGGGTGCGCCCCCCGACCTTGTAGGCCCCTCATAGATTCCCAGACCTAATTATTTCGCCTATATATACACTTATACCCCAAAAATATCTAGGGGTCCACGAAACCACTTTTCCACCGCGGCAACCTTCTGTACCCATGAGATCCCATCTTGGGGCCTTTTCCGGCATCCTGCCAGAGGGGGAATCGATCACGAAGGGCTTCTACATCAACACCATTGCCTCGCCGATGAAGCGTGAGTAGTTTACTTCAGACCTACGGGTCCATAGCTGGTAGCTAGATGGCTTGTTCTCTTTCTTTGATTCTCAATACAAAGTTCTCCTCGATGTTCTTGGAGATCTATTTGATGTAATACTCTTTTGCGGTGTGTTTGCCGAGATACGATGAATTATGGATTTATGATGAGCTTATCAATGAATATTATTTGAACATCCTCTGAATTCTTATATGCATGATTTGATATCTTTGCAAGTCTCTTTGAACTATCGATTTGGTTTGGCCAACTAGATTGGTTTTTCTTGCAATGGGAGAAGTGTTTAGCTTTGGGTCAATCTTGCGTTGTCCTTTCCCAGTGACAGTAGGGGCAGCAAGGCACATATTGTATTATTGCCATCGAGGATGAAAAGATGGGGTTTATATAAGATTGCTTGAGTTTATCCCTATACATCATGTCATCTTGCCTAATGCGTTACTCTGTTCTTATGAACTTAATACTCTAGATGCAGGAAGGAGTCGGTCGATGTGTGGAGTAATAGTAGTAGATGCAGAATCGTTTCGATCTACTTGACACAGACGTGATGCCTATATTCATGATCATTGCCTTAGATATCGTCATAACTTTGCACTTTTCTATGAATTGCTCAGTAGTAATTTGTTCACCCACCGTAATAATTTCTATCTGGAGAGAAGCCACTAGTGAAACCTACGCCCCCCGGGTCTATTTTCCATCATATTAGTTTCCAATCTACAATTTTAGTTTACTATTTACTTTCCTTTGCAATCTTTACTTTCCGTTCCATAAACCAAAAATCCCAAAAATATTACTTTAACGTTTATCCATCTCTATCAGATCTCACTTTGCGAATAACCCTGAAGGGATTGACAACCCCTTTGTCGTTGGTTGGAAGTTGGTTTTTGTTTGTGCAGGTATTCGGTGGCCTGTTGCGTAGTCTCCTACTAGATTGATACCTTGGTTCTCAAAACAAAGGGAAATACTTACGCTCATTTTGTGCATCACCCTTTCCTCTTCAAGGGAAAAACCAACGCAAGCTCAAGAGGTAGTAAGAAAGATTTCTGGCACCGTTGCTAGGGAGATCTACACCAAGCCGAGACATACCAAGTACCCATCATAAACTCTCATCTCTTGCATTACATTATTCGCCATTCGCCTCTCGTTTTCCTCTCCCCCACTTCTAAAATGATTTTCGAAAAGATTCCCCTTTTCTTCGCATCTCTTTCATTCGTCTTCTTCGCTTGCTTTTTGTGTGCTCATGTGTTGGATTGCTTGCTTTGTCACGATGGCCCAAGATAATACCAAATTGTGTGACTTTTCCAATACCAACCACCATGATTTTATTAGTACTCCGATTGCTCCCAATGCTAATGCGAAATCTTGTGAGATTAATACTGCTTTGCTGAATCTTGTTATGGAAGATCAATTTTCCGGCCTTCCCAATGAAGATGCAGTATCCCATCTTAATAATTTCATTGATTTGTGTGATATGCTAAAGAAAAAAGATGAGGATAATGATATTTTTAAGTTTAAGTTATTTCCGTTCTCGCTTAGGGATCGCGCTAAAACTTGGTTTTGATCTTTGCCTAAAAATAGTATTGATTCATGGAATAAGTGTAAAGATGCTTTTATTTCCAAGTATTTCCCTCCCTCAAAGATCGTCTCCCTTAGGAAGGATATTATGAATTTTAAGCAACTTGATCATGAACATGTTGCACAATCTTGGGAGAGGATGAAATTGATGATTAGAAATTGCCCTACTCATGGTTTGAATTTGTGGATGATTACACAAAACTTTTATGCCAGATTGAATTTTGCTTCTAGAAATCTTTTAGATTAGGCCGTGGGAGGCACCTTTATGGAAATTACCTTAGGAGAAGTCCTAGATAATATTATGGTTAACTATTCTCAATGGCATACTGAAAGATCTTCCACTAGTAAAAAAGTGCATGCAATTGAAGCAATAAATGTTTTGAGTGGAAAGATGGATGAGCTTATGAAATTGTTTGCTAGTAAGAGTGATCCTGATACTAATGATATGGCTTTGTCTACTTTGATTGAAAATAATAATGAATCTATGGATGTGAATTTTCTTTGTAGGAACAATTTTGGTAATAATGCATATAGAGGTAATTTTAATCCTAGGCTCTTTCCTAGTAATTCCTGTAATAATTATGGTAATTCCAAAAACAATTCTTATATAAATTATAATAAGATGCCCTATGAATTTGAGAATAGTGTTAAAGAATTTATTAGTTCACAAAAGGACTACAATGCTTTGATTGAAGAAAAATTGCTTAAGATTGATGATTTGGCTAGGAACGTGGATTTAATTTTTCTTGATGTTGATTCTTTGAATCTTAGATCTATTCCACCTAAGCATGATATCAATGAGTCTCTCAAAGCCATGAGAATTTACATTGATGAGTGCAAGGAAAGAACCGCTAAGATGCATGCTAAGAAAGATTGGTTTATAAAAGTGTGTTCTTCTAGTTTCCGTGAAAATAATGACGAAAATCTAAAAGTGATTGATGTTACTCCTATTGAATCTTTGTTTTACAATGTAAATCTTGATAAATATGGGACTGAGATGAGTCAACTTTAGTTAGAAGGCGTCCCACTGATTCGGAGTTTTTAGATCTTGATGGAAAAATTGATAAAACTGGGATTGAAGAGGTCAAAACTTTAGATAGCAATGAACCCACTATCTTGGATTTGAAGGACTTTAATTATGATAATTGCTCTTCGATAGATTGTATTTCCTTGTTGCAATCCGTGTTTAATTCTCCTCATGCTTAGAATCAAAACAAAGCTTTTACTAAATGTATTGTTGATGCTATGATGCAATTGTTGGAAATATGCCCTAGAGGCAATAATAAAATGGTTATTATTATATTTCCTTGTTCATGATAATTGTCTATTGCTCATGCTATAATTGTGTTATCCGGAAATCATAATACATGTGTGAATGCATAGACCACAACATGTCCCTAGTGAGCCTCTAGTTGACTAGCTCGTTGATCAATAGATGGTTACGCATTTCCTGACCATGGACATTAGATGTCATTGATAACTGGATGACATCATTAGGAGAATGATGTGATGGACAAGACCCAATCATATGCATAGTACAAGATCGTGTAGTTCGTCTGCTAGAGCTTTTCTAAGTGTCAAGTATCATTTCCTTAGACCATGGGATTGTGCAACTCCCGGATACCGTAGGAGTGCTTTGGGTGTACCAAACGTCACAACGTAACTGAGTGGCTATAAAGGTACACTACAGGTATCTCCGAAAGTGTTTGTTGGGTTGGCATGAATCGAGACTGGGATTTGTCACTCCGTATGATGGAGAGGTATCTCTGGGCCCACTCGGTAATGCATCATCATAATGAGCTCGGTATGACTAAGTAGTTGGTCACGGGATCATGCATTACAGAACGAGTAAAGTGACTTGCCGGTAACGAGATTGAACGAGGTATTGGGATACCGATTGATTGAATCTCGGGCACGTAACGTACCGATTGACAAAGGGAATTGTATACGGGATTGCTTGAATCCTCGACATCATGGTTCATCCGATGAGATCATTGGGGAACATGTGGGAGCCAACATGGGTATCCAAATCCTGCTGTTGGTTATTGGCCGGAGAGTTGTCTCGGTCATGTCTGCATGGTTCCCGAACCCGTAGGGTCTACACACTTAAGGTTCGATGACGCTAGGGTTATTAGGAAGACTAGTATGTGATTACCTAATGTTGTTCGGAGTCTCAGATGAGATCCCGGACGTCACGAGAAGTTCCGGAATGGTCCGAAGGTGAAGATTTATGTGTAGGAAGTTGTCATATGGTCACCGAAAAGGTTCGGGGGCATGTCGGTATTGTACCGGGGCCACCGGAGGGGTTCTGGGGGTCCCCTGAGAGGGGCCACCTCTCTCAGAGGGCCTAATGGGCCATAGAGGAAAGGGAACCAACCCTACATGGGCTGGGCGCATTCCCCCCCATGGGCCCATGCGCCTAGGGTTGGGGGGGAACCCTAAGGGGGGGGGCGCCCCCTTGCTTGGGGGGCAAGCCCCCTCCCCTTGGCCGCCGCCCCCCTCTAGATCTCATCTAGAGGGGGTCGGCCCCCTTCCTCCTTCCCCTATAAATAGAGGGGTAAGGGGAGGGTTGTAGATAACATCCAAGGCGCAACCCCTCCCCTCCCCAACACCTCTCCTCCTCCGCAAGAGCCTGGTGAAGCCCTGCCGGAGTAATGCTGCTCCACCACCACCACGCTGTCGTGCTGCTGTTGGAGCCCTCTTCCTCAACCTCTCCCTCCTCCTTGCTGGATCAAGGCGTGGGAGACATCCTCGCTCCGTACGTGTGTTGAACGTGCAGGTGCCGTCCGTTCGGCGCTAGGATCATCGGTGATTTGGATCACGACGAGTACGACTCGATCATCCCTGTTCTCTCGAACGCTTCCGCTCGCGATCTACAAGGGTATGTATATGTACTCCTCTTCCCCTTGTTGCTAGATGACTCCATAGATTGATCTTGGTGATGCGTAGAAAATTTTAAATTTCTGCTACGTTCCCCAACAACAATCTTATGAAGAAAAGCTTAATTAGGAAGTTTCTATTCAAACTTTATGATGAGTGGGAACCTACTATTAAGATTAAGATTAAAGATTATGAAGGCTATGCTTTGTGTGATTTGGGTGATAGTGTTTCCATGATTCCCAAAACTTTATGTGATGTGTTAGGTTTCCGTGAATTTGATGATTGTTTCTTAAATTTGCATCTTGCGGATTCCACTATTAAGAAACCTATGGGAAGAATTAATGATGTTCTTATTGTTGCAACAAGGAATTATGTGCCCGTAAATTTCATTGTTCTTGATATAGATTGCAATCCTACATGTCCTATTATTCTTGGCAGACCTTTCCTTAGAACGATTGGTGCAATTATTGATGTCAAAAAAGGAAACATTAGATTTTCAATTTCTGTTAAGGAAAGGCATGGAACACTTTCCAATAAAGAAAATTAAATTGCCTTATCAATCTATTATGAGAGCCACTTAAGGATTGCATGCCAAAGATGATAATACTTAAATCTATTCATGTTTTATGCCTAGCTAGGGGAGTTAAACAATAGCGCTTGTTGGGAGGCAACCCAATTTTATTTTTGTTCTTGATTTTTAGGTCCTGTTTTGCTTTGAATAAATCATCTAGCCTCTGGTTAGATGTGTTTTTGTGTTTTAATTAGTGTTTTTGCCAAGTAAGACCTTTGGGATAGCTTACAATGATAGTTAATTTGATCCTGCTGAAAAACAGAAACTTATACGCCCAGGAGATTAGTTTTAATTTTTAACATAAGCTTGATAAAATATTAATTATTTTTGCAGAGGATTAATAAACAATAGTATAAGTCAGAGGAGCCTCGAGGCAGCCATAACGGTGGAGGGTGCGCCCCTAACCTTGTGGGCCCCTCGTAGATCCCCTGACCTAATTCTTTTGCCTATATATACTCGTATACGCCAAAAAGATCTAGGGGAGCCACGAAACCACTTTTCCACTGCCGCAACCTTCTATACCCATGAGATCCCATCTTGGGGCCTTTTCCGGCATCCTGCCGGAGGGGGAATCGATCAAGGAGGGCTTCTACATCAACACCATTGCCTCTCCGATGAAGCGCGAGTAGTTTACTTCAGACCTACGGGTCCATATCTAGTGGCTAGATGGCTTGTTCTCTCTATCTCTCTTTGATTCTCAATACAAAGTTCTCCTCGATGTTCTTAGAAATCTATTGAATCTAATACTCTTTTGCGGTGTGTTTGCCGAGATCCGATGAATTATGGATTTATGATCAGCTTATCAATGAATATTATTTGAATATCCTCTGAATTCTTATATGCATGATTTTATATCTTTGCAAGTCTCTTTGAACTATCGATTTGGTTTGGCCAACTAGATTGGTTTTTCTTGCAATGGGAGAAGTGCTTAGATTTGGGTCAATCTTGCGTTGTCCTTTCCCAGTGACAGTAGGGGCAGCAAGGCACGTATTGTATTGTTGCCATCGAGGATGAAAATATGGGGTTTATATCATATTGCTTGAGTTTATCCCTCTACATCATGTCATCTTGCCTAATGCGTTACTCTGTTCTGATGAACTTAATACTCTAGGTGCAAGCTGGATAGCGGTCGATGTGTGGAGTGATAGTAGTAGATGAAGAATCGTTTCGGTCTACTTGACATGGATGTGATGCCTATATTAATGATCATGCCTAGATATCATCATAACTATGCGATTTTCTGTCAAATGCTCGGCAGTAATTTGTTCACCCATCGTAATAATTTCTATCTTGAGAGAAGCCACTAGTGAAACCTATGGCCCCCGAGTCTATTATCCATCATATAAGTTTCCGATCTACAATTCTAGTTTACTATTTACTTTCCTTTGCAATCTTTACTTTCCGTTCCATAAACCAAAAATACCAAAAGTATTACTTTACCATTTTCCTTCTCTATCAGATCTCACTTTGCGAATAACCGTGAAGGGATTGACAACCCCTTTTTCGTTGGTTGCAAGTTGGTGTTTGTTTGTGTAGGTATTTGGTGGCTTGTTGCAGTATCCTACTGGATTGATACTTTGGTTCTGAAAACTGAGGGAAATACTTATGCTCCTTTGCTGCATCACCCTTTCCTCTTCAAGGGAAAACCAATGCAATCTCAAGAGGTAATAATTGTCGACACGCCGAGAGGTCTTACCGGTTTAGTTTTACATTTGACAAGGGGCTTGTCCACCAGGATTCCTTATTGTTAGAAACTTGCTATCATGGTGTGAGGTTTTCCATCTGATGTGTGTGGTAATTTATAATGGATTACTTGGAGCACTCCTGCAAGTATAAATCTTTCGGAAAGTCATGCCCTTGGTTATGTGGCGACTTGGAAATTTATAATATCTAGTTGTAGAGAAGTTGACACTAAACCCAAATAAATTACACCAACCATGTGTGTAACTATGATCGTCTCTTTTTGATGGATTTCAGGAAGAGAACACGGTGGGGTTATGTATGACGGTAAGCGGGTGGTTAGGATCACTTCTTGATCATTACTAGTTCACGTCTGTTTATGCGTAGTTACTCTTCATAATCTTGTCCTCATAAGTCAGACACATACAAATGCTTAGTGCTTGCTGCAACCTCACCACTTAACCATTTCATACCCATTAAGCTTTGCTAGTTTTGGTACCCATGGTAATGAGATTACCGAGTCCCCGTGGCTCAAAAATTACTACAACAAAAACAGGTGTCTGCCACAAAGTGTGAGGATTTCAAACGGAAAGTCACCGCCTTACACACACAACTATGATTTATAAAATCAATTTAAATTCAATTTTTTATATGATTAGTACACACCATAAAAATCTTTATGCTAAAATTTGAGCACTTTTGGAGTTAGTTTTCCATTTTTGAGACATGCAATGACTTTCCAGCAACTAAAAATGGCGGGACGACACTCTTTGGTAAGAAATATGAGGTAAACGAGCTCCGAAAGGGATGAAAATTTGCATTCTATCTTGATTGGACACAAGTACAGTGTGGTAAAAGTTTGAGACCGATGTAGGAAAAACTTGATGCACATCGTGTACAAACCTAAAACTGCCACTAAAGTGTTAGGATTTTGAACGAGAAATTGCCACCTTAGACACACAACTAATTTTTTTAATTAAATTTAATATAAATTTTTTAATATGATTAGTACACACCATCAAATTCCCTATTCTTAAATTTGAGCACTTTTGGAGTTGGTTTTCCATTTTTGAGGCATGAAATGACTTTCTAGCAAATAAAAATGGCACGACGACCCTCTTTGGTAAGACATATCTAGTAAACGAGCTTCAAAAGGGATGAAATTTTCATTCTATTTTCATTGGACACAACCAGGTTGTGGAAAAATTTGAGATCATTACGGCAAAAACTTGATACACATCAAGTACAAACTAAACACTCTACGACAAAGAGTGAGGTTTTCGAACGAACAACCACCGCCTTACACACACAACTATAGTTTTAAAATCAATTTAAATTCAAACTTTTTATATGATTAGACCACAACATCAAAATTCCTATTCTCAAATTTGAGAATTTGTGGAGTTGGTTTCCATTTTTAGGCATTAAATGACTTTTCGACAACTGAAAATGGCAGGACAACCCTCTTCGGTAAGAAACATTAGGTAAACAAGGTCCGAAAGGGGTGAAACTTTGAATTCTACCTTCATTGAATAAAAGCAGGGTGCGGTAAAAATTTGAGATCGTTATGGAAAAAAATTGATGCACATTGTGTAAAAACCGAACACTTTACCGCAAACTGTGAGGGTTTTGAACAGAAAACCACCGGCTTACACACACAACTACTATTTTTAAAATCAATTTGAATTCAAACTTTTTCAATGGTTAGTAAAGACCATGAAAATCCATGTGCTCAAATTTCAGAACTTTTGGAGTTCATTTTCCACTTTCGAGGCATTAAGTGACTTTGAAGCAACTAAAAATGGCAAGACGACCCTATACGGTAAGAAATATTGGGTAACCAAGCTCGAAAAGGGATGAAAATTTTAATTATACCTTCATTTGACACAAGCAGGGTCTGGTAAAAAATTGATATTGTTACTTCAAAAACTTGATGCACATCGGGTAGAAACCAGACTTATATGTGGCAGGCATTGATGCGAGTTGAACTACGTCAGTATTTCCCCAAAGAGGAAGGGATGATCCAGCACAGCTACGGTAGGTATTTCCCTCAGTGATAAGACCAAGGTTGTCGAACTAGTAGGAGAACCACGCAACACTACATGAACAACACTAGCACACAAAGAACAAATACTTGCAACCTGACGTAAAAGAGGGGTTGTCAATCCCTCCCGGGTAAAAGATGTGTAAAAGTTGTAGTCGATTGGATAAATAGATCTCGCGGGAACGCGAGATAATATAAATAACAATAAATTGCAGAAATTTAATTTGGGTTTTTGGATTAATAGATCTAAAAATATAAGCAAATAAAAATAGGTTTAAAGGCAAATAAGATAAAGAAGAGACCCGGGGGCCGTAGATTTCACTAGTGGCTTCTCTCGAGAAAAATAACATACGATGGGTAAACAAATTACTGTTGGTCAATTGATAGAACTTCAAATAATCATGATTATATCCATGCAATGATCATTAAATAGGCATCACGTGCAAGATTAGTAGACTGACTCCTGCCTGCATCTACTACTATTACTCCACACATCGACCGCTATCC
This sequence comes from Triticum monococcum, assembly GCA_034509565.1. Lineage (NCBI taxonomy): Eukaryota > Viridiplantae > Streptophyta > Magnoliopsida > Poales > Poaceae > Triticum > Triticum monococcum. The sequence goes on from CM067847.1 coordinate 579,495,408, forward strand.
AGCATGCATCTAGTGTATTAATTTCATGGAGAAACGGAGTAATGCAATAAGAACGATGATATGATGTATACAATATCTACTCATACAGGAATAGACCCATTCTTGTTATCCGTAATAGGAATGATACATACGTGTCGTTTCCCCTTCTGTCACTGGGACCGAGCACCGTAAGATTGAACCCATCACAAAGCACCTCTTCCCATGGCAAGAAAAATTGATCTAGTCGGCCTAACTAAACCAAAGATTCGAAGAAGAAATACGAGGCTATAAGTAATAATGCATATAAGAGATCAAAAGACTAAACAACTTTCATGGATAAAAACCTAGATCTGATCATAAAGTCAAAGTTCATCAGATCCTAACAAACACACCGCAAACAGAGTTACCTCAAATAGATCTCCAAGAGACCATTGTATTGAGAATGAAAAGAGATAGAGGAAGCCATGTAGCTACTAACTACGGACATGTAGGTCTATAATGAACTACTCACGCATCTTCGGAGAAGCACCAATGAGGATGATGAACCCCTCCGTGATGGTGTCTAGATTGGATTTGTGGTTTCTGGAACTTGCAGTGGCTAGAATTGATTTTCGTCAACTCCCCTAGGGTTTCTAGAATATTGGGGTATTTATAGAGCAAATAGGCGGTGCGGGAGGCCACCGAGGTGGGCACAACCCACCAAGGCGCGCCTGGCCCCCCAGGCACGCCCAGGTGGGTTGTGCCCTCTCGGGGCACCCCTCTGGTACTTCATTGGCCCAACGTTTGTCTTCTGACCGAGAAAAATTCTTTAGAAAGTTTCGCTGCATTTGGACTCCATTTGGTATTTATTTTCCGCAAAGTAAAAAACAAGCAAAAAAACAGCAACTGGCTCTGGGCGCTATGTCAATAGGTTAGTCCCAAAAAATGATATAAAGTTTCTATAAAATGATTGTAAAACATCCAAGAATGATAATACAATAGAATGGAACAATAAAAAATTATATATATGTTGGAGACGTGTCAGGCATTTACTAGGGCCCGACACAATTAACTTCTAGGTATTTTGTTATTTTTTGGCGCAAGTTACAAAAATTTCTCTATGGCGGTCATACAATCTGCCTCCACTGTTGCCTTATAAACCAATGGCAGGGGTATATGTGTTCCCGCCATTCCTGACATTCATCACGTGGGAAAATTTGGATGAGTTTATGTGTAGCAAGTAGGTATACATGCCTGCCACTGTTGTGTGGATTCCACTTTCTAGCCGGACTTGCTACCTACCACAGCTACTTCTCTAGCATAACAGTTGCTGGTACCTGGCATCGGACGCCACCTATTTGAGGCCACATATAAGCCTTTTCCCTAGTAGTGCATTTGATATGAGTGTTTATGATATTTTCAAGGTTGAAGGACGTAAGTAAATGTTGACACTTTATACAGAAATACTGACAACATGATCTCGTAGTATTACATAAGTTCGGTCTATCCAACATCATTGTTACCCTAAGAATGTGTTCAAAATATTGTCGGCTTCCTTGTTACAATAACAATGCACGTGGTTTTGGAAAGCACAACTATCAACAATACATGAGCTTGTGTAGAGGCCAGACTAGGGGTCTGTTTCGTGTTGATATTTCCACACATGCAAATAGGTTTTGCCTCTCAATCTCACATTCAAAGTCCATTTAAATTATAACATGGAACTATAAACTCAACTATGAACATGCAAATATAATAATACAACTTCATTATTTCCTATAGGACATATTTCCAACAATTCCTTGATAGATATTTTGTAAAAGGATCTACCACATTTTTTAGCAGTTGCAACATAATGAAATGTTATTACTCTCAAGAATTTCATTTTCATGAAAAAATTTAATCTTCATTTCACTTGTCTTGAACTCTTCGTGTTATCCTCTAAACTGTTCACTTTCACAAATTACAATTTGATTGTCACAGTTCATGAGGATAGCTGGTATGGGCTTTTCATCGAGCGACAAATCCATTAATAGTTCCCGAACCCATTCCAGTTCAACAGTGGTTATATTCAATGCCGTGAGTTCTTCTTCCATTGTTTACCTCGCTAAGATGGTCAGCTTGCAAGACTTTCCATGAAACAGTGCCACCACTAGAGTGAATATGTATCCACTTGTGGCATTTATCATCAATATCAGAAATCCAATTTGAGTCAGTGTACCCTTGTAGTATTATTGGATCTCTGGTATAGTGAATTCCATGGCTCATGGTTCCCTTTACATAGCTCCTAACTCTATCAAGAGCATGCCAATGACATCTCCGGAATTAGAATCAAAACGGCTTAGTTTTCTTATAGCAAACAAGATGCCAGGCCTCAGGTGCTAGCTATATACATGATATCCAATTATCTGAGAATATCTAGTAGCTTGTTGATTTTTTCAATGCAACACACCACGACCATAAGGAGTTGGAGAAGGTTTTCAATTGGAATATAAAATCTGCTCAACACCATTCAACATAATGGGATTTGACAAGAGTGATTCCATTATTTTTGATTCCTCTAGGTTGATGTATAAGCTCTTGTGGTGATTGGAGGAGTGACCATCTGTGTTGGACATTGTTCGAGACAAGAAACAAACTTTGCTACTAGATTTTTTTCCTAATGATGCAACTATGATGGTTTTCCATCTATATCATTAGCTCACTAGTTGGAGCATTTTGCAGAAAGACCCAAGATGAACAAAAAAGAAGCGTGCTTATTGATCAAGATGGTTGTCGGTGTCAAAACCGGCGGATCTCGGGTAGGGGGTCCCGAACTATGCGTATAAGGCGGATGGTATCAGGAGGCAGGGGACACGATGTTTACCCAGGTTCGGGCCCTCTTGATGGAGGTAAAACCCTACGTCCTGCTTGATTGTTCTTGATGATATGAGTATTACAAGAGTTGATCTACCACGAGATCAGAGAGACTAAACCCTAGAAGCTAGCTTATGGGATGATTGTTGTTGTCCTACGGACTAAAACCCTTCGGTTTATATAGATGGGATTATTGTTGTTGTCCTACAGACTAAAACCCTAGAAGCTAGCCAGATAAATAAATTGTCTATTAAAGGGATGGGGATTCTTAGATCCAATCCATACCATCCTCCCACAGCGAGAATCCATCGGAGCACGCTTTGGAAAAATCCACTCCAACATGGCCGACCACCGCAGCTCCTCCTCTCGCCCCCGTAGCCCTAAGCCCGGTGATTGGGAGAGGTGTTCTGTCCCACACAGTCGATTAGTCGAACTACAGACTCAGGGATTTCTCCCTCCAGCGTATATGGTTCCCGTCCGAGCCGGGCTCACCGCCTACAATGGCGGGGAGCAAGCGGGGAGCTTCACGAGCCCCTCTACGGGGGAGCGGGTGTGCCTTGTTCCTTACTTATTAAGGGGACTCGGATTTCCAATTCATCTGTTCCTCCGCAGGCTCCTGGAGTTTTACGGCCTCCAACGGCATAATTTCACTCCTGATCACCGGCTACGTTGCCCTTTGCGAGTTATTCCTGGGCTACGAGGCTCATTTCAAGCTATGGAAAAGGTTATTTTGCCTTGTCCCCCGCACACAGAAGGGGTCACTTTATCAAGTGGGCGGAGCCGAAATATGGTGCATCGCCGAAACCGGATACCTGTCTGGTACTCCGAAGAAGACGTCTGAAGACTGGCCTTCGGAATGGTTTTATATGGAGGATGTCCCCCTTCTGGACCCTGTTCAGCGGGATCTTCCGGAGTTCAACAATGCTCCTCTGAAGAAACGCCGAAGCTAGCGCCCACGGAGCCCCCGGAGGAAGACAATGGAGGAGTCCTTTACCTGATGAATCGGATTAAAGCGCTGGCTCAATTAGGATTGATAGTAATCAAGGTTATGTCAATATGCATAATGCGGGGAGTGCAACCACTTCAATATTGAGGGCACCCGCTGTGGTGTTTTAATGGGGAAGATGATGCCACCCGTTGCGGGCGTAAGGGACCGGACTCCGCTGCTGCTTTAGCAAAAATTCTGTCCGAGCTGTTCAAGGGAGAGGAAGAGGAGTTCATCCGCATAGAGCCACGGGATGGATTCTGCATGTACAACCCTCCAATCTGGGTGAGTTATATCTCCTCGCTCCCATTCTTCCCACGTTCTTTGTCGTAGGTACTCACCTTGCCATTTTACGATAGGAACTGCGAAAAGTTGTAAGGGAGGTCAATAGCCCATATCCACACTACCAAAAAAAGACACATCCGTGACATTTTGGGCCAAATGAAATTTTTTTCTGTCATACATATAACACTTCTATGATGATAATTGTGACAAAACCCGGTATCATCATAGATGTGGTGGGCTCCTACTTCTATGACAAAAAATCATGACAGGAAATGGGCTTTTCATCCTGGGCGGGCTAGAGACGCAGCTGCATGACATTCTTTGGGCCGTCCATGACGGAAAAAACCGTGGTAGAAGCGAGGGGGAGGAAAATTTTGGGGAGTTCCCGGTTACGGTGGGAGGTCGGGGGCCGAGCGATGCGCGCTTCTCTCGTACACGTATGCGCGTGTGTGCGAGGCGTTGGCTCTAACTGAACCCGAGCAAGGCGTTGGGCTCTAACTGAACCCGAGCGATTGCACTGCAGGCTACGCGTTACTGAACCCGAGCGATCGATCGATGGCTGTTAACTGAACCCGATCGAGCGATTCCTTCGCTACTGCTGCTAACTGAAGCCAATCGATGCAGCCTCTGGATGAACAGGGAGCGTTGCGGGGGAGGGGGGGTTTGGATGAACAGTTCCCGGTGGGGATGGATGAACAGGACCCCGTGGTGTTGCCTCTGGATGAACAAGACCCCGATCGATCGAGCCGGTTGGGGCTGGATGAATAGGACCCCGTGGAGGGCTGGATGAACAGGACCACCCCGTGGAGGGCAGGATGAACAGTAGACGGTGGAGGGCAGGATGAACAGTAGCCCATGGAGGGGTGGTTGAACAGGAGCCCGTGGAGAGGGCTGGTTGAACAGTAGTCGATGGAGTAGTACGCGGTGGAGGCTAGATGAACAGGAGCCCGTGGATGAACAGTCGCAGGTGGAGGCTGGAGGAGGTCGACGGTGGATGAACAGTAGCTGGTGGAGGCTGGAGGGGGTCGACGGTGGAGATGAACAGTATCCGTGGAGTCCCGTTTTGTGGTACGCCACACCCCTCCCGATGAACAGGACCCCCGTTTCGACCGTAGTGCTCCAACACAAGTCCGTTTCATTCGTTTTGCGGTAGGCCAGACCCCTCCCGATCAACAGGACCCCCGTTTCGACTGTAGGAGGTCCGTTTCCTCTGTTTTGCGGTACGCCAGACCCCTCCCAATGAACAGGATCCCGTTTCGAACATGGCCGGTCGGACACAAGGCCATTTCCTCTGTTTTGCGGTACGCCATGCCTCGTTTCCATTGCCTATTCCGTCCAAGCCCTCCCGATGAACATGACCACGCATTCCGTTCCGACCCAGCCGGTTGGCTCCCATGCATTCCGTTGCCTCCCCATGAACACGACGCATTCCGTTGCCTCTCCATGAACACGACGCATTCCGTTGCCTCCACATGAACACGACGACGACGTTGTTTCTCCGTTCCGACCCAGCCATGTACACGAGCTCTGGCCGTACGTATGCGCGAGTAGGCGTTCGAGACCTCGCCCGTATGTACAGATACATGGCCGTATTTTCTTTCTTGCACCCTGGCCGCTGTACGTACGTGTACATGCTACGTGCGCGCCTCTACTACGACACATGCATGCCTCTACTACGACACGTGCGTGCCTCTACATTGACCAGTATGTACGTACACGTTCGCGACCAAAATGACAATGCTACATATGCTTGGACCAGGTGGGTCCCAACTGTCAGGCACTTCCTTGCGTGCGAAGATGTAGCTGGTGGGTGCCAGCAGTCAGGGGAAAATGTTTTTTTTGTGAAATACGGTGGCCCGTCCGGTGGGTCCCCACTGTCAGGTAGAGGAATAATTATTTTGCACATAATAAGGAGGCACTTCTTTGCTGTGGCCGTGGACCCAACTGTCAGCCTCTCCACGTACAGTCCACGTCCGATGGAAGCCGTTCCTAGACCACGTTTACCACGCCACGCCAAGAGCACCAGGGCGGTGGATGACGGCGAGGCCTAGGAAGGGGACGACGCGGAGCTGGGGAAGATGCGGCAGTGGATGCCCACGCGTAGAGGAGTACGAGGGTTCACTGGTTTGCTGTGGTGTGAGGCTGCCGTCGCCGCAGAATAACAGGGGGTGTCGGTGAGTAGAGGGATGGCATGGCCAGCGGTGGGAGTAGTAGGGGGCGGTGAGGCCTCCGCCGCATCGCAGCCGGCCATGGGAGGCAGGAGCACGAGGCACGACCGACGCTGGTTTGAGCGGCTGGAGCAAGAAGACCAGAGGTTGAAGAAGCACTACGGCCGTTGGATGGACATCGCACGGTCACTAGAGCTAGAATCGTGCATACTAACTAAGTTGACAAAGCCCTCCGTCCCCGTCAACTTAGTAGGCCCACAAGTCAGCCTACCACCAAGGTGGGTCCCAGCTAGCAGGGGGTATTCATTTTTTTGTGCGTAATAAGGAGGAACTTCCGGTGGGTCCGAGATGACAGCAGGGGAACATTTTTTTCGTGAAATACAGTGGCCCGTCGGGTGGGTCCCAGCAGTCAGGGGCAAATGTTTTTTTGTGATATACTGGTGGGCATCCGGTGGGTCCCTACTGTCAGGTGGACGAATAATTATTTTCCCCGTAATAAGGAGGCACTTCCTTGCGGCTGCCGTGGACCCAGCTGTCAGCCTCTCTCCACGTACAGTATTCTTCCGATGGAATTCGGTCGTTGACCTCATTGACCACGCCGCGCCGACAGCACCACGGCGGTGGACGATGGCGAGGCCTAGGAAGGGGACGACGTGGAGCCGGGGAAGACGCGGCAGTGGATGCCCACACGGAGAGAAGTGCAAAGGTTCACTGGTTTGGTTGCGCTGCCATCGCCGTAGAATAATAGGCGGTGTGGGTGAGTGGAGTGGAGGGATGGCCTGGCCAGCGGTGGGAGTAGTATGGGGGCGGTGAGGCCTTCGCGGCAGCATAGCCGGCCACAGGAGGCAGGAGTCGGCGACACAAACGGCGCTGCTTTGGGCTGCTGGAGCAAGAAGACTAGAGGTTGAAGAAGCACTACGGCCATTGGATGGACATCGTACGGTCAGTCGAGCTAGAATCGTGCATATTGACTAAGTTGACAAAGCCCTTTGTCCCCGTCAACTTAGTAGGCCCACTATACTGGGTCCCAGCTAGCAGGGGAAGTATTCATTTTTTTGTGCGTAATAAGGAGGCGCTTCCTTGCGTGCGAAGATATAGCTAGTGGGTCCGAGCTGTCAGCGGCGGTAACGTTTTTTTTTCATGAAATACAGAGGCCGTTTTGGTGGGTTCCAGATGTCAGGTGGAGGAAATCATTATTTTGCGTGTAATAAGGAGGTATTTCCTTACATGCGGCTATGGACCCAGCTGTCAGCCTCTCCACATACAGTCCACTTCGGATGCATGTCGGTCGTTGACCACGCTGACCACGCCACGCCGAGAGCACCAGGGCGGTGGACGACGGCGAGGCCTAGGAAGGGAACGACACGGAGGCAGGGAAGACTCGGCCGTTGTTTTTGTTTCCCACGTGGAGGGGAGTACGACTGTACGAGGGTTTACTGGTTCGTCTGCCGTCGCCGGAGAATAACAGTAGGTGTGGGTGAGTAGAGGGATGGCTAGGCCAACGATGGGAGTACGGTGGGGCGGTGAGGCCTGCGCGGCAGCACAGCCGGCCACGGGAAGGAGGGAGCAGGTAGTCCTGTCAGCGCTTGTTTGAGCGGGTGGAGCAGGAAGAGCAGAGATTGAAGAAGCACGACGGCCGTTGGATGGACATCCAACAGTATACAGGCCATCTATGGGAAGCCTCAAATCTGTGGAAAACAGCATACAGCCCATCTGCCATTATTTCAAATAATTTACAGCCCATTTGCTAATTCTTACGGGTTTTTTGGAGCCCATATTCTTTATGTTAGCATTACAGCCCATATTGTGCCCACGGTTAAAAAATTATACGAAATTTGGCATATGTCGGTGCGGTCTGAACTGTTTTTTAATCCCGAAATTTCGAGTCACATTCAGACTAATTTTGAAAATAAATGTATATCAATATAAAATCCAATAAATTGTCCACGCATAAAAATCAATGCAATTTAAAATCTCAAAATTAAAAAAGATATTTGAGAATAATTGCTGGTTTGATGTGTTTTTAAAATGTACATCCCATTTCTCATTACTGATAGGTCATTTTCTCGACCAGCCGAATGAAGCTCTCGTCGTCTTGAAAGATTTGCAGCCCAACAGGCCTGATAAAGCGACTTACTTGACAAATCATAAAAGAACTGGGCTAGCCATTTTTAGAAAGAAAAAAAACTACTGGGCTGGTCTGTGGTAAACATAAAAGAAAAGGCTGTCTAGACAGGCCAGTGTCCGGCACAGCCCAGTTGACACCCTGCTTCCGTCTCAAAAACAAATTAGATAAATGCCACTCCAATTATGGTGATTCATAAAAATGCCACTGCTATTTCCAAACTTTGAAAAATGCCACTTCAATTTTTGCAAACATTGAAAAACGCCACTTCGGTTTGCAAACATGGAAAAACGCCACTCCAGACTTCGAAAAATGCCACTAGAAATGGCATGAAATGGCATTTTTCAAAGTTTGGAAATTGCAGTGGCATTTCTCGGATACACCAAATTTGGAGTGGCATTTATCAAATTAACCCAAAACAAAAATAACTTGGCGAGCTGCTGTGTCCCTGGTGTCAGCCGCTCATTGTGCAATTCTCTCGTTTATTGACTACGTTGACAATGGCATGGGACCCAGATGTCAGAAATCCATTAGGAGGAGCCATTTTTTTATTGGCTTGAAATAAGCAGGCACTTGCTTGCGTACTGCCATGACCTTGGCGGGTCCCTATTGTCATCCTCTCCACATACAATCATCTCCTGATTGTGTATGCGTCAAATTGCTAGGCCCACAAGTCAGCCTCTAAACCATGGAGGACAAATACAACCCATTTTATCTGCGTACAGTACCAGTTAGTCGTGCTTCAAAACTGATCGACACACCATTAAAAAAATAAAGGTCGATAACTAATGTGGCACCTCGGGCCAACGCTGCCAGATCGCATTTTGCACGAGAAATTACACACCATGTTTCGTTGACATGTGGTCCCGTTCCAACATATCAGTGAGATGACGGCGAGTAGTAGGAGTATTTCCGAACGGACGTGTAGGCCGGGGTGCCTCTTCATGAACCGTGGCAAACTCGCAACCGTCCACCGATTCTTCGCCTTTCCCTCTCAATTTGGAACTGCTGTCGCATGCTCTTCCTCTCCCTCCCTGTCGGGAGTAGCTGATCCCACGTACACCTATGGGGATCGGCGGACCGAGCCCCTTTCGGTTCGGCAGGGGGCGGTGGATGCACAAAGAGCAGATTGAGGCGAGCGCACGAGCGAGACAATCGATTTACCCAGGTTCGGGCCGCACGGATGCGTAAAACCCTACTCTTGCTTTCGTGGTTGTATTATGTTCTTGCTTGGGAGTGGCGAGTGCTACAATACACTAGAGCAGCTGGCGAGACCGAGCGTGAGAATGGTTGTCCTCCCTTTCTGTTGCGCATGGGCCTCCTTTTATATGTCTAAGGGGTCACCGACACGTGGCAACAGAGGCAAGGGTAAAAATGTAAAAGGGGTGGTAGTTGGCGTCACCGCCTGCTACAGTCGTGTCCTACCTAACTCTGACGGCAGGGGACAAGGGCATTAAATGCCCGTCTGCGTCACATTGACGGCACAGAGAGGGACCGCTAGGGGCGCCACCGTTTGCCACGATGGCTCCTTGTCAGCGCCTGCTTGCCACCGCATGCCCCCGGCTGCACAGCCTCCCGCCACGTACGCCAGGAATGGTCCCAGGGCGACACGTTGGTGGGTGAACTGGAGCGCGGGCTGCGGGGTAGTAGCTTTCCGCGGCAAGCGCCTTGCCGCGGATGTTGTCTTGTCGCGTCTGGGAGCGTGTCGCTCACCGGGCCTTGTTGGGGCGCGCAGTGCGCCGCAGCGAACTTCTTGAGATGCTCCGGTTGGTCTTCCCGGCAAGCTCCTCTTGCCGGGGTCTCGTCTCCTTCCCGGCAAGCTCCTCTTGCCGGGGCCTTGTTTTGCTCTTGGATACTTTGTTCTTGAATGGCCTCAAGGGAGCCATGGAGGGTCTTGGCGGTCGCCCGGCAAGCCTTGCCGCGGGTCGCTGCGACTGCCCGTGCACAAGTTCGGGATACTAAGGTACCCCTACTTTAGTACACCGATAGGAGCCCCTGGGCCTGGGCCATACACGGTGCCGAGCGATGTTGGGCCAGGCCCAAAACAGTGAACGGGCACGCGTGGCCTAGGGCACGCCGCATCTGACTCCGCACCCACCGCGCCCTCCCCAAACGGCACGCGTCGAATGCGGCGCCGTGCATGACATGGGCGGCGTGCGCGGGGCTGCGCTCCACGCGCAAGCGTCATGTCGCGGTAAAAGGGGACGGTTGGCGCGCCTCCCCCCGTAAACGGAGGGAGGCGTGGAGGCGTGGTGGGCGGAATCGTGGGTAGTTGTTTATTCGTGACGGCGAATCGTCCGCCCCCCCTCCCCTCCCTCTTGGACTTTGCTCAAATTTTGCTTAAATCTTCTCCCCTCTTCCGGCCGTCAGGTCCATCTGCTGCAGAGCCGATGGAGATGGAGGTCGCCGCCGAGGAGGCAGCCGGCGCCGGCGAGGAGGCGGCCAGGGCTGCTGCCGCGGAGGCGGGCGGGGAGTCTGGCGGTCGTACTGACGACCCCGAGCCCACAGGAGCGCCAGGCGCTGCTCCGACCACTGATTCCTCCGCTGCCGCCGTCGCGGCAGGTTCCGAAGAGCCCCAACCTGGCATCTACCTGAAGGCCGGCGAGGACATCTTCATCAGCCTCCCCTGGGCGTCAAGCTCCAGGGCGCCGATCGAGGGGGAGACGCTGGACGGAGAGGTGCTTGCCTCTGCCGGGCTGAAGCTGGTTGACGCGCCAAGTAGCAGTAGTGGCGATCCTGAAGAGGAGCGCCTGCTGCGGAAGCTAGTGGCGCTCTATCGCACCCGGCAGGCCAAGCTGGAGTCCCACGAAGCGCTCGTGGCAAAGGCTGGCGCCGACATCGAGAAGCGCGCAGAAGAGCTCCGAGGCGCCAACCAGGAAGCTCTCCGTTCCGTGGCAAGGGAGCAGGAGGAACTTGCTGAGGCGCAGCAAGCCTTCCTCCTCGAGAAGGCCGACGCCGAAGAGCGCCAACGCCTTGCCGCGGAGAAGTTGTCTTCGCAGGCAGGTGACTTGGCGCAGCGGAAGGTGAACCTCGACAGCCACGAGGAGGAGCTTGCCGCACGCGAGCGGGCAGTTGGCGGAGCCGTCAAGCGGGCCGAAGACGCCGCCGCAGCTGCCGAGGCCGCCAAGGTTGAGCTGGAGCTGAAGGTGATGCAGCTGGAGGCGGACCTCAAGGCGAGCGGCGACGAGCCTGCCGCGCTCAAGCTTGAGCGTGAGAGGGACGCCAACAACCATTCGGAGCTGCAGGCCCTTTTCGTCGAGAAGGGCAAGGAACTGGACGCCGCCAAGAACTCCAACGCCGATCTCGAAGCGAAGCTGGCGGCCCTGACCAAATCTCTGGACGGCGCCAAGGAGCGGGAGACGGCCCTGAAGGAGGAGGTCAAGGCCGGCAAGGTGCTGCTGGCGAAGGCCGCCGCCGCCCGGAAGACTTTGTCAGAGGATATGGAGCACTAGATGGAGGGTCTGGTGGACGTCGCCGCGGATGTTGACAAGGAGCTGGCGCAGTTGGGGATGGTGGATCTCGCGTACTCCTCCGACGAGAACCTCCAACCCAGCGCCAAGCTCACTTTGTTCTTCAAAGGCGTGGCGACGGCGCTCCAGCGAATCCGGGATCAGTTCCCAAAGCAGCTTGCCGACGAGTCGCGCAAGATCTGTGCGGGAGCTCTCTAGAAGGTGCTGATGAAGGTGGCCTTCCGCAACCCAAGCCTCCACCTCAACAACGTCCTCCGAAGCCTGCCGCCAGATGCTGATCTGGAGGAGCTCAAGGCCCTTGTCGCACCTATCATGGACAAGGTGAGCGGAATCAGGAGGTTCGAAGGCGACCGTGTAGACTAGGCCATTTATCTTCTTCTTTCCTTGTCGCTCTCAATCATGTTATGGAAAACAGTCTATTAGAGCTGCGACAAGTTATTCTGTAATATACTTCTATCTTGGGTAGTAATTGCTATGTTATTTCCTCTACTTGCTTCCTCCCCTTGTATGTTTTTACCCTACGCTTTTAGGGAACTTGCCGGTGCGGGCACCTTTGCCGCGAGCGCTGAGTGCGGAACATCAGCAGCGGAACTTCAGCAGCCTACCGGCGGTGCTGCAACCGACAGAAAACCTCGTCGCGGAGCTAGTCGCGGCTTACTTAAGTCGTTGAGCAGACTCGAAACGACGGTAAGGCAACTAGCTACGAGCTGGTCCCCTGCCGGCGGTGCCGCAGCCGACAAGAAACCTTCTCGCAGAGCTAGTCGCAGCTCACTTAAGTTGTTGAGCGGACTCGAAACAACAGTAAGGGCGCAACTAGGTACGAGTTGGTTCCTCCGCGCACAGGTTTTCCATACAAGGGACGATCGCAAGAGGGGAGATAACTCTATAAATTTAATTGCTATGTTATTTCCTTTACTTGACTCCTTCCTTTGTATGTTTTTACCCTACGCATATAGGGAACTTACCGGCGCGGGCACGCTTGCCGCGAGTGCTGAGTGCGGAATGTCAGCGATCTGCGGGCGGTGCTGCGGCCGACAAAAAACCTTGTCGCGGAGCTAGTTGCAGCTCACTTAAGTTGTTGAGCGGACTCAAAACAACAGTAAGGGTGCAAGTAGCTACGAGTCGGCTCCTCCGCGCCCAGATTTCCCATACAAAGCGCGGGCGTTCAAGGAAAATAACTTAAAAACTTAAAGAAAATCTGATTGCTCGAACTTTGGCACTTATCTTTCTCTGTTGTTTGCTTTCCCGGGGTATGTGCTGAGCACATAATCTTTATGCACGGGGTCTGCGCCCGGCTTTGTACAAAGGATTACATGCAACAGCGGGAAGACTTTGTACAAATGGGTGGTTGCCGGACAGGGTCCGACAACCGCGCCTCACGGGCAAAGCTTGTGAAGATGCGCAATATTCTAGGAGTTGCTCACTGGTACGCCATCTTCGGCCCCAAGGCGTGCAGCGCCAAGCCTAGTGACTCGCTTCACCCAGTAAGGGCCTTCCCACTTTGGCGTCAACTTGTCGGAAATCTTGGCGGACTGATCGCGCCGAAGAAACAAGGTCGCCTTCCTCGAAACTTCTGGCGTTAACTTTGCGGCTATGGAAGCGGCGCAAAGCTTGCTGGTAGCGAGCGGCTCGCACAGCAGCCTGAAGACGGTCTTCCTCAAGGAGCAGCGCGTCATCTTGCTGCAGCCGCTCTTGCTCAAGCTCATCATAAGCGAGCACTTGAGGTGACCCGTATACGAGTTCCGTGGGGATAACTGCCTCCGCTCCATAGACTAGAGCGAAGGGTGTCTGGCCGGTGGCTTGATTTGCCGTCATTCTGATCGACCAAAGAACCACCGGCAGCTCCGCGCCAAAGCTTCTGCCGGAGAGGTGGCCGGTGGCGGCAAACGGTGCGGGGAACGAGATATGCTCGGACTTCTAACTGCGTTAGAAGGAGCAACATCTCGTCCGAGCGAACGCGCCACGCTCGCGCCAGCATGTTGGCGTCCATGCTAATCCTGAGCACTCCGGGATCCGCCGGCTTGATCTTGGCCCAGCAGGCGTATGGTACCGTGGGTACCATGACGCTGCTGGCCCCGCGCCTCCTGGGACGGGCGCGGTGCGTGTACGGGCACCGAGGTCTTGGAGTGCACGCGGTCATTGTGGGAGGCGACCACGCCGCCGACGTGCGGCGCAGCCTGGTCCTTGGACTTGGCAGCGCCACGAGTCTCCCCGTCGGCGCCCGCTCTTCCGCCGGCGCCTGCTCCACCAGCCGTCCGCTCCGGCGATGGCGGGCTCGGCGCAAATGGAGCGGCTACCTCTGATGCCTTCTTCTTCGGCGGCTTGTTGATGAAGACGATGAAGATTCGGCTCGCGCGAACGCCGGATCAGGTTCGCACAACCTCGACGCGCCCCCTACCTGGCGCGCCAAAGATGTCGGGGGTGTCTGATCCCACGCACACCTATGGGGATCGGCGGACCGAGCCCCTTTCGGTTCGGCAGGGGGCGGTAGATGCACAAAGAGCAGATCGAGGCGAAACACACGAGCGAGACGATCGGTTTACCCAGGTTCGGGCCGCACGGATGCGTAAAACCCTACTCCTGCTTTGGTGGATGTATTATGTTCTTGCTAGGGAGCGGCGAGTGCTACAGTACACTCGAGCAGCTGGCGAGACCGAGCGTGAGAATGGTTGTCCTCCCTTTCTGTTGCGCATGGGCCTCCTTTTATATGTCTAAGGGGTCACCGACACGTGGCAACAGAGGCGAGGGTAAAAATGTAAAAGGGGTGGTAGTTGGCGTCACCGCCTGCTATAGTCGTATCCTACCTAACTCTGACGGTAGGGGACAAGGGCATTGAATGCCCGTCTGTGTCACCTTGACGGCACAGAGAGGGACCGCTAGGGGCGCCACTGTTTGCCACGATGGCTCCTTGTTAGCGCCTGCTTGCCACCGCATGCCCCCGGCTGCACAGCCTCCCGCCACGTACGCCAGGAATGGTCCCAGGGCGACACGTTGGTGGGTGAACTGGAGCGCGGGCTGCGGGGTAGTAGCTTGCCGCGGCAAGTGCCTTGCCACGGATGTTGTCTTGTCGCATCTGGGAGCTTGTCGCTCACCGGGCCTTGTCGGGGCGCGCAGTGCACCGCAGCGAGCTTCTTGAGATGCTCCGGTTGGTCTTCCCGGCAAGCTCCTCTTGCCGGGGTCTCGTCTCCTTCCCGGCAAGCTCCTCTTGCCGGGGCCTTGTTTTGCTCTTGGATACTTTGTTCTTGAATGGCCTCAAGGGAGCCATGGAGGGTCTTGGCGGTCGCCCGGCAAGCCTTGCCGCGGGTCGCTGCGACTGCCCGTGCACAAGTTCGGGATACTAAGGTACCCCTACTTTAGTACACCGACACTCCCCCATTTTCCTTCAGCCCTTCACCCTTTCTTCTGCCATTGTTCGATCGTCTTCTCCATGGAGGGAACACGATGGAAACGACCCCTTTATTCTTGCCCCGATCTGAAAGATGACGTGGTGGAGGAACTCATTGATCGGTGCGACGTCATCACCTCAGCTAGCATGGCAGGTTCGTTCAAGCCCATTCTCGACTCAACTAATAACATCATTAGAAAGAACCCAAGAGTCAAGGAGCGGTTTGATCTCCCCTATCTTCTTTGCCGTTACCCTGATGATTGGCGCCGGCACGACGGAGGCCTCGCCTTGTGCCAGTTGATGCCGCTTGATAATGATACGTATGATGTTAAGATGCCATTGCTTGAGGGCAAGGCTTGGGCGGGCACAAATGGAGATTGGGTTGTTTACATTGGGTCCAAGTGCGAGTGGGAACTTGTGAATGTGTACACTCGTCACCGGGTTCCACTTCCAAAAATCTCAGCACACTGCCCAGAGGTTGAGGACACCGGTAATGTACGCATGTTCAAATACGATCATGGTGACTGTCTTCTACGGAAGATAGAAATTTTTCCAGTTCCCAACCGCTCTTGGAATTACAACAACTATCAAGTTGTTGCTATCTTCGACAAGCTTGTTGCCATCCTTCGTGGTTCGACTCGATGGATATTGCTCAAAAATCAGTTTATGTACACGGATGAGTACTATGATGCAATTCAATACGAGGGCCTTGTGTTTGCTGCCACCACTCGTGGCACTGTTTTGGCATGTCATCCTAGTAGTTTCGGTACGTTTCTCTTCCACCATAATTATAATTGTTTCATCCACATGCATGCGGGTTAGCAAGTTTCCCTTTTCTAATTAACCTTCTTCTTGTGTTTCCAAGGTCCTGTGAACATCCCACCACCTATACTTGAAAAGTTCTGTAACCAAGTGGGAGATGCCGATGGTGATGATCACGAGCAGCGCCCATATACTCTGTGGCGCCTGGCAACTAATTCCGATGGATCACCTCTTCTTGTGTGTATACAGCCCACTGATGATGTTACTGCTAAGGAAGTAGGTGTCTCCCATGGTCGCACTCTCCGGACCTATTCCAACACACGTTGCATGGTATTCGGGATGGATACTAGTGTGCTAGCGCCAACTCCTTCTCCCTGGCACAGAATTGATACTCTTGGAGAAAACTCGCTCTTCCTTGGACAAAACTATCCGATGATGGTGAAAGGTGATCCAACTGCTGTTGACACATTTATGAGAAGCAACTGTGTCTATACCTCGGACATTTGGGTGGTTCCCTACCTTGGTACTGATATAGTAGGCCGCTTCAGCCTGGATGATCAGTCCTGCGTTGGTCTCCAGATCGACAACGGATGGCCCGTCCCAGAGAATCACTTGTGGTTCAAAGAAAGCGTTTCCAACGCCGCGGAATGGTTGAGTTGAAGTTCATTTCATGGCTTGTTATTTGTTGTGTGGTGAAAACTTTAGTATTTATAATGTATACTCATTGTCGATGTGGGTTGATGACCTGTTGTATGTAATAAAATGATATGCCTGTGATAAACTTACTAAATTTATGAATGGCTTTCGAGTTGCTTCTCTGAGTGAGTGGTGTGATGAGGCAAAAAAATATTTTCTGAATACATAATTGTACGTGCATTGCAACAGGTTATCGGATGAGGCCAATCAACAATAGTAGTACACTAGTTGTACTAGCTTCACATGCTTCGCGCGTCGGGCGGGTGTTTTTGCTGTAGCCATATGTTAATGTGTTCGTTGTACGTAACCAGCACCTCGAATCCTCGATACTAGTATACTATATAGTAGTAGGAGTAGTAGGGTGGCATGGGCCAGAACAAGCATTCACGTCCAGGAGTACGGCACACGCCACCACCACGACATCCATCTGACACCATATTATTTCTTGGAGTCCATGCTAGAGCAATCTCTTCAACCTCGTCGTTTCTCTAACTTCAGCCATCACGCGACGGGCGAGGTGGGGGTTTGCCGATAGTCGGTTTCCTTAACTGTGGTCCCACTTGTAAGGCCAACTCCAACGCACGACCCCAAACGCACCTCCATTTTGCACGAACTCCAATGATAATTTTGACTAGAAAAGCAAGACCAAAGAAAACAAGAACCACCAGAATACATTTTACTACCCCTGTAAGTTGGATTAGTGCCTTCTCGATGCATTCATTGTTGATCTACGGAGGCTCGATCTTGCGTCTGTGCTAGCTAAAAGTGATAGAACATCTACTAAATTGCACTCTATCAATATATGGATGTACTCTTATTCCCAATACAAAAACTTGCATCCATTCTACTCCCTCAGTTGCACAATACATGCCTTCTATTTGTCAAAATATATATGTATCCATACATGTCTTAGTATATAGGTACATCCATTTTTGGACAAATGGAAGTCAAGTATTTTGGAACAAAGGGAGTACACAATAAAATTTTTAAGTTAGCACAACTAGTCTAATCAAAGAGCAGAACCAAAGATTTGGCTGGGTTCTTCCTCCTTTTGCCGACACGTGGGACATCCAACATCCAGGTTGTGTCATGAAAGAAAATAGAGTGGTAGTTGAAGCCACGAGATGTGCATCTTGGGTTAAACTGTAAATAGAATCTTACTACTCTTGAGTAACTCCAAAAGCGGCCACCGAAGATCTTTATTGGATTTGTTTTTCATAACCAACACGTCGAGGTGAAAGATGTGCAGGTTCAGTGGGTCCTCTTGCGTTTCGCTGACATGTGGGGCCGCATGTGAGCAAAAAGACGATGGGCTCTGCGCGTCCGCTGGCTGGCTGAGAAGAGAGATTTAGGAGGGCTGAGCATGGACTGCAGGAAATTTGTTCTACGTACCTCGATATAGGCTCGATATAGTGGGGTGGCATGGGCCATAACTAGCATTCACGTCTAGCAGTACGGCACACGCCACCCACACGAGTCCCATCCGACACTGATTTTATTGGAGTCCGTGCTACAACCATCTCTTCTCCCTCCTGTTTTCTCAGCCATCACGCGGTGGGCGGGGTGGGGGTTTGCCGATAGTCGGTTTGCTCAACTGCGGTCCCACTTGTATGTGAAAATGCAACACCGCACGCATTCCCGCTTGAGTGGCATGCCGGACCAACCGTGTGGGGGTGCGACGCGAACACGATAGGCTTTTCCTTTTGAACTCGTAACTTGTAAAATTTGGTTCTGCTCCATGGCGCGACCGATAGATAGAAAATAACGATTTTGCTTAGAGTAATGAGAAGTTTGGTTCTGGCACCGTTCATGCATGGAGTATGTACGAAAATTATGAAGTTGATGCGAAAGGTAAGATAATTATTGTAGTATCATATACTACTTCATGGATTTGACGGAAAGATAAAAATACATACGGATCCATCAACGTTCAACGACATCCTCACGCCCTAGTGCGTCGGGTCACCAACCGACGTGTGAGGAGCAGCGGCGTTGGCAGCGAGCTCAACGTGCTTCTGAACAGTGCCGTCCAAGGTTGCCCTGCACTCCAAGAAGGCCAGCGTCCTATCGTCCTCCTCTTGCATGTAGTCCTTGTGGACGATTTGCGCGTAGACGTGGGTGATTATGTCGATGGTGTCTTGCTACATGTACTGTAGTACTACGGAGTGCATGCATGTTGGTACGCGGGGTGGAAGCACTGCATGCATGTGTGTACGCATTATTCCCTCTAGTAATAGACGCCGTGCTATAACTACCAATGCTATTTTTCAGGCCGATCGCTAGTCGCCTTGGTCCCACAGATTTTTTTTTCTTTTTTCTGAAGCGCGCTGTATAAAAAGTGGCGGATGGAGTAGTATGAGCGGATTCAAAGAAGTGCGTATTGATGGTTGCTTCTTTAGAGCAACTTACAGTGGGAAAGGTGGGGCTTATGATTTGACTGCTCATTACTCACTATTAATGCGGCGCAACGACCGGGCTGAGTCTCCCATGCGGTTGTGCACTACCCCCTCGGTTCTTAAATATACTCCGGAGTATGTCTTTCTAGAGATTTCAACGAGTGACTACTCAAATATTTGTCTTTTTAGAGATTTCAAATGGACTGGCACATACAGATGTATCTAGACATATTTTAGAGTGTAGATTCACTCATTTTGCTCCGTATGTAGTCACTTGTTGAAATCTCTGTTAAGACGAATAGAATATTTAGGAACGGAGGGAGTACACATACGAAGCAAAATGAGTGAATCTACACTCTAAAATATGCCCGTTTGAAATTTGTAAAAAGCAAATATTTAGGAACGAAGGAGTATAATTTTGTGTATGGCACATGGACCCGGATGATGAAGAGGCTTCTGGCAATGCTATCAAGCTTCCATCATTTGTTTACATAATTGACGTACTATACAAATAATTTTCCAGCAACATGAAATTGTACAATGGTGTGAGCTTTCAGCTTTTGTTTTGCGTGTCTTGCCATCGATGCTCTTTCGGAAACAATAAAAAACTAACTTCCTTGCTAATGCATGTCAATTATTAGCAGATTAAAGCTAATAATTACATCACAACTAAAGAAAAAGTTGTGAGAAGGTGTTAAATTAAAATTGATCCATGCTTTGATTGGCAGCAACGTCCCCCAATTAACTATAGAGGTACAATGGCTGGTATATGTGTGGAGGAGGAGAGAGGCCTACCTCATGTATTAAGGAGATCGATCTGCCTCATGTATTAAGGGAGATCGATCGGCATCCATGCATATGTGCAGGAGATGAATAAGGTTGGGAGAGAGACAGAGCTAGTGTGTTGGAGGGGGTAGTAGTGGAGTTGCTTCTAACAAATGGTGGGATAGGCTTGCTAGACAAACGGAGGGCACGCCCGCAATATCAATAAGAGAGGAGATGGCTGCTTGTTGTCTGTGCACGTGCGTGTGAGAGACGGGTCAGGAGGCATGCACGAATGATGAGGGGGGACGATGTGGTTGTGGTAAGCAGACATAACTACATAGGAAGATCAATCGCCCTTTGTAAGAGAAAGGAGAGACATAACTTGTGAGGTACGTCGATCGATGGGGGGGTAGTTAAAGTCGATCTAGGTATATGTTGGGAGATCGATCGGTATACATGCATGTGTGTGTTAGAACAAATGAGGCACAAGGAGAAGGATAGAGATAGAGGGATGCATGTAGGAGGTGGTACGAGAGGCATACTATATCGAGGGGGAGGAGTGTGCGAGTACGAGAACGATGAAAAGAGTGGTGGGAGTAAGGCATGGACGGTGACAAGAGAAGAGGGGAAGCTTGTGTTTGTGCTAGGCACACCTGGCTAGAGAGGCATATTGATTGATGTGTGCCGTAAAGAAGGAGCTGGGGGCCTACACACACGGTGGGTGAACGACCTAAAGTGAAAAGACGAATTTGCGCGATGGAGCTAGAGAATGCTGAGGGAGGGTGAGAGGGATGCGGGCGTGTGCATGCACAAGAGAAAGTTAGCGCTAGCTACAAAGATAAGAGGGTTGTGTGGGTGTAAAAGACGAATAGAGATCATACATACTTCATTATAAAAAGCGAATTCGGATATTTGAAGAATTTATCATAGTGTTTCAAACCGACGGATGTGTGAATATATATAACGGTGATACACATGGTGTGGTTATGAACATGGTATACTACATTTAATTTATTTTATCTCTACTGTTATAAAAAACGGAGTTGTTGATGATGGTGTGCCTGCCATCCTGCATTATAGGCCGTCTAATTTATATCTAGCGGATAGCAAGGAAACTATGATGGTTGAAGTTGGCAACAATCATGATTGTAGATTCTTATTGAAATAGAGAAACGAATTCAAATTTAGTTCGAATTGCAGCGGTAGTATAGACATTTGGAATGCACTAAAATGTTGGTATGAGTAGGTTACATGCATTATACAGCAAGCGAAAAAATTTAATCGCACATAACATGGATTCATACTCCCTCCTTCCATATATATAGGGCGTAATGAGATTTTTAAGACCGCCTTTGACTATTGACAAGATTAATAGTACATGACATGCACAATGAGAAAATTATATCATTGAAAGAACCTTTCACAAACGAATTTAACGGTGTGTTTTGTGTAAGTTGTATGTCATATATCATTGCTCTAATATTTGGTCAAAGTTAGCATCGAAAAACGCATTAGGCCCTATATAGATGGAAGGAGGGAGTAGCTTTGAGTAGCATTTGCATAGTAAAACGGGGCAAGTGTTGGGGATAGTAGCAGAAATTTAAATTTTTCTATGCATCACCAAGATCAATCTATGGAGTAATCTAGCAACGAGGGGAAGGGGAGTGCATCTACATAGCCTTGTAGATCGCTAAGTGGAAGGTTGCAAGAACACGGATGAAGGAGTCGTACTCGCAGTGATTCAGATCGCGGTTGATTCGGATCTAAGCGCCGAACAACGGCGCCGCCGCGTTCAACACACGTGCAGCCCGGTGACGTCTCCTATGCCTTGATCTAGCAAGGGGAGAAGGAGAGGTTGGGGAAGACTCCGTCCAGCAGCAGCATGATGGCGTGGTGGTGGTGGTGGAGGAGTGCGAGACTCCAGCAGGGCTTCGCCAAGCACTACGAGAGACAAGGAGAGAGAGGGATAAGGCTGCGCCAACAGGTGAAGAACTTCGTGTGTTGGGCTGCTCCTTTGCCTCCACTATATATAGGGGAAGAGGGAGGGCTGCGCCCCCACCTAGGGTTTCCACCCTAGGGGTGGCGGCAGCCCCAATCCCCATCTGGGGTGGCGGCCAAGTGGGGGGGGAGAGGGAGGCGCACCAGGCATGGGCCTTAGGGCCCATCCGCCCTTAGGGTTTGCCCCCTCTTCTGTCTAGGCGCATGGGCGTTGGTGGGGAGCCGCCCCAGCCCACCTAGGGGATGGTCCCTTCTCACACTTGGCCCATGTATGCCTCCGGTGCCCGTGGCCCCTCCCGGTGGACCACCGGACGCCTCCGGTGGTCCCGGTACACTACCGGTGATGCCCGGAACACTTCCGGTGGCCAAAACCATACTTCCTATATATCAATCTTTACCTCCGGACCATTCCGAAACTCCTCGTGACATATGGGATCTCATCCGGAACTCCGAACACCATTCGGTAACCGTGTACATACTTTCCCTATAACCCTAGCGTCATCGAACCTTAAGTGTGTAAACCCTACGGGTTCGGGAGTCATGTAGACATGGCCGAGACAACTCTCCGATCAATAACCAACAGCGGGATCTGGATACCCATGTTGTCTCCCACATGCTCCACGATGATCTCATCGGATGAACCACGATGTCAAGGATTCAATCAATCCCGTATACAATTCCCTTTGTCTACCGGTACGATACTTGCCCGAGATTCGATCGTCGGTATCCCCATACCTTGTTCAATCTCGTTACCAGCAAGTCTCTTTACTCGTTCCGTAACACATCATCCCGTGATCAATTGCTTGGTCACATTGTGCACATTATGATGATGTCCTACCGAGTGGGCCCATAGATACCTCTCCGTTACACGGAGTGACAAATCCCAGTCTCGATTCATGCCAACCCAACAGACACTTTCAGAGATACCCGTAGTGCACCTTTATAGCCACCCAGTTACATTGTGACGTTTGGCACACCCAAAGCACTCCTGCGGTATCCGGGAGTTGCACAATCTCATGGTCTAAGGAAATGATACTTGACATTAGAAAAGCTTTAGCATACGAACTACACGATCTTGTGCTAGGCTTAGGATTGGGTCTTGTCCATCACATCATTCTCCTAATTATGTGATCCCGTTATCAACGACATCCAATGTGCATGGTCAGGAAACCGTAACCATCCATTGACCAACGAGCTAGTCAACTAGAGGCTTACTAGGGACATGGTGTTGTCTATGTATCCACACATGTATCTGAGTTTCCTATCAATACAATTCTAGCATGGATAATAAACGATTATCATGAACAATGAAATATAATATAATAACTAATTTATTATTGCCTCTAGGGGATATTTCCAACAGTCTCCCACTTGCACTAGAGTGAATAATCTAGTTCACATCGCCATGTGACCAACATCCAAAGAGTTTACTAGACTCAATAATCTAGTTCACATCACTATGTGAATAACACTCAATGAGTTCTGGGTTTGATCATGTTATCCTTGTGAGAGAGGTTGTAGTCAATGGGTCTGCCATATTCAGATCCCTATGTATTTCGCAAAACTTTATGTCATATCGTAGATGCTGCTACCACATTCCACTTGGAGCTATTCCAAATTGTTGCTCCATTATACGTATCCGGTATCTCTACTCAGAGCTATCCGGATAGGTGTTAATCTTGCATCGACGTAATTCTTTACGTCGAACTCTTTATCACCTCCATTACCGAGAAACATTTCCTTATTCCTCTAAGGATAATTTTGACCGCTATCTGGTGATCCACTCCTAGACCACCTTTCTACCCTCTTGCCAGACATGTGGCAAGGCACACATCAGGTGCGGTACTCAGCATGGCATACAGTATAGAGCCTATGACAACAGCATAGGGGACGACCTTCGTCCTTCCTCTTTGTTTTGCCGTGGTCAAGCTTTGAGTCTTACTCAACTTCACACCTTACAACTCAGGTAAGAACCCCTTCTTTGACTGATCTATTTTGAACTCCTTCAAAAACATGTCAAGGTGTGCGTTCTTTGAAAGTATCATCAGGCGTCTTGATCTATCTCTATAGATCTTGATGCCCAATATGTAAGCAGCTTTATCCAGGTCTTCCTTTGAAAATCACTCTTCAAACAGCCGTTTATGCTTTCCAGAAATTCTACATTATTTCGAAACAACAATATGTCATCCACATATACTTATTAGAAATGTTGTAGTGCTCCCACTCACTTTCTTGTAAATATAAGTTTCTAGCAAACATTGTATAAACCTAAAAGCTTTGATCACTCCATCAAAGCATATATTTCGACTCCGAGACGCTTGCTCTAGTCCATAGAAGGATTGCTAGAGCCAGCATACCTTTTTAGCATCCTTAGGATCGACAAAACCTTTTATTGTATCACATACAACTTTTCTTATGAAAAGTGGTAAGAAAACTTGTTTTGACATCCATCTGTCAGATTTCATAATCGAAAAATACAGCTAATGCTAACATGATTCCGACGGACTTAAGCATCGCTACGGGTGAGAAATTCTCATCGTAGTCAACTCCTTGAACTTGTGAAAAGACTCTTTCCCACAAGTCGAGCTTCATAGACGGCAACATTACTGCCCTCGTCCGTCTTCTTCTTAAAGATCCATTTATCTCAATGGCTTGCCGATCATCGGGGAAGTCCACCAAAGTCCATACTTTGTTCTGATACATAGATCCTATCTCGGATTTCATGGCTTCTAACCATTTGTCGGAATACGGGCCCACCATGGATTCTCCATAGCTCGTAGGTTCATTGTTGTTTAACAACATGATATCCAAGACAGGATTACCGTACCACTCAGGAGTAATACATATCTTTGTTGACCTACAAGGTTCGATAGCAACTTGATCTGAAGCTTCATGATCAATATCATTAACTTCCTATTCAACAGACGTAGGCGCCACAGAAAACATCTTTCTGTGTTGCATCACTTTCTGGTTGAAACAAAGGTTCGACAACCTCATCAAGTTCTATCTTCCTGCCACTCAATTCTTTCGAGAGAAACTCCTTCTCGAGAAAGGACCCGTTCTTAGCGACAAACAATTTGCCCTCGGATCTAAGATGGAAGGTATACCCAACTGTCACCTTTGGGTATCCTATGAACATGTGTTTGTCCGCTTTTGGGTTTGAGCTTCTCCGGCTAAAGCCTTAAGCATCGCAGCCCCAAACATTAAGAAATGACAACTTTGGTTTCTTGCCAAACGAATGTTCATATGACGTCGTCTCAATGGACTTATATGGTGTCCTATCTAAAGTGAATGCAGCTGCATAACCTCAAAATAATAGCTGTATATCGGTAAGAGACATCATAGATCGCACCATATCTCATAAGGTTCGATTACGACGTCCGGACACACCATTACGCTGTGGTGTTCTAGGTGGCTTCAACTGCGAAACAATTCCACAATGTCTTAAGTGATTGCCAAACTCATAACTCAGAAAATCCCCTTTGATCAGATTGTAGGAACATGATCTTCTTGTTATGATGATTCTTAACTTCACTCTGAAATCGCTTGAACTTTTCAAACGTTTCAGACTTGTGCTTCATTAAGTAAATATACCTATATCTACCCAAATTGTTAGTGAAGATGAGAAAATAGTGATATCCACCACACGCTTCCATTCTCATTGGATCACACGCATCAACATGCATGATTTCCAACAAGTCACTTGCCCGTTTTGTCGTGCCTGAAAACGGGGTCTTAGTCATCCTACCCATGAGGCATGGCTCGCATGTGTCAAGCGATTCAAAATCAAGTGACTCCAAACATCCATCAATATGGAGTTTCTTCATGCATCTTACGCCAATATGACAGAAGCGGCAGTGCCACAAGAAAGTGGTTCTATCATTATTAACTCTAGATCTTTTGGCGTGAACATGTGTATTACCACGACCGAGATTCAATGAACCATTCACATAGGGTGCATGACCATGAAAGGTATTATTCATGTAAACAGAATAACCATTATTCTCTAACTTAAATGAATAACCGTATTGCAATGAACATGATCTAATCATATTCATGCTCAACGTAGACGCCTGATAACATTTATCTAGGTTCAATACTAATCCCGAAGGCAGATGGAGCGTGCGATGGTGATCTCATCAACTTTGGAAACACTTCCAACACACATCGTCACCTCGCCCTTAGCCAGTATCCGTTTAGTCCGTAGCTTTTGCTTCAAGTCACCAATAATAGCAACTGAACCGGTATCCAATACCCAGGTGCTACCAGGAGTACTAGTGAGGTACACATTAATAACACGTATATACTTTGTTGAAGTTGCCAGCCTTCTTATCTACCGTGCATTTGGGGTAATTCCGTTACCAGTGACCGTTCCCCTTACAATAGAAGCACTTAGTCTCGGGTTTGGGTTCAACCTTGGGTTCCTTCACCGGAGCGGCAACTGGTTTGCCATCCATGAAGTTTCCCTTCTAGCCCTTGCCCTTCTTGAAACCAGTGGTCTTGTTAAACCATCAACACTTGATGCTCGTTCTTGATTTCTACCTTTTGCGGTCTTAAGCACCGCGAACAGCTCCGGGATGAACTCCATCCCTTGCATGTCATAGTTCATCACGAAGATCTAGTAGCTTAGTGATAGTGACTAGAGAACTCTATCAATCACTATCTTATGTGGAAGTTTAACTCCCACTTGATTTAAGTGATTGTAGCACCCATACATTTTGAGCACATGCTCACTAGTTGAGCCATTCTCCTCCATCTTGTTGGCAAAAGAACTTGTCAGAGGTCTCATACCTCTCAACACGGGTATGAGCCTAAAATCCCAATTTCAGCTCTTGGAACATCTCATATGTCTTATGGCATTCAAAACGTCATTGGAATCCCGATTCTAAGCCGTAAAGTATGGTGCACTAAACTATCAAGTAGTCATCAGGATGTGTCTGTCAGGTGTTCACAACATCCACAGACGACGTTGTAGGAGTTTGCACATCGAGCGGTGCATCAAAGACGTAAGCCTTCTGTGTAGCAGTGAGGACACTCCTCAGACTACGGACCCAGTCTGCATCATTGCTTACAATATCTTTCAACTTGGTCTTTCTCTAGGAACGTATTGAAACAGGGAGCTACAACGTGAGCTATTTATCTACGACATATTTGCAAAGATAATTTAGACTATGTTCATGATAATTAAGGTCATCTAATGAACTCCCACTCAGATAGACATCCCTCTAGTCATCTAAGTGAAACATGATCCGAGTCAACTAGGCCGTGTCCGATCATCACGTGAGACGGACTAGTCATCATCGGTGAACATCTTCATGTTGATCGTATCTTCCATACTACTCATGCTCGACCTTTCGGTCTTCCGTGTTCCGAGGCCATGTCTGTACATGCTAGGCTCGTCAAGTCAACCTAAGTGTATTGCGTGTGTAAATCTGGCTTACACTCGTTGTATTCGAACGTTAGAATCTATCACACCCGATCATCACGTGGTGCTTCGAAACAACAAACCTTCGCAACGGTGCACAGTTAGGGGGAACACTTTCTTGAAATTATTGCGAGGGATCATCTTATTTAAGCTACCGTCGTTCTAAGCAAATAAGATGTAAAACATGATAAACATCACATGCAATCAAATAGTGACATGATATGGCCAATATCATTTTGCTCCTTATGATTTCCATCTTCGGGGCTCCATGATCATCGTTGTCACCGGCATGACACCATGATCTCCATCATCATGATCTCCATCATTGTATCTTCTTGAAGTTGTCTCGCCATCTAATACTTCTACTACTATGGCTAACGCTTTAGCAATAAAGTAAAGTAATTACATGACGTTTATGTTGACACGCAGGTCATAAATAAATTAAGACAACTCCTATGGCTCCTGTCGGTTGTCATACTCATCGACATGCAAGTGGTGATTCCTATTACAAGAACATGATCAATCTCAGACATCACATATATCATTCATCACATCCTTTTGGCCATATCACATCACACGACGCATGCTGCAAAAACAGGTTAGACGTCCTCTAATTGTTGTTGCACGTTTTTACGTGGCTGCTATAGGTTTCTAGCAAGAACGTTTCTTAACTGCGCCAAAAGCACAACCTGATATGCCAATTTCTATTTACCCTTCATAAGGACCCTTTTCATCGAATCCGATCCGACTAAAATGGGAGAGACAGACACCCGCTAGCCACCTTACGCAACTAGTGCATGTCAGTCGGTGGAACCAGTCTCACGTAAGAGTACATGTAAGGTCGGTCCGGGCCGCTTCATCCCACGATGCCGCCGAATCAAGATAAGACTAGTAACGGCAAGTAAATTGACAAAATCGACGCCCACAACAACTTGTGTTCTACTCGTGCATAGAAACTACGCATAGACCTAGCTCATGATGCCACTGTTGGGGATCGTAGCAGAAATTTAAAATTTTCTATGCATCACCAAGATGAATCTATGGAGTAATCTAGCAACGAGGGGAAGGGGAGTGCATGTACATACCCTTATAGATTGCTAAGCGGAAGCGTTGCAAGAACGCGGATGAAGGAGTCGTACTCGCAGCGATTCAGATCGCGGTTGATTCCGATCTAAGAGCCGAACAACGGAGCCTCCGCGTTCAACACACGTGCACCCGGGTGACGTCTCCTACGCCTTGATACAGCAAGGGGAGAAGGAGAGAGGTTGGGGAAGACTCCGTCCAGCAGCAGCACGACAGCGTGGTGGTGGTGGAGGAGCGTGGGACTCCAGCAGGGCTTCGCCAAGCACTACGAGAGATGAGGAGGGAGAGGGATAGGGCTGCGCCAACAGGGGAAGAACTTCGTGTGTTGGGCTGCCCCTTTGCCTCCACTATATATAGGGGAAGAGGGAGGGCTGCGCCCCCACCTAGGGTTTCCACCCTATGGGTGGCGGCAGACCCAATCCCCATCTAGGGTGGCGGCCAAGTGGGGGGGAGGAGGGAGGCGCACCAGGCATGGGCCTTAGGGCCCATCTGCCCTTAGGGTTTGCCCCCTCTTCTCTCTAGGTGCATGGGCCTTGGTGGGGAGGTGCCCCAGCCCACCTAGGAGCTGGTCCCTTCTCACACTTGGCCCATGTATGCCTCCGGGGCCCGTGGCCCCTCCCGGTGGACCCCTGGACCCCTCCGGTGGTCCCGGTACACTATAGGTGATGCCCGGAACACTTCCGGTGGCCAAAACCATACTTCCTATATATTTATCAATTTTACCTCCGGACCATTCCGGAACTCCTCGTGACGTCCGGGATCTCATCCGGGACTCCGAACAACATTCGGTAACCGCGTACATACTTTCCCTATAACCATAGTGTCATCGAACCTTAAGTGTGTAGACCCTACGGGTTCGGGAGTCATGCAGACATGGCCGAGACAACTCTCCGGTCAATAACCAACAGCGGGATCTGGATACCCATGTTGGCTCCCACATGCTCCACGATGATCTCATCAGATGAACCACGATGTCAAGGATTCAATCAATCCCGTATACAATTCCCTTTGTCTACCGGTACGATACTTGCCCGAGATTCGATCGTCGGTATCCCCATACCTTGTTCAATCTCATTACCAGCAAGTCTCTTTACTCGTTCCGTAACACATCATCCCGCGATCAACTCCTTGGTCACATTGTGCACATTATGATGATGTCCTACCGAGTGGGCCCAGAGATACCTCTCCGTTACACGGAGTGACAAATCCTAGTCTCGATTCATGCCAACCCAACAGACACTTTCGGAGATACCCGTAGTGCACCTTTATAGACACCCAGTTACGTTGTGACGTTTGGCACACCCAAAGCACTCCTACGGTATCTAGGAGTTGCACAATCTCATGGTCTAAGGAAATGATACTTGACATTAGAAAAGCTTTAGCATACGAACTACACTATCTTGTGCTAGGCTTAGGATTGGGTCTTGTCCATAACATCATTCTCCTAATGATGTGATCCCGTTATCAACAACATCCAATGTCCATGGTCAGGAAACCGTAACCATCCATTGATAACCAAGCTAGTCAACTAGAGGCTTACTAGGGACATGGTGTTGTCTATGTATCCACACATGTATCTGAGTTTCCTATCAATACAATTCTAGCATGGATAATAAACGATTATCATGTACAATGAAATATAATATAATAACTAATTTATTATTGCCTGTAGGCCATATTTCCAACAGCAAGACTCTCTCTTTGTGTGGTGTGAATAGTTTTATTTTTTTGTTTTCTTTTTGGTTGAGGGAAGTGCGAATTGATTTGGTACGTACAAGTACAATATTACTACACGTTAGGCTTGTCCCTAAAATTCAACCCGCGTCTTGTTATATCTTGAAAATTCAGATATCGTGCTCCCAAAACTGGCGCATTCACAACCCGCGCCTTGCTATCCCGAAATTACAACGCGCGCGAAAACTCCCTCTAGCTACCAAATCCCGACACGCGAAATCCCCCTTCTAACCCTGAGCCGAAAGGGCCGCTAGTTCAAATTGGTGGGGGGTACTTTTGTAACACACCCTACATTTTGGAAAAGCGCGTTCCCAAGTCATTCTTCACCCCCTCCCATCGCCCCCTTTTCGCCATTCGAAATCCCAGGCCGCCATAACCTCTCTGCTCCAGTCGCGAAACCCCACCCTCCTCCGTCCGCCACGTCACCGCTACCCAGACGGAGCCTCTTCCCCGACGAAGTCGTCCACCGCAACAGCTCGACGTCCCTCGTCCACCTCCCCGGATGAGGATCCGTCGTCCATCTCGCCATCCCGCCGGTTCAGCCGCCCCATCCTCCACCTCCAAGGAGCTGCTCCGATGATCGCCTTGTCTATCGCGGCTGCTCCATCCCCACAGCACCGCCTTAACCTGCTCCACCGGAAGTGCAACATCCTCACCGACTCCTCGGACGAAGCCGAGGCCTACTCGGCGCCACCAAAGAGGTTGTACACTCATCGCATCGCACCTTCTCCTTAACCCGACCTCCCGGCGCCGACGGTGCTCCATCCCGCACACCCATGGAGCGGCTACCTTGAAGCCGGAGCCGCCGGCGACATCTCCACGGTGGCTCTCCCCCAGTGCGAGGCCCCTTCAGCGGTGGCGTCCATACCAGCCGGATCTGCTGCTGTTGCTCTGGTTCTCGCTCGATCGCTCGCTCGCCCAGCTGCTGCTGCTGCTCTCCCCCTCGCTCGTGCTGCTGCTCTGCTCCAATTAAGCCACAATTCAGTCGACTGAATCGACTTTTGGGTCAGTCGATTTTCAGGGGTTGGGGGGCTCGCCGGAGTTAAGAACCACCCGTAGCGGGGACGGGGACTCGCCGGAGAGGTACCCCACTATCTATCTTAGGGTTCAGGGTGGGGGCGGGGGGCCTTGAGGTGGCCGGGGCGGCGGTGGCGAGTTGTTTCGGGGTGGTGAGGCGGCGCTGGGGCCAGCGGTTCGGCCGGTGGTGGCTGGCGGCTCAGGGGGTGCAGGTTGAAGATGAACTGGAGGCCCTCCCTAAAGTACAAGTCAAGTGCCTCTGTGCTACCATTACGTTCAGTTTCGACAGTAGCATTCAGATTCCACAGTAAATTTCAGTTTCGACGGTTAAGTTCAGAGTCAACAGTTTTTACCTCATTTGTTGTAGTAAGGTGGTTTTTGGTGATGTTAATTTTACATCCATTTTACATCATCTATTGGAGATGCTATTAGAATCCCACTTGAGATTGACGATGTCTGTCTTGTGCTGCTTCAGCCTTCACGTCTTACGGCTCACCGGAGCTGCTCCCACGATAGAACGATCCATCACAATAGAGCAGTGCCCTAGACGCCGTCTACAGATTCCTCAGATCTTCCTCCACACCTCCGACAGCCACCTCTGCCTCAACTGCTTCAGCGACCAACCCAATGATGCTGAGGTCGACACGGCTACGACAAAGAGGTTGTACACTTGTTGCCCCACTTATTACTATACATTCATGTCGATCCATTAGGGATATTTTGGTTCAACGGAAAAACATCGATCCACTGGTTGTTACCATCACTCTAAATTTCTGCATGCTCTCCTTACATAATCTCACCATATTTTTTTCGTATGCATGTCAGATATTGTACACAGTCATGCTGAACATGTAGAGAAAAAGAGAAGAGTTTTGTGCGGCAATACAATGTCATGCGGACATAGCTCCATGGTGGGTTCAATGGCAAACCCTCCCACCCCTCTCCATATTGTAATCCAGAGGAAGATATCTGTTCCGAGGCGGATTCGGACGCCGCTGACCACTCCTATTTACCCCCCCAAGGTGTTTTCTCTACCTTGGCATGATGATGTTAGTCATATCATGCATATGTTGCCTTGTGGTGCCTACTTTAGACATCATATATGTCATCTGCTTAGTTTAGACATGTTCTGTAATGCCACCTGTTTAGTTTCTATATCATACATGGGAATTATGCAGTCTCATGTATTTTAGCCAGCCATAATATATGTGAAATGTGCAATGCCATCCTGTTTAACCAGGCATCATATATTTGAATGATATCTTGCCCATCCTTTTCTTCATTACATTTCCATTTGTCGACAATGTTTGTACATTAAACTACTCTTCCTGTGAATCAGCCATTTGGGTGGGAGATGGAAAAATCTGGAGTGAAAACAAGGCCTTCAGAGCATACAGTGCTACCTGTCGAAGCAGATCTCTTGTTGGGTCCTGATAGCTCCTCAGAGATGGATTCAGAGATAGATGACCAGTCCTATTCCCCCACTGAGGTGTATGCTCTAACTTGGCACGGTTATACTGCTCATATCATGCATATGGTGTCTTGCGTTGCATAGTTTAGACATCATATACACAATATTCAACACCATGTTCTTAGTTCAGACATCATATTTAATGCCCTCTGTTTAGCATATAAATCACATATGTGAATTAAATGATGCGATCCTGATTACTTAGATAACATGTAGGTGAATTATGTCATGCGATCCTGTTTATTTATTCATCATATCTTTGAATTATGTTATGCTATGCTATCCAGTTTAGATAGACATCATATATGTGAAATTATTTCATGCTATTCGTTTTAGTTAAACAATATACATGTCAACTATTTCATGCCCTCTTTTTTCCACACTATCTATTGCATCTGTCTCTCATACAATGTCTGTACATTCAACTATGTTTCCTGTTTATCAGCCATTTGAATTGGAGCGGGTGAAGCCAGTATCTAGCGGACTAAAAACACGGTCTTCAAATAAAACAGTGCTACCTCTTGGTGGAGATAGCTCCCCGGTTGTACATGCACAAGAACCAGCCCTACCACACATAACCCAAACTCTCGCAGATTGTACCCCTACTATGATGGACAGAGAACCAGCTTCACCCAATCTAACCCCAACCCCAGCCGATAGTAACCCAGTTCCTGTTGACACAACACCATCTCCACCACAGAGCTCCCAAACAAGAGCAGTTAGTAAGGTAGCTCCAGTGCCCAAAGGGCCAGTACTATCACGGCGAACCCCAACTCTACCAGTTAGTACGCCTATTCCTATGGAGGAAGCACAACCAGCTAGTCGTAGTTTAGCATCTATCGCATTATACTGAAGATGAAGGAAAATGCCAGTTGCAGGTGTTTGTCTAGGAGTTATGTGTAAGTAATGTTATTCATGGCAATTACTTTGCTTCGTCCCATACATCCTACCTCCATGATGGTTATAATACAACAAATTTTCCCATTTTTCTCTATAGAGAAGGACCGATTTGGAAACTCAGGATGAGGTAACCTGTGCTAATACCTCTGCTATCTTCAGGAATGCTTGGTGGAAGTATCGAAATTACCTGAAGAAAACGTACTTCACCGGCAAAGAAACTCATCAAATTCCCTTACGTTCTCATGAGACACATTTACTGGACGATGACTGGGAATGCCTTGTTCTGTACTGGTCCCGAACCAAGAATGTGGTAAGGTCTATGAGCTCATTTTCTATTTTTAACTATTATATTCTTGCGTCTTACTGTACTCTGTTCATGTAGAACAAGTGCCTAAACCTGAAGAACAACTGCTCTAATTTAAGATTCCATTGCTACCATAGGACATAGATATATGTTTGTTTGATGCTTTTATTATGTACTAGTACTTGGCAATAGAAGACTTGGTAGTTTAATCCTGTCCACCTTACTAATGAACTAGTTCACCGAAATGAGTTTCATATACTAGTACATGCTAAACTTGTTATGTGTCTGCTTGTTTCTTCTTTTAGAATGCTGACAGAATATTGGGGAAGAGTGCCTTATTAAGCAACGGTAAAGGAAGTAATGCAGATAAGGTTCAGGACAGTGACACATCCTGTCTTGGTTTAGTGTTGGAGTTACTGGCCACTACCACTTGCACAAGCTATTCAAACTAATGGTCTGAATCAGTTCGGTTTCTTGAGTCTCAACTACAAGCTGAAAGACATCGATCAGATGTTCTGCGACAAGAAGCGGAAGGACTGCGGAAGTCCCCGGAGAACTCAGATGAATACTCTCTGGTGCAACAGCAAGCATTGGAGGATTTTAGCGCCAAACAGGACAAAGCTAATCAGCTTGCTAAGCTTATTGCCAGCATGGTGGATACCCAGGATAACATTTCTTGAGCACTTCTGAAGTTGTTTCAGTTATGCTCTTGTTTTGATGCCACGTTTATTTGCACTGGTGGCCAATTTTGACGGCCAGTGTATATGATATGCTGCTTTGTTCCCTATATTTGCACTGGTGGCGAACTTTGATGCCTAGTGGATGTAATATGTGTAATAGCCGTGATAGCCTAGCGTTAGTTGCTTGCTTATTTATTTCCTTGTTGTCTTGTTTATTTGTTTGCTTGTAGTCATTGAAGTACTTTTTCCGCAGTTAACTAGTGGCTGCAATAACCAATTTTTTAAAACTAGGCCACAATAACCATGGGCTAATATTTACTATAGTGACACTGGGCCTCCTACGGGCCATAGAAACAGTGGGCCTTCTACGGGCCGTAGAAATAGTAGGCCTTCTACGGGCCATAGAAACAATGGGCCTTCTACGGGCCGTATCATCAATGGGCCTTATACGGGCCGTATGATCGATTGGCCAAACATGGGCCAATAACAGGCCACATTATGGCCGTAAACGGGCTAGAGTTGGAATCGTCCGTTCATGGGCCGACCGTAACGGGCCATCGTTAATAGGTCGTATTTGATGACGCTATGAAAACGACCCAACGTATTAACGGACCACAAACGGGCCGACTGTAACCACAGGCTGAATTTGGCCCACAAGCAGAAAATGACAGTAACGGGCCGTAAGTAAACGAATGCTGGAAATGAGCCCAAGAATAAATGGGCTCTGAGAAGGCCGAAAGATAACAGGGCTGGAAACGGCCCAACGAATAAACGGGCCGTTAATGGGTGTAAAGTGATACACTGTTCATTACGGGCCAGTTTCACCACGGGTCGTTAATAGGCCAAGAGTTACATAGGGCCTCATACGGGCCGAAAGACGTCATGAGCCATACATGGGCCAGAAGTGAAAACGGGCTGGAATCATATTGGATGGCCCAGATGACGCTACTGGGCCTAATTGGGATACGGCGTAATGGGCCTTGGGTTAGCGGACTGTAAATGGGCTATATGCGAACATGCCGTTAACAGGCTTTCCATGGGCCGGCCCACCACCTTTTGACCAAGTCAAACGGGCCGGCCTTTTCACAGGAATGGGCCTCTGTTGGGCCGTGCCACGTGTCGACGTATCATAGGCGCCTATCTGACCCACTGATGAGCTGACACGTGTTTCGTCCGGCCAATAAGAATTTTACACTTGGAAATTTCCCATTGGTCGGGGCTATTAATGGGTTATCGGATCCAAAATCCGACCTGATAGCCTAACGGTGTGCCGTTCCGGTGGATGCCACGTGTCGGTCACCCTTGACGAAAGCACTTCTGTGACGCGTGATTTATTGTCATGGAATTGGACACTTCCGTGATGATAATTTTGGTAATGTCATGGAACACTTCTACTACAACATAGATATGACTATCTTGATTCTGTCATAAATTTGTCATGGATGTACATGCATGACAAAAAAACCAACCTACTATGACAAACACGTATCATCACGGAAGTTTATTTTTTTGTAGTGCCACAACCAGAGGACCCTGACCGGGCCCTCGGTCCTAGACTCGAAGAAGATCCGGACATATTCGTGGAGCTGATAGACAGGCAGTTCTATCAATTGAGCTGTGATGACGCCACGGTGGCCATTACGACCGACTATCCCGGACTGCTCCCTGCGCTGCACGTAAGAAAAACCAAAATCTCAACTCCAAAAACTAGGATCCCCTCTTAGACACCTCACCTACCATATACATATGGTGTTTTATAGGGAGGGCATTCGGGACGCCGTGCCGAACCCGCAGCAACTCGCCAACAAGAGGCACCGAGGCCGGGTAGGCCAAAAAGGAAGGCGGTCAGGACGGAGACGCCGACACAGAGGTATGACGAAAAACCCCACTCAGTGGTTGTCCTCTTTCTCAAAATGTAATGACGTCCATGTTTCTTTAATAGAAGAAACGCTCGCCGGAATATGTCCGGAGAGGCTGCCGATCACGCTTCCACCAGTCGGGCTCCAGGGCCGGACGTAGAGGCGGAAATCGACATGGGGCGGACGCTGGATACTCCTCCTACAGAGGATGCGGATAGACTGTCCGCAACAAATTCAGAAGTGGAGAGTGCCATGAATCATAGGCTTCGCCGGGCCATACTCCGTGACGCTTGCTTCTCACCATAGGCATTTGATGCCTTCAATTCTGGAGACGCGTACCTCCGTGCTGCTCAAAATGGTCTAGCCAGAGCCACGGACCAGTATGTAAGGGATGTACGGGTAAGCAAATATGACGATTATATGTATCAGTAGCCCCTGAGACTTGCAACAGTTGACACAACTGATTTAAGGATCATTATTTGTGCAGGTTCTTATGGAGAAGAATTCCCAACCGTCTCAAGAGCTGGACGAGTGCAAGGCCCAGCTGGAAGCCGCTGTTGCCGCATTGAAGGAGTCCAAAAAGGGTCCCCCTGGTAACTCTTTTGTCTATAGCAAAGAATATCAGTACCAGGTAGTATGCGGCGTATATGCACACCTAACAATAGATGTTGCAGGTGGCCCCGGAGGGAATCCAGAGGCCGTGGAGGCGGATGTGGCACGTGATGATCGACATCGAAATGCTAGTGAGCGCGTGCTGACGCAAGTCAGGCAGGAGAAAAATGATCTCCAAGATGCCAATATCTGGCTGGGCGTGGAACTGAAGGATGTCCGAGCCTAGCTTGCTGACTCCGTGAAGGAGAATAAACGACTTCAGCGCGACATTTTTAGTAAGTGCTTGAACAAACTTTTTAAAGGAGTTCGGCGAAGAAGCCTCCTAACAGCGTTATGTCTGCAGGTATGCTGACGGGTCGTCCCGCGGAGGAGATGCCCGGGTCCTCGGGTGATCTTCTGCCAGAGCTCTCACAACTGTAGGAACAAGTTCGGCGGGTGATGCAGATTATTGCCCAAGCCTTGTGGCCCTCCGCGTCCCCGCCAGGAGGCATGGGGGAGCTTATAGAGAAGCTCAAGGGAGCACCGCGGCGCTTCCGATTATGGAAGATATCAGCCTGCTGACAAGGTGCACGGGAAGCCTGGGCTATGGCGAAGACACGATATACCAAGGGTGACCCAAACCACATGGCCGAGGTCGGACCTGTGGGGCCTGATGGGAAAGAGATCCCCGTCAGTTTAGTGTATGATCAAGTAGAATTAGCCGCAAAGTATTCCCAATAGGATTGTAGGGCAGACAGCCTATTGGATGGTATAGAAGAAGAATTTGATCAGTCTTAGTGACTATGTACTTCAAGTGATATATGTAATGTCCCTAGCCAGATTGTAAATCATTTGTCATGGCGGACCTTTTCGCTTCGACCTCTGGACCCGATAGTCCGGAGTGTATCCGAATACCCACTCGGTTATATAAAAACCGGGGTATGCATCGAAACCAGGCATAGGGGTCATAAGTGCTTGAACAGACAAGTACCCAACTAGCTATGTTATATTAAATGGATAGTAAGAAACATCTTCCAGGGAGAATAGTTCCGTTAAGGGTTCCTTTCCCTGGGTACGCATGCCCTAATGTGCATGTCCGAATAGCAAGACGCAGGCTAAAAATATCTACGGGCGTGTAGTAATTTAAATGAAAGTCATCTTTTATTCGCCGACTGAATATTCCCTCAAGAACGCTAGCTTTCAGCTTCACCTAGTCTGAGGTACACATCCGGCTGACCCGGCAGTAACAATCGCAGAAGTGTAGGATCGAAAGTATGTCTAGAGGGGAGGGGGTGATTAGACTACTTGACGAAATAAAAATCTAGCCTTTTCCCAATTTTAGTTCTTGGCAGATTTTAGCTATCTTAGCACAAGTCAAGCAATCTCCACACAATTCAAGCAAGCATGCAAAAGAGTATATGAGCAGCGTAAAGAAAAGCATTCAACTTGCAAGAATGTAAAGGGAAGGGTTTGGAGGATTCAAACGCAATTGGAGACATGGATATTTTTGTCATGGTTCCGATAGGTGGTGCTATCGTACATCCACGTTGATGGAGACTTCAACCCACGGAGGGTAACGGTTGCGCGAATCCATGGAGCGCTCCACCCACGAAGGGTCCACGAAGAAGCAACCTTGTCTATTCCATCATGGCTGTCGCCCATGAAGGACTTGCCTCACTAGCGGTAGATCTTCACGAAGTAGGCGATCTCCTTGCCCTTACAAACTCCTTGGTTCAACTCCACAATTTTATCGGAGGCTCCCAAGTGACGCCTAGCCAATCTAGGAGACACCACTCTCCAAGAAGTAACAAATGGTGTGTTGATGATGAACTCCTTGCTCTTGTGCTTCAAATGATAGTCTCCCCAACACTCAACTCTCTCTCACAGGATTTGGATTTGGTGGAAAGAAGATTTGAGTGGAAAGCAACTTGGGGAAGGCTAGAGATCAAGATTCATATGCTTGGAATGGAATATCTTGACCTCAACACAAGTGTAAGTGGTTCTCTCTCAGAAAATGTGTATTGGAAGTGTAGGTATGTTCTGATGGCTCTCTCCACGAATGAAGAGTGGGTGGAGGGGTATATATAGCCTCCACACAAAATCTAACCGTTACACACAATTTTCCAAACTCGATGGGACCGAATGGTTAAACTCGGTCGGACCGATTCAGCAAACCTAGTGACCATTAGGATTTTCGGTGGGACTGAGATGCAACTCGGTACGACCGATATGGTTAGGGTTAGGGCATAACGTAATCTCGGTGTGACCGATTACACAAACTCGGTGGGACCGATTTTGGTAATAAGCTAACCAGAGAGTTGGTCAGGTGAACTCGGTGGGACCGATTCGCTCATCTCGGTGGGACCGATTCGCTCATCTCGGTGAGACCGAATTGTTACAAAAGGGAAACAGAGAGTTTACATTGCAATCTCGGTGGGACCGATCACTCATCTCGGTAAGACTGAAACGTTATGAAGGGAAACAGAGAGATCACAATCCCATCTCGGTGAGACCGAGATCCCTATCGGTGACACCGATTTGCCTAGGGTTTGTGGCAGTGGCTATGGCATTTGAAACTCGGTGGTGCCGGATAGAAAGAATCGGTGGGGCCGAGTTTGACTTTTGGTTTAGGTCATATGTGGATGTGGGAAGTTAGTTGAGGATTTTGGAGCATATCACTAAGCATTTTGAGCAAGCAAGCCATTAAGCAAGACCTCATCCCTCCTTGATAGTATTGGCTTTTCCTATAGACTCAATGTGATCTTGGATCACTAAAATATAAAACGTAGAGTCTTGAGCTTCAAGCTTGAGCCAAACTTTTTGTCCTTAGAATTTTGAGGGATCCACTTTCCTCGTCCATGCCATGCCATTCATTGAGCTTTTCCTGAAATATTAATCTTGGAATAATGTTAGCTCAATGAGCTATATGTTGTTAGGAATTACCAAAACCACCCAGGTATAGTTGCACTTTCAATCTCCCCCTTTTTGGTAATTGATGACAACATATAGATCAAAGCTTCGACAAATGATAATAAGAGTGAAAGATATTGTCGCTTTGAGAAGTATGTGAAAAGCAAGAGCTCCCCCTAAAT
Source organism: Triticum monococcum (assembly GCA_034509565.1). Lineage (NCBI taxonomy): Eukaryota > Viridiplantae > Streptophyta > Magnoliopsida > Poales > Poaceae > Triticum > Triticum monococcum. The sequence continues at coordinate 579,535,413 of CM067847.1, forward strand.
TTGTGCATATCTTAAGATTTGCTTTGGACTGCAAATGCACAATGAGTTAGGATCATGGGTTGCTCTTCCATGTCACATACATCTTGGTGGAGCGCTGAAAATGATAAGAATTAAATACATGCACTCATCTCCAAGCAAAGTGAATGATCATATAAGGATAAGTAAGATAATATCATCTAACAAGCATAAGTATAGCTTGTGATCAACCACATGATCATCAATGTCTCACAGATAATAGCATAGTATCTCAAGCAATCAAAAGACAAACAAAGTTCAACCACCAAAGCAAGAGAGAATAAAAAGCAAACTCTCTCTCACGAAGCCTATGATCTATACATTTTTCTCCCCCTTTGGCAACAAGTTACCAAAAAGTTCATAGAAAATGCATAGCACTAAAACGTCTCTCAGGCTTGGTCTTCAGGTGGTGATGTCCGGAGAACGCCAAGGACGAAGGCTTCAGTCGAAGTAGATGGAGCTGATGGAGTTGGTGCTGGAGTTGGTTGCGCTGGAGCTGTAGCTGGTGCAGATGAAGTGACTCTAGTGTCTGGAACAGGCACTAAAGCAGATCTTTGAGCTCGAGGCACTCTCGCAAATGCATCAGTGGTTGTCTTGCCCTTCCTCTCCTGCATGTCATCCTGTAGCTGCTCCACAACAGACTGAATCTCAGTTACTTTGACATCTAAATCATAGAATTTTTGTTCCACGATTCTTTCCAGGCTCTCCTGGTTTTGAGTTAGGGTGGCCAACCCCTTCTCAATCCTCAGAGTTGGTGCTATCAAATAACCAAGCGGGTCCTGCTTGGTTTTCAAAAAGTACTAAGATGCCTCCTCTTGAGTTGGCTTTCTCCTTCTTCTCTTGAGCTTGTACTAATGATGGTTCATTCTCATTCATCACAACTTGATTGTCCTGAAAGTCAGGATAGATAGGCAAGTGTTCCTTATCCAACAAGTATGTGCCTGTGCCCATCTTTGAGTTTATCAACTCCTGGATCTGTGGGGCATATCCACAACTTCTTTTCTGGTCAGCTGCAGTCCTCTTGATAATCTCAACTATAAGGCTCATGACCTTGAACTTCCGTGGCACATCAAATATATGTAGCAAGTTAATTGCATGGCCTCTGATCATTCTGTGATCACCAGACTTGGTCAAGGGAGTGTGCCTAAGGATCCAATTGATTGTAGGCAGCCCTAACAGCAAGTGTTTTACTGACCCAAACTGGTGAGTCTCAAGATCATCTTCAGGAATCTCCTTGTACATGTTTGCCATAGAGTTGTGATCCATCTTCTTCTTGGCATAGACATCCAAGTCATCTTATTCTTCCTTAGGAGTATTGATCAGATTTGCCCATTCCTCAATAGTTGAGGTGTACCTTGTACCTTCAGACATCCATACTATCCTGCCATCAGGATAGAAGTGTGCTGTGGAGTAGAATTGCATTATGAGCTCCTCATTCCACTTTGTGAGCTTCTGCCCAACAAAGTCTGCAACTCCACAGGCACTGAAGCTGTCAAAGACACCAGGATAGTGTTCCTCATTTTCCTTGATATACTTCCAGTCGACCCACCTCATTTCACACATTATAGGCTTCTTGTCCAACAGCATTGTCTCATAGAAATCTTGATGTTCCTTTGTGTGGAACCTGTAATCAACAACAGTTCTTCTTCTTGTAGCATATGGGTCTTTCACTCTCCATTTCCTCAGTCCTGAGTCTCTCCTGATCTTCATGTTCTCAGCCACAGGATGAGCATCATTGTGGTCTGAAATTTTTGGCTTCAATTTTCTCAGAACATGCTCTTCATTTCCTTCTTCTTCAGCAATAGTCTCGGGCACCGGGGCCTTGTTCTTCTCAGCTGCAAGTATGTTTCTAGTATTTCTCTTTGGTGCAGTCTTGGGCTTGGAGGCAGCTTTGGGTCTTTCTTTGGGCTTCGATGTTGCAGCCCCTGACTTTATAGCATCACCCATCAGCTTTTGTGCCTTGGGTGCTGCTGCAGCAACCTCTTCTTCCTCTTCCTCTTTACAATCTCTCATGATTGAGGATCTCCCAAGCACTCTAGCAGTAGTCTTTTTGATCGTCTCCTTACTCTTCTTCCCTTCTGTAGCAGCCTCTTTGGGTTGAGATTCCAAAGATGCTTGAGAGGATGCTCTGGCCTTAGACATTGGTTGTCCTCCTGCTGGCCTTTTGATCTTCATCCCTGGCTTAACTGCAGCTGAGCTGTACTCCTTCTTAACCACTTTTTTCTTGGAAGTGGCCTCATCCTCAACTGCCACATAGTCTTCATCCTTAGACTCTGAAGTTCTCTTCTTCCTTGTTCTGGTGGCAGCTTTGGGTAAGTTGCTGGGAGTGCTCCTGCTTCCATCATCTGAACTGCTAGAGGGACTAGTGCCCTCACTCATGTGAACCTGCTCCTCTGACTTGTTCTGGCTGTCACTCTGGTCAGACATGTTGCAAGCACTAAATGCAGATCCTGTGAATAGATTGTAGATGAGATAGAGTGGATGAGCATCACAAAATACAGAGATTTTTGCAAAAGAATGAGTCAAAAACTTAGTTTTAGTTTTCCACAGAAAGCATTTCGGATCAACCGATTTGCAAACTCGGTGATACCGAAGCTGTTGTTGGAACCTAAACTAGTGAACTCGGTCAGACCGAGTCACAGTTCGGTGGCACCAAGACTGCTTGGGTTTCACAAAGTCCTGAACTCGGTCACACCGATTTGTAATTCTCAGTCAGACTGAGAATTAGATGTGCAATGCCCTGAGCCGAATCAGTGGTACCGAGTTCCACAACTTGGTGGGTCCGAGATGGTTTCGGTGGAAACCTAACCCTAAATTTTCAATTCACGACTAAACTACGGAGTGTTTTGACTGGATAAGATCATTTCAATCGTGGTAAGATTCATAATGAACACAATGTGCTAGAAATCAGACGGGGATAGCACTGTGATCGAGTCCATACCCTAGTTCGGCGATGAACTCGCTATGACAGCAATGGCGGGGAAGAATTCCTTTGACAGCAGCGGAGACCAGCGATTGGAGGCGGCTGGCGACGAGGAGGACGATCCGGAGACCCAGGAGGCAGAGCGAGCTATGCGCAGGCGAAGGGGTTTCGGAGAAATTTCCAAAATTTTGCCCGTGAGTATATATAGCCCGCCCCTGTGTCGGGACCCCGATTCCAAGTCACACCGATCTAGCATGTAACACGTCATATCACTTTGCGGCCTCACACACGGTATGCCCACGGGTGCCACCTTACCTGGCCCGGGACCGTTTGCGCATTTTGGCTCACGTATATGACAGTGTTGCTAGCATCCATATGACAGAGAACCTGGGCCGACATGGCTAGTCGTGAACCCAAAGCGGCATCGACCTATGGAGACAGGCATACATGAATCGCATCGAACATGTCGGTCATCAACGAGTGATTCCGGGCTGTAGCACTGGGCTAACAGGACTCCGGGGATCCCGGGCTGTAGCAGGCTAGGCAGGGCTCCGGAGATCACCATGTGACATTTCCCCGAAGGGACAGACATAGGGACGAAGTGAAACACATGCCGGCCAGTCAAGTGTCCTGAACAGTAGTACTGGGCTAGCAGGACTCCGGTGAACCGGGCTGTAGCGGACTACTATGGCTCGAGGAACACTAGACTACATTTCCCCATAAGAAAGGCTGCGAAGGATAAACAACTAGATTGTCGGATCCCACACATAGCAATACACGTTACACGTACGCATAACATGCATGTATGTGCGGTACATCATGGCATCACAACATAACTCAAACTCATATAGGTAAGGTCCCACAAGAGCCACATAGCATAAATACAAACAGGGGTCACATGACCCATCATTCAGAGCATACAAGCAACAAGCGGAAGCATTACATGTCTGAGTACAGACAACTACCAAAGAAAAAGACTAAGAAGCCTGACTAACACGACCCTCCCAAGGATACAAGATCGTAGCTGGGATACAAGCTACTCATCGAAGCCACTAGTGTAACCAACCGCAAAACATAAATAAGCAAACGTGAGTACAAAGGTACTCAGCAAGTCTTACTTCAGAACTATCTACATATGCATCATTATCAACAAAGGGGGGGGGGGTGGAGTTTAACAGCAGCAAGCCAGCTTTGACTCAATGGCTAATCTATACTACGGGTAACAGAAACTTCTTTGAGGTGAGAAGACGCACACGAGTCCACAACTTCACCATATCAATACTCCACTATGGATCCGTTCCCGTCTCCCTACGAGAAGGCCATCCATAGCACTCACGCTTATCTTGCGTATTTTAGAGTATCCACTTCAAATTGTCTATGTACTATATAAGTTCTCCAAGCTTCCATATCCGAGGAAAACGGCTATTCGAATAGATAATAATGACCCTGCAGGGGTGTACTTCTTCACACACGCTCTCGCCACTTATAGCCTCGTACACGTCATGTACCTCGGCAACCTTCAAGCGGAAGCCGGGCGAGGGTGTCGGCCACGACCTGACTAACCACACAAGTCTCTCGTCCAGGTTTATCGCCTATTCGGGTTCCATCCGCAAGGAGATCCGGCCGGGGTGTCGCTCACGGCCCCAAACGATGTGTGCAGGGTTCCCAAGCCCACCACCCGGGTGCCACTTGGTACACCGTGCCACGGTGCCTAGTCTGTCCCAAGCCTGTCCCGTCGGACACCACCTGGTAGACAAGTAGCACTACCTACAAACGCCAGAAACTAGTTGCATCTCCTGGGCAGAGATCAAGTGGGTTAATAAGCCGAGAGGGGCCGGATAACCGGAACCCAATGTGTGGTAGTAACTGGACTTGGATAACATACACAGAACTCAGTGCTTAAGGACGGTTCCAATGAGACAACCCACCATGTACTCCTACATGGCCTCTCATCGCTACCTTTACCAAAATGTGTTCACACACTTAGCCTTTACCGGTAGGACATGTTCACCACTCCGATTCATTCCCGATGAATCAGACCTGACACAACTCTAAGCATAGCTGGCATAAAGAAAAACAAGCATGGATGAGCAGGCACATCAAGGCTCAAGCAACTCCTACTCATGCTAGTGGGTTTCAACTATTTACTGTGGCAATGACAGGTCATGCAGAGGAATGGGTTCAGCTACCGCAGCAGAAAGTAGCAGTTTGAATTGTTGTTGTCCTAATGCAGTAAAAGGAGCAGGAGCGAGAGAGTGGGACTTTATCGGGATGCTCAAGGGGGTTTGCTTGCCTGATAGATCCACGAAGAAGCACTGCTCCTCAGACAGGTACTTGGGACACCTTCTGGAGTAGAACCTATCGAGAGGGAATGGTGCCGGCAATCAATAAACAACCATATGCAACAATATGATGCATGAAGATGACATTCAAAAATGCTATGATTTGCCCTAATGCATCTAGCATCAATTTGGTTGAAGTCCATATGAACCAAGGGTTCATATGCAAACCCTAATTTAAGTATATAACATGCCATTATTACGTTTTCACTTATACAGTAGGTATAAGTTGGTTTTTCATGCATGAAACTGGCATAAATGGATTCGTTGCATTTTTCTGATAATTTTTCATATATAATTTATTTGATTTGGAGTTACGGTTGAATTACTATGAATTTTTGAAGTTTTAACTATTTTCTGGAATTTCCTGATTTATATTAATACCAGAAATCAATTATTGCGTCAGCTCTATGTCAGCATGACGTCAGCGAGTCAACGGGTCGGTCCAGGTCAAACCTGACCAGTGGGACCCATATGTCAGTGTCTAAACTAACTAATCTAGTTTAGTTAGTGGCCTCGGGCCCACATGTCAGTATCAGGTTAATTATCAGAGGGTTAATTAATCCTAACTACTAATTAGGGGCGCCGGGGCCCATCTGTCATTGATAGGGAGGGGAGAGGTCAACGGCTGTGGGGTCAGACCGGTCAACCCGCCGGCGTTTAGCCGCCGGCGAGGCAGAACGCGGCGGAGGCGCTGCGGGTTTTGCCTACAGGGGGTCATTTGGCGCGCGGAGTGCAGCTACGGGATGCGGGCGCTCGTCCGCATCGAACTGTGGTGGTGGCGCGGCCGGGGAGTGGCCGGAGTGGCGCCGGCGACGACGAGTGCGGCGGCCGGAGCTCGGGCAGGTGCGGGCGCGTGGTTGCGGTGCACGGGGAGGCGAGCGGAGAGGCGCTACGGGCTCCTGGCGTCACCAGGAGCACGGTGAGGCGCACGGGTGCGGCTGGCTCGGCCCCTGGCCACGGTGGCTCCGTGGCCGGCGGCGAGGAGCTACGGCCATGGCGGGGAAAAGGGGCTACGGCGTGCATGCGGCTAAATGGAGAGAGGGAGGAGAAGCAGCAGCTCACCACGGAGGCGACGGGATGGTCAGCAGGCTCGGGGAGGACCAGTCGGCGGCGAATTTAGCGGCGGCGATCCGCGGCTCCGACGAAGGGGATGATGGCGATGGCGATGCTGCTGTGCTCCGGGCGTCGTCCAGCTCGACGAGGAGGCGTTGTCGAGGGCGGCGGTGCTCCTGGACAGTAGCAAGGGACGAGGGGGAGGCAGTGGCCGCGGCAATGGCAAACGGCGGCGACAGCAGCGCTCGGCCGTGAGCGAGAAAGCGAGGGAGAGGAGAGGAGAGAGCTGGGGGGGAAGTGAGAGAGGGCCGAGGGGGATGCGTGGCGTCGCGAGGGAAGGGCCAGGGCGTCGTGGCAGCGGCGGGAAGCAGGAGGTGGCCTGGCGTGCGCCGGCGCCCATCGGCCACGCGCCCGGCGTCCTCCTGGCGGGAGGAGGAAGACCTCCCTGCCCCTGGTGGGCTGGGCCGCCAGGTGGGCTGGCCAGCTGGGCCGCCAGGTAAGGGCAGGTAAGCCCTTTTTCCTCTTCTGTTTTTCTTTTTCTATTTCTGACATTTGTTTTGTATTTAAAAGAAATGTTAAAACATTTCCATAAATGTTGAAAATAATTGTGGCATCTAGATATAATATTCTAGAGGCCCTCACCAATTCCCAACATTTTTGGAGCTATTAAAAATATCTATATAATTTAAACAGCTCCAATTCAAATATTTAAGCATTGATTCAAAAATCCAAAATGGGAAGGAAAAATGTGCATCACCTCTGGTTGTTGTTCCCAACATTTTCCAAAGACCATGAACATTTTTGAAAAGCATTTTGGGTTCATTGAAATTCCACTTTTAGTTTGAACCTATTTGAATTGCTTTGGTGCTAGGGTTTGCAACTTCCCCATTTCAATTTCATTTGAAATATAAACATGATGCACAAAGCAAGCCTAGGACCATACCAGAACTAGGGATGTGACAACTCGCCCCCACTCGAAGAAATCTCGTCCCAAGATTCAGGAGTTGGCGGAAAGAAAGCGGGGTACTCAAGTCGAAGACGATCCTCTCGCTCCCAAGTAGCTTCTCTCTCGGAATGATGAGACCACTGAACCTTGAGAAACTTGATGTTATGACGTTGAGTGACACGCTCTGCTTGATCCAGAATGTGAATGGGGTACTCTCGATAAGTGAGGTTATCTTGGAGATCAAGCGTTTCATGGTCCACTCCGCGGATGGGATCCGAGAAGCAACGCCTGAGTTGAGAGACGTGGAAAACATCATGAACTCGAGAAAGATGTGGGGGTAGTTCCAACTGGTAGGCAACCTCTCCTCGTTTAGCGAGAATGCGAAAAGGACCGATGTAACGAGGAGCCAACTTGCCCTTGATACCGAAACGATGGGTACCCTTCAAAGGGGTAACCCGAAGGTAAGCCTTGTCGCCAACTTCATAAGCCACTTCCTTATGACGACGGTCATACTGGCTCTTTTGACGAGATTGGGCTGTTTTCAAATTCTCATGAATGATGCGAACTTGCTCTTCGGCCTCCTGGATCATATCCGGTCCAAAGAATTGTCTTTCGCCGGTTTCTGACTAGTTCAAAGGTGTTCGACATCTTCGTCCATACAGGATCTCGAAGGGTGCCTTCTTAAGACTGGATTGGTAGCTATTGTTATAAGCAAACTCGGCAAAGGGAAGACATTTCTCCCAATCCATACCGAATGAGATAACGCAAGTTCTAAGCATGTCTTCGAGAATTTGGTTGACCCTTTCCACCTGACCACTTGATTGAGGGTGGAAAGTGGTACTGAAAGAAAGATGGCTGCCCATGGCAGTTTGGAAACTTTCCCAGAAATGAGAGGTGAAAAGACTGCCACAGTCTGAATTGATCTCTAGTGGAACACCATGGAGTGACACTATTCGGGAGATATATAAGTCAGCGAGCTGACTAGCAGTGATACTCTCTCGAACAGGTAGGAAGTGAGCCACTTTGGAAAGACGATCAATGACTACGAAGATAGCATTATTTCCTTTCTTGGTCCTGGGAAAGCCGGTGATGAAGTCCATACCAACTTTGTCCCATTTCCACTCGGGAATAGCTAAAGGTTGAAGGGTGCCAGCAGGTCTTTGATGCTCTGCCTTAACGCGACGACAAACATCACAGTTGGCAATATACTGAGCGATTTCTCTCTTCATCCTAGTCCACCAGAACCTCTGGCGTAGGTCCTGATACATCTTTGTACTACCGGGATGAATCGTGAGAGGGGATTCATGGGCCTCCTTAAGGATCAGTTGCTGCATCTGTTGACATTTGGGAACCACCAAACGGTTACCAAAGTAAACAACACCTCGTTCATCCATGGAGAAACAACCAGCAACTCCCTTGGAAATATTCTTCTTGATCCGGGAGATTCCCGTATCATGCTTATGAGCCTCTACGATCTGATCCGTAAGGGTAGGTTTCGCCACCAAGGTAGAAAGGAAACCATGAGGAGCTATGTGAAGGTTAAGCTTACAGAATTCCTCATGGAGGGGCGGCTAACAATGTTGCAACATGAGGTTGTTGCAATAGGATTTACGACTTAAAGCATCAGCCATGACATTGGCTTTGCCTGGGGTGTAGGTGATTCCTAAGTCGTAATCCGAGATCAACTCCAACCAACGTCTCTGTCTGAGATTCAGATCCGGTTGGGTGAAGATATACTTGAGACTCTGATGGTCGGTGTAGATTTCGCAACGGTTACCAAGAAGGTAATGTCGCGAGGTCTTAAGTGCATAGACTACGGCTGCAAGCTCCAGATCATGTATAGGATAATTTTCCTCATGTGGATGCAACTGTCGAGATGCATAGGCAATCACATGACGATCCTGCATAAGAATGCAACCTAGTCCTTGACGCGAAGCATCGCAATAGATAACAAAGTCTTTAGTGAAATCCGGTGGCACGAGTATGGGCGCAGAAGTCAGGCGTCTTTTCAGTTCCTGAAAACTGTGCTCACACTGTGGGGTCCACTCAAACCTTTTATCTTTCTTGAGAAGCTCCGTGAGGGGTTTGGCTACTTTGGAGAAGTTTTCAACGAAGCGGCGACAATAACTGGCTAGACCGAGGAAACTCCTAACTTGTTTGACTGTTTCGGGTGGAGTCCAATCGAGAACGGCTTTGACTCTCTCGGGATTTACAGCAATGCCCTTACCGGAGATCACGTGGCCTAAATAGGTTACTTCTGGTAACCAAAATTCAAACTTGGAGAACTTGGCATAAAGGCGATGCTCTCTGAGTTTTTCTAACACAAGCCTAAGATGTTCGGCATGCTCTTCCTCGTTCTTCGAGTAAATAAGAATATCATCGAGATAAACCACGACGAACTTATCTAAGTACTCCATAAAGACCGAGTTCATCAAGCGGGAGAAAGTAGCTGGAGCATTGGTTAGGCCGAAAGACATCACGGTGTACTCGTATTGACCATAACGAGTGACAAAGGCCGTTTTGGGGATGTCCCCGTTTTTGATCTTGATTTGGTGGTAGCCTAACCTCAAATCCATCTTGGAAAAGACTGAGGATCCAGCGAGCTGATCATACAGGTCGTTGATCCTGGGGAGCGGATACTTGTTCTTTATCGTGACCAAATTAACGGGACGATAATCTACAACCATCCGGTCCGTACCATCCTTCTTCTTGACAAAGAGAACGGGGCAAGCCCAGGGAGAAGAACTGGGATGGATGAAACCCTTTTGCAAGGACTCATCAAGTTGTTCCTTAAGCTCGGCTAACTCCAAAGGTGCCATCTTGTATGGTCTTCTAGAGATTGGAACAGTACCTGGGATAAGTTCTATGACAAACTCTACATCTCTGTCAGGTGGGACACCTGGCAGTTCTTCTGGAAAGACATCCGGGAAGTCACGGACTACCGGAATATCTTCAAGGTCTGGAAGAGGGCTGGCATTAAGAGAATAGAGTTGACGCCTTGCAAGTCTAGTGGAGATAGTGACTATTTTGCCAGATGGGTGTGTAAGTTGAACAGATCTGGTGGAACAATCGATCTTGGCATGATGAGCTGTCATCCAGTCCATACCCAAGATGATGTTAATATCTGAGGACTTGAGAGATATCAAAGAAGCAAGGAAAACCAGTCTATCAACAAGGATTTCATTACCATGGCTTACCTTGGAGGTTTGCCATTTGGAACCAGGAGTCTGGATTATTAATGGAGTTGGCATATCACAAATGACATGTCGTGCATCCGAGCATAACCTTCAGATATGAAGGAGTGGGATGCTCCGGTATCAAACAGAACTGAAGCTGGGTGACAATTGACAAGAAGTGTACCCAGTACGACATCGGGATCATCTTGAACTTCTGAAATGGAGACATGGTGCACACATGCTCGTTCAATGGAGGCTGGCTTGGTACTGATCATCTTGACTGATGGCTTTTCACGGCCAGCAGACCTCTCAGACTGGGGTGGAGCATAACTGGACTGAGGGCAGTCACGTGCATAGTGTCCTGGTTCTCCGCAGGTAAAACAAGTTCCTGAGGTAGGACGTGGACCTACGTTGGCAAGTGGTCCACTAATAGGCCTGAGTGGAGCATGTTGCTGAGTTGGGTGAGGCGCCACATAGGATGGCCTCGGTGCATATCGAGGTGGAAGAGCCGAGTTCGGAATCCAAATCTGTCGCTTCTGAGAGCCAGAGCGGGAGGAAGAACCCAGATCACGGTTGTGCTTACGAGACTCCTCGTAAGTGAGTTGAGCTGTCTCTGCATTAATGGCCTTGTTCACAAGAGCCTGGAAAGTATCACAATGATGCAGGTGGAGATCACGACGCAACTTAGGGTGGAGACCCTTCCGGAACCTAGCCTGCTTCTTAGCGTCCGTGGACACTTCTTCTGTAGCATAGCGGGCGATGTTTCCAAACTCCCTACTGTAAGCATCAACAGGCAGGTTACCCTGGGTAAAATTACAGAACTCTTCCCTCTTGCGGTCAAAGAGAGCCTGAGGAATGTGGTGCTCACGAAAAGCCTCGGTGAAATCTCTCCAGGTAGGAATCTGACCAGCTGGAAACATAGCTTCAAAGCTCTGCCACCAAATACTAGCAGGTCCTTCCAGGTGATAAGTAGCATAGGCGACCTTGTCACTTTCAACGACGTTCGCAGAATGCAACTTGTGAGTGATGCTTCGGAGCCAGTCATCCGCATCGAGTGGCTATAATGGAATGATGGAAGGTGGGTGGTTTCAGACCAATGAAGTTGGTGATGGAAACCAACTTCTTACGCTGATGTGCGGTGTTCTGCTCAATCTGTGCCAGAAAGTGGTTAGTCTCACGCTTGTTCCTCTCGGATGCTAACAAGAACTCTGCCACCAAAGGTTGGTCAGGAGGATCCTCGTCCCTACCATCTCCATGGTTCTTGCTATGAGCAACTGAAACTCGGTTAGCAGATGACATCCTGACACAGAAACCAAGGAAACAAGGATGGAATTAGCATCGACATAGGGATGCGGAAAGTAATGCAAAAGCATTGGAAAGTCTTGAAATCTTGGGACAATTTTGGCAGCATAACGGCTGTAATTGCTCAACAGGATGTTTGAGACATTCATCAAGGAATAGCATAATCAATCAGCATCATAATATCAAGGTTCTGGGTCAAACTGAGGACACACAGAAGTAGTAGAACTGTATTGAGACACAATCCAACAATCCTAAGACTTTACGGTTTAGTAACACGTCATCCTGAGAGATAGAGGAGAAGCCTAGGCCTTAACCCTCGTAGAAAAGAAGAGGCTGACTCAGAAAGAATGACATGAGGTAAAGGAGTAAAAAGAGCCTTACGTTCCCTTCCACAATCAATTCCCTTATGTAACTAAAGCATTTCTAGACTCAACTTCGACCAGTTTGGCTTGGTAATCCTACAGGCAGTCAGGCTCTGATACCAAGTCTGTCGGGACCCCGATTCCAAGTCACACCGATCTAGCATGTAACACGTCATATCACTTTGCGGCCTCACGCACGGTATTCCCACGGGTGCCACCTTACCTGGCCCGGGACCGTTTGCGCATTTTGGCTCACGTATATGACAGTGTTGCTAGCATCCATATGACAGAGAACCCGGGCCGACATGGCTAGTCGTGAACCCAAAGCGGCACGGACCTATGGAGACAGGCATACATGAATCGCATCGAACATGTCGGTCATCAACGAGTGATTCCGGGCTGTAGCACTGGGCTAACAGGACTCCGGGGATCCCGGGCTGTAGCAGGCTAGGCAGGGCTCCGGAGATCACCATGTGACATTTCCCCGAAGGGACAGACATAGGGACGAAGTGAAACACATGTCGGCCAGTCAAGTGTCCTGAACAGTAGTACTGGGCTAGCAGGACTCCGGTGAACCGGGCTGTAGCGGACTACTATGGCTCGAGGAACACTAGACTACATTTCCCCATAAGAAAGGCTGCGAAGGATAAACAACTAGATTGTCGGATCCCACACATAGCAATACACGTTACACGTACGCATAACATGCATGTATGTGCGGTACATCATGGCATCACAACATAACTCAAACTCATATAGGTAAGGTCCCAGAAGAGCCACATAGCATAAATACAAACAGGGGTCACATGACCCATCATTCAGAGCATACAAGCAACAAGCGGAAGCATTACATGTCTGAGTACAGACAACTACCAAAGAAAAAGACTAAGAAGCCTGACTAACACGACCCTCCCAAGGGTACAAGATCGTAGCTGGGATACAAGCTACTCGTCGAAGCCACTAGTGTAACCAACCGCAAAACATAAATAAGCAAACGTGAGTACAAAGGTACTCAGCAAGTCTTACTTCAGAACTATCTACATATGCATCATTATCAACAAAGGGGGGGGGGTGGAGTTTAACAGCAGCAAGCTAGCTTTGACTCAATGGCTAATCTATACTACGGGTAACAGAAACTTCTTTGAGGTGAGAAGACGCACACGAGTCCACAACTTCACCATATCAATACTCCACTATGGATCCGTTCCCGTCTCCCTACGAGAAGGCCATCCATAGCACTCACGCTTATCTTGCGTATTTTAGAGTATCCACTTCAAATTGTCTATGTACTATGTAAGTTCTCCAAGCTACCATATCCGAGGAAAACGGCTATTCGAATAGATAATAATGACCCTGCAGGGGTGTACTTCTTCACACACGCTCTCGCCACTTATAGCCCCGTACACGTCATGTACCTCGGCAACCTTCAAGCGGAAGCCGGGCGAGGGTGTCGGCCACGACCTGACTAACCACACAAGTCTCTCGTCCAGGTTTATCGCCTATTCGGGTTCCATCCGCAAGGAGATCCGGCAGGGGTGTCGCTCACGGCCCCAAACGATGTGTGCAGGGTTCCCAAGCCCACCACCCGGGTGCCACTTGGTACACCGTGCCACAGTGCCTAGTCTGTCCCAAGCCCGTCCCGTCGGACACCACCTGGTAGACAAGTAGCACTACCTACAAACGCCAGAAACTAGTTGCAACTCCTGGGCAGAGATCAAGTGGGTTAATAAGCCGAGAGGGGCCGGATAACCGGAACCCAATGTGTGGTAGTAACTGGACTTGGATAACATACACAGAACTCAGTGCTTAAGGACGGTTCCACTGAGACAACCCACCATGTACTCCTACATGGCCTCTCATCGCTACCTTTACCAAAACGTGTTCACACACTTAGCCTTTACCGGTAGGACATGTTCACCACTTCGATTCATTCCCGATGAGTCAGACCTGACACAACTCTAAGCATAGCTGGCATAAAGAAAAACAAGCATGGATGAGCAGGCACATCAAGGCTCAAGCAACTCCTACTCATGCTAGTGGGTTTCAACTATTTACTGTGGCAATGACAGGTCATGCAGAGGAATGGGTTCAGCTACCGCAGCAGAAAGTAGCAGTTTGAATCGTTGTTGTCCTAATGCAGTAAAAGGAGCAGGAGCGAGAGAGTGGGACTTTATCGGGATGCTCAAGGGGGTTTGCTTGCCTGATAGATCCACGAAGAAGCACTGCTCCTCAGACAAGTACTCGGGACACCTTCCGGAGTAGAACCTATCGAGAGGGAACGGTGCCGGCAATCAATAAACAACCATATGCAACAATATGATGCATGAAGATGACATTCAAAAATGCTATGATTTGCCCTAATGCATCTAGCATCAATTTGGTTGAAGTCCATATGAACCAAGGGTTCATATGCAAACCCTAATTTAAGTATATAACATGCCATTATTACGTTTTCACTTATACAGTAGGTATAAGTTGGTTTTTCATGCATGAAACTGGCATAAATGGATTCCTTGCATTTTTCTGATAATTTTTCATATATAATTTATTTGATTTGGAGTTACGGTTGAATTACTATGAATTTTTGAAGTTTTAACTATTTTCTGGAATTTCCTGATTTATATTAATACCAGAAATCAATTATTGCGTCAGCTCTATGTCAGCATGACATCAGCGAGTCAACGGGTCGGTCCAGGTCAAACCTGACCAGTGGGACCCATATGTCAGCGTCTAAACTAACTAATCTAGTTTAGTTAGTGGCCTCGGGCCCACATGTCAGTATCAGGTTAATTATCAGAGGGTTAATTAATCCTAACTACTAATTAGGGGTGCCGGGGCCCATCTGTCATTGACAGGGAGGGGAGAGGTCAACGGCTGTGGGGTCAGACCGGTCAACCCGCCGGCGTTTAGCCGCCGGCGAGGCAGAACGCGGCGGAGGCGCTGCGGGTTTTGCCTACAGGGGGTCATTTGGCGCGCGGAGTGCAGCTACGGGATGCGGGCGCTCGTCCGCATCCAACTGTGGTGGTGGCGCGGCCGGGGAGTGGCCGGAGTGGCGCCGACGACGACGAGTGCGGCGGCCGGAGCTCGGGCAGGTGCGGGCGCGTGGTTGCGGTGCACGGGGAGGCGAGCGGAGAGGCGCTACGGGCTCCTGGCGTCACCAGGAACACGGTGAGGCGCACGGGTGCGGCTGGCTCGGCCCCTGGCCACGGTGGCTCCGTGGCCGGCGGCGAGGAGCTACGGCCATGGCGGGAAAAAGGGGCTACGGCGTGCAGGCGGCTAAATGGAGAGAGGGAGGAGAAGCAGCAGCTCACCGCGGAGGCGACGGGATGGTCAGAGGGCTCGGGGAGGACCAGTCGGCGGCGAATTTAGCGGCGGCGATCCGCGGCTCCGACGAAGGGGATGATGGCGATGGCGATGCTGCTGTGCTCCGGGCGTCGTCCAGCTCGACGAGGAGGCGTAGTCGAGGGCGGCGGTGCTCCTGGACAGTAGCAAGGGACGAGGGGGAGGCAGTGGCCGCGGCAATGGCAAACGGCGGCGACAGCAGCGCTCGGCCGTGAGCGAGAAAGCGAGGGAGAGGAGAGGAGAGAGCTGGGGGGGGGGAGTGAGAGAGGGCCGAGGGGGATGCGTGGCGTCGCGAGGGAAGGGCCAGGGCGTCGTGGCAGCGGCGGGAAGTAGGAGGTGGCCTGGCGTGCGCCGGCGCGCGTCGGCCACGCGCCCGGCGTCCTCCTGGCGGGAGGAGGAAGACCTCCCTGCCCCTGGTGGGCTGGGCCGCCAGGTGGGCTGGCCAGCTGGGCCGCCAGGTAAGGGCAGGTAAGCCCTTTTTCCTCTTCTGTTTTTCTTTTTCTATTTCTGACATTTGTTTTGTATTTAAAAGAAATGTTAAAACATTTCCATAAATGTTGAAAATAATTGTGGAATCTAGATATGATATTCTAGAGGCCCTCACCAATTCCCAACATTTTTGGAGCTATTAAAAATATTTATATAATTTAAACAGCTCCAATTCAAATATTTAAGCATTGATTCAAAAATCCAAAATGGGAAGGAAAAATGTGCATCACGTCTGGTTGTTGTTCCCAACATTTTCCAAAGACCATGAACATTTTTGAAAAGCATTTTGGGTTCATTGAAATTCCACTTTTAGTTTGAACCTATTTGAATTGCTTTGGTGCTAGGGTTTGCAACTTCCCCATTTCAATTTCATTTGAAATATAAACATGATGCACAAAGCAAGCCTAGGACCATACCAGAACTAGGGATGTGACACCCTGTCGGTGTGACCGAGTGGACAACTCGGTGGCACCGAGATGCATAACTGTTGACAGTTACAGCAACTCGGTGTGACCGAAAAGTTCAAATCGGTTGCACCGAGATTGAAAACCTAGATCAACTTAGTGATCTCGGTATGACCGAAATGGATGAATCGGTCAGACCGAAATGCACAAAGAAGTTTTGGAAGTTTAAGTCTATGATGAATCGGGGACTCCGAGTGCTCCTCACACAGAGTGGTTCGAATCTGACTTGATCAAATTTTGTGATGTAGCATGAATGGAGTTTGAGACGAGAAAAGCATAGATAGCTAGAGAGGGTTCTTAGGCATTCTTGTTCATCCACTTGGCAAAAGAAAAGAAAACCAATCAATCAAAACAACAAGTGGATGTCCTGGAATGAGTAAAATATGCAATCAACATACTCACACAATAAAATGGCAATTGAAATATGTGGCAAAGCATGCACAACCAATTCTAGCATCTATCAAACAATTTGCGATGACTAGGTCATCTATATATGAGTATATTGACTTAGGAGTCAAATGAGAACATTTGATCATAGGTCATACTCATCGTTTAAGCACAAGTGGGGTTACCACTTTTACATAAAGCATTGTTGTGTTCACACCATTAGAGTTGCTTTAGCTCAATTCTTAGAGTAAAGCTCCCCCTAGATGTGAGATCCCCCCTAAGAGGGATGAAATAACCTTGGGTTTTGTAGATGATGACTTCATGTAGATGTTGAAGATGTGGATGCTCAATGTTGATGTAGATCATTTGAAGCTATCCATTGGAGTGACTTGCACTTTCAATACCTACATGGGTTAGTCCCACAAGGAACAAACAAGGATATCCATAGACATAAAGTGATGCACACACAAGATGATGTCTATGAAAGCTTTTAGGTTACCTTGTCCCTTGTCTTACCAACAAGGGGGTTTGTGACTCCTTGAACTAGTGCAAGATGTGGAAGTTGATTGCACTTGTTCTTGCCAAGATGATAAGAGTGAAGTATGTTGGCGGAGTCACCCTCAAGAACTCTCTAGTTCTTCTTCTTCGGGATTCACACCATCTTGATAGGAATCCTCGGTGTTGTAGTTGTACTTGATGAAGTGGAACTTGAAGTAGTCTTTGGAACCCACTTGACCAAGGCCTTAGGAGCTTCTTCACATGCATCAATTTCCTCTTGAAGCTTGTCCTTGCCTTTTTTGCTTATGGTCTTGTGGTGGAAGATAATCTTGAGCTTGTGTCCCTTTGAGAGAAGTAGGATCATACTTCTCTTGTTGAGGAACAAACTTCGTCTTGGGGTATTGATATTCTTCCCACTCAACTCCATTGGCATCGAACTTTTGTTCAAAACCAACACCTTCATTCTTCCGGTGCCTTCCTTGCTTGCGTACAATTTCCTCGAATTGCTTATTTCCGGCAAGGCTCTTGTAAACACCTTTCTCTATAATTCCCTTCAATAAGCTATTTTCTTGCTCAAGTGTAACTTGGCTAAAAGAATCATTAGTGGAATCAAGAGAACTACTAGAAGCAACAATATTGGATTTAGCATGATTATTGTTACTACTAGAGGAAGAATCTTTCTTGTTCTTGTTACTAGACTTGACTTGAGGCATGTAAGTGGATAAGAGTGAATGCTTGGCAATGTAAGAAGAACTTTTCTTACGAAGATCATCATTGATTGCCTTTAAGAACTCATGCTCTTGCTCAAGGTTGAGCTTTTCAAAGCGTAATTTCTCATGAGTCCTTAAAAGTTCTTGATGATCTCCTAAGATAGTTTCATGAGCTAACTTAAGAGTGTTTAGTTCTGTAGTTAGAGACTCAATCTTCTCCTTATCATTGTCATTCGTTTATCTTGATTAGCATGATTAATTGACGTTTCATCATAGTATTCATCACTAGAGTTGTCAACAAGTATATCATCATCACCTAACAAGTCATCTTCATCACTATTGAAATCAACATACTCGGGGTGTGATACCTTTGGGCCTTTAGCCATGAAGCATGTTCCAACTCCTTCATTTGGTGAGTCAAATATGTCGTAGGAGTTGGTTGTCACAAGTGCTAGATTGGCAACACCTTCATCTTGAGTATATTCGGAGTCGGAGTGATAGCTTCTCTAGGAGTGGTTGTCGGAGTTGGAGCCGGATACCCATTCACCAACATGAGCTTGATGTCTTCGTTTTGTGTATCTCCTTGATGACTTGTCCTTTCTTTCTGAATCCTTGCTTCTCCGTGAGGGTCTTCGTTCATAACGATCATCTCTACTCCTTCTTTCTCTAGATGGTGATTCTTCTCTTCTACTTCTTCTCTTGGGAGAATCTTCTCTTCTCTTGTAGGGGGTCGTACACTCATTGGAATAGTGTCCGGGCCTTCCACAATTGTAGCAGTTTCGCTCTCGACTAGAAGATCTTTTGTCATTGTAGGACCTTGACTTGGAGCTTCTCTCTTTGCTTCTACTCTTGTAGAACTTGTTGAAGTTCTTCACCATTAAGCTCAATTCTTCATTGAAGGTTTGTTTCTCACTTGATGATGTGGGGGCTTCATATGAGGCTTTGTAAGCACCACTTGATTTGTTGTGAAGTTTCTCTTTATCCTTGAGTGACGTCTCATGAGCAACAATTCTTCCGATGACTTCCGTTGGCTTGACATCTTTGTAATTTGGGATCATTTGGATCAATGTGCACACGGTATCATATTTTCCATCCAAGGCTCTTAGGATCTTCTTGATGATGAATCTATCTGTCATCTCTTCACTCCCTAAGCCGGCAATCTCATTTGTGATAAGAGCAAGCCTAGAGTACATTTCAGCGACACCTTCACCATCCTTCATTTTGAACTTGTCAAGTTGACTTTGAAGCACATCCAATTTGGATTCCTTGACGGAGTCGGTACCTTCGTGCATATCAATCAAAGTATCCCAAATTTCCTTTGCATTCTCAAGATGGCTGATTTTGTTGAATTCTTCGAGGCACAATCCGTTGAAGAGGATATCAGAAGCTTGAGCATTGTATTGCAGCATCTTCAACTCATCCGCGGTAGCTTCATGATTCGGTTCTCTCCCATCAAATAATTCACCTTGCATGCCAACACACACAATAGCCAAACGGCGGGGTTATGTCCAAGAATATGCATTTTCATCTTATGCTTCCAACTAGCAAAATTTGTACCATCAAAGTAAGGACCTCTACGGTGATAATTTCCCTGGCTAGACGCCATACTCTCCTAGGTTGTGAAACCAAGGCTATGACCACCAAAAGCTATGGAAATCAAAGCAAATGGAGACTGGAGCTCTGATACCACTTGTAGGATCTAAAGTATGTCTAGAGGGGGGATGATTAGACTACTTGACCAAATAAAAAGCTAGCCTTTTCCCAATTTTAGTTCTTGGTAGATTTTAGCTATCTTAGCACAAGTCAAGCAATCTCCACACAATTCAAGAAAGCATGCAAAAGGGTATATGAGCAGCGGAAAGTAAAGCATGCAACTTGCAAGAATGTAAAGGGAAGTGTTTGGAGGATTCAAACGCAATTGGAGACACGGATGTTTTTGTCGTGGTTCCGATAGGTGGTGCTATCGTACATCCACGTTGATGGAGACTTCAACCCACGGAGGGTAACGGTTGCGCGAGTCCACGGAGGGCTGCACCCACGAAGGGTCCACGAAGAAGCAACCTTGTCTATTCCATCATGGTCGTCACCCACGAAGGACTTGCCTCACTAGCGGTAGATCTTCACGAAGTAGGCGATCTCCTTGCCCTTACAAACTCCTTGGTTCAACTCCACATTCTTGTCGGAGGCTCCCAAGTGACACCTAGCCAATCTAGGAGACACCACTCTCCAAGAAGTAACAAATGGTGTGTTGATGATGAACTCCTTGCTCTTGTGCTTCAAATGGTAGTCTCCCTAACACTCAACTCTCTCTCACAGGATTTGGATTTGGTAGAAAGAAGATTTGAGTGGAAAGCAACTTGGGGAAGGCTAGAGATCAAGATTCATATGGTTGGAATGGAATATCTTGACCTCAACACAAGTGTAGGTGGTTCTCTCCCAGAAAATGTGTATTGGAATTGTAGGTATGTTCTGATGGCTCTCTCCATGAATGAAGAGTGGGTGGAGGGGTATATATAGCCTCCACACAAAATCTAACCGTTACACACAATTTGCCAAACTCGGTGGGACCGAATGGTTAAACTCGTTCGGACCGATTCAGCAAACCTAGTGACCGTTAGGATTTTTGGTGGGACTGAGATGCAACTCGGTACGACCGATATGGTTAGGGTTAGGGCATAACGTAATCTCGGTGTGACCGATTACACAAACTCGGTGGGGCCGATTTTGGTAATAAGATAACCAGAGAGTTGGTCAGGTAAACTCGGTGGGACCGATTCTCTCATCTCGGTGAGACCGAAATGTTACAAAAGGGAAACAAAGAGTTTACATTGCAATCTCGGTTGGACCGATCGGTCATCTCGGTAAGACCGAAACGTTACGAAGGGAAACAGAGAGATTACAATCCCATCTCGGTGAGACCGAGATCCCTATCGGTGAGACCGATTTGCCTAGGGTTTGTGGCAGTGGCTATGACATTTGAAACTCGGTGGCGCCGGATAGAAAGAATCGGTGGGGCCGAGTTTGACTTTTGGTTTAGGTCATATGTGGATGTGGGAAGTTAGTTGAGGATTTTGGAGCATATCACTAAGCATTTTGAGCAAGGAAGCCATTAAGCAACACCTCATCCCTCCCTGATAGTATTGTCTTTTCCTATAGACTCAATGTGATCTTGGATCACTAAAATATAAAATGTAGAGTCTTGAGCTTCAAGCTTGAGCCAAACTTTTTGTCCTTAGAATTTTGAGGGATCCACTTTCCTCATCCATGCCATGCCATTCATTGAGCTTTTCCTGAAATATAAATCTTGGAATAATGTTAGCTCAATGAGCTATATGATGTTAGGAATTACCAAAACCACCCAGGGATAGTTGCACTTTCTAGAGGTGCTCCCCTTATGCCCTAGCCGAATTAACAGGAACGTAGGGCATAAACGCAAGAGCCAGGCATCCTAGCTTGGCCAAAACTTAAGTCATCGATGCATATAATGGCGAAAAATGTACATGCGGAAGAATAACACATGTGCGGGGCATGAAGCCCGGAAAAATAAATAGATTAAGCTTCTGCATAGGAAGCCCCCAGGTATATTGAGCGTGGTTGGTGCGTCAAGATTGTGTAACCAAGACACAGGTTTAGCCCTTCAGGGCTTTGAAGAGAAAAGAGAGAAAGAAAGAGATAAAAAACAGATGTGCAAAAAATTCATGGAGGTAGGGAGATGAGCATAGAGTCCAGCGCTAGGCGTAGAATCCTCGGAGTCTGGCTGCATTCCATGGGTTTGGCTCGAGTCGATTATTCGATGCATCCCGTAGACGGTACGCTCCACCGGTCCGAACCTGGTCAATAATGAAGGGACCTTCCCATTTGGTCTTAAGCTTGTTCTTTTTCCTCTCTGGCTGGCGCAGAACTAGTTCACCAACGTTATAGGTTTTGGCCCGCACTTCTCTGCTTTGATAACTTCGAGCCTGTTGTTGATAGAATGCGGAATGGCTTTTTCCACGTCGCGCTCCTCCTCCAAGGCATCCAAACTGTCCTGCCGATCAAGCTCGGCCTCTCTTTCTTCATACATGCGCACTCGAGGTGAGTCATGAATTATGTCGCAAGGCAGCACCGCCTCAACGTCGTACACCATAAAAACGATGTGTATCCGGTAGTGCGATTCGGCGTGGTCCGCAGTCCCCATAGTACGGAGTCGTGCTCCTCTACCCAATGGGTGTCTGATTCCTTTAAAGACCGGACTAATCTGGGTTTAATAACACTCATGATAAGACCATTCGCTCGTTCGACTTCACCGTTAGTTTGCGGATGATAGACAGAAGCATAATCGAGCTTGATGCCCATGTTGCTGCACCAAAGTTTCACCTCGTCGGCTGTAAAGTTTGTGTCATTGTCAGTGATGATGCTGTGGGGGACGCCATAACAGTGTACAACACCGGATATGAAGTCTATCACCGGTCCGGATTCAACCGTTTTGACAGGTTTGGCTTCTATCCATTTGGTGAATTTGTCCACCATGACCAGTAAGTATTTTCTCGTATGGGTTCCCCCTTTGAGGGGTCCGACC
This sequence comes from Triticum monococcum, assembly GCA_034509565.1. NCBI lineage: Eukaryota > Viridiplantae > Streptophyta > Magnoliopsida > Poales > Poaceae > Triticum > Triticum monococcum. Next base: position 579,557,980 of record CM067847.1, read on the forward strand.
ATATCGAGCCCCCAGATCGCAAAGGGCCAAGTAATGGGGATTTTTTGGAGGGCGGTAGGTGGCATGTGGCTTTGGTTTGCAAAAAGCTGTCAACCAACACAATGTTGAACTAGATGTTGTGCGTCTGCCCGGGCCGTCGGCCAATCAAAACTTGTATGGAAGACCTTACTTACAAGGGCCCAGGCTGCTGCGTGGTGGCCGCCGAGTCCGACGTGGATTTCTGCCAAAAGCTTCTGCCCTTCCTCTTCGGAGATGCACCTTTGAAGGACTCTGATTGTGCTTTTCTTATAAAGCTCTCCCTCATGGACCTTGTAGGCTTTAGATCGCCGCACTATCCAGCGAGCCTCATTTTGGTCCTTGGGTAATTCCTGCCTAGTTAGGTAGGCTAGGAATGGTACTATCCACGGGGCGATGATGGCCATTATCACGTGGGCTGAAGGTGTTATTTCGGTGGCAGAGCCTCCGATTGTGTCAGAGTATTCGGTATCTGGGGTTGTGGCCGGGTCTGGACTATTTTTGCCTGTGTCCCCTTCCCATACCATGGATGGTTTAAACAGTCTTTCCAGGAAGATGTTTGGTGGGATAGGGTCATGTTTAGCGCCGATACGTGCTAAGATGTCCGCTGCCTGGTTGTTTTCCCGAGTCACATGGTGGAATTCCTGCCCCTCGAACCGGGCTGGCATTTTGAGGACGGCGTTGCGATATGCCACCATTTTTGGATCCTAGGCATCGAAGTCTCCATTTATTTGAGATATTGCGAGGTTCGAGTCCCGACGCACCTCTAGCCGTTGGATACCCATGGAGACTGCCATCTGGAGGCCGTATAATAGGGCCTCATATTCGGCTGCGTTATTGGAGTCCATATATAGTATTTGGAGCACGTATTGCACCGTGTCTCCAGTGGGGGATGTGAGGACGACGCCAGCCCCTAGACCAGCCAGCATTTTAGAGCCGTCGAAGTGCATGATCCAATTGGAGTATGCGCTGTACTCTTTAGGGAGTTTGGCTTCTGCCGATTCGGCTACGAAATTGGCCAGTAATTGCGACTTAATGGCTCATCATGGCTTATATGTTATGTCGAACGGGAGGAGCTCGATGGCCCATTTGGCAATCCGGCCCGTGGCATCATGGTTGTTTATTATGTCATTGAGTGGTACTTCAGATGCCACCGTAATCGAACACTCTTGAAAGTAGGCTCGTAATTTCCGGGATGCCATAAATACCGCGTATGCTATCTTTTGGTAATGTGGGTACCGTGATTTGCATGGAGTGAGGACGGTGGATACATAATATACCAGCTTTTGAAGTGGGAATTTATGGTCGTCCATCTCTCGTTCGACAACGAGCACTGCGCTTACAACATGGTGAGTTGCCGCTATATATAATAGCATTGGTTCGCCAACAGCTGGCGCGGCCAGGATTGGGTTGGCGGCCAGGATGGCTTTGATTTCTTCCAATCCGGCCGTGGCTGCGTCGTGTTCGGTGCACCGAAGAAGGCGATAAAGGGGAAGTGCCTTTTCTCCTAATCGGGAGATAAAGCGGCTTAAAGCCGCCATGCATCCAGTCAATTTTTGGTTTTGCTTGAGGTCAGTTGGGATAGCCAACTGTGACAGAGCTCGGATTTTAGCCGGATTTGCTTCAATTCCTCTATTGGAGACGATGAAGCCCAGGATTGAGCTTAATGTCGTATGTTCGGAGATTGGTGAACGTGAGCCTCAAGTCGTCTATTAAAGAGTCGATGTGTCTGGTTTTAATGAACACATCGTCTACATATGCCTCCACAGTCTTACCGATCTGCTTTTCCTGACATGTCTGGATCATGCGCTGATATGTTGCGCCGGCGTTTTTGAGCCCAAAGGGCATTGTGTTAAAGCAGAAGGGGTCGTATGTTGTTATAAATGCCGTTGCGGCTTGATCAGACTCCGCCATCTTAATATGGTGGTAACCGGAGTATGCGTCGAGGAAGCACAATGATTCGTGTCCCATGGCTTGTCGCTTGGTTCAGAGAAACGCCGAAGAGTCTGCTTGACCGGCTTGAATCCTTTTAGAATATTAAGGCTATGCTCGGCCAATCTGCGTGGGATTCCTGGCATGTCTGAAGGATACCAGGCGAATATATCCCAATTCTCACGTAGAAACTCCCGTAGTGTGGCGTCTACAGCGGGGTCTAACTGTGCCCCAATGGATGCTGTTTTTGTAGGGTCCATTGGATGGACTTGGAATTTAACTATTTCATCCACTGGTTTAAAGGAGGTGGACTTGGATCTTTTGTCTGGTATCACGTCGTCCCTATCCACCGTGGAGCGCAGCGCGGTTAACTCCTCTGCCACAAGGGCTTCGGATAATGCCTCGAGAGCTAGTGCGGCTGTTTTGTTCTCGGTGCGGAGTGCTATGTCTGGATCACTAGCTAGAGTGATAACTCCTTGGGTCCGGGCATTTTGAGCTTCATGTACCCGTAATGGGGTATGGCTTGAAAAATCGTGAATGCCTCCCGCCCTAGAAGGGCGTGGTATCCGCTACTGAACGGGGTGACTTGAAATGTAATTTCTTCGGACCTGTAATTCTCTGGAGTGCCGAATACCACATCGAGTGTGATTTTCCCAGCGCAACATGCCTCCCGACTAGGGATGATTCCTCGGAAGGTCGAACTGCTTTGCTCAATACAGTTGTTGTCTATGTCCATTTTTTGCAGAGTTTCCTCATAGATGAGGTTTAATCTGCTGCCGCCATCCATAAGCACCTTAGTGAGCCGAAAGCCGTCCACAATTGGACTGAGGATGAAAGCGACTGGTGCTCGGCCTGTTCGGAATTTAGGTTCGTCACTGGCGTTGAAGGTGATAGTCGTGTCGCTCCATGGATTTATTGCTGCCACGTGGCAGACTTCGGCAAGGCCGCGGAGTGCTCGCTTATGCCTATTATTTGAGGCAAATGTCTCAAAGACCGTTAATACTATGTTTTTATCCGTGGGAAGGTGCTCTGAGGTATTTTGGGTGAGAAGATCCTCACCGCTTTTGGCCACCTGCTGGAGTACCCAACATGCTCTAAGGCTGTGTGTTGATATGGTATCCGTTGTACTATGGATTTTGCAGGGCCCGTTGAGCCATCCCTCCAATACGGTTCCACGCCCTGTAGTGGGATTTTGCTTCTTTGTAATTGAGTCAGGCAACTTATGAGAGTGCGCCCTTTTAGTTCGGACTAGGAGTTTTGTTAGAGCCATATTATCCCAAAATTGCGTTTGGGTTTTCCAAGCACTTCCCATCTCACAGTATTTCCGTACTATGTCCGCCAAGTTAGCGAAGTGTGCTACCTTGCGGTGACTTATGGCGTTAAGGACTCCCTTGTCCGTGCAATTGTTGCAAAAGAATGAAATTGCATCTTCCTCGCGACAGTCCTTGACCTTGTTCATTACAAGGAGGAATCTGGCCCAATAGTGATGTACTGTCTCTTGGGGCGCTTGCCTAATGTGGGAAACATAGTTTGTATCTGGGTGGGTGGGTGGATTTAAGTCCAGACCTTGACCCAATCTGTGATCCCGGGGCTGGGGAGTTTCCGATCTTGGAAGTTCGGGCTCCGGGATGTTGCCCTGCGGGTTCGGTATGCGGCCTGATTCTGGATTTAGGGTTAGGGCGGCGTCCTCCTGTGAGCGAGTATCCTGTTCGGAGAGCTCGGGAATTCGGACATAATTCGTCCTCAGGATAGATGGAGAATCGCCGCATTGCTCCTCCACCACCGCTATCTGATGGGTGACCGGCGGAGAGTTAATCTCCCTTTGGTCAGGTTTAAGCCTGATCCGATCGTAGTTCGTAGTGACTCCCAGAGTGGCAATGCGATCCAAGAGCTCGTTCAAAGAGGAGAGCTCCATTGGATCCATCTGCTCGGCAAATTTTGAGCCGATATGGAGGCTATTTTCGATGACCCGAGAGGTCATTGTCGGCGTAGCGGCCGAGCGGGCTGTCATGACGAAGCCGCCTAGTCGGAGAGTTTGGCCTACAGCCAGGGGTCCCCCAGAGGTGATGTTGTCCTTGACAACGAGGCGATCCATCTTCCTTATGATGACGACACAGTGGAACTCTCAATAAAAGCACCAATGTCGGTGTCAAAATCGGCGGATCTCGGGTAGGGGGTCCCGAACTATGCGTCTAAGGCGGATGGTAACAGGAGGCAGGGGACACGATGTGTACCCAGGTTCGGGCCCTCTTGATGGAGGTAAAACCCTACGTCCTGCTTGATTGTTCTTGATGATATGAGTATTACAAGAGTTGATCTACCACGAGATCAGAGAGACTAAACCCTAGAAGCTAGCCTATGGGATGATTGTTGGTGTCCTACGGACTAAAAGCCTCCGGTTTATATAGACACCGGAGGGGGCTAGGGTTACACAAGGTCGGTTACAAAGGAGGAGATATACATATCCATATTGCCTAGCTTTTCTTCTACGCCAAGTAAAGTCCCATCCGGACACGAGACGAAGTCTTCAATCTTGTATCTTCATAGTCCAACAGTCCGGCCAAAGGATATAGTCCGGCTGTCCGGAGACCCCCTAATCCAAGACTCCCTCAATGGTGACGGCGAAGGCTTAAGAAAGGAGTGATGGCTTCGTTGATACTTCAAGCCATCTTACCTTTGCTAAGTTTGACGTTCATGTATATACATAAGTAGATCTTGTCCTCTTCCATTTCCCATCACTACTTAACAATTAATACAACACTAGCTCCTTGAGGCTTGGATTTGAAATTGACTCTAAAGCATGAAAACAAATTAAATAGGCACTCAGGTCAGGTTCGCTGGGTAGTGTTTATTTTGCACTAGATGATATTACAAGTGTGAGGGTGATCGTGGTTGATGTTCTTACTATCAAAGATTTGCATGGATTCCAAAAAATAGTTGTTTGTGTTCAAAATCAAGATGATCAGTGGTTGGCGGCATCCTCCTCCACGTCCAATCGCCATCCAGAACCGCATTAGCTGATGACTGATACGTCTCCAACGCATCTATAATTTTTTATTGTTCCATGTTGTTATACTATCATTCTTGGATGTTTTACAATCATTTTATAGCAACTTTATATCATTTTTTGGGCCTAACCTATTGACATAGTGCCTAGTGCCAGTTGCTGTTTTTTGCTTGTTTTTTACATCGCAGAAAATCAATACCAAATAGAGACCAAATGCAGTTGTGACGCCCCCGATTTACCGTACACTAATCATGCACGCAAATGTGTATGACCAAGATTAGGAACTCACGGGAAGATATCACAACATAACTCTAGACACAAAATAAAATAATACAAGCTTTATATTACAAGCCAGGGGCCTCGAGGCATCGAATACAAGAGCTCGATCATAGATGAGTCAGCGGAAGCAACAATATCTGAGTACAGATGTAAGTTAAACAAGTTCGCCTTAACAAGGCTAGCACAAACTGGGATACAAATCGAAAGAGGCGTAGGCCTCCGGACTGGGATCCTCCTAAACTACTCCTGGTCGTCATCAACGGCCTACACGTAGTAGTAGGCAGCTCCAGAGTAGTAGGAGTCATTGTCAATGGTGGCGTCTTGCTCCTGGACTCCAATGTCTGGTCGCAACAATCGGGTATAGAAAGGGGGAAAGGGGGAGCAAAGCAACTGTGAGTACTCATCCAAAATACTCGCAAGCAAGGAGCTCTACATGCTACCCCTTGAGCACTTGTGTTGGTTTTCCCTTGAAGAGGAAAGGGTGGTGCAAGAAAGTAGCATAAGTATTTCCCTCAGTTTTTGATAACCAAGGTATCAATCCAGTAGGAGGCCACACATGAGTCCCTCGCACCTAGACGAACAAATAAATCCTCGCAACCAACGCGATAAGGGGTTGTCCATCCCTACACGGTCACTTACGAGAGTGAGATCTAATAGATATGATAAGATAATATTTTTGGTATTTTTATGATAAAGATGCAAAGTAAAATAAAAGGCAAAGGAAATAACTAAGTATTGGAAGATTAATATGATGGAAGATAGACCCGGGGGCCATAGGTTTCACTAGTGGCTTCTCTCAAGAGCATAAGTATTCACGGTGGGTAAACAAATTACTGTTGAGAAATTGACAGAATTGAGCATAGTTATGAGAATATCTAGGTATGATCATGTATATAGGCATCACGTCCGAGACAAGTAGACCGACTCCTGCCTGCATCTACTACTATTACTAGACACACCGACCGCTATCCAGCATGCATCTAGAGTATTAAGTTCATAAGACCAGAGTAACACTTTAAGCAAGATGACATGATGTAGAGGGATAAACTCATGGAATATGAGATAAACCCCATCTTGTTATCCTCGATGGCAACAATGCAATACGTGCCTTCCTGCCCCTACCGTCACTAGGAAACGACTCCACAAGATTGAACCCAAAGCTAAGCACTTCTCCCATTACAAGAAAGATCAATCTAGTAGGCCAAACCAAACTAATAATTCGAAGACACTTGCAAAGATAACCAATCATACATAAAAGAATTTAGGGAAGAATCAAATATTCTTCATAGATAAACTTGATCATAAACCGACAATTCATGGATCTCAACAAACACACCGCAAAAGAAGATTACATCGAATAGATCTCCACAAGAGAGGGGGAGAACTTTGTATTGAGATCCAAAAAGAGAGAAGAAGCCATCTAGCTAATAACTATGGACCCGTAGGTCTGAAGTAAACTACTCACACTTCATCGGAGAGGCTATGGTGTTGATGTAGAAGCCCTCCGTGATCGATGCCCCCTCCGTCGGAGCTCCGGGACAGGCCCCAAGATGGGATCTCGTGGATACAGAATGTTACGGTGGTGGAATTAGGGTTTTGGCTCCGTATCTAGTAGTTTGGGGGTACGTAGGTATATATAGGAGGAAGAAGTACGTCGGCGGAGCAACAGGGGGCTCACGAGGGTGGAGGGCGACCCCGAGGGGGGGGGGCGCTGGCGCGCCCCCCTACCTCGTGGCCTTCTGGTTGATATCTTGACGTAGGGTCCAAGTCCTCTAGATCATGTTCGTTTCGAAAATCACGTTCCCAAAGGTTTCATTCCGTTTGGACTCCGTTTAATATTCTCTTTCTGTGAAACCCTAAAATAGGCAAAAAAACAACAATTCTGGGTTGGGCCTCCGGTTAATGGGTTATTCCCAAAAATAATAAAAAGTGTATAATAAAGCCCAATAATGTCCAAAACAGAATATAATATGGCATGGAACAATAAAAAATTATAGATACATTGGAGACGTATCACTACACTACATATGCATACATTGGTATCAGATGGAAAAGGGGGTAGCATATGTGGAATGAACTGCAGAATGCCGGAGTAAGAGGGGGATAGCTAGTCCTATCAAAGACTACGCTTCTGGCAACCTCCATCTTGCACCATGTAGAAGACAGTAGATGGTAAGTTCACCAAGTATCATCCCATAGCATAATCCTACAAGATGATCCTCCCCTCGTCGCCCTGTGAGAGAGCGATCACCGGTTGTATCTAGCACTTGGAAGGGTCTGTTTTATTAAGTATCCGATTCTAGTTGTCATATGGTCAAGGTACAACTCTGGGTCATCCTTTCACCGAGGGACACGGCTATTCGAATAGATAAACTTCCCTGCAGAGGTGCACGACATTTCCCAACACGCTCGATCCCCTTTGTCCGGACACACTTTTCATGGTCATGCCCGGCCTCGGAAGATCAACACGTCGCAGCCCTACCTAGGCACAACAGAGAGGTCAGCACGCCGGTCTAAATCCCATGGAGGAGGGGTCTGGGCCCATCGCCCATTGCACACCTGCACATTGCGTACGCGGCCGGCGAGCAGACCTAGCCTCCCTTATACAAGAGCAGGCGTTCCAGTCCAACCCAGCGCGCGCCGCTCAGTCGCTGACGTCAAGAAGGCTCCGGCTGATACCACGACATCGAGTGCCAATAACTGTTCCCACGTAGTTGGTTAGTGCATATAGGCCAGTGGCCAGACTCAGTTCAAATACCAAGATCTCATTAAGCGTGTTATCCTGAAGTAACCGCGAACGTCGACCAGGGCAAGGCCCGCCTCTCACCTGGGTGGTCTCAACCTGCCCTGTCGCTCCGCCACAAAGATCCACACAGAGGGCCGTCGGGACAAAGGTCCTTTCAACCCCCAATCCGTGAGTCAATCGCGGGTACTCTACGAACCGACCCGACTTTAGTCATGACAGGTATCATATAATATGTATATAAGTATATGCCCGTGATCACCTCCCGAGTGATCACGCCCCGATAGTATAGCATGGAAGACAGACAAGAATGTAGGGCCACTAATGATAAACTAGCATCCTATACTAAGGATTTAGGATTGCAGGTAAGGTATCAATAATTGTAGCAATAATGGCAGGCTATGCATCAGGATAGGATTAACGAAAAGCAGTAACATGCTACACTACTCTAATGCAACTAGTAGAGAGAAGAATAGACGATATCTGGTGATTAAGGGGGGGGGGGCTTGCCTGGTTGCTCTGGCAAGTAGGGGCCATCAACAGCATAGTCGATCAGGGCACCAGCAGCGGCGTCAGTCTCGTAGTCTTCCGGAGAGAAGAGGGGGAAGAAACAATGAATACAGTGCAAGCAGATGCATATCGATGCATGAAATGACAAGTAATGGTGCTAGGTGTGCCCTAACGCGGTATGAGGTGATAACGATGAAGGGGGAAACATCCGGGAAAATATCCCCGGTGTTTCGCATTTTCGGACAGATGAATCGGTGGGGAAAAGTTGTGTATTCGCTATGCTAGGGATGTGTGGCGGTCGAACGGGATGTGTATGTGGATTCGTCTCGTTGTTCTGAGGAACTTTCAAGTATAATACCTTTTCATCTGACATACAGATTATTTTCTATTATTTTTCAAAGGTTTAAACAATTTCTAGCATTTATTTAATTATTTTTAATTCAACATTATCCAGAACAGTGCATGCTGACGTTAGCATGACGTGAGCAGTCACAAGGGGCGTTGACTGGTCAAACTGACGTGTGGGTCCCGTTCATCATTGACTAGACTAACTAATCATGATTAATTAGTTTAATTAATCAAAATTAATTAAGTTAAGTTAATTAATTATTTTTATTACTATTACAATATATTTTTAATTCTTTTTTTATAAAACATTCCAGGGGCTGGGCCCCGTTGTCCAGTGGCCCTTGGGCGTAACGGGCGAAGGGCGGGTGGGCGCCCGACCACAGACCTCAGGCGCGGCGATGAGGCACGTCGCGTGTTGGGCGCTGCCCACATGGCGCAGCCGCGGGCCACGGGGTCCGGCGCTGGCGGCGCCTGTGGCCGCGGCCACTACTTGAGCAGCAACACCAAGGGAGGGCACGATGAGCGGCGGGGCCAGCAAGAGTGGTGGCTCCGGCGGAGGAAGGCAGAAGGCGAAGCCGCAGTGAGCGCGGGCAAGGGGGCGACGCAAGCTAGGCTAGGCAGCCAGCGACGGCCTGCGGTGAGGGGCGCCGTGGCGGAAGGCACTGCCGGACAGGCGCGTGCAGCGGGATACAGGGGGACGGCGCGGCGCAGCAGGAGACAGGGATGGCCACGGCGCGGGAGTGAGGCGATGACGGAGGCGGGGCGCTGACCGGCGCAGACGGGGAAAGGCAGCAGGGCTTGCGGGGCACTGGCCTTCGGCGAGCACCGAGGTGCATCGGAAGGGGAGCGGGGTGCGCGGCTAGAGTTGCGAGGGCGGAGGCAGGCGCGGCCTCGGCCCGGTTGCAGCCGCGGGCAACGGCGAGTGGCGCAGCGGGCGACGAGGCCACGACGTACGACGTGGGTGTAGGAGCAGAGCTCCGATGCGGCGGCTACGACGCTGGACCGGCGACTGGAACGAGGGTGAAGAGGAAGCCGGCCACACCGGCGATGTAGAGACCAGGGGGCGCGAGGCTCGATGGGGCCGGTGAGGGAGAGGTCGAGGGGGCGACGGCGGAGCGGTCCGGCGAGGGCGCGTTCTGGCAAGGCGGCGTCGTGGTGGTGGCGACGTAGCTCGAGGGGGTCCGGTGGAGAAGAGACGATGGGGCAGCGCCAGCAAGGTCCAGCGAGCGCCTAGCGTCGCCGGGGCGGCGGGGTAGGTAGCCGGGCACTGGACGCCGCGGTCGTTGCCCCGATCTAGAGGGGATCAGGGAGTGAGGGAGTGAGGGGAGTGGGGATGGGAAGTGGGGCGATGGGGTTAGGGTTTTTGTCGGGGTGGGGATAAGGGGAGTGGGGTGGGTCGGCCGGTTGGGCCACGTGGGCCGTCCTAGCGGCCTGCTGGGCCGTGGCCCAGCGGGGGTGGGGCTTTTCTCTTTTTCTTTTCTATTTTTATTTTAGTTTTTGTTAGTTTAGTTTCTTTAAAATACCAAGTTAGCACCTAAATTAGTATCATCAAAATAGGCCATTGCCAAACCTAGTTTGGACCCAAAATAACTTAGTTTAATATTTTATATTTTCAAAAGGAATTAAATTATTATTTTAGCCACTATTTTTAATTAGTTTAAGGCATTTATGCACTTTGTAAAAGGTTGGTTCCACCACCAGAACTAGTTAGGGATTATTTGCCACATGATGAACATTTTATTTTTAATGTTTCAAAACATTTGTTGTTGGCCCCCATTTCAAATTTGAAATTGGATCGGTTATGAAGTAATGTGAGATTAGCAACAGTGCTCATGGTGACGTGGCATCATTAGCAGGGTATTACTGTAGTATAATTCTCCGGGCGTCACAATTCTCCTCCACTACAAGAAATCTTATCCCGATATTTTAAGAGGTGGAGTAAAGGGGAAAGTCCTGGTTACTAAATTCTACGTTTCTTCTCGATCTTGGTCGCTCTTCCTGAAGTAGTTGATTCTCTCCATTGATTTCTTTATTTCTCTGCTTTAGGTCATCATGATGAAGCCGACATCCTTTCTCAGGGAACTTCATCATGTGTACGAAGGTTAAGGGGTAACTTCGGAAGAACGGACTGCTACAATGTTGCTTATCTGGTAGATAACATCAGGAAACGTGGCGGAAAGTAACTCTCGAATTGATACTTAGGAAATTATCGAGAGCAAAGTAAGAAGGTGCAAAATGGAAGTTTCAAGCGCATATGCAATCATTTGTTGCCTGAAACAAAGTGTGAAAGGGGTTTAGAGTAATGGGAATAAGCATTGCGTCTGATACCATAATAGATCACTAGGCAGGTGCCCATGTATTACGTATGAAGTCAAGCATGAGGAATAACTTTGACAAAAGAGTGTACAGGAGAGTCAAGTTTCGATCCTGGGACCTGTGGGTTATGGGCCCACCATGTGGGTTAAAAGTGGAAAGGGCACTGACATCTTGCACGATCATGTAAGTAAGGCATGTCAGAGGATAGCCTGTCGGTTATGTCGGCAACAACGTCGATACCAAGGACGAGAGACGAAGAGAACCATCTTCCTGCTCGTTAAACAAGGCGGACCAATAGGCAAAGTTCTCATCCATCGGTGGTTACTAGAATTTCATCAACAATAGTAACAGGGTCTTGCTGACAGAATTGTACAACGAGGTGTTTACAAAAGCAGGAGAATATTACTGCATAGATCATATAGATCACAAGAAAAGTTAAACCAAACAATGGAAAGGAAAATATGATTATCAGATTAAACAGAACAATGGAAAGGAAAATGTGTTAAAGCACATATTCCAAGGGTATATCCTTCCCAAGGACAAGCAGAGCATGATATCCAAGACCGGATAGAAGGTAGAAAACCATTTAGGTAAGGGGAGAGGAATTTCATGACGTTACCCATACAACGGTGTTTGGATAATTGATCAAGAAAATTAAGCATTGGGCTTCAACTGTTCTTGTTGAAAATTGGGGTACCATAGTGATTCTTCGAGATAGCATTGACATGGTCTTCAAGCAAAGATCGGACTTTGGATACACAAATGATCCATGAGGAACAACTTCTAGAATAAGTCTTATAATTTACTCATGCGAAAATGGTTAATCTTGCCAACAGTGATACTATAACAATAGGTCCTCCCACCAGGTTTGCTAGGCATGACATCACCTTACCGAGAGAAATAAAGACCAATGTTAAAACTCTTGGAAATATGTTCAACCAGCATATCTGACCGAGATTCAGATCTGATTGGTGTTAGGATAACGCAGCTTCAGGATGCCTGAGTAGAAAGCTACAACACAAATTGTCAGGATGACATTGTAAGATTCTTGGGAAATGAACTATGGGAGTGTGTTATGAAACAAGAGTTCATCATTAAATCAAGGAGAGGTGAGGACGTGGATGATTTGCTCAGTGAAAATTCATTTAGATTTTCAAAAGATGGATTTCCACAACTATGTGAACAAGGAGATAACATTAGTCAGATCAAATATCAAATGATATAATGATGTAGGCTCGAGGGAAACATACACAATTGAACAGCGATAGAAATGTGCACCCGCAAATCTGGACTAGGTAGCACGATCAATGTTCAAATGATGATTCAATAAGCAATAGACTTAGAATGAAACTATCGACCAATAACTTCAAAGCAATAGAGTTGCTAGAAGTTCAGAATTTACACATCACAGACCATTTGTCGGTATTCCGGTTAGAAACAACACGGGGACCAAGAAAAGAATGATGACGGTAATAAGTATCACTTGTATCAAGAATTCTTAAGGGTGGTGAATTTCTCGCAACATTCTTGACATAAAATACGATAGTGCTCCAAGGTAGGACATAACATAAGCTGGATAGCAAGGAGCTCCATAACATGATCAAGTTTGTGCCGGAGGGAAGGCAATGATGTCGTCCATGATAATATAATTCATTGAGGGAAAAGGATGGTATTTCTCATCAAGAATTTAATTGATATCATGGAAGGAGTCAAAATGTTGATGATGATCATGACAAATTTTGTCAAGATATTTCATGATGATGTAATTGATCAGTGATGACATCGAGTCAAATGAATTGTGAAGCGAAAGGTTATTGGAACCAAGGGTATGACACAAACTCCAAACCAATTTTACTATTCAAGGCAAAATGACATGATGAGGAAGATCGACGTAAGCTTAGCTCATCGTTGAAAATTGTGCTCCAGGAAGAAGGACCAGGTAGCCCAGCTGAAATTGAGCACAATAATGATATAGCTGATCCGGCTAGAAATGACTTGAAGGATTATTAAACTCGTAAGCAACGAAGATTACTTAGAGTTATTGAACCAGAGTGCGGAATCGGTTCACTTACCAGTGTTCTTGAGCGACTAACAACTCAGAACCCATGAAAAATTGGAATCAGTGAGAAATAATAGCTGATGAAGACTCATAAGATGCAACACGGTTCTTAGATATTCTCGCAATACCAGAGGGTAATAGTCGACAATAGATCAAAGTAGAGGTTGGACTGGGGTATTGACTTGCAAAAGACAAGTGCTCTAACTTGTCCGAGAAATGGGATCAAAGAGAAAATATGGTCGGAACCACGATTGCAAAGGATCAATTCACATATACCAGATGATATTATAGCAAGGAAATAGTTATTATTACAAGAAGCTTCTATGATAGGATCTACATCGTTTCCATGGGCATGAACACAAAGTCCAAGGTCGACTCCCACTTCTCCAAGGCATAACCTTTCATTCACTTCTCGCGTTTGATGAAGTTGTAGTGTTGAAATTTTATCTGGCAAAATACTAGAAGAGTCTGACACGTGAAAACTTTCGAGTTCACACATATTAAGGAAGGCATAGGTTCAACCCATCGGGGCATCATGGAAACATATACCACAAGCTTCAATAGTAAATATCACCATCTTGAAAGCAGAGCATAGTTGGTCAAATCAAGGAATAGTATTTACCAATGGCATCATGTATCAGGGAAAGAACTTCCAAAGTGATTGAGTATGAAGGACGTCGTCGGATAAAATACAACAAAGGATCTGATGGTCCACAAGGGATCTGATGTGAGCATCGGTCCCCAACAAGAGGGATAAAGAATGCAAGGATATCAGATTATAGACACAACTGACTAACTCAAAGTTCAGATGCAAAGGAATTATGAATTCCAAGACAAGGGATCAAAAGCAATGCTCTCATTAGGGATGGATAAGTTGAATAGCCTTAGGGGTACAATCGATGGCAAAATCTGATTGGTCGAGATCCAGCTCATGTTTACAATGACGTCTGAGCTAGAAGGATGAATTCTGGGTTGGATTGATGATTGCGAGCATTCGCAAACATATTGGATCAAAGAGTCAAAATGACGGTGACAAAGGATGCTCGTGAATATTGCTAGACATATGGAAAGTAACCATAATGTAAGCAGACAAGTATTTTCAGAGCAATAGTTGACAATGGATTATCGGCAGGCCGGATAGTATTTCAAAGTATCTAGTGGATCACATGATCAACTAGAAATGAAAAAAAATCCTTGATGAGTGTGAGGAATTATCCGTAGATGTATTAAGGTGAAAATGGAGCTGCAAGGCAGCAGGCATAATGGATTCTCGGGATATTGGAATGTTTCAGGGAATCTTGTAATAACTAGAGCAATTGGGATGAAGGTATGAACGATAAATGCAGGTAGTTATCCATAACGATTTATCGGTGGTAGAGATTGCAATGGCAAAGGGCACAAAGGTATCGGGAAAACATCAGAGAGTATCTTCGGAATCTCTTCTGGCGCACCAAGCGGTCATCTGTAATAAGGTGCTCTCCGGGAGGAAGTAGTTACGAGAACCTAGGGTTAGAGTTTGTAAAATCATTTAACCCGAATAAAAGAGATATCAGAGACCCAGAGTAAACATCAAGGAATAAAAGATCCTAATACAACCCAAATGGCGACGTGGGCCCATAAGACACAAAACCATGTTAGTAAAAAGTTTTGCAATGTCTAGACTCAACTTCGGCCAAGTAGTATGGAAGGGGGATTCCTACAGGCAGTTTGCTCTGATACCAACTTGTGATGCCCTCGATTTGACCGTCCACTAATCATGCATGCAAATGTGTATGACCAAGATCAGGAACTCACGGGAAGATATCACAACACAACTCTAGCTGCAAAATAAAATAATACAAGCCAGGGGCCACGAGGGCTCAAATACAAGAGCTCGATCATAGGCGAGTCAGCGGAAGCAACAATATCTGAGTACAGACATAAGTTAAACAAGTTTGCCTTAAGAAGGCTAGCACAAACTGGGATACAAATCAAAAGAGGCGCATGCCTCTAGCTTGGGATCCTCCTAAACTACTCCTAGTCGTCGTCAGCGGCCTGCACGTAGTAGTAGGCACATCCAGAGTAGTAGGATTCGTCAACGGTGGCGTCTTGCTCCTGGACTCCAACGTCTATCCGCAACAATCGGGTATAGAGAGGGGGAAAAGGGGGAGCAAAGCAACCGTGAGTACTCATCCAAAGTACTCGCAAGCAAGGAGCTACACTACATATGCATACATTGGTATCAAATGGAAAAGGGGGTAGCATATGTGGACTGAACTGCAGAATGCCAGAATAAGAGGGGGATAGCTAGTCCTCTTGAAGACTACGCTTCTGGAAACCTCCATCTTGCAGCATGTAGAAGAGAGTAGATGGTAAGTTCACCAAGTATCATCGCATAGCATAATCCTACCCGGTGGTCCTCCCCTCGTCGCCCTATGAGAGAGCGATCACCGGTTGTATCTGGCACTTGGAAGGGTGTGTTTTATTAAGTATCCGGTTCTAGTTGTCATAAGGTCAAGGTACAACTCCGGGTCATCCTTTTACCAAGGGACACGACTATTCGAATAGATAAACTTCCCTATAGGGGTGCACCACATTTCCCAACACGCTCGATCCCCTTTGTCCGGACACAGTTTTCTAGGTCATGCCCGGCTTCTGAAGATCAACACATCGTAGCCCTACCTATGCACAATAGAGAGGTCAGCACGCCAGTCTAAATTCTATGGCGCAGGGGTCTGGGCCCATCGCCCATTGCACACTTGCACGTTGCGTATGCGGCCGGCGAGTAGACCTAGCCTCCCTTATACAAGAGCAGGCGTTCCAGTCCAACCCGGCGCGCACCGCTCAGTCGCTGACGTCAAGAAGACTTCGGCTGATACCATGACGTCGAGTGCCCATAACTGTTCCCGCGTAGTTGGTTAGTGCGTATAGGCCAGTGGCCAGACTCAGATCAATTACCAAGATCTCGTTAAGCATGTTATCTTGAAGTAACCGCGACCACCGACCAGGGCTAGGCCCACCTCTCACCTGGGTGGTCTCAACCTGCCCTGTCGCTCCGCCACAAAGATCTACACAGAGGGCTGTCGGGACAAAGGTCCTTTCAACCCCCAATCCGTGAATCACTCGCGGGTACTCTACGAGCCGACCCGACTTTAGTCATCATAGGTATCATATAATATGTATATAAGTATATGCCCGTGATCACCTCACGAATGATCACGGCCCGATAGTATAGCATGGCAGACAGACAAGAATGTAGGGCCACTGATGATAAACTAGCATCCTATACTAAGGATTTAGGATTGCAGGTAAGGTATCAATAACTATAGCAACAATAACACGCTATGCATCAGGATAGGATTAACGAAAAGCAATAACATGCTACACTACTCTAATGCAAGCAATAGACAGAAGATTAGGAGATATCTGGTGATTAAGGGGGAGGGGCTTGTCTGGTTGCTCTGGCAAGTAGGGGTCGTCAACAGCGTAGTCGATCGGGGCACCAGCAGCGGCGTCAGTCTTGTAGTCTACTGGAGAGAAGAGGGGGAAGAAAAATGAATACAATGCAAATAGATGCATATCGATGCATGACATGACAAGTAACGGTGCTACGAGTGCCCTAACGTGGTATGAGGTGATAACGGTGAAGGGGGAAAACATCTGGGAAAATATCTCCGGTGTTTCGAGTTTTCGGACAGATGAATCAGAGGGGGAAATTTGCATGTTCGCTATGCTAGGGATGTGTGGGGGAGCGAGGGGAGTGGCGATGGGAAGTGGGGCGATGGGGGTTAGGGTTTCTGTCGGGGTGGGGATAAGGGGAGTGGGGTGGGTCGGCCAGTTGGGCCAGGTGGGTGGCCTGGAGGCCTGTTGGGCCGTGGCCTAGTGGGGGTGGGGCTTTTCTCTTTTTCTTTTCTAATTTTATTTTAGTTTTTGTTAGTTTAGTTTCTTCAAAATACCAAGTTAGCACCTAGATTAGTATCATCAAAATATGCCACTGCTAGACCTAGTTTGGACCCAAAATAACTTAGTTTAATATTTTTATATTTTCAAAAGCAATTAAATTATTATTTTAGCCACTATTTTTAATTAGTTTAGGGCATTTAAACACTTTGTAAAAGGTTGGTTCCACCACGAGAACTAGTTAGGGATTATTTGCCACATGATGAACATTTTATTTTTAATGTTTCAAAACTTTTGTTGTTGGCCCCTATTTCAAATTTTAATTTGGATTGGTTATGAACTAATTTGAGATTACCAACAGTGATCATGGTGACATGGCATCATTAGCAGGATATTACTATAGCATAATTCTCCGGGCGTCACAGGAGTGAAACTTTTTGGAGAATTTTTCTAGACCATAAGAAACAACATGGGCCAAAGAAGTACCAGAGGGGTTCCCTGTGGGTTATGCCCACCTCGATGGTCTCCCGCACCACCTCTTTGCCCTATAAATTGAAGGAAATATTCCCTAGAGGCAATAATAAAGTTGTTATTTACATTTCCTTATATCATGATATATTTTTATTATTCATGCTAGAATTATATTAACCGGAAAAATAGTACATGTGTGAATACATAGACAAACAGAGTGTCCCTGGTATGCCTCTACTTGACTAGCTCGTTAATCGAAGATGGTTAAGTTTCCTAGCCACGGACATGTGTTGTCATTCGATGAACGAGATCACATCATTAGAGAATGATGTGATTGACAAGACCCATCCGTTAGCTTAGCATAATGATCATTCATTTTTATTGCTACTGCTTTCTTCATGCCTTATACATGTTCCTCTGACTATGAGATTATGCAACTCCCGAATACTCGAGGAACACCTTGTGTGCTACTACCTCTTGAGCATGCATTGGTTTTCCCTTGAAGAGGAAAGGGTGATGCAGCAAAGTAGCGTAAGTATTTCCCACAGTTTCGAGAACCAAGGTATCAATCCAGTAGGAGGTAGCATGCAAGTCGCCTAGTACCTGC
This sequence comes from Triticum monococcum, assembly GCA_034509565.1. NCBI lineage: Eukaryota > Viridiplantae > Streptophyta > Magnoliopsida > Poales > Poaceae > Triticum > Triticum monococcum. The sequence continues at coordinate 579,576,146 of CM067847.1, forward strand.
ACAAACAAACAAGAACCTCCCATCCAACGCGATAAAGGGGTTGTCAATCCCTTCACGGTCACTTACGAAAGTGAGATCCGATAGAGATAATAAGATAAATATTTTTGGTATTTTTGTTGTATAGATTGGAAAATAAAGATTTCAAAATAAACTATGATAGAAATAGCAAGTAGATATGAAAATAATATGATGGAAGATAGACCCGAGGGCCATAGGTTTCACTAGTGGCTTCTCTCAAGATAGGAAAATCTACGGTGGGTGAACAAATTACCGTCGAGCAACTGATAGAAAACTGCATAGTTATGAGAATATCTAGGCATGTTCATGTATATAGGCATCACGTCCATGACAAGTAGACCGAAACAATTCTGCATCTACTACTATTACTCCACACATCGACCGCTATCCGGCATGCATCTACAATATTAAGTTCATAAGAACAGAGTAACGCATTGTTGAAGATGACATGATGTAGAGGGATAAACTCAAGAAATATGATATAAACCCCATCTTTTTATCCTTGATGGCAACAATACAATATGTGCCTTGCTGCCCCTGCTGTCACTGGGAAAGGACACCGCAAGATTGAACCCTAAGCTAAGCACTTCTCCCATTGCAAGAAAGATCAATCTAGTAGGCCAAACCAAACTGATAATCCAAAGATACTTGCAAATATATTAAATCATGCATAAAAGAATTCAGAGAAGAAACAAATATTGTTCATAGATAATCTTGATCATAAACCCACAATTCATTGGATCTCGACAAACACACCGCAAAAAGAATTACATCGAATAGATCTCCAAGAGAATCGAGGAGAACTTTGTATTGAGATACAAAGAGGAGAAGAAGCCATCTAGCTAATAACTATGGACCTGAAGGTCTGTGGTAAACTACTAACACATCATCAGAGAGGCTATGGTGTTGATGTAGAAGCCCTTCGTGACCGATTCCCCCTCCAGCGGAGCACCGAAAAAGGCCCCAAGATGGGATCTCCCGGGTACAGAAGGTTGTGGCGGTGGAAATAGGGTTTCGTGGTGCTCCACGAATGTTTTCACGGTATATGGGTATATATAGGAGGAAGAAGTAGGTCAGTGGAGCTGCGAGGGGCCCATGAGGGTGGGGGGCGCGCCCTCCTGCCCGTGGCCTCCTCACTTCTTTCTTGACGTCCACTCCAAGTCTCCCGGATCACGTTTGTTCCAAAAATAACTCTCCCAAAGGTTTCATTCCATTTGGATTCCGTTTGATATTCCTTTTCTGCCAAACACTGAAATAGGCAAAAAAACAGCAATTTGCACTAGGCCTTTGGTTAGTAGGTTAGTCCCAAAAATAATATAAAAGGTATATTAAACCCCATTAAACATCAAAAACAGATAATATAATAGCATGGAACAATCAAAAATTATGGATACGTTGGAGATGTGTCAAGCATCCGCAAGCTTAATTCCTGCTCTTCCTCGAGTAGGTAAATGATAAAAAACATAATTTTTGATGTGGAATGCTACCTAGCATAATTCTCAATGAAATTTTCTTTATTGTGGCATGAATGTTCATATCTGAGAGATTCAAGACAAAAGTTTAATATTGACATAAAAATAATAATACTTCAAGCATACTGACAAAGCAATCATGTCTTCTCAAAATAACATGGCCAAAGAAAGTTATCCCTACAAAATCATATAGTCTAGCTTGCTCTATCTTCATCACACAAAGTATTTAATCACGCAGAACCCCGATGACAAGCCAAGCAATTGTTTCATACTTTTCATGTTCTCAAACTTTTTCAATCTTCACGCAATATATGAGCGTGAGCCATGGACATAGCACTATATGTGGAATAGAATGGTGGTTGTGGAGAAGACAAAAAAAGAAGAGAAGATAGTCTCACATCAACTAGGCGTACCAATTGGCTATGGAGATGCCCATCAATACATATCAATGTGAGTGAGTATGGATTGCCATGCAACAGATGCACTAGAGCTATAAGTGTATGAAAGCTCAAAAAGAAACTAAGTGGCTGTGCATCCAACTCGCTTGCCCACGAAGACCTAGAGCATTTTGAGGAAACCCATCATTGGTACATACAAGCCATGTTCTATAATGTAAAATTCCTACTAGTATATGAAAGTGACAACATAGGAGACTCTCTATCATGAAGATCATGGTGCTACTTTGAAGCACAAGTGTGGTAAAAGGATAGTTGTAGGATCGAAAGTATGTCTAGAGGGGGGGGGGTGATTAGACTACTTGACCAAATAAAAATCTAGACTTCTCCCAATTTTAGTTCTTGGAGGATTTTAGCAACTTTGCACAAGTCAAACAATCGACCTACACATGCAATTCTAAGAGTATAGCAGCGGAAAGTAAACCAATCGCATATGAAGGTAAAGGGAGGAGTTTGAGGGAGCAAACGCAAGGTTGACACGGAGATTTGTATCCGTGGTTCCGATAGGTGGTGCTATCATACATCCACGTTGATGGAGACTTCAACACACGAAGGGTAACGGTTGCGCGAGTCCACGGAGGGGTCCACCCACGAAGGGTCCACGAAGAAGCAACCTTGTCTATCCCACCATGGCCGTTGCCCACGAAGGACTTGCCTCACTCGGGAAGATCTTCACGAAGTAGGCGATCTCCTTGCCCTTACAAACTCCTTGGTTCAACACCACAATCTTGATGGAGGCTCCCAAGTGACACCTAGCCAATATAGGAGACACCACTCTCCAAGAGGTAACGAATGGTGTGTTGATAATGAACTCCTTGCTCTTGTGCTTCAAAAGATAGTCTCCCCAACACTCAACTCTCTCTCACAGGATTTGGATTTGGTAGAAAGAAGATTTGAGTAGAAAGCAACTTGGGGAAGGCTAGAGATCAAGCTTTAAGTGGTTGGAATGGAATATCTTGACCTCAACACAAGTGTAGGTGGTTCTATCTCAAAAATGTATGTTGGAAGTGTAGGCATGTTCAGATGGCTCTCTCCACTAATGAAGAGTGGGTGGAGGGGTATATATAGCCTCCACACAAAATCTCGCTGTTACACACAATTTACCAAACTCGGTGGGACCGAATCATGAAACTCGGTCGGACCAATTTGGTTCATAATGTGACCGTTAGGGTTTTCGGTGGCACCGACATGTCAACTCGGTGGGACCGATGTCATTAGTTTTAGGGCATAACTTAATCTCGGTGAGACCGATTACACAAAGTCGGTGAGACCGATTTTTGTAATAGACTAACCAGAGAGTTGGTCAGGCAAACTCGGTGGGACTAATTTTCTTATCTCGGTTGGACCGAAACGTTACGAAAGGGAACCAGAGAGTTTGCATTGCAATCTCGGTGGGACCGCTCGCTCTTCTTGGTTTGACCGAAATGTTACAAAGGGAAATGGAGAGATTACAATCCCATCTCGGTGAGACCGAGATCCCAATCGGTGAGACCAAAAAGACTAGGGTTTCTGGCAGTGGCTATGTCAAGAGAACTCGGTTGCGCCGGATAGAAAATTTCAGTGGGGCCGGGTTTAACTTTTGGTTTGGGACATATGTGGATATGATAAAGTAGTTGAGGGCTTTGGAGCATATCACTAAGCATTTTGAGCAAGAACCTCATTAAGAAACACCTCAACCCCTCTTGATAGTATTGGCTTTTCCTATGGACTCAATGTGATCTTGGATCACTGACATGAAAAATGTAGAGTCTTGTACTTTGAGCTTGAGCCAATCCTTTTGTCCTTGGCATTTTGAGGGGTCCACTTTTCTAATCCATGCCATGACAATCATTGAGCTTTCCTGAAATATTTATCTTGAAAAAGCATTAGCTCACTGAGCTATATGTTGTTAGGAATTACCAAAACCACCTAGGGATAGTTGCACTTTCTATCTCCCCCTTTTTGGTAATTGATGACAACATATAGATCAAAGCTTCGACAAATGATAATAAGATTGAAAAACATCGTCGCTTTGACAAGTATGTAATAAGCAAGAGCTCCCCCTAAATTTGTGCATTATTTAAAATTTGCTTTTGAATGCAAATGCACAATCGGTTAGGATGATGTGTTACTCTTCCATGTGACATACATCTTGGTGGAGCGCTCAAAATGATAGAAATTAAAAGCATGCACTGATCACCAAGCAAGTGAATGATCATATAAGGATATAAGAGATAATATCATCCAAAAAGCATTAAGGGTAGCATATGATCAAACACATGATCAAACAAGTATTTCACAAGAACATAAAGTATCTCACACAAGCACACAATCAAGAAGTTCAACCAAACCATAAACTAGAGAGATAAAGAGCAATACACTCTCTCAAAGCCTATGATCTATACAATTTTCTCCCCCTTTGGCAACATGTTAGCAAAAATTTCAAAAATGCATAGTGATAAACATCTCTCGGGCTTGATCTTTGGGAGGTGGTGTAGAGATGACTCCAAGGACGAAAGCTTCTGTTGATGTAGCTAGAGCTGGTGGAGTGGCTGCTGGAGGTGGCACTGGAGCTGTAGCTGCTGGAGCTGATGCTGTAGCTCTAGTATCTGTGATTGGCACTGCAGCAGACCTCTGGCTTCGGGGCACTCTAGCAAAAGCATCTGTAGTTGACTTTCCCTTCTTCTCCTCCACTTCCTCCTGAAGTTGCTCAACTACTGGCTGAATCTCACTTACTTTGACATCAAGATCATAGAATTTCTGCTCAATGATCCTCTCCAAGCTATCCTGGTTTTGAGTCAGGGTGGCCAAGCCCTTCTCAATCTTCAAGGTGGATTGGATCAGATATCCAAGCTGATCTTGCTTCGATTTCAAGAACACTTGAGATGCCTCTTCAACAGTTGGCATTCTTGCAGCTTTCTCAGCTTTAGCTTTGGCTTTCTTCTCCTGTGCTTGAACTGATGATGGTTCATTCTCATCCATCACAGCTATGTTGTCTTCAAATTCAGGGTATATGGCTAGGTGCTCATTATCTAATAGATATTTGCCTGTTCCCATCTTGGAGTTGATGAGCTCCTGAATTTGTGGGGCATACCCACAGCTTCTCATCTGATCAGCTGTTGTCCTTTTGATTGTCTCTACAATCAGACTCATGACTTTGAACTTTTGAGGCACATCAAACAAATGTAGCAAATTGATAGCATGTCCTCTGATCATCTTGTGATCACCTGACTTGGGTAGCAATGTGTGCCTTAGGATCCAGTTGATGGTAGGCAGACCAGACAACAAGAAGTGGATAGATCCAAACTTATGAGTCTGTAAAGCATCATCTGGGATCTCTCTGTACATGTGTGCCATAGTGTTGTGGTCTTTCTTCTTCTCGGCATAAACATCCAAGTCATCTTCATGCTCCTCAGGGCATTGACCAGCTTGGCCCATTCTTCTACTGTGGATTGGTACCTAGTACCCTCAGACAACCATATAATCCTCCCATCTAGATAGAAATGGGTTGTAGAATAGAATTGCATGATCAGCTCATCATTCCAACAAATGTATCTACTGAACAAGCCTTGAAGCTGTCATAGACTCCTGGATAGTGATCTTCATTTTCCTTGATGTACTCCCTGTCAACCCATCTCATGTCACACACTATGAGCTTCTTGTCAAGCAGGATAGTCTCATAAAAGTCTTATTGTTCCTTTGTGCGGAACTTGTAGTCCACATCAGTTCTCCTCCTGATAGCATATGGATCAAAGTGTCTCCACAATCTCAATCCTAAATCTTTCCTGATCTTCATATTTTCTGCAACAGGATGTGCATCATGGTATTCAGGGATCTTGGGCTTGAGCTTCCTTAGCACTTGGGCTTCATCATCTTCTTCATCAATAGTCTCAGGCACTGTGGCCTTGTTCTTTTCTGCAGCTGGAATGTTCCTCGTGCTTTTCTTGGGTGCAGACTTTTGAGCTGGAGCTTTGGGAGCAAACTTGGTCTTAGATGGAGCAGCCCCTGATCTGATTGCATCTCCCATAAGCTTCTGAGCTTTGGGTGCTGGTGCAGCATCCTCTTCTTCTTCATCATCATCTCTCATCATTGATGGTTTTCCAATAACTCTGGCAATGGTCTTCTTGACCCTTTCTTTCCTCTTCTTTCCTTCACCTCCTTCTTTGGTTCAAGAGTGAACTCCATTGTTTCTTGAGTGGAGGCTCTGGCTTTTGACATTGGTACTCTTGCCTTTGTCTTCATTCCAGGCATACTTGCAGCAGCTGTGCCATACTCCTTTTTCAGCGCCTTTTCCCTTGAAGTGGCCTCATCCTCAACAGCCACATAATCCTCATCTTCAGAATCTGAGGTTTTCTTCTTGCTTGTCCTGGTAACTACTTTTGGCAAGTTACTAGGTGTGCTCCTACTTCCCTCATCATAGCTACTGGAGGGACTAGTGCCCTCACTCAACTGAACCTGCTCTTCAGACTTGTTCTGACTGTCACTTTGATCAGACATCTTCAGCCAAACTATCAGCAGAACCTGCGAATAGGTTGTAGATGAGGTAGAGTAGATGAGCATCACAAAGTACAGAGGTTTTGCAAAACAATTGAGTCAAAAACCTTGGTTTTAGTTCTCTACAGAAGTGATCTCGAAGCTACTGAATTGACAAGCTCGATGATACCGAAGCAACACTTGGAACCTAAACTAGTGAACTCGGTTGGGCTGAGTCACAGTTCGGTGGCACCGAGATTGCTAGGGTTTCATAGAATCTTGAACTCGGTCACACCGATTTGCACGTTTCGGTTGGACCGAAAAGCGCATGTGCAATGGCCAAGGCCGAATCGGTGAGACCGATTTCTCCATTTCGGTCGGTCCGAGATGAGTTCTATGGAGAGCTAACCCTAAAATTTTCGAATCAATCTAGACCTAAGGAAGTTTTAGCTGGATGGATCAATCCCAATCGTGGCAAGAAACATGGCATTGTCCTTGTGCTAGGAATCAGAGAGAAAAAGACATCACAAGGGGTCGAACACTTACTGTTGGGGATATTACTACTGGACGTAAACCGGCCAGGAGTAGCCGGGTTAAATCTATCAAGATTAGAAGCCCATGAAGCCGTAAGGATGGTGGCGCTTTACAAAGGCCCAAGGCCCAAGGAGGATTAAGGCCTGTAGATGTAAACCGACTTTCTCATGTAACTTGCATTGTAAGATAGGAAGGACAGAGACCGAACCGGACACGTTTATGATCCGGCCTCAGGACTCTGTAAACCTACGGGCGTCAACCTGTGTATATAAAGGGACGACCCGACAGCGGTTTAGGGACAACACACAACAACTCGAGAGCCAGGCAAAGCGGATTTGCTCCCTGGTCATCGAAACCCCAACAATTCCATCACAACTAGACGTAGGCTTTTACCTTCCTCGAAGGGGTCGAACTAGTATAAAACTCTCGTGTCCCTTGTTCGGTTTAACCCCTTTAAGCTAACCTGTAGCGATGGCTCCACGACTAAGTCCTTTCACAAGGACATCTGCCGTGACAAAACCGCGAGAGTTGGCGCTCACCATGGGGCTATCGCACGATGGTTTCGAGTTCTTGAAGGGCAGTTTCGAAGGACTCAAGGGATACGATGTCGGCCGGATGACTAAAAGTCGTCGCGACAAACTCTACATCGACGATGCAGGATGGGGTCCCGAGGCCAGTTCAATTGAATACGGGTACCGGGTCCCCGTTGGTGGGATTCACGTCTTCATCGGCAAGATCGGTGAACCGGGCCCTGAGCCGGACACCTACACCAACATCATCGAGACGGCTCAGCGTGCAAGCCCTGCCCAGGTTCAGCCTGCAGCAAGGCATGTTTTCGTAGGGGTCATCCATGGAGCGGAATATGAGGATGGACCGATATTTGATGGGGAAACCGTTGTCTGTTCTGGTGACGAGTCTTCAACCGGAGAGACCGAGTCACTGTATCAGCTGCAGGATGGCCGGATTAGTGGAGGTTCCGATGGCAACAGTATTTCGGATCCCCTCGATTTGCCAAGCCGGGTTGTGGTCTTCATGGCTGGTACACAACCAACACAACTCTCTTCTACCACCACAGAAATGATCTCCGGTTCAGCAACAGCAACGCCAGCGGGAGCAGGGGGATCTGCCCCGCCTCCGGCTCAGGTTTTATCTGATTTGTTCAACGCTTTGGCAACACTGCTGGGAGCAGAAGTGGATGCAGCAGCCCAAGATCAGCACAATGCGGAGATTGCAAAGGTGAAAGATCAGATAACTTAGGCTAAAGAGGACCTAGTAGCAGAAAACGCTAGGATGGCTACGGAACGGACCGAGTTAGAAGCTCAGGCCTACCAGCTTAGGCTGGATCAGAGTGCCTGAGATGATGTCATGAGGAGGAGATACCAGTCGCACCTCCCACTAGGTTATGAGCCAAGAAATCTCTTCAACACGCCAGGAGCAGGAACCAGTAACCAGCCGGTGGTAAACCGGACTAAGGCACCGGTAACAGGAGCGCCGCTTCAGCCGCGCATGATGAACACGCCTCGTCAGAACAACATTGCGCCAGAGTATGTTCTGACACCCCCGGGGCATTACTCCAACCCGTTGGATAACAATGTGGCCGCCGCTTCACGATTGGCAGCCCTCCCAATTGACGGCAAATAACCAGTGGCGATTCAGACGCGACGGGCCAGAGAGCTCCTTCAAACAGCTTTAAACCAGCAGTAGGCTTTTTCGCATAGTCGCGAGAGGATCCATTCCACCCCTCGTCCAAGCCGGAGCTACAGCAGGCATGTTGAGGAACCGGCTGTGTCAAGCAGTGCGCGGCACCGTAACCAGGCAAGTGGTGGTGCCAATGCACAAGATGTGGTGGATCATGGCCGAGCACATCGAGAGGCCGAGTTAGCAGCTCAGCACGTAGCTCGTCAGCCTACTCTGGTTCGTCCGACCACCTCAGTGGAGCCAGGTGTGGTCTTCAGTTCTTTGGGGGTGCCCTGCCTCGCCCCAGCCTTGCGCAATGTACGACTACCCAAGGATTTCAAAGGCCCTCACAAGGTGCCCAATTACACTGCCGATTTACCCCCTGAATCATGGATTGAGAGTTATGAGATAGCAAGGGAAATTACTAGGGGGCTTGGTTGTATTTACACCATAGCTACACCTTTTGATAGGCTTAAAGCCAAAAGGAAATTATGTGGAACCAAAGAGAGTCTGTTGCATAAAGCAAAACTCAAGCATAGGTAACCACTGAGCATAGCTCAAATATTACTTGGGGGCTCCTTGCTTCTCAAAGAACAACGAGCTTGCACCCTTGTAATAGGCTATCAAGCCAGGCTTGGAAGCCAGGTGTATTCACCTAAAACCCCGGGTTATCCTGCCTTCGTTAAGTAAGCCACTCTGTCCAGGTAAACCTGGTATGACCCATCGAACGTTTGACAAGTCAATCTCATAGACCCTGAATTTGTCAAAGTTAAAATGATGATTGGTTAAAGATTGAGGTCCATCTTAAAAGGCTTTGAAAAATGGTTTAACTCAGCGGCCTGGCAGCCCATGAAAAGCCTCGATTTAGGGCCTGGCAGCCCATGAAAAGCCTTGCATATTTCTTTTGTATTTGTTGTTTTAATTTATTTAAAGAGATTTATGAATATTTTCTGATAAACCGGTGTTTATTACAACCCGGTGTGGCTTTCAACGCTCAGTTGTCAGTACATGATCAGTTCTAAACCGGCAGTAAGTTGCTCTGGTCTGGTTTTGACTAGAGGTCACCAGCATTATACGAACAAACCGGTGGTTATCATAACCCGGTATGGTTTTTATATGAACTGGCAAGGAGTCATCAATACTCCAGATTGGTGTTTTCACCCTTACTATACCAGCATTTGGTCAGCCAACTAGATGTATCACAGGTATCATCTATTTTATATCTGGTTATTACAATCTTGGTTATCCATCAAAGTTATGTATATATTTTTTGGGCATCATGACCCGTCCAATGGTAATCCACTAGGACACTTTCAAGTTCTTATATGCAGGAACAAGTTAAATAAAAGCCATAATGGACTGTGCATATAATAAGGCATGGCAAGTTCTCAGTGTCAAGCGAAACAAACATGCTCGATGGCATGATAGATAAAGTGTTCACACTATCCTATTACAAGGCGCTTTAAACATCCCAAATTGAATAATTGTTTTAATAAGAGTGGAAGACTACAACTGGTAAACTGGCCTCCGGTTTATGATTCCTCATCTGGACGGCTTGAAGATTGAGGGTCATCTTGAGCAGTCACATTCTCCTCATCCCTACCCAGTCGCTGGAAATCAATCGTGAACCAATCGATTCTAGTTAAGGCTTGAAAAACGGCTTCTTCATGAATAAGTTCGGAAGGGTCAATCTCAGGAGCGTAAGTGTGCTTACGGATTGGCGGAACAAGATCTTCTACATTATGAATCAGCGCGGGCTGTCTTTTCCCCTCACCGTCGTAAACCGGTTGATAATGAGATAGATCTGTGTCATCCGCCAATTCACTCGCTATAGGCCGCATTTCCTTTGTGAGCCTTCAGAGATCATCATTGTTGAAGTTTGTACCATCTTCCTTCACGCCGGGGTAACCTTCGCCAATATCTGCCGGTTCAAGATCTGGAATCCATGCCTTAGCCCGGATTAGTGCGGTCAGTGCACCTGACCTTGCGGCTGATCTCTTTAGTTCATCCAACCGTGCAGGCAGCATGGCCAGATTTTCGATAGTTTCTTTTATCAGTGTTGGAGGAGGCTTGTTATATGCTGCAGTGCAAATGGCTCATTGGGATCCAGAATACAGTTGTTCTATCAAAGTATAGGCCACTTTAAGCTTCATCCGCATGTCGGAGCCCAGATAAGTAATGCGGGTTCCTGTCATAGTAAGGCATTAGTAAGCCGGTCTTCGGTAAGATATTATGGACTGGAAAAGCTTCATATCCGGATACTCACCAAATACAGCAGAGGTCATGGCATTAATATGCCGTTTTAAGCCGGTCAGTTCTTCAACCACCGGCTTCAGGGTTGCTTCTGCGTCTTCGGCCTTCTTTGTTAAATCGGCCTTCTTTGTCTCCCAGTCTGCACGCTCTTTGTTAAAGGTTTCTTTCAGCTTCTCCATGGCTGCTAAGGCATTTGTCAACTCTTCCTTGGCCTTGGAAGCCTCCGCTTGCTGAGATTTAATGTTCTCCTGAAGGTCAGCGGTTTGAGCATCCTTCTTACTCAGCTCGGCCTACAAAGGCAAGATATATCATCAATGGGCTATGTATATTTGAAGTACCAAGCATATAACAAGTTATGCACTTTGTACTTGGGGGCTAATGCCTATTTGCTCTATCATCCAAAATTTTTGCAAGTCTCAAATACAATACAAGCATTGTCCTTGACACTTGGGGGCTAATGTACATTTGTTGAAGTCGGAGCATTGGTTAAAATCCCGGTTCACCTTGGAAAGATAAACTGGCCCTTGGGGGCTACACAGATGAAAACTACAGAAATACAACCATAAAGTACCGGTTTATTTCAAAGGATCACCTGACATATGGGGGATAAGCATGCAAGGGTTGAGATATTACAAAGTCCCGATTTATGATTACTATCATAAACCGGCCCTTGGGGGCTACTAGAGTTAGTATTTACAATTGGACTTAAGAAAGGAAAAGTTATGTCAGTACCTCATAGCGCTCCTTCATTAGATTCACCAAACCAGCTTCATAATCACGGTTTGAGTGCAGACGGTTTAGGAAGCCAGAGTGGAGTTCTTGAGAACTGAAGTGGGCATAGCTTGATAAATCGGTGCTCCATTTGCCTTTCTCCATGGCAGCACATTCTTCTTTGGCACTATGTTTCGCCAATACAACAGGTTGGCCAGGAGAGGTGTGTCCAATACCGGTAATGATAACCTCATCTTCTTTGTCTCCAGCAGCCTTTTCTAGAGTTGATGGAATGTCAGTAGTTCTCACTGGACTAGAAGGTCTGTCATCAGCCCAGATTGGATTCACTGGTTCATCATCTGGCACAGCAGTATCAATTTCAACTTGTTCATCAACATTATGATCTTGAGGGGGTGGTTCATCAAATGTGGCCTCAGTATTTGGACCCTCCGGTCCTGCAGTTTGCTCCGGTTCAATAACCACATGGTCTTCGGGCAGATTATTCACCCGAGCCTTTTTACTAGGTCCGGCTTTGGCGCTAAACAAAACAATATGCAAAGGTTAGCATAGCATATAAAGTGTCAAACATCAAAAGATTGGGTTGAAATATTTACCCAGCCACGGTTTTGAGAGGAGGGAGTTGGGTCGCTGTTGACTCGCCAGAGGATGAAGGAGGTGTCACCTGATAATTCGAATTGGACGGATTAAGAGGTTGTCGGAAATAGCCTGCCTTGCGAGAAGAAGTGTCAGAAGTGGGTGAGACTCAGATCGGCGTTTTCGAACCGGGGTGTCCGGTAAACCGGTCGAAGTGACCTTTTGGCCGCTGTGCCGGGTTGTGCGGCGAGCCTCATGCTGCTGCCTCTTCAAAATAAATGTTGGATCCAAGTGAGGAAGAGGATGAGAAAGTCTTACTTTTCGGACTGCTTGACAGATTTTTTGTGTTGGCAGAGAGTCTGAACCGGAGGAAAGGATAATTACCTCTGCATCATCAGCTTGGCTGCCTTCAACGTCCTCGTGATAAATATCATTGTCAATGACATGCATGAAAAGTGAACCAAGTGAATCAAGTTCTACCTCTACTTCCGGTTCATCCGGGTCGTCATCAAGCTTGAAACCGATGTGTTCAGGTGCCTTCCTCTTGGTGATTTTCTTGATGGCTTTTGTTTTAGGACGGGAAGGCTTTGCCGCTTTCTCTTGAGGTTTCTTTTTCCAGAACAGATCATCCCCCTGTTTAGAGATGGGCAGAGGGAATTCAGAGATTGCGCAGTTTAAAAATATCTGGTGTAAAGTGGAAGCACAGACAATACTTACAGCAGGCGGTCTGTTTTCCGTATGAAAGGGACTTAACCTGGTCTAGCTGTAGACAGCTTCCGGTTCGTTCAACATTTTCTTCATAGACTCAGTGACTTCTTCATCTGTTAGCTGAATATTGAGATGACATTAAGAGTCTTGTACGTCACCAGTATACTCACACATTAAGCTGGAACGGCGACTTAACGGCAATATGCTCCAGGATATCCAGCAACAGACGAAGTCCACGCCAGTTAAACCGTTGGCCAAGAAGGCTCTCAGCTTGGCGAGTTGGGGTGCGTACGCGGCCCGTTCCTGGGCACTTAGTCATTGTGGAAGTGGATGAGTATTGGCAAGCCGGTGGGCACGGTAACCCGACCGAGGGTTCTCATCTTCAGGAGAGGTGACTCTACAATAGAAATAAGTTTGATTCCATTCTTTTGGGTGACTGTGCAGCTTGGCATGAGGAAACTCAACCTCTTTTCTTTTCTGAATAGTGACGCTGCGAAGTTCAGCATTGGGTCCATCTACAAACTCAGTGCGACGGTTTAGATGGAAGAAATCTCGGAACAACTCAACAGTAAGCTCTTCTTGTACGTATGCTTCACAAAAAACTTGAAAGTTGCATATATTGGATACCGAGTTGGGTCCAATATCTTGAGGATGGAGCTGAAAGCTAGCAAGAACATCTCGGAAAAACTTCGATCCGGGCGGTTTAAAGCCACGACCTATATGATCAACAAACACCACTACTTCACCCTGCTGAGGGGTGGGAGGATTTTCCGGCCCAGGAACATGCCACCGGATCTCATTCTTCTTTGGTAAGGTGCCAATCTTGACCATTCCGTTGAGTTGCTCCTCAGTAACCCGGGAGGGGGCCCAGTTGCAGGAATAAAACTGCTTGGCCATTGCAAGTGAAAGGCTGGGAAGAAAAATAATGCCGGTTTACGATGCATTAATGGTGATGCATAAGGTACAACGAAGAAAAGGAATCCAAGTATGTGCAAATTGGTAAACCGACGGCAGGGTATTTATGAATGATAAGGAATGAACAGAGGCAGAGGTATATGCATATTGTTAAACCGGAGTATAAATACATTGACGGTTTAAAAGGGGACTAATGGTACCTGCCGGATTATCATATTTCAAAAAGTTAAACCACCTATATTGGTGTGAAGGGTACAAATCTGAAAAATACCTAAGTGCAGGAAACAGGTTTCACGGATTTATATGGTGATTTCAGATCTAAGGGGTGACAGAAAATGAGAATATATTCAAGAACTAAGTTACAGATATCAGTTCATCAGATTCAGTTGAGTTTTTTCTATGTAGAGGGGATGGCTAGGTTCAGATAAGACCTAAGTCGCACGGAGAGCTAGCAGATCTAGCTAGTTTTTGATGCTATGGGGAAGAAAAGAGAAGAACACACCGAAGCTGTGATGAACACGAAAACCCTAAAGTGGATCTATGAGGAAAAGGGGGAAAACTTAACGAAGTTGTTAAGGTAGCGGAGGTGTGCCGCGGTTCTCTGGAGCGCTCAGGTCGATGCAGCGGCCAAGGATGAGGCAGAGATGAACTTGACGACGGAGGCGGCGTTCGGGCGCAGGGGCATCATGAGGAGGAAGAAGAGATGAAGAGGTAGCGGAGGAAACAGAAAAGGGGGGTCTCAGCCCTATTTATAAGGTCAACAGATAAGCGACAGGCGCGAGAATTGAGGAGCTCAAAATGGATATTTGATAAGGTTGTCGCCTCGATGGTTGGATACTCATTAATGAAGGGCATCTTCGGCTTCAACGAATAGATGACATCGTGACGGTTTACTACGGATCTGAAGGATGACATTACGGTGGTTTACAAGATCCATGCGAAGGTGCTAGGGCAAGAATGTTTCTAAGCGTTGAAGATTGACACGAACAAGTTCAAATCAATCTGGGGCCTAATGTTGGGGATATTACTACTGGACGTAAACCGGCCATGAGTAGCCAGGTTAACTCTATGAAGATTAGAAGCCATGAAGACGTAAGGATGGTGGCGCTTTACGAAGGCCCAAGGCCGAAAGGCGGATTAAGGCATGTAGATGTAAACCGACTTTCTCATGTTACTTGCATTGTAAGATAGGAAGGACAGAGACCGAGCCGGACACGTTTATGATCCGGCCTCGGGACTCTGTAAACCGGCGGGCGTCAACCTGTGTATATAAAGGGACGACCCGGCAGCGGTTTAGGGACAACACACAACAACTTGAGAGCCAGGCAAAGCGGATTCGCTCCGTGGTCATCGAAACCCCAGCAATTCCATCACAACTGTACGTAGGCTTTTACCTTCCTCGAAAGGGCCAAACTAGTATAAAACTCTCGTGTCCCTTGTCCGATTTAACCCCTTTAAGCTAACCTGTACCGATGGCTCCACGACTAAGTCCTTTCGCAAGGACATCTGCCATGACAAAACGACGACACTTACCCTAGAGCGGCGAGTGTTTCCTACGGTGACAATGGCGGAGCAGATTGCCGTCGACGGCGGCGGAGACCAGCGGTGGGAGGTCCCTGGCGGCGAGAGGATGATCCAGAGACCCGATGAGGCAGAGCAGGTTACATGCGAGTGAAGGGTTTCAGAAAAATTACCAATTTTTGACCCGTTAGTATATATAACCTGACCCTGTCGGTGTGACCGAGTAGAACAACTCGGTGGCACCGAGATGCAAAACTGCAGGCAGTTACTGCAACTCGATGTGATCGAAAGGTTCTAATCGGTTGCACCGAGATTGAAAACCTAGATCAACTAAGTGATCTCGGTAGGACCAAAAAGGATGAATCGATCAGACCGAAATGCACAAAGAGGTTTTGGAAGTTTAAGTCTATGAGGAATCGGGAACTCCGAGTGCTCCTCACACAGAGTGGTTCGAATCTGACTTGATCAAACTTTGTGATGTAGCATGAATAGAGTTTGAGACAAGGAAAGCATAGATAGCTAGAGGGAGTTCTTAGGCATTCTTGTCCATCCATTTGGCAAAAGAGAAAAAGCCAAACAATCAAAGCAACAAATTGATGTCCTCGAATGAGAAAAATATGCATTCAACATGCTCACACAATAATATGGCAAAAGAAATATGTGACAAAGCATGCACAAACACTCTAGCATCTATCAAGCAATTGGCGATGACTAGGTCATCTATATATGAGTATATTGACTTAGGAGTCAAATGAAAACATTTGATCATAGGTCATACTCATCGTTTAAGCACAAGTGGGGTTACCACTTTTACATAAAGCATTGTTGTACTCACACCATTTGAGTTGATTTAGCTCACTTTTTAGAGTAAAGCTCCCCCTAGATGTGATATCCCCCCTAAGAGGGATGAACTAACCTTGGGTTTTGTCGATGATGACTTCATGTAGGTAATGAAGATGTGGATGCTCAATGTTCATGTAGATCATTCGGAGCATTCCATTGGAGTGAGTTGCACTTTCAATACCTACACGGGTTAGTCCCACAAGGAACAAGCAAGGATATCCATAGACATAGAGTGATGTATACACAAGATGATGTCCATGAAAGCATTAGGTTACCTTGTCCCTTGTCTTAGCAACAAGAGGGTTTGTGACTCCTTGAACTAGTGCAAGATATGGAAGTTGTTTGCACTTGTTATTGCCAAATGATAAGAGTGATGTATGTTGGCGGAGTCACCCTCAAGAACTCTCTAGTTCTTCTTCTTTGGGATCCACACCACCTTGATGGAATCCTTGGAGTTGTAGTCATACTTGATGGGGTAGAACTTGATGTAGTCTTGGGAACCCTCTTGACCAAGGCCTTAGGAACTTCTTCAAATGCATCAATCTCCTCTTGAAGCTTGTCCTTGCCTTATTGCTTGTCGTCTTATGGTGGAAGATCATCTTGAGCTTGTGTTCCTTTGAAAGAAGTAGGATCATACTTCTCTTGTTGAGGAACAAACTTGATCTTGGGGTATTGATCTTCTTCCCACTCAACTCCATTGGTATTGAGATTTCGTTCAAACCAACACCTTGATTATTTCGGTGCCTTCCTTGCTTGCGTACAATTTCCTCAAATTGCTTACTTTCGGCAAGGCTCTTGTAAACACCTTTCTCTATAATTCCCTTCAATAAGCTATTTTATTGCTCAAGTGTAACTTGGCTAAGAGAGTCATTAGTGGAATCAAGAGAACTGCTAGAAGTAACAACATTGGATTTAGCATGATTATTGTTACTACTAGATGAAGAATATTTCTTGTTCTTGTTGCCAAATTTAACTTGTGGCATGTAAGTAGACAAGAGTAAACGCTTGGCAATGTAAGAAGAACTTTTCTTGTGAAGTTCATCATTGATTTCTTTTAAGAACTCATGCTCTTGCTCAAGGTTGAGCTTTTCAAAGCTTAGCTTATCATGAGTCTTTAAAAGTTGTCGATGATCATTCAAGGTAGTTTCATGAGCTAACTTAAGAGTGTTTAGTTCTTTAGTTAGACGCTCAATCTCCTTCTTATCATCGTCATTCGTTTTATCTTGATTAGCATGATTAATAGCAAGTTGATCGTAGTTTTCATAACTAGAGTTGTCAACAAGTAAATCATCATCTCCTAGCAAATCATCTTCATCACTATTGAAATCAACATACTCAGGGTGTGTTAACTTTGTACCTTTAGCCATGAAGCATCATCTAATTCCTACATTTGGTGAGTCAAATATGTCGTAGGAGTTGGTTGTCACAAGTGCTAGTCCGACAAGACCTTCATCTTGAGTATATTCGGAGTTGGAGTGATAACTTCTTTTGGAGTGATGGTCGGAGTCAGAGCCAGATACCCATTCACCAACATGAGCTTTGATGTCTTCGTTTTGTGTAGCTCCTTGATGACTTGTCCTTCCTCTCCGAATCCTTGCTTCTCCGAGAGGGTCTTCGTTCATAACGATCATCTCTACTCCTCCTCTCTCTTGATGGTGATTCTTCTCTCCTACTTCTTCTCTTGGGAGAATCTTCTCTTCTTTTGTAGGGAGTCTTACACTCATTGGAATAGTGTCCGGGTCTTCCATAATTGTAGTAGTTATGGTCACGACTAGAAGATCTTTTGTCATTGTAGGACCTTGACTTGGAACTTCTTTCCTTACTTATACTCTTGTAGAACTTGTTGAAGTTCTTCACCATTAGGCTCAATTCTTCATTGAAGGTTTGCTTCTCATTTCATGATTTGCGGGCATCACATGAGGCTTTGTAAGCACCACTTGACTTGTTGTGAAGCTCCTCCTTATCCTTAAGTGACATCTCATGAGCAACAATTTTTCCAATGACTTCCATTGGCTTGAGATCTTTGTAGTTGGGCGTCATTTGGATCAATGTGCACATGGTATCATATTTTCCATCCAAGGCTCTTAAGATCTTCTTGATGATGAATCTATCGGTCATCTCTTCACTTCCTAAGGCGGCAATCTCATTTGTGATGAGAGCAAGCCTAGAGTACATTTCAACGTCACCTTCACCATCCTTCATTTTGAACTTGTCAAGTTGAGTTTGAAGCACATCCAATTTGGATTCCTTGACAGAGTCGGTACCTTCGTGCATATCAATCAAATTGTCCCAAATTTCCTTTGCATTCTTAAGAAGGCTGATTTTGTTGAATTCTTCGGAGCACAATCCGTTGAAGAGAATATCACAAGCTTGAGCATTGTATTGCAGCATCTTCAACTCTTCTGCGGTAGCTTCACGGTTCGGTTCTCTCCCATCAAAGAATTCACCTTGCAAGCCAATACACACAATAGCCCAAACGGTGGGGTTATGTCCCAGAATATGCATTTTCATCTTATGCTTCCAACTAGCAAAATTTGTACCATCAAAGTAAGGACCTCTACGGTGGTAATTTCCCTCGCTAGACGCCATACTCTCCTAGGTTGTGAAACCAAGGCAATGACCACCAAAAGCTATGGAAATCAAAGCAAATGGAGACCAAGGCTCTAATACCCCTTGTAGGATCGAAACTATGTCTAGAGGGGGGTAATTAGACTACTTGACCAAATAAAAATCTAGCCTTTTCCCAATTTTAGTTCTTGGCAGATTTTAGCAACTTTGCACAAGTCAAGCAATCAACCTACACATGCAATTCTAAGAGTATACAAGCAGAAAGTAAAATAATCACATATGAAGCTAAAGGGAGGAGTTTGAGGGAGCAAATGCAATGTTGACATGGAGATTTTTATCCATGATTCCGATAGGTGGTGATATCGTACATCCACATTGATGGAGACTTCACCCACAAAGGGTAACAGTTGCCCGAGTCCACGGAGGGCTCCACCCACAAAGGGTCCACGAAGAAGCAACCTTGTCTATCCCACCATGGCCGTCGCCCACGAAGGACTTGCCTCACTCGGGTAGATCTTCACGAAGTAGGCGATCTCCTTGCCCTTACAAACTCCTTGGTTCAACTCCACATTCTTGACGGAGGCTCCCAAGTGACACCTAGCCAATCCAGGAGACACCACTCTCCAAGAGATAATGAATGGTGTGTTGATAATGAACTCCTTGCTCTTCTGCTTCGAAAGATAGTCTCCCCAAACACTCAACTCTCTCTCTCACAGGATTTGGATTTGGTAGAAAGAAGATTTGAGTGGAAAGAAACTTGTGGAAGGCTAGAGATCAAGATTTATGTGGTTGGAATGGAATATCTTAACCTCAACACAAGTGTAGGTGGTTCTATCTCAGAAAATGTATGTTGGAAGTGTAGGTATGTTCTGATGGGTCTCTCCACTAATGAAGAGTGCGTGGAGGGGTATATATAGCCTCCACACAAAATCTAACCGTTACATGCAATTTAAAAAACTCGGTGGGACCGAATCATGAAACTTGGCCGGACCGATTTGGTTCATAATGTGACCGTTAGGGTTTTCAGTGGGACCAACATGTCAAATTGGTGGGACCGACGTCATTAGGGTTAGGGCATAACTTAATCTCGGTGAGACCGATTTTGGTAATAGACTAACCAGAGAATTGGTCAGGCAAACTCGGTGGGACCGATTTTCTCATCTTGGTTGGACCGAAATGTTACGAAAGGGAAACAGAGAGTTTGTATTGCAATCTCGGTGGGACCGATCGCTCATCTCGGGTTGACCGACATGTTTCAAAGGGAAACAGAGAGATTACAATCCCGTCTCAGTGAGATCGAAAAGACTAGGGTTTGTGGCAGTGGCTATGTGAAGAGAACTCGATGGCGCCGGATAGAAAATTTTGGTGGGGCCGAGTTTAACTTTTGGTTTGGGACATATGTGGATATGATAAAGTAGTTGTGGGCTTTGGAGCATATCACTAAGCATTTTTAGCAAGAACCTCATTAAGCAGCACCTCACCCCCTCTTGATAGTATTAGCTTTTCCTATGGACTCAATGTGATCTTGGATCACTAAAATGAAAAATGTAGAGTCTTGTACTTTGAGCTTGAGCCAATCCTTTTGTCCTTGGCATTTTGAAGTGTCCACTTTTCTAATCCATGCCATGCCAATCATTGAGCTTTCCTGAAATATTTATCTTGAAATAGCATTAGCTCAATGAGCTATATGGTGTTAGGAATTACCAAAACCACCCAGGGATAGTTGCACTTTCAATAGTAACATTGTCCCTTCTCTCTTTTTCTCAAATTTTGCTCTTTTTTCTTTTCTTCATCCGGAGTCTCATCCCGACTTGTGGGGGAATCATAGTCTCCATCATCCTTTCCTCACATGGGACAATGCTCTAATAATGATGATCATCACACTTTTATTTACTTACAACTCAAAAATTACAACGCGATACTAGAACAAAATATGACTATGTGAATGCCTCCGGTGGTGTACCGGGATATGCAATGAATCAAGAGTGACATGTATGAAAGAATTATAAAGGGTGGCTTTGCCACAAATACGATGTCAACTACATGATCATGCAAAGCAATATGACAATGATGAAGCGTGTCATAACAAACAGAACGGTGGAAAGTTGCATGGCAATATATCTCGAAATGACTATGGAAATGCCATAATAGGTAGGAATGGTGGCTGTTTTGAGGAAGGTATATGGTGGGTGTATGATATCGGCGAAAGGTGTGCGGTATTAGAGAGGCTAGCAATGGTGGAAGGGTGAGAGTGCGTATAATCCATGGACTCAACATTAGTCATAAAGAACTCACGTACTTATTGTAAAAATGTAGTAGTTATTGAAACAAAGTACTACGCGCATGCTCCTAGGGGGGTAGATTGGTAGGAAAAGACCACCTCTCGTTCCCGACCGCCACTCGTAAGGAAGACAATAAATAAATAAATCATGCTCCGACTTCATCACATAACGGTTCACCATACGTGCATGCTACGGGAATCACAAACTTTAACACAAGTATTTCTCAAATCCACAACTTGTCAACTAGCATGACTCTAATATCACCATCTTAATATCTCAAAACAATCATCAAGTATCGAACTTCTCATAGGATTCAATGCACTTTATATGGAAGTTTTTATTATACCCATCTTGGATGGCTATCATATTAGGACTAATTTTACAACCAAAGCAAATTACCATGTTGTTATAAAAGACTCTCAAAATGATATAAGTGAAGCATGATAGATCAATAATTTCTATAAAATAAAACCACCACCGTGCTCTTAAAGGATATAAGTGAAGCACTAGAGCAAAATTATCTAGCTCAAAAGATATAAGTGAAGCACATAGAGTATTCTAATAAATTCCGATTCATGTGTGTCTCTCCAAAAGGTGTGTACAGAAAGGATGATTTTGGTAAACTAAAAATCAAAGACTCAAATCATAGAAGACACTCCAAGAAAAACACATATCATGTGGTGAATAAAAATATAGCCTCAAGTAAAGCTACCGATAGACGAAGACGAAAGAGGGGATGCCTTCCAGGGCATACCCAAGCTTAGGCTTTTGGTTGTCCTTTAATTTTACCTTGAGGTGCCTTGGGAATCCCCAAGCTTAAGCTCTTGCCACTCCTTATTCCAAAATCCATCAAATCTTTACCCAAAACTTGAAAACTTCACAACACAAAACTCAACAGAAAATCTCATGAGCTCCGTTAGTATAAGAAAACAAACCACCACTTCAAGGTACTGTAATGAAATCTTTATTTATTTATATTGGTGTTAACCCTACTGTATTACAACTTCTCTATGGTTCATACCCCCGATACTAGCCATAGATTCATCAAAATAAGCAAACAACACACGAAAAACAGAATCTGTCAAAAACAGAACAGTCTGTAGTAATATGTAGGTTTCGAATAATTCTGTAACCCCAAAAATTCTGAAATAAATTGGTGGACGTGAGTAATTTCTCTATTAATTGTCTGCAAAAATAATCAACCTAATCTCACTCTCCAGTGAAAAATGTTAGCAAATCTCATGAGCGCTAAAGTTTCTTTTTTTACAGCAAGATCACAAAGACTTCCCCCAAGTCTTCCCAACGGTTCTACTTGGCACAAACACTAATTGAAAGCATAAAACCACATCTAAATAGAAGCTAGATGAATTATTTATTACTAAACAGGAACAAAAAAACAAGAAACAAAAGTAAAATTGGGTTGCCTCCCAACAAGCGCTATCGTTTAACGCCCCTAGCTAGGCATAAGAACAAGAATAGATCTAGGTATTGTCATCTTTGGTTTTAATTTTTTTTAGCGGAGTCATGCTCAAATCCGGGAGGTTCTTTACGTTTTTCTTCATATTCGGAAATTTTTGGATCTAAATAATCCAACCACTTATTGCAAATGGTAATCAACAAATTCATGCGGTGAAGGTTTCCGCTAACACTCTTAAGAGGTTTCAGAGACTTTTGTAAAAAAATTGTTACTTCGCACATCTTCTCAAAAACTTGTGTCTCTTCCTGGTTTTGATGTGGCCCCTTTTGTTGAGGTAGTGTTCCCACTATTCCCTCTATGGTTTCATGTGCAATACTGGGATCAATTTCGATAAAATTTCCTTTGGCAACGGAATCAAAGAGTTGTCTATGGGACATATTTAGTACAACATAAAAATTGCGAAGTAAAATTCTAAAACTCACCTCTGTGGTGCAAATACGATAAGATTCCATCATCCTATACCAAGCATCTTTTAAGTTTTCTCCTTGTCTTTGTATGAAGTGAAGAACTTCAAACTCGCGAGATAAAGGAGCAGAAAAAGGACTAGCCATAACAGCAAAATAAACGATCTAACACACGGACTCGCCAGAAGCAAGCAAAAATAGGCGAACGGAAAAAGGTAAAATAAAACGGAAAGGGTGAAGTGGGGAGAGGAAAACAAGAGGCAAATGGCAAATAATGTAATGCAAGGGACAAGAGTTTGTGATGGGTACTTGGTATGTCTTGACTTGTGCGTAGACAACGCCAGAAATTACTAGTTGCTGGGAGATCAAATCTTGACTTGACTTGGTGCAACTCCCCGACAACAGCGCCAGAAATCCTTCTTGCTACCTCTTGAGCATGCCTTAGTTTTCCCTTGAAGAGGAAAGGGTGATGCAGCAAAGTAGCATAAGTATTTCCCTCAGTTTTGAGAACCAAGGTATCAATCCAGTAGGAGGTAGCACGCAAGTCGCCTAGTACCTGCACAACCAAACAGGAACCTCGCAACCAACGCGATAAAGGGGTTGTCAATCCCTTCACGGTCACTTACGAAAGTGAGATCTGAGAGAGATAATAAGATAAATATTGATCATAAACCCACAATTCATTGGATCTCGACAAACACAACGCAAAAAGTATTACATTGAATAGATCACCAAGACAATCGAGGAGAACTTCGTATTGAGATCCAAAGATAGAGAAGAAGCCATCTAGCTAATAAATATGGACTCGAAGGTCTGTGGTAAACTACTCACACATCATCGGAGAGGCTATGGTGTTGATGTAGAAGCCTTCCGTGATCGATTCCCCCTCCGGCGGAGCGCCGGAAAAGGCCCCAAGATGGGATCTCACAGGTACAGAAGGTTGCGGCGGTGGAAATAGGATTTCGTTGTGCTTATGGATGTTTTTAGGGTATATGGGTATATATAGGAGGAAGAAGTAGGTTAGTGGAGCTGCAAGGGGGCCACGAGGGTGGGGGTGCACCCTCCTGCCTCGTGGCCTCCTTGCTTCTTTCTTGACGTCCACTCCAAGTCTCCTGGATCACGTTTGTCGGAATAATTGGACACAGATACCCCGAAGACGGCAAGATGATATTTCAAGACATCGGGGCTAGCAAAGCCCCTCAGTCCGACTGCCGGCTGCCGACTGCGCCAACCAGCCGGCTGCCGACTGCGCCAACTAGCCGGCTGCCGACTGCGCCAACCAGCCGGCTGCCAACTGCGCCAACCAGCCGGCTGCTGACTGCAGCCCGACCCGACACTGACAAGACACCGACGAGACGGATGTATCCGAGCACTATTCACGCGTCATCTCAGCCATCACGTATAGTGTCACTTGTCCCCTGGCACTATTTATGAAGTGACCCAGGGGACAAGGATGACATGCACCATGCCTTGCCCATGCCACCACTTAGCTTAGATAGTAAGATAGCCACACTATATATATGAGTATCCATCCATCCATCCAGGAGAGGCTCACGGCCACGAGCGCCACTATGGCCTCTTGGCCATTCACTCCTACGCATGCATGCTAGCTAGCAAGATAGCTAGCTAGCTCGCGCCCACATCCATTCATCCATCCACCCACAACTAAGCACATACTTGTGCTCACATGCATATACGAGGCCGGATGCCAGATGCCTATGGCACCGTCCTCAGATACAGCTCCAGGAGCACTTTGTACGACCCAATGTACACCCCAGATAGATACACTCAGACATGCAGCAGTAGGAGTATTATCTCTCCGGAGAGCTTCGAAGCTAGGTAAATGTAACGCCCCACATGTAACCTTCCCCAATTGTACTCCGACTCATGCCGTTTCCGGCATTAAGTTATATTTAATTCTCGGGTTCGGGTCTTTGCCTCCGTGTGTTGTTTCGTTTTTCGTGCATCTCATATCATGTCATCACGTGCATTGCATTTGCATACATGTTCATCTCATGCATTCGAGCATTTTTCCCGTTGTCCGTTTTGCATTCCGGCGCTTCGTTCTCCTCCGGTGGCCATTTCTAGCTTTCTTTCGTGTGTGGGGATTAAACATTTCCGGATTGGGCCGAGACTTGCCATGCGGCCTTGGTTTACTACCGGTAGACCGCCTGTCAAATTTCGGGTCATTTGGACTTCGTTTGATACTCCAACGGTTAACCGAGGGACCGAAAAGGCCTCGTGGGTGTGCAGCCCAACACCCCTCCATTTTGGCCCAAAACCCACCAAAGTCAGCTCCATCGTCTCGGTCGTTCGATCACGATCGTGTGGGCGAAAACCACACCTCATTTGGACTCTCCTAGCTCCCTCTATGCCTATTTATACCCCCTCCATTTCGGATCTCGTCTTCCTCCTCCGAAACCCTAATTTCCCAGATCCGCTGCTTCTCCCGCCGACGGACACGTCCGATTCGGGCCGGACGTGTCCGCCCCGCCGCCGCCAGCCACCCACCGCGCGCCACGTGGCAGGCCAGCCGCCGCCGCCGCCGCGGCCCGCCAGGCCCAAGGCCGGCCCCCGCCTCCGCCTCGCCCGGGCCGCGCCCCGCGCCCATCCTCCTCCCGAGCGCCGCCCTTGCCCCGCCGTCCGGCGCCGCCCCACCGCGCCGCTCCGCCGCCCGCCGTTCCGCCGCCCACCGCCGCACCGCGCTCCGGCGACCGGGCCGCCGCGGCCACCGCCCTCGTCCTCCGGCGATCCCCGCCGCTCCGGCGTCCCAGGCCGGCCGGAGCCGCTCGGGCAGCGGCCTCCCCGCCGTCCTCCGGCGCCGATCTGGCCGTCGAGCCCCAGCCCGAGCTCCGGCAAGCCCTGTTCCGGCGAGATCCGGCCGCCTCGGTTCGCGCGCCGGACGAACCCTAGATCTGGGTTGACCTTTTTTCCTTCCCCCTCATATTTTTTATTCTCATGTTTGACCTGCCATAACTTTGCATCCGTAGCTCCGATTTGGGCGTATGATATGTCAAATTCTTCGTCTCGACGAGTAAATCATTTCATTCCATTGCATCATTTGCATTTGAGGTCATCTGGTTGCCCAAAATGGTGTTGGAAGGAGGCATGTTGAGTTAAATTGCAGATCCGTTAATCCAACATGCACTTTTGTCATTTTTGCCATATTTAATCCGTGCATGATATGCCTGTGCCCCTTTGGGATGAATTGTTAAGCATGCTGTCTTCTTTCCAGAGGTGCCTTCCATGTATTTTTAGGATATGTGTGTTGTCTTGTGCAAGCTTGCGAAGAGGGCTACCTGAGATTTCAGAATTCAGGGACTTAGTGATTTTCACTAAGTCTGAGCCGTTTTAGTTCACGATGCTATATGTTCGGCTTGTTTCCTAGTGATCCGTGCCTCTTTTGAGGATGATCAGTAAGAGTGGTTTGTTATGCTTGTTGTGTTTAATCCATCCATGTCTTTACTTGTTATGTTGGAGCACCCTAGGTTGACTCAATCGAGCTCAACTTTTGGATAGTTGCTGTTTTGGGCAGATCGTTAACTCTTTTGCGATCTTGCCGGAGTTATTGCTAGTGACCCATGCATGCTATGCCATTGTTCTTGCCATGCCTAGCTAGCATTTCGTGCCTACTTTATGGATATATGCTTGCCTTACCATGACTTGCACCGTAGTGAGAGCATCGAGCTCGTTTATATGCCTCCGTGAGTTATTATTTCAGCATGTCCCAGTTTTCACTAAGTCTGAAAACTGATTGTGTTTCATCGATGTTCGTGTGCTCGGTAGAGTATTTTGTGAACCCTTTTGGCCCCAGGTCATGTTGGGTGTTTTGTTAAGCTTGTTGAGTAGCTCCATGCCATGCTCTTACTTGCCATGTTCAGGTTTTCCTTCATGTTGTTTTGCTGCTCCGAAGAGAGCATTGTGGTCTGAAATTTCAGACTAGCGTTAATTTCGCTAAGTCTGAAATCTGTTTTGTTTATTCAGTTTTGCCATGCTTGTTTGAAGCCCTTAATGGACGAATTTGCCTATGCCTCAGTCATGATGATTTGTTAAGCTTGATGAGTACATCACTGCCAAGTAATTTGTTTTCATGTTGGGTGGCTGTAGCATGTTCATTTTGTTGCATTTAGGAGGCATGTTGCTGTAAATTGCAGATCGGTTCGTTTAGTAAAACGCTTGCCATTTCTTAACCGTAGCTCCGATTGCCATGATCTTTATATCGTTTTCAGGGGATTTCTTCCCCTCTATCCAGTGGCACACTTGGATTTCCAAGTTGAGGCCAGGTTCATGCATTTCCTGTGACTTTTTGCATTCTTGCATCCCGCATCGCATCCCGCATAGCATATCATCCTTGCATCTTATTGCTTGCCCTTGCACGTGGTTGATTGTTTCCTTGTTGCTTGTTTGTGTTGTTGGGTAGAGCCGGGAGACGAGTTCGCTAACGAGGAGCCCGTTGAGTTTGCTTTTGAGGATCCAGTCAATTCTGACAACTGTGCAGGCAAGATGATCACACCCTTGAAATCACTACTATCTTTGCTATGCTAGTATGCTCGCTCCTTTGCTTTGCCAATGCTACGATGCCTACCACTTGCTTGTCAGCCTCCCAATTGCCATGATTGAGCCTCTAACCCACCTTTGTCCTAGCAAACCATTGATTGGCTATGTTACCGCTTTGCTCAGCCCTTCTTATAGCGTGGTTAGTTGCAGGTGAAGATTGGAGCCGTTCCATGTTGGAACATTTATTTACTTGTTGGGATATCACTATATTGCTATGTTATCTTTACTCATCTATATACTTGGTAAAGGGTGGAAGGCTCGGCCTGTCGCCTAGTGTTTTGTTCCACTCTTGCCGCCCTAGTTTTCCGTCATATTGGTGTTATGTTCCCGGTTTGTTGCGTCCCTTACGCGGTTGGGCTATAATGGGAACCCCTTGATAGTTCGCCTTGATTAAAGCTTTTCCAGCAATGCCCAACATTGGTTTTACCATTTGCCACCTACCCTTTTCTTTCCCTTGGGTTTCCGGAGCCCGAGGGTCATCTTTATTTTAGCCCCCCCACGGGCCAGTGCTCCTCTGAGTGTTGGTCCGAACTAGAGCCCCTTGCAGCGCCACCTCGGGGGAACCCGAGGGCTGGTTTTAGTCGTACGGATTGCTTATCTGAGTGTGCCCTGAGAAAGAGATATGTGCAGCTCCTATCGGGATTTGTCGGCGCATTCGGGCGGTGTTGCTGGACTAGTTTTGACCTGTCGAATCATCTTGTTGTACCGGGATACCGAGTCTGATCGGTGGGTCCTGGGTGGAGGTCTATTCCTTCGTTGACCGTGAGAGCTTGTTATGGGCTAAGTTGGGACCCCCCTGCAGGGATTGATCTTTCGAAAGCCGTGCCCGCGGTTATGGGCAGATGGGAATTTGTTAATGTCCGGTTGTAGATAACTTGAACTTAATTAATTAAAATGAATCAACTGCGTGTGTTGCCGTGATGGCCTCTTCTCGGCGGAGTCCGGGAAGTAGACACGGCGTTGGAGTTATGCTTGCGTACTCTGCTCTACTTAGTTACCGCTCGTGCTTTGCCTTCTCTTCTCGCTCTCTTTTGCGAATAAGTTAGCCACCATACATGCTAGTCGCTTGCTGCAGCTCCACTCACATTACCCCGTCCTTACCTATTTAGCTTAAATAGTCTTGATCGCGAGGGTGCGAGATTGCTGAGTCCTTGTGGCTCACATATTACTATTATACCAGATGCAGGGACCGATGATACTCCTCCGGATGTCGCATTCGAGCTGAAGTGGGAGTACGACGAGGACTCTCAGCGATACTATGTTTCTTTTCCTGATGATCAGTAGTGGTGCCTGCTCGGGGTCGATTCAGGGATTAGTCGCATGTTGGGGGGTCTTTTCTATTTTGGCGCCGTAGTCGGGCCATGAGTGTTTGTATGATGAATGCTATTTATGTACCTTGATGTGACGTGGCGAGTGTAAGCCAACTATTATATTTATTCCCCCTTCATATTTATATGTACATGGGTTGTGTGAAGATTGCCTCACTTGCGACTTATGCCTTCAATGCGATTATGCCTCTAAGTCGTGCCTCGACACGTGGGAGATATTGTCGCATCGAGGGTGTTTCAAGTTGGTAATCAGAGCCTTCCCCGACCTTAGGAGCCCCATTGCTTGATCGTTTCTAGCAGCCGAGTTGTGTCTAGAAAAATGTTTTGAGTCCTTAGGAATTATATATCGGAGAGCTTAGGATTTCTTTTTACTTCCCAGTCTCCTCATCGCTCTGGTAAGGCATCCTGACGTAGAGTTTTGACTCTTCTCTTCTCAAATTTCACCAAAAATTTTTTTAGGATCACGCGAGTATCTTAGTTTTGTTCCGATGGCTTATGATGAGAATACTGTCTTGGTGCCTCCTGTCAGGGGTTTAGTGGAAGTGTCCCGGGGAGTTGAGCTCTGAGGTGTTGTCATCATAATTCTATCGTTGCAATTCTGGCATACTTGAGATATGTGCGCGACATCGAAAATCTCCTTTATGCAGTTCGTTGGTGAGATAACCTCGACACCACCCAGTACTGGGGCGGGAGTTCGGGAGTATCGCCATAACTTGTATAACGGATGCTTTTCGAAGGTTGAGATAGATGGTTTCCGAAGGTTTGTTGGTTATGTGTTGAAGGATGGATGCAGCTGGATGTAGGTTTTGCTAGCTTGGGTGAGATATTATGCTTCCCCTGTATCCTCAACACCTGATTGCATAACCGGAAAATTTCGGGAATTTCATAGGTGGGAATTCTAGTAGCCTTAGGATATCTTTCCAACAGATGTGTGATATGAAATTGGGGTTCGACGTCTAGTGGTTCGCCTATTCACGGTCGATTTTACAGTGGCCTCGTTGTGTCTTAAAGAGTCCTTGGCTATGCTGACTCGGGGACGCTTCGTATGTCATGTGCACTGCCTTGTACATGATGGTGCTGTACGGTCGAGCCCGTGTAGGTCCTACCACGAACACTTCGGACGAAATTTCTATCATGTGTTTGTTCTGGCTTATTCCGCAAGCCAACCCTTGGTTTTGTTTTGACTTGTGGTATCCGTTCTTCTCCGACGTCATATATTGATTCCATCCCTCGTTGATGTACCTCTTCTACATGATTCTTCGTGGCTTCGCAATTTAGGAATATGTGACCACTTCAAGAGAAGTGCATTCGTTCATTTTGTTCGGATGTGAAGACTTATGTTGCAATTTTTTCATTCCGTTGGTTTCACCTTCTATATTTCTCTATTTGTGTGCTAATGGTGGTCAACCTCTTCAGGATGGCTCCTCCAACGCGCACGACTCCGAACCCAGATCCTCCGCCACCTCCGCCTCCTCCGGAAGCATGGCAGGCTGTGATGGCTGCTACTAATGCAAATACTCAGCTGATCATGCAAATCATCCAAGAGCGGAATCAAAGCAGTCAAGCGAATCAAGGCAGCAACCAGAACCAGTTTGCAACTCTGAATCAGTTCCTCGCAAATGGTCCAAAGACGTTCAGTAACTGCGTTGAGGCTACCGAGGCTGATGATTGGTTAGTCGATCTGGGCAAGCATTTTGAATGTAGCAACGTCAGACCTGAAGATTTCGTCAAGTTCACGTCTTTCCAGCTTAAGGATCAGGCCGCAGAGTGGTTTCAGCAGTACCGGGATTCCAGAGGTGGACGTTTGATCACTTGGGATGATTTCCGTCGTGATTTCCGCGCTCATCACATTCCTCAAAGTGTGACTGAAAGCAAACGTGAAGAATTCCGCAATCTGAAGCAAGGCTCTTTGTCTGTCTATGACTACAACAAGTTGTTCCAGAAGCTCGCCCGTTTTGCCAAGCAGGATGTTCCTGATGAGAAGAGCATGATCTATCAGTTCAGGGGTGGTCTTCGTGAAGAAATTCAGCTCGCTCTTGTCCTCTTCGAGCCGCTGAGATACGATGAGTTCTACAACATGGCACTGAAGCAAGAGGCTGCTCAGCTCAGGTGTGATGCTTCCAGGAAGCGAGTCAGAGACACTTCGTCTTCGTCCTCTACTCAAGTGACCAAGCAGCAGAAGTATTGGCTTCCTCCTCCTCCGTTCCGTCAGCCGTATCAGCAGAAGAGCAAAGGTGGCAGTGGTTCGTCCCACCCACCCAACCCAGGCTTCCAGAACAAGACTTCGTCTCAAGCTCCAAGATCGAGTGCTCCGTACCACCGTCCGCTCTCAGAGGTCACGTGCAACAAGTGCCAACAGAAGGGTCACTACGCCAACAAGTGTTTCAACCAGAGGCGTCTTCCTCCTCCTCCTCCTGTCAGATCGGCAAGTACAGCTGTGGTCAAGCATAATCCCAAGCACGCCAAAGTCAATATGGTGAATGCAGCTCAAGCAGAGGATTCGTCAGATGTGATCATGGGTAACCTTCCTGTTAACGATATTCCTGCAAGGGTTCTTTTTGACACTGGTGCATCGCATTGTTTTATGTCGAGACCTTTTGCATCTAAGCATGATTTTGTTACTCAAGTGTTGTCGAGACCATTGGCTATTGTTTCTCCGGCCCGTGAAATGACATCTCGAGTATGTGTTCCGGATGTCACTATCACTTTGGGCGATCATAAGTTCTTGGCTTCTCCAAATGTTCTCGGCGATTCTGATATCGACCTCATTCTTGGGATGGACTGGCTCTCTAAACACAAAGCTCACCTCGATTGTGCAGCCAGGCAGATTCAACTGACTCATTCCTCTGAAGATGTCATTGTTTTTGCTGCTCGGGATAATACCATCCGGTTATTCTCTCTCAATGAAAAGGGCGAATTGGATGCTATTTCGCAGATTCCGGTTGTTTGTGAGTATCAAGATGTCTTCCCTGAAGAACTCCCAGGCATGCCTCCAAACCGACCTGTTGAATTCGTTATTGAACTTGAGCCCGGTACGGAACCGGTGTGCAAACGGCCTTTCAAGCTCGGCCCCGAAGAGTTGAAGGAGTTGAAGAAACAGCTCGATGTGCAAGAAAGGATGGGTCTCATTCGGCCTAGTACTTCTCCGTGGGGTTGTGGTGTTCTTTTTGTGAAGAAGAAGGATGGAACGGACCGACTTTGTGTTGATTATCGTCCATTGAACAAGAAGACCATCAAGAACAAGTATCCACTTCCCAACATTAATGAGCTATTCGAACAACTCAAGGGTGCCCAAGTATTCTCCAAGCTTGATCTCCGTATGGGTTATCATCAAATTCGCATTCGTGAACAAGATATTCCAAAGACGGCGTTCAGAACAAGCTATGGGTCATATGAATACACTGTTATGTCTTTTGGCCTCGCTAATGCTCCTCCGACGTTCTCTCGCATGATGAACTTCATCTTCAACCCCTATACCAACGACTTCGTTTTGGTCTATCTCGATGATATCCTAGTTTTCTCGAAGAACAAGGAAGATCATGCCAAAAACTTGCGTTTGGTTCTTGACAAGCTAAGGGAACATCAATTCTATGCCAAGTTCTCCAAGTGTGAGTTTTGGCTCGATGAGGTTCTTTATCTTGGTCATATTATCTCTGCCAAGGGCATTTCCGTGGATCCTGAGAAGGTGTCTGCAATCGTTAATTGGGAACCTCCTCAGAATGTGAAGCAACTCCGTAGCTTCCTCGGTCTTGCAAGTTATTGCCGAAGATTCGTTGAAAACTTCTCCAAGATCGCGAAGCCTCTCTCAAATCTTCTTCAGAAGCATGTCAAATACGTTTGGTCTCCGGAGTGTGATGTTGCTTTCAATGCTTTGAAAGAGAAATTGATCACTGCTCCAGTTCTAACTCCGCCTGATGAAACCAAGCCGTACGAGGTCTTTTGTGATGCCTCTCTCCAAGGTCTCGGTGCAGTACTGATGCAAGAGAAGAAAGTTGTTGCTTATACCTCTCGCCAGTTGAAGCCAAATGAGAAGAACTACCCCACTCATGATCTCGAGTTGGCGGCAGTTGTGCACGCATTGTTGACTTGGAGACATCTTCTCTTGGGAAGGAAAGTGGACATTTTCACTGATCACAAGAGTCTCAAGTACATCTTCACTCAGCCTAATCTCAACCTCAGGCAGACTCGATGGGTCTAAATGATTCAAGAGTACAATCCGAGTATCGAGTATACTCCAGGCAAGGCTAATGTGATTGCTGACGCTTTGAGCAGAAAAGCATATTGCAACAGTCTGATTCTCAAGCCTAATCAACCCGAGCTGTGTGAAGCCTTCCGCAAACTTAATCTGCAAGTTGTTCCTCAAGGTTTCCTTGCCAACCTTCAAGTTTCTCCTACCTTGGAAGACCAGATTCGCCAAGCCCAGCTTCTTGATGCTATGGTGAAAAAGGTGAAGATTGGTATTGCAAAGAGTCAGTCCAAGTACAAGTGCTACCGACTTGATGACAAGGACACTCTCTTCTTCGAGGATCGAATTGTTGTGCCCAAAGGAGAACTTCGTAAAGTGATCATGTATGAGGCTCATAACTCTCTCCTCTCCATCCACCCTGGGAGCACGAGGATGTATCAAGACCTGAAGCAAACTTATTGGTGGACTCGAATGAAGCGCGAGATCGCTTAATTCGTGAATGAATGTGATGTCTGCAGAAGAGTGAAAGCAGAACACCAAAGGCCAGCAGGTCTCCTCCAACCTCTCGCCATTCCAGAATGGAAGTTTGACCACATTGAAATGGACTTCGTGACTGGGTTTCCTAAGTCCAAGCGTGGCAATGATGCCATATTCGTTGTCATCGACAAGCTGACCAAAGTGGCTCATTTCTTGCCTATCAAAGAGTCAATCACTGCAGCTCAATTGGCGGAGCTCTACACCTCTCGCATTGTCTCTCTGCACGGTATTCCTCAAGTGATATCTTCAGACCGTGGCAGCATCTTTACATCCAAGTTTTGGGATTCTTTTCAGAAGGCCATGGGCACCAGCATTCGCTTCAGCACTGCTTTCCATCCTCAAACAAGCGGTCAAGTCGAGCGTGTCAACCAGATTCTTGAAGATATGCTTAGAGCTTGTGTTATCTCCTTCGGCATGAAGTGGGAGGATTGCCTTCCTTATGCTGAATTCTCGTACAACAACAGTTTCCAAGCAAGTTCCGGCAAGGCCCCATTTGAAATTCTGTATGGTAGGAAGTGTCGTACACCTCTCAACTGGTCTGAAACCGGTGAACGTCAGCTGCTGGGTAATGACCTGATCACAGAAGCAGAAGAAATGTGCAAGGTCATTCGCGATAACCTCAAAGCAGCCCAGTCTCGTCAGAAGAGCTACTACGACAGCAAGCACCGTGATTTGGCCTTCGAGATCGGAGATCATGTCTACCTTCGCGTCTCTCCTATGAAAGGGACTCGTCGCTTCGGTATCAAAGGGAAGCTTGCCCCCAGATACGTCGGGCCTTTCAAGATCGTCAGCAAGAGAGGCGACCTCACCTATCAACTCGAGCTTCCTGCAACCTTTGCCAATGTTCATGATGTGTTCCACGTCTCGCAACTCCGTAAGTGCTTCAAGACGCCTGAGCGCGCCGTCAACTTCGAGGACATTGAGCTCCAAGAAGATCTCTCCTACCGTGAGCACCCAGTTGCAATCCTTGAAGAGACTGAACGCAAAACCCGCAACAAGTCAATCAAGTTTCTCAAAGTCAAGTGGTCACACCATTCCGGCCGTGAAGCTACCTGGGAACGCGAGGATCACCTCCGTTCTGAGTACCCGGAGTTCTTTCAGTCCTAGATCTCGGGACGAGATCTTTTCGTAGTGGTGGAGTGTTGTAACGCCCCACATGTAACCTTCCCCAATTGTACTCCGACTCATGCCGTTTCTGGCATTAAGTTATATTTAATTCTCGGGTTCGGGTCTTTGCCTCCGTGTGTTGTTTCGTTTTTCGTGCATCTCATATCATGTCATCACGTGCATTGCATTTGCATACATGTTCATCTCATGCATTCGAGCATTTTTCCCGTTGTCCGTTTTGCATTCCGGCGCTTCGTTCTCCTCCGGTGGCCATTTCTAGCTTTCTTTCGTGTGTGGGGATTAAACATTTCCGGATTGGGCCGAGACTTGCCATGCGGCCTTGGTTTACTACCGGTAGACCGCCTGTCAAATTTCGAGTCATTTGGACTTCGTTTGATACTCCAACGGTTAACCAAGGGACCGAAAAGGCCTCGTGTGTGTGCAGCCCAACACGCCTCCATTTTGGCCCAAAACCCACCAAACTCAGCTCCATCGTCTCGGTCGTTCGATCACGATCATGTGGGCGAAAACCACACCTCATTTGGACTCTCCTAGCTCCCTCTATGCCTATTTATACCCCCTCCATTTCGGATCTCGTCTTCCTCCACCGAAACCCTAATTTCCCAGATCCGCTGCTCCTCCCGTCGACGGACACGTCCGATTCGGGCCGGACGTGTCCGCCCCGCCGCCACCAGCCACCCACCGCGCGCCACGTGGCAGGCCAGCCGCCGCCGCCGCCGCGGCCCGCCAGGCCCAAGGCCGGCCCCCGCCTCCGCCTCGCCCGGGCCGCGCCCCGCGCCCATCCTCCTCCCGAGCGCCGCCCTTGCCCCGCCGTCCGGCGCCGCCCCACCGCGCCGCTCCGCCGCCAACCGTTCCGCCGCCCGCCGCCGCACCGCGCTCCGGCGACCGGGCCGCCGCGGCCACCGCCCTCGTTCTCCGGCGATCCCCGCCGCTCCGGCGTCCCACGCCGGCCGGAGCCGCTCGGGCAGCGGCCTCCCCGCCGTCCTCCGGCGCCGATCTGGCCGTCGAGCCCCAGCCCGAGCTCCGGCAAGCCCTGTTCCGGCGAGATCCGGCCGCCTCGGTTCGCGCGCCGGACGAACCCTAGATCTGGGTTGACCTTTTTTCCTTCCCCCTCATATTTTTTATTATCATGTTTGACCTGCCATAACTTTGCATCCGTAGCTCCGATTTGGGCGTATGATATGTCAAATTCTTCGTCTCGACGAGTACATCATTTCATTCCATTGCATCATTTGCATTTGAGGTCATCTGGTTGCCCAAAATGGTGTTGGAAGGAGGCATGTTGAGTTAAATTGCAGATCCGTTAATCCAACATGCACTTTTGTCATTTTTGCCATATTTAATCCGTGCGTGATATGCCTGTGCCCCTTTGGGATGACTTGTTAAGCATGTTGTCTTCTTTCCATAGGTGCCTTCCATGTATTTTTAGGATATGTGTGTTGTCTTGTGCAAGCTTGCGAAGAGGGCTACCTGAGATTTCAGAATTCAGGGACTTAGTGATTTTCACTAAGTCTGAGCCGTTTTAGTTCACGATGCTATATGTTCGGCTTGTTTCCTAGTGATCCGTGCCTCTTTTGAGGATGATCAGTAAGAGTGGTTTGTTATGCTTGTTGTGCTTAATCCATCCATGTCTTTACTTGTTATGTTGGAGCACCCTAGGTTGACTCAATCGAGCTCAACTTTTGGATAGTTGCTGTTTTGGGCAGATCGTTAACTCTTTTGCGATCTTGCCGGAGTTATTGCTAGTGACCCATGCATGCTATGCCATTGTTCTTGCCATGCCTAGCTAGCATTTTGTGCCTACTTTATGGATATATGCTTGCCTTACCATGAATTGCACCGTAGTGAGAGCATCGAGCTCGTTTATATGCCTCCGTGAGTTATTATTTCAGCATGTCCCAGTTTTCACCAAGTCTGAAAACTGATTGTGTTTCATCGATGTTCGTGTGCTCGGTAGAGTATTTTGTGAACCCTTTTGGCCCCAGGTCATGTTGGGTGTTTTTTTAAGCTTGTTGAGTATCTCCATGCCATGCTCTTACTTGCCATGTTCAGGTTTTCCTTCATGTTGTTTTGCTGCTCCGAAGAGAGCATCGTGGTCTGAAATTTCAGACTAGCGTTAATTTCGCTAAGTCTGAAATCTGTTTTGTTTATTCAGTTTTGCCATGCTTGTTTGAAGCCCTTAATGGACGAATTTGCCTATGCCTCAGTCATGATGATTTGTTAAGCTTGATGAGTACATCACTGCCATGTAATTTGTTTTCATGTTGGGTGGCTGTAGCATGTTCATTTTGTTGCATTTAGGAGGCATGTTGCTGTAAATTGCAGATCGGTTCGTTTAGTAAAAACGCTTGCCATTTCTTAACCGTAGCTCCGATTGCCATGATCTTTATATCGTTTTTAGGGGATTTCTTCCCCTCTATCCAGTGGCACACTTGGATTTCCAAGTTGAGGCCAGGTTCATGCATTTCCTGTGACTTGTTGCATTCTTGCATCCCGCATCGCATCCCGCATAGCATATCATCCTTGCATCTTATTGCTTGCCCTTGCACGTGGTTGATTGTTTCCTTGTTGCTTGTTTGTGTTGTTGGGTAGAGCCGGGAGATGAGTTCGCTAACGAGGAGCCCGTTGAGTTTGCTTTTGAGGATCCAGTCAATTCTGACATCTGTGCAGGCAAGATGATCACACCCTTGAAATCACTACTATCTTTGCTATGCTAGTATGCTCGCTCCTTTGCTTTGCCAATGCTACGATGCCTACCACTTGCTTGTCAGCCTCCCAATTGCCATGATTGAGCCTCTAACCCACCTTTGTCCTAGCAAACCATTGATTGGCTATGTTACCGCTTTGCTCAGCCCTTCTTATAGCGTGGTTAGTTGCAGGTGAAGATTGGAGCCGTTCGTTGTTGGAACATTTATTTACTTGTTGGGATATCACTATATTGCTATGTTATCTTTACTCATCTATATACTTGGTAAAGGGTGGAAGGCTCGGCCTCTCGCCTAGTGTTTTGTTCCACTCTTGCCGCCCTAGTTTTCCGTCATATCGGTGTTATGTTCCCGGTTTGTTGCGTCCCTTACGCGGTTGGGCTATAATGGGAACCCCTTGATAGTTCGCCTTGATTAAAGCTTTTCCAGCAATGCCCAACATTGGTTATACCATTTGCCACCTACCCTTTTCTTTCCCTTGGGTTTCCGGAGCCCGAGGGTCATCTTTATTTTAGCCCCCCCACGGGCCAGTGCTCCTCTGAGTGTTGGTCCGAACTAGAGCCCCTTGCAGCGCCACCTTGGGGGAACCCGAGGGCTGGTTTTAGTTGTACGGATTGCTTATCTGAGTGTGCCCTGAGAAAGAGATATGTGCAGCTCCTATCGGGATTTGTCGGCGCATTCGGGCGGTGTTGCTGGACTAGTTTTGACCTATCGAATCATCTTGTTGTACCGGGATACCGAGTCTGATCGGTGGGTCCTGGGTGGAGGTCTATTCCTTCGTTGACCGTGAGAGCTTGTTATGGGCTAAGTTGGGACCCCCTGCAGGGATTGATCTTTCGAAAGCCGTGCCCACGGTTATGGGCAGATGGGAATTTGTTAATGTCCGGTTGTAGATAACTTGAACTTAATTAATTAAAATGAATCAACTGCGTGTGTTGCCGTGATGGCCTCTTCTCGGCGGAGTCCGGGAAGTGGACACGGCGTTGGAGTTATGCTTGCGTAGTCTGCTCTACTTAGTTACCGCTCGTGCTTTGCCTTCTCTTCTCGCTCTCTTTTGCGAATAAGTTAGCCACCATACATGCTAGTCGCTTGCTGCAGCTCCACTCACATTACCCCGTCCTTACCTATTTAGCTTAAATAGTCTTGATCGCGAGGGTGCGAGATTGCTGAGTCCTTGTGGCTCACAGATTACTATTATACCAGATGCAGGGACCGATGATACTCCTCCGGATGTCGCGTTCGAGCTGAAGTGGGAGTACGACGAGGACTCTCAGCGATACTATGTTTCTTTTCCTGATGATCAGTAGTGGTGCCTGCTCGGGGTCGATTCAGGGATTAGTCGCATGTTGGGGGGTCTTTTCTATTTTGGCGCCGTAGTCGGGCCATGAGTGTTTGTATGATGAATGCTATTTATGTACCTTGATGTGACGTGGCGAGTGTAAGCCAACTATTATATTTATTCGCCCTTCATATTTATATGTACATGGGTTGTGTGAAGATTGCCTCACTTGCGACTTATGCCTTCAATGCGATTATGCCTCTAAGTCGTGCCTCGACACGTGGGAGATATAGTCGCATCGAGGGTGTTTCAGTAAACCACCGCGTGCTACTCGCATACCCGCTCCCGGGCCTATTAGCGGCAGTCTTACCCACACACTAAGCCCTTGTGGCATCTGTCGACTCGGAAGCCCCCCGTGAGAATACCACGACAGTTGGCACCCACTGTGGGGCGGTACAATGCTACCGCGCTGCTGCTGGTTTCGCAGTCCGGGCGGGACCATCTTCGTCATCTCCGCCGCGGCGTCGCGCCGTCTCTCCGGTAGCGCTCGGGGGCTCGACATCGACCCGCCCCCGGAGCGGCCGCGAGGGATGGCGCGTCCTCGCCGTCAGCCCCTTCGTCACCTCCGTCGCAACGCCGGCCGTCCGTCCGCGCGCGCCGCGCGCGAGGCCTAGCTTCGGTCGGCCGCATCCATCTGCGCGCGCCGCATGGGGCCTCGCTTCGGTCGACCGTGTCCATCCACGCGCTGCTCGCGTCTGCGCTGCGCCTTGCTCACGGCGGAACGCGCATTCGCTCCTCCATTTATCATCTACGCAAGCTAGCTAGATGCAAGTCAACCGTGGTCAAACTACATCCCATACGCCAGCAAGCAAGCAAACACCCTGGCAGCTCGATGGATTTTGTAGCTAGCTAGCTACTTGCGTACGTACTGCTTCACGCGCGACTCTCGCCCGCGGCCGTACTCTGCTCCACCACCGCGTCGAGCTGTGCCCAGCTGTCCGCCCGCTTCGGGCCGCCCCAGCACTACGCCCCACGTGCCTCGCGCGGCAGCAGCTCCGGCGCCCCTCCTCGCCCGGCTTGCGGCTCGCGCCGCACCGCGCGTCGCCTCGCCCGTGCCTGGCCTCGTCTTCTCCCGCGCCCTCACGCGGCTCGCCGTCTCCGCACCACGACCATCTCCCGCGAGCCTGCCGGCACCGTGCCAGCTTCTGCTCTGCCCTGCCATGGCTTGCCGCGCCAGCTGCGCCCCTCACCGCCGTGACCGGCGTCCGTGCTGGCTCGGTTGGCCGTCCCCGCCTGCGCCGCTTCCGCGCCGGGTTCCACCCGCGCCTGCGGCGCCGAGCCGCCTCCCTCTGCCTCCCGCACCTCCGCGTGCGTGCCTCCTCCCACGCCGGGTCCGACAACCTCAGTCGCCGGCTGCGCCTTGCGTCGGCTGTGTCCCCCGCCCTGCCGCGATGCCGGGTCCGCTTCGCCCTCCAGCCAGCTTCATGCGCCCTGTCGCTGCCTTCGCCACTCCGGCCAGGCCGACTGCGCTACCACCCGGACCCCGCCCATGACCGGCTCCCCGCCCGGGCCGGCTGCTGGCCCTGCCCGGCCCCCTGCCACCCGCATTGACTCTGGCTCCGACCCGGCCGGACCTCGTCTGCCGGTCCCACTACCTCCGTCTGGCTCCGCCTCCCGCCCACGCGCCGGGCCGGCTTGACGCTCGCCGACCCCGCCAGCTCGGCCGCGGGCCTCCTCCGCTCCGCGCCGGCTTGTGGCCCCGTCGACTCGCTCCTCCCCGCATCCGGCCAGATGCTTAGCCGGCTCGAGCACCTTTGCCGGCTGCACCCACACCCTCTGTCGCCGACTACCAGAACAGAGATAAAAGAGGCAGAGAAGAGAAAAGAGATGTCAAACAGCCGGGTGGTGGTGTCCGGCTACTCGCACGCAGTCGGACCAAAAAAAGAGAGAAAGTCAAACGGCCGGGTGGTGGGCGGATTGCTCCATCAACACGGCCATGAGTGGAAAGCCATCTGGCTGTCCACGGCCGGCAAAATAAAAATAAAAAAATATGCGTCTGATTGCCAGATGTGCGTCCGACCGTTGGTTGTCTGGCCGGCTGCAAAGGGCCCGACTGTTGTGTCGGGGTCCGCCCACCCAGCCGTCTCAAGAAGAAAAAGAAGAAGACAAAGTAGTCACCGGGAGATCCGGCCCGACTGCTCAGCAGTCGGCCCGAATCTCGGGGGCTACACCCAGCAGGTGCGCTGACGCGCCCCCGCGAAGAAGAAGACAAAGTAGTTATCGGGAGATCCGGCCCGACTGCTCAGCAGTCGGCCCGAATCTCGGGGGCTACACCCAGTGGGTGCGCTGACGCGCCCCCGCGAAGATTGCAGACAAGAGAAGAGTTTTGTCCGGCTGTCAGCAGCCGGCAGAAAAAAGGGCGCTGCAAGACGCCTCGCCGCCTGGCCGGTCGAGCCTGACCGACCGGGACCCCCCTTCGAGCACCCGGAGGATCGAAGGCTTCACCCAGCGGGTGCGCCGACGTGCTCCGCGAGCGTCGAGTCGCGCCGGCTGTCTTCGACGACCGCGACTACACGAAAATCAATGTGAGCTCCTCACCCGCATATTTTTTGCACCACGCAAGCACGGATAACCCCGAGCGATGCTCGGGGTCTATCTCCGCATTTTTATTACAGTTGCATCACTGTTCGCCCTGGCGCCAGCCAGAGTTGGCCCGGGGGCTGGCCGCTTGGCCTGAGACATTAGTTCCCGTAGACGGCTTAGTACCGTGCATGGTACCAAAGGCCTACTCTTAGTCACAGACCAGAGAGCGGCTGTCCGACTAGCAAGAGTGAATGCTGGAGGCCACCCACGCGAAAAACGACCGGGAAGAAAAACGTTCGGGCGACCCGACAGTTTCCTTTACAAGTATCTACTCGGTTGAATCTGCTCCCAGACTCTGAGTACTGTACACTCCACTTCGCGGCCCACTCTCAGCCACAGACTGCAGAGCGGCTATCCGGCAAGCAAGAGCACAAGCCAAAGAGTGGAGGGAACATGAAAAGATTCAAGGGGCCTCGGACGAAACCGAGTCGGCACCCTCCACATAAAACTTGCAATAGTAAAAGCAATCATATGCTATATTTGCGTGGACTAACTTTGTCCTTTTTTATGATCATTTCCATGAACATTTGCCAAAAAACCTCCGCCCAACTTTTCCAAGTTGCCCGGAGGCTTGGGGGCTACTGTCGGAGTAATTGGACATGGATAGCCCGAAGATGGCAAGATGATATTTCAAGACATCGAGGCTAGCAAAGACCCTCAGTCCGACTGCCGGCTACCGACTACACCAACCTGCCGGCTGCCGACTGCGCCAACCAGCCGGCTGCCGACTGCAGCCCGACCCGACACCGACAAGACACCGACGAGACAGATGTACCCGAGCACTATTCACACGTCATCTCAGCCATCATGTATAGTGTCACTTGTCCCCTGGCACTATTTATGAAGTGACCCAGGGGACAAGGATGACATGCACCATGCCTTGCCCATGCCACCACTTAGCTTAGATAGTAAGCTAGCCACACTATATATATGAGTATCCATCCATCCATCCAGGAGAGGCTCACGGCCACGAGCGCCACTATGGCCTCTTGGCCATTCACTCCCACGCATGCATGCTAGCTAGCAAGATAGCTAGCTAGCTCACGCCCATATCCATTCATCCATCCACCCATAACTAAGCACATACTTGTGCTCACATGCATATACGAGGCCGGATGCCAGATGCCTATGGCACCGTCCTCAGATACAGCTCCAGGAGCACTTTGTACGGCTCGATGTACACCCCAGATAGATACACTCAGACATGCAGCAGTACGAGTATTATCTCTCCGGAGAGCTCCGAAGCTGGGTAAACCACCGCGTGCTACTCGCATGCCCGCTCCCGGGCCTATCAGCAGCAGTCTTACCCACACACTAAGCCCTTGTGGCATCTGTCGACTCGCAAGCCCCCCGTGAGAATACCATGACAATGTTTGTTCCAAATATAACTCTCCCGAAGGTTTCATTCCGTTTGGATTCCGTTTAATATTCCTTTTCTACG
The DNA here is from genome assembly GCA_034509565.1 of Triticum monococcum. Lineage (NCBI taxonomy): Eukaryota > Viridiplantae > Streptophyta > Magnoliopsida > Poales > Poaceae > Triticum > Triticum monococcum. The sequence continues at coordinate 579,618,834 of CM067847.1, forward strand.
AAACACTGAAATAGGCAAAAAAATAGCAATTTGCACTGGGCCTTTGGTCAGTAGGTTAGTCCCAAAAATAATATAAAAAGGTATATTAAAGCCCATTAAACATAAAAAATAGATATTATAATAGCATGGAACAATAAAAAAATCTAGATACGTTGGAGGCGTATCATGTGCTATCAAACGTCACAACATAACTAGGTGACTATAAAGATGCTCTACAGGTGTCTCCGATGGTGTTTGTTGAGTTGGCATAGATCGAGATTACAATTTGTCACTCCGAGTATCGGAGAGATATCTTTGGGCCCTCTTGGTAATGCACATGACTATAAGCCTTCCAAGCAATGTTACTAATGAGTTAGTTACGGGATGATGCATTACGGAACGAGTAAAGAGACTTGTTGGTGACGAAATTGAACTAGGTATCGAGATACCGATGATTGAATCTCGGGCAAGTAACATACCGATGAAAAAGGGAACAACGTATATCATTATGCGGTTCGACCGATAAAGAACTTCGTAGAATATGTGGGAACCAATATGAACATCCAGGTTCCGCTATTGGTTATTAACCGGAGACGTGTCTCGGTCATGTCTACATAGTTCTCGAACCCATAGGGTTCGCACGCGTAATGTTTGGTGACGATTGGTATTATGAGTTTATGTGTTTTGATGTACCGAAGATAGTTCGGAGTCCCATATGTGATCACGGACATGATGAGGAGTCTCGAAATGGTCAAGACATAAAGATTGATATATTGGATGACTATATTTGGACATCGGATGAGTTCTGGGGGTCACCAGATAATTATCGGAGTGCCGGGGGGTTATCGGAACCCCCGGGGGGAGTAATGGGCCAACATGGGCCTTAGTGGAGAGAGAGAGGGCCGGCCAAGGCAGGGCCGCGCGCCCCTCCCCCTCTAGTCCGAATTGGACTAGGGAAGGGGGTGGCACCCCCTTTCCTTCTCTTCTCTCCCTCTCCTTCCTTCCCCCCTTCCTCCTCCTAGTAGGACTAGGAAAGGGGAGTCCTACTCCTACTAGGAGGAGGACTCCTGCTCTCCTGGCGCGCCTCAAGGACCGGCCGGCCTCCCCCGTTGCTCCTTTATATACGGGGGCAGGGGGCACCCTAGAACACACAAGTTGATCATTGATCTCTTAGCCGTGTGCGGTGCCCCCCTCCACCATAATCCACCTCTGTCATATCATCGTAGTGCTTAGGCGAAGCCCTGCAACGGTAGCTTCATCATCACCGTCATCACTCCGTCGTGCTGACGAAACTGTCCCTCAACACTCAGCTGGATCGAGAGTTCGTGGGACATCATCGAGACGAACGTGTGTAGATCACGGAGGTGCCGTACTTTCGGTACTAGGATCGGTTGGATCTTGAAGACTTACGACCACATCAATTGTGTTGTCATAACGCTTCCGCTTATGGTCTACGAGGGTACGTGGATAACACTCTTCCCACTCGTTGCTATGCATCACCTAGATAGATCTTGCGTGTGCGTAGGATTTTTTTTTTGAAATTAATGCATTCCCCAATAGTGGCATCCGAGCCAGGTATATTCGTAGATTTTATATGCACGAGTAGAACACAAAGGAGTTGTAGGCATGGGTATATACATATTACTTGCCATTAGTAGTTGATTCTTGATTCAGTTGTATTGTTGGATGAAGTGGCGCAGACTGACATTACGCGTACTCTTACGCGAGACTGGTTCTACCAACGTGCTTCGCACATAGGTGGCTGGTGGGTGTCAGTTTCTCCATCTTTACTTGAATCGGATTCAATGAACAGGGTTCTTTCTGAAGATCAAAAAGCAATCACTATACTACGTTGTGGTTTTTGATGCATAGGTAAGAACGCTTCTTGCTCAGCCCGTAGCAGCCACGTAAAACTTGCAACAACAAAGTAGAGGACATCTAACTTGTTTTTGCAAGGCATGTTGTGATGTGATATGGTCAAGACATGATGAGATACAAATTGTTGTATGAGATGATCATGTTTTGTTAAAGTTATCGGCAACTGGCAGGGGCCTTATGGCTGTGTCTTTATTGCATAAGATGCAAGCACCATATAATTCCTTTACTTTATCGCTATGCGATAGCAATAGTTGCAAAAGCAATAATTGGCGAGACGACCATGTGACGACATGTTGATAAAGATCAAGATGATGGATATCATCGTGTCATGCCGGTGACGATGGAGATCATGACGGTACTTTGGAGATGAAGATCAAAGGCACAAGATGATGATGGCCATATCATGTCACATATTTTGATTGCATGTGATGTTTATCTTTTATACATCTTATTTTGCTCAGTACAACGGTAGCTTTATAAGATGACCCCTTCCTAAAATTTCAAGGTATAAGTGTTCTCCCTAAGTATACACCGTTGCGATAGTTCTTCGTGCTGAGACACCATGTGATGATCAGGTGTGATAAGCTCTACGTTCACATACAACGGGTGCAAGCGAGTTTTGCACATGCAGAATAATCGGGTTAAACCTGACGAGCCTAGCATATTCAGATATGGCCTCGGACACTGAGACCAAAAGGTTGAGCGTGAATCATATAGTAGATATGATCAACATAGTGATGTTCACCATTGAAAACTTCTCCATCTCACATGATGATCGGACATGGTTTTGTTGATATGGATCACATGATCACTTAGATGATTAGAGGGATGTCTATCTAAGTGGGAGTTCTTAAGTAATATGATTAATTGAACTTTAATTTATCATGAACTTAGTCCTGGTAGTATTTGCATAACTATGTTGTAGATCAATAGCTCGTGATGTAGCTCCCCATTTTTTTGATATGTTCCTAGAGAAAAACCATGTTGAAAGATGATAGTAGCAATGATGCGGACTGGGTCCATGATCTGAGAATTATCCTCATTACTGCACAAAAGAATTATGTCCCTGATGCACCGCTAGGAGACGGACCTATTGCAGGAGCAGAGGTAGACGTTATGAACGTTTGGCAAGCTCGGTATGATGACTACTTGATAGTTTAGTGCGCCATGCTTTATGGCTTAGAACCGGGACTTCAAAAATAATTTGAACGCCACGGAGCATATAATATGTTCCAAGAGTTGAAATTAGTATTTCAGACTCATGCCCGTGTCAAGAGGTATGAGACATCTGACAGTACTTTGCCTACAAGATGGAGGAGAATAGCTCAACCAGTGAGCATGTGCTCAGATTGTCTAGGTACTGATAACCCACAAATATAGGGGATCACAACAGTTTTTGAGGGTAGAGTATTCAACCCAAATTTATTGATTCGACACAAGGGGAGCCAAAGAATATTCTCAAGTATTAACAGTTGAGTTGTCAATTCAACTGCAACAGAAAGACTTAATATCTGCAGCAAGGTATTTAGTAGCAAAGTAATATGGAAGTAACGGTAACGGTCGCAAAAGTAACAATATTGGTTTTGTATCGATTGTAACAGTGGCAACGGAAAAGTAACTAAGCAAAGATCAATATGTGAGAAGCTCATATGCATTGTATCAGTGATGGATAATTATGTCAGATGCGATTCCTCATGCAACAGTTATAACATAGGGTGACCTAAAACTAGCTCCAGTTCATCAATGTAATGTAGGCATGTATTCCGAATATAGTCATGCGTGCTTATGGAAAAGAACTTGCATGACATCTTTTGTCCTACCCTCCCATGGCATCAGGGTCTTATTGGAAACTAATGGATATTAAGGCCTGCTTTTAATAGAGTACCGGGCCAAAGCATTAACACTTAGTGAATACATGAACTCCTCAAACTACGGTCATCACCGGGAGTGGTCCCGATTATTGTCACTTCGGGGTTACCGGATCATAACACATAGTAGGTGACTATTGACTTGCAAAATAGGATCAAGAACTCATATATATTCATGAAAACATAATTGGTTCAGATCTGAAATCATGGCACTCGGGCCCTAGTGACAAGCATTAAGACTAGCAAAGTCATAGCAACATCAATCTCGGAACATAATGGATACTAGGGATCAAATCCTAACAAAACTAACTTGATTACATGATAAATCTCATCCAACCCATCACCGTCCAGCAAGCCTATGATGGAATTACTCACGCACGGCGGTGAGCATCATGAAATTGGTGATGGAGGAAGGTTGATGATGATGATGGCGACGGATTCCCCTCTTCGGGGCCCCGAACGGACTCCAGATCAGCCCTCCCGGGAGAGATTAGGGCTTGGCGGCGGCTCCGTATCATGAAATGTGATGAATCCTTCTCCCTCATTTTTTTCTCCCTGAACGTGAATATATAGTGTTGGAGTTGAGGTCGATAGAGCCTCAGGGGGCCCATGAGATAGGGGGCGCGCCCCCACCCTCATGGACAGGGTGTGGGCCCCCCTGACATTGATTCTTTCACCAATATTTTTTATATATTCCAAAAATATTCTCCATGAAGTTTCAGGTTATCCCGAGAACTTTTGTTTCTGCACAAAAATAACACCATGGCAATTCTGCTGAAAACAGCGTTAGTCCGGGTTAGTTCCAATCAAATCATGCAAGTTAGGGTCCAAAACAAGGTCAAAAGTGTTTGGAAAAGTAGATACGATGGAGACGTATCAACTCCCCCAAGCTTAAACCTTTGCTTGTCCTCAAGTAATTCACTTGACAAACTGAAAGTGATAAAAGAAAAACTTTTACAAACTCTGTTTGATCTTGTTGTTGTAAATATGTAGAGCCAGCATTCAAGTTTTCGGCAAAGATTTTCAATTAACCATATTCACAAGAACATTTAGGTCTCATGTTTACTCATATCAATGGCATAATCAACTAGCGAGCAATAATAATAAATCTCAGATGACAACACTTTCTCAAAACAATCATAATATGATATAGCAAGATGGTATCTCGCTAGCCCTTTCTGAGACCGCAGAACATAAATGCAGAGCACCTTTGAAGATGAAGGTGTGACTAAACATTGTAATTCAAGGTAAAAGAGCTCCAGTCACAGTCATACTCAATGTAAACTAATAGTAATGCATGCAAATGATAGCGGTGCTCTCCAACTAGTGCTTTTTAATAAGAGGATGATGACTCAACATAAAAGTAAATAGATAGGCCCTTCGCAAAGGGAAGCAGGGATTTGTAGAGGTGCCAGAGCTCGATTTTTGAAATAGAGATGGATAATATTTTGAGGGTATACTTTTATTGTCAACATAACAACTGAGAGATCTCGATATCTTCCATGCTACACACATTATAGGCGGTTCCCCAACAGAATGGTAAAGTTTATACTCCCCCTACCACCAACAAACATCAATCCATGGCTTGTCTGAAACAACAGGTGCCTCCAACTATCAACTATCCTGGGGGAGTTTTGTTTGCAATTATTTTAATTTGGTTTGAGCATGGGACTGGGCATCCCGATTACCGGCCATATTCTCATGAGTGAGGAGCGGAGTCCACTCCTCTTGAGAATAACCCGCCTAGCATGGAAGATATAGACAACCCTAGTTGATACATGAGCTATTCGAGCATACAAAACAGAATTTCATTTGAAGGTTTGGAGTTTGGAACATACAAATTTAATTGGAACGACAGGTAGATACCGTATATAGTAAGGTATGGTGGACTCATATGGAATAACATTTGTGGTTTATGGGAATGGATGCACAAGCAGTATTCCCGCTTAGTACAAGTGAAGGCTAGAAAGAGACTGGGAAGCGACCAGCTAGAGAGCGACAACATTCATGAACATGCATTAAAATTAATCAACACTACGTGCAAGCATGAGTAGGATATAATTCACCATGAACATAAATATCATGGAGGCTATGTTGATTTTGTTTCAACTGCATGCGTGAACATATGCCAAGTCAAGCCACTCGAATAATTCAAAGGAGGATACCACCCTATCATACCACATCACAACCATTTTAATAGCATGTTGGCACGCAAGGTAAACCATTGTAAACTCCTAGCTAATTAAGCATGGCATGAGCAACTATAATCTCTAATTGTCATTGCAAACATGTTTCATTCATAATAGGTTGAATCAGGAATGATGAACTAATCATATTTACAAATACAAGATATTTCGAGTTCATACCAGCTTATCAGTACATCATATATCGTCATTATTGCCTTTCACTTGCACGACCGAACGGTGTGGATAATAATAATAGTGCATGTGCATTGGACTAAGCTGGAATCTGCAAGCATTCAATACAAGGGAGAAGACAAGGTAATATGGGCTCTTTGTTAGATCAACAATAATGCATATAAGAGACACTCAACATTTTCATCATGGTCTTCTCCTCTCGACCCCCAAAGAAAAGAAAAGAAACAAAACTATTTAAATGGGAAAGCTCCCAACAAGCAAAAGAAGAACGAGAAATCTTTTGGGGTTTTCTTTTTAATTGCTACTACTGCAGGCATGGAAAGAAAAATAGCTAAAAGCTACAACTAATTTTTTAGTTGTTCTTAAGGTTATTCAAAAACACAAGAAGGATGCTAGAAAAGAAAAATAAACTAGCATGGATAGTACAATGAAAAAGTATGAGCATCGACAACTGGTATGAGTGTGTGAACATGAATGTAATGTTGGTGAGAAATACATACTCCCCCAAGCTTAGGCTTTTGGCCTAAGTTGGTCTATGGCCACGGCTGAAAGCCGCCCTCTCCGGTGTACGGAGGAGTGTCCTCTGGGTGTCACTGGTTGGCAATCTCCGCCGGATCCCACTGATAAACAGACTGACGGTAAGGATCAAGTGGTGGCTCTGGCTCTGGCTCTGGAGCTGATGTCAGGCCCCAATATGCATGAACGGCTTGTGGCAAAACAAGGTACGTGCCTGAAAATATGTTAAACAAAGAGGGAGCAGGCAAGGTAATAATCTCAAAGTAATTTTTATGAAATATCAATCTATATTTAAGCATCTTCTTCTTATCCTTAACAATAATATCATGTGCTACGATACTCTTATAATCTAGAAAAATAGGAGGCAGCAACTTTTCCTCTTTCTCATAATGCCTAATAGGTATGTTAAAGTGTGCAGCAAGGTGCGAGGCAAAGATGCCTCCAAAGACGGGAACCTTTGTATGGTTCAGATTTAACCGTTTAGCAACAATAGTGCCTAAACTGAAAGTGGTATCACGAAACAAAGCATGGCGCAAAACAACAATTTTAGGGGCACTAAGATTTCCACTATTCCTGCGACCAATTAAGCATCTACTAGCAAATATTGCAAAGTAACATAGAATAGGAAAATGTATGCTAGTAATTCTTGCATCGGAAACCTTCCTTGTTTCCCCTACAGAAATCATAACAATAAACCCCTTCACAACATTACGATGTGGTTCCTCTATGCTACCCGCAAAGCGTATCTTACAGACCCGACAAAACTCATATAGTGACATCTCCTTAACCTCATCATATAAATGAAATTCCACTGAAGGTGGTGATTTCTTACCATGAAAGTAAAAAATTTGCACGAAAATATTTGTGAGGAGGAGATACTGTTCGCGCTGGTTGCGGAGGAAGTCGACGAGGCCTGCATTCTCAGCCAAATAATAAAAGTCCTCATAAATCCCGGCTGCTCTAAATAACTCATCACAAGGCCATTCGCACGGTCGAACCACCACAGTGTGAGGGAGATTATATTTGGGCTTCTTATTCTCCTCACTTCGCTTATCCTTCGAGCTTCGGCTCGAAGAGCCCCTCAACAATATCATCATCATTTTATTTCTCTGAAAAATTTCTGAAATTTTTAGTGACTCAAAATAAAAGTGAATCAAACCCAACAAGATTGATAGCAACTACTCCCACAAGTGCCTAGAGGCCATATCATGCATTAAAACTACCTTTGACCACATAAATTTGACATGCAAGCTCAAGAACATGGTCACCTAAGAAGCAAAATTTTGCAATAAATAAAGCACTAGAACAAAAACTAATTGGACCATTGGAGGAGTCACATAGCAAAGAACAATCCGCCAAAGCCGTTTTGTGAATGGAGCTTTGAGCTAGCAGATCGAAAATGGCAGAAAGATGAGCTAGAACTCGGGTTTGAGCTGGTGGAGGATTTTTTTTTGGAGGAAGAAGAAGTGTGTGGGAGCAAGAATAAGTGGAAGGGCCCATGTGGGGTCCACGAGGCAGGGCGCGCGCCCTTGACCCTCGTGGCCAGGTGGTGGGTCCCCCTGGTGTGTTCTCTGCCAATAATTCTTAAATATTCTAGAAAAAATCATATAAAATTTTCAAGACATTTGGAGAACTTTTATTTTTGGGTATTTTTTATAGTAAGGATAATTCAGAAAACAGATAGAAAATACTATTTCTGCTTATTTAATCTAAATAACAGAAAGTAAAAAGGAGGGTACTGAGAGTTGTGCTTTCTGACTTCATCCATCTCATGCCCATCAAAAGGAATCCACTAACAAGGTTGATCAAGTCTTGTTAACAAACTCTTTCCGAATAACATGAAACCGGAGATTTTTTGAATAACACTAAGATATTTCAGTAGGTGTCAACTTATTCAAATCAAGTCTATGATATATAGAGAGAGGCATAACATTAACACTGGCTCCAAGATCACATAAAGCAGTTTTAACATAGTTTCTTTTAATAGAGCATATTATAGTTGGTACTCCTGGATCTCCTAGTTTCTTAGGTATTCCACCCTTAAAAGTATAGTTAGAAAGCATGGTGGAAATTTCAGCTTCCGGTATCTTTCTTTTATTTGTGACAATATCTGTCATGTACTTAGCATAAAGATTCATTTTAAGCATATCAGTCAAACACATACGCAAAAAGATAGGTCTAATCATTTCAGCAAAGCACTCAAAATCCTCATCATCTTTTTTCTTGGATGGTTTACGCAGAAAAGGCATGGGTTTTTGAACGCATGGTTCTCTTTCTTTACCGTGCTTCCTAGCAACAAAGTCTCTCTTATCATAATGTTGATTCTTTGGTTGTGGGTTATCAAGATCAACAGCAGGTTCAATCTCTACATCATTGTTATTGCTAGGTTGAGCATCAACATGAACATCATCATTAACATTATCACTAGGTTCATGTTCATTACCAGATTGTGTTTCAGCATCAGAAATAGAAATATCATTGGGATTCTCAGGTATGTCAACAACAGGTTCACTAGAAGCATGCAAAGTATAATCATTTTTCTTTTTCTTCTTGTTAGAAGAACTAGGTGCATCAACATTAGTTCTCTGAGAATCTTCTCAATTCTCTTAGGGTGGCCCTCAGGATACAAAGGTTCCTGAGTCATTTTACCCTCTCTAGTCATAACTCTACCAACATTATCATTTTTCTTATTATTTAATTCATTGAGCAAATCATTCTGAGCTTTAAGTACTTGTTCTACTTGAGTCGTAACCATAGAAGCATGTTTACTAATAAGTTTAAGTTCACCTTTAACTCTAGACATATAATCACTCAAGTGTTCAATCATATAAGAATTACATTTCAATTGTCTACCAACATAAGCATTGAAGTTTTCTTGTTTAACAATAAAATTATCAAACTCATCTAAGCATTGGCTAGCAGACTTATAATGAGGAATATCACCTTCATCAAATCTATAGAGAGAATTTACCTTTACTACCTGTTTCGGGTTATCAAGACCATGTATATTTTTAATAGGTGGTAAATTCTTAACAACTTCAGCTTTAATACCTTTTCTTTCATAGATTTCTTTGCCTCTTGCATATCTTCATGACTGAGAAATAGAATACCCCTTTTCTTCGGAGTTGGCTTAGGAGTTGGTTCAGGAAGTGTCGAATCATTTTAATTACTCAACATATTAGTCAATAGCAATTCAGCTTGATCAATAGTTCTTTCCCTGAAAACACAACCAACACAACTATCCATGTGGTCTCTAGAAGCATCGGTTAGTCCATTGTAAAAGATATCAAGCATTTCATTTTTCTTGAGAGGATGATCAGGCAAAGCATTAAGTAATCGGAGAAGCCTCCCCCAAGCTTGTGGGAGACTCTCTTCTTCAATTTGCAAAAAATTATATATTTCCCTTAAGGCAGTTTGTTTCTTATGAGCGGGGAAATATTTAGCAGAGAAGAAATAAATCATATCCTCGGGACTATGCACACAACCAGGATCAAGAGAATTAAACCATATTTTAGCATCACCCTTTAATGAGAACAGAAACAACTTAAGGATAAAGTAATAGCGAGTTTTCTCATCATTAGTGAACAGGGTAGCTATATCATTTAATTTACTAAGATGTGCCACAACAGTTCCAGATTCATAACCATAAAAAGGATCAAATTCAACCAAAGTAATTAACTCAGGATCGACAGAGAAATCATAATCCTCATCAGAGATACAGATAGGTGAAGTATAAAAAATAGGGTCACGTTTCATTCTAGCATTCAAGGATTTTTCTTTCAGCTTAGCTAACAGCTTCTTAAGATCATATCTATCATTGCAAGATAAAAATTCTCTAGCTATTTCTTCATCCATAACATAACCCTCAGGCACAACATGCTATTCATATCTAGGGGAGAATCTTCATCATCACTTTCATCAATATTATTAGTTTCAATAATTTCATTCTCTCAAACCCTAGCAAATTGTTCATCAAAAAATTCACCTAATGGCACAGTAGTATCAAGCATAGAAGTAGTTTCATCATAAGCATCATGCAAAGCAGAAGTGGCATCATCAATAATATGCGACATATCAGAATAAATAGCAGGTGTAAGTGTCACAAGTTTACTCAAAATAGAAGGTGAATCAAGTGCAAAGCTAGATGATAGTTCCTCACCTCCCCTTGTAGTTGAGGGAAAATTCTTGCTTCTTTCATCTTTCAAGTTCCTCGTAGTAATCAACAGATATAAATCCCAAGTGACTCAAAGAATAGAGCTATGCTCCCTGGCAACGGCGCTAGAAAATAGTCTTGACAACCCACGAGTATAGGGGATCGCAACAGTTTTCGAGGGTAGAGTATTCAACCCAAATTTATTGATTCGACACAAGGGGAGCCAAAGAATATTCTCAAGTATTAACAGTTGAGTTGTCAATTCAACCACACCTGAAAGACATAATATCTGCAAGAAGGTATTTAGTAGCAAAGTAATATGGAAGTAACGGTGATGGTGGCAAAAGTAACAGTGTTGGTTTTGTAGTGATTGTAACAGAGGCAACGGAAAAGTAACTAAGCAAAGATCAATGTGTGAAACTCTCATAGGCATTGGATCAGCGATCGATAATTATGTCGGATGCGATTCCTCATGCAACAGTTATAACATAGGGTGACACAGAACTAGCTCCTGTTCATCAATGTAATGTAGGCATGTATTCCGAATATAGTCATACGTGCTTATGGAAGAGAACTTGCATGACATCTTTTATCCTACGCTCCCGTGGCAGCGGGGTCCTATTGGAAACTAAGGGATATTAAGGCCTCCTTTAATAAAGTAACGGACCAAAGCATTAACACTTAGTGAATACATGTACTCCTCAAACTACGGTCATCATCGGGAGTGGTCCCGATTATTGTCACTTCGGGGTTACCGGATCATAACACATAGTAGGTGACTATTGCCTTGCAAAATAGGATCAAGAACTCCTATATATTCATAAAACATAATAGGTTCAGATTTGAAATCATGGCACTCGGGCCCTAGTGACAAGCATTAAGCATAGCAAAGTCATGGCAACATCAATCTCAGAACATAATGGATACTAAGGATCAAACCTTAACAAAACTAACCTGATTACATGCTAAATCTCATCCAACCCATCACTGTCCAGCAAGCCTATGATGGAATTACTCACGCACGGTGGTGAGCATCATGAAATTGGTGATGGAGGAAGGTTGATGATGATGATGGCGACGGATTCCCCTCTCCGGAGCACCGAACGGACTCCAGATCGGCCCTCCCGAGAGAGATTAGGGCTTGGCGGCGGCTCTATATCGTAAAACGCGATGAATCCTTCTCCCTCATTTTCTTCTCCCCGAACGTGAATATATAGAGTTGGAGTTGTGGTCGGTGGAGCCTCAGGGGGCCCACGAGATAGGGGCACGCCCCAGGGGGTGGGCGCGCCCCCACCCTCATGGACAGGGTGTGGGCCCCTGACATTGATTCTTTTGCCAGTATTTTTTATATATCCAAAAATATTCTCCTTGAAGTTTCAAGTCATTCCGAGAACTTTTGTTTCTGCACAAAAATAACAGCATGGCAATTCTGCTGAAAATAACGTCGGTCCGGGTTAGTTCCATTCAAATCATGCAAGTTAGAGTCCAAAATAAGGTCAAAATTGTTTGAAAAAGTAGATACGATGGAGACGTATCAGGTACTACAATTTCTTGAATCAAGTGGGAGTTAATCTTCCAGATAAAATAGTAATTGATAAAGTTGTCTAGTCACTATCACCAAGTCACTAGAACTTAGTGATGAACTATAATATGCAAGGGATGAAGAAAACGATTCCCCGAGCTATTCGTGATGCTGAAATAAGCGGAGGTAGAAATCGAGAAAAGCATCGAGTGTTGATGGTTGACAAGACCACTAATTTTAAATAAAAGGGCAAGGGAAAGAAAGGGAACTTCAAGAAGAATGGCAAGCAAGTTTCCACTCCCATAAAGAAGCCCAAAGCTAGACCCAAGCCTGAAACTGAGTGCTTCTACTGCAAAGGAAATAGTCACTGGAAGTGGAACAACCCCAAATACTTGGCGGATAAGAAGGATGGCAAAGTGAACAAAAGTATATGTGATATACATGTTATTGATGTGTACTTTACTAGTGTTCATAGTAGCCCCTGTGTTGGGGATATGACTATCAGGTATGACCCGCCCAGGAGGGGCCGGGTCAACCACAATGGCGGGTCATCCACGAAGCCCAAGAGTATACCAGATGGCGGTTCATAGATAAGCCAGTAAGAGGCCCAAGCCCAGAGACGGTTTAAGGCCCGTAAGTATAAACCGCCATGTAGGAGTACACTTGTAATGTAAGGCATGTAAGATACATCACCAAGCCGGACATGTTATATGAGCCGGCCGGGACTCTGTAGGCCGCAGGGCGTCAACCCGTGTATATAAGGTGACAACCCGACAGTGGCTTAGGGCAAGAAACATGAAATCGAGAGCCACGCAAAGCGTGTTTGCTCCCTGGTAATCGAAACCCTAGCAATACCAGCTTAACTGGAGTAGGGCCTTTACCTTCACCGCAAGGGGCCGAACCAGTATAAACTCCCTGTGTCCTTTCTCCCGTTTAACCCCTTTAAGCTAACCTCGTCGCAATGGCTCCACAACTAAGACCTTCTGTGAGGACATCTGCCGTGACACTTCCATGACAGTTGGCACCAATCGTGGGGCTAGCGCACGGTGGTTTCGAGTTCTTAAAGGGTATCTTCGAAGGGCTCAAGGGATATTGAGGGAGTCCTGGATTAGGGGTTGTTCGGATAGCCGGACTATACCTTCAACCGGACTCCTGGACTATGAAGATACAAGATTGAAGACTTCGTCCCGTGTCTGGATGGGACTTTCCTTGGCGTGGAAGGAAAGCTTGGCGATGCAGATATTCAAGATCTCCGACCATTGTAACCGACTCTATGTAACCCTAACCCTATCCGGTGTCTATATAAACCGGAGGGTTGTAGTCCGTAGGACAGAATCAACTCCATACACAACAATCATACCATAGGCTAGCTTCTAGGGTTTAGCCTCCTTGATCTCGTGGTAGATCTACTCTTGTACTACCCATATCATCAATATTAATCAAGCAGGAGTAGGGTTTTACCTCCATCGAGAGGGCCCAAACCTGGGTAAAACAAAGTGTCCCATGTCTCATGTTACCATCCGGCCTAGACGCACAGTTCGGGACCCCCTACCCGAGATCTGCTGGTTTTGACACCGACATTGGTGCTTTCATTGAGAGTTCCTCTGTGCCATCACAATCAGGAAGGATGCCTTCTCCCGTCTTCAAAGACGGCGCCGTTGCTAAGGGAGCCTTGGCTATTGGCCAAACCCTCTGGCTAGGTGGTTTCCTCATGACCGCCTATTTGGCTGTTGCGCCTACGGTGACCTCTCGGGTCATCAAAAGCAATCTACACATCAGCTTGGAGCTCGTCGGGCAGTTAGATCCAATGGAGCTCTCTTCTGTAAACGAGCTCTTGGATCGCATCACCGCCCTGGGGGTCGCCACGGATTACGACCAGGTTGCGCTTAACCCGATCTAAGAGAAATTAACTCTCCCTAAGTCACCCACCACGTTGCCGTGGTAGAGGCGCGGTGCGGCGACCCTTCATCTATTTTAAGGACTAGTTACGTCCGAATTCCTGATCCCTCCAAGCCGGATACCCGTGGAGGGCCGGATTCGTTGGATAATGTCTAGGAATCCGAACTTTAGAATTCGGAAATTCTTCGGCCTCCGAATCTTGGATTGGGTGAGGTTTCAGATTCAACGACACCCACCCACCCGAACATAAGCGATCTCTCCCAAGTCAGGCAGAGGCCCGAAGAAACAGTACATCATTACTGGGACAGATTCCTCCTGGTTATGAATAGGATAAAAGATTTCCGCGAGGGAGACGCGATATCAATTTTCTACAGTAATTGCACGGACAAGGGAATCCTTAACGCCGTAAGTCGTTGTGATATCACACGCTTCGCTGACATGGCGTCCATAGTACAAAAATACTATGCGATGGAAAGTGCCTGGAAAACCGAAACGAAATTTTGGGATAATCCGTCCTTGAATAGTAATCATGTCTGAACTAAGAGGGTGCATCATCATAAGACACCCGGGATAAATAGCAAAAAGCCAAAACCCTTTGCAGGGCATGGAACCATACTGGAAAGGTGGCTTGATGGACCCTGTAGAATTCACAGTACAGAGGACACCACACCAACTCACAGCCTTAGAGCATGTTGGGTACTCCGGCAGGTAGCCAAAATTGGCGAGGACCTCTTAAATCGGGAGGCCGCACAAAGCCAGCGCGAGGACACCAGTACCGTTCTCACAGTCTTCGAGACTTTCGCATCAAACAATATGCGAAAAAGAATACTCCGCAACCTCTCCGAAGTCTATCAAGTTGCAACAATAAATCCATGGAGCGACACTGCCATTACTTTCAACGCAAGTGATGAACCTAGATTCCGAACAGCCCGAGCACTAGCCGCACTCGTCCTCAGTCCCATAGTGGACGGCTTTCGCCTTACCAAGGTGCTCATGGATGGAGGCAGCGGACTGAACCTCATTTATGAGGAGACCCTTCAAAAAATGGAAATAGACTGGAACCGCGTCGAGCGAAGCCGCACAACCTTTAGAGGAGTAATCCCTAGTCGGGAAGCGCACTGCACGGGAAAAATCACACTAGATGTGGTGTTCGGCACGCCGGATAATTACAAGTCCGAAGAAGTCACGTTTCAGGTGGCCCCGTTTAAAAGTGGACATCACGCCTTACTAGGGCAGGAAGCATTCACAATCTTCCAAGCTATACCCCATTACGGGTACATGAAGCTCAAGATGCCCGGGCCGAATGGAATCTTCACTCTAGCTAGTGATCCGGACATAGCACTCCGCGTCGAAAACAAAACGGCCGCATTAGCCCTTGAGGCACTATCCGAAGCCTTAGCGGCTGAGGAACTGACGGCGCTGCGCTCCACGGTTAACAGGGATGATGTGATACTCGACAAAAGATCTAAATCCACATCCTTCAAGCCAGTAGACGAAATAATCAAATTCCAGGTCCATCCAACGGACCCCAATAAAACAGCTTCCATCGGGGCACGACTGAACCCCGATGTAGACACCGCACTGCGAGAATTCCTACAAGAAAATTGGGACATTTTCGCCTGGCACCCTTCAAACATGCCTGGCGCCTGTGTGTTAATTTTAAAGACCTTAACAAGGCTTGCCCGAAGGATCCCTTCCCCCTCCCCCGTATCGATCAAATTATCGATGCCACCGCAGGACATGACTGGTTGTGTTTCCTCGACGCATACTCCGGTTACCATCAAATCAAGATGGAAGAATCATACTAAGCTGCAACAGCATTCATCACACCATACGGCCCATTCTGCTTCAACACAATGCCCTTCGGGCTAAAAAAACGCCGGCGCAACATATCAGCGCATGATCCAGACATGTCTGGGAAATATGATCGGCAAAACAGTGGAGGCATACGTGGATGATGTGGTCATCAAATCAAGACATGTCGAATCTCTAGTAGACGACTTGAGGCTCACATTCGATAACCTCCGAAAATACGACATCAAGCTCAACCCGAAAAAATGCGTCTTCGGCGTTCTAGCCGGAAAGCTCTTGGGCTTCATTGTACCCGGTAGAGGAAGTGAAGCAAATCCAGCCAAGATCCGAGCTTTGTCACAATTGGATATCCCAAAGGACCTCAAACAAATACAAAAATTAACCGGATGCGTGGCGGCTCTAAGCCGCTTCATCTCCCACTTGGGAGAAAAGGCACTGCCCCTTTATCGCCTACTCTGGCGCACCGAACACTTCGAGTGGCGGATGACGCCACGGCCGGACTCGATGAAATAAAAGCCATATTGGCAACAAACCCAGTCCTGGCTGCGCCTAACACTGGCGAACCAATGCTATTGTACATTGCAGCAACACATCAAGTTGTCAGCGCAGTGCTCGTTGTCGAGCGGGAAACGGACGGACACAAATTCCCCCTTCAAAGGCCGGTCTACTACATGTCCACCGTCCTCACTCCATGCAAATCACGGTACCCGCATTATCAAAAAATTGCATACGCGATATTCATGGCATCCCGAAAGCTACGACACTACTTTCAAGAGTGCTCCATAACAGTAGCCTCGGAAGTACCACTTAATGATATTATCAACAACCGCGATGCAACAGGATGGATCACCAAATGGGCCATCGAGCTCCTCACGTTCGATATAACCTATAAGCCACGGCGAGCTATCAAATCGCAAGTTTTGGCCGACTTCGTCGCAGAATGGACGGAGGCCGAACTCCCTAAAGAGTATGGCACATACTCAAACTGGATCATGCATTTCGACGGCTCCAAAATGTTGGCCGGACTAGGGGGCTGGCGTCGTTTTGACGACCCCAACAGGAGACACAGTCCAGTATGTACTCCAAATTATGTACACGGACTCCAACAACGCAGCCGAATACGAGGCCCTTCTACATGGCCTCCGGATGGCAGTATCCATGGGCATTCAACGCCTAGAGGTACGCGGGGATTCGAACCTCGCGATATCCCAAATAAGTGGCGACTTCGACGCCAAGGACCCAAAAATGGCAGCTTACCGCAACGCCGTCCTATAAATGTCAGCTCGGTTCGAAGGGCTGGAGTTTCACCATATAGCCCGAGAAAACAATCAAGCAGCAGACGTCCTGGCAAACATCGGAGCAAAACGCGATGCAGTCCCCCCAATATCTTTTTAGAAAGATTGTTCAAGCCATCCGTAGCATGGGAGGGGGAACCCGCAAATAACAGCCCGGACCCAGCCGCACCACCTAATGCCGAACAATCTGACACAATTGGAGGCTCTGCCAATGAAATTACACCTTCAGCCCACGTAATAATGGCGATCATCATCCCGTGGACAGAACCATTCCTAGCCTACCTTACTAGGGTGGAACTCCCGGAGGACCAAAACGAGGCCCGCTGCATCGTGCGGCGATCTAAAGCCTACCGAGTCCATGAGGGAGAGCTTTATAAGAAAAGCACTACCGGAGTCCTTCAAAGGTGCATCTCCGAAGAGGAAGGGCGGAACCTTCTGGCTTAAATTCATGCCGGATTCGATGGCCACCACGCCGCTGCTCGGTCCCTTGTTAGCAAGGCTTTCCGTACAGGCTTATATTGGCCGATGGCCCGGGCAGACGCTCAGGACTTAGTCCAACGATGCGCTGGTTGCCAACTTTTTGCCAACCAAAGCCATATGCCACCCACCGCACTCCAAACTATACCAATAACCTGGCCTTTCGTGGTCTGGGGGCTTGACATGGTCGGACCTCTTAAAGGCGGGACCGATAGAAAGAAATACTTACTGGTCATGGTGGATAAATTCACCAAATGGATAGAAGCCAAGCCTGTCAAAACGGCCGAATCTGGACCTGTGATAGACTTCATATCCGGGGTTGTACACCGTTATGGCGTCCCCCACAGCATCATAACTGATAACGGCACGAACTTTACCGCAGACGAGGTAAAACTCTGGTGCAAAAACATGGGCATCAAGCTCGATTATGCTTCCGTCTATCACCCACAAACCAACGGCCAGGTCGAACGTGCAAACGGTCTTATTATGAGCGGCATCAAACCCAGATTAGTGCGGTCCCTTAAGGAATCTAATACGCACTGGGTAGAGGAGCTCGACTCCGTTACGTCTGTAGGTATGCTGACTGGTCGGCCCGCGGAGGAAATTCCTGGGTCTGCGGGTGATCTTCTGTCCGAGCTGTCACATTTGCACGAACAAGTTCGACAGGTGATGCAGGGTGTTGCCCAGGCCTTGTGGCCGTCTGTCTCCCTGCCAGAGGGTGTTGTGGAGCTTGCGGAGAAGCTCAAAGGAGCGCGGCAGCGATTCCGATTATGGAAGATATCAGCTTGCCGACATGGTGCCAGAGAAGCCTGGGCCATGGTGAAGACGCAGTATACCAAAACAGACCCAAATCACATGGCCGAGGTCGGACCTGTGGGGCCCGACAGGAAAGAGATTCCCGTTAGCTTAGTTTACGGGCAAGTAGAATTAGCCGCAAAGTATTCCCAATAGGATTGTAAGCTAGACCGCCTGTCGGATGGTATAGAAGAAGAATTTAGTCAGTCTGCATGACTATGTAGTTGAAGTGACATGTATAATGCCTTCTAGCCGGATTGTAGATCATTTGTCATTGCGGACCTTTTCGCTTCAGCCTCTGGGCCCAATAGTCCGGAGTGTATCCGAATACCCGCTCAGTTATATAAGAACCGGGGTATGCGTGGAGACTAGGCATAGGGGTCATTAGTGCTTTATCAGACAAGTGGCCAACTACTTATGTTATATTGAATGGGTAGTAAGAAACATCTTCCAGGGAGAATAATTCCGTTAAGGGTTCCTTTCCCTGGGCAAGCATGCCCTAAAGTGCATGTCCGGACTGCGATGAGAAACGCAGGAAAAACATCTGGGGGCAGATATGAAAAATAAGAGTCATCTTTTGTTCACCGACCAAATATTCCCTTAAGAACGCTAGCTTTCGGCTTCACCCAGTCTGAGGTACACATCCGGTTGAGCCGGCAGTAACAATCGCAGAGGTGCTCCCCTTATGCCCTAGCCGAATTAACGGGAACGTAGGGCATAAATACAAGAGCCAGGCAACCCAGCTTGGCCAAAACTTAAGTCATATCGATGCATATAATGCTAAAAAAAGGTACATGTGGAAGTATAACACATGTGTTGGGCATGAAGCCCGGATAAATAAATTAAGCTTCTGTGAAAGAAGCCCCCAGGTATGAAGAGTGCGGCTAGCGCATCCGTAATGTGCAAGCAAGGCACAAGGTGACCCTTGAAGGCCTAGAGAAATAATAAAAGAAAGAAAGAAAGGAAAACAAGACAGATAATGTATTTGTGAAAAATGGACAAAGGGAGGGGACTAACATAGAGTCCGATGCTAGGCCTAGAATCTTCGGAGCCTAGCCGTGTTCCATGGGTTCAGCTTGAGTCGACTAGTCGATGCATCCCGCAGTCGGTACGCTCCACCGGTCAGAACTTGGTCGATAATGAAGGGACCTTCCCATTTGGGCTCGAGCTTGTTCTTTTTCTTATCCGGCAGGCGTAGAACTAGTTCGCCAATGTTATAAGTTTTGGCCCGTACTTCTCTGCTTTGGTATCTGTGAGCTTGTTGCTGATAAAATGCGGAACGGGCTTTGGCTACATCACGCTCCTCCTCCAAGGTGTCCATACTGTCCTGCCGATCGAGCTCGGCTTCTCTTTCTTCGTACATGCGCACTCTAGGTGAGTCATGAATTATGTCACAGGGAAAGACTACCTCTGCGCCATACACCATAAAGAAGGGTGTATATCCGGTACTACGATTCGGCATGGTCTGCAGCCCCTAAAGTATGGAGTCGAGCTCCTCTACCCAGTGTGTGTTAGACTCCATTAAGGAACGCACTAATATAGGTTTAATGCCGCTCATTATAAGACCGTTTGCTCGCTCGACTTGACCGTTGGTTTGTGGGTGATAGAGTGAGGCATAATCGAGCTTGATGCCCATTTTGCCGCACCAGAGTTTTACCTTGTCGGTCGTGAAGTTTGTGCCGTTATTAGTGATGATGCTGTGGGGGATGCCGTAACGGTGTACAACCCCGGATATCAAATCTATCACCGGTCTGGATTCGGCTGTTTTAACCTGTTTGGCCTCTATCCATTTGGTGAATTTATCCACCATGACCAATAAGTATTTTTTCTTGTGGGTTCCCCCTTTACACTAGTAGAAAACAGGGATTTGGTCCAGGCCGGCTCAGCCCATTAGTCCCGGTTCAGTCTAGAACCGGGACTAATGTGGGCATTGGTCCCGGTTCGTGAGCCAAGGGGGCAGGCCGGGCCACGTGGGCCATTGGTCCCGGTTCATCTGGACCTTTTGGTCCCGGTTGGTGGGATGAACCGGGACCAATGGGCCTCGCTCCTGGCCCACCACCATTGGTCCCGGTTGGTGGCTTGAACCAGGACCAAAGGCTCCCCGTTAGTCCCGGCTCATGCCACCAACCGAGACCAATGAGGTGCCTATATATACCCCTCGCTCGCGAGCAGAGCACCCTAGTGCTCTGTTTTTCTCTGGCCGAGGGGGAGAGGGCTTGGTGGTGCTCTAGCTCACCTCCTATGCACACAAGGTGTTCGATGGAATGCCCGAGCTACACTACTTAAGCTTTCTCCTCTCCAAGCTCGACCTCCAAGCTCCATTTTCAATAATATTTGTCTAGGTTTAGCGGTCCGTCACGCCCCGTCCCTGTTTTCACCACCGTCGATCACCTGCGCCGAGCTCATCGCCGGCACCACCGTGGTGAGCCTCTAGGAAAGGGGAGTCCTACTCCTACTAGGAGGAGGACTCCTGCTCTCCTGGCGCGCCTCAAGGACCGGCCGGCCTCCCCCCTTGCTCCTTTATATACGGGGGCAGGGGGCACCCTAGAACACACAAGTTGATCATTGATCTCTTAGCCGTGTGCGGTGCCCCCCTCCACCATAATCCACCTCGGTCATATCATCGTAGTGCTTAGGCGAAGCCCTGCAACGGTAGCTTCATCATCACCGTCATCACTCCGTCGTGCTGACGAAACTGTCCCTCAACACTCAGCTGGATCGAGAGTTCGTGGGACATCATCGAGACGAACGTGTGTAGATCACGGAGGTGCCGTACTTTCGGTACTAGGATCGGTTGGATCTTGAAGACATACGACCACATCAATTGTGTTGTCATAACGCTTCCGCTTACGGTCTACGAGGGTACGTGGATAACACTCTTCCCACTCGTTGCTATGCATCACCTAGATAGATCTTGCGTGTGCGTAGGATTTTTTTTGAAATTAATGCATTCCCCAATAGTGGCATCCGAGCCAGGTATATTCGTAGATTTTATATGCACGAGTAGAACACAAAGGAGTTGTAGGCATGGGTATATACATATTACTTGCCATTAGTAGTTGATTCTTGATTCAGTTGTATTGTTGGATGAAGCGGCGCAGACTGACATTACGCGTACTCTTACGCGAGACTGGTTCTACCAACGTGCTTCGCACATAGGTGGCTGGTGGGTGTCAGTTTCTCCATCTTTACTTGAATCGGATTCAATGAACAGGGTTCTTTCTGAAGATCAAAAAGCAATCACTATACTACGTTGTGGTTTTTGATGCATAGGTAAGAACGCTTCTTGCTCAGCCCGTAGCAGCCACGTAAAACTTGCAACAACAAAGTAGAGGACGTCTAACTTGTTTTTGCAAGGCATGTTGTGATGTGATATGGTCAAGACATGATGAGATACAAATTGTTGTATGAGATGATCATGTTTTGTTAAAGTTATCGGCAATTGGCAGGGGCCTTATGGCTGTGTCTTTATTGCATAAGATGCAAGCACCATATAATTCCTTTACTTTATCGCTATGCGATAGCAATAGTTGCAAAAGCAATAATTGGCAAGACGACCATGTGACGACACGTTGATAAAGATCAAGATGATGGATATCATCGTGTCATGCCGGTGACGATGGAGATCATGACGGTACTTTGGAGATGAAGATCAAAGGCACAAGATGATGATGGCCATATCATGTCACATATTTTGATTGCATGTGATGTTTATCTTTTATACATCTTATTTTGCTCAGTACAACGGTAGCTTTATAAGATGACCCCTTCCTAAAATTTCAAGGTATAAGTGTTCTCCCTAAGTATACACCGTTGCGATAGTTCTTCGTGCTGAGACACCATGTGATGATCAGGTGTGATAAGCTCTACGTTCACATACAACGGGTGCAAGCGAGTTTTGCACATGCAGAATAATCGGGTTAAACCTGACGAGCCTAGCATATTCAGATATGGCCTCGGACACTGAGACCAAAAGGTTGAGCGTGAATCATATAGTAGATATGATCAACATAGTGATGTTCACCATTGAAAACTTCTCCATCTCACATGATGATCGGACATGGTTTTGTTGATATGGATCACATGATCACTTAGATGATTAGAGGGATGTCTATCTAAGTGGGAGTTCTTAAGTAATATGATTAATTGAACTTTAATTTATCATGAACTTAGTCCTGGTAGTATTTGCATAACTATGTTGTAGATCAATAGCTCGTGATGTAGCTCCCCATTTTTTTGATATGTTCCTAGAGAAAAACCATGTTGAAAGATGATAGTAGCAATGATGCGGACTGGGTCCATGGTCTGAGAATTATCCTCATTACTGCACAAAAGAATTATGTCCCTGATGCACCGCTAGGTGACGGACCTATTGCAGGAGCAGAGGTAGACGTTATGAACGTTTGGCAAGCTCGGTATGATGACTACTTGATAGTTTAGTGCGCCATGCTTTATGGCTTAGAACCGGGACTTCAAAAATAATTTGAACGCCACGGAGCATATAATATGTTCCAAGAGTTGAAATTAGTATTTCAGACTCATGCCCGTGTCAAGAGGTATGAGACATCTGACAGTACTTTGCCTACAAGATGGAGGAGAATAGCTCAACCAGTGAGCATGTGCTCAGATTGTCTAGGTACTGATAACCCACAAATATAGGGGATCACAACAGTTTTTGAGGGTAGAGTATTCAACCCAAATTTATTGATTCGACACAAGGGGAGCCAAAGAATATTCTCAAGTATTAACAGTTGAGTTGTCAATTCAACTGCAAAAGAAAGACTTAATATCTGCAGCAAGGTATTTAGTAGCAAAGTAATATGGAAGTAACGGTAACGGTCGCAAAAGTAACAATATTGGTTTTGTATTGATTGTAACAGTGGCAACGGAAAAGTAACTAAGCAAAGATCAATATGTGAAAAGCTCATATGCATTGTATCAGTGATGGATAATTATGTCAGATGCGATTCCTCATGCAACAGTTATAACATAGGGTGACCTAAAACTAGCTCCAGTTCATCAATGTAATGTAGGCATGTATTCCGAATATAGTCATGCGTGCTTATGGAAAAGAACTTGCATGACATCTTTTGTCCTACCCTCCCATGGCATCAGGGTCCTATTGGAAACTAATGGATATTAAGGCCTGCTTTTAATAGAGTACCGGGCCAAAGCATTAACACTTAGTGAATACATGAACTCCTCAAACTACGGTCATCACCGGGAGTGGTCCCGATTATTGTCACTTCGGGGTTACCGGATCATAACACATAGTAGGTGACTATTGACTTGCAAAATAGGATCAAGAACTCATATATATTCATGAAAACATAACTGGTTCAGATCTGAAATCATGGCACTCGGGCCCTAGTGACAAGCATTAAGACTAGCAAAGTCATAGCAACATCAATCTCGGAACATAATGGATACTAGGGATCAAACCCTAACAAAACTAACTTGATTACATGATAAATCTCATCCAACCCATCACCGTCCAGCAAGCCTATGATGGAATTACTCACGCACGGCGGTGAGCATCATGAAATTGGTGATGGAGGAAGGTTGATGATGATGATGGCGACAGATTCCCCTCTTCGGGGCCCCGAACGGACTCCAGATCAGCCCTCCCGGGAGAGATTAGGGCTTGGCGGCGGCTCCGTATCATGAAATGTGATGAATCCTTCTCCCTCATTTTTTTCTCCCTGAACGTGAATATATAGTGTTCGAGTTGAGGTCGATAGAGCCTCAGGGGGCCCATGAGATAGGGGGCGCGCCCCCACCCTCATGGACAGGGTGTGGGCCCCCCTGACATTGATTCTTTCACCAATATTGTTTATATATTCCAAAAATATTCTCCATGAAGTTTCAGGTTATCCCGAGAACTTTTGTTTCTGCACAAAAATAACACCATGGCAATTCTGCTGAAAACAGCGTTAGTCCGGGTTAGTTCCAATCAAATCATGCAAGTTAGGGTACAAAACAAGGTCAAAAGTGTTTGGAAAAGTAGATACGATGGAGACGTATCAACTCCCCCAAGCTTAAACCTTTGCTTGTCCTCAAGTAATTCAGTTGACAAACTGAAAGTGATAAAAGAAAAACTTTTACAAACTCTGTTTGATCTTGTTGTTGTAAATATGTAGAGCCAGCATTCAAGTTTTCGGCAAAGATTTTCAATTAACCATATTCACAATAACATTTAGGTCTCATGTTTACTCATATCAATGGCATAATCAACTAGCGAGCAATAATAATAAATCTCAGATGACAACACTTTCTCAAAACAATCATAATATGATATAGCAAGATGGTATCTCGCTAGCCCTTTCTGAGACCGCAAAACATAAATGCAGAGCACCTTTGAAGATGAAGGTGTGACTAAACATTGTAATTCAAGGTAAAAGAGCTCCAGTCACAGTCATACTCAATGTAAACTAATAGTGATGCATGCAAATGATATCGGTGCTCTCCAACTAGTGCTTTTTAATAAGAGGATGATGACTCAACATAAAAGTAAATAGATAGGCCCTTCGCAAAGGGAAGCAGGGATTTGTAGAGGTGCCAGAGCTCGATTTTTGAAACAGAGATGGATAATATTTTGAGGGTATACTTTTATTGTCAACATAACAACCGAGAGATCTCGATATCTTCCATGCTACACACATTATAGGCGGTTCCCCAACAGAATGGTAAAGTTTATACTCCCCCTACCACCAACAAACATCAATCCATGGCTTGTCTGAAACAACAGGTGCCTCCAACTATCAACTATCCTGGGGGAGTTTTGTTTGCAATTATTTTAATTTGGTTTGAGCATGGGACTGGGCATCCCGATTACCGGCCATATTCTCATGAGTGAGGAGCGGAGTCCACTCCTCTTGAGAATAACCCGCCTAGCATGGAAGATATAGACAACCCTAGTTGATACATGAGCTATTCGAGCATACAAAACAGAATTTCATTTGAAGGTTTGGAGTTTGGAACATACAAATTTAATTGGAACGACAGGTAGATACCGTATATAGGAAGGTATGGTGGACTCATATGGAATAACGTTTGTGGTTTATGGGAATGGATGCACAAGCAGTATTCCCGCTTAGTACAAGTGAAGGCTAGAAAGAGACTAGGAAGCGACCAGCTAGAGAGCGACAACAGTCATGAACATGCATTAAAATTAATCAACACTACGTGCAAGCATGAGTAGGATATAGTTCACCATGAACATAAATATCATGGAGGCTATGTTGATTTTGTTTCAACTGCATGCGTGAACATATGCCAAGTCAAGCCACTCGAATAATTCAAAGGAGGATACCACCCTATCATACCACATCACAACCATTTTAATAGCATGTTGGCACGCAAGGTAAACCATTGTAAACTCCTAGCTAATTAAGCATGGCATGAGCAACTATAATCTCTAATTGTCATTGCAAACATGTTTCATTCATAATAGGTTGAATCAGGAATGATGAACTAATCATATTTACAAATACAAGATATTTCGAGTTCATACCAGCTTATCAGTTCATCATATATCGTCATTATTGCCTTTCACTTGCACGACCGAACGGTGTGGATAATAATAATAGTGCATGTGCATTGGACTAAGCTGGAATCTGCAAGCATTCAATACAAGGGAGAAGACAAGGTAATATGGGCTCTTTGTTAGATCAACAATAATGCATATAAGAGACACTCAACATTTTCATCATGGTCTTCTCCTCTCGACCCCCAAAGAAAAGAAAAGAAACAAAACTATTTAAATGGGAAAGCTCCCAACAAGCAAAAGAAGAACGAGAAATCTTTTGGGGTTTTCTTTTTAATTGCTACTACTGCAGGCATGGAAAGTAAAATAGCTAAAAGCTACAACTAATTTTTTAGTTTTTCTTAAGGTTATTCAAAAACACAAGAAGGATGCTAGAAAAGAAAAATAAACTAGCATGGATAGTACAATGAAAAAGTGTGAGCATCGACAACTGGTATGAGTGTGTGAACATGAATGTAATGTTGGTGAGAAATACATACTCCCCCAAGCTTAGGTTTTTGGCCTAAGTTGGTCTATGGCCACGGCTGAAAGCCGCCCTCTCCGGTGTACGGAGGAATGTCCTCTGGGTGTCACTGGTTGGCAATCTCCGCCGGATCCCACTGATAAACAGACTGACGGTAAGGATCAAGTGGTGTCTCTGGCTCTGGCTCTGGAGCTGATGTCAGGCCCCAATATGCATGAACGGCTTGTGGCAAAACAAGGTACGTGCCTGAAAATATGTTAAACAAAGAGGGAGCAGGCAAGGTAATAATCTCAAAGTAATTTTTATGAAATATCAATCTATATTTAAGCATCTTCTTCTTATCCTTAACAATAATATCATGTGCTACGATACTCTTATAATCTAGAAAAATAGGAGGCAGCAACTTTTCCTCTTTCTCATAATGCCTAATAGGTATGTTAAAGTGTGCAGCAAGGTGCGAGGCAAAGATGCCTCCAAAGACGGGAACCTTTGTATGGTTCAGATTTAACCGTTTAGCAACAATAGTGCCTAAACTGAAAGTGGTATCACGAAACAAAGCATGGCGCAAAACAACAATTTTAGGGGCACTAAGATTTCCACTATTCCTGCGACCAATTAAGCATCTACTAGCAAATATTGCAAAGTAACATAGAATAGGAAAATGTATGCTAGTAATTCTTGCATCGGAAACCTTCCTTGTTTCCCCTACAGAAATCATAACAATAAACCCCTTCACCACATTACGATGTGGTTCCTCTATGCTACCCGCAAAGGGTATCTTACAGACCCGACAAAACTCATATAGTGACATCTCCTTAACCTCATCATATAAATGAAATTCCACTGAAGGTGGTGATTTCTTACCATGAAAGTAAAAAATTTGCACGAAAATATTTGTGAGGAGGAGATACTGTTCGCGCTGGTTGCGGAGGAAGTCGACGAGGCCTGCATTCTCAGCCAAATAATAAAAGTCCTCATAAATCCCGGCTGCTCTAAAGAACTCATCACAAGGCCATTCGCACGGTCGAACCACCACAGTGTGAGGGAGATTATATTTGGGCTTCTTATTCTCCTCACTTCGCTTATCCTTCGAGCTTCGGCTCGAAGAGCCCCTCAACAATATCATCATCATTTTATTTCTCTGAAAAATTTCTGAAATTTTTAGTGACTCAAAATAAAAGTGAATCAAACCCAACAAGATTGATAGCAACTACTCCCACAAGTGCCTAGAGGCCATATCATGCATTAAAACTACTTTTGACCACATAAATTTGACATGCAAGCTCAAGAACATGGTCACCTAAGAAGCAAAATTTTGCAATAAATAAAGCACTAGAACAAAAACTAATTGGACCATTGGAGGAGTCACATAGCAAAGAACAATCCGCCAAAGCCGTTTTGTGAATGGAGCTTTGAGCTAGCAGATCGAAAATGGCAGCAAGATGAGCTAGAACTCGGGTTTGAGCTGGTGGAGGATTTTTTTTGGAGGAAGAAGAAGTGTGTGGGAGCAAGAATAAGTGGAAGGGCCCATGTGGGGTCCACGAGGCAGGGGGCGCGCCCTTGACCCTCGTGGCCAGGTGGTGGGTCCCCCCGGTGTGTTCTCTGCCAATAATTCTTAAATATTCTAGAAAAAATCATATAAAATTTTCAAGACATTTGGAGAACTTTTATTTTTGGGTATTTTTTATAGTAAGGATAATTCAGAAAACAGATAGAAAATACTATTTCTGCTTATTTAATCTAAATAACAGAAAGTAAAAATGAGGGTACTGAGAGTTGTGCTTTCTGACTTCATCCATCTCATGCCCATCAAAAGGAATCCACTAACAAGGTTGATCAAGTCTTGTTAACAAACTTTTTCCGAATAACATGAAACCGGAGATTTTTTGAATAACACTAGGTTACCTCAACGCGGATATGCACATCCCCAACAATAAGAATATCATATTTCTTCTTGACAGTAGGAAGAGGAAATTCAAAACTTCCAATAGTAATCGTTGAAGTTTTTCCAATAGAATTAATACTGTGGACTTGAGGTTGTTTCCTCGGAAAGTGTACCGTATGCTCATTACCATTAACATGAAAAGTGACATTGCCTTTGTTGCAATCAATAACAGCCCCTGCAGTATTCAAAAAGGGTCTACCAAGGATAATTGACATACTATCATTGTCGGGAATATCAAGAATAACAAAGTCTGTTAAAATAGTAACGTTTGCAACCACAACAAGCACATCCTCACAAATACCGACAGGTATAGCAGTTGATTTATCAGCCATTTGCAAAGATATTTCAGTAGGTGTCAACTTATTCAAATCAAGTCTATGATATATAGAGAGAGGCATAACATTAACACCGGCTCCAAGATCACATAAAGCAGTTTTAACATAGTTTCTTTTAATAGAGCATATTATAGTTGGTACTCCTGGATCTCCTAGTTTCTTAGGTATTCCACCCTTAAAAGTATAATTATAAAGCATGGTGGAAATTTCAGCTTCCGGTATCTTTCTTTTATTTGTGACAATATCTTTCATGTACTTAGCATAAGGATTCATTTTAAGCATATCAGTCAAACACATACGCAAAAAGATAGGTCTAATCATTTCAGCAAAGCACTCAAAATCCTCATCATCCTTTTTCTTGGATGGTTTACGCGGAAAAGGCATGGGTTTTTGAATGCATGGTTCTCTTTCTTTACCGTGCTTCCTAGAAACAAAGTCTCTCTTATCATAATGTTGATTCTTTGGTTGTGGGTTATCAAGATCAACAGCAGGTTCAATCTCTACATCATTGTTATTGCTAGGTTGAGCATCAACATGAACATCATCATTAACATTATCACTAGGTTCATGTTCATTACCAGATTGTGTTTCAGCATCAGAAATAGAAATATCATTGGGATTCTCAGGTATGTCAACAACAGGTTCACTAGAAGCATGCAAAGTCTTATCATTTTTCTTTTTCTTCTTCTTAGAAGAACTAGGTGCATCAACATTAGTTCTCTGAGAATCTTCTCAATTCTCTTAGGGTGGCCCTCAGGATACAAAGGTTCCTGAGTCATTTTACCCTCTCTAGTCATAACTCTACCAACATTATCATTTTTCTTATTATTTAATTCATTGAGCAAATCATTCTGAGCTTTAAGTACTTGTTCTACTTGAGTCGTAACCATAGAAGCATGTTTACTAATAAGTTTAAGTTCACCTTTAACTCTAGACATATAATCACTCAAGTGTTCAATCATATAAGAATTACATTTCAATTGTCTACCAACATAAGCATTGAAGTTTTCTTGTTTAACAATAAAATTATCAAACTCATCTAAGCATTGGCTAGCAGACTTATAATGAGGAATATCACCTTCATCAAATCTATAGAATGAATTTACCTTTACTACCTGTTTCGGGTTATCAAGACCATGTATATTTTTAATAGGTGGTAAATTCTTAACAACTTCAGCTTTAATACCTTTTCATTCATAGATTTCTTTGCCTCTTGCATATCTTCATGACTGAGAAATAGAATACCCCTTTTCTTCGGAGTTGGCTTAGGAGTTGGTTCAGGAAGTGTCGAATCATTTTAATTACTCAACATATTATTCAATAGCAATTCAGCTTGATCAACAGTTCTTTCCCTGAAAACACAACCAACACAACTATCCATGTGGTCTCTAGAAGCATCGGTTAGTCCATTGTAAAAGATATCAAGCATTTCATTTTTCTTGAGAGGATGATCAGGCAAAGCATTAAGTAATCAGAGAAGCCTCCCCCAAGCTTGTGGGAGACTCTCTTCTTCAATTTGCACAAAATTATATATTTCCCTTAAGGCAGTTTGTTTCTTATGAGCAGGGAAATATTTAGCAGAGAAGAAATAAATCATATCCTGGGGACTATGCACACAACCAGGATCAAGAGAATTAAACCATATTTTAGCACCACCCTTTAATGAGAACAGAAACAACTTAAGGATAAAGTAATAGCGAGTTTTCTCATCATTAGTGAACAGGGTAGCTATATCATTTAATTTACTAAGATGTGCCACAACAGTTCCAGATTCATAACCATAAAAAGGATCAGATTCAACCAAAGTAATTAACTCAGGATCGACAGAGAAATCATAATCCTCATCAGAGATACAGATAGGTGAAGTATAAAAAATAGGGTCACGTTTCATTCTAGCATTCAAGGATTTTTCTTTCAGCTTAGCTAACAGCTTCTTAAGATCATATCTATCATTGCAAGATAAAAATTCTCTAGCTATTTCTTCATCCATAACATAACCCTCAGGCACAACAGGCAATTCATATCTAGGGGAGAATCTTCATCATCACTTTCATCAATATTATTAATTTCAATAATTTCATTCTCTCAAACCCTAGCAAATTGTTCATCAAAAAATTCACCTAATGGCACAGTAGTATCAAGCATAGAAGTAGTTTCATCATAAGCATCATGCAAAGCAGAAGTGACATCATCAATAATATGCGACATATCAGAATAAATAGCAGGTGTAAGTGTCGCAAGTTTACTCAAAATAGAAGGTGAATCAAGTGCAAAGCTAGATGATAGTTCCTCACCTCCCCTTGTAGTTGAGGGAAAAATCTTGCTTCTTTCATCTTTCAAGTTCCTCATAGTAATCAACAGATATAAATCCCAAGTGACTCAAAGAATAGAGCTATGCTCCCTGGCAACGGCGCTAGAAAATAGTCTTGACAACCCACGAGTATAGGGGATCGCAACAGTTTTCGAGGGTAGAGTATTCAACCCAAATTTATTGATTCGACACAAGGGGAGCCAAAGAATATTCTCAAGTATTAACAGTTGAGTTGTCAATTCAACCACACCTGAAAGACATAATATCTGCAAGAAGGTATTTAGTAGCAAAGTAATATGGAAGTAACGGTGATGGTGGCAAAAGTAACAGTGTTGGTTTTGTAGTGATTGTAACAGAGGCAACGGAAAAGTAACTAAGCAAAGATCAATGTGTGAAACTCTCATAGGCATTGGATCAGCGATCGATAATTATGTCGGATGCGATTCCTCATGCAACAGTTATAACATAGGGTGACACAGAACTAGCTCCTGTTCATCAATGTAATGTAGGCATGTATTCCGAATATAGTCATACGTGCTTATGGAAGAGAACTTGCATGCCATCTTTTATCCTACGCTCCCGTGGCAGCGGGGTCCTATTGGAAACTAAGGGATATTAAGGCCTCCTTTAATAAAGTACCGGACCAAAGCATTAACACTTAGTGAATACATGTACTCCTCAAACTACGGTCATCATCGGGAGTGGTCCCGATTATTGTCACTTCGGGGTTACCGGATCATAACACATAGTAGGTGACTATTGCCTTGCAAAATAGGATCAAGAACTCCTATATATTCATAAAACATAATAGGTTCAGATTTGAAATCATGGCACTCGGGCCCTAGTGACAAGCATTAAGCATAGCAAAGTCATGGCAACATCAATCTCAGAACATAATGGATACTAAGGATCAAACCTTAACAAAACTAACCTGATTACATGCTAAATCTCATCCAACCCATCACTGTCCAGCAAGCCTATGATGGAATTACTCACACACGGTGGTGAGCATCATGAAATTGGTGATGGAGGAAGGTTGATGATGATGATGGCGACGGATTCCCATCTCCGGAGCACCGAACGGACTCCAGATCGGCCCTCCCGAGAGAGATTAGGGCTTGGCGGCGGCTCTATATCGTAAAACGCGATGAATCCTTCTCCCTCATTTTCTTCTCCCCGAACGTGAATATATAGAGTTGGAGTTGAGGTCGGTGGAGCCTCAGGGGGCCCACGAGATAGGGGCACGCCCCAGGGGGTGGGCGCGCCCCCACCCTCATGGACAGGGTGTGTGCCCCTGACATTGATTCTTTCGCCAGTATTTTTTATATATTCCAAAAATATTCTCCTTGAAGTTTCAGGTCATTCCGAGAACTTTTGTTTCTGCACAAAAATAACACCATGGCAATTCTGCTGAAAATAACGTCGGTCCGGGTTAGTTCCATTCAAATCATGCAAGTTAGAGTCCAAAATAAGGTCAAAATTGTTTGAAAAAGTAGATACGATGGAGACGTATCAGGGGGCCGAACCAGTATAAACTCCCTGTGTCCTTCACCCGTTTAACCCCTTTAAGCTAACCTCGTCGCAATGGCTCCACAACTAAGACCTTCTGTGAGGACATCTGCCGTGACACTTCCATGACAGTTGGCACCAATCGTGGGGCTAGCGCACGGTGGTTTCGAGTTCTTAAAGGGTATCTTCGAAGGGCTCAAGGGATATTGAGGGAGTCCTGGATTAGGGGTTGTTCGGATAGCCGGACTATACCTTCAGCCGGACTCCTGGACTATGAAGATACAAGATTGAAGACTTCGTCCCGTGTCCGGATGGGACTTTCCTTGGCGTGGAAGGAAAGCTTGGCGATGCAGATATTCAAGATCTCCTACCATTGTAACCGACTCTATGTAACCCTAACCCTATCCGGTGTCTATATAAACCGGAGGGTTGTAGTCCGTAGGACAGAATCAACTCCATACACAACAATCATACCATAGGCTAGCTTCTAGGGTTTAGCCTCCTTGATCTCGTGGTAGATCTACTCTTGTACTACCCATATCATCAATATTAATCAAGCAGGAGTAGGGTTTTACCTCCATCGAGAGGGCCCAAACCTGGGTAAAACAAAGTGTCCCATGTCTCATGTTACCATCCGGCCTAGACGCACAGTTCGGGACCCCCTACCCAAGATCTGCTGGTTTTTACACCGACATTGGTGCTTTCATTGAGAGTTCCTCTGTGCCATCACAATCAGGAAGGATGCCTTCTCCCGTCTTCAAAGACGGCGCCGTTGCTAAGGGAGCCTTGGCTATTGGCCAAACCCTCCGGCTAGGTGGTTTCCTCATGACCGCCTATTCGGCTGTTGCGCCTACGGTGACCTCTCGGGTCATCAAAAGCAATCTACACATCAGCTTGGAGCTCGTCGGGCAGTTAGATCCAATGGAGCTCTCTTCTGTAAACGAGCTCTTGGATCGCATCGCCGCCCTGGGGGTCGCCACGGATTACGACCAGGTTGGGCTTAAACCCGATCTAAGAGAAATTAACTCTCCCCAAGTCACCCACCACGTTGCCGTGGTAGAGGCGCGGTGCGGCGACCCTTCATCTATTTTAAGGACTAGTTACGTCCGAATTCCCGATCCCTCCAAGCCGGATACCCGTGGAGGGCCGGATTCGTTGGATAATGTCTAGGAATCCGAACTTTAGAATTCAGAAACTCTTCGGCCTCCGAATCTTGGATTGGGTGAGGTTTCAGATTCAACGACACCCACCCACCCGAACATAAGCGATCTCTCCCAAGTCAGGCAGAGGCCCGAAGAAACAGTACATCATTACTGGGACAGATTCCTCCTGGTTATGAACAGGATAAAAGATTACCGCGAGGGAGGCGCGATATCAATTTTCTGCAGTAATTGCACGGACAAGGGAATCCTTAACGCCGTAAGTCGTTGTGATATCACACGCTTCGCTGACATGGCGTCCATAGTACAAAAATACTATGCGATGGAAAGTGCCTGGAAAACCGAAACGAAATTTTGGGATAATCCGTCCTTGAATAGTAATCATGTCTGAACTAAGAGGGTGCATCATCATAAGACACACGGGATAAATAGCAAAAAGCCAAAACCCTTTGCAGGGCATGGAACCATACTGGAAAGGTGGCTTGATGGACCCTGTAGAATTCACAGTACAGAGGACACCACACCAACTCACAGCCTTAGAGCATGTTGGGTACTCCGGCTGGTAGCCAAAATTGGCGAGGACCTCTTAAATCGGGAGGCCGCATAAAGCCAGCCCGAGGACACCAGTACCGTTCTCACAGTCTTCGAGACTTTCGCATCAAAAAATATGCGAAAAAGAATACTCAGCAACCTCGCCGAAGTCTATCAAGTTGCAACAATAAATCCATGGAGCGACACTGCCATTACTTTCAACGCAAGTGATGAACCTAGATTCCGAACAGCCCGAGCACTAGCCGCACTCGTCCTCAGTCCCATAGTGGACGGCTTTCGCCTTACCAAGGTACTCATGGATGGAGGCAGCGGACTGAACCTCATTTATGAGGAGACCCTTCAAAAAATGGAAATAGATTGGAACCGCGTCGAGCGAAGCCGCACAACCTTTAGAGGAGTAATCCCCAGTCGGGAAGCGCACTGCACGGGGAAAATCACACTAGATGTGGTGTTCGGCACGCCGGATAATTACAAGTCCGAAGAAGTCACGTTTCAGGTGGCCCCGTTTAAAAGCGGACATCACGCCTTACTAGGGCGGGAAGCATTCACAATCTTCCAAGCTATACCCCATTACGGGTACATGAAGCTCAAGATGCCCGGGCCGAATGGAATCTTCACTCTAGCTAGTGATCCGGACATAGCACTCCGCGTCGAAAACAAAACGGCCGCATTAGCCCTTGAGGCACTATCCGAAGCCTTAGCGGCTGAGGAACTGACGGCGCTGCGCTCCACGGTTAACAGGGATGATGTGATACTCGACAAAAGATCTAAATCCACATCCTTCAAGCCAGTAGACGAAATAATCAAATTCCAGGTCCATCCAACGGACCCCAATAAAACAGCTTCCATCGGGGCACGACTGAACCCCGATGTAGACACCGCACTGCGAGAATTCCTACAAGAAAATTGGGACATTTTCGCCTGGCACCCTTCAGACATGCCTGGCGCCTGTGTGTTAATTTTAAAGACCTTAACAAGGCTTGCCCGAAGGATCCCTTCCCCCTCCCCCGTATCGATCAAATTATCGATGCCACCGCAGGACATGACTCGTTGTGTTTCCTCGACGCATACTCCGGTTACCATCAAATCAAGATGGAAGAATCATACTAAGCTGCAACAGCATTCATCACACCATACGGCCCATTCTGCTTCAACACAATGCCCTTCGGGCTAAAAAAACGCCGGCGCAACATATCAGCGCATGATCCAGACATGTCTGGCAAATATGATCGGCAAAACAGTGGAGGCATACGTGGATGATGTGGTCATCAAATCAAGACATGTCGAATCTCTAGTAGACGACTTGAGGCTCACATTCGATAACCTCCGAAAATACGACATCAAGCTCAACCCGAAAAAATGCGTCTTCGGCGTTCTAGCCGGAAAGCTCTTGGGCTTCATTGTACCCGGTAGAGGAAGTGAAGCAAATCCAGCCAAGATCCGAGCTTTGTCACAATTGGATATCCCAAAGGACCTCAAACAAATACAAAAATTAACCGGATGCGTGGCGGCTCTAAGCCGCTTCATCTCCCACTTGGGAGAAAAGGCACTGCCCCTTTATCGCCTACTCCGGCGCACCGAACACTTCGAGTGGCGGATGACGCCACGGCCGGACTCGATGAAATAAAAGCCATATTGGCAACAAACCCAGTCCTGGCTGCGCCTAACACCGGCGAACCAATGCTATTGTACATTGCAGCAACACATCAAGTTGTCAGCGCAGTGCTCGTTGTCGAGCGGGAAACGGACGGACACAAATTCCCCCTTCAAAGGCCGGTCTACTACATGTCCACCGTCCTCACTCCATGCAAATCACGGTACCCGCATTATCAAAAAATTGCATACGCAATATTCATGGCATCCCGAAAGCTACGACACTACTTTCAAGAGTGCTCCATAACAGTAGCCTCGGAAGTACCACTTAATGATATTATCAACAACCGCGATGCAACAGGATGGATCGCAAAATGGGCCATCGAGCTCCTCACGTTCGATATAACCTATAAGCCACGGCGAGCTATCAAATCGCAAGTATTGGCCGACTTCGTCGCAGAATGGACGGAGGCCGAACTCCCTAAAGAATATGGCACATACTCAAACTGGATCATGCATTTCGACGGCTCCAAAATGTTGGCCGGACTAGGGGGCTGGCGTCGTTTTGACGACCCCAACAGGAGACACAGTCCAGTATGTACTCCAAATTATGTACACGGACTCCAACAACGCAGCCGAATACGAGGCCCTTCTACATGGCCTCCGGATGGCAGTATCCATGGGCATTCAACGCCTAGAGGTACGCGGGGATTCGAACCTCGCGATATCCCAAATAAATGGCGACTTCGACACCAAGGACCCAAAAATGGCAGCTTACCGCAACGCCGTCCTATAAATGTCAGCTCGGTTCGAAGGGCTGGAGTTTCACCATATAGCCCGAGAAAACAATCAAGCAGCAGACGTCCTGGCCAACATCGGAGCAAAACGCGATGCAGTCCCCCCAACATCTTTTTAGAAAGATTGTTCAAGCCATCCATAGCATGGGAGGGGGAACCCGCAAATAACAGCCCGGACCCAGCCGCACCACCTAATGCCGAACAATCTGACACAATTGGAGGCTCTGCCAATGAAATTACACCTTCAGCCCACGTAATAATGGCGATCATCATCCCGTGGACAGAACCATTCCTAGCCTACCTTACTAGGTAGGAACTCCCGGAGGACCAAAACGAGGCCCGCTGCATCGTGCGGCGATCTAAAGCCTACCGAGTCCATGAGGGAGAGCTTTATAAGAAAAGCACTACCGGAGTCCTTCAAAGGTGCATCTCCGAAGAGGAAGGGCGGAACCTTCTGGCTGAAATTCATGCCGGATTCGATGGCCACCATGCCGCTGCTCGGTCCCTTGTTAGCAAGGCTTTCCGTACAGGCTTTTATTGGCCGACGGCCCGGGCAGACGCTCAGGACTTAGTCCAACGATGCGCTGGTTGCCAACTTTTTGCCAACCAAAGCCATATGCCACCCACCGCACTCTAAACTATACCAATAACCTGGCCTTTCGTGGTCTGGGGGCTTGACATGGTCGGACCTCTTAAAGGCGGGACCGATAGAAAGAAATACTTACTGGCCATGGTGGATAAATTCACCAAATGGATAGAAGCCAAGCCTGTCAAAACGGCCGAATCTGGACCTGTGATAGACTTCATATCCGGAGTTATACACCGTTATGGCGTCCCCCACAGCATCATAACTGATAACGGCACGAACTTTACCGCAGATGAGGTAAAACTCTGGTGCAAAAACATGGGCATCAAGCTCGATTATGCTTCCGTCTATCACCCACAAACCAACGGCCAGGTCGAACGTGCAAACGGTCTTATTATGAGCGGCATCAAACCCAGATTAGTGCGGTCCCTTAAGGAATCTAATACGCACTGGGTAGAGGAGCTCGACTCCGTACTTTGGGGACTGCGGACCACGCCAAATCACCCCACCGGATACACACCATTTTTTATGGTGTACGGCGCAGAGGCAGTTCTGCCCTGCAATATAATTCATGACTCACCTAGAGTGCGCATGTATGAAGAAAGAGAAGCCGAGCTCGATCGGCAGGACAACTTGGACGCCTTGGAGGAGGAGCGTGATGTGGCAAAAGCCCGTTCCGCATTTTATCAACAGCAGGCACGAAGATATCAAAGCAGAGAAGTACGGGCCAAAAACTACAATGTTGGCGAACTCGTTCTACGCCTGCTAGATAAGAAAAAGGACAAACTCAAGCCCAAGTGGGAAGGTCCATTTATAATCGACCAAGTCCTGACTAGCGGGGCGTACCGCCTGCGAGATGCGTCGGATAACCGACTCGAGCCGAACCCGTGGAACGCCAACCATCTCCGAAGATTCTACGCCTAGCACCGGACTCTGTGTTCGTCTCCTTCCTCTGTCCATTTTTTGTATTTTTCTGTCTTACATTTTTCTCTTTCCCCTATTTTCTTTTACATCCCTTAAAGGCTTATCTAGTGATGTTCCACTCGCGCTCATTAAACCCGGGGGCTTCTTTAACAGAAGATTATTTATACGGGCTTCATGCCCAACGCATGCGTCAAACTTCCGCACGTACCTTTTTTTCACCATTATATGCATCGATATGACTTAAGTTTTGGCCAAGCTGGGTTGCCTGGCTCCTATGCTTACCCCTACGTTCCCGATTGTTCGCTAGGAGGTAAAGGGAGCACCTCTGCGATTGTTACTGCCGGGTCATCCGGATGTGTACCTCAGACTGGGTGAAGCCGAAAGCTAGCATTCTTAAGGGAATATTCGGTCGGTGAGACAAAAGACGATCTTTTTACCCATTTTATGCGCCCCAGATGCCTTTTTCTACGTCCTTTTATGCAGTCCGGACATGCACTTTAGGGCATGCCTCCCAGCGAAAGGAACCCTAAGGGAACTATTCTCTCTGGAAGATGTTTCTTACTAACCATGTAATATAACATAACTAGTTGGGCACTTGTCTGATAAAGCACTAATGACCCCTATGCCTGGTCTCCACGCATACCACGGTTCTTATATAACCGCTATGGTATTCGGACACACTCCGGAACGTCAGGTCCCGAGGTTGAAGCGGAAAGGTCAGCGACGACAAACGATCTACAATCCGGCTAGAAGGCATTACACATGTCAATTCAAAATTACATAGTCATTCTGACTGATTGTATTCCTCTTCTATACCATGTAACAGGCTGTCTAATTAATAGTCCTGCTGGGAATACTTTGCGGCCCACTCTACTTGGTCGTATACTAAGCTCACAGGGATCTCGTTCCCGTCAGGCCCCACTTGTCCGACCTCGGCCATGTGGTTTGGGTCAGACTTCGTAAAACGGGTCTTCACCATGGCCCAGGCTTCTCGAGCGCCTTGTCGGTAGGCCGATATCTTCCACAAACGGAAGCGTCGCTGAGCTCCCTTTAGCTTCTCCGCAAGCTCTCTAAGGCCCTCGGGCACGGAGTGGGCAGGCCATAAGGCTCGGTCAACGCCTCGCATCGCCTGCCGAACTCGCTCGTGCAGTTGCATGAGTTCGGGAAGAAGGTCACCCGTAGAACCGGGCATCTCCTCTGCAGGACGACCTGTGAGCATACCTATAGACATTACTCTGTTAGACGACTTCCTCGCTGAACTCTTTTTTTAAAGTTCGTTCAAGCACTTACTAAAAATTCCGCGTCGAAGCCGCTGATTCTCCTTCGTGGAGTCCAAAAGCTGGCCACGAACATCTTTAAGTTCAACATCTAGCTTGGTGTTGGCATCCTGAAGATCATTCCTCTCTCGCCTCACCCTCGTCAACATACTCTCACCGGCCTTTAGCTGTCGTAAGAGTTGTTGCTTGTCCGGATCGAGTCCGGCGCCATCTGCAATCTGATCTGTCAGATTTACACCCACACCGCACAATAATAATCTTTCGAAGTCTATTTTACCTGAGGGGGTCCCTTTGGGTTCCCCTACTGCGGCTAGTGCGGCCTCTAGTTGGGCCTTGCACTTTTCCAGCTCCTGGAATGGTACAGTATTCTTCTTTGTAAGAACCTGCATATTAAATGATCCTTAAATCAGTTGCTCTAACTGTTTCAAGTCTCGGGGGCTACTGGCATATATATATAATTAACCAAAATTTTCTTACCCGTATGTCTTTCACATACTGCTCCGTGGCTCTGGCTAAACCATTTTGAGCGGCACGGAGGTACGCATCTCCCGAATTAAAGCCATCTAAAGCCTCTTGGGAGAAACAAGCGTCGCGTAGAATTGTCCGGTGACGCCTGTGGTTGATGACACTCTCCACTTCTAAATTTGTGGCGGACAGCCTGTCCGCATCCTCTGTCGGAGGAACGTCCGGTGCACGCCTTGTACTCGCCTCCGCTTCCTGGCCAGACGTTGGAGCCTGACTAGTGGAAGCGCGGTTGGCAACCTCTCCGGATGTAGTCTGGCGAGGTCTCTTCGTCCTGAAGATAGCACGGGTGTTAATATGCACTGATAGAATAACTCCAGGGAAAGAGAGGGTGCACTATACCTTTGCACCGACATTTCAGTCCGGACTTCATTCATTTTTGCCCCGCGGGGCTCTGCGGCCCCTCGTTGGCTGGTCGCCGTAGGTTCGGCCTCCTGCTTCAGAAATCTCCCCTGCAAAACACGTTTGACGTCAGAAACACCGAAATACACGAGAGTGGAATCCCTCTCAAGGGAATGAGACTCCGGTTTCCGTCACCTGGGAGGCTGGGATTAACACTGGGTAATCAGCCGTGATGGCTACCAAGGTATTGTCCTTGCTTAGCTGATAAAACACCCCGTCGATAAGCTCCACTGATATGTCCGGATCCTCTTCGAAGTCCGGATCGAGGAACCGTTCTGGGTCCTCGGGCTGTGGAGGGCGGCTGCTTGTATTCTTTACCTCCTATCGCAGTTCCTGCGGTGAAGCCGTTACAATACCTATCTAACCACGGGAGTATCAAACAAACGGGCAAGCGCAATTGTTCACTTACCCAACTTGGGGGATCGTACATACTAAATCCGGCCTGCGGGTTGACGCGGAGGAACTCCTCCTTTTCTCCCTTGTACAAAGAGGATAAGATCTTTTCTAGAGAAGCCGCTGAGTCCGGCCCTTTACGACCGTAACGGGTGGCGTCATCCTCCCCGTTGAATTCCCACCTTGGGTGGCCTCCATATTGAAGCGGCTGCACCCCCCGCATAATGCATGCGGCCATGACTCCAATCATGGTTAGTCCGGAATGAGACAACAATCTTATCCGGCCCATCAAGTAAAGAACGTCTCTGTCGCTTTCTCTCTGAGAGCTCCGCGCACGCCAGCTCAAGCGTTTCTTCAATGGAGCAATGTTGAACTCAGGGAGACCGACCCGGATGGGGTCCGGCAGCGGGACGTCATCTATATAAAACCATTCCGAGGTCCACTCCTCGGATGCTTCCTTTGGGGTTCCGGATAGGTATTCGGTCCTAGCGATGCGCCATATTTCGGCTCCGCCCACTTGGTATATGGACCCCTTTTGAGAACGGGGCACCAGGCAGAATAACCTCTTCCACAGCGCGAAATGAGTCTCAACGCCTAAAAATAGCTCGCAAAGGGCGACGAAACCCGCAATATGCAGTACGGAGGCGGGCGTGAGATTGTGCAGCTGGAGGCCGTAGAACTCTAGAAGCCCGCGGAGGAATAGATGAATTGGAAATCCCAGTCCCCTTATTAGATAGGGGACGAGGCACACCCGGTCTCCTTTAGAGGGATTGGGGGCGCTCTCTGCTTGCTCTCCACCGTTATAGGTGGCGAGTCCGGCTCGGACTGGGGCGACACTAGCTTGCTGTGCGGGATGGAGCACCTCTCCCAGTCTCCAGGTTTAGGGCTAGAAGGGCGAGAGGAGGAGCTGGGACGGCTAGCCATGTTGGAATGGACCTTTGCTGGAAGCACTCTGATGATAAGTCGCGGAAAGGAGAGGATGTGGTTTGGGCCTAAATCCCCATCCCGTTAAATAGGCAGCTCGTTTATACGGCTAGGGGTGTGGGTGTAAAAAATGCCCTGGCTTTTCGCATTCGTTTGACATGTGGAAGATGGCCATTATTGGGCATGGAAGCCGAGGAGCACTATATTACAAAAATCGGACATTATCCCTATAGGTAGACAAGATTTGGAGAAGAACCCGCCTTGCAATGCCGAACAATCTGCGCGCCGGACTCGTCGTCATTGAAGCCTGGTTCGGGGGCTACTGAGGGAGTCCTGGATTAGGGGGTGTTCGGATAGCCGGACTATACCTTCAGCCGGACTCCTGGACTATGAAGATAAAAGATTGAAGACTTCGTCCCGTGTCCGGATGGGACTTTCGTTGGCGTGGAAGGCAAGCTTGGCGATGTGGATATTCAAGATCTCCTACCATTGTAACCGACTCTATGTAACCCTAACCCTATCCGGTGTCTATATAAACCGGAGGGTTGTAGTCCGTAGGACAGAATCAACTCCATACACAACAATCATACCATAGGCTAGCTTCTAGAGTTTAGCCTCCTTGATCTCGTGGTAGATCTACTTTTGTACTACCCATATCATCAATATTAATCAAGCAGGAGTAGGGTTTTACCTCCATCGAGAGGGCCCGAACCTGGGTAAAACAAAGTGTCCCCTGTCTCCTGTTACCATCCGGCCTAGACGCACAGTTCGGGACCCCCTACCCGAGATCTACCAGTTTTGACACCGACAGTTATGTTGTGGGTCGGATGACCAAGAGTTGTCATGGCAAGCTCTACATCGACGATGCAGGCTGGGGCCCCGAGGCCGGCTCAATTGAGTATGGGTACCGGGTCCCCTTCGGTGGTATCCACGTCTTCATCTGCAAACCAGGCCCTGAGTCGGACATCTGCTCCAACATCATCGAGACGGCTCAGCGTGCACGACCCACCCCAGCTTAGCCGGCCGTAAGGCATGTCTTCATTGGGTTCACCCGTGGGGCTGAGTTGGAAGGCTCTGTCTCTGGCGGTGAGACAGAGATATGCTCTGATGATGAGTCCACGAGCGAGACCAATTCAATGTATCGGCTACCAGATGGAAGTCTTGGGGCTGTTCCGATGGCGACAGTATTCCGGACCCCCGTGAGCCGCCAAACAGGGTGGCGATCTTAATGGCTGGCACACAGCCGGTTCTTGGCTCGAGAGCCGCCGCGGCTATAACTTATGGTGCACCTGCGGTC
The DNA here is from genome assembly GCA_034509565.1 of Triticum monococcum. Lineage (NCBI taxonomy): Eukaryota > Viridiplantae > Streptophyta > Magnoliopsida > Poales > Poaceae > Triticum > Triticum monococcum. Next base: position 579,661,942 of record CM067847.1, read on the forward strand.
ACGGCAGCTGGGGTTGGCGGTTCAGCTCGCCCGCCGGTTCAAGTCTTAATAGATCTACTGGATGCTCTTGCGACTCTGATGGAGGTTGAGATAACCCCAGAAATTTAGGAGCAATAGAAGGTAGAAGTGGCTAAATTACGTGATGGAATAGCACAATCTAAGGCAGACTTGGTGGCAGAGAACGCTAGGATGGCCGTAGAACAAGCAGTTTTCGATGTCCAAGCACGGCGGATTCAAGCAGATTCATATCAACTTAGGGTAGACTAGAAATCCTCACACGAAGTCTTGAGGAGGAAGCACAGGAGTCGTTTTCCCTTGGTTTACGAGTCAAGGGACCTCTTCAACACCCCTGGAGCTGGGGCCAATAACCCGCCAGTGGTGAACCGGATAGTTGAACCGCCCGGCCAGCCATGTATGAACAGCACTCCGCCTCAGCGTGTGATGACGCCGTCGGGTCATTACTCCACCCCTCTGGACAACATGATTGTTGCAGCTACATGATTGGCGGCTCTGCCCGACGAGGGTGAAACTCCAGCAGCGGTTGGAAATCGAAGGGCCAGGGAGCTTCTTCAAACAGCTCTGGTGCAGCAGCAGGCTTATTCTTATAGCTGTGATCGGATTCATGAGACCCCTCGTCCAAGCCGGAGCTACAGAAGGCACATTGACTCGCCAGCGGTCTCAAGTACTGAACGACATCGTAACCAACCTCACAGACATGACCTGGCACGCAATGGAGCCAATGCACAGGATTTGGTGGACCAAGCCATAGCATGTCGGGAGGCTGAGCTGGTGGCTCAACTAGCGGCTCATCAGCACGCATCGGTTGACCCGATGGCTTCAATTCACACTACAAACAAAAGACACATCCGTGACATTTTGGGCCAAACGAATTTTTTTTCTGTCATACATATGACACTTCTATGACAATAATTGTGACAAAACCCGGTATCATCATAGATGTGGTGGGCCCCTACTTCCATGACAAAAAATCATGACAGAAAATGGGCTTTTCATCCTGGGCGGGCCGGAGACGCAGCTGCATGACATTCTTTGGGCCTTCCATGACGGAAAAAACCATGGTAGAAGCAAGGGGGAGTAAAATTTCGGGTAGTTCCCGGTTACAGTGGGAGGTCGGGGGCCGAGCGATGCACATTTCTCTTGTACACCGACGCGCGTGTGTGCGAGGCGTTGGCTCTAACTGAACCCGAGCGAGGCGTTGGGCTCTAACTGAACCTGAGCGATAGCAGTGCAGGCTACGCGTTACTGAACCCGAGCGATCGATCGATGGCTATTAACTGAACCCGATCGAGCGATTCCTTTGCTACTGCTGCTAACTGAAGCCGATCGATTGGATGAACAGTGAGCGTTGCGGAGGGGGGGGGGTTGGATGAACAGTGAGCGGTGGCATTGCCTCTAGATGAACAGGACCCCGTGGTGTGGAGGGCTGGATGAATAGTAGACAGTGGAGGGGTGCCCGTGGAGGGGTGGTTGAACAGGACCCCGTGGTGTGGAGGGCAGGATGAACAGTAGACGGTGGAGGGGTGGTTGAACAGTAGCCGGTGGAGTAGCGCGCGGTGGAGGCTGGATGAACAGGAGCCTGTGGAGGCTGGATGAGGTCGACGGTGGAGATGAACAGTATCCCGTGGAGTCCTGTTTTGTGGTACGCCACACCCCTCCCGATGAACAGGACCCCCGTTTCGGCCGTAGCGCTCCAACACAAGTTCGTTTCGTCCGTTTTGCAGTACGCCACACCCCTCCCGATCAACAGGACCCCCCGTTTCGACCGTAGGAGGTCCGTTTCCTCCGTTTTGAGGTACGCCAGACCCCTCCCGATCAACAGGACCCCATTCCGAACATAGGAGGTCCGTTTCATCCGTTGTGCGGTACGCCAGGCCTCGTTTCCATCGCCTGTTCCATCCAAGCCCTCCCGATGAACACGACCACGCATTCTGTTTCGACCAAGCCGGTTGGCTCCCATGCATTCCGTTGCCTCCCGATGAACACGACGCATTACGTTGCCTCCCCATGAATATGATGCAATCTATTGCCTCCCCATGAACACGACGACGACGCTGTTTCTCCGTTCCAACCCAGCCATGTACACGAGCCCTGGTCATATGTATGCGCGCGTAGGCATTCAAGACCCCTCCCGTATATACACATACATGGTCTATTTTCTTTCTTGCACCCTGGTCGGTGTGCGTACGTGTACATGCTATGTGCGCGCCTCTACTACGACACGTACGCGCCTCTACTACGACACGTGCGCGCCTCTACATCGACCAGTATATATGTACGTACACGTTCGCGAACAGAATGACAATGCTACATACGCTTTGACCAGGTGGGTCCCGACTGTCAGGCACTTCATTGCCTACGAAGATGTAGCTGGTGGGTCCCAGCAGTTACGGGGGCGAATTGTTTTTTTCGGACGCACTTCCTTGCGTGCGAAGATGTAGCTAGTGGGTCCTAGTAGTCAGGGGCAAACGTTTTTTTGGTGAAATACAGTGGCCCGTCTGGTGGGTCCTAGCTGTCAGGTGGAGGAATAATTATTTTCCGCATAATAAGGAGGCACATCCTGATGCGGCCGTCGACCCAGCAGTCAGCCTCCCCACGTGTAGTCCATGTCCGATGGAAGTCATTCCTTGACCACGTTGACCATGCCGCGCCGAGAGCACCATTGCGGTGGACGACGGCGAGGCCTAGGAAGGGGACGACGGGGAGCCGGGGAAGACGCAGCACTGGAAGCCCGCGTGGAGAGGAGTACTAGAGTTCACTGGTTTGGCTGTGGTGTGAGGCTGCCATCGCCGCAGGGCCTGGCTAGCGGTGGGAATAGTTGGGGGCGGTGAGGCCTCCGTGGCAGCACAGCCAGCCACGGGAGGCAGGAGCATGCGGCACGACCGGCGCTGCTTTGGGCGGCTGGAGCAAGAAGACCCGAGGTTGAAGAAGCACTACGGTCGGTGGATGGACATCGTACGGTCACTGGAGCTATAATCGTTCATATTGACTAAAGTTGACAAAGGCCCTCATCCCAGTCAACTTAGTAGGCCCACAAGTCAGCCTCCCACCATGGTGGGTCCCAGGTAGCAGGGGGAGTATTCATTTTTTGTGCGTAATAAGGAGGCACTTCCGGTGGGTCCGAGCTGACACCGGGGGGAACGTTTTTTTCGCGAAATACGCTGGCTCGTCCGGTGGGTCCCAGCAGTCAGGGGGGAAACATTTTTTTTCGCGAAATAGGTGGCCCGTCCGGTGGGTCCCTGCTGTTAGGTGGAGGAATAATTATTTTGCGCGTAATAAGGAGGCACTTACTTGCGGCCGCCTGGACCCAGCTGTCAGCCTCTCCACGTACAGTACTCTTCCAATGGAAGTCGGTCGGTGACCATGTTGACCACGCCGCGCCGAGAGCACCAGGGCGGTGGTCTGGACGACGGCGAGGCCTAGGAAGGGGACGACGCGGAGCCAGGGAAGACGCAGCAGTGGAAGCCCGCGCAGAGAGGAGTATGAGGGTTCACTGGTTCGGCTGCGGTGTGAGGCTGCCGTCGCCGCAGAATAACAGGGGGTGTGGGTGAGTAGAGGGATGGCATGGCCAGCGGTGGGAGTAGTACGGGGCGGTGAGGCCTCCGCGGCATCACAGCCGGCCACGGGAGGCAGGAGCACGCGACATGACTGGCGCTGCTTTGGGCGGCTGGAGCAAGAAGACCAAAGGTTGAAGAAGCACTACGGTCATTGGATGGACATCGTACGATCAGTGCAGCTAGAATCGTTTATACTGACTAAGTTGACAAAGCCCTTGGTACGCGCCAACTTAGTAGGCCCACAACTCGGGTTTGGCAGAGAACATATAGCCCATTTGCGATTTGTAAGAATGTACAACCCATTTTTTAATTCTAATGGAATTTACTACAGCCCATTTACAGTTTGTTAAAAGTACAGCCCAATTTCTAGCTAGGACAACGATTAATAATTTCAAACAACCGCTCAAAACAGAATTCAAAAAAAAATTCCCACATTTTGGTGGGATCCGAAATTTCTAGTCAGGTCAAATATAATTTCAAAATAAAGTTGTATTACGTTAAAATCCAACGAAATATTGCGCGCGCAACGAGTAATGAAATTAAAATTTTCAAATTCCGAAAATAATATATTTTTCAAACTAATTACGTGTTTGGTGCATAGTAACTGTCCAGTTATTATAATTACATCCAATTTATTATTTCTTAAAGTCCATTTTCTTGTTAAGCCTAATGCATACCTCCTAGGAAAGTTTGCAGCCCAGTGGGGCGGAGAATAACAAGTTGTCTCGGATATTGTGTACAACTGTCAGCCTAGTTGCATTGCTGATGTTGAAAAAAGGCATGTGTAGTATAGTACAACCTAACATGGTTACTCAGCCCACATTTAGCGAAGCCGGAAATGCCCAAACAAGACTTCTGTACAACTTTTTGAAGTAACCGAGCTCAATTAATAACTTAAGAAAAAAGTTAGATTATAGTGGAACCTAATTAAAAGTTGTCACGAGCAAATAAATAATTCAACGGGTCCCACTTGTGCGTGTGTGTGTGTGTGTGATAGAGAGAGAGGGACCCATCGATCGATGCTCGTAAATACATCTTTCAGCCATATGCATTGCTCATGCTCAGTAAAAACTTATATAGTTGACACAATCATATAGAACATCATAGCACACTGAACTTGCATACAAAAATTTCAGGCAGGCGGCACAATCAGGATGGAAGCAGTGGATCGCTACGGGAAGGGCTATGTTGAAACCAACGAAGTCGTACATAACGGTTCATCGTCTTTATCAATGATGGGGAAATATCTTGAATGTTGTGCAAAGAAAATAGACAGACAACATAATAAGTTCTGCTAGCACATTAAGTTGACGTACATCCCTTTCTAGAAAATGTTCAGGTACACAATTAGAACAGGTCACAATCAAATGTACTCGCATATTAGTGCTTCACACCCATAGCTCAGATTTAACTAGTATCTCACAAGATTCAGTTGTTACCTCAAATTAGAGCACATCCAGGCAGCCAGCCCTGCCTCTTCTCCCAAAGAAGCAATGGCCTCTGCCGCGCGATGGAGTAGGCCCTGTGCCATCCATCATTCCGAGGAACACAAGGAGAGTCTGACGTTGACTCCTGTAATGGACGTCGTCGACGGACCTTGGCACCAGCGGCGGCGGCAGGTGTCGGTGGCAAAACCGGCGGATCTCGGGTAGGGGGTCCCGAACTGTGCGTCTAAGGAGGATGGTAACAGGAGGCAGGGGACACAATGTTTTACCCAGGTTCGGGCCCTCTTGATGGAGGTAAAATCCTACGTCCTGCTTGATTAATATTGAAGATATGGGTAGTACAAGAGTAGATCTACCATGAGATCGGAGAGGCTAAACCCTAGAAGCTAGCCTATGGTATGATTGTATGCTGTCCTACGGACTAAAAACCTCCGGTTTATATAGACACCGGAGAGGTTAGGGTTACACAAGGTCGGTTACGAAGGAGGAGATATACATATCTGTATTTCCTAGCTTGCCTTCCATGCCAAGTAGAGTCCCATCTAGACACGAGATGAAGTCTTCAATCTTGTATCTTCATAATCCAATAGTCCGGCCAAAGGATATAGTCCCGCTGTCCGGAGGCCCCCTAATCCAGGACTCCCTCAGTAGCCCCCGAACCAGGCTTCAATGACGACGAGTCCTGCGCGCAGTATTGTCTTCGGCATTGCAAGGCGAGTTCTTCTCCAATTTCCAAGTGTTTGTAAATAGTATCCGTCCCCATAAATGTTGATCCTCTTGGCTTCTGCGCCCAATAAGAACAATTTCTCCAACGAATACGAGGCGCCGGGGCATTTTTACATTCACCCCCCTAGCCAGATAAATAAATTGTCTATTAATGGGATTGGGATTCTTAGATCCGTTCCACACCATCCTCTCCTTAGCGAGAATCCATCAGAGCGCGTTTTGGAAAGATCCATTCCAGCATGGCCAACCTCCGCAGCTCCTCCTCCCGCCCCGTTGCCTTAAGCTTGGCGATTGGGAGAGGTGTTCAGTTCCACATAGTCGATTGGTCGAACTGCAGACCAAAGGATTTCTTCCTCCGGCATACATGGTGCCCGTTCGAGCCGGGCTCGCCACCTACAATGGCGGGGAGCAAGCGGAGAACTTTCCCTGTCCCTCCATGGGGGAACGGGTTTGCCTTGTTCCTTACTTACTAAGGGGACTCGGATTTCCAATTCACCCATTCCTCCGCGGACTCCTGGACTTCTACAACCTCCAACTACACAATCTCACCCCTGCCTCCATCCTACACATCGCCGTCTATGTTGCTCTCTGCGAGTTGTTCCTGGGCTGTGAGGCTCACTTCAAGCTATGGAAAAGGCTACTTTGCCTCGCCCCTCGCACAAAGAGGGAATCACTTTATCAAGTGGGCGGAGACGAAGTATGGCGCATCGCCGATACCGGATATCTGTCCGGTACCCCAATGAAGCCGTCCGAAGAGTGGCCTTCAGAATGATTTTATATGGAGGACATTCCCCTTCCGGACCCTATTCGACATGGTCTTCCTGAGTTCAACAATGCTCCTCTGAAGAAGCGCCGAAGTTGGCGCCCGCAGAGCCCCCAGATGGAAGATGATAGAGAAGTCCTCTATCTGATGAACCGGATTAAGGCACTCGCTTAGTCAGGTTTGACAATAACCAAAGTTATGTCGATTTGCAAAATGCGGGGAGTGCAACCACTTCAATATCGTGGGCATCTCTTATGGTGTTTCAACAGGGAGGATGACGCCACCCGCTACGGGCGTAAGGGTCCGGGTGATGCTGCCGCATTAGCCAAAATGCTGTCCGAACTGTTCAAGGGAGAGGAGGAGGAGTTCACCCGCATCAAGCCACGGGACGGATTCTCCATGTACAATCCTCCAAGCTGGGTAAGATATATCCCCTTACTTCCATCTTCCCGTGTTTTTCATTGTAAGTATTCACCTTGCCAATTTACGGCAGGAATTGCGAAAGGCCATAAAGGAGGTCTGCAGCCCTTCTCCACAACCAGAGGACCTAGACTGGGCCCTCGACTCTGGACTTGAAGAAGATCCGGTTATATCCGTGGAGCCGATAAACTGGCAGTTCTATCAGTTAAGCTGCGACGACGCCATGGTGGCCATTACGGCCGACTATCCCGGACTGCTCCCTACATTGCACGTAAGAAAAACGGTAAAGTCCCAACTCAAAAAAGTAGGATCCCCTTTTAGGCACTTCCCCCACCATATTCACATGGCCTTTTTACAGGGAAGGCATTCAGGATGCCTTGCGGCAACACGCCAACAGGAGGCGTCGAGGCCATGTAGGCCAAAAAGGAAGGCGGCTAGGATGGATACGCTAGCACAAAGGTACAACAAACCCTGCTCCGTGGTTGTCGTCTTTCTCAAAATATAATGACGCCCGTGTTTCTTTAAGAGAATAAACGCTCGCCGGAATATGTCCGGCGATGTCACCGATCACGCTTCCACCAGCCAGGCACCAGGACCGGACACGGAGGCAGAAGCCGATATGGGGCAGGCGCCGGATAATCCCCCTACAGAGGATGAGGATAGGTTATCTGCTACAAACTCAGAAGTGGAAAGCGCCATGAATCATAGGCACCGCCGGGCCGTACTCCGTGACGCTTGTTTCTCACCAGAGGCGTTTGATGCCTTCAATTCTAGAGAGGCGTACCTCCGAGAAGCTCAAGATGGTCTAGCCAGAGCCACGGATCAGTATGTAAAGGATGTACGGGTGAGTGAATCTGACGATTTGTATGTATTAGTAGCCCCCGAGACATGGAATAATTAGCAGAACTAATTTAAGGATCATCTTTATTGTGCAGGTTCTTACAGAGAACAATACTAGGCTATCCCAGGAGCTGGAGGAATGCAAGACCCAACTACGGGCCGCCGTTGCCGCATTGCAGGAACAGAAAAAACCTCCCGCTGGTAATATTTTAAAGAATGATGGTTACCATATAGTGCGCGACGTGGCTGCAGATCTAACAATAGATTTTGCAGATGAATCCGGAGAAAATCTAGGGGACCAGCATGTTATGCGGCAGCTAGAAGCTGGCAAACGCGTGCTGACTGAGGTTAGGTGGGAGAAAAACAATCTCCAAGACGCCAATATAAGGCTGAACGTGGAACTAAAAGACGTTCGGGGCCAACTTGCAGACTCCGAAAAGGAGAATAAGAGGCTTCGACGCGGCATTTTTAGTAAGTGCTTGAACAAATCCTTTAAAGGTATTCGGCGAAGAAGCCGACTAACAGCGTTACGTCTGTAGGTATGCTGACTGGTCGGCCCGCGGAGGAAATTCCTGGGTCTGCGGGTGATCTTCTGTCCGAGCTGTCACATTTGCACGAACAAGTTCGACAGGTGATGCAGGGTGTTGCCCAGGCCTTGTGGCCGTCTGTCTCCCTGCCAGAGGGTGTTGTGGAGCTTGCGGAGAAGCTCAAAGGAGCGTGGCGGCGATTCCGATTATGGAAGATATCAGCTTGCCGACATGGTGCCAGAGAAGCCTGGGCCATGGTGAAGACGCAGTATACCAAAACAGACCCAAATCACATGGCCGAGGTCGGACCTGTGGGGCCCGACAGGAAAGAGATTCCCGTTAGCTTAGTTTATGGGCAAGTAGAATTAGCCACAAAGTATTCCCAATAGGATTGTAAGCTAGACCGCCTGTCGGATGGTATAGAAGAAGAATTTAGTCAGTCTGCATGACTATGTAGTTGAAGTGACATGTATAATGCCTTCTAGCCGGATTGTAGATCATTTGTCATTGCGGACCTTTTCGCTTCAGCCTCTGGGCCCAATAGTCCGGAGTGTATCCGAATACCCGCTCAGTTATATAAGAACCGGGGTATGCGTGGAGACTAGGCATAGGGGTCATTAGTGCTTTATCAGACAAGTGGCCAACTACTTATGTTATATTGCATGGGTAGTAAGAAACATCTTCCAGGGAGAATAATTCCGTTAAGGGTTCCTTTCCCTGGGCAAGCATGCCCTAAAGTGCATGTCCGGACTGCGATGAGAAACGCAGGAAAAACATCTGGGGGCAGATATGAAAAATAAGAGTCATCTTTTGTTCACCGACCAAATATTCCCTTAAGAACGCTAGCTTTCGGCTTCACCCAGTCTGAGGTACACATCCGGTTGACCCGGCAGTAACAATCGCAGAGGTGCTCCCCTTATGCCCTAGCCGAATTAACGGGAACGTAGGGCATAAATACAAGAGCCAGGCAACCCAGCTTGGCCAAAACTTAAGTCATATCGATGCATATAATGCTGAAAAAAGGTACATGTGGAAGTATAACACATGTGTTGGGCATGAAGCCCGAATAAATAAATTAAGCTTCTGTGAAAGAAGCCCCCAGGTATGAAGAGTGTGGCTAGCGCATCCGTAATGTGCAAGCAAGGCACACGGTGACCCTTGAAGGCCTAGAGAAATAAGAAAAGAAAGAAAGAAAGGAAAACAAGACAGATAATGTATTTGTGAAAAAAGGACAAAGGGAGGGGACTAACATAGAGTCCGATGCTAGGCCTAGAATCTTCGGAGCCTGGCCGTGTTCCATGGGTTCAGCTCGAGTCGACTAGTCAATGCATCCCGCAGTCAGTACGCTCCACCGGTCAGAACTTGGTCGATAATGAAGGGACCTTCCCATTTGGGCTCGAGCTTGTTCTTTTTCTTATCCGGCAGGCGTAGAACTAGTTCGCCAATGTTATAAGTTTTGGCCCGTACTTCTCTGCTTTGGTATCTGTGAGCCTGTTGCTGATAAAATGCGGAACGGGCTTTGGCTACATCGCGCTCCTCCTCCAAGGTGTCCATACTGTCCTGCCGATCGAGCTCGGCTTCTCTTTCTTCATACATGCGCACTCTAGGTGAGTCATGAATTATGTCACAGGGAAAGACTACCTCTGCGCCATACACCATAAAGAAGGGTGTATATCCGGTACTACGATTCAGCATGGTCTGCAGCCCCTAGAGTTTGGAGTCGAGCTCCTCTACCCAGTGTGTGTTAGACTCCATTAAGGAACGCACTAATATAGGTTTAATGCCGCTCATTATAAGACCGTTTGCTCGCTCGACTTGACCGTTGGTTTGTGGGTGATAGAGTGAGGCATAATCGAGCTTGATGCCCATTTTGCCGCACCAGAGTTTTACCTTGTCGGCCATGAAGTTCGTGCCGTTATTAGTGATGATGCTGTGGGGGATGCTGTAACGGTGTACAACCCCGGATATCAAATCTATCATCGGTCTGGATTCGGCTGTTTTAACCTGTTTGGCCTCTATCCATTTGGTGAATTTATCCACCATGACGAATAAGTATTTTTTCTTGTGGGTTCCCCCTTTACACTAGTAGAAAACAGGGCTTTGGTCCAGGCCGGCTCAGCCCATTAGTCCCGGTTCAGTCCAGAACCGGGACTAATGTGGGCATTGGTCCCGGTTCGTGAGCCTAGGGGGCCGGCCGGGCCACGTGGGCCATTGGTCCCGGTTCATCTGGACCTTTTGGTCCCGGTTGGTGGGATGAACCGGGACCAATGGGCCTCGCTCCTGCCCACCACCATTGGTCCCGGTTGGTGGCTTAAACCAGGACCAAAGGCTCCCCGTTAGTCCCGGCTCATGCCACCAACCGAGACCAATGAGGTGCCTATATATACCCCTCGCTCGCGAGCAGAGCACCCTAGTGCTCTGTTTTTCTCTGGCCGAGGGGGAGAGGGCTTGGTGGTGCTCTAGCTCACCTCCTATGCACACAAGGTGTTCGATGGAATGCCCGAGCTACACTACTTAAGCTTTCTCCTCTCCAAGCTCGACCTCCAAGCTCCATTTTCAATAATATTTGTCTAGGTTTAGCGGTCCGTCACGCCCCGTCCCTGTTTTCACCACCGTCGATCACCCGCGCCGAGCTCATCACCGGCACCACCGTGGTGAGCCTCTAGGAAAGGGGAGTCCTACTCCTACTAGGAGGAGGACTCCTGCTCTCCTGGCGCGCCTCAAGGACCGGCCGGCCTCCCCCCTTGCTCCTTTATATACAGGGCAGGGGGCACCCTAGAACACACAAGTTGATCATTGATCTCTTAGCCGTGTGCGGTGCCCCCCTCCACCATAATCCACCTCGGTCATATCATCGTAGTGCTTAGGCGAAGCCCTGCAACGGTAGCTTCATCATCACCGTCATCACTCCGTCGTGCTGACGAAACTGTCCCTCAACACTCAGCTGGATCGAGAGTTCGTGGGACATCATCGAGACGAACGTGTGTAGATCACGGAGGTGCCGTACTTTCGGTACTAGGATCAGTTGGATCTTGAAGACTTACGACCACATCAATTGTGTTGTCATAACGCTTCCGCTTACGGTCTACGAGGGTATATGGATAACACTCTTCCCACTCGTTGCTATGCATCACCTAGATAGATCTTGCGTGTGCGTAGGATTTTTTTTTGAAATTAATGCATTCCCCAATAGTGGCATCCGAGCCAGGTATATTCGTAGATTTTATATGCACGAGTAGAACACAAAGGAGTTGTAGGCATGGGTATATACATATTACTTGCCATTAGTAGTTGATTCTTGATTCAGTTGTATTGTTGGATGAAGCGGCGCAGACTGACATTACGCGTACTCTTACGCGAGACTGGTTCTACCAACGTGCTTCGCACATAGGTGGCTGGTGGGTGTCAGTTTCTCCATCTTTACTTGAATCGGATTCAATGAACAGGGTTCTTTCTGAAGATCAAAAAGCAATCACTATACTACGTTGTGGTTTTTGATGCATAGGTAAGAATGCTTCTTGCTCAGCCCGTAGCAGCCACGTAAAACTTGCAACAACAAAGTAGAGGACGTCTAACTTGTTTTTGCAAGGCATGTTGTGATGTGATATGGTCAAGACATGATGAGATACAAATTGTTGTATGAGATGATCATGTTTTGTTAAAGTTATCGGCAACTGGCAGGGGCCTTATGGCTGTGTCTTTATTGCATAAGATGCAAGCACCATATAATTCCTTTACTTTATCGCTATGCGATAGCAATAGTTGCAAAAGCAATAATTGGCGAGACGACCATGTGACGACACGTTGATAAAGATCAAGATGATGGATATCATCGTGTCATGCCGGTGACGATGGAGATCATGACGGTACTTTGGAGATGAAGATCAAAGGCACAAGATGATGATGGCCATATCATGTCACATATTTTGATTGCATGTGATGTTTATCTTTTATACATCTTATTTTGCTCAGTACAACGGTAGCTTTATAAGATGACCCCTTCCTAAAATTTCAAGGTATAAGTGTTCTCCCTAAGTATACACCGTTGCGATAGTTCTTCGTGCTGAGACACCATGTGATGATCAGGTGTGATAAGCTCTACGTTCACATACAACGGGTGCAAGCGAGTTTTGCACATGCAGAATAATCGGGTTAAACCTGACGAGCCTAGCATATTCAGATATGGCCTCGGACACTGAGACCAAAAGGTTGAGCGTGAATCATATAGTAGATATGATCAACATAGTGATGTTCACCATTGAAAACTTCTCCATCTCACATGATGATCGGACATGGTTTTGTTGATATGGATCACATGATCACTTAGATGATTAGAGGGATGTCTATCTAAGTGGGAGTTCTTAAGTAATATGATTAATTGAACTTTAATTTATCATGAACTTAGTCCTGGTAGTATTTGCATAGCAATGTTGTAGATCAATAGCTCGTGACGTAGCTCCCCATTTTTTTCATATGTTCCTAGAGAAAAACCATGTTGAAAGATGATAGTAGCAATGATGCGGACTGGGTCCATGGTCTGAGAATTATCCTCATTACTGCACAAAAGAATTATGTCCCTGATGCACCGCTAGGTGACGGACCTATTGCAGGAGCAGAGGTAGACGTTATGAACGTTTGGCAAGCTCGGTATGATGACTACTTGATAGTTTAGTGCGCCATGCTTTATGGCTTAGAACCGGGACTTCAAAAATAATTTGAACAGCCACGGAGCATATAATATGTTCCAAGAGTTGAAATTAGTATTTCATACTCATGCCCGTGTCAAGAGGTATGAGACATCTGACAGTACTTTGCCTACAAGATGGAGGAGAATAGCTCAACCAGTGAGCATGTGCTCAGATTGTCTAGGTACTGATAACCCACAAATATAGGGGATCACAACAGTTTTTGAGGGTAGAGTATTCAACCCAAATTTATTGATTCGACACAAGGGGAGCCAAAGAATATTCTCAAGTATTAACAGTTGAGTTGTCAATTCAACTGCAACAGAAAGACTTAATATCTGCAGCAAGGTATTTAGTAGCAAAGTAATATGGAAGTAACGGTAATGGTCGCAAAAGTAACAATATTGGTTTTGTATTGATTGTAACAGTGGCAACGGAAAAGTAACTAAGCAAAGATCAATATGTGAAAAGCTCATATGCATTGTATCAGTGATGGATAATTATGTCAGATGCGATTCCTCATGCAACAGTTATAACATAGGGTGACCTAAAACTAGCTCCAGTTCATCAATGTAATGTAGGCATGTATTCCGAATATAGTCATGCGTGCTTATGGAAAAGAACTTGCATGACATCTTTTGTCCTACCCTCCCATGGCATCAGGGTCCTATTGGAAACTAATGGATATTAAGGCCTGCTTTTAATAGAGTACCGGGCCAAAGCATTAACACTTAGTGAATACATGAACTCCTCAAACTACGGTTATCACCGGGAGTGGTCCCGATTATTGTCACTTCAGGGTTACCGGATCATAACACATAGTAGGTGACTATTGACTTGCAAAATAGGATCAAGAACTCATATATATTCATGAAAACATAATTGGTTCAGATCTGAAATCATGGCACTCGGGCCCTAGTGACAAGCATTAAGACTAGCAAAGTCATAGCAACATCAATCTCGGAACATAATGGATACTAGGGATCAAACCCTAACAAAACTAACTTGATTACATGATAAATCTCATCCAACCCATCACCGTCCAGCAAGCCTATGATGGAATTACTCACGCACGGTGGTGAGCATCATGAAATTGGTGATGGAGGAAGGTTGATGATGATGATGGCGACGGATTCCCCTCTTCGGGGCCCCGAACGGACTCCAGATCAGCCCTCCCGGGAGAGATTAGGGCTTGGCGGCGGCTCCGTATCATGAAATGTGATGAATCCTTCTCCCTCATTTTTTTCTCCCTGAACGTGAATATATAGTGTTGGAGTTGAGGTCGATAGAGCCTCAGGGGGCCCATGAGATAGGGGGCGCGCCCCCACCCTCATGGACAGGGTGTGGGCCCCCCTGACATTGATTCTTTCACCAATATTTTTTATATATTCCAAAAATATTCTCCATGAAGTTTCAGGTTATCCCGAGAACTTTTGTTTCTGCACAAAAATAACACCATGGCAATTCTGCTGAAAACAGCGTTAGTCCGGGTTAGTTCCAATCAAATCATGCAAGTTAGGGTCCAAAACAAGGTCAAAAGTGTTTGGAAAAGTAGATACGATGGAGACGTATCAACTCCCCAAGCTTAAACCTTTACTTGTCCTCAAGTAATTCAGTTGACAAACTGAAAGTGATAAAAGAAAAACTTTTACAAACTCTGTTTGATCTTGTTGTTGTAAATATGTAGAGCCAGCATTCAAGTTTCCGGCAAAGATTTTCAATTAACCATATTCACAATAACATTTAGGTCTCATGTTTACTCATATCAATGGCATAATCAACTAGCGAGCAATAATAATAAATCTCAGATGACAACACTTTCTCAAAACAATCATAATATGATATAGCAAGATGGTATCTCGCTAGCCCTTTCTGAGACCGCAAAACATAAATGCAGAGCACCTTTGAAGATGAAGGTGTGACTAAACATTGTAATTCAAGGTAAAAGAGCTCCAGTCACAGTCATACTCAATGTAAACTAATAGTGATGCATGCAAATGATATCGGTGCTCTCCAACTAGTGCTTTTTAATAAGAGGATGATGACTCAACATAAAAGTAAATAGATAGGCCCTTCGCAAAGGGAAGCAGGGATTTGTAGAGGTGCCAGAGCTCGATTTTTGAAACAGAGATGGATAATATTTTGAGGGTATACTTTTATTGTCAACATAACAACCGAGAGATCTCGATATCTTCCATGCTACACACATTATAGGCGGTTCCCCAATAGAATGGTAAAGTTTATACTCCCCTACCACCAACAAACATCAATCCATGGCTTGTCTGAAACAACAGGTGCCTCCAACTATCAACTATCCTGGGGGAGTTTTGTTTGCAATTATTTTAATTTGGTTTGAGCATGGGACTGGGCATCCCGGTTACCGGCCATATTCTCATGAGTGAGGAGCGGAGTCCACTCCTCTTGAGAATAACCCGCCTAGCATGGAAGATATAGACAACCCTAGTTGATACATGAGCTATTCGAGCATACAAAACACAATTTCATTTGAAGGTTTGGAGTTTGGAACATACAAATTTAATTGGAACGACAGGTAGATACCGTATATAGGAAGGTATGGTGGACTCATATGGAATAACGTTTGTGGTTTATGGGAATGGATGCACAAGCAGTATGCCCGCTTAGTACAAGTGAAGGCTAGAAAGAGACTGGGAAGCGACCAGCTAGAGAGCGACAACAGTCATGAACATGCATTAAAATTAATCAACACTACGTGCAAGCATGAGTAGGATATAATTCACCATGAACATAAATATCATGGAGGCTATGTTGATTTTGTTTCAACTGCATGCGTGAACATATGCCAAGTCAAGCCACTCGAATAATTCAAAGGAGGATACCACCCTATCATACCACATCACAACCATTTTAATAGCATGTTGGCACGCAAGGTAAACCATTGTAAACTCCTAGCTAATTAAGCATGGCATGAGCAACTATAATCTCTAATTGTCATTGCAAACATGTTTCATTCATAATAGGTTGAATCAGGAATGATGAACTAATCATATTTACAAATACAAGATATTTCGAGTTCATACCAGCTTATCAGTTCATCATATATCGTCATTATTGCCTTTCACTTGCACGACCGAACGGTGTGGATAATAATAATAGTGCATGTGCATTGGACTAAGCTGGAATCTGCAAGCATTCAATACAAGGGAGAAGACAAGGTAATATGGGCTCTTTGTTAGATCAACAATAATGCATATAAGAGACACTCAACATTTTCATCATGGTCTTCTCCTCTCGACCCCCAAAGAAAAGAAAAGAAACAAAACTATTTAAATGGGAAAGCTCCCAACAAGCAAAAGAAGAACGAGAAATCTTTTGGGGTTTTCTTTTTAATTGCTACTACTGCAGGCATGGAAAGTAAAATAGCTAAAAGCTACAACTAATTTTTTAGTTTTTCTTAAGGTTATTCAAAAACACAAGAAGGATGCTAGAAAAGAAAAATAAACTAGCATGGATAGTACAATGAAAAAGTATGAGCATCGACAACTGGTATGAGTGTGTGAACATGAATGTAATGTTGGTGAGAAATACATACTCCCCCAAGCTTAGGCTTTTGGCCTAAGTTGGTCTATGGCCACGGCTGAAAGCCGCCCTCTCCGGTGTACGGAGGAGTGTCCTCTGGGTGTCACTGGTTGGCAATCTCCGCCGGATCCCACTGATAAACAGACTGACGGTAAGGATCAAGTGGTGGCTCTGGCTCTGGCTCTGGAGCTGATGTCAGGCCCCAATATGCATGAACGGCTTGTGGCAAAACAAGGTACGTGCCTGAAAATATGTTAAACAAAGAGGGAGCAGGCAAGGTAATAATCTCAAAGTAATTTTTATGAAATATCAATCTATATTTAAGCATCTTCTTCTTATCCTTAACAATAATATCATGTGCTACGATACTCTTATAATCTAGAAAAATAGGAGGCAGCAACTTTTCCTCTTTCTCATAATGCCTAATAGGTATGTTAAAGTGTGCAGCAAGGTGCGAGGCAAAGATGCCTCCAAAGACGGGAACCTTTGTATGGTTCAGATTTAACCGTTTAGCAACAATAGTGCCTAAACTGAAAGTGGTATCACGAAACAAAGCATGGCGCAAAACAACAATTTTAGGGGCACTAAGATTTCCACTATTCCTGCGACCAATTAAGCATCTACTAGCAAATATTGCAAAGTAACATAGAATAGGAAAATGTATGCTAGTAATTCTTGCATCGGAAACCTTCCTTGTTTCCCCTACAGAAATCATAACAATAAACCCCTTCACCACATTACGATGTGGTTCCTCTATGCTACCCGCAAAGGGTATCTTACAGACCCGACAAAACTCATATAGTGACATCTCCTTAACCTCATCATATAAATGAAATTCCACTGAAGGTGGTGATTTCTTACCATGAAAGTAAAAAATTTGCACGAAAATATTTGTGAGGAGGAGATACTGTTCGCGCTGGTTGCGGAGGAAGTCGACGAGGCCTGCATTCTCAGCCAAATAATAAAAGTCCTCATAAATCCCGGCTGCTCTAAAGAACTCATCACAAGGCCATTCGCACGGTCGAACCACCACAGTGTGAGGGAGATTATATTTGGGCTTCTTATTCTCCTCACTTCGCTTATCCTTCGAGCTTCGGCTCGAAGAGCCCCTCAACAATATCATCATCATTTTATTTCTCTGAAAAATTTCTGAAATTTTTAGTGACTCAAAATAAAAGTGAATCAAACCCAACAAGATTGATAGCAACTACTCCCACAAGTGCCTAGAGGCCATATCATGCATTAAAACTACTTTTGACCACATAAATTTGACATGCAAGCTCAAGAACATGGTCACCTAAGAAGCAAAATTTTGCAATAAATAAAGCACTAGAACAAAAACTAATTGGACCATTGGAGGAGTCACATAGCAAAGAACAATCCGCCAAAGCCGTTTTGTGAATGGAGCTTTGAGCTAGCAGATCGAAAATGGTAGCAAGATGAGCTAGAACTCGGGTTTGAGCTGGTGGAGGATTTTTTTTTGGAGGAAGAAGAAGTGTGTGGGAGCAAGAATAAGTGGAAGGGCCCATGTGGGGTCCACAAGGCAGGGGGCGCGCCCTTGACCCTCGTGGCCAGGTGGTGGGTCCCCCTGGTGTGTTCTCTGCCAATAATTCTTAAATATTCTAGAAAAAATCATATAAAATTTTCAAGACATTTGGAGAACTTTTATTTTTGGGTATTTTTTATAGTAAGGATAATTCAGAAAACAGATAGAAAATACTATTTCTGCTTATTTAATCTAAATAACAGAAAGTAAAAAGGAGGGTACTGAGAGTTGTGCTTTCTGACTTCATCCATCTCATGCCCATCAAAAGGAATCCACTAACAAGGTTGATCAAGTCTTGTTAACAAACTCTTTCCGAATAACATGAAACCGGAGATTTTTTGAATAACACTAGGTTACCTCAACGCGGATATGCACATCCCCAACAATAAGAATATCATATTTCTTCTTGACAGTAGGAAGAGGAAATTCAAAACCTCCAATAGTAATCGTTGAAGTTTTTCCAATAGAATTAATACTGTGGACTTGAGGTTGTTTCCTCGGAAAGTGTACCGTATGCTCATTACCATTAACATGAAAAGTGACATTACCTTTGTTGCAATCAATAACAGCCCCTGCAGTATTCAAAAAGGGTCTACCAAGGATAATTGACATACTATCATTGTCGGGAATATCAAGAATAACAAAGTCTGTTAAAATAGTAACGTTTGCAACCACAACAAGCACATCCTCACAAATACCGACAGGTATAGCAGTTGATTTATCAGCCATTTGCAAAGATATTTCAGTAGGTGTCAACTTATTCAAATCAAGTCTATGATATATAGAGAGAGGCATAACATTAACACCGGCTCCAAGATCACATAAAGCAGTTTTAACATAGTTTCTTTTAATAGAGCATATTATAGTTGGTACTCCTGGATCTCCTAGTTTCTTAGGTATTCCACCCTTAAAAGTATAATTAGAAAGCATGGTGGAAATTTCAGCTTCCGGTATCTTTCTTTTATTTGTGACAATATCTTTCAAGTACTTAGCATAAGGATTCATTTTAAGCATATCAGTCAAACACATACGCAAAAATATAGGTCTAATCATTTCAGCAAAGCACTCAAAATCCTCATCACCCTTTTTCTTGGATGGTTTACGCGGAAAAGGCATGGGTTTTTGAACGCATGGTTCTCTTTCTTTACCGTGCTTCCTAGCAACAAAGTCTCTCTTATCATAATGTTGATTTTTTGGTTGTGGGTTATCAAGATCAACAGCAGGTTCAATCTCTACATCATTGTTATTGCTAGGTTGAGCATCAACATGAACATCATCATTAACATTATCACTAGGTTCATGTTCATTACCAGATTGTGTTTCAGCATCAGAAATAGAAATATCATTGGGATTCTCAGGTATGTCAACAACAGGTTCACTAGAAGCATGCAAAGTCTTATCATTTTTCTTTTCCTTCTTCTTAGAAGAACTAGGTGCATCAACATTAGTTCTCTGAGAATCTTCTCAATTCTCTTAGGGTGGCCCTCAGGATACAAAGGTTCCTGAGTCATTTTACCCTCTCTAGTCATAACTCTACCAACATTATCATTTTTCTTATTATTTAATTCATTGAGCAAATCATTCTGAGCTTTAAGTACTTGTTCTACTTGAGTCGTAACCATAGAAGCATGTTTACTAATAATTTTAAGTTCACCTTTAACTCTAGACATATAATCACTCAAGTGTTCAATCATATAAGAATTACATTTCAATTGTCTACCAACATAAGCATTGAAGTTTTCTTGTTTAACAATAAAATTATCAAACTCATCTAAGCATTGTCTAGCAGACTTATAATGAGGAATATCACCTTCATCAAATCTATAGAGAGAATTTACCTTTACTACCTGTTTCGGGTTATCAAGACCATGTATATTTTTAATAGGTTGTAAATTCTTAACAACTTCAGCTTTAATACCTGTTCTTTCATAGATTTCTTTGCCTCTTGCATATCTTCATGACTGAGAAATAGAATACCCCTTTTCTTCGGAGTTGGCTTAGGAGTTGGTTCAGGAAGTGTCGAATCATTTTAATTACTCAACATATTATTCAATAGCAATTCAGCTTGATCAACAGTTCTTTCCCTGAAAACACAACCAACACAACTATCCATGTGGTCTCTAGAAGCATCGGTTAGTCCATTGTAAAAGATATCAAGCATTTCATTTTTCTTGAGAGGATGATCAGGCAAAGCATTAAGTAATCGGAGAAGCCTCCCCCAAGCTTGTGGGAGACTCTCTTCTTCAATTTGCACAAAATTATATATTTCCCTTAAGGCAGTTTGTTTCTTATGAGCGGGGAAATATTTAGCAGAGAAGAAATAAATCATATCCTGGGGACTATGCACACAACCAGGATCAAGAGAATTAAAGCATATTTTAGCATCACCCTTTAATGAGAACAGAAACAACTTAAGGATAAAGTAATAGCGAGTTTTCTCATCATTAGTGAACAGGGTAGCTATATCATTTAATTTACTAAGATGTGCCACAACAGTTCTAGATTCATAACCATAAAAAGGATCAGATTCAACCAAAGTAATTAACTCAGGATCGACAGAGAAATCATAATCCTCATCAGAGATACAGATAGGTGAAGTATAAAAAATAGGGTCACGTTTCATTCTAGCATTCAAGGATTTTTCTTTCAGCTTAGCTAACAGCTTCTTAAGATCATATCTATCATTGCAAGATAAAAATTCTCTAGCTATTTCTTCATCCATAACATAACCCTCAGGCACAACAGGCAATTCATATCTAGGGGAGAATCTTCATCATCACTTTCATCAATATTATTAATTTCATTCTCTCAAACCCTAGCAAATTGTTCATCAAAAAATTCACCTAATGGCATAGTAGTATCAAGCATAGAAGTAGTTTCATCATAAGCATCATGCAAAGCAGAAGTGGCATCATCAATAATATGCGACATATCAGAATAAATAACAGGTGTAAGTGTCGCAAGTTTACTCAAAATAGAAGGTGAATCAAGTGCAAAGCTAGATGATAGTTCCTCACCTCCCCTTGTAGTTGAGGTAAAAATCTTGCTTCTTTCATCTTTCAAGTTCCTCATAGTAATCAACAGATATAAATCCCAAGTGACTCAAAGAATAGAGCTATGCTCCCTGGCAACGGCGCTAGAAAATAGTCTTGACAACCCACGAGTATAGGGGATCGCAACAGTTTTCGAGGGTAGAGTATTCAACCCAAATTTATTGATTCGACACAAGGGGAGCCAAAGAATATTCTCAAGTATTAACAGTTGAGTTGTCAATTCAACCACACCTGAAAGACATAATATCTGCAAGAAGGTATTTAGTAGCAAAGTAATATGGAAGTAACGGTGATGGTGGCAAAAGTAACAGTGTTGGTTTTGTAGTGATTGTAACAGAGGCAACGGAAAAGTAACTAAGCAAAGATCAATGTGTGAAACTCTCATAGGCATTGGATCAGCGATCAATAATTATGTCGGATGCGATTCCTCATGCAACAGTTATAACATAGGGTGACACAGAACTAGCTCCTGTTCATCAATGTAATGTAGGCATGTATTCCGAATATAGTCATACGTGCTTATGGAAGAGAACTTGCATGACATCTTTTATCCTACGCTCCCGTGGCAGCGGGGTCCTATTGGAAACTAAGGGATATTAAGGCCTCCTTTAATAAAGTAACGGACCAAAGCATTAACACTTAGTGAATACATGAACTCCTCAAACTACGGTCATCATCGGGAGTGGTCCCGATTATTGTCACTTCGGGGTTACCGGATCATAACACATAGTAGGTGACTATTGCCTTGCAAAATAGGATCAAGAACTCCTATATATTCATAAAACATAATAGGTTCAGATTTGAAATCATGGCACTCGGGCCCTAGTGACAAGCATTAAGCATAGCAAAGTCATGGCAACATCAATCTCAGAACATAATGGATACTAAGGATCAAACCTTAACAAAACTAACCTGATTACATGCTAAATCTCATCCAACCCATCACTGTCCAGCAAGCCTATGATGGAATTACTCACGCACGGTGGTGAGCATCATGAAATTGGTGATGGAGGAAGGTTGATGATGATGATGGCGACGGATTCCCCTCTCCGGAGCACCGAACGGACTCCAGATCGGCCCTCCCGAGAGAGATTAGGGCTTGGCGGCGGCTCTATATCGTAAAACGCGATGAATCCTTCTCCCTCATTTTCTTCTCCCCGAACGTGAATATATAGAGTTGGAGTTGTGGTCGGTGGAGCCTCAGGGGGCCCACGAGATAGGGGCACGCCCCAGGGGGTGGGCGCGCCCCCACCCTCATGGACAGGGTGTGGGCCCCTGACATTGATTCTTTTGCCAGTATTTTTTATATATCCAAAAATATTCTCCTTGAAGTTTCAAGTCATTCCGAGAACTTTTGTTTCTGCACAAAAATAACAGCATGGCAATTCTGCTGAAAATAACGTCGGTCCGGGTTAGTTCCATTCAAATCATGCAAGTTAGAGTCCAAAATAAGGTCAAAATTGTTTGAAAAAGTAGATACGATGGAGACGTATCAGGTACTACAATTTCTTGAATCAAGTGGGAGTTAATCTTCCAGATAAAATAGTAATTGATAAAGTTGTCTAGTCACTATCACCAAGTCACTAGAACTTAGTGATGAACTATAATATGCAAGGGATGAAGAAAACGATTCCCCGAGCTATTCGTGATGCTGAAATCAGCGGAGGTAGAAATCAAGAAAAGCATCGAGTGTTGATGGTTGACAAGACCACTAATTTTAAATAAAAGGGCAAGGGAAAGAAAGGGAACTTCAAGAAGAATGGCAAGCAAGTTTCCACTCCCATAAAGAAGCCCAAAGCTAGACCCAAGCCTGAAACTGAGTGCTTCTACTACAAAGGAAATAGTCACTGGAAGCGGAACAACCCCAAATACTTGGCGGATAAGAAGGATGGCAAAGTGAACAAAAGTATGTGTGATATACATGTTATTGATGTGTACTTTACTAGTGTTCATAGTAGCCCCTGTGTTGGGGATATGACTATCAGGTATGACCCGCCCAGGAGGGGCCGGGTCAACCACAATGGCGGGTCATCCACGAAGCCCAAGAGTATACCAGATTGCGGTTCATAGATAAGCCAGTAAGAGGCCCAAGCCCAGAGACGGTTTAAGGCCCGTAAGTATAAACCGCCATGTAGGAGTACACTTGTAATGTAAGGCATGTAAGATACGTCACCAAGCCGGACATGTTATATGAGCCGGCCAGGACTCTGTAGGCCGCAGGGCGTCAACCCGTGTATATAAGGGGACAACCCGATAGTGGCTTAGGGCAAGAAACATGAAATCGAGAGCCACGCAAAGCGTGTTTGCTCCCTGGTAATCGAAACCCTAGCAATACCAGCTTAACTGGAGTAGGGCCTTTACCTTCACCGCAAGGGGCCGAACCAGTATAAACTCCCTGTGTCCTTTCTCCCGTTTAACCCCTTTAAGCTAACCTCGTCGCAATGGCTCCACAACTAAGACCTTCTGTGAGGACATCTGCCGTGACACTTCCATGACAGTTGGCACCAATCGTGGGGCTAGCGCACGGTGGTTTCGAGTTCTTAAAGGGTATCTTCGAAGGGCTCAAGGGATATTGAGGGAGTCCTGGATTAGGGGTTGTTCAGATAGCCGGACTATACCTTCAGCCGGCCTCCTGGACTATGAAGATACAAGATTGAAGACTTCGTCCCGTGTCCGGATGGGACTTTCCTTGGCGTGGAAGGAAAGCTTGGCGATGCAGATATTCAAGATCTCCTACCATTGTAACCGACTCTATGTAACCCTAACCCTATCTGGTGTCTATATAAACTGGAGGGTTGTAGTCCGTAGGACAGAATCAACTCCATACACAACAATCATACCATAGGCTAGCTTCTAGGGTTTAGCCTCCTTGATCTCGTGGTAGATCTACTCTTGTACTACCCATATCATCAATATTAATCAAGCAGGAGTAGGGTTTTACCTCCATCAAGAGGGCCCAAACCTGGGTAAAACAAAGTGTCCCATGTCTCATGTTACCATCCGGCCTAGACGCACAGTTCGGGACCCCCTACCCGAGATCTGCTGGTTTTGACACCGACATTGGTGCTTTCATTGAGAGTTCCTCTGTGCCATCACAATCAGGAAGGATGCCTTCTCCCGTCTTCAAAGACGGCGCCGTTGCTAAGGGAGCCTTGGCTATTGGCCAAACCCTCCGGCTAGGTGGTTTCCTCATGACCGCCTATTCGGCTGTTGCGCCTACGGTGACCTCTCGGGTCATCAAAAGCAATCTACACATCAGCTTGGAGCTCGTCGGGAAGTTAGATCCAATGGAGCTCTCTTCTGTGAACGAGCTCTTGGATCGCATCGCCGCCCTGGGGGTCGCCACGGATTACGACCAGGTTGGGCTTAAACCCGATCTAAGAGAAATTAACTCTCCCCAAGTCACCCACCACGTTGCCGTGGTAGAGGCGCGGTGCGGCGACCCTTCATCTATTTTAAGGACTAGTTACGTCCGAATTCCCGATCCCTCCAAGACGGATACCCGTGGAGGGCCGGATTCGTTGGATAATGTCTAGGAATCCGAACTTTAGAATTCGGAAACTCTTCGGCCTCCGAATCTTGGATTGGGTGAGGTTTCAGATTCAACGACACCCACCCACCCGAACATAAGAGATCTCTCCCAAGTCAGGCAGAGGCCCGAAGAAACAGTACATCATTACTGGGACAGATTCCTCCTGGTTATGAACAGGATAAAAGATTACCGCGAGGGAGACGCGATATCAATTTTCTGCAGTAATTGCATGGACAAGGGAATCCTTAACGCCGTAAGTCGTTGTGATATCACACGCTTCGCTGACATGGCGTCCATAGTACAAAAATACTATGCGATGGAAAGTGCCTGGAAAACCGAAATGAAATTTTGGGATAATCCGTCCTTGAATAGTAATCATGTCTGAACTAAGAGGGTGCATCATCATAAGACACCCGGGATAAATAGCAAAAAGCCAAAACCCTTTGCAGGGCATGGAACCATACTGGAAAGGTGGCTTGATGGACCCTGTAGAATTCACAGTACAGAGGACACCACACCAACTCACAGCCTTAGAGCATGTTGGGTACTCCGGCAGGTAGCCAAAATTGGCGAGGACCTCTTAAATCGGGAGGCCGCACAAAGCCAGCCCGAGGACACCAGTACCGTTCTCACAGTCTTCGAGACTTTCGCATCAAACAATATGCGAAAACGAATACTCCGCAACCTCGCCGAAGTCTATCAAGTTGCAACAATAAATCCATGGAGCGACACTGCCATTACTTTCAACGCAAGTGATGAACCTAGATTCCGAACAGCCCGAGCACTAGCCGCACTCGTCCTCAGTCCCATAGTGGACGGCTTTCGCCTTACCAAGGTGCTCATGGATGGAGGCAGCGGACTGAACCTCATTTATGAGGAGACCCTTCAAAAAATGGAAATAGACTGGAACCGCGTCGAGCGAAGCCGCACAACCTTTAGAGGAGTAATCCCCAGTCGGGAAGCGCACTGCACGGGAAAAATCACACTAGATGTGGTGTTCGGCACGCCGGATAATTACAAGTCCGAAGAAGTCACGTTTCAGGTGGCCCCGTTTAAAAGCGGACATCACGCCTTACTAGGGCGGGAAGCATTCACAATCTTCCAAGCTGTACCCCATTACGGGTACATGAAGCTCAAGATGCCCGGGCCGAATGGAATCTTCACTCTAGCTAGTGATCCGGACATAGCACTCCGCGTCGAAAACAAAACGGCCGCATTAGCCCTTGACGCACTATCCGAAGCCTTAGCGGCTGAGGAACTGACGACGCTGCGCTCCACGGTTAATAGGGATGATGTGATACTCGACAAAAGATCTAAATCCACATACTTCAAGCCAGTAGACGAAATAATCAAATTCCAGGTCCATCCAACGGACCCCAATAAAACAGCTTCCATCAGGGCACGACTGAACCCCGATGTAGACACTGCACTGCGAGAATTCCTACAAGAAAATTGGGACATTTTCGCCTGGCACCCTTCAGACATGCCTGGCGCCTGTGTGTTAATTTTAAAGACCTTAACAAGGCTTGCCCGAAGGATCCCTTCCCCCTCCCCCGTATCGATCAAATTATCGATGCCACCGCAGGACATGACTCGTTGTGTTTCCTCGACGCATACTCCGGTTACCATCAAATCAAGATGGAAGAATCATACTAAGCTGCAACAGCATTCATCACACCATACGGCCCATTCTGCTTCAACACAATGCCCTTCGGGCTAAAAAAACGCCGGCGCAACATATCAGCGCATGATCCAGACATGTCTGGCAAATATGATCGGCAAAACAGTGGAGGCATACGTGGATGATGTGGTCATCAAATCAAGACATGTCGAATCTCTAGTAGACGACTTGAGGCTCACATTCGATAACCTCCGAAAATACGACATCAAGCTCAACCCGAAAAAATGCGTCTTCGGCGTTCTAGCCGGAAAGCTCTTGGGCTTCATTGTACCCGGTAGAGGAAGTGAAGCAAATCCAGCCAAGATCCGAGCTTTGTCACAATTGGATATCCCAAAGGACCTCAAACAAATACAAAAATTAACCGGATGCGTGGCGGCTCTAAGCCGCTTCATCTCCCACTTGGGAGAAAAGGCACTGCCCCTTTATCGCCTACTCCGGCGCACCAAACACTTCGAGTGGCGGATGACGCCACGGCCGGACTCGATGAAATAAAAGCCATATTGGCAACAAACCCAGTCCTGGCTGCGCCTAACACCGGCGAACCAATGCTATTGTACATTGCAGCAACACATCAAGTTGTCAGCGCAGTGCTCGTTGTCGAGCGGGAAACGGAGGGACACAAATTCCCCCTTCAAAGGCCGGTCTACTACATGTCCACCGTCCTCACTCCATGCAAATCACGGTACCCGCATTATCAAAAAATTGCATACGCGATATTCATGGCATCCCGAAAGCTACGACACTACTTTCAAGAGTGCTCCATAACAGTAGCCTCAGAAGTACCACTTAATGATATTATCAACAACCGCGATGCAACAGGATGGATCGCAAAATGGGCCATCGAGCTCCTCACGTTCGATATAACCTATAAGCCACGGCGAGCTATCAAATCGCAAGTTTTGGCCGACTTCGTCGCAGAATGGACGGAGGCCGAACTCCCTAAAGAGTATGGCACATACTCAAACTGGATCATGCATTTCGACGGCTCCAAAATGTTGGCCGGACTAGGGGGCTGGCGTCGTTTTGACGACCCCAACAGGAGACACAGTCCAGTATGTACTCCAAATTATGTACACGGACTCCAACAACGCAGCCGAATACGAGGCCCTTCTACATGGCCTCCGGATGGCAGTATCCATGGGCATTCAACGCCTAGAGGTACGCGGGGATTCGAACCTCGCGATATCCCAAATAAATGGTGACTTCGACGCCAAGGACCCAAAAATGGCAGCTTACCGCAACGCCGTCCTATAAATGTCAGCTCGGTTCGAAGGGCTGGAGTTTCACCATATAGCCCGAGAAAACAATCAAGCAGCAGACGTCCTGGCAAACATCGGAGCAAAACGCGATGCAGTCCCCCCAACATCTTTTTAGAAAGATTGTTCAAGCCATCCGTAGCATGGGAGGGGGAACCCGCAAATAACAGCCCGGACCCAGCCGCACCACCTAATGCCGAAGAATCTGACACAATTGGAGGCTCTGCCAATGAAATTACACCTTCAGCCCACGTAATAATGGCGATCATCATCCCGTGGACAGAACCATTCCTAGCCTACCTTACTAGGTAGGAACTCCCGGAGGACCAAAACGAGGCCCGCTGCATCGTGCGGCGATCTAAAGCCTACCGAGTCCATGAGGGAGAGATTTATAAGAAAAGCACTACCGGAGTCCTTCAAAGGTGCATCTCCGAAGAGGAAGGGCGGAACCTTCTGGCTGAAATTCATGCCAGATTCGATGGCCACCACGCCGCTGCTCGGTCCCTTGTTAGCAAGGCTTTCCGTACAGGCTTTTATTGGCCGACGGCCCGGGCAGACGCTCAGGACTTAGTCCAACGATGCGCTGGTTGCCAACTTTTTGCCAACCAAAGCCATATGCCACTCACCGCACTCCAAACTATACCAATAACCTGGCCTTTCGTGGTCTGGGGGCTTGACATGGTCGGACCTCTTAAAGGCGGGACCGATAGAAAGAAATACTTACTGGTCATGGTGGATAAATTCACCAAATGGATAGAAGCCAAGCCTGTCAAAACGGCCGAATCTGGACCTGTGATAGACTTCATATCCGGGGTTGTACACCGTTATGGCGTCCCCCATAGCATCATAACTGATAACGGCACGAACTTTACCGCAGACGAGGTAAAACTCTGGTGCAAAAACATGGGCATCAAGCTCGATTATGCTTCCGTCTATCACCCACAAACCAACGGCCAGGTCGAACGTGCAAACGGTCTGATTATGAGCGGCATCAAACCCAGAGTAGTGCGGTCCCTTAAGGAATCTAATACGCACTGGGTAGAGGAGCTCGACTCCGTACTTTGGGGACTGCGGACCACGCCAAATCACACCACTGGATACACACCATTTTTTATGGTGTACGGCGCAGAGGCAGTTCTGCCCTGCGATATAATTCATGACTCACCTAGAGTGCGCATGTATGAAGAAAGAGAAGCCGAGCTCGATCGGCAGGACAACTTGGACGCCTTGGAGGAGGAGCGTGATGTGGCAAAAGCCCGTTCCGCATTTTATCAACAGCAGGCACGAAGATATCAAAGCAGAGAAGTACGGGCCAAAAACTACAATGTTGGCGAACTCGTTCTACGCCTGCTAGATAAGAAAAAGGACAAACTCAAGCCCAAGTGGGAAGGTCCATTTATAATCGACCAAGTCCTGACTAGCGGGGCGTACCGCCTGCGAGATGCGTCGGATAACCGACTCGAGCCGAACCCGTGGAACGCCAACCATCTCCGAAGATTCTACGCCTAGCACCGGACTCTGTGTTCGTCTCCTTCCTCTGTCCATTTTTTGTATTTTTTTGTCTTACATTTTTCTCTTTCCCCTATTTTCTTTTACATCCCTTAAAGGCTTATCTAGTGCCGTTCCACTCGCGCTCATTAAACCTGGGGGCTTCTTTAACAGTAGCTTATTTATACGGGCTTCATGCCCAACGCATGCGTCAAACTTCCGCACGTACCTTTTTTTCACCATTATATGCATCGATATGACTTAAGTTTTGGCCAAGCTGGGTTGCCTGGCTCCTGTGCTTACCCCTACGTTCCCGATTGTTCGCTAGGAGGTAAAGGGAGCACCTCTGCGATTGTTACTGCCGGGTCATCTGGATGTGTACCTCAGACTGGGTGAAGCCGAAAGCTAGCATTCTTAAGGGAATATTCGGTCGGTGAGACAAAAGACGATCTTTTTACCCATTTTATGCGCCCCAGATGCCTTTTTCTACGTCCTTTTATGCAGTCCGGACATGCACTTTAGGGCATGCCTCCCAGCGAAAGGAACCCCTAAGGGAACTATTCTCTCTGGAAGATGTTTCTTACTAACCATGTAATATAACATAACTAGTTGGGCACTTGTCTGATAAAGCACTAATGACCCCTATGCCTGGTCTCCATGCATACCACGGTTCTTATATAACCGCTATGGTATTCGGACACACTCCGGAACGTCAGGTCCCGAGGTTGAAGCGGAAAGGTCGGCGACGACAAACGATCTACAATCCGGCTAGAAGGCATTACACATGTCAATTCAAAATTACATAGTCATTCTGACTGATTGTATTCCTCTTCTATACCATGTAACAGGCTGTCTAATTAACAGTCCTGCTGGGAATACTTTGCGGCCCACTCTACTTGGTCGTATACTAAGCTCACAGGGATCTCGTTCCCGTCAGGCCCCACTTGTCCGACCTCGGCCATGTGGTTTGGGTCAGACTTCGTAAAACGGGTCTTCACCATGGCCCAGGCTTCTCGAGCGCCTTGTCGGTAGGCCGATATCTTCCACAAACGGAAGCGCCGCTGAGCTCCCTTTAGCTTCTCCGCAAGCTCTCTAAGGCCCTCGGGCACGGAGTG
Organism: Triticum monococcum; assembly: GCA_034509565.1. NCBI lineage: Eukaryota > Viridiplantae > Streptophyta > Magnoliopsida > Poales > Poaceae > Triticum > Triticum monococcum. The sequence goes on from CM067847.1 coordinate 579,692,152, forward strand.
GGCAGGCCATAAGGCTCGGTCAACGCCTCGCATCGCCTGCCGAACTCGCTCGTGCAGTTGCATGAGTTCGGGAAGAAGGTCACCCGTAGAACCGGGCATCTCCTCTGCAGGACGACTTGCTGAACTCTTTTTTTAAAGTTTGTTCAAGCACTTACTAAAAATGCCGCGTCGAAGCCGCTGATTCTCCTTCGTGGAGTCCAAAAGCTGGCCACGAACATCTTTAAGTTCAACATCTAGCTTGGTGTTGGCATCCTGAAGATCATTCCTCTCTCGCCTCACCCTCGTCAACATACTCTCACCGGCCTTTAGCTGTCGTAAGAGTTGTTGCTTGTCCGCATCGAGTCCGGCGCCATCTGCAATCTGATCTGTCAGATTTACACCCACACCGCACAATAATAATCTTTCGAAGTCTATTTTACCTGAGGGGTCCCTTTGGGTTCCCCTACTGCGGCTAGTACGGCCTCTAGTTGGGCCTTGCACTTTTCCAGCTCCTGGAATGGTACAGTATTCTTCTTTGTAAGAACCTGCATATTAAATGATCCTTAAATCAGTTGCTCTAACTGTTTCAAGTCTCGGGGGCTACTGGCATATATATATAATTAACCAAAATTTTCTTACCCGTATGTCTTTCACATACTACTCCGTGGCTCTGGCTAAACCATTTTGAGCGGCACGGAGGTACCCATCTCCCGAATTAAAGGCATCTAAAGCCTCTTGGGAAAAACAAGCCTCGCGTAGAATTGTCCGGCGACGCCTGTGGTTCATGGCACTCTCCACTTCTAAATTTGTGGCGGACAGCCTGTCCGCATCCTCTGTCGGAGGAATGTCCGGTGCACGCCTTGTACTCGCCTCCGCTTCCTGGCCAGACGTTGGAGCCTGACTGGTGGAAGCGCGGTTGGCAACCTCTCCGGATGTAGTCTGGCAAGGTCTCTTCGTCCTGAAGATAGCACGGGTGTTAATATGCACTGATAGAATAACTCCAGGTAAACAGAGGGTGCACTATACCTTTGCACCGACATTTCAGTCCGGACTTCATTCATTTTTGCCCCGCGGGGCTCTGCGCCCCCTCGTTGGCTGGTCGCCGTAGGTTCGGCCTCCTGCTTCAGAAATCTCCCCTGCAAAACACGGTTGACATCAGAAACACCGAAATACACGAGAGTGGAATCCCTCTCAAGGGAATGAGACTCCGGTTTCCGTCACCTGGGAGGCTGGGATTAACACTGGGTAATCAGCCGTGATGGCTACCAAGGTATTGTCCTTGCTTAGCTGATAAAACACCCCGTCGATAAGCTCCACTGATATGTCCGGATCCTCTTCGAAGTCCGGATCGAGGAACCGTTCTGGGTCCTCGGGCTGTGGAGGGCGGCTGCTTATATTCTTTACCTCCTGTCGCAGTTCCTGCGGTGAAGCCGTTACACTACCTATCTAACCACGGGAGTATCAAACAAACGGGCAAGCGCAATTGTTCACTTACCCAACTTGGGGGATCGTATATACTAAATCCGGCCTGCGGGTTGACGCGGAGGAACTCCTCCTTTTCTCCCTTGTACAAAGAGGATAAGATCTTTTCTAGAGAAGCCGCTGAGTCCGGCCCTTTACGACCGTAACGGGTGGCGTCATCCTCCCCGTTGAATTCCCACATTGGGTGGCCTCCATATTGAAGCGGCTGCACCCCCCGCATAATGCATGCGGCCATGACTCCAATCATGGTTAGTCCGGAATGAGCCAACAATCTTATCCGGCCCATCAAGTAAAGAACGTCTCTGTCGCTTTCTCTTTGAGAGCTCCGCGCATGCCATCTCAAGCGTTTCTTCAATGGAGCAATGTTGAACTCAGGGAGACCGACCCGGATGGGGTCCGGCAGCGGGACGTCATCTATATAAAACCATTCCGAGGTCCACTCCTCGGATGCTTCCTTTGGGGTTCCGGATAGGTATTCGGTCCCAGCGATGCGCCATATTTTGGCTCCGCCCACTTGGTATATGGACCCCTTTTGAGAACGGGGCACCAGGCAGAATAACCTCTTCCACAGCGCGAAATGAGTCTCAACGCCTAAAAATAGCTCGCAAAGGGCGACGAAACCCGCAATATGCAGTACGGAGGCGGGCGTGAGATTGTGCAGCTGGAGGCCGTAGAACTCCAGAAGCCCGCAGAGGAATAGATGAATTGGAAATCCCAGTCCCCTTATTAGATAGGGGACGAGGCACACCCGGTCTCCTTTAGAGGGATTGGGGGTGCTCTCTGCTTGCTCTCCACCGTTATAGGTGGCGAGTCCGGCTCGGACCGGGGCCATATAGGCCTGAGGGAGAAATCCCTTGGCCTGAAGCGACACTAGCTTGCTGTGCGGGATGGAGCACCTCTCCCAGTCTCCAGGTTTAGGGCTAGAAGGGCGAGAGGAGGAGCTGGGACGGCTAGCCATGTTGGAATGGACCTTTGATGGAAGCACTCTGATGATAAGTCGCGGAAAGGAGAGGATGTGGTTTGGGCCTAAATCCCCATCCCGTTAAATAGGCGGCTCGTTTATACGGCTAGGGGTGTGGGTGTAAAAAATGCCCTGGCTTTTCGCATTCGTTTGACATGTGGAAGATGGCCATTATTGGGCGTGGAAGCCGAGGAGCACTATATTACAAAAATCGGACATTATCCCTATAGGTACACAAGATTTGGAGAAGAACCCGCCTTGCAATGCCGAACAATCTGCGCGCCGGACTCGTCGTCATTGAAGCCTGGTTCGGGGGCTACTGAGGGAGTCCTGGATTAGGGGGTGTTCGGATAGCCGGACTATACCTTCAGCCAGACTCCTGGACTATGAAGATACAAGATTGAAGACTTCGTCCCGTGTCCGGATGGGACTTTCGTTGGCGTGGAAGGCAAGCTTGGCGATGTGGATATTCAAGATCTCCTACCATTGTAACCGACTCTATGTAACCCTAACCCTATCCGGTGTCTATATAAACCGGAGGGTTGTAGTCCGTAGGACAGAATCAACTCCATACACAACAATCATACCATAGGCTAGCTTCTAGAGTTTAGCCTCCTTGATCTCGTGGTAGATCTACTCTTGTACTACCCATATCATCAATATTAATCAAGTAGGAGTAGGGTTTTACCTCCATCGAGAGGGCCCGAACCTGGGTAAAACAAAGTGTCCCCTGTCTCCTGTTACCATCCGGCCTAGACGCACAGTTCGGGACCCCCTACCCGAGATCTACCGGTTTTGACACCGACAGATATGTTGTGGGTCGGATGACCAAGAGTTGTCATGGCAAGCTCTACATCGACGATGCAGGCTGGGGCCCCGAGGCCGTCTCAATTAAGTATGGGTACCGGGTCCCCTTCGGTGGTATCCACGTCTTCATCTGCAAACCAGGCCCTGAGTCGGACATCTGCACCAACGTCATCGAGACGGCTCAGCGTGCACGACCCACCCCAGCTCAGCCGGCCGTAAGGCATGTCTTCATTGGGTTCACCCGTGGGGCTGAGTTAGAAGGCTCTGTCTCTGGCGGTGAGACAGAGATCTGCTCTGATGATGAGTCCACGAGCGAGACCAATTCAATGTATCGGCTACCAGATGGAAGTCTTGGGGCTGTTCCGATGGCGACAGTATTCCGGACCCCCGTGAGCCGCCAAACAGGGTGGCGATCTTAATGGCTGGCACACCGCCGGTTCTTGGCTCGAGAGCCGCCGCGGCAATAACTTCTGGTGCACCTGCGGTCACGGCAGCTGGGGCTGGCGGTTCAGCTCGCCCGCCGGTTCAAGTCTTAATAGATCTACTGGATGCTCTTGCGACTCTGATGGAGGTTGAGATAACCCTAGAAATTTAGGAGCAATAGAAGGTAGAAGTGGCTAAATTACGTGATGGAATAGCACAATCTAAGGCAGACGTGGTGGCAGAGAACGCTAGGATGGCCGTAGAACAAGCAGTTTTCGATGTCCAAGCACGGCGGATTCAAGCAGATTCATATCAACTTAGGGTAGACTAGAAATCCTCACACGAAGTCTTGAGGAGGAAGCACAGGAGTCGTTTTCCCTTGGTTTACGAGTCAAGAGACCTCTTCAACACCCCTGGAGCTGGGGCCAATAACCCGCCAGTGGTGAACCGGATAGTTGAACCGCCCGGCCAGCCACGTATGAACAGCACTCCGCCTCAGCGTGTGATGACACCGTCGGGTCATTACTCCACCCCTCTGGACAACATGATTGTTGCAGCTACATGATTGGCAGCTCTGCCCGACGAGGGTGAAACTCCAGCAGCGGTTGAAAATCGAAGGGCCAGGGAGCTTCTTCAAATAGCTCTGGTGCAGCAGCAGGCTTATTCTTATAGCCGTGATTGGATTCATGAGATCCCTCGTCCAAGCCGGAGCTACAGAAGGCACATTGACTCGCCAGCGGTCTCAAGTACTGAAGGGCATCGTAACCAACCTCACAGACATGACCTGGCACGCAATGGAGCCAATGCACAGGATTTGGTGGACCAAGCCATAGCACGTCGGGAGGCTGAGCTGGCGGCTCAACTAGCGGCTCATCAGCACGCATCGGTTGACCCGATGGCTTCAATTCACACTACAAACAAAAGACACATCCGTGACATTTTGGGCCGAATGAATTTTTTTTCTGTCATACATATGACACTTCTATGACAATAATTGTGACAAAACCCGGCATCATCATAGATGTGGTGGGCCCCTACTTCCATGACAAAAAATCATGACAGAAAATGGGCTTTTCATCCTGGGCGGGCCGGAGACGCAGCTGCATGACATTCTTTGGGCCTTCCATGACGGAAAAAACCGTGGTAGAAGCAAGGGGGAGTAAAATTTCGGGTAGTTCCCGGTTACAGTGGGAGGTCGGGGGCCGAGCGATGCGCATTTCTCTTGTACACGGACGCGCGTGTGTGCGAGGCGTTGGCTCTAACTGAACCCGAGCGAGGCGTTGGGCTCTAACTGAACCTGAGCGATTGCACTGCAGGCTACGCGTTACTGAACCCGAGCGATCGATCGATGGCTATTAACTGAACCCGATCGAGCGATTCCTTTGCTACTGCTGCTAACTGAAGCCGATCGATTGGATGAACAGTGAGCGTTGCGGAGGGGGGGGGGGTTGGATGAACAGTGAGCGGTGGCATTGCCTCTAGATGAACAGGACCCCGTGGTGTGGAGGGCTGGATGAATAGTAGATGGTGGAGGGGTGCCCGTGGAGGGGTGGTTGAACAGGACCCCGTGGTGTGGAGGGCAGGATGAATAGTAGACGATGGAGGGGTGGTTGAACAGTAGCCGGTTGAGTAGCGCGCGGTGGAGGCTGGATGAACAGGAGCCTGTGGAGGCTGGAGGAGGTCGACGGTGGAGATGAACAGTATCCCGTGGAGTCCTGTTTTGCGGTACGCCACACCCCTCCCGATGAACAGGACCCCCGTTTCGGCCGTAGCGCTCCAACACAAGTTCGTTTCGTCCGTTTTGCAGTACGCCACACCCCTCCCGATCAACAGGACCCCCCGTTTCGACCGTAGGAGGTCCGTTTCCTCCGTTTTGAGGTACGCCAGACCCCTCCCGATCAACAGGACCCTATTCCGAACATAGGAGGTCCGTTTCATCCGTTGTGCGGTACGCCAGGCCTCGTTTCCATCGTCTGTTCCATCCAAGCCCTCCCGATGAACACGACCACGCATTCTGTTTCGACCAAGCCGGTTGGCTCCCATGCATTCCGTTGCCTCCCGATGAACACGACGCATTACGTTGCCTCCCCATGAATATGATGCAATCTATTGCCTCCCCATGAACACGACGACGACGCTGTTTCTCCGTTCCAACCCAGCCATGTACACGAGCCCTGGTCGTATGTATGCGCGCGTAAGCATTCAAGACCCCTCCCGTATATACACATACATGGTCTATTTTCTTTCTTGCACCCTGGTCGGTGTGCGTACGTGTACATGCTACGTGCGCGCCTCTACTACGACACGTATGCGCCTCTACTACGACACGTGTGCGCCTCTACATCCACCAGTATATATGTACGTACACGTTCGCGAACAGAATGACAACGCTACATACGCTTTGACCAGGTGGGTCCCGACTGTCAGGCACATCATTGCCTACGAAGATGTAGCTGGTGGGTCCCAGCAGTTACGGGGGCGAATTGTTTTTTTCGGACGCACTTCCTTGTGTGCGAAGATGTAGCTAGTGGGTCCTAGTAGTCAGGGGCAAACGTTTTTTTGGTGAAATACAGTGGCCCGTCTGGTGGGTCCTAGCTGTCAGGTGGAGGAATAATTATTTTCCGCATAATAAGGAGGCACATCCTTGATGCGGCCGTGGACCCAGCTGTCAGCCTCCCCACGTATAGTCCACGTCCGATGGAAGTCATTCCTTGACCATGTTGACCATGCCGCGCCGAGAGCACCATTGCGGTGGACGACGGCGAGGCCTAGGAAGGGGACGACGGGGAGCCGGGGAAGACGCAGCACTGGAAGCCCGCGTGGAGAGGAGTACTAGAGTTCACTGGTTTGGCTGTGGTGTGAGGCTGCCATCGCCGCAGGGCCTGGCTAGCGGTGGGAATAGTTGGGGGCGGTGAGGCCTCCGTGGCGGCACAGCCAGCCACGGGAGGCAGGAGCATGCGGCACGACCGGCGCTGCTTTGGGCGGCTGGAGCAAGAAGACCCAAGGTTGAAGAAGCACTACGGTCGTTGGATGGACATCGTACGGTCACTGGAGCTATAATCGTTCATATTGACTAAAGTTGACAAAGGCCCTCATCCCAGTCAACTTAGTAGGCCCACAAGTCAGCCTCCCACCATGGTGGGTCCCAGGTAGCAGGGGGAGTATTCATTTTTTGTGCGTAATAAGGAGGCACTTCTGGTGGGTCCGAGCTGACACCGGGGGGAACGTTTTTTTCGCGAAATACGCTGGCCCGTCCGGTGGGTCCCAGCAGTCAGGGGGGAAACGTTTTTTTTCGCGAAATAGGTGGCCCGTCCGGTGGGGCCCTGCTGTTAGGTGGAGGAATAATTATTTTGCGCGTAATAAGGAGGCACTTCCTTGCGGCCGCCTGGACCCAGCTGTCAGCCTCTCCATGTACAGTACTCTTCCAATGGAAGTCGGTCGGTGACCATGTTGACCACGCCGCGCCGAGAGCACCAGGGCGGTGGTCTGGACGACGGCGAGGCCTAGGAAGGGGACGACGCGGAGCTAGGGAAGACGTAGCAGTGGAAGCCCGCGCAGAGAGGAGTATGAGGGTTCACTGGTTCGGCTGCGGTGTGAGGCTGCCGTCGCCGTAGAATAACAGGGGGTGTGGGTGAGTAGAGGGATGGCATGGCCAGCGGTGGGAGTAGTATGGGGCGGTGAGGCCTCCGCGGCATCACAGCCGGCCACGGGAGGCAGGAGCACGCGACATGACTGGCGCTGCTTTGGGTGGCTGGAGCAAGAAGACCAAAGGTTGAAGAAGCACTACGGTCGTTGGATGGACATCGTACGATCAGTGCAGCTAGAATCGTTTATACTGACTAAGTTGACAAAGCCCTTGGTACGCGCCAACTTAGTAGGCCCACAACTCGGGTTTGGCAGAGAACATATAGCCCATTTGCAATTTGTAAGAATTTACAACCCATTTTTTAATTCTAATGGAATTTACTACAGCCCATTTACAGTTTGTTAAAAGTACAGCCCAACTTCTAGCTAGGACAACGATTAATAATTTCAAACAACCGCTCAAAACAGAATTCAAAAAAAAATTCCCACATTTTGGTGGGATCCGAAATTTCTAGTCAGGTCAAATATAATTTCAAAATAAAGTTGTATTACGTTAAAATCCAACGAAGTATTGCGCGCGCAACGAGTAATGAAATTAAAAATTTCAAATTCCGAAAATAATATATTTTTCAAACTAATTACGTGTTTGGTGCATAGTAACTGTCCAGTTATTATAATTACATCCAATTTATTATTTCTTAAAGTCCATTTTCTTGTTAAGCCTAATGCATACCTCCTAGGAAAGTTTGCAGCTCAGTGGGGCGGAGAAGAACAAGTTGTCTCGGATATTGTGTACAACTGTCGGCCTAGTTGCATTGCTGATGTTGAAAAAAAGGCCTGTGTAGTATAGTACAACCTAACATGGTTACTCAGCCCACATTTAGCGAAGCCGGAAATGACCAAACAAAGCTTCTGTACAACTTTTTGAAGTAACCGAGCTCAATTAATAACTTATGAAAAAAGTTAGATTACAGTGGAACCTAATTAAAAGCTGTCACGAGCAAATAAATAATTCAACGGGTCCCACTTGTGCGTGTGCGTGTGTGTGTGTGTGTGATAGAGAGAGAGGGACCCATCAATCGATGCTCGTAAATACATCTTTCAGCCATATGCATTGCTGATGCTCAGTAAAAACTTATATAGTTGACACAATCATATAGAACATCATAGCACACTGAACTTGCATACAAAAATTTCACGCAGGCGGCACAATCAGGATGGAAGCAGTGGATCGCTACGGGAAGGGCTATGTTGAAACCAACGAAGTCGTACATAACGGTTCGTCGTCTTTATCAATGATGGGGAAATATCTTGAATGTTGTGCAAAGAAAATAGACAGACAACATAATAAGTTCTGCTAGCACATTAAGTTGACGTACATCCCTTTCTAAAAAATGTTCAGGTACACAATTAGAACAGGTCACAATCAAATGTACTGGCATATCAGTGCTTCACACCCATAGCTCGGATTTAACTAGTATCTCACAAGATTCAGTTGTTACCTCAAATTAGAGCACATCCAGGCAGCCAACCCTGCCTCTTCTCCCAAAGAAGCAATGGCCTCTGCCACGCGATGGAGTAGGCCCTGTGCCATCCATCGTTCCGAGCAACACAAGGAGAGTCTGACGTTGACTCCTGTAATGGACGTCGTCGACGGACCCTGGCACCAGCGGCGGCGGCAGGTGTCGGTGGCAAAACCGGCGGATCTCGGGTAGGGGGTCCCGAACTGTGCGTCTAAGGAGGATGGTAACAGGAGGCAGGGGACACAATGTTTTACCCAGGTTCGGGCCCTCTTGATGGAGGTAAAACCCTACGTCCTGCTTGATTAATATTGAAGATATGGGTAGCACAAGAGTAGATCTACCATGAGATCGGAGAGGCTAAACCCTAGAAGCTAGCCTATGGTATGATTGTATGCTGTCCTACGGACTAAAAACCTCTGGTTTATATAGACACCAGAGAGGTTAGGGTTACACAAGGTCGGTTACGAAGGAGGAGATATACATATCTGTATTTCCTAGCTTGCCTTCCATGCCAAGTAGAGTCCCATCTAGACACGAGATGAAGTCTTCAATCTTGTATCTTCATAATCCAATAGTCCGGCCAAAGGATATAGTCCCTCTGTCCGGAGGCCCCCTAATCCAGGACTCCCTCAGTAGCCCCCGAACCAGGCTTCAATGACGACGAGTCCTGCGCGCAGTATTGTCTTCGGCATTGCAAGGCGAGTTCTTCTCCAATTTCCAAGTGTTTGTAAATAGTATCCGTCCCCATAAATGTTGATCCTCTTGGCTTCTGCGCCCAATAAGAACAATTTCTCCAACGAATACGAGGCGCCAGGGCATTTTTACATTCACCCCCCTAGCCAGATAAATAAATTGTCTATTAATGGGATTGGGATTCTTAGATCCGATCCACACCATCCTCTCCTTAGCGAGAATCCATCAGAGCGCGTTTGGAAAGATCCATTCCAGCATGGCCAACCTCCGCAGCTCCTCCTCCCGCCCCGTAGCCTTAAGCTTGGTGATTGGGAGAGGTGTTCAGTTCCACATAGTCGATTGGTCGAACTGCAGACCAAAGGATTTCTTCCTCCGGCATACATGGTGCCCGTTCGAGCCGGGCTCGCCACCTACAATGGCGGGGAGCAAGCGGAGAACTTTCCCTGTCCCTCCATGGGGGAACGGGTTTGCCTTGTTCCTTACTTACTAAGGGGACTCGGATTTCCAATTCACCCATTCCTCCGCGGACTCCTGGATTTCTACAACCTCCAACTACACAATCTCACCCCTGCCTCCATCCTACACATCGCCGTCTATGTTGTTCCTGGGCTATGAGGCTCACTTCAAGCTATGGAAAAGGCTATTTTGCCTCGCCCCTCGCACAAAGAGGGAATCACTTTATCAAGTGGGCGGAGCCGAAGTATGGCGCATCGCCGATACCGGATATCTGTCCGATACCCCAATGAAGCCGTCCGAAGACTGGCCTTCAGAATGATTTTATATGGAGGACATTCCCCTTCCGGACCCTATTCGACGGGGTCTTCCTGAGTTCAACAATGCTCCTCTGAAGAAGCGCCGAAGTTGGCGCCCGCAGAGCCCCCAGATGGAAGATGATAGAGAAGTCCTCTATCTGATGAACCGGATTAAGGCACTCGCTTAGTCAGGTTTGACAATAACCAAAGTTATGTCGATTTGCAAAATGCGGGGAGTGCAACCACTTCAATATCGTGGGCATCTCTTATGGTGTTTCAACGGGGAGGATGACGCCAGCCGCTACGGGCGTAAGGGTCCGGGTGATGCTGCCGCATTAGCCAAAATGCTGTCCGAACTGTTCAAGGGAGAGGAGGAGGAGTTCACCCGCATCAAGCCACGGGACGAATTCTCCATGTACAATCCTCCAAGCTGGGTAAGATATATCCCCTTACTTCCATCTTCCCATGTTTTTCATTGTAAGTATTCACCTTGCCAATTTACGGCAGGAATTGCGAAAGGCCATAAAGGAGGTCTGCAGCCCTTCTCCACAACTAGAGGACCTAGACTGGGCCCTCGACTCTGGACTTGAAGAAGATCCGGTTATATCCGTGGAGCTGATAAACTGGCAGTTCTATCAGTTAAGCTGCGACGACGCCATGGTGGCCATTACGGCCGACTATCCCGGACTGCTCCCTACATTGCACGTAAGAAAAACCGAAAAGTCCCAACTCAAAAAAGTAGGATCCCCTTTTAGACACTTCCCCCACCATATTCACATGGCCTTTTTACAGGGAAGGCATTCAGGATGCCTTGCGGCAACACGCCAACAGGAGGCGTCGAGGCCAGGTAGGCCAAAAAGGAAGGCGGCTAGGATGGATACGCTAGCACAAAGGTACAACAAACCCCGCTCCGTGGTTGTCGTCTTTCTCAAAATATAATGACGCCCGTGTTTCTTTAAGAGAATAAACGCTCGCCGGAATATGTCCGGCGATGTCACCGATCACGCTTCCACCAGCCAGGCACCAGGACCGGACACGGAGGCAGAAGCCGATATGGGGCAGGCGCCGGATAATCCCCCTACAGAGGATGAGGATAGGTTATCTGCTACAAACTCAGAAGTGGAAAGCGCCATGAATCATAGGCACCGCCGGGCCGTACTCCGTGACGCTTGTTTCTCACCAGAGGTGTTTGATGCCTTTAATTCTAGAGAGGCGTACCTCCGTGCCGCTCAAGATGGTCTAGCCAGAGCCACGGATCAGTATGTAAAGGATGTACGGGTGAGTGAATCTGACGATTTGTATGTATTAGTAGCCCCCGAGACATGGAATAGTTAGCAGAACTAATTTAAGGATCATCTTTATTGTGCAGGTTCTTACAGAGAACAATACTAGGCTATCCCAGGAGCTGGAGGAATGCAAGACCCAACTACGGGCCGCCGTTGCCGCATTGCAGGAACAGAAAAAACCTCCCGCTGGTAATATTTTAAAGAATGATGGTTACCATATAGTGCGCGGCGTGGCTGCAGATCTAACAATAGATTTTGCAGATGAATCCGGAGAAAATCCGGGGGACCAGCATGTTATGCGGCAGCTAGAAGCTGGCAAACGCGTGCTGACTGAGGTTAGGTGGGAGAAAAACAATCTCCAAGACGCCAATATAAGGCTGAACGTGGAACTAAAAGACGTTCGGGGCCAACTTGCAGACTCCGAAAAGGAGAATAAGAGGCTTCGATGCGGCATTTTTAGTAAGTGCTTGAACAAATCCTTTAAAGGTATTCAGCGAAGAAGCCGACTAACAGCGTTACGTCTGTAGGTATGCTGACTGGTCGGCCCGCGGAGGAAATTCCTGGGTCTGCGGGTGATCTTCTGTCCGAGCTGTCACATTTGCACGAACAAGTTCGACAGGTGATGCAGGGTGTTGCCCAGGCCTTGTGGCCGTCTGTCTCCCTGCCAGAGGGTGTTGTGGAGCTTGCGGAGAAGCTCAAAGGAGCGCGGCGGCGATTCCGATTATGGAAGATATCAGCTTGCCGACATGGTGCCACAGAAGCCTGGGCCATGGTGAAGACGCAGTATACCAAAACAGACCCAAATCACATGGCCGAGGTCGGACCTGTGGGGCCCGACAGGAAAGAGATTCCCGTTAGCTTAGTTTATGGGCAAGTAGAATTAGCCGCAAAGTATTCCCAATAGGATTGTAAGCTAGACCGCCTGTCGGATGGTATAGAAGAAGAATTTAGTCAGTCTGCATGACTATGTAGTTGAAGTGACATGTATAATGCCTTCTAGCCGGATTGTAGATCATTTGTCATTGCGGACCTTTTCGCTTCAGCCTCTGGGCCCAATAGTCCGGAGTGTATCCGAATACCCGCTCAGTTATATAAGAACCGGGGTATGCGTGGAGACTAGGCATAGGGGTCATTAGTGCTTTATCGGACAAGTGGCCAACTACTTATGTTATATTGCATGGGTAGTAAGAAACATCTTCCAGGGAGAATAATTCCGTTAAGGGTTCCTTTCCCTGGGCAAGCATGCCCTAAAGTGCATGTCCGGACTGCGATGAGAAACGCAGGAAAAACATCTGGGGGCAGATACGAAAAATAAGAGTCATCTTTTGTTCACCGACCAAATATTCCCTTAAGAACGCTAGCTTTCGGCTTCACCCAGTCTGAGGTACACATCCGGTTGACCCGGCAGTAACAATCGCAGAGGTGCTCCCCTTATGCCCTAGCCGAATTAACGAGAACGTAGGGCATAAATACAAGAGCCAGGCAACCCAGCTTGGCCAAAACTTAAGTCATATCGATGCATATAATGCTGAAAAAAGGTACATGTGGAAGTATAACACATGTGTTGGGCATGAAGCCCGGATAAATAAATTAAGCTTCTGTGAAAGAAGCCCCCAGGTATGAAGAGTGCGGCTAGCGCATCCGTAATGTGCAAGCAAGGCACAAGGTGACCCTTGAAGGCCTAGAGAAATAAGAAAAGAAAGAAAGAAAGGAAAACAAGACAGATAATGTATTTGTGAAAAATGGACAAAGGGAGGGGACTAACATAGAGTCCGATGCTAGGCCTAGAATCTTTGGAGCCTGGCCGCGTTCCATGGGTTCAGCTCGAGTCGACTAGTCGATGCATCCCGCAGTCGGTACGCTCCACCGGTCAGAACTTGGTCGATAATGAAGGGACCTTCCCATTTGGGCTTGAGCTTGTTCTTTTTCTTATCCGGCAGGCGTAGAACTAGTTCGCCAATGTTATAAGTTTTGGCCCGTACTTCTCTGCTTTGGTATCTGTGAGCCTGTTGCTGATAAAATGCGGAACGGGCTTTGGCTACATCGCGCTCCTCCTCCAAGGTGTCCATACTGTCCTGCCGATCGAGCTCGGCTTCTCTTTCTTCGTACATGCGCACTCTAGGTGAGTCATGAATTATGTCACAGGGCAAGACTACCTCTGCGCCATACACCATAAAGAAGGGTGTATATCCGGTACTACGATTCGGCATGGTCTGCAGCCCCTAGAGTATGGAGTCGAGCTCCTCTACCCAGTGTGTGTTAGACTCCATTAAGGAACACACTAATATAGGTTTAATGCCGCTCATTATAAGACCGTTTGCTCGCTCGACTTGACCGTTGGTTTGTGGGTGATAGAGTGAGGCATAATCGAGCTTGATGCCCATTTTGCCGCACCAGAGTTTTACCTTGTCGGCCGTGAAGTTCGTGCCGTTATTAGTGATGATGCTGTGGGGGATGCCGTAACGGTGTACAACCCCGGATATCAAATCTATCACCGGTCTGGATTCGGCTGTTTTAACCTGTTTGGCCTCTATCCATTTGGTGAATTTATCCACCATGACCAATAAGTATTTTTTCTTGTGGGTTCCCCCTTTACACTAGTAAAAAACAGGGCTTTGGTCCAGGCCGGCTCAGCCCATTAGTCCCGGTTCAGTCCAGAACCGGGACTAATGTGGGCATTGGTCCCGGTTCGTGAGCCTAGGGGGCCGGCCGGGCCACGTGGGCCATTGGTCCCGGTTCATCTGGACCTTTTGGTCCTGGTTGGTGGGATGAACCGGGACCAATGGGCCTCGCTCCTGGCCCACCACCATTGGTCCCGGTTGGTGGCTTGAGCCAGGACCAAAGGCTCCCCGTTAGTCCCGGCTCATGCCACCAACCGAGACCAATGAGGTGCCTATATATACCCCTCGCTCACGAGCAGAGCACCCTAGTGCTCTGTTTTTCTCTGGCCGAGGGGGAGAGGGCTTGGTGGTGCTCTAGCTCACCTCCTATGCACACAAGGTGTTCGATGGAATGCCCGAGCCACACTACTTAAGCTTTCTCCTCTCCAAGCTCGACCTCCAAGCTCCATTTTCAATAATATTTGTCTAGGTTTAGCGGTCCGTCACGCCCCGTCCCTGTTTTCACCACAGTCGATCACCCGCGCCGAGCTCATCGCCGGCACCACCGTGGTGAGCCTCTTGTTTTATCTTCTTTGTGAAAGGAAAAATATTATTACTTGCATGTTTACATAGTTACTTGTATTATTTTCTTACTTTTATTATTGCATCTTAGATAGTGCGATGGTTTTGGTATCCGCCCCCGTCGGCCCTCGTCCTGTCTATGATTCGGATGTGGTATATATATTATCTTTATAACTATTGGTTCATTTATTGTTTATGAAAATTATGCCGACCAACGTGACATAGATTTTATTTATGTAGGATGTATGTGAATCGGAAATGCCAACCGACCCTATTGTCAAGAGGTTAAATTTAGTTGAAGAAGAAAACAATTTGTTGAAGGAAAAAATAAAAAAAATTGAGGAGGAGAAGATGATATTGGAGTTGCATGTTGCGGATGTCGTAGATGATCACAAGATCAAGATGGATGCAATGCGCTTGAAGATTAGAAATATTAGAAAATATGCCATTCATACCGAGGCTTGGTATCATTATGCCATTGGATCAATTGTTACCTTGGTTGCGATTATGATCGCATTTGTTTTCGCATTGAAATGTTTAACATAGATTCAATGTATGGTTTAATTAATTAGATGCTCTAGAGAGCTATATGTTGTTAGATGAGAACTATGTATGCACTTTGGTTTTAATGTGATGATGAACTTCTATTAATTTGGACACTTAATTATATATAATGCACGCAGATGAACCGGCAATGGATGTACGGTGACAGACACACCCGCGAGTACATTAAGGGCATGCATGAGTTTCTCGAAGCGGGTAAGGCAAACAAGCAGAATGGTTTTATGTGTTGTCCATGCACTGAATGTGGGAATACGGGGTCTTACTCTAACCGGAAAATCCTTCACTCCCACCTGCTTTACAAGGGTTTCATGCCAAACTATAATGTTTGGACGAGGGACGGAGAAATAGGGGTTATAATGTAAGACGGTGAAGAAGAAGAGTACGATGACAACTATGTGCCCCTGAATACGGTGATCCTGCAATGGGGGGAGCTGGTGAAGATCAAGAGGAACCAGACGACGTGCCCAATGATGCTACAACGGGTGAAGCTGCTGAAGATCAAGAGGAACCAGACAATGTGCCCGATGATTGTGATCTCCGCCAGGTCATTGTCGATGCAAGGACGCAATGCGAAAGTGAAAAGGAGGAGCTGAAGTTCGATCACATGTTAGAGGATCACAAAAAAGGGTTGTACCCCAATTGCGAAGATGGCAACACAAAGCTCGGTACCGTACTGGAATTGCTGCAGTGGAAGGCAGAAAATGCTGTGGCTGAGAAAGGATTTGAGAAGCTACTGAAAATATTGAAGAAGAAGCTTCCAAAGGATAACGAATTGCCCGACAGTACATACGCAGCAAATAAGGTCATATGCCCTCTAGGATTGGAGGTGGAGAAGATACATGCATGCCCTAATGACTGCATCCTCTACCGCGGTGCATACAAGGATCTGAACGCATGCCCGGTATGCGATGCATTCCGGTATAAGATTAGACGAGATGACCCTGGTGATGTTGACGGCGAGCCCCCCAGGAAGAGGGTTCCTGCAAAGGTGATGTGGTATGCTCCTATAATACCACGGTTGAAACGGCTGTTCAGAAACGAAGAGCATGCCAAGTTGATGCGATGGCATAGTGAGAACCGAAAGAAAGATGGGAAGTTGAGAGCACCCGCTGACGGGTCGTAGTGGAGAAAAATCGAGAGAAAGTACTGGGATGAGTTTGGAAAGGACCCAAGGAATGTATGGTTTGCTTTAAGCGCGGATGGAATTAATCCTTTCGGGGAGCAGAGTAGCAATCATAGCACCTGGCCCGTGACTCTATGTATGTATAACCTTCCTCCTTGGATGTGCATGAAGCGGAAGTTCATTATTATGCCAGTTCTCATCCAAGGCCCTAAGCAACCCGGCAATGAAATTGATGTGTACCTAAGGCCATTAGTTGAAGAACTTTTACAGCTGTGGAATGGAAATGGTGTACGTACGTGGGATGAGCACAGACAAGAGGAATTTAACCTTAAGGCGTTGCTGTTCATGACCATCAACGATTGGCCCGCTCTCAGTAACCTTTTAGGACAGACAAACAAAGGATACCGCGCATGCACGCACTATTTAGATGACACTGAAAGTATATACTTGGACAAATGCTGGAAGAATGTGTACCTGGGCCATCGTCGATTTCTTCCGACCAACCATCAATGTCGAAAGAAAGGCAAGCATTTCAAAGGCGAGGCAGATCATCGGAAGAAGCCCGCCATGCGCACCGGTGATCATGTGCTCGCTATGGTCAATGATTTACATTACGTAATCTTTGGAAAGGGTCCCGGTGGACTAGCTGTTCCGAATGACGCTGAGGGACACGCACCCATGTGGAAGAAGAAATCTATATTTTGGGACCTACCCTACTGGAAAGACCTAGAGGTCCGCTCCTCAATCGACGTGATGCACGTGACGAAGAACCTTTGCGTGAACCTGCTAGGCTTCTTGGGCGTGTATGGGAAGACAAAAGATACACCTGAGGCACGGGAGGACCTGCAACGTTTGCACGAAAAAGACGGCATGGCTCCGAAGTAGTATAAAGGTCCTGCCAGCTACGCTCTTACGAAAGAAGAGAAAGAAATCTTCTTTGAATGCCTGCTCAGTATGAAGGTCACGACTGGCTTCTCGTCGAATATAAAGGGAATAATAAATATGCCAAAGAAAAAGTTTCAAAACCTAAAGTCTCATGACTGCCACGTGATTATGACGCAACTGCTTCCGGTTGCATTGAGGGGGCTTCTACCGGAAAACGTCCGATTAGCCATTGTGAAGCTATGTGCATTCCTCAATGCAATCTCTCAGAAGGTGATCGATCCAGAAATCATACCAAGGCTAAGGAGTGATGTGGCGCAATGTCTTGTTAGTTTCGAGCTGGTGTTCCCACCATCCTTCTTCAATATCATGACGCACGTCCTAGTTCATCTAGTCGACGAGATTGTCATCCTGGGGCCCATATTTCTACACAATATGTTCCCCTTTGAGAGGTTCATGGGAGTCCTAAAGAAATATGTCCGTAACTGCGCTAGGCCAGAAGGAAGCATCTCCATGGGCCATCAAACAGAGGATGTTATCGGGTTTTGTGTTGACTTCATTCCTAGCCTTAAGAAGATAGGTCTCCCTAAATCACAGTATGAGTCGAGACTGACTGGAAAAGGCACTCTTGGAAGAGACTCAATAATATGCAGGGACGGATATTCTTGGTCTCAAGCACACTCCACAGTTTTACAGAACTCTACCTTGGTGACCACGTATGTCGATGAACACAAGAACAGTCTGCGCTCCAAACACCTGGAGCAGTGCGACGACTGGATTACATGTGAACACATCAGGACTTTCAGCAGTTGGTTGGAAACACGTCTCAGATTTGACAACACTATTTGTGATGAGTTGTACTTGTTGTCCAGGGGACCATCTTTGATTGTATTGACTTACAAAGGATACGAGATAAATGGGAATACATTTTACACGATCGCCCAAGATCAAAAGAGCACCAACCAAAACAGCGGTGTCCTCTTTGATGCAGCAACCGAGAGCGGAAAGGACACATATTATGGTTACATAGTGGACATATGGGAACTTGACTACGGACCTGATTTTAAGGTCCCTTTGTTTAAGTGCAAATGGGTCAATCTGTTAGGCGGCGGAGTACAGGTAGACCCACAGTACGGAATGACAACACTGGATCTGAAAAATCTTGGGAACACTGACGAACCGTTCGTCCTAGCTAATGATGTGGCAAAGGTTATCTATGTGAAGGACATGTCTACCAAACCGAGAAAAAGAAAAAATAAGGAAGGGAATGCATCATACGATGAGCCAAAGCGCCACATAGTTCTTTCAGGAAAAATGGACATCCTGGGAGTGGATGGCAAGACAGACATGTCTGAAGATTATGAAAAGTTTCATGAAATTCCTCCCTTCAATGTCAAGGCTGACCCAAGCATCCTGATAAACAATGAAGATTATCCATGGTTACGGCGTAATAAGGAAATGACACAAGCGAAGAAAAAGTGAAGACTTTCTCCTGCAACTTTGTAACACACGAACATGCTACAATTGTCCGTTTTGTACATGCACATGCTATGTGGGTGAAATTAAAATACCATCCCAACTTTCAACTTTTTTAGAGTTCATTTGAAATGCTTTCATGTCTTGTGGTTCGGCCCTCGTAATACCATGACCATTAGTCCCCGGCCCATGCCAACTTTCAACTTTCAACTTTCTAAAACTAATGGCACTAACAGAAAGTTTATAATTTTGCTCCTCGCCCTGGCCCATGACCATTAGTCCCGGTTTGTGCCACAAACCGGGACTAAAGGGTTGGTCCTCGTTGCGGGTAGAGTTTAGTCCCACCTCGCCAACCGAAGGGGGCTCACACCGGTTTATAAGCCCTTCCCTCTCTGCCTTGTTGAGCTCCTCTCAAAGTGAAAATATATGCCCTAAGAGAGAAAAGTTTAACCTAAATTCATAGTGAATTTCTCTGAAATTCATAGAAATTTACTAGGAATTTAGGTTGAATTTTCTCTATAAGCACATTTATTCTCATTTTTTAGTGAGTTAATCACAAACTTGTGATTCAAACAATTTTCGAAGAATTTAAATTTTAAATATTCAAATTTGAAAACTAATGGCACTAACAGAAAGTTTATAATTTTTCTAAAACTAATGGCACTAACAGAAAGTTTATAATTTTGCTAACCTAAAATCAAACAGAATTAAAAATTAAAGCAAAAAACAAAAGAAAATAATTAATGCAAAAACAAATCAAAAAATAGGAAAAAACTATTTTTATAGTAAAGTTAATCACAAAATAAAATAAATAAAGCAACAAAGAAAACAAAATAACTAAAAAAGTATTTTCAAATTTGAAAACTAATGGCACTAACAGAAAGTTTATAATTTTTCTAAAACTAATGGCACTAACAGAAAGTTTATAATTTTGCTAACCTAAAAGCAAACAGAATTAAAAATTAAAGCAAAAAACAAAAGAAAATAAATAATGCAAAAAACAAATCAAAAAAACAGGAAAAAACTATTTTTATAGTAAAGTTAATCACAAAATAAAATAAATAAAGCAACAGAGAAAACAAAAAAACTAAAAAAGTGTTTTCAAATTTGAAAACTAATGGCGTTAACAAAAAGTTTATAATTTTTCTAAAACTAAAAGCATAAAAAATTAAAAAATAAAGCAAAAAACAAAAGAAAATAAATAAAGCAACAAAAAAATGCCACCTACTAGGCCACCACGGCCTGAATATGACTAGAAACCCTATGATGGGCCAGGATTCAGGCCCACAGCAGGCCTAGTAGGCCCACAGGCATTGCAGTGACAGATTATGCCCGAAAACCTGCAGTTGAGAGGAGCTCGGGAGGGTGGGCGCAGCAGCGCTTATAAACCACTCCCGAGCCCTCTCAACTAGCGAGGTGGGACTAAACTTTTGGGCGCGGGGCAGCACAAGGCCATTGGTCCCGGTTGGTGGCACCAACCGGGACTAAAGGGGGCATTGGTCACGGTTCGTGGAACCAACCATGACCAATGCCCCCCTTTAGTCCCGGTTGGTGCCACCAGCCGGGACCATAGGCCTCTGCTTCCCGCCCTTTCGGCTGGTGAAAAGAGACCTATGGTCCCGGTTGGTGGCACCAACCGGGACCAAAGGGGGGCATTGGTCACGGTTCGTGCCACGAACCGGGACCATTGCTCTGGGTATATAAGGTAGCACTTGTGAAAATTTCGCCAACCGCTCCCATTCGCCCCCGACGCCCCTAGGCCGTTCGTCGTCGCCGCCGCCGCACCGAGCCCGTCATCGCCCGCTCCCCGTCGCCGTCGCCCGCGCCGCCGCAGGCCTTGTCCCCATCGCTGCTTGCGCTGTCGCCGGCCTCCTCCTCGTTGTTGCGTGCGCCATCTCTGGCCCCCTCCCCGTCGCCCCGCGCCGGGTCGCCGGCCTCCCCCGCGCTGTCGCTGGCCTCCTCCCTGTACCCGGCCTCCTCCCCGTCGCGCCCCCAGTGAGCTCCCCCCTTCCCATTGATCCCTGTCGCTCTGACCATCGCCGCCGCTGCTCTCTATGTGTGATAATTTTTTTCATATGTGTATGTATATGCTCATATCTATTTGGATTTCGCTATGTATGTATATGCTCATATGTATGTATGTATGTATGTATGTATGTATGTATGTATATGCTCTCTGTATATGGATTTTGCTATGTATATGCTGTATATATATGCTCATATGTATGTATGTTCATATAGCATTTTTCTATATATGAATTATTTTTTTGTTCATGGATATATGCTAAAGAAAACGAGGGGGGTGATAGATGACGATGAGGTGTCGAGAGGGGGACGAGAGGTCGAGAGGGGTTGAGGGGAGAAAAAAATGTTATCAGGGACGAGGGTCGTCGAGGGGTCGAGAGAGGGACGAGGGGTTGAGAGGGGTCGAGAGGGGTACGAACCGGGACCAATACTCTGTGTATATAAGCAGGACTTAGAAAGAAGAAGAGGATATGAAGAAGAGGAGAAATAAATAAGAAGAAGAATAAAGAAGAAAAAGAAGAGGAGAAGAAGAAAGGAATAGTGGAGAAGAAGAGAAAATAGAATATATTCTATTTTTTCTTCTTCTCCACTATTCCTTTCTTCTTCTCCTCTGTTTTTTTCTTCTTTTTTTTCTTCAATCTTCTCCTCTAGCTATTCCTTTCTTCTTCTCCTCTTTCTTCTTCTTCTTCTTCTTCTTCTTCTTCTTCTTCTTCTTCTTCTTCTTCTTCTTCTTCTTCTTCTTAATTTTTATCGGGAACGAGGGTGTCGAGGATCTCCGAGGGGTCGAGGGTCGGGAACTAGGGTAGAGGGTCGAGGGTCGTTAAGGGGTCAAGGGTCGAGGGTTTCAGGGTTGAGGGTTCGAGGGTTCTATAGGGTCGAGGGTCGAGGGTTCCAGGGTCGTCTAGGGGTCGAGGGTTCCAGTGTCGTCGAGGGTTCGAGGGGTCGAGGATCGCCGAGGGGTCGAGTGAGGTTTCCTAGTGTCAAAGTATTGAAGAAATCCATGGCTTAATCATTAGCCGGAAGTAACCAGGGCATGACGAAGACATACATATTTGTATGCATTTCAGCAAAGGCCTTCCAAATAACAATATTTGGAAGGTTCTTGCTGAACTTTGTACCAAAAAGCGAATTATCCTATCTAGGACTCCGTTCCAAAATAACTTTGGAGAGCTTCGTACCATCATGCACATGTTACTTTCGCCTAATGAAGAAGACATGGTTTTGTTGAATCCTTTGACACTAGGCAACCTCCCGACCCCTCAGCGATCCTCTCGAACATGAGAGGAAGAAGAGGATCGCCGAGGGGTCGAGGGTTCCATGGTCGTCGAGGGTTCGAGGGGTCGAGGATCGCCGAGGGTTCGAGAGAGAGATTTCCTAGTGTCAAAGTATTGAAGAAATCCATGGCTTCATCATTAGCCAGAAGTAACTTGGGCATGACGAAGTCCTCCAAAGTTATTTTGGAATGGTGTCCCGGATAGGATAATTTGCCTTCTTGTATGAATTTTAGCAAAGGCCTTCCAAATAACGATATTTGGAAGGTTCTTGCTAAACTTTGTACCAATAAGCGAATTATCCTATATAGGACTCCTTTCCAAAATAACTTTGGAGAGCTTCGTACCATCATGCACCTGTTACTTTCACCTAATGATGAAGACATGGTTTTGTTGAATCCTTTGACACTAGGCAACCTCCCGACCCCTCGGTGATCCTCTCGAACATGAGAGGAAGAAGAGGATAAAAAAGAAGAGGAAGAAGAAAAAAAAGAGGAGAAGAAAGAATAGAGGAGTTCTTCTCCTCTATTCTTTCTTCTCCTCTTTTTTTTCTTGTTCTTCCTCTTTTTTTTATCGGGAACGAGGGTCGTCGAGGGACATAGATGTAGTGTCGTCATTGTCGAATATACCCCCTCCCGATAGCTTCAACACGTGGGGGGGGGGTCGATATTACCCCCTCCTTGAAGCGTTCTCGAGGCCACCCCAAAGCCTTGAAGCATTTTCGAGGCCACCCCAAACCCTAGAGAAGCAGCGTCGAGGCCACTAATTAATATATATGATTCCTTACTATGATTAGGTAGCTAGTTCTACGTTTGCCACTAATATATCCATCTGTCATGTTTAAATAATAATTGCCATGTTGTAAATATTTGTAGAAACTATGGACAGCGCCCGAGACGAAGCAAAAGAAGCGTTGTTGAGGGACATAATCGCAGAAGGAAGTAATGCCGTCTCGTTGTTTCTCAACGACACAGATGGTCTGGAAGGAGAGGGTGAAGAAGCTGGCTACGGTGACCTAATGCTGGTGCAAGAAAAAGAACATGAGGAAGGCTCCGGTGACCCAATGCCGGTGCAAGAAGGAGACCGTGATGATGGCTCCGGTGACCGAACCGAGTCCGGCCAGGTATATATATTAGTTAAGCCTATGCTGACTAGCTGATTGATGAATTCACTGTTTTGAAATGTACACATATTAATTAAGTCTTTGTTCTTTTCTCTAGCCCTCCGGATCGAGCACAACTTCAGTAAAGAGACGAGGCCCGAAGAAAAAGTTGAGCTCGGATGAAAGGTTTGCGATCATAGCAATCGCGCCCGACGGCCAACCGATTGAACCCATCTGAACAAAGAACGCATTTGTTGCTCAGTGCGGGGTTCTGGTTAGGGACAAGATCCCGATAAGCATCAAGCAATGGTTTAAGCCGGGTACAGAAGACCCTGAGGTGTCTTATGTCAATGATATGCAGAAAAATGATCTTTGGACTGCGCTGAACTCAAATTTCACCCTACCGCCAGAGGATAATCCAGAGAACCCAGTTAAAGAGAAATTAATCAAGTCTTTTGCTCTTAAGAGGATGGTAGAACTATTCAGGAGGTGGAAGAAAGAGCTGAATAAGTTTGTCGAAAATAATGAGACACCAGAATTCAAGGGAAGATGTGAGAAGATCCGAGATCACTGGCCCGCATTTGTGGCCCACAAGACATCGGAAAAGAATAAGAAGATGTCAGTGACAAACAAGCAAAATGCTGTGAAGAAGAAGCTTCACCATCGCACGGGGTCAGGTGGCTACCTCGTAGCCCGGCCTAAGTGGGCCAAGACTGAGAATGATCTGGTTGATAAAGGGATCGAACCAGAGACAATTAACTGGCCATACCGTTGCCGGACTTGGTTCTTCGGGGCTGGCGGAACCTTGGACCCTGTAACAGGGAAGTGCATTTGGACGAACGATCAAATGGACATACCAGTCAGGAAGCTTAAGCAGTATATCGAAGCAGCGCAGGAAGGGGACGTTCTTTCCAGACAGAGAGAACGACGAGCTCACAATGGCCCTCGGGAATCCTGAGCACCCTGGACGGACACGAGGCACGCCAGGCTCCATTCCATGGAAGGTTGGGTTTCTGGACGCAGGCGGTTACAAATCCCATGAGAGGAGGAAAAAAGTGCAGCAGACCCAAATGCAGGCGCTGCAAGCAAGGGTAGACGCGATAGAGGAACGAGAAGCAAATCGCAGCAAACGTACTGCCGAAGCTTCCCCCGAAGCTACCCCGCCATCTCAGCGCAGAAGCAGCGTGGCTTCCACCGAGCTACTTCAGCCGGAGCATGCCTTGACGACTCCTACCAGCTATCCCATGGATGCTATCATGGAGTCTCAAAATTGCCACCTTATGACGCAATGGATGAATTTGAAGGTCAAGGCGGCTGTTGGCTCTGTTTATCCTACTGAACCCAGGGCAACTTTTCACTGCCGGCTGATTCCAGAAGGATATGCAAGGGTGATGGTGGATGAAATAATGGAGGGATTTGAGGACCTCCAGCTTGACCACCCTACCGGTGAAGGGGAGACTCGGCTGGGGTCTGCTCTGAGGACTCCATGCCTATGGCGGAAGGAGCTCATCAACCTTCCGAACTGGACGCCTCCACCTCCTCCTCCTCCGGCGAGTCAGGGCACTCTGCCTCCTCCACCGCCACCTCCTCTGGCGAGTGATGATCAGGGCCCTCGACCGGCTCCTTCTCCGGCGCGTGGCGGCACTCCGCCTCCTTCTCTGCCTGTGCCGGTGCGCCCGAGCAGCCAGCCTCCTCCTTCTCCGCCTCGTCAGCAAGAGCGGAAGAGACCGGCCGCCGCTCCGGCAGCTGCTTCGGCGCGTCGTAGTCCTTCTCATCCGCCTCGTAAGCAAGTAAAGAAGACAACCGCTCCGTCTGCTCGGCCGGCATCTAGCAGTACAACCAGAGGCGGGAGGACATACAGATTCGGTCCTTCTCTGAAGAGTCCACAGAAGTTACCATACGATAGGACCCCGGAGGAGAACGCGAAGATCGCGCGAACCGAAGTGGATGACTAGTTTAAAGGGTTGAAAGCAAAGAGACATCCACCTCCAGAGGAGAAGGTAGATCCGGTGAAAGTGAAGCGCACTCTGGCTGCCATGGCAAAACCACCAAAGTCTCCGCTGAAAGGCAACTATGAGCGCATTATTGCAAATACATGGGCCGAAGCGGAGTGGTTGGGAAGCACAATCAGTGATCAAAGGCTGAAAGAACGACGAGCAGCTGGGAAACAAATTGCCCAGCTCGGCGAACAAGCGAAGCAATCGTGCCCCCGCTCAAGGTGCTTAGCGACATCGTCGATCCGAGGATGGTGCCCGGTTATTGCAATGTTGACGATTACCTGCCCGACGATATACATTATGATCCCATGGAGGTGTAGATACACATATACGAGTACGGGAAGCCTCTCGTCAAAGATGAAAAATCTTTAACAACGATGATGTGAAGATTACATGATTGGTACTTGAAAATCTGCAGAGTGTCTGGGGGGGAGGAGTACTTTGTATGCGAGAGTTAAACCGGAGCATGACGTCGTTGGAATTGAACTGTTGCCTATTCCATTTGAGGAGTTCTATCAGTTTTTCAATCAATTGGCCCTCGATAAAACAACGGTCACCTGCTACTGTCTGTAAGTACTACTACTTCTGTCATTAAGTCTTTCTATATAGCTCATCTCTTTCATTGCATGTATTTATAGTTAGCCTCACTATATTATGCAGATTGAAGATCGCCGAATTGAAGAAAAGACAAATCGGGGATATTGGGTTCGTTAACACATATCTCATAGATGCAACTGAGGTTGAACATCGTCCCGAAGATACCGAGGCCAACTTGCTATGATCATTCAAAAAAATGAAAACAAAGATACAATACTCTTTCCTTACAACTTCAAGTGAGTGTTACTATCTTGTGCATATTCGGTTTCCCTTATATATTAGTCTAGGTTATAGTAATGTAATTGATGAGTTATGCATGCGTGCCCAGGTACCACTATTTTCTCCTATAGATTAGGCTTGAGCGGGGAGTAGTAACTATCTTGGACTCTAAACGAAAAGATCCCCAGGAGTATGCGGACATGACTGAAATCCTCAAGAAGTAAGTTAAATCGATCATTATCCACCATATCAGCAACTTTGTTCATTTCCTGATATCAAGTAATTGTTTTCTTTGTCCGGCAGAGTTTGGAGAAAATTCACCAGAAAAGTTCTGGGACTGCCGAAGGAGCTGGAATTTAGACACCCGAAAGTAAGTACTATAGTAGCATGTTTCGCGCATCTCCTAGTGATTCAAGCGCTAGTTTCATCAATACCATTTAGCATTCTTGCTTATCAGTTTGATTGACCTCTATTTCTTGTAAAGTGGTTGTGGCAGGAACAAGGGAATGATTTCTGTGGATACTACGTCTGCGAGTCCATCCGCCACACGACCTGTGAGCGGGGCGGGTACTCTGACGAACAATATGAAGTACGTAAATAAAAACATTCACAATTTTATTTTATTACCATCATCTGTGTTGAGTTTCATTCATTCATATATATATATATATATATGTATTGACCCCCTTCTTCAAATTAGATGTTTCGGAAGCGGGATGAACTCCTAGCACCAGCTCGCATGCGAGCCCTTCAAGAGGAATTGGCAGCATTCTTTCTTAACCACGTGACCGCTGAAGACGGAGAATACTATGTGGACCATGAGTCCGTATGATTATATTTGTAAGAGATAATTATTGTATATATGTAGCCGGTAGTGTCGGATAGATATACGAGAACTTGTTGTTCGACCAATCTCTCAGAGAAGGAGAGGTGGTCGATATCACTTCTCTTTGTATGCATATATGTTCATGACGATCTTCTGTTTCCTTCGTTTGCTTACTAGCTAGCTAGCGTGTATAGTCCTCTCTATACGTATGTATAGTACGTAGCGTCGACCAAGCACGGACACAAGAGAGGAAACTTCTCTCTATTAATTCTAGCTACCTAACACAATATATGAAACACCTAAATTAACCCCCCAAAACCCCCAAACCCCCCCCCCCCTTTCAAAAAAAACAAAAACCCAAGCCAAAGAAATGCTGACGCGTGGATTCCTATTGGTCCCGGTTGGTGCCACCAACCGGGACCAAAGGGTCTCCTGCCTGGGCTCCGGGCACAGGCCACGTGGAGGCCCATCTGTCCCGGTTCTGGATTGAACCGGGACTAAAGGGATAGGGCATTAGTACCGACCCTTTAGTCCCGGTTCCAGAACAGGGACAAAAGGCCCTTACGAACCGGGACTACAGGCCCTTTTTCTACCAGTGTTAAGGGGTCCAAGCATGTCAAGCCCCCAGACCGCAAAGGGCCATGTAATGGGGATTGTTTGGAGGGCAGTGGGCCAACGTTGGACCAACTCCTGTGCATCTGCCCGGGCCATTGGCCAATAGAATCATGTATAGAAGGCCTTGCTTACAAGATCCCGGGCTGCGGCGTGATGACCGCTGAGTCCGGCATGAATTTTTGCCAAAAGATTCCGCCCTTCCTCTTCGGAGATGCACCTTTGAAGGACTCCAGTAGTGCTTTTCTTGTACAATTCTCCCTCATGGACCCTGTAGGCCTTGGATCGCTGCACTATGTAGCGTGCCTCATTTTGGTCCTCCGGAAGTTCCTTTCTTGTTAGGTAGGCCAGGAATGGTTTTGTCCACGGGGCAATAATGGCCATTATTTCGTGGGCTGAAGGTGTTATTTCGGTGGTGGAGCCTCCGATTGTGTCAGAGAGTTCGGTATCGGGTATTTTGGCCGGGTCCGGACTATTCTTACCGGTGTCCCCTTCCCATGCTACGGATGGCTTGAAGAGCCTTTCCAAAAATATGTTGGGGTGGACCGTGTCGCGTTTTGCGCCGATGCGGGTGAGGATATCCGCCGCCTGATTGTTTTCCCGAGCCACATGGTGAAATTCGAGTCCCTCGAACCGAGCTGACATTTTTAGGACGGCATTTCGATAGGCCGCCATTTTCGGATCCTTGGCGTCGAAATCTCTATTTATTTGGGATATTGCGAGTTTGAATCCCCACGCACCTCCAGGCGTTGAATGCCCATGGAGACTGCCATCTGAAGACCATGCAACAAAGCTTCGTATCCGGCTGCATTATTGGAATTTGTATACAATATTTGCAGTATGTTCCGAACGGTATCTCCGGTTGGGGACGTCAGGATGACGCCAGCCCCTAGACCGGCCAGCATTTTAGAACCGTCGAAGTGCATGATCCAATTGGAGTATGCGCCGTACTCTTTAGGGAGTTCGGCCTCCGTCCGTTCGGCGACGAAGTCGGCCAGTACTTGTGATTTAATGGCTTGGCGAGGTTTGTATGTTATGTCGAATGGGAGGAGCTCAATGGCCCATTTGGCAATCCGGCCCGTAGCGTCGCCGTTGTTGATAATATCATTAAGTGGCACTTCCGAGGCTACTGTAATCGAACACTCTTGAAAGTAGTGTCGCAGTTTCCGCGATGCCATGAATACCGCATATGCTATTTTTTTGGTAATGCGGCTACCTTCATTTGCATGCAGTGAGGACAGTGGATACATAGTATACCGGCTTTTGAAGAGGGAATTTGTGTCCATCCGGTTCCCGTTCGACAACGAGCACCGCGCTTACAACTTGATGAGTTGCCGCAATGTACAACATCATTGGTTCGCCGATGTTAGGTGCGGCCAGGATCGGGTTGGTTGCCAGAATGGCCTTTATTTCTTCCAATCCGGCTGTGGCCGCGTCCGTCCACTCGAAGTGTTCGGTGCGCCGAAGGAGGTGATAAAGGGGTAAAGCCTTTTCTCCCAAGCGGGAGATAAAGCGCCTTAGAGCCGCCATGCATACAGTTAGCTTCTGGATTTGTTTGAGGTCGGTTGGGGTAGCCAACTATGACAACGCTTGGATTTTGGCCGGATTAGCTTCAATACCTCTATTGGAGACAATGAATCCGAGGAGCTTTCCGGCTGGTACGCCGAAAATGCATTTTTCCGGATTGAGCTTGATGTTGTATGTTCGGAGGTTGTCGAATGTGAGCCTCAAGTCGTCTATCAAAGTGTCGACGTGTTTGGTTTTGACGACCACATCGTCTACGTATGCCTCTACTGTTTTGCCAATTTGTTTCTCCATGCATGTCTGAATCATGCGCTGATATGTTGTGCCGGCGTTTTTGAGCGGAAAAGGCATTGTCTTGAAATAGAAGGGACTGTATGGTGTGATGAATGCCATTGCAGCTTGGTCGGACTCCGTCATCTTGATTTGGTGGTAACCGGAGTATGCGTCGAAGAAACACAATGACTCGTGTCCTGCGGTAGCATCAATGATTTGATCGATGCGTGGGAGGGGGAAGGGATCCTTTGGGCAAGTATTATTGAGGTCTTTGAAATCGATGCAAAGGCGCCAGGATTTGTCCTTCTTTGGTACCATCACCAGGTTTGCTAGCCAATCCGGATGTTTTATTTCTCTGATGAATCCGGCCTCCAATAACTTGGCTAGTTCTTCTCCCACGGCCTGTCTCTTAGGTTCGGAGAAACGCCGAAGAGCTTGCTTGATCGGCTTGAATCCCTTTAGGATATTGAGGCTATGCTCGGCCAGCCTGCGTGGGATTCCTGGCATGTCTGAAGGATGCCAGGCGAATATGTCCCAATTCTCATGCAGGAACTCTCATAGTGCGGCATCCATAGCGGGGTTTAACTGTGCCCCGATGGAGGCTGTTTTGGTAGGGTCCGTTGGGTGGACTAGGAATTTGACTATTTCATCCGCTGGTTTAAAAGAGGTGGACTTGGATCTCTTGTCGAGTATCACATCGTCCCTGTCCACTGGGGAGCGTAGCGTGGTTAACTCCTCAGCCGAGAGGGCTTTAGATAATGCCTCGAGGGCCAATACCGCTATTTTCTTTTCGGCGCGGAGTGCTGTGTCCGGATCACTGGCGAGAGTGATGATTCCGTTGGGTCTAGGCATTTTAAGCTTCGTGTACCCATAATGGGGTACGGCTTGGAAGATTGTGAACGCCTCCCGTCCTAAAAGAGCGTGATAGCCACTACTGAACGGGGCCACTTGGAATGTAATTTCTTCGGACCTGTAATTGTCCGGCGTGCCGAATACCACATCTAGTGTGATTTTCCCAGCACAGCGTGCTTCCCAACTCGGGATAATTCCTCTAAAGGTTGTGCTACTTTGCTCGATGCGGTTCCAGTCTATTTCCATCTTTTGAAGGGTTTCCTCATAGAGGAGGTTTAGTCCGCTACCGCCATCCATGAGTACTTTGGTGAGTCGAAAGTTCTCCACGATTGGACTGAGGACCAGTGCGGCTGGTTCTCGGGCTGTTCGGAATTTTGGTTCATCACTGGCATTGAAGGTAATAGCCGTGTCACTCCCTGGATTTGTTGCTGCTACGTGGCAGATTTCGGCCATGCTGTGGATTGTTCGCTTGTGCCTTTTATTTGACGCAAAGGTCTCGAACACTGTTAACACCGTATTGTTATCCACTGGATGGTGCTCTGTGGTATGTGGGATAAGAAGATCCTCACCACTTTCGGCCACCTGCCGGAGTATCGAACATGCTCTAAGGCTGTGCGTTGGTATCATATCCGCCGTGCTATGAATTTTGCAGGGTCCGTTGAGCCATCCCTCCAGTACGGTTCCTTGCCCCCTAGAGGTTTTTTGCTTTTTGTTAGTTAACTCGGGTGTATTGTGATAATGCACCCTTTTATTTCGGATTGGGTTTGTGTTCAGGGCCGGATTTTCTCAAAAGTTTGTTTCGGTTTTCTAGGCACTTTCCATCGCATAGTACTTTCGTACTATGGACGCCAAGTCAGCGAAGGGTGTTATCTCATGGCGATTTATGGCGTTAAGGATTCCCTTGTCCGTGCAATTATTGTGGAAAAATAAGATTGTGTCTTCCTCGCGACAGTCCTTAACCTTGTTCATCGCAAGGAGGAATCTGGCCTAGTAATGATGTACTGTTTCCTGGGGCTCTTGCCTGATATGGGAAAGGTCGCTTGTGTTTGGGTGCGTCGGTGGAATTGAATCCAAACCCCTACCCGATCTGGGATCCAGGGGCCGAGGAGTTTCCAATTTTGGAATTTCCGGTTCCGGGATATTACCCGCTAATCCTGGTCTGCTGCCTGACTCTAAGTTCAGGGATTGGATGTTGTCCTCCCGCAAATGGGCGTCCGGCTCGGAGCGCTCGGGAATCCGGACATATTTGGTCCTCGGGATAGAGGAAAGGTCGCCGCATTGTTCCTCCACCACTGCAATATGATGGGTGACCGGTGGAGAATTAATCTCCCTTTGATTGGCTTTAAGCCCAATCCGATCATAGTCCGTAGCGACTCCCAAGGCGGCGATGCGATCCAAGAGCTCATTTAAGGAGGAGAGCTCCATTGGATCCATCTGTTCGACGAGTGCCGATTTGACGTGGAGGCTGTTTTTGATGACCCGAGAATTCATCGTCAGCGCGGCGGCCGAACAGGCGATCATAATGAACCCACCTAGCCAAAGAGTTTGGCCGATAGCCAAAGGTCCGCCAACAGTAGTACCGTCTTTAAAGACGAGACAAGACATCCTTCCTTCTGGCGACGGCACAGAGGAACTCTCAATGAAAGCACCAATGTCGGTGTCAAAACCGGCGGATCTCGGGTAGGGGGTCCTGAACTGTGCATCTAAGGAGGATGGTAACAGGAGGCAGGGGACACAATGTTTTACCCAGGTTCGGGCCCTCTTGATGGAGGTAAAACCCTACATCCTGCTTGATTAATATTGATGATATGGGTAGTACAAGAGTAGATCTACCACGAGATCGGAGAGGCTAAACCCTAGAAGCTATCCTATGGTATGATTGTATGTTGTCCTACGGACTAAAACCCTCCGGTTTATATAGACACCGGAGAAGTTAGGGTTACACAAGGTCGGTTACAAAGCAGGGGATATACATATCCGTATTGCCTAGCTTGCCTTCCACGCCAAGTAGAGTACCCTCCGGACACGAGATGAAGTCGTCAATCTTGTATCTTCATAATCCAATAGTCCTGCCAAAGGATATAGTCCGGCTGTCCGGAGACCCCTAATCCAGGACTCCCTTAGCAGGACTTCGATTGATGGATTGACCACTTCTTCGACATGCATGAACACTCGATACAGGTACATCCCTAACATGGTCCGCGGCGGCCTTGGTGGCGACGAATGGTACAACCCCGGTTCCTGCACCGGTATCTCAACACCAATCACCTTCGGTATGGTGGACGGCTTCTTCATCCATGCCATAACCGTCAGAGCCCAGCTATCTGGTGGAACAACCATACTTAAGAGCTCACCTCCAAGGTCGTTGATAAGCTCATTCATGGCATCGCTGTTCCAAGCACGTCGAGGCATGCCGTGGAAGGTAAGATTTGTTAAAAACTCAAGCTCAGAGGGCACCGAGCCCCATCCTGGGTGCCACCGATCAAAGCTCACAAGCGCGCCATCACAGAAGAAACACCGGGAAGATTTGAACACACGACTACAGTCGAAAGTTATCTAGAACCTGACGAAGAAATCAGCCGGTGGCGGACAGACTTCGACGAGGAAGTCACTTATTTGGATGTCGTGCGCAATGACAAGAGTTTTGACAAGGTCGTCCAGCGAGACGGGAGGCCGGTCGCCAGTGATGGTTACCATCAGCACTTTGCTGGCAAACTGGTCATCAAGCGCGCCATGCCACTGTTGAGCGATAGCACGCAGCGACCGAAGGCAGGACGGACCTCAGGATCTTCGGCTCGGAGATCCGTGTTGACCGGCGACATGATAGTGCACTTGAGTATAAGGAGTACAGGAGGGGGATTTGGGGGAACTGGAGTAGGAATCGAGATTCCAGAGGTGGGGGAGGGACGGGAGACTGGGGATGAAAAGGTAGCATGAATTTCGAGCGCGCGCTAATATGCTCTCGGCGCGCAAGCGCACAAAAACACCGGTGGCGCCCACATGTCGGCCTAAGAGTCCTTATTCTTTCTTTTTTGGAGAGCCCAGCCTTTTTTCAGGATCTTTTGAGAGCCCGGCCTGAGAGTCATAATTGACCTGTTTGGCATTGCGTTACTACTCGGCCCATATTCAACGACACTTCACTTGCCCAAACAAGTGTACATCATCGAAAATACACTGAGCTCAAATTATATAACTTCAAAAAAAGAGATATACTCTGAACACTGGAGAATGGTGATGCCCTCATTTAGCGCACCAGTAGTTCGAGACAATAAACAGTTTGAAACAACGATATATACAACATTCAAACACTGACTAGTGACTACTACTAACATAAACAACAATACATGATAGTTCATAAGAAGTCTTGCTACACCACCAAAATGCACCCATCTGCAGCGCTCAGACTCTCGTGATCCAAATGAGAATGACATTCTAAATAGAAGCAACTATTACATAGTAAGAGTGACATAGACGAGGATGACCAAATGACAAGGAATATGCATAACAAAAGAAAGAACTACCCATCCAGAACCAGCAGCAAAGACAACAAAGTCATTCGAAGAGATGATCCAACACCATCATAATTTGCAGCCCCACTTCAATGACCAGTGATCTGGAGACACCAGTACTCCACCCTTTCGATGCAACAGCCCAATTACCTATCAACCTGAAGGCTTGAATCACACCACTGCCTATCGTAATTGAGACATCCAAGGATCAAAGTTAATCCAGATGCCTTTGTAATTCTCACATTCTTTTGGCTGCAGGCTGTATCGTTGATAGTCAGGGGAGTTTGCTCCCAAACTCCTAGGGCTCGCCGTGTAGACACAGTTTTCCATAGCAAACAAAGCCTCTCTGCCATCAAGGTCCTTGCCAACGGTGATCTCCTAGTTAATCGGATAATTGAGTCCGAGAAACAGAGAGTGTGAACCAAGGCTGTTTACCCGCCTCCAACTAAAAAATCCTAAAGGCCCCAACAAGCCGGTATCCTGCTCATAGACATAACAACCACTATCCGGATACTCACGTATTACACGCTGCTTGTATACAGTGGGGTTTTTGCAATATAACTTTTCCAGCTCATGTGTCCAAAAGATCATCTGTCTTTTCTTGTCGTCTGATCGAGCGAGGAACCAGTTGTGCTTCCCTGTTTTTGGCAAAGGTGGTGCGATTAGAAAGGGCAGTAACTGTAGGGACACTGCATCATATCAAAAAGACAGGCATTGTTAATGTAAGATCAGCATTGTTCAGAGTTTGAGTAGGATAATGCAAGAAATAGCATTGATATGTCCCTGTTGGAACTGGGAGGAAAATACAGGGAAATGTACACTGGGTTCGAAAATATAGAAGTGCCACGCATGGTTATACTCATGTTATCTCGCAATCGACTCTTCACAGGAAACTACCATGTCATGCATGTTATGTAATCATGTTCTGTCCTCACAAACAAATTCTTCAAGGTAACTAACAGACCATGCATTGTTATATACTCGTGTTCTATGGGCAAAATTTCTGTGAGGATATTATTCTAGCCATTGATTGCTGAAGGGCGAATATAGGTATGTACACATGGTAAGCATTGCAGGATTTCATTACTTCCAAATATAGAGTTCTCCATATGCACATTTACTTCCCTAATGTATGGTTAGATGAAACTAACAGTGTGGTGCATGTTTCTACATCATGAAAATGAGGAAACTAACATGGCCATTGATACACACTCATATTTAGTAGTAGTATATAGATTACTATAAAATAAGGATAATATCCATATATTCCTAACCGTTTGATTATTCAGGGTACAAATTGGCTGTAATGACATGGTCACAGTCGCATGAATTAACTCATTCCAAATATAGTTGATTTACGGTGTCTGTAATATATTTCTATAGTTCTACTCAAATTCTGCTCAAAAAGGGATATGCCAATCATCACAAAAATTTCAAACAGTGTCATGGCGTCATCATTAACATGAGACGGAAACAACTTACACGCGCCGTCCCAGCAATACGGGTTGCCATCTGCTTTGTCGATCGCGTAGATGATGCCATTGTGTTCAATAGCATCACATAAGTGTGTATCAGCTTTGACGATGATCCACTGCGAGCCGAGTTGTCTCCAGCTAAAGAAGGCACCGGCGTAAAGATAGGCGAGTCCGCGGTCGAACAAGGCAATTAGCTTGAAGTCTGCGTAATTCGCATGTCATGTGGGCACTTGGAAGATTACAATCTTCTGCAAAACAAGGTCCGTCCAACTGACGTAGTAATCTAGATGACTTGGACCGCGATGGTAATACTCTATATAATCCAACGGAGGAAGGATAATCTCATGGGAGGTCTGGAAGTTCACGAGCACCAACTTTTTACCGTCTTCTCTGAAGGCAGCCATCCAGTGGGAGTTCATGCCGACCCAATACATACCTGCCAAGAAGTTTCGGGCGATGGTGATCGGATCGATGTCGAGGGAAATGATGTACGGCGACCCACTACATACATGTAGAGACGTTTCGTCTAATGGAGATCGGATTGAAGTCGAGGGGCATCATGCACGCCTCTGTATCATGGTGAGCCAATCTCGCAAGACCAGAAAGCAGCAAGCAGGGTGTCATGAAAAACTTAGGCCTCGCTTCGACGATGGCCGTTTGCATGTCCATCGAGCATGCAACCAGCCGCAGGGCGCTCAACATATCCATACACGAACAACAGAGGTCGACGATGTCACTGGGGAGATTGCTCCAATCGCAACTCATCTGGATGCTGCGTGGTTCGCATTCGGCCATGGTGGAGTTTGGAAGGGGGCTTGATTTACGGGGGAGAAGGATGTCGGTGCTGGAGCGGCTAGCGAGGAAATAGTGGTACTTGGGGAGGCGAGTGAGGCGACAGTACACGGGGGCATAGTGAGATGGAGACGGAGACGGAGAAGGTGATGGAGATGGAGTGGTGCTATGGGAGTGGAGAGGGAGACGAGGTGAGGCGCCAATGTGCTGTACAGCGGCGGTGACAGACTGCATAGTGCACAGGGTGAGGCTGACTTTGGTAACCCGAACACGCCGCCTGGACTAGTGTCAGGCATAGGGTGTTGTCACTTCACTGTGAGGACCGGATGAATAGTATTTTGACCATCAAGTGTACCACAGTTGTACTATTACTAGTAGTAGGAACATGAGTACTCCAGTATTGTATAGCGGAAATAGGTCTCCCGTGCTAGCATGCCTGTTCACTTCATCATTCAGGTATCATCCATATTGCGAGCAAAACCAAATTCTCGTGCATGCCCAATCAACGCCCTGCCGCGATGCATGCAGTGGTCATTCTGGTGCATCAAGGACGACATGAATATCGTACCACACTTGAGAAGAGGAAAAATGGAAAGGTAGAACGCGCAGTAGAGGAAGAGAACGTTGGCTAACGAGGCTGGGAGGGGATCGAGCACGAAGTTAATGCTCCACGACTAAAGGTTTTGGGAAAACCTGATTTTCATAAGGTGACTTATACTCACCTAAATGGAGGGAGTATTCCTTAACCAGATAATTCTGTGTCTCCCACTCACGCGCTCAAAAAAAGACTATGACACAGTTTTTATCTGTTTGTATGCATAGGTCCCACCTATCAAGAAGGATGGGCACGTACACGAACATGTACGACTCATCAGTCTACCCGCATAGCCTTTTCATTTAGTCTACCTAGCCGTCTAATCAACTGCCTGCACGCCACTTCTCCCATTTACTTCTCCATCGGGAACCAATTCTCCTCGGCTTCTTCACCTCCCCTTCGTCTTCATTTGCATCCAAACCCTGTACATATGCAAGCCAATCTCCACTCGCACCGAGCCTAACCTGTGAAATAGTGGGCAGGGGGAGAATTAGGAAATGGACACGGAAGTAGTCTTTAGAATGCATTTACTACGTGATCAAACTCATCGTACCTGCTCATCGGAGGAAATCCGAGTGCCCCTCCATGTCGGCATCTCAAGGGGCGTCAACTTGCAACTACGGCCACATCGCGTTGGAGAGACCCCCAAGGAAACATCCTCGTGCGTTCCACGGAACATCAAGATGCATTTGTATGAGTAGTTTATCTTGTGAGAGAAAAGGATGAACGAGGGAAGGCCTCTATAGATAGATATGGACACTACTACTACCAATGTGCTGGCCCGTGCGTTGCAATGGATCCAAAGTAGTAGAATAATACTTGTTCTCATGCTTGAAATCTAAACACTGTAGTTTTGATATACATGTGTCAGCATACATGACAGCTTGTCCATGAAAGTTGAAACGCGACGACCATCACGTTTCTTGTTTCTACCACTGCCACACCCACACGCGATTCCCACGACGCCGCTCCAACCCACGGCATGACATCCCCCGACGTGGACATGGATCCTCTGACATGGCTATCACTACCTTTCCCTGCCTTTCCTACGCTGACAGGTGGGACCCACGCTTATGGGTCCCACATGTCAGTGACAGAATGGTAGGATTGTTCGCGTTAGGGATCCTCATTCCCCCGACGTGCCCATCATCCCTCTCGGCCCCACCGCTCCTCTGCCTTTGTGTGCATGACATGCGGGCCAGCTGAACTGCGGCGACCATCAACTTTCTACCACAGACACACCCGATTGGACACGGTTTGCCTGCTCCGCTGCTGTGCTCAGATCTGTACTCCTGCACCATCGAATTTTCATCCAGCGGCTGTGACATATTTTGTCCCGGGCATCAATCCTCAGCTGGAGTACTTATGTACTCCCTCTGGTCATTTTTACTCTGCACATTGGATTTGCCGAGAGTCAAACTTTGCTAAGATTGACCAAATTTATATTAGAAATTATTAGCATCTATAATATCTAATA
The DNA here is from genome assembly GCA_034509565.1 of Triticum monococcum. NCBI lineage: Eukaryota > Viridiplantae > Streptophyta > Magnoliopsida > Poales > Poaceae > Triticum > Triticum monococcum. The sequence continues at coordinate 579,730,016 of CM067847.1, forward strand.
AATATAATATGAAAATATATTCCAAGATGAATCTAATGATATTGGTGTTGTTATGTGAATGTCATAATTCTTTATATAAACTTGGTCAAAGTTGGATGAGATTGACTTCGGACAAACCTAATATGCAGAGTAAAAAGGACTGGAGGGAGTACTACAAGTAGTACCCGCCGGTGTAGCCATCTATGCCTCGTAATGCCCTAACACCCAGCTGTGGCACCCTCGCCACGGCCACGCCACCACTGGCCGGTTCATCTCGAACGAGTGAGTCACGAACCACGCCAACACCATGAGAATGACATGTGGGCCAGCCGCATTTAAGGTCCGCATGTCATTGACTCATAGGCCGGGCACTAAGCCACTGAAGTTCGGTCCCGTGGGCCCTGAGAGGGAAATGTAACTCCTGGGCAGGCCTTGTGCTGCTCCCGCAGTACGAGCTCATGAAAAAACTGGAATTTGTTTCTTACTACTACCAACTAGTACTAGTAAGGTACACGTGCATTGCACGCATGAGATTCTGGTGGTTTGTGCATTATGCTTCTACATGTGGAGCTTTCTGGATTCTAACATGTGGCAAAATCTGGTGGAATGTAAGGTTCAAGCCACACCTTAGGCAAGCGACACTAAGGCCCCACATGACATACACACAAAAGATGGGGCAAGATTCCCTTAGGCTTGCCAACTTGTTTCTCTCGTTTTGAAGAACTAATAACTTTGCCTAAACTTAGTTGTGGCAAAGTTAGGCTCTGTTTGAATCAAAGAATTTTCATAGGATCTTTGAAGGATTAGAATCCTTAGGAATTTTTCCTACGTTGGTCGTTTGACTCGTAGGATTGAATCATGTAGGATATTTTCCTAAGGATTCATTTGTACTACGTTTCACAAGAATTCTAACATGCACTCCAACCTCTTGAAAGAAATCCTTTGTTTTTCATGTGACACAATCAAACAAACTCAAATCCTATAGGGATCCAATGAACATGCCATTCCGATCCTACTTTTTTCCTATTCCTGTGTTTCTGCAATCCTATGAATCAAAGAGGCCCTTAGTCATGAATTAAGTTCAACCTGTTGACACCTGATTTTGGCAAGATACAGATTGCAATGAAGATGGTCTCGAGTGAACAGGTTTTCAGCATGAAAAGATTCACGTCGCCAAGTGGAACAACTTTGATGTTTCGGTTATATTCATTCGACTTTATCTTACGGACCGAAACTATACTCCGAGTGGCATAATTCAATGGTCCGAGTGGTTTTTGGCCAATCACGTCTTCAAGATAACCTCGGATGAAGGAGCACTCTGAAGGAATTGTCTTCGTGTCATCGAGGTAATTAATTTTGATATATAAATCATCTCAATCCGAGTTCATATGCAAAAGTTAGAGGCAATACACTCAGACCGAACTTAAACGAAAATATGGCGCGAGGTGCCAGACACTTGCCTGATAGGTTGCGCGAGTAATTCGGCCATCAAGACGGCCTTGAATCGAAACAACTTCAACACTAAAAAGTTCTGTCTCGTCGAGACGATCGTTTTTCATATAAAATCTATCTCAATCCAAGGTCGTATGCAACTTGGAGAGGCAAATCAAGATCAGGCTGTGTTTTCAGTCGGGAAATCCGAGTGAAAAGTTTACCATCCGAGTGAAAACCTACCGATCGAGTACAAGGTCAAGCGAAAACTTACTGATCGAGTAAAAGATTGTCTTTCGAGTGAAAATATAGTAATCCGAGTGAAATTTATTATCCGAGTGAAGTTATATTGAGTGAAAAGATTACCGTCGGAATGAAAACTTGACGTTCGGGTAAGATATTGCCTTCCGAGCGAAATATAGTCATCCGAGTGAATGATTGTCTTCCGAGTGAAATTATAGTCATCCAAGTGAAAGATTGTCTTCCAAGTGAAAGACTCTAACATCCGAGTGAAAAGGTCCAGTCGGACGAAAAACTCTAATATCCGAGTAGATGAGCTCGGATCCTAGTGAAACCAAAGATGTGCCCGAAAGGTAATCCAGATGACCTCAGATGGAAAAGTGATCAACACGGAAGTTGTGCGCATTGTCAAAATGGTGAACTTTGGTTTTGGATTCATTATCATATGAGATAGTATATGGCCTGTAAGTTCACTACGAGACTCGGACAATCCAGTCCATTACATGACCGAGTTCGATTGGATATTAAAGATGGCTCCGTAGAATATTCAAGATGGTCTTATTTGGAAAAGTGTTCAGCATAAGAATTGTTCGTCTCATCGAGGCACACAAGTTTAGTATTTGGTCCGTCTTGATCGGAGGTCATATGAAAACTCGGCGGCCCGTGCAAAGAGGAAGACAGAAGTTGGGCCAGATTTAGACTGAATCCGAGTTGGAATAGAACTAGGACTCTAGGACGTGAATTGATGTAATTTTTGTAAGGAAAGCCTAGATGAATCCTTTTCTTGTACGGGAAGTCCAGCCGCCTCTTATATATGTTGGGGGTGATGGCCGATTGAACAACACACAATCGAACAAATCAATATACTACTTTTTCATCTACGTTTTATCTATCCACCGTTTTTCTCTCTCGTTCTTCGATGTTCTTCGTGTTTGAGAGCTGTGAATCTCGAGGCTCTAGGGGTGAGCGAATTGACCTAGGGCAGCCCATAGCCACCGCAATCCCTGACGGGGTCCCTCCCGGGTGCGCGGGGTTTCGGGTATGCAAAAGCGCCCATTGACTGTCTTGCGTATCGCGCTGTCGGTCGGGTCTCCTGCGACGTGAGCTGCGGTGCATCACCGCCGGCGTCGAGGGTACACATGACATGTTCGTGTTTCAACACACTTTTTGGCGACTCTGCTGGGGACCGAAGATCAATCATCATCATCCACCATGTACGATTTCCAAAGCCATCTGAGGTAGATGCCAATAACATCATTAAGCCCAGTCTTGATGAGATATCGGCTGATCATCGCCAAGTCTATGAGGATTACAAGAAGGCACGCGAGGAGAAGGACCTGCAGGAGTTCCTTGCAAAATTCAAGAAAGATCGCCAAGGCAACATACTCCGATTGAAGAAATCAAGTTCCCTCCTCTTCAGACTGAACAAGTTAAACCCTCTGTAAGTACCGCCTTTTCTCCTAAGTAGTGGGCTGAGATTGAAAGTCGTATTGCTGATGGTAATAATCTAGTCTATCAAACTTTCATAGAAAATACTAATGCTCAGAAGAATATATCTTAATTGTCTAGTGGTAATGATGGTGTAGCTGCTAGTGTGCAAAACCCTAATATGGCTTTACCTATTGCATCGGCGCCTCCCGTGCCGATGGCTTATTATCCTACCCAAACAAATCAGATTATGACTGCACCCATCAACCCTATTATGAGCATGCCAAGTTCGGTGGCAACGCCGAACCAAACTCTACCTACAGCTACAACCACTCAACCACTACCAAATTATGGGTCGACATACATGCCACAATTCCTACCTACAGCTAGTAAACCTACTCCTCCTATGCCACTGCCACAAGCTTCATCGTCCACTATGGATGATGGTCTAGCTAATCTTAGAGAGGAGATGGCTAGGATGCTTCGAGAGAATTTTGGAGTTGAGTTACCTCGAGATCGGATTTACCAAAAGCCGTACCCAGAGTATTTTGATGCCATCCAGTGCCCTCCAGGATATAAAATTCTAGATTTTGTTAAATTTAATGGAGAAGGCACAAAAACTACATGGGAGCATGTTAGTCAATATTTAGCACAATTGGGTGAGGCAGGCTGATTGAATGAATTGAAAGTGCATTTATTTCCTTTATCATTAACTGGTACCGCATTTTCATGGTTTTCTTCTTTACCCCATGGTTCCATTCGGGTTTGGTCACAGTTAGAGCAGAAGTTTCATGATCACTTTTATAGTGGCGAGAATGAACTCAAGTTGTCACATCTGACATCGGTTAAACAGAAACATGATGAATCGGTCTCCGATTACGTCAAGAGATTTAGAGAAACAAAAAACCGGTGTTTTAGTTTGGTGATAACTGAGAGCAACTTGGCAGACCTAGTGTTGAGTGGTTTGAGAACTCCCATTAGAGAAAAGCTAGAAGGTTATGAGTTCTTAAACATCAACCAAGTCTTACAAAGGGCTTTGGCTCAGGAAAGCCAAAGCAAAGATCTCAAAGAAGTGCATAGATACAAAGCTGATCGTCCAAAGAGGAATATGGTGGAATATGATAGTGATCACTCGGACGATGAGGGTGATGTTTTTGCTACTGAATTTGTTTGGCCATCTAAGGCCAAACCCTTTACTTGCAACGATCTGAAACCGATTCATAAGAATCGTGATGAAGAGATGAAGTTTACTTTTAATATTGCTAAGTGTGATAGAATATTTGATGCTTTGCTGCAAGCTAAGATTATTAGAATATCTCATACTTTACCGCCGTTTTAAGAGCTAAAACGCCGTGCTTATTGCAAGTATCATAATTCTTTTTCTCATGCTACTAACGATTGCAATGTTTTTTGACGACAGATACAATCGGCCATTAATGACGGACGATTGAACTTTTCTAAGATGCAAGTTGATAAACAACCTTTTCCAACGAATACCATGGATTTGGAGGGGAAGAAGCCACTCATTCGGCCTAAGGTAGCCGAATCTGCTAATAAAGCTAATATCATTATTGGTGAGCCCAGGAAAGACAAGGAAGGCAGCACGGTCTTAGGGAGACATGTTGTGCTTGATAAGCAGCCCGATGGCAAGGAAGTAATCAAAATCACCATCAAGAATACTACACTCGGGGGGCAACCGCAAGTGCAAGAAAATACTCGAGTTAAATTTGTCAAACCCAAGAGTCTAGAAGTTGGCAAGTGGAAGAGAATTGAAACTAAAGTGCAATGCAAGCGGATCAAGCCAACTTTTGATATGTTGATGTCCAAGTATGCCAATGAGGTGGTTGGTTCCAGCTCTAACCAGCCATCACAGTTGAAGCGACCAAGGTCACCATCAGATTATATGTTCAGTCGGTATATGAAACCGAGTGGACCAAAGGCGTTATTTCCAGAAGAGCGGAGGCAAACTGTTTCGGACCGACTTGAATATACATATAATGGCTGACTGAACATCAGTAACTATTGGTCGGCTGGTCAAAACATGCGTTCGGATGGAAACTATCCGAGTGTAAGAATGCACCCAGGTGGAAGCTATCCAAGTGAAAAAATTTGGCCAAATAGATTCCATCCGACTGAATTCCATCTGAGTGAATTCCATCCGAGTGAATTCCATCCGAGTGAATTCCATCCGAGTGGATTCCATCCAAGTGACATCCATCCGAGTGGATTCCATCAGAGTAAAAACATGCGCCTAAGTGGAAATTTCATGCATCTGGAAAGTCGGAAAGAATGGCGTGTTAAATCACCAAGTCTTGCAGCAGTTGAGTCGGGAAAAGGCAAGGAGAAAATGGATGCCGACTTACTTATCTTGGGCACCAAAACATTCGCCATACGACAGAAGATTGTGCATACCAATCCGACTGAGCCGATACTTGCTATCGCGCCAAAGCACTCGCCTAATGACCATGAAGCAAGCAACAACCAAGTAAAAACGAGAAATCCTAAATACGCTCAGCCAAAATGGTGTCCTCCAGGGCTAAGAAAGACACAAAAAAGGAAACTGCAGAGGTTAAGGAGTCAAGAAGTGGCAGAACAAGAGGCCGAGAAGCAAGGGGATAAGTTGTTTAATGACACTCGGCCTATGTAACCTACAAAACAAGTGTGGAGGCCCAAACAAATACAAGATGTTGTGGCTTCTACACCATTCACAAAAGCACCTACATTACCAAAAGAGGACGACACAATCATTGCATCGTCTATGTTACCTATTGCTTCCTCTTCACTCGGACAAATTTCAGAATCGATGGATACACTCGAGGAGGAGGCTGATATGTTGGACTATGAGTCTACGCCGGTTCATGAAGGTATGGATATCAATATGGTGTATTACTTACCTGCTGAGTTTCGTGCTATAGATGAGGAAGGGGAAGTGGCTCAGATGGATTTTGGCCCTAAAAATCAAATATTCAAGAAGCCAAAAGAACGAGTAACGCATCTGAAACCGTTATATCTCAGAGGTCATATCAATGGGTCACCGCTCACTCGGATGCTTGTGGATGGCGGTGCTGTGGTAAATCTTATGCCCTTTTCGGTCTTCAAGAAATTGGGTTTGCCTGATGAAGAATTGATCAAGACCAATCTGGTGCTCAACGGGTTTGAAGGCAAAGTGAAAACTGAAGCCAAAGGTGTAATGTATGTGGAGCTTACAGTCGGAAGCAAAACTTTGGCTACTGCATTCTTTGTCGCTGAGGTGCAAGGTAACTATAGCGTTATACTAGGCCGTGATTGGGTTCATGCAAACCAGTGCGTGCCATCCACTATGCACCAGTTTTTGATTCAGTGGGTTGATGATGAAGTGGAAGTCATTCATGCAGATAATTCAGCCTGTGTTGCTTTGGGCGATGCATCGATGGATTGGTAACATCCCAATGCTACTTGCTTGACGGGACGTGACTTATCAGAATTTGATTTTCTCAGCGCGACCAAGAATGGTTTGTGCTTGTCTCTTTAGAGCCGACTAAATGCAATCGGCTCCAAGGTATGATATGTTTAAATGGATCCTAATTCCGAGTGGTTACAAAAACGTCTTCTAAAGTATCGGTCCAGTGAGAACGATATGTATGAGTCTATAGAGGAGTTGGATGACATGGATAAACTTGTACAAGGTTTTACATCAGCCGATCCGTTAGAAGAGGTAGATATTAGAGATGGTTCAGTCAATCGACCGACATTTATAAACAAAAATTTGAAAGCCGATTGTAAGGCTAAGTTAATCGAGCTATTGAAAGAATATGTTTGTTGCTTTGCACGGGAATATCATGAGATGCCAGGGTTAAGCTGAGAGCTAGTGGAGCATCGGTTGCCTATAAAGGCCGGTTTTAGACCTTATAAACAGTCGACCAGTGTCGGCATTCTGGGAACGGGGGTCCCCAGACTTGCCTGCCTACGGCCTGCGGCGTGGCTCAAGCGGGGGCCCAGCGCGGCCCATCTTCATCAGCTCAAGCTCAAGACCCTCGCGAGGGGGCCAAGACTCGCGGGGCGGACGATAGGAAGCTTGCTCAGCGGCAGCCTCGTCAGGCAGCCTCGCAAGGAGGCAGAGAGATCAAGGCAAGGGTACCTCGTGAGGAACCCGTGACGCAAGCCATGACAATCGAGACCAGGCGGGCGCCGGCCTGCGAAGTGTCCTTGTTTCCCCTTTGGTGCAAAGGGGGCTAGCACAGGCCAAGGCATCAGGCAAAGGTTACCATTCCGGTGCAATGAGACAAAGACCAGCCGGACGGTAGGACGGAGGTCACCGTGGAGCCCAAGACGGCGTCATCGCCAGTGCTTTTGGCAGCCGAAGACCAACTTTGGTCAGGATGACTTGTACTAGATGTTCCCCTTCGAAATGGCCAATTGTTGGCGCCCTTCCCGCTCATTATTTGGGGAGAGGCCCAGGGCCTCTATAAATATAGCTAGCCACCACAGAGTAGAGACATCTAGACCCCCAAAGACCCCCGGAGAGATCTGGTAGAACCCTAGCAGAGAGAGAGAGAGAGGCGACTGAACTCACCCTAGCAGTTCATCGCACCAGCTCAAGAACACCTCTCACGAGGCTGTTCTTCCCTTGTACTATCCATCATCAGCCCCAGAGGCAATCCACCACACCACACACTGGAGTAGGGTATTACACCACAACGGTGGCCCGAACCAGTATAAACATCGTGTCCCTTGTGTTGTTCATCATTTTCACCTTAGTTCGCATGAGAGGATCAGACGTAGATCGGTAGGGGATAGATCTCCGCGCACACCCCAGTGTTTGAACCTCAAGGGTCTGCCGAAACCTGAAACCCGACATTTGGCGCGCCTAGTAGGGGTGCACCGGAATCTTAGTTCCGTTGTTCGCGTGTGATCTTCCGTCATGTCCATGGCTGACGCTCGCCGGGCTCACGCCGAGAGCCGGGCTGCTCACGCCCCCGTGTTGCCCAGAAAGCGCCCGTCGGTGGCCCCCCTCATTGTTCCCCGTCGCCCGTCGCCAACGCGGCCATCGGCCCGGTGAGGAACGAGCAGCAGGCCTCGTCCCAGCACCCCTTGGTGCGGCAGGATGGCCGCACCGCCACCACGTCGCTGACTCAAGCTGGCTCGTTGCCCCATGCCCGTCGCGCACCCATGGACGCGCACGCCTCACTGCTCTTGGCCCGGGAGCTCCTGCACTATCGCCACGTCGATGACCTCTACGAGCACTGGCTCGACCGCATCACCGAGCTCGTCAGTGCCGCAGGGGGCTCCCCCTTGCGGTCCCTCTCACTGCCTCGCCCTCCGTCCCGTGCACGGGGCGAGGATCAGGAGGCGCCTCCGCCGCCTCCTCCCCAAGAAGGTGCCTTGGCTCCAAGGCGTGCAGCCCCAGGGCGAGACCCTCCACCTGCGGCGCCAGCGCAGCAAGAAGGGAGCTGCCAAGAGATCCCACGTCCCCAGGAAGGTGCTCGCGCGCTCCCAGCGCCGGCGTGCCAAGATCGCGCCCCAGCACCTCCACGACAAAACCCCGCGCTGCTCCCAGTGGCAGCGCGTGGTGACCCGCAAGAACAAGTCCAGCCCCAGCAAAGGGCGCCAGTGGCCACAGCGGGCTGCCTCGCCTTCACCCCCGAACTGCACGGCGTCACATGGCCAGGCAAGTTCAAGCTTGACCTCCCTCCCCACTACGATGGCACAGCGGACCCCGCGGAGTTCCTGCAGCTCTACGAGCTGGGCATCGTAGCCGCCAACGGAGACGAGAAGGTCATGGCGAATAGGTTCCCCATGGCGCTCAAGGACGGCTCCCGCACCTGGTTCCTGAACCTGGCGCCCGACACAATCTCCTCCTGGAGCGAGATGTGCACCCGCTTGATCGCCAACTTCCAGGGCACTCGCGACCAGCCCCCGGCTGTGAGCGACCTACGCCGCATCAAGCAACAGCCAGGAGAAACCCTACAGAAGTACATCCAGTGCTTCAACTACGCTCGCCTCAAGATCCCCAAGGTGACTGAAGAAGCCATAATCTCAGCCTTCTCCGACGGTGTGTGCGACGTCAAGCTGAAGGAAGAGCTAGCAATCCATGAAGACCTGTGCACATCCCTGGAGCTGTTCAACTTGGCGACCAAGTGCACCAGGGCTGAGGAAGGGCGTCTCTCCCACCTCGAGCTCCCGGCAGCCAACCCGGAAAAAAAGAAGCTCAAGGCCAAGGACGTGAAGCGCAAGGTGGCTATCATGCTAGCAGCGGAACCGGACACCAAGCGAGGCAGGGATCAACCTGAGTCATCTAAGGGCGGACGATACTGCATGTACCACGACCTCCACACCCACAACACCAATGAATGTCACACTACAGGAATCAGCTACTTTGCCGTCCGCCACGGCGGACGGCAAAGGCATGAACGGCGGATGGCAAAGGCCTTTGCCGTCAGCCGCGGACGGCAAAAGGCTCCGGCAAGTAGGCTACGGTAAACAGCTACTTTGCCGTCTGCTACTGATGGCAAAGTCTTTGCCGTCTGCGGCGGACGGCAAAGAGAGCAGACGACAATAATTGCGCCGTCAGTCCGTTAAGTGGCTAACGGCAGGCCTTTGCCGTCCGCCGCTGACGGCAAAATTTCTAGTGTCTTTGCCGTCAGCCGTATGATGTCATCTACATGTCACTACATGGCAGGTTCTTTGCCGTCTGCCACTGATGGCAAAGTGGAGGTTCTTTGCCGTCCGCCACTGATGGCAAAGTCTTTGCCGTCTGCCACTCTAGGCAAACTGACCAAATGGGTCAGCTCCCAGGAAGCACAGCTGGATGCCATGTGTCTTCTTTGCCGTCCGCGACAGACGGCAAAGAGCCCGTTGTCGTCGGTGGCAGACGGCAAAGAGCCTGCATATTGGCTCTTTTATCTGTTTTTTATTAAATCCAACAATTTTCATCACGAATATATGTGACATATATAGATATATTTCAAAAGGCCATTACAGAGCAAACATATAAGATATCCAACACATAACTTCATCATCCAACCATATATATTACATGCATAGTTCCATCATACATAACAAGTTCAACATAGAGGCATCCAACCATATATATTACAATAGTTTCATCCAACGATACATGCATAGCTCAACGATACAAAAGAAACAGAGAAAGGGATAAGGAGCACTCCATCTATGCAAGCTTTCATCAAGTGAATGAAATCTGCAAAATGAAAAATAAGAAAGTTAGAACAAGAAGAGTAGAACAAGAAGAAGAGTAGAACAAGAAGAAGACTAGAACAAGAAGAGTAGAACAAGAAGAAGACCAGAACAAGAAGAGTATGTCATTTATGAGCTAACTTACGTGAAATGGATCATATATGAGCTAACTAAGTTGAAATGGGTCATTTATGAGCTAGCTAAGGTGAAATGGATCATTTATGAGCTAACTTAGTTGAAATGGGTCGTTTATGAGCTAACTAAGGTCAAATGGATCGTTTTTGAGGTAACTAAGGTGAAATGGATCGTTTTTAGCTAACTTAGGTGAAATGGATCATTTATGAGCTAACTTAGTTGAAATGGATCGTTTTTGAGCTAACTTAGGTGAAATGGATCATTTATCAGCTAATTTAGTTGAAATGGATCTTTTTGAGCTAACTTAGGTGAAATGGGTCATTTAAGAGCTAATTTAGGTGAAATGGATCGTTTTTAGCTAACTTGGTGAAATGGATCGTTTATGAGCTAAATTAGTTGAAATGGATCGTTTATGAGATAATCTAGGTAAGATGGGTCATTTTGGACTTAACCTAGGTGAAATGGGTCATTTTAAAGCTAACATAGGTAAAATGGATCATTTAGGAGCTAATCTAGGTAAAATGGGTCATTTTTGAGCTAACTTGGATGAACTGGATCATTTATAAGCTAACCTAGGTAAAATTGGTCATTTTAGAGCTAACTTAGGTAAAATGGATTGTCTGTGAGCTAACTAAGCTAATTATGCAATTTTTGACATAAGTAAGCTAAGTACAGATCATTTTAGAGCTAACTTAGGTAAAATGGATGGTTTTGGAGGTCAGTAAGCTTATTAAGTCATTTTGGAGGTGAAGAAGCTAAGTCTAGGTCATTATGGTAAGCATTGGAGGAAATAAAGCTAAGTCTAGGTCTTTATGCATGTGTTAAGCAAATCAGTAGATAAACTTACCAAGATCCAGGAGGTGTAGGAGCGGGGTGGCTCGTGTCGGTAGCTGGAGAAGGATCGTGCGATGCTTGTCTGGAGTTACGCTGCACCAAAGATCATTTCCAATGTTTTGTTAGCATGATGACACTCAAATGTTAAGACTAGCAAGTAATGTCCATTCAAATAAAACTCACCGTGGTCCCAGGAGCAATCACTGGCATCGGCGGAGCGGTCTGACCTGTCTTCTCGCACACAGACTGCACATTTGGTTTTGATGACTCAGTCATACTAGTTAGTAATGAGACAAACACTACATGAATGTTTGGGCTCATCTGCAGAAGAAACTTACCACAAGGAGCTCGTACATGGCCCTTGCCTGCATGTCATTCCGTACCCTCTCCTCCTTCATCATCTTTGCCGTCCTCTCCTCCAACTCCCGCTGCCTCTCCGCCGCCTCCGCCAGAAGTATCTCCATTCTATCTCTCTCACTCTGTATAGCAGCCTGCAACACCACTCACATGACCATTTATAATCATTGATGGAAGCGCACACAATGTAATGGAGAAAGATAACTGAGTACGTATCACTAACCTTGATGGCGAGTTGCACTGGCCGTTCACGAGGCCTTATCTCAGGAGCGGAGCTCGAGTGGCGCGCCTTGATCTCCGGGAGAGTGCTAGGACAACGGATAAGTCCATCTCCAATAGCTATGGAGCCATGGGACCTCCCGCCACCAGATATCATCAACAGCTCTGGATCAATGGGACCCTGGCTCGGGTTAAAGTCCTCCCCTTTCCTCGCCTTCCCCTCATCTCTATATCTCACGAGCTTGTTGTGGGGGGAGATGTTGGTGAAGTTGTTTGCATCATCGAGGTCAGACTGAGAGAAAGCCTTGACTTTCTTGAAAGAGGCAGTGTGGGCCATGGCATACAGGTCGTACACCTCTGGCACCTTATCCGCCTTATTGTAGCGTGCCTGAAAGAGAGAAACAATGAAAATTAGTAATTAAAGGGCTCAAGCTAGCATGATGAATGAATTGCATGAATCATGAAGCAAACCACATACCCAGTTGCACCCGAACTGATATAAGTTGGAGCTGCCTTGATGGTGTGGCACACCTTCCATTTGGGCATGTTTGTCCTTGGCCTCGTTTTGGAGGGCTAGCCATTGTTTTGAGCACCACTCATCGACCAACACCTCCCAACAATCCACCCGATCCGCAGACCATCTCGGAGGCGCCTAAGTTAGCAAATAGAAACTTGAGCGCTACGGCTAAGAATTACTAAATGAAGGAACTTAAGTAGAAAAGGCCTTAAGAATTACCTTCATGTACTGCTCCTTACTCAGGAACTTATCGCGGCACGCCGGCTTGGTCTTCTTGATACCACGCAAGGCGTAGTAGTCTCGAACAGCCCGCACCCGAGCCTCGTGCTATAAGTTCTGGAGTAGGCGCTTGCAGACGTTCTCGATAACATGTGCGGCGAACTAGCTAGTACAATTAATAACTACCTAGTTGATTAGTACAATTAATAACTAGCTAGTTGAAGATTTTTAAATGTGTAAAGGAGAAATTACCCAGAACTTTCTGATCGCCATATCTGCCCTCGTGTCGCACACGACACCGTTGATAATCTCATCCGGCGGGGCCGGGGCAGCCACGTAGTGCTCCCATCTCAATCCAAGCTCTGGAAGCCGAACCTCACCAGGCAACGTGACAAACCCCGAGAAGTTTTGCCAGCAAAGAACTCCAAGGACGGAGTTGGGCCGGCGGACACTATGATGGTGGTCCCAACCCCTGCAGTATGACAAGGCCAACGCATTAGTTATTTGAAAAAACGTGAATGCACAAGGTACAAAAATATTAAATGCACTTACGTACCTCTCCCCATCAGGGAAAATCAACCACCTCTACTCGCGGATCACCGGCACGGACGGGAGCCGTGTAGCACCATGCTGGTAGACGGTGCCCCCCTCCTCCTCAAGATCAGTCGGCTCCCCGCCATCATCAGCATGGCCACTTGGCTCCTCGGGCTGATCCGGCCAGGTACCCCATCCGGACGTGTGCTCCTCCGGGGTCACGTGGGCCGAACTCTCGTGGGCCGAAGGCCAGTCGACCCGAGGCTCGTGGGCCCAAGACCCGTGGACCAGAGGCTCGTGGACCGGAGTCCGTGTAGCCTCCTCCTCGGACGAGTCCACCCTAGCAGTCACGTGCTCGGGTGAAACAGCTGGGGGTGGTGGCGAGGAAGGCGCCGTAGCAGTCACCCTACCTCCTCTCCGACGACCACGTGCCCCACCTCCTCTCTTCCTACCTCGTCCCCTGCTGGGCACCACGGTCGACGAAGAAGGGCCCAGCGGTGTGGCCATACTGTCCAGCAACGCTCGGCGGAGAGGTGCGTCTGGAATGGAAGACCTCAAAACACGCTCCCGACCAGCGCCCACCATCTTTCAACACCTGCCATGACAAACAGTAAACGAAATTAGTACAACATAAAGGAAGACCGACATGAATAATAATATGTGTATCACTTAAGTGTATCATCATCAAGTACAACATAAAAAAATGTAATACCTGACATTACTAATAATCTCGATCAGTATCATCAATAAATGCATAATCATCATCATCACTATTATCAATGACAGGCTCATAGGGTTCATTGGCATCAACATGTGCAAGGCCACCTTGACGTAATCGGTCAAGCATTGACAGGTCATCCGCAGCAGTAACCTCTTCTTGTTCCGGCTCTTCTTGTTCCTCCTCTGGGGTGATGTCGGATTCATTGTCGCTGTCTGCTTCAATGTTTTGGGGTGAAGTATAGCGGTTCTTGAAATGCTTTTTGGAAAGACGTGTCTCTTGGAAGAATTCTCCTTCATATGTGTCTGGGTTAATGTGAGGTTCATAATCCTCTTCCTTTGGGGGAGAAACTCTAGCACGTGGCGGCACTTCATAAACGACATCCCAGCCTTTCAGATTTGGATTAGTTTGGCAGGCCCACGGTAGATAGAATACTTGGGTCGCCTGTTGAGCCATAATATAGACATCAGGAACATCTAAATGAGTGCTTTGGTTGATTTCAACTAGCCCTATATGTTCATGAGTCCTTCTAGTCTCCTTCGGCTGAAACCAATAACATTTGAAGACTACGACATTCGGTGGGTTTTCACCATAGAACAGAAGTTCATAAATTGCTTCAACTCTCCCATAATACTCGGTACCTCCTTCGCCGATAGCAGATACACAACAATTTGTAGACTTTCGGTCGGCCATAGATAGCTCTTTGCCATAGGTACGAAAGCGATACCCGTTGACGTCGGACTTGTCAAACGAACGGACCTTATAGTCAAAACCATTAGCGACTTGTCTCAATTCGGCGTCCATAGACTCTGAATTAGCCTAAAAGTTTAATATGAAAGGATTGTTGCATTATGCACAAATTAGCGAATCAAATGAAATTGTCTAATAGAAATTACCGCTTGTTTGAACCAAGAGATGAAACCGGGATAGCCACCTCCTTGCTTTGCGAGAAGCTCATACTCTTCGACGGAATCCTTTTGGATCTCCGCTCCATACGAGAATATGGTGACGTATCGACTGTATGACATATCCAGGAAGAAGAGTAGTTCAAAGGAAATAGAAGTTGCAAAACAATGTACTGAGAACTTACTCGATGTACGGCCGCACTTCTATCAGGTTGTTGAAGATATACAACGAAATGGTCCGCCATTCTTCGTTATCCAAAGATACTGGATGTGAAACACTAGCTGGTGCGAGATTCCCTTTCAATAGGCTGAGGTTGGATCCACCCTTTTTAGGCTCGTCAGCATTGTACCGAGGCTTCGGATTATGCAAATGACGATTTTTGGCTTCGTAGTGCGCTCTTACGAAGTTTGCCGCCTCCTCTGTGATGAATGCCTCAGCCATCGATGCTTCAATTCTACGTTTATTTTTACATTTTTCTCGAAGCGTCTTCTGCATCCTCTCAGTTGGGTAGCACCAACGATTTTGCACGGGCCCCCCCAATCTTGCCTCGGTCGGGAGATGGAAAATCAAATGCTGCATTGGATTAAAGAAGCCCGGTGGAAAGATCTTCTCTAACTTGCAGATCAACTCCGGCGCCAACTCTTCCATTTCTTCTAGCACGCCAGGCGATAGTTCTTTCGCACAAAGAACATGGAAGAAATAGCTGAGTTCTGCCAGTACTAGCCATTCATCCTCAGGGATGAAGCCATGCAACATCACCGGCATTACCCGCTTAATCCATATGTGTCAATCATGACTCTTGAGACCAAATATCTTTAGTTTATCAATATTCGCTCCCCTCTTTAGATTCGCTGCATACCCATCGGGGAACATCAACTGCTGTTGCACCCACAAGAGAATTTCCCTCATAGCTGGCCTTCCAAGATTGAACCATGCCTTTGGCTTCGTCCAGTTCCGCTTTCCTTTCAGTTCTTTCATGTTTTGTAACGGCCTATCACATAGCGCCTCCAGATAGACTCTATCCTTAGTATTATCCTTTGACGTCCCATCTATGCCGAACAATGTACCAAAAAGTGCCTCGGCGATATTCTTCTCAGTGTGCATCACGTCGATGTTGTGTGGGCAAAGGAGGTCTTTGAAGTAAGGCAGATCCCATAAGCATGTTTTGTGAGTCCACGCGTGCTTAGTATTATGCCCCTTGAAGTACCCTAGACGTTGTGGATCTGGCTCGAGAGCGTTTAACTGATCCAGGGTCTGTTGGCCTATCAATGCAGGTGGTGCAGAGTTTTTGACAACTCTACCCCTGATGAAGTTCTTCTTGTCTTTCCTGAACTTATGGCGAGGATCCAGGAACTGTCTATGCATGTCAAAGCAAGAAAAGTTGCGACCGGCCTGAAGCCAACGAAACTCAAGAGCTCCCTTGCATGTGGGGCATGGGAACCTTCCATGCACACACCAGCCAACGAATAGCGCATACGCCGGCAAGTCATGCGTCGAGTACATGTACCAGACATGCATTATGAAGTTCCGTTTGCTAAAGGCGTCGTATGTCTTGAACCCATTATCCCAGGCTTCTTGCAATTTGTCCTTAAGCGGCTGCATGTACACATTCATATTTTTGCCCGGATAGTTGGGTCCTACAATGTTCTTTCTTTGCATAATCTGTCCGGGGGGGAGATTGAGTGGAAAGATAAATACGGGCCAACAACTGTATTGGGCTGCCGTCATACCAAACACACCGAACCCATCCATGCTGATGCCGACTCGAGGATGCCTCGGATCTGCCGCTTTGTCAGCATGTAATTCATCAAACTTTTTCCACGCAACACCATCCGATGTGTGTACCATCATTAGATTCCCATCTGCATCTAGTTCGGTTCTTTTGCCTGTTTTGTGCCATGTCATCTGTCTGGCCGTCTCTTCGACCATGAAAAGACGTTGAAGTCTTGGTACGATTGGCATATACCAAAGAACACTAACGGGGATTTTGGTCTGTGTCTTCTCACCCATACCGTTGTCTACCACAATATACCTGGAAGACTTGCAAATGGGACAATAGTTCAAGTCCGCATAGTCAAGCCTAAATAAGGCACATCCTTTCTCACAGGCATGTATCTTCTCATAGGGCATCTTCAGTGCACGGAGGATTTTGTCCGACTGGTACAGGTTTGCAGGCATTACATGGCCTTTGGGTAGAAAGCGTCCAAATACTGTCATAATTGCGTCATAGCATTCTCTGCCCAAGTTGAACTGAGCCTTCAGAGCCATTACTTGTGAGATGGCATCCAACTGACAAAGCTCAGTGTGCTCGTGGAGTGGACGTTTCGAAGACTCCAACATTTCATTGAAGGCCTTTGCAGATTTCTCCATCTCCTCGTCCGAATCCTGAGCGTCAGCATAGCCTTGCACTATGTTTTCCATCTCGGTACCATGCTCGTCGGTGCGACGACGATCCACCTCAGCTCGGTCACGTTGGGCAGACTCACCATGAAATGTCCACACCGTATAATCGGGCGTAAAACCACTCTTCTGCAGGTGTTTACCCATTTCAGCCTCTGTCTTCTTTTCCCAATTGCCGCACCGGAAACAGGGGCACCAGGTTTTCTTTTGGCCATTTGCAAATGCGGCTTGCACAAACCCCTTAGTTTTTGTGAACCATTCAGCGCTCCATTTGTTCTGACCAGTGTGACCGGTATACATCCAAGCACGGTCACTCATCTTGACTTTCAGAGCTACTGGACACACAACAATTATATATGTAATTCACCATGTATATATTCATCAGTTGATCTACTTTGTCAATTTTATTACGTCCATGCAACCTACACTCTAATAGGTAATGATAGGTCCTAATCCCACCCGTGTATGTGTAGATTGGGTTTATTTTCCCATGCTATGCTCCGGATCCGACGCAAAATTTCGGCAGCACCTCCCCGCTGTTCTCCTGATACACGTCTCTGCAATAAACAGAGAGGATGTGTACCCGGAGAACAACAGGGGAGGCACTGACGAAATATATGCGTCGGATCCGGAGCAAAGCATATGGGAAAACGAACCCAATCTACACATACTCGGGCTGTCCATGGATAGCGTTGGACAATTCAAAAGAATCAAGGTTATAAATATGCAAATGCATGCATATTTATAACGATGACGCTTTCGAACGGGAGACACATATTGGTCACGCATACTGATGATTCAAGACACATATATAGCTAGCTATCAAGTTTCATCGGAATAGATCAAATAATTAATGGGGGAGGAGGACTTGTCATTTGTGCTCACCCACGAAGAAGGGGCAGAGCTCATCAAACGCACGGCGAGGTCGTCGAACACCAAACCTCGCAGCGATGAAACAACTGCACATTTAAAACTACACGATCAACACAATTATATATGATGTTTTTCATAACAAAATCGAAAATATATGACCTAACTAATAATTCACAAATATATGACCCCGTCGGCCTCTGGAAGGCCAAAGAACACCTTTTCGGGAGGTGTCGGCGGTCGGGGTGTCCTATCGGTGTCAGGGTGCCGTGTCGGGGTCGGGTGTTGTTTCGGGGTCGGGGGGTCGGGGTGTCGTGTCGATGTCGGGGTAGTGCCGTGTCGGTGTCGGGGTGTTGTTTCGGGGTCGGGGTGTGGTGTCGGGGTCAGGGTGTCGGGTCAGGCTCGGGGTCGGGGTGTCGGGGTGTCGGGGTTGGGGTCGGGGTGTCGGGTCAGGCTTGGGGGGTCGGGGTGTCGGGGTCGGGTCGGGATGTCGGGGTCGGGGTCGGGGTCGGGGTGTCGGGGTCGGGGTCTCGGGGTCGGGGTTGGGGTCTCGGGGTCAGGGTCTCGTGTCGGGGTGCCGGGTCGGGGTCTGGGTGCCGTGTCGGGTCAGGGCGGGGTCGGGGTGTCGTGTCAGGCTTGGGGGGTCGGGGTGTCGGGGTCGGGGTGTCGGCGTCGGGGTCGGGGTCGGAGTCGGGGTGTCGGGGTCGGGGTCTCGGGGTCGGGGTCGAGGTCTTGGGGTCGGGGTGTCGTGTCGGGGTGCCGGGTCGGGGTCTGGGTACCGTGTCGGGTCGGGTTTTTTTTCCTTTTCTTCTTCTTCCTCTTTTTCCTTTTCTTCCTTTTTTCCTTCTTCTTCTTCTTCTTCTTCTTCTTCTTCTTCTTCTTCTTCTTCTTCTTCTTCTTCTTCTTCTTCTTCTTCTTCTTCTTCTTCTTTTTTCATGACTAAACGTAAACCTAAAACTAAACTAAACCTAAAATTAAAAGTAATCTGAACTAAACTAAATATAAAACTAAACTAAATCTAAAACAAAACTAAAAGTAATCTAAACTAAAAAATAGAAAAAACAAAAAAGGAGAAGAGGGGCTCTCACCTTCGGGACAGGGAGGTGCGGCGAGGTGCGGTGGCAGGGTGGGGCGGCGGGCTGGGGCGGTGCTCGACGGCGGCGAGGCTCGGCGGCGGCGGTGCGAGCGGTGGGCGGAGGGGGAGCAGGGTGGTGCGGGCGATGGGGCGGCGCCGGGCGGGGGGTCGGGGGCGGGACGGGTGCGGGGGCGGCGCCGGGAGGCGGGGCGGGGTTGACGGCGGGGGCGGGGGCGGCGCCGGGCAGTGGGGGCGGTGGGCGGAGGGGGAGCAGGGTGGTGCGGGCGACGGGGCGGCAACGGGCGGGGGGGTCGGGGGCGGGGCGGGTGCCGGGCGGCGCCGGGTGCGGGGGCGGCGGTGCGGGGGCGGCGCCGGGCGGTGGGGCGGGGGTGGCAGCGGGGGCGGGGGCGGCGCCGGGCGGTGGGGGCGGCGGTCGGTGGGGATCTGGTGGGCATCGGGGAGGGAAGAGGGAGTGTAGAGAGATTAACGGGCGGGGGGTGGGGGCCGTTAGTTACGCAGCCCTTTGCCGTCCACCGCTCTTTGTCGTCCGCCTTTATCCATCTTTGTCGTCTGCTAGCAGACGGTAAAGAGGTGGGGCCCGTTAATTTTTTTTAAGCAGCTCGTCAGTGGGGCCCCTCCCTCTTTGCCGTCTGCTAGCCGACGGCAAAGAATCTTTGCCCTCAGCTAGCGGACAGCAAAGAACTGGCTGATGGCAAAGAAGGTCTTTGCCATCAGCCAGTTCTTTGCCGTCTGCTTTTTGGTAGCTGATGGCAAAGAGCTTCTATGCCGTCTGCTGGCAGACGGCAAAGAACTGGCAGATGGCAAATTAGCTGTTTCCAGTAGTGTCAAGAGCTCAGAGCTGTGCGAGATGGGTGAATCGGCCGACGCCCAGAGCGCAACGACAGGGGCTATGGCCGAGGAGGAGGAAGAGGCGGTGGACGATGGGAAGACTGTGGCCTTTACCAGGGATGGCGTGACCGCCCTCACGAGGACCACTGGCAGGACCAGCCTCGTGAGGACCGTTCCCACGGCAACACAGGCCTCCCTCCTCTGCCGCCTCCACCGAGGAGGAACGAAGACCAACACCAAGATTATGGGGCTGCGGGCTTCCAAGAGCAGCATGCAATTGCTTGCATCCTGGGCGGCACCCAGGCCCCAGCCTCACAGCGCATCTTCAAGCACTTTGCTCACGGGGTGAATGCAGTCCTTCCCAAGCTTGAGGCCACGAGCCCTCTAAGGTGGTCTACGTGCGCGATCACATTCAGTTCCGTAGACCAGCTCAAGTGTGCGGCAACGGCCGGAGTCCTCCCGATGCTTTGCTCCCCAGTCATCAGCAATGTGCAGGTCACCAGGACCCTCATCGATGGCGGAGCAGGACTTAACGTCTTGTCCGTTGAGACATTCGACAATCTCCAGGTGCCATACGACCAGCTTCAGCCGACCAAGCCTTTCTCAGGAGTCACCGATGGTTCCACTGTTCCAATTGGGCAGGTTCGCCTTCTGGTCACCTTCGGGCAGCGCAACAACTACCGCACCGAGCTCATCAACTTCGACGTCACTCACATCCGCCTGCCGTACAATGCCATCCTCGGGTATCCGGCCCTAGCCAAGTTTATGGCAGTGACTCACCATGGTTACAATGTCCTCAAGATGCGAGGAAGCGGTGGAGTCATCACCGTACCCTGTGAAGAAAGGGACGCAGTGTGCTCGCCCGAGCGTGCGTTGCAAGCCGCACCAATCGAAGACCGAGATCGGAGGTGCGGGAGGCCTCCCGAGGCGACCCTCAAGAAGAAGACCTCACCTGGCCAGAGCCCCAAGGAAGCAGGCAACTCCGGAAGTATTGCGTCAGGATTCGCGCCCGATCAGGGAGCGCTGCCCTCTCGCGCATAGGAAGGCGCGCCCACCGCCCTCCTCAGGCAGGGCTCGGGGGCTCTCTCTTGGAGAGCCATCGACCTTGCCAAGGTCGCAGGGGAGGCGCTCGGGCACCACTTGGAGGGGTGCTTTCGGGCACGCTTCCCTCACAAAGGTACAAGTCAAAGGAGACCAAACCCTCAGGAGTTCATTGCAAGGAACACCCAAGAGCTACAAGAGTCCAGGGTCATGCACGGTAGCCGCCGCTTAGCTGCCGTGGCCACACATCCAGGCGAGGATGGAGGACTGCGCGTCTGCGTCGACATACCAGGGCTCAACCGAGCTGCGTCCCAGGAGCACCTATGGCCTTCGGCCATAGGGCGCTGCGTGTGACCACCCCATAGCTATGTTCGCATGCCCTTCGGCCTGCCGAGCGCGGTCGCCGCACATCAGCGCCTGGTGAGGAGCATTCTGGAGGCTCAGGAGGTCAGGCATCGCGCGGGCCTGGCGGAGGTGGCGATGGTCCCCGAAGACCTGCACGTGCCACCAGAGCCTCCGGAGGCCCCTGGGCCTGGGGGCTCATGAGGGCTGACATCTTCACCGCGCATCGCTCACTTCCTCAGCATCACTTCATCTTCAACAGCACCAGGTAACATTTTTCAGAGTTCTACTTTCAGCTGGGAGCGCCCATAGGGCTGCACCATTCCCGGGCCACGTGGGTCCGTCCCTGCGACATGTATCCATTTTGTTTATGCTCTTTATTTACCTTGTTGGGGCCCCCCTCGGGCTGCATCATCCCCACGCCGCTCGGGCCCGACCCAGCGGCAGTTGCTTTTCCAGCGTTTACCCTAGGATGAAGTTGTTCTTTCACGCTTAATCTGATTCCCATAATTATCACCTACTGCTTGTCGTCGTGCAAAGCGCTTGCACGTTAAAAAGGGGGGCGCCTGAGCATCGCGACTCATGGGCTCTTACTGGCCCTCCAGCCCTCACCCCCTGGCCATGACCCACGGCATCACGACCTGTCATACCAGCGGCGGCTGAGCTCGCTCGGCGGCCGGGACCTGAGGACATAGAGCATTTGCATTCTAACAACCCTCTAGGAACACACCAATTGATAAAGGCCCAGAGCCAAGTGCAACCCGCCTCGAGGTAGGGCCTTGTTAGTCCCGCGCTGGCTCATGGGTGCCTAGATACACTTCTCCTAGCCCTATCGTGCCGGCCACGTGTCAGGGCGGGGCTGTACACGCCCCGGGGGCTCCTCCTGGAGGGGATCCCCCTCCCACGCACTAGTGGAAGCACCATGCTCCGCGCTGGCTGACGACACTGCCAAGGAGCGGCTATGCCCGTACACATACTGAAGCGCTATGCTCCGCGCTGGTGATAAACAACTGAGGGTGGCCCATGGCCCTACCAACCTCGGGAAGCCCAGGGCTCAGTGTCCGGCACCATCGCAACGCCACCCCTCTGGAGTGCCGCGCGAGGGGGCTGGTCACGAGGGCTATGCCCGGGCCTCGCCCGAGCGCACGCCACCCAGCCAGGTCCCTTGGACCTGGTCGTCGCGTGCCACTCCCCAAGCAGAGCCAAGGTACGAAACCCGTTTGAGCGTCTAGGGTGACTCCTGAGAATCGTGACTTAGGAGCCTAACTTGCCACGTAGCCCCTCACTCCTTAGTCTCGTCCTTGGTTTCCGGTCGGGGCTAACGCTGGGTGAGGTACACGCAGGGCCGGGCCCTACCGACGTAGAACGATTAATCCACTCCTCGCTCCCCCCTTCGCTACTTGTTGCTCGCGCGTCAAGGGGGACTCCTGAGCATCGCGACTCAGGAGCCTAACTTGCCACGTAGCCCCTCACTCCTTAGTCCCGTCCTTGGTTTCCAGTCGGGGTTAACGCTGGGTGAGGTACGAGCGGGGCCGGGCCCTGCCGACGTAGAGCGTAAACAAGCAGGAGAGGAAAATGCAAATTCTGGGAAATTCAAAGAAAATATTACAAGCCATAAGATTGTTCAACAATGCCAAACACAAGTTTTAACGCCTCCGCAAGGCATCGTGCATGTGCAGGAATAAAACAGGATGGAAGTCGCAAAGGAATCACTCCCTCGTAACGCCGTCACCGGTGGCGGAGGCACGCTGGATGGCTTCGCCTCTCGAGGTCGCAAGGCCGGCGGCACCGCGTCTGGGCAGGACGCTGGGGACGGCCCCTCACGGCCTCAGCGGCGGCAGCAGCACTGTCACCGCTCACGGGCTCTAGCAGGCTGTCGAAGTCGACATTGGGGTCGCGCAGGTAGACATGGCTCAGGACACGCATCAGCGCCGTAGAAGACAGGGCACGCGCCTCGGCCTCGACCGTGGGGCCAAGGCCGTCTGCGACGTCCTCAAGCGCATCAACCAGGAAGGGGAGCAGCTTGGCGGGGCCGTCCTCTGCACCAGCCAATGGTTCCTCCAGGCCGCTCTCATACAGCGTCTTCAGTATGCCTCGAGGCTTCTTCTCCAGCTCCCCGAAGGCCTCCAGGTCCTCCGTCAGGACCTTTGCCTTGGCGTCCAGCTCGGTCGTCTCCGCCTTTAGCGACCGCTCCAGCATATCCAGGCGGCTGTGGCAGACATCAAGCTTGGCATCCCGGTCCTTGGCGGCGGCCTCCCTAGCCTTCATCTCCTTCTCCTGGCGGCTGCACACCTCCTTGGCGAGCTCGTCGCGCAGGCCCTGCAGCTCGGCCTCAAGCGTCTTGCAGCAGCCCTGAGCATTTGCAACATCGCCCAGGGCAGCATCGCGAGCGGCCTTGGCTTGGTTGGTGGCCCGCCTCTCCTCATCGGAGGACGACACGGCCTGGCTCAGCACCGCTCGAATGGAAGCAGCAGAACGGGCCCAGCCAGAGGCCAACTCCAGGCGCCCAGCCACCAGACGAGGGTCCGCGCTCAGGAGATCCCCCCGCAGTTGGCTCTGCTCATTGGCAACCTGGTCTAGGACAGCAGCGGAGGGAGCAGAAGAGACAAGAACCTATGGAGCAGGCGGAGAAGATGGCAGCGTGGCCACAGCTTGGCAGGAAGGGACCTCCTGAGCCTTGGCCGCCACGGCTGCAGCATCGGGCACAGTCGACTCCATGTCCAGCGGGGCCACGGGGGCTGACTCCTCGGTGAGGTGCCCCAGTTGGCCTCGCAAGGGCGGTTGGGCCGGAGAGGCGCCAGCCTCGTCGTCCTCTCCCCGAACAGCCGAAGGCGCCTCCCCGGTAGACGGATTTGCCCCAAGCAAGGCCGCAGAAGCATCCCTCAACCACTTGGCCGTAGGTGTCGGCTTGGTAAAAGAGCGCAAACGTCAAGCCTCAGCGGCAGAAGCCAAGCAGAGCATGAATCGAGCACTTACTAGTCATCGTTCGTGGACTCAAGCAACTTCCGGCCATACTTGAAGCCCGAGAGCCTGCAGCGGGGGTCAGCCTTGGAGGGCCCGGAAGCAGAAGGCGCGTCAGGAGACATGGAGCTGGCCTTGGACCCCCCCCCCCCCAGGGACCAGAGCAGACCCTGGGGGAACCAGGCTCGACCTGCCCTTCCTCGTGACCGAGGAAGAGCCTACCTTCCTCGCCTGGCGCTGGCCTCGTCGTCGTCCGGCATGGAGCGGAGGGCCTGGGACCTAGGCCGAGGGAAGGACTCCCCCCAATCCTCGCCAGTCTCCTCTGAGTCAGACGCTTCCTCCACCGCCTCTTCTTCCCCACTAGAGCTGCCGGAGGACAAGTTCACCGTTGCCAGGACCGCCAGGTCTTTGGGAGGTTCCGCGGGCACCAGCCCCTCGCCGTTGAAGGTGGGCATGGTGTCCACCAACTGGTCCCAGTCGTCATGGAGGACCACGGGGACGGGGGCGTCCACCGGGCTCGCTACATCTCCCCCAACAAAGGAATGGAGGGCCGCAGTTAGATCCTCATCGGTCAGGGCCTGGGAGCCCAGGCGCTGGGCGGCGTCTGCTCCTCCAAGCCTCCACAGTGGGAGCGAGTGCTCCTGGAGCAGAGCCACCCGGTGCTCCAAGAACTCCCTCAGGAGCACGGCCCCGGTCAGCTTCGCCGCCCCCAAGTTGCTTGGCCTCAGGTCCGCGTTCATCCTCCTCAACACCGCCTTCACACGAGGGTCGACAAGCTCCGTGCGGGACCATGCGTCAATGGACTTAGGTTGCCCCGTGGGCAATACCAGACAAGGGTGGAGGCGCCCGACATCCATCATGACCCACTTGCTCTGGTAGCCTTTGATCCTCTTCCCAGGCTTCGAGATAGCGTTGGAGTTGGAGTATGCAATGAAGCTCGCGCATGCGGAGACCTGAGCGCCAGAAACCCGGAGGGAGAAAAAGTGGCGCAACAAGACCACCGAGGGCTTCACACCAACACGAGCCTCGCAATAGTAGGCGAAAATCGCTAGGAGAAGGACATAGTTGGGGTGGAGATGCAGGGCCTGCAAGTTGTATTGGCGGAGAACGGCAAAGAAGAACTCAAAGAAAGGAGGCACTAGACCGGCGACGATGGCGCTCACGAAGAACGGGGAGAAGGTGCTCCCACTGCCCTCAGGCTGGTCGGAGCCGACCTTGAGCACAGTCGCCCCCTCGCTGCCCTGCGCCACCGTCATCAGGCGTGCGAGGGCGAGGTTCTTCTTCGACAAATTCGGGGAATCCAGGGCCAGCGAGTACCAAGCATCAGCCGGGGACTTGCGAGTCTCCATGGTGTGCCGGACGCGAAGGATTGAGACACATCTAGAGGATTTCATGAGCAAGAAGGAGGAAAGCAAGAAAGGGGATCTAGGGTAAGACGTACGAGAGCGGGGCAAGTAAACCTGGCTAGGGCACCCCCTTTTGTCAGTCGTGCAGTTGCCGAGGCATTGTGGGAAGTGTAGACGCCCACACCCAATCAACTTCCCCACAACGCCCAAGGCCGCAGGCTGTTAGGGCCCGCGGCGCTTCGTGCTTGCCCCTTCGCTTCTCTGCTAAGCCAAGCCCGCGTGCGCCTTGGGCCCAGGGGCTACTGTCGGCGTTCTGGGAACGAGGTCCCCAGACTTGCCTGCCTGCGGATTGTGGCATGGCTCAAGCGGGGGCCCAGCGCGGCCCATCTTCATCAGCTCAAGCTCAAGACCCTCGCGAGGGGGCCAAGCCTCGCGGGGTGGACGATAGGAAGCTTCCTCAGAGGTAGCCTCATCAGGCAGGCTCGCGAGGAGGCGGAGAGATCAAGGCAGGGGTACCTCGCGAGGAACCCGTGACGCAAGCCATGATGATCGAGACCAGGCGGGCGCCGGCCTGCGTAGTCAAGGCATCAGTCAAATGTTACCATTCCGGTGCAACAAGACCAAGACCAGCCGGATGGCAGGACGGAGGTCACCGTGGAGCCCAAGACGGCGTCATCGCTAGTGCTTTTGGCAGCCGAAGACCACCTTTGGTCAGGATGACTTGTACTAGATGTTCCCCTTTGAAATGGCCAATTGTTGGTGCCCTTCCTGCTCATTATTTGGGGAGAGGCCCAGGGCCTCTATAAATAGAGCTAGCCACCACAGAGTAGAGACATCTAGACCCCCGGAGACCCCCGGAGAGATCTGGTATCACCCTAGCAAAGAGAGAGAGAGAGAGAGAGAGAGAGGCGACTGAACTCACCCTAGGATTTCATCGCACCAGCTCTAGAACACCTCTCGTGAGGCTGTTCTTCCCTTGTACTGTCCATCATCAGCCCCAGAGGCAATCCACCACACCACACACCGGAGTAAGGTATTACACCACAACAGTGGCCCGAACCAGTATAAACATCATGTCCCTTGTGTTGTTCATCATTTTCACCTTAGTTCGCACGAGAGGATCGGACGTAGATTGGTAGGGGTGAGATCTCCGCACGCACCCCAGTGTTCGAACCTCAAGGGTCTGCCGGAACTCGAAACCCGACAGCCAGAAAATTTAATCCAAAAACATATGACCAGATCAAGGAAGAGATCGGTCGACTACTTGAAGCTAATTTCATTCGACCTTGCAGGTATGCCGAGTGGATTTCTAACATTTTCCTAGTGGAGAAGAAAGGATCCGGCAAGTTGAGGGTGTGCATTGATTCCAGAGATTTGAATAGGGCTACACCCAAAGATGAGTATCCTATGCCAATAGCTAATATGCTTATTAATGATGCTTCTGGACATAAGGTTATTAGCTTTCTAGATGGTAATGCTAGATATAATCAAATTTTTATGGCCGAAGAGGACATGTACAAAACGGCTTTCCGATGTCCTGGTTTCCTTGGTTTATTCAAGTGGACAGTGATGGCATTCGGATTAAAAAATGTTGGAGCCACGTATCAAAGGGCTATGAATTTAATTTTTCATGATTTACTCGGTGTCATACTTGAAGTTCATATTGATGGTATTGTTGTCAAATCGGATGCTTTTGAAACTTACTTGGCCGATTTGCATTTAGCTTTCGAAAGAATGAAAAAGTATGGACTGAAGATGAATCCTTTAAAGTGTGCATTCGGCGTATCAGCTGGCAAGTTTTTGGGTTTCATTATTCATGAAGATGGCATACAGATTGATCCCAAAAAGATAGAGGCCATACATAAAGTGGAGGCTCCAACATGCAAGAGAGATATGCAAAAGTTCCTTGGCAAGGTCAATTATTTGAGAAAGTTCATAGCTAATCTATCAGGGAAAGTTGATGCATTTACTCCTATCCTTCTGTTAAAGAATGATGCTGATTTCACTTGGGGGGCAAAACAGCAAGAAGCATTTGATATGATCAAGAATTATTTGTGCACTCCTCCGGTGATGAAAGCACCCAAGCATAGGGATCCCTTCAGACTTTACATTGCGGCAGAGGAAGGAGTTATTGGTGCTGTTCTAACTCAAGAGACCAAAGGAAAAGAGCATGCCATCACTTATTTGAGCCACCGCTTATTGGACGCAGAGACAAGGTATACATTTGTTGATAAATTTTGTCTATGCTTATATTATGCTTGCACAAAACTGAGGCATTATTTAGTGCCGATTGTTTGTGTAGTAGCTTGTCAAACCTATGTCATTACATACATGTTGCATAGGCCAATTCTTAGTGGTAGAATTGGCAAGTGGGCTTATGCTTTGATTGAATATGATTTGGCTTATGAATCTCTAAAATCCATGAAATGCCAAATTGTTGCTAATTTCATTGTTGAACATCAGATTAATGACAAGAATGATGTTGATATGAACCTTGTTTCATTAGTACCATGGAGATTGTACTTTGATGGTTCAGTTTGTAGCAATGGCCAAGGTGTTGGTATTGTTTATATATCTCCTCATGGTGCTGTTTTTGAAGCCTCATGTTGCTTAGAATATTTTTGCACAAACAATCAAGCCAAATATGAAGCATTGTTATTCGGCCTAGAGATGTTACTTGCTATAGGTGTTACACATATTGAGGCTTATGGTGATTCGTTACTAGTGGTGCAACAAATATCCAAAGTCTTTCAGTGTTTGGACGAATCACTTAATGTTTATCTTGATAAATGTTTAGATATAATATCTACTTTGGATTATTTTAGCATTGCACATATATCTAGACATGACAACTGGAAAGCAAATGAGTTGGCACAGCAAGCATCTGGATACCATGTTGATCATGGCATGTTTCATATTTCTCAATGTCCGATGTCTTGTCTTACTGGTATAGAAGAGGCCGAACTAGAACCCACTGATTCGGTCATTAATAAAAAACCTAGTGCAGGTGACAATCCCGACTGGAGGAAGCCCATTCTTGATTACTTGTGCAATCCAAGTGAAAGGGTGGACAGGGCTGTTTGGCGTATGGCTTTCAAGTATACAATGAGAGATGATGGTCTTTATCGCCGAACAGTCAATGATGTTCTTCCAAAATGTTTGGATGATGACCAGGCAAGAGTTGCTATGGGAGAAGTACATGAAGACATTTGTGGCACTCACCAGTCCGCTCCCAAGATGAAATGGTTATTGCGATGTGCTTGGTTTTATTGGCCGACTAAGATTAATGACTGCTTCAGATATTATAAAGGGTGTGAAGCTTGTCAAAAATTTGGTGATATTCAATTGGCTCCTGCTGCTATGTTGCATCCTATTATCAAGCCATGGCCCTTCAGAGGATGGGGTTTAGACTTTATTGGACAAATTCATCCATCTTCCTCAAAGGGGCATCGGTTCATATTGGTGGCAACTGATTATTTCACTAAATGGTCTGAAGCAGTACCTCTCAAGAACATGACACAAACAGAGGTAATTCAATTCATAACTGAGCACATTATTCATAGATTCGGTATTCCTCAAACGTTAACAACAGATCAAGGTTCATCTTTCATGTCACACCAAGTCAGAGAGTTTGCCGAATCTTATAACATAAAGTTGCTCAATTCCTCTCCATATTATGCCCAAGCTAATGGACAAGCTGAGTCTAGCAATAAAATTTTAATCAAACTCATCAAGAAGAAGATTGAAGATAATCCAAGGAGATGGCATGAGTTGTTATCTGAAGCTTTGTGGGCACATAGAATTTCAAGGCATGGTGCTAGGATGATGACCCCATATGAGCTAGTATATGGTGAAGAGGCCGTTTTACCGGTGGAAGTAAATTTGAATGCTTTGAGAGTAGCCAAACAAAATGATTTATCCGCAGTAGAGTTTTATAACTTGATGATGGACAATATTGATGAAGTGGCCGATAAACGTTTGGTTGCTTTGAAGTCCATAGAGAGAGACAAGTTGAGGGTTGCAAGAGCTTACAATAAGAAAGTTAAGTTGAAGAATTTTCAAGTTGGTGATCTCGTCTGGAAAGTGATTCTGCCGATTGGTTCAAGAGATAGAAAATTTGGGAAGTGGTCTCCAAGTTGGGAAGGTCCTTTTAGGATTGCAAGAGTTGTGCCCGGAAATTCATATTTGGTGGAATCAATACAAGGGGCATTCTTACCTCGAGCTTTCAGTGGCAAATATTTGAAGAAGTACCACCCGAGGGTGTGGCAGGAAGCCTAAGTAGGCAATGGCCGATATACGATTATTGCCCTTAGCAAAAACATGGCAGATACATAATTGTCGCCCAGAGAAAAATAAATGGGTGATGGAGTGTTGATATCGTCCTTAGAACAAACACTATGTATATTATTTTTCGGCGTGCAAGCTTTGCCAAAAAACAGGGGGGCATGTGTTGACACCTGATTTTGGCAAGATACAGATTGCAATGAAGATGGTATCGAGTGAACGGGTTTTCAGCATGAAAAGGTTCACGTCGCCGAGTGGAACAACTTTGAAGTTTCGGTTATATTCATTCAACTTTATCTTACGGACCGAAACTATACTCCGAGTGGCATAATTCAATGTTCCGAGTGGTTTTTGGCCAATCACGTCTTCAAGATGACTTCGGATGAAGGAGCACTCTTAAGGAATTATCTTCGTGTCATCGAGGCAATCAATTTTGATATATAAATCATCTCAATCCGAGTTCATATGAAAAAGTTAGAGGCAATACACTACAGACCAAACCTCAACGGAAATATGGCACGAGGTGCCAGACACTTGTCTGATAGGTTGCGCAAGTTATTCGCCCATCAAGACGGCCTTGAATCGAAAAACCTCCAACACGAAAAAGTTTTGTCTCATCGAGCCGATTGTTTTTCATATAAACTTTGTCTCAATCCAAGGTCGTATGCAACCTGGAGAGGCAAATCAAGATCATGCTGTGTTTTTCACTCGGGAAATCCTGTCGGTGTTCTGGGAACGGGGGTCCCCAGACTTGCCTCCCTGCGGCCTGCGGCGTGGCTCAAGTGGGGGCCCAGCGCGGCCCATCGTCATCAACACGAGGCTCAAGACCCTTGCGAGGGGCCTAGCCTCGCGAGGCGGACGACACGGTGCATCCTCAGGCACAGCCTCGTCAGGCTGTCTCGCGAGGAGGCGGAGAGTTCAAGGCGGGGTACCTCGCGAGGTGCCTATGACGCAAGCCATGACGACACAGGGCACCAGGCAGGTGCCAGCGCGCGCAGCGTCCCTCTTTCCTCTTTGGTGCAAAGGGGTAAGCGTATCCGCGGAGTACCGAGGCATCAGGCAAAGGTTGCCACTTCGGTGCAACGAGACCAAGACCAGGAGGACTACGAGACGGAGGTCACCATGGAGCCCAGCGCGGCGTCATCACCAGAGCCTTTGGCAGGCGAAGACTGCTTTTGTCAGGATAGATGTACTCGCTGTCCCCCTTCAAATTAGCCCACCATTGTTGGATCCCTCCCGCTCAATATTTGGGAAGAGGACCAAGGCCTCTATAAATAGGACTAGCCACCCACATAGCAAGGGGTTCGATTCCTGGTGGTTCGGTCCGGGATCTGGGAGAGAAAGAGAGAGAAAGGTGACTGAACTCTTCATAGTAGTTCATCGCCACAGCCAAGAACAGACCCTCGCGAGGCTGTTCTTCCTTGTATTGTTCATCCACACCAGCCCGAGGAGGCAATCCATCCACCGCACACTGGAGTAGGGTATTACACCACATCGATGGCCCGAACCAGTATAAATCTTGTGTCTTTCGTGCAACTCTTTTAGTAGTTTAGATCCCATCGAGACGGAGAGGTTGAAGGCGAGATTTCCGCGCGCACCCCAGTGTTCGAACCTTAAGGGTCTGCCGGAACCCGAAATCCGACATTTGGCGCGCCAGGTAGGGGTGCGCCGGAATTCGTCTTCCACCGCTCCGTGCCCCGTCGCGTCTTCATCGCCATGCCCGGCGACCAGGAGGTCAACCACAACCCGTGGGCTCCATGGCCCAAACGCGCGGAACCGCTCGCCTCAGGCGACCTCGCGCCCCAGGCAGCTCGCGGTCCGTAGGGCGCTGCGGGCCGCGGGCAACGCGGACAGACTTCGGCAACTCTTACGCCGCGGCAGGCTCGGTCGGCAGCAAGGGCCTCCAATCATGCTGCGACGAAGACACCATACACCCGCCGGGAGCAGGCGAATTCGAGGGCCGCGCTCACGGTGGCCCGAGAGCTGCTGCGGTGCAGGTTGCTGGAGGGCGGCCACGACGTGCTGCTAGAGCGAGTGGCAGAGCTCCTGGGCTTCGCCGCCTCGGGGGCTCACCCCTTCTCCACCCAGCTCCCATCTCAAGCCCAGAGCGACCAGCACGGGGGCTCCGCGCGCCCGCGGGCTTCAAGGCTACTCCGGCGCCAGTGAAGCTGTCAGCACCGGACCGATGGCGGCGCTGCCCCCGCCCTTGGCCCACGAAGGAGAAGGACTCGACGCGACCCACGGCCCCGGAGGGCGGCCGCATTACCACCCAGTGGCAGGCGTGACAGGTGGGGCCGCATGGCATGCGTGGCACCACGGCATGGCGTACGGGATGACGGCGACGGAAGAGTACGTGCCCCTCATGATGGACCAAGGACACCCTCACGAGGACGGGCAGGGCTCACTCCTCGGCCCCAGCTGGGGGGGACGAGGTGATGGAGCCTGGGCCCTCCCAGGCGCTCCAGGACGAGCCCGCTGGCCATGCTGGAGGCAGCGATCACCGGGCGCCGCTAACTCTTTAGGGGAAGGTATGTGCTAACCGTGGATCGCCGGAGGTGCAGGTCACCGCGGCGAGTGGCTGCCCCGCTCCTACAGTCCCTCACCCCTCGGGAAGAGGGTGCAGGGGGCTGCAGGGGAGGGGCCGGGATCCGACATCACCACTGCGGCGTTTGGAGCAAGGCGTTCAGAGAAAGTAGGCCCTCTGCTGGGGAGGTGCCTCAGGGCCTGCCCCTGGCAGAGGACCCGTGGTCGTCGGGGGAACCGCTGGCGACCGCTCTACCCCATCGGGCGGCGTCCTGGGTTCCGGTCGTTGCTGATGGCACTAGAGTGTGGCGCAAGGCGGGGCCCTCATCTGGCGATATGAAGCAAGGCCAGTACCTGTGAAGAAGGCCCAGTGCCTGTGAAGCTAGCCGCCCCGTGACACTCTCACGTAAAAATGAGTGGGGCTGTACATGCCCCGGAGTCTCAGGGGTGCCGGCCTCAGGCCCTGGGGCTCCCTCCCACGCCCAGTGGATAGCACTTAGCTCCGCGCTGGTGAGAAGACGTCCAAGACTAGATTAGGTGCCAGACGCGGCCTTTTGTCTGCCTTTTTGTTGCCCTTCCCTTTGGTTGTAGCTTTTCTCTCACTGGATTTAAGTTGGATTCGAATTTGAGATTTGCGTGTGTTTGGCGGAGGAGTGCTTGTTCTCGCTCGAGCTGTTCTCGCGTTCTGGTTGCCGCTTCGTCACAGCTGCCTCCCCTCGCGAGCCCCTCGCGAGCCGGGTCAGGCCAGGCTAGTGCGCAGCCCAGGCTGCCGCTGTTGCTCCCTCTCGGGAGGATTGTCGGGTGCCTGCGGAGGTTTTCCTATCCGGAAAAGGCCCAACGCCTGTGAAGCAAGGCGAGTTCCTGTGAAGCTCTCGCGCTCGAGGAAAAGGCCCAGAGCCTGTGAAGCAAGGCGAGTGCCTGTGAAGCTCTCGCGCTCGAGGAAAAGGCCCAGAGCCTGTGAAGCAAGGCGAGTGCCTGTGAAGCTCTCGCGCTCGAGGAAAAGGCCCAGAGCCTGTGAAGCAAGGCGAGTGCCTGTGAAGCTCTCGCGCTCGAGGAAGAGGCGCAGAGCCTGTGAAACAAGGCGAGTGCCTCTGAAGCTCTCGCGCTCGAGGAAAAGGCCCAGAGCCTATGAAGCTCTCGCGCTCGAGGAAAAGGCCCAGAGCCTGTGAAGCAAGGCGAGTGCCTGTGAAGCTCTCGCGCTCGAGGAAAAGGCCCAGAGCCTGTGAAGCAAGGCAAGTGCCTGTGAAGCTCTCGCGCTCGAGGTAAAGGACCGGAGCCTGCGAAGCAAGGCGAGTGCTTGTGAAGTCATCGCGTTCGGGAGAAGGCCTAGGGCCCGTGGAGATGGCCAACACATGAGGAGTTTCTCATCAGCGACAACCTCACATCCTGAGGACCCAGCTAGAAAGCGTCCAAGGCGTCATGCCCTCCTGCCGGCTGCCTCAGAACCAGCGTGGGACAAAGGTAAACAAGCCCACCGTCAGGCGCGAGCGCAATTTGGTTACTACTGATATGATAGACACAGGTTTTTACATGAGGGGGTTCCCCTCCCAAAATGCTCACTCCAGACCCATGGAGACGATCCTCGGCGCCATGCCGCAGGCCGACGTTGTGGACCATCTGGCGGAGCCGCTAGCCGCTCACGAGCATCGCCGCCATGGGTCTGGAGTGACCTCTTTTGCGCTTAGTGTAGGTGCTTAGGCAAATGCTTAGGTGCGTACGATGTGGTAGATGCATTGGAATGGAGGGGCGCCTTTATATGAGGGCAATGAGGGCAAACTGCGTTGCATTCACATCGTGCAACCTCTTTTCCCGGACTTCTTCCCATTACTTCTGTCATGCCTTAATTGAAGGAGGATGCATTGGCCGTTCAACATATCAGGAACCGCTACTCCCTCCCTCGTCTGCATTAAAGCCGTATCGGGAATTGTGCCGCCCGCTGTCAAATCGAATACTCGCTTCGTCTAGGTGAGTATTAAGTCATCTTACGAAAACCAAATAGTAAACACATAGGCGTGGTGCATTAACTCTCACGTTGTTTCTTATTTTTTGACATAAATTGAGGAATCAACCAAGAAGAGATGTGGGTCTTGTATGCTTTTAATGACTTAAGACTATCAAACATGACATGCAGTGGTCAGTTCGTTGCACAAGAACAAACACAACCCACGTCAGCACACACGCATCTTATATAGCATCACATCTAATGGCTATAAAAGATGAATGAGACCAAATTATATCTCATCTAGATGAGTTCTAGCAAAACTGTATTAATAATACTTAGTACTCCTGCGCCATGTATCATATATTAGTATCATGTAGTACTTTATTTATTTATGAGGTATCCAGATGGCACTACACCGCCAAGGAAAGAGGGTAACATCAAAATTATGGACTACTTTTTTGAGTATGTTGGTAAGGTCCGGTCATAGTCACTTGTTGAAATCTCTAAAAAGACAAATACTCCCTCCGTCCAGAAATACTTGTCATCAAAATGGATAAAAGGAAATGTATCTAGACGTATTTTAGTTTTAGATACATCTCTTTTTATCCATTTTGATGACAAGTATTTTCGGACGGAGGGAGTAGAAAACGGAGTTGGTGATGATGGTGTGCGTGCCATCCTACAATATAGGCCGTCAGATTTATATCTAACGGATAGGAAAGAAACTATGGAAATTTTGCAAAAATATACCCACACGTCTCTCCACGTTCGCAAATAAGGCCTTCCCTCGTTCAACCTTTTCTCTCAGAAGATAAACTACTCATACAAATGCATCTTGATGTTCCGTGCAACGCACGGGCACCTAGCTTAGTTCTTTTAAAATAGTTGCTGCGATAAATGGGGTGAAGTGATATATTTTATGTCTGCCCCGAATGATTTCAGATTCACTAGTAGTAACAAAGAAAAGGTTGCCTTGTTAATTAACATAAAATAGGGTGAAAACTATCACATGAGGCCGGTAAAAACAAGGCACACTGGGTTCAGCGTCATCGTCACTACAGCTGTGCGCGCGCGAGAAGTCTACATAACGAGGGGGCTACCGAGCGAGGCACCGAGACACAATGTTTGAGAGAGAAATCAATTGATAGATTATGATCAAATCGAGTTGTCATCCTTCTGCTGTCATTGTTGAGGGGGGTAGGGAGAGAAAGACGTATCGAGAGTGTGCGCGGTAGGCACAGAGGCACAACTAGCGAGTGTGTGTGTGTGTGTGTTTGAAAGAGGAGTAGATAGATTATTATCAAGATCGATGTGCCACCCTACTACTTCGGTGCCGGGTAGTGTGTGTGTATGTTTGAGAGAGAAGCCAGTCAATAGATTAATATCAAGATCGAGGTGTCACCCTACTCCTTCAGTTTTGGGAAGTGTGG
Source organism: Triticum monococcum (assembly GCA_034509565.1). Classification (NCBI taxonomy): domain Eukaryota; kingdom Viridiplantae; phylum Streptophyta; class Magnoliopsida; order Poales; family Poaceae; genus Triticum; species Triticum monococcum. Next base: position 579,765,772 of record CM067847.1, read on the forward strand.
GTGTGTGTGTGTGGGGGGGGGGGGGTAGTGACAGTCACATATCTCTACTCTTATAAAAAACAGAGTTGGTGATGATGGTGTTCCTGCCATCCTGCAATATAGGCCATCCGATTTATAGGATGGTGTTCCTCCCCTCCGCAAAAACGACTAACTCCACAGCACCAGAGTATCTTACATCACGCCGTCCATACTTCATCGACCTTTCTTCCCTCCACTCTCGAAACCCTAGACTGCTCATCCACCGGTGTACCATAGCCCATTCACTGCCAGCGGCGTCCACCTCCCCTAGAAACAAGTAGACTGCTCCTCCACAGCTGTACCATAGCCCATTCAGTGCCGGCCTTGTCCACGGTGCCGGATCTGCTTCGCCGGTACTCTCGTCAACCGCCGCGCATCTGCAGTGGCTCATTCGTACTCCCCACCGGAGACGCTTTGTCCACACCCCCGGAGCCGCCCCACCAACGCCCCCGTCGATGGCCTCTGATCCCCTTCGTCGACACCTTCCTCAACCTACCGGAGCCGCTTCGCTGACACCTTCCTCAACCCTACCAGAGCAGCTTTGCCAACACCATCGTCAACCCTACCTGAGTAGCTTCGCCTCTACCATTCTCAACCCTACCGGGGCTGCGTTGCCAACTCACAAGTCCACGGCCTCAGATCTTCTTCCTCGCACCCTAATCCAACCTATCGGAGCAGCTTCTGATGCCCCGTTCATGGTCGCAGATCCGCATCTTCGACACCACCCTTAACCCAACCACCGGAGCAGCTTCTGACGATCCGTCCACGGCCGCAGATCCGCATCGTCGACACCATCCTTAACCCAACCACCGGAGCAGCTTCTGACGCCCCGTCCATGGCCGCTGGTCCGCGTTGTTGACACCACCCTTAACCCAACTACCGGAGCAGCTTCACCTACACCCTCGTCCACGGCCATAGATCCGCTTCGCCCACACCGTAGTCCACCCTACCGGAGCCGCTCCACAAACACCCTACTCGACGGTTCTAGATCTCCATACCGGACCCCGATAGCCAGCGTAGCTTCATCACCCTCGACGTTTCTAACCTGATTACCACCATCTGGAAAGATGCCAAGCACCCGCCACGGCCTAGGTACTTGTCACGTTTAAACCCGTCCAGCATCACCTGCCCGATGTACTTCAAATAAACTAACCGGTCGCTGCTACCTGTTATGCAGCTAGAAAAAACTACAAGGACGATGTTTCTTATGGATCTAACAGCTTGGCCAACCAATATCCTGGACTGAGGCATTGCTATGATCTTGTAAGCGCTTCTCTCTCTCTCTCTCTCTCTCTCTCTTGTATTGTTCCGTGCCTGCCAGCGTGCTTTGCTAGGATCTTCGACCAGTAATCTCTATGTGCAGACAAAGATTTCTACTACTGGCTGCTAAATTAGATATGTAGATGTCATACATGATACTACCTCGCACCTCCGTTCCTAAATATAAGTCTTTCTAGAGATTCCACTATAGGCTACATACGGAGCAAATTGAGTGAATCTACACTCGAAAATGCATCTATATACATCTGTATGTGGTCCATACTGGAATCTCTACAAAGACATATATTTAGGAACAGGGGCAGTACATTACAAAAAATCGTAGGTGGCATGTAGGAATTCCAGTGCACTACATTCGGCTCCCTTAGAGTGCCTGCTAGTCCAGCATGCAGAGTCATGGCTAGTTTATGGTACGCACACAATCGTTAATTGGTGGTTTAAATATGCGCAAGGGATATGCAATGTTGTATCATGTAGAGATGTCTGAAATTATCCATGTCAACTTGCAGATAGGGTTACACAATGAAAAAGTACAAGATGTATGTGGCAATTTCATGGAACATCGCAAAAAAGGGGAGGCAGCGGTGAGCCTATACAGTGTGCTATGGTTCGTCACTCCTCCATTGCAATCATCGTGACATGTTATTTGTATGCAAGTTCTATTAGCCAAGTTTCTTAGGGGCAGTTATTACGAGTTATCCTAAGAAAATAAGCACATGTGAATATAAGCTCCATGTACTAAGCCAACTAGTTCTTTTCATTGTGTTTGCAGCTTATCTTTGGTATGATCAGTGGAAAGTCTAGATTGCATTATATTTTTTCATTTTGCGGCCCATATGGAAATTAATTTAACTTGCAAACATCACAAATTGAACCCGGTGTAGTAATTAATATGATAGGAAAGCAGACCATCACTATTTGCTCCAAATGCAAATACAAAGATACCATCTACTTGGCACAATCTACTTTGGTCAATGTTTTCCATAGAGATCCCATTGACTAATTTAAACGAAGAACGCATGACCCACATTTAAATGAAGAACAATTATTGATTGAAATTCGATGGTCCAAGTGGCTGGTTATTATCGTATAGCAGCACCACCTGAACGCATCATATAGCAGCAGCAGCTCATAGCAACTCATCATATAGCAGCAGCAGTCTGCAATTCATCATATACTAGCAGAAGCTCATAGCAATTCATCATATAGCAGCAGCAGGAGCAGATCATAGCAATTCATCATATAGCAGCAGCAGGAGCAGCTCATAGCAATTCATCATATAGCAGCAGCACGAGCAGCTTGTAGCAACTCATCATATAGCAGCAGCTCGTAGCAATTCATCATATAGCAGCAGCAGCTCATAGCAACTCATCATACAGCAGCAGCAGCTCATAGCAATTCATCATATAGCAGGAGCAGGAGCAGCTCATAGCAATGCATCATATAGCAGCATCAGAAACAACTCATAGCAATTCATCGTATAGTGGATCAGAATGAAAATTTGGCAAAAAATCAGAGGAGATCCTCACCTTGTTGGATGAGCTCATCCTTCAACAGCACCTCAAGGCCATGGCCTGGGAGGAGGGGAGGGGGAATAAGGTGCCTTCTGCCGCAGTGTGGCATCAGCCGTAGTTGTACAACGCCCGCCGGAGTAGTGCATTGGATGAACCACAGTGGAGCAGCTGCTGGAGACCATGAGAATAAGGGGCGGCGCCAGAGGGAGGAGCAGCCAGGGAGATTTGCCCCTACCCGCCGGCCATGTAGCCTAGCTGGACATAGCATCGTCGAGGACCAGGCCAGATGGGACTAGTGGCGACGGCTCGCTGGAGGAACCCTAGTGCTGCAGGTAGGGCATCGAGGTAGAGGGAAAGGGGAGAGGAGATGCAAGCGGGCATGGCAATGAATGCTTGCGTGTTTGTTTTTACTTGAGGGTCATGAGTGACACGGGCGTCAGCAGTTGCATTTTGAGTGTAATATAGGCAGACAACAGAGTCATTTCAGTATTCCCCTTCCCTTTAATTTTTAGTGAGGTTCTACCCGAAACACCCCCTCCAAAGCGAAATTAGTTAAGCCCAAGCCCATAACTCAAAAATGACTTCTTTACATCTTTTATGGCTTATTTTGACAATATGCCCTGAAAAGGCGGAATCGAACTGGCACTTAACCTACAATTCAATTATGCGTGCAATGATGAGTCACTCCTGCCTATTATCTGAACATTTAGGCATCATCATACATGGCATAACCTAATACATGTGCATTCCATTGTAGAATCTGGAATATGCAATGTTTATGTTAGTTCATACATTGCACATGATGTTTAAATGCCCCTTAAATCTGGACAGTCAAGTGATTGTGTTTAAGCCTCCTTCTTTGCTTCTTTTCTTGATATGTAAGATTTGGTCACACATCTGTTCAATTGCTTGTTTGCATCGGCCAGCCATACTAGGACTGTTTTCTTTGATTACTTGCTATTCTTGACCTAACACTCTAACAGAGCTTGTCGACGATTTAAACACTAAGGGCTGCTGTAGTGGGGCCTTGTCTAACTCATAGGTGACATAAGGGTTTGGTTGTACACTACAGTAGGCTCTCCAATAGTACCTGGAGATCCAGTTCGAAGGTATGCCTTGTTTTTACATAGTGTAGACATAGTAAATGCTCATTTCATTGTGTGCAAGTGCAAGAGATGCGGCATGTTTGATTATGTGGCGTTGTTTTATTATAATCTCATTCTTTTGTGTTCACAGACTGGAAAGTATGCATATTTATCTTCCAAGGAGATGAGTAACTAGTTTGTGTCACCTTGCAAAGGGGGTGCAATGAAGATAAGATTGAGGATTTCCAAGTACAAGATGTTAGGAAGGAGCCTTGCAAGAGAAGTAGGAGCTGCACTGAGCCTCTTCAACCTGCTAAGGTAAGTCACTGTATGCAACTCAACAGTTCAATTCCTTGTTTCTTTCAGGCATAGTTAATTTTCTCTTTTCAATTGCATTATTTGTCCTTAGTTAATGAGATGCCCAAATAATCATGCCCGATGTTCGGTACTTGGATCACTATTAGTTGACATAATTAAAGGCCTTACCATTTAATTACTCTGCCGAAGTGTGCCTAAAGCTTTGAAGTCTATTAACCAACTATTATTGCATGAGGCTCACAATCTAGTTTATACTACGCTAATGATTGCATAGTTTTGCCTGCTGTAGTATGTTTGTATGAAACCCTCTGCTGTTCATTATGCTCCCTAAGACTTTAATTAAGGCACAGAATGGCCAACTGCTTGCTTACTTATACGCAACGTGTTGTCTAAATTTGTAACTTGTATGTGTTTTTGATTGGGCCCCAACATCATGCTCCTCTGGTGAGCTAAGAGGGATTTCTGTATGCAGGCTGCGTAGACTATCTTTTTTATAATTTTTAAAATATCACCTACTTATGCTTCATGACATGTAACTTTTTTTTGAAAGTGACGTGTAGCATTATTGTTAGTCCTGTTTTGCCATGTAGTACCAAATAGTGTCTTGTTCACTTCACTCTTGTAACTATATTTTTGCCCTAGTCATGTGTACTTACAGAAACATTTCAGGATGAAGTGACATCAACACAAAGATCTGCGAGCAGTGCGGCATGGCCGTTACCGAATGATTATGGATTGGAACTGGACTGTGCTGATGTTCTCGAGCATCAACTAGGGGTGGCAAGACAACGTGTACATGATTGTCAACGTATAATCAACAAGTTGAGACTGGACATGTAGGTATTAGATGCAGGAGTCAAAAAAATGAAACAAGACACTGAGGTAACCATGAAGGAATTGGAGATTTTGCAGACTGGAATTTGTGATATCTGAATCTGGCCAATCCTATTTTATGAAGAGATTATAGTTCAAATGGAGTTAAGTTGATGCGCGTCCATGATGTATGAGCTGTATTTGCCCAGTGTACGTAATTTGCTGTTTGTGTATGCTTTATTATCACTTGTGCCGAACCATAATGCCCAGTGGGTATAATCGGCTGTAATTTCTTTATTGTATAGTGTAGGATTATTCTACCTTTCTATGCCTTGATCTCTTTGTTGGATAGTGTATGCTTTTTAGAGGTGATAGTATTGAGTAGGATAATTCTTTGAATATGCTATACGTTCAAACGGGGGCCAGCTCGCCCGACCATGGCCCTTCACGGGCCATCGGATCCATGGGCCTTCTACGTCTCGTAGGATCCATGGGCCTTCTACATCTCATAGGATCCATGGGCCTTCTACGTCTCGTAGGATCCATGGGCCGCCGACTCATTTATGGGTCTTGTACGGGCCTTTAATGGGCCATAGACGGGCCTTTAATGGAAATTGTAAGTTTTACGGGCTGATCGTAACGGGCCGTTAATAGGCCGTATATGGTGATGCTAGGAAAATGGCCCAACAGACTAATGGTCCACAAATGGGCCGACTGTAACGACGGGCTGAATTTGGCCCACAAGCAAAAAATGACAGTAACGGGTCGTAAGTATCTGAATGCTGCAAATGAGCCCAAAAATAAATGGGCCCTCAGAAGGCCGAAAGTTAACTTGGGCTGGAAATGGCCCAATGGAATAACGGGCCGTTAATGGGTATAAAGTGATACATTCTTCATTACGGGCCAGTTTCACCACGGGCCGTTAATGGGTGTAAAGTAATACACTGTTCATTACGGGCCAGTTTCAGCACGGGCCGCTAATGGGCCAAGATTTAGAAAGGGCCTCATATGGGCCGAAAGACGTCATGGGCTATACATGGGCCAGAAGTGAAAACGGGTTGGAATCATATTGGATGGCCCAGATGACGCTACTGGGCTTAATTCGGATAGGGCGTATCGGGCCTTGGGTTAGAGGGTTGTAAATGGGCTATATGCGAACATGCCGTTAATAGCTTTCCATGGGGCGGCCCGCCAGCTTTTGACCAAGTCAAACAGGCCGGCCTTTTCACAGGAATGGGCCACTGTTGGGCCATGCCACGTGCCGACGTATCATAGGCGCCTTCTGTCCAGTGAGTGGATGTCATCTGTCCCAACGATGAGCCGACACGTGTTTCCTCTAGCCCATGATGATTTTACACGTGGAAAATCCCCATTGGTCAGGGTTGTTAACGGGTTATCGGATCCAAAACCCGACCCGATAGCTTAACAGCGTTCCGTTACGGTGAATGCCACGTGTCAGTCACCCTTGATGAAAGCACTTCTGTGATGCGTGATTTATCGTCATGGAAGTGGACACTTCCGTGATGATAATTTTGGTAATGTCATGGAACACTTCTACGACAGCACAGGATGACTATCTTGATTCTGTCATAAATTTGTCATTGATGTACATGCATGACAAAAAACACGACATACTGTGACAAACATGTATCATCACGGAAGTGTATTTTTTTGTAGTGTGAGGCCAGTGTGACTTCCAAGGCTTTTAGTGTGCCATGTCTAACGGCAGCTATACACAACGAGCGTCTGTCCAAGGACTTCAAAGGCCCTCATAAGGTGCCTAATTACACAGCCAATCAACCCCCTGAGGCGTGGGTGGAGAGTTATGAGATGGCCATGGAGATGCTGGATGTTAGTGAAGCTGCTTACGCCAAGTACTTCACCATGATGTTAGAAGAGACGGCTCGTACTTGGTTGAAGGGATTTCTGGCTAATTCCATCGGGTCATGGGCGGAGCTGAAGGCCCGGTTTACCCAGAATTTCAAAGATACATGTAAGCAGCCTATGTCAATTGTGGATTTGGTTCCATGTGTGCAGGCCGACAACCAGCTGGGTGCGTCGGGTCTCGACTATAATTCATTCTTCAGATAATATCAACGTCGGCTCAACGGTTCTGATGTTGGAGAAAAATTGTCGGTTCATTCCACTCAAGCAGAAGCTTGGGCGGCTGAAGCGTCTTTGCAACGACATGGGGGAGCTGATGGCGGCTCTTGTTTAATATGCCGACTCTAATGGTACCAAGGATCCTGACTCAGAGGATGAAAGATCAGGAAAGGGAAAGAAGAGTAACAGCATTAAGGGACAAAAGTACAACCTTACCAATCAGGGCGGCAACAGTAAGCGCAAAGCTAATGACTTTGTAGCCAACACAGGTACACGCAATGTTAACTAGCGCCGTAGGGGAAAGATGGGACCGCCAGCTCTAAGGATAGGGTTTGACCTCGAGGCAATGTTAAATCAGCCGTGTCCTAAACACGGAATGGATCGTAAGCCGGCTACGCAAGCATGGAAGGATTGCAGCATAATGAGAAGCTTTCGGGAATCCATCCAGCGCCACCATGGCCCAAATGGCGGGTTAGGGTCTGGTTCTCATGGTTCGGGTCATGGAGGCGGCGGTTGAAGTTTCGGTTTTCAAGGTCATGGTAACCAGGGTGGTTACAATCAGTAGAGTAATCAAGGGGCCAACAGCGGCAGCAGTCTGGTTATCAGAGCAACCCGAAGCAGTTGAATAGTGGGCAGTATGATGTCTTTACCACTAGCTTATGTAAGCAGGACTAGAAGCTTCATCAGAGGGTTATGAACGCGATTGAGCCGGTGGTGCTGCGTTATCTGCAATGGTTAGAGCATCCTATTATGTGGAATCGAGAGGATCATCCACCCCGGGTCGATAATCCGGGTCATTTGGCTTTGGTGGTGGCGCCTCAGGTTGGGGGTTATAAGTTTACCAAGGTGCTCATGGATGGAGGTAGCACCATTAACATACTTTATTACGAGACCTTCCGTCGCATGGGACTGATAAATAAGAACCATAAGCCGTCAAACCCCGTCTTCCATGGCGTCGTGCCGGGAAAGTCAGCCTACCTGGTGGGTAAGATATCTTTGGAAGTTGCGTTTGGAGTTGAGCATGATTCCATGTCCGAAACTTAACATTCGAAGTGGTCAAGATCAAGAGCCCTTACTTTGTTTGGGCGGCCGGCTTATGCTAAGTTCATGGCGAGGCCTTGCTATGTGTACTTATAGCTTAAGATGCCGGGTTATAAGGTCACCATCACAATGTATGGGAGTCGCAAGGTGGCTTTGGAATGCGAGTAAGGAGATGCGGCTTATGTTGAATCGGTTTGTGCAAAGGAGGAGCTGAAATTTTACAAAGATAATGTTGACCCGGCAGACATGACGTCCTTCAAAAAACCAACCACGGAGCATGATCCTTTGTTAAAGTTTAAGTCAGCAGATGATACTAAGTTGGTTGATTTCGTCCCTGGCGACTCATCTAAGCAGTTCAGCATCAGTGCTAATCTGGATCCGAAATAGGAAAGCACGCTCATCGAGTTCATCCGTGAGAACCGTGACATCTTTACATGGAAGCCTTCAGACATGCCGGGTGTACCAAGGGAACTCGCTGAGCACACTCTTAATATCGACCCAAATTTTAAATCGGTCAAGCAATTTCTTCGCCGGTTTAATGAGGAGAGGCGGAAGGCCATTGTTGAGGAAGTGGCCCGGCTCCTGGCGGCCGGGTTTATCATTGAAGTTTTTCATCCTGAGTGGTTGGCTAATCCGGTGCTGGTACTCAAGAAGAACGGCACTTGGCAAATGTGGGTGGATTACACAGACTTAAACAAAGCTTGTCCAGCTGATCCATTTGCTCTGCCTCGTATTGATCAAATCATTGATGCTATGGCGGGTTGTGAGCGTTTGAGCTTTTTGGATGCTCATTCTGGTTATCATCAGATCAAGATGGCAGTTAAGGACCAGGAGAAGACAGCCTTCATTACTCCATTTGGAGCCTTCTGCTATGTGTCTATGCCTTTCGGGCTCAAGAGTGCCTAGGCGACTTTATCAGCGGTGTGTGCAAAGTTTCCTTCACATTCATATTGGGCGCAATGTTCATGCTTATGTAGATGAAATTGTGGTGAAGTCAAGAGAGAAGGAGACCCTGATTGATGATTTGAATGAGACGTTTGACAATCTGCGGGTCTATAAGATCATGCTCAACCCAGCTAAGTGTGTCTTTGGTGTACTAGCAGGCAAGCTCTTGGGTTTCCTGGTTTCTAACAGGGGCATTGAAGCTAACCCGGAGAAGATCAAAGCCATTACGTCATTGGCTAAGCCGGCGTGTATTAGTGATGTTCAATGTCTGGCGGGTCAGATTGTGGCTCTGAGCCGGTTCATAAGCTAGCTAGGGGAGAAGGCTATTCCTCTTTATCGTATGATGAAGAAGACATGTCACTTTGTTTGGAGTGATGCTGCTAATCAAGCATTTGAGGATCTGAAGAAACAACTCACTAAGCCGCCCGTGCTTGCCGCCCCTGTTGATAAAGAGACTCTATTGTTATATGTGGCTGCTAATAGCCAGGCTATCAGTGTAGTCATCGTGGTGGAAAGAAAGGAGGCAGGAAAGGAGTACCCAGTCCAGTGGCCGGTTCACTACATAAGTGAGGTGCTTATTGAGTCTAAACAGAGGTATCCGCACTAGCAGAAGCTTGTGTACGGGGTTTTCATGGCAAGCTAGAAGCTTAAGCAATATTTTCAAGGTCATCCGCTCACTATGGTTAGTTCTGCTCCTTTGGGACATATCATCCAAAACAGGGAAGCCACAGGCCGGGTTGCTAAGTGGGCCATTGAGCTGGGGCCTCACAATTTAAAATATGTGCCTCGTACGACCATCAAGTCCCAAGCACTTGTGGATTTCATCAATGACTGGACAGAGCTGCAGGCACCTGAGGAAAAGTCGGATAACACATACTGGACCGTTCACTTTGATGGATCCAGACAGTTGGAGGGCTCAGGTGCCGGAGTCGTCTTGACTTCCCCATGAGGTGAAATTTTTTCTTATGTTCTCCGGCTAATGTACCCCTGTACGAACAATGCAGCTGAGTATGAAGCTTTACTCCATGGACTTCGGATGGCTAAGGAGATGAACTTAAGCCGGGTAAGGTGCTTAGGCGATTCAGATCTGGTGGCTCAGCAAGTTGCTGGTACCTGGGATTCTAAAGATCCACTCATGGCGGCTTACCGCCGAGAGGTTCATGCCATTGCGGGTCATTTCAAGGGATATCAAGTTGATCATATTGATCGCAGGAAGAATGAGGTGGCTGATACTTTAAGCCGGCTAGGGTCTGAGCGTAAGCCAGTACCACCTAACACGTTCCTGGACATTTTGCTTAGACCTTCTGTCAAATTGCCTACAGAGGAGGACCTTGTTGTTCCTGACCCGGAAGCATAATTGGTGGCAGCTTTCCATGCTATTCCTGATTGGGCTGTTCCGTATTTGGCTTACATGACCCGGGGTTAGTTGCCGGAGGATGAGGTCTTGGCCAGACAGATAACCCGGCGGTCTAAGTCAATGATGATTGTCAATGGGGAGTTGCACCATCGCAGTGTTACAAGGGCGTTTCAACGTTGTGTCTCTCCTGAAGAAGGCGGTGAGATTTTACGAGTGATCCACGAAGGAGATTGTGGTCATCATGCCGGCTCCGAATCTCTAGTAGCCAAGGCTTTCCGTCATGGGTTTTATTGGTTGACGACTCACGCTGATGCTGAGGATTTGGTAAGCAGATGTGATGGCTGTTAGAAATTTGCACGACGAGCTCATGTGCCAGCTCAAGAATTGAGGATGATTCCGATTACCTGGCCGTTTGCAACTTGGGGGCTTGATATGACTGGGGCTTTTAAGAGATCCAGGGATAAGAAGACCCACCTCTTGGTGGCAGTGGATAAGTTTACTAAGTGGGTTGAAGCAGAGCCGGTCAGTAAATGTGACGCGGCAACGACGGTTAAATTCATGAAGAAAGTGATCTACCGGTTTGGCTTTCCACACAACATTACCACAGATAATGGCACTAATCTTTCCAAAGGAGCTGTGGAAGAATTTTTTCAACAAGAGCATATCTGGCTTGACGTTTCCTCTAGGGCTCACCCAAAATCCAATGGGCAGGAAGAACGAGCAAATCAGGAGATTCTGCGAGGTATCAAGCTCCGGCTTATGGTTCCTTTGCAGAGAACGCCGGGTTGTTGGGTGGAGGAGTTACCCTCAGTATTATGGAGCATCAACACGAACCCTAACAGATCTACAGGTTACACACCTTTTTTCATGGTTTATGGGGCAGAGGCGGTTCTCCCTAGTGACATCCGTCAAGATTCACCCCGGGTGGCGGCTTATGTTGAGTCTGACAATTAAAAGGCGCATCAAGATGCACTTGACTTATTGTATGAGGAGGGTAATCTAAAGGCGGCTCGTTCGGCGATTTACCAGCAAGACCTATGGTGTTATCACAACCGCCGGGTCAAAACCAGAACCTTTCAAGAGGGCGACTTAGTGCTCCGGCTCATCCAAGATCAGACAGATATGCACAAATTATCACCACCTAGGGAAGGGCCTTTTGTGGTCAGCAAGAACTTACATAATGGGTCATACTACCTTATCGACATTCAAGATAACAAGGACCCACACACATCGAAGGAGGAGACCCGTCGGCCGTGGAACATTGCTCATCTTCGTCCCTACTATACTTGAGCCTCCGACTCTCATTATGTACATAGTAATCTGATGTATATATTATAAGTAGTATAATAAAGCCGGCATCCCTGACAATCCAGGGCCTCTGTCATTTCACTTTTTCAAAGCTGAAGTCTTTACCATCATTCAAGAGGCTCGACGCCCACAACTTCAAAGACCAAAGAGAGTTGGATGCACAACACAGCTCAAACATAGGTCCTTGATGATCATTTGGGGGCTTCCTGCTCATCGAGCATAGCTGTCGGTACCCTCTTGATTGGCGCAATGCCAAAGTTCATGTGATCACTTGGGGCCTTCCTGCTCATCGAGCATAGCTGTCGGTACTCTCTTGATCGGCGCAAGGCAAAAATTTTATATGGTCACTTGGGGTTTCATCTTCAAACATAGGTGTATTCACCAAAGAGAACATAGCTGTCGGTACCCTTTTGATCGGCTCAACGCCATGCCTGTAAGTATGTCACTAGGGGGTTCCTGTTCAAACATAGGCGTATTCGACCAAAGAGAACATAGCGTTACTACCCTCTTGATCAGGTTTGTTCAAACAAAGGCGTATTCAACCGAAGAGAACAAACTCTGACCGGGTCGTCCTACCTATACACTAGCTGCTTCAACTCCATCAGGTCATCCTGATTGACCCGCGGAACTCTTAATGATCAGTCTTAATGGCATATTCGACCAAGATATGAGCTTGATTAAGGTTCAAACGGCGGCTTGTCATGCGAGAGCATGGTTTACAGAGTCAGATGAATCTACGCTTCATAAGCCGCCTTCCTTGGAACTTGGGTAAATCGACCCATGATACTGTTACTCTGGCCCCGCATACTCCTGATAAGTCTTTGAGCAAGATCAGACTTATTCCAGGGTTCAAATGTCAATTGGGCACAATGTGAGTCAGGATCACGGCAGCACAAACAACCCAGTGGCTCTGACTAGTTTCATTGAAGAAGACACTTTAGTTTGACAATTTGCAAAAGCCTTGAATTTCTTTTGATTTCTTATTCGTATTTGATTTTTTTGATGTCTTCTAGTTTTTATAAGTCGGGCCCAGTTGCCCTATTTATGGCTCATATTGGAAACACACTTTGGGTTTAGACAACCCGTCAGGAGGACAGACTCTAAATCGCGAAAGCGTGATGAATACTATAGTTGGAATTATAGTTCTAACACCTCTAAATTAGACGGAGCTGATAAGCCGAAAGTTTAAGTATGTACCACATGTATGTTGTTTTACTTAGCAGTTATCAGACCGGCTCTGGTTATGGACTATTCTTCCCCAACAGCTTTAATTGTGTATCATGACCCGCCTGGCGGTAAGCCGCTAGGGCCTTTGTGTTTTCTTTATGTACATGATAATAATGACCATTCAAATCTGCCCAAATCAAAGACTATCATACCCATAATAGTTTTTTTAAAATGATGGATCAATAGTATTACACAAAATAGAAACGTGCACGATGGCATGGCAAAGACAAATTTTAACTATCCTATTACATTGCTCCATGAGCTAAAACGAGGTCAAGTGTTTTTTCAAAGATGAAGTCTCTAAACCTCCTGGCGGTTCAATCTTCTTGGCCTTGCTGATGAGAGGCCTCCAGTTCATCCCTTGCCAGTTCTTTGTCCTCCTCCGCCCTCTGTAAGTTTGGTTTGGACCAGTTGAAGCCACACAAGGCGAAGAATTCAGCTTCGTCGTCAATCAAATTGGATGAGTCAATTTCAGGAGCGAAAGTGTGCTTAAGAATCAACGGAATTAAGTCCATCACTTTGTACGCAGGAGTATGCATCTTTTGATTCTCTGCATCATAAGCCGGCTGATACTTAGAGAGGTTGGTTTCTTTGGCAACGACTGTGGCATGAGGATGGATTTCTTTAACACAAGCCGCGAAATCCTGTTGATCAAAAGAAGTATCGTCCTCCTTCAGACTTGGATATCCACTGGCTACATATGCCGGCTCTAACTCTCGTACCCAAGATTTAGCACGGCACAAGGCCGTCACAGCACCGGCTCTCGCACATGACCGTTTTATCTCTTGAATCCTGGTGGGCAAGATTGATAATTTCTTCAGCACATCGCTTAACAGATTGGGTCCTTGATTAGCCGGAGAGATGGTAGCCAATGTATGTTGAGCTCCGGTATACAATTGCTCGATGAGAGTATAAACCGCCTTGAGCTTCACAAGAGTGCCTTGACTAAGGTTGCTGCTCCTGGGACCTGAGTAAGTCATAGATTGGTTAAAATGGCGGCTTACATTATGACGACAAGTATTTATTTTTGGATGAATAACAAGGCGACTCACTGAAGATAGCAGAAACCATCTGAGACACATGGTGTTTTAAACCGGTGAGTTCAGTGGTATCCTCTTGAAGAGCCGTCTCTGCCTTCTCAGCACGCTATATCAAGGCAGTCTTTTCTTCAACCCAAGCCTTTTTATCCGCAGTAAAACTGGTCTTCAATTCTTCCGACTCAGACACACTAAACTGGAATTTTGATTTAGCTTTCCGGATCTCAGTTTCCTGAGCCACCAGCTGGGTCTTGGCATCGTTCAGTTGAGATTCCAATTCAGCGGTACCAGCCTGCATGCAGCACAGATTTATCAAACATACTTCATGGTGGATTACAACAATATAAGTCCCAACCGCTTTGCAAGAAAGAACACTTTGCACTTGGGGGATAATGTCTATCAAAGCAATTTTTCAACGGAAACAGCTTTTATAATAAAAGACCCAAGCACTTTGCAAAGCAAGACTACTTGGCACTTGGGGGCTAATGCGTATTGCTTGTATCTTCATAATGATGAGCCGGGTGTGCTGTAAACAGTCTCAGCCGACTCATGGGAGTTATGTAGTTAAGTGTTGGGGAACATAGTAATTTCAAAAAATATTCCTATGCACACGCAAGATCATGGTGATGCGTAGCAACGAGAGGGAAGAGTATCATCCACGTACCCTCGTAGACCATAAGCGGAAGCTTTATGAGAACACGGTTGATGTAGTCGAACGTCTTGATGATCCGACCGATCCAAATACCGAACGCATGGCACCTCCGAGTTCAGCACACGTTCAGCTTGATGACGTCCCACAAACTCCGATCTAGCGGAGCTTCACGGGAGAGTTTCGTCAGCACGACGGCGTGATGACGGTGATGATGTTGCTATAGACGCAGGGCTTCACCTAAGCACTGCTATGATATGATCGAGGAGGATTATGGTGGAGTGGGGCACCGCACACGGCTAAGGGATCAATGATCATCTTGTGTGTTCTAGGGTGCCCCCTACCCTCGTATATAAATGAGCAAGGGGGGAGGCGGGCCGGCCCCTGTAGGGCATGCTAGGAGGAGGAGTCCTCCTCCTAGTAGGAGTAGGGCTCCCCTTTCCTACTCCTACTAGGAGGAGGAAAGGAAGGGGGAAGGGAAGAAGGAAGGAGAGGGGGGAAAGGAGGAAAGGGGGGCCGCGCCCCTAGTCCAATTTGGTTTGGGATAGGGGGGCGCGCTCCCTACCTCCTCTCTTCCACCACTTGGTCGATGTGGCCCAATACTTCTTCTCCATATTCCCGTAACTCCCAGGTACTCCGAAAAATACCCTAATCACTCAGAACCTTTCCGATGTCCGAATATAGTTGTCCAATATATCAATCTTTACATATCGACCATTTCGAGACTCCTCGTCATGACCCCGATCTCATCCGGGGCTCTGAACTACCTTCGGTAGATCAAATCACATAAACTCATAATATCGATCGTCACAGAACGTTAAGCATGCGGACCCTACGGGTTTGAGAACTATGTAGACATGACCGAGACACGTCTCCGGTCAATAACCAATAGCTTAACCTGGATGTTCATATTGGTTCATACATATTCTACCAAGATCTTTATCGGTCAAACCGCATAACAACATATGTTGTTCCCTTTGTCATCGGTATGTTACTTGTCCTAGATTCAATCGTCGGTATCTCAATACCTAGCTCAATCTCGTTACCGCAAGTCTCTTTACTCGTTCCGTAATACATCATCCCGCAACTAACTCATTAGTTATGATGCTTGCAAGGCTTATAGTGATGTGCATTATCGAGAGGGCCCAGAGATACCTCTCCGACAATCGGAGTGAAAAATCCTAATCTCGATCTATGCCAACTCAACAAGTACCATCAGAGACACCAAAAGAGCACCTTTATAATCACCTAGTTACGTTGTTATGTTTGGTAGCACACAAAGTGTTCCTCCGGTAATCAGGAGTTGCATAATCTCATAGTCATAGGAACATGTATAAGTCATGAAGAAAGCAATAACAGTAAACTAAAACGATCAAGTGCTAAGCTAATGGAATGGGTTAAGTCAATCACATCATTCTCCTAATGATGTGATCCCATTTATCAAATGACAACTCATGTCTATTGTTTGGAAACATAACCATCTTTGATCAACGAGCTAGTCAAGTAGAGGCATACTAGTGAAACTCTGTTTATCTATGTATTCACACATGTATTAAGTTTCTGGTTAATACAATTCTAGCATGAATAATAAACATTTATCATGATATAAGGAAATAAATAATAACTTTATTATTGCCTCTAGGGCATATTTCCTTCATTAAGTTCTACTCTTTTACACAGTGATCAATAGGACCGGCTCATTCATACTTATTAAATCGGCCCTTGAGGACTATGAATGCAAATTTATGCTATTATCAGCATCTGGTTTAGTTTTGAACTGGACTTGGAGGGATTCTAGTATAGAATCTTATGATTCTTCTCAGTCTACAGATTATTCATTCTTATCATAATTAGAAGACTTGGCGGCTAGTGGGATATACATAACCTATGTAAGCCGGATGACATACCTCATACTTTTGGTGCATATGTTTCACCATCTCAATTTCCAAGTCACAGTTTGTCGATGTACAAAAAGAGGGGTACATTTTTTGTACCCCTATAACTGTGCACGAGCAGTCTGAGCCACAGGAACCACCACACTAAGCAAGGCAAGGGAGGTGAGCCAAGGTAAGGCCGAAGCTTAAGAGAAGAAGAACGACGCCAAGACCAAGACCACAAAGAGCAAAGGGGAAGAAGCGGACCCCCCCGGCAAGATCCTTGCCGGGAGGCGGTTTTAGCAAACCCCGCAAGACCCTTGCCGTGGCAGCTCGCCCCACACCTACGGAGTAAGTCACCCTTGAGTCCACTACCCCCATGGGGCAAGGATTCGGGAGACATCCCCGTGGTGGCATGTAGATCTTTGTGAAGACATTCAAGATCAGATACACCCTTTAGAAGATGATGATCCTTGGTGGGATCCCAACCAAGGAGGACCACAGGGCCCCCGGCAAGAGCCATGCCGGGGATGACAGCAGGCGCCACGACAAGACCCTTGCCGGGGCCCCGGCAAGGCCCTTGCCAAGAACACCCGTAGGGCCACCATCAGGCCCATGCCAGTCAAACCTCCACCGCCGTTTGCATGCAGCTGCCGACCCAACCAGCTGGGCAGGCACCTGCATGGCGGCATCCGGATCTTCGTGGAGACCCACCATTGCGCCACCTCAGCTGCCTGCCTACATGGCATCGCGGGTGCCGCTGGCCAGGGCGCGTGTTGTTAGGACCCCGATTCCAAGTCACATCGATCTAGCCGGTAACACCTCATATCACTTTGCGGCCTCACGCACGGTATCCCACGGGTGTCGCCTTACCATGGACCAGGACCGTTTGCGCCTTTTGGCTCACATATATGATAGTGTCACTAGCATCCATATGACAGAGAACCCGGGCCGACATGGCTAGTCGTGAACCCAAAGCAGCACAGACGTATGAAGAGAGGCATACATGAATCATATCGAGCATGTCGGTCATCAGCGAGTGATTCCGGGCTGTAGCACTAGGCTAACAGGACTCCGGGGAACCCGGGCTGTAGCAGGCTAGGCAGGACTCTGGATGTCACCGCGTGACATTTCCCCGAAGGGACAGATATAGGAACGACGTGAAACACATGCCAGCCAGTCAAGTGTCCTGAGCAGTAGTGTCGGGCTAGCAGGACTCCGGTGAACCGGGCTGTAGCGGACTAATATGGCTCGAGGAACACTAGACTACATTTCCCCATAAGAAAGGCTGCCAAGGATAAACAACTAGATTGTCAGATCCCACTCATACCAAGCATTTGAATCATACATACAATATGCCCGATATGAGTACATACAACATAGCATCACAACAAAACTCTACAACTCAAGTACTTTATTTAAAGGCTCCAGAGAGCCATACATAACATGTTCATACAGATAGGGGTCACATGACCCGACACTCAAGTCATACAATCATACAAGCACATGCGGAAGCAACTAGTCTGAGTATAGATACTAGAAAGAAAGAAAGAAGGCTTCTCGAAGCCTGTCTATCTACATAGGGCCCTCCATGGCCAGGATCACCACCTGGGTCGCTAGTCACTCGTCGACGTCAAGGTATACGTAGAACCCATCGGAGGGGGCGGTGTTGTCGTCTGAAAACAGTAATTAAGCAAACATGAGTACAAAGGTACTCAGCAAGTCTTACAACAGAACCTACTATACATGCTCATTCTCAAGAAGGTGGTGGGGTTATTGCAGCAAGCCAGCTTTGACTCTTGGCTAATCTATCCTACAGAACTCCAGTAGTAAAATAGTTTTCGCACACGAGTCCACTACTCACCAACACAATACTCGACCGGCGATCCTCTCTCGTCATCCTACGAGAGGGCCATCCTCGGTACTCACACTTATCTTGAGTCTTTAAGTAGTATCCATTGACTTGTCTATGAACTGTATAGGCAACCAAGTAGTCCTTTACCGCGGACGCGGCTATTCGAATAGTTTTATACCCTGTAGGGGTGTACGTCATCACACATGTTTCCACCACTTAGCGTCTGCACATGACATGTGCTCGGCAGACTTCAAGCGAAAACCGACGTGGGTGTAGACCATGACCTGACTAACCTCACAAGTCTCTAGTCCAGGTTTATCGCCTATTCAGGTTCCATCCACAAGGAAATCCGGCCAGGGTGTCCTCAACGGCCCCAAACGATGTGTACAGAGTCCCGAGACGACAAACGGGCGCCCGTCATACCCGGCCACAGTGTATGTACCGCATCATAGCCCACCCCTAGGGTCAGCGCTATGCACGGCCGCCAACACATAACCTGCAAACACCAGAAACTAGTTGCAACTCCTGGACAAAGGGCGAGAGGGGTCAGTAAGTCGAGCGGGGTCATATTTCAGGGCCCAATGTGTGTTAGTAGCTGAATCTTAAATCATGCATACAGATCTCAGTTCTTATGGACGGCCTCAATGAAACAACCCACCATGTACTCCTACATGGCCTCTCATCGATACCTTTACCAAAACATGTTCAACACATCCCTCACATTACCTACATAATCATATCACTCTAGCCCATCACCTAGATGAATCAGACCTGACACAACTCTAAGCATAGCAGGCATAGCAAGGTCGGAATCATATACATGGCTCAATCAACTCCTACACATGCTAGTCGGTTTCATCTAGTTACTGTGGCAATGACAGGTCATGCAGAGGATAAGGGTTCAACTACCGTAGCACACAACAGTTTGGATCGCATTGTCTTAATGCAGTAAACAAGAGCAGAAGCGAGAACATGGGTTTGTATCGGAATGATCAGTGGGTTGCTTGCCTGTTGTAGAGGTAGTAGGGTACTGAACTTCAGACGGATACTTGGGGTTATCCTCGGAGGCAGAACCTACCATGAAAGACACACCGAACATAATCAACACATGGCAATATGCAACAATATGATGCATGCTATGACATGGCAAGATGAAAGTTTCTTGGCCTAATGCAAGCTAAAACAGTAATGGGATGAACTCGTTTGAATCAAAGATTGAAATATTAGCTCATTAAACATGGCCTTATTAGTACATTACCTTATTCTGCTTAAGCAGCAAGGTTAACTTGTTTTGTCATGCATGAAACCATTACAGATGGATAGATTGAATTTTTCTGATCATTTTTCATATATAAATCTTTGCATTTGGAGCTATGGTTGATTTTCTATGATTTTTAGAAGTTTTGACTATTTTCTGGAATTTCCTATTAAAAATAAATCCAGTAATTGAATTAATGCTTCAGCATGACATAGGTGTGACGTCAGCGGGTCAACTGGGTCGGCCAGGTCAAACCGGACTGGTCGGCCCTCTCTGTCAGTGTCACAACTATTTAATAGAATTAAATTAACACTAATTAGCTGTCAGTGGGGCCTGGGCCACATGTCAGTGTCTAAACTAATTAGAATTAGTTAAAACTAATCTTAAACTGATTAGCAGACCGACCCCACCTGTCATAGACTCAGGGGGGTCTACCTGGGCCCACACAAGGGTCAAACAAAGTCAAACTCGCCGGCGGCTTGACGCCGGCGACGACAGACGCGGCGGAGGGGCTCGGGTTTGTGTCTCCGGCGAACAAATCGACGGCGGAGAGCAGCTACGTGATGCGGGGAGCGAGCCGCGTCGTTTGGTGGAGAAAGTGGGGCTTGGGGAGGCTTGGAACGACGTCGGCGACGACCTTGGCGGTCGCCGGAGTTCGGGCGAGGATGAACCCGAAGCTACAGGGCACGGCAAGGCGCGGGGAGTGGTGCGTTAGGCTCCTGGGAGCGTGTGGAAGACGAAGGCGTGCTCGGTGGCATCCCAACGTGGCTATGGCCACGACGGCGACGTGCGGTGGCGGGGGCGAGCTTCGGCTTCGATGGCAGAGGGGGTTAGAGGACACGGACGAGCGCGGGGAGAGGGGGAAACGGTGGCGGAGCTCACAGCGGTTGCAGGGGAGCGATCGGTGAGCTCGGGGAAGGGCTGGAGCAAGCGGGCGGCGAAGGGGATCTCCGGTGCCCAGAGTTGAGAACGAGCTCGGTGCAGCGTCTCCGGGGCGAGCGAGCGCACGGGGCTCGGCCTACTTGATGCAGTCGATCTCGGCGGAGCTTCCTGGCATGTCGGGGGAGCAAATTGACGTCGGTGGCTGCGGTGAAGCTTGTCAGCGGCGACGACTGCGCTCGGCAGGAAGAGGGGGAGAGAGCCAGAGAGGGAGAGAGGTAGGGTAGTGTGGGAAGAAAGAGAGGGAGACGTGGGGGCGGCGTGGCACTCGTAGACGCCTCTAGGGCATCGGCGGAAGCAGGAGGTGGCCGGCGTGTAGCCGCGGGCACCGGCCACGCGCTCCTCGTCCTCCTGGCGAGAGGAGGAGGACGACTGGCAAGGCCGTAAGGAACGCAAAATCCGGGAACATAACACCGATATGACGGAAACTAGGGCGGCAAGAGTGGAACAAAACACTAGGCAAAAGGCCGAGCCTTCCAACCTTTACCAAGTATATAGATGCATTAAGATAACAAGATAATAATATGATAACACAACAAGAAAATAATGTTCCAACAAGGAACGGTCGCCAATCTTCACCTGCAACTAGCAATGCTATAAGAGGGGCTGAGCAAAGCAGTAACATAGCCAATCAACGGTTTGCTAGGACATGGTGGGTTAGAGGTTTGACATGGCAATTTGGGAGGCATGATAAGCAAGTGGTAGGCATCGTAGCATCGGCATAGCAAAAGAGCGAGCATCTAGCAAAGCAAAGATAGAAGTGATATCGAGGGTATGATCATCTTGCCTGCAAAGTTGTCAGAGTTGACTGGATCCTCGAAAGAAAACTCAACGGGCTCCTCGTTAGCGAACTCGTCTCCCTGCTCTACCCAAACAAGACAAACAAGCAACAAGAACACATTCAACCACGTGCAAGGCTCAAACAACATGATGCAAACAAGGTATGCTATGCGGGATGCGATATGTGATGCATATGCAAGATTTGATAAGGAATGAAAGAACCTGGCCTCAACTTGGAAATACAAGTGTGGCACTGGAAAAGTGAGATGGTTTTGCTTGAAAACGATATAAATATCAGCGGAATCGGAGACACGGTTTGGAAATGGCAAGCAATTCAAATATGACAACGGTCTGCGATATACCGCAAGTAGCCATCTAAATGCGACAAGTTAAACATGCTACATCACTCAAACATGGCAACAAAATACATGGCAGGGATCCATTCATGATGCTTAACGAAAGATGAACACTGCGCTACGGCCAATTCATCCATTAACAGGTTCAAACAAGCATGGCAAAAGTGCATTTGGTAAACAGATTTCAGACTTAGTGAAAACTGGAGCATGCAAAATCAGATATCAAGTAGGCATGTTTACGAGCTCGATGCACTCACTATAGAGAAAGTCATGACAATCTAATCATACACCCATCAAGAATACACATTATACAAGCTAGACATGGCAAGAAGAATAACATAGCATGCACGGATCAACTACAACATCCTCGGCAAAATCGCTAACAAGTAGACAATCTGCCCAGATTCACGAAATAGCAAAAGTAGAGCTCGATTGACTCAAGCTAGGGTGCTCCATAATTGCAAACAAAGACATGGGTGGATAGAGCACTACAAGAGTAACAAAACATCCTTACTGATCATCCTCAAAAGAGGCACGGATCACTAGGAAACAACATGAACATATGGCATATTGATATAAACAGATCAAGGACTTAGTGGAATTGCTAAGTCCCTGAAATCAGCATTAACGAATGCACCACTTTGCAAGCCCGTGCTAGTCATCACACACATCACAAAAATACATGGGTTGCACCTCTGGATAGATGACAAAGCATATAGCAAAACATATGTAGAGCTCAGGGGCATATCATGCACACAATAAACATGGCAAAAATGACAAATAGCTATTTGGAGCAGCAGATCTGACAATTAACTCAAATAGAACTCTTCCAATAGCATTTTGGGCATCAAGATGAACTCAAATGAAAATGATGCAATGAGATGAAATGATGTGATCTCTGAGACGAACATTTTGATATGCTATATGCCCAAAACGGAGTTACGGATGCGGAGATATAGCATGACGAATATTGAAAAATAATCTAGGACTTAGAGAAAAATAGAAGTCAACCCTAGGGTTTGTCCGGTTCAGATCTGGATCACCGGCGCGTGAATCGAGGATCGCCGGGGTCGGCACCGGAGTTCGACGGAGAGTCCGCCGGGGAAGAGGGCCGGCGAGGTCGGGGCGCCGGATCCCGCCGGATCCGAACCGGAGAGGCGGCGAGGAGGTGCGGCTACGGTGGAGGAGAAGGTGGCGGTAGTGCGGTTGGCCGGCGACGATGGCCGCGGTGGCCGGAGCGGGCGGTGGTCGGCGGCGAAGTGGTGGTGTCCGGTGGCGGCACTCACCGCTGCGGGAGAAGAAGGGCGCGGGGCGCGGCCCGGATCAGCGTGGGGAGAGGGCCAGCCTTGGGCCCGGGCGGGCCGGCGGCGGGAGGGGTGGGCGGTGCCATGTGGCGGCCCCTCAGTGGCCGCGGGCGGCGGCCGATGAGGTGTCCGGCGCGGCGGACATGTCCGGTGCGCGGAGGAGACGATTTTAGGGTTTCGGGGGGAAGAAGAAACGTGGATCTCGGAGGGGGGCTATATATAGGCATAGGAGGAGCTAGGAGAGTCCAAATGAGGTGCGGTTTTTGGCCACGCGATCGTGATCGAACGCTCTAGATGATGGAGAGGGTTTTGGTGGGTTTTGGGCCAAATTGGAAGGGTGTTGGGCTGCAACACACACGAGGCCTTTTCGGTCCCTCGGTTAACTGTTGGAGCATCAAACGAAGTCCAAATGGAACGAAACTTGACAGGTGGTCTACCGGTAGTAAACCAAGGCCGCTTGGAAAGTCTCGGTCCAATCCGGAAATGTTTAATCCCCACACACGAAAAAAAGGTAAAAAGGACCACCGGAGGAGAACGAAGTGCCGGAATGCAAAACGGACAACGGGGCAAATGCTCGGATGCATGAGACGAACACGTATGAAAATGCAATGCACATGATGACATGATATGAGATGCATGACAACAACAACAACACACGGAGACAAAAACCCGAAACCGAGAAAATAAAATAACTTAACGCCGGAAACGGCAAGAGTTGGATTACATATTAGGTAAATAACATCCGGGGTGTCACAACACTCCACCACTACGAAAGGATCTCGTCCCGAGATCTAGGACTGGAAGAACGCCGGGTATTCAGAACGGAGGTGATCCTCGCGTTCCCAGGTGGCTTCACGGTCGGAATGGTGTGACCACTTGACTTTGAGGAATTTGATTGACTTATTGCGTGTCTTGCGTTCAGTCTCTTCAAGAATAGCCACGGGGTGCCCACGATAAGAGAGATCTTCTTGGAGATCAATGTCTTCGAAGTTGATGGTGCGTTCAGGTGTCTTGAAGCACTTGCGGAGCTGAGAGACATGGAACACGTCATGCACATTTGCAAAGTTTGAAGGAAGCTCGAGTTGATAGGCGAGATCGCCTTAGTTGCTGACAATCTTGAAAGGTCCCACGTATCTGGGGGCAAGCTTCACTTTGATACCGAAGCGACGAGCACCTTTCATTAGAGAGACGCGGAGGTAAACATGATCTCCGATCTCGAAAGCCAAATCACGGTGCTTACTATCATAGTAGCTCTTCTGGCGTGATTGCGCTGTTTTGAGGTTATCTCGAATGACTTTGCACATTTCCTCTGCCTTTGTGATTAAGTCATTTCCCAGAAGTTGACGTTCACCGGTTTCAGACCAGTTGAGAGGGGTATGACACTTCCTGCCATACAGAATTTCAAATGGGGCCTTGCCCGAACTTGCTTGAAAACTGTTGTTGTAGTAGAATTCGGCATATGGAAGGCAATCCTCCCACTTCATGCCGAAGGAGATCAAACAAGCCCTGAGCATATCTTCAAGAATCTGGTTGACACGCTCGACTTAACCGCTAGTTTGAGGATGGAAAGCAGTGCTGAAGCGGATGTTGGTGCCCATGGCCTTCTGAAAAGACTCCCAAAACTTGGAGGTAAAGATGTTGCCACGGTCTGAAGAGATCACCTGTGGAATACCGTGTAGCGAGACAATTCGAGAGGTATAGAGCTCCGCCAATTGAGCTGCGGTGATAGACTCTTTGATAGGCAGAAAGTGAGCCACTTTAGTGAGTTTGTCGATGACAATGAATATAGCATCATTGCCACGCTTGGACTTTGGAAACCCAGTCACGAAGTCCATCTCAATGTGGTCAAACTTCCATTCTGGAATGGCAAGAGGTTGGAGGAGACCAGCTGGCCTTTGGTGCTCTGCCTTCACTCTTCTGCAGACATCACACTCATTTACAAACTGAGAAATCTCGCGCTTCATTCGAGTCCACCGAAAAGCCTGCTTGAGGTCCTGATACATCTTCGTGCTCCCAGGGTGGATGGAGAGGAGTGAGTTGTGAGCCTTGTTCATGATAACCTTACAAAGGTCACCTTTGGGCACAACAATACGATCCTCGAAGAAGAGAGTATCCTTGTCATCAAGGCGGTAGCAGTTGTACTTGGGTTGACTCTTGGCAATCCCAAACTTCACCTTTTTCACCATAGCATCAAGAAGTTGGGCTTGGCGAATCTGGTCTTCCAAGGTAGGAGAGACTTGAGTTTGGCGAGGAAACCTTGAGGAACAAATTGCAGATTAAGTTTGCGGAAAGCTTCACAAAGCTTGGGTTGATAAGGCTTGAGAATAAGACTTTGCAGTAAGCCTTCCTGCTCAATACGTCAGCAATCACATTGGCCTTGCCTGGAGTATACTCGATA
The DNA here is from genome assembly GCA_034509565.1 of Triticum monococcum. Lineage (NCBI taxonomy): Eukaryota > Viridiplantae > Streptophyta > Magnoliopsida > Poales > Poaceae > Triticum > Triticum monococcum. The sequence goes on from CM067847.1 coordinate 579,791,229, forward strand.
CTCGGATTATACTCTTGAATCATTTCGACCCATCGAGTCTGCCTGAGGTTGAGATTAGGCTGAGTGAAGATGTACTTGAGACTCTTGTGGTCAGTGAAGATGTCCACTTTTCTTCCCAATAAGAGATGTCTCCAAGTCAAAAGAGCATGCACAAATGCCGCCAACTCGAGGTCATGAGTGGGGTAGTTCTTCTCGTTGGGCTTCAACTGGCGAGAGGTATAAACCACAACTTTCTTCTCTTGCATCTACACTGCACCGAGACCTTGGAGAGAGGCATCGTAGAAGACCTTGAACGGTTTGGATTCATCAGGAGGAGTCAGAACTGGAGCAGTGACCAATTTCTCTTTCAAAGTGTTGAAAGCGATGTCACATTCCGGAGACCAAACGTACTTGACGTGCTTCTGGAGAAGATTTGAGAGAGGCTTCGCGATCTTAGAAAAGTTCTCAACGAACCTTCGACAATAGCTTGCGAGACCGAGGAAGCTACGGAGTTGCTTCACGTTCTGAGGTGGTTCCCAATTCACAATTGCAGACATCTTCTCACACCAGAATGGATGATGTGGACTACCTTGTTGAAGACAAAGCAATGGATGATTTTTGCTTATCACCGGAAATGGATGGGACCCATGAGAAGTCCACTTTTGAAGATGATATTCGAAAGCAACTACCGAGAAGGGCAACCCATGGGGGATTAGCACAATGGCGGTGCAAGCTAGGAACAAAATGCAAATGCTAGGAATGATTCTAGTAACTGGGGAGAAACCCAACAGTAGAGAGAGATTCCACTGTTTGAAAGGTTATGGCATAATCAAGGAAACCGAGAGCACAACGACCCCTGAGGAACAACTTCTAGAATAAGTTGCACTAAATCCTCATGGAGAAGATTGTCAAATAGCTCAATCAAGATACTACAACGACAGATCTTCCGGCTAGGTGTGTCGGCCAGAACATCAACCCTGTCGGGACCTACATCAGAGATCCTGGAAGAGTTCCAACCATCATATATGCCTGAGATTCAGATCTGGTTGGTAATAGGATATTTCAGACATCATGTCTGGAAAAGAAAGTTTGCAACACAAACTGACGAGATGACGTTGTGATATTCTCAGAAAATGAACTACGATAGTAAGCTCCAAAACATGAGCTGGTTTTGCTACAAACCTGTCAACACGCTGTCCCAGACAAGCATGACCACATAGTAGTCTTATAATAAAACACTACCGAGTCCAGATGGGGAACCATCATTGAGGATATCGAAGTCTTGTGCATGAACTAGTATTCGCACAACAACTCCTTTTCCGTGAAGAAATCAATCAGTGGCTTAGGTGCTAGGGAATACATATGGACTAAAGGTTGCAAGTCTTCAAACCATAGAATACTTCGCACATATGCATGACTGACTTGGGATGGTTCCGAAGGAAGCAAAAACAAGCTTTCTCGAATTCACGACAGAAACTTACATCAAATGCATGTGAATTAGAGGAAGTCGCTCCTTTCATCCAAACATATACCTCATGGGCGGAATATGAAGGCAATGCTTAAAAAGTTTCCAATACTAGTGTAATGTTCAACATGAATCATGGGGGAGACAAAATGCCGCTGATGGGCTCAACAGCAACTCATCGGAATTTCCATATCACTGGACTTCCACCACTATGTGAACAATGTGATAGTATTGGTCAGACCAAAGATATAATGGTGTATGCTTGAGGGACAATCGCAAGTAAGACAACATTAAGCTTAACCAACTAGCTCAGGGGTATCCAACACAGATTCTTGGAGAATGGGTGGTTGGAGGAAAACCAACATGATCACGAACTCAACATAGCGGTCAGGTGACAACCAGGTAATACTTCCAAGAAGATAATCAGAACATCACGAACCACCGATATGTTACTAAGCTCGAGAACAATCTTGCTTTTTAGGGCAAGACGATATGATCAAAAGAGCAAGGGTTTTGCAAAATCCTAACCCGTTGATCAAAGAGTGCACCAGGAAATAAGGACTAGGTAGCACAATCTATCTTAGAATGATGATTTAATAACCAACACGCTAAGAAAGAGAACATTGTCCATTAACTACCAATAAATGGAGTTGCTAGGGGTATTGATTTCACACATCACGACTCACTTGCCAGCATTCCTGTTACAATAACACGGGAACCGAGGAATGAACAATGATGGCAAGAAGTATCACTGCGTCTAGAATTCATAGGAGAAGGTGCAATTCTCACGACGCTCTTGACATGAAGTGGGTAATACTTCAGGGTAGAACAGAACCAAAAGCTGGGTTGCATTTTGATCTGCGGAATACAACCACTTTGACCCGATCCCAGAAATGGATGAGCTACTGGAGTTTGTTTCTCCTAGTCATTCTGGAATAGAACGGCTTGACGAACCACAAGAATACTAGGCATCGATGAACACGAATGCATACATACTCCTCACTATCAATTGATAGACGAAGATCGGAATATATCGGAAGGGGGGCAACTCAAAGGAACATATAACTTTCTGAGTTGTGGATGCATAGATTAGTATGTCGAACAAGTTCAACATATTTCTTCCGGATAACCCATGCAGAAAGGTAAAACTGGCAGAGCCACAATATAGAACGGAGAACTCATCAAGAGCACTCTGGATGTGATCCTTTGGTTCAAGAACTTCTGCCATAAGTGGTTCATAGTATTTGGAAGAAGGAAATACCACGGACCTCGAGGACTGATGCAAAGGTTACTAATAACCTAAAGGAACGAGCAAACACTATCAACATGAAGTAAGTAGGGTGAATCTCGGGTTCCAAAACCCAGGAATAGAATGCCTACTAACTAATAGCATCACGGGATGCTTTCGAGAATGATGGCCAGAATCATCACACTGGGAACACAAAACATGGCTAGGTTACTAGGTGATCCTCTAAGACACCTAGGGTCATAATAATAGCTCCAACATATATGCCAAGGCAACGGAGTACCTCAACTTGACGATTAATGTGGTTAATCTAGCCCAAAGGAACATCGAGAATGGAAAGAAGGGATTTGCAAATGCATCAGACTATTTAGAAACTTGGGATGACTCGGACAGCATAACAGCTGTAAATGCTCAAAATGATTTGAGACATCCTGCAAAATGGTGGCTTAACCACTCAACATCACAATATCAAGGTTCCGAGACCAGCTATGAACACACAGAAGTAGTAGAAACTGAACTGGGGCTTGAATCCATCATTCCTATGAGTCTATGGATTAGTAACACGCCATCCTGAGAGATAGAAGAGAAACCTAGTTCTTAACCCCGTAGGAAGGATAAGATGACTCAGATCAGGAGGTCATGAGGATAAGGAGTAAAAAGAGCCTTACGTTCCCTTCCACAATCAATTCGCTTATATAACTAAAGCATTTCTAGACTCAACTTCGACCAGTTTGGCTTGGTAAACCTACATGCAGTCAGCCTCTGATACCAAAGCTATCAGGACCCCGATCCTAAGTCACACCGATCTAGCATGTAACACATCATATCACTTTGCGGCCTCACGCACGGTATTCCCACGGGTGCCACCTTACCTGGCCCGGGACCGTTTGCGCCTTTTGGCTCACATATATGATTGTGTCGCTAGCATCCATATGACAAAGAACCCGGGCTGACATGGCTAGTCGTGAAACCAAAGCGGCACTAACCCATGGGAATAGGCATACATGAATCAACCTCGAGCATGCCGGTCAACAACGTGTGAATCCAGGCTGTAGCACTGGGCTAACAGGACTCCGATACCCCGGGCTGTAGCAGGCTAGGCAGGACTCCGGATGTCACCGCGTGACATTTCCTCGAAGGGACAGACACAGGAGCAAAGTGAAACACATGCCGGCCAGTCAAGTGTCCTGAGCAGTAGTGCTGGGCTAGCAGGACTCCGGTGAACCGGGCTGTAGCGGACTACTATGGCTCATGGAAGCACTAGACCACATTTCCCCATAAGAGAGGCTACCAAGGATAAACAACTAGATTGTCGGATCCCATGCATACCAAGCATTTCAATCATACACACAATATGCTCGATATGTGTAAACACAACATGGCATCACAACAAGACTCAACGACTCAAGTATTAATTCATTAGGCTCCGAAGAGCCAGATATTACAAACATGGGTCTCATGACCCAACAATCATAGCATACAATGCAAAGCACATGCGGAAGCTTAACATGTCTGAGTACAGACATCTATAAATGAAAAAGGCTAAGAAGCCTGACTATCTACCCGTTCCTGTCGAGGGCACAAGATCGTAGCTGCGGTATCAAGCTAAACGTGGAAGTCCAGGCGGAATTACTAGCGAGACTGAAGTCTCTTTGCAAAACATAAATTAAGCAAACATGAGTACAAAGGTACTCAGCAAGACTTACATCAGAACTAGCTACATATGCATCGGTATCAACAAAGGGGGGGGGGGGTGGTGGAGTTTAACTGCAGCAAGCCAGCTTTGACTCAGTGGCTATCTGAACTACGACTGCAAGCAACTCTTTTGAGGTGGCGCACACGAGTCCACATATTCACCATTCAATACACCACTATGGATCCGCTCTCGTCTCCCTATGAGAGGGCCATCCATAGCACTCACACTTATCTTGCGAGTTTTAGAGTATCCACTTTCACTTGTCTATGAAATGTTATAGGTAACCCATAAGTCCATTACCGCGGACACGGCTATTCGAATAGATGATGTTAACCCTGCAGGGGTGTACTTTTTCACACACGCTCTCACCACTTACCACCGTTTACACGACATGTACTCAGCAACCTTCAAGCGGAAGCCCAACGAGGGTGTCAGCCACGGCCTACCTAAACAGTCAAGTCTCTAGTCCAGGTTTATCGCCTATCCAGGTTCCATCCGCAGGGAGTCCGGCCGAGGTTTCCACATACGGCCCCGAACGATGTGAACAGGGTTCCCGAGACACCAAACGGGCGCCCGTTACACCGTGCCACGGTGTATCTACCGCAACATAGCCCACCCCTAGGGTCAGCGCTACGCACGGCCGCCAACACATATCCTATAAACACCAGAAACTAGTTGCAACTCCTGGACAGAGGACAAGGGTGATCAAGAAGCCGAGAGGGTCCATTGGTTTCGGGCCCAATGCGTGGTAGTAACTGTTTCATGGCATAACACATAACTCAGTTCCTAAGAACGGTTTCAATGAGACAACCCACCATGTACTCCTACATGGCCTCTCACCGCTACCTTTACCAAATCGTGTTCACACACTTAGCTCACACACAGTAGGACATGTTCACACATCTCCGATTCATCCCCGATGAATTGGAACTGACTCAACTCTAAGCAGTAGCAGGCATGAAAAACAAGCATGAATGAGTAGCCACATCAGGGCTCAAACAACTCCTACTCATGGTAGTGGGTTTCATCTATTTACTGTGGCAATGACAGGTCATGCAGAGGATAAGGGGTTCAACTACCGCGGCAAGTAACAGAGGAAACATGTTGTCCTAATGCAATAAAAGAGAGCAGGAGCGAGAGGGTGGGATTGTATCGAAATGAACAAGGGGGTTTTGCTTGCCTGGCACTTCTGAAGACAATATAGTTCTTCATCAGTGTCAATGATCACGTCGTCGGAAACATCGTCATCTGAGAGGGGACAGTTACCGGCAAATAGGGAAGGACACAATCAATGCGATGCAACAATATGATGCACGATCATGACATGGCAATATGCTGTTGATTGAGCTAATGCAACTAACAACAAGTTAAATGGAGTTGGTTTGAACACTAGGTTCAAATTCAAATTCAAACTATGAATTCAAATAGTCCATTATCATGTTTTGGTCTAAACAGTGAGGTTAAGTTATTCAAACATGCATGAAAATGGTAAAGATGGATTCCTTGAATTTTTCTGATAATTTTTCATATATAATTTATTTCATTTGGAGTTACGGTTAATTTTCTATGATTTTTAGAAGTTTTGGGCATTTTCTGGAATTTCTTGATTTATTTTAAAACAGAAATTAGTTACTGCATCAGCATGACATCAGGGTGACGTAAGCAAGTCAACAGGGCTGGTCCGGGTCAACCTGACCAGTGGGGCCCACTGGTCAGTGACCCAGGGCTGGTTTCTGTGGCTGACGTGTGGGACCAGGTCAACGGTGATGTGGCCAGCTCAAACTGACCCGTGGGGTCCATAGGGTTAGCACTAATCTAAACAGGAAACTAAACCCAGGGTTAATTAGGTGTGGGGTCCATCCGTCAGTGAGCTACGGGTTAGTTTAGTGGCGTCATTAGCCACTAATGCTGGTGCCACGTTGGCACGACCGGAGTTAAGTCGCCGGCGACCAAATCCGTGGCGGCAACTCGCCGGAGTTGCTCGGGTTTCGTGTATAGGCCGTGGTTTGAGCCACGGTTGGGCTCTACGGGTAGCTGGCATTGCAGCGCATCGCCTGGTGGCAGTAGCCTGGCCTGGGGTGGCCGGAGTCAACGGCGGCGAGGTCGGTTGCGGCCGCCGGAGTTCGGGCGCCGATGAAAACTACGACACCGTGCACGGGAGGATCAACGGGTAGCACCTACGCGTTCCGCAGGCTCTCATAAAGCCAACAGGCATATGAACGGGGCCGATTGGCCACCAGAGCCTCGTCAGCGGCGTGCTTCGGGCATCATGGAAAGCGGTGCTACAGCGAGCGCTAGGCCACGGGGTTAGGGGGAACGACGGAGGAGCTCACTGGGAGGTCGAAGCGCAGCTCAGTGGGCTTGGGGACGTCCTCGATGGCGTGAATCGACCGGCGGTGATCCACCGGTCCGAGGAGGAAGAAGAGCTCAGAACGTCGTCACGGAGGTCCTGGCGGCGCCTGGATTGGTGCAGAGGACGCGGGGTCGAGGCGGAACCCGTGGCATAGCTGGATGGGCGTGGGGAGGTCGATGGCAGCGGCAAACGGCGGCGGTGCGTCCATGGAGGCTTCGGCCATGGCGGGGAATGGGTGAGGGGGAGAGCGAGGGAAGGAGAGATCGATCCACACGGGTCTTCGGGGGCGGCGTGGCGCGACGGAAGGCTCAGGGCGCCCCGGGAAGCAGGAGGTGGCCGGGCACGCACGTGCGTGCCGCGGGCACACGCCCTCCTGCCCACTGGCAGGAGGTGGAAGACGACAGGGAAGTGGAGGTGGGCTGGGCTAGCTTTGCCCGGCTAGGCTGCTACAGTGGTGGGCCGGTTGGCCCACCAGGTAGGTTCTCCCTCTTTCTCTTTTAATTTGTTTTCTATTTTTCTGTAGTCTTTAGGGCTTTATTAAAAATACTTAGACCCTTTCAAAAATCACCAAACTGAACATGCCCACTGTTTATAATATATCCAACATGGAACATTTCAGTTTAGGATTACTTGGGCATTTAAAATATTTACTAGCATTTAAATGCCCAAATTCAAATAACATATGATTTAATCCAGTGACCTTTGGATGACCTAGAAATTATTGCACCATTTTTGTCAGAGGTTTTAGACCAAGACAAAGATGATGAACATTTTTGAAGGGCATTTCAGGATCATTGAAAAATATTTTAGTAACCCTAGTTGGATTAAGTGGTGCTGGGGGTTTCTGCCATCCCCATTTCAACTTTCAAACAAATATAGACATGATGCATGGATGCTTATGATACTAATTGCAATCAAATTCTAGGGCTGTGACATCATCAATGTTCGTCTCAAGATCCCCAAGGTGAAGGACGAAGCCATCATCTCCGCGTTCTCTGATGGCGTCCGTGACGTCAAGATGAAGGAGGAGCTCGCCATCCACGAGGAGCTGTGCACGTCTCTGTAGTTGTTCAACCTGGCGACCAAGTGCGCCAGAGCTGAGGAGGGGCGCCTCTCCCTCCTCGAGCTCCCGGCTGCGGACCCGGAGGAGAAGAAAGCCAAGGCGAAGGACATGAAGCGCAAGGGAGCAGGCGTGCTCGTGGCAGAACCGGACACCAAGCACAGCAGAGACCACCCCGAGTCATCCAAGAGCAGCCGACCGTTCTGCACCTTCCATAACCTGCATACCCACAACACCAGCGACTATCAAGAGCTCAGAGCCATTCATGAAGTACGCTTCGGTCGACACCCCGAGCGCAGCGACCGGGGCTATGGCCGAGGAGGAAGACGTGGTGGCGGACGCCGGGACGACCGGGGCCCACGCGAGGAGTGGCGTGACCGGCCTCGTGAGGACCGCTGGCAGGATCGGCCTCGTGAGGGTGCCTGGAGGTACCAGCCTCGTGAGGATCGTCCTCAAGGCAACGCTGGCCTTCCTCCCCTACTGCCACCACCCAGAAGGAATGACAACCACCATCAAGACGAGGGGGCTGGGGGCTTCCAGGAGCCGTGCGCTATCGCCTGCATCTTGGGTGGAGCTCAAGCCCCAGCCTCGCAGTGTATCTTCAAATAGTTTGCTCGCGAAGTGAATGTAGTCCTCCCCAAGCTCGAGGCCACACGCCCGCTCAGATGGTCCAAGTGTGCCCCATCACATTCAGTTCGGCAGATCAGCTCAAGTGCGCAGGTACTGCAGGCGTCCTCCCAATGCTTTTATCACCAGTCATCAGCAACGTGCAAGTTACCAAGAACCTCATGGACAGCGGCGACGGGCTCAATGTCATGTTCGTCGACACGTTCGACAACCTCCAAGTGCCATATGACCAGCTTCGGGCTACCAAGCCTTTCTCGGGAGTGACCGATGGCTCTACTACCTCGATCGGGCAGGTCCGCCTCCCCGTTACCTTCGGAGAATACAACAACTACCACACCGAACTCAACGACTTCGACGTCGCCTACATCCGCCTGCCAGACAACTCCATCCTCGGGTATCCAGCGCTGGCCAAGTTCATGGCGGTGACCCATCACGGCTACAATGTCCTCAAGATGCCGGGAAGAGGCGGAATCATCATAGTCTCGTGCAAGGAAAGAGACGTGGTGTGCTCCCTCAAGCGTGCCTTCCAAGCTGCAGCAACCGACGACCCCGATAGCCAGGCGAGCGCCCTCCTGAGGCCACCCCCAACAAGAAGAAGCAGTTTCACAACGTAGGGCCTTAGGCAAGTGGCGCCTCGTCAGGATCGGCACCCGCGCCTAGGGCGCCTCCCTCCGTCGCATAGGAATGTGCGCCCAGCGCCCCTCTCGGGCAGGGCTTAGGGGCTCTCTGCCGTGGGCTTCTCGTCTGTTCGCGGACTGTGACTGGTTGAGGCGCCCCCTGCGCCTTTCATCTGAAGACTGGCTGGCTCCAGGCCGGGCTTCTGGTGCGATGCGCCCGGCCGCCGCGAGGGCGCCAGCCCCCTGCCCCCTGCCCGAGGGAACGATGATTCGCGGCCCCGGCTCTTGCTTGGGGCGGATGACGGTGTGGAAGACGTGCTTGAGCGCGCCAGGGAGCGCCGTGCTTGCCGCCAAGGGTTCCTTCGAAGAGTGACCGACGCGGTGAACTTGCTTGGGGAGGAGCTCGCTGACGAAGATGCGCGCCTGGAGGCCGAGGGCCTGTGTCTGGCTGCAGGGAGGCGCGAGCTGGAGGCCGCCATCACCCTCGCGCGCCGCCAACGTGATCCTGACGATGAAGAGGCGAAGGCATCGCTGGAGGCCTCTCGAGCGGCCCGATCCCAGGCCACTCAGGAGGCCCGGAGAGCTGACCGATGGAGAGAGTCGGCGGAGGAGCGGGCTCGCGAGCTCCTGGCCCGGTGTCACTCACTGGAGGAGCAAGTGGAGCTGCGTGAGCTGGCCCTTGCGTCGATGCGGGTGGCCTCCGGCGACCCAGCCGAGCTCCAGCGGCGCAAAGAAGTGTTAACGGTGGAAGCCGCCGAACGCACTCGTGAGTACGAGCGGCTGGAGACGAGGGAGCGCTTGGTGACGCAGGCGGAGGACGATGTCGCCGCACGGGAGGCTTGTGTCCTGGAGGAGGACGATGTCGCCAAGACCTCAAGCGCGAGTTCGAGAGGAGACAGGAGTTGATCCGGGTCGAAGCTGAAGGGAGGACCGCAGCCTTGAGGGTCAAGCGGGATGAGGCGACACGGCTGGCCGACGCCTCCCGGGCCGCCCTTGAGGTAGCGCAAGGGGAGCTAGCCACCTCTCAGACCGAGGTACTCCGTCTTTGTCAGTGGGTGGAGGAGGCTGAGGGCGTCGCGCGCCAGATCGCGGACGAGATATGTCAGCGGCAGGTCCTGGATCACGTGCACGGTCCCATGCTCGGCACGCTCTGGGAGAGAGCTAGCGCGGCCTTGGGCAACATCTGTGAGGCGGCTGTTGGCGAGCCGCACACAGCCAACTATGATGGCAACCTTCAGTTCTTCACTGCCGTGGTGACGCAGCTGGAGGCGCGTTCGGCAAGGGCAGATAGGTTGGTGGAAGAGAGGGGCTACGCGCTGCTCGGGCACGCCTTCTCTTGTTTCTTCAGCCATCCCCTGATCATGAATCCCTGCTTCGATCATGACGATGTCATCGCCCCAGTTCCCCAGGCCGTCCGAGGTGACCTGGCGCACTGGGTGGAAGACAACGGGGACGCCCTTGTCAGGGCCTTCACTTCAGACGATGACGACATGATCGTGGGCGCTGACGAGGGCGGCGCGGCGAGCGGCCCTGACGCCACTGGCGGCGACACAGACGACGATGGCGAATTCGGCGACCCTAACAAAGGCTCGGGAGGTGCTTCCCGGGACGCATTGGGGGATTGGTCCGACTGAATGTACATCACTCCTGTCTTTTTTTACCCTGCATGAATAGAACTCAGGTTTTTGACCTGATGGCTGTGAGAGCATTTTGGGAGGGGAAGCCCCTCATGTAGAACCTGTATCAGTAGCTGTCATATAGCATGAGCGCCCGCGCCAGGCGGTTGCCAGGTTTACCTTTGTTTTGCGCAAACCCCGAAGCAGCTTGTGGGAGGGCGTGACGCCCTTGGTGTTCTTTAGTTGGATCTGTTGGACACGTGAGTGTCGCTGGCGGGGAGCTTCACAAGCGTTGGCCTTCTTCACAGGCTCTGGGCCTTTTCCTCGAGCACGAGAGCTTCACATGCACTCGCCTTGCTTCACAGGCTCTGGGCCTTTCCTCGAGCGCGAGAGCTTCACAGGCACTCGCCTTGCTTCACAGGCTCTGGGCCTTTTCCAAACAGGACAACCTCCGTTGGAACCCGAAAATCCTCCCGAGAAATGGCTCGAGCGAGAATAAGCACCCCTTCCCCGAACACATGCAAATGTCAAATTCGAATCCAACTTAAATCCAGCGGGGGAAAAGCTACAGCCAAAGGGAAAGGCAATGAAAAGCAGACAAAAGGCCGCGTCCAGCACCTAATCTAGTTTTGGACGTCTTCTCACCAGCGCGGAGCTAAGTGCTGTCCACTGGGCGTGGGAGGGAGCCCCAGGGCCTGAGGCCGGCAACCCTGAGACTCCGGGGCATGTACAGCCCCACTCATTATTACGTGTGAGTGTCACGGGGCAGCGAGCTTCACAGGCACCGGGCCTTCTTCACAGGTACTGGCCTTGCTTCATATCGCCAGACGAGGGCCCCGCCTTGCGCCACACTCTAGTGCCATCAGCAACGACCCGAACCCAGGACGCCGCCCGATGGGGTAGAGCGGTCGCTAGCGGTTCCCTCGACGACCACGGGTCCTCTGCCAGGGGGCAGGCCCTGAGGCACCTCCCTAGTAGAGGGCTACCTCCTGAGAACACCTTGCTCCGAATGCCGCGGTGGCGATATCGGATCGGCCCCTCTCCTGCAGCCCCTTGCGCCCTCCTCCCGAGGGGTAGGAGACTGTGGGAGCGGGGCAGCTGCTTGTCGCGGCGACCTGCGCCTCCTGTGACCCATGGTTAGCATATACCTGCTCCTGAAGAGTTAGCGGTGCCCGATAATCCTTGCCTCCAGCGTGGCAAGCGGGTCCGTCCCGGGGCTCCTGGAAAGGCTTAGCTTCCATTGCCTCATCCCCCTAGCTTGGGCCGAGGAGCGAGCCTTGTCCGTTCTCGTGAGGGTGTCCTTGGTCCACCATGAGGGGCACGTATTCCTCCGTCACCGTCATCCCGAGTGCCACGCTGTGATGCCCCACATGCCACGCGATCCCACCTGCCATGCCTAGTGCAGGGTGGCAATGCGGCCGCCCATCGGGGCTGCGAGTCACGTTGAGTCCTTCTTCTTCACGGGCCGGGGGTGGGAGCAGCCCCACCGCCGGTCCGGTGCTGACAGCTTCGCTGGCGTCGGAGTAGCCTTGGAGCCCGCGAGCACACGCGGAGCCCCCGCGCGGGTCGCCCTGGGCTTGAGATGGGAGCTGGGTGGAGAAGGGGTGAGCCCTCGAGGCGGCGAAGCTCAGGAGCTCCGCCACACGCTCCAGGAGCACGTCGTGGCCGCCCTCCAGGAGCCTGCACCGCAGTAGCTCTCGGGCCACTGTGAGCGCGGCCCTCGAGTTCGCCTGCTCCTGGCGGGTGTACGGTGCCGTGGTCGTGGCGTGATTGGAGGCCCTTGCTGCCGACCGTGCCTGTCGCGGCATAAGAGTTGCGGAAGCCTGTCCGCGTCGCCCGCGGCCCGCAGTGCCCTGCGGACCACGAGCTGCCTGGTGCACGGGGTCGCCCGAGGCGAGCGGTTCCATGCGGTCGGGCCACGCGGCCCATGGGTTGGGGTTGCCCTCCTGGTCGCCAGGCATGGTGATGACGACGCGACGGGGCACGGAGCGGTGGAAGACGAATTCCGGCGCACCCCTACCTGGCGCGCCAAATGTCGGATTTTGGGCTCCCGCAGACCCTTAATGTTCGAACACTGGGGTGTGCGCAGAGATTACGCCTTCTACCTCCTCGCCTCGCAAAGATCTACACTACTCAAAGAACTGCACAAGGGACACAAGATTTATACTGATTCGGGCCACCGTTGTGGTGTAATACCCTACTCCAGTGTGTAGTTGGTGGATTGCCTCCTGGGGCTGATGATGATGAACAATACAAGGAAGAACAGCCTCGCGAGGGTCTGTTCTTGGCAGTGGTGATGAACTGCTAGGAGGAGTTCAGCCACCCTTCTCTTTCTCTCTCTCTCTTACTCTTACTAGCCAACCTAACCAAAAGCTCGAACCGATCCCCCTGCTACGTGGGCGGCTGGCCCTATTTATAGAGGCCCTGGTCCTCTTCCCAAATATTGAGCGGGAAGGGAGCCAACAATGGCGGGCTAATTTCAAGGGGGACAGCAAGTATCAACTACCCTGACAAAAGCAGTCTTTGCCTGCGCAAAGCACTGGTGATGACGCCGTCTTGGGCTCCACGGTGACCTCCGTCTCGTAGTCCTCCTGGTCTTGGTCTCGTTGCACCGAAATGGCAAGCTTTGCCTGATGCCTCGGTACTCCGCGGCTGCGCTTGCTCCCTTTGCACCAAAGAGGAAAGAAGGATGCTGCGCGCGCTGGCACCCGCCTGGCGCCCTGAGTCGTCATGGCTTGCGTCATGGGCACCTCGCGAGGTACCCCGCCTTGATCTCTCCACCTCCTCGCAAGCCAACCTGACGAGGCCGTGCCTGAGGAAGCTCCATGTCATCCACCTTGCGAGGCTTGGCCCCTCGTGAGGGTCTTGAGCCTTGTGTTGATGAAGATGGGCCATGCTGGGCCTCCTTTGAGCCACGCTGCAGGCCACAGGCAGGCAAGTCTAGGGACCCCCGTTCCCAGAACACCGACAGGACGCTGCGAGGGCCCACCTCACATCTATGTTCGCAGACCCTTAAGGTTCAAACACTGGGGTGCGCGCGGAGATTACGCCTTCTACCTCCCCGCCTCGCAAAGATCTACACTACTCAAAGAACAGCACAAGGGACACAAGATTTATACTGGTTCGGGCCACCGTTGTGGTGTAATACCCTACTCTAGTGTGTGGTTGGTGGATGGCCTCCTGGGGCTGATGATGATGAACAATACAAGGAAGAACAGCCTCGCGAGGGTCTGTTCTTGACTGGGTGATGAACTTCTAGGAGGAGTTCAGCCACGCCTCTCTTTCTCTCTCTCTCTCTTACTCTTACTAGCCAGCCGAACCAAAAGCTCGAACCCCCTGCTACGTGGGCGGCTGGCCCCATTTATAGAGGCCCTGGTCCTCTTCCCAAATATTGAGCGGGAAGGGAGCCAGCAATGGTGGGCTAATTTGAAGGGGGACAGCAAGTATCAACTACCCTGACAAAAGCAGTCTTCGCCTGCGCAAAGCTCTGGTGATGACGCCGTCTTGGGCTCCGCAGTGACCTCCATCTCGTAGTCCTCTTGGTCTTGGTCTCGTGGCACCGAAACGGCAACCTTTGCCTGATGCCTCGGTACTCCACGGCTGCGCTTGCCCCCTTTGCACCAAAGAGGAAAGAAGGACGCTGCGCGCGCTGGCGCCCGCCTGGCGCCCTGAGTCGTCATGGCTTGCGTCATGGGCACCTCGCGAGGTACCCCGCCTTGATCTCTCTGCCTCCTCGCGAACCAGCCTGACGAGGCCGTGCCTGAGGAAGCTCCGTGTCGTCCGCCTCGCGAGGCTTGGCCCCTCGCGAGGGTCTTGAGTCTTGTGTTGATGAAGACGGGCCATGCTGGGCCTCCTTCGAGCCACGCCGCAGGCCACAGGCAGGCAAGTCTGGGGACCCGCGTTCCCAGAATGCTGACAGTAGCCCCCGGGGCCAAGGCACGCCCGGACTTGGCCGTGCCGAGAGGCGAAAAGGCAAGGGCGAAGCGCCGCGGGCCCTAACAGCCTGCGGCCTTGGGTGCCGCGTGGCGGTTGATGGGACGTGGGCGTCTCCACTTCCCCACGACGCCTCGGTGATCGCATGAGTTGGACAAGTCCCTGCATGCAGATCGTGTCATGATTACCTGTGATCATGGAGGCCGGCGGTTGGCCTTCGCCGGCTATAAGTACAGGGCTGCGCGTGCCCTTCCAGTCCATTCCTCATCGCTTCTCCTTCTTCTTCATGGCCCTGTCAAAGAGATTCTCGGCCGCCGAGAAGGGGAAGGCTTGCCGGGTCGAGCCAGCCTCTCCCCCACCCAAGCGCGGCAGAGGGCGCCCCCGCAAGCATCCCGCGGCCAGCACGGAGGCTTCTGTCGGCCGCGGGGGTGATCTTCAGAACGGCGATGGGCGGGTTGCTGTAGCCGAGGGGCGCGCTCTAGCTACGCGTCCTCCCAGGCCGCGCGTTCGTGCTGCTGAAGCACTACTGGAGTTCATCGTGTGGTCGACGGAGCCGGCTAGCACCCGGCTCCCGCTTCCTCGCTTCCTCCTAGGCGAGCTCCTGGCCGGCGCCCCGGGCGGCCTCTGGCTCCAGGCAGACGGCTGCTGCAGCCGGGCCTCATGGGTCTCCCAGGAGATCTCCATGGCCGGGAGCCTGTCCCTGGCTCGCGGTCGGCAGACGTTTGCTCGTGCATGTAGCCTGGGCCGCCGGTGCACCCTACACTTCAAGTTCGACGGCGACGCCACCCTCTACGTGAGGGTGTTTGGGGAAGACGGTCGCCGCGCGGGGTGCTGCCCCGAGGGTGACGACCGCGGCGGGGCACTCATCTCAAGTGACGATGGAGGGAGTAGTGCTCGCGCGGCGGGCGGTGCTCGGAGTTCCTCAAGCTTCTCTGGTTCTTCGTCAGGTGGCGACTCCTCCAGCGGCGGCCACGGTCAGCCTCCACGCCGCCGCGCCCTGGTGAGGCGCGAGAGGGAGTCCGCCTGAGCTCTGGAGGCGGCCCGGGCCTCCCCTACAGGCCGGTGTGAGGCGAGCCGCGCCGGATTTGTTCTTTCTTTTTCCCTTCTTCCTACGCAACAAAGACAATAGTGTGGAGCCCCGCGGGGGCGTGTTTGGGTTATTGCTGTTAATCACCGTTTCACTTTGTTACCGTTCCTTCCGGTTATGTGCCCGAGCGTGGAGAGGTCCCGACCCAGGCCGTGGAGGGGCGACCGACCCAGGCCCTTTGTTTGTGTCGCAACGCCCGTGGGGCTCGGACTGGAGGGGTCCTCCTGAAAGGGGCCCAGGTCGCGAATTCCTTGAATGACTAGGATACGAACGCTCGTGAGGGCCCTCAGCTGCCCCCCTCGTGAGGCCTTGCATACGAGAAAACGAGACAGGAGAGCGCAAATCCGAAGGACCGCAAGCCAAAGACGGCAACAACTTCAATAAAACTTCAAGCGAGAAGGAACAAGCCAACCGCGGAAAGCAAATGAAAAGCGGCGTCCGGCACCTAATCTAGTCTTCGACGTCTTCTCACCAGCGTGGAGCTAAGTGCTGCCACTGAGCGTGGGAGGGAGCCCTAGGGCCTGAGGCCGGCGCTCCTGATACTCTGGGGCATGTACAGCCCCAACTCATTATTACGGGCGGCGAGCTTCACAGGCATTGGCCTTCTTCACAGGCTCCGGGCCTTTTCCAAAACGTGGTAGCTTCACAGGCACTCGCCTTGCTTCACAGGCTCTGGGCCTTTTCCAAAACACGGTAGCTTCATAGGCACTCGCCTTGCTTCACATCCTTTGGGCCTTTTTCCAAAATGCGGTAGCTTCACAGGCATTGGCCTTCTTCACAGGCCCCGGGCCATTTCCAAAATGTGGTAGCTTCACAGGCACTCGCCTTGCTTCACAGGCTCGGGCCATTTCGGGGGTAGAACCTCCGGCAGTGTTCGATGTTCCATGCATTCTGGACCGGCACTCCCTCCTGAGTCTCCAAGCGTGCAGAGCCGGGCCTAGAAAGATGAACAACCTTGAATGGGCCCTCCCACATGGGAGAGAGCTTGTGCAGCCTCTCCCTGGAGAGAACCCTCCTGAGCACGAGGTACCCTACCTCAAGAGTCCTGGGGCGGATGTTGCGGCAGTGATATCGCCACAGCGCTTGCTGGTACCTCGCCGCTCGTAGCGCGGCTTCTCGGCGGCGTTCCTCCCCCAGCACGAGGTCCATCCCCCGCATGGCGTCCTGCTGCGCCTCATCGAACACCAGGACCCGCGTGGAGCGACGTCTGACCTCGTGAGGGAGGACCGCTTTCGCTCCGTAGACCAGGAAGAACGGGGTCTCCCCAGTCGGTTTGGTCGCGGTGGTGTGGATGGACCACAGCACGGACTGGAGCTCGTCGTACGAATCTCTGCCGCAGGCTTCCAGCTTCTTCTTGAACATCCTCGTCTTGAGGCCCCTCAGGACCTCCGTGTTGGCTCGCTCGGCCTGGCCGTTGCTCCGGGGATGCGCCACTGAGGCATAGCATATCTGCGTTCCAAGGTTAGCATAGTATGTTTTGAAGAGGTTACTGGTGAACTGCGAACGGTTGTCTGTGATGATGCGATTCGACACCCCGAACCGGCTTACGATGCCCTTGATGAACTTGACCATGGAACCCGCGGGGATGGTGCGGACAGCCTCTACTTCAGCCCACTTGGTGAATTTGTCCACGACAACGTAGAGGTAATGATAGCACCCTAGCGCTCGAGGAAACGGGCCCAAGATGTCCAGCCCCCAGACTGTGAACGGCCACGAAAGGGGAATAATCTGCAAGCCTCCCGCTGGCTGATGGATCTGCTTGGCGTGGAACTGGCAGGCTTCACAAGCCTTCACTAGTTCCACGGCGTCATTGAGCGCGGTGGTCCAATAAAACCCACTACGGAACGCCTTGCCGACGAGGGTCCATGATGACTGTCGGCATTCTGGGAACGGGGGTCCCCAGACTTGCCTGCCTGCGGCCTGTGGCGTGGCTCAAGTGGGGGCCCAGCGCGGCCCGTCTTCATCAACACGAGGCTCAAGACCCTCGCGAGGGGCCAAGCCTCGCGAGGCGCACGACACGGCGCATCCTCAGGCACAGCCTCGTCAGGCTGGCTCGCGAGGAGGCGGAGAGTTCACGGCGGAGTACCTCGCGAGGTGTCCATGACGCAAGCCATGACGACACAGGGCACCAGGCGGGTGCCAGCACGCGCAGCGTCCCTCTTTCCTCTTTGGTGCAAAGGGGGCAAGCGTATCCGCGGAGTACCGAGGCATCAGGCAAAGGTTGCCACTTCGGTGCAATGAGACCAAGGCCAGAAGGACTACGAGATGGAGGTCACCATGGAGCCCAGCGCGGCGTCATCAGCAGAGCCTTTGGCAGGCGAAGACTGCTTTTGTCAGCATAGATGTACTCGATGTCCCCCTTCAAATTGGCCCGCCATTGTTGGATCCCTTCCCACTCAATATTTGGGAGAGGACCAGGGCCTCTATAAATAGGACTAGCCACCCAGATAGCAAGGGGTTCGGTTCGGTTCGCAAGTAGAGAGAGAGAGAGAGAAAGGTGACTGAACTCTTCATAGCAGTTCATCGCCACAGCCAAGAACAGACCCTCGCGAGGCTGTTCTTCCTTGTATTATTCATCCACACCTGCCCTGGAGGCAATCCATCCACCACACACTGGAGTAGGGTATTACACCACATCGGTGGCCCGAACCAGTATAAATCTTGTGTCTTTCGTGCAGCTGTTTTAGTAGTTTAGATCCCATCGAGACGGAGAGGTTGAAGGCGAGATTTCCATGCGCACCCCAGTGATCGAACCTTAAGGGTCTGCCGGAACCCGAAATCCGACATTTTGCACACCAGGTAGGGGTGCGCCGGAATTCGTCTTCTGCCGCTCCGCCCTCCTTCGGCCGCCGCAACCATGCGCGGAGCCAGCCGGGCTCGCGCCGCCCCGGCGGCCCTCGCCGGTGAGCGCTCTCGTCGTCCCCCGCCGCCCGCTGTCAACACCGCCACCGGCTCGGCGGGAAACGAGCTATGCGCACCACCCTAGCGTCCACCTACGCGATAGAGCAACTGCACCGCGGCACCGACGCCTCCGGTCATTGCGGCCCTCCTGGGCGGCTCGCCAGCGCCGCCCACAAGTCGCCACATCAAGCCTTTTGCCCGCCGGGTTAGCACCGCTGCCGCGCGGCAGGGGGCTCCCTCGGACCAGGCGGCGAGCGAGGTCGATCTGACCTTTAGCTCGGAGGACCACCCCACCAACCCGGTCAGCTCAGGCGCGCTCCCCTTGTTGTGCACCCCCACCATCTGCCAGGTGGCCGTCACCCGGACCCTCGTCGACGGTGGCGCGGGCCTCAGCTTGCTTTTGGTCGAGACTTTCGACCTCTTCCACAAACCCCGGGAGCGACTGCGACCCAGCCGATCCTTCTCGGGCATCGGGGGCGGATCATCCGACTCCCTGGGGCAGATCTGGCTCCCGGTGACCTTCGGCACCTACGACAACTTCCGCACGGAGACGGTCGACTTCGACATTGCCCCCATCGGCCTTCCTTACAACGACATCCTCGGCTACCCGGCACTGGCCCAGTTCATGGCCGCCACGCACCCGGGAGCAATGGTACCCTCACTGTGCGCGGGGACACCGGGGACGCCCTGCGAGTACTCGAGCAGCGTTGGCACGGCCCGCCAACGCGGAGGCCCCAGAGCCCAAGGGTGCTCCGCCCGCCAAGAAGAAGCAGTTGTTCACCCAGGACAAAGCAGAAACCAAGCAGATCCCCGTCGACGAGGACGGGTCCTCCAGCGCCACTTTCACCATAGGTGCCAACCTAGGGCCCGAGCAAGAGGAGGCCTTGGTCAAGTTCCTACGCTCGAATAAGAAGGTATTTGCTTGGGAACCGGATCAGCTGGCGGGGATCCCCAGAAGTGTCATCGAGCACCACCTCAACGTATGCCCAAATGTACGCCCCGTGAAGCAGAAGGCCAGGCGGCAGTCCACGGAGAAGCAGGCTTTCATCACCCAAGAGACCCGCAAGCTAGAGGCTGCAGGGGTCATTCGTGAGGTCCGATACCCGGACTGGTTGGCCAACCCTGTCGTTGTGCCCAAGAAGGGGGGGGGGGAGAACGCATGTGTGTCGACTTCACCAACCTCAACAAGGCATGCCCGCAAGATCCGTTCCCGCTCCCCCGTATCGTCCAGATTGTCGATTCCACTGCGGAGTGCGACCTGCTATGCTTCCTGGACGCCTTCTCTGGGTATCACCAGATCAAGATGGCAGTGGAAGACGTTGAGAAGACCGACTTCTTGACACCATGCGGGGTATACTGCTATACATGCATGCCGTTCGGGCTGGGTAACGCAGGGGCAACCTTTCAGCGACTGATGCACATCACCTTGGGTCAGCAGCTCGAAAGGAATGTCGAGGCCTATGTCGATGACATTGTAGTAAAATCTCAGGAGGCCAAGACCCTGATACAAGACCTAGAAGAGACCTTCGCGAGCCTCGACGCAGTAAACCTGTGGCTCAACCCAGAGAAATGTGTGTTTGGCATCCCCTCGGGCAAGCTCTTGGGATTCCTCATGTCCCATCGTGGCATCGAGGCCAACCCCGAGAAGGTCAAGGCGGTCGAAGACATGAGTCCACCAAAGACCCTCAGAGAAATGCAGAAGCTCACTGGGCACGTGACCGCGCTAGGGCGCTTCATCTCCAAGCTGGGGGAGCGAGTGCTGCCTTTCTTCCAGCTGATGAAGAAGAAAGGGACCTTTGAGTGGACTAAAGAAGCAGATAAGGCATTTCAAGGTCTCAAGATGTACCTGACCAGTCCCCCAGTCATGGTGGCGCCACGCCCCCAGGAGCCCCTGCTACTGTACCTCGCCGCCACACCCTACTCCGCCAACGCAGCCCTGGTGGCGGTTAGGGAGGAACGCAAAGTCAAGGCCCCAGCGGCAGCCCGGGGCAGGACAAAACAGGAACATGGAAAGCCTGCGGGAGCCACAACCACAGCTGAGGAGGGTCAGCAGCCGGGAAATGCACCGGGGGCAGGAGAGGCCACCCGACCGTGTAGTCCACCTCCCGAGGCCGCGACGCCTCGCGAGGCGCCCCCACCTCCTGAGGGCGCGGCAACCCCAGATGCTCCCAGCCTTGTCGAGCACCCAGTTTACTTTGTTAGCACGGTGCTACGGGACGCGAGGGCCCGGTACCCAATGCCTCAGAAGCTCCTCCTCGCGCTACTGGTAGCCTCGCGCAAGATGCGTCACTACTTCCAGGCTCACCCCATCAAAGTCGTCTCGTCATACCCCCTGGAGAGGGTGGTCAGGAGCCCTAACTCAGCCGGAAGGGTCGCTGAGTGGAACATAGAGCTGCAGGCATTTCAGCTCGAATTCAGCACAACCAAGGTCATCAAAGGAGCAGCATTGGCGGATTTTGTGGTAGAATGGACAGAGGCACCAGGCCTCAAGGCCGACGAGGATCGGTCCCTCTTCCCGGGGAGCGAGGCGACAGAAGGCTGGGTAATGCACTTTGACGAGGCGTTCTCCAGACATGGCGCTGGGGCTGGAGCGGTGCTTATATCGCCCACTCAGGACAAGCTCTACTACACCGTACAGCTCTGCTTCCAACAAGGTGAAAAGGTCTCCAACAACATAGCGGAATACGAGGGTCTAATAGCGGGCCTGAAGGCCGCGGCAGCCTTGGGGGTGAAGCGCCTTACCATTAAGGGTGATTCACAGCTCCTCGTGAACTTCTCGAACAAGGTGTACGAGCCGAAAGACGAGCACATGGAAGCTTACCTTGTGGAGGTCCGCAGGATGGAGAAGCAGTTCTAGGGGTTGGAGTTGCAGCATGTGCCTCGTGGCACCAATCAGGAGGCCGACGACATCGCCAAGCGGGCATCCAGGCGGCTGCCTCAGGAGCCTGGCGTCTTCGAGGAGAGGCTCTTCAAGCCCTCAACCTTGCCGTCACTATCAAACATGGCTCAGCCTCGGGAGGAGCTCCCCCAGCCACCTGCCTCAGGAGCCCCGGTCAGTGGCCCGGCCTCAGGAGCACGCCTGCTCCTGATGATGGAACCTCAGGAGGAGTGCTGGATCACAGAGCTCCGGAGTTACTTGACGCAAGGGACCATGCCGGAGAAGGAGGAGGAAGCGGAGCGGGTGGCGCGGCAGGCCACTGCGTACTGCATCAGAGACGGAGAACTCTACCGAAAGCGACCAAATGATGTACTAAAAGTGCAACTATCCCTAGGTGGTTTTGGTAATTCATAACAACATATAGCTCATTGAGCTAATGCTATTTCAAGATGATTATTTCAGGAAAGCTCAATGATTGGCATGGCATGGATGTGAAAGTGGAACCCTCAAAATGCTAAGGACAAAGAATTGGCTCAAGCTCAAAAGTTCAAGACTCTTCATTTTATATTTTAGTGATCCAAGATCACATTGAGTCTTTAGGAAAAGCCAATACTATTAAGGAGGGATGTGGTTGTCGTGGTAAATAGCCACGGGTAGCCCGGCCGGCTTCCCTTGGCCCCTCAGAAAAAATTATGAGCCCGTCCGGTTCATAAGAAGACTCACGACCTGGGCCGCCTCCCCCCTAGCCGACTACCTTCCTAGCCGGCTTCGGGGGCGGCCCACCCTTTACCCTCATGAAGAAAGCTGTGGAGGGCCGGCTACGGCAGGGCCAGCTGCGGCAAGGCCGGCTACGAGAGGCCGGCTACAGCAAGGCCGGTTACAGCCAGGCCGGCTCCCATAAAGCAGTCAAAGCCGTACCCGCAATGTACGCGTCCACTCTGCGATGATGAAGCGGGGCATGGCTACAGTGGAGCCTGCCACCCCCAAAACCCGGAGCACACCTGGTACAGCGCGCCGTGCGGGCAGCCACGGCCCGCCCGGCGCGGCACTGTAGCCACGGCGGCTCTGACGCCGTCCACGACGGGCCGCCAGCGTGGCCCCTGAGGCGGCGGGCCCCTTCGGGCAGAGAGATGCCGAAGGCGGCCGCGCCTCCTCTCCAGTCGGCAAGATAGAGGGCCGGCTTCCTATAGCCGGCCTACACCCCTCCTCGAAGGAGACGTCCATTAAGGAGACAAGATGCGGCGGGGCTACAGTAATCGCCCGCCAAGGCGGCATTACTATAGCCACGCTTACCCCGACCAAGCCTGCGTCAACAACACGGAGTAACAGTAACCAGCCGCCGACCAGGCCCTAGCCGGTGGGGCCGGCCTGTTGACCCAGGAGCCGGCATTCGGCGGGCCCCAGAAGCCGGCGTAGAAGCCGGCAAGCATAGTCACAGACAGCTGGGCCCTGCGCCCGGTTGGATTACCATTGTACCCCCGGGGGGTAGGCCTATATGAACCCCCCGGTGCACCCATGCAAAGGGTTGGACTCTCATTCTAGACCTAGACACCATACAAGGAGAGGAAGCGAGCTGAGCTACGCCCTTATTCCTCCTTCCACTCAAAACATCTCAAGGAGCATTGTAGCTATTTGTTCACTTAGTAACCATGCGGAGACCCCGTAGAGCAGCACTAGGGGTGTTATCTCCCCGGAGAGCCCTGAAGCTGGGTAAGATTCGCCGGCATGCATGTCTTCGCCTCATCCCGTTTCCAGGCACCGGCAATGTTTTATTGGCCCCCACAATGATAAGCCACCCGTTGGCATATGTCGCTCCTACCACCCGACATTTGGCGCCCACCGTGGGGCCAGGTGCACCATCGTCCGGAGACCTGTTCTGGACGGGAACCCTTTTCCTTCCCCGCGAGCATAGCCAGCCCGGCTCGCCCGATGGCGCTTGCCGCGACGCGCTGCATGGCGTCACCAACATCTGCGCGGCGAGCGGCCTTGCCGACCTCTTCGACAAGGCCCGCATCTCCGGCGAGCTTGCCTCCGATGCGGGCACTGATCACCTCGCCAACCTCCTCGGCCAGCTCGACGTCTCCAACGAGCCCGCTGCGGATTTGGAGTCGGTTGGCTCCACCGACCCGATGCCTGTCGACTCCAACACGGCATCCTACGATACCTTCCCCACCAACATCACGGTCTACAACGACCCGCTCCCTCCGGCTGGCGATCGCGATTCCGACGCCCCCGAGGTGATGGTTATCGGCCTCGACGGCCCGACTGACGAGGGCGCCCGCGACGCCCCACGCGCGGCGGCACACGACTTGTCCGCCCCCCTTCTGGCTGACGCCAGCGACGAAGTTTGGAGGCACGCCGCCTCGCCCTCGTCGCGGAGGGCCGACGGCTAGCCTCTGTAAGACGCCTCACCGAGGCCTACCAGCGCGAAGCTGACCGTGCCGCCTTCGGCACGCCGGCTCCGGCTGGACCAAGCCGGGCTGGCGTTGTCAGGCAACGCGGCGCCGTCATCGCCGACACGCTTGGAGTGGATCGCCCGGTCTACGCCACCCCGCTCGAGAACCTGCGCGCCGCCCAGGCGGCCGTAGACGAGCTGGATGGCTTGGAATCCAAAGACCTCCCCCACATGACGCGGCGCATCCAGCAACTAATCGATGCAGCCGCACGACGGCACGAAGCCGACGCCTGCGCGGGGAGCCCTCCCCCACGCCGCGACCACGGCGCAACTTCCCGGTCGCCGACTACAAGCAACACCCGCGCGCGGCGCGAGAAACAGCCAGCTTCCAGCCGAAGCCGGACCCAAGTCTCCATCGAGCGAGACGCGGACGGCGGCCTCGAGCCATGGAATGGCGGGGCACCCCGCCTCCGCCTCGAGCTCGCGGAGAGAGATATCCCACCCCGCCTCCAGTGGCTCACCCGACTCTCAGCGGCCGGCTTGGTCGCCGCGAGGGAATCGGCGAAAACGACGCCCGCCACCGGATCGACTGCCTGGCCCGATCCCTGGCGCTAGAAGAAGAAGACGAGTCCTTCCCCAAAGGGTTCTCTCTCCCAAGAGACACACCCAAGTACAACGGCTCGGTGAAGCCGGAAGACTGGCTGACCGACTACTCCACAGCCGTCAGCATCGCCAATGGCAACCGGCGCGTTGCCGTAAAGTACGTGCCCCTCAAGCTGCAAGGCACAGCACGGACTTGGCTTAACAGCCTCAAGCCCCTCAGCATCAACAGCTGGGTGGATTTCACTGAAGCCTTCGTTCGCAACTTCACCAGCACCTACAAGCGGGCTCCCATGCCCAGAAAGCTCTGCCTGTGCGTACAGGGCCCAGCCGAGTCCACTCGCGACTACCTCACGCGTTGGGCCGAGCTCTGCAATTCCTGCGAAGGGGTGCACGAGGTGCAAGCCATCGAATACTTCACCGCCGGGTGCCGAGAGGGCACCCTCCTCAAGCACAAGCTTCTCTGCGATGAGCCGACTACCCTCGACGAGCTCCTGAACATCGCCGACAAGTACGCCACCGCCGACTCCTCAATGAAGACCGAGCTCCGGGTGGACGTGTCCGGAAAAGTGCTCAATCCAGCGCCCCAAGCGCCGGCTGGAAACGGCGGCCGACGCCAAAACCAGAACGATCAGAAGCGCAAGGGCCCTGCGCCGCCTCCCGCTAGCCGGCAGGTGGCCACGGTCGAAGATGCGCCGCCTGAGGGGCGGCGCGCGCCCAAGAAGCCCAAGGGCGGCTGGCCGGCTTGGCAGCCGGCCTTCTCCTATGAGCAAACCCTTGATGCCCCGTGCAAGTTCCACAGTGGCGCGAAGCCGTCCAACCACACGACCCGCAAATGCAACTGGCTCGCCCGAATCTCCAAGGGCGAAGGGCTCACGCCGACTCCGCCTGCCGGCCCGCCGCCGCCGGCTCCGCCGCCCAAGGCCGCCCGGCCCGCGGTCGACGCCGTGCAGGACGAGTTCCCCGATGAGCAAGCATCTTATGTTGTCTTCACGAGCCAGCCCGAAGACCGGTGCAGCAAGCGCCGAGAGCAACAAGAAGTCAATGTGGCCACCACCAGCCCAGCCGGCCACATGCACTGGTCAGAGAAACCCATCAGTTGGAGCCGGGCCGACCACCCAGAGGTGATGCCGTCCCCTGGTTCCTACGCTTTGGTCCTGGAGGCCACCCTTGCAACGGATACGCGCGCCACCATGGAGAAGCTGGGTGTCAAGGCAAAGCAGCTTGCGTCGACTCAAACGGTGTTCCACGGCATCGTACCCGGTTTGTCCTGTGCCCCCATCGGCAAGATCAAGATCGATGTACTCTTTGGGGGCAAGGATCATTTCCGCTGGGAAGCAATCTGGTTCGAGGTGGTGGACCTGGAGAGCCCTTACCACGCCTTGCTTGGCCGACCCGCCTTGGCCAAGTTTATGGCGGTCCCCCACTACGCTTACCTCACGATGAAGATACCAAGCTCCAAGGGTGTCATCACCATCGCCGGCGACTACAAGAAGTCCGCCGACTGCGCCGCGGCCAGCAGCCGGATGGCCGAATCCCTCGTGATTGCCGCAGAGAAGAAGACGCTGGACAGGGTCGTGGCCCTGGCCAGCAAGCAGCTAAACCAACCCGCCGACTCCAAGGAGTATGATGCCCAAGGATCTTTCCAGCCAGCCAAGGAGACCAAGAAGATACAGCTCGACCCCGAGCACCCCAAGAGGTTTGCCGTCATTGGGGCGAGCCTGGATAGCAAATAGGAAGGCGAGCTCGTCGATTTCCTCCGTGAGAATCGGGATATCTTTGCATGGTCCCCCAAGGACATGCCAGGTGTTCCGAAGGATTTCGTCGAGCACAAATTGCACGTGCGGGGGGACGCTAAACCAGTCAAGCAGCCCCTTCACCGACTGTCAAAGGAGAAGAGAAGGATCATAGGGGAGGAGATAGCCCGGCTTCTCGCAGCCGGCTTCATCATGGAAGTTTTCTTCCCCGAGTGGCTCGCGAACCCGGTTCTCGTGCTGAAAAAGAATAACAAGTGGCGCATGTGTATAGATTACACAAGCCTCAACAAAGCCTGCCCAAAAGATCCCTTCGCTCTGCCCAGGATTGATCAAGTGATAGACTCCACAGCCGGATGCGAGCTGTTGAGCTTTCTGGATGCCTACTCGGGATACCACCAGATAAAGCTGAACCCGGATGACCAACTGAAGACCGCCTTCATCACGCCGTTTGGAGCCTTCTGCTACCTGACTATGACGTTCGGCTTAAGGAATGCCGGCGCCACTTTTCAGCGTTGCATGCAGAAGTGCCTCCTCACGCAGCTCGGCAAAAACGCCCACGTCTACGTGGATGATGTTGTGGTGAAGACGGAGAAGCGTGGCACTCTGCTTAAAGACTTGAAGGAGACATTCGAGAACCTGCGCCGGTTCTGGATCAAGCTCAACCCGGAGAAATGCGTGTTCGGAGTGCCAGCCGGCCAGCTCCTAGGCTTTCTGGTCTCCGAAACGCGGCATAGAGTGCAACCATGTGAAGATCAAGGCCATCGAGAGGATGGCGGTCCCAACCAAGCTCAGAGAGATTCAGAAGTTCACCGAGTGCCTGGGCTCTCTGAACCGCTTCATCAGCCGGCTTGGAGAAAAAGCTCTCCCTCTCTACCGCCTCATGAAGAAGAGCACTCACTTTGACTGGAATGACCAGGCCGACCAAGGTTTCCACGAGCTGAAGAAAATGCTGTCTACGCCGCCTGTCTTGGCGGCACCGACTGAGAAGGAGCCCATGCTCCTCTATATTGCCGCCACTAGCCGGGTGGTCAGCACCGTCATTGTGGTCGAACGCCCCGAAGAAGGCCGAGCCCAGCCGGTCCAGAGGCCGGTCTATTACCTGAGTGAGGTGCTGTCCGCCTCGAAACAAAATTACCCACACTACCAGAAGATGTGCTATGGCGTGTACTTCGCCGCCAAGAAGCTGAAGCCGTACTTTCAAGAACATCCCATCACGGTCGTATGCACTGCCCCGCTGGCCGAGATCATAGGCAGCCGGGATGCATCCGGCCGGGTGTCTAAGTGGGCCATCGAGCTGGCCCCCTACACGATCTTCTACCAACCCCACACCGCCATCAAGATGCAAGCACTGGCCGACTTCCTCGTCGACTGGGCCGAGACCCAGTACTTACCGCCAGCGCCCGACTCCACCCATTGGCGCATGCACTTTGACAGATTAAAGATGCGCACCGGCTTGGGAGCCGGTGTCGTCCTTACCTCTCCTAAGGGCGACAAGCTCAGATACACGCTGCAGATCCACTTCGCCGCCTCCAACAACGTAGCCGAGCACGAAGCGCTCATACACGGGCTCCGGCTTGCCAAGGAACTTGGCATCCGCCGGATCCTGTGCTATGGCGACTCGGATTTGGTGGTGCAGCAATCTTCTGGCGACTGGGACGCCAAGGACACAAACATGGCGAGCTACCGCTTCCTAGTGCAGCAAATCAGCGGATACTTCAACGGATGTGAATTCCTTTATGTGCCGCGAGCCGACAACGAGCCAGCAGATGCTCTGTCCCGAATAGGCTCCACGCGGCAAGCAATACCAACCGGTGTCGCCCTGCGGCGCCTCCTCAAGCCATCGATCAAGCCGTCTCCGGAATCCGACTCCATCTTCGTGCCGCCTAACCCCGAGGAGGCCGGGTCCGGCTCGAAGAATCAAGCAGCCGGCCCGGGGACTTCAATATTCGGCTCGGGGACTGCAGTACCCGGCTCAGGGACTGCCGCACCCGGCTCGGGGACTGCGGTAGCCGGCCCGGGGACTGCGGTAGCCGGCCCGGGGACTTCTTCAGCACAGCAAGCGGCGGCCGACTCCAGCACTGCATTACCCAGCCCGCCCACCCTGGTGGCTGTAGCCGCATTGGTAGCAGAGGAAGTCGCCGCTCCATCATGGGCCCAAACCATACGCAACTTTTTGGTGAACCAAGATCTGCCGGCTGACAAAAACGAAGCAAGACAAGTCCAGCGCCGGGCTGGAGCATACACAATCGTCAACAGAGAGCTTGTCAAGGGCAGCGCCACCGGAGTCTTGCAGCGATGCGTCGAGCAGGAGAAAGGCATCGCGATCCTCAGGGATATACACCAAGGAGAGTGCGGCCACCACGCCGCATCAAGATCACTTGTCGCCAAAGCCTTCCACCACGGCTTCTTCTGGCCGACCGCTTTGGACGACGCCAAAGAGCTAGTCAAACACTGCAAAGGCTGCCAGCTTTTCAGCTCACAGCAACACATGCCGGCTTCGGCACTCAAGACCATTCCCATACCTGGCCCTTTGCCGTCTGGGGATTGGATATGGTGGGCCCATTCAAGACAGCGCGCGGCGGCATGACACATTTGCTCGTCGCCGTCGACAAATTCACCAAGTGGATCGAGGCGAAGCCGATCAGGAAGCTGAATGGGCCGACTGCAGTGACTTTCATTGCAGATATAACAACCCGGTACGGCATACCGCACAGCATCATCACCGACAACGGCACGAATTTTGCCAAAGGTGCCTTGGCACAGTTCTGCGCTGTGCAAGGTACCCGGCTGGACCTTGCGTCAGTCGCCCACCCGCAGTCAAACGGCCAAGTGGAGCGAGCAAATGGCCTCATCTTGTCCGGCATCAAGCCTCGACTGGTCGTACCTCTGGAGCGTTCAGCCGGCTGTTGGCTCGATGAGCTGCCAGCTGTCCTATGGAGTCTGCGTACTACCCCCAACAGATCAACCGGCTTCACTCCCTTCTTCCTTGTATATGGTGCCGAGGCAGTCATCCCAACAGATATCGAGTTCGACTCGCCTCGGGTAACCATGTACACGGAAGCGGAAGCCAAAGAAGCAAGAGAAGACGGCGTCGACCTGCTGGAAGAAGGCCGGCTGTTAGCTCTCAGCCGGTCTGCCATCTACCAGCAGGGTTTGCGCCGCTACCACAGCCGGAGGGTCCGACCAAGAGCCTTCCAGGAGGGCGACCTTGTGCTCCGGCTGATCCAGTGAACAGCCGGCCAGCACAAGCTCGCAGCCCCCTGGGAAGGCCCCTTCATCGTCAGCAGAGCCTTAGGCAGTGATGCCTACTACCTCACCGACGCGCAGAAGCCGAAGGCACGCAAGAGAGACGACTCCGGCAAGGAGTCGGAGCGACCATGGAATGCAAATCTTCTTCGGAAGTTTTACAGTTAAAATGCAGTATGTATTATGCCCACTTTTGTATTAAGTACGAAACAGTAGGCTCCCCGAGAAAGACTCGGGGACTGCCATCCTTTATTTTATGAATGACAGTTATCATGCGTATGATATCACCTGTTCATTTACTTTATCCGGCACCGGGTTCGACGAGTCGGACCGGGGACTAGCCGACTGGAGTTATATTAGGAGCCCTACCCGCAGTCAGACAAGTAATGTGCCGACACCTAGGCTTGGCTCTTGCCAAAATCGCAGCTCGAAGAACCGACTGCCCGGCTGGCAAGAGTCACAAGCCGGAAAGGGTGCGCACACGAAAACCAGCTAGGGACTAACAGGCTTATATATAACAAAAGACGGCTTGCTGCCTCCCGCCGACCGACTACCAGAGTAGCCGGCCGGCCGACTCACATTCAGTCTGCTTCAAATCCAAGAAAGCTCGAGTACTTGCCTTCCCAAAGAGGGAAGGCGGCAAAGGAAAAAGCCTAAGGACAAAAAAGCGCACTTGAATGGAAGCCAACACATGCATATATTAATATTTACACAAAGGACCTCAAGAGAGGTCGACATCCAACATTGTTCGATACACCCCCAGTGGGTGGAATTGCGGAAACTTAAAATTGTTCGAATAAGCAAAAGCAGGAACAATAGGAACGGCAGATCAAGCTGGCGGGGCCGCTGACGAGCCGGGCTGGGCGGTGGAGGCGGTCGTGCCGGCTGGAGAAGCGGCCGGCTGGCCAACCTCGGCTTGATCATCGCCTCCGGCAGAGGGCGCGCTCCCGCGTGGCTCGTTGCTGGAGGCACGGTCGGCTTGAGGGCGGTCGGCCGTCTCACCAGTCGGCTCGGCGTCTTCATCGTCTTCCTCCTCGTCGTCCTCGCCCTCGTCACTAGAGGCGATCTCCTCGGCCGAGTCCTCGCCTTCCACCGGGTTCAGCCCGAACCACTCCTCCGGCTGGGCGGCGCCATCATCATTAAGCTCCGGTGCGAAGACGCTGGTGTCGGTGCACTCGACGATCATCGAGGCGCGCTGCGCGATCGCCGGCCGCACCTCCTCCAGCTCCGCGTTGGCTTCCGACCGCCAAGTCCGCAGCTGGTCCAGGCTTAGCCCTGGGTACCACGCACGGACGAACTCCAGCGCACCCCCGGCTCCAAGACAGGCTGCGGAAGCCTTCCAAGCCTCAAGGCGGCCGACTGCGACTTCTAGCCAGTCGGTAGTCCGGCTTGGGGTGCGGGGAATCGTCTGGCCGGGCCAGAGCGCGGCCAGCACCATCGCCCCGGCACGTTGGAGCCAGCGGAGCAGCCGATGGGCCGGCTGCAGTCGCGCTTGGATGGCGATAAGCTGCTCCGACAGCGTTCGATTCGCATCCGGCGGAATCACAGCTCCGGCCTGACGGCGCGCCTCGCGATGAGCCTCGATGGCTTGGGCGGCGAGGACGGATTGGCCGGGAAAGTATTCTGCGCAAGACAGCAAGCACAAGTCAAAACAAACCGCAGGCGGCCGGCAGATGGAAGAAGGGCAAGAAAGACGGCCTACCATCGATAAGATCCTCGATCCGGCCGAAGCCTTCTTCCAGCGCCTGGCGCGTCTCGGCCCAGCCCGCCTCCCTGGTCTCGAACTCCGCCTTCAGGGCAGCCTCGCCGTCCTGCGCCTTTTGCAGGGCCGCCTTATGGCTTTCCTCCTGGTCGGCCAGTTTCTTGACCAGGCGGTCGTGCTCCTGAACCAAGTCAGCGTACTCGGCGTCCCTGGCACGAAGAGCGGCCTGCGCTTCGCCGAGTTCCCTCCACAAGTCGGCGTTGGCCTCTGCACGAGCAAAAGACAAAAAGAAAAAGTCAGCAAGGGAAAAGTCGTCAAGGAAGATCCGACCCGACTGTGCTGCAGTCGGCCCGGATCTCGGGGACTACACCCAGTGGGTGCGCTGTCGCGCCCCCACGAGAAACAGATAAAGACAATACGCTTACGTCGGCTGCTGGCCAGGTCTTCGGTCCTCCGGCTCAACTCCCGAGCCTGGGAGTTGAAGGCGGCGGCACGAGAATTGTGATAATCCTAAAGATCAGAAAAACAGTCAAGATAGTCGTCAAGTAAGATCCGACCCGACTGCGCTGCAGTCGGCCCAGGTCTCAGGGACTACACCCAGTGGGTGCGCTAGCGCGCCCCACGGAAAAAATTCAGTGGACCAGAACGGTCAACCAGTAAAGACTTACCCGGATTGCAGACCGCGTCGACAGAAACTCCTGAGTGAATTGCCTCAGGAGGCCGGCCTGTGCCTGCAGCGGCTCCGAATCCCTTGGGCCGCGACATTCAGCTCGCCGCTTCCTCCGCTGGGTTTCCACCCGGACGTGGCAGAGCTGGTCGCTTCCAAGGCGTCTGCCGTCTAGTCGGCACCCATGGCTCGGCGAGTGTCCGGCGGGGCCGTGCTCCCTCCGGTGTGCCGGCCCACTGCCAGCTTGATCTCAAGACCGGCTCCGGCCTCGGGTGCGGCCCGGGCCGGCTCCTCCGGCATCGCCGATGACTGGCCGCCTTCTCCCGCTCCGGCTGGCGCTGCCGGCGGCGTCGTCTCCGCGAAGATCTCGAAGAGTTCATCCCTCTGCACCGGCGGCTGATCGGGGGTGATCTCCTCCGCCGTGGGCAGAGGGATGTCCGGATCCAAGGTGTGGAGGAGGATGGCGAGCAGCGGAGGCCGGCTGCGTGCGCCCTCCGCCTCCGTCTCCGCGGCCGCCCGCTCCGACGGAGTCTCGGCCGCTGCGCTTGCTCGCCCCGTCGCCGTCCGGGCGGCCTCCCGCTCCGCCGCCTCCCGCTCTGCCGCCTCCCTCTCTCGACGCGCCTCGCAAGCGTTCCGCTCCGTGGATTCTGCAAGGTCGGCGCGGGGGTCCATGCGGCGGGACCCTGAAGATCCAGCACCCGGCCCGACCACAGAGCCGCCTGGGCCTCGCTCGAGGGGGAGCGGCGCCCTGCTCAAGAAATCAGAGAAGAATTAAAACAAAGGAAGACTACAAAATAACAAGCACGTAAGCGGCCAGAGGGCTTATGCGGAAACTGATGGAGGTTTCTTCACCGCCTTCAGGAAGCGGGCCGCCTTCGCCACCGCTTCGTCTCACTTCGTGGCCGCGGCGGAGGCCCTCGTCTTCTTCGGCCGGCTTCCGAAGAGTGGAAGCGCGGCCCGGTGTTTTCCCTTTCCACCACCGGCAGCCGGCGCGGCGGACAAGCCCGCGCTGTGGCGGTCGGTTGCCGGCTGGTGGCGCGGGATTTCTTCGGCGTCGAAATTGTCCGGCCAGTCGTCGAAACTGGCCGAGAGCCCCGTGCCTCCGGGCTCGGCGACGTCCCCCGTGGCGGCGTGCTCCATGGCGACTGCAGCCAGGTCCGGGTCGTCGAGGTCATCCACCGTGCGGTCAGGGGCATACTCGCGTTCGACTCCTGCCGCCCCGGCTGGCGGCAGGAGGAGAGGGTTCTGATAAAAGAAAAAAGAGAAGAGCCGCCTGGTCAGAAGCCGGCTGACTCAAGCCGGCTGACGACAAGAAGAAGGACTTACCACAGGCGGAGGATGGGCGCGGGAGTACGGCGCCTTGCCGAATTGCCAGTCGTCGGTGAGCTTCAGGTTGGCGATCTAGTTCACCATAAGTGCCACCTCGGCATGGGGCATCTCCCATGTGCTCAGCCGGCAAGCGTCGAACCGGCCGCTCATCTGGCACAGCATGTGGGGCCGGCTTTGAAGGGGAAGAATCCGGCGCTCGACGAAGGCAGCTACCAGGTCGGCCCTGCGCAGGCCTTCCGACTGGATCATCACCCGAAGCCGGGCGATGGAGGCGTTCCCAGCCGGGGACAAGGACTTAGACCGGAAGCCCCAAGATGGCCGCCTCCCAGCCGGCGGGCCGGCTACGTAAGCCGGCAGATTGACGTAGTCGCCGTGCGGGGCGACGTTCTTGACATAGAAGTAGGATTTCTGCCAGAGTTTGACAGACTGGATTAGAGGGATGTGAGGGAAGGGGTTGTTGTTGCTTGCCCTCTTCATCGCGATGAAGGCCCCGCAGGGAGCTGGCACGCCGGTGGAGACGGTGCCGAGCTTGTTCTGGAAGAGCTCCGCCCAGAGCTCCAGCGTTGGCAGCACCCCCAAGAAACCTTCGCAGAGGGAAACGAAGGCCGACAGCTGCATCACCGCGTTGGGCGTGAGGTGATGCGGCTGGAGGTTGTAGAAGTCGAGGAAGGATCGCATGAAGCCGCTCACCGGGAAGCCGAAGCCACGCAAGAAGTGCGTGCGGAAGATGACGCGCTTTCCTTCCTTCGGCGCCGGCGAGACCTCCGTCTCCGGCGCTAGACGAACCTGCACGAGGTTGGCGGCGGGCAGGCGCCGGGTCTGGCGGAGGAATTTGATGTGGTCCTCGTGGATGTTGGACCCGTCCCACGAGCTTGACAGCGCCAGGGACATGATGGTGTGGGTGGGCTGCGGCGCGAGACTGCGTCGGGCGCGAGGAAGAAGAAAGGGAAGAAGAAGAGCAAGGAGGGACGGGGAGCGGGGGAGCGAACGGGCCTTTGTCTCTCCCCCTCCCCCCCCCCCCTACTTGTAGGCTCGTGCGCCAGAGCCGAGGAGGCGCGGCGTGGGGGATCGTGGGGATCGATCGTGCCCATCTCCCCCACGCCCGCGTTAATTACGCGCCTTGATGACGCGAAGAAACGGCTGCGGGGAGGCGAGCAGTCCCCTCGGGCCACAGAAGATCTGCGCCCGGGCCGAGGCCAGGGAGTGGTGGGCCCGGGCCTGTGGCGGCGTCCCGTCGCGCGTGTGCGACGGCAGGACCTCTTCGCCACGTGGCCCGTCGTGGGGCCCGCGGCCAGCCCGCGGGTCAACCACGGTCACCTTAATAAACAAAAAAGTTCTCCGAAGTCGGCCTGTGACGGCGAGGTCGGCCCCTCAGGGTATGAAGCCGGCCAAGCTTCCCGTCCTTCCGTCCGCCGTGAAGCTCGCCCGGCTTCGGGGACTACTGTTGGGATAAATAGCCACGGGTAGCCCGGCCGGCTTCCCTTGGCCCCTCAGAAAAAATTATGAGCCCGTCCGGCTCATAAGAAGACTCAAGACCTGGGACGCCTCCCCCCTAGCCGACCACCTTCCTAGCCGGCTTCCGGGGCGGCCCGCCCTTTAACCTCATGAAGAAAGCTGTGGAGGGCCGGCTATGGCAGGGCCGGCTACGCGAGGCCGGCTACAGCAAGGCCGGTTACAGCCAGGCCGGCTCCCATAAAGCAGTCAAAGCCGTACCCGCAATGTACGCGTCCACTCATCGATGATGAAGCGGGGCGTGGCTACAGTGGAGCCTGCCACCCCCAAAACCCGGAGCACGCCTGGTACAGCGCACCGTGCGGGCAGCCACGGCCCACCCAGCACGGCACTGTAGCCACGGTGGCTCTGACGCCGTCCACGACGGGCCGCCAGCGTGGCCCCCGAGGCGGCGGGCCCCTTCAGGCAGAGAGATGCCGAAGGTGGCCGCGCCTCCTCTCCAGTCGGCAAGATAGAGGGCCGGCTTCCTATAGCCGGCCTGCCCCCCTCCTCGAAGGAGACGTCCATTAAGGAGAAAAGATGCGGCGGGGCTACAGTAATCGCCCGCCAAGGCGGCGTTACTGTAGCCACGCTTACCCCGACCAAGCCTGCGTCAACAACACGGAGTAACAGTAACCAGCCGCCGACCAGGCCCTGGCCGGTGGGGCCGGCCTATTGACCCAGGAGCCGGCAGCCGGCAGGACCCACCGGCCGGCGCAGAAGCCGGCGAGCATAGTCACAGACAGCTGGGCCCTGCGCCCAGTCGGATTACCATTGTACCCCCGGGGGGTAGGCCTATATAAACCCCCCGGTGCACCCATGCAAAGGGTTGGACTCTCATTCTAGACCTAGACACCGTACAAGGAGAGGAAGCAAGCTGAGCTACGCCCTTCTTCCTCCTTCCACTCAAAACAGCTCAAGGAGCATTGTAGCTACTTGTTCACTTAGTAACCATGCGGAGACCCCGTAGCGCAGCAGTAGGGGTGTTATCTCCCCGGAGAGCCCTGAAGCTGGGTAAGATTCGCCGGCGTGCATGTCCTCGCCTCATCCCGTTTCCAGGCACCGGCGATGTTTTATTGGCCCCCGCAATGATAAGCCACCCGTTGGCATATGTCGCTCCTACCACCCGACAGAGGTGTTGCTTAATGAGCTTCTTGCTTTATGTGCTTAGTGATATGCTCCAAAATCCTCAACCACCTTTCCATATCCACAAATGACCTAAACCCTAAGCCAAACTCGGTCATACCGATTCTGTCAATCCGGCGCCACCGTGTTTCACTTGTCATTTGCCACTGCCAAACCCTAGCAATTCGGTCCTACCGATAAGGTTCTCGGTCTCACCGAGATGGGCTTGCAAACTCTCTGTTTCCCTTTCGTAACTTTTCGGTCTCACCGAAAGAGCGAATCGGTCCCACCGAGAATGCAAGGTAAACTCTATGTTTCCTTCTTGTAACGTTTCGGTCTCACCGAAAGAGCAAGTCGGTCCCACCGAGTTTGCCTGACCAACTCTCTGGTTAGCTAATTGCCAAACTCAGTCTCACCGAGTTTGTGCGATCGGTCTCACCGAGATTACGTTATGCCCAAACCCTAACCGAATCGGTCCTACCGAGTTGCATCTCAGTCCCACCGAAATTCCTAACGGTCACTAGGTTTACTATTTCGGTCAGACCGAGTTTCTGATTCGGTCCCACCGAGATTGGTAGATTGTGTGTAATGGTTGGATTTTGTGTGGAGGCTATATATACCCCTCCACCACCTCTTCATTCAAAGAGAGAGCCATCAGAACACATACATCATTCCTACTCATATGTTCTGAGAAAGAACCACCTACTCATGTGTTGAGACCAAGATATTCCATTCCTACCATATGAATCTTGATCTCTAGCCCTCCCCAAGTCGCTTTCCACTCAAATCTTCTTTCCACTAGATCCAAATCCTATGAGAGAGAGTTGAGTGTTGGGGAGACTATCATTTGAAGCACAAGAGCAAGGAGTTCATCATCAACACATCATTTGTTACTTCTTGGAGAGTGGTGTCTCCTATATTGGCTAGGTGTCACTTGGGAGACTACGACAAAATTGTGGAGTTGAACCAAGGAGTTTGTAAGGGCAAGGAGATCGCCTACTTCGTGAAGATCTACCGCTAGTGAGGCAAGTCCTACGTGGGTGATGGCCATGGTGGAATAGACAAGGTTGCTTCTTCGTGGACCCTTCGTGGGTGGAGCCCTCCGTGGACTCGCGCAACCGTTACCCTCCGTGGGTGGAAGTCTCCATCAACGTGGATGTAGGATAGCACCACCTATCCGAACCACGGGAAAACATCCATGTCTCCAATTGCATTTGAATCCTCCAAACCCTTACCTTTACATTCTTGCACGTTGCATGCTTTACTTTTCGCTGCCAATAAACTCTTTGCATGCTTGCTTGAATTGTGTGATGATTGCTTGACTTGCTCTAAGATAGCTAAAATCTGCCAAGAACTAAAATTGGGAAAAGGCTAAGTTTTTAATTGGTCAAGTAGTCTAATCACCCCCCTCTAGACATACTTTCGATCCTACAAGTGGTATCAGACCTTTGGTCTCCATTTTCCTTGATATCCATAGCTTTTGGTGGTCATAGCCTTGGTCTCACAACCTAGGAGAGTATGGCGTCTAGCGAGGGAAATTATCACTGTAGAGGTCCTTACTTTGATGGCACTAATTTTGCTAGTTGGAAGCCTAAAATGAAAATGCATATTCTTGGACATAACCCTGCCATATGGGCTATTGTCTGTGTTGGCTTGCAAGGTGAGTTCTTCGATGGGAGGGAACCAAACCGTGAAGCTACCGCGGATGAGTTGAAGATGTTGCAATACAATGCTCAAGCTTGTGATATTCTCTTCAACGGATTGTGCCCCGAAGAATTCAACAAAATCAGCCGCCTTGAGAATGCAAAGGAGATTTGGGATACTTTGATTGATATGCACGAAGGTACCGACTCCGTCAAGGAATCCAAGTTGGATGTGCTCCAAAGTCAACTTGACAAGTTCAAGATGAATGATGGTGAAGGTGTCGCTGAAATGTACTCTAGGCTTGCTCTCAACACAAATGAGATTGCCAGCTTAGGAAGTGAAGAGATGACCGATAGATTCATCATCAAGAAGATCCTAAGAGCCTTGGATGGAAAATATGATACCGTGTGCACATTAATCCAAATGATGCCCAACTACAAAGATCTCAAGCCAACGGAAGTAATTGGAAGGATTGTTGGTCATGAGATGTCACTCAAGGATAAAGAGGAACTTCACAATAAATCAAGTGGTGCCTACAAAGCGTCATGTGAAGCCCCCGCATCATCAAGTGAGAAACAAAGCTTCAATGAAGAATTGAGCTTAATGGTGAAGAACTTCAACAAGTTCTACAAGAGTAGAAGCAAAGATAGAAGCTTCGAGTCAAGGTCCTACAATGACAAAAGATCTTCTAGTCGAGAGCGAAACTGCTATAATTGTGGAAGACCTGGACACTATTCCAATGAGTGTACGGCTCCCTACAAGAGAAGAGAATATTCTCCAAAAAGAAGAAGCAAAGAATCTCCACCAAGAGAGAGAAGGAGTAGAGATGATCGTTATGAACGAAGATACTCACGGTGAAGCAAGGACTCGGAAAGGAAGGAAAAATCATCAAGGAGCTATACAAAACGAAGACATCAAGCTCATGTTGGTGAATGGGTATCCGGCTCCGACTCCGACAGCCACTCCGAGAGAAGTTATCACTCCGACTCCGAAGATACTCAAGATGAAGGTGTTGCCGGTCTAGCACTTGTGTCAACCAACTCCTATGACATATTTGACTCCCCAAATGAAGGAATGGAAGATGCTTCATGGCCAAAGGTCCTAAGGTAAGACACCCCGAGTACGTTGATTTTAATAGTGATGAAGATGACTTGTTAGGTGATGATGATTTGCTTGGTGACAACTCTAGTGAAGAATATTATGGTGAAATATCAATTAATCATGCTAAAACGAATGACAATGATAAGGAAAAGATTGAGGCTCTAAATAAAGAACTAAACACTCTTAAGTTAGCTCATGAAACTATCTTCGAAGATCATCGAGAACTTTTAAGAGCTCATGAGAAATTACGCTTTGAAAAGCTCAATCTTGAGCAAGAGCATGAGTTCTTAAGGCAATCAATGATGATCTCCGCAAGAAAAGTTCTTCTCACATTGCCAAGCGTTTACTTTTATCCACTTACATGCCTCAAGTCAAGACTAGTAACAAGAATAAGAAAGATTCTTCCTCTAGTAGTAACAATGATCATGCTAAATCCAATATTGTTGCTTCTAGTAGTTCTCTTGATTCCACTAATGATTCTCTTAGCCTAGTTACACTTGAGCAAGAAAATAGCTTATTGAAGGGAATTATAGAGAAAGGTGTTTACAAGAGCCTTGCCGGAAGTAAGCAATTCGAAGAAATTGTGTGCAAGCAAGGAATGCACCGGAAGAATCAAGGTGTTGGTTTTGAACGAAAGTTCAATGCCAATGGAGTTGAATGGGAAGAAGATCAATACCCCAAGACAAAGTTTGTTCCTGAACAAGAGAAGTATGACACTTCTTTGAAGGGGGCACAAGATCAAGATGATCTTCCACCACAAGACTACAAGCAAAAAGGCAAGGACAAGCTTCAAGAGGAGAATGATGCATTTGAAGAAGCTCCCAAGACCTTAGTCAAGTGGATTCCCAAGACTACTTCAAGTTCCACTACATCAAGTACGACTACAACTCCAAGGATTCCCATCAAGATGGTGTGGATCCATAAGAAGAAGAACTAGAGAGTTCTTGAGGGTGACTCCGCCAACATACTTCACTCTTATCATTTTGGCAAGAACAAGTGCAATCAACTTCGACATCTTGCACTAGTTCAAGGAGTCACAAACCCTCGTGTTGGTAAGACAAGGGACAAGGTAACCTAAAGTTTTCATGGACGTCATCTTGTGTGTGCATCACTCTATGTCTATGGATATCCTTGTTTGTTCCTTGTGGGACTAACCCATGTAGGTATTGAAAGTGCAATTCACACAAATGGATAGCTCCAAGTGATCTACATCAACATTGAGCATCCACATCTTCAACATCTACATGCAGTCATCATCGACAAAACCCAAGGTTAGTTCATCCCTCTTAGGGGGGATATCACATCTAGGGGGAGCTTTACTCTAAGACTTGAGCTAAAGCAACTCTAAAGATGTGAATACAATAATGCTTTATGTAAAAGTGGTAACCCCGCTTGAGCTTAAACGATGAGTATGACCTATGATCAAGTGTTCTCACTTGACTCCTAAGTCAATATACTCATATATAGATGACCTAGTCATCGCAAATTGCTTGATAGATGCTAGAATTGGTTGTGCATGCTTTGCCACATATTTCATTTGCCATCTTATTGTGTGAGCATGTTGGTTGCATATTTTACTCATTCGAGGACATCCACTTGTTGTTTGGATTGTTTGGCTTTCTTCGTTTGCCAAGTGGATGGACAAGAATGCCTAAGAACCTCCTCTAGCTATCGATGCTTTTCTCGTCTCAAACTCTATACATGCTGCATCACAAAACTTGATCAAGTCATATTCGAACCACTCTGTGTGAGGAGCGCTCGGAGTCCCCGATTCATCATAGAGTTAAGCTTCCAAAACCTCTTTATGAATCTCGGTCTGACGGATACTCCATTTTGGTCCTACCGAGTTCATTAAGTTGATCTAGGTTTTCGATCTCGATGCAACCGATTTGAACTTT
The DNA here is from genome assembly GCA_034509565.1 of Triticum monococcum. Lineage (NCBI taxonomy): Eukaryota > Viridiplantae > Streptophyta > Magnoliopsida > Poales > Poaceae > Triticum > Triticum monococcum. The sequence continues at coordinate 579,831,642 of CM067847.1, forward strand.
TCGGTCACACCGAGTTGCAATAACTGCACACAGTTTTGCATCTCGGTGCCACCGAGTTGTTCCCCTCGGTCACACTGACAGGGTCGGGCTATATATAGTGACGGGCAAAATTTTGGAAATTTCTCCGAAACCTCTTCGCCCGCGCGATAGCCTGCTCTACCTTCGTGGTCTCCGGATCGTCTTCTCGTCGCCAGTAGCCTCCAGTCGCTGGTCTCCGCCGCCGTCAACGGATTTCTGCCCCGCCGTTGCCGCCGTAGCGAGTCTCCGCCGAACTAGAGTATGGACTCGATCTTTGTGCTATTCTCCACTCCGATTCCTAGCACATTGGGATCATTATGATTCTTGCCATGATTGAAACACTCCTATCTAGTCAATGATCTCGTAGAATAGGTTTAATTCAAAAAATTTAGCGTTAGGTTTCCGCCGAAACCATCTCGGACCCACCGAGTTGAAAAACTCGGTCCCACCGATCTGGCTTTTGCCATTGCACAAGTGAAACTCGGTCTGACCGAGAATAACTTATCGGTGCGACCGATTTTGGAATTCTGTGAAACCCTAGCAGTCTCGGTGCCACCGAACTGTGACTCGGTCTGACCGAGTTCACCAGTTCTGGTGCCAAAACTGCTTCGGTGTCACCGAGTTTGAAAATCGGTAGATCCGAGATGCTTTCTATGGACAACTAAAACTAAGTTTTTGAATTAATCTTTTGCAAAAATCTCTGCTTTTTGTGATGCTCGTCCACTCTATCTTATCCATAATCTATTCACAGGGTCAGCAGTCAGCTTGCAACATGTCTGATCAAAGTGACAGCCAAAATGTGTCTGAGCAGCAAGTTGTGATGAGTGAGGGCAGTAGCCCCTCAAGCTCTTCTGACGATGGCAGCAGGAGCACCCCCAACAATCTGCCCAAGGCTGCCACACGTCAAAGGAATAAGAGAACGTCTGATTCTGAGGATGAAGACTATGTGGCAGAGGAAGAGGCCACATCAAAGAGAGCTGAACCAGCTCAAGGAACCAAGCCAGGGTTGAAGATCGAAAGGCCAGCAGACAGGCAACCCATGTCAAAGGCTAGGGCTTCAACTATGAAGCCTGCTCCCACTGAGCCCATTGCTGCTGAGGGCAAGAAGAGAAAAGAAAGAGTAAAGAAGACTGTAGCCAGAGTGCTTGGGAAGGCCCCCATCATGGTCGATGAGGAGGAAGAAGAAGAAGAAGAGGTTGCTTCACCAGCACCCAAGGCAGCCAAACTCATGGGAGATGCTATAAGGTCAAGAACAGCTGCATCAAAGCCCAAGGAAGCACCTAAGGCTGCATCTAAGCCTAAGAGTGCACCCAAGCGAAACACACGAAGCATCCCAGCTGTAGAAAAGAACAAGGCCCCAATGCCTGAAGCAATCGAAGAAGAGGAAGAGAGTGTCCTCAGGAAGCTCAAGCCCAAGATCCCAGACCACAACGATGCTCATCCTGTGGCTGAGGGTATGAAGCTCAGGAGGGATTCAGGGCTGAGGAAATGGAGAGAAGCAGATCCGTATGCTTCTAGGAGAAGGACTGCCGTGGATTACAGATTCCATACCAAGGAGCAACAGGATTTCTATGAGACTGTTTTGCTTGACAAGAAGCCAATCGTTTGTGACATGAGATGGGTCGACTGGACCTACATCAAGGACAATGAAGAGCACTACCCCGGTGTATTTGATAGCTTTAGTGCATGTGGAGTTGCAGACTTTGTTGGGCAGAAGCTCACAAAGTGGAACGAGGAGCTGATCATGCAATTCTACTCCACAGCACACTTTTATCCGGATGGCAGGATCACATGGATGTCTGAGGGTACAAGGTACCAATCCACTGTGGAAGAATGGGCGAAGTTGATCAATGCCCCAGAGGAGCAAGCTGATGACTTGGACATCTATGCCAAGAAAAAGATGGATCACAACTCCATGTCCAACATGTACAAGGAGATCCCAAATGAAGCGCTTGACACGTTCAAGTTTGGCTCCGTGCACTATCTGCTCTCAGGACTGCCTACGATCAACTGGATCCTTAGGCACACCCTTCTACCCAAATCAGGAGATCACAAGATGATCAGAGGTCACGCGATCAACTTGCTTCATGTATTTGACGTGCCTTGGAAATTCAAAGTCATGAGTCTCATTGTGGACACAACCAAGAGGACAGCTGCAGACCAGAAGAGGAGTTGTGGGTATGCCCCACAGATTCAGGAGCTCATCAACTCCAAGATGGGCACGGGCGTGTATTTATTGGATAAGGAACACCTGCCCATCCATCCAGATTTTGAGGATAACCAAGTGGTTATGACTGAAAATGAACCCTCATCTGCACATGCACAAGCTCAGAAGGAGAAGGCAAGGAAGGAAAAAGCTGCCAGGATGCCTACTCAAGCAGAGGCATCTGATTACTTCTTGAAGACCAAACAAGAGCAGCTCGGTTACCTGATAGCGTCCACCCTGCGTATTGAGCAAGGACTTGCCACCCTGACTCAGAACCAGGCGAGCCTAGAGAGGATCATGGAACAGAGATTCTATGACATGGACATCAAGGTGACAGAAATACAGACCGCCGTGGAGCAGCTTCAGGAGGACATGAATGAGAGGAGAGGCAGGACCACAACTGATGCTTTTGCCAGGGTGCCACGAGGTCCGAGGTCGTCTGCACTGCCAGTTGCTGACACTAGAGCTACAACGTCTGCATCAGCTACAGCCTCCGTTCCACCAGCTCCAGCATCCACTTCAGCCTTGACTCCGACCACTTCTACTGAAGGGTTCGTCCTTGGCGTGCCCCGGACTCCACCACCACCTAAAGATCAAGCCTGAGCATCGACTTAGCACTATGCATTTTCTAGGAACTTTTTGGTAACTTGTTGCCAAAGGGGGAGAAGATGTATAGATCATAGGCTTCGAGAGAGAGAGTGTTGCTTTTCTCTCTTGCTTTATTTGGTGGTTTTTTGAACTTTGTTTGCTTGTGTGTGAGATACTATGTCATTATTTGTGAGACATCGATGATCAAGTGTTTGATCATAAGCTACACTTAATGTTTGCTTAATGCTTGCTTAAATATTATCATTCTATCTATCGTTTGTGATCATTCACTATTCTTGGTGATGAGTGCATGTATTTCAATCTTATCATTTTTGAGCGCTCCACCAAGATGTATGTGACATGGAAGAGTAACCCATGATTCTAACTCCATGTGCATTTGTAGTCCAAAGCAAATTTTAAATATGCACAAATTTAGGGGGAGCTCTTATTTGTCACATACTTCTCAAAGCGACGATATATTTCATGCTTATTATCATTTGTCGAAGCTTTGATCTATATGTTGTCATCAATTACCAAAAAGGGGGAGATTGAAAGTGCAACTATCCCTAGGTGGTTTTGGTAATTCATAACAACATATAGCTCATTTAGCTAATGCTATTTCAAGATGATTATTTCAGGAAAGCTCAATGATTGGCATGGCATGGATGTGAAAGCGGAACCCTCAAAATACTAAGGACAAAGAATTGGCTCAAGCTCAAAAGTTCAAGACTCTTCATTTTATATTTTAGTGATCCAAGATCACATTGAGTCTTTAGGAAAAGCCAATACTATTAAGGAGGGATGAGGTGTTGCTTAATGAGCCTCTTGCTTTATGTGCTTAGTGATATGCTCCAAAATCCTCAACCACCTTTCCATATCCACAAATGACCTAAACCCTAAGCCAAACTCGGTCATACCGATTCTGTCAATCCGGCGCACCGAGTTTCACTTGTCATTTGCCACTGCCAAACCCTAGAAATTCGGTCCTACCGATAAGGTTCTCGGTCTCACCGAGATGGGCTTGCAAACTCTCTGTTTCCCTTTCGTAACTTTTCGGTCTCACCGAAAGAGCGAATCGGTCCCACCGAGAATGCAAGGTAAACTCTACGTTTCCTTCTTGTAACGTTTCGGTCTCACCGAAAGAGCAAGTCGGTCCCACCGAGTTTGCATGACCAACTCTCTGGTTAGCTAATTGACAAACTCAGTCTCACCGAGTTTGTGCGATCGGTCTCACCGAGATTACGTTATGCCCAAACCCTAACTGAATCGGTCCTACCGAGTTGCATCTCAGTCCCACCGAAATTCCTAACGGTCACTAGGTTTACTATTTCGGTCAGACCGAGTTTTCTGATTCGATCCCACCGAGATTGGTAGATTGTGTGTAACGGTTGGATTTTGTGTGGAGGCTATATATACCCCTCCACCACCTCTTCATTCGAAGAGAGAGCCATCAGAACACATACATCATTCCTACTCATATGTTCTGAGAAAGAACCACCTACTCATGTGTTGAGACCAAGATATTCCATTCCTACCATATGAATCTTGATCTCTAGCCTTCCCCAAGTTGCTTTCCACTCAAATCTTCTTTCCACCAGATCCAAATCCTATGAGAGAGAGTTGAGTGTTGGGGAGACTATCAGTTGAAGTACAAGAGCAAGGAGTTCATCATCACCACACCATTTGTTACTTCTTGGAGAGTGGTGTCTCCTATTTTGGCTAGGTGTCACTTGGGAGCCTCCGACAAAATTGTGGAGTTGAACCAAGGAGTTTGTAAGGGCAAGTAGATCGCCTACTTCGTGAAGATCTACCGCTAGTGAGGCAAGTCCTTCGTGGGCGATGGCCATGGTGGAATAGACAAGGTTGCTTCTTCGTGGACCCTTCGTGGGTGGAGCCCTCCGTGGACTCGCGCAACCGTTACCCTCCGTGGGTTGATGTCTCCATCAACGTGAATGTAGGATAGCACCACCTATCCGAACCACGGGAAAACATCCGTGTCTCCAATTGCGTTTGAATCCTCCAAACCCTTACCTTTACATTCTTGCAAGTTGCATGCTTTACTTTCCGCTGCCAGTAAACTCTTTGCATGCCTGCTTGAATTGTGTGATGATTGCTTGACTTGCTCTAAGATAGCTAAAATCTGCCAAGAACTAAAATTGGGAAAAGGCTAAGTTTTTAATTGGTCAAGTAGTCTAATCACCCCCCCCCTCTAGACATACTTTCGATCCTACATATACTCCTGCGTTGCATTTCCAGGGAGCAAGGAAAGGAACCACTGGAGGACATACACGACGGAGACTGCGGGCACCACTCATCATCGCAGACCCTCGTCGGCAAGGCGTTCCGCAGTAGGTTTTATTGGCCTACCGCACTCAATGACGCCGTAGAGCTGGTGAAAGCTTGTGAGGCCTGCCAGTTCCACGCCAAGCAAATCCATCAGCCGGCCGGAGGCCTGCAGACTATACCCCTTTCATGGCCATTCGCAGTCTGGGGGCTGGACATCCTGGGCCCGTTTCCTCGGGCGCCAGGGGGCTACCGCTACCTCTACGTTGCCGTGGACAAGTTCACCAAGTGGGCTGAAGTTGAGGCCGTCCGCACCATCCCCGCGGGCTCCGCGGTCAAGTTCATAAGGGGCATTGTGAGACGGTTCGGGGTGCCGAACTGCATCATCACAGACAACGGTTCACAGTTCACCAGTAACCTCTTCAACACATACTGTGCTAACCTTGGAACGCAGATATGCTATGCTTCAGTGGCGCACCCTCGAAACAACGGCCAGGCCGAACGAGCCAACGCAGAGGTCCTGAGAGGCCTGAAGACCAGGACGTTCAAGAAGAAGCTGGAGGCCTGCGGCCGAGGTTGGCACGACGAGCTTCAATCCATGCTATGGTCCATCCGCACCACCGCGACCAGGCCGACTGGAGAGACCCCATTCTTCCTGGTCTATGGAGCTGAGGCAGTCCTCCCTCACGAGGTCAGACGTCGCTCCACGCGGGTCCTGGTGTTCGGCGAGGCGCAGCAGGACACCATGCGGGGGACGGACCTCGTGTTGGGGGAGGAACGACGACGGGAAGCCGCGCTGCGAGCGGCAAGGTATCAGCAGGCGCTGCAGCGATATCACTGCAGCAACATCCGCCTTAGGACTCTCGAGGTAGGAGACCTCGTGCTCAGGCGGGTTCTCTCCAGGGAGGGGTTGCACAAGCTCTCTCCCATGTGGGAGGGCCCGTTCAAGGTTGTTCATGTTTCCAGGCCCGGCTCCGCGCACTTGGAGACTCAGGAGGGAGTGCCAATCCAGAATGCGTGGAAGATCCAGCACCTCCGGAGTTTCTACCCTTGAAAAGGCCCAGAGCCTGTGAAGCAAGGCGAGTGCCTGTGAAGCGATCGTGTTTTGGAAAGGCCCGGAGCCTGTGAAGCAAGGCGAGTGCCTGTGAAGATCATCTCTTTTGGAAAGGCCCAGAGCCTGTGAAGCAAGGAGAGTGCCTGTGAAGCTATCGCGTTTTGGAAAGGCCCAGAGCCTGTGAAGCAAGGCGAGTGCCTGTGAAGATCATCTCTTTTGGAAATGCCCAGAGCCTGTGAAGCAAGGCGAGTGCCTGTGAATATCATCTCTTTTGGAAAGGCCCGGAGCTTGTGAAGCAAGGCGAGTGCCTGTGAAGATTATCTCTTTTGGAAAGGCCCGGAGCCTGTGAAGCAAGGAGAGTGCCTGTGAAGCCCTCGCGCTCAAGGAAAAGGCCCAGAGCCTGTGAAGCAAGGCCAACGCCTGTGAAGCTCGCCGCCCCGTGACACTCTCACGTAATAATGAGTGGGGTTGTACACGCCCCGGAGTCTCAGGAGCGCCGGCCTCAGGCCCTGGGGCTCCCTCCCATGCCCAGTGGCAGCACTTAGCTCCGCACTGGTGAGAAGACGTCGAAGACTAGATTAGGTGCCGGACGCGGCTTTTCCATTTGCTTTCCGCAGTTGACGTGTTTGTTTGCATTTGGAGTCTTATTAAAGTTGTTGCTGTTGCTGATTTATGGTTCGTCGATTTTCGCCCCTCGCTTTGGTTTCTCCCGTGAACAACCTCGCGAGGGATGGTGCTCAGCCGCCCTCGCGACGGTTTCTGCCCTAGCCACAGGAGGGTTTCACGGTCCTGGCGCATTACAGGAGCACCCCTCCTAGTCCGTGCCCCTCGGGTACCACGACGCGCACACAGGGCCTGGGTCGGTCGCCCCACTCCCCGGCAGGGGTCGAAAGCTATCTACGCACAGGCGGAAAAACAGGAAGTACAAAAATGAGATCAAGGTAATAGCTGAAGCGGCAACTTTTCCCAACACGCCCTAAGGGGGCTCCATGCATCTGTTCTGTTTTACACAGGGAACAAAAGAGAAAGGAAAAAGACGAGCCGGGCGCCGCCCCTCCCGCATCGGCCCACGGCGGCGGCACAGGCTGCCTCAGGGCCTCAGGCGGGCCCCATCTCGCGCTGCGCCGGGGCACGACGGCGGGCAGACGAACCACCACCTCCCAGGCAAACCCGACGACGCGGGGAGGACTGCTGCCACCACTGGAGGAGTCGCTTGAGGAAGAGCTGATGAAGCTGGGGGAGTCGCTGATGCCGCCGCCCGCTCGGGCGTTATCTCCCCCATCACCATCGGAGCGGGGCCCGCGGACGTGGTCATCGTCCTTAGGGCAGCACCCCGCGCGGCGACCATCTTCCCCAAACACCCTCATGTAGAGGGTGGCGTCGCCATCGAACCTGAAGTGCAGAGTGCACCGACGCTCCAGGCCGCGAGCGCGGGCGAACGCCTGCCAGCCGCGAGTAAAGGCCAAGCCCCCACTGGCGGAGACCTCCAGCGCGACGCACGAGGACCTACTGCAGCAGCCCTCCGCCTGGAGCCAGAGGCCACCAGGAGCACCGGCCGGGAGTTCGCCAAGGAGGAAGCGAGGGAGCGGGAGCCGGGTGCGAGCCGGCTCCGCCGACCAAACGACGAATTCCGGCGGCGCCTGCATGGCGCGGAAGCGTGGCCCGGGGGAGCGCGCAACCCAGGCGCGCCCTCCGGCCACGGCGGCTGGCCAGACGCCGCGCTGGGAGCCCCCCCCCCCCATGGCCGCTGGAAGCTGCCGGGGCGACCACCGGGTGCTTCCGAGGGCTCCCGCGACCACACCTGGGTGGGGTAGAGGCAGGATCGACCTGGAGGGCCTTCCCCTTCTCTGTGGCCGAGTACCTCCTCGACGGAGCCATCACACCAAGACAGAGCAAGAACTAAGGCGAAGGAGAGAGCAAGAGGAGATGGGCTGGACGGGCACGAGCGGTGCCGTACTTATAGCCGGCGAAGGCCAACCGCCGGTCTCCACGATCATAGGTAATCATAACACGTTCTGCATGCAGGGACTTGTCCAACTCGCACGATCACCAAGGCGTCGTGGGGAAGCGGAGGCGCCACGTCCGATCAACCGCCACGCGGCGTCCGAGGCCGCAGGCTGGTAGGGCCCGCGGCGCTTCGCCCTTGCCCTCTCTCCTCTCGGCACGGCCAAGTCCATGCGCGCCTTGGGCCAGGGGGCTACTGTCGGCATTCTGGGAACGGGGGTCCCCAGACTTGCTTGCCTACGGGCTGCGGCGTGGCTCAAGTGGGGGCCCAGCGCGGCCCGTCTTCATCAACACGAGGCTCAAGACCCTCGCGAGGGGCCAAGCCTCGCGAGGCGGACGACACGGCGCATCCTCAGGCACAACCTCGTCAGGCTGGCTCGCGAGGAGGCGGAGAGTTCAAGGCGGGGTACCTCGTGAGGTGCCCATGACGTAAGCCATGATGACACGGGGCACCAGGCGGGTGCCAGCGCGCGCAGCGTCCCTCTTTCCTCTTTGGTGCAAAGGGGGCAAGCTGATCCGTGGAGTACCGAGGCATCAGGCAAAGGTTGCCACTTCGGTGCAACGAGACCAAGGCCAGAAGGACTATGAGATGGAGGTCACCATGGAGCCCAGCGCGGCGTCATCACCAGAGCCTTTGGCAGGCGAAGACTGCTTTTGTCAGGATAGATGTACTCACTGTCCCCCTTCAAATTAGCCCGCCATTGTTGGATCCCTTCCCGCTGAATATTTGGGGAGAGGACCAGGGCCTCTATAAATAGGACTAGCCACCCACATAGCAAGGGGTTCGGTTCGGTTCGGGTCGGGTCGGTTCGTTCGGTTCGCAAGTAGAGAGAGAGAGAGATAGAGAAAGAGAGAAAGGTGACTGAACTCTTCATAGCAGTTCATCACCACAGCCAAGAACAGACCCTCGCGAGGTTGTTATTCCTTGTATTGTTCATCCACACCAGCCCAAGGAGGCAATCCATCCACCACACACTGGAGTAGGGTATTACACCACATCGGTGGCCCGAACCAGTATAAATCTTGTGTCTTTCGTGTAGCTCTTTTAGTAGTTTAGATCCCATCGAGACGGAGAGGTTGAAGGCGAGATTTCCGCGTGCACCCTAGTGTTCGAACCTTAAGGGTCTGCCGGAACCTGAAATCCGACAATGACAAATGATGTCCGCAGTCTCCGCCATGTATATCTTCCAGTAGCTCCTTCCCTTGCTCCCTGGAGATGCAGCGCAGGGATACATCGTTTGGTCGCTTCCGATAGAGCTCTCCGTCTCTGATGTAGTATGTCGTGGCCTGGCGTGCCACTCGCTCCGCCTCCTCCTCCTTCTCCGGCAAGGTCCCTTGCGTCAGGTAGCTCCGGAGCTCCGTGATCCAACATCCCTCCTAAGGTTCCATCATCAGGAGCAGGCGCGCTCCTGAGGCTGGGCCACGGTTCGGAGCTCCGGAGGCAGGTGGCTGGGGAGCTCCTCCAAGGGCTGAGCTGCATTTGACAATGATGGCAGAGCTGAGGGCTTGAAGAGCCACTCCTCGAAGACGTCGGGCTCCTGGTGTAACCGTCTCGACGCGCGTTTGGAGATATCGTCGGCCTCCTGATTGGTACCACGGGGCACATGCTGCAACTCCAACCCCCAGAATTGCTTCTCCATCCTGCGGACCTCCACAAGGTAGGCCTCCATGTGTTCATCCTTCGACTCATACACCTTATTGGAGAAGTTGACAAGGATCTGCGAATCGCCCATGATGGTGAGGCGTTTTACTCCCAGGGCGGCCGCGGCCTTCAAGCCTGCTATTAAACCTTCATACTCCGCTATGTTGTTGGAGACCTTTTCGCCTTGCTGGAAACAGAGTTGCATGGCGTAATAGAGCTTGTCCTGTGTGGGTGATATGAGCACCGCCCCAACTCCAGCGCCGTGCCTGGAGAACGCCCCATCGAAGTACATGACCCAGCCTTCTGGCGCTTCGCTTCCCGGGGACAGGGACCGATCTTCATCAGCCTTGAGGCCTGGCGCCTCCGTCCACTCTGCCACAAAATCCGCCAACGCTGCTTCCTTGATGACCCTGGTCATGCTGAATCCGAGCTGAAATGCTTGCAGTTCTATGTTCCACTCGGCAACCCTTCCAGCTGAATTAGGGCTCCTGAGCACTCTCTCCAGGGGGTACGACGAGACGACCTTGATGGGGTGACCCTGAAAATAGTGCCGCAGCTTGCGCGAAGCCACCAGTAGCGCGAGGAGGAGTTTCTGAGGCATGGGGTACCGTGCTCTTGCATCCCGCAGCACCATGCTGACGAAGTACACTGGATGCTCAACGAGACGGAGTGCATCAGTGCTAGTGGCTCCTTTCGGAGACCGTGGCGCCTCTTGAGGCAATGAGGCCTCCTGAGACTGGCCATCTGGAAGAGGGGCCTCTTCCGCCTCCGGTGCACCCTTCTACGGCGGCTGATCCTCCTCGGCCGAAGTGGTGGTTTCTGTAGGCCCTCCTTGTCCCTGTTCTACCTTGTCCTGGGCTGCTGCTGTGGTTTTGATTCGGCGCTCCTCTCTGACTGCCACCAAGGCCGCGCTGGCGTAGTAAGGAGTGGCGGCGAGGTAAAGCACCAGGGGCTCCGGAGGGCGTGGGGACACCATGACCGGCGGACTAGTCAAATATCTCTTGAGGTCCTGGAACGCCTTGTCGGCCTCTTCAGTCCACTCGAAGGGCCCCTTTTCTTCATTAGCTGGAAGAAAGGCAAGGCTCGCTCCCCCAACTTGGAGATGAAGCGCCCTAGCGCGGTCACGTGCCCCGTGAGCTTTTTTTTCTCTAAGGGTCTTTGGCGGGCTCATGTCTTCCACTGCCTTGATCTTCTCTAGGTTAGCCTTGATGCCTCGGTGGGACACGAGGAAACCCAAGAGCTTGCCCGAGGGGACTCCGAACACACACTTCTCTGGGTTGAGCCGAAGGTTCACTGCGTTGAGGCTCACGAAGGTTTCCTCCAAGTCCTATATCAGGGTCCCGGCCTCCCGAGACTTTACTACGATGTCATCTACGAAAGCTTCAACATTCTTCCCGAGCTGCGGGCCCAAGGTGATGTGCATCAGCCGCTGAAAGGTCGCCCCTGCGTTACGCAGACCGAATGGCATGCACGTGAAGCAGTATACCCCACATGGGGTTAGGAATGCTGTCTTCTGGACGTCTTCTATCGCCATCTTGATCTGGTGATATCCAGAGATGGCATCCAGGAAGCATAACAGATCGCATTCCGCAGTGGAATCGATGATCTGGTCAATGTGGGGGAGCGGGAATAGATCTTGCGGGCATGCTTTGTTGAGGTTGGTGAAGTCAACACACATACGCTCCTTCCCTCCTTTCTTTGGCACAACGACAGGGTTGGCCAACCAATCTGGGTATCGGACATCGCGGATGACCCCAGCGGCCTACAATTTGCGGGTCTCCTGGATGATGAAGGTCTGCTTTTCTGTGGACTGCCGCCTGGCCTTCTGCTTCACACGGCGCACGTTGGGGCATACGTTGAGGTGATGCTCGGTTATGCTCCTGGGGATCCCTGCCAACTGGTCCGGCTCCCAAGCGAATACCTTCTTGTTTGCACGCAGGAACCTGACCAGGGCCTCCTCCTGCTCGGGTTTGAGGTGGGCGCCTATGGTGAAAGTGGCGTTGGTGGACCCGTCCTCATCGACGGGTATCTGCTTGGTTTCTGCCTTGTCTTGGGTGAATAATTGCTTCTTCTTGGCGGGAGCAGCCCCCTTGGCCTCGGGGGGCTCCAAGTCGGCGGGCCGTGCCGACGCCGCCGTCTTGTAGGCGAGCTTGAGCGCCCGCAGCGCGTCCCCGGTGTCCCCATGCACAGTGACGGCACCGTTGCTCCCAGGCATCTTCATGAGGTTGAACGCCGGGTGCGTCACGGCCATAAATTGGGCCAGCGCTGGGTAGCCGAGGATGGCGTTGTAGGGGAGGCCGATGGGGGCGATGTCGAAGTCGACCAGCTCTGTGCGGAAGTTGTCATAGGTGCCGAAGGTCACCGGGAGCCGGATCTGCCCCAAGGAACTAGACGGCTTGCTCCCGACGCCTGAGAAGGGCCGGCTGGGTTGCAGCCGTTCCAGGGGTATGCAGAGGAGGTTGAAGGCCTCGACCGAGAGCACGCTGAGGCCCGCACCGCCATCAACGAGGGTTTTGGTGACGGCCACCTGGCAGATGGTGGGAGTGCACAACATGGGGAGCGCACCCGAGCAGGCCGAGTTGGAGGGGTGGTCCTCTGAACTGAAGGTCAGGCCGGCCTCGGGCGCTGTCCGATCCGGGGGAGCCCCCTGCCGCGTGGAAGCGGCGCTGACCCGGCGGATGAACGGCTTGACGTGGTGACTTGTGGGCGGTGCCGGCGAGCCGCCCAGGAGGGCCGCGATGACCGGGGGTGTTGGTGTAGTGCAATGGGATGTCGTAGGGGAGCCCCCTGCGGCGCGGGCGAGCTCGGCGACGCGGTCGAACCATTTCCCATAGACGTCGTCGGCGGGGCGGCAGCGCAGGATCTCGTTTGCCGTGAGGAGCGCAGCTCGAGCCTCAATGGGTGCACGGAGCGTGCGGGACGAAGATACAGCTGGTGCGAGCGACGGAGTAGCGGTGCGGCCGTCTTGCCGCACGGACGGGTGCTGGGACGACACTTGCTGCTCGCCCCCCGCCGGGCTAGTGGCGGCGTTGACGGCGGGCGATGGAGAACGACGAGGACATCCACCGACGGGCGCCGTCCGGGCCACGCGAGAGGCGATGCCGGCCCGGCGCTCGGCACGGGCCCGACGAGCGTCGGACATGGATGCGACGGTCAGAGGAGAACGGAGCGGTGGACGACGAATTCCGGCACACCCCTACCTGGCGCGCCAAATGTCGGATTTCGGGTTCTGGCATACCCTTAAGGTTCGAACACTGGGGTGCGCGCGGAGATTACGCCTTGTACCTCCCCGCCTCTCAAAGATCTACACTACTCAAAGAACTGCACAAGGGACACAAGATTTATACTGGTTCGGGCCACCGTTGTGGTGTAATACCCTACTCCAGTGTGTGGTTGGTGGATTGACTCCTGGGGCTGATGATGATGAACAATACAAGGAATAAAAGCCTCGCGAGGGTCTGTTCTTGATTGGGGCGATGAACTGCTAGGAGGAGTTCAGCCACCCCTCTCTTTCTCTCTCTCTCTCTCTCTTACTCTTACTAGCCAACCGAACCAAAAGCTCGAACCCCCTGCTACGTGGGCGGCTGGCCCTATTTATAGAGGCCCTGGTCCTCTTCCCAAATATCGAGTGGGAAGGGAGCCAAAAATGGCGGGCTAATTTGAAGGGGGACAGCAAGTATCAACTACCCTGACAAAAGCACTCTTCGCCTGCGCAAAGCTCTGGTGATGACGCCGTCTTGGGCTCCATGGTGACCTCTGTCTCGTAGTCCTCCTGGTCTTGGTCTCGTTGCACCGAAATGGCAAACTTTGCCTGATGCCTCGGTACTCCGCGGCTGCACTTGCCCCCTTTGCACCAAAGAGGAAAGAAGGACGCTGCACGCGCTGGCGCCCGCCTGGCGCCCTGAGTCGTCATGGCTTGCGTCATGGGCACCTCGCGAGGTACCCCGCCTTGATCTCTCCGCCTCCTCGCAAGCTAGCCTGACGAGGCCGTGCCTGAGGAAGCTCCGTGTCGTCCACCTCACGAGGCTTGGCCCCTCGCGAGGGTCTTGAGTCTTGTGTTGATGAAGACGGGCCATGCTGGGCCTCCTTCGAGCCACGCCGCAGGCCGCAGGCAGGCAATTCTGGGGACCCCCATTCCCAGAACGCCGACAGCCAGGCACCATGCTGTGCTGATGAAGATGAAGACGGTCCTCAAGGAAGCCCCTGGACCCCAAAGCCTCCCGAGGCTCAGGGCCCCGGTGGCTCATGAGGAGTAGCCCCTTTGACTCATACCTTCAGTTGCCCCAACTCTCCATCATCAACAGAACCAGGTGACATTTTCCAAATTCATTCAGCTGGGAGCGCCCCCAGGGCTGCTTCATTCCCAGGACGCGTGGGTCCGTCCCTGTGGCATGTATCCCCTTTTTATGTCTTTATCTTACCTGCTTGCTGGGGGCACCCCTCGGGCTGCATCATCCCCAAGCCACTCGGGTCGGACCCAGTGGCACGTATCGTTATGCATTTACCTGAGCTAGGTTTCCTTTAATGCTTAATCTATCTATGACTATCACCTGCTTGATTGTCTCCCATCGTGGGAGCCGTGCGCCGGTCGTCTTTCTTTAGGACCCTTCACATGAGAGGATTAGGCACAACGTCCATGCTCGGGCCTGTCCCTGCAGCATCGATAAATCCAGCGACCGACCTCTGTCTGGTGGGCCGGCCCCGTTCACGTCACCTCCTGGGGCTGTTGGTGCTTGGCCTTCTCACGCGATGACGTTAGGAGATTCGTTCAACGCAAGTTGTCTAACCACCTCACAGGACCAATACAGCGAACAAGAACCAAGACCAGGTGCAACCCGCCTTGAGGTAGGGCTTCGTGAGTCCCTCGCGGGCTCACGAGTGCCCAGACACACCCCGTCTAGCCCTGTCCTACAAGCCACGCGTCAGGGCGGGGCTGTACCTGCCTCGGGGGCTCTCCGCAGTAGGGAGTCCCCTCTCAGGCGCCAGAAGCGAATCAGCATTCACCACGGCGACCGGTGCCCTTGCTCACGCTAACTTGCAGGAACTTCCTGAGGGCCACAGCAAGCGGTACTGCGGACTCTCCCTCTTCTCTCATGCGATTCGCTTGCGCTTTAAAAGGGGGGCTCCTGAGCATCGCGCCTCAGGAGCTCTTACTGGCTCTCCAAACCTCATCCCCTGGCCTTGACCATCGCACGCGACCTGGCATACCAGCGGTGGTTGTGCTCGCTCGAGGGCCGGGAGCTGAGGACATAGAGCACCAAGTATAACATGGAGGGGAGGGGAGGACTGCACGGGCCTGACCAAGCTACACTACAGTGGCCGGCGCACGAGTCCGGCATGACTCGAGGAGCCGACCCCGGACAGCCAAGATAAGTTCTCGCTCTGGATCCACTAGTCGCTACGGCATGAGACCCTCGCTCACTCCCTTCGCTGCCCTGTTGCGGCAATGTTCTCTTCCTTTTCCATCCTAACACAGCTGCTTGCGCGCTAAAGGGGACCTCTTGAGCAACGCGCCTCAGGAGCTCTTACTGGACCTCGGGCTGCTCACCTCCTGGCCTTGACCACGGCACGCGACCTGCCATACCAGCGACAGCTGCAGCCTGCCTAGGGACCGGGACCTGCCAGCGTAGAGCAGCAAGCTGCCGCAGGATTGAAAAGGGGAGGCCGAGTGTCACACCCTGATTTTCATGCCACAACACTTAAGCTAATAAATCATGATAAAATGTGGTTTGACAAAAACTTTTGAGTGTTTTAGACCTTGCCTTGTTTGGATTTTGTCTGTTGTTTGCAAGTGCTCTAAAAATCAAATAAATCCTCCAACTCCTATACTTCATCTCCTTGCTCCAAACTCTTGAACCAATGATCATGCCACGTGTATAGGACATAAAAATAATTTCTTACAAAAATAATTTGGCCAAATAGTATTTTCCAAAAAATTAGTTTTCCAAAAACCCCTGAATTGACGTTTGCACTGCAAGTACTTAATTAAGGGCAGTAAAAATCTTTATAAAAAATATTCTTGACTCCTATTAGATATAGGATACCCAGAAACCACAAAAATATAATTTTAAATGTTATTTTCCTATTTTATTTAAAGGCTTTTTCTTAAGGCCAAAAATGGTCTTTAATAGGTTAAAATTATTTTAAAGCTTTAAAAATATTTGAGAAAAATTAGGGAGACTCAATGGACATATATTTTCCATATATAAGAGTTTCAACACATGGTCATGATCAAAATATTGGACAAACCCTCCCAAAACCATTTCTGCTCATTTCAAGGATTTTAAATATTTCTACAAGAAATATTTTCATAAAAATCCAAGAAAATTCTAGCATGTCACATATGACATGTTTGATGATCTTGCCAAGTATCATATCATGGAGAATAGTATAACCCCATGAAATCCCCTCAAAACCATTTCTACCCATTTCAAGGATTTGAAATATTTCTACAGGAAATATTTTCATAAAAATCCAGGAAAGTTCTAGCAAGTCACATATGCATAATGTGATGATTTTGCAAAGTTTCATATCAATAAAAAGAAGTTTGTTTCACAAAAGTGCCCCAAAACCCTTCCTATCCAAAACCAAATTTGAACAACTCTACATTGCCAAGTGTGTCCTTTTGATCTGAATTTTTGTGGACATGTTCAAATCCCCAAATGATGACACTACACCAAGTGGTGCATCAAGGAGAATAGTTTTGGATGACTAAATCTTGAAAAACCCATTTCTGTTGATTTCTAGGGTTTACAAAAGTTGCACTGGCAACTTTGCCCAAATGAGCTCAAATTTTGTATAACATCCTATTTCTAGGTTCCATTCCATCCTTTTAAATATCATGGCAAGTGGGATTAGTTTTCTTGCCCAAACCAACAACAAACACCTTCTGCCATTTTCCCAAAATCATCATTTTGACCTCTTCCACTAATCTCCTTGAGCTCAACTTTTTACCACAGAGCCTCCTAGACCTCTTCTACCTCCAGTAGCAATGGCTGCATCTCAGATCAATAATTGAGGGGTGAAACCACCTCTTTTACCCCTCTGGACAGCCCTTGCACCCATCTTCCTCACCTCCCTCCTCACTCCAGTGGCCACCCAAGGCATCCAAGGCTTTCCCCACATTATTTGCTCCTCCCTAGAGCTACCAGACATGCTTGGTCATGCCCACTTTGCCAAAAAATGGCATGTCAGCCATTTGCACGCTCTGGAGTGCGCTACAGTGCGCTCCCGCACTATAGCCGCCCCCTGCCAACCACCTCCAGCCACCTCGACTCTCCCCCTCACGCCAGCCGATGCTCCTCGACATCCGCAGCATGCTACGCCTCTGTCCCCCTCCTCCTTCTCCCTCCTGCTGCCCTTGCTCGCATGCGCGCGGGCCGCCCGAGAGCTCCAATGAGCGGCCTCACACGCGTGGCGCCTCTGGCCCCTCCTGCTTCCTCTCTCTTCTCTCCCTCGCTCTGGACCGAACCCATGAGCACCCCAGACATGCCCACGCGCGCCCCCGTGACCCACAGCAACGGCAACAACCTCGCCGGCGCACGGGTCTACGGTGAGCCGTAGCTCGCCTACTTAAAGGCCTCCCCGAGCCATACTTTTCCTCCTGCTCGCTCTCTCCCACTCCAAATCGTCCACCCGCACCACCAGTTCATGCCCAGAGACGCCCGAGCTCGAGATCGAGCTCGAGCCCCGCCGCCTCGGGTCGCCGTCGATCCAGGGGTATAGGCCTCCTCCGCCTCCCCTTTCTCTCGATCTGGAGCTAGAAGACTCCACTAACTCGTTCCTCTTCTTGCACCGCTTCGATTTCAGCCCGGAGTGAGCTATCCATCCACCTCCCGAAGACTTGCCGCCGGCTTCTTGGTCGCCCGCGAACCACTGCTCCACGACAACCGTCACCACCTCCACCCGAAGAACGCTTCGACGCTGAACACGTCGGTGCGACCTGTTCGCCTCGCCGTGCCCGCAATCACCGCCGGTGAGCTCGCCGTCCCCTCTGGACGGAGGTTGACAACGATGGCCATGGGGCCCGTCGGTCAGCCTCACATTCTGATAGGGGGCCCTACCTGTCAGGTTTAAAACTCCACCGCGCGCCTGCTC
This sequence comes from Triticum monococcum, assembly GCA_034509565.1. NCBI lineage: Eukaryota > Viridiplantae > Streptophyta > Magnoliopsida > Poales > Poaceae > Triticum > Triticum monococcum. The sequence continues at coordinate 579,849,534 of CM067847.1, forward strand.
GCTCGCGTAAGCGAAGGCGGGCCGCGCTACTCCCGCGTTTCCATGGCGAAAGCGCCCTCGCGAGGAGCCATCTTCGACGTCACCCCCCTGTCGCCAGCGCAGCTGAGCCGCTGGGCCGGCCCACTGCTATCTCCCGCCCGGTGCGCAGGATAAGGGTAATACCCCTTTTTCTCTTTTCTTTTCCAGATAAAATTGTAAAATGTCCCAAATATTCAAATGAACTCCAAATCTAGTGATTCAAATTTCTAGTGACTCGATAAATCATTCCCTACCTCATAGAGGAGCTTGCACATTTTTCCAGAGAAGTTTCCTTCACACTTATTTAGTAAATCCCAATTTTCTTAATTTTGTGATAAACTTTAGAAAATCACAGAGGGCTCAAATTTGATCTAAACTTAGCTTATGAACATTTTTATTAATACTTTTTGTCCCACATAAAATAATGAGCCAGTTCTTCATATTTGTCAACTTTGCAAATTCATAGGAAATTCATTTGAACTCGAAATCCAGTGAAACCAACTCCAGATGCTTCTAAAATCATGATTTGTTAAATGGGTGCCTTTTCTCATTTTTCAAAAATATGTTTCTGTACACTTCTTGCAAATCGATAAACCCCTTGATTCCATCATATCAAAATGTTTAGAAATGTCCACTGGCCCAATTCCAATGAAACCACTCTGGTTATTTTTCATATAACCATAGATGTCCTAGAAAAGTCAAATCAATATTTTTAGAGCAATTTTATTTTCTGCCTTGTTGTGTTGCTTATTATGGTCGCTTTCGACGATAGTTGACGAAGTAGACGAAATGCTCGGAGTTGGACCAGAGATATTTGAAGACATCGAAGACTTTGTAAAAACAGGCAAGCATGATATATTTTACATCATGATGGCATTTTCGTTGCTTGACTGAGTGCATGATATATTTTGAATGGCAACCTTGCTAGGCTTGCCTCCGTTGCATACTCCATTGATACTTGCATTGTTCATGACTCTACCCTTGCTTAGAGTTGTGTTGGTGGGTTGTAGAAATATTCTATAGTAAATGGCTACGCAAAGTGGGTCAGGGTTATGCATGGAAAGAAACAAGTGTGGTTTGACATACTTGCAAATAGCCTAGTGGGTGCCACTAATGCCCCTGGGAGATGATGATGAACTAGGTCACTACTTGGTGGAGAAGTAGTGTACCGAGGCTCGATAAAAGTGTTGTTTACAGAGATGGATTAGATTTAAGATTTGTCGACTGTCCCAACCTTACATGCGCAACCACTCTACCCTTGTATGGGAAAGGACATTATTGATTGCCTAGGCCGATACTAGCTTGGAGCCCGCATTACTAGTGACGGGAGAGTTGTTGGTGCGCTCTCTTGGGACGGGGTCGTGCCAGGTAGGGCGGCCATGACTGTTTTCACAGGGCACGGGATACACCATTGTGTCCCCTCTCGGATGTTACGATCTCGAGTGAGTCTCGTATGATGTACATCGTGAGGATACGGAACAACGAGTGGACTCCATGTTAGTGTCGTCTAGGGAAAGATAGTGATCGGGTGCTTACCCACGGTACTTGAGGTACCGCGGGTCATGGATGACACGGAAGTTCCCCGGATCTTGTGGGTAAAGTGTGCAACCTCTCCAGAGTGTAAAACTATTCGAATAGCCGTGTCCACGGTCAAGGACAGTTGGGTGGTGCTACTTAGACTACGTCCATATGTTTCTGACAAACAACACGGTTTGGTAAATCTATTGACGTGATTCGTGAGGAAGTCACGAAGAGCTTGAGCATGAGTTGTTCATAACTCTCTCTCGATGTTGATGTCTCTAACCTCCTGATACTTGTTGCAGACGCATTCATATCCTTGATAAATGTTGATCATACTTGCATGAGAAAAACTAGCTTTCCGCAGAAATGCCAAATTAGTAGTAGTGCCTTGCATAATTATTCTGTTATCACCCTTGGGATGCTTGCGAGTACATATAAAGTACTCATTGGCTTGCCACTGGTTATTTTATTGGCCAGGCATGAAAGAGCATGATATGAAGAAGAGTACTTCGGTGACGAACATGCGAGCTAGGATGCTTCCTAGTCAGAATGCCTGTAGGGTTAAGGCAGATGGCATGGGTCCAAGTTATCGACGAAGATTTCCGCTACGATGTTATACTCAAGACTTGACCATAATGGTCCTACTTGTGTAATACGGTATGTATGGATGTAAGACTCTTGTTATTCAGCTTCTGTGTGTTCAGTGAGCATTGATCTCTGGGATGATTGTACACGTGCATTCGGTGATCACGACTTATGAGTCGGGGTCCCCGCACCGAGCCTCGGCAGGATATGCGCACGCAAATCTTCATAATGAGGGCTATGTTGACAAAAGGAATTACAAATGCTTTACACGCCCCAACGGGGTTCATTTCTTAATTCCACGTAGGGAACAAAAGGGGAGTAATTCCTAGGAGTTCTATCTAAATGCACCAGATGTCGCTGACGCCATCATCAACAGTGGGCCATGTGAGGCCGGTGCCAACCCCATCTAGATCAACGACGATGGCGGCTGGACGCCGCAGCCCTGCTTCGGGCTCGGCGGGAGCTCGGGGGCACGTAGCTATCATCGCTCGTCTCTGGAGACTCCACGAGCTCAGGAGAGTCACTGGACCACCAGGAGTCACCGCTGTCGCTGGAGCAGCTGCGAGCGAAGCCTGCGGCAGGCCCAGCGCTTGCCGCGGCACCGTCCTGGCGACCTCCTTCGGGCAGCATTCCTGGCGGTGGCCTACTTCGTCAAAGACCTGAAAGAACAGCACGGAGGCACCATCGTACTCGAAGTGGATCACGAGGGCGCCCTCCGTGTGGCAGACTCGGGGAATCTCGCCCCAGCCTCCGGTCATGAAGATTGTCCCAGAGGTGACAGCCTCAATCTCCGCTCCGGTTGCCGGGGCGTCGCAGTCAGCGAGCTGCATCCAAAGCTCGAGAGGGCCCCTCGGCAGCATCTTGGCAGCGAAGAACTACGGGAGGCGAATCCAAGTGCTCGGGGGCATCGCCAGCCACAGCACGAACTCGCGCGAGGAGTCCGCAGCGTGGACCCCTAGGGCAATGGCATGCGTCTGTGCAGCGTAGCGGCCACAGCCCTAGCGCAGGCGGTGACGCTCGTCGCTCCTCCTTCCGGAGCCATCAGCGCAAGTACACAAGGGCAGCGGGTACCAAGGCGGCGGCCTTTCGTACAGAGGCCGCGACACCACCGGCCTTACTACCACCTCGCGGCGATGGGACCTTCTCTTCTTCGGCGGAAGCAGCTCTGGCTCGTTGAGGGGAGCCTTGCCCTTCTCCACGGTAGTGAACCTCCTCGACAATGCCATTGATAGCAGGAGCGGAGCAAGGAGAAGAAGCAGGAGAGGCAGAAGAAGAAATGGGCGACAGGGGCTCTGCCCCCTCCTCATTTATAGCAGGAGAAGGCCAACCAGCGCCCCCCACGATCACACATAATGATGGTTTTCCTTGCATGTCGCAGGGACTTGTCAAGTCGGGCAGTTTCCGAGTCAGTGTGGGGAAGTGGAGACACCAACGTCCAATCAACCGCCACGCATCGACCAAGGCTGCTAGCTATTGGGGCCTGCGGTGCTCCACACTTGACCTTTGGCTTCGCCTCAAAACCAAGTCCGAGCGCGCCTTGGGCCCGGGGGCTACTGTCGGCGTTCTGGGAACGGGGGTCCCCAGACTTGCCTGTCTGCAGCCCATGGCGTGGCTTTGCTAGCAGGCCTGTACAGCCCATCTTCTTCAACAAGGCATTCAAGACCCTTGCGAGGGGCCAAGCCTCGTGAGGCGGACGATGCAAGACCTCCTCAGGAGCAGCCTCGCCAGGCGGGCTTGTGAGGGGCGGAGAGATCAAGGCAAGGCAAACCTCGCGAGGTTCCCGTGACGTGAGCCATGACGATCGAGACCAGATGGGTGCCAGCGCGCGCAGCGTCCCTGTTTCCTCTTTGGTGCAAAGGGGCAAGCGCAGGTGCGGAGTACTAAGGCATCAAGCAAAGGTTTCCATATCGATGCAACGAGACCAAGACCAGCAGGATGGCAAGACGGAGGTCAGCATGGAGCCCAAGGCGGCGTCACCACTAGAGCCTTTTCCAGGTGAAGAGCACTTTTGTGAGGATAAGCTGTACTAGCTGTTCCCTTTCAAATTGGCCGTTGTTGGCTCCCTTCCCGCTCAATATTTGGGGAGAGGACCAGTGCCTCTATAAATAGGACTAGCCACCACTATAGTAGGGCGACCTCATCTGAGACTGGAGGGGCCTCATCTTAGACTAGAACTAGTTCATCCCCACAATCACATCCACCAAGCACAAGAACACCTCTCCTCAATAGGTTGTTCTTCCCCCTGTACTATTCATCCTTAGCCCGTGAGGCAATCCACCACCACCACACTAGAGTAGGGTATTACACCACAAGGTGGCCCGAACCAGTATAAATCTTGTGTCCCTTGTGTTGTGCGTTCGTCGAGTTAGTCCACGAGATCTTAGAAAAACTAGGACATGGATCGGTAGGGGGAAATCATCGTGCGCACCCTAGAGTTCAAACCTTAAGGGTTTTGCCGGAACCCGTGATCCGACATACCCACTTTGTTGCAGTCTTCGAATTTACTATTTACATGGGTTGTTGCCATTTCAACAATGGCCTCTGCAGTCAGATGCAGAGAGCTATGGCGTAATGGATTGTCTGTTCCTCCGGTATAAGTACACATCAAGCCAGATCGGCGGCTTAAGGGTATGATCCGCCATGAGACCCAGCATCAGATCAAATCAACTCCGATTAAACCATTTCCTAGCAGGTCTTGGAACTTTCTGATAGTAGGGGCGAGTTTCTTATGTTCGGCGGCGGTAAGTTTCTCAGGTAGTTGATATTTTGGGTCAAGACGTTCAGCAAGATAACCTAGGAATGGATTTTCAACAGACGGCAACATATCTTTAGAATAGAACCATGTCCGATTCCAGTCCTCGGGGTGACTCGGTAGAGCTGCTTGAGGGAAGATGGTGTCTCTTCTGGGTTGAATTGAAATTCCACCAAGTTCCAAGCTGGGCCCATTTGTGAACTCATTTTTCCGGCTCAGATAGAAGTATTCCTTGAAAAGCTCGACACTAGGCTCCTCTTGAAGGTATACTTCATAGAAAACTTGAAAGTTACAAATGTTTGACATGGAGTTGGGACCAATGTCTTGCGGATGGAGTTTGAAGAAGTGCAGAACATCTCGAAAGAACTTAGAGTCGGGCGGTGAGAAGCCCTGGTTCATATGATTAGTGAATACAATGACTTCACCGTCTTTTGGCACAGGTCTCTCTTCGCCCGGGTCAGGAGCGCGGTAATGCATGACACTCTTCTCTGGTAGATATCCCACCTTGACGAAATCTTTTAAGGTACCCTCAGTAACGATGGAAGGAACCCAGTTACATGTGGTAACTGTCTTTGGTGGCATTGTGAAAGAACGACAACCTAATGAAGGGAATAATTTGCTGGTTGAAGTCAGTTCGTGAAATCGCAAATTAACAGGTGAAGTGTACATTCAGAATGGCGGCTTAAGCAAGGGCTAATGATATATGAAGTAATGATAAGCCAGTAAAGTAAGCCGCCATGACTAAGATATTCAAGATCTTACAAGAGCAAAATTTGCTAAGTGTTGGGACAAATAGGTTCCACAAGTTAAAGCTATAAACTCGGATCTATAGTGCCGAGTGTTTGTGTGGTAGCTTGTCAAACCGATGTCATTACATACATGTTGCATAGGCCAATTCTTAGTGGTAGAATTAGCAAGTGGGCTTATGCTTTGATTGAATATGATTTGGCTTATGAATCTCTAAAATCCATGAAAGGCTAAATTGTTGCTAATTTCATTGTTGAACATCAGATTAATGACAAGAATGATGTTGATATGAACCTTGTTTCATTAGTACCATGGAGATTGTACTTTGATGGTTCAGTTTGTAGCAATGGCCAAGGTGTTGGTATTGTTTATATATCTCCTCATGGTGCTGTTTTTGAAGCCTCATGCTGCTTAGAATATTTTTGCACAAACAATCAAGCCGAATATGAAACATTGTTATTTGGCCTAGAGATGTTACTTGCTATAGGTGTTACACATATTGAGGCTTATGGTGATTCGTTACTAGTGGTGCAGCAAATATCCAAAGTCTTACAGTGTTTGGACGAATCACTTAATGTTTATCTTGATAAATGTTTAGATATAATCTCTACTTTGGATTATTTTAGCATTGCACATATATCTAGACATGACAACTAGAAAGAAAATGAGTTGGCACAGCAAGCATCTGGATACCATGTTGATCATGGCATGTTTCATATTTCTCAAAGTCCGATGTCTTGTCTTACCGGTATACAAGAGGCCGAACCAGAACCCACTGATTCGGTCATTAATAAAAAATCTAGTGCAAGTGGCAATCCCGACTAGAGGAAGCCCATTGTTGATTACTTGTGCAATCTGAGTGAAAGGGTGGATAGGGCTGTTCGGCGTATGGCTTTCAAGTATACAATGAGAGATGATGGTCTTTATCGCCGAACAGTCGATGATGTTCTTCTAAATTGTTTGGATGATGACCATGCGAGAGTTGCTATGGGACAAGTATATGAAGGCATTTGTGGCACTCACCAGTCTGCTCCCAAGATGAAATGGTTATTGCGACGTGCTAGGTTTTATTGGCCGACTATGATTAATGACTGCTTCAGATATTATAAATGGTGTGAAGCTTGTCAAAAATTTGGTGATATTCAATTGGCTCCTGCTGCTATGTTGCATCCTATTATCAAGCCATGGCCCTTTAGAGGATGGGGTTTAGACTTTATTGGACAAATTCATCCATCTTCCTCAAAGGGGCATCGGTTCGTATTGGTGGCAACTGATTATTTCACTAAATGGTAAGAAGCAGTACCTCTCAAGAACATGACACAAACAGAGGTAATTCAATTCATAACTGAGCACATTATTCATAGATTCGGTTTTCCTCAAACGTTAACAACATATCAAGGTTCATCTTTAATGTCACACCAAGTCAGAGAGTTTGCCAAATCTTATAACATAAAGTTGCTCAATTCCTCTCCATATTATGCCCAAGCTAATGGACAAGCTGAGTCTATCAATAAAATTTTAATCAAACTCATCAAGAAGAAGATTGAAGATAATCCAAGGAGATGGCATGAGTTGTTATCTGAAGCTTTGTGGGCACATAGAATTTCAAGGCATGGTGCTACGATGATGACCCCGTATGAGCTAGTATATGGTCAAGAGGCCGTTTTACCGGTGGAAGTAAATTTGAATGCTTTGAGAGTAGCCAAACAAAATGATTTATCCACAGTAGAGTTTTAAAACTTGATGATGAACAATATTGATGAAGTTGCCGATAAACGTTTGTTTGCTTTGAAGTCCATAGAGAGAGACAAGTTGAGGGTTGCAAGAGCTTACAATAAGAAAGTTAAGTTGAAGAATTTTTAAGTTGGTGATCTCATCTGGAAAGTGATTCTACCGATTGGTTCAAGAGATAGAAAATTCGGGAAGTGGTCTCCAAGTTGGGAAGGTCCTTTTAGGATTACAAGAGTTGTTCCCAGAAATTCATATTTGGTGCAATCAATTTAATGGGCATTGTTACCTCGAGCTCTCAGTGGCAAATATTTGAAGAAGTACCACCCGAGTGTGTGGTAGGAAGCCTAAGTAGGCAATGGCTGATATACGATTATCGCCCTTAGCAAAAACATGGCCGATACATAATTGTCGCCCAAAGAAAAATAAATGGCCGATGGAGTGTTGATATCGTCCTTAGAACAAACACTATGCATATTATTTTTCGGCGTGCATGCTTTGCCGAAAAACAGGGGGGCATGTGTTGACACCTGATTTTGGCAAGATACAGATTGCAATGAAGATGGTCTCGAGTGAACGGGTTTTCAGCATGAAAAGATTCACGTCTCCGAGTGGAACAACTTTGATGTTTCGGTTATATTCATTCGACTTTATCTTACGGACCGAAACTATACTCCGAGTGGCATAATTCAATGTTCCGAGTGGTTTTTGGCCAATCACGTCTTCAAGATGACCTCGGATGAAGGAGCACTCTTAATGAATTTTCTTCATGTCTGCGAGGCAATCAATTTTGATATATAAATCACCTCAATCCGAGTTCATATGCAAAAGTTAGAGGCAATATACTATAGACCAAACCTCAACGGCGAGTTGCCACACACTTGTTTGATAGGTTGCACGAGTAATTCGGCCATCAAGACGGCCTTGGATCGAAAAACCTTCAACATGAATTTTTTTTTGTCTCGTCGAGCCGATCGTTTCTCATATAAAGTTTGTCTCAATCCGAGGTTGTATGCAACCTGGAGAGGCAAATCAAGATCAGGCTATGTTTTCAGTCGGGAAATCCGAGTGAAAAGTTTACCATCCGAGTGAAAACCTACCGATCGAGTAAAAGGTCAAGTGAAAACTTATCGATCGAGTAAAAGATTGGCTTCCGAGTGAAAATATAGTAATCCTTGTGAAATTATTATCCAAGTGAAGTTATTCTGAGTGAAAAGATTACCGTCAGAATGAAAACTTGACGTTCAAGTAAGATATTACCTTCCGAGCGAAATATAGTCATCCGAGTGAAAGATTGTCTTCCGAGTGAAATTATAGTCATCTAAGTGAAAGATTGTCTTCCAAGTGAAAGACTCTAACATTCGAGTGGAAAGGTCCAGTCGGACGAAAAACTCTAATATCCGAGTGGATGAGCTCGTATCCGAGTGAAACCAAAGATGTGCCCGAAAGGTAATCCAGATGACCTCGGATGGAAAAGTGATCAACACGGAAGTTGTGCACATCGTCAAAACAGTGAATATTGGTTTTGGAGTCAGTATCGTATGAGATAGTATACGGCCTGTAAGTTCACTACGAGACTCGGACAAACCAGTCCGTTACATGACCGAGTCCGACTGGATATTAAAGATGGCTTTGTAGATTATTCAAGATGGTCTTATTTGGAAAAGTGTTCAACATAAGAATTGTTCGTCTCATCGAGGCGCATAAGTTTCATGTTTGGTCTGTCTTGATCGGAGGTCATATCCAAACTCGGCGGCCCACGCAAGGAGGAAGACAGAAGTTGGGCTAGATTCAGACTGAATCCGAGTTGGAATAGAACTAGGACTCTAGGACGTGAATTGATGTAATTTTTTGTAAGGAAAGCCTAGATGAATCCTTCGCTTGTACGGGAAGTCTAGCCGCCTCTTATATATGTTGGGGGTGATGGCCGATTGAACAACACACAATCGAACAAATCAATATACTACTTTTTTTCATCTACGTTTTATCTCTCCACCGTTTTTCTCTCTTGTTCTTCGCTGTTCTTCGTGTTTGAGAGCTGCAAATCTCGAGGCTGTAGGGGCGAGCGAATCGACCTAGGGCAGCCCATAGCCACCGCAATCCCTGACGGGGTCCCTCTTGGGTGCGCGGGGTTTCGGGTCTGCAAAAGCGCACGTCGACTGTCCTACGTATCCCGCTGTCTATAGGGTCTCCTTCGATGTGAGCTGCGGTGCATCACCCCCAGCGTCGAGGGTACACGTGACGTGTTCGTGTGTCAACACAACCATGGAGTCTTCTAGATTATATATGTGGCAGAATATGGTGGATGATATCCAACGACCAGTAGTGCTCGGATTTGCCATCTTCGTATCGTCCGATTGGCTTCATCCAATGACCAACTTTCAAAGTTTTTCACACACTATATAGGGGGTATAGATATAGATGAGCCGGTCCGTTGCAGCTAGATCTTCCCCTCGTTTCTGTTTTCCAACCCGGCGGCGGGCGGGCCGTCGGTTTGCTCAATGGCGGTCCCACATGAAAGTGAAAATGCTAGGCAACACGCCTTCCCTAAGCTATGTGTCGTGCCGGACGGGCCGTGTTGTACTCCCGATTCTCGGGCGTGTGGGGGTGCGACGCGAACGCGGTAGGCCTTTTCCTTTTACCAGCAACGTGCCCATGCATTGCGACGGATCCAAGTAGTAGAATAATAGTATTTGTTCACAAACTTGAAAGAAATCACTATTTTTTTGATATACTCCTAATATATTACTCCCTCCGTACCTAAATATTTGTCTTTTTTGAGATTTCAAATGGATTATCGCATACAGATTATATAGACATATTCTAGTGATTCTAGGAAGATGCCCGCGCGTTGCACGAAGTTGATGGAAAAGGTAAGCACAACTTATAAATTGACGGATCGAGTACTAGTTACAGTGATGCATATAATTAAGCAAAGGGATCGCACATGTTGGTATTGACTGCAACGAGAATGCAACAACACAATAAGAATTAAGGCCACGATGATGCGATCGCAGTGGTGGTTATAGAAGGCAATAAGAAAGATGGATCCATGAACATACGACCTCCTCCTCCTCAACTTAGTGCGCCGGGCCACCGACCGGCAGCTAAGGAGCGGCGGCTTTTGTGGCGAGGTCGAGGTGCTTCTCAGAAAAGGCATCCAAGGCTTCCAGCCGGTTGAGGAAGGGCAACGTCATAGCGTCCTCACCAGACTTGTAGATACCTATGTACACGATTTCCTCGTACATGTGGATGTGTAGGTCGACGAATTCTTGCATGGCGAGGCGCCTCACGGCGAGCGTGACCTCCAGGTGGACATTCTTCGTGGCATCGGCGGGCAGTCACAGGGCCACCAGTGCTTGAAAGAGGTTCCGGCCATGGAGGCCGATTAGGGTGGCAGGCAATGAGGAGCCCGGGCGCGTGGGCTGGAGGAGTACGGCGATGTCGTCCGTGAGCTTCTTGAGGACGGTGAACTTGTTGCTGGTGGCAATGATCATCTGGTCCAACTGGGAGTCGTAGTTGGCGTCGAAGGCGGCCATCCACCAGCTGGTCTCCGACACCATCTGGAGACGATCCTCGGTGCCATGCCGCAGGCCGGCGTCGTGGACCATCTGGCGGAGCCGCTGGCCGTTCACGACCATCGCTGCCATGGGTCTGGAGTGAGCTCTTTTGCGCTTAGTGTAGGTGCTTAGGCAAATGCTTAGGTGCGTATGATGTGGTAGATGCATTGGAATGGAGGGGCGCCTTTATATGAGGGCAATGAGGGCAAACTGCATTGCATTCACATCATGCAGCCTCTTTTCCTGGACTTCCTCCCATTACTTCCCTCATTCATCAATTGAAGGAGGATGCATTGGCCGTTCAACATATCAGGAACCGCTACTCCCTCCCTCGTCTACATTAAAGCCGTATCGGGAACTACGCCGCCTGCTGTCAAATCGAATACTCCCTCCATCTAGGTGAGTATTAAGTCATCTTACGAAAACCAAATAGTAAACACATAGGCGTGGTGCATTAACTCTCATGTTGTTTCTTATTTTTTGACATAAATAGAGGAATCAACCAAGAAGAGATGTGGGGCTTGTATGCTAATAATGGCTGGAGACTATCAAACATGACATGTAGTGGTCAGTTCGTTGCACAAGAACAAATACAACCCACGTCAGCACACACGCATCTTATATAGCATCACATCCAATGGCTATAAAAGATGAATGAGACCAAATTATATCTCATCTAGATGAGTTCTAGCAAAATTGTATTAATAATGCTTAGTACTCCTGCGCCATGTATCATATATTAGTATCATGTAGTACTTTATTTATTTATGAGGTATCCAAATGGCACTGCACCGTCAAGGAAAGAGGGTAACATCAAAATTATGGACTACTTTTTTGAGTATGTTGGTAAGGTCCGGTCATAGTCACTTGTTGTAATCTCTAAAAAGACAAATACTCCCTCCGTCCAGAAATACTTGTCATCAAAATGGATAAAAGGAAATGTATCTAGACGTATTTTAGTTTTAGATACATCTCTTTTTATCCATTTTGATGACAAGTATTTTCAGACGGAGGGAGTAGAAAACAGAGTTGGTGATGATGGTGTGCATGCCATCCTGTAATATAGGCCGTTGGATTTATATCTAACGGATAGGAAAGAAACTATGGCAATTTTGCAAAAAATATACCCACACGTCTCTCCACATTCGCAAATAAGGCCTTCCCTCATTCAACCTTTTCTCTCACAAGATAGACTACTCATACAAATGCATCTTGATGTTCTGTGCAACGCACGGGCAGCTAGCTTATTTCTTTTAAAATAGTTGCTGCGATAAATGGGTTGAAGTGATATATTTTATGTCTGCCCCGAATGATTTCAGATTCACTAGTAGTAATAAAGAAAAGGTTGCCTTGTTAATTAACAGATAACAGGGTGAAAACTATCACATGAGGCCGGTAAAAACAAGGCACACTGGGTTCAGCGTCATCGTCACTACAGTTGTGCGTGCGCGAGAAGTCTACATATCGAGGGGGCTACCGAGTGAGGCACCGAGACACAATGTTTGAGAGAGAAACCAATTGACAGATTATGATCAGATCGAGTTGTCACCCTTCTGCTGTCATTGTTGGGGGGGAGGGAGAGAAAGACGTATCGAGAGTGTGTGCGATAGGCACAGAGGCACAACTAGCGAGTGTGTGTGTGTGGGGGGGGTTGAAAGAGGAGTAGATAGATTATTATCAAGATCGATGTGCCACCCTACTCCTTCGGTGCCGGGTAGTGTGTGTGTATGTTTGAGAGAGAAGCCAGTCGATAGATTAGTATCAAGATCGAGGTGTCACCCTACTCCTTCGGTGTTGGGAAGTGTGCGTGTGTGGGGGGGTAGTGACACTCACATATCTCTACTCCTATAAAAAACAGAGTTTGTGATGATGGTGTTCGTGCCATTCTGCAATATAGGCCATCCGATTTATATCCGACGGACAGGAAGGAAACTATGGCAATTTTGCAAAAAGATACCCACACCCCTCTCCGCATTTGCAAATAAGGCATTCCCTCGTTCATCCTTTTTTCCCACAAGATAAACTTCTCATACAAATGCATCTTGATGTTCCGTGCAACGCTTGGGCATCTTGCTAGTAGGGAGAAGGAGTTTGTGTGACACATATGTAGATAGCATATGTGTGAGAGACATTATTATACTTTGAGACATTAGTGGCTGTGGGTGGGCGTGTTAGACATAGAGAGTGTGTATGTGTTTCTGTGTGAGAGACTTGTAGGATGGGGTAGAAAGACGAATTTAACCCTGACGGAGGGAGAGAAATACACGAAGTGCGCGTTTGTGATTCCGATGCCCACAGGGAAATGAGATATGTATGCGTGTGAGAGAGATTGCACAATGCATTCACGTATCACTATCTAGCGATCGTGGATGTGCATCGCTTGAACATAAGTCAATATCTACTTCATATCGTGGCCAAAGGTACAATATCGATTCAACGCTATAAAGATTGGACACTCACATATCACATTTTTTTTCTATTTAAATAAACATTTTCAGTTGTGCATGCCAAAGTTATAGTGATGTTTCTTCAAACAACTAATGTAGCTATCATGTACATGCACCATTGTTACTCTTGCATTAAATTCATTAGTCTTGGATGATTTAAGTTTCTATTTTGAAGTAATATATGTAATATTCATATATGAATTCAACGGGTACGCAATTTATGAAATAGAGGCTATGTAATCATATGAGATAACACTTTTAAGTAGTTGACTACAATATCCATTTCTTTTTGTGCGCCTCTACACTACCACGTCAATGCATTATGTTTAAAGTAAATAACCAATGGCACTAAATTATCTATTTACACGAGAAATACATAGGCTGAGCGTTTGATCCCTTCTTTTTTGAACGCGCCACTACACCCGCACGGTCCAAAATTAGTTGAAACTGGATACGAACGATCCCACGGGCGGCAAAATCTCCTACCTCCTTCTAAAATTTCTGCCACCTTAGTCTTTAGCATGTGAAATCCCCCTTTTGTCCCTGGTGCATGGAGACCAACAGTTACAATACCGCCCTCATCTACATGATAGGTCGGGGCTGCTTTGGTAACTTCCGGTTCCCCCACTACACGGCACCCCATTTCCTCTCCCCTCCCGCGAAAACGACTAACTCCACAGCACCAGAGCATCTTACATCACGCCGTCCGTACTTCATCGCCCTTTCTCCCCTCCCCTCTCGAAACCCTAGACTGCTCATCCACCGGCGTACCATAGCCCATTCACTGCCAGCGGCGTCCACCTCGCCGGATCTGCTTCTCCAGCCGCATCTACCTTTCCCACCTCCCCTAGAAACAAGTAGACTGCTCATCCACAACTGTACCACAACCCATTCAGTGCCGGCCTTGTCCACGACGCTGGATCTGCTTCGCCGGTACTCTCGTCAACCACCGCGCATCTGCAGTGGCTCATTCGTACTCCCCACCGGAGACGCTTCGTCCACACCCCCCGGAGCCGCCCCACCAACACCCCAGTCGATGGCCTCTGATCCTCTTCGTCGACACGTTCCTCAACCCTACTGGAGCCGCTTCGCCGACACCTTCCTCAACCCTACCGGAGCCGCTTCGCCAACACCATCGTCAACCCTACCGGAGTAGCTTTGCCTATACCATTCTCAAGCCTACCGGGGCTGCTTTCCCAACTCACAAGTCCAAGGCCTCACATCCGCTTCCTCGCACCCTAATCCAACCTACCGGAGTAGCTTCTGACACCCCGTCCATGGCCGCAGATCCGCATCGTCGACACCACCCTTAACCCAATCATCGTTGCAACTTCTGATGCCCCGTCCACGGCCGCAGATCCGCATCATCGACACCATCCTTAACCCAACCACCGGAGTAGCTTCTGACGCCTCATCCACGGCCGCAGATCCGCGTCATCGACACCATCCTTAACCCAACCACTGGAGCAGCTTCACCTACGCCCTCGTCCACGGCCACAGATCCGCTTCGCCCACACCGTAGTCCACGCTACCGGAGCCGCTCCACAAACACCCTACTCGATGGTTCTAGATCTCCATACCGGACCCCGACAGCCAGCGCAGCTTCATCACCCTCGATGTTTCTAACCTGATTCCCACCATCTGGAAAGATGCCAGGCACCCGCCACGGCCTAGGTCTTGTCACGTTTAAACCTGTCCAGCATCACCTGCCCGATGTACTTCAAATGTACTAACCGGTCGCTGTTACGTGTTATGCAGCTAGAAAAACTACAAGGACGATGTTTCTTCTGGATCTAAAAGCTTGGCCAACCAAGATCCTGGACTGAGGCATTGCTATGATCTTGTAAGAACGTCTCTCTCTCTCTCTTGTATTGTTCTGTGCCTGCCAGCGTGCTTTGCTAGGATTTTTGACCAGTAATCCCTATGTGCAGACAAAGATTTCTACTACTGGCTGCTAAATTAGATATGTAGATGTCATACATGATACTACCTCACACCTCTGTTCCTAAATATTAGTCTTTCTAGAGATTCCACTATAGGCTACATACGGAGCAAAATGAGTGAATCTACACTCGAAAATGCATCTATATACATCTGTATGTGGTCCATACTGGAATCTCTACAAAGACATATATTTAGGAACAGGGGCAATACATTACACAAAATTGTAGGTGGCATGTAGGAATTCCAGTGCACTACATTAGGCTCCCTTAGAGTGCCTGCTAGTCCAGCATATAGATTCATGGCTAGTTTATGGTACGCACACAATCGTTAATTGGTGGTTTAAATATGCGCAAGGGATATGCAGGTATCATGTAGAGATGTCTGAAATTATCTGTGTCAACTTGCAGATAGGGTTACACAATGAAAAAGTACAAGATGTATGTGGCAATTTCATGGAACACTGCAAAAAAAGGAGAGGCAGCGGTGAGCCTATATAGTGTGCTATGGTACGTCACTCCTCCATTGCAATCACCGTGACATGTTAATTGTATGCCAGTTCTATTAGCCAAGTTTCTTAGGGACAGTTATTACGAGTTATCCTAAGAAAATAAGCACATGTGAATATAAGCTCCATGTAATAAGCCAACCAGTTCTTTTCAGCTTATCTTTGGTATGATTAGTGGAAAGTCTAGATTGCATTATATTTTTTTCATTTTGCTACCCATATGGAAATTAATTTGACTTGCAAACATCACAAATTGAACCCAGTGCAGTAATTAATATGATAGGAAAACAGACCATCACTATTTGCTCAAAATGCAAATACAAAGATACCATGTACTTGGCACAATATACTTTGGTCAATGTCTTCCATAGAGATCACATTGCCTAATTTAAACGAAGAACGCATGACCCACATTTAAATGAAGAACAATTATTTATTGAAATTCGATGGTCCAAGTGGTTGGTTATTATCGTATAGCAGCACCACCTGAAAGCATCATATAGCAGCAGCAGCAGCTCATAGCAACTCATCATACAGCAGCAGCAGTCTGCAATTCATCATATACCAGCAGCAGCTCATAGCAATTCATCATATAGCAGCAGCAGGAGCAGCTCATAGCAATTCATCATATAGCAGCAGCAGGAGAAGCTCATAGCAATTCATCATATAGCAGCAGTAGGAGCAGCTTGTAGCAACTCATCATATAGTAGCAGCTCATAGCAATTCATCATATAGCAGGAGCAGCAGCTCATAGCAACTCATCATACAGCAGCAGCTCATAGAAATTCATCATATAGCAGGAGCAGAAGCAGCTCATAGCAATGCATCATATAGCAGCAGCAGAAACAACTCATAGCAATTCATCATATAGTGGATTAGACTGAAAAATTGGCAAAAAATCAGAGGAGATCCTCACCTTGTTGGATGAGCTCATCCTTCAACAGCACCTCAAGGCCATGGCCTGGGAGGAGGGGAGGGGGAATAAGGTGCCTTCTACCGCAGTGTGGCATCAGCCGTAGTTGTGCAGCGCCCGCCGGAGTAGTGCATTGGACGAACCACAGTGGAGCAGCTGCTGGAGACCATGAGAATGAGGGGCGGCACCAGAGGGAGGAGCAGCCAGGGAGATTTGCCCCTACCCGCCGGCCATGTAGCCTAGCTGGACATAGCATCGTCGAGGACCAGGCCAGATGGGACCAGTGGCGATGGCTCGCTGGAGGAACCCTAGTGCTACAAGTAGGGGATCGAGGTAGAGGGAAAGGGGAGAGGAGATGCAAGCGGGAAGGGAAATGAATGTTTGCATGTTTGTTTTTACTTAAGGGTCAGGTGTGACACGGGCGTCAGCAATTGCATTTTGAGTGTAATATAGGCAGACAACAGAGTCATCTCACTATTCCCCTTCCCTTTAATTTTTACTGAGGTTCTACCCGAAACACCCCCCTCCAAAGCGAAATTAGTTAAGCCCAAGCCCATAAATCAAAAATGACTTCTTTACATCTTTTATGACTTATTTTGACAATATTCCCTGAAAAGGCGGAATCGAACTGGCCCTTAACTTGCAATTCAATTGTGCGTTCACTCCTGCCTGCTATCTGAAAATTTAGGCATCATCATACATGGCATAACCAAATACATGTGCATTCCATTGTAGAATCTGGAATATGCAACGTTTATGTTAGTTCATACGCTGCACATGATGTTTCAATGCCCCTTAAATCTGGTCAGTCAAGTGATAGTCTTTAAGCCTCCTTCTTTGCTTCTTTTCTTGATATGTAAGATTTGCTCACACATCTGTTCAATTGCTTGTTTGCATCAGCCAGCCATACTAGGACTGTTTGCTTTGATTACTTGCTATTCTTGACCTAACACTCTAACAGAGCTTGTCAACGATTTAAACACTAAGGGCTGCTGTAGTGGGGCCTTGTCTAACTCATAGGTGACATAAGGGTTTGGCTGTACACTACAGTAGGCTCCCCAAGAGTACCTGGAGATCCAGTTCGAAGGTATGCCTAGTTTTTATAGAGTGCAGACATAGTAAATGCTCATTTCATTGTGTGCAAGTGCAAAAGATGCGGCATGTTTCATTATGTGGTGTTGTTTTGTTATAATCTCATTCTTTTGTGTTCACAGACTGGAAAGTATGCATATTTATCTTCCAAGGAGACGAGTAACTAGTTTGTGTCACCTTGCAGAGGGGGTGCAATGAAGATAAGATTGAGGATTTCCAAGTACAAGATGTTAGGAATGAGCCTTGCAAGAGAAGTAGGAGCTGCACTGAGCCTCTTCAACCTGCTAAGGTAAGTCACTGTATGCAACTCAATAGTTCAATTCCTTGTTTCTTTCAGGCATAGTTAATTTTCTCTTTTCAATTGCTTTATTTGTCCTTAGTTAATGAGATGCCCAAATAATCATGCCCGATGTTCGGTACTTGTATCACTATTAGTTGACATAATTAAAGGCCTTACCATTTAATTACTCTACCGAAGTGTGCCTAAAGCTTTGAAGTCTATTAAGCAACTATTATTGCATGAGGCTCACAATCTAGTTTATACTATGCTAATGATTGCATAGTTTTGCCTGCTGTAGTATGTTTGTATGAAACCCTCTGCTGTTCATTATGCTCCCTAAGACGTTAATTAAGGCACAGAATGGCCAACTGCTTGCTTACTTATACGCAACGTGTTGTCTAAATTTGTAACTTGTCCATGTTTTCGATTGGGCCCCAACATCATGCTCCTCTGGTGAGCTAAGAGGGATTTCTGTATGCAGGCTGCATAGACTATCTTTTTTATAATTTTTAAAATATCACCTGCTTATGCTTCATGACATGTCACATTTTTTTTGAAAGTGACATGTAACATTATTGTTAGTCCTGTTTTGCCATGTAGTACAAAATAGTGTCTTCTTCGCTTCACTGTTGTAACTATATTTTTGCCCTAGTCATGTGTACTTACAGAAACATTTCAGGATGAAGTGACATCAATACAAAGATCTGCGAGCAGTGCGGCATGGCCGTTACCGAATGATTATGGATTGGAATTGGAATGTGCTGATGTTCTCGAGCATCAACTTCAGGTGGCAAGACAATGTGTACATGATTGTCAACGTATAATCAACAAGTTGAGACTGGACATGCAGGTATTAGATGCAGGAGTCAAAAAAATGAAACAAGACACTAAGGTAACCATGAAGGAATTGTAGATTTTGCAGACTGAAATTTGTGCTATCTGAATCCGGCCAATCCTATTTTCTGAAGAGATTATAGTTCAAATGGAGTTAAGTTGATGCGCGTCCATGATGTATGAGTTATATTTTCCCAGTGTATGTAATTTGCTGTTTGTGTATGCTTTATTATCACGTGTGCCGAACCATAATGCCCAGTGGGTATAATCGGCTGTAATTTCTTTATTGTATAGTGTAGGATTATTCTACCTTTCTATGCCTTGATCTCTTTGTTGTATAGTGTATGCTTTTTAGAGGTGATAGTATTGAGTAGGATAATTCTTTGAATATGCTATATCATTGAAACGGGGGCCAGCTCACCCGACCATGGCCCTTCACGGGCCGTCGGATCCATGGGCCTTCTACGTCTCGTAGGATCCATGGGCCTTCTACGTCTCGTAGGATCCATGGGCCTTCTACGTCTCGTAGGATCCATGGGCCTTCTACGTCTCGTAGGATCCATGGGCCGCCGACTCATTAATGGGTCTTGTACGGGCCTTTAATGGGCCATAGACGGGCCTTTAATGGAAATCGTAAGTTTTATGGGCTGACCATAATGGGCCGTTAATAGGCCGTATTTGGTGATGCTAGGAAAATTGCCCAACAGACTAACGGGCCACAAATGGGCCGACTGTAACGACATGCTGAATTTGGCCCACAAGCAGAAAATGACAGTAACGGGCCCTAAGTATCCCAATGCTGCAAATGAGCCCAAGAATAAATGGGCCCTCAGAAGGCCGAAAGTTAACTTGGGCTAGAAACAGCCCAATGGAATAATGGGCCGTTAATGGGTATAAAGTGATACATTCTTCATTACAGGCTAGTTTCACCACGGGTCGTTAATGGGTATAAAGTAATACACTGTTCATTACGGGCCAGTTTCAGCACGTGCCGCTAATGGGCCAAGAGTTACAAAGGGCCTCATATGGGCCGAAAGACATCATGGGCTATACATGGGCCAGAAGTGAAAACAGGCTGGAATCATATTGGATGGCCCAGATGACGCTACTGGGCCTAATTCGGATAGGGCGTAATGGGCCTTAGGTTAGAGGGTTGTAAATGGGATATATGCGAACAGGCCGTTAATAGCTTTCCATGGGCCGGCCCGCCTGCTTTTGACCAAGTCAAACGGGCCGGCCCTTTCACAGGAATGGGCCACTGTTGGGCCGTGCCACATGCCGACGTATCATAGGCGCCTTCTGTCCAGTGAGTGGATGACATCTGTCCCAACGATGATCCGACACGTGTTTCCTCTAGCCAATGATGATTTCACACATGCAAAATCCCCATTGGTCGGCCCTGTTAACGGGTTATCGGATCCAAAACCCGACCCGATAGCTTAACGGCGTTCCGTTACGGTGGATGCCACGTGTCGGTCACCCTTGACAAAAGCACCTCTTTGACGCGTGATTTATCGTCATGGAAGTGGACACTTCCGTGATGATAATTTTGGTAATGTCATGGAGCAATTCTACGACAGCACAGGATGACTATCTTGATTCTGTCATAAATTTGTCATTGATGTACATGCATGACAAAAAACGCGACCTACTGTGACAAACACGTATCATCACGGAAGTGTATTTTTTTGTAGTGTGAGGCCAGTGTGACTTCCAAGGCTTTCAGTGTGCCGTGTCTAACGGCAGCTATACACAACGAGCATCTGTCCAAGGACTTCAAAGGCCCTCATAAGGTGCCTAATTACACAGCCGATCAACCCCTTGAGGCGTGGGTGGAGAGTTATGAGATGGCCATGGAGATGCTGGATGTTAGTGAAGCTACTTACGGCAAGTACTTCACCATGATGTTAGAAGGGACGGCTCATACCTGGTTGAAGGGATTTCTGGCTAATTCCATCAGGTCATGGGCGGAGCTGAAGGCCCAGTTTACCCAGAATTTCAAAGATACATGTAAGCAGCCTATGTCAATTGTGGATTTGGTTCCGTGTGTGCAGGCCGAGGGAGAGTCAACAACCAGCTGGGTGCGTCAGGTCTCAACTATCATTCATTCTTCAGATAATATCAACGTAGGCTTAGCGGTTCTGATGTTGGAGAAAAATTGTCGGTTCATTCCACTCAAGCAGAAGCTTGGGCGGCTGAAGCGTCTTTGCAACAACATGGGGGAGCTGATGGCGACTCTTGTTTAATATGCCGACTCTGATGGTACCAACGATCCTGACTCAGAGGACGAAAGATCAGGAAAGGGAAAGAAGAGTAACGGCATGAAGGGACAACAGTACAACCTTACCAATCAGGGCGGCAACGGTAAGCACAAAGCTAATGACTTTGTAGCCAACACACGTACGCGCAATGATAACCAGCGCCATAGGGGACAGACGGGACCGCCAGCTCTAAGGATAGGGTTCGACCTCGAGGCAATGTTAAATCAGCCATGTCCTAAACACGGAATGGATCGTAAGTCGGCTACTCAAGCATGGAAGGATTGCAGCATAATGAGAAGCTTTCGGGAATCCATCCAGTGCCACCATGGCCCAAATGATGGGTTAGGGTCTGGTTCTCATGGTCTGGGTCATGGAGGCAGCGGTTGAAGTTTCGGTTTTCAAGGTCATGGTAACCAGGGTGGTTACAATCAGCAGAGTAATCAGGGGAGCCAACAGCGGCAGCAGTCCGGTTATCAGACCAACCCGAAGCAGTTGAATAGTGGGCAGTATGATGTCTTCACCGCTAGCTTATGTAAGCAGGACCAGAAGCTTCATAAGAGGGTCGTCAACGCGATTGAGCCGGTGGTGCTGCGTTATCAACGATGGTCAGAGCATCCTATTGTGTGGAGTCGAGAGGATCATCCACCCCGGGTCGATAATCCGGGTCATCTAGCTTTGGTGGTGGCGCCTCAGGTTGGGGGTTATAAATTTACCAAGGTGCTCATGGATGGAGGTAGCAGCATTAACATACTTTACTACAAGACCGTCCGTCGCATGGGACTGATAGATAAGAACCATAAGCCGTCAAACACCGTCTTCCATGGCGTCGTGCCGGGAAAGTCAGCCTACCCTGTGGGTAAGATATCTTTGGAAGTTGCCTTTGGAGTTGAGCATGATTCCAGGTCCGAAACTTAACATTCGAAGTGGTCAAGATCAGGAGCCCTTATCATGCTCTGTTTGGGCGGCCGGCTTATGCTAAGTTCATGGCGAGGCCTTGTTATGTGTACTTATAGCTTAAGATGTCGGGTTATAAGGTCACCATAACAATGCATGGGAGTCGCAAGGTGGCTTTGGAATGCGAGTAAGGAGATGCGGCTTATGTTGAATCGGTTTGTGCAAAGGAGGAGCTGAAATTTTACAAAGATAATGTTGACCCGGCAGACAAGACGTCCTTGAAAAAACCAACCACGGAGCATGATCCTTTGTTAAAGTTTAAGTCAGCAGATGATATTAAGTTGGTTGATTTCGTCCCTGGCGAGTCATCTAAGAAGTTCAGCATCAGTACTAATCTGGATCCAAAATAGGAAAGCACGCTCATCGAGTTCATCCGTGAGAACCGTGACATCTTTACATGGAAGCCTTCAGACATGCCGGGTGTACCAAGGGAACTCGCTGAGCACACTCTTAATATTGACCCGAATTTTAAATTGGTCAAGTAATTTCTTCACCGGTTTAATGAGGAGAGGCGGAAGGCCATTGTTGAGGAAGTGGTTGGCTAATCCGGTGCTGGTACTCAAGATGAACGGCACTTGGCTAATGTGGGTGGATTACACGGACTTAAATAAAGCTTGTCCGGCTGATCCATTTGCACTCTTCGTATTGATCAAATCATTGATGCTACGGCGGGTTGTGGGCGTTTGAGATTTTTGGATGCTTATTATGGTTATCATCAGATCAAGATGTTAGTTAAGGACCAGGAGAAGACAGCCTTCATTACTCCATTTGGAGCCTTCTACTATGTGTCTATGCCTTTTGGGCTCAAGAGTGCCCAGGCGACTTATCAGCGGTGTGTGCAAAGTTGCCTTCACATTCAGATTGGGCGTAATGTTCATGCTTATGTAGATGACATTGTGGTGAAGTCAAGAGAGAAGGAGACCCTGATTGATGATTTGAATGAGACGTTTGACAATCTCCGGGTCTACAAGATGATGCTCAACCCGGCTAAGTGTGTCTTTGGTGTACTAGCAGGCAAGCTCTTGGGTTTCCTGGTTTCTAACAAAGGCATTGAAGCTAACCCGGAGAAGATCAAAGCCATTACTTCATTGGCTATGCCAGCGTGTATTAGTGATGTTCAATGTTTGGCGGGTCGGATTGTGGCTCTGAGCCGGTTCATAAGCTGGCTGGGGGAGAAGGCTATTCCTCTTTATCGTATGATGAAGAAGACAGGTCACTTTGTTTGGAGTGATGCTGCTAATCAAGCATTTGAGGATCTGAAGAAACAGCTCGCTGAGCCGCCCGTGCTTGTTGCCCCTGTTGATAAAGAGCCCCTGTTGTTATATGTGGCTGCTAATAGCTAGGCTATCAGTGTAGCCATCATGGTGGAAAGAAAGGAGGCAGGAAAGAGTACCCGGTCCAGCGGCCGATTCACTACATCAGTGAGGTGCTTATTGAGTCAGAGGTATCCGCACTGGCAGAAGCTTGTGTACGGGGTTTTCATGGCAAGCTGGAAGCTTAAGAAATATTTTCAAGGTCATCCGCTCACTGTGGTTAGTTCTGCTCCTTTGGGACATATCATCCAAAACAGGGAAGCCACATGCCGGGTTGCTAAGTGGGCCATTGAGCTGGTGCCTCACAATTTAAAATATGTGCCTCGTACGACCATCAAATCCCAAGCACTTGTGGATTTCATCAATGACTGGACAGAGCTGCACGCACCTGAGGAAAAGCCGGATAACACATACTGGACCGTTCACTTTGATGGATCCAGACAGTTGGAGGGCTCGGGCGCCGGAGTCGTCTTGACTTCCCCACGAGGTGACAAATTTTCTTATGTTCTCCGGCTAATGTTCCCCTGTACGAACAATGCAGCTGAGTATGAAGCTTTACTCCATGGACTTCGGATGGCTAAGGAGATGAACTTAAGCCGGGCAAGGTGCTTAGGCGATTCAGATCTGGTGGCTCAGCAAGTTTCTGGTACCTGGGATTCTAAAGATCCACTCATGGCGGCTTACCGCCGAGAGGTTGATGCCATTGTGGGTCATTTCAAGGGATATCAAGTTGATAATATTGATCGCGGGAAGAATGAGGCGGCTGATACTTTAAGCCGGCTAGGGTCTCAGCGTAAGCGGGTACCACCTAACATGTTCCTGGACATTTTGCTTAGCCCTTCTGTCAAATTGCCTATAGAGGAGGACCTTTTTGTTCCTGGCCCGGAAGCACAATTGGTGGCATCTCTCCATGCTATTCCTGATTGGACGGTTCCGTATTTGGCTTACATGACCCTGGGTGAGTTGCCGGAGGATGAGGTCTTGTCCAGACAGATAACCCAGCGGTCTAAGTCAATGATGATTGTCAATGGGGAGTTGCACCATCGCAGTGTTACATGGGCGTTTCAACATTGTGTCTCTCCTAAAGAAGGCTGTGAGATTTTACGGGTGATCCACGAAGGAGATTGTGGTCATCTTGCCGGTTCTAAATCTCTGGTAGCCAAGGCTTTCCGTCATGGGTTTTATTGGTTGATTACTCACGCTGATGCTGAGGATTTGGTAAGCAGATGTGATGGCTGTTAGACATTTGCACGACGAGCTCATGTGCCAGCTCAAGAATTGAGGATGATTTCGATTACCTGGCCGTTTGCATCTTGGGGGCTTGATATGACTGAGCCTTTTAAGAG
The DNA here is from genome assembly GCA_034509565.1 of Triticum monococcum. Classification (NCBI taxonomy): domain Eukaryota; kingdom Viridiplantae; phylum Streptophyta; class Magnoliopsida; order Poales; family Poaceae; genus Triticum; species Triticum monococcum. The sequence goes on from CM067847.1 coordinate 579,874,334, forward strand.
ATCCAAGGATAAGAAGACCCACCTCTTGGTGGCGATGGATAAGTTTACTAAGTGCGTTGAAGCAGTGCCGGTCAGTAAATGTGACGCGGCAACGGCGGTTCAATTCATGAAGAAAGTGATCTTCCGGTTTGGCTTTCCACACAGCATTACCACAGATAATGGCACTCATCTTTCCAAAGGAGCTGTGGAAGAATTTTTTCAACAAGAGCATATCCGTCTTGACGTTTCCTCCAGGGCTCACCCAAAATCCAATGGGCAGGAAGAACGAGAAAATCAGGAGATTCTGCGAGGTATCAAGCCCCGGCTTATGGTTCCTTTGCAGAGAACGTCGGGTTGTTGGGTGGAGGAGTTACCCTCAGTATTATGGAGCATCAACATGACCCCTAACAGATCTACGAGTTACACACCTTTTTTCATGGTTTATGGGGCAGAGGCGGTTCTCCCTAGTGACATCCGTCACGATTCACCCCGGGTGGCGGCTTATGTTGAGTCCGACAATTAAAAGGCACATCAAGATGCACTTGACTTATTGGATGAGGAGGGTGATCTCGCGGCGGCTCATTCGGCGATTTACCAGCAAGACCTACGGCGTTATCCCAGCCGCCGGGTTAAAACCAGAACCTTTCAAGAGGCCGACTTAGTGCTCCGGCTCATCCAAGATCAGACAGATATGCACAAATTATCACCACCTTGGGAAGGACCTTTTGTGGTCAGCAAGAACTTACATAATGGGTCATACTACCTTATCGATGTTGAAGATAATAAGGACTCACACACATCGAAGGAGGAGACCCGTCGGCCTTGGAACATTGCTCATCTTCGGCCCTACTATACTTGAGCCTCAGGCTCTCATTATATACATAGTAATTTGATGTATATATTATAAGCAGTATAATAAAGCCGCCACCCCTGACAATCCAGGGCCTCTGTCATTTCACTTTTTCAAAGCTGAAGTCTTTACCATCATTCAAGAGGCTCGACGCCCACAACTTCAAAGACCACAGAGAGTTGGATGCACAACACAGCTCAAACATAGGTCCTTGATGATCATTTGGGGGCTTCCTGCTCATCGAGCATAGCTGTCGGTACCCTCTTGATTGGCACAATGCCAAAGTTCATGTGATCACTTGGGGGCTTCCTGATCATTGAGCAGAGCTGTCGGTACCCTCTTGATCGGCGCAAGGTCAAAAGTTTATATGGTCACTTGGGGTTTCATCTTCAAACATATGTGTATTCATGAAAGAGAACATAGCTGTCGGTACCCTTTTGATCGGCTCAATGCCATGCTTGTAAGTATGTCACTAGGGGGCTTCCTGTTCAAACATAGGCGTACTCGACCAAAGAGAACATAGCATTACTACCCTCTTGATCAGGTTTGTTCAAACATGGGCGTATTCGACCGAAGAGAACAAACTCTGACCGGCTCGTCCTACCTATACACCAGCTGCTTCAACTCCATCAGGTCATCCTGATTGACCCGCCGAACTCTTAACAATCAGTCTTAATGGCGTATTCGACCAGGTCGGCGTTCTGGGAACGGGGGTCCCCAGACTTGCCTGCCTGCGGCCTGCGGCGTGGCTCAAGTGGGGGCCCAGCGCGGCCCATCTTCATCGACACGAGGCTCAAGACCCTCGCGAGAGGCCAAGCCTCGTGAGGCGGACGACACGGCGCATCCTCAGGCACAGCCTCGTCAGGCTGGCTCACGAGGAGGCGGAGAGTTCAAGGCGGGGTACCTCGCGAGGTGCCCAAGACGCAAGCCATGACGACACGGGGCACTAGGAGGGTGCCAGCGCGCGCAGCGTCCCTCTTTCCTCTTTGGTGCAAAGGGGGCAAGCATATCAGCGGAGTACCGAGGCATCAGGCAAAAGGTTGCCACTTTGGTGCAACGAGACCAAGACCAAGAAGACTACGAGACGGAGGTCACCATGGAGCCCAGCGCGGCGTCATCACCAGAGCCTTTGGCAGGCGCAGACTGCTTTTGTCAGGATAGATGTACTCGCTATCCCCCTTCAAATTAGCCCGCCATTGTTGGATCCCTTCCCGCTCAATATTTGGGGAGAGGACCAGGGCCTCTATAAATAGGACTAGCCACCCACATAGCAAGGGGTCGGTTCATCTGTTCATCAGTCAGAGGGCTAGGGGATTCCTGGTTGTTCGGTGCGGGATCTGAGAGAGAAGGAGAGAGAAAGGTGACTGAACTCTGCATAGTAGTTCATCGCCACAGCCAAGAACAAACCCTCGCGAGGCTGTTCTTCCTTGTATTGTTCATCCACACCAGCCCCATGAGGCAATCCATCCACCATACACTGGAGTAGGGTATTACACCACGTCGGTGGCCCGAACCAGTATAAATCTTGTGTCTTTCGTGCAGCTCTTTTAGGATTTTAGATCCCATCGAGACGGAGAGGTTGAAGGCGAGATTTCCGCGCGCACCCCAGTGTTCGAACCTTAAGGGTCTGCCAGAACCCGAAATCCGACATTTGGCGCGCCAGGTAGGGGTGCGCCGGAATTCGTCTTCCACCGCTCCGCTCTCCTCCGACCGTCGCATCCATGTCAGACGCTCGTCGAGCCCGCGCCGAGCGCCGGGCCGCCATCGTTTCTAGCGTCGCCCAGATGGCCCCCGTTGGTGGGCGTCCTCGTCGTTCCCCGTCGCCCGCCGTCAACGCCGCCACCGGCCCGGCGGGGGGCGAGCAGCAGGCATCGTCTCAGCACCCGTCCGTGCGGCAAGACGGCCGCACCGCCACTCCGTCACTCGCACCAGCTAGCTCTACGTCCCGCGCGCTCCGCGCACCCTTGGAGGCCCGAGCTGTGCTCCTCGCGGCAAACGAGCTCCTGCGCTACCGTCCCATCGACGACGTCTACGAAGAATGGCTCGACCGCGTCGCCGAGCTTGTCCGCGCCGCAGGGGGCTCTTCTACGCCGTCCGTCCCTCTGCGCTGCACTACGCCCCGCGCGGGCAACAAAGCTCCAGAGGTGCACCGGCCGCCTCCCCTCCAAGAAGATGTCATGGCTCCAAGGCGACTGGCCCCTGGGCGGAACCCGCTCCGCCAGGCGCCATCGCAACAAGAGCGAAGCTGCCAGGAAATCCCTTGCCCGCAGGGGGCTGATAGGGCGCTCCCTGCTCCGGCACGCCGCGACCCTGCTCCAGCTCCGGCGCGTCAAGACCCCGCCCTGCTCCTAGCTGCAGCGTGTGGGGACCCTCAAGACCAAGCTCTCCACCAACCGAGGCCTTTCGTGGCCACCGCGGGCTGCCACGCCTACACCACTGAGCTGCGCAGCGTCGCGTGGCCCGGCAAGTTCAAGCCCGACCTGCCCCCTCGCTACGACGGCACGACCGATCCCGCAGAGTTCCTCCAGCTCTGTGAGCTGGGCATCGAGGCTGCCGGCGGGGATGAAAAGGTCATGGCGAACTGGTTCCCCATGGAGCTCAAGGAAGGAGCTCAAACCTGGCTCCTGAATCTGGCTCCAGGCACAATCTCCTCCTGGGACCAGATGTGCGCCCGCTTCATCGCCAACATCCAAGGTACTCGCGACCGGCCGCCTGCCGTGAGCGACATGCGCCGCATCAAGCAACAACCCGGAGAGACCCTGCAAAAGTACATCTAGCGCTTCAACAACGCGCGCCTCAAGATCCCCAGGGTGTCAGAGGAGGCCATCATCTCCGCCTTTTCTGACGGCGTGCGTGACGTCAAGATGAAGGAGGAGCTGGCAATGCACGAAGACCTCTGCACCTCCCTGGAGCTGTTCAACTCGGCAAAAAACTACTCCAGGGCTGAGGAGGGACGTCTCTCCCTCCTCGAGGTGCCTGCCGTGGACCCAGAAGAGAAGAAGCCCAAGGCCAAGGACGTGAAGCGCAAGGGGGCTGCCGTACTCGCGGCAGAACCAGACACCAAGCGGGGCAAGGATCTGCCCGAACCCTCCAGAGGTAGCCGGTACTATGTGTACCATGACCTCCACACCCACAACACCAACGAATGTCAAGAGCTCCGCGCCGTGCGAGAAGGAAGCATCGGCCGTCGCCCTGACCGTGCAGACCGGGGCTACGGCCGGGGAGGAGGAAGAAACCCAGGGCGCTGGGAAGACCGCGGCCTGCGCCAGGGGTGGCGCGACCAGCCTCGCGAGGACTGCTGGCGGGACCTGCCTCGCGAGAGGGACTGGAGAGACCAGCCTCGTGAGGACCGCCCTCATGGCAACGCAGGACTACCTCCGCTGCCGCCCCCACCAAGAAGGACCGAAGACCGCCATCAAGACGAGGGGGCTGGGGGCTTCCAGGAGCCACACGCGATCGCCTGCATCCTGCGCGGAGCTCAAGCTCCAGCCTCCCAACGTATCTTCAAGCAGTTCGCCCGTGAGGTGAATGCAGTCCTCCCCAAGCTCGAAGCAACGCGCCCCCTTAGGTGGTCGGCGTGTCCCATCATGTTCAGCTCGGCAGACCAGCTCAAGTGCGCGGCCACTGCAGGAGTCCTCCCGATGCTCTGCTCCCCAGTCATTAGCAACGTGCTGGTCACCAAGACCCTCATCGATGGCGGGGCAGGGCTCAACGTCCTGTCCGTGGAAACATACAACGACCTCCAAGTGCCCTACGACCAGCTTCAGCCAACCAGGCCTTTCTCCGGGATCACCGACGGTTCCACAGTCCCGATCGGGCAGGTCCGCCTCCCTGTCACCTTCGGGGCCCACAGCAACTACCGCACCGAGCTGATCGACTTCGACGTTGCCCACATCCGCCTGCCGTACAACACCATCCTCGGGTACCCACCGTTGGCCAAGTTCATGGCCATGACCCACCATGGCTACAACGTCCTCAAGATGCCAGGAAGTGGCGGCGTCATCACGGTGCCCTGTGAAGAGAGAGATGCAGTGTGTTCCCTGGAACGAGCCTTTCAGGCCGCGTCGCTAGAAGACCCAGCTCGCGGAAGCAGGAGGCTTCCTGAGACAACCCCCAAGAAGAAGAAGACGTCGTCAGGCTCAGCCCCTCAGGTGGCAGGCCCCTCAGGGCCCGTGCCCCCTTAGGAGGGCCCTCCATCCATCGCATAGGAAAGCGCGCCCGGCGCCCTCCTCAGGCAGGGCTCGGGGGCTCCCACCTGGAGGGCCACCGACCTAGCTAGGGTCGCGAGGGAGGCGCTTGGGCACCATGTGGAGGCGTGCTTCGCAGCACGTTTCCCTCAGGAGGGAGCCAGGCGAGGAAGATCAGACCAGCAAGAGTTCGTTGAAGAGGCCATTCAAGAGCTACAGGAGACAAGGATCATGAGAGGTTGCCGCCGCTTGCCAGTCGTGGCCCCACATCTAGGCGAGGATGGTGGGTTGCGCGCCTGCGTCGATGTACCAGGGATCAATCAGATCGCCACAACGGAGCGCCTCTGGCCCTCACAAGTGGGGCGCTGCGGAGGTCCACCCCACTGCTATGTTCGCATGCCTTACGGCCTGCCGAGCATGGCTGCGGCGTACCAGCGCCTCATGAGGGGCATCATGGAGGTTCAGGAAGACAGTTGTTCCGTGGCCTTGGCGGAGATGGAGGCAGCTCGCGAGGAGTCACCAGCGCCTCCGGAGCCTCCTGAGGCCCCGGGGCCTGGGGGGCTCGTGAGGGTTGGCTTCTGCAGCCCATCAAGTCTGCTGCACCAACGCCACTACGCCGACAACATCCTCAGGTGACATCTTTCAAGTTCCGTTCTCAGCTGGGAGCACCCTCCCAGGGTTGCACCACTCCCAGGCCGCGTGGGTCCGTCCCTGCGGCATGTGTCTGCATTTACCTTTCCGTCGTTAGTTTGCCTAGTTGGGGGCGCCCCTCGGGCTGCATCATCCCCAAGCCGTTCGGGCCAGACCCAACGGCGTGTATCCCCCTAGCGTTTATTTCCAACTATGCATTGCCTATCACGCTTAGCTGCATGGTGCCCGTCCGCGGCATCTTCTCTTCCCATGTCGGCCACTTGCACGTTAAAGGGGGGGGGGTGCCTGAGCATCGTGACTCAGGGCTCTTACTGGCTCTCCAGCCCTCACCCTCTGGCCTTGTCCACGGCATCGCGACCTGGCATACCAGCGACGGCTGAGACAAGCTCGAGGGCCGGGACCCGAGGACGTAGAGTACCGGCATCTAAGCAAATTTTACAGGGACACATCTCAAGATATGGCCTAGTGCCGGGCGCACCCCGCCCAGAGGTAGGGCCTCGTGAGTCCCGCGCTGGCTCACGGGTGCCCAGATACACCTCACCCAGCTCTACCGTGCCAGTCACGTGTCAGGGCGGTGCTGTATACGCCCCGGGGGCTCCTCACGGAGGGGAGCCCCCTCCCACGTACCAGTGGAAGCACCATGCTCCACGCTGGCTGACGACACTGCCGAGGAGCGGCTATGCCCGTACACATAGGGAAGCGCTATGCTCCGCACTAGTGATAAACAACTGAGGGTGGCCTCCGGGCCGCGTTAACCTCAGGGAGCCCAGAGCTCAGTGGCTGGCCTCATCGCAACGCCTCCCCTCGGGAGCGCCGCGCGAGGGGGCTGGGCACAGGGGCTACGGCTGGGTCATGCCCAGACGTACGTCGCCCAGCCAGGCCCCTCGGGCCTGGTTCGCCACGCATCTCTCCCCGAGCAGAACCAAGGTATGAAGGCCGTTTGCGCGTCAAGGGGGACCCATGGGCATCGCGACCCAGGGTCCTAACTGGTCCCGTAGCCCCTCACTCCTTAGTTCCGAAAGGCTATGCTGGGTGAGGGACGCGTGGGGCCGGGCTCTACAGACCTAGAACGGTAGCCACGCTTACATCTCGCCTCATCACCCGCTGTTCGCGTGTCAAGGGGGACTCCTGAGCATCGCGACTCAGGAGCCTAACTGGCTCTGTAGCCCCTCACTCCTTAGTTCCGAAAGGCTATGCTGGGTCAGGTACGCGCGGAGTCAGGCTTTGCAGACGTAGAACGGAAGACACGCCTACATCACGCTTCCCTACTTGTTGTTCGAGCGCCAAAGGGGACTCCTGAGCATCGCGACTCAGGAGCCTAACTTGTCACGTGGCCCCTCACTCCTTTGGTCCCGTCCTGGTTTCCGGTCGGTGCTGATGCTGGGTGAGGCATGCGCGGTGCCGGGCCCTGCCGGCGTAGAACACAAGCAAGTAGGGAAGAAAAGCACAAAATCCAAGGAACTTAAAAGCAAATATTACAGTCCATACTATCAATCTCATTGCCAAACGCAAGTTTAAATGCCTCCCCGAGGCGTGATGCATGTGAAGGAACCTAAAGAACAGCAGGGATGGGACGGAGTTACTCGTCGGCGCTGGTTTCGCCTTGTGGAACAGCAGGGTCAGCAGCGCCTTGCTTCGGCCTGGTGCTGAAGGCCCAGAACTTCTCCAGCAGCGCCTCCACGCACCCCTTCACGGCTTCGACAGCGGCAGCAGCACCCTCGCCGCTCACCGGTTCCAACAGGGCATCGAGGTCGGTGTTGGGATCGCGGAGGTAGACGTGGGCGAAGACCCGTGTCAGCGCGGCAGAAGACAGGACGTGTGCCTCGGCCTCGGCCGCGGGGCCGATGCCAAGAACGACGTCCCCAAGAGCCTTGACCAGGAAGGGAAGCAGCTTGGCGGGACCATCCTCGTCACCAGCTAGCGGGCTGTCCAAGCCGCTCTCGTAAAGCATCTTCAACGAAGCACGGGCGTCCTTCTCCATGTCCGCGAAGGCCATGCGATCTTCGGCGAGGACCTGAGCCTTGGCGTCTAGCTCAGTCTTCGTCGCCTCCAGCTCTGTCTTCCACACGCCTAGACGCCTGCGGCGCTTCTTGAGCTTGGCCTCCGCGTTCTCGAGCGCCGTCTCACGCGCCTTCGCCCCCTTCTCCTGCTCTTGGCGAAGGCGAACCTCCTCCACATGTTGGCCCCGCAGGCCTTGCAGCTCATCCTCCAGCGCCTTGCAGCGGTCGTGGGCCTTGACCACTTCCCCCAGGGCCGCGTCACAAGCAATCTTCGCCTCAAGGACGGCCCGCTTCTCCTCGTCGCAGGCCGTCGAGGCCTGAACCAGTGCCGCCCGGATCGAAGCATCAGAGCGAATCCACCCCGAAGCCAATTCCAGACGCCCGGCCACCAGGCGAGGGTCGGCGTCGAGAAGGTCCTGACGTAGCCGGTCCAGTTCAGCAGCAACATGCTCCAAGACGGAGGAAGAAGACGGAGGAGCCTCAGCGCGCTCCAGGACGACAGGAGGAGCTGAGGGAGCAGTGGCCAGCAAAACGGGAGGAGAAGGTGGCGGCGGCAAGGCCGCCGAATCCCGAGCCAGCATTCGCCGTGTCTCCCCAGCCGTGGCAGTGGCGCCAGATGAGGACACTTCAGGAGTCACCTGGGCCATGGGGGCTGAGCTCGCCCCCGCTAGCATGGCCAGACCTCCTGAGGGCGACCGACCAGGAGAAGCCCACGCACTGCGATCGCCCCCTTTCACAGGCGGGGGAGCTACCGCAGATGGAGCCTCAGGAGCCCGCTTCGGTTTCTTGGCCGTGGGCGCCCGCCTACTCAAGAGAAGCAATCATCAAGCCTCGTCGGCAGAATGAGAAACAAGAGAACAATGATCAAGCGCTTACGGGTCATCGCCGGTGAGCTCGGGCAGCGTTCGGCCTAACTTCAAGCCAAACAGCCGGCTGGAAGGGTCGACCTTGGGAGCAGAAGGCGCGGCAGTGGACTGCCCCAGGGTAGGGGCAGGCCCGCGGGGGACCAGCCCGGTCCTGTCCTTCTTCGAGATCAAGGACGAGCTCCCGCTACCCAGCACATCGTCATCGTCATCATCATCATCATCATCATCGCTCGGCGATAGGCGGAGAGTGCGGGGCAAGCGCCGAGGGAGGGGAGCCCTCGACTCTCCGTCAGTCGCCCCGGAGTCGGGCCCCTCTCCCCGCTCCTCTTCGTCCTCTTCCTCGCTGGAGTCACCGGAGGGCACGTCCACCAGTCCTTCAGAAGGTGCCACGGGCACGAGCCCGACCCCGTTGAAAACGGGCATGGACTTCACCACCTGCTCCCAGTCGCTGCGAAGAAACAAGGGCTCGGGAGCGCCCTCCAACTTTGCTACCGTGCCCCCGACCAGAGATTGAAGAACCGCGTTCACGTCCTCTTCGTCCGCAGGACCGAGGCTCAGATGAGGCCTCCACATCGAAGAAGAGTACTGCCGGAGTGGAGCCAGCTGCTGCTCCAAGAACTCCCTCAACAGTGACGCACCAGTCAACTTCGCTGTTGCCATGTTGGCTGGCCTCAAGTCCGCATCCATCTTCTCCAACACCGGCTTTGCGCGGGGATCCGCGAGCTCCTCCCGGCACCAGTTACCGGCGCTCACGGCCTGCTCCATGGGCGGGATCAGCCGAGGGTGGACGTGCCCGGCGTCAACCAAGACCCACTTGATCCGGAAGCCATCCGCCCTCTTCCCGGGACTCGAGATGGTAATGGTGCTGCCATGCGCGACGAAGCTCGCGCACGTGGAAGGAGAACTGCCAGTAGTCCGAAGGTAGAAGTAGTGGCGCAGCAAGGCCACCGACGGCTGCACCCCTACGTGGGCCTCACAGTAGTAAGTGAAGATCGCCAGGAGAAGGACAGAGTTGGGGTGGAGATGCAGAGCCGGCAAGTTGTAAAGGCGGAGGACAGAGAAGAAGAACTCGGAAAAGGGAGGCACCAAGCCCGCTGCGATGGCGCTCACAAAGAAAGGGTAATAGGTGCTCCCTCGACCTTCAGGGGAGGCAGAGCCGACCTTGAACACCTCCGTCCCGACGACACCCTGCGCCGCCGCCATCCGGCACAGCCGGGCAAAGGTGGCCTTGGACACAGTTGGCGGGTCCAGAGCAGGGGAATACCAAGCTTCGGCCGGAGGCTTGCGAGGCGCCATGGCTTCCTAGGTCGCGTAACCGGAGTAGATCTAGAAGTTTGGAGGAAGAAAGGGGAGGCGCAAGAAAGGGGATCTGAGCAGCAACCGAAGAAAGCAAGGGCGAAGTCTGGAAAGAGGCCTCTCCCTTGTCAACCCGCGCGGTTGCTAAGGCACACACATCCAATCAACCGCCACGCAGCGTCCAAGGCCGCAGGCTGTTGGGGCCCGCGGCGCTTCGCCCTTGCCCTTTCGCCGCTCGGCACGGCCAAGTCCGTGCGCGCTTCCGGCCCGAGGGCTACTGTCGGCGTTCTAGGAATGGGGGTCCCCAGACTTGCCTGCCTACGGCCTGCGGCATGGCTCAAGTGGGGGCCCAGCGCGGCCCATCTTCATCGACACGAGGCTCAAGACCCTCGCGAGGGGCCAAGGCTCGTGAGGAGGACGACATGGCGCATCCTCAGGCACAGCCTCGTCAGGCTGGCTCGTGAGGAGGCAGAGATTTCAAGGCGGGGTACCTCGCGAGGTGCCCATGACGCAAGCCATGACGACACGGGGCACCAGGCGGGTGCCAGCGCGCGCAGCGTCCCTCTTTCCTCTTTGGTGCAAAGGGGGCAAGCGTATCAGCGGAGTACCGAGGCATCAGGCAAAGGTTGCCACTTCGGTGCAACGAGACCAAGACCAGGAAGACTACGAGACGGAGATCACCATGGAGCCCAGCGCGGCGTCATCACCAGAGCCTTTGGCAGGTGCAGACTTCTTTTGTCAGGAAAGATGTACTCGCTGTCCCCCTTCAAATTAGCCCGCCATTGTTGGATCCCTTCCCGCTCAATATTTGGGGAGAGGACCAGGGCCTCTATAAATAGGACTAGCCACCCACATAGCAAGGGGTCGGTTCATCTGTTCATCGGTCGGAGGGCTGGGGGATTCCTGGTTGTTCGGTCCGGGATCTGAGAGAGAAAGAGAGAGAAAGGTGACTGAACTCTGCATAGCAGTTCATCGCCACAGCCAAGAATAGACCCTCGCGAGGCTGTTCTTCCTTGTTGTTCATCCACACCAGCCCCATGAGGCAATCCATCCACCACACACTGGAGTAGGGTATTACAACACATTGGTGGCCCGAACCAGTATAAATCTTGTGTCTTTCGTGCAGCTCTTTTAGTAGTTTAGATCCCATCGAGACGGAGAGGTTGAAGGCGAGATTTCCGCGCACACCCCAGTGTTTGAACCTTAAGGGTCTGCCGGAACCCGAAATCCGACAGACCAAGATATGAGCTCGATTAAGGTTCAAACGGCGGCTTGTCATGCGAGAGCACGGTTTACAGAGTCAGATGGATCTAGGCTTCATAAGGCGCCTTCCTTGGAACTTGGGTAAATCGACCCATGATACTGTTACTCTGGCCCTGCGTACTCCTGATAAGTCTTTGAGCAAGACCAGACTTATTCCAGGGTTCAATGTCGATTGGGCATAGTGTGAGTTAGGATCACGGCAGCATGAACAATCCAGTGGCTCCGACTAGTTTCATTGAAGAAGACACTTTAGTTTGACAGTTGGCAAAAGCCTTGAATTTCTTTTGATTTCTTATTCGTATTTGATTTTTTCACTGTCTTCTAGTTTTTATAATTCGGGCCCAGCTGCCCTATTTATGGCTCATATTGGAAGCACACTTTGGGTTTATACAACCCGTCAGGAGGATAGAGTCTAAATCACGAAAGCGTGATGAATACTATAGTTGGAATTATAGTTCTAACACCTCTAAATTACACGGAGCTGATAAGCCGACAGTTTAAGTATGTACCATAGGTATGTTGTTTTACTTAGCAGTTATCAGACCGGCTCTGGTTATGGACTATTCGTCCCAAGCAGCTTTAATTGTGTATCATGACCCGCCCGGCGGTAAGCCGCCAGGGCCTTTGTGTTTTCTTTATGTACATGATAATAATGACAATTCAAATCTGCCCAAATCAAACACTATCATACCCATAATGGTTTTTTAAAACGATGGATCAGCAGTATTACACAAAATAGAGATGTGCACGATGGCATGGCAAAGACAAATTTTAACTATCCTATTACATGGCTCCATGAGCTAAAACGAGGTCAAGTGTTTTTTCAAAGATGAAATCTCTAAACCGCCCGGCGGTTCAATCTTCTTGGCCTTGCTGATGGGAGGCCTCCAGTTCATCCCTTGATAGTTCTTCGTCCTCCTCCGCCGTCTGTAAGTTTGGTTTGGATCAGTCGAATCCACGGAAGGCGAATAATTCAGCTTCGTCGTCAATCAGATTGGATGGGTCAATTTCAGGAGCGAAAGTGTGCTTAAGAATCGACGGAATTAAGTCCATCACTTTGTATGCAGGAGTATGCATCTTTTGATTCTCTGCGTGGTAAGCTGGCTAATACTTAGAGAGGTTGGTTTCTTTGGCAACGACTGTGGCATGAGGACGGATTTCTTTAACACAAGTCGCGAAATCCTGTTGATCAAAAGAAGTACCGTCCTCCTTTAGACTTGGATATCCACTAGCTACATCTACCGGGTCTAACCCTGGTACCCAAGCTTTAGCACGGCTCAAGGCCATCACAGCACCGGCTCTCGCACATGACCGTTTTATCTCTTGAATCCTGGTGGGCAAGATTGATAATTTCTTCAGCACATCGCTTAACAGATTGGGTCCTTGATTAGCCGGAGAGATGGTAGCCAATGTACGTTGAGCTTCGGTATACAATTGCTCGATGAGAGTATAAACCGCCTTGAGCTTCACAAGAGTGTCTTGACTAAGGTTGCTTCTCCTGGGACCTGAGTAAGTCATAGATTGGTTAAAATGGCGGCTTACATTATGACGACAAGTATTTATTTTTGGATGAATAACAAGGCGACTCACCGAAGATAGCAGAAACCATCTGAGACACATGGTGTTTTAAACCGGTGAGTTCAGTGGTAGCCTCTTGAAGAGCCGTCTCTGCCTTCTCAGCACGCTATATCAAGGCAGTCTTTTCTTCAACCCAAGCCTTTTTATCTGCAGTAAAAATGGTCTTCAATTTTTCCGACTCAGACACACTAAACTGGAATTTTGATTTAGCTTTCCAGATATCAGTTTCCTGAGCCACCAGCCGGGTCTTGGCATCGTTCAGTTGAGATTCCAATTCAGCGGTAGCAGCCTGCATGAAGCACAGATTTATCAAACATACTTCATGGTGGATTACAACAATATAAGTCCCAGCCGCTTTGCAAGAACAACACTTGGCACTTGGGGGCTAATGTCTATCTAAGCAATTTTTTCAACGGAAACGGGTTTTATAATAAAAGTCCCAAGCACTTTGCAAAGCAAGACTACTTGGCACTTGGGGGCTAATGCATATTGCTTGTATCTTCATAATGATGAGCCGGGTGTGCTATACACAGTCTCAGCCGACTCATGGGAGTTATGCAGTTAAGTGTTGGGGAACGTAGTAATTTCAAAAAAGATTCCTATCCACACGCAAGATCATGGTGATGCGTAGCAACGAGAGGGAAGAGTATCATCCACGTACCCGCATAAACCATAAGCGGAAGCTTTATGAGAACACGGTTGATGTAGTCGAACTTCTTCATGATCCGACCGATCCAAGTACCGAACGCACGGCACCTCCGAGTTCAGCACACGTTCAGCTCGATGACGTCCCACAAACTCTGATCCAGTGGAGCTTCATGGGAGAGTTTCGTCAACACGATGGCGTGATGACGGTGATGATGTTGCTACAGACGCCGGGCTTCACCTAAGCACTTCTATGATATGATCGAGGAGGATTATGGTGGATGGGGGCACCACACATGGCTAAGGTATCAATGATCAACTTTTGTGTTCTAGGGTTCCCCCTACCCCCGTATATAAATGAGCAAGGGGGAGGCGGGCCGGCCCCTGTAGAGCGCGCCAGGAGGAGGAGTCCTCCTCCTAGTAGGAGTAGGACTCCCCTTTCCTACTCCTACTAGGAGGAGGAAAGGAAGGGGGAAGTGGAGAAGGAAGGAGAGGGAGGAAAGGAGGAAAGGCAGCCCGGCCCCCTAGTCCAATTCGGTTTGGGCTAGGGGGGCCGCGCGCCCGCCTCCTCTCTTCCACCACTTGGCCCATGAGGCCCAATACTTCCCTGTATTCCCGTAACTCCCCGGTACTCCGAAAAATACCCTAATCACTCAGAACCTTTCCAATGTCCGAAATAGTTGTCCAATATATCAATCTTTACATCTCGACCATTTCTAGACTCCTCGTCATGTCCCCGATCTCATTCGGGGCTCCGAACTACCTTCGGTAGATCAAATCACATAAACTCATAATACCGATCGTCACTGAACGTTAAGCATGCGGACCCTACGGGTTTGAGAACTATGTAGACATGACCGAGACATGTCTCCGGTCAATAACCAATAGCTTAACCTGGATGTTCATATTGGTTCCTACATATTCTACCAAGATCTTTATCGGTCAAACCGCATAACAACATACGTTGTTCCCTTTGTCATCGGTATGTTACTTGTCCTAGATTCGATCGTCGGTATCTCAATACCTAGCTCAATCTCATTACCACAAGTCTCTTTACTCGTTCGATAATACATCATCCCGCAACTAACTCATTTGTTACAATGCTTGCAAGGCTTATAGTGATGTGCATTATCGAGAGGGCCCAAAGATACCTCTCCGACAATCGGAGTGACAAATCCTAATCTAGATCTATGCCAACTCAACAAGTACCATCGGAGACACCAAAAGATCACCTTTATAATCACCCAGTTATGTTGTCATGTTTGGTAGCACACAAAGTGTTCCTCCGGTTATCGGGAGTTGCATAATCTCATAGTCATAGGAACATGTATAAGTCATGAAGAAAGCAATAGCAGTAAACTAAAACGATCAAGTGCTAAGCGAACGGAATGGGTCAAGTCAATCACATCATTCTCCTAATGATGTGATCCCGTTTATCAAATGACAACTCATGTCTATTGTTAGGAAACATAACCATCTTTGATCAACGAGCTAGTCAAGTAGAGGCATACTAGTGACACTTTGTTTGTCAACGTTTAAGTTTTGGGTTAATACAATTCTAGCATGAATAATAAACATTTATCATGATATAAGGAAATAAATAATAACTTTATTATTGCCTCTAGGGCATATTCCCTTCATTAAGTTCTACTCTTTTACATAGTGATCAATAGGACCAGCTCATTCATACTGATTATACCGGCCCTTGAGGACTATGAATGCAAAATTATGCTATTTTCAGCATCCAGTTTAGTTTTAAATCGGACTTGGAGGGAGTCTAGGATAGAATCTTATGATTCATCTAAGTCTACAGATTATTCATTCTTATCATAATTAAAAGACTCGGCGGCTAGCAGGATATACATAACCTATCTAAGCCAGATGACATACCTCATACTTCTGGTGCATATGTTTCACCATCTCAATTTCCAAGTCACGGCTGGAGTGTACTTGATTGAGATAACCAGACAATACTTCACTACTTCTCAATTGAGCATAGTGGGAGACATCAAATCTCACTTTCCGTCTCTCCATGACTTCTTGCTTGGCAGAATGTTTGGCTAACACAGTTGGGTTCTCCGATTCAGTAAAACCAATGCCAGTGATCAGAATGTCATCAACATAAGTTTCTGGTGGGTTAAATGAGCTGGACGGTTCAGTAGTGGAAGGGTGAATGTTGGTTTGATCAATAGACAACCCAAGCATTTCAGATTGAGTGTTGGAAGCAGGGTCTTCTTGTTGTTGTTCAGAAGCGTCTGGTGCAGAAGCTTGCTGGTCCGGATCAGCAACTTTAGGGTCTTCGGCTGGTTTTGTCACCTTTGCCTTCTTGTTGGGATTTGCTTGACCACTAAAAGAATTCGGACAAGTCAGCATAACGACGAGGATATCAAAGTACGGGAGGAAAGGTAATATTTCTTACCCAGGGGCAATCTTGAAAGCCGGCAGCTGGGTCTGAGATGAACCGCCAGAGGAAGAACGAGAAATTTCCTGCAAGGTTGAATCAAAGGAATTGAGTGGTTGGCAAAAGAAACCCGCCAGTAAATAAAAGAGTTAAGGTTAAAAAGAACCTCATTTGGCGTTTTCGAGGAGTCTTTGGTAAACTGGAGGATAATTCTTCATCTCCACTGGTCCAGGTCTAGCGGCGATTCTCGTGTTGATGTCATTTCAAAAGAAAATGAGGATCTAAATAAGCCAAGGGGTGTGAAAACCCTACTTTCTGGGTTACTCGCCAAAGTTTCTGTCTTGGCAAAGGGTCTGAGTTGAAGGAAATAATAGTTACCTCTTCTTCAACTACTTGGGTGGCTCCCATGTCATCCGGTTAATAGTCAATGTCAATAAGATGGTTGAAAAACAGGCCAAGAGAGTCAAGGGCTAGCTCCGACTCGGAAGTGTCATCCAGCTTAAACATGTCAGAGGCGCTTGATTTCTTCTTAGGTTTCTTCCTGGTCTTTCTGGCGGCTTTCACGGCAGCCCTAGCCTTTTTGGCGGCTTCGTGATCATATTTTGCCTTCTAACATACTTGAGCTCACATAATATTTGGACGAAGTGATAAAGTAAGGAAAATCAAGAGACTTACATCTGGCGGTGGGTTAAGCTTGCATAAAGGGTTCAGAACCTGTCGGCGTTCTGGGAACGGGGGCCCCTAGACTTGCCTGCCTGCAGCCCATGGCGTGGCTTTGCTAGCAGGCCTATACAACCCATCTTCATCAACAAGGCATTCAAGACCCTGGCGAGGGGCCAAGCATTGCGAGGCGGACGATGCGAGACCTCCTCAGGAGTGGTCTCGCCAGGCGGGCTCGCGAGGGGCGGAGAGATCAAGGCAAGGCAAACCTCGCGAGGTTCCCGTGACATGAGCTGTGACGATCGAGACCAGGCGGGCGCCAGCACGTGAAGCATCCTTGTTTCCTCTTTGGTGCAAAGGGGGCAAGCGCAGGCGCAGAATACTGAGGCATCAAGCAAGGGTTTCCATATCGGTGCAACGAGACCAAGACTAGCAGGACGGCAAGATGGAGGTCACCATGGAGCCCAAGGCGACGTCACCACCAGAGCCTTTTGCAGGCGAAGACCCCTTTTGTCAGGATAAGCCTTACTAGTTGTCCCCTTTCAAATTGGCAGTTGTTAGCTCCCTTCCCGCTCAATATTTGGGGAGAGGACCAGGGCCTCTATAAATAGGACTAGCCACCACTGTAGCTAGGGCGACCTCATCTCAGACTGGGGGCGACCTCATCTTAGACTACAACTTGTTCATCCCCACAATCACATCCACCAAGCACAAGAACACCTCTCCTCAGGAGGCTGTTCTTCCCCTTGTAGTGTTCATCCTTAGCCCGAGAGGCAATCCACCATGACCACACTAGAGTAGGGTATTACACCACAACGGTGTCCCGAACCAATATAAATCTTATGTCCCTTGTGTTGTGTGTTCGTCGAGTTAGTCCATGAGATCTTAGCAAAACTAGGACGTGGATCGGTAGGGGGGAAATCTTTGTGCGCACCCTAGAGTTCGATCCTTAAGGGTTTTGCCAGAACCCGTGATCCGACATTTGGCGCGCCAGGTAGGGGAGCGCCGAAGCTTCCCTTTCATCGCTCCACGCCGTGTTGCTTCATCGTCTCCATGGCGGACGCATGTCGCGCCCGTGCCGAGCGTCGGGCTGCCCTCGCCCCCTGCGTTGCTCAGATGGCCCCTGTTGGCGGGCTGCTACCTCTTGAGCACTTGTGTTGGTTTTCCCTTGAAGAGGAAAGGGTGATGCAGCAAATCAACGTAAGTATTTCCCTCAGTTTTTCAGAACCAAGGTATCAATCCAGTAGGAGGCCACGCACAAGTCCCTCGCACCTACACAAACAAATAAATCCTTGCAACCAACGCAATAAGGGGTTGTCAATCCCTATACGGTCACTTACGAGAGTGAGATCTGATAGATATGATAACATAATATTTTTGGTATTTTTATGATAAGGAGAAATAAAAGATGCAAGTAAAATAAATGGCAAAGGAAATAAGTAAGTATTGGAAGATTAATATGATGGAAGATAGACCCGGGGGGCATAGGTTTCACTAGTGGCTTCTCTCGAGAGCATAAGTATTTACGGTGGGTGAACAAATTACTATTGAGCAATTGACAGAATTGAGCATAGTTCTGAGAATATCTAGGTATGATCATGTATATAGGCATCATGTCCGAGACAAGTAGACCGACTCCTACCTGCATCTACTACTATTACTCCACACATTGACCGCTATCCAGCATGCATCAAGAGTATTAAGTTCAAGAGAACAGAGTAACGCTTTAAGCAAGATGACATGATGTAGAGGGATAAACTCATGCAATATGATATAAACCCCATCTTGTTATCCTCGATGGCAACAATACAATACGTGCCTTGCTGCCCCTACTGTCACTGGGAAAGGACATCGCAAGATTGAACCCAAAGCTAAGCACTTCTGCCATTGCAACAAAGATCAATCTAGTAGGCCAAACCAAACTAATAATTCGAAGTGACTTGCGAAGATAACCTATCATACATAAAAGAATTCAGAGAAGATTCAAATATTGTTCATAGATAAACTTGATCATAAACCCACAATTCATCGGTCTCAACAGACACATCGCAAAAGAAGATTACATCGAATAGATCTCCACAAGAGAGGGGGATAACTTTATATTGAGATCGAAAAAGAGAGAAGAAGCCATCTAGCTAATAACTATGGACTAGAAGGTCTGAAGTAAACTACTCACACTTCATCGGAGAGGCTATGGTGTTGATGTAGAAGCACTCCGTGATCGATGCCCCCTCCAGCGGAGCTCCGGAAAAGGCCCAAAGATGGGATCTCATGGATACAGAAAGTTATGACGGTGGAATTAGGGTTTTGGCTCCGTATGTGGTAGTTTGGGGGTATGTAGGTATATATAGGAGGAAGGAGTACGTCAGTGGAGCGACAGGGGCCCACGAGGGTGGAGGGCGCACCTAAGGGGGTAGGCGCGCCCCCTACCTCGTGCCTTCCTCATTGATTTCTTGACGTAGGGTCCAAGTCCTCTGGATCATGTTTGTTCTAAAAATCACGTTCCCGAAGTTTTCATTCCATTTGGACTCCGTTTGATATTCTTTTTCTGTGAAACCCTAAATAGGCAAAAAAAACAGCAATTCTGGGCTGGGCCTCTGGTTAATTGGTTAGTCCCAAAAATAATGTAGAAGTGTATAGTAAAGCCCAATAATGTCCAAAACAGAATATAATATAGCATGGAACAATCAAAAATTATAGATGCGTTGGAGACGTATCAAGCATCCCCAAGCTTAAGTCCTGCTCGTCCTCGAGTAGGTAAATGATAATAATAGAATTTTTGATGTGGAATGCTACTTGGCATAATTTCAATGTAATTCTTCTTAATTGTGGTATGAATATTCAGATCCGAAAGATTCAATACAAAATTTCAATATTGACATGGCCAAAAATACTTCAAGCGTACTAACTAAGCAATTATGTCTTTTCAAAATAACATGGCCAAAAAAAATTATCCCTACAAAATCATATACTCTGGCTATGCTCTATCTTCACCACACAAAGTATTTAAATCATGCACAACCCCGATGACAAGCCAAGCAATTGTTTCATACTTTTGGTGTTCTCAAACTTTTTCAATCTTCACGCAGTACTTGAGCGTGAGCCATGGACATAGCACTTTAGGTGGAATAGAATGGTGGTTGTGGAGGAGAGAAAAGGGGGAAGATAGTCTCCCATCAACTAGGCGTATCAACGGCTATGGAGATGCCCATCAACAGATATCAATGTGAGTGAGTAGGGATTGCCATGCAACGGATGCACTAGAGCTATAAGTATATGAAATCTCAACAAAAAGAACTAAGTTGGTGTGCATCCAACTCGCTTGCTCACGAAGACCTAGGGCATTTTGAGGAAGCCCATCATTGGAATATACAAGCCAAGTTCTATAATGAAAAATTCCCACTAGTATATGAAAGTGATAATATAGGAGACTCTCTATTATGAAGATCATGGTGCTACTTTGAAGCACAAGTGTGGTAAAAGGATAGTAGCATTGTCACTTCTCTATTTTTCCCTCATTTTTTTATTTGGTCCTTCCCTTTTTTATGGCCTCTTTTTTTCGTCTGGAGTCTCATCCCGACTTGTGGGGGAATCATAGTCTCCATCATCCTTTCCTCACTCCGGACAATGCTCTAAAAATGAAGATCATCACACTTTTATTTACTTACAACTCAACAATTACAACTCGATACTTAGAACAAAATATGACTCTATGTGAATGCCTCCGGTGGTGTGCCGGGATATGCAATACATTAAGAGTGACATGTATGAAAGAATTATGAATGGCGGCTTTGTCGGATCACGGGTTCCAGCAGACCCTTAAGGTTCGAACTCTGGGGTGCGCGCGGAGATCGCGCCCTCTACCTCCCCGTCTCGCAAAGATCTAAACTACTAAAAGAACTGCACAAGAGACACAAGGTTTATACTGGTTCGGGCCACCGTTGTGGTGTAATACCCTACTCAAGTGTGTGGTTCGTGGATTGCCTCCTGGGCTGGTGATGATGAACAACACAAGGAAGAACAGCCTCGCAGGGGTCTGTTCTTGGCTGGGGCGATGAACTACTAGGAGGAGTTCAGTTACCCCTCTCTCTCTCTCACTCACTCTCTCTGCTTGCTAGCCGGACCAACCAACCGACCGACCTCCCTTGCTATGTGGGTGGCTGGTCCTATTTATAGGCAAAGGCCCTGGGTCTCTTCCCAAATATTGAGCGGGAAGGGCGCCAACAATGGCGGGCTAATTTGAAGGGGAACAACAAGTACACTTATCCTGACTAAAGTTCGTCTTCGCCTGCGAAAGGCTCTGCGGTGACGGCGTGCTGGGCTCCATGGTGACGTCCATCTCATAGTCCGCCTGGTCTTGGTCTCGTTGCACCGAAATGGCAACCTTTGCCTGATGCCTCGGTACTCCGCGGCTGTGCTTGCCCCCTTTGCACCAAAGAGGAAACAAGGATGCTGCGCGCGCTGGCGCCCGCCTCGCGCCCTGAGTCGTCATGGCTTGCATCATGGGCACCTAGCGAGGTCCCCCGCCTTGATTTCTCCGCCTCCTCGCGAGCCAGCCTGAGGATGCGCTGTGTCGTCCGCCCCGCGAGGCTTGGCCCCTCGCGAGGGTCTTGAGTCTTGTGTTGATGAAGATGGGTCATGCTGGGCCTCCTTTGAGCCACGCCGCAGGCCGCGGGCAGGCAAGTCTGGGGACCCCCGTTCCCAAAATGCCGACAGGCTTTGCCACAAATACAATGCCAACTACATGATCATGCAAAGCAATATGACAATGATGGAGCGTGTCATAGTAAACGGAACAGTGGAAAGTTGCATGGCAATATATCTCGGAATGGCTATGGAAATGCCATGATAGGTAGGTATGGTAGCTGTTTTGAGGAAGGTATATGGTGGGTGTATGACATCGGGCAAAGGTGCGCGATATTAGAGAGGCTAGCAATGGTGGAAGGAAGAAAAGTGCGTATGATCCATGGACTCAGCCTTAGTCATAATGAACTCATATACTTATTGCAAAAATCTACAAGTTATCAAAGCAAAGTATTACGCGCATGCTCCTAGGGGGATAGATTGGTAGGAAAAGACCATCGCTCATCCCCGACCGCCACTGATAAGGAAGACAATCAATAAATAAATCATGCTCCGACTTCATCACATAACGGTTCACCATATGTGCATGCTACGGGAATCACAAACTTTAACACAAGTATTTCTCAAATTCACAACTACTCGACTAGCATGACTCTAATATCACCATCTCCATATCTCAAAACAATTATCAAGTATCAAACTTCTCATAGTATTGAACACACACATAAGAACAAATTATTAATCTTGAATGCCTAACATAATTAAATCAAATTACCATGCTTTTTTGTAGGACTCTCAAAATAATCTAAGTTAAGCATGAGATAACAATAGTTTCTATAAAAAAATCCACCGACGTGCTCTAAAAGATATAAGTGAAGCACTAGAGCGAAAACTATATAACTCAAAAGATATAAGTGAAGCATGAGAGAACAATAGTTTCTATAAAAAAATCCACCGACGTGCTCTAAAAGATATAAGTGAAGCACTAGAACAAAAATTATATAACTCAAAAGATATAAGTCAAGCACATAGATTATTCTAAGAATTTCCGAATCATGTGCGTCTCTCTCAAAAGGTGTGTACCGCAAGGATGATTGTGGAAAACTAACAATAAAGACTCGAATAATACAAGACGCTCCAAGCAAAATACATATCATGTGGTGAATAAAAATATAGCTCTAAGTAAAGTTACCCTTGGAAGTAGATGAAAGAGGGGATCCCTTCCGGGGCATCCCCAAGCTTTGGCTTTTAGGTGTCCTTAGATTATCTTGGGGGTGCCATGGGAATCCCCAAGCTCAGGCTCTTGCCACTCCTTGTTCCATAATCCATCAAATCTTTACCCAAAACTTGAAAACTTCACAACACAAAACTTAAAGTAGAAAATCTCGTGAGCTCCGTTAGCGAAAGAAAACAAAACACCACTTCAAGGTAGTGTAATGAACTTATTCTTTATTTATATTGCTGTTAAACCTACTGTATTCCAACTTCTCTATGGTTTATAAACTATTTTACTAGTCATAGATTCATCAAAATAAGCAAACAACACACGAAAAACAAAATCTGTCAAAAACAGAACAGTCTGTAGTAATCTGTAGCTAACACAAGATCGGGAACCCAAAAATTCTAAAATAACTTGATGGACGTGAGGAATTTATCTATCAATCATCTACAAAAAGAATTAACTAGATAGCACTTTCCAAATAAAAATGGCAGCAATTCTCGTGAGCGCTAAAGTTTCTGTTTTTTACAGCAAGATTAAAAAGACTTTCCCCAAGTCTTCCCAACGGTTCTACTTGGCACAAACACTAATTAAACACAAAAACACAACCAAAACAGATGCTAGATAAATTATTTATTACGAAATAGGAGCAAAAAGAAAGGAATAAAAATAAAATTGGGTTGCCTCCCAACAAGCGCTATCGTTTAATGCCCCTAGCTAGGCATAAAAGCAAGGATAGATCTAGGTATTGTCATTTTTGGTTTTAGGGAAGAAAAGAGCAAACTTGCTCTCTATGGAATTAATCTTTCTATTTTGATAAAGCATATGGATATTAATGGTAGAAGAAAGATTAAGTATGTTACGGAAATTTGTATCTAAGCTAGCCTTCATCTCTTTGATAGATTCGTTTTGATAAGAGAGCAAAAGAGATGTAAATTCAATTTTCTTATTCATGGGGTGCCCAAATATGGTTTTCATCTTTTCATAAGTGTCTACGGCATCCCCTTCAAGAAAACGTTCTTCAAATATAGAATCTAGAACATGCTTAAAGGAAGAAGGTAGGGCAACATAAAAGCTTTTTAAGTAAATTTCAATTTGGTATTGAGGCACATAGCTAGCCCTAATCCTTAATAGTCTATCCCAAGCATCTTTCAAAGATTCATCAAGTAAATAACATAAAATTCCGCAATCATCTTCATCAAAATTATTAAGATTCTCATTGATAACTCCGGTAGGTCTTTCCATAGCATCTTTATTTATGAGTTTAGCGAGAATAGAAGGATTGTCCAAAGTACTAAAACTCGGGAGAGAACTCCCAACCCTTTTTGATTCCGGCATAGCGGAAGAAAGTTCAGCGGAAAAGAGAAGGTGAATAGACAAAGATAGGGAGGATGGAGAGAGAGGGCAAATAAAACGGCAAGGGTGAAGTGGGGGAGAGGAAAACGAGAGGCAAAGGGCAAATAATGTAATGCGGGAGATAAGGGTTTGTGAGGGGTACTTGGTATGTCTTGACTTGCAACGGCGCCACAAGTGACTCGTTGTCGAGAGTCAAATCTTGACTTGTCTTGCGCGAACCTCCTCGGCAACGGCAACAAAATCCTTCTTGCTACCTCTTGAGCACTTGCGTTGGTTTTCCCTTGAAGAGGAAAGGGTGATGCAGCAAAGTAGCGTAAGTATTTCCCTCAGTTTTTGAGAACCAAGGTATCAATCGAGTAGGAGGCCATGCACAAGTCCCTCGCACCTACACAAACAAATAAATCCTCGCAACCAATGTGATAAGGGGTTGTCAATCCCTACACGGACACTTACGAGAGTGAGATTTGATAGATATGATAAGATAATATTTTTGGTATTTTTATGATAAAGAGAAATAAAAGATGCAAGTAAAATAAATGGCAAAGGAAATAACTAAGTATTGGAAGATTAATATGATGGAAGATAGACCCGGGGGCCATAGGTTTCACTAGTGGCTTCTCTCGAGAGCATAAGTATTTACGGTGGGTGAACAAATTACTGTTGAGCAATTGACAGAATTGAGCATAGTTATGATAATATCTAGGTATGATCATGTATATAGGCATCACGTCCGAGACAAGTAGACCGACTCCTGCCTGCATCTACTACTATTACTCCACACATCGACTGCTATCCAGCATGCATCAAGAGTATTGAGTTCAAGAGAACAGAGTAACGCTTTAAGCAAGATGAAATGATGTAGAGGGATAAACTCATGTAATATGATATAAACCCCATCTTGTTATCCTCGATGGCAACAATACAATACGTGCCTTGCTGCCCCTATTGTCAATGGGAAAGGACACCACAAGATTGAACCCAAAGCTAAGCACTTGTCCCATTGCAAGAAAGATCAATCTAGTAGGCCAAACCAAACTGATAATTCGAAGAGAAATGCAAAGATGACCAGTCATACATAAAAGAATTCAGAGAAGATTCAAATATTGTTCATAGATAAACTTGATCATAAACCCATAATTCATCGGTCTCAACAAACACACCACAAAAGAAGATTACATCAAATAGATCTCCACAAGAGAGGGGGAGAACTTTGTATTGAGATCCAAAAAGAGAGAAGAAGCCATCTAGCTAATAACTATGGACCCGAAGGTCTGAAGTAAACTACTCACATTTCATCGGAGAGGCTATGGTGTTGATGTAGAAGACCTCCGTGATCGATGCCCCCTCCGGCGGAGCTCCGGAAATGGCCCCAAGATGGGATCTCGTGGATACAGAAACTTACGGCGGTGGAATTAGGGTTTTGGCTCCGTATCTGGTAGTTTGGGGGTACGTAGGTATATATAGGAGGAAGGAGTATGTCTGTGGAGCAACAGGGGGGCCACGAGAGTGGAGGGCGCGCCTCGGGGGTAGGAGCGCCCCCCTACCTCGTGTCTTCCTCATTGATTGCTTGATGTAGGGTCCAAGTCCTCTGGATCATGTCCGTTCCGAAAATCGCGTTCCCGAAGGTTTAATTCCGTTTGGACTCCGTTTGATATTCTTTTTCTGCGAAACCCTAAAATAGGCAAAAAAAACATCAATTCTGGGCTGGGCCTCTGGTTAATAGGTTAGTCCCAAAAATAATATAAAAGTGTATAGCATGGAACAATAAAAAATTATAGATACGTTGGAGACGTATCATGGGCCACCCCGTCCCTCTCCGTCGCCTGCTGCCAACGCCGCGACTGGCCCGGTGGGGAACGAGCAGCAAGCATCGTCGATGCACCTCTCGGTGCGACAGGACGAACGCACCGCCACTCAATCATTGACTCCTGCTGGTTCGTCATCTCACGCTCATTGCGTTCCCACAGACGCAGGGGCCGCGCTCCTCATGGCGCACGAGCTCCTGTGGTACTGCCCAGTCGACGACCTCTACGAGGACTGGCTTGACCGCATCGCGAAGCTTGTCCGCGCTGCAGGGGGCTCCCCTGCACCGTCCCTCTCACTGCCTCACCCTCCGCCAGCCACGGGCGACGTAGCTCACGAAGCACCTCCACCACCTCTGCACCAAGAGGGCGCCCTAGCACCAAGGCGTGCGCCTCCACGGCGCGACCCACCACGTCCGGCGCCTACGCATGAAGAAAGAAGCTGTCAAGAAGTCCCTCGACCGCAAGAGAACGCTCCATCACTCCTCGCACCGCCGCGCCAGGATCGTTTGTTGTGGCAAGGCCCCGCGCCGCTTGTCGTAGCGGCGCGCGGGCGCCAAGACCACGTTCCACCTCCGAGGCGGGCCCTGGTGACCACGACCGGCTGCCGTGCCTTCACCCCCGAGCTGCGAAGTGTCGCCTGGCCGGGCAAGTTCAAGCCAGATCTGCCTCCTTGCTACGAAGGCACCCCTGACCCCGTGGAGTTTCTGCAGCTCTACAAGCTGAGCATCGAGCTGGCCAAAGGCGACGAGAAAGTCATGGCGAACTAGTTTCCTATGGCCCTCAAGGATGGCGCCCGCTCCTGGCTCCTGAACCTGCCTCCAGGCTCGATCTCCTCCTGGGACGAGATGCGCGACTGCTTCGTCGCCAACTTCCAGTGCACTCACGACCGCCACCCGACCGCGGGTGACCTGCGTCGCGTCAAGCAACAACCAGGAGAGACCCTCCAGAAGTACATCCAGCGCTTCAACAATGTTCGTCTCAAGATCCCCAAGGTGACGGACGAAGCCATCATCTCCGCATTCTCTGATGGCGTTCGTGACGTCAAGATGAAGGAGGAGCTCACCATCCACGAGGAGATGTGCACATCTCTGGAGTTGTTCAACCTAGCGACCAAGTCCGCCAGAGCTGAGGAGGGGCGCCTCTCCCTCCTCGAGCTCCCGGCTGCGGACCCGGAGGAGAAGCAATCCAAGGCCAAGGACATGAAGCGCAAGGGAGCAGGCGTGCTCATGGCGGAACCGAACACCAAGCGTGGCAAAGACCAGCCCGAGTCATCCAAGAGCAGCCAACCATTCTGCGCCTTCCATAACCTGCATACCCACAACACCAGCGACTATCAAGAGCTCAGAGCCATTCGTGAAGTACGCTTTGGTCGACACCCCGAGCGCAACGACCGGGGCTATGGCCGAGGAGGAGGACATGGTGGCGGACGCTGGGACGACCGGGGCCCGTGCCAGGAGTGGTGCGACCGGCCTCGTGAGGAGCGCTGGAAGGATCATCCTCGCGAGGGCGCCTGGAGGGACCAGCCTCGTGAGGATCGTCCTCAAGGCAACGCTGGCCTTCCTCCCCTACTGCCACCACCCAGAAGGAATGACAACCACCATCAAGACGAGGGGGTTGGGGGCTTCCAGGAGCCGCGCACTATCGCCTGCATCTTAGGCGGAGCTCAAGCCCCAGCCTCACAGCGTATCTTCAAACAGTTTGCTTGTGAAGTGAATGCAGTCCTCCCCAAGCTCGAGGCCACACGCCCGCTCAGATGGTCCAAGTGTGCCCCATCACGTTCAGTTCGGTAGATCATCTCAAGTGCGCAGCTACTGCAGGCGTGCTCCCAATGCTTTTATCACCAGTCATCAGCAACTTGCAAGTTACCAAGACGCTCATCGACGGTGGCGTCAGGCTCAATGTCATGTTCGTCGACACGTTTGACAACCTCCAAGTGCCATATGACCAGCTTCAGCCTACCAAGCCTTTCTCAGGAGTGACCGATGGCTCTACTAGCTCGATCGGGCAGGTCCGCCTCCCTGTTACCTTCGGAGAATGCAACAACTACCACACCGAACTGAACGACTTCGACGTCGCCTACATCCGCCTGCCATACAACTCCATCCTCGGGTATCCAGCCCTGGCCAAGTTCATGGCGGTGACCCATCACGGCTACAATGTCCTCAAGATGCCAGGAAGCGGCGGAATCATCACAGTCCCGTGCGAGGAAAGAGACGTGGTTTGCTCCCTCGAGCATGCCTTCGAAGCTGCAGCAACCGACGATCCGGACAGCCAGGGCGAGCGCCCTCCTGAGGCCACCCCCAAGAAGAAGAAGCAGTTGCGGCAGGCAGCTCGAGGAGCGAGAGACGTCCCTCCTCAGCCCTGGCGCACTTGGTCGCCAAGTTGAACAGCTCCAGGGAGGTGCAGAGGTCTTCATGCATCGCCAGCTCCTCCTTCATCTTGACGTCGCGCACGCCATCGGAGAAGGCCGAGATGATGGCTTCCTCGGACACCTTGGGGATCTTGAGGCGCGCACTATTGAAGCGCTAGATGTACTTTTCCAGGGTCTCTCCGGGTTGTTGCTTGATGCGGCGCATGTCGCTCACGGCGGGTGGCCGGTCGCGAGTACCTTGGAAGTTGGTGATGAAGCGGGTGCGCATCTGGTCCCAGGAGGAGATCGTGCCTAGAGCCAGATTCAGGAGCCAGGTTCGAGCACCTTCCTTGAGCGCCATGGGGAACCAGTTCGCCATGACCTTTTCATCCCCGCTGGCAGCCTCGATGCCCAGCTCGTAGAGCTGGAGGAACTCTGCGGGGTCAGTTGTGCCGTCGTAGCGAGGAGGCAGGTCTGGGTTGGACTTGCCGGGCCACGCGATGCTGCACAGCTCGGTGGTGTAGGCGCGGCAGCCGACAGTGGCCACGAAAGGCTTCGGCTGGTGGAGAGCTTGGTCTTGAGGGTCCCCACACGCTGCAGCTAGGAGTGGAGCGGAGTCTTGGCGTGCCGGAGCTGGAGCAGGGTCGCGGCGAGCCGGAGCAGGGAGCATCCGGGCAGCTCCTTGCGGGCGAGGGACTTCTTGGCAGATCCGTTCTTGTTGCGCTGGCACTTGACGGAGCGGGTTCCGCCCAGGGGCCACGCGTCTTGGAGCCATGGCATCTTCTTGGAGAGGAGGCGGCTGGTGCGCCTCTGGAGCTTCGTCGCGTGCGCGGGGCGGGGTGTGGTGCAGAGGAACGGACGACGCGGAAGAGCCCCCTGCGACACGGACAAGCTCGGTGACGCGGTCGAGCCACTCTTCGTAGACGTCGTCGACGGGGCGGTAGCGCAGGAGCTCGTTTGCCGCGAGGAGCGCAGCTCGAGCCTCCAAGGGTGCGCGCAGCGCGCGGGACGAAGAACCAGCTGGTGCGAGCGATGGAGTAGTGGTGCGGCCGTCTTGGCGCACGGACGGATGCTGAGACGAGCCTTGCTGCTCGCCCCCCGCCGGGCCGGTGGTGGCATTGACGGCGGGCGATGGGGAACGACGAGGACACCCACCGACGGGGGCTGTCTGGGCGATGCGAGAAGCGATGGCGGCCCGGCGCTCGGCGCGGGCCCGATGAGCGTCGGACATGGACGCGACGGTCGGAGAAGAGCGGAGTGGTGGAAGACACATTCCGGCGCACCCCTACCTGGTGCGCCAAAATGCCGGATTCACGGGTTCCGGCAGACCCTTAAGGTTCGAACACTGGGGTGCGTGCGGAGATCTCGCCTTCTACCTCCCTGTCTCACAAATATCTAAACTACAGAAAGAAATGCACAAGAGACACAAGGTTTATACTGGTTCGGGCCACCATTGTGGTGTAATACCCTACTCCAGTGTGTGGTGGGTGGATTGCCTCTTGGGGCTGATGATGATAAACAATACAGGGAAGAACAGCCTCGCGAGGGTCCGCTCTTGGCTGGGGCGATGAACTGCTTGGAGGAGTTCAGTCACCCTTCTCTCTTTCCCTCTCTCTCTCTCTCTCTCTCTCTCTCTCTCTCTCTCTCTCTCTCTCTCTCTCTTTTCCTCGCCCCCTTTTCGGATGCCTCCACCCTGGGGGTGGCTAGTCCTATTTATAGGCAAAGGCCCTGGGCCTCTCCCCAAATATTGAGCGGGAAGGGCGCCAACAATTCACCAATTCGAAGGGGAACATCTAGTACACTTATCCTGACTAAAGTTGGTCTTCGCCTGCGAAAGGCTCCGCGGTGACGTCGTGCTGGGCTCCATGGTGACCTCCGTCTCGTAGTCCGCCTGGTCTTGGTCTTGTTGCACCGAAATGGCAACCTTTGCCTGACGCCTCGGTACTCAGCGGCTGCGCTTGCCCCCTTTGCACCAAACAGGAAAGAAGGACGCTGCGCGCTGGCGCACGCCTGGCGCCCTCGATCGTCATGGCTTGCGTCATGGGCACCTCGCGAGGTGCCCCGCCTTGATATCTCCGCCTCCTCGCGAGCCAGCCTGAGGAGGCTGCGCCTGAGGATGCGCCTTGTCGTCCGCCCCGCGAGGGTCTTGAGTCTTGTGTTGATGAAGATGGGCCATGCTGGGCCTCCTTTGAACCACGCCGCACACCGCAGGCAGGCAAGTCTGGGGACCCCCGTTCCCAGAACACCGACACCAGCGCTCGCTGCGGCGCCGTCCTGGCGACCTCTTTCGGGGCAACATTCCTGGCAGCGGCCTACTTCATCGAAGACCTTGAAGAACAGGACGGAGGCACCGTCGTACTCGAAGTGGAACACGAGGTCGCCCTCCGCGTGGCAGACTCGGGCAATCTCGCCCCAGCCTCAGGTCATGAAGATCGTCCCGGAGGCGACAGCCTCAATCTCCGCTCTAGTCGCCGGGGCGTCGCAGTCGGCGTGCTGCAGCCAAAGCTCGAGAGGGCCCCTCAGCGGTATATTGGCGGCGAAGAACTATGGGAGGCGAATCCAAGTGCTCGGGGGCATCGCCGCCCATAGCACGAACTCGCGCGAGGAGTCCGCAGCATGGAGCCCTGGGGCAACAGCGTGCGCCTCTGTGGCGCGGCGGCCACCGCCCTGGGGCAGGCGGCGACGCTCGTCGCTCCTCCCTCCGGAGCCATCAGCGCAAGTATACAAGGGTAGCGGGTACCCAGGCGGCGGCCTTTCGTACCAAGGCCGCGACACCACCGGCCTCACTACCACCTCGGTGCGATGGGACCTTCTCTTGTTCGGTGGAAGCAGCTCGGGCTTGTTGAGGGGAGCCTTGCCCTTCTCCACGGTAGTGAACCTCCTCGATGACGGCATTGATAGCAGGAGCAGAGCAAGGAGAAGAACCAGGAGAGGCAGAAGAAGAAATGGGCGATGGGGGCTCTACCCCCCTCCTCATTTATAGCAGGAGAAGGCCAACCAGCGCCCCCCATGATCACACGTAATGATGGTTTTCCTTGCATCTTGCAGGGACTTGTCAAGTGGGGCATTTTCCGAGGTAGCGTGGGGAAGCGGAGACGCCCACGTCCAATCAACCGCCACGCGTCGACCAAGGCCGCAGGCTATTGGGGCCCGCGGCGCTCCACACTTGACCTTTGGCTTCGCCTCAAAGCCAAGTCCGAGCGCACCTTGGGCACGGGGGCTACTGTCGGCATTCTGGGAATGGGGGTCCCCAGACTTGCCTGTCTGCGGCCCATGGTGTGGCTTTGCTAGCAGGCCTGTACGGCCCATCTTCATCAACAAGGAATTCAAGATCCTCGCGAGGGGCCAAGCCTCGCGAGGCAGACGATGCAAGACCTCCTCAGGAGCGGCCTCGCCAGCCGGGCTTGTGAGGGGCGGAGAGATCAAGGCAAGGCAAACCTCGCGAGGTTCCCGTGATGTGAGCTATGACGATCGAGACCAGGCGGGTGCCAGCGCGCGCAGTGTCCTTGTTTCCTCTTTTGTTCAAAGGGGGCAAGTGCAGGTGCGGAGTACCGAGGCATCAAGCAAAGGTTTCCATATCGGTGCAACGAGACCAAGACCAGCAGGACGGCAAGATGGAGGTCAGCATGGAGCCCAAGGCGGCGTCACCACCAGAGCCTTTTGCAGGCGAAGACCACTTTTGTCAGGATAAGCTGTACTAGCTGTTCCCTTTCAAAATGGCCGTTGTTGGCTCCCTTCCCGCTCAATATTTGGGAAGAGGACCAGTGCCTCTATAAATAGGACTAGCCACCACTGTAGTAGGGCGACCTCATCTGAGACTGGAGGGGCCTCATCTTAGGCTAGAACTAGTTCATCCCCACAATCACATCCACCAAGCACAAGAACACCTCTCCTCAATAGGTTGTTCTTCCCCTGTACTATTCATCCTTAGCCCGTGAGGCAATCCACCACCACACTGGAGTAGGGTATTACACCACAACGGTGGCCCGAACCAGTATAAATCTTGTGTCCCTTGTGATGTGAGTTCGTCGAGTTAGTCCACGAGATCTTAGAAAAACTAGGACGTGGATCGGTAGGGGGAAATCTTCGTGCGCACCCCAGAGTTCGAACCTTAAGGGTTTTGCCGGAACCCATCATCCGACATACCCACTTTGTTGAAGTCTTCGAATTTACTATTTACATGGGTTGTTGCCATTTCAACAATGCCCTCTTCAGTCAGACGCAGAGAGCTATGGCGTAATGGATCGTCTGTTCCTCCGGTATAAGTACACATCAAGCCAGATCGTTGGCTTAAGGGTATGATCCACCATGAGACCCAGCATCAGATCAAATCAACTCTGTTTAAACCATTTCCTAGCAGGTCTTGGAACTTTCTAATAGTAGGGCGAGTTTCTTATGTTCGGCGGCGATAAGTTTCTTAGGTAGTTGATATTTTGGGTCAAGACGTTCAGCATGATAACCCAGCAATGGATTTTCATCAGACGGCAAGATATCTTTAGAATAGAACCATGTCTGATTCCAGTCCTCGGGGTGACTCAGTAGAGCTGCTGGAGGGAAGATGGCGTCTCTTCTGCGTTGAATTGAAATTCCACCAAGTTCCAAGCTCGGCCCATTTGTGAACTCATTTTGCCGGTTCAGATAGAAGTATTCCTTGAAAAGCTCGACACTAGGCTCCTCTTGAAGGTATACTTCACAGAAAACTTGAAAGTTACAAATGTTTGACACGGAGTTGGGACCAATGTCTTGTGGATGGAGTTTGAAGAAGTCCAGAACATCTCGAAAGTACTTAGAGTCGGGCGGTGAGAAGCCCCAGTTCATATGATCAGTTAATACAATGACTTCACCGTCTTTTGGCAGAGGTCTCTCTTTGCCCGGGCCAGGAGCACGGTAATGCATGACACTCTTCTCTGGTAGATATCCAACCTGGACGAAATCTTTTAAGGTACCCTCAGTAACGATGGAAGGAACCCAGTTACATGTGGTAACTGTCTTTGGTGGCATTGTGAAAGAACGACAACCTAAAGAAGGGAATAATTTGCTGGTTGAAGTCAATTCGTGAAATCACAAATTAATTGGTGAAGTGTACATTCAGAATGGCGGCTTAAGCGAGGGCTAATGATATATGAAGTAATGATAAGCCGGTAAAGTAAGCCGCCATGACTAAGATATTCAAGATCATACAAGAGCAAAATTTGCTAAGTGTTGGGACAAACAAGTTCCACAAGTTAAAGCTATAAATTCGGATCTATAGTTGTTCCGAAAAAGGAGATAAAATCTAAACCTACGGAGGCGGCAGCAGAAAAGTGGAGGTGCCCCAGAGGAGATCTGTCATGATGAGGATATGTTTTAATATCAACAGTGGGTGCTAAAACTGCTACTGCACAGGACCTACATTATTTTCAGATCAAAACTACATGATCTAGCAAGGAGAAGGAGGAGCAGCGATGAACACCGATGAACACCGAAACCCTAAAGAACAGATCCATGAAAAGGAAAAGGGAAGACTTACTGATGCTAGCTGACAGCGGAGGAGTGTCGCGGCGTTTCTGGACCATTCAGGGCAATGAAGCGGCCGGCGTTGACAAAGAGCACGGAGGTCGACGATGGAGGAGCTTGTGCAGGCAGGTCTGTCGCGAGGAAGAAGAAGACGAGAAGGAGAGGAGAGGAGAATGAGAAAGGGGTGGTTTGACCCTATTTATAAGGAAAAGAGTAACAGGCAGGCGCGAAAAATGAGGAGGCTAAATGATGATTATCCAACTAATTGAATGCCTTGATTTTCGAAAGGTCATTAAAGATAAAAGATATGTTAAAGATGACATCACGGAGAGTTTTCGAAATTTCTGGAGATGACATCATGGCGGGTTACAATGTTTCATAGTAGAAGAAGGAGGATTTTTTCTAAGTGTTGAAGATTAACATGAACAAGTTCAAATCAACCTGGGGCCTAATGTTGGGGATATGACTATCAGGTATGACCCGCCCAGGAGGGGCCGGGTCAACCACAATGGCGGTTCATCCAAGAAGCCCAATAGTATACCAGATGGCGGTTCATAGATAAGCCGGTAAGAGGCCCAAGCCCAGAGACGGTTTAAGGCCCGTAAGTATAAACCACCATGTACGAGTAGACTTGTAATATAAGTCATGTAAAATACATCACCAAGCCGGACACGTTATATGAGCCGGTCGGGACTCTGTAGGCCGCAGGGCGTCAACCCGTGTATATAAGGGGACGACCCGGCAGCGGCTTAGGGCAAGAAACATCAAATTGAGAGCCAGGCAAAGCGTGTTTGCTGCCTGGTAATCAAAACCCTAGCAATACCACCTTAACTGGAGTAGGCCTTTACCTTCACCACAAGGAGCCGACCCTGTATAAACTCTCCGTGTCCTTTGTCCCATTTAACCCCTTTAATCTAACCTCATGGCAATGGCTCCACAACTAAGCCCTTCCGTGAGGACATCTGCCGTGACACTTCACCGACACCCTAGGTATTTGATACTGGTTCAGTTTCTATGATTAGCAACTTGAAACATGAGTTACAAAATGAACAGAGACTAGTTGAGGGTGAGGTGACGATGTGTGTTGGAAGTAATTCCAAGGTTGATAAGATCACCATCGCACACTCCCTTTACCTTCGGGATTAGTGTTAAACCTAAAATAAATGTTATTTGGTGTTTGCGTTGAGCATAATATGATTGGATCATGTTTATTGCAATACGGTTATTCATTTAAGTCAAAGAATAATTGTTATTCTGTTTACATGAATAAAACCTTCAATGGTCATACACCCAAGGTCAATGGTTTATTGAATCTCGATTGTAATGATACACATATTCATAATACTGAAACCAAAAGATGAAAAGTTAATAATGATAATGCAACTTATATGTGGCACTGTTGTTTAGGTCATCTTGGTGTAAAGCGCATGAAGAAACTCCATGCTGATGGACTTTTGGAATCGCTTGATTATGAACACTTGATGCTTGCGAACCATGCCTCATGGGCAAGATGACTAAGACTCCGTTCTCTGGAAAAATGGGAGTTCATATGTCCATTTTGCATCGTGCTTTTATATCGATATTTATTGCATTATGGGATGTTATTACACATCATGTCACAATACTTATGCCTATTCTCTCTTATTTTACAAGGTTTACATGAAGAGGGAGAATTCCGGCAGCTGCAATTCTGGGCTGGAAAAGGAGCAAATATTAGAGACCTATTATGCACAACTCCAAAAGTCCTGAAACTTCATGGGAGCACATTTTGGAATATATAAAAAATATTGTCGAAAGAATTAACCATAGGGGGCCAAAGCATTGCCAGGGGCTGCAAGAGCAAAGATTCACCCACGACGAACCAGGGTTGCCAGGGGCTGCATCTTCAGATAAGTTCTTCATCCCTTATCATGCATTCCATTATGGACTGAGGTATGCGAAACTTCGTTTTCCCCTAAGCTACCGTGCTCCCATAACTCTAGGCCCTAGGGCTCGTTCCTGGGGCCAAGTTTGGTCGTAGTCGCGGCAGCGAAAGGATGAAACAAGGAGCCAGAACCCGCCTCATCCCTGCCTCCGCCAAAGGCATGAGGAAGCGCTCTTCCGCCATTACTTCTTCCCTTGAATTCAGCCGGGAGGAGCCGTCTCTGGTTGCATCACCTGGATCCCAAGATCCAAGGGGGCGTACCCAGATGGTGCCATGAAGGAGAGGTGGGAGGAATGGCGTGGCCGGTGGTGCTGGATTGAAGACGAAAACCCGTCGGAATTCTCCAAGGTCCGCCGAGTGCCGCCGGTCCGTGGCAGTGATTGGAGCAATGTCAACGCCGCCGATGGGAGGCTCACCATCGCCACCACCAGGATTCTCCGGCTCACCCAGGCCGGACTCACCCTTGAGATGATCGGGGCGGACTTCATTCGCCGCCGGATCGCCCGTTTGCACGGCAAGGGGAGGTCAGCTTGGCTCTTTACGAACCCGGCTGACACTATGCGACTCCGCCCCGGCCTCGATCACAACTTCACAGTGTCGGCGCATGGTCACTTCTGCCAGCGGCTTTTCCAGCTTGATGTGGGTCGCAATGGCGAGGTCGAGCGGACTGGCAAGTCCACGAGGGCTGCCGCAAAGGTTGGCAAGGCCCTCAAGGGGCCATTTTTCAAGCTGCCAGCGGGGGTGGTCCCGTTGTGCAACAATTCGCGTTGGTCCAAGATCATAGCCATGATGCCGGACTGTAACGCGCACGGCCCTGTCCCGAGCTGGGAGGAGCCGAAGGACAAGGAGGTGCAGCAATTCTTCGACACCCTAAGCTCGGCCTGTCGGCAGTCTTGGAGAGCATGGCCTTTGGTGCGATGGATCTTGCAGTATCGCCTGTCGGAGTTTCCTGGCTTCTCGGCAACCGCCAAGGCCCGGCAGGTGACACATCTAGCAATTTCCTTGTCGGGGTCATCTGCCTTGGTTTTCTTGGTGGAGCCGGTGTCACCAGATCCCTCGACGGCAAGCACGGCTTTACCTTTGTGCTTCCTGTTGCGGCTCCGGCCCTTCTTCGCCGGGGCGGCAGTATCGTCATCTGAGGAGTCGGTTTCAATGCCGGCGTCTTCACCGTGGTACTTCCTTCCCTCTTCAGCCCGGGCACATCTGTCAGCAAGAACATAGAGTTCTACTACATCTTTCACCTTGTTCATTGCCAGCTCTTCACGCTTCTTGCAGTTACGCACGTTCTGATGGAACGTGCTGATGATGGCGGCAGGGTGAACATCAGGGATATTGTACTGTATTCGGTTGAACCTCTGTATATACTTGCGGAGACTCTCGCCTCCCTTCTGGGGAATGACATGTAGGTCGGTCGCTTGGCCATGGGCTTGGTGGCCTCCAGTAAAGGCGCCCACAAACTCATGGCACAAATCCGACCAGGAGGAAATAGAGTCTATTGGCAAGTGCATCAAGCACGACATGGCGTTTGGTTTAAGAGCCAATGGAAAGTAATTCGCAAGCACCTTATCGTCGTGGGCTCCGGCAGCTTGCAACGCAATGGTGTAGATGCTGAGGAACTCGGATGGGTGGGTCTTGCCGCTGTACTTTTCGCCCACGTCAGGTTTGATGGTGCGGTGAGTGGGCCATTGGAACTGCCGCAGCTCACGGGTAAAAGCCGGACAGCCTACCTCGTAAGGTAGGCCTCCAGGGCTCTCCGGTGCCGGGTGGTTCACAGCAAGCCCCGCTCGCCTGTCTAACTCGTGGCGCGCTCCGCACCGGCGCTTGATAGTTGTTCGAGCGTCTTCATGTTCTCGTTCCCGAAGGATTTGGTGCTGGTCACAATGGGTCCGCGGGTCGGATGACGCTATTGAGATTTCATCGCCCGCAACGTCGCGACGGGCTGGCGTCCGTGGTACCAGGCGAGGAGGAGGCAAGTGCACCATGGTCGCGGCGCCACCGGCTTTCCTGCCACTGGTGCGTGGGACTCCGTCGGAGCATCGACCCGGGGGCTCCACCGGACTCGGTTCGTCTTTGTTGGCCACCGCAACAAGGCTTCGGATAGTGGCTCTCCATTCGTCAAGTTTCCCCGTAGTGGGAGGAAAATCGAGGAGCAACTGCGCGCATGCCAGGGCTTCTGCTGGTGTTGGTGGCAGCGAAACCTAAACGGATCGCGACGCGCTTCGACTTCTGACCATGTCAGAAGGAGCTCTATCATGACCCCGCGGTCGCATGCCATCTTCACCACCGCCTCAGCGAGCGGGCAGGTCTTCTACCTCCTGGGAGTGGCGCTCGGGGATCTTCCCGTGGCGACGCCCAGGGTCTTTGGCGTGATTACGACGTTCGTCACGCGCCGCCTGAGAGGAGCGTGCCGTCGGCGCCGGCGCGGGAGTCTTGGAGGCCCTCGCAGCGCCTTCGGGCGGGGTGGAAGCGATCTTGGAAGGCCCCGCACCACCCGCGTAGGGCCTGGCTCCGTCTTTGGATTTGGCAGCGTGCGGCCCGTTACCAGGCGCACGAACATCGCCGCCTCCCAAACTCCTGCTGCTGGGATGGTGTTGGTGTTCGCGAATGGCGCCCCGGGTCCTTTCTCCGACCGGTCCGCTGCTCGCCCGCGTCGAGACGGGATGTCCGGCTTCCGACGGGCGAACAGCCACTGTCATCTTCTTCTTGGGCGCCATGACGATGAAGACACGTCGAACTAACTGCTAAAGCTGATTCTCACAACTGCGCCCCCTACCTGGCGCGCCAAAGATGTCAGTGGGAACAACACCTATAGGATCACAAGAATCCCTACTATGGTTGCGGGGCGCGGGGTCGTGAGAAGAGCGGATCAAACAGATAGCACACGATTCGTTTATCCAGGTTCGGGCCGCGAGGATGCGTAAAACCCTACGCCTGCTTTGGTGGATTGTATATTTGTGTTCTTGAGCTAGCTATGGGGCGTGAGGAGCTCCAAGAAGCCGAATCCTCCTCCTGGTTGCCTCGGGCCTCCTTTTATAGGAAAGGGGTTGCCACAGTGGCACATAGGAGGTGGAAAGGGAATAGTGATGTGAGGTTATCCCTCGCATTACATGACAAGGCGCATTTAATGCGTCTTGCCCAGGTGTCGTAGGTTTATCGGGAACGGGGGAGAGCCATGTCTCGTCCGTCACCGCTCCCTCTCGTGTCGACACGCACCCTGTCTAGCGGCGCCCGCGGTGCCATGTAGGCAGGCAGGCAGCTGAGGTGGCGCAGCGGTGGGTCTCCACAAAGATCTAAATGCCGCCACGCAGGTGCCTGCCTAGCTGGTTGGGTCAGCAGCTGCATGCGAACGGCGGTGGAGGTTTGACTGGCGTGGGCCTGATGGTGGCCCTATGGGTGTTCTTGGCAAGGGCCTTGTCGGGGCCCCGGCAAGGATCTTGCCGTGGCGCCTGCTGTCATCCCCAGCAAGGCTCTTGCCAGGGGCCTTGTGGTCCTCCTCGGCTGGGATCCCGCCAAGGATCATCATCTTCTAAAGGATGTCTCTGTTCTTGAATGTCTTCACAAAGATCTGCATGCCACCACGCGGATGTCTCCCGAATCCTTGCCCCATGGGGGCAGTGGATTCACGGGGGACTCACTCCGTAGGTGTGGGGCGAGCTGCCACGGCTAGGGTCTTGCCGGGTTTGCTAATACCGCCTCCCGGGAAGGATCTTGCCGGGGGTCCGCTTCGTCTCCTTTGCTCTTTGTGGTCTTGGTTTTGGCGTCGTTCTGCTTCTCCTGAGCTTCGGCCTTACCTTGGCTCACCTCCCTTGCCTTGCTTAGTGTAGTGGTGCCCGTGGCTCAGACTGTCCGTGCATAGTTATAGGGGTACAAAAAGTGTACCCCCTCTTTTTGTACACCAACAGGAGCCCCCCGGCCTGGGGCACACGTAATCGCAATCGCGTCGTTGGGCTAGGCCCAAAAATGGTGCGCGGGCAGGCGGGGCGGTTTTTACCGCGGTAAGTCTCTTCGCGCGCTGCGCTTCCCATGCTTCTCGCGTGTGGCGCGGCGTGGGAAGGCGTGTGTGACGTGGGCGGCATGCGTGGGGCTGAGCTCTGCATGCATGTGTCACGTCGTAGTAAAGGGGGCGGTTCGCGCCTTCCCCATAAACGGAGGGAGGCATGGAGGCGCGGCCCATTTACTGAACGGGGCCAAGGCGTGGTCTTAAGGCGTCCACTCCCCCCGATCACGGGGTGGGGAGAGATCGCCTCACCCGTCGCCTCGGTCCTGCACGCCCGCCACGTGGCTCTCATGTGCTTGGGGTGGCGAATGGTGGAGGCAGGAAACCAGGCCGCCGCGGCTGGGGCGGCGGGTTGGTCCCAGTTCCCTGCGCCTTCCGCGTCCTGATTGGCTGAGCGGGGCGGCCGAGCCCCCACCCCGTTCCTTTATAAAGAGCGGGAGGGGGGATGGCGTCCTGCATTCTTTTCATCTCCTCCTTCCTTCAGCTTCTGCTCCCCCCTTCCATCTGTCATGGAGAGAGGGAATCCTGGTCCTTCAACGGTGGCAGCAAGGGTCGCCGCTCGACAGCGCGTCCCTCCTTGTCCTGCACCCGCGCTCGAGGAAGAGGAGGACGAGGCGGCGCGCCGGCCTCGCCTCCGCCAGCAGTTCCTCCCCCCATGGAGGGCCACGTTGGGGATGACCCTTGTGAGTTCTTCGTCAGGCTGCGCCAGCCGCCTCGCCGTCGCCTTCATCTCCCGACTCCATTCGCGCGGGAGATGGAGCTGGATCCGCCGGAGTCGTTGTTTCTGCACATGTGGGGCTGTGGGATCAGTGGCACATGGGCCCGTGTCGACTTCCCCGCCCCTCACGTGATGTATCTTTGTCGGGGATGGAAGACGTTTGTTCATATCCACCGCTTGACGGAGGGACTCACTCTCCATTTTAAGTTGATGGAGGGTGGCCTTCTCTCCGTCAAGGTCTTCGGGTGTTTTGGGACCCGTGCTAGGTGCTGCGTGGAGAGCTCTTCTGATAGTAAAGACTCCTCCTCGGGCGGGAGTGACGAGGAGGACAGCGGCAGCGACGACGAGGGTAGTAGGCGGCAGGATAACGGGTCCGATTAGGTGTCGGGCGCCACTCCGTGCGGCACCGGCGACCCCATCATCCGTGTCGCCGGCTCCCTGAACTTCGGGGTCGTCTCCTTGGGCGGCTGGCATTGGGATGCTGCGGAAGAGGAAGAGGGCGGGCGGCAAGGCCGTCAAATCAGAGTACGCAGGCACCGACGCCTTCGACGCGTGCTGACATCCTGCCGCCTCGTCTTCGAGCTCCGCTTCCGGCACTGCCATCACCATCCAGCCTTCGGACGGCCACCGAGATGTTCTCTTGGTGTCTTATGCCACCCGTAGCTCGCCTAGGCACCCCTTTTTCCCTTTTCGCCTCCTTGACCTGCCTCCTGAGGAGAGGGACAAGAAAGGGATTACGGGCACCTTATCTCTTTTTAGTTTGTAAGCCTTCGGGCCTTAGCTGAATTTAGGACTTTTAATCCCATCATTCATGTTTTTCATTCCCTATGGACTGTACCTGAGTGGAATGTTTTAATGAAAAAGGGATGCTTGCCGGGTCATTTGTTTGCAGCTGGAACCCACGACAAGGAGTAAATCCTTGATATCTTCAAGATGAACATTTCCTTGCCCGGCAACAGGCCTTGCCGTCTCCCCACTTCGCTCGACCTTCCTCATGCCTTTGGCGGAGGCAGGAATGAGGCGGGTTCTGGCTCCTTGTTTCTTCCTTTCGCTGCCGCGACTACGACCAAACTTGGCCCCAGGAACGAGCCCTAGGGCCTAGAGTTATGGGAGCATGGTAGCTAAGGGGAAAACGAAGTTTCACATACCTCAGTCCATAATGGAATGCATGATAAGGGATGAAGAACTTATCTGAACATGCAGCCCCCAGCAACCCTGGTTCGCCGTGGGTGAATCTTTGCTCTTGCAGCACCCGGCAATGCTGGCTTGCCGGGGGCTAGATGCTGGTCCGTTCATCTTCTTTTCCTCCCCAAGTGGTTCGGCACGGATATCCGTGTGTCCTGTGAACCAAAGAAGACAAAAGAAAGACAAAGAGACACACACTCGACCTCTGAGCTAGGAGTTAGTCGCTGCTAAGCACTATCAACCCTAACCTAGGACGAGACTTGACCTAGCATGCATGCTATAACTTAGGGCGCCAGCGCTTCATTTATTTATGCTCAGGGTCTGCGCCTGGCTTTGTACAAAGGGTTACATGCATCATCGGCAATGCTTGTACAAAAGGTGGCTTGCCGGGGGGGCCGGCAAGCCACGCCTCACGGGTAAAACTTGCGAAGATGCCCAATGTTCCAGGAGTTACTCACCGGAACGGCATCTTCGGTCTCCAGGCGGACTGCGCCGGGCCTGGTGACTCGTATTACCCGATAAGGGCCTTCCCACTTTGGCGTCAACTTGTTGGAATTCTTGGCCGATTGAACACGCCGAAGGACAAGGTCGCCTTCCTCAAGGCTTCGGGCATGAACCTTGCGGTTATGGTAGCGGCGCAAGGCTTGCTGGTAGCGTGCTGCTCTCACAGCCGCTCGAAGACAATCTTCCTCAAGGAGCATTGCGTCATCTTGCCGCAGTTGCTCTTGCTCAAGCTCATCATAAGCGAGCACTCGAGGTGACCCGTATATGAGTTTAGTGGGGAGAAATGATTTTGCCCCGTATACTAGGGCAAAGGGTGTCTGGCCGGTGGCTCGATTTGGCGTCGTCCTGATCGACCAAAGAACCGTTGGCAACTCATCAATCCAGCGCCTTCCAGTCTTGTATAGCCTGTCTAAGGTCTTGGTCCTTAAGCCTCGCAGTACTTTAGAGTTTGCCCTCTCAGCTTGACCATTGCTTTGTGGGTGAGCAACGGAAGCGAAACAGAGTTTGCTGCCGAGGTCTTGGATATATTGCATGAAGGTGTGGCTTGTGAACTGTGTGCCGTTGTCGGTGATGATCCTATTGGGTACACCAAAACGGCACACTAGTCCCTTGAAGAACTTGACGGCTGACTGAGTTGTGACCTTCCTCACTGCCTCCACCTCCGGCCACTTTGTGAACTTGTCGATTGCAACATACAAGTACTCAAAGCCCCCGACAGCGCGGGGTAAAGGGCCCAATATGTCGAGCCCCCAGACCGAGAAGGACCAGGAGAGAGGAATGGTTTGAAGGGCTTGAGCTGGCTCATGAAGCTTCTTTGAATGGAACTGACACGCTTCACACCTGGTGACTAGTGTCGTCGCATCCTGGAGGGCGGTGGGCCAGAAGAAGCCTTGCCGAAATGCCTTGCCGGTAAGGGCCCTTGACCCGATGTGGGATCCACATATGCCTCCATGTATCTCCGCC
Organism: Triticum monococcum; assembly: GCA_034509565.1. Classification (NCBI taxonomy): domain Eukaryota; kingdom Viridiplantae; phylum Streptophyta; class Magnoliopsida; order Poales; family Poaceae; genus Triticum; species Triticum monococcum. The sequence continues at coordinate 579,916,811 of CM067847.1, forward strand.
AACAGCCCCAGTCCTTCATCTCGAGGGATACACTTCAATTTCACACCGTTCGGCCTCTTTCTGTACAGGACGTCATCGACGAACTGGTACATGGTAGAGCGACGGGCTACTTTTTCCGCTTCTTCCTGCTCTTCAGGAAGTTCCCCTGTTTGGAGGAATTGGACGGTATGTTGTGCCCAAGCTAGAGACTGGGGATCGACGGCGAGGACTAAAGGCATTTCCTCCGCTATGGGAGCGGTTGTCTCGACGGCAAGAGCTTGACGCTCCACCAGAGTTAGCCGTTCGGTGGCGGGTTTAGTGTCCCCGGCAACATCCTTGCCGGCGGCTCCGGGGAGCTCAGCTTGAAAGTACTTGTCGGGTCCTGATTTCCTCCTCTTGTTCTGCTCTATTGATGGATTAACGGATGGTTGAGTTAGCTGGAGCACAAAGGTACCTGGTTCCACAGGTAGCTTGAGGGCAGCGCGTTTTGACGGGTAATCGGCGATATCGTTCTCCGCTCGGGGAACGTATTCAGCCCGTATACCGTCGAAATGCTCTTCCAACTTTCTCACTTCATCGACGTAGGCCTTCATCAACGGGCTCTGGTAGTCCTTGTTGACTTGCTTGACGACGAGCTGCGAGTCGCCCCTAACGATGAGCTCCTTGATTCCGAGGTCCACCGCGATCCTAAGACCAGCAAGCAGCCCTTCATACTCTGCCGTATTGTTTGTTGACACCTCCCTAGGGAAGTGCATCTAGATCACGTACTTGAGGTGCTCTCCGGTGGGCGCCACAAGCAGTACGCCAGCCCTGGCGCCGTGTAAGGAGAAAGCTCCATCAAAGTACATGATCCAACTGCAACTTGCCTCCTTGCTGGGGAGAGCAGTCTCTTGGGCTTCTTCGTCAGGCGTTGCGGTCCACTCTGCAATGAACTCTGCCAGGACTCGGCTCTGAATCGTCGAAGTACTTTCGAACTTGAGGCCAAAACTGGACAGCTCTAGTGCCCATTCCACAATTCTTCCCATTGCATCTGGATTGTGCAATATCCGTTGTAGAGGGAGGCGAGTGACAACAGTGATCTCGTGTGCCTGGAAGTAGTGACGCAGCTTCCTCGAGGCCATAAGAAGGCCGAAGAGCAGTTTCTGCACGCCGGAGTACCTTGATCTAGCTCCCTGCAGGAGGGAACTAACAAAGTAGACCGGGTGCTGCATCATTTTCTTCTTCGGCGGCACTTCAACTGGCTGTGTCATCTCTGCATTGGTGGTGTTGGGCTCTGTCGCGGCCATTACCTTGTCGTCAACCTCTCTCTACGCCACTAGTGCGGCGCTGACCACCTGGTTCGTTGCCGCCAGGTATAGCAGCAACGGCTCCTGTGGCCTAGGCGCAACTAGTATTGGCGTGGAGGAGAGGTACTTCTTCAAATCTTGCAATGCTGCTTCGGCTTCTGGCGTCCACTCCATCGGGCCCGCCTTTTCAGGATCTTGAAAAAGGGAAGGGCGCGCTCGGTAGACTTGGAGATGAATCTGCCTATGGCGGCGATGCAACCAGCAAGCCGACGCACATCCTTGATTCGCTTGGGTGCTTCAATCTGCTCTATAGCTTTGATCTTGTCCGGATTGGCCTCTATCCCACGCTGTGACACAAAGAACCCGAGAAGTTTGCCAGACGGGACGCCAAAGACGCACTTCTCAGGGTTCAGCTTGAGATTGATCTTGCGCAGGTTTGCAAATGTTGCTTGCAAATCCGGTATGAGGGTTGCCCTGTCCTTGGTTTTGACCACTATGTCATCCATATAAGCTTCCATATTTCTATGGAGCTTGGGTTCAAAACCAATCTGGACCGCCCTTGGAAACGTCGAACCAGCACTCTTCAGCCCGAAAGGCATCCGCATGAAACAATACGTACCACATGGGGTGATTAATGCTGTTTTCTCTTCGTCTTCTCTTGTCATGAAGATCTGGTGGTAGCCGGAGTAGGCATCGAGGAATGACAACAGATCACACCCAGCTGTGGAGTCAACAATTTGGTCGATGCGTGGCAAAGGGAAGGGGTCCTTAGGACAAGCCTTATTGATATCTGTGTAATCAATACACAACCTCCACTTCCCATTAGCCTTGCGCACTACGATCGGATTGGCCAACCACGTCGGATGGAGCACTCCTCTTACCAAACCCGCTGCTTCCAGTTTCCGGATCTCCTCTATGATGAAATCTTGTCGTTCCAAAGCTTGCTTTCTGACCTTCTGCTTGACGGGTCGCGCCTGAGGACAGAGAGAAAGGTGGTGCTCAATTTCCTCCCTGGGAACGCCGGGGATGTCGGAAGCGTGCCATGTAAACACATCGACATTCGCCCGTAGGAAAGTGACGAGCATGTCTTCCTATTTGTCGTCAAGGGTGGAGCTTATGGTGAAAGCCCCTCCCGTGCCGTCCTCATTGATAGAAACCTTCTTGGTTCCCGGCGGTATGGCCCTAGACTTCTTGTTTCTGCCGGTGGAGCTCTCTGGCACGTCCTCGATGGGAGCGCTACACTCCGAAGAGGTGCGCTTGCCGGAGTGGGTGTCCGAGGTCTCACCGGTCTTCTTCTTCTTCCCTCCCGAGGTCCCAGCGGCAGGAGCAAGTGCCCTAGTGGCGGCAGCTGCTGCAACTGCTTGCTGGTATAGTTGGTTAGCGCAAATCAGCGCATCTTTCTTATCGGAGGGGATGGTGATGATCGTCACAGGTCCTGGCATATTCAGGGTGTTGTAGGCGTAGTGTGACGCCGCCATGAACTTGGCCAGCGCTGGGCGGCCAAGGATCCCATTGTAGGGCAAGGGGATCTTGGCAACATCAAACACGATCCTCTCCATCCTGTAGTTCAGATCACTTCCAAAAGTCACAGGCAGCAAGACCTTTCCCTTAGGTTGGTTTCTTCCTGGGTTGACCCCCTAAAACGTGCCCGTCTCTTCGAGGTCTCCATCAGGAATCTGCAGTTTCTCGATCACGGTAGGCGGGATCAAGTTCAGACCGGCCCCGCCATCGACTAGCATCTTTGTCACCTTGAGGTTGCGTATTGTTGGTGAAACCAACAATGGCAAGCACCCGACCGCAGTAGTGCGATCAGGGTGATCCTCGGTGTCAAAACTGATAGGTGTGCTGGACCACTTCAACGGCCTTTGGGCATCAAACGACGGCTCTGCCGCTGTAATCTCTCGCGCCCACTATTGAAGATGGCGGTGAGAAGTATGCAGCAAGGCGCCGCCATCGTCGCACATGGCCTCTGTAGCTTTCTGAGACTCTTGGTCGCCGGATTCGTCGTCCTCTTCGTGATCGTCGTCTTCTGGCTTTTTGTCACGGCCCCGGGCAGGCCGTTGTTTATCCTTGCCGCGACGGCCCGCCTGGCCGTCACGCTTCTTGCCAGACCCCTCAGCACCGTCTTGGCCCTTCTCCTTGTCCCGCCTCTCATATTCAGCCCTCTGCTAATCAGCGAGGAGCTCAACCTGTCGGCAGTCTTGGAGAGCATGGCCTTTGGTGCGATGGATCTTGCAGTATAGCTTGTCGGAGTTTCCTGGCTTCTCGGCAACCGCCAAGGCCCGGCAGGCGACACATCCGGCAATTTCCTTGCCGGGGTCATCTGCCTTGGTTTTCTTGGTGGAGCCGGTGTCACCGGATCCCTTGACGGCAAGCACGGTTTACCTTTGCGCTTCCTGTTGCGGCGCCGGCCCTTCTTCGCCGGGGCGGCAGTATCTTCATCTGAGGAGTCGGTTTCCACGCCGGCGTCTTCACCGGGGTACTTCCTTCCCTCTTCAGCCCGGGCACATCTGTCAGCAAGAACATAGAGTTCTGCTACATCTTTCACCTTGTTCATTGCCAGCTCTTCACGCATCTTGCGGTTATGCATGTTCTGATGGAACGCGCTGATGATGGTGGCAGGGTGAACATCAGGGATATTGTACTGTATCCGGCTGAACCTCTGTATATACTTGCGGAGACTCTCGCCTCCCTCCTGGGGAATGACATGCAGGTCGCTCGCTTGGCCATGGGCTTGGTGGCCTCCAGTAAAGGCACCCACAAACTCATGGCACAAATCTGACTAGGAGGAAATGGAGTCTACCGGCAAGTGCATCAACCATGACATGGCGTTGGTTTTAAGAGCCAACGGAAAGTAATTCGCAAGCACCTTATCGTCACGGGCTCCGGGAGCTTGCATCGCAATGGTGTAGATGTTGAGGAACTCAGACGGGTGGGTCTTGCTGCTGTACTTTTCGCCCACTTCAGGTTTGAAGGTGCGGTGAGTGAGCCACTGGAACTGCCGCAGCTCACAGGTAAAAGCCGGTTTCGGGTGGTTCACAGCAGGACCCGCTCGCCTGTCTGACTGGTGGCACGCTCCACGCCGGCGCTCAATAGTGGTTCGAGCGTCTTCATGTTCTCGTTCCCGAAGGATTTGGCGCTAGTCATAGTGGGTCCGCGGGTCGGACGACGCTATGGAGATTTCGTCGCCCGCAATGTCGTGACGGGCTGGCGTCCGCGGTACCAGGCGAGGAGGAGGCGAGTGCATCGTGGTCGCGGTGTCGCCGGCTTTCCTGCCACTGGTGTGTGGGACTCCGTCGGAGCGTCGACCCGGGGGCTCCACCGGACTCGGTTCGTCTTTGTTGGCCACGGCAACAAGGCTTCGGATAGTGGCTCTCCATTCGTCGAGTTTCCCGGTAGTGCGAGCAAAATCGAGGAGCAACTGCGCGCGCTAGGGCTTCTGCTGGCGTTGGTGGTAGCGAAACCTGCACGGATCGCGACGTGCTTTGACTTCTGACCATGTCAGAAGGAGCTCTATCATGACCCCGCGGTCGCATGCCATCTTCACCAGCGCCTCGGCGAGCGGGCAGGTCTTCTACCTCCCGGGAGTGGCGCTCGGGGCTCTTCCCGCGGCGACGCCCGTGGTCTTCGACATGATTATGCCATTTGTCGCGCGCCGCTTGAGAGGAGCGTGCCGTCGGCGCTGGCGTGGGAGTCTTGGAGGCCCTCGCAGCGCCTTCGTTCGGGGTGGCAGCGATCTTGGAAGGCCCCGCGCGTCCCGCGGAGGGCCTGGCTCCATCTTTGGATTTGGCGGCGTGCGGCCCATTACCAGGCGCACGAACATCGCCGCCTCCCAAACTCCGGCTGCTGGGAAGGTGTTGGTGTTCGCGAACGGCGCCCCGAGTCCTTTCTTCGACCGGTCCGCTGCTCGCCCGCATCGGGACGGGATGTCCAGCTTCTGACGGGCCAACCGCCACCGTCTTCTTCTTCTTGGGCGCCATGACGATGAAGAAGCATCGAAATAACTACTAAAGCCGATTCTCACAACTGCGCCCCTACCTGGCGCGCCAAAGATGTCGGTGGGAACGACACCTATGGGATCACAAGAATCCCTACTACGGTTGCGGGGCGCAGGGTTGTGAGAAGAGCGGATCAAACAGATAGCACATGGTTCGTTTATCCAGGTTCGGGCCGCGAGGATGCGTAAAACCCTACTCCTACTTTGGTGGATTGTATATTTGTGTTCTTGAGCTAGCTATGGGGCGTGAGGAGCTCCAAGAAGCCGAATCCTCCTCTTGGTTGCCTCGGGCCTCCTTTTATAGGAAAGGGGTTGCCACAGTGGCACATAGGAGGTGGAAAGGGAACAGTGATGTGAGGTTATCCCACAGTGGCACAAGGCGCATTTAATGTGTCTTTCCCAAGTGTCCTTACTTTATCGGGGACGGGGGAGAGCCCTGTCTCGTCCGTCGCCGCTCCCTCTCGTGTCGACACGCGCCCTGGCCAGCGGCGCTCGCGGTGCCATGTAGGCACGCACGCAGCTGAGGTGGTGCAGCGGTGGGTCTCCACGAAGATCTGCATGCCGCCACACAGGTGCCTGCCCAGCTGGTTGGGTCGGCAGCTGCATGTGAACGGTGGTGGAGGTTTGACTGGCGTGGGCCTGATGGTGGCCCTACGGGTGTTCTTGGATAGGGGCTTGCCGGGGCCCCGGCAAGGGTCTTGCCGTGGCGCCTGCTGTCATCCCCGGCAAGGCTCTTGCCGGGGGCCTTGTGGTCCTCCTCGGCTGGGATGCCGCCAAGGATCATCATCTTTTAAAGGGTGTATCTGATCTTGAATGTCTTCACAAAGATTTGCATGCCACCACGGGGATGTCTCCCGAATCCTTGCCCCATGGGGGTAGTGGACTCAAGGGTGACTCACTCCGTAGGTGTGGGGCAAGCTGCCATGGCAAGCGTCTTGCCGGGTTTGCTAAAACCGCCTCCCGGCAAGGATCTTGCCGGGGGGTCCATTTCATCTCCTTTGCTCTTTGTGGTCTTGGTTTTGCCGTAGTTCTGCTTCTCCTGAGCTTCGGCCTTACCTTGGCTCACCTCCCTTCCCTTGCTTAGTGTGGTGGTGCCCGTGGCTCAGACTGTCCGTGCACAGATATAGGGGTACAAAAAGTGTACCCCTCTTTTTGTACACCGACAACCCTGGCCACGAGGGTGGGGGGCGCGCCCTACGCCCCTGGGCGCGCCCCCTGTCTCGTGGGCCCCCTGGCAGGCCTCTGGAACCCATCTTCTGCTATATGAGGTCTTTCATCCAAGAAAAAAATCATAAGCAAGCTTTCGGGATGAAACTCCGCGCCACAAGGTGGAACCTTGGCGGGACCAATCTAGGGCTCCGGCGGAGCTGTTCTGCCGGGGAAACATCCCTTGGGAGGGGGAACTCATCACCATCGTCATCACCGTCGATCCTCTCATCGGGAGGGGGTCAATCTCCATCAACATCTTTACCAGCACCATCTCATCTTAAACCCTAGTTCATCTCTTGTATCCAATCTTTGTCTCAAAACCTCAGAAGGTACATGTGGGTTGCTAGTAGTGTTGATTACTCCTTGTAGTTGACGCTAGTGGGTTTTCTTGGTGGAAGATCATATGTTCAGATCCTTTATGCATATTAATACCCCTCTGATTATGAACATGAATATGATTTGTGAGTAGTTACGTTTGTTCCTGAGGAAATGGGAGAAGTCTTGCTATAAGTAGTCATGTGAATTTGGTATTCGTTCGATATTTTGATGAGATGTATGTTGTCTTTCCTCTAGTGGTGTCAAGTGAACATCGACTACATGAAACTTCACCATTTTTTGGGACTAGGGGAAGTAATAATTAGATGATGGGTTGCTAGAGTGATAGAAGCTTAAACCCTAGTTTATGAGTTGCTTCTTAAGGGGCTGATTTGGATCCATATGTTTTATGCTATGGTTAGGTTTACCTTAATACTTATTTTATAGTTGCGGATGCTTTCAATAGGGGTTAATCATAAGTGGGATGCTTGTGTCGGATTTCGGGTTCCGGCAGACCCTTGAGGTTGGAACACTGGGGTGCGCGTAGAGATTTCGCCTCCTACCTACCTGCACCCCTCCGCCATGCTAGGATCAAAACTATGGGAAGAACAGCACAAGAGACACAGGGTTCATACTGGTTCGGGCCACCGTTGTGGTGTAATACCCTGCTCCAGTGTGTGGTGTGGTGGATTGCCTCTTGGGCTGAGGATGATGAACAGTACAAGGAAGAACAGCCTCGCGAGGGTCTGTTCTTGGCTGGGGCGATGAACTGCTGGGAGGAGTTCAGTCACCTTTCTCTCTCTGTCTCTCTCTCTCTCTCTCTCTCTCTCTCTCTCTCTAACCAGTCGATCCCTAGAGACACTTCGACTCGACCGACCCGACCCCCTTTGCTATGTGGCTGGTTGGTCCTATTTATAGAGGCCCTGGTCCTCTTCCCAAATATTGAGCGGGAAGGGAGCCAACAATGGCAGGCTAATTTGAAAGGGGACAACAAGTATCAGCCATCCTGACAAAAGTAGTCTTCGCCTGCGCAAAGCTTTGGTGATGATGCCGTCTTGGGCTCCACGGTGACCTCCGTCTCGTAATCCTACAGGTCTTGGTCTCGTTGCACCGAAATGGAAACCTTTGCCTGATGCCTCGGTACTCCGCGGCTGCGCTTGCCCGCTTTGCACCAAAGAGGAACGGAGGACGCTGCGCGGGCTGGCGCCCGCCTGGCGCCCTGAGTCGTCATGGCTTGCGTCACGGGCACCTCGCGAGGTACCCCGCCTTGATCTCTCCGCCTCCACGTGAGCCAGCCTGACGAGGCCGTGCCTGAGGAAGCTCTGCATCGTCTGCCCCGCGAGGCTTGGCCCCTCGCGAGGGTCTTGAGTTTGTGTTGGTGAAGATGGGCCGCGCTGGGCCCCCCTTTGAGCCATGCCATAGGCCGCAGGCAGGCAAGTCTGGGGACCCCCGTTCCCAGAACGCCGACAGTAGCGCCCGGGCCCAAGGCACGCTCGGACTTGTCCGTGCAAGGAGGTGGAAGGGCAAGAGCGAAGCGCCGCGGGCCGAAACAGCATGCGGCCTTGGGCGCCGCGTGGCTGTTGGCTGGACGTGGGCGCCTCCACTTCACCACGGCGCCTCGGCAACTGCACGGATTGGACAAGTCCCTCCATGCAAAACGGGTCATGATTACCTGAGATCGTGGAGGCCGGCGGTTGGCCTCCGTCGGTTATAAGTATGGGATGTCGCGCGCCCTTCCGGTTCATCTCTCCTTGCTTCTCCTTCTCCCCGATTCTTGCTCTGTCTTGCCGTAATGGCTCCGATCCGCCAGTTCACGTCGACGGAGAAGGGAAAGGCCCCCCAAGAGGGACCAGACCCACTCCCGCCGAAGAAACGGTCTGTCCACCGTGGCCCGGACGAGGGGCTCTCCAGGTGGTGTCGAGGCCCTGGGGCGAGCGGGCGCCGCCGGGGTCCCCGCTTCCATTGTACGCCCACGTCGATGGCCCCGAAGGAGCTGGTGCTGATCGCCGCAGGTCACGGGTCACGAAGGTGTGGGTTGTCCCCCCTGGGGTCCACACCGAGGGCTCCTCCCAAGAGTTTGTGCTCCATGTCGCCATTCCTCTTCAGTCTTGGATCCGCCTGCCTCCCTTCTTTGCCTTCGTCATCCCGCAGGGGAGCCCCTGGAGCTCTGGCTGCAGCACGCCGGCTGCAGCACCCTCGTGACCGAGGCAGAGCTCGTGGTCGTCGCCCCGGGCGAGGTCTACATGTCCCGGGGCTGGAGAGAGATCGCCCGGGTTTGCAGGAAGGGGCGTCTTCGCGGTCTACTTGGACTACGACGGTGCTTCGGTGATGCTCTTCAAGGTCTTCGACGCGAATGGGCGCCGAGTGGAGTGCTGCCCCAGTGAAGGCGGCCAGGGCCCTGCTGCGACGAGGACTGGGCTCGCCAACCGCTCCCTTGGCGGCTCCTCAGGTGGTGGAGATGTCCGAGGCTCCAGCGACTCCAGCGAGCCCTTCACGACTTCGGAGACGAACGACGACAGCTACGAGCCCCCGAGCCGGCGCCGCTCCCGGAGCAGGGCGAGCTCGTCAGGCCGCCGCCGACTCTGATCTGGATGGGTTGGCGTCGGTACTTGACGGCCCACTGTTGATGATGGCGTCTTCTGTAGCGATGCGCATAGTTCGCGTCTCTTTAGGATCTGTTCCCTGCGAGGAACTAAAAATGCGCCCCGTGGGGGCTTGTAAGGTACCTGTGATCCTGTTTTGTTAATATAACCCTTGTCGTAGAATTGCGCGAGTTTCTCATCCCATCTTAGCTCGGTCCTCCCTTTCGAACCTCATGAGGGCTTGGTGCTCTACGCCGACAGGTCCCAGTCCGAAGGCGGCTTCAGTCGTCGCTGGTATGCCAGGTCGCGATGTCGTGGTTAAGGCCAGGAGGTGAGCGACCTGGAGTCCGGTAAGAGCCCCTGAGTCGCGATGCTCAGGAGGTCCCCTTTGGCGCCCAAGCAGCCGTAGTTCGTTGAGAAAGGGGAGCGACGTCGCTAACATGGGATAGCATTAGTTGCAGGGATGGTGCCATGCTAGCTGGCGCTTCCGGGCGATAACTTATCTCGAGGATCAGGGGCCGCTCTCTGGTGTGTGGCCGGGTCCGTGCATCGGCAGGCGCGAGGCTGCTCGGCGAGGGCCTCGTGTGTCTCTCCCCTCTTGCCTTTGCTCCCCTTTCTGCTCTACGGCCTCGGGTCCCGGCCCTCGAGCGAGTCTTAGCCGTCACTGGTATGCCAGGTCGCGATGCCGTGGTCAAGGCCAGAGGGTGAGGGCTGGAGAGCCAGTAGGAGCCCTGAGTCGCGATGCGCAGGCACCCCCCTTTAACGTGCAAGAGGTTCGCGCGGACGAGAGCGAAGGAGACACAACAAGAGCCTCGCCTGACGCAGCCCCTTCAGGAGGTCCAGTAGGTCCATCATAGAGAAAGCAAGGGGTTGCCATAACAATTGACGGTCAGCTGTTGGTTGCTTCCGAGGGGTGGTGAGGCACTGAAGGCTTGACGAGGTGACGCTATGCGGGGCTGCCGCGGCCAGAGCTCAGCCATCTAGGTTTGTCGGTGTTGCAGGGACGGACCCATGCGCAAGCGCCGTGTCGTTTGGGAGCAGCTCCGTTAGTTGGCGTCAGCTGAGCAGGCAACTAGGTAAAACACATTAGCCGCGAAGGAGTGGATTCGTTCAAATAGGTGCTGGGAATGCGGAGATCACTAGGTTAGGCCCGAGCGACTCGGGGCGATGCAGCCCGAGGGGCGCCCCCAACGAGGTAAGCTAACGACACGAAATAAAAGGGATACATGCCGCAGGGACGGACCCACGCGGCCTGGGAATAATGCAGCCCTGGGGGCGCTCCCAGCAGGAAGTGAAACTTGAAAGATGTCACCTGATGATGCTGAAGACGAAGGGGTTATGGTGTTGCCGGCTCGGTGGGCTGCGGAAGCCGATCCTCATGATTCCCCAGGCCCAGGGGCCTCGGGAGGCTCCGGAGGCGCTGGCGGTTCCTCGCGGGCCATCTCCATCTCCGCCAGGGCTGCGGAGCGCCTGGCCTCTTGTGCCTCCGTGATGCCCCTCATGAGGCGCTGGTGCGTGTCAGCCGCGCTCGGCAAGCCGTAAGGCATGCGAACGTAGTTGTGGGGTGGACCTCTGCAGCGCCCCACTCGCGAGGGCCAGAGGCGCCCCAGGGAGGCGACTCGGTTGAGCCCTGGTACGTCGATGCAGACACGCAGCCCGCCATCCTCGCCTGGATGGGGAGCCACTGCTGGTAGGCGGCGGGCGCCTCTCATGACTCTTGACTCCTGTAGCTCCTGAATGGTCTTGCCGACGAACTCCTGTGGGTCTGGATCTCCTTGCCTTGCTCCTTCTTGAGGGAAACGTGCTTCAAAACACGCCTCCATGTGGTGCCCAAGCGCCTCCCTCGTGACCCTAGCTAGGTCGGTGGCCCTCCAGGAGAGAGCCCCCGAGCCCTGCCTGAGGAGGGCGCCGGGCGCGCTTTCCTATGCGATGGAAGGAGGTTCCCCTTGGGCAGGCACGGGCTTAGAGGGGTCTGCCTCCTTTGGGGCCAGGCCGGACGACGTCTTCTTCTTCTTGAGGGCGGCCTCGGGAAGCCTCCGGCTTCCGCAATCCGGGTCTTCCAGTGATGCAGCCTGAAAGGGTCGCTCCAGGGAACACACCGCGTCCTTCTCTTCACAGGGCACCGTGATGTCTCCGCCGCTTCCTGGCATCTTGAGGACGTTGTAGCCATGGTGAGTCACGGCCATGAACTTGGCCAGCGCTGGGTACCCAAGGATGGCGTTGTACGGCAGGCGGATGTGAGCGACATCGAAGTCGATGAGCTCGGTGCGGTAGTTGTCGCGTGCCCCGAAGGTGATAGGGAGGCGAACCTGCCCGATCGAGACCGTGGAGCCGTCGGTGATACCGAAGAAAGGCTTGGTTGGCTAGAGCTGGCTGTAGGGCACTTGGAGGTTGTTGAATGTCTCTACGGACAGGACGCTGAGCCGCGCCCCGCCATCGATGAGGGTCTTGGTGACCACCACGTTGCTGATGATTGGGGAACAAAGCATTGGGAGGACTCTGGCTGTAGCTGAACACTTGAGCTGATCTGCTGAGCTGAAGGTGATGGCGCACGCCGACCACCTAAGAGGGCGCGTGGCTTCGAGCCTGGGGACGGCTGCATTCACTTCGTGGGCGAACTGCTTGAAGATGCGTTGAGAGGCTGGGGCTTGAGCTCCGCCCAGGATGCAGGCGATCGCGCGCGGCTCCTGGAAGCCCCCAGCCTCCTCGTCCTAATGGTGGTCCTCGTTTCTCCTTGGCTGTGGCGGCAGCGGTGGGAGGCCTGCGTTGCCCTGCGGGCAATCCTTTCGTGGGCCACAGTCTTCCCAGCGCCCCGCGTTCCTTCCCCCTCCTCGGCCGTAGCCCCGGTCACCGCGGTCAGGGCAACGGCCGATCCTTCCTTCTCGCACGGCTCGGAGTTCTTGGCATTCGCTGGTGTTGTGGGTGTGGAGGTCGTGGTACACGCAGTACCGGCTGCCCTTGGGAGGTTCGGGCTGATCTCTGCCCCACTTGGTGTCTGGTTCTACCGCGAGCACGGCAGCCCCCTTGCGCTTCACTTCCTTGGCCTTGAGCTTCTTCTCTTCTGGGTCTGCGGCAGGCAGCTCGAGGAGGTAGAGATGTCCTTCCTCAGCCCTAGCGCACTTGTTCGCCAAGTTGAACAGCTCCAAGGAAGTGCACAGGTCTTCATGCATCGCCAGCTCCTCCTTCATCTTGACGTCGCGCACGCCGTCGAAGAAGGCTGAGATGATGGCCTCTTCAGTCACCTTAGGGATCTTGAGGCGTGCGTTGTTGAAGCGCTGGATGTACTTATACAGGGTCTCCCCGGGTTGTTGCTTGATGCGGCGCATGTCGCTCACGGCAGGTGGCCGGTCGCGAGTACGTTGGAAGTTGGCGATGAAGCGGGTGCGCATCTCTTCCCAGGAGGAGATTGTGCCTGGAGCCAGGTTCAGGAGCCAGGTGCGGGCCCCGTCCTTGAGCGCCATGGGAAACCAGTTCGCCATGACCTTCTCGTCTCCGTTGGCAGCTTCGATGCCCAGCTCGTAGAGCTGGAGGAACTCCGCAGGGTCGGCCATGCCGTCGTAGCGAGGAGGTAGGTCTGGCTTGAACTTGCCGGGCCATGCGACGCTGCGTAGTTCGGTGGTGTAGGCGCAGTAGCCTGCTGTGGCCACGGGAGGCCTTGGGTGATGGAGAGCCTGGTCTTGCATGTCCCCGCGCGCCGGAGCAGGAGGATGGTCGCGACGTGCTGGAGCAGGGAGCGCCCGAGCAGCTTCTGGCGGGCGAGGGACTTCTTGGCAGCTCTGTTCTTGCCGCGCTGGCACCTGACGGAGTGGGTTCCGCCCAGGGGCCACGTGCCTTGGAGCCATGGCATCTTCTTGAGGAGGAGGCGGCCGGGGCGCCGCTGGAGCCTTGTCGCCCGTGCGGGGCGGGGTGCGGTGCAGCGGAACGGACGGCGCGGAAGAGCCCCCTGCGGCGCGGACGAGCTCGGCGACGCTGTGGAGCCATTCTTCGTAGACATCGTCGACGGGACGGTAGCGCAGGAGATCGTTTGCTGCGATGAGTGCAGCCCGAGCCTCCATGGGCGCGCGGAGCGCGCGGGACAAAGATCCAGCTGGGGCGAGCGAGGGAGTTGCGGTGCGGCCGTCTTGGCGCATGGATGGATGCAGAGACGATGCTTGCTGCTCGTCCCCCACTGGGCCGGTGCCGGCGTTGATGGCAGGTGACGGGGAACGGCGAGGACGCCCACCGACAGGGCTGTCTGGGCGGCGCGGTCAGCGAGGGCGGCCCGACGCTCCGCGCTGGCCCGACGAGCGTCAGACATGAGTGTGATGGTCGGAGGAGAACGAGGGGGTGAAAGACGAATTCCGGCGCACCCCTACCTGGCGCGGCAAATGTCGGATTTCAGGTTTCGGCAGACCCTTGAGGTTCGAACACTGGGGTGCGCATGGAGATTTCGCCTCCTACCTACCTGCACCCCTCCGCCATGCTAGGATCAATACTATGGGAAGAACAGCACAAGAGACACAGGGTTTATACTGGATCGGGCCACCGTTGTGGTGTAATACCCTACTCCAGTGTGTGGTGTGGTGGATTACCTCTTGGGCTGAGGATGATGAACAGTACAAGGAAGAACAGCCTCGCGAGGGTGTGTTCTTGGCTGGGGCGATGAACTGCTGGGAGGAGTTCGGTCACCTTTCTCTCTCTCTCTCTCTCTCTCTCTCTCTCTCTCTCTCTCTCTCTCTCTCTCTCTCTCTTTCTAACCAGTCGATCCCTAGAGACACTTCGACTCGACCGACCTGACCCCCTTTGCTATGTGGGTGGCTGGTCCTATTTATAGAGGCCCTGGTCCTCTTCCCAAATATTGAGTGGGAAGGGAGCCAACAATGGCGGGCTAATTTGAAAGGGGACAGCAAGTATCAGCTATCCTGACAAAAGTAGTCTTCGCCTGCGCAAAGCTCTGGTGATGACGCCGTCTTGGGCTCCACGGTGACCTCCGTCTCGTAGTCCTCCTGGTCTTGGTCTCGTTGCACCAAAATGGCAAACTTTGCCTGATGCCTCGGTACTCCGCGGCTGCGCTTCCCCCTTTGCACCAAAGAGGAAAGGAGGACGCTGCGCGGGCTGGCGCCCGCCTGGCGCCCTGAGTCGTCATGGCTTCTGTCACGGGCACCTCGCGAGGTACCCTGCCTTGATCTCTCTGCCTCCTCATGAGCCATCCTGACGAGGACGTGCCTGAGGAAGCTCTGCGTCGTCTGCCCCGCGAGGCTTGGCCCCTCGCGAGGGTCTTGAGTTTGTGTTGGTGAAGATGGGTCGCGCTGGGCCCCCCTTTGAGCCACGCCGCAGGCCGCAGGCAGGCAAGTCTGGGGACCCCCGTTCCCAGAACACCGACATCTTTTCCAAGGAAGGGCAGTACCCAAGCACCGGTCCACCCACATATCAAATTATCAAAGCACCAAACGCGAATCATATGAACGTGATGAAAACTAGCTTGATGATAATTCCCATGTGTCCTCGCGAGCGCTTTCCTTTATATAAGAGTTTGTCCAGGATTGTCCTTTTCTACTAAAAGGATTGGGCCATCTTGCTACACCTTAGTTACTTTTATTACTTGTTACCCATTACAAATTACCTCATCACAAAACTTTCTGTTACCGATAATTTCAGTGCTTGCAGAGAATACCTTACCGAAAACTGCTTATCATTTCCTTCTGCTCCTTGTTGGGTTCGACACTCTTACTTATCGAAAGGACTACGATAGATCCCCTATACTTGTGGGTCATCAAGACTCTTTTCTGGCGCTGTTGCCGGGGAGTGAAGCGCCTTTGGTAAGGAAAAATTTATACAGTGTGCTGAAATTTATTGTCGCTTGTTACTATGGAACATAATCCTTTGAGGGGCTTGTTCGGGGTATCTTCACCCCGACCAGTAGAGCAAAGAGTTGCTCCTCAACCTACTGAACCTACTGAAAATGTTTACTTTGAAATTCCTTCGGGTATGATAGAGAAACTGCTAGCTAATCCTTTCACAGGTGATGGAACATTACATCCCGATTTGCACCAAATCTATGTGGATGAAGTTTGTGGATTATTTAAGCTTGCAGGTATGCCCAAGGATGTTATCGAGAAGAAGGTCTTCCCTTTATCTTTGAAGGGAAAGTCAATAACATGGTTTAGGCTATGCGATGATATGGGATCATGGAACTACAACCGATTGAAATTGGAATTTCATCAGAAGTTTTATACTATGCATCTTGTTCATCGCGATCGTAATTATATATATAATTTTTGGCCTCGTGAAGGAGAAAGCATCGCTCAAGCTTGGGGGAGGCTTAAGTCAATGTTATATCCATGCCCCAATCATGAGCTCTCAAGAGAAATTATTATTCAAAATTTTATGTTCGGCTTTCTCTCAATAATCGCTCCATGCTCGATACTTCTTGTATTGGTTCTTTATGATGAAGACTATTGAATTCAAATGTGATTTATTGGAAAGAATTAAACGCAACTCTGAAGATTGGGATCTCGGCGAAGGTAAGGAGTCAGGGATAACACCCAAGTTTGATTGTGTTAAGTCTTGTATGGATACCGATGTTTTCCGTGAATTTAGCACTAAATATGGACTTGACTCTGTGATAGTAGCTTCTTTCTGTGAATCCTTTGCTACTCATGTTGATCTCCCTAAGGAGAAGTGGTTTGAATATAATCCTCCCATTGAAGTAAAAGTAGTTGCACCTATTAAAGTTGAAGAAAAGACTATCACTTATAATGTTGATCCTGTTGTTCCTACTGCTTATATTGAGAAACCACCTTTCCCTGTTAGAATAAAGGATCATGCTAAAGCTTCAACTATGGTTCGTAAGAGTAATACTAGAACACCTACACCCCCTGAGAAAATTAAAGTTTAACCTAGTATTGCTATGGTTAACATCTCTTGGCCGATAATATCGATGGGCATGTTATTTACTTCTGTGATGAAGCTGCTAGAATTGCTAGACCTGACACTAAAAATAAACATAGACCTATTGTAGGCATGCCTGTTATTTCTGTTAAAATAGCTGATCATTGCTATCATGGCTTATGTGATATGGGTGCTAGTGCAAGTGCAATACCTCATTCCTTATACAAAGAAATTATGCATGATATTGCACCTGCTGAGATAGAGAAAATTTATGTTACAATTAAGCTTGCCAATAGAGATGCTATTTCACCAGTTGGGATTGTTAGAGATGTTGAAGTCTTGGGTGGGAAAGTTAAATATCCTACTGATTTTCTTGTTCTTGGTTCCCCACAAGATAACTTTTGTCCCATTATATTTGGTAGACCCTTCTTGAATACTGTTAATGCTAGGATAGATTGCAAAAAGGATGTTGTTATTATTGGTTTGGGGGATATGTCTCATGAGTTTAATTTTGCTAAATTTCATAGACAACCACATGATAAATAATTTCCTAGTAAAGATGAAATTATTGGTCTTGCTTCTATTGTTGTGCCTCCTAATGATCCTTTAGAACAATATTTGCTAGACCATGAAAATGATATGTTTATGAATGAAAGAAGGGAAATAGATGAAGTATTGTTTAAAGAGGGACCTATTTTGAAACACAACTTGCCTATTGAAATCCTAGGGGATCCTCCTCTCCCAAGGGTGATCCTGTGATTGAGCTGAAACCATTACCAGATACTCTTAAATATGCTTATCTTGATGAGAAAATGATATATCATGTTATTATTAGTGCTAACCTTTCAGAGCATGAAGAAAAGATATTATTGACAACTCCGAAGAAGCACCGTGGTGCTATTGGATATACTTTTGATGATCTTAAGGGCATTAGTCCCACTCTATGCCGGCACAAAATAAAATTGGAGAAAGAACCTAAACCGGTTGTTGATCACTAGCGACGGTTAAAACCTAAGATGAAAGAAGTGGTAAGAAAAGAAATAATAAAGCTTTTGGAGGCAATTATAATTTATCCCGTTGCTGATAGTCAGTGGGTGAGTCCTATCCATTGTGTTCCTAAGAAGGGAGGTATTACTGTTGTTCCTAATGATAAAGATGAATTGATCCCACAAAGAATTGTTAGAGGTTATAGAATGGTAATTGATTTCCGCAAATTAAATAAAGCTACTAAAAAGGATCATTACCCTCTACCTTTTATTGAGCAAATGCTAGAAATATTTTACAAACATACACGTTTTTGCTTTCTAGATGGTTATTCTGGTTTCTCTCAAATACCTGTGTCAAAAGAGGATCAAGAAAAGACAACTTTTACTTGCCCTTTTGGTACCTTTCCTTATAGATGTATGCCTTTTGGTTTATGCAATGCACCTGCTACCTTTCAAAGATGTATGACTGATATATACTCTCTGACTTTTGTGAAAAGATTGTTGAGGTATTCATGGATGACTTCTTCGTATATGGAACTTCTTTTAATGATTTCTTAAGCAACCTTGATCGAGTTTTGTAGAGATGTGAAGAAACTAATCTTGTCTTGAATTGGGAGAAGTGCCACTTTATGGTTAATGAAGGTATTGTCTTGGGGCATAAAATTTCTGAAAGAGGTATTGAAGTTGATAAAGCTAAAGTTGATTCTATTGAAAAGATGCCATGTCCTAAGGACATTAAAGTATAAGAAGTTTACTTGGTCATGCCGGTTTTTATAGGAGGTTCATTAAAGACTTCCCAAAAAATTTAGGCCTCTGACTAATCTCTTACAAAAAGATATTCCATTTTTCTTTGATGATGATTGTGTAGAAGCATTTGAAATACTTAAGAAAACCTTGATTTCTGTACCTATTGTTCAGCCTCTTGATTAGAATTTACCCTTTGAAATTATGTGTGATGCTAGTGACTATTCTGTAGGGGCTATTCTAGGACAAAGAGTTGATAAAAAATTAAATGTTATCCAATATGCTAGTAAAACTCTAGACAGTGCCCAAAGGAATTATGCTACTACTGAAAAATATTTTTAGCAGTTGTATTTGCTTGTGATAAGTTCAGACCTTATATTGTTGATTCTAAAGTAACTATTCACACTGATCAAGCTACTATTAAATATCTTATGGAAAGGAAAGATGCTACACCTAGACTTATTAGATGGGTTCTCTTTCTACAAGAATTTTATTTGCATATTATTTATAGAAAGGGAGCCGAGAACCCCGTTGCAGACAACTTGTCTAGGTTAGGGAATGTTCTTGATGACCCACTACCTACTGATGATAGCTTTCCTGATGAACAATTAGTTGTTATAAATGCTTCTCGTACTGATCCATGGTATGCTGATTATGCTAATTACATTGTTGCTAAATTTATACCACCTAGTTTCACATACGAGCAAAAGAAAAAGTTTTTCTATGATTTAAGACATTACTTCTAGGATGAACCACACCTTTATAGAGAAGGAGTAGATGGTGTTATTAGACATTGTGTACCTGAGCATGAACAGGAACAGATCCTGCGCAAGTGTCACTCCGAAGCTTATGGAGGACACCACGCTGGAGATAGAACTGCACATAAGGTATTGCAATCCGGTTTTTATTGGCCTACTCTCTTCAAAGATGCCCGTAAGTTTGTCTTGTCTTGTGGTGAAGGTCAAAGAATTGGTAATATTAGTAGACGTCAAGAAATGCCTAGGAATTATTCACTTGTTATTGAACCATTTGATGTTTGGGGCTTTGATTATATGGGACCGTTTCCTTCCTCTAACGGGTATACACATATTTTAGTTGCTGTTGATTACGTTACTAAGTCGGTAGAAGCTATTCCAACTAGTAGTGCTGATCATAACACCTCTATTAAGATGCTGAAAGAAGTTATTTTTTAGGTTTGGAGTCCCTAGATACTTAATGACTGATGGTGGTTCACATTTTGTTCATGGTGCTTTTCGTAAGATGCTTGCTAAGTGTGATGTTAGTCATAGAATTGCATCCCTCTATCACCCGCAGTCTATTGGTCAAGTAGAATTAAGTAATAGAGAGCTTAAATTAATTTTGCAAGACTGTTAATAGATCTATAAAGAATTGGTCCAAGAAACATGATGATGCATTATGGGCTTATAGAACTGCATATGAAAATCCTATGGGTATGTCTCCGTATAAAATGGTTTATGGAAAAGTTTGTCACTTACCTCTCGAACTAGAACATAAGGCATATTGGGCCATTAAAGAGCTCAACTATGATTTCAAACTTGCCGGTGAGAAGAGGCTATTTGACATTAGCTCACTTGATGAATGGAGAACCCAGGCCTATGAGAATGCCAAACTGTTTAAAGAAAAAGTTAAAAGATGGCCCGACAAAAGGATACAAAAGCGTGATTTTAATGTAGGTGATTATGTATTGTTATACAACTCTCGTTTAAGATTTTTTGCAGGAAAACTCCTCTCTAAATGGGAAGGTCCTTATATCATCGAGGAGTACTATCGTTCTGGTGCCATAAAAATCAGCAACTTCGAAGACACAAATCCGAGGGTGGTGAACGGTGAAAGAATCAAACATTATCTCTGCTAATCCTATAAATGTTGAAACTAATGTTATTGAAACCGTAACCTCGGAGGAATACATAAAGGACACTTTCCAGAACATTTCAGACTCCGAAAAGGAATAGGTATGAGGTACGGTAAGTAAACCGACTCCAAAACAGTTCTAATAGCAAATTTTCTCCGTTTTGGAATATTTAAGAAAATAGGAAAATAAGAAGTAGTCTGGGAAGGACACGAGGCATCCACGAGGGTGCAGGGCGCGCCCCCTGCCTCGTGGGCACCTCGTGTGCTCTCCGGACTCTGTTTTCTTTCATGATACTTCTTTCATTATATAATCTCCCGGAGGTTTTGAACACCGTACCACACAAATATCCTCTGTTTTTGTTTCGAGCTGTTTTTTTGACAGATCTAGATCACCATGACATCACCATGTACCCCCAAGGACAAGTTCTTCGAGCTGGTCATCAACCCCTACCTCGCAGAAGTTCTACAACATCCTCAAAGCATTGAGATGCGTGAGGGGTTGCTGCACGTTCGCGATGCTGACGGACCAAGGAGGACCGGAAGTGTGGAGACAAGGCTCGAGACAATGGAGCAACAAGTTTTCAAGTACCAGGAGACAGTGGAAAGTTGACTTGATGCCAACCATATAGTGATCATGGAGTTCACCAACAACGCCAAGCTAGATGCCAGGAACATCAGGGAGACCATCTTCAATCTTCACGAGAAAATTGAGCATCTCCAAGCCCAGATCTATAACCTGCAAAACCAAAACTATGCGTATGAATATAGATTCAAGAGGATGAGTTTGGCTGCAGATTTGAGGATCCCGGAGACTCGATCATCCTTTTACGATGGTGAGCCTATGCCTTGGAAGATGGACGACAAGCCTACATCATCAACAACTCCACCATCACCACCCCCGAGGAAAGAGATATAAACACATGGGTATGGGCACTCCTCTTGGCAACTGCCAAGCTTGGGGGAGTGCCCTGGTATCGTATCACCATCACACTTTTTATCTTTACCTTTTTTCTTAGTTCGATCCTTTTGGTAATATCTTGATCTAGTAGAATAAATTTTTAGTATGATCTAGCTTTGAGTTTTGCTTTATGATCCTTCTATGTAATCGAGTCCGTGAATTATATATAATAAAGATTAGTGTTGAGTCAAGGGCTTTGCCATCTTGCTATGATCTTGACATAATAAAAATAAAAGAGAAGAGAAAGAATAAAGAATAAAGAGAAATAAAGAGATCATATGGATCGTATGGAGAGTAATGACTTCACATATAAAGAGTATGATGAATAAAAGTTATTGAGAGTTGACAAACATAGTTTTGGTCATCGTTGCAATTAATAGGAAGTAATAAAGAAAGAGAGGTTTTCACATATAAATATACTATCTTGGACATTTTTTATGATTGTGAGCACTCATTAAAATATAACATGCTAAAGAGTTGATGTTGGACAAGGAAGACAATGTAATGGGTTATGTTTTCTTGCATCCGAAATAAATTATATTGTCATGGATCATCCAACATGTTGAGCTTGCCTTTCGCTCTCACGCTAGCCAAATTCTTTGCACCAAGTAGATATACTACTTGTGCTTCCAAATATCCTTACACCCAGTTTTGCCATGAGAGTCCACCATACCTACCTATGGATTGAGTAAGATCCTTCAAGTAAGTTGTCATTGTTGCAAGCAATAAAATTACTCTCTAAATATGTATGATTTATTAGTGTGGAGAAAATAAGCCTTATACGATCTTGTGATGTGGAAGAAATAAAAGCGACAGACTTGATAATAAAGGTCCATATCACAAGTGGAAATATAAAGTGATGTTCTTTTGCATTAAGATTTCGTGCATCCAACCATAAAAGTGAAGGAAATATGCCCTAGAGGCAATAATAAAGTTATTATTTATTTCCTTATATCATGATAAATGTTTATTATTCATGCTAGAATTGTATTAACCGGAAACATAATACATGTGTGAATACATAGACCAACAGAGTGCCACTAGTATGCCTCTACTTGACTAGCTCGTTAATCAAAGATGGTTATGTTTCCTAACCATGAACAAGGAGTTGTTATTTGATTAACGAGGTCACATCATTAGTAGAATGATCTGATTGACATGACCCATTCCATTAGCTTAGCACCCGATCGTTTAGTATGTTGCTATTGCTTTCTTCATGACTTATACATGTTCCTATAACTATGAGATTATGCAACTCCCGTTTACCGGAGGAACACTTTGGGTACTACCAAATGTCACAACGTAACTGGGTGATTATAAAGGAGTTCTACAGGTGTCTCCAATGGTAGATGTTAGGTTGGCGTATTTCGAGATTAGGGTTTGTCACTCCGATTGTCGGAGAGGTATCTCTGGGCCCTCTCGGTAATGCACATCACATAAGCCTTGCAAGCACTGCAACTAATATGTTAGTTGTGAGATGATGTATTACGGAACGAGTAAAGAGACTTGCCGGTAACGAGATTGAACTAGGTATTGGATACCGACGATCGAATCTCGGGCAAGGAACATACCGATGACAAAGGGAACAACGTATGTTGTTATGCGGTCTGACCGATAAAGATCTTCGTAGAATATGTAGGAGCCAATATGGGCATCCAGGTCCCGCTATTGGTTATTGACTGGAGACGTGTCTCGGTCATGTCTACATTGTTCTCGAACCGTAGGGTCCGCACGCTTAACGTTACGATGACAGTTATTATGAGTTTATGCATTTTGATGTACCGAAGGTTGTTCGGAGTCCCGGATGAGATCACGGACATGACGAGGAGTCTCGAAATGGTCGAGACGTAAAGATTGATATATTGGAAGCCTATGTTTGGACATCGGAAGTGTTCCGGGTGAAATCGGGATTTTACCGGAATACCGGGAGGGTTACCGGAACCCCCCGGGAGACTAATGGGCCTATTGGGCCTTAGTGGAAAAGGAGAAAAAGGGAAAGCCCACAAGCTGGCCGGCGCCCCCCTTCCCAAAGTCCTAGTAGGACTAGGATAGGGGCCGGCCCCCCTTCTCTCTCCTTTTCCCCCCGGGAGTCCTAATAGGATTAGGATTGGGGGGAGGAGTCCTACTCCCGGTGGGAGTAGGACTCCCCTGCGCCTCCTCTCCCTGGCCGGCCAGCTCCCCCTCCTCCAACCTTTATATACGGGGGCAGGGGGCACCCCAAGACACACAAGTTGATCCTTGAGATCGTTCCTTAGCCGTGTGTGGTGCCCCCTGCCACCAAATTCCACCTCGGTCATATCGTTGTAGAGCTTAGGCGAAGCCCTGCGTCGGTAGTACATCAAGATCGTCACCACACCGTCGTGCTGACGGAACTCTTCCTCGACGCTTTGCTGGATCGGAGCCCGAGCATCGTCATCGAGCTGAACGTGTGCTAAGAACTCGGAGGTGCCGGAGTAACGGTGCTTGGATCGGTCGGATCGGGAAGAAGACGTACGACTACTTCCTCTACGTTGTGTGATCGCTTCCGCAGTCGGTCTGCGTTGGTACGTAGACAACACTCTCCCCCTCGTTGCTATGCATCACCATGATCTTGCGTGTGCGTAGGAAATTTTTTGAAATTACTATGTTCCCCAACAGTGGCATCCGAGCCTAGGTTTTTTGGTTTGATGTTATTTGCACGAGTAGAACACAAGTGAGTTGTGGGCGATACAAGTCATACTGCCTACCAGCATGTCATACTTTGGTTCGGCGGTATTGTTGGTTGAGACGATCCGGACCAACCTTACGCGTACTCTTACGCGAGACCGGTTCCCTCGGCGTGCTTTGCACATAGATGGCTTGCGGAAGACTGTCTCTCCAACTTTAGTTGAACCAAGTGTGACTACGCCCGGTCCTTGAGAAGGTTAAAACGGAGTCTATTTGACGACCTATCGTTGTGGTTTTGATGCGTAGGTGAGATGAGTTCTTACTTAAGCCCGTAGCAGCCACGTAAAACTTGCAACAACAAAGTAGAGGACGTCTAACTTGTTTTTGCAGGGTATGTTGTGATGTGATATGGTCAAGGCATGATGTTGATTTTATTGTATGAGATGATCATGTTTTGTAACCGAGTTATCGGCAACTGGCAGGAGCCATATGGTTGTCGCTTTATTGTATGCAATGCAATCGCGATGTAATGCTTTACTAGATTACTAAACGGTAGTAATAGTCGTGGAAGCATAAGATTGGCGAGACGACAACGATGCTACGATGGAGATCAAGGTGTCGCGCCGGTGACGATGGTGATCATGACGGTGCTTCGGAGATGGAGATCACAAGCACAAGATGATGATGGCCATATCATATCACTTATATTGATTGCATGTGATGTTTATCCTTTTATGCATCTTATCTTGCTTTGATTGACGGTAGCATTATAAGATGATCTCTCACTAAATTATCAAGAAGTGTTCTCCCTGAGTATGCACCGTTGCCAAAGTTCGTCGTGCCCAGACACCACGTGATGATCGGGTGTGATAAGCTCTACGTCCATCTACAACGGGTGCAAGCCAGTTTTGCACATGCAGAATACTCAGGTTAAACTTGACGAGCCTAGCATATGCAGATATGGCCTCGGAACACAGAGACCGAAAGGTCGAGCGTGAATCATATAGTAGATATGATCAACATGACGATGTTCACCATTGAAAACTACTCCATCTCACGTGATGATCGGTTATGGTTTAGTTGATTTGGATCACGTGATCACTTAGAGGATTAGAGGGATGTCCATCTAAGTGGGAGTTCCTAAGTAATTTGATTAACTGAACTTAAACTTATCATGAACTTAGTACCTGATAGTATCTTGCTTGTTTATGTTGATTGTAGATAGATGGCTCGTGCTGTTGTTCCGTTGAATTTTAATGCGTTCCTTGAGAAAGCGAAGTTGAAAGATGATGGTAGCAATTACACGGACTGGGTCCGTAACCTGAATATTATCCTCATTGCTGCACAGAAGAATTACGTCCTGGAAGCACCGCTGGGTGCCAGGCCTACTGCTGGAGCAACGCCAGATGTTATGAACGTCTGGCAGAGCAAAGCTGATGACTACTCGATAGTTCAGTGTGCCATGCTTTACGGCTTAGAATCGGGACTTCAACGACGTTTTGAACGTCATGGAGCATATGAGATGTTCCAGGAGTTGAAGTTAATATTTCAAGCAAATGCCCGAATTGAGAGATATGAAGTCTCCAATAAGTTCTATAGCTGCAAGATGGAGGAGAACAGTTCTGTCAGTGAGCATATACTCAAAATGTCTGGGTATAATAATCACTTGATTCAGATGGGAGTTAATCTTCCAGATGATTGCGTCATTGACATAATTCTCCAATCACTGCCACCAAGCTACAAGAGCTTCGTGATGAACTATAATATGCAAGGGATGAACAAGACTATTCCCGAGCTCTTCCCAATGCTGAAAGCTGCGGAGGTAGAAATCAAGAAGGAGCATCAAGTGTTGATGGTTAACAAAACCACTGGTTTCAAGAAAAAGGGCAAAGGAAAGAAGAAGGGGAACTTCAAGAAGAACAGCAAGCAAGTTGCTGCTCAAGATAAGAAACCCAAGTCTGGACCTAAGCCTGAAACTGAGTGCTTCTACTGCAAGCAGACTGGACACTGGAAGCGGAACTGCCCCAAGTATTTGGCGGATAAGAAGGATGGCAAAGTGAGCAAAGGTATATGTGATATACATGTTATTGATGTGTACCTTACTAGAGCTCGCAGTAGCACCTGGGTATTTGATACTGGTTCTGTTGCTAATATTTGCAACTCGAAACAGGGACTACGGAATAAGCGGACGCTAGCAAAGGACAAGGTGACGATGCGCGTGGGAAACGGTTCCAAAGTCGATGTGATCGCGGTCGGCACGCTACCTCTACATCTACCTTCGGGATTAATATTAGACCTAAATAATTGTTATTTGGTGCCAGCGTTGAGCATGAACATTATATCTGGATCTTGTTTAATGCGAGACGGTTATTCATTTAAATCAGAGAATAATGGTTGTTCTATTTATATGAATAATATCTTTTATGGTCATGCACCTTTGAAGAGTGGTCTATTCTTGTTGAATCTCGAAGATAGTAATACACATATTCATAATGTAGAAGCCAAAAGATGCAAAGTTAATAATGATAGTGCAACTTATTTGTGGCACTGCCGTTTAGGTCATATCGGTGTAAAGCGCATGAAGAAACTCCATACTGATGGGCTTTTGGAACCACTTGATTATGAATCACTTGGTACTTGCGAACCGTGCCTCATAGGCAAGATGACTAAAACACCGTTCTCCGGTACTATGGAGAGAGCAACAGATTTGTTGGAAATCATACATACCGATGTATGTGGTCCGATGAATATTGAGGCTCGTGGCGGATATCGTTATTTTCTCACCTTCACAGATGATTTAAGCAGATATGGGTATATCTACTTAATGAAACATAAGTCTGAAACATTCGAAAAGTTCAAGGAATTTCAGAGTGAAGTTGAAAATCATTGTAACAAGAAAATAAAATTTCTACGATCTGATCGTGGAGGAGAATATTTGAGTTACGAGTTTGGTATACATTTGAAAAATTGTGGAATAGTTTCGCAACTCACGCCACCCGGAACACCACAACGTAATGGTGTGTCCGAACGTCGTAATCGTACTTTACTAGATATGGTGCGATCTATGATGTCTCTTACTGATTTACCGCTATCGTTTTGGGGTTATGCTTTAGAGACGGCCGCATTCACGTTAAATAGGGCACCATCAAAATCCGTTGAGACGAGGCCTTATGAACTATGGTTTGGCAAGAAACCAAAGTTGTCGTTTCTTAAAGTTTGGGGCTGCGATGCTTATGTGAAAAAGCTTCAACCTGATAAACTCGAACCCAAAGCGGAGAAATGTGTCTTCATAGGATACCCAAAAGAAACTATTGGGTATACCTTCTATCACAGATCCGAAGGCAAGACATTCGTTGCTAAGAATGGATCATTTCTAGAGAAGGAGTTTCTCTCGAAAGAAGTGAGTGGGAGGAAAGTAGAACTTGACGAGGTAACTGTACCTGCTCCCTTATTGGAAAATAGTACATCACAGAAAACTGTTTCTGCGACACCTATACCAATCAGTGAGGAAGCTAATGATGATGATCATGAAACTTCAGGGCAAGATGCTACTGAACCACGTAGATCAACCAGAGTGAGATCCGCACCAGAGTGGTACGGTAATCCAGTTCTGGAAGTCATGCTACTAGATCATGATGAACCTACGAACTATGAAGAAGCGATGGTGAGCCCAGATTTCGCAAAGTGGCTTGAGGCCATGAAATCTGAGATGGGATCCATGTATGAGAACAAAGTATGGACTTTGGTTGACTTGCTCGATGATCGGCAAGCAATTGAGAATAAATGGATCTTCAAGAAAAAGACTGACGCTGACGGTAATGTTACTGTCTATAAAGATCGACTTGTCGCAAAAGGTTTTCGACAAGTTCAAGGGGTTGACTACGATGAGACCTTCTCACCCGTAGCGATGCTTAAGTCTGTCAGAATTATGTTAGCAATTGCCGCATTTTATGATTATGAAATATGGCAGATGGATGTCAAAACTGCATTCCTGAATGGATTTCTGGAAGAAGAGTTGTATATGATACAACCAGAAGGTTTTGTCGATCCAAAGGGAGCTAACAAAGTATGCAAACTCCAGCAATCCATTTATGGACTGGTGCAAGCATCTCGGAGTTGGAATAAACGCTTTGATAGTGTGATCAAAGCATTTGGCTTTATATAGACTTTTGGAGAAGCCTGTATTTACAAGAAAGTGAGTGGGAGCTCTGTAGCATTTCTGATATTATATGTGGATGACATATTGCTGATTGGAAATGATATAGAATTTCTGGATAGCATAAAGGGATACTTGAATAAAAGTTTTTCGATGAAAGACCTCGGGGAAGCTGCTTTCATATTAGGCATAAATATCTATAGAGATAGATCAAAATGCTTAATTGGACTTTCACAGAGCACATACCTTGACAAGATTTTGAAGAAGTTCAAAATGGATCAAGCGAAGAAAGGGTTCTTGCCTATGTTACAAGGTGTGAAGTTGAGTCAAACTCAATGCCCGACCACTGCAAAAGATAGAGAGAAAATGAAAGATGTTCCCTATGCTTCAGCCATAGGCTCTATCATGTATGCAATGCTATGTACCAGACCTGATGTGTGCCTTGCTATAAGTTTAGCAGGGAGGTACCAAAGTAATCCAGGAGTGGATCACTGGACAGCGGTCAAGAACATCCTGAAATACCTGAAAAGGACTAAGGATATGTTTCTCGTATATGGAGGTGACAAAGAGCTCACCGTAAGAGGTTACGTTGATGCAAGCTTTGACACTGATCCGGACGATTCTAAATCGCAAACCGGATACGTGTTTAATTTAAACGGTGGAGCTGTCAGTTGGTGCAGTTCTAAACAAAGCGTCGTAGCGGGATCTACATGTGAAGCGGAGTACATAGCTGCTTCGGAAGCAGCAAACGAAGGAGTCTGGATGAAGGAGTTCATATCCGATCTAGGTGTCATACCTAGTGCATCGGGTCCAATGAAAATCTTCTGTGACAATACTGGTGCAATTGCCTTGGCAAAGGAATCCAGATTTCACAAAAGAACCAAACACATCAAGAGACGCTTCAACTCCATCCGGGATTTAGTCCAGGTGGGAGACATAGAGATTTGCAAGATACATATGGATCTGAATGTTGCAGACCCGTTGACTAAGCCTCTTCCACGAGCAAAACATGATCAGCACCAAGGCTCCATGGGTGTTAGAATCATTACTGTGTAATCTAGATTATTGACTCTAGTGCAAGTGGGAGACTGAAGGAAATATGCCCTAGAGGCAATAATAAAGTTATTATTTATTTCCTTATATCATGATAAATGTTTATTATTCATGCTAGAATTGTATTAACCGGAAACATAATACATGTGTGAATACATAGACCAACAGAGTGTCACTAGTATGCCTCTACTTGACTAGCTCGTTAATCAAAGATGGTTATGTTTCCTAACCATGAACAAGGAGTTGTTATTTGATTAACGAGGTCACATCATTAGTAGAATGATCTGATTGACATGACCCATTCCATTAGCTTAGCACCCGATCGTTTAGTATGTTGCTATTGCTTTCTTCATGACTTATACATGTTCCTATAACTATGAGATTATGCAACTCCCGTTTACCGGAGGAACACTTTGGGTACTACCAAACGTCACAACATAACTGGGTGATTATAAAGGAGTGCTACAGGTGTCTCCAATGGTAGATGTTGGGTTGGCGTATTTCGAGATTAGGGTTTGTCACTCCGATTGTCGGAGAGGTATCTCTGGGCCCTCTCGGTAATGCACATCACATAAGCCTTGCAAGCACTGCAACTAATATGTTAGTTGTGAGATGATGTATTACGGAACGAGTAAAGAGACTTGCCGGTAACGAGATTGAACTAGGTATTGGATACCGACGATCGAATCTCGGGCAAGTAACATACCGATGACAAAGGGAACAAGGTATGTTGTTATGCGGTCTGACCGATAAAGATCTTCGTAGAATATGTAGGAGCCAATATGGGCATCCAGGTCCCGCTATTGGTTATTGACCGGAGACGTGTCTCGGTCATGTCTACATTGTTCTCGAACCGTAGGGTCCGCACGCTTAACGTTACGATGACAGTTATTATGAGTTTATGCATTTTGATGTACCGAAGGTTGTTCGGAGTCCCGGATGAGATCACGGACATGACGAGGAGTCTCGAAATGGTCGAGACGTAAAGATTGATATATTGGAAGCCTATGTTTGGACATCGGAAGTGTTCCGGGTGAAATCGGGATTTTACCGGAATACCGGGAGGGTTACCGGAACCCCCCGGGAGACTAATGGGCCTATTGGGCCTTAGTGGAAAAGGAGAAAAAGGGAAAGCCCACAAGCTGGCCGGCGCCCCCCTTCCCAAAGTCCTAGTAGGACTAGGATAGGGGCCGGCCCCCCTTCTCTCTCCTTTCCCCCCCGGGAGTCCTAATAGGATTAGGATTGGGGGGAGGAGTCCTACTCCCGGTGGGAGTAGGACTCCCCTGCGCCTCCTCTCCCTGGCCGGCCGGCTCCCCCTCCTCCAACCTTTATATACGGGGGCAGGGGGCACCCCAAGACACACAAGTTGATCCTTGAGATCGTTCCTTAGCCGTGTGCGGTGCCCCCTGCCACCAAATTCCACCTCGGTCATATCGTTGTAGAGCTTAGGCGAAGCCCTGCGTCGGTAGTACATCAAGATCGTCACCACGCCGTCGTGCTGACGGAACTCTTCCTCGACGCTTTGCTGGATCGGAGCCCGAGGATCGTCATCGAGCTGAACGTGTGCTAAGAACTCGGAGGCGCCGGAGTAACGGTGCTTGGATCGGTCGGATCGGGAAGAAGACGTACGACTACTTCCTCTACGTTGTGTGATCGCTTCCGCAGTCGGTCTACGTTGGTACGTAGACAACACTCTCCCCCTCGTTGCTATCCATCACCATGATCTTGCGTGTGCGTAGGAAATTTTTTGAAATTACTACGTTCCCCAACAAAAAGCACATGACAACCTCTGCTTCCCTCTATGAAGGGCCTATCTTTTATTATTGTCTTATACTTCATACAAGAGTCATGGTGATCTTCACCTTTCCTTTTTACATTTTATCCTTTGGCAAGCACAATGTGTTGGAAAGATCCTGATATATAGCTAATTGGATGTGACTTTTCAGGAACCATTATTGTTGACATTACCCTTGAGGTAAAAGGTTGGGAGGCAAAACTATAAGCCCCTATCTTTCTCTATGTCCGATTAAAACTTCATACCCATAAATATTGCGTCAGTGTTAGCAATTGTGAAAGATTAAATGATAGTTGAGTATGTGGACTAGCTGAAAAGCTCTTATATTGAATCTTTTCAATGTTATGATAAATTGCAATTGCTTCAGTGACTAAGATTATAATTTGTTAGTTTTCAATGAAGTTTCTGATTCATACTTGAAATTGTGAATGAATTGTTACTTTAGCATAAGAAATCATATGACAATATATATATATATATATATGTTGTTATAAGAATGATCATGATGCCCTCATGTATGTTTTCATTTTATCGACACCTCTATCTCTAAACTTGTGGACATATTTTTAGATATCGGTTTCCGCTTGAGGACAAGCAAGGTCTAAGCTTGGGGGAGTTGATACGTCCATTTTGCATCATGCTTTTATATCGATATTTATTGCATTATGGGTTGTTATTACACATTATGTCACAATACTTATGCCTATTCTCTCTTATTTTACAAGGTTTACATGAAGAGGGAGAATGCCGGCAGCTGCAATTCTGTGTTGGAAAAGGAGCAAATATTAGAGACCTATTCTGGAAAAGGAGCACGTTTTGGAATATATAAAAAATACTGGCGAAAGAATTAACCAGAGGAGGCCCACACCCTGGCCACGAGGGTGGGGGCGCGCCCTACTCCCTGGGCGTGCCCCCTGTCTCGTGGGCCCCCTGGCAGGCCTCCGGTGCCCTTCGTCTGCTATATGAGGTCTTTCATCCGAGAAAAATCATAAGCAAGCTTTCGGGACGAAACTCCGCCGCCACGAGGTGGAACTTTGGCGGAACCAATCTAGGGCTCCATCGGAGCTGTTCTGCTAGGGAAACATCCCTCCAGGAGGGGGAAATCATTACCATCGTCATCACCGTCGATCCTCTCATCGGCAGGGGGTCAATCTCCATCAACATCTTCACCAGCACCATCTCATCTCAAAGCCTAGTTCATCTATTGTATCCAATCTTTGTCTCAAAACCTCAGACTGGTACCTGTGGGTTACTAGTAGTGTTGATTACTCCTTGTAGTTGATGCTAGTTGGTTTACTTGGTGGAAGATCATATGTTCAGATCCTTTATGCATATTAATACCCCCCTGATTATGAACATGAATATGATTTGTGAGTAGTTACATTTGTTCCTAAGGACATGGCAGAAGTCTTGCTATAAGTAGTCATGTGAATTTGGTATTCGTTCGATATTTTGATGAGATGTATGTTGTCTTTCCTCTACTGGTGTCATGTGAACATGGACTACATGACACTTCACCATTGTTTGGGCCTAGGGGAAGGCATTGGGAAGTAATAAGTAGATGATGGGTTGCTAGAGTGACAGAAGCTTAAACCCTAGTGTAGGATCGAAAGTATGTATAGAGGGGGGCGGGATTAGACTACTTGACCAATTAAAAACTTAGCCTTTTCCCAATTTTAGTTCTTGGCAGATTTTAGCTATCTTAGAGCAAGTCAAGCAATCATCACACAATTCAAGCAAGCATGCAAAGAGTTTATTGGCAGCGGAAAGTAAAGCATGCAACTTGCAAGAATGTAAAGGTAAGGGTTTGGAGGTTTCAAACGCAATTGGAGACATGGATGTTTTCCCGTGGTTCGGATAGGTGGTGCTATCCTACATCCACGTTGATGGAGACTTCAACCCACGGAGGGTAACGGTTGCGCGAGTCCACGGAGGGCTCCACCCACGAAGGGTCCACGAAGAAGCAACCTTGTCTATTCCATCATGGCCATCGCCCACGAAGTACTTGCCTCACTAGCGGTAGATCTTCACGAAGTAGGCGATCTCCTTGCCCTTACAAAGTCCTTGGTTCAACTCCACAATCTTGTCGGAGGCTCCCAAGTGACACCTAGCCAATCTAGGAGACACCACTCTCCAAGAAGTAACAAATGGTGTGTTGATGATGAACTCCTTGCTCTTATGCTTCAAATGATAGTCTCCCCAACACTCAACTCTCTCTCATAGGATTTGGATCTGGTGGAAAGAAGATTTGAGTGGAAAGAAACTTGGGGAAGGCTAGAGATCAAGATTCATATGGTAGGAATGGAACATCTTGGTCTCAACACATGAGTAGGTGGTTCTTTCTCAGAACATATGAGTACGAATGATGTATGTGTTCTGATGGCTCTCTCTTCGAATGAAGAGGTGGTGGAGGGGTATATATAGCCTCCACACAAAATCCAACCGTTACACACAATCTACCAATCTTGGTGGGACCGAATCAGAAAACTCGGTCTGACCGAAGTGGTAAACCTAGTGACCGTTAGGAATCTCGGTGGGACTGAGATGCAACTCGGTAGGACCGATTCGGTTAGGGTTTGGGCATAACGTAATCTCGGTGAGACCGATTGCACAAACTCGGTGAGACCGAGTTCGGCAATTAGCTAACCAGAGAGTTGGTCAGGCAAACTCGGTGGGACCGACTTGCTCTTTTGGTGAGACCGAAACGTTACAAGAAGGAAACATAGAGTTTACCTTGCATTCTCGATGGGACCGATTCGCTCTTTCGGTGAGACCGAAAAGTTACGAAAGGGAATCAGAGAGTTTGCAAGCCCATCTCGGTGAGACCAAGAACCTTATCGGTAGGACCGAATTGCTAGGGTTTGGCAGTGGCAAATGACAAGGGAAACTCGGTGGCGCCGGATTGACAGAATCGGTATGACCGAGTTTGGCTTAGGGTTTAGGTCATTTGTTTATATGGGAAAGTAGCTGAGGATTTTGGAGCATATCATTAAGCACATAGAGCAAGAGGCTCATTAAGCAACACCTCATCCGTCCTTAATAGTATTGGCTTTTCCTAAAGACTCAATGTGATCTTGGATCACTAAAATATAAAATGAAGAGTCTTGAACTTTTGAGCTTGAGCCAATTCTTTGTCCTTAGCATTTTGAGGGTTCCACTTCCACATCCATGCCATGCCAATCATTGAGCTTTCCTAAAATAATCATCTTGAAATAGCATTAGCTCGATGAGCTATATGTTGTTATGAATTACTAAAACCACCTAGGGATAGTTGCACTTTCAATCTCCCCCTTTTTGGTAGTTGATGACAACATATAGATCAAAGCTTCGACAAATGATAATAAGCATGAAATATATCGTCGCTTTGAGAAGTATGTGACAAATAAGAGCTCCCCCTAAATTTGTGCATATTTAAAATTTGCTTTGGACTGCAAATGCACATGGAGTTAGAATCATGGTTACTCTTCCATGTCACATACATCTTGGTGGAGCGCTCAAAAATGATAAGATTGAAATACATGCACTCATCACCAAGAATAGTGAATGATCACAAACAATAGATAGAATGATAATATTTAAGCAAGAATTAAGCAAACATTAAGTGTAGCTTATGATCAAACACTTGATCATCGATGTCTCACGAACATAAGGACGTAGTATCTCACACACAAGCAAACAATGTTCGAAAAAACCACCAAATAAAGCAAGAGAGAAAAGCAACACTCTCTCTCGAAGCCTATGATCTATACATCTTCTCCCCCTTTGGCAACAAGTTACCAAAAAGTTCCTAGAAAATGCATAGTGCTAAGTCGACGCTCAGGCTTGATCTTCAGGTGGTGGTGGAGTCCGGAGCACGCCAAGGACGAAGCCTTCAGTAGAAGTGGTCGGAGTCGAGGCTGAAGTGGATGCTGGAGCTGGTGGAACGGAGGCTGTAGCTGGTGCAGACGTTGTAGCTCTAGTGTCAGCAACTGGCAGCGCAGACGACCTCGGACCTCGTGGCACCCTGGCAAAAGCATCAGTTGTGGTCCTGCCTCTCCTCTCATTCATGTCCTCCTGAAGCTGCTCCACGGCGGTCTGTATTTCTGTCACCTTGATGTCCATGTCATAGAATCTCTGTTCCATGATCCTCTCGAGGCTCGCCTAGTTCTGAGTCAGGGTGGCAAGACCTTGCTCAATACGCAGGGTGGACGCTATCAGGTAACCGAGCTGCTCTTGTTTGGTCTTCAAGAAGTAATCAGATGCCTCTGCTTGAGTAAGCATCCTGGCAGCTTTTTCCTTCCTCGCCTTCTCCTTCTGAGCTTGTGCATGTGCAGATGAGGGTTCATTCTCAGTCATAACCACTTGGTTATCCTCAAAATATGGACGGATGGGCAGGTGTTCCTTATCCAATAAATACACGCCCGTGCCCATCTTGGAGTTGATGAGCTCCTGAATCTGTGGGGCATACCCACAACTCCTCTTCTGGTCTGCAGCTGTCCTCTTGATTGTTTCCACAATGAGACTCATGACCTTGAATTTCTGAGGCACGTCAAATACATGAAGCAAGTTGATCGCGTGACCTCTGATCATCTTGTGATCTCCTGATTTGGGCAGAAGGGTGTGCCTAAGGATCCAATTGATCGTAGGCAATCCTGAGAGCAGATAGTGCACTGACCCAAACTTGAACGTGTCAAGCGCTTCATTTGGGATCTCCTTGTACATGTTGGACATGGAGTTGTGATCCATCTTTTTCTTGGCATAGATGTCCAAGTCATCAGCTTGCTCCTCTGGGGCATTCATCAACTTCACCCATTCTTCAACAGTGGATTGGTACCTTGTACCCTCAGACATCCATGTGATCCTGCCATCCGGATAAAAGTGTGCTGTGGAGTAGAATTGCATGATCAGCTCCTCGTTCCACTTTGTGAACTTCTGCCCAACAAAGTCTGCAACTCCACATGCACTAAAGCTGTCAAATACACCGGGGTAGTGCTCTTCATTGTCCTTGATGTAGGTCCAGTCAACCCATCTCATGTCACAAACGATTGGCTTCTTGTCAAGCAAAACAGTCTCATAGAAATCTTGTTGCTCCTTGGTATGGAATCTGTAATCCACGGCAGTCCTTCTCCTAGAAGCATACGGGTCTGCTTCTCTCCATTTCCTCAGCCCTGAATCTCTCCTGAGCTTCATATCCTCAGCCACAGGATGAGCATCGTTGTGGTTTGGGATCTTGGGCTTGAGCTTCCTAAGGACACTCTCTTCCTCTTCTTCGATTGCTTCAGGCATTAGGGCCTTGTTCTTTTCTGCAGCTGGGATGCTTCGTTTGTTTCTCTTGGGTGCACTCTTAGGCTTAGATGCAGCCTTATGTGCATCCTTGGGCTTGGATGTAGCTGTTCCTGACCTTATAGCATCTCCCATGAGTTTGGCTGCCTTGGGTGCTGGTGCAGCAACCTCTTCTTCTTCTTCCTCCTCATCGACCATGATGGAGGCCTTCCCAAGCACTCTGGCTACAGTCTTTTTCACCCTCTCTTTCCTTTTCTTGCCCTCAGCAGCAATGGGCTCAGTGGGAGCAGGCTTCATAGTTGAAGCCCTAGCCTTTGACATGGGCTGCCTGCCTGCTGGCCTTTTGATCTTCAGCCCTGGCTTGGTTCCTTGAGCTGGTTCAGCTCTCTTTGATGTGGCCTCTTCCTCTGCCACATAGTCTTCATCCTCAGAATCAGACGTTCTCTTCTTCCTTTGATGTGTGGCAGCCTTGGGCAGATTGCTGGGGGTGCTCCTGCTTCCATCATCAGAAGAGCTTGAGGGGCTAGTGCCCTCACTCATCACAACTTGCTGCTCAGACACATTCTAGTTGTCACTTTGATCAGACATGTTGCACACTGACTGCTGACCCTGTGAATAGATTATGGATAAGATAGAGTGGATGAGCATCACAAAAAGCAGAGATTTTTGCAAAAGAGTAATTCAAAAACTTAGTTTTAGTTTTCCACAGAAAGCATCTCGGATCTACCGATTTTCAAACTCGGTGACACCGAAGCAGTTTTGGCACCAGAACTGGTGAACTCGGTCAGACCGAGTCACAGTTCGGTGGCACCGAGACTGCTAGGGTTTCACAGAATTCCAAAATCGGTCGCACCGATAAGTTATTCTCGGTCAGACCGAGTTTCCCTTGTGCAATGGCAAAAGCCAGATCGGTGGAACCGAGTTTTTCAACTCGGTGGGTCCGAGATGGTTTCGGCGGAAACCTAACCCTAAAATTTTTGAATTAAACCTATTCTACAAGATCATTGACTGGATAGGAGTGTTTCAATCGTGGCAAGAATCATAATGATCACAATGTGCTAGGAATCGGAGTGGGGAATAGCACAAAGACCGAGTCCATACCCTAGTTCGGCGGAGACTCGCTACGGCGGCAACGGCGGGGCAGAAATCCGTTGACGGCGGCGGAGACCAGCGACTGGATGCTGCTGGCGGCGAGAAGATGATCCGGAGACCATGAAGGCAGAGCAGGCTATCGCGCGGGCGAAGAGGTTTTGGAGAAATTTCCAAAATTTTGCCCGTCACCCTGTCGGTGTGACCGAGTGGAACAACTCGGTGGCACCGAGATGCAAAACTGTGTGCGGTTATTGCAACTCGGTGTGACCGAAAAGTTCAAATCGGTTGCATCGAGATCGAAAACCTAGATCAACTTAATGAACTCGGTAAGACCAAAAATGGAGTATCGGTCAGACCGAGATTCATAAAGAGGTTTTGGAAGTTTAAGTCTATGACAAATCGGGGACTCCGAGCGCTCCTCACACAAAGTGGTTCAAATCTGACTTGATCAAGTTTTGTGATGCAGCATTAATAGAGTTTGAGACGAGAAAAGCATAGATAGCTAGAGGAGGTTCTCGGGCATTCTTGTCCATCCACTTGGCAAAAGAAGAAAGCCAAACCATCAAAACAACAAGGGGATGTCCTCGAATGAGTAAAATATGCAACCAACATGCTCACACAATAAGATGGCAAATTAAATATGTGGCAAAGCATGCACAACCAATTCTAGCATCTATCAAGCAATTTGCGATGACTAGGTCATCTATATATGAGTATATTAACTTAAGAGTCAAG
Source organism: Triticum monococcum (assembly GCA_034509565.1). NCBI lineage: Eukaryota > Viridiplantae > Streptophyta > Magnoliopsida > Poales > Poaceae > Triticum > Triticum monococcum. The sequence continues at coordinate 579,954,348 of CM067847.1, forward strand.
TGAGAACACTTGATCGTAGGTCATACTCATCGTTAAAGCTCAAGTGGGGTTACCACTTTTACATAAAGCATTGTTGTATTCACATCTTTAGAGTTGCTTTAGCTCAAGTCTTAGAGTAAAGCTCCCCCTAGATGAGATATCCCGCCCTAAGAGGGATGAACTAACCTTGGGTTTTGTCGATGATGACTTCATGTAGATGTTGAAGATGTGGATGCTCAATGTTGATGTAGATCACTTGGAGCTATCCATTTGAGTGAATTGCACTTTCAATACCTACATGGGTTAGTCCCACAAGGAACAAACACGGATATCCATAGACATAGAGTGATACACACAAGATGATGTCCATGAAAACTTTAGGTTACCTTGTCCCTTGTCTTACCAACAAGAGGGTTTGTGACTCCTTGAACTAGTGCAAGATGTGGAAGTTGATTGCACTTGTTCTTGCCAAAATGATAAGAGTGAAGTATGTTGGCGGAGTCACCCTCAAGAACTCTCTAGTTCTTCTTCTTTTGGATCCACACCATCTTGATGGGAATCCTTGGAGTTGTAGTCGTACTTGATGTAGTGGAACTTGAAGTAGTCTTGGGAATCCACTTGACTAAGGCCTTAGGAGCTTCTTCAAATGCATCAATCTCCTCTTGAAGCTTGTCCTTGCCTTTTTGCTTGTAGTCTTGTGGTGGAAGATCATCTTGAGCTTGTGTCCCCTTGAAAGAAGTGTCATACTTCTCTTGTTGAGGAACAAACTTTGTCTTGGGGTATTGATCTTCTTCCCATTCAACTCCATTGGCATTGAACTTTCGTTCAAAACCAACACCTTGATTCTTCCGGTGCATTCCTTGCTTGCGCACAATTTCCTCGAATTGCTTACTTCCGGCAAGGCTCTTGTAAACACCTTTCTCTATAATTCCCTTCAATAAGCTATTTTCTTGCTCAAGTGTAACTTGGCTAAGAGAATCATTAGTGGAATCAAGAGAACTACTAGAAGCAACAATATTGTATTTAGCATGATCATTGTTACTACTAGAGGAAGAATCTTTCTTATTCTTGTTACTAGTCTTGACTTGAGGCATGTAGGTGGATAAAAGTAAATGCTTGGCAATGTGAGAAGAACTTTTCTTGCGGAGATCATCATTGATTGCCTTTAAGAACTCATGCTCTTGCTCAAGATTTAGCTTTTCAAAGCGTAATTTCTCATGAGCTCTTAAAAGTTCTCGATGATCTTCGAAGATAGTTTCATGAGCTAACTTAAGAGTGTTTAGTTCTTTAGTTAGAGCCTCAATCTTCTCCTTATCATTGTCATTCGTTTTAGCATGATTAATTGATGTTCACCATAATATTCTTCACTAGAGTTGTCAACAAGAAAATCATCATCACCTAACAAGTCATCTTCATCACTATTAAAATCAACATACTCGGGGTGTGTCACCTTAGGACCTTTGGCCATGAAGCATCTTCCAATTCCTTCATTTGGTGAGTCAAATATGTCGTAGGAGTTGGTTGACACAAGTGCTAGACCGGCAACACCTTCATCTTGAGTATCTTCGGAGTCGGAGTGATAACTTCTCTCGGAGTGGCTGTCGGAGTCGGAGCCGGATACCCATTCACCAACATGAGCTTGATGTCTTCGTTTTGTATAGCTCCTTGATGATTTTTTCTTCCTTTCCGAATCCTTGCTTCTCCGTGAGTATCTTCGTTCATAACGATCATCTCTACTCCTTCTCTCTCTTGGTGGAGATTCTTTGCTTCTTCTTTTTGGAGAATCTTCTCTTCTCTTGTAGGGAGCCGTACACTCATTGGAATAGTGTTCGGGTCTTCCACAATTATAGCAGTTTCACTCTCGACTAGAAGATCTTTTGTCATTGTAGGACCTTGACTTGAAGCTTCTATCTTTGTTTCTACTCTTGTAGAACTTGTTGAAGTTCTTCACCATTAAGCTCAATTCTTCATTGAAGTTTTGTTTCTCACTTGATGATGTGGGGGCTTCACATGACGCTTTGTAGGCACCACTTGATTTATTGTGAAGTTCCTCTTTATCCTTGAGTGACATTTCATGAGCAACAATCCTTCCAATTACTTCCGTTGGCTTGAGATCTTTGTAGTTGGGCATCATTTGGATTAATGTGCACACGGAATCATATTTCCCATCCAAGGCTCTTAGGATCTTCTTGATGATGAATCTATCGGTCATCTCTTCACTTCCTAAGCCGGCAATCTCATTTGTGATGAGAGCAAGCCTAGAGTACATTTCAGCGACACCTTCACCATCCTTCATCTTGAACTTGTCAAGTTGACTTTGGAGCACATCCAACTTGGATTCCTTGACGGAGTCGGTACCTTCATGCATATCAATCAAAGTATCCCAAATTTCCTTAGCATTCTCAAGGCGGCTGATTTTGTTGAATTCTTCGGGGCACAATCCGTTGAAGAGAATATCACAAGCTTGAGCATTGTATTGCAACATCTTCAACTCATCCGCGGTAGCTTCACGGTTTGGTTCCCTCCCATCGAAGAACTCACCTTGCAAGCCAACACAAACAATAGCCCATACGGCGGGGTTATGTCCACGAATATGCATTTTCATTTTATGCTTCCAACTAGCAAAATTAGTGCCATCAAAGTAAGGACCTCTACGGTGATAATTTCCCTCACTAGACGCCATACTCTCCTAGGTTGTGAAACCAAGGCTATGACCACCAAAAGCTATGAAGATCAAGCCAAATGGAGACCAAAGCTTTGATACCACTTGTAGGATCGAAAGTATGTCTAGAGGGGGGGGGGTAGACTACTTGACCAATTAAAAACTTAGCCTTTTCCCAATTTTAGTTCTTGGCAGATTTTAGCTATCTTAGAGCAAGTCAAGCAATCATCACACAATTCAAGCAAGCATGCAAAGAGTTTATTGGCAGCGGAAAGTAAAGCATGCAACTTGCAATAATGTAAAGGTAAGGGTTTGGAGGATTCAAACGCAATTGGAGACATGGATGTTTTCCCGTGGTTCGGATAGGTGGTGCTATCCTACATCCACGTTGATGGAGACTTCAACCCACGGAGGGTAACGGTTGCGCGAGTCCACGGAGGGCTCCACCCACGAAGGGTCCATGAAGAAGCAACTTTGTCTATTCCATCATGGCCATCGCCCACGAAGGACTTGCCTCACTAGTGGTAGATCTTCACGAAGTAGGCGATCTCCTTGCCCTTACAAACTCCTTGGTTCATCTCCACAATTTTGTCGGAGGCTCCCAAGTGACACCTAGCCAATCTAGGAGACACCACTCTCCAAGAAGTAACAAATGGTGTGTTGATGATGAACTCCTTGCTCTTGTGCTTCAAATGATAGTCTCCCCAACACTCAACTCTCTCTCATAGGATTTGGATCTGGTGGAAAGAAGATTTGAGCGGAAAGCAACTTGGGGAAGGCTAGAGATCAAGATTCATATGGTAGGAATGGAATATCTTGGTCTCAACACATGAGTAGGTGGTTCTTTCTCAGAACATATGAGTAGGAATGATGTATGTGTTCTGATGGCTCTCTCTTCGAATGAAGAGGTGGTGGAGGGGTATATATAGCCTCCACACAAAATCCAACCGTTACACACAATCTACCAATCTCGGTGGGACCAAATCAGAAAACTCGGTCTGACCGAAGTGGTAAACCTAGTGACCGTTAGGAATCTCGGTGGGACTGAGATGCAACTCGATAGGACCGATTCGGTTAGGGTTTGGGCATAACGTAATCTCGGTGAGACCGATTGCACAAACTCGGTGAGACCGAGTTCGGCAATTAGCTAACCAGAGAGTTGGTCAGGCAAACTCGGTGGGACCGACTGGCTCTTTCGGTGAGACCGAAACATTACAAGAAGGAAACATAGAGTTTACCTTGCATTCTCGGTGGGACCGATTCGCTCTTTCGGTGAGACCGAAAAGTTACGAAAGGGAATCAGAGAGTTTGCAAGCCCATCTCGGTGAGACCGAGAACCTTATCGGTAGGACCAAATTGCTAGGGTTTGGTAGTGGCAAATGACAAGTGAAACTCGGTGGCGCCGGATTGACAGAATCGGTATGACCAAGTTTGGCTTAGGGTTTAGGTCATTTGTGGATATGGGAAAGTAGCTGAGGATTTTGGAGCATATCATTAAGCACATAGAACAAGAGGCTCATTAAGTAACACCTCATCCCTCCTTAATAGTATTGGCTTTTCCTAAAGACTCAATGTGATCTTGGATCACTAAAATATAAAATGAAGAGTCTTGAACTTTTGAGCTTGAGCCAATTCTTTGTCCTTAGTATTTTTACGGTTCCACTTCCACATCCATGCCATGCCAATGATTGAGCTTTCCTGAAATAATCATCTTTAAATAGCATTAGCTCAATGAGCTATATGTTGTTATGAATTACCAAAACCACCTAGGGATAGTTGCACTTTCACCTAGTTTATGAGTTGCTTCATAAGGGGCTGATTTGGATCCATATGTTTCAGCTATGGTTAGGTTTACCTTAATACTTCTTTTGTAGTTGCGGATGCTTGCAATAGGGATTAATCATAAGTGGGATGCTTGTCCAAGGAAGGGCAGTACCCAAGCACCGGTACCCCCACATATAGAATTATCAAAGTACCGAACGCGAATCATATGAACGTGATGAAAACTAGCTTGATGATAATTCCCATGTGTCCTCGGGAGTGCTTTCCTTTATATAAGAGTTTGTCTAGGCTTTTCCTTTGCTACAAATGGGATTGGGCTATGTTGCTGCACCTTATTTACTTTTATTACTTGTTACCCGTTACAAATTACCTCAGCACAAAACTATCTGTTACCGATAATTTCAATGCTTGCAAAGAATACCTTACTAAAAACTGCTTATCATTTCCTTCTGCTCCTTGTTGGGTTCGACACTCTTACTTATCGAAAGGACTACGATAGATCCCCTATACTTGTGGGTCATCATTGGGGTTGCTATGCTTATGTGAAAAAGTTTCAAACTGATAAGCTCGAACCCAAATCGGAGTAGTGCGTCTTCATAGGATACCCAAAAAGAAACTATTGGGTACACCTTCTATCATAGATCCGAAGGCAAGATATTTTGTTGCTGAGAATGGATCCTTTCTAGAGAAGGCGTTTCTCTCGAAAGAAGTGAGTGCGAGGAAAGTAGAACTTGATGAGGTAATTGTACCTTCTCCCGAATTGGAAAGTAGTTCATCATAGGAATCAATTCCAGTGATTCCTACACTAATTAGTGAAGAAGCTAATGATGGTGATCATGAAACTTCAGATCAAATTACTACCGAACCTCGTAGGTCAACCAGAGTGCGGTTCGCACCATAGTGGTACGGTAATCCTGTTCTGGAAGTCATGTTACTAGACCATGACGAACCTACGAACTATGAGGAAGCGATGATGAGCCTAGATTCCGCAAAATGGCTTGAGGCCATAAAATCTTAGATGGGATCCATGTATGAGAACAAAGTATGGACTTTGATTGACTTGCCCGATGATCGGTGAGTCATTGAGAATAAATGGATCTTCAAGAGGAAGATGGACGCTGATAGTAGTGTTACTACCTCCAAAGCTCGAATTGTCGCAAAAATATTTCAACAAATTCAAGGTGTTGGCTATGATGAGATTTTCTCACTCGTATCGATGCTTGAAATTCAATCTGTATCATGTTAGCAGTTGCCGCATTTTATGAAATCTGGCAAATGGATGTCAAAACTACATTCCTTTAATGGATTTCTTAAATAAGAGTTGTATATGATGCAACAAGAAGGTTTTGTCAATCCTAAAGGTGCTAACAAAGTGAGCAAGCTCCAGTGATCCATCTATGGACTGGTACAAGCATCTCAGAGTTGGAATATATGTTTTAATAAAGTGATCAAATCATATGGTTTTATATAGACTTGCGGTGAAGCCTGTATTTACCAGAAAGTGAGTGGGAGCACTACAACATTTCTTGTATATGTGAATGACATATTGTTGATCGGAAATAATGTAGAATTTTCTGGAAAGCATAAAGGAGTGTTTGAAAGGAGTTTTTCAAAGAAAGACCTCGGTGAAGCTACTTACGTATTGAGCATCAAGATCTATAGAGAGAGATCAAGGCGCTTGATATATTTTCAATGAGTACATACCTTGACAAGATTTTGAAGTAGTTCAAAATGGAAAAGTCAAAGAAGGAGTTCTTGCCTCTGTTGCAAGGTCTGAAGTTGAGTAAAGACTCAAAACCCGACCACGGCAGAAAATAGAAAGAGAATGAAAAGGCATTCCCTATACCTTAGTCATAGGTTCTACAAAGTATGCTATGCTGTGTATCAGACCTATTGTGTACCTCACCATAAGTTTGGCAAGAGGGTACAATTGTGATCCAGGAGTGGATCACTGGACAGCGGTCAAAAATATCCTTAGTGGAATAAGGAAATGTTTCTCGGTTATGGAGGTGACAAAGAGTTCGTCGTATAGAGTTACGTCGATGCAAGCTTTGACACCGATCTGGATGACTCTAAGTCTCGATCTAGATACATATTGAAAGTGGGAGCAATTAGCTAGAGTAGCTCCGTGCACAACATTGTAGACATAGAAAATTTGCAAAATACATACGGCTCTGAATGTGGCAGACCCGTTCACTAAATTTCTCTCACAAGCAAAATATGATCACTCTTTGGGTGTTAATCACATACCGATGTGAACTACATTATTGACTCTAGTAAACTCTTTGGGTGTTAGTCACATGGAGATGTGAACTAATCACATAAAGATGTGAACTATTGGTGTTAAATCACATGACGATGTGAACTAGATTATTGACTCTAGTGCAAGTGGGAGACTAAAGGAAATATGCCCTAGAGGCAATAATAAAGTTGTTATTTATATTTCCTTATATCATGATATATGTTTATTATTCATGCTAGAATTGTATTAACCGGAAACTTAGTACATGTGTGAATACATAGACTAACAGAGTGCCCCTAGTATGCCTCTAGTTGACTATCTCGTTAATCAAAGATGGTTAAGTTTCCTAGCCAAGGACATGTGTTGTCATTTGATGAACGGGATCACATCATTAGACAATGATGTGATGGACAAGACCCATCAGTTTTATTGCTACTGCTTTCTTCATGACTTATACATGTTCCTCTGACTATTAGATTATGCAACTCCCGAATACCGGAGGAACACCTTGTGTGCTATCAAACGTCACAATGTAACTGGGTGTAACACTCCAAAAATTTTGATTTGGTTTTATCAAATATTTTGTTCTATAAATTGGAAGGGGGTTATTTAAATTTTTCTTAAAACCTCTCCTTCTCAAAAAATTTATGGCAAATATTTTTGGTGTTCTTCTCAACCTTGATTTTTGGTCTTGAAGGATTTTTCATCTTGTGTTTGTTCAACCCAAATAACATTGGAAGGTTTTTTTTTGCAATACTTTTCATTAACAAGAATTCCATTAAAACTTTTGGATTTATTCTTCCCCTTTCAAAAAGTGTCCTCTTGCCATGGCCTTTGAAGAAAATCTTCTCTGAAAACTATCTCCCCACTTTGAGTCAAGCCAAGCATCCTATTCCAGCAAGTCTCAACCTCTTTTAAATTTTATTTCTATTTATTTGGCCCTCAAAATCATTTTCTGTCACTTATTTGGACTTTGGTGGTTTACAAAGGAACTGTCATTTTTCCCTTTGAGTTTTGACTCCAATTAAACTCGTGTGACTAGTCCTTAGCACCCTCAACCAAGATCCATCAAGATCCACTAGTCCATAGTTCAAATTTTTCAAAATTTTCCCACTGCAAGTTTGGACCAGATTTGCCATTTTTGGTGAAATTCATTTGTTTTCTCTTCCTAAAAATCATTTGTTTTCTCTTCCTAAAAATCTGAGATAATTCAGGCAGCCCCTAGATGCATCAAGAGACCACCTCACCAAAGATCAGCTCCAGAAAAATTTTCCACATGCCAAGATCATTTCATCGAACAGTTGGCATGCACTGTTGCTGTTCAAATTCAGAGTTTCAGTGATGGGTTCAGTTGACAACGTCGTTTCCTTCAGAGCACGGTGTCGATCTCGCCAGTAACTGAAGTGGCGCCTTGCTCCCTGTTCCCCCTCCTTATCCAGAGCGCCGCATGGTCATTTGGACGGGCACAAGCGTCGGTCGCGACGTGTCCTGCCAACGCCGGCGTCTTCCGTGGTGGCAGAACCACCCATGGCGGCCAACAGGGGCCAGCCCTGCAGAACGGCGCCGTCCGGCACCGCCCACACCACCAGAGGCTTCCGCGTGGCCGTCTCCTTCCCTGTGCACGCTACAGCACCGTCGCCGTGGCCAGAGAAGCGCAGAGCGTGCTCTCTGCCGCCGACGTGCCCATGAGCCGTTCCGTCAAGGGCTTGGAGTGTTGCCCAAGTCTTGCCCAGTTTAGCCTTTGGATGGAACCAGTAGACCAACACGTTGATGCCCAATCGCCTAAAACCCCTGTTCGGCCACTGCCTCGCCGTAATCTCCACCGGAGTTATCCCGTTCACGGCAACCACCTCGGATCTGCTATAAGAGGAGCCCTCGAGCTCGCCTTCGACGTTGCACCACACCTCCACCTCACTAGAGCCCCGCCTAGCTACTAGGAGGACCTCGAGGAGGTCCTCTTCCCCGACTCCGACCGCCTCGATCCGCTTTGGGCTCCGGCACGATTCCCTCTAGTGAGACCACCCCCGCCTCTCAGACCGTGCCAGTCACCTCCTACTACACCCACTCCTCTAACCCGAGCCACAATTCGACACTTGTAGCCCTCCCCGGCAAGATCCACCACCGCTCGAACCACCATCCGCCGGAGTGAAGGCCGCCGTCGACGTGGTGCTCGCCGACGACCAAGTCCACCACCCACCGACGCGGAATTGCCCCGTGAGTACACCCATGCCCTCCTCTGGATCGCTGTCGATCGTCGCCGGCGACCACCACAAGCTTCGGGCGCCGGTGTGCTCTGTTTCAAAATTCAAACCTGACGAGTGGGACCCCCTCGTCGGCCTCTCTTATTCTAATCGAAACGTTTTTAGAAAACGCCTTCGGGCAAAGTACGCTTTCTTTGTTGGGTAGCGTATTTCTTAGTGAAACGTTTTCTGTTTTTATAAACAAACCCCTGGAAACTTTCTGTTTCATTACAGATAAGTCCCTGGGCTAAAACCTTTATAACTTTTCAACAGAAGATGATTTTGAATTGATTCTTTTTCTGGCATCTTTATTTTTCTGTCTAGTTTTTTATCATATTTACTTGAAAAAAAATTGGAACATTTTTATGCACACACGGTATTTACGTTAGTATGTGATTTCTTTATACCGTAGATACCGGAGGAGGTGACAGAACCGCGAACTTCGCTGAGCTAGACTCCGACTACTCCGAACCAGGCAAGCATGTTTGAATCTTTGATATGATGAGTGTTTTGCATGTTTGCTCGAGTAGTTTTTCTCATGGCATGTTTATATAAGCATTAGTGAATGTTATGTTGCATGCAAGGCAAGCTACAGGTGAGCTTCAAAGTTTGATATGTTCATATGATGATAAGATAACCTAATCATGTGGTGGCATGATAGGTTGTAAGCTAGTATTGTTGAAGCAAGCCAGTCTTACGTCAACCGTGTAACTCCAGTGTTAACATGGATCAAGTCTCGAACCCGTTCGTTTCCCCTTCGTGCTGCCACATGTTTTCTGCAAAGAGTGTGGTTTAGTAAGTTGCAAACCTCTTTCCTTGTACACACTAAACAGAGGGGCCGCGATGAGGGTTCCATGGCCCTGGATTAAAGCCCGTCATCCGGTCAGGGGGCATGGGTGTTTCCGGTTGGGACCGAGAGGGGGGCACCCCTTAGAGAGCGCGATATAAATTTGATCCAATGCTATTCGAGGTTGTGACCTCCCCGTCTTAAAGCTTTTGTTGAACGCTGCCTAGGGTGATTCCTGGCAGCGGAATGTGGAATGGGTGTGTACTGGTGAGATGTGTTTCTTCTAAAACACCGTAAACGGAACTAGTCCTTTGTGACTACTGAAATTCGTTGGCTGTGGTTATAGAGTACAAACTCTGTAGAGTCAAACCATTCAAGTATCCATGTCCATGACTAGGGACTTGGACGTTATCCCAGTGTCAGTGTCAGTCTCAGTGTCAACCCCAGGGACAGTCTCCGGAGAAATAAGCATGAAAATGAAAGCGGTAAACTCGGTTGAATGTTATTCCTGTGAACGGACTAACCAGTTTATTATTATATGCTGAGTATTTCCTTGTGATGGTTTAAATTCATGAACTACTTGAATTTGAAAGATAAACTATAAGCCCTTTATGTGATGTCGCTCAGACGTCCGGCTGTGGCATTCTTATTACTTACTTTTGATATAAGCCCTTTAGGTGATGTCGCTCACACGTCCAACTGTGGCATTCTTATTATTTACTTTCGATATAAGCCCTTTATGTGATGTCGCTCAGACGTCCGACTGTGGCATTCTTATTACTTACTTTCGATGTAGGCCCTGTATGTGATGTCGCTCAGACGTGCGACTGTGGCATTCTTATTACTTACTTTCGATAGAAGCCCTCTAGGTGATGTCGCTCAGACATCCGACTGTGGAATTCTTATTATTTACTTTCGATATAAGCCCTTTATGTGATGTTGCTCAGACGTCCGACTATGGCATTCTTGTTATTTACTTTCGATATAAGCCCTTTATGTGATGTCGCTTAGACGTCCGACTGTGGCATCCACTGTTATTTACTTTTCAATATAAGCCCTTTATGTGGTGTCGCCCCGACGCCCGACTGCGGCATGTTAATTTATTTTTACCTTTCGAGGCGTCGCTTCAGACACCCGATCGGTCTTCAGTTATTTTTATTGGGATTTCGGGAGGACTACCGCCTGACTTCCTTTTATTTATCGTGCAGTGCAAATTTATTATCTGAATGTGCATTACTAATCTGCTCATGTGCATCATGTTTACGTTTGTTATATCTTATGTCCAAACTGCCTTGCGAGTACATTCAAAGTACACACTTGGCTTGTTGATTTGGCCAGATGTTGACGAAGGCGATCTTATGGATGAAGAGTTCAATAGCAAGTCCAACGCCTAGAGGAGTCCCAGTCAGTCACATCCGATCCTGGAGTTGGTCACTTGTATTATACACGCTTCCGCAACCCAAATAAAATCATCAAGCCTCACTCCGACGCTTGATGAGCTGTAAGATTTAGGAGTCATGTCACCCACTTCACTGTGACATATCCACCACCACTTTTTTTACGAGTCAGTAGTTATGCCACCATACCCTTGTGTCATATCTGCCTTTATGTATAATATAGGCATGCTTGTAATAAATTGTTGAGCATCCTCAGCCCAACCTTGTATAATATTTAGTACTGCTGGATTTCTGTATCAAGGATTTGTCTACCAGTAAGAAGGATTCTTCTGTACTGGTCAACACAAGGGCCGGCTTTTCAATAAATGTTTTATTGGAAAACCGGTCCTGACACTGGGTGACTGTAAAGATGCTCTACAGGTGTCTCCGATGGTGTTTGTTATGGGATGTGACTAATGAGTTAGTTACGGGATGATGCATTACGGAACGAGTAAAGAGACTTGCTGGTAACGAGATTTAACTTGGTATTGATATACCGACGATCGAATCTCGGGCAAGTAACATACCGATGACAAAGGAAACAACGTATATCATTATGCGGTTTGACCGATAAAGATCTTCATAGAATATGCGGGAACCAATATGAACATCTAGGTTCCGCTATTGGCTATTGACCGGAGACGTGTCTCGGTCATGTCTACATAGTTCTCGAACCCATAGGGTCCGCACGCTTAACGTTCGGTGACGATCGGTATTATTCGTTTATGTGTTTTGATGTACCAAAGATAGTCCGTAGTGCCGAATGTGATCGCGGACATGACGAGGAGTCTCGAAATGGCCGAGACATAAAGATTGATATATCGGATGACTATATTTGGACACCGGATGAGTTCCGGGGTCACCGGATAATTATCGGAGTGCCGGGGGGTTATCGGAACCCCCAGGGGGACTAATGGGCCAACATGGGCCTTAGTGGAGAGAGAGAGGGCCGGCCAAGGCAGGGCCACGTGCCCTCCCCCTCTTGTCCGAATTAGACTAGGGAAGGGGGGCGGCGCCCCCCTTTCCTTCTCTTCTCTCCCTCTCCTTCCTTCCCCACTTCCTCCTCCTAGTAGGACTAGGAAAGCAGAGGAATCCTCCTCTCCTAGCGTGCCTCAAGGGCCGGTCGGCCTCCCCCTTGCTCCTTTATATACGGGGGAAGGGGGCACCCTAGAACACACAAGTTGATCATTGATCTCTTAGCTGTGTGCAGTGCCCCCCCTCCACCATAATCCACCTCAGCCATATCGTCATAAAGCTTAGGCGAAGCCCTGCGACAGTAGCTTCATCATCACCGTCATCGTGCCATCATGCTGACAAAACTCTCCCTCGACACTCAGCTTGATCGATAGTTCGTGGGACGTCACCGAGCCGAACGTCTGCAGATCAAGGAGGTGTCGTACTTTCGGTACTAGGATCGGTCGGATCATGAAGACGTACGACTACATGAACCGCGTTGTCATAACGCTTCCTCTTACGGTCTACGAGTGTACGTGGACAACACTCTTCCCTTTCGTTGCTATGCATCACCTAGATAGATCTTGCGTGTGCGTAGGAATTTTTTTGAAATTACTACGTTCCCCAGCATAAATACCCAAATATTCCAGAAACCCTAGGGGAGTCGACAAAACACAATTCCAGCCGCCGAAAGTTCCAGAACGATGAGATCTAATCTAGACTCCATCACAGAGGGGTTCATCATCCTCATTGGTGCCTCTCCGATGATGCGTGAGTAGTTCATTGTAGACCTACGGGTCCGTAGGCAGTACCTAGATGGCTTTGTCTCTCTCTCTCTCTTTTGATTCTCAATACAATAGCCTCTTGGAGAACCATTTGATGTAACTCTTTTTTGCGGTGTGTTTGTGGGATCTGATGAACTTTCAGTTTATGATCAGATCTATTTTCTCCATGAAATTTATTTGAGTTTTGATCTCTTATATGCATGATTATTTATAGCCTCGTATTTCTTCTTTGAATCATTTGTTTAGTTAGGCTCACTAGATCGATTTTTATTGCCATGGGAAGAGGTGCTTTGTGATGGGTTCGGTCGTACAGTGTTCTTTCCCAGTGACAGAAGGGGCAGCAAGAAACGTATTGATCATTGCTGTTAAGGATAACAAGATGGGCTCTATTCCTACATGAATAGATCTTGTCTACATCATCTCATCGTACTTATTGAATTACTTTGTTTTTCCATGAACTTAACACACTAGATGAATGCTGGATAGCGGTCGATGTGTGGAGTAATAGTAGTAGATGGAGGCAGGAGTCGGTCTACTAATCTTGGACGTGATGCCTATATATTGATTATTACCTGGATATCGTCATAATTATTTGATGTCCTATCAATTTCCCAACAGCAATTTGTTTACCCACCGTGTGCTATTTGTTAAGAGAAGCCACTAGTGAAATCTACGGACCTAGGTCTATTCTTTATCATATTTGCTTTCCAATCTATTATTTGCTTTTGAGATCTATTTTTGTTTGCATTTATTTGCAGATCTATTGTTCCAACAACCCAAAAATACTCTGCTGCATATTTTATTTTCATCTTCTATTTCGCGTTTATTATAGATCTATTTTATCCAATCTACACATTTTTTATCCCATCGACTTGACAATTTCCTATGGCGTTACCCGTAAGAGGGATTACCCCTCATAAGCGGTGGGTTGCAAGTATTTGCTCTTTGTGTGTAGGTACCGTTCACATAGTTTTGCTTGCTTCTTCTACTGGATTCATACCTTGGTTTCATAACTGAGAAATACCTACCGTAGTTGTGCTGCATCATCCCTTCCTCCTTAGGAAAATATCGACGTAGTTCAAGCGACATCAAAAGGAATTTATGGCGCCGTTGCCGGGGAGACATCATCAACATCTATCAGGTTCCTAATCACAAATCTCATCTCCTTCAATTTACATTATTTTCCATGTGCCTCTCGGTTTCATCTCGCTCACTTCACAAAAATTTGTCGTTTTACTCGCCCTCTTTTTCGTTCGCCATTTTCTCATTAGATCTGTTTTTGTGTGCAATCTTGTTTGCTTAGTCACGATGTCTCAAGAAAATAACAAGTTGTGTGATTTTTCTAATACCAATAGTAATAATTTTATTAGCACTCCGATTGCTCCTCCCGCAACTAGTGCGGAGTCTTGTGATATTAATGTCACTTCGTTGAATCTTGTTATGAAAGATCAGTTTTCCTGTACTCCTAATGAGGATGTCGCGTCCCGTCTAAACACATTCGTAGAATTATACGATATGCAAAATAAAAAATATGTGGACAATGATATTGTGAAGTTGATTTCCGCTTTCTTTGCGAGATCGTGCAAAATTTTGGTTTCTTCTTTGCCTCGCAATAGTATCGATTCTTCGGGTAAGTGCAAAGATGCTTTTATTACTAAGTATTTTCCGCCCGTGAAAATTATTTCCCTTAGGATACAAATCATGAACTTTAAGCAACTTGAGCATGAACATGTTGTGCAATCTTGGGAAAGAATGAAATTCATGCTAAGAATTTGTCCTACTCATGGTTTAAATCTTTGGATGATCATACAAAAAAAATTCTGCGGGATTGAATGTTGCTTCTAGAAATCTTTTAGATTCCGCCGCGGGTGGCACTTTTATGGAAATTACTTTGGGTGAAGCTACTAAATTTCTTGATAATATTATGGCTAATTATTCACAATGGCATGCCGAAAGATCACCTACTAGTAAGAAGGTTAATTCTATCGAAGAAATTTCTACTTTGAGTGAAAAAGTTGATGCTCTAATGAAATTGGTTGCTAATAAAAATGCTCCTATTGATCTTAATGATGTTCCTTTGTCCACTTTGATTGAGAAAAATACTGATGCCACAGATGTGAATTTTATCTCGCGAAACCATTTTTGTAACAATGCTTATAGAGTTACTTTTAATCCTAGGCCTTTTCCTGGAAATTCTTCTAATAATTATGGTAATTCTTCTTACAATAATAATAGGAACACCTCTGATCTTGACAACAATATTAAAGAATTTATAAATGCTCAAAAAGCTTTCAATACTACGACAGAAGAAAATTTGAATAAGATTGATGATATGTCTAGAAGCATTGATAGAATATCTCACAGCGTAGAGCATCTCAAGTTGAATTTTTTTTGCCCAATGTTGATGAATCAATTAAAGCTTTATATGTTTCTATGGATTAAAGTAAGAAAAGAACCGCTACGCTTAGAGCTAAAAGAGAATTTTTAGAGAGAGCGTTTTCTAGTGATTGCTTTCATAAAAATGATGAAGATCTTAAAATGATTGGTGTTTCTTCTATTGATTCTTTGTTTAGTAAAATTAAGACTGGTGAAAAATGGATTGGAGTAGGGTCAACTTTAGCTAGAAGGCATCCCGATAATTGGGGGGTAAAAATCTTGTTGAGAAAATTCATAAAAGTGGGTTTGGATAGGTCAAAACTTTAACTAGTGATGTGCCCACTCTTTTGTATTACAAAGACTTTAATTATGATAATTGTCTGTTGATTGATTGTATTTCTTTGTTGCAATCCATGGTAAATTCACACCATGCTTATGAACAAAATAAAGCTTTTACTAAACATATAGTAGATGCCATTATGAAAGCTCTAGAAGAAAAATTGGAATTAGAGATTTCAATTCCTATAAAATTACATGATGAATGGGAACCTACTATCATAGTCAAGATTAAAAATTATGAGTGTTTTGATTTATGTGATTTGGGTGCTAGTGTTTCCACAATTCCGAAATCTTTATGTGATGTGCTTGGCTTACCGATATTGAAGAATGTTCTCTTAATTTGCCCTTGGCGGGTTCTACTATTCAAAATCCTATGGGAAGAATTAATGATTTTATTATTATTGCAAATAGGAATTATGTGCCCATAGAATTTATTGTTCTTGATATTTATTGCAATCTGCCTGGTCCTATCATACTTGGTAGGCCATTTTTGCGCATTATAGGTGTCGTGATTGCCATGATAGAAGAGAATATTCAATTTCAATTTGCACTAAGAAAGGGTATGGAAAAATTCCCTAGAACAATAATTAGGCCACCATATGAATCAATCATGAGGGCATCGTATGGATCTAGAACCAAAGATGACAATACTTGAATCTATGCATTATCCTAACTAGGGGCATAAAATAATAGCGCTTGTTGGGAGGCAACCCAATGAATAAAATTTTATTTTGGCCTTTTTCTTTTTGTTCTTGAGTGTTTGCATAATTATTTGATTGTTATGATTGTGTTTTTCATGTTTTAATTAGTGTTTGTGCCAAGTAAAGCCTTTGGGATCATGTTTGGTGATAGTTGATTTGATCTTATTGAAAAACAGAAACTTTTGCACCCAGTAAAATCATTTTAATAAATCACATATGCATTATGAAATTCTGATATTTTTACACAAGATTGATGTACAAATTGCCTACGTTGTCCTCTTTTTTCAAAAAAAATTGAGTTACAAAAGTATACGACGTTTTCAGATTGCTACAAACTGTTCTGTTTTTGACAGATTCTGTTTTCTTTGCATTGTGTGCTTATTTTGATGAATCTATGATTTGTAGGGGTATGAGCCATGGTAAAGTTGGAATATAGTAGATATAATGCAAAAATAAAATATGAATGGATTTGCAATAGTACTTAGAGTGGTGATTTGATTTGTTATACTAACGGATCTCATGAAGGTTTTCTTGATTTTTGTGTGATTGAAGTTTTCAACTTTTGGGTGAGATCATGATGGATCAAGGAATAAGGAGTAAGAAGAGCCTAAGCTTGGGGATACCCCATGGCACCCCAAGTTATTATCCGAAGAGAAACAAGCAACTAAGCTTGGGGATGCCCCGGAAGGCATCCCCTCTTTCTTCTAACAACCGTCGGTATTTTACTTGGAGCTATATTTTTGTTCGTCACATATCATAAGTTTTGCTTGGAGGATCTTGTATTATATGAGTCTTTTCTTGTTTTGCTTTTGTCGGGGGTGTCTGATCCCTCGCACAACTATGGGGATCGGCGGACCGAGCCCCTTTTGGTTCGGCAGGGGGCGGTGGATGCACAAAGAGCATATCGAGGCGAAACACACGAGCGAGACGATCGATTTACCCAGGTTCGGGCCGCACGGATGCGTAAAACCCTACTCCTTCTTTGGTGGTTGTATTGAGTTTTTGCTTAGGAGCGGCGAGTGCTACAGTACCCTCAAGCAGCTGGCGAGACCGAGCGTGAGAATGGCCGTCCCCCCCCCCTCTATTGTGCATGGGCCTCCTTTTATATGTCTAAGGGGTAACAGACACGTGGCAACAGAGGTAAGGGTAAAAATGTAAAAGGGGTGGTAGTTGGCTCCACCGCCTACATGTCGCATCCTACCTAACTTTGACGGTAGGGGACAAGGGCATTAAATGCCCGTCTGTGTCACCTTGACGGCCCAGAGAGGGACCGCTAGGAACGCCACCGTTTGCCACGATGGTTCCTTGTCAGCGTCTGCTTGCCACCGCATGCCCCCGGCTGCCCAGCCTCCCGCCACGTACGCCAGGAATGGTCCCAGGGTGACACGTTGGTGAGTGAGCTGGAGCGCGGGCTGTGGGGTAATAGCTTGTCGCGGCAAGTGCCTTGCCGCGGGTGTTGTCTTGTCGCGTCTGGGAGCTTGTAGCTCACCGGGTCTTCTCGGGGCGCGTGGTGCGTCGCAGCGAGTCTTTTGAGATGCTTTGGTTGTCTTCCCGGCAAGCTCCTCTTGCCGGGGTCTTGTCTCCTTCCCGGCAAGCTCCTCTTGCCGGAGTCTCGTCTCCTTCTCGGCAAGCTCCTCTTGCCGGGGCCTTGTTTTGCTCTTGGATACTTTGTTCTTGAATGGCTCCAGGGGAACCATGGAGGGTCTTGGCGGTCGCCCAGCAAGCCTTGCCACGGGTCGCTGCGACTTCCCGTGCACAAGTTCGGGGTGCTAAGGTACCCCTACTTTAGTACACCGACAGGAGCCCCCGGGCCTGGGCCATACACGGAGCCGAGCGCAGTTGGGCCAGGCCCAAAACAGTGCACGGGCACGCGCGGCCTGGGTCACGCCATAACTGATTCCGCACCCACCGCGCCTTCCCCAAACGGCACGCGTCAAACGCGGCATCGTGCGTGACATGGGCGGCGTGCACGGGGCTGCGCCTCCACGCGCATGCGTCACGTCGCGGTAAAAGGGGACGGCTGGCACGCCCCTCCCCGCAACAGAGGGAGGCGTGGGGGCGTGGTGGTCGGAATCGTGGGTAGTTGTTTATTCGCGACGGCGAAACATCCGCCCCCTACCCTCCCTCTTTATAAGCAGAGGAAACAGGGGTACGGCACCTCCCGCCCATTGCTACTTCCAATCTCAAAACTTCCGCCGCTCCCCATCTCCTCAGAGCAACAAGAGAGCAGCGCCCTGCACCCCCATTGCCACCTGCACCACCACACCACCGTCGGCCTCCTCCACCACCCTCGCCATGGCTCCGAAGGGCATGAAGGGAAAAGCGGTGAAGTCGACCGAGGCGCAGCGGCTCGCGACGATGCGGAAGGAGCAGGCCATCTTCCCCCCCAAGCTCGGCACGAAGGCGTTGCGGGAGCGGTATTACCTGTTCTGGTCGGCGGAGACGCGAGCCCACCCGCGGACCAGAGTGCTCTCGGCTGAAGCCCACACGAAGGCTCCTGACGGGTACCCTTTCTTCGCCGTGTTCTTCTATTGCGGGCTCTGCCCGCCCTTCTCCGAGTTCTTTTGCGATATTATGAACACATACGGCTTCTACCTCCTTGACTTCACCCCCAACGCCGTCCTCACCATGGCAGTTTTCGCACATCTTTGCGAAAACTTTGTCGGAGTCCACCCTGGTGTAGCTCTCTTCCGCCATTTCTTTATCCCTCGGGTAGAGAGAGGAGAGACTCTGTCCGGCGGAATCGCCTGGGTCTCCAGAGCCGGCAAGAAGGAAATTTATCTAGAGGGGGAGTTCCGCGGCAAATGGGAGGAGTGGAGAGCAGATTGGTGCTGGATCATCGAGGAGAGCCCGCAGTCGTTCATCGTCCGGCGCCAAGCAGCAACGGTGCGCGGCAATGACTGGAGCGACTTGGCTCCGGAAGACAGCAAGCTGATGATTGCCGTCACCAGGATCCAGCGCCTTAGGCTTGCCGGACTTACTGTAGGTGTTGTCGGCGCAGACTTTCTCCGCCGCCGCATTGCCCCTCTACAGGAACGGGGAAGGCCTGCCTGGGAGTTTAAGAATGCAGCGGACATTATGAGGCTGCGCCCAGTCCTCAATTATAACTTTACTGTCCTCGAGCACACCAGCATGCTGCAGGAGCTCTTCAAATACGATCCGGACCACCCCGAAGTTTTCAGGCTGCCGCAGGGCGTCGTCCCTTTGTGCAACAACTCTGCGCTTGACCGCATCCGGGCGATGATGCCGTTGTGCGACTCGCACGGAATCGAGCCAACTTGGCAAGAGACCTCCGACGACGTCGTGCAGCAGTCGTGCCGATCCGCGCCGATGAGAAGGACGGCCTCATCCGCGAGACCACCGAGGCAGAGCTGGCGCGCATAGCCTCCAGGTTGGAAGAGGCAGCGGTGGCCGCAGCGGCAGGCGACTTTGGGTTTACTCTGGAGGAAGCAGCGGCAGAAGAGGCGAAAACTCGTGCCGAGCGAGACGAGTTCCTCGGCAAGAAAGAGCTCGCCCGGCAAGAGGAACTTGCCGGCAAGGAAGATCTTGCCGGGGGCAGCACCTAGCCGAACGAGCCTGCCGGGGACGCAAGTGACTCGCTGGAGATCAACTCTTCCTCAACTTCATCTTCCGACAGACCGCCGCCGGCTGCGCCTCCGTCTCCACCAAGAAGGCGTCTCCGCAAGGCCGCGGATGTAGCGAGGGAGAAGGTGGTCCAGCAGTCGCCGCGCCGCACGACGCGCTCCACCGCGGCAAGCACTGTTGCCGCGGGAGCGCCCCATGTCGCTGCTTCGACTGGAGCGGGGTCTTCCCGGGCTGCCGCCTCTGTTCCCGCCAAGCGACCAAGGGAGCCTACCCCTCCTCCTTCCTGCGCCGGCCGCGGGCCGGACTTCGACTTCTCCGCGTATAGCTCCGACGAGGAAGAAGAGGAGGAGTAAGTTCTTCTCATTGTACATGTAATTCTTTGATGTCTTGTATCTCACTTGCCTTCCTCTGCAACTCTTCCCTTTCAGGACTCTGGCGCAGAGGGCAGCGAAGAGGGCCAGGGTGCCGGTGATCGTCATCAAGGACGAACCCACTGCATCAACAGGGGACGCGCCTGAGACGAACCCGCCGGATCCGGCGACTGATCTTCAGAGCAGCCCCCAGCGTAAGTGTTTTGCTTACTCCCCGCTGTTGGGTGCGCCTGAAGATTCTTGCTATGCTGATACTTGTTTGTTGATGTGCGCAGGAGCGGAGCAGCCTCACCAGGGGGGCTCGGAGACCGCCCCTGAAGCGCCAAGGCAGAGTCCTCTGGCGAGGGAAAGGTCCCCGACAAGGGAGGCGACTCCGGCAAGGGAGGAGGCTCTGACAAGGGAGGAGCCCCCGGCAAGGGAAGGGACTCCGGCAAGGGAGGAGCCCCCGGCGAGGGAGGAGACTCCGGCAAGGGAGGAGCCCCCGGCCTGGCAAAGATCTCCGGCAAGGGACCGCGCCAGCGATCCTCTGGCAACGGAGACCACAGCGACCGGCCCTGGCACAGGTAACCTCCTTGCTTCCAAATTCCCCTTGCTTCTTTAGCTTCTTGATTTTCTTTTTGGATTTGCTCGAATTTTGCTTGAATCTTCTCCCCTCTCCCGGCCATCAGGTCCATCTACTGTAGAGCCAATGGAGACGGAGGTCGCCGCTGAGGAAGCAGCCGGTGTCGGCGAGGAGGCTGCCAGGGCTGCCGCGGCGCCAGCGGCAGAAGAGTCAGTGGTCGGTACTTGGCGCATTGGAAGGTCGGCCTCGACGGTCACGAGGAGGTACTTGCCGCGCACGAGCGGGCAGTTGGCGGAGCTGTCAAGCAGGCCGTGGACGCCGCCGTAGCCGCCAAGGCCGCCAAGGCTGAGCTGGAGCTGAAGGTGACGCAGCTGGAGGCGGACCTCAAGGCAAGCGGCGACGAGCTTGCCGCGCTCAAGCTCGAGCGGGAGAAGGATGCCAGCGGCTACTTAGAGCTGCAGGCCCTTTTTGCCGAGAGGGGCAAGTAGCTGGACGCCGCCAAGAACTCCAATGCCGATCTCAAAGGGAAGCTGGCGGCCCTGACCAGGTCTCTGGACGGTGCCAAGGAGCAGGAGACGGCCCTGAAGGAGGCGGTCAAGGCCGGCAAGGTGCTGTTGGCGAAGGCCGCCGCCGCCTGGAAGACTTTGGCGGAGGACATGGAGCGCTGGACAGAGGGCCTGGTGGACGTCGTCGCGGATGTTGACAAGGAGCTGGCATAGTTGGGGATGGTGGATCTCGCGTACTCCTCCGATGAGAACCTCCAACCCAGCGACAAGCTCACCCTGTTCTTCAAAGGCTTGGCGACGGCGCTCCAGCGAATCCAGGAGCAGTTCCCAAAGCAGCTTGCCGATGAATCGTGCAAGATCTGCGCGGGAGCTCTCCAGAAGGTGCTGATGAAGGTGGCCTTCCGCAACCCAGGCCTCCGCCTCAACAACGTCCTCCGAAGCCTGCCGCCAGATGCTGATCAGGAGGAGCTCAAGGCCCTTGTCGCACCCATCGTGGACAAGGTGAGCAGCATCAGGAGGGTCGAAGGCGACCACGTAGACTAGGCCATTTATCTTTTTCTTTCCTTGTCGCTGCCAATCATGTTATGAGAAACAGTCTGTTAGGAATGCGACAAGTTATTCTGTAATATACTTCTATCTTGGATAATAATCGCTATGTTATTTCCTTTGTTTGCTTCCTTCCCTTGTATATTTTGCCCTACGCTTTTAGGGAACTTGCCGGTGTGGGCACCTTGCCGCGAGCGCTGAGTGCGGAACATCGTCAACGGAACTGCAACCGACAGGAAACCTCGTCCTGGAGCTAGTCGCAGCTTACTTAAGTCGTTGAGCAGACTCGAAACGACAGTAAGGCAACCAGCTATGAGTTGGTTCCCTGCCGGCGGTGCCCCAACCGACAAGAAACCTTGTCGCAGAGCTAGCCGCGGTTCACCTAAGTTTTTGAGCGGACTCGAAACAACAGTAAGTGCGCGACTAGCTACGAGTCGGTTCCTCCGCGCACAGGTTTTTCCATACAAGGGGCGGTCGCTCAAGGAAGATAACTCTATAAATTTAATTGCTATGTTATTTCCTTTACTTGACTCCTTCCTTTGTATGGTTTTTACCCTGCGCATATAGGGAACTTGCCGGCGCTGGCACGCTTGCCGCGAGTGCTGAGTGCGGAACGTCAGCGATCTGCGGGCGGTGCTGCGGCCGACAAGAAACCTCGTCGCGGAGCTAGTTGCGGCTCACTTGAGTTGTTGAGCGGGGCTCGAAACAACAGTAAGGGCGCAACTAGCTACGAGTTGGCTCCTCTGCGCCCAGGTTTCCCATACAAAGCACGAGCGTTCAAGGAAAATAACTTAAAAACTTAAAGGAAGTCTGATTGCTCAAACTTTGGCACTTATCTTTCTCTGTTGTCTACTTTCCCGGGGTCTGCGCCCGGCTTTATACAAAGGATTACATGCAACAGCGGCAAGACTTTGTACAAATGGGTGGTTGCCGGGCAGGGTCCGACAACCGCGCCTCACGGGCAAAGCTTGCGAAGATGCGCAATATTCCAGGAGTTGCTCACTGGTACGCCATCTTCGGTCCCAAGGCGGACAGCGCCAAGCCTAGTGACTCGCTTCGCCCGGCAAGGGCCTTCCCACTTCGGCGTCAACTTGTCGGAAACCTTGGCGGGCTGATCACACCAAAGAGACAAGGTCGCCTTCCTCGAAACTTCTGGCTTTACCTTTGCGGCTATGATAGCGGCGCAAAGCTTGCTGGTAGCGAGCGGCTCGCGCAGCAGCCTGAAGACGATCTTCCTCGAGGAGCGGCGCATCATCTTGCCACAGCCGCTCTCGCTCAAGCTCATCACAAGCAAGCACTCGAGGTGACCCGTATACGAGTTCCGTGGGGATAACTGCCTCCGCTCCATAAGCTAGAGCGAGAGGTGTCTGGACAGTGGCTCGATTTGGCGTCATTCTGATCGGCCAAACAACCACTGGCAGCTCCGCGCCAAAGCTTCTGGCGCGATGCTGATCCTGAGCGCTCCGGGCTCCGCGCCTCCTGGGACGGGCGCGATGCATGTACGGACGCCGAGGTCTTGGAGTGCACGCGGTCGTGGTGGGAGGCGACCGCGCCGCCGACGTGTGGTGCAGCCTGGTCCTTGGATCCAGCAGCGCCACGAATCTCCCCGTCGGCGCCCGCTCTTCCGCCGGCGCCTGCTCCACCAGCCGTCCGCTCTGGCGATGGCAGGCTCGGCGCAGACGGAGCAGCTGCCTCTGAAACCTTCTTCTTCGGCGGCATGTTGATCAAGACGATGAAGATGCGGCTCATGCGAACGCCGGATCAGGTTCGCACATCCTCGACGCAGCCCCCTACCTGGCGCGCCAAATATGTCGGGGGTGTCTGATCCCTCGCACACCTATGGGGATCGGCGGACCGAGCCCCTTTTGGTTCGGCAGGGGGCGGTGGATGCACAAAGAGCAGATCGAGGCGAAACACACGACCGAGACTATCGATTTACCCAGGTTCGGGCCGCACGGATGCGTAAAACCCTACTCCTGCTTTGGTGGTTGTATTGAGTTTTTGCTCAGGAGCGGCGAGTGCTACAGTACCCTCAAGCAGCTGGCGAGGCCGAGCGTGAGAATGGCCGTCCCCCCCCCCCTCTGTTGCGCATGGGCCTCCTTTTATATGTCTAAGGGGTCACCGACACGTGGCAATAGAGGTAAGGGTAAAAATGTAAAAGGGGTGATAGTTGGCTCCACCGCCTACATGTCGCATCCTACCTAACTCTGACGGCAGGGGACAAGGGCATTAAATGCCCATCTGTGTCACCTTGACGGCCCAGAGAGGGACCGCTAGGAATGCCACCGTTTGCCACGATGGTTCCTTGTCAGCGTCTGCTTGCCACCGCATGCCCCCGGCTGCCCAGCCTCCCGCGACGTACGCCAGGAATGGTCCCAGGGTGACACGTTGGTGGGTGAGCTGGAGCGCGGGCTGCGGGGTAATATCTTGTCGCGGCAAGTGCCTTGCCGCGGGTGTTGTCTTGTCGCGTCTGGGAGCTTGTCGCTCACCGGGTCTTGTCGGGGCACGTGGTGCGCCGCAGCGAGTCTCTTGAGATGCTTTGGTTGTCTTCCCGGCAAGCTCCTCTTGCCGGGGTCTCGTCTCCTTCCCGGCAAGCTCCTCTTGCCGGAGTCTCGTCTCCTTCTCGGTAAGCTCCTCTTGCCGGGCCCTTGTTTTGCTCTTGGATACGTTGTTCTTGAATGGCTCCAGGGGAACCATGGAGGGTCTTGGCGGTCGCCCGGCAAGCCTTGCCGCGGGTCGCTGCGTCTGCCCGTGCACAAGTTCGGGGTGCTAAGGTACCCCTACTTTAGTACACCGATAGCTTTTTAGTTTGTGTCATCTATCCTTGCTGGACACACCTATTTGAGAGAGCCGAAATTATGCTATGATTTAATAGAATTACTCTATGTGCTTCACTTAAAAAATTTGAGCTATGGAATTGCTCTAGTGCTTCACTTACATCTTTTTTGAGCATGGTGGCCAATATTTTCCATGCTAGATGTGTTATTCTCAAGATGAGTGTTTATTCACTTGTCATTGCATGAGAGTGCGGCGGTAATAGGGATGCCCAGTCCCGAAATGAAAAAGAAATTTACTTTATGTTGTCAAATAATAAATTCCTTGGAAAGTGTTGGTATGGATGGTACCCGTGGATATGGCTAGCCGTGGAATGTGAAAGAATGATTGAAAAGGAATAAACTTTATTTTATGTTTGGGAATCGCCTATGATATATCTAGCATGGAAAGTGTTGGGAATTACTCGGTCATTTTCGTTGACGGGAAAAGTATGCCTCTCAAAAAAATTTGTCTCTCAATTTAGGCTTTGAGCTCTGGCACCTCTACAAAGCCCTACTTCCCTCTGTGAAGGGCATTTCTTTTTTACTTTATGCAATTTTTTTATTTGAGTCTCCATCTTGTCTTATAAAGCACCAACTAAGGGCACTATGATCGTACTTGAGCATTGGATGTAGGTAATATGCGAGCGCGCTTCATGAATGGATCAATGATTAAGCATGATGGGCTAGGGATAACTTTCTTTAGTGTTCATATTTTGAAAGACATGCTTGCTTGTTGATATGCTTGAGTATTGAAATCTTCATGTCAAAACTAGACTATTGCTTTGAATCATATAAAATTCCAAATGTCCATGCCACAAAAGAAAAGAATATGTGATGAACATGTTAGGCAGCATTCCACATCAAAAAATTTGTTTTTATCATTTATCTACTCGAGGACGAGCAGGAATTAAGTTTGGCGATGCCGATACGTCTCCAACGTATCTATAATTTTTTTATTATTCCATGTTGTTATAATATCATTCTTGGATGTTTTACAATCATTTTATAGCAACTTTATATCATTTTTGGGGCTAATCTATTGAGATAGTGCCCAGTGCCAGTTGTTGTTTTTTGCTTTTTTTTACATCACAGAAAATCAATACCAAATGGAGTTCAAACAAAGCGCAACTTTGTGGAGAATTTTTCTGGACCATAAGAAACAACATGGGCCAAAGAAGTACCGGAGGGGTGCCCCGAGGGGGGCACAACCCACCTGGGCGTGCCTGGGGGCCCAGGCGCGCCCTGGTGGGTTGTGCCCACCTTGGTGGCCACCGCCTCTTCGCATTATAAATACCCAAATATTCTAGAAAACCTAGGGGAGTCAACGAAACACATTTCCATCCGCCATGAGTTCCAGAACCACGAGATCCAATCTAGACACCATCACGGAGGGGTTCACCATCCTCATTTAAGCCTCTCCGATGATGTGTGAGTTGTTCCTCATAGACCTACAGGTTCGTAGGCAGTAGCTAGATGGCTTCCTCTCTCTCTCTCTCTCTCTCTCTCTCTCTCTCTCTTGATTCTCAATTCAATGGTCTCCTGGAGATCTATTTTATGTAACTCTTTTTGTGGTGTGTTTGTTGGGATCCAATGAACTTTGAGTTTATGATCAGATCTATATATCCATGAAAGTTATTTGAATCTTTGGTTTAGTTAGGCCAAGTAGATTGATTTTTCTTTCCATGGGAAGAGGTGCTTTGTGATGGGTTCGGTCGTGCGGTGTTCTTTCCAAGTGACATAAGGGGCAACAAGACACGTATTGATCATGGCTATTAAGGATAACAAGATGGGGTCTATTCCTACATGAATAGATCTTGTCTACGTCATGTCATCGTTCTTATTGCATTACTCCATTTTCCATGAACTTAATACACTAGATGCATGCTGGATAGCGGTCGATGTGTGCAGTAATAGTAGTAGATGCACGCAGGAGTCGGTCTACTATTCTTGGATGTGATGCCTATATATTAATCATTGCCTAGATATCATCACAATTATTTGAGGTTCTATGAATTACCCAACAGTAATTCGTTTACCCACCGTGTGCTATTTCTTGAGATAAGCCACTAGTGAAATCTACGGCTCCCGGGTCTATTCTCTATCATATTTACTTTCCGATCTATTATTTTCCTTTGAGATCTATTTTTGTTTGCATTTATTTTCAGATCTATTATTACAAAAACCTAAAAATACTCTACTGCATATTTTATTTGCATCTTTTATGTCGCATTTATTCAAGATCTATTTTATCCAAACTACACTTTTTTATCCCGTCAACTTGACAATTTCCTATGCCGTTACCCGTAAGAGGGATTGACAACCCCTCATAAGCATCGGGTTGCAAGTATTTGTTCTTTGTGTGATGCTACCATTTTCATAGTGTTGCTTGGTTCTCCTACTAGATTGGTACCTTGGTGATGAGGACATCAATACCATTGTTACACCCACAGCCCCTACTGTTACATATACTGGACCAATTACTAGAGCTCGCGCACGCCAATTAAATTACCAGGTACTTTCGTTTCTTGGTAATGATTCTAATGTTCATGAGATTATGATGCTGCCTAAATTGGATACATTTGTTTTGCTTACAAATGAAGGGCCTAGCTTGGAGAAGGATGAACATTGGAGCAAGAACACACATGGAGTTGATGGCATGCGCAAGGGGATCAAGAACGGAGTTACAAGTGATGATTTCAGGACTTTGAAGCCGCCATAAGGAGTGCATGAAGCCTTGGACGAAATATACGAGATGCCACTTCATAATATTCGTTCATAGGCTATTCTAGGTGCTGCGTCACCTTATTAATGGGCCAGGCCCATGTAATTTCGAGATACTTAAGTATAGGCTATTTTTAGAGTCCGTATATGTGGGGAAACAAGAGTTAGGGTTGGTTTCGGACCCCACCCTCAAGGGCCACGAAATTCCCCCCTCTTCCTCCATATATACAGCCCTTAGGGCGTCGTTTAGACTTTGGGTTTTGTTTAGATTAAAAGTTCGCCATAGCTGCAACTTCGCGTACTTCGTTTGTGTCCAACGACCAGACCAAGACGTCACAGAACCCCATCTTGATCAATAAAGCTTTCATCTTATATTCGCAATATCCAGATTGCAATCTCAGTTTCTTGCTTGTTCTTCGTTTGCTTGCAGGAAACAGACCCTCGTGGTCAGGTTGATCGTGCTCCGGCGTGGTCAATAACCCTCGGAAGTTGGTTTAGCGATTGCTAAGGCGCGACGTCTCGCACGTTCGTAGTCGGATCGTCAAGGTTGACTCCCACAGAAAACGATAGCCACCATCTCATCGAAACATCGGGACACCTTTGCCTCTATTACTTGGTTTCATTACTAAGGGAAATACCTACCGTAGATGTGCTGCATCATCCCTTCCTCTTCGTGGAAATACCGACATAGTTCAAGCGACATCAATGACAGCATTGCATACAAGGGCGAGGGTGTGCTCCGGATCTCATCATGTGCGACAATGCCATCAGAAATTAGAGTCAGTAGCAAGGACGTGAGGGCGTGTAGAAAGGCTCATCATGTGTGGCGGTGATTGATTATTTATCTTTTTCCCCCGATTGATCATAGACATTGAATTTGGACACTAGTGACTTCTATATATAGGAGAAGTCCTAACTGGGACAAACCAAATCAAAACATTGTCATGGTCAAATCTAAACCAAATAATAAAAACCATTGGATCAACTTAATACTACATATCAAATCGTGTAAAGCAAAGAGTCCTTTTACATTACATCATATAATTTTGGACCATTTATTTCTAGGATCCAACGGCCTTATACTTTTGTAAAGAGTCCTGAAAATGCTCAGTGTAATAATCTTTTATAATATGCAAAACAACATTGGAGTCAAGATGGAAATTTTCACTTGGCTCTCCAAGCTTTTCAAACAAAGAGTAGGACTTAACGCAATCATACCATCTCCCCCATTTCTAGTTACCAACTCTCCCAATGAGCATGAATTTTATTCAAAAACCTCCAAGCTTGAGCAATACTACAGTCCAAAAAGGATCCTCCAAATGTAAGGTCTATAGTTATCTTACACTAGTCATCTAGTCCTTCATAACATATATGTCCACCCATGGGGGGTAATAATGATGAGGATAATTATCAAGTAAAGCATGGTACCTTTTGTCGGTGTACCAGAGTAGGGGTACCCTAGTATCCCGAACTTCTGCACGGGCAGTCGCAGCGTCCCGCGGCAAGGCTTGCCGGGTGACCGCCAAGGTCCTCCGTGGTTCCTTTGGAGCCATTCAAGAACAAAGTATCCAAGACCCCGGCAAGAGGAGCTTGCCGCGAAGGAGACAAGACCCCGGCAAGAGGAGCTTGCCAGGAAGGCCAACCAAGGCATTTCAAGGACTTTGCCGCGACGCGCCATGCATCTCGGCAAGGCCCGGTGAGCGACAAGCTTCCGGACGCGACAAGACAACAACCGCGGCAAGGCACTTGCCGCGACAAGCTTCCACTCCGTACCTACGCTCTAGCGCATCCACCAACGTGTCGCTCTGGGACCCTTCCAGGCGTACGTGGCGGAAGGCTGTGCAGCCAGAGGTACACGGTGGCAAGCGGCGCTGACAAGATTGCAATCGTGGCGAACGGTGGCGTCCCTGGCGGTCCCTTTCTGCACCATCTAGGCGACGCGGACAGGCATTTAATGCCCTTGTCCCCTGCCGTCAGGGTTAGATATGATGCACTGTAGTAGGCGGCGGTGCCAACCACCACGCCTTTTCCATTTTTACCCTCGTCTACGTTGCCACCTGTCGGTGACCCCTTTGAGCATATAAAAGGAGGCCCATGCGCAACGTAGAAGGGGGTCGGACGACCATTCTCACGCTCAGTCTCGCTAGCTGCTGGTGTGTACTGTAGCAATCAGCGCTCCCGAGCAAGAACACGATACAAATCAAAGCAGGAGCAGGGTTTTACGCATCCGTGCGGCCCGAACCTGGGTAAACTGATCGCGTGCTCGCGTGCTTTGCCTCGGTCTGCTCTTCGTGCTCTCTCCGCCACCAGCCGAACCGAAAGGGGCTCGGTCCGTCGTGGTCCCATAGGTGTCCGTGGGATTAGCACCCTACGGTATGGACCAGGCGTCGTTCAGGAAGGTTTCGCCTTGCCGGGAAGAAAACAACAAAAAAGATAAGTTGCCAAAGTATCAGCAATTAGATTTCTTAAATTTTTAAGTTATCTTCCTTGAACGACCGTTCTTTGTATGGAAAACCTGTGCGCGAAGGAACCAACTCGTAGCTAGTTGCGCCCTTAGTGTTGTTTCGAGTCCGCTCAACAACTTAAGTGAGCTGTGACTAGCTGCGACAGGGTTTCTTGTCGGCAGCGGTACCGCCAGCAGGCTGCTGACGTCCCGCACTCAGCGCTCGCGGCAAAGGTGCCCGCGCCGGCAAGTTCCCTAAAAGCGTAGGGTAAAAACATACAAAGGAAGGAATCAAGTAAAGGAAATAACATTGCAATTATTGCATAAAAGTTATATTACAAGATAGCTTGTCGCAGCTCTAACAGATTGTTCTCATAACATGACTAGCAGCGACAAGGAAAGAAGAAAACAGGCGGCCTAGTCTACGCAGTCGCCCTCGACCCTCTTGATCCCGCTCACCTTGTCCACAATGGGTGCGACAAGGGTCTTGAGCGCCTCCAGATCAGCGTCCGGCGGCAAGGACCTGAGGACGTTGGTGAGGTTGAGACCCGGATTGCGAAAGGCCACCATCACCAGCACCTTCTGAAGAGCTCCCGCGCAGATCTTGCGCGACTCGTCGGCCAGCTGCTTTGGGATCCTTTCCTGGAGTCGCCGGAGGGCCATCGCCACACCTTTGAAGAACAAAGTAAGCTTGCCGCTGGGTTGGAGGCTCTCGTCGGAATGATACCCGAGATCTTCCATTCCCAGCTGCGCCAGCTCCTTGTTGATATCTGCGGCAACGTCCACGAGACCCTCCATCCAGTGCTCCACATTCTCCCGGAAAGTGCTCTGGGCGGCAGCGGCACTCGCTAGCAGCGCTTTGCCGGCATTGACTTCCTCCTTCAGGGCCGTCTCCTGCTCCTTGGCGCTATCCAGTGTCTTGGTCAAAGCGATCAGCTTCAACTCAAGATCCACATTGGAGTCCTTGGCGGCGTCAAGCTCCTTGCCCTTCTCGGCGAGATGGGCCTGTAGCTCCGAGTAGCTGTTGGCGTCCTTCTCCCGCTCAAGTTTGAGCGCGGCAAGCTCGTCACTGCTCGCCTTGAGATCGGCCTCCAGCTACGCCACCTACGTCTCCAACTCCTTCTTGGCGGCCTCGGCAGCTGCAGCAGCGTCTTCAGCTTGCTTGAGGGCTCCGCCAACCGTTCGCTCGCGCGCGGCAAGCTCCTCCTCGTGGCTGTCGAGGTTGACCTTTCTCTGCACCAGCTTGCCTTCCTGCACCGCCAACTTCTCAGCGGCAAGCCGCTATTGTTCTTCGGCTTCGGCCTTCTCGAGGAGGAAAGCCTCCCGCTCCTCGGCAAGCCGCGCCCGCTCCACTGCCAAAGATCAGAGAGCTTCCTAATTGGCACCCCGGAGCTCCTCCGCGCGCTTCTCGATGTCGACTCCCGCCTTCGCGACAAGCGCCTCGCGGGATTCCAGCTTGGCCTGCCGGGTGCGGTAGAGTGACACCAGCTTCTGCAGCAGCCGCTCCTCCTCAGGCTCGTCGCTGCTACTGCTTGGTGCGTCAACCAGCGCTAGCCCGGCGGAAGCAAGCACTTCTCCGTCGAAGATCTCTCCCTCGACCGGCGCCCTGGAGCTTGACGCCCAAGGTAGGTTGATGAAGATGTCGTCGCCAGCCTTCAAGTAGACGCCAGGCTGGGGCTCTTCGGGGCCTGGCGCTGCAGCAGCGGCGGAGGGATCGGCGGTCGGTGCAGCGCCTGGCGCTCCTACGACCTCGGGGTCGTCAATACGATCGCTAGATCCCCCGCCTACTTCTGCGGCGGCAGCCTTGGCGGTCTCTGCGCCGGCGGGCTCGTCGATGCCGGCTGCTTCCTCGGTGGCAACGGGGTCGTCGACGGCAACCTCGGTCTCCATTGACTCCGCAGCAGATGGATCTGATGGCCGGAAAGGGGAGAAGAATCAAGCAAATATCCAGGAAAAAGAAGATCAAAAGAAGAAGAACCCAAGGGAAGTTCTGAAGCGAAAAGATTACCTGTGCCAGGCTCTGCAGTCGTGGTCTCCACCGCCGGGGGGCCGTTGGTGCTGTCCCTTGCCGGAGAGCCCTCCCTTGCCGGAGACTTCTCCCTTGCCAGAGAGCTCTCCCTTGCTGGGGGCCTCTCTCTTGCCGGAGGACTCTCCCTTGGCGTTTCGGGGGCGGCCTCCAGGCGCTCCAGGTGGGGCTGCTCTGCTCCTGCAGAGGTCAACAATCAGATATCAGCAAAGAAAAAATCTCCATGTGTGCACAACAGCAGGAAGCAAACAAGATAGTTACGCTCGGGGCTGC
This sequence comes from Triticum monococcum, assembly GCA_034509565.1. NCBI lineage: Eukaryota > Viridiplantae > Streptophyta > Magnoliopsida > Poales > Poaceae > Triticum > Triticum monococcum. The sequence goes on from CM067847.1 coordinate 579,986,480, forward strand.
TCTGGAGATTAGTTGCCGGGTCCGGCAAGGTTGTCTCGGGCGCATCCCCTGCTGATGCGGTGGGTTCGTCCTCGATGAAAATCACCGGGGCCTTGGCTCTCTTTGCTGCTCTCTGGGCCAGAGTCCTAAAAAGGAAAAAGTTCAGAGAAAAGCAAGTGAGATACAAGATAGAACAGCAAGGATTGAAGAATTACAAGTACTATAAGGGGATCTTACTCTTCTTCTTCTTCCTCCTCGGAGCTAAACGCGGAGAAGTCGAAGTCCGGCTCGTGTCCGGCGCGAGAAGGTGGAGGAGTGGGTTCCCTTGGCCGCTTGGCGGGAGCAGAAGCGGTGGTCCGAGAAGACCCCACTCCAATTGCCACAGCAGCGTGAGGCGCTCCCGCGGCAACTGTGCTTGCCGCGGTGGAGCGTGTCGCGTGGCGCGGCGACTGTCGACTCGCCTACCGCCTCGCCACGTCCCCGACCTTGCGAAGACGCCTTCTTGGTGGAGATGAAGGCTCTGCTTGCGGCGTGCTGTCTGAAGATGAGGAGGAGGAGGAGTTGATCTCCAACGAGCCGCTCGTATCCTCGGCGGGCTCGCTCGGCTCGACGTCACGCCCGGCAACCTCCTTCTTGCCGGCAAGTTCTTTCTTGCCGGCAAGCTCCTCTCGCTCGGCATGGTTTGCCGCCTCTGCTGCCTCTGCCTCCTCCAAGGTGAATCCAAACTCGCCTGCCGCTGCGGCTGCCGCTGCCTCTTCCAGCCTGGAGGCGATGCGTTTCAACTCCGCATCGGTGGTATCGCGAGTGAGGCCATCCTTCTCGTCGGGGCGGATCGGCACTTCTACCAAGTTGTCGAAGAATTCCTACACGACCTCGTCTGCAGGCTCTTACCAAGTTGGCACAAGTCCATGCGAGTCGCACAGCGGCATCATTGCCCGGATGCGGTCGAGCGCAGAGTTGTTGCACAGCGGAACGACGCCCTGCGGCAACCTAAATACTTCGGGATGATCAGGATCATACTTGAAGAGCTCCTGGAGCATGGCGTTGAGCTCCAGGACAGTGAAGTTGTAGTTGAGGCCCGGGCGCAGCCTCATGATATCCGCCGCGTTCTTGAACTCCCAAGCAGGCATCCCCCGTTCCTGCAAGGGGGCGATGCGGCGGCGAAGAAAGTCTGCCCCAACGGCGCCTACAGTGAGTCCGGCAAGCCTGAGGCGTTGGATCCTGGTAACGGCAATCCTCAGCCTATCATCTTCCGGGGCCACATCACTCCAATCGCTACCGCGTACTGCTGCTACTTGGCGCCGGGCGGTAAATGGATGCGGGTTCTCCTCGACAATCCAGCACCAATCTGCTCTCCACTCCTCCCACTTGCCGCGGAACTTGCCCTCCAGATAAGAATCCTTCTTGCCGGTCCTTGAGATCCAGGCGATTCCGCCGGATAGAGGCTCTCCTCTCTCTACTCGGGGCATGAAGAAGTGGCGGAAAAAGGCAACGTTTGGGTGGACTCCGACAAAGTTTTTGCAAAGGTGTGCGAAAACTGCCATGGTCAGGACAGCATTGGGGGTGAAATCGAGGAGGCAGAGACCGTAGGTGTTCATGATGTCGCAGAAAAATTCAGAGAAGGGCGGGCAGAGCCCGCAGTAGAAGAACACAGCAAAGAAGGGATATCCGTTCGGAGCCATTTTATGAGCAGTGGCTGGGAGTACCTTCGTGCTCAGATGTGCTCGCGTCTCCGTCCACCAGAAGAGGTAGTAGTACTCCCTCAGCTCCTTCGCGGCAAGCTTGGGGGGGGGGGGAGATGGCCCGCTCCTTCCGCAGCGCCGCAAGCCGATGCGCCTCGGTCGACTTCACAGCCTTCCCCTTGTCGGCTTTCGGAGCCATGGCGGAAGTGGTGGAGGAGGTCGACGGCGTTGGTGGTGCTTGTGGCGATGGGGGGCAGGGCGCAGCTCTGTTTTCAGCTTTGGGAAGACGGAGGCGGGGCGGAGGCTTCTGAGATTGGAATGGAAAGGGGGCGAGTGGGCGCACTACCCCTGCTTCCCCTTGCTTATAAAGGGGGAGGGGCAGATGTTCCGCCTTTCCTAATAAATAAACCACCCACGATCTCTCCCACGACGCCGCGTTCGACGCGTGCCGTTCGGGGAGGGAGCGGTGGATGCGGAGTGAGATACGGCGTAACCCAGGCTGCGCGTGCCCGTGCCCTGTTTTGGGCCTGCCCAACAGCGCTCGGCACCGTGTATGGCCCAGGCCCGGGGGCTCCTGTCGGTGTACTAGAGTAGGGGTACCCTAGTATCCCGAACTTGTGGACAGGCAGTCGCAGCGTCCCACGGCAAGGCTTGCCGGGTGACTGCCAAGGTCCTCCGTGGTTCCTTTGGAGCCATTCAAGAACAAAGTATCCAAGACCCCGGCAAGAGGAGCTTGCCGGGAAGGAGACAAGACCCCGGCAAGAGGAGCTTGCCGGGAAGGCCAACCAAGGCATTTCAAGGACTTTGCCGCAACGCGCCATGCGTCCCGGCAAGGCCCGGTGAGCGACAAGCTTCCGGACGCGACAAGACAACGACCGCGGAAAGGCACTTGCCGCGACAAGCTTCCACTCTGTACCTATGCTCCAGCGCATCCACCAACGTGTCGCTCTGGGACCCTTCCAGGCGTACGTGGCGGAAGGCTGTGCAGCCAGAGGTACACGGTGGCAAGCGGCGCTAACAAGATCGCCATCGTGGCGAACGGTGGCGTCCCTGGCGGTCCCTTTCTGCACCGTCTAGGCAACGCGGACAGGCATTTAATGCCCTTGTCCCCTGCCGTCAGGATTAGGTATGATGCACTGTAGTAGGCGGCGGTTCCAACCACCACGCCTTTTCCATTTTTACCCTCGTCTACGTTGCCACCTGTCGGGACCCCTTTGAGCATATAAAAGGAGGCCCATGCGCAACGTAGAAGGGGGTCGGACGACCATTCTCACGCTCGGTCTCGCTAGCTGCTGGTGTGTACTGTAGCAATCAGCGCTCCCGAGCAAGAACACGATACAAATCAAAGCAGGAGTAGGGTTTTACGCATCCGTGCGGCCCGAACCTAGGTAAACTGATCGCGTGCTTGTGCGCTTCACCTCGATCTGCTGTTCGTGCACTCTCCGCCCCCTGCCGAACCGAAAGGGGCTCGGTCCGCCGTGGTCCCATAGGTGTCCGTGGGATTAGCACCCCCGACACCTTTGATAAGCCTTAACAAGACGTTCACTAGGTTTTCGAATAAATTTGTTCATCGTGTGTCTAGCCTCATAAGACACTCTCTCTGTATAAAAATAAACCAAGAACATGCCAAATAATTATTCCCTCGTATCAACGGTACATGCGGGGTCAGTATATAACCATACTTTAGCTTTGGCAGTTAGTACCTGACCAAATAGCTTTATTTTCATTTCATTATAATTGAAGGTTTTCAATTTCAGTGTCCTGCAAAATTCATCAAAAAGTTGGATGTGTTGGTATGGACCATCCCTGCCATCACTTAGAATTTTTTTAGTCTCCAACAGTTAGAGTAAAGTAGGATTAATTTTGTAATTCTCACCATTTGGTCTTGGTCTCGTCCCTAAAGATGTAAAGATTTATTTAGCGGGCGGTTCCGATTCTTTTATTGTGATGAGTTTGATACAAATGTTCAAATCATCCATTGTCGCTTAGAACCTGTAAAATAGCATATTACACACACACAAAAACAAAGACCAAAAGTGGTTATTTCCCAGGCAACTACATTAGAAAAAGACTGATGCAACTTCTCTGGCATTACATTCTAAGTGGTGCTCCCGGAAGTATAAGTTATGACAGACGCAGAGTTTCTGCACCCGAGCTCATTTGAGCTCGGGTGAACAGTAAAATCGAAACAAAATTCAAAAAATTCCAGAAAATTTTGGGGGAAACATTGACAAAAGTTGTTGGTGCTTGCAAAAAATCGTCATTGTCAGGGGAGTCGTGCGACATATGCCAAAGGATGGCTTATAATGGAGGGGGCTAGTAAGACGTAGCCGGTGCTAGGAAAGGGAATGAGGCGAAGACATGCACGCCGGTGGATCTTACCCAGGTTTGGGGCTCTCCTAGGAGATAACACCCCTAGTCCTGCTCTGCGGGGTCTCCGCATGATCACTATCTCCATAGGTAGCTACAAGTTGCTCCTTGAGTTGTTTTCTAGAGGAGGAAGAAGGGCAGGGCTAGATCTCTCCTCTCTCTATGTGGGTGTGTTTTTTCTAAAGATCTCAACCCTTTGCATGGGTGCCCTAGGGGTTTATATAGGCCTACCCCCCAGGGGTACAATGGTAAACTGGCCGGGTGTGGGCCCAGGCCGTCAGTGTCTCTGGTTGCCGGCTCCTCTGCTGGCTGCTGGGGCCCGCCGACTGGTGGGCCCTACCGGCTGTCTTGTACTTGGCCGACAGGCCGTGCCCGCCGCTGGCGGGTCCTGCCGGCTACTAAGCATTGTAGACGTTCTCCTAATGACACTTTCTTTGTCGGGGAAGGTGTGGCTACAGTTCCGCTGCCTGGTGGTCGTTCACTATAGACATTCTCCATCTCTTCCGGTTGATGGCGCACAAACTCCTAGGAAAGGGATGGGCCGCCTGCTGGAAGCCGACCTCCCCCTAAGCCAACTGGCCGAGCTTGCCGCCTTCTGGCTTCTCACGGGCAGGTAGGGCCCGCCACTCGCGGGCCCTACCGACAGCCCATCGTGGGAGCAGGGTCCCCTCTGACTTGGGTGATGTCAAGGGCGGAAGGGTAACAATGCCGCGCCGTGCGGGAGATCACCGGATGGGACGGCGCACTGTGTTCATGACCTGCCCTGGATTCGATGGTGGCGGGCTTCTCTGTAGCCATGCCCCGTCTCATCGTATTCATGGGGGCTCGGACTTTGAGGGCGCTTGGGGCCGTCTGCTAGGAGTCGGCCCCTCTGGGGGGCGCCTGCTAGGAGCCGGCCCAATTCATGGCCTTCTTCTAGGGTCTGCCGCCTTCTGGCAGCCGGCTGCTTGGACCAGCCGGCCATAAGAAGGCGGGGATCAATCTTCGATACTTGAGGGGCGCAGTCGGCCACGATGTCTGGAAATGCTATGGGGGGCAGATGAGGCTACCCATGGCCAATAACTTTGACAGTAGTCCCCGAAGCTGGTGGGTCACTGCGGCTGACAAAGAGGGGTGCCCCAGCAGCTTCCTACTCCATGTGGTCCTGGTTACCTGTCTTGTCCGTCCTCTGGAACGCCGACTGCCAGGAGTCGGCCCTGTCTGGGCAAGCCAATTCGTGAATTTTGAACCATTGCGGTGGGAGTCAGGCGGCGCGCTAGCTAGGCGCCTACGCTAGCCACCCGCCACGCGGCATTAGCTGGCCGGGCCGGCCTGCGAGCCCACGCGCGATGGGACGTCGCTATAGGCCGGGCCCACCACTACCGGGCCTCGGCATGCGCGCGGATCTACTACAGTCAAGGCAGGTCAGTTGGGATCCCACACGCTTCTACCACGCGTCATTACTACACGGTAAGTGCGGGGTCGTGGGATCGTGGGCGCAGTTAATCCCATGATCCCACGCCCCGCTCCCTCAGTTTCGCAGCTAGGGGGATATAAGTAGGGGGAGGAGGAGAGTGGCAGAAGCACGCGCGCTCTCCTCTCCCTCGCCTCTTCTTTAACTTTCTTCTTCACCGCCGCCGCACTCCACGCTCCGCGACGACGACACGGTTTCCCTTTCTTCTCTCTTCGCTCCACCATGGGCCCGCGCGCTCATCACCGCCCTTCTCCTTTGTCGAGCTCGAGCCATCATGGAGCGCTCCGGTGACTGGGATGGCTCCAACGTCCATGAAGACCACCTCATGTTGCTCCGCAACACGTGGCGACTGCCCGGCGCGGACCACGTCAAGGTGCGCATGCCGCCCGCCAACGAGATCTCGCCGGCGCCGGAGGAAGGCGAGTGCGTCATCTCCCGCTCGCACTTCCTTCGGGGCATTGGCCTGCCGGCGAGCAACTTCCTCCGCTCTTTCTTGACCTTCTACTGACTCCAGCCGCACCACCTCACACCGAACACGGTGGTGCTGCTGTCGGCTTTCGCCACCCTATGCGAGGGTTATCTTGGCATCCTCCCCACCATCGAGCTATAGGGGGATTTTTTCTACACCAAGCTTGGCACCACCGTCAAGGACGAGGCGGCCCAGTGCGGAGCCTTCATTGCGGTGCGGCATCCGAGTGCTAGAAACGCCTTTCCAGCCATCAAGTTGATACAGTCGGTCAAGTTGTGGCAGAAGTCGTACTTCTATGTGAAGAACGTCAACCCGGTGATCGACTTCATCAACCTGCCGCCTTATGTGGCTGGACCACCTGCCATGCCCCGTGCCAATTGGGGCTTCAAGCCGAAGCCGCTGTCGAATGACGCCTCCACCGCCATCGCCTGCCTTAAGGTGATGACTGCTACCTCTTGAACACTGCGTTGGTTTTCCCTGAAGAGGAAGGGAAGATGCAGCAAAGTTGCGTAAGTATTTCCCTCAGTTTTTGAGAAACAAGGTATCAATCCAGTAGGAGGCTACGCGCGAGTCCCTCGTACCTGCACAAAACAAATAAATCCTCACAACCAATGCAAATAGGGGTTGTCAATCCCTATAGGGCCACTTACGAGAGTGAGATCTGATAGATATGATAAGATAATATTTTTGGGATTTTTATGATAAAAGATGCAAAGTAAAATAAAGGCAAAGTAAATAGCAAAGGAAATAACTAAGTAGTAGGAGATCAATATGATAAAGATAGACCCGGCTACCATAGGTTTCACTAGTGGCTTCTCTCGAGAGCATAAGTATTCTACAGTGGGTGAACAAATTACTGTTGAGCAATTGACAGAATTGAGCATAGTTATGAGAATATCTAGGTATGATCATGTATATAGGCATCACGTCCGAGACAAGTAGACCGACTCCTGCCTGCATCTACTACTATTACTCCACTCATCTACCGCTATCCAGCATGCATCTAGAGTATTAAGTTAAAAATAGAGTAACACATTCAGCAAGATGACATGATGTAGAGGGATAGACTCATGCAATATGAAGAAAACCCCATCTTTTTATCCTCGATGGCAACAATACAATACATGCCTTGTTGCCCTTACTGTCACCGGGAAAGGACACCGCAACATTGAACCCAAAGCTAAGCACTTCTCCCATTGCAAGAAAGATCAATCTAGTAGGCCAAACCAAACTGATAATTCAAAGAGACTTGCAAAGATAACCAATCATACAAAAAGAATTCAGAGAAGATTCAAATATTATTCATAGATAGACCTAATCATAAACCCACAATTCATCGGTCTCAACAAACACACCGCAAAAAGCAGATTACATCGAATAGTTCTCCACAAGAGAGGGGGAGAACATTGTATTGAGATCCAAAAAGAGAGAAGAAGCCATCTAGCTACTAACTATGGACTCGTAGGTCTAAAGTAAACTACTCACACTTCATCGGAGAGGCTATGGTGTTGATGTAGAAGCCCTCCGTGATCGATGCCCCCTCTGGCGGAGCTCCGAAACAGGCCCCAAGATGGGATCTCGTGGATGCGGAAAGTTACGGCGGTGGAATTAGGGTTTTGGCTCCGTCTCTGATCGTTTGGGGGTACGTGGATATATATATATAGGAGGAAGGAGTACCTCGGTGGAGCAACAGGGGTCCCACGAGGGTGGAGGGCGCACCTAGGGTAGGCAGGCACGCCCCCCTACCTCGTGGCCTCCTCTTTTCTTTCTTGACATAGGGTCCAAGTCTCTCTGGTCTTATTCCTTGAGAAAATCACGTTTCCGAAGGTTTCATTCCGTTTGGACTCCGTTTGATATTCCTTTTCTTCGAAACCCTAAAACATGCAAAAAACAGCAATTCTGGGTTGGGCCTCCGGTTAATAGGTTAGTCCCAAAAATAATATAAAAATCGATAATAAAGCCCAATAATGTCCAAAACAGTAGAGAATATAGCATGGAGCAATCAAAAATTATAGATACGTTGGAGACATATCAAGCATCCCCAAGCTTAATTCCTGCTCATCCTCGAGTAGGTAAATGATAAAAACAGAATTTTTGACGCGGAGTGCTACTTGGCATAATTTTAATGTAATTCTTCTTAATTGTGGTATGAATATTCAGATCCTAAAGATTCAGGTCAAAAGTTCATATTAACATAAAAATTATAATACTTCAAGCATACTAACAAAGCAATTATGTCTTCTCAAAATAACATGGCTAAAGAAAGTTATCCCTACAAAATCATATAGTCTGGCTATGCTCATTCTTCACCACACAAAATATTTAAATCATGCACAACCCCGATGACAAGCCCAGCAATTGTTTCATACTTTTGACATTCTCAAAACTTTTTCAATCTTCACGCAATACATGAGCGTGAGCCATGGATATAGAACTATAGGTGGAATAGAGTGGTGGTTGTGGAGAAGACAAAAAGGGAGAAGATAGTCTCACATCAACTAGGTGTATTAACGGGCGATGGAGATGCCCATCAATAGATATCAATGTGAGTGAGGAGGGATTGCCATGCAACGGATGCACTAGAGCTATAAGTATATGAAAGCTCAAAAAAAACTAAGTGGGTGTGCATCCAACTTGCTTGCTCATGAAGACCTAGGGCATTTTGAGGAAGCCCATCATTGGAATATACAAGCCAAGTTCTATAATGAAAATTTCCCACTAGTATATGAAAGTGATAACATGAGAGACTCTCTACTATGAAGATCATGGTGCTACTTTGAAGCACAAGTGTGGTAAAAGGATAGTAACATTGTCCCTTCTCTCTTTTTCTCTCTTTTTTTTTATTTGGGCCTTTTCTTTTTTATGGCCTCTTTTCTTTCTCTTTTTTTTGTCCGGAGTCTCATCCCGACTTGTGGGGGAATCATAGTCTCCATCATCCTTTCCTCACTGGGACAATGCTCTAATAATGATGATCATCACACTTTTATTTTTCTTACAACTCAACAATTACAACTCGATACTTGGAACAAAATATGAATCTATATGAATGCCTCCGGCGGTGTACCGGGATATGCAATGACTCATGAGTGACATGTATGAAATAATAATGAATGGTGGCTTTGCCACAAATACGATGTCAACTACATGATCATGCTAAGAAATATGACAATGATGGAGTGTGTCATAATAAACGGAACGGTGGAAAGTTTCATGGCAATATATCTCGGAATGGCTATGGAAATGCCATAATAGGTAGGTATGGTGGCTGTTTTGAGGAAGGTATATGGTGGGTGTATGATACCGGTGAAAGGTGTGCGGTATTACAGAGGCAAGCAAAGGTGGAAGGGTGAGAGTGCATATAATCCATGGACTCAACATTAGTCATAAAGAACTCATATACTTATTGCAAAAATCTACAAGTTATCAAAGCAAAGTATTACGCGCATGCTCCTAGGGGGATAGATTGGTAGGAAAATACCATCGCTCGTCCCCAACCGCCAATCATAAGGAAGGCAATCAAAAAAACTAAATCATGCTCCGACTTCATCACATAACGGTTCACCATACATGCTTGCTATGGGAATCACAAACTTCAACACAAGTATTTCTCAAATTCACAACTACTCAACTAGCACAACTTTAATATCACCATCTTTATATCTCAAAACAATTATCAAGTATCAAACTTATCATAGTATTCAACGCACTCATAAGAGAATTTTTATTCTTGAATACCTAGCATATTAGGATTTTAAGAAAATTACCATGCTATTAAGATGCTCAAAATAATCTAAGTGAAGCATGAGATATCAATAGTTTCTATAAAACAAATCCACCACCGTGCTCTAAAAGATATAAGTGAAGTACTAGAGCAAAATTATATAACTCAAAAGATATAAGTGAAGCACATAGAGTATTCTAACAAATTCTAAATCATGTATGGCTCTCTCAAAAGGTGTGTATAGCAAGGATGATTGTGGTAAACTAACAAATAAAGACTCAAATAATACAAAATGCTCCAAGCAAAACACATATCATGTGGCGAATAAAAAGCTCCAAGTAAACTTGCCGATAGAAGTAGACGAAAGCGGGGATGCCTTCCGGGGCATCCCCAAGCTTTGGCTTTTAGGTGTCCTTAGATTATCTTGGGGGTGCCATGGGCATCCCCAATCTTAGTCTCTTGCCACTGCTTGTTCCATAATCCATCAAATCTTTACCCAAAACATGAAAACTTCACAACACAAAACTTAAAGTAGAAAATCTTGTGAGCTCCGTTAGCGAAAGAAAAGAAAAGACCACTTCAAGGTACTGTAATGAACTCATTCTTTATTTATATTGGTGTTATACCTACTGTATTCCAACTTCTCTATGGTTTATAAACTATTTTACTAGCCATAGATTCATCAAAATAAGCAAACAACACACGAAAAACAGAATCTGTCAAAAACAGAACAGTCTGTAGTAATCTGTAGCTACCACAAGATCTGGAACTCGAAAAATTCTAAAATAAATTGCTGGACGTGAGGAATTTACCTATTAATCATCTGCAAAAATAACTAACTAAATATCACTTTCCAAATAAAAATTAAAGCATTTCTCGTGAGCGCTAAAGTTTCTTTTTTTACAGCAAGTTCAACAAGACTTTCCCCAAGTCTTCCCAACGGTTCTACTTGGCACAAGCACTAATTAAACACAAAAAACACAACCGAAACAGAGGCTAGATAAATTATTTTTACTAAACAGGAGCAAAAAGCAAGAAATAAAAATAAAATTGGGTTGCCCCCCAACAAGCGCTATAGTTTAACGCCCCTAGCTAGGCATAACAAGCAAGAATAGATCTAGGTATTGCCATCTTTGGTAGGCAATCCATAAGTGGCTCTCATAATAGATTCATAAGGTAATTTAATTTTCTTTCTAGGAAAGTATTCCATGCCTTTCCTTAATGGAAATTGGAATCTAATATTTCCTTCCTTCATATCAATAATTGCACCAATCATTCTAAGAAAAGGTCTACCAAGAATAATAGGACATGAAGGATTGCAATCTATGTCAAGAACAATAAAATCTACGGGCACATAATTCCTATTTCCAACAATAAGAATATCATCAATTATTCCCATAGGTTTCTTAATAGTGGAATCCGCAAGGTGCAAGTTTAGAGAGCAATCATCAAAATCACGGAAACCTAACAAACCACACAAAGTCTTAGGAATCGTGGAAACACTAGCACCCAAATCACATAAAGCATAGCATTCATGATCTTTAATTTTAATAGTCGGTTCTCACTCATCATAAATTTTTCTAGGGATAGAAACTTCCAATTCAAGTTTTTCGTCATAAGATACAGTCATCCGAGTGCTGGAAACGCCTTTCCAGCCATCAAGTTTATATAGTCGGTCAAGTTTTGGCAGAAGTCGTACTTCTATGTGAAGAACGTCAACCCAGCAATCGACTTCATCAACCTGCCGCCTTATGTGGCTGGTTCGCCTGCCGTGCCCCGCGCCAATTGGGGCTTCAAGCCGAAGCCGCTGTCAGATGACGCCTCCGCCGCCATCGCCCGCCTTAAGGTGATGACTGCTACCACTTGATCACTGCGTTGGTTTTCCCTGAAGAGGAAGGGATGATGCAGCAAAGTAGCATAAGTATTTCCCTCAGTTTTTGAGAACCAAGGTATCAATCCAGTAGGAGCCTACGCGCGAGTCCCTCGTACCTGCACAAAACAAACAAATCCTCGCAACCAACGCAAATAGGGGTTGTCAATCCCTATAGGGCCACTTACGAGAGTGAGATCTGATAGATATGATAAGATAATATTTTTGGTATTTTTATGATAAAAGATGCAAAGCAAAATAAAGGCAAAGTAAATAGCAAAGGAAATAACTAAGTAGTAGGAGATCAATATGATAAAGATAGACCCGGGTACCATAGGTTTCACTAGTGGCTTCTCTTGAGAGCATAAGTATTCTACGGTAGGTGAAGAAATTACTGTTGAGCAATTGACAGAATTGAGCATAGTTATGAGAATATCTAGGTATGATCATGTATATAGGCATCATGTTCGAGACAACTAGATCGACTCCTGCCTGCATCTACTATATTACTCCACTCATCGACCGCTATCCAGCATGCATCTAGAGTATTAAGTTAAAAATAGAGTAACGCCTTAAGCAAGATGACATGATGTAGCGGGATAGACTCATGCAATACGAAGAAAACCCCATCTTGTTATCCTCGATGGCAACAATACAATACGTGCCTTGCTGTCCTTACTGTCACCGGGAAAGGACACCGCAAGATTGAACCCAAAGCTAAGCACTTCTCCCATTGCAAGAAAGATCAATCTAGTAGGCCAAACCGAACTGATAATTCGAAGAGACTTGCAAAGATAACCAGTCATACAAAAAAGAATTCGGAGAAGATTCAAATATTATTCATAGACCCACAATTCATCGGTCTCAACAAACACACCGCAAAAAGAAGATTACATCGAATAGTTCTCCACAAGAGAGGGGGAGAACATTGTATTGAGATCCAAAAAGAGAGAAGAAGCCATCTAGCTACTAACTATGGACCCGTAGGTCTGCAGTAAACTACTCACACTTCATTGGAGAGGCTATGGTGTTGATGTAGAAGCCCTCCGTGGTCGATGCCCCCTCCGGCGGAGCTCCGGAACAGGCCCCAAGATGGGATCTCGTGGATAGAGAAAGTGACGGCGGTGGAATTAGGGTTTTGGCCCCGTCTCTGATCGTTTGGGGGTACGTGTATTGGAAATATGCCCTAGAGGCAATAATAAATTAGTTGTTATTATATTTCCTTGTTCATGATAATCGTTTATTATCCATGCTAGAATTGTATTGATAGGAAACTCAGATACATATGTGGATACATACACAACACCATGTCCCTAGTAAGGCTCTAGTTGACTAGCTCGTTGATCAATAGATGGTTACGGTTTCCTGATCTTGGACATTGGATGAAATTGATAACGGGATCACATCATTAGAAGAATGATGTGATGGACAAGACCCAATCCTAAGCTTAGCACAAGATCGTGTAGTTCGCATGCTAAAACTTTTCTAATGTCAAGTATCATTTCTTAGACCATGAGATTGTGCAACTCCCGGATACCGTAGGAATACTTTGGGTGTGCCAAACGTCACAACGTAACTGGGTGGCTATAAAGGTGCACTACGGGTATCTCCAAAAGTGTCTGTTGGGTTGGCACAAATCGAGACTAGGATTTGTCACTCCGTGTAAACGGAGAGGTATCTCTGGGCCCACTCGGTAGGACATCATCATAATGTGCACAATGTGATCAAGGAGTTGATCACGGGATGATTTGTTACAGAACGAGTAAAGAGACTTGCTGGTAAGGAGATTGAACAAGGTATCGGGATACCGACGATCGAATCTCGGGCAAGTATCGTACCGATAAACAGAGGGAATTGTATACGGGATTAATTGAATCCGCGACATCGTGGTTCATCCGATGAGATCATCATGGAACATGTGGGAGCCAACATGGGTATCCAGATCCCACTGTTGGTTATTGACCGGAAAGTTATCTCGGTCATGTCTGCATGGTTCCCGAACCCGTAGGGTCTACACACTTAAGGTTCGATGACGCTAGGGTTATAGGGAATAGATATACGTGATTACCGAATGTTGTTTGGAGTCCCGGATGAGATCCCGGACGTCACGAGGAGTTCCGAAATGGTCCGGAGGTAAAGATTTATATATGGGAAGTCATCATACGGTCACCGGAATAATTTGGGGGTTACCGGTATTGTACCGGGACCACCGGAGGGGTTCCGGGGGTCCACCGGGAGGGTCCACCTGCCCCAGAGGGCCCTATGGGCTGTATGTGGAGAGGGACCAGTCCCTTAGTGGGCTGGGCGCCTCCCCCCTTAGGGCCCATGCGCCTAGGGTTTGGGGGAACCCTAAAAGGGGGGCGCCCCCCTTGCCTTGGGGGGCAAGGCAACCCCCCTTGGCCGCCGCTCCCTCCTCAGATTGGATCTGAGGGGCCCGGCCCCCCTCTCCCTTGCCCCTATATATATGTGGGGGGTGGGAGGGCAGCCGCACCCAAGTCTTGGCGCAGCCCTCCCCCTCTCCCAAGTTCTCCTCTTCTCCCGCGATGCTTGGCGAAGCCCTGCAGGATTGCCACGCTCCTCCTTCACCACCATACCATCGTGCTGCTGCTGGATGGAGTCTTCCTCAACCTCTCCCTCTCACCTTGCTGGATCAAGGCATGGGAGACATCATCGGGCTGTACGTGTGTTGAACGCGGAGGTGTCGTCCGTTCGGCACTAGGATCTCCGGTGATTTGGATCACGACGAGTACGACTCCTTCAACCCCGTTCTCTTGAACGCTTCCGCTTAGCGATCTACAAGGGTATGTAGATGCACTCTCCTTCCCCTCGTTGCTGGTTTCTCCATAGATAGATCTTGGTGACACGTAGGAAAATTTTGAATTTCTGCTACGTTCCCCATTAGTGGCATCATGAGCTAGGTCTATGCGTAGTTTCTATGCACGAGTAGAACACAAACTAGTTGTGGGCGTTGATTTTGTTCAATATTCTTACCGTTACTAGTCCAATCTTGATTCGGCGGCATTGTGGGATGAAGCAGCCCGGACCGACTTACACGTACTCTTACGTGAGACTGGTTCCACCGACTGACATGCACTAGTTGCATAAGGTGGCTGGCGGGTGTCTGTCTCTCCCACTTTAGTCGGATCGGATTCGATGAAAAGGGTCCTTATGAAGGGTAAATAGCAATTGGCATATCACGTTGTGGTTTTGCGTAGGTAAGAAACGTTCTTGCTAGAAACCCATAGCAGCCACGTAAAACATGCAAACAACAATTAGAGGACGTCTAACTTGTTTTTGCAGGGTATGCTATGTGATGTGATATGGCCAAGAAGAATGTGATGAATGATATGTGATGTATGAGATTGATCATGTTCTGGTAATAGGGATCACGACTTGCATGTCGATGAGTATGACAACCGGCAGGAGCCATAGGAGTTGTCTTAATTTATTTATGACCTGCGTGTCAACATAAACGTCATGTAATTACTTTACTTTATTGCTAACCGTTAGCTGTAGTAGTAAAAGTAATAGTTGGCGAGACAACTTCATGAAGACACGATGATGGAGATGATGGTGTCATGCCGGTGACGATGATGATCATGGAGCCCCGAAGATGGAGATCAAAAGGAGCAATATGATATTGGCCATATCATGTCACTTTTTGATTACATGTGATGTTTATCATGTTTATACATCTTATTTGCTTAGAACGACGGTAGTAAATAAGATGATCCCTCATTAAAATTTCAAGAAGGTGTTCCCCCTAACTGTGCACCGTTGCGAAAGTTCGTCGTTTTGAAGCACCACGTGATGATCGGGTGTGGTAGATTCTTACATTCGAATACAACGTGTGTTGGCGAGCCTAGCATGTACAGACATGGCCTCGGAACACATGCGAAACACTTAGGTTAACTTGACGAGCCTAGCATGTACAGACATGGCCTCGTAACACAAGATACCGAAAGGTCGAGCATGAGTCGTATAGAAGATACGATCAACATGAAGATGTTCATCGATGTTGACTAGTCCGTCTCACGTGATGATCGGACACGGCCTAGTTGACTCGGATCATGTAATCACTTAGATGACTAGAGGGATGTCTATCTGAGTGGGAGTTCATAAGATGAACTTAATTATCCTTAACATAGTCAAAAGGTCTTCGCAAATTATGTCGTAGCTCGTGCTTCAGTTCTACTATTTAGATATGTTCCTAGAGTAAATTTAGTTGAAAGTTGATAGTAGCAATTATGCGGACTAGGTTTGTAAACTGAGGATTGTCCTCATTGCTTCATAGAAGGCTTATGTCCTTAATGCACCGCTCAGTGTGCTGAACCTCGAACGTTGTATGTGGATGTTGCGAACATCTGACATACACATTTTGATAACTACGTGATAGTTTAGTTAAAAGGTTTAGAGTTGAGGCACCGAAGACGTTTTTTAAACGTCGCGAAACATATGAGATGTTTCGAGGGCTGAAATTGGGATTTCAGGCTCGTGCCCACGTCAAGAGGTATAAGACCTCCGACGATTTTCTTAGCCTGCAAACTAAGGGTGGAAAGCTCAATTGTTGCGCTTGTGCTCTGATTGTCTGAGTACAACAATCATTTGAATCGAGTGGGAGTTGATCTCCTAGATGAGATAGTGATGTTTCTCCGAAGTCATTACCACCAAGCTACTAGAGCTTCGTGATGAACTATAATATATCAGGGACATATATGATGATCCTTGAGATATTCGCGATGTTTGACACCGCAAAAGTAGAAATCAAGAAGGAGCATCAATTGTTGATGGTTGGTGAAACCACTAGTTTCAAGAAGGGCAAGGGCAAGAAGGGATACTTCATGAAACGGCAATTCAGCTGCTGCTCTAGTGAAGAAACCCAAGGTTGAACCCAAACCCGAGACTAAGTGCTTCTGTAATAAGGAGAACAGTCACTGAAGTAGAACCACCCTAGATACTTGGTAGATGAGAAGGTTGGCAAGGTCGACAGAAGTATATTGGATATACATTATAATGTGTACTTTACTAGTACTCCTAGTAGCACCAGGGTATTAGATAACGGGTCGGTTGCTAAGTGTTATTAACTCGAAACAAAAGGCTACGGAATAAATGGAGACTAGCTAAAAGGTGAGATGACGATATGTGTTGGAAGTATTTCCAAGGTTGATCAAATATCGTACGCTCCCTCTACCATCGAGATTGGTATTAAAACCTAAATAATTGTTATTTGGTGTTTGCGTTGAGCATAGACATGATTGGATTATAGCTATCGCGATACGGTTGTTCATTTAAGGAGAATAATGGTTACTCTGCTTATTTGAATAATACCTTCAATAGTCTTGCACCTAAAATGAATGGTTTATTGAATCTCGATCGTAGTGATACACATGTTCATGCCAAAAGATATAAGATAGTAATGATAGTACCACCTACTTGTGGCACTGCCACTTAAGTCATATCGGTATAAAATGCATGAAGAAGCTCCATATTGATGGATCTTTGGGTTCACTCGTTTTTGAAAAGTTTGAGACATGCGAACCATGTCTATTGGTGTATATGCATGAAGAAACTCCATGCAAATGGACCATTTGGACTCACTTGATTTTGAATCACTTGAGACATGCAAATCATACCACATGTGCAAGATGACTGAAAGCCTCGGTTTCAGTAAAATGGAACTAGAAAGCAACTTGTTGGAAGTAATACATTTTGATGTGTGCAGTCCAATGAGTGTTGAGGCGTGTAGTGGATATCGTTATGTTCTTACTTCACAGATGATTTGAGTAGATGTTGAGTATATTTACTTGATAAATAACGAATCTGAATTATTGAAAGGTTCAAGTAATTTCAGGGTGAAGTTGAAAGCTCGTCGTGACAAGAGGATAAAAGATCTATGATATAATCATAGAGATGAATAACTTAATTATGAGTTTGGCTCAGAATTAAGACATTGTGGAAATTGTTTCACAACTAAGACAGCCTGGAACACCATAGTGTGATGGTGTGTCCGAACATCATAACTGCACCCTATTGGATATGATGCATACCATGATGTCTCTTATCGAATTACCACGATAGTTTATGGGTTAGGCATTAGAGACAACCACATTCACTTTAAATAGCGCACCATGTAATTCCGATGAGATGACACCATATGAACTATGGTTTAGAGAAACCTAAGCTGCCATTTGTTAAAAGGTTTGGGGCTGCGACGCTTATGTGAAAAAGTTTCAGGCTGATAAGCTCGAACCCAAAGCGGATAAATGCATCTTCATAGGACACCCAAAAAAGTTGGGTATACCTCCTGTATCAGATCTGAAAGCAATAAGGGATTGTTTCTAGAATCGGGTCCTTTCTCGAGGAAAAGTTTCTCTCGAAAGAATTGAGTGGGAGGATGGTGGAGACTTGATGAGGTTATTGAACCATCTCTTCAACTAATGTGTGACAGGGCACAGGGAGTTGTTCCTGTGGTACCTACACCAATTGAAGTGGAAGCTTATGATAGTGATCATGAAACTTTAGATCAAGTCACTACCAAACCTCGTGGGATGACAAGGATGCGTACTACTTCAGAGTGGTACGTAATCCTATCTTGGAAGTCATGTTGCTAGACAACAATGAACCTACGAGCTATGGAGAAGCGATGGTGGGCCAGGATTCCGATAAATGGCTCGAGACCATAAAATCCGAGAGAGGATCCATGTATGAAAACAAATTGTAGACTTTGGCAAAACAGCTCGATGGTCGTAAGGCTGTTGAGTACAGATGGATTTTAAAAGGAAGACGAACAATGACGGTAAATGTCACCATTAAGGAAGCTCGACTTGTCGTTAAGAAGTTTCCCGACAAGTTCAAGGAGTTGACTACGATGAGACTTTCTCACTCGTAGCGATGCTAAGAGTCTGTTGGAATTATATTAGCGATTACTGCATTATTTATGAAATCTTGCAGATAGGATGTAAAAACATTGTTTCCTCGACGATTTTCTTGAGGAAAGGTTGTATGTGATACAACCGGAAGGTTTTGTCAATCCTGAAAGATGCTAATAAGTATGCAAAGCTCCAGCAATCCTTCTGAGGACTGGAGTAAGCATCTCGGAGTTGGAATGTATGCTTTGCTGAGATTATCAAAGATTTTGGGTGTATACAAAGTTTATGAGAAACTTGTATTTCCAAAGAAGTGAGTGGGAGCACTATAGAATTTCTGATGAATGTATGTTGTTGACATATTGTTGATCAGAAATGACGTAGAATTTCTGGAAAGCATATAGGGTTATTTGGAAAGTGTTTTCAATGGAAAGCCTGGATTAAGCTACTTGAACATTGAGCATCAAGGTCTATAAGGATAGATCAAAACGCTTAATGGTACTTTCAAATGAGCACATACCTTGACATGATTTTGAAGGTGTTCAAGATGGATCAGTCAAAGAAGGAGTTCTTGCCTGAGTTGTAAGGTATGAAGTTAAGACTTAAAGCCAGACCACGGCAGAAGAAAGAGGAAGGACGAAGGTCGTCCCCTATGCTTTTGTCATAGGCTCTCTACGGTATGCCATGCTGAGTACCGCACCTGATGTGTGCCTTGCCACATATTTGGCAAGAGTGTACAAAGGTGATCTAGCAGTAGATCACCAGATAGCGGTCTGAATTATCCTTAGAGGAATAAGGATATGTTTCTTGGTTATGGAGGTGATAAAGAGTTCGACGTAAAGAGTTACGTCGATGCAAGCTTAACACCTATCCGGATAGCTCTGAGTGGAGATACCGGATACGTATGATGGAGCAACAATTTAGAATAGCTCCAAGTAGAACAGTTATTTGAAATGGCTACAAATGTAGCGTAGTAAGATGACATAGAAATTTGCGAAGTACATACGGATCTGAATGTTGCAAACCCGTTGACTGAAACCTCTCTCACAAGCATAACATGATCAAACCCAGAACTCTTGGGTGTTAGTCACATGGGGATGTGACCTTGAGTGTTAGTCACATAGCGATGTGAACTGGATTATTGACTCTAGTGCAAGTGGGAGACTATTGGAAATATGCCCTAGAGGCAATAATAAATTAGTTGTTATTATATTTCCTTGTTCATGATAATCGTTTATTATCCATGCTAGAATTGTATTGATAGGAAACTCAGATACATGTGTGGATACATAGACAACACCATGTCCCTAGTAAGCCTCTAGTTGACTAGCTCGTTGATCAATAGATGGTTATGGTTTCCTGACCATGGACATTAGATGTCATTGATAACGGGATCACATCATTAGAAGAATGATGTGATGGAAAAGACCCAATCCTAAGCTTAGCACAAGATCGTGTAGTTCGCATGCTAAAGCTTTTCTAATGTCAAGTATCATTTCCTTAGACCATGAGATTGTGCAACTCCCGGATACCGTAGGAATACTTTGGGTGTGCCAAACGTCACAACGTAACTGGGTGGCTATAAAGGTGCACTACGGGTATCTCTGAAAGTGTATGTTGGGTTGGCACGAATCGAGACTGGGATTTTTCACTCTGTGTAAACGGAGAGGTATCTCTGGGCCCACTCGGCAGGACATCATCATAATGTGCACAATGTGATCAAGGAGTTGTTCACGGGATGATGTGTTACAGAACGAGTAAAAAGACTTGCCGGTAACGAGATTGAACAAGGTATCGGGATACCGACGATCGAATCGCGGGCAAGTATCGTACCGATAGACAAAGGGAATTGTATACGGGATTAATTGAATCCGTGACATCATGGTTCATCCGATGAGATCATCGTGGAGCATGTGGGAGCCAACATGGGTATCCAAGATCCCGCTGTTGTTTATTGACCGGAGAGTGATCTCGGTCATGTCTGCATGGTTCCCGAACCCGTAGGGTCTACACACTTAAGGTTCGATGACGCTAGGGTTATAGGGAATAGATATATGTGGTTACCGAATGTTGTTCGGAGTCCCGGATGAGATCCCGGACATCACGAGGAGTTCCGGAATGGTCCGGAGGTAAAGATTTATATATGGGAAGTCATCATACGGTCACCGTAATAATTCGGGGGTTACCGGTATTGTACCGGGACCACCGAAGGGGTTCCGGGGGTCCACCGGGAGGGTCCACCTGCCCCAGAGGGCCTATGGGCTGTATGTGGAGAGGGACCAGCCCCTTAGTGGGTTGGTCACCTCCCCCCTTAGGTCCCATGCGCCTAGGGTTTGGGGGAACCCTAAAAGGGGGGGGCGCCCCTTGCCTTGGGGGGCAAGGCAACCCCCCTTGGCCGCCGACCCCTCCTCAGATTGGATCTGAGGGGGCCGGCCCCCGTCTCCCTTGCCCCTATATATATGTGGGGGTGGGAGGGCAGCCGCACCCAAGTCTTGGCGCAGCCCTCCCCCTCTCCCAAGTTCTCCTCTTCTCCCGTGATGCTTGGCGCAGCCCTGCAGGATTGCCACGCTCCTCCTTCACCACCATGCCATCGTGCTGCTGCTGGATGGAGTCTTCCTCAACCTCTCCCTCTCACCTTGCTAGATCAAGGCATGGGAGACGTCACCGGGCTGTACGTGTGTTGAACGCGGAGGTGCTGTCCGTTCAACACTAGGATCTCCGGTGATTTGGATCACGACGAGTACGACTCCTTCAACCCCGTTCTCTTGAACGCTTCCGCTTAGCGATCTACAAGGGTATGTAGATGCACTCTCCTTCCCCTCGTTGCTAGTTTCTCCATAGATAGATCTTGGTGACACGTAGGAAAATTTTGAATTTCTGCTATGTTCCCCATCAACGTGGATATATATAGGAGGAAGAAGTACGTCGGTGGAGCAATAGGGAGCCCACGAGGGTGGAGGGCGCGCCTAGGGTAGGCAGGCGCGCCCCCCTACCTTGTGGCCTACTCTTTTCTTTCTTGACGTATGGTCCAAGTCTCTCTGGTCTTATTCGTTGAGAAAATCATGTTCCCGAAGGTTTCATTCCGTTTGGACTCCGTTTGATATTCCTTTTGTTCGAAACAATAAAACATGCAAAAAACAGCAATTCTGGGCTGGGCCTCCGGTTAATAGGTTTGTCCCAAAAATAATATAAAAGTGGATAATAAAGCCCAATAATGTCCAAAGCAGTAGATAATATAGCATGGATCAATCAAAAATTATAGATACATTGGAGGCGTATCAATGACGGAGTCGGAGGGCCTCAAGGCGTCCGACTTGCTAGTAGCCTTCATGGTGCGCCGGATACTACCGCTTCAAGGTTGGCCTCATATGATAAGCCCGATGAGCGGGCATCGCGATCTGTGCCGGATGTGCACCAAGGAGATACCGACAGCAGAGGTGGCACTCCTGGTGAATGAGATCGTGGACTGCAAGCTCGAGGAGGAGGAGTGGCGGTTTGGCAAGCGGCCATACTCCCGCGCCAATCCACCGCCTGTGGTAAGGTCTTGATTCTTTTCTCTCCCTCTTGTCGGGCTCTGTTTTGCTGACCGACCAGTTTGACCATGATGCAGATCCTCCCTTCCCATCCAGAGGTCAACATAAACTACCAGTCAGACCGGGATGTGAGCGACGTGGCGGACCCCGACTTGGGGGCGGCCTCCCTGGAGGACGATGCCACAAACGGTGGTGGCGGGGTAGGCGGCTCCGTAGGAGGAGGCGGCGTAGAGGAATGGTCGGATGAGGAGGAGGAGGTGACGCGTCGTTCGTCGCCTTCCGACAAGGCGGGTCCAAGCTCCTCAGCCGCACCGACTGCACCAGGCGGTGGGCCTAAATGTCGACGCGCACTGCTATTCGACAGCCACCCCAAGAAGCCCAAGCTATCGACCACCATGGCCAAGAACACGGCTGCTGCGATTAAGCGACGCGATGCCGCTGCAACTAAGTGGCGCGAGGCTGCCGCGAAGGCGGCCAAGTTCCAGAAAGCCCCCAAGCAGCCTCTGATGGTGTCGGCGTAAGCTCTCAACCTTCCTTGTGTCTTCTTTTATTATTTTATCTTGTTGATTCCTTCTGAATCTCCTTTTTACCTTTCCTTTTGTGTAGGGCCCCACTCTCTCTTGAGCGGTCGACCTCAGCCTCTGTCATCAGGGCGGCGGAGGGCTCCACCAATACCCGTTGTATAGACCCGGCCGCCGATCTCCGGGAGGCGCGGGAAAGGAGCACACAGGAGGTGCGCGAGGAGAAAGAAACCGCCGCCAAGAAGGCCGAGGACGACAAGGCGGCCGCAGCCAAGGCGGCGCAAGCAGACGCAGATGCTGTGGCCAAGGCCCAAGCCGACTCCGCGGCGAAGAAACAGGCAGAGGATGTCGTGCGTCGTCAGACCCCGTGGCTCATCATCCCCCTGCGCTCTGCGCCGCCAGCACCAGAGATCCCGATGCCAGCTGGAGGAGCCGGCGACGAGCAGCCGGTCATGGAGAGGGATGCGTGCGATGCCGTCTTGCCGGAGATAGAAGCGCCTCCGCAACCGGCGATCGCAGATGCGCAGGGCAGCCAACCGGCTGCCCCATTGGTGCCGGCAGCCGGAGGCAAGCTGGTGGTGGGGTCGGCTCCCACGGCGTGCACTCCAGTGCACCACCGTGTGGAGAAAGCGGCATCGGTTCCGAGGCCGATGGAAGTTGGGAGCACCAGTTCATCGTCCCCTGAAGCCAAATCACCAGCGTTGCGCTAACAGAGTGGGTGCATGGGGGCGGGACGAGCGCCTTGATCAAGGCGGCGCAGGATGTCCTGGCCGATTTCACAACCGAAGCCGCCGCCCTTTCGCAATGCATGAAGGCGTTTGTGAAGACGCGGGCCGCCGTTTGGGTACGTGACTTGCTTCTTGCTTTTGATTCTTGTAATGTAATCTTTGGTGGGGGCGCGCCAGCGCACCCACTGGGTGTAGTCCCTGAGTTCTGGGACGGCTGCTGAGCAGGCGGCCTGGAACTTCCTAGTGGGTCCTAAGCTTCTGACTTACTTCTCTTTTTGTTGCCTTGTTGCAGGACTACCACAACATCCGCGCGGCCAGCTTCAATGCCCATGTCCGGGAGCTGGACCGACGGACCGCCGACTTGATGGAAAGCCGGAGTAATCACTCCATCTTCTTCTTTCTGCGGGGGCGTGTCAACGCATCTGAGATGCGGGCCGACTGTTGAGCAGTCGGGCCAGATCTCCTGTCAAATACTTCTCTTTCTTCTTGATTGTTGATATCTTTCCTCTCTTGGTTTTTCAGAAACCAACACCGCCTTGCAGCAGCAACTGGGTGAAGCCAACACCGTGCTGCACGCCAAGGAGGACGAGTGCAACAGGGCGGCCCAGGAGCGTGATCGCCTGGTCAAGGAATTAGTGGACCAGGCGAAACTTCACAAGGCGGCCCTGAAGCAGGCGGAGGATAATGAAGCATGTCTCCTGGCCGAGTTCGAGACCGAGCGTTCAGGTTGGGCCGAGATGGAGGCGGCGCTAACTGCTGTTATGGCCAGATTGAAGACATACTTGATGGTGAGCTTTCTTCCCTTCTCTCAACTGCTGGTTGTCGAGCGAGCCGGCTTCTAGCTTCTCACTCCTGACTTATTGTTTTGCTTGTGTAGACTTCTTCCCCAGCCATTCCATCGCCGCCAACCAGGCTATTGAGGCTCGCCGCGAGGAACAACGGGCGGGAGACGCGGAGATTGCTGCTGACGCCCCTCGGACCCTTGCCGAGCAGCTTCTTAGTATACAAGCTCGTCTCCAGCCGGCCCACCGGATGCTCTGCCGGCTGCACCGTGCTGGGGCTCAGGCGATCGCCGCCCACTGGCCAGACAGGCAAGCCCGACGCAACCCCAATCGGACAGCCGACTGGTTGGAAGTGGTTGTCGGCCGTCTTGAGGTGTGGAAGGGCTCCGCATCCCGAGCGGGAGCGCGGAGGGCCTTGGAGTTCACCTAGGCGTGGTATCCTGGTCTAGATCTAGCCTAGTTGGCCATGTTTCGGCAGGAAGCCGATGCCGAGCTGGTGGCAGTGGAGCGTGCCCTAACTATATGCACAGCAGCGATCGCTGAGTATACCAACACTGGTGACTTCGTCCCTGAGCTAAACGAGAATGGCGCCGAAGCGCCGCTAGAATGGTTCATACTGAACCCAGATGATGGCGAAGACTCGGTAGAGGAAATCGCCTCCAGCAACAAAGGGGAAGACGAGGAAGACGAGGATGATGAAGACGGCGCGCTGGAGGTCAGAGTGGGCGGCCAGCCTCAAATCGACCGCGCCTCCAGCACTGAGCCGCGTGCCAGCATGTCGACAGTTGCTGAAGGCGACCAAACCGAGACTCGCGAGCCGGTCACTACACTAGCCGACGCCCCCGACTCCACCAAACTGCCGGACAAGCCTGCTGCTCCTTTGGCTTAGGCCGCCAATTTATCGTAGCTTTTCCTGCTTAGTAGCCTTCTCAACAAACTTCCATTAATTTTGCACAATTCCACCGACAGGGGGTATTCAAACTATGTTGAATGTTGGCCGACGTCCTTTTGGTATGTTAATTATTTCCCGCACACGCTGTGCTTTGGCCGAATTCTAACTTTTCTTGCTTTTTTGTTCCTTGGTTTTTTCCTTTGCCGCCCTCCCTTGGTACCTACTTGCCAACCAGACAGCCACTCTGTGGACTGCAGCCTGGTCAAGTACTTCACCATTGTGGGAGGACAAGTACTTTGACCAATTGGACTGTTGCAAGCTAAGTAGGAAGCCGGCCGGCCGGCTGCTCAGCAGCCGGTCGATGAGGCGAAGGGTCGGCTTGTCCTATGTCGATATTTTGGTCCTTAGCCATTTTTCATGTGAGCACCATTTCTTGCCTTTAACTCTTGCCAAGCAAACAGCTGCTCCGCGAGCTGTGCCTTGTGGCAAGAGAGGGCTTAGGTGCTGGCACATTACTTGTCCGACTGCAGGAAACACCGACATAGTACAAGGCGGCAAGCCCCCGGGCCGACTGGTCGAACCCGGTTTCAGGTGGATGATTGGAATAACACATTTATAGGCATAATACTCATCATATAGATAAAAAAAGGGGTAGCCCCTGAGTGCTCCTCGAGGGACCCAAAGTCTTCGTACTTAATACAAAAGGTAGCGTGGTACATACTGCATCAACTGTAAAATCTTCAAAGGAGATTTGCATTCCATGGGCGCTCTATTTCCTTGCCAGAGTCATCCCTGTTGCGTGCCTTGGGCTTCTGACCATTGATCGGGTAGTAGGAGTCGTTTCCCAAGGCTTTGCTGATGATGAAGGGACCTTCCCAAGGGGCCGAAAGCTTGTGCTAGCCGGTTGTTTGCTGGATCAGCCGGAGCACAAGGTCTCCCTCTTGGAAGGATCTTGGCTTGACCTTCCGACTGTGGTAGCAGCATAGACTCTGCTAGTAGATGGCGGACTGGATGAGTGCTAGCAGCCGGCCCCCTTCCAGCAGATCGACGTCGTCTTCTCGTGCTTCCTTTGCCTCCGCCTCGGTGTACATGGTTACTCGAGGTGAGTCGAACTCGATGTCAGTTGGGATGACCGCCTCAGCACCATATACGAGGAAGAAGGGTGTGAAGCCGGTTGACTTGTTCGGAGTGGTTCGCAGACTCCAGAGGACGGCCGGCAGCTCGTCGATCCAGCAGCCGGTCGAACGCTCTAATGGCTCGATGAGTTAGGGCTTGATTCCGGACAAGATGAGGTTGTTTGCTCTCTCGAGTTGACCATTCGACTGTGGGTTGGCAACGAACGCTAAGTCCAGTCGGATGTCCTGCGTCGCATAGAAACGGGCCAAGGCGCCCTTGGAAAAATTTGTGCCATTGTCGGTGATGATGCTGTGAAGTACACCATACCGAGTGGTGATGTCTGCGATGAAAGTCACAACAGTCGGACCGTTCAACTTCTTGATTGGCTTCGCTTCTATCCACTTGGTGAATTTGTCCATGGCAACAAGCATATGAGTCATGCCGTCCCGTGCTGTCCTGAACGGTCCCACCATGTCCAGTCCCTAGACGGCAAAAGGCCAGGCAAGGGGAATGGTCTTGAGTGTAGAAGCCAGCAAATGTTGCTTGGAACTAAACTTCTGGCATCCCTTACATTTCTTGACCAAGTCTTTGGCATCTTCTAGAGCAGTCGCCCAGAAGAAACCATGGCGAAAGGCTTTGGCAACAAGTGATCTCGAGGCCGCGTGGTGGCCACACTCGCCTTGATCAATATCTTTGAGGATTGCATGGCCCTTTTCGGCTCTACGCAGCGTTGGTATACACCAGTGACACTGAGCCTCACGAGTTCCCTGTTGACGATGGTGTATGCTGCTGCCGGACATTGCACCTGTCGAGCCGAGATCTCATCGGTTGGCAGCTCCTTGTTCACCAGAAAGTTGAGGATGGGCTGAGCCCATGATGGTGCTGAGACTTCCTCCACTGTCAGTACCGCCACTTGTACAGGGGTTGTTGGGTTGGGAGGTGGCGGTCTAAAGTCGGCCACCGCTTGTTGTGTCGTTGAAGTCCCCGAGCCGATTGCTGAAATCCCTGGGCCGAGATCTGAAGTCCCTGGGCCGGGTGCGACTGCTGCAATCCCCGGGCTGGGATCTGAAGTCCCTGGTCCGGGTGCGACTGCTGCAGTCCTCAGGCCGCCTGTCGAAGTCCCCGGGCCGACTGCTGAAGTTTTGGAGTCAGATCCGACTGTTTCAGGGGCAGCTAGCACGAAGAGAGAATCTGATTCTGGCGAAGGCTTGATGGACGGCTTGAGGAGGCGATGAAGGGACACACCGGCTGGTATGGCTTGCCGGGTGGAGCCAATCCGTGCCAGAGCACCTTCTTGCTCGTTGTCGCTTTGTGGCACATGAAGGAACTCGCACCCTTCAAAATATTCGTTGAGTTGCTGGACGAGGAAGCAGTAGCTTGCCATGTTTGCATCCTTGGCGTCCCAGTCACCAGATGACTGTTGGACCACCAAGTCGGAGTCACCGTAGCAAAGAATCCAGTGAATGTTAAGCTCTTTGGCGAGCCGGAGTCCGTGTACTAGTGCCTCATACTCGGCCACATTGTTGGAGGCAGCAAAATGGATTTGCAATGTGTATCTGAGCTTGTCGCCTTTGGGAGAGGTGAGGATGATGCTGGCTCCCAAACCGGTGCGCATCTTCGAACCGTCAAAATGCATCCACCAATGGGTGGAGTCCAGCGCTGGTGGCAAGTACTGGGTCTCGGCCCGGTCGACGAGGAAGTCGGCCAGCGCTTGGGACTTGATGGTGGTGCGAGGCTGGTAGAAGATGGTGTGGGGAGCCAACTCGATGGCCCATTTTGCCACTCGGCCTGAAGCATCTCGGCTGCCTATGATCTCAGCAAGCGGAGTAGTGCAAACAACTGTGATGGGGTGCTCTTGAAAATATGGCTTTAACTTCTTGGCGGTAAAGTGCACGCCGTAGCACATCTTCTGGTAGTGGGGGTAGTTTTGCTTAGAAGCCGACAATACATCACTTAAGTAATACACCGGTCTTCGGACTGGCACAACCTTGCCATCTCCCCTGTGATCAACTACCATGACTGTGCTGACCAACCGGCTGGTGGCGGCGATGTAGAGGAGCATGGGCTCCTTAGCAGCCGGCGCGGCCAGGAAAGGCAGCGTGGTCAACATATTCTTGAGCTGGAGAAAGGCCTCATCCACCTTGTCATTCCACTCAGAATGAGTGGTTTTGTTCAGGAGTTGGTACAGGGGGAGGTCCTTCTCGCCCAGCCGACTGATGAAGTGGCTGATGGATGCCAAGAAGCCGGTGAATTTTTGGACATCTCGCAGTCGGGTGGATACTTCCATCCTCTTGATGGCTTTGATCTTAATAGGGTTGCACTCAATGCCGTGCTCTGAGACAAGGAAACTAAGGAGCTAGCCGGCTGGTACTCCGAACACGCACTTCTCTCGGTTGATCTTGATCTAAAACCGGCGCAGATTTTCAAAGGTCTCCTTGAGATCTTCCAATAGGGTACCACCCTTCTCCGTTTTCACCACAATATCGTCCACATAGATGTGGCCATTCCTGCCAAGTTGCTTGAGGAGGAACTTCTGCATGCGATGCTGAAACATGGTGCCGGCATTCCTCAAGCCGAACGTAATCGTCAGGTAACAGAAGGCTCCGAATGGTGTGATGAAAGCGGTCTTCAGGCGGTCTGTGGGATTCAACTTGATCTAGTGATAACCTGAGCAGGCATCCAAGAAACTCAACAGCTCGCATCCGGTTGTGGAGTCTATCACTTGGTCAATCCGTGGCAAGGCAAATAGATCCTTGGGGAAGGCTTTGTTGAGACTAGTGTAATCAATACACATGTGCCACTTGTTGTTCTTCTTCGGCACAAGGACTGGGTTGGCAAGCCATTCTAGGAAGAAAAGTTCCATAATGAAGTCGGCTGCCAGGAGGCGGGTGATCTCTTCTCCAACAATTCTTCTCTTATTCTACGACGGTCGGCGGAGGGTTGTCTGAATGGTTTGGCATCTGCTCTTGCAGGTAGCTTGTGCTCGTCGAAATCCATCTGAACACCCGGCATGTCTTTGGGAGACCATGCAAAGATGTCCCAACTCTCATGGAGGAAATCGACAAGCTCGATTTCCTATTTGTTGTCAAGGTTGTTACCTATGACAGCGTGCCTCTCCGGGTGCTTAGGGTCCAAGGGAATTTTCTTTGTTTCTCTGGACGTCTTGAAGGAGCCCTGGGTCTCTGACTCTTTGGCTTCTGGAGACATGTCTGGCTGCTTGCCGGCCATGGCCACCACCCGTTCCAGGAGCTTCTTTTCTGCCGCAATCACGAGGGACTCGGCCAGCCGGCTGCTAGCTGCAACGTAGGCGGCCGATTTTTCATAGTCTCCACTGATTGTGATAATGCCCTTAGTTCTTGGCATCTTCATCTTGAGGTAGGCATAATGAGGCACCGCCGTGAATTTGGCTAGAGGTGGCCGGCCTAGGAGCAAATGGTACCGGCTCTCCAGGTCAACCACCTCGAACCAAATGGCTTCGCGGCAGAAATGATGTTGGGAACGTAGTAATTTCAAAAAAATCCTATGCACACGCAAGACCATGGTGATGCATAGCAACGAGAGGGGAGAGTGTTGTCCACGTACCCTTGTAGACCGAAAGCGGAAGTGTTAGCACAACACGATTGATGTAGTCGTACGTCTTCACGATCCGACCGATCAAGTACCGAACGTACGGCACCTCCGATTTCAGCACACGTTCAGCCCAATGACGTCCCTCGAACTCCGATCCAGCCGAGTGTTGAGGGATAGTTTCATCAGCACGACGGCGTGGTGACGATGATGATGTTCTACCGACGCAGGGCTTCGCCTAAGCACCGCTATAGTATTATCGAGGTGGACTATGGTGGAGGCAGGCACCGCACATGACTAAAAGATCAAACGATCAATTGTTGTGTCTCCAGGGGGTGCCTCCCTCCCCGTATATAAAGGAGTGGAGGAGGAGGAGAGGGCCGGCCACTATGGCACGCCCTGGAGGAGTCCTACTCCCACCGGGAGTAGGATTCCTCCCCTTTCAAAGTAGTAGGAGTAGGGGACAAGGAAGGGGAAGAGGGAAGAGAAGGAAGGAGGGGGCGCCGCCCCTCCCCCTAGTCCAATTCGGACTAGTCATTGGGGGGCGTAGCCTGCCTCTCTCTCTCCCCTAAAGCGCAATAAGGCCCATATACTTCTTCCCCCGTATTCCCGTAACTCCCTGGTACTCCGAAAAATACCCGAATCACTCGGAACCTTTCCGATGTCCGAATATAGTCGTCCAATTTTTTTTAGAAAAGGGGGATGACCCCCGGCCTCTGCATCTGGGAGATGCATGCGGCCATTTTATTGATTATTCTCGAGGACCTTACAAAGTAGTACAACAATATCTCTGAATCCGCCATCTTGGCAACCTATACCGCTACTCCTATTGTCGGGGTAAATAGCCATGGGTAGCCCAGCCGGCTTCCCCTGGCCCCTCAGAAAAAATTACGAGCCCGTCCGGCTCTTAAGAAGACTCAAGACCTGGGCCGCCTCCCCCCTAGACGACTACCTTCCTAGCTGGCTTCGGGGGCGGCCCGCCCTTTACCCTCATGAAGAAAGCTGTGGAGGGCTGGCTATGGCAGGGCCGGCTACGGATCGGCCGGCTAGGAGAGACCGGCTACAGCAAGGCCGGCTACAGCCTGGCCGGCTCCCATAAAGCAGTCAAAGCCGTACCCGCAGTGTACGCGTCCACTCTGTGATGATGAAGCGGGCGTGGCTACAGTGGAGCCTGCCACCCCCAAAACCCGGAGCACGCCTGGTACAGCGCGCCGTGCGGGCAGCCACGGCCCGCCCGGCGCGGCACTGTAGCCACGGCGGCTCTGACGCCATCCACGACGGGCCGCCAGCGTGGCCCCCGAGGCGGTGGGCCCCTTCGGGCAGAGAGATGCCGAAGGCGGCCGCACCTCCTCTCAGGCCGGCAAGATAGAGGGTCGGCTTCCCATAGCCAGCCTGCCACCCTCCTCGAAGGAGACGTCCATTAAGGAGACAAGATGCGGCGGGGCTACAGTAATCGCCAGCCAAGGCGGCGTTACTGTAGCCACGCTTACCCCGACCAAGCCTGCGTCAGCAACACGGAGTAACAGTAACCGGCCGCCGACCAGGCCCTGGCCGGTGGGGGCGGCCTGTCGACCAAGGAGCCGGCAGCCGGCGGGACCCACCAGCCGGCGGGCCCCAGAAGCCGGCGCAGAAGCCGGCGAGCATAGTCACAGACAGCTGGGCCCCGCGCCCAGTCAGATTACCATTGTACCCCCGGGGGGTAGGCCTATATAAACCCCCCGGTGCACCCATGCAAAGGGTTGGACTCTCATTCTAGACCTAGACACCATACAAGGAGAGGTAGCAAGCTGAGCTGAGCCCTTCTTCCTCCTTCCACCCGAACAGCTCAAGGAGCATTGTAGCTACTTATTCACTTAGTAACCATGCGGAGACCCCGTAGAGCAGCAGTAGGGGTGTTATCTCCTCGGAGAGCCCTGAAGCTGGGTAAGATTCGCCGGCGAGCATGTCTTCGCCTCATCCCGTTTCCAGGCACCGGCGATGTTTTATTGGCCCCCGCAATGATAAGCCACCCGTTGGCATATGTCGCTCCTACTACCCGACATTTGGCGCCCACCTTGGGGCCAGGTGCACCGTCGTCCGGAGACCTATTCTGGACGGGAACCCTTTTCCTTCCCCGCGAGTGTAGCCAGCCCGGCTCGCCCGATGGCGCTTGCCGCGACGAGCTGCATGGCGTCGCCAACATCTGCGCAGCGAGCGGCCTCGCCGACCTCTTCGACAGGGCACGCATCTCCGACGAGCTTGCCTCCGATGCGGGCACTGATCACCTCGCCAACCTCCTCGGCCAGCTCCACGTCTCCAGCGAGCCCGCTGCGGATTTGGAGTCGGTTGGCTCCACCGACCCGATGCATGTCGACTCTGACACGGCATCCTACGATACCTTCCCCACCAACGTCACGGTCTACAACGACCCGCTCCCTCCGGCTGGCGATCGCGATTCTGACGCTCCCGAGGTGATGGTTATCGGCCTCGACGACCCGATTGACGAGGGCGCCCGCGATGCCCCACGCGCGGCGGCCCACGACTTGTCCGCCCCCCTTCCGGCTGACACCAGTGATGAAGTTCTGGAGGCACGCCGCCTCGCCCTCCTCGCGGAGGGCCGGCGGCTAGCCTCTGTAAGACGCCTCACCGAGGCCTACCAGCGCGAAGCTGACCGCGCCGCCTTCGGCACGCCGGCTCCGGCTGGCCCAAGCCGGGCTGGCGTTGTCAGGCAACGCGGCGCCGTCATCGCCGACACGCTTGGAGTGGATCGCCCGGTCTACGCCACCCCGCTCGAGAACCTACGCGCCGCCCAGGCGGCCGTAGACGAGCTGGACGGCTTGGAAGCCGAAGACCTCCCCCACATGACGCGGCGCATCCAGCAACTAATCGATGCAGCCGCCCGACGGCACGAAGCCGACACCTGCGCGGGGAGCCCTCCCCCGCGCCGCGACCACGGCGCGACTTCCCGGTCGCCGACTACAAGAAACACCCGCGTGTGGCGCGAGAAAGAGCCGGCTTCCAGCCAAAGCCGGACCCAAATCTCCATCGAGCGAGACGCGGACGGCCGCCTCCGAGCCATGGAATGGCGAGGCACCCCGCCTCCGCCTCGAGCTCGCAGAGAGAGATACCCCACCCCGCCTCCAGTGGCTCACCCGACTCTCAGCGGTCGGCTTGGTCACCACGAGGGAGTCGGTGAAAACGACGCCGGCCACCAGATCGACCGCCTGGCCCGATCCCTGGCGCTAGAAGAAGAAGACGATGTCGGCCCGCCTTGCTTTGGCCCCCGCATCCGCGACGAGCCCTTCCCCAAAGGGTTCTCGCTCCCAAGAGACACGCCCAAGTACAACGGCTCGGTGAAGCCGGAAGACTGGCTGACCGACTACTCCACAGCCGTCAGCATCGCCAATGGCAACCGGCGCGTTGCCGTATAGTATGTGCCCCTCATGCTGCAAGGCACGGCACGGACTTGGCTTAACAGCCTCAAGCCCCTCAGCATCAACAGCTGGGTGGATTTCACTGAAGCCTTCGTTCGCAACTTCACCAGCACCTACAAGCGGGCTCCCAAGCCCAGACAGCTCTCCCTGTGCGTACAGGGCCCAGCCGAGTCCACTCGCAACTACCTCACGCGTTAGGCCGAGCTCCGCAACTCCTGCGAGGGGGTGCACGAGGTGCAAGCCATCGAATACTTCACTGCCGGGTGTCGAGAGGGCACCCTCCTCAAGCACAAGCTTCTCTGCGATGAGCCGACTACCCTCGACGAGCTCCTGAACATCGCCGACAAGTACGCCACCGCCGACTCCTCGATGAAGACCGAGCTCCGGGTGGACGCGTCCGGAAAAGTGCTCAATCCGGCGCCCCAAGCACCGGCTGGCGATTCCGACCGCCGCCAACACCAGAACGATCAGAAGCGCAAAGGCCCTGCGCCGCCTCCCGCTAGCCGGCAGGTGGCCACGGTCGAAGATGCGCCGCCTGTGGGGCGGCCCGTGCCCAAGAAGCCCAAGGGCGGCCGGCCGGCTTGGCAGCCGGCCTTCTCCTACGAGCAAACCCTTGATGCCCCGTGCAAGTTCCACAGCGGCGTGAAGCCGTCCAACCACACAACCCGCAAATGTAACTGGCTCGCCCAAATCTCCAAGGGCGAAGGGCTCACGCCGACTCCGCCTGCCGGCCCGCCGCCTCCGGCTCCGCCGCCCAAGGCCACTCGGCACGCGGTCGACACCGTGCAGGACGAGTTCCCCGATGAGCAAGCATCTTATGTTGTCTTCACAAGCCAGCCTGAAGACCGGCGCAGCAAGCGCCGAGAGCAAAAAGAAGTTAATGTGGCCGCCGCCAGCCCAGCCGGCCACATGCACTGGTCAGAGAAATCCATCAGCTGGAGCCGGGCCGACCACCCAGAGGTGATGCCATCCCCCGGCTCCTACGCTTTGGTCCTGGAGGCCACCCTTGCAACGGATACGCGCGCCGCATGTTTCTCCCGCATGCTGATCGACGGTGGAAGCAGCATCAACATCCTATACCGCGACACCATGGAGAAGCTGGGTGTCAAGGCAAAGCAGCTTGCGCCAACTCGAACGGTGTTCCACGGCATCGTACCCGGTTTGTCCTGTGCCCCCATCGGCAAGATCAAGATCGATGTCCTCTTTGGGGGCAAGGATCATTTCCGCCGGGAAGCAATCTGGTTCGAGGTGGTGGACCTAGAGAGCCCTTACCATGCCTTGCTTGGCCGACCCGCCTTGGCCAAGTTCATGGCGGTCCCCCACTACGCTTACCTCAAGATGAAGATACCAAGCTCCAAGGGTGTCATCACCATCGCCGGCGACTACAAGAAATCCACCGACTGCGCCGCGGCCAGCAGCCGGCTGGCCGAATCCCTCATGATTGCCGAGGAGAAGAAGACGCTGAACAGGGTCGTGGCCCTGGCCAGCAAGCAGCTAAACCAACCCGCCGACTCTAGGGAGTATGATGCCCAAGGATCTTTCCAGCCGGCCAAGGAGACCAAGAAGATACAACTCGACCCCGAGCACCCCGAGAAGTTCGCCGTCATTGGGGCGAGCCTAGACAGCAAATAGGAAGGCGAGCTCGTCGATTTCCTCCATGAGAATTGGGATATCTTTGCATGGTCCCCCAAGGACATGCCGGGTGTTCCGAAGGATTTTGCCGAGCACAAATTACATGTGCGGGAGGATGCTAAACCAGTCAAGCAGCCCCTCTGCCAACTGTCAGAGGAGAAGAGAAGGATCGTAGGGGAGGAGATAGCCCGGCTTCTCGCAGCCGGCTTCATCATGGAAGTTTTCTTCCCCGAGTGGCTCGTGAACCCGGTTCTCGTGCTGAAAAAGAATAACAAGTGGCGCATGTGTATAGATTACACAAGCCTCAACAAAGCCTGCCCAAAAGATCCCTTCGCTCTGCCCAGGATTGATCAAGTGATAGACTCCACAGCCGGATGCGAGCTGTTGAGCTTTTTGGATGCCTATTCGGGATACCACTAGATAAAGCTGAACCCGGATGACCAACTGAAGACCGCCTTCATCACGCCGTTTGGAGCCTTCTGCTACCTGACTATGATGTTCGGCTTGAGGAATGCCGGCGCCACTTTTCAGCGTTGCATGCAGAAGTGCCTCCTCACGCAGCTCGGCAAGAACGCCCACGTCTTCGTGGATGATGTTGTGGTGAAGACGGAGAAGCGTGGCACTCTGCTGGAAGACTTGAAGGAGACATTCGAGAACCTGCGCCGGTTCCAGATCAAGCTCAACCCAGAGAAATGCGTGTTCGGAGTGCCAGCCGGCCAGCTCCTAGGCTTTCTGGTCTCCGAACGTGGCATAGAGTGCAACCCTGTGAAGATCAAGGCCATCGAGAGGATGGTGGTCCCAACCAAGCTCAGAGAGATTCAGAAGTTCACCGGGTGCCTGGCCTCTCTGAACCGCTTCATCAGCCGGCTTGGAGAAAAAGCTCTCCCTCTCTACCGCCTCATGAAGAAGAGCACTCACTTTGAGTGGAATGACCAGGCCGACCAAGCTTTCCACGAGCTGAAGAAGATGCTGTCCATGCCGCCTGTCTTGGCGGCACCGACTGAGAAGGAGCCCATGCTCCTCTATATTGCCGCCACTAGCCGGGTGGTCAGCACCGTCATTGTGGTCGAACGCCCTGAAGAAGGCCGAGCCCAGCCGGTCCAGAGGCCGGTTTATTACCTGAGTGAGGTGTTGTCCGCCACGAAACAAAATTACCCGCACTACCAGAAGATGTGCTACGGCGTGTACTTCGCCGCCAAGAAGCTGAAGCCGTACTTTCACGAACATCCCATCACGGTCGTATGCACTGCCCCGCTGGCCGAGATCATAGGCAGCCGGGATGCATCCGGCCGGGTGGCTAAATGGGCCATCGAGCTGGCCCCCTACACGATCTTCTACCAGCCCGGCACCGCCATCAAGTCGCAGGCACTGGCTGACTTCCTCGTCGACTAGGCCGAGACCCGATACTTACCGCCAGCGCCCGACTCCACCCATTGGCGCATGCACTTTAACGGATCAAAGATGCGCACCGGCTTGGGAGCCGGCGTCGTCCTTACCTCTCCTAAGGGCGACAAGCTCAGATACACGCTGCAGATCCACTTCGCCGCCTCCAACAACGTAGCCGAGTACGAGGCGCTCATACACGGGCTCCAGCTTGCCAAGGAACTTGGCATCCGCCGGATCCTGTGCTATGGCGACTCGGATTTGGTGGTGCAGCAATCTTCTGGCGACTGGGACGCCAAGGACACAAACATGGCGAGCTACCGCTCCCTAGTGCAGCAAATCAGCGGATACTTCGACGGATGTGAATTCCTTCATGTGCCGCGAGCCGACAACGAGCCAGCAGATGCTCTGGCCCGAATAGGCTCCACGCGGCAAGCAATACCAACCGGCGTCGCCCTACAGCGCCTCCTCAAGCCATCGATCAAGCCGTCTCCAGAATCCGACTCCATCTTCGTGCCGCCTAACCCCGATAGGGCCGGGTCCGGCTCGAAGAATCAAGCAGCCGGCCCGGGGACTTCAATATTAGGCTCGGGGACTGCAGTACCCGGCTCGGGGACTACCGCACCCGGCTCTGGGACTGCGGTAGCCGGCTCGGGGACTGCGGTAGCCGGCCCAGGGACTTCTTCAGCACAGCAAGCGGCGGCCGACTCCAGCACTGCATTACCCAGCCCGCCCACCCTGGTGGCTGTGGCCACATTGGTAGTAGAGGAAGTCGCCGCTCCATCATGGGCCCAAACCATCCGCAACTTTTTGGTGAACCAAGATCTACCGGCTGACAAAAACGAAGCAAGACAAGTCCAGCGCCGAGATGGAGCATACACAATCGTCAACAGAGAGCTTGTCAAGCGCAGCACCACCGGAGTCTTGCAGTGATGCGTCGAGCAGGAGAAAGGCATCGCGATCCTCAGGGATATACACCAAGGAGAGTGCGGCCACCACGCCGCATCAAGATCACTTGTCGCCAAAGCCTTCCGCCACGGTTTCTTCTGGCCAACTGCTTTGGACGACGCTAAAGAGCTAGTCAAACACTGCAAAGGCTGCCAGCTTTTCAGCTCCCAGCAACACATGCCGGCTTCGGCACTCAAGACCATTCCCATCACCTGGCCCTTTGCCGTCTGGGGGTTGGATATGGTGGGCCCATTCAAGACGGCGCGCGGCGGCATGACACATTTGCTCGTCGCCATCGACAAATTCACCAAGTGGATCGAGGCGAAGCCGATCAAGAAGCTGAATGGGCCGGCTGCAGTGACTTTCATTGCAGATATAACAACCCGGTACGGCATACTGCACAGCATCATCACCGACAACGGCACGAATTTTGCCAAAGGTGCTTTGGCACGGTTCTGCGCTGTGCAAGGTATCCGGCTGGACCTTGCGTCAGTCGCCCACCCGCAGTCAAACGGCCAAGTGGAGCGAGCAAATGGCCTCATCCTGTCCGGCATCAAGCCTCGACTGGTCATACCTCTGGAGCGTTCAGCCGGTTGTTGGCTCGATGAGCTGCCGGCTGTCCTATGGAGTCTGCGTACTACCCCCAACAGATCAACCGGCTTCACTCCCTTCTTCCTTGTATATGGTGCCGAGGCAGTCATCCCAACAGATATCGAGTTCGACTCGCCTCGGGTAACCATGTACACGGAAGCGGAAGCCAAAGAAGCAAGAGAAGACAGCGTCGACCTGCTGGAAGAAGGCCGGCTGTTAGCCCTCAGCCGGTCTGCCATCTACCAGTAGGGTTTGCGCCGTTACCACAGCTGGAGGGTCCGACCAAGATCCTTCCAGGAGGGCGACCTTGTGCTCTGGCTGATCCAGCGAACAGCCAGCCAGCACAAGCTCGCAGCCCCCTGGGAAGGCCCCTTCATCGTCAGCAGAGCCTTAGGCAACGATGCCTACTACCTCATCGACGCGCAGAAGCCGAAGGCACGCAAGAGAGACGACTCCGGCAAGGAGTCGGAGCGACCATGGAACGCAAATCTTCTTCGGAAGTTTTACAGTTAAAATGCAGTATGTATTATGCCCACTTTTGTATTAAGTACGAAACAGTAGGCTCCCCGAGAAAGACTCGGGGACTGCCATCCTTTATTTTATGAATGAAAGTTATCATGCATATGATATCACCTGTTCATTTATTTTGTCCGACACCGGGTTCGACGAGTCGGCCCGGGGACTAGCCGACTGGAGTTATATTAGGAGCCCTACCCGCAGTCAGACAAGTAATGTGCCGACACCCAGGCTTGGCTCTTGCCAAAATCGCAGCTCGAAGAACCGACTGCCCGGCTAGCAAGAGTCACAAGCCGGAAAGGGTGCGCACACGAAAAATGGCTAGGGACTAACAAGCTTATATATAACAAAAACCGACTTGCTGCCTCCCGCCGACCGACTACCAGAGTAGCCGGCCGGCCGGCTCCCATTCAGTCTACTTCAAATCCAAGAAAGCTCGAGTACTTGCCTTCCCAAAGAGGGAAGGCGGCAATGGAAAAAGCCTAAGGACAAAAAAGCGCACTTGAATGGAAGCCAACACATGCATATATTAATATTTACACAAAGGACCTCCAGAGAGGTCGACATCCAACATTGTTCGATACACCCCCAGTGGGTGGAATTGTGGAAACTTAAAATTGTTCGAAAAAAGCAAAAGAAAAAACAATAGGAACGGCATATCAAGCCGGCGGGGCCGCTGACGAGCCGGGCTGGGCGGTGGAGGCGGTCGTGCCGGCTGGTGGAGCGGCCGGCTGGCCAACCTCGGCTTGATCATCGCCTCCGGCAGAGGGCGCGCTCCCACGTGGCTCGTTGCTGGAGGCACGGTCGGCTTGAGGACGGTCGGCCGTCTCACCAGTCGGCTCGGCGTCTTCGCCGTCTTCCTCCTCGTCGTCCTCGCCCTCGTCGCTGGAGGCGATCTCCTCGGCCGAGTCCTCGCCTTCCGCCGGGTTCAGCCCGAACCACTCCTCCGGCTGGGCGGCGCCATCATCATTGAGCTCCGGCGTGAAGATGCTGGTGTCAGTGCACTCGGCGATCGTCGAGGCGCGCTGCGCGATCGCCGGCCGCACCTCCTCCAGCTCCGCGTCGGCTTCCGACCGCCAAGTCCACATCTGGTCTAGGCTTAGCCCTGGATACCACGCG
Source organism: Triticum monococcum (assembly GCA_034509565.1). Taxonomy (NCBI): domain Eukaryota; kingdom Viridiplantae; phylum Streptophyta; class Magnoliopsida; order Poales; family Poaceae; genus Triticum; species Triticum monococcum. The sequence continues at coordinate 580,025,631 of CM067847.1, forward strand.
CGGACGAACTCCAGCGCACGCCCGGCTCCAAGACGGGCTGCGGACGCCTTCCAAGCCTCGAGGCGGCCGACTGCGACTTCTAGCCAGTCGGCAGTCCGGCTTGGGGTGCGAGGAATCGTCTGGCCGGGCCAGAGCGCAGCCAGCACCGTCGCCCCGCACGTTGGAGCCGGCGGAGCAGCCGATGGGCCGGCTGCAGTCGCGCTTGGATGGCGATAAGCTGCTCCAACAGCGTTCGATTCGCATCCGGCGGAATCACAACTCCGGCCTGACGGTGCGCCTCGCGATGAGCCTCGATGGCTTGGCCGGCAAGGACGGATTGGCCGGGAAGGTATTCTGCGCAAGACAGCAAGCACAAGTCAAAACAAAACCTCAGGCGGCCGGCAGATGGAGGAAGGGCAAGAAAGGCGGCCTACCATCGATAAGATCCTTGATCCGGCCGAAGCCTTCTTCTAGCGCCTGGCGCGTCTCGGCCCAGCTCGCCTCCCTGGTCTCGAACTCCGCCTTCAGGGCAGCCTCGCCGTCCTGCGCCTTTTGCAGGGCCGCCTTATGGCTTTCCTCCTGGTCGGCCAGTTTCTTGACCAGGCGGTCGTGCTCCTGAACCAAGTCAGCGTACTCGGCGTCCCTGGCACGAAGAGCGGCCTGCGCTTCGCCGAGTTCCCTCCGCAAGTCGGCGCTGGCCTCTGCGCGAGCAAAAGACAAACAGAAAAAGTCAGCAAGGGAAAAGTCGTCAAGGAAGATCCAACCCGACTGCGCTGCAGTCGGCCCGAATCTCGGGGACTACACCCAGTGGGTGCGCTGTCGCGCCCCCACAAGAAACAGATAAAGGCAATACACTTACGTCGGCTGCTGGCCAGGTCTTCGGTCCTCCGGCTCAGCTCCCGAGCCTGGGAGTTGAAGGCGGCAGCACGAGAATTGTGATAATCCTAAAGATCAGAAAAAACAGTTAAGATAGTCGTCGAGTAAGATCCGACCCGACTGCGCTGCAGTCGGCCCGGATCTCGGGGACTACACCCAGTGGGTGCGCTAGCGCGCCCCCACGGAAAAAATTCAGAGGACCAGAACGGTCAACAAGTAAAGACTTACCCGGATTGCAGACCGCGTCGACAGAAACTCCTAAGTGAATTGCCTCAGGAGGCCGGCCTGTGCCTGCAGCCGGCTCCGAATCCCTTGGGCCGCGACGTTCAGCTCGCCGCTTCCTCCGCTGGGAGTCCACCCGGACGTGGCGGAGCTGGCCACCTCCAAGGCGTCTGCCGTCTGGTCGGCACCCGCGGCTCGGCGCGTATCCGGCGGGGCCGTGCTCCCTCCGGCGTGCTGGCTCGCCGCCAGCTCGATCTCAAGACCGGCTCCGGCCTCGGGTGCGCCCCGGGCCGGCTCCTCCGGCACCGCTGATGACTGGCCGCTTTCGCCCGCTCCGGCTGGCGCTGCCGGCGGCGTCCTCTCCTCGAAGACCTCGAAGAGTTCGTCCCTCTGCACCGGCGGCTGATCGGGGGTGATCTCCTCTGCCGTGGGCAGAGGGATGTCCGGGTCCAAGGTGTGGAGGGGGATGGCGAGCAGCGAAGGCCGGCTACGCGCGCCCTCCGCCTCCGTCTCCGCGGCCGCCCGCTCCGATGGAGTCTCGGCCGCCGCGCTTGCTCGCCCCGTCGCCGTCCGGGCGGCCTCCCGCTCCACCGCCTCCCTCTCTTGACGCGCCTCGCGAGCGTTCCGCTCCGTGGCTTCTGCAAGATCGGCGCGGGGGTCCATGCGGCGGGGCCCTGAAGATCCAGCACCCGGCCCGACCACAGAGCCGCCTGGGCCTCGCTCGAGGGAGAGCGGCGCCCTGCTCAAGCAATCAGAGAAGAATTAAAACAAAGGAAGGCTACAAAATAACAAGCACGTAAGCGGCCAGAGGACTTACGCGGAAACTGATGGAGGTTTCTTCACCGCCTTCCGGAAGCGGGCCGCCTTCGCCGCTGCTTCGTCTTGCTTCGTGGCCGCGGCGGAGGCCCTCGTCTTCTTCGGCCGGCTTCCGAAGAGTGGAAGCGCGGCCCGGCGTTTCCCCTTTCCACCACTGGCAGCCGGCGCGGTGGACGAGCCCGTGCTGTGGCGGTCGGTTGCCGGCTGGTGGCGCGGGATTTCTTCGGCGTTGAAATCGTCCGGCCAGTCATCGAAACTGGCCGAGAGCCCCGTGCCTCCGGGCTCGGCGACGTCCCCCGTGGCGGCGTCCTCCATGGCGACTGCGGCCAGGTCCGGGTCGTCGAGGTCATCCACCGTGCGGTCCGGGGCATACTCGCGTTCGACTCCTGCCGCCCCGGCTGGCGGCGGGAGAAGAGGGTTCTGATAAAAGAGAAAAGAGAAGAGCCGCCTGGTCAAAGGCCGGCGGACTCAAGCCGGCTGACGACAGAAAGAAGGACTTACCACAGGCGGAGGATGGGTGCGGGAGTACGGCGCCTTGCCGAATTGCCAGTCGTCGGTGAGCTTCAGGTTGGCGATGTAGTTCACCATAAGTGCCACCTCGGCATGGGGCATCTCCCATGTGCTCAGCCGGCAAGGGTCGAACCGGCCGCTCATCTGGCACAGCATGTGGGGCCGGCTTTGAAGGGGAAGAATCCGGCGCTCGACGAAGGCGGCTACTAGGTCGGCTCCGCGCAGGCCTTCCGACTGGATCATCACCCGAAGCCGGGCGATGGAGGCGTTCCCAGCCGGAGACAAGGACTTAGACCGGAAGCCCCAAGACGGCCGCCTCCCAGCCGGCGGGCCGGCTACGTAAGCCGGCAGATTGACGTAGTCGCCGTGCGGGGCAACGTTCTTGACGTAGAAGTAAGATTTCTGCCAGAGTTTGACAGACTGGATTAGAGGAATGTGAGGGAAGGGGTTGTTGTCGCTTGCCCTCTTCATCGCGATGAAGGCCCCGCAGGGAGCCGGCACGCCGGCGGAGACGGTGCCGAGCTTGTTCTGGAAGAGCTCCGCCCAGAGCTCCAGCGTCGGCAGCACCCCCAAGAAACCTTCGTAGAGGGAAACGAAGGCCGACAGCTGCATCACCACGTTGGGCGTGAGGTGATGCGGCTGGAGGTTGTAGAAGTCGAGGAAGGATCGCATGAAGCCGCTCGCCGGGAAGCCGAAGCCACACAAGAAGTGCGTGCGGAAGACGACGCGGTCGCCTTCCTCCGGCGCCGGCGAGATCTCCGTCTCCGGCGCCAGGCGAACCTGCACGAGGTTGGCGGCGGGCAGGCGCCGGGTCTGGCGAAGAAATTCGATGTGGTCCTCGTGGACGTTGGACCCGTCCCACGAGCTTGACAGCGCCAGGGACATGGCGGCGTGGGCGGGCTGCGGCGCGAGACTGTGTCGGGCGCGAGGAAGAAGAAAGGGAAGAAGAAGAGCAAGGAGGGACGGGGAGCGGGGGAGCGAACGAGCCTTTGTATCTCCCCCTCCCCCTCCTACTTGTAGGCTCGTGCGCCCGAGCCGAGGAGGCGCGGCGTGGGGGATCGTGGGGATCTATCGTGCCCATCTACCCCACGCCCGCGTTAATTACGCGCCTTGATGACACGGAGAAACGGCCGCGGGGAGGCGAGCAATCCCCTCGGGCCACAGAAGATCTGCGCCCGGGCCGAGGCCAGGGAGTGGCGGGCCCGGGCCTGCGGCGGCGTCCCGTCGCGCGCGTGCGACGGCAGGACTTCTCCGCCACGTGGCCTATCGTGGGGCCCGCAGCCAGCCCGCGGGTCAACCACGGTCACCTTAATAAACAAGAAAGTTCTCCGAAGTCGGCCTGCGACTGCAAGGTCGGCCCCTCAGGGTATGAAGCCGGCCAAGCTTCCCGTCCTTCCGTCCGCCGTGAAGCTCGCCCGGCTTCGGGGACTACTGTCGGGGTAAATAGCCATGGGTAGCCCAGCCGGCTTCCCGTGGCCCCTCAGAAAAAATTATGAGCCCGTCCGGCTCTTAAGAAGACTCAAGACCTGGGCCGCCTCCCCCCTAGCCGACTACCTTCCTAGCCGGCTTCGGGGGCGGCCCGCCCTTTACCCTCATGAAGAAAGCTGTGGAGGGCCGGCTACGGTAGGGCCGGCTACGGATCGGCCGGCTACGAGAGGCTGGCTACGAGAGGCCGGCTACAATAAGGCCGGCTACAGCCTGGCCGGCTCCCATAAAGCAGTCAAAGCCGTACCTGCAGTGTACGCGTCCACTCTGCGATGATGAAGCGGGGCGTGGCTACAGTGGAGCCTGCCACCCCCAAAACCCGGAGCACGCCTGGTACAGCGCGCCATGCAGGCAGCCACGGCCCGCGCGGCGCGGCACTGTAGCCACGGCGGCTCTGACGCCGTCCACGACGGGCCGCCAGCGTGGCCCCCGAGGCGGTGGGCCCCTTCGGGGCAGAGAGATGCCGAAGGCGGCCGCACCTCCTCTCAGGCCGGCAAGATAGAGGGCCGGCTTCCCATAGCCGGCCTGCCACCCTCCTCGAAGGAGACGTCCATTAAGGAGACAAGATGCGGCGGGGCTACAGTAATCGCCCGCCAAGGCGGCGTTACTGTAGCCACGCTTACCCCGACCAAGCCTGCGTCAGCAACACGGAGTAACAGTAACCGGCCACCGACCAGGCCCTGGCCGGTGGGGCCGGCCTGTCGACCAAGGAGCCGGCAGCCGGCGGGCCCCAGAAGCCGGCGCAGAAGCCGGCGAGCATAGTCACAGACAGCTGGGCCCCGCGCCCAGTCAGATTACCATTGTACCCCTGGGGGGTAGGCCTATATAAACCCCCCGGTGCACCCATGCAAAGGGTTGGACTCTCATTCTAGACCTAGACACCATACAAGGAGAGGAAGCAAGCTGAGCTGAGCCCTTCTTCCTCCTTCCACCCAAACAGCTCAAGGAGCATTGTAGCTACTTATTCACTTAGTAACCATGTGGAGACCCCGCAGAGCAGCAGTGGGGGTGTTATCTCCCCGGAGAGCCCTGAAGCTGGGTAAGATTCGCCGGCAAGCATGTCTTCGCCTCATCCCGTTTCCAGGCACCGGCGATGTTTTATTGGCCCCCACAATGATAAGCCACCCGTTGGCATATGTCGCTCCTACTACCCGACACCTATCCATGTGATGAAGGGGTGCAAGCTGGGCCGTATACCCAGTCCTCTCACCTAAGACTAACATCTAAAGCTGGAAGCCCCGACCGAGCCACATACCGGGTCCGGGGCACAATCCAGTCCGACGCACTCAGATGTGTCGTCGCCACCATCTTCCACTTGTCCATCTTCAGAGCAGACTGAGGTACCAACCTTGGCAGGTTCCTCCGCCATCGACGCCACCATGACGCCAAATGATGACCACCACCTATGCCAGTCCATCTCCAAGCTGAAGGAACGCTGCCACAAGATGAAGACCGGTGGTAGAATAGATGAAACGTTGCACACATTGCCGCCGCCAAACACCTCACACGCACTGCAAAACGCCCACCGTGCTTTCGGTAACCCGAGGCGACACCTTCAAGAAGGAGCACGACGAGGGTACGATGCCGTCGCCCACAAGGGGAACTAGAGCTTTTGCCCAAAAGGAGAGCATAGTGAAAGATGGGAGAGGAACTCGGCAAGGCCTCCAAGAAGGGAACCGACGCCCAGCAAAGGCGCCGCCATTGTCGTGGCCTCCACCAACGGCCAAGGGTTTCCCCCGGTCCCGCCCCCATCCCATCCCCTCGGCCAAAGACCTGTCCAGAGGAGCGCACGCAGCCGAAGAAGGCGTTCGACTTCATCGAAGCAGGCACGCCGGGTGACGAGCCACCCCGACCCACTGTAGTAGACGTCCACCGAGACCTTGCTGCCCGCGCGGCCGAAGTCGCGGACCACCAGCACCCACGGCCATCGCCCATAGAGGCAACGCCATCCACACCACCCGAGGCCGCTGCCCCGGCATCCACCCACCGCACACATCCCGCCGAACCATGGAGAAAGACCCATACCGCCGCCACCAGGGAGCACCACACCGCGACCCAAGCAGGGTAGCACGAGGTAGGGCCACGCTGACCAGATCCGGGAAGATCCGGCGAACCCCGGCTCAACAGCCACCAGATCGGAGGAGCGCCCCGATCCAGGGCCGAGCCGGCCTGATATGATGGGCAGCGCCGTCAACGCCGGCGACCGCCGCAGAGAGCCGGCAGGAAGCGGGCGGCGGCGTCTTCTGATGCGGGGAGGGGGGTCTCCAGAGGCCGAGGCGGGCGTGCGGGGAAGCCCCGCCGCCGCATACCGCCATGCGGGCAAGCCCGGCGACGGCTGCCGGTGGCGGGGGGGAGGAGGAGGGGCAGTGGGAACCGGTGGGCGACTAGGGTTGCGCCCCCGAGTCACCCGAGAGCGGACGACGCGGGGGGACGCGTATATCCGGGGGTTCCAATATATCAATCTTTACGCCTCGACCATTTCGAGACTCCTCGTCATGTCCCCGATCTCATCCGGGACTCCGAACTACCTTCGGTACATCAAAACTCATAAACTCATAATATAATTGTCATCGAACATTAAGCATGCGGACCCTACGGGTTCGAGAACTATGTTGACATGATCGAGACACGTCTCTGGTCAATAACCAATAGCGGAACCTGGATGCTCATATTGGCTCCTACATATTCTACGAAGATCTTTATCGGTCAAACCGCATAACAACATACGTTGTTCCTTTTTTCATCGGTATGTTACTTGCCCAAGATTCGATCGTCGGTATCTCAATACCTAGTTCAATCTCGTTACCGGCAAGTCTCTTTACTCATTCCGTAACACATCATCCCGCAACTAACTCATTAGTTGCAATGCTTGCAAGGCTTAAGTGATGTGTATTACCGAGTGGGCCCAAAGATACCTCTCCGACAATCGGAGTGACAAATCCTAATCTCAAAATATGCCAACCCAACAAGTACCTTCGGAGACACATGTAGAGCACCTTTAGAATCACCCAGTTACGTTGTGACGTTTGGTAGCACACAAAGTGTTCCTCCGATAAACGGGAGTTGCATAATCTCATAGTCATAGGAACATGTATAAGTCATGAAAAAAGCAATAGCAACAAACTAAATGATCAAGTGCTAAGCTAACGGAATGGGTCAAGTCAATCACATCATTCTCCTAATGATGTGATCCCATTAATCAAATGACAACTCTTTATCTATGGCTAAGAAACATAACCATCTTTGATCAACGAGCTAGTCAAGTAGAGGCATACTAGTGACACTCTGTTTGTCTATGTATTCACACATGTATCATGTTTCCGGTTAATACAATTCTAGCATGAATAATAAACATTTATCATGATATAAGGAAATAAATAATAATTTTATTATTGCATCTAGGGCATATTTCCTTCAGTCTCCCACTTGCACTAGAGTCAGTAATCTAGTTCACATCGCCATGTGATTTAACACCAATAGTTCACATCACCATGTGATTAATACCCATAGTTCACATCATCATGTGACCAACACCCAAAGGGTTTACTATAGTCAATAATCTAGTTCACATCGCGATGTGATTAACACCCAAAGAGTACTAAGGTGTGATCATGTTTTGCTTGTGAGAGAAGTTTAGTCTACGGGTCTGCCACATTCAGATCCATATGTATTTTGCAAATTTCTATGACAACAATGCTCTACACGGAGCTACTCTAGCTAATTGCTCCCACTTTCAAAATGTATCCAGATTGAGACTTAGAGTCATCTAGATCAGTGTCAAAATTTGCATCAACGTAACCCTTTACGATGAACCTTTTGTCACCTCCATAATCGAGAAACATATCCTTATTCCACTAAGGATAATTTTGACCAGTGTCCAGTGATCTACTCCTAGATCACTATTGAACCCCCTTGCCAAACTTAGGGTAGGGTATACAATAGGTCTGGTACATATACTACAAGAAATATGTCAACTTATGAGCTTCTGTTAGTGACCCTCGAAGAATTGGTCATAAATTTATGACCATTTTAGACCAATTGGTCAAAAGCTGTTCAGGGGGCTCCAAACCCTAAACCATTGCGACCATTTTGGTCAGAAAGGTCGTAATTTCCTTACATGAAATGGTCACAAAGCAAACAGTGCTAGTCCGCTGCCTTATTTCTAGTTGTTAATGACCAATATAGATGGTCATAGGCTTGTAGATTGTGGTGGGTTGTGATGACTAGGCGCCATCTCATCAGTTTTGCCTATGTGTCATGTCCATGTGGTAGTTTTTGCCCTAGGTTGTGAAGCAACCTATATTTCTATCATTCCCAAAATTCCCAAAAAAAATCTCATAAATTCTTTGGGGCATATCTTCATCAAATATGTAAAAATCCTTCCTTTCCTAGTTCAAATCTAATTCAACAATATTCATTTTCCTATTCTGTTCACAACAAGACTTTATGAAGGAAGTGCTATTTATATATTCTTGATTGCCCTCGGAATTTTTGGGCAATCTTTCCTATCCAAATCATTACCGCATGACAAAATTCAGCTCCATTTGCCTAGCAAATATTCCTTGGCAAATTTCCAAAGTTTTTGTCCACCTAGAAGCATTGTGAAGGAAGTACCTTTTTTATATCTCTAAACGACATGAAATTTATACAATTTCTTCATATGCCCAAATTATCACCCTCCTATAAATTGCAGCTCAGTCAAATCATCTATGTGAGCCCAGGTTCAATTTATATTTTATGGCCAAATTGGCACGTTGCAAAGCAAGTGTTATATAGACCCCTCCTATTACCCTCAAACTTTTCGGGCACTCTTCCATACCCAAATCATTGCCACATGATAATATTCAGCTCAATTTTCCTAGTAAATCTTTCTCGGGAAATTTCCAAAGTTTCTACCTCGAGAGAAGCTTTGTGAAGTACTAGCTAGGCTTACCCAAATGATCTGAAAATTTACCAGCGCATGACCATACCTAAGTAACTTACCTACACCAATTTTGAGCTCATTTCATTCATCCAATCTCTCTCACTAGTTTTCCCAAGTTTCTGTCCATAGAAGAGCATTGTGAAGGAAGTACTATTTTGGCCTGCCCAAATGGTATCAATTTTCTACAATGCTTTCCTATGCCCAAATAACCATCCCCCACAAAATTTCAGCTCAATCCATTCATTATTTTGAGCCCAGCTTCAACATCCGTAGTTATGTCCAGCATGGTACTTTGCAAAGCAAGTACCACCTAGGATCCTCCTTTTGAGCTAAAAATTTGTGAAGACACTCTCCTTAGTAGATGATCATCCTCAGCCAAAACTCACGCCAATTGGCCATGTGTATTTCCTGTACCACTAATCAAACACTTGGCTGCTAATTCATGTTTGAGCATCGATCGGTCTCCTCGTGAGAATCTTATGTTGTAATTTTCTTCCTAGCACCTACCTGGGGAGTGCCCAACCCACTAGACATGCTTAGGCCGCCCAGAACACATGGCAACATTACGGTCACGCGGTGACCACGCGACGGGCATGCGAGTTTACGCGCTCTAGAGTTGGGGCCCTCGGCCACCGCCCAAACCTCGACGTATCGCCACCAAACCATGTATTTATGATTAAATAGGTCCTTATGTACCTATAAATGATTTTTGGAAAAATAAATAGCAAACTATGAGGCTGCTGCAGTTCAAATTTGACCCGCTTCCAACTGAATCGGCGGAAATTTGTCTTTTTCACGAGAGGTGGATCAAAAAAATTTACACCCAACCATTTTGTCAATTGTGCATTAAATATGGCCTAGTATTTTATAAAATTTATTAGGTCCAATTTTGCAACAATTATTTGGTAGTTCCTTCACAAAAAAAACCTCCTTTCGGGCACTCGAAAAATGGAAAATGGTTTTTTCGTCCAATGAAAATGAAAACGTCCTTAGGCAACATTGTTTACCATTCCAATATGCACCCTTGTGCACAATATGAGATCATTTGAACAAACTATGCCATGAATGTGGCCATAAGATTGATCATTTGGCTTGAAAGTCATGAATCTTCACACTTGATAGCTCATTTCTGAGAACACTTTTTTAAAATAATTATCGTATTACAAGTTTATTATTTTTCCCGGAAACTTGTTCACATATAATGACACAATGTGAAGGTTTTACAATTTTTTGATTTTTTTTGAAATTTTTATGCCCGTTTCAAAATTTGGTCAAAAAGGCGGGCTTGACCGTTCCTAGCTAGTGGTTGAATATTGGAATTTTTTTGCTGTTTCTCTGATTAAATAGATACTTATGTACCAAGAAATGATTTTTGGAAAAAATAAATAGCAAACTATGAGGCAGCTGCAGTTCAAATTTGACCTGCTTCCACCTGAATCGGCGGGAATTTGTCTTTTTCACCAGAGATGGATCAAAACTTTTGACACCCAACCATTTTGTCAATTGTGCATTAAATATGTCCTAGTATTTTAGAAAAATGATTTGGTATAATTTTGCAACAAATATATGGTAAGTCCTTCACAAAAAAACCTCATTTCGGGCACTCGAAAAATGGAAAATGAATTTTCCGTGCAAAGAAAATGAAAACTCCCTTTGGCAACATTGTTTGGAATTCCAAGATGCACCCTTGTGCACAATATAAGATCATCTGAATAAACTATGCCATGAATGTGGCCATAAGATTGATCGTTTGGGTTGAAATACATGAATCTTCACACATGATAGCTCATTTCTGAGAACACTTTTTTAAAATAATTACCGTATTACAAGTTTATAATTTTATAATTTTTCTTGGAAACTTGGTCACATATAATGACACAATGCGAAGGTTTTCCAAATTTTTGATTTTTTTTTGAATTTTTTATGCCCGTTTCAAAATGCGGTCAAAACGGCGGGCTTGACCGTTCCTAGCTAGTGGTTGAATATTGGAATTTTTTTGGTGTTTCTCTGATTAAATAGATACTTATGTACCTAGAAATGATTTTTGTAAAAAATAAAGAGCAAACTATGAGGCAGCTACAGTTCAAATTTGACACGTTTCCAACTAAATCGCCAGGAATTTGTCTTTTTCGCCAAAGGTGGATCAAAACTTTTGACACCCAACCATTTGGTCAATTGTGCATTAAATATGGCCTAGTAATTTAGAAAATTGATTTGGTACAATTTTGCAACAAATATATGGTAGGTCCTTCACAAAAAAACCTCATTTCGGGCACTCAAAAAATATAAAATGAATTTCCCGTGCAAAGAAAATGAAAACTCCCTTTGGCAACATTGTTTGGAATTCCAAGATGCACCCTTGTGCACAATATGAGATCATTTGAACAAACTATGCCATGAATGTGGCCATAAGATTGATCGTTTGGGTTGAAATACATGAATCTCCACACATGATAGCTCATTTCTGAGAAGACTTTTTTAAAATAATTACCGTATTACAAGTTTATTATTTTTCCCGGAAACTTGGTCACATATAATGACACAATGCGAAGGTTTTCCAATTTTTTGATTTTTTTTGAATTTTTTATGCCCGTTTCAAAATGCGGTCAAAACGGCGGGCTTGACCATTCCTAGCTAGTGGTTGAATCTTGGAATTTTTTTGGTGTTTCTCTGATTAAATAGATACTTATGTACCTAGAAATGATTTTTGGAAAAAATAAAGAGCAAACTATGGGGCAGCTAAAGTTCAAATTTGACCCGTTTCCAACTGAATCGGCGGAAATTTGTCTTTTTCACCAGAGGTGGATCAAAACTTTTGACACCCAACCATTTGGTCAATTGAGCATTAAATACGGCCTAGTATTTTAGAAAATTGATTTGGTATAATTTTGCAACAAATATATAGTATGTCCTTCACAAAAAAACACATTTTGGACACTTTAAAAATGGAAAATGATTTAAAAAAACTAATTTCTCCTAACTCTTTTAAAAGATATTTGCCTTATTTCGGATTGTCATTATTCCCGAAAACTAAGGTCAAATTTGATGAAACATGAGAAGATATTTTATTTTTATTTTTATTTTTTAGATCATAAAATAGCCAATATGATTTAGCACCTTACTTTTAGTCGATTACGACCAATTTAGATGGTCAAAAAATGTAGTACTGGTATACTGCGTTCTGATTGGTCCAGGAGCATCTCACGCGGATCGTGCCTAATCACCGTCGGATGCTCTTGGATCCAACGGCCCGCCTGTCTCACCCACGTCGCCCAACCCACAACCCGCACTCCCTCCCACGCACCCAACCGCACCCAACCCCTCGTGCCCACTCGCCTCTCTCTCTCTCGAACCCTAGCAGTCCACTCCTCCCTGGCCGCCGCCACCTCCGGCGCCCTTTGTCCGGCGAGATCCATATGGATCGATCCCCTCCAATCCGCACCACCTCTGGCGCCCTCTGTCCGGCAAGATTCATATGGATCGATCCCCTCCAACCCTCCAACCCATGACTCCTCCTCCTCTCCTCCTCTCTGGATTTCTGGATTGACCCAACCGCTTCTCCCCCAATCCCGGCCTCCTCCATGCCGAGCGGAGCCCAGATCCGCAACCGCATCAGCGTGGCACCCGTCGACCGCGTGGCTGCGGCCCTGGTGGCGCGATGGTAGCGTCGGCCCTGGCGGCATTGGAGGCGGCGAGCCAGTCCCTGAGAAACCGCGAGGTCCTCGGCGCCGTGGGCACCACCGCGGCGGCGCTAAGCACCACCGATGCCGATGGGGTCCAACGAGGCAGACAAGCCGTTGCGGCGGATCGGTGCGTCGTTCGAGCAGCTCACGGCCATTGGATGAAGGCTCGAGCCGCAGGGCGGAGGAGGAGGGGAGCCGGCGCCGACAAGGTCGACGCGCTCAAGCGCCTCCTCGCCCTAATCGCCCAGGGCGTCGATGTCGCCCACCTCTTCCCCCAGGCCCCCTTCGCCTCCTCGCACCCACGGTACGCACGCACGCTCTCCCTTGCACTGACCGATCCTTCGTTGGCTCGGGCTTTGAATCGATTTGGTTTGGTGGCGCTTGACTCATCGTCCGGTGCGGGTGTCGCTGTCGCTAGGTCCACGGCGAGGCTCCGAGGAGGTTCTGGATCGAGGACGACGCCTGTAAAGACGGGGCACCGTTCCAGATCATCGGCGGCGACATGCACTACTTCTGCATTGTCCCCGGGGTGACTGAATCCCCCCTCCCCTCTTCCGGCTGATATTACTGTACATTTCACTGCAATCTGCTAGAGAGCCTGGAGTGGAGTGGTTAGTCAGTAAATTCGTGATGACAAATGAGGTTCAACTGATAGATTGGTGGTTTTGGCGCATTCTAGAGTATCAGTAATCATGAATTCAGTCAGTTCTATGCATATATTGTAGGTTTAGTTCTGACAGAAATTGAATTCTGTACATGCTCGTACAGAATTTTGGCGCATTTCAGAAATTCTGTACTAAGTAGGAGTACTAGTTTATTAATAGTTCTGTACAGTGTGTTCAATCTATCACAGACTGTATTCTGTACAGCTTATTAGATTATGGTGGGAGCTGCCACGGCTAGATTTACTTGCATTGTTTCTCCCGCCTGTGAGTTGCCAAGACAAATTGTTGAGCTAAGTGGGCAGGACATACGCCTTTTGACATTGAATCATGTTATTTGAACTTTGGGACATGGGAGCTTCATAGCAGATAGTTCAATTGAAATTGAAACGTTGAAAAAATCTGCTTAGTGTATCATCACTTTATTCTTCTGTGGTATTGTGATTTCACATTACACCTGGCATAACGTGATAGAGAGAGTTACAACAAAGTAACCTTAGTTCTTAGTGTGTGTTATTTCAATATAAGTAATCTTCTGTTCAACCAAGAACTGCTGTAGGTGCTACTACGAGTAGTGCTTGTAATTTTGTTTTGTTGTACCAATCGTTAATTAATTCCCTGGTTACTACTATGTAGGGGATGTTACTGTTCGGTCAAAAACCTGCATCGCAAGATATACTGCAGTGCATGTCCTTCTGGTACTATGGGATTTATTAGCTGTTTGGAGATGTACTCATATTGTGCCATGTATTTTATTAGCTATATGATTACACATGTTAGTTTTATTATGAAAGATAAATGGCATGTTCCTCATTCTCACCTTTGAGTAGTTGTGATATTGCATTAAAGAGTCATTTATCATTTGTTCTGTTAAAGTTGTCTACACTCTTACCAAGAGATGTTGTTTCTAATTATTCATACTTAAATGGCTTAAAGTTGTAGCAGCTGTGAATACTTAAATGTGAAACATTATGAGATCTAACGCCACTTTGAGCTGGTGTAGGCTTGTTTTGAGCTGCTGCCACTTTGAGCTGCTGCAACTGCTCTTAGTTTAATAATTTTAACTCTTCTGGCATTTGCAAGTATGCACAGTGTATTAGTGTATCATCATCTGTGTTGTTTCATTTATATATGGTGCTGATGGTCTTGCTCACCCTGTGTCTACCTACTACCTGCAGATCAACGAGTCTCTGGCTCGTGACCTGATGGAGAGGGGATTCATCACTCGTTCTCATCACTCATCAGGATGGTGTCAATATTGTGGGAACTGTTCTAGTGCCTGATCTGTATCCCAATTCAGGCTCCAAATGCGCCCCATTTACTTCACCCCTAGAATATCTCTTTGCTTCCTTTGTGGAATAGTAACATATGAATTGTCATACCTGCTTAAATCTTAGTCGCTACATGCTAGTAGGAGATTATTTTCCAATTCTATCTTCTGCGATTAAAACAAATCCACAACAGAGTTGCAGCAAACAGATGTTACCAGTTCTATCTTCTGTATCAAAACAAATCCACAACAATTTTCCAATGACAGTAGTAGCAAACTGATTTTTATCAATATTGTGCAAATTGCTTTGAAGTAGAAGTTGCTTTTCCTCTTCCTGAAGTTAGTTGTGCATTTATAAACCTATTTGAACTTTTCTAGTTCTTCAATGTATCCATCCATAAATGTTTTATATAGATTGTTTTGGAATGTATTTTTTTTTGTTAGCTTATGTCGTGCATCACAAATGGTATCAAGTTCCAGTTTTAGTTTTGTTGTTGTTAACCTCTACAATCCTTGTCTATAATCCTTATCAACATATAATTAAGTATATGAATGAATCCTTTTGAGTATCTGAAACTAGATGTTTTGTTTCTCATAGTAATTAAAAGGAGTGGCCAGTTTCTCATCACACACTGTTATTATCACTTCATGGCTTGATCTGTTGTGTAAGGCTGTTGTAGGTGCTGAACTGTGATCATTTTTATGGCTCACATGCATGCTACGTGTTTGCTGACTTGGCATGACGTGCACAGAAACTTCAGGGCATTCATACTGAATAGCACTTCTTAATTTTCATGCAGACTTGCTCTAGCTCTTCTTAATTTTCATGCATGTTTCTTTCCGGACTTAAATCTTACTAAATAGCACCCCATCACTTGGTGCTGTTGTTATTCATCCTATATCCTCGTTGTTCTGTTTTCTTGTTGGTAGATATTTTGCCTAAATTCAAGACGAAAGAAGATGTTCAAAGAAGCGCCAAGACATTTTTGTAGACCAAGTTAGCTAATAATAGCTGGGTTTTTTGGGCATTGTGAACTCCAGAATTTCTTGTATCTTCTTTGTTTTTGAATGAAATGTTGTATGTTTTAGAATTACAATTCCTGTTTCATATGAAATAGTAATTATGTATGTGATTTGAAAATGTGTGCAATGAAAACATGACTCATGCGACCCACTTATCAAAATAATTTGAGCACATTTGAAATTTCTGACGTGTGGGACCAGTGTATGATATTATGATATTTGGGACAAATGTAAAATAGTGGAAAATAAAATAGCAAAAAGTAATAGATCATAGGCTGTAAAAGGCCGCATCTAGAAATAAAAAGGCCAAATTGTTGGGCCAGGCCCATGTAGCTAGAGAAAATTAATAGAGAAAATATACAGTAAAAAGGCCGAATTGTTGGGCTAGGCCCATGTCGAAAATCGAATTGGACCGGGTTGAATCTTGTGCCACGTCAGATTGCCACGCTGGATGCCTATGTGGCCTGGGGAGGTTGCTAGTGACCAAAATGCCACAGTAGACGTATTTTGGTCATAAACGTCTACGGCCATTTCAGAAGAAAGGTCGCTATAGTCAGTTTACGACAGCCAGCTTTTGACCTTATGTTTTTTGTCACAAAAAGGTCACAAATGGAAATTTCTGACCTTTCAGTGACCAATAGTGGTGGTCACAAGTTGACATATTTCTTGTAGTGATAGCATGGCATACTTTATAGAACCTATGGCCAAGGCATAGGGAATGACTTTCATTCTCTTTCTATCTTCTGTCGTGGTCGGGCTTTGAGTCTTACTCAGTTTCACACCTTGTAAGACAAGCAAGAACTCTTTCTTTGACTGTTCCATTTTGAACTACTTCAAAATCTTGTCAAGGTATGTACTCATTGAAAAACTTATCAAGCGTCTTGATCTATCTCTATAGATCTTGATGCTCAATATGTAAGAAGCTTCACCGAGCTCTTTCTTTGAAAAACTCCTTTCAAACATTCCTTTATGCTTTGCAGAATAATTCTACATTATCTCTGATCAACAATATGTCATTCACATATACTTATCAGAAATGTTGTAGTGCTCCCACTCACTTTCTTGTAAATACAGGCTTCACCGCAAGTCTGTATAAAACTATATGCTTTGATCACACTATCAAAGCGTTTATTCCAACTCCGAGAAGCTTGCACCAGTCCATAAATGGATCGCTGGAGCTTGCACACTTTGTTAGCTCCCTTTGGATCGACAAAACCTTCCAGTTGCATCATATACAACTCTTCTTGCAAAAATCCATTCGGGAATGCAGTTTTGACATACATTTGCCAAATTTCATAAAATGCGGCAATTTGCTAAGATGATTCGGACAGACTTAAGCATTGCTACGAGTGAGAAAATCTCATCATAGTCAACACCTTGAACTTGCCGAAAACCTTTTTTGCGAAAATTCTAGCTTTGTAGATAGTAACACGACTATCAACGTTCGTCTTCCTCTTGAAGATCCATTTAATCTCAATGGCTCGGCGATCATTGGGCAAGTCAATCAATGTCCATACTTTGTTCTCATACATGGATCTCATCTCGGATTTCATGGCCTCAAGCCATTTCGTGGAATCTGGGCTCATCATCGCTTCCTCATAGTTCATAGGTTCATCATGGTCAAGTAACATGACCTCCAGAACAGGATTACCGTACCACTCTGGTGCGGATATCACTCTGGTTTACCTACGAGGTTCGGTAGTAACTTGATCTGAAGTTACATGATCATCATCATTAGTTTCCTCACTAATTGATGTAGGAGTAACAGAAATAGATTTCTGTGATGATCTACTTTCCAATAAGGGAGCAGGTACAGTTACCTCATCAAGTTCTACTTTCCTCCTGCTCACTTCTTTCGAGAGAAACTCCTTCTCTAGAAAGCATCCATTCTCAGCAACAAATATCTTGCCTTCGGATCTGTGATAGAAGGTGTACCCAACAGTTACTTTTGGGTATCCTATGAAGATGCACTTCTCCGACTTGAGTTTGAGCTTATCAAGATGAAACTTTTTCACATAAGCATTGCAACCCCAAACTTTAAGAAACGACAGCTTAGGTTTCTTAATAAACCACAGTTCATATGGTGTCATCTCAACGGATTTAGATGTGAATGCAGCTGTCTCTAATGCATAACCCCAAAATGATAGTGGTAAACCAGTAAGAGACATCATAGATCGCACCATATCTAGTAAAGTACGATTACGACGTTCGGACACACCATTACGCTGTGGTGTTCCAGGTGGCATGAGTTTGTGAAACTATTCCACATTGTTTTAATTGAAGACCAAACGCGTAACTCAAATATTCGCCTCTGCGATCAGATCGTAGAAACTTTATTTTCTTGTTACGATGATTTTCCACTTCACTCTGAAATTCTTTCAACTCATCAAGTAGATATACCCATATCTGCTCAAATCATCTCTGAAGGTCAGAAAATAACGATACCCGCCGCGAGCCTCAACACTCATTGGACTGCATACATCAGTATGTATTATTTCCAACAAGTTTTTTGCTTGCTCCATTGTTCCAAAGAACGGAGTCTTAGTCATCTTTCCCATGAGGCATGGTTCGCAAGCATCAAAATGATTCATAATCAAGTGATTCCAAAAGCCCATCAGGATGGAGTTTCTTCATGCGCTTTACACCAATATATGACCTAAACGGCAGTATCACAAATAAGTTGCACTATCATTATTAACTTTGCATCTTTTGGCTTCAATATCATGAATATGTGTATCACTAGGATCGAGATCCAACGAACCATTTTCATTGGGTGTATGAACATAGAAGGTTTTATTCATGTAAACAGAACAACAATTATTCTCTAACTTAAATGAATAACTGTTTTGCAATAAAGATGATCAAATCATATTCATGCTCAACGCAAACACCAAATAACATCTATATAAGTTTAACACTAATCCCGAAAGTATAGGGAGTGTGCGATGATGATCATATCAATCTTGGAACCACTTCCAACACACATCGTCACTTCACCCTTAACTAGTCTCTGTTCATTCTACAACTCCCGTTTCGAGTTACTACTCTTAGCAACTGAACCAGTATCAAATACCGAGGAGTTGCTATAAACACTAGTAAAGTACACATCAATAACATATATATCAAATATTGCATTGTTTACTTTGCCATCCTTCTTATCCGCCAAATACTTGGGGCAGTTCCGCTTCCAGTGACCAGTCCCTTTGCAGTAGAAGCACTTAGTCTCAGGCTTAGGTCCAGACTTGGGCTTCTTCACTTGAGCAGCAACTTGCTTGCCGTTCTTCTCGAAGTTCCGTTTCTTTCCTTTTTTCCCTTTTCTTGAAACTAGTGGTCTTGTTAATCATCAACACTTGATGCTCTTTCTTGATTTCTACCTTCATCGATTTCATCATCATGAAAAGCTCGGGAATCGTTTTCGTCATCCCTTGCATACTATAGTTCATCACGAAGTTCTACTAACTTGGTGATGGTGACTAGAGAATTCTATAAATCATTATTTTATCTAGAAGATTAACTCCCACTTGATTCAAGTGATTGTAGTACCCAGACAATCTGAACACATGCTCACTGCTTGATCTATTCTCCTCCATCCTTTAGCTATAGAACTTGTTGGAGACTTCATATCTCTCAACTAGGGTATTTGCTTGAAACATTAGCTTCAACTCCTGGAACATCTCATATGACCCATGGCGTTCAAAACGTCTTTGAAGTCCCGATTCTAAGCTGTTAAGCATGGTGCACTAAACTATCAAGTAGTCATCATACTGAGCTAGCCAAACGTTCATGACGTCTACATCTGCTCCTGCAATAGGTCTGTCACCTATCGGTGCATCAAGGACATAATTCTTCTGTGCAGCAATGAGGACAATCCTCAGATCACGGATCCAATCCGCATCATTGCTACTAACATTTTTCAACTTAGTTTTCTCTAGGAACATATCAAAAATAAAATAGAGGATCTAAACGCGAGCTATTGATCTACAACATAGATATGCTAATACTACCAGGACTAAGTTCATGATAAATTAAAGTTCAATTAATCATATTACTTAAGAACTCCCACTTAGATAGACATCACTCTAATCATCTAAGTGATCATGTGATCCAAATCAACTAAACCATAACCGATCATCACGTGAAATGGAGTAGTTTTCAATGGTGAACATCACTATGTTGATCATATCTACTATATGATTCACGCTCGACCTTTCGGTCTCAGTGTTCCGAGGCCATATCTGCATATGCTAGGCTAGTCAAGTTTAACCTGAGTATTCTGCGTGTGCAAAACTGGCTTGCACCCGTTGTAGATGGACGTAGAGCTTATCACACCTGATCATCACGTGGTCTCTGGGCACGACGAACTTTGGCAACGGTGCATACTCGGGGAGAACACTTTTATCTTGAAATTTAGTGGGAGATTATCTTATAATGCTACCATCGAACTTAGCAAAAATAAGATGTATAGAAGATAAACATCACATGCAATCATAATATGTGACATGATATGGCCATCATCATCTTGTGCTTTTGATCTCCATCTCCAAAGTATTGTCATGATCTCCATTGTTACCGGCATGACACTGTGATCTCCATCATCTTGATCTTTTATCAACGTGTCGTCACATGGTCGTCTCACCAGCTATTGCTTTTGCAACTATTGCTACCGCATAGCGATAAAGTAAAGCAATTACATAGCACTTGCATCTTATGCAAATAAAGAGACAACCATAAGGCTTCTGCCAATTGCCGATAACTTCAACAAAACATGATCATCTCATACAACAACTTATATCTCATCACGTCTTAACCATATCACATCACAACATTCCCTACAAAAACAAGTTAGACGTCCTCTACTTTGTTGTGGCAAGTTTTACGTGGCTGCTACGGGCTGAGCAAGAACTGTTCTTACCTACGCATCAAAACCACAACGATAATTCGTCAAGTTAGTGTTGTTTTAACCTTCTCAAGGAACGGGCGTAGCCATACTCGGTTCAACTAAAGTTGGAGAAACTGACACCCGCCAGCCACATGTGTGCAAAGCACGTCGGTAGAACCAATCTCGCGTAAGCGTACGCGTAATGTCGGTCCGTGCCACTTCATCCAACAATACCGCCGAACCAAAGTATGACATGCTGGTAAGCAGTATGACTTGCATCGCCCACAACTCACTTGTGTTCTACTCGTGCATATAACATCAACGCATAAAACCTGGCTCTGATACCACTGTTGGGGAACGTAGTAATTTGAAAAAAATTCCTACGCATACGCAAGATCATGGTGATGCATAGCAACGAGAGGGAGAGTGTTGTCCACGTACCCTTGTAGACCGAAAGCGGAAGCGTTAGCACAACACGGTTGATGTAGTCGTACGTCTTCACGATCTGACCGATCAAGTATCGAATGTACGGCACCTCTGAGTTCAGCACACGTTCAGCCCGATGACGGCCCTCGAACTCCGGTCCAGCCGAGTGTTGAGGGAGAGTTTGGTCAGCACGATGGCGTGGTGACGATGATGATGTTCTACTGACGCAGGGCTTCGCCTAAGCACCGCTACAGTATTATCGAGGTGGACTATGGTGGAGGGGGGCACCGCACACGACTAAAAGATCAAACGATCAATTGGTGTGTCTCCAAGGGGTGCATCCCTTCCCGTATATAAAGGAGTGGAGGAGGAGGAGAGGGCCGGCCCCTATGGTGCGCCTTGGAGGGGATTCCTCCCCTGTCCAAGTAGTAGGAGTAGGGGACAAGGAAGAGGAAGAGGGAAGAGAAGGAAGGAGGGGGCACCACCCCTCCCCCTAGTCCAATTTGGACTAGTCATTGGGGGGGCGCAGCATGCCTCTCTCTCTCTCCCCTAAAGCCCAATAGGGCCCATATACTTCTTCCCCCATATTCCCGTAACTCCCTGGTACTTCGAAAAATACCCAAATCACTCGGAACCTTTCTGATGTCCGAATATAGTCGTCCAATATATCGATCTTTATGTCTCGACCATTTTGAGACTCCTCGTCATGTCCCCGATCTCATCCTGGACTCCGAACTACCTTTGGTACATCAAAACTCATAAACTCATAATATAACCGTCATCGAACTTTAAGCGTGCGGACCCAACGGGTTCGAGAACTATGTAGACATGATCGAGATACGTCTCCGGTCAATAACCAATAGAGGAACCTGGATGCTCATATTGGCTCCTACATATTCTACTAAGATCTTTATCGGTCAAACCGCATAACAACATACGTTGTTCCTTTTGTCATAGGTATGTTACTTGCCCGAGATTTGATCGTTGGTATCTCAATACCTAGTTCAATCTCGTTACCGGCAAGTCTCTTTACTCGTTCCGTAACACATCATCCCGCAACTAACTCATTAGTTGCAATGCTTGCAAGGCTTAAGTGATGTGTATCGAGTGGGCCCAGAGATACCTCTCTGACAATCGGAGTGACAAATCCTAATCTCAAAATACGCAAACCCAACAAGTACCTTCAGAGACACATGTAGAGCACCTTAATAATCACCCAGTTAGCCTGTGACATTTGGTAGCACACAAAGTGTTCCTCTGGTAAACGGGAGTTGCATAATCTCATAGTCATAGGAACATGTATAAGTCATGAAGAAAGCAATAGCAACAAACTAAACGATCAAGTGCTAAGCTAATGGAATGGGTCAAGTCAATCACATCATTCTCCTAATGATGTGATCCCATTAATCAAATGACAACTCTTTGTCTATGGCTAGGAAACATAACCATCTTTGATCAACGAGCTAGTCAAGTAGAGGCATACTAGTGACACTCTGTTTGTCTATGTATTCACACATGTATCATGTTTCCGATTAATACAATTCTAGCATGAATAATAAAAATTTACCATGATATAAGGAAATAAATAATAAATTTATTATTGCCCCTAGGGCATATTTCCTTCAAATGATCCTTCTCTCTGAAGAGGACGTCTATCTTGATCTTGCCGATTGGTGAGCAGGACAAGCCGGGCACAATGCCATGAAACACAGTCCGACTGGGCAGCAACTGCTTCTCCTTGATCTTCAACTTCGCCATGGTGTCCCGGTAAAGGATGTTGATGCTGCTACCGCCATCTATCAGGATCCGGGAGAAATGAGCAGCTCGCCTCTCCGTTGCAAGGGTGTCGTCCAACACCAGGGCGTAGGAACCTGGAGAGGGCATCACTTCTAGGTGGTCAGCCCGGCTCCGGTTGATGGGCTTCTCAAACCAATGCATGAACTCTGGAGCAGCGGAGGCAACCGCATTCACTTCGCGGTGCTGTTGTCGCCGGCTATGCCTAGCGCTGGCCATACTGGTGAAAACAACATAAGTGTCATGCTCTTCGGGGTAATCATCTTGGACTTGGCCAACTGCTGGACGGGCGGCCGGCTACTGAGGAGGCGGAGCCCGCGGGCCAGCAGGCGGAGGGGGCAGTCCTTCTCCCTTGGCGATACAGACAAGTCAGTGACACTTCTGGGTCGTGTGCTTGGATGGCTTCGCGCAGCTGTGGAACTTGCAGGGGGCATCGAGGGTCTGCTCAAAGGAGAAGGCGGGCAACTAGGTCGGCTTGCCACCCTTCTGACACTTGGGGGTGGCTGCCCTTCGGGTTGTTGATCTTCAACCGTCGCCACCTGCCAGCTGGTGGAGGCCGACTAGGGGGGCTTTGCACTTGTTGTCGTTCGGCTATTGGCGCCGACTGTTGTCTCCGGCCGGCGTTCGAGGGGCCGGGGGAGCACCGTCCTAGAAGTGTCCACCTGAAGTTCCGACTTCATGGAGGAGTCGGTGGTGGCGTATTTATCTGCTATGATCAGCAGCTCGTCGAGTGTGGCCGGCTCGTCGCAAAGAAGCATGTGCTTGAGTAAGGTGCCCTCTCGGCACCCGGCGGTGAAGTGCTCGATAGCTTGGACCTCATGCACCCCTTCGCAGGAGTTGCGCAGTTCTTCCCACCGCATTAGGTAGTCGCGGGTGGAATCATTGGGGCCCTGGACGCATAGTGAGAGCTGGCGAGGCTTGGGAGGCCGCTTGTAGGTGCTAGTGAAGTTTTGGATAAACACCTCGGTGAAGTCCACCCAGTTGTTAACGCTGTAGGGCTTGAGGTTGTTCAGCCACGTCCGTGTTGTGCCATGGAGCATGAGCGGGACGTACTTCACGGCAACGCGCTTGTTGCCATTTGCTATGCTGACGGCCGTGGAATAGTCCACCAGCCAATCCTCCGGCTTCATGGAGACGTTGTACTTAGGCGTGTCCCTGGGGAGCGAGAACCCCTTGGGGAAGGGCTCTTCACGAATGCGGGGGCCAAAACAGGGCGGACCCATCACGTCTTCTTCTTCTAGCGCTAGGGATCGAGCCAGTCGGTCGATCCGGTGGCGTGCGTCACTCTCACCGACTCCTTCTCGACGGCCTAGCCAGTCGCCAAGAGTCGAGTGATCAATAGGTGGCGGGGAAGCGCGCCTCTCCCTTCGAGGAGGCGGCTGTAACAGATCATCGCCCCGCCGTTCGATTGCTCGACGGCGGCCTTCTTGGTCGCGCTCGATGGTGTTGCGAGTCCGGCTGCGGCTGGCAGACGGCTCCTTGTCTCGTCTGTCACGGGCGCCGCCATTCGGCGTCCGGGAGGTCGCGCCATGCTCTTGGCAAGGGGGCGGGTTCTCAACCCACTGGTTAGCCTCTTCGGCACGACAGCCGGCTTCTTGTTGCGCAGCAGCCGCATCGATAAGCCGTTGAACGTGCTTCGTCATGTAGCGACGCTCATCGCCCTCCAGGCGGTCCAGCTCGTCTGCTGCCGCCTGGGCAGTGCATATGTTCTCCATGGGCGTGGCGTAGACTGGGCGGTCCACTCCAAACATGTTGGCAACGGCTCCGCCTTGTTGCCTGACCGTGCCTGCTCGGCTGGGCCCAACAGCAGTCGGCGTGCCGCCGACAGCGCGATCAACCTCACGCTGGAAGGCTTCGGAGAGGCGTCTCATGGTAGCCAATTTTTTGGCGTTCTCCACAAGTGAAACGCGACAGGCCTCCAGCATCTCAGCATCCGCATCCGCAGCAATGTGCGTGGATAGATCCTGCATTGCTGCCTGCAATGGGTCCTGGCCGGCTCCTCCAGAACCCCCATTGTGGCTGATAACAAGCACCTCCATGACGGTGCTGCCGACGCTCTCCGCGCGTGTGAACGGATCGTCGATGACCACCACGTTGGTGGGGAAAGCGTCGAGGGATGCCGTGTCAGAGTCGACAAGCATCGGGTCGGTGGAGCCAATCGACTCCAAGTCGGAGGCCGGCTCGTTGGTGATGTGGAGCTGGTCGAGGAGGTTGACGAGGAGGCTCTCAGGGCCATCTATGCCTGCGTCGGATGCAGGCTCGTCGGAGAGGCGGATCTTGCCAAGAAGGTCGGCGAGTCAGCTCGCTGCGCAGGCGACCTCCGCGACATGCAGCGCGTCGGCGCAAACGCCGTCTGGCGTGCCAGGCTGGCTACGCTCGCTGGGGAGGAAGAGGGTTCCCATCTAGAACAGATCTCCGGACCACGATGCACCTAGCCCCATGTTGGCCGCCAAATGTTGGGGGTGTCGTGCGACATATGCCAAAGGATGGCTTATCATGGAGGGGGCAAGTAAGACGTTGTTGGTGCCAGGAAACGGAATGAGGCGAAGACATGCACGTCGGTGGATCTTACCCAGGTTCGGGGCTCTCCTAGGAGATAACACCGCTAGTCCTGCTCTGCGGGGTCTCCGCATGATCACTATCTCCACAGATAGCTACAAGTTGCTCCTTGAGCTGTTTCCTAGAGGAGGAAGAAGGGCAGGGCTAGCTCTCTCCTCTCTCTAGGTGTGTGTGTTTTTGCTAAAGATCTCAACCCTTTGCATGGGTGCCCTGGGGGTTTATATAGGCCTACCCCTAGTGGTACAATGGTAAACTGGCCGGGTGTGGGCTCAGGTCTCAGTGTCTCTGATTGCCGGCTCCTCTGCTGGCTGCTGGGGCCCGCCGACTGGTGGGCCCTATCGGTTGTCTTGTACTTGGCCGACAGGCCGTGACCGCTGCTGGCGGGTCCTGCCGGCTGCTAAGCACTGTGGTCGTGCTCCTAATGACGCTTGCTTTGTCGAGGAAGGTGTGGCTACAGTTCTGCCGCCTGGCGGTCGTTCACTGTAGCCATTCCCCATCTCTTCTGGTTGATGGCGCACAAACTCCTAGGAAAGGGAAGGGCCGCCTGCTGGAAGCCGACCTCCCCCTAAGCCGACTGACCGAGCTTGCCGCCTTTTGGCTTCTCACGGGCTGTGCTGACATCCCGTCGTGGGAGCAGGGTCCCCTCTGACTTGGGTGATGTCACGGGCAGAAGGGCAACAGTGTCGCGCCGTGTGGGAGATCACCGGCTGGTACGGTGCACTGTGGCCATGACCCGCCCTGGATTCGAGGGTGGCAGGCTTCTCTATATCCATGCCCCGTCTCATCGTATTCATGGGGGCTCGGACTTTGAGGGCGCTTGGGGCCGCCTGCTAGGAGGCGGCCCAATTCATGGCCGTCTTCTAGGGTCCGCCGCGTTCTGGCAGCCGGCTACTTGGACTAGTCGGCCAAAAGAAGGCGGCGATCAATCTTCGATACTTGAGGGGCGCAGTCGGCCTCGATGTATTGAAATCCTATGGGGGGCAGACGAGGCTACCCATGGCCAATAACTCCGACAATCATGAAATCACATACCTAGAAGGCATGGCAAAAAAATTGATACACTGAAAATGCTACTTTCAAAAGCATTTTGGAGCACTGAATTTGTTTTTTTTGCCACACCTTAGAGGAATGTGATTCGATGAAGAATTTTTGCAAGCACTTAGAACTTTTGTCAATGCTTCTCCCAAAAAAATTGGATGTTTTCGAATTTTTTAATTTGTTTTCGATTTTTTGTTCACCAAGCTCATTTGAGCTTGGGAGCAAAAAGGTACTTTCAAATTATGAAACTCTTTTACAACTTGTGAGACATTCGCTAAACTTGTAACTCAAATATATTCCTTTTCACGATCTAATTGCAAAAACACATTTTTTTTTCTTGATGCAATAATTTCTAGTCCATTCTGAAAACCTCTTGAACGATTTCAAAGGATCTAGACTTCTGTCACATTAAGAAAATATTTACATATCTGCTTGATCCTTAAAGATAGATAAATCCACCGTTTGCAACAACACTTATTAGATTACACACATCAGTAGTAGGTATGTTTGTCAATGAATTCGTTGTTGGTTGTTCCTTATGACCTTTGAATGGTATTTTAGTCACCCTAGTCTTGGACGATGTTGCAAGTGTCAGCTGATACATAATCAAATGACTTCAAAAATCCATAACTATGGAATTTCTCCATGCGTATTTCATCAATGTGACCAAATGCAATGCCACACATATGTAGTATTACTTTAGTCGTGTGACATTTAGCGTCAATTTTAGGAATGTTTAATCTTATCATCAATACTCATAACATGTATCCCATTCAAGTATGGCTTTATGTTTTATATAACTTTAAAATATTTATCTTTTATGAACATCCTCCTCGCAACAAAGTTAGTGTCACGGGCTAGAGTGTACAAAACTCTAAAATAAATTATAAAAATAAATACGAAGATAATACGCAAATGATATAGTTCTCCCTCTGTAAACTAATATACGATCTTTTAGATACCTAAGATACTAAAGTATGTATCTAAAAGATCTTCTATTAGTTTGCAGAGAAAGTAACTTTTACAACGCTCACAACACGTATCTTAATCTCACTATCAGCTAATCATTTAGGCTGTAGTATTTCTCACATTGAGTTGCAACAGTATACAACTTTTCATTTTCGTTGATTACAACAATGAGAACATGTATCCATCATTTCCTACACCGTGGCCTTTTCATCTACAAAATACAAATAACACTACATTAATCGAGAAAAATCGGGTGGAAATAACTCACAACAAAAGTTCTGTCCATCCATCTGTCTAGCCACCCAAATAACATTTGGCACCAGCATGCACGTGGTGCGCTATCCTAATGAACGTTTTTTTTTCAGTGCGGAACCCTCTCTCATGATATTAAAATGCCGCACTAATGACGCTATATCGGTCCACAAAATTCTCATCGAGTTATCTCTAACATCAAAAGCCGTTTCTCATTTTACGTCCGTCCAAACGCTTCTCGTCGAGTTATCTCTAACATCAAAAGCCGTTCCTTTTTTGCGTCCGTCCAAGCGCCGAAAGAACACTTCCTGGATCGGCATCCACGTGTGGCACCATCTAATTGATGTTTGTAGAAATCGAAACTTTCTAAAAAAAAGAGAGCAACAACCATTTAAATATTTGCATATTTATTTTGCACACCGTCTATGGTTTCAATAAAAC
Source organism: Triticum monococcum (assembly GCA_034509565.1). Taxonomy (NCBI): domain Eukaryota; kingdom Viridiplantae; phylum Streptophyta; class Magnoliopsida; order Poales; family Poaceae; genus Triticum; species Triticum monococcum. Next base: position 580,053,439 of record CM067847.1, read on the forward strand.
CCTCTTTTTTCAGACAAAAGAAATACACAGCCAAAAAAAACTGGCCTTCGGCTGTCCGCTTCTCCTCCCACCTTCAAATAACCAGCAGCCCACTATTCCCTTCCCCAACCACGCCTCCTCCCCCAAAACGCCAAAACCCAAACCCCACTCGGCGAAGGAGAAGAAGCGGCGCAATGCTGGAGGCGGCGGCGATCCCTGAGCTGTGGAGCACCGTGCAGGGGTGGTTCACCCCATGGGTGTTGTTCATCGTGCTCAACCTCGTCGTCTTGACCATCTTCGTCACCTCCATGGCCACGGCCCCGGCGGAGGGCGGACAAGGGACTGCGCCCGGTGCTGACGGCGAGAGGAGGAACCTGGCCGGCCAGCCGTCAATGGAGCTCGACCGGCACCGGTCGCCCAACCTGCCTCGCTTCACCGCCCCTGCCCCTGAGGCCCCGGCGACCGGAGTACTGGATCTGGGGCAGCCCGACGATCAGCCGCCGCCGCTCGAGATGGAGCCGGAGAATCCAGGTGAGCGCGAGCACAAGCGCATGGAGAGGAGCATGTCTGAGGCGGCCGTCGAGGCCGAGCTGCCGCGGCGGCCGGCGAGGCTGCGCAAGTCGGCGAGCGACAATTCGGCGTTCGCGCACGTCGTGGCCAAGAAGGACACCGAGGTGGTGGAGGTGCGCAGGCCGGCAACGACGAGGGACGCGGAGCGCCGCCGCCCCCTGGTGGCGAAAGCGGAGGAGCCGGCGTCGGAGGAGGAGATCCAGGAGGCCGGCAGCGAGGTGGACGCGCGCGCGGACGAGTTCATCAACAAGTTCCACCACCAGCTGAAGCAGCAGCGCATCGACTCCTTCAGGCGCTCCCGGAATGCGCTCCACCGCCGCCGGGCGTCCGTGGTGCCAGAGGCGCGCTAGGCTGGCGTCTCCCGCAGCCGCGGGTGCTCCACAGAGCTGCTTCCCGCGCTAGTAGCCGAGTCGATGAATAATAAATAACCAAACAGAACCTGGCTTCCGAATCTTTGCTAAGAAATGACATGGTGGCGAGCCAGCTCCCAAGCGTTCCAATGTTGTGTGTGCCGTTCGGCCATGCGATGCGCCGGGGAATCTGATATATGTTTAACGCTGATGAGGGTTCTTCTGCACCTTTCTGTCACAGTGTCACCTTTTGTTCTGCACATTCCTCCTAACAAAAACAGTTCTTCTTTCCCGTTCGGCTATTCTGTTCTGCACATTGATCTCGTGCGGGTTTCCGAGGCGTCATGTGGTGTGAAGACAGCACGCCGCAAAGTAAGCACATGCAGCAATCATTTGCCACTGTTTCAGTCATTTGCTCATAAATGCATTGCAGAGCATGGTTAGACTGGCCACAATGAAAGTAACTTTAGCAATAACATCGAGTCCATCTCAGTAAATTTTCTTATGTGGCAATGAGTTAATAAGGAGAGAGGTAGTAGTAGTAACTTAGCTAGTTACTATTGTAACATTACATGTCCCAATGCAATATGAGTCTATAACCTAATAAATGAAGCTATGCATGTTAACACACTTATATTATTACCCACTATGAAGGTATTAATATAGCCTAGGAATACGTGTATGTTACTAGTGTATGTTAGAGGGTGCTTGGATCCAAGGGACTATTTTTAGTCTGACTAAAAATAGTCTTTTTTAGAGGCTAAAGTTCCAAGCACCCCTGACTAAAGAGAGGCTAGGACTAGTCTTGAGGCTAAAATTTTTTAGTCATAGGAAACCTACTAAAATATGTATTAGCCCTCTCTCTCCTCATTTAATTGCTCTCCTTTAACACATGCGAGTTCTGGATTGGAGGGTTTGAAGGATAATAAATGCTTAATAACTTAATTTTAGTCTCTTTAGTATTTTGATCCAAGCATAGGTGAGGCTAGCAAGTTTTAGTCCCACTATTTTTAGTCATGGGACTAAAAACATATCCAAGTACCCTCTTATTCTCCATTGTGGCTAGTCTTACAGGGGTAGGGAGTTCAGTGCTAATTCAGTTCACTATGTCATTGATGGCGCGCTCATCTGTAAAAAACTTTACTCCCTCCGTCACGGTTTAGAAGGCACAGTTAAATTTGCGTGTGTTTCCACAATAGACAAGGTTTAGGGCGCATTACATTTATTTCTAGTAGTTAACTAGTACTCCGTATATTATTTCTATATGCATGCGTAGTGTGAATGCTATTTTTTAGCCCATCTCACAACCAATAGATAACTACTTAAGTCCCACAGAATTTCTAAGCGTGCCTTCTAAACCGTGACGGAGGAAGTATAAATGTTGATGGTACAAATACAAGACAAATTGAATTGGCGTGTAACTGCATAAATGGACACTGCATATCAATATAGACTGAACATATTTGATCAAAATTCTAGTCTTGGTCAAAGTTGGCGTGTAACTGCATAAATGGACACTGCATATTCGTGCAAGAACAAAGGCAATTAGCATTTACAGAATAAAAAAAGCATACATTTATATATCTAGAGATGGCATGTCATGTGTGTTGGGGAACGAAGCATGCAATTTCAAAATTTCCAACGCTCGCGCAAGATCTATCTAGAAGATGCATAGCAACGAGAAGGGAGAGCATCTCCATACCCTTGAAGATCGCAAAGCGAAACAGTTTATCAACGTGGTTGATGTACTCGTACACCTTCACGATCCATCCCGATCAAGTACCAAACGTATGGCACCTCCGCGTTCAGCTTGATGACGTCCTCGTCTTCTTGATCCAGCAAGATGGACGAAGTAGTAGATGAGTTCCGGCAGCACGACGGCGTGGTGACGGTGTTGGTGAAGAACAATCTCCGCAGGGCTTTGCCAAGCACAACCGAAACTATGACGGAGGATAAACTAGAGGGACGGGGTTGCCGGCACATGGCTTGGTGTTTCTTGATGTGTCTTGGGTGCTAGCGATGCCCCTCTATTTAAATGTTGAGTCCTGGGGTCGAAACTTGGAGTAAAAGCCTCCTCAAAGTTGGTTTTGCCCGAAAGGCAAGAGTCCTTCTCGGACTCTAGGGCTAGACGCCAGGGTTCCTGGCGTCTACCACCTAGACGCCAGGGTTCCTGGCGTCTAGCCTCTGGTCTCCGCAAAACTCCCTTTTGCACTTTCCAAAAGCCTCATGGGCTTTCCCCTTTGGTCCAAATAAAGTGTTCTCGCATCCAAACATTTCATTGGGAACACCTTCCGGTGAATTTCGGAACCCTTCCGGAGACCGAACACTATTATCCCATATATCAATCTTTACCTTCGGACCATTCCGAAGCTCCTCGTCATATCCGTGACCACATCCGAGACTCCAAACAACATTCGGTCACCAACATACATAACTCATATAATACTATATCGTCAACGAACGTTAAGCGTGCGGACCCTACGGGTTCGAGAACTATGTAGACATGACCGAGACACCTCTCTGGTCAATAACCGATAGCAGAACCTGGATGCCCATATTGGCTCAGACATATTCTATGAAGATCGTTATCGGTCGAACCTTATGACAACATACGTTATTCCCTTTGTCATCGGTATGTTACTTGCCCGAGATTCGATCGTCCGTATCTTTGTAACATCCCAAATTTTCAATTTGGAATGTTATACATTAGATCATCATGCATATCATATTTTCTTGCATTTTGTTCGATCCAAGAAATTTCACGCAACTCAAGGACCCTCGGAGAGAGTTGGAGATTTCGTTATTTCCATATTTGAATTTTCTCAAATTTTGAAAAGAGGATCATTCGATTTTATTTATTTCATCTTCAATTATTTTCCCTGTATCAAATATGAGAGAGGGGAATAATATGACTTTCCCAAATTTAGGAAAAATGAAGATTTAATAAATAAATCAAATTTTGGATTTTTCCGGAGTTTATTTTGCATTTTATTTGGATTAGGGAAAATGCGTGTTTTCAAAAATTGCATCTAGGCCCCGTTTAAAGTTCATTTTGTTCGACTAATTTTTAGGAGTCGGGGAAAATTTACTTCAGGATTTTTGGGGTTCGTTTAGATTTTCTTTTCTACGCGCAAAACTTTAAAAAAAACGCAGCGCCCCGCCTGGGCCAAGGCCCGGCCGGCCCAGCCGGCCTCCTCCTCGCGCGCGCTCGCGCGCAGCCGAGCCGGCGCCGCCGCCGAGTCCTACTCGGACTCTGCCGCCGCCGCCGCCTTTGCCTTGCCCCCTCCCCCAAGTCTCCCCCCCTTTATATACCAAGCACCCCTCTCCTCCCCACACCACCCTGCCACCCCGCAGCAGCAGCAGCAGCGCCGCGCCGTCGCCACTCGCGCCGCCGCAGCCCGCGCCGCCGCCACTCGCGCCGCCGCGGCACGCCGCCGCACGCCGCCAGCGCCGCCGCCTGCCGCCGCCGCCCCGCGCCTCGCCTGCCGCCGCCGCCCACCGCCTAGCCCCGCCGCCGGAGCCCCTCATCGAGGTAGCCGCCGCGCCGCGCCATCCCTCCACTTGTTTCGGTATTTTTTAAAAGAAAACCGTTCCGGTTTTCTTTCATTCTTTGTTTCGGTTTTTTTCGAAACCCTAGATCGGTTTTTCGTCTTTCTTTCGGTTTAGTTGTTTAGCGAGCGTTCGCCGGACCGTTCGTCTTAATGAACGCGATCACCGGTTATTCTCGGTTAACGAACGTCCGTTCGTTTACCCATTCGTCGTTTTCTTTTTCGTCGGATTTATTCCGCGATTTTCTGATCGCGATTTTAGATCCGAACTTCGTTCTAGTTTATCTTCCCGCTCGTTTATCGGAATCAGGTGACTCAAGCGCCTGGAGTTTCGTTTCGAAACCGCCGTTCCGATTAATCAACTTAAATAAGTTTTTGCTACTATAAAATTTGACCTAGGTTCAACTTGCTAGAACCGAGTTGTTTTCTTCCGCCGTTTGTTTTCCGTTGTTTTGTTCGGTTCGTTCTTTCTTTGCAACCGGAGTTCTTAAGTTGAACTTTCTGGTTCGATCTCTTGTTCGAGTTTTACCTGTGCATTAGATGAGTACGTCTTGTATGCTTGTTGTTTGTCTGCGATAGATTACCCGGAGTGCGCCGCCTGTTACTTCGAATCTCTAGGTCTCGCGGATCATCAACAAGGCAAGTAACACTTTGATCATACCTTTACTACAACCCAGTTTTATTGCATTAGATCAATCCTCACACATTGCATGATTAGGATCTAATTAAATTGTGGAATGGGAAGTAGATGAGGTAGTACCTATTACCTGTTTATTATGAAACCTTTGGGAGTTACTTCTACGTTTGCTTATTATGCCATGCTATGCTAGTAGACGTGGATTGGGTGAGTGATATCCATGACAGATGTGAGTTTGTTAATTTTAATGGTTTACTTAAGGTGGCAATTTAAACACACATCTGGGTGGATTGAGGCACCTGGTTTCTATCAGGACTTGCCTGTTTTTCTTTTGGACTGCCACCCAGGCTCAAAGGGATCATAAGATCTTTCATGCTAGAAACTTCCGTGTGCAGCCACAAGCCATTATGGGCTCTGGCATAGTTGATTAAGTCGTGCGAACTCTTACAGGGTAGACTAGCAGATGTAGGGGAAAGTAGGTGTACCGGTCTATCCATCATAAGGTGCTAGCGCTTCTGAAAGACTGTGTCTCGGTCATCCATTTCTCAAACACCATGTAGTACGAGAAACCCAGCGGAGGCGATCGAGTCTTGTGGGGAAAAGTGCGCAAACCTCTGCAGAGTGTAATAAACTAATCATGATTAGCCGTGTCCCCGGTTATGGACATCTTGAGTATCTAGTACTTGAATATCATGTGAATCTCATCATGTTACTTCTAATTAATATTGTTGGGTTTTAATTGTTCACTTAATTGGGATCGGAATGCTGTCAACCATTCTCGATGTTCAACCACCATGATAGTTAAATAAAATTTATTCCTTTGAAGTAGGGAAAAACTGGCTTTACGCAAAACGGTAACCATAGAGCTTTCTACCAGCCAAATATGCATATAGTATAGCTGTTGCACTCTATTCTCTCTATGTGTTACATTGCCAGCATATTCCATGTGCTGAACCGTTTTCGGGCTGCAACTTTCATGTTGCAGACTTTTCAGACGACGAGTAAGGTGGTGTTAGGTCATGGTTCTATACTGAGTGATGCCGTTGGAGTTGATGGACCCATTTATCTTCCAAGTCTTCCGCTGTTATCGATATTAGATGGCCTTAAGCCATATTTATTGTAATAAGTTCTCTTTTGAGACATCGATGTAATAAGTGTGTGATTGCTACTCTGCTATAAATCCTTCGAAGCACTATGTGGTGTCAGCATTACTAATCCAGGGATGACACCGGAGCACAGAGACTTGATCCATTCGGGTTGGGTCGCTACAAAGATGGTATCAGAGCACACGCTGACTGTAGGACACGACCACTAAGTTAAAGCCATAGATCACTATTCTCTTCTCATTTTCTAACTCCTCATCTTTTCCACTCTTCTAGGATGACGGACGCGAAAGTCAAATACGCTCAACCGGATGAAGGCACACCTTTTGGATTTCACTTGAAGGAAGTCACCAAGTACCTGAACATTGGACTACCAAGCTTCACCGGGACCTTCAACGCCACTCTGCCTGAAGAGGAGCGCTGGAAGATTCAAGCTCATGTTCCGGGAAGGACATTCGCGCCAATCACAAAGCCCATAGATAGTGTTTTCAGTGCACCAACCTGGAGTCTGGGAAAGAGCATGGCAGCTCATATCACCATGGGACGCATTGGAGAAGTTTATCAAGAAGACCTCAAGGACACTATCTACCAGATTTGCGGACGCCGAGATGAACAATGGGAGTTAGTCAGCACCAAGAAGGATAGATCCATTGCAGCATTCATCCAGGAGTTAAACCAGCACATTCGACGCCACGAGAACCAGATGTGCAATGATATGATAGAGTTGAAGAATGCGAAGGCAAGGATCATCGAGCTAGAAGGAGAACTGAAGGCTACACGCAAGGACTACATGGACGAAATCGTAGCTCTAGCAAGGCACAATGGCGATCTTAAGCTAGAGATTGAAGAACTCAAAAGGGAGTTAGCATCCAGGAAGGAAGACATGTACGTCGCATGTCCGGACAACTACATCATCCTCGATGACACCGATTCGGATCCAAGTGAACCCGACTTTGAAGACGAAGCTGGAGAAGACATCATGGAGTCTTCCACCGATTCAAATTTTTAGATGACCACCAAATATTAGTAGTATTTCCCCAAGTATACATTATAGTTCGAGCACTTTTCGATAGTTCTAGACCGTTTGTATGCCCTTGTTTGATCTGAATGAAGTGATTTTGTGTGTAATTGCTCATGTGCATTGGGGTAGTGTTTTCTCTTTAGACCTCACTCTATTCTTAATTCTCATCTTTTCTAAACCCTCAGATGCCTCCGAGACGTGACAATGGATTTCCACCGGAGCTCACTCAGTTGATCCAGCAGTAGAATCAATTGATGCAATTGTTAGTCCAGAACCTGCAGAACAACAACAACAACAACCCACCACCACCGCCGCCACCTGTTGACCACTTAGCCCGTTTCCTTAGGCTGAATCCGCTAGTGTTTTCCAGTAGCACCGAGCCAATAGTAGCAGACGATTGGCTCCGCAAGATAGGAAGGGAGTTGACCACTGCAGGATGCACAGATGGGGAGAAAGTGAAGTTTGCCGCACACCAGCTTGACGGACCCGCGGCAGCATGGTGGGAGAATTTCACAGCCACTTACCCAGTCGACACTGTGACATGGGATCAGTTTCAGCAAGCCTTCCGCACTGCCCATGTTTCAGCAGGAGCTATGGCCATGAAGAAGCGTGAGTTTCGCAACTTACGCCAAGGAGGAAGGACAGTTGGCCAGTACGTTGACGATTTCAGTAAGTTAGCACGTTATGCCCCAGATGACGTTGCTACAGATGCAGCTAAGCAGGAGAAGTTTATGGAAGGATTGAATGATGAGCTAAGCGTGCAGTTGATGGTAGCAAGTTTCAACAACTACCAGGAGTTGGTAGATCGTGCCATCATGATTGAAGGGAAGCAACAGCAGATTGAGAACCGCAAGAGGAAGTATGGATAGGGGAAGTATAACTCTGGAGCCCAGCAGAAGCCCCGTTTCACCCCTAAACCGGGAGTTCAGTTTCAACATACCCATGGAGGAGGTAGTTCGCACAACCATAATGGCCACAAGAATGGTAATGGGAATGGAGGAAGCAACGGCCAGAATCGGACCATCCCATCCACCCCAGCCAAGAGAGATCTGAGTCAAGTCACCTGTTTCAAGTGTTCCAAGACTGGACATTATGCAAATGAATGTCTTGAAGGCCAGAATGGAAATGGCAATGGAAGCTCAAGGAAGAAGCCGAACCCTTTCAATAGGGGACAGGTGAACCACGTTAATGTGGAGGAGGTTGAAGATCAGCCTGATGCAGTAATCGGTAAGTTTTTGGTTAAGTCATTTACCGCACTCGTTCTTTTTGATACTAGTGCATCGCATTCATACATATCAAGGGGATTTGGAAAAGTATAGCCTGCCCACTAGGATTCTTAAAACGCCTATGCTAGTAAGCTCGCCAGGAGCAGAATACATGGTCAGTCAAGGATGCTTTCAAGTGCCATTAAGTATAGGAAGGCATGTTTTCCCAACAGATTTAATTATTCTGGAATCCCAAGGTCTGGATGTAATTATCGGTATGGATTGGCTGTCGATGTATGGAGGAAACATCGATTGCGCCAGTAAGACAATTTTGCTCACAACGCCAGAAGGAAGAAGGATCAAGTATGTATCCCGGCATGTGCCAAATAGGACACAAGTAAATTCTTTATCAGGAGTTGTGCAGCAAGAAGTACCAGTGGTGAAGGATTTCCCTGATGTATTTCCTGAGGAATTGCCAGGAATGCCACCAGATAGAGATATTGAGCTTTTGATTGAACTTTTGCCAGGCATTGGGCCAATATCAAAGAGACCGTACAGGATGCCAGCAAAAGATTTGGTGGAAATTAAGAATCAGATTAAGGAGTTACTGGAGAAAGGTTACATACGCCCAAGTTCTTCGCCTTGGGGATCACTCGTACTTCTAGTGGAGAAGAAGGATGGATCATTACGGATGGTTGTTGATTACCGTGGATTAAATGAAGTAACCATCAAGAACAAGTACCCACTGCCAATGATTAATGATCTGTTTGACCGTTTGCAAGGAGCTAAAGTGTTTTCCAAGATCGATTTGCGATCGGAATACCATCAGTTGAAGATTAGAGAATATGATATTCCGAAGACAGCTTTTACCACGAGATACGGATTGTACGAGTATACCGTTATGTCATTTGGACTGACCAACGCGCCTGCCTATTTTATGAACCTGATGAACAAGGTATTTATGGAGTTTTTGGATAAGTTCGTCGTAGTGTTCATTGATGATATTCTTATTTTCTCAAAGAATGAAGAGGAGCATAAGGAACATTTGCGTTTGGTTTTGGAGAAACTAAGGGAACATTAGTTATATGCCAAATTTAGCAAATGTGAGTTTTGGTTGAAGGAAGTTGGATTTCTTGGACATGTTATATCCGGAGAAGGGATAGCAGTTGACCCCACAAAGGTTGAGACCGTAACCGAATGGGAAGCACCAACGTCAGTTGGAGAGATCCGGAGTTTTCTTGGACTCGCAGGATACTACCGGAGATTTATTGAGAACTTTTCAAAGATTGCAAAGCCTATGACGGAATTGTTGAAGAAGGACACTAAGTTCAAATGGACTGAGGAGTGTGAGGCTAGTTTCCAGGAGTTGAAGAAACGATTGGTTACCTCACCAGTATTGATTTTGCCAGATCAGACCAAGGATTATAAGGTGTATTGTGACGCTTCACGTCGAGGACTTGGAGCAGTGCTTATGCAGGAAGGTAGAGTTGTTTCGTATGCTTCATGACAACTGAAGCCTCATGAGTTAAATTATGCCACACATGATTTGGAGTTAGCAGCCGTAGTGCATGCATTGAAGACATGGAGACATTTCCTCATTGGAAATCATTGTGAGGTGTACACGGATCACAAGAGTTTGAAGTACATTTTCACGCAGAAGGAGTTGAACCTCAGACAAAGGAGATGGTTGGAGCTCATCAAGGATTATGATATGAGATTGCATTACCATCCCGGAAAAGCTAATGTAGTAGCTGACGCATTGAGCCGTAAGAGCCATGTCAATACGTTAATAATGGAAGAAATACCCAAGGAGTTATCAGAAAACCTTCGTGAACTAAGTTTAGAGATAGTTCCGAGAGGCTATGTAGCAGCATTGGAGATTCAGTCAACATTGATGGATAAAATCAGAGAGGCTCAGAAATCTGACAAGGAAATTGCTTCTATAAAGGAGAAACTAAGCAAAGGAAAATAAAAGGGATTTCGTGAGGATGAGCACGATACCCTATGGTTTGAGGACCGTGTTTATGTGCCAAATGACCCGGAGATCAGGAAGTTGATTCTGCAAGAGGCACATGATTCACCCTATTCGATTCACCCAGGAAATACCAAGATGTATTTGGATTTGAAGGAAACATTCTGGTGGACCGGAATGAAGAAGGATATTGCAGCATATGTAGCAGTTTGTGATGTGTGTCATAGAGTGAAGGCAGAACATCAGAAGCCAGCCGGATTGTTACAACCATTGCCGATACCCGAATGGAAGTGGGATAAGATAGGCATGGATTTTATCACAGGACTACCCAGGACGAAGGCAGGCTATGACTCGATATGGGTAGTAGTTGATCGTTTGACGAAGGTAGCACATTTCATTCCAGTTAAGACCACTTACACCAGTGCTAAGTTGGCAAAGATATACATGACTAGGATCATTTGTTTGCATGGAGTTCCGAGGAGTATTGTATCAGACAGAGGAACCCAATTTACCTCAAAGTTTTGGAATCAGTTGCATGAAACTTTGGGAACCAGGCTAGAGTTCAGCACCGCTTTTCATCCGCAGACGGATGGATAGACCGAGAGAGTCAATCAGATTTTGGAAGATATGCTGAGAGCTTGTGCACTAGATTATGGATCTAGTTGGGACGATAACTTGCCGTATGCGGAATTTTCCTATAACGACAGTTACCAAACCAGTTTGAAAATGGCACCTTTCGAAGCTTTATACGGAAGGAGGTGCAGGACACCGTTGTCATGGGACGAAGTTGGAGACCGTCAGTTGTTTGGACCCGATTTGACTAAAGAGTCTGAACAAAAGGTGAAATTCAGTCACGATAGGCTCAAGGTAGCCCAGTCCAGGCAGAAGAGCTACGCAGATTCAAAATGCAAGGAGACAGTTTACGAAACCGGAGACAGAGTTTATCTTCGAGTATCCCCACTTCGAGGAGTTAAGCGCTTTGGAGTTAAGGGAAAATTAGCACCACGTTTCATTGGACCGTATAAGATCTTGCAACGTATGGGAGAAGTCGCTTATAAGTTGGAATTACCAGAGGGACTGTCAGGAGTTCATGATGTATTCCATGTTTCTCAGCTGAAGAAATGTCACGCCGAGATGGCGGAGGTACTGCTAAGAGATACAGTGCCGCTTGAAGCGATTCAGTTGAAGGACGACTTAACGTATGAGGAGAAATCAGTCAAGATTCTCGATTTTGCCAGCAGAGTTACCCGCAACAAGGTTATCAAGTTTTGTAATGTTCAGTGGAACCACCACTCAGAGGATGAAGCCACCTGGGAGAGAGAAGAAGATTTGCTCAAGGACCACCCTCACCTATTTTCTAGCCAACCCGAATCTCGAGGGCGAGATTCATCTTAAGGGGGGTAGGTTTGTAGCATCCCAAATTTTCAATTTGGAATGTTATACATTAGATCATCATGCATATCATATTTTCTTGCATTTTGTTTGGTTCTAGAAATTTCACGCAACTCAAGGACCATCGGAGAGAGTTGGAGATTTCGTTATTTTAATATTTGAGTTTTCTCAAATTTTGAAAAGAGGATCATTCGATTTTATTTATTTCATCTTCAATTATTTTCCCTATATCAAATATGAGAGAGGGGAATAATATGACTTTTCCAAATTTAGGAAAAATGAAGATTTAATAAATAAATCAAATTTTGGATTTTTCCGGAGTTTATTTTGCATTTTATTTGGATTAGGGAAAAATTTGTGTTTTAAAAAATTGCATCTAGGCCCCGTTTAAAGTTCATTTTGTTCGACTCATTTTTAGGAGTCGGGGAAAATTTACTTCGGGATTTTTGGGGTTCGTTTAGATTTTCTTTTCTGCGCGCAAAACTTAAAAAAAATCGCAGTGCCCCGCCTGGGCCAAGGCCCAGCCGGCCTCCTCCTCGCGCGCGCCCGCGCGCAGCCGAGCCGCCGCCGCCGCCTTTGCCTTGCCCCCTCCCCCAAGTCTCCCCCCCTTTATATACCAAGCCCCCCCTCTCCTCCCCACACCACCCCGCCGCCCCGCAGCAGCAGCAGCAGCGTTGCACCGCCGCCACTCGCGCCGCCACCGCACGCCGCCAGCGCCGCCGCCTGCCGCCGCCGCCCCGCGCCTCGCCTGCCGCCGCCGCCCGCCGCCTAGCCCCGCCGCCGGAGCCCCTCATCGAGATAGCCGCCGCGCCGCGCCATCCCTACACTTGGTTCGGTTTTTTTTAAAACCATTCCTGTTTTCTTTCGTTCTTTGTTTTGGTTTTTTTTAAACCCTAGATCGGTTTTTCGTCTTTCTTTCGGTTTAGTTGTTTAGCGAGCGTTCGCCGGACCGTTCGTCTTAACAAATGCGATCACCGGTTATTCTCGGTTAACGAACGTCTTTTCGTTTACCCGTTCGTCATTTTCTTTTTCGTCGGATTTATTCCGCGATTTTCTGATCGCGATTTTAGATCCGAACTTCGTTCTAGTTTATCTTCCCGCTCGTTTATCGGAATCAGGTGACTCAAGCGCCTGGAGTTTCGTTTCGAAACCGCCGTTCCGATTAATCAACTTAAATAAGTTTTTGCTACTATAAAATTTGACCTAGTTTCAACTTGCTAGAACCAAGTTGTTTTCTTCCGCTGTTTTTTTCCGTTTCTTTGTTCGGTTCGTTCTTTCTTTGCAACCGGAGTTCTTAAGTTGAACTTTCTGGTTCGATCTCTTGTTCGAGTTTTACCTGTAAATTAGATGAGTACTTATTGTATGCTTGTTGTTTGTCTGCGATAGATTACCCGGAGTACACCACCTGTTACTTCGAATCTCTAGGTCTCGCGGATCATCAGCAAGGCAAGTAACACTTTGATCATACCTTTACTACAACCCAGTTTTATTGCATTAGATCAATCCTCACACATTGCATGATTAGGATCTAATTAAATTGTGGGATGGGAAGTAGATGAGGTAGTACCTATTACCTGTTTATTATGAAACCTTTGGGATTTACTTCTACGTTTGCTTATTATGCCATGCTATGCTAGTAGACGTGGATTGGGTGAGTGATATCCATGACAGATGTGAGTTTGTTAATTTTAATGGTTTACTTAAGGTGTCAACTTAAACACACATCTGGGTGGATTGAGGCACCTGGTTTCTATCAGGACTTGCCTGTTTTTCTTTTGGACCGCCACCCAGGCTCAAAGGGATCATAAGATCTTTCATGCTAGAAACTTCCGTGTGCAGCCACAAGCCATTATGGGCTCTGGCATAGTTTATTAAGTCGTGCGAACTCTTACAGGGTAGACTAGCAGATGTAGGGGAAAGTAGGTGTACCGGTCTATCCATCGTAAGGTGCTAGCGCTTCTGAAAGACTGTGTCTCGGTCATCCGTTTCTCAAACACCATGTAGTGCGAGAAACCCAACGGAGGCGATCGAGTCTTGTGGGGAAAAGTGCGCAAACCTCTGCAGAGTGTACTAAACTAATCATGATTAGCCGTGTCCCCGGTTATGGACATCTTGAGTATCTAGTACTTGAATATCATGTGAATCTCATCATGTTACTTCTAATTAATATTGTTGGGTTTTAATTGTTCACTTAATTGGGATCGGAATGCTGTCAACCATTCTCGATGTTCAACCACCATGATAGTTAAATAAAATTTATTCCTTTGAAGTAGGGAAAAACTGGCTTTACGCAAAACAGTAACCATAGAGCTTTCTACCAGCCAAATATGCATATAGTATAGCTGTTGCACTCCATTCTCTCTATGTGTTACATTGCCAGCATATTCCATGTGCTGACCCGTTTTCAGGCTGCAACTTTCATGTTGCAGACTTTTCATACGATGAGTATGGTGCTGTTAGGTCATGGTTCTATACTGAGTGATGCCGTTGGAGTTGATGGACCCATTTATCTTCCAAGTCTTCCGCTGTTATCGATATTAGATGGCCTTAAGCCATATTTATTGTAATAAGTTCTCTTTTGAGACATCGATGTAATAAGTGTGTGATTGCTACTCTGCTATAAATCCTTCGAAGCACTGTGTGGTGTCCGCATTACTGATCCAGGGATGACACCGGAGCACAGAGACTTGATCCATTCAGGTCGGGTCGCTACAATCTTCATACCTAGTTCAATCTTGTTACAGGCAAGTCTCTTTACTCGTTCTGTAATACATCATCCCACAACTCACTCATTAGTTACATTGTTTGCAAGGCTTCTTTTGATGTGTATTACCGAGAGGGCCCAGAGATACCTCTCCGATACTCGGAGTGACAAATCCTAATCTCGATCTATGCCAAACCAACAAACACCTTCGGAGATACATGTAGAGCATCTTTATAATCACCTAGTTACGTTGTGACATTTGATAGCACACAAGGCATTCCTCTGGTATCCGGGAGTTGCATAATCGCATAGTCGAAGGAATATGTATTTGACATGAAGAAAACAATAGCAATAAAACTGAATGGTCAACATGCTAAGCTAACGGATGGGTCTTGTCCATCACATCATTCTCCTAATGATGTGATCCTGTTCATCAAACGACAACACATCTCTATGGTTAGGAAACTTAAGCATCTTTGATTAACGAGCTAGTCTTAGTAGAGGCTTACTAGGGACACGATGTTTTGTCCACGCATGTATCAAGTTTCCGGTTAATATAAGTCTAGCATGAATAATAAACATTTATCATGATATAAGGAAATATAAAATAAAAACTTTATTATTGTCTCAAGGGAATATTTCCTTCAGTCTCCCTCTTGCACTAGAGTCAATAATCTAGTTCACATCGCCATGTGATTTAACACTAATAGTTCACATCTTTATGTGATTAACACCCATAGTTCACATCGCCATGTCACCAACACCGAAAGGGTTTACTAGAGTCAATAATTTAGTTCACATCGCTATGTGATTAACACCCAAAGAGCACTAAGGTGTGATCATGTTTTGCTTGTGAGAGAAGTTTAGTCAACGGGTCTGCCACATTAAGATCCTTATGTATTTTGCAAATTTCTATGTCTACAATGCTCTGCATGGAGCTACTCTAGCTAATTGCTCCCACTTTTAATATGTATCCAGATCAAGACTCGGAGTCACCCAGATCGGTGTCAAAGACTGCATCGACGTAACTCTTTACGATGAACTCTTTATCACCTCCATAACCGATAAACATTTCCTTAGTCCTCTTTAGGTACCTAAGGATAATTTTGACCATTGTCGAGTGATCTACTCCTGGATCACTATTGTACCCCCTTGCCAAACTCATGGCAAGGCACACAACAGTCTAGTACATAGCATGGCATACTTTATAGAACCTATGACTGAGGCATAGGGAATCACTTTCATTCTATCTCTATATTCTGCCGTGGTTGGGTTTTGAGTCTTTCTCAACTTCACACCTTGTAACACAGGCAAGAACCATTTCTTTGACTAATCCATTTTGAACTGCTTCAAAACTTAATCAAGGTATGTGCTTTGCGAAAGTCCTATTAAGCGTCTCGATCTATCTCTATAGATCTTGATGCCGAATACATAAGTAGCTTTACCGAGGTCTTTCATTGAAAAATTCTTATTCAAGTATCCTTTTATGCTATCCAGAAATTCTATATCATTTCCAATCAACAATATGTCATCCACATATAATATCAGAAATGCTACAGAGCTCCCACTCACTTTCTTGTAAATACAGGCTTCAACGTAAGTCTGTATAAAACCATATGCTTTGATCACCTCATCAAAGAGTATATTCCAACTCCGAGATGCTTGCACCAGTCCATAGATGGATCGCTAGAGCTTGCACACTTTGTTAGCACCTTTAGGATCGACAAAACCTTCTGGTTGCATCATATACAACTCTTCATTAAGAAATCCATTAAGGAATGCAGTTTTGACATCCATTTGTCAGATTTTATAAAATGCGGAAATTGCTAACATGATTCGGACAGACTTAAGCGCCGCTATGAGTGAGAAAATCTCATCGCACTCAACACCTTGAACTTGTCGAAAACCTTTTGTGACAAGTAGAGCTTTGTAGATAGTAACACTACCATTAGCGTCTGTCTTCCTCTTTAAGATCCATTTATTCTCAATGGTTTGCCGATCATCGGGCAAGTCCACCAAAGTCTACACTTTGTTCTCATACATGGATCATATTGAAGGAAATATGCCCTAGAGGCCATAATAAAGTTATTATTTATTTCCTTATATCATGATAAATGTTTATTATTCATGCTAGAATTGTATTAACCGGAAACATAATACATGTGTGAGTACATAGACAAACTTAGTGTCACTAGTATGCCTCTACTTGACTAGCTCGTTAATCAAAGATGGTTATGTTTCCTAACCATGAACAAAGTGTTGTTATTTGATTAACGAGGTCACATCATTAGTTGAATGATCTGATTGACATGACCCATTCCATTAGGTTAGCACCCGATCGTTTAGTATGTTGCTATTGCTTTCTTCATGACTTATACATGTTCCTATGACTATGAGATTATGCAACTCCCGTTTACAGGAGGAACACTTTGTGTGCTACCAAACGTCACAACGTAACTGGGTGATTATAAAGGAGCTCTACAGGTGTCTCCAAAGGTAGATGTTGGGTTGGCGTATTTCGAGATTAGGATTTGTCACTCCGATTGTCGGAGAGGTATCTCTGGGCCCTCTCGGTAATGCACATCACATAAGCCTTGCAAGCATTGCAGCCAATGAGTTAGTTGCGAGATGATGTATTACGGAACGAGTAAAGAGACTTGCTAGTAACGAGATTGAACTAGGTATTGGATACCGACGATCGAATCTCGGGCAAGTAACATACCGATGACAAAGGGAACAACGTATGTTGTTATGCGGTCTAAACGATAAAGATCTTCGTAGAATATGTGGGAGCCAATATGGGCATCTAGGTCCCGCTATTGGTTATTGACCGGAGATGTGTCTCAGTCATGTCTGCATTATTCTCGAACCGTAGGGTCCGCACGCTTAACGTTATGATGATAGTTATTATGAGTTTATGCATTTTGATGTACCGAAGTTAGTTCGGAGTCCCGGATGTGATCACGGACATGATGAGGAGTCTCAAAATGGTCGAGACATAAAGATTGATATATTGGAAGCCTATGTTTGGATATCGGAGGTGTTCCGGGTGAAATCGGGATTTTACCGGAGTACCGGGGGGTTACCGGAACCCCCCGGGAGCTATATGGGCCTTAGTGGGCTTTAGTGGAAAGGAGAAAGGGGCAGCCCAAGGTGGGCCGCGCGCCTCCCCCCCTCCCCTAGTCCTATTAGGACTAGGAGAGGTGGCCGGCCCCCTCTCTCTCTTTCCCCCCTCAAGGAATCCTATTCCAACTAGGATTGGGGGGGATCCTACTCCCAGAGGGAGTAGGACTCCCTTGGCGCGCCCTCCATGGCCGGCCGCCCCCTCCCCCTTGGCTCCTTTATATACGGAGGCAGGGGCACCCTAGAACACACAAGTTGATCATTGAGATCGTTCCTTAGCCGTGTGCGGTGCCCCCTGCCACCATATTCCACCTCGATCATATTGTAGCGGTGCTTAGGCGAAGCCCTACGACGGTAGAACATCAAGATCATCACCACGCCGTCGTGCTGACGGAACTCCTCCCCGATGCTTTGCGGATCGGAGCCCGGGGATCGTCATCGAGCTGTACGTGTGCTAAGAACTCGGAGGTACTGAAGTAACGGTGCTTGCATCAGTCGGATCGGGAAGACGTACGACTACTTCCTCTACGTTGTGTCAACGCTTCCGCAGTCGGTCTGCGTGGGTACGTAGACAACACTCTCCCCTCTCGTTGCTGTGCATCACCATGATCTTGCATGTTCGTAGGAATTTATTTGAAATTACTACGTTCCCCAACACATATCTCAGATTTCATGGCCTCGAGCCATTTACTGGAATCTGGGCTCATCGTCGCTTCCTCATAGTTCGTAGGTTCATGATGGTCTAGTAACATGACTTCCAGAATAGGATTACCATACCAATCTGGTGCGGAATGTGCTCTGGTTGACCTACGAGGTTTGGTAGTAACTTGATATGAAGTTTCATGATCATCATCATTAGCTTCCTCTCTAGTTGGTGTAGGCATCATGAGAACGGATTTCTCCGATGAGTTAATTTCCAATTCGATAGAAGGTACAATTTCCTCATCAAGTTCTACTTTCCTCCCACTCACTTCTTTCAAGAGAAATTCCTTTTTGAGAAAGGATGCATTCTTAGCAACAAATATCTTGCCTTCGGATCTGTGATAGAAGGTGTGCCCAACCGTTTCTTTTGGGTATCCTATGAAGACACATTTCTCCGATTTGGGTTCGAGCTTATCAGTCTGAAGCTTTTTCACATAAGCATCGCAACCCCAAACTTTAAGAAATGATAGCTTATGTTTCTTGCTAAACTACATTTCATATGGTGTCGTCCCAACAGATTTAGATGGTGCCCTATTTAACATGAATGCAGACGTCTCTAAAGTGTAACCCCAAAACGATAGTGGTAAATCAGTAAGAGACATCATAGATCGCACCATATCTAATAAAGTATTGTTACGACGTTCAGGCACACCATTATGTTGTGGTGTTCCAGGTGGCGTGAGTTGCGAAACTATTCCATATTGTTTCAAATGAAGACGAAACTCATAACTCAAATATTTGCCTCCGCGATCAGATAGTAGAAACTTTACTTTCTTGTTACGATGATTTTCCACTTCACTCTGAAATTCTTTGAACTTTTCAAATGTTTCATACTTATGTTTCATTAAGTAGATATACCCATATCTGCTCAAATCACCTATGAAGGTCAGAAAATAACGATACCCGCCGCGAGCCTCAACACTCATCGGACCGCATACATCATTATGTATTATTTCCAATAAGTCAATGGCCCGTTCCATTGTTCCGAAGAGCGGAGTCTTAGTCATCTTGCCCATGAGGCATGGTTCGCAAGCATCAAGTGATTCATAATCAAGTGATTCCAAAAGCCCATCTGCATGGAGTTTCTTCATGCGTTTTACACTATCATTATAGTTCATCCCTTGCATATTAACTTTGTCTTTTCCATCCCTTGCATATTATAGTTCATCACGAAGTTCTTGTAACTTGGTGATAGTGACCAGAGAACTCTATCAATTACTATCTTATCTATAAGATTAACTCCCACTTGATTCAAGCAATTGTAGTACCTAGACATTCTGAGCACATGATCACTATGTGAACTATTCTCCTCCATCTTGTAGGCAAAGTATTTTTCAGAGGTCTCATACCTCTTAACACGGGCATGAGTCTGAAATATCAATTTCAACTCTTGAAACATCTCATATGACCCATGGCGTTCAAAACTTTTTTGAAGTCCCGGTTCTAAGTTGTAAAGCATGGTGCACTAAACTATCAAGTAGCCATCATATCGAGCTTATCAAACGTTCATAACATTGGCATCTGCTCCTACAATAGGTCTGTCACCTAGCGGTGCATCAAGGACATAATTCTTCTCTGCAGCAATGAGGATAATCCTCAGATCATGAACCCAGTCCGCGTCATTGCTACTATCATCTTTCAACTTAGTTTTCTGTAGGAACATATCAAAAATAAAACAGGGAGCTAAACGCGAGCTATTGATCTACAACATAGATATGCAAATACTATCAGGACTAAGTTCATGATAAATTAAGTTCAATTAATCATATTACTTTAAGAACTCCCACTTAGATAGACATCCCTCAAGTCATCTAAATGATTACGTGATCCAAATCAACTAAACCATGTCCGATCATCACGTGAGATGGAGTAGTTTTCAATGGTGAACATCTCTATGTTGATCATATCTACTATATGATTCACGTTCGACCTTTCGGTCTCCAGTGTTCCAAGGCCATGTATGTACATGCTAGGCTCACCAAGTTTAACCCGAGTATTCTGCATGTGCAAAACTCTCTTACAACCGGTGTATGTGAACGTAGAGCTTATCACACCCGATCATCACGTGGTGTCTCGGCACGACGAACTGTCCCAACGGTGCATACTCAGGGAGAACACTTATACCTTGAAATTTAGTGAGGGATCATCTTATAATGATACCGCCATACTAAGCAAAATAAGATGCATAATAGATAAACATCACATGCAATCAAAATATGTGACATGATATGGCCATCATCATCTTGTGCCTTTGATCTCCATCTCCAAAGCACCGTCATGATATCCATCGTCACCGGCTTGACACTTTGATCTCCATCGTAGTGTCATTGTCGTCTCTCCAACTATTGCTTCTACGACTATCGCTAATGCAGAGTGATAAAGTAAAGCAATTACATGGCGATTGCATTTCATACAATAAAGTGACAACCATAAGGCTCCTGCTAGTTGCCGATAACTTTTACAAAACATGATCATCTCATACAATAACGTTTATCACATCATGTCTTGACCATATCACATCACAACATGCCCGGCAAAAACAAGTTATACGTCCTCTTCTTTGTTGTTGCAAGTTTTACATGGCTACTACGGGCTTCTAGTAAGAACTGTTCTTATCTACGCATCAAAAACCACAACGATGTTTCGTCAAGTTTTCTGTTTTAACCTTCAACTAGGACCGGCTGTAGTCAAATTCAATTCAACTAAAGTTGGAGAAACAGATACCCGCAACCACCTTTATGCAAAACAAGTTGCATGTCTGTCGGTGGAACCGATATCATGAACGTGGTCATGTAAGGTTGGTCCGAGCCGCTTCATCCAACAATACCGCCGAATCAAAATAAGACGTTGGTGGTAAGAAGTATGAGTATGATCGCCTACAACTCTGTGTGTCCTACTCGTGCATATCATATATGCATAGACCTGACTAGGATGCCACTGTTGAGGAATGAAGCATGAAATTTCAAAATTTTCCTACACTCACGCAAGATCAATCTGGAAGATGCATAGCAATGAGAAGGTACAACTGTAGGATCGAAAGTATGTCTAGATGGGAGGTGATTAGACTACTTGAGTAAATAAAAATCTAGCCTTTTCCCAATTTTAAGTCTTGGCAGATTTTAGCAACTTAGCACAAGTCAAGCAATCAACCTACAGACGCAAATCTAAGAGTATAGCAGCGGAATGTAAATCATTGCATATGAAGGTAAAGGGGAGGAGTTTAGAGGGAGCAAACGCAATGTAGACCTGGAGATTTTTGGCGTGGTTCCGATAGGTGGTGCTATCGTACATCCACGTTGATGGAGACTTCAACCCACGAAGGGAAACAGTTGCGCGAGTCCACAGAGAGCTCCACCCATGAAGGGTCCACAAAGAAGCAACCTTGTCTATCCCACCATGGACATCGCCCACGAAGGACTTGCCTCACTTGGGTAGATCTTCACGAAGTAGGTGATCTCCTTGCCCTTACAAACTCCTTGGTTCAGCTCCACAATTTTGACGGAGGCTCCCAAGTGACACCTAACCAATCTAGGAGACACCACTCTCCAAAAGGTAATAGATGGTGTGTTGATGATGAACTCCTTGCTCTTGTGCTTCAAATGATAGTCTCCCCAACACTCAACTCTCTCTCATAGATTGGATTTGGTGGAAAGATGATTTGAGTGGAAAGCAACTTGGGGAAGGCTAGAGATCAAGATTCTTGTGGTTGGATTGGAATATCTTGGTTTCAACACATGAGTAGGTGGTTCTCTCTCAGAATATGTATGGTAGAAGTGTAGGCACGTTTTGATAACTCTCTCCATGAATGGAGGATGGGTAGAGGGGTATATATAGCCTTCACACAAAATCTAACCGTTAAACACAATTTACCAAACTCGGTGGGACCAAATAGTTAAACTCGGTCAGACCGATTCAGTTCAAAATGTGAACGTTTGGCTTTTTGGTGGGACCGATATGTGAACTCGATGGGACCGATTTCATTAGGGTTAGGGCATAACATAATCTCGGTGAGACCAATCACATAAACTCGTTGAGACCGATTTCTGTAATAGGCAAACAGAGAGTTGGTCAGGCAAACTCAGTGGGACCGATCACTCATTTCGGTGAGACCGAAACGTTAGAAAAAGGAAGCAGAGAGTTTGCATTGCGAACTCGGTGGGACCGATCGCTCATATCGGTTAGACCGAAACATTATGAGAGGGAAACACAGAGTTTGCAATCCCATCTCGGTGAGACCGAGATCCATATAGGTGAGACCGAACTGATTACAGTTTCTCGCTATGGCTATGTCAAATGAACTCGGTGTCACCGGATAGATCAAATCGGTGGGGCCAATTTTGACTTTTTGTTTGGGACATTTGTGGATATGAGAAAGTGGTTGAGGGCTTTTGGAGCATATCACTAAGCATTTTGAGCAAGAAACCCATTAAGCAACACCTCATCCCCATTTAATAATATTGGCTTTTCCTACGGACTCAATGTGATCTTTGATCACTAAAATGAAAATGTAGAGTCTTGAGTTTTTGCCAACATGTGTCCTTAGCATTTTGAGCGGTCCACATTCCTAGTCCATGCCATGCCAATCATTGAACTTTCTGAAATAATCATCTTGAAAGAGCATTAGTTCAATGAGCTATATGATGTTAGGAATTACCAAAACCACCCAGGGATAGTTGCACTTTCAGGCTCCCCCTTTTTGGTAATTGATGACAACATATAGATCAAAGCTTCGACAAATGAAATTAAGATTGAAAAACATCGTCGCTTTGAGAAGTATGTGATAAGCAAGTGCTCCCCCTAAATTTGTGCATTATTTAAAATTTGCTTTTGAATGCAAATGCACAATCGATTAGAGTCATGGGTTACTCTTTCATGTCACATACATCTTGGTGGAGCGCTCAAAATGGTAGAAAATAAAGTATGCACTCATCACCAAGGCAAAGTGAATGATCATACATGAGAGATAAATGATAGCATCATTCAAGCACAAGCATTAAGGTAATATGATCAAACACATGATCATACAAGTATCTCACACATACATAAAGTATCAACCATGCAAGCAAACAAATAGGTATCAAACAAGTAGAAAATAAGGCAAAAAGAAGCAAAACTCTCTCGCTCGAAGCCTATGATCTATACACTTTCTCCCCCTGAGGGAGTCCTAGATTAGGGGGTGTTCGGGTAGCTGGACTATACCTTCAGCCGGACTCCAGGACTATGAAGATACAAGATTGAAGACTTCGTCCCGTGTCCGGATGGGACTTTCCTTGGCGTGGAAGGCAAGCTTGGCGATGCGGATATTCAAGATCTCCTACCATTGTAACCAACTTTCTGTAACCCTAACCCTCTCCGGTGTCTATATAAACCGGAGGGTTTTAGTCCGTAGGACAACTTCATCATACAACAATCATACCATAGGCTAGCTTCTAGGGTTTAGCCTCCTTGATCTCGTGGTAGATCTACTCTTGTACTACCCATATCATCAATATTAATCAAGCAGGACGTAGGGTTTTACCTCCATCAAGAGGGCCCGAACCTGGGTAAAACATCGTGTTCCTTGCCTCCTGTTACCATCCGGCCTAGACGCACAGTTCGGGACCCCCTACCCGAGATCCGCCGGTTTTGACACCGACATTGGTGCTTTCATTGAGAGTTCCTCTGTGTCGTCGCTTTTAGGCCCGATGGCTCCTTCGATCATCAACAACGATGCAGTCCAGGGTGAGACTTCTCTCCCCAGATAGATCTCCGTCTTCGGCGGCTTCGCACTGCGGGCCAATTCGCTTGGCCACCTTGAGCAGATCGAAAGCTATGCCCCTGGCCATGAGGTCAGGTTTGGGAGCCTAAACTACACGACTGACATTCGCGGGGACTTGATCTTTGACGGATTTGAGCCACGGCCAAGCGCGCCGCACTGTCTCGATGGGCATGATATAGCTCTGCCACCGAACAGTGCCTTGGAGGCCGCACACGCATCGGTTCCGACCATTGATTCGGAGCCTACTGCGCCGATTGAGGATCAGCGGTTGGACGCTGCCTCAGGGGCTGCGATCTTAGAGGCGATCGAGCCAAACTCCAGCCCCGCACTCCGCATGGCCCATGACTCCGAGGAGCCGGATTCCTTTCCGAACTCCGAGCTCCCCGCGCCCCTGTCGATCAAATCCGATTGGGCGTCGATAATGGAGTTCACCGCCGCAGACATCTTTCAGCACTCACCCTTCGGCGACATCCTGAATTTGCTAAAGTCTCTCTCTTTATCAGGAGAGCCCTGGCCGGACTACGGTCAGCAAGGATGGGATTCATATGATGAAGAAATTCAAAACCCACCCACCACCCACTTCGTAGCCACTGTCGACGACTTAACCGACATGCTCGACTTCGACTCCGAAGACATCGACGGTATGGACGACGATGCAGGAGACAACCAAGAACCAACGCCTATAGGGCATCAGACAGCCACCTCATCTCATGATGTGTACATGGTGGATACCCCTAAAGGAAGCAACAACAACGAAAACGGGGACGGAAAGAGGGATCGATCTCTCGAAAAACAATCAAAGCGTCGGCGTAAACACCGACCCAAGCCCCGCCTCGATAAAGACCCAGCCATAGAGCAAGATGAGCCGGTAGATGACGAGCATGCCTTAGAGCAATCGTCCCAACAGGACAACCCGGATAGAGAAACTGAACATCCCCCCCCCCCCGGCGAAAGTGGCATTCCGGACGACCCTACGCCGAACAAGCCCACGAAGCAGAAGAACCTCCACAAACGGCTCGTTGCAACCGCACGCAGCCTGAAAAAGCAGAAGCGGAAGCTAAAAACTGCGGAAGATGCACTCAGGATCAGATGGAGTAAAGTAATCAATACCGCAGACAAATACGGTGACACTCGCCGCACTAAAAGCTATCCGAAGAGAAAGCTACTGCCTGAATTCGACGAGGAGGCCTTAGAGCCCTCACATTCCAAAAGTGAGAAAGCCACATGGTCGGATAGACAACCCCATGGCTAGCATAAAGCGGCAAGCAGCGCCGCACTTAAGCCGGCATGTGATCCACTTAAGGATTCGCATCATGGCCCAGCCAGGTCCATTTACGGGCCAAGAAAGCAAGCTCTCGTAAGCAATGCAATAAAGCCATTATCAGAATCCGGCACACCCAAATACAGGGGTGCCGCACACCCCCTATGTTTCACCGATGAGGACCTGGATTATGGATTTCCAGTGGGATTCAAACCCGTAAACATAGAGGCATATGATGGAACAACAGACCCCTTAAGCCTGGACCTGGATTATATCCTCCACATACATATGGTTAGAGGAGATGACCTCCACGCCATAAAATACTTACCCCTCAAGCTTAAAGGGCCAGCCCGGCATTGGCTCAAAAGCCTTCCTGAAAACACAATCAGAAGTTGGGAAGAGCTCGAGGACGCTTTCCGAGCAAATTTTCAAGGGACCTATGTCCGCCCTCCGGATGCAGACGATCTTAGTCACATAACTCAATAGCCCGGAGAGTCAGCTCGGCAATTCTGGAATAGATTTCTTACTAAAAAGAATCAGATAGTCGACTATCTGGACGCTGAAGCCTTAGCAGCTTTCAGGCATAATGTCCGAGACGAATGGCTCGCCAGACACCTCGGCCAAGAAAAGCCAAGAACAATGGCCGCACTAACAAGCCTCATGACCCGCTTTTGCGCAGGAGAGGACAGCTGGTTGGCAAGATGCAGCACCAGTGACCCAAGTACATCCGAAACTAGGGATGGAAACAGAAAACCGCGACACAATAAGGACCGTCGCCGGACTAAGGAAAAAAGTCCGAAGAGCATGACAGTCAACGCCGGATTCAAAAGCTCACGACAGAATCAGAAAAAGCCGCCCCTCCAAGATAATAGGGACGACCTATCCAACCTAAACAAAATCTTGGATAGGATATGTCAAATACACAGCACTCCCGGAAAGCCTGCTAACCATACCCACAGAGATTGTTGGGTTTTCAAACAATCCGGCAGACTCAACGCCGAACACAAGGGGCTCGACACACCAAGCGAAGACGAGGACGAACCCCAAAAGCAGAGTGCCAGGAAACAAAAGAATTTCCCACAAGAAGTAAAAACAGTAAACTTACTCCACATAACAAAACGTGCGGCGCCCATAAAGGTACGCGCCCCACGGCCTATCCCAAAGGAATCCCGCCACTGGTTGTCAAAACCAATCATCTTCGATCATCTGGATTATTCTAGAAGTATCAGGAACCCAGGCTGGACTACCCTGGTATTCGATCCAATAATTGGCGGACTCCAGTTTTCAAATGTCCTTATGGACGGTGGCAGCGGACTCAACCTGATATATCAGGACTCAATCCGCCACATGGGGATCGACCCAAAAAGACTTCGCCACAGCAAAACATCCTTTCAAGGAGTAACGCCAGGTCCGGACACCCATTGCATGGGTTTTCTCCAGCTCGAGGTTATTTTTGGCTCTGCCGATAACTTCCGTCGCGAAAATCTGACCTTCCACATCGTACCATTCTCAAGTCGCTACCAAGCACTACTGGGACGCGAAGCTTTCACCCACTTTAACGCAATACCGCATTATGCATCTCTTACGCTTAAGATGCCCGGTCCACGCGGCATCATCTCCTTAAAGGGGAAGCAGTTTGAACACCTCCCCCAAGTGAAGGATTGTGCGGCCGCTTTAACAGCCCCACAATACAATGGCTTCACCAGCCAGAACATCGGAACAGGTCATTAAGACCATGGACACGGATAGACGAGTCCGGCACAAAAGTATCATTGATGAAGGCTTAGTGGCCATATACCCCTGCACTAGGGGCTTCACACGTATAAAATAAGAGACAATAAAGCTCAATTTTTCATATTTCACTTTACACTTTGTTTATTTCATATAACTTTTGTTCGGCACGCCCCTTTTTCAACTTAGTTGCTCTCTTTTTACACATGAACGTCGTGCTGCGCCCGTCCAGGATACGGCATAACGGAGACACAGGCGCAGACGTGCAGTAGGGACCTGTTCCAAGGATTCTTTTCAGATTAAGACCCTGCATAAACCTTTTTTACTGTCTCTTGTTGATACACATCCCCTGGTTCTATGACCAAGGAGGAGGCTGGCGTCTTGGCATGTGGCCACGTCAGAATTCTTGCGCATACCTGGACACTAGGGGCTTATACCTCAGAGCGTTACCTCACCCGCTCTCATAAAGACCGAATACCTTAGGGAGTGTTCGGCGTCGCGAGTTTGGCCTTATATGCATCAGCTCCAAGTCATGATTTTGGTCAAATGTTGGGTTGCCCGGCTCCTGTGTTCGGCCGCCTTACATTCCGCTCTATCGGCTAAGGCGGCACCAGGAGAACTACTGTGATTGTGCCCTGGTTCGGCCAGGCGAGCACCTCAGTAGAGAAAGCCGAAAACCGACTGTTATGATATGGCGTGAGACTGGTCAACCACTCAATGACTCTTCGGAATCTGTAGGATTCCTCCGCATTAACGAAGGGTCGTTTCCCGGCTAGGCACATATGCGCCACAAATTCGGGCGAGCGCAGTCGCCACCAGGGGCTACCTAAATAGTCCCGTTGTCAAGCTCCTATGGCTAAATGAAAGTGTTAAAGCATTATAGTCCGGTTGCCTAGCTCGCTGCGCTATCACCTCCTTTGTGGGACCAAGACGTTGGATTAAGTGTGAAAATGCGCCTTCTGTGAGCACCCCCGCACTATGTGCGTGGGGGCTGAAGCCAACGACTGCAATCTTTCAGATTTTGTATATATATATATATCTTAAAACGGCCGCACAGGAGGTGTTCCAAATACTTGAAGGCACAAGTATAAAAGTCTACTACAATTCATCAAAATATTGCTTTATAATTACATATGCTATCAGAACATAGCATCCTTCGAGCACTGCGCCTCTATTACACGAGCGCCTTCAAGGACTTCCTGAAAATAGTGCTTGGAGGGTACTCGGCTTTTCTCCGAATGTCGGGATGCAACAACGGTGGTCTCCATCTCTGCCCAGTACGTATTGACACGGCAAGAGCCATCCGTGCGCCCTCTATGCATGTTGACCTCTTCATTGCATTGATACGTGGCACCGCGTCAAGGAATTGCTGCACCAAGCTGAAATAACTTTTCGGCTCCGATCTCCCCGGCCACAGATGACCCATGACGTACTTCATGGCGAGTCCGGACAATCTATTCAGTTCGCCCCATTGAGCCAGACGATCGTCCACTGCCAGTGGAAGCTCTGGATTCTGGAACCGCGACCAGAAAAGCCTTTCCACTTCGCGATCTTAATGATCTTGAAAGTATTCGGTCACATCAGCAGCACTCGCTGCCAAATCCAGATAGGTGTCCTCCGCACTCCACATCCGGTCCAACGGAGCAAACTTTGGATCGCAAAACTTCCTCCGTAGCATAAAGGGCTTTCCAGCCGCAATCTGTCCGGCCTGACGCAACTCCTCCTTCGCAGCTCTCATCGCAGAGCGAGCGTCCTCGGCATCAGCAACGGCCTTCTCTAAGTCCGTCTGTCTCGCCCAGTCTTCTTGCTCAAGAAACTTGCAACGGTCAGCAGCACTTTTTAACTTCACGGCCATCTCGGCCATCTCCTTCTTGCTTCGGCAGTGAGCAGCCTATTCGGCTCTCAGCTCTTCAAGGGCCTTCTCGGCGGCCGCATCACTTTTCCTGGCTTGTTCCTTAGCTCGGGCAAGTTCCGCCCGAAGACTCTCCATGGTGGCCGCACCATCTGCTTCAAGCACACACATTGTAAGATACTGGCATAAAGCTCCTCTTACCAGAAGCCGCCCGAGGAATTGCATACCTTGAGCCTCATCAAGCCGCTCATTGACGAGCGCGATGTCGGCATCTGCCACGTCAAGTTGCCGCTTTAGTTCGGCAAAATCATCAGTTCGGCTCGACTCCGGACACTTCGCCACCTGTATACAAAGGCGACATTTTAGACCTGGGATTATGATCCTCTGCGCGCCGTCAATTTTGATAACGCACAGAGTCTCAGGGGCTACTATCTACACAGGGCGCATCTTGTTTATGCGCAACTGACAAAGAAGTACATTATCAAACGTACCTCAAAACCCGTCAGCAAACTTCTGACGGCCTCATGCAATCCACTTTCCGTGGACGAAATCCTTCCAATCACCGTACCCATCAATGCACGGCGTAGTTCGGCTAGGATCTCCCCGGCGTCGGACCCTCTGACGAGGACTTTTCCCCCCGCTTTCAGGCCATGGTCTCCGGGTCGTCAGAGGCGGCCCTCTTCTTCCCCTTAGGAGAGGAATTGTCGGTTCCTCCCTTCAGAGCAGCCTCCTTTGAGGAGGCCATAGTTTCCTTGTCCTCCCCCTCACTTCCCTCCAAAGACACGATCTTCAACATCCTGACTAGCATGGGATCCGGCCTGGTCTCAGGAAGGGGAGCCGGACACCTGGTCAGCTTTGCCTTCGCTATCCACTCCTGTTTAAAAGGACAGCTCTTTTAGGGACGAGTTTATGACAATTTTACGGATAGCGAGTCCGGGCACAAGGTTACTTACCTGAGTATCCGGGCGATTGCAGCTTAAACCTACGTCCTCGGTCAAATCCGGACACATTGCTTGTGACCCAAAGAACATTTTATACATCTCCACGGGCGTTGCGCCCATAAAATGCTGGAGAGCTCGTGGTCCCTTCGGATTAAACTCCCATAGACGAAGGGAGCGACGTTTGCTGGGCGGCGTTCGGCGAATCAGCATGACCTGCGTCACCTTGACCAGGTTGAGGTCGCTTTCTAAGAGATCCCTAATGCGGCCCTGCAACAGGGGCACGTCTTTGGATAACCCCCAATCTAATCCTTTGTTGACCCATGACGCTAGCCGTGGTGGGGGACCCGAGCGAAAGGCAGGAGGCCCCACCCACTTGGTGCTCCTGGGAGCGGTGATATAGAACCACTCTCGTTGCCACAAGCCGAGCTCCTCTTGGAAGGAGCCCTTGGGCCATGGACCATCAGCATTCTTACTTATGACAGCGCCTCCGCACTCTGCGTGCCGTCCCTTGATCATCTTTGGCTCCACTCGAAAAGTCTTGAGCCATAATCCGAAGTGAGGAGTAACACGGAGGAATGCTTTGCACACAACGATGAATGAGGAAATGTGGAGGATGGACTCCGGAGCTAAGTCATGAAATTCTAGCCCATAATAGAACATCAGCCCCCTCACGAAGGGATCCATTGGGAAGCCTAACCCCCGAAGGAAGTGAGACATGAACACTACGCTCTCACCGGGCTGGGGACTGGGAATAACCTGCCTTCGAGCAGGCAACCTATGCGAAATTTCGGCGGTCAAGAACTTAGCCTCTCTCGACTTTAGCACGTCCACCTCCGTGACGGAGGAGGGCATCCGTTGGCCTTGAAGGTCGGAACCGGACATTGTCGAAGGTCCGAAGCACCTGGAATCTGGAGCCTAGGGTGTTGGAACTCGAGACGATGGGTGAACTTGTTTTGAGATTGGAGAAAAGGAGTAAGGCCCTGGTCTCTTTATAAGGGGTTGAATACCAGGAGCCCTCCCCGTAACCGTTTGGGACTCGCCTTTAATCGAGAAGACACGCTAACGGGCACGATTGGGTTACCCACGTCCATATTGATGAGAATCCCGTAAATAAAGGGGACACGATCTTTGCTTTGACAAGACGTGCCAAGGAAACCGCCTCGCAAAACATGCTGAGGTGGAAAAGTGAAAACGATTCGAATAAAGGCTTGGCCGTAGTGTGATGTCACACTGCGGAATACGTCAGCAGATTAGATTTGTGTTAATATTATTCTCTTTGTGGCAATACATGGAAACTTATTTTGCAGAGCCAGACACTACTCTTGGTGTTTACAAACTTTTATGAAGAATTTGGAGGAGGAACCCGCCTTGCAATGCCGAAGACAATCTACGCGCCGGACTCGTCGTCATTGAAGCCTGGTTCAGGGGCTACTGAGGGAGTCCTGGATTAGGGGGTGTTCGGGTAGCCAGACAATACCTTCAGCCGGACTCCAGGACTATGAAGATACAAGATTGAAGACTTCGTCCCGTGTCCGGATGGGACTTTCCTTGGCGTGGAAGGCAAGCTTGGCGATGCGGATATTCAAGATCTCCTACCATTGTAACCGACTTTGTGCAACCCTAACCCTCTCCGATGTCTATATAAACCGGAGGGTTTTAGTCCGTAGGACAACTTCATAATACAACAATCATACCATAGGCTAGCTTCTAGGGTTTAGCCTCCTTGATCTCGTGGTAGATCTACTCTTGTACTACCCATATCATCAATATTAATCAAGCAGGACGTAGGGTTTTACCTCCATCAAGAGGACCCGAACCTGGGTAAAACATCGTGTTCCTTGCCTCCTGTTACCATCCGGCCTAGACGCACAGTTCGGGACCCCCTACTCAAGATCCGCCGGTTTTGACACCGACACCCCCCTTGGCAACAAGTTACCAAAAAGCTCGAAAATGCATAGTGTTATGCGTCTCTCTAGCCTTGATCTTTGGGAGGAGGCGTTGGGAGGACTCCAAGGACGAATGCATCGGTAGAAGTTGTTGGAGCTAGTAGAGTGGCAACTGGAGGTGCGACTGATGCTGTGGCTGCAGGTGTTGATGTAGTAGCTCTTGTGTCAGTCACTGGCACTGTAGCAGATCTCTGTCCCCTAGGCACTCTCTGAAAGGCATCTACGGTAGATTACCCTTTCCTCCTCTCAGCTTCTTCCTGGAGCTGCTCAACTACTGTCTGCATATCTGTCACCTTCAAGTCAAGATCATAGAACTTTTATTAATCCTCAAGGTGGCTTGAATCAGATATCCAAGTTGATCTTGCTTTGACTTGAGAAACACTTGACAAGCCTCTTCAACACTTGGCATCTTTGGTGCCTTCTCAGCTTTAGCTTTTTCCCTCTTCTCTTGAGCCTCTACAGAAGTAGGATCTTCAGCATCCATGACAACTATGTTGTCCTCAAAATCAGGACTCAAGGGAAGATGTTTCTTGTCTAACAGGTATGTGCATGTGCCCATCTTGGAGTTGATGAGCATCTGGATGTGTGGACCATACCCACATGACCTCTTCTGGTCTGCACCTATCCTCTTGATTGTATCAACAATCAGACTCATCACTTTGAACTTTTGGGGCACATCAAACAACTACATCAAGTTTATGGAGTGGCCTCTGATCATCCTATGATCTCCTGACTCAGGCAACAAGGTATGCCTCAAGATAGTGTTGATGGTGGTCAGACCAGACAATAGATAGTACACATAGCCCATCTTGTGAGTCTCTAAGGCTTTGTTAGGAATCTCCTTATACATGTTAGCCATTGAGTTGTGATATTTCTTCTTCTTGGGATAGACATCTATGTCATCCTCATGCTCTGCAGGGGCATTGATCAGCTTGGCCCATTCAGCAACTGTCGATTGGTACCTGGTACCCTCAGACATCCAGCCAATTCTGCCATTTAGATAGAAATGTGATGTGGGGTAGAATTGCATGATGAGTTCATTATTCCACTTAGTCAACTTCTGACCCAAAAATTTGTCTACCCCGCATAGCCTAAAGCTCTCATGCACTCCTGGGAAGTGGTCTTCATTGTTATCAATGTACTTCCAGTCTACCCACTTCATATTGCAGACAATGGGCTTCTTATCTAGCAGAATAGTCTCATAGAAGTCCCGCTGCTCCTTGGTGTGAAACCTGTAATCCACAGCAGTCCTTCTCCTCACAGCATATGAATCAGATTGTCTCCATAGTTTGAGACCTGCATCCTTTCTGATCTTCATATTCTCTGCCACTAGATGGTTGTCGTCATGGTCGGGAATCTCGGGCTTCAGCTTCCTAGGCACTTGGGCTTCAGCATCTTCTTCTTCTTCAATCTCAGTCTCAGGCACTGGGGTGTTGTTCTTCTCAGCAGCTGGTATATTCCTTGTGCTCCTCTTTGGTGTAGTCTTGGGAGCTGGAGCAGAATCTTTGGGGGCAGTCTTGGGCTTAAAAGAGGTAGCCCAGACATGATGGCATCTCCCATAAGATTTTGGGCTTTGGGTGCTGGTTGCTACCTCTTGAGAACTGTTGTTGGTTTTCCCTTGGAGAGGAAAGGGTGATGTAGAAAAGTAGCGTAAGTATTTCCCCAGTTTTTCAGAACCAAGGTATCAATCCAGTAGGAGACTACACGCAAGTCCCTTGCACCTACACAAACAAATAAGAACCTCGCAACCAACACGATAAAGGGGTTGTCAATCCCTTCACTGTCACTTACGAGAGTGAAATCTGATAGAGATAAATATTTTTGGTATTTTTATGATATAGATTGAAAGTAAAGATTGCAAAGTAAAATAGATTGGAAACTTATATGATAAAAGATAGACCCGGGGGCCATAGGTTTCGCTAGTGGCTTCTCTCAAGATAGCATAAGTATTACGGTGGGTGAACAAATTACTGTCCAGCAATTGATAGAAAAGTGCATAATTATGAGAATATCTAGGCATGATCATGTATATAGGCATTACGTCCGCGAAAAGTAGACCGAAACGATTATGCATCTACTACTATTACTCCACACATCGACCGCTATCTAGCATGCATCTAGAGTATTAAGTTCATAAGAACAGAGTAACGCGTTAGGCAAGATGACATGATGTAGAGGGATAAACTCAAGCAATATGATATAAACCCCATCTTTTTATCCTCGATGGCAACAATACAATATGTGCCTTGCTGCCCCTGCTGTCACTGGGAAAGGACACCGCAAGATTGAACCCAAAGCTAAGCACTTTTCCCATTGCAAGAAAGATCAATCTAGTAGGCCAAACCAAACTAATAATTCAAAGAGACTTGCAAAGATAACCAATCATACATAAAATATTTCAGAGAAGAATCAAATATTGTTCATAGATAAACTTGATCATAAACCCAAAATTCATCGGATCTCGACAAACACACCGCAAAAAGAGTTACATCGAATAGATCTCCAAGAAGATCAAGGAGAACATTGTATTGAGATCCAAAGAGAGAGAAGAAGCCATCTAGCTAATAACTATGGACCCGAAGGTCTGTGTTAAACTACTCACACATCATCGGAGAGGCTATGGTGTTGATGTAGAAGCCCTCCGTGATCGATTCCCTCCCCGACGAAGCTCTGGAAAATGCCCCAAAATGGGATCTCTTGGGTACAGAAGGTTGCGGCGGTGGAAATAGGGTTTCGTGGTGATCCTGGATGTTTTCAGGGTATATATATATATATATATATATATATATATATATATATATATATATATAGGAGGAAGAAGTAGGTTTGTGGAGCTGCGAGGGGCCCATGAGGGTGGGGGTGCGCCCAGGGGGCAGGCGTGCCTCCCTGCCTCGTGAACGCCTCGCTTCTTTTTGACGTCTACTCCAAGTCCCCTGGATCATGTTTGTTCCAAAAATAACTCTCCCGAAGGTTTCATTCCGTTTGGATTCCGTTTGATATTCCTTTTCTGCAAAACACTGAAATAGGCAGAAAAAAACAGCAATTTGCACTGGGCCTTGGGTTAGTAGGTTAGTCCCAAAAATAATATAAAAGTGTATAATAAAGCCCATTAAACATCCAAAATAGATAATATAATAGCATGGAATAATCAAAAATAATAGATAAGTTGGAGACGTATCAAGCATCCCCAAGTTTAATTCCTGCTCGTCCTCGAGTAGGTAAATGATAAAAATAGAATTTTTGACGTGGAATGATACCTAGCATAATTCTCAATGTAATTTTCTTTATTGTGGCATGAATATTCAGATCCGAAAGATTCAAGACAAAAGTTTAATATTGACATAAAATAATAATACTTCAAGCGTACTAACTAAGCAATCATGTCTTCTCAAAATAACATGGCAAAAGAAAGTTCATCCCTACAAAATCGTATAGTTTGGTCATGCTCCATTTTCGTCACACAAGAATGCTCTCATCTTGCACAACCCCGATGACAAGCCAAGCAATTGTTTCATACTTTAGTAATCTCAAACTTTTTTCAACTTTCATGCAATACATGAGTGTGAGCCATGGATATAGCACTATGGGTGGAATAGAATATAATGATGGGGGTTATGTGGAGAAGACAAAAAGGAGAAAGTCTCACATCGACGTGGCTAATCAACGGGCTAGGGAGATGCCCATCAATTGATGTCAATGCAAGGAGTAGGGATTGCCATGCAACGGATGCACTAGAGCTATAAATGTATGAAAGCTCAACAAAAGAAACTAAGTGGGTGTGCATCCAACTTGCTTGCTCACGAAGAGCTAGGGCATTTGAGGAAGCCCATTGTTGGAATATGCAAGCCAAGTTCTATAATGAAAGATTCCCACTAGTATATGAAAGTGATGAAACAAGTGACTCTCTATCATAAAGATCATGGTGCTACTTTGAAGCACACGTGTGGAAAAAGAGGATAGTAGCATTGTCCCTTTTTTGGGCCTTTCGTTTTTTTGGCCTTTCTTTTTTGGGACAATGCTCTATTAATGATGATCATCACACGTCTATGTATTTACAACTCAATGATTACAACTCGATACTAAAACAAAATATGACTCTATATGAATGCCTCTGGCGGTGTACCGGGAATGGCAATGAATCAAGAGTGACATGTATGATAAATTATGCATGGTGTCTTTGCCACAAATATGATGTCAACTACATGATAATGCAAAGCAATATGACAATGATGAAGCATGTCATGAATGAAACGATGGAAAGTTGCATGGCAATATATCTCGGAATGGCTATGGAAATGCCATAATAGGTAGGTATGGTGGCTGTTTTGAGGAAGATATAAGGAGGCTTATGTGTGATAGAGCGTATCATATCACGGGGTTTGGATGCACCGGCGAAGTTTGCACCTACTCTCAAGGTAAGAAAGGGAATGCACGGTACCGAAGAGGCTAGCAATGATGCAAAGGTGAGAGTGCGTATAATCCATGTACTCAACATTAGTCATAAAGAACTCACATACTTATTGCAAAAATCTACACGTCATCAAAAACCAAGTATTACATGCATGCTCCTAGGGGGATAGATTGGTAGGAAAAGACCATCGCTCGTCCCCGACCGCCACTCATACGGATCACAATCAAAGAACACCTCATGTTTCAAATTTGTTACACAACGGTTACCATACGTGCATGTTACAGGACTTGCAAACTTCAACACAATTATTTCTCAAATTCACAAGTACTCAACTAGAACGACTCTAATATTACCATCTTCATATCTCAAAACAATCATCAAGTATCAAACTTCTCATAGTATTCAATGCACGTTTATGAAAATTTTTATTATACCAATCTTGGATGCCTATCATATTAGGGCTAATTTTATAGCCAAAGCAAACTACCATGCTGTTCTAAAGGATTCTCAAAATAATATAAGTGAAGCATGAGATGTCAATAATTTCTATAAAATAAAACCACCACCATGCTCTAAAAGATATATTTGAAGCACTAGAGCAAAATTATCTAGCTCAAAAGATATAAGTGAAGCACATAGAGTATTCTAATAAATTCCGATTCATGTGTGTATCTCCAAAAAGGTGTGTACAGAAAGGATGATTGTGGTAAATTGAAAGCAAAGACTCAAATCATAAAAGATGCTCGAAGCAAAACACATATCATGTGGTGAATAAAAATATAGCATCAAGTAAAGTTACCGATGGATGAAGATGAAAGAGGGGATGCCTTCTAGGGCATCCCCAAGCTTAGGATTTTGGTTGTCCTTGAATTTTACCTTGGGGTGCCTTGGGCATCCCCAAGCTTTAGCTCTTGCCACTCCTTATTCCATAATCCATCAAATATTTACCCAAAACATGGAAACTTCACAACACAGAACTCAACAGAAAATCTCATGAGCCCCGTTAGTATAAGAAAACAAACCACCACTTAAGTACTGTAATGAACCCATTCTTTATTTATATTGGTGTTAAACCTACTGTATTCCAACTTCTCTATGGTTCATACTCTCCGATACTAGCCATAGATTCATCAAAATAAGCAAACAACACAGGAAAAACAGAATCTGTCAAAAACAGAATAGTCTGTACTCTGTAGTAATCTGTAGGTTTCGAATACTTCTGTAACCCCAAAAATTCTGAAATAAATTGGTGGACGTGAGGAATTTGTCTATTAATCATCTGTAAAAATAATCAACCTAATCGCACTCTCTAGTAAAAAAATGGCAGCAAATCTCTTGAGCGCTAAAGTTTCTGTTTTTTACAGCAAGATCGAAAAAACTTCCCCCAAGCCTTACCAAAGGTTCTACTTGGCACAAACACTAATTAAAAGCATAAAACCGCATGTAAACAGAGGCTAGATGAATTATTTATTACTAAACAAAACCAAAAAGCAAGAAACAAAAATAAAATTGGGCTGCCTCCCAACAAGCGCTATCGTTTAACGCCCCTAGCTAGGCATAAGAACAAGAATAGTTCTAGGTATTATCATCTTTGGTATGCAATTCATAGGTAGCTCTATAGATTCATAAGGTAATTTAATTTTCTTTCTAGGAAATTTTTCCATGCCTTTCCTTAACAGAAATTGGAATCTAATATTCCCTTCTTTCATATTAATAATTGCACCAATCGTTCTAAGGAAAGGTCTACCAAGAATAATGGGACATGTAGGATTGCAATCAATGTCAAGAACAATGAAATATATGGGCACATAATTCCTATTTGCAACAATAAGAACATCATTAATCCTTCCCATAGGTTTCTTAATAGTGGAATCCGCAAGATGCAAGTTTAAAGAACAATCATCAAATTCACGGAAACCTAACACATCACACAAAGTTTTGGGAATCGTGGAAACGCTAGCACCCAAATCACATAAAGAATAGCATTCATGATCTATAATTTTAATTTTAATAGTAGGTTCCCACTCATCATGAAGTTTTCTAGGGATAGAAACTTCTAATTCAAGCTTTTCTTCATAAGATTACATTAAATCATCAACGATATGTTTGGTAAAAGCTTTATTTTGATTATAAGCATGCGGAGAATTCAGCACAGATTGCAACAAGGAAATATAATCTATTAAAAGATCAATTATCATTATTAAATTCCTTGAAATCCAAAATGGTGGGCTCATTGCTATGTAAAGTTTTGACCTCTCCAATCCCACTTTTACCAATTTTTGCATCAAGATCTAAAAACTTCGAATCATTGGGATGCCTTTTAAATAAAGTTGACTCATCTACAGTCCCATCATTATCAAGATTAATATTTCAAAACTAAGATTTAATAGGAGACACATCAATCACTTTTAGATCTTCATCCTTATTATCATCAAAACTAGAAGAACATGCTTTTATAAAGCAATCCTTTTTAGCACGCATCCTAGCGGTCTTTCTTTGCACTCATCAACGGAAATTCTCATGGCTTTGAGAGACTCATTGATATCATGCTTAGGTGGAATAGATCTAAGTTTCAAAGAATCAATATCAAGAGAAATTCTATCCATGTTCCTAGCCAACTCATAAATCTCAGACAATTTTTCTTCAATCAAAGCATTGAAACTCTTTTGCAAACTAATAAATTCTTTAGTACTAGATTCAAAATCAGAGGGCATCTTATTATTATTTCCAT
Source organism: Triticum monococcum (assembly GCA_034509565.1). Classification (NCBI taxonomy): domain Eukaryota; kingdom Viridiplantae; phylum Streptophyta; class Magnoliopsida; order Poales; family Poaceae; genus Triticum; species Triticum monococcum. The sequence continues at coordinate 580,092,376 of CM067847.1, forward strand.
AAGAATTGTTGTAGGAATTACCATAATTATTAGAGGAATTACTAGGATACGGCCTAGATTTAAAGTTTCCTCTATACGCGTTGTTACCAAATTTGTTCCTACCAACAAAATTCACATCCATAGATTCATTATTATTCTCAATCAAGGTAGACAAAGGCATATCATTAGGATCATAAGAAGCACTCTTATTAGCAAACAATTTCATAAGTTCATCCATCCTTCCACTCAAAACATTAATTTCTTCTAGAGCTTGAACTTTTTTACTAGTAGATCTTTCGGTGTGCCATTGAGAATAATTAACCATAATATTATCTAGGAGTTTGGTAGCTTCTCCTAAAGTGATTTCCATAAAAGTGCCTCCCGTGGCCGAATCTAAAAGATTTCTAGAAGCAAAATTCAATCCAGCATAAAAAAATTGTATGATCATCCACAAATTCAAACCATGTGTAGGGAAATTACGTATCATTAGTTTCATCCTCTCCCAAGATTGTGCAACATGCTCATGATCTAGTTTCTTAAAGTTCATAATATCGTTTCTAAGAGAGATGATCTTAGCGGGAGGAAAATACTTAGAGACAAAAGCATCTTTGCACTTATTCCAAAAATCAATACTCTTTTTAGGCAAAGAAGAAAACCAAGTTTTAGCACGATCTCTAAGCAAAAACGGAATAGTTTCAATTTTACAATATCATTATCCACATCTTTCTTCTTTTTCATATCACACATATCAACAAAGCTGTTTAGATGGTGTTGGGAATATAGCTACCAGGTAAGACCCGCCCAGGAGGGGCCGGGTCAGCCCCAATGGCGGGTTACAAAAGAAGCCCAGTAACATTCAAGGCGATAGTTTATTAAGATTTATCGAAGGCCTAAGCCCATAGGCGGCTTAAGGCCCAATATTGTAAACCACCATCGTAAGGAAAGACTTGTAAAGAAAGGCATGTAAAACAAGTCACCGAGCCGGACACGTTTTGTAAGCCGGCCAGGACTTTGTAGGCCGCCAAGCGTCAAACCGTGTATATAAGGGGACGACCCGGCGGCAGCTTAGGAGAGGAGACAACAACTCGAAGCCAGGACAAGCATATTCGCTCCCTGGTCTTCGAAACCCCAGCAATTCCAAACACAACTAGACGTAGGCTTTTACCTTCATCGTAAGGGGCCGAACTAGTATAAAACCTCTCGTACCCTTTGTCCCGATTAACCCCTTTAAGCTTCCTAGTTGCGATGGCCCTATGACTAAGTCCTTTCGCTAGGACATCTGCCATGACAATTCCATGACAGTTGGCGCCCACCGTGGGGCCAGTGCACGGTGGATTTGAGTTCTTGAAGGGCAACTTCGAAGGGCTCAAGGGATACGTTGTGGGCCGGATGACCAAGAGTCATCGCGGCAAGCTCTACATCGATGATGAAGGCTGGGGCCCCGAGGCCGGCTCAATTGAGTACGGGTACCGGGTCCCCTTCGACGGGATTCATGTCTTCATTGGCCGGATTGGCGAATCGGCCCTGAGCCGGACGTCTACACCAACATCATCGAGACGGCTCAGCGCGCGAGGCCCGCCCGGGCCCAACCAACCGTAAAGCATGCCTTTGTGGGTTGCATCCATGGAGGTGAATACTCGGAAGGATCAGTGGATGGCGGTGAGACGGCCATCTGTTCTGACGCTACGTCACCAACAGGCGAGACGGATTCCTTGTATCAGCTGCAGGATGGCATGCTTGGGGGTTGTTCTGATGACAACAGTATTCCAGACCCCTTTGAGCCTCGGAATCGAGCCGGAGTCTTCATGGAAGGCACTTAGCCCGGGCAGAACTCCACCGCTGCAGCAGCAACAACCACCGGCTCGGCAGTGGCCAGGTCAGGAGACCCCACGCGCCCCCCGGCTCAGATGCTAATGGACCTCATGGATAAGCTAATGGCTCTGTTGACTGCCGTGGTAGAGCCAGCGGATAAAGCTCAGCATGACGCAGAGGTGGCACGGGTACGCGAAGAGATGGCACAGGCCAAGGAAAATTTAGCGGCAGAAGAGGTGGCTCGGCTCCTGGCGGTCGGGTTCATTGTGGAAGTTTTTCACCCAGAGTGGTTGGCTAACCCGGTGCTTGTACTCAAGAAGAACGGCACCTGGCGTATGTGTGTGATTACACCGATTTGACCAAGGCTTGTCCGGCTGACCCTTTTGCCCTCCCTCGTATTGATCAGATCATTGATGCTACGGCGGGTTGCGAGCATTTGAGTTTTTTTGGATGCATACTCAGGTTATCATCAGATCAAGATGGCAGTTAAGGACCAGGAGAAAACAGCTTTCATCACTCCATTTGGAGCCTTCTGCTATGTGTCTATGCCTTTTGGGCTTAAAAATGCCCAGGCAACTTATCAATGGTGTGTACATGCTTATGTGGATGATATAGTGGTGAAGTCCAGAAAGGAGGAAACCTTGGTAACAGATTTAAAGGAGACCTTTGATAACCTCTGGGTCTACAAGATGATGCTTAACCAAGCCAAGTGTGTTTTCGGAGTCCCACCTGGCAAACTTTTGGGTTTTCTGGTGTCTAACAGAGGTAATGAGGCTAACCCGGAGAAGATCAAGGCAATCACATCTCTGGCTAAACCAGTGTGCATCAATGACATTCAGCGGCTGGCGGGTCGCATCACGGCCTTAAGCCGGTTAGGGGAGAAGGCGATGCCTTTGTATCAAATGATGAAAAAGGCGGATGACTTCGTCTGGAGTGATGCTGCTAACTCTTCTTTTGAGGATTTGAAGAAACAACTCGCTGAACCCCCGGTTCTTGCTGCTCCAGTTGAGAAAGAGTTGTTGTTATTATATGTAGCTGCTAACTCATGAGTTGTTAGTGTGGCCATTGTGGTGGAACGCAAGGAGGCCGACAAGGAACATCCGGTCCAACGGCCGGTTTATTACGTCAGTGAGGTGCTGATTGAATCTAAACAAAGATATCCACATTGGCAGAAGCTCGTGTATGGGGTGTTCATGGCAAGCGGGAAGCGCAAACATTACTTTCAGGGTCACCCAATCACTGTGGTTAGCTCTGCTCCTTTGGGAGAGATCATTCAAAACAGAGAAGCTACTGGACGAGTCGCCAAGTGGGCCATTGAACTTGGGTCTCATGGGTTGAAGTATGTGCCATGTACTGCGATCAAATCTCAAGCGCTGGTTGACTTTTTTAATGACTGGACAGAGATGCAGATGCCATAGGAGAAACCAGACAACACATATTGGACGATTCACTTTGATGGGTCCAGACAGTTGGAAGGCTCGGGGGCTGGAGTTGTTTTAACTTCCCCTCGAGGTGACAAGTTTTGTTATGTGTTGCGGTTGATGTTTCCTTGTACTAAAAATGCAACAGAATATGAAGCCTTGCTCCATGGTCTTCGAATGGCTAAAGAAATGAGTCTGAGCCTGGTCCGGTGTCTTGGCGATTCAGATTTGGTGGCTCAACAGATGTCAGGCAAGTGGGATTCCAAGGATCCTCTCATGGCGGCTTATCGCCGTGAAGTTGATGTTGTTGCAGGACATTTTAAGGGTTACCAAGTGGAACACATTGACCGAAGAAAGAATGAAGCGGCCGATGCCTTAAGCCGGCTAGGATCTCAGCGTAAGCCGGTGCCACCTAACACCTTTTTGGATGTTTTGCATAACCCGTCTGTTAAGTTACCTACAGAGGAAGATTTGGCTGTTCCTGAACCGGAGGCACAGTTGGTGGCGGCTCTTCACGTCATCCCAGATTGGACAGTACTATTCTTGGCTTACATGACCCGGCGCGAGTTTTCAGAGGATGAGACCCTGGCCTGACAGATAATCCGGCGGTCCAAGTCAATGACGATTTCTGACGGAGAATTATACCATCATAGCATCACTAGAGCATTTCAGCAGTGTGTTTCTCCTGAAGAAGGCCAAGAAATACTTCATGAGATCCATGAAGGGGATTGTGGTCATCATGCTGGGTCAAAATCTCTTGTGGCCAAAGCTTTTCATCATGGTTTTTACTGGTTGACGGCTCACGCTGATGCAGAAGATCTGGTCAGTAGATGTGATGGATGTCAAAAATTTGCACGACGAGCGCATGTGCCAGCTCAGGAATTGTGGATGATTCCAATCACTTGGCTGTTTGCAGTCTGGGGGCTTGACATGGTTGGACCTTTCAAAAGGTCCAAGGATAAAAAGACACATCTTTTAGTGGTAGTTAACAAATTCACAAAGTGGGTTGAGGCAGAACCAGTGAGTAAGTGTGATGCAGCCACGACAGTTGAGTTCATGAAAAAGGTGATTTTTCGCTTTGGTTTTCCACACAGCATTATCATTGACAATGGCACTAATTTGTCCCAAGGGGCTATGGAGGAGTTTTGTCAAAGAGAGCACATCCGGCTGGATGTTTCTTCTGTAGCTCACCCTCAATCTAACGGGCAGGCTGAGAGAGCAAATCAGGAAATCTTAAAAGGTCTCAAGCCCCGGCTCATGGTTCCCTTACAACAGACGCCGGGTTGCTGGGTAGAGGAGTTACCCTCGGTACTGTGGAGTTGTCGGATCACGGGTTCCGGCAGACCCTTAAGGTTCGAACATTGGGGTGCGCGCGGAGATCACGCCTTCTACCTCCCCGTCTCGCAAAGATCTAAACTATTAAAAGAACTGCACAAGAGACTCAAGATTTATACTGGTTCGGGCCACCGTTGTGGTGTAATACCCTACTCCAGTGTGTGGTTGGTGGATTGCCTCCTGGGGCTGGTGATGATGAACAATACAAGGAAGAACAGCCTCACGAGGGTCTGTTCTTGGCTGGGGCGATGAACTGGTAAGAGGAGTTCAGTCACCCTTCTCTCTCTCACTTACTCTCTCTGCTTGCCAACCGAACGAACGAACCCCCTTTCTTCTAATTGCCCTACCCTGGGGGTGGCTAGTCCTATTTATAAGCAAAGGCCCTAGGCCTCTTCCCAAATATTGAGCGGGAAGGGCGCCAACAATTGGCCAATTCGAAGGGGAACATCTAGTACACTTATCCTGACTAAAGTTGGTCTTCGCCTGCCAAAGGCTCTGTGGTGACGCCGTGCTGGGCTCCATGGTGACGTCCGTCTCGTAGTCCTCCTGGTCTTGGTCTCATTGCACCGAAATGGCAACCTTTCCCTGATGCCTCGGTACTCCGCGGCTGCGCTTGCCCCCTTTGCACCAAAGAGGAAAGAAGGACGCTGCGCGCGCTGGCGCCCGCCTGGCACCCTCGATCGTCATGGCTTGCTTCATGGGCACCTCGCGAGGTACCCTGCCTTGATCTCTCCGCCTCCTCGCGAGCCAGCCTGATGAGGCTGCACCTGAGGATGCGCCGTGTCGTCCGCCCCGCGAGGCTTGGCCCCTCGCGAGGGTCTTGAGTCTTGTGTTGATGAAGATGGGCCGCGCCGGGCCCCCATTTGAGCCACACCATAGGCCGCAGGAAGGCAAGTCTGGGGACCCCCGTTCCCAGAACACCGACAGTAGCCCCCGGGCTCAAGGCGCGCCCAGACTTGGCCGTGCTGAGAGGCGAAAGGGCAGGGGTGAAGTGCCGTGGGCCCTAATAGCCTGCGGCCTAGGGCGCCGCGTGGCGGTTGATTGGACGTGGGCGGTACCGTTCGCCCACGCTCCCTTATTTTGCGCCCTGCTAGGTTGCCCCGCAGTTGTACATAGCTGCCCCTCTTCCTGTTGCTCGAACATCCCTTGTTCTTCCTCCCTTCGAACTTCGACTCTCGCCTCCAATCCCATCTCACACTTCCCTTCTCTTGGCCACCGCCATGGCTCCGATGAGGAAAGAGAAAGGGAAGAAGCCCGCGTCTCCATCTCGCCCGTCGCTGTCGGTGGCCCCCGCCGTCGGCCGCTCAATCATACTCAATCTGGAGTGCCTGGATAAGCTCAGTCCGGCCCTGGCCACCATCTTCAACGAGTGTGGGAGGACGACGGCCTGGCCTACGTCTCACTTCCCCACTGACAGGATAATCACCGAGGTTCATTACTTTGCCGATGCCTTGTGGGCGGGTCTGGTTCCCCCCTTCTCCGATTTCTTCAACGCCGTCCTCTCCCATTACCAGATCCACATGATGCATCTGGGTCCTGAATCCATTGCCCTCCTCTTGGTCTTTGCATTTGTCTGCGAGGCGCTGATGGGCATCCCTCCTTCTGTTGCCTTGCTGCGCCATTTCTTGTCTTTGAACCTTGCCGACCCCACTCAATGCTCGGCGTGCGTGAGCTTCGTCACCGCGCCTGAGACTGCGGCCTCAGGTATTGACTTCAAGCTCCCCTCGCCTCCAGCTGGGTTCCGCGAGCGGTGGTTGTTCGTCGATGTCGGGGTGCCCAGCCCCCGGCTGGCGAAGCCAACTTTGCCTGCCGTACCTAATTCAGGCTGGGGCCAGGAGACACTTAAGAGCCCCCGGCTTGCCTTTGTCTGGTGCTGCTTCACATTCTTGAGATCGCTCAACGCGACAACGCCCAAGGTGGTGAAGGAGTTCCTGCTGCGCCGCATTGCCCCTCTCCAGCGCCATTCTCGTCGAATGTGGGCCTTCAGCGGGCATGGTGATCACATGAGGCTTCAGGAAGAAGACTTGACGCCCGCGGTGCTAAGGACGGTGCTCTTGGTCCTGACTGGCGACCCCAACCCCGGCAGTATCCAGCGGGGAGGAGCTCTGATGTACCTCTACCAGAACAGGGATGACTTTGTGAGGCAGATGCCCTCCTTTGACGAGTGGGGGCTACGTCCTGTCGGCCTCCAAGGGCTTCGCGGGAACCCTGTGGTGGTGACTGCCCTTCCGGTTGGTCCGGGTGAGTCCTCCTCGAGTGGTGGAGCAGGGAGGCAGGAGACAGTGGGGGTCGAGAGAGCTACTAACGAGGTGACCGCACCTGGCGGTGCTCTTGATGGGGCAGCTCCTGAGGCCCGCGCTGCCGAGGCTGCGGGTGAGGTGCGGCTGCTTCCGATGCTTAGGGCCGAGGCTCCTGAGCCCCCGGCCGTGCCTTCTGGCGAGGCAACTGACTGTGTGCGTCAGGCATGCGTCCTTGATGCAGGTCTCCTTGGTGCTCCGTCCTCCTCGCAGGTTGATTCCTGCGCACCTCTCCTGGGGGCCCTGGCTGATGACTTCCCTCGCCGCTTGCTGAAGCGCCGGAAGTACTTTGCTACCGACGAGTAAGTCTTCTCCTTTCCTGTCTCCTGACCCACTTGTTACGTCTACTGATCCTTGCTCTGCAGGCCCCTTCCGACTGAGCTCGCGGAAGTCGCCGAGGTGCCGCCTCCTTTGGCTTCGCCCCCTCTCCGTCCTCAAATGCTCCGAGCAGCTCTGCCCTTGTGGTGAGGGCGTCTAAAGGGGTGGACCATCCCGAGGTGCACCGCGGCCCTTCATTCCCCGCGATTTTCCTTCATGGGCCCTCTCGGGGAATAGCCAGTCTGCCGTGGGCTTCTCGTCTGGTCGGGGATTGCGACTGGTTGAGGCACCTCCTGCGCCCTTCATCTGGAGATGGGCTGGCCCTAGGCCGGGCTTTTGGTGCGGCGCGCCCGGCCGTCGCGAGGGCGCCAGCCCCCAGCCCCCTGCCCAGAGGAGGAACGATGATTCGCGGCCCCCGGCGCTTGCTTGGGGCGGATGATGGTGTGGAAGACATGCTTGAGCGCGCCCGGGAGCGCCGCACTTGCCGCCAAGGGTTCCTTCGAAGAGTGACCGACGCGGTGAACTTGCTTGGGGAGGAGCTTGCTGACGAAGACGCGCGCCTGGAGGCCGAGGGCCTGCGCCTGGCTGCAGGGAGGCGCGAGCTGGAGGCCGCCATCACCATCGCGCATCGTCAGCGTGATCTTGACGATGAAGAGACGAAGGCGTCGCTGGAGGCCTCCCGGGCGGCTCGATCCCAGGCCGCTGAGGAGGCCCGGGGAGCAGACCGACGGCGAGAAGCAGCAGAAGAACAGGCTCGGGAGCTCTTGGCCCGGTGCCACTCGTTGGAGGAGCAAGCGGAGCTACGCGAGGCAGCCCTTGCATCGATGAAGGTGGCTTCTGGCGACCCGGTTGAGCTTCGGAAGCGCGAGGAAGCGTTGGTGCTGGAAGCCGCCGAACGCACCCATGAGTACAAGCGGCTGGAGACGAGGGAGCGCCTAGTGACGCAGGCGGAAGACGATGTGGCTGTGCGGGAAGCGTGTGTCCTGGAGGAGGTTTGTCGTCGGGTGGCGACGGCGCGCCAAGGCCTCGAGCATGAGTTCGAGGGGAAGCTGGGGATGATCCGGGTCGAAGCCGAGGGTAGAACCGCAGCCCTGAGGGCCCAACGGGATGAGGCGACGCGGCGGGTCGACGCCTCCCGGGCCACCCTTGAGGCAGCGCAAAAGAAGTTGGCCGCCTCCCAGGCCGAGGTGCTCCGTCTTCGCCAGCGGATGGAAGAGGCTGAGGGCATCGCGTGCCAGAACGCGGACGAGATATGTTAGCGGCAGGTCCTGGAGCACGTGCACGGTCCCATGCTTGCCATGCTCCGGGAGAGAGCTAGCGTGGCCTTGGGCAACATCTGTCAGGCGGCTGTTGGCGAGCCGCACACAGCCAACTATGCTGGCAACCTTCAGTTCTTCACTGCCGTGGTGACGCAGCTGGAGGCGCGTTCGACAAGGGCCGATAGGTTGGTGGAAGAGAGGAGCCGCGCGCTGCTCGGGCGCGCCTTCTCCCGTGTCTTCAGTCATCTCCTGATCATGGATCCCCGCTTTGATTTTGACGCTGTCATCGCCCCAATCTCCCAGGCCGTCCGAGGTGACCTGGCGCACTAGGTGGAAGACAAAGTGGACGCCCTTGTCAGGGCCTTCGCTTCGGACGACGACGACGTGATCGTGGGTGCTGACGAGGGCGGCGCGGCGAGCGGCCCTGACGCCGCTGGCGGTGACGCAAACGACGATGGAGGATTCGGCGACCCCAGCAAAGGCTCGGGAGGTGCTTCCGGGGACGCATTGGGGGATTGGTCCGACTGAGTGTGTATCGCTCCTGTCTTTTTCATCCTGCATGAATAGAACTCAGGTTTTTGTCCTGATGGCTTGTGAGAGCATTTTGGGAGGGGAAGCCCCTCATGTAAAACCCGTGTTCAGCATATTAATAGTTGTCATATTGCACGAGCGCCCGCGCCTGGTGGCTGGCTGGTTTACCTTTGTTTCACGCAAGCCCCGAAGCAGCCTGTGGGAGAGCATGACGCCCTTGGTGTTCTTTAGTTGAATCCGTTGGATACGAGAGTGTCGCCGGCGGGGAGTTTCACAAGCGTTGGCCTTCTTCACAGGCTCTGGCCTTTTCCTGAACGTGTGAGCTTCACAGGCACTCGCCTTGCTTCACAAGCTCTGGGCCTTTTCCTCGGCGCGATGACTTCACAGGTATTCGCCTTCTTCACAGGCTCTGGGCCTTTTCTAAACGCAGTGACTTCACAGGCACTCGCCTTGCTTCACAGGCTCTGGGCCTTTTCAGAACGCAAGGGCTTCACAGGCACTCGCCTTGCTTCACAGGCTCTGGGCCTTTTCTAGAACATGATAGCTTCACAGGCACTCGCCTTGCTTCACAGGCTCTGGGCCTTTTCTAGGACACGATAGCTTCAAAGGCACTCGCCTTGCTTCATAGGCTCTGGGCCTTTTCTAGGACACGATAGCTTCACAGGCACTCGCCTTGCTTCACAGGCTCTGGGCCTTTTCAGAACGCGAGGGCTTCACAGGCACTCGCCTTGCTTCGCAGGCTCTGGGCCTTATCAGAATGCAAGGGCTTCACAGGCACTCGCCTTGCTTCACAGGCTCTGGGCCTTTTGAGAATGCGAGGGCAACCTCCGCAGGCACCCGAAGATCCTCCTGAGAGGGAGCAATAGCAGCAATTTAGGTCGCGCACGAGCCATGCCTGACCGGACTCGCGAGGGGCTCACGAGGGGAGGCAGCTGTGGCGAAGCGGTAACCAGAACGCGAGAAATGGCTCGAGCGAGAATAAGCACCCCTTCCCCGAACACACGCAAATCTCAAATTCGAATCCAACATAAATCCAGTGAGGGAAAAGCTACAGCTAAAGGGAAAGGCAATGAAAAGCAGGCAAAAGGCCGCGTCCGGCACCTAATCTAGTCTTGGACGTCTTCTCACCAGCGCGGAGCTAAGTGCTGTCCACTGGGCGTGGGAGGGAGCCCCAGGGCCTGAGGCCGACACCCCTGAGACTCCGGGGCGTGTACAGCCCCACTCATTATTACATGAGAGTGTCACGGGGTGGCGAGCTTCACAGGCACTGGGCCTTCTTCACAGGCACTGGCCTTGCTTCATATCGCCAAACGAGGGTCCCGCCTTGCGCCACACTCTAGTGCCATCAGCAACGACCGAACCCAGGACACCGCCCGATGGGGTAGAGCGGTCGGCAGTGGTTCCCCCGATGACCACGGGTCCTCTGCCAGGGGCAGGCCCTGAGGCACCTCCCCAGCAGAAGGCCTACCTCCTGAGAACGCCTTGCTCCGAACGCCGCGGTGATGATGTCCGATCCCGGCCCCTCTCCTGCAGTCCCCTGCGCCCTCCTCCCGAGGGGTAGGAGACTGTGGGAGCGGGGCAGCTGCTTGCCGCGGCGACCTGCACCTCCTGCGATCCATGGTTAGCGTATACCTGCCCCTGAAGAGTTAGCGGTGCCCGATAATCGTTGCCTCCAGCGTGGCCAGCGGGTTCGTCCCGGGGCTCCCGGAAGGGCTCAGCTTCCATTGCCTCGTCCCCCCAGCTTGGGCCGAGGAGCGAGCCTTGTCCGTTCTCGTGAGGGTGTCCTTGGTCCATCATGAGGGGCATGTATTCCTTCGTCGCCGTCATCCCGAGTGCCACGCCGTGATGCCCCGCATGCCACACGGTCCCACCTGTCATGCCTACTGCGGGGTGGCAGCGTGGCCGCCCTCCGGGGCCGCGGGTCGCGTCGAGTCCTTCTTCTTCGCGGGCCGGGGGCGGGGGCAGCGCCACCGCCGGTCCAGTGCTGACAGCTTTGCTGGCGTCGGAGTAGCCTTGGAGTCCGCGGGCGCGTGCGGAGCCCCCGCGCGGGTCGCCCTGGGCTTGAGATGGGAGCTGGGTGGAGAAGGGGTGAGCCCCTGAGGCGGCGAAGCCCAGGAGCTCCGCCACTCGCTCCTGCAGCACGTCATGGCCGCCCTCCAGCAGTCTGCACCGTAGCAGCTCTCGGGCCACCGTGAGCGCGGCCCTTGAATTCGCCTGCTCCTGGCGGGTGTACGGTGTCATGGTTGCGGCGTGATTGGAGGCCCTTGCCGCCGACCGCGCTTGCCGCTGTGTGAGGGTTGCGGAGGCCTGTCCGCGTCGCCCGCGGCTCGCAGCGCCCTGTGGACCACGAGCTGCCTGGGGCGCGGGGTCGCCCAAGGCGGGCGGCTCCGCGCAGGTGGGCCACGCCGCCCATGGACCTTGGTTGCCCGCCTGGTCGCCGGACATGGTGATGACGATGCGACGGGAGGCGGAGCGGTAGGAAGGCAAATTCCGGCGCACCCCTACTTGGCGCGCCAAATGTTGGATCACGGGTTCCGGCAGACCCTTAAGGTTCGAACACTGGGGTGCGTGCGGAGATCACGCCTTCTACCTCCCCGTCTCGCAAAGATCTAAACTATTAAAAGAACTGCACAAGAGACTCAAGATTTATACTGGTTCGGGCCACCATTATGGTGTAATACCCTACTCCAGTGTGTGGTTGGTGGATTGCCTCCTGGGGCTGGTGATGATGAATAATACAAGGAAGAACAGCCTCGCGAGGGTCTGTTCTTGGCTGGGGCGATGAACTGCTAAGAGGAGTTCAGTCACCCTTCTCTCTCTCTCACTTACTCTCTTTGCTTGCCAACCGAATGAACGAACCCCCTTTCTTCTAATTGCCCTACCCTAGGGGTGGCTAGTCCTATTTATAGGCAAAGGCCCTGGGCCTCTTCCCAAATATTGAGCGTGAAGGGCGCCAACAATTGGCCAATCAAAGGGGAACATCTAGTACACTTATCCTGACTAAAGTTGGTCTTCGCCTGCCAAAGGCTCTGTGGTGACGCCGTGCTGGGCTCCATGGTGACCGCCGTCTCGTAGTCCTCCTGGTCTTGGTCTCGTTGCACCGAAATGACAACCTTTGCCTGATGCCTCGGTACTCCGCGGCTGCGCTTGCCCCCTTTGCACCAAAGAGGAAAGAAGGACGCTGCGCGCGCTGGCGCCCGCCTGGCACCCTCGATCGTCATGGCTTGCGTCTTGGGCACCTCGCGAGGTACCCTGCCTTGATCTCTCCGCCTCCTCGCGAGCCAGCCTGATGAGGCTGCGCCTGAGGATGCGCCGTGTCGTCCGCCCCGCGAGGCTTGGCCCCTCGCGAGGGTCTTGAGTCTTGTGTTGATGAAGATGGGCCGCGCCAGGCCCCCATTTGAGCCATGCCGCAGGCCGCGGGCAGGCAAGTCTGGGGACCCCCGTTCCCAGAACGCCGACAGGAGTATTAACACCACTCCTAACAGGTCCACAGGTTATACACCCTTCTTCATGGTTTATGGAGTGAAAGTGGTGCTGCCTAGTGACATCCATCATGACTCGCCTCGTGTGGCGGCTTATGTTGAAGCTAATAACAAACAAGCCAGACAGGATGCACTTGACTTGTTAGATGAGGAGAGAGACTTAGCAGTGGCTCGATCAGCAATTTATCAACATGACCTGCGCCGTTATCACAGCTGCCGGGTTAAGTCCAGGACTTTTCAAGAAGGTGACATGGTGCTCCGGCTCATCCAGGATCTGTCAGATGCACACAAGCTATCCCCGCCTTGGGAAGGACCCTTTGTGGTCAGTGTCAGCGTCAAAACCGGCGGATCTCGGGTAGGGGGTCCCGAACTGTGTGTCTAGGCCGGATGGTAATAGGAGGCAGGGAACACGATGTTTACCTAGGTTCGGGCCCTCTCGATGGAGGTAAAACCCTACGTCCTGCTTGATTAATATTGATGATATGGGTAGTACAAGAGTAGATCTACCACGAGATCAAGGAGGCTAAACCCTAGAAGCTAGCCTATGGTATGATTGTTGTATATGGAGTTGTTTGCCTACGGACTACAACCCTCCGGTTTATATAGACACCGGATAGGGTTAGGGTTACATAGAGTCGGTTACAATGGTAGGAGATCTTGAATATCCGCATCGCCAAGCTTGCCTTCCACGCCAAGTCCCATCCGTACACGGGACGAAGTCTTCAATCTTGTATCTTCATAGTCCTGGAGTCCGGCTGAAGGTATAGTCCAGCTACCCGAACACCCCCTAATCCAGGACTCCCTCAGTAGCCCCTGAACCATGCTTCAATGATGACGAGTCCGGCGTGCAAATTGTCTTCGGCATTGCAAGGCGGGTTCCTCCGCCAAGTCCTTCGTAGAAGATTGTAAACACCAAGAGTAGTGTCCGGCTCTGCAAAATAAGCTTCCACATATTGCCATAGAGAGAATAATATTAACACAAATCAAATCTGCTGACGTATTCCGCTGTGCGTCATCACACTATGGCCAAGTCCTTTACTCAAATCGTTTTCACTTTTCCACCTCAGCGCGTTTTGCGAGGCGGTTCCCTTGGCACGTCTTGTCAAAGCAGAGATCGTGTACCACCCTTTTACGGGATTCTCATCAATACGGACGTGGGCAACCCAATCGTGCCACTTATCACGGCGCTTGGGAGGCAAGCGAGTTTTACTAGGCTGGTGGGGACGCACAACCGCATCCGCCCATATAAGGGGATAAGGATCCACCTTTTTACCTACGCCTTCTTCCTCCTTTGCCTATCCATCGCCTGCGCACTCGAGCTCCAGCGCCCAAGCCCGCACTTCCCACCTCAACCTTCTCCAGCAATGTCCGGAGCGGGAGGCAAGTGGATGGTCTCCTCCGCCACGGAGGGCCAAGTCAAGAAGCTAAGGAAGGCCGGATACCTGTCGAAGGACATCGTGCACCGGCTTCCCGAAAAGGGGCAGCTTCTCCCCACCCCAAGGCCCCATGAGAGGGTAGTATTTCTCCCCCACTTCCTCCGCGGACTGGGTTTTCCACTCCACCCATTTGTCCGGGGGCTCATGTTCTACTACGGCCTGGTTTTCCATGATGCTGGCCCCGATCTTCATCCTCAACATCTTGGCGTTTATCGTCGTGTGCGAGGCTTTTCTCCACGTCCGCCCTCATTTCGGCTTCTGGCTCAAGACCTTCAACGTCAAGCCCAAGGTGGTGCGCGGCAGCCAGGCGGAGTGTGGAGGCGCCATGGCGGGCAAGATGGCCAACGTCCTATGGTTCGAGGGCTCTTTTCTGGAGACCCTAAAGGGATGGCAATCCAGGTGGTTTTACATCACCGAGCCGGGCGATCCGAAATGGACCGCGGCCCCCGAGTTCCGATCCGGACCCCCCATGCGGCTTGTGTCCTGGAAAGAGACGGGCCTGTCGTGGGGTGATGAAAAAGAGGTGACCGGATTGCAAACATGCATCCAATCCCTGGTGAACAAGCCAATCCGGCTAGTTAATGTAATCCAGGTTATGCTCGTCAGCCGGATCCTCCCGTGCCAACAACGGGAATTTAATCTATGGGAGTTCGACCCGGCGCAGCATCAAACCCTCAGCAGGCTCTTCGACACGACGTACGAAGACGCCTAGAAGATGCTATTCAAGGGCGCTGAGGCTCCCGCATCCGCTTCCGAGGACCGCGGATACAGCTCGCAGCGTCACGCTAGCGAGGTAAGCCATCTACACCTTTTACAGAATGTTAAGCTTTTTTCATAGTTTGACTCTATGCGGGATCTAAGCTCCATTACCTTTGACAGGCTTGGCGGGCGATGTCCGGACCGATTAACTATCCGGCTCCGCTGCCCGAAGACCCAGCTCCAGCTCTACTAGTGAAGATGCTGGCTCCGATGCCTTATGTGGTGCCGAAGGAGAAGGCCAAGAAGAAGAAGACCACGGGGACTCGAAAGAGTGCCCGCAACATGGTAGTGTCGGACTCGTCATCTGACGAGTCCGAGACGCCCTCCTCCCGTGAAAACGAGGAGGAAGAAGAAAACTCTCCCCCCAAGTGGAGGGAGGAGAGAAGAGGAAGGCCGCCCCAACGGGGGAGGCCGAGGGGTCTAGGAAAAGGAAGACCCCTCCGCCGGACTACGCCCCCGATGCCGAAGAGGGCGAAGAGGAGTGGCCAAACAGGGCCAAGCGTCCGGCGAAATCGTAAGTTCGGATATCAGAGTAACTCATGATGTTCCTTTGTTGCACAGCTTTCCCTAATGTCGAATGTAATTATGTAGTCCGCCTCGGGCCGAAGTCGACGAATCGTCGGGCGGCTCCCTGGACTCATCGGACGTGAACTCAGTTCCGCCTGCTGTCTCCCCCCGCACTACAGACGACGCCGAAGTGGCATCGCAACAAGCTCTGGGGCAGGAGGAGATCGTCCCAGAGGAGCCGCAAGGCAACCTCCCGGACTCCAGGAGTGAAGGGGATAAGGCTCCCCAGGGCTCCAAGTCCGGCTTTGTGCCGGACACTGCGCCGGAATCAGTTCCGGACTGCGGTAGGTGAACTCCTTCCAAGAGGAGCAAGCCTTCTGAGCCGGCGGCCTCCGTCCAACCGGAGGTGCTGGACAATCTGCTAGAGGTGCTTGACGACACCTCCATCGACGAGGGGCACCGTACTATTATGAGTACGGTGATCCAGAAGGTTCAGTCCGCCAAGAGCGGACTGACTGAAGCTTGCGCTAGCCTTCTAACAGGCTTCAAGGTAATTAAAAATATGTAAAAATATTACTACATAGACAGTAGCCCCTGATGCTCTGTTTGGCGTTCGAAAAGAAAAGCCGAATAGAGGATCTATTAAATTTCGTAGGAGTCTAAAAAAGAGTCGATATGCGTATGCAGGCTTCGCTGCTATCCACCGCCGCACTGACTGCGGAGGTGGGTGTCCTGAAGCAGGACCTCGAGCGGACCGAGCAAGAGCTCAGCTTTGCCAAGCGGCGGCTCGAGGAGAAAGAAGGTAAGAAATACCTTACAGAAAAAGTGCCTATAGAAAGGCTTGATTGCAAAAAGAATAACAGGATTGTACTGCTTATTGTAGGGGCCACGACTGAGGTGGCGACCCTTAAGCAGGCGCTGTCTGAGGCCGAAAAGAAAACGGCCGCGGAGCGCACTGAGCGAGACAAACTTGGGGCTTAGGTCGGCGAGGTGCAACAAGAGCTTCAGGATCTCATGAAACAACATGAGAGTTTGGAGCTTGAGTCGAAGACGCAAGCATCTGAGCTTGTGATGGCCCTAAAGGCTGCCAAGTCTGCCAAGGCCGAAGCCCAAAAGGCCCTCCAAGAGTTGGAGGAGATGAGGAAGATGGCAGCGGGTAAGGCATTCTTTATGAAAAGCAGAAATATAAAAGTGAACTACTTGTTACTTACCCGAATCTGGAGTTCTCTAGGGGCATTCGCAGATCTTCCCCGCAGCGTATCCGACGCTGCCGCATTCTACGGAGAAGGTGTTCTGGTCTTAGTATTTTGAGGCCAGACACTCTGTGCCCTTGAGCGACCAGCTGAAACAGCTGGTCGAGCTCCACAAGGCGGCCGAACAGGCCATGAAGGGCTTCATAGTTCGGCTGTGGCCCGGAGAGTCCCTGCTTGGGAGCTATTTCGGGCTGGTGCGGCGGCTGGTGGAGGCCTGTCCGAGGCTCGAGGTCATCAAGTGCTCTGTCTGCATCGAAGGTGCCCGTCGGGCCCTTGCCCGTGCAAAGGTGCACTGGGGTAAGCTGGACGGTGAGAAGCTTGTGAAGGACGAGCCGCCGCCGGGGAAGGAGCACCGCAAGCCCGAGAACTACTACAAGGATGTTCTTGCAGGTGCCTGCCTTGTGGCGGATGAATGTACCAAGGATGTATTTTTGAATGAACTCGCTCGTTTTTATCCTGTGCGCTGAAAACTTGTTCATATGCGCTAAGAAATGCTTATTGAATTTAAAATATTACTTTCTGTGCGGCCGTTTATCAAAAATTGAGAGATGGCCAGTCGTCGGCTTCTGCCCCCATGCCACTCGTGCTGGGGTGTTCGGGATAAACCTGAGCGCTCTTTTTCCCATAGTTGGGTCCTTCGAGGGAGGCGCTCAACACAACGAACCAGGCAATCGGACTATAATGCTTGAACACTCTCACTTAGCCATAGAACTCTATAATTTTAAATTTCGACGAAGCCCCTAGTTCGGAAGACCGAGTTCGGGATGCTATCCACGCCTTTGCCGGACAAAGCCACCTCCTCGCTCAAAGCGGCATAAGCCTTTAGGGACTCGAAAAACCTCTCGAACAGCGACCGGACTCTCGCCACATCATGACAGTCAGTTTTAGCTTTCTCCACTGAGGTGCTTAACCCAGCTCAACCGGGGCACAATCGCAGTGGTTCTCCTAGTGCTACCTTAGCCGATATAGCGGAACGTAAGGCACCAAAACATAGGAGCCGGGCAAACCCAACTATTGACCCAAATCATGATTCGGAGCCGATGCATATAGTGCTATAAGTTCGGGGTGCCGCACTTGTGAAAGTGTACGGACTTCTCACACCATTATGAGGGGTACTGAAGCCCCTAGCGTGTTTGCCGTACCATGGTGTACGGGTGCAATCATGTCATTTAACAAACATATATGTGAAAAAAAGATAATGCAAAAAATAGACAGAAAGCTATGCATTGTTTATACAGAGGCTATTTATCAAAGCCGAACGATACAAATAGTGCGGTAAGCAAAAGATATTGGACTATTTAGTATGTCCTGACCAGGGGCAGGCCGCGGAATTGTATTTAAAAGGGGTGTACCGCTCGTAACAGAGACCACCTGGGAGTTCCATAATGCGGCATGGCTTGTCTGCCTCCCTGGATCTTGCATCATTTGTGCGGCAGTCAAATTGCCGAACAGGTCGTCCGAAGTATGGAGTCCTGAAAGTAAGAGAAAATTAAAAAAAGAATCCGGTAGCCCCTAGTACGTTTTAAGCCGTATTTTGGGCGTTCCGTTATTGTGCCCCTTCCCCTGTGCCCATGGTATTTCAAGGGCGTAGTTATGTACGTGAGGTACTGGTTTCGCTATGTCGCGAGAGCTGGGGTTGGGGCCAGATTGCTATGCTTGCTCAGAGTGTGCCAGGCGGTCCTGTTGTGGGTTACTCCGGGCGCGCTTGGCAGTGTCTAGCTTTTTAATGGTCGGACTGGAGAATTGCCTGAGAAGGCTACTTTGTACCTCCACTGCGAGAACCGCCATGTGCTCCTCCGTGCGGAGGGAGCGTTCGGTGTTTCCGTTGACCGTGATTACTCCTCGAGGGCCTGGCATCTTGAGCTTGAGATATGCGTAGTGCGGCACCGCATTGAACTTTGCGAATGCGGTTCGTCCAAGCAGGGCGTGATAGCCACTTCGAAACAAGACTATATCGAAGATTAACTCTTCGCTTCGGAAATTTTTCGGGGATCCGAAGACCACGTCAAGTGTTACTGATCCTATACAGTTGGCTTCTACACCTGGTATAACGCTTTTAAAGGTCGTTTTTGTGGGCTTAATCCTTGAGGGATCTATGCCCATTTTCCGCACTGTATCCTGATAAAGCAGGTTCAGGCTACTGCCGCCGTCCATGAGGACTCTTGTGAGATGAAATCCGTCGATGATTGGGTCAAGAACCAATGCGGCGAAGCCGCCATGACGGATGCTAGTGGGATGGTCCCTTCGATCAAAAGTGATCGGGCAGGAGGACCATGGGTTAAACTTTGGGGCGACTAGCTCCATCGTGTATACGTCCCGTAGCGCACGCTTCCGCTCCGGCTAGGGAATGTGGGTTGCGTATATCATGTTCACCGTCCGCACTTGTGGGGGAAAGCCCTTCTTTCCATTGTTGTTCGGAGGCTTGGGCTCCTCCTCGTCGTTGTTGTGCAGCCCCTTGTCTCTGTCTTTGGCCCATAACTTGCCTGCTTGCTTGAACACCCAACAATCCCTGTTAGTGTGATTGGCTGGCCTTTCGGGGGTGCCATGTATCTGGCACAAGCGATCGAGTATTCGGTCCAAACTGGATGGGCCCTAAGTATTCTTTTTGCATGGCTTTTTCCGCTGACCGGATTTATAGCCTTTGAATCCGGCATTGACTGCCGTGTCTTCATTGCTATCGCTGCTAACGCGGCATTTTTGCTTATTCCGACGTGTCCTGCCACTTTTGTCCTTGGTATCCGAATTACCAGGGTTCTTTGATAAGTTCTTACTGCGAGCTAGCCAGCTGTCTTCTCCCGCACAAAAGCGGGTCATGAGTGTCGTGAGGGCTGCCATAGATTTCGGCTTTTCCTGTCCCAGGTGCCGGGCAAGCCATTCATCGCGGATGTTATGCTTGAAGGCTGCTAGGGCCTCTGCGTCCGGACAGTCGACTATGTGGTTTTTCTTTGTTAGGAACCGTGTCCAGAATTTTCTGGCCGATTCCTCTCGCTGCTGAATTATGTGGCTTAAGTCGTCGGCATCCGGTGGTCGCATGTAAGTGCCCTGGAAGTTGTCGAGGAATGTGGCTTCCAGGTCCGCCCAAGAACCTATTGAGTCTGCTGGCAAGCTGTTAAGCCAATGCCGGGCCGGTCCTTTAAGTTTGACCGGGAGGTATTTGATGGCGTGTAGATCATCGCCACGTGCCATGTGGATGTGAAGGAGATAATCCTTGATCCATACCGCCGGATCTGTTGTGCCATCGTATGATTTGATGTTTACGGGTTTGAAACCCTCTAGGATTTTATGATCCATTACTTCATTCGTGAAGCATTGCGGGTGTGTTGTGCCTCTGTACTGGGCTATATCACGACGCAGCTCGGAAGAGCTATGTCTGTTGTGTTCGGCCCGGCCGGATTTGTTGTATCCAGAGTGAAGATCATCGTCACGTGCCGTAGGGCGCCTGCGCAATCCGTAGATCGATCTTGTTTGTCTTTCCTTATCCTCCAGTACGTCTCGCAGGTCTGGCGCATTTTCCCGTGCCTTAGTTGAGCGGCGTTGGGACATGGAATGGGTGGAGGTCCGAGAGGCCTCTCTGTCGCGGCCGCGAGGTGGCCGGTCTGCTATGTCATGCGCCGGTAACTCTTGGAGGGGCGTTCGAGTTCGTACTCTTCAGTCGCAAGGACTTCAGTCCATCTGTCAGCTAGCAAATCTTGGGCAGCTCTAAGATGTTGCTGCTTTTTCTTGAGGCTGCTTGCCGTGGCTAAAAGCCTGCGTTTAAAACGCTCTTGTTCGATGGGGTCTGATGGTATGACGAATTCGTCGTCATCGAGGCTTGCCTCGTCTTCGAAGGGAGGCATATAGTTATCATCCTCGACCTCTCGGTCTGCCGCTCTCTCATGAGGGCTGGCTTCTCCATCTTCCTGTGCCGAATCTTGCTGAGGTGGGTGTTCTTCGGCGCTATCCGGGGTAGTATTATCTCCCGTGCCGGAATCACCTTTTTGCTTTGGCGGGATTTAGAGTGGCGCCGCTGGCGCCGGCGCTTTGGCTGTTTCTTGGAGGTGTCATCCCCCACTGTTCCATCGCCATCTCCATCTTTTGGAGTATCCACCATATATATGTCATATGACGAGGTGGCCTTCCAGTGCCCTACAGGTGCTGGTTCCTGTTCATCTCCTACATCGTCGTCCATACCGTCGATGTCTTCGGAGTCGAAGTCAAGCATGTTGGTTAAATCGGCGACAGTGGCTATGAAGTGGGTGGTGGGTGGGCTTTGAATTTCTTCATCGTCCGTATCCCACCCTCGCTGACCGTAATCTGGCCAGGGCTCTCCTGATAAAGAGAGAGACTTAAGAGAATTCAGGATGAAGCCAAAAGGTGAGTGCTGAAAGATGTCTGCGGCGTTGAACTCCATTATAGGCGCCCAATCAGATTCGATTGGCAGGGGCGTGGGGGGTTCGGAGTCCGGGGAGGAGTCCAGATCCTCGGAGTCACGGTTCATGTAGACCGCAGGGCTAGAATTTGGCTCGATCGCCTTTGAGATCGCAGCCCCCGAGGTGGCGTCCAACCGCTCGTCCTCGATTGGCGCAATAGGCTCCGAGTTAGGGGTCGGAATCGATGCGTGTGCGGCCTCCAGGACACTGTCCGGAGGCAGAGCTAGATCATGCCCCTTGAGATAGTGCGGCGCGCTTGGCCGTGGCTCGAACCCGTCGATGATCAAGTCTCCGTGGATGTCAGCCGTGTAGTTTAAGCTTCCAAACCTGACTTGACGGCCAGGGGCGTAGCTTTCGATCTGCTCCAGGTGGCCAAGTGAATTGGCCCGCAGAGCAAAGCCGCCGAAGACGAAGATCTGTCCAGGGAGAAAAGTCTCACCCTGGACCGCATCGTTGTTGATGATCAAAGGAGCCATCGGGCCTAAAGGCGACGACACAGAGGAACTCTCAATGAAAGCACCAATGTCGGTGTCAAAACCGGCGGATCTTGGGTAGGGGTCCCGAACTGTGTGTCTAGGCTGGATGGTAACAGGAGGCAGGGAAACACGATGTTTACCCAGGTTCGGGCCCTCTCGATGGAGGTAAAACCCTACGTCCTGCTTGATTAATATTGATGATATGGGTAGTACAAGAGTAGATCTACCACGAGATCAAGGAGGCTAAACCCTATAAGCTAGCCTATGGTATGATTGTTGTATATGGAGTTGATTGCCTATGGACTACAACCCTCCGGTTTATATAGACAGCGGATAGGGTTAGGGTTACATAGAGTCGGTTACAATGGTAGGAGATCTTGAATATCCGCATCGCCAAGCTTGCCTTCCACGCCAAGGAAAGTCCCATCCGGACACGGGACGAAGTCTTCAATCTTGTATCTTCATAGTCCTGGAGTCCGGCTGAAGGTATAGTCCGGCTACCCGAACACCCCCTAATCCAGGACTCCCTCAATCAGCAAGAACTTAAACAACGGGTCATATTACCTCATTGACGTTCGAGAGCACAAAGACGCACATAAGTCGGAGGAGGAGACCCGCCGGCCGTGGAACATTGCTCAACTTCGGCCATACTACACCTGAGCCACCGGCTCTCGTCATGTACGTACTTTGACATTGTATATACTATGATAAGTAGTAAAGTAGGACCTCTGTCCTTTTTCCTCTTCAAAGGTCATATATCTTTACTATTTTCATGACTATTAAGGAGCTGATCATATCTGAATTTAGCTTAACCTTTCTGGTCCGGCTTATGATCGTATTTGAATCTAGCTGTGAACCTCATGATCACTTGGGGGCTTCCTGTTCAAACATAGATCCTATTCGAACCAAAGAGAACATAGCTGTTGTAACCCTCTTGATCCGCTCAAAGCCAAACTCACTAGGGGGCTTCTTGATCATATCCGAATCATAGCTTAACCCCTTTTGGGTCCGACTTGGATCGTATTCGAATCAGGGTCGTTAAAAACCTCTCAAGATCATTTGGGGGCTTCCTGTTCAAACATAGGCCATATTCGAACCAAAGAGAACATAGTTGTCGATACCCTCTTGATCGATGCAACGCCAAAGCCACTGGGGCTATATGATCGTAATCGAATCTTAGATTAACCCCTTTGGTCCGAGTTACTGATCCTATTCGAATCAGAAAGCCCCAACCTTTAGTTACAAGGTTAATTTATATTGTTTGCAAACTGTTATTTGCCTTATTGGTCTTTTATTGTCTCAATTTTAAACAATCAGCACGGTCTTTTCACGGGCTTGACTATATGACAATAAGCCGCCAAGGCATGATAGTCATCAGGCGTACAGAAGCATTGGCTTCTCAAAAGGACTGGATCATCAACCTCATCACCCGGGTCATATAAACCGGTGGTCCAGAGGTAAAAAATACAGGTATGACTGTTATTTATGAACAGTTGTTTCTGTGTTAATCAAAGGTTGTTTCAACCTTGTTTATTTTCACATATGTTTCTGTTTCTTCTACTATGATAAACCATTGGTTATATACCGGGTCTTCTGACCCGTTCGGTGCTAAATCGCAAAGCCAGTTTTTTTTCCTTTTCTACAGGAACAGAGCCGAAATATTACAGAGATAACCATAAATGTGACGCATATATTGACATCAGGAAGCAAAGAGTCACACATGGCATCCTATGCACGATGGTATAGGAAAAATATGCAGTTGTTTCAAGCTAAATCTATTACAAGGCTTTAAAGAGCCCACAAAGATGGTTCTCACTCTACCCTCGCCGGTTCACCTCCTTCTATTAATTGGAGGCTGGGATTGGACCAGTCAAAGCCGCTCACGGCAATGAACTCTGCTTCATCATCAATCAGGCCAGCCGGATCAACTTCTAGAGCAAACGTATGTTGATGAACCGGCGGGATAAGGTCTATCACCTTGTAAGAGGGAGTCGCCATCTTCTTATTCTCCAAATCAAAACCCGGCTGATATTTGTCAATGTTGGTCTCATCTCCAAGAATGGTGGCCTGAGGTCGAACTCCCCTCACGCAAGCAACGAAGTCATCCTGCTCAAATAGAGACCCGTCTTCCTTCATGGTAGGGTACCCCCTGGCTACATCTCTTGGGTCTAGATCTGGCACCCAGACTTTGGAGCGACTCATGGTAGTCAAGGCTCCGGCTCTGGCACAGGATCGTTTGACTTCTTGAAACCTAGCAGGTAAGATTGACATTTTTTTCCAGACATCACTGAGCCTGGCAGGAGAGATAGCAGCAAGTGCTCGTTGAGCGCTAGTGTACAACTGCTCCACTAAGGTATAGACCGCCTTCAGTTTAGTCACATTATCTTGGCTCAGATTCTTGCTTCGCGGGCCTGCACATATTTTTTAAACAAGGGGTCAGCAGGCGGTTTACATTCCAGGTCAAAAGAAGGTATAAATGATCAGTACAGATGGCTTACCAAAGTTGGCGGAAACCATTCGAGACACCCAGTTCTTTAAGCCGGTCAGCTCCATGGTAACCTCCTCAAGAGCCGCTTCAGCTTTTTCGGCGCGTTTTGTCAGCAGTGTCTTTTCTTCAGCACAAGATTTCTTTTTGCCAGTCAAGCTGGTTTTCAATTTTTCCGTCTCAGCAAGACTAAATTGAAGTTTAGAATTAGCAGACTTGATTTCTGCCTCTTGATCCGCCAGCTGGGTCTTGGCGTCAGTTAATTGGGAACCCAATTCAGATAGGGCGTTCTACAAAACATACACAGGTGTGTCAAGGTTTAAACTAAAGTTCAAGATTCAAGTCTCAAGTACTTTGCACTGCAATACCACTTGACACTTGGGGGCTAATGTCTGCCAAAACAATTTCTTATGACTCTAATATATTTCAAGTCCCAAGTAACTTACAAAGTAACAGCACTTGGCACTTGGGGGCTAATTGATGATATTCAGAAAGTCACTCCAGATTAAGCTAGATTACAATATTTGTTGGGTTCGGCAAAACACAGCTATGAAGTTAAAGTACCGGTTCATTTCTGGTAAATTGAGCCGGCACTTCGGGACTACAGGTGAAGTTTACACTATTTTATTGGACTTTTGAAAAACTTAGAGAGAAAATATCCATCTATATCTTAAAGTCTCCAGATCATTCAGGATTATCATCTGAAGACTTGGGGGCTGGCAGAGTATAAGTAAACCGGAGAACATACCTCATATTCAAGTTGAAGTTGTTTGACCATCTCAATCTCTGATTCACGGCTGGAATGAACATGGCTAAGATAGCCAGGCAAAATGTCATTAGCATTCAGATGACTGTAGTGAGAGATATCAAAACGCACTCTCTGTCTCTCCAGGGCTTCTTGTTTAGCAGTGTGCCAGGCTAACACAGTAGGAGTCCCCGGTTCAACATAACGGCTACCAGTGACCAGAACTTCATGATCAGAAGATGATTGTGGGTTAGCTGAACTGGATGGTCTGGCAGTAGAGGGGTTAACAACAGTATCATCAGCTGACGGCTCAAGAGGATCCAATTGAGCATTGGAAGCCGGGTCTTCTCGTGCTTCAGTTCGAGGGGGAGAAGTTGGCATGGCCGGTTCAGGAGCAAGGACTGATGGGTCTTCCGCCAGTTTAGTTAGTTTGGCCTTCTTGGACTTGGCTTGGCCACTATGAAAGATGTTATGAGACAGTTAGTACAAAGATGCAGTTTGAAAGACACAGAGGAAAGATGATTTTTTCCTTACCCAGGGGCAGTCTTGAAAGCCGGAAATTGAGTTTGAGATGAGTCGCCAGAAGAGCGAGACACCTCTTGCAGAAGATAAATAAAGTTAGTAATGCAAGGGAGAAGGTCCATTAATGAAAAGTAAAAGATGAAGATAAAAGAGACCTCATTCTAGCATTTTTGAGGAGTTTGTTGAAGAACGGAAGGCGGTTCATCGTCGTTCCGGGCCTGACGGCGGCTCTCATGTTGCTGCTTTTTCAAAAGAAAATGAGGGTCCGAATAAGCCAAAGGGTGTGAAAACCTTACTTTCCAGGTTACCAATCGAAGTTTCTGTCTTGGCAAATGGGCTGAGTCGGAGGAAATAGTTACCTCTTCTTCCACGGCCTGACTAGCCCCCGTGTCGTCCTGGCAATAGTCAGTGTCAATAAGGTTGTTAAAAAACTGGCCAAGGGAGTGAAGGGCTACCTCTGACTCAGAAGTATCATCATCAAGCTTTAACAGGTCTTCAGCGGTGCTCTTTTTCTTCTTGGACCTCCGGGTCGTCTTCTTGGCAGTTATGGCGGTGGCTCTAGCCTTCTTGGCGGCTTCATGGTCATACTTGGCTTTCCATAAGTCAGATTTGGCCTGTAAACAAGTGAAACAAGATGAAAGGTCATGCAAGTATTTAAAAAAACTGCAGAGGAAAATACAAAGAGAAAGAGGTCAGGGATTCTTTACCTCTGGCGCCGGGTTAAGTTTGCAAAAGGGGTTTAACCCGACTTTACTGCAGTCTTCATATTTGTCGTTCACTAGAAGGGTCGACATTGAAACAATATCTTCTTCAGTTAGTTGAATGGAGTTGTGACGAAGAGAGTCATCTGGGCCTCCAACATATTCATACATCAATTTGGATCGGCGGCTTGGAGGGATGACCCGCCATGAGACCCAGCAACGAGTCAAATCAACTCAGGTTAAGCCGTTCCCTAGTAAGGCGTCAATCCTTTTAATTTATGGAATAAGCTTCTTGCGTTCGGCGGCAGTAAGCTTGCCAGGAAGCGTAAACTTGGAATCTAGACGATCCGCGTGGTAACCCAGTAGTGGTTTCTCATTGGTCGGTGAAGTGTCTTGAAAGTAGAACCAGGTCTGATTCCAGTCTTTGGGATGACTCGGCAAGACTATCAGGGGGAAGACGGCGCCCTATCGGTGCTGAATTGAGATGCCTCCAAGTTCCAAGCTAGGGCCATTGGTACACTCGCTGTGGCGGTTCAGATAAAAATACTCCCTAAAGAGTTCCACAGTCGGTTCTTGTTGAAGGTACATGTCGGTGTCAAAACCGGCGGATCTCGGGTAGGAGGTCCGGAACTGTGCATCTAGGCCGGATGGTAACAGGAGGCAGGGAACACGATGTTTTACCCAGGTTCGGGCCCTCTTGATGGAGGTAAAACCCTACGTCCTGCTTGATTAATATTGATGATATGGGTAGTACAAGAGTGGATCTACCACGAGATCGAGGAGGCTAAACCCTAGAAGCTAGCCTATGGTATGATTGTTGTCTATGGAGTTGATGAAGTTGTCCTATGGACTAAAACCCTCCGGTTTATATAGACACCGGATAGGGTTAGGGTTACATAGAGTCGGTTACAATGGTAGGAGATCTTGAATATCTACATCGCCAAGCTTGCCTTCCACGCCAAGGAAAGTCCCATCCGGACACGGGACGAAGTCTTCAATCTTGTATCTTCATAGTCCAGGAGTCTGGCTGAAGGTATAGTCCGGCTTCCCGAACACCCCCTAATCCAGGACTCCCTCAGTAGCCCCTGAACCAGGCTTCAATGACGACGAGTCCGGCGCGCAAATTGTCTTCGGCATTGCAAGGCGGATTCCTCCTCCCAGTCCTTCATAGAAGATTGTAAACACCAAGAGTAGTGTTCGGCTCTGTAAAATAAGCTTCCACATATTGCGATAGAGAGAATAATATTAACACAAATCAAATCTGCTGACGTATTCTGCAGTGCGCCATCACACCACAACCAAGCCCTTTACTCGAATCGTTTTTACTTTTCCCCCTCAACATGTTTTGCGAGGCGGTTTCCTTGGCACTTCTTGTCAAAGCAGAGATCGTGTACCCTTTTTACGGGATTCTCGTTAATACGGACGTGGGTAACCCAACCACGCCATTTATCACGGCGCTCGGGAGGTAAGCGAGTTTTATTAGGTAGGTGGGGACGCATAACCGCATCCGCCTATATAAGGGGATAAGGATCCACCCTTTTCACCTACGCCTTCTTCCTCCCTTGCCTATCCATCTCTCGCGCACCTGAGCTCCAGCGCCCAAGCCCGCACATCCCACCTCAACCCTCTCCAGCAATGTCTGGAGCGGGAGGCAAATGGATGGTCTCCTCCGTTATGGAGGGTAAAGTAAAAAAGCTAAGGAAGGCCGAATACTTGTCCAAGGACATCGCGCACCGGCTTCCCGAAGAGGGGTAGCTTATCCCCACCCCAAGGCCCCATGAGAGGGTCATGTTTCTCCACCACTTCCTCCGCGGACTAGGTTTTCCACTCCACCCATTTGTCCGGGGGCTCATGTTCTACTACGGCCTGTACCTCCATGATCTGGCTCCAAACTTCATCCTCAACATCTCGGCGTTTATCGTCGTGTGCGAGGCCTTTCTCCGTGTCCGCCCCCATTTCGGCCTCTGGCTCAAGACCTTCAACGTCAAGCCCAAGGTGGTGTGCGGTAGCCAGGCAGAGTGCGGAGGCGCTATGGCGGGCAAGATGGCAAATGTCCTATGGTTCGAGGGCTCTTTCGTGGAGACCCTAAAGGGATGGCAAGCCAAGTGGTTTTATATCACCGAGCCACGCGATCCGGAATGGACCGCAGCCCCTGAGTTCCGATCCGGACCCCCCACGCGGCTTATGTCCTGGAAAGAGACGGGCCTGTCGTGGGGTGACGAAAAAGAGGTGACCGGATTGCAAACATGCATCCAGTCCCTGGTGAACAAGCCAGTCCGGCTTGTTAATATAATCCAGGTTATGCTCGTCCGCCGGATCCTCCCGTGCCAACAACGGGATTTTAATCTGTGGGAGTTCGACCCGGTGCAGCACCAAACCCTCAACAGGCTCTTCGACACGATGTATGAAGACGCCTGGAAGACGCTATTCAAGGGCGCCGAGGCTCCCGCATCCGCTTCCGAGGACCGTGGATACAGCTCGCAGCGTCACGCTAGCAAGGTATGCCATCTACACCCTTCACAGGATGTTAAGCCTTTTTTCATAGTTTGACACTATGCGGGATCTAAACTCCCTTTCCTCTTATAGGCTTGGTGGGTGATAGCCGAGCCGATTAACTGTCCGGCTCCGCTGCCCGAAAATCCAGCCCCAGCTTTACTGGTGAAGCTGCTGGCCCCGGTGCCTTATGTGGTGCGGGAGAAGAAGGTCAAGAAGAAGAAGACCACGGGGACTCGAAAGAGTGCCCGCAACGTGGTGGTGTCGGACTCATCATCTGACGAGTCCGAAGCACCCTCCTCCCGCGAGAAAGAGGAGGAGGAAGAAGACTCTCCCACTCCAGTGGAGGGAGGAGAGAAGAGGAAGGTCGCCCCAACGGGGGAGGCCGAGGGGTCTAGGAAAAGGAAGACCCCTCCGCCGGACTACGCCCCTGACGCCGAAGAGGGCGAAGAGGAGTGGCCGGACAGGGCCAAGCGTCCGGCAAAATCGTAAGTGTTCAGATACCAGAGTAACTCATGATATTCCTTTTGTTGCACAGCTTCCCCTAATGTCGAATATAATCATGCAGCCCGCCCCGGGCCGCACTCAACGAGTCGTCGAGCGGCTCCCTGGATTCATCGGGCGTGAACTCTGTTCCGCCGGCTGTCTCCCCCCGCACTGCGGATGACGCCGAAGTGGCATCGCAACGAGCTCTGGGGCAGGAGGAGGTGGTCCTGGAGGAGCCGCAAGGTGACCTCCCGGACCCCAGGAGTGAAGGGGACAAGACCCCCCAGGGCTCCAAGTCCGGCCTTAAGCCGGACACCGTGCCGGAATCTTCAACAATTTCGAACCGCGGCAGGCGAACTCCTTCCAAGAGGAGCAAGCCTTCTGAGCCGGCAGCCTCCGTCCAACCGGAGGCGTCGGACAATCTGCTGGAGGTGCTTGAAGGTGCCTCCATCGACGAGGAGCACCGTTCTATTATGAGTACGGTGATCCGGAAGGTTCAGTCCGCCAAGAGCGGGCTGAATGAAGCTTGCGCTGGCCTCCTAACAGGCTTCGAGGTAAGTAAAAATATGTAAAAATATTACCGCATAGACAGTAGCCCCTGATGCTCTGTTTGGCGTTCGGAAAGAAAAGCCGAATAGAGGATCTATGAAATTTCGCAGGAGTCTAATAATAAAGAGGTCAATATGCGTATGCAGGCTTCGCTGCTAGCCACCGCCGCACTGACTGCGGAGGTGGATACCCTAAAACAGGGACTCGAGTGGTCCGAGCAAGAGCTCGGCCGTGCCAAGCAGCAGCTCAAGGAGAAAGAAGGTAAGAAATACCTTATAAAAAGGTGCCTATAGAGAGGCGTGATTGCAAGAAATAACAGGATTGTACTGCTTATGCTAGGGGCCATGACTGAGGTGGCGACCCTCAAGCAGGCGCTGTCCGAGGCCGAAAAGAAAACGGCCGCGGATTGCACCGAGCGAGAGAAACTTGGGTCTCAGGTCGGCGAGGTGCAGCAAGAGCTTCAGGCTCTTATGAAGAAACATGAGAGTTTGGAGCTGGAGTCAAAGACCCAAGCGTGCGAGCTCGCGACGGCCCTTGAGACTGCCAAGTCTGCCAAGGCCGAAGCCCAAAAGGCTCTCCGAGAGTTGGAGGATATGAAGAAGATAGCAGCGGGTAAGGCATTCTTTATGCAAAGCAGAAACATAAAAGTAAACTACCTGTTACTTACCCGAATCCGGAGTTCTCCAGGGGCCTTCGCGGATCTTCCCCGCAGCGTGTCCGATGCCGCCGCATTCTACCGAGCTGAAGAGAGCAGCTCGACGGAGAACGTATTCTGGTCTCAGTATGCTGAGGCCGGACACCCTGTGCCCTTGAGCGACCAGCTGAAACAGTTGGTCGAACTCCACAAGGCGGCCGAACAGGCCATGAAGGGCTTCATAGTTCGGCTATGGCCCGGAGAGGCCTTGCCTGGGAGCTACTTCGGGCTGGTGCGGCGGCTGGTGGAGGCCTGTCCAAGGCTCGAGGTCATCAAGCGCTCCGCCTGCATCGAAGGTGCCCGTAGGGCCCTTGCCCGTGTAAAGGTGCACTGGGGTAAGCTGTACGGTGAGAAGCTTGTGACGGACGGGCCGCCGCCGGGGAAGCGGTATCGCAAGCCGGAGAACTACTATAAGGATGTTCTTGCAGGTGCCCGCCTTGTGGCAGATGAGTGCACCAAGGATGTAATTTTTGAATGAATTCGCACGTGTTTATCCTGTGCGCTGAAAACTTGTTCATATGCGCTAAGCAATGCTTATTGAATTTAAAATATTATTTTCTGTGCGGCCGTTTATCAAAATTTGAGAGATGGCCAGTCGTCGGCTTCTGCCCCCATGCCACTAGTGCTGGGGTGTTCGGTGATAAACCTGGGCGCTCTTTTTCCCATGGTTGGGTCCTTCCTGGGAGGCGCTCAGCACGACGAACCAGGCAATCGGACTATAATGCTTGAACACTCTCACTTAGCCATAGAACTTTCTAATTTTAAATTTCGGCGAAGCCCCTAGTTCGGAGGACCGAGTTCGAGGCGCTATCCACGCCTTGGCTGGGGTTATCCAGCTCCTCGCTCAAAGCGGCATAAGCCTTTAGGGACTCGAAAAACCTCTTGAACAGCGACCGGTCTCTCGCCTCATCATGACAGTCAGTTTTAGCTTTCTCCACTGAGGTGCTTAACCCAACTCAACCGTGGCACAATCGCAGTGGTTCTCCTAGTGCTACCTTAGCCGATATAGCGGAACGTAAGGCACCAAAACATAGGAGCCGGGCAAACCCAACTATTGACCCAAATCATGATTCGGAGCCGATGCATATAGTGCTATAAGTTCGGGGTGCCGCACTTGTGAAAGTGTACGGACTTCTCACGTCATATTAATGGGTACTAAAGCCCATGGCGTATTTTTCCGTACCATAGTGTACGGGTGCAACATGTCATAAACATATATATGAAAATATGATAATGCAAAAAATAGGCAGAAAGCTATGCATTGTTTATAAAGAGGCTATTTATCAAAGCCGAACGATACAAGTGGTGCGATAAGCAAAAAGATATTGGACTATTTAGTATGTCCTGACCAGGGGCAGGCCGCGGAGTTGTATTTAAAACAGGTATACCACTCGTAACAGAGACCACCTGGGAGTTCCATAATGCGGCATGGCTTGTCTGCCTCCTGGATCTTGCATCGTTTGTGCGGCAGTCAAATTGCCAAACAGGTCATCCGAAGTATGGAGTCCTGAAAGTAAGAAAAAGTTGAAAAAAGAATCCGGCAGCCCTTAGTACGTTTTAAGCCGTATTTTGGGCATGCCGTTATTGTGCCCCTTCCCCTGTGCCCATGGTATTTCAAGGGCGTAGTGATGTACGCGAGGTACTAGTTTCGCTAGGTCGCGAAGGCTGGGGTTGGGGCCGCATTGCTACGCTTGCTCGGAGTGTGCCAGGCGGTCTTGCTGTAGGTTGCTCCGGGCATGCTTGGCAGTGTCTGGCTTTTTAATGGCCGGACTGGAGAATTGCCGAAGAAGGCTACTTTGTACCTCCGCTACGAGAGCTGCCGTATGCTCCTCTGTATGGAGGGAGCGTTCGGTATTTCCGTTGACCGTGATTATTCCTTGAGGGCCTGGCATCTTGAGTTTGAGATATGCGTAGTGCGGCACCGCATTGAATTTTGCGAATGCGGTTCGTCCGAGCAGGGCGTGATAGCCACTGCGAAACGGGACTATATCAAAGATTAACTCTTCACTTCGGAAATTATCCGGGGATCCGAAGACCATGTCAAGTGTTGCTGAGCCTGTACAGTTGGCTTCTACACCTGGTATGACGCCTTTAAAGGTCGTTCTTGTGGGTTGATCCTTGAGGGGTCTATTCCCATATTCCGCACTGTGTCCTGATAAAGCAGGTTCAGGCTACTGCCGCTGTCCATGAGGACTCTTGTGAGGTGAAATCCGTCGATGATTTGGTCAAGGACCAATGCGGCGAAGCCACCATGACGGATGCTAGTGGGATGGTCCCTCCAATCAAAAGTGATCGGGTAGGAGGACCATGGGTTGAACTTTGGGGCGACTGGCTCCATCGCGTATACGTCCCGTAGCGCACGCTTCCGCTCCCGCTTGGGAATGTGGGTTGCGTATATCATGTTCACCGTCCGCACTTGTGGGGGAAAGCCCTTCTGTCCATTGTTGTTCGGCGGCTTGGGCTCCTCGTCTTCGCTATGCAGCCCCTTGTCTTTGTTTTCGGCGCTTAACTTGCCTTCCTGCTTGAACACCCAACAATCCCTGTTAGTGTGATTGGCTGGCTTTTCGGGGGTACCATGTATCTGGCACAAGCGATCGATTATTCGGTCCAAACTGGACGGGCCCTGAGTATTCTTTTTAAATGGCTTTTTCCGCTGACCGGATTTATATCCTCTGAATCCGGCATTGACTGCCGTGTCTTCATTGTTGTCGTTGTTAACGCGGCGTTTTTGTTTGTTCCGACGTGTCCTGCCACTTTTGTCCTTGGTAACCGAATTGCCAGGGTTCTTTGATAAGTTGTTACTGCGAGCTGGCCAGCTGTCTTCACCCGCGCAAAAGCGGGTCATGAGTGTCGTGAGGGATGCCATGGATTTCGGCTTTTCCTGTCCCAGGTGCCGGGCAAGCCACTCATCGCGGATGTTATGCTTGAAGGCTACTAGGGCCTCTGCGTCCAGACAGTCGACTATCTGGTTTTTCTTTGTTAGGAACCGTGTCCAGAATTGTCTGGCTGATTCTTCTGGCTGCTGAATTATGTGGCTTAAGTCGTCGGCATCCGGCGGTCGCACATAAGTGCCCTGGAAGTTGTCGAGGAATGCGGCTTCCAGGTCCTCCCAAGAACCGATTGAGTCTGCTGGCAAGCTGTTAAGCTAATGACGGGCCGGTCCTTTAAGTTTGAGCGGGAGGTACTTGATGGCGTGTAGATCATCGCCACGCGCCATGTGGATGTGAAGGAGATAATCCTCAATCCATACCGTCGGGTCTGTGGTGCCATCGTATGATTTGATGTTTACGGGTTTGAAACCCTCTGGGATTTTATGCTCCATTACTTCATTCGTGAAGCATAGAAGGTGTGCGGCGCCCCTGTACTGGGCTATATCACGACGTAGCTCGGAAGAGCTATGACTGTTGTGTTCGGCCTGGCCGGATTTGTTGTATCCGGAGTGAAGATCATCGTCACGTGCCGTAGGGCGCCTGCGCGATCCATAGATCGATCTTGTTTGTCTTGCCTTGTCCTCCAGTACGTCTCGCGGGTTTGGCGCATTTTCCTGTGCCTTAGTTGAGTGGCGTCGGGGCATGGCTTGGGTGGAGGGTCGAGAGACCTCTCTGTCGTGGCCGCGAGGTGGCCGGTCTGCCATGTCATGCGCTGGTGATGTAGGTGCTTCCTCCTCTGATCGGGGTAGCCGCATGCGCTTTGGGTAACTCTTGGAGGGGCGTTCGAGTTCATACTCTTCGGCTGCAAGGACTTCAGTCCATCTGTCAGCTAGCAAATCTTGGGCAGCTCTAAGTTGCTGCTGCTTTTTCTTGAGGCTGCTTGCCATGGCTAAAAGCCTGCGTCTAAAATGCTCTTGTTCGGCGGGGTTTGATGGTATGACGAATTCGTCGTCATCGAGGCTTGCCTCGTCTTCGGAGGGAGGCATATAGTTATCATCCTCAACCTCTTGGTCTGCCGCTCTCTCATGAGGGCTGGCTTCTCCATCTTCCTGTGCCGAATCTTGCTGAGGTGGCTGTTCTTCAGTGCTGTCCAGGGTAGTATTATCTCCCGTGCCGGAATCACCATTTTTGCTTTGGCGGGATTTAGAGCGGCGCCGCTGACGCCGGCGCTTTGGCTGTTTCTTGGGGGTGTCCTCTCCCACTGTTCCATCGCCATCTCCATCCTTTGGAGTATCCACCATATATATATGTCATATGACGAGGTGGCCTTCCAGCGCCCTACAGGTGCTGGTTCCTGTTCGTCTCCTACATCGTCGTCCATACCATCGATGTCTTCGGAGCCGAAGTCAAGTATGTCGGTTAAATCGTCGACAGTGGCTACAAAGTGGGTGGTGGGTGGTCTTTGAATTTCTTCGTCGTCCGTATCCCATCCTCGCTGACCGTAATCCGGCCAGGGCTCTCCTGATAAAGAGATAGACTTAAGAGAATTCAGGATGACGCAAAAAGGCGAGTGCTGAAAGATGTCTACGGCGGTGAACTCCATTATCGGCGCCCAATCGGATTCGATCGGCAGGGGTGCGGGGGTTTCGGAGTTCGGGGAGGAGTCCGGATCCTCGGAGTCACGGATCAAGCAGAGTGCGGGGCTAGCGTTCGGCTCGATCGCCTTTGAGGTTGCAGCCCCCGAGGTGGCGTCCCACCGCTCGTCCTCGATTGGCGCAATAGGCTCCAAGTTAGAGGTCGGAACCGAAGCGTGAGCGGTCTCCAGGACACCGTCCAGAGGCAGAGCTAGATCATGCCCCTCGAGATAGTGCGGCGCGCTTGGCCGTGGCTCGAACCCGTTGATGATCAAGTCTCCGCGGATGTCAGCCGTGTAGTTTAAGGTTCCAAACCTGACTCGATGGCCAGGGGCTTAGCTTTCGATCTGCTCCAAGTGGCCAAGAGAATTGGCCCGCAGAGCGAAGCTGCCGAAGACGAAGATCTCTCCGTGGAGAAAAGTCTCACCCTGGACCACATCGCTGCTGATGATCAAAGGAGCCATCGGACCTAACGGCGACGACACAGAGGAACTCTCAATGAAAGCACCAATGTCGGTGTCAAAACCGGCGGATCTTGGGTAGGGGGTCCCGAACTGTGCGTTTAGGCCGGATGGTAACAGGAGGCAGGGAACACGATGTTTTACCCAGGTTCGGGCCCTCTTGATGGAGGTAAAACCCTACGTCCTGCTTGATTAATATTTATGATATGGGTAGTACAAGAGTGGATTTACCATGAGATCGAGGAGGCTAAACCCTAGAAGCTAGCCTATGGTATGATTGTTGTCTATGGAGTTGATGAAGTTGTCCTACGGACTAAAACCCTCTGGTTTATATAGACACCGGATAGGGTTAGGGTTACATAGAGTCGGTTACAATGGTAGGAGATCTTGAATATCCGCATCGCCAAGCTTGCCTTCCACGCCAAGGAAAGTCCCATCCGGACACGGGACGAAGTCTTCAATCTTTTATCTTCATAGTCCACGAGTCCGGCTGAAGGTATAGTTCGGCTACCCGAACACCCCCCTAATCCAGGACCCCCTCAGTACACCTCATAGAGAACTTGGAAATTGCAGATATTGGATATGGAATTGGGCCCAAGGTCTTGAGGATGAAGTTTGAAAAAGTGAAGGACGTCTCTGAAGAATTTTGAGCCGCGGGGGTGAAAAACCCCGATTCATGTGGTCAGAAAAGACAATGACTTCACCATCTTTGGGATTGGGCCGTTCCTCGTCCAGGTCAGGTGCACGGTAAGACATAACATTCTTCCCTGATAAAAATCCTATGGTAAAGAATTCCTTCAAGTTGTCCTCAGTTACTGTGGAAGGGACCCTGTTGCAGACGGTCGGCGCTTTTGATGGCATGATGATCAAAAGACGAACTGAAAAGAAAGTAGCATGCCGGTTCAATTCAATGGTGAAATTAACAGTTAAATGATGATGGTGCAAATAGGTAATGGTGGCTTAAGTAAGGGCTAATGTCATATAAGGGAAAAGTAAGCCGGCGTCGTAAGCCGCCATGACTACAAGCATTTGAAGGAAATCAAAGACAAAATTGGCTAAGTGTTGAAGCAAACAAGTTTCCTAATTTCTTGATATTATTCTGGATCAAAGGGTCGTTCAAAATGGAAAATATTCTAGACCTAAAAATCTAGCTCAGATGAGTTCATGAGCTCTAATGAGGCCTTTGAACCAGAGAAAGGGATCTGTTGGTATCGAGGATGGGCACAAAACAACTACCGCATGAACACATGTTCTCTTTGGATCAAGAAGAAGACGAAGTGGTAGAACTAAAAGGAAACCATGATGAACTACGAAGAACACACAAAAACCTAGAAACCCTAATGCGGATCTGAGGAGCAGGAAGGTGAGAACTTACAACTACGGATCTTCTGCGGAGGTCGCCGCCGTTCTCTGGACCGATTCGGGTTGATGCAGCGGCCAAGGTCGACAGAGATAGAGGTGAAGCGTGATGGCGGCGGAGCTCGAGCAGCTGGAGGGTTGTGAGAGGAAGAAGACGAAGAAGAGAGAAGAATGAGAAAGACCGGGGCGTGCCTATTTATAAGGGGATAAGCAAACATGCGGGCGTGAAAATCGAGGAAGGCCCAAATAATGACTATCCAGCTAAACAGATGCCTCGATTCTCGGAAGACATTAAAAGATAAAGATCCGTTGAGGATGACGTCATAATAGTTTTTTGTGTTTTCGGAAGATGACATCATGGCGGGTTACAAAATTTTTACAGAGATAGGAAGATGGATTTCATATAAGTATTGAAGATTGACAAGGAACAAAGTTCAAAGTCAGCCTGGGCCTAATGTTGGGAATATAGCTACCAGGTAAGACCCGCCCAGGAGGGGCCGGGTCAGCCCCAATGGCGGGTTACAAAAGAAGCCCATTAATATTCAAGGCGATAGTTTATTAAGATTTATCGAAGGCCTAAGCCCAGAGGTGGCTTAAGGCCCAATATTGTAAACCGCCATTGTAAGGAAAGACTTGTAAAGAAAGGCATGTAAAAGAAGTCACAGAGCCGGACACGTTTTTTAAGCCGACCGGGACTCTGTAGGCCGCCAGGCGTCAACCCGTGTATATAAGGGGATGACCCAGCGGCAGCTTAGGAGAGGAGACAACAACTCGAAGCCAGGACAAGCATATTCACTCCCTCGTCTTCGAAACCCCAGCAATTCCAAACACAACTAGACGTAGGCTTTTACCTTCATCGTAAGGGGCCGAACTAGTATAAAACCTCTCGTGTCCTTTGTCCCGATTAACCACTTTAAGCTTCCTAGTTGCGATGGCCCTAGGACTAAGTCCTTTCGCTAGGACATCTGCAGTGACAATTCCACGACTTTCTTCTTTTGCATATCACACAAATCAACAAAGTTGTTTAGATGGGTAGTGGCATCTTCACTAGGAAGGCCAGAAAACGGATCTTTCATGACAAGATTTAGCAAAGCAGTATTAATTTCACAAGATTCAGCATCGGTAAGAGGAGCAATCGGAGTGCTAATAAAATCATTATTGTTGGTATTGGAAAAATCACACAATTTAATATTATCTTTTGCCATCGTGAAAAACAATCCAACACACAAGCACACAAGAAGCGAGCGAAAAAGAGGCGAATGGAAAAAGAGGGCAAATAAAATGGCAAGGGTGAAGTGGGGGAGAGGAAAACGAGTGGCAAATGGCAAATAATGTAATGTAAGGGATAAGAGTTTGTGATGGGTACTTGGTATGTCTTGACTTGTGCATAGATCTCCCCGGCAACAGCGCCAGAAATCCTTCTTGCTACCTCTTGAGCACTGCGTTGGTTTCCCCTTGAAGACAAAAGGGTGATGCAGCAAAGTAGCGTAAGTATTTCCCTCAGTTTTTGAGAACCAAGGTATCAATCCAGTAGGAGACTACACGCAAGTCCCTCGCAACCTATGTGATAAAGGGGTTGTCAATCCCTTCACGGTCACTTACGAGAGTGAGATCTGATAGAGATAATAAGATAAATATTTTTGGTATTTTTATGATATAGATTGAAAGTAAAGATTGCAAAGTAAAATAGATTGGAAACTTATATGATAAAAGATAGACCCGGGGGCCATATGTTTCACTAGTGGCTTCTCTCAAGATAGCATACGTATTGCGGTGGCTGAACAAATTACTGTCGAGCAATTGATAGAAAAGTGCATAATTATGAGAATATCTAGGCATGATCATGTATATAGGCATCACATCCGCGACTAGTAGATCGAAACGATTCTGCATCTACTACTATTACTCCACACATCGACCGCTATGCAGCATGCATCTAGAGTATTAAGTTCATAAGAACAAAGTAACGCATTAGGCAAGATGACATGATGAATATAAACCCCATATGATATAAACCCCATATTTTTATCCTTGATGGGAACAATACAATACGTGCCTTGCTGCCCCTGCTGTCACTAGGAAAGGACACCGCATGATTGAACCCAAAGCTAAGCACTTTTCCAATTGCAAGAAAGATCAATCTAGTAGGCCAAACCAAACTGATAATTCGAAGAGACTTGCAAAGATAACCCCTCATACATAAAAGATTTCAAAGAAGAATCAAATATTGTTCATAGATAAACTTGATCATAAACCCACAATTCATCGGATCTCGACAAACACACCACAAAAAGAGTTACAACGAATAGATCTCCAAGAAGATCGAGGAGAACATTGTATTGAGATCCAAAGAGAGAGAAGAATCCATCTAGCTAAGAACTATGGACCCGAAGGTCTATGGTAAACTACTCACACGTCATCGTAGAGGCTATCGTGTTGATGTAGAAGCCCTCCATGATCGATTCCCTCTCTGGCGGAGCTCCGGAAAAGGCCCCAAGATGGGGCCTCTTGGGTACAGAAGGTTGTGGTGGTGGAAATAGGGTTTCGTGGTGCTCCTGGATGTTTTCGGGGTATATGGATATATTTATATATATATATATATAGGAGGAAGAAGTAGGTTGGTGGAGTTGCGAGGGGCCCATGAGGGTGGGGGCGCGCCCAGGGGGGCAGGCGTGCCTCCCTGCCTCGTGGCTGCCTTGCTTCTTTCTTGACGTCTACTCTAGGTCCACTGGATCATGTTTGTTCGAAAAATAACTCTCCCGAAGGTTTCATTCTGTTTGGATTCCGTTTGATATTCCTTTTCTATGAAACACTGAAATAGGCAAAAAAATAACAATTTGCACTTGGCCTTGGGTTAGTAGGTTAGTCCCAAAAATAATATAAAAGTGTATAATAAGGCCCATTAAACATCCAAAACAGATAATATAATAGCATGGAACAATCAAAAATTATAGATACGTTGGAGACGTATCACTGGTACAGATCCTCTTCCTGTTCCTCTTCATCTTCAGCTGGGTCTTCCATCACAGAGAATCTCCCAATGACTTTGGCCATGGTCTTCTTGACCCTTTCCTTTCTCTTCTTGCCCTCACCAGCAGCCTCTTCTTCTGTTAATTTGTAGGCTTCAAGAGTTGAGGCTCTGGACTTTGAAGTAGGCACTCTCTTTGCAGGAGTCTTCTTGTGCATACCAAGCTTTGTAAATGCAGTTGTGCCAACCTCTTTCTTGATGACCCTTTTCTTGGAGCTGACCTCCTCCTCAACAGCTACATAGTCTTCATCTTCAGACTTCGAATTTCTCTTCCTCCTCTGCCTAGTAGAAGCCTTAGGCAGGTTGCTAGGAGCACTTCCGCTGCCATCATCATAACTGTCAGAGGGACTAGTGCCCTCACTCAGATTCACCTGCTCTTTCTGACCTGTTCTGGATATCACTCTGATTAGACATGGTTGACACTGCAAACTGAAAGCTGACCCTGTGAATAGTTATAGATGAGATAGAGTGGATGAGCATCACAAATTATAGAGGTTTTGCAAAACAAATGAGTCAAAAACTTAGTTTTAGTTTTCCACGTAAATCATTTCGGAGCTACCGCTTTGTTAAACTCGGTGACACTAAAGCAACTTTTGGAGTCTAAACTAGTGAAATCGGTCAGACCGAGACACAGTACGGTGACTCCGAGATTGCTAGGGTTTCACTGACTATTGAACTCGGTCATACCGATTTGCAAGTTCCAGTCAGACCGAAAAGTGCAAGTGCAATGTCCTAAGCCAAATTGGTGAGACCGATTTCCACAACTCGGTCGGTCTGAGATGAGTTCGGCGGAAACCTAACCCTAAATCTTCGAATCAAATCTAATCTAAAGGACGTTTTTGCTGGACGGGGTGATCTCATACGTGGTAAGAAACATGGCATTTGCATTGTGCTAAGAATCAGAGGAAAAAATTGCACAAAGATTCGAACTCATACCCTAGTTCGGTGATGAGCTCGCTACGGCGGCAATGGCGGGGTTGAATTCCGTTGATGGCGACACAAACCAGTGGCGGGAGGTCGCTGGCGATGAGAGGACGATCCGGAGACCCGAGATGGCACAACAAGACACGCGCGGGCGAAGAGGTTTTGGAGGAATTTCCAAAATTTGACCCATCGGTATATATATCCTGACCCTGTCAGTATGACTGAGCGGAACAACTCGGTGGCACCGAGATGCAGAATCGCAAGCAGTTACTGCAACTTGGTGTGGCGAAAAAGTTCTAATCGGTTGCACCGAGATTGAAAACTTAGATCAACTCAGTGAACTCGGTTTGACCGAGAAGGATGAATCGGTCAGACTGAAATGCACAGAAAGGTTTTGGAAGTTTAATTCTATGACAAATCAGTGACTCCTAGTGCTCCTCACACAGAGGGTTCAAATCTGACTTGACCAAACTTTGTGATGTAGCATGAATAGAGTTTGAGACGAGAAAAGCATATATAGCTAGAGGAGGTTCTTAGGCATTCTTGTCCATCCATTTGGCAAAAGAAAAAGAGCCAAACAATCAAAGCAACAAATGGATGTCCTCAATTGTGTAAAATATGCAACCAACATGCTCACACAATAAAATGGCAAATGAAGTATGTGACAAAGCATGCATAGACATTCTAGCATCTATCAAACAATTGGCGATGACTAGTTCATCTATATAGTCAAATGAGAACATTTGATCTTAGGTCATACTCATTGTTTAAGCACAAGTGGGGTTACCACTTTTACATAAAGCATTGTTGTGTTCACACCATTAGAGTTGCTTTAGCTCAATTCTTAGAGTAAAGCTCCCCGTAGATGTGATATACCCC
The DNA here is from genome assembly GCA_034509565.1 of Triticum monococcum. NCBI lineage: Eukaryota > Viridiplantae > Streptophyta > Magnoliopsida > Poales > Poaceae > Triticum > Triticum monococcum. The sequence goes on from CM067847.1 coordinate 580,133,480, forward strand.
CTTAAGAGGGATGAACTAACCATGGGTTTTGTCGATGATGACTTCATGTAGATGTTGAAGATGTGGATGCTCAATGTTGATGTAGATCATTCGGAGCAATCCATTTGAGTGAGTTGCACTTTCAGTACCTACACGGGTTAGTCCCATAAGGAACAAACAGGGATATCCATAGACATAGAGTGAAGTCCACCCAAGATGATGTCCATGAAAGCATTAGGTTACCTTGTCCCTTGCCTTACCAAAAAGAGGGTTTGTGACTCCTTGAACTAGTGCAAGATGTGAAAGTTGTTTGCACTTGCTCTCGCCAAAATGATATGAGTGAAGTATGTTGGTGAAGTCACCCTCAAGAACTCTCTAGTTCTTCTTCTTCGGGATCCACATCAACTTGATGGGAATACTTGGAGTTGTAGTCAAATTTGATGAAGTAGAACTTTATGTAGTCTTGGGAACCCACTTGACCAAAGCCTTGGTAGCTTCTTCAAATGCATCAATCTCCTCTTGAAGCTTGTCCTTGCCTTTTTTCTTGTGGTGGAATATCATCTTGAGCTTGTGTCCCCTTGAAAGAAGTAGGATCATACCTCTCTTGTTGACGAACAAACTTCATCTTGGGTTATTGATCTTCTTCCCATTCAACTCCATTGGCATTGAACTTTCGTTCAAAACCAACACCTTGATTCTTCTAGTGCCTTCCTTGCTTGCGTACAATTTCCTCAAATTTCTTACTTCCGGCAAGGCTTTTGTAAACACCTTTCTCTATAATTCCCTTCAATAAGCTATTTTCTTGCTCAAGTGTAACTTGGCTAAGAGAATCATTAGTGGAATCAAGATAACTACAAGAAGCAACAACATCAGATTTAACATGGTTATTATTACTACTAGAAGACGAATCTTTCTTGCTCTCGTTATTAGATTTTACTTGTGGCATGTAAGTAGACAAGAGTAAATGCTTGGCAATGTAAGAAGAAGTTTTCTTGCGAAGATCATCAGTGATTACCTTTAAGAACCCATGCACTTGCTTAAGATTGAGCTTTTCAAAGCGTAGCTTCTCATGAGTCTTTAAAAGCTCTCAATGATCTTCTAAAGTAGTTTCATGAGCTAACTTAAGAGTGTTTAGTTCTTTAGTTAGACACTCAATCTCCTTCTTATCATCATCATTCATTTTATCTTCATTAGCATGACTAATAGCAAGTTCATCATAGTTTTCATCACTAGAGTTGTCAACAAGTAAATCATCATCACCTAGGAAATCATTTTCATCACTATTGAAATCAACATACTCGGGATGTGATACCTTTGGGCCTTTAGCCATGAAGCATCTTCCAATTCCTTCATTTGGTGAGTCAAATATGTCGTAGGAGTTGATCGACACAAGTGCTAGACCTCCAACACCTTCATCTTGAGTATATTCGAAGTTGGAGTGATAACTTCTTTCGGAGTGATGGTCAGAGTCAGAGCCGGATACCCATTTACCAACGTGAGCTTGATGACTTGTCCTTCCTTTCCAAATCCTTGCTTCTACGAGAGGTTCTTCGTTTATAATGATCATCTCTACTCCTTCTCTCTCTTGGAGGTGATTATTCTCTTCTACTTCTCCTTTTAGGCGAGTCTTCTCTTCTTTTGTAGGGAGCCGTACACTCATGAGCAGTGTCCGGGTCTTCCACAATTGTAGCAATTGCGCTCATGACTAGAATATCTTTTGTCATTGTAGGACCTTGACTTGGAACTTCTTTCTTTGCATCTACTCTTGTAGAACTTGTTAAAATTCTTCACCATTAGGCTCAATTCCTCATTGAAGGCTTTTTCTCACTTGATGATGTGGGAGCATCACATGAGGCTTTTTAAGCACCACTTGAATTGTTGTGAAGCTCTTCTTTATCCTGGAGTGACATCTCATGAGCAACAATTCTTCCAATGACTTATGTTGGCTTGAGATCTTTGTAGTTGGGCATCATTTGAATCAATGTGCACACGGTGTCATATTTTCCGTCCAAGGCTCTTAGGATCTTTTTGATGATGAATCTATCGGTCATATCTTCACTTCCTAAGCCGGCAGTCTCATTTGTGATGAGAGCAAGCCTAGAGAACATTTCAGCAACACCTTTACTGTCCTTCATTTTGAACTTGTCAAGATGACTTTGAAGCACATCCAATTTGGACTCCTTGACGGAGTCGGTACCTTCATGCATATTAATCAAAGTATCCCAAATTTCCTTTGCATTCTCAAGACGGCTGATTTTGTTGAATTCTTCGGGGCACAATCCATTGAAGAGTATATCGCAAGCTTGAGCATTGTATTGTAGCATCCTTAACTCTTCTGCGGTAGCTTCACGATTCGGTTCTCTCCCATCGAAGAATTCACCTTGAAAGCTAATAAACACAATAGCCCAAATGGCGGGGTTATGTCCAAGAGTATGCATTTGGATCTTATGCTTCCAACTAGCAAAATTAGTACCATCAAAGTAAGGACCTCTACGGTGGTAATTTCCCTCGCTAGATGCCATACTCTCCTAGGTTGTGAAACCAAGGCTATGATCACCAAATATATGGAAATCAAGGCAAATGGAGACCAAAGCTCTGATACCACTTGTAGGATCAAAAGTAAGTCTAGAGGGAGGTGATTAGACTACTTGACTAAATAAAAATCTAGCCTTTTCCCAATTTTAAGTATTGGCATATTTTAGCAACTTAGCACAAGTCAAGCAATCAACCTACACATGCAAATCTAAGAGTATAGCAGCGAAATGTAAATCATTGCATATGAAGGTAAAGGGGAGGAATTTAGAGGGAGCAAACTCAATGTAGACAAAGATTTTTGGCATGGTTCCGATAGGTGGTGCTATCGTACATCCACATTGATGGAGACTTCAACCCACGAAGGGTAATGGTTGTGCGAGTCCATAATGGGCTCCACCCATGAAGGTCTCACGAAAAAGCAACCTTGTATATCCCACCATGGCCATCGCCCACGAAGGACTTGCCTCACTTGGGTAGATCTTGATGAAGTAGGCTATCTCCTTGCCCTTACAAACTCCTTGGTTCAACTCCACAATTTTGACGGAGGCTCCCAAGTGACACCTAACCAATCTAGGAGACACCACTCTCCAAAAGGTAATAGATGGTGTGTTGATGATGAACTCCTTGCTCTTGTGCTTCAAATTATAGTCTCCCCAACACTCAACTCTCCATCATATATTTGGATTGGGTAGAAAGATGATTTGAGTGGAAAGCAACTTGGGGAAGGCTAGAGATCAAGATTCTTGTGGTTGGATTGGAATATCTTGGTCTCAACACATGAGTAGGTGGTTCTCTCTCAAAAAATGTATGGTAGAAGTGTAGGCACGTTCTGATAGCTCTCTCCACGAATTGAGGATGGGTGGAGGGGTATATATAGCCTTCACACAAAATCTAACCGTTACACACAATTTACCAAACTCGGTGGGACCTAATAGTTAAACTCGGTGAGACTGATTCAGTTCAAAATGTGAACGTTAGGCTTTTCGGTGGGACCGACATGTCAACTCGGCGGGACCTATTTCATTAGGGTTAGGGCATAATGATACGTCCCAACATATCTATATTTTTTTATTGTTACATGCTGTTATATTATCAATCTTGGATGTTTTATAATCATTTTATAGTCATTTTATATCATTTTTTGGTACTAACCTATTGACATAGTGCCAAGTGCCAGTTCTTGTTTTTCTGTGTTTTTACATCACAGAAAATCAATATCAGATGGAGTCCAAATGCCACGAAACTTTACAGAGATTTTTTATAGATCAGAAGGAACATGTTGGGCCCTGGTTGCACCTAGGGGCAATTCCAAGGAGGGGACAACCCACCAGGGCGCTCCAGGAGGCCCAGGCGCACCCTGGTGGGTTGTGCCCACCTCGGGTGCCTCCCGGGACGCCTCTTTGCTCTATAAATACCCAAATATTCCCAAAACCCTAGGGGAGTCGACAAAATATTCATCTAGCCGCCGCAGTGTCCAGAACCACCAGATCCAATCTAGACACCATCTCGGATGGGGTTCACCACCTCCATTGGTGCCTCTCTGATGATGCGTGAGTAGTTCTTCGTAGACCTTCGGGTCCGTAGTTAGTAGCTACATGGCTTCATCTTTCTCTCTCTCTCTTGATTCTCAATACAATGGTCTCTTGGAGATCCATATGATGTAACTCTTTTTGTGGTGTGTTTGTTGGGATCTGATGAACTTTGAGTTTATGATCAGTCATATCTTTTTATATCCATGAAAGTTATTTGAGTTTCTTTGATCTCTTATATGCAAGATCTCTTATAGCCTCGTATTTCTTCTCCGATATTTGGGTTCTGTTTGGCCAACTTAATCTATTTATCTTGCAATGGGAAGAGGTGCCCGGTAGTGGGTTCGATCTTACGGTGCTTGATCCTAGTGACAGAAAGGGAACCGACATGTATGTATCATTGCTACTAAGTATAAAAAGATGGGATCTATATCTACGCAATAGATAAACGGATCTTGTCTACATCATGTCATCGTTCTTATAGCATTACTCTATTTTTCCATGAACTTAATACACTAGATGCATGCTAGATAGCGGTCGATATGTGGAGTAATAGTAGTATATGCAGGCAGGAGTCGGTCTACTAATCTTGGATGTGTTTCCTATGTAATGATCATTGCCTGTATGTCGTCATAATTATTTGAGGTTTTATCAATTGCCCAACAGTAATTTCTTTACCCACTGTTTGCTATCTTTTTCGAGAGAAGCCACTAGTGAAACCTATGACCCCGGGGTCTTCTTCCTCATATATTTGCTTGCGATCCTCTTTTCCTTTGCATTTTTATTCAGATCCATTAAAACAAAAATACAAAAATACTTTGCTACACTTTATTTTATTTGTGATCTATTATTTCTATCTACTACAATTTTCTGGCATTGTTACCCAAAAGGGATTGACAACCCCTTTAACACGTCGGGTTTCGAGGTGTTGTTCTTTGTGTGCAGGTCTTTTTTACGTTGGGTTGCTTGGTTCTCCTACTGGTTCGATAACCTTGGTTTCTTCACTGAGGGAAATACCTACCGTCGTTGTGGCATCATCCCTTCCTCTTTGGGGAAATACTGACGTAGTCCTAGCAGATAGGAGCTTTTCTGGCGCTATAGTCAGAGAGCAATCAAAAGGAATTTCTGGCGTCGTTGCCGGAGAGAATCTTCAACATAACCAGGTTCCTAATCACAAATCTCATCTCCTCTCAATTTATGTTATTTGCCATTTGCCTCTCGTTTTCCTCTCCCCCACTTCACAAAAAATTGCCATTTTATTCGCCTCTCTTTCTCGTTTGCCGTTTTCTTGCCGGATCTATTTTTGAGTGCAATCTTGTTGAGTGGTCATTATGACTCAAGAGAACACCAAGTTATGTGATTTCTCAAATAACAACAACAATGATTTTATTGGCACGTCTCTTTCTCCTCCCGCCACTAGTGCGGAGACTTGTGACAATAATACTGCTTTGCTGAATCTTGTTATGAAAGAACAATTTTCCGGTACTCCTAATGAGGATGTCGCGTCCCATCTTAATACCTTCGTGGAGTTATGCGATATGAAAAATAAGAAATATGTGGACAATGATGTGGTCAACATGAAATTATTTCCGTTTTCTTTGCGTGATTCTGCAAAAAATTGGTTCTCTTCTTTGCCTCGCAATAGTATGGATACTTGGAATAAGTGCAAAGATGCTTTTATCACTAAGTATTTTTCTCCCACAAAAATTATTTCCCTTAGAACCCATATCATGAATTTCAAGGAACTTGAACATGAGCATGCTGCACAATCTTGGGAAAGGATGAAAATGATGCTAAGGAATTGCCCAACTCATGGGTTAAATCTTTGGATGATCATACAAAAAATTTATGCGGGGTTGAATTTCGATTCTCATAATCTTTTAGATTCCGCCGTGGGTGGTACTTTTATGGAAATTACTTTGGGTGAAGCCACCAAATGTCTTGACAATATCATGGCAAATTATTCGCAATGGCATACCGAAAGGGCTCCTACTAGTAAAAAGGTTAATTCGGTTGAAGAAAAAAAAATTGAGTGAAAAAGTTGATGCTCTTGTGAAATTGGTTGCTAGTATAAGTGCTCCTATTGATATTAATGATATGCCTTTGTCTACTTTTATTAAGCAAAATAGTGATGCCATTGATGTGAATTTCATTTCTAGAAATAATTTCAACAACAATGCTTATACAGGTAATTTTAATCCTAGGCCTTTTCCTAGTAATTCCTCTAATAATTATGGCAATTACTATGGAAATCAATCTTATAATAGTAATAGGAACACCTCTGATCTTGAGAATAATATTAAAGAATTTATCAACACGCAGAAAGTTTTCAACACTTCCATAGAAGAAAAGTTGAATAAGATTGATGATTTGTCTAGAAGTGTTCATAGAATTGCTCATGATGTGGAAAATATCAAGATGAAATTTTTGTGCCTAAAGTAGATGAATCAATTAAATATCTTTATATTTCTATGGATGACAGATAGAAAATAACCGCTATGCTTAGAGCTAAAATAGAATTTATAGAAAAAGCATTTTCTAGTGATTTCTTTCGCAAAAGTGATGAAGATCTTAAAATGATTGGTGTTTCTTCTATTGATTCCTTGTTTAGTAAAGTTGATATTAATGAAAAAGGGACTGGATAAGAGTCAACTTTAGGTAGAAGGCATCCCAATATTTCGGAGGGTGAAAATCTTGTTGAAAAAATTGATGAAAGTGTGTTTGAAGAGGTCAAAACTTTAACTAGTGATGTGCCCACTCTTTTGGATTACAAAGACTTTAATTATGATAGTTGCTCTTTGATTTATTGTATTTCTTTGTTGCAATCCATGATAAATTCACCCCATGCTTATGAACAAAATAAAGATTTTACTAAACATATTGTTGATGCTATGATTAAAGCTCTTGAAGAAAAATTGGAATTAGACGTTTCAACTCCTAGAAAATTGCATGATGAATGGGAACCTACTATCAAATTCAAGATTAAAAGTTATGAGTGTTTTGCTTTGTGTGACTTGGGTGCTAGTGTTTCTACAATTCTGAAATCTTTATGTTATGTGCTTGGTCTTACCGATCTTGAATCATGCTCTTTAAATTTGCACTTCGTGGATTCTACTATTAAAAAGCCTATGGGAAGAATTAATGATGTTCTTATTCTTGCAAATAGGAATTATGTGCCCATAGACTTTATTGTTCTTGATATTGATTGCAATCCGTCTTGTCCAATTATTCTTGGTAGACCATTTTTACACACTATCGGTGCCGTGATTGCTATGAAAGAAGGCAATATTAAGTTCCAATTTCCTTTGAGGAAGGGTATGGAACACTTTCCTAGAAGTAGAATTAAGCCACCTTATGAATCAATCAAGAGGGCATTTTATGGATCTCGAACCAAAGATGACAAAACTTAGATCCTTGCTTTATGCCTAGCTAAGGGCGTAAAACTATAGCGCTTGTTGGGAGGCAACCCAATGAATAAAATTTATTTTTTCTTCTTTCTTCTTGTTTTTGTGTGTTAGAACAATTATGCTACTGTTATGATTGTGTTTTTTATGTTTTAATTAGTGTTTGTGCCAAGTAAATCCTTTAGGATCTTCTTGGGTAATAGTTGTTTGATCTTGGTGAAAAAACAGAAACTTTTACGCTCATGAAATTATTTCTTGTTTTTTACCAGAGAGCAATAAAATACTCATTCCACTTGAAGTAGATCAATATACAAATTTATCATGTTGTCCTAATTTTGACGAATTTTTGGAGTTACATAAGTATACGAAATATTCAGATTGCTACAGACTGTTCTGTTTTGACAGATCTGTTTTCTTTGTGTTGTGTGCTTATTTTGATGGCTCTATGATTTTCTTAGATGAGTTTTTGCCATAGAAAAGTTGGAATACTGTAGATATAATACAAAAAAAATATGAATTGGTTTGATACAACACTTATAGTAGTGGTTTATTATTCTTATACTAACGGATCTCATGAAGGTTTTTGTTGAGTTTTGTGTGATTGAAGTTTTCAAGTTTTGGGTTATCTTACGATGGATGATGGAAGGAGGGAAGAGCCTAATCTTAGGGATGCCCCGGCATCCCAAGATATTATCCAAAAATGAGAAACCAACTAATCTTGGGGATGCCCCCGAGTGGCATCCCCGCTTTCTTCCAACAACTATCGTATTTTACTCGAGACTATAATTTTATTCGTCACATGATATGTGTTTTGCTCGGAGCGTCTTGTATGATATGTGTCTTTGCTTGTTTTATTTTGTGTTTTAAGTCATCAATCCTTGCTGGACACACCCATTCGAGAGAGCCAAAATTATGTCATGACTTGTTAGAATTGCTCTCTATGCTTCACTTAAATCTTTTATGAGCTAGGACTTGCTCTAATGCTTCACTTATATATTTTTGAGCACGGTGTGCTTAGTATTTTTTGAAGAAATGCTCTATTGCTTCACTTATACTTATTTGAGAGTTAGTAAATTTTTAAAGAAATTCTCTCTTGCTTCACTTAAATTATTTTGAGAGAAAGAAATATTATGCTCATAATCTTCACTTATATTTGTTTGAGCTTATGAAAAGCAACACATGAAAATTAGACCCAAAGTCATAGATATCCAAGAAGGATAAAGAAAAGAAAAATGTCATGAAGATCATTGGACAAAATAAACTTGATTCTTAGTAATAGTTTTGATATATGATGATGTGATATGTGAGTTATGTTGATGAGTAATTATGCTCTAGTAGGAATATTGGTGTTAAGGTTTGTGATTCCCGAAGCATCCACGTATAGTCTCTCGTTATGCTATGATGTTGGAGCATGATTTATTTTTGATTGTCTTCCTTATGAGTGGCGGTCGGGGACGAGTGATGGTCTTTTCCTACCAATCTATCCCCCTAGGGGCATGCATCGTAGTACTTTGCTTCGAGGGCTAATAAACTTTTGCAATAAGTATATGAGTTATTTATGACCAACGTGAGTCCATGGATTATACGCACTCTTACCTTTTCGCAATTTGCTAGCCTCTACAGTAACGTGCATTGCCCTTTCTCACATTGAGATGTGGTGCAAACTTCGCAGGTCCATCTAAACCCCGTGATATGACACGCTCGATGACACAAAAGCCTCATCATGTCTTCCTCAAAATAGCCACCATACCTACCTATTATGGCTTTTCCATGGCCATTCCGAGATATATTGCCATGCAACTTCCACCACTTCTGTTTGATGACTTGAGCATTCACTCTCATATTGCTCTCCATGATCATATAGCTGACATAGTGTTTGTGGCTCAGCCACCGTTCATCATTTTTCATACACGTTACGCTAGATCATTGCACATCCTGGTACATGCCAGAGGCATTTATATAGTCATATTTTGTCATAGGTATCGAGTTGTAATCTTTTTATTTCTTTTGAGTTATAAGTAAATAGAAGTGTGATGATCATCATTATTCATTTTTAGAGCAGTGCCCTAGTGAGGAAAGGATGATAGAGACTATAATTCCCCCACAAGTCGGGATGAGACTCCGGACAATGAGAGAAAGAAAAAAAGAAAAAAAGAAAGAGAGAAGGGGCATTGCTAGTATCCTTTACCACACTTGTGCTTCAAAGTAGCACCATGTTTTCATATGGAGAGTCTCCTATGTTGTCACTTTCACACACTAGTGGGAATTTTTCATTATAGGATTAGATGCACACCCACTTAGTTTTCATATTCAGCTTTCATACACTTATAGCTCTTAGTGCATTCGTTCCATGGCAATCCCTACTCCTCACGTTGATATCGACTGATGGGCATCTCCATAGCCCATTGGTTAGCCACATCAATGTGAGATTTTCTTAATTTTTTGTCTTCTCTATATTTACCCCCATCATCATACCCTATTCCACCCGTAGTGCTATATCCATGGCTTGCGCTCATGTATTGCGTAAGAGTTGATAAAGCTGAAGCGTGCTAAAAAGTACGAACCAATTGCTTGGCTTGTCATCGGGGTTGTGCATAATAAATACTTTGTGTTAAGAAGACAGAGCATGACAAGACTATACGATTTTGTAGGGATAACTTATTTTAGCATTGATATTTTGAAAGACATGGTTGCTTGTTGACATGCTTGAGTATCTAAATTATTATATCAAAACTAGACTATTGCCTTGAATCACATAAAAAGTCCAATTGTCCATGCTATAAAGAAAAGAATATGATATGACCTGTTAATCAGCACTCCACATCAAATTTTTTGTTTTTATCACTTACCTACTCGAGCACGAGTAGGAGTTAAGCTTGGGGATGCTGATATGTCTCCAACGTATCTACAATTTTTGATTGTTCCATGCTGTTATATTATCAATCTTGGATGTTTTATAATCATTTTATATCATTTTTTGGTACTAACCTATTGACATAGTGCTAAGTGCCAGTTCATGTTTTTCCGTGTTTTTACATCGCAAAAAATCAACATCAGACGGAGTCCAAATGCCATGAAAATTTACGAAGATTTTTTATGGACCGGAAGGAACATGTTGGGCCCTGGTTGCACCTGGGGGAGTCCCTAGGAGGGGACAACCCACCAGGGCGCGTCAGGAGGCCCAGACGTGCCCTGGTGGGTTGTGCCCACCTCGGGTGCCCCCCGGACCGCCTCTTTGCTCTATAAATACCCAAATATTCCCAAAATCCTAGGGGAGTTGACGAAGTATTCATCCAGCCGCCGCAGAGTCCAGAACCACCAGACCCAATCTAGACACCATCTCCGATGGGGTTCACCACCTCCATTGGTGCCTCTCCGATGATGCATGAGTAGTTCTTTGTAGACCTTCGGGTCTGTAGTTAGTAGCTAGATGGATTCATCTCTCCCTCTCTTGATTCTCAATAAAATGGTCAATTGGAGATCCATATGATGTAACTCTTTTTGTGGTGTGTTTGTTGGGATCTTGTGAACTTTGAGTTTATGACCAGCCATATCTTTTTATATCCATGAAAGTTATTTGAGTTTCTTTGATCTCTTATATGCATGATCTATTATATCCTCGTATTTCTTCTCCGGTATTTGGGTTTTGTTTGGCCAACTTGATATATTTATCTTGCAATGGGAAGAGGTGCCCGGTAGTGGGTTCGATCTTACGGTGCTTGATCCCAGTGATAGAAAGGGAACCGACACGTATGTATCATTGCTACTAAGGATAAAAGATGGGATCTATATCTAAGCAATAGATAAACGGATCTTGTCTACATCATGTCATCATTCTTATTGCATTACTCCATTTTCCATGAACTTAATACACTAGATGCATGTTGGATAGCGGTCGATGTTTGGAGTAATAGCAGTAGATGTAGGCAGGAGTCAGTCTACTAATGTTGGACGTGATGCCTATGTAATGATCATTGCCTGGATATCATCATAATTATTTGAGGTTCTATCAATTGCCCAACAGTAATTTGTTTACCCACCATTTGTTATCTTTCTCGAGAGAAGGCGCTAGTGAAACCTATGCCCCCTGGGTCTTCTTCATCATATATTTGCTTGCGATCCGCTTTTCCTTTGCATTTCTATTCAGATCTATTAAACCAAAAATACAAAAATACTTTGCTGCACTTTATTTTATTTGCGATCTATTATTTCAATCTACTACAATTTTCTGGCATCGTTACCCGAAAGGGATTGACAACCCCTTTAACACATCGGGTTGCGAGGTGTTTTTATTTGTGTGTAGGTGCTATTTACGTTCGGTTGCTTGGTTCTCCTACTAGTTTGATAACCTTAGTTTCTTCACAGAGGGAAATAGCTACCGTTATCGTGCTGCATCATCCCTTCCTCTTTGGGGAAATACCAACGTAGTCCTAGCAGACAAGAGCTTTTCTGGCGCTATAGTAAGAGAGCAATGACATAACGTAATCTCGGTGAGCCTGATCACATAAACTCGGTGAGACCAATTTCTGTAATAGGCAAACAGAGAGTTGGTCAGGAAAACTCGATGGGACCAATCGCTCATTTCGGTGAGGCTAAAACATTATGAAAAGGAAACAGAGAGTTTGCATTGCGAACTCGGTGGGACCGATCACTCATCTCCGTTAGACCGAAACGTTACGAAAGGGAAACACCGAGTTTGCAATCCCATCTCGGTGAGACCAAACTGATTAGGGTTTCTAGCTATGGCTATGTCAAATGAACTCGGTGGCGCCAGATAGATCAAATCGGTGGGGCCGAGTTTGACTTTTGGTTTGGGACATATGTGGATATGAGAAAGTGGTTGAGGGCTTTTGGAGCATATCACTAAGCATTTTGAGCAAGAAAGCCATTAAGCAACACCTCATCCCCTTTTAATAGTATTGGCTTTTCCTATGGACTCAATGTGATCTTTGATCACTAAAATGAAAATGTAGAATCTTGAGTTTTTGCCAACATGTGTCCTTAGCATTTTGAGGGGTCCACATTCCTAGTCCATGCTATGCCAATCATTGAACTTTCTGAAATGATCATCTTGAAAGAGCATTAGTTCAATGAGCTATATGTTGTTAGGAATTACCAAAACCACCCAGGGATAGTTGCACTTTCAAGAGCATCTTCATACCCTTGAAGATCCCAAAGCGGAAGCGTTTATCAATGTGGTTGATGTAGTCATACACCTTCACGATCTGTCCCGATCAAGTATCGAACGTACGGCACCTCCGCGTTCAGCAAACGTTCAGCTCGATGATATCCTCACCTTCTTGATCCAACAAGACGGGCGAAGTAGTAGATGAGTTCCGGCAGCACGACAACGTGGTGACGGTGTTGGTAAAGAACAATCTCCACAGGGCTTCGCCAAGCACAACGGAAACTATGACGGAGGATAAACTAGAGGGACGGGGTTGCCGACACACGGCTTGGTGTTTCTTGATGTGTCTTGGGTACTAGCCATGCCCCTCTATTTATATGTTGAGCCCTGGGGTCGAAACTTGGAGTAAAAGCCTCCTCAAAGTCAGTTTTTCCCAAAAGGCAAGAGTCCTTCTCGGACTCCAGGGCTAGAGGCCAGGGTTCCCGGCGTCTACCCCCTAGACGCCAGGGTTCCTGGCGTCTAGCCTCTGGTCTCCGCAAAACTCCCTTTTGCACTTTCCAAAAGCCTCGTGGGCTTTCCCCTTTGGCCCAAATAAAGTGTTCTCGTACCCAAACATTTCAGGAAACATCTGGAACCCCTTCCGGTGATATCCAGAACCCTTCCGAAGACCAAACACTATTATCTCTTATATCAATCTTAACCTCCGGACCATTCCAGAGCTCCTCGTCATGTATGTGATCACATCCGGGACTCTGAACAACATTTGGTCACCAACATACATAACTCATATAATACTATATCGTTAACGAACATTAAGCATGCGGACCCTACGGGTTCGAGAACTATGTAGACATGACCGAGGCACCTCTCTGGTCAATAACCAACAGCGGAACCTGGATGCCCATATTGGCTCCTATATATTCTACGAAGATCTTTATCAGTTGAACCTTATGACAACATATGTTATTCCCTTTGTCATTGGTATGTTACTTGCCCGAGATTCGATCATCGGTATCTTCATACCTAGTTCAATCTTGTTATCGGCAAGTCTCTTTACTCGTTCCATAATACATCATCCCGCAACTAACTCATTAGTTACATTGCTTGCAAGGCTTCTTATGATGTGTATTATCGAGAGGGCCCAGAGATACCTCTCCGATACTTGGAATGACAAACCCTAATCTCGATCTATGACAAACCAACAAACACCTTCGGAGATACCTGTAGAGCATGTTTATAATCACCCAGTTACGTTGTGACATTTGATAGCACACAAGGCATTCCTCCGGTATTCAGGAGTTGCATAATCTCATAGTCGAAGGAATATGTATTTGACATGAAGAAAGCAATAGCAATAAAACTGAACGATCAACATGCTAAGCTAACGGATGGGTCTTCTTCATCACATCATTATCCTAATGTTGTGATCTCGTTCATCAAATGACAACACATGTCTATGGTTAGGAAACTTTACCATCTTTGATTAACGATCTAGTCTTAGTAGAGGCTTACTAGGGACACAATGTTTTGTCTATGTATCCACACATGTATCAAGTTTCCAGTTAATACAATTCTAGCATGAATAGAAAACATCTATCATGATATAAGTAAATATAAAATAACAACTTTATTATTGCCTCTAAGGCATATTTCCTTCAATGACATACTTGTGTAACCTAGGCAATGACATTCACGAGTTAGAAACAAATTAGATTGTATCTTGTTAGAATAGCAGCCCAATAATCTAAGTAGGCGTAACTATGAGGCTATGACTTCACTGGTTCAAAAGCTTATGTGCCGATCAAGGGCAGCAAATATATACTCCACCTACTTAAGGCTGGGGGAGGGATTGGTTTCTGCATGGTTGAAGGCTTGGAGCAACATGATTACCTAACAAATATAGATTAGACTAGTCGCAAAGAACAATCAATTATTGGTTTGTGTACGCAAAACTGATCAGAAGTCCCATGTGATTCACTGAACAGAAATTTAGGAGACGGCGAAACGATAGTATGAAGCTTTGCGGTCCTACCGGCAACAAAAGAGAACAATGAACGTTATCATCTAAAGGTCATGTTCTTAAATTTCCACGACATCTGCACATAACAGAAGGCAAGGCAAATGGAAGTGTTAAATCTAATGAACACCTTGTTCAAAAAAGTATCTAACGAATGCCAATTAGTTGCCAGCACAAAACTCCAAGAAAGTATCGAGACAGAGACGGTGCAGGCTCCATGGGAGGTCGTTAGATCTGGCCACATCACGTGTCGACTGCTCGATAAGCACCCTTAACTGAATCTAAACTCGGGCATACGTCGGGCCAGGCCGGGTTTCAGGCTAGGCTTGTAAAAGCCCAACCATCTTTTCTCAAACCCAAGCCTGGCCCAAAGCCTGACATGCACTCTTTTCTCAAGCCCGAGCCTAGCCTGAAATCAAGCCTGAATCCCAAAAGTCTGGACCAAATGTTGTTTTCTAGTGTTCGCACATGTAAGCCCGACCTGAAGCCCGAAAGCCCAGCCCAAAATTCTGGAAAAGAGAAGCCTGACCCTGGCCCGAAGTACCTTCTGGGCTACAAAATGAGGCCTGAGCCCGGCCCGAATGCCCGAAGCCCAATTTTTTCGGGCCAGGTTGTCCATGCCCGGGTTTAACAAAAACACATACATGCTCTTACACAAGAAGGGCTTGCTAAAATTGATAGTCAAAGGATCAAAATTATTACCTCATGGAGTCATGTGCATTATCTTACGCATTGAACTTGAACTTAACAGTTCGCTTCCATCTGCACATAAGGTGGAGCTGCATTTATGCATCACTTGGAACGGAAAAATATTGGAGCCTCTCGACCGTGAGATGAAAAGAAAATCGATGGTAGAGGACCGACCTGACAATTGGAAGGGAACCAGCCGTATGAAACAAAGTGTTTCCCTTTAAATTAATATCATGCCCCATTCCTTCTTCCTTCTTTTATTTGGTCTCTCTTCAAAGTGCACGCAAAGGCATTATTTACATACTTTATTCTCATGGTAGCTCGCTTATTTTCCTGCCAAATCACGGACATATAAAAACTGCTGGAATTTGGCACAAAAGAGCGAGGTCAGACTTTAAATTGGGAAAGACCTTGTCTTTTGTCAAAAATCATAAGCTAGTTGAATAGGCTTGTGCGATTGGGCTTGAAGGGGAGGACAGACCACAAACCAACTCACGCGCCTGCACGTGGAAAAGGAACATTTAGCTTCTCGGTTTCGCCGGATGTGAAGTAATCAATCCGCTATTTTTTCATTCATTGATTGAGGACATTTAAGAGTTTTGTTAGAGCATCTCTAGCAGACCCTGCATAAGCGGTCAAACACACAAAATAACCGCTTTTTGTAGTTCCAGTCGAAAAAACGAGCCCGAACAGACCCCTTAAAATCGTCTGACCCTTGAAAAATTTTAAGGGGCCCTGTAAACACAAAGCCGAAACCCTTATATCTACAGCTTTGAAGGACACTTTACCAGGGCCCTACATACCGGTCAACGTTGGTGGTTGAGGAATCTCTGCTCCCGCCAACACCGTGAAGCTCGCCCGACTGCCGTGCCCGTCGCGTCCGTCTGCTGCTCCCGGCTGTCGCGCCCGTCCATCGCACCCGGCCGCCGCGCCCAGCTGTGCTAGCTAGCTTTGAATTGATGCGAGCAAGCTAGCTAGCTAGCCTCGATCATGTGTCCCGCTACAGCGATGGAGGAGCTAGCTAGCTCGCCCCTGGATGGATTCTAGCTGAGCTAGCTAGCTAGCTAGCTCGCTCCTGGATGGATTCGAGCTGAGCTAGCTAGCTAGCTCTCGATTGATTCGATCCCTGACGGAGGAGCTTGCTGGCTTGACGCTTCATGCCCTTCATATTTGGTTGTCTGCGGCTTCATTTTTGACAGCTTCATGTGCTATCCATTTATTTCGTGGGAGCAAGCTAACTAACCATGGACATGCACTGGTGCGCGTCGGTCCTAAACAAACGGTTTTTACCCCTTTCCGTGACGGCATTTGGAACCGTCGGCAAGTGAGTGTCGGCGATAGGGGGGTCCTTCCCACACGACCCAGAAACCGTCGGGGATAGGGAGCCTTGATGCATCGAGTTGTCCCTATATAACCATTTCCGATATCTCGAATATCCCAAATGCTTCATCCTTGCTACTCGTTTGTGCTCGCATTGGCATCGCAGTCGGAGTTTTGTGGTTCTGCCTAAAACCAGGCAGATTCTAGGCACGGGAGCTTCCTAGGCAGATTCTAGGCAGATTCCAGGCACGGGAGACTTACGATGCTTGCCACATCACAAACAGTTCATGATTATAAACCGTGTACGATAGGTAGACAATCACACACATTTAGTTTCCCCGCACCATATGTGATAGTGTCTGACATCACACACGCTTTCTGAACGGCAACTGTGTGCTTGCTTGCACACTTTCCTCTCTGTGAACCGTCTCGGATTATGGTGCATATCACAAACGTTTGTGTTTTACCAACCGTGTGTGATGTAATGACCTGCATAGCGTAATTTTGCCCTAATTTAATTGCCGCTATTTAAAATTGTACCTAATTTAAACTTGAAAGTAGGCTATAGCTTTATTCATATCCATCAGTTTCAAACAACCAATGCATTATTCGATTCATAGGTACATATGTTTAAGAATTAGATAAGCACCAAATAAAGAATGATGTATGAGGGTTCTATACTTGTACTATTACAGATGGTAAAGAAAGAGGTGACACACATTCCAATTGCTGAACAAAGTGAAGCGGAATGGGCCTATTGTGTTGTCCTGGATGCAGAAGGCATGCAGGACTCTAGTCCAACCACTTGTAATGGCTGACCGCCAATCATGTAGTTTGAGAGGTAATCTTGAGTAAACTGCTTCAAGATCCACTTCAGAAGAAAAAAGATTCAGATATTGTCATCTAACACAACTCATTATGGGCAGTAAAAAGAAGGCTACAGGGTTCTTACTTACCATCCTGTAGTTCACTGTTGTCTTGCATAAAGTGTAAACAAATAGTTCGGTTGACATCTTTTGACCCATTTTAGTAACAATCTTCATCAGTTTCCTCACTTGATGCTGGTTCATGAATATCTCATTGCCCCATGCGCATAAAGGGTCGAAGTGTGGATCTTTGGCAATGATATATGTACCTAAAAGCACCAAGTTAATATTAGAAGCTAAACAACAATTGAAAAATGATGCAGTACAACATTCCATCCATCCCATTATATAAGATTTTATTACATGTATATCTAGACATCATCAGAACATTAAGGTAACACTCTTCCTTGTTACTATGTAGCCTAGGATTACATATTTAGTCATTCAGTACAATGCATGTTGCTAAACAACAATTGAAAAACGAAAAGGCATGTTAACTGCAATATCCTTAACAGCAACCAAATATCGTAATTCATAGTGGTATTGTTGAAACTGTTGTTGATGAAATTGAACTGCACAGCAAATAGTTGCACATATAGAGCATCACATTGTGAAGAACTAAAATAAACACGTCATAAGGACATCTCTAGGCGATCCTTAAAAAGTTAAAGGACTAAAACCCTTAGTGGATATATATATATATACACACACACTCAAGCAATTTTTGGCCTTTTCTAGTCGATCCCCTAAACTTAAGGTTGTAAACTTCAATTTGATCAAGTTCAAAGCAGGTTCAACCGAAAGTAGCATGCATTCAAACATAAAAATAGATAGTTTTACATAACCGAACATAAAACATAAATTTAAACTAAGATAAACTAATTTCGGTCGAAGTAGAGGTCGAGCCAATCCTTGCTCGTCATGTACGGTGTGCCGCGAGCCGGGTCCGGGCCAGTACCGTTGTCAGGGTCGTTGGGGAAGGCACTCCTCCACTCATCAACATCGATCTCCTCATCCTGGGTCATTGCCGCCTTCGACCTCATCATCAGAGGAGAGCGCGATAACCTCGCCGCCGTCCTCGCCGCCTTCAACCTCGCCATCGGAGGAGAGCATGATAACCTTGCCGCCCTCTGCGCCAGCAAAGATCACCTGCTATGCCTCCATGAGCTCCGAGTGCTACCGGTGGAGCTCTTGCATGTAGGCCTCATCGGCGGCCTCGTCCTTGAGATGCTCCCACGCCTCGCGGTCCTCTCGCGCCATAGCCGAGCACACCACCCCTGGCTTCGGCGAAACGAGGTGGACCAGACGTGTGCCTAAGGGGAAATTGAGCCTAGCCGCCGCGCCGTGGTAGCGGACCTGCCAGCGTTCGTACTCCATGGTCACGAGCTTGGCCGTGTGGAAGCTACCAAGCCACCAGCGGGTGTGGTTCTCTCGATCTGTAATCTCGGTGACCCACGTCCCCCACCACCGATGCCGGACCCTGAGGTAGGACTTCGTCGGCTGCCGGATCTGGGAGAGGATGGGGAAGTCCCCGAACCGGCATAGGGGCGCGGCGGCGGGAGGATCGGGGGACCGGCAACGGCGGATCGGACCCACGGAGGACGACGGGGACACCTCGGCAGCCACCGCGTCTGCGTCGGGCGAAAAGGCCACGATAAACCTCTTTTTGGCCATTGGCTACTCGAGCTCCTCGGCACATAGGAAGAGGTTGGGGATGGAGGCTCCGGTGATGGCGGCGACCTACCGATCGTTTGGAGGGTTGTGTGTGTCTATGTGACCGGAGGTTGTGTTTGGGGAAATACTGCGACAACTGAAAATTTTACTAGGCGGGAGTAACAAGGTGGGGCTACTGAAAATTTGGATCAAGGGCGAGTAGATATTTTTGAGATTGCGAGGGATGCAGAGGCGGGAGTAAAATGTCGGGGCTACTAATAATTTGAATCAAGGGACTGAAGCAGAGAGGGATGCAAAGGCAGGAGTTTTGGGGGAGCGAGCTAGTGTGCTTGACACACCGGCTGTGGACTGTAGCCAACGCACCTTCTCGCGTAAGCCATAGGCGTACTATACACCGACGGTGCTCCAAGATATTTTGTACTACATCTCACATGGCTGGTGAGAATAAACTGTGTGGGATCTACTAGATTTGAATTACAAAATGGGGTCACAGCGGCAATGGACGGTGTTTGAATTGTTAGACCTTTTATATGGAGTGAACATGCAACTGTATGTGTGTCATAAAAGAATTGGAATTATTCGGGGTTCGTTTGCACATTTCATACATTAAACTGGTTTTCTAGCCATTTCAGCAGCACAATTCAAAATTAAACTACATGGACATGCTCCGGTGCATACAAATTGGTTGAAAAATAAAATCTGTGTCCTTCAGTGCATGCTTAGGTCCCATGGAAGAAATGGGAATGAATTTTTCGGTGTTCGTTTGGCCTTTTTTATACATTAACTGGGTTTTCTAGGCATTTTATGTGCATAATTCAAATTTGAACTACAAGCACATGCTCCAATGCACTAAAGTTGGTTGAAAAATCACATGTGTGTCCTTGGGTGAATTTCTAGGTCCCATGCAAGAGATGGGAATGAATTTCAAACACCAGGGCACTGTTGATTGCCGGCAAAATGTTGAGATACCTGGTTTTTAAATTCTAGTAAATCCAAAACTCGTCTGAAATTCATGAAACTTGGCATGCTACCATGGAGCGGCATCAACATGCCGTGGTGAAAATTTTGTCCCATTTGGGGCAGGTTTGAGTATGAGCATCTCACAAACCAGAGCTTCTCACAACAAGCATGATGGTTTCGATAGGGAACGTACCACCTCTGGGAACGAGACGATATCTGTTGCCTCTTATTGCTTTCAAAAAAATTCTAGTGTCAACATAGAACAACAGGAGTGTTGTGTTCAATCTTGGAATTTTTCGGGGTTCGTTTGGCCTTTTTTATACATTAATTGGGTTTTCTAGGCATCTCATGTGCATAATTCAAATTTGAACTACAAGCACATGCTCCAGTGCACCAAAGTTGGTTGAAAAATCACATGTGTGTCCTTGGGTGAATTTCTAGGTCCCATGCAAGAGATGGGAATGCATTTCAAACACCAGGGCACTATTGATTGCCAGCAAAATGTTGAGATGCCTGGTTTTTAAATTCTAGTAAATCCAAAACTTGTTTGAAATTCATGAAACTTGGCATGCTGTCATGGAGCAGCATCAACATGCCATGGTGAACTTTTTTTACCATTTGGGGCAGGTTTGGGTATAAGCTTCTCACAAAATAGAGCTTCTCACAACAAGCATGATGGTTTCTATAGGGAATGTACCGCCTTTGGGGACGAGACGATATTCGTTGCCTCTTATTGCTTCCAAAAAATTTCAAGTGTCAACATAGAACAACAGGAGTGTTGTGTTCAATCTAGGAATTTTCCGGGGTTCATTTTGCCTTTTTTATACATTAAATGGGTTTTCTAGGCATTTTACGTGCATAATTCAAATTTGAAGAACAAGCACATGCTCCAATGCACCAAAGTTGGTTGAAAATCACATGTGTGTCCTTGGATGAATTTCTAGGTCCCATGCAAAAGATGGGAATGGAATTCAAACACCATGGCACTATTGATTGCCGGCAAAACATTGAGATGCTTGGTTTTTAAATTCTAGTAAATCCAAAACTCGTCTAAAATTCATGAAACTTGGCATGCTAACATGGAGCGGCATCAAATCCCATGGTGAAAATTTTGTCCCATTTGGGGCAGGTTCGGGTATAAGCTTCTCACAAACTAGAGCTTCTCACAACAAGCATGATGGTTTCGATAGGGAATGTACCACCTTTGGTGACGGGACGATATCTGTTACCTCTTATTGCTTTCAAAAAAATTCAAGTACTAACATAGAACAACAGGAGTGTTCTGTTCAAGCTTGGAATATTTCGGGGTTTGTTTGGCCTTTTTATACATTAACTAGGTTTTCTAGGCATTTTATGTGCACAGTTGAAATTTGAACTACAAGCACATGCTCCAATGCACTAAAGTTAGTTGAAAAATCACATGTGTGTCCTTGGGTGAATTTCTTCGTCCCATGCAAGAGA
Source organism: Triticum monococcum (assembly GCA_034509565.1). NCBI lineage: Eukaryota > Viridiplantae > Streptophyta > Magnoliopsida > Poales > Poaceae > Triticum > Triticum monococcum. Next base: position 580,155,043 of record CM067847.1, read on the forward strand.
TGGGAATGAAATTCAAAAACACCAGGGCACGGTTGATTGCCGGCAAAACATTGAGATGCATGGTTTTTAAATTCTAGTAAATCCAAAACTCGTATGAAATTCATGAAACTTGGCATGCTATCATGGAGCGGCATCAACATGCCATGGTAAAAAAATTGTCCCGTTTGGGGCAGGTTCGGGTCTAAGTTTCTCACAACAAGCATGATGGTTTCTATAGGGAACGTCCCACCTTTGGGGACGAAATGATATCCATTGCCTCTTATTGCTTTCACATATTTTCTAGTGTCAACATAGAACAACAGGAGTGTTGTGTTAATTTTTGTGATTTTTCGTGGTTCGTTTGGACATTTTTATGCATTAACTGGGTTTTCTAGGCATTTTATGTGCATAATTCAAATTTCAACTACAAGCACATGCTCCAATGCACTAAGGTTGGTTGAAAAAATCTAATATGTGTCCTTGGGTGAATTTCTAGGTCCCATGCAAGAGATGGGAATGAAATTCAAACACTAGGGCACAGTTGATTGCCGACAAAACATTGAGATGCCTGGTTTTAAATTCTAGTAAATCCAAAACTCGTCTGAAATTCATGAAACTTGGCATGCTATCATGGAGCAGCATCAACATGTTGTGTTAAAATATTTGTCCCATTTGGGGCAGGTTCGGGTATATGCTTCTCACAAACCAGAGCTTCTCACAACAAGCATGACGGTTTCGGTAGGGAAAGTCCCACCTTTGGGGACGAAACAATATCCATTGCCTCTTATTGCTTTCAAAAAATTTCTTGTGTCAACATAGAACAACGGGAGTGTTGTGTCAATTTTTGGGATTTTGGGGAGTTCATTTGGACATTTTTATGCACTAACTGAGTTTTCAATGCATTTATGTGCATAATCCAAATTTGAACTACATGCACATGCTCCAGTGCATATAAATTGGTTGAAAAATCAAATATGTGTCCTTGGGTGCATGCTTAGGTCCCATGCAAGAAATGGGAATGAATTTCAAACACTAGGGCACCGTTGATTGCGCAAAACATTGAGATGCCTCATTTTTAAATTCTAGTAAATCCAAAACTCGTCTAAAATTCATGAAACTTGGCATGCTTTCATGGAGCGGCATCAACATTCCGTGGTAATTTTTTTCCCGTTTGGGGCAGGTTTGGGTATATGCTTCTCACAAACGAGAGCTTCTCACAACAAGCATCATGGTTTTGGTAGGGAACGTCCCACCTTTGGGAACGAAACGATATCCACTGCCTCTTATTGCTTCCAAAATATTTCTCGTGTCAACATAGAACAATAGGAGTGTTGTGTCAATTTTTGTGATTTTTCGGGGTTTTTTGGACGTTGTTATGCATTAACTGAGTTTTCAATGCACTTATGTGCATAATTCAAATTTGAACTACATGCACATGCTCCAGTGCATATAAATTGGTTGAAAAATCAAATATGTGTCCTTGGGTGCATGTTTAGGTCCCATGCAATAAATGGGAATGAATTTCAAACACCAGGGCCCCGTTGATTGCCGACAAAACATTGAGATGCCTGGTTTTTAAATTCTAGTAAATCCAAAACTCGTCTGAAATTCATGAAACTTGGCATGCTATCATGGAATGGCGCCCGACATGATGTGGTGTTTTTCGTGTCCATTTTCAGAGAAGGCGCACTCGAATAATGACAGCCAACAAAGGCATTTTGAAAAAATAGCTGCCACTTAATATCTCAAACATTTGTATAATTCAAAATGTGTGCGCTCTGTTAACCGTTCACGTGACGCCACGTGTCTTGGTTTTAATGGTTGTAGGAGGTGCCGTGCGGACAGGTGCTTGACCTTGACTGAATGGGAGGCGTGCGAGCGCAGTCTGGTGCACAGGCTGACTGAGAGGCGTGCAAGGTGTCCTCCAATGCACAGGCTCACCGGGAAGTATGCGAGCTTTACGCTGCGCAGGCTCACTAGGAAGCGAGCCCTTTAACTTCCATGGCCGCCCGCCTTCCTCTCCATTAATGGCGCCCGAGCAGCTGTTTAATACGGGCGGCCTTAATGTTAGCCTCCCATTCCCCCCCCCCCCCTGCAGACCTCCACCGCCATGGTGCAGAATGATCATCTGCCACTAGTCTTCAAGTTTGGTGAAGTCGACTCCGAGCCGGAGGAGATAGAAAATAAGGAGGAATGGGGCCTCATGGACATGGCCCAGAACGAGCTAGCCGCGGCGGTTGCTGCCCCCGCTCCCGTCCCAGTTCCCATCCACGCACCAGCGCCAGCGACCATGCCCGTAGCATTGACGGGCTGGTCACCGAGCACTATCGCAGAGCTGGAAGCCGCGGGCGTCAGCGAGGTCTCCACGGACCCGCGCGAGCTCGTGTACATGCCAGCCCCAGTGCCTGTGCCCGTGCGTGCCCCTCCACCCACCGCGGCACCGGTCCTCGTGCGTTTGGCTGCACCCGCCGCGCTCGTGCCCCTGCCGTGCGCCCCCCCCCCCCCCCTCAGCGGCATGGGACGCTGCCGTCAACCGCTACCTCTCAGCGACGCCAGTTGTCGTCCTCCCACGCCCCTCCCGTCGATCGCGCGACGGCATGATGTTTTATTTACATGTGAAGAACATTTTGTGCTGCCTTGAAGACTTCAACAACGACGTCCCGGAGGACGACAATGACAACGACGGCATGGCACGCTGCCTCCGCCGCTGCCGGAAATATTTTTTTGGGGTTTAATACTATATCTCGAATTCTCTATCATATGAATATAAATTCGCAGTGTGATTGAATGAAAGATATGGTTTGAACGAACTTGTGTTTTTCTCTCTTAATGTGCAAGACTTATCAAACGATTTTCTTCTGGAAAAAACGTCAACGTTTTTTTAAATATAAAACAATCATCGCAAACGTTTTAGGTAGAACACCCATATGCAAACCGACAGCTTCCCCAGGAAGCCAAGGGAAAATGTTCCGAGCAAGATTTCTGCATCCCTTCAACGCAAACGGTTGTTTTGCATGACCCGTGTGCAAGCACGTACAAACAATTGGGTAAGTTTTGCATATCTGTCATTTTGGGTATGTTGCCATTTCCCAGACTGGAAAGATTGACATTTGTTTATCTAGTAACATTGCCATTTGTCAACCTTGTAACACTGCGATTTGTCAAAATATGCAGCTACAAATCACTAGCACTATCTATTTTTTGCAACTAACATCACTAGCACTATTCATATGGACACCACTAGCAGGCGTGAGTTCATGGACGCATATGCAAATGTACCATTGATTACATACAACAAGTCATCAACCCACAACGACAACAAGGATACACGTTGGATTATAGATCATTTCCAACAAAACATTCTAGTAAAGTTTTTCTCACACCACAAATAACAAAGCCATGAAATGAACTTCATCTCAACCACTCGTCGGTGTTGGAAACGCTTGCTTTGAACCAGAAGTGTTTCTCTGGGAAGGGCCAGCTACTGTCAATCTTGAGACCAACGCAGGACTGATCATCCAGGCTGAAGCGGCCTATTTCAATACCCATATTGGGACAGTATGGAAGCATAGTAATGTCCAAGGTATAGATACAGTTGCTTCTCATAAATGGTAGTAACATTGTGTCAACAGCGGCTGGATCAACTTCCACCATCATTGGATAGTTTTGTCCAAGGAAGAGCGAGTTTCCTCCAATATTTTTAATACTGAACCAGGGAGAAAGTGTTGGTGCTAGTACACCAGTATCCATCCCGAATACCCTGCAATGGATGTTGGAATAGGTCCGGAGAGTGCGACCATACGAGACAACACCTGCTTCCTTAGTAACATCAGCAGTGCCCCGTATATAGACAAGAAGAGGTGATCTGTCAGAATAAGTTGCCAGGCACCACTGAGTATATGGGTCCTGCTCGTCCTCATGCTCATGAATAAAATTTTCAAGTATAGGTGGTGGAATGTTCACAGGACCTTGGAAACACAAGAAGGTTAGTAAAGGGAAACTAGCTAACCCGCATGCATGTGGATGAAACAATTATAATTACGGTGGAAGACAAACGTACCGAAATCATGAGGATTCCATGCAAAAATAGTGCCACGAGTGGTGGCAGCAAACACAAGATCCTCATATTGAATTGCATCACAGTACTCATTCGTGTACAGAAATTGATTTTTGAGCAATATCCATCGAGGCGTGGAAGTAAGGAAGGCAACAAGCTTGTCGAAGATAGCAACAACTTCATAGTTCGTGTAATCCCAAGAGCGGTTGGGAACTCGACAACTTGCTATCTTTCGTATACGACAGTTACCATGATCATATTTGAACTCACGTAGACCATCTGTGTGCTCAACCTCTGGGCAGTCTGAGATTTTTGGAAGTGGAACCCAGTGACGAGTGTACACATTCACAAGTTCCCACTCATAGTTGTACCCAATATAAACAACCCAATCTTCATTTGCGCTTTCCCAAGCCTTGCCCTCAGGTGATAGCATCTTAACATCACACGTATCATTATCAAGCGGCATCAACTTGCACAAGGCGAGGCTTCTGTTGTCCCGCGCCAGTCAGCAGGGTCACGACGAACAAGATAGGGGAGATCAAATTGCTCCTGGACCCTTGGGTTCCTTGTAATGATGTTATTAGTTGAGTCGAGAATGGTCTTGAACGAACCTGCCATGCTAGCCGAGGTGATGACGTCTCACCGATCAATGAGTTCCTCCACCACGTCATCATTCAGATCGGGCCAAGAGTAACGGGGTCGTTTCTGGCTTGTTCCCTCCATGGAGAAGACGATCAAACAATGGCAGAAGGAAGGGTGAAGGCAAATGGAGGAGGGAGGAAGAGCTAGCGTGCGACAGCAGTTCCAAATCAAGAGGGAAAGGTGAAGAGTCAGTGGACGGTTGCCACGATACATGAAGAGGCACCTGGGGAGCGAACGGTTGCCACAGAGGTCACACGTTAATGACAAGGGTCGAGTGAACCGCATGCAATCCCATCACACAACACACAGGTCTTGTTAAGTTGAACCGTTTCTGTACTCTTGTGTCAACGCAAACAGTTCATCCGAGTGAACCGCATGCCGTATATCCCACACACATTGATCTGGCTGGCCGTTTCTTTTGTGTTGCCTAATCACAAATAGTTCATCCGAGTGAACCGTATGTTGTATATCTGATACGTCTCCAATGTATTTATAATTTATGAAGTATTCGTGCTATTATATTATCCATCTTAGATGTTTTATATGCATTTCTATGCTATTTTATATGATTTTTGGGAGTAACCAATTAACCTAGAGCCCAGTGCCAGTTTGTGTTTTCCCTTGTTTTCGAGTATTGCAGAAAAGGAATACCAAACAGAGTCCAATTGACGTGCCAATTTTTGATGATTTTTTAAGGACCAAAAGAAGCCCCCAGAGTGAAAGAATTGGGCCAGAAGAGTCCGGAACTGTCCATGAGGGTGGGGGCACGCCCCAACCCCCTGGGCGTGGGCCCCTATCTCGTGGACGACTCGGAGACCCCCCTGACGTGAAATCGATGCCAAAAATTCCTATAAATACAGAAACCCCCAGAAAATAACCTAGATCAGAAGTTCCGCCGCCGCAAGCCTCTATAGCCACGAGAAATCAATCTAGGCCCTCTCTGGCACCCCGCCGGAGGGGGCCATCATCAGCGGAGGGCATGGAGGAGGATCCCGGAGGGGCCATCATCACCATGAAGGCCAAGGACTAGAGGGGGAACCTCTCCCCGTCCAGGGGGGAGGCCATGGAGGAGGAAGCACAAGGGGGAGAACCTCTCCTCCTCTCTCTCTCGGTGGCCCAGAGTGCCATCGGGAGGGGAATCATCGCCGCGGTGATCGTCTTCATCAACATCACCATCCTCATCTCCTTTACGAGGTCCACTCTCCCACACCCCACTGTAATCCCTACTTGAACGTGGTCCTTTATGCCACATATTATGATCCAATGATGTGTTGCCATCCTATGATGTTTTGAGTAGATATCCTTTGTCTTTGGGTTGATTGATGATCTAAATTGGTACGAGTTGTATGTTTTATTTTGGTGTTGTCCTATTGTTCCCTCAGTGTCGCGCAAGTGTGAGGGATTCCCGCTGTAGGGTGTTGCAATACGTTCATGATTCGCTTATAGTGGGTTGCTTGAGTGACAGAAGCATAAACCCGAGTAAGGGGGTTGTTGCATATGGGATAAAGGGGACTTGATGCTTTAATGCTATGGTTGGGTTTTACCTTAAAGATCTTTAGTAGTTGCGGATCCTTGCTAGAGTTCCAATCATAAGTGCATATGATCCAAGAATAGAAAGTATGTTAGCTTATGCCTCTCCCTCATATGAAATTGCAATGATGACTATCGGTCTTGTTAACAATTGCCTAGGACAATTCTGCGCACCGACCCATCATTATTCCACACTCGCTATTTATAATATTTAGTAATATATTCTAACTTTATGATAACATCACCTACTTTTATATTTTAGCTCTCCGATATCATGCAAAGTTATCCTCTTCATACCCACAACGTAGTTTTATTTCTCGTTTCTAGTTGGAAGCAAACGTTCGGAGTACGTAGAGTCGTATCAGTGGCAGATAGGGCTTGAGAGAATATTGATCTTACCTTTAGCTCCTTGTGGGTTCGACACTCCATACTTATCACTTACACCTTTGGGAATTTCTACAATGATTCCATGCACTTGGGGATTATCAAGTTCTTTTCTGGCGCCGTTGCCGGGGAGCAATAGCGTGGGGTTGATATTCTCATGTGTGCTTATTTGCTTTCTTCACTAAGTAGATTTTGTTTTTCATTTTTTATTTCTGTTTAGTTGTGGATGAAACATACAAAAAAATTAAAGAATGAAAATACAAAAAAAATTACTTGCCTCTCATACCTAAAAAGTTTTTTCAATAAGAGAAGTGATTGGAAGGTTATGCATTGGAGAAGTGCTACCTCTTGAGCACTGCGTTGATTTTCCCTTGAAGAGGAAAGGGTGATGCAGCAGAGCAGCGTAAGTATTTCCCTCAGTTTTTTAGAACCAAGGTATCAATCCAGTAGGAGGCCACGCATGAGTCCCTCGCACCTACACAAACAAATAAACTCCTCACAACCAACGCGATAAAGGGGTTGGCAATCCCTTCACGGTCACCTACGAGAGTGAGATCTGATAGATATGGTAAGATAATATTTTTGGTATTTTTATGATAAAGAGAAATAAAGATGCAAGTAAAATAAATGGCAAAGGAAATTACTAAGTATTGGAAGATTAATATGATGGAAAATAGACCCGGGGGCCATAGGTTTCACTAGAGGCTTCTCTCGAGAGCATAAGTATTACAGTGGGTGAACAAATTACTGTTGAGCAATTGACAGAATTGAGCATAGTTATGAGAATATCTAGGTATGATCATGTATATAGGCATCACATCCAAGACAAGTAGACCGACTCCTCCCTGCATATACTACTATTACTCCACACATCAACCGCTATCTGGCATGCATCTAGAGTATTAAGTTCAAGAGAACAGAGTAACGCTTTAAGCAAGATGACATGATGTAGAGGGATAAACTCATGCAATATGATATAAACCCCATCTTGTTATCCTCGATGGAAACAATACAATACGTGCCTTGATGCCCCTACTGTCACTGGGAAAGGACACCGCAAGATTGAACCCAAAGCTAAGCACTTCTCCCATTGCAAGAAAGATCAATCTAGTAGGCCAAACCAAACTGATAATTCAAAGAGACTTGCAAAGATAACCAATCATACATAAAAGAATTCAGAGAAGATTCAAATATTGTTCATAGATAAACTTGGTCATAAACCCACAAGTCATCGATCTCAACAAACACACTACAAAAGAAGATTACATTGAATAGATCTCCACAAGAGAGGGGGGACTTTGTATTGAGATCCAAAAAGAGAGAAGAAGCCATCTAGCTAATAACTATGGACCCGTAGGTCTGAAGTAAACTACTCACACTTCATCGGAGGGGCTATGGTGTTGATGTAGAAGCCTCCGTGATCCATACCCCCTCCGGCAGAGCTCCGGAAAATGGCCCAAGATGGGATCTCGTTGATACAGAAAGTTATGGCGGTGGAATTAGGGTTTTGGCTCCGTATCTGGTAGTTTGGGGGCAACGGGAGAAAAAAAATCCTTTTCCAGCTTTTTGGTCCTAGGCCTCAGTGTGCCGCCAGGTGGGCTTTCTCCGTTGGGCCAAAACGGAGTGACAAGTAACCGTTGGACCAAAACGGGGTGACAAGTAACGAAACCAAATAGCGTACGTGAAGTTAATTGAAGCGGGACGAAATGAAGCGGAACGAAACCAAAAATATCACCTCCCTTTAATTGTAGGTATAGATAGGAGGGAGTACGTCGGTGGAGCAACGTGGGCCCCATGAGGGTGGAGGGCGCGCCTGGGGGGGTAGGCGCGCCCCCCTACCTCGTGGCTTCCTGGTTGATTGCTTGACGTCGGGTCCAAGTTCTCTGGATCATGTTCGTTTCAAAAATCGTGTTCCCGAAGGTTTCATTCCGTTTGGACTCTGTTTGATATTCTTTTTCTGCGAAACCCTAAAATAGGAAAAAACAGCAATTCTGGGATGGGCCTCTAGTTAATAGGTTAGTCCCAAAAATAATATAAAAGTGTATAATAAAGCCCAATAATGTCCAAAACAGGATATAATATAGCATGGAACAATCAAAAATTATAGATACGTTGGAGACCTATCAAGCATCCCCAAGCTTAATTCCTGCTCGTCCTCGAGTAGGTAAATGATAAAAATAGAATTTTTGATGTGGAATCCTACTTGGCATAATTTCAATGTAATTCTCTTAATTGTGGTATGAATATTCAGATCCGAAAGACTCAAGACAAAATTTCAATATTGACATAGAAATAATAATACTTCGAGCATACTAACTAAGCAATTATGTCTCTTCAAAATAACCTGGCCAAATAAATTTATCTCTACAAAATCATATAGTCTGGCTATGCTCCATCTTCACCACACAAAGTATTTAAATCATGCACAACCCCGATGACAAGCCAAGCAATTGTTTCATACTTTTGGTGTTCTCAAACTTTTTCAATCTTCACGCAATACATGAGCGTGAGCCATGGACATAGCACTATATGTGGAATAGAGTGGTGGTTGTGGAGAAGACAAAAAGGGAGAAGATAGTCTCACATCAACTAGGCGTATCAACGGGCTATGGAGATGCCCATTAAGAGATATCAATGTGAATGAGTAGGGATTGCCATGCAACGGATGCACTAGAGCTATAAGTATATGAAAGCTCAACAAAAAGAACTAAGTGGGTGTGCATCCAACTTGCTTGCTCACGAAGACCTAGGGCATTTTGAGGAAGCCCATCGTTGGAATATACAAGCCAAGTTCTATAGTGAAAAATTCCCACTAGTATATGAAAGTGACAGCATAGGAGGCTCTCTATCATGAAGATCATGGTGCTACTTTGAAGCACAAGTGTGGAAAATTGCCCCTTTTTATTTATTTATTTATTCTTTCTTTTTTTGGGTATTCCTTTTTTTATTTGGCCTTTCTCTTTTTTATTGGGACAATACTCTATGAATGATGATCATCACACTTCTATTTATTTACAACTCAATGATTACAACTCGATAGTAGAACAAAGTATGACTCAATATGAATGCCTCCGGCGGTATACCGGGATAGCAATGATGCATGAGTGACTTATATGAAAGAATTATGAATGGTGGCTTTGCCACAACTAAAATGTCAACTACATGATCATGCAAAGCAATATGACAATGATGGAGCGTGTCATAGTAAACGGAACAATTGAAAGTTGCATGGCAATATATCTTGGAATGGCTATGGAAATGCCATGATAGGTAGGTATGGTGGCTATTTTGACGAAGGTATATGGTGGGTGTATGATACCAGCGAAAAGTGTGCGGTATTTGAGAGGCTAGCAATGGTGGAAGGGTGAGAGTGCGTATAATCCATGGACTCAACATTAGTCATAAAGAACTCACATACTTATTGCAAAAATCTATTAGTTATCGAAGCAAAGTATTGCGTGCATGCTCCTAGGGGGATAGATTGGTAAGAAAACACCATTGCTCGTCCCCGACCGCCACTCTAAGGAGGACAATCAATAAATAAATCATGCTCTGACTTCTTAACATAACGGTTAACCATACGTGCATGCTACGGGAATCACAAACTTCAACACAAGAATTTCTCAAATTCACAACTACTCAACTAGCACGACTCTAATATCACCATCTCCATACACTACAAAAAAATACACTTCCATGATGATACGTGTTTGTCATAGTAGGTCGCGTTTTTGTCATGCATGTACATCCATGATGATTTTATGACAGAATCAAGATAGTCATACCTGTGTTGTTGTAGAAGTGTTCCATGACATTACCAAAATTATCATCACGGAAGTCTCCACTTCCATGACGATAAATCACGCGTCACGGAAGTTCTTTCGTCAAGGGTGACCGACACGTGGCATCCACCGTAACGGAATGCCGTTAAACTATCGGGTCGGGTTTTGGATCCGATAACCCGTTAACAGCCCTGACCAATGGGAATTTTCCAGGTGTAAAATCATCATTGGCTGGAGGAAACACGTGTCGGCTCACCGTTGGGACAGATGTCATCCGCTCATTGGACCGAAGGCACCTATGATACGGCGACACGTGGCACGGCCCAACAGAGGCCCATTCCTGTGAAAAGGCCGGCCCGTTTGACTTGGTCAAAAGGTGGCGGGCCGGCCCACGGAAAGCATGTTAACGGCCTGTTCGCATATAGCCCATTTACAACCCGCTAACCCAGGGCCCGTTACACCCTATCCGAATTAGGCCCAGTAGCGCCATCTGGGCCGTCCAATATGATTCAGCCCGTTTTAACTTCCGGCCCATGTGTGGCCCATGACTTCTTTCGGCCCATATGAGGACCTTTGTAACTCTTGGCCCATTAACGGCTCGTGGTGAAACTGGCCCGTAATGAACAGTGTATCACTTTATACCCATTAACGGCTCGTTATTCCATTGGGTCGTTTCCAGCCCAAGTTATCTTTCGGCCTTCTCAGGGCCCATTGATTCTTTGGCTCATTTGCAGCATTCGGTTACATACGGCCCGTTACTGTCATTTTCTGCTTGTGGGCCAAATTCAGCCCGTCGTTACAGTCGGCCCGTTTGTGGACCGTTAATACATTGGGCCGTTTTCATGTCAAAAAACCCGTTAGGCTGTTTTCATAGAGTTATCAAATACGGCCTATTAATGGTCCATTATGGTCCACGAATAGTACGGCCCATGATTGGCAAAATGATGATACGCCCCGTAGAAGGCCCATGGATACGGCCCATATGAGGCCCATGGATAGTACGGCCCGTAGAAGGCCCATGGATCATACGACCCGTAGAAGGCCCATGGACCCTACGGCCCGTAGAGGGCCCATGGACCCTAAGGCCCATATAGAAGGCCGATGGATCCTACGGCCGGACGAAGGCCCGTGGATCATACGGCCTGCAGGAGGCCCATGGTTACAACAGTCCGTGTGTTGCCATGATTATTTTGGCCTAGTTACCAAAAATAGGCTATTGTGGCCACTAGAAAAAAAACATAAAAAGAACTGCGGTGACTACAAGGAAACAACTAAACAAGACAATAAGGAAATAAATAAGCAAGAAATTAACGCTAGCCTATTACTGCTATTACACATATTACATCCACTGGGCATCAAAGTTCGCCACCAATGCAAATATAGGGAACAAAGCAACACATTACATACACTGGCCGTCAAAATTGGCCACCAGTGCAAATAAATGCGGCAGCAAAACAAGAGCATAAATGAAACAACTTCAGAAGAGCTCAAGAAACGTTATCCTGGGTATCCACCATGCTGGCAATAAGCTTAGCAAGCTAATTAGCTTTGTCCTGTTTGGCGCTAAAATCCTCCAACGCTTGCTGTTGCACCAGAAAGTATGCATCTGAATGCTCTAGGGACTTCCGCAGACCATCCGCTTCTTGTCGCAGCACAACTGATCGATGTCTTTCAGCTTGTAGTTGAGACTCAAGAAACCGAACTGATTCAGACAGTGAGTTTGAATAGCTTGTGCAAGCGGTAGTGGCCAGTAACTCGAACACTAAACCAAGACAGGACTTTGGGGTTGTCTCGCTGTCTTCAAGATAGTCTTCCTTAGCTGTTTTATCAGCTTTGTTGGAGACCAACAAGGATGTGTCACTATCCCGAACCTTATCTGCATTACTTCCTTTACCATTGCTTAATAAGGCACTCTTCCCAATATTGTGTCAGCATTCTAAAAGAAGAAACAAGCAGACACATAACAAGTTTAGCATGTACTAGTATATGAAACTCATTTCGGTGGACCAGTTCATTAGTAAGGTGGACAGGATTAAACTACCAAGTCTTCTAATGCCATGTACTAGTACATAATAAAAGCATCAAACAAACATATATCTATGTCCTATGGTCACTGCATTGTCTTGCCAAATCAAAATAGAGACACGGTTCAAATCATATCAGTTCAAGACAAAGCAGCAGTGAAAGAATACAAAGCGTGGGAAACTACATGGCACAACAAGATTTCAGATGGGTACCACGGGTCTACATGTACAACAACACTATTGGTTCTGTTGTGATGCTAGTAATGTGCATGATATGAAAGTCAACTGTATACACAACTAAAATTGAAATCAACAGAGCTATTGATAAGAGCAAACCTGTTAAAGAAACATGCATGAACATACCTGTTGTGCCATTGGAGTTTCGATTGGATCCTTCAATTTAAAAATAAGTTTGTATGAGTAAATACAGCGATACAAGAGCAAAGCAATCATAGTAAAAAAGGCGCGCCTAAGCGAGCGCTTAAGCGCGCCTAGGCTCTAGGCGTTGGCAAAACGCATTGCGCATAACTATGCATAATCTGTGCATAACTGCGCATAAGCATGCGCTTTGGTTAGTAAAGCGCAAGGCGGTGGCAAAACGCACAATTAACGCCTAGCGCTTTTTTGAACTATGATAGCAGTGGAATCTTAAATTAGAACAGATGTTCTTTAGGTTTAGGCACTTGTTCTAGATGAACAGATTATAGTAAAACGCAAGAATATAATACTTAAAAATAGAAAATGGGATCATAGACCTTACCACATTCTTGGTTCGGGGCCAGTACAGAACAAGGCGTTCCCAGTCATCGTCTAGTAAATGTGTCTCACGAGAACGTAAGGGAATTTGATGAGTTTATTTGCCGGTGAAGTATGTTTTCTTCAGGTAATTCCTATACTGCCACCAAGCATTCTTGAAGATAGCAGAGGTATTAGCACAGGTTACATCATCCTGAGTTTCCAAATCGGTCCTTCTCTATAGACAAAAATGGGAAAATTTGTTGTATTATAACCATCATGGAGGTAGGATGTATGGGACGAAGCAAAGTAATTGCCATGAATAACATTACTTACACATAACTCCTGGACAAACACCTGCAACTGGCATTTTCCTTCATCTTCAGTATAATATTTCCAAGATGGGAAGATACGCACATACAATTTAACAACATCAAATGCGATAGATGCTAAACTACGACTAGATGGTTGTGCTTCCTCCACAGGAATAGGCATACTAACTGGTGGAGTTGGGGTTCGCCGTGATAGTACTGGCCCTTTGGGCACTGGAGCTGCCTTACTAACTGCTCTTGTTTGGGAGCTCTGTGGTGGAGATGGTGCTGTGTCAACAGGAACTGGGTTACTATTAGCTGGGGTTGGGGTTAGATTGGGTGAAGCTGGTTCTCTGTCCTTCACAGTAGGGGTACAATCTACGAGAGTTTGGGTTATGCGTGGTAGGGCTAGTTCTTGTGCATGTACAACCGGGGTGCTATCTCCACCAAGAGGAAGCACTGTTTTATTTAAAGACCATGTTTTTAGTCCGCTAGATACTGGCATCACCCGCTCCAATTCAAATGGTTGATAAACAGGAAACATAGTTGAATGTACAGACATTGTATGAGAGACAGATGCAATAGATAGTGTGGAAAAAAGAGGGCATGAAATAGTTGACATGTATATTGTTTAACTAAAACGGATAGCATGACATAATTTCAGATATATGATGTCTATCTAAACTGGATAGCATAGCATAACATAATTCAAAGATATGATGAATAACTAAACAGGATCGCATGACATAATTCACCTACATGTTATCTAAGTAATCAGGATCGCATCATTTAATTCACATATGTTATTTATATGCTAAATAGAGGGCATTCGATATGATGTCTGAACTAAGAACATGGTGTTGAATATTGTGTATATGATGTCTAAACTATGCAATGCAAGACATCGTATGCATGATATGAGCAGTATAACCGTGCCAAGTTAGAGCATACACCTCAGTGGGGGAATAGGACTGGTCATCTGTCTATGAATCCATCTCTGAGGAGCTATCGGGACCCAACAAGAGATCTGCTTCGACATGTAGCACTGTCTGCTCTGAAGGCCTTGTTTTCACTCCATATTTTTCCATCTCCCACCCAAATGGTTGATTCACAAGAAGATTAGTTTAATGTACAAACATTGTCGACAAATGGAAATGTAATGAAGAAAAGGATGGGCAAGATATCATTCAAATATATGATGCCTGGTTAAAGAGGATGGCATTGCACATGTCACATATATTATGGCCGGCTAAAAGACATGAGACTGCATAATTCTCATATATGATATAGAAACTAAACAGGTGGCATTACAGAACATGTCTAAACTAAGAAGATGACATATATGATGTCAAAAGTAGGCACTGCAAGGCAACATATGCATGATATGACTAACATCATCATGCCAAGGTAGAGCAAACACCTTGGGGTGGTAAATAGGAGTGGTCAGCGGCATCTGAATCGCCTCGAAAAAGATATCTTCCTCTGGATTACAATCTGGAGAGGGGTGGGGAGGATTTGCCATTGAACCCACCATGGAGCGATGTCTGCATGACATTGTATTGCCGCGCAAAACTCTTCTCTTTTTCTCTACATGTTCAGCATGACTGTGTACAATATCTGACATGCATACGAAAAAAATATGGTGAGATTATGTGCGGAGAGCATGCAGAAATTTAGAGTGATGGTAACAACCAATGGGTCGACGTTTTTCCATTGAACCAAAATAGCCCTAACGGATCGACGTGAATGTATAGTAATAAGTGATGCAACAAGTGTACAACCTCTTTGTCGTAGCCGTGTCGACCTCAACATCATTGGGTTAGTCGCTGAAGCAGTTGAGGCAGAGGTGGTTGTCGGAGGTGTGGAGGAAGATCTGAGGAATCTGTAGACGGCGTCCAGGGCACTGCTCTGTTGTGATGGATCGTTCTGTCGTTGGAGCAGCTCCGGTGAGCCGTAAGACGTCAAGGCTGAAGCAGCACAAGACGGACATCGTCAATCTCAAGTGGGATTCTAATAGCATCTCCAATATATGATGTAAAATGGATGTAAAATTAACATCACCAAAAACCACCTGACTACAATAGATGAGGTAAAAACTGTTGACTCTGAACTTAACTGTCGAAATGAAAATTTATTGTGAAATCTGAATGCTACTAGCGAAACTGGACGCAATGGTAGCAGAGAGGCACTTGACATGTAGTTTAGGGAGGGCCTGCAGTTCATCTTCAACCTGCACCCCCTAAGCCACCAGCCACCACCGGCCGAACCGCCGGCCCCAGCGCCGCCTCACCGCCATGAAACAACTCGCCACCGCCGCCCCGGCCAGCCCTCTAGGCCCCCCGCCCCCACCCTGAACCCTAAGATAGATAGTGGGTTACCTCTCTGGTGAGCCCCCGTCCCCGCTGCGGGTGGTTCTTCCTTAACTCCGGCGAGCCCCCCCCCCCCCCAACCCCTGAAAATCGACTGACCCAAAAGTCGATTCAGTCGACTAAAGTGTGGCTTAATCGGAGCAGAGCAGCAGCACGAGCGAGGGGGACAGCAGCAGCAGCAGCTGGGCGAGTGAGCGATCGAGCGAGAACCGGAGCAGCAGTAGCGCGAGCGAGCGAGCGAGAGTCAGAGCAGCAGTAGCAGATCTGGCTGGCATGGAGGCCGCCGCCGAAGGGGCCTCACACTGTGGGAGAGCCGCCATGGAGATGTCGCCCGCGGCGCCGGCTTCAAGGTAGCCGCTCCATGGGGGTGCGGGATGGATCCCCGTCGGCGCCGGGAGGTCGAGTTAAGGAGAAGGTGCGATGCGATGAGTGTACAACCTCTTTGGTGGCACCGAGTAGGCCTCAGCTTCATCCGAGGAGTCGGTGAGGATGTTGCGGTTCCGGTGGAGAAAGTTAAGGCGGCGCTGTGGGGATGGAGCAGCCGCGATAGACGAGGCGATCATCGGAGCAGCTCCTTGGAGGTGGAGGACGGGGCGGCTGAACCGGCGGGACGGCGAGATGGACGACGGATCTTCATCCAGGGAGGTGGACGAGGGACGTCGAGCTGTTGCGGTGGACGACGTCGTCGGGGAAGAGGCTCCGGCTGGGTAGCAGTGATGTGGCGGACGGAGGAGGGTGGGGTTTCGTGGCTGGAGTGGAGAGGTTATGGCGGCCTGGGATTTCGAATGGCGAAAAGGGGGCGATGGGAGGGGTTGAAGCATGACTTAGGGACGCGCTTGTCCAAAATGTAGGGTGTGTTACAGAAGTACCCCCACCGATTTGAACTAGCGGCCCTTTCGGCTCAGGGTTAGAAGGGGGATTTCGCGTGTCGGGATTTGGCAGCTGGAGGGATTTTTCGCACGCGTTGTAATTTCGGGATAGCAAGGCGCGGGTTGTGAAGGCGCTAGTTTTGGGAGCACGATATCTGAATTTTCGGGATATAACAAGACGCGGGTTGTATTTTAGGGACAAGCCTAACATGTAGTAATATTGTACTTGTACGTACCAAATCAATTCGCACTTCCCTCAACCAAAAAGAAAACGAAAAAAATAAAACTATTCACACCACACAAAGAGATAGTCTTACCCCGTTTTACTATACAAATGCTATTCAAAGCTACTCCCTCCTTCCATCTATATAGGGCCTAATGCGTTTTTTGATGCTAACTTTGACCAAATATTAGAGCAATGATATATGACATACAACTAACACAAAGCACACCGTGAAATTCGTCTGTGAAAGGTTCTTTTGATGATATAATTTTCACATTGTGCATGTCATGTACTATTAATCTTGTCAATAGTCAAAGGCGGTCTTAAAAATCTCATTACGCCCTATATAGATGGAACGAGGGAGTATGAATCCATGTTATGTCCGATTAAATTTTTCTGCTTGTTGTATCATGCATGTAACCTACTCATACCAACATTTTAGTGCATTCCAAATGTCTATACTACCACTGCAATTCGAACTAAATTTGAATTTGTTTCTCTATTTCAATAAGAATCTACAATCATGATTGTTGCCAACTTCAACCATCATAGTTTCCTTGCTATCCGCCAGATATAAATCGGACGGCCTATAATGGAGGATGGCAGGCACACCATCATCAACAACTCCGTTTTTTATAACAGTAGAGATAAAATATATTAAATGTAGTATAACATGTTCATAACCACACCATGTGTATCACCGTTATATATATTCACACATGCGTCGGTTTGAAACATTATGATAAATTCTTCAAATATCCGAATTCACTTTTTATAATGAAGTATATATGATCTCTATGCGTCTTTTACACCCACACAACCCTCTTATGTTTGTAGCTAGCGCTAACTTTCTCTTGTGCATGCACATGCCCGCATCCCTCTCACCCTCCCTCAGCATTCTCTAGCTCCATCGCGCAAATTCATCTTTTCACTTTAGGTCGTTCACCCACGGTGTGTGTAGGCCCCCCAGCTCCTTCTTTACGGCACACATCAATCGATATGCCTCTCTAGCGAGGTGTGCCTAGCACAAACACAAGCTTCCCCCTCTTCTCTTGTCACCGTCCATGCCTCACTCCCACCACTCTTTTCATCGTTCTCGTACTCGCACACTCCTCCCCCTCGATATAGTATGCCTCTTGTACCACCTCCTACATGCATCCCTCTCTCTCTATCCTTCTCCTCGTGCCTCATTTGCTTCTAACACACACATGCATGTATACCGATCGATCTCCCAACATATACCTAGATCGACTTTAACTACCCCCCCCCATCGATCGACGTACCTCACAAGTTATGTCTCTCCTTTCTCTAACAAAGGGCGATTGATCTTCCTATGTAGTTACGTCTGCTTACCACAGCCACATCGTCCCCCCTCACCATTCGTGCATGCCTCCTGACCCGTCTCTCACACGCACATGCACAGATAACAAGCAGCCATCTCCTCTCTTATTGATATTGTGGGTGTGCCCTCCGTTTGTCTAGCAAGCCTATCCCACCATTTGTTAGAAGCAACTCCACTACCACCCCCTCGAACACTCTAGCTCTGTCTCTCCCCCAACCTTATTCCTCTCCTGCACATATGCATGGATGCCGATCGATCTCCCCTAATACATGAGGCAGATCGATCTCCTTAATACATGGGGTAGGCCTCTCTCCTCCTCCACACATATACTAGCCATTGTACCTCTATAGTTAATTGGGTCTCCCTCTTCCCCCACCACACACCGATAGTCGAGCGCTGCAGGTAGGTATCCATGCCACACAGACAAACTACACATGTCCCATCTCACGTTCTAGTAGGCCAGCCACTCTATATCTTTGATGTGGGCACACACAAATTCGATGGCACTCTTTATCGATCGCGCGCGCACACACACACACACACATCATCCCTCTCTTCGATTCTATGGACACCTCAAGCCGATGATAACTCCACTCTCTTCTCGTGGATCGCCCCTCTATATATATGTTATATCCAGGACTCTATTTCACACACATTGCATATGTTACATTTTTTGATTGACCCCCCCCCCCCAAAAAAACTCTCAAGAACTCACACACTATATCTCTCTAGGTTAGTATCTCTCTCAGACAACCCCACGTAGGTGGTGTACGTATACAAGAAGAGAATAGGTGCACCGTGCATGTACTCACACTTCGTGCCCAGCCACACCCGCGCGGGTACACGGTGGAGCTCATTTCTTTATGAAATGGCAGTCCACATGCTAATTTGAACGCCTGTAGCGGTTGTTTACCTAGGGAGGTTGCGTACCACGCATGCACGAAACAAAGTTCGACTTGACGCGTTGCCGCGTTATTTTTAAATAAAGTTATAGCGCTCAATGGCACGTACATAGAATATAAAACGATTTTTATGGAGAAAAAGGTAGTCCGCTCAATATATACAATGGAGCATGCCTGCCTGGTTTGTCGCTCTTCAGAGTATCTCACACAAGGCTGCGCTGGCCTCTCTCTCACCATTGGTCACCGATCTGGCCGCATCCCGCCCGCTGGGGGAAAGGGAGTGCGGTGGCCTCTCTCTCTCACCGTTGGTCACTGATCCGGCCACATCCCGTCCGCCGGGGGAAAGGGAGGAAATGCATTGTTTCTCCGTTCGATGGCGCCGAGGCAGCACATCCCGATATGTGGTACACGCCGTTCTCTCTGACCAAGCTCCGGCGCAGCAGGGCCTACGCCACCTGCTTGCAGATTCCGCCCGCCGCCGCTCACCTAGTTACATCCCAATGACCTCCAGGTATCCCCTCCGGCCTTGCTCGACTGCCCGTCTTCCCACATCGCTGCATGTGGATCTTCCATAGTTCTTTGCCCAAAACGTAGCTCGTCCGGCGTACTTTCCATATTGCATTCTCGTCCTCACACTGTTTTAGACAAACACAACTGTGTTGTTATCTTCCCTTAGGACAAGGAATATGCTTCTTTTTTTGTCGTCGCATGTGTCATCAACTGTTATTGGTCAGTAATTGTTTCCTTTCTACCTCTTTTTTTCAAACAGGGCTATCCATTTCACCTTGTTGCTATTGCGACCTTTTGGTGAACTGCACAAATCACTTTTCTCTTGAGAGTGTTTTGTGCAGTTGTATTGAAATGTCACACAGGCAACGTCTCTACATTTCAGTGCGACTGCACAAAGGGAGATTGTTTTTGCTCTATCCTCATCATCAAACTCCGAGCCTAATCTTCTCCAACTAGTTAGTCTTAAGAGAGACTGCAAAGGTGACCGGCTTCTATTTGTGTGTTTATTGTTTCATCAGCAGTCCTCTATTATCGTAATCACACTTAATATCTTTGGAACATGGACGCTCAGCTCTATTTTAGTGGAACTACACAAAATGATCGGAATGTTGCATGCTCCAGACAGCTACTTTTTTCCCAACATGCCTTGTTGATTTAGACAGAGCTGGGGGGACGTTGCTGCCAATGAAAGCATGGATCAATTTTAATTTAACACCTTCTCACAACTCTGTCTTCAGTTGTGATGTAATTATTAGCTCTGATCTACTAATAATTGACATGCATTAGCAAGGAAGTTAGTTTTTTATTGTTCTCGAAAGAGCATCGATGGCAAGACACGCGAAACAAAAGCTGAAAGCTCACACCAATGTACAATTTCATGTCGCTGGAAAATTATTTGTATAGTATGTCAATTATGTAAACAAATGATGGAAGCTTGATAGCATTGCCAAAAGCCTCTTCATCATCCGGGTCCATGTGCCATGCACAAAATTATACTCCTTCGTTCCTAAATATTTGTCTTTTTATAAATTTCAAATGGGCATATTTTAGAGTGTAGATTCACTCATTTTGCTTCATATGTGTACTCCCTCCGTTCCTAAATATTCTATTCGTCTTTCTAGAGATTTCAACAAGTGACTACATACGGAGCAAAAGGAGTGAATCTACACTCTAAAATATGTCTATATACATCCGTATGTGCCAGTCCATTTGAAATCTCTAAAAAAGACAAATATTTGAGTAGTCACTCGTTGAGATCTCTAGAAAGACAAATACTCCGGAGTATATTTAAGAACCGAGGGGGTAGTGCACAACAGCATGGGAGACTCAGCCCGGTCGTTGTGCCGCATTAATAGTGAGTAATGAGCAGTAAAATCATAAGCCCCACCTTTCCCACTGTAAGTTGCTCTGAAGAAGCAACCATCAATACGCTCTTCTTTGAATCCGCTCATACTACTCCATCCGTCACTGTTTATACAGCACGCTTCAGAAAAAAGAAAAATCTGTGGGACCAAGGTGACTAGCGATCGGCCTGAAAAATAGCATTGGTAGTTATAGCACGGTGTATATTACTAGAGGGAATAATGCATACATAAAGCATGCAGTGCTTACACCCCGGGTACACACATGCATGCACTTACTCCACTCCGTAGTAGTACAGTACATAGAGAGAAACTTGTGGACTTGATTGCGGTTACCACACCCTAATTAATTGAGCATTAAACCAAACGTGTCTAAAGTCTCTCTGGTGGTGGAAATGCATTGAGAGAAATGCATCATAATGAAGCGCGCCCTGTAAACTGTGACGGAGGGAGGAGTAGTATGAAGGTGCAAAACCAAGTACGTGTATGTCCAGTCGGTCAACGCACCTCCTCTTGGCATATCACTGACATGTGGGACAGGAGTGTGAGCAAACCAATCTCAATTGACGGCAAAGAGCCGACCCGCCGTTCCTTGATAGAGACGAGGAGCGAGAACACATAGACGGGCTCGCACGGAGGCCAAGATATATTCGAGCATGGTTGGTTGATCGATATCATTCATTACATGTTGGGCTGCCGTTTTCCGCCCTTCTCCGGAATAAATGTGTACTTTATTAGACATAAAAAATAAGAGTACAGACGCTCCACCATGCGGTTCTAGTAGTAGTACTACTCGTACTACTGCGCTTGGCTCTTCGCCTCTTCGTGAAGTCAAACAATGATGGTACTCCGCATGTTGGGTACTATAGTGTATGCCTCTGACAATCTGACACTGAATGGACTGATGCATGTCAACCGAGCGTAGGTTGCATTAGTCAAAAGGCGTAAGCAAGCTTCACCTTGTCCTGCAAGCTTCTCCTTGTTCCGTGAGTTGACGGGACACACCAAAAAGTAGTGCTAGTCCATACTCCCTCCTTTCCGGTTAATATGGCTTAATCTTTTTTGTGGGTAAATGAGAAAGCTTTATTCATATATAAGCATTCTGAGGACGATCAGCCAAGACACTGGTCACTAGGAAGCGAGGTACCCCGCAAAAAAAGAAATGGAAGCGAGGTGTTTCATCAAGCCAGCTCTCGGCCACATTCAAAGTGCAGCAAGCACGGTTCGCACGAAGATGCGCCGCAAGGTTTGCTGACCTGTTTACATGTTGAATAACAAAAAAAGAGCAAATATTACCGAGCGCTACTATTTGTAACAGGATATGAGCCAGAATTAAGCGAGAATTGTGGCGAGTGTTCCATGCAATCAACTTCCATTATCACATGCGAGAACCCTCGAAGAGAACCAAATGTGTTGAAGATTCCTTTATCACATTTTAAAATTATAATAAGAGTGCAGACTCTCCTCCATCCAGTTCCTAGTACTAGTACTAGTATAGTACGTACCTTTATAGAATATAGTAGTAGTACTAGTAAACTTTGCGCTTGGTTGTTCGCCTATTCGGGAAGTCGAACAATAACAACACTAGTAGTATAGTGTATCCTTCTGGCAATCTGACACCGAATTAACTGCTGCAGGTCCACCGCCTGAGTGAGGGATAGCTTGCATTAGCCAAAAGTTTCTCCTTGTCCTGTGAGCCACCGTGCGCAAGCTTCTCCCATCCTGCAACCTTCTCCTCGTTCGGCAAGTTGACGAGACATAGCAAAGTAATGCTAGTCCATACTGCCTCCTCTCTGGTTAACATGGCTTAATTTCAAACGAGATAAATACAATGTCTGTCACTGTATATTTGTAAAAATACGGTCAGTGGACTTCATAATACGCTCATTGCGCTTGATATATATTTTTCCAGTGTTTATACATCACTAGCTCACCCTGACTGAGTATGTGTGTGCATGCACATGTAGGTTGAGCACTTGAGCGTGACCGTGTGTGTTCCGTCGTGTGCTCGGACATGCATGCATTAGGGCGTCGCACGCGTTTTTGCGGCCATGTGTACGTGTGACTGTTGCATACACGTAGGGGGAGTACGTGTAGGGGCCACTAAGAAGCAGTCAAATCACACAGTAAGTTAGTCGGAAGAAGCAACCATCATTTCACTCTTGAATGACACGTATGCAATATAAAATGGTTGATATGGAGAGAAAAATAAAACCACTATATATACACTAGCAGGAGCCTAAGCTACAAGCCTGCTTGCTTAGGTTGCTCTCTTCACAAGCATAGAACGACGGGCCTGATCCCGCAGCTGGGGGAAGGGAACAATGTTCTACGTAGACGCGGTCGACCCACAGTCGGTGCGTCCCAATCGGGGGTCACCACGGTATGGGCTGATGCCGCGTCCCAACCGTCCTTCTAGCTACAGCCCGACGTCCCAGGTAGTCCATCTTCCTTCTGGAGCCGGCTTGCTCCACTGTCGTAGCTCCATCTCCATGTTGATCTTTCTCTACTTCTACTGGCTTCTACTTGTGATGAGTTTATGTCTCATGAACTAGTGCCAGTACTATTATTCTAATCACACTTCTTCAATATCTTTGCCATCAGGGATGCTCAGATCGATTTTAGTGGAACTGCACAAAAGCATCGTATGATCCGAGGGTGCCAGCCGTCTTTCCTTCGACAGGTTCTACCTGGCTAGGAAATTAAATCATGTTTAGGGTTTAGGGTTTAAGTCGTAGTGACCCCATTAGTAGTTTTTCTTTCATACACGCTCTCACAACTTTTTTCTTTAGTTGTGAAGTAAATATTGGCTATGATCTGTGAATCATTGAGGTGCATCAGCATGCGTGTTAGTTTTCCTTTGTTTTTGATGGAATGTTGTAACGGGGCAACCTTGGAATAGGAATGAAAATGGAGTGGAAAGTTTCCGTTTTTCCGGAGAAAAAATGGAAACAGAGAGAAACCAACGTTTCGCTTCATTGGATCGCGCCATCGAGCAAAACCAACGTTTAAATCATGTCTATCATGTTCGTGTCTCACCCTCCTCCACGGCTCGACCCCACACGGTCGCTCGGCATGCCACTCACCGCAAACCGAGTATACTATAACTTTCTCACCTGCTTGTCGATGGATCGCGCCATGGAGTACTAGCACTACTGGAAGAGATTGACGAGTTGGGGGAGGACAGCTAGCTGTAGCACGGACTCCCAAGAACTTTTTACATGCATGTTGTAGCCGGCTATTGCGACCTTTGAACGCGGAGCAGCCGCGTGCACCCGAAAGCGGCGCAGGTGATGCTCTCTCGGTCGGCGCGCCGCTTCAATGCCAGCGCCAGTGAGAGGTCGCGCCCGCTCTGGCCGGGCATGAATACGGCACTGACCATTTTGGGCGGGAAGCATGCGCGGGTGATGAAGAGGGTTCGGGTTGGTCAGGACCGACCGTGGCAGCGGTCCGGACGTGCGCAAACAAGAGATTTTGTAAGTTAATATTGCTGCCTATATAATTAACAACGTAAATAATGTGCCAATTTGACAAATATGATTGGAGATGGAGATGGAAATGGAATTTTACGTAAACACGGATGTGCATGTCTATGTCAATGTGTGTGTGCGCGACGACTCTCGCGACCTGGAGCGGGGGCGTGTTTTTGATCGATTTTTCTTTCTTGGTATGTTAGAAAATCAGTTTGTCTAATTCACATCTAGATGTTATTTAAGGATATCACATCTAAGCTCCCATAAGTATATAATGTAGCAACAAGAAACAAAAAAACTAGGAACAAAATAGACCACAAACAGAGTGGACATCAACTTAGATGTGACATAACTATGTCACATCTAGATGTCTCCTAGACACACCCTTAAAAAATTGTCCGCCAGTTTTCGTTTCTTTTTTCCGGGAATGCGCGTATTCTATTTAAAACCACTGCTATGGAGAGATTTTTTTACTCCATTATAGCCTCTTGTTTGATAGAGTTTCTCGCGTCTCGCTCTCTCGCCCTCTCCATATCAAAATAAGATGACAGTGTCCACTCTATCTCTCTCCTCACCGGAGGTCACAGATCCGGCTGAATCCCATCCGCTGCAGGAGGTGAGGAGGTGCAGCGTTGACGTTGTCGCCGTCGGCGACGGAGGAAGCCGATGCGCACCGTCCTCTCGGAGCGGGCGCTGGCATGGACGAAGATCCGTTGCGCCCTTGTTCGCTGCCGTCGTGTGGGCAGATCCCGCCTGCCCGCCTAAACGTCATCTCGCCCACTTGAGGTATAACTTCTTGTACTGGTCCGGCTCCCCAGGTCGCTGCATGCGGGTTTTCTTCTATGCGACTACTCCCCAGCTCCCCATGCATAGTAGCTAGGGTTCGTCGGCTGGTCCAACATCACCTACTAGTACTATTATAGAGGAAATGCCACTCAAAAAGTTGTCCTAATTTATGCCTCGGTGGAGGTATACATGTTGTTTCGACAAAAAGTTCATGGTGGTTGTGCGGTCATTGTCCATATGGTGGTAGTACTATCACTGGTTAAATGAAGAAATGCTTTTTTTCTCGGGTATCCTGGTTTAGTTCCCATCAAGATAATTATGATGCTTCTGTTTGTTGGTGTACTTTTCATTAATTCTTATTGACAATTGAGATGTCGTTGCTAACCCTTTTCTATATTTTTGGAAACAGTGATGCGTGTCTACATACCCGGGCATGTCTTCCTCAATTTTAGTGGAACTGCACAAAATTGGATGGCCATTGTTGTTCCGCCTCACTGTCCTCTGCCACGTGGTTCTTCCTTCCTCAAGCTTGATTACTAAGAAGAAACAGACCACAGTGAGGATTTGTCGAACTTCATAGGTGCCTCACCCAAACTTGATGCCAAATGGATGATGCATCACCATGATGACCTATCGATGCTCATGGTTGCGCCTCATTGTTGCGTCGGCTGGTGAAGCTGATCGACTTTCAATGAAAAACAAGTTGTCTTCCATCAGTGCTCTTTGCTTGTTACGCACAAAGATGATATCCTTCGTCAGTTCACCTTGGTTGTGTTGGAGACGCAGTCGTCTTTCACGTTGGTGCAATTTTATCACACAATTGGCTATGAACCAAATGTTTACTCGAAGAAGGATCGACGTTGGTACTAAGAGCATAAGTTTTGTATTGATTTCTAGGCCTTCTCAAAACTTTGTCTCCAGATCCCCTGTAATTTTATTTGTCCAGCTATTAACTTTTGATTTAAAAAATGGTGTGGACTAAAAACCCGGATGGACGTAGTAGCCCTCCATTTTTATTTACTCAGCATATTAGATTTGACTGAAGTCAAACTTTGTAATACTCTCAAACCTTTCCGATAATTGAAATTAAAATTCTTTATTTGTACACACTCTCACATGTTTCCGATAATTTGGCGCATGTGTGGTTGTTCACTTAAGGTCCGGTAGTGTACCACACATGAAGGACAGGAAGTGCGACCAGGACGCGTGGGCGTGGATCGTTAGTTCATCGGAAGTAGTACTAGTTTTCTTCAATGTACATTAAATAAAGAGTTTCGTTTCGTACTTACACAATTTAAAACGATTGTTATGGAGAGAATAAGAAAATCACTCCACTATATATTAGTCATATACATGAGAGTATTATATGGACGCAGCTTCATTGACTTAGTGCACCTGCCTTTGGATTAATGACAGGTGGGCCCAAAATGTGGCTGGCTCACCTGTCATACAGCCAAAAGCAGGTGCAGTGAAGGCACCGGAGCTCAGTCCATACTACAGTAATATATATATATAAGTGGGAGCCTCAGCGCTTGTTTGCTAGGGTTTGCACTCTCCACACGCTCGCCGCACTACATATATGTTACACGCTGGAGGCTCAGTGTCCATTTGCTAGGGTTTTCTATATTCACAGTCTCTCACCCTCTCTTCTCCAGATCTAGACAAGACTGCGTTGGCCTCTTGTCTCTCTCCCCCCTCACATCTGGTGAAGGAGACGTCTGTATCCCGTCGCACCGGGAAGGGGAGGAGGTGCAGTGTTCACTCTATCGCCTTCGGCGAGGGAGGCAATCCACTACCGGCTGCGCTATTCTCTTTCACCCAGCGCCTGTGCGGGAGGGCCACCGACCCCTTCTTCCTCACTACCGTATGTAGTGTGGGCAGATCCGGCCTCCCGCCGCACGCCTTGTCACATCCCAATGACCCTAAGGTATAAGTTTCTATGAAACCGTCGTTGCTCTAGCTGCATGTGGATCTTTTTTGATCTGTAGTCGAATCTAGGTCTTGGTTCAAAGAGGAAAGAAGGGTGCGGTGGGCTGGAGCAAGAATCTAGGACGTGGTTCAATGAGGAAAGGAGGGGCGGAAAGTAGTATAGACTGGCTATCCAGCCGCTTTGTAGGTCAAAAGGGGAAAAAGGGGGTAACCCAGTACACACATCTGTAAGGAACCGATATCTTTGTTGAAAAGGGAAAGAAACTGGGGTTTCGGGTAGTTTGTGCAGGACTAGATTTGCTGCCCTCACATAGGAAGAAGGTTCAAAGAGAACAAATATGGGACCAACGCATATATGCTGCTTGGCTACATACTCTGCATCACCCATCTATACGTGTGGACGCACATGGTGCTGGCATGTCCCATACAACTATTTTGCTGTTGTTAATCTAAGAATGCTGCCAGAAAATTGAAGCAATGCCACTGTTAAAAGTAAATTACATTTTTTAACGAATGTTGTTTCAAGAGAATGTCTGTGTTAATATGAATCAATGAACCGTATTAGAAATGCTACTGTCCTAATTTGTTTTCCATCCAAGATAAGTTAGATGCTTCTTTCTGTCACCGTTTGTTTCATCCTCCTTTATCGGCAAGTAATTGTTTCCTTTTTTACCTCTGTTAAAAAAGGGGTATCGACTCAACTTGTTACTATTGCGACATTTTGCTTTGCTACTCGAAACACTTATGTTTTAAGAGTGTTTTGTGGAGTTCAACTTGAATGTCACACTGGTGACTTTGCTTAATTTTGGTGGAACTGCACAGAAGGAGATCGAGATTTTTTTTCCAGTCTTCGTGGCGAGTTGTTTCAAATCTTGGTCTCAACCACATGATGTGCAGTGTGCTTTGAGATGTTGTGCTACTTGTTTTGGTACTGTTTTAAATAAATGTTGAACTGAAGCTATTGTATTGTTGTCTTTTCCCATTAAGTAGTGAACAAAAACGGGACCAACCCAGACATGATGCTTGTTGCTTTGTTACAACAAATTCAGCATCACCCCCTTTATAAGCCAGTAATTGATGCCACTCTCAGAATTAACTACTGAATCTTATTTCAAAACTGCAACAGTTGTTAGGGATTGGCGGGATTACCATTTTTGTGGCCGCATGTTTCATCCTCCTTTATTAGCCAGCTTTTTTGCCTCTGTTTAAACAGGGATATCTATTCAAATTTTTGCTATTGTGACATTTTGCTTTGCTATGCGAAACACTTTGCTTGATTTCAGTGCAACTGCACAAAACGAGATTGGATTTCCTATTCATGTTGGCAGATTCGTATTTTATCTTGTCCGTCTCATGAAAGGTCAGTACAGGCCTTCATCCACATGATTGTGCAGTGTGCTTTGACATGTTGTGCTACTTGTATTGGTACTGTTTTAAATAAATGTTAAATTGAAGCTATTGTATTGCTATCTTTTCCCATTAAGTAGTGAACAAAAATGGGACCAACCCAGACATGATGCTTGTTGCTTTGTTACAACAAACTCTGCATCACCCCCTTTATAAGTAGATGGAAGCACATACTGTTGTTGCACCCACTCTCCCTTGGAACTGTTTATGCTTTTCGTTAATCTAATGCCGCTGGTAAAATTAAGCAATGCCACTCTCAGAATTAATTAACTACTGAATCTTAGTTCAAAACTGCAACACTTGTTAGGAATGGTACTATCCTGCTTTCTAGTTCTTTCTACATGTTTAACCAAGGTATTGTTAAGATAATGTCTCTGTTAAAATGAATCAGTTGCATTGTTTTAGGAATGGTACTTTTCTGCTTTGTCGTTCTTTATACATGTTGAAACAAGGCATTGTTAAGATAATGTCTCAGTCAATATGAATGAATCACACTGATGGAGAATTGCTACTCTCCTGCTTTGTTTCCCATTAAGATAAAGTAGATCAGTGGATGCTTTTCTTCTGGGAGTAGAAGTCATCAACCGTTATTTCTCAGTAATTGTTTCCCTTATACCTATTGTTTCTTACAGGGATATGAAAATTAAAGCTTGGTTTTGTTCCGACTTCAATTTTAGTTGAACTGCACAAAAGGAGCCAATGTGTAAGGCAAACTGCTGCATTACTGGGTCCAGTTGGTCGTTCCACTTTGCAGAAAGAAGCCGTCACTGTTTGCGCTACATTACAGAAGAAATGACCGAGAAGCTTTACAGAGTATTATTAGACACCGGTGACACGACTAGTCTGCAGAGACCATTGGCAGTTTAACAACACATGGAGTGCCCTGGGAAAAAGTGCCCAAACAAGTACAAGAAGCTACAACAGGACTCCACGATCATAGGCATTACATATTTTGAATGGGAAAAGCTTGTCAAAGTTTAATCATTGATGTTAGCAAGAAGATGTTGTCGGCGTTCTGGGAACGGGGGTCCCTAGACTTGCCTGCCTGCGGCCTGCGGCGTGGCCCAAGTAGGGGCCCAACATGGCCCATCTTCATCAAGCACAAGACTCAAGACCCTCGCGAGGGGCCAAGCCTCGCGAGGCGGACGACATGGCGCATCCTCAGGCGCAGCCTCCTCAGGCTGGCTCGCGAGGAGACGGAGATATCAAGGCGGGGTACCTCGCGAGGTGCCAGTGATGCAAGCCATGACGATCGAGGGCGCTAGGCGGGCGCCAGCGCACGCAGCGTCCTTCTTTCCTCTTTGGCGCAAAGGGGCCAAGCGCAGCCGCGGAGTACCGAGGCATCAGGCAAAGGTTGCCATTCCGGTGCAACGAGACCAGGACCAAGCGGACTACGAGACGGAGGTCACCATGGAGCCCAGCACAGCGTCACTGCAGAGTCTTTCGCAGGCGAAGACCACCTTTAGTCAGGATAGATGTACTTGCTGTCCCCCTTCAAATTAGCCCGCCATTGTTGGCTCCCTTCCCGCTCAATATTTGTGAAGAGGACCAGGGCCCCTATAAATAGGACCAGCCACCCACATAGCAAAGGGTTCGGTTTTTAGGTTGCGGGGATCGAAAATCAGAGAGGGGGAGAGGGAGAAGGGCAACTGAACTCCTCCTAGCAGTTCATCGCCCCAGCCAAGAACAGACCCTCGCGAGGCTGTTCTTCCTTGTATTGTTCTTCATCACCAGCCCCAGGAGGCAATCCATCCACCACACACTTGAGTAGGGTGTTACACCGCAATGGTGGCCCGAACCAGTATAAATCTTGTGTCTCTTGTGTGATTCCTTTAGTAGTTTAGATCTTTGTGAGACGGGGAGATTGAAGACGTGATTTCCGCGCGCACCCCAGTGTTCGAACCTTAGGGGTCTGACGGAACCCGAAATCCGACATTTGGCGCGCCAGGTAGGGGTGCGCCCGGATCCGTCTTCCACCGCTCCGCCCTCCTCCGGCCGCCGCAACCATGCGCGGCGCCAGCCGGGCTCGCGCCACCCCGGCGGCCCTCGCCGGTGGGCGCTCTCGTCGTCCCCCGCCGCCCGCCGTCAACACCGCCACCGGCTCGGCGGGAAACGAGCTGCAAGCACCACCCCAGCATCCGCCTACGCGACAGAGTAACAGCGCCGCGACACCGACGCCTTCGGTCGTTGCGGCCCTCCTGGGCGGCTCGCAGGCGCCGCCCACAAGTCGCCACGTCAAGCCTTTCGCCCGCCGGGTTAGCACCGCTGCCGCACGGCAGGGGGCTCCCCCGGACCGGGTGGCGAGCGAGGTCGATCTGACCTTCAGCTCGGAGGACCACCCCACCAACCCGGTCAGCTCAGGCGCGCTCCCCTTGTTGTGCACCCCCACCATCTGCCAGGTGGCCGTCACCCGAACCCTCATCAACGGCGGCGCGGGCCTCAGCGTGCTTTCGGTCGAGACTTTCGACCTCTTCTGCATACCCCGGGAGCGGCTGCGACCCAGCCGATCCTTCTCGGGCGTCGGGGGCGGATCATCCGACTCCCTGGGACAGATCCGGCTCCCGGTGACCTTCGGCACCTACGACAACTTCCGCACGGAGACGGTTGACTTCGACATTGCCCCCATCGGCCTTCCTTACAATGCCATCCTCGGCTACCCGGCACTGGCCCAGTTCATGGCCGCCACGCACCCGGCGTACAACCTCATGAAGATGCCCGAGAGCAATGGTACCCTCACTGTGCGCGGGGACACTGGGGACGCCCTGCGAGCACTCGAGCTCGCCTTCAAGACAGCAGCATCGGCACGGCCTGCCAACACGGAGGCCCCTGAGCCCAAGGGGGCTGCGCCCGCCAAGAAGAAGCAGTTATTCACCCAGGACAAGGCAGAGACCAAGCAGATACCCGTCGACGAGGACGGGTCCTCCAGTGCCACTTTCACCATAGGCGCCAACCTTGAGCCTGAGCAGGAGGAGGCCTTGGTCAAGTTCTTGCGCGCACATAAGAAGGTATTTGCTTGGGAGCCAGATCAGCTGGCGGGGATCCCCAGAAGTGTCATCGAGCACCACCTCAACGTGTGCCCAAATGTAAGCCCCGTGAAGCAGAAGGCCAGGCAGCAGTCCACGGAGAAGCAGGCTTTCATCGCCCAAGAGACCCGCAAGCTAGAGGCCGCCGGGGTCATTCGCGAGGTCCGATACCCGGATTGGTTGGCCAACCCTGTCGTTGTGCCCAAGAAGGGGGGGAAAGAACGCATGTGTGTCAACTTCACCAACCTCAACAAGGCATGCCCGCAAGATTCGTTCCCGCTCCCCCGCATCGACCAGATTGTTGATTCCACTGCGGAGTGCGACCTGCTATGCTTCCTGGATGCCTTCTCCGGGTATCACCAGATCAAGATGGCCGTGGAAGACGTTGAGAAGACCGCCTTCTTAACCCCATGCGGGGTATACTGCTATACATGCATGCCGTTCGGGCTGCGTAATGCAGGGGCAACCTTTTAGCGACTGATGCACATCACCTTGGGCCGGCAGCTCGGAAAGAATGTTGAAGCCTACGTTGATGACATTGTAGTAAAATCTCGGGAGGCCAAGACCCTAATACAAGACCTGGAGGAGACCTTCGCGAGCCTCGACGCAGTAAACCTGCGGCTCAACCCGGAGAAATGTGTGTTTGGCGTCCCCTCGGGCAAGCTCTTGGGATTCCTCGTGTCCCATCGCGGCATCGAGGCCAACCCCGAGAAGGTCAAGGCGGTCGAAGACATGAGTCCACCAAAGACCCTCAGAGAAATGCAGAAGCTCACTAGGCGCGTGACCGCGCTAGGGCGCTTCATCTCCAAACTGGGGGAGTGAGCACTGCCTTTCTTCCAGCTGATGAAGAGAAAGGGGCCCTTTGAATGGACTGAAGAGGCAGATAAGGCGTTTCAAGATCTCAAGAGGTACCTGACCAGTCCCCCAGTCATGGTGGCTCCGCGCCCTCAGGAGCCCCTGCTGCTGTACCTCGCCGCCACACCCTACTCCGCCAGCGCAGCCCTGGTGGCGGTTAGGGAGGAGCGCCAAGTCAAGGCCGCAGCAGCAGCCCGAGGCAGGACAAAACGGGAACAAGGAAAGCATGCAGAAGCCACAACCGTAGCTGAGGAGGGTCAACTGCCGAGGAATGCACCGGGGGCAGGAGAGGCCGCCCGACCAGATGGTCCACCTCCCGAGGCCACGTCGCCCCGTGAGGCGCCCTTACCTCCCCAGGGCGCGGCAACCCTAGACGCTCCCAGCCTTGTCGAGCACCCAGTTTACTTTGTTAGCACGGTGCTACGGGACGCGAGGGCACGGTACCCGATGCCTCAGAAGCTCCTCCTCGCGCTACTGGTAGCCTCGCGCAAGCTGCGTCACTACTTCCAGGCTCATCCCATCAAAGTCGTCTCGTCATACCCCCTAGAGAGAGTGCTCAGGAGCCCTAACTCAGCCGGAAGGGTCGCTGAGTGGAACATAGAGATGCAGGCGTTTCAGCTCGAGTTCAGCACAACCAGGGTCATCAAAGGAGCAGCGTTGGCGGATTTTGTGACAGAATGGACGGAGGCACCAGGCCTCAAGGCCGATGAGGATCGGTCCCTCTCCCCGGGGAGCGAGGCGCCAGAAGGCTCGGTCATGCACTTCGACGGGGCGTTCTCCAGACATGGTGCTGGGGCTGGGGCAGTGCTTATATCGCCCACTCAGGACAAGCTCTACTACACCGTACAGCTCTATTTCCAGCAAGGTGAAAAGGTCTCCAACAACATAGCGGAGTATGAAGGTTTGATAGCGGGCTTGAAGGCCGCGGCAGCCCTGGGGGTGAAACGCCTCACCATTAAGGGCGATTCGCAGCTCCTTGTTAATTTCTCCAACAAGGTGTACAAGCCGAAAGATGAGCACATGGAAGCCTACCTTGCGGAGGTCCGCCAGATGGAGAAATAGTTCTGGGGGTTGGAGTTGCAGCATGTGCCCCATGGCACCAATCAGGAGGCCGACGACATCACCAAACGGGCGTCCAGGCGGTTACCTCGGGAGCCTGGTGTCTTCGAGGAGCGGCTCTTCAAGCCCTCAGCCTTACCGTCATTGTCAAACACGGCTCAGCCTCGGGAGGAGCTCCCCCAGCCACCTGCCTCAGGAGCCCCAGTCTGTGGCCCGGCCTCAGGAGCACGCCTGCTCCTGACCATGGAACCTCAGGAGGGGTGCTGGATAAGGGGCTCCAGAGTTACTTAACACAAGGGACCTTGCCGGAGAAGGAGGAGGAAGCGGAGCGTGTGGCATGGCAGGCCACGGCGTACTGCATCAAGGATGGAGAGCTCTACCGGAAGCGACCAAATGATGTATCCCTGCGCTGCATCTCCAGGGAGCAAGGAAAGGAACTGCTGGAAGACATACACGGCGGAGACTGTGGACATCATTCATCATCACGGACCCTCGTCGGCAAGGCGTTCCGCAGTGGGTTTTATTGGCCCACCGCACTAAATGACGCCGTCGAACTGGTGAAAGCTTGTGAGGCCTGCCAGTTCCACGCCAAACAAATCCATCAGCCGGCGGGAGGCTTGCAGACTATACCCCTTTCGTGGCCATTCGTAGTCTGGGGGCTGGACATCCTGGGCCCGTTTCCTCGGGCGCCAGGGGGCTACCGCTACCTCTACGTCGCCGTGGATAAGTTCACCAAGTGGGCTGAAGTGGAGGCCGTCCGCACCATCCCCGCGGGCTCCGCGGTCAAGTTCATCAGGGGCATCGTGAGCCGGTTCGGGGTGCCAAACCGCGTCATCACAGACAACGGTTCGCAGTTCACCAGTAACCTCTTCAAAACATACTGTGCTAACCTTGGAACGCAGATATGCTACGCTTCAGTGGCGCACCCCCGAAGCAACGGCCAGGCCGAGCGAGCCAACGCGGAGGTCCTGAGGGGCCTCAAGACCAGGACGTTCAAGAAGAAGCTGGAGGCCTGCGGCCGAGGTTGGTACGACGAGCTGCAGTCCGTGCTATGGTCCTTTCGCACCACCGCGACCAAACCGACTGGGAGACCCCATTCTTCCTGGTCTACGGAGCGGAAGCAGTCCTCCCTCACGAGGTCAGACATCGCTCCGCGCGGGTCCTGGCGTTCGACGAGGCGCAGCAGGACGCCATGCGGGGGATGGACCTCGTGCTGGGGGAGGAACGTCGCCGGGAGGCCGCGCTGCGAGCGGCGAGGTATTAGCAAGCGCTGCGGCGGTACCACTACCGCAACATCCGCCCCAGGACCCTTGAGGTAGGAGACCTCATGCTTAGGCGGGTCCTCTCCAGGGAGGGGTTGCACAAGCTCTCTCCCATGTGGGAGGGCCCATTCAAGGTTGTTCATGTTTCCAGGCCCGGCTCCGCGCGCTTGGAGACTTAGGAGGGAGTGCCGGTCCAGAACGCGTGGAACATCCAGCACCTCCGGAGGTTCTACCCCTAAAAAGGCCTGGAGCCTGTGAAGCAAGGCGAGCGCCTGTGAAGATCATCGCTTTGGAAAAAGGCCCGGAGCCTGTGAAGCAAGGCGAGTGCCTGTGAAGATCATCACTTTGGAAAAAGGCCCGGAGCCTATGAAGCAAGGCGAGTGCCTATGAAGATCATCGCTTTGGAAAAAGGCCCAGAGCCTGTGAAGCAAGGCGAGCGCCTGTGAAGATCATCGCTTTGGAAAAAGGCCCGGAGCCTGTGAAGCAAGGCGAGTGCCTGTGAAGATCATCGCTTTGGAAAAAGGCCCGGAGCCTGTGAAGCAAGGCGAGTGCCTGTGAAAATCATCGCTTTGGAAAAAGGCCCTGAGCCTGTGAAGCAAGGCTAGTGCCTGTGAAGATCATCGCTTTGGACAAAGGCCCGGAGCCTGTGAAGCAAGGCGAGTGCCTGTGAAGATCATCTCCTTTTGAAGAGGCCCAGAGCCTGTGAAGCAAGGTGAGCACCTGTGAAGCTATCGCTTTGGAAAAGGCCCGGAGCCTGTGAAGCAAGGCCAATGCCTGTGAAGCTCGCCGCCCCGTGACACTCTCACGTAATAATGAGTGGGGTTGTACACGCCCCGGAGTCTCAGGAGCGCCGGCCTCAGGCCCTGGGGCTCTCTCCCACGCCCAGTGGCAGCACTTAGCTCCGCGCTGGTGAGAAGACGTCGAAGACTAGATTAGGTGCCGGACGTGGCTTTTTCATTTGCTTTCCGCAGTTGACGTGTTTGTTTGCATTTGGAGTCTTATTGAAGTTGTCGCTGTTGCTGATTCGTGGTTCGTCGATTTTCGCTCCTCGCTTTGGTTTCTCTCGTAAACAACCACGCGAGGGATGGTGCTCAGACGTCCTCGCGAGGGTTTCTGCCCTAGCCGCAGGAAGGTTTTCACGACCCTGGCACATTACAGGAGCACCCCTTCTGGTCCGTGCCCCTCGGGCACCGCGACGCGCACACAGGGCCTGGGTCGGTCGCCCCACCCCCCGGCAGGGGTCGAAAACTATCTACACACAGGCGAGAAATCAAGAGGTGCAAAAAATGAGGTCAAGGTAATAGCTAAAACGGCAACGTTTCCCAACACGCCCCAAGGGGGCTCCATGCAGTTGTTCTGTCTTCCACAGGGAACAAAAGAGAAAGGAAAAAGACGAGCCCGGCGCAGCCCCCCCCCCCTCACATTGCCCTGCGGAGGCGACACAGGCTGCCTCAGGGCCTCAGGCGGACTCCCTCTCGCGCTTCACCGGGGCGCGACGGCGGGCGGACGAACCGCCACCTCCCAAGCAAGCTCGACGGCGCGGGGGAGGACTGCTGCCACCGCTGGAGGAGTCGCTTGAGGAAGAGCTGAGGAATCTTGAGGAGTCGCGGACGCCGCCATCCGCGCGGGCGCTATCTCCTCCATCACCGTCGGAGCGGGGCCCGCGGACGCGGTCGTCATCCTCAGGGCAGCACCCCGCGCTGCGACCATCTTCCCCAAACACCCTCACGTAGAGGGTGGCGTCACCGTCGAACCTGAAGTGCAGAGTGCACCGATGCTCCAGGCCGCGAGCGCGGGCGAAGGCCTGCCAGCCACGAGTGAAGGCCAAGCCCCCGCTGGCGGAGACCTCCAGCGTGACCCACGAGGACCTGCTGCAGCAGCCCTCCGCCTGGAGCCAGAGGCCACCAGGAGCGCCGGCCGGGAGTTCACCAAGGAGGAAGCGAGGGAGCGGGAGCCGGGCGCGAGTCGGCTCCGCCGACCAGACGACGAACTCCGGTAGCGCCTACACAGCGCGAAAGCGCGGCCTGGGAGAACGTGCGACCCAGGCGCATCCTTCGGCTGCGGCGGCTCGCCCGCCGCCATGCTGGGAGCTGCCCCCATGGCCACCGAACGCGGCCGGGGCGTCCACCGGATGCTTCCGAGGGCGCCCACGACCGCGCTTGGGCGGGGGAGAGGCAGGACCAACCTGGAGGGCCTTCCCCTTCTCTGCAGCCGAGTACCTCCTTGATGGAGCCATCACACCAAGACGGAGCGAGAACTGAGGCGAATGGGAGAGCAAGAAGAGATGGATTGGAAGGGCACGCGCGGTGCCATACTTATAGCCGGCGAAGGCCAACCACCGGCCTCCACGATCACAGGTAATCATAACATGATCTGCATGCAGGGACTTGTCCAACTCGCACGATCACCAAGGCGTCGTGGGGAAGTGGAGTCGCCCACGTCCAATCAACCGCCACGCGGCGCCCAAGGCCGCAGGCTGTTAGGGCCCGCGGCGCTTCGCCCTTGCCCTTTCGCCTCTCGGCACGGCCAAGTCCGTGCGCGCCTTGGGCCCGGGGGCTACTGTCGGCGTTCTGGGAACGGGGGTCCCCATACTTGCCTGCCTGCGGCGTGGCCCAAGTAGGGGCCCAACATGGCCCATCTTCATCAAGCACAAGACTCAAGACCCTCACGAGGGGCCAAGCCTCATGAGGTGGACGACACGGCGCATCCTCAGGCGCAGCCTCCTCAGGCTGGCTTGTGAGGAGACGGAGATATCAAGGCGGGGTACCTCGCGAGGTGCCAGTGACGCAAGCCATGACGATCGAGGGCGCTAGGCGGGCGCCAGCGCGTGTAGCGTCCTTCTTTCCTCTTTGGTGCAAAGGGAGAAAGCGCAGCCACGGAGTATCGAGGCATCAGGCAAAGGTTGCCATTCCGGTGCAACGAGACCAGGACCAAGCGGACTATGAGACGGAGGTCACCATGGAGCCCAGCACAGCGTCACCGCAGAGTCTTTCGCAGGCGAAGACCACCTTTAGTCAGGATAGATGTACTTGTTGTCCCCCTTCAAATTAGCCCGCCATTGTTGGCTCCCTTCCCGCTCAATATTTGGGAAGAGGACCAGGGCCCCTATAAATAGGACCAGCCTCCCACATAGCAAAGGGTTCGGTTTTTAGATTGAGGGCATCGAAAATCAGAGAGGGAGAAGGGCGACTGAACTCCTCCTAGCAGTTCATCGCCCCAGCCAAGAACAGACCCTCGCGAGGCTATTCTTCCTTGTATTGTTCTTCATCACCAGCCCCAGGAGGCAATCCATCCACCACACACTGGAGTAGGGTGTTACACCGCAATGGTGGCCCGAATCAGTATAAATCTTGTGTCTCTTGTGTGATTCCTTTAGTAGTTTAGATCTTTGTGAGACGGGGAGGTTGAAGACGTGATTTCCGCGCGCACCCCAGTGTTCGAACCTTAGGGGTCTGTCGGAACCCAAAATCCGACAGACGTTAGTTTAATATATTGGAATTGGAAAACCTTGTCAAAATTTGCTCATTGATGTTAGCCAGAAGACATGCATTTGATATTTTTGAGTGGGACGCCCATGCTATGAGCAGCGTCGAGTGTTCTTTTCCTATTCCTGTGTTCAGTTTAGAAGTAAATAGGTACTCTGCTGAGATATTCCTGTGTTAAGAGTTTGTTCTGAATATTTTCTATGTAATGCCAGGCCTTGTGTTTGATTGCAAAGTTGAGCTTGGAATGTTGTGGCATGCGGCATCACGAGCTGTTCACCGTGCCTCCTGAGAATAATGCTTCGTATTGTTTTGCATGTCGATCTAATGCCAGTGATTTGCTTGTTAAGAAGATCATCCTCTTCTGTTGTTTTCGTGCGTCAGAAGTTCATCGTCTGATATTTCATTCATAGCCTATACGACAAGTCGGGTAGGTTAGACGTGAAACCATATGATCTTCCGACCAACTAATGATATTAGGCCGTGATTGGATCGTCGTTTTCCAACCAAAACCGCTTGTAAAACTGATGCTTGTAAATTAAAGCAGATGGTCTCGGGCAAAGGCGCTTGGTTAGTCAATTTCGACTAGTAAAATATTGGAAGTACTTCACACATGATAAAAACGTTGAACGACACTCGGACGATTGCTAATCCAGCTGTTAGCTGTTGTTTCAGCCTTGCCCATGGATGGCATGATACGCACGTCGTGCATGTATCGTCTAGTAATGTCGTCCATATAGCAGTGCTCGTAAAATATACACTGGTCTCTCAAATTACACGTGTAACCCGCCAATTTTACTTACAGACCTTGGGCCCTCGGTTTCATTACGCCTGTATTTTACACGTTGTTTCCGATGACGAGTAAATTACACTTGTATGTTAATACAGGTTTGAAATAAACCAGAGCTCCCAAGCGCGGCCTTACCGTTTCATGCCGTCTCAGTTTCTCGAAGGTGCTCATAGGTGTCCGATGATCCTGGCTTCCTGAATGAGCAGCGGGCGTTGTATCAGACCATCGGTAGGGCCCGCGAGGCCCTCTCCATTGTCCTTCGAGTTGTTGCGCTCGCCATGGAACCGAGCATTGTTAACATCATCAAATCACATGAGGATTCAGGAGATGACTTTATTTTGACTGGATGACACTAGGGACCCACTAGGGCCATAGCCGTACGTACGCAAGTGCCTCCTTAT
Organism: Triticum monococcum; assembly: GCA_034509565.1. Classification (NCBI taxonomy): domain Eukaryota; kingdom Viridiplantae; phylum Streptophyta; class Magnoliopsida; order Poales; family Poaceae; genus Triticum; species Triticum monococcum. The sequence continues at coordinate 580,194,530 of CM067847.1, forward strand.
TATGTACAACTATATTTTTTTCGCTTTCTCCTGGTTTCCTGACATCATGGTCCCACACCATTGTCAACCTATGTAGTCAATATAAACAAGAGAATTGCACAAGGTGCGGCCGATAGCTGGGACCAAGCAGCTCGAGCAGTATTTGAGTTTTTGAGGCGTCAGCACTGCAGAGCTTTTCTTGGCAATGATTTCGTTGTTGTTCAGAGGAGAGCAGGGTATTAACTGGGCAGGCTGTGGCCCGTCTAGCCCAGGCCAGATATCCAGCCCAGATACTAATTTTTTGAAGATGAAAATGGCTAGCCCAGCTATACGTCTTTTTGAGGAATACCGAGGCAAGGTCAACTTGTTATTCTCCGCCCCGCTGGGCTGCAAGTTTTTCCTATGAGGGATGCATTAGGCTTAACAGGAAAATGGGCTTTAAAAAATAATAAATGGGATGTAATTATAAAAACTGGGCAGTAACTATAAAAAATGCACCAAACATGAAATTAGTTTATAAAATATTATTTATGGATTTTGAAAATCTTAAATTTTCATTGTTGCGCGCGCAATGTTTCGTTGGATTTTTATGTAATACAAATTTATATTTAATCTGACTAGAAATTTCGGGATAAAAATATTTCGGATCCCATCAAAATGTGGGAAATTTTATTGAATTATGTCTTCAACGGTTGGTTGAAATTATTAATCGTTGTCCTAGCTAGAATATGGGTTGTACTTTTAACAAACTGTAAATGGGCTGTTGTAAATTGGGACAAATGCATTTTTACCCCTAGTTGGTTCCTACCATCGGGTTTTGCCCATATTTTTCGAGCTTGCTCAGTTTTGCCCTTACTTTTTCCGTCGTGGTCCCTCGAATGCCCTTTGACTGTTTGACCAAAAAATTGAAAATTCATAACTAATTCATATGAACTTAGAAAAATACAAATAAGATATCAAATTGTTCGCATAAACATTACCTTTATGTGCATATCATTTGCATTCAGGACAAAAGCACCCTTTAAACTACCTGAGGTAATTAATGTTATTAACATTATTAAAAATAAAAAGGTATATACCATATTTTTCATGAATAAAAATTACATGCAAATGTAGGTGATGTTCACTGAACATCCAGATATCTTGTTTGCATTTTTCTAAGTTCGTATCATCTTGTTATGGATGTTCTAATGACTTTGACCATTATTTGTAAACTTCATAACAAATTGATACGAACTCTGAAAAATGCAAATATGATATCAGGATGTTCAGAAAACATCACCTACATTTGCATGTAATTTTTATTGATAAAAAAATATTGTTTATACTTTTTTATTTTTAATAATGTTAATAAAATTAATTACCTCAGGTAGTTTAAATGGTGCTTTTGTCCTGAATGCAAATGATATGCACAAAAAGGTAATGTTTATCTGAACATTTTGATATCTCATTTGCATTTTTCTGAGTCCATATGAATTAGTTATGAATTTTCAAAGTTTTGGTCAAATGGTTAAAGGGCATTCGAGGGACCTCGACAGAAAAAGTAAGAGCAAAACTGAGCAAGCTCGAAAAGTAAGGGCAAAACCCGTGGGTAGGAACCAGCTAGGGGAAAAAATGCAACTGTCCCTTGTAAATTCCATTAGAATTCAAAAATGGGTTGTACATTCTTACAAAACGCAAATGGGCTATAAGTTCTCTGCCACACACTTGTGGGCCTACTAAGTGACGCATCCCCTAAAAAAATAAGTTGACGAGTATGCAAGGCTTTGTCAACTTATTATAGTCAACACACGGTTCTAGCTGCGTGTCGTCCACCGCCGTGGTGCTCTCGACGCGGCGTGGTCAATGTGGTCAACGACTGACTTCCATCGGAAGAGTACTGTACGTGGAGAGGCTGACAGCTGGGTCCACGGCAGCCGCAAGGAAGTGCCTCCTTATTACGTGGAAAATAATTATTCCTCCACCTGACAGCGGGGACCCACTGGACGGGCCACCAGTATTTTGCGAAAAAATTGTTTCCCCCTGACTTCTGGGACCCACCAGACGGGCCACCGTATTTCGCGAAACCCCCCCCCCCCCCCGCTGTCAGCTCGGACCCACCGGAAGTGCTTCCTTATTACGCACAAAAAAATGAATACTCCCCCGGCTAGCTGGGACCCACCTTGGTGGGAGGCTGACTTGTGGGCCTACTAAGTTGACGGGGACGCAGGGCTTTGTCAACTTAGTCAATATGAACGATTCTAGCTCCAGTGACTGTACGCTGTCCATCCAATGGCCGTAGTGCTTCTTCAACCTCTGGTCTTCTTGCTCCAGCTGCCCAAAGCAGCGCCGGTCATGCCGCATGCTCCTGCCTCCCGTGGCTGGCTGTGCTGCCGTAGAGGCCTCACCGCCCCCTACTATTCCCACCGCTGGCCAGGCCCTGCGGCGACGGCAGCCTCACACCGTAGCCGAACCAGTGAACCCTCGTACTCCTCTCCGTGCGGGCTTCCACTGCCGCGTCTTCCCCGGCTCCGCGTCATCCCTTCCTAGGCCTCGCCGTCATCCACCGCCGTGGTGCTCTCCACGCGGCGTGGTTAACGTGGTCAAGGAACCACTTCCATCGGAAGAGTACTGTACGTGGAGAGGCTGACAGCTGGGTCCACGGCCACAGCCCAGTTTTTTTGTGATTTACCAAGTAAGTCGCTTTGTCATGCCTGTTGGGCTGCAAATCTTTCAAGACGAGGAGAGCTTTCATTTGGCTGGCCGAGAAATTGGCCCATCAGTAATGAGAAATGGGATGTACATTTTTAAAACACATCAAACCGGCAATTAGTTTCAAATATCTTTTTTTCATTTCAAGATTTTAAATTACATTAATTTTTAGGCATGGAGAATTTGTTGGATTTTATATTGATATACATTTCTTTTTAAAATCAGTTTGAATGTGAGTCGAAATTTTGGGATTAAAAACAGTTCGGACCGCACCGAAATATGCAAAATTTCATATAATTTTTTAACCGTGGCCACAATGTGGGTTGTAATGCTAACAAAAAGAATATGGGCTCCAAAAAAACCTTAAGAATTAGCAAATGGGCTGTAAATTATTAGAAATAATGGCAGATGGGTTGTATGCTGTTTTCCACAGATTTGAGGCTTTCCTAAAAAAAGTTGACGCACAAGCACTGACTATTGGATGTCCATCCAACGGCCATCGTGCTTCTTCAATCTCTGCTCTTCCTGTTCTAGCCGCTCAAACAAGCGCCGGCGGGACTGCCTGCTCCCTCCTCCCCGCGGCCGGTTGTGCTACCGCGCAGGCCTCACCGCCCCACCGTACTCCCATCGCTGGCCTAACCATCCCTCTACTCACCCACACCTGCTGTTATTCTTCGGCGACAGCAGATGAACCAGTAAACCCTCGTATAGTCGTACTCCCCTCCGTGTGGGAAACAACTGTCGAGTCTTCCCTGCCTCTGTGTCGTCCCCTTCCTAGGCCACGCCGTCGTCCACCGACGTGGTGCTCTCGGCGCGGTGTGGTCAATGTGTCAACGTCCGGCTTACATCGGAAGAGTACTGTGCATGGAGATGCTGACAGCTGGGTCCACGGCCGCAGCAAGGAAGTGCCTCCTTATTACGCGCAAAATAATTATTCGTCCACCTGACAGTGGGGACCCACCGGATGGGCCACCGTATTTCGCAAAAAAACATTTCCCCCTGACTGCAGGGATCCACCAGCTACACCTTCGCACGCAAGGAAGTGCGTTCGGGCAAAAAAACAAAATGATTCGCCACCTTGACTGCTGGGACCCACCAGCTACATCTTCGCACGCAAGGAAGTGCCTGACAGTCGGGACCCACCTGGTCGAAGCGTACATAGAGTTTTCAATCTGGTCGCGAACTTGTACATACATATATACTGGTGGATGTAGAGGCGCGCACGTGTCGTAGTAGAGGCACATACGTGTCGTAGTAGAGGCGCGCACGTAGCATGTACACGTACGTACAACGGCCAGGGTGCAAGAAAGAAAATACGGCCACGTATGTGTACATACGGGCGGGGTCTCGAATGCCTACTCGCGCATACATACGGCCAGGGCTCGTGTACATGGCTGGGTCGGAACAGAGAGACAGCGTCGTCGTCGTGTTCACGGGGAGGCAACGGAATGCGTCGTGTTCATCGGGAGGCAACGGAATGCGTGGGAGCCAACCGGCTGGGTCGGAACGAAATGTTTGGTCGTGTTCATCGGGAGGGCTTGGACGGAACAGGCGATGGAAACGAGGCCTGGTGTACCACACAATGGAGGAAACGGACCTCCTACGTTTGGAACGGGGTCCTGTTGATCGGGAGGGGTCTGGCGTACCACAAAACGGAGGAAACGGACCTCCTACGGTCGAAACGGGGGTCCTGTTGATTGGGAGGGGTGTGGCGTACCGCAAACTGGACGAAACGGACCTCCTGCGATCGAAACGGGGGTCCTGTTGATCGGGAGGGGGTGTGGCATACCACAAAACGGATGAAACAGACCCCCTACGGTCGAAACGGGGGTCCTGTTGATCGGGAGGGGTGTGGCGTACCGCAAAACGGACGAAACGGACCTCCTACGGTCAAAACGGGGGTCCTGTTCATCGGGAGGGGTGTGGCGTACCGCAAAACGGGACTCCACGGGATACTATTCATCTCCACCGTCGACCTCCTCCAGCCTCCACGAGCTCCTGTTCATCCAACCTCCACCGCGCGCTACTCCACTGGCTACTGTTCAACCACCCCTCCACCATCTACTGTTCATCCAGCCCTCCACACCACGGGGTCCTGTTCAACCACCCCTCCATGGGCACCCCTCCACCATCTACTGTTCATCCAGCCCTCCACACGACGAGGTCCTATTCATCCAGAGGCAACGCCACCGCTCACTGTTCATCCAACCCCCCCCCCCCCCCGCGCGCAACGCTCACTGTTCATCCAATCGATCGGCTTCAGTTAGCAACAGTAGCGAAGGAATCGCTCGATCGGGTTCAGTTAACAGCCATCGATCGATCGCTTGGGTTCAGTAACGCGTAGCCCGCAGTGCAATCGCTCGGGTTCAGTTAGAGCCCAACGCCTCGCTCGGGTTCAGTTAGAGCCAACGCCTCACACACGCGCGTACGTGTATGAGAGAAACGCGCATCACTCAGCCCCCGACCTCCCACCGTAACCGGGAACTCCCCAAAATTTTCCTTGCCCTCGCTTCTACCACGGTTTTTTCTATCATGGACGGCCCAAAGAATGTCATGCAGCTGCGTCTCCGGCCCGCCCAGGACGAAAAGCCCATTTTCTGTCATGATTTTTTGTCATAGAAGTAGGAGCCCACCACATCTATGATGATACCGGGTTTTGTCACAATTATCGTCATATAAGTGTCATATGTATGACAGAAAAAAAATTCGTTCGGCCCAAAATGTCACGGATGTGTCTTTTTTTGTAGTGATATCTCAAAACAATTATCAAGTTTCAAACTTCTCATAGTATTCAACACACTCATAAGAAAAAAAATATTAATCTTGAATGCCTAAAATAATTAAAGAAAATTACCATGCCGCTTTATAGGACTCTCAAAATAATCTAAGTGAAGCATGAGAGAACAAAAGTTTCTATAAAACAAATCCACCATCGTGCTCTAAAAGATATAAGTGAAGCACTAGAGCAAAAACTATATAACTCAAAAGATATAAGTGAAGCACATAGAGTATTCTAACAATTTCCGAATGATGTGTGTGTCTCTCAAAAAGGTGTGTGCAGCAAGGATGATTGTGGAAAACTAACAAATAAAGACTCAAATAATACAATACGCTCCAAGCAAAACATATATCATGTGGTAAATAAAAATATAGCTCCAAGTAAAGTTACCGATAGAAGTAGACGAAAGAGGGGATGCCTTCCGGGGTATCCCAAGCTTTGGCTTTTAGGTGTCCTTATATTATCTTGGGGTGCCATGGTCATCCCCAAGCTTAGGCTCTTTCCGCTCCTTGTTCCATAATCAAACAAATCTTTTACCCAAAACTTGAAAACTTCACAACACAAAACTTAAAGTAGAAAATCTCGCGAGCTCCGTTAGCAAAAGAAAACAAGACACCACTTCAAGGTACTGTAATGAACTCATTTTTTATTTATATTGGTGTTAAACCTACTGTATTCCAACTTGTCTATGTTTATAAACTATTTTACTAGCCATAGATTCATCAAAATAAGCAAACAACACACGGAAAACAGAATCTGTCAAAAACAGAACCGTCTGTAGTAATCTGCAGCTAAAGCAATATCTGGAACCCAAAAAATTCTAAAATAAATGGCTGGACGCGAGGAATTTATCTGTTAATCATCTTCAAAAAGAATTAACTAAATATCACTTTCCAAATAAAAATGGCAGCAGTTCTCGTGAGCTCTCAAGTTTCAGTTTTTTACAGCAAGATTAAAAAGACTTTCCCCAAGTCTTCCCAACGGTTCTACTTGGCACAAACACTAATTAAACACAGAAAACACAACCAAAGCAGAGGCTAGATAAATTATTTATTACTAAACAGGAGCAAAAGGCAAGGAATAAAAATAAAATTGGGCTGCCTCCCAACAAGCGCTATCGTTTAACGCCCCTAGCTAGGCATGAAAGCAATGATAGATCTAGGTATTGCCATAATAATAAGATAGATCATTAAAACTCATTTCATATTCTCTACGTTTGGCAGCAAGTTTTCTTTGAGGCAAGCAAAAGTAATCAAAAGTGCTAAATTTAATGGGACAAAAGTCCCCAAGATCAACTTTGGGAGGTATAGGTTCCTCCTTTGGCCCTTCGTATTGCACAACCAATTCATCATTATAAGGATTCTTTTGATAGACCTTTGTGAGCCTATAATCAAGAGAATATCCTAGTTCATTATTTCGAATAGCCAAATCATTATTAAGTTCAGAAATTCTATCAACTAGAACATTGGTAGGAACCCTTTTTCTAAGATTTTCATTGAAAGCAACATAGTCTAGAGATTGAAAATGCATTATTTCTTCTTGATCAAAAACGATAGCCTCTATGGGGAGGACGGCAAGCGTCCACCCTATAATGCGCAAAGATTTCTTTGGCCTCTTTTATTATGAATCTAAACTCATGAGACAAAAAGATAGTGGCGGCACGCTTAACAGAAGAATGCTCAATATTAGAAAATTCTAAGAAAATCCTTTGTATGCAAGGATGCATGTGCATAAATTGTCTTTCAAGTTCAACTACAAGCATGGCGATAGCATCCGCAAGACTAATAGTTCTATGAAGGATAGAGCTACTCATAGAAGGCAAAGCACCGGCATAAGTAAAGAAATCTTGGATAACTCCTTTTCCAATAATATTACCACTACCAATTCGGAATTTTTTTTGTATGTAAGATAGGGGGTTCTTCAGCAGGAGCATCAGAAATTTTCATGATATAATTATTGTCCATATCGACAATAATTTCCCCGATTTCAGACATAACGGCGGAAAGTGCAAGGGGCAAAAAGAGGCAAATAGAGAAAGAGAGGGAGGAAGGAGAGAGACAGAGGGCGAATAAAATGGCAAGGGTGAAGTGGGGGGAGGAAAATGAGAGGCAACTGGCAAATAATGTAATGTGGGAGATAAGGGTTTGTGATGGGTACTTGGTATGTTGACTTTTGCGTAGACTCCCCGGCAACGGCGCCAGAAATCCTTCTTGCTACCTCTTGAGCACTGCGTTGGTTTTCCCTTGAAGAGGAAAGGGTGATGCAGCAGAGCAGCATAAGTATTTCCCTTAATTTTTGAGAACCAAGGTATCAATCCAGAAGGATGCCATGCACGAGTCCCTCGCACCTACACAAACAAATAAACTCCTCACAACCAACGCGATAAAGGGGTTGTCAATCCCTTCACGGTCACCTACGAGAGTGAGATCTGATAGATATGATAAGATAATATTTTTGGTATTTTTATGATAAAGAGAAATAAAGATGCAAGTAAAATAAATGGAAAAGGAAATAACTAAGTATTGGAAGATTAATATAATGGAAAATAGACCCGGGGGCCATAGGTTTCACTAGAGGCTTCTCTCGAGAGCATAAGTATTACGGTGGGTGAATAAATTACTGTTGAGTAATTGACAGAATTGAGCATATAGTTATGAGAATATCTATGTATGATCATGTATATAGGCATCACATCCAAGACAAGTAGACCGACTCCTGCCTGCATCTACTACTATTACTCTACACATCGACCGCTATCTAGCATGCATCTAGAGTATTAAGTTCAAGAGAACAAAGTAACGCTTTAAGCAAGATGACATAATGTAGAGGGATAAACGCATGCAATATGATATAAACCCCATCTTGTTATCCTCGATGGCAACAATACAATATGTGCCTTGCTGTCCCTACTGTCACTGGGAAAGGACACCGCAAGATTGAACCCAAAGCTAAGCACTTCTCCCATTGCAAGAAAGATCAATCTAGTAGGCCAAACCAAACTGATAATTCGAAGAGACTTGCAAAGATAACTAATCATACATAAAAGAATTCAGAGAAGATTCAAATATTGTTCATAGATAAACTTGATCATAAACCCACAATTCATCGATCTCAACAAACACACCGCAAAATAAGATTACATCGAATAGATCTCCACAAGAGAGGGGGAGAACTTTGTATTGAGATCCAAAAAGAGAGAAGAAGCCATCTAGCTAATAACTATGGACCCGTAGGTCTGAAGTAAACTACTCACACTTCATCGGAGGGGCTATGGTGTTGATGTAGAAGCCCTCCGTGATTGATACCCCCTCCAGCGAAGCTCCGGAAAAGGCCCCAAGATGGGACCTCGTGGATACAGAAAGTTATGGCGGTGGAATTAGGGTTTTGGCTCTATATCTGGTAGTTTGGGGGTACGTAGGTATATATAGGAGGAAGGAGTACGTCGGTGGAGCAACATGGGCCCCACGAGGGTGGAGGGCGCACCTTGGGGGTAGGCGCGCCCCCTACCTCATGCCTTCCTAGTTGATTGCTTGACGTAGGGTCCAAGTCCTATGGATCATGTTCGTTCCAAAAATCACGTTCCCGAAGGTTTCATTCCATTTGGACTCCGTTTGATATTCTTTTTCTGTGAAACCCTAAAATAGGCAAAAGAAACAGCAATTCTGGTCTGGGCCTCCGGTTAATAGGTTAGTCACAAAAATAATATAAAAATGTATAATAAAGACCAATAATGTCCAAAATAGGATATAATATAGCATGGAACAGTCAAAAATTATAGATACGTTGGAGACGTATCAAGAAGTGAGGGTCGACCTTGAACACTTGTGTTCATGCTCATGGAAACAATGTAAAAAAATCATGGAAGCTTCTCTGAAAATAATTATCCCCTTGTATATATCCATTATATTATAAAAATAATGTGCCAAGCCTTGTTTTAGCATGATTAGATTGCTTGTTTACTTTGTGTAGTACAAAAATAGAAACTTTAGCTGTAGCGCATGATTTTACATTTTTTACTGGAAAGTCAAATGGGTATGAAACTCTTTGCATATTACTTATGTACAAATTGTTTAAATTGTCATGTTTTTTAGAATTTTTTGGAGTTATAGAAGTTTACTGAACTTCCATATTACTACAGACTATCCTGTTTTTGACAAATTCTATTTACTATGAGTTGTTCGCTTATCGGGGGGGGGGGGGGGGGGGGTATGAACCATGGTGAAGTTGGAATACAGTATATATAGTTCTAATATGAAATTGGAATAAGTTTTCAACAGTACCTAAAGGTAGTGATTTGCTTTGTTATACTAACGGATCTCACAAAATTTTTGTTAAAGTTTTGTGTGGATGAAGTGTTCAAAGAACGAGGAGTTACCGATGTGAGAAGAATAAAGAGAGGCAAGAGCTAAAGCTTGGGGATGCCCAAGGCACCCCAAGTAAATATTCTAAGGATACTCAAGCATCTAAGCTTGGGGATCCCCCGGTTGGCATCCCATCTTTCTTCTTCAATAATTATCGGTATACCTTGGTTTTTGTTTTGTTCACATGATTTGTGTCCTTTGTGTTTTTTGCTTTTCCTTTAAGAACCATGCTAGTATGAGAGAGACCTTCATTGATTTACAGAATGCTTCATGTGCTTAACTTATATCTTTTAAGTATGATCTTATAGAATTGCTCTTTGTGCTTCACTTAAATATTTTGAGTATGGTTTTATAGAATGCTTCGTGTGCTTCACTTATATATTTTGAGCTTGGATATTGGTCAGTCTATATTAATTGTAGAATGCTCCATGAACTTCAATTATATCTTTTGGAGTATGAATAATACTATAATCTAAAGTGGATCTGGAAGAGTGTCAACTTTAGTTAGTAATGATTCCACTATTCCGAATGAGAAGAATTTTGCTTATGTGAAGACTAGTGAAATTTCTATGTTTGTAGATCATGAACAGAATGCTTTATGTGCTAGTTATATTGTTTAACTCATTCATGATGCTACTGAAAATTATTATGAGGGAGGAATACATGCTTGTAGGAGTTGCAATAATATCAAGTTTCCTCTCTATGTGCTTAAAGTTTTGAAGTTATACTTGCTTTGCCTTCCTATGCTAGTTGATTCTTGTTCCCATAAATTGTGTGCTCACAAAATCCCTAGGCATAGGAAGTGGGTTAGGTTTAAATGTGCTAGTCATATTCTTCATGATGATCTCCTTATGTTTCAATTCTTATCTTTTATGTGAGCATCATTGAAATCATCATGCCTAGCTAAAAGGCATTAAAGAAAAGCACTTGTTGGGAGACAACCCAATATTTACCCTTACTGTTTTTGTGTGTTCTCATGATTAAGCTACTGTATTAATCATGTATTATAGCTTTTGTTTCAATAAAGTGCCAAGTAAGACCTTTGGGGAGACTTGGGTGAAAGTTAATGTGGTCTTGCTGTAAAAAACAGAAACTTTGCGCTCACGAGATTAGCTGTCATTTTTTACAGAAGAGTAAGATTGAGTTGATTCTTTTTTAAGAAGATTAATAGATAAATTACTCACGTACAAAAATTTATTTCATAATTTTTGGAGTAGCAGAGGTATGGTTGGTGTTCAGATCATTACAGACTATTCTGTTTCTGACAGATTCTGTTTTCATTGCATAGTTTGCTTGTTTTCTAGTTTCTATGGCTTATATTTCTCAATATAAATTGTAGAAATGATATGGTACGGTAGGCATTGTGTTAGAACAATTATGAACCTTGTCTTTGATAGTACCAAAGTAAATGGTCTACTCTTTATCATTCTAACCTATCTCATGAAGTTCCGTTAACTTTTGTGTGATTGAAATTTTCAAGCTTTGAGTGAGATATCGATATGAGGAGAATAAGGAGTGGAAAGACCCTAAGCTTGGGGATTCCCAAGGCACCCCAAGGTAATATTCAAGGAAGACTCAAGCGCCTAAGCTTGGGGATGCCCCGGAAGGCATCCCCTCTTTCGTCTTCAAAACTATCGGTATACCTTACTCGGAGCTATATTTTTATTCATCACATGATATGTGTTTTGCTTGGAGCGTATTTGCAATTTTACTTGTTGTTTGAATAAAATCATTGGATCTGAAATCTTGAATGAAAAAGAATCCTCCCATGGCTATTTAATTATTTGACTACTCGGTATTCTTCACTTATATCTTTTTGGAGTAGTTTGTCATTTACTCACGTGCTTCACATATATCCTATGAGTAAATGGTTGAATGAATTGAATATCATAAATCTGAATTTATATATGTTTCATATGCTTACAACATGGGGAGTAATGACTTCACACATAATAAGTATAGGTAGTATACTTATTGGAAGCTAGCAAACACAGAATTGGTCACTTGAACAATTCATGAAAGAATATTGAAGAGAAATTTCACATATAAATATAATATCTTGGACATATTTTGTAATTGTGAGCACTCATTAAAATATGACATGCTAAAAATTTGATGTTGAACAAGGAAGACAACTTAATGGGTTATGTTTTCCTATATTTGAAACATTATATTGTCTTGGATCATCCAACATGTTGAGCTTGCCTTTCCCCCTCATGCTAGCCAAATTCTTTGCACCAAGTAGAGATACTACTTGTGCTTTCGAATATCCTTAAACCCAGTTTTGCCATGAGAGTCCACCATATCTACCTATGGATTGAGTAAGATCCTTCAAGTAAGTTGTCATTGTTGCAAGAAATAAAAATTGCTCTCTAAATATGTATGATCTATTAATGTGGAGAAAATAAGCTTTATACGATTTTGTGATGTGGAAGAAATAAAAGCGATAGACTGCATAATAAAGGTCCATATCACAAGTGGCAATATAAGGTGACGTTCTTTTGCATTAAGATTTTGTGCATCCAACCATAAAAGCGCATGAGTATACATATGGCCCAGGAAGGATGGGTCAAATCCTCCAGAGTCTCAAAGCAGAAGGGTCCCAAAGTCCGTACTTTCCTGTCATTCAAACCCTTTTCAAGGACTTAAGAAAGTCCGGGGGTACGGAACAGCAACTTAGGAAGGAATGGCACAGAAGAAAGACCTAATTATATAAAAACACGACCATTCAAGCTAAAGATCAGAGGATCCGTAATAGGACTCTCATAGACTTGCCGGGAAATAGAAAATTTGGAATCGGCTTTTCTTTTACGCTAAAAAAAACTTGACAACCTCTGCTTCCCTCTGCGAATGGCCTATCTTTTACTTTTATCTTCTACCCTTATACAAGAGTCATGGTGGTCATCACCTTTCCTTTTTACACTTTTTCCTTTGGCAAGCACTTTGTGTTGGATCGATCCGGATATATATATCCACTTGGATGTAGGTTCTCATAAATTATTATTGTTGACATTACCCTTGAGGTAAAAGGTTGGGAGGCGAAACTATAAGCCCCTATCTTTCTCTGTGTCCGATTAAAACTTCGAACCCATAAATATCACATGAGTGTTAGCAATTGTGAAAGATTAAATGATAGTTGAGTATGTGGAGTTTGCTGAATCAAAGCTCTTACATAGACCCTTCCCGAAAATAAGATGAATTGCAATTGTTTGATGACAAATATCACGGTTTGTTAGTTTTCAAGAAAGTTTATGATCTATACTTTAACATATGAATAGCTTGTTACTTGATCATGAGAAGTTTCATGAGTTGACTACTGTTATGATATATAATGATGCTAGAAAAAGTGATTGGAACTATCATTGATGAAACTTATGCACTTGCTAGCATTAACACTTCATAAATTACTTCTTTTATCATTTACCTACTCGAGGACAAGCAAGAATTAAGCTTGGGGATGCTGATACGTTTCCAACATATCTATAATTTATGATGAATTCATGCTATTATATTATCCATCTTATATGTTTTATATGCATTTGTATGCTATTTTATATGATTTTTGGGACTAACCTATTAACCTAGAGCCCAGTGCCAGTTTCTATTTTTCCTTTGTTTTTGAGTATTGCAGAAAAGGAATACCAAACAAAGTCCAATTGACGTACCAATTTTTGATGATTTTTTAAGGACCAAAAAAAGCCCCCAGAGTGAAAGAGTTGGGCCAAAAGAGTCCCGAGCCGTCCACGAGGGTGGGGGCGCGCCCCACCCCCTGGGCATGGGCCCCTATCTCATGGACGACTCGGAGATGCCCTTGACGTGAAACCGACGCAAAAAAATTCTATAAATACAGAAACCCCCAGAAAATAACCTAGATCGGAAGTTCCACCGCCGCAAGCCTCTGTAGCCACGACAAATCAATCTAGGCCCTCTCTGGCACCCTGCCGGAGGGGGCCATCATCACCGGAGGGCATGGAGGAGCATCCCGGAGGGGCCATCATCACCATGAAGGCCAAGGACCACAGGGGGAACCTCTCCCCGTCCAGGGGGACGCCATGGAGGAGGAAGCACAAGGGGGAGAACCTCTCCTCCTCTCTCTCGGTGGCGCCGGAGTGCCATCGGGAGGGGAATCATCACCGCGGTGATCATCTTCATCAAGATCACTATCCTCATCTCTTTTACGCGGTCCACTCTCCCACACCCCATTGTAATCCCTACTTGAACATGGTGCTTTATTGTAACGCCCTTGATGCGGCTATATCTCCCACGTGTCGAAGCACGACTTAGAGGCATAACCGCATTGAAAGAAATGTCGCAAGTGAGGTAATCTTCACACAACCCATGTAATACATAAGGGAAAGAGATACATAGTTGGCTTACAATCGCCACTTCACACAATACATGAATAAAGCATTACATCATCCAGATACAATCAAGGTCCGACTACGGAACCAAAATAAAAGAAGACTACCCCAAATGCTACACAGATCCCCGATCGACCCCAACTGGGCTCCACTACTGATCAACTAGAACGAAACAACACAAAGGACAAGATCTTCATCGAGCTCCTCCTTGAGCTTGGTTGCATCATCTGCACGATATCATCGGCACCTGCAAGCTGGTTTTGGAAGTATCTGTGAGTCACGGAGACTCAGCAATCTCACACCCTCGCGATCAAGACTATTTAAGCTTATAGGTAAGGTAAAAGGTATGAGGTGGAGTTGCAACAAGCGACTAGCATATATGGTGGCTAACATACGCAAATGAGAGCGAGAAGAGAAGGCAAAAGCATGATCGAACAACTATGATCAAGAAGTGATCCTAGAACAACCTACGTCAAGCATAACTCCAACACCGTGTTCACTTCCCGGACTCCGCCGAGAAGAGACCATCACGGCTACACACGCGGTTGATGCGTTTTAATTAAGATAAACTTCAAGTTTTCTACAACCGGACATTAACAAATTCCCATCTGTCCATAACCGCGGGCACGGCTTTCAAAAGTTCAAATCCCTGCAGGGGAGTCCCAACTTAGCCCATCACAAGCTCTCACGGTCAATGAAGGATATTCCTTCTCCCAAGACAATCCGATCAGACTCGGCATCCCGGTTACAAAACATCCTCGACAATGGTAAAACAAGTCCAGCAACACCGCCCGAATGTGCCAACAAATCCCGATAGGAGCTGCACATATCTCGTTCTCAGGGCACACTTAGATAGGCCAAGCTACGATTAAAACCAACCCTCGAGTTTCCCCGAGGTGGCCCCGCAGGCTGCCCAGTTCGGACCAACACTCAGAGGAGCACTGGCCCAGGGGGGTTTAAATAAAGATGACCCTTGAGTCTGCAAAACCCAAGGGAAAGAAAAGGCTAGGTGGCAAATGGTAAAACCAATGTTGGGCATTGCTGGAGGAGTTTTATTCAAGGCGAACTGTCAAGGGGTTCCCATTATAACCCAACCGTGTAAGGAACGCAAAATCCGGGAACATAACACCGATCTGACGGAAACTAGGGCGGCAAGAGTGGAACAAAACACCAGGCATAAGGCCGAGCCTTCCACCCTTTACCAAGTATATAGATGCATTAATTAAATAAGAGATATTGTGATATCCCAACACAATATCCATGATCCAACATGGAACAAATTCCAATCTTCACCTGCAACTAACAACGCTATAAGAGGGGCTGAGCAAAGCAGTAACACATCCAAACAACGGTTTGCTAGGACAAGGTGGGTTAGAGGCTTGGTTCATCAATATGGGAGGCATGATAAGCAAGTGGTAGGTATCGCAGCATAGGCATAGCAAAAGAGCGAGCAGCTAGCATGCAAAGATAGAAGTGATTTCGAGGGTATGGTCATCTTGCCTGAAATCCCGCAAGGAAGAAGAGCGAGTCCATGAAGAAGACAAACAGGCGTAGACGAACGGGTCCTCACAAATGCGACATAATCGGAACCAACCCGAAGAAGCAACAGCAGAAAGAAGCACACAACATAGTAAACAACCAACACATGAACATGGCATGATATGCGGGATGCGGTATGTGATGCATATGCATGATTTGGAAAGGAATGATTGAACCTGGCCTCAACTTGGAAAACCAAGAGTGCCACTGGAAAGAGGAGTTGATTTCGGTCGAAATCGATATAAAGATCACCGGAATCGGATGCACGGTTTGGAAATGGCAAGCGAAACAAATATGATACCGGTCTGCAATAATTAGCAAGTAGCCATCTAAATGCACCAAGATAAATATGCTACAAAACATGACAACAAAATACATAGCAGGGATCCACTCATGAAGCTTGACAAAAGATGAACACTAAGCTACGGCTAATTCATCAAATAACAGGTTCAAACAAGCATGGCAAAAGTGCAAATGATAACAGGTTTCAGACTTAGTGAAATTAACACAAGTCTAGAATTTAACATCAGGAAGCATACTTTAGAGCATGATAACTACATGCTACAGGAATATATCATGGCAAAGAAAGGCATGGCATGAAGCTACGCTAAGCACATAGCAAAAGTCCCTTAGTGACCTTGAGACAAAAGGGAGCAGAAAATACAATTGCAAGCATGTTAACATAGCAAAAACATAAACAGATTCAGACTTAGTGAAAAACTGGAGCATGCAAAACAGTTAACGAGTAGGCATGTTTACGAGCTCGATGCACTCACTACAGAGCATGACATGACAAACTAAGTATACACCCATCAAGAAGACATGTCATTAAAGCTAGACATGGCAAGAACAACATCCTAGCATGCACGGATCAATAGCAACATCCTCGGCAAAATCGCTAAACAAGTTAACAATCTGCCAGGAACATTTTTATAGCAAAAGAAGAGGTCGATTGACTCAAGCTAGGGTGCTCCATAAATGCAAACAAAGACATGGATGGATAGAGCACCACAATATTAACAAAACATCCTTAATGATCATCCTCAAAATAGGCACGGGTCACTAGGAAACAACATGAACATATGGCATAAAGACAAAAACAGGACAAGGACTTAGTGAAATTCTAAGTCCCTGAAATCAGCATCACCGAGTAAGCTACTTTGCATGCTTGTGCTAGTCACCACAAAGATCACAAAAATATATGGCATACACACCTGTAAAGATGGCATGGCATATAACAAAACACATGTAGAGCTCAGGATCATAGCATGCACACATTAATCATGGCAAAAATGACAAAAGGTCATTTGCTAAAACAGATCTGACAAATTCATCACATAGCCCTCTTCCAACAGCATTTCGGGCATCAAGATGAGCTCAAATGAAAACTATGCAATGAGGTGAAATGATGTACTTGTCAATACAAACATTTTGATATGCTACATGCACGAATCGGAGCTATGGATGCAGAGTTATGATGCGATGAACAAGGGCATAAAATATGCAGATCTGGGGACTTAGTCGAAATATCACCTCGCGAAAAGTCAACGCGGGATGAGATGGAGCGGGACGGAGGGATCCGGGTCGCGGGATGGAGTGTTTGGATCAGGCACCTGGTGGATCTGATCCACCTTCTTCTCTGGCGAGGCACGGACTCCGGCGAGGCGGGAACTCCGGCGGACGGTGGCGCAACTGCCGAGGTGGCGGCGGATGAGATCAAGGCGGCGGCCGGCGAAGCTCGCGGTGGCGGCGGGGCAGACGAAGAGGCGGCGGCGGCGCATGGCGGACGAAGTACGGCGATGAGGCGATGGAGTCGCGGGCGCGCGGGGGTCTGGTGGCAGGCGGCAGAGGTCGCTGGCGGGAGGTGCAAGGCCGCGTGGCGGCGGGATCTGGCACGCGCGCGGGGCGGCACAATCGGGCGGAGGCGGCGGAGTGGTTTGGGCCCGGGCGGGCCTGCCCTGGGCCCGGCGGGCCGCGGCAGCGGGGAGGAGAGAGACACCCGGTGGCGGTGACGTGGCGAGGTGGGATTGGACCGGTGCGGCAGCACGGACACGTCCGACTCGAGATGGACATGTCCGGCGGCAGGAGGTGGTAGAAGACTAGGGTTTCATCCGAAATTTCGGGGAGAGCCACATATTTATAGGTAGAGGGAGCTAGGAAACTCCAAATGAGGTGTGGTTTGCGGCCACATGATCGTGATCGAATGACCGAGATGATGGAGGAGGTTTAGGTGGGTTTTGGGCTAGTTTGGAAGGGTGTTGGGCTGCAACACACACGAGGCCTTTACGGCTCCTCGATTAACCGTTGGAGTATCAAACGAAGTCCAAATGGCACGAAAGTTGACAGGCGGTCTACCGGTAGTAAACCAAGGCCGCATGACAAGTCTCGGTCCAATCTGAAAACATTTAACACCCGCACACGAAAAGAGGTAGAAAGGGGCACTGGGTGACATAGGAGCACCGGATTGCAAAACGGACAATGGGGAAAATGCTCAGATGCATGAGACGAACATGTATGCGAATGAAATGCACATGATGACATGATATGACATGCATGACACTCAAGCAATGACAAGTCAACAATAGCGAATAACTGGAGGACACCTGGCACATCGGTCTCGGGGCGTTACAACACTCCACCTCTATGAGAGGATCTCGTCCCAAGATCTAGAATGGCACCGAAGGGAAAACGGAAGAGAAAGGAGAAGAGGTAAAACTAAGTTGCTTCTTTAACAAACGAGTGAAACCAATGAACCTTGAGAGGTTAAAAAAATTGAAATAAAGAATGCGACAAATAAGAACAAAGATGGAAGCACTCCGTTAGAGAAGGGGAACAAGGAAGAACAAATTCGGGCATCACTCCGATTGAAAAGTGATACATGGCTTGATAAGATGACAAGAACTTGAGCAGAGGGACACAACACTCCGGTTAAATGGATAAACCAAGAAAAGAACACGATCCTGACAAAAAAGAAGATGGGTTGAAGAGAGCAACATCACAATGCCTCCGGGACAAAAGAATAGAAGATAGATAATTGAAATAGGAGAATGGAGAAGAAAATGCCAACTTCTATCATAAAAGAGCTTGAAAAGGCAAACTTAGGAGAAGTGTCGAACAGAGTTGTTGGGAAATCAACAACGAAAAAGAGTAAGCTTGTTGTGGGCTTATGGAAGACATCTCAAAATTATGAGGTGAAATTCTGCCACAAACGGAAACAATGGATTGGATTGATATCAACAAGGAGACGGGAAACTTATTCCACCGGGAGGATAAATGAAGAACTTGGGTCATTTATAAGCACCATAAATAGCAACAGTCCTTAGGGAAAGCTTTAGGTGAATTATAACCCAAGATAACTCCAATGAAGAAAGTGATGGGTTTAAATACCTCATTCTTGACAACATGTGAATCATGAAACATGAACTCAAATTATCAAGAATGATATAATACCACCTCCAATGATATGGAAGAAAGAATTGCACTCCGAATAGCAAAATGAAGAATGATTGAGCTCCTCTAAAAAGAATGTTGATGAACCCTTTCGAGAAGGAATTAAATCTTTGATGAGCCATCATGAAGAAACTCTCGAAGAACTCCGGTAAACAAAAGGATAACGAAAAGAAAGAGAAGTTGAAAACTCAAGGTGAAACCTTGCAAAGATTTAGAAGGAGCTTCGCGACGAGATAATGCGGAAAAGCTAGGAATTCCGGAAAAGAATGATGAATCAATTGAAACCGAGAATTTGATGAACCTCCGGAATAAGTAATTTAATTCACTCGATGAAAAAAGAATAAGAATTACATTATGCTTATCCTTCATCAATTAAATTGATGACAATCAACGGATTTGACATATTACTTATTCTCGTAGACAAGATTAAGATAGGTATAGCGTCCCCTTGGGAAGGTCTCCAACGAATCACCGGTAGGTTTGGGAACAATGAATGGATTGATAAGAACACGAAGGAAGAAGAATCTTGAACCAAACCACCGTAAGAATTTGAAATGGAAGTAGCAAAGCACAATTCGCCAGAAAGAATTAGAAGATGAGACAAAGATACTTGAGTGAATTTAGATCCATGAGAACGAAGAGATCGTGAGCTGATTAGAGAAAAACTTGAACGATGCACCGGTAAGATTGGAGAATGATAACTGATAGCTGAGAATGAATAAACCTGAATTGATGGACTCCGGATAATCAAACTGAAAAAAATACTCCTGAATTGCTCCGGATGGTTGAGAAGAATTCTCACAATCGAAAACAATTATGAGAGGATGGCAACAAGCTAAAACCATGAATCTTGAAGAGGAAGGATCAAGATTGAGAGAAAAATCTTCTTCGGTCTTCAAATTTTGATAATGACGATGAGAAGATCCACCAAGAATCGTTGAGACACTCCGGAAGAATCAAAAGCGAAGAGGTTGAGCCAACGATGAAATTTTTTTAACAAATCTTGGAGAAAGGCATTTGACTAATGAAAATTTCATTCTTACGTTAAACTTTGAAGAGGATTTGAGAATCACTCCGGAAAGATTAGAAGAGTCAGGTAAGATCCTGGGGAAAAGACCTGTGGGTTAGGGCCCACTCAAAAGAAACACCGTTGAACGATTACTTGAAAAGGAGAATTTATCGGTTGAATTAAATGGTTTGAATGAGATAACACCCTCGAAAATAGGTTGAATGGATCTTGAATGAGAATACGAGCCTTCTGAGATATCTTTAGCACTCCGGAACAATTGAATAGCGAGAAAAGAATGAATAAGAGGAGCACTGGTAAGAGAAGGTACTTGAAACGAGGAAAAAGGGTATGATCAACACCAAAAGCTTGAATTGAATCCACCAGAGAATAAAGAAAAACCAAGAATGATGAGCTTGAAGCTCCATTAGAATCTTCATGAGAATAGCCGGATAGGAACATTGATGGAAAAGGAATGAAGAGGCCTCGCATTAATAAGATTGATACTTGATTAATAGATCTTAGTCCTCGAAGAAGAAGGGTGGGAGGGCGGGTAAAACAAAGCCCAATCGGGACGAATGAAACAAACATCGTTGAGAAGAACTGAGAATTGATCTTGCGGATGTTGAGATGATCGGATCCACTTGAAGAGAAACCCGCCGGTTGAGAAGAAATTGAAATGACAAACTCGATGATCAAGAAGAATTAGTATTCACATAGGAACATGAGAACACCGCTTAGGAAAGGTATGGAATCAACACTTGACATTGAAGCAACTCGAATACCACAACTCAAGACAAAACACAGGATTGGCTTGCAGAAAAAGCCGGAACAAACATATGATAGAGATTTCGTCCGAAGTTTTCGTCGTGGGGCCTACACGGGCTTGATCATACAGCACAATCATGTACAAGGCAGTGCACATGACATACGAAGCGTCCCCGAGTCGGCATAGCCAAGAACTCTTTAAGACACAACAAGACCACTCTAAAACCAACCGTGGATAGGCGGACCACTAGACGTCGAACCCCAATTTCATATCATACATCTGTCGGAAAGATATCCTAAGATCTACTTGAATTCCCACTTAGAAACTCCCGAAACTTTCCGGTTATGCAATCAGGTGTTGGGGATACAGGGGAAGCATAATATCTCACCCAAAACTAGCAAATCCTACATCCAGCTGTATCCATCCTTCAACACATAACCAAGAAACCTTCGGAAATCGTTTACCTCAACCTTTGAAAAGCATCCGTTATACGAGTTATGGCAATACTCCTGAACTCCCACCCCAATACTGGGTGGCGTCGAGGTTATCTCACCAACAACTGCATAAAAGAGATTTTCGATGTCAGCGAAACTAAACTCAGGTATTCCAGAACTGCAACGACAAAATTGTGATGACAACACCTCGGAGCTCAACTCCCCGGGACACTGCCACAACCCCTAAATGACAAGAGGCACCAAGAACAATGTTCTCGTCACAAAACCATCGGAACGATTCCAAGATACCCGTGTGATCCTAAAAAAAATTAGTGAAAATTTGAGAAGAGAAGAGTCAAAACTCTACGTCAAGATGCCTCACCAGAGCAACGAAGGGACTGGGGAGTAAAAAGAATTCCTAACTCTCCGATATATATAATCCTAAATGACACAAAACATTTTTCTAGACTCAACAACGCCAGCGATTCGATCCAGCAGGGGGGTCCTAAGGTCGGGGAAGGCTCTGATACCAACTTGTAACGCCCTCGATGCGGCTATATCTCACACATGTTGAAGCACGACTTAGAGGCATAACCGCATTGAAAGCAATGTCGCAAGTGAGGTAATCTTCACACAACCCATGTAATACATAAGGGAAGAGATACATAGTTGGCTTACAATCGCCACTTCACACAATACATGAATAAAGCATTACATCTTCCAGATACAATCAAGGTCTGACTATGGAACCAAAATAAAAGAAGACTACCCCCAAATGCTACACAGATCCCCGATCGACCCCAACTGGGCTCCACTACTGATCAACTAGAACAAAACAACACAAAGGACAAGATCTTCATCGAGCTCCTCCTTGAGCTTGGTTGCATCATCTGCACGATATCATCGGCACCTGCAAGCTGGTTTTGGAAGTATCTATGAGTCACGGAGACTCAGCAATCTCACACCCTCGCGATCAAGACTATTTAAGCTTATAGGTAAGGTAAAAGGTATGAGGTGGAGCTGCAGCAAGTGACTAGCATATATGGTGGCTAACATACGCAAATGAGAGCGAGAAGAGAAGGCAAAAGCACGATCGAACAACTATGATCAAGAAATGATCCTAGAACAACCTACGTCAAGCATAACTCCAACACCGTGTTCACTTCCTGGACTCCGCCGAGAAGAGACCATCACAGCTACACACGCGGTTGATGCGTTTTCATTAAGATAAACTTCAGGTTTTCTACAACCGAACATTAACAAATTCCCATCTGTCCATAACCGCGGGCACGGCTTTCGAAAGTTGAAATCCCTGCAGGGGAGTCCCAAGTTAGCCCATCACAAGCTCTCACGGTCAACGAAGGATATTCCTTCTCCCAACACAATCCGATCAGACTCGGCATCCCACTTACAAGACATCCTCGACAATGGTAAAACAAGTCCAGCAACACCGCGCGAACGTGCCGACAAATCCTGATAGGAGCTGCACATATCTTGTTCTCAGGGCACACTCATATAGGTCAATCTATGAGTAAAACCAACCCTCGAGTTTCCCCGAGGTGGCCCAGCAGGCTGCCAGTTCGGACCAACACTCAGAGGAGCACTGGCCCAGGGGGTTTAAATAAAGATGACCCTTGAGTCTGCAGAACCCAAGGGAAAGAAAAGGCTAGGTGGCAAATGGTAAAACCAATGTTGGGCATTGCTGGATGAGTTTTATTCAAGGCGAACTGTCAAGGGGTTCCCATTATAACCCAACCGTGTAAGGAACGCAAAATCCGGGAACATAACACCGATATGACGGAAACTAGGGCGGCAAGAGTGGAACAAAACACCAGGCATAAGGCCGAGCCTTCCACCCTTTACCAAGTATATAGATGCATTAATTAAATAAGAGATATTGTGATATCCCAACAAAATATCCATGATCCAACATGTAACAAACTCCAATCTTCACCTGTAACTAACAATGCTATAAGAGGGGCTGAGCAAAGCGGTAACATGGCCAAACAACGGTTTGCTAGGACAAGGTGGGTTATGGGCTTGGTTCAACAATATGGGAGGCATGATAAGCAAGTGGTAGGTATCGCAGCATAGGCAAAGCAAAAGAGCGAGCAGCTAGCAAGCAAAGATAGAAGTGATTTCGAGGGTATGGTCATCTTGTCTGAAATCCCGCAAGGAAGAAGAACGAGTCCATGAAGAAGACAAACGGGCATAGACGAACGGGTCCTCACAAACGCGACGTAATCGGAACCAACCCGAAGAAGCAACACCGGAGAGAAGCACACAACATAATAAACAACCAACACATGAACATGGTATGATATGCGGGATGCGGTATGTGATGCATATGCATGATTTGGAAAGGAATGATTGAACCTGGCCTCAACTTGGAAAACCAAGAGTGCCACTGGAAAGAGGAGTTGATTTCGGTCGAAATCTATATAAAGATCACCGGAATCGGATGCACGGTTTGGAAATGGCAAGCGAAACAAATATGGCATCGGTCTGCGATAATTAGCAAGTAGCCATCTAAATGCATCAAGATAAATATGCTAAATCACTCAAACATGACAACCAAATACATTTCAGGGATCCACTCATGAAGCTTGACAAAAGATGAACACTGAGCTACGGCTAATTCATCCAATAAGAGGTTCAAACAAGCATGGCAAAAGTGCAAATGATAACAGGTTTCAGACTTAGTGAAATTAACAAAGTCTGAAATTTAACATCAGGAAGCATACTTTAGAGCATGATAACTACATGCTACAGGAACATATCATGGCAAAGAAAGGCATGGCATGAAGCTACCCTAAGCACATAACAAAAGTCCCTTAGTGACCTTGAGCCAAAAGGGATCAGAAAATACAATTGCAAGCATGTGAACAAAGCAAAAACATAAACAGATTCAGACTTCGTGAAAAACTGGAGCATGCAAAACAGTTAACGAGTAGGCATGTTTACGAGCTCGATGCACTCAATACAGAGCATGGCATGACAAAATAAGCATACACCCGTGAAAAAGACATGGCATAGAAGCTAGACATGGCAAGAACAACATACTAGCATGCACGGATCAATAGCAACATCCTCGGCAAAATCGCTAAACAAGTTAACAATCTGCCAGGAACATGTTTATAGAAAAAGAAGAGCTCGATTGACTCAAGCTAGGGTGCTCCATAAATGCAAACAAAGACATGGATTGATAGAGCACCACAATATTAACAAAACATCCTTATTGATCATCCTCAAAAGAGGCACGGATCACTAGGAAACAACATGAACTTATGGCATAAAGACAAAAACAGGACAAGGACTTAGTGAAATTCTAAGTCCCAGAAATCAGCATCACCAAGTAAGCTACTTTGTATGCTTGTGCTAGTCACCACAAAGATCACAAAAATACATGGCATACACCCCTGTAACGATGGATGGCATATAACAATACACATGTAGAGCTCAGGATCATAGCATGCACACATTAATCATAGCAAAAATGACAAAAGGTCATTTGCTGAAACAGATCTGACAAATTCATCACATAGCCCTCTTCCAACAGCATTTCGGGCATCAAGATGAGCTCAAATGAAAATTATGCAATGAGATGAAATGATTTACTCGTCGATACGAACATTTTGATACGCTACACGCACGAATCGGAGCTATGGATGCAGAGTTATGATGCGATGAACAAGGGCATAAAATATGTAGATCTGGGGACTTGGTCGAAATATCACCTCGTGAAAAGTCAACGCGGGATGAGACGGAGCGGGACGGAGGGATCCGGGTCGCGGGACGGAGTGTTTGGATCGGGCACCTGGTGGATGTGATCCACCTTCTTCTCCGGCGAGGCGCGGACTCCGACGATGCGGGAACTCCGACGGACGGTGGCGCAACTCCCGAGGCGGCGGCGGACGAGGGCAAGGCAGCGGCCGGCGAAGCTCGCTGCGGCGGCGAAGAGGCGGCGGCCGGCGAAGCTCGCGGCGGTGGCGGGGCAGACAAAGAGGCGGCGGCGGCGCACGGCGGACGAAGTCCGGTGACGAGGCGGCGGGGTCGCGGGCGTGCGCGGGTCCGGTGGCAGGCAGCAAGAGGCGCACGGCGGCGTGGCGGTGGGATCCGGCGTGCGCGCGGGGCGGCGCACTCGGGCGGACGTGGGGGAGTGGTTCGGGCCCGGGCGGGCCTGCCCTCGGCCCCGCGGGCCCGGGCGGGCCTGCCCTCGGCCCCGCGGGCCGCGGCGGCGGGGAGGAGAGAGAGACCCGGCGGCGGTGATGTGGCGAGGTGGGATTGGACCGGCGCGGCGGCGATGACTGATGACCCACAAGTATAGGGGATCTATCATAGTCCTTTCGATAAGTAAGAGTGTCGAACCCAACGAGGAGCAGAAGGAAATGATAAGCGGTTTTCAGCAAGGTATTCTCTGCAAGTACTGAAATAAGTGGTAACAAATAGTTTTGTAATAAGGTAAATTGTAACGAGCAACAAGTAACAAAAGTAAATATGGTGCAGCAAGGTGGCCCAATCCTTTTTGTAGCAAAGGACAAGCCGGAACAAACTCTTATAATAGGAAAAGCGCTCCCGAGGACACATGGGAATATCGTCAAGCTAGTTTTCATCACGTTCATATGATTCGCGTTCGATACTTTGATAATTTGATATGTGGGTGGACCGGTGCTTGGGTGCTGTTCTTACTTGAATAAGCATCCCACTTATGATTAACCTCTATTGCAAGCATCCGCAACTACAACAAAAGTATTAAGGTAAACCTAACCATAGCATGAAACATATGGATCCAAATCAGCCCCTTACGAAGCAACGCATAAACTAGGGTTTAAGCTTCTGTCACTCTAGCAACCCATCATCTACTTATTACTTCCCAATGCCTTCCTTTAGGCCCAAATAATGGTGAAGTGTTATGTATTCGACGTTCACATAACACCACTAGAGGCTAGACAACATACATCTTATCAAAATATCAAACGAATACCAAATTCACATGACTACTAATAGCAAGACTTCTCCCTTGTCCTCGGGAACAAACGTAATTACTCACAAAGCATATTCATATTCATAATCAGAGGGGTAATAATATGCATAAAGGATCTGAACATATAATCTTCCACCAATTAAACCAACTAGCATCAACTACAAGGGGTAATCAACACTACTAGCAACCTACTAGCACCAATCCCGGACTTTGAGACAAGAATTGGATACAAGAGATGAACTAGGGTTTGGAGATGAGATGGTGCTGGTCAAGATATTGATGGAGATTGCCCTCTCCTGATGAGAGGAGCGTTGGTGATGACGATGGTGATGATTTCCCCCTCCCGGAGGGAAGTTTCCCGGCAGAACAGCTCTGCCGGAGCTCTAGATTGGTTCCGCCTCGGTTCCGCCTCGTGTCGGCGGAGTCTTGTCCCGAAAGGTTGCGTCCTATTTTTTTCTCATCGAAAGACTTCATATAGGAGAAGATGGACATCGGAGACCCACCAGGGGGCCCACGAGGTAGGGGGCGCGCCCCCCACCCTCGTGAGCAGGGTGTGGGCCCCCTGGACTTCATCTTTGGTGAGGATTTTTCTTTATTTATTTTAAGATATTCCGTGGAGTTTCAAGACTTTTGGAGTTGCACAGAATAGGTCTCTAATATTTGGTCCTTTTCTAGCCCCAGAATTCCAGTTGCCGGCATTCTCCCTCTTTATGTAAACCTTGTAAAATAAGAGAGAATAGCCATAAATATTGTGACATAACGTGAAATAACAGCCCATAATGCAATAAATATCGATATAAAAGCATGATGCAAAATGGACGTATCAACTCCCCCTAGCTTAGACCTCGCTTGTCCTCAAGCGAAAAGCTGATAACAATAAATATGTCCCCATGTTTAGAGGTAGAGGCGTCGATAAAAATAAAATACGGACATGAAGGCATCATGATTATTATCATAACAGCAACATATACAGATTTTGTCATATGATTACTTATGTTCAAGCGATGATCTATTCACAATGTAGAAGTATGAATCATAAACCTTATTGGGCTCCAACAAACTATAATCTCAGTCATCGAAACAACTGCAATTTATCATAACATCAGAAAGAGTCTATGTAAGAGCTTAAAAGCAAGTCCACATACTCAACTATCATCTAGTCCTTCATAATTGCTAACACTCACGCGATACTTGTGTTTATGGAGTTTTAATCGGACATAGAGAAAGATAGGGGCTTATAGTTTTTCCCCACAACCTTTTACCTCAAGGGTAATGTCAACAATAATGGTTCATGCTCCCCTACATCCAATTAGATATATATATATATCATGTTCTTTCCAACATGCTAAGCTTGCCAAAGGATAAAGTGAAAAAGGAAAGGTGAAGATCACCGTGACTCTTGCATAAGGTGGAAGATAATAATAAAGGATAGGCCCTTCGCAGAGGGAAGCAGAGGTTGCCATGCGCTTTTATGGTTGGATGCACAAAATCTCAATGCGAAAGAATGTCACTTTATATTACCCCTTGTGATGTGAACCTTTATTATGCAGTCCATCGCTTTTATTACTTCCACATCACAAGATCGTATAAAGCTTATTTATCCCACACCAATCAATCACACATATTTAGAGCAATTTTTATTGCTTTGCACCGATGACAACTTACTTGAAGGATCTTACTCAATCCATAGGTAGATATGGTGGACTCTCATGGCAAAACTGGTTTAAGGGTATTTGGAAGCACAAGTAGTATCTCTACTTAGTGCTAAGAATTTGGCTAGCATGAGGGGGAAAGGCAAGCTCAACAAGTTAGAGGATCCATGACAACATACTTTATCTCAGATATAAGAAAGACATAACTCATTACGTTGTCTTCCTTGTCCAACATCAACTCTTTAGCATGTCATATTTTAATGAGTGCTTCCAATCATAAAAGATGTCAATGATAATATATCTATATGTGAAACCTCTCTTTCCTTATTACTTCCTATTAATTGCAACAATGACCAAAGCTATGTCTGCCAACTCCCAACAACTTTTAATCATCATACTCTTTCTATGTGAAGTCATTACTCTCAATAAGATCAATATGAACTTCTTGTTTCTTTTTATTCTTTTTCTCTTTTCTTTTATTCACCCAAGATCATGGCAAAATAATCAGGCCCTTAACTAAACACTAATCTTTATTATATATAGCTCATAGAGTCGATTACAAAGAGAGATCATAAAGCAAAACTCAAAACTAGATCATGCCATAAACTTTATTATACTAGATCAAGATACTACTAATAGGATCGAACTAAGAAAAACGATAAAGATAGGAGATGTGATTGTGATACGATACCGGGGCACCTCCCCCAAGCTTGGCAATTGCCAAGGGGAGTGCCCATACCCATGTGATTATGTCTCCTTCTTTGTCGGTGAAGAAGGTGGTGGTGATGGATAATCGCACATCAAGCATAAGAGGTCCTCCAGCTTGCGGATAATGCCCTTGAGTGCGACAATATGCTCCTTCAACAAAATATTTTCTTGTGTGAGATACTTATTCTGTATATGAGCTAACTCAATCATCTTGAAATCTTCGATCTCAGTTGGGGTAAGAAGGTTATGATCAAGTTGAAGGATTTCTTTTGCTGCCGGAGCTTGATCCTCCGTGGCCTTCTTGATCCTTTCATCCTTGTTGACCTTCGTGGGTTCTTCCCCCTTCAGATCTATCCTCATTAGCCAAGCATCGTTGTCACCATTGTTGGAGGAGGGGGACGACATGATGCCTGGCCTTGAAAACCCTGACAGAAAACAGCTCGAAACAAGAACAGAGGAGATTTGCGTGATACGGGATTCAAAGCCTGCGGGAGAATATATAATGAATTTTTACCAACCAAAATACGTATCGTACGAGAAAACAGAGTCCGGAAGGCACACGAAGTGCTCACGAGGTAGGGGCGCGCCCAGAGGGGTAGGGCACGCCCACCACCCTCGTGGGGCCCTCGTGTCCTTCCCAGACTGCTACTTATTTTTCTATTTTTCTAAATATTCCAAAACGGAGAAATATTGCCTTAGAAATTGTTTTGGAGTCGGTTTACTTACCGTACCAAATACCTATTCCCTTTCGGAGTCTGGAACGTTCCTGAAAGTGTCCCTTATGTATTTCTCCGGGGTTACGGTTTCAATAATATTGGTTTCAACATTTATGGGATTACCTGAGATATAATGTTTGATTCTTTGACCGTTTACCACCTTCGGATTTGTGCCTTCGAAGTTGTTGATTTTTATTGCACCGGAACGATAGACCTCCTTGATAACATAGGGGCCTTCCCATTTAGAGAGAAGTTTTCCTGCAAAAAAATCTTAAACGAGAGTTGTATAGCAATACATAATCACCTACATTAAACTCACGCTTTTGTATCCTTTTGTCATGCCATCTTTTAACTTTTTCTTTAAATAACTTGGCATTTTCATATGCTTGGGTTCTCCATTCATCAAGTGAGCCAATATCAAATAACCTCTTCTCACCGGCAAGTTTGAAATCATAGTTGAGCTCTTTAATAGCCCAATATGCCTTATGTTCTAGTTCGAGAGGTAAGTGACATGCTTTTCCATATACCATTTTATATGGAGACATACCCATAGGATTTTTGTATGCAGTTCTATATGCCCATAATGCATCATCAAGTTTCTTGGACCAATTCTTTCTAGACCTATTAACAGTCTTTTGCAAAATTAATTTGAGCTCTCTATTGCTCAATTCTACTTGACCACTAGACTGTGGATGATAAGGAGATGCAATTCTATGATTAACATCATATTTAGCAAGCATTTTACGGAAAGCACCATGAATAAAGTGTGAACCACCATCAGTCATTAAATATCTAGGGACTCCAAACCTCGGAAAAATAACTTCCTTAAGCATTTTGATAGAAGTGTTACGATCAGCACTACTAGTTGGAATAGCTTCTACCCACTTAGTAACGTAATCAACGGCAACTAAAATATGTGTATATCCATTAGAGGCAGGAAAAGGTCCCATATAATCAAAGCCCCAGACATCAAACGGTTCAATAACAAGAGAATAATTCATAGGCATTTCTTGACGTCTACTAATATTACCAATTCTTTGACATTCATCACAAGACAAGACAAACTTACAGGCATCCTTGAAAAGAGTAGGCCAATAAAAACCGGATTGCAATACCTTATGTGCAGTTCTGTCTCCAGCGTGGTGTCCTCCATAAGCTTCGGAGTGAAACTTGCGTAGGATCTGTTCCTGTTCATGCTCAGGTACACAACGTCTAATAACACCATCTACTCCTTCTTTATAAAGATGTGGGTCATCCCAAAAGTAATGTCTCAAATCGTAGAAGAACTTTTTCTTTTGTTGGTATGTGAAGCTAGGTGGTATAAACTTAGCAACAATATAATTAGCATAATCAGCATACCAAGGAGTACTACGAGAAGTACTTATAACATTTAATTGTTCATCAGGAAAGCTATCATTAATAGGTAGTGGGTCATCAAGAACATTCTCTAACCTAGACAAGTTGTCTGCTACGGGGTTCTCGGCTCCTTTTCTATCAACAATATGCAAATCAAATTCTTGTAGCAAGAGAACCCATCTAATAAGTCTAGGTTTAGCATCTTTCTTTTCCATAAGGTATTTAATAGCAGCATGATCAGTGTGAATAGTTACTTTAGAATCAACAATATAAGGTCTGAACTTATCACAAGCAAATACAACTGCTAAAAGTTCTTTTTCAGTAGTAGCATAATTTCTTTGAGCATTGTCTAGAGTCTTACTAGCATAATGAATAACATTTAATTTCTTATCAACTCTTTGCCCTAGAACAGCACCTACAGCATAGTCACTAGCATCGCACATAATTTCAAAGGGTAAATTCCAATCAGGTGGCTGAACAATAGGTGCAGAGACTAATGCTTTCTTAAGTATTTCAAATGCTTCTACACAATCATCATCAAATACAAATGGTATATCTTTTTGCAATAAATTAGTCGGAGGCCGTGAAATTTTTGAGAAGTCCTTAATGAACCTCCTATAAAATCCGGCGTGACCAAGGAAACTTCTTATACCTTTGATGTCCTTGGGACATGGCATCTTTTCAATAGCATCAACCTTGGCTTTATCAACTTTGATACCTCTTTCAGAAACTTTGTGCCCCAAGACAATACCTTCATTAACCATAAAGTGGCACTTTTCCCAATTCAAGACAAGATTAGTTTCTTCACATCTCTGCAAGACTCGATCAAGATTGCTCAAACAATCGTCAAAAGAGGAACCATAGACCGAAAAGTCGTCCATGAAAACCTCACAAATCTTTTCACAAAAGTCAGAGAATATAGCCATCATGCATCTTTGAAAGGTAGCAGGTGCATTACATAAACCAAAAGGCATACGTCTATAAGCAAAAGTACCAAAAGGGCAAGTAAAAGTAGTCTTTGATTGATCTTTAGCCGACACAGGTATTTGAGAGAAACCAGAATAACCATCTAGAAAGCAATAATGTGTGTGTTTGCATAATCTTTCTAGCATTTGATTAATAAAAGGTAAGGGGTAATGATCTTTCTTAGTAGCTTTATTTAATTTGCGGAAATCAATTACCATCCTATAACCTGTGATAATTCTTTATGGAATCAATTCATCTTTATCATTAGGAACAACAGTAATACCTCCCTTCTTAGGGACACAATGGACAGGACTTACCCACTCACTATGAGCAACAGGATAAATTATACCTGCCTCCAGACGCTTGAGTATTTCTTTTCTTACCACTTCTTTCATTTTAGGATTCAGACGTTGTTGAGGATCACGAACTGGTTTGGCATCTGCTTCCAAATTTATTTTATGTTGACATAGAGTGGGACTAATGCCCTTAAGATCATCAAGAGTATATCCAATAGCAGCACGATGCTTCTTCAGAGTTTTCAATAATCTTTCTTCTTCATGCTCTGAAAGGTTAGCACTAATAATAACACGATATATCTTCTTTTCATCAAGATAAGCATGTTTAAGATTATCAGGCAACGGTTTAAGCTCAAACACGGGATCACCCTTGGGTGGAGGAGGATCTCCTAAAATTTCAACAGGAAAGTTGTGTTGCAGAATAGGTTCCTGTTTAAAGAATACTTCATCTATTTCCCTCCTTTCATTCATGAACATATCATTTTCATGGTCTAGCTAATAGTGTTCTAAAGGATCACTAGGAGGTACAGCAATAGAAGCAAGACCAATAATTTCATCCTTACTGGGTAATTCTTCCTCATGATGTTGTTTACTAAATTTAGAGAAATTAAACTCATGAACCATATCATCCAAGCCAACAGTAACAACATTCTTTTCACAATCTATCTTAGCATTAACAGTGTTCAAGAAGGGTCTACCAAATATAATAGGGCAAAAGCTATCTTGTGGGGAAGTAAGAACAAGAAAATCCGCAGGATATTTAGTTTTCCCACACAAGACTTCAACATCTCTAACAATTCCAATTGGTGCAATAGTATCTCTATTGGCAAGTTTAATTGTGACATCAATATCTTCTAACTCAGCAGGTGCAATTTCATTCTTAATTTCTTTGTATAAGTCATGAGGTATAACACTAGCACTAGCACCCATGTCACATAAGCCATGATAACAATGATCTCCTATTTTAACAGAAATAACAGGCACGCCTACCATAGCTCTATGTTTATCTTTATCACAAGGTTTAGCAATTCTAGCAGTTTCACCTTCGAACTGAATAACATGCCCATCAATATTATCAGACAAGAGATCTTTAACAATAGCAATTTTAGGTTCTACTTTAACTTGCTCAGGAGGTGTATAAGTTCTAATATTGCTTTTACGAACAACAGTTGAAGCTTTAGCATGATCCTTTACTCTAAGAGGGAAAGGTGGTTTCTCGACATAAGAAGTATGAATAATAGGATCATTATAAGTGACAGTATTTTCTTCAACTTTAATAGGTGCAGCTACTTTTACTTCTATGGGAGGATGATATTTAAACCACTTCTCCTTAGCCCTCTTCCAACAGCATTTCGGGCATCAAGATGAGCTCAAATGAAAATTATGCAATGAGATGAAATAATGTACTCGTCGAGATGAACATTTTGATATGCTACACGCATGAATCGGAGCTATGGATGCAGAGTTATGATGCGATGAACAAGGGCATAAAATATGCAGCTCTGGGGACTATGGATGCAGAGCTCTAGATTGCTTCCGCCTCGGTTCCGCCTCGTGGCGGCGGAGTCTCGTCCCGAAAGGTTGCTTCCTATTTTTTTCTCATCGAAAGACTTCATATAGGACAAGATGGATGTCGGAGACCCACCAGGGGGCCCACGAGGTAGGGGGGCGCACCCCCACCCTCATGAGCAGGGTGTGGGGCCCCTGGACTTCATCTTTGGCGAGGATTTTTCTTTATTTATTTTAAGATATATTCCGTGGAGTTTTAGGAATTTTGGAGTTGCACAGAATAGGTCTCTAATATTTGCTCCTTTTCCAGCCCCAGAATTCCAGCTGTCGGCATTCTCCCTCTTTATGTAAACCTTGTAAAATAAGAGAGAATAGCCATAAATATTGTGACATAACATGAATAACAGCCCATAATGCAATAAATATCGATATAAAAGCATGATGCAAAATGGACGTATCACGGACACGTCCGACTCGGGATGGACATGTCCGGCGGCAGGAGGTGAAAGAAGACTAGGGTTTCATCCGAAATTTCGGGGAGAGCCACATATTTATAGGTAGAGGGAGCTAGGAAACTCCAAATGAGGTGCGGTTTGCGGCCACGCGATCATGATCGAACAACCGAGATGGTGGAGGAGGTTTAGGTGGGTTTTGGGCCAGTTTGGAAGGGTGTTGGGCTGCAACACACACGAGGCCTTTACGACTCCTCGGTTAACCGTTGGAGTATCAAACGAAGTCCAAATGGCACGAAACTTGACAGGCGGTCTACTGGTAGTAAACCAAGGCCGCATGACAAGTCTCGGTCCAATCCGAAAAATTTTAACACCCGCACACGAAAAGAGGTAGAAAGGGGCACCGAGTGACATAGGAGCGCCGGATTGCAAAACGGACAACGGGAAAAATGCTCGGATGCATGAGATGAACATGTATGCGAATGAAATGCACATGATGACATGATATGACATGCATGACACGCAAGCAATGATAAGGCAACAACAACGAATAACTGGAGGACACCTGGCACATCGGTCTTGGGGCGTTACATTTATGCCACATATTATGATCCAATGATGTGTTGTCATCCTATGATGTTTTGAGTAGATATCATTTGTCTTTGGATTGATTGATGATCTAGATAGATATGAGTTGTATGTTTTATTTTGGTGTTGTCCTATTGTGTCCTTCGTGTCGCGCAAGCGTGAGGGATTCCCGCTGTAGGGTGTTGCAATACGTTCATGATTCACTTATAGTGGGTTGCTTGAGTGATAAAAGCATAAACCCGAGTAAGGGGGTTGTTGCGTATGGGATAAAGGGGACTTGATGCTTTAATGCTATGGTTGGGTTTTACCTTAATGATCTTTAGTAGTTGCAGATGCTTGCTAGACTTCCAATCAGAAGTGCATATGATCCAAGAAGAGAAAGTATGTTAGCGTATGCCTCTCCCTCATGTGAAATTGCAATGACGACTATCGGCCTTGTTAACAATTGCCTAGGACAATTCCGCACACCGACCCATCAGTATTCCACACTCGCTATTTATAATATTTAGTAATATATTCTAACTTTATGATAACAGCACCTACTTTTATATTTTAGCTCTTCGATATCATGCAAAGTTATCATCTTCATACCCACAACGTAGTTTTATTTCTCGTTTCTAGTTGGAAGCAAACGTTCAGTGTACGTAGAGTCGTATCAGTGGCAGAT
Source organism: Triticum monococcum (assembly GCA_034509565.1). NCBI lineage: Eukaryota > Viridiplantae > Streptophyta > Magnoliopsida > Poales > Poaceae > Triticum > Triticum monococcum. The sequence goes on from CM067847.1 coordinate 580,229,793, forward strand.
AGGGCTTGAGAGAATATTGATCTTACCTTTAGCTCCTTGTGGGTTCGACACTCCATACTTATCACTTCCACCTTTGGGAATTGCTACGATGATTCCCTGCACTTGGGGATTATCAATATCGCACACACCTTCATCTGGCTGCCCGTTTCTTTTGTGTTGCCTAATCATAAACAGTTTATCCGAGTGAACCGTGTGATGTGTATCACACACGCCTTTATCTGGCTGCCCGTTTCTTTTGTTCCTCCTCATCGCAAACAGTTAATTGAACTGAACCATATGCCCTTCATCGCACACGCAACTAAAACCTGAACCGTGTTTGATGCATCCGTCATCGCAAACGTTTTATACATTTCTGACGGTTTTCATACAGCACCGTTTGCGATTATGGCATCGCACACAGCTTCTCGAAGGGTCTCTCATCGAAGTGTCGCGTTAGCAGCATCCTGCAGTAGTGATGGACGAGAGGAAGAAGACGTGGGGAAAGAATATAAGTGAATATTCTATTTTACAGCTTAAGTTTGAGGGGTCTATTCTGCCGCAGCTAAAACCAACCTGTAAAAGAGCATATTCTGCGAATATCCTTTTATACGGGTCCGTTTTGTAGGGTCTGCCTCTGCGGCCGTCCGCGCCGACCTGCAAAATCATTTTTCCGCGAACTGCAAACGCGTTTTAAGGGTCGGCGGGATGCGGGGTCTGCTAGAGATGCTCTTACGTCATTGTATGGCAGAGAAGCCCCATTAATTATTCAACCTACTTTTCCTTTCAATCAAGGAGATTTAAAAGTATGAAATTTCTAAATATTATTGGAAACATGAACCATTTTTAAAATCATAAACAGGTTTTTGAAAATTATATTCACTTTTAGAAAAATGCGAACAAAATTAAAAGAATAACATCTTTTAAAATTCACAAACATTTTTTGGAAACACCAATTTTTTTTATAAAAACATGGCCATTATATGAATTTGTGAGCATTTTTTTCAAACAGGAATATGTGTTGAAAATTCATAACATTTTTCGAAAATGTTTATCTTTTATACGCGAACATTATTTTGAATTGTGAAAATTTCACTAAACCAAGAATATTTTTTAAATTTCGAGAATTTTTTAAAATGCCATTTTCTTTCCAAAAATCTCAAACAATTTTGAAAAGCAATAAATGTTTTTGAAAAAATGGGATACCTTTTTCAAGTTCTGAGTATTTTTCAAAATACCAACAAAATTTTGAATTCAGAAAATTTTCCAAAAATTGTTTTTTATATTTTTACGTTTTCTAGAATTTTGAATTTATGGATTAAATTCTGTAAGAAAAATAAACTTGCACGAAAAAAGGAGATAGAGAAAGTAGAATAAAAATAGAAGTAAAACACAGAAATAAAGAAAAATAGGCAAGCCCATAATTGGTTGTCCTGTGTGAAGCTCTGACTATTTGTTGCCCTGTGCAGAAAATAAGTGGGCTGACTTTGCTGGGCCACAGCGTGCGGCCCATGTACGAAATTCTGAAATAGTCTTTTTTTTCTAGCAGACGAACATAAGAATTTAGTACCATCTCGGATAAAAAAATCGGCGATGAACGGATGGAAAATTGGTGAAACAAATCTTGCTTTATTAGTAGGTAGGTATAGATTATGTAAAGATAAATATATATTCGCATAATGTGTGCAGCAGGAAAACAGTATAATTTAGAGCTCATTGACCAAGCAAGCACTTGGTTAACATTAGCAGCATTTAAAAAAAATACACATCGTGGCGTGCAACTTGACTGACTTTAGTTGGAGATAAACAATTTCTTGAGACGACTAGTAAGTGTGCACGTGCAACGCACGTCTCCATCGATGCACATACAATTCGGGTGAGTATAAATGGAATACAAATGATCCCTTCGTCCCACGGCGCATATTTCACCTCTTCACATAACTCCATTCTTTATGGAAGCGACAAACCATATGTATTTAACTTTCATATATAATCATTATTTCTTCTTATATCTTAAGCCACCTTCAATGTAAACCACTAAATCAGACATCGTCAAAGCATTAATAAATTGGACGCACAATTAACCTCGCAAAGATGCATTACCATGTATCACAAGCTATACATACAACTTGTGGTACCATGATTTTGTGTAAAAAGTAACCACAACAATCGTGAAGCTCCCCATGCACTACAATCCACGAGTCACCTCATGTCCTTATAAAGTAGTAAATATACATTAACAAAATGAAAATGAAAATGAAAATGAAAATAGAGCAACAGGAAGTAGCCTTCAACATGGTGAGACCTTGTACCTGATGCACAAACAGGAGAGATAAATCTAAAAGAAAAACTGTCAAACACAATAGACCGTAACAAACCAAGGGATAAATTTGGAAGTAGCCTCAAACATTTTTATCCATTGGAAATGGGACAGAATATTAAAGCCCAACAGCAGAAAAAAATGCTCTGAAATACTTATTATAGCATTTATATATAACAAAATTAATTCAATTCTTGCAGCGGTGCAGACTGCAATAGAGGCTACAAAAAAAGAAATATCAAGGGAACACTAATATAAGATTACATTTGCATCATAATATATGCTTAATTTTGACTTTGATTTATATGTGGCTTGTCAATGAAATATCATTTGGTATATTTATTATGTCGGTACATGATTCCCCTTCAACCGCACAAGAACAACAGAGGTTTATTATCTTGGATAGAAAAGTCGCACCAGGATCAAGTCTGCATCAAGTTTAGTCACATATGCAAAGAACTGGTTCTATACAAATATAATTTATAAACAATGTATGCTCTCCAAATGACATGTAATTCTAAAAAGGGAATCAAACATTCTAGAATGTATGTATTTTCTCCTAGCTCCGCACCGACACTTTCGACTTAAAAAGAATCATACCAATTGCCTACATATAGTATGACAGAACATAAATCTGTCGTAAAATGATACCATGATTCCAGCGAAAGCACAATGAATCTGTTAACAAACATTTTGATATGGTTTGAAAATTGTGCAATTGAATAACGATAATTTAATCATAAAGCCCACAAAAAATTCAAAAGTGAATTAACCTACAATATAGGTTTGGCCATCGCATTGTAGGTGATCCCCGTAACTCGAGCATGGTGGATTGGTGCAGACTCGCCCTTGAGCCAAAAAAACTGCATTCAGTTTCAGTAAGGTCGTACATGATTAATGGAGGATCAAATACTCACCTCTATACTTTTTTGGCATGACCAATAAGGAGGAAAATAACATTGCTATCGAGGATCAAGTATTAGCAATGTAAGCCGCAAAGTCCTGAAAGAGAAGAAGAATTCCGTGACCCCCACAAAATATATACTTATTCTCATAGATAATGAATTCGAATTTCTGCAACCTGCCAAATTGAACTATTTAATCATGTCACAATCAAAAAATGTGATGCTAGTCAACTAAAAGGATTAAATTCAGAATTGTGAGATTATGGTGCAAATAATAAGCAGTACATGACAACTGTCAAAGCAACATCCCAATAACTTGAAAGGAAACTGGAGATGTTAAAATCATGTGTGGACACCAATAACTTGAAAGGTTAAAATTATGAAATTGAACTATACATTCACAATCCGAGACATAGTAAATAATCTGCATTGGATAGTAGACCTCACATTAAAAGATGGGCGCACATCTGCAGAGTATGTTTACATTCAATACAAAGGCTCGTGGCTTTGTTTTGGCTGCATCTCTGCTAGCAAGTGCAGACCCAAGATCAAGTGTTATAGAAATAATTTTTCGTCTTATATCAGTGCACACCATATCCTTTGTCTCTCTAAGATCGCTGAAGCTATGGGGAGAAGGATTGAGCTCAAGGCCTGCAAAAGTTCCCTAGGGTAAGAAGTCAGATCGGATCAAGAAAGGATACGGTGGGGAGCACGGTTGGAGGAGATGGCCTCTATGGTGGGCATGCAGTCGGTGGAGATGACCTGTTCCGGCATCGATTAGGCAGAGCGAAGGATGGAGACGACGTCGAGATGCACCGGCTCACTGCGCATGTTGCATCTTCAGTCGTCACTCCCGCAAAGGCCGCTTGGAGATGTGCGCTCTTGGGGCACGGGGGAGCGGCAGCGTAGGCGTAGGTAGGAGGGGCGGGCGGTGTCACTTCGGCTGGCTGCGTCGCGAGGACGGCCGAGGCCGCGGGCAAGCGCCCCGATCCTTGGCAGCAACATTTGCGTCTTTCGCCTACCCTCGGAAGCGGACGCGGTGGCAGCGCCCGCGACCTCAGGTGGCTCGTGCGTCATCGGAAGTGGTGGCGGCACGTCGAATCGGAGGCCCTGCCAACTGCCGCGTATCCGGCAGCGCGTCAAATCGGAGGCTGCGGTACCTCCTCTGTCCCAGACGGCGGCGGCAAAGGATTGGGTAGTAGTGTGTCCTTGTTTTTTAGATGTGTAGCATGTCCTTGGGAAATGGCGGCTTTCTCTCGGACGCAAAAATCTGAGGGGTGTTTGTTTTCAGGGACTTTTTTGTGTAGGGACTAGAAAGTCCCTCTTAGAGACTTTTTTACCAAACGGGGGGGGGGGGGATTTTTTAGGGACTAAACTAGGCATTTGGGACTAAATGAAGAAGACTCTCAAGGAGAGTCTTTTTTGGGACTTTTCCAACAATGCCCCTCCATGCATTTAATGGCCCGCCACCCCATGGTGTTGTTTGATTGTTATTTTTCTATATACTAGGGCAACATGGTCATTTAATAACCTCTAGGAAGGGACTAGGGACTTTTTAGTCTTTGGAAACAAACAGGGAAGCATTTTTTAAAGACTAGAGACTTTTTAATTGGGACTAGAAAAAGTCCTAGGATTTATGAACCAAACAAAGCCTAAGTCTCTTGCGTATAATTCCTTGACGCAGCAATGACAGTTCGGCCATGTCGTCACTCATACCGGTGCCGGCGGGTCAACATCGCCAATGCCTATGCCTGCCTGACGAAGAGAACGGACATCGAGATCTAACGGCACGGCAAGGACTGACGATAGAAATGCTAATTGACCGCTGTGATTCTAGTCACCGGCAACGAGGTCAAGGGAGTCAGAGCGCGTGCAGTGATGGGGCTGAAATTTTCCAGAGATCTTTGGTGGGAGATCGAGCGAGCTAGGAGGAGGACAAGAACAGGCTCGGATCTCCTGCTAGAATCGAACGGGGAATCATCAGGCCGTCGCACAGCATGAACGAGAGCGAAAAGCCCTAGAATCGACCGGTAGGTGTCGCTCGCCGGATGTTGATACGGTCGGTACATTTACGACGACGTTGTCTATATTGTGGGTGAAAAATAAATTGTACAGCGAGGCGCGGTTTGTGGATCACGGTCACGACCGGTCGTCGTCCAGTGTGCGCGCCGCGTCAGTGGTCTATATGCACATGTGGAGCTGGACCACAGGTTTGTGAGGTTTGATTTAGGTTGTGTGTGGCGGTAACATGCCAACCTACCGAGCCCCGAATTAAATACCAACCGCTTTCTCGATTTTAATCGTGATGTTCGTGCCGTACGTCTAAAAATAACATCTGTCCGTCTCTTGTCTTTTTTTTCAAGAATCATAGGGTATTTATTCCAGAGTGATAGAGTTACAATCTTCAGCAACTAGCTTGCTAATGCATGGGGTGGGTGGCCCAACCAACAGGGTGTGATATCTCCACATCTACCAAAATTTGCTAAACAATTTATAACCCTATTCTGTTCTCGAAGAATTTTAACAGGAATAACTACCCTATCATTCAAAAACTTTTTGATCTCTGACACGAAGTGCCCATATGCCGACCTGTCCAACGAACCATCCCCAAGCATCTTAAGAGCCACCGTACAGTCAGACTGAATTACGATAGTGGCTTGAGAATGCTCTATCGCGAGCTTCAGCCCTTTCAACATGGCTTGCAGTTCTACCTCAAGAGCTTCATTGCAGTGGAACAATTTGCGGTGGGATGCAAAGATAACAGCCCCGGTCATGTCTCAAAGAATCATACCAGAGCCCGCTGACCCGTCCATAGGGTCGAAAGAGCCATCTACTCACAACGCCACCTGATGCACCAATGGAGGAAGCCATGGCTTACAAGGTGCATGTATCACAGATGGGGGCCTTTGTGTGAGCTCATGAACCAACGGCGCTTTCCCTTTAATAATCTCCTCAACACTAAGCGAGATTTGTTGGAAGGTATTATAGTAGCTCAACAAGAACGAGCAGGAGACCTCGAGAGGAGGGATGGATTTACCATGAGTGAGCTCATTCTACGGATACCATATACGCCATAGCACCATAATGATTCTGCTCCGGATTTGCTCGTTTGACACAGCTAGGAGATGGAGCAGCCATTCCGAGCCCGTGCATGGGATATTTGTTCTGGGAGGAAGTGGCCAGACTAGCCGCATGGAGTCCTAGAGCATGCCAGCATTCTTTCACACGAGTAACGCATGGAGCGAGGACTCCTCCTCCCTCTGACAGAGACTGCAGCAAGCGGATGTACCAATGTGTCGACGAAACTTCTCCGCATTTGTAGGAAGTGATCCCGAAATGACCTGCCATGCAAAGTGCCTCATCTTGGGGGGGGGGGGGCATCCGCAGACCAGACAAGCTTCCACAATGGTCGATCAACTGTTGGGGCTGAACTCGACGCACCCGGACTGAGATGATCTCTCATTGAAGTCATTGCAAAATGGTAGGCACTCTTGACAGTAAACTGACCCGATCTGTCCCAAGGCCAAGACACAAAATCCTCCTATTGGTGCGGAGAAGTGTGAATCTTCTGTATTGCTTCTACATCAGACTGACAGAAGAACTGTTGTAGCAAGTTTAACTTCCAGTTGCCGCGATCAACAAGGAAATCCTGAACTCTATTGAGGCGACAATTTCCCCTTGGCAAGATAGGGGTAAATGGGGGGCCCTAGGGATCCACAGATCCCTCCACATTCTGATGCTAGCACCATTGCCTACTCGCCAGAGTAATCCTTTTTTCACCAATTCTAATCCATGCTCGATGCCCTTCCACGCCGCCGAGGAGTTGGACAGAAAAACTGTATCTACCAAGTTCCCATTAGGGTAATACTTGGCTCGGAGTAGTCTGGCACATAACGATTCCGGATTGGTGAGCAGCCTCCAGGCTTGTTTGGCCAACAGAGCCTGATTGTAAGCTCGCATATCCCTAAAACCAATACCTCCCTGAGATTTAGGGAGAGTCAAACGCTCCCATGCAACCCATGCCATCTTTTTCTTTCCGTTTTCCACCCCCACCAGTATTGTCTCCTCATATTTGTCAAATCATCACATACCAACATGGGAAGCTTGAATATACTCATAACATAAACTGGGATGGCTTGGGCAACAGCTTTCATAAGCACCTCCTTACTTGCAAAAGACGAGTATCGTTCACTCCAATCCACCAAGCACTTACTCAATCTAGACTACAGGGACTCAAAACGTCCCTTATGCATACGCCCCTCTAGAACCGGGAGGCCCAAATATTTTGGTTCAAACTCTTGCTGTGTAACATTCAGAATGTGTTTCACTTCCTCTACAACTTGAATTGGACAACTGTCAGCAAACAGGATGGAGCACTTCGATGGGTTAATAATTTGACTCGTAGCTGAAGCATAAGTACTAAACACATCCTTGACAATCATCGCCGAATCCGTAGTAGCACAGAAGAACAAAAGGGAATCATCTACAAACAATAAGTGTGGTATAGCAGGAGCTCTCCTACAAATTTTGATAGCCTCAAGCCCTCTTTGTTGGACCGCCTCATGTAATAGAGAAGACAGGGAGTCAACCACAAAGAGGAATAGGAAGGGTGATATAGGGTCACCTTGACGTAAACCACACGAAGGAGAGAACTGTTCCAGTAACCGGCCATTAAACTTGACCGAATACTTGACCGATCTGACACATTTCATGACTAGATCAAACCAACGTGGGGCAAAGCCCCACTTCAAAAGAGCACGCTCTAAATAGTCCCAGTCAACACGGTCATAAGCCTTCGAAAGATCCAGCTTATAAGCACAAAAATCATTACTTCTGGCAAAATATTGGATATGATGGGTACACTCAAAAGCAATTATCGAATTATCTGAGATTAAGCGCCTTGGGATGAACGCGCTTTGATTTTCCGAAATGAGATCCGTAAGCCACGGTCTGAGCCTATCCACCAGGAATTTAGAAACTATCTTGTATATCACATTGCACAGAGAAATAGGACGGAAATCATTCAACATCACCTGGTGTTGAATTTTGGGAATCAGTACAATACAAGTATCATTGACCCCTTCTGGCATATGGCCTATGACAAAAAACAATCGGACAGCAGCTATAATTTCCTCCTTCAGACAACCCTAGTTCCTCTGATAAAACCGAGACGGGAACCCAATCGGACCCGGCGCCTTTAGGGGTCCGATTTGGAACAAGGCATTTGATATTTCAGCATGAGAGAAAGGCGCGAGAAGACGTTCATTCATTGATGTCTACTACACAACCTTCTTCTTGTAGACGTTGTTGGGCCTCCAAGTGCAGAGGTTTGTAGGACACTAGCAAATTTCCCTCAAGTGGATGACCAAAGGTTTATCAATCCGTGGGAGGCGTAGGATGAAGATGGTCTCTCTCAAACAACCTTGCAACCAAATAACAAAGAGTCTCTTGTGTCCCCAACACACCCAATACAATGGTAAATTATATAGGTGCACTAGTCCGGCGAAGAGATGGTGATACAAGTGCAATATGGATGGTAGATATAGGTTTTCGTAATCTGAAAATATAAAAACAGCAAGGTAACTAATGATAAAAGTAAGCGAAAATGGTATTGCAATGCGTTTGAAACAAGGCCTAGGGTCATACTTTCACTAGTGCAAGTTCTCTCAACAATAATAACATAATTGGATCATATAACTATCCCTCAGCATGCAACAAAGAGTCACTCCAAAGTCATTAATAGCGGAGAATAAATGAAGAGATTATGGTAGGGTATGAAACCACCTCAAAGTTATCATTTCTGATCGATCTATTCAAGAGTCCGTAGTAAAATAACACGAAGCTATTATTTCCGTTCAATCTATCATAGAGTTCGTACTAGAATAACACCTTAAGACACAAATCAACCAAAATCCTAATGTCACCTAGATACTCCAATGTCACCTCAATTATCCGTGGGTATGATTATACGATATGCATCACACAATCTCATATTCATCTATTCAACCAACACAAAGAACTTCAAGGAGTGCCCCAAAGTTTCTACCGGAGAGTAAAGATGAAAACGTGTGCCAACCCCTATGCATAAGTTCACGAGGTCAGGGAACTCGCAAGTTGATCACCAAAACATACATCAAGTGGATCACATGATATCCCATTGTCACCACAGATAAGCACGTGCAAGACATACATCAAGTGTTCTCAAATCCTTAAAGACTCAATCTGATAAGATAACTTCAAAGGGAAAACTCAATCCATTACAAGAGAGTAGAGGGGGAGAAACATCATAAGATCCAACTATAATAGCAAAGCTCGCGATACATCAAGATCGTACCATCTCAAGAACATGATAAAGAGAGATCAAACACATAGCTACTGGTACATACCCTCAGCCCCGAGGGAGAAATACTCCCTCCTCGTCATGGAGAGCATCGGGATGATGAAGATGGCCACCGGAGAGGGATTCCCCCCTCCGGCAGGGTGCTGGAACGGGTCTAGATTGGTTTTCAGTGGCTACGGAGGCTTCTGGCGGCGGAACTCCTGATCTATTCTGCTCCCCGATGTTTCTAGGGTATATGGATATATATAGGCGAAAGATGTCGGTCAGGGAAGTCACGAGGGGCCCATGAGGGTGGGGGCACGCCTAGGGGGGCAGGCGTGCCTCCCTGCCTCGTGGCCACCTCGAAGCTTCCCTAACGTAAACTCCAAGTCTCCTGGATTGCTTCCGTTCCAAAAATAACTCTCCCAAAGGTTTCATTCTGTTTGGACTCCGTTTGATATTCCTTTTCTTTGAAACACTAAAATAGGGAAAAACAGAAACTGGCACTGAGCTCTGGGTTAATAGGTTAGTCCCAAAAATAATATAAAAGTGCATAATAAAGCCCATAAACATCCAAAACAGATAATATAATAGCACGGAACAATAAAAATTATAGATACGTTGGAGACGTATCAGCATCCCCAAGCTTAATTCCTGGTCGTCCTCGAGTAGGTAAATGATAAAAACAGAATTTTTGATGTGGAATGCTACCTAACATACTTATCCAAGTAATTCTCTTTATTGTGGCATGAATATTCAGATCCATAAGATTCAAGACAAAAGTTTAATATTGACATGAAAATAATAATACTTCAAGCATACTAACAAAGTAATCATGTCTTCTCAAAATAACATGGCCAAAGAATGTTATCCCTACAAAATCATATAGTCTGGCTATGCTCTATCTTCATCACACAAAATATTTAAATCATGCACAACCCCGATGACAAGCCAAGCAATTGTTTCATACTTTTGATGTTCTCAAACTTTTTCAATCTTCACGCAATACATGAGCGTGAGCCATGGACATAGCACTATGGTGGAATAGAATGGTGGTTGTGGAGAAGACAAAAAGGAGAAGATAGTCTCACATCAACTAGGCGCATCAATGGGCTATGGAGATGCCCATTAATAGATATCAATGTGAGTGAGTAAGGATTGCCATGCAACGGATGCACTAGAGCTATAAGTATATGAAAGATCAACAAAAGAAACTAAGTGGGTGTGCATCCAACTTGCTTGCTCAAGAATACCTAGGCATTTTGAGGAAGCCCATCATTGGAATATACAAGCCAAGTTCTATAATGAAAAATTCCCACTAGTATATGAAAGTGATATAATAGGAGACTCTCTATCATGAAGATCATGGTGCTACTTTGAAGCACAAGTGTGCAAAAGGATAGTAGTATTGTCCCTTCTCTCTTTTTCTCTCTTTTTTCGGGGGCCTTCTCTTTTTTTTTGGCCTTTCTCTTTTCGTCCGTAGTCTCATCCCGACTTGTGGGGGAATCATAGTCTCCATCATCCTTTCCTCACTGGGACAATGCTCTAATAATGATGATCATCACACTTTTATTTACTTACAACTCAAGAATTACAACTCGATACTTAGAACAAAATATGACTCTATATGAATGCCTCCGGCGGTGTACCGGGATATGCAATGACTCATGAGTGACATGTATGAAAGAATTATGAACGGTGGCTTTGCCACAAATACGATGCCAACTACATGATCATGCAAAGCAATATGACAATGATGGAGCGTGTCATAATAATGGAACGGTGGAAAGTTGCATGGCAATATATCTCGGAGTGGCTATGGAAATGCCATAATAGGTAGGTATGGTGGCTGTTTTGAGGAAGGTATATGGTGGGTTTATGGTACCGGCGAAAGTTGCGCGGTACTAGAGAGGCTAGCAATGGTGGAAGGGTGAGAGTGCGTATAATCCATGGACTCAACATTAGTCATAAAGAACTCACATACTTATTGCAAAAATTTATTAGTTATCGAATTACTACGCGCATGCTCCTAGGGGGATAGATTGGTAGGAAAAGACCATCGCTCGTCCCCGACCGCCACTCATAAGGAAGGCAATCAATAAATAAATCATGCTCCGACTTCATCACATAACGGTTCACCATACATGCATGCTACGGGAATCACAAACTTCAACACAAGTATTCCTCAAATTCACAACTACTTAGCTAGCATGACTCTAATATCACCATCTCCATATCTCAAAACAATCATCAAGTATCAAACTTCTCTCAGTATTCAATGCACTTATATGAAGGTTTTTATAATGCCATGTTGTTATAAAGAACTCTCAAAATAATATAAGTGAAGGATGAGAGATCAATTATTTCTATAAAATAAAACCACTGCCATGCTCTAAAAGATATAAGTGAAGCACTAGAGCAAATGACAAACTACTCCAAAAGATATAAGTGAAGATCAATGAGTAGTCGAATAATTATGCAACCATGTGAAGACTCTCTAACATTTGATAATTTCAGATCTTGGTATTTTATTCAAACAGCATGCAAAAAAAAATATAATGATGCTCCAAGCAAAACACATATCATGTGGCGAATAAAAATATAGCTCCAAGTAAAGTTACCGATGAACGAAGACGAAAGAGGGGATGCCTTCCGGGGCATCCCCAAGCTTAGGCTCTTTGTTGTCCTTGAATATTACCTTGGGGTTCCTTGGGCATCCCCAAGCTTAGGCTCTTGCCACTCCTTATTCTGTAGTCCATCGAATCTTTACCCAAAACTTGAAAACTTCACAACACAAAACTTAACAGAAAACTCGTAAGCTCTGTTAGTATAAGAAAATAAATCACCACTTAGGTACTGTTGTGAACTCATTCTAAATTCATATTGGTGTAATATATACTGTATTATAACTTATCTATGGTTCATACCCTCCTATAATACTCATAGATTCATCAAAATAAGCAAACAACACAATGAAAACAGAATCTGTCAAAAACAGAACAATATGTAGTAATCTGTAACTCTTGAATATTTATGTAACTTCAAAACTCCTGAGAAATTAGGAAGTCCTAGGAAATTTGTATAATGATCTACTGCAGTTGGAATTGGTATTTTATCGCTCTCTAGTAAAAAAATGAAAATTATTTTCGTGAGCGCATACTTTCTGTTTTTATCAGCAAGATCAAACAACAATCACCCAAGAAGATCCTAAAGGCTTTACTTGGCACAAACACTAATAAAAAGCATAAAACCATATCTAAACATAGGCTAGATAAATTATTTATTACTAAACATGAAAAAAAAGCAAGGAACACAAATAAAAAATTGGGTTGCCTCCCAACAAGCGCTAACGTCTAACGCCCCTAGCTAGGCATGATGATTTCAATGATGCTCACATAAAAGATAAGAATTGAAACATAAAGAGAGCATCATGAAGAATATGCCTAGCACATTTAAGTCTAACCCACTTCCTATGCACAGGGATTTTGCGAGCAAACAACTTATGGGAACAAGAGTCAACTTGCATAGGAAGGTAGAACAAGCATAGCTTCAAGATTTTCAACACATAGAGAGGAAACTTGATATTATTGCAATTCCTACAAGCATATGTTCCTCCCTCATAACAATGTTTAGTAGCATCATGAATGAATTCAACAATATAACTGGCACCTAAAGCATTCTTTTCATGATCTGCAAGCATAGAAAATTTACTATTCTCTACATAAGCAAACTTATTCTCAATCGGAATAGTGGGAGTATCATAAGAGACTCGAATACTATAAATTGTTTCCACATTAAAAGAGTAATGTTCAGAAAAAGGGTAATCATAATCATGACAAGTTTGATAAATATAATCATCACTACTTTTTATAGCATATGTATCATCACAATAATTATCATAAGTAGCAACTTTGTTCTCATCATAATCGATTGAAACCTCTTCCAAGATAGTGGAATCATCACTAAATAAAGTCATGACCTCTCCAAATCCACTTTCATCAATATAATCATCATAAGTAGGAGGCATGCTATCATCATTATAAATTTGCATATCAAAACTTGGGAGACTAAAAATATCATCTTCATTAAACGTAGCATCCCCAAGCTTGGGACAAACATTAATTGCAGCAAATATATTCTCAAAAACATCATCTTCATCAAACATAGAATCCCCAAGCTTGGGACTTTTCATATCATAAGCATAATCACTCTCATTATTAATAGTATGGATAGCACCAATAGTATAGCAATTATCATCATCACAATGAGAAATAGGAGCAACATCATTTGGGAGAGATACCTTTCTACCTTTACTTCTCCGTCTTTTCTTTTTCTTCTTCACATCATGTGTGGGTTCAATCCTCTTTTTGGAGCTCCTTATTAATGAGATTGGTTGAATATAAGGCTCCTCCTCGTTACCTGATTCATCATAAGAAATAATAGGAGAATATTGGGAAGTCTCTTCCCTTTCATTAGTATTCTCTTCATCTTATATATTTTTTATTTTCTTTATGTAATTGGCAATATAAGGATTTTCAATGCAATTCACCGCACAATACATGTAAATATATTCTAGATCAATATCGAGGAATTTCTCAAGGTTATATTCTGGAATATGCTTAGTTTGACGTTTCATTTCTTCATAACCCAAAAGCAAACTAAGTTCATTCTGATGTGTAAGGGAAATCAAGTCATCAAAATTTTTGGACACGATTCGATCATGAAACAATTTGCATTTGATATTTAAATGACCATGTTCATTGCAAAGTTCACAAGTATGGCTAAGATATTTTAAATTTTCAGCACTAACATCTAGCCTCTCTTGCAACCATTTAGTTTCCAAATACTTATTCCTCTTGCAAAATCTATATTCCCTGTTTGGTATGTACTTGCAAACTCTATGCACTCCACAAAAACTGACATGCTTATAAGATATATTTTCATCATAACTAGTGCAATCATCATTAGTACTATGGATATTGTCGGTGTCAAAACCGGCGGATCTCGGGTAGGGGGTCCCGAACTGTGCGTCTAGGCTGGATGGTAACAGGAGACAAGGGCCACGAAGTTTTACCCAGGTTCGGGCCCTCTCGATGGAGGTAAAACCCTACGTCCTGCTTGATTAATATTGATGATATGGGTAGTACAAGAGTAGATCTACCACGAGGTCAAGGAGGCTAAACCCTAGAAGCTAGCCTATGGTATGATTGTTGGTGTGTATGTTGTCTACGGACTAAAACCCTCCGGTTTATATAGACACCAGATAGGGTTAGGGTTACATAGAGTCGGTTACAATGGTAGGAGATCTGAATATCCGTATCGCCAAGCTTGCCTTCCACGCCAAGGAAAGTCCCCTCCGGACACGGGACGAAGTCTTCAATCTTGTATCTTCATAGCCCTGGAGTCCGGCTGAAGGTATAATCCGGCCATCCGGACACCCCCTAATCCAGGACTCCCTCAGTAGCCCCCGAACCAGGCTTCAATGACGATGAGTCCGGCGCGCAGATTGTCTTCGGCATTGCAAGGCGGGTTCTCCTCCAAATTCCATGTACCTGTTGAATAAAGTCCGATTTCTTGTATATGTTGCGCTCCTTGGCTTCTGCGCCCAATAATGGCCGCTCCCCATGTGTCAAACGAATATGAAAGGTCCGAGTGTTTTTACATTCACACCCCTAGCCGCGTAAACAAGCTGACCTATTTAAGGAGACGAGGATTTAGATCCAAACCACACCTTCCCCCTTCGCGAGTGTTCATGAGAGCGCATTCGACAAAGATCCATTCCACCATGGCCAGTCGTCGCGACTCCTCCTCCCGCCCTTCCAGCCCTAAGCATGGATATTGGGAAAGATGCTCCATCCCGCATAGCGAGCTAGTGACGCTCCAGACCAAGGGATTTCTCCCCCCGGCCTATATGATCCCGGTTCGAGCCGGTCTCGCTGTCTATAACGGCGGAGAGCAAGAGGAGAGCGCCACTAATCCCTCCAAAGGAGAGCGGGTGTGCCTCGTCCCTTATTTAATAAGGGGGCTCGGATTTCCAATCCATCCATTTCTCCGGGGGCTGCTGGAGTTCTACGGCCTCCAGCTACATCATCTCACGCCTACCTCAGTATTGCATATCGCGGGCTTTGTAGCCCTCTGCGAGCTGTTCTTGGGTGTTGAAGCTCATTTTGGACTGTGGAGGGAGCTATTTTGCCTCGTGCCCCGTTCCAAGAAGGGGTCTATGTATCAAGTGGAAGTCTGGCGCATCGCCGGGACCGGCTATCTGTCCGGAACCCCAAAGAAGGCGTCCGAAGACTGGCCCTCGGAATGGTTTTACATAGAAGACGTCCCGCTGCCGGATCCTGTCCGGATCGGCCTCCCTGAATTCAACAATGCTCCCTTAAAGAAGCGCCTAAGCTGGCGCCCACGAAGTCCTCAGAGGGAAAGTGACAGGGACGTGGTTTACCTGATGGGCCGAATAATATTGTTAGCTCATTCCGGACTAACCATGATCGGGGTCATGGCCGCATGCATCATGCGAGGGGTGCAGCCGCTACAGTATAGAGGCCACCCCATGTGGGATTTCAACGGGGAGGACGACACCACCCGCTACGGCCGTAAGGGGCCGGATTCGGCTGTGGCTCTAGTAAAGACCTTGTCCGCTTTGTACAAGGGAGAAGAGGAGGATTTTCTCCGTGTTGACCCAAAGGGTGGATTTTCCATGTACAATCCTCCAAGCTGGTGAGTGGTCACATCTTGCCCATCTGTTTCATATCCCCATTGTTAAATATTCAATCTTAGTGATTTCGACGCAGGAACTGTGCCAGGCTGTCAAAGAAATAAACAGCCCTCCTCCACAACCCGAGGACCCAGGATGGTCCCTCGACCCGGACTTGCAAGAGGATCCGGAGCTTTCGGTGGATCTGATTGATGGAGTATTCCATCAATTGAGCAAGGACGACGCCCTGGTGGCCATTACGGTTGATTATCCGGGGCTAATCCCGGCCTCCCAGAAACGGGAGGCCAAACCTGCGGCGACAAGCCAACGAGGGGCCGCAGGGCCCCGTGGGTAGAAAAGAGGTGCAGTCCGGACCGAGGCGTCTGCGCAAAGGTATGGCACATCCCCTTATCCCAGGTGTTGTACCTTCAAGGCATATTAACACTTATGCTCTCTTTAGGACAAAGAGACCTCGCCGAACTATATTCGGAGAGACCGCCAATCGCGCCTCCACCAGCTAGACTCCAAAGCCTGGCCCGGAAGCAGGGCCGAACACAAGGCGCACACCAAACGCTCCTCCGACGGCGGATGTGGACAGGTTGTCCGCCACCAACTCTGAGGTGGAGAGTGCCATGAACCACAGGCGTCGCCGGACAATTCTTCGCGATGCTTGTTTCTCCCAAGAGGCGTTAGATTCCTTTAAGTCGGGAGATGCGTACCTCCGTGCCGCTCAAAATGGTCTAGCCAGAGCCACGGAGCAATATGTAAAAGACATACGGGTAAGAAAATTTTGGTAATTATATATATACCAATAGCCCCCGAGACTTGAAATAGTTAAAATAACTGATTTAAGGATCATTTGTTATGCAGGTTCATACAGAAAAGTATTCCCTACTGTCCAAGGAGCTGGAAGAGTGCAAAGCCCAACTTGAGGCCGCACTAGCCGCGGCAGGGGAGCCTAAGGAGACCCCCTCTGGTAATATATACTTCGAAAGATAAGTATTTTACGAAGCACGGCTTTGGTGCAAATCTGACAAATGAAATTGCAGATGGCGCAGGATTGGATCTGGAAAGGCAACACCTCCTACGCCAGCTAAGGCTGGTGAGAGGGTGTTGTTAAAGGTGATGGGGGAGAAGAACGATCTCCGAGATGCCAACACCAAGCTGGGCGTCGAGCTGAAAGATGTTAATGCCCAGCTGTCAGACTCCGTGAAGGAGAATCAGCGGCTTCGGCGTGGCATATTTAGTAAGTGCTTGAACGAACCTTTTGAAAGAAAGTTCGGCGGGGAAGTCGACTAACAGAGCAATGTCTGTAGGTGTGCTGACAGGTCGTCCTGCGTAGGAGATGCCCGGTTCTACGGGTGACCTTCTTCCCGAGCTCTCGCAACTGCTCGATCGAGTTCGGCAGGCGATGCGAGGCGTCGCCCAGGCCCTGTGGCCATCCGTATCCATGCCCGAAGGTCTTGGAGATCTTGCGGAGAAGCTAAAGGGAGCACGGTGGCGCTTCCGATTGTGGAAGATATCAGCCTGCCGTCAAGGCACTAGGGAGGCCTGGGCCATGGTGAAGATGCGGTACGCAAAGGCTAACCCCAACCATATGGCCGAGGTCGGTCCTATAGGGCCCGATGGGAAGGAGATACCTGTAAGCTTAGTATACGGCCAAGTAGAGTTGGCCGCAAAGTATTCCCAGCAGGACTGTAAATTAGACAGCCTATTAGATGGTATTGAAGAGGAATACAATCAGTCAAAATGACTATGTAATTTAATTGACATTTATAATGCCTTCTAGCCGGATTGTAGATCATTTTTCATGGCCGACGTTTTCGCTTCAGCCTCGGGACCTGATGGTCCGGAGTGTGTCCGAATTCCCATGCAGTTATATAGGAACCGGGGAATGCATGGAGACCAGGCGTAGGGGTCATTAGTGCGTGAACAGACAAGTGCCCGACTAGTTATGTTATATTACATGGTTAGTAAGAAACATCTTCCAGGGAGAATAGTTCCGTTAGGGGTTCCTTTCCCTGGGAGGCATGCCCTAAGGTGCATGTCCATGCTGCGAAAAGAAACGCAGGAAAAACATCTGGGGGCGTATAGATAAAAATAAAAAAGATCATCTTTAGTTCACCGACCGAATATTCCCTTAAGAACGCTAGCTTTCGGCTTCACCCAGCCTGAGGTACACGTCCGGCTGACCCGGCAGTAACAATCGCAGAGGTGCTCCCTTTACCACCTAGCCGAACAATCGGGAACGTAGGGGTAAGCACAGGAGCCAGAAGAAGAGAAATGTAAGACAGAAAATATTTAAAAAATGGACAAAGGAAGGAGACGAACATAGAGTCCGGTGCTAGGCATAGAATCTTCGGAGACGGGCTACGTTCCATGGGTTCAGCTCGAGTCGGTTATCCGATGCATCTCGCAGGCGGTACGCTCCACTGGTCAGGACTTGGTCAATTATGAAGGGACCTTCCCACTTGGGCTTGAGTTTGTCCTTTTTCTTGTTCGGTAGTCGTAGAACTAATTCGCCAGCGTTGTAATTTTTGGCCCGTACTTCTCTGCTTTGGTATCTTCGAGCCTGCTGTTGATAAAATGCGGAACGGGCTTTTGCCACGTCGCGCTCCTCCTCCAATGCGTCTAAGCTATCCTGCCGATCGAGCTTGGCTTCTCTTTCTTCGTACATGCGCACTCGAGGTGAGTCATGAATTATGTCGCAGGGCAAAACTGCCTCCGCGCCGTACACCATAAAGAATGGTGTGTATCCGGTGGTGCGGTTCGGCATGGTCCGCAGCCCCAAGAGTACGGAGTCGAGCTCCTCTACCCAGTGCGTGTTAGATTCCTTGAGGGACCACACTAATCTGGGTTTAATGCCGCTCATGATAAGACCATTTGCACGTTCGACCTGGCCGTTAGTTTGTGGGTGATAGATGGAAGCATAATCGAGCTTGATGACCATGTTTTTGCACCAGAGTTTTACCTCGTCGGTCGTGAAGTTCGTGCCGTTATCAGTGATGATGCTGTGGGGAACGCCGTAACGGTGTACGACCCCGGATATAAATTCTATCACCGGTCTGGATTCGGCCGTCTTAACAGGCTTGGCTTCTATCCATTTGGTGAATTTATCCACCATGACCAGTAAGTATTTTTGCTTGTGGGTTCCGCCTTTAAGGGGTCCAACCATGTCAAGCCCCCAGACCACGAAGGGCCAAGTAATGGGGATAGTTTGGAGGGAGGTGGGTGGCATATGGCTTTGGTTTGCAAAGAGCTGGCAACCTGTGCATTGTTGGACTAAGTCCTGACCGTCTGCCCGGGCCGTCGGCCAATAAAAGCCTGTACGGAAGGCCTTGCTTACAAGGGACCGAGCTGCAGCGTGATGACCTCCCAGTCCGGCATGAATTTCAGCCAGGAGGTTCCGCCCCTCCTCTTCGGAGATGTACCTTTGAAGGACTCCGGTAGTGCTTTTCTTATAAAGCTCTCCCTCGTGGACTCTGTAAGCTTTGGATCGCCGCACTATGCAGCGTGCCTCATTTTGGTCCTCGGGGAGTTCCTGCCTAGTGAGGTAGGCGAGGAATGGTTCTGTCCACGGGGCGATGACGACCATTATTACATGGGCTGAAGGTGTTATTTCATTGGCAGAGCCTCCGATTGTGTCAGAATGTTCGGTGTCGGGCAGTGCGGTTGGGTTCGGGGTGTTTTTGTTCGGCTCCCCTTCCCATACTACGGATGGCTTGAACAGCCTTTCCAAGAAGATGTTGGGGGGGGGGGACTACATCGCGTTTTGCGCCGATGCGTGCCAGGACATCTGCTGCCTCATTATTTTCCTGGGCTATATGGTGAAATTCAAGCCCCTCGAACCGAGCTGACATTTTTAGGACGGCGTTGCGGTAAGCTGCCATTTTTGGATCCTTGGCATCGAAGTCTCCATTTATTTGGGATATTGCGAGGTTCGAGTCCCCGCGCACTTCTAGGCATTGAATGCCCATGGATACTGCCATCTGGAGACCATGTAAAAGGGCCTCATATTCGGCTGCATTGTTGGAGTCCGTGTACATAATCTGGAGTACGTATTAAACTGTGTCTCCTGTGGGGGACGTCAAAACGACGCCAGCCCCCAGTCCGGCCAACATCTTGGAGCCGTCGAAATGCATGATCCAATTTGAATATGTGCCGTACTCTTTAGGGAGTTCGGCCTCCGTCCATTCTGCGACGAAGTCGGCCAAGACTTGCGACTTGATGGCTCGCCGTGGCTTATAAGTTATGTCGAACGGGAGGAGCTCAATGGCCCATTTTGCAATCCGGCCCGTTGCGTCACAGTTGTTTATAATATTGTTAAGTGGTACTTCCGAGGCTACTGTTATTGAACACTCTTGAAAGTAGTGTCATAGCTTCCGGGATGCCATGAATACCGCGTACGCGATCTTTTGATAATGCGGGTACCGTGATTTTCAAGGAGTGAGGACAGTGGACACATAATAGACCGGCTTTTGAAGGGGGGATCTGTGTCCGTCCGCTTCTCGTTCGACGACGAGCACTGTGCTTACAACCTGATGTGTTGCTGCAATGTATAATAGCATTGGTTCGCCAATATTTGGCGCGGCCAGGACTGGGTTTGTTGCCAGTATGGCTTTTATTTCCTTGAGTCCGGCCATGGCTGCATCCGTCCATTCGAAGTGTTCGGTGCGCCGAAGGAGGCGGTAAAGGGGTAGGGCCTTTTCTCCCAAGCGGGAGATAAAGCGGCTTAGAGCCGCCACGCATCCGGTTAACTTTTGTATTTGTTTGAGGTCCTTTGGGATATCCAGTTGCGACAGAGCTCAGATCTTGGCTAGATTTGCTTCGATTCCTCTACCGGATACAATGAAGCCCAAGAGCTTTCCGGCTGGAACGCCGAAAACGCATTTTTCCGGATTGAGCTTGATGTCGTATGTTCGGAGGTTATCAAATGTGAGCCTCAAGTCGTCTACTAGAGATTCGACATGTCTTGTTTTGACGACCACATCATCTACATATGCCTCCACTGTTTTGCCGATCTGGCTTGCCAGACATGTCTGAATCATGCGCTGATATGTTGCGCCGGCGTTTTTGAGCCCGAAGGGCATTGTGTTGAAGCAGAATGGGTCGTATGGTGTGATAAATGCTGTTGCGGATTGGTCTGATTCTGCCATCTTGATTTGATGGTAGCCGGAATATGCATCGAGGAAACACAACGAATCGTGTCCTGCGGTAGCGTCGATAATTTGATCGATGCGGGGGAGGGGGAAGGGATCCTTTGGGCAAGCCTTGTTAAGGTCTTTAAAATCAACGCACAGGCGCTAGGATTTGTCCTTCTTTGGTACCATCACCAGGTTTGCTAGCCAGTCCGAATGTTTTATGTCTCTGATGAATCCGGCCTCCAATAGCTTTGCTAGCTCCTCTCCCATAGCCTGTCTCTTAGGTTCGGAAAAACGCCGAAGAGCCTGTTTGACAGGTTTGAATCCTGTTTGGATATTTAAGCTATGCTCGGCCAGCCTGCGTGGGATTCCTGGCATGTCTGAAGGGTGCCAGGCGAAAATGTCCCAGTTTTCTTGTAGGAACTCTCACAGTGCGCGTCTACATCAGGGTTTAATTGTGCCCCGATGGAAGCTGTTTTATTTGGGTCCATTGGATGGACTTGGAATTTGATTGTTTCGTCTGCCGGTTTAAAGGAGGTGGACTTGGATCTTTTGTCGAGTACCACATCATCCCTATTCACCGTAGAGCGTAGCACAGTCAGTTCCTCAGCCGCTAGGGCTTCGGATAGTGCCTCGAGGGCCAGTGCGGCTATCTTGTTTTCGGCGCGGAGTGCTATGTCCAGATCACTAGCGAGAGTGATGATCCCGTTAGGCCCGGGCATTTTGAGCTTCATGTACCCATAATGGGGTATTGCTTGGAAGATTGTAAACGCTTCTCGCCCTAGCAGAGCGTGATAACCGCTGCTGAACGGAGCCACATGGAACGTGGTCTCTTCGGACCTGTAATTATCCGGCGTGCCGAACACCACATCTAGTGTGATTTTTCCTGTACAGCGCGCTTCTCGACTGGGGATTATTCCTCTAAAGGTTGTGCTGCTTCGCTCAATGCAGTTCCAGTCTATTTCCATTTTTGAAGGGTTTCCTCGTAAATGAGGTTCAATCCGCTGCCGTCGTCCATGAGTACCTTGGTAAGATGAAAGTCGTCCACTATTGGGCTGAGGACCAATGCGGCTGGTGCTCGGGCTGTTCGGAATTTAGGTTCATCACTGGCGTTAAAGGTAATAGCCGTGTCACTCCATGGGTTTATTGTTGCTACTTGGTAGACTTCGGCAAGGCTACGGAGTGTCCTTTTTCGCATATTATTTGATGCGAAAGTCTCGAAGACTGTTAATACCGTATGGGTGTCTCTGGGGTGGCTTTCTGTGGCCTCCGGAATTAGGAGGTTTTTGCCAATTTTGGCCACCTGCCAGAGTATCCAATGTGCTCTAAGGTTGTGAGTTGGTGTGGCGTCCTCTGTACTGTGAATTTTACACGGTCCGTTAAGCCATCCTTCCAGTATGGTTCCATGCCCTATAGAGGGTTTTTGCTTTTTGGTATTTGACCTGGGTGTCTGGTTATGATGCACCCTTTTATTTCGGACTGGGTTTGTATTTAGGGCCGGATTGTCCCAAAATTTTATTTTGGTTTTCCAGGCGCTTTCCATCGCACAATACTTTCGTACAATGGACGCCAAGTCAGCGAAGTGTGTAATATCATGGCGACTTATGGCGTTGAGTATTCCCTTGTCCGTGCAATTATTGCAGAAGATTAAGATTGCGTCTTCCTCGCGGCAGTCCCTTAGCCTGTTCTTAACCAGGAGGAATCTGGCCCAGTAATGATGTACTGTTTCATCAGGCTCTTGCCTGATTTTGGATAGATCGCTTATGTTGGGGTGGGGGTGGAGTTAAATCCGAAGCCTCACCCCGTCTGAGGCTCAGAGCTTGAGGAATTTCTGAACTCGAAAATTTGGATCCCTGGGTATTGTCCAATGAATCCAGCCCGTCGCCTGACTCTAAGTTCAGGTCTTGAGTGATATCCTCCCCTCCGCGGGTATCCTGCTTGGAGGGATCGGGAATCCGGACGTAGCGAGTCCTTAAGATAGACGAAGGGTCGCCGCACTGTCCCTCTACCACGGCAATGTGATGGGTGACTTGGGGAGAGTTAATCTCTCTTAGATCGGTTTTAGGCCCAATCTGGTCGTAATCCATAGCGACTCCCAGGGCGGCGAAGCGATCCAAGAGCTCGTTTATGGAGGAAAGCTCCATTGGATCTAACTTCTCGGCGAGTTCCGAACTGACATGGAGATTGTTTTCGATGGCTCGAGAAGTCATCGTCGGCGCAGAAGCTGAACAGGCGGTCATAAGAAAACCACCTAGCCGGAGGGTTTGGCCGACAGCCAAAGCTCCCTTAGCAACGGTGCCATCTTTAAAGACGGGGCGAGGCATCCTTCTTGATGGCGACGACACAGAGGAACTCTCAATGAAAGCACCAATGTCGGTGTCAAAACCGGCGGATCTCGGGTAAGGGATCCCGAACTGTGCGTCTAGGCTGGATGGTAACAGGAGACAAGGGACACGAAGTTTTACCCAGGTTTGGGCCCTCTCGATGGAGGTAAAACCCTACGTCCTGCTTGATTAATATTGATGATATGGGTAGTACAAGAGTAGATCTACCACGAGATCGAGGAGGCTAAACCCTAGAAGCTAGCCTATGGTATGATTGTTGATGTGTATGTTGTCCTACGGACTAAAACCCTCCGGTTTATATAGACACCGGATAGGGTTAGGGTTACATAGAGTCGGTTACAATGGTAGGAGATCTGAATATCCGTATCGCCAAGCTTGCCTTCCACGCCAAGGAAAGTCCCCTCCGGACACGGGACGAAGTCTTCAATCTTGTATCTTCATAGCCCTGGAGTCCGGCTGAAGGTATAATCCGGCCATCCGGACACCCCCTAATCCAGGACTCCCTCAGATATTCAAAGAGTTCATAACAATAACATTGCAATCATGCTCATCATTCAAAGATTTAGTGCCAAACATTCTATAGACTTCTTCTTCTAGCACTTGAGCACAATTTTCCTTTCCATCAATCTCACAAAAGATATTAAAAATATGAATCATGTGAGGCAAACTCAATTTCATTTTTATTTTTGTTTGTAGTTTACTCTTATAAACTACACTAGTGCTAAAACAAGAAACAAAAAGATTCGATTGCAAGATCTAAAGATATACCTTCGAGCGCTAACCTCCCCCGCAATGGCGCGAGAAAAGAGCTTGATGTATACTACACAACCTTCTTCTTGTAGACGTTGTTGGGCCTCCAAGTACAGAGATTTGTAGGACAATAGCAAATTTCCCTCAAGTGAATGACCTAAGGTTTATCAATCCATGGGAGGCGTAGGATGAAGATGGTCTCTCTCAAACAACCCTGCAACCAAATAACAAAGAGTCTCTTGTGTCCCCAACACACCCAATACAATGGTAAATTGTATAGGTGCACTAGTTCGGCGAAGAGATGGTGATACAAGTGCAATATGGATGGTAAATATATGTTTTTGTAATCTGAAAATATAAAAACAGCAAGGTAACTAATGATAAAAAATAAGCGTAAACGGTATTGCAATGCGTTGAAACAAGGCCTAGGGTTAATACTTTCACTAGTGCAAGTTCTCTCAACAATAATAACATAATTGGATCATATAACCATCCCTCAACATGCAACAAAGAGTCGCTCCAAAGTCACTAATAGCGGAGAACAAACGAAGAGATTATGGTAGGGTATGAAACCACCTCAAAGTTATCCTTTCTGATCGATCTATTCAAGAGTCCGTAGTAAAATAACACGAAGCTATTCTTTTCGTTCAATCTATCACAGAGTTCGTACTAGAATAACACCTTATGACACAAATCAACCAAAACCCTAATGTCACCTAGATACTCCAATGTCACCTCAAGTATCCGGGGGTATGATTATATGATATGCATCACACAATCTCAGATTCATCTATTCAACCAATACAAAGAAATTCAAGGAGTGCCCCAAAGTTTCTACCAGAGAGTCAAGATGAAAACGTGTGCCAACCCCTATGCATAAGTTCACGAGGTCACGGAACTCGCAAGTTGATCACCAAAACATACATCAAGTGGATCACATGATATCCCATTGTCACCATAGATAAGCACGTGCAAGACATACATCAAGTGTTCTCAAATCCTTAAAGACTCAATCCGATAAGATAACTTCAAAGGGAAAACTCAATCCATTACAAGAGAGTAGAGGGGGAGAAACATCATAAGATCCAACTATAATAGCAAAGCTCGCGATACATCAAGATCGTACCATCTCAAGAACACGAGAGAGAGAGAGAGAGAGAGAGAGAGATCGAACACATAGATAATGGTACATACCCTCAGCCCCGAGGGAGAACTACTCCCTCCTCGTCATGGAGAGCACCGGGATGATGAAGATGGCCACCGGAGAGGGATTCCCCCCTCCGGCAGGGTGCCGGAACGGGTCTAGATTGGTTTTCGGTGGCTATGGAGGCTTCTGGCGGCGGAACTCACGATCTATTCTGCTCCCCGATGTTTCTAGGGTATATGGATATATATAGGCGAAAGAAGTTGGTCGGGGGAGCCACGAGGGGTCCACGAGGGTGGGGGCACGCCTAGGGGGCCAGGCGCGCCTCCCTGCCTTGTGGCCACCTCGAAGCTTTCCTGACGTAAACTCCAAGTCTCCTGGATTTCTTCCATTCCAAGAATAACTCTCCCGAAGGTTTCATTCCGTTTGGGCTTCGTTTGATATTCCTTTTCTTCGAAACACTGAAATAGGGAAAAACAGAAACTGGCACTGGGCTTTGGGTTAATAGGTTAGTCCCAAAAATAATATAAAAGTGCATAATAAAGCCCATAAACATCTGATGACCCACAAGTGTAGGGGATCTATCGTAGCCTTTTTGATAAGTAAGAGTGTCGAACCCAACGAGGAGCAGAAGGAAATGATACGCAGTTTTCAGTAAGGTATTCTCTGCAAGCACTGAAATTATCGGTAACAGATAGTTTTGTGATAAGGTAATTTGTAACGAGTAGCAAGTAATGAAAGTAAATAAGGTGCAGCAAGATGGCCCAATCCTTTTTGTAGCAAAGGACAGGTCTGGACAAACTCTTATATGAAGTAAAGCGCTCCCGAGGACACATGGGAATTATCGTCAAGCTAGTTTTCATCACGTTCATATGATTCGCGTTCGGTACTTTGATAATTTGATATGTGGGTGGACCGGTGCTTGGGTGATGTCCTTACTTGGACAAGCATCCCACTTATGATTAACCCCCATTGCAAGCATCTGCAACTACAATAGAAGTATTAAGGTAAACCTAACCATACCATGAAACATATGGATCCAAATCAGCCCCTTACGAAGCAACGCATAAACTAGGGTTTAAGCTTCTGTCACTCTAGCAACCCATCATCTACTTATTACTTTCCAATGCCTCCCTCTAGGCCCAAACAATGGTGAAGTCTCATGTAGTCGACGTTCACATGACACCACTAGAGGGATGACAACATACATCTCATCAAAATATCGAACGAATACCAAATTCACATGACTACTAATAGCAAGACTTCTCCCATGTCCTCAGGAACAAACGTAACTACTCACAATGCATATTCATGTTCATAATCAGAGGGGTATTAATATGCATAATGGATCTGAACATATGATCTTCCACCAAGTAAACCAACTAGCATCAACTACAAGGAGTAATCAACACTACTAGCAACCCACAGGTACCAATTTGAGGTTTGGATACAAAGATTGGATACAAGAGATGAACTAGGGTTTGAGATGAGATGGTGCTGGTGAAGATGTTGATGGAGATTGACCCCCTCCCGATGAGAGTGTTGGGGAACATAGTAATTTCAAAAAAAAATCCTGCGCACACGCAAGATCATGGTGATGCATAGCAATGAGAGGGGAGAGTGTTGTCCACGTACCCTCGTAGACCGAAAGCGGAAGCGTTAGCACAACGTGGTTGATGTAGTCGTACGTCTTCACGATCCGACCGATCAAGTACCGAACGTACGGCACCTCCGAGTTCAGCACATGTTCAGCCTGATGACATCCCTCGAACTCCGATCCAGCCGAGTGTTGAGGGAGAGTTTCGTCAGCACGACGGCCTAGTGACGATGATGGTGTTCTACCGACGCAGGGCTTCGCCTAAGCACCGCTACAGTATTATCGAGGTGGACTATGGTGGAGGGGGGCAACGCACACGGCTAAAAGATCAAACGATCAATTGTTGTGTCTCTAGGGTGCCCCCTACCCCTGTATATAAAGGAGCAAAGGGGGTGCGGTCGGCCAGGAGAGAGGGCGCGCCAGCAGGAGTTCTACTCCCACCGGGAGTAGGACTCCCCCCTTTCCTAGTTGGATTAGGACTTGGGAGGGGGAAAGAGGAGGGAGAAAGGAAGGAAGGGGGGGCGCCGCCCCCCTCTCCTTGTCCTATTCGAACTAGGGGAGGGGCGCGCGGCCCAGCACTGGCCGCCTCTCCTCTTCTCCATAAAGGCCTGCTAAGGCCCATTAACCTCCCGGGGGGTTCCAGTAACCTCCCAGTACTCGGGTAAAATCCCGATTTCACCCGGAACACTTCTAATATCCAAACATAGGCTTCCAATATATCAATCTTCATGTCTCGGCCATTTCGAGACTCCTCGTCATGTCCGTGATCACATCCAGGACTCCGAACAACCTTCGGTACATCAAAACATATAAACTCATAATATAACTGTCATCAAAACGTTAAGCGTGCGGACCCTTCGGGTTCGAGAACTATGTAGACATGACCAAGACACGTCTACGGTCAATAACCAATAGCGGAACCTGGATGTTCATATTGGCTCGCACATATTCTACGAAGATCTTTATCGGTCAGACCGCATAACAACATACGTTGTTCCCTTTTTCATCGGTATGTTACTTGCCCGAGATTCGATCGTCGGTATCTCAATACCTAGTTCAATCTCGTTATCGGCAAGTCTCTTTACTCGTTCTGTAATACATCATCCCACAACTAACTCATTAGTTGCAATGCTTGCAAGGCTTAAGTGATGTGCATTACCGAGAGGGCCCAGAGATACCTCTCCGACAATCGGAGTGACAAATCCTAATCTTGAAATACGCCAACTCAACAAGTACCTTCGGAGACACCTATAGAGCACCTTTATAATCACACAGTTACGTTGTGACGTTTGGTGGCACACAAAGTGTTCCTCCGGTAAACGGGAGTTGCATAATCTCATAGTCATAGGAACATGTATAAGTCATGAAGAAAGCAATAGCAACATACTAAACGATCAAGTGCTAAGCTAACGGAATGGGTCAAGTCAATCATATCATTCTCCTAATGATGTGATCCCGTTAATCAAATGACAACCCATGTCAATGGTTAGGAAACTTAACCATCTTTGATCAAAGAGCTGGTCAAGTAGAGGCACACTAGTGACACTCTTTTTGTCTATGTATTCACACATGTATTATGTTTCCGGTTAATACAATTCTAGCATGAATAATAAACATTTATCATGATATAAGGAAATAAATAATAACTTTATTATTGCCTCTAGGGCATACTTCCTTCAGTCTCCCACTTGCACTAGAGTCAATAATCTAGTTCACATCGCCATGTGATTTAATACCAATAGTTCACATCACCATGTGATTAACACCCATAGTTCACATCGACATGTGACCAACACCCAAAGGGTTTACTAGTGTCAATAATCTAGTTCACATCGGTATGTGATTAACACCCAAAGAGTACTAAGGTGTGATCATGTTTTGCTTGTGAGAGAAGTTTAGTCAACGGGTCTGCCACATTCAGATCCGTAAGTATTTTGCAAATTTCTATGTCAACAATGCTTTGCACGGAGCTACTCTAGCTAATTGCTCCCACTTTCAATATGTATCCAGATTGAGATTTAGAGTCATCTGGATCAGTGTCAAAATTTGCATCGACGTAACCCTTTACGACGAACCTTTTTGTCACCTCCATAATCGAAAAACATATCCTTATTCCACTAAGGATAATTTTGACCAATGTCCAGTGATCTACTCCTAGATCACTATTGTACTCCTTTGCCAAACTCAGGGCAGGGTATACAATAGGTCTGGTACATAGCATGGCATACTTAATAGAACCTATGGTTGAGGCATAGGGAATGACTTTCATTCTCTCTCTATCTTCTACCGTGGTCGGGTTTTGAGTCTTACTCAACCTCACACCTTGTACCACAGGCAAGAACTCCTTCTTTGACTGTTCCATTTTGAACTACTTCAAAATCTTGTCAAGGTATGTACTCATTGAAAAACTTATCAAGCGTCTTGATCTATCTCTATAGATCTTGATGCTCAATATGTAAGCAGCTTCACCGAGGTCTTTCTTTGAAAAACTCCATTCAAACATTCCTTTCTGCTTTGCAGAATAATTCTACATTATCTCCGATCAACAATATGTCATTCACATATACTTATCAGAAATGTTGTAGTGCTCCCACTCACTTTCTTATAAATACAGGCTTCACCGCAAGTCTCTATAAAACTATATGCTTTGATCAACTTATCAAAGCGTATATTCCAACTCCGAGATGCTTGCACCAGTCCATAGATGGATCGCTGGAGCTTGCATATTTTGTTAGTACCTTTAGGATTGACAAAACCTTCTGGTTGCATCATATACAACTCTTCTTTAATAAATCCATTAAGGAATGCAATTTTGTTTATCCATTTGCCAGATTTAATAAAATGCGGCAATTGCTAACATGATTCGGACAAACTTAAGCATAGATACGAGTGAGAAACTCTCATCATAGTCAACACCTTGAACTTGTCGAAAACCTTTTTGCGACAATTCTAGCTTTGTAGATAGTAACACTACTATCAGCGTCCGTCTACCTCTTGAAGATCCATTTATTCTCAATTGCTTGCCGATCAACAGGCAAGTCAACCAAAGTCCACACTTTGTTCTCATACATGGATCCCATCTCAGATTTCATGGCTTCAAGCCATTTTGCGGAATCTGAGCTCACCATTGCTTCTTCATAGTTCATAGGTTCGTCATGGTCTAGTAACATAACTTCCAGAACAGGATTACCGTACCACTCTGGCGCGGATCTTACTCGGGTTGACCTATGAGGTTCAGTAACAACTTGATCTAAAGTTTCATGATCATCATCATTAACTTCCTCACTAATTGATGTAGGTGTCGCAGAAACCGGTTTCTGTGATGAACTACTTTCCAATAAGGGAGCAGGTACAGTTACCTCATCAAGTTCTACTTTCCTCCCACTCACTTCTTTCGAGAGAAACTCCTTCTCTAGAAAGGATCCATTCTCAGCAATGAATATCTTGGCTTCGGATCTGTGATAGAAGGTGTACCCAACATTTTCTTTTGGGTATCCTATGAAGATGCACTTCTCCGATTTGGGTTTGAGCTTATCAGGTTGAAACTTTTTCACATAAGCATTGCAACCTCAAACTTTAAGAAACGACAGCTTAGGTTTCTTGCCAAACCATAGTTCATATGGTGTTGTCTCAACGGATTTAGATGGTGCCCTATTTAACGTGAATGTAGGTGTCTCTAATGCATAACCCCAAAATGATAGTGGTAAATCGGTAAGAGACATCATAGATCGCACCATATCTAATAAAGTACGGTTATGACGTTCGGACACACCATTACGCTGTGGTGTTCCAGGTGGCATGAGTTTTGTGAAACTATTCCACATTGTTTTAATTGAAGGCCAAACTCGTAACTCAAATATTCGCCTCTGCGATCAGATCGTAGAAACTTTATTTTCTTATTACGATGATTTTCCACTTCACTTTGAAATTCGTTGAACTTTTCAAATGTTTCAGACTTACGTTTCTTCAAGTAGATATACCCATATCTGCTCAAATCATCTGTGGAAGTCAGAAAAATAATGATACCCGCCGCGAGCCTCAACACTCATCGGACCACATACATCAGTATGTATTATATCCAATAAGTCAGTTGCTCACTCCATTGTTCTAGAGAACGGAGTCTTAGTCATCTTTGCCCATGAGGCATGGTTCGCAAGCATCAACTGATTCATAATCAAGTGATTCCAAAAGCCCATCAGCATGGATTTTCTTCATGCGCTTTACACCAATATGACCTAAACGGCAGTGCCACTAATAAGTTGCACTATCATTATTAACTTTGTATCTTTTGGCTTCAATATTATGAATATGTGTATCACTACGATCGAGATCCAACAAACCATTTTCATTGGATGCATAACCATAGAAGGTTTTATTCATGTAAACAGAATAACAATTATTCTCTAACTTAAATGAATAACCGTATTGCAATAAAAATGATCAAATCATATTCATGCTCAATGCAAACACCAAATAACACTTATTTAGGTTCAACACTAATCCCGAAAGTGTAAGGAGTGTACGATGATGATCATATCAATCTTGGAACCACTTCCAACACACATCGTCACTTCACCCTTAACTAGTCTCTGTTCATTCTGCAACTCCCGTTTCAAGTTACTACTCTTAGCAACTGAACCAGTATCAAATACCGAGGGGTTGCTATAAACACTAGTAAAGTAGACATCAATAACATGTATATCAAATATAGCATTTGTTCACTTTGCCATCCTTATTATCCGCCAAATACTTGGGGCAGTTCCGCTTCCAGTGACCAGTCCCTTTGTAGTAGAAGCACTTAGTCTCATGCTTAGGTCCATACTTGGGCTTCTTCACTTGAGTAGCAACTTGCTTGCTGTTCTTCTTGAAGTTCCCTTTCTTCCGCTTTGCCCTTTTCTTGAAACTAGTGGTCTTGTTAATCATAAACACTTGATGCTCTTTCTTGATTTCTATCTTCATCGATTTCATCATAATGAAAAGCTCGGGAATCGTTTTCGTCATCCCTTGCATACTATAGTTCAGCACGAAGTTCTACTAACTTGGTGATTGTGACTAGAGAATTCTGTCAATCACTATTTTATCTGGAAGATTAACTCCCACTTGATTCAAGCGATTGTAGTACCCAGACAATCTGAGCACATGCTCACTGCTTGAGCTATTCTCCTCCATCTTTTAGCTACAGAACTTGTTGGAGACTTCATATCTCTCAACTCGTGTATTTTCTTGAAATATTAACTTCAACTCCTGGAACATCTCATATGGTCCATGACATTCAAAACGTCTTTGAAGTCCTGATTCTAAGCCGTTTAAGCATGGTGCACTAAACTATCAAGTAGTCATCATATTGAGCTAGCCAAACGTTCATAACATCTGCATCTACTCCTGCAATAGGTTTGTCACCTAGCGGTGCATCAAGAACATAATTCTTCTGTGCAGCAATGAGGATAAACCTCAGATCACGGATCCAATCCGCATCATTGCTACTAACATCTTTCAACTTAGTTTTCTCTAGGAACATATCAAAAATAAAACAGGGAGCTAAACGCGAGCTATTGATCTACAACATAGATATGCTAATACTATCAGGACTAAGTTCATGATAAATTTAAGTTCAATTAATCATATTACTTAAGAACTCCCACTTAGATAGACATCCCTCTAATCCTCTAAGTGATCATGTGATCCATATCAACTAAACCATGTCCGATCATCACGTGAGATGGAGTAGTTTCAATGGTGAACATCACTATGTTGATCATATCTACTATATGATTCACGCTCGACCTTTGGTCTTAGTGTTCCGAGGCCATATCTGTTATATGCTAGGCTCGTCAAGTTTAACCTGAGTATTCCGCGTGTGTCAACGTGGTGTCTCAGCACGAAGAACTTTCGCAACAGTGCATACTCAGGGAGAACACTTGTACCTTGATAATTAGTGAGAGATCATCTTATAAAGCTACCGTCGAACTAAGCAAAATAAGATGTATAAAAGATAAACATCACATGCAATCAAAATATGTGACATGATATGGCCATCATCATCTTGTGCCTTTGATCTCCATCTCCAAAGCATCGTCATGATTTCCATCGTCACCGGCATGACATCATGATCTTC
Source organism: Triticum monococcum (assembly GCA_034509565.1). NCBI lineage: Eukaryota > Viridiplantae > Streptophyta > Magnoliopsida > Poales > Poaceae > Triticum > Triticum monococcum. The sequence continues at coordinate 580,263,102 of CM067847.1, forward strand.
ATCATCTTGATCTATATCAATGTGTCGTCACATGGTCGTCTCGACAACTATTGCTCTTGCAACTGTTTCTATCGCATAGCGATAAAGTAAAGCAATTATTTGGCGCTTGCAACTTATGCAGTAAAGAGACAACCATAAGGCTTCTGCCAGTTGCCGATAACTTCAACAAAACATGATCATATTATACAACAACTTATATCTCATCACATCTTGACCATATCACATCACAACATGCCCTGCAAAAACAAGTTAGACCTCCTCTACTTTGTTGTTGCAAGTTTTACGTGGCTGGTACGGGCTTAGCAAGAACCGTTCTTACCTACGCATCAAAACCACAACGATAGTTTGTCAAGTTGGTGTTGTTTTAACCTTCGCAAGGACCGGGCGTAGCCACACTCGGTTCAACTAAAGTTGGAGAAACTGACACCCGCCAGCCACCTGTGTGCAAAGCACGTCGGTAGAACCAGTCTCGCGTAAGCGTACGCGTACTGTCGGTCCGGGCCGCTTCATCCAACAATACCGCCGAACCAAATTATGACATGCTGGTAAGCACTATGACTTATATCGCCCACAACTCACTTGTGTTCTACTCGTGCATATGACATCTACGTATAAAACCTTGCTCGGATGCCATTGTTGGGCAACATAGTAATTTCGAAAAAATTCCTACACACACGCAAGATCATGGTGATGCATAGCAACAAGAGGGGAGAGTGTTGTCCACGTACCCTCATAGACCAAAAGCGTAATCTTTAGCACAACGCGGTTGATGTAGTCGTACGTCTTCATAATCCGACCGATCAAGTACCGAACGTACGACACCTCCGAGTTCAGCACACGTTCAGCCCGATGACGTCCCTCGAACTCCGATCCAGCCGAGTGTTGAGGGAGAGTTTCGTCAGCACGACAACGTGGTGACGATGATGATGTTCTACCGACGCAGGGCTTCGCCTAAGCACCGCTATAGTATTATCGAGGTGGACTATGGTGGAGGGGGCACCGCACACGGCTAAAAGATCAAACGATCAATTGTTGTGTCTCTAGGGTGCCCCCTGCCCCTATATATAAAGGAGCAAGGGGGGGTGCGGCCGGCCAGGAGAGAGGGCGCGCCAGCAGGAGTCCTACTCCCACCGGGAGTAGGACTCCCCCCCTTTCCTAGTTGGATTAGAACTTGGGGGGAGGAGGGAGAGAGGGAGGAAGGGGGCGCCGCCCCCCTCTCCTTGTCCTATTCAGACTAGGGGAAGGGGCGCGGCCCAGCCTTGGCCGCCTCTCCTCTTCTCCGTAAAGGCCAACTAAGGCCCATTAACCTCCCGGGGGGTTCCGGTAACCTCCCGGTACTCCGGTAAAATCCCGATTTCACCCGGAACACTTCCGATATCCAAACATAGGCTTCCAATATATCAATATTCATGTCTCGACCATTTCGAGACTCCTCGTCATGTACGTGATCACATCCAGGACTCCGAACAACCTTCAGTACATCAAAACATATAAACTCATAATATAATTATCATCGAAACGTTAAGCGTGCGGACCCTTCGGGTTCGAGAACTATGTAGGCATGACCGAGACACGTCTCCGGTCAATAACCAATAGCGGAACCTGGATGTTCATATTGGCTCCCACATATTCTATGAAGATCTTTATCGGTCAGACCGCATAACAACATACGTTGTTCCCTTTGTCATCGGTATGTCACTTGCCCGAGATTCGATCGTCGGTATCTCAATACCTAGTTCAATCTCGTTACCGGCAAGTCTCTTTACTCATTCCGTATTACATCATCCCACAACTAACTCATTAGTTGCAATGTGCAAGGCTTAAGTGATATGCATTGCTGAGAGGGCCCAGAGATACCTCTCTGACAATCGGAGTGACAACTCCTAATGTCGAAATACGCCAACTCAACAAGTACCTTCGGAGACACCTGTAGAGCACCTTTATAATCACCTAGTTACGTTGTGACGTTTGGTGGCACACAAAGTATTCCTGTGGTAAATGGGAGTTGCATAATCTCATAGTCATAGGAACATGTATAAGTCATGAAGAAAGCAATAGCAACATACTAAACGATCGAGTGCTAAGCTAATGGAATGGGTCAAGTCAATCACATCATTCTCCTAATGATGTGATCCCGTTAATCAAATGACAACCCATGTCAATGGTTAGGAAACTTAACCATCTTTGGTCAACGAGCTAGTCAAGTAGAGGCATACTAGTGACACTCTGTTTGTCTATGTATTCACACATGTATTATGTTTCCGGTTAATACAATTCTAGCATGAATAATAAACATTTATCATGATATAAGGAAATAAATAATAACTTTATTATTGCCTCTAGGGCATATTTCCTTCAGAGAGGATCGTTGGTGATGACGATGGTGATGATTTCCCCCTCCCGGAGGGAAGTTTCCCCGGCAGAACAGCTCCGTCGGAGCCCTAGATTCGTTCCGCCAAGGTTCCGCCTCGTGGCGGCGGAGTATCATCCTGAAAGATGGCTTATGATTTTTTTTCCACGACGAAGGACTCCATATAGCAGAATATGGGCATCGAAGGGCCACCAGGGGGCCCACGAGGCAGGGGGCGCGCCCAGGGGGGTAGGGCTCGCCCCCACCCTCGTGGCTGGTGGGTGGCCCCCCTCTGGTACTTCTTGCGCTTAGTATTTTTTATATCTTCTAGAAATAACTTCCGTGAAGTTTCAGGACTTTTGGAGTTGTGCAGAATTGGTCTGTAATATTTGCTCCTTTTCCAGCCCAGAATCTCAGCTGTCGGCATTCTCCCTCTTTATGTAAACCTTGTAAAATAAGAGAGAATAGGTGATACGTCTCCAACGTATCTATAATTTTTGATTGCTCCATGCTATATTATCTACTGTTTTGGGCAATATTGGGCTTTATTATCCACTTTTATATTACTTTTGGGACTAACCTATTAACCGGAGGCCCAGCCCAGATTTGCTGTTTTATGCCTATTTTAGTGTTTTGAAGAAAAGGAATATCAGACGGAGTCGAAACGGAACGAAATCAACTGGAGAAGTTATTTTTGGAAGGAAACATACCTGATGGACTTGGACCCCACGTCAGAAGATACGGGAGCTGCCCACGAGGGTGGGGGGCGCGCCCACCCCCCTAGGGCGCACCCCCTGCCTCGTGGGGCCCCCATGGCTCCACTGACGTGCTTCTTGTGCCTATATAACTCCATATACCCTAAAACTTCCAGAACGCATAATAGATCGGGAGTTCTGCCGCCAGAAGCCTCCGTAGCCACCAGAAGTCAATCGGGACCCTGTTCCGGCACCCTGCCGGAGGGGGGGGAACCCTCACCGGTGGCCATCTTCATCATCCCGGCGCTCTCCATGACGAGGAGGGAGTAGTTCTCCCTCGGGGCTGAGGGTATGTACCAGTAGCTATGTGTTTGATCTCTCTCTCTCTCTCTCGTGTTCTTGAGGTGATACAATCTTGATGTATCGTGAGCTTTGCTATTATAGTTGGATCCTATGATGTTTTCTCCCCCCTCTACTCTCTTGTAATGAATTGAGTTTCCCCTTTGAAGTTATCTTATTGGATTGAGTCTTTAAAGATTTGAGAACACTTGGTGTATGTCTTGCCATGGATATCTGTGGTGACAATGGGATATCACGTGATTCACTTGATGTATGTTTTGGTGATCAACTTGCGGGTTCCGCCCATGAACCTATGCATAGGGGTTGGCACACGTTTTTGTCGTGATTCTCCGGTAGAACTTTGGGGCACTCTTTGAGGTCCTTTGTGTTGGTTGAATAGATGAATCTGAGATTGTGTGACACATATCATATAATCATGCCCACGGATACTTAAGGTGACATTGGAGTATCTAGGTGACATTAGGGTTTTGGTTGATTTGTGTCTTAAGGTGTTATTCTAGTACGAACTCTAGGGCTGTATGTGACACTTATAGGAATAGCCCAACGGATTGATTGGAAAGAATAACTTTGAGGTGGTTTCGTACCCTACGATAATCTCTTCGTTCGTTCTCCGCTATTAGTGACTTTGGAGTGACTCTTTGTTGCATGTTGAGGGATAGTTATATGACCCAATTATGTTATTATTGTTGAGGGAACTTACACTAGTGAAAGTATGAACCCTAGGCCTTATTTCCACGCATTGCAATACCGTTTACGCTCACTTTTATCATTTGCTACCTTGCTGTTTTTATAATTTCAGATTACAAATACCTTTATCTACTATCCATATACCACTTGTATCACCATCTCTTCGCCGAACTAGTGCACCTATACAATTTACCATTGTATTGGGTGTGTTGGGGACACAAGAGACTCTTTGTTATTTGGTTGCAGGGTTGCTTGAGAGAGACCATCTTCATCCTACGCCTCCTATGGATTGAGAAACCTTAGGTCATCCACTTGAGGGAAATTTGCTACTGTCCTGCAAACCTCTGCACTTGGAGGCCCAACAACGTCTACAAGAAGAAGGTTGTGTAGTAGACATCAAGCTCTTTTCTGGCGCCGTTGCCGGGGAGGTGAGTGCTTGAAGGTATATCTTTAGATCTTGCAATCGAGTCTTTTAGTTTCTTGTTTTATCACTAGTTTAGTCTATAAAAGAAAACTACAAAAAATGGAATTAAGTTTGTCTCATATGCTTCACCTTTTAAATATCTTTCGTGAGTATGATGGAAAGGATAATTGTGCTCAAGTGCTAGAAGAAGAAATCTATAAAATGTTTGGCACTAAATATTTGAATGATGAGCATGATTGCAATGTTGTTAGTATGAATTCCATGAATATCCATGATGCTAATGATATGCAAAGCCACAAGCTTGGGGATGCTATGTTTGATGAAGATGATATTTTTTGTCCCCCAAGTTTTGATGAGCAAATTTATTATGATGAAATCATGACTCCTATCTATGATGATTATTGTGATGACACGTATGCTTTAAAGAATAATAATAACAATGAACCTTGTCATCTTGATCTTAATTTTCAATCACATGATAGTTATTTTGTTGAGTTTGCTCCCACTCTTATTCATGAGAAGAATTTTGCTTATGTGGAGAGTAATAAAATTTCTATGCTTGTAGATCATGAAAATAATGCTTTAGGTGCTGGTTATATTGTTGAATTCATTCATGATGCTACTGAAAATTATTATGAGGGAGGAACAGATGCTTGTAGGAATTGCAATAATATCAAGTTTCCTCTCTATGTGCTTAAAATTTTGAAGTTATGCTTGTTTTGCCTTCCTATGCTAGTTGATTGTTGTTCCCATAAGTTGTTTGCTCACAAAATCCCTATGCATAGGAAGTGGGTTAGACTTAAATGTGCTAGTCATATTCTTCATCATGCTCTCTTTATGTTACAATTCTTATCTTTTATATGAGCATCATTGAAATCATCATGCCTAGCTAGGGGCGTTAAACAATAGCGCTTCTTGGGAGGCAACCCAATTTTATTTTTGTTCCTTGCTTTTTGTTCCTTTTTAGTAATAAATAATTCATCTAGCCTCTGCTTAGATGTGGTTTTATGCTTTTAATTAGTGTTTGTGCCAAGTAGAACCTTTGGGAAGACTTGGGGAAGTCTTGTTGGTCATGCTGTAAAAAACAGAAACTTTAGCGCTCACGAGAATTGCTGCCATTTTTATTTGGAGTGATATTTAGCTAATTCTTTTTGAAGATGATTAATAGATAAATTCCTCAGGTCCAGCAATTTATTTGAGAATTTTATGAGTTCTAGAAGTATACGTTTGATCCAGATTACTACAGAATGTTCTGTTTTTGACAGATTCTGTTTTTCATGTGTTGTTTACTTATTTTGATGAATCTATGGCTAGTAAAATAGTTTATAAACCATAGAGAAGTTGGAATACAGTAGGTTTAACACCAATATAAATAAAGAATGAGTTCATTACAGTACCTTGAAGTGGTGATTTATTTTCTTATACTAACGGAGCTTACGAGTTTTCTGTTAAGTTTTGTGTTGTGAAGTTTTCAAGTTTTGGGTAAGGATTCGATGGACTATGGAATAAGGAGTGGCAAGAGCCTAAGATTTGGGATTCCCAAGGAACCCCAAGGTAATATTCAATGAAAACCAAGATCCTAAGCTTGGGGATGCCTCGGAAGGCATCCCCTCTTTCGTCTTCGTTCATCGGTCACTTTACTTGGAGCTATATTTTTATTCGCCACATGATATGTGTTTTGCTTGGAGCGTCATTTTATTTTGTCAGGATTTTCTTGCTGTTATTTAGAATAATTTTTTGCATCTTTTATTTCAATAAAAGTGGCATTGATAGCCTTTACTATGCCTAGGTTACAATTATACATGTTGTTGTCTGAAAACAGAAAGTTTACCGCTGTTGCAATAATTCCCTAGAAAAGTCAGAATGTGATAAAATGTTGAAACCTTTTGCATATTAAGCTCTGATAAATTTACTACAGTGGGAATTTTCTTTCATAATTTTTGGGGCTAGGTAAGTATGGATGTTGCAGCATTCTTTATAGACTATCCTGTTTAGGCAGATTGCTGTTATGTTTGCATATGTTTGCTTCTTTAATGATTCTATTTGAGGATAGGACTATTAAATATGCAGAGGCATTTAGTATGCAATGTTGAATAATAATTTTAGTGATTTTCTACAGTAGAGTATGATAAGGTTTTTGCAATGGTTTATGCTAACTTATCTCACGAGTCCTTGTTGAGTTTTGTGTGGATGAAGCTTTTGAGATTTAGGGAGACCGTGATATGAGAGGAATTAAGGAGACACAAAAGCTCAAGCTTGGGGATGCCCAAGGCACCCCAAGATAATATTTCAAGAAGTCACAAGCATCTAAGCTTGGGGATGCCCCGGTTGGCATCCCACCTTTCTTCTTCAACAACTATCGGTTAGTATCGGTTGATCCTAAGCTTTTGCTTCTTCACATGATGTTTGCTATTCTTAGATGTCATTTTCTTTTGCTTTGCTTGCTGTTTGAATAAAATACCAATATCTGAAATTATTAAATTTTAGAGTCTTCACATAGTTGCATAATTATTCGACTACTCATTGATCTTCACTTATATCCTTCGGAGTAGTTTGTTGTTTGCTCTAGTACTTCACTTATATCTTTTAGAGCACGGTGGTGGATTCGTTTTATAGAAACTATTGATCTCTCATGATTCACTTAGATTATTTTGAGAGTCTTAAATAGCATGGTAATTTGCTTAAAATCCTAATATGCTAGGTATCCAAGAATAATAAAAATTCTCTTATGAGTGTGTTGAATACTAAGAGAAGTTTGATGCTTGATGATTGTTTTGAGATATGGAGATGGTGATATTAGAGTCATGCTAGTTGAGTAGTTGTGAATTTTAGAGATACTTGTGTTGAAGTTTGTGATTCCCGTAGCATGCACGTATGGTGAACCGTTATGTAACGAAGTCGAAGCATGAGGTGTTTATTTATTGCCTTCCTTATGAGTGGCGGTCGGGGATGAGCGATGGTCTTTTCCTACCAATCTATCCCCCTAGGAGCATGCGCGTAGTACTTTGTTTCGATAACTACTAGATTTTTGCAATAAGTATGTGCGTTCTTTATGACTAATGTTGAGTCCATGGATTATAGGCACTCTCACCCTTCCACCTTTGCTAGCCTCTCTAGTACCGCGCAACTTTCGCCGGTACCATAAACCCACCATATACCTTCCTCAAAACAGCCACCATACCTACCTATTATGGCATTTCCATAGCCATTCCGAGATATATTGCCATGCAACTTTCCACCGTTCCGTTTATTATGACACGCTTCATCATTTTCATATTGCTTTGCATGATCATGTAGTTGACATTGTTTTTGTGGCAAAGCCACCATTCATAATTCTTTCATACATGTCACTCTTGATTCATTGCATATCCCGGTACACCGTCGGAGGCATTCATATAGAGTCATCTTTGTTCTAGTATCGAGTTGTAATTCTTGAGTTGTAAATAAATAGAAGTGTGATAATCACCATTCAATAGAGCATTGTCCCCCAAAAAAAGAAAGGCCAAAAAAAGGGAAAGGCAAAATAAAAAAAGGGGAAAGGCCAAATAAAAAAGAAAATAAATAAAAAGGGGCAATGCTACTATCCTTTTTTCCACACTTGTGCTTCAAAGTAGCACCATGATATAGCGAGTCTCATATATTGTGCTTCAAAGTAGCACCACGTTCTTCATATAGAGAGTCTCATGTGTTGTCACTTTCATATACCAGTGGGAATTTTACATTATAGAACTTGGCTTGTATATTCCAATGATGGGCTTCCTCAAATTGCCCTAGGTCTTCGTGAACAAGCAAGTTGGATGCACACCCACTAGTTTCTTTTGTTGAGCTTTCATACATTTACAGCTCTAGTGCATCCGTTGCATGGCAATCACTACTCACTCACATTGATATCTATTGATGGGCATCTCCATAGCCCGTTGATACGCATAGTTGATGTGAGACTATCTTCTCCCTTTTTGTGTTCTCCACAACCACCATTCTATTCCACCTATAGTGTTATATCCATGGCTCACGCTCATGTATTGGGTGAAGATTGAAAAGGTTTGAGAACATCAAAAGTATGAAACAATTGCTTGGCTTGTCATCGGGGTTGTGCATGATTTAAATATTTTGTGTGGTGAAGATGGATCATAGCCAGACTATATGATTTTGTAGGGATAACTTTCTTTGGCCATGTTATTTTGAGAAGACATAATTGCTTTGTTAGTATGCTTGAAGTATTATTGTTTTTATGTCAATATGAACTTTTGTCTTGAATCTTATGGATCTGAATACTCATATCACAAGTAGGAAGAATTACATTGAAATTATGCCAAGTAGCACTCCGCATCAAAAATTCTTTTTTATCATTTACCTACTCGAGGACGAGCAGGAATTAAGCTTGGGGATGCTTGATACGTCTCCAACGTATCTATAATTTTTTATTGCTCCATGCTATATTATCTACTGTTTTGGGCAATATTGGGTTTCATTATCCACTTTTATATTACTTTTGGGACTAACCTATTAACCGGAGGCCCAGCTCAGATTTGCTGTTTTATGCCTATTTCAGTGTTTTGAAAAAAAAGGAATATCAGACGCAGTCGAAACGGAACAAAATCAACTGGAGAAGTTATTTTTGGAAGGAAACACACCTGATGGACTTGGACCCCACGTCAAAAGATATGGGAGCTGCCCACGAGGGTGGGGGCGCACCCACCCCCTAGGGCGCGCCCCCTGCCTCGTGGGGCCCCTGTGGCTCCCCTGACGTGCTTCTTGTGCCTATATAACTCCATATACCCTAAAACTTCCAGAACGCATAATAGATCGGGAGTTCCGCCAGAAGCCTCCGTAGCCACCAAAAGTCAATCAGGACCCTGTTCCGGCACCCTGCCGGAGGGGGGGAACCCTCACCGGTGGCCATCTTCATCATCCCGGCGCTCTCCATGACGAGGAGGGAGTAGTTCTCCCTCGGGGCTGAGGGTATGTACCAGTAGCTATGTGTTTGATTTCTCTCTCTCTCTCTCTCTCGTGTTCTTGAGGTGATACGATCTTGATGTATCGCAAGCTTTGCTATTATAGTTGGATCCTATGATGTTTTCTCCCCCTCTACTCTCTTGTAATGAATTGAGTTTCCCCTTTGAAGTTATCTTATCAGATTGAGTCTTTAAAGATTTGAGAACACTTGATGTATGTCTTGCCGTGGATATCTGTGGTGACAATGGGATATCACGTGATTCACTTGATGTATGTTTTGGTGATCAACTTGCGGGTTCCGCCCATGAACCTATGCATAGGGGTTAGCACACGTTTTCGTCGTGATTCTCCGGTAGAACTTTGGGGCACTCTTTGAGGTCCTTTGTGTTGGTTGAATAGATGAATCTGAGATTGTGTGACGCATATCGTATAATCATGCCCACGGATACTTGAGGTGGCATTGGAGTATCTAGGTGACATTAGGGTTTTGGATTTGTGTCTTAAGGTGTTATTCTAGTACGAACTATAGGGTTGTTTGTGACACTTATAGGAATAGCCCAAAGGATTGATTGGAAAGAATAACTTTGAGGTGGTTTCGTACCCTACCATAATCTCTTCGTTCGTTCTCCGCTATTAGTGACTTTGGAGTGACTCTTTGTCGCATGTTGAGGGATAGTTATATGAGCCAATTATGTTATTATTGTTGAGGGAACTTACACTAGTGAAAGTATGTACCCTAGGCCTTATTTCCACGCATTGCAATACCGTTTATGCTCACTTTTATCACTTGCTACCTTGCTGTTTTTATAATTTCAGATTACAAATACCTTTATCTACTATCCATATACCACTTGTATCACCGTCTCTTCGCTGAACTAGTGCACCTATAAAATTTACCATTGTATTGGGTGTGTTGGGGACACAAGAGACTCTTTGTTATTTGGTTGCAGGGTTGCTTGAGAGAGACCATCTTCATCCTATACCTCCTACGGATTGATAAACCTTAGGTCATCCACTTGAGGGAAATTTGCTACTGTCCTACAAACCTCTGCAATTGGAGGCCCGACAACGTCTACACGAAGAAAGTTGTGTAGTAGACATCAATAGGCATAAGTATTGTGACATAATGTGTAATAACAGCCCATAAAGCAATAAATATCGATATAAAAGCATGATGCAAAATGGACGTATCAACATCCAAAACAGATAATATAATAGCATGGAACAGTCAAAAATTATAGATACGTTGGAGACGTATCATTCATCTCAGCCGAAACCCTCGGCTGTAGAACATCTAGAACTGCATCCGGATTTAGAGTGGGATCTTTCGTATATACCTCCTTGAAGTACGAAGCAGCCATACGCTCCATCTCGGAGGGAGAATTACACCAGGAGCCGTCAGGTTTCTCTAATCTCCATATGTTATTTCTTCTGGCACGCCAGACTGCCTGCCGGTGAAAATAATTTGTATTGCGATCACCCTCCTTCAACCAAACAATCCGGCTCCTTTGCGGCCACATCATTTCCTCACGGTAGAGAAGCTCATCCAACTTTTCCATCTTCTGCCAGATCAAGAGACGGTCTGAGCTGTTTAGCTGTAAGTTTTCTAGTTCCTTACGAAGTTCCTCGATTTGTTTCACAACTTGGCCAAAATATTCTTTACATCACTTGCAAAGATCAGCCATAATGGATTTCAGGGATGTAGCTACGTTTCCCAAGTCGCCCACGGGTCGAGACCGAGCCCACGCCTTTGAAATTATCTCTGGCAATTTTTTGTCACGTTCCCACATGATCTCATATTTAGATGAACCCTTACGACGGCGATCTTCAGTATCATCCAGGAAAAGTAAAATGGGACAATGGTCCGAACGAGGGGAAACAAGGTGCTGCACCCTCGAAAATAGAAACAACTCCTTCCACTCATCACACGCACATGCCTGATCTAACCGAACTCGAACATTGCCTTGTCCAAGCTGGCCGTTATCGTATGTATATCGAGCACCAGAGAACCCCGGGTCAAGCAATTCGCACACAAAGAGAGTATCTATAAACGCCTTCATCTGGCTCTCTCCTCTGCTGGTTCTCGAGAAGTGTTCATGTTGCCAAAGAGCTTCTTTAAAATCACCAGATACAACCCAAGGTAACTTTGAGACCCCTTTTAATCTAACCAGGTGATCCCACATGCGCTACCGATGTTCCATACGTGGTTCCCCATAGACAAAGGTGGACCTCCAAGTTTTCCCGGATCCTTGATCCAGAACACTTACATCAATGTATCTTTTACACGAATCAAGCACTGTCACCTGGAGGGATTCATCCCAAAACAACACAAGTCCTCCCCCTCGGCCTTCACAATCCACCAGAATCCTTTGAGACCAAGTTTCGACTTCATTCTTTCAACTTTTGCACTTGTCTGTCTCGTTTCAGTGAGAAAGACCAAGCTTGGGGAATGGGCTTTTACAAGAGCCCCAACTTCACGAACTGTCCTGCGGTTCCCTGCCCCCCGGCAGTTCCAAAAGAGGTGACTCATTGGGACTGGCGGCGCTCCTCCTGGGAGCCTGCCAAAATTTTCTCTGAGTTTGAGGTCTCACCATCTAGTTTTGCTCGTTTGCTTCCGGAGTTGTTAGTAGGCGAAACTGGTTCTCCATCTCCTTTCCCGTCTATAATCAACAACACATCCCCAGGCGAAGCAGAGGGTACAGTTGTCACCGGTGTCTCTATGCCACCATCCATGTTAAGACGCTTACGAGAAGATCTATCCAATTCCATATCACGAGGCAGGGAAGTTTTTAGAGGGCTGGTTGTCGTATCCTTCAGCTCTTCCTCCAGCCATACTTCTCCCTTGCCCGCAGCAGACTTGGTAATCGGTGGCTCGGCATAAGTCTTCCTCTCTCCCCTCCTTGCTTCCCAGTCCGAGCGAGCTTGTGCCGGAGGGTCAGCATAGAGGTAATCCCCAAACTTGAGATCCTTCTTTGCAAACACACCATTACCGCACTCCTTATGCCCATGGCCAATTATACCACATGCACTACAGAACCTTGCCAGCTTCTCATATCTCATTGCATAAACCTTACGTGTTTCACCCTTGACAATGCTCACAAACTTCGTGAGAGGCTCCTTGATGTCATGTTTCACTCTGACATGGACATAATCTCCTCCGGAATTACCATTAATCCTGGTTTCTAGAACCTCTCCTGCAAAATGGAGCAACTTGACAATCAGATCATGTCTGCAATACCCATCTGGTAGCTTGTGGATTTGGAGCCAGATAGGCATGTACTCTATTGGCACCTCTTCAGTGTTCGTGAACCCATCATATGGCACTAATAGGACCGCCATATTCCGGAATAGCCAAGATCCTTGTCCCATAATGCGATCCCAATCACCAAGACAGTAAACTTGAACCACAAACATATTAGCGCCAATCGGCCGGAAACGAACTACCTGGCAGCAATTCCACGCTGCCCGCATGTCTTTGTAGAAGGCCGATTGGCTAAAAAAATCATGGTATGAACCCTAGCTAGGGCTACCCATCGAATCTCCTCCAGCAGCTCTGGAGCTTCCTCTTCAACCAGAACATCATCGAACTCCTCCTCATGGAGGTCCAACTTATCGAAAAAGTCACCGAGATCGTCATCTCTCCCTTGGGACCCGAGGTTCGTTGAAGAAAACGCATCTGCCGCCGCCGCCATGGTAGCGACTCGGAGGTTTCAACATGCGCACCACAGAAACAATACGGAGTGGGGAAGGGAAGGGCATGGGTGGGGAGCCCTATGCAAGTTATATGGTGGCAATCTCACGGTAGGACGGCGCGGGCGCCGACTATGGTGGACTTACGGCGGGGAATCGCCGTAAGGAGATGAAACCCTAGCCGCCGCTAAGGGAACCGCCGTGTTCAACTTTGTGTCTGTCCATCTCTTGCCGATTGAGTAATTTGTTATTATCATTTATAAGTAAAACGAGACTGAAATTGAATGGACAATTAAATTAGGCATGGTTTATATTGATTCCCAAGTATAGATACATCTGAAAGAGATGGGAAGAAAAGGTGTCTATTATGAGGCATCCTTGCAGAACGGATATCTTTTACGAATAGAGAGAGAGGGAAGGGACATTACTCTTCGGAATTGAACACGCTGCTTTATCAATGATGGTTCATTAATTACCATGTGCTAATTAATAATAGACATGTGCTAATTTATTCCTAACACTCTTCCTTCTCTTGTATAATGCCGCACATTTAAACAACATTGAAGACTTCTTGAGCATCATTGAAGATTTCTTGTGTATTCATCTTTCATCTTGAGAAGTCCTTTGTATAACTTTGAGATCTTCCCAAAACCCCTGTAGAAAAAATATGAGGAGAACAGTGCATATGTTGCTAAAACTTCCTTAAACCCAATAAAAATAATAATTAAAAAATGTAGCACATATATGACGTGTTTGGTTGCTCGCATTAAGCCTAGCAAGGCCCGCGCGGGAAAAACTAGGCTTGTTTGGTTGGTTGGATCGCATGCAAAAGCTGACCCGCATGAATCTTAAAGTATCTTTGGGCCTGGCTCTGGGGAAGCGGCCAAATCGGTGTTTTTTCACAGCCAGGCCTGAGCTATGCAACCTGGGGCACGTGTGCGTGGGTAGTTACATGCATGGAGGCGGCCTCCAGGCATCGCGTTATTTACCGAAGCCGCAACATAACATACCCTCACCTTCCTTCCCTCACCGCTCTCTCTCCTCTCTTCGCACTCTCGCAACAGGGGTGGCGAGCACCGGAGCAACGGACTGCAAGGCAACCCTAGGCGGCGGCGAGCACTGGATTCACCAGTGCACTAGTACGACATCGAAAATGGCGGTAAGCCCTTACCCTCTATCTCGATTCACTACATTCGATTCGTGGTAGATTGGATTTGCGGACATGATTCGAGCATTATGGAGGGGATTGAATACAAAGGGGCTGGGGGTTTGGATTTGCGCAGCCAATTCGTCATAGCACCGATAGATTCTAGGTTTCATACGGCCCTTTTTCAGTACAAGGGGTTGGGGAATCAAGTTCAGAGGAATGGGGTAAATCTACCTATCCTAGTCACGGCGACCTTGGAGGCGATTCATGCAACGGGGGGCATAGCCTTCTTCTTGTCTTCCACCATCGCCTCGACCACACCATTCGCGATCTCCTCCTCATCGTCTTCGTCTAGAATGATGGGTCTTACACGGTCACCTGCCGCCGCCCCCTTAACCACCATCTGCACTGCATCGTGGCCGTTCTCCCACGCCATCAGCATCCTAGTCGAAAACGCTGCGGCACACTGGTCTTGAGGAGCCATGTACCCTTATACATGGCCAATCTTACTGTTTGACTAGCATCCTCGGAGTCAGCCTGATTCATGGCCTAGCATAGGATGTCTGACATACCGCCCTTCACTAGGCAAGGAATCATCGTCTTCAACTCCTCCGCTGTCGCTTTCTTTACCACAGTGTCATCCTCCTTGTGCATGTATTTGATGCTGCTGAAGTTCAAGAACACTTCCATGGAGTTCTCGAACTTGGTGCGGTCACTAAGCGAGAGCCCGAGGAAGAAAGCTCTCAATCCAATGCCCCAGGGAAAGGGGTTGGGGATGGGGTTTATGTCACGGAGAGGTGGAAGAGGAGTGACAGTGAGAGAGAGAGTGGGTTTGAGTGCGGTGGTGGGCAAGTAGGGTGGGTGAATATAGGAGCTTTGGAAGGTAGGAATGCATGCTGGTCTTTGAACTTCATGTTATTCATAATGCAAATCAACAAGGAGGTGTCGGCGCCCAAAGAGAAGGGCAAGGAGGTTTTGCCACCCTTGGACAAGGGCAAGGAGGTGGTGGCACCCAGAGGGAGGGCAAGGGGTTTTTTCCACCCTTGGACAAGGGTGAGGAGGTGGTGCCGCCCTTGTAGGATGACATGGTGGTGCATGAGCCCCCCAGCGCCAAGCGGAAGAACTCCATCCACTACCATGAGGAGGCAGGGCCAACACACTTCTGCAAGATGATCCTTGCCCCGAAGTTGTAGTGCCTGCCTATGCCTCTAAACTTAACAACACACTACCCATAGTCCTTTAGGAGTTCAATCTGAAGACGAACACCGACTACACATGGAGGATCACGGTCTGGTGATCAACGACATGGTCACCCTTGATTAGGGTTGGTCCCCCTTCACCGTCATTCACCAGATCAAGATTGGCTACATGGTGACCTTCAAGTTGCTGACTCTGGACACCCTGAAGGTGATTGTCTTTAGTGACGACAGCGTGGAGGTGCTCACCAAGTGCAAGAAGCACGATGATGCCATCACCGTGAACGTCTAGAGAGCTCTTGTTGAGTGTTGCATGGTTTGGTTTTAAGACAATTATGTGGTGCTGGTTTGGTTAAAAACTTATCGTACTATGTTAAACTTGCTCTTATGCTGGTTAAGACTATTATGTGTCTCTCTGGTCTATTTTTCCTACTCTAGTTTGTTCTTATTCAATCTATGTGTGCCTCTGGTAACCTCACCCCCTCGACGAGGAGGTTACCATACAATTGTGTTGCATGGAACCAAACAACCGGACTTGTGTTTCCCCCGAAACAAGCCCACAACCAAATAGGATGCCTTTCATTTCATCGCATGCAGGCTAGAGGGATGCAGGTGTCGGTGTACTAAAGTAGGGGTACCTTAGTATCCCGAACTTGTGCACGGGCAGTCGCAGTACCCCGCGGCAAGGCTTGCCGGGCGACCGCCAAGACCCTCTGTGGTTCCTTTGGAGCCATTCAAGAACGAAGTATTCGAGCCAAGGCGCAAGACCCCGGCAAGAGGAGCTTGCCGGGAAGGCCACTCAAAGTATCCAAGACCCCGGCAAGAGGAGCTTGCCGGGAAGAAGCACAAAGACCCTGGCAAGAGGAGCTTGCCGAGAAGACCAACCGAGACATATCAAGGAACTTGCCGCAGCACACCACGTGTCCCGGCAAGACCCGGTGAGCGACAAGCTTCCGGACGCGACAAGACAACATCCGCGGCAAGGCGCTTGCCGCGGCAAGCTACTACTTCGCAGCCCGCGCTCCAGCCCACCCACCAACGTGTTGCTCTGGGACCATCCCTGGCGTCCGTGGCGGGAGGCTGTGCAGCCAGGGGCATGCGGTGGCAAGCAGGCGCTGACAAGGAGCCATCGTGGCAAATGGTGGCGCCCCTGACGGTCCCTTTCCGCCCCGTCTAGGCGACACAGACAGGCATTTAATGCCTTTGTCCCCTGCCGTCAGGGTTAGGTATGATACAACTGTAGCAAGCGGTGGCGCCAACTACCACCTCTTTTACCCTTTTACCCTCATCTCTATTGCCACCTGTCGGTGACCCCTTAGACATATAAAAGGAGGCCCATGCGCAACAGGGAAGGGGGGACGACCATTCTCACGCTCGGCCTCGCTAGCCATCCAAGGGTACTGTAGCATCCATTGCTCCCGAGCAAGAACTCAATACAAATCAAAGCAGGAGTAGGGTTTTACGCATCCGTGCGGCCCGAACCTGGGTAAACTGATCGCGTCGCCCGTGCGTTCGCCTCGATCTACTCTTTGTGCATCCCCTGCCCCCTGCCAAACCAAAAGGGGCTCGGTCCGCCGATCCCCATAGGTGTACGTGGGATCAGCACCCCCGACATCTTTGGCGCGCCAGGTAGGGGGTGCATCGAGGTTGTGCGAACCTGATCCGGCATTCGCACGAGCCAAATCTTCATCCTCTTCATCGACATGCCGCCGAAGAAGAAGGCTTCGGAGGTAGCCACTCCGTCTGCGCCGATCCCACCATCGCCAGAGCGAACGGCTGGTGGGGTAGGCGCCGGCGGAAGAGCGGGCGATGACGAGGGGACTCATGGTGCTGCCAGGTCCAAGGACAAGGCTGCGCCGCACACCGGCGGCGCGGTCGGCTCCCACAACGACCGCGTGCACTCCAAGACCTCGGCGTCCGTACACGCACCACGCCCGTCCCAGGAGGCGCGGGACCAGCAGCGTCGTGGTACTCATGGTACCATACGTCTGCTGGGCCAAGATCAAGCCGGCGGATCCCGGAGCGCTCAAGACCAGCACGCACGCCAACATGCTGGCACGAGCGTGGCATGGTCGCTTGGGCGAGATATTGCTCCTTCTAACATAGTTAGAAGTCCGAGCATGACCCGCTCCTCGCACCGTTCGCCGCCGCCCTGCCGGTGGTTCTTTGGTCGATCGGGACGACGCCAAATCGAGCCATTGGCCAGACACCCTTCGCTCTAGTCTATGGAGCGGAGGAAGTTATCCCCACGGAACTCGTATACGGGTCGCCTCGAGTGCTCGCTTACGACAAGCTTGAGCAAGAGCAGCTGTGACAAGACGACGCGCTGCTCCTTGAGGAAGACCGTCTTCAGGCTGCTGTGCGAGCCGCTCGCTACCAGCAAGCTTTGCGCCGCTATCATAGCCGCAAAGTTAACGCCAGAAGTCTTGAGGAAGGTGACCTTGTTCTTCGGCGCGTTCACTCCGCCAAGAATTCCAACAAGTTGACGCCGAAGTGGGAAGGCCCTTACCGGGTGAAACGAGTCACCAGGCCTGGCGCTGTCCGCCTGGAGACCGAAGATGGCATCCCAGTGAGCAACTCCTGGAATATCGAGCATCTTCGTAAGTTTTACCCGTAAGGCGCGGTTGTCGGACCCTGTCCGGCAACCACTCTTTTGTACAAGTCTTGCTGCTGTTGCATGTAATCCTTTGTACAAAGCCAGGCGCAGACCTGAGCACAAGTAAATGAAGCGCTGGCGCCCAGAGTTATAGCATGCATGCTAGGTCGAGTCTCGTCCTTGGTTAGGGTTGATAGTGCTTAACAGCGGCTAACCCCTAACTTAGAGGTCGAGTGTGCGTCCCTTTGCCTTTCTTTCGTTTCCTTTGGTTTGCAGGGCTCGCATATCCTTGCCGGACCGCCTGAGGACGAAAAGGAGAAGAAGGACGTACCAGCATCTGGACCCCGGCAAGCCAGAGTTGCTGGGGGCTGCAAGTACCAAGATTCACCCACGGCAAGCCAGAGTTGCCGGGGGCTGCAATCTCAGATAAGTCTTTCATCCCTCATCATGCATTCTCTTATGGACTGGGGAATACGAAACCTCGTTTCTTCCTAAAAACTACCGTGCTCCCCTAACTCTAGGCCCTGGGGCTCGTTCCTGGGGCCAAGTTTTGGTCGTAGTCGCGGCAGCAAAGGGATGAAACAAGGGGCCGCACCCGCCTCGTCCCTGCCTCCGTCAAAAGCGTGAGAAAGGTCGAGCGACGTGGGAAGACGGCAGGGCCTGTTGCCGGGGGAGAAGTGTCTATCTGAAAGATACCAAGGATTTGCTCCTTGACGTGGGTTCTACCTGCGAGACAAATGACCCGGCAAGCATCCCCTTTTCATTAAAAAAACATTCCACTTAGGTACAGTCCATAGAGGATGAAAAACATGAAAGAGAGGATTACAAGTTTTAAATGCAACTAAGGCCTGAAGGCTTACAAATTAAAAAGATAAGATGCCCGTAATCCCTTTCTTGTCCCTCTTTTCAGGAGGTAGATCAAGGAGGCGAAAAGGGCAAAAGGAGCGCCTAGGCGAGCTACGGGTGCCAGAAGACACCAAGAGAACATCCCGGGGTCGTCCGAAGGCTGGACGGTGATGGCGGCGCCGGAAGCAGGGCTCGAAGACGAGGCGGCAGGACGTCAGCACGCTGTCGAGGGCACCACGCCCTCGTACTCCGGCTTGACGGTCTTGCCACCAACCCTCTTCCTCTTCCGCAGCCTCCCTATGCCAGCCTCCCAAGGAGACGACCCCGGGGAGTTCAAGGAGCCGGCGACACGGATGATGGGGTCGCCAGTGCCGCACGGAGCGGCGCCCGACACCTAGTCGGACCCGTCATCCTGCCGCCCGCTACCCTCGTCGCCGCTGTCACTCTCCTCCTCGTCACTCTCGCTCGAGGAGCAGCCTTCGCTATCGGAGGAGCTGTCCACGCAGCACTTCGCCCGAGTGCCGAAGCACCCGAAGACCTTGACGGAGAGGAGATCGCCCTCCATCAACTTAAAATGGAGGGTGAGCCCCGCCGTCAAGCTGTGGATACGGGCGAACGTCTTCCACCCTCGACCAAGATACATCACACCGGGGGCTAGGACTTCAACGCGGACTCGCGTGCCGCTGATCCCACAGCCCCTCATGTGCAGCCTCAGTGTCTCGGGCGGGTCCAGCTCCATCGCGCTCGCGAACGGAGCTGGGAGTCGGAGTCGACGGCGAGGCGCCCGGCGCAGCCTAACGAAGAACTCGCAAGGGTCGTCCCCGACAAGGACCCCCGTGGGAAGAGGAGCCGCCGGCGGAGGCGAAGCCGGCGCGCCGCCCCGTCCACCTCTTCCTCGAGCGCCTCGACCTCGTCCTCGACCTCGTCCACGACCTCGCCCCTCCCTCTTCCCCTTACGGCTGGCTCCGCCACCACGGGTGCGGGAGAGGGAGGGATGCGCTGTCTGGCGGCGACCCTCGCCGCCACTGATGAAGGACCAGGGTTCCCTTTCTCCATGGCGAATGAGAGAAAGGGGATCAGAAGCTGAAGGAAGGAGAAGATGAGAGAATGCAGGCTTCCGTCCTCCCCTCCCGCTCTTCATAAAGGAGCGAGGTGGGGGCTCGGCCACCCCGCTCAGCGAATCAAGACGCGGGAAGGCAGGGAGCTGGGGCTGACCCGCTGCCTCGACCCACGACGGCCCCGTTTCCTGCCTCCGCCGTCCGCGACCCCAAGTGCATGGGAGCCGCGTGGCAGGTGTGCAGAACCGAGGCGATGGATGGGGCGGCCTCTCCCCACCCCGTGATCGTGGGGAGTGGGCACCTCGAAAACCGCCCATGATCTCTCCCACGATGCCGCGTTTGACGCGTGCCGTGCGGGGAGGGCGCGGTGGATGCGGAGTGAGTTATGGCGTAACCTAGGCCGCGCGTGCCCGTGCACTGCTTTGGGCCTGGCCCAACAGCGCTCGGCACTGTGTATGGCCCAGGCCCGGGGGCTCCTGTCGGTGTACTAAAGTAGGGGTACCTTAGTATCCCAACTTATGCACGGGCAGTCGCAGTACCCCGCGACAAGGCTTGCCGGGCGACCGCCAAGACCCTCCGTGGTTCCTTTGGAGCCATTCAAGAACGAAGTATTCGAGCCAAGGCGCAAGACCCTGGCAAGAGGAGCTTGCCGGGAAGGCCACTCAAAGTATCCAAGACCCCGGCAAGAGGAGCTTGCCGGGAAGAAGCACAAACACCCCGGCAAGAGGAGCTTGCCGGGAAGACCAACCGAGACATATCAAGGAACTTGCCGCAGCACACCACGTGTCCCGGCAAGACCCGGTGAGCGACAAGCTTCCGGACGCGACAAGACAACATCCGCGGCAAGGCGCTTGCCGCGGCAAGCTACTACTTCGCAGCCCGCGCTCCAGCCCACCCACCAACGTGTCGCTCTGGGACCATCCCTAGCGTACGTGGCAGGAGGCTGTGCAGCCAGGGGCATGCGGTGGCAAGCAGGCGCTGACAAGGAGCCATCGTGGCAAACGGTGGCGCCCCTGACGGTCCCTTTCCGCCCCGTCTAGGCGACACAGACAAGCATTTAATGCCTTTGTCCCCTGCTGTCAGGGTTAGGTATGATACAACTGTAGCAAGCGGTGGCGCCAACTACCACCTCTTTTACCCTTTTACCCTCATCTCTGTTGCCACCTGTCGGTGACCCCTTAGACATATAAAAGGAGGCCCATGCGCAACAGGGAAGGGGGGGGACCATTCTCACGCTCGACCTCGCTAGCCATCCAAGGGTACTGTAGCATCCATTGCTCCCGAGCAAGAACACAATACAAATCAAAGCAGGAGTAGGGTTTTACGCATCCGTGCGGCCCGAACCTGGGTAAACTGATCGCGTCGCCCGTGCGTTCGCCTCGATCTGCTCTTTGTGCATCCCCCGCCCCCTGCCGAACCAAAAGGGGCTCGGTCCGCCGATCCCCATAGGTGTACGTGGGATCAGCACCCCCGACAGTAGGTAACCAATCAACATGCAGATTCTAGTTTTTTACTGCATTAGCTAAACCAGGCTGACCTAGGACAAGTATGCAAAGGGGCAAAAAACTGTGTGGGTGACCAAACGCGTCAATAATGATTATTGTCTCCTTGATGACTCATATGAGAATAAACTTTCAAGAAGGAGATAACTCGATGATGAGTTTGGAGAGCACGAATATGCTTTCTATACTTTTCTTTAAGAAACAACAGATAAAAATTGAAAGCACAGCATATATCGCCTTATTGAAAACATTTTATGGGAAAATTGGAGATAAAAATCATAAGGGAAAAGTGTGTGATCTGATATGCTATTGAAAAATCCTTTCAAAACCTATGGGAAAATAAAGAGAAAATGATATGACATATGATGTTAATTGTCTCTTTGATTACTCATATGAGAAAACCTCAAAGGACAAAACTCATTGGTAACTTTAAAGGACAATTAATATGCCTTGTATACATCCGTTAGAAAACCCTGGTGGGGAAAATAGGATATATGACATATATTCTTGTGTTAATATTACCTCATTAAAAACCTTGATGAGAACCTTGAGAGTAAACTCGCAAAGGGAAAAGGAGTGTAACATAATGTTTGAATATGTTATATTTATGGAAGAAACTCCCCCTGATCCTTGAAATTTTGGGGCAATATGCTTAGTGATATTGCTTCTTACATAACCGCTTTTCATCCGAGCAACACAAGAAACATTATATTTGAGATATTGGTTGATTGTTCAATTGAACCAATTCAACATAATCGATGTATGTGGTTCATCATTCTACGAAGCTACAAGAATACACGTGATGTATCATACTTCATAAATATTGATGGATGCAACCACTAAGGTCTGCTTTGAAAACTTTCATATGATGGCTACCACACCAAAGAGAAACATGATCTGACAGTGGGAATCTGATGATATTGGTGTCCAGACTTCTCCGAAACCGGAAGACTAGGACAAGATGTTTGATGGTCTAGAGAGATTGAAAGATATTCTTGTGTCCTAGCCATCCAATGGCACGAGAATATGGAATCTTGGGTCCCAATATCAAATTTCCATCTTCTCATGGTGTAAAGGATCTTTCTATGTTAGATATTGAACAACCATGAAAGTGATAGATGGATAAGAATTTTTTCCATGATGAATTCCTCCAATATATTCTATATATAGACAACATGGTGTACCATAATACTGTTGGGAATCGTTGCATGGAAAAGAAAGAAAAATTCTACGCATACGCAATGATCTATCCATGGAGATGCATATCAACGAGAGGGGGAGAGTGTGTCTACGTACCCTTGTAGACCGTAAGCGGAAGCGTTTCACAATGCAGTTGATGTAGTTGAACTTTCTTCACGCTCCAACCGATCTAGTATCGAACGCATGGCATCTCCGAGTTCTGCACACGTTCAGCTCGGTGTCATCCCTCGCCTTCTTGATCTAGCGAGATGTCGAGGTAGTAGATGAGTTCCGCCAGCACGATGACGTGGTGATGGTGATGGTGATGGTGAAGTGATCCTCGCAGGGCTTCGCCTAAGCACTACGAAAATATGACCGGGGAAGTAAACGGTGGAGGGGGGGCGCCGCGCATGGCTAAACAATTGTCTGGTGTGTGTTAGGGCGCCCTCCCCCCCCCCCCCCCACACACACACACACATATATATATATATATATATATATATATATATGTGTGTGTGTGTGTGTGTGTGTGTGTGTGTGTGTGTGTGTGTGTGGGAGGGATAGGGGAGGCAGCCAGGAGGCGCCCAAGTAGGACGAATCATACTTGGGGTCTCCCCATGGCCGGCGGCCCCCTGCCTTATTTGTCAGAGGGGGAAGGAAAGAGGAGGGAGGAGGGAAGGAAGGGGGAGGCCGAATCCCCCCTTTCCTTCTCCCTTCCCCTCTTTCCTTCTCCTTTGGTTCGACCCATATGGGGGTGCACCAACCCCTTTGTGGCTGGTGCGTTTCCCGTCTTGGCCCATAAGGCCCATATCTTTTGTGAGGGGTGCCCGGAACCCCTTCCGGTGACCCGATATGTACCCGGTACCCTCCGGAACACTTCCGGTGTCCGAATACCATCGTACTATATATCAATCTTTACCTCTTGACCATTTCGAGACTCCTCGTCATGTCTGTGATCTCATCCGGGACTCCGAACAACATTCGGTCACCAAATCACATAACTCATATAATACTATATCGTCATCGAATGTTAAGCGTGTGGACCCTACGGGTTCGAGAACTATGTAGACATGACCGAGGCACCTCTCCGGTGAATAACCAATAGCAGAACCTGGATGCCCATACTGGCTCCTACATATTCTACGAAGATCTTTATCGGTCGAACCGTTATGACAACATACTTAATTCCCTTTGTCCATCGGTATGTTA
The DNA here is from genome assembly GCA_034509565.1 of Triticum monococcum. Lineage (NCBI taxonomy): Eukaryota > Viridiplantae > Streptophyta > Magnoliopsida > Poales > Poaceae > Triticum > Triticum monococcum. The sequence goes on from CM067847.1 coordinate 580,286,997, forward strand.
CTTGTCGGAGATTTGATCATCGGTATCTTCATACATAGTTCAATATTGTTATCGGCAAGTCTCTTTACTCGTTCCGTAATACATCACCTCATGACTAACTCCTTAGTCATTTGCTTGCAAGCTTATGACGTGTATTACCGAGAGGGCCTAGAGATACCTCTCCGATACTCGGAGTGACAAATCTTAATCTCGATCTATGCCAACTCAACAAACACCTTCGGAGATACCTGTAGAGCATCTTTATAATCAGCCAGTTACGCTGTAACGTTTGATAGCACACAAGGCATTCCTTCGGTATCCGGGAGTTGCATAATCTCGTAGTCGAAGGAATATGTATTTGACATGAAGAAAGCAATAGAAATAAAACTAAACGATCATTATGGTAAGCTAACGGGCGGGTCTTGTCCATCACATCATTCTCCTAATGATGTGATCCCGTTATCAAATGACAACACATGTCTATGGTTAGGAAACCTTAACCATCTTTGATCAGCGAGCTAGTCTAGTAGAGGCTTACTAGGGACACGGTATTTGTTTATGTATTCACACATGTATTTAGGTTTCCGATCAATACAATTATAGCATGAATAATAAACTTTTATCATGAATAAGGAAATATAAAATAACAACTTTATTATTGCCTCCAGGGCATATTTCCTTCAAATACATGAGTGAATGCACTTGAATTATAGCTAAAGCAAAATTTGTTTTGACTTGCATCCTTCATCTCAAATTCCGTCTTTAGACGATTACGTCCTTCATCGATATCTTGTGTGTTGTCGGTAATGTTATAATCATCAACATACACTTATATGATGTGGTACCCTAATGAGGATTTCTTGATGAACACGTATGAATAATCATCATCATTGGAGTAATCATTTCATATAAGGACTTACTAAGTCAATTGTACCAAATTTATTTTGGCTATTGTAATCATGTAGCGACTTACTCAGTTTACACAATACATGTTGCATTCTTATTTTGGATTCAAAATTGGGATTCCCATGAGGAACCTATAGGTTTGAATCAGGTGACAAATGAATATATGTTGTTAGCACATCTATCAACTTATTAGATAGATGATTTGTACTGCATGACGGAGTCGAATCCGATAAATCTCGGGTAGGGGGTCTCGAGCTAGTAATCTTGGCACCATGGTAGTAGAAAGGGGGACACGATGTTTACCCAGGTTCAGGCCCACTCAAATAGGTAAAGCCCTACATCCTGCTTTGCCTGTATTGATTGTGGATGGGGTACAAAGTACATGTTGATCTACCCCGAGATCGTGTATGAATGAGTTAGCCTCTATGGTCTAAACCCCTCGATATAAACACCGGAGGTACCTAGGGTTACATATAGGTCAGCTACACCTAAGGATAAACATGCCGAAGATTGTATTTTTGTCTTGAAAGTATATGCCAAGTCTTCAAAAGATTCCATCTTGAGTCCACCAAAGTGCCTGATGAATGTGGCCCACTGGCTAGTCATTATGGGGGTCCTTGGCCTGGCCCACGTCTTTCGGAGCTGACATGGTTAGCACACCCTTATCTAGGACACCATCACTTCCATTGAGATAAATTATTGGAAAGTGATTCCACTAGTGTCTGGAAGAGAGGTTTCGGGTATCTACGTGAACCCTTATGCTACTAGTGTTGCTATTCACCGCCTTGTTGTTGTCATCCCGCCGTTGGACGAAACTGGTGTGGATGTTACCTTTGTGACTAAATTTCTTTTATTGAGCGAGGCTATTTCTTTGGGATCAAACGAAACGAAACATGGCTCGTTAGCCTATCGGATTGATAGATCACTAGCCTTAAACCAAACGAAAAATGGCTTTGAATCTTAGTCAAGAAATGACATGGTGGCGAGCAAGCTTTCAAGCATTAAAACAACTATGTGGTGTGTGCAAGATGTATCTCTCCTGGCTTTCGGATTTGTGTTGTCAAGTTCGGGCGCATGATGCACCGTGGTGTGGATTCTGATATGATTAACACTGATGAGTGTTCTGTTTAGAAAGACAACACACACACATCCCTCTTGTACTAGTTTGTGCGTAAGGGCAACTCTAACGCGTGCACTAAAATGACCCCTAAATATTCGAACAATGTGGTTCAAACGCTTTTTGGCATCCAACATCGTGCATTAAATGTCTGTAGGCCGGTCCGCACGTCCGAATTCTCGTAAACCAAAAAAACTTGTCGATGGTTTGGAGGAGTCCAAACCTCTACCAATTCGAACTCCAATGCACCCAACCCACCAAAAACCTCTCCCGGAGCCCTCCCCACCCACCTACCCACTCCCCGCCCCTGCTATCTATTCACACCCACCAAGACCGCTACTACATTGATACCACTTCGGATGTTGCCCAATTCTTGCCACACCTCCACTGCTCCACCCAGCCGTCTTGTACTACGCCGCTGTTGGACCCCGGATCTGGCCGCATCCCAGGTATCGTCTATCCCCTACTAATGTCATCCATGGTGGACACCATGTTGTGTAAGTGTTCGGCCAAATGTCATTAAGATTTTTTTACTTTCTCCATGTTCAACATGAAGCAAGCACGATGGAGGGGTACTAGGTGAGGGAGGATACATTGTTGTGCAATGCGTGGTTGACCACAAGTGTATGGTTTATAGACATGAAGCAAAAGGGTAGAATTTTTTGGCAACATGTGCATTCTTAGTTTTATGAGCACAAGTACTACGCGCCCTACAATTTGGATGTGATTCATCATTGTTATGCAGAGTCGCTACTCCATCGGTGGTACACCATTCTCAAACGCCATTGTGAAATATTGCGGCGTGATTACATAAGTGGAAAGAAGGTGGCCAACATGCGTGCCAATCATGGAGATCGTAAGTTTTGCTTCTTGTTGCTCTATGTGTTGAACAATTAATTGATTCATTCAATGTTGTATCTAGATGATCACAACATTGTATAGCCCAGACGCGTTACCACGATGTACCATAGGACAGAGGGAAAACCCTCTACATTGATGCATTGCTGGACAAAACTCAAGGGCAACTAATCTAGATGAACAACATGTGTCGATGAAGAAGTTAAAGCTCGAGGAGAGAAAGCTTGAGATGAAGGCGGTTTTTGAGGAGTACCGTTGAATTTGGGGTCGATGAATTTAAAAGATTTGTTGAACACTCGGTCCTTTTATTAGGATTTAAATGTATAGTTGAATTGCTATCAATCGATGGCTAAAAGTGAGTCTGCATGCCAGATATTTAGTTTAGTTTCTACAAGCTGTGGCATTTGGTGCATTGAATTGGATGTATACGGACATGTCCAAATATGTTGTCTTTGATGCATGGCGTTTGAGTTGTCTTAGTGTGGGTTCTGCTTCAGAGACGTGTAGGCGTCATGTGTATCCTATTGCTTGCTGGGGTTGGATATGCTGCAGCAACCAATGAGCAGTTGAGCACTACGCAGTTGTTCAATTGATGACGCTTAATAGAGATGAGATGATCTTGCAGCGTGTAATATATCCAAGATAGTTCTTCTCTTATACAACTTTAAAGGCAACTCCAACACGCCGACGCAAACATTTCACGTGTATCTATTTGGGTTGAATTGGACACAAATTATGGCTCAGCACGCTGACGCAAATGGACGAGCGTCCACTTTTTGTCGGGGCTGATCCATTTCCGGCCCAAAATTGAGTCGGGATTGCGTCGGCGCGGACATCGCGCATGACGCCCGCCCTGTCCTCCACTGGCCTGCTATAGTTGGTGGCACACTGGCCATTTCCCCCTCTCTCGCATCAACAGCCAACACAACCGCCTACCCCGCCCTCGTCGTTGCTAAGTTCCGGTGGCCAGGCTGCCGACCGCACCGCCATAGCTTCCCCAACAGCATGCTGCACTGGACGGCCGTTCTTGCCAGCGTTGGTGGATTGTTTTTTGCCGCCGTTGTACCACCCCCTCGTCCACGACATCCCCTCGCTTCTGTCGCCTCTAGCAACGCTCCAAGCGCGGCTACCTTGCTCGCCGGTCGCCGCCACGATCACCTCCATGTCGACAGGCATGCTTCCTGGTCTAGGAGAGACGCGAGGCTCTTTGATGTGTACTGCGCAACCTTCTTCTTGTAGACGTTGTTGGGCCTCCAAGTGCAGATGTTTGTAGGACAGTAGCAAATTTCCCTCAAGTGGATGACCTAAGGTTTATCAATCCGTGGGAGGCATAGGATGAAGATGGTCTCTCTCAAACAACCCTGCAACCAAATAACAAAGAGTCTCTTGTGTCCCCAACACACCCAATACAATGGCAAATTGTATAGGTGCACTGGTTTGGCGAAGAGATGGTGATACAAGTGCAATATGGATGGTAGATATAGGTTTTTGTAATATGAAAATATAAAAACAGCAAGGTAATTAATAATAATAATGAGCACAAACTTTATTGCAATGCTTCGAAACAAGGCCTAGGGTTCATACTTTCACTAGTGCAAGTTCTCTCAACAAGGACAACATAATTAGATCATATAACAATCCCTCAACATGCAACAAAGAGTCACTCCAAAGTCACTAATAGCGCAGAACAAACGAAGAGATTATTGTAGGGCACAAAACCACCTCAAAGTTATTATTTCCAATCAATCCATTGGGCTATTCTTATAAGTGTCACAAACAGCCCTAGAGTTCGTAGTAAAATAACACCTTAAGACACAAATCAACCAAAACCCTAATGTCACCTAGATACTCCAATGTCACCTCAAGTATCCGCGGGTATGATTATATGATATGCATCACACAATCTCGGATTCATCTATTCAACCAACACAAAGAACTTCAAAGAGTGCCCCAAAGTTTTTACCGGAGAGTCAAGACGAAAACGTGTGCCAACCCTTATGTAACGCCCTCGATGCGGCTATATCTCCCACGTGTCGAAGCACGACTTAGAGGCATAACCGCATTGAAAGCAATGTCGCAAGTGAGGTAATATTCACACAACCCAAGTAATACATAAGGGAAAGAGATACATAGAACTCGCAAGGTCACATCGAGGGCGTTACACCCTATGCATAAGTTCACAAGGTCACAGAACTCGCAAGTTGATCACCAAAACATACATCAAGTGGATCACGTGAATATCCCATTGTCACCATAGATAATCACATCCAAGACATGCATCAAGTGTTCTCAAATCCTTAAAAACTCAATCCAATAAGATAACTTCAAAGGGAAAACTCAATTCATCACAAGGAGATAGAGGGGGAGAAACATCATAGGATCCAACTATAATAGCAAAGCTCAAGGTACATCAAGATCGTCCATATCAAGAACACGAGAGAGAGAGAGATCAAACACATAGCCACTGGTACATACCCTCAGCCCCGAGGGTGAACTACTCCCTCTTCGTCATGGAGAGCGCCGGGATGATGAAGATGGCCACCGGTGATGATTCCCCCCTCCGGCAGGGTGCCGAAACAGGGTGTCGATTGCTTTTTGGTGGCTACAGAGTCTTGCGGCGGTGGAACTCCCGTTCTAGGTTTCTTTTCGGGGGTTTCTGTGTTTATAGGAATTTTTGGCGTCGGTCTCACGTCAGGGGGGTCTCTGAGTCATCCATGAGATAGGGGGGCGAGCCCTGGGGGGTAGGGCGCGCCCTCCACCCTTGTGGATGGCTCGGGACTCTTCTGGCCCAACTCTTTTACTTCGGGGACTTCTTTTGGTCCATCAAAAATCATCAAAAATTGGCACGTCGATTGGACTCCGTTTGGTATTCCTTTTCTGTAAAACTCAAAAACAAGGGGAAAACAGAAACTAGCATTATGCTCTAGGTTAATAGGTTAGTCCCAAAAATCATATAAAATAGCATATAAATGCATATAAAATATCCAAGATTGATAATATAATAGCATGGAACAATCAAAAATTATAGATACGTTGGAGACGTATCAAGCATTCCCAAGCTTAATTCCTACTCTTCCCCGAGTAGGTAAATGATAAAAATAGAATTTTTGATGTGGAATGCTACCTAACATATTTGCCAATGTAATTCTCTTTATTGTGGCATGAATGTTCAGATCCGTAATATTCAAAACAAAAGTTTATATTGACATAAAAACAGTAATACTTCAAGCATACGATTAAAGCAATCATGTCTTCTCAAAATAACATGGCCAAAGAAAGCTTATCCCTACAAAATCATATAGTCTGGCTATGCTCCATCTTCATCACACAAAATACTCAAATCATGCACAACCCCAATGACAAGCCAAGAAATTGTTTCATACTTTTGATGTTCTCAAACCTTTTCAACTTTCACGCAATACATGAGCGTGAGCCATGGACATAGCACTATAGGTGGAATAGAAGGTGGTTGTGGAGAAGACAAAAAGGAGGAAGATGGTCTCACATCAACTAGGCATATTAATGGGCTATGGAGATGCCCATCAATAGATATCAATGTGACCGAGTAGGGATTGCCATGCAACGGATGCACTAGAGCTATAAGTTTATAAAGCTCAAAAAGAAACTAAGTGGGTGTGCATCCAACTTGCTTGCTCATGAAGACCTAGGGAAATTTGAGGAAGCCCATTGTTGGAATATACAAGCCAAGTTCTATAATGAAAAATTGCCAGTAGTGTATGAAAGTGACAACATAAGGAGACTCTCTATCATGAAGATCATGGTGCTACTTTGAAGCACAAGTGTGGTAAAAGGATAGTAGCATTGCCCCTTCTCTCTTTTTCTCTCATTTTTTGTTTTTTCATTTTTTTGTCCTTCTCTTTTTTCTCTTTTTTTATTTGGCCTTCTCTTTTTTGGCCTTTCTCTTTTTTTATTTCCTCACATGGGACAATGCTCTAATAATGAAGATCATCACACTTTTATTTACTTACAACTCAAGAATTACAACTCGATACTTACAAAAAAAATATGACTATATGGATGCCTCTGGCGGTGTACCGGGATGTGCAATGTATCAAGAGTGACATGTATGAAAGAATTATGATCGGTGGCTTTGCCACAAATACAATGTCAACTACATGATCATGCAAAGCAATATGACAATGATGAAGCATGTCATAATAAATGAAATGGTCGAAAGTTGCATGGCAATTTATCTTGGAATGGTATGGAAATGCCATAATAGGTAGGTATGGTGGCTGTTTTGAGGAAGGTATATGGTGGGTTTATGGTACCGGCGAAAGTTGCGCGGTACTAGAGATGCTAGCAATGGTGGAAGGATGAGAGTGTGTATAATCCATGGACTCAATATTAGTCATAAAGAACTCACATACTTATTGCAAAAGTCTATTAGCTATCGAAACAAAGTACTACGCGCATGCTCCTACGGGGATAGATTGGTAGGAAAAGACCATCGCTCGTCCCCGACCTCTACTCATAAGGAAGACAATAAAAAAATATCTCATGCTTCAACTTCGTTACATAACAGTTCACCATACGTGCATGCTATGGGACTCACAAACCTTAACACAAGTATTTCTCAGATTCACAACTACTCACTAGCATGACTCTAATATCACCATCTTCATATCTGAAAACAATCATAAGGAATCAAACTTCTCCTAGTATTCAATGCACTTTATATGGAAGTTTTTATTATATCCCTCTTCGATGCCCATCATATTAGGACTAAATTCATAACCAAAGCAAATTACCATGTTGTTTAAGACTCTCAAAATAATATAAGTGAAGCATGAGAGTTCATCTATTTCTTTAAAATGAAACCACTATCGTGCTTTAAAAAGATATAAGTGAAGCACTAGAGCAAATTACAAAGTACTCCGAAAGATATAAGTGAAGATCAATGAGTAGTCGAATAATTATGTAACTATGTGAAGACTCCTTCTCATAAATAAAATTTCAGATCTTAAGTACTTTATTTAAAAAGCAAGCAAAACAAAATAAAATGACATTGCAAGGATAGCACATATCATGTGAAGAAGCAAAAACTTAGGCTCAACCAAAACTGACCGATAGTTGTTGAAAAGAAAGATGGGATGCCAACCGGGGCATCCCCAAGCTTAGATGCTTGATACTTCTTGAAATATTAATTAGGGATGCCTTGGGCATCCCCAAACTTGAGCTTTTGTGTCTCCTTAATTCCTTTCATATCGTGGTTTTCCTAAATCGTAAAAACTTCATCCACACAAAACTCAACAAGAACTCGTGAGATAAGTTAGTATAAGTCCATGCTAAACCTTATCATTCTCTACTGAATAAAATCACTAAAGTTATAATTTAACATTTCCTACTAACTGCCTCTGTATATTTAATGCTCATATCCTCAAATAGAATCATTAAACAAGCAAACATATGCGAACAATGCAATCATAACAGCAATCTGTCTAAACAGGATAGTGTGTAAAGAATGCAAGAGGAATCATACTTCTTTAACTCCAAAAATTCTGAAAATTTACCACACTGTCGATAATTTGTTTTTACTCATCGTGTAAAAATTTCAAGATTTTATCAGGTTCTGACTATTCACAAATATTCAAAACATAACAGCAAACTTTCTGTTTTTAAAACAACAACATATAGACTTGAAAAATAAGCATGGTAAAGGCTATAATTGACCTTTTTATTGAAGTAAAAGATGCAAAATATTACTCTAAATAATAGCAAGAAAATCCTAATAAAAGAAAATGATGCTCCAAGCAAAACACATATCATGTGGTGAATAAAAATATAGCTCCAAGTAAGGTTACCGATGAACGAAGACGAAAGTGGGGATGCCTTCCGGGGCATCCCCAAGCTTAGGCTCTTGGTTGTCCTTGAATATTACCTTGGGGTGCCTTGGGCATCCCCAATCTTAGGCTCTTGCCACTCCTTATTCCGTAGTCCATCGAATCTTTACCCAAAACTTGAAAACTTCACAACACAAAACTTAACAGAAAACTGGTAAGCTCCGTTAGTATAAGAAAGCAAATCACCACTTAGCTACTATCAAGACAAGATTCATAATTTTTATCACATGATGCCTATTGTACCATATCATTTCTACAATTTATATTAAGCAATATAAGCCATAGAAACTAGAGATCAAGCAAACTATGCATCGAAAACATAATCTCTCAAAAACAGAACAGTCTATAGTAATCTGTAACTTTCGAATACTTCTGTAACTCCAAAAATCCTGATAAATTAGGAAGTCCTAGGAAATTTGTTTATTAATCCTCTGAAAAAGAATCAGTATTTTTTCGTGCTTATGTTAAAAATTAAAACTAATCTCCTGGGTGCAAAAGTTTCTATTTTTCAGCAAGATCAAATCAACTATCACCGTAAGCCATCCCAAAGGTCTTACTTGGCACTTTATTGAAACAAAAGCTATAAAATATTATTACTATAGTATCTTAATCATGTGGACACACAAAAACAGTAGGGGTAAATATTGGGTTGTCTCCCAACAAGCGCTTTTCTTTAATGCCTTTCTAGCTAGGCATGATGATTTCAATGATGCTCACATAAAAGATAAGATTTGAAATATAAAGAGAGTATCATGAAGAATATAAGTAGCACATTTAAGCCTAACCCACTTCCTATTCATAGGGATTTTGTGAGCAAACAACTTATGCGAACAAGAATCAACTTGCATAGGAAGGTAAAACAAGCAAAACTTCAAGATTTTCAACATATAGAGAGGAAACTTGATATTATTGCAACTCCTACAAGCATATATTCCTCCCTCATAATAATTTTTAGTAGCATAATGAATGAATTCAACAATATAACCATCACATAAAGCATTCTTTTCATGATGCATAAGCATAGAATTTTTATTACTCTCCACATAAGCAAACTTCTTCTCTTGAATAGTAGTGGGAGCAAACTCAACAAAATAGCTATTATGGGATTGAAAATTAAAATCAAGATGACAAGTTTCAATGTTATAATTATTCTTTATAGCATACGTGTCATCACAATAATCACCATAGATAGGTGGCATGCTTTCATCATAATAAAATTGCTCATCGAAACTTGGGGGACAAAAATATCATCTTCATAAAACATAGCATCCCCAAGCTTGTGGCTTTGCATATCATTAGCATCATGGATGTTCAAAGAATTCATACTAACAACATTGCAATCGTGCTCATCATCCAAAGATTTAGTGCCAAACATTCTAATACATTCTTCTGCTAAAACTTTGGCACAATTATCGGAATCCTTATTTTCACGAAAGACATTAAAAAGATGAAGCATATGAGGCAACCTTAATTCCTTTTTTTGTAGTTTTATTTTATAGACTAAACTAGTGAGAAAACAAGAAACTAACAGATTCGATTGCCAGATCTAAAGTTATACCTTCAAGCACTAACCTCCCCGGCAACGGCGCCACAAAAGAGCTTGATGTCTACTACGCAACCTTCTTCTTGTAGACATTGTTGGGCCTCCAAGTGTAGAGGTTTGTAGGACAGTACCAAATTTCCCTCAAGTGGATGACCTAAGGTTTATCAATCCGCGAGAGGCGTAGGATGAAGATGGTCTCTCTCAAACAACCATGCAACCAAATAACAAAGAGTCTCTTGTGTCCCCAACACACCCAATACAATGGCAAATTGTATAGGTGCACTAGTTCGGCGAAGAGATGGTGATACAAGTGCAATATGGATGGTAGATATAGTTTTTGTAATATGAAAATATAAAAAACAGCAAGGTAACTAATAATAAAAGTGAGCACAAACGGTATTGCAATGCTTCGAAACAAGGCCTGGGGTTCTTACTTTCACTAGTGCGAGTTCTCTCAACAAGGATAACATAATTAGATCACATATAACAATCCCTCAACATGCAACAAAGAGTCACTCCAAAGTCACTAATAGTGGAGAATAAACGGAGATTATTGTAGGGTACAAAACCACCTCAAAGTTATTATTTCCGATCAATCCATTGGGCTATTCCTGTAAGTGTCACAAACAGCCCTAGAGTTCGTAGTAAAATAACACCTTAAGACACAAATCAACCACAACCCTAATGTCACCTAGATACTCCAATGTCAATTCAAGTATCCGCGGGTATGATTATATGATATGCATCACACAATCTCAGATTCATCTATTCAACCAACGCAAAGAACCTCAAAGAGTGCCCCAAAGTTTCTACCGGAGAGTCAAGACGAAAACGTGTGCCAAACCCTATGCATAAGTTCACAAGGTCACATAACTCGCAAGTTGATCACCAAAACATACATAAAGTGGATCACGCTAATATCCCATTGTCACCATATATAAGCACATCCAAGACATGCATCAAGTGTTCTTAAATCATTAAAGACTCAATCCGATAAGAGAACTTCAAAGGAAAAACTCAATTCTCACAAGGAGATAGAGGGGGAGAAACATCATAAGATCCAACTATAATAGCAAAGCTCGCGGTACATCAAGATCGTGCCATATCAAGAACACGAGAGAGAGAGAGAGAGAGATCAAACACATAGCTACTGGTACATACCCTCAGCCCCGAGGGTGAACTACTCCCTCTTCGTCATGGAGAGCGCCGGGATGATGAAGATGGCCATCGGTGATGATTCCCCCCTCCGGTAGGGTGCCGGAACAGGGTCCCGATTGGTTTTTGGTGGCTACAGAGGCTTGCGGCAGCGGAACTCCCGATCTAGGTTTCTTTTCGGGGGTTTATGTATTTATGGGAATTTTTGGCGTTGGTCTCACGTCAGGGGGTCTCCGAGTCATCCATGAGATAGGGGGCGAGCCCTGGGGGGGTAGGGCGTGCCCTCCACCCTCGTGGATGGCTCGGGACTCTTCTATTCCAACTCTTTTTTTACTTCGGGGGCTTCTTTTGGTCCATAAAAAATCATCAAAAATTGGCATGTCAATTGGACTCCGTTTGGTATCCCTTTTCTGTAAAACTCAAAAAATAAGGAAAAAACAGAAACTGACACTGTGCTCTAAGTTAATAGGTTAGTCCCAAAAATCATATAAAATAGCATATAAATGCATATAAAACATCCAAGATTGATAATATAATAGCATGGAACAATCAAAAATTATAGATACGTTGGAGACGCATCACTCTTCGCTGGCTGGCTTCTTCTGCCACGCCCACAAGGTGTTTGACATTTCGCCCGCAAGGTACAAATGGAAGTGGCGATGATTACTTTTTCTACAACTTCATTTGCGATTCGAATGATTCATCGTCCGATGAGGAGGAGATTGTGGTTGCTGCTTTGGTCGTCCATGATCACATTAGTAGGCAACAACCGATGTTTAGGTGCTCGATCTTGGGGCATACTCCGGTATTGAATTGCAACGGAGAGAGCAGCCATTGCCTACTCTGACAGGACTACTTCCAGTCTGATGACCCACTCTTTAAACACAACCTATTCCGGCGCCGCTTTCAGATGGCTAGACATGTGTTCAATTGTATCCGGGAGGGGGTGGCGTGTGATAAATATTTCAAATGCAAGGAGGATGTCCTGGGAAAGGTTGGCCTCTCCTCTTATCAGAAATGCACTACAACTATTTGGATGCTTGCATACGGAATACCCGGTGATCTTATTGATGAGTATGTTCGCATGAGCGATTCCACATGCCTAGAATGCATGTATAGGTTATGCAAGGCTGTGATAGTAGTATTTGGCACATAGTACTTGAGAGAACCAACTGCTGCAGATACAACCCGGTTGTTGGCGCTCAATGCCGATAAGGGCTTTTCGGGGATGCTTGGTAGTATAGATTGTATGCACTCGGAGTGGAAAAACTACCCTTTTGCTTGGCAGGGGCAGTATATGGGCCATGTGAAAGCTTGCATTGTCATACTAGAGGCCATGGCTTTACAAGATCTCTTGATTTGGCACTCTTTCTTCGGAATGGCCGGCTCTCACAATGACATCAACGTGCTTCAACGCTCTCCGGTGTTCGCAAGGCTTGCAGAAGGCAACTGCCCAGAGGCCAATGTTAAGATCAATGGCCACCACTACAACAAAAGGATATTACCTAGTTGATCGTATCTATTCTCAGTGGACTACTCTTGTCAAAACAATCTCCAACCCGATAGGAGAAAAGAGGCAGAGGTTTGCCCAAGCACAAGAGAGTGCTAGAAAGGATGTGGAGCATCGTTCGGTTCTTGTTAGAACTTGGAGCACCAAGAAGTCGTGGGAGGTGATGACTAGTGTGATCATGCACAGCATAATCGTAGAGGATAAGCATGAGGAAGAAATCTTCGATCAGGGGTTTGAATTTCAGGTGAAAATGTTGTGCCTGAGCATGGAGGAGCGACAACGTTTGCACAGTTCACCGAATTTCATTATCAAATACATGATTGGAAAACTCACATTCAACTACAAGATGATTTGGTTGAGCATATGTGGGTTCATCTTGGCAACCAATATATGTATCGGCTCTTTTTTCATTCAAATATAATTGTGACAATTTAAATTTTATTTGGTTTGTAAACTATGAGATTTTATTTGGTTGTGAAGCTATGATATCTGTATTTGGTTGAATTATGTGGACTTTGGGTAATGTTTTTGATATGTACGCAGAATGCGTAAAAATATGGCCGCGCGAGAAAAAAAAAATGCGTCGGCATGTTGCCCTAAAACACACAGCTTTGCTCATGTGCTGTGTGAACGCGAGAGGGCCGACATCCCGAACCTACTTGCAAAGAAATTGCCTGGCTCCTGACTAGCTTGACCTCCTATATAGACTATAGTGCCGCCTTGACACGTGACGACATTGATTATATATCAGCTGAAAGCTCAGTTATCTGTTACCGTACTCATGTAGGTGTACTTGATCCAGAAGAAATAAACAAGCGGACACACACACCCTGCTTGGCTCCTCCGAGTCAAGTAGTCAACGTCAACACGCGGCAAGCTATGAATTGGCTGTTATTCGCGCGCGAGCGAGCGACGGAAATATTGTCCGCAAGACTCTGACGACCCCGAGCCTGTTCCATTTTTATGTCGACTGATAGAGATATCTTACTATTTACAACTTGTTTTTACCTCAAATCGTCTCTTCTTTACCCTACCCACGGGAAACTGAGTATTTGCATCTGTACTCCGTATCCAAACTGCGTGCAATCGAGTGTGACAGAGGACTCGATGACCAAGGAGTTGACTAACATCACAAATACTACTAGTTTTTTATACGAAAATAAAAATTTCCTCTTCCTGAAAAGAGCAAATCTGAGTCTCTCGTGTACCCACGTGACGCCGTGATGACAGTCGGGCCATGTCGTCATAGCGGCCCCGGTGGGTCAACATCAGCAATGCCGGAGTCCGCTCAATCAAGAAACAAAATTCAGCAATGCCGGAGGAGAAGATGGGTTGAAGATTCAGAGCGCGTGCGACGAAGGGGCTGAAATTTCCCGGCGATCTGCGGCGGAGATCCGGCGAGCTGTGGGGAGAAGGACAAGAACAGGTCGGGTCGTCTGCTAGAACCGAACGAGGAATCTGGCCGGACGGACAGGCCGTCGCACAGCACGGACGAGAACGAAACGAAAAGGTCTAGAATCCACCGGTTACGAGGTCCCGATCGATGGAAATCGTTACATGTAGGACGACGCTGTCCCTGACAGAGAAAATAAACTGTACAGCGACGCGCGGTTTCGGTGGTTTTCTGGGCACGAATCGTGTGGTGCACGGCCGCCGCCGCTTACCGGCCGTCGGGGCTGTGCGTGGTGGCAGTAACATGCCGGCCTACCGAACCCGTGATTAAAGTGCCAACTGCTTTCTCCATTTATAATCGAATGATGCCCGTGTCGTACGTCAGAAATGACACATGTACGCCTCTTGGTTACATTTTGTAAGGGGTATGCCTCTTGATTGCGTCTTGTTGATGGAAGATGCATAGTGTGTAAATTACTACTAATACGATACTGCATTGCTATCATTGTTGGATAAATAAATCTAGCATATGGTAGGATTATGTTTATGCTCGTCAGTGTCCACGTTTTGAGTGTGAACGCAGAGCGACGACTTCTTGCATTACGTCTGACAGCGTCGATGATTGGGCGTGAAAACTGCTAAAAGAGAGTACGTCGTCTCTTCTATTTTTTTAAGAAAAAGAGGATAACCTCTGGACTTTGCTTTTGGAAGATGCATACAATCACTTTATTAATTATTCTTGAGGACCTTACAAAATATTACAAAAAATATACCTTAATCCACCATCTTGGCAACATATGCCGCTACTCTTATCCATATGATGAAGGGATACTAGTTGGGCCACTACCCAAATCACTCACCTAAACCTAACATCAAAAGTCGAAAGCCCCAGCCGAGCCACATACCGGGTCTGAGGCACAATCCGGTCAGACACACTCTTGTGTCGTCGCCGCCATCTTCCACAAGTCCGTCTTCAAATTATATTGAGTCTTCTACTTTGTGAAGGCCACTTCTGCCATCGACGTCACGATGACGCCAGATAGCTACCTCCTCCTGCGCGAGTCCATCTCCACGCATCGGACGCCGAGCCTCGACAGCGTCATGCCGCCGATCTCCGCCGCCATCAATGAGTGAGATGAAGAACCGCTCCACCACGGCAAGTACAAGGTGAGGAAGGGCGAGGTCGCCATCGGAAACACGGCTGAAAGATAAGCATCGCAGTCACGAGACATGCCCGGAGCAGCGACGCGATAGATCAGACAGGCCGCCAGCAGGAACCAGATAAGCTCGCCATGCACACCCAGCATCCCCATGCCCAAGCCGGCGCCTTCAAGAAGGTGACGACGCTGTGGCGCCGCCGCCGCTTAGCCACCGGGGCTAGGGTTTTCACCCGGGCGCAGGGGAAGGGGAGAGGCAGGGGAGGTTTCGCCTCGGCACCGCCACCAAGGAAGGAATGGTGTCCGGGACGCCATCGACGCCGTGACCGCCACCGGCGACCAAGGGTTTCCCCCGGCCAAGCACCCTGCCGCCACCTCCGAACCAGACACAACATCAGCAGGCGCGTGCACGCCGGAGATCCAGGCTGGCCGGAGGTCATGCAACACGAGCGGACCAGATCGCCTCTCATCTGACGAGGGGAGCTCGGGGCCTCCCCGCGCCATGACCAGCGCCCACCGGGACCTCGCTGCCCGCGCGGCCGAGGAGATCTGGTCTACCTCACCGACGAGCACTCCCCGCCGCCGGAGGAGCGCCGTCCGCCCCAGCGAGGCCGCCGCCTCAGATCAGCCGGCGCGGATCTGACCAGAACAAGCACCGCCGTGAAGAACTCAGCGCCGCCACCGGCCCGCGCGCTCCACCGTGACGTGCCTCCACCGGACAGCAGGCCGCGCCGCCCCGCACCGACCACCAGCGCACGCCACCCGACGCGCCGGCCGCCGAGCTCCCTTCCGCGCCCGAAGCAGCAGCCCCCCGCGGCCCCTGTTCTAGGCGAGGTCAAACAAGATCCCGCCGCCGCCGGCACCGCGCGGGCTTTGCCCGGCGGCGGCGGGAGGAGAGGAAGGAGGTGGGGGTTGGGTTCGGCGGCGGCTAGGGTTGGGCGCCCGGGTCGCCTGCGGGGGGCTACACGTCGTCTCTTATATATGGATTGTTTACCGCATCTACCGCGCCGACTCCAAAATCAAACACCGTATTCGTTTATGGATCAATGAAGACTAGTCCATAAACAGTAATGCAGAAGCTGGTCATTTAAAGTTGTCACCTTTTCTTCATTCTCTTTTTTTAGTCTCCCCAAGCTTAAAATAAATGTATTCCAACACAAAAAAGCTTAAAATAAATGTATATTGAATTGTAGATGATTGAAAATGTTCAAATCCAACAGTAGCTCGAATTTAAATATTACTTTCTCTGTAAAGAGGGGGTAATCTAAAATCTCTTATACTCCCTCTGTTTTTATTTACTCCGCATATTAGTTTTGGTCAAAGTCAAGCTTTACAAACTTTGACAAAGTTTATAGACAAAAATATTAACATATACAATAACAAATCAATACCATTAGATTCATTATTGAATGTACTTCCACATCATATAGATTTGTTATGCTAAATGTTTATATCTTTTCTATAAATTTGGTCAAACTTTACAAAGTTTGATTTTAGTCAACTCTAATATGCGGAGTAAATAAAAACGGAGGGAGTATTTCTTTACAGAGGGAGTACAATCCAATGAAGTTTCCATTAAAATAGTTCAAACTTGAATTAACTAGCGCATATGTTCTAGTTGTCCTCTGACCAAGTTCGTGAGTATTGTTAAAGAAAAAACTCGGAAGATTTATGCGTGTGGCATCATTGGCCATGAGCACAAGGAATGTGGTAATAGGGTGTATGCTGAGAAGGACCTGAAGTTTAGGGATTACTTGTATGTTGATCCCCCACTTTGGAACCAGACTGATTGGGATCCTAGCAAGGGAGAAAAGAAGTATGTTCCTGATACTTATGTGCCAAAACAGAAGGCTGGTAATGTGGTGACTAAGGAGGGGGAGTTGAAGGATGCGGCCTCCAGTCCGGTTAAGCTCCCACCAGGTAAAGATAGGGATCTTGATAAAACATCTCGCAAAAGGCTGATTATGGATGGTGAGTTGTCTAGTACTGGTTCAGGAGGATCAAACCCGGTTGGGAACAGGTTGCTGTTGACCGATGGCAAAGTGAGTGCTGACGCGGTGTCACCGAGCAATAGTTTAGGCAATAAGCGTACTAAGATGGATGGTGATATGTCAGATTCTGATAACTTATCGGCAGGCTCCCAGGCAGAGCGCCGCCAGTCCCAATGAGTCACCTGTTTTGGAACTGCCAGGGGGCGGGGAACCGCCGGACAGTTCGCGAAGTTGGGGCTCTCGTAAAAGCCCATTTCCCCATGTTTGTTTTCTTGGTTGAAACAAGACAGACATGTGCTAAAGTGGAGCGTTTAAAGTGGAAATTAGGTCTAAAAGGTTTTTCTGGTGTTGATTGTGAAGGCCGTGGAGGGGGTTTAGCTTTGTTCTGGGACGATTCCCTCCAAGTTATGGTTATGGATTCTTGTAAGAGATATATTGATGTAACTATGTAAGCATTACGGACCAAGGTTCTAGACACTCTTGGCGATCAACCTTTGTCTATGGGGAACCATGGGTAGAAAATCTCTACCGTATGTGGGAACATCTTGTTAGGCTCAGGGGAGCCTCGAATCTACCTTCGCTGGTTTGTGGTGATTTCAACGAGGCCTTGTGGCAACACGAGCATTTTTCAAGAAGAAGCAAAAGTGAAAACAGATGGAGGATTTCAGAGATACTTTATTGGTGTGTGAGTTGACTGATCTGGGATTCTCGGGCGCACCATTTACATACGACAATGGCCAACTTGGCATGGGCAACGTCCGGGTTCGTCTTGATCGTGCATGTGCAAATGATGAATGGAGAGACATGCTTCCGTATGTGAGGGTGTAGCACTTGGTCTCCCCTAGTTCAGATCACTGCCTTATTGTACTGCATCTTGATGTGGCGGAGGACCGTCGTCGACGAGGTTCACCAAAATATGAAATTATGTGGGAAATAGACAGTAGATTATCATAGGTGATCTCTAAGGCATGGGATCAGGTCCGGCTAAAAGGTGATCCGGATGACGTCGCTACATCCCTTAGATCGGTTATGTTTGATCTAAGGAAATGGAGTAAGGAGCATTTTCGGCCAGGTTGAGAAAGAGACTGAGGTACTCTGGCAAGAACTTGACAAGTTACAAAATTCTATGGCTGGTCGGTTGCTGATTCATCAGAACATGGAGAAGTTGGATGAGCTTCTATATAGAGAAGAAATGATGTGGCTCCAACATAGCCACATTGCCTGGTTAAAAGAAGGTGATTGAAACACACAATATTTCCACCATCAGGCATTATGGCGAGCTAGTAGAAATAACATTAGGAGGCTACATTGAGATGATGGGTCATGGTGTGACGCGCCTACGGAAATGGAGCGTATGGCGGCATCTTATTTTCAAGAAGTGTACACAAAATACCCAACCTTGTCACCTGATACTGTTCTGGATCAAATTCAGCCCAAAGTTACAGCTGAAATGAATGAGCGTTTGCTGGCTCCCTATTCAGATAACGAAATTTCCGATGCCCTGTTTCTAACAGGCCTGCTGAAGGCACCTAGGCCGGATGGTTTTCCATCTTGTTTTTATCACAGAAACTGGGGTTGTTTAAAGGAAGAAATCATAGCAGCCATAAGGAATTCCTTTGTGTCAGGGTGTATGCCGAGTGGGGTAAATGAAACGTCCATTGTGTCAATCCCCAAGGTCCAACATCCTGCTTCTCTTAAGGATTTCCGCCCTATTTCTTTATGTAATGTGGTCTACAAGATAGTCTCAAAATGTTTGGTTAATCGACTTCATCCACTGCTTACAGATCTTATTTCTGAAAATCAAAGTGCTTTCATTCCAAGCCAATTAATTTCAGATAATTCCACCATTGCCTTCAATTGTATCCATCATATTCAAGCTTCATCCAATGGTGGTGAATTCTATGCCTATAAGCTGGATCTTTCGAAGGCCTATAACCGTGTTGATTGGGTGTTCATGGAACGAGCATTATTGAAGTGGGGCTTTTCACCCCCAATGGGTTTCTCAGGTTATGGAATGTGTAAGCTCTGTGAAATATTCCGTGAAGTATAATGGTCGTCTTTTGGAGCAATTTTCACCCTCCCGTGGATGCGACAAGGTGATCCCCTATGCTACCTCCTGACCATGCATTGGTTTTCCCTTGAAGAGGAAAGGGTGATGCAGCCAAGTAGCGTAAGTCTTTTCCTCAGTTTTGAGAACCAAGGTATCAATCCAGTAGGAGATTACACGCAAGTCCCTCGTACCTGCACAAACAAACAAGAACCTCGCAACCAACGCGATAAAGGGGTTGTCAATCCCTTCACAGTCACTTATGAAAGTGAGATCTAATAGAGCTAATAATATAAATATTTTTTGGTATTTTTGTTGTATAGATTGGAAAATAAAGATTGTAAAATAAACGGCGACAGAAATGGCTAGTTGACGGGAGATTAATATGATGGAGAATAGACCCGGGGGCCATAGGTTTCACTATTGGCTTCTCTCAAGATAGCAAATTCTACGGTGGGTGAACAAATTACTGTCGAGCAATTGATAGAAAAGCGCATAGTTATGAGAATACCTAGGCATGATCATGTATATAGGCATCACGTACACGACAAGTAGACCGAAACGATTCTGCATCTACTACTATTACTCCACACATCGACCGCTATCTAGCATGCATCTAGAGTATTAAGTTCATAAGAACAGAGTAACGCATTAGGCAAGATGACATGATGTAGAGGGATAAACTCAAGCAATATGATATAAACCCCATCTTTTTATCCTCGATGGCAACAATACAATACATGCCTTGATGCCCCTGCTGTCACTGGGAAAGGACACCGCAATATTGAACCCAAAGCTAAGCACTTCTCCCATTGCAAGAAAGATCAATCTAGTAGGCCAAACCAAACTGATAATTCGAAGAGACTTGCAAAGATATTAAATCATGCATAAAAGAATTCAGAGAAGAATCAAATATTGTCCATAGATATCTTGATCATAAACCCACAATTCATTGAATCTCGACAAACACACCGCAAAAAGAATTACATCGAATAGATCTCCAAGATAATCAAGGAGAACTTTGTATTGAGATGCAAAGAGAGAGAAGAAGCCATCTAGCTAATAACTATGGACCCGAAGGTCTGTGGTAAACTACTCACACATCATCGGAGAGGCTATGATGTTGATGTAGAAGCCCTCCGTGATCGATTCCCCCTCAAGCGGAGCGCCGGAAAAGGCCCCAAGATGGGATCTCATGGGTATAGAAGGTTGCGGCGGTGGAAATAGGGTTTCGTGGTGCTCCTGGAAGTTTTCAGGGTATATGGGTATATATAGGAGGAAGAAGTAGGTCGGTGGAGCTGCAAGGGGCCCACGAGGGTGGGGGGCGCGCCCACCCCCTGGGGGTGCGCCCTCCTGCCTCGTGGCCTCCTCGCTGTTTTCTTGACGTCCACTCCAAGTCTCCTGGATCAAATTTGTTGCAAAAATAACTCTCCTGAAGGTTTCATTCCATTTGGTATTCCTTTTCTGCGAAACACTAAAATAGGCAAAAGAACAGAAATTTACACTGGGCCTTTGGTTAGTAGGTTAGTCCCAAAAATAATATAAAAAGGCATATTAAATCCCATTAAACATCCAAAACATATAATATAATAGCATGGAACAATCAAAAATTATAGATACGTTGGAGACGTATCAAGCATCCCCAAGCTTAATTCCTGCTCGTCCTCGAGTAGGTAAATGATAAAAACAGAATTTTGGCTGTGGAATGCTACCTAGCATAATTCTCAATGTAATTTTCTTTATTGTGGCATGAATGTTCAGATCTTAAAGATTCAAGACAAAAGTTTAATATTGACATAAAAATAATAATACTTCAAGCATACTAACAAAGCAATCATGTCTTCTCAAAATGACATGGCCAAAGAAAGTTATCCCTACAAAATCATATAGTCTGGCTATGCTCTATCTTCATCACACAAAGTATTTAATCATGCACAACCCCGATGACAAGCCAAGCAATTGTTTCATACTTTTGACGTTCTCAAAATTTTTCAATCTTCACGCAATATATGAGCGTGATCCATGGATATAGCACTATGTGTGGAATAGAATGGTGGTTGTGGAGAAGACAAAAAGGAGAAGATAGTCTCACATCAACTAGGCGTATCAACGGGCTATGGAGATGCCCATCAATAGATATCAATGTGAGTGAGTAGGGATTGCCATGCAACGGATGCACTAGAGCTATAAGTGTATGAAAGCTCAAAAAGAAACTAAGTGGGTGTGCATCCAACTTGCTTGCTGCTACCTCTTGAGCACTACGTTGGTTTTCCCTTGAAGAGGAAAGGGTGAGGCAGTAAAGCAGCGTAAGTATTTCCCTCAGTTTTGAGAACCAAGGTATCAATCCAGTAGGAGACCACGCGCGAGTCACCTTGTACCTACACAAGCAAATAAGAACCTCGCAACCAACGCAATAAAGGGGTTGTCAAGCCCTTCACGGCCACTTGCAAGAGTGAGATCTGATAGATATGATAATAATAATAAGATGAGTATTTTTGGTATTTTTATGATATACATTGGAAGTAAAGATTGCAAAATAAACGATAATGGAAATAACGGTAGATTAATATGATGGAAGATAGACCCGGGGGCCATAGGTTTCACTAGTGGTTTATCTCAAGATAGCATAAGTATTACGATGGGTGAACAAATTACTGTCGAGCAATTGATAGAAAAGCGGATAATTATGAGAATATCTAGGTATGATCATGTATATAGGCATCACGTCCGAGACAAGTAGACTGAAACGATTCTGCATCTACACTATTACTCCACACATCGACCGCTATCCAGCATGCATCTAGAGTATTAAGTTCATAAGAACAGAGTAACACCTTAAGCAAGATGACATGATGTAGAGGGATCAACTCATGCAATATGATATAAACCCCATATTTTTATCCTCGATGGCAACAATACAATATGTGTCGTTTCCCTTTCTGTCACTGGGATCAAGCACCGCAAGATTGGACCCAAAGCTAAGGACTTCTCCCATTGCAAGAAAGATCAATCTAGTAGGCCAAACCAAACTGGTAATTCGAAGAGACTTGCAAAGATAAACCAATCATACATAAAAGAATTCAGAGAAGATTCAAATAATGTTCATAGATAAACTGGATCATAAACCCACAATTCATCGGATCTCGACAAACACACCGCAAAAGAAGAGTTACATCGAATAGATCTCCAAGAGAATCGAGGAGAACTTTGTACTGAGATCCAAAGAGAGAGAAGAAGCCATCTAGCTACTAGCTATGGACCCGAAGGTCTGAAGTAAACTACTCACACATCATCGGAGGGGACATGGAGTTGATGTAGAGGCCCTCCGTGATCAATGCCCCCTCCGGCGGAGCTCCGGAAAAGGCCCCAAGATGGGATCTCTTGGGTACAGAAGGTTGCGGCTGTGGAATTAGGTTTTCGTGGTGCTCCTGGATGTTTGCGGGGTATATGGATATATATAGGAGGAAGAAGTAGGTCGGTGGAGCAACGAGGGGCCCACGAGGGTGGAGGGCACGCCCAGGGGGTAGGCGCGCCCCCTGCCTCGTGGCCGCCTCGTTGATTGCTTGACGTCCACTCCAAGTCCCCTGGATCACATTTGTTCCAAATATCACGTTCCCGAAGTTTTCATTCCGTTTGGACTCTCTTTTATATTCCTTTTCTACGAAACACTGAAATAGGCAAAAAAACAGCAATTTGGGATGGGCCTCCGGTTAATAGGTTAGTCCCAAAAATAATATAAAAGTG
Organism: Triticum monococcum; assembly: GCA_034509565.1. Lineage (NCBI taxonomy): Eukaryota > Viridiplantae > Streptophyta > Magnoliopsida > Poales > Poaceae > Triticum > Triticum monococcum. The sequence goes on from CM067847.1 coordinate 580,310,260, forward strand.
AATAATGAAGCCCATTAACATCCAAAATAGGTAATATAATAGCATGGAACAATCCAAAATTATAGATACGTTGGAGATGTATCACTTGCTCACGAAGACCTAGTGCATTTTGAGGAAGCCCATCATTGGAATATACAAGCCAAGTTCTATAATGTAAAATTCCCACTAGTATATGAAAGTGACAAAATAGTAGACTCTGTATCATGAAGATCATGGTGCTACTTTGAAGCACAAGTGTGGTAAAAGGATAGTAACGAATAGTAACATTGTCCCTTCTCTCTTTTTCTCTCATTTCCCCCCTTTTTTATTTGGGTCTTTTCTCTTTTTTTATGACCTCTTTTTTTTTCTCTTTTTTATTTTTTGTCCGGAGTCTCATCCTGACTTGTGGGGGAATCATAGTCTCCATCATCCTTTCCTCACTTGGGACAATGCTCTAATAATGATGATCATCACACTTTTATTTACTTACAACTCAAAAATTACAACTCGATACTAGAACAAAATATGACTCTATGTGAATGCCTCCGGCGGTGTACCGGGATATGCAATGAATCAAGAGTGACATGTATGAAAGAATTATAAAGGTGGCTTTGCGACAAATACGATGTCAACTACATGATCATGCAAAGCAATATGACAATGATGAGACGTGTCATAACAAACGGAACGGTGGTAAGTTGCATGGCAATATATCTCGGAATGGCTATGCAAATGCCATAATATGTAGGTATGGTGGCTGTTTTGAGGAAGTTATATGGTGGGTGTATGGTACCGGCGAAAGTTGCGCGGTACTAGAGAGGCTAGCAATGGTGGAAGGGTGAGAGTGCGTATAATCCATGGACTCAACATTAGTCATAAAGAACTCACATACTTATTGCAAAAATCTATTAGTTATCGAAACAAAGTACTACGCGCATGCTCCTAGGGGGATAGATTGGTAGGAAAAGACCATCGCTCGTCCCCGACCGCCACTCATAAGGAAGACAATAAATAAATAAATCATGCTCCGACTTCATCACATAACGGTTCACCATACGTGCATGCTACAGGAATCACAACCTTTAGAACAAGTATTTCTCAAATTCACAACTACTCAACTAGCATGACTCAAATATCACCATCTTGATATCTTAAAACAATCATCAAGTATCAAACTTCTCATAGTATTCAATGCACTTTTTATGAAAGTTCTTATTATACCCATCTTGGATGCCTATCATATTAGGACTAATTTTATAGCCAAAGAAAATTACCATGATGTTATAAAAGACTGTCAAAATAATATAAGTGAAGCATGAGAGATCAATAATTTCTTCAAAATAAAACCACCACCGCTCTCTTAAAGATATAAGTGAATCACTAGAGCAAAATTATCTAGCTCAAAAGATATAAGTGAAGCACATAGAGTATTCTAATAAATTCCGATTCATGTATGTCTCTCCAAAAGGTGTGTACATCAAGGATGATTGTGGTAAATTAAAAATCAAAGACTCAAATCATACAAGACGCTCCAAGCAAAACACATATCATGTGGTGAATAAAAATATAGCATCAAGTAAACTTACCGATGGACGAAGGCGAAAGGGGGGATGCCTTCCGGGGCATCCCAAGATTAGGCTTTTAGTTTTCCTTTATTAACTTGGGGTGCCATGGTCATCCCAAAGCTTAGGCTCTTTCCACTCCTTATTTCAAAATTCATCAAATCTTTACCCAAAACTTGAAAACTTCACAACACAAAACTCAACAGAAAATCTCATGAGCTCCGTTAGTATAAGAAAACAAACCACCACTTCAAGGTACTGTAATGAACTCATTATTTATTTATATTGGTGTTAAAGCTACTGTATTCCAACTTCTCTATGGTTCATAACCCCCGATACTAGCCATAGATTCATCAAAATAAGCAAACAACACACGAAAAACAGAATCTGTCAAAAACAGAACAATCTGTAGTAATCTGTAGGTTTCGAATACTTCTGTAGCCCCAAAAATTCTGAAATAAATTGGTGGACGTGAGGAATTTGTCTATTAATCATATGTAAAAATAATCAACCTAATTTCACTCTCCAGTAAAAAATGGCAGCAAATCTCGTGAGCGCTAAAGTTTTTGTTTTTTACAGCAAGATCGCAAAGACTTCCCCCAAATATTTCCAAAGGTTCTACTTGGCACAAACACTAATTAAAAGCATAAAACCACATCTAAACAGAAGCTATATGAATTATTTATTACTAAACAGGAACAAAAAATAAGAAACAAAAATAAAATTGGGTTGCCTCCCAACAAGCGCTATCGTTTAACGCCCCTAGCTAGGCATAAAAACAAGAATAGATCTAGGTATTGTCATCTTTGGTATGCAATCCATAAGTGGCTCTCATAATAAATTCATAAGGTAATTTAATTTTCTTCCTAGTAAAGTGTTCCATGCCTTTCCTTAACGGAAATTGGAATCTAATATTTCCTTCTTTCATATCAATAATTGCACAAATCGTTCTAAGGAAAGGTCTACCAAGAATAATAGGACATGTAGGATTGCAATCTATATCAAGAACAATGAAATCTACGGGCGCATAATTCCTATTTGCAACAATAAGAACATCATTAATCCTTCCCATAGATTTCTTAATAGTGGAATCCGCAAGATGCAAATTTAAAGAACAATCATCAAATTCACGGAAACCTAACACATCACACAAAGTTTTTGGAATCATGGAAATACCAGCACCCAAATCACATAAAGCATATCATTCATGATCTTGAATTTTAATTTTAATAGTAGGTTCCCACTCATCATAAAGTTTTCTAGGGATATAGACTTCTAATTCAAGCTTTTCTTCATAAGATTGCATTAAAGCATCAACGATATGTTTGATCATAAGCATGAGGAGAATTTAGCACAGATTGCAACAAGGAAATACAATCTATCAAAGAGAAATTATCATAATTAAATTCTTTGAAATCCAAAATAGTGGGTTCATTTCTATGTAAAGCCTTGACCTCTTCAATCCCACTTTTACCAATTTTTGCATCAAGATCTAAAAACTCCGAATCATTGGGACGCCTTTTAACTAAAGTTGACTCATCTCCAGTCCCATCATTATCAAGATTCATATTTCAAAACTAGGATTTAATAGGAGACAAATAAATCACTTTTAGATCTTCATCCTTATTATCGTGAAAACTAGAAGAACACGCTTTTATAAAGCAATCTTTTTTAGCATGTATCCTAGCGGTTCTTTCTTTGCACTCGTCAATGGAAATTATCATAGATTTGAGAGACTCATTGATATCATGCTTAGGTGGAATAGATCTAGGTTTCAAGGAATCAACATCAAGAGAAATTCTATCCATGTTCCTAGCCAACTCATCAATCTTAGGCAATTTTTCTTCAAGCAAAGCATTGAAATTCTTTTGTAAAATCATAAATTCTTTAACACTAGTCTCAAAATCAGAGGGAATATTATTAAAATTTCCATAAGAGTTGTTGTAGGAATTACCATAATTATTAGAGGAATTACTAGGAAATAACCTAGGATTAAAGTTTCCTCTATAAGCGTTGTTACCAAAATGGTTCCTACCAACAAAATTCACATACATAGATTCATTATTATTCTCAATCAAAGTAGACAAAGGCATATCATTAGGATCAGAAGAAACACTCTTATTAGCAAACAATTTCATAAGTTCATCCATCTTTCCACTCAAAACATTAATCTCTTCTATCGCATGAGCCTTTTTACTAGTAGATCTTTCGGTGAGCCATTGAGAATAATTAACCCTAATATTATCTAGGAGTTTAGTAGCTTCTACTAAAGTGATTTCCATAAAAGTGCCTCCCGCGGCCGAATCTAAAAGATTTTTAGAAGCAAAATTCAATCCAGCATATTTTTTTTGTATAATCATCCATAAGTTTAATCCATGTGTAGGGCAATTACATATCATTAATTTCATCCTCTCCCAAGCTTGTGCAACATGCTCATGATCAAGTTGCTTAAAATTCATAATATCGTTTCTAAGAAAGATGATCTGAGCGGGAGGAAAATACTTAGAGATAAAAGTATCTTTGCACTTATTCCATGAATCAATACTATTTTTAGGCAAATATGAAAACCAAGTTTTAGCATGATCTCTAAGCGAAAACGAAAATATCTTAAATTTAACAATATCATTATCCACGTATTTCTTCTTTTGCATATCACACAAATCAACAAAGTTGTTTAGATGGGTAGAGGCATCTTCATTAGGAAGGCCAGAAAACGGATCTTTCATAACAAGGTTCAGCAAAGCAGTGTTCATTTCACAAGATTCAGCATCGGTAAGAGGAGCAATCGGAGTGCTAAGAAAATCATTATTGTTGGTATTGGAAAAGTCACACAATTTAGTATTGTCTTGAGCCATTGTGACAAACAATCCAACACACAAGCACACAAGAAGCAAGCAAAAAGAGGCGAGCGGAAAAGAGGGCGAATAAAACGGCAAGGGTGAAGTGGGGGAGAGGAAAACGAGAGGCAAATGGCAAATGATGTAATGCGAGGGATAAGAGTTTGTGATGGGTACTTGGTATGTCTTGACTTGTGCATAATTCTCCCCAGCAACGGCGCCAGAAATCCTTCTTGCTACCTCTTGAGCATGTGTTGGTTTTCCCTTGAAGAGGAAAGGGTGATGCAGCAAAGTAGCGTAAGTATTTCCCTCAGTTTTGAGAACCAAGGTATCAATCCAGTAGGAGATTACACGCAAGTCCCTCGTACCTGCACAAACAAACAAGAACCTCGCAACCAACGCGATAAAGGGGTTGTCAATCCCTTCACGGTCATTTACGGAAGTGAGATCTGATAGAGATAATAAGATAAATATTTTTTGGTATTTTTGTTGTATAGATTGGAAAATAAAGATTGCAAAATAAATGGCGACAGAAATGGCTAGTTGACGGGAGATTAATATGATGGAGAATAGACCCGGGGGCCGTAGGTTTCACTATTGGCTTCTCTCAAGATAGCAAATTCTACAGTGGGTGAACAAATTACTGTCGAGCAATTGATCTAAAAGCGCATAGTTATGAGAATATCTAGGCATGATCATGTATATAGGCATCACGTCCGCGACAATTAGACCGAAACGATTCTGCATCTACTACTATTACTCCACACATCGACCGCTATCCAGCATGCATCTAGAGTATTAAGTTCATAAGAATAGAGTAACGCATTAGGCAAGATGACATGATGTAGAGGGATAAACTCAAGCAATATGATATAAACCCCATCTTTTTATCCTCGATGGAAACAATACAATACATGCCTTGCTGCCCCTGCTGTCACTGGGAAAGGACATCGTAAGATTGAACCCAAAGCTAAGCACTTCTCCCATTGCAAGAAAGATCAATCTAGTAGGCCAAACCAAACTAATAATTCGAAGAGACTTGCAAAGATATTAAATCATGCATAAAAGAATTCAGAGAAGAATCAAATATTGTTCATAGATAATCTTGATCATAAACCCACAATTCATCGGATCTCAACAAACACACCGCAAAAAGAATCACATCGAATAGATCTCCAAGAGAATCGAGGAGAACTTTGTATTGAGATCCAAAGAGAGTGAAGAAGCCATCTAGCTAATAACTATGGACCCGAAGGTCTATGGTAAACTACTCACACATCATCAAAGAGGCTATGGTGTTGATGTAGAAGCCCTCCGTGATCGATTCCCCCTCCGGCGGAGCGCCGGAAAAGGCCCCAAGATGGGATCTCACGGGTACAGAAGGTTGTGTCGGTGGAAATAGGGTTTCGTGGTGCTCCTGGATGTTTTAGGGTATATGGGTATATATAGGAGGAAGAAGTAGGTCGGTGGAGCTGCGAGGGGCCCATGAGGGTGGGGGCGCGCCCACCCCTCGGAGCGTGCCCTCCTGCCTTGTGGCCTCCTTGCTTCTTTCTTGACGTCCACTCCAAGTCTCATGGATCACGTTTGTTCTAAAAATAACTCTCCCAAAGGTTTCATTCCGTTTGGATTTCTTTTGGTATTCCTTTTCTGCGAAACACTGAAATAGGCAAAAAAAACAGCAATTTGCACTGGGCCTTTGGTTAGTAGGTTAGTCCCAAAAATAATATAAAAAGGTATATGAAAGTCCATTAAACATCCAAAACAGATAATATAATAGCATGAAACTATCAAAAATTATAGATACATTGGAGACGTATCACCCTATCTCCCTTCTTATCCTCTTTGTCGATGATGCTATGTCTGCTCTATTACATAATGCGGTTCAAGGAGGAGGTTTGGAGGCCATCAAAATTTCTAGAAGGGCGCCTGCTATTTCACACTTGTTGTTTGCGGATGACTCACTACTATTCTTTCGTGCGGCTAGTGATCAAGCGTTGCCCGTCAAGGATGTTCTGAACACTTATGCTTCAACAATGGGTCAACTCATTAATCCTTCGAAGTGTTCCATCCTATTTTCCGACGGATGCCTTAGTCGAGTTGTAGATGAGGTCAAACAGATTTTGGAGGTTTCACAACATGGGTTCGAACCAAAATATCTGGGTCTTCCTGTCCCAGAGGGAAGAATGCATAAAGCGTGGTTCGAATCTTTGCACTCTAGATTGAGCAAGAGATTGGTAGATTGGAGTGAGAAGTTTTCCTCACATGCTAGTAAGGAGGTGTTAATAAAATCCGGTGTGCAAGCTATTCCAATTTATGTCATGACTATCTTCAAGCTCCCATTCTCTTTTTGTGATGACTTAACAAAGATGATGAGACAATATTGGTGGGGTGTGGAGAATGGTAGAAATAAGATGGCATGGGTGGCTTGGGATAAATTAGTTTTGCCAAAGTCTAAATGGGGCATTGCCTTTCGGGATATGAGAGCTTGTAACCAAGCTTTTCTAGCCAAGCAAGCTTGGAGGCTTTTAATAGCCCCGGAGCCACTTTCTGCGAGGCTCCTTCGAGCTAAATATTTTCCTAATGGGAACCTAGTGGATACAGTATTCCCAAATAATGGTTTGGCGATATGGATAGGAATTGAACATGCATGGTCTGGATTTATTAAAAAAGGGTATGTTATGGTGTGTTCGTAATGGTGAAAATATACGAGACTGGAGTGACCCATGGATACCACGCGGACCTCCATATACTCCTATATTGCCAAAGAGGAATTGTCATCTTAACAAAGTACCGAACTTCATGGATGATCATGGTAATTGGAGTTTGGATCTTTTGCAATAGCACTTCTGTCAGACGGATGTTGAGTCTATTCAATGAATCTATATATACCCACAACAGCCAGAGGACTTCATATCCCGGCTCTGGGAAAAGTCTGGAAATTTCACAGTTAAATCAGCATATGATTTTGCTATGTCTAGTCATAATGTCCAGTTCTATCTTAGTGCTTCTAGTTCATCACCCCAGGGTGATAGATCCTTATGGGAGTTAGTATGGGTACGATGGTCCCACCAAAATTGAAACACTTTGTCAGGCAAGTGTCATCGGGTTCACTACCTACTGCTGCAGAGAAGTTCAGAAGACACATAGGTACGCATGGCTATTGTAAATTGTGTGATCGGGAAAAAGAGTCTTCTTTTCATGCTCTGTGTGTATGCCCTAATGCTATTGTTCTTTGGGATACCATGAGGAGGCACTGCCATTACCAAGTAGGGAGGAGATTACTTGTACCGCTGATGAATGGCTGCTCCATCTCCTAGTCGGTTCACAGGAGCAATTAAGAAGCATGATCATAATGGTGTTGTGGTGGATCTGGTATCTGCGAAATGAACTCGTGCATGGCAAAACAATCCTTCCTTTAAAGGTGTCCTGTGATTTTTTGATTAGGTACTACAACACTTTCATTCAGAGCTCATGGTCGGCAGAAGAGATAATCAAAAGTAAAGCCCCACCGAATGGTGCCCCACCTGCCAAAATAGTGCACGCGGAGCCTGCCGCTTCCATCAAGACGTGGCCCAAGCCTCATGTGGGCTCGGTGGCATTGGCTACTGCTGGTTCTTACAATTCTTCAGATGGCTCAGCGAGTTCTGGAATGATTCTCCGAGATGATAAAGGGGACGTTATCTTTGCGGCTTATCACAAACTTTTCCATTGTAATGAAGCCCTTGAATCTGAGTTACAAGCAATATGGGAAGGACCAAAGCTAGTGGTTGAACACTCTAGTGCTACGGTTTTACTCCAGTCAGATTGTTCGATGGCACTTAGAGCAATATCAGATGATTCTCTTGATAGATCGGCGTATGGCCATTTGGTTATAGATATTATGAGTATTTTGAATGATAGGATTGTTATTCCTGTTAAAATTCTCCGAGAACATAATAGAGTTGCAGATTATTTAGAGAACTTTGGGAGGGTCGGTGATAGTATAGCATGTTGGCTGGGGAAACCACCTCCTTGTGTGAGTGAGTTAGTCGTTGAGGATTGTAACTCTCTCATTTCATTTTGGAATAATAAACCCTATGATTCTCCAATAAAAAAACATCCCACAAGTGCCTAATCAAATCTTTCATGAGTTGCTCATTAGTTGTTTGATGCCGAATTTGTTGATGTATTTGAACAAACTCGTGAAACACGATCGGATTCTCATCTAAAAGTTCGATAGGATCACCATGTTCTCAAATTCAAGAGCTGCGGCAGCATCTTCACCCTCATCCTCCATGATCATGTTGTCCATGATCACACAACATGTCATCACCTCTCACAAGGTCTCGGGATCCCATTGTTCAGCGGGTCCATGAACAATTGCAAAATAGGTCTATGGAACTCCAAATGTCCTCTTGATACGTCTCCAACATATCTATAATTTTTGATTGCTCCATGCTATATTATCTACTGTTTTGGACTATATTGGGCTTATTTTCCACTTTTATATTATTTTTGGGACTAACCTATTAACCGGAGGCCCAGCCCAGAATTGTTGTTTTTTCCTTATTTCAGTGTTTCGGATAAACGGAATATCAAACGGAGTCCAAATGGAATAAAATCTTCAGGAACGTGATTTTCTCACCGAACGTGATCCAGGAGACTTGGACCCTGCTCCAAGGAACAAAAGAGGCGATCACAAGGATGGGGGTTGAAGGAAATATGCCCTAGAGGCAATAATAAAGTTATTATTTATTTCCTTATTTCATGATAAATGTTTATTATTCATGCTAGAATTGTATTAAACAGAAACATAATACATGTGTGAATACATAGACAAACAGAGTGTCACTAGTATGCCTCTACTTGACTAGCTCGTTAATCAAAGATGGTTATGTTTCCTAACCATGAACAAAGAGTTGTTATTTGATTAACGGGATCACATCATTAGTTGAATGATCTGATTGACATGACCCATTCCATTAGCTTAGCACCCGATCGTTTAGTATGTTGCTATTGCTTTCTGTCGGTGTTCTGGGAACGGGGGTCCCCAGACTTGCCTGCCTGCAGCCTGCGGCGTGGCTCCAATGGGGGCCCAACATGGCCCATCTTCATCAGCACAAGACTCAAGACCCTCGCGAGGGGCCAAGCCTCACGAGGCAGACGACACGGCGCAACCTCAGGCGCAGCCTCCTCAGGCTGGCTCGCGAGGAGATGAAGATATCAAGGCAGGGTACCTCGCGAGGTGCCCGTGACACAAGCCATGACGATCGAGGGTGCCAGGCGGGCGCCAGCGCGCGCAGCGTCCTTCTTTCCTCTTTGGTGCAAAGGGGGCAAGCGCAGCCGCGGAGTACCGAGGATCAGGCAAAGGTTGCCATTTTGGTGCAACGAGACCAGGACCAAGCGGACTACGAGACATAGGTCACCATGGAGCCCAACACGGTGTCACCGCAGAGTCTTTCGCAGGCGAAGACCAACGTTAGTCAGGATAAGAGTACTTGCTGTCCCCCTTCAAATTAGCCCGCCATTGTTGGCTCCCTTCCCGCTCGATATTTGGGAAGAGGACCAGGGCCCCTATAAATAGGACCGGCCACCCACGTAGCAAGGGTTTCGGTTCGGTTCGGTTCGGTTTGGCGTGTGGATCCGGCTAGCAAGCAGAGAGGGTAAGTAAGAGAGGGAGAGAGAGAGAGAGAGAGAGAAGGCGACGGAACTCCTCCCAATAGTTCGTCGCCCCAGCCAAGAACAGCCCCTCACGAGGCTGTTCTTCCTTGTATCGCTCATCATCATCAGCCCCAAGAGGCAATCCATCCACCACACACTGGAGTAGGGTATTACACCACAACGGTGGCCCGAACCAGTATAATTCTTGTGTCTCTCATGCAGTTCCTTTAGTAGTTTAGATCTTTGTGAGGCAGGGAGGTAGAGGACGTGATTTCCGCGCGCACCCTAGTGTTCGAACCTTAAGGGTCTGCCAGAACCCGAAATCCGACATTTGGCGCGCCAGGTAAGGGTGCGCCGGAATCTGCCTTCCACCTCTCCGCTCCGCCTCCCGTCGCATCGTCATCACCATGTCAGGCGACCAGGCGGGCAACCAAGGTCCATGGGCGGCGTGGCCCACCTGCACGGAGCCGCCCGCCTCGGGCGGCCCCGCGCCCCAGGCAGCTCGCGGCCCACAGAGCGCTGCGGGCCATGGGCGACGCGGACAGGCTTCCGCGACCCTCACACCGCGACAAGCGCGGTCGGCGGCAAGGGCCTCCAATCACGCCGCAACCACGACATCGTACACCCACCGGGAGCAGGCAAATTCAAGGGCTGCGCTCACGGTGGCCCGGGAGCTGCTGCGGTGCAGACTGCTGGAGGGCGGCCACGACGTGCTGCTGGAGCGGGTGGCGGAGCTCCTGGGCTTCGCCGCCTCGGGGGCTCACCCCTTCTCCACCCAGCTCCCATCTCAAGCCCAGGGCGGCCCGCGCGGGGGCTCCGCGCGCGCCCGCGGACTCCAAGGCTACTCCGACGCCAGCGAAGCCATCAGCGCCGGACCAGCGGCGGTGCTGCCTCCGCCCCCGGCCCGCGAAGAAGAAGAACTCGACGCGACCCGCGGCCCCGGAGGGCTGCTGCGCTGCCACCCCGTAGTAGGCACGGCAGGTGGGACCGCGTGGCATGCGGGGCATCACGGCGTGGGATTCGGGATGACGGCGACGGAGGAATACGTGCCCCTCATGCTGGACCAAGGACACCCTCGCGAGAGCAGGCAAGGCTCGCTCCTCGGCCCAAGCTGGGGGGACGAGCCAGTAGAAGCCGAGCCCTTCCAGGAGCCCATGGACGAACCCGCTGGCCACGCTGGAGGCAACGACTGTCGGGCACCGCTAACCCTTCAGGGGTAGGTATATGCTAACCATGGATCGCAGGAGGTGCAGGTCCCCGCGGCAAGCAGCTGCCCCGCTCCCACAGTCTCCTACCCCTCGGGAGGAGGGCGCAGGGGGCTGCGGGAGAGGGGTCGAGATCCTACATCACTACCGCGGTGTTCGGGGCAAGGCGTTCTCAGGAGGTAGGCCCTCTGCTGGGGAGGTGCCTCAGGGCCTGCCCCTGGCAGAGGACCCGTGGTCGTCGGGGGAACCGCTGGCGACCGCTCTACCCTATCGGGCGGCGTCCTGGGTTCCGGTCGTTGCTGATGGCACTAGAGTGTGGCGCAAGGCGGGGCCCTCGTCTGGCGATATGACGCAAGGCCAGTACCTGTGAAGAAGGCCCAGTGCATGTGAAGCTCGCCGCCCCGTGATACTCTCACATAATAATGAGTGGGGCTGTACACGCCCCGGAGTCTCAAGGGTGCCGGCCTCAGGCCCTGGAGCTCCCTCCCACGCCCAGTGGACAGCACTTAGCTCCGCGCTGGCGAGAAGACGTCCAAGACTAGATTAGGTGCCGGACGCGGCTTTTTGTCTGCTTTTCGTTGCCTTTCCCTTTGGCTGTTGCTTTCCGCCGCTGGATTTAAGTTGGATTCGAATTTGAGATTTGCGTGTGTTCGGGGAAGGGGTGCTTATTCTCGCTCGATCCATTTCTCGCGTTCTGATTACCGCTTCGTCATAGCTGCCTCCCCTCGGAAGCCCCTCGCGAGTCAGATCAGGCCTGGCTCGTGCGCAACCCAGATTGCCACTGTTGCTCCTCCTCGGGAGGATTTTTCGGGTGCCTGCGGAGGTTGCCCTGTTTGAAAAGGCCCAGAGCCTATGAAGCAAGGCGAGTGCCTGTGAAGCCCTCGCGCTAAGGAAAAGGCCCAGAGCCTGTGAAGCAAGGCGAGTGCCTGTGAAGCCCTCGCGCTAAGGAAAAGGCCCAGAGCCTGTGAAGCAAGGCGAGTGCCTGTGAAGCCCTCGCGCTAAGGAAAAGGCCCAGAGCCTGTGAAGCAAGGCGAGTGCCTGTGAAGCCCTCGCGCTAAGGAAAAGGCCCAGAGCCTGTGAAGCAAGGTGAGTGCCTGTGAAGCCCTCGCGCTAAGGAAAAGGCCCAGAGCCTGTGAAGCAAGGAAAGTGCCTGTGAAGCCCTCGCGCTAAGGAAAAGGCCCAGAGCCTGTGAAGCAAGGCGAGTGCCTGTGAAGTCATTACGCTCAGGAGAAGGCCCAGAGCCTGTGAAGAAGGCCAACGCCTATGAAGTTTTTCACCAGCAACAATCTCACATCCTAGGGACCCAACTAGAGAGCACCCAAGGCGTCGCGCCCTCCTGCAGGCCGCCTCGGGGCCAGCGTGGGGCAAAGGTAAACCAGCCCACTGTCAGGCACGCGCGCAATTTGACTACTACTGATACGCTGGACACAAGTTTTTATATGAGGGGCTTCCCCTCCCAAAATGCTCTCATGACCGTCAGGCCAAACACCTGAGTTCTATTCTTGCAGGGTAAAAGACAGGAGAAGTACATGGTCAGTCTGACAAATCCCCCAACGCATCCTCGGGGGCGCCCCCCGAGCTGTCGCTGGCATCACTGAATCCGCCCTCGTCGTCTGCGCCACCACCAGCGGCATCGGGGCCATCCACCACGCCGCCTTCGCCGGCAGCCACGACCACGTCGTCGTCATCCGAAGCGAAGGCCCGGACGAGAGCATCCACGTTGTTCTCCACCCATTCCGCCAGGTCGCTTCGGACGGCCTGGGGAACTGGGGCGATGGCAGCGTCAAAGTCAAAGTGGGGATCCATGTTCCGGAGATGGCTGAAGACGCGGGAAAAGGCGCGCCCGAGCAGGGCGCGGCTCCTCTCCTCCACCAACCTGTCGGCCCTGACCGACCGAGCCTCCAGCTGCGTTACCACGGCAGTGAAGAACTGCAGGTTGCTGGCATAGTTGATCGTGTGCGGCTCACCGACTGCTGCCTCACAGATGTTGCCCAAGGCTGCGTTAGCCCTCACCCTGAGCGTGGTGAGCATGGGGCCGTGCGCGTTCTCCAGGACCCGCCGCTGGTGTATTTCATCAGCATTCTAGCGCTCAACGGCCTCGACCTCTTCCATCCGCTGGCGAAGGCGGAGCACCTCGGCCTGGGAGGCAGCCAGCTCCTTTTGCGCTGCCTCGAGGGCGGCCCGGGAGGCGTCGACCAGCCGCGTCGCCTCATCGCGTTGGGCCCTCAGGGCTGCGGTTCTGTCCTCGGCTTCGACCCAGATCATCCCCAGCTTCCCCTCGAACTCTCGCTCGAGGCATTGGCGCGCCGTCGCCACCCGACGACAAACCTCCTCCAGGACACGCGCTTCCCGCGCAGCGACATCGTCTTCCGCCTGCATCACTAGGCGCTCCCTCGTCTCTAGCCGCTCGTACTCGCGGGTGCGTTCATCGGCTTCCAGCGTCAACGCTTCTTCGCGCCTCTGGAGCTCAGTTGGGTCGCCGGAGGCCACCCGCATCGACGCAAGGGCCAGCTCGCGCAGCTCCGCTTGCTCCTCCAGTGAGTGGCACCAGGCCAGGAGCTCGCGAGCCCGCTCCTCCGCTGCCTCTCGCCATCGGTCAGCTCTCCGGGCCTCCTCAGCGGCCTGGGATCGGGCCACTCGAGAGGCCTCCAGCGACGCCTTCACCTCTTCGTCGTCAAGATCCCGCTGACGGCGCGCGAGGGCGATGGCGGCCTCCAGCTCACGCCTCCCTGCAGCCAGGCGCAGGCCCTCGGCCTCCAGGCGCGCGTCTTCGTCAGCGAGCTCCTCCCCAAGCAAGTTCACCGTGTCGGCCGCTCTTCGAAGGAACCCTTGGCGGCGGGCGCGGCGCTCCCGGGCGCGCTCAAGCACATCTTCCACACCGTCATCCGCCCCAAGCAAGCGCTGGGGGCCACGAATCATTGTTCCTCCTCCGAGCAGGGGGCTGGGGGCTGGCGCCCTCGCGATGGCCGGGCGCGTCACGCCGGAAGCCTGGCCTAGGGCCAGCCCATCTCCAGATGAGGGGCGCAGGAGGCGCCTCAACCAGTCGCAGTCCCCGACCAGACGAGAAGCCCATGGTAGGCTGGCTATTCCCCGAGAGGGCCCACGAAGGGAAATCGCAGGGAACAACGGGCCGCGGTGCACCTCGGGATGGTCCGCCCCTTCAGACGCCCTCACCACCAGGGCAGAGCTGCTCGGAGCATTTGAAGGCGGTAGAGGGGATGAAGCTAAGGGAGGTGGCGCCTCGGCGGCCTCCACGAGCTCAGTCGGGAGGGGCCTGCAGAACAAGGATCAGCGGAAGCAACAAGGGGATCAGGAGCCAGAGAGAAAGAGGACTTACTCGTCAGTAGCGAAGTACTTCCTGCACTTCAGCACGCGACAAGGGAAGTCATCACCTAGGGCCTCCCTCTTCCTCCGGAGGGCCTCAAAGTCCACGCGGAAGCGTCCCAAGAGAAGAGCGCAAGGATCATCCTGCCGAGAAGACGGAGCATCAGAGCGGTCCGCGTCGGGGGCGCCTGCCTTCCATTGCCTCGCCAGAAGACGCGACTGGTGCCACCAAGGCCTCAGCCCCGGGCGCCGGGAGCGGCTGCTTGCCACCTTCAGCTGCAGCGGCACAGGCCTCAGGAGTTGTCCCCTCGCGAGCGCCACCCGGCGCTGCCACCTCATCAGGGGCACCCCCGGCCTCAGGCGCCTCCTGCCTCCCTGCTCTGCCACTTGAGGAGGAGCCGCCTTGGCCGGTTGGAAGGGCAGTCACCACCATCGGGTTCTCGCGAGGTCCCTGGAGGCCGGCCGGGCGCGGTCCCCATTCATCGAAGACAGGCATCTGCTTCACGAAGTCGGCCCTGCTCTGGCAGAGATACAGCAAAGCCCCTCCCTGCCGGACATTGCCGGGGTTGAGGTCGCCGGCTAGGGTCAAGAGCATCGACTTCAGCACCGCCGGAGCCAGGTCCTCCTCCTGGAGCCTCATGTTATCCTCGCGCCCACGGAAGGCCCACATCCGGCGAAAGTGGCGCTGCAGGGGAGCGACGCGGCACACAGAAACTCCTTCACCACTTTGGGCGCTGTCATGCCAAGCTTCCTCAGGAGCGTGAAGTGGCTCCAGACAAAGACGAGTCGGGGGCTCTTGAGCATCTCCTGGCCCCAACCCGAATTGGGGACAGCAGGCGAGGTCAGCTCCGATAGCAGGGGGCTGGGTACCCCTGTGTCCACGTACAACCACCGCTCGCGGAACCCAACCACGGGCCGGGGGAGTTTGAAGTCAATCCCAGAGGCCTCGGTCGCAGGCTCGGCAGCAAAGCTCACGCATGCCCAGCGTTGGGAAGGGTCGACAAGATGCAGTGAGAAGAGGTGACGCACCAAGGCAACCGAAGGAGGGATGACCACCATGGCTTCGCAAACGAAGGCGAAGACCGAAAGAAGGGTGATGGACTCAGGACTTAGATGCATCAAGTGGATCTGGTAATGGGAGAGCACGGCGTTGAAGAAATCGGAGAAGGGGGGAACTAGACCCGCCCACAAGGCGTCGGTGAAACATGGAACCTCGGTTGCTATCCTGTTGATGGAGAAGTGGGACGCGGGCCAAGCCGTCATCCTCCCGCAGTTGTTGAAGACGGAGGCCAGGGCCAAGCTGTCCCTGCCCAGGCACTCTTGGTTGAGTACGGTCGACTGGCCGACGGCGGGCGCCGCCGATGGCGGCACACAAGATGGAGGCATGGATTTCTCCTCTCTCTCTTTCCTCATCGGAGTCATGGCAATGGGAAGGAGGGGGAAGATTTGAGATTGGATTGGAGGCGGGAGCCGGCGTGCGAAGGAAGGAAGAGCAGGGGACGCTCAAGCAACAAGGAGGGGAGCGACTATGTGCAACCACAAGTCCGCCTGACAGGGCGCAGAATAAGGGGGCGTGGGGGGAACAGTGCCGCCCACGTCCCATCAACCGCCACGCGGCGCCCAAGGCCGTAGGCTGTTAGGGCCCGCGGCGCTTCGCCCTTGCCCTTTCGCCTCTCGGCACGGCCAAGCCCATGCGCGCCTCAGGCCCGGGGGCTACTGTCGGCGTTCTGGGAACGGGGGTCCCCAGACTTGCCTGCCTGTGGCCTGCGGCGTGGCTCCAATGGGGGCCAACATGGCCCATCTTCATCAGCACAAGACTCAAGACCCTCGCGAGGGGCCAAGCCTCGCGAGGCGGACGACACGGCGCATCCTCAGGCGCAGCCTCCTTAGGCTGGCTCGTGAGGACACGGAGATATCAAGGCAGGGTACCTCGCGAGGTGCCCGTGACGCAAGCCATGACGATCGAGGGTGCCAGGCGGGCGCCAGCGCGCGCAGCGTCCTTCTTTCCTCTTTGGTGCAAAGGGGGAAAGCGCAGCCGCGGAGTACCGAGGCATCAGGCAAAGGTTGCCATTTTGGTGCAACGAGACCAAGACCAAGCGGACTACGAGACGGAGGTCACCATGGAGCCCAGCACGGCGTCACCGCAGAGTCTTTTGCAGGCGAAGACCAACTTTAGTCAGGATAAGAGTACTTGTTGTCCCCCTTCAAATTAGCCCACCATTGTTGGCTCCCTTCCCGCTTGATATTTGGGAAGAGGACCAGGGCCCCTATAAATAGGATCGGCCACCCACGTAGCAAGGGTTCGGTTCGGTTCGCTTCGGCGTGTGGATCTGGCTAGCAAGCAGAGAGGGTAAGTAAGAGAGGGAGAGAGAGAGAGAGATAAGGCGACGGAACTCCTCCCAATAGTTCGTCGCCCCAGCCAAGAACAGCCCCTCGCGAGGCTGTTCTTCCTTGTATCGCTCATCATCATCAGCCCCAAGAGGCAATCCATCCACCACACACTGGAGTAGGGTATTACACCACAACGGTGGCCCGAACCAGTATAATTCTTGTGTCTCTCATGCAGTATAATTCTTGCTTTTGTTTGCTCGTGTGTTAGATTGCTTGTTTGTCGCGATGGCTCAAGATACTACCAAACTGTGTGACTTCACCAATAACAATAAAGATGATTTCCTGAGCACTCCGATTGCTCCTCTTACCGATGCTGAATCTTGTGAAATTAATACTGCTTTGTTGAATCTTGTTATGGAAGATCAATTCGTCGGCCTTCCTAGTGAAGATGCCGCTAATCATCTGAATAGCTTCGTTGATTTATGTGATATGCAAAAGAAAAAGATGTCAATAATGATGTCGTTAAATTGAAGCTATTTCCTTTTTCGCTTAGAGATCGTGCTAAAGCTTGGTTTTCGTCTTTGCCTAAGAATAGTATTGATTCATGGAACAAGTGCAAAGATGCTTTTATCTCTAAGTATTTTCCTCCCGCTAAGATCATCTCTCTTAGAAACGATATTATGAACTTTAAACAACGTGATCATGAACATGTTGCACAAGCTTGGGAGAGAATGAAATTAATGATACGTAATTGCCCTACTCATGGTTTGAATTTGTGGATGATCATACAAATTTTTTATGCCGGATTGAATTTTGCTTTTAGAGATCTTTAGATTCGGCCGCGGGAGGCACTTTTATGGAAATCACTTTAGGAGATGCTACTAAACTCCTAGATAATATTATGGTTAATTATTCTCAATGGCATAGTGAAATATCTTCTAATAAAAAAGTGCATGCGATAGAAGAAATTAATGTGTTGAGTGGAAAGATGGATGAACTTATGAAATTATTTTCTACTAAGAGTGTTTCTTCTGATCCTAATGATATGCCTTTGTCTACTTTGATTGAGAATAACAATGAATCTATGGATGTGAATTTTGTTGGTAGGAATAATTTTGGTAACAACGCTTATAGAGGGAATTTTAATCCTAGGCCACATCCTAGTAATCCTTCTAATAATTATGGTAATTCCTACAACAACTCTTATGGAAATTATAATAAGATGCCCTCTGAATTTGAGAATAGTGTTAAAGAGTTTATGAATTCACAAAAGAATTTTAATGCTTTGCTTGAGGAGAAATTGCTTAAAGTTGATGATTTGGCTAGAAACATTGATAGAATTTCTCTTGAGGTTGATTCTTTAAAGCTTAGATCTATTCCTCCTAAGCATGATGTCAATGAGTGTCTCAAAGCCATGAGAATTTCCATTGATGAGTGCAGGGAAAGAACCGCTAGGATGCATGCTTCCAAAGATGCCTTTATTAAAGCGTGTTCTTCCAATACCTATGAAAATCAAGATGAAGATCTAAAAGTTATTGATGTATCTCCTATTAAATCTTTATTTTGCAATATGAATCTTTATGAAACTGAATATGATCTTCCTTTACCTAGAAGGCGTTCTAAAAATTCAGAGTATTTAGATCTTAATGATGAAATTGATGAAAGTGGGATTGAAAGAAATAAAAATCTAGATGTTGCTAAACCCACTATATTGGATTTCAAGGAATTTAATTATGAAAGTTGCTCTTTAGTTGATTATATTTCCTTGTTGCAATCCGTGCTAAACTCTCCACATGCTTATAGTCAAAATAAAGCCTTCACCGAACATATTGTTGATGCCTTGATGCAATCTTACGAAGAAAAACTTGAGTTGAAAGTTTCTATCCCTAGGAAAATCTATGATGAGTGGGAACCAACTATTAAAATTAAAATTAAAGATCATGAGTTTTATGCTTTGTGTGATTTGGGTGCTAGTGTCTCTACTATTCCCAAGACTTTGTGTGATTTGCTAGATTTCCGTAATTTTGATGATTGCTCTCTAAACTTGCATCTTGCGGATTCCACTATTAAGAAACCTATGGGAAGGATTAATGATGTTCTTATTGTTGCAAATAGGAATTATGTGCCCGTATATTTCATTGTTCTTGATATAGATTGCAATCCTTCTTGCCCTATTATTCTTGGTAGAGCTTTCCTTAGAACGGTTGGTGCGATTATTGATATGAAGGAAGGGAATATTAGATTTCAATTCCCATTAAAAAAGGGCATGGAACACTTTCCTAGAAAGAAAATAAAATTACCATATGAAACTATCATGAGAGCCACTTATGGATTGCCTACCAAAGATGGCAATACCTAGATCTATCCTCGCTTTTATGCCTAGCTAGGGGCGTTAAACGATAGCGCTTGTTGGGAGGCAACCCAATTTTATTTTTATTCCTTGCTTTTTGCTCCTGTTTAGTAATAAATAAATTATTTAGTCTCTGTTTTGGTTGTGTTTTTGTGTGTTTAATTAGTGTTTGTGCCAAGTAGAACCATTGGGAAGACTTGGGGAAAGTCTTGTTGAACTTGCTGTAAAAAACAGAAATTTTAGCGCTCACGAGAACTGCTGTAATTTTTATTTGAAGAGTGATATTTAGTTAATTATTTTTGAAGATGATTAATAGATAAATTCCTCACTTTCATAAATTTATTTTAGAATTTTTGGGGCTCAGATCTTGCGCTAGCTACAGATTACTACAGACTGTTCTGTTTTTGACAGATTCTGTTTTTCGTGTGTTGTTTGCTTATTTTGATGAATATATGGCTAGTAAAATAGTTTATAATCCATAGATAAGTTGAAATACATTAGGTTTAACACCAATATAAATAAATAATGAGTTCATTACAGTACCTTGAAGTGGTCTTTTGTTTTCTTTCGCTAACGGAGCTCACGAGTTTTCTATTTTGAGTTTTGCGTTGTGAAGTTTTCAAGTTTTGGGTGAATTCTTTTGATGGATCATGGAACAAGGAGTGGCAAGAGCCTAAGCTTGGGGATGCCCATGGCACCCCCAAGATAATCCAAGGACACCAAAAAGTCAAAGCTTGGGGATGCCCTGGAAGGCATCCCCTCTTTCGTCCACTTCCATCGGTAATTTACTTGGAGCTATATTTTTATTCACCAACATGATATGTGTTTTGCTTGGAGCGTCTTGTATTATTTGTGTCTTTGTGTATTAGTATGCCACAATCATACTTGTTGTACACACCTTTTGAGAGAGCCATACATGAATTTGATAGAATAATCTATGTGCTTCACTTATATCTTTTGAGCTAAGTAGTTTTGCTCTATGTGCTTCACTTATATCTTTTGAGCTAAGTAGTTTTGCTCTATGTGCTTCACTTATATATTTTGAGCTAATTAGTTTTGCTCTATGTGCTTCACTTATATCTTTTGAGCATTATAATTTTGCTCTATGTGCTTCACTTAGATCTTTTAGAGCACGGTGGTGGATTTGTTTTAAAGAAACTATTGATCTCTCATGCTTCAGTTAAATTATTTTGAGAGTCTCTTAATAGCATGGTAATTTGCTTAATAATAATGTGCTTGGTATTCAAGATTTGTGAAACTTTCTTTTGAGTGTGTTGAATACTAAGAAAAGATTGAAGCATGATAATTGTTTTGAGATATGGAGGTGATAATATTAAAGTCATGCTAGTTGAGTAGTTGTGAATTTAAAGAATACTTGTGTTAAGGTTTGTGATTCCCGTAGCATGCACGTATGGTGAACCGTTATGTAACGAAGTCGGAGCATGATTTATTTATTGATTGTCTTCCTTATGAGTGGCGGTCGGGGACGAGCGATGGTCTTTTCCTACCAATCTATCCCCCTAGGAGCATGCGTGTAATAATTTGCTTTGATAACTTCTAGATTTTTGCAGTAAGTATATGAGTTCTTTACGACTAATGTTGAGTCCATGGATTATACGCACTCTCACCCTTCCACCTTTGCTAGCCTCTCTAATACCGCGCACCTTTCGCCGGTATCATACACCTACCATATACCTCCCTCAAAACAGCCACCATACCTACCTATTATGGCATTTCCATAGCCATTCCGAGATATATTGCCATGCAACTTTCCACCATCTAGTTCATCCTGACACATTCAGAGGTCACGCGATCAACTTGCTTCATGTCTTTGACGTGCCTCAGAAATTCAAGGTCATGAGTCTCATTGTGGAAACAATCAAGAGGACAGCTGCAGACCAGAAGAGGAGTTGTGGGTATGCCCCACAGATTCAGGAGCTCATCAACTCCAAGATGGGCACGGGCGTGTATTTATTGGATAAGGAACACCTGCCCATCCGTCCAGATTTTGAGGATAACCAAGTGGTTATGACTGAGAATGAACCCTCATCTGCCCATGCACAAGCTCAGAAGGAGAAGGCGAAGAAGGAGAAAGCTGCCAGGATGCCTACTCAAGCGGAGGCATCTGATTACTTCTTGAAGACCAAACAAGAGCAGCTCGGTTACCTGATAGCGTCCACCCTGCGGATTGAGCAGAGTATAGCTACCCTGACTCAGAACCAGGCGAGCCTAGAGAGGATCATGGAACAGAGGTTCTATGACATGGACATCAAGGTGACAGAGATACAGACCGCCGTGGAGCAGCTTCAGGAGGACATGAATGAGAGGAGAGGCAGGACCACGACTGATGCTTTTGCGAGGGTGCCACAAGGTCCGAGGTCGTCTACACTGCCAGTTGCTGACACCAGAGCCACAACGTCTGTGCCAGCCACAGCCTCAGTTCCACCAGCTCCAGCATCCACTTCAGCCTCGACTCCGACCACTTCTACCGAAGGCTTCGTCCTTGGAGTGCTCCGGACTCCACCACCACCTGAAGATCAAGCCTGAGCATCGACTTAGCACTATGCATTTTCTAGGAACTTTTTGGTAACTTGTTGCCAAAGGGGGAGAAAATGTATAGATCATAGGCTTCGAGAGAGAGTGTTGCTTTTATTCTCTCTTGTTTTTATTTGGTGATTTTTCGAACTTTGTTTGCTTGCGTGTGCGATACTATGTCATTATTCGTGAGACATCGATGATCAAGTGTTTGATCATAAGCTACACTTAATGGTTGCTTAATGCTTGCTAAATATTATCATTCTATCTATCGTTTGTGATCATTCACTATTCTTGGTGATGAGTGCATGTATTTCAATCTTATCATTTTTGAGCGCTCCACCAAGATGTATGTGACATGGAAGAGTAACCCATGATTCTAACTCCTTGTGCATTTGCAGTCAAAAGCAAATTTTAAATATGCACAAATTTAGGGGGAGCTCTTATTTGTCACATACTTCTCAAAGCGACGATATATTTCATGCTTATTATCATTTGTCGAAGCTTTGATCTATATGTTGTCATCAATTACCAAAAAGGGGGAGATTGAAAGTGCAACTATCCCTAGGTGGTTTTGGTAATTCATAACAACATATAGCTCATTGAGCTAATGCTATTTCAAGATGATTATTTCAGGAAAGCTCAATGATTGGCATGGCATGGATGTGAAAGTGGAACCCTCAAAATGCTAAGGACAAAGAATTGGCTCAAGCTCAAAAGTTCAAGACTCTTCATTTTATGTTTTAGTGATCCAAGATCACATTGAGTCTTTAGGAAAAGCCAATACTATCAAGGAGGGATGAGGTGTTGCTTAATGAGCCTCTTGCTTTATGTGCTTAATGATATGCTCCAAAATCCTCAGCTACTTTCCATATCCACAAATGACCTAAACCCTAAGCCAAACTCGGTCATACCGATTCTGTCAATCCGGCGCCACCGAGTTTCACTTGTCATTTGCCACTGCCAAACCCTAGCAATTCGGTCCTACCGATAAGGATCTCGGTCACACCGAGATGGGGTTGCAAACTCTCTGTTTCCCTTTCGTAACTTTTCGGTCTCACCAAAAGAGCGAATCGGTCCCACCGAGAATGCAATGCAAACTCTCTGTTTCCTTCTTGTAACTTTTCGGTCTCACCGAAAGAGCAAGTCGGTCCCACCGAGTTTGCCTGACCAACTCTCTGGTTAGCTAATTGCCGAACTCGGTCTCACCGAGTTTGTGCGATCGGTCTCACCGAGATTACGTTATGCCCAAACCCTAACCGAATCGGCCCTACCGAGTTGCATCTCAGTCCCACCGAAATTCCTAACGGTCACTAGGTTTACTATTTCGGTCAGACCGAGTTTTCTGATTCGGTCCCACCGAGATTGGTAGATTGTGTGTAACAGTTGGATTTTGTGTGGAGGCTATAAATACCCCTCCACCTCCTCTTCATTCGGAGAGAGAGCCATCAGAACACATACACCATTCCTACTCATATGTTCTGAGAAATAACCACCTACTCATGTGTTGAGACCAAGATATTCCATTCCTACCATATGAATCTTGATCTCTAGCCTTCCCCCAAGTTGCTTTCCACTCAAATCTTCTTTCCATCAGATCCAAATCCTATGAGAGAGAGTTGAGTGTTGGGGAGACTATCATTTGAAGCACAAGAGCAAGGAGTTCATCATCAACACACCATTTGTTACTTCTTGGAGAGTGGTGTCTCCTAGATTGGCTAGGTGTCACTTGGGAGCCTCCGACAAGATTGTGGAGTTGAACCAAGGAGTTTGTAAGGGCAAGGAGATCGCCTACTTCATGAAGATCTACCGCTAGTGACGCAAGTCCTTCGTGGGCGATGGCCATGGTGGAATAGACAAGGTTGCTTCTTCGTGGACCCTTCGTGGGTGGAGCCCTCCGTGGACTCGTGCAACCGTTACCCTCCATGGGTTGAAGTCTCCATCAACGTGGATGTAGGATAGCACCACCTATCCGAACCACGGGAAAACATCCGTGTCTCCAATTGCGTTTGAATCCTCCAAACCCTTCCCTTTACATTCTTGCAAGTTGCATGCTTTACTTTCCGCTGCCAATAAACTCTTTGCATGCTTGCTTGAATTGTGTGATGATTGCTTGACTTGCTCTAAGATAGCTAAAATCTGCCAAGAACTAAAATTGGGAAAAGGCTAAGCTTTTAGTTGGTCAAGTAGTCTAATCACCCCCCCTCTAGACATACTTTCGATCCTACAAGTGGTATCAGAGCTTTGGTCTCCATTTGCCTTGATCTCCATAGCTTTTGGTGGTCATAGCCTTGGTTTCACAACCTAGGAGAGTATGGCGTCTAGCGAGGGAAATTATCACCGTAGAGGTCCTTACTTTGATGGCACTAATTTTGCTAGTTGCAAGCATAAAATGAAAATGCATATTCTTGGACATAACCCCGCCGTATGGGCTATTTTTTGTGTTGGCTTGCAAGGTGAGTTCTTCGATGGGAGGGAACCAAACCGTGAAGCTACCGCGGATGAGTTGAAGATGTTGCAATACAATGCTCAAGCTTGTGATATTCTCTTCAACGGACTGTGCCCCGAAGAATTCAACAAAATCAGCCGCCTTGAGAACGCAAAGGAAATTTGGGATACTTTGATTGATATGCACGAAGGTACCGACTCCGTCAAGGAATCCAAGTTGGATGTGCTCCAAAGTAAACTTGACAAGTTCAAGATGAAGGATGGTGAAGGTGTCGCTGAAATGTACTCTAGGCTTGCTCTCATCACAAATGAGATTGCCGGCTTAGGAAGTGAAGAGATGACCGATAGATTCATCATCAAGAAGATCCTAAGAGCCTTGGATGGGAAATATTATACCGTGTGCACATTAATCCAAATGATGCCCAACTACAAAGATCTCAAGCCAACGGAAGTAATTGGAAGGATTGTTGCTCATGAGATGTCACTCAAGGATAAAGAGGAACTTCACAATAAATCAAGTGGTGCCTACAAAGCGTCATGTGAAGTCCCCACATTATCAAGTGAGAAACAAAACTTCAATGAAGAATTGAGCTTAATGGTGAAGAACTTCAACAAGTTCTACAAGAGTAGAAACAAAGATAGAAGCTTCAAGTCAAGGTCCTACAATGACAAAAGATCTTCTAGTCGAGAGCGAAACTGCTATAATTGTGGAAGACCCGGATACTATTCCAATGAGTGTACGGCTCCCTACAAGAGAAGAGAAGATTCTCCAAAAAGAAGAAGCAAAGAATCTCCACCAAGAGAGAGAAGGAGTAGAGATGATCGTTATGAACAAAGATACTCACGGAGAAGCAAGGATTCGGAAAGGAAGGAAAAATCATCAAGGAGCTATACAAAACGAGGACATCAAGCTCATGTTGGTGAATGGGTATCCGGCTCCGACTCCGACAGCCACTCCGAGAGAAGTTATCACTCCGACTCCGAAGATACTCAAGATGAAGGTGTTGCCGGTCTAGCACTTGTGTCAACCAACTCCTACGACATATTTGACTCACCAAATGAAGGAATTGGAAGATGCTTCATGGCCAAAGGTCCTAAGGTAACACACCCCGAGTATGTTGACTTTAATAGTGATGAAGATGACTTGTTAGGTGATGATGATTTGCTTGTTGACAACTCTAGTGAAGAATATTATGGTGAAATATCAATTAATCATGCTAAAACGAATGACAATGATAAGGAGAAGATTGAGGCTCTAACTAAAGAACTAAACACTCTTAAGTTAGCCCATGAAACTATCTTCGAAGATCATCGAGAACCTTTAAGAGCTCATGAGAAACTACGCTTTGAAAAGCTTAATCTTGAGCAAGGGCATGAGTTCTTAAAAGCAATCAATGATGATCTCCGCAAGAAAAGTTCTTCTCACATTGCCAAGCGTTTACTTTTATCCACCTACATGCCTCAAGTCAAGACTAGTAACAAGAATAAGAAAGATTCTTCCTCTAGTAGTGACAATGATCATGCTAAATCCAATATTGTTGCTTCTAGTAGTTCTCTTGATTCCACTAATGATTCTCTTAGCCAAGTTACACTTGAGCAAGAAAATAGCTTATTGAAGGGAATTATAGAGAAAGGTGTTTACAAGAGCCTTGCCGGAAGTAAGCAATTCGAGGAAATTGTGCGCAAGCAAGGAATGCACCGGAAGAATCAAGGTGTTGGTTTTGAACGAAAGTTCAATGCCAATGGAGTTGAATGGGAAGAAGATCAATACCCCAAGACAAAGTTTATTCCTCAACAAGAGAAGTATGATACTTCCTTCAAGGAAACACAAGCTCAAGATGATCTTCCACCACAAGACTACAAGCAAAAAGGCAAGGACAAGCTTCAAGAGGAGATTGATGCATTTGAAGAAGCTCCTAAGACCTTAGTCAAGTGGATTCCCAAGACTACTTCAAGTTCCACTACATCAAGTACGACTACAACTCCAAGGATTCCCATCAAGATGGTGTGGATCCAAAAGAAAAAGAACTAGAGAGTTCTTGAGGGTGACTCCGCCAACATACTTCACTCTTATCATTTTGGCAAGAACAAGTGCAATCAACTTCCACATCTTGCACTAGTTCAAGGAGTCACAAACCCTCTTGTTGGTAAGACAAGGGACAAGGTAACCTAAAGTTTTCATGGACATCATCTTGTGTGTGCATCACTCTATGTCTATGGATATCCTTGTTTGTTCCTTGTGGGACTAACCCATGTAGGTATTGAAAGTGCAATTCACTCAAATGGATAGCTCCAAGTGATCTACATCAACATTAAGCATCCACATCTTCAACATCTACATGAAGTCATCATCGACAAAACCCAAGGTTAGTTCATCCCTCTTAGGGGGGATATCACATCTAGGGGGAGCTTTACTCTAAGACTTGAGCTAAAGCAACTCTAAAGATGTGAATACAACAATGCTTTATGTAAAAGTGGTAACCCCACTTGAGCTTAAACGATGAGTATGACCTATGGTCAAGTGTTCTCACTTGACTCCTAAGTCAATATACTCATATATAGATGACCTAGTCATCGCAAATTGCTTGATAGATGCTAGAATTGGTTGTGCATGCTTTGCCACATATTTCATTTGCCATCTTATTGTGTGAGCATGTTGGTTGCATATTTTACTCATTCGAGGACATCCACTTGTTGTTTTGATTGTTTGGCTTTCTTCTTTTGCCAAGTGGATGGACAAGAATGCCTAAGAACCTCCTCTAGCTATCTATGCTTTTCTCGTCTCAAACTCTATTCATGCTGCATCACAAAACTTGATCAAGTCAGATTCGAACCACTCTGTGTGAGGAGTGCTCGGAGTCCCCGATTCGTCATAGACTTAAACTTCCAAAACCTCTTTATGAATCTCGGTCTGACCGATACTCCATCTTCGGTCCTACCGAGTTCATTAAGTTGATCTAGGTTTTCGATCTCGGTGCAACCGATTTGAACTTTTCGGTCACACCGAGTTGCAATAACTGCACACAGTTTTGCATCTCGGTGCCACCGAGTTGTTCCACTCGGTCACACTGACAGGGTCGGGCTATATATAGTGACAGGCAAAATTTTGGAAATTTCTCCGAAACCTCTTCGCCCGCGCGATAGCCTGCTCTGCCTTCATTGTCTCCGGATCGTCTTCTCGCCGCCAGCAGCCTCCATTCGGTGGTCTCCGCCACCATCAACGGAATTCTGCCCGCCGTTGCCGCCGTAGCGAGTCTCCGCCGAACTAGGGTATGGACTCGATCTTTGTGCTATTCTCCACTCCAATTCCTAGCACATTGTGATCATCATGATTCTTGCCACGATTGAAACACTCCTATCCAGTCAATGAACTCGTAGATTAGGTTTAATTCGAAAATTTTAGGGTTAGGTTTTCGCTGAAACCATCTCGGAGCCACCGAGTTGAAAAACTCGGTCCCACCGATCTGGCTTTTGCCATTGCACAAGTGAAACTCGGTCTGACCGAGAATAACTTATCGGTGCGACCGATTTTGGAATTCTATGAAACCCTAGCAGTCTCGGTGCCACTGAACTGTGACTCGGTCTGACCGAGTTCACCAGTTCTGGTGCCAAAACTGCTTCGGTGTCACCGAGTTTGAAAATCGGTAGATCCGAGATGCTTTCTGTGGAAAAGTAAAACTAAGTTTTTGAATTAATCTTTTGCAAAAATCTCTGCTTTTTGTGATGCTCATCCACTCTATCTTATCCATAATCTATTCACAGGGTCAGCAGTCAGTTTGCAACATGTCTGATCAAAGTGACAGCCAGAATGTGTCTGAGCAGCAAGTTGTGATGAGTGAGGGCACTAGCCCTCAAGTTCTTCTGATGATGGCAGCAGGAGCACCCCCAGCAATCTACCTAAGGCTGCCACATGTCAAAGGAAGAAGAGAACGTCTGATTCTGAGGATGAAGACTATGTGGCAGAGGAAGAGGCCACATCAAAGAGAGCTGAACCAGCTCAAGGCACAAAGCCAGGGCTGAAAATCAAAAGGCCAGCAAGCAGGCAGCCCATGTCTAAGGCAAGAGTTCCCACTTCCAAACCTAGGAAGGCTGCAACTGAAGAAACCATGAAGCTTGCCCTGGAATCTGAAGAGGAAGCAGGTGGCCAAGGCAAGAAGAGGAAAGAGAGGGTGAAGAAGACTGTAGCCAGAGTGCTTGGGAAGGCCTCCATCATGGTAGATGAGGAGGAAGAAGAAGAAGAGGTTGCTGCACCAGCACCCAAGGCAGCCAAACTCATGGGAGATGCTATAAGGTCAGGAACAGCTGCATCCAAGCCCAAGGAAGCACCTAAGGCTGCATCTAAGCCTAAGAGTGCACCAAAGAGAAACACACGAAGCATCCCAGCTACGGAAAAGAACAAGGCCCCAGTGCCCGAAGCTATCGAAGAAGAGGAAGAGAGTGTCCTTAGGAAGCTCAAGCCCAAGATCCCAGACCACAACGATGCTCATCCTGTGGCTGAGGATATGAAGCTCAGGAGAGATTCAGGGCTGAGGAAATGGAGAGAAGCAGATCCGTATGCTTCTAGGAGAAGGACTGCCGTGGATTACAGATTTCATACCAAGGAGCAGCAAGATTTCTATGAGACTGTTTTTCTTGACAAGAAGCCAATCGTTTGTGACATGAGATGGGTCGACTGGACCTACATCAAGGATAATGAAGAGTACTACCCCGGTGTATTTGACAGCTTTAGTGCGTGTGGAGTTGCAGACTTTGTTGGGCAGAAGCTCACAAAGTGGAACAAGGAGCTGATCATGCAATTCTACTCCACAGCACACTTTTATCCGGATGGCAGGATCACATGGATGTCAGAGGGTACAAGGTACCAATCCACTGTTGAAGAATGGGCGAAGTTGATCAATGCCCCAGAGGAGCAAGCTGATGACTTGGACATTTATGCCAAGAAAAAGATGGATCACAACTCCATGTCCAACATGTACAAGGAGATCCCGAATGAAGCGCTCGACACGTTCAAGTTTGGCTCACTGCACTATCTGCTCTCAGGATTGCCTACGATCAACTGGATCCTTAGGCACACCCTTCTGCCCAAATCTGGAGATCACAAAATGATCAGAGGTCACGCGATCAACTTGCTTCATGTCTTTGACGTGCCTCAGAAATTCAAGGTCATGAGTCTCATTGTCGAAACAATCAAGAGGACAGCTGCAGACCAGAAGAGGAGTTGTGGGTATGCCCCACCGATTCAGGAGCTCATCAACTCCAAGATGGGCACGGGCGTGTATTTATTGGATAAGGAACACCTGCCCATCCGTCCAGATTTTGAGGATAACCAAGTGGTTATGACTGAGAATGAATCCTCATCTGCCCATGCACAAGCTCAGAAGGAGAAGGCGAAGAAGGAGAAAGCTGCCAGGATGCCTACTCAAGCGGAGGCATCTGATTACTTCTTGAAGACCAAACAAGAGCAGCTCGGTTACCTGATAGCGTCCACCCTGCGGATTGAGCAGAGTATAGCTACCCTGGCTTAGAACCAGGCGAGCCTAGAGAGGATCATGGAACAGAGGTTCTATGACATGGACATCATGGTGATAGGGATACAGACCGCCGTGGAGCAGCTTCAGGAGGACATGAATGAGAGGAGAGGCAGGACCACGACTGATGCTTTTGCGAGGGTGCCACGAGGTCCGAGGTCGTCTGCACTGCCAGTTGCTGACACCAGAGCCACAACGTCTGCGCCAGCCATAGCCTTAGTTCCACCAGCTCCAGCATCCACTTCAGCCTCGACTCCGACCACTTCTACCGAAGGCTTCGTCCTTGGAGTGCTCCGGACTCCACCACCACCTGAAGATCAAGCCTGAGCGTCGACTTAGCACTATGCATTTTCTAGGAACTTTTTGGTAACTTGTTGCCAAAGGGGGAGAAAATGTATAGATCATAGGCTTCGAGAGAGAGTGTTGCTTTTATTCTCTCTTGTTTTTATTTTGTGATTTTTCGAACTTTGTTTGCTTGCGTGTGCGATACTATGTCATTATTCGTGAGACATCGATGATCAAGTGTTTGATCATAAGCTACACTTAATGGTTGCTTAATGCTTGCTAAATATTATCATTCTATCTATCGTTTGTGATCATTCACTATTCTTGCTGATGAGTGCATGTATTTCAATCTTATCATTTTTTAGCGCTCCACCAAGATGTATGTGACATGGAAGAGTAACCCATGATTCTAACTCCTTGTGCATTTGCAGTCCAAAGCAAATTTTAAATATGCACAAATTTAGGGGGAGCTCTTATTTGTCACATACTTCTCAAAGCGACGATATATTTCATGCTTATTATCATTTTTGAAGCTTTGATCTATATGTTGTCATCAATTACCAAAAAGGGGGAGATTGAAAGTGCAACTATCCCTAGGTGGTTTTGGTAATTCATAACAACATATAGCTCATTGAGCTAATGCTATTTCAAGATGATTATTTCAGGAAAGCTCAATGATTGGCATGGCATGGATGTGAAAGTGGAACCCTCAAAATGCTAAGGACAAAGAATTGGCTCAAGCTCAAAAGTTCAAGACTCTTCATTTTATGTTTTAGTGATCCAAGATCACATTGAGTCTTTAGGAAAAGCCAATACTATCAAGGAGGGATGAGGTGTTGCTTAATGAGCCTATTGCTTTATGTGCTTAATGATATGCTCCAAAATCCTCAGCTACTTTCCATATCCACAAATGACCTAAACCCTAAGCCAAACTCGGTCATACCGATTCTGTCAATCCGGCGCCACCGAGTTTCACTTGTCATTTGCCACTGCCAAACCCTAGCAATTCGGTCCTACCGATAAGGATCTCGGTCACACCGAGATGGGGTTGCAAACTCTCTGTTTCCCTTTCGTAACTTTTCGGTCTCACCAAAAGAGCTAATCGGTCCCACCGAGAATGCAATGCAAACTCTCTGTTTCCTTCTTGTAACTTTTCGGTCTCACCGAAAGAGCAAGTCGGTCCCACCGAGTTTGCCTGACCAACTCTCTGGTTAGCTAATTGCCGAACTCGGTCTCACCGAGTTTGTGCGATCGGTCTCACCGAGATTACGTTATGCCCAAACCCTAACCGAATCGGCCCTACCGAGTTGCATCTCAGTCCCACCGAAATTCCTAACGGTCACTAGGTTTACTATTTCGGTCAGACCGAGTTTTCTGATTCGGTCCCACCGAGATTGGTAGATTGTGTGTAACAGTTGGATTTTGTGTGGAGGCTATAAATACCCCTCCACCTCCTCTTCATTCGGAGAGAGAGCCATCAGAACACATACACCATTCCTACTCATATGTTCTGAGAAATAACCATCTACTCATGTGTTGAGACCAAGATATTCCATTCCTACCATATGAATCTTGATCTCTAGCCTTCCCCAAGTTGCTTTCCACTCAAATCTTCTTTCCATCAGATCCAAATCCTATGAGAGAGAGTTGAGTGTTGGGGAGACTATCATTTGAAGCACAAGAGCAAGGAGTTCATCATCAACACACCATTTGTTACTTCTTGGAGAGTGGTGTCTCCTAGATTGGCTAGGTGTCACTTGGGAGCCTCCGACAAGATTGTGGAGTTGAACCAAGGAGTTTGTAAGGGCAAGGAGATCGCCTACTTCATGAAGATCTACCGCTAGTGACGCAAGTCCTTCGTGGGCGATGGCCATGGTGGAATAGACAAGGTTGCTTCTTCGTGGACCCTTCGTGGGTGGAGCCCTCCGTGGACTCGCGCAACCGTTACCCTCCATGGGTTGAAGTCTCCATCAACGTGGATGTAGGATAGCACCACCTATCCGAACCACGGGAAAACATCCGTGTCTCCAATTGCGTTTGAATCCTCCAAACCCTTCCCTTTACATTCTTACAAGTTGCATGCTTTACTTTCCGCTGCCAATAAACTCTTTGCATGCTTGCTTGAATTGTGTGATGATTGCTTGACTTGCTCTAAGATAGCTAAAATCTGCCAAGAACTAAAATTGGGAAAAGGCTAAGCTTTTAGTTGGTCAAGTAGTCTAATCACCCCCCCCCCTCTAGACATACTTTCGATCCTACACATGGCAATCCCTACTCACTCACATTGATATCTATTGATGGGCATCTCCATAGCCCATTGATACACCTAGTTGATGTGAGACTATCTTCCCCTCCTTTTTGTCTTCTCCACGACCACCATTCTATCCCACCTATAGTGCTATATCCATGGCTCACGCTCATGTACTGCGTGAAGATTGAAAAAGTTAGAGTATGAAACAATTGCTTGGCTTGTCATCGGGGTTGTGCATGATTTGAATACTTTGTGTGGTGAAGATGGAGCATAGCCAGACTATATGATTTTGTAGGGATAACTTTCTTTGGCCATGTTATTTTGAGAATACATAATTGCTTTGTTAGTATGCTTGAAGTATTATTGTTTTTTATGTCAATACAAAATTTTGTCTTGAATCTTTCTAATCTGAATATTCATACCATAATTAAGAAGATTTGCATTGAAATTATGCCAAGTAGCACTCCGCATCAAAAATTCTCCTTTTATCATTTACCTACTCGAGGACGAGCAGGAATTAAGCTTGGGGATGCCTGATAAGTCTCCAATGTATCTATAATTTTTGATTGCTCCATGCTATATTATCTACTGTTTTGGACTATATTGGGCTTTATTTTCCACTTTTATATTATTTTTGGGACTAACCTATTAACCGGAGGCCCAGCCCAGAATTGTTGTTTTTTTTGCATATTTTAGTGTTTCGGATAAACGGAATATCAAACGGAGTCCAAACGGAATAAAATCTTCGAGAACGTGATTTTCTCACCGAACGTGATCCAGGAGACTTGGACCCTGCTCCAAGGAACAAAAGAGGCGGTCAAGAGGGTGCCCCCCCCCTAGGGCGCGCCCCCTGCCTCGTGGGCCCCTCGTTGCTCCTCCGGCATACTTCTTCCTCCTATATATACACACGTACCCCCAAACGATCAAAAGAGGAGACAAAAACCTAATTCCACCGCCGCAACTTTCTGTATCCACGAGATCCCATCTTGGGGCCTATTCCGGAGCTCCGCCGGAAGAGGGTCGTCATCACGGAGGGCTTCTACATCATCCTAGCCCCTCCGATGAAGTGTGAGTAGTTTACCTCAGACCTTCGTGTCCATAGTTAGTAGCTAGATGGCTTCTTCTCTCTCTTTGAATCTCAATACAAAGTTCTCCCCCTCTCTTGTGGAGATCTATTCGATGTAATCTTCTTTTTGCGGTGTGTTTGTTGAGACCGATGAATTGTGGGTTTATGATCAAGTCTATCTATGAATAATATTTGAATCTTCTCTGAATTCTTTTATGTATGATTGGTTATCTTTGCAAGTCTCTTCGAATTATCCGTTTGGTTTGGCCAACTAGATTGGTAGTTCTTGCCATGGGAGAAGTGCTTAGCTTTGGGTTCGATCTTGCGGTGTCCTTACCCAGTGACAGAAGGGGCAACAAGGCACATATTGCATCGTTGCCATCGAGGATAACAAGATGGGGCTTATTTCATATTGCATGAATTTATCTCTCTACATCATGTCATCTTGCTTAAGGCGTTACTCTGTTTTTAACTTAATACTCTAGATGCATGCTGGATAGTGGTCGATGAGTGGAGTAATAGTAGTAGATGCAGAATCGTTTCGATCTACTTGTCACGGACGTGATTCCTATACACATGATCATGCCTAGATATTCTCATAACTATGCTCAATTCTGTCAATTGCTCAACAGTAATTTGTTCACCCACCGTAGAATACTTATGCTCTTGAGAGAAGCCACTAGTGAAACCTATGGCCCCCGGGTCTATTCTCATCATATTAATCTCCATCACTTTAATCTTGCTTTGCTTTTTTACTTTGCTTTTACTTTTTACTTTGCATCTTTATACCAAAAATACCAAAAATATTATATCTATCAGATCTCACTCTCGTAAGTGACCGTGAAGGGATTGACAACCCCTAATCGCGTTGGTTGCGAGTAGCTATTGCTTTGTGCAGGTACGAGGGACTTGAGCGTGGGCTCCTACTGGATTTATACCTTGATTCTCAAAAACTGAGGGAAATACTTACGCTACTCTGCTGCATCATCCCTTCCTCTTCGGGGAAAACCAACACAAACTCAAGACGTAGCACCTCTCCACATCCTTTCTAGATGCTTCTTGTCTTTAGGCAAACTAATACCATTTTTGACCAACTGGCTCAGAGATGCTTGAGGGAGTCCTGTATTAGGGGGTCTCCGGACAGCCGGACTGTTAGACTATGAAGATACAAGATTGAAGACTTCATCTCGTGTCCGGATGGGACTCTATTTGGCATGAAAGGCAAGCTAGGCAATACGGATATGGATATCTCCTCCTTTGTAACCGACCTTGTGTAATCGTAACCCTCTCCGGTGTCTATATAAACCGAAGGGTTTAAGTCCGTAGGACAACAACCATAACATACAATCATACCATAGGCTAGCTTCTAGGGTTTAGCCTCTCCGATCTCGTGGTAGATCTACTCTTGTACTACCCATATCATCAGTATTAATCAAGCAGGACGTAGGGTTTTACCTCCATCAAGAGGGCCCGAACCTGGGTAAAACATTGTGTCCCCTGCCTCCTGTTACCATCTGGCCTAGACGCACAGTTCGGGACCCCCTACCCGAGATCCGCCGGTTTTGACACCAACATTGGTGCTTTCATTGAGAGTTCCTCTGTGTCATCGCCGTTAGGCTTGATGGCTCCTACTATCATCGATAGCGATGCGGTCCAGGGCAAGACTTTTCTCCCCGGACAGATCTTCGTATTCGGCGGCTTTGCACTGTGGGCTAATTCGCTTGGCCATCTGGAGCAGATTGAAAGCTACGCCCCTAGCCATCAGGTCAGATTTGGAAGTTTGAACTACACGGCCGACATCCGCGGAGACTTGATCTTCGACGGATTCGAGCCACAGCCGGGCGCGCCGCACTGTCACGATGGGTATGACCTAGCTCTGCCGCCGAACAGTACCCCAGAGGCCACGCCCGCATCAGCTCCGACCCTTAGCTCGGAGCCAACTGCGCCAATCGAGGACGGGTGGCTAGACACCGCCTCAGGGGCTGCAGTCTCAACGGCGATCGAGCCGAAAACCAGCCTAATCCTCCGCGAAGCCCGTGACTCCAAGGTGCCGGACTCTTTTCCGGACTCCAAACCGCCTGCGCCCCTGCCAATCGAATCCGATTGGGTGCCGATCATGGAATTCACCGCCGCGGGTATCTTTCAGCACTCACCCTTCGGCGACATTCTGAATTCACTAAGGTCTCTCTCTTTGTCAGGAGAGCCCTGGCCGGACTATGGCCAACAGGATTGGGATGCGGACGATGAAGAAATTCGACGCCCACCCACCACCCACTTCATAGTCACTGTCGATGATTTAACTGACATGCTCGACTTCGACTCTGAAGACATCAACGGTATGGACGACGATGTAGGAGACAAACATGAACCAGCGCCCATAGGGCACTGGAAAGCCACCTCATCATATGACATATACATGGTGGATACACCCAAAGAAGGCAATGGCGACGAGATAGCGGAGGATGACCCCTCCAAGAAGCAACCCAAGCACCGACGTCAGCGGCGCCGCTCTAAGTCCCGCCAAAGCAAAAGTGGTGATACCGGCACAGGAGATAATAACACTCCGGATAGTGCAGAAGACAACAACAGTCCCCTCCAGCAAGATTTAGAGCAGGAGGATGGAGGAGCCAGCCCTCCTGAGAGAGCGGCAGACAGAGAGGAGGAGGATGACAATTACATGCTCCCCTCCGAAGACGAGGCAAGCCTCGGCAACGATGAATTCACCGTACCACAGGATCCCGTCGAACAAGAGCGCTTCAAGCGCCGGCTTATGGCCACGGCAAATAGCCTCAAGAAAAAGCAGCAGCAGCTTCAAGCTGATCAAGATCTGCTAGCTGATAGATGGACTGAAGTCCTCGCGGCCGAGGAATATAAACTTGAGCGCCCCTCCAAGAATTACCCAAAGTGCAGGTTACTACCCCGACTGGAGGAAGAAGCGTATGATATGGCTAATCGGCCACCTCGTGGCCGCGATAGAGAGGCATTCCAGCCAAAAGCCCAGCCTCCACCCCGACGCCATTCAAATAAAAAGGCATGGGGAGATACGCCAGACCTGCGAGACATATTGGAGGACAAAGCAAAGCATGCAAGATCGATCTACGGATCACGAGGCGCACCACTCTGCGAGACGATAAACGTCACGCTGAATACAGTAAAAGCAAATCCGGCCAGGCTGAACACAGCGGGCAAGACCCATTCGAGCTGCGTCGCGAGATAGCCCAATACAGAGGCGCCGCACACCCCTTATGCTTCACAGACGAAGTAATGGAACATCAATTCCCAGAAGGTTTCAAACCTGTAAATATTGAATCATATGACGGCACAACAGATCCCGCGGTATGGATCGAGGATTTCCTCCTCCACATCCACATGGCCCGCGGTGATGACTTACACGCCATCAAATACCTCCCACTAAAGCTCAAAGGACCAACGTAGCATTGGCTTAACAGCTTGCCAGCGGACTCCATTAGCTATTGGGAAGATCTGGAAGCCGCATTCCTCGATAACTTTCAGGGAACTTATGTGCGACCACCAGACGCCGATGACTTGAGCCACATAATTCAGCAGCCAGAAGAGACGGCCAGGCAATTCTGGACTTGGTTCCTTACAAAGAAAAATCAAATCATCGACTGTCCGGATGCAGAGGCCTTAGTGGCTTTCAAACACAACATCCGAGATGAGTGGCTATCCCGGCACATTGGTCAGGAAAAGATGAAATCTATGGCAGTTCTCACGACGCTCATGACCCGCTTTTGTGCGGGAGAAGACACCTGGCTAGCTCGCAGTAATAACATATCAAAGAACCATGGTACCCCGGATACCAAGGACGGCAATAGCAGGTCACGTCGCAACAAACATAAGCGCCGTATTAACAGCGAAAATACCGAGGATACGGCAGTCAATGCCGGATTCAAAGGCTCTAAACCCGGTCAGCGGAAAAGGCCATTCAAACAAAGTACGCCGGGTCCGTCCAGCTTGGACCGTGTACTCGATCGCTCGTGTCAAATACACGGCACCCCAGACAAGCCAGCCAATCACACCAACAGGGATTGTTGGGTGTTCAAGCAGGCCGACAAGTTAATTGCCGAAAACAAGGACAAGGGGCCGCATAGCGATGACGAGTAGAAGCCCCGGCAGCCACACACCGGAGGACAGAAGAGGTTTCCCCCGCAAGTGCGGACGGTGAACATGATATACGCGACCCACATCCCCAAGAGGGAGCGGAAGCGTGCGCTCAGGGACGTATATGCGTTGGAGCCAGTCGCCCCAAAGTTCAACCCTTGGTCCTCCTGTCCGATCACCTTCGATCGCAGGGACCACCCCACTAGCATCCGTCATGGCGGATTCGCCGGACTGGTCCTAGACCCAATCATTGACGGATTTCACCTCACTCGAGTCCTTATGGATGGCGGCAGCAGCCTGAACCTGCTTTATCAGGACACAATGCGCAAAATGGGTATAGACCCCTCAAGGATCAAACCCACAAAAACGACCTTTAAAGGCGTCATTCCAGGTGTAGAGGCCCATTGCACAGGCTCAATTACACTGGAAGTGGTCTTCGGATCCCCGAACAACTTCCAAAGCAAAGAGTTAATCTTCGATATAGTCCCGCTCCGCAGTGGTTATCATGCGCTGCTCGGGCGAACCACATTTGCTAGATTCAATACGGTACCGCATTATGCATACCTCAAGCTCAAGATGCCAGGACCTCGCGGAGTTATTACAGTCAATGGAAACACAATGC
Source organism: Triticum monococcum (assembly GCA_034509565.1). NCBI lineage: Eukaryota > Viridiplantae > Streptophyta > Magnoliopsida > Poales > Poaceae > Triticum > Triticum monococcum. The sequence goes on from CM067847.1 coordinate 580,348,345, forward strand.
GCTCTCTCCGAACAGAGGAGCACACCGCAACCCTCGCAGTAGAAGCGCAAAGCAGCCTCTCAAGGCAATCAACTAGTTCGGCACTTCAAAGCCCGGACACCTTCAAGCACGCTCGGAGCAATCGGCAAATAGACCGCCTGGCGCGATCTGAGCTCGCGTAGCAATGCGGCGGCCACCCCAATCCCAGCCCAACGGCGAAACTCGTGCCGCGCGTACATAATTATGCATTAAAAATACCATGGGCACAGGTGGGGAGGGGGGCACAACTGTGGCACGCCCCAAGACGCGGCTTAAACCGCACTAGGGGCTTCCCGTTTGGTTATTTTTTCTCTTTTTTTTAGGACATTAATCTCTCGAAACACTGACCGGCAGCGCTATTGCCAAACACATGATGCAGCAACCAAGGAGGCAGACAGTTACGTCATACCACAGAATTCCCAGGTGGATTACAGTAACGAGTGAAATATTCGATTTAATATCATTCCTCAGCTTGCCCTTGGAAGGGACATAGTCCTACTCTTTGCTTATCACACTATCTGTATCACTCTGCCTTAACGCAATTTTTTGAACAAACAATGCATGACATGACATTACGACTATTATTGCATTCTTATTATATATATATATATGTGTGTGTGTGTGTGTGTGTGTGTGTGTGTGTGTGTGTGTGTGTGTGTTCATCAATGACACCTTGCAACCGTACACTTTGGTACGACCAATACACCAGGGGCTTACGTACCCCACAATACGGTGTGAAAAGTCCGAACACTTTCATAAGTGCGGCACCCCGAACTTATAGCATTATATGCATCAGCTCCGAATCATGTCTTTGGTCAAATGTTGGGTTTGCCCGGCTCCTATGTTTTGGTACCTTACGTTCCGCTCTATCGGCTAAGGTAGCGCTAGGAGAACTACTGCGATTGTGCCCCAGTTCTGCTGGGTTCAGCACCTCAGTAGAGAAAGCTAAAACTGACTGTCATGATAAGGCGAGAGACTGGTCACTGTTCGGCGAGGTTTTTGAGTCCCTAAAGACTTATGCCGCTTAGAGCGAGGGGCCGGCCTTGTCCGGCTTAAAGGCGTGTATCGCGCCCCAAATTTGGCCTTCCGAATACCAGGGGCTTCGCCGAAATTTAAAATTATAGAATTCTATGGCTAAGTGAGAGTGATAAAGCATTATTAGTCCGGTTGCCTTGTTTGTTGTGCTGAGCACCTCCCTCGATGGACCCAAACATGGGAACAAGAGTGCTCAGGTTTATCCCGAACACCCCAGCACTCGTGGCATGGGGGTGGAAGCCGAGGACTAGCCATCTCTCAGATTGGATAAACAGCCAAACAGAAGGTAATATTTTAAATTCAAACAAGCGTTGCATAGCGCATATGAAACAAGTTTTCATAAATACAGGATAAAACGAGCAAGTCTCACTCAAATATTACATCTTTTGAACACTCGTCCACTATGAGACGGGCACCCGGCAGAACACCCTCGTAGTACATCTCGGGGTGGCGGTGCTCCTTGCCCTCCGGTGGCCCCTCCTTGATCAGCTTCACGGCGTCTAGCTTGACCCACTGCAATTTCACACGGGCGAAAGCCCGGCGTGCACCTTCAATGCAGACATATCGCTTGACGACCTCCAGCCGCGGGCACGCATTCACAAGCCGCCTCACCAGGCCGAAGAAGCTGTTCGGAAGGGCGTCGCCAGGCCACAGCCGGACTATAAAGCTCTTCATGGCCCGATCGGCCGCCTTATGTAGCTCGACCATCTACTTCAGCTGGTCGCTCATTGGCACCGGCTGTTCGGCCTCAGCATACTGAGACCAGAACAGCTTCTCCGTTGAGCTTCCATCCTCGGCCTGGTAAAATTGTGCGGCATCGGACATGCTACGGGGCAAATCTGCAAATGCTCCTGGAGAGCTCCGGATTCGGGTAAGTAATTGGTAATTTAATTTTACATGATTGCTTTGCATATAGAAAGCCTTACCCGCTGCTATCTTCTTCATCGCGTCGATCTCCTGGAGGGCCTTTTGGGCTTCGTCCTTGGCACTTTTTGCGCTCTCGAGGGCCGCGCCAAGCTCAGACTCTCGCGTCTTTGAGTCAAGCTCCAACGCCTCGTGCTTAGCCACGAGAGCCTGGAGCTCTTGCTGCACCTCGCCCACCCGAGCCTCGTGCTTCTCTTGCTCGGTGCGCTCCTTGGCCGCTTTATCTTCGGCCTTGGTTAGCGCTTGCTTCAGGGTCGCCACCTCGGTCGTGGCCTCTGGCAAATATACGATGATCCTGTCATTTTGCAATCGCATACTTACCCTTGTTCTCCTCGAGCTGCCTCTTGGCAAGGCCGAGCTCTTTCCTGGACCCCTCGAGGTCCTGCTTCAGTACGGCGACCTCCGCAGTCAGTGCGGCGGACGCCAGCAGCGAAGCCTGCATACACATATTGACATACTTATATTAGACTCCTGCGATATTATTTGATCCTCTGTTCGGTTTTTCTTTGTGAACACCGAACAAAGCATCAGGGGCTACTGTCTATGCGGTAATATTTCTACTACATTTTAAAACACTTACCTCGAAGCCTGTTAGAAGGCTGGCACAGGCTTCAGTCAACCCGCTCTTGGCGGACTGAACCTTCTGGACCACCGCACTCATAACAGTACGGTGCTCCTCGTCGATGGAAGCGCTGCGAAGCGCTTCCAGCAGATTGTCCGGCGCCTCTGGATGGACAGAGGTCACCGGCACAGGTGTCTTGGCCCTCTTAGAAGGAGGCCGCCTGCCCGAGCCTGGAACCGCTGGAGGTTCCGGCGTGGTGTTCGGCTGAGGGGCGAACTGGGAGTTCTCAAGGGCCCCGCCCCCTCGGCTCCCGGAGTCCGGAAGGTCGCCTTGAGGCACCTCCGGGACTGTCTCCCCTCGGTCCGGTGCCTCTTGAGATAGCACCTCGGCGTCGTCGGCAGGATGAGGGGAGGTGGCGGTCGGGACTGGATCGCTGTCCATGTCCGACGAGCCCAGGGAGCCGCCCGATGATACCTCGATATTGGCTCGTTAGGGAAAACAGTGCGACAAAGGATTCTATGAGTTACTCTAGAATCCGAATACTTACGATCTCCCCGGGGGCTTGGCCCTAGGCAACCACTCGTCTTCGCCTTCATCGGCGGCGGTGGAACTGTCCGAAAGGAGAGTCCTTCCCTTCTTGGACCCTTCGGCCTCCCCAGTTGGGGTGGCCTACCTTTTCTTGTCTCCCCCGCCTAGAGGGGGAGCATCTTCTTCTTCCTCCTCGTCTTCGGGGGAAGAGTGTGCCACAGAGTTATCGGATGATGAGTCCGATAACACTTGGCGCCGGGAACTCTTTCGGGTTCCCTTGGCCTTCTTGGTCTTCTCCGGCACATTGTAAGGAGCCGGAGTCAGCATCTCCGTTAGGAGAGCGCCCGCAGTGTCTTCGGGCAAAGGGGCCGGACAGTTAATCTGCCCCGACATCTCCACCCAGTCCTATCAAAGGCATGGAGATTAGACCCCGCATATAATTAAGCTAGGTAAAATAAATGTCCTACGGGACGTATTGAACTCACCGAACGCACTAGGCGCTTTGCGCTTAGTCCGCGGTCCTCGGCGAGAGAAGGGGGGACCTCAGCGCCCTTGAACAGCACCTTCCAGACATCCTTGTGCGTCGTATTGAAGAGCTCGCTCAGAGTCTGGTGCTGGGCTGGGTCGAACTCCCACAAGGTAAAATCCCATTGTTGACACAGGAGGATCCGGCGGATGAGCATAACTTGGACTATGTTGACAATCTTGAGCTTCTTGCTCGCCATACTCCGGATACATTTCTGGAGTCCATCCAGCTCCACCGATGAACCCCATGACAAGCCCTTCTCTTTCCAGGAAGTCAGCCGTGTTGGGAATCCGGATCAAAACTCAGGGGCAGCTGCCCATTTGGCGTCGCGCGGCTCGGTGATGTAGAACCACGTCGATTGCCATCCCTTTATCGTCTCCACGAAGGAGCCTTCGAGCCATATGACGTTGGGCATCTTGCCCACCATGGCTCCGCCGCATTCTGCTTGTTGGCCTCGTACTACCTTCGGCTTGATATTGAAGGTCTTTAACCACAGGCCGAAGTGGGGCCGGATGCGGAGGAAAGCCTCACACACGAGAATGAACGCCGAAATGTTGAGGATGAAGTTCGGGGCCAGATCATGAAAGTCCAGCCCGTAGTAGAACATGAGACCACGGACGAACAGATGGAGGGGAAACCCAAGTCCGCGGAGGAAGTGGTGAAGGAAAACTACCCTCTCATGAGGTTCTGGGGTAGGGACGATCTGCCCCGCAGCAGGCAGCCGATGCGCGATGTTTGCGGCTAAGTATCCGGCTCCGTGCAGCTTCTTGATGTCTCCCTTCGTGACGGAGGAGACCATCCACCTACCTCCCGCTCCGGACATGGTTGGAGAAGGTTGAGGTGGGAAGAGCAGACTTGGGCACTAGAGTTCGAGTGTGCGAAAACGGATGAGCAAAGGAGAAAGAAGGCATGGATAGAAAGGTGAATCCTGGTCCCTTTATATGGGCGGACGAAGCTAAGCGTCCCCACCTGCCTAGTAAAACTCGCTTATCCCCCAAGCACCGTAATTGATGGCGTGGTTGGGTTACCCACGCTCGTATTGATGAGAATCCCGTAATAAGGGGACACGATCTCTGCTTTGACAAGACGTGTCGAAAAACTGCCTCCCATTATGTGCGGGGCTGGTTAAAGGAAACGGTTCGAATAATCACCGGGCCATGACATAACATCATGCTGCCAAAACAAGCCTGCAAATTAGATCTGCGAAAATATTATTCTCTCTACGGTGGTATGTGGAACTTATTTTGCACGGTCGGACACTATCCTCGTATTCAAATTCTTCTGTGATGTATTCGGAGGAGGAACCCGCCTTGCAATGCCGAAGACCATATTGCGCGCCGGACTCATCGTCATTGAAGCCTGGTTCAGGGGCTACTAAGGGAGTCCTGGATTAGGGGGTCTCCAGACAGCCGGACTATCTCTATTGGCCAGACTGTTAGACTATGAAGATACAAGATTGAAGACTTCGTCTCGTGTCCGGATGGGACTCTACTTGGCGTGGAAGGCAAGCTAGGCAATACGGATATGGATATCTCCTCCTTTGTAACCGACCTTGTGTAACCCTAACCCTCTCCGGTGTCTATATAAACCGAAGGGTTTTAGTCCGTAGGACAACAACCATAACATACAATCATACCATAGGCTAGCTTCTAGGGTTTAGCCTCTCCGATCTCGTGGTAGATCTACTCTTGTACTACCCATATCATCAGTATTAATCAAGCAGGACGTAGGGTTTTACCTCCATCAAGAGGGCCCGAACCTGGGTAAAACATTGTGTCCCCTGCCTCCTGTTACCATTCGGCCTAGACGCACAGCTCGGGACCCCCTACCCGAGATCCGCCGGTTTTGACACCGACAATGCTCTTGACAGAGGTAGCCCCGAAGGATAGATACCGTCAATGAGATAGTACCCATGTTTTATTCATGACCATTGATTGTATAGTCATAAGGAGAAAATTTTCCTTCAATGAGCCTAGCAAACAAGGGATATAGCTTTAGCAAATTGATGTCATTATCAGACCCGGGCATGCCAGAGGAAGCATGTTAAATTCATAGATCTGTGATGCAACTTCGTCAAGAATGATGGTGGGCCTCTAGTTGTCTGTCGCAGTTGGTTCTCTCAAGTACTGAGGTCCAAACACCTCAACCACAGCAATAGCAAATCTTACCATGGCATCTCTGCATGTGCTCTTAGACATTCAGAGGTATTCATTCCACGAATTAGTGGTCGTGCCATATGCAAGCATCTGCAATGCGGCCATGCACTTATGGAACCAGAGAATACAATCCTTCCTATGACATCCTTCTTCCAGATGAAGTAGTCATCAAAGGACCGAAAAGCCATGGTAGAGGCAATCAAAGACATTTTTTGCATTGAAAGCGCCGATGAAAATTGTCAGGGAATAAGGCATCGGGGGCAAAGTAGTCGTCCAACAGTGTCAAATGGCCCCTTGCCTTGTTCCCAATGAGAACTCGATGACCCTTGATCGATCTGTTGAAATTCAAAAGATGCTCTTCCACACGCTTCCCATATGTAGGATCGCCTGCATCATCGTCATTTTATCCATGTAGTCCTCCTCATCAGACGACTCAATGTAGTGCTCGTATATGTATTCCATGTCATAATCCATTCCTTCAAACAATGGACAAAAAAAGTATCATGGACATTTCAGCAAACACTTTCCCCCGTGTGGTGACTACCGTAGAGGCGGATGGTACGTACTTACCGGTGGACGGACATGAGGTGTGGTCCAGCGACAAAGGAAAAGCGGTGTGGAGGCCAGGCATAGAAGTGGAGGTCGCAGAGTTCCGTGAAGTGCTTGGCGGGCGGTCGGGGTGGTGGAGCAGCGGCGGGGTGAGAGATAAAGCGGATGAGGAGAAACGCGAAAGGATGGAGACACGAGATCCTAGTAGGGTTGTTGAGTCCTACGTGGCTGGTGGTCCAGACTCCCACAAAGACCCCTGGTTCACTTCCAGTTGCGGGAAAACAGACGTCCGGACTGGTCCACGGACCGTTGCGGGTCGCCTTGGATGGCAAATTGCATCTGGACAGCTTGGTCCAAACGCTTGGGTTCGAGGGTCCGCTTTGGAGTGCCCTTAAGAGCATCTACAATCGACCACCGCTTCCTCCCTATATGTCCTTGACTTCATGTGGATAGCACGAACAAGACCAGATAGAAAAACACCATCAAACTGGACTCACCAAACCTAGACCAATTCGAGAATCCGGCACCCCTCATATCAGTCACATATCTGGGGCAGATACGAGAACGCCCAGACACGTTTCCCACGCTGGATCTGAGAGGTCGGTCCTACTCCAAATTGATCGCCCTCCTCCGCGTCCGTCCTCCCTTTCCCGCTTGTGAGTCGTCGCCCTCTCCACCCTCAATCATTAATACGCAGAGACCATTTCATGTGCTCCATGTGGGATCAAGACTCTTACTTTGAGAAGGTTAGAACTAAACCCTATGCATTTGCAGGACATCAAGCTTTTTCTGGTGCTCTAGCCAGGGAGCTAAGCGCATTTTGGTCTCCGTTTAAAGTTTTGGTGTGTACTAAGTTATTTTGCAGGTACTAAGCAACCATTGCCGAGTTTGATTTTTTTATCAAATCGCTGCATTAAAGATCTCGGGGTTGCCTATTAAAGATATATTCACATGTGTAGGTCCGAGACGCAAGGGTGAAACTTAAGAAATTAATCTAAATTTACTCGGGATGCATCATATAAGCAATTCATAGGTGACAATATAGAGGATCCGTATCAACTCACGCATCTTTTTGATGAAATATGTGGGACATTTAAACTAAATGATTTTGCTTATGATGTCATGAAATTAAAACTATGTGGTCAAGGTACTGGCCGCCAAAGCGAAAACATGGTTTTAATCCTGCAAAAACCTTTGACACATAGGAAACAAATCTGGTGCATTCTTTGGTCATTTTTGTCAAGAGAAGAAGTGTTAACAACAAAATTTGTACCCTTTTTGCGTCCCTCCAAGCGTCGAAAGAACACTTACTGGGTCATCATCCACATGTGGCGCCATTCGACAACCGATGCATCTTGGAACCAGAACTTTCTAAAGAAAGAACAATAATGTATAAGATATTTTCATCTATATTTTGTACACCTCTCATCAAGGCAATGAACAATGAACAAAGCCATATATAATCACAAAATCTAGTATTTTTATGATGTTGCTTTTGTTAATATTAAGGATCTTGTTGTTTGTATTTATCTTAGGAATATAACATTTTCTTGTTTTTTTATCTCTTCTTGGCACGGTAACAAGCCTGGCATACCTGAGTACTATTGGCTTTTTAGTATCTTACTATTGGCTTTTGGTTGTAATTTTCTGAGTTGCTTATTTTCCTATGGTGGACTTTGTAGATAGTGGTGGTTTCGTAGATGCATGAGGTTACCTTTTTACATACAAGTGTTTTTTCTTCACAAAGCTAGTCGATATAAAGCCTATTGAAACCACATTTTTCTATTATACACCTGTGTTAAGCACACTCATGAAATTTCCTTTTTATATTCACGAATATTCTTGTCATACCACTATCAAGTAAGCGATGAGTTGAAGGCGACCTTGGTTTCATAGTATGCGCGTGTAGCATCACCCTAAGGAGTGGGTTTCTCTGTATGACCCTTTTCTGAATAGGGTCCTTACCTTCCGCATTACCCAAGTAATAAGATTGATTTCACGACTAAGTTTGTCACAACTTTCAGTTTCCTCCATCCCATGACAATGTGTATAGATGTTTTCCCTACAAACTTGAGATAGTATATCAATAATGCTACATGAATCAGCAAAATCCTCACAGAAGAATCTCTAATATCCAAAGTTATGTCGCATTTTGCGTTTGTATCGGCGTCCAAAGAACATTTGCTAGATCAGCAAGCACATGCCGCGACTTCCTAAAGAGCGCTTTCCATGGGGAAATTCTCTTTGAATAAAGTCCCCACCTTCCATATGTGTTGGAAATATGCCCTAGAGGCAATAATAAAATGGTTATTATTATATTTCTTTGTTCATGATAATTGTCTGTTGTTCATGCTATAATTGTGTTATCCGGAAATCGTAATACATGTGTGAACACATAGACCACAACACGTCCCTAGTGAGCCTCTAGTTGACTAGCTCGTTGATCAAAAGATAGTCATGGTTTCCTGACTATGGACATTGGATGTCATTGATAATGGGATCACGTCCTTAGGAGAATGATGTGATGGACAAGACCCAATCCTAATCTTAGCTCAAAGATCGTGTAGTTCGTTTGTTGTAGCTTTTCTGAATGTCAAGTATCATTTCCTTAGACCATAAGATTGTGCAACTCCCGGATACCATAGGAGTGCCTTGGGTGTGCCAGACGTCACAACGTAACTGGGTGACTATAAAGGTACATTACAGGTATCTCCGAAAGTGTCTGTTGGGTTGGCACGAATCGAGACTGGGATTTGTCACTCCGTATGACGGAGAGGTATCTCAGGGCCCACTCGGTAATGCATCATCATAATGAGCTCAATGTGATCAAGTGGTTGATCACGGGATCATGCATTACGGTACGAGTAAAGTGACTTGCCGGTAACGAGACTGAACGAGGTATTGGGATACCGACGATCGAGTCTCGGGCAAGTAACGTACCGGTTGACAAAGGGAATTGTATACGGATTGATTGAATCCTCGACATCGTGGTTCATCCGATGAGATCATCATGGAGCATGTGGGAGCCAACATGGGTATCCAGATCCCGATGTTGGTTATTGACCGGAGAGGCTTCTCGGTCATGTCTACATGTCTCCCGAACCTGTAGGGTCTACACACTTAAGGTTCGGTGATGCTAGGGTTGTAGATATATGAGTATGCAGTAACCCGAAAGTTGTTCGGAGTCCCGGATGAGATCCCGGACGTCACGAGGAGTTCTGGAATGGTCCGGAGGTGAAGAATTATATATAGGAAGTGCAGTTTCGGCCATCGGGAGAGTTTCGGGGGTCACCGGTATTGTACTAGGACCACCGGAAGGGTCCCGGGGGTCCACCGGGTGGGGCCACCCATCCCGGAGGGCCCCATGGGATGAAGTTGGGAGGGGAACTAGCCCCTGGTGGGCTGGTGCGCCCCCCCTTGGGGCCCCCCATGCGCCTAGGGTTGGGAACCCTAGGGGAGGGGGCGCCTCCACTTGCCTTGGGGGGTACTCCACCCACTTGGCCGCCGCCCCCCTAGGAGATCCCATCTCCTAGGGCCGGTGCACCCCCTAGGGGGCCTATATAAAGGGGGAAGGGAGGGCAGCTAGACCTCAAGTCTTGGCGCCTCCCTCTCCCCTGCTACACCTCTCCCTCTCGCAGAAGCTCGGCGAAGCCCTGCTGCGATCATTGCTGCATCCACCACCACGCCGTCGTGCTGCTGGATCTTCATCAACCTCTCCTTCCCCCTTGCTGGATCAAGAAGGAGGAGACGTCATCCACTCCGTACGAGTGTTGAATGCGGAGGTGCCGTCCGTTCGGCACTTGGTCATCGGTGATTTGGATCACGGCGAGTACGACTCCATCATCCCCGTTCTCTTGAACGCTTCCGCTCGCGATCTACAAGGGTATGTAGATGCACTCTCCTCTCGTTGCTAGTTGACTCCATAGATTGATCTTGGTGAAACGTAGGAATTTTTTTTGTTTTCTGCAACGTTCCCCAACAGTGGCATCATGAGCTAGGTCTATGCGTAGTTACTATGCACGAGTAGAACACAAAGTAGTTGTGGGCGTCGATATTGTCAATTTGCTTGCCGTTACTAGTCTTATCTTGATTCGGCGGCATCGTGGGATGAAGCGGGCCGGACCAACCTTACACGTACGCTTACGTGAGACCGGTTCCACCGACTGACATGCACTAGTTACATAAGGTGGGTGGCGGGTGTCTGTCTCTCCCAGTTTAGTCGGATCGGATTCGATGAACAGGGTCCTTATGAAGGGTAAATAGAAATTAGCCATTCATGTTGTGGTTTTAGCGTAGGTAAGAAAACGTTCTTGCTAGAACCCTATTGCAGCCACGTAAAACTTGCAACAACAATTAGAGGACGTCTAACTTGTTTTTGCAGCAAGTGTCATGTGATGTGATATGGCCAAAGTTGTGATGAATGATGAATGATATATATGTGATGTATGAGATCATGTTCTTGTAATAGGAATCACGACTTGCATGTCGATGAGTATGACAACGACAGGAGCCATAGGAGTTGTCTTTATTTTTGTATGACGTGCGTGTCATTGAGAAACGCCATGTAAATTACTTTACTTTATTGCTAAACGTGTTAGCCATAGTAGTAGAAGTAATAGGTGGCGAGCAACTTCATGGAGACACGATGATGGAGATCATGATGATGGAGATCATGGTGTCATGCCGGTGACAAGATGATCATGGAACCCCAAGATGGAGATCAAAGGAGCTATATGATATTGGCCATATCATGTCACTATTATTTGATTGCATGTGATGCTTATCATGTTTTTGCATCTTGTTTACTTAGAACGACGGTAGTGAATAAGATGATCCCTCATAATAATTTCAAGAAAGTGTTCCCCCTAACTGTGTGCCGTTGCGACAGTTCGTTGTTTCGAAGCACCACGTGATGATCGGGTGTGATAGATTCCAACGTTCACATACAACGGGTGTAAGACAGATTTACACATGCAAACACTTAGGTTGACTTGACGAGCCTAGCATGTACAGACATGGCCTCGGAACACAGAAGACCGAAAGGTCGAGCATGAGTCGTATAGAAGATACGATCAACATGAAGATGTTCACCGATGTTGACTAGTCTGTCTCACGTGATGATCGGACACGGCCTAGTTGACTCTGATCATGTTATACTTAGATGACTGGAGGGATGTCTATCTGAGTGGGAGTTCATTGAATAATTTGATTAGATGAACTTAATTATCATGAACTTAGTCTAAAATCTTTACAATATGTCTTATAGATCAAATGGCCAACGTTGTCCTCAACTTCAACGCGTTCCTAGAGAAAACCAAGCTGAAAGACGATGGCAACAACTATACGGACTGGGTCCGGAACCTGAGGATCATCCTCATAGCTGCCAAGAAAGATTATGTCCTACGAGCACCGCTAGGTGAAGCACCTGCTTTCCCTGCAGAACAAGACGTTATGAACGCTTGGCAGACATGTGCTGATGATTACTCCCTCGTTCAGTGCGGCATGCTTTACAGCTTAGAACCGGGGCTCCAAAAGCGTTTTGAGAGACACGAAGCATATGAGATGTTCGAAGAGCTGAAAATGGTTTTTCAAGCTCATGCCCGGGTCGAGGGATATGAAGTCTCTGACAAGTTCTTCAGCTGTAAGATGGAGGAAAATAGTTCTGTCAGCGAGCACATACTCAAAATGTCTGGGTTGCATAACCGCTTGACTCAGCTGGGAGTTAATCTCCCGGATGACGCGGTCATTGACAGAATCCTTCAGTCGCTTCCACCGAGCTACAAGAGCTTTGTGATGAACTTCAATATGCAGGGGATGGAAAAGACCATTCCTGAAGTATTTGCAATGCTGAAATCAGCAGAGGTAGAAGTCAAAAAGAAACATCAAGTGTTGATGGTGAATAAAACCACTAAGTTCAAGAAAGGCAAGGGTAAGAAGAACTTCAAGAAGGACGGCAAGGGAGTTGCCGCGCCCGGTAAGCAAGCTGCCGGGAAGAAGCCAAAGAATGGACCCAAGCCCGAGACTGAGTGTTTTTATTGCAAGGGAAGTGGTCACTGGAAGCGGAACTGCCCCAGATACTTAGCGGACAAGAAGGCCGGCATCATGAAAGGTATATGTGATATACATGTAATTGATGTGTACCTTACCAGTACTCATAGTAGCTCCTGGGTATTTGATACCGGTGCGGTTGCTCACATTTGTAACTCAAAGCACGAGCTGCGGAGCGGAGACTGGCGAAGGACGAGGTGACGATGCACGTCGGGAATGGTTCCAAGGTCGATGTGATCGCCGTCGGCACGCTACCTCTACATTTACCTACGGGATTAGTTTTAAACCTCAATAATTGTTATTTAGTGCCAGCTTTGAGCATGAACATTGTATCAGGATCTCGTTTAATTCGAGATGGCTACTCATTTAAATCAGAGAATAATGGTTGTTCTATTTATATGAGAGATATGTTTTATGGTCATGCTCCGATGGTGAATGGTTTATTCTTAATGAATCTCGAGCGTAATGCTACACATATTCATAGTGTGAATACCAAAAGATGTAAGGTTGATAATGATAGTCCCACATACTTGTGGCACTACCGCCTTGGTCACATAGGTGTCAAACGGATGAAGAAGCTCCATGCAGATGGACTTTTGGAATCTCTCGATTACGAATCATTTGACATGTGCGAACCATGACTCATGGGTAAAATGACCAAGACTCCATTCTCAGGAACAATGGAGCGAGCAACCAACTTATTGGAAATCATACATGCTGATGTGTGTGGTCCAATGAGTGTTGAGGCTCGCGGTGGCTATCGTTATGTTCTCACTCTCACTGGTGACTTGAGAAGATATGGGTATGTCTACTTAATGAAACACAAGTCTGAGACCTTTGAAAAGTTCAAGAAATTTCAGAGTGAGGTTGAGAATCAACGTGACAGGAAAATCAAGTTCTTGCGATCAGATCGTGGGGGAGAATACTTGAGTCATGAATTTGGCACACACTTAAGAAAATGTGGAATAGTTTCACAACTCACACCGCCTGGAACACCTCAGCGTAATGGTGTGTCCGAACGTCGTAATCGCACTCTATTAGATATGGTGCGATCTATGATGTCTCTTACCGATTTACCGCTATCATTTTGGGGCTATGCTTTAGAGACTGCCGCATTCACTTTAAATAGGGCTCCGTCGAAATCCGTTGAGACGACATCGTATGAATTATGGTTTGGGAAGAAACCTAAGCTGTCGTTTCTAAAAGTTTGGGGATGCGATGCTTATGTCAAGAAACTTCAACCTGAAAAGCTCGAACCCAAGCCGAAAAATGTGTCTTCATAGGATACCCTAAAGAAACTGTTGGGTATACCTTCTACCTCAGATCCGAAGGCAAGATCTTTGTTGCCAAAAATGGATCCTTTCTAGAGAAAGAGTTTCTCTCGAAGGAAGTAAGTGGGAGAAAAGTAGAACTCGATGAAGTATTACCTCTTGAACCGGAAAGTGGCGCAACACAGGAAAATGTTCCTGAGGTGCCTGCACCGACTAGAGAGGAAGTTAATGATGATGATCATGAAACTTCAGATCAAGTTGCTACTGAACTTCATAGGTCCACAAGGACACGTTCCGCACCAGAGTGGTACGGCAACCCTGTCTTGGAAATCATGTTGTTAGACAACGGTGAACCTTCGAACTATGAAGAAGCGATGGCGGGCCTGGATTCCGACAAATGGCTGGAAGCCATGAAATCCGAGATAGGATCCATGTATGAAAACGAAGTATGGACTTTGACTGACTTGCCCGTTGATCGGCGAGCCATAGAAAATAAATGGATCTTTAAGAAGAAGACAGACGCGGATGGTAATGTGACCATCTATAAAGCTCGGCTTGTTGCTAAGGGTTATCGACAAGTTCAAGGGGTTGACTACGATGAGACTTTCTCACCTGTAGCGAAGCTGAAGTCTGTCCGAATCATGTTAGCAATTGCCGCATTCTATGATTATGAGATATGGCAAATGGACGTCAAAACGGCATTCCTTAATGGTTTCCTTAAGGAAGAATTGTATATGATGCAGCTGGAAGGTTTTGTCGATCCTAAGAATGCTGACAAGGTGTGCAAGCTCTAACGCTCGATTTATGGGCGGTGCAAGCATCTCGGAGTTGGAACATTCACTTTGATGAGATGATCAAAGCGTTTGGGTTTATGCAGACTTATGGAGAAGTCTGCATTTACAAGAAAGTGAGTGGGAGCTCTGTAGCATTTCTCATATTGTATGTGGATGACATACTGTTGATGGGAAATGATATAGAATTCTTGGAAAGCATAAAAGGCCTACTTGAACAAGTGTTTTTCAATGAAGGACCTTGAAGAAGCTGCTTATATATTAGGCATCAAGATCTATAGAGATAGATCAAGACGCCTCATTGGTCTTTCACAGAGCACGTACCTTGACAAGATATTGAAGAAGTTCAAAATGGATCAGTCAAAGAAGGGGTTCTTGCCTGTATTGCAAGGTACGAGATTGAGCACGGCTCAAAGCCCGACCACGACAGAAGATAGAGAAAAGATGAGTGTCGTCCCCTATGCATCAACCATACCACTATCAAGTAAGCGATGAGTTGAAGGCGACCTTGGTTTCATAGTATGCGCGTGTAGCATCACCCTAAGGAGTGGGTTTCTCTGTATGACCCTTTTCTGAATAGGGTCCTTACCTTCCGCATTACCCAAGTAATAAGATTGATTTCACGACTAAGTTTGTCACAACTTTCAGTTTCCTCCATCCCATGACAATGTGTATAGATGTTTTCCCTACAAACTTGAAATAGTATATCAATAATGCTACATGAATCAGCAAAATCCTCACAGAAGAATCTCTAATATCCAAAGTTATGTCGCATTTTGCGTTTGTATCGGCGTCCAAAGAACATTTGCTAGATCAGCAAGCACATGTCGCGACTTCCTAAAGAGCGCTTTCCATGGGGAAATTCTCTTTGAATAAAGTCCCCACCTTCCGTATGTTCCTTACACACTTGTGTACGATATGTTATCCATAATGAAAGTGTGCCGTAGATTTTAGTTTCATCAGTTAAAACAATGATAACCTATATACACGAGTGACACAATTCCGTGCATAAAATCCTTGTCGAAGTATCTCTAGCATCAACTAAAAATAGTATCTCTAACATTCAAATTCTAACCTTTTCTGTGTCTCCCAAACACGAAAAGGCACAAAATGGACCTGCTCCTAAGTGTGGTGCCATCTGACAAACGATGTATCTAGAAACGAAGTGGCTGTTTGGTTTCAATAAGTCACCTGACTTACACGTCAGGTGACTTAAAACCACTAACTTATAAGTCATACCTGTTTGGTTGTCACCTGACTTATAAGTCACCTGAGCACATCTTTCCGCCTTGTTTTTTATGTAAAGGTGGTGGGACCCATGCAAAAGGGGGTGACTTATAAGTTTTAAGTTGGGGTGGAGCAACTTATGACTTATAAGTTGGGGTGACTTGTAAGTTAGGTCCGTTTGGTAAAATAAGTCACTTTTTGCACTTTTCGACTTATAAGTTGATGACTTATTTGGAACCAAACACAGCCTAAACTTTCCAACGGAAGGATAATACTACATCCACCTGGATTTATTAGCCCCTTTGTAAATTTTGACCTTATATTTAATTATCAGAATATAAGTATATGCCAATAAAATTACATTTGTAAATTCATATTTGAAAGAAGTTTCCAAAGCTATCATATTTGTTACATATAATTACTAGTAAAACGTCTGTGTGTTGCTACGGGCAAACAAATGATTAAGACTGTCATAAAAATTGAAAATGATTTCTCCCTCATACGCGTACGCCTCGGCTTGTTCGCACATCAAACGGGCACCGAGCTGGTTATCCCAAATCCAACCGTCTGAATAGTTCAGGCTTCATGTTATCTTCAACACGCAGTTCCACAAAACCCTCACTAGTGACACACATTTACTTTTTCTGCCAGCCCCTCCCCTTATCGCTCGTTTTTTTGCCATAGCGGGCCACTTCTCGCTGGATCCCTCTCCTTTAAAACTGGATCACACCCATCTAAGCTTCGCCATGACGCCCTCCCTCCTTCACACCGTACTTCCCCATGGACCGCGAAGTAGAAGTCCCCCGCCAACCGTCCCGCTCTCCGCCCCGATCCCCTGTTCCCGTGTTCATGCCAATCCGCCGCCGCCATCAGGGGGGGGGGGGGGACACGGTGTGCACCACCCGAGACGCCCCTCAGCCAAGAAGGCAGATCCATTGTCTCCTCAACCATTGCCACGTTGTAACATAGAGTTACTCCCTCCGGTCCTTTTTACTCTGCATATTAGGATTTTCCGGAGTCAATCTCATTCAACTTTGACCAAGTTTATATAAAAAATTATAGACATTCACATAACAACACCAATATCATTAGATTCATCATGGAATATATTTTCATATTATATTTATTAGATATTATAGATGCTAATAATTTCTAATATAAATTTGGTCAAACTTAGCAAAGTTTGACTTTCAGCAAATTCAATGTGCAGAATAAAAAGGACCGGAGGGAGTACATTACATCCTGTGCATTACCACGAAAGAAAATATGATGTCCATTGTTGGGCATGCAACTAACACGCTGCCGTGTCTATTATTAACTCTCAAAGCAACCAACCAATGCATTTATCCTTCTATCCTAACAAAAAAATGTACAACTTGACAAAATAAAGTATAAACTGCCCGCTCATGCAATTTGTTGCAAAGCCATGTCTGATGAAGCGTAATTTGCCACAGTTTTCTAAAGTAGGGAAATTCTATTTGTAGATTCATATTTAAAAGAAGTTTCCAAAGCTATTATCTTTGTTACATATAATTATATTTTGCTTGCAAACTTTGACGCAAAATACGGGGCGACCAATAAACCCGGACAAAGTATTAATCTAGAACATTTGCATCTATTTTGTGCATAGTTCGTCAAGGAGCAAATAGACAATGAACAAAGCCATGCACAGTCACGGAGATAGAAATTGCAATGCTTATCATAGAACTCTTTTTCAGCCAAAAGAAATAATTTACATTTTCTTTTCTTTAAAAACAAAAATCTGGCCTTCGACTGTCCGACTCTCCTCCCGCGCCCCATGTGCGGGAAACGCCCCCACCTCTTTCCTCCCAGCTTTAAATAACCAGCACCCCCACTCTCCTCCCTTCCCCACCATCGCTTCCCACTCGCACCTCCTCCGCCCCCCCCCCCCCCCCCCCCCTCCCCTCCCCTCCCCCAAAACGCCAAAACCCAAACCCCACCCGGCGAGGAAGCGGCGCAATGCTGGAGGCGGCGATCCCCGCGCTGTGGAGCACCGTCCACGGCTGGTTCACCCCGTGGGTGCTCTTCCTCGTGCTCAACATCGTCATCGGCACCATCGCCGTCACCTCCAAGGCCTCGCCCCCGGCGGGGGGCGGGGAAGGCGCCGCGGCCGCGGCCGGCGGCGAGAGGAGGAGCCTGTCCCGCGTGCCGTCAATGGCGCTCGACCGGCTCCGGTCGTTCAACATGTCCCGCTTCACCGCCCCCGCCCCGGAGGCCCCGGTGAGCGGGGTGCTGGATCTGGGGTCTGACGAGCAGCTGACGCCCCTCGAGATGGAGCCGGAGGCTGAGGGCGAGCACGAGCACGTGCACATGGAGAGGAGCATGTCGGAGGCGGCGGCCGAGGCCGAGCTGCCGCGGCTCCCGGCGCGGCTCCGCAAGTCGGCCAGCGACAAGTCGGCGTTCGCGCACTTCGTGGCCGAGGAGGACACCGAGGTGGTGGAGGCGCGCAGGCCGGCGACGACGAGGGACGGGGAGCGCCGCCGCCGCCCCCTGGCGGCGGAGCCGGAGGAGCCGGTGTCGGAGGAGGAGATCGAGGAGGCCGGCGGCGAGGTGGACGCGCGCGCGGACGACTTCATCAACAAGTTCCGCCACCAGCTGAAGCTGCAGCGCATCGACTCCTTCATGCGCTACCGGGATACGCTCCGCCGCAGCCAGCCGACGACGGCCGCGGCGGGCGCCGAGCAGTAGAGCGAGTCCGGAGAGACCAGACCCAGGGGGCTGGATGCAAGAATGAGAAGAGATTCGGGGAGGAGGAAGAAGAGGAGACGGTAGTTTCTTCCTTCCCTCATCCCCTTCCGTTTCGTTTCTTTTTTCTTTTTTCCCCTGCTTGGATGCTAGTAGTAGTAACATATTCTAGTTTTGGATAAAAAACTCTGTGCAATGTGGAACCATATCATCCTGCGGATTGCAACAGCTCGCGATGGCGTTCGCGAAAGAAATTAGCAGTCAATCATCATCATCCGTATGTAAATCTCTTGCCATTTCCCCACATTCTGGTTTGGCCAGATGAACTAGTAACCAATTTCAGCAGGATTCTGACTATGAACGCACGATTGCAGTCATTAGTTGGCAGCAATGGCAATCATCCCTGGCACCGTGAAATCACCACCGAATTCCTCCGTGCCAGTCACCAACGAACTCTTGTGCAGGTGGCTGACACTATTTTTCAATGATTTATTATTGTTGCTTAAGGCATGTGTTGCTCGTCATCTAATCATGGCGGCGTCACGCAAAAGTTTATCTGAATATGCATTGTACTTGTACACACTTACACGATCCCTCTGGAAGGTACGGCCAGGGTTAACACGCTAATCACACACACAGAGAGCATTACTGCTATCTCCGTCGTCAGTCGCCACCTGCGCCACACGTCTGGCTCAGCTTGGGGGAGGGAGTCACTCGGGGGGAGGTGTCCCCTGCAACGACCGGTCTACCTTACCCTACGCCGTCGTGTTCGGTCGCTTTCTCTCTATTTAACTCGGCGGCACAGTCTGGGGGTTTCACATGGCTGGCCTTGAGCCTCAGGTCGGCTTAATCTACTGTCCAGTGGTGACGCCCGCTGCTCGGTTACGTTTAGCTTAATGCGCTTCTGGTCGGCGCCTGATGCGGACTGCGGCGGTATCGTAATACGGTTTGGTGCCGGAGTTAATCTCGATCGTTGATTGGAATACGTGTGGCTGGGATGCTTCGGTTAGTGGCAGCTGGTCGTAGAGTGAACGAACGGGACCCTGCCCCCACCACCACCCTCGGTGCGATGTCGACGGCGTCCAGATGCGTGCGTGCTGTACTGCTGGTGCTGCGGCTGCTGCTTGGAACTATAGCAGCAACTCTGCTGGGAAACAGTACATCCTGCTTGTAGCCGGGCGCCTCGCTTCATATGAATCTCCGAAGTTCAAACCGCACGTTCCATCACGAAATACGTACAAAGATTCGTACTTACAATGCACTACTGTAGTTAGACTCTACAGCTGAGGCTGTTGGGAGCCTAGCTCAGTCCGGTCATTCCTGCTTTTGTTTTCCCGCTTTGATTACTAGTCGCTTCTGCAAGTTCTTTTCAGATTTTCTCAAGTAGTAGCGACACAAATTAAACTAGAGTGGTCTTTAAACTACGTGTCCTGTCACAAGTGTGCGTTGGTACTTCTCTGCAGTTTCCCTACCTAGTGTAGTTTGTGGTGCACATGCGAGCTATGAACATCGGATACCCTGGGCCTGGGCGCAACAAAACCAGATGGGATGAAGGGTGGTGTCTTTTGATTTGCGGATACTAGTGCTTTCTGGCGAAAGGTTGTTAGCGGGCGCTGCTGAATGATTGGCTTGCGTTGGATCTCTGCTCCTGCTCTTTCCCTCCTAGGTTTGGAAGATTGTAAGCGGAGAATACTTGGCACCAACCATCAGGGCTTACAAACTAGTACTCCTCCGTTTCTTTTTAGTCCGTATATAAAGTTTGATCAAAATCAAGCTTTGTAGAGTTTGACTAATTTTATATTAAAAAATATAAACATTCATGATATGAAATCAATATTATCATATGCACCATGAAACGTATATATACATTGTACAGTTTGACTTTGATCAAATTTTGGTCAAACTTTGTACAGTTTGACTTTGATCAAATCTTATATGCGGAGTAAAAAGAAACGGAGAGAGTATTTGTCTTTTTAAAGATTTTAACAAGTGACTACATACGTAGTAAAATGAGTAAATCTATACTCTAAAATATGTCTATATACATCTGTATGTGATAGTCCATTTAAAATCTCTAAGAGCAACTCCAATAGGGCGACCCACTTCGTACGCCGCTGTCTGTTTGGGTCCGCTTTCGTCCTCCTGCCGACCCATTTCTGGTCCATTTTTGAGCCGGATTTGCGTTGGCGCGGACACGAGACGGAAGCACGCGCTCGCCCTCTCTCCTTCACGGGCCCGCTAGTCGGTGGCACATTGGCCTCTCCACATCCGACAGCACACCCTCGCCCGCCTGCCACATCGCCGACGCTGCCGGTCATTTTTTTCGATAGAAAAGGATACATAGATACTTCTAGCGTACACAGATAAAAGAAAAGACCAACTACTCGTCGCTTTCCGACTCCGACTCGCTAATGTCCATCTCCGATGTCTAAATGTAGCCATCAGCATACTGCTCGTCCTTGAAGTCCCACCCCGACGTTTCTCGTAGTTTCAGTTTCAATTGAGCGGCCTGCTTCCGCACACGCTTGTCCTCCCGATAGGCGGCTCGCTCTGTCCTCCTCGCCTCCCCTCCGTCCTTCTTTGCTTGTAGAACTGGCGCTCATCGACGATGTTCTACGGAAAGCGTTCACGCCACACCACCATGGCTTTCACGTCCATCTCGGCGATGGCAAGGCGATGCTGCCGCCTCTGATGGACACGACGATCTCCGTCGGTGAAAAGCCGCGGGAGAGGCGCGAGATCCTGCACCCGCTGGCTGGACACGTCGGGAAATTCATCTCCTGACGAGGCCTCAGGAGGCGCCATGCCGCCGGGTCGTGTGCGCGGGCCGCCTCCTCTGCGGTGTCGAAGGTGTCGAGGATGAGGCGTTTCTCACCACACTAGATCTCGATGGAGAAGGCGCCGGAGCGGCGCTCGTGGACTCCGCGAAAATCCGAAACGCCCAGACAACGAATCGACATGGTGGCGCAGAGGCGGCGAGGCTAGTGAGAGGGGACGAGACGAGTGGGCGGCGGACAGAGTATGGAGGGAGCGCCTTCTTATAACGAGCGCCGGCCGCGTCGCGCACGCGAACCTTTCGCACACGCTGGAGCGTCAAAACCAACGTGCGCTAGGCCGATTTTTCCCCGCGCGCGAACCTTTTCCGCACGCTGGAGCGCCAAAATCAGGGCGACGATATGGCTGCTGGCATAATCTAAAATACGCGCGGTCATGAAATGGGTCGGCGCTTTGGTCGCACTGCCGACCCAAATCTAAAAGAGGACGGACGCTGGGCAGGCGGTTAACCCAAACGGACAAAAACGCCATCCGTTTGGGTCGTTAGAATTGATCTAAAAATATAAATATTTAGGAACAGAGTGAGTACTACAGTAGATGATAACCGCAGCATTTTCTTTCAAAAGTATACACGTTCGTTGTCATGTTCTAAACCATTGTTTTCTCTCTTTGTCTGGAAAATTTAACCTGGTATGATGCAATTCGGTATACTCTGATGAAAAAATTAATTAAAAAAATATCGAGGCAAGGCGCACCACAATGGTCAGCTTTGGTTGCTCTGCACTTCTGAAAGAGGTGATGTGCATCGTGGATCTATGGTGGTGCACCATCCTCGCCCTAGATCCAGATTGTCGTGAATCCAGTCCAAGATTGGCGCGCGCGTCGTAACTTGTGCGAATGCTCAAGACCACCATCGCCCTGGATTGATAATCCCAATTCCCCGCCCAATGACCGCAAGTTGCAGCACAAATTTCCAGAAATACAATCCGTCTTTCTAGTTAGACTAGCCACAGTAGGAGTAACTTCAGCAGTAACATCGAGTCCAACTCAGCAAATTTGCTTATGTGGCAATGAGTTAATGAGGAGAGAGGTAGTAATAGTAACTTAGCTAGTTACTGTAACATCACATGTCTCAATGCAATATGAGTCTATAACCTAATAAATGAATCTTTGCATATTACCATCTTTAAGTTACTACCCACTATGAAGGTAGTAACATAGTCTAGGGATACGTGTATGTTACTAGTGTATGTTACTATCCATTGTGGCTAGACCTAACTAGTTTGACATCTTTTCTCTCTCTTATAAAGGGCGTATTTTATTGACTCATAACACAACATCAAGGGAATACAAGCACTATGAATACACTAGGCCTTCGATAGTCCGGTTAAAGTGAACACAAACATGCAACAACTATCTCTACATCAACTACCATCGATGACAACACATAGATCTTGGAAAAGTGCTTCAACAACGACACCTCAAAAAGGAAACGACGGTCGAACGTCGCCGTCGCCAGATCCAACTTAAAGGCTAGATCCTGAGTTTCCACACCAAATAAGTTGGAGCAAATACCAGACAATGCCTTCAAGAAGGGAATGATGTGGAACATCACCATTGCAAGATAAAACCAACGCAGGTTAAACCTAGAGTTTTCACTCCGGAGCTCAAGACCCTGTGCTAAAGGGCACCACCAAACTTAAGTTACCATGTACTGTTGCCCTCACTTTAGTCACCGTTGCAAGCCAGATCATCACGCTTCAACATCCGTATATGCTCACATCCCTGACATAGACCACACAACAAGGCATACCACATATTCAAGACTAGATCACATCACATACACCAACATCAACAAAGTTACCAAGGCCGCCAAGAGCCATTGAAGGGGCCAACTCACAGCCTCAAGTCGTTAGCAATGATTAGACACGAACTACAGACATAAAGTCGTCGGTGCCGCCAAGAACCCACATGGGGCCATCTACCAACCCCACACATGTTTTCAATGAAGTCAGTTGGCGGCAATTCAAGATAGGACGCCGAGCATTCATGTAGGCGAAACCGATAGGGAGGCCTCATCAGAAAGGGTGTCGGAGCATGTAGGACGAGAGGAAGATGGCTTGCCACCACCATCGTCCTCTAGGGCAGATCCCCGGTGGCGTCAATCTACGACGACGATGAGGGGAGGGAAGTGAGGACCACCCTCCGGCGGTGGGGATGGGTGGCCGCCTGAGTCGCCTAGGCGAGCGACGTGGGGGCAGTTCACTAGAAAAGCTTCCCCACTAGTTTGACACCCTTCCCCTAGTGTTCATAGTTTTTTCCTAACCATATGTAGGAGAGTTACACATCGACTCTCTTGAGTCGTCGATCCAAAACTATAAGAAGATCCAACCCAGCCTAGATTAGAACAAAAGTGAAGCACAATGCATGAAAGCAAGAACCATCCACCGTGAGAGCCTGAGCACGGTCGGCTACAACATAACCCAGGCACAACTACCATGACGATGACGACGAAGATGACGACAACTGAAGCACAAGCATCACAGGGACAAATCCACCACAAGTCATGACCTAACATTACCTGCGAGCATAGAAACGACATCACCAAGCAACGAGTCCACAAGCCCAACATAACTAGAATGAGTGTCGTCGAGGTTGTAGAAGGAGGACTGATGGGTGGATGGACACAATCCAGAGGGGAGCAACATGGTGCGTGCAAGCACCAAGGGCAACACCAACCATGTCTGGCCGAAGGCCGATGACATGCCCCAAAGCCGCCTAGACAAAGAAGGAGAGGCCAGACTACCACAAGCAAAGGCCCTTGGGCAAGGAATGACATATAGGCCCGTGACCAACGACCATTGCCACCCGTTGGATGGAAAAGAGCCGACGATGGAACAGCCACTAGATCTGGCTGAGAAGGCTAGGGGAGAGAGATGGTGGGCCAACGCCCGACTACCCTGGACGGGTACCTGTGCTATGCCCAACAACCACCATCGCAACTACATCAATAAACTAGAAAGTGGTTAGCATATTTATGCCCAAGCTATATGATGCGGAGCATCCTTCAGTCATCCCCATGACCTATGACAAGAGCTCGAGAGCGCGCCATCGAAACCGAGGTGAACTCACTCCTATACGAGATTGATATGGATATGGATGGAACTTGGATCCTACCTCACCAAAGAGTGCTATGTGTCATTAGGTACGAGGACGAACTCCGACAATAGGTTAAGGAGTACCCCCAAGGCCTAAGAGAAGGACCCCAAGACCCAAGAGCTGACCAGAAGTGTCAGGATGAAGAAAAGGAAGCGTACCGAAATTGTACTACCGAACAGTCCGGTCACACAGAAATTGCACTACCGGATAGTTTGGTCCCCATAGCGGACAATCCAGTTGCACACCAAAATGCATCTGGACTCACCAGACTGTCCGGTCGCACCTGGGCGAGCACCCAGCTACTCCTGACCTCACCGGACTGTCCGGTCGGTCGCACCGGACTGTCCGGTCCGCCCAGTTTCGCTATAGATTGGGCTAAAAAGCCAATGTAACCACTGAGACCCATGCCCTTTCGTCCCTAGACTATATATTCTGTGCACTGATACGTCTCCAACGTATCTATAATTTTTTATTGTTCCATGCTATTATATTATCCATCTTGGATGTTTTATATGCATTATTATGCTATTTTATATCATTTTTGGGACTAACCTATTAACCGAGTGCCAAGTGCCACTTACTGTTTTTTCCTTCTTTTTGTCTTTACAGAAAATCAATACCGAATGGAACAAGACTTTTTGAAGATATTTCTTGGACCACAAGACACCCTGGAAGCTTTGGGAGGAGGCCAGAAGAGCCACGAGGTGGCCACAAGCTCACCAGGTGCGCCCTAGGGGGGGGATGCAAGCTTCTGGGGCCGCCATGGCACTTCCAACCATAATTCTTCTTCTATAAATACCCAAATATTCCCCGTAGACCAGAGGGCACACCAAAAATACTTTTCCGACGCCACAAGTTTCTATCCTCGTGAGATCACATTTGGAGACCTGTTCTGATACTCCGCAGGAAGGGTATTCGATCACGGAGGGCCTCTACATCAACCTTGCTGCCCTTTCGATGATGTGTGAGTAGTTTACCACAGACCTATGGGTCCATAGCTAGTAGCTAGTTGGCTTCTTCTCTCTCTTTGATCTTCAATACAATGTTCTTCTCGATCTTCTTGGAGATATATTCGATGTAATCTTCTTTTGAGGTACGTTTGTTGAGATCCAATGAATTGTGGATTATCTATGAATATTATTTGAGTCTTCTCTGAACTCTTTTATGCATGATTAAGATAGCTTTGTATTTCTCTCCGATCTATTGATTTGGTTTGGACAACTAGATTGATTTTTCTTGCCATGGGAGAGGTGCTTTGTAATGGGTTCAATCTTGCGGTTCTTATTCCCAGTGACAAAAAGGGACATGACACGTATTTGTATTATTGCCATTAAGGATAAAAATGTGGGGTTTGTTCATATTGCTTGGATCTATCCCTCTACATCATGTCATCTTGCTTAAGGCATTACTCCATTCTTGTTAACTTAATACACGAGATGCATGTTGGATAGCGGTCGATGTGTGGAATAATAGTAGTAGATGCAGGCAGGAGTCGGTCTACTCACTAGTGCAGGATGCTGCTAACGCGACACTATGATCAGAGACCCTTCGATGAAACTGTGTGCGATGTAATAATCGCAAACGACGGTGTAAAAACCTCGTCAAAAAGGTGAAAATTGTTTGCGATGGAGGATGCATCAAACACGATTCATATTTTAGTTGCGTGTGCGATGCAGGGCATACAGTTCAGTTCAATTAACCATTTGCGATGAGGAGGAACAAAAGAAACGGGCAGCCAGATGAAGGTGTGTGCAATGTATAGTATACAGTTCACTCAGATGAACTGTTTGTGATTAGGCAACACAAAAGAAACGATCAGCTAGATCAAGGTGTGTGTGATATACGGCATGCTGTTCACTCGGATGATCTGTTTGCGTTGAGACAAGAGAACATAAATGGTTCAACTTAACAAGATGTGTGTGATACGCGACAAACAGGTCTGTAATCGGAAACGTGTGCGAAGACCGATAACAACACAGACGATTGTTGCTAACAAGCAGTGTGTGTTGTGAGCAAACGATTGCTGGTATACAATTGTGAGTGATTGATGAAAACATCACCGACGGGTTCCATTGTTTAGTCCATGTGCGATGTGATTTTCTTTGTCCGCACAACATCTACGCTCTGTCTACAGAGCATCAACATATATACTTAAAAAGACAGCATTGCATAACCAATTAAGCATACACTTACACAAGTGACTACACACATAACCTTTCCACACACCAAAGTAAGCGATTACATGCATACTAAACTAGGAGAAACGAGGATCTAATCATCTACTTATTGTTGCGACGACGCTTGCCATTGCTCTACTTCCGGCTGGATCCCTGGCCGTGTTGTGGAAGGAGGCACCTCCTCATGTCAACGATCCGCTTGTACATGTCGTAGCTCGTGTACGCCTCCTTGTTGAGGGAGTCCTGGATTAAGGGGTCCTCGGGTGTCTGGCCTGTTGGACATGGACTGGACTAATGGGCCGTGAAGATACAAGACAGAAGACTCTCCCCCGTGTCCGAATGGGACTCTCCTTGGCGTGGATGGCAAGCCTGGCTTTCGGATATGAAGATTCCTTTCTCTGTAACCGACTTTGTACAACCCTAGCCCCCTCCGGTGTCTATATAAACCGGAGGGTTTAGTCCGTAGAGGCAATCATAATCATACAGGCTAGACTTCTAGGGTTTTAGCCACAACGATCTCATGGAAGATCAACTCTTGTAATCCTCATATTCATCAATATCAATCAAGCAGGATGTAGGGTATTATCTCCATCAAGAGGGACCGAACCTGGGTAAAACATCATGTCCCTGCCTCCTGTTACCATCAACCTTAGATGCACAGTTCGGGACCCCCTACCCGAGATCCGCCGGTTTTGACACTGACATTGGTGCTTTCATTGAGAGTTCCACTGTGTTGCCGTCAGAAGGTTCGATGGCTCCATCAATCATCTACAACAATGCTGCCCTGGGGGAGGTTTTCCTCCCCGGTCAGATCTTTGTGTTCGGCGGCTTCGCACTACGGGCCAACTCTCTTGGCCATCTAGAGCAGATCGACAGCTACGCACGAGGTCACCAGATTAGTTTTGGAAATCTGGACTATGTCGCTGATATCCAAGGAGACTTGATCTTCCAAGGATTCGCGCCCCAACCTCTACTCTGACCTTAGATCCGGAGCGTATCGCCAGGTCCAAAGACGGGCTCCCTGAACTCGCCGGACTATCTGCGGCCACTAAGCCCATTGTGGGAGAGCCGGGGGAAGTAGTGTCGCTGGCAGCCATCATGGAGCCGGACCCTTCTTCGGACACGGGCTCCGAATCCTCGGAGTCAAGGTCGTGTGAGTTCGGCCAAGGAGTCTCTCTCTCGCCGTGCTCCACGGGCTCGCTCCTCTCAGGCCAAACCTCGCCTTTAAGCGAGGCTCTGGACTTAATGCGATCCCTTATCATTACAGAGGAGCAACATTCGAACTATGCCCAGCTTGGACTAGGGGCTGAGAGCAGGGAATTTTATGTCCCACCCACCACCCACTTTATAGCCACTGTCGAGGACTTAACAGACATGCTCGATTACGACTTCGAAAACATCGACGGTATGGACGACGATGTCGGAGAAGAGGAGGCCCAAAACCCGCCGTTTACCGGACGTTGGACGGCCACCTCTTCGTATGATGTGTACATGGTGGATGCACCCAAAGAAGTTAAGGATGATGACAAAGAATACCTAGTCGAGGATAAACCTCCTGAGATACAACCAAAGCACCGATGGTGCCGCTCCAAATCACGCCACAGCAAAGATAGCAATACTGGCATGAGAGACAACAATACTCTGGATGATGCCGAAGACCAAGAAAACCCCGTCGAGCAAAAATCTAAACAAGACAATTGGGAGGATGGGCAAGTTAGCCCTGATGAATAGGCTGCAAATGAAACTTGGAGGACAGTAATTACCTTCCACCTTTCGAGGATGAGGTGAGCCTTGGTGATGAAGACTTTATCGTGCACGAGGAACCTCTCGAGCAGGAGCGCTTTAAGAAACGGCTAATAGCCACTGCAAGGAGCCTGAAAAAGAAACAACAGCAACTTCAAGCTGATCAAGATCTACTCAATGACAGATGGACTAATGTCCTGGCAGCCGAGGAATACAGCCTCGCACGCCCAACCAAAAGTTACCCAAAGCATAAACTGCTACCTCAATTCGACAACGAGGCACGCGAGCCCGTACCAGCAGCATGTAATGCGGCTGACCGACCACCATGTGTCCGGGACAAAACGACAACTCAAGCCGAACACCGGCCTTTACTATCTCGCCGTAAAGGTAGAGACACAACAGCTCGGGGATACACATATGCCATGCGACAAGATCTGAAGAATAAAGCAGGCCCGGCCAGATCGATCTACGGATCGCGGGGGCGTGCCCCGATGCGCGACGACGGCTATCAAGCTGAACATGGCAAGCACAATCACGTCCGAGATGAAAATCGCAGACGGACTCCATCCGAACTACGTCATGATCTGGCCCGATATAGAGGCGCCGCACACCCCCTCTGCTTCACTGATGAAGTATTCCCAGAAGGGTTCAAACCCGTGAATACTGAATCATATGATGGAACCATAGATCCTACGGTATGGATTGAAGACTTTATTCTCCATATTCATATGGCCCGCGGTGATGATCTCCATGCCATCAAATACCTCCCCCTAAACTCAAGAGACCAGCCCGGCACTAGCTGAACAGCCTGCCTGAAAACTCTATTGGCAGTTGGGAAGACCTAGAAGACACCTTTCGCGACAACTTCCAAGGCACATACGCGAGACCTCCAGATGCCGATGACTTAAGTCACATAGTCCAACAGCTCGGAGAGTCAGCGAGGAAATTCTGGACTAGTTTCTTAACTAAAAAGAACCAGATCGTCGACTGTCCGGATGCCGAAGCCCTAGCTGCCTTCAAACACAGCATCTGCGACGAATGACTCGCCCGACACCTCGGCGAAGAAAAGCCGAAGTCCATGGCGGCCCTCACGACACTCATGACCCGCTTTTGCACGGGCGAAGATAGCTGGCTAGCCTGTAGCAATAAAAATGCAAGCAAACCTGGCACCTTTGAAGCCAGAAATAGCAACGACAAGCCCCGACGTAACAGACACAAGCATCAAAACAATGGTGACAATACTTATGACACAGCGGTCAACGCCGGATTCAGTGGCTCCAAGTCCGGCCAGCGGAAGAAGTCATATAAAAGGAATAATTAGAGCCCTTCCATCTTGGATCGCACACTCGATTGTCCATGTCAGATCCACGACACCCCTGATAAACCAGCCAATGATACCCATCGGACCTGTTGGGTCTTTAAATAGGCCGGCAGGTTAAATGCCGAAGACAAGGAGAAGGGGTCGCAAAGCGAGAATGACGACGAGGAGCCCCATCCACCGAACATAGGGGGACAGAAGAAGTCCCCCCTAGGTTAAAACGGTGAACATGATATACGTTACCCATATTCCCAAGAGGGAGCACAAATGTGCGCTCAGGGACATCTATGCGATAGAGCCAGTCGCCCCAAAATTCAACCCATGGTTGTCCTGCCCGATCATCTTTGATCGCAGGGACCATCCGACCAGTATCCGTCATGGTGGTTCAGCCGCACTGGTTCTTGGCCCAATAATTGATGCATTCCACCTCACACGAGTCCTCGTGGACGGTGGCAGCAACCTCAACCAGCTCTATCAGGATACAGTGCGCAAAATGGGCATCAATCCATCAAGGATCAAGCCCACCAAAACAACCTTTAAAGGAGTTATACCAGGTGTAGAGGCCCGTTGCACGGGCTCAATCACATTGGAGGTCGTCTTCGAATCTTCAGACAACTTCCGAAGCGAAGAGTTAATCTTCGATATCGTCCCCTTCCGCAGTGGCTATCACGCACTGCTCAGACGAACTGTATTTGCGCGATTCAATGTGGTGCCACACTATGATTATCTCAAACTCAAGATGCCCGGACCACGCGGTTTCATAACAGTCAATGGAAACGCGGAGTGCTCCCTTCGTACCGAGGAGCACACCGCGGCCCTCACAGCAGAAGTACAGAGCAGCCTTAACAAGCAAAACCTTAATTCGGCGGCCACGCTCCCGGACACTGTCAAACGAGTCCGGACTACTCTACAGCAGGACAGTCCAACTCGTCAGGAGCTCGACTAGCAATTCGGCCTTTGTCTCAATCCCGACCAAATGGCGGCATACGTACCGCGCGCACATAACTACGCACTAAAAATACCATGGGCAGACACGGAGGCATAACCAGACTGTGGTCCACAATATGGCTTGACCTTCCCTGGACACACATACTTTTACTTTTCTTTTTATCCTTTCCAGGTTTCTTTTCACTACTAGGGAAAACCTTATACACAGAATCTTAGCAGCAGCGTGGTTTAAAAACAGACGCTACTGCTAATTAGCAGTAGCGAGCTCGAGAGAGCAGCACTACTAATATCTAAGTAGCAGTAGCGCGCTATGCAGAACAAGCGCTACTACTATATTTGCCACGGTGTTGCCTCCCGGCTAGATATAGTAGTAGCGACCTTCCGGGGGACGCGCTACTGCTAAAGTACTTAGTAGCAGCGTTTTTCTTAAAAACTCGCTGCTGCTAAGTATCACCGCAACTAATTAAGTTTAGTCCCATACTGCTGAGCGAACAAGGTGTTTACCACCTTAAATATGTTACTTCTCAACCTATCTCGAGCACTTGGTCTTCATTGAACTATATGTGTATGCTTTGTAGCTGCAATATGAATCCTCGCCTGTACCTATACAGGTACAGTGAGGATTCATGTTGACTATTTGGATTCTACACAAAAAGATCAATGATGACCATTGCATATTTTTGATGTTTTCACATTGCTTAGACTTACAGTGTTTTATCAAGACAAAGCGTTACTGATTTTGGGATAAACTAAAGAAATAACTGTTTCCATTAGCAGTAGCGTTTTTATGTAAAACGCACTATAGATAAGTTAGCTATAGCACGTTTTCCTTACGAGCGCTACTGCTAGTTCGACTTAACCACCACCCCGGCTCAAAATTTCGCTAAGTCCTCCTTTCCCCCTGTTCCCCTACTCCTGTCGCGCCGCGCCGCCCGAGCCCGAGCCACCCCTCACCGCCGTCGCCCGAGCCCGCCCTCAACCTCACAGCCATCGTCCGCCGCCCGCCGCCGCTCTCGACCTCACCGCCGCCGCCCTCGACCTCACCGCCGCCGCCCGAGCCCGCCTAGGACCGCCGCCTCCCGATCCGAGCCCGCCCTCGCCGCCCTACCTCCGTCGCGGAGCACCTCCCCGCCACCGTCTCTCCCCTCTCTGTAAGCCCCCCACCCCTCCCCCACCCCCTCTCTCTTTGCTTAGTTAGTAGATGATTTTAGTAGTAGTAGATGTTAATTTAGGGTTCATAGATAATGATTTTAGTAGTAGTAGATATTAATTAGTAGTAGTGATGGTAAACTAGTTGTATAATTAGCAGTAGTAGATGTTAATTAGTAGATGTAGTAGTATATGTTAATTAGTAGCAGTAGATGTACTAGTTTCTTTATATTTATAGTAAGTTTATATTTAGTAAGAACGAGTTGAATTAATAGAACTACTTTAGTTTTAGTTGAACTAGTTTAGTTTTAGTTGAACTAGTTTAGTAAGTAAATTAATAAACTAGTTGAATTAATAGAACTAATGTATTTTTAGTAAGAAAATTAAAATAACTAGTTGAACTACTTTATTTTTAGAAAGAACTAGTTTTTTTCTATTTATAGTAAGTTTATATTTAGTAAGAACTAGTTGAATTAATAGAACTAGTTGAACATGTCATATTTGTTGTTATATTTTAGTTTACGAAATTATTCGGGATGTACTAGTTGAATTAATAGGGTTTTTTGCTTTTGCAGAAATCAAGGAGCCCCTCCATCCCCGCCGTCGTCCCCGTCACCGACCCCCTCCGACCTCGAGGTGAGACCAGGCAAATCTCCATGTCAATATGAGTCCTTTATGAGTTTCAGGCGCTTGTTTTGCCGAAGTGCCCGGTCATGTTTTGGTTACACCTCCGAGTGGCCTATGTTTTGCCGGAGTGTTGATTAATTTCCGTTTCGGCAAATTTCAGGCGTTCGATATGTCCTTTTTTAGCAAAGGTCATGCCGGATTTTTCCGTAAATTCTGGCATGACTTGTGCTAGAATATGTAGGAAATATCGAGTGGCCTGGATTTTCTCGAAAAATAATGATCTAATTTAGGTTTTTTAGTACATGTATTTAATTGTACAAGTTTAATCTTTGAATTATGAACGTAGGAAATGTCGTACTCGGGCAACGACAGTCTCCTGGGGGAGTGCAGCTGGTGCCACGACGATCGAGGTATGTGCGACAGGTTCGTTGAGATGGATGAAGATCGGTGCTTCAACATTAAGCTCGAGGAGACCTTCGATGTTGAAATGGTACGCAACAATGACAAGTGTTTTTTTTCATAATTAAGCATGACTTCAACTATTTCAACGTCTAATTTTCATCTTTTACAATTCGACCAGCTTATCCCATGCCATGCAAGATGCTATGTCTTGGAGAGGATGGGTTTTGAAGACCATGAAAATTTTGAAACAAAGAAAATACACCTAAGGACCCATCATGATATCGATTTTGAAGTAAATCTGTAGAATTCTCAGAGCGTAACCCATTTTGGTTGCCAAAATTGGGAAGCACTTTGCAAAATGTATGGTTTTTATGAGGGTATGATTGTCACCATGGATCTTGGTAATCCTGACATCGAGCAAGACAATATGGACATTTGGGTCCTTGTTGATACGCTTCCGATTCTACCGCAATGTGAGTTTCTCAAACATAGTTATTAACTAATTTATATTGTTTATTTCAAAATAGTTGATAGCTTATTTCCATTGACAGCTTATTTTGAATCTTCAAAGAATGTGCAGAAGATGGTAGACAAAACCCACTACACTGATGGCTCCGAATTAACTTATAAGGAGAAAAGTCATCTGATTGCTTATTGTACTTTTCTTGAGAATTACAATACCTATTATCGAACTCCTCCAAATTATGGTGAATATGTGCCACTAGTGCACGTGTTGAACCACTGTAACTTCTATGGAGATACCCTGGTAAGATTTTTTACTATTACGACATCCGTGCATCTTTTGCATACTTCTAAAACTAGTACATCATTGCTAACTACGAAGTTATTACTATGTTTTTCAACAGGAAATCTCGATGGATTGTGTGCCTCATCTGATGTATCAGAATGGTCGCCTTGCAGTTATGAACCTACAGCCATGTCAATCTAAGGAGCTCACCTGTGCATATCGGATTTCTAAAACCGGTGAACACATGCTAATAAAAGAATGGAAAAAATGTTTGGATATTCGCAAGGAGGTTCTTGGAAGTAACATTAAGCGAAAGGCAAGAATTGGAGGCAGGATAATCTCCATTCTCCATAATGGAGAGTCAGGGGCTATCTTGTTTTTTGCTATTTTACCTTAGAGAATATAGTAGGTCCTAAGAGAATGTAGTAGGTCCTATGAGGTACAATATGTTTATTATGTGATACAATGTGTTAGAGTTGATGACGAGGAGTACTTGTGATTACGACTAGTGACCAATTTGCTATGTGATGTCTCATTGATGAAAATGATGATCTTGAGGAGGTGTTATATGACAATGATGTATTATGATGATAAGTTGTTAATGATATGATGATGATGATATTTATTACATCATGGGGTGAAAGAACCGCGGATTAGTTTCAAGTGGATGTCCATCCACTTGAAACTAGCCCATGGCTCTTTCACCCCATGATGTAATAACTCATTATGATTTCAAAACAATTTCTAAATTCCTGTTGTATGAAAACTTGTGTAAAGGTGTACGAATACAACATGAAATAAAAAAAGAAATAGTAGTAGCAGCGCGGGTAGGGAGAAGCGCTACTACTAATTACCAGTAGCGCACCTCCAGGAACACGCTACTACTAAGCCGATTTAGCAGTAGCGCGGGCGGAGGCACGCTACTGCTATATGTTAGCTGTAGCACCTTATCAGTAGCGCATCGACCCGCGCTACTGATAGGCCTAAAACCCACGCTGCTACTAGGCTTTTCCCTAGTAGTGTTTCCACATGCCCCTCTTGACGGCCTGATAATCGGTCCTTCCTA
This sequence comes from Triticum monococcum, assembly GCA_034509565.1. Classification (NCBI taxonomy): domain Eukaryota; kingdom Viridiplantae; phylum Streptophyta; class Magnoliopsida; order Poales; family Poaceae; genus Triticum; species Triticum monococcum. The sequence continues at coordinate 580,382,798 of CM067847.1, forward strand.
AGGACAGACATACCAAGGTGGCAAGTAGAACCGACGTTTGGGGGAATCTCTAGATGTTCTTCTTAACGATCATTCTACCTATTTTCAGGACCCGTACGTCGCTCCGCCTTGGTCTTGGCATGTTAAATAGCCACTGTTGCTTATCGCACTATTTGTACAAATACGCTTTGACATACTAATCAAAATCATAATGGAAACAGTTTGCGGCCCAACTTATGTGGCACTAGCTCACTACTTCATTTTATTTTGCTATTCTTATGGATTGCATCCGTACACTTTGGTACGCTGTAGTTCGCCAGGGGCTTTATTGCGCTCCATACTACGGCAACAACTCCGAACACTTTTACAGTATAGTTCGGCCCCTGAATTTAGCACTATATGCATCGGCTCCGAATCATGTCTTTGGTCAATAGTTGGGTTGCCCGGCTCCTGTGCTTACTACCTTACGTTCCCCTCTATTGGCTAGGGTAGTAAAGGGAGAACTACTGCGATTGTGTCCTGGTTTATCCAGATGGGCACCTCAGTAGAGAAAGTCAAAAACTGACTGTCATGATGCGGCGTGAGCTGGTCAGCTCTTCGGAGGTTAAAATCTGTTGCGATTTTTTCCGCATTATGCGACAGATCGGCCTTCACCTGATCAGGTGTCTACAGCACCCTAGTCCGGACTAACGAATACTAGGGGCTGCGCCTACATTTCTATTGTCAAACTCCTATGGATAAGTGAGGCTGATAAACCCACATAGCCCAATTGCCTAGTTCTTTGCGCTAAACACCTCCTTCAAGGACCAAATTCTTGGATCAAGAGTGTTTAGATTCCATCCCGAACACCCCCATACTACCTACGTGGGGGCTGAAGCCGACGACTGGCCAACTCTCAGATTTAATAAAAAACGGCCGCACAGGAGGAATTTTTTTAAATAAGCATTATATTGCATAACGGTTGTGTTTCATCATGCAAAGATAACATTCATTCGAAGATAATGTCTTTTGAACACTGGCCCTCTACAATGTGGGGCCCCTTGAGGACATCGTCAAAATATCGCTCCGGCGTGCGGTGCTCCTTGCCAGCGGGCGGTCCCTCGGTCGCGAGCTTGACGACGTCCATCTTCGCCAACTGTACCTTGACACAGGCGAAGGCCATCTGTGCACCCTCGATGCAGATTGACCGCTTGATGACGTCAATCCGGGGGTAGGCATTGACCAGCCGCTTCACGAGTCCGAAGTAGCTGCTGGGTATGACTTCGGCAAGCCATAGCCGGATTATTAAATCCTTCATGGCTAGTTCGGCCACCCTATGCAGTTTGACCAGCTGTTTTAGCTGATCGCTGTAGGGCACCGGATGTTCTGGCGCAAGGTATTGCGACCAGAATAGCTTCTCCATCGAGCTCCCCTCTTCGGCTTGGAAGAACTCCGCAGCTTCGGCAACACTGCGTGGTAAATCCACAAACGCTCCTGGAGAACTCCAAATCCGGGTTAGTAAGAGATACCTATTCTTCACATATTTGCTCTACATAATAAAGGCCTTACCCGCCGCGATTTTTCTGGCCTCCTGGATTTCCTGGAGGGCGCCCTGGGCTTTAATCCAGGCATTGTGTGCGCTTTGGCAAGCCTTGGCGAGTTTGGTCTCTTGATCCGCAATATTGCGCTCCTAGGATTCACATTTCTTCACGGCGTCCTGGATCTCGTGCTGGACCTCACCAACTCTGGCCTCATGTTTTTCACGGGCGGCTTGCTCCTCTGTCGCTTTCTTTTTGGCCTCGGCCAGCGCCTTCTTGAGGGCCTCCACCTCGGTCGCCGCTCCTAGCAAATATCATGGCATTACGGTCAGCACAAATCATTCATCCTTTCCGGAAATACAAAAGGTCATTACATACCTTGCTTATATTCTAGCTGCTTTTTGACACGACCGAGCTCTTCCTCGGCCCGCTCCAGACTCTGCTTTTGTCTGGAGATCTCAGCATCATGAGAGGTTGCAGCCAGCAACGATGCCTGCTTATTCACATAAGACATATTTGGTTAGTCTCCTGCGAAAATTACTTGATCCTCTGTCCGGCTTTTCTTTCCGAATACCGGACAGAGTCTCCGGGGCTACTGTCTATACTATGACATTCTTTTTATACAATTGCGTCGCTTACCTCAAAGTCTATTAGAAGGCTTGTGCATGCTTCGGCCAGTCCGCTCTTTGCGGACTGAATCCTCTCAACCACCGTACCCATGAGGGTACGGTGTTCCTCAACAATGGAATCACTCCGCAGCGCTTCCAGTAGAGCATCCGGTGCCTCTGGATAGAAAGAGGTCACCAGTGGAATGGGTGCACCTCCTTCTTTCGAAGGAGGCTGCTTGCCGGATTCCGGAGCCGTATAGGTCTCTGGGATCGTGTTCGGCTGGGGGCCGAATTTGATATGGCCCCCATCGCCAATCTCCATGGGGATCTGCTCCTCGGTCGTCACCGGCCACGTCTCATTGGCCTTAAAGAGCACCTTCCAAATGTCTTCATGCGTAGTGCCGAAGAACCGTTGCAAGGTCTGGTGCTTGGCCGAATCGAACTCCCACAAGTGGCAAGTCCGGCTTTGGCACGGAAGGATCTGTCGAGCGAGCATCACTTGGATCACGTTGACAAGCTTGATGTTCTTGTCCACCATGCTCCTGATGCGCGTCTAAAGCTCTGTCAGCTTGTCCGACGAAGACCAGTCCAGGCCCTTCTCTAGCCAGGAGGTGAGCCGCATCGGGGCGCCGGACTAGAATTCAGGAACCGCGGCCCAGGTGGCATCGTGAGGCTCTATGACATAGAACCACTGCTGTTGCCACCCTTTGACGGTCTCCACGAAGGTACCTTTGGGCCATGTAACATTGGGCAGCTTGCTCACCATGGCGCCTCCGCACTCTGCATGTTGGCCATCCACCACCTTCGGCTTCACGTTGAAGATCTTCAACCACAGTCCAAAGTGGGGTGGGATATGGAGGAAGGCCTCGCACACGACAATAAATGCCGAGATATTGAGGAAGGAGTTGGGAGCCAGATCGTGGTAATCCATCCCGTAGTAGAACATAAGTCCGCGGACGAATGGATGGAGAGGAAATCACAACCTACGGACGAAGTGGGGGATAAACACAACCCTCTCGTGGGTCTCTGGGTGGGGACGATCTGTCCCATGGCCGAAAGCCGGTGGGCGATTTCCTTGGCTAAGTACCCGGCCTCCCGGAGCTTGGTGATGTCCTTCTCCCTGACGGAGGAAACCATCCACTTGCCCTGTGCTCCGGATCCGTACATGGCTGTAGTGCTTTTTTGAGGTGGAAAGGATGGAAGCTTGGGCGCTGGAGCTCGAGAATGGATGGGCAGAGAGAAGGAAGACGTTGGTGAAAGAGGTGAATCCTTATCCCTTTATAAAGGTCGTGAATATCAAGAGCCTCCCCACTCGCCTTAAAACTCGCCTATTCCCTGAGGGTCATGCAGACGACGCGGTTGGATGCCCGTATTGACGAGAATCCCGCAATAAGGGGACACGATCTCTGCTTTGACAAGACTTGCCAATAAAACCGCATCTTGAAACATGGAGCGGGCGGCTAAAAACGGTTCAAAATAATGACTGGGCTATGACATGATGTCACGCTACAAAAGTTGTCAGTGGATTGGACTCATAAAATATTATATTCTCTGCGTGTGGTACTCGTTTGGCAGAGTTGGACACGTTTTCTGTGTTCAAAGGTTGTTTTGGAGTATTTGGAGAAGGAACCCGCCTTGCAATGCCGAAGACAATCTGCGCGCCAGACACCTCATCATTGAAGCCTGGTTCAGGGGCTACTGAGGGAGTCCTGGATTAAGGGGTCCTCGGGCATCCGACCTGTTGGACGTGGACCGGATTGATGGGCCATGAAGATACAAGACAGAAGACTCTCTCCCGTGTCCGGATGGGACTCTCCTTGGCATGGATGGCAAGCCTGGCGTTCGGATATGAAGATTCCTTTCTCTGTAACCGACTTTGTACAACCCTAGCCCCCTCCGTGTCTATATAAACCGAAGGATTTAGTCCGTAGAGGCAATCATAATCATACATGCTAGACTTCTAGGGTTTTAGCCACAACGATCTCGTGGTAGATCAACTCTTGTAATCCTCATATTCATCAATATCAATCAAGCAGGACGTAGGGTATTACCTCCATCCAGAGGGCCTGAACCTGGGTAAAACATCGTGTCCCTGCCTCCTATTACCATCGACCTTAGACGCACAGTTCGGGACCCCCTACCCGAGATCCGCCGGTTTTGACACCGACACTTGGCTGCGTACACGACGTGAGCTTTGTCGAGTTTCTCCATCCAGGCCGAGTGCCAGGCACGCTTGTCCTTGTTGCACAAATCCTTCATGTCTCTGTAGTAGGGGTCGATGATGGCCTCGGTGAGGTGAACCAATGAGTCCTTCTCATGCTCCTTGATGCCCTAGATCTTGTATTGGCCCTGGATGTCCACAAGATTCTGGCAGGCGATGTCTGAATTCCCGAGTGCCTTTACATCGTTGGTGATGTCCACCGTAGCGAATATGTAGTGGGGGTTGTTGACAAACCTGGCAAAACACTCGCAAGGCCTTGTGGCCAGGCAGTAGTGGTAGACGAGGACTTGGTGGCGCACACACATCTAGGCAACGACGACCTTGGGACGAGACCCGGCACGAGCGCGAGTGTACTCGAGGTCGAACCCGACCACCTTGTACTTCTTCTCGGCAAGCAACAACTCCATGATGTGGATGGAGTGCTCCACCCAGACCGGGTCATTGGTGTACACCATTGAGAGGTCCATGAACCTTTTGTGGGTGTCCACCACGGCACGCATGGTGAACTGCTGCTCGTCGTCGGCAGCCGCTCGGAGCGCCATTGGAGCCGCGCAGGATAGCCTCTAAGAATTTCTCATGGTGGGTGTGATTCTTGCAATGGTGGGGCACGATCAAAAGGTTGAAGGGACACAAGGGTTAAATGGCCACTGTAATAAATGGGGGCCGGCCGGCCTGTAATCGTCATGTCTTGTCACGACGTTCATAGCAGAGGATTCCAGTGCACGCTTCACAACACCGCACTGCACGCGTGGGCTCGAAGAGGCGCCAAATGTATCGCCGGTGAGCCTATTCCCGCGCTACCTCGTAGTTTAGAGCGCAAGCTTCCCGCCCGGCTAGTTTGGCCACGCGTCGGCTAGAAGAGGGACCAATCATGGGCGTTTATTGGCAAAAAGCTTTGTAAAAACGAAGTGCGTGGAATGACTTCGGTCATAAGTTTACCCATGGGTGATGATGTCAAAGTTACACAGAAGGGTGATGATGGACACTCGAGTGCGATAATTAATTATGCGCTCTACATGGCACACAGTGGAAGAAACCAACTGCGTGCAATAATGTCGAAGATCGCAGTCGAGTTAGCTATACAGATCGTGTGCTGTGAGATTGACAAGGTACAGATTCAAGAATGGTTAATAAATTCTAAGCCCATTGCATATTAAGGTCAAAATAGTGCTACCAATATACGAGTCTCATACGATGCCATTTTAACGATTGTACCACAAAAGCTCGAAATATTACAAGGTTCGAACTCCAGAGTTATATGGCTCAAATTCGAAGATTACAAGGTTCAAACTAATATTAGAAATGAAATTCATCTCAACAGCTGCAAACACTTGTGCTGATCCGCTGAACATGGATATCAGAGAGGTTTAAACTAATATTACCACTTCTAAGTTTGGTTTCGAAACCTCACAATTTTTGTAAAGGGGTCAGCCACTGAGAAGTCATGTATGGGGCTGACACGATGACTTCTGATTACTCTGTCATCTGAAGTTCCAAAATGAAATTCGGCATTTTTGGAGCCTATTCCATTCTGCCGCAGGCGCGGGCGCTGATCAACAAACCATCCATTTTTGCGAAAGAAATATAGGGAAAACCTCATTTCCTTGAGCACCCTTGCTCTAAGAACAAAGAACCTGGCGAATATAATCTCCGGTAAGGTCCCTCGGTAGGAGTTCAAAGTAATTTCTGAGAGATGCAGATCTAGGCATTTGACGTGATTGTTATATTGTATCACATTATCCACCACCGGGCCTAATATTATTTGCAAAAGAAGAAAACGTGTTAGTGCCTACTTATGACCCACAAGTATAGGGGATCTATCGTAGCCTTTTCGATAAGTAAGAGTGTTGAACCCAACGAGGAGCAGAAGGAAATGATAAGCAGTTTTCAGTAAGGTATTCTCTGCAAGCACTAAAATTATAGGTAACAGATAGTTTTGTGATAAGGTGATTTGTAACAAGTAGCAAGTAATGAAAGTAAATAAGGTGCAGCAAGATGGCCCAATCCTTTTTGTAGCAAAGGACAAGCCTGGACAAACTCTTATATGAAGGAAAGCGCTCCTGAGGACACATGGGAATTATCGTCAAGCTAGTTTTCATCACGATCATATGATTCACATTCGGTACTTTGATAATTTGATATGTGGGACCTAACCATAGCATGAAACATATGGATCCAAATCAGCCCCTTACGGAGCAACGCATAAACTAGGGTTTAAGCTTCTGTCACTCTAGCAACCCATCATCTACTTATTACTTCCCAATGCCTCCCTCTAGGCCCAAATAATGGTGAACTGTCATGTAGTCGACGTTCACACGACACCATTGGAGGGATGACAACATACATCTCATCAAAATATTGAACGAATACCAAATTCACATGATTACTAATAACAAGACTTCTCCCATGTCCTCAGGAAGTAACGTAACTACTCACAAAGCATATTCATATTCATAATCAGAGGGGTATTAATATGCATAATGGATCGATACATATGATCTTCCACCAAGTAAACCAACTAGCATCAACTACAAGGAGTAATAAAAACTACTAGCAACCCACAGGTACCAATCTGAGGTTTGGATACAAAGATTGGATACAAGAGATGAACTAGGGTTTGAGATGAGATCGTGCTGGTGAAGATGTTGATGGAGATTGACCCCCTCCCGATGAGAGGATCGTTGGTGATGACGATGGTGATGATTTCCCCCTCCCGGAGGGAAGTTTCCCCGGCAGAACAGCTCCGCCAGAGCCCTAGATTGGTTCCGCCAAGGTTCCGCCTCGTAGCGGCGGAGTCTCATCCCAAAAGCTTGTTTATGATTTTTTCCTCGACGAAAGACTCCATATAGCAGAAGATGGGCATCGGAGGGCCACTAGGGGGCCCACGAGGCAGGGGGGCGCGCCCAGGGGGATAGGGCGCACCCCCACCCTCGTGGCCAGGGTGTGGCCCTCCTCTGGAACTTCTTGCACTCAGTATTTTTTATATATTCTGGAAATAGCTTCCGTGAAGTTTCAGGACTTTTGGAGCTGTGCAGAATAGGTCTCTAATATTTGCTCCTTTTCCAGCCTAGAATCCCAACTGCCGGCATTCTCCCTCTTCATGTAAACCTTGTAAAATAAGAGAGAATTAGCATAAGTATTGTGACATAATGTGTAATAACAGCCCATAATGCAATAAATATCGATATAAAAGCATGATGCCAAATGGATGTATCAACTCCCCCAAGCTTAGACCTCGCTTGTCCTCAAGCGAAAGCCGAAATTGAAAAATATGTCCAAATGTTTAGAGATAGAGGTGTCGATAAAAATAAAATACGGACATGATGGCATCATGATCATTCTTAGAACATCAACATATATATATATTGTCATATGATCTCTTATGCTAAAGTATCAATTCAATCACAATTTCAAGTATGAATCATAAACTTCATTGAGAACCAACAAACTCTAATCTCAGTCATTCAGGCAATTACAATTTATCATAACATAGGAAAGAGTCAATATAAGAGCTTTTCAGCAAGTCCACATACTCAACCATCTTTTAGTCTTTCACAATTGCTAACACTCACGCAATATTTATGGGTATGAAGTTTTAATCAGACACAGAGAAAGATAGGGGCTTATAGTTTTGCCTCCCAATGTTTTACCTCAAGGGTAATGTCAACAATAATAGTTCATGGAGACTCACATCCAATTAGCTATATATATATCAGGATCTTTCCAACACATTGTGCTTGCCAAAGGATAAAATGTAAAAAAGAAAGGTTAAGATCACCATGACTGTTATGTAAGGTAGAAGACAAAAGTAAAAGATAGGCCCTTCGCAGAGGGAAGCAGAGGTTGTCATGTGCTTTCAGGGTTGGATGCACACAATCTTAATGCAAAAGAATGTCACTTTATATTTCCACTTGTGATATGGACCTTTATTATGCAGTCCGTCGCTTTTATTTCTTCCACATCACAAGATCGTATAAAGCTTATTTTCTCCACACTAATAAGTCATACATATTTAGAGAGCAATTTTTATTGGTTGCACCGATGACAACTTACTTGAAGGATCTTACTCAATCCATAGGTAGATATGGTGGACTCTCATGGCAAAACTGGGTTTAGGGATATTTGGAAGCATAAGTAGTATCTCTACTTGGTGCAAAGGAATTGGATAGCAAGAGAGGGAAAGGCAAGCTCAACATGTTGGATGATCTATGACAATATAATTTATCTCATATGTAAGAAAACATAACCCATTATGCTGTCTTCCTTGTCCAACGTCAATTCTTAGCATGTCATACTGTAATGAGTGCTCACAATCATAAAAGATGTCCAAGATAGTGTATTTATATGTGAACCTCTCTTTCTTGATTACTTCCTATTAATTGCAACGATGACCAAAACTATGTTTGTCAACTCTCAACAACTTTTATTCATCATACTCTTTATATGTGAGCTCATTACTATCCATAAGATCCATAAGATCTCTTTATTTCTTTTTATTCTTTCTCTTTTTATTTTATTCCCTCAAGATCATAGCAAAATAATCAAGCCCTTGACTCAACACTAATCTTTATTATATATAGCTCACATACTCGATTACATAGAAGGATCATAAAGCAAAACTCACAACTAGATCATACTATAACTTTATTCTACTAGATCAATATATTATCAAAAGGATCGAACTAAGAAAAACGGTAAAGATAAAAGTGATGGTGATACGATACCAGGGCACTCCCCCAAGCTTGGCAGTTGCCCAGGGGAGTGCCCATACCCGTGTCATTATGTTTCCTTCTTTGGGGGTGAGGAAGATGATGGTTTTGTTGATGGTGTAGGCTTCTTCCTTAATTTGCGCTTGAGGACAGAATTTTGATCCCTCAGGTCATCAATCTCCTGCTCCAGGCTTAATATCTTTTTGCATAATTCCTGCTTGTTTTCCTGCAAGAGGCAAAAAGGGATAAACTCGATCTTAAGTTTCTTTGCTCTATCAGGGAGGCTTGACTTTTTGAACTCCACATGCATGTCCCCAGGTTGAGGTAATGGGACTTCATCTTCATCTGAGCTCGTCTCCTCCTTTCCCTTGGGTTCATAGTCCTCTTCTTCTTTCGTAGTCCAACCACAATGCTCCACATCCCCATAGACCTTAGGATCTGCAAGGTAATCAGCCACATAGCTTTATCCTTCCGAGTCCTGGGATGACATGTTGCTCTGATCTGCAGCAGGACAACTCGAAACAAAGACAGGAGATATTTGCGTGATACGGTGGTCAAAAGCTTCGGGAGATTATATAATGAATTTTCACCGACCAAAAGAAGTATCGTGCAAGAAAACTGAGTTCGGAGAGCACACGAGGTGCCCACGAGACAGGGGGCGCGCCCAGGGGGGTAGGGCGCACCTCTTATCCTCGTGGAAGCCTCGTGTCCTTTTCGGTCTGCTTCTTATTTTCCTATTTTCTTAAATATTACAAAACTAAGAAATATTGCCATTAGAACTATTTTGGAGTCGGTTTACTTACCGCACCACGTACCTATTCCTTTTCGAAGTCTGGAACGTTCCAGAAAGTGTCTCTTATGTATTCCTCCGGGGTTACGGTTTCAATAATATCAGTTTCAACATTTATGGGATTACCTGAGATATAATGTTTGCTTCTTTGACCATTCACCACCTTCAGATTTGTGCCTTCGAAGTTGTTGATCTTTATGGCACCGGAACGATAGACCTCCTCGATAACGTAAGGACCTTCCCATTTAGAGAGAAGTTTGCCTGCAAAAAGTCTTAAACGAGAGTTGTATAGCAATACATAATGACCTACATTGAACTCACGCATTTGTATCATTTTATCATGCCATCTTTTAACTTTTTCTTTAAATAGCTTGACATTTTCACAAGCCTGGGTTCTCCATTCATCAAGTGAGCTAATGTCAAATAACCTCTTCTCACCGGCAAGTTTGAAGTCATAGTTGAGCTCTTTAATAGCCAAATATGCCTTATGTTCTAATTCAAGAGGTAAGTGACATGCTTTACCATAAACCATTTTATACGGAGACATACCCACAGGATTTTTATATGCAGTTCTATAAGCCATAAGGCATCATCAAGTTTTTTGGACCAATTCTTTTTGGATCTGTTAACGGTCTTTTGCAAAATTAATTTGAGCTCTCTGTTACTTAATTCTACTTGACCACTAGACTATGGGTGATAAGGAGATGCAATTCTATGATTAACATCATACTTAGCAAGCATTTTACGAAAGGCACCATGAATAAAGTGTGAACCACCATCAGTCATTAAATATCTAGGGACTCCAAACCTCAGGAAAATAACTTCTTTAAGCATCTAAATAGAGGTGTTATGATCAGCACTACTAGTTGGAATAGTTTCTACCCACTTAGTAACGTAATCAACAGCAACTAAAATATGTGTATACCCATTAGAGGAAGGAAAAGGTCCCATATAATCAAAGCCCCAAACATCAAATGGTTCAATAACAAGTGAATAATTCATAGGCATTTCTTGATGTCTACTAATATTACCAATTCTTTGACATTCATCACAAGACAAGACAAACTTACGGGCATCCTTGAAGAGAGTAGGCCAATAAAAACCGGATTGCAATACCTTGTGTGCAGTTCTATCTCCAGCATGGTGTCCTCCATAGGCTTCAGAGTGACACTTGCGTAGGATCTGTTCCTGTTCATGCTCAGGTACACAACGTCTAATAACACCATCTACTCCTTTATAAAGATGTAGGTCATCCCAAAAGTAATGTCTCAAATCATAGAAGAACCTTTTCTTTTCCTGGTATGTGAAGCTAGCTGGTATAAATTTAGCAACAATATAATTAGCATAGTCAGCATACCATGGAGCAGTTCGAGAAGCATTTATGACATTTAATTTTTCATCAGGAAAGCTATCATCAATAGGTAGTGGGTCATCAAGAACATTCTCTAACCTAGACAATTTGTCTGCAACGGGGTTCTCAGCTCCCTTTCTATCAATAATATGCAAATCAAATTCTTTTAGCAAGAGAGCCCATCTAATAAGTCTAGGTTTAGCATCTTTCTTTTCCATAAGATATTTAATAGCAGCATGATCAGTGTGAATAGTTACTTTAGTATCAACAATATAAGGTCTGAACTTATCACAAGCAAAAACAAGTGCTAAAAATTCTTTTACAGTGGTAGCATAATTTCTTTGAGTTTTATTAGCATATTGAATAACATTTAATTTCTTATCAACTCTTTGCCCTAGAACATCACCTATAGCATAATCACTAGCATCACACATAATTTCAAAGGGTAAAATTCCAATCAGGTGGCTGAACAATAGGTGCAGATACCAATGCTTTCTTAAGTATTTCAAATGCTTCTACACAATCATCATAAATGACAAAAGGAATATCTTTTTGTAATAGGTTAGTCAAAGGCCGAGAAATTTTTGAGATGTCCTTAATGAACCTCCTATAAAAACCGGCATGACCTAGGAAGCTTCTTATACCTTTAATGTCCTTGGGACATGGCATCTTTTCCATAGCATCAACTTTAGCTTTATCAACTTCAATGCCTCTTTTAGAAATTTTATGCCCCAAGACAATACCTTCATTAACCATAAATTGGCATTTCTCCCAATTCAGAACAAGATTAGTTTCTTCACATCTCTGCAAAACTCGATCAAGGTTGCTCAAGCAATCATTAAAAGAGGATCCATAAATGGAGAAATCATCCATGAACACCTCACAAATTTTTTCACAAAAGTCAGAGAATATAGCCATCATGCATCTTTGAAAGGTAGCAGGTGCATTACATAAACCAAAAGGCATACGTCTATGAGCAGAAGTATCGAAAGGGCAAGTAAAAGCGGTCTTTGATTGATCGTCAGCTGACACAGGTATTTGAGAGAAGCCAGAGTAACCATCTAGAAAGAAAAAATGTGTATGTTGGGATAATCTTTCTAGCATTTGATCAACAAAAGGCAAGGGGTAATGATCCTTTTTAGTAGCCTTATTTAATTTGTGGAAATGAATTACCATCCTATAACCTATAATAATTCTTTGCGGGATCAATTCATCCTTATCATTAGGAACAACAATAATACCTCCCTTCTTAGGGCACAATGGACGTGACTTACCCACTGACTATCAGCAATGGGATAAATTATACCTGCCTCAAGGAGCTTTAATATTTCCTTTCTTACCACTTCTTTCATCTTAGGATTCAACCATCGTTGGTGATCAATAATTGGTTTGGCGTCTTTCTCCAAATTTATTTTGTGTTGACATAGAGTGGGACTAATGCCCTTAAGATCATCAAGAGTATATCCAATAGCGGCACAATGCTTCTTCAGAGTTTTCAATAATTTCTCTTCCTCCTTCTCTGAAAGGTTAACACTAATAATAACAGGATATATCTTCTTTTCATCAAGATAATCATATTTACGAGTATCAGGTAATGGTTTAGGCTCAAACATGGGATCACCCTTGGGTGGAGGAGGATCCCCTAGGATTTCAACAGGCAAATTGTGTTTCAGAATGGGTCCTTGTTTAAATAATACTTCATCTATTTCCCTTCTTTCATTCATAAACAGATCATTCTCATGGTCTAGCAAATATTGTTCTAGAGGATCATTAGGAGGCACAGCAATAGAGGCAAGACCAATAATTTCATCCTTACTAGGTAATTCCTCATAATGGGGTTGTCTACGAAATTTAGAGAAGTTAAACTCATGAGACATATCACCCAAACCAATAGTAACAGCATCCTTCTTGCAATCTATCTTAGCATTAACAGTATTCAAGAAGGGTCTACCAAATGTAATGGGACAAAAGCTATCTTGAGGGGAAACAAGAACAAGGAAATCAGCAGGATATTTAGCCTTCCCACACAAGACTTCAACGTCTCTAACAATCCCAATTGGTGATATAGTATATCTATTAGCAAGCTTAATGGTAACATCGATATCTTCTATCTCAGCTGGTGCAATATCATGCATAATTTCTTTTTATAAGGAAATAGGTATTGCACTAGCACTAGCACCCATATCACATAAGCCATGATAACAATGATCTCCTATTCTAACAGAAATAACAGGCATACCTATAATAGGTCTATGTTTATCCTTAGCACGAGGCTTACCAATTCTAGCAGTTTCTTCACAGAAATAAATAACATGCCCATCAATATTATCAGCCAAGAGATCTTTAACCATAGCAATATTAGGTTCAACTTTAACTTGCTCAGGGGGTTTGTGTGTCCTAATATTACTTTTGTTGACCACAGTTGAAGCTTTAGCATGATTCTTTATTCTAACAGGGAAAGGTGGTTTCTCAACATAAGCAGTAGGAACAATAGGATCATCATAAGTGATAGTTTTTTCTTCAACTTTAATAGGTGCAACTACTTTTGTTTCAATGGAAGGACTATATTTAAACCACTTCTCCTTAGGGAGATCAACATGAGTAGCAAAGGACTCACAAAAAGAAGCTCCTATCTTAGAGTCAAGTCCATATTTAGTGCTAAATTTATGAAAAACATCAGTATCCATAAAAGATTTAACACAATCAGACTTAGGTGTTATACCTGACTCCTTACCTTCATTGAGATCCCAATCTTCAGAGTTGCGTTTAATTCTCTCCAATAAATTCCATTTGAATTCAATAGTCTTCATCATAAAGGAACCAGTACAAGAAGTATCGAGCATGGAGCGATTGTTGTCAGAAAGCCGAGCATAAATATTTCGAATAATCATTTCTCTTGAGAGATCATGATTGGGGTATGAATATAACATTGAGTTAACCCTCCCCCAAGCTTGAGCTACGCTTTCTCCTTCGCGAGGCCAAAAATTATATATATAATTACGATCACGATGAACAAGATGCATAGGATAAAAATTCTGATGGAATTCCAATTTCAACCGTTTATAGCCTCATGGTCCCATATCATCACATAGATGATACCATGTCAATGCATCTCCCTTCAAATATAAAGGGAAGACCTTCTTCTTGATAACATCATCGGGCATACCTGCAAGCTTAAATAATCCACAAACTTCATCCACATAGATTAAGTGCAAATCGGGATGCAATCATCCATCTCCTGCAAAAGGATTAGCTAGCAGTTTCTCTATCATACCCGAAGGAATTTCAAAGTAAACATTTTCAGTAGGTTTAGTAGGTTGAGGAGTAACTAATTGTGGTTTCGGACGAGGTGAAGATACCCCGAACAAACCCCTCAAAGGATTATGTTCCATAGTAACAAGTGACAGTAAATTTCAGCACACTATATAAATTTTTCCTTACCAAGTTCCACCTACCAAAGGCGCTTCACTTCCCGACAACGGCGCCAGAAAAGAGTCTTGATGACCCACAAGTATATGGGATCTATCGTAGCCTTTTAGATAAGTAAGAGTGTCGAACCCAACGAGGAGCAGAAGGAAATGATAAGCAGTTTTCATTAAGGTATTCTCTGCAAGCATTGAAATTATAGGTAACAGATAGTTTTGTGATAACGTGATTTGTAACGAGTAGCAAGTAATGAAAGTAAATAAGGTGCAGCAAGATGGCCCAATCCTTTTTGTAGCAAAGGACAAGCCTGGACAAACTCTTATATGAAGGAAAGCGCTCCCGAGGACACATGGGAATTATCGTCAAGCTAGTTTTCATCACGATCATATGATTCGCGTTCGGTACTTTGATAATTTGATATGTGGGTGGACCGGTGCTTGGGGTACTGCCCTTACTTGGACAAGCATCCCACTTATGATTAACCCCTACTGCAAGCATCCGCAACTACAACAGAAGTATTAAGGTAAACCTAACCATAGCATGAAACATATGGATCCAAATCAGCCCCTTACGAAGCAACGCATAAACTAGGGTTTAAGCTCCTGTCACTCTAGCAACCCATCATCTACTTATTACTTCCCAATGCCTCCCTCTAGGCCCAAATAATGGTGAAGTGTCATGTAGTCGACGTTTACACGACACCACTAGAGGGATGACAACATACATCTCATCAAAATATCGAACGAATACCAAATTCACATGACTACTAATAGCAAGACTTCTCCCATGTCCTCAGGAACTAACATAACTACTCACAAAGCATATTCATATTCATAATCAGAGGGGTATTAATATGCATAATGGATCTGAACATATGATCTTCCACCAAGTAAACCAACTAGCATCAACTACAAGGAGTAATCAACACTACTAGCAACCCACAGGTACCAATCTGAGGTTTGGATACAATGATTGGATACAAGAGATGAACTAGGGTTTGAGATGAGATGGTGCTGGTGAAGATGTTGATGGAGATTGACCCCCTCCCGATGAGAGGATCGTTGGTGATGACGATGGTGATGATTTCCCCCTCCCGGAGGGAAGTTTCCCCGGCAGAACAGCTCCGCCAGAGCACTAGATTGGTTCCGCCAAGGTTCCGCCTCGTGGCGGCGGAGTCTCGTCCCGAAAGCTTTCTTATGATTTTTTCCTCGATGAAAGACTCCATATAGCAGAAGATGGGCATCAGAGGGCCACCAGGGGGCCCACGAGGCAGGGGGCGCGCCCCCACCCTCGTGGCCAGGGTGTGGCCCTCCTCTGGAACTTCTTGCGCTCAGTATTTTATATATATTCTGGAAATAGCTTCCGTGAAGTTTCAGGACTTTTGGAGCTGTGCAGAATTGGTCTCTAATATTTGCTCATTTTCCAGCCCAGAATCCCAGCTGCCAGCATTCTCCCTCTTCATGCAAACCTTATAAAATAAGAGAGAATATGCATAAGTATTGTGACATAATGTGTAATAACAGCCCATAATGCAATAAATATCAGTATAAAAGCATGATGCAAAATGGACGTGTCACCTACATGCAGTTTTGAACATTACTACATGCCTATTTGGTTTGCAGGATTTGTAAAATGCATTAGCATGCCATCTTCGATCTGACATGATTAACATGGGCATTTGATTTGAAAAATATAGCCTTCTTCACAAGAGGTTGGAGTGGATGAAAAGTTCCCTAAGAAAACTAGTACAGATGAATCCAAAGGAGAAATGCTTATTGATTGTAACCATATGGATCAAGCAACCAATATGAGGAGGACATGTATGTACTGAAATCCTCCAAAATAATCCTTCAGAAATCTTAGTACATTGTCATTGTAAACTTGGAAAAAGGTGTCACAAATTGAACTCCCTTATGGTTAACATTTAACAGGAAAGGAGCATCACCTCAATATATAGCTTCTCCAGGCACGGAAAGCATCTCAGGAAACTGACAACTTGCTCCAGGTTGGGGCCGATAGATTCTAGTGCCAAGACCTTCACTATGCGCAGTTTCGGGGTCAAGCTTGTCGGAATCATTTTCTGAATGACAGACGGACAAACATCTTAAAAATTAGAAATAATGTTAATTTGTAGAAGGAGAGGTAGAAGGCGGCTGTTGTACCTGAACGGGTGTGGATCCAATAACAAGTTCGGTGTATTTGTAAGATGAGTAGCCCACCACTGTCAATTTTGGCGCAGAAATGACATTGATTCTTGTTGGACCTTCTTGATCAACTACAAGTAATCTCTCAAGTGCAGGTGTGTCCTCAATGACCATACCGTGGTACACATCTTGTGATGTCTTCCTGCCGCACCTTCAACACACATAAATAGTCCGGAGAGTCATGGAGGTGATGTGGAAGGTACTGAACCCATTGATCGCCTGAAGACGAAGGTACTCGAAGCGGGCGCTCCATGTCACCGTTTGAGACATTGGCAGCGACTGCATATGCCCATCATCAAAAGTGAGATCCTCAAGCTAATCTAGGGTGGGGGATCGGAACCAGTCCTCAAGCTTGGCTCGGTCCTTGCCGTTGGAATGGAACTTGCCCATTCTAAGGCCTCTGGTTGGGCCAAGGTGACTGCTGAGGATCTTGGAGAACACATCCAAGCTTTTGCGATAGCCATGGCAGAGCTCGTGGGTGTCGATGAGGTTGAGAGGGATGGACTTCCATAGGGGGCGCCACCGCCGGGAAAGGACGGTGGTCTGCACCCCATATTTGATTAGGAGGAGGGGGATGATGACTTTCAACATATCATCGGGGAGGCTGCTGATGAAGTCTAGGCCTGCTGGAGTCGCTTGCGGTTCTAGCTCGCCCCGCCTCCGCTTGTTGGCAGCCCCGTTCTCCACCTCTGGAGTCTCCTTGTTAGCGGCGCTTTCTGATAGAAATGGGTGTACAGGGAATATTTAGTTAAAACAGTGCAATTGAAAAGTGTATTGGTAACTATAAGTTATTAGGTAGGAATATAATAAGAAAAGGGAATAACAGTTGGTTTCTTAAATACTACACAATTCATTTGACATTGATGGGTAAGTCAACATGCAGATAGTTGAAAAGAAAACTTACTTCGAACAAAGTCTGGACGGATGATATCGTCGGGGAAGTTACCATATATCTCATGACCAGACCCTTTTATGTGCAGTGCAATTCCAGTGCCAGCTTGCAATTCATAAAACTTACCAATTTCTCTCCAAAATCCAGTGCCAAAATAGGGGTCACCACATTCATCAATTCTTATAGTAGCAACGATTGTAAATCCATGGTTTGTGTGCAGTATGACATCCCTGCAGTCTTGATTTATGTGAAGGGAAAGATTGTGCACTACAGATTCTGTTGCATAGCAAGGGACGCGCTGCAGAAAATGGTAGGATTGTTAAAAAAATATGGTAACATGTAAATATGAGCCCAAATTGAAAGAACTGTACAACAGTCAAAATCAAAGGACAAAAATTTATAATTAAACAGATAGGGTAAACATGATGTCATGGAAATATGAGAATAATTGAAAGAACAATACATCATTAATTTTCTTAATATAGAAAGAAGAGGGAAAACAAATCCCCTTTGACGTATATGGTGCATGTGGCACCTTTTATCCAAATGTAGTAATATTTAAAATATGTCCAGGAAAGTAGGCCATGCCAGCCGATTTAGGGTGAGATTGAACATATCCCGCACATCCTCAAGTCATCTGGTACGGTGAGATGGAATGTCTGGCGGAGGTCGCAAGGTCCTGATATGTTCGTGCACTGTACACTCTATGAATGGAAGAAAACCCTCAAATCAGCTTGAATAAAAATGAATTCACGGTGATTTCGGCCAGGTGATTAAAGGAGGCAGATGAACTGGGATAAGAGATGAGGTAATATCTCATTAAATTAGTTACCTTGTTGTCCATGAGAAAGAACCCTCAGTACGATAGATTCCCCAACCAAGCGGAGCTGGGTCAAACTCGAGCAGCATCGAGAAAGTCGATGGCGATAGGCGGCGGCAAGCGGAAGTAGCGAAATGCGGTGGGCTTTGCCAGCAGCCTAGCGGCGGCGGCAGGCGTCGAGCTAAGTGTTTACCGCCATGATAGGTGGTGCCATGCATAGACGCAGAGGAGCTTGTGCCGGTGTGAATGGGGACCGGAGGGGGGTGGCGGGCGGGGTGAGGGTTTTTGTGACGTGAGGATGGTGAGGGTTTTCCTTTTTCTTTTTTGAACTGGGTGGTGAGGGTTTTCTGTCCCACAAAGAATTTTGGAGGTGACGGTTTGCTAGAGCCAACCGTGTGTGATTGACGCAACAGGCAAAATGAAAGTCATGGCACACGGTTCCAATTTTGGGAACCATGTATGATTGACATACCACCTCTGTCCTGGTTCATTGGTCCCCTTTGTAATTTTTACCAAATTTTGACCAAATATTTAACTAAGAAATGTTTATGCATGTCACCAAAAATTATATCATTGAACACTATGCTCAAATAACCATCCAACGATATAATTTCTGCTGACCTGCACTAACATTTTGTCAGTTAAACCTTTGGTCAAAATTTAACACAAATTACAAAGGGGACCAATAAACCAAGACGGAGGTAGATTCCATCAACCGAACTGATTGCATCCATATCCCATGGTTAGACATAAGTAAACATAGATTAAACATACTCAGACATAGATAATAAGCGTACATGTACACATGCATAGTTTAACCATAAGTACATAGTTCAACTGTCATTAAGCATATACTCAAGCATACATAGTTCGATCCCACATCTCATCTCACATGCCGGCACGATCCTGAAGCTTCTCCAGGTACTCAGCGTACGCGCCGTGCACCACCCTATGAGAATACTTCTGCTTGAAGGAGCCAACGGCCTATCCTCTTGCATGCGCCAGAACACTTAGATACGCATCATGAATCTTGTGGTTGCAAAATGGGCATCGATAGCCGCCGTTCTAGGTCCTAATACGCCTGTTATGCATTCCCGCATAAAGCTCCCTCAGGATTTTCCTCTTGTACCTCCTATGGACATCTTCATCCTCACTGTCCACATCGTCAGACAACACCTATACAAATAGTAAAACAAATTTGGCATCAAATCAATGATTACATGCCGTGAACACTACGAAAAATACACTTCCGTGATGATACGTGTTTGTCATAGTAGGTCGCGTTTTCTGTCTTGCATGTACATCCATGACAATTTTATGACAGAATCAAGATAGTCATACCTATGCTGTCGTAGAAGTGTTCCATGACATTACCAAAATTATCATCACAGAAGTCTCCACTTCCATGACGATAAATGGCGCATCATGGAAGTGCTTTTGTCAAGGGTGACCGACACGTGGTATCCACCGTAATGGGTTGCCGTTAAGCTATCGGCTCCGGTTTTGGATCCGATAACCCGCTAACAGCCTGGACCAATAAGGATTTTCCACGTGTAAAATTCTCATTGGCCGGAGGAAACACGTGTTGGCTCACCATTGGTTCAAATGTCATCCATCCATTGGACAGGAGGCGCCTATGATACGTCGACATGTGGCACAACCCAATAGAGGCCCATTCCAATGAAAAGGCCGGCCCGTTTGACTTGGTCAAAAGGTAACGGGCCGGTCCACGAAAAGTCTGTTAACGACATATTCGTATATAGCCCTTTTACGGCCCGCTAACTCACGACCCGTTACGGCCTATCGGAATTAAGCCCAGTAGCTTCATATGGGCCGTCCAATATGATTCCAGCCCGTTGTTACTTCCGGCCCATGTATGGCCCATGATGTCTTTCGGCCCATACGAGGCCATTTGTAACTCTTGGCCCATTAACGGCCCATGGTGAATCTAGCCCGCAATGAATAGTGTACCGCTTTATACCCATCAACGGGCCATTATTCCATTGGGCCGTTTCCAAACCGTGTTATCTTTTGGCCTTCTCAGGGCCCATTTATTCTTGGGCTCATTTCCAGCATGCGGTTACTTATGGCCTGTTACTGGCCTTTTCTGCTTGTGGGCCAAATTTCACCCGTGGTTACAATCGGCCCGTTTGCGGCCCGTTAATCCGTTGGGCCGTTTTCATAGCGTCATCAAATACGGCCGATTAATGACGGCCCGTTATTGTTGGCCCATGAACGGACGATTCCAAATCTAGCCCGTTTACGACCCATAATGCGGTTTGTTATTCGCCCATGTTTGGCCGATCGATCATATGGCCCGTAGAAGGCCCATTGTTTCTACGGCCCGTAGAAGCCCATTGTTTCTACAGCCCATAGGAGGCCCATGGTAACTACAGTAAATATGTAGCCCATGGTTATTGTGGCCTAGTTTTAAAAAATAGGTTATTGCGGCCACTAGCAAACCGCGGAAAAAGAACTGCACTGACTACAAGCAAAAAAATAAACAAGACAACAAGGAAATAAATAAGTAGGCAACTTACGCTAGGCTATCACGGCTATTACACATATTACATCCACCGGGCATCAAAGTTCACCACCAGTGCAAATATAGGGAAGAAATCAGCATATCATACACACTGGTTGTCAAAGTTGGTGACGAGTGCAAATAACGTCGCAGCAAAACAAGTCTAGAACTGAAACCACTTCAGAAGAGCTCAAGAAACAATATCCTCGGTACCCATAATGCTGGCAATATGATTAGCAAGCTTATTAACTTTCTCTTGTTTGGCGCTTAAATCCTCCAACACTTGTTGTTGCACCAGAAAGTATGCATATGAATTCTGCAGGGACTTCCTCAGTCGTTCGGCTTCATGTCACATAACATCTGATCGATGTCTTTCAACATGAAGTTGAGACTCAAGAAGCCGAACTGATCGGGCAGCGAGTTCGAAGAGCAGGTGCCAGCAGTAGTAGCCAGTAACTCAAACACTACAACAAGACAGGACTTTGGGGTTGTCTCATTGTCTTCAATATAGTTTTTATCAGCTTTCTTGGAGACCAATAGGGATGTCTCACTATCTTGAACCTTATCTGCATTACTTCCTTTACCATTGCATAACGGGGTACTCTTCTCCGATATTTTATCCGTGTTCTAAAAGAGAAACAAACAAACACATCACATGTTTACCATGTTGTATATGAAACTCATTTTGGTAAACCAGTTCAGTAGTAAGGTGGACAGGATAACATGATGAAACAAACATATATCTATGTAGTATGGTCACTGTATGGTCTATATCATTCTAGTTTATGTTGCCAAATCAAGATAGAGACAGTTCGAATCATATCTATTTAACACAAAGCAGCATAGACAGAATATAAGTGTGGGAAACTACACAACAATAACAACACTTGTAATGTGCATGGCATGAGAACATAAATGTTTATTCAATTGAAACCGAAATCAACATAGAGCAAGTTACAACAACAAACATGTTAAAGAAACATGTTTAAAACATACCTGTTGCGCCATTGGAGTTTCAATTGCATCCTTCAAATTTGAAATTAGTTGGTATGAGTAAATACAGTGATGCAAGAGAAAAATAGTATGAACCATAGCTATGGAACCTGACCTGAGAACAATTCTTCTTCTGCTTTAAGCGTTGACTTTGGGTTCGGAGTGGTGGTCCTCGTGCTTTGGGCACTGCAGTTGCCTTACTAACTGCTTGTGTTTGGGTGCTCTGTGGTGGAGACGGTGTTGTGTCAACTAGAACTGGGTTACTATCTGCTGGGGTTGGGGTTAGAAGGGGTGTAGCTAGTTCTCTGTCCAACTAGGTAGGGGTACAATCTGCGTGAGTCTCGGTTATGTGTGGTGGGGCTGGTTCTTGGGCATTTACAACCATGGTTCTATCTGCATCGATAGGTAGCATGATCTTTTATGAAGACCATGTTTTTACTCCCACAGATACTGCCATCACCCCTCCAATTGAAATGGCTGATAAACAAGAAAAGTAATTGAATGTATAGACATTGTAAGATAGACATGTGCAATGGATAGTAGGGAAGAAAACATGGCATGAAATAATTCACATTTATGTTGTCTTACCGAACAGAATAGCAGGACATAATTTCACATATATGATGGCTAATTAAACAGGATAGCATGACACAATTTCACATGTATGATGGCTAACCAAACAGGATAGAATGACATACTTCAAAATATGATGACTATTTAAATAGGATGACATGATATAACTATACAATGTGTCTATTAAAGTGGTTAGCATGCCATAAATCACAAACATGCTGTCGATGGAAACATGATGGCATGATATAATTCACGGATAGAATGACATAATTCAAAATATGATGACTATGTAAACAGGATGAGATGGTATAACTATATTATCTCTTTAGAAAATGGGTTAGCATGCCATAATTCAGATACATGTTGTCTATGTAAACATCATGGCATGCCATAATTCAAATATATGATCTATATACTAAGCAAGTAAGCAGAGGGCAATCACATATATGATGTGTCAACTAAGGATATGGCATTTAATATTTTGTATATGATGTAAAAACTAAGCATTGCAATACAATATATGCATGATATGAGTAATATAACCCTGCCAAGTTTGAGCATACACCTCAGGGGGATAATAGGACTGGTCATCTGCCTCTGAATCCTCCTCTGAAGAGCTATCTATAACCAGCAAGATATCTGCTTCAGCAGGTGGCATTGTCTGCTCTGAAGACCTTGTTTTCACTTCAGATTTCTCCATCACCAATTCAAATGGCCGATGCACAGGGAGAGCAGTTGAATATACAAACATTGTCGACAATTGCAACGAGAAATACAGAAAAGAATGACATGATATAATTCACATATATGATGCTTGGCTAAACAACATGGCATTGCATAATTCACATATATAATGCCTTGCAACAAGATAGCATTGCATAATTCACGTATATAATGTTGGGGAACGTAGTAATTTCAAAAAAAAAAATCTACTCACACACAGGATCATGGTGATGCATAACAACGAGAGGGGAGAGTGTGTCCGCGTACCCTCGTAGACCGAAAGCAGAAGCGTTGGCACAACACGGTTGATGTAGTAGTACGTCTTCACGATCCGACCGATCCAAGTACCGAACGCACAACACCTCTGAGTTCAGCACACGTTCAGCTCGATGACGTCCCACGAACTCCGATCCAGCAGAGCTTCACAGGAGAGTTCCGTTAGCACGATGGCGTGATGACGGTAATGATGATGCTAGCGACACAGGGCTTTGCCTAAGCACCGCTACGATATGATCGAGGAGGATTATGGTGGAGGGGGGCACCGCACACGGCTAGAAGAGATCAACAAATCAACATGTGTGTCTAGAGGTGCCCCCTGCCCCCGTATATAAAGGAGCAAAGGGGGGAGGCCGGCCGGCCCCTGTAGGCGCGCCAGGAGGAGGAGTCCTCCTCCTAGTAGGAGTAGGACTCCCCTCTTCCCTACTCCTACTAGTAGGGGGAAAGGAAGGGGGAGAGGGAGACGGAAAGGGGGGCGCCACCCCCTCTCCTAGTCCAATTTTGACCAAAGGGGGAGGGGCGCGCGGCCTGCCCTAGGCCATCCCTCTCTCTCTCTCCACTAAGGCCCATAAGGCCCACTATTTCTCCCCCCCCGGGGGGGGGGGGGTGTTCCGGTAACCCTCCGGCACTCCGGTTTTCTCCGAAACCACCCGGAACACTTCCCGTGTCCGAATATAGTCGTCCAATATATCGATCTTTACATATCAACCATTTTGAGACTCCTCGTCATGTCTGTGATCATATCCGGGACTCCGAACTACTTCTGGTACATCAAAACACAAAAACTCATAATACCGATCGTCACCAAACTTTAAGCATGCGGACCCTACGGGTTCGAGAACTATGTAGACATGACCGAGACACGTCTCCGGTCAATAACCAATAGCGGAACCTGGATGCTCGGCTCCCACATATTCTATGAAGATCTTTATCGGTCAAACTGCATAACAACATACATTGTTCCCTTTGTCATCGGTATGTAACTTGCCCGAGATTCGATCGTCGGCATCTCAATAGCTAGTTCAATCTCGTTATCGGCAAGTCTCTTTAATTGTTCTGTAATACATCATCTCGCAACCAAATCATTAGTTACAATGCTTGCAAGGCTTATAGTGATGTGCATTACCGAGTGGGCCCAAAGATACCTCTCCAACAATCGGAGTGACTAATCCTAATCTTGATCCATGCCAACTCAACAAGTACCATCGGAGACACCTGTAGAGCACCTTTATAATCACCCAGTTTCGTTGTGACGTTTGGTAGCACACAAAGTGTTCCTCTGGTAATTCGGAGTTGCATAACCTCATAGTCATAGGAACATGTATGAGTCATGAAGAAAGCAATAGCTGTAAACTAAACGATCAAGTGCTGAGCTAACGGAATGGGTCAAGTCAATCACATCATTCTCCTAATGATGTGATCCCGTTAATCAAATGACAACTCATGTCTATGGTTAGGAAACTTAACCATCTTTGATTAATGAGCTAGTCAAGTAGAGGCATACTAGTGACACTCTGTTTGTCTATGTATTCACACATGTACTAAGTTTCCGGTTAATACAATTCTAGCATGAATAATAAACATTTATCATGATATGAGGAAATAAATAATAACTTTATTATTGCCTCTAGGGCATATTTCCTTCAGTCTCCCACTTGCACTAGAGTCAATAATCTAGATTACACAGTAACGGTTCTAACACCCATGGAGCCTTGGTGCTGATCATGTTTTGCTCGCGAGAGAGGCTTAGTCAACGGGTCTGCAACATTCAGATCTATATGTATCTTGCAAATCTCTATGTCTCCCACCTGGACTTGATCACGGATGGAATTGAAGCGTCTCTTAATGTGCTTGGTTCTCTTGTGAAATCTGGATTCCTTTGCCAAGGCAATTGCACCAGTATTGTCACAAAAGATTTTCATTGGACCCGATGCACTAGGTATGACACCTAGATCGGATATGAACTCCTTCATCCAGACTCCTTCATCCGCTGCTTCCGAAGCAGCAATGTACTCCGCTTCACTGGTAGATCCTGCCACGACACTTTGTTTAGAACTGTCCAACTGACAGCTCCACCGTTCAATATAAACACGTATCCAGTTTGCGATTTAGAATCGTCCGGATCAGTGTCAAAGCTTGCATCAACGTAACCATTTACGATGAGCTCTTTGTCACCTCCATAAACGAGAAACACATCCTTAGTCCTTTTCAGGTATTTCAGGATGTTCTTGACCGCTGTCCAGTGATCCACTCCTGGATTACTTTGGTACCTCCCTGCTAAACTAATAGCAAGGCACACATCAGGTCTGGTACACAGCATTGTATACATGATAGAGCCTATGGCTGAAGCATAGGGAACATCTTTCATTTTCTTTGTATCTTCTGCAATGGTCGGGCATTGAGTCTTACTCAACTTCACACCTTGTAACACAGGTAAGAACCCTTTCTTTGCCTGATCCATTTGGAACCTTTTCAAAACTTTGTCAAGGTACGTGCTTTGTGAAAGTCCAATTAAGCGTCTTGATCTATCTCTATAGATCTTGATGCCCAATATGTAAGCAGCTTCACTGAGGTCTTTCATTGAAAAGCTCTTATTCAAATATCCTTTTATGCAATCCAGAAATTCTATATCATTTCCAATCAACAATATGTCATCCACATATAATATTAGAAATGCTACAGAGCTCCCACTCACTTTCTTGTAAATACAGGCTTCTCCAAAAGTCTGTATAAAACCATATGCTTTGATCACACTGTCAAAACGTTTATTCCAACTCCGAGAGGCTTGCACCAGTCCATCAATGGATCGCTGGAGCTTGCATACTTTGTTAGCACCCTTTGGATCAATAAAACCTTCAGGTTGCATCATATACAACTCTTCTTCCGGAAATCCATTCAGGAATGCAGTCTTTCCATCCATTTGCGAAATTTCGTAATCATAAAATGCGGCAATAGCTAACATGATTCGGATGGACTTAAGCATCACTACGGGTGAGAAGGTCTCATCGTAGTCAACTCCTTGAACTTGTCGAAAACCTTTCGCAACAAGTCGAGCTTTGTAGACAGTAATATTACCATCAGCGTTTGTCTTCTTCTTCAAGATCCATTCATTCTCGATGGCTTGCCGATCAAAGTCAACCAAAGTCCACACTTTGTTCTCATAGATGGATCCCATCTCAGATTTCATGGTTTCTAGCCATTTTGCGGAATCTGGGCTCATCATCTCTTCCTCATAGTTCGTAGGTTCGTAATGGTCTAGTAACATGGCCTCCAGAATAGGATTACCGTACCACTCTGGTGCGGATCTTAATCTTGTTGACCTACGAGGTTCGGTAGTAATTTGATCTGAAGTTTCATGATCATCATCATTAGCTTCCTCACTAATTGGTGTAGGTGTCACAGGAACCAGTTTCCGTGATGAACTACTTTCCAATAAGGGAGCAGGTATAGTTACCTCATCAAGTTCTACTTTCCTCCCACTCACTTCTTTCCATAGAAACTCCTTCTCTAGAAAGGATCCATTCTTAGCAACAAAAGTCTTGCCTTCTGATCTGTGCTAGAAGGTGTACCCAACTATTTCTTTTAGGTATCCTATGAAGGCACATTTCCCCAATTTGGGTTCGAGCTTATCGGGTTGAAGCTTTTTCACATAAGCGTCGCAACCCCAAACTTTAAGAAACGACAACTTTGGTTTCTTGCCAAACCATAGTTCATAAGGAGCCGTCTCAACGGATTTAGATGGTGCCCTATTTAACGTGAATGCAGCCGTCTCTAAAGCATAACCCCAAAATGATAGCGGTAAATCAGTAAGAGACATCATAGATCGCAACATATCTAGTAAAGTACGATTATGACGTTCCGACACACCATTACGCTGTGGTGTTCCGGGTGGCGTGAGTTGCGAAACTATTCCGCATTGTTTCAAATGAAGACTAAACTCATAACTCAAATATTCTCCTCCATGATCAGATTGTAGAAACTTTATTTTCTTTTTACGATGATTTTCCACTTCACTCTAAAATTCTTTGAACTTTTCAAATGTTTCAGACTTATGTTTCATCAAGTAGATATACCCATATCTGCTCAAATCATCTGTGAAGGTGAGAAAATAATGATATCCGCCACGAGCCTCAACATTCATCGGACCACATACATCAGTATGTATGATTTCCAACAAATCTGTTGCTCGCTCCATTCTTCCGGAGAACGGTGTTTTAGTCATCTTGCCCATGAGGCATGGTTCACAAGTACCAAGTGATTCCCAAAGTCCATCAGAATGGAGTTTCTTCATGTGCTTTACACCAATATGACCCAAACGACAGTGCCACAAATAAGTTGCACTATCATTATCAACTCTGCATCTTTTAGCTTCAATACTATGAATATGTGTATCTTCACTATCGAGATTCAAAAAGAATAGACCACTCTTTAAGGGTGCATGACCATAAAAGATATTACTCATATAAATAGAACAACCATTATTCTCCGATTTAAATGAATAATCGTCTCGCATTAAACAAGATCCAGATATAATGTTCATGCTCAAGCTGGCACCAAATAACAATTATTTAGGTCTAAAACTAATCCCGAAGGTAGATGTAGAGGTAGCGTGCCGACCGCGATCACATCGACTTTGGAACCATTTCCCACGCGCGTCATCTCCTCGTCCTTTGCTAATCTTCGCTTAATCCGTAGTCCCTATTCTGAGTTACAAATATTAGTAACAGAACCAGTATCAACTACCCAGGCACTACTGCAAGAATTAGTAAGGTACACATCAATAACATGTATATCACATATACCTTTGTTCACCTTGCCATCCTTCTTATCCGCCAAATACTTGGGGCAGTTCCGCTTCCCATGACCAGTCTGTTTGTAGAAGAAGCACTCAGTCTCAGGCTTAGGTCCAGACTTGGGTTTCTTCTCCTGAAAAGCAACTTGTTTGCTGTTCTTCTTGAAGTTCCCCTTCTTCTTCCCTTTGCACTTTTTTCTTGAAACTGGTGGTCTTGTTGAGCATCAACACTTGATGCTCCTTCTTGATTTCTACCTCCGCAGCCTTTAGCATTGCGAAGAGCTTAAGAATAGTCTTATCCATACCTTGCATGTTATAGTTCATCACGAAGCTCTTGTAGCTTGGTGGCAGTGATTGAAGAATTCTGTCAATAACACTATCATCCGGAAGATTAACTCCTAGTTGAATCAAGTGATTGTTATACCCAGACATTCTGAGTATATGCTCATTGACAGAACTATTCTCCTCCATCTTGCAGTTGTAGAACTTATTGGAGACTTCATATATCTCAATCCGGGCATTTGCTTGAAATATTAACTTCAACTGCTGGAACATCTTATATGCTCTATGATGTTCAAAACGTTGTTGAAGTCCCAGTTCTAAGCCGTAAAGCATGGCACAGTGAACTATCAAGTAGTCATCAGCTTTGCTCTGCCAGACGTTCATAACATCTGTTGTTGCTCCTGTAGCAGGTTTGGCCCCTAGCGGTGCTTCGAGGATGTAATTCTTCTGTCCAACAACGAGGATAATCCTCAAGTTACGAACACAGTCTGTGTAATTGCTACCATCATCTTTCAACTTTTCTTTCTCAAGGAACGCATTAAAATTCAATGGAACAACAGCACGGGCCATCTATATACAGCAACATAGACTTACAAAATACTCTCAGGTACTAAGTTCATGATAAATTAATGTTCAGTTAATCAAATTATTAAAGAACTCCCACTTAGATAGACATCCCTCTAATCATCTAAGCGATCACGTGATCCATATCAACTAAACCATGTCCGATCATCGATGGAGTAGTTTTCAATGGTGAATATCACTATGTTGATCATATCTTCTATATGATTCACGCTCGACCTTTCGGTCTCTAGTGTTCCGAGGCCTGATACGTCTCCAACGAATCTATAATTTTTTATTGTTCCATGCTATATTATGTTTTGTTTTGAAGGTTTAATGGGCTTTATTCTACACTTTTATATTATTTTTGGGACTAACCTATTAACCGGAGGCCCAGCCCAAATTGCTGTTTTTTTGCCTATTTCAGTGTTTCGCAGAAAAGGAATATCAAACGAAGTCCAAACAGAATGAAACCTTCGGGAACGTGATTTTCTCAACAAACGTGATCCAGGAGACTTGGAGTGGGTGTTAAGAAACAATCGAGGAGGCCACGAGGCAGGGGGCGCGCCTACCCCCTGGGCGCGCCCTCCTCCCTCGTGGGCCCCTCGTTGGTCCACTGACCTACTTCTTCCTCCTATATAAGTCCACGTACCCCGCAAACATCCAGGAGCACCACAAAAATGTAATTCCACCGCCGCAACCTTCTATACCCGAGAGATCCCATCTTAGGGCCTTTTCCAGATCTCCGCCGGAGGGGGCATTGATCACGGAGGGCCTCTACATCAACTCCATGGCCTCTCCGGTGATGTGTTAGTAGTTTACTTTAGACCTTCGGGTCCATACTAGTAGCTAGATGGCTTCTTCTCTCTCTTTAAATCTCAATACAAAGTTCTCCCCCTCTCTTGTGGAGATCTATTCGATGTAATCTTCTTTTGCGGTGTGTTTGTTGAGACCGATGAATTGTGGATTTATGATCAAGTTTATCTATGAACAATATTTGAATCTTCTCTGAATTCTTTTATGTATGATTGGTTATCTTTGCAAGTCTCTTCGAATTATCAGTTTGGTTTGGCCTACTAGATTGATCTTTCTTGCAATGGGAGAAGTGCTTAGCTCTGGGTTCAATCTTGCGTTGTCCTTTCCCAGTGATAGCAGGGGCAGCAAGGTACATATTGTATTGTTGCCATCGAGGATAAAAAGATGGGGTTTATATCATATTGCATGAGTTTATCCCTCTACATCATGCCATCTTACTTAAAGCATTACTCTGTTCTTATGAACTTAATACTCTAGATGCATGCTGGATAGCGGTCGATGTGGGGAGTAATAGTAGTAGATGCAGAATCGTTTCGGTCTACTTGTCATAGACGTGATGCCTATATACATGATCATACCTAGATATTCTCATAACTATGCTCAATTCTATCAATTGCTCGACAGTAATTCGTTTACCCACCGTAATACTTATGCTCTTGAGAGAAGCCACTAGTGAAACCTATGGCCCTCGGGTCTATCTTCCACCATATTAATCTTCCAACACTTAGCTATTTCTATTGCCATTTATTTTACTTTGCATCTTTATTTCTCTTTATCATAAAAATACCAAAAATATTATCTTATCATATCTATCAGATCTCACTCTCGTAAGTGACCTTGAAGGGATTGACAACCCCTTTATCGCGTTGGTTGCGAGGTTCTTATTTGTTTGTGTAGGTGCGTTGGACTTGAGCATGATCTCCTACTGGATTGATACCTTGGTTCTCAAAAACTAAGGGAAATACTTACGCTACTTTACTGCATCACCCTTTCCTCTTCAAGGGAAAACCAACGCAGTGCTCAAGAGGTAGCAAGGCCATATCTGCATATGCTAGGCTCATCAAGTTTAACCCGAGTGTTCTGCATGTGCAAAACTGGCTTGCACCCATTGTATGTGAACGTAGAGCTTATCACACTCGATCATCACGTGGTGTCTCAGCAGGACGAACTTTCGCAACGGTGCATACTCAGGGAGAACATTTGTACCTTGAAATTTAGTGAGAGATCATCTGATAATGCTACCGTCATTCTAAGCAAAATAAGATGCATAAAAGATAAACATCACATGCAATCAATATAAGTGATATGATATGGCCATCATCATCTTGTGCTTGTGATCTCCATCTCCAAAGCACCGTCATGGTCACCATCGTCACCGGCCCGACACCTTGATCTCCATCGTAGCATCGTTGTCGTCTCGCCAAATATTGCTTCTACGACTATCGCTACCGCTTAGTGATAAAGTGAAGCCAATACAGGGCGATTGCATTGCATACATCAAAGCGACAACCATATGGCTCCTGCCAGTTGCCAATAACTCGGTTACAAAACATGATCATCTCATACAATAAAATATAGCATCATGTCTTGACCATATCACATCACAACATGCCCTGCAAAAACAAGTTAGACGTCCTCTACTTTGTTGTTGCAAGTTTTACGTGGCTACTAAGGGCTGAGCAAGAACCGTTCTTACCTACGCATCAAAACCACAACGATAGTTTGTAAAGTTAGTGCTGTTTTAACCTTCTGAAAGACCGGGCGTAGCCACACTCGATTCAACTAAAGTTGGAGAAACTGACACCCGCCAGCCACCTGTGTGCGAAGCAAGTCGGTAGAACTAGTCTCGCATAATCGTACGCGTAATGTTGGTCCGGGCTGCTTCATCCAACAATACCGCCGAACCAAAGTGTGACATGCTGGTAAGAAATATGACTTGTATCGTCCACAACTCACTTGTGTTCTACTCATGCATATAACATCTACGCATAAACCTGGCTCGGATGCCACTGTTGGGGAATGTAGTAATTTCAAAAAAGTTCCTACGCACACACATGATCATGGTGATGAATAGCAACGAGAGGGGAGAGTGTGTCCACGTACCCTCATAGACCGAAAACGGAAGCGTTAGCACGACGCGGTTGATGTAGTTGTACGTCTTCACGATCCGACCGATCAAAGTACCGAACGCACGACACCTCCAAGTCCAGCACACGTTTAGCTCGATGATGTCCCATGAACTCCGATCCAGCAGAGCTTCACAGGAGAGTTCCGTCAGCACGACAGCGTGATGACGGTGATGATGATGCTACCGACGTAGGGCATCGCCTAAGCACCGCTACAATATGATCGAGGTGGATTATGGTGGAGGGGGTACCACACACGGCTGGGCGAGATCAACAGATCAACTTGTGTGTCTAGAGGGGCCACTGCCCCCGTATATAAAGGAGCAAGGGGGGAGGCCGGCCGGCCCCTGTAAGCGTAGGAGTAGAACTCCCCTCTTTCCTACTCCTACTAGGAGGGGGAAAGGAAGGGGGAGAGGGAGAAGGAAAGGGGGGGGGGTGCCACCCCCCTCTCCTAGTCCAATTTGGACCGGAGGGGGAGAGGCGCGTAGCCTTCCCTAGGCCAGCCCTCTCCACTAAGGCCCATAAGGCCCACTATTTCTCCGGGGGGGGGGGGGGTCCGGTAACCCTCCGGCACTCCGGTTTTCTCCGAAACCACCCAAAACACTTCCGGTTTCCGAATATAGTCGTTCAATATATCAATCTTTACGTCTCGACCATTTCGAGACTCCTCGTCATGTACGTGATCATATCCGGGACTCCAAACTACCTTCGGTACATCAAAACACAAAAACTCATAATACCGATCATCACCGAACTTTAAGCATGCAGACCCTACGGGTTCGAGAACTATGTAGACATGACCGAGACACGTCTCCGGTCAATAACCAATAGCGGAACCTAGATGCTCATATTGGCTCCCACATATTCTACGAAGATCTTTATCGGTCGAACCGCATAACAACATACGTTGTTCCCTTTGTCATCGGTATGTTACTTGCCCGAGATTCGATCGTCGGTATCTCAATACCTAGCTCAATCTCGTTACCGGCAAGTCTCTTTACTCATTCCATAATACATCATCTCGCAACCTACTCATTATTTACAATGCTTGCAAGGCTTATAGTGATGTGCATTATCGAGTGGGCCCAGGGATACCTCTCCGACAATCGGAGTGACAAATCCTAATCTTGATCTATGCCAACTCAACAAGTACCATCGGAGACACCTGTCGAGCACCTTTATAATCACCCAGTTACGTTGTGACGTTTGGTAGCACACAAAGTGTTCCTCCGGTAATCAGGAGGTGCATAACCTCATAGTCATAGGAACATGTATGAGTCATGAAGAAAGCAATATTAGTAAACTAAACGATCAAGTCCTAAGCTAACGGAATGGGTCAAGTCAATCTCATCATTCTCCTAATGATGTGATCCTGTTAATGAAATGAAAACTCATGTCTATGGTTAGGAAACGTAACCATCTTTGATTAATGAGCTACTCAAGTAGAGGCATACTAGTGACACTCTGTTTGTCTCTGTATTCACACATGTACTAAGTTTCTGGTTAATACAATTCTAGCATGAATAATAAACATTTATCATGATATGAGGAAATAAATAATAACATTATTATTGCCTCTAGGGCATATTTCCTTCATATAATGTCTTGCAACAAGATGGCATTGCATAATTCACATATATGGTAATTAGACACTAAACATGTGGCATTCGCACAAAGCATGTCTAAACTAAGCAAATGACATAGCAATGCAAGATACCATATGCACGATATGAGGAACATAACCCTGCCAAGTTAGAGCATGCACCTCGGGGGGGGGGGGGATAGGATTGGTCATCTGTCTCTGAATCCTCCTCCGAGGAGTTATGCGTAACCAGCAAGACATGCGCTTCGTCAGATAGCATTGTTCTCTCTGAAGACCTTATTTCCACTCCAGATTTTTCCATGACCGTGCCGAATGGCTGATGCATAGGAAGAGTAATTGAATGTACTAAAATTGTTGACAAATTTAACACGTAATAAAAAATGATGGCATGATATAATTCACATATAAGATGACTGGCTAACCAGGGCGGCATTGCAAAATTCACATATATGATGCCTGGCTAAACAAGATGGCATTGCATGATTCACATATATGATAAAGAAACTAAACAGATGGCATTCACACAAAGCATGTCTAAACTAAGCAGATGACATATTTGATGTATAAAGTAAGCAATGCAAGGCACCATATGCATGATATTACCAACATCAGCATGCCAAGTTCAATCGAAGACCTCAGGGGGTAAATAGGAGTGGTCTTCTCCTTTTGAATCCCCCTCAGAACAGTTATCTTACTCTTGATTACAATCTGAAATGGGTGGAGGCAACATCTGCATGAAATTTTATTGCCACGCAAGGCTCGTCTCTTTTGCTCTACTTGTTCAGTTCCATTGTGTACAATAACTGACATGCATAGGAATAAAACATAGTGAGATTATGTAAGGAGTGCATGCACAAATCCAGAGTGATGGTAGCAAACTGTGGAAAGAACCAAAACCAATGATAGCAGGCAGATAATAGCTTTAGTTAAAAAATACAGATAATGGCTCCTTTAATGTTTGTTTGCACCCAACATGAAACTCATAGTAGACACCCGAGATTAACCAGATAGTAGATAGATAGTACTGATTGCTGCCCCAATATGTACCCCACAACCATTTAAAAACTCAAGTTTCAGCATTAGTTTGGATCTGACTCAGAGTCTAATAGGTGAACACAACGATAAAGTAGCATGTCATCATATTAAGCCATGCATAACGTAAGCAGACATAGAAGAGTGCGACCTCTCTTGCGGACCCGTGTAGTCCTCAAGGTCATATGCTCAGTTGATGATGGTAATGTAGTTGTCGTGGCTGCCAGCGGCAGGGAAGAAGATCTGAGGTGGCGAAAGACAGTCTGGAGAGCGGATCCCTGCTATGGTGAACCCTTCCGTTGTTGGAGCAGCTGAGCTGGGGTGGAACACATCGCAGCAGGAGCCGAACAAACCACACAAGGTTTTCTTTGACACATATCTGTAATAGAAGTAATTGTGTAAGGGCTTGTTTGAATTTGAGCATTCTAACAATGCGGGGATAGGAAATAGACAGGGATAGGATAGGAATGCACGTGCAAAACAGAGAATTTAAAATCATAGGCTTTCTGCCAATCTGGGTGTTTGGTTCACAAGAATTGGAAGATCACATGATGCAAAGAAGCATGGTGAGATTAAGTCAAACCAAAAGAAAATGTACGGTTATAATGCTATTATGCTACTATCTCTTAGTCTTGTGCTTCATGAATAGGAATCTGAAAAGGAGGACAAGTGGAAATTCAAATTCCTATGGTTTTTCTTTCAAGGAGACACTAAAGTAACAAATCCTAAAGTTTTCCTTTGCTCCATTCCTCTGAACCAAATGCATGAATAGTAGTACCATAGGAAACTTTCCAATTCCTATGTTTTTCCTTTACTTTTCCTTCAAGCATTGGCGATTCTAGTAGGTAGGCTTGAGCAAGGGAAAGCCTACACTCAAAAAATGTTTTTGTGCTACTTCTACTACTTTGGACCTAGGCCACTGCCCTACTAGCTCAACTCCCAGGCCCATCGACAAATGGACAACTCAAACGCGTAGAGATAAATAATGATGGTGTTCAAGAGAGTGCATCATGGATAACTAAGTTGCCTGGTACCTCACTGCTTGTCATATAGTAGGATAAAATAATCGTAGTTCACGTTACTACGTGTGCTTCGTGGACAATATATATAACATGTAGAGTAAAAAAGAGATGCAACAAGTGTACAACCTCTTTGGCGGAGCCATGTCGATCTCAGCGTGATTAGGTTGGTCGGTGAGGATGCTCCGGCTGACTTGGTTGTCGGAGGAGGGGAAGAAGATCTTAGGCGTATGGAGATGGAGCCCGGGGGACTGCTCCGTTGTGATGGAGGGTTTCGTCGTTGGAGCAGCTCCGGTGAGTTGTAGGACGCCGAGGCTGAAGCAGGACAAGAGAGACAATGTTAACCTGAGTGGAATTCTAATAGC
This sequence comes from Triticum monococcum, assembly GCA_034509565.1. NCBI lineage: Eukaryota > Viridiplantae > Streptophyta > Magnoliopsida > Poales > Poaceae > Triticum > Triticum monococcum. The sequence continues at coordinate 580,419,000 of CM067847.1, forward strand.
ATCTCCAATAGACAACATAAAATACATAACCACAAAGTGCTAGATGTAAAATACATAAGCCGCTCATCTCCGAACTTAACTGTCGAAACTGGATTTAACTGTCGAAACTGAACTTAACTATCGAAACTGAATTTTGCTGTTGAAACTGAATTTTGCTATCGAAACTAAACGCACTAGTAGCAGAAAAGTAGTAGCAGCAGCGCGTGCGAGAGCTTGGGCAGCTGGTCATGTAGCAGTTCATCTTCAACCTCCATCCCCTCAGCTTCTAGCCACAACCGGCCAAACCTCCGCCCTGTGCGCCGCCCTGCCCACCCCGAAACCACTCCCCACCGCTGGTCCACCACCGCCCCGACCATCCCTCTCGGCCCCCCTGTGCCGATATTTTTCTCCGGCGATCCCCACGCCACCGCCGGCGACCACCGCCCCCACCCTGAACCCTAAGATAGATAGTGGGGTACCTCTCCGAGGAGCCCCCCTCCCCGCTACGGCTGGTTCTTCCTTAACTCCGACGAGCCCCCCACCCCCTGAAAATTGACTGACGCAAAAGTTGATGTAGTCGACTGAAGTGTAGCCAAATTGGAGCAGCATCGCAAGCAAGAGCAACAACAAGAGCAATAAAAAGAGCAGACCAGGCAGGGGACCGAGAGCAAGAGCAGAGCAGTAGTGCGAGCGAGAGCTAAAGCAGCAGCAGCTCCTACTGATGTGGGCGTCGCCGCCGAGGGAGCGACATTGTGGAGGAAGTGGCCGGCGACACCGCCATGGATGGAGCCGCGCCATGTCGGCTCAGGACTTAGCGCCGGTAGCACCGCGAGATCGAATCAAGAAGAAAATGCGGCGATGAGTGTACAACCTCTTTGCTGGCGCCGATTAGGCCTCAGCTTCATCCGAGGAAACGGTGATGATGCCGCTCTTTTGGTGGTGCAGGTGAAGACGATGGTATGGGAATGGAGGTGGCAAGAAAGACGAGAGGAACGTCGGGGCAGCTCCTTGGAGGTGGGGGACGGGGTGGCTGAACCGACGGGACGACGAGAACGACGACGGATCCTCATCTAGTACGGTGGATGAGGGACGTCAAGGTGTTGCTGTGGACGGCTGAGGGAGTCCAGGATTATGGGGTCCTCAGATGGCCGGGCTATGGGGCATGGGCCAAATTAATGGGCCGTGAAGATACAAGATCGAGGACCTTCCCCCGTGTCTGGATGGGACTCTCCTTGGCGTGGAAGGCAAGCTTAGCGCTCGGATATGAATATTCATTTCTCTGTAAACTGACTCTGTACAATCCTAGGCCCCTCCGGTGTCTATATAAACCGGAGGCTTTAGTACGTAGAGGCAATCATAACCATACAGGATAGACATCTAGGGTTTAGCCATTACGATCTCAAGGTAGATCAACTCTTGTAACCCCTAAACTCATCAAATTCAATCAAGCAGGACGTAGGGTTTTACCTCCATCAAGAGGGCCCGAACCTGGGTAAACATCGTGTCCCCTGCCTCCTATTATCTTCGATCCTTAGACGCACAGTTCGGGACCCCCTACCCAAGATATGTCGGTTTTAACACTGACATTGGTGCTTTCATTGAGAGTTCCTCCATGTTGTTGATAGAAGGATCGATGGGTCACCTCATCGTCAACAACAAAATTACCTCTGGAAGAGCCCTAGTTCCTAGGCAGACCCTCCAGATTGGCAACTTCACCATAGGCACCCGCCCGGCCATTAAGCCCAAGGCGGTCCCCCGGATCGCCGGAAATCATCTCCGCATCAACCCCGAAAGCGTTGGTATAGGATGGATCTGGCATATGTCTCATCTTTAAACGAACTGCTAGATCGCATCGCCGCCCTGGGGGGTCTTAACAGATTACGATCTGATTGGGCTTAAACCCAATCAGAGGGAAATCAGGTCTCCACCTATCACCCTCCTGGTGACTTTCGTGGAAGAACAAGTTGAGGATACCACTCCTCCTATGCTCAAAACAAACTATGTTCGGACCATCTGTCTTCCGAACATAGAATCAGGTGCTGAGTCTAAAAACCCCCAGGACACTCCAGATCCTGGGCCAATGACCTCAGAAACTTTCCAAAATCTGGATTCCACAATGGGTGAAGGTTCAGATTTAAACCCACCCACCCACCACAATCAATACTCTCCAAGCAATTCCGGTCCCCCGGACATATGCGATTTAATATATATATATATATACACACGACAACAACCTCAGGAAACAGTCCATCACTTTGGGCTAGATTCCTACTTGTTAAAAACAAGATCAAAGATTGCTGCGAAAAACGATACGATATCAATCTTTTGCCGCAATTGTACGGACGAGGGGATCCTCAATTCCCTCAATCGGCGCCACATACTGCACTTTGCAGATTTGGCACACATAGTACAGAAGTATTGCGCAATGAAAAGCGCCTGGAAAGCCCAGACAACTCGGTGGGAACCATCGGCCTTTAAGCCACCCACTGACCGGACAAAACAGATGCACCCTTATGGGGCACCTGATCATTACTTCCCAGAAAGAAAAATTAAGCCCTTACCGAGACACATAATTGTCCTTGAAGAATGGCTCGACAAGCCCTGTTAGATACATGCGATGCCGAATTCCAAACAAACTCATAGCCTTCGGGCATGTTGGATGCTCCGACAGGTGGCTAAAAGCGGGGAGGCTATTCTCACCAACACCACTCCAGCAAGGCATTCCCTCGAGGATAACGACCACAATGTACTTACGGTCTTCGAGACCTTTTCTTCAAACAACCGGCATAAAAGGATGCTCCGCGACCTCGCCGAAGTGAATCACGTAGCCGCAATAAATCCTTGGAATGATATGGCGATAACCTTCAACGCCAGTGACGAGCCAAGGGCCTGATCAGCCCGAGCACCAGTTGCTTTGGTTCTAAACCCAATTATAGACGGCTTTTGCCTCACTAAAGTGCTCATGGACGGCGGCAGCGGACTGAACCTCATCTACGAAGACACGCTCAATAAAATGCAAATGGACAGGAGTCGCATTGAGCAGAGTAATACAACCTTTCGAGGAATTATCTCCAGTCAGGAAGCAAGATGCTCAGGGAAAATTAAACTCGACGTGGTATTCGGCACACCAGAGAACTATAGGTCCGAAGAGATAATCTTCCCGGTGCCCCCTTTCAACAGCAGATATGATGTCCTGTAAGGGCGAGACACATTCACACGCTTTCAAGCCATACGTCATTACGGGTACATGAAGCTCAAAATGCCCGGGCCCAACGATGTTATCACTATCGCTCGTGATCCGGACATAGCACTCCACGCCGAAAACAAAACCGCATCCTTGGCCCTCGAGGCACTATCCGAAGCCCTGGCGGCCAAGGAGCTTACCGCTCTGCGTTCCATAGTGAATAGAGATGATGTAATTCTTGATAAAAGGCATAAATCCACTTCTTTTAAGCTAGCAGACGAGATAGTAAAATTTCAAGTTCACCCGACGGACCCCAAGAAAACAGCTTCCATTGGGGCACAACTAGATCCGACGGTTGACGCTGCATTGCACGCATTCTTGTGTGAGAATTGGGACATCTTCACCTGGCACCCCTCAAATATTCCAGGAATCCCACACGTGCTGGCCGAATATAGTCTCAATTTAATGAAGGGATACAAAATAGTCAAGCAAACGATGCAGCGATTTTGCGAACCCAAACGACAAGCTATGCGTGAGGAGCTAGCCAAGCTACTCGAGGCTGGGTTTATCAGAGAGATCAAACATCCGGACTGGCTAGCAAACCTGGTCATGGTGCCAAAGAAGGACAAATCCTGGTGCTTGTGTGTCGACTTCAAGGACCTTAATAAAGTGTGCCCTAAGGATCCCTTCCCACTACCTCGCATCGACTGGATTATTGATACAACCGCAGGACACGACTCACTGTGCTTCCTCGATGTATACTCCGGATACCATCAAATCAAAATGAAGGAATCCGACCAAGCCACAACAGCATTCATCACCCCATACGGGCCCTTCTTCAACACCATGCCCTTCGGGCTCAAAAACACCGGCGCTACATATCAACGCATGATTCAAACATGACTGGGAAAGCAAATCGGCAAGACAGATGAGGCATATGTAGATGATGTAGTCATCAAAACTAAGCATGTCGAATCATTGGTGGACGGCTTACGCCTTACATTTGACAACCTCCGAAGATATGACATACGGCTCAATCCGGAAAAGTGCGTTTTCGGCGTTCCCGCCGGAAAACTGCTTGGGTTCATTGTTTCCAATAGGGGAATCTAAGCAAACCCAGCCAAAATCCGACCTATCACAGTTGGCTACACCAACAGACCTCAAGCAGGTCCAAAAACTAGCCGGGTGCGTGGCACCTTTGAGCTGCTTTATCTCCAGATTAGGAGAAAAGGCACTGCCATTGTATCTCCTGCTCCGATGCACCGACCACTTTGCATGGACGGATGCTGCAACAACTGGATTGGAAGAAATAAAAGCTTTATGAGCAAGCAACCCAATGTTGGCCGCACCAAACGTCGACGAACCCATGTTGCTATACATATCTACAATGCACCAGGTGGTGAGTGCGGTGCTCGTCGTCGAACAACAGGAAGAGGGACATAAATTCCCACTTCAAAAACCCGTATACTATGTATCAACGGTCCTCACGCCATGAAAATCCGATACCCACATTATCAAAAGATAGCATATGCAGTCTTCATAGCATCCCGGAAGTTGCGGCACTACTTCCAAGAGTGCTCGATCACGGTGGCTTCCGAAGTACCACTTAATGATATCATAAACAACCGGGACGTCACCGGCCGGATTGCCAAATGGGCCATTGAGCTCTTAACGTTTGAAATAACATATAAGCCACGCCGAGCCATTAAATCTTAGGTATTGGCTGACTTCGTCGCCGAATGGACAGAGGCCGAACTCCCTAAAGAGTATGACACATATTTGATGACCCACAAGTGTAGGGGATCTATCATAGCCTTTTCGATAGGTAAGAGTGTCGAACCCAATGAGGAACAGAAGGAAATGATAAGCAATTTTCAGTAAGGTATTCTCTGCAAGCACTGAAATTATCGGTAACGGATAGTTTTGTGATAAGGTAATTTGTAACGAGTAGCAAGTAATAGAAGTAAATAAGGTGCGGCAAGATGGCCCAATCCTTTTTGTAGGAAAGGACAAGCCTGGACAAACTCATATATGAAGGAAAGCACTCCCGAGGACACATGGGAATTATCGTCAAGCTAGTTTTCATCACGTTCATATGATTCGCGTTCGGTACTTTGATATGTCGGTGGACCAGTGCTTGGGTACTGTCCTTACTTGGACAAGCATACCACTTATGATTAACCCCTATTGCAATCATCCGCAACTACAACAGAAGTATTAAGGTAAACCTAACCATAGCATGGAACATATGGATCCAAATCAGCCCCTTATGAAGCAACGCATAAACTAGGGTTTAAGCTTCTGTCACTCTAGCAACCCATCATCTACTTATTACTTCCCAATACCTCCCTCTAGGCCCAAACAATGGTGAAGTGTCATGTAGTCGATGTTCACATGACACCACTAGAGGGATGACAACATACATCTCATCAAAATATCGAACGAATACCAAATTCACATGACTACTTATAGCAAGTCTTCTCCCATGTCCTCAGGAACAAACGTAACTACTCACAAAGCATATTCATGTTCATAATCAGAGGGGTATTAATATGCATAATGGATCTGAACATATGATCTTCCACCAAGTAAACCAACTAGCATGAACTACAAAGAGTAATCAACACTACTAGCAACCCACAGGTACCAATCTGAGGTTTGGACACAAAGATTGGATACAAGAGATGGACTAGGGTTTGAGATGAGATGGTGCTGGTGAAGATGTTGACAGACCGATGAGAGGATCGTTGGTGATGATGATGGTGATGATTTCCCCCTCTTGGAGGGAAGTTTCCCCGGCAGAACAGCTCCACCGGAGCCCTAGATTGGTTCCGCCAAGGTTTCGCCTCGTGGCGGCGGAGTTTCATCCCGAAAGCTTGCTTATGATTTTTTCCTCGACGAAATACCCCATATAGCCAAAGATGGGCATCGGAGGGCCACCGGGGGCCCACGAGGCAGGGGGCACGCCTAGGGGGGTAGGGCGCGCCCCCACCCTCGTGGCCAGGGTGTGGGCCCCCTCTGGAACTTTCTGCGCTTAGTATTTTTTATTAATTCCAAAAATGACTTCTGTGAAGTTTTAGGACTTTTGGAGCTGTGCAGAATAGGTCTCTAATATTTGCTCCTTTTCTAGCCCAAAATTCCGGTTGCTGGCATCCCCCCTCTTCATGCAAACCTTGTAAAATAAGAGAGAATAAGCATATGTATTGTGACATAATGTGTAATAACAGCCCATAATGCAATAAATATCAATATAAAAGCCTGATGCAAAATGGGCGTATCAACTCCCCCAAGCTTAGACCTCGCTTGTCCTCAAGCGAAAGCCGAAATCGAAAAATATGTCCACATGTTTGGAGATAGAGGTGTCGATAAAATAAAATACGAACATGAGGGCATCATGATCATTCTTAGAACAGCAACATATATATATATATATATTGTCATATGATCTCTTATGCTAAATTAACAATTCAATCAAAATTTCAAGTATGAATCATAAACTTCATGGAGAACCAACAAACTCTAATTTCAGTCATTGAGGCAATTGCAATTTATCATAACATAGGAAAGAGTCAATATAAGAGCTTTTCAGCAAGTCCACATACTCAACCATCTTTTAGTCTTTCACAATTGCTAACACTCACGCAATATTTATGGGTATGAAGTTTTAATCGGACACAGAGAAAGATAGGGGCTTATAGTTTTGCCTCCCAACGTTTTACCTCAAGGGTAATGTCAACAATAATAGTTCATGAAAACTCACATCCAATTAGCTATATATATCATGATCTTTCCAACACATTGTTCTTGCCAAAGTATAGAATGTAAAAAGGAAAGGTGAATATCACCATGACTCTTTGCATGAAGTATAAGACAGGAATAAAAGATAGGCCCTTCGCAGAGGGAAGGAGAGGTTGTCTTGCGTTTTTATGGTTGGATGCATGAAATCTTAATGCAAAAGAACATCACTTTATATTGCCACTTGTGATATGAAACTTTATTATGCAGTCCGTCGCTTTTATTTCTTCCATATCACAAGATCGTATAAAGCTTATTTTGTCCACATTAATAAGTCATACATATTTAGAGAGCAATTCTTATTGCATGCACCGTTGACAACTTACTTGAAGGATCTTACTCAATCCATAGGTAGGTATGGTGGACTCTCATGGCAAAAACTGGGTTTAGGGATATTTGGAAGCACAAGTAGTATCTCTACTTGGTGTAAAGAAATTGGCTAGCATGAGAGGGAAAGGCAAGCTCAACATGTTGGATGATCCATGACAGTATAATTTATCTCAGATGTAAGAAAACATAACCCATTATGTTGTCTTCCTTTTCCAACGTCAACTCTTTAGCATATCATTCTTTAATGAGTGCTCACAATTATAAAAGATGTCCAAGATAGTATATTTATATGTGAAAACCTCTATTTCTTTATTACTTCCTATTAATTGCAATGATGACCAAAGCTATGTTTGTCAACTCTCAACATCTTTTATTCATCATGCTCTCTATATGTGAGCTCATTATTGTCCATAAGATCCATATGATATGTTTATTTCTTTTCATTTCTTCTCTTTTCTTTTATTCCCTCAAGATCATAGCAAAATAATGAAGCCCTTGACACAAAACTAATCTTTATTATATATAGCTCACGGACTCGATTACATAGAAGGATCATAAAGCTAAACTCACAACTAGATCATACTAAAACTTTATTCTACTAGATCAAGATATTATCAAAAGGATCAAACTAGGAAAAATGGTAAAGATAAAAGTGATGGTGATACGATACCTGGGCACTCCCCCAAGCTTGGCAGTTGCCAAGGGGAGTGCACATACCCATGTGTTCATATCTCCTTCTTCGGGGGTGAAGAAGATGATCGTTTTGTTGATGGTGTAGGCTTCTTCCTTAATTTGCGCTTGAGGACAGAGTTTTGATCCCACAGGTCATCGATCTCCTACTCCAGGCTTAGTATCCTTTTGCACAATTCCTGCTTGTTTTCCTACATGAGGCGAAAAGGGATAAACTCGATCTTAGGTTTCTTTGCTCTATCCGGGAGGCTTGACTTTTTGAACTCCACATGCATGTCCCCAGGTTGAGGTAGTGGGACTCCATCTTCATCTGAGCTCGTCTCCTCCTTTCCCTTAGGTTCATAGTCCTCTTCTTCTTTCGTAGTCCAACCAAAATGCTCCACATCCCCATAGACCTTAGGATCTGCAAGGTAATCAGCCACATAGCTTTCTCCTTCCGAATCCTGCGACGACATGTTGCTTAAATCTGCAACAGGACAGCTTGAAACAAAGACAGGAGATATTTGCGTGATACTGTGGTCAAAACCTTCAGGAGGATATATAATGAATTTTTACCGACTAAAAGAAGTATCGTGCAAGAAAACGGAGTCCGGAGAGTGCACGAGGTGCCCACGAGGCAGGGGGCGCGCCTAGGGGGGTAGGGCGCGCCCTCCACCGTCGTGGAAGACTTGTGTCCTTTCCAGTCTGCTTCTTATTTTCCTATTTTCTTAAATATTGCAAAACAGATAAAAATTTCCATTAGAACTATTTTGGAGTCGGTTTACTTACCGTACCACGTACCTATTCCTTTTCGGAGTCTGAAACATTCCGGAAAGTGTCCCTCATGTATTCCTTCAGGGTTACGGTTTCAATAACATTAGTTTCAGCATTTATGGGATTACCTGAGATATAATGTTTGATTATTTGACCGTTCACCACCTTCGGATTTGTGCCTTCGAAGTTATTGATTTTTATGGCATCGGAACAATAGACCTCCTCGATGACGTAAGGGCTTTCGCATTTAGAGAGGAGTTTGCCTGCAAAAAATCTTAAACGAGAGTTGTATAACAGTACATAGTCACCTACATTAAACTCACGTTTTTGTGTCCTTTTATCATGCCATCTTTTAACTTTTTCTTTAAACAGCTTGGCATTTTCATAAGCATGTGTTCTCCATTCATCTAGTGAGCTAATGTCAAATAACCTCTTCTCACTGGCAAGTTTAAAGTCATAGTTGAGCTCTTTAATAGCCCAATTTGCCTTATGTTCTAATTCGAGAGGTAAGTGACTTGCTTTTCCATAAACCATTTTATACAGAGATATGCCCATAGGATTTTTATATGCAGTTCTATAAGCCCATAATGCATCATCAAGTTTCTTGGATCAGTTCTTTCTAGATCTATTAACAGTCTTTTGCAAAATTAATTTGAGCTCTCTGTTACTCAATTCTACTTGACCACTAGACTGTGGGTGATATGGAGATGCAATTCTATGATTAACATCATGCAATTCTACTTGACCACTAGGCACCATGAATAAAATGTGAACCACCATCAGTCATTAAGTATCTAGGGACTCCAAACCTTGGAAAAATAACTTCCTTAAGCATCTTAATAGAGGTGTTGTGATCATCACTACTAGTTGGAATAGCTTCTACCCACTTAGTAACGTAATCAACATCAACTAAAATATGTGTGTATCCATTAGAGGAAGGAAAAGGTCCCATATAGTCAAAGCCCCAAACATCAAATGGTTCAATAACAAGTGCATAATTCATAGGCATTTCTTGACGTCTAGTAATATTACCAATTCTTTGACATTCATCACAAGATAAGACAAACTTACGGGCATCCTTGAAGAGAGTAGGCCAATAAAAACCGGATTGCAATACCTTATGTGCAGTTCTATCTCCAACATGGTGTACTCCATAAGCTTCAGAGTGATACATGCGTAGGATCTGTTCCTGTTCATGCTCAGGTACACAACGTATAATAACACAATCTACTCCTTCTTTATAAAGGTGTGGGTCATCCCAGAAGTAATGTCTTAAATCATAGAAAAACTTTTTGTTTTGCTGGTATGTGAAACTAGGTGGTATAAATTTAGCAAGAATGTAATTGGCATAATCAGCATACCATGGAGCAGTACGAGAAGCATTTATGACATCTAATTGTTCATCAGGGTACCTATCATCAATAGGTAGTGGGTCATCAAGAACATTCTCTAACCTACACAAGTTGTCTGCAACGGGATTCTCAGCTCCCTTTCTATCAATAATATGCAAATCAAATTCTTGTAGCAGGAGAACACATCTAATAAGTCTAGGTTTAGCATCTTTCTTTTCCATAAGATATTTAATAGCAGCATGATCAGTGTGAATAGTTACTATAGAATCAACAATATAAGGTCTGAACTTATCACAAGAAAATACAACTGCTAAGAATTCCTTTCCAGTAGTAGCATAATTTCTCTGGGCATTGTCTAGGGTTTTACTAGCATATTGGATAACATTTAATTTCTTATCAACTCTTTGTCCTAGAACAACACCTACAGAATAATCACTAGCATCACACATAATTTCAAAAGGTAAATTCCAATTAGGTGGCTGAACAATAGGTGCAGAAATCAAGGCTTTCTTAAGTATTTCAAATGCTTCTACACAATCATCATCAAAGACAAAAGGAATATCTTTTTGTAATAGGTTAGTCAGAGGCCGGGAAATTTTTGAGAAGTCCTTAATGAACCTCCTATAAAAATCGGCATGACCAAGGAAGCTTCTTATACCTTTGATGTCCTTGGGACACGGCATCTTTTCAATAGTATCAACTTTAGCTTTGTCAACTTCAATACCTCTTTCAGAAATTTTATGCCCCAAGACAATACCTTCATTAACCATAAAGTGGCACTTCTCCCAATTCAAGACAAGGTTAGTTTCTTCACATCTCTACAAAACTCGATCAAGGTTGCTCAAGCAATCATCAAAAGAGGATCCATAAACAGAGAAATCATCCATGAAAACTTCACAAATCTTTTCACAAAAGTCAGAGAATATAGCCATCATGCATCTTTGAAAGGTAGCATGTGCATTACATAAACCAAAAGGCATACATCTATAATCAAAGGTACCGAAAGGGCAAGTAAAAGTAGTCTTTTATTGATCATCAGCTGACGTAGGTATTTGAGAGAAACCAGATTAACCATCTAGAAAGCAAAAATGTGTATGTTTGGATAAGCTTTCTAGCATTTGATCAATGAAAGGCAAAGGGTAATGATATTTTTTAGTAGCTTTATTTAATTTGTGGAAATCATTTACCATCCTATAACCTATAATAATTCTTTGCGGAATCAATAAATCTTTATCGGTAGGAACGACAATAATACCGCCCTTCTTAGGGACACAATGGACTGGGCTTACCCACTGACTATCAGCAACAGGATAAATTATACCTACTTCAAGGAGCTTTAATATTTCCTTTCTTACCACTTCTTTCATCTTAGGATTTAGCCGTCGTTGGTGATCAATAACTGGTTTGGCATCTTTCTCCAAATTTTTTTTGTGTTGACATAGAGTGGGACTAATGCCCTTTAGATCATCAAGATTATATCCAATAGCAACACGGTGCTTCTTTAGAGTTTTTAATAATCTATCTTCTTCATGCTCTGAAAGGTTGGCACTAATAATAACAGGATATATCCTCTTTTCATCAAGATAAGCATATTTAAGAGTATCAGGGAATGGTTTAAGCTCAAACACGGGATCACCCTTGGGTGGAGGAGGATCCCCTAGGATTTCAACATGCAAGTTGTGTTTCAGAATAGGTCCCTTTTTAAAGAATACTTCATCTATTTCCCTTCTTTCATTCATAAACATATCGTTTTCATGGTCCAGAAAATATTGTTCTAAAGGATCAGTAGGAGGCACGAAAATAGAAGCAAGACCAATAATTTCATCTTTACTAGGCAATTCTTTATCACGGGGTTGTCTATGAAATTTAGCAAAATCAAAATCATGAGACATATCCCCTAAACCAATAGAAACAATATCCTTATTCTAGTCTATCTTAGCATTAACAGTATTCAAGAAGGGTCTACCAAATATAATGGGACAAAAGCTATCTTGTGGGGAACCAAGAACAAGAAAATCAGCAGGATATTTAACCTTCCCACACAAGACTTCAACATCTCTAACAATCCCAATCGGTGAGATAGTCCCAATCGGTGAGATAGTATCTCTGTTGGCAAGTTTAATGGTAACATCGATATCTTCTATCTCAGTAGGTGCCATATCATGCATAATTTCTTCGTATAAGGAATGAGGTATTGCACTTGCACTAGCACCCATATCACATAAGCCATGATAACAATGATCTCCTATTTTAACAGAAATAACAGGCATGCCTACAACAGGCCTATGTTTATTTTTAGCATCAGGTCTAGCAATTCTAGTAGCTTCATTGCAGAAGTAAATAACTTGCCCATCAATATTATCGGCCAAGAGATCTTTAACCATAGCAATTTTAGGTTCAACTTTAACTTGCTCAGGGGGTTTGTGTGTCCTAATATTACTTTTGTTGACTATAGTTTTTTGACCTAGATTTTGTTGACTACAGTTGAAGCTTTAGCACGATCCTTTATTCTAACAGGGAAAGGTGGTTTCTCAATATAAGTAGTAGGAACAATAGGATCATTATAAGTGATAGTATTTTCTTCAACTTTAATAGGTGCAACTACTTTTACTTCAATGGGAGGATTATATTTAAACCACTTCTCCTTAGGGAGATCAATATGAGTAGCAAAGGATTCACAGAAAGAAGCTACTATCTCAGAGTCAAGTCCATATTCAGTGCTAAATTCACAGAAAGAATCGGTATCCATAAAAGATTTAACACAATCAAACTTAGGTGTTATACCTGAATCCTAACCTTCGTCGAGGTCCCAATCTTCAGAGTTGCGTTTAATTCTTTCCAATAAATCCCATTTGAATTCAATAGTCTTCATCATAAAAGATCTAGTACAAGAAGTATCGAGCATGGAGAGATTATTGAGAGAAAGCCGAGCATAATTTTTTTGAATAATCATTTCTTTTGAGAGCTCATGATTGGGGCATGAATATAACAATGACTTAAGCCTCCCCCAAGCTTGAGCGATGCTTTCTCCTTCGCAAGGCCAGAAATTATATATATATATATATATGTATATAGGATAAAACTTCTGATGAAATTCCAATTTCAATCGCTTGTAGTCCCATGATCCCATATCATCACATAGCCTATACCATGTCAATGCCTCTCCCTTCAAATATAAAGGGAAGACCTTCTTTTTGATAACATCATCGAGCATACCTGCAAGCTTAACTAATCCACAAACTTCATCCACATTGATTAAGTGTAAATCGGGATGCAATGTTCCATCTCCTGCAAAAGGATTAGCAAGCAGTTTCTCTATCATACCCGAAGGAATTTCAAAATAAACATTTTCAGTAGGTTCAGTAGGATGAGGAGCAAGTCTTTGCTCTACTGGTCAGGGTGAAGATACCCTGAACAAGCCCCTCAAAGGATTATGTTCCTTAGTAACAAGTGACAGTAAATTTCAGCACACTATATAAATTTTTCCTTACCAAATTCCACCTACCAAAGGCGCTTCGCTCCCCGGCAACGGCGCCAGAAAAGAGTCTTGATGACCCACAAGTGTAGGGGATCTATGGTAGCCTTTTCGATAAGTAAGAGTGTCGAACCCAACGAGGGGCAGAAGGAAATGATAAGCAGTTTTCAGTAAGGTATTCTCTGCAAGCACTAAAAATATCGGTAACAAATAGTTTTATGATAAGGTAATTTGTAACGAGTAGCAAGTAATAAAAGTAAATAAGGTGCAGCAAGATGCCCAATCCGTTTTGTAGCAAAGAACAAGCCTAAAAAACCCTTATATGAATGAAAGAGCTCCCGAGGACACATGGGAAATATTGATAACCCACAAGTATAGGGGATCGCAATAGTTTTCGAGGGTAGAGTATCCAGCCCAAATTTATTGATTCGACACAAGGGGAGCCAAAGAATATTCTGAAGTATTAGCAGCTGAGTTGTCAATTCAACCACACCTAGAAACTTAATATCTGCAACAAGGTATTTAGTAGCAAAGTAATATGACAGTAGTGGTAACAGTGGCAAAAAGGTAACGGTAGCAAAAGTAATATTTTGGGGTTTTATAGTGATGATAGCAGTAGCAAAGGAAAAATAAATAAGCGAAGAACAATATATGAAAATCTCATAGGCATTGGATTGGTGATGGAGAATTATGCCGGATGCGATCGATCATGTAACAATCATAACCTAGGGTGACACAGAACTAGATCCAGTTCATCAATTTAATGTAGGCATGTATTCCGAATATAGTCATATGTGCTTATGGAAAAGAACTTGCATGACATCTTTTGTTCTACCCTCCCGTGGCAGCGGGGTCCTAGTGGAAACTAAGGGATATTAAGGCCTCCTTTTAACAGAGTACAGGACCAAAGCATTAACACATAGTGAATACATGAACTCCTCAAACTACGGTCATCACCCTTAAGTATCCCGATTATTGTCACTTCGGGGTTAATGGATCATAACACATAATAGGTGACTATAGACTTGCAAGATAGGATCAAGAACTCTCATATATTGATGAAAACATAATAGGTTCAGATCTGAAATCATGGCACTCGAGCCCTAGTGACAAGCATTAAGCATAGCAAAGTCGTAGCAACATCAATCTCGGAACATAGTGGATACTAGGGATCAAACCCTAACAAAACTAACTTGATTACATGATAAATCTCATCCAACCCATCACCGTCCAGCAAGCCTACGATCGAATTACTCACGCACGGCGGTGAGCATCATGAAATTGGTGATGGAGGAAGGTTGATGATGACGATGGAGACGGATTCCCCTCTCCGGAGCCCGGAAAGGACTCCAGATCAGCCCTCCCGAGAAAGTTTAGGGCTTGGCGGCGGCTCCATATTGTAAAACGTGAAGAATCCCTCTCTCTGATTTTGTTCTCCCCGAAAGTGAATATATGGAGTCAAGGTTGAGGTCGGTGGAGCGTCAGGGGGCCCATGTGGCAGGGGGCGCGGCCAGGGGGTAGGGCGCGCCCCCACCCTCGTGGACAGGGTGTGGCTCCCCTGATGTCGATCTTCCTTCCAGTATTTTTTATATATTCCAAAATAATTCTCCGTTGATTTTCAGGTCATTCCGAGAACTTTTATTTCTGCACAAAAAAAACACCATGGCAATTCTGCTGAAAACATCGTTAGTCCGGGTTAGTTCCATTCAAATCATGCAAGTTAGAGTCCAAAACAAGGGCAAAGTGTTTGGAAAAGTAGATACAACGGAGACGTATCAACTCCCCCAAGCTTAAACCTTTGCTTGTCCTCAAGAAATTCAGTTGATAAACTGAAAGTGATAAAGAAAAACTTTTACAAACTCTGTTTGCTCTTGTTGTCGTAAATATGTAAAACTAGCATTCAGGTTTTCAGCAAAGATTATGAACTAACCATATTCACAATAACATTTAGGTCTCATGTTTATTCATATCAACGGCATAATCAACTTGCGAGCAATAATAATAAATCTCGGATGACAACACTTTCTCAAAACGATCATAATATGATACAATAAGATGGTATCTCGCTAGCCCTTTCTGAGACCGCAAAACATAAATGCAGAGCACCTTTAGAGATCAAGGACTGACTAGACATTGTAATTCATGGTAAAAGAGATCCAGTCAAGTCATACTCAATGTAAACTAATAGTAATGGATGCAAATGACAGCGGTGCTCTCCAACTGGTGCTTTTTAATAAGAGGATGATGACTCAACATAAAAGTAAATAGATAGGCCCTTCGCAGAGGGAAGCAAGGATTTGTAGAGGTGCCAGAGCTCGGTTTTGAAATAGATATGAATAATATTTTGAGCGGTATACTTTCATTGTCAACATAACAACCGAGAGATCTCGATATCTTCCATGCTACACACATTATAGGCGGTTCCCAAACAGAATGGTAAAGTTTATACTCCCCCTCCACCAAAAAGCATCAATCCATGGCTTGCTCGAAACAACGAGTGCCTCCAACTAGCAAGAGTCCCGGGGGAGTTTTGTTTGCAGTTATTTTGATTCGATTTGCATAAAGCATGGGACTGGGCATCCCGGTGACCAACCATTTTCTCGTGAGTGAGGAGCGGAGTCCACTCCTCTTGAGAATAACCCGCCTAGCATGGAAGATACAGACATCCATAGTTGATACATGAGTTGTTCAAGCATACAAAACAGAATGTTTATTTGAAGGTTTAGAGTTTGGCACATACAAATTTACTTGGAACGGCAGGTAGATACCGTGTATAGGTAGGTATGGTGGACTCATATGGAACAACTTTGGGGTTTATGGAATTGGATGCACAAGTAGTATTCCTGCTTAGTACAAGTGAAGGCTAGAAAAAGACTGGGAACCGACCAGCTAGAGAGCGACAACAGTCATGAACATGCATTAAAATTAATCAACACCGAATGCAAGCATGAGTAGGATATAATGCACCATGAACATAAATATCGTAGAGGCTATGTTGATTTTGTTTCAACTACATGCGTGAACATGTGCCAAGTCAAGCCACTCGAATCATTCAAAAGAGGATACCACCCTATCATACCACATCACAACCATTTTAATAGCATGTTGGCACGCAAGGTAAACCATTATAAGCTCCTAGCTAATTAAGCATGGCATAAAAACTATAATCTCTAATTGTCATTGAAAACATGTTTATTCATAATAGGTTGAATCGGGAACGATGAACTAATCATATTTACAAAAACCAGAGAGGTCGAGTTCATACCAGCTTTTCTCATCTCAATAAGTTCATCATATAATCATCATTATTGCCTTTCACTTGCACGACCGAATAGTGTGGATAATAATAATAGTGCACGTGCATTGGACTAAGCTGGAATCTGCAAGCATTCAATTCAAGAGAGAAGACAAGGTAATATGGGACTCTTTGTTAGATCAACAATAATGCATATAAGAGCCACTCAACATTTTCATTATGGTCTTCTCTTCTCGATCCCCAAAGGAAAGAAAATAAATAAAACTATTTACACGAGAAAGCTCCCAACAAGCAAAAGAAGAATGAGATATATTTTGGGGTTTTCTTTTTAATTATTACTACTACAGGCATAGAAAGTAAACTAACTAAAAGCTACGACTAATTTTTTTTGTTTTTCTTAAGGTTTATTACACACACAAGAAGAAAGCATAAAAAGGGAAATAAACTGGCATGGATATTACAATGAAAAAGTATGAGGACCGACAACTAGCATGAGTGTATGAGCATAAATGTAATGTCGGTGAGAAATACGTACTCCCCCAAGCTTAGGCTTTTGGCCTAAGTTGGTCTATGGCCACGGCTGGCCTGGCAGATATCCAAAGTTATAGTTGGGGCCGTACTGAGAAGGATCCCCCTGGTGCCACTGGTTGGCGAGCTCTTCCGGATTCCACTAATAAATAGACTACTGGTGAGGATCAAATTGTGGTTCCGGCTCTGGCTCTGTAGCTGGTGTGGGATTTCGGTAGGCGTGAATGGCCTCCGGTGGAACAAGGTACTTGCATAAAGATAAGTCAAACAAGGAAGGAGCAGGCAAAGTAATAGTCTCAGGGTGATTTTTATCAAATATCATCTTGTACTTAAGCATCTTTTCCTTATTCTTAATGATAAAATCCTGTGCTACCATACTCTTATAGTCTAGAAAAACAAGAGGCAACAACTTCTCTTCCTTCTCGTAATTCCTAATAGGTATGTTAAAATGTGCAGCGAGGCGCGAGGCAAAGATACCTCCCAAGATGGGGCCCTTAGTATGGTTAAGATTTAACCGCTTTGCAACAATAGCGCCCATACTAAATGTGTCATCACGGAACACGGCATGGCACAAAATAACAATATCATGGGCACTAAGGTTGCCACAGTTTCCGCGACCAATTAAGCATCTACTAGCAAATATTGCGAGACAACGTAAAACAGGAAATTGTATGCTAGTAATTCTTGCATCGGAAACTTTCCTCGTTTCCCTTACAACAATTGTATCAATAAACCCTTCCACATTGTCACGATGTGGTTCCTCTACACTTCCCTCAAAAGGGATCAAACAAACCCGACAAAAATCACGAAGTGACATCTAGCTATGCTCATCATGTAAATAAAATTCCACCGTAGGTGGTGAGCTCCTAGCATGGAAATGAAAGTTTTGCACAAAGATATTGGTGAGTAAGAGGTACTGTTCGCGTTGGTTGTGGAAGAAGGCGGTGAGGCCTGCATTCTCAGCCAATTCATAGAAATCATCATAAATCCCGGCTGCTCTCAAGAAATTATCACAAGGCCATTCACATGGCCGAACCTCCGTGGTGCGAGGGAGATTATACTTGGGCTTCTTGTTCTCTTCACTTTCTTTATCCTTTGAGCTTCGGCTCGATGAGCCCCTCAAAAATCTCTTCATCTTTTTCTGAAATTTTTAGCAACTCAAAATAAAAGTGAACCAAACTCAACAAAATTGATAGCAACTACTCCTACAAGTGCCTAGAGGCAATATCATGCATTAAAACTACTTTTGACCATATAAATTTGACATGCAAGCTCAAGAACAGGGTCACCTAAGCAGCAAAATGTTGTAATGAATAAAGCACTAGAACAAAACTAATTGGACCATTGGAGGAGTCACATACCAAAGAACAATCCCCCAAAGCAGTTTTGTGAGAGGAGCTTTGAGCAAGGAGATCGAAAATGGTAGCAAGATGAGCTTGGACTCGGGTTTGATCTGGCTAGTGATTTTTTGCGAGGAAGAAGGAGTGTGTGGTAGCTGGAATAAGTGGAGGGGAGCCACCATGGGCCCACGAGGTAGGGGGCGCGCCCAGGGGGGTGGGCGCGCCCTGGACCCTCGTGGCCAGGTGCTTGCTCCCCCTGCTGTGTTCTCAGTGCCAGATATTCTCAAATATTCTAGAAAAAAACATATTTAATTTTCTATGCATTTGGAGAACTTTTATTTTCGGGGCATTTTTTATTGCATGGATAATCCAGAAAACAGACAGAAAAATACTATTTTGCTTTATTTAATCTAAATAACAGAAAGTAAAAAGAGGTTACAAAGAGTTGTATTTTCTAACTTCATCCATCTCATGCTCATCAAAAGGAATCCACTAACAAGGTTGATCAAGTCTTGTTAACAAACTCATTTCGAATAACATGAAACCGGAGAATTTTCGAATAACACTAGGTTACCTCAACGGGGATATGCATGTCCCCAACAATAAGAATATCATATTTCTTGTTGATAGTAGGAAGAGGAAATTCAAAACCTCCAATAGTAATTGTTGAAATTTTTCCAATAGAATCGATACTGTGGACTTGAGGTTGTTTCCTCGAAAAGTGTACCATATGCTCATTACCATTAACATGAAAAGTGGCATTGCCTTTGGTGCAATCAATAACAGCCCATGCAGTATTCAAAAAGGGTCTTCCAAGAATAATAGACTACTATCATCCTCGGGAATATCAAGAATAACAAAGTCCGTTAAAATAGTAACGTTTGCAACCACAACAGGCACATCCTCACAAATACCGACAGGTATAGCAGTTGATTTATCAGCCATTTGCAAAGATATTTCAGTAGGTGTCAACTTATTCAAATCAAGTCTACGATATAAAGAGAGAGGCACAACACTAACACCGGCTCCAAGATCACATAAAGCAGTTTTAACATAATTCCTTTTAATGGAGCATGGTATAGTTGGTACTCCGGGATCTCCAAGTTTCTTTGGTATTCCACCCTTAAAAGAGTAATTAGAAAGCATGGTGGAAATTTCAGCTTCCGGTATCTTTCTCTTATTAGTAACAATATCTTTCATATATTTAGCATAAGGATTCATTTTAAGCATGTCAGTCAAACGGATACGCAAAAAGATAGGTCTAGTCATTTCAGCAAAGCGCTCAATTTCCTCACCATCCTTTTTCTTAGATGGTTTAGGAGGAAAGGGCATGGGTTTCTGAACCCATGGTTCTCTTTCTTTACCTTGCTTCCTAGCAACAAAGTCTCTCTTATCATAACATTGTTTCTTCGATTGTGGGTTATCAAGATCAACAGCAAGTTCAATTTCTACATCATTATCATTTCTAGGTTGAGCATCATCATGAACATCATCATTAACATTATCACTAGGTTCATGTTCATTACCAGATTGTGTTTCAGTATCATAAATAGAAATATCATTGGGATTCTCAGGTGTGTCTACAACAGGTTCACTAGAAGCATGCAAAGTCCTATCATTTTTATTTTTCTTCCTTTTACAGGGACTAGGTGCATCAGTATTAGCTCTATGAGAATCTTGCTCAATTCTCTTAGGATGGCCCTCAGGATACAAAGGTTCCTGAGTCACTTTACCTCCTCTAGTTGCAACTCTAACATCAAAGTCATTAGTTTTACTATTCAATTCAGTGAGCAAATCATTCTGAGCTTTAAGTACTTGTTCTACTTGAGTGGTAATCATAGAAGCATGTTTACTAATAAGTTTAAGTTCACCTTTAACACTAGCCATATAATCACTTAAGTGTCCAATCATATAAGCATTATGTTTCAATTGTCTACCAACATAAGCATTAAAATCTTCTTGCTTAACCATAAAGTTATCAAATTCATCCAAACATTGGCTAGCAAACTTATCAGGAGGGATTTCAACTTTATGATATCTATAGAGAGGATTTACCTTTACTACCTGTGTCGGGTTATCGAGACCATGTGTTTCTTCAATAGGTGATGAATTAAGACCATCTATTTCTTCAACAGGAGGTAAATTCTTAACATCTTCAGCTTTTATACCTTTTTCTTTCATAGATTTCTTTGCCTCTTGCATATCTTCAGGACTGAGAAATAGAATACCCCTTTTCTTAGGAGTTGGCTTAGGAGTTGGTTCAGGAAGTGTCCAATTATTTTCATTGGTCAACATATTATTCAATAGAATTTCAGCCTGATCAATAGTTCTTTCCCTGAAAACACAACCAACACAACTATCCAGGTAATCTCTAGAAGCATCGGTTAGTCCATTATAAAAGATATCAAGTATTTCATTTTTCTTGAGAGGACGATCAGGAAAAGCATTAAGTAATTGGAGAAGCCTCCCCAAGCTTGTGGGAGACTCTCTTCTTCAGTTTACACAAAATTATATATTTCCCTTAAAGCAGCTTGTTTCTTATGAGCGGGGAAATATTTAGCAGAGAATTAATAAATCATATCCTGGGGACTACGCACACAATCAGGACCAAGAGAATTAAACCATATCTTAGCATCACCCTTTAATGAGAACATAAATAACTTAAGGATATAATAATAGCGAGTTTTCTCATAATTAGTGAATAGGGTAGCTATATCATTTAGTTTAGTAAGATGTGTGTAACGCCCTCGATGCGGCTATGTCTCCCACGTGTCGAGGCACGACTTAGAGACATAGGCGCATTGAAAGCAATGTCGCAAGTCGGGAATCATTACACAACCCATGTACATATATAATATAAAGGGGAATAATATCATAGTTGGCTTACACTCGCCACGTCACATCAAAGTACATAAATAACATCCATCATACAATCACTCATGGCCCGACTACGGCGCCAAAATAGAAAAGACCCCCAACAAGCGACTAGACCCTGAATCTAACCCCGAATAGGCATCCCTACTGATCATTAGGAAACGACACATAGTAACGCTGAGAGTCCTCGTCGTACTCCCACTTCAGCTCGAGCGCGCCATCAGGAGAGGTATCATCGGTCCCTGCATCTGGTGTAATAGTAATCTATGAGCCACAAAGGACTCAGCAATCTCGCACCCTCGCGATCAAGACTATTTAAGCTTAATAGGTAGGAAAGGGGTAATGTAAAGAGGAGCTGCAGCAAGCGACTAGCATATATGGTGGCTACCTTATTCGCAAAAGAGAGCGAGAAGAGGAGGCAAAGCACGAGCGGAAACTATATAGAGCAGCCTACGCAAACATAACTCCAACGCCGTGTACACTTCCCGGACTCCGCCGAGAAGAGGCCATCACGGCAACACACTCAGTGGATTCATTTTAATTATTTAAGGTTCAAGTTATCTACAACCGGACATTATCAAATTCCCATCTGCCCATAACCGCGGGCACGGCTTTCGAAAGATCAATCCCTGCAGGGGGTCCCAACTTAGCCCATAACAAGCTCTCACGGTCAACGAAGGAATAGACCTCCACCCAGGACCCACCGATCAGACTCGGTATCCCGGTACAACAAGATGATTCGGCAGGTCAAAACTAGTCCAGCAACACCGCCCGAATGTGCCGACAAATCCCGATAGGAGCTGCACATATCTCTTTCTCAGGGCACACTCAGATTGTCTAAACTTCCGGTAGGCCAGCCCAGAGTTGCCCCTGGTGGCCACCGGCGGCTGACGTTCCGGACCAACACGCAGAGGAGCACTGGCCCGTGGGGGGGCTAAAATAAAGATGACCCTCGAGCTCCGGAAACCCAAGGGAAAAAGGGGTAGGTGGCAAATGGTAAAACCAATGTTGGGCATTGCTGGAAAAGCTTTAATCAAGGCGAACTATCAAGGGGTTCCCATTATAGCCCAACCGCGTAAGGGACGCAACAATCCGGGAACATAACACCGATATGACGGAAACTAGGGCGGCAAGAGTGGAACAAAACACTAGGCGAGAGGCCGAGCCTTCCACCCTTTACCAAGTATATAGAGGAATAAAGATAACATAGCCATATAATGATATCCCAACAAGTAAATAAGTGTTCCAACAAGGAACGGCTCCAATCTTCACCTGCAACTAACAACGCTATAAGAAGGGGCTTGAGCAAAGCGGTAACATAGCCAATCAATGGTTTGCTAGGACAAAGGTGGGTTAGAGGCTCAATCATGGCAATTGGGAGGCTGACAAGCAAGTGTAGGCATCGTAGCATTGGCAAAGCAAAAGAGCGAGCAAACTAGCATAGTAAAGATAGTAGTGATTTCAAGGGTGTGATCATCTTGCCTACACAGTTGTCAGAATTGACTGGATCCTCAAAAGCAAACTCAACGGGCTCCTCGTTAGCGAACTCGTCTCCCGGCTCTACCCAACAACACAAAAAAGCAACAAGGATACAATCAACCACGTGCAAGGGCAACCAAAAGATGCAAAGATGATATGCTATGCGGGATGCGATGCGGGATGCAAAAAAAATGCAAGACGTGACAGGAAATGCATGAACCTGGCCTCAACTTGGAAAACCAAGTCTGCCACTGGATAGAGGGGAAGAAATCCCCTGAAAACGATATAAAGATCATGGCAATCGGAGCTACGGTTTAGAAATGGCAAGCGTTTTACTAAACGAACCGATCTGCGATTTACAGCAAGTAGGCTCCTAAATGCAACAAAATGAACATGCTACAGCCACCAAACATGAAAACAAATTGCATGGCAGTGATGTACTCAAGAAGATTAACAAATCACCAGGACTGAGGCATAGGCAAATTCATCCATTAAGGGCTTCAAACAAGCATGGCAAAACTGAATAAGCAATACAGATCTCAGACTTAGCGAAATTAACGCTAGTCTGAAATTTTCAGACCACGATGCTCTCTTCGGAGCAGCAAAACAACATGAAGCAAAACCTGAACATGGCAAGTAAGAGCATGGCATGGAGCTACTCAACAAGCTTAACAAAACACCCAAAATGACCTGGGGTCAAAAGGGTTCACAAAATACTCTACCGAGCACACGAACATCGATGAAACACAATCAGTTTCCAGACTTAGTGAAAACTGGGGCATGCTGAAATTAAAACTCACGGAGGCATGTAAACGAGCTCGATGCACTCACTACGGTGCAAGTCATGGCAAGGCAAGCATATATCCATTAAGAAGGCACAAAATGCTAGCTATACATGGCAAGAACAATGGCATAGCATGCATGGATCACTAGCAATAACTCCGGCAAAATCGCAAAAGAGTTCACGATCTGCCCAAAACAACAACTATGCAAAAGTTGAGCTCGATTGAGTCAACCTAGGGTCCTCCAACATAACAAGTAAAGACATGGATGGATTAAGCACAACAAGCATAACAAATCACTCTTACTGATCATCCTCAAAAGAGGCACGGATCACTAGGAAACAAGCTGGACATATAGCACCGTGAACTAAACATCCCAGGCTTATTGATTTTCACTAAGTCCCTGAAATCAGTAAACTCAGGTAGCCCTCTTCGCAAGCTTGCACAAGACAACACACACATCCTAAAAATGCATGGGAGGCACCTCTGGAAAGAAGACAACATGCTTAACAATTTATCCCAAAGGGGCACAGGCATATCATGCACGGATTAAACATGGCAAAAATGACAAAAGTGCATGATGAACTAACGGATCTGCAATTTAACTCATGATGCCTCCTCCCAACAGCATTTTGGGTAACAAGATGACCTCAAATGCAAATGATGCAATGGAATGAAATGATGTACACGTCGAGACGAAGATTTTGACATATCATATGCCCAAATCGGAGCTACGGATGCAAAAATATGGCAGGTCAAACATGGCATAAAAATATGGGAGGAGGAGGGAAAGTCAACCGAGTTAGGGTTTCTCAGATCCAGATCTGGCGGCACGGATCCCGAGGCGGCCGAGCACTGTTCACGCCGGAGCTCCTGTAGCTGCCGGAGTTTCACCGGTGGGGAGGCCGGCGAGGGAGAGGAGAAGAAGCCGGGGCGAGGGGCGGCGGCCGGCGACCGCGGACGGCGGCGCCCGGGGCGGCGGACGGCGGCGGGGAGCGCCGGGCGCACGGGCGGCGAGGCCCGGCTCGGCGGTGGTGGCGGCCCGCGGCGGCGGCGCCCGCCGGAGCCGGGGAAGGCGGCGACGCTGGAGGAGGGCACGGGGGCGCGGGCGCCCGGGCCCGGGGGGCTCCCCGCGGGCCTAGCGGGCCCCGACGGCGGCGATGTGGGGCGCGACCCACGTGGCGGCGCGGGATTCGGCGAGGCGGATCGGGCGGACGCTGTCCGGACGGATCCGGACACGTCCGTCGGTGGGGGGGGGGGGGGGGGTTTGATCTGTTTTTTTAGGAGGAGGATGGGGAGGAAGACGAGATCCGAAATGGGGGGTGTTTAAATAGGCATAGAGGGAGCTAGGAGAGTCCAAATGGGGTGCGGTTTTCGCCCACACGATCGTGATCGAACGACCGAGACGATGGAGCAGAGTTTGGTGGGTTTTGGGCCAAAATGGAGGGGTGTTGGGCTGCACACACACGAGGCCTTTTCGGTCCCTCGGTTAACCGTTGGAGTATCAAACGAAGTCCAAATGACCCGAAACTCGACAGGCGGTCTACCGGTAGTAAACCAAGGCCGCATGGCAAGTCTCGACCCAATCCGGAAATGTTTAATCCCCACACACGAAAGAAAGCTAGAAATGGCCACCGGAGGAGAACGAAGCGCCGGAATGCAAAACGGACAACGGGGAAAATGCTCGAATGCATGAGATGAACATATATGCAAATGCAATACACGTGATGACATGATATGAGATGCACGAAAAACAAAAACAACACATGGAGACAAGGACCCGAACCCGAGAATTAAATATAACTTAATGCCGGAAATGGCAAGAGTTGGAGTACAATTCGGGGAGGTTACATATGGGGCATTACAACACTCCACCACTACGAAAAGATCTCGTCCCGAGATCTAGGACTGAAAGAACTTCGGGTACTCAGAACGGAGGTGATCCTCGCGTTCCCAGGTAGCTTCACGGTCGGAATGGTGTGACCACTTGACTTTGAGAAACTTGATTGACTTGTTGCGAGTTTTGCGTTCAGTCTCTTCAAGGATTGCAACTGGGTGCTCACGGTAGGAGAGATCTTCTTGGAGCTCAATGTCCTCGAAGTTGACGGTGCGCTCAGGCGTCTTGAAGCACTTGCGGAGTTGCAAGACATGGAACACATCATGGACATTGGCGAAGTTTGCAGGAAGCTCGAGTTGATTGGCGAGGTCGCCTCTCTTGCTGACGATCTTGAAAGGCCCGACGTATCTGGGGGCAAGCTTCCCTTTGATACCGAAGCGACGAGTCCCTTTCATAGGAGAGACACGGAGGTAGACATGATCTCCGATCTCGAAGGCCAAATCACGGTGCTTACTATCATAGTAGCTCTTCTGGCGGGATTGGGCTGCTTTGAGGTTATCACGAATGACCTTGCATATTTCTTCTACCTCTGTTATCAGGTCATTACCCAGTAGCTGACGTTCACCAGTTTCAGACCAGTTGAGAGGTGTACGGCACTTCCTACCATACAGAATTTCAAATGGGGCCTTGCTGGAACTTGCTTGGAAACTGTTGTTGTACGAGAATTCAGCATAGGGAAGACAATCCTCCCACTTCATGCCGAAGGAGATAACACAAGCCCTGAGCATATCTTCAAGAATCTGGTTGACACGCTCGACTTGACCGCTTGTTTGAGGATGGAAAGCAGTGCTGAAGCGAATGTTGGTGCCCATGGCCTTCTGAAAAGAATCCCAGAACTTGGAGGTAAAGATGCTGCCACGGTCTGAAGATATCACCTGAGGAATACCGTGCAGAGAGACAAATTGAGAGGTATAGAGCTCCGCCAATTGAGCTGCAGTGATTGACTCTTTGATAGGCAGGAAATGAGCCACTTTGGTGAGCTTGTCGATGACAACGAATATAGCATCATTGCCACGCTTGGACTTTGGAAACCCAGTCACGAAGTCCATTTCAATGTGGTCAAACTTCCATTCTGGAATGGCGAGAGGTTGGAGGAGACCTGCTGGCCTTTGGTGTTCTGCTTTCACTCTTCTGCAGACATCACATTCATTCACGAATTGAGCGATCTCGCGCTTCATTCGAGTCCACCAATAAGTTTGCTTGAGATCTTGATACATCTTCGTGCTCCCAGGGTGGATGGAGAGGAGAGAGTTGTGAGCCTCATTCATGATCACTTTACGAAGTTCACCTTTGGGCACAACAATTCGATCCTCGAAGAAGAGAGTGTCCTTGTCATCAAGTCGGTAGCACTTGTACTTGGACTGACTCTTTGCAATACCAATATTCACCTGTTTCACCATAGCATCAGGAAGCTGGGCTTGGCGAATCTGGTCTTCCAAGGTAGGAGATGAAGGTTGGCGAGGAAACCTTGAGGAACAACTTGCAGATTAAGTTTGCGGAAAGCTTCACAAAGCTCGGGTTGATAAGGCTTGAGAATCAGACTGTTGCAATGTGCTTTTCTGCTCAAAGCGTCAGCAATCACATTAGCCTTTCCTGGAGTATACTCGATACTCGGATTGTACTCTTGAATCATTTCGACCCATCGAGTCTGCCTGAGGTTGAGATTAGGCTGAGTGAAGATGTACTTGAGACTCTTGTGATCAGTGAAGATGTCCACTTTCCTTCCCAAGAGAAGATGTCTCCAAGTCAACAATGCGTGCACAACTGCCGCCAACTCGAGATCATGAGTGGGGTAGTTCTTCTCATTAGGCTTCAACTGGCGAGAGGTATAAGCAACAACTTTCTTCTCTTGCATTAGTACTGCACCTAGACCTTGGAGAGAGGCATCACAAAAGACCTCGTACGGCTTGGTTTCATCAGGCGGAGTTAGAACTGGAGCAGTGATCAATTTCTCTTTCAAAGCGTTGAAAGCGACATCACACTCCGGAGACCAAATGTACTTGACGTGCTTCTGAAGAAGATTTGAGAGAGGCTTCGCGATCTTGGAAAAGTTTTCAATGAATCTTCGGCAATAACTTGCAAGACCGAGGAAGCTACGGAATTGCTTCACATTCTGAGGAGGTTCCCAATTAACGATTGCAGACACCTTCTCAGGATCCACGGAAATGCCCTTGGCAGAGATAATATGACCAAGATAAAGAACCTCATCGAGCCAAAACTCACACTTGGAGAACTTGGCGTAGAATTGATGTTCCCTTAGCTTGTCAAGAACCAAACGCAAGTGTTTGGCATGATCTTCCTTGTTCTTCGAGAAAACCAGGATGTCGTCGAGATAGACCAAAACGAAGTCGTTGGTGTAGGGGTTGAAGATGAAGTTCATCATGCGAGAGAACGTCGGAGGAGCGTTGGCGAGGCCAAAAGACATAATAGTGTATTCATATGACCCATAGCTTGTTCTGAACGCCGTCTTTGGAATATCTTGCTCACGAATGCGAATTTGATGATATCCCATACGGAGGTCAAGCTTGGAGAATACTTGGGCACCCTTGAGTTGTTCGAACAACTCATTAATGTTGGGAAGTGGATATTTGTTCTTGATGGTCTTCTTGTTCAATGGACGGTAATCAACACAAAGTCGGTCCGTTCCATCCTTCTTCTTCACAAAAAGAACACCACAACCCCACGGAGAAGTACTAGGCCGAATGAGACCCATTCTTTCTTGCACATCGAGTTGTTTCTTCAACTCCTTCAACTCTTCGGGACCGAGCTTGTAGGGACGTTTGCACACAGGTTCCGTACCAGGCTCAAGTTCAATAACAAATTCAACCGGCCGGTTTGGAGGCATGCCTGGGAGTTCTTCAGGGAAGACATCTTGATACTCACAAACAACCGGAATCTGTGAAATAGCATCCAATTCACCCTTTTCATTGAGAGAGAACAATCGGATGGTATTATCCCGAGCAGCAAATACAATCACTTCCTCAGACGAATGAGTCAGTTGAATCTGCCTGGCTACACAATCAAGGTGAGCCTTGTGTTTAGAGAGCCAGTCCATCCCAAGAATAAGATCGATATCAGAATTACCAAGAATCATCGGGGAAGCCAGAAACTTAAAGTCACCCAGCGAGATAGAAATATCCGGAACTTCATAGTTAGCAAGCAAGCATCTGCTCGGAGAGACGACTGCTAATGGCTTATGCATAACTTGAGAAAACCACCCGTGCTTAGATGCAAAAGGCTTCGAGATGAAACAATGCGATGCACCTGTATCAAAAAGTACTTTTGCAGGAACATCGTTAACGGGAAGGTTACCCATGATCACATCTGACGAATCCTCTGCCTGAGCTGCATTCACCATATTGACCTTGCCGTGCTTGGGATTATGCTTGACCACAGCTGTACTTGCCGATCTGATAGGAGGAGGAGGAAGACGCCTCTGGTTGAAACACTTGTTGGCATAGTGACCCTTCTGTTGGCACTTGTTGCACATGACCTCTGAGAGCGGACGGTGGTACGGAGCACTCGATCTTGAAGCTTGAGACGAAGTCTTGTTCTGAAAGCCTGGGTTGGGTGGGTGGGATGAACCACTGCCACCTTTGCTCTTCCGCTGATACGGCTGACGGAACGGAGGAGGAGGAAGCCAATACTTCTGCTGCTTAGCCACTTTAGTAGAGGAAGAAGACGTAGTGTCTCTGACTCGCTTCCTGGAAGCATCACACCTTAGCTGAGCAGCCTCTTGCTTCAGTGCCATGTTGTAGAACTCATCGTATCTCAGCGGCTCGAAGAGGACAAGAGCGAGCTGAATTTCTTCACGGAGACCACCCCTGAACTGATAGATCATGCTCTTCTCATCAGGAACATCCTGCTTGGCAAAACGGGCGAGCTTTTGGAACAACTTGTTGTAGTCATAGACAGACAAAGAGCCTTGCTTCAGATTGCGGAATTCTTCACGTTTGCTTTCAGTCACACTTTGAGGAATGTGATGAGCTCGAAAATCATGACGGAAATCATCCCAAGTGATCAAACGTCCACCTCTGGAATCCCGGTACTCCTGAAACCACTATGCGGCCTGATCCTTGAGCTGGAAAGACGCGAACTTGACGAAATCTTCAGGTCTGAAGTTGATACATTCAAAATGCTTGCCCAGATCGACTAACCAATCATCAGCATCGGTAGCCTCAACGCAGTTACTGAATGTCTTTGGACCATTTGCGAGGAACTGATTCAGAGTTGCAAATTGGTTCTGGTTGTTGCCTTGATTTCCTTGACTGCTTTGATTCCACTCTTGGATGATTTGCATGATCAGCTGAGTATTTGCATTAGTAGCAGCCATCACAGCTTGCCATGCTTCCGGAGGAGGCGGAGGTGGCGGAGGATCTTGATTCTAGTTCTGACTGGTGCTCTTAGCGGGAGCCATCCTGAAGAGGTTGACCACCATTAGCACGCAAATAGAGAAATAATGAAGGTGAATCCAACGGAATGAAAAATTGCAACATAAAGTCTTCACATTCGAACAAAATGAACGAATGCACTTCTCTTGAAGTGGTCACATATTCCTAAATTGCGAAGCCACGAAGAATCAGGTAGAGAAGGTACATCAACGAGGGATGGAATCAACATATGACGTCGAAGCAGAACGAATACCACAACTCGAAATAAAAACAAGGGTTGGCTTGCGGAATAAGCCGGAACAAACACATGATAGAAATTTCGTCCGAAGTGTTCGTGGTAGGACCTACACGGGCTCGACCGTACAGCACCATCATGTACAAGGCAGTGCACATGACATACGAAGCGTCCCCGAGTCAGCATGGCCAAGGACTCTTTAAGACACAACGAGACCACTGTAAAATCAACCGTGAATAGGCGAACCACTAGACGTCGAACCCCAATTTCATATCACACATCTGTTGGAAGGATATCCTAAGGCTACTTGAATTCCCACCTATGAAATTCCCGAAACTTTCCGGTTATGCAATCAGGTGTTGGGGATACAGGGGAAGCATAATATCTCACCCAAGCTAGCAAATCCTACATCCAGCTGCATCCATCCTTCAACACATAACCAAGAAACCTTCGGAAACCATCTATCTCAACCTTCGAAAAGCATCCGTTATACAAGTTATGGCGATACTCCCGAACTCCCACCCCAGTACTGGGTGGCGTCGAGGTTATCTCACCAACGAACTGCATAAAGGAGATTTTCGATGTCGCACACATACCTCAAGTATGCCAGAATTGCAATGATAGAATTATGATGACAACACCTCAGAGCTCAACTCCCCGGGACACTTCCACTAAACCCCTGACAGGAGGCACCAAGACAGTATTCTCATCATAAGCCATCAGAACAAAACTAAGATACTCGCGTGATCCTAAAATTTTTTTTAGTGAAATTTGAGAAGAGAAGAGTCAAAACTCTACGTCAGGATGCCTTACCAGAGCGATGAGGAGACTGGGAAGTAAAAATAATTCCTAAGCTCTCCGATATATAATTCCTAAGGACTCAAAACATTTTTCTAGACACAACTCGGCTGCTAAAAACGATCAATCAATGGGGCTCCTAAGGTCGGGGAAGGCTCTGATTACCAACTTGTAACGCCCTCGATGCGGCTATGTCTCCCACGTGTCGAGGCACGACTTAGAGACATAGGCGCATTGAAAGAAATGTCGCAAGTCGGGAATCATTACACAACCCATGTACATATATAATATAAAGGGGAATAATATCATAGTTGGCTTACACTCGCCACGTCACATCAAAGTACATAAATAACATCCATCATACAATCACTCATGGCCCGACTACGGCGCCAAAATAGAAAAGACCCCCAACAAGCGACTAGGCCCTGAATCTAACCCCGAATAGGCATCCCTACTGATCATCAGGAAACGACACATAGTAACGCTGAGAGTCCTCGTCGTACTCCCACATCAGCTCGAGCGCGCCATCGGGAGAGGTATCATCGGTCCCTGCATCTGGTGTAATAGTAATCTGTGAGCCACAAAGGACTCAGTAATCTCGCACCCTCGCGATCAAGACTATTTAAGCTTAATAGGTAGGAAGGGGTAATGTAAAGAGGAGCTGCAGCAAGCGACTAGCATATATGGTGGCTACCTTATTCGCAAAAGAGAGCGAGAAGAGGAGGCAAAGCACGAGCGGAAACTATATAGTGCAGCCTACACAAACATAACTCCAACGCCGTGTCCACTTCCCGGACTCCGCCGAGAAGAGGCCATCACGGCAACACACTCAGTGGATTCATTTTAATTATTTAAGGTTCAAGTTATCTACAACCGGACATTATCAAATTCCCATCTTCCCATAACCGCGGGCACGGCTTTCGAAAGATCAATCCCTGCAGGGGGGTCCCAACTTAGCCCATAACAAGCTCTCATGGTCAACGAAGGAATAGACCTCCACCCAAGACCCGCCGATCAGACTCGGTATCCCGGTACAACAAGATGATTCGGCAGGTCAAAACTAGTCCAGCAACACCGCCCGAATGTGCCGACAAATCCCGATAGGAGCTGCACATATCTCTTTCTCGGGGCACACTCATATTGTCTAAACTTCCGGTAGGCCAGCCCAGAGTTGCCCCTGGTGGCCACCGGCGGTTGACGTTCCGGACCAACACGCAGAGGAGCACTCGCCCATGGGGGGGCTAAAATAAAGATGACCCTCGAGCTCCGGAAACCCAAGGGAAAAAGGGGTAGGTGGCAAATGGTAAAACCAATGTTGGGCATTGCTGGAAAAGCTTTAATCAAGGCGAACTATCAAGGGGTTCCCATTATAGCCCAACCGCGTAAGGGACGCAACAATCCGGGAACATAACACCGATATGACGGAAACTAGGGCGGCAAGAGTGGAACAAAACACTAGGCGAGAGGCCGAGCCTTCCACCCTTTACCAAGTATATAGATGAATAAAGATAACATAGCCATATAATGATATCCCAACAAGTAAATAAGTGTTCCAACAAGGAACGGCTCCAATCTTCACCTGCAACTAATAGCGCTATAAGAAGGGGCTTGAGCAAAGCGGTAACATAGCCAATCAATGGTTTGCTAGGACAAAGGTGGGTTAGAGGCTCAATCATGGCAATTGGGAGGCTGACAAGCAAGTGGTAGGCATCGTAGCATTGGCAAAGCAAAAGAGCGAGCAAACTAGCATAGCAAAGATAGTAGTGATTTCAAGGGTGTGATCATCTTGCCTGCACAGTTGTCAAAATTGACTGGATCCTCAAAAGCAAACTCAACGGGCTCCTCGTTAGCGAACTCGTCTCCCGGCTCTACCCAACAACACAAACAAGCAACAAGGATACAATCAACCACGTGCAAGGGCAACCAAAAGATGCAAAGATGATATGCTATGCGGGATGCGATGCGGGATGCAAAAAAATGCAAGACGTGACAGGAAATGCATGAACCTGGCCTCAACTTGGAAAACCAAGTGTGCCACTGGATAGAGGGGAAGAAATCCCCTGAAAACGATATAAAGATCATGGCAATCGGAGCTACGGTTTAGAAATGGCAAGCGTTTTACTAAACGAACCGATCTGCGATTTATAGCAAGTAGGCTCCTAAATGCAACAAAATGAACATGCTACAGCCACCAAACATGAAAACAAATTGCATGGCAGTGATGTACTCAAGAAGCTTAACAAATCACCACGACTGAGGCATAGGCAAATTCATCCATTAAGGGCTTCAAACAAGCATGGCAAAACTGAATAAGCAAAACAGATCTCAGACTTAGCGAAATTAACGCTAGTCTGAAATTTTCAGACCACGATGCTCTCTTCGGAGCAGCAAAACAACATGAAGAAAAACCTGAACATGGCAAGTAAGAGCATGGCATGTAGCTACTCAACAAGCTTAACAAAACACCCAAAATGACCTGGGGTCAAAAGGGTTCACAAAATACTCTACCGAGCACACGAACATCGATGAAACACAATCAGTTTCCAGACTTAGTGAAAACTGGGGCATGCTGAAATTAAAACTCACGGAGGCATGGAAACGAGCTCGATGCACTCACTACGGTGCAAGTCATGGCAAGGCAAGCATATATCCATTAATAAGGCACAAAATTCTAGCTATACATGGCAAGAACAATGGCATAGCATGCATGGATCACTAGCAATAACTCCGGCAAAATCGCAAAAGAGTTCACGATCTGCCCAAAACAACAACTATGCAAAAGTTGAGCTCGATTGAGTCAACCTAGGGTGCTCCAACATAACAAGTAAAGACATGGATGGATTAAACACCACAAGCATAACAAATCACTCTTACCGATCATCCTCAAAAGAGGCACGGATCACTAGGAAACAAGCTGGACATATAGCACCGTGAACTAAACATCCCAGACTTAGTGATTTTCACTAAGTCCCTGAAATCAGTAAACTCAGGTAGCCCTCTTCGCAAGCTTGCACAAGACAACACACACATCCTAAAAATGCATGGGAGGCACCTCTGGAAAGAAGACAACATGCTTAACAATTTACCCCAAAGGGGCACAGGCATATCATGCACGGATTAAACATGGCAAAAATGACAAAAGTGCATGATGAACTAACGGATCTGCAATTTAACTCATGATGCCTCCTCCCAACAGCATTTTGGGTAACAAGATGACCTCAAATGCAAATGATGCAATGGAATGAAATGATGTACTCGTCGAGACGAAGATTTTGACATATCATATGCCCAAATCGGAGCTACGGATTCAAAGATATGGCAGGTCAAACCTGGCATAAAAATCTGGGAGGAGGAGGGAAAGTCAACCGAGTTAGGGTTTCTCAGATCCAGATCTGGCGGCACGGATCCCGAGGCGGCCGGGCACTGTTCACGCCGGAGCTCCTGTAGCTGCCGGAGTTTCGCCGGTGGGGAGGCCGGCGAGGGAGAGGAGAAGAAGCCGGGGCGAGGGGCGGCGGCCGGCGACCGCGGGCGGCGGCGCCCGGGACGGCGGACGGCGGCGGGGAGCGCCGGGCGCGCGGGCGGCGAGGCCCGGCTCGGCGGTGGTGGCGGCCCGCGGCGGCGACGCTGGAGGAGGGCACGGGGGCGCGGGCGCCCGGGCCGGGGGGTTCCCCGCGGGCCTAGCGGGCCCCGGCGGCGGCAATGTGGGGCGCGGCCCACGTGGCGGCGCGGGATTCGGCGAGGCGGATCGGGCGGACGCTGTCCGGACGGATCCGGACACGTCCGTCGGTGGGGGGGGGGGGTTGATCTGTTTTTTTAGGAGGAGGACGGGGAGGAAGACGAGATCCGAAATGGGGGGTGTTTAAATAGGCATAGAGGGAGCTAGGAGAGTCCAAATGGGGTGCGGTTTTCACCCACACGATCGTGATCGAACGACCGAGACGATGGAGCGGAGTTTGGTGGGTTTTTGGCCAAAATGGAGGGGTGTTGGGCTGCACACACACGAGGCCTTTTCGGTCCCTCGGTTAACCGTTGGAGTATCAAACGAAGTCCAAATGACCCGAAACTCGACAGGCGGTCTACCGGTAGTAAACCAAGGCCGCATGGCAAGTCTCGACCCAATCCGGAAATGTTTAATCCCCACACACGAAAGAAAGGTAGAAATGGCCACCGGAGGAGAACGAAGCGCCGGAATGCAAAACGGACAACGGGGAAAATGCTCGAATGCATGAGATGAACATATATGCAAATGCAATGCACGTGATGACATGATATGAGATGCACGAAAAACAAAAACAACACACGGAGACAAGGACCCGAACCCGAGAATTAAATATAACTTAATGCCGGAAATGGCAAGAGCTGGAGTACAATTCGGGGAGGTTACATATGGGGCGTTACAATGTGCCACAACAGTTTCAGATTCATAGCCATAAAAAGGATCAGATTCAACCAAAGTAATTAATTTAGGATCAACTGAGAAATCATAATCCTTATCAGTAATAAAGATAGGTGAAGTAGCATAAGAAGGATCATATTTCATTCTAGCATTCAGAGATTTTTCTTTCAGCTTGGCTAAAAATTTCTTAAGATCACTTCTATCATTGCAGGCAAGAAAATCTCTAGCAGTTTCTTCATCCATAACATAACCCTCAGGAACAACAGGCAATTCATATCTAGGGGGAGAATCTTCATCATCACTTTCATCAATATTATCAGTTTCAATAATTTCATTCTCTCTAGCCCTAGCAAGTTGTTCATCAAGAAATTCACCAAGTGGCATAGTAGTATCAGGCATAGAAGTAGTTTCATCATAAGTATCATGCATAGGAGAAGTGGCTTCATCAATAACATGGGACATATCAGAATTAATAGCAGAAGCAGGTTTAGGTGTCGCAAGCTTACTCAAAACAGAAGGTGAATCAAGTGCAGAGCTAGATGGCAGTTCCTTACCTCCCCTCGTAGTTGAGGGAAAAATCTTGGTTCTTTGATCATTCAAGTTCTTCATAATGATAAGCAGATATTAATCCAAAGTGACTCAAAGAATAGATCTATGCTCCCCGGCAACGGCGCCAGAAAATGTTCTTGATAACCCAGAATTATAGGGGATCGCAACAGTTTTCGAGGGTAGAGTATTCAACCCAAATTTATTGATTCGACCCAAGGGGAGCCAAAGAATATTCTCAAGTATTAGCAGCTGAGTTGTCAATTCAACCACACCTGGAAACTTAATATCTATAGCAAGGTATTTAGTAGCAAAGTAATATGATAGTAGTGGTAATGGTGGCAAAAGGGTAACGGTAGCAAAAGTAATATTTTTGGGTTTTATAGTGATGATAGCAGTAGCAACAGAAAAGTAAATAAGTGAAGAACAATATATGAAAAGCTCGTAGGCATTGGATCGGTGATGGAGAATTATGCTGGATGCGATCGATCATGTAACACTCATAACCTAGGGTGACTTTGAACTAGCTCCAGTTCATCAATGTAATGTAGGCATGTATTCCGAATATAGTCATACATGCTTATGGAAAAGAACTTGCATGGCATCTTTTGTCCTACCCTCCCGTGGCAGCGGGGTCCTAGTGGAAACTAAGGGATATTAAGGCCTCCTTCTAATAGAGTATCGTACCAAAGCGTTAACACATAGTGAATACATGAACTCCTCAAACTACGGTCATCACCGGTAAGTATCCCGATTATTGTCACTTCGGGGTTAACGGATCATAACACATAATAGGTGACTATAGACTTGCAAGATAGGATCAAGAACTCTCATATATTGATGAAAACATAATAGGTTCAGATCTGAAATCATGGCACTCGGGCCCTAGTGACAAGCATTAACCATAGCAAAGTCATAGCAACATCAATCTCAGAACATAGTAGATACTAGGGATCAAACCCTAACAAAACTAACTCGATTACATGATAAATCTCATCCAACCCATCACCGTCCAGCAAGCCTACGATGGAATTAATCACGCACGGCGGTGAGCATCATGAAATTGGTGACGGAGGTAGGTTGATGATGACGATGGCGACGGATTCCCCTCTCCGGAGCCCTGAACGGACTCAAGATCAGCCCTCCCGAGAGAGTTTAGGGTTTGGCAGCGGCTCCGTATCGTAAAACACGATGAATCACTCTCTTTGATTTTTTTTCTCCCCGAAAGTGAATATGTGGAGTCAAGGTTGAGGTCGGTGGAGCGTCAGGGGGCCCACAAGGCAGGGGGCGCACCCAGGGGGTAGGGCGCGCCCCCACCCTCGTGGACAGTGTGTGGGCCCCCTAATGTGGACCTTCCTTCCAGTATTTTTTATATATTCCAAAATAATTCTGCGTTGATTTTTAGGTCATTCCGAGAACTTTTATTTCTGCACAAAAATAACACCATGGCAATTCTGCTGAAAACTGCACCTGTCCGGGTTAGTTCCATTCAAATCATGCAAGTTAGAGTCCAAAACAAGGGCAAAAGTGTTTGAAGAAGTAGATACGACGGAGATGTATCAATTATCGTCAAGCTAGTTTTCATCACGTTCATATGATTCGCGTTCGGTACTTTGATAATTTGATATGTGGGTGGACCGGTGCTTGGGTACTGTCCTTACTTGGACAAGCATCCCACTTATGATTAACCCCTACTTCAAGCATTGATAACTGCAACAGAAGTATTAAGGTAAACCTAACCATAGCATGAAACATATGGATCCAAATGAGCCCCTTACGAAGCAACGCATAAACTAGGGCTTAAGCTTCTGTCACTCTAGCAACCCATCTTCTACTTATTACTTCCCAATGCCTCCCTCTAGGCCCAAACAATGGTGAAGTGTCATGTAGTCGACGTTCACATGACACCACTAGAGGGATGACAACATACATCTCATCAAAATATCAAACGAATACCAAATTCACATGACTACTTATAGCAAGACTTCTCCCATGTCCTCAGGAGCAAATGTAACTACTCACAAAGCATATCCATATTCATAATCAGAGGGGTATTAATATGCATAATGGATCTGAACATATGATCTTCCACCAAGTAAACCAACTAGTATCAACTACAAAGAGTAATCAACACTACTAGCAACCCATAGGTACCAATCTGAGGTTTGGATACAAAGATTTGATATAAGAGATGAACTAGGGTTTGAGATGAGATGGTGCTGGTGAAGATGTTGATGGAGATTGACCCCCTCTCGATGAGAGGATCGTTGGTGATGACGATGGTGATGATTTCCCCCTCCCGGAGGGAAGTTTCCCCTGCAGAACAGCTCCGCCGGAGCCCTAGATTGGTTCCGCCTCGTGGCGGCGGAGTTTCGTCCCGAAAGCTTGCTTATGATTTTTTCCTCGACGAAAGACCCCATATAACCAAAGATGGGCATCGGAGGGCCACCAGGGGGCCCACGAGGCAGGGGAGCGTGCCCAGGGGGGTAGGGTGCACCCCACCCTCGTGGCCAGGGTGTGGGCCCCCTCCGAGACTTTCTCCGCTCAGTATTTTTTATTAATTCCAAAAATGACTTCCGTGAAGTTTCAGGACATTTGGAGCTGAGCAGAATAGGTCTCTAATATTTTATCCTTTTCCAACCCAGAATTCCGGCTGCCGGCATCCCCCCTCTTCATGCAAACCTTGTAAAATAAGAGAGAATAGGCATAAGTATTGTGACATAATGTGTAATAACATCCCATAATGCAATAAATATAGATATAAACGCATGATGCAAAATGTACGTATCAATATTCCAACTGGGTGATGCACTTCGACGGCTCTAAAATGCTAGCCAGACTTGGGGCTGGTGTCGTCCTAACATCACCAACAGGAGACACGGTTCGTTATGTGCTCCAAATATTGTATACAGACCCTAATAACGCAGCCGAATATGAGGCCCTGTTGCATGGGCTTCAGATGGCCGTCTCCATTGGCATACAACGCCTCAAGGTGCGTGGGGATTCAAACCTTGCAATATCCCAAATAAACGGAGAATTTGATGTCAAAGGTCCGAAGATGGAGGCTTACCACAACACCGTACTTAAAATATCAGCTCGGTCTGAGGGGCTCGAGTTTCATCACGTGGCTCAAGAGAGTAATCAAGCAGCGGACATCCTTGCTTGCATGGGCGCTAAGCGCGACCCCGTCCCACCCAATACCTTCATGGAGAGGTTGTTCATGCCATACATGGCATGGCAGGACGAGAGCAGCAACACCAGTCCAGAGCCGATTATACCCCAAAATTCCGAACACAATTCCGATATCATCGGGGGCTCGGCCACCAAAACAACACCATCGACCCATGTAATCATGGCACTAGTCGCCTCGTGGACCGAATCCTTCTTGGCCTACCTGAATATGTGAGAGCTCCCTGAGGACCAAAATGAGGCTCGATGTATCGTTCGACGCTCAAAAGCCTACAAGGTTCATGAAGGTGAGCTCTACAAGAAAAGTACTACCGGAGTCCTTCAAAGATGTATCTCCGAAGAGGAGGGGCAGCAACTTTTGGCAAAATTCCATGCTGGTCTTGGTGGTCATCACGTCGTAGCTCGGGCCCTTGTAAGTAAGGCCTTACGTACTAGTTTTTTCTGGCGTACAGCCCGAGCAGATACACAAGACCTCGTCCAACGTTGTGTAGGATGCCAGCTTTTCGCCAATCAAAGCCATATGCCGCCTACTGCGCTACAAACAATCCCCATTACTTGGCCTTTTGCAGTCTGGGGGCTTGACATGGTCGGACCCCTTAAAGGGGGAAGCCATAATAAAAAAATACCTGCTGGTCATGGTGGATAAATTCACTAAGTGGATAGAGGCCAAAGCAGTTAAAACGGCTGAAGCCGGACTAGTGATAGATTTCATATCCAGTGTCGTACATCGCTATGGTGTCCCACATAGAATCATTATGGATAACGGCTCTAACTTCACAGCCGACGAGGTAAAAACTTGGTGTTCTAATATGGGCATCAAGCTCGATTATGCCTCCGTCAATCACCCTCAAACAAATGGTCAAGTCGAATGGGCTAATGGCTTGATAATGAGTGGCATTAAACCCAGACTAGTGCGATCCTTAAAGGAGTCAGATAAACACTGGGTTGAGGAGCTCAACTCCGTACTCTGGGGGCTGCTGACCACGCCCAACTGCACGACTGGATACACACCATTTTTATGGTGTACGGCGCAGAGGCCGTCTTGCCCTGCAATATTATTCATGACTCACCTCGAGTATGCTTGTACGAAGAGAGAGAGGCTGAGCTCGATCGTCAAGATGACATAGACGGCCTGGAGGAGGAGCACGATGTCGCAAAAGCTTGTTCAGCATTCTACCAACAGCAGGCTCAAAGATACCAAAGCAGAGAAGTGCGGGCCAAGACTTATAATGTCGGTGAACTCATTCTAAGCCTACCAGAGAAGAAAAAGGACAAGCTCAAGCCCAAATGGGAGGGTCCCTTCATTATAGATGAAGTTCTCACTAGAGGAGTCTATCACCTTCGTAATGCATGAGACAATCGCCTAGAGGTGAACCCATGGAACACTGCCAGACTCCGAAGATTCTATGCCTAAGTCCGGAATCATTGTTACCCTTTTCCTCTTGTCTCTCTTTCTTCTTTTCGTTTTTATACGACTTCTAGCCCATGTTCGGGTAAACCACACACTTAAGGGGTATACATCCTTAAATGTACAACCCCCAATACCTGGGGGCTTCTAGTCACAGAAGCTTATTATTATTTTTCGAGCATCAAGCTCACTGTATATATGTGTCGTCTTCTCATATATGTATTTTCTTTGCCATTATATGCACCTTTATGACTTAAGTTTTTGCCAAGCTGTGTTGCCTGCCTCATGTGCTTATGCCCTATGTTCCCACTTGTTCGGCTAGTTCATAAAGGGAGCACCTCGATGATTGTTACAGCTGGGTTATCTGGACGTGTACCTCAGACGGGTGAAGCCGAAAGCTAGCGTTCTTAAGGGATAAATAGGTTAACGGACAAAAGATGAACTGCCCTTGTTGCGATACAAGCCCCCAAAATACAACGTGTACTTTGGTTTTTAGCATCACAACTCAGGCATGCACAACAACGCATGCTGGCCTAGGGAGAGGAACCCTTAACGGAACTATTCTCTCAGGAAGATGTTTCTTACGATCAAATGTAATATAACATAACTCCCCGAATACAACTTGTCTGTTCAAGCAACTATGAACGGACTGCCTAGTTTCCGAACATACTTCGGTGTTTACCACCGATATAGTATTCACAAACACTCCAAACTTTGGATTTCAGAGGTTAAAGCAGAAGGTCTGCCAATGACAATCATTTTATAGTTCGGCTGGAGATACGTTTGTCGATAAAAGTACATTACTACTTGGACTCGAAAACTTCCTCTTCCTCTAGACCATCTAATAAGTTGTCTAGCTTACAATCCTGTTGCGAAAACTTGGCGGCTATCTTTACTTGGTCATATACTAAGCTAATAGGAATTTCCTGCCCATCTGGTCCCTGAGGCCTGACCCGGACCATAGGATTTGGATCAAATCCCGTGTACCATGTTTTCACCATGGCCCAGGCCTATCGTGCGCCTTCTCGGCATGCAGATATCTTCCATAGTCCAAAGTGGCGATGAGCTCCCTTGAATAAATTCACAAGTTCCTCCATGCATCCTGGAGGAGACTCGACCGGCCATAAAGATTTAGCAATGTTCCTCATTGCCTTCCGGGCTCGCTCATGCACTTTGGACATCTCTTGTAGCACATCACCTTGAAATTCGGACACCTCTCCTTCGGGCCGCCCAGTCAGCACACCTATAGAAATAAAGTTGTTAAACTTTCCATTAGGGGATTGTATGGAACTAAGGTTACAAGGCATACTGAATATGCCGCCTTTCAAGTTCCCGTTCTCTTTCAGGGCATCCGCCAGTTGGGCTTGTATGTCCTTCAGCTCCTCGGCCTGCTTGACGTTGGCATCTTGCAGCTTGTTCTTCTCATCCCTGGTCCGCGTTAGTATACGTTGACCGGAGGCTTCTTGCCCATCGGCATGCTCCTTGTACGCCTAAGCAGACTTTAGCCTTTCCTCCAACTGCTCTGTCGATCCTGTCACTAAAAACAAAACAATGCATATTTTAAATCATTGTTGGCACAAAATCGTATTTCCCAGACACTGTTGTGCTTACCATCAAATGCCTTTATGGAATTCTTCAAACTCTCCAGTTCGGCGGTGAAAACAGTTAGCTTGGTCCGACACCCTTCAAGCTCATTGGACAATGTGTTATTATTGTCTGTGAGTACTTGACGATATAACAATCCTTCAATCAGTTGGGCCAACCGCTTCAAGTCTTGGGGGCTATGGGCATATGACCATGTTAAATTGTGTCAAATTCCACCTGTATTTTCTTTGAGAACAGCTGAATAATTCCGGCAAGGCCATCTCGAGCGGCCTGGATATAAGCATACGTTGAATTCAGTGCGGTGAACTCTTGTTCAGACAAGGCCGGCGTACGCATGGCTTCCTTCAAGAGACGGTGATTCATCACGCTCTCCCCTTCAGAATTTGTGACAAACATGTCATCCGAATCCTCTTGAGGAGGCGGAACGGGCGCGGCGTTTGCTCATGCCATAATTGGCGAGTTCGGCACCAGATTAGTGGGCATTTGGCTAACTGGGCGCTTTCCCACCGTTTGCCGGGTACTCCTCCTGGAAGATAAAGAAGGAGAAACCCTTAAACAATCCAGACTCATGCCTAGGCATGCATTAAGTACAAATACCTCTTGGAAGACTATGAAGCCTCCGCAGTACTCCCGGCTCCTTTTCATTTTGAATGACGGCCTTGCGCGGGGGACGTCCTCGAAGGGTTACAGTCCTTAGAACGCCGATCCTGATGAAATCCTGATTTGTACAACAGGAAAGGATACAAATTAGGATCTCTTCTTAGGAAGCCTCTGGATACTCACGATGAAGAATGGGTAAAGGCGAGGGTAGTCGGCGATAATGGCCACTTCCGAACAGTCAAGGCTCACCTGATAGAATACCCCATCGTCAAATTCTATATCTATATATATATATATATATATATATATTTGGATCCTCACAAAAGCCAGGATCCTTATCACGATTATGATCCTCCGGCTGATGAGTAGGACAGTGGACGTCCTCGATCATCCTCTT
Organism: Triticum monococcum; assembly: GCA_034509565.1. Lineage (NCBI taxonomy): Eukaryota > Viridiplantae > Streptophyta > Magnoliopsida > Poales > Poaceae > Triticum > Triticum monococcum. The sequence continues at coordinate 580,462,279 of CM067847.1, forward strand.
CCATGACTAAAGTTGGTGGCAATGAAAAGTACATTTGATCAGTATCTGTGATGTAGTAAAATAAGCATAGTTGAATCAAGATCTTACCCATTCAATAGGAGTGTACATGGAATAGGCCTCCCGACAGTTTAAGCGAAGAAAATCTTCTTTTTCGCCCTTATACAGATCGGCCAAAGTAGAGGCCAGTTCGGCTGGGATATCCGGGCCCTGCCGTCTATAATGGGACATGTCGTCTTCTCCGTTGTAACACCATAAAGGAGTTACTCTGGATTGGAGGGGTTGCATGCACCTCTTTATTGCGATTGCCATGACTTCGACTATTGAGAGTTCGGAGTGGGCCAACAGCCTGACCTTGCTGACCAACCATTGTATCTCCATGCTGTCCTCTTCTTGGGGACTTCGGGGATGCCAGTTGAGGCACTTCCTTAAAGGAGCACTAGAAAATTCGAGGAGGCCACTACGAACTGGGTACGGCAGTGGGACGTCATCCACATAAAACCGTTTCAAAGTCCATTGCTGGTAAACCTCTCACTACTACAGGATGCTGCCAACGCAACACTACGATCAGAGACCCTTCAAGAAACTGTGTGTGATGCAACAATCGCAAACAGTGGTGTATGAAAACCGTCAGAAATGTATAAAACGTTTGCGATGATGAATGCACCAAACACGGTTAAGGTTTTATTTGTGTGTATGATGAAGGGCATACGGTTCAGTTCAATGAACTGTTTGCGATGAGGAGGAACAAAAGAAACGGGCAGCCAGATGAAGGCATGTGCGATACGCAACATATGGTTCACTCAGATGAACTGTTTGTGATTAGGCAAAATAAAAGAAACGGTGAGCCAGATCAAATGTGTGTGCGATATACGCATGTGGTTCACTCGGATGAACTGTTTGCGTTGAGACATGAGAACAGAAATGGTTCAAATGAACAAGATGTGTGTGATACGAGGCAAACATGTCTGTAATCAGAGACGTGTGCGAAGACCGATAACAACACAGACGATTACTGCTAACAAGCCATGTGTGTTGTGAGCAAACGATCGCTGGTATACAATTGTGACAGATTCCCCAACCGAGCGGAGCTGGGTCGATCGCGTGCAGTGTCGAGAAAGTCGATGGCGATAGGTGGCGGCAAACGAAAGTGGCGAAATGCAGTGGGCTTTGCCAGGAGCCTGGCGGCAGCGGCATGCATCGAGCTAAGTGTTTACTGCCGCGATAGGCGGTGCCATGTCATAGACGCGGAGGAGCTTGTGTAGGTGTGAATGGGGAACGCACCAAAGGGGCCGAGGGGGTGGCGGGCAGGGTGAGGGTTTTTGTGACGTGGGGATGGTTTGGTTTTCTATTTTCTTTTTTGAATTGGGTGGTGAGGGTATTCTGTCCCACAAAGAATTTTGGGGGCGACGGTTTGCTAGAGCGAACCGTGATTGACGTAGCAAGCAAAATGAAAGTCATTGCACACAGTTCCAATTTTGGGAGCCGTGTGTGATTGACGTACTACCTCTGTCCTGGTTTATTGGTCCCCCGTTGTAATTTTTACCAAAATTTGGCGAAATATTTAACATACTCAGACATAGATAATAAGCGTACACGTACATAAGCATAGTTCAACCATAAGTACATAGTTCAACCGTCATTAAGCATACTCAAGCGTACATAGTTCGATCTGTCCCGCATCTCATCTCACAAGCGGCCGACACGATCCTGAAGCTTCTCCAGGTACTCGGCGTACGCGTCGTGCGCCACCCTATGAGAATACTTCTGCTTGAAGGGGCCAACGACCCGTCCTCTTGCATGCACCAGAACACTTAGATACGCATCATGAATCTTGTGGTTGGGCATCCATAACCGTCGTTCCAGGTCCTAATACGCCTGTTATGCATCCCCGCATAAAGCTCCCTCAGGATTCGCCTCTTGTACCTCCTCTGGGCATCTTCATCTTCGCTGTCCACATCATCAGACAGCACCTATACAAATAGTAAAACAAATTTGGCATCAAATCACTGATTACATGCCATGAAGTAGGGTTAGGAATTTATGGCTATTTATTTATACATATACAGATATTATGGTTTAGTTTTTAATCACAATCGTCTATGTACAGACAAATCTTGAAGAAAATAATGGCACAAACATAGGTAGGTCACTCAAAATCTATTGTCAAGTCCTGGCTAGGAATTATTAGCACGAACACGAACCCTAGTCGGATTACTAGCAGAAATCATTTGCACAGATGAAACAACTAATCACTTATCACCTGTACCATACGAACAATCAATACACTACACGGATCTAACGAAACTTACTCGGATTTCATGGATTGGGAGAACATAACCACATGATTTCTATTCCAAAAAGGGGGAGGCAGGAGTAACCAGAGAAACCCTATGATCTATTTGACACATAAATGGGTATAGATGACTAACTAGCCGTCGTCGTCGAAGTCGTCGCTGGAGTGGTCGTCGGAGTCGTCGCCGGAGTGGTCGTCGGAGTCGGTGTGGAACTCCGCCTCCGGCTGTGGAAGCTCGACGATGTCAGGCTGCAGCGATAACTCGCCGGCAGTGACGGCAACCTCTATATCCATCTCCATGCCGTGCTCCGGTGCTTTAGCAGCCCCGGTGTCGCCACCCCCTCCAATGGGGCACTTCGGCGGCATCCTCTTACACTGACGGCTTTGAGGACTGAGAGCGGCGTCGAGGATGTAAGCGGAGAGAGAGGCGAGGCTGCGGCCGCTCGGGCGCACCATTGATATGGAGTAGTGGGAGTTGTGGGAGAGAGGCGGGCGGCGGTCAAACCGATGGCTCGTCTCCCGGTGAGCCTGCGCACCGGACTGCTGGCATGCCTACCAAAGTTTCACATAGCTAATCGCACCTCCCGATGACACTGCGTAGCGAGCACGCCTCCGTCAATTCACACACGTGCACGCACGCCTCCCCGTCTGCCTGCGCGGCGGACTGCTCGCATGCGTCCCGTCAACTCACGCCTGCTCACACGCCACACAGGTCGCACGGTGGCATGTATATTGTTTTTCTATTTGGGTGATTAATGCTGCTGCTTTATTGCTTAACCGAAGCATGGCATGTATCCACTGTTGGTCTAACGCTCACGGTTCGAATAAATAATCCGTTTGCGATATTGATTCCCAATTATTAATAATCTCCCCGTCTGTAATTAGATAAAGATTACATCAAAACTGGTCTCAAATTTGACCAAAAAAGTACAATGCCACATTGTATTGGTGTCCATATGACAACACGATAAGTTTCATGAACTTCAAATTAGTTTTGGATGTACTAGAATTTAAAAATTAAGATTCTCAATGTTTGAAATTTTTTGCACGGGGAGTAAACATGCACCCAGTGAGACACATGTGTTTTTGCAATCCATTTAGGTGCACTGTCACGTGTGCATGTAGCTCAAATTTGATTTTTGCACATTATACCCATAGAAAGTCAATCAATCAATGTACTAAAACATCTTAATGATCTCTGTGTTTTTTTTGAAATTAAAACGTCCCTTCTTTAGTAACATGTATGTTCACCGCGGGATAATTAATTTAACATGCATCGTAGTTGCGGTGGATTCGCAGTGTGTGTGTGGGTGTGTGCGTCTGGGGGTGGCGGGTGGCTCGCAGTACACTACGAGTTGTGAGCCACCGTGTGGGTTGGCCGTTTTGTTAGGCAGGCTGGTGCCACATCAGAGTCGTGAAATCGTTATTTAAAACATTGCACAACCCTTTCATACATAAATGTTTTGGCCACATGCAGTCGATGGTTGTCCTACACGACACTCGATACTCACGTGTGACGCTTTCTATGGGCCCACGAGGTCGTCGTCCATCACTTTGACGAACAGCCGACAGTGAGGTTAATTTAACCGGCAAGGTAGAATTTTTTTGTTTGTGTTATGGTGGCATATAGTATGTGTCGAAGAGGTGGGAGGGGACTAGCATATATACTATATGTATGCGTCCGTGAACGAGTACACCTCACTCAGTGTCGGGACTTTTTGTTACCGAGGCACGTGCCACATCAAAATTGTCAAATTGGTTATTCAAACATCACAGAACACCTTTTTGGGCCACATGCATATATATATCCTAGCTAGGACACTCACGTGTGACGCTTCCATCTATGGGCCCATGAGGCCATCATCGATGCATGCATGCATGCATCACTTTGACCTACATCGGGAGAGGTTAATTAATTTCACCATCGATGAGGATTCTTTTGGGTTGTACATATATTACGGCAGGAGCATATAGTATGCGGTGAAGAGGGGGGAAGGGGACCATCATATGTAGTACGCTTGATATGAACCTCGCTCTGTGTGGGTGCATGGTTTACGGTTTTTGAGGCATGTGGCACATCAAAGTTGTGCATTTTGGGTATTCAACATATATATGTTTGGCCAACATGCAAAGCGGTGGTGGTTGTCCTCTCGCACCCACTTAAGCGGTTATCAATGATATAGATGCTTTCCATCTGTGGGCCCGCTTGGTCCATCACTTCTTTTTGCCTGACAACAAGAGAGGTTAATTTGACTTAGGAGGGGATTATTATTTTTGCTCTGGGATGACATGCATGATACACTTTGAGCACACACATGCATGTGTACGCATGAATCCCTCCCATCGAGTCGAAGTGGCTAGTACAAAGACACCATCATGAACCGGTCTCGCTCTCTGTGGGGAGCTAGTGTACGATTTTTGACACACGCGCCAGATCAATGTTGTGTATTCAAACATGCATGCACGCATCACCTCCATACATATGCATGTAGTGGTTGCCTTCGAACTAAACACTCCCTCGCGTGGTTATCAGCGACAAGCCTATATATTCGTGGGCCCGTGTGGACATCCATGATCACCTTGACCAACAACAAGATAGGTTACCATGGCGAATTCTTTATTTGGTTCGTGTTATCGTAGTATAGGTCATGGTGAGATTCAGACCTAATTAAGTTTGAGCGCATATACTATGCACACATGCATGCATATATGAATCCTCGTTGTTGGCTTGAAGTGTGGTGTAACATACATATGCATCGTCAACCTAACCCTCACTCAGTGTGGGGATTTCTAGTTCTGAATCACGGTTCCACCTCAAAGTTGTTACATTGTTACTCAAAAACACACCTCTCCATACATATGTTTGGGCCACACTCATGCAGTGGTTGTCTTCGAGGACTAGCTACTTGCGTGATTATTGGCGAGCTAGCCCATCTCCGGGGTCGCATGGACGGCCATTACTTTGACCAACAACAAGAGAGAGGTTGTATGACCAAGGTGGATTATTCTTGGTTCGTTTTACGATCCATCTTGGTGAGATATATGCCTCTCTGGCTCGCCAGCTGAAAGTGTGTGTGTGGGGGGGGGGTGCTACATCGCACTTTGCTAGGTGAACCTCGGTTGGGGGGATGCATTCATAGCTTAATTAGGATTCCCTTTGTGGCAACACGAGGGGGTGGGGGGCTGCTAGCTACTTCGCACTTTGCTAGGTGAACCTCGGTTGGGGAGAGGGGGCATGCTCATAGCTTAGGATTCCCTTCGTACCAACACGAGGGGGGCTGCTAACTACTTCGCACTTTGCTAGGTGAACCTCGGTTGGGAGGGCGACAGTGTCCTGTACTAGGGGGTACTCACCACATCGTCTTCCGATCAGTTGGATAAGGCCGAGGACCCCCATGGCCGTTTACTAATGGGCCAGTTCGGACAGCCGAAGACATATACGAGGAAGATTCCACATGACTTGGTGATGAAGACAAGGACTCCTCTCCACCGACGTATTCGACTAGGACTCTTGTTACCTTAGGCCTCTGGTATGTTATATAAGCTGAGGCCAGGCCAGTCAGTGGATGATTATGATATTATTCATCATACCCTTAGGTTTTAAACTACAACATATGATCTCGAGGTAGATCAACTCTGTACTTGATACTCCATCAATGTAAACAAGAGCAGGACGTACGGTTTTACCTCAATTAAGAGGGCCCGAACCTGGGTAAACATCATGTCCCCTGTCTCCTGTTACCCATCGATCCATGATACATAGCTTGGGACCCCCTACCCGAGATCTGCCGGTTTTGACACCGACAATGGTGCTTTCATTAAGAGTTCCGCTGTGTGATCGGCAAAGGATCAATTGCTCGCCCGTAGATTAATTGCGACGCCGGCATCTTCGTCACCGGCTCGACTGGTCACCTTGGCTCGACCGAGGACCACGCTCCATCTCCGATCGTCATGTTCGGACGGTGGCCTTCATCAACACCAACTTCGATCTCTATCATGATTGTACAGTAATCATCCATGGAGCTCGGGGGCTCAACGTCAACATTGCCCTCGGGCGGCCGTGCTATTTTCCGGACAGCGAACTTGTATCCGCTGCCACCACCTCCTTGAGCCGATTCGTTCAGTGAAATTGTGCGGAAATAAGTCTACAACAGCCATGCAAAATTTCGTCGAGTTCCGATGAAGGAATCTCCGGCAATCTACGATGTACCGGAGCCCTGTCAAATGGAATCTAGACGAGTTTAGGGCGTGGTCTCTAGAGCCTAGCTCGAAAGTCCTTTGGGATATCCAACCGTTCATCTTCTGCGGAATTCTCATATCTACCACCCCTCCAAATTTCAGCTCGATCCGACGGTTCAAACTCCGGAAACCTTCCGATGAGTGTACCACTTTTTCAGATCTGTTTTCTGCGCGAGAACGAATCCGACCCGGGTTCATCTTTTTTATGAACGCGATTTCGGACATCCTTTTTGAAGGAGGTTTTGTATGGGGAATTGTGTTTTGTTACCAAACACATCCCACTAATTTTTAAGGTGTTTTCCAATATGATCTTCACCATCGCGTCGGTGTCAAACCAGCCCGTGAACATTGCTCCACCGCTGCCGACCTGCACTAGACACGTCGTCGCTTTGTTGAGCCGATCTCAACCTCTTCGGATCGTCATCTGGGCAAGCCGAACAAGAGTTCGGCATCGCGAAGGATAAATGATCACCAACATCGCCGCCTCACGGATTACACAGAGCAGACACACCTGCATCGCCGCATGGTCACTTCATCAAGCCGGCATTGACCGCGTCACAAGTTACGACCTGCGCCGGCATGGCCGCACTGTTGCTTTTTCAAGCCAATGTCCATCACGCCGAACTGCTTCAACACCTCGGCTGACATGACAGCTACAACGTCTCCTTACCGACCTGCTCCGTAACCTCGGCTAGACTGGGGGCTTCGCCATCCCTTCTTCAACCTACTCCGGAGACTTCGGCGTCACCAGCCAACCAGCGTCGTCACGTTAGCTGGACTGGGGGCTTTGCCTCGGCGAGCCCACCTTTGCTAGCATCGCCATGCCGCCGCTTTATCGCCCATCAGGCAATGGGTGTGTGGATCGAGTCCCAATTTTGGGAGTAACCTTTCTTCACATTGCTACAACAGATAAACCAGGTACTATTAATCCTAGTATTTTTTCTTGCTTGGGTTTATTTTTTCCAAGGAATTATTCCTCTGGTTTGTTTCATCATCTGTACATAGGTTCATCAAATGGTGGCCGCATTAACAACGGTCGCGTGGTGGTTCGGTAAGTTTCTGTATACAGTTCGGCGAATGCCGCATCCCGAACTTAGACCGGCCTGCGAATTCAGGCCTGGCCACGCCTTCGTCGCGTCACGCCGACGCCCTGCATCGACTTGACTTCGGCGCCAGGCCACATCTCTTTCAATAAATTATTTTTGTGAAAAGAAATTATCCTTTTTGGACCGCACTATTTTATGTGTGTAGGTGATCGACTTCGACTGCGTCACGCGGTCACTTTGGCAAGCCGACGTCATTGTCCCAATCGGCTCGCGTGATCACCTTATTGGTTGAATCGCCATACCGACATGTTCGGTTGCCTCGGGGACTTCGACATCGCTGAGAGAGCTCTACCTCATCGAGTGTTCGGCACACGGGCCATATTTCTTTTATTACTCACTTTGCGTAAATTATTAATTATGCAACAATTTTATTATTCCTATTATCTTCGGTTTGCACTATTTTCTGTGCATGGGTAAAGGATCGGGGTCGGGCAGCGCCGTCACCTCGGCGTAGCGACGTACCACGTCACCTCGGCTGGACCGATGGCTTCGTCATTACTTCATTAAGCCACGTCGAGGAGTTCGGCGTCACACTGTCGGCCTGCATTGGCCGTGCTATGTCGCCACTTTGGAGTCCCGAGCTCTTCGCTCCGCCACCTCGGGACCGGCTTGGGGGTGATACGTCTCAAACGTATCTATAATTTTTGATTGCTCCATGCTATATTATCTACTGTTTTGAATGTTTATGGGCTATATTATACACTTTTATATCATTTTTGGGACTAACCTATTAACCTAGAGCCCAGTTCCAGTTTCTGTTTTTACCCTATTTTAGGGTTTCGAAGAAAAGGAAAATCAAACGGAGTCCAATTGACCTGAAACTTCACGAACTCATTTTTGGAACGAAAGAAGCCCAGAAGACTTGGAGTGCACGTCAGGGGACCTGCGAGGAGGCCACGAGGCAGGGGGGCGCCCACCCCCTGGGCGCGCCCTCCACCCTTGTGAGCCCCTCGTGCCCCCCTGACATACTTCTTTCGCCTATATATCTCCATATACCCTAAAAACATCCGTGAGCACAATAGATCGGGAGTTCCGCTGCCAGAAGCCTCCGGAGCCACCGAAAGCCAATCTAGACCCGTTCTGGCGCCCTGCCGGAGGGGGAATCCTTCTCCGGTGGCCATCGTCATCATCCCGGTGCTCTTCATGACGAGGAGGGAGTAGTTCTCCCTCGGGCTGAGGGTATGTACCAGTAGCTATGTGTTTGATCTCTCTCTCCCTCTCTCTCGTGTTCTTGATTTGGCACGATCTTGATGTATCGCGAGCTTTGCTATTATAGTTGGATCTTATGTTTCTTCTCCCCCTCTACTCTCTTGTAATGAATTGAGTTTTCCCCTTTGAAGTTATCTTATCAGATTGAGTCTTTAAAGATTTGAGAACACTTGATGTATGTCTTGCCATGCGTATCTGTGGTGACAATGGGATACCGCGTGATTCACTTGATGTATGTTTTGGTGATCAACTTGCGGGTTCCGCCCATGAACCTATGCATAGGGGTTGGCACACGTTTTCGTCGTGATTCTCCGGTAGGAACTTTGGGGCACTCTTTGAGGTTCTATATGTTGGTTGAATAGATCAATCTGAGATTGTGTGATGCATATCGTATAATCATACCCACGGATACTTGAGGTGACATTGGAGTATCTAGGTGACATTAGGGTTTTTGTTGATTTGTGTCTTAAGGTGTTATTCTAGTACGAACTCTAGGGCTGTTTGTGACACTTATAGGAATAGCCCAACGGATTGATTGGAAAGAATAACTTTGAGGTGGTTTCGTACCCTACCATAATCTCTTCGTTCGTTCTCTGCTATTAGTGACTTTGGAGTGACTCTTTGTTGCATGTTGAGGTATGGTTATGTGATCCAATTATGTTATCATTGTTGAGGGAACTTGCACTAGCGAAAGTATGAACCCTAGGCCCTGTTTACCATCATTGCAATACCGTTTACGCTCACTTTTACCATTCGTTACCTTGCTGTTTTTATCATTTCAGATTACAAATACCTTTATCTACGATCCATATTGCACTTGTATCACCATCTCTTCGCCGAACTAGTGCACCTATACAATTTACCATTGTATTGGGTGTGTTGGGGACACAAGAGACTCTTTGTTATTTGGTTGCAGGGTTGCTTGAGAGAGACCATCTTCATCCTACGCCTCCTACGGATTGATAAACCTTAGGTCACCCACTTGAGGGAAATTTGCTACTGTCCTACAAACCTATGCACTTGGAGGCCCAACAACGTCTACAAGAAGAAGGTTGTGTAGTAGACATCAAGCTCTTTTCTGGCGCTGTTGCCGGGAAGGTGAGTGCTTGAAGGTATGTCTTTAGATCTTGCAATCGAGTCTTTTAGTTTCTTGTTTTATCACTAGTTTAGTTTATAAAAGAAAAACTATAAAAAGATGGAATTAAGTTTGCCTCATAAGATTTATCTTTTTAATATCTATCGTGAGAATCAGGATTCCGATAATTGTGCAGTGCTAGAAGAAGAATGCATTAGAATGTTTGGCACTAAATATTTGAATGATGAGCATGATTGCAATGTTGTTAGTATAAATTCCTTGATATCCATGATGCTAATGATATGCAAAGCCACAAGCTTGGGGAAGCTATGTTTGATGAAGATAATAATTTTTGTCCCCCAAGTTTTGATGAGAAAATTTATTATGATGAAAGCATGCCTCCTATTTATGATGATTATATTGATGAAAGTGGATTTGGAGAGGTCATGACTTTATTTAGTAATGATTCCACTATTCCGGAAGAGGTTCCAATTGATTATGAGAACAAGGTTGCTATCTATGATGATTATTGTGATGACTCGTATGCTTTAAAGAATAATGATAACAATTAAACTTCTCATCTTGATTTCAATTTTCAATCCCATGATAGTTACTTTGTTGAGTTTGCTCCCACTACTATTCAAGAGAAGAATTTTGCTTATGTGGAGAGTAGTAAATTTTCTATGCTTGTAGATCATGAAAAGAATGCTTTAGGTGCTGGTTATATTGTTGAATTCATTCATGTTGCTACTGAAAATTATTATTAGGGAGGAACATATGCTTGTAGGAATTGCAATAATATCAAGTTTCCTCTCTATGTGCTTAAAGTTTCGAAGTTATGCTTGTTTTGCCTTCCTATGCTAGTTGATTATTGTTCCCATAAGTTGTTTGCTCACAAAATCCCTATGCATACGAAGTATGTTAGACTTAAATGTTCTAGTCATATTCTTCATGATGCTCTTTTTATGTTACAATTCTTATCTTTTATGTGAGCATCATTGAAATCATCATGCCTAGCTAGGGGCGTTAAACGATAGCGCTTGTTGGGAGGCAACCCAATATTATTTTTGTTCCTTGCTTTTTGCTCCTGTTTAGTAATAAATAATTCATCGATCCTCTGTTTGGATGTTGTTTTATGCTTTTAATTAGTGTTTGTGCCAAGTAGAACCTTTGGGAAGACTTGGGGAAAGTCTTGTTGATCATGCTGTAAAAAACAGAAACTTTAGCACTCACGAGAACTACTGCCATTTTTATTTGGAGAGTGATATTTAGTTAATTCCTTTTGCAGATGATTAATAGATAAATTACTCAGGTCCAGAAATTTATTTTAGAATTTTATGAGTTCCAGAAGTATACGTTTGATTCAGATTACTACAGACTGTTCTGTTTTTGACAGATTCTGTTTTTCATGTGTTGTTTACTTATTTTGATGAATCTATGGCTAGTAAAAGAGTTTATAAACCATAGAGAAGTTGGAATACAGTAGTTTTAACACCAATATAAATAAAGAATGAGTTCATTACAGTACCTTGAAGTGGTGATTTATTTTCTTATACTAACGGAGCTTACGAGTTTTCTGTTAAGTTTTGTGTTGTGAAGTTTTCAAGTTTTGGGTAAGGGTTCGATGGACTCTGGAATAAGGAGTGGCAAGAGCCTAATATTGGGGATTCCCAAGTCACCCCAAGGTAATATTCAAGGATATCCAAGAGCCTAAGCTTGGGGATGCCCCGGAAGGCATCCCCTCTTTCGTCTTCGTTCATCGGTAACTTTACTTGGAGCTATATTTTTATTCACCACATGATATGTGTTTTGCTTGTAGCATCAATTTATTTTGTTAATATTTGCTTGCTGTTATTTAGAACAATGTTTTGCATCTTTTATTTCAATAAAAGTGGCATTGATAGCCTTTACTATGCTTATGTTAGAAGTCCACATGTTGCTGTTTGAAAACAGAAAGTTTAGCGCTATTGCAATAATTCCCTAGAAAAGTCAGAATGTGATAAAATGTTGAAACCTTTTGCATATTAATCTATGATAAATTTATAACAGTGGGAATTTTCTTTAATGATTTTTGGAGCTAGGGAAGTATGGATGTTGCTGCATTCTTTACAGACTGTGCTGTTTAGGCAGATTGCTGTTATGTTTGCATATGTTTGCTTCTTTAATGATTCTATTTGAGGACAGGACTATTAAATATGCAGAGGCATTTAGTATTCAATGTTGAATAATAATTTTAGGGATTTGCTATATTAGAGTATGATAAGGTTTTGGCAATGGTTTATACTAACTTATCTCACGAGTCCTTGTTGAGTTTTGTGTGGATGAAGCTTTTGAGATTTAGGGAGACCTTGATATGAGAGGAATTAAGTAGACACAAAAGCTCAAGCTTGGGATTGCCCAAGGCACCCCAAGATAATATTTCAAGAAGTCTCAAGCATCTAAGCTTGGGGATGCCCCGGTTGGCATCCCACCTTTCTTCTTCAACAATTATCGGTTAGTTTCGGTTGATCCTAAGTTTTGCTTCTTCACATGATGTTTGCCATTCTTAGAATGTCATTTTATTTTGTTTTGCTTGCTGCTTGAATAAAATACCAATATCTGAAACTATTAAATGTTAGAGAGTCTTCACATAGTTGCATAATTATTCGACTACTCATTGATCTTCACTTATATCTTTCGGAGTAGTTTGTCATTTGCTCTAGTGCTTCACTTATATCTTTTAGAGCATGGTGGTAGTTTTATTTTGAAGAAATAGATGAACTCTCATGCTTCACTTAGATTATTTTGAGAGTCTTAAATAGCATGGTAATTTGCTTAAAATCCTAATATGCTAGGTATTTAAGATTAGTAAAAACTTTCATATAGACTATTGAATACTAAGAGAAGTTTGATGCTTGATGATTGTTTTGAGATATGGAGGTAATAATATCAAAGTCGTGCTAGTTGAGTAGTTGTGAAATTGAGAAATGCTTGTGTTGAAGTTTGCAAGTCCCGTAGCATGCACGTATGGTAAATGTTGTGTAACAAATTTGAAACATGAGGTGTTATTTGATTGTCCTCCTTATGAGTGGCGGTCGGGGACGAGCGATGGTCTTTTCCTACCAATCTATCCCCCTAGGAGCATGCGTGTAGTATCGAGGTTTTTGATGACTTGTAGATTTTTGCAATAAGTATGTGAGTTCTTTATGACTAATGCTGAGTCCATGGATTATACGCACTCTCACCCTTCCATCCTTGCTAGCCTCTTCGGTACCGTGCATTGCCCTTTCTCACATTCAGAGTTGGTGCAAACTTCGCCGGTGCATTCAAACCCCGTGATATGATACACTCTTTCACACATAAACCTCCTTATATGTTCCTCAAAACAGCCACCATACCTACCTATTATGGCATTTCCATAGCCATTCCAAGATATATTGCCATGCAACTTTCCATCATTCCGTTCATCATGACACATTCATCATTGTCATATTGCTTAGCATGATCATGTAGTTGACATAGTATTTGTGGCAAAGCCACCGTTCATGATTTTTCATACATGTCACTCATGAATCATTGCACACCCCGGTACACCGCCGGAGGCATTCATATAGAGTCATACCTTGTTCTAGTATCGAGTTGTAACCGTTGAGTTGTAAATAAATAGAAGTGTGATGATCATCATTTTCTAGAGCATTGTCCCAAGTGAGGAACAAAAAAAAGAGAAAGGCCATAAAAAAGAGAAGGCCCGAAAAAAGAGAAAGTCCATAAAAAAAGGCCCAAAAAATGAGAGAAAAAGAGAGAAGGGACAATGTTACTATCCTTTTACCACACTTGTGCTTCAAAGTAGCACCATGATCTTCATAGTAGAGAGTCTATCATGTTATCACTTCCATATACTAGTGGGAATTTTTCATTATAGAACTTGGCTTGTATATTCCAACAATGGGCCTCCTCAAGTGCCCTACGTCTTTGTGAACAAGCAAGTTGGATGCACACCCACTAGTTTGTTTTGTTGAGCTTTCATACATTTATAGCTCTAGTGCATCCGTTGCATGTCAATCCCTACTCCTTGCATTAACATCAATCGGTGGGCATCTCCATAGCCCATTGATTAGCCTCGTTGATGTGAGACTTTCTCTTTTTTGTATTCTCCACATAACCCCCCTCATTATATTCTATTCCACCCATAGTGCTATATCCATGGCTCGCGTTCATGTATTGCGTGAAAGTTTATGAGTTTGAGATTACTAAAGTATGAAACAATTGCTTGGCTTGTCATCGGGGTTGTGCATGACGAGAGCATTCTTGTGTGACGAAAATTAAACATGACTAAACTATATGATTTTGTAGGGATGAACTTTCTTTGGCCATGTTATTTTGAGAAGACATGATTGCTTAGTTAGTATGCTTGAAGTATTATCATTTTTATGTCAATATGAACTTTTGTCTTGAATCTTTCGGATCTGAATATTCATACCACAATTAAGAAGAATTACATTGAACTTATGCCAACTAGCATTCCACATCAAAAATTCTTTCTTTTATCATTTACCTACTCGAGGACGAGCAGGAATTAAGCTTGGGGATGCTGATACATCTCCAACGTATCTATAATTTTTGATTGCTCCATGCTATATTATCTACTATTTTGAATGTTTATGGGCTTTATTATACACTTTTATATCATTTTTGGGACTAACCTATTAACCCAGAGCCCAGTGCCAGTTTCTGTTTTTACCCTGTTTTAGGGTTCCGAAGAAAAGGAAAATCAAACAGAGTCCAATTGACCTGAAACTTCACGGAACTCATTTTTGGAAGGAAGGAAGCCCAGAAGACTTGGAGTGCATGTCGGGGCGCCTGCGAGGAGGCCACAAGGCAGGGGGCGCGCCCACCCCCTGGGCACGCCCTCCACCCTCGTGAGCCCCTCGTGGCTCCCCTGACGTACTTCTTCCACCTATATATCTCCATATACCCTAAAAACATCCGTCAGCACAATAGATCGGCAGTTCCGCCGCCAGAAGCCTCCGTAGCCACCGAAAGCCAATCTAGACCCATTCCGGCACCCTGCCGGAGGGGGAATCCTTCTCCGGTGGCCATCTTCATCTTCCCGGTGCTCTCCATGACGAGGAGGGAGTAGTTCTCCCTCGGGGCTGAGGGTATGTACCAGTAGCTATGTGTTTGATCTCTCTCTCCCTCTCTCTCGTGTTCTTGATTTGGCACGATCTTGATGTATCACGAGCTTTGCTATTATAGTTGGATCTTATGTTTTCCCCTCCCTCTACTCTCTTGTAATGGATTGAGTTTTCCCCTTTGAAGTTATCTTATCGGATTGAGTCTTTAAAGATTTGAGAACACTTGATGTATGTCTTGCTGTGCGTATCTGTGGTGACAATGGGATACCACGTGATTCACTTGATGTATGTTTTGGTGATGAACTTGCGGGTTCCACCCATGAACCTATGCATAGGGGTTGGCACACGTTTTCGTCGTGATTCTCCGGTAGGAACTTTGGGGCACTCTTTGAGGTTCTATGTGTTGGTTGAATAGATGAATCTGAGATTGTGTGATGCATATCGTATAATCATACCCACGGATACTTGAGGTGACATTGGAGTATCTAGGTGACATCAGGGTTTTGGTTGATTTCTGTCTTAAGGTGTTATTCTAGTACAAACTCTGGGGCTGTTTGTGAGACTTATAGGAATAGCCCAACGGATTGATTGGAAAGAATAACTTTGAGGTGGTTTCGTACCCTACCATAATCTCTTCGTTCGTTCTCCGCTATTAGTGACTTTGGAGTGACTCTTTGTTGCATGTTGAGGGATGGTTATGTGATCCAATTATGTTATCATTGTTGAGGGAACCTGCACTAGTGGAAGTATGAACCCTAGGCCCTGTTTACCATCATTGCAATACCGTTTACACTCACTTTTACCATTAGTTACCTTGCTGTTTTTATAATTTCAGATTACAAATACCTTTATCTACCATCCATATTGCACTTGTATCACCATCTCTTCGCCGAACTAGTGCACCTATACAATTTACCATTGTATTGGGTGTGTTGGGCACATAAGAGACTCTTTGTTATTTGGTTGCAGGGTTGCTTGTGAGAGACCATCTTCATCCTACGCCTCCTACGGATTGATAAACCTTATGTCATCCACTTGAGGGAAATTTGCTACTGTCCTACAAACCTCTGCACTTGGACGCCAAACAACGTCTACAAGAAGAAGGTTGTGTAGTAGACATCAGGGGGCTGGGACCTTGTCCCGCCGTAAGCTCGGGCCGTGCATCGACACCGAACACATTAACCAGCTAAGTCGCTTCCATGCTTAAAAACCTTTAGTTTTAAATTTCGTTCGGTTCGACCAAGCATTATGCTTTTTTGACAAAAAGTCATTTGCAAAAAACTTTCTTTGTCAAAACCTTGTTTGTTGCAAGCAAATTCAAATACCTCGTTTACTTGGGGGCTTCCTTTGTGAAGCTTTTCCTCTTGCATATGATTATACTTGTACGGCTTCGTTCCTTGTTCGTGTATTATGCCACAATATGCACCATGTTTACTTAAGTGTTTCGCAAGCTAGGTTGCCTGGCTCCTGTGCTTACCCCTACATTCCCGATTGTTCGGCTAGGCAGTGAAGGGAGCACCTCTGCGATTGTTACTACCGGGTCATCCGAGTTAGTACCTCAGACTGGGTGAAGCCGAAGGCTAGCGCTCTTATTTTTTTCAATAATGGTCGGCACACAACGGAACTCATGAGTACAAAAAATCTATTGCACAAGTCTCATAGTAACAATGAGCAACCGAAGAAAGGTATCGGTGGAGGTACTATTTTCTTCGAAGATGCTTCTTACACTTCGTCAGTAATATAGCATAAGTTATCTGAGCGCGCTTTGTCTGTTATAGCCTTATGGCATGATTGCCTGGTTATCGGAAACACCATCGATACTTTCGACAGGTGGAGTACATGACACTTTTCGGTCCTTGACCGAAGAGGGAGAAGCTGACGGTTGGTTAAGACGCGTTTAAAGTTTGGGTGAACACAAATATGATATAAGTACATTGGTACATACAATCATTATACATAAAATTCTTTTACCCAAGTCACTTGGGGGCTCTTAAAATTTATATGAGCTGTTTTATAGTAAATGTGTTTTCTTCTTGGTCATTGCAAAGTCTTCTTCTACTACTCCTTTTTCGACTTGAGTGTATGGTCAATAGCCGGGTAGCCTGTCTTCTCTCTAAAAAGTCGCTCGAGTTTAATTCGCTAACCTGGCCTCGAAGAAGTACTCCGCCTTTGGGATAAGGAGCTCAAAGCCATAGGCTGGCCCGCTTGAAGTGTTGAGATCGGGTGTGTCATGTTAAAGCACGCCAGAAGCACAATTTTTTCTTTTTTCCAATTTTTGGATTGGCACCGAACACTTGATCTTGTCCGGACGTCAAGTTTTTACTGACATTTTTTGGTTTTCCAAGCTTATGGCACTTTTAAACTATTTGTGTGTTTTCAGCACAAGTCTCGCAGTGCAACGCCGGACACCTTTAGAGATTCGACAAAAACATTCTCGGATATTGCTAAATATGCATCGGTTTCGAATTGTGTCTTCGGTCAATAGTTGGGTTGCCCAGCTCCT
Organism: Triticum monococcum; assembly: GCA_034509565.1. Taxonomy (NCBI): domain Eukaryota; kingdom Viridiplantae; phylum Streptophyta; class Magnoliopsida; order Poales; family Poaceae; genus Triticum; species Triticum monococcum. The sequence continues at coordinate 580,479,818 of CM067847.1, forward strand.
GCGCTTGCCTCCTACGTTCCACTTTGTTCGGCTAGGTGTGCAAAGCGAGAACCACTGTGATTGTGCTTCCAGCTCACATGGTTAAGCACCTCAGTGGAGAAAGCCGAAAGCTGACTGTCACAATAAGTGTAAACTGGTCAGCGATCCGATGAGTGTGTTAAATGACGGGCCGTTCATAACATTGGCCGAAGTATTTACGGCTTGACCTCGGATGTCGCCGAACACTAACCGGGGGCTCATAACTAGCTTCCCCAGTTTAAAGCTCCTATGACTAAGTGAAAGTTATAAAGCCCGCATATTTGATTGCCTCGTTTCCGCTAACATAACCACCTTCGGGCACCGAGACGTCGGCAAAGGGTTGTCTTGTTATCGCGGAGACACCCTGCGTAGTATCTACAAAGGGGTAGAAGCCGATGATGGGCCACTTTCAACTGATAAATGGTCGCAACAGAGTCAAAATAAACATATCATCGTCATTTGAATTTAATATACAAGGGCTGCCTTCCGTAATCATCATTATAAAGCCATAAATATGCATCAATTTGACTTAAGATTTTTGCCAAGCTGGGTTGCCTGGCTCTTGTGCTTACTGCTACGTTCCTGATTGTTCGGCTAGGCGGTAAATGGAGCACCTTTGTGATTGTTACTACCGGGTCATCCGAGTTAGTACCTCAGACTGGGTGAAGCCGAAAGCTAGCGATCTTAAATGATCACATTGGTCGGCAACGACGGAAGTAAAAATTTTGGTTCATTAATACCACAAAGTTTGGGAACTTTCCCTGAACTAAATCATCAATATTTTCTTCCCACGTTGATCGGAGGTGAGGTTTCATGATCATGATACGCATGATGACACAAAAAAAGGAACCGATAGCGGGACTATTTTCTTTGGAAGATGTTTGTTACATTAAGTAATATAACATATCTCTCCGTGTACCTTTGTTTATAAAACCCTATGGCCGGATTGCCTTGTTTTCCATAAATCTTTGCCCTTATAATGGCTTTATAAAGTAGGACAAACACTCCTCGGCTACTGGCCGGGGAGGTGGAAGGCAATGGTCGGTCAACAAAGTTTTGTGCAATGCGAGTCCGAGCATTAATGATGTAAAGTATTTGGATACATAGAATCATTACACATAATTTGTGATTTTACTCTGGATATCGATCCTTAATTCGGCCACCCGTGCCCGCATTAAGGCTCGGGGCCTACTGGGCTTCGGGCTTATCATTTACTAATATTAAAGGGGCACATCTATCCCCTGATCTGGTGTTGCCACGCGACCAGCGTCTCGAGGGCTACTGCATTGGCAATCCTGTGCAGAAAATTTAAGTGCAATATAGTTTTCGAGGAGATTATGATCCTCAAGTTGGTCGGCCGCACCCAACCTGAGTCTCGAGGACTGTGCACATCACTTTTTGTGTCCCGAAGTATTCTGCCGAGCTAGGAGTTGATCCTCAGGTCGATTTTGCAAATCAACCTGAGTCTCAGCGGCTACTAGGATCAGCGGTCTTATGTCATCCTTCAGGTGCATCTCGGGTTTTAGACCCATACACACCTTGAGGGCTACTGGCTATATATCTCGGCAGATAATAAATTGCACCTCAAAAATATTGAAAAAAATCGGCCCACGGTCGGGGTGGTGCACCACCTCAGAAGCAGTCTGACATAAAGCTCGGGCGCCAGTAGCTGGCTCCATAGAGGACATTTCCGGCATTAAGGTCGGCTAAACTCCTTCAACTTTTTTGAATCAAGGTGATCTATGACACCTCGGATATAGTCCGGCGTTGGAGCTTGGACACAGTCCGATGTTGGAGCTCAGAAGCGGTCCGACGTTGGTGCTCGTCTGCAAAAGATACCTCGAATATAGTCCGGCGTTGGAGCTAGGACGCAAGAGGACACTGCCGTATGGGAACAACTTCAAACCCGAGGTGTGGCATAAAAATAACGAGGCATTGATAAAGGCCGAAGACTTAAAGGGCTCCTCGGATACCCGACATGTGAGATCTTCAGATTTAGCTCGGCAATCCTCAAGATAGAAGATGGGAAGATTTGTTGAACCAGTTTTCAAGACTAGCGACCGAAGATGAAGAATAGTTCAGAAGAACCGAGGAGTGCCCCCAACTTGAAGACCGGTTCAGGGGGCTACTGACGGTGTCCTGGACTAGGGGGTACTCACCACATCGTCTCCCGATCAGTTGGATTGGGCCGAGGACCCCCATGGCCGTTTACTCATGGGCCAGTTTGGACAGCCGAAGACATATAGGAGGAAGATTCCACAGGACTTGGTGATCAAGACAAGGACTCCTCTCCACCGACGTATTCGACTAGGACTCTTGTTATCCTAGGCCTCTGGTATGTTATATAAGCCGAGGCCAGGCTATTCAATGGATGATTATGATATTATTCATCATATCCTTAGGTTTTAGACCACAACATATGATCTCGAGGTAGATCAACTCTATACTTGATACTCCATCAATATAAACAAGAGCAGGACGTAGGGTTTTACCTCAATCAAGAGGGGCCGAACCTGGGTAAACATCGTGTCTCCTGTCTCCTGTTACCCATCGATCCATGATACACAGCTTGGGACCCCCTACCCGAGATCTGCCAGTTTTGACACCGACAGCGGGCATGTGTATTCATAGCTTAGGATTCCCTTCGTCCCGACACGAGGGAGGGGTGGCTGCTAGCTACTTCGCACTTTGCCAGGGTGAACCTCGGTTGGGGGGGGAGGGCATGCATTCATAGCTTAGGATTCCCTTCGTGCTGACACGAGGGAGGGGGTCTGCTAGCTAGTTTGCACTTTGCTAGGTGAACCTCGGTTGGGGGGCATGTGCATTCATAGCTTAGGATTCCCTTCGTGCCGACACGAGGGAGGGGTGGCTGCTAGCTACTTTGCACTTTGCTAGGGTGAACCTCGGTTGGGGGGGAGGGCATGCATTCATGGCTCAGCTAGGATTTCCTTCGTGCCGACACGAGGGAGGGGGGCTACTAACTACTTCGCACTTTTCTAGGTGAACCTCGGTTGGGGGGCATCCATTCATAGCTTAGGAATCCCTTCGTGCCGACACGAGGGAGGGGGATGCTAGCTCTACGTCACACTTTGCTAGGTGAACCTCGGTTGGGGGGCATGCATTCATAGCTTAGGATTCCCTTCGTGCTGACACGACGGAGGGGGCTGCTAGCTACTTCACACTTTGCTACGATGAACCTCGGTTGGGGTGCATGCATTCATAGCTTAGGATTCCCTTCGTGCCGACACGAGGGAGGAGGGGGGCTGCTAGCTACTTCGCGCTTGGATAGGTGAACCTCGGTTGAGGGGGAGGGGGCATGCATTCATAGCTTAGGATTCCCTTCGTGCCGACACGAGGGGGGTGGGGGCAAGCAATACCATGCGCTTTGCGAGAGAGGTGCCACATCAAAGTTGCATTTGGTATTTGAAAATCAAACCACCCTTTTCATACATAAATTTGGTCCACATGCAAGTGTGTTTGTGTTCTGACCCTCTCCTGCGTCATTTTTCGCCAAATTTATGAACATTAGACAAGTCGGATGACGCAATAGACATGGTTCACTCAAACTAACCGTGTGCCACGCCGGTGCACCTGTCACACACACATCCGCACAGTACATTGGGCTCCACGAGGCTCCCCCTCTCAAAAATATATGCCCGCCTCAAGGGTTTTTCTGTTTCATAACACACGGTTGTTATCTCCGGACTATGTGCAATGTTTCTTGTTCCCAATCCCACCTGCATCCCTAGAAAACATCTGCCCGCCTCGAGGGTTTTTCTGTTCCATAACACACGGTTGTTATCTCCGGACCGTGTGCGATGCACTATCATCAAAATTTTCAATAACTCGACATTTCACTCCCACATTTGACTCCGTGTAGTAAAATTTTCAGTACCCGCGTCAATTCCTCAAACACCCCGCGCCCCCCTCCACACACACACACACACACCAAAACCTCCTCGGGCGTGCGTGCGCGCACACACACACATACACCTCCCTCGCTCGAAACCCTAGCAAAGTCCCTGCCACCGCCGCCGCAAGGCCTCCATTGTGAACATCTACCGGTTTGCCCGTGCAGCTTACCCACCGATGTCCATACCCAGGCCGCCCTGAGTTTCTTAGATGACGCCTGCCAAACGCCCCCTTTCCAACAGATCCCCATCCCCCACTCCAGAGCATCGCAGCCTAAGCCCGGCTACGCTTCTCGTGGAGCTCGAGGAGCGACTGGCCCAAAAGAGGTGTATAGCCGTCTCTTCGCCCGATGTCGCTGAGGAAGCTGATGACCATTACTGGTGGCAGGCACTCAAGTAACGGGCTAGAGTATGCGGGCATGTCTTGTCTGCCGGCTATGACATCGAGGTCATCGACAGCGACGCCCTGAGGCGGGCTGTGTCACAGGTTATGTGGCCCACCCCCAACCCCTCAGGTTCAACCGCCGTTGATCTCATCTATGGCCCCGCTGTTGATCTCCTCTGGCTCGCTGTTAACAATTTGTCATTCTACATCGCCATCGAGCCTCTTTTGTCATTTCTGAAGGACATTTTCTGCGGCGCTAGCTTGGGATCCACAGCTTCCCAGTCAGACCTCATCGACGACGACCACGAGGAGGGCAGCCTCTCCGGCTCTTCCAAGGGGAAAGCGCCAGTCTGCAACATCAGGGAGGGCACCCTACAGCCATGCTCGTCCAAGGGGAAGGAGCCCATCTGCGACAACATGGAGCGCATCGAGGTCTGTGCTCTTCCCAAGGGAACGAGCCCATCCGTGACAAGTGAGGAAACCCATGATTTTTTTGCCATGCCTCTTCACAGTGGGAAACCCATGATTTGTTTTGTCGAGTCCCTTTTGTAGTGTAGTGAGAATATGTCCAGTTTTAATTGCTATATCTGGTTGTTTGCAGTATGCCTTGTTTATTTCAGTTGTTCACAACATGATGCTCGATATGTGCAATTATTTGCTGTGCGGTACATTTCAACAATCCAATTTTAAACATACCGATAGGAATGCATATATTTGCTTGCTGTGAAGCCTGAGCTAGCATATGCCTCTTTTAAAGTTTTTTGATTGTTCGGTTGTTTGTAGTTAGCATATGTTCAGTTTCAAATGCTATCTTTGGTTGTTTGTAGTATGCCTTGTTTATTCTAGTTATTCACAACATGATGTTCTGTATGTGCAAGTATGAACTGTGCAGTTCAATTTCATCAGTACCAGTTTCAACAATACCACTATGAATGACTACATTTGGTTGCTGCATCTGGTAGTTAACACGCCTTTCCATTTTTATTTAACCATAACCAGTGTACTTAGACCGACACAATACCAGTTTGAATGACCATGTTTGCTTGTTGTTAAATGTTTGGCCTGTTGCAGTTAGCACACCTTTCCACTTGTTTTGCTTTACTAGCGTGCTTAAACCCTGAAGCTATCTTTTGGAGATTATTTTGTCTGCCATGTGTAATTTTGGTTGATGTTTAGCCTGTTGTGCTTAACATGCTTCTTGATGTACCTACACAGGACAATTTTGGGAACGACTGTTGTTTTCCATCGAGGTTAGTTTCATCCCATGGCTTATATCTGCTCACTGTTCAGGATATCGGTAGCTGGTACCATATAGGCCGGTGGCTGATAAGGGACTACTCGGTGAATCGAACTTTTAACTGAATATATCTGCAACCCATTTTTCCTTAGGTTAACTAGGGCTATATGTAATATATCTGAGGCTACATAGCAACATGCCCTGTACTTAATGTCTAAATATGCAATCCTAGGCTACATAGCAACAAGTAAGAGTGTTACATTAATGTTCTAATGATGTCTAGATATACGTAGAAGAGCAGCAGCAGCAGCAACAACAACACAACCCTGTTTGGATACTCAACTTAGCTAGAGGTTAGAGCTAGTTTCTAGCTCATTACTAACCCTGAACTAACTCCAACCAAAGAGTTGTTTGGATGGCATGGTTAGATTGACAATAAATGCACTAGGAGAACTAGCTCCAATTAGCACCTCTTGGGTTGGATACTAGTTTTTTTGGGGTGGATTATAGATGCAACTAGCTCAAACTAGCCCTCATCTTTAGATATACTTTAGGGCTATTTGAGCCCAAACTACCTCAAACTAACTGTAACCCGTGGATACAACAACAGATAATTTGTAAGAATGAACTAAAGTCCTTCCGGCCCATAATATAAGATGTTAATTCATCTAATATGTGAGTATATTGGATGTTATAAGATACTCCTCCATTCCTAAATATTTGTCTTTTTAGAGATTTCAAATGGACTACCACATACAGATGTATATAGACATATTATAAAAGAGTGTTGTACTACATCATTGTGCAATTGCTGTTTAGCTTCTATTATTAACTTGGTGCTTTTAGGTAGATATGTCATTGGTAAAGATCCGCGTTTTGACCCTTTCTGCGTATGGGGTAATGAGATATCAATGAACCAGCATCAAGTGAGGAAGCTGATAAAGATTGTTAGTAAAATGGGTCCAAAGAGGGCAATTAAACTATTTGTTTACACTTTATTGAATACAACAGCGAACTGCAGGATGGTAAGTAAGAACTCTGCAGCCTTCTTTTCACTGCCCATAATGAGTTGTGTTAGATGACAATGTCTGAATCTTTTTCCTTTGAAGTGGTTGCCAAAGCAGTTTACTCAAGATTACCTCTGAAACTACATGATTGGTGGCCATGCAAAGGTTAAAGTATTTCTACCAGAACATGATGATTATCTAGATGTTTTCACGAAGACCGTGAAGGATGGGCGGTCGGCCATCACAAGGGGTTGGACTAGAGTCGTGCGTGCCTTCTGCATGGAGGAGGGCACAATATGGGCATTCCGCTTCACCTTATTCAGCAACCAGAATATACTTCACCTCCTTCTTTACCGACTTTAATAGTACAAGTATACAACTGTGGTTCATCGTTCTTTATTTAGTTCTTATGTAATTCTTGAACATATGTACCTATGAATCGAATAATGCATTGGTTGTTTGAACCTGATATGAATAAAGCTGTAGCATACATTCAAATTCAAATCCAAATCCGGTAGAATTTGGAATAGCAGCAATTAAATTACGGTAAACTACACTCTCTAGGTTGTTATAGCACACATGGTTGGTAAAACACAAACATTTGCGATATGCACCATAATCAGAGACGGTTCACAGAGAGGAAACGTGTGCAAGCATGCACATAGTTGCCATTTGCAAAGCGTGTGCGATGTCAGACAGTATCACAAACGGTGCGGGCAAACTAAATGTTTATGTTAGTTGCCTTATCGTACACGATTCGAAACCATGAACTGTTTCTGATGAAGTATGCATCGTAAATGTTCAACCACGAAATAGCGTGTGTGATAGTTGTCGTGTACGACGATGTTACGATGGTCCGATGTTTCATAATCCTGTCCGACACTCGTACGATGATTAGCCAATCTTCTCAACGGTGAACCATTTGTGATGGGCCGCGCATCATACATGTTCTATAATAGTGAACCATTTGTGATGGGCCGCGCATCATAAACGTAGCACCACAGAATACCGACTGCGATGGCAATGCAAGCTAAAACGAGTAGGAGTACTGTAGGGGCTCTATCCCCGACGGTTTCTGGGTCGTGTGGGAAGGACCCCCCCTATCGCCCACACTCACTTGGCGACGGTTCCAAATGTCGTCGCGGAAAGGGGTTTTAAGCCATTTGTTTAGGACCAACGCACACCAGTGTCTTTAGGTGTTCCTACAAGGTATCTGGACCCGGCTATACGCCATACTTCGGCGCCGCCCACCTCAAAAATAGAGCTTCCTCGGTGGCAAGGAACGAGACAAAAGAACTTCCTCCATAATTCAAAGTGGGCTTCGATACCCAAAAATAGCTCGCAGAGGGCAACAAAGCCTGAGATGTGCAAAATCGAACCTGGGGTGGGGTTGTGTAGTTGGATACTGTAAAATTCCAATAACCCCCTGAGAAAGAGATGGATTGGAAATCCTAGGCCCCGAAGCAAGAATGGGACGAAGCACACCCTCTTCTCCGTATTGGGGTTGGGGAAATTCTCAGCCATCACGTCATTGCCTGTTGAGTACAATCCCGCTCGAGCAGAGAGTAGATCCGCGGGATGGAGGTAGCCTTGCGCCTGGGGCCGTCTTAAGTGAAGATGAGGCATGTAGCAACTCTGCCAATCGCCCTCTTGAGGGCCATGGGGATGTGAGGAGGGGCCTGGAGCGTTGTGATACGTCTCCAATATATCTATAATTTTTTATTGTTCCATGCTATTATATTATCCATCTTGGATGTTTTATATGCATTTATATGCTATTTTATATGATTTTTGGGACTAACCTATTAACCTAGAGCCTAGTGCCAGTTTCTGTTTTTCACTTGTTTTTGAGTTTTACAGAAAAGGAATACCAAACGGAGTCCAATTGACGTGCCCATTTTGATGATTTTTTATGGACCAAAAGATGATTTTTTATGGAGTAAAATAGTTGGGCTAGAAGAGTCCCGAGCCATCCATGAGGGTGGAGGGCGTGCCCTACCCCCCTGGGTGCGCCCCCTGCCTCGTGGATGACTCGAAGACCCCCATGACATGAGACCGACACCAAAAATTCCTATAAATACAAAAACCCCCGAAAAGAAACCTAGATTGGGAGTTCCGCCGCCGCAAGCCTCTATAGCCACCAAAAAGCAATCGGGGCCCTGTTCCGGCACCCTTCCGGAGGGGGGAATCAGCACCGATGGCCATCTTCATCATCCCGGTGCTCTCCATGACGAGGAGGGAGTAGTTCACCCTCGGGGCTGAGGGTATGTACCAGTAGCTATGTGTTTGATCTCTCTCTCTCTCTCTCTGCCTCTCTCTCTCGTGTTCTTGATTTGGCACGATCTTGATGTACCGCGAGCTTTGCTACTAAAGTTGGATCTTATGATGTTTCTCTCCCTCTACCTTCTTGTAATGGATTGAGTTTTCCCTTTGAAGTTATCTTATCGGATAGAGTCTTTAAGGATTTGAGAACACTTGATGTATGTCTTGCGTGGGATACCCGTGGTGACAATGGGGTATTCTATTGATTCACTTGATGTATGTTTTGGTGACCAACTTGCGGGTTCCGTGACCTTGGGAATCTATGCATAGGGGTTGGCACATGTTTCCGTCTTGACTCTCCGGTAGAAACTTTTGGGCACTCTTTGAAGTTCTTTGTGTTGGTTGAAATGAATATGAGATTGTGTGATGCATATCGTATAATCATACCCGCGGATACTTGAGGTGACATTGGAGTATCTAGGTGACATTAGGGTTTTGGTTGATTTGTGTCTTAAGGTGTTATTTTACTATGAACTCTAGGGCTGTTTGTGACATTTATAGGAATAGCCCAATGGATTGATCGGAAAGAATAACTTTGAGGTGGTTTCGTACCCTACAATAATCTCTTCGTTTGTTCTCCGCTATTAGTGGCTTTGGAGTGACTATTTGTTGCATGTTGAGGGATAGTTATATGATCCAATTATGTTATTATTGTTGAGAGAACTTGCACTAGTGAAAGTATGAACCCTAGGCCTTGTTTCCTAGCATTGCAATACCGTTTGTGCTCGCTTTTATCATTAGTTACCTTGCTGTTTTTATAATTTCAGATTACAAAAACCTATATCTGCAATCCATATTGCACTTGTATCACCATCTCTTCACCGAACTAGTGCACCTATACAATTTACCATTGTATTGGGTGTGTTGGGGACACAAGAGACTCTTTGTTATTTGGTTGCAGGGTTGTTTGAGAGAGACCATCTTCAACCTACGCCTCCCACGAATTGATAAACCTTAGGTCATCCACTTGAGGGAAATTTTCTACTGTCCTACAAACCTCCGCACTTCGAGGCCCAACAACGTCTACAAGACGAATGTTGTGTAGCAGACATCACGCTGGCCATGGTCATAGGCTTTGCTCGTGGCTGGATTTGGTGATTTCCTTTCTGCGCGATGGGGGTGTCATTTGGAGGTCTATATCACCTTATATAGATGCCATCCGAACATGGTAAAGGGCTTATTTACAAAAAGGACATGGACCGTTCGTATTCATCCTACGCGCGGAAGTCAAAGCGCCATCGGGGGGATTGTAAAAAAATGTTAAGATTGTCCTCGGATTATCGACAGTCCGGATTGTAATGAAGAACCCACCTTTCAAAGCCAAAAACTCAAGGCCGAAGACTACGTCGTCATTGAAGGCAAGTTCGTGGGCTACTGAGGGAGTCCGGGATTATGGGGTCCTCAGATGGCCGGGATATGGGGCATGGGCTGAATTAATGGGTCATGAAGATACAAGTTTGAGGACCTTCCCCCGTGTCCGGATGGGACTCTCCTTGGCGTGGAAGGCAAGCTTAGCACTCAGATATGAAGATTCCTTTCTCTGTAAACCGACTCTGCACAATCCTAGGCCGTCCGGTGTCTATATAAACCAGAGGGTTTAGTCCGTAGAGGCAATCATAACCATACATGCTAGACATCTAGGGTTTAGCCATTACGATCTCTAGGTAGATCAACTCTTGTAACCCCTATACTCATCAAAGTCAATCAAGCAGGACATAGGGCTTTACCTCCATCAAGAGGGCCCGAACCTGGGTAAACATCGTGTCCCCTGCCTCCTGTTACCTTTGATCCTTAGATGCACAGTTTAGGACCCCCTACCCGAGATCTTCCAGTTTTGACGCCGACAACGACGTCGTCGGGGAAGAGGCTCCGACTGGGTGGCGGACGGAGGAGGGTGTGGGGCTTTGCGGGTTTTTGCGGCCTCAGTGTACGAATGGGTGGGTGGATGGGATGGGAGCGGGGAACCGTGGCTTAGGGACGCGCTTGTCCGAAATGTGGGGTATGTTACGAAAGTTCCCCCACCGATTTGAGCTAGGCGGTTCTTTTGGTTCAGGGGTATCACGGACATTTCACGTGTCGGGATTTCGCACGAGGTGGGAGTTTTCACGCGCGTTGTAATTTTGGGATAGCAAGGGGCGGGTTGAGATGGAGGGAGTTTTTGGAGAACAACGAGACAAAGATATATCTTAAATATTTTGGGGTAACAAGGCACGGTTTGAAGAGGCGGGAGTTTCGCAGCACGATAGATAGAGATGCTAGCTTGAAATTTCGGCATAACAAGGCGCGACTTGAAATTTTAGGAGAACAAGCTTAACATGTACCCAAAAAGAAGACAATCCGCACCTCATCACTAGAGAGAGTCATGTCCCGTTTTACTATATTACTAGAAATGCATTCATATACAACAAAAAAATTTAAAAAATCGGGACAACAAACATAACATGTACAGTACCAAAACAATTTGCACTTCCCTCAACAATAAAAAAACAATGTGTGTTGTCTAACATATGGACTAAATTTGAGTACATTTTCCCTGTTTGAATGGGATTGTACTCGGGTTAGTTATACAACCATCTAAATATTATCTTCGCAACACATGACACGAATATAGGAGAAGTAAATTCCTATATAAATACGAACAACATGTACATACGATCTCAAATTCAAATATATGTATCCATTTTATGTTGAATTCAAATCATAGTACATGTATGCTCTAGCTAGATGTTCGGAATCTAAACCATGTATAATACTATGTACAATGTGTTTAACACGCACAACACACACACAAACACCACTTAGAATAGTAAGGTACATGTGCATTGCACGCATGAGATTTGGCAACCAAATTATGAATAAGTAATACATTATAGCATGTAAGCTTTGAGTCATATATGCATGATGTAGATGTTCGTTTAATTCTTATAGTTCATTTCATTCAAAATCATCTAGTTTTTATAAGAAAGCTAATCTATTTTAAGATTCATGCAATTGTGCATTGTAAAGCATAAAGTAAAAACAAATAATGGCAAATCATGTAGAAAAACATTTGGGCAATCATGATACGGAAGATTCTAGAACAAAGAAGAAGTCCTTGTGTTTTGAGCTTTGTGCATTATGCTTAAGTTCAACCATGGAGTCTTCTAGATTTTACATGTGGAAAAATCTGGTGGAATCTAGATGATATACAACGACCAGTAGTGCTCAAATTTGCCATCTTTGCACCATCGGATTGGCTTCATCCAACGACCATCTTTCAAAGTTAAAGTTATCCGCACACTATAAAATATATATAGAATATAATATATAGGTGTATAGATATAGATATGTGATACGAAAGCCACCCATCATCTACAATTAGAATAGCGTGTACATGCACAGATCCAATGTGGCCAAACATTGTGTGCCATCGGTATCTCAAATTCAAATCAGACTAACCTTGTTCAATGTGTATACAGTACAACATGATCGTTTCCAAACCACACCGCGCATATCTCAGTTATATTCATGCATGCATGGGTTTCAAACATGATGATCTCTTATTCAAATATTTGAATTCAACTTTACAGTGATTATGACCTCACCTAGTCTTTTACACCCACACGGTCATCTTCTCTTTATAATTGTACCACTAACTTCCTCTCGTGCATGCATGCACACACACTACGAGTCGATATTATCTATCACACACATGCAATCATTTTCTTCAGGTCGGTATCCCATGCATGCGCGCACACACACACACCTCCCCCTCTCCATCAAATCGGGCATTCTTTATCTCTCATGTGCATGTGCAACGATCGATGCTCCTCTATGTGTGTGTATATATAGCTAGGTCTTTCACAATTTTCCACACAAACCGATCAATCTATTTATCTAGTGAGGTCTCACCCTCTTTCCCACGTCCACATAGATCAATCTATACCTCTCTATATAGGATTACATAGCTAATACACCCACATTAATTATATATCCAACGTCCCCCTCTCATCATCCATACCTTCTGCTTCATCTCTCAGACTCACGCATAGTGGCGAAGAGAGGGGGCAGCAAGGGCCCTGCCCCCTAACATCACTATATATCGAGGCTAATATGAATGTGATCATTAGACAATTGCTGGTAAAATGGTTTAAGTTGATAAATTGACTCTCCTCGTAAAGGATTAGCAATGCTTGGCCCCCTAGCTCATCTATTTTTCACGGCTCCGCCACTGCGCGCAACAGCGCACGTTCTCGCCCCTCTCTTTAAATATCGATCTCGCACTTTTGCACTCCTTCATAGTCTCCCTCCACTTGGCCTCTCACACCATCTTCTAGACCCCACCGCATTTTGCCCCATGTACAATCTAGCAGACTCAATGGTTGAACTTAAGCATAATGCACAAACCTCGAAACACAAGTGCTTCTCGTTTGTTCTAGAATCTTCCGTATCATAACTGCCCAAACTTTTTTCTAGTTGAATTGCCATTATTTGTTTTTACTTTATGCTTTACAATGCACAATTCCATGAATCATAAAAAAGATTACGGGCTTCTTTGATTCAAATGATTCTCAAATGAATTTTGGAGGATTCTAATCCTTAGGAATTTTTCCTATCTTGGTTGTTTGATTTGTAGGATTGTAAACCATAGGAATTTTTCCATAGGATTCATTTGCACTAGATTTCACAGGAAACATCCCATCCACTCAAACCTCTTTGAAAGAATCATGCGTTTTTTCTATGCACAATCAAATACTCGTACAATCCTGTAGGATTCAAGATGACATTCCACTCTAATCCCATGTTTTTCCTATTCTCGTGTTTTGGAAATCCTACGAATCAAATAGGCCCTAGTTTTTTTTTATAAAAACTAATGGATTTTGAATGAGATGAACTATAAGAATTAAACGAACGCCTACATCTGGCATATATGACTCAAAGCTTACATGCTATAGTGTGGTATTTATTCACAATTTGGTTGCCAAATCTGATGCGTGCAATGCACGTGTACCTTACTAGTACTTCGAGTATGTGCAAAACACATAAATTAGAATTCCAATGGCACGCTACATAGTGTATCTCTTACAGTTCATGAAGCCACGTGGCACATGTGGAGGCGTTGTCACGACCTCCTTGTGTGGATTGATCACAATGACATGCTGCTGGTTCCAGAAGAATGTATTCGTCCTCTCTGAGGCACACTGGTGGTACATGCACGAAGCAAAGATGTGCACGCACGCCACACACACACTCATTCCCTCGCACACACACGCGGGTACACAGGGGGACGCATTTTTGTATGAAGATCCACCCCATGTGATAATTTGACGCATGTAGAGTCCTTCACTTCATTGATGGTCAATTAATACAGCGCATGCAAATTGAGTGGACGTGAGGGAGGAAGAAAGACATTACTACTCTACTACGTGCATGGGAGTAGTTAAATCATGGGTTGCTACTTCCATTGGTCTCCTCCGTATTTTGTGCCAATTTTTGACCATATTTTCAAGTAACATAATATTTATGCATGTCATAAAAAGTGGCACAAAAAAGGGGGCCAATAAACCAGGACACAGGTAGCATGATCAATTTTTGCCACGGCTACTGTTGATGGCCTTTGTATTTAAATATGGACGGAGTGGAGTAGTACTATCTTTATCTAATCCTTGTAGGGCTCTCAAAGTGCCTAGGCTCACCACTCCGCCTTGCCCACCGGATCCCGCCATGGAGGATCTCGCCATGGATAATCCCTTAGATCCCAGGATCCCGCAGGCTTCCCTCTCGCTGCGGTCTGTAGCACTGCCGCATTTGAGCAAAACCCACATGCGTTTTAGAGGGGATCCATTGCTCTCGAATCACAGATCGGTAGTGTCAAAGGACATGCCAGGGCTGCGTTTCAGGTGGTAGACAGCAAGGGCAAATCGGATCGAGGAAGCATCGCATCGATTGGAGAGAAGTTCCAAGGAGTTGTGCCTGGCACAACACAAGGCGGAGGCGCAAGTCGATCTGAGGGGAGAGATGCTGAGGGATGTCAGCATCTGGCAGCGTCGCATTGATTTCGAGCTAGGGCTAATGGCAGAGATCATATTCACGGAGTCGACTATGGAGGAAAGAATGTGCATGCCTGCGTAATGGCATGACTAGCCAGTGTAACTCTTCAAATGGGCGGTAGGAGAAGCCAAATCCCGGGACCAGTTGCGGCGGTGCCACTGGGCATGCATCATAGGTGAGGTGAGCTGCCCTCCTTCCCCGCCAGCGATGTAGTCACCTAGTAGTCGGTTACTGTTGTTGTGAACTTGCAACGCCCTGTCGGTTTGGAAGCTTGACAATCACTCCATCTATATGTATTGTATTCCTCTGAAAATACTTGGTAGTTTGGAAAAAGATGGCAATTGATTTATCACTAGTTTTAGAATGCTTGGTCGTGACAATCAACCAAAGCCACAACCAGAAGTGTCCGTCGTGTAATACTTTACGGTCGGTCGCACCAATAGACGGTCGGTTGGACCCGCGTCTCACCGAAGGGACATGCATCGGCTTGGTCTGACATGTATGACTAGTTACATCAGTGACTTGTGCGACCGCATTTGAGCAGTGTAGTACTCCCTCTATCTCAGTTTACAAGTCTTACACGTGTACCTAGGTTGTTAATTTGACTAACTTAATAAGAGGCATACATTACGAAAAATATATCATTACAAACTTCAAATATTCTATTTTTTATTGATATATTTTTTATGTTAAAGAATTTATTTTATATACATTACATTGATGACCTAGATACACGTGCAAGCCTTGTAAACTAAGATGGAGGGAGTACTTGAAATTTATGTTTCACTAAACTCGCCGGGAGTCGTTTCGGGCCTCGAAACCAAAACCATCAATTAATCTTTACCTTGTTCTCATCACATTCCAAAGTAGAGGAAGTACAATCGTGGGCTATAAGCCCGCTTACATGGCATTTTTACCTATGTGGAGGAGAGAGACAAGGAAAAAGTGAAGGAGTGGGCTCTCATGCAAGAGCCAGGCTCTATGCGTGCTCCTAGGAAAAAGCATTTAATGAGAGGACAGAGATAGAGAGAAAGTGAAAAAATGTGAGCTTATAGTCAGCCTTATAGCCTACTCTATAGTATGACCAATTAATAATGCTAACTCTTGGTGACATGGCATGCCCATATAGCCAGCAACTGGCTATACTATTAACCATGCTCGTACTAGTGCTACAATTAAGTGCAAGCCTGCTCACACCTACTAGTACGTACCAAACCTGAACGTGTTCCCACTATGCAGGTTTTAGTACTAGTGTTAGTACTTAGGTTATAAAAAGGGGAACTACCTAACCAAAAATTACTCTACCTTCCTCCTCATAAGTCCTTCTTCTTCGTCTGTCCATGCCATGGCCGGTGTGTAGAGCTCTAGGTCGAGAACTACTTGTAACAAGGGAGCGGCAACCAAGGCTACAGAAAAAAGAGGGCTTGCCGCCTCACAGAGACCTTGAAAGATCTCTCACGGGCAGGCGATGGCTCCCAGGAGCGCCCTAGCAGCGGAGGCGAACATGCCGAGCTGGCGACACTGGAGTCGTTATCCCTCGACAGCATGCCCGATCAGCTCAATAAGCACCTCAATAAGAAGAAGGAATTCATCCACGGCTTGGTGGAGCTGCTGAAGGAGAGCCTCGAGGACATGCACGCTGAGCTCATTGAGCAAGGGGAGTTGACCGCCGGCTTGGTGATGCTGCTGAAGAAGAGCATTACCTCGGAGAAGAAGGCGACCGACGAAATCGTGAAACTTCAGGAGGACAAGGGGAAGCTCTGCCACAAGCTCGACCTGCTGAAGCAGGAGAACACCAGCTACAAGAAGCTGCATGACAATAGTAGTTCCTTGATGAACATGCACAGGCCCTCGTCATGGAACAGAAGGAGTTGGCAAAGCTCCGCATCGAGCACCCAGCTGCTGTCAAGGTACGTAATGCGGCCGTGGAACAGATGATGAAGGCTCGCGTCGAGAAATCCCGCGTCATGGACAGAATGAAGAAGATGGCGGAGGAGACGCACAAGAAGATGGAGGTCATGGAGGCGATGAAGAAGCAGTTACCACTCCGCGGCCAGCAACCCTTCATGTAGTAGAGAGCCGCGCCCCAGACTTGTGCGTGCGTCTTCCTTCTTTTTGGGGGGCGATAATCTTCCTTCTTCTTTTGCTCCTGTGTTTCTTCTTTTCCTTCGGGTGTTTCACCGCATGTGTCACTTTCTCTGCGAGGCATGAATAGAACAATGCTAACAATGAGATGACTAGCAAATTAGATCATTTTTATCACCATATGGCACTGTGCTGCCGTGTTTCATGCTCGTCCATCGTACTCTAGTCGAAAGCTTGAGTATACCGCACGGTTCTTTGCTCCTCCTCAGGTCGTCGGCACATTTACACGAGTAGTCAAATCACAAGGCCCCGCCTTCCACAAGTAATGAGTCGTCAAATCATAAAGGCCCTCGCCTCTCTTGAAACCGACCAAGCTAGACTGCCCCACCCTCTAGCCTTTTAAAAAATGTATACTTTTGTACAGTAGTAGTATCGATGGATTGCGCCATGGAGCAAAACTAACAAGATGAAATTATGGTACATATAGAGAGCGGTCATCGCCAAATTATGCATATAGTACTATTTAAAAAGCTAGTACGTGCTTAAATGGGGTGCTAAATTCTATTAAAGAAATTAGCATACCTATTTAATTCTTGGGTTCTTATTATTTATGCCACTAGTTGTGTATCACTACTCAGTTTTGCCATTAGAAGTTACAACTACTCAAAAATGCCATCGATCCGTGAGATGCCTGCTCAGAAATGCAATTAGATATCTAAAAAATGCCATTGTTAAGTTAGATGTTTGCTCAAAAATGCCATTAGACATTGTTATTTTCACGTCAAACCCGTTGACCATGTTATATGACAAAAATAAGCCAATCCTCACAATGATAAGTGTGGCCCCGCTTGTTAGGAGTGACCAAGCGGATAATTTTACAGGAAAATAAGATCGCTGTTGGGATCAAGTAGGCCCCACACTTTATTTTACTATAGTGAGATAGAGGGAGAGTTGGCATGTTGGTCCATCGGTATTTATGTCATTATATCATGGCAAAAGAGATTTGAGTCACAATAATAGTGTCTAGCACAACACACCCCTCAAATAAAACTATGGACCCTGAAATTCTTTGACAAAACTAAGCACCCTGAAATTCTTTGACAACTAAACTGCTGGCTATATGACGTTGGCCATATATATTGTACGAATATATTGTGAAGAAAGGAGTGGTAGTACTATACCAACTAAAAGATGAACTGTAAGAAATACTAGTATGTACGCACTGAAGAGTTAAAGTAATGAGAAGAAACATAACATAATTCTGCTGGGGGCTCAGCACAACACACCCCTCAAATAAAACTAAGCACACCTGAAATTAAACTAAGCAACTAATCTGGTAGA
This sequence comes from Triticum monococcum, assembly GCA_034509565.1. NCBI lineage: Eukaryota > Viridiplantae > Streptophyta > Magnoliopsida > Poales > Poaceae > Triticum > Triticum monococcum. Next base: position 580,498,154 of record CM067847.1, read on the forward strand.
CACTGCATTAGAACCACCATGAGCAACGACATGACCACCTTACTCGGAGTCCTCGTCCACGTCCTTGACTTTGTCCTTGTCCCTCTTCCTCTTGGCCGATACTTCTTTGCTTGAACCGCACACTTGGCTCTTGCTCTTCATCCAACCTTGTACATATTGAAACAAAGGTAGCCATCCATTGCAGGATATTGGATGTGGTCTATATCTAGTACATTCCACTTCCATGCATGATGAAACTTGTGCGGAGGTTTCTTCAGTTTACCGTACTAAGGATGAACCATGGCTCCTGCCAGGGTCAGCATTGAAGGCTGATTAGGGGAGGGCACCAGCCCATTCTTCTGGAGGTCGAAGGGGTTGCCTACAACGAGGCCTATCCGATCCAGGACTCTTCTGTCATTCGTAAATTCTACAATAACGAATTTGACTCAGCCGCCCTTGAGGAAGCGCCTAAATTCCTCACACTCAACGTCGACATGGCATATGTGGCAGACCAAGCATAAGTCATGCACACAAACCTGGATGACGGCATGATTCATCTTCTCTTCCTCCTTTAGATTCTTCTCTTTGTCCAAGGTTGTGGTGTACTCAACATCAGCCTAGCAACCCACTCATCATTTGAATTTTCGAACATGCGTCTGAAGCGAGCAAGGCATCCTTTCACCGTCACGAAAGAACGGGTGTAGATGACGTTGAACTCATCGCTGGTGATGGTTCTAACCTTGTACTCACCGCTAATCATGGAGATTTGGGGCGCCATGGATTTGGGAGGAGGGTTAGGATTAGTGGAACTGTCGTAATGTGAAAGGACAAGACGACTAGGAGCAAACTGCCGCAATGTTAAAGGACGTCCGGGGACGAGTAGGGGCTAACTGTCAGCGATTTTTTGATTATAAAATTGTTGAGTGGGGCATGCGAACGACAGGGAAGTGTCTTGCCTATAATGGATAAATGGATTCATGCACAGTACTATGGAGGCCCAATTAGATGTCATGTCTACTCGATGCCCAATTAAATGGCTTTCGATGTCATGTCAAGCGTCGGGAAAATTACAGGTGGTACGAAGCTTTCCATTCTCCCATGATACGGGCTTCCGAGATCCCTTGGATCTGAGATCGAATGGTTGCTTGTTGTGATTCTAGACCTATGGGTGAATATCCTATCATGAAGGGCCATTCTGCAAATTTTCAGCAACTTAGCATGCGACCGTTCGATCTTAGATCCAAGGGCTTCTAGCAGCCTGTAACTTGGTCGCGCATACCACGACTGTCGCCTCGCTTGCGACACGGTGCGTTAGGCTATCTGATGTTGGCATGTCATACATAGTCATCACTTAGTCACTCTTTTTTTTGCAGGGAACTTGTGAGACCTTTATTCAACGAAAGCATTCGCCGAACAGTCCACCAACAGGCTACTGATCAGGAAGCTTGGAGTAGAGTCTACCCAGCTATCAGTCACTGTGAGCGTCAAACCACGGTTAGCACAAAGATGTGCAGGACCGTTCGCTGTTCTTATTACATGTTGAATAGAAAAAGACATAAAACTGGGAGCTAGCTCTTCAATTTCTAACAAAATGGGTGCTATCACCGAACGATCGGTATAGCGAGAATTCCAGAGGTTAACTGCCTCTAGACAGTCGGTCTCCATGATCACATGCGTGTAGCCTCAAAGTGTAGCATAAATCGCTCCTTCCTTCAGCGCCAGAGCCTCCGCAATCAGAGGATCAGCGACACCTAGAACTGGCTTGCACCATGCACCCTTGAATCCCGATGAAGAACGGGAAACACCACCCAGTCCTGCATTCCCATCATCTAGATGGATAGTAGCATCTGTGTTTATATTTATATGCGCGTCGTCAGGGGGTTGCCAACAATATCCTGGCAATGTTGAGGTAAATTGCCGGGGCAGCTTGAGAATGGCCAGATCCTCTCGGATCCTCCTCACAGAAGTTGTGGGATCCCATCCTTCCCGATCATGAGTTATACGATTGCGTGACATCCAGATGGCCCACATCACGGTTAGAGAAATCACTCTCTCCTTGTCTAAAAAACGAGAGTCACAGACAACATCTCTTGCCCATGTTTGCGGGTGGAGGCGAGGTAGATTAACGTCGAACAACAGTCTTGCCTCCTCCCAGAATCTGCGGGCATGCGGGCAGTGCATCATCACATGCTCCATGTCCTCATCCATAGCAAGACAAATCTTGCATGTACTGATTGTTCTCATGTGGCGAAACTTAAGAGTGCACTCATCGGCCAAGGTGCCTCTCAGTACCCGCCACCAGAATACTCTGACTTTAGGGACTACTTTGAGTTTCCAAACTGCATTCCACAATTGTTGTTGATCAACTGAAGTACCGGTAATCTGCCCCTCATCTAGAGCCAATCGCTCTTTTCGATTCACTAGAGCTCGATACGCCGATTTAACAGAGTAGATGCCTAAATTCTCATGTGCCCAAGCAATGAAGTCTTTGCCACCACCACGTTGCAGTGGAATGTTTAAAATGGCTGCTGCGTCTGGTGCGATGAAAGTCTCTCTGACTAGCTCCTCCCGCCACGTCCAATTGAGTGTATCAATCAAGTCGCTGACCATATGAACCGCCGTGTTCGCCGGATGCAACAATGGAGCCATAGTTAAAGTGGACGGAATCCACTTATCCTCCCACACTAATATGAGGTACCATTGCCGACTCGCTTCAGCAGCCCCACTTGCAATGCTTCCCGCCCTACAATGATCGCCCTCCAAATGGCGGACGAAGACTTGGGTGCCGAAGCATGTAAGAAATCTGAGCCGGGGAAATATCTGCCCTTCATAACCCTAGCACACAGGGAATTTGGATTCATCAAGAAACGCCACCCATGCTTCCCCAGCGGAGCGAGGTTAAATAATCAAAAGTCACGAAAACCCATTCCTCCTTTGCATTTAGGTGTAGCCAATTTGTCCCATGCTATCAAGTGGAGGGATTTACGATCAATGGAGCTCCCCCACCAAAACTTTGCCATATTCAATGTTAATCCCTTGCACACCTTTTTTGTTAAGAGGAAACAACTCATGCTGAACGTCGGAATTGCTTGCACAATGGATTTCAGTAGTGTCTCTCTACCTGCACAAGCAAATAGTCGTTCCGCCCAACCTTGCATGCTGCCTCGAGCCCGGTCACCTATATATTCAAACGTTCCACTGTTTATCTTTCCCACAGCGGTCAGTAAACCGAGATAGCGCTCTGAAAATGCTTCAACTTGCACCCCAAGGAGTTGCTTCAGAACCTGCCGAACATCTGCAGGTGTGTTAGGACTGAAAAAGATGGAGCTCTTGCTCCTGTTTACACTATGTCTGGTTGCATCACCGTATATTTGTAAGATCTCATTCAGCCTAGTTGCACTTTCCACATTCGCCTTGATGAAAATGAGACTATCATCTGCGAACAATAGATGACTCACCCAAGGTGCTCTAAAGTTCACTCTAATGCCTCTGTCAATAGAGGTACCATAGGACTTCAAGAGCAAAGTGAGGCCTTCAGCACATAACACAAACAAGTAGGGGGATACCGGGCACCCCTGCCGAAGACCTCTGGAAGGGTTGAAGTAAGGATGTAGCTCTCCATTCACACGGACAGAGAACCGCACAGATGTGACACACTTCATGATCAATCTTACTAGATTAGCATCAAATCCCAATTTCAAGAGCATTGCTTCCAAGAAATGCCACTCTACTCTGTCATAAGCCTTCATCATGTCAAAGTTAACTGCACAAGTGTAATTTTTCCCTTTCTTCCGTTGCCTCATAGTGTGAACACTTTCAAATGCGACAACTACATTGTCAGTGATCAACCGACCCGGGACGAAAGCACTCTATTCCTCACTTATAATATCATCCAAACACATGCGGAGACGATTGGCAATAACCTTCATTGCCAGCTTGTAAAGCACGGGACAAAGTGATATTGGACGATATTGTGAGATACTCTGGGGGTGACGTACCTTGGGTATCAATGTGATTGATGTGTCGTTGAGCCCCACTGGAAGTTCACCTCCATTGAGAAAAGCCAACACTGCTTGGGTTACCTCGTCCTTGAGCAACTTCCAATGGCACTGGAAAAAGCCCACCGTGAAACCGTCCACTCCCGACACCTTGGAAGGCGCCATTTGAAACAGTGCTCGATGCACTTTGGTTGGCTCATACGGTTTACACAAAAGCTCGTTCATCTCCGGTGTGACCCGTCAGTGTCTCCAACACCTTGTGTTGCATAGAGTGCCTGATAAAAGGCCTGAATTTCTGCCTTATCTCCCTCTTCATTTGCACAAGTAGATCCATCCTCTCTTCTTAGGCCAACTATCCGGTTACTGCGCTTTCTCTGTCTTGCTTGTGCTTGAAAATAAGCCGTGTTCCGATCACCATCATGTAACCACGGAACTCTGGATCACTGTCTCAACCAGACTTCTTCGAGCCGCATGGCTTCTCTTAGTTTCTTCATTACGCTTCACTCCTCATCTGATGGACCTCGCCCCACTAACCGTTCGCGCAGCTTATCAAGCCGTCTCTGAAGATTGCGGACTGATCTCGTTAAGCTGCCAAACTCTCGGGCTCCCCAGGGTTCACGCTGACGCTGTAAAGCTCCCAGCGAATCCATGATGCCCTGCAGTCCAGGATCGCGGTTTTGTTCCCGTCAGGTTTGTGCAATTAAGGACTCGTAATCCTGATGTGACTACCACATGTTCTCATAACGGAACTGCTTGGCTCCGATTGGCCTCTGTGTGAATGCGTGATTTCTGAACTCGACAATGACAATGCAATGATCAGACTCCATCGCGCACACATGCCGAACCCGCGTGTGATCATACCTCTGACTAAACTCCTCATTGGCAAAGGCCCTATCAATCCTTGCTTTCACATTTGCATCCCCAGGTTGGCGATTGTCCCAGGTGTATGCAACACCCGTCCACCCAAGATCTTGGAGAGCACACTCGCTGGTAGCTTCCCGAAAATCTCTCATTTGCCTCTCAGGGCGAGCTGATCGGCTGAAGTGCTCGTCTTGTTATAGAGATTCGTTAAAGTCACCAATACACATCCATGTAGCATGAGGGATGGCATGAAGTGTTCTTAGGAACCGCCAACTGTGATGCCGATCTGCTGCTCGCGGCGCTCCGTCAAAACCCGTCAGCCTCCATGCATTTAAGCCCGGTGAACCATCCCGGACCAAAACATCAATGTGGCATTTACTGTGCGACTTAAGTTCCACATCCACTTCTTTAGACCAGAACAGCCCTACACCACCGCTTAGGTCGTCACTGTCCATTGCAAAACTGCTTGCAAAGCCTAGGGTATGCCGCAAATCCTTCACTCGTTTACCTCTGATCTTTGTCTCCATAACAAAAACCAGCTTGGGCCCTTCTTGCTTCACCACTTTGCGAAGCTCTCGAACTGCCTCGGGGTTCCCAAGCCCCCGGCAGTTCCAGCTCAAACAGCTCATTGCGACAGGCAGGGCTGACTAGCAGCTCCCGCCGATTTCTCTGAAGTTGTTGGTGTATCTCTCTTCTTTTTTGGCGCACGCTCCTCTTCTGCGTCCCCAGTAACATCCTTTCCAGTTGCTTGTGCAGGGTCATGCTGGATTAAGGCATTGTTGTGGGTGTCCACATGCTCTTCTGCCGTCAGCAAGGGCAGCACAACTTTCCTATACACCTGATTCGGAGGTCCACCATTCCTCTTGTTCCTGCCATTAGTATTGTTCTTCTTAGGCGAGGTGACTTCTGGATTGCCATCTCGCATGGAGCTTGAGTCAGGTACTTCTTTTCCTCCTCCTAGTTTTGTATTTGTCTGACTCGCCCCTGAATTCTCGTCTGAAGGAGTTTTGTTTTTGTCTTCCGGTGCATGGAGACTAGTATTGAAGGGGAGATCACCGTTTTCATCTCTTGTCCCCGGCGTCGGACAAAGGAGATCTGAGTGGCCTAGACGGCCGCATGAAAAAATAGAAGTTCGGGACGTTTTCATATTGTATGTCATACCAATCACGTCTGCCTCTAGCCGCAGAATCTATGAGGATCCACCTTCGCAAAGGCTTACTGACATCAATTGTGACTCGCGCCCTCAAGAAACCCCCCATTGGGTCAAATTGCACTGATTGAGCATTCTTCTCAATTTGTTTTGCCACTGCCAGCCCTCGCTTCCCGTTCCTAAGATTGAAGGGCAAGTTGGGAACCCTAGCCCACAACTACAGCCCATCGAATTGAAGTTTAGATGGCTTCATGCAGTCGGAGAACTTCGATAGGATGACCGCGTGTTTACTGATGTGCCATGGACTGCCATCCCACATGCGATTGCGATCGCGTTGTGCGGCGAATTCCGCCACAAAAATATTTTTCCCCGCCGGCCTGAAGGTCAAGCCTTTAGGGTTCCCCCATGTAGGACGAAGAGCATTGCAGATTGTTTGGATATGGAACATATGGCGATGTAGAACTTTCCCCGCCAGCGACCACTTCGTTGGCTCATCATCATCGACATCATCGATCCAGCTTGCCCATCGCCTCCTCCAGCTGCGCCCTTGCCGTCCGTGGCAAGAGGGCGCCTGCCTTCTCCTTGCCAGCGCTGGCCGAGGCCATCTCAGTGTTGTCCCCAACGCGCCCCGTCGATCGAGATCGGACGTGCGCCACTTTTTCCCTCGAGACCCTAATCGCCTATCAGGAGGTTCCTAGGTTTTCGGGAAACCTGTGTTCTCGTGACTTAGGTGCACTCAGGTCATCACTTAGTCACTCATACAGCAAGGTTAGCTATAAGGTTGGCTAGAAGAGTATTTTTTACTTCTCTCTATCTCTTTCTTCGTAGTATTTATTGCATTTGCCGAGGAGTGACCTCTTCCAATGAAATGGTGCTTAGATGAGGTGCTAAGGGCATTAAATGACTTAGCAACTCAAGTCCCCAATGCATAGGTGCTTACTTTTGTTGCTAAGTTTGCATCATTTAATTAGCTATAGACTCAAAATTGTCTTTTCACCTAGGTACACGCGCTTAGCACCGTTTCTTCCTGGGGTCACCCAACTAGTCTCTCTCTTCTTAATTTACTTGCCATGTCAGACATTATGCCTATGTGGCAGGCTTAGCACCTATACGAGCAAGTACAATAGTGGGCAATAAGCCCGCTTACATGGCATTTTTGCATATGTGGAGGAAAGAGGCAAGGAAAAAAGTGAAGGAGTGGGCTCTCATGCAAGAGCCAGCCTCTACATGGTGAAGCATTGGGAGAGCCGCCTGTATACCATGGAGGTGGTAAGGAATCAGGAGACTCACACCGGTCGTTGCGCCACAGTTAAAATGATAATGGCAAGTCAAATCACGGGGCCCACCTATCAAGCAGTAACTCGCTGTCAAATCACACAGCCCTACATTTTCAGCAGCCTACTCCCTCATCTTCTCGTGTCTCTATCAAACCGACTAGGCGAAACTGCCCCGCCTACCATGCGGGAAAAGCCCCCCTTGACTTTTAAATAGTATAGTGTACTAATTTTGTATCCATGGATTGCGCCATGGAGCAAAGCCTCAAGAAAACGGCGGTACACATGTACGGAGTATACAACACGCCCGTCGCGTTTTCTTCGTACCCCATACGGTCGGTCGCTCTAGCACGCCGCTCTTTGAATGGAATGCGCGTCATATTGCGTTTGCTCACACATGTGGGACCGCAATTGAGAACCAACCATAGGCACACTCCCCGGCCCCACAAGTCGGGTGAGTTAATAGAAGAGAGAGACGAGCGATAGTACTAGAGAAGTGTTGTATAGGCGTTGGTGCGTGGACGATCCCTGCATGACACGGAAGATCAGTTCGTCCATGCATGTTGAAAGTGCGTTATATCGACTAGAGGGGGGGTGAATAGGCGATTTTTATGAAAGTCTTCACAACGTGGAAGTTGTGAAGACAAACAGTAGAGATATGCCTATCACTAAGCAACGGAAGTTAGATTACACTAGGCAAGCCATGGTCAAGTATTCAATAGAGTGAAAGCACAATGACAAGTAGCTGTAGTGTAATAAGTATCAGGTAGGAAGAAGTTATGAAGCCAAACAAATCATACAGTTACGTTGTGAAGACAAAAGATAGAGCGAGCATGCAATGGCTTCACAATGAGTAACAGTAAGTAAAAGGAAGTGAAGATGAAACCAGTGGCTCGTTGAAGACAATGATTTGTTGGACCAGTTCCAGTTGATGTGACAACTGTACGTCCGGTTAGGGTGGCTAGGTACTTAACCAAAGGACACACAGTCCCGGACACCCAGTCCTGAACACGCAGCTCAGGACACCCAGTCCTCACCGTATTCCCCTTGAGCTAAGGTCACACGGACCTCGCCCAGTCACTCTGGTAAGTCAAGGTAGACTCCCAAACCTTCACAGACTTCGTTCACCGGCAATCCACAATGTCTCTTGGTTGCTCAGAACGCGACGCCTAACCGGCTGGAGGATGCACAGTCCTCAAGTGTAATAAGTCTTCATATCACTCAGACAAGAAGACTTAAGTGATGCCCAATTCTCTCTGGCTCTGGGTGGTTAGGGCTTTTCTCCTCGCTAGGAATTTTCTCTCAAAGGCTTCGAGGTGGGTTGCTCTCAAACGACAAAAGCCGTGCACTGAAATCTGAGCAGCCAACTGTTTATGGTTGTAGGGGGTGGACTATTCATAGCCACTGGGCAACCCGACCTGATTTGTCCGAGATGACCCTGGGTCACTAAGGAACTGACACGTGTACCAATGGTCAGATTTCAAACTCACACGGCAACTTTACTTGGGCTACAAGTAAAGCTGACTTGTCCGACTCTGGACAAGATTTGCTCTCATAGTCTTCACTCGAAGACATAGGTTTTTTGTTTAGGCATCACTTCAGTCGTTCTGACTGGTTCTCTTGGACCCCACTTAACAGTACGGTGGTTCCTATGACTCAACACAAATGAAAGAGAACTACGAAAGATCTAAGTCTTCGAGCTCCATAGGCTTCATGCGGTGTCTTCTCTTGTCATAGTCTTCAAAATGAATATCTTCATATACCACCGTTGACTTCAATGTCTTCGTACATTTTTAGGGGTCATCTCTGGTAATAAAACCGAATCAATGAGGGACTTCTACCTGTGTTATCCTGCAATTCTCACAAACACATTAGTCCCTCAACTAGGTTTGTCGTCAATACTCCAAAACCAACTAGGGGTGGCACTAGATGCACTTACAATCTCCCCTTTTTTGGTGATTGATGACAGACTGGTTGAAGTTTTCAACGGGGAATATAGTCTGTGAAATTTTAAAGGATAAGGAATTGTCTTCATAATTTGCAAGGGCTCCCCCTGAAGATGTGCATATAAGTAAATTTCTTTTGGAATGCAATTGCACATGGCAGGTTGTACTTGTGGAGATCCACTTCAACTTATGATGACAATCCACTACGCGTGTAAAGGTATATGAAGATAATGACATGCATAATGGAAAATGGACGTCTGCAGAATGATCTAAGTGCGGAATTTATCGTCGCACATGCGGAATTTATCTTCGCAAAAACACGGTGGCAAACAAGTAGCAGACGACCATCGAGTTTAAGTGTTACAACTCAAAGAACCAAATGTAGCAAAACGAGAGTTGTAAGCACGAAGCAAAATGTAGCAAAATATAAGGCACCCGCCCATATTGACCCGCTTGAAGACTATCAACATCATATGCTTCTCCCCCTTTTGTCAGTGAGGACCAAAAAGGTTTGAAGACATAGAGTTTTCTACTCGTTCCCAGGAGCAGCAGGGTCGTTGGAGGTGTTTGGCGGTGCGGAAGAGCTTGGTGCAGATTCGACGCGTGCTGAAGGAGGTGGCGATGATGTAGCATCGTCTTCTTCCTCGATAATCCTTGCAGTCACTGTGGCAACAAATGAAGAGAACTCTGAGTCTTCAAGTGATGGAGTTCCTCGCAGCACAGCCCTTCTGGGAGGTGTGGAGTCAAACTTGAATCGCTCTTTGAAGCCATCCTCTTGAAGATCAGCTTCAGAACACATCATTGTGAGTCCTTTCCAGGTGCGGCGACAGGTTTCATGTGCAACGAATGCATTCTTGGTGGCAAGATTTCGGATGCGATTTACATCCACCAAGAGGCTTTTCATCTCTCTTTTCAGCCAGTCATGATGCCTATCCTTCTTTTGATGAAGGGCCACAAGAAGCTCTCGGTCAGTAAGAGCACAAGCTCGCTTCTTGGGTCTTGGAGTAGCTGTGCTGTCAGTGGCTTCAATGGAAGCAGGGTGTGGTGCACGTGTAGTGCCAGCCAGCGGATACACCCGAGAGATGGCTTCAACACCTTCAACATTTTGAGTGAAGCTCTGGTGCTCTGCATTCTGAAGACTCAAAGGTTGCTTGGCAGGCTCAGGATATATGGCTTCAGCAGAGGTATCCACATCTGGCAAGAAGATCCGATGGTTGCGGGCTGAGGGCTGGTACAAGATTGCAGAGTGAAGTTTGATCAGCCTCATTACCCAATGGCATAGAACTTCAAGCCAAACAAATCTGAGCCTGATGCAGCAAGATGGCGTATGAAGAAGTCCTGTGCATTGAAGCATTTGCCATGAAGGATATAAAATATCAGAGTCTTCATTGCACCCTCGATCTTGGCATTTGGAGAGTGCCCTTTGATAGGCCAGAGAGTCTGCCTGATGATGTGATAGATGGTTCTGGGCAGGTACTCGAGGTCTTCAACGAAGAACTCTGTGGGATAAGGAGCATCATGGGGCAATGGCTTCATCATGGAGAGCATCTAACTCATATTCGGTTCAGGCCTCTGAAATATGCTCTCAGGAGCTTCAGTGTGTAGTTGACAGCCTTCCTCGAAGAATGCGCCAGGAGTGGGCAGGTCGGTGAGCTCAATGATATCAAATGCATTGGCTTCATGATGAACATTGCTGGTCATCCACTTCAGGACCCAAGTCTTTGGATCTCTGTTGTATCCTTTGATGTGGAGGGTGGCATAGAATTGTAGCAGAAGCTCTTCATTCCAGTGCTCTTCATCAGTCACAAACTGCAGCAGACCCACTTGCTTGAAGCAATCCAACGCTTCCTCCAGACAGGGCAGACCAGCAATAGCTTCAACATCAAGGTGCTTGTGCGGGAAGATGCGACCTTGGTTGTACAGGATGCATGAATAGTAGCTGCACTGAGGATAGCTCCAGAACCTATCTGATGAAATCCTTTCCCTTGAATAGGGGTTCTTGGAGCTACTGAAGAACGTATTATCTGCCCTGAAGCTAGTGATGTTAAAGGAGCCAGGAGCTGATGCAGGACCTGGGAACCTTGGCAGTCTTGGGACTGGCTTCTGGACCTGAGGCCTGTGCTCGACATGGTAATCAAATTGGGGACCGACAGCAGACTCAGGAACAGAAGTATCAGGGTCAGTGGCTTCACTGTCTTCTGATGCTTTCGGTGGGGAGGGCTCCACATTAGCTTCAATGTTAGTTGTGGCAGCCTCAATATTGTCAGCCTCCACTTGACTAGCTGGAGGGTCAGGCACAGGCACGTTCTCCTAGAGAACTGCTTCTTGGTGGAGCGGGGGAGTGGGATCTTGTGGTGCTTCTTCATCTTCTTCGGCTGATGCAGGCAGAATGTCGTCAGCAGAGTCTTGAGGCCTTGGACCTTTGCGAAGCCTGCGAAATGCAGATGACGCATGTGGAGTTGGAGTGGGCTGGACCTCAGATTCTTCTTCCACTTGTGGGCGATCCGCCCATGACGCATGCTGTGCAATTGGCGTCAGAGGACGACCAATGCTGATGAGTTCGTTGTTTTCACGTTGAGGAAGGAGTGCATCATCTTCTACATTGTCATGATGATCAATGTCTTCAGCAGCGATGGGGTCGGCTGCTGGAAAGTCTTCAGCTTCAGGAGCCTCTGTGGAAGCAGGCTCATGAACTGTGAGTTGACGTTCTACGTCAGGATAGACCACAGAAAGGGGTTCAACCATCAAGGGCTCTGTGGGAGATGCCCGATCTTTCTTGGTCTTCCTCTTCTTCCTGGAGGGGGTAGTAGGAGAGGATTCAGGGTATTTCCTTTTCCTTGCTTCAGCCTCAGCAATCCTGGTCTTCTTGAGCTCTGAAGCTGTTGACCGGCTCTTTGGCTTCGAGCCAGTCGTTGCAATTGGGAAGACAATCGAAGCTGCTTCCAGCCTTGGTGCATCGGGTTCAGCCGTAGTTGGCTTCTTCTTCTTCTTCGCGGCCATCCTGGGGTCGATGCCAGGATGCCCAAGTGCCTTACGCTTCTCAGCCTCATTATAGGCTTGCACACATCTGTCAGCCAGACTCTTCATGCGCTCGCGTGAACCTTGAGCTTCGGCGCATTTCTTCAGGAAGTTTTCCTTGAGCTCGTGCATCATGATCTTGAAGTTCTTCACTTCATGCATGCTGAGCTTAGCCATATGCTTCTTGAACTGAGCCTTTTCATAGTCAATTTTCTGCTTCAGCTCAACAGCGCGCTGGGCGATGGCCAGTTCTGAAGCAATGGCTCCTTGGAAGGCAACACTGAGGCCAATGGGTAGCTGCAGATCTTCAAAGCTGATATTTGGCGTGTCAAACCACTCGTCAATGAAGTCGTGGATGATGGCAACATCAAAGAGAGGCAGATTATTGAAGATTTCTGCTTCTTCTTTGCTCTTGATGAGTTGCTCAAGAGCATCATCTGCAAGGTCTTCATCACTTGACAGATCAATGGCGTCGTTGCGCAGAATGGCAGCAGCTGTGAGCTCTTGGCCGCTGTGTGGCTGAGGCATCTTGCTCGTCTGGGGCTTGGAGATGCGGGATACGTCTTCAGACTGCACACTGACTTCAGGAGGTGTAGTTGCCAATGGCTTCGCCCTTGAGATTTTTGGTGAAGGGGCCGACTTTGAAGCTTTTGGCTTCTTCGACTGCTTTGGCTTCAGTGCAGCAGGCGCTTCTTCTGATTCAGAGTCAGCTGGTGGCTCATTCACTGCAGTCCCTTGAACCAAGATGCGGGTGATGAGGCCTTCAAGATTGGCGTAAGGACCGATGACATTTGGTTCTGCCTCGCGTGTGCATCTGCCCTTGGTGCGGAGGGACCAGGGTTGAAGAATAACCCAAACTTCTTCTTGTTCTGCTTCGCTGAGTTCTGGGCAAACTGGAAGTTGCGCTTGAACAGATTTTCATCACGACACCAGAGTAGTGACGACGGATGTGCATCAGTAGGCTGTGGTCCACGGACCATGCATGGGTAGAAGCCTTGAGCAATGGCTTCATCTCTGGACCTGGGTATAAGATTCTTGTATAGGATGTCTCCCCACGGTCATTTAATGGCACTTTTCTCAGCATACTCTTGGGCGACGAAGCGGTATTGGAAACATTGTTCTGCCCAATAGCGTCGAATCCATTGGATTCGGGTCTTGCACTGACCATAATTCTCTTTAGGATCTATTTTATACATTTCTGCCAGTTCATCGGGCAGATCTTTGGATGTTCCGCCACGACGCTGTCTGCCCCCCTTCCTTGCTGCTGTCTCTGAAGCTATAAACCTTAACCTGGAAGGCTTCGAGACGTTCAAAGGCTTTCTTTTGCTGGACCAATAGGAACAGGCTTCAGGAGAATTTATGTGATGCTATAAGAATTCTGCAAATGAATGCAGACTATGAGAACCAAAGGATTCTCCCACGGACATGTACCTGTGACAGCATTAAGGTGCGAGGGAAGGGGAAGAGGTCATATGCATTCTCAGAAGATTTTGAAGATTAATCAGTTTAGAAGACATTGACCTCATCGTGCGAAGACATTCACTCATAGATAAGAAGTTGGTTCCAGATTTGTACGAACCCACAGATCAGTACAAGTGAGGAATCTAACTACTTCATGAAGCACAAGTGAATATACTAGGCATGTTATGAGATGCAAATTGAGAGAGATCTAACTTGTGTGAATAGAAACTTCTTATGGTAGAAAGTGACAGAACCATAGGATCAAAAGGGGCTGTAAAAAGAAGTTTTATTTACCACACTTGGAACTGCTAGACGGAGTGGGAGATGAGGCCGAGCAGTTCAATCTTCCGTGCCCTAGCTTGGCGACGGAAGACACCTATGGCGATGGCAGAGAGGACGATGTCTGCAATCGGCGTGAAGACGGCGTTGGAGAGGTTGCGGCAGCGAAGCGCTTCGTCGCCGGCGTCGTCGAGGGCTAGCGGTGGCGCTAGGGTTCGTGCGAGGGAGGAAGAAGGAGATAATGACCGCGGTGAGTGTGTATTTATAGTTACAGGGGCGGCACTGCGCTATTACACAGGTGCCCCTGGCGATTCGCATCTGAACAACACATGGCCATCATGCGGAATCTCGGGGGCAGTTCCACATCCCACGCATGCCTGGATTGTCGGGTGGTCATTCCTACTTCTCCGGATTTCTTGAGGATGAATGAGCATTGAAAACGGTTTTAAAGGTTGTCTCTGTGTCTTCTGCTGACAAGGACGCAGAGAAGACACTCGACAGTTTCAATAGAATGCATATGACTTGGAGAGATAGAATTTGAGATAGAAGGCATAGAGAGATTAGGGTCCGATCACATTCACTTAGTTCAAAAGATTCAAAACAAGATGACATAGATATAAGTGAATGTTGTAGAGGACAGAACTCTAGTATATATATAACTATATAATCCACGTAGTGAAGATAATCATGAAGACATGTTGAGATTGAAGCCAAACCAAATGTGAAGACATTGCAAGGTAACGCCATGAGTGAAACACTTCAAAATAGAACGTTTGGTGGTGGCGTTACCCACCGTATAGGAAGTATTAGACCCAGACACGGCGCACAATTATCGTGGCGCTCCGAAGTCAATTTCCACATTAATGTATTCACACTTAGGATGTATGTCTCCATTGATTGAAGATATACGTTACTTCGTGTGTTGCACATCTAAGCCATCAATATGCATAAGTGTTAGGATGTGTGCCTGATCACAGGACATTTGAGGATTCCAAGATATTTAGCTCACACCATAACTTGCAAAATCTCTTCTCATCCAAGGGCTTGGTGAAGATATCTGCCAATTTCTCTTCAGTGTTGACGTGTATGATGTCAATATCTTCCTGCACAACATGATCTCTGAGAAAGTGATGACGAATTTCAATGTGCTTTGTCTTCGAGTGCTGAACTGGGTTGTTGGCAATCTTGATGGCACTTTCGTTGTCGCAGTAGAGTGGCACTTGCTTCAGATGAATGCCATAGTCCTTGAGAGTTTGCTTCATCCACAGAAGCTGAGCGCAGCAAGATCCAGCAGCAATGTATTCAGATTCAGCAGTGGAGAGGGATACACAGTTCTACTTCTTTGAAGACCAACATACAAGTGATCGTCCCAGAAAGTGACATGTGCCTGATGTAGACTTACGATCAACCTTGTCACCAGCATAATCAGCATCCGAGAATCCAACCAGATAAAACTCTGAGCCCTTTGGATACCATAACCCTAGAGTTGGGGTGTGAGCCAAATATCGAAGAATTCGCTTCACAGCTAAGTGATGCGACTCCTTTGGTGCCGCTTGAAATCGAGCACACATGCAAACACTAAGCATAATATCTGGCCTAGATGCACATAAATAAAGCAAAGGACCAATCATGGAGCGGTATACCTTTTGACCGAACTCTTTACCATTGTCGTCAGGACCCAGATGATGGTTGGCTGGCATTGGTGTTGTGAAGCCTTTGCAGTCTTGCATACCGAACTTCTTCAGGCAATCTTTGAGATATTTCTCTTGAGATATGAAGATGCCATTGCGTTGTTGCCGTATTTGAAGACCGAGGAAGAACTTCAGCTCCCCCATCATAGACATCTGATATTGCTCTTGCATCATATATCCAAACTCCTCACTGTACTTCTGATTGGTGCAGCCGAAGATAATGTCATCCACATATATTGGCACACAAACAGTTCACCATCATATGTCTTCGTGAAGAGAGTGGGATCTAGGGAACCAGGTATGAAGCCTTTGCTCTTCAGGAAGTATTTGAGTGTGTCATACCAGGCCCGAGGGGCTTGTTTGAGGCCATACAGTGCCTTATTGAGCTTGTATACCATGTCAGGATGTTTTGGATCTTCAATCTTGCCATTGAGAAAGGCACTCTTCACATCCATTTGATATAGCAGTATGTTATGATGATTTGCATAGGCCAGCAGTATACGTATGGCTTCAAGTCTAGCCACAGGAGCAAATGTTTCATCGAAGTCAATGCCTTCCACTTGAGTATATCCTTGAGCAACCAGGCGAGCTTTCTTTCTGATGATTTGACCATGCACATCTTGCTTGTTGCGGTATATCCATTTGGTGCCTATTATGTTATGCTTCCGTGGATCAGGACGCTTAACCAGTTCCCATACATTGTTCAGATCAAACTGTTGAAGCTCTTCTTGCATTGCTTGAATCCATTCAGGTTCCATAAAGGCTTCTTCAACTTTCTTGGGTTCTGAAATTGAGACGAATGCGAAGTGCCCATAGAAATTTGCCAGTTGAGTTGCCCTTGAACGAGTGAGTGGACCAGGTGCATTGATGCTGTCAATTATTCTGTCAATCTGTACTTCATTGGCAACACGAGGATGTACAGGGTGAAGACTTTGCTCTTGCTGATCTGAGTTGTTGTTGGGAGGAATGTCTTCAGGCTGAGCATTGTCTTCATGTGGATCAGGTGCTGAGATGATAAGTTCTTCTTCAGGATGAGCTTCAGAAGGTATAATCTCTCCAGTTCCCATTAGCTTGATTGATTCACTCGCTGGAACTTCATCTAGCACATCTGGCAGTTGCTCTCTTTGTGAACCATTGGTCTCATCGAACCGCACATCCACTGTTTCAACTACTTTGTAGTGAAAGAGATTGAAGACTCTGTAGGAGTGCGAATCCTTTCCATATCCAAGCATAAAACCCTCATGTGCTTTTGGTGCAAACTTTGAGGTGTGGCGTGGGTCCTTGATCCAGCATCTTGCACCAAATACTCTGAAGTAACTGACATTTGGCTTCTTGCCAGTTAGGAGTTCATAAGATGCCTTGTTCATAAGCTTGTGAAGATAAATGCGGTTGATTGTATGGCATGCAGTGTCAATGGCTTCAGGCCAGAATTTTCTTGGAGTCTTGTATTCATCTAGCATTGTTCTGGCCATCTCAATGAGTGTTCTGTTCTTGCGTTCGACGATGCCATTCTGCTGTGGCGTGTACGGAGCTGAGAATTCATGTGTGATGCCCAAAGTATCAAGATATGTATCAAGGCCAGTGTTCTTGAATTCAGTGCCATTGTCACTTCTGATGTGCTTTATCTTGGCGCCATAATTGTTCATAGCTCGATTGGCGAAGCATCTGAAGACATCCTGCACTTCAGTCTTGTAAAGGATTATGTGCACCCAAGTATATCTAGAGTAATCATCAACAATGACAAAGCCATAGAGGCAAGCAGTAGTGGTAAAAGTTGAGTAGTGAGTGGGACCGAAAAGATCCGTGTGAAGCAGTTCGAAGGGTTGAGTAGTGGTCATGATTGTCTTCGAGGGATATTTTGCCCTCGTCATCTTCCCTGCTTCACAGGCACCGCATAAGTGATCTTTCTTGAACTAGACGCCCTCGATGCCTATGACATGCTTCTTCTTTGCAAGGGTGTGGAGATTCCTCATGCCAGCATGCCCAAGCCTCCGATGCCAAAGCCAGCATTCTGAAGCTTTTGCCAGAAGACATACTGCAAGCTGTGGCCCTGCTGAGAAATCTACCACGTACAAATCATCTTTCCGATACCCTTCAAACACTAGAGACTTGGCAGATTCCATTAGCACCAGGCAATGATATTTTCCGAATATTACTATCATGTTCAAATCGCAAAGCATCGAGACAGACATTAAGTTGAAGCCAAGGGATTCAACAAGCATGACTTTATCCATGTGTTGATCCTTTGAGATTGCAACTCTACCTAGACCCAATACCTTACTTTTACCGGTGTCAGCAAATGTGATGTGGCTCTTGTCGGATGGACGTAAGGTTGAGTCCATAAGAAGGCTTCTTTTGCCGGTCATGTGATTTGTACACCCACTGTCAATAACCCATTTTGAAGACGCCGGTGTCGTACCCTGCAGTGCAGTTAGGGGGATAGGCTTCACGAAGAGAATTGTGAAGCAAAAACATTTGACGAACCAGTGGGTTATGAAAACTTAGATCCAGATTGGGACTAATAGGGAGAGTAGCATGCGATTCAGGAACGAAGTACATAGTGATGCCATTCGGGCATTTGATCTTGCGCCCTACAAGATGTTTAAGGTCCCCAGCAATAGCATCAGAGGATTTTGGTTTTCTGCTGGAGACCTTTCCCTGCAAAAGAGAGTTAAGCTTTCTTAGCCACCCACATCTTCAAGGGTGGCTTAGAAGCAATAAGTCTAAGTGCAGCATCTGAGAATTTTGGCTTTGGAGCCCTAGCAAACAGTCTAGTAGGCAGACAATAGTACTCATATGAATAGGCAGAATAGTTCTTGGTCATATGAACATGGCAGTTTGAAGAACCGCTCTCATATTCATATGCCTGAGTGTGGTTTCCCTGCAAAACATTTGCGTTAGTGCGACTCAGGTGAGTCCTCTATCTGTATGAAGCCTTTGGACCGTATGAAGCCTTTGGTCTAAGGTTTGTCTTATTCATGTGAGGAGTCATGAAGACATTCACACGAAGATTTTCCATACACTTTTTCGGAACCCAGATCTTCTTCATAGGCGGTCCATTCCTGCAGTTAGTACCAATGTACTTGGGAAACACTTCACCATTCTGTTTCTTAAAAAGTACATAGTTTGCATCAAAGGATTCATCAATGATGATGGGATTAGCACAAGTGAATCCAGATAAATTGGATGGATCTGCTGTAGGTTCCTTTGCAGCAACCCACTTGGTTTTGGGGTACTGCTCAGGTTTCCAGTAAGAGCCATCTGCATTCATTTTTCTTACGAACCCCACACCCTCTTTCCAAGGGTTTCGGTTCAGAATCTGCTTCTTGAGGACATCACATAAGGTCTGATGCCCTTTAAGACTTTTGTACATCCCTGTTTCAAGCAATGTCTTCAACCTAGCATTCTCATCAGCAATAGCAGTGGTATCCTCAGCAGAGGGGTTAGTTACCACATCAACAGTTGAAGATATTGCAACAGCAGTAGCAGTAGAACTTTCAGCAACAGAAGCAGCATTATCACGCTCAATGCATTTAAGACATGGTGGTTCAAATCCTTCCTGAGCGGAACAGATCTGTTCGGCGCGAAGTGACTCATTTTCCTTTTGAAGATCTTCATGAGCCGCTCTCAATTTCTCAAGATCTTGATTCCTTTGAAGATAATCATAGGAAAGCTTTTCATGAGTTGTTGAGAGAGTATCATGACGATCTTCAAGTTCCTGATACTTAACGTGAAGATTTTTTATGTCTTCAATTAAGGATTCAGATCGAGTCATTTCAGCACCCAACAGATCATCGCTTCTGTCTAACAGTTTTTGAATATGTTCCATGGCTTTCTATTGTTCAGTTGCAATTTTAGCAAGTGTTTTGTAGCTGGGTTTTGAATCACAATCAGAGTTATCGTCACTAGATGTTTGATAGTGAGTAGTGCATGTGTCTACCTTGGCACCGCGTGCCATGAAGCAGTAGGTAGGATCGGAGTAGTCCTTGTCATTTGCATCGGTGTCGGTGATGGAGTCATTGTCTTCAGTGTTGAAGATGGACTTGGCAACGTATGCTGTAGCCAGACTTGCAATGCCAGAATCAGACTCCTCCTCAGACTCCACCTCTGCCTCCTCAGGAGCGGACTCCTCCTCTGAATCCATTTCCTTGCCAACAAACGCACGTGCCTTGCCAGATGAGCTCTTCTTGTGTGATGAAGACTTTGAGGAAAGCTTGGAAGAAGACTTTGAGTATTTCTTCTTGTCGTTAGAGTCATATTCCTTGCTCTTCTTCTTCTTTCTGTTCTCATTGTCCCACTGTGGACACTCAGAGATGAAGTGTCCAGTTTTCTTGCACTTGTGGCATGTTTTCTTCTTGTAGTCATGTGCAGAAGCTTCATCATTCCTTGAGCTTGATCGTGAAGACTTTCTGGAGCCTTTCTTCTCGGTGAATTTTTGGAACTTCTTCACTAGCATTGCAAGTTCCCTTCCAATGTCTTCAGGATCATCAGAACTGCTGTCATATTCTTCTTCAGATGAGGAAACAGCTTTTGCCTTCAGGGCACGAGTTCGCCCGTAGTTTGGACCGTAGATATCTCTTTTCTCAGAAAGCTGAAACTCATGTGTGTTGAGCCTCTCGAGTATGTCAGACAGATCGAGTGTCTTGAAATCAGGACGTTCTTGAATCATCAGGGCTAGTATGTCAAACAAACTATCAAGTGATCTCAACAGCGTCTTGACGATTTCATGTTTGGTGATCTCAGTGGCGCCAAGGGCTTGAAGCTCATTTGTGATGTCAGTAAGTCGGTCAAATGTGTGCTGGACATTCTCATTGTCATTTCGCTTTAAGCGGTTGAAGAGGTTGCGAAGAACACTGATTCTCTGATCTCTCTGGGTTGAGATGCCTTCATTGACCTTGGAGAGTCAGTCCCAGACCAGCTTGGATGTCTTCAAAGCACTCACACGGCCATACTGTCCTTTGGTCAGATGACCACAGATGATATTCTTGGCAGTAGAGTCCAGTTGAGTGAACTTCTTGACATCAGCAGCAGTGACACCTTCTCCAGCCTTGGGAACGCCATTCTCGACGACATACCATATGTCGACGTCAATGTCTTCAAGATGCATGCGCATCTTATTCTTCTAGTAGGGATATTCAGTTCCATCGAACACGGGGCACGCAGCGGAGACTTTGATTATCCCTGCAGTCGACATAGCTAAAACTCCAGGTGGTTAAACCGAATCACACAGATCAAGGGAGCACCTTGCTCTGATACCAATTGAAAGTGCGTTATATCGACTAGAGGGGCGTGAATAGGCGATTTTTATGAAAGTCTTCACAACGTGGAAGTTGTGAAGACAAATAGTAGAGATATGCCTATCACTAAGCAGCGGAAGTTAGATTACACTAGGCAAGCCATGGTCAAGTATTCAATAGAGTGAAAGCACAATGACAAGTAGCTGCAGTGTAATAAGGATCAGGTAGGAAGAAGTTATGAAGCCAAACAAATCATACAGTTACGCTGTGAAGACAAAAGATAGAGCGAGCATGCAATGGCTTCACAATGAGTAATAGTAAGTAAAAGGAAGTGAAGATGAAACCAGTGGCTCGTTGAAGACAATGATTTGTTGGACCAGTTCCAGTTGCTGTGACAACTGTACGTCTGGTTAGGGCAGCTAGGTATTTAAACCAAAGGACACACAGTCTCGGACACCCAGTCCTGAACACGCATCTCAGGACACCCAGTCCTCACCGTATTCCCCTTGAGCTAAGGTCACACAGACCTCGCCCAATCACTCTGGTAAGTCTTCAAGGAGACTCCCAAACCTTCACAGACTTCATTCACCGGCAATCCACAATGTCTCTTGGATGCTCAGAACGCGACGCCTAACCGGCTGGATGATGCACAGTCCTCAAGTGTAATAAGTCTTCAGATCACTCAGACAAGAAGACTTAAGTGATGCCCAATTCTCTCTGGCTCTGGGTGGTTAGGGCTTTTCTCCTCGCTAGGAATTTTCTATCAAAGGCTTCGAGGTGGGTTGCTCTCAAACGACAAAAGCCGTGCACTGAAATCTGAGCAGCCAACTGTTTATGGTTGTAGGGGGTGGACTATTTATAGCCACTAGGCAACCCGACCTGATTTGTCCGAAATGACCCTGGGTCACTAAGGAACTGACACGTGTACCAACGGTCAGATTTCAAACTCACACGACAACTTTACTTGGGCTACAAGTAAAGCTGACTTGTCCGACTCTGGACAAGATTTGCTCTCATAGTCTTCACTCGAAGACATAGGTTTTTTGTTTAGGCATCACTTCAGTCGTTCTGACTGGTTCTCTTGGACCCCACTTAACAGTACGGTGGTTCCTATGACTCAACACAAATGAAAGAGAACTACGAAAGATCTAAGTCTTCGAGCTCCATAGGCTTCATGCGGTTTCTTCTCTTGTCATAGTCTTCAAATGAATATCTTCATATACCACGATTGACTTCAATATCTTCGTACATTTTTAGGGGTCATCTCTGGTAATAAAACCGAATCAATGAGGGACTTCTACCTGTGTTATCCTGCAATTCTCATAAACACATTAGTCCCTCAACTAGGTTTGTCGTCAATACTCCAAAACCAACTAGGGGTGGCACTAGATGCACTTACACATGTGACCAGACTCCAGCAAACACGCCTGGATTGGCTATCGTCTACATATCATGCAGGTTGTGTTGTACAGTGTTGTAGTTCTGATGAGAAATCTAAAAAAGGTTTCTTATCATCTCGCAATATTAGGTGTCATGTGCTTCGGATCATGGCGAGGGTTAAACAACGACAACTAAGTTCCTCCAAGGCGCTGATCATTGGGGGCACATGCACGAAGACTACTCGGCTGCCATCTAGGTTAAGATGGCTATGTTAATTCGGACATCTATTAATGGACCCCTTTTCTACAAGTTTATCTTTAATTTGAGCTTTGATTCTCGTCTAGTTTGTCCGTCGGGATTCATGTTGTCTCCTTTGGGCAGTGAGGTTATGGTTTCTTGTCATGTGGCATTTTTTCGTGTTATATGTTATAATCCGGTGCTTTAGATCGAAATGACGATAACTGCGCCTCTGGGCCACGTGCATGAAGACTTCTCGACAGTCATTGACGAGGTCAAGCCGGCTCCGGTAGACAAAATAAAACTAGTAGTACTCCACTATATAGGCAGGAGGCTCCACGCTTGCTTGCTAGTGTTGCTCTCTTGACAATGTATCGTCCTCTCCAGATCTAAACATGACAGCGGTGGTCACTCTCTCTCTCTCTCTCTCTCTCTCTCTCTCTCTCTCTCTCTGCTCACCGCTGGTCACAGATCTAGCCAGATCCTCTCCGCCCGGGAAGGTGAGAAGGTGCAACGTTCATGCTGTCGTCCTTGGCGATGGCTCTTAATCACTGCCGGCGCATCCCGATCAGCGTGCCTTGCCGGTCTCTCCCAAGCACCACTGGCTAGGGAGGGCCTCCAACCCCTTCTTCCTCGTTGCCGTAGTGTGGGCAGATCCGGCCTCCCGCCGCCCACCTAGCGTCATCGGGTATAGTTTCCTTCGAAACCGGCCTTGCTCTACTTCCCGAGCTCTTGACATCACTGCATTTGTATCTTTTACTATTTCTCAGCCCCCCTCGTAGATAGGATCAATCGGCTGTTCGAAAGCCACCTAAATTTTTACTGTTAAGTGGTAAAACTAGTAATCTATTACTACTTGGTTCAAACTAGGAAGAAAGGGGGTGGGGTGGGGGAAGATTTGTTACCTAAATCTAGGACTTGGTCAAAAGAGGAAATAATGGGGGCAAAAAGTAGCAGAGACTGGCTATCCAACTGGTCTCTTGGTCTAATAGGGAAATAAAGGGAAACACAGTACAAACTCAATATAAACCTGATCTATTGGTTGAAAAAGGAAAGAAAGTGGGGACTGGGGGACAAGTCAATAGCGTAAGTCCAGCACTAGATTTGCTAGCCTCACACAGTATAAGGTGGCTATACCGAACAAAAATGGGACCAACCCAAATATCATGTTCTCATGTTTGTTGCCCCAAGCCACTCTTGTGTAATGCCATTGGTAAAATATAGCAGTCGCACTGTTAAAAGTAAAGACACGTTAAACCAATGTTGTTTTCAAGGTAATGCCTCCAGTAATCTGAATTAATGGCACTTTTTTTCATGTCCGGCTAAATTTCCCATTAAGATAAGTTGCTTCTTTTCGTTAGAAATGCAACTGTCCTGGTCCGCCTACTCTCCTGTGCCCAAATACCAACTCTGCAGCGACTGTTAATGTAATGTTGCTGGTAAAATGAAGCAATGGAACCATTAAAGTAATGTCGTATTTAACGGTTGTCATAGTTAATCCTAATGCCCACACTAATATCTAGCAATGTTGCTGCTTTAGAAATTGCTACTGTCCTTGTAGGAACGCCATTCAGATAAGGAACATGCTTCTTTTCATTTGATGTACTATGTTTCATCACTTGTTAGTCACCCTCCTTTCCACCTTTTTTGTGCAAATAGAGATATACATTTCACGCTTGATCTTAGTTGAAATGCATAAATGATATCCAAATTATAGTTGAACATTCAAGGAGCTTCACAACCAACCTTGATGTTGCTCAATTTTATTGCAACTAATGAAGAAGAAGCTCTGTGGGTTTCGTTTTCTGATGGAAATGGAACCGGGGCTGGAGCCCTTTTCTTAAAAATTAAATGAAGAAGAAGCTCCTAGTTCATGGGACATTGCTTCATTTTAGGTGAACTGCACCAAAAGGTCCCATGAATTGAATCATCCATGTTAGTGACTGGTGTCATCCCTTCTACGATGGTGTTGACTGTAGATATGATTCCCATCACGAGGTATGTTCCTTTTTGGTCTGACCATTTGCCAAAGATCCTGCATGTTGAGTCTGCTCTTGTGCTACTGTTTTGGCACTGCCATGATAAAGCAGTAATGTTATTATTTTGCAGCTTAATCTAGTGGCACTTTTAATTTGAGGCAATGTTTTGGCACCGCTAGTGCCACGGATTTTTTATATATCAAAAGAGGGGGTTTCCTCCAGTTTCATTAAAGAAACCCAACCATAGAGAACCATTATCCGACAACATCTCAGTGTAAATGAGCAGCTATGCAACTACTACTAGAACGGATTGAGTACTAGCAGGAGACAAGTTCGCCACATAAGCTAGGAAGGTAGGTGGACACAGCAACCACTCGACCAAGTTTGGATTACAACCCAAATGCTACCACAGAAACATCAGGGGGAAGATAGGAACTGAAAGAGCCAGCTTGAACATCCCAGTCTAAGCACCCCCCGGCCTTCATCCTTGCGATGCATGGTACACCTCGTTTGCCACCTGCTCGACTCTAGTGCCGCTGATAAAATGAAGTAATAATACAATTAAAATAGAGCGAGTGTCCTCTCTATCATTTCATTTCCAATGTAGATAAAGAAAGTGCTTCTCTTTGTTAGTATATGTTTCATCAACTAGACCCATTGTTAATGTTTAAGCATTTATGCAAAATGGGGTGCTTAATTTTAGTTGATCTGCACAAAAATAGAGATTGGAATGTCTCAAGGCCCCTCCTTGTACTACCGCTGTACCTGATGTTCATCACTGGCAGAAGTTGTATTGGGGAGACTTGGGTCGATTTCCAGTATGAGGCATGCCGTATGAGGCATCGCAGGGCCCATCTCGCCCTCGCAGCATGGCATACTATGATACTATTGCAATATTTTATTCTATTTATTAGTGTATGTTTCATCAACTAGTGCCACTATAATGTAATCACGCTTTTTCATTATCTGTGCAAACAGGGTTATTCAGCTGCATTTTGGTGGAACTGCACAAATGTACACGGATGGAACCGGCATATATGCAGAGTGCGAGGTGTGCCAAGTAAAAACTACCGACACCAACCATGCTCCATGCACACATTGGCATCCACCACCACTAGTGGTATGTGTGGCGCTCTCTGTGGACGGATCTTTCTTGGCAGCAAATCCTCTAACCAAATACTAGTAGCTTATATTGGCAGTTTTCTAGGGAGTACTCTTTCCTGAAAGAAGCCTCATTATATTTTTCTTTATTTGTACACAGTGTCACAACTTTGACCCAAAGGTCCAGAGTTTTTTTAGGGTGATTAGCATAGTACTCGGAGACTGATTGTAAGCATGATTTTCATTAGCTGGCACACTGATTGTAAGCATGAGCAGATGGAAGATTAGGTTAGTGTGAAGCTTACCTTAAACCCTACCGCCGTCGTTGAAATGAGGCGAGCGTCGAGGGAACCATGGAGAATGGCGGGGAAGCGACGTCGCGCCATCTGGCCTCCTCTTGTGGTGAGAGAACGAATACTCCTGTGGCTCCGGCTGGCTCTGCACCCTCACGAAGGGCACACCGTACTCGATCGATTCGTTATCCTCTAGGTGCTCGACCTTCGCCTGTACGCCCACCACCTCCGTCTGACTTTCGCCTTGGGCGAATCTATCTGCTCCATTGCCCAGAGGAGATACTCGATCAACTCAAAGGACTACGGCGTGACTGCCGCCGAGGAGTACATCGCCGCCCTCATCGCTGTCATCTCGCTCTTTCGCATACATTGCCACATGGCCCTTACCGTCCTCGAAATCTCCCACTCATTGTCAAAACAACTAAGGATCTCCTTCGACCATGCTAACTTTGCCTGGTCGCCGCCGGCGATCTGCCTAATTCGCTGCTGCATCCTCTCCATAGATGTCCTTCTGAGTGGTCCGGTGCTATCTTTGGAAGATGCGAGGAGAGACGGTGGTCTTGCAATAGAGAAGAGGGAGAGGCGAGGCGGTGGTTTTGGAATGGAGATGATGGAGAGGAGAGGGGTGGTTTTGCAATGGAGAATAGGGAGAGGGGAGACAGTGGTTTTGGAATGGAGATGATGGACAGGAGAGGAGGTGGTTTTCCAATGGAGAAGAGGGAGAGGAGAGACGGTGGTTTCAGAGTGGAGATGATGGAGAGGAGAGGAGGTGGTTTTGCAATGGAGAATAGGGAGAGGAGCGTGCGGCAGCGTTTAGGATTGGACGATAGGGCCGCCGCGCTGTGACTGGATCAAAATCAAAATCAATTTACCCTTCAATTAAGAAAGTGACCCTACATTAACTAGTCTCCCTTTTATTCTGGGTCATAAATGACCATGATTTTCACAAATAAAATATATGTTATACATTGCAAAAATAATATAATTTGAAAGTACATTCAGACACAAACCAAACGATACAATTTTTGGTGACATGCATTCACATTTTGCTTGTCAAATACAGTACATGGTCAAAATTTGACCCAAAATACGCAAAACAAAAAAATACTTCCAAGACTAGCGCCGCTCCTCTCCTCTCCACCACCGTTCCTCTCCTGTTCCAATCTAAATCCAGCGCCACTCCTCTCCTCTTCCGTTTGAAAACCACCACCCCTCCTCTCCTGTTCCAATCCGAAACCAGTGTCGCTCCTCTCCCGTTCTAATCCAAAACCAGCGCTCCTCCTCTCCTCTTCCATTCCAAAACCACCGCCGGCGAGTGAAGGTGTTGTGGAGAAGTAGATCGATGGAGGAGTACAACCGATACGTGAGGATCGCAGACGGTGACCCTGTGAAGCTAGCTAGGATGTTGGAGATACAGTCTTGGTTTGACAACAAGGACCAACTAGCGGCGACGGCGACATCCATGGCCAAATATCTCCAACAGAGCGAAAAGGCGGTGATACTCCTGAAGGGAGTCGAGCGGGAGTACATAGAGCTACTCCTCTGGGCCATGGAGCAAACAGATTCGCCGAATCCGATCGTGAGGGAGCGGTGGTGGGAGTATCAATCCCAGATGGAGCATCCACCAGAGATTGAAGGATCGAGCATCTACAGGGTGCTGTTTGTGAGGGTGTCGTGCCAGAGCGAGCCGGTGGAGTCTTCGCCGACCGAACCCAACTACAAGAGGAGAAAAGCAGTTGGCCCGATGACGCTTACCCACCATCCTGCCCTCACCGTTCACATCGTCTCATGGGGCGGCTGTCTGCCGCCGACGAATAGGAGGGGGCTGCCCCCCAGCCCAATAGTTGTGCAGGTTGTGAATTGTCAGGAGGAGCTTAGGGTTGTCAGTATTTGCAGGTTGTGAAATGTGTTTTGTGTTGTGTATTTTGAGAGTACTTTCAGATATGAATGTGTTGGGGAACGTAGTAATTTCAAAAAAATTCCTACGCACACGCAAGATTATGGTGATGCATAGCAACGAGGGGGAGAGTCTGATCTACGTACCCTTGTAGATCGCAACGGAAGCGTTGACACAACGTAGAGGAAGTAGTCGTATGTCTTCTTCCCGATCCGACCGATCCAAGCACCATTACTCCGGCACCTCTGAGTTCTTAGCACACGTTCAGCTCGATGACGATCCCCGGGCTCCGATCCAGCAAAGCTTCGGGGAGGAGTTCCGTCAGCACGACGGCATGGTGATGATCTTGATGTACTACCGACGTAGGGCTTCGCCTAAGCACTACAACGATATGATCGAGGTGCAATTTGGTGGCAGGGGGCACCGCACACGGCTAAGGAACGATCTCAATGATCAACTTGTGTGTCTATGGGGTGCCCCTTGCCTCAGTATATAAAGGATGGAGGAGGAGGAGGCCGGCCAAGGCCATTGGTGCGGCCAGGATGGGAGTCCTACTAGGACTCCAAGTCCTAGTAGGAGTCCATCAAGAGGGGAGGAAGGGAGAAGGAAGTGGAGGAGTAGGAAAGGTGGCTGGCCCCCTTTTCCTTAGTCCAATTCGGACTAGAGGGGAGGCGGGCGCAGCAGGCCTTTTCTCCTCTTCCCACTAAAGCCCTTCAAGGCCCAATACTTCTCCCAGCGAATTCCCGTAACTCTACGGTACTCCGAAAAATACCTGAATCACTCGGAACCTTTCCGAAGTCCGAATATAGTCGTCCAATATATCGATCTTTACGTCTCGACCATTTCGAGACTCCTCGTCATGTCCCCGATCTCATCCGGGACTCCGAACTCCTTCGGTACATCAAAACTCATAAACTCATAATATAACTGTCATCGAAACCTTAAGCGTGCGGACCCTACGGTTCGAGAACAATGTAGACATGACCGAGACACGTCTCCGGTCAATAACCAATAGCAGGACCTGGATGCTCATATTGGCTCCTACATATTCTACGAAGATCTTTATCGGTCAGACCGCATAACAACATACGTTGTTCCCTTTGTCATCGGTATATTACTTGCCCGAGATTCGATCGTCGGTATCCAATACCTAGTTCAATCTCGTTACCGACAAGTCTCTTTACTCGTTCCGTAATACATCATCTCACAACTAACATATTAGTTGCAGTGCTTGCAAGGCTTATGTGATGTGCATTACCGAGAGGGCCCAGAGATACCTCTCCGACAATCGAAGTGACAAGTCCTAATCTCGAAATACGCCAACCCAACATCTACCTTTGGAGACACCTGTAGTACTCCTTTATAATCACCCAGTTACGTTGTGACGTTTGGTAGCACCCAAAGTGTTCCTCCGGCAAACGGGAGTTGCATAATCTCATAGTCATAGGAACATGTATAAGTCATGAAGAAAAGCAATAGCAACATACTAAACGATCGGGTGCTAAGCTAATGGAATGGGTCATGTCAATCAGATCATTCAACTAATGATGTGACCTCGTTAATCAAATAACAACTCTTTGTCCATGGTTAGGAAACATAACCATCTTTGATTAACGAGCTAGTCAAGTAGAGGCATACTAGTGACACTCTGTTTGTCTATGTATTCACACATGTATTATGTTTCCGGTTAATACAATTCTAGCATGAATAATAAACATTTATCATGAAATAAGGAAATAAATAATAACTTTATTATTGCCTCTAGGGCATCTTTCCTTGAGTCTCCCACTTGCACTAGAGTCAATAATCTAGATCACATCACCATGTGATTAACATCGATAGTT
This sequence comes from Triticum monococcum, assembly GCA_034509565.1. Taxonomy (NCBI): domain Eukaryota; kingdom Viridiplantae; phylum Streptophyta; class Magnoliopsida; order Poales; family Poaceae; genus Triticum; species Triticum monococcum. Next base: position 580,527,779 of record CM067847.1, read on the forward strand.
CACATCATCATGTGATTAACACCCATAGTTCACATCGCCATGTGACCAACACCCAAAGGGTTTACTAGATTCAGTAATCTAGTTCACATCGCTATGTGATTAGCACCCAAGGAGTACTAAGGTGTGATCATGTTTTGCTTGTGAGAGAATCTTAGTCAACGGGTCTGCCACATTCAGATCCGCATGTATTTTGCAAATTTCTATGTCAACAATGCTCTGCATGGAGCTACTCTAGCTAATTGCTCCCACTTTCAATATGTATCTAGACCGAGACTTAGAGTCATCTCGATTAGTGTCAAAACTTGCATCGGCATAACCCTTTACGACGAACCTTTTGTCACGTCCATAATCGAGAAACATATCCTTATTTCACTAAGGATAATTCTGACCGCTGTCCAGTGATCTACTCCTAGATCACTATTGTACTCCCTTGCCAAATCAGTGCAGGGTATACAATATACAGCATGACATACTTTATAGAACCTATGGCCAAGGCATAGGGAATGACTTTCATTCTCTTTCTATCTTCTGCCGTGGTCGGGCTTTGAGTCTTACTCAACTTCACACCTTGTAATACAGGCAAGAACTCTTTCTTTGACTGCTCCATTTTGAACTACTTCAAAATCTTGTCAAGGTATGTACTCATTGAAAAAACTTATCAAGCGTCTTGAACTATCTCTATAGATCTTGAAGCTCAATATGTAAGCAGCTTCACCGAAGTCTTTCTTTGAAAAACTCCTTTCAAACACTCCTTTATGCTTTACAGAATAATTCTACATTATTTCTGATCAACAATATGTCATTCACATATACTTATCAGAAATGTTGTAGTGCTCCCACTCACTTTCTTGTAAATACAGGCTTCACCGCAAGTCTGTATAAAACTATATCCTTTGATCAACTTATCAAAGCGTATATTCCGACTCCGAGATGCTTCCACCAGTCCATAGATGGATCGCTGGAGCTTGCATATTTTGTTAGCACCTTTAGGGTTGACAAAACCTTCTGGTTGCATCATATACAACTCTTCGTTAATAAATCCATTAAGGAATGCAGTTTTGTTTATCCATTTGCCAGATTTCATAAAATGCGACAATTGCTAACATGATTCGGACAGACTTAAGCATAGATAGGAGTGAGAAACTCTCATCGTAGTCAACACCTTGAACTTGTCGAAAACCTTTTGCGACAATTCTAGCTTTGTAGATAGTAACACTACTATCAGTGTCCGTCTTCCTCTTGAAGATCCATTTATTCTCAATTGCTTGCCGATCATCGGGCAAGTCAACCAAAGTCCAAACTTTGTTCTCATACATGGATCATATCTCATATTTCATGGCCTCAAACCATTTCGCGGAATCTGGGCTCATCATCGCTTCCTCATAGTTCGTAGGTTCGTCATGGTCAAGTAACATGACCTCCAGAACAGGATTACCGTACCACTCTAGTGCGGATCTCACTCTGGTTTACCTACGAGATTCGGTAGTAACTTGATCTGAAGTTACATGATCATCATCATTAGCTTCCTCACTAATTGGTGTAGTAGTCACAAGAACAGATTTTTGTGATGAACTACTTTCCAATAAGGTAGAAGGTACAATTACCTTATCAAGTTTTCTACTTTCCTCCCACTCACTTCTTTTAAGAGAAACTCCTTCTCTAGAAAGGATCCATTATAAGCAACGAATGTCTTGCCTTAGGATCTGTGATAGAAGGTGTACCCAACAGTCTCCTTTGGGTATCCTATGAAGACATATTTCTCCGATTTGGGTTTGAGCTTATCAGGATGAAACTTTTTCTCATAAGCATCGCAACCCCAAACTTCAAGAATCGACAACTTTGGTTTCTTGCCAAACCATAGTTCATAAGGCGTCGTCTCGACGGATATAGATGGTGCCCCTTTTTAACGTGAATGCAGCTATCTCTAATGCATGACCCCAAAAACGATAGTGGTAAATCGGTAAGAAACATCATAGATTGCACTATATCCAATAAAGTACGGTTATGACGTTCGGACACACCATTATGCTGTGGTGTTCCAGGTGGCGTGAGTTGCGAAACTATTCCACAATTTTTCAAATGTACACCAAACTCGTAACTCAAATATTCTCCTCCACGATCAGATCGTAGAAACTTTATTTTCTTGTTACGATGATTTTCAACTTCACTCTGAAATTCTTTGAACTTTTAAAATGTTTCAGACTTGTGTTTCATTAAGTAGATATACCCATATCTGCTTAAATCATCTGTGAAGGTGAGAAAATAACGATATCCGCCACGAGCCTCAGTATTCATCGGACCACATACATCGGTATGTATGATTTCCAATAAATCTGTTTCTCTCTCCATAGTACCGGAGAACGGTGTTTTAGTCATCTTGCCCAAAAGGCATGGTCTGCAAGCATCAAGTGATTCCGAAAGCCCATCAGCATGGAGTTTCTTCATGCGCTTTATACCAATATGACCTAAACGGCAGTGCCACAAATAAGTTGCACTATCATTATTAACTTTGCATCTTTTGGTTTCAATATTATGAATATGTGTATCACTACGATCGAGATCCAACGAACTTGTTTCATTGGGTGTATGACCATCGAAGGTTTTATTCATGTAAACAGAACAACAATTATTCTCTGACTTTAATGAATAACCGTATTGCAATAAACATGATCAAATCATATTCATGCTCAACGCAAAAACCAAATAACACTTATTTAAGTTCAACACTAATCCCGAAAGTATAGGGGAGTGTGCGATGATGATCATATCAATCTTGGAACTACTTCCAACACACATCGTCACTTCACCCTTAACTAGTCTCTGTTTATTCTGCAACTCCTGTTTCGAGTTACTACTCTTAGCAACTGAACCAATATCAAATACTGAGGGGTTGCTATAAACACTAGTAAAGCACACGTCAATAACATGTATATCAAATATACTTATGTTCACTTTGCCATCCTTCTTATCCGCCAATCACTTGGGGTAGTTCCGCTTCCAGTGACCAGTCCCTTTGCAGTAGAAGCACTTAGTCTCAGGCTTAGGATCAGACTTGGGCTTCTTCACTTGAGCAGCAACTTGCTTGCCGTTTTTCTTGAAGTTCCCCTTCTTCCCTTTGCCCTTTTCTTGAAACTAGTGGTCTTGTCAACCATCAACACTTGATGTTTTTCTTGATTTCTACCTTCGTCGATTTCAGCATCACGAAGAGCTTGGGAATCGTTTCCGTTATCCCTTGCATATCATAGTTCATCACGAAGTTCTACTAACTTGGTGATGGTGACTAGAGAATTCTGTCAATCACTATCTTATCTGGAAGATTAACTCCCACTTGATTCAAGCGACTGTAGTACCCAGACAATTTGAGCACATGCTCACTAGTTGAGCGATTCTCCTCCATCTTTTAGCTATAGAACTTGTTGGAGACTTCATATCTCTCAACTCGGGTATTTGCTTGAAATATTAACTTCAACTCCTGGAACATCTCATATGGTCCATGACGTTCAAAACGTCTTTGAAGTCCCGATTCTAAGCCATTAAGCATGGCGCACTAAACTATCAAGTAGTCATCATATTGAGCTAGCCAAACGTTCATAACGTCTGCATCTGCTCCTGCAATAGGTCTGTCACCTAGCGGTGCATCACGGACATAATTTTTCTGTGCAGGAATGAGGATAAACCTCAGATCACGGATCCAATCCGTATCATTGCTACTAACATCTTTCAACACAATTTTCTCTAGGAACATATCAAAATAAACATATGAAGGCAACAACGCGAGCTATTGGTCTACAACATAGAAATGCTAATACTACCAGGACTAAGTTCATGATAAATTAAAGTTCAATTAATCATATTACTTAAGAACTCCCACTTAGATAGACATCCCTCTAATCCTCTAAGTGATCACGTGATCCAAATCAACTAAACCATAACCGATCATCATGTGAGATGGAGTAGTTTTCAATGGTGAACATCGTTATGTTGATCATATCTACTATATGATTCACGCTCGACCTTTCGGTCTCTGTGTTCCGAGGCCATATCTGCATATGCTAGGCTCGTCAAGTTTAACCTGAGTATTCTGCGTGTGCAAAACTGGCTTGCACCCGTTGTAGATGGACGTAGAGCTTATCACACCCGATCATCACGTGGTGTCTGGGCATGACGAACTTTGGCAACGGTGCATACTCAGGGAGAACACTTCTTGATAATTTAGTGAGAGATCATCTTATAATGCTACCGTCAATCAAAGCAAGATAAGATGCATAAAAAAGATAAACATCACATGCAATCAATATAAGTGATATGATATGGCCATCATCATCTTGTGCTTGTGATCTCCATCTCCGAAGCACCGTCATGATCACCATCATCACCGGCACGACACCTTGATCTCCATCGTAGCATCGTTGTCGTCTCGCCAATCTTATGCTTCCACGACTATCACTACCGCTTAGTAATAAAGTAAAGCATTACATCGCGATTGCATTGCATACAATAAAGCGACAACCATATGGCTCCTGCCAGTTGCCGATAACTTGGTTACAAAACATGATCATCTCATACAATAAAATTTAGCATCATGCCTTGACCATATCACATCACAACATGCCCTGCAAAAACAAGTTAGACGTCCTCTACTTTGTTGTTGCAAGTTTTACGTGGCTGCTACGGGCTTAAGCAAGAACTCATCTCACCTACACATCAAAACCACAACGATAGTTTGTCAAATAGACTCCGTTTTAAGCTTCTCAAGGACCGGGCGTAGCCACATTTGGTTCAAGTATAGTTGGAGAGACTGTCGCCCGCAAGCCATCTATGTGCAAAGCACGTCGAGGGAACCGGTCTCGCGTAAGCGTACGCGTAAGGTTGGTCCGGGTCGTCTCGTCCAACAATACTGCCGAACCAAAGTATGACATGCTGGTAGGCAGTATGACTTATATCGCCCACAACTCACTTGTGTTCTACTCGTGCATATAACATCAAACCATAAAACCTAGGCTCGGATGCCACTGTTGGGGAACGTAGTAATTTCAAAAAAATTCCTACGCACACGCAAGATCATGGTGATGCATAGCAACGAGGGGGAGAGTCTGATCTACGTACCCTTGTAGATCGCAACGGAAGCGTTGACACAACGTAGAGGAAGTAGTCGTACGTCTTCTTCCCGATCCGACCGATCCAAGCACCGTTACTCCGGCACCTCTGAGTTCTTAGCACACGTTCAGCTCGATGACGATCCCCGGGCTCCGATCCAGCAAAGCTTCGGGGAGGAGTTCCGTCAGCACGACGGCGTGGTGACGATCTTGATGTACTACCGACGTAGGGCTTCGCCTAAGCACTACAACGATATGATCGAGGTGGAATTTGGTGGCAGGGGGCACCGCACACGGCTAAGGAACGATCTCAATGATCAACTTGTGTGTCTATGGGGTGCCCCTTGCCTCAGTATATAAAGGATGGAGGAGGAGGAGGCCGGCCAAGGCCATTGGTGCGGCCAGGATGGGAGTCCTACTAGGACTCCAAGTCCTAGTAGGAGTCCATCAAGAGGGGAGGAAGGGAGAAGGAAGTGGAGGAGTAGGAAAGGTGGCCGGCCCCCTTTTCCCTAGTCCAATTCGGACTAGAGGGGAGGGGGGGCGCAGCAGGCCTTTTCTCCTCTTCCCACTAAAGCCCGTCAAGGCCCAATACTTCTCCCAGCGAATTCCCGTAACTCTCCGGTACTCCGAAAAATACCCGAATCACTCGGAACCTTTCCGAAGTCCGAATATAGTCGTCCAATATATCGATCTTTACGTCTCGACCATTTCGAGACTCCTCGTCATGTCCCCGATCTCATCCGGGACTCCGAACTCCTTCGATACATCAAAACTCATAAACTCATAATATAACTGTCATCGAAACCTTAAGCGTGCGGACCCTACGGTTCGAGAACAATGTAGACATGACCGAGACACGTCTCCGGTCAATAACCAATAGCGGGACCTGGATGCCCATATTGGCTCCTACATATTCTACGAAGATCTTTATCGGTCAGACCGCATAACAACATATGTTGTTCCCTTTGTCATCGGTATGTTACTTGCCCGAGATTCGATCGTCGGTATCCAATACCTAGTTCAATCTCGTTACCGGCAAGTCTCTTTACTCGTTCCGTAATACATCATCTCACAACTAACATATTAGTTGTAGTGCTTGCAAGGCTTATGTGGTGTGCATTACCGAGAGGGCCCAGAGATACCTCTCCGACAATCGGAGTGACAAGTCCTAATCTCGAAATACGCCAACCCAACATCTACCTTTGGAGACACCTGTAGTACTCCTTTATAATCACCCAGTTATGTTGTGACGTTTGGTAGCACCCAAAGTGTTCCTCCGGCAAACGGGAGTTGCATAATCTCATAGTCATAGGAACATGTATAAGTCATGAAGAAAAGCAATAGCAACATACTAAACGATCGGGTGCTAAGCTAATGGAATGGGTCATGTCAATTAGATCATTCAACTAATGATGTGACCTCGTTAATAAAATAACAACTCTTTGTCCATGGTTAGGAAACATAACCACATTGATTAACGAGCTAGTCAAGTAGAGGCATACTAGTGACACTCTGTTTGTCTATGTATTCACACATGTATTATGTTTCCGGTTAATACAATTCTAGCATGAATAATAAACATTTATCATGAAATAAGGAAATAAATAATAACTTTATTATTGCCTCTAGGGCATATTTCCTTCAGAATGTCTTTTGAATTTTAGATTTGCAGTATTGAGCCTATGAAGTATTTTATGAATTCTAGAGATCTATTTTTACAACTTAAAAATGTAGTTTCATAGGAGTATAAAAGTGCAGACAATATGATTCTCAGAGAAGAAACTGCAAGTTCAGTTTCAGATAAGAAACTGCAACTTTTAGAGGGAGAGCATTTATATTAACACGGCCTTTTCAAACAAGGATAACATCATGTTGGAAGTTTTATTCATGGTCAAAAATGGAACTACCAGCCAGTTAACATCATGCTGATCAACATTCATGCATAGCACATCTTCATATGATGCACGATCAAAAAGATATGCTTTTTTCAAAATGCCCACACAATGTCGAGTGTGCGAAAAACAGAGAAAATGAGGGACGAAGTTTTGGCAAGTGTTGGACATGGTGTGCGTAGATGACAATGGGGACCCACATGTCAATCATGGCAGAGGCAAAAAAATTGGAGATATTTTCCCTGCATCAGGTGGAATCGAACCCGGGCGGAACAACTGTCGTGTAGTGTCACTTGGCCACTAGGCTAGTTCAGTACTTTCGTTACAAATAAGGCACTACCTCAGGTGGTATGATCTCCTACTGCACCTTTGTGCGCTCGCCATGGTGACGCTGTCTGTCGTTGTGAACATGCTGAACAAATGAGAGGAATCTGGAGAGGACTGTATGTGGAGAGGCAGACAGTCGGGACCCACCAGGTCTATGGCCGTACGCAAGCAAATGCCTCATTGAAAAAAATACTTCGCCCTAATGCTATACCGATGTTGGGGCCCATGGGTTTGTCAAGATATTTACATTTTTAGGTGCTTCAACGCAGTTACTAAAGGAGACAAATTCACAACGAAGCCGGGGAGCTGGCAGGTATCATTTATTATCACTGGGGCAGCAAGTATCAGCTGGGTTGTGGGTTGCCCCGTCTAGGCTTTCTTTTTTAACATGCGCAACCCATGACATGCCGGTTTGTATTTTCTTGAGGGCCATCATGTATCGACCGGCCTATGGACCTCCCATCCAAGGTTTTATTTTTCCTGAAACATCGGCAACCCAATTTATATTTTTTTTGAAGAAAAGGCAGAGGTCTGTTCTATTTTTCTATATAAGAATAGGAACGCCTGGTCCAACTTATGTTCCCTTCTAACTACATTATGTATATTTAAATTATTTTATATGTTATTATATATTATTGTTATTGTCATTATATATTTAAGAGATACTTACATATGTAAGAAAACAATATCCCACATTTTATTAACTTATAAAAATAATTTCTTAACAATAAATCCTGGATTTTTTGGCAACAAAAATCCTGGTGATTGTGTACAAAAGCTTGGTAAGATTTAAGGACCAATGTAATAATAAATCACTTATTATTTAAATATATTTATAACAAAATGCTCAGCCCCTGTTTATTTTTTGATAACTTTGCTGCACCCAACCCAACATTATAATTAGAATCGGCCCAGCAAAATCGTGTATTTCGAGAAAGTGCAAATGGCCTGTAATTTTTTAGGAAAAAATAAATGGGCCGCATGGACGCTACATTATTCGTTCACCCAGCCCAGCAACTGGACTGTAATTCTAAAAAAGGGAGATCAAATTGACTGTAAATTCTGAAAAATGGGTCGAATACGGGCCACATTTTTGGAGGCTGAAATGTGGGCCAAGAGGTCGAAGCCAACGCAAGTCGTTGTCAACTTAGTCAACAAATGATTCTGACATCGTTAGCCATTGGATTTACATCCAACGACCGGCATCCATCTTCAATCTCTCGTCTTCTTCCTCCAGCGCCGTCAGGACCACATGCTCCCGCCTCCTGCTCCTAGCAGCTCTGCTTAGCACGCTTCGCTGTGAAGCGCTAGCCCACCGCCGGCCAGGCCATCCCTCCACCCCTCCACACCTCTTGTTATTCTCCACCGACTGCCGAACCACACCGCACGAGAAACATTTAACCCTCGTACACCTCTTCATCTGCGACTCCACTCCCACTTCTTCCCATCTCTGGCTCGTTGTTGTCTGGGGCCTCGCCGTCGTCCACCACCTTGGATGCGCTCGGCGCGGAGTGGTCAACATGATCAACGAACGACATCCATTGGAAGTGGACTGTACGTGGAGAGGCTGACAATTGGGTCCACGGCCACACGCAAGGAAATGCCTCCTTATTGCGTGCAAAATAATGATTCCTCCACCTAACAGCTAGGACCCACCGGAGGGGCCTCTGTATTTTCTGGAAAAAAAACGTTCACCCCGCTGACAAGTCGGACCCACCAGCTATATCTTCGCATGCAAGGAAGTGCCTCCTTATTACGCACAAAATGAATACCCCCTGCTAGCTGGGACCCACCATAGTGGGAGGCTGACTTGTGGGCCTACTAAGTTGACAGGGATAGAGGGCTTTGTCAACTTAGTCAATATGAACGATTCTAGCTCCAGTGACCGTACGTTGTCCATCCAACGGTCGTAGTGCTTCTTCAACCTCTGGTCTTCTTGCTCCATCCCCCCAAACCAGTGCCGGTCGTGCCGCGTGCTTGATAACCCACAAGTATAGGGGATCGCAACAGTTTTCGAGGGTAGAGTATTCAACCCAAATTTATTGATTCGACACAAGGGGGGCCAAAGAATATTCTCAAGTATTAGTAGCTGAGTTGTCAATTCAACCACACCTGGATAACTTAATATCTGCAGAAAAGTATTTAGTAGCAAAGTAATATGATAGTAGTGGTAACGATAGCACAAGTAACGGTAGAAAAAGTAATATTTTTGGTGTTTTGTAGTGATTGTAACAATAGCAACGGAAAAGTAAATAAGCGAAGAACAATATATGGAAAACTCGTAGGCATTGGATCAGTGATGGAGAATTATGCTGGATGCGGTTCATCATGTAACAGTCATAACATAGGGTGACACAGAACTAGCTCCAATTCAGCAATGTAATGTAGGCATGCATTCAGGATATAGTCATACATGCTTATGGAAAAGAACTAGCATGACATCTTTTGTCCTACCCTCCCGTGGCAGCGGGGTCCTATGGGAAACTAAGGGATATTAAGGCCTCCTTTTAATAGAGTACCGGACCAAAGCATTACCACATAGTGAATACATGAACTCCTCAAACTACGGTCATCACGGGGAGTGGTCCCGACTATTGTCACTTTGGGGTTGCCGGATCATAACACATAGTAGGTGATTATAGACTTGCAAGATAGGATCAAGAACACTCATATATTGATGAAAACATAATAGGTTCAAATCTGAAATCATGGCACTCGGGCCCTAGTGACAAGCATTAAGCATAGCAAAGTCATAGCAACATCAATCTCGGAACCTAGTGGATACTAGGGATCAAACCCTAAAAAAACTAACTCGATTACATGATAAATCTCATCCAACCCATCACCGTCCAGCAAGCCTACGATGGAATTACTCACGCACGGCGGTGAGCATCATGAAATTGGTGATGGAGGAAGGTCGATGATGACGATGGCGACGGATTCCCCTCTCCGGAGCCCAGAACGGACTCAAGATCAGCCCTCCCGAGAGAGTTTATGGCTTGGTGGCGGCTTCATATCGTAAAATGTGATGAATCCTTCTCCCTGATTTTTTTCTCCCCGAAAGCGAATATATGGAGTGAAGGTTGAGGTCGGTGGAGCGTCAGGGGGCCGATGAGGCAGGGGGCGCGCCCCCACCCTCGTTGACAGGTGGTGGCCCCCCTGACGTGGATTCTTCTTCCAGTATTTTTTATATATTCCAAAATAATTCTCCGTTGATTCTCAGGTCATTCCAAGAACTTTTATTTCTGCACAAAAATAACACCATGGCAATTCTGCTAAAAACAGCGCCAGTCCGGGTTAATTCCATTAAAATTATGCAAGTTAGAGTCCAAAACAAGGGCAAAAGTGTTTGGAAAAGTAGATACGACGGAGACGTATCAACTCCCCCAAGCTTAAACCTTTGCTTGTCCTCAAGCAATTCAGTTGATAAAATCAAAGTGATAAAGAAAACTTTTACAAACTCTGTTTGCTCTTGTTGTTGTAACTATGTCAAGCCAGCTGTCGGTGTCAAAACCGGTGGATCTCGGGTAGGGGGTCCCGAACTGTGCGTCTAGGCTGGATGGTAACAGGAGGCAAGGAACACGAAGTTTTACCCAGGTTCGGGCCCTCTCGATGGAGGTAAAACCCTACATCCTGCTTGATTAATATTGATGATATGGGTAGCACAAGAGTAGATCTACCACGAGATTAGAGAGGCTAAACCCTAGAAGCTAGCCTATGGTATGATTTTTGTTGTGTATGTTGTCCTACGGACTAAAACCCTCCGGTTTATATAGACACCGGATAGGGTTAGGGTTACATAGAGTCGGTTACAATGGTAGGAGATCTACATATCTATATCGCAAAGCTTGCCTTCCACGCCAAGGAAAGTCCCTTCCGGACACGGGACGGAGTCTTCAATCTTGTGTCTTCATAGTCCAGGAGTCCAGCTGAAGGTATAGTCCGGCTATCCGAACACCCCCTAATCCAGGACTCCCTCAGTAGCCCCTGAACCAGGCTTCAATGACGACGAGTCCGGCGCGTAGATTGTCTTCGGCATTGCAAGGCGGGTTCCTCCTCCAAGTACTTCATAGAAGATTTTGAACACAAAGATAGTGTCCGGCTCTGCAAAATAAGTTTCCACATATTGCCACAGAGAGAATAATATTTACACAAATCTAATCTGCTGACGTATTCCGTAGTGTGACACACCACGGCCAAGCCTTTATCCGAGTCGTTTCATTATCCCACCTCAGCGCGTCATGCGAGGCGGTTTCCTTGGCACGTCTTGTTAAAGCAGAGATCATGTCCCCTTATTCCGGGATTCTCATCAATACGGGCGTGGGTAACCCAACCGCGCCATTGATTACGGTGCTTGGGAGATAAGCGAGTTTTACCAAGCTGGGGGGGACACGTAGTTGCGACCACCTATATAAGGGGATAAGGATCCACATTTTCACCTACGCCTTCTTCCTCCCTTGCTTATCCATTCTCGCGCACTCGAGCTCTAGCGCCCAAGTCCGCACTCCCCACCTCAACCTTCTCCAGCCATGTCCAGAGCGGGAGGCAAGTGGATGGTCTCCCCCGTCACGGAGGGGCACATCAAAAGACTAAGGAAGGCCGGATACTTGTCCAACGACATTGCGCACCGGCTTCCCAAAAAGGGGCAGCTCATCCCCACCCCTAGGCCCCATGAGAGGGTGGTGTTCCTCCTCCATTTCCTCCGTGGACTAGGTTTCCCTCTCCACCCATTTGTCCGAGGGCTCATGTTCTACTACGGCCTGGATTTCCATGATCTGGCCCCGAATTTTGTCCTCAACATCTCGGTGTTTATCGTCGTGTGCGAGGCCTCCCTCCACATCCGCACCCATTTCGGCCTATGGCTCAAGACTTTCAAAGTCAAGCCGAAGGTGGTGCGCGGCAACCAGGCGGAGTGCGGAGATGCCATGGTGGGCAAGATGGCCAACGTCTTATGGGTTGAGGGCTCCTTTGTGGAGACCCTGAAGGGGTGGCAATCGGGGTGGTTTTACATCACCGAGCCGCGCGACCCCGAATGGGTCGCAACCCCCAAGTTTCGGTCTGGACCCCCTACGCGGCTCACCTCCTGGAAGGAGACCGGTCTATCATGGGGTAAAAAAGGAGAGCTGACCGGACTCCAAACCTACGTCCAAAACCCTGGTGGACAAGGAGCTCAAACTTGTCAATGCAGTCCAGGTTATGCTCATCCGCCGGATCCTCCCGTGTCAACAACGGGCTTTCAACCTGTGGGAGTTCGACCCGGCGCGGCACCAAACTCTGATCAGGCTCTTCGACACGATGTACGAAGATGCTGGAAGGTGCTTTTCAAGGGCGCTGAGGCCCCCGCATCCGCTACCGAGGATCACGGATTCAGCACACAGCGTCACACTCGTGCGGTAAGCTATTTTTTCCTTTTACAGGGTATCAGTTTTTCATAGTTTGACTCCATGCGGGATCTAAACTCCCTTACCTTTGACAGGATTGGCAGGAGACGTTCGGACAGATCAATTGTCCGGCTCCTTTGCCCGAAGGCCCAGCGGATGCTCACTTGGCGAAGCTGCTGGTTCCGGCACCCCATGTGGTGCTGGAGAAGAGGGCCAAGAAGAAGGCCACGGGGACTCAAAAGAGTGCCCGATGCCCGGAGGTGTCGGATTCACCACCCGACGAATCCAAGACGCACTCCTCCCATGAAGACGAGGAGGAGGAAGAAGAGACCCCTCCCCCTCCAGCAGGGGAAGGGAAGAAAAGGAAGGCCGGCCCAACTGGGGAGGCCGAAGGGTCCAAGAAGGGGAAAACCCTTCCTCCGGACTACTCCACCAACGCCGACAATGGCGGAGAGGAGTGGGCGCCCAGGGCCAAGCCCCTGGCCAAATCGTAAGTATTAGTATACCAGAGTAATTCATAGTATTCGTTTATTGCACAACTTTCCCTTATGTTGAATATGTTTATGTAGCCCACCCAAAGACCGTCTCGACGCGTTGTCGAGCGGCTCACTGGACTTGTCGGATGTGAACTCGCTTCCGACGGCTTCCTCCCCCCGCCCTACGGATGACACCGAAGTGTTGTCCCAACAGGTTCCAATCCGGGAGGAGGTGGTCCTGGAGGCGCCGCGAGGCGACCTCCCGGACTCCAGGAGTAAAGGGGATGAAACCCCCCAGGGCTCCAAGTCCGTCCCTAGGCCGGACACCGCTCCGGAACCTTCAAAGGTTCCAGAGTCCAGCAGGGGACCTCCTTCCAAGAGGAGCAAGCCCACAGTTCCGGTAACCTCCGTCCAACCGGAGGCGCCGGACAATTTGTTGGAGGCGCTCCAAGGTGCCTCCATCGACGAGGGGCACCGCACCATTATGAGTGCGGTGGTCCAGAAGGTTCAGTCCGCCAAGAGCGGACTGACTGAAGCTTATACTAGCCTTTTGACAGGCTTTGAGGTAAGTAAAGAATGTGTAAATAATATTACCGCATACACAGTAGCCCCTGATGCTCTGCTTGGCGTTCGGGGAAGAAAAGCCGAATAGAGGATCAAATAAAATTCGCAGGAGTCTAACAAAAAGGAGTCAATATGCGTGTGGAGGCTTCCCTGCTGGTGTCCGCCGCACTGACTACGAAAGTGGACACGCTAAAGCAGAACCTCGAGCGGTCCGAGCAAGAGCTCGGGTGTGCCAAGAAGCAGCTCGAGGACAATGAAGGTTAGAAATACCTTGTTTAAATATATATATAAAAAGGTGCAATTGCAAAAAAATGACAGGATTATCGTGGCTATTGTAGGGGCCACGTCTGAGGTGGCGACCCTTAAGTAAGCGCTGCTCGAGGTCGAGAAGACGGCGGCCACGGAGTGCACCGAGCGGGAGAAGTATGAGGCCGAGGTTGGCAAGGTACGCCAAGAGCTCCAGGCTCTCATGGAAAAACAAGAGAGTTTGGAGCTTGACTCAAAGACGCGAGTGTCCGAGCTCGCGGTGGCTATTGAAAATGCCAAGTCAGCCAAGGCCGAATCCCAGAAGGCCCTCCAGGAGTTGGATGAGGTGAAGAAGATAGCGGCGGGTAAGGCATTCTTTATGCAAAGCAAACACATAAACGTGAGTTACTTGTTACTTACCCGAATCCGGAGCTCTCCAGGAGCATTCGCAGATCTTCCCTGGAGTGTGTCTGATGCCGCCGCATTCTATCGGGCCGAGGAGGGCAGCTCGACAAAGAAGGTGTTCTGGTCTCAGTATGCTGAGGCCGGACACCCCGTGCCCCTGAGCGACCAGCCAAAGCAACTGGTCGAGCTCCACAAGGCGGCCGAACAGGCCATGAGGGGCTTCATAGTTTGGCTGTGGCCTGGAGAGGCTCTGCCTAGGAGCTATTTTGGGCTGGTGCGGCGGCTGGTGGAGTCCTGTCCAAGGCTTGAAGTCATCAAGCGCTCCGTCTGCATTGAAGGTGCCCGTAGGGCCCTTGCCCGTGCTAAGGTGCACTTGGGCAAGCTGGATGCTGAGAAGCTTGTGAAGGACGGGCCACCGCCGGGGAAAGAGCAACGCAAGCCCGAGAATTATTATAAGGATGTTCTGAAGGGTACCCGCCTTGTGGCGGATGAATGTTCTAGGGATGTAATTTTTGAGTAAAACTCGCTCATTTTGTCATGTGCACTGAAAACTTGTTCATATGCGCTAAGCAATGCTGTTTTGAATTTAAAATATTACCTTATGTGCGGCTGTTTATCAATTCTGAGAGATGGCGAGTCGTCGGCTTCTGCCCCCATGCCTCCAGTGCTGGGGTGTTTGGGGATAAACCTGAGCACTCTTTTTCCCATGTTTGGGCCCTACGAGGGAGGCGCTCAGCCCAATGAACAAGGCAATCGGACTATAATGCGTGAACACTCTCACTTAGCCATAGAATTCTATAATTTTAAATTTCAGTGAAGCCCCTGGTATTCGGAAGACCGAGTTTGGGGCGCTATCCACCCCTTGGCCGGACGGAGCCGACTCCTCGCCCTAAGCGGCATAAGTCCTTAAGGACTCGAAAAAACCTCTCGAACAGCGACCAGCTCTCGCTTCGTCATGACGATCAGTTTTAGCTTTCTCCACTGAGGTGCTCGACCCAGCTCAACTGGGGCACAATCGCAGTGGTTCTCCTAGTGCTACCTTAGCCGATATAGCGGAACGTAAGGCACCAAAACATAGGAGCCGGGCAAACCCAACTATTGACCCAAGACATGATTTGGAGCCGATGCATATAATGCTATAAGTTCGGGGTGCCGCACTTGTTAAAGTGTTCGGACTTCTCACACCATGTTGAGGGGTACTGAAGCCCCTGGCGTATTTTGGCCGTACCGAAGTGTACGGGTGCAACATGTTGTTAAGGAACATATATAAAAAAAGAGTAATGCAAAAATAGACAAAAGCTTTGCATTGTTTATTAAAGAGGGCTGCGATCAAGGCAGGACGATACAAATAATGCGATAAGCAAAAGGTTGGACTATTTAACATGTCCGCTCCAGGGGCAAGCTGCGGAATAATATGCGAAACAGGTATACTTCTCGTGATAGAGACCACCTGGGAGTTCCGTAATGCGGCGTGGCTTGTCTGCTTCCCTGGCTCCTGCATCGTTTGTGTGGCAATTAAACTGCTGAACAGGACTTCCGAAGAGGGGAGTCCTGAAAGTAAGAGAAAATTAAAAAATCGGCAGCCCCTGGTGCGGTTGAAGCCGTGTTTCGGGCGTGCCGTGATGGTGCCCCTCCCCCTGTACCCATGGTATTTCTAGAGCGTAGTTATGTATGTGAAGTATTGGCATCGCCGTTTTGCGAGGGCTGGGGTTGGGGCCGCATTGCTACGCCTGCTCGGATCGTGCCAGGCGGTCTTGTTGTAGGTTACTCCGGGCGCGCTTGACGGTGTCCGGTCGTTTAATGGCCGGACTGGAGAACTGCCTGGAGAGGCTGCTTTGTGCTTCTGCTGCAAGGACCGCCGTGTGCTCCTCCGTTCGGAGGGAGCGTTCGGTGTTTGCATTGACCGTAATTACTCCTCGAGGGCCTGGTATTTTGAGCTTAAGGTATGCGTAGTGCAGTACCGCATTGAATTTGGCGAATGCGGTTCGCCCGAGCAGTGCGTGATAGCCACTGCGGAACGGGACTATGTCGAAGACTAACTCCTTGCTTCGGAAATTATCCAGAGATCCGAAGACCACTTCAAGTGTGATTGAGCCTGTACATTTGGCCTCTACACCTGGTATTACGCCTTTATAGGTTGTTTTGGTGGGCTTAATCCTCGAGGGATATATGCCCATTTTCCGCATTGTATCCTGGTAAAGCGGGTTCAGGCTGCTGCCGCCATCCATAAGGACTCTGGTGAGATGAAATCCGTCAATAATTGGGTCTAGAACCAATGCGGCGAATCCGCCGTGACGGGTGCTAGTGGTATGGTCCCTTCGATGAAAGGTGATCGGGCAGGAGGACCATGGGTTGAACTTTGGGGCGACTCGCTCTATCGCGTATACGTCCCTTAATGCGCGATTCCGCTCCCTCTTGGGGATGTGGGTTGCGTATATCATGTTCACCGTCCGCACTTGTGGGGGAAAACCCTTCTGTCCACTGTTGTTCGGCGGCCGGGGCTCCTCGTCGTCATCGCTATGCAGCCCCTTGTCTTCATTTTCGGCATTTAACTTGCCTGCCTGCTTGAACACCCAACAATCCCTGTTGGCGTGATTGGCCGGCTTTTAGGGGGTACCATGTATCTGGCATAAGCGGTCGAGTATTCGGTCCAACTGGACAGGCCCCTAGGATTCCTTTTGAATGGCTTTTTCCGCTGACCGGATTTAGAGCCTCTGTCCGGCATTAACTGTCGTATCCTCAGTATTGTCGCCATTAGTGCAGCGCTTCTGCTTGTTGCGACGCGACCTGCCACTATTGTCCCTGGTATCCGAATTACCAGGGTTCCTGGTCATATTGTTGCTACGAGCAAGCCAGTTGTCTTCTCCCGCGCAAAAGCGGGTCATGAGTGTCATGAGTGCTGCCATAGACTTCGGCTTTTCCTGTCCAAGGTGCCGGGCAAGCCACTCGTCACGGATATTGTGCTTGAAGGCTGCTAGGGCCTCAGCGTTCGGACAATCGACTATTTGATTTTTCTTTGTTTGGAACCATGTCCAGAATTGCCTGGCCGATTCATCTGGCTGCTGAATTACGTGACTTAGGTCATCGCCGTCTGGGGGTCGCACATAAGTGCCCTGGAAATTGTTGAGGAATGCGGCTTCCAGGTCCTCCCAACAACTGATTGATCCTATTGGCAAGCTGTTAAGCCAATGCCGAGCTGGTCCTTTAAGCTTGAGTGGGAGGTACTTGATGGCGTGGAAATCATCGCCGCGGGCCATGTGGATATGAAGGAGATAATCCTCGATCCATACCGCAAGATCTGTTGTGCCATCATATGATTCGATGTTTATGGGTTTGAAACCCTCGGGGATTTGATGATCCATTACTTCGTTTGTGAAGCATAGTGGGTGTGCGGCGCCTCTGTACTGGGCTATATCATGACGTAGCTCCAATGAGCTTTGTCTACTGTGTTCGGCCCTGCCGAATTTGTGGCCGGCGTGACGGTTACCATCTCGAGCCGTGGGGCGCCCACGCGATCCGTAGATCGATCTTGTTTGCCTTGCCTTGTCCTCCAACATATCTCGTAAGTCCGGCGCATATTCCCGTGCCTTGGTACGGGGTGCGGCTTGAGTGGAGGGCCGAGAGGCCTCTCTGTCGCGGCCACGAGGTGGCCGGTCGGCCGCATCAAGTGCTTCCTCCTCTGATTAGGGTAGCAACCTGCTCTTTGGGTAGCTCTTGGAGGGGCGTTCGAGTTTATGCTCTTCGGCCGCAAGGACTTCAGTCCATCTGTCGACTAGCAAATCTTGATCAGCTTTAAGCTGTTGCTGTTTTTCTTGAGGCTTCGTGCCGTGGCGATAAGCCTGCGTTGAAAACGCTCTTGCTCGACGGGATCCTCTGGCACGACGAATTCGTCGTCGTCGAGGCTTGCCTCGTCTTCGGAGGGAGGCATATAATTATCATCCTCGACCTCTTTGTCTGCCGCTCTCTCATGAGGGCTAGCTTCTCCATCCTCCTGTGCTAAATCTTGCTGGAGGGGGTTTTCTTCGGCACTTTCCGGAGTATTATTATCTCCCAAGCTGGAATCACCGTATTTGTTTTGGCGAGATTTTGAGCGGCGCCGCTGACACCGGCGCTTAGGCTGTTTCTTGGAGGGGTCATCCTCCGTTGTTCCATCGCCGTCTCCTTCTTTTGGGGTGTCCACCATGTATATGTCATATGACAAGGTGGCTTTCCAGGGCCTGATAGGCGCTGGTTCTTCATCATCTCCTTCATCGGCGTCCATACCGTCGATGTCTTCGGAGTCGAAGTAGAGCATGTCGGTTAAGTCGTCGACAGTGGCTACAAAGTGGGTGGTGGGTGGGCTTTGAATTTCTTCATCGTCCGAGTCCCAACCTTGCTGACCATAATCCGGCCAGGGCTCTCCTGATAAAGAGAGAGACTTCAGTGTCTTCAGAATATCACCGAAAGGCGAGTCCTGAAAGATGTCCGCGGCAGTAAACTCCATGATCGGCGCCCAATCGGATTCGATCGGCAGGGGCGCGGAGGGTTCGGAGTCCGGAGAGGAGTCCGGCTCCTTGGAGTCACGAGTCTCGCGGAGTGCGGGGCTGGTGTTCGGCTCGAACGCCATTGGGATCGCAGCCCCCGAGGCGGCGACTAATCACCCATCCTTGACCGGCGCAGTTGGCTCCGAATTAGGGGTCAAAGCCGATGCGGGTGCGGCGACCAGGGCACTATTCGGCGGCAGAGCTAGATCATGCTCGTCGTGACAGGGCGGCGCGCTCGGCAATGGCTCGAATCCGTCGAATATCAAGTCCCCGTGGATGTCAGCCGTGTAGTTTAAGCTTCCAAATCTGACCTGGCGGCTAGGGGCATAGCTTTCGATCTGCTCGAGATGGCCAAGTGAATTGGCCCGCAGCGCGAAGCCGCCGAAGACGAAGATCTGTCCGGGGAGGAAGGTCTCACCCTGGACTGCATCGCCATTGATGATCATAGGAGCCATCAAGCCTGATGGCGACGACACAGAGGAACTCTCAATGAAAGCACCAATGTCGGTGTCAAAATCGGCGGATCTCGGGTAGGGGGTCCCGAACTGTGCGTCTAGGCTGGATGGTAACAGGAGGCAAGGAACACGAAGTTTTACCCAGGTTCGGGCCCTCTCGATGGAGGTAAAACCCTATGTCCTGCTTGATTAGTATTGATGATATGGTACTACAAGAGTAGATCTACCATGAGATCAGAGAGGCTAAATCCTAGAAGCTAGCCTCTGGTATGATTGTTGTTGTGTATGTTGTCCTCCGGACTAAAACCCTCTGGTTTATATAGACACTGGATAGGGTTAAGGTTACATAGAGTCGATTACAATGGTAGGAGATCTACATATCCGTATCGCCAAGCTTGCCTTCCACGCCAAGGAAAGTCCCTTCCGGACACGGGGCGGAGTCTTCAATCTTGTGTCTTCATAGTCCAGGAGTCCGGCTGAAGGTATAGTCGGGCTATCCGAACACCCCCTAATCCAGGACTCCCTCACCAGCATTCAAGTTTTCAGCAAAGATTATGAACTAACCGTATTCATAATAACATTTAGGTCTCATGTTTACTCATATCAATGGCATGATCAACTAGCGAGCAATAATAATAAATCTCGAATGAAAACACTTTCTCAAAACAATCATGATATGATATAACAAAATGGAGTCTCGCTAGCCCTTTCTGAGACCACAAAACATAAATGCAGAGCACCTTTAAAGATCAAGGACTGACTAGACATTGTAATTGATGGTAAAAGAGATCCAGTCAAGTCATACTCAATGTAAACTAATAGTAATGGATGCAAATGACAGTGGTGCTCTCCAACTGGTGCTTTTTAATAAGAGGATGATGACTCAGCATAAAAGTAAATAGATAGGCCCTTCGCAGAGGGAAGCATGGATTTGTAGAGGTGCCAGAGCTCGGTTTTGAAATAGATATGAATAAAATTTTGAGTGGTATACTTTCATTGTCAACATAACAACTGAGAGATCTCAATATCTTCCATGCTACACACATTATAGGCGGTTCCCAAAGAGAATGGTAAAGTTTGACAATGAAAGTGATAATCCATGTCTTGCTCGAAACAACGAGTGCCTCCAACTAACAAGAGTCCCGGGGGAGTTTTGTTTGCAGTTATTTTGATTTGATTTGCATAAAACTTGGGATTGGGCATCTCGGTGACCAGCCACTTTCTCGTGAGTGAGGAGCGGAGTCCACTCCTCTTGAGAATAACCTGCCTAGCATGGAAGATACAGACAGCCCTAGTTGATACATGAGCTTTTCGAGCATACAAAACAGAATGTTTATTTGAAGGTTTAGAGTTTGGCACATACAAATTTAGTTGGAACGGCAGGTAGATACCGTATATAGGTAGGTATGGTGGACTCATATGGAACAACGTTGGGTTTACGGAATTGGATGCACAAGCAGTATTCCCGCTTAGTACAGGTGAAGGCTCGAAAATGACTGGGAAGCAACCAGCTAGAGAGCGACAACAGTCATGAACATGCATTAAAATTAATCAACACCGAATGCAAGCATGAGTAGGATATAATGCACCATGAACATAAATATCGTAGAGGCTATGTTGATTTTCTTTCAACTACATGCGTGAACATGTGCCAAGTCAAGCCACTCGAATCATTCAAAAGAGGATTCCACCCTATCATACCACATCACAACCATTTTAATAGCATGTTGGCACGCAAGGTAAACCATTATAAGCTCCTAGCTAATTAAGCATGGCATAAAAAACTATAATCTCTAATTGTCATTGAAAACATATTTATTCATAATAGGCTGAATCGGGAACGATGAACTAATCATATTTACAAAAACAAGAGAGGTCGAGTTCATATCAGCTTTTCTCATCTCAATAAGTTCATCATATAATCATCATTATTGCCTTTCACTTGCATGACCGAATAGTGTGGATAATAGTAATAGTGCACGTGCATTGGACTAAGCTAGAATATGCAAGCATTCAATTCAAGAGAGAAGACAAGGTAATGGGCTCTATGTCCGATCAACAACAATGCATATAAGAGCCAATTTAACATTTTAATTATGGTCTTCTCCTCTCAACCCCCAAAGAAAAGAAACAAAACTATTTACACGGGAAAGCTCCCAACAAGCAAAAGAAGAACGAGAAATCTTTTGGGTTTTCTTTTTAGTTACTACTACAAGCATGGAAAGTAAGCAAATTAAAAGCTACAACTAATTTTTTTTGTTTTTCTTAAGGTTTATTAAACACACAAGAAGAAAGCATAAAAAGGAAAATAAACTAGCATGGATGATACAATGAAAAAGTATGAGCACCAACAACTAGCAATGAGTGCGTGAACATGAATGTAATGTCGGTGAGAAATACGTACTCCCCCAAGCTTAGGCTTTTGGCCTAAGTTGGTCTATGGCCACGGCTGGCCTGGCGGATATCCAAAGTTGTAGTTGGGATCGTACTGTGAAGAAGCCTCGGATTGCCACTGGTTGGCAATCACCTCCGAATCCCACTGGTAATTAGACTATCGTGGAGGATCAAATTGTGGTTCCGGCTCTGGCTCTGTAGCTGATTTAGGGTTCCGGTAAGCGTGAATGGCCTCCACGGAACAAGCTACTTGCCTGCAGATAAATAAAACAAGGAAGGAGCAGGCAAGGTAATCTCTTAAGAAATCATCACAAGGCCATTCACACGGCCGAACCTCTGCGGTGCGAGGAAGATTATATTTGGGCCTCTCTTCTTCTTCACTTTGCTTATCCTTCGAGCTTCGGCTCAGAGAGCCCCTCAGAAATCTCTTCATCTTTTTCTGAAAATTTTAGTAACTTCAAAATAAAAGTGAACCAAACTCAACAAAGTAGATAGCAACTACTCCTACAAGTGCCTAGAGACTATATCATACATTAGAACTACTTGGAACCATATAAATTTGACATGCAAGCTCAAGAACATGGTCACCTAGGCAGCACAAATTTGCAATGAACAAAGTACCAGAACAAAAACTAATTGGACCATTGGAGGAGTCACATACCAAGGAACAATCCCCCAAAGCAGTTTTGTGAGAGGTTCTTTGAGCAAGGAGATCGAAAATCGCAGCAAAATGAGCTAGAACTCGTGCTTGAGCTGGTTGGTGATTTTTTTGGGAGGAAGGAGTGTGTGGTGGCTGGAATAAGTGGAGGGGAGCCACCATGGGCCCACGTGGAAGGGGGTGGGCGCGCCCTGGACCCTCGTGGACAGGTGCTTGCTCCCCCTGCTGTGTTCTCAGTGCCAGATATTCTCAAATATTCTAGAAAAAATCATATTTAAATTTCAGGGCATTTGGGGAAGTTTTATTTTCAGGGTATTTTTTATTGCACGGATAATTCAGAAAACAGACAGAAATTACTATTTTTGCTTTATTTACTATAAATAACAAAAAGTGAAAAGAGGGTACAGAGATTTGTGTTTTCTAAAGTCATCCATCTCATGCTCATCAAAAGGAATCCACTAACAAGGTTGATCAGGTCTTGTCAACAAACTCATTCCGAATAACATGGAACTGGAGAATTTTCGAATGACACTCCTCAACGGGGATATGCATGTCCCCAACAATAAGAATATCATATTTCTTCTTGACAGTAGGAAGAGAAAATTCAAAATCTCCAATAGTAATAGTTGAAATTTTCCAATAGAATTGATACTGTGGACTTGAGGTTGTTTCCTCGGAAAGTGTACCGTATGCTCATTACCATTAACATGAAAAGTGACATTGCCTTTGGTGCAATCAATAACAGCCCCTGCAGTATACAAAAAGGGTCTTCCAAGAATAATAGACATACTATCGTCCTCGGGAATATCAAGAATAACAAAGTCCGTTAAAATAGTGACATTTGCAACCACAACACACACATCCTCACAAATACCGACAGGTATAGCAGTTGATTTGTCAGCCATTTGCAAAGATATTTCAGTATGTGTCAACTTATTCAAATCAAGTCTACGATACAAAGAGAGAGGCATAACACTAACACCGGCTCCAAGATCACATAAAAGCAGTTTTAACATAGTTTCTTTTAATGGAGCATGGTATAGATGGTACTCCTGGATCTCCAAGTTTCTTTGGTATTCCACCCGTAAAAGTATAATTAGCAAGCATGGTGGAAATTTCAGCTTCCGGTATCTTTGTTTTATTTGTAAAAATTTATTTCATATACTTAGCATAAGGATTCATTTTGAGCATATCAGTTAATCGCATACGCAAAAAGATAGGTCTAATCATTTCAGCAAAGCGCTCAAAATCCTCATCATCCTTTTTCTTGGATGGTTTAGGAGGAAAAGGCATGGGTTTCTGAACCCATGGGTTCTCTTTCCTTACCGTGCTTCCTAGCAACAAAGTCTCTCTTATCATAACGTTGATTCTTTGATTGTGGGTTATCAAGATCAACAGCAGGTTCAGTTTCTACATCATTATCATTGCTAGGTTGAGCATCAACATGAACATCATCATTAACATTATCACTAGGTTCATGTTCATTACCAGATTTTGTTTCAGCATCGGATATATAAATATTATTGGGATTCTCAAGTGTGTCAATAACAGGTTCACTAGAAGCATGCAAAGTCCTATCATTTTTTCTTTTTCTTCCTCTTACAAGGACTAGGTGCATCAGTATTATTTCTCTGAGAATCTTGCTCAATTCTCTTATGATGGCCCTCGGGATACAAAGGTTCCCGAGTCATTTTACCACCTCTAGTCATAACTCTAACATCATTATCCTTTTTCTTACTATTTAATTCATTGAGCAAATCATTCTAAGCTTTAAGTACTTGTTCTACTTGAGTGGTAACCATAGAAGCATGTTTACTAATAAGTTTTAGTTCACCTTTAACATTAGCCATATAATCACTCAAGTGTTCAATCATGTAAGCATTATGTTTCAATTGTCTACCAACATAAGCATTAAAATCTTCTTGCTTAACCATAAAGTTATCAAACTCGTCTAAGCATTGGCTAGCAAACTTAGTAGGAGGGATTTCGGCTTTATCATATCTATAGAGAGAATTTACCTTTACTACCTGTGTCGGGTTATCAAGACCATGTGTTTCCTCAATAGGTGATGGATTAAGACCATGTATTTCTTCAACGGGAGGTAAATTCTTAACATCTTTAGCTTTTATACCTTTTTCCTTCATAGATTTCTTTGCCTCTTGTATACCTTCAGGACTGAGAAATAGAACACCCCTTTTCTTCGGAATTGGCTTAGGGGTTGGCCCAGGAAGTGTCCAATTATTTTCATTGGTCAACATATTAACCAATAAAATTTCAGCTTCATCTAGTGTTCTTTCCCTGAAAACACAACCAGCACAACTATCCAGGTGGTCTCTGGAAGTATCGGTTAGTCCATTATAAAAGGTATCAAGTATTTCATTTTTCTTAAGAGGATGATCAGGCAAAGCATTAAGTAATTGGAGAAGCCTCCCCCAAGCTTGTGGGAGACTCTCTTCTTCAAGTTGCACAAAATTATATATTTCCCTTAAAGCAGCTTGTTTCTTATGAGCGGGGAAATATTTAGCAGAGAAGTAATAAATCATATCATAGGGACTACGTACACAACCAGGATCAAAGAGAATTAAACCATATCTTAGCATCACCCTTTAATGAGAACGGAAATAATTTAAGGATATGATAATAGCGAGTTTTCTCATCATTAGTGAACATGGTAGCTATATCATTTAATTTAGTAAGATGTGCCACAACAGTTTCAGATTCATAGCCATAGAAAGGATCAGATTCAACCAAAGTAATTATATCAGGGTCGACAGAGAATTCATAATCTTTATGAGTAACAAAGATAGGTGAAGTAGCATAAGAAGGATCATATTTCATTCTAGCATTCAGAGTTTTTTGTTTCAGCTTAGCAAATAGTTTATTAAGATCACTTCTATCATTGCAAGCAAGTAAATCTCTAGCAGTTTCTTCATCCATAACATAGCCCTCTGGCACAACAGGTAATTCATATCTAGGGGAGAATCTTCATCATCACTTTCATCAATATTATTAGTTTCAATAATTTCATTCTCTCTAGCCCTAGCAAGTTGTTCATCAAGAAATTTACCAAGTGGCACAATAGTATCAAGCATAGAAGTAGTTTCATCATAAGTATCATGCATAGCAGAAGTGGCATCATCAATAACATGCGACATATCAGAATTAATAGCAGAAGTAGGTTTAGGTGTCGCAAGCTTACTCAAAACAGAAGGTGAATCAAGTGCAGAGCTAGATGGCAGTTCCTTACCTCCCCTCGTAGTTGAGGGATAAATCTTGGTTCTTGGATCTTTCAAGTTCTTCATAATGATAAGCAGATATAAATCCCAAGTGACTCAAAGAATAGAGCTATGCTCCCCGGCAACGTTGCCAGAAAATAGTCTTGATAACCCACAAGTATAGGGGATCGCAATAGTTTTAGAGGGTAGAGTATTCAACCCAAATTTATTGATTCGACATAAGGGAAGCCAAAGAATATTCTCACGTATTAGTAGCTGAGTTGTCAATTCAACCACACCTGGATAACTTAATATCTGCAGCAAAGTAATATGATAGTTGTGGTAACGATAATGTAACGGTAGCAAAAGTAATATTTTTGGTGTTTTGTATTGATTGTAACAATAGCAACGGAAAAGTAAATAAGTGAAGAACAATATATGAAAAGCTCGTAGGCATTGGATTGGTGATGGAGAATTATGCCGGATGTGGTTCATCATGTAACAGTCATAACATAGGGTGACACAGAACTAGCTTCAATTCATCAATGTAAGTAGGCAGTATTCCGAATATAGTCATACGAGCTTATGGAAAAGAACTTGCGTGACATCTTTTGTCCTGCCCTCCCGTGGCAGCGGGGTCCTATTGGAAACTAAGGGATATTAAGGCCTCCTTTTAATAGAGTACCAGACCAAAGCATTAACACATAGTGAATACATGAACTCCTCAAACTACGATCATCACCGGGAGTGGTCCCGACTATTGTCACTTCAGGGTTGCCGGATCATAACACATAGTAGGTGGCTATAGACTTGCAATATAGGATCAAGAACTCTCATATATCGATGAAAACGTAATAGGTTCAGATCTGAAATCATGGCACTCGGGCCCTAGTGACAAGGATTAAGCATAGCAAAGTCATAGCAACATCAATCTTAGCACATAGTGGATACTAGGGATCAAACCCTAACAAAACTAACTCGGTTACATGATAAATCTCATCCAACCCATCATCGTCTAGCAAGCCTATGATTGAATTACTCACGCACCACGGTGAGCATCATGAAATTGGTGATGGAGGAAGGTTGATGATCACGATGGTGATGGATTCCCCTCTCCGGAGCCCCGAACAGACTCCAGATCAGCCCTCCCGAGAGAGTTTAGGGCTTGGCGGCGGCTCCGTATCATAAAACGTGATGAATCCTTGTCCCTGGTTTTTTTCTCCCCGAAAGTGAATATATGGAGTCATGGTTGAGGTCGGTGGAGCGTCAGGGGGCCCACGAGGCAGGGGGCGCGCCCCCCACCCTCGTGGACAGGTGGAGGCCCCCCTGACGTGGATTCTTCTTCCATTATTTTTTATATATTCCAAAATAATTCTCCATTGATTTTTAGGTCATTCCGAGAACTTTTATTTTTGCACAAAAATAACACCATGGCAATTCTGCTGAAAACAACGTCAGTCCGGGTTAATTCCATTCAAATCATGCAAGCTAGAGTCCAAAACAAGGACAAAAGTTTTTGGAAAAGTAGATATGACAGAGACGTATCAGTGCTCCTGCCTCGTGTGGCCGGTTGTGATGTCGCGGAGTCCTCACCGCCCCCTACTACTCCCACCACTGGCCAGGCCATCCCTCGACTCCCCTTCCTAGGCCTCGCCGTCATCCACCGCACTGGTGCTCTCGGCACGGCGTCGTCAAGGTGGTCAAGGAACGACTTCCATCGGAAGAGTACTGTACGTGGAGAGGCTGACAGCTGGTTCCATGGCCGCAGCAAGGAAGTGCCTCCTTATTAATGATTCCTCCACCTGACAGCAGCGACCCACCGGTCGGGCCACCGTATTTCATAAAAAAACGTTTCCCCCCTGACTGATGGGACCCACCAGCTACATCTTCGGGACCTACCTGGTCGAAGCATACATAGCGTTGTCATTCTAGTCATGAACGTATCTGTTGGATAAAGAGCACCTTCCCTTGAGGCCTGATCGTGAGGATAACACAGTTTTTATGGATGCTTCAGATCCTACATCAGTAGGGTCTAAGGAGAAGAGAGAGAAAAGCAAAAGCAGAGATGGTAGCCAAGATACCAAGTGCTGAAGAGGCATCCCAAGTATTTTTCAAGTCTAAACAAGATCAACTTGGCTATCTCATTCAGGCTACTTTGAGGATTAAGAAAGGCTTGGCCACCCTAACCCTATCAAGAGAGACTTGAGAGGATTTTTGAGACAAGACTTCATGACTTGGATGTCAAGGTCACAGAGATTCAGATTTTAGTGGAGAAGATTCAAGAAGAGCTTGAAGAGAGAAGTGACAAGGCCACCACCGATGCTTATCAAAGGGTGCCCAGATGCATTCGTTGCAGGACTCCTCACCACGCCACCTTTGCACTCTGGAGCTCCCGGAGATCAAGCTTAGAGAGCCGCATAGCACTATGCATTTTCAAGCTTTTTGGTAACTTTGTTGCCAAAGGGGGAGAAAGTATATAGATCATAGGCTTCGAGAGAGAGAGAGTGTGTGTGTGTGTGTGTGTGTGTGTGTGTGTTTTGCTCCTTTTTGCCTCTCTTGCTACTTATTTACTTGCTTGTTTGGTTGATACTCTACTTTATGTGTGTGAGAGATACTTGTATGGTCATGTGCTTGATCATATCATACTTTAATGTTTGTGCTTGGATGTTTATATTCTCTATCTCTTATGTATGGTCATTCACATCTTGTCTTGGTGATGAGTGCATATTTCATATTTTATCATTTTGAGTGCTCCACCAAGATGTATGTGACATGGAAGAGTGACCCATGATCCTAATCGATTGTGCATTTGCATTCAAAAGAAAATTTTAAATAATGCACAAATTTAGGGGGAGCTCTTGCTTATCACATACTTCTCAAAGCGACGATATATTTCATTCTTATTATCATTTGTTGAAGCTTTGATCTATATGTTGTCATCAATTACCAAGAAGGAGAAGAAGAAGAAGAAGAAGAAGAAGAATAACAAGAAGACGACGAAGAAGAAGAAGCCCAAGTGCTCCTCCGCCACCGGCCCGCCCGAGCCCGTGGGGGGCCCCCGAAGCCCATCGACGCCCGGCTCAGGGCCCATTCGCGCCGCCACCCGCCCACGCGTTGCGCTCCATCGCCGTTGCCTGCGCACCGCCGCCCGGAATCCCGCCGCCTTGCTCCTCCGCCGCCACCAACCACCACCGCGCCGCCCCGCGCCGGTGCTCTGCACCCTACCGTCGGCCGGGCTCGTCGCCGCGTTGTGCTCCTCATCGGATATGGCCGGGCGCTCGCCGGATCCGCGGCTCCGCGCCGTCCCCGACCTCCGCTGCTCGCCGGAGTTTGACCTTAGATCTGCACCGCTCCATCCCTGTATGCTAAAGACCTCGATCCAAACGCCACTGCCTCAGATCTGCACCGAGCCATCCCGTACCACTCCGTCCATTTTCCCCGAGAGGTCTAAATTTCACTAAGTCATTTCCCCCTCATATTTTATTGCTCTGTTCATCATGCCACAACTTCTCATCCGTAGCTCTATTTCGTGCGTCTGGCATATCAAAATGTTCATCTGGTTGTACTCTTCACTTTGTTCCATTGCACGATGCTTGTTTGAGTCCATCTTGATGCCCAAATGTCTGATGCAAGAGTGCTATAAAATGTTAGGTGCTGATTCTTATCAGTTTATGAGCATTTGTCATTTTTGCCATGCTTATTGTGTGTTGCATATAGTCATGAGCTCTACATGTGTTTTGGGCTATGCCATGCCATCTTTACAGGGGTGTATGTCATGTATTTTTGTGATCAATGTGGTGACTAGCACAAGCATGCAAAGTAGCTCTCGTGATATTGCTGGTTTCAAGGACTTAGAATTTCACTAAGTCATTTCCCTGTTGTTATTTTAATGCCATGTATTCATGTTGCTATAGAGAGATCCATGCTTCTTTTGAGTATGTTCACTAAGGATGATTTTGGTATATGGTTGTGCTCTATCCATCCATGCCCCTTTTTGCATTTATGGAGTGCCCTAGCATGACTCAATCTTGCTCTACGTTTGCTATAAAATGTTCCTGGCAGATTGTTTACGTGTTAATCAATTTTGCCAAGGTTGTTGTAGTTGATCCATGCATGATATGAGATTGTTCTTGCCATGGTTAGCTTCATGATCATGCCTTATTGCTGGTAGTATGCTTAGTTTGTCATGCAATGCCTTGTGTTGAGTGCATCGAGCTCGCAAACATGCCTTCGTAATTCTGTTTATGCCATGTCCAGTTTTCTGCTAAGTCTGAATCTGTTAACGAAACTTGCTATGTTTACATGGGTCTCATCATATCTTCTGATCCCTTTTGGCTTATGGTCAGTAAGGGACTTTTGTTATATGCTTTGAGTAGATTCATGCCATGCCTTTGCTGGTTATGTTCTGTTCCTATAGCATGTTGTTATCTTGCTCTAAACATTGTTTCCTGATGTTAATTCCTGACATGTTAGTATTTTAACTAAGTCTGTGATGTTGTTATCTTTTGCACTATTTCCATGCTTGTTTGAACCTACTCTTGTGTGATTTAGCCGTAGCTCAGTGTTCATATTTTGTCAAGCATGTTGAGTAGATCACTGCCATGTGCTTTGTTGCTATGTTGGAGTGTAGTAACTTAGTTTCTTGTTGCATTCTAGATGGCTTCGTGCTGATAATCGCAGAATTGTGCCATTCTTGTTTTGCTTGCCATTTGCAAACCGTGCATTTGATTCCGGTGATTTTTATATCGATTTTGACCTAAATCAACTCATCTTTCCAGAGGCACTCTTGGATTGCCAAGTTGAGGCCTGGTTCAATCTTTTCCTTCTGGTTCACGCATATGCATTGCATATCACATCCCGCATGTCATGCCATGTTTTGCATCATGTTGCTTGCGCATTGCACCGTGGTTGATTGTTGTTTCCTTTGCTTGTGTTCTCGCCTTGGGTAGAGCCGGGAGACGATTACGTGATCGAGGAACCCGTTGAGTACGCTTACAAGGATCAAGCTTTCGTCTTCTCTGAGAACTTTGCAGGCAAGATGACCATACCCTCGAAATCACTTCTATCTTTGCTTGCTAGTTGCTCGCTCTATTGCTATGCCGCGATACCTACCACTTGCTATATCATGCCTCCCATATTGCCATGTCAAGCCTCTAACCCACCTTGTCCTAGCAAACCGTTGTTTGGCTATGTTACCGCTTTGCTCAGCCCTCTTATAGCGTTGCTAGTTGCAGGTGAAGTTGAACTTTGTTCCATGTTGGAACATGGTTATATGTTGGGATATCACAATATCTCTCTTAATGCATTTATATACTTGGTAAAGGGTGGAAGGCTCGGCCTTATGCCTGGTGTTTTGTTCCACTCTTGCCGCCCTAGTTTCCGTCATACTGGTGTTATGTTCCTTGATTTTGCGTTCCAAAATAAAACTCCTCCAGCAAGGCCCAACCATGGTTTTACATTTTCCTAACAACCTATTACCCTTCCCTTGGGTCGGCCAACCCAAGGGTCATCTTTATTTTAACCCCCCCCCCCCCCCCCCGGGGCTAGTGCTTGTCTAAGTGTTGGTCCAAAACGGGCAGCCTGCGGGGCCACCTCGGGGCAACTCGAGGGTTGGTTTTACTCGTATCTTGACCTATCCGGTGTGCCCTGGGAACGAGATACGTGCGACTCCTATCGGGATTTGTCGGCACATCGGGTGGCTTTGCTGGTCTTGTTTTACCATTGTCGAAATGTCTTGTAGCCGGGATTCCGAGTCTGATCGGGTTGTCCTGGGAGAAGGAATATCCTTCATTGACCGTGAGAGCTTGTGATGGGCTAAGTTGGGACACCCCTGCAGGGTTTTGAACTTTCAAAAGCCGTGCCTGCAGTTATGGGCAAATGGGAATTTGTTAATATCCGGTTGTAGAAAACTTGACACTTAACTTAATTGAAATGAATCAACCGTGTGTGTAGCCGTGATGGTCTCTTTTCGGAGGAGTCCAGGAAGAGAACACGGGCTCGTGTTATGCTTGAACATAAGTAGTTTTAGGATCACTTCTTGATCTTTATAGCTTCTCGAATGTGCTTTGCTTTCTCTTCTCGCTCTCATTTGCGTAAGTTAGCCACCATATATGCTAGTGCTTGCTGCAGCTCCACCTCACTACCTTTTCCTACCCATAAGCTTAAATAATCTTGATCGCGATGGTGTGAGATTGCTGAGTCCCCGTGACTCACAGATTACTTCCAAAACCAGATGCAGGTGCTGATAATACCAGTGCAAGTGATGCAACCCAGCTCAAGTGGGAGCTCGATGGAGATCGTGTTCGTTGTGTTGTTTCGTTTCCAGTTGATCAGTAGTGGAGCCCAGTCGGGGCGATCTGGGATCTATTGCATTAGGGGTTGTCTTTCTTTATTTGGTTCCGTAGTCGGACCTTGATTGTATTCTGGATGATGTAATGCTATATTTATGTATTGTGTGAAGTGGTGGTTGTAAGCCAACTCTTTATCCCTTTCTTATTCAGTACATGGGATGTGTAAAGATTACCCCTCTTGCGACATGCCTACAATGTGGTTATGCCTCTAAGTCATGCTCCGATACGTGGGAGATATAGCCGCATCGTGGGTGTTACAGAATAAGAATAATAAGCCCAAGTGCTTAGGAAATTGAAGCCAAAAAATCCTGATCATGATGGCAATCACCCAGTGGCTGAAAACATGAAGGAAAGAAAGGGTGCAGGTCTTAGACTGTGGAGACAATCAGACCCCTATGCCGTGCGGAGAAGAACTGCTGTGGACTACAGATTTCACACGAAGGAACAACAGGACTTCTATGAGACAGTCCTCTTGGATAAGAAGCTCATTGTGTGTGACATGAAATGGGTGGACTGGAAGTACATTGACAATAATGAAGATCATTTCCCTAGAGTGCATGAGAGCTTCAAACTCAATGGAGTTGACACCTTTGTGGGTCAAAATTTGACAAAATGGAATGATGAGTTCATCATGCAGTTTTACTCTATTGCTCACTTTTACCCAGATGGAAAGATTGTCTGGATGTTTGAGGGTACAAGGTACCAGTCTACTGTTGCTGAGTGGGCCAAGCTTATCAATGCTCCATAAGAAGCTGAGGATGACATTGATGTCTATGCAAAACCCAGGAAAGGTCACAACTCCATGGCCAATATGTACAAGGATATACCTGACAAGGCATTGGAGACACACGAGCTAGGCTAAGTATACTATTTGTTGTCTGGATTGGCCACCATGACCACCATATTGAGGCACACCTTGCTGCCCAAATCAGGAGATCACGGGATGGTCAAAGGCAACTCCATCAACTTGCTTCAAATGTTTGATGTGCCACAGAAATTTAAGGTGATGAGTTTGATTGTTGAGACAATCAAAAGGACTGTAGCAGATCAGAAGAGATCATGTGGGTATGCTGCACACATCCAGATGATCATCAACTCCAAGATGGGAAAAGGCATATATCTGTTGGATAAATAGCACCTTCCCTTGAGGCCAGATCATGAGGATAACATAGTTGTTATGGATGCTTCAGATCCTACATCAGTAGAGGCTAAGGAGAAGAGAGAAAAGGCAAAAGTAGAGAAGGTAGCCAAGATACCAAGTGCTGAAGAGGCATCCCAAGTATTTCTCAAATCTAAACAAGATCAACTTGGCTATCTCATTCAGGCTACTTTGAGGATTGAGAAAGGCTTGGCCACCCTGACTCGATCAAGAGAGTCTTGAGAGGATTTTTGAGACAAGACTTCATGACTTGGATGTCAAGGTCATAGAGATTCAGACTTCAGTGGAGAAGATTCAAGAAGAGCTTGAGGAGAGAAGTGACAAGACCACCACTGATGCTTATCAAAGGGTGCCCAGATGCATTCGTTGCAGGACTCCTCTCCATGCCACCTTCGCACTCTGGAGCTCCCGGAGATCAAGCTTAGAGAGCCGCATAGCACTATGCATTTTCAAGCTTTTTGGTAACTTGTTGCCAAAGGGGGAGAAAGTGTATAGATCATAGGCTGAGAGTGTGTGTGTGTGTGTGTGTTTTGCTCCTTTTTGCCTCTCTTGCTACTTATTTGCTTGCTTGTTTGGTTGATACTCTACTTTATGTGTGTGTGAGATACTTGTATGGTCATGTGCTTGATCATATCATATTTAATATCTGTGCTTGGATGTTGATATTCTCGATCTCTTATGTATGGTGATTCACATCTAGTCTTGGTGATGAGTGCATATTTCATATTTTATCATTTTGAGCGCTCCACCAAGATGTATGTGACATGGAAGAGTAACCCATGATCCTAATTGATTGTGCATTTGCATTCAAAAGCAAATTTTAAATAATGCACAAATTTAGGGGGAGCTCTTGCTTATCACCTACTTCTCAAAGCGACGATATATTTCATTCTTATTATCATGTGTTGAAGCTTTGATCTATATGTTGTCATCAATTACCAAAAAGGGGGAGATTGAAAGTGCAACTAATCCCTGGGTGGTTTTGGTAATTCTTAACAACATATAGATCATTAAACTAATATTCTTTCAACATAATCACTTCAGAAGTTCAATGATTGGCATGGCATGGACTAGAGATGTGGACCCCTCAAAATGCTAAGGACACATATTGGCAAAAGCTCAAGACTCTACATTTTCATTTTAGTGATCCAAGATCACATTGAGTCCATAGGAAAAGCCATTACTATTAAAAGGGGATGAGGTGTTGCTTAATGGCTTGCTTGCTCAAAATGCTTAGTTATATGCTCCAAAAGCCCTCAACCACTTTCTCATTTCCACATTTTTCCTAAACCTAAAATTCAAACTCGACCCCACCGATTTGATCTATCCGGCACCACCGAGTTCATTTGACATAGCCATGGCCAGAAACCCTAATCAATTCGGTCTCACCGATAGGGATCTTGGTATCACCGAGATGGGATGCAAACTCTTTGTTTCCCTTCGTAACGTTTCGGTCCAATCGAGATGAGCGATCGGTCCCACCGAGTTCGCAATGCAAACTCTCTATTTCCTTTTCGTAATGTTTCGGTCTCACCAAAATGAGCGATCGATCCCACCGAGTTTGCCTGACCAACTCTCTGTTTGCTTATTACCGAAATCGGTCTTACTGAGTTGAAGTATTCGGTCAAACCGAGATCAAGTTATGCCCTAACCCTAACGCATCGGTCCCACCGAGTTGATCATGTCGGTCCCACCAACAAGCCTAACGTTCACATTTTGAACCATATCGGTCTGACCGAGTTTCACTATTCGGTCCCACCAAGTTTGGTGAATTGTATGTAACGGTTAGATTTTGTGTGGAGGCTATATATATATCGCTCCACCCTCCTCTCCATTGGTGAGAAAGCCATCAGAACGTGCCTACACTTCCATCATTCATTTTCTGAGAGAGAACCACCTACTCATGTGTTGAGACCAAGACATTCCAATCCAACGACAAGAATCTTGATCTCTAGCCTTCTCCAAGTTGCTTTCCACTCAAATCATCTTTCCACCATATCCAAATCCTCCATTCATGGAGAGAGCCATCAGAATGTGTCAACACTTCTAGCATTTATTTTCTGAGAGAGAACCACGTACTCATGTGTTGAGACCAAGATATTCCAATCCAATCACAAGAATCTTGATCTCTAGCCTTCCCCAAGTTGGTTTCCACTCAAATCATCTTTCCACCATATCCAAATCTGTGAGAGAGAGTTGAGTGTTGGGGAGACTATCATTTGAAGCACAAGAGAAAGGAGTTCATCATCAACACACCAGAGTGGTGTCTCCTAGATTGGTTAGGTGTCACTTGGGAGCTTCTGTTAAGATTGTGGAGTTGAACCAAGGAGTTTGTAAGGGCAAGGAGATCGCCTACTTCGTCAAGATCTACCCAAGTCAGGCAAGTCCTTCGTGGGCGATGGCCATGGTGGGATAGACACGGTTGCTTCTTCGTGGACCCTTCGTGGGTGGAGCCCTCCGTGGACTCACGCAACCGTTAGCCTTTGTGGGTTGAAGTCTCCATCAACATGGATGTACGATAGCACCACCTATCAGAACCACGCCAAAAATCTCCATGTCTACATTGAGTTTGCTCCCTCCAAACTCCTTCCCTTTACCTTCATATGCAATGATTTACATTCCACTGCTATACTCTTAGAATTGCATGTGTAGGTTGACTGCTTGACTTGTGTTAAGTTGTTAAAATCTGCCAAGACTTAAAATTGGGAAAAGGCTAGATTTTTATTTGGTCAAGTAGTGTACGATCAAGAAGAGGTGTCTAGAGTGGGGGTGATTAGACCCTCAACAAGGAAAAGTAGCAGTTTTTAATTTCTTTAAGTTAAGGTGGAGTTTTAACACAAGTTTAAACATTCACAATACATTTCAAGCAAGCATGGCAAGAGTATATGAGCAGCGGAAAGTAAAGCATGCAACTTGCAAGAATGTAAATGGATGGGATTGGAGTGTGCAAACGCAATTGGAGACATGGAGATTTTTTGGCGTGGTTCTGATAGGTGGTGCTATTGTATGTCCACGTTGATGGAGACTTCAACCCACGAAGCGTAATGGTTGCGCGAGTCCATGGAGGGCTCCACCCACGAAGGGTCCATGAAGAAGCAACCTTGTCTATCCCACCATGGCCATTGCCCACGAAGGACTTGTCTCACTTGGGTAGATCTTCACAAAGTAGGAGATCTCCTTGCCCTTACAAACTCCTTGGTTCAACTCCACAATCTAGACGGAGGCTGCCAAGTGACACCTAACCAATCTAGGAGACACCACTCTCCAACAGGTAATAGATGGGGTGTTGATGATGAACTCCTTGCTCTTCTGCTTCAAATGATAGTCTCTCCAACACTCAACTCTCTCTCACGGATTTGGATATGGTGGAAAGATGATTTGAGTGGAAAACAACTTGGGGAAGGCTAGAGATCAAGATTCTTGTGATTGGATTGGAATATCTTGGTCTCAACACATGAGTACGTGGTTCTCTCTCAGAAAATAAATGCTGGAAGTGTTGACATGTTCTGATGGCTCTCTCCATGAACGGAGGATGGGTGGAGGGGTATATTGTTGGGGAACACAGTAATTTCAAAAAATTCCAACGCACAGGCAAGATCCACCTAGGTGATGCATAGCAACGAGAGGGGAGAGTGTTGTCCACGTACCCTCATAGACCGTAAGCGGAAGCATTATGAAAACGCGGTTGATGTAGTCATACGTCTTCACGATCCGGCCGATCCTAGCACCGAAGGTACGACACCTTCGCGATCTGCACACGTTCAGCTCGGGGACGTCCCACGAACTCTAGATCCAGCTGAGTGTCGAGGGAGAGCTGACGACCACGTGATGACGGTGATGATGAAGTTACCGCCGTGGGGCTACGCTTAAGCTCTATAATGATATGACCGAGGTGGAAATCTATGGAGGGGGGCACCACACACGGCTAAAACAATCAACTTGTGTGTCTATGGGGTGCCCCCTCCCCCGTATATAAAGCAGGGGAGGAGGAGGCCGGCCGGCCCTAGAGGGCGCACCAAGGGGTAGGAATCCTCCTCCTAGAGGGGTCGCGCCCCCCTCCCCTAGTCCAAATCGGACTCCCTTGGGGGGGGGGGGCACCTCCTGGCTGCTGCCCTATCTCTCCCCTAAAGCCCACTAAGGGCCCAATAACTTCTCGGGGGGTTCCGGTAACCCCCTGGCCCTACGGTTTTATCCCAAACCTCCCGGAACACTTCCGGTGTCCGAACATAGCCGTCCAATATATCAATCTTTATGTCTCGACCATTTCGAGACTCCTCGTCATTTCCATGATCATATCCGGGCCTCCGAACTACCTTCGGTATATCAAAACACATAAACTCATAATACCGATCGTCATCGAACGTTAAGCGTGCGGACCCTACGGGTTCGAAAACTATGTAGACATGACCGAGACTCACTTCCGGTCAATAACCAATAGCAGAACCTGGATGCTCATATTGGTTCCTACATATTCTACGAAGATCTTTATCGGTCAAACCGCATAACAACATACGTTGTTCCCTTTGTCATCGGTATGTTACTTGCCCGAGATTTGATCGTCTGTATCTCAATACCTACTTTAATCTCGTTACCGGCAAGTCTCTTTACTCGTTCCATAATGCTCATCCCACAACTAACTCATTAGTCACATTGCTTGCAAGGCTAATAGTGATGTGCATTACCGAGAGGGCCCAGAGATACCTCTCCGATACACAGAGTGACAAATCCTAATCTCGATCTATGCCAACTCAACAAACACCATCGGAGACACCTGTAAAGCATCTTTATAGTCACCCATTTACTTTGTGACTTTTGATAGCACACTAAGTGTTCCTCCAGTATTCGGGAGTGGCATAATCTCATAGTCATAGGAACATGTATAAGTTATGGAGTAAACTAAACGATCATAGTGCCAAGCTAACAGATGGGTCAAGTCAATCACATCATTCTCTAATGATGTGATCCCGTTCATCAAATGAAAAGTCATGTTTATGGTTAGGAAACTTAACCATCTTTGATTAACGAGCTAGTCAAGTAGAGGCGTACTAGTGACACTTTGTTTGTCTGTGTATTCACACATGTATTAAGTTTCCAGTTAATACAATTCTAGCATGAATAATAACCATTTATCATGATATAAGGAAATATAAATAACAACTTTATTATTGCCTCTAGGGCATATTTCCTTCAGTCTCCCACTTGCACTAGAGTCAATAATCTAGATTACATTGTAATGGTTCTAACACCCATGGAGTCTTGGTGTTGATTATGTTTTGCTCATGAGAGACGCTTAGTCAAGGGGTCTGCAACATTTAGATCTATATGTATCTTGCAAATCTCTATGTATCCCTCCTTGACTTGATCGTGGATGGAATTGAAGCATCTTTTGATGTGCTTGGTTCTCTTGTGAAATTTGGATTCCTTTGCCAAGGCAATTGCACCAGTGTTGTCACAAAAGATTTTCATTGGACCCAATGCACTAGGTATGACACCTAGATCGGATATGAACTCCCTCATCCAGACTCCTTCATTTGCCGCTTCCGAAGCAGCTATGTACTCCGCTTCACACGTAGATCCCGCCACGACGTTTGGCTTGGAACTGCACCAACTAACAGCTCCACCATTCAATAAAAATACGTATCTGGTTTGTGACTTAGAGTCATCCGGATTAGTGTCAAAGCTTGCATCGACGTAACCGTTTACGACGAGCTCTTTGTCACCTCCATAAACAAGAAACATATCCTTAGTCCTTTTCAGGTATTTCAGGATGTTCTTGACCACTGTTCAGTGATCCACTCTTGGATTACTTTGGTACCTCCCTGCTAAACTAATAGCAAGGAACACATCAAGTCTGGTACACAGCATTGCATACATGATAGAACCTATGGCTGAAGCATAGGGAATGACTTTCATTTTCTCTCTATCTTCTGCAGTGGTCGGGCATTGAGTCTGACTCAACTTCACACCTTGTTACACAGGCAAGAACCCTTTCTTTGCTTGATCCATTTTGAACTTCTTCAAAACTTTATCAAGGTATGTGCTTTGTGAAAGTACAATTAAGTGTCTTGATCTATCTCTATAGATCTTGATGCCCAATATATAAGCAACTTCACCGAGGTCTTTCATTGAAAAATTCTTATTCAAGTATCCTTTTATGCTATTTGGAAATTCACTATCATTTTCGATCAGCAATATGACATCCACATATAATATCAGAAATGCTATAGAGCTCCCACTCACTTTCTTGTAAATACAGGCTTCTCCAAAATTCTGTATAAAACCATATGCTTTGATCACACTATCAAAGAGTATATTCCAACTCCGAGAGGCTTGCACCAGTCCATAAATGGATCGCTGTAGCTTGCACACTTTGTTAGCACCTTTTGGATCGACAAAACCTTCTGGTTGCATCATATACAACTCTTATTTAAGATATTAAGGAATGCAGTTTTGACATCCATTTTCCAAATTTCATAATCATAAAATGCGGCAATTGCTAACATGATTCGGACAGACTTAAGCATCGCTACGGGTGAGAAGGTCTCATCGTAGTCAACTCCTTGAACTTGTTGAAAACCTTTTGCAACAAGTTGAGATTTGTAGACAATAACATTACCGTCAGCGTCAATCTTCTTCTTGAAGATCCATTTATTCTCTATGTCTTGTCGATCATCGGGTAAGTCAACCAAAGTCCACACTTTGTTCTCATACATGGATTCCATCTCAGATTTCATGTCCTCAAGCCATTTTGCGGAATCTAGGCTCATCATCGCTTCCTCATAGTTCATAGGTTCGTCATGGTCAAGTAACATGACCTCCAGAACAGGATTACCGTACCACTCAGGTGCGGATCTTACTATGGTTGACCTATGAGGTTAGATAGTAACTTGATCAGAAGTTTCATCATCATCATCGTTAGCTTCCTCATGTACTGGTGTAGGAATCACTGGAACTGATTTCTGTGATGAACTACTTTCCAATAAGGGAGCAGGTATAGTTACCTCATCAAGTTCTACTTTCCTCCCACTCACTTCTTTCGAGAGAAACTCCTTCTCTAGAAAGGATCCATTCTTA
The DNA here is from genome assembly GCA_034509565.1 of Triticum monococcum. Classification (NCBI taxonomy): domain Eukaryota; kingdom Viridiplantae; phylum Streptophyta; class Magnoliopsida; order Poales; family Poaceae; genus Triticum; species Triticum monococcum. The sequence continues at coordinate 580,567,994 of CM067847.1, forward strand.
GCAACGAATAACTTGCCTTTGGATCTGTGATAGAAGGTGTACCCAACTGTCTCCTATGAAGACACATTTATCCGATTTGAGTTCGAGCTTATCAGGTTGAAGCTTGTTCACATAAGCATCGCAGCCCCAAACTTTAAGAAACGACAACTTGGATTTCTTGCCAAACCACAGTTCATAAGGTGTCGTCTCAACGGATTTCGATGGTGCCCTATTTAACGTGAATGCAACCGTCTCTAAAGCATAACCCCAAAACGATAGCGGTAAATCAGTAAGAGACATCATAGATTGCACCATATCTAATAAAGTCCGGTTAGGACATTCGGACACACCATTACGATGTGGTGTTCCAGGTGGCGTGAGTTGTGAAACTATTCCGTATTGTTTCAAATGAAGACCAAACTCATAGCTCAAATATTCACCTCCACGATCAAATCATAGAAACTTAATTTTCTTGTTACGATGATTTTCCACTTCACTCTGAAATTCTTTGAACTTTTCAAATGTTTCAGACTTATGTTTCATCAAGTAGATATACCTGTACCTTCTCAAATCATCTGTGAAGGTAAGAAAATAACGATACCCGCCACAAGCATCAACACTCATCGGACCACATACATCGGTATGTATTATTTCCAATAAGTCTATAGCTCGTTCCATTGTTCCGGAGAATGGAGTCTTAGTCATCTTGCCCATGAGGCATGGTTCGCAAGCATCGACTGATTCATAATCAAGTAATTCCAAAAGCCCATCAACATGGAGTTTCTTCATGCGCTTTAGACCAATATGACCTAAACGGAAGTGCCACAAATAAGTTGCACTATCATTTTTAAACTTATATCTTTTGGCTTCAATACTATGAACATGTGTATCACTACTATCAAGATTTAATAAAAATAGACCACTCATCAAGGGTGCATGAACATAAAAGATATTACTCATATAAATGGAACAACCATTATTCTATGATTTAAATGAATAACCGTCTTGCATCAAACAAGATCCAGATATAATGTTCATGCTCAACACTGGCACCAAATAACAATTATTTAGGTCTAAAACTAATCCTGAAGGTAGATGTAGAGGTAGCGTGCCGACGGCGATCACACCGACTTTGGAACCATTTCCCACGCGCATTATCACCTCGTCCTTAGCCAATCTTCGCTTAATCCGTAACCCCTGTTTTGAGTTGCAAATATTAGCAACAAAACCAGTATCAAATACCCAGGCGCCACTGCGAGCATTAGTAGGTACACATCAATAACATGTATATCGAATATACCTTTCACTTTGCCATCCTTCTTCTCCGCCAAATACTTGGGGTAGGTCCGCTTCCAATGACCAGTCCCTTTGCAGTAGAAGAACTCATTCTCAGGCTTAGGTCCAGACTTGGGCTTCTTCACTTGAGAAGCAACTTGCTTGCCATCCTTCTTGAAGTTCCCCTTCTTCCCTTTACCCTTTTTTCTTGAAACTGGTGGTCTTGTTGACCATCAACACTTGATGCTCCTTCTTGATTTTCTACCTCTGCAGCATTTAGCATTGCGAAGAGCTCGGGAATTGTCTTATCCATCCCTTGCATATTATAGTTCATCATGAAGCTCTTGTAGCTTGGTGGCAGTGATTGAAGAACTCTATCAATGACACTATCATCAAGAAGATTAACTCCCAGTTGAGTCAAGTGGTTGTGGTACCCGGACATTCTGAGTATATGTTCACTGACAGAACTATTCTCCTCCATTTTGCAGTTGTAGAACTTATTGGAGACTTCATATCTCTCAATTCGGGCATTTGCTTGAAATATTAACTTCAACTCCTAGAACATCTCATATGCTCCATGACATTCAAAATGTCGTTGAAGTCCCAGTTCTAAGCCGTAAAGCATGGCACCCTGCACTATTGAGTTGTCATTAGCTTTGCTCTGCCAGACGTTCATAACATCTGGTGTTGCTCCTGCAGTGGGTTTGTCACCTAGCGGTGCTTCCAGGAGGTAATTCTTCTATGCAGCAATGCGGATAATCCTCAAGTTACGGACTCAGTCCATGTAATTGCTACCATCATCTTTCAACTTAGCTTTCTATAGGAACGCATTAAAATTCAACGGAACAATAGCACGGACCATCTATCTACAACAACATAGACATGCAAAATACTATCAGGTACTAAGTTCATGATAAAATTAAGTTCAATTAATCAAATTACTTAAGAACTCCCACTTAGATAGACATCTCTATAATCATCTAAGTGATCACGTGATCCATATCAACTAAACCATGTCCGGTCATCACGTGAGATGGAGTAGTTTTCAACGGTGAACCTCACTATGTTGATCATATCTACTATATGATTCACGCTCGACCTTTCGGTCTCAGTGTTCCGAGGCCATATCTGCATATGCTAGGCTCGTCAAGTTTAACCCGAGTATTCTGCATGTGCAAAACTGGCTTCCACCCGTTTTATGTGAACATAGAGCTTATCACACCCGATCATCACGTGGTGTCTCGGCACGACGAACTATAGCAATGGTGCATACTCAGGGAGAACACTTGTACCTTGAAATTTAGTGAGAGATCATCTTATAATGCTACCGCCGAACTAAGCAAAATAAGATGCATAAAGGATAAACATCACATGAAATCAATATAAGTGATATGATATGGCCATCATCATCTTGTGCCTTTGATCTCCATATTCAAAGCACCGTCATGATCACCATCGGCACCGGCTTGACACCTTCATCTCCATCGAAGCATCGTTGTCGTCACGCCAACTATTGCCTCCATGACTATCGCTACTGCTTAGTGATAAAGTAAAGCAATTACATGGCGATTAAATTTCATACAATAAAGCGACAACCATATGGCTCCTACTAGTTGCCGGTAACTGTGTTACAAAACATGATCATCTCAGACAACAAAATTTAGCATCATGTCTTGACCCTATCACATCACAACATGCCCTGCAAAAACAAGTTAGACATCCTCTACTTTGTTGTTGCAAGTTTTACGTGGCTACTACGGGCTGAGCAAGAACCGTTATTACCTACGCATCTAAAACCACAACGCGGTATAGGGATCGCTTTTTGATCTTCAGAAAGAACCCTGTTCATTGAATCCGATTCAACTAAAGTCGGAGAAACTGACTCCCACTAGCCACATGTGTGTGAAGCACGTCGGTAGAACTAGTCTTGGGTAATCATATGCGTAATGTCGGTCTAAGCCGCTTCATCCAACAATACGGCTGAATCAAGAATCAACTCGTGAAGGCTAGCAATATGTATGTGCCCACGCCCACAACTCCTTTGTGTTCTACTCATGCATATAACATCTACGCATAGACCTGGCTCGGATGCCACTGTTGGGAAGCACAGTAATTTCAAAAACATTCCTACGCACACGCAAGATCCATCTAGGTGGTGCATAGCAACAAGAGGGGAGAGTGTTGTCCACGTACCCTCGTAGACCGTAAGCGGAAGCGTTATGACAACGCAGTTGATGTAGTCGTACGTCTTCACGATCCGACTGATCCTAGCACCGAAGGTACGGCACCTCCATGATCTGCACACGTTCAGCTTGGTAACATCCCACGAACTCTAGATCCAGCTGAATGTCGAGGGAGAGCTTCGTCAGCATGACGGCGTGATTGTTGGGGAACGCAGTAATTTCAAAAAAAATCCTACGCACACGCAAGATCATGGTGATGCATAGCAACGAGGGGGAGAGTCTGATCTACGTACCCTTGTAGATCGCAACGGAAGCGTTGACACAACGTAGAGGAAGTAGTCATACGTCTTCTTCCCGATCCGACCGATCCAAGTACCGTTACTCCGGCACCTCCGAGTTCTTAGCACACGTTCAGCTCGATGACGTTCCTCGGGCTCCGATCCAGCAAAGCATCGAGGAAGAGTTCCGTCAGCACGACGGTGTGGTGACGATCTTGATGTACTACCGACGCAGGGCTTCGCCTAAGCACTGCAACGGTATGATCGAGGTGGAATTTGGTGGCAGGGGGCACCGCACACGGCTAAGGAACGATCTCAAGGATCAACTTGTGTGTCTTGGGGTGTCCCCTGCCCCCGTATATAAAGGATGAAAGGGGGGAGGCTGGCCGGCCAAAGGAGGGAGGCGCAGGAGGAGTCCTACTCCTACCGGGAGTAGGACTCCCCCCCCCCAATCCTATTCCAACTAGGACTCCTTGGAAAAAAGGGAGAGGGAAAGAGAGAGAGGTGGCCGGCCACCTCTCCTAGTCCTAATAGGACTAGGGGAAGGGGGGAGGCGCGCAGCCCTCCTTGGCAGCCCCTGTCACCTTTCCACAATGGCCCATGTAGGCCCATTTGGCTCCCGGGGGGTTCCGGTAACCCTCCCGGTAATCCGGTAAAATCCCGATTTCACCCGGAACACTTCCGATGTCCAAACATAGGCTTCCAATATATCAATCTTTACGTCTCAACCATTTCGAGACTCCTCGTCATGTCCGTGATCACATCCGGGACTCCGAACAACCTTCGGTACATCAAAATGCATAAACTCATAATAACTGTCACCGTAACGTTAAGCGTGCGGACCCTACGGTTCGAGAACGATGTAGACATGACCGAGACACGTCTCCGGTCAATAACCAATAGCGGGACCTGGATGCCCATATTGGCTCCTACATATTCTACGAAGATCTTTATCGGTCAGACCGCATAACAACATACGTTGTTCCCTTTGTCATCTGTATGTTACTTGCCCGAGATTCGATCGTCGGTATCCAATACCTAGTTCAATCTCGTTACCGGCAAGTCTCTTTACTCGTTCCGTGATACATCATCTCACAACTAACATATTAGTTGCAGTGCTTGCAAGGCTTATGTGATGTGCATTACCGAGAGGGCCCAGAGATACCTCTCCGACATTCGGAGTGACAAATCCTAATCTCGAAATACGCCAACCCAACATCTACCTTTGGAGCCACCTGTAGTACTCCTTTATAATCACCCAGTTACGTTGTGACGTTTGGTAGTACCCAAAGTGTTCCTCCGGCAAACGGGAGTTGCATAATCTCATAGTCATAGGAACATGTATAAGTCATGAATAAAAGCAATAGCAACATACTAAACGATCGGGTGCTAAGCTAATGGAATGGGTCATGTCAATCAGATCATTCAACTAATGATGTGACCTCGTTAATCAAATAACAACTCTTTGTTCATGGTTAGGAAACATAACCATCTTTGATTAACGAGCTAGTCAAAGTAGAGGCATACTAGTGACACTCTGTTGGTCTATGTATTCAGACATGTATTATGTTTCCGGTTAATACAATTCTAGCATGAATAATAAACATTTATCATGATATAAGGAAATAAATAATAACTTTATTATTGCCTCTAGGGCATATTTCCTTCAGTCTCCCACTTGCACTAGAGTCAATAATCTAGATTACACAGTAATGATTCTAACACACATGGAGCCTTGGTGCTGATCATGTTTTGCTCGTGGAAGAGGCTTAGTCAACGGGTCTGCAACATTCAGATCCGTATGTATCTTGCAAATCTCTATGTCTCCCACCTGGACTAGATCCCGGATGGAATTGAAGCGTCTCTTGATGTGTTTGGTCCTTTTGTGAAATCTGGATTCCTTTGCCAAAGCAATTGCACCAGTATTGTCACAAAAGATTTTCATTGGACCCGATGGACTAGGTATGACACCTAGATCGGATATGAACTCCTTCATCCAGACTCCTTCGTTCACTGCTTCCGAAGCAGCTATGTATTCCGCTTCACATGTAGATCCTGCTACGACGCTTTGTTTAGAACTGCACCAACTGACAGCTCCACCGTTTAAAGTAAACACGTATCCGGTTTGCGATTTAGAATCGTCCGGATCAGTGTCAAAGCTTGCATCAACGTAACCTCTTACGGTGAGCTCTTTGTCACCTCCATATATGAGAAACATATCCTTAGTCCTTTTCAGGTATTTCAGGATGTTCTTGACCGCTGTCCAGTGATCCACTCCTGGATTACTTTGGTACCTCCCTGCTATACTTATAGCAAGGCACACATCAGGTCTGGTACACAGCATTGCATACATGATAGAGCCTATGGCTGAAGCATAGGGAACATCTTTCATTTTCTCTCTATCTTCTACAGTGGTCGGGCATTGAGTCTGACTCAACTTCACACCTTGTAACACAGGCAAGAACCCTTTCTTTGCTTGATCCATTTTGAACTTCTTCAAAATCTTGTCAAGGTATGTGCTTTGTGAAAGTCCAATTAAGCGTCTTGATCTATCTCTATAGATCTTTATGCCTAATATGTAAGCAGCTTCACCGAGGTCTTTCATTGAAAAACTTTTATTCAAGTATCCTTTTATGCTGTCCAGAAATTCTATATCATTTCCAATCAGTAATATGTCATCCACATATAATATCAGAAATGCTACAGAGCTCCCACTCACTTTCTTGTAAATACAGGCTTCTCCAAAAGTCTGTATAAAACCAAATGCTTTGATCACACTATCAAAGCGTTTATTCCAACTCCGAGATGCTTGCACCAGTCCATAAATGGATCGCTGGAGTTTGCACACTTTGTTAGCTCCCTTTGGATCGACAAAACCTTCCGGTTGCATCATATACAACTCTTCTTCCAGAAATCCATTCAGGAATGCAGTTTTTACATCCATTTGCCAAATTTCATAATCATAAAATGCGGCAATTGCTAACATGATTCTGACAGACTTAAGCATCGCTACGGGTGAGAAAGTCTCATCGTAGTCAACTCCTTGAACTTGTCGAAAACCTTTTGCGACAAGTCGAGCTTTGTAGACAGAAACATTACCATCAGCGTCAGTTTTTTTCTTAAAGATCCATTTATTCTCAATTGCTTGCCGATCATCGGGCAAGTCAACCAAAGTCCATACTTTGTTCTCATACATGGATCCCATCTCAGATTTCATGGCTTCAAGCCACTTTGCGGAATCTGGGCTCACCATCGCTTCTTCATAGTTCGTAGGTTCATCATGATCTAGTAGCATGACTTCCAGAACAGGATTACCGGACCACTCTGGTGCGGATCTTACTCTGGTTGATCTACGAGGTACAGTAGTATCTTGATCTAAAGTTTCATGATCATCATCATTAACTTCCTCTCTTATTGGTGTAGGTCTCACAGAAACAGTTTTCTGTGATGTACTATTTCCCAATAACGGAGTAGGTACAGTTACCTCGTCAAGTTCTACTTTCCTCCCACTCACTTCTTTCGAGAGAAACTCCTTCTCAAGAAAGTTTCCGAATTTAGCAACAAAAGTTTTGCCTTCGGATCTGTGATAGAAGGTGTATCCAATAGTTTCTTTTGGATATCCTATGAAGACACATTTCTCCGATTTGGGTTCGAGCTTATCAGGTTGAAGCTTTTTCACATAAGCATCGCAGCCCCAAACTTTAAGAAACGACAACTTTGGTTTCTTGCCAAACCACAGTTCATAAGGCGTCGTCTCAACGGATTTTGATGGTGCCCTATTTAACGTGAATGCGGCCGTCTCTAAAGCATAACCCCAAAACGATAGCGGTAAATCAGTAAGAGACATCATAGATCGCACCATATCTAGTAAAGTACGATTACGACGTTCGGACACACCATTACGTTGTGGTGTTCCGGGTGGCGTGAGTTGCGAAACTATTCCACAATTTTTCAAATGTACACCAAACTCGTAACTCAAATATTCTCCTCCACGATCAGATCGTAGAAACCTTATTTTCTTGTTACGATGATTTTCAACTTCACTCTGAAACTCTTTGAACTTTTCAAATGTTTCAGATTTGTGTTTCATTAAGTAGATATACCCATATCTGCTTAAATCATCTGTGAAAGTGAGAAAATAACGATATCCGCCACGAGCCTCAATATTCATCGGACCACATACATCGGTATGTATGATTTCCAACAAATCTGTTGCTCTCTCCATAGTACCGGAGAACGGTGTTTTAGTCATCTTGCCCATGAGGCATGGTTCGCAAGTACCAAGTGATTCATAATCAAGTGGTTCCAAAAGCCCATCAGTATGGAGTTTCTTCATGCGCTTTACACGGATATGACCTAAACGGCAGTGCCACAAATAAGTTGCACTATCATTATTAACTCTGCATCTTTTGGCTTCAACATTATGAATATGTGTATCACTACTATCGAGATTCATCAAAAATAGACCACTTTTCAAAGGTGCATGACCATAAAAGATATTACTCATATAAATAGAACAACCATTATTCTCTGATTTAAATGAATAACCATCTCGCATTAAACAAGATTCAGATATAATGTTCATGCTCAACGCTGGCACCAAATAACAATTATTTAGGTCTAATATTAATCCCGAAGGTAGATGTAGAGGTAGCGTGCCGACCGCGATCACATCGACTTTGGAACCGTTTCCCACGCGCATCGTCACCTCGTCCTTTGCTAGTGTCCGCTTATTCTGTAGTCCCTGTTTCGAGTTGCAAATATTAGCAACAGAACCAGTATCAAATACCCAGGTGCTACTGCGAGCATTAGTAAGGTACACATCAATAACATGTATATCACATATACCTTTGTTCACCTTGCCATCCTTCTTATCCGCCAAATACTTGGGGCAGTTCCGCTTCCAGTGACCAGTCTGCTTGCAGTAGAAGCACTCAGTTTCAGGCTTAGGTCCAGACTTGGGTTTCTTCTCTTGAGCAGCAACTTGCTTGCCGTTCTTCTTGAAGTTCCCCTTCTTCTTCCCTTTGCCCTTTTTCTTGAAACTAGTGGTTTTGTTAACCATCAACACTTGATGCTCCTTCTTGATTTCTACCTCCGCAGCTTTCAGCATTGCGAAGAGCTCGGGAATAGTCTTGTTCATCCCTTGCATATTATAGTTCATCACAAAGCTCTTGTAGCTTGGTGGCAGTGATTGGAGAATTCTGTCAATGACGCAATCATCCGGAAGTGTAACTCCCAATTGAATCAAGTGATTATTATACCCAGACATTTTGAGTATATGCTCACTGACAGAACTGTTCTCCTCCATCTTGCAGCTATAGAACTTATTGGAGACTTCATATCTCTCAATCCGGGCATTTGCTTGAAATATTAACTTCAACTCCTGGAACATTTCATATGCTCCATGACGTTCAAAACGTCGTTGAAGTCCCGGTTCTAAGCCGTAAAGCATGGCACACTGAACTATTGAGTAGTCATCAGCTTTGCTCTGCCAGACGTTCATAACTTCTGGTGTTGCTCTTGCAGCAGGCCTGGCACTCAGCGGTGCTTCCAGGACGTAATTCTTCTGTGCAGCAATGAGGATAATCCTCAAGTTATGGACCCAGTCCGTGTAATTGCTACCATCATCTTTCAACTTTGATTTCTCAAGGAACGCATTAAAATTCAACGGAACAACAGCACGAGCCATCTATCTACAATCAACATAAACAAGCAAGATACTATCAGGTACTAAGTTCATGATAATTTTAAGTTCAGTTAATCAAATTTACTTAAGAACTCCCACTTAGATAGACATCCCTCTAATCCTCTAAGTGATCACGTGATCCAAATCAACTAAACCATAACCGATCATCACGTGAGATGGAGTAGTTTTCAATGGTGAACATCAATATGTTGATCATATCTACTATATGATTCACGCTCGACCTTTCGGTCTCCGTGTTCCGAGGCCATATCTGTATATGCTTGGCTCGTCAAGTATAGCCTGAGTATTCCGCGTGTGCAACTGTTTTGCACCCGTTGTATTTGAACGTAGAGCCTATCACACCCGATCATCACGTGGTGTCTCAGCACGAAGAACTTTTGCAACGGTGCATACTCAGGGAGAACACTTCTTGATAATTTAGTGAGAGATCATCTTATAATGCTACCGTCAATCAAAGCAAGATAAGATGCATAAAAGGATAAACATCACATGCAATCAATATAAGTGATATGATATGGCCATCATCATCTTGTGCTTTGTGATCTCCATCTCTGAAGCACCGTCATGATCACCATCTTCACCGGCGCGACACCTTGATCTCCATCGTAGCATCGTTGTCGTCTCACCAATCTTATGCTTCCACGACTATCACTACCACTTAGTAATAAAGTAAAGCATTACATCGCGATTGCATTGCATACAATAAAGCGACAACCATATGGCTCCTGCCAGTTGCCGATAACTCGGTTACAAAACATGACCATCTCATACAATAAAATCAGCATCATGCCTTTGACCATATCACATCACAACATGCCCTGAAAAAACAAGTTAGACGTCCTCTACTTTGTTGTTGCAAGTTTTACGTGGCTGCTACGGGCTTAAGTAAGAACTCATCTCACCTACGCATCAAAACCACAACGATAGTTCGTCAAATAGACTCCGTTTTAACCTTCTCAAGGACCGGGCGTAGCCACACTTGGTTCAACTAAAGTTGGAGAGACAGCCTTCCGCAAGCCATCTATGTGCAAAGCACGTCGAGGGAACCGGTCTCGCGTAAGAGTACGCGTAAGGTTGGTCCGGATCGTCTCGTCCAACAATACCGCCGAACCAAAGTATGACATCCTGGTAGGCAGTATGACTTGTATCGCCCACAACTCACTTGTGTTCTACTCGTGCATATAACATCAAACCATAAAAACCTAGGCTCGGATGCCACTGTTGGGGAACGCAGTAATTTCAAAAAAATTCCTACGCACACGCAAGATCATGGTGATGCATAGCAACGAGGGGGAGAGTCTGATCTACGTACCCTTGTAGATCGCAATGGAAGCGTTGACACAACATAGAGGAAGTAGTCGTACGTCTTCTTCCCGATCCGACCGATCCAAGTACCATTACTCCGGCACCTCCGAGTTCTTAGCACACGTTCAGCTCGATGACGTTCCTCGGGCTCCGATCCAGCAAAGCGTCGAGGAAGAGTTCCGTCAGCACGACGGCGTGGTGACGATCTTGATGTACTACCGACGCAGGGCTTCGCCTAAGCACTGCAACGGTATGATCGAGGTGGAATTTGGTGGCAGGGGGCACCGCACACGGCTAAGGAACGATCTCAAGGATCAACTTGTGTGTCTTGGGGTGTCCCCTGCCCCCGTATATAAAGGATGAAAGGGGGGAGGCTGGCCGGCCAAAGGAGGGAGGCGCAGGAGGAGTCCTACTCCTACCGGGAGTAGGACTCCCCCCCCCCCAATCCTATTCCAACTAGGACTCCTTGGAAAAAAGGGAGAGGGAAAGAGAGAGAGGTGGCCGGCCACCTCTCCTAGTCCTAATAGGACTAGGGGAAGGGGGGAGGCGCGCAGCCCTCCTTGGCAGCCCCTTTCACCTTTCCACAATGGCCCATGTAGGCCCATTTGGCTCCCGGGGGGTTCCGGTAACCCTCCCGGTAATCCGGTAAAATCCCGATTTCACCCGGAACACTTTCGATGTCCAAACATAGGCTTCCAATATATCAATCTTTACGTCTCAACCATTTCGAGACTCCTCGTCATGTCCGTGATCACATCCGGGACTCCGAACAACCTTCGGTACATCAAAATGCATAAACTCATAATAACTGTCATCGTAACGTTAAGCATGCGGACCCTACGGTTCGAGAACGATGTAGACATGACCGAGACACGTCTCCGGTCAATAACCAATAGCGGGACCTGGATGCCCATATTGGCTCCTACATATTCTACGAAGATCTTTATCGGTCAGACCGCATAACAACATACGTTGTTCCCTTTGTCATCGGTATGTTACTTGCCCGAGATTCGATCGTCGGTATCCAATACCTAGTTCAATCTCGTTACTGGCAAGTCTCTTTACTCGTTCCGTGATACATCATCTCACAACTAACATATGAGTTGCAGTGCTTGCAAGGCTTATGTGATGTGCATTACCGAGAGGGCCCAGAGATACCTCTCCGACATTCGGAGTGACAAATCCTAATCTCGAAATACGCCAACCCAACATCTACCTTTGGAGCCACCTATAGTACTCCTTTATAATCACCCAGTTACGTTGTGACGTTTGGTAGTACCCAAAGTGTTCCTCCGGCAAACGGGAGTTGCATAATCTCATAGTCATAGGAACATGTATAAGTCATGAATAAAAGCAATAGCAACATACTAAACGATCGGGTGCTAAGCTAATGGAATGGGTCATGTCAATCAGATCATTCAACAAATGATGTGACCTCGTTAATCAAATAACAACTCTTTGTTCATGGTTAGGAAACATAACCATCTTTGATTAACGAGCTAGTCAAAGTAGAGGCATACTAGTGACACTCTGTTGGTCTATGTATTCACACATGTATTATGTTTCCGGTTAATACAATTCTAGCATGAATAATAAACATTTATCATGATATAAGGAAATAAATAATAACTTTATTATTGCCTCTAGGGCATATTTCCTTCAGTGATGACGGTGATGATGAAGTTACCAATGTAGGGCTTCGCCTAAGTTCTACAACGATATGACTGAGGTGGAAATCTGTTGAGGGGGGCACCGCACACGGCTAAAACAATCAACTTGTGTGTCTATGGGGTGCCCCCCTCCCCCGTATATAAAGGAGGGGAGGAGGAGGCCGGCCGACCCTAGAGGGCGCGCCAACGGGGGAGGAATCCTCCTCCTAGTAGGAGTAGGATTCCTCCTTTCCTAGTCCTACTAGGAGGGGGAAGGAAGGTGATGGGGAGGGAGAGGGAAAGAGGGGCCGCGCCCCCTCCCCTAGTCCAATTCGGACTCCCTTGGGGGGCGCCACCTCCTGGCTGCTGCCATGTCTCTCCCCTGAAGCCCACTAAGGGCCCAATAACTTCCCGGGGGGGCGGTAACCCTCCAGCACTCTGGTTTTATCCGAAACCTCCCGGAACACTTCCGGTGTCCGAACATAGCAGTCCAATATATTAATCTTTATCTCTCGACCATTTTGAGATACCTCATCATGTCCGTGATCATATCCGGGGCTTCGAACTACCTTCGGTACATCAAAACACATAAACTCATAATACCGATCGTCATCGAATGTTAAGCATGCGGACCATACGGGTTCGAGAACTATGTAGACATGACCGAGACTCACTTCTGGTCAATAACCAATAGGGGAACCTGGATGCTCATATTGGTTCCTACATATTCTACGAAGATCTTGATCGGTCAAACCGCATAACAACATACGTTGTTCCCTTTGTCATCGGTATGTTACTTGCCCGAGATTCGATCGTCGGTATCTCAATACCTAGTTTAATCTCATTACTGGCAAGTCTCTTTACTCATTCCGTAATGCATCATCCCACAACTAACTCATTAGTCACATTGCTTGCAAGTCTTATAGTGATGTGTATTACCGAGAGGGCCCGGAGATACCTCTCCGATACACAGAGTGACAAATCCTAATCTCGATCTATGCCAACTCAACAAACACCATCGGAGACACCTATAGAGCATATTTATAGTCACCTAGTTATGTTGTGATGTTTGATAGCACACTAAGTGTTCCTCCGATATTCGGGAGTTGCATAATCTCATAGTCATAGGAACATGTATAAGTTATGGAGAAAGCAATAGCAATAAACTAAACGATCATAGTGAAATGCTAACAAATGGGTTAAGTCAATCACATCATTCTCTAATGATGTGATCCCGTTCATCAAATGACAACTCATGTCTATGGTTAGGAAACTTAACCATCTTTGATTAACGAGCTAGTCAAGTAGAGGCATACTAGCACTACAAAAAAATACACTTCCGTGATGATACGTGTTTGTCACAGTAGGTCGCTTTTTTGTCATGCATGTACATCCATGAAAAATTTATGACAGAATCAAGATAGTCATAACTGTGTTGTCGTAGAACTGTTCCATGACATTACCAAAATTATCATCATGAAAGTGTCCACTTCCATGACGATAAATCGCGCATCACAGAAGTGCTTTCGTCAAGGGTGACCGACACGTGGCATCCACCATAACGGAACGCCGTTAAGCTATCGGGTCGGGTTTTGGATCCGATAACCTATTAACAGCCCCGACCAATGGGAAATTTCCATGTGTAAAATTCTTATTGGCCGGACGAAACACGTGTCAGCTCGTTAGTGGGTCAGATAGGCGCCTATGATACGTCGACACGTGGCACGGCCCAACAGAGGCCCATTCATGTGTAAAGGCCGGCCCGTTTGACTTGGTCAAAAGCTGGCAGGCCGGCCCATGGAAAGCCTGTTAACGGTCTGTTCAAATATAGCCCATTTACAGCCCGCTAATCCAAGGCCCATTATGCCCTATCCGAATTAGGCCCAGTAGCGTCATCTGGGCCATCCAATATGATTCCAGCCTGTTTTCACTTCTGGCCCATGTATGGCCTATGACGTCTTTCGGCCCATATGAGGCCCTATGTAACTCTTGGCCTATTAACGGCCCGTGGTGAAACTGGCCTGTAATGAACAGTGTATCACTTTACACCCATTAACGGCCCGTGGTGAAACTGGCCCGTGATGAACAGTGTATCACTTCATACCCATTAACGGCCCGTTATACCGTTGGGCCGTTTCCAGCCCATGTTATCTTCCGGCCTTCTTCAGAGCCCATTTATTCTTGGGCTCATTTCCAGTATTCGTTTACTTACGGCCCATTATTGTCATTTTCTGCTTGTGGGCCAAATTTAGCCCGTGGTTACAGTCGCCCCGTCTGTGGTCCGTTAATACGTTGGGCCGTTTTCATAGCGTCATCAAATACGGCCTATTAACGATGGCCCGTTATGGTCGGCCCATGAACGGACGATTCCAACTCTAGCCCGTTTACGGCCAGAATGCGGTCTGTTCGGCCCATGTTTGGCCAATCGATCATACGGCCCGTATAAGGCACATTGATGATACGGCCCGTAGAAGGCCCATTGATGATACGGCCCGTAGAAGGCCCATTGTTTCTACGGCCCGTAGAAGGCCCACTGCTTCTACGGCCCGTAGAAGGCCCATAGTTTCTACGGCCCATTGGAGGCCCAGTGTCACTACAGTAAATATTAGCCCATGGTTATTGTCAGTGTCAAAAACGGCGGATCTCGGGTAGGGGGTCCCGAACTGTGTGTCTAGGCCGGATGGTAACAGGAGGCAAGGGACACGAAGTTTTACCCAGGTTCGGGCCCTCTTGATGGAGGTAAAACCCTACGTCCTGCTTGATTAATATTGATGATATGGGTAGTACAAGAGTAGATCTACCACGAGATCGGAGAGGCTAAACCCTAGAAGCTAGCCTATGGTATGATTGTTGTGTATGTTGTCCTACGGACTAAAACCCTCCGGTTTATATAGACACCGGAGAGGGCTAGGGTTACACAAAGTCGGTTACAATGGTAGGCGATCCACATATCCGTATCGCCAAGCTTGCCTTCCACGCCAAGGAAAGTCCCTCCCGAACACGGGATGAAGTCTTCTTGTATCTTCATAGTCCAGGAGTCCGGCTGAAGGTATAGTCCCACCATCCGGACACCCCCTAATCCAGGACTCCCTCAGTAGCCCCTGAACCAGGCTTCAATGACGATGAGTCCGGCGCGCAGATTGTCTTCGGCATTGCAAGGCGGGTTCCTCCTCCAAGTACTTCATAGAAGATTTTGAACACAAAGATAGTGTCCGGCTCTGCAAAATAAGTTTCCACATATTGCCATAGAGAGAATAATATTTACACAAATCTAATCTGCTGACGTATTCCGTTGTGTGACATCGCACCACGGCCAAGCCTTTATTATTGTCCCACCTCAGCGTGTCATGCGAGGCGGTTTCCTTGGCATGTCTCGTCGAAGCAGAGATCGTGTCCCCTTATTAAGGGATTCTCATCAATACGGGCGTGGGTAACCCAACTGCGCCATTGATTATGGCGCTTGGAGATAAGCGAGTGTTACCAGGCTGGTGGGGACACGTAGTTGCGTCCACCCATATAAGGGGATAAGGATCCACCTTTTCACCTACGCCTTCTTCCTCCTTTGCCTATCCATTTTCGCGCACTCGAGCTCCAGCGCCCAAGTCTGCACTCCCCACCTCAACCTTCTCTAGCCATGTCAGGAGCGGGAGGCAAGTGGATGGTCTCCTCCGTCATGGAGGGACACATCAAAAAACTGAGGAAGGCCGGATACTTGTCTAACGACATCGCGTACCGGCTTCCCGAAGAGGGGCAGCTCCTCCCCACCCCAAGGCCCCATGAGAGGGTAGTATTCCTTCCCCACTTCCTTCGCGGACTGGGCTTTCCTATCCACCCACTCGTCTGGGGACTCATGTTCTACTACGGCCTGGATTTCCATGATCTGGCCCCGAACTTCATCCTCAACATCTCGGTGTTTATCGTCGTGTGCGAGCCTTTCCTCCGCATCCGCCCCCATTTTGGCCTATGGCTCAAGACTTTCAATGTCAAGCCGAAGGTGGTGCGTGGCAACCAGGTGGAGTGCGGAGGCGCCATGGTGGGCAAGATGCCCAATGTCTTATGGCTCGAGGGATCCTTTGTGGAGACCCTGAAGGGGTGGCAATCGGGGTGGTTTTACATCACCGAGCCGCGCGACCCTGAGAGGGTCACAGCCCTCGAGTTCCGGTCCGGACCCCCAACGCGGCTCACGTCCTGGAAAGAGACAGGCCTTTCATGGGGCAGCAAAGGAGAGGTGACTGGACTGCAAACATGCATCCAAACCCTGGTGAACAAGCAGCTCAAGCTTGTCAACGTAATCCAGATTATGCTCATCCGCCGGATCCTCCCGTGTGAACAACGGGCCTTCAATCTGTGGGAGTTCAACCCGGCGCAGGACCGAACTCTGAGCAGGCTCTTCGACACGACGTACGAAGATGCCTAGAAGGTGCTTTTCAAGGGCGCCGAGGCTCCCGCATCCGCCACTAAGGATCGCGGATTCAGCGCGCAGCGTCACGCTAGCACGGTAAGTTGTTTGTACCTTTTACAGGGTATTAGTTTTTCATAGTTTAACTCTATGCGGGATCTAAGCTCCCTTACCTTTCACAGGATTGGCAGGCGAAGTTCGGACAGATGGACTGTCCGGCTCCTTTGCCCGAAGACCCAGCCGATGCCCGCTTGGCGAAGCTGCTGGTTCCGGCACCCTATGTGGTGCCGGAGAAGAAGGCCACAGGGACTCGAAAAAGTGCCCGGCGCCAGGAGGTGTCGGGTTCATCATCCGACGGCTCCAAGGCGCATTCCTCCCGTGAAGACGAGGAGGAGGAAGAAGAGACCTCTCCCCCTCCAGCGGGGGGAGAGAAGAAAAGGAAGGCCGCCCTCACTGGGGAGACCGAAGGGTCCAAGAAGGGGAAAACCCTTCCTCCGGACTACTCCACCAACACCGACAACGGCGGAGAGGAGTGGCCGCTCAGGGCCAAGCCCCTGGCGAAATCATAAGTATCCGAATACCATAGTAATTCATAGTATTCCTTTATTGCACAGCTTTCCCTTATGTCGAATATGATTATGCAACCCACCCAAAGACCGGCTCGACGCGTCGTCGAGCGGTTCACTGGACTCGTCGGATGTGAATTTGCTTCCGACGGCTACCTCCCCCCGCCCTACGGACGACGCCGAAGTGTTGTCCCAACAGGTTCCAAGCCAGGAGGAGGTGGTCCTGGAGGCGCCGCAAGGCGACCTCCCAGACTCCAGGAGTAAAGGGGATAAAACCCCCCAGGGCTCCAAGTCCGGCTCTAGGCCGGACACCGCTCCGGAACCTTCAAAGGTTCCAGAGTCCAGCGGGCGACCTCCTTCCAAGAGGAGCAAGCCCACCGTGCCGGTGACCCCCGTCCAACCGGAGGCGCCGGATAATCTGTTGGAGGTGCTCAAAGGCGCCTCCATCGACGAGGAGCACCGCACCATTATGAGTGCGGTGGTCCATAAGGTTCAGTCCGCCAAGGGCGGACTGACTGAAGCTTGTGCTAGCCTTTTAACAGGCTTTGAGGTAAAGAATGTGTAAATAATATTACCGCATAGACAGTAGCCCCTGATGCTCTGTTTGGTGTTCGGGAAGAAAAGCCGAATAGAGGATGAAATAAAATTCGCATGAGTTTAACAAAAAGGAGTCAATATGCGCATGCATGCTTCTCTGCTGGCGTCCGCCGTACTGACTGCGGAAGTGGACACGCTAAAGCAGAACCTCGAGCAGTCCGAGCAAGAGCTCGGGCGTGCCAAGAAGCAGCTCGAGGACAAGGAAGGTAAGAAATACCTTGTTTAAATATATATAAAAAAGTGCAATTGCAAAAATGATAGGATTATCGTGGCTATTGTAGGGGCCACGTCTGAGGTGGAGACCCTTAAGCAAGCGATGTTCGAGGCCGAGAAGAGGGCGGCCACGGAGCGCACCGAGCGGGAGAAGTATGAGGCCCAGGTTGGCAAGGTGCGGCAAGAGCTCCAGGCTCTCATGAAAAAACATGAGAGTTTGGAGCTTGACTCAAAGACGCGAGCGTCCGAGCTCGCGGTGGCTATTGAAAATGCCAAGTCTGCCAAGGCCGAATCCCAGAAGACCCTCCAGGAGTTGGATGCGGTGAAAAAGATAGCGGCGGGTAAGGCATTCTTTATGCAAAGCAAACACATAAACGTGAGTTACTTGTTACTTACCCAAATCCAGAGCTCTCCAGGAGCATTCGCAGATCTTCCCCGTAGCGTGTCTGATGCCGCCGCATTCTATCGAGCCG
Source organism: Triticum monococcum (assembly GCA_034509565.1). Classification (NCBI taxonomy): domain Eukaryota; kingdom Viridiplantae; phylum Streptophyta; class Magnoliopsida; order Poales; family Poaceae; genus Triticum; species Triticum monococcum. The sequence continues at coordinate 580,586,618 of CM067847.1, forward strand.
AGGAGGGCAGCTCGATAGAGAAGGTGTTCTGGTCTCAGTATGCTGAGGCCGGACACCCCTTGCCCCTGAGCGACCAGCTGAAGCAACTGGTCGAGCTCCACAAGGCGGCCGAAGAGGCCATGAAGGGCCTCATAGTTCGGTTGTGGCCTGGAGAGGCTCTGCCTGGGAGCTATTGCGGGCTGGTGCGGCGGCTGGTGGGGGCCTGTCCAAGGCTCGAAGTCATCAAGCGCTCCGTCTGCATTGAAGGTGCCCGTAGGGCCCTTGCCCGTGCTAAGGTGCACTGGGGCAAGCTAGATGCTGAGAAGCTTGTGAAGGACGGGCCACCGCCGGGGAAAGAGCACGCAAGCCCGAGAATTATTATAAGGATATTCTGAAGGGTGCCCGCCTTATGGCGGATGAATGTTCTAGGGATGTAACTTTTTAGTAAAACTCGCTCATTTTGTCCTGTGCGCTGAAAACTTGTTCATATGCGCTAAGCAATGCCGTTGGAATTTAAAATATTACCTTCTGTGCGACTGTTTATCAATTTTGAGAGATGGCGAGTCGTTAGCTTCTGCCCCCGTGCCGCTAGTGCTGGGGTGTTCGGGGATAAACCTGAGCGCTCTTTTTCCCATGTTTGGGTCCTTCGAGGGAGGGGCTCAGCACAACAAACAAGGCAATCAGACTATAATGCATGAAGACTCTCACTTAGCCATAGAATTCTATAATTTTAAATTTCGGCGAAGCCCCTGGTATTCGGAAGACCGAGTTCGGGGCGCTATCCACGCCTTGGCCGGACAGAGCTGACTCCTCGCTCTAAGCGGCATAAGTCTTTAAGGACTCGAAAAACCTCTCGAACAGCGACCAGCTCTTGCTTCATCATGACAGTCAGTTTTAGCTTTCTCCACTGAGGTGCTCGACCCAGCTCAACTGGGGCACAATCGCAGTAGTTCTCCTAGTGCTACCTTAGCCGACATAGCGGAACGTAAGGCACCAAAACATAGGAGCCGGGCAAACCCAACTATTGACCCAAGACATGATTCGGAGCCGATGCATATAATGTTATAAGTTCGGGGTGCCGCACTTGTTAAAGTATTCGGACTTCTCACAACATATTGAGGGGTACTAAAGCCCCTGGTGTATTTTGGCCGTACCAAAGTGTACGGGTGCAACATGTCGTTAAGGAACATATAATTGTAAAAAAAGAGTAATGCAAAAATAGGCAAAAGCTATGCATTGTTTATTAAAAAGGGCTGCGATCAAAGCAGAACAATACAAATAATGCGATAAGCAAAAGGTTGGACTATTTAACATGTCCGTTCTAGGGGCAGGCTGCGGAATGGTATGCGAAACAGGTATACTGCTCGTGATAGAGACCACCTGGGAGTTCCGTAATGCGGCATGGGTTGTCTGCTTCCCTGGTTCTTGCATCGTTTGTGCGGCAATTGAACTGCCGAACAGGCCTTCCGAAGAATGGAGTCCTGAAAGTAAGAGAAAATTAAAAAAATGGCAGCCCCTGGTGCAGTTTAAGACGTTTTTCGGGCATGCCGTTGTTGGCGTTCTGGGAACGGGGGTCCCCAGACTTGCCTGCCTGCGGCCTGCGGCGTGGCTCTAATGGGGGCCCAACATGGCCCATCTTCATCAAGCACAAGACTCAAGACCCTCGCGAGGGGCCAAGCCTCGCGAGGCAAACGACATGGCGCATCCTCAGGCGCAGCCACCTCAGGCTGGCTCGCGAGGAGACGGAGATATCAAGGCGGGGTACCTCGCGAGGTGCCAGTGACGCAAGCCATGACGATCGGGGGCTCTAGGCGGGCGCCAGCGCGCGCAGCGTCCTTCTTTCCTCTTTGGTGCAAAGGGAGCAAGCGCAGCCGCGGAGTACCGAGGCATCAGGCAAAGGTTGCCATTTCGGTGCAACGAGACCAGGACCAAGCGGCCTACGAGACGGTGGTCACCATGGAGCCCAGCACGGCGTCACCGTAGAGTCTTTCGCAGGCGAAGACCACCTTTAGTCAGGATAGATGTACTTGTTGTCCCCCTTCAAATTAGCCCGCCATTGTTGGCTCCCTTCCCGCTCAACATTTGGGAAGAGGACCAGGGCCCATATAAATAGGACGAGCCGCCCACATAGCAAGGGGCTCGATCAGTTGGTAGGTCAGGATCGAAATCAGAGATAGAGAGAGAGAGAGAAGGGCGACTGAACTCCTCAGTTCATCCCCCAGCCAAGAACAGACCCTCGCGAGGCTGTTCTTCCTTGTATTATTCATCATCACCAACCCCAGGAGGCAATCCATCCACCACACACTGGAGTAGGGTATTACACCACAATGGTGGCCTGAACGAGTATAAATCTTGTGTCTCTTGTGTGATTCCTTTAGTAGTTTAGATCTTTGTGAGACGGAGAGGTTGAGGACGTGATCTCCGCGCGCACCCCAGTGTTCGAACCTTAAGGGTCTGCCAGAACCCGAAATCCAACATTTGGCGCACCATGTAGGGGTGCGCCGGGATCCGTCTTCCGCCGCTCCGCCCTCCTCTAGACGCCGCAACCATGCGTGGCGCCAGCCGGGCTCGCGCCGCCCCGGTGGCCCTCGCCGGTGGGCGCTCTCGTCGTCCCCCGCCGCCCGCCGTCAACACCGCCACCGGCTCGGCGGGAAATGAGCTGCAAGCACCACCCCAGCATCCGCCTACGTGACAGAGTAACAGCGCCGCGACACCGACGCCTTCGGTCGTTGCGGCCCTCCTGGGCGGCTCGCAGGCGCCGCCCACAAGTCGCCACGCCAAGCCTTTCGCCCGTCGGGTTAGCACCGCTGCCGCACGGCAGGGGGCTCCCCCGGACCGGGCGGCGAGCGAGGTCGATCTGACCTTCAGCTCGGAGGACCACCCCACCAACCCGGTCAGCTCAGGCGCGCTCCCCTTGTTGTGCACCCCCACCATCTGCCAGGTGGCCGTCACCCGAACCCTCATCGACGGTGGTGCGGGCCTCAGCGTGCTTTCGGTCGAGACTTTCGACCTCTTCTGCATACCCCGGGAGCGGCTGCGACCCAGCCGATCCTTCTCGGGCGTCGGGGGCGGATCATCCGACTCCCTGTGACAGATCCGGCTCCCTGTGACCTTCGGCACCTACGACAACTTCCGCACGGAGACGGTCGACTTCGACATCGCCCCCATCGGCCTTCCTTACAGCGCCATCCTCGGCTACCCGGCACTGGCCCAGTTCATGGCCGCCAGGCACCCGGCGTACAACCTCATGAAGATGCCTGGGAGCAATGGTACCCTCACTGTGCGCGGGGACACCAGGGACGCCCTGTGAGCACTCGAGCTCGCCTTCAAGACAGCGGCGTCGGCATGGCCCGCCAACGCGGAGGCCCCTGAGCCCAAGGGGGTTGCGCCCGCCAAGAAGAAGCAGTTATTCACCCAGGACAAGGCAGAGACCAAGAAGATACCCGTCGACGAGGACGGGTCCTCCAGTGCCACTTTCACCATAGGCGCCAACCTTGAGCTTGAGCAGGAGGAGGCCTTGGTCAAGTTCTTGCGCGCACATAAGAAGGTATTTGCTTGGGAGCCAGATCAGCTGGCGGGGATCCCCAGAAGTGTCATCGAGCACCACCTCAACATGTGCCCAAATGTACGCCCCGTGAAGCAGAAGGCCAGGCGGCAGTCCACGGAGAAGCGGGCTTTCATCGCCCAAGAGACCCGCAAGCTAGAGGCCGTCGGGGTCATTCGCGAGGTCCGATACCCGGATTGGTTGGCCAACCCTGTCGTTGTGCCCAAGAAGGGGGGGAAAGAACGCATGTGTGTCGACTTCACCAACCTCAACAAGGCATGCCCGCAAGATCTGTTCCCGCTCCCCCGCATCGACCAGATTGTCGATTCCACTGCGGAATGCGACCTGCTATGCTTCCTGGACGCCTTCTCCGGGTATCACCAGATCAAGATGGCCGTGGAAGACGTTGAGAAGACTGCCTTCTTGACCCCGTGCGGGGTATATTGCTATACATGCATGCCGTTTGGGCTGCGTAATGCAGGGGCAACCTTTCAGCGACTGATGCACATCACCTTGGGCCAGCAGCTCGGAAAGAATGTCGAAGCCTACATTGATGACATTGTAGTAAAATCTCGGGAGGCCAAGACCCTGATAGAAGACCTGGAGGAGACCTTCGCGAGCCTCGACGCAGTAAACCTGCGGCTCAACCCGGAGAAATGTGTGTTTGGCGTCCCCTCGGGCAAGCTCTTGGGATTCCTCGTGACCCATCGCGGCATCGAGGCCAACCCCGAGAAGGTCAAGGCGGTCGAAGACATGAGTCCACCAAACACCCTCAGAGAAATGCAGAAGCTCACTGGGCGCGTGACCGCGCTAGGGCGCTTCATCTCCAAACTGGGGGAGCGAGCGCTGCCTTTCTTCTAGCTGATGAACAAAAAGGGGCCCTTCGAATGGACTGAAGAGGCAGATAAGGCGTTTCAAGATCTCAAGAGGTACCTGACCAGTCCCCCAGTCATGGTGGCTCCGCGCCCTCAAGAGCCCTTGCTGCTGTACCTCGCCGCCACACCCTACTCCGCCAGCGCAGCCCTGGTGGCAGTTAGGGAGGAGCGCCAAGTCAAGGCCGCCGCGGCAGCCCGAGGCAGGACAAAACGAGAACAAGGAAAGCCTGCAGAGGCCACAACCGCAACTAAGGAGGGTCAGCTGCCGAGGAATGCACCGGGGGCAGGGGAGGCCGCCCGACCAGATGGTCCACCTCCCGAGGCCACGACGCCCCATGAGGCGCCCTTACCTCTCGGGGGCGCGGCAACCCCAGATGCTCCCAGCCTTGTCGAGCACCCATTTTACTTTGTTAGCACGGTGCTACGGGACGCAAGGGCACGGTACCCAATGCCTCAGAAGCTCCTCCTCGCGCTACTGGTAGCCTCGCGCAAGCTGCGTCACTACTTCCAGGCTCATCCCATCAAAGTCATCTCGTCATACCCCTTGGGGAGAGTGCTCAGGAGCCCTAACTCAGCCGGAAGGGTCGCTGAGTGGAATATAGAGCTGCAGGCGTTCCAGCTCGAGTTCAGCACAACTAGGGTCATCAAAGGAGCGGCGTTGGCGGATTTTGTGGCAGAATGGACAGAGGCACCAGGCCTCAAGGCCGACGAGGATCGGTCCCTCTCCCCGAGGAGCGAGGCGCCAGAAGGCTGGGTCATGCACTTTGACGGGGCGTTCTCCAGACATGGTGCTGGGGCTGGGGCGGTGCTTATATCGCCCACTCAGGACAAGCTCTACTACGCCGTACATCTTTGTTTCCAGCAAGGTGAAAAGGTCTCCAACGACATAGCAGAGTATGAAGGTTTGATAGCGGGCTTGAAGGCCGTGGCAACCCTGGGGGTGAAACGCCTCACCATTAAGGGTGATTCGCAGCTCCTTGTTAATTTCTCCAACAAGGTGTACGAGCCGAAAGATGAGCACATGGAAGCCTACCTTGCGGAGGTCCGCCGGATGGAGAAGCAGTTCTGGGGGTTGGAGTTGCAGCATGTGCCCCATGGCACCAATCAGGAGGCCGGCGACATCGCCAAACGGGCGTCCAGGCGGTTACCTCAGGAGCCTGGTGTCTTTGAGGAGCGGCTCTTCAAGCCCTCAGCCCTGCCGTCGTTGTCAAACACGGCTCAGCCTCGGGAGGAGCTCCCCCAGCCACCTGCCTCAGGAGCCCCGGTCTGTGGCCTGGCCTCAGGAGCACGCCTGCTCCTGACGATGGAACCTCAGGAGGGGTGCTGGATCACGGAGCTCCGGAGTTACTTAACACAAGGGACCTTGCCGGAGAAGGAGGAGGAAGCGGAGCGTGTGGCACGGCAGGCCACGGCATACTGCATCAAGGATGGAGAGCTCTACCGGAAGCGACCAAACGATGTATCCCTGCGCTGCATCTCCAGGGAGCAAGGAAAGGAACTACTGGAAGACATACACGGCGGAGACTATGGACATCATTCATCATCACGGACCCTCGTCGGCAAGGCGTTCCGTAGTGGGTTTTATTGGCCCACTGCACTCAATGACGCCGTCGAACTGGTGAAAGCTTGTGAGGCCTACCAGTTCCACGCCAAGCAAATTCATCAGCCGGCGGGAGGCCTGCAGACTATACCCCTTTTGTGGCCATTCGCATTCTGGGGGCTGGACATCCTGGGCCCGTTTCCTCGGGCGCCAGGGGGCTACCGCTACCTCTACGTCGCCGTGGACAAGTTCACCAAGTGGGCTGAAGTGGAGGTCGTTCGCACCATCCCCGCGGGCTCCGCGGTCAAGTTCATCAGGGGCATCGTGAGCCGGTTCGGGGTGCCGAACTGCATCATCACAGACAACGGTTCGCAGTTCACCAGTAACCTCTTCAAAACATACTGTGCTAACCTTGGAACGCAGATATGCTACGCCTTAGTAGCGCACCCCCGAAGCAACAGCCAGGCCGAGCGAGCCAACGCGGAGGTCCTGAGGGGCCTCAAGACCAGGATGTTCAAGAAGAAGCTGGAGGCCTACGGCAGAGGATGGTACGACGAGCTGCAGTCCGTGTTGTGGTCCATCCGCACCACCGCGACCAAACCGACTGGGGAGACCCTATTCTTCCTGGTCTACGGAGCGGAAGTAGTCCTCCCTCATGAGGTTAGACGTCGCTCCGCGCGGGTCCTGGCGTTCCACGAGGCGCAGCAGGACGCCATGCAGGGGATGGACCTCGTGCTGGGGGAGGAACGTCGCCTGGAGGCCGCGCTGCGAGCGGCGAGGTATCAACAGGTGCTGCGGCGATATCACTGCCGCAACATCCGCCCCAGGACTCTCGAGGTAGGAGACCTCGTGCTCAGGTGGGTTCTCTCCAGGGAGGGGTTGCACAAGCTCTCTCCCATGTGGGAGGGCCCGTTCAAGGTTGTTCATGTTTCCAGGCCCGGCTCCGCGCGCTTGGAGACTCAGGAGGGAGTGCTGGTCCAGAACGCGTGGAACATCCAGCACCTCCGGAGGTTCTACCCCTAAAAAGGCCCGGAGCCTGTGAAGCAAGGCGAGCGCCTGTGAAGACCATCGCTTTGGAAAAAGGCCCGGAGCCTGTGAAGCAAGGCGAGTGCCTGTGAAGATCATCGCTTTGGAAAAAGGCCCGGAGCCTGTGAAGCAAGGCGAGTGCCTGTGAAGATCATCGCTTTGGAAAAAGGCCCAGAGCCTGTGAAGCAAGGCGAGTGCCTGTGAAGATCATCGCTTTGGAAAAAGGCCCGGAGCCTGTGAAGCAAGGCGAGTGCCTGTGAAGATCATCTCCTTTTGAAAAGGCCCAGAGCCTGTGAAGCAAGGCGAGTGCCTGTGAAGATCATCTCCTTTTGAAAAGGCCCAGAGCCTGTGAAGCAAGGCGAGCGCCTGTGAAGCTATCGCTTTGGAAAAGGCCCGGAGCCTGTGAAGCAAGGCCAATGCCTGTGAAGCTTGCCGCCCCGTGACACTCTCACGTAATAATGAGTGGGGCTGTACACGCCCCGGAGTCTCGGGAGCACCAGCCTCAGGCCCTGGGGCTCCCTCCCACGCCCAGTGGCAGCACTTAGCTCCGCACTGGTGAGAAGACGTCGAAGACTAGATTAGGTGCCGGACGCGGCTTTTTCATTTGCTTTCCGCAGTTGACGTGTTTGTTTGCATTTGGAGTCTTATTGAAGTTGTCGCTGTTGCTGATTTGTGGTTCATCGATTTTTGCTCCTCGCTTTGGTTTCTCTCATAAACAACCTCGCGAGGGATGGTGCTCGGGTGTCCTCGCGAGGGTTTCTGCCCTAGCCGCAGGAAGGTTTTCATGACCCTAGCACATTACAGGAGCACCCCTTCTAGTCCATGCCCCCCCCGGGCACCGCGACGCGCACACAGGGCCTGGGTCGGTCGCCCCACCCCTCGGCAGGGGTTGAAAACTATCTACGCACAGGCGAGAAATCAAGAGGTGCAAAAAATAAGGTCAGGGTAATAGCTAAAACGACAATGTTTCCCAACACGCCCCAAGGGGGCTCCATGCAGCTGTTCTGTCTTACACAGGGAACAAAAGAGAAAGGAAAAAGACGAGCCCGGCGCAGCCCCCCTCACATTGGCCCGCGGAGGCGACGCGGGCTGCCTCAGGGCCTCAGGCGGACTCCCTCTCGCGCTTCACCGAGGCACGACGGCGGGCGCACGAACTGCCACCTCCCAAGCAAGCTCGACGGTGCGGGGGAGGACTGCTGCCACCGCTGGAGGAGTCGCTTGAGGAAGAGCTGACGAAGCTTGGGGAGTCGCGGACGCCGCCATCCGCGCGGGCGCTATCTCCTCCATCGCCATCAAAGCGGGGCCCGCGGACGCGGTCGTCGTCCTCAGGGCAGCACCCCGCGCGGCGACCATCTTCCCCAAACACCCTCACATAGAGGGTGGCGTCGCCGTCGAACCTGAAGTGCAGAGTGCACTGATGCTCCAGGCCGCGAACGCCAGCCAGCCACGAGTGAAGGCCAAGCCCCCGCTGGCGGAGACCTCCAGCGCGACCCACGAGGACCTGCTGCAGCAGCCCTCCGCCTGGAGCCAGAGGCCACCAGGAGCGCAGGCCGGGAGCTCACTAAGGAGGAAGCGAGGGAGCGGGAGCCAGGCGCGAGTCGGCTCCGCCGACCAGACGACGAACTCCGGCAGCACCTGCACAGCGCGAAAGCGCGGCCTGGGAGAACGCGCGATCCAGGCGCGTCCTTCGGCTGCGGCGGTTCGCCCGCCACCGCGCTGGGAGCCGCCCCCGTGGCCACCGAACGCGGCCGGGGCGGCCACCGGATGCTTCCGAGGGCGCCCACGACCGCGCTTGGGTGGGGGAGAGGCAGGACCTACCTGGAGGGCCTTCCCCTTCTCTGCAGCCGAGTACCTCCTCGATGGAGCCATCACACCAAGACGGAGCGAGAACTAAGGCGAATGAGAGAGCAAGAAGAGATGGATTGGAAGGGCACGCGCGATGCCGTACTTATAGCCGGCGAAGGCCAACCGCCGGCCTCCACGATCGCAGGTAATCATAACACGATCTGCGTGTAGGGAATTGTCCAACTCGCACGATCACCAAGGCGTCGTGGGGAAGTGGAGTCGCCCACGTCCAATCAACCGCCACGCGGCGCCCAAGGCCGCAGGCTGTTAGGGCCCGCGGCGGTTCGCCCTTGCCCTTTCGCCTCTCGGCACGGCCAAGTCCGTGCGTGCCTTGGGCCCGGGGGCTACTGTCGGCGTTCTGGGAACGGGGGTCCCCAGACTTGCCTGCCTGCGGCCTGCGGCGTGGCTCGAATGGGGGCCCAACATGGCCCATCTTCATCAAGCACAAGACTCAAGACCCTCGCGAGGGGCCAAGCCTCGCGAGGCGGACGACACGGCACATCCTCACGCACAGCCTCCTCAGGCTGGCTCGCGAGGAGACGGAGATATCAAGGCGGGGTACCTCGCGAGGTGCCAGTGACGCAAGCCATGACGATCAGGGGCGCTAGGCAGGCGCCAGCGCGTGCAGCGTCCTTCTTTCCTCTTTGGTGCAAAGGGAGCAAGCGCAGCCGCAGAGTACCGAGGCATCAGGCAAAGGTTGCCATTTCGGTGCAACGAGACCAGGACCAAGCGGACTACGAGACGGAGGTCACCATGGAGCCCAGCACGGCGTCACCGCAGAGTCTTTCGCAGGCGAAGACCACCTTTAGTCAGGATAGATGTACTTGCTGTCCCCCTTCAAATTAGCCCGCCATTGTTGGCTCCCTTCCCGCTCAATATTTGGGAAGAGGACCAGGGCCCCTATAAATAGGACGAGCCGCCCACATAGCAAGGGGCTCAATCAGTTGGTAGGTCAGGATCGAAATCATAGCTAGAGAGAGAGAGAGAAGGGCGACTGAACTCCTCAGTTCATCCCCCCAGCCATGAACAGACCCTCGCGAGGCTGTTCTTCCTTGTATTATTCATCATCACCAGCCCCAGGAGGCAATCCATCCACCACACACTGGAGTAGGGTATTACACCACAATGGTGGCCCGAACCAGTATAAATCTTGTGTCTCTTGTGTGATTCCTTTAGTAGTTTAGATCTTTGTGAGACGGAGAGGCTGAGGACGTGATCTCCAGGCGCACCCCAGTGTTCGAACCTTAAGGGTCTGCCGGAACCCGAAATCCGACAGCCGTGATGGTGCCCCTCCCCCTGTACCCATGGTATTTCTAGAGTGTAGTTATGTACGTGGAGCACTGGTGTCGCATTTTTGCGAGGGCTGGGGTTGGGGATGCATTGCTACGCCTGCTCGGAACGTGCCAGGCGGTCTTGTTGTAGGTTACTCCGGGCGCGCTTGACGGTGTCCGGATGTTTAATGGCCGGACTGGAGAACTGCCTGGAGAGGCTACTTTGTACTTCCGCTGCAAGGGTCGTCGTGTGCTCCTCCGTTCGGAGGGGGCGTTCGGTGTTTCCATTGACCGTAATTACCCCTCGAGGGTCTAGCATGTTGAGCTTAAGGTATGCGTAGTGCGATACCGCATTGAACTTGGTGAATACGGTTCACCCGAGCAATGCGTGATAGACACTGCAGAATGGGACTATGTCGAAGATTAACTCCTCGCTTCATCGTCCGTAGCCCAACCTTGCTGACCGTAGTCCGGCCAGGGCTCTCTTGATAAAGAGAGAGACTTTAGTGTCTTCAGAATATCGCCGAAAGGCGAGTGCTGAAAGATGTCCACGGCAGTAAACTCCATGATCGGCGCCCAATCGGATTCGATCGGCAGGGGCGCGGAGGGTTCGGAGTCCAGAGAGGAGTCCGGCTCCTTGGAGTCACGAGTCCCGTGGAGTGCGGGGCTGGAGTTCGGCTCGATCGCCGTTGGGATTGCAGCCCCCGAGGCGGCTTCCAACCACCCATCCTTGATCGACGCAGTTGGCTCCGAATTAAGGGTAGAAGCCGATGCGGGTGCGGCCTCCAGGGCACTGTTCGACGGCAGAGCTAGATCATGCTCGTCGTGACAGTGCGGCGCGCTCGGCAGTGGCTCGAATCCGTCGAAGATCAAGTCCCCGCGGATGTCAGCTGTGTAGTTTAAACTTCCAAATCTGACCTGACGGCCAGGGGCATAGCTTTCGATCTGCTCTAGATGGCCAAGTGAATTGGCCCGCAGTGCGAAGCTGCCGAAGACGAAGATCTGTTCGGGGAGGAAGGTCTCACCCTGGACTGCATCACTATTGATGATCGTAGGAGCCATCAAGCCTAACGGCGACGACACAGAGGAACTCTCAATGAAAGCACCAATGTCAGTGTCAAAACCGGCGGATCTCGGGTAGGGGGTCCCGAACTATGCATCTAGGCCGGATGGTAACAGGAGGCAAAGGACACGAAGTTTTACCCAGGTTCAGGCCCTCTTGATGGAGGTAAAACCCTACATCCTGCTTGATTAATATTGATGATATGGGTAGTACAAGAGTAGATCTACCACGAGATCGGAGAGGCTAAACCCTAGAAGCTAGCCTATGGTATGATTGTTGTGTATGTTGTCCTACAGACTAAAACCCTCCGGTTTATATAGACACTAGAGAGGGCTAGGGTTACACAAAGTCGGTTACAATGGTAGGAGATCCACATATCCGTATCGCCAAGCTTGCCTTCCACGCCAAGGAAAGTCCCTCCCGGACACGGGACGAAGTCTTCTTGTATCTTCATAGTCCAGGAGTCCGGCTGAAGGTATAGTCCGGCCATCCGGACACCCCCTAATCCAGGACTCCCTCAGTTATTGTGGCCTAGTTTTTAAAAATAGGTTATTGCAGCCACTAGCAAACCACAGAAAAAGAAATGCACTGACTACAAGCAAACAAATAAACAAGACAACAAGGAAATAAATAAGCAAGCAACTTACACTAGGCTATCACGGCTATTACAAATATTACATCCACTGGGCATCAAAGTTCGCCACCAGTGCAAATATAGGGAACACAACAGCATATAAACGCCGCAGCAAAACAAGTCCAGAACTGAAGCCACTTCAGAAGAGCTCAAGAAACAATATCCTGGGTACCTATAATGCTGGCAAGATGCTTAGCAAGCTCATTAACTTTCTCTTGTTTGGCGCTTAAGTCCTCCAGCGCTTGCTGTTGCACCAGAAAGTATGCATCTGAATTCTGCAGGGACTTCCTCAGTCCTTCGGCTTCCTGTCGCATAACATCTGATCGATGTCTTTCAACTTGAAGTTGAGACTCAAGAAGCCGAACTGATTCAGGCAACGAGTTCGAAGAGCTGGTGCCAGCAGTGGTGGCCAGTAACTCGGACACTACATCAAGACAGGACTTTGGGGTTGTCTCAGTGTCTTCAATATAGTTTTTATCAGCTTTCTTGGAGACCAACAGGGATGTCTCACTATCTTGTACCTTATCTGCATTACTTCCTTTACCATTGCATAACAGGGTACTCTTCTCCAATATTTTACCTGCGTTCTAAAAGAGAAACAAACAAACACATCTCAGGTTTACCAGTTCAGTAGTAAGGTGGACAGGATAACAGCATGAAACAAACATATATCTATGTAGTATGGTCACTGTATGGTCTATATCATTCTAGTTTATGTTGCCAAATCAAGATAGATGCAGTTCGAATCATATCTATTTAAGACAAAGCAGCATAGACAGAATATAAGTGTGGGAAACTACACAACAATAACAACACTTGTAATGTGCATGGCATGAGAACATAACTATTTATTCAATTGAAACTGAAATCAACATAGAGCAAGTTACAACAGCAAACAGCCAAACACGTTGAAGAAACAGGTTTAAAACATACCTGTTGCGCCATTGGAGTTTCAATTGCATCCTTCAAATTTGAAATTAGTTGGTATCAGTAAATACAGTGATGCAAGAGCAAAGTAGTATGAACCATAGCTACCGAACCTGACCTGAGAACAATTCTTCTTCTGCTTTAAGCATTGACTTCGGGTTCGGAGTGGTGGTCCTCGTGATTTGGGCACTGTAGTTGCCTTACTAATTGCTCGTGTTTGGGTGCTCTGTGGTGGAGACGGTGCTGTGTCAACGGGAACTGGGTGTCTATCTGCTGGGGTTGGGGTTAGAAGGGGTGTAGCTGGTTCTCTGTCCAACTGGGTAGGGGTACAATCTGCATGAGTGTGGGTTATGTGTGGTGGAGCTGGTTCTTGGGCAAGTACAACCGTGGTTCTACCTGCATCGACAGGTAGCACGATCTTTTCTGAAGACCGTGTTTTTACTCCCATAGATACTGCCATCACTCCCTCCAATTGAAATGGCCAATAAACAAGAAAAGTAATTGAATGTACAGACATTGTAAGATAGACAGGTGCAATGGATAGTAGGGAAGAAAATAGGGCATGAAATAATTTACATTTATGTTGTCAAAGCAAACAGAATAGCAGGACATAATTTCACATATATGATGGCTAATTAAACAGGATAGCATGACACAATTTCACATGTATGATGGCTAACTAAATAGGATGGAATGACATACTTCAAAATATGATGACTATGTAAACAGGATGACATGATATAACTATACGATTTGTCTATTAAAGTGGTTGGCATGCCATAAATCACAAACATGTCGTCGATGGAAACATGATGGCATGATATAATTCACGGATAGAATGACATAATTTAAATATGATGACTATGTAAATAGGATGAGATGATATAACTATATTATGTCTTTAGAAAATGGGTTGGCATGCCATAATTCAGATACATGTTGTCTATGTAAACATCATAGCATGACATAATTCAAATATATGATTTATATACTAAGGAAGTGAGTAGAGGGAAATCGCATATATGATGTGTCAACTAAGGAGATGGCATTCAATATTGTGTATATGATGTAAAAACTAAGCATTGCAATACAACATATGCATTATATGAGTAATATAACCCTGCCAAGTTTGAGCATACACCTCAGGGGGATAATAGGGTTGGTCATCTGCCTCTAAATCCTCCTCTGAAGAGCTATCTGTAACCAGCAAGATATCTGCTTCAGCAGGTAGCATTGTCTGCTCTGAAGACCTTGTTTTCACTCCAGATTTCTCCATCACCAATTCAAATGGCTAATGCACAGGAAGAGTAGTTGAATATACAAACATTGTCGACAAAAGCAATGAGAAATACAAAAAAAGGACGGCATTATATAATTCACATATATGACGCTTGCCTAAACAGCATGGCATTGCATAATTCACATACATAATGCCTTGCAACAAGATAACATTGCATAATTCACATATATAATGTCTTGCAACAAGATGGAATTGCATAATTCACGTATATGGTAATTAGACACTAAACATGTGGCATTCACACAAAGCATGTCTAAACTAAGCAAATGACATAGCAATGCAAGATACCATACGCACGATATGAGCAACATAACCCTGCCAAGTTACGGCATGCACCTCGGGGGGGAAATATGACTGGTCATCTGTCTCTGAATCCTCCTCTGAGGAGCTATCGGTAACCAGCAAGACATGCGCTTCTTCAGATAGCATTGTCTGCTCTGAAGACCTTGTTTCCACTCCAGATTTTTCCATGACCGTGCCAAATGGCTGATGCACAGGAAGAGTAATTGAATGTACTAAAATTGTTGACAAATTTAACATGTAATAAAAAAATGATGGCATGATATAATTCACATATAAGATGACTGGCTAACCAGGGTGGCATTGCAAAATTCACATATATGATGCCTGGCTAGACAAGATGGCATTGCATGATTCACATATACGATAAAGAATCTAAACAGATGGCATTGACACAAAGCATGTCTAAACTAAGCAGATGACATCTTTAATGTATACAGTAAGCAATGCAAGGCACCATATGCATGATATTACCAACATCAGCATGCCGAGTTAGAGCGAAGACCTCATGCGGTAAATAGGGTTGGTCTTCTCCTTCTGAATCCCCCTCATAACAGTTATCTTCCTCTTGATTACGATCCGAAATGGGTGGAGGGGGCTGCCTTTGCGCCCACCATGGAACGACGTCTGCATGAAATTTTATTGCCATGCAAGGCTCGTCTCTTTTGCTCTACATGATCAGTTCCATTGTGTACAATAACTGGCATGCATAGGAATAAAACATAGTGAGATTATGTAAGGAGTGCATGCACAAATCCAGAGTGATGGTAGCAAACTGTGGATAGACCCAAAACCAATGATAGCAGGCAGATAATAGCTTTAGTTAAAAAAATACAGATAATGGCTCCTTTAATGTTTGTTTGCACCCAACATGAAACTCGTAGTAGACACCGGAGATTAACCACATAGTAGACAGATAGTACTAATTGCTGCCCCAATATGTACCCCACAACCATTTAAAAACTCAAGTTTCAGCATTAGTTTGGAACTAACTCGGAGTCTAATAGGTGAACACGATGATAATGTAGCATGTCATCATATTAAGCGACGCATAACGTAAGCAGACACGGAAGAGTGCGACCTCTCTTGCGGACCCGTGTAGTCCTCAAGGTCATATGCTCAGTTGATGATGGTAATGCAGTTGCCGTGGTTGCCAGCGGCGGGGAAGAATATCTTAGCCGGCGAAAGACAGTCTGGAGAGCGAATCCCTGCTGTGGTGAACCCTTCCGTCATTGGAGCAGCTGAGCTGGGGTGGAACACAGCGCCACAGGAGCAGGACAAACCACACAAGGTTTTCTTTGACACATATTTGTAACAGAAGTAATTGAGTAAGGGCTTGTTTGAATTTGAGGATTCTGACAATGCAGGGATAGGAAATAGACAGGAATAGGATAGGAATGCACGTGCAAAACAGAGAATTTAAAAACACAGGATTTCTGCCAATCTGGGTGTTTGATTCACAACAATTGGAAGATCACAGGATGCAAAAAAGCATGGTGAGATTAAGTTAAACCACAAGAAAATGTACGGTTATAATGCTATTATGCTACTATCTCTTAGTCATGTGCTTGATGAATAGGAATATGAAAAGGAGGAGAAGTGGAAATTAGAATTCCTACGGTTTTTCTTTCAAGGAGACACTAAAGGAACAAATCCTACAGTTTTCCTTTGCTCCATTCCTTTGCACCAAATTCATGAAAAGTAGTACCATAGGAAACTTTCCAATTCTGATGTTTTTCATTCACTTTTCCTTTCAAGCACTGGCGATTCTAGTAGGTAGGCTTGAGAAAGGAAAATCCTACACTAAAAATTGTTTTTGTGCTACTTCTATTACTTTGGACCCAGGCCACTGCCATACTAGCTCAACTCCCAGGCCCATCGACAAATGCATAGCTGAAACACGCAGAGATAAATAATGATGGCGTTCAAGAGAGTCCATCACGGATGGCTAAGTAGCCTGGTACCTCACTGCTTGCCATATAGTAGGATAAAATAATCGTATTTCCCGTTACTACGAGTGCTCAGTGGACAATATATATAACATGTAGAGTAAAAAAGAGATGCAACAAGTGTAGAACCTCTTTGGTGAAGCCATGCCGATCTCAGCGTGATTGGGTTGGCCGGTGAGGATGCTTTGGCTGACTTGGCTGTCGGAGGAGGGGAAGAAGATCTTAGGCGTCTGGAGATGGAGCCCGAGGTACTGCTCCGCTGTGATGGAGGGTTTCGTCGTTGGAGCAGCTCCGGTGAGTTGTACGATGCCGAGGCTGAAGCAGGACAAGAGAGACAATGGACAACGTTAACCTGAGTGGAATTCTAATAGCATCTCCAATACATGACGTAAAATACATAACCACAAAGTGCTAGATGTAAAATACATCAGCCGCTCATCTCTGAACTTAACTGTCGAAACTGAACTTAACTGTCGAAACTAAACTTAATTGTCGAAACTGAACTTAACTGTCGAAACTGAATTTTGCTGTCGAAACTGAACGCACTAGCAAGGTGAGGCTATGTTGGTCAACTGACTTTTTCATCTCTGTTCAGTCGATTTTGCAGCCGTTGGATACGAAATCAAGGGCCTGCGGTTCATTTTCAACCTCCACCCCCCTGAGCCGGCCAAACAGCAGCCCCCCGCCGCCCGCGGCCGGCGGTGCGCCGCCCTACCCGCCCCGAAAACACTCCCCACCGCCGGTCCGCCGCCGCCCCGGCCATCCCTCTAGGCCACCCCGTGCCGAGCTTTTTCTCCGGCGATCCCCACGCCACCGCCCCGCCAACACCCCGCCACCGCCGGCGACCACCGCCCCCATCCTAAACCCTAAGATAGATAGTGGGGTATCTCTCCGGCGAGCCCCCCTCCCCGCTGCGGCTGGTTCTTCCTTCACCTCGGCGAGCCCCCCCGCGCCACCACCTGAAAATCGACTGACCCAAAAGTCGATTCAGTCAACTAAAGTGTAGCTAAATCGGAGCAGCATCGCAAGCAAGAGCAAGAGCGACAGCAGTAGCAAGAGCAGACTAGGCAGGAGACCGAGAGCAAGAGCAGAGCAGTAGCGCGAGGGAGAGCTAAAGCAGCAGCAGGTCCTACTGATGTGGACGTCGCCGCCGAGGGAGCGACGCCGTGGAGGAAGTGGCCGGCGATGCCGCCGTGGATGGAGCCGCGCCGTGTCGGCTCGGGACCGAGCGTCGGCAGCACCGTGAGATCGAATCAAGAAGAAAATGTGGCGATTAGTGTACAACCTCTTTGGTGGCGCTGATTAGGCCGCAGCTTCATCCGAGGAAACGGTGATGATGATGCTCTTCCAGTGGTGCAGGTGAATACGGCAGTGTGGGAATGGAGGTGGCGCGAAAGACGAGGGGAACGTCGGGGCAGCTCCTTGGAGGTGGAGGACGGGGTGGCTGAACCGGCGGGACGATGAGATCGACGACGGATCCTCATCCGGTACGGTGGATGAGGGACGTCGAGGTGTTGCTGTGGACGACGTCGTCAGGGAATAGGCTTCGGCTGGGTGGCGGACGAAGCAGGGTGTGGGGTTTCATCACGGGTTTTCGCGGCCTCGGTGTATGAATGGGTGGGCGGATGGGATGGCAGTGGGGAACCATGGCTTAGAGACGCGCTTGTCCGAAATGTGGGGTAAGTTACGAAAGTACCCCCACCAATTTGAGGCGGTTCTTTCGGTTCAGGGCTACCATGGGCATTTCGTGTGTCTGGATTTCACAGGAGGTGGGAGTTTTCGCGCGCGTTGTGATTTCGGAATAGCAAGGCGCGGGTTGACATGGAGGGAGTTGTCGGACCACAACGAGACAAAGATATATTTTAAATATTTCGGGCTAACAAGGCGCGGGTTGAAGAGGCGGGAGTTTCACAGCATGATAGACAGAGATGCTAGCTTGAATTTTCGGCTTAACAAGGCGCGGCTTGAAATTTCAGAAGAACAAGCTTAACGTGTACCCAAAAAAAGACAATATGCACCTCAACAAGCACAACACACATAAACACCATTTAGACTAGAGTAAGGTACTGTAACATCCCAAATTTTCAATTTGGAATGTTATACATATATCATCATGCATATCATATTTTCTTGCATTTTGTCGATCCTAGAAATTTCACGCAACTCAAGGACCCTCGAAGAGAGTTGGAGATTTCGTCATTTTCATATTTGAGTCTTCTCAAATTTCGAAAAGAGGATCATTGGTTTTGCCGGAGTTTTGTTTGCCCTTTTATTTGGATAGGGAAAAAATGCGCGTTTTCAAAAATTGCATTTTAGGCCCGGAGAAACGTTCATTTTGTTCGACTCATTTTTAGGAGTCGGGGAAAATTTACTTTGTTAATTTTGGAGTCCGGTGGATTTTTTTTTGTTTTTTCCGAGCGCGGAACCGATTTAAAAAAAAAGGGGGGAACCGCAGCGCCCCTGGGCCTTAGGCCTAGCCGGCTGGCCAGGAGCCACCGCGCGCGCGAGCCAGCGCCAGGCGCCAGGCGCAGGAGCCGCCGCCGCCCTTTGTTGGATTCCTAGTAGGACTTTGTCCTACTTCCGTATATTCCTTTTCTTTTTCTAGATCTTTTCCTTCCCTCTTTTCTTTCCTACTCCTACTCTTATTCCTTGTCCTCTACTCCAAGTAACCCCCCCCCCTCCCCAATATAAATACCCACACACCCCCCCCCCCTCTAAATCAACATCAAACCCAAAGCCTAGAGCTCCACCGCACCCCGCGCCGTGCCACCCCTCACCCGCGCGCCACCCTAAGCCGCCGCCCGCGCCGCCCCTTGTGCCCCGCGCCGCCGCCGCACCTTGCCACCGCCGCCCCACGCCCACGCCGCCGGAGCCCTCGCCGGAGGTAGCCCCGCGCCGCATCTCTTCTTTTCATCGGATCATTTTCTTCTATTCGTTCTGATTCTTCTTTTCCGATTCGTTTTTCTCTCCGGTTCTTCGCGAAACCGTTCCGGTTTTCTAGATCGGTTTTACGATCGGTTTTCTTCTTCGAACCCTAGATCGGATTCGTTCTCTTTTCCGATTTAGTTGTCTTATGACCGTTCACCAGACCGTTCGTCCTAACGAACGTGATCACCGGATTATTCTTCTAGGTTAACGAACGTTCGTTCATTCAACCGTTCTTCTTTTTCTTCTCGTCGGATTTATTCCGCGATCGCGATCTCAGATCCGATCTTCGTTCTAGTCTATCTTCTCGCTCGTTTATCGGAATCAGGTGATTCAAGCGCCTGGAGTTTCGTTTTGAAACCGTCGTTCCGACTAATCAACTTTAACTAAGTTTTTGCTACGGTAAAATTTGACCTAGTTTCAACTTGCTAGAACCGAGTTGTTTTCCGCCGTTTGTTTTCAGTTTTTTTGTTCGGTTCTTTCTTTCTTTGCAACCAGAGTTCTTAAGTTGAATTTTCTGGTCCGATCTTTTGTTCGAGTTTTACCTATGCATTAGATGAGTACTTATTGTATGCTTGTTGTTTGTCCGCGATAGATTACCTGGATTGCGCCGCCTGTTACTTCGAATCTCTAGGACTCGCGGATCATCAGCAAGGCAAGTAACACTTTGATCATACCTTTTCTACAACCCAGTTTTATTGCATTAGATCCATCCTCACACATTGCATGATTAGGATCTAATTAAATTGTGGGATGGGAAGTAGATGAGGTAGTACCTATTACCTGTTTATTATGAAACCTTTGGGATTTACTTCTACGTTTGCTTATTATGCCATGCTATGCTAGTAGACGTGGATTGGGTGAGTGATATCCATGACAGATGTGAGGTTGATAATTTTAATGGTTTATCTAAGGTGGCAACTTAAACACACATCTGGGTGGATTGAGGCACCTGATATCTTTTAGGACTTGCCTGTTTTATTTTGGACCTCCACCCGGGCTCAAAGGGATCATAAGATCTTTCATGCTAAATACTTACGTGTGCAGCCACAAGCCATTATGGGCTCTGGCATAGTTGACTAAGTCGTGCGAACTCTTACAGGGTAGACTAGCAGATGTAGGGGAAAGTAGGTGTACCGGTCTATCCATCGTAAGGTGCTAGCGCTTTTGAAAGACTGTGTCTCGGTCATCCGTTTCTCAAACACCAGTAGTGCGAGAAATCCAATGGAGGCGATCGAGTCTTGTGGGGAAAAGTGCGCAAACCTCTGCAGAGTGTAACAAACTAATCATGATTAGCCGTGTCCCCGGTTATGGACAATCTTGAGTATCTAGTACTTGAATATCATGTGAATCTCATCATGTTACTTCTAATTAATATTGTTGGGTTTAATTGCACTTTTAATTGGGATTGAGAATGCTGTCAACCATTCTCAATGTTTAACAACCACCATGATAGTTAAATAACTTTATTCCTTTGCAGTAGGGAAAAATTGGCTTTACGCAAAACAGTAACCATAGAGCTTTCCACCAGCCAAATATGCATATAGTATAGCTGTTTCATTCCATTATTCTCTATGTGTTACCTTGCCAGCATATTCCATGTGCTGACCCGTTTCGGGCTGCAACGTTAATGTTGCAGACTTTTCAGACGATGATTGAGGTGTTTTTAGGTCGTGGTTCTATACTCAGTGATGCCGTTGGAGTTGATGGACCCATTTATCTTCCAAGTCTTCCGCTGTTATCGACACTAGATGGCCTTAAGCCATATTGTTGTAATAAGTTCTCTTTTGAGACATCGATGTAATAAGTGTGTGATTGCCACTCTGCTATAAATCCTTCGAAGTACTGTGTGGTGTCAGCATTACTGATCCAGGGATGACACCGGAGCACAGAGATTAGACTGTTTGAGGTCTGGTCGCTACAAAGATGGTATCAGAGCACACGCTGACTGTAGGACACGACCACTAAGTTAAAGCCATAGATCACTATTCTCCCCTCATTTTCTAACTCCTCATCTTTTCTACTCTTTAGGATGAAGGACGCGGAGATTAAGTACGCTCAACCGGATGAAGGCACACCTTTTGGATTTCACCTGAAGGAAGTCACCAAGTACCTAAACATTGGATTACCAAGCTTCACCGGGACTTTCAACGCCACTCTGCGTGAAGAGGAGCGTTGGAAGATTCAAGCTCACATTCCGGGAAGGACATTCGCGCCAATCACGAAGCCCATAGATAGTGTTTTCAATGCACCAACTTGGAGTCTAGGAAGGAGCATGGCAGCCCACATCACCATAGGACGCATTGGAGAAGTTTATCAAGAAGACCTCAAGGACACTATCTACCAGATTTGCGGACGCCGAGATGAACAATGGGAGTTAGTCACCACCAAGAAGGATAGATCCATTGCAGCATTCATCCAGGAGTTAAACCAGCACATTCGACGCCACGAGAACCAGATGTGCAATGATATGATGGAGTTGAAGAATGCGAAGACAAGGATCATCGAGCTCGAAGGAGAACTGAAGGCTACACACAAGGACTACATGGAGGAGATAGTAGCTCTAGCAAGACACAACGTCGATCTTAAGCAAGAGATTGAAGAACTCAAGAGGAAGTTAGCATCCAAGGAAGAAGACGAGTACGTCGCATGCCCGGATAACTACATCATCATCGACGACACCGATTCGGATCCAAGTGAACCCGACTTTGACGACGAAGCTGGAGCGGACATCATGGAGTCTTCCGTCGGTTCAAATTTCTAGATGACCACCAAATATTAGTAGTATTTCCCCCATGTAAACACTATAGTTTGAGCACTTTTGCGATAGCTAGATCGATTGTGTGCCCTTGTTTGATTGAATGAAGTGATTTTGTGTGAATTTGCTCATGTGCATTGGGGTAGTGTTTTCTCTTTAGACCTCACTCTATTCTTATATCTCATCTTTTCTAAACCCTCAAATGCCTCCGAGACGTGACCCCGGATTTACCATTAAGGATTGGTAACTATGTTTTTCCCTCAGACCTAATAGTATTGGAATCTCAAGGATTGGATGTGATATTAGGCATGGATTGGTTATCAAAGTATGAAGGGAATATTGAGTGTGCTAGTAAGACAATTTTGCTTACAATGCCAGAAGGAAGAAGGATCAAGTATGTATCCCGGCATGTGCCAAATAGGACACAAGTGAATTGCCTGACAGGAGTAGTGCAGGAAGAAGTACCAGTGGTAAAGGATTTTCCTGATGTATTTCCGGAAGAGTTGCCAGGCATGCCACCGGATAGAGACATTGAGTTTTTGATTGAGTTATTGCCAGGCACTGGGCCAATATCAAAGAGACCATACCGGATGCCAGCAAAGGATTTGGTAGAAATTAAGAATCAGATTAAGGAGTTATTGGAGAAAGGTTACATACGCCCAAGTTCTTCGCCTTGGGGATCACCCGTACTTCTAGTGGAGAAGAAGGATGGATCATTAAGGATGGTTGTTGATTACCGTGGATTGAATGAATTAACCATCAAGAACAAGTACCCACTGCCAATGATTAATGATCTGTTTGATCGTTTGCAAGGAGCTAAAGTGTTTTCCAAGATCGATTTGTGATCAGGGTACCACCAGTTGAAGATTCGGGAACAGGATATTCCTAAGATAGCTTTCACCACGAGATATGGACTGTATGAGTATACCGTTATGTCATTTGGATTGACTAACGCGCCTGCCTATTTTATGAACATGATGAACAAGGTGTTTATGGAGTTTTTGGATAAGTTCGTCGTAGTGTTCATTGATGATATCCTGGTTTATTCAAAGGATGAAGAAGAGCATAAGGAACATTTGCGTTTGGTATTGGAGAAGCTAAGGGAACATCAGTTATATGCCAAATTTAGCAAATGTGAGTTTTGGTTGAAGGAAGTAGGATTCCTTGGACATGTTATATCCGGAGAAGGGATAGCAGTTGACCCCACAAAGGTTGAGACTGTAACCAAATGGGAAGCACCAACGACAGTTGGAGAGATCCGGAGTTTTCTTGGACTCGCAGGATACTACCGGAGATTCATTGAGAATTTTTCAAAGATTGCGAAGCCAATGACGGAGTTGTTGAAGAAGGATACCAAGTTCAATTGGACTGAGGAGTGTGAGGCTAGTTTCCAGGAGTTGAAGAAACGTTTGGTTACCTCACCAGTGTTGATTTTGCCAGATCAGACCAAGGATTATGAGGTATATTGCGACGCTTCACGTCGAGGACTTGGAGCAGTGCTTATGCAGGAAGGTAGAGTTGTTTCGTATGCTTCACGACAACTGAAGCCTCATGAGTTGAATTATGCCACCCATGATTTGGAGTTAGCAGCCGTAGTGCATGCATTGAAGACATGGAAACATTTCCTCATTGGAAATCATTGTGAGGTGTACACGGATCACAAGAGTTTGAAGTACATTTTCACGCAGAAGGAGTTGAATCTCAGATAAAGGAGATGGTTGGAGCTTATCAAGGATTACGATATGAGATTGCATTATCACCCCGGGAAGGCTAATGTACTAGCTGACGCATTGAGCCGTAAGAGCCATGTCAATACGTTAATGATGGGAAGTATACCCAAGGAGTTAGCAGAAAACCTTCGTGAACTAAGTTTAGAGATAGTTCCGAAAGGCTATGTAGCAGCATTGGAGATTCAGTCCACATTGATGGATAGAATCAGAGAAGCTCAGAAATCTGACAAGGAGATTGCTTCTATAAAGGAGAAACTAAGCAAAGGAAAAGCAAAGGGATTTCGTGAGGATGAGCACGATACCCTATGGTTTGAGGACCGTGTTTATGTGCCAAACGACCTGGAGATCAGGAAGTTGATTCTACAAGAGGCACATGATTCACCATATTCGATTCACCCAGGAAATACCAAGATGTATTTGGATTTGAAGGAGACATTCTGGTGGACCGGAATGAAGAAGGATATTGCAGCCTATGTAGCAGTTTGTGACGTATGTCATAGGGTGAAGGCAGAACATCAGAAGCCAGCCGGATTGCTACAACCATTGCCGATACCTGAATGGAAGTGGGATAAGATAGGCATGGATTTTATCATAGGACTACCCAGGACGAAAGCAGGATATGACTCGATATGGGTAGTAGTTGATTGTTTGACAAAGGTAGCACATTTCATTCCAGTTAAGACCACTTACACGAGTGCTAAGTTGGCAAAGATATACATGACTAGGATCATTTGTTTGCATGGAGTTCCAAGGAGTATTGTATCGGATAGAGGAACCCAATTTACCTCAAAGTTTTGGAATCAGTTGCATGAAACTTTGGGTACAAGGCTAGAGTTCAGCACCGCTTTTCATCCGCGGACAGATGGACAGACCGAGAGAGTCAATCAGATTTTGGAAGATATGCTGAGAGCTTGTGCACTAGATTATGGATCTAGTTGGGACGATAACTTGCCGTATGCGGAGTTTTCATATAACAACAGTTACCAAACCAGTTTGAAGATGGCACCTTTCGAGGCTTTGTACGGAAGGAGGTGCAGGAGACCGTTGTCATGGGACGAAGTTGGAGACCGTCAGTTGTTTGGACCAGATTTGATTAAGGAGTCTGAACAGAAGGTTAAGTTGATTCGCGACAGGCTCAAGGTAGCCCAGTCCAGGCAGAAGAGCTACGCAGATTCTAAACGCAAGGAGACAGTCTACGAAATCGGAGACAGAGTGTATCTCCGAGTATCCCCACTTCGAGGAGTTAAGCGTTTTGGAGTTAAGGGAAAATTAGCACCGCGTTTCGTTGGACCGTATAAGATCTTGCAACGCATGGGAGAAGTTGCTTATAAGTTGGAATTACCAGAGGGACTGTCAGGAGTTCATGATGTATTCCATGTTTCTCAGCTGAAGAAATGTCACGCCGAGATGGCGGAAGTACCGCTAAGAGATACAGTGCCGCTTGAAGCGATTCAGTTGAAGGACGACCTAACGTATGAAGAGAAACCAGTCAAGATTCTCGAGTTTGCCAGCAGAGTTACTCGCAGCAAGGTTATCAAGTTTTGCACAGTTCAGTGGAACCACCACTCAGAGGATGAAGCCACCTGGGAGAGAGAAGAAGATTTGCTCAAGGACCACCCTCACCTATTTTCTAGCCAACCCGAATCTCGAGGGCGAGATTCATCTTAAGGGGGGTAGGTTTGTAACATCCCAAATTTTCAATTTGGAATGTTATACATAGATCATCATGCATATCATATTTTCTTGCATTTTTTCGATCCTAGAAATTTCACGCAACTCAAGGACCCTCGGAGAGAGTTGGAGATTTCATCATTTTCATATTTGAGTCTTCTCAAATTTCGAAAAGAGGATCATTGGTTTTGCCGGAGTTTTGTTTGCCCTTTTATTTGGATAGGGAAAAAATGTGCGTTTTCAAAAATTGCATTTTAGGCCCGGAGAAAAGTTCATTTTGTTCGACTCATTTTTAGGAGTCGGGGAAAATTTACTTTGTTAATTTTGGAGTCCGGTAGATTTGTTTTTTTCTGTTTTTTTCCGAGCGCGGAACCGATTTAAAAAAAGGGGGGAACCACAGCGCCCCTGGGCCTTAGGCCTAGCCGGCCGGCCAGGAGCCACCGCGCGCGCGAGCCAGCGCCAGGCGCAAGAGCCGCCGCTGCCCTTTGTTGGATTCCTAGTAGGACTTTGTCCTACTTCTGTATATTCCTTTTCTTTTTCTAGATCTTTTCCTTCCCTCTTTTCTTTCCTACTCCTACTCTTATTCCTTGTCCTCTACTCCAAGTAAACCCCCCCCCTCCCCAATATAAATACCCACACCCCCCCCCCTCTAACTCAACATCAAACCCAAAGCCTAGAGCTCCACCGCACCCCGCGCCGCGCCACCCCTCACCCGCACGCCGCCCTAAGCCGCCGCCCGCGCCGCCCCTTGTGCCCCGCGCCGCCGCCGCACCTTGCCGCCGCCGCCCCACGCCCACGCCGCCGGAGCCCTCGCCGGAGGTAGCCCCGCGCCGCATCTCTTCTTTTCATCGGATCGTTTTCTTCTATTCGTTCCGATTCTTCTTTTCCGATTCGTTTTTCTCTCCGGTTATTCGCGAAGCCGTTCCGGTTTTCTAGATCGGTTTTACGATCGGTTTTCTTCTCCGAAACCCTAGATCGGATTCGTTCTCTTTTCGGATTTAGTTGTCTTATGACCGTTCACCGGACCGTTCGTCCTAACGAACGTGATCACCGGATTATTCTTCTGGGTTAACGAACATTCGTTCGTTCAACCGTTCTTCTTTTTCTTCTCGTCGGATTTATTCCGCGATCGCGATCTCAGATCCGATCTTCGTTCTAGTCTATCTTCTCGCTCGTTTATCGGAATCAGGTGATTCAAGCGCCTGGAGTTTCGTTTCGAAACCGCCGTTCCGACTAATCAACTTTAACTAAGTTTTTGCTACGGTAAAATTTGACCTAGTTTCAACTTGCTAGAACCGAGTTGTTTTCCGCCGTTTGTTTTCGGTTTTTTTGTTTGGTTCTTTCTTTCTTTGCAACAGGAGTTCTTAAGTTGAACTTTCTGGTCCGATCTTTTGTTCGAGTTTTACCTGTGCATTAGATGAGTACTTATTGTATGCTTGTTGTTTGTCTGCGATAGATTACCCGGATTGCGCCGCCTGTTACTTCGAATCTCTAGGACTCGCGGATCATCAGCAAGGCAAGTAACACTTTGATCATACCTTTTCTACAACCCAGTTTTATTGCATTAGATCCATCCTCACACATTGCATGATTAGGATCTAATTAAATTGTGGGATGGGAAGTAGATGAGGTAGTACCTATTACCTGTTTATTATGAAACCTTTGGGAGTTACTTCTACGTTTGCTTATTATGCCATGCTATGCTAGTAGACGTGGATTGGGTGAGTGATATCCATGACAGATGTGAGGTTGATA
Source organism: Triticum monococcum (assembly GCA_034509565.1). NCBI lineage: Eukaryota > Viridiplantae > Streptophyta > Magnoliopsida > Poales > Poaceae > Triticum > Triticum monococcum. The sequence continues at coordinate 580,613,710 of CM067847.1, forward strand.
ATTTTAATGGTTTATCTAAGGTGGCAACTTAAACACACATCTGGGTGGATTGAGGCACCTGATGTCTATCAGGACTTGCCTGTTTTATTTTGGACCGCCACCCAGGCTCAAAGGGATCATAAGATCTTTCATGCTAAATACTTATGTGTGCAGCCACAAGCCATTATGGGCTCTGGCATAGTTGACTAAGTCGTGCGAACTCTTACAGGGTAGACTAGCAGATGTAGGGGAAAGTAGGTGTACCGGTCTATCCATCGTAAGGTGCTAGCGCTTCTGAAAGACTGTGTCTCAGTCATCCGTTTCTCAAACACCAGTAGTGCGAGAAATCCAACGAAGGCGATCGAGTCTTGTGGGGAAAAGTGCGCAAACCTCTGCAGAGTGTAACAAACTAATCATGATTAGCCGTGTCCCCGGTTATGGACAATCTTGAGTATCTAGTACTTGAATATCATGTGAATCTCATCATGTTACTTCTAATTAATATTGTTGGGTTTAATTGCACTTTTAATTGGGATTGAGAATGCTGTCAACCATTCTCAATGTTTAACAACCACCATGATAGTTAAATAACTTTATTCCTTTGCAGTAGGGAAAAATTGGCTTTACGCAAAACAGTAACCATAGAGCTTTCCACCAGCCAAATATGCATATAGTATAGCTATTTCATTCCATTATTCTCTATGTGTTACCTTGCCAGCATATTCCATGTGCTGACCCGTTTCGGGCTGCAACATTAATGTTGCAGACTTTTCAGACGACGATTGAGGTGTTTTTAGGTCGTGGTTCTATACTCAGTGATGCCGTTGGAGTTGATGGACCCATTTATCTTCCAAGTCTTCCGCTGTTATCGACACTAGATGGCCTTAAGCCATATTATTGTAATAAGTTCTCTTTTGAGACATCGATGTAATAAGTGTGTGATTGCCACTCTGCTATAAATCCTTCGAAGTACTGTGTGGTGTCAGCATTACTGATCCAGGAATGACACCGGAGCACAGAGATCAGACTGTTTGAGGTCTGGTCGCTACAGGTACGCGTGCATTGCACGCATGAGATTTGGCAACCAAATTATGAATAAATACCACATTATAGCATGCAAGCTTTGAGTCATATATGCATGATGTAGATGTTCGTTTAATTCTTATAGTTCATTTCATTCAAAATCATCTAGTTTTTATAAGAAAGCTAATCTATTTTAAGATTCATGGAATTGTGCGTCGTAAGACATAAAGTAAAAACAAATAATGGCAAATCATGTAGAAAAACATTTGGGCAATTCTGATACGGAAGATTCTAGAACAAATAAGAAGTGTTTGTGTTTTGATGTTTGTGCATTATGCTTAAGTTCAACCCTGGAGTCTTCTAGATTATACGTGTGGCGAACTCTGGTGGAATCTAGATGATATCCAACGGCCATTAGTGCTCAAATTTGCCATCTTTGGACCATCGGATTCGCCTCATCCAACGACCATCTTTCAAAGTTAAAGTTACCCGCATACAATATAAAAAAAATAATATATATATATAGGGGTATAGATATAGATATGTGATGCAAAAGCCGCCCATCATCTCCAATTAGAATAGTGTGTCCATGCACGGATGCGACGTGGCCAAATGATGTGTGCCATCGGTATCTCAAATTCAAATCAGTCTGACCTTGTTCAATGTGTATACATTACAACATGCTCGTTTCCAAACCACACCGCGCAGATCTCCGTTATATTCATGCATGCATGGGTTTCAAACATCAGGATCTCTTATTCAAATATTTGAATTCAACTTTACATTGATTGTGACCTCACCTATTCAGCTATTCTTTTACACCCACACAGTAGTCTTCTCTTTATAATTGTACCACTAACTTTCTCTCGTGCATGCATGCACACACACTACCAGTCGGCATTATCCATCGCATGCATGCAATCTTTTTCTTCAGGTCGGTCTCCCATGAAGGCACACACCAACACACATCCCCCTCTCCATCATATCGAGCATTCTTTATCTCTCACGTGTGCATGCGCAATGATCGATGTTCCTCTATGTATGTGTGTATATAGCTAGGTCTTTCATAGTTTTCCACACAAATCGATCAATCGATATATCCTGTGAGGTCTCACCCTCTTTCCCACGTCCACATCGATCAATCTATATCTCTCTATATAGGATTAACATATATAGCTAATACACCCACAATAATTATGTATCCAACATCCCCCTCTCATCATCCATGCCTTCCTCTTCATCTCTCAGACGCGTGCACAATGGCGAAGAAAGGGAGCAGTAAGGGCCCTGCCCCCCTCCCCCCCCCTAACATCACTATATATCAAGGCTAATATGAATGTGATCATTAGACAATTGCTACTAAAAATGGTTTAAGTTCATGAATTGACCCTCCTCGTAAAGGATTAGCAATGCTTGGCCCCCTAGCTCATTTATTTTTCATGGCTCCGCCACTGCGCGCATCAGCGCACGTGTTCGCCCCCTCTCTCTAAATATCGATCTCCACTTGTGCATTCCTTCATAGTCTCCCTCCACTCGGCCCCTCGCACCATCTTCTAGCCCACCCACCGGATTTTGCCACATGTACAATCTAGCAGACTCCATGGTTGAACTTAAGCATAATGCACAAACCTCAAAACAACAGTGGTTCTCTTTTGTTCTAGATTCTTCTGTATCATAACTGCCCAAAAAAAATTCTAGTTGAATTGCCATTATTTGTTTTTACTTTATGCTTTACAAGGCATAATTCCATGAATCATAAAATATATTAAGGGCTTCTTTGATTCAAAGGATTCTCAAAGGAATTTTGGAGGATTCTAATCATTAGGAATTTTTCCTATCTTGGTTGTTTGATTCGTAGGATTGTAAACCATAGGAATTTTTCCATATGATTCATTTGCACTAGATTTCATAGGAAACATCCCATCCACTCAAATCTCTTTGAAAGAATTCTGCATTTTTTCTATGCACAATCAAACACTTGTACAATCCTGTAGGATTCAAGACGACATTCCACTATAATCCCATGTTTTCCTATTCCCGCGTTCTTAGCTTTTTTATAAAAACTAATTGATTTTGAATGAGATGAACTATAAGAATTAAACGAAGGGCTACATCAGGCATATATGACTCAGAGCTTACATGCTATAGTGTGGTATTTATTCATAATTTGGTTGTAAAATCTGATGTGTGCAATGCACGTGTACCTTACTAGTATTTCGAGTTTGTGCAAAACACGTAAACTAGAATACCAATGGCACGCTACATAGTGTCTCTCTTACAGTTCATGAAGCCATGTGGCACATGTGCAAGCGTTGTCGTGACCTCCTTGCGTGGATTGATCACAGTGACGTGCTGCTGGTTCCAGAAGAATGTACTCGTCCTCCCTGAGCCATACTGGCGGTACATGCACGAAGCGAAGATGTGCACGCACACCATGCACGCACTCATTCCTCGCACGCACACGCGGGTAAACGGGCGGACGCAATTTCGTACCAAGATCCACCCCATGTGATAATTTGACGCGTGTAAAGTCGTTCACTTCATTGATGGTCGATTAATACAGCGCATGCAAATTGAGTGGACATGAGGGCGGAAGAAAGACATTATTACTCCACTGCGCGCATGCGAGTACTTAAACCATGGGTTGCTAGTAGTACTTCCATTGGTCTCCTTCGTATTTTGTGCCAATTTTTGACAGTAACATACTACTCAATATTTACGCATTTGAGCAGTGTAGTACTTGAAATTTATGTTCCGCTAAACTCATCGGGAGCCGTTTCGGGCCTTGAAACCAAAACCATCAATTAATCTTTACCTTGTTCCCATCACATTCGAAAGCCTGCTCACACCTACTAGTAGTACGTACCAAACCTGAACGTGTTCCTACTATGCAGGTATTAGTACTAGTGCTAGTACTTAGGTTATAAAAAGGGGAACTACCTAACCGAAAATCACTCTACCTTTCCTCCTCATAAGTGCTTCTTCTTCGTCCGTCGTTGCCATGGCCGGTGAGCGGAGCTCTAGGTCAAGAACTACTCGTAACAAGGGAGCGGCAACCAAGGCTGTGGAAAAAAAAGAGGGATCGCCGCCACGCAGAGACCTCGAAAGATCTCTCATGGGCAGGCGATGGCTCCCAGGAGCGCCCTAGCCGCGGAGGCGAACATGCCGAGCCGACGGAGCTGGTGTCATTATCCCTCGGCGGCATGCCCGATCAGCTCAATAAGCAGAAGGAGTTCATCCAAGGCTTGATGGAGTTGCTAAAGGAGAGCCTCGACGACATGCCCGCTGAGCTCAATCAGCAGGGGGAGTTGACCGTCGGCTTGGTGATGCTGCTGAAGAAGAGCATTGCCTCGGAGAAGAAGGCGACCGGCGAAATCCTGCGACTTCGGGAGGACAATGCGAAGCTCTGCCACGAGATCGACTTGTTGAAGGAGAAGAACGCCGGCTGGAAGAAGCTGCATGAGAATAGTAGTTCCTCGATGAAGATGCTGCAGGCCCTCGCCATGGAACAGAAGGAAGAGTTGAAGAAGCTCCGCATCGAGCACCTGGCTGCTCTCAAGGTACGTAATATGGTCGTGGAACAGATGATGAAGGCTCGTGTCGAGAAATGCCGCGTCATGGACACAATGATGAAGATGGCGGAGGAGACGTGCAAGGAGATGGAGGTCATGCAGGCGATGCAGAAGCAGTTACGACTCCGTGGAGAATTAGATCATTTGGGGTGATAATCTTATTTCTTCTTTTGCTCCTGTGTTTCATCTTTTGCTTCGGGTGTTTCGCCGCACGTGTCATGTTCTCTGCGAGGCATGAATAGAACAATGTTTTTTTGAGGGAATGAATAGAACAATGCTAACAATGAGATGACTAGCAAATTAGATCATTTTTTATCGCCATATGGCACTGGGCTGCCGTGTTTCGTGCTCCTCCATCGCAGTACTACTCCAGTGGAAAACTTGAGTATATCGCACGGTTCTTTGCTCCTCCTCGATCAGGTCATCGGCGCATTTATACGAGCAGTCAAATCACAAGGCCCCGCCTTCCAGCTGTAATGAGCCGTCAAATCACAAAGGCCCTCGCCTCTCGTGAAACCGACCAAGCTAGACTACCCCGCCCTTTAGCCTTTTAAAAAATGTATACTTTTGTACAGCAGTAGTTTCGATGGATTGCGCCATGGAGCAAAACTTGAAATTAAAAAAAGGTGGTACATATAGAGAGCGCTCGTCGCCAAATTATGCATATAGTACTATTAAAAAGGCTAATCACAATAATGGTGTCCAGCACAACCCACCCCTCAAATAAAACTAAGAGGGTGCTTGGATACGTTTTAGTCCCATGACTAAAAGTAGTGGGACTAAAACATGCTAGCCTCACCCATGCTTGGATCCAAATACTAAAAAGGCTAAAATCAAGTTAATGAGCATTTATTGTCCTCCAAACCCTCCAATCCAGAACTCGCCTGTGTTAAAGGAGAGGAGTTAAATGAGTAGAGAGAGGACTAATCCACATTTTAGTAGGGGTACCCCTGACTAAAAAAGTTTAGTCTCAAGACTAGTTTTAGCCCCTCTTTAGCCAGGGGTGCTTGGAACTTTAGCCTCTTAAAGAGACTATTTTTAGTCAGACTAAAATAAGTCCCTTGGATCCAAGCACCCTCTAAGCATCCTGGAATTCTTTGACAAAACTAAGCACCCTGAAATTCTTTGACAACTAAACTGCTGGCTATATGATGTTGGCCATATATATTGTACGTATATAATGTGAAGAAACGAGTGGTAGTACTATACCAACTAAAAGATGAAATGTAAGAAATACTAGTATGTACGTACTGAAGAGTTAAAGTAACGAGAAGAAACATAACATAGTTCTGCTGGGGCTCAGCACAACACACCCCTCAAATTAAATTAAGCACACCTGAAATTAAACTTTGCAACTATTCCGGTAGACACTGCATTAGAACCACCATGAGCAACGACACTGCCACCTTACTCGGAGTCCTCGTCCACGTCCTCGACTTCGTCCTTGTCCCTCTTCCTCTTGGCCGATACTTCTTTGCTTGAACCGCACACTTGGTTGTTGCTCTTCATCCAACCCTTGTAGATATTGAAGCAAAGGTAGCCATCAATTGTAGCGTACTGGATGTGGTCTATATCTAGTACATTCCGCTGCCATGCATGAGGATGAAACGTGTATGGAGGTTTCACCAGTTTACCGTACGAAGGATGAACCATGGCTCCTGCCAGGGTCAGCATTGAAGGCTGACGAGATGGCACCAGCCGATTCTTCTGGGGGTCGAAGGGGTTGCCTACAACGAGGCCTATCCGACCCAGGATTTCTTTGTTGTTACCAAAGTCTACAGTAACGAATTTAACTAGGTTGCTCTCGAGGAAGTCCTTAAAATCTTGGCACTCAATGTCGGCATGGCATATGTGGTAGACCAAGCATAAGTCATGCACGCAAACCTAGATCACGGCGAGCTTCTTCCTCTCTTCGTCCTTCTCTCGTCCCAGGACTGCGGTGTACTCAACATCTAGCCCAGCGACCCACTCATCATCTGAGTTTTCGAACATGCGTCTAAAGCGAGAAAGGCATCCTTTCACTGTCACGGAAGAACGGGTGTAGATGACGTCGAACTCCTCATCGGTGATGGTTCTAACCTTGTACTCACCGCCGATCATGGAGATTTGGGACGCCATGGATTTGGGAGGAGGGTTAGGATTAGTGGAACTGCCGTAATGTGAATGGACGGGACGACTAGGAGCGAACCGCCGTAGTATTGAAGGACGTGCGGGGACGAGTAGAAGCGAACTGCCAGCGTGCGAACGGCATGGTAGTGGCTTTCCATTCTCCCATGATACGGGCTTCCGAGAGCCCTTGGATCTGAGATCAAACGGTTGCATGGCGTGATTCTAGACCTATGGGTGAATATCCTATCCTGGAGGGTTATTCTTCAAATTTTCAGCAACTTAGCATGCGACCGTTTGATCTCAGATCCAAGGGCTACCAGCAGCCCGTATCATGGTCGCGCCTACCACGACCGTCGCGTCGCTCGCACGGTCATGCCCTTGGAGATTTAACACGGTGTGTTAGGCTATCTGATGTTGGCATGTCATACATAATCATCACTTAGTCACTCATACTACAACAAGGTTGGCTATAAGTGTATTTTTTGTTACTCCTCTCTATCTTTTTCTTCGTACTCAAGGAAGAAACGGTGCTAGTAAGCGCGTGTATTTATTGCATTTGCCAAGGAGTGACCTCTTCCAAGAAATGGTGTTGCTAAGTTTGCTTCATTTAATTAGCTATAGACTCAAAATTGTCTTTTCACCTAGGTACACGCGCTTAGCACCGTTTCTTCCTTGGGTCACCAAACTAGTCTCTCTCTTCTTGATTAACTTGCCACATCAAACTTTATGCCTATGTGGCAAGCTTAAGCACCTGTAGGAGCAAGTAAAAGTAAGTGCAATAGTGCACTTTACATGGCATTTTTGCATATGTGGAGGAAAGAGAGGCAAGGAAAAAGTGGAGAAGTGGGCTCTCATGCAAGAGCCAGCCTCTACTACATGGTGGAGCATTGGGAGAGGCACATGTATGGAGGTGGTCAGGAATCTAGGAGACTCACGCCGGTCGTAGCGCCGCAGTTAAAATGATAATGGCAAGTCAAATCACGGGGCCCCACCTGCCCAGCAGTAACTCGCTCTCAAATCACACAGCCCTACGTTTGCAGCAGCCTACTCCCTCGTCTTCTCACGTCTCTGTCGAATAGACTAGGCGGAACTGCCCCGCCGCCTACCGCGCAGGAAAAGCCCCGCCCTCGACTTTTAAATAGTATACAGTATACTAATTTTGTATCCATGGATTGCGCCCGCGCCATGGAGCAAAGCATCTAGAAAACGGAGGAGACACGGTGGTCTTGCAATAGAGAAGAGGGAGAGGCGAGACGGTGGTTTTGGAATGGAGATGATGGAGAGGAGAGGAGGTGGTTTTGCAATGGAGAAGAGGGAGAGGAGCATGTGGCAGTGATTTAGGATTGGACGAGAGGGCCGGTGCGCTCTGACTGGATCAAAATAAAAATCAATTTACCCTTCAATTAAGAAAGCGACCCCACATTAACTAGTCTCCCTTTTATTCTGGGTCATAATTGACCATGATTTTCGCACATAAAATATATATTATACATTGTATACAAGGCCACTATAAAAATTACAATTTGCAACTGTACAAGGCCACTAACATTAATCGAGGCAAAATTGATGGCGTTTTCCTCGTACTAGCACCCGAGGACATTAATATCCCTTGTGTGCATGCGGGAGTGAGAAGGTTAGCTTGGATTCCCAACATTAATCAACCAATAAGGAGTAAGAGGGTTGGCTTGTTGTGCTTGGGAGAGAAAAACCACATTAATTAACACGACAATCAAGGTGACAAGCTAGCTAGCAACATTGACTTAAACATAGCATTGATTTTTACCTTGCTACCTGTAATATGAGTTTGTGGCCTTGTATAAAAAATGGAGGGAGTATAATTTGAAAGTACATTCAGATACGAACCAAACGGTACAATTTTTGGTGACATGCATTCACATTTTGCTTGTCAAATACAGTACGTGGTCAAACTTTGACCCAAAATACGCGAAACAACAAAAAATACTTCCAAGACCAGCGCCGCTCTTCCGCTCTTCTCCTCTTAAACCACCGCCGCTCCTCTCCTGTTCCAATCTAAATGCAGCGCCGCTCCTCTCCTCTTCCATTTCAAAACCACCGCCCCTCCTCTCCTGTTCCAGTCCAAAATCAGCGTCGCTCCTCTCCCGTTCTAATCCAAAACTAGCGCTGCTCCTCTCCTCTTCCATTCAAAAACCACCGCCGGCGAGTGAAGGTGTTGTGGAGAAGTAGATCGATGGAGGAGTACAACCGATACGTGAGGATCGCAGACGGTGACCCTGTGAAGCTAGCTAGGATGTCGGAGATACAGTCTTGGTTTGACAACAAGGACCAACTAGCGGCGACGGCGACATCCATGGCCAAATATCTGCAACAGAGTGAAAAGGCGGCGATACTCCCGGAGGGAGTCGCACCGGAGTACATAGAGCTGCTCCTCTGGGCCATGGAGCAAACAGATTCACCGAATCCGATCGTGAGGGAGCGGTGGTGGGAGTATCGATCCCAGATGGAGCATCCACCAGAGATTGAAGGATCAAGCATCTACAGGGTGTTGTTTGTGAGGGTGTCCTGCCAGAGCGAGCCGGTGGAGTCTTCGTCGACCGAACCCAACTGCAAGAGGAGAAAAGCAGTTGGCCCGACGATGCTTCCCCGCCATCGTCTCCCTCGTCGTTCACATCGTCTCACGGGGTGGCTTTCTGCCATCGAGGAATAGGAGGGGGCTGCCCCCCCCCAGCCCAATAGTCGGGAAGGTTGTGAATTGTCAGGAGGAGCTTAGGGTTGTCAGTATTTGCAGGTTGTGAATTGTGTTTTGTGTTTTGTATTTTGAGAGTACTTTCAGATATGAATGTCTTTTGAATTTCAGATTTGCAGTATTGAGCATATGAAGTATTTTATGAATTCTAGAGATCTATTTTTAGCACTTAAAAAATGTAGTTTCATAGGAGTATAAAAGTGCAGACAATGTGATTCTCAGAGAAGAAACTGCAAGTTTCAGTTTCAGATTAGAAACTGCAAGTTCAGTTTCAGATAAGAAACTGCAACTTTCAGAGGCAGAGCATTTATATTAACACGGCCTTTTCAAACAGAGTTAACATCATGTTGGGAGTTTTATTCATGGTCGAAAATGGAACTACCAGCCAGTTAACATCATGCTGATCAACATTCATGCATAGCACATCTTCATATGATGCACAGTCAAAATGCCCACACAATGTCGAGTGTGCGAAACACACAGAAAACGAGGGACGAAGTTTTGGCAAGTGTTGGACGTGGTTTTGGGCTGCCCCGTCTAGGCTTTCATTTTTAACATGCGCAGCCCACGACCTCGGATGGGAGGTCCATAGGCCTGTTTGTATTTTCTTAGGGCCGTCATGAATCGGCCAGTCTATGGACCTCCCATCCGAGGTTTTATTTTTGGCAGCCCAATTTATGTATTTTTTTCAAGAAAACGCAGTGGTATGTTCTATTTTTCTATATAAGAATAGGAACGCCAAGTCCAACTTATGTTTCCCTTCTAACTATATTATATATATTTAAATTATTTTATATGTTGACTGTTTAGTTCACATACTCCCTCCTTTTCAGTTTATAGGGCTTATCTCAAAATTTTAGTTTTTCAATTTTATAAGGCTCAATTTGGTTGTTTTCCATCACATGTTCAGATTCCAAGGTGCATTAAATCATTGCATGCAAGTATTAAGAGAAAATTGACCAATGCATGTACTTTATGCATGCATGCATTGCAATTTATGCATTGATAAACATATTTTTTTGAGGAAAACAAGTGCATTAATTAGGTGCTTTTGCAAACTACAAAAAGTATTCCACCATTCATCATCTACCTTGGTTGGTGAGATTTTTGAATTGAGCCCTATAAACCGAAAAGGAGGGAGTAATTGGCAAATATATCTCACCGCCACCCCCCGCCTCCTAACTCCGGGGGCGCCTGCCCCCCTCAGCAAGTCCGCTCCGCGCCCCATGGAGTCGCCGGCCATATCCATGGGGGAATGGCTGGAGGACAGGCAGATGTAGAAGATGCATCTCCCACATGTCTACAAAGCCTTCCCGCGGATGCTCCAGCCGCTCGACTCCGTCGCGCCGGCGGTGCTGCGGGAGACTCGAGGGAGGAGATGGAGGGAGCGGGCGATGCGGATCCGCGACGACGCTCTCCCCTGGACCCAGTGCACGCGCGAATGGAGGGAAGAAGAGGAGGAAGCTGCGAGGGAGGAAGCCGAGGAGGGACCAAATCCGTTCTCTCACTCGCGCAGGTATGCTCGGATGTGCAAGGATCATGTGGATTGGGAGCTGCTGAATCTAGCCCTACTGATATACTTCGAAGGAGATTTCTCGGAGAAGCACAGGATGCCCCACCCCAGTGAGTCGCCGATTGCGTTCGTTCGATGGGCGAAATGAAAAGTGAATTCAGGAGATCCACGCCGTGCTGTGAGATGGGAATGCTTGACTGGACTCCTGCCCACCAGCACGCCACCGGAGCCGGAGCAGGTGGATCCCCTACCTTACCTCTCCCCCAAACCTGCAGAAGATTGAAATTAGGCTTGCAATCTGCTTCAATTAAGCTGTCTGGTGGTTATTTCTGCTTCCTGAGAGACAACATTTGGCTGGAGGATGAGCAGGAACCAGGAACTCTGATGAATTTCCCCTATCACAATGGGGGGAGCGCGGGTTGGGCAGTGGTACGGCCCACCTCCGCCCCAAATGGGGGCACAATCTGGGCAGGCTCCTGTAATTGCCCAAGATCAATCTGCTGGTGGTTTTGACTCTCAGATCAGTGGGAAATATCAAGGCAAGAATCAGCAAAAGAAGAGATAGGACATCCAGAAAACTGCTCCTGCCCCTGCTTCGGGCCTTATGGCATACTCTGAGGTGATCTGCTACAACTATGGGGAACCAGGGCATCATTTGGATAAATGTGTCAAGCCCAAGAGTTGTTTTATCTGCAAAATGGTTACCCATAAAGTTGAGAATTGCCCTGTCAGAAGGAAAACCCATAGTTCTGCTAGATATGTTGGAAGTGATAGAAATACTGCTTACTTCCATGCAGTAGCTAACCAGAGGAGGAGGAAAACCCTCATTCACTCCCTTGATGGCCCTAATGGCCCTGTTACTGAGGTAGATGAGATGCTGAAAGTGGCTAGTGACTTCTACAAAGACCTGTTTAAAAAAGAAAACCCTTCTGGGTTCTCTCTACAAAACAATTTTTTCTCTGCTTCTGAAAAAGTCTCTCCTGCTGAAAATGAGCTGCTAGAAGCCCCTTTTTCAGAGACAGAGGTGAAGGAAGCCATTTTTAGCTCTTATCCTGATGGGGCTCCTGGTCCTGATGTGATTCCCTTCTTGTTTTACCAGCATTTTTGGGACTTGGTGAAAAATGATCTCTTAGATCTTTTCAAAGCCTTTCATAGAGGAGAGTTGGATCCAGCAACTTACTCATGGGGGTTTGTTGGGGTCAAGTTAAATAACTGTGAAAGTGATTTTTTTCCTTGCTGGTAAAGGCCTTAGGCAAGGTGACCCCATCTCCCCGCTTTTGTTTAATTTAGTAGTGGACGTTCTTACTAAAATGCTGAGCAAAGCTGCTGATCATAGTCTGATTGCAGGGCTCTGTCCTAAGGTCTGCCTTGGTGGCATCATCTGCCTTCAATATGCAGATGATACCATCCTTTTCTTAGACAATGACTCCACACATGCTAGCAATCTGAAAACTGTTCTAACCTGGTTTGAACAAGTCTCAGGCATGAGAATCAACTACTCTAAAAGTGAACTCATCCTTATCAACATGGATGATCAGGAGTTAGCTGACTTCCTCTCTATTCTAGTCTGTAATAAAGGTAACTTCCCCATTAAGTACCTAGGTATCCCTCTCCACTATGATAAACTGAGGAGAGAGGATATCCAACCCCTTCTGGATAAAATCATTAAAAGGATTGCTGGGTGGAGGGGCAAACTTCTCTCTTACAGAGGTAGATTGATCCTCATACAAGCTTGTTTGGCTAGCATTCCAGTGTATCTCCTCTCCTTCTTCAAGTTCCCTAAATGGGCAGTGAACCTCATCAATTCTCAGATGTCTCATTGCTTGTGGAATGATTTTGAGGGAAATAGGAAGCTACACCTTGCTAATTGGGCCCTAGTCTCTATGAAAAAAGATTTTGGAGGCCTAGGCATACCTAACCTCCAAGAAATTAACATCTGTCTTCTAGGGTCTTGGATTAAAAGATTCTATGAGGAAGACCTGAAACCCTAGAAGCTTCTTATTGCCCATAAATACCTAGGAAATAAACCTAATATTTTTGTCCCTTCTTCCAACCCTAAGACCTCTCGATTCTGGAAAGGATTAAAATCTATTATGAATGCTGTGAAATTTGGCTACAGATGGAACATAGCGGATGGGAGCAGAACCAGGTTCTGGGAAGATAGTTGGTTTGGCACGTCCCCCCTAGCAGTTCAATTTTGGCCTATTTACTCTATCCGCAATGAGCTTAACAAAAGTGTCAATGAAGTTTGGGACGGTCAATGCCTAAAACTCTCTTTAACAAAAGCATTACCTTTACTGCCGAGCCGGATGCCCTGATTTGGCAGCTGGACAATAAGGGGAAGTATTCCTCCAGCTCCCTCTATCATGTTATCAACTTTAGAGAGGTTCAACCCGTGTTTATCCCTGCTGTCTGGAAATTGAGAGTTCCCCCTAAAATTCATATATTTCTCTGGCTTCTCTCCAAAAAAAATTGATGACTAGGGATAACCTTAGGAAGAGACGCATCATCAAACCCCTTGATTGTGTTTACTGCTTGGAACAAGAGTCTTGTTCTCACCTATTTTTTGAATGTATAGTTGCTAAACATCTCTCGGCCAACATTGAGGAATATTTCTCTAGTCATATTGGCTCATCCTTCCAATCTGTCGCCAGATTCTGGATTGTTACCAAAAAGTGCTCAGTTTTAAACACTGTTAGCTCAGCTGTCCTTTGGTGCCTCTGGAAATATAGAAATGCTATGATTTTCAGTAACACCTCCTGGATTTCCATTCCGCGGGTCTTGAGGTTGATCAGGAACATGGTGAGGAACTGGGCGATTCTCTCCTCTGGATCGGACAAGGACAAGTTGATGAGCTTCGTGGAAACCCTAACAAGATCCCTCCAGAAACCGTTGGCGATCACTTGTGGCTGAATAAGGCTCGACCTGCTCTGGGGCTGGACCCGTGGGCTCGTCTCAAGATCTCTGGTGAAGATGATGGGCACCTGGCGCCGAAAAAGAGGGACATCCACCATGCTACGCCTTCCAGCCCGGTCTCTCCGCTTGCTTACTGGTCGCCGCAGGCTGACACGGCCCCTCGGCTGAAGACCATAAAGGCTTCGTTGGAACCTCCTTGTGTCATTTGAGTGCTCTATCCGCTTTGCCTTTGGCACCGTTCGGGTGATTTGTGTTATTCAGAGAACTTGTTCATCCACCCCCCCCCTAGTTTGTAGCTTTTCTACCTTTGCTTTCGAACTGCTCTTTGAGTTGCTGTATCAGAATATGTTGTGGTTTTGTTCTCAGCAATGGAACCGGGGAGATGCTCCCTGTTTTTCTAAAAAAAAATCATATGTTATTATATATTATTTTTATTGTCATCATATATTTAACAGATACTTACATATGTAAGAAAACAATATCCCACATCTTATTAACTTATAAAAATAATTTCTTAACAAATAAAATCCTGGATTGTTTTGGCATGAAAATCCTAGTGATTGTGTACAAAAGCTTGGTAAGATTTAAGGACGAATGTAATAATATCACTTATTATTTAAATATATTTATAACAAAATGCTCAGCCCCTTTTTATTTTTTGATAACATTGCTGGCCCAACCCAACATTATAATTAGAATCAGCCCAGCAAAATCGTGTATTTTGAGAAAGTGCAAATGGCCTGTAATTTTTTAGGAAATAAAATAAACGGGCCGCATGGACACTACATTATTTGTTCACCCAGCCCAGCTAATGGCTATAATTCAAAAAAAAGATCAAATTGACTGTAAATTCTACCGCGCAAAAAAAAAGACTGTAAATTCTGAAAAAATGGGTTGAATACGTGCCACATTTTTGGAGGCTGAAATGTGGGCCAATAGGTCGAAGCCAATGCAAGTCGTTGTCAATTTAGTCAACAAATGATTCTGACATGTTAGCCGTTGGATTTACATCCAACGACAGGCATCCATCTTCAATCTCTCGTCTTCTTCCTCCAGCGCCGCCGGGACCACCTCCCACCTCCTGCTGCTAGGAGCTCTGCTTAGCACGCTTCGCTATGAAGCGCTACTCCACCGTTGGCCAGGCCATCCCTCCACCCCTCCACACCTCCTGTTCTTCTCCACCGACTACCGAACCACACGACACTAGAACTAGTTAACCCTCGTACACCTCTCCGTCTGCGACTCTACTCCCGCGTCTTCCCATCTCCAGCTCGTTGCTGTCCGGGGCCTCGCCGTCGTCCACCACCTTGGATGTGCTCGGCAAGGTGTGGTCAACATGGTCAACGAACGACACCATCGGAAGTAGACTGCGTGGAGAAGCTGATAACTGGGTCCATGGCCACACACAAGGAAATGCCTCCTTATTATGCGCAAAATAATGATTCCTCCACCTGACATCTGGGACCCACCGGAAGGGCCTCTGTATTTCGCGAAATAAAGTGCCCCCCGCTGACATGTCGGACCCACCAACTATCTTTGCACACAAGGAAGTGCCTCCTTATTACGCACAAAAAAATGAATATTCCCCCTGCCAGCTGGAACCCAACATAGTGGGAGGCTGACTTGTGGGCCTACCAGGTTGACGGGGACGGAGGGCTTTGTCAACTTAGTCAATATGAACGATTCTAGCTCATGTTACCGTACGATGTTCATCCAATGGCTGTAGTGCTTCTGCAACCTCTGGTTTTCTTGCTCCAGCCGCCCAAACCAGCGTCGGTCGTGCCGCGTGCTCCTGCCTCCCGTGGCCGGCTGTGATGCCGCGGAGGCCTCACCGCCCCCTACTACTCCCACCGATGGCCAGGCCATCCCTCTACTCACCCACACCCCCTGTTAATCTGTGGCGAGAACAGCCTCATACCGCAGCCGAACCAGTGAACCCTCGTACACCTCTTCGCGTGGGCATCCACTGTTGCGTCTTCCCCGGCTCCGAGTCGTCCCCTTCCTAGTCCTCGTCGTCGTCCACCGCCCTGGGGCTCTTGACGCGGCGTGGTCAACATGGTCAACGACGGACTTCCATCAGAATAGTACTGTACGTGCAGAGGCTGATAGTTGGGTCCACGGCAGCCGCAAGGAAGTGCCTCCTTATTACGCGAAAAATAATTATTCCTCCACCTGACAGCAGGGACCCACCGGATAGGCCACCAGTATTTTGCGAAAAAAATAATTTCCCCCTAACTGCTGGGACCCACCGGACGGGCCACCGTATTTCGCGAAAAAAAATGTTCCCCCGCTGTCAGCTCGGACCCACCGGAAGTGCCTCCTTATTACGCACAAAAAAATGAATACTCCCCCGGCTAGCTGGGACCCACCTTGCTGGGAGGCTGACTTGTGGGCCACTAAGTTGACAGGGACGAAGGGCTTTGTCAACTTAGTCAATATGAACGATTCTAGCTCGAGTGACTATACGATGTCCATCCAACGGCCGTAGTGCTTCTTCAACCTCTGGTCTTCTTGCTCCAGCCGCCCAAAGCAGCGTTGGTCGTGCCGCATGCTCCTACTTCCCCTGGCCGGCTGTGCTGCCGCAGAGGCCTCACCGCCCCCTACTATTCCCACCGCTGGCCAGGCCCTGCGGTGATGGTAGCCTCACACCGCAGCCGAACCAGTGAACCCTCGTAGTCCTCTCCGCGCGGGCTTCCACTGTTGTGTCGTCCCCTTCCTAGGCCTCGTCGTCGTCCACCGCCGTGGTGCTCTCCGCGCGGCATGGTCAACGTGGTCAAGGAACGACTTCCATCGAAAGAGTACTGTACGTGGAGAGGCTGACAGCTGGGTCCATGGCCATAGCCCAGTTTTTTTGTGATCTGCCAAGTAAGTCGCTTTGTCAGGCCTGTTGGGCTGCAAATCTTTCAAGACGAGGAGAGCTTTCATTCGGCTGGCCGAGAAAATGGCCCATCAGTAATGAGAAATGGGTTGTACATTTTTAAAACACATTAAACCGGCAATTAGTTTCAAATATCTTTTTTTCATTTCAAGATTTTAAATTACATTAATTTTTATGCATGGAGAATTTGTTGGATTTTATATTGATATACATTTATTTTTAAAATCAGTTTGAATGTGAGTCGAAATTTCGAGATTAAAAACAGTTCGGACCGCACCGACATATGCAAAATTTCGTATAATTTTTTAACCGTTGCCACAATATGGGCTGCAATGCTAACAAAAAGAATATGGGCTCCAAAAAAACCTTAAGAATTAGCAAATGGGTTGTAAATTATTAGAAATAATGGCAGATGGGTTGTATGCTGTTTTCCACAAATTTGAGGCTTTCCTAAAAAAAGGTTGATGCACAAGCACTGACTGTTGGATGTCCATCCAACGACCGTCGTGCTTCTTCAATCTCTGCTCTTCCTGCTCCAGCCGCTCAAACAAGCGCCGGCGGGACTGCCTGCTCCCTCCTCCTCACGGCCGGCTGTGCTGCCGCGCAGGCCTCACCGCCCGACCGTACTCCCATCGCTGGCCTAGCCATCCCTCTACTCACCCACACCTGTTGTTATTCTCCGGCGATGGCACACGAACCAGTAAACCCTCGTACAGTCGTACTCCCCTCCGCGTGGGAAACAACTTTTGAGTCTTCCCTGCCTCCGTGTCGTCCCCTTCCTAGGCCTCGCCGTCGTCCACTGCCCTGGTGCTCTCGGCGCGGCATGGTCAACATGGTCAAGGAACGACTTCCATTGGACGTGGACTGTACGTGGAGAGGCTGACAGCTGGGTCCACGGCGGCAGCAAGGAAGTGCCTCCTTATTACGCGGAAAATAATGATTCCTCCACCTGACAGCAGGGACCCACCGGACGGGCCACCGTATTTCACGAAAAAAATGTTTCCCCCTGACTGCTGGGACCCACCAGCTACACATTCGCACGCAAGGAAGTGCGTCCGGGCAAAAAAATGATTCGCCCCCCTGACTGCTGGGACCCACCAGCTTCATCTTCGCATGCAAGGAAGTGCGTCCGGGCAAAAAAAACCAAAACGATTCGCCCCTGACTACTGGGACCCACCAGCCCCCCGACTGCTGGGACCCACCAGCTACATCTTCGCATGAAAGGAAGTGCGTCCGGGCAAAAAAAACGATTCGCCCCCTGACTGCTGGGACCCACCAGCTACATCTTCGCAGGCAAGGAAGTGCCTGATAGTCGGGACCCACCTGGTCGAAGCGTACGTGGTGTTGTCATTTTGGTCGCGAACGTGTACGTACATATATACTGGTGGATGTAGAGGCGCGCACGTGTCGTAGTAGAGGCGGCCAGGGTGCAAGAAAGAAAATACGGCCACGTATGTGTACATACGGGAGGGGTCTCGAACGCCTACCCGTGCATACGTACGGCGAGGGCTCGTGTACATGGCTGGGTCGGAACGGAGAAACAGCATCGTCATCGTGTTCATGGGGAGGCAACGGAATGCGTCGTGTTCATCGGGAGGCAACGCGGCTGGATCGGAACGGAATGCGTGGTCGTGTTCATCGGGAGGGCTTGGACGGAAGAGGCGATGGAAATGAGGCCTGGCGTGCCGCACAACGGAGGAAACGGACCTCCTACGGTCGAAACAGGGGTCCTGTTGATCGGGAGGGGTGTGGCGTACCGCAAAACTGAGGAAACGGACCTCCTATGGTCGAAACGGGGTCCTGTTGATCGGGAGGGGTGTGGCGTACCGCAAAACGGAGGAAACGGACCTCCTACGGTCGAAACGGGGGTCCTGTTGATCGGGAAGGGTGTGGCGTACCGCAAAACGGAGGAAACGGACTTGTGTTGGAGCGCTACGGTCGAAATGGGGGTCCTGTTCATCGGGAGGGGTGTGGCGTACCGCAAAACGGGACTCCACGGGATACTGTTCATCTCCACCGTCGACCCCCTCCAGCCTCCACGAGCTACTGTTCATCCACCGTCGACCTCCTCCAGCCTCCACGGGCTCCTATTCATCCAGCCTCCACCGCGCGCTACTCCACCGGCTACTGTTCAACCACCCCTCCACCGTCTACTGTTCATCCAGCCCTCCATACCACGGGGTCCTGTTCAACCACCCCTCCACGGGCACCCCTCCACCGTCTACTGTTCATCCTGCCCTCCACACCACGGGGTCCTGTTCATCCACCCCTCCATCATCTACTGTTCATCCAGCCCTCCACCACACCACGGGGTCCTGTTCATCCAAAGGCAACGCCACCGCTCACTGTTCATCCAACCCCCCCCCCCCCCCCCCCCGCAACGCTCACTGTTCATCCCATCGATCGGCTTCAGTTAGCAGCAGTAGCCAAGGAATCGCTCGATTGGGTTCAGTTAACAGCCATCGATCGATCACTCGGGTTCAGTAATGCGTAGCTTGCAGTGCAATCGCTCGGGTTCAGTTAGAGCCCAACGCCTCGCTCGGGTTCAGTTAGAGCCAATGCCTCGCACACATGCGCGTACGTGTACGAGAGAAACGCGCATCGCTCGGCCCCCGACCTCCCACCATAACCAGGAACTCCCCGAAATTTTCCTCCCCCTCGCTTCTACCACGGTTTTTTCTGTCATGGACGGCCCAAAGAATGTCATGCAGCTGCGTCTCCGGCCCGCCCAGGACGAAAAGCCCATTTTCTGTCATGATTTTTTGTCATAGAAGTAGGAGCCCACCACATCTATGATGATACCGGGTTTTGTCACAATTATCGTCATAGAAGTGTCATATGTATGACAGAAAAAAAATTCGTTCGGCCCAAAATGTCACGGATGTGTCTTTTTTTGTAATGTAGTGACACTCTGTTTGTCTATGTATTCACCCATGTATTAAGTTTTCGATTAATACAATTCTAGCATGAATAATAAACATCTATCATGATATAAGGAAATATAAATACCAACTTTATTATTGCATTTAGGGCATATTTCCTTCATATATATAGCCTCGACACAAAATCTAGCCATTACACACAATTCACCAAACTTGGTGGGACCGGATCGAGAAACTCGGTGAGACCAATTTGGTTCAAAATGTGAACATTAGAGTTTCCGGTGGGGCCGATGTGCTGGGGTTAGGGTAAAACCTCAACTCGGTTTGACCGATTACACAAAATCGGTGAGACTGATTTTGGTAATAGGCAAAACAGAGAGTTGGTCAAGCAAACTCGGTGGGACTGACTGAATATCTCGGTAGGACCGAAATAGTTGCAACAGGCAATAGAGTGTTTGCAAGCCCATCTCGGTGACACCGAGATCCCTTCAGTGAGACCGATTTGATTTGGGTTTCTGGCAGTGGCTATGTCAAGTGAACTCAGTGGCGCCAGATAGATCAAATCGATGGGGCCGAGTTTGACTTTAGGTTTAGGACATATGTGGAAAGAAAGTGGTTGAGGGCTTTGGAGCATATCACTAAGCACTTTGAGCAAGCAAGCCATTAAGCGACACCTCATCTCCTTTTAATAGTATTGGCTTTCCTATGGACTCAGTGTGATCTTGGATCACTAAAATGAAAATGAAGAGTCTTGGGCTTTTGCCAATGTTTGTCCTTAGCATCTTGAAGGGGTTCCACATCCTCTTGTCCAAGCCACTCCACTGTTGAACTCATCTGAAATGTACTAGATGAAAATATTAGTCCAACAAGAGATATGTTGACATTAATTACCAAAATCACCCAGGGAGCACTTGTTTGATACGTCCACTTTGCATCATGTTTTCTTACTGTTATTTATAATGTTTTTATCCATAATAATTCTTTTTAGAGTAATTATAATTCCTTTTCTCTCATAATATGCAAGGTATACACAAAGAGGGAGAATTCCGGCAACGGGAAATCTGGACCTAAAAAAGCTACGTCAGGCTACCTATCCTGCACAACTCCAAATGAGCTGAAACTTCACGAGGATATTTTATGGAATATTTGAGAATTATTGGAGCAAATAACTACCAGAGGGGACCCACCAGGTGGGCACAACCCACCTGGGCGTGCTAGGGAGCCCATGCGCGCCCTGGTGGGTTGTGCTCACCCAGGCCCACCTCTGGTGCCCATCTTCTGGTATATAGGTCATTTTGACCTACAAAAAATAAGGAGAGGACTTTCGGGATGGAGCGCCGCTGCCTCCAGGCGGAACTTGGGCAGGAGCACTTTTGCCCTCCGACGGAGCGATTCCGCCGGGGGAACTTCCCTCCCGGAGGGGGAAATCATCGTCATCATCATCACCAATAACTCTCCCATCTTGGGGAGGGCAATCTCCATCAACATCTTCAACAGCACCATCTCATCTCAAAACCTGGTTCATCTCTTGTGTTCAATCTTGTTACCGGAACCATAGATTAGTGCTTGTGGGTGACTAGTAGTGTTGATTACATCTTGTAGTTGATAACTATATGGTTTGTTTGGTGGAAGATTATATGGTCAGATCCAATATGCTATTTAATACTCCTCTGATCATGAGCATGTTTATCATTTGTGAGTAGTTACTTTTGTTCTTGAGGTCACGGGAGAAATCATGTGAACTTGATATGTGTTCGATATTTTGATAGTATGTATGTTGTGATTCCCTTAGTGGTGTCATGTGAACGTCGACTACATGACACTTCACCATATTTGGGGCTAAGGGAATGCATTGTGGAGTAGCAATTAGATGATGGGTTGTGAGAGTGACAGAAGCTTAAACCCCAGTTTATGCGCTATTCCGTAAGGGGCCGAATGGATTCAAAAGTTTAATGATATGGTTAGAATTTGTTCTTCATACTTTTCTTGTAGTTGAGGATGCTTGCGGGAGGGTTAATCATAAGTAGGAGGTTTGTTTTCTCCTCTTGAAGACATGTATCTTGCCTCCTCTTTGAATACCAAGCATCTCGGAAGACTAAGAAAACTTTCCTTTCCATAGGGTCTCTCTCTCTCTCTCCCTTTGATGTGATTAAGCTTTGATGTGATCTCTCTCTCCCCCTTTGACATCAATTTCCAAGAAGGGATCTTCTGGAGTGTGATTCGAATAGGTTTGGTCCTTGGGTCACATGAAAAAGCAACATGTAATGTAAGATGCTGGTAGAGGACAAGAATCATCAAGTGGAGCTGGAACAAATATGCAGGATGCAAATGGTAAAGTGTTTTCTCAGTACTGAAATCGGTAACACCGAGTTATTTGCTTCAGTGGCACCGAGTTGTTTCGGTGTAGCCGAGAAGAACAAATCAGTGAGGCCAAATTTAACATAGAGAAAAAAACAATTGTCATCTTAGCTCATTAGGCAAAAAGGATCTCACAAAGATTTGCAAGGAATTAACTAAAGGATTTGCAATGAATTGGATGCAGGGAATGCAGAAGATAACAGAGAAAATAAAGAAATCTAGATGAAGTTTTTTTTGAAAAGGGAAAAAACGTGCAAGAGCACAGAAAAACACTAGAGAACTTCATCTAGAGTTGGTCGGTGACAAAGTCGCCTATGTTAGAGTATATTGACTGAGGAGTCAAGTGAGAACACTTGATCGTAGGTCATACTCATCGTTTAAGCTCAAAATGGGGTTGCCATTTTTGTTTAAGCATTTTGATGTATTCACATCTTGTTGAGCTGCTTTGACCCATGACTTGACGTAAAGCTTCTCTAAGATGGAATGACATACCTTGGGGTGGTGGTGTTGAACGTGATCATGTAGTTGAACTTGTGTAGGATACCCAAGGTTGATGTAGCTCATCAATGAGTTGGGAGCACCGCTTGTAGTTTGAGTTCATCTACCTACATGCGTTAGTCTTGCAAGGAAGAGCACTTGTGTATCCAAAGTGACAATCATGAAATTTGATATATAGGATTTGTCAAAGGATATGTTGAAAGGTTTCATGCTTCCTTGTCTTCGACCACCATATTTTTAGAGACTTGGTGATGTAGAGATTGCTCAAGATGTGAGTGAGTGGCAATCTCATAGAATTAGATTCATCCAAGTACCTACAAGGGTTAGATAGCATGCAAGGGTGCAAGTATATCCAATCTCTTGAATTTAGTTTTTCCAAGTTTAGTAGAAAGCTTCATGAAAAATAATTTCCTAGTAAGGATGAATTAATTGGTCTTGCTTCTATTGCTGTACCACCTACTGATCCTTTAGAACAATATTTGCTAGACCATGAAAATGATTTACATATGCATGAAAGAAATGAAATGGATAAAATTTTCTTTGAACAACATCCTCTGCTTAAACACAATTTTCCTATTGAAACTCTAGGAGGTCCTCCTCCACCTAAAGGTGATCCTGTGTTTGAATTAAAACAATTGCCAGACACTTTGAAATATGCTTATCTTGATGAAGATAAGATATATCATGTTATTATTAGTGCTAACCTTTCAGAACATGAAGAAGAAAGATTGTTAAAAGTTCTAAGGAAGCACCGAGCTGATATTGGATATACTCTTGATGATTTAAAGGGCATTAGTCCCACTCTATGTCAGCACAAAATTAATATGGAACCTGATGCTAAACCTGTTGTTGATCACCAACGTCGGTTAAACCCGAAGATGAAAGAAGTGGTAAGAACGGAAATATTAAACCTTCTGGAAGCAGGTATAATCTATCCTATAGATGATAGTAGATGGGTAAGTCATGTTCATTGTGTTCCTAAGAAAGGAGGTATTACTGTTGTTCCTAATGATAAGAATGAACTTATTCCACAAAGAATTGTTACAGGCTATAGAATGGTAATTTATTTTATAAAATTAAACAAAGCAACTAGAAAAGATCATTACGCTCTGCCTTTTATTGATCAAATGCTTGAAAGATTATCTAAGCACACACATTCTTTCTTCCTTGATGGATATTCTGTTTTTTCACAAATACCTGTTTCTCAACCTGATCAAGAAAAGACCACCTTTACTTGTCCCTTTGGAATTTATACTTATAGACGTATGCCTTTTGGTTTATGTAATGCACCTACTACCTTTCAAAGATGTATGACCGCTATATTCTTTGACTTTTGTGAAAAGATTGTTGAGGTTTTCATGGATGACTTTTCTGTTTATGGGAAGTCTTTTGATGATTGTTTAAGCAATCTTGATCGAGTTTTGCAGAGATGTGAACAAACAAATCTTGTCTTGAATTGGGAGAAGTGCCACTTTATGGTTAATGAGGGCATTGTCTTGGGTCATAAATTTTTTGAAAGAGGTATTGAAGTGGACAAAGCTAAGGTTGATGCAATTGAGAAAATGCCATGTCCTAAAGATATAAAAGGTATTTGTAGTTTCTTAGGTCATGCTGGTTTCTATAGGAGATTTATCAAAGACTTTTCAAAAATTTCTAGGCCTCTTACTAGTCTCTTGCAAAAGGATATTCCTTTTGTTTTTTATGATGATTGTCTAGAAGCCTTTGAAACACTCAAGAAAGCCTTAATTTCTGCACCTATTGTTCAACCACCTGATTGGAACTTTTCTTTCAAAATTATGTGTGATGCTAGTGATTATGCTGTTGGGGATGTTCTAGGACACAGAGTTGATAAGAAACTTAATGTAATTCATTATGCTAGTAAAACTCTAAACAATGCTCAAAGAAATTATGCAACTACTGAAAAAGAATTCTTAGCAGTTGTGTTTGCTTGTGATAAATTTAGACCTTATATTGTTGATTTCAAAGTAACTGTTCACACAGACCATGCTGCTATTAAATATCTTATGGAAAAGAAAGATGCTAAACCTAGACTTATTCGATGGGTTCTCTTGTTACAAGAATTTTATTTACATATCATTGATAGAAAAGGAGCTGAGAACCCAGTAGCTGATATTTTATCTAGGCTTGAAAATGTGCTTGATGACCCACTACCTATTGATGATAGTTTTCCTGATGAGCAGTTAGCTGCAATAAATGTTGCTCACAGTACTCCCCAACACTCAACTTTCTCTCACATATTTGTATATGGTGGAAAGATGATTTGAGTGGAAAGCAAGTTGGGGAAGGCTAGAGATTAAGATTCTTGTGATTGGATTGGAATATCTTGGTCTCAACACATGAGTAGGTGGTTCTCTCTTAGAAAATGAATGCTGGAAGTGTTGGCACGTTCTGATGGCTCTCTCCATGAATAGAGGATGGGTGGAGGGGTATATATAGCCTCCACACAAAATCTTGCCATTACACACAATTCACCAAACTCAGTGGGACTGAATCGAGAAACTCAGTCAGACCGATTTGATTCAAAATGTGAATGTTAGAGTTTTCGGCGGGACTGATATGATCAAATCGGTGGGACCGATGTGCTAGGGTTAGGGTAAAACCTCAACTCGGTTTGACCAATTACACAAACTCGGTGAGACCGGTTTTGGTAATAAGCAAAATGGAGAGTTGGTCAAGCAAACTCGGTGGGACCGATTGCATATCTCGGTAAGACCGAAATAGTTGCAATAGGCAACAGAGAGTTTGCAAGCCCATCTCGGTGAGACCGAGATCCCATCGGTGAGACCGAATTGATTTGGGTTTCTGGCAGTGGCTATGTCAAGTGAACTCGGTGGCGTTGGATAGATCAAATCGATGGGGCTGAGTTTGACTTTAGGTTTAGGACATATGTGGAAATGAGAAAGTGGTTGGTGGCTTTGGAGCATATCACTAAGCACTTTGAGCAAGCAAGCCATTAAGCAACACCTCATCCCCTTTTAATAGTATTGGCTTTCCTATGGACTCAATGTGATCTTGGATCACTGAAATGAAAATGAAGAGTCTTGGGCTTTTGCCAACATTTGCCCTTAGCATCTTGAAGGGGTTCCACATCCTCTTGTCCAAGCCACTCCATTGTTGAACTCATCTGAAATATACTAGATGAAAATATTAGTCCAACAAGAGATATGTTGACATTAATTACCAAAATCACCCAGGGAGCACTTGTGCTTTCAAGTAGTCTAATCACCCCCCTCTAGACATACTTTCGATCCTACAAACTCCAACAATTAAAAACAATTTTAAAGGAAAACCCACTCAAATATTGCTTGAGTATTAAGATAAGCGGAATAAGATTATCTTGTTGTGCTCCAGCACGATTCAGTTCAATTCTTGTTGTGTCATTGGAACAACACAAGATAATTCTTATTCTCTCAATTATTGTTGTACCACAAAATCTAATTGTTACTGTTACCACAACAACAACAATTTATGGCACAATTAATCCATACTCCAGTTAATTCAGGAACTACTCCAAGCAATAGAAATTCATACTCATACTCACACTCCAACTAGTGCAAATTCAGAAACCATGGAGTACTTGCAAAAATTCAAGCAATGGTGTACAAGCACACAAACACTTTGGTTACTACTCAAAGAAGCAACTAGAAACATTGACATAAGCAACCGGACTTTGTAAACTTTCTGAAATAGACAATAATTTATTGTAAAACCAGCATGTACTGAATTTATTCGACTATAAACATTGACAGAAGCAACTGGAATTTGTACTCAATTTACTCCGAGTTGTAAACTTTCAGTTGAAAAATGTACTCCATCATCTGCACATGGAGTGCTCAATTTAGATGAATTTTTAAACCAGTGAACAAGCCATTAAATAAGGGCTACATATATATTGTGGCTACATATATACTCCTGCTTTAAATAAGGGCTACATATATGGAGTACAGTCACAATCATCTCTGTACTCCAAATATGATGACAGACAAGCAAAGCATTCAAATCCCTCTAGACAAGCAGAGCATGTACAAAGATGAATGGCTAAAAAAGAATAAGGGCCATCTTGTGCTAACCTGACATCTAAGATATGCTTATGGCTAAAAAAGATATGGAGACACATTTTAATCTGAACATGGAGTAAACATACTGTACACAAGTAGTATATGCTGACAGTATGAACCATGCAGATTGTGTCATGCAAATAAATTGAAGATTGTGTCATTTTAATCTG
The DNA here is from genome assembly GCA_034509565.1 of Triticum monococcum. Taxonomy (NCBI): domain Eukaryota; kingdom Viridiplantae; phylum Streptophyta; class Magnoliopsida; order Poales; family Poaceae; genus Triticum; species Triticum monococcum. The sequence goes on from CM067847.1 coordinate 580,640,412, forward strand.
AACCATGGAATATGCAGATACTCCTAATCTAAACATGCAGATTGGGTCAACTGATTTCAGATTCGGCAATCAACAAATCCACATACTGAGCCAAATCCACATACGGAACCATGGAGTATGCCTGACGACTACATCAACCAAGATAAAGGGGGAGATAGGGGAAGCTCACCACGCGCTCGATATGCTGGCAAGGTCGAGGGCGACGAGGAACGCCGGTGTTCGTTGCCACTGTCGTCAAGCAGGACATCCTCCTGCTTCACATGCCCTTGCTGGCCTTGCACGCGCTAGAGATGCTGTCGTCGTCGACCAGGATGACGTGACTGCGCTCCTCCTGCTCCAGCTCACGACGACGGCCTCCTACTTCATACCCAGCTCCTCTCGCTGAGTATACAACAGCTTCAGATCCAGCCAACAACACAACTCCACCCGCTGGTCCTCGCCGCCGTTGGTGCCCGTGCTCCTCTCAGCTTGACTAAAAAAGGCACCCTTAACTCCACTGAGAGGTGATGCGGGGCAAGAGGAAGAGGCGACGAGGGCTACAGCGATGCGGGCGAGAAGGATGCGGGCAAGAGGGATGCGGGCAGCAACGTCAGAGGAGCTAGGGATTTGGGCGGCGACGTCGGAGGAGCTAGGGATTTGGGCGGCGACGTCGGAGGAGATGGGGATTCCGGGAGCGACCGTTGAGACAGTGAGTCGGAGAACGACAAGTGAGCACGGACTGCAGAGGGGCAAAATGGAAAACACCAACATTTTCTATAGCGTTACGAAATTTCAACTACAGTTTCTAAACGCTCTTATAAAAGTTGACAGAGGGAGTATTTTTGTTTGATCTATCTATAAAAAAACTATACCATTTAATCTTGCTCATAATCGTTCAGGGATTGACAGCCCCTCTACGTGTTAGTTTGCAAGTATTTGTTGTTTGTGTGCAGGTGTTGTTTACTAGTCGTTGCTTGGTTCTCCTACTGGATTGATAACCTTGGTTTCATGACTGAGGGAAATACTTATCACTATTGTACTACATCATCCTCTCCTCTTTGAGGAAATCCCAATGCAGCTCACAAGTAGCAGACATCAAAATGTCTTTATGCTCCTTGAAGTTGATGGAATTCGGGCAAGGCTCACACGGAGCTCGGCAACCAGCTTTAATTTTGCCCCGAACTGGACAAACACGGCCACACAATTGTTTGCGTAGGCACGTGCAATGCCTACTGCCCCGGCGACCTGCTACCCCGTGCCTGAAAAGGGGACATTCAAGAGTCATCGATCCATGATTAGAAGATGAATCAAACCCATCTTGGATTAGAGCAAAAGTGAAGCACGATGCATGAAAGCGAGAACCATCCACCGTGAGAGACCGAGCGTGGTCAGCTACAACATAACCGAGGCACAACTACCATGACAATGACAACGAATACGACGACAACTAAAGCACACACATCAGAGGGACAAATCCACCACAAGCCATGACCCAACATTACTTTGCGAGCATAGGCACGACATCACCAAGCAATGAGTCCACAAGCCAACACCTCTGAAACGAGCGATATCGAGATTGTAGGAGTATTGACGGGTGGATGGACACAATCTAGAGGGGAGCAACATGTTGTGTGCAAGCACCAAGAACAACACCAACCATGTATAGCTGAAGGGCGACGATATGCCCCAAAGCCGCCTAGACAAAGGAGAGGCCAAACTGCCACAAGCAAAGGCCTTTGGGCAACCAATGACAAATAGGCACTCGACCAACAACCATTGCCAATCGTTGGTGCAGATGAGACGACAAGAGGCGATACTGCCAGATTTGACGGAACCACCACTACATTATGGCTGAGAAGGCTGGGGGAGGAGGGAAGGAGAGATGATGGGCCAGCCGCTACCCCGCTACCCTGGACGGTGCCTGTGCTCTGCCCAACAACCACCATCGCAATTACATCAGTAAATTAGAAAGTGGTTAGCATATTTATACCCAAGCTCTACTTGTGATCTGGCTCCGCTACTGGTGACTGGAACAGAGGCACGGTAGGGAAAATCTGAAGCACAACTACAAGCCCAAACCCACATTCGTCGCCGACCCTGGAAACCACGACACTTGCATGGGACCGGATATGGTGCACTACGACCAAAAGCGAAGCCTAGAGGGGGTGCTTTGCCACCGCTATCCTTGGTGGTCACGTGGTCTTCCTCGGAAGGAAGTTAGGGTTAGGGTTCGACACGTGTTGCCCTGGAGGTGGGTGATGACCCTTTCTGCACAACTAGTAATACTGAATAACATATAACCCTCTAAATCGAGAGCCTCTTTCAAAGAGGATTTGGCACCCTAGACCATGTTAATCTCTCTGCCACTGCTACAAGATCAGCGTTTGGCATGCTTAAATGTCACACATTTTGGAAATCTATGAAATGTATAACCTGCCATCTCGAAACAAACACTACCACCCATGGTGTGCCTTTTTTTTTGCGGGATCACCCATAGTGTGCCTAGTACTTCCTCCGTTCAAAATTAGTTCATGTACAAGTGGGTGTATCTAGAGATATATTTGCTTGCATCAACTAATTTCGGGAGGAGGGCAAACAAAGGCCAAAATCAATGCAGAGGCGATCTGGCGGCGACGGAGGAAGCGGGCGGGTGAGATGGCGGACCTGACGCCGGCGACCATGCCGAAGAAAGGGGGATCCCCTCCTAGAGAGGGCCTAGAGGGAAGCCTCTTCAGTGTGCGCGATTGGGAAGTTTTGCGAGAGAAATCAAGGCGAATCATCAATCGGGCGAAGAATCAGGAGCGGTGCATGGTGCTGTCGAGGAGAAGAGCTATGGAGATCTCCTCAGTTTTGGCAGGTGAGATTCGTTCCAAGTCATATGGGGAAGGCTCGATCTGGTCTGGCGAGATTAAGGCCGCCGTGGATTTGACAGGGATTGAAAAATTGGAATTAGCTGAACCTGCTATAGCGGAGCTGTATGCTCCTCCTGTAAGTTGGGTACGCCCATCATGTGTTTTATGAGACAGTGAGAGGGATCAGGGGATAGTGATTCAGGGAGCGGATTTGCCCAGTTGTGGTATTAATTTTGTTACTATTGTTAGCATGAGAGGAATTTCAGTCGGTGATTTTAGGAAACAATCTCATCAAAAACTTCTATTTTTCGTTAATGGTATTATTTATGTACTGGAGGATTTCAATTGGGTGTACGAGTTCCATATGTTGAAAAGGAACTCAAGTGGGATTATGAGTTCTTTGGAAAGTTTTTCAATTGACCCAAGGATTTGGGGCAGGATATCTTTGATCATTACCAAGGGGAGAGTAGGAAATCAGGGGAGTGATGATTCGTGCTCAGTTAAGGGAAAGGGCGAAATTAGAGGGCCTTTATTTTGGAAACTGCTCATTCAAGATCAATTAGTGTTAGTTAAGTGCATCATTTTTGTCCAGTTTGTTGCGTTTTTGGGAGAAAGGGAGAGCTATTTCAGCGAAGGGAGGGATTGCCCTTGCTGTTCAGTTCGTACTAGAGAGATAGAGAGTTTTCCTGTCCACTTGTGCCTTCCCTCTGGTATGATGCAGGTTGATCGAGAGAGGGGTGGGGAGAGGGAGGGGGAGTTGGGACAAGGCTCGGGAGGAGGGATGGCTACGGCTGGGGGCTTAGCACACCAAAGATCCCTTCTGAGGGTGCTGATCGTGCTCTGCCTCGGACCCCTAATTCCAAGGGGAAGGCGGAGGCGAGACGCCCTAGGGGTGATGGCTCCCCTCTGATCATTGATTTGGAGGCAGCGAGGAAGGCGGTCAGTGGGTCACTGGTGGTGGGGCAATTGTTGTTGCCCTTCCAAGTGCACCCTCAGATCATCGTCGATGAACTCCGTGCTACGGCATGGAAGCGGCAAAGGAGGGATCACCATTTAAGAGGTGGACAGCGATGATGGGAGGTTCATCCTCAACTTCACCACCGAATCGGATCGCCGCTTCGTTTTGAAGGCCCAGCCATGGCACTATAAGCGGGATGGAATCATCCTTGCTGAGTTCAATGGCAAGGGTAACCCGGCGGATGTTGACCTGGGTGTGATGGCCATCTGGGCCCAGGTTCGTGATCTTCCTTTCGAGCTAAAAATTGAAGATATGGGCTGGAAACTAGGGGATCAAATTGGTGAGGTGATCGAGGTCTCCCACCGGAACCACATGATCATAGAAAAGTACTTGAGGGCTCGTGTGAAAATTCCACTTCATGAACCTCTCAAGAAACCAGTAGAGTTCACTCCGTTGGGTAGTAAAGAGATAGAGACATATGATGTTAGATATGAGAAATTACCTTTGTATTGTGAATGTTGTGGGCTTGTAGGTCATACGTCTGAGCGTTACTGTGGTATGCCAAAAGAGAAAAGAGTAGCTAGGTTTCCAAAAAACCTTAGTGTAGAAGCATACTGGAAAGATCAAGTGTCAAGTAAAAAAGCTCTCATGTTCGCTGGCTCCAGAAGCAGCAACACCTCCAAGTCTTCAGAGGGCATGGTGGTAAAGGTGACTAAAGCTGTGAGGGACCTCACGGTGGTGGACAAGGATGCTGCGGCGTCCACGACGATGACGGCCATGCTGATCGGGGGACCAACCCAGGGGGGCCCATGCTCGGTCAGGAGGACCGTGCTTCGGGGGCTCCTCTGATGGTTCCTCATGGCGCTGCTTCCGATCAGGAGGATCGAATGGCGGCCTCGACTACCCCTACTAGCCTAGGCCAGGAGGGTCTTGGGCTGGTGGCAAAGGAGTACACCCGTCTGGGTGTGCAGAAAGGCCAGGAGGGCCAGACCCTATTGCAGATGGGGGGCGCTAGCGCACCTCAGGCGCTGGAGGCTGCTGTTTACCCCGCTGGCCAGGAGGGCCAGGGGTTTGCGGCAAGGTGTTCTACCCTGTCGGGTGCGCTGTCTGGCCAGGAGGGCCAGGATATGCGGCTGTTGGAGGATTCATCTCCCTCCAGGACGCTGGCTGCTAGTCACGAGCAGCACCCGGCTGGGCATGAGAGCCAGGGGTTACAAAGGCTAGGAGATACGAGCCAGATCAACATATCTCCAACTGCTGTGGAGGCAAATCCCATGCTTTTCAAGTCGGGTGTACTGGAGGCCCTATCCGGGGCAGTGGCAGCCAGGCTTGCTGCAGCAAAGGCCAAAGATGCTAGTGCTTTTGTGTTTAGCGCAGAAAAGAATCCCATGCAGCCCAGGGTAAACAGGAAGGGTAGGCAAGGTAAGAAGAAGGAAGGTAATGTGTGCTAGAAGATGCGCGTAAGAAAAGTATAGGTAAAAAAAGAACAAACCTTTTTGGCGCTCCACCTACAGGAAGTGAAGTTGAGTTTTCGTTTGAGAGAGACATGGATAGCTATGAGATAATGTTGTATGGTGATGTTTCTTCCAAGCGAGTATGTATGGGTAGAGTGGAAACAGTGCTAGATGGGTATGGGGTCATTACACATGTGACTAAGGAAACAGAGGGAAAAGACGAAGCTTCTGCAGAGCAGAGGAGGGAGTCAGTTGGAGATGATGGCACATCGGCGGCCTCCGGAGAGGAGGTCTGCCGAGCCAAATGAAAATCCTAGGCTGGAACTGCCGTGGCATGCTCTCCCCCATGGCAGTTTGCGAGCTCTTGGATTTGCAAGGGTGCATCAAGGCGGATTTGATTTTTATTTCAGAGTCTCATTTGAATAAATGTAAAGCCGATGAGTTGCGTAGTGTCCTAAGTTTTGAGTCGATGTTTGTAGTTGAGAGCAATGGTCGGGCCGGTGGCCTTGTTTTATTTTATAATGAGATGAATAAAGTCGTTTTGAACTATGTGTCCGCTAATTTCATTGATGTTTTGTTTATGAATGAGGAAAATGTACAATGGCGGTTTACGGGTTTTTATGGTCATCCGAATTGGAGTAACCGTAATTTGTCTTGGGATGATATTCGCAATTTACATAATAAGGGCAATCACCCTTGGGTTATTTTGGGGGATTTTAATGAGATTTTATTTTCCTCTGAGAAAGAGGGTGGTAACGCGAGACCAAATGCAATGATGCGAGATTTTTGTAACTGTTTGGGAGAATGTGGGCTGGCCGATATGGGTTATATTGGTGATCTCTTCACCTGGAGGAGAGGCGAAGTTAGGGAGAGACTTGACCGGGCAGTTTGCAATGTGGACTGGGCAAATAAATTTCCTCGTGCTGCAGTCATAAATGAAGAGCACGTGCACTCTGACCATCGCCCTCTAGTTTTGGACACGGAATATTATGATGGGAATATATTCAATCAATCACGGGGTCGAACGAAACAATTCGAAGCCAGATGGCTAAAAGAAGAGACAGTGGGAGAAATTGTACGTACAGCTTGGGAAAAAGCGAATAGTTTGGGTATTGGACCAAATCTTGCGCAACGTACAAGGGCGGTGAAGGTGGACTTGCATATTTGGGATCGTAACACTCTTAAAGGACCAAGAAGAAGAATTAATAAACTTAAAAAAGACTTGGAAAATTGCGAAGGGGTCCTATTAATGTGGATACCCAAGCGCGACAAAAGGAAATCCTTGTCCTCATTGAAAACATTTTGGAACAAGAGGAGATTTATTGGCTACAACGTGGACGTGCAAATTGGTTGCTGCATGGTGATCGTAACACCGCATTTTTCCACAATGCGGCAACGGCCAGAAAGAGAAGAAATCAGATTAAAAAATTACTTGATGAAAATGGTGTGTGGGTGCAAGGGACGGAGATGAAAGATCATATTAAGAGGTACTTTTCGAATCTGTTTACCTCGGAAGTAACCCAACCGAACCAGGATGTTCTTTCGCTTATCCCAAGGAAAATAACTGAAGAAATGAATATTGCTCTTCTAGCCCCTTATACGGCCGAGGAAGTTCGAAAAGCCCTATTTGATATTGGGGATTTAAAAGCGCCAGGTCCTGATGGCCTTCATGCTATTTTTTATAAAAGATTCTGGCCTATGCTGGGAGATGATTTGATTGAAGAGGTTCTCAAGCCGGTGAATACTTGCTCCATTCCAGAGGGATGGAATGACACTGCGATTGTAATGATCCCAAAGGTTAATGCCCCAGAAAAGGTAACTCAATTTAGACCAATTAGCTTGTGCAACGTGGTATATAAGGTAATTTCAAAGATGATTGCTTCCCGTTTGAAGATAATCCTAATAGATATTATCAGCCCAACTCAGAGCGCCTTTGTGCCTGGAAGAATGATTACGGATAATATATTAGTGGCTTACGAGTGTTTTCATACAATAAAGAAAAAGAGGGCCGGTAAAGAGGGTCTATGTGCCATCAAATTGGACATGCACAAGGCATACGATAGAGTGGAATGGATCTTTTTAAAGGAAATTATGTTAAAATTGGGATTTGATAAGAAATGGGTGAATTTAATTATGCAATGTGTTTCTTCTGTGGAGTACCGAGTTTGTTTTAATGCCGAGGAAACTGAGAGTTTTAAACCCACTAGAGGATTGAGGCAGGGAGACCCCCTCTCTCCCTACTTATTCTTATTATGCACAGAGGGTCTTACTGCCCTTTTAGCGAAAGCAGAGGAGAATGGAAGTATTTCAGGCATAAAGGTATGCAAAGATGCTTCACCCATTTCCAATCTTCTCTTTGCGGATGACTCTTTGATACTTATGCGAGCAAATGCTATGAATGCGGAGGCGTTGAAATCAGTTTTGGATTCTTACTGTTCCGCCTCAGGACAGATGGTTAGTGTTGAAAAATCTAGCATATTTTTTAGTCCAAACACAAAAGTAGAAGATAAGGCACAAATTTGTACAATTCTGAACATTATGACTGAAGCCTTAAATGATAAATATTTGGGTTTGCCTGCCAATGTGGGCATGGATAAAAGTGATTGTTTTCAATTCCTGATTGACCGAGTTATTATGAGAATTAATGGATGGAAGGAAAAACGGTTATCATCTGGAGGGAAAGAAGTTTTGCTCAAATCTGTTGTTCAAGCTATACCTACCTATGCTATGTCCGTCTTTAAAATTCCTAAAAAAAATTGTAAAGGAATCATTGACGCGATGTCGCATTTTTGGTGGGGTGACGAGGACAATCAGAAGAGAATGCACTGGATGGCATGATGGAAGATGTGTGTACCAAAAAACCAAGGAGGCATGGGCTTTCGAGATATACAAAGTTTCAATTTGGCTTTGTTAGCCAAACAAGCATGGCGTCTTATTGATAAACCGGAGTCTTTATGTGCCACTATTTTGAGAATTAAGTATTTCCCTGATGGCGACTTGATGAGTGCAAGTTTAAAGAAGGGTTCGTCCTTTACTTGGCAAAGCATTATGGCGGGAGTTAACTTACTGAAAAATGGTTATATTTGGCGAGTTGGAAATGGTCAAAAAATTGATATTTGGAGAAATGCATGGATTCCTCACAATACGGATAGGAAAATTATCACCCCTAGAAAAGGGCAACTTTTGTCAAAGGTAGCTGATCTCATTGATCCAGTTATGAATTGTTGGGACGAAGACTTGGTGAGACAAACTTTGTGGTCGATTGATGCTCAAAGAGTCCTCGCCATTCCCCTTCCTATGCATACCATGAAAGACTTCATTGCGTGGAGTTTTACGAGAAATGATTTGTTCACTGTTTGATCTGCTTATTTGGAGGAATGGAACCAACAACATGGAAAGAAATTGCAGTATATAAACGGCATGGGTAGAATCAATGTCAACCCTATTTGGGAGAAGATTTGGAAATTGTCTTGTCCGGCAAAGGTAAAAATCTTTATTTGGCGTACATTGCATGGTACCCTCCCATGTCGTGTTACACTGGCCAATAGACACATGAAGGTCTCGCCTATATGCCCCTCATGCATGAATGAACCGGAAGACACGAAACACGTATTGTTCCTCTGTCAGAAGGCAAAAGAGGTTTGGAACAAACTGGGGATGGGCAGGGTGATTAAAGAAGCATGTGTTATTGATAGGGCAGGAGAAGCAATCCTAGAATTTTTACTTCTGAAGCCAGATAATGAAATAGCTACTCTAGGAATCCAGAATATACGTGAACTAATAGCTATAACCGCTTGGTATTTATGATGGGATAGACGTAGGCTGGTTCATGAAGGTAAGGCTCAAAACGCACAACAATCCTCCATGGGGATTAGGGCAATAACAACAAACTATGTAAATGCACATTCCCCTAATGCATCTATTAAAAAAGGAGGATGGAGCAAACCTCCTGTGGGACTTGTTAAGCTGAATGTTGATGCTTCATTTGATCATGATCGGCTTAGTGGTACAGCTGGGGCTGTTCTCAGAGATGATAAAGGAAGATTTATTGCTGGTGGAAACTGAAAGTTTGACTGGTGTGCGGATGTTCTGACAGCGGAAATTTTGGCCCTAAGGTTTGGTTTATTACTTGCACAGAGGGCGGGATGTAATCGCCTTCATGTCAACTCAGACAATATTGAAGTCATCAACACAATGAAGAATGGAGGACAATCAGCCGGAGCGGCGGCGGCGGTTTTCGATGATTGCTATTTTTTGGCATGTGATTTTCCTCTTACCAGGTTTGAACATTGTAATAGGGAGGCAAATAAGGTGGCTCATGAACTAGCCAGATTAGCAAAAAAATTCATGACAAATTACTATTTTGAGGAGCCCATGGATGAAATTGTACCTCTTCTAATGGACGATGTAACTGTTATTTGCAATTAATAAAGCTAATGGTTTATTTTTTTAAAAAGGCGAAAATCAGTGCGGTAAAAAACTCCGGCAATCCAGTGAGTGCACAGACCACCCAAACTTGCCCCGATGCGCAGGCACCCCCACATGTGCTGTCCTCCCGGTCTCACCGACTCGCGCTAGAAACTAAAAGATCTGGCCCGCCAGTGAGACATCAAAATATATCTTCACGCTGCTGGAAGTATATGGAATTCGGGCGCGGCTGACAAAGAGCTCGGCACCCAGCTGTAATTCCGCCCTGGACTGGATAAACACGGCCACGTGCGACGCCACCTGCCCCGGCGGGCCACGGCAGGGCCGGGCCCGGCGGCCCGCTACCCCGTGCTGGCTGGTGCCTGAAAAGCAGACACCCTCTCGCGGCCGCACACAAACAGTGGCTTTCCGGACGGATGGACGGCCACGTGCCAACCGAGCACGCAGACGAACAATCATAGTATATCCAGTACACCCGTCTGAGCTCCGCTAGAGGAAGATCTTTGCTGGTGTACTGCAAATATTATTTTTCTTCTAGGAGTACCACGTTGCTGTTCTAGGATCAACTTTTGGCTTTTGGCAAGTGGGAGTCGAATTGCCAAGATCAGATCAGGTGGAGCCGCTCCGGAGGAGAATGAATCTCCGTACGGGTTAGGTGCCCAGCAGTAACATTGGGGTTTTCAGCTATAAATTTGATGGTCTGAACATCGGACCAGATTCTCTCTCTCTCTCTTTGGGGTCTAGAGGCTACTGGTAAAAGGGATTGATTTTGAGCTCACGGAAGCTCCGTCGTCATCTTAGTCGGCCCGCATTATAAAAGTGCAGATATTCAGATGGATGCTATAGATGTCTTAATGGAGAAATTATTATTAGAAACTAAAAAGATCATGACTAGTTCCCGCATTAGGAAAGAGGCTCAAAAGCAATAGCGGGTTGATCAATCATTTTGACGCTAACTCCGTAAAGCCTCTATCTTTTCACTTCGCCAGCATACGCAAATGCTGTTCTTAGATGTTGATTGAGATCAACGAAACTTCCATTTTTCCACGGAAAAGGACGACGTGCGGAGAAAGTGGATGGGAAGCGTGACTACGCGAGATGGATGTCCCTTCTCCTTTCCCGCAGAACCGAGCCCATTTTTCCCTTGGACGCGTACACATCCATCTGGGCGTCGTTGTCCGGACAAGAACTCGCTAGAATCTCCTCCCTCTACGGAAACTAAAAAATTCAGGTGTGGTGCCCTTCATGTAACAGTTTCATAAAAAGAAACTAGTTAAAATCACGACTAATTTGAACTGAAACCACGAGAAATATTTTGAAACGGAGAGGGTAATATGTTAACATCATCAATGTGACATACGAATTAAATCCAATCCCTACAACAACACACTATAAAGAAATAGTTGAGAGAATGGGAGTAAAAAAAGGGAAAGAAAAAACAAAGAAAGCTGACGCCGCACAACAAACAAACAGGAACATCATCTAAGTACTCGCTAGAATCGCCGGTGTGTGGCTGGACTTGGAAATCCTCCTCTCCCTGTAATCTCCTCGCCCAATGGGGTGAAACCTTCTAGTCTAGAAAATAAAAATTCAGGTGGGGTGAATGTCTTTCCCTTCCTGTGTCAGTTTCAAAAAAGGACTAGTCAGAATCAACACTAATTCTTTTTTTGGGGGGTGGGGGGGAGGGGGGTTAAGAATCAAGACTAATTCATGATTATAGTAACATAAATTGCTATATGCTTTTTCAAAAATGATAATATGTTAACGTCATCAATATGATACCAATTAATCCGATCTCTGCAACAAGGCAAACTCGTGTTAGTTTGTTCCAAAGTCAAATTTGTACATGTTTGACGAAACTTTTAGAAAGAATATCAGTATCTATAATCCAAATTTATACCATTAGATTGCTCATGAAATGTATTCACATATTTTGTTTGTTTTATATTACGGATGTTTGATACTTTGTTCTATAATTTTTGGCCAAACATGTGTATGTTTGATTTGCACGAAAACTGATGCATCTTATATTCCAGAACGAAGGTAATATTAAGAATTAGTTGAGGCGTTGGAAGAGCACACACATAAAAAAGAAAAAGGAAAAAACGCCGACTCGTCTAATGACACACAACAGACAAACAAACAAACAAGAACAACACGAATTGCGTGAAATCCCTCAAAACAACGCTCCGAGAAGAAAACGACGTGTCGACATCGTTGCCGTCGTCGTCGTCGTTGAATCCAACCGGAGGTCGGATTTCGAGTTTTTATCCCGGAAAAGCACGTCTGAGCAATGCCTTCGGCATGAAGGAAAAAAAACTGCTCTAAGCATCGATGTTGAAAATGAAGAAAACTTGACAAGTCCCGCGTCTACATGAAAGAAAGGGCCGATTTACATACAAAAGTTAAAATGAATAGCGAGTTGATGTACCAGGTCGGCGTCAACTACGCAAAGCCTCCGTCTTTTTCCCCTGCGGCGGCGTACGCAAACAGTGCAGCACCCACGACGTGCGGAGAGAGAGCCGATCTGATACATGACTACGTGAGATGGATGCCCGTTCTCCTTTCCGGCAGCACCCAGAGTACCCTGTCGGCATGGCACGATACGGCAGGCTAGCGGCCCCGTTTCCCCTCGCGCGTCGCCGTTGCATGCGCGGGAGGCGGGCGACGCCGATAGCGACGGCACGGGGGCTCGATCGGTGGCCCAACATCCGTCGCCGGCAAGCACCGATGGGGACGGACGGACGGAGAGACTGAGGTCTCGCGAGGACGAGGCCGAGGCCGTGGCTTAGCTTAGCTAGCGCAGCGGGCGAGCCGTTCGCTCCCATGTCCACACGGTGGTTTGTCTGTGGTGCTGTACGTGGGTTGGGCACTTCGGTTTGACTGCGTCGCGCTTCTGGAGATATCGCCGTGGGCCTGCCGGCGAGGGGCGCAGGCGCCGTCCCGACCCGTCGGCCGCTCTGTCGGGCAATGATGTGTAATAAGATGGTGCGTGCAGTTTGCTTTTTTCCTTGTAGGGAATAGTGCAACTATGCAGGAACTTCGTAAAGAATATTGATCACCATGTGGTGATTTTTGTCCAAAAAATACAAGATTGACCAGGTTAGACCTGAGCACATTGTTAGTTTTCCCTGTCCCCTTTGCCTATACCTGGCTTATATTTAATCTCTCATCTTGAGTGTATTATTGCCCCCGTGTTTTCCTTTCACTTTGCATATTAGTTTGGTCTTGAAGCGAGTTTGATCAAGTTTATAGAAAAAAAAGCAACGTTTACAATACCAAATCAATATCATTAGATCCAACCTATCATTGAATATATTGTTAAATCATTTTTCCGTTGTTGATGTTACATCCTCCCTTCGTTCCTTTATATAAGGTTTTAAAGTCAAACAAGTACATGTTTGACCGAGTTTTTAAGAAAATATACCAATATTCATAATACGAAATTTATATCATTTGATCCATCATGAAAAATAGTTTCATATTTTAGCTATTAGGTATTGCAGATGTTATTATTTTATTCTATAATCTTGGTCAAACAGTTAAATGGTTGACTTGCACGGAGTATTTATAATATGTTTTTTATGTGGGCCTTTTTTTAAATATGGTTGATGCTGACACATTTAACACAAAATTGCTAAACTTTGCAAAGTGCAGTTTAAGAAAAAAAATGGCATTCAAAGTAGAATAATAATAATGGACCGCTACCGTTTCTCTGACATAATTTCCCACGTGGCGTTGATGAATTATTTTGTGCGTGCAATCTTAGAAACCATGCAATATTAAATAAAATTCGTTTTGTGCACACACATAATTCAAAGTGTATTACCCGCGAAAAAATAATTCAAAGTGTGTTCTGTGGTCTTTATTTTGCAAGAGAAATCGATTTATGTATAAACTTAAAAACAATCTTGTGGATGTGCTCTCGGCCTAGTGGTGGTAGCGGGCAAAATTGACAAATTTGACCTATGGACGAAATCAAATTACAGAATGAACTGTCCGTGAAACTATTTCACGCGGCTGATCTTTTTGTGTGACGCCCGACACGAAGGCGTCACACTACACTGTGCAACGCCTCGCAGATAGGGGCTACACGCCTGGCCAGCATCGCACCCATGTGATCCGAAAATTACTAAGTCAGTGTGCAGCGCCTGAGAGCTAGGCGCCACACTATACAGTGTAGCGCCTAGCTTCTAGGCGTTGCACTAGTGGTTGCTTCATTTTGTAGTGCAACCACTAGTGCAGCGCCTGAGAGCTAGGCGCCACACTATACAGTGCAGCGCCTAACTCGTATGCTCTGCACAATGACTTAGCAATTTTTAGGCAGTTTGGGGTGCAACGTTGGCCAGGCGTGTAGCGCCTATCTGTGAGGCGTTGCACAATGTAGTGTGACGTCTTCGTGTCGGGCGTTACATAAAAAGGTCAGCCGCGTGAAATAATTTCACGAGCAATTCATTCTGTGATTTGATTTCGTTCACATGTCAAATTTGTCAAATTTGCCGTGGTAGCGTGGGGGGCCATTTCGATTAGGCTGGGTTTGATCTCTTTGGGCGACATTGGGAGCTCCTAGTCGGGAGCTCCTATACGGCGCTGCAGGCATCGGTTCGCGCTCCTGGCGCCTGCAGCGCCCCACGAGGCCCCCCACGCTGGGCCGGCCCAGGAAACGCACAGACTAATGAACGCAGCTTCGCAAAAGGAAAAAACGCAAAAGGTATTGCTCTCTACATGATTCGAACTCACCACGTCGAGTTCACAAACAAGTGCAAGCAGCCACATGAGCTACCTGCCGTTTCGGATTATTATTAGAGTCAAATACTTAATAACAAGATCGCAGCACTACTTTATTACACATAACCATTCATCTACTGTATCACTTAAATTTTTTCAATTATTTCAGAAAAAGATCGTGATTTTGAAAAAAAGTTCTTCATTTTGGAAGAAAAGTTCACAAACCTGAAATAAGTTCATCGATTTTACAAAAAAGGTTCATCAAATTACAAAAATCTACAGAGATTTTGAAAAGAAAAAATAATCAAATTGGAAAAACGTTCAGCAATTTTGATTAAAAAAAGTTCAACAGTTCATCGAATTTGAAAATAAAGTTAATCAATTTTCAAAAAAAGTTCATCAAATTTCAAAAAAGTTCACCAAATTAAGAAATGTTCATGAATTTGGCAAAAAGTTCATCAAATTTGAAAAAGGTTCATCAATTTTGATAAAAAGTTCAGTGATTTCGAAAATGTTCTTTGAATTTGAAAAAAAAAGTTCATCAATTTTCAAAAAAGTTCATCATATTTGAAAAAAGTTCATCAAATTTGAAAAAAGCATCATATTTGAAAAAATGTCATCCGATTTTCTTTAAAAAAGTTCATAAAATTTGAAAAAACTTCATCAATTTTAAAAAAAGTTCATCGTATTTTTGAAGAAAGTTCATTGTATTTGAAAACAAGTTCATATTTTTTTAGAAAAGTTCACAAAAATTGAAAGCAGGCCATGCATTTTTGAAACGTATTTTGGAGAAAAAGTTCACCGGTTTACAATCACCCTTTTAAAACAAAAAAAACAGAAAACAAAAAATGAAAAATGAAAAACTGAAAAGGGAAAAGAAAGAATAAGAAAGGTAGAAAGTTCAATTATAACAGAACCCAGTCGGATTACGTGGTGGTTGCACATGTAATTTGCTCGATGAGGTCGTGGTTTCGAATCAAGAGCAGTGCAGTTCGTTTGAGTTTTTCTTTTTAAACACAGAAGAAAAACCTAGATGGGCCGGCCCAGCTGATGCGCCTGCAGGCGCCGGTTTGCAGAAACAACAATAACCGGCGCCTGCAGCGCCAAATAGGAAATGCCGTCCTAGTCAGCGCTAGTTGCGCTGGTTAGCAGACGCAGCGCTGGCACACCACCTTACATGGGCCAGCCCAACTACATGAGCGATCAGCTGTTGCTCGTCAAGAGCATACGCTAAAAAAAACTTCTTCATAGTTGACCGGGGCGACAAGTTGACAATCGACATGTTTGACCTTTGACCGTTGCCTTTGAAAAAATGGTTCAACATTTTGGAAAAGTTTGTGGATCTGAAAAATGTTTGCAGATTTGCAAAATGTTCACAAATTAGAAAAAATCATGAATTGATAAAAATTTCACGAATTCAAAAAAAAATCATGGATTTTGGGAAAAAAAAGTTCAAGGATTTATTTTTAATAATTTTTTGAAAAAGGTCACGGATTTAAAAAACTCATCAATTTTACAAAAAATCATCGATTCTGAAAAAAGATCATCGGTTTTGGAAAAAGGCCATCGATTTTGGAAAGCCAAGTTCATTAATGCTGAAAAAAGTTCATTTTTTTAAAAAAAGTCCATTGATTTAAAAAATGCGAAACTGGAAAAATTCTCGCAGTTAGACAAGGAAAAAATAAAAATAGGTCAAAACCGTTCGAAAAAACGAGAAAATGAAACAAGAAAAAGAAAAAAGAAAAAAGAAAGGAAAAAAGAGGAAAATAATGAAAGAGAAGTGATTCATCACATAAAGTGAGAGTGACTCTGAACTAGGAAGTCGCTGGTCCGGATCCCATCATGATCATTTTTTTTGCGGATAGAAATAAAAAAATAAAAGGTAGACGGGCCGGCCCAGCTCGCAAGAGGGGGTGTGCACCCGTTTGCAAAATAACCTATAACGGGCGACTGAAGCATTAAATAGGAAATGCCAACGATATTTAACCATATCAATTAATTTCATGGGATCATATGTCTGTCATTCCTTCTTCTTAGTTAAGTAAATCGCACGGGTTGTTCCCTCTGTTGGTCTAGTTCCTCCATTTTGAAAAATCATGGCAACAAAGCCGTGGGCAAGGTTCTGACTCGACAATTTGCCTATTATATCATTCCAGTAATCAAAATTTCCCATTACCGTTATTTATTTTGACTAGCATACATAAAATAAGTTCACCACTACAAAAATTAAGCATAGCCCACTTCTCACTCAATTTTTAATTCTGCTTTTCATTTTTTTAATGGATCTTACTGCTCATTTGAGGGTCTTAGGGAATTTTTCTAACTTGTTTTTTTTAATGAAAGAAAACCTTCACCTTGTTATTTTTTTAGAAAAAAAAATACTTGTAATTTTAGTTATGCTCACATTCATTACAAGTGCCTTGTTCTGGATCCAATATCCATGAAAATACAAAATAAATCCTGCAACTAAGAGTTACATTAATATATCTTAGACGCATCTTATTCATGGTACCAATCTTTGCAAGATGAGGTACTCTCAGTAATTTAATATTGAAAGTTAAATTAGACCGTTGTAGTGACACTGCCAGTCCTTAACCCGCACGAACTTGATTACCAAGAAAGATTTTTTTTAAAGTCCATTGAGTTGTCCATCCAAATAGATGGGACAATGTGAGTGATGAACATACTTGAGCCTAGAACGAGCCCCCTAGAAATTTAGGTCGTCAAACTACAAGATTGTACCATAGTGTTGAGTAAAAATTCCAACTCCACGAAGAATCAAACCAACAAAAACATTATATACCACACTAATATGAGGACACAAACTTCTCTGGTTCCATGACACCGCCAAGGTCCAGGTAATTTATTTGCAAAAGTACCACAACCACCACTAAACACCGACGAGGAACACAAAGCTCTTGAGGATCTGAGCCCCCCTCCCTCTTAGCATTAAGATGACAGCCGAAGATAAGGGCACGAAAGTATCTTTGGCACTTGTTGCTTCACAAACCCTAACTCTCATACACTTCTTTATTTTTTTTCATGCAGGTTTGTGTTTTTTGAGTGAAAAGTTTCCATGTCGGTAATAACTGAGTTGTGGCAAATAAGGTAGTGGCTACTCCTCAAACCCTAACTATCGTACACTTCTTTATTTTTCTGCACAAGTTTATTTTGATCATTTTTTTCACGTAGGTAAGCATTGAGCCATCAGACCTCCTATTTGACGTGTTGCACCAGTTAACGCGTTGGCACTCGCACGCTCTCACACATGGGCTGGCCCAAAACAAGCGAGCGCTCCCTCCTTCCTTCGGTTGGTTGACTGGTTGACTTGGTTAACCGTTGACCATTGACAGTTGAGAAAAAAGATTCCTAAGAAGTATAAATTTAAAAAATCATGAATTTGAAAAATTCTAAAAAATTGAACAAGTTCATGAAATTAACAAAAGTTCATAATTTTTTTAAAAAATCACAAATTCAGAAAAAAAATCTTGAATTTGAGAAATTTTTGTGAGTTTGAAAAACATATGCAAATATAGGAAAGAAAATGAAAAAACAAAAAACAAAAGAAAAAACAAACAAAAACCGTTCCAAAGAAACCCAATGAAAAACACCCCTAGAAAAACCAGGGGAGCCTTCCCGGAGATCCCAAAATTGGTGAAAAAATGTCATATGGGCCGGCCACTATGCAAGCGAATCCGGAGTGGCATGGGTGCTGTGTACCATTAAGGCCATAACCAGCGCTATAGGCGCTGAATATAAATTGGACTAAGAGCATCTCTAGCAGACCCCGTATAATGTCGACTCACAAATTGTGTTTACAGTTCGCTGCAGATGAGATTTGTGGGTCGAATATTTGCGTTGCGGATCAGATCCATATATGGAACTGTAAAATAAAAAAACATTCACGGGAGAAACTTGCAACGACATTAATCATACATTAATTCATCTACATACTACATTGATCATACATAGTTCATCCACATCCCATAGTTAGATTCATGTCTGAACCTGGGCTCTCTCAGCGATTTCGAATTTCTAGCCGTTGGATCTCTCCCTTGATGCGATTTGGACCGTTGGATCTGCCCTTGGGATGAGCTGGGCCGTTGGATAAAATTTGCAATTGGAGCAATGAAAGTGGCGTCTATTTTTTACCTCTGCGTTTTGACCGCTCCTCACTGACTACTGGGCACGGCAATGTTGTGGGCCACCCCTGTCTGCGACTTGGATGCGTCGACGCCCGGTGTGAGTGGCTCACGGTCAAAAATGCATGCCACCGCCTGTAATTCCTGGATCCCGCTGAGGGCATTAGAGGGATTTCACTTCCTCTCCCGTACGTGGCGTGCTATGGGTGGGGAGGAGAAGAGGGCACCGATTGGGGCGAGAACCCTAGCCGCCATCCCCATTGCGCCCCTCTCCTTCGCAGTCGCTGCCTACTCCCGTCTGGTTCTCCTCTACCGCGCCCGGTCGCCGTGCTCCTCTTCGCCGCTCGGTCGCCGTGCCCGCACTGCTCAGCCCCTGCCACCCCATCGGAGTCGCTTCCTATGTTGAGCCGAGAGGAGTCACCTGCGCCGCCTCCTACGTCGAGCGCGCCGCCGCCGTGGACGATGCCACCAGAAAGGAGTCAGGTATGCTCCTCCCTCTCGGCGAGTTCGGTGCGCCTTGGGGAAGCGATGGTTCTGGTTCTAGGGAGGAAAAGACAGCCAAATCTTTTCGGTGCCCGCGCATCTAGTTTTGCTGATTTCAATTAGCCTCCGTCTCGCTGCTGGGATGGGGATGTTTAACGGATCCCGTGCTTCTCTCGCTCCATGCGTGCCCCTCACGAGACTGCTTTTCCTTTGAACTGAGCACTGTTGAATATCGATTCCATCTGCGGGTGCTATTTGTTGACCTCATTTCAGTTCTTCTATAACACTGCTCAACACTACAGGGCTTACTACGGATATAAAACAGTTAGTTTTCTCTATCAATGATATGTTTAATAGCAATGGTCTGCATCATTCATATACTACTGCAACTAATGCTCCTCCTGTTTGTGATAGGATACTCGTTCTGTGTTGATTGGCCTTCTTCTAATTGTGTCAGCATTGCAATACATAAACCAGTTTACATCATAGAGTCAGGTATGGAAATGGAGCAGCCAGTCTAACTAAGAATTATCTGTGTGTCTGTGTGTGCAATTGACAACTTACTTTGGGGGAGGAGGAGTGTCTCCCATGGATTGGCCCTTCGCTAGCAGTGCTGGGGCCGCACCAGCGGTCATGTCCTTCAGGTCGATGGCGAGGGAGGAGCGGCAGGGCGAGCTCGCGTTCCCCAAGTAACAAGCCTCTCGTCTCCTGACTCCACAGGTAGCTGGAGCTGCTGCTGCCCTCGGTTTATGCACGGTTCATGTTTTGCCTGGCAGTTTTGTTGATTGATTGATCTGTCTGTGTTGTGCAGAGATCGTTTGGTGCTGAGAACCATGGCAGCGTGCAGTACGCCGCCGCCCGCACCGCTTAAGGCGTACAATCTCCACAGCAACAGCATGCTCCTGATGGTGCTAGGATGATTACAATGTGGTCGCCTGTCAATGCCAACGATTCGATGTTCAGGGTTCAGAGTTCGCCTAACCGTGTTGCTGCTGGTAGCCCGTTCAAATCAACCACCTATTAGGGATGAACAATGTGGTGGCTGCTTCGACGGTTGGTGTCTATAAATCAAGGTAGATAATTTGCTTTGTTTGATTTGCAGAAAATACTATATGTAAAATCTAACTTTCAAACTGAACTATAATAACTTGTCTTATTTGTAAAGGGACATGCCGAAGCCAAAGACAGCGCAATTAACTATCATCTATGCTGGTTCTGTGAATGTGTTCAACGTCTCAGCAGAAAAGGTACTAATACAGTACAATTTTTCTTATTCGTAATGCATTTTCATGTCATTTAGGTTTGCTGCCCTTCCTATTGATGAAATCTTCAGTTCCCTTGCTTCAGATCATGTGACCTGCTTTTTTTTCTTTTCCATGCAAGCTACAAGTTACTGTTACATACATGTGGAAGCAGGTTAAATCTGTCCATTCATTTTTTACTTTTTCTTAAATGTATTTATTTGAAGGCACACCTTTAGTCATTATTATTAACCAATACATGTATTGTTCATGTCTTCTAAAGAGGGAGTACATTATTCTTCGAGCTCAAAAGTATCCCTCCATAGATGAATTGTATGATGGATTACAAACTTCACTTATAAGACTACATGAACTGCTAATTAATTTATCTTTTAATAAACTATGGTTTACTCTAATCTCTACCTGGTTTGTGTCATGTTGGGAGGTGGATGGGAGGCCATTCCAAAGATTGTTGCGGCATAATCGACTGACTGCGCCAACTCTAATTTAAGTATATATGGTATTTTTCGTATTCTTGGTCACATGTAGAATACATTGTCTCACATGATTAGTGTTTGTATGAACTTTTGGTGGATAGAGTGTTCAAATTTCATCATTGTATTTCCCTGAGATATGAGACATGAATCTCTTCTAATGATATGGTTGTTGAGCTGTTGAGCTCTATATTTGTTTTACTTGATACAATGTCCAGTTTGCTTATTGGTAGCTGGTGTTACAGTATGCATTTTAGTAAGCAGGGCCGGCGCGGGGGGGGGGGGGGGGGGGGGGTGGCAGGGGGGCGACCGCCCAGGGCCCCTGAAATCTAGGGGCCCCCTCCAGGGTTCGCAAGGAGCCCATGGCCCAGACCATAAGGAGGCATCGACCTAGACGCACACGCATGGAGAAATCCCTGTTTTCTTTCTTCCCATCGCGAGTTCGTCGCTTCGTGACGATCCTATTCCCGCGAGGGCTCCAATCACGAGTCTCGACGCCAATGTAGATCGCTCTCCGTCATGCGGCCGGCTGGTCTTCCTCCAGGTCCCCGGTCCCGTTGTGTTATCCTTCGTTCGTGAGATGCCTCTCATGTGTAAGACGAAGCCACCCCACTTATAAGGTCATCCCTAACCTCCTCTTTCTAGTTGGTCATGTTCATATAGTGCAGCAGCAGTCAGATCTTAGAAGGTCTCGCATATGATGCAGTACAAAATTTTAATTTCGTGTGCCCGTTGCTCTATTTCTTACTTCAATTTAGACTTTGTCGACACAACACTAATCGCCTTATCTATTGAAAAAGTTGCCTGCTATGTGTTTGATTGTCGTTCTTTGCATTCTCTCTCCAAATCATATGACTGCAAATTTAACTTAAAAATTGGAAGAAGGTCTCAGCTATACACACATAACTTCAATCCAAACATGGTTATATAATAAAGCCACTCAGACTTCCGTAGCCGTCGGGTAGGTAAATGATCTTATATTATTGCAAATGGAGCTTTTAAACTTTAAACCTTTCATCTTGATGTTTACCCTCTATCAGGTATTCGATTTGTCTAATTAAGTAAAGGAATACACTATTTACAATTCTCGTTTTATTTTGAAATAATAGACAATAATAAGTTAGGTAAAGGAATGAATCTAAAAAGAAATGAGATTATTAGTATGATCTTTATAGTAGGGGCCCCGGGTTGCAATTTCGCCTTGGGCCTCTGAAATATCAGGACCGGCCCTGTTAGTAAGGAAGATCCCTATTTTTTTTTGTGTTTACACACTTATGTGTCGTCACAAAAATGTTAGATTGGCATAATTGCATTATCCTTAAAAACAGTTCATGACTTCTTTGGCTTACAAAATATGTCCAACAGGTCCATATGACACAGCATGCGAGGAGTCAAATGACAAGGCACGGAACCAATCTATCAAATACGTAGCATGCCTGAGTAGAACTATATATAGGTTTCTTGCAACTCTACTCTTTGTAATGAACTTGATGTGGATATGTTGTCTTGGACAACCACTGTGCTTTGCTTTGGGAACAAATTAAAATTTTCTTCTTTGCCATGTGCTTGCAGATCAATTAGTTCACTTCCTATAACTCAACTGCTTTTGGTATATCTTCATGGCCTGTGATCGATTACTAAACTTACTAAAACTGAACAACTACTCCAATTTCCTTTCGATGTACCAAATGTTTTATTATGTTGAAGTCTTACATGTTGGGCCACGGCGCTAGGACGGGCACCGCGCGCGCCGCTTTTGGTCTAGTTGATCATACTAGTGGGGGAATATACGGACCCGAGCGTAGCTACCAAAAATCGATGAGCTCGCGGCGGTGATGACACGGCGGAGGAGCTGGAGGAGCTCAGTCCTCGTCGGAGGAGTCGAGGTCGATGAAGAACTTAGCCTGCTCCGCCTTCATGACGCGCGGGTCCGCCTCCTTGGACGCGTGCGCCTGCGACGCCCGTTTGGAGGAACATCTGCTCATACTCGACCAGCTCCATGACAACGCGCTCTAGGTGCTCCTCCTACCCGGGGGGGGGGGGGTAGTCATCGGGGCCAATCACTCCTCAACGTGGCGGCGCATCGGCCTCGAGCTTGACGGCGAGCGGCCCGAGCTCCTCCGGCTCTCTTCATCGGAGTGAGCCGCGAGCTTGAGGTGCCCGTGGACGAGCTCCCCGTGCCAGAGGAGCCGGAGGAGGCGGCGGGCGAGCTCGCGGTGTTCGAACGCCGTCTATCATGGTTGAGCCACCTCCGCGCCCCCCGCTTGCCTGCGGCATCGAATCTGGCGCGACGGTGGCGCTCCGCGTCATCCGCAAAGCTCCCGTAGCCATCCATGGCTTTTTCAGGCTTGTCGGCGGCAAGAAATTGGACGGAGGAGGGGAATCGCGGCGAAGCGACAACAGAGGCCGATAGGTTTTGCGAAATCACTAATTAAGGAGTACTCGTTGCAAAGATCACTTCAATTCCCTAGTTGCAACAAGTGGCGCACATGTAGCGCGCCGCTTGTCGCAACCTGTGAGTTTTCCCTTTTTTCATAGATCCGTTTATTCAAAACGTTTTATCTCTCAAACCGTGTGTCCAAATCTCGAACCGCTTTCACCGTTGGATTCCTCGCGTCGAGATCTTCAAAATTAGATTCCATGTCGATAGGTTTTAACGAACTTTTTTTTCACGAAAAAAACCGGACGAAAAAACCAAACCAGGAGCACAGGTTTTTTTCCTTTCTGAAAGAGACACACCCGTGCCTCTCGCGGAAGCAAAACCGTGACTCTCGCGAAAAAAAAGAGAAAACACATTTTTTTTTCGTTTCCGAGGAGGCACGGTCATGACTCTCGTAAAAGCACAACCGTGACTCTTGCGGAAGCAAAACCGTGACTCTTGCGAAAGGAAAAAAAAGACAAAAAACGCATTTTTTCCCTTTCCGAGAGGCACAGTCGTGACTCTCGCAAAAGCACAATCATGCTTCTCACGGGAGCAAAACCGTGACTCTCACGAAAAAAATAGAAACGCATTTTTTTCCATTTCCGAGAGGCGCGGCCGTGACTCTCGCGAAAGCATACACGTGCCTCTCGCGGAAGCAAAACCGTGACTCTCACGAAAGAAAAAAAAACGCGTTTTTTTCGTTTTCGAGAGGCAAGGCCGTAACTCTCGCGAAAGCAAAACCGTGACTCTTATGAAAGGAAAAAAAGAAAACGCGTTTTTTTTTGCGTAATTTTTTTAATTTTTTTATTGAAAAGTTAAGGAAGACCGGTAGAAAATCAAAACGTGAAAAAAACCTAAAAAAAACTCGTTTAAAAAGCTGAAAACGCGTGCGGAAAAATAAAAAAAACAAAATCCGGAGGAAGCGCCCAGAGCATGACACGTGACAAATGGCTGAGAGCGCGCCGAATGTCGTTGATCGTTGCAAGACTCCCGAAAGAGCGCTCGTTAACTAGGTTTTGACCCGTATCCAAGCGGTGAAACCACATATATATAACAGTGGGGAGAGAGTTTTTGTGGTCGCGGTAATTTTTTTACGGGCTGGGCCACGGATACGGTGTTTATTCTGGTAAAAAAACGGGCCGAACCATATACTCGCCGTAATTATAGGGTTCGATCCTTTTACGGGGTGTGCTAAAGACGCTCTAAGCCGTGGCAAGCCGGTCTTCAAGTTCCATCCACAAATTCTTGGGCTCGGGCCCAGTGCATCTCGTGGTCCATTTTCTGCAACCGGAACTGACGGCCCAAGAAAATCCTTACGCCTCCACAATTCCAAGCCTTCTCCTACTCTCTGTCCTCTGCCCACCAGACCACAACAGTTCGTCGCGGCGGAGACGAGACGACCAGCCGGCAGGCGACGACGAGGGGCAGCGTCAGCTCAGATCCGACGAGATGGTAAGCTCATAAACCCTAGCCCCTCTGGTGATCTAGGCCCTCCAGGGTTTCGCGAGGTACTAAAGCGCCGTCGGTGGTGTTCTCGCAGGCGGCCAAGGCAATCTCCAGCCCCGTGCCGGTGGAATGGTACCCGACGCTGGCCGTGGTCATGGTCTCCGTCGGCCTCATGCTCACCGCATCTTTCTTCATGTAAGCCATCCGCTCGATTCCGATCTCCCCAGCTCCTCGCGCGATTCGCGCAGATCGATGGCCTGATCCGATCTGATGCGTCTGGCGGCTGCGTGTGTTTGGTGCCGAGCGGAATTGGTCCGTCCGTGGGTTGGGATAAGGGATCTGATGTGCTACTTTGTTGTGCCGCCAAATAATTTGCTCTAGTAGTAGGTGGTAGCATCCTCTGGGGGAAAACCGAGCCACGATGAGTTTAGGGTGCATCATCGTCTTTGGCTAATTTTCACTGCTCAGTAGCGTTTTGGATCCTGCATGACAGAGGTGACGAATGGGCTTACCCTTGGTGGCTTCAGGTTGGATAGATGGGCCTAGGTTTGTTTGAAATTCGGTGTGGACTGAGTTCAGTACCTCTTGCACCAGTTTTTCTGCTTGTCAGGAAAATGATTTGCTTCCATTGAATACTTGGTTTGGAATTCCGGGATATGTTAGATTATAATTGGGCTGCTAGAACAGAACAGGAGGGCAGAGCCATGAGCCACTTTTTTCCCCCGCAGAATGGAATAATTCTTGTTCTTGCTGCTGCCTTTTGATACATTTCGTGTTATTGCTTGTTATATCATCAGTCATACTGTTCCTAAAATTTAAAGGCAATAATAGGACAATGTTGTGAATTAGAGCAATTAAATTCAACGAGCTTGTAGTGCATACCCAAACGGGTGAAAAGTAGCAAAAACTTATGATTGCATTTTCTCTTTAATAATACAAATGAAACACATCGGAGTACACTGTTTATCACTGTGTTTAACACAGGTACAAAGAGAAACTTTGTTTGACGTATTATTTACTCTGTACAGAATTGTGCAACTTAGAGCAATATGTCCTAGCTGCCAGCTGGCTAGTCTTTGTCCCTTCCAAGTTTATGTTAATGATTCAAGTTATGGTTATTTCCAGAACCTGTGACCAACATCATTGGCCCTAAGGCTCTTAACCAACCAGTATGTACACTATTGATATCTCACGAAAACATAAGAAACACGATCACTCACATCTTGTTGTACCGTATAGGAAATATTTCTAGAATTGAAATCCTAAAATCCTTCATTCCAAAGCTTAACTGAGCGGTCAAACTTCATACACCCACATCTGAATCAGGACATATCTGAAGTGTAATTGCACCAGCTATATCTTTCATGTCATCTGTAAATTAGCCACTTGCACATAATGGGGACAGACTTCAGCGCTGTGATTCAGGATCTATTTTTTCTGTGATACCATTAGGCATAGTCTGGTTTTTTCAGGATATAGCTCATTAGGAAGGATACACATGAAATCTGGTGGTAATGTTAAATTAATTAGTGAACACAGGTGTTGTTTCAAGCCTTAAGCTATTGAAGTTGACTAAGTACTTCAGCACTTGTTATTCAAGCACACAACAAAATCTAAACAGCAATCTGGTCCATTTCAGTTATGAAGCCACGACTTCAAGGCGGAACCGTAGTTTAACCAAGGAGATTGTCACAGCGTCCATTGCTTCTGTCTTCCTGGTACGCCCTTTTAAAGGACTGCTGGCTGTTTCACAATTCCGTATAGGGTGATTGATGCACATCTAAGTTAGCTTTTTAATTGCTTTACAGGGCTTTGGATCTCTGTTCGTGCTCCTCGCAAGTGGTGTTTATGTTTGACGATCGGCTGTGCAAGCTTTTTGTTTGTGTAGCTAGGATATGCCAAGTTCTAAAAGAATTAATATTGTGTTGTTCCTGGAGAATATGCAGTAGTACTATGGACATGTTTTAGTTAAAAGGGCGAGTCTGGTGAAAACTCTCTAATTATTACCATACCAGATCACAATGTCACTTGCTGCTTGTTCTACATAATATTTTTTCCCTACTCGTGCCATTGAGAACAATTCTTTCTGATGGATACATGAATGCTACCGGTGAAAAATCATCATATTAACCAAGCAGCAAGCATGACCACCCTCAACTCTGCGGTTGAGCTTTAGCAATAAGCTGAAGATATAAGTTGTACAGAAAAAAAAGGAGACTTCAGTCAAAATGGTGTTGTGTGTCCTAGAGGTGCGAGCGAAGATGCTTGTTTTCACCCACGTTTGTTTGATTGCTGTAACCAACGAGGTTCACAGCGAAGTGAGGCAAGGTAACTAGTGTGAGGCTTTTGTGCTTTTGCAATTTCTGTATGTAAGTTGAGGATTTGTGCTAGTGCAAGCTTGGTTTGGCGTGTGCTTGTGTGTGATTACCTCGTTTGCCCAGGAAGAAATAAAAAAGAAGAAGATTTAACTGCTACTCCCTCTGTAAGGGCAACTCTACAACTCTAACCGATCCCTTATAACCGGTTAGAGGAGTAAAAATGCACTGGCACCTAGCCGATACCTTATTTGCCGATAAGCCAGATCCTCTCCCTAAAATTCCCCCTATATTTACTCCGTCTATTGGCGGCCGAGTAAAAGTTTCCTTTTCGCAAAGACCTCCTTGTGGCTGGCCGGTGACTCACGTGAAGCTCCCATGGCCTCGCCGGCGATCCCTGCTTGTACTATTACTGGTACGGCCATTAAATAATGTTGCTGCTGCGTGTTGCTACTGCTCACCCCCGCCGGTGTGTACTGTTGCTGCTCCTGCTCGCCGCTGTTGGTGCGTGCTGCTGCTGTTGCTACTCCTCCCTGTTGCGTGCTGCTGTTGCTCACCGCCGCCGTTGCGTGTTGCTGCTGCTTGCCGCCGGTGCGTGCTGCTCCTCTCCGTTGCGTGCTGCTACAACTGCTGCTCCGCTGTTGGTGCGTACTGCTATTATTCACCGTCGGTGCGTGCTGCTACTGCTCGCTGCTGCTCCACCGCCGCTGTGTGCTGCTACCGCTGCTGCTCGCCGCCGGTGCATACTTCTGCTGCTGCTGCTGCTCGCTGCCGGATGGGTCACCATCGTTGCCACTAGCTGTGGAGGTGCATAGCAAGTGTTCGATGAAATGTATGAGTCAGATTTAAGTTTACTCCGTTATATATAGGGGATCGGCTAGGTCCGGCCCAAACTTAATGGGCAATGATAGGCGCCGGCGAACCGGCCCAAACTTTCGGCCGGTCCGCCCCCAGCCATTCGATCCGGTGGTTTCCTAGCCGCCCGACCCCCCTTCTTATCATTTCCCATAACTGTCGCTTTGCAAAAAAAAGAATGGCGGATGTCCCTGTCAGCCACCTCCCCATCCGCCCCTCCCCTTGCCTGCCTCATCGCCGATGGTCACTGCCTTGCTGTAGATGCTCGCCGCCGATGCTTGCCGTTGCCGCCGGTAACAAAATCCCGTTGATTTTGCAACAAAAATCCCTTAGATGCAGCTCTGACGTCGGTCGGTTCCAACGCGTGGATGCTGCGGCATCGCTTGAGTCATCGGGTCCTGCTCGCTGTCGTCATCTACTAGCACCTCGTGTTCCAAACTTCCAGTGAAAAAGCTCAGCGAACAAAAAATCTCTTATGGTCAGTTGAAGCACAACATAAAGCCGGTTCCAGCAAATTTTGACACTAGTTCCAGCAAACAACCATAGCAGCAAAAATCCAAAAAATATCTGATTGTAGCAAAGGAATAGCCGGTTCCAGCAAAAATTGACAGTGGTTCCAGCAAAAAAGCATAGTAGCAAAAATTCCAGCAGTCTGATTGTAGCTAAGTAACTAGCTGGTTCCAGCAAAAGTTTACATTGGTTCCAGCAAAAACCAAGTCGCCGATTAAGCACGCTGCAATTCTAGCACCGTGGGCACGTCGCCTTGCCAGTTGCAGCAACCGCAGACGCCGGTTCCAGCAAAAGTCCTCGCCGGTCGTAGCAAAGCGATGATGCCGATTTCTAGCGAATAACAAAGGGATTGGTGGGTTCGAACAGAACAATCCAAAAAGATGGAACCAACTAGTGGAAAAGCTACAACCAGCAATCAAAAAAGCTACAACCGGCGTGGCAGCAGAAAAGTAATAGCCCATCATGGGCGTCTCTCCCGGGCTGCACAATCGCCGCAACAAGCAGCACACGTCCCGTTGCAGGCGTCCCTCTGCAGCACCTTGATGCTGTGGCGTGGGCGCAGGGGAGGGAGGAGGTGGGGGAGGGTGGAGGAGAGGTGAGGAGAGAAAGAGGCCATGCCCGAGCAGTTGAAGATTCATGGCGCGGCGGCTGGCTTGTCGCTGCAAAAGGCAAGGGGCAGCGAGGGAGAGGAGGGTGGAAGACCACAGTCGTATGTGGTCGAGCGTTGAAGACGATGGAAGGGGATAAGATCACTAAGCGGTGCTGGGTCCCACACAGGCACGTGGTGCGCAGCCGATTGATCGACGTGTTTTGAAACGTGCGATAGAGCAGTCCAACAAGCCGCGCGCGACCGGCCGAGTCGTTAGCCGGTCGTCCGGTCACAAATGTTTTCCAACTTAATGGAGTAAATATACTCCCCTAAGCCTTGTACTTCCTTAACTTTTAAAGGATAGGTTAGAGTTGCCCTAAAGAAATGGTGATTTAAATGTTTTTATATTTTTCTTTACGGAGTACTATAATTACATTACATAACCTAGGTAATTAACGACCTCTTTGATCAGTCTGAATATTTCCCGTTTCTTGTGGAAATTGAATTGTTTCATGTGAATTTCCTGCAATACTGCCGTGTTATTTCACCGCCAGCTCAGAAGTCTAATATTTCAATCTGATTTCCACTTAAAATGGCATACACAACTACGTTTTTTGTTTTTGTTTTTGAAAAATGTTCCTTCTATTGTGTTTTTTTTAAGGAAATCCCTTTGGATCTGTTGAATTGTCTCTGTCGGCTTACCGTCACTCTTAGAAGAGTTGTTGCTTATCCTCTTGGCCAGTACTGGAGTGGCGACCCGGTCAAGGAGCCCACTCATATGTAATGTCCAGGGAAAGAGAAGTCCCATTTGTTACTTATTTCTGGTCAACAATGTGGCCTCTCGTAGTCAGTCGTAATGTCTATATCTGCTTAGCTTCTGCCCCGCTGGCTCACCCCATTCTGCTTAGCTTCGTCTGCAGCTCGCCCTCCTCCACTTGTAGGATCTCCGGGAAGTCTTCTCTAGGTTCGTCGTAATCTTTCCTCCAAGATGTGGTTCATCGACCTGTTTCTTATCAGCACTAGTAGAACGCCCGTGCGTTGCCACGGGCTCTTTAAAATTTAAATCAGTATTTTTTATTTATCATCCTCTCATTTTGGGTGAATCTTGGGTGCTCTAATTAGCAGCGCAACAATCAAGTATTAGGAAATTTCACCAAACCAACAATAACAAAGAATATGACATCTATCCTACTAATAAAGGGAGGTCATATTTTTTGTTCGGCATGCACTTCTGCAGAAAAGCCCCTATCCATTTTAGAATCAACCTGGCACGTGAAAAAATACATCTCTAAGGGTGCGTTTGGTTCACAGGAAATATGTAGAACTTTTAAAGGAACTGCCATCCATAGGAAATTTTGCCTTGGTGGTGTTCGGTTCACAGGAAGCATGAAGAATACTTCAAATGAAACAAGGCCTTCTCGTATTGATTTTGCTTGAAAGATAGAATCCAGTCAGATCTCAAGTTTTGACGAAAGCCTGAGGCGAGTCGGTGACCAGTTCAATAAAAAACTTCATGCATGCATTGTACTCCACTCAGAAAGACATAAAATATTGTGGTCATGTACTGCTTCATAGGCGTATCTTCCTGCAACACGAATAATCTAATTTTTTTGGTTCCCGTGTTTCTAGACTCCATAGCAATCCGATAGTTTTTCTTTCCTTAGTTCTCTCTTCCTGCAAACCGAACGGAGCCTAAAGTGGGAACCATCCGGGGCCAACAAGAACTCAAACTCCTATCCAATCTCGACTTCATGCTCTTCCACCTCCATTGATAAAGACGGGTCATCAAGGCTTTCATCACGATGACCTTGAGCAGACGCCGACATCCCTCCCCGCATCTACCCCTAACCCATGCTGCCGCCTGCACTATCCTTGCTCCTCGGGGAAGGGCGACAATGTCCTCTGTGATGGCCACGACCAGATCCACGGGGAGGCCACATTCTTCCATGGGAACCCAACCAAGCACACCACCCCCCACAACCATTCAATCCAAACTCTAACAACGTCAAGACCTGCCATCGATCCACGAATCAGGCTCACTGCATCCAGGTTCACTACGAGTCCGCGATGATTCTGTAGTCAATGTATCGCCGTTGGCTATCCCCACAACAGGACCATCGTCTCTCCCCAAAGCAGCAACACCACCTAGCAAATCACCACCACCGCTTGCGGCTTGCCTACATAAAATCACGAGAAATCCCCACGACGGTGCTATAAGACCACCTTGGCGACCTTGACAGCGACCAACTGGTCTAAGTTCTAAGCTAGACGCTCTATGTAGGGCGTGCATGCCCTGCTGCCCACCAGCTCTTGGTCTACAACTCACCTCTGACTAACCTCCCATAGAAGATTCAGGAAAAAACTCATCACTTACATTATCATAGCCGCACATTCCAAGTCAAAGTAGAACATATCACAAGGATTCTGTGACAACCAACCATGGCCAGATCAGTTGGATTTTAATTTCGTTCCATCTCATAATCCATCGCCCACTCTCTCTCAATGGAAATTAAACTTAGGCATGTCACAAGTTGTCATTGTTGTTAACATTTAGAAATTTAAATCAAAGGAAATCTGTAACTAATCCCAATGCTTGCATTAAGCTGTAAGTACATGAACTGTAAATGCTACAGATGTAGAAGTACCATACAGCTATGTCACAGCCCCAAGAAATATTTCTCTGCTATCCTTCTTGAAACTCTGGAAGAATGCATATATACTATCCCCAATTTCACTCAAGTGTATTCATGAGGTATGATAAGCACGAAAAATGAACTATGGCAGTAACAACAAATAACGGCAAAGAAGTAACTGCAATTAGTGCAACCCACTACATCCACCGGCATGGAGATCCTAATACTTTTGTACCCTCGACTTTATATTTTTTTCCGCGCCACCAACATTTTTATATCATTCATTATGCTTTTCTTCAAGGTTTCATGTGAGAAGTATGAGGGCACTGACACACACTACAGATAAAATTCTCAATAAATAAGTCTCGTTTCTATTTATATCTAGTAAGTATAACTCTGGGATACCAACATTAAGTATCTTCTATCTGGTAAGAAAAAAGCACATAAAACCAAATGAGAGCCCCCAAAAGGGAAGCCTATCATAAATTAGTTAAGAATCCAAATCACCGACATTATTCCACAACGAACTGATCAAAGTTTCGACATACAACTCATAAAGTATTTCATTTCTCTCATACATAAATTAAAATAGCTCAACAAATCAAGTCCAAACCTGAACAATGGAAATTTGTGAAGAAATAAGTGACAAGAACTTATCTTATTAGTGGCATGATTTAATAATCAAACGATCACTTTCATTTGCATTATCAATATTTTAGCGCATGTTCTTCCCATACATAACAGTAGACTTGGTACAAAATTTAGTAACCTTTTAAAATCTTCAAGTATCAATCCTTAAATTCAATAGTACTGCCTAATAACCTGAACTTGTATTCGGAAGTGATATACAAATGGAGGGGGTACTGCCTAATAAATTCAAAGTACTATACAAGTTCAGCCTATGTGCTAAGATTTTTTCTGCACATCGCTCCCGTTCACTTTCAGTTAGACTCATGGTTAGGCCCTCATCAACCGGCAGCACCTGCACATGCTGAATTAAACAAGTTGGTAGTCATTTCCGATGAATTAGCAGTATAGTTTGTAGAATTAATCATCTTCACGACATATCCTTCCGGTAAGAAGAATAAATTGTCAGTTTAATATAGACAAATAGATACCAGTCATAGATGTATATATGTTATGGTTCCCAACTCAATTAATTTTATGAAGGTAGAGTTTCATCAACTAAATGAGGGACATTTGTACCAAAGAGAATCAATCGGCTTAAATAGATTGTGTAATATGTTGCTGGAAGAGGACGACCCAATAAACCTTATTTCATCGGCACCAACATGTCCTCGTCTTAGCCCTTGTGCTCCTGGCGCGGCATCATGGTCGATGACGGCTCCAGCCGTCGGAGCCTAACCAGCCGCCACGTGAGTACGTCACGTGACATCAGCTAATCAATCCATCATGGTCCGCTACTCTAGGCACACGCCTCCGCTTCTCGCCATCCACGCCCCAAGGCTGAATCGCAATTTCACAAGAGAATCTATTGTTTACATTACCTCTTGTTTCCTAAGCATGCAGAGTTCTTTGTATTAAGCAAGATAGATCCATAGCAGACACAGTTCTAACTAAAAAAGGTGTACATGGTCATCAAGCCCACGACATGTATCCATTAAGTTTAATAATTGATGGGCAACATTTTATGAGGAAACAAAAAGGCTTTTCCTATCAGCATCTCGGCAAATGTTCACCCAGTGCTTCAAAAAAATGTCAATGGCAGATCTATACTGCATTTTCGGGTGAACAAAAATCTAAAATAGATTAAGAACATGCATCTATGTTACTATTCATAGAGAATATATAAATTTGAAAAAAATATGGAACCACAATAAAAAGAACAGGTGCATAATGCATTTCAATTGTTATAGAAAATATGTCATCAAAGAAGATGAAACCAGAGACTATTTTTATACAATATAACAAGTAGTACAGAATTATCAACCATAAAATACTTACATGTCACAACTCCCAAGTCAATCAAATTCATGTTAGAACTATAAGCGTGTTTTTGTTACACTATATACCTGTCAATATATCAAGCAACTCATCTCTTTCTTTGTTTTTCAATAAGCACAAACATGAACTTTAAACCTCACCTTTTGTGAAGAGAAGGATCCACAGAGCTCTGCAGCTCTATACATTCTTGTTGCGACGTAATATTATGTCATCAGTTGCAACGGGTTTTCCTTCAAGGTTGCAGACTTACAAAAAATCAATGCAGGTTATGCATCAGGGACAAAATATAGTACCTTGGCCTCTTACAGAACATGGCATCAAGCATTGAGGCACCTGCATCACCCAGACCATTTTTCGAGACTTCGAAGGTAAAGGGCACTGCCTGTCCACACGAAGTGCGGAACGAGGGCATTTTCAGCGAGATCTTTTATGATTCTTCTCCATGTTTTTAATTTCAGTTGCATGGGCCACATCAGTTGCATTTTTAAGCTCACAGAGAACTAAAGAAAAATTGCACTCAGACCTGCATACATCTGAACTCAGTAACATAGAATTTGAAAAGACGATTGCACCTAGAATACATAGATTGAATGGACGTGAAGGATCATATGATGCTTACCTTCAAGGTGTTCCTGAAGATTTCCATTGGAACATACTCCACATTAATGCTTTATTTTCCCCTTCTACTATTTCAGATTGTGTACCACACACGTATAGGTATCGTAAATGAATAACATGATTAGATTTCACAAGAGTTGGATAGCAACTTCTACAGTCAATGTCTGGTAAGTTACTCATAGTACTGACTATACCTTATAGGATGCACCAATGATGGTCAATAGTAACTTTTAGAGACCAAACATGTCGAAGTTGATCTTGATGGTTAGCACATCAAATTGTTATCTCAAATGTTACCGTCCATAAAAGATGCAGAAAATCTCCAACAAAAAGAAAATACATCACTCTTGTAGTAGTTATTATTACTCTAGTATTCTTCAATTGTTATCTCAAGTGTTGTATTCTTCAATTGCAGGCCCTCAAAATGTGGCAACTCAGTAGCAAATTCAGCCAAACGAGCTCCATCTGCAAAAATTTGTGAGGATCAAAAGAATATATTATCTCTCTTATGATGATAAACGTATGTACAACAACGGTTATTACAAGACTTCCAGCGCCCATAAACAGTCCAACTTATAAAGGTTATCACTAAAAAAACATAGTTTCAAAAGATCAGAATTTATCCTTGGAACAAATCTTTCAATAAACTGAAAGCATCATACGCATAACGAAAGCACTGCCCTATAACAGAATGAACAAGCTAAAGTGAATGCAAGCATGCTTTTAGTGCTTAGTCTATAACAGGCGGGTAAAGTTCCTCCTTGTTCCCATGTTGTTCATCATCCCCTTTTGAAGAAGAAACATCGTCTCGATGTAAAATCATGGTGATTGACTCAAGGGAACAGAGAGCAAACACACATCCTTCAAGCGAATTCAACAATTGACAGCTCCTTCAAACGAATTCAACAATTGATGTGCTGCAGCGAGCGATGGTTTATGATCTCCCTCGCCAAATTTTCATCAATCCGCAAACACATCAGGACACCCAAAAATTTGCCACGTTACTAAATTTGCAGCATGAGAATCCTGACGAGTTAAGAAAAACTCGACCGAGCGTCCCATGTTCGTAGTCCTACGCGAGGCGGCGTCTTCAAAACCCAAAGTGCCACCATTTTCTTTATGTCCTGGAGAAAGGCTTGTCATAAAATTTTGCCAAAAAATTATTAATCAGAAATAACATCACAGTATATCCATCCTCTTGCTAAAAACTATCTGAATCAAACAAAGATGTAATTTTTCAATATCAGTATACAAGAATGTTTACCTCTTGTGTGATGTTCTCCATCCGATTTGATTGCTGTAAGAGAAGGTAAATAAAATAAAACTATAAAAACGAGCAAATAAGCATCACAAAAGAAATCACATGCAAATGCATAGTACATAAAAAGGTGCATGTGTGCTGCCACAGGACAACTTGTTTCATGAATTGTTATTTTAAAGAACTATACTGTTTTTGCAGAAGATTAGCATATACTTCAGATACTATTTGAAAAAAATGTAAAAGGAATATAAAAGCACCTAAACATTTGTGTGGTTAGAATTCCAGAGCAAGAAATATACCATTACGTTCTTATGCTGCAAAGGAAATATGGAAAGATTTAAAAAGGGTAGTAAGGAAATAGTACAACACGGTCTTCTCCACTAAAACAAATGGCTATAATATCTTGTTCATTGTATTTATGAGAATAAGACATATTCACCACTTATTTGAAATCGGCTTCAAACTCCATGCGGTGTTTGATGTAAAATAGGTCACAAAGAAACAAAATTTTCATCTCACAATTTGATATGAAAAACTGGTTCATTTATTACGGCGACTGGAAAGAAAATGTATAAAAACTAACGAGTGAGAGCACTGTTTGTGAAAAGAAAACATATAGCACCTCTCAAAAATAGAATCTCTAATTGTGATTTATTTACAGTACAGTATTTTGTTTCGGGATAATAACAAAATCACAACCATAATAGATTAGTATGATATAATTTTTAACTTGATCACTCAAAATAATATGGTTAATTATCAGAAAATGATGGTGTATGTGCATGCCAGCTACAAAGGTAAGCAACTAATGCATGTCATATAATCTAATCTATAGTATTATAGTCAGAGATTGGGATGGGGATGAGGATGCGAGCCCACACATGCATTGCCGTCTGCACAGGCTTGTTTGCTGGCATCCATAGCTCCTGCTCGACCCTTCAACTGCAGCATCCCGGAGAGCACACCGAACGGCTGCTGGTGCCTGGCGGGAGAGCACGTGAGGGGCGCATCGACACACACACATCAGCAAGCAAGCACAGACGTGTGTATGTGTTAGGTGGGATGGAGAACGAAAATAAACCAGTGGAGGTGGGACGAAAATTAACCGTAGAACGGAGACTATCAAATGAGACATTAGGAGTAGAGATACTAACAATAAGACATACGGCTCGTCTACACGGACTGTAAATCTTACCCAATAGCTGTAGGATTATTGCTCCAAAAAACACAATGGCACACCCAACAAAAAAAACCTTGCATGGCCACTGCTGAACGTGGAGTCTACACCAAATTTGACACTACTTTCAGACTCGGTTTTAGTCTGCTACGTACTAAAAGATCATACCACGAAATTAAAGAGGAATCCAGTTATCAGAGTAGCATGATTTCCTTTCAACTTATTTACATGACTGATGGCAGCTGATCTGTAACACTTTAAAGTCAAACAATTTCAGTTAACCTATCTAGCTCGCAGCTTCCTAGCTAGTTAGCCTATCTAGCAACATACCAATTTATTTCAACATTTTTGTAGGGTAAATTTCTTGTAACCTATCCACACAAAATAGAGATGAACAATCCCAGTGATGGATCAAGACTAAAATTTCTTGCATAACAAAAGTGCAGTTAGAGACATGCGCCCAAGGAGACTTTCACCAGTGGTGCCGGCCGTGATGGAGTTAGCACTCGTGCTGGGCATAGCGTCATAGCCATCGTCTGCCAACCGGAAGCAGCAAACCTCCCAGTCCAGCATCCCTGTGCGGATGAGGACGACGACAACCCTGACGCTGCCGTAGTCGCCGCGGTGGCGCTGCACCAAGTACTGCTACCGCCCCTGCATTTGGTCGCAAACAATCGTTTAGAAACCGCAGATTCAGAAAGAAGGGGAGAAGAATTGCTCTCAATCTCACACCCATGAACAAACCAAGTCGCACAAGGAAGGAACTCACCAAGATCCGGCCAGCACGAGACCCGCCCGTGGCGGCGAGGTTGCCCCTGTACACGTCGCTGGCGTACGTCCCGTCATCCTCGTCGTCGGTCAGGAGCGCGCGGCTCCGCGGCCGCACGTGCTGCCCGTCGCCGTCCATCGGTGCCCGCGAGGATCGCTGAGTCGAAAAGAAGCAAGCGCCAAGGTAAACGACGTCGCCGCCGTGGAAGTCGGCCGCGAGAGGCGCGCCCAGTTGGTGTCCCGCCTCTCGCTGTCCGTTGCGCCACCAGTTGGTGTCCCGCATCTGCTGCCACTCGCCGACCCCTGCCATGGGAGAGGAGAACCTGGGGGCGCGTGAGTACAGGCTACGGGGAGAAGATGGGTTGGGGCATCGGCAGGGAGATAGCGTTACCTGGGTCGTCGCTCATCGCTGTCGCGGACGCGGCGCTCCTGCTCGTCTACCTCCCACTTTGATCTCCTCCTGGAACCGGTGAAGAAAAGAAGAGACAGAAAGGGCGCAGATCCACCGCTTCAATCAGATCCCTTCCATTCCCTTCCCTCCCTTGGGAGAGGGAGAGAAGGTGAGGGGGAGGAGGAGGCCGCCGGCGGTGTCGCCATGGCTGGGCAGGGCTCCTCCCGCCTGCCCGCGACGGGAGGTGGCGGGGGCGGCAGCGACGGGCGGCGGCGTTTGAGGGAGGGGATCGGCGGCGGCTGCGAGGGCGAAGGGTCTGGTGTGGCGTCGCTCGAGGGGAAAAGGCTTCGCTCCCTCGTTCGCAATGCACGGGAAACGTCTGGCTAATTCTTCGTAGGTTAACCGTCGTAGATTATTTTCAGGCGCGAGTTTTTTTCGATGAACCGGAGAGTTTAGCACTGGACATAATGGAAGCATACTGATTTTTATTTCCTGGTTCGACGGCGGAGGTGGGAACCGAGGGGACGCGGGAGGTGGGATCGAGGACGAAAAAAAACCGTCTTTGATGGGACTAAAAAAAACCTGGAAGCAAGACTACCAATTGCTCCCTTAGGAGTAGAGATGATGTTGTGCATCAGCTAATTGATGCTCTCTTATGATCAGTTTATTCTTTTAGTTTTCCATCTTTGAGATCTGAAAGTTTGTTGCGCGGCTTAGTTTTCTAGACTTTTTTCTACCAGAAAAATACACTATGGGTCATGGTGCCACGCGAGGATCATACCGCCACCACTTAATTCCTGGAGATTAGCGATGAGTCTGTATATACATAGTTAAGGTACTATCAAACTTCCGAGTCGCTCCCTCACATGTATTAAAGGCCGTATTCCCCCGCACAATCAATTACTAGCCCCACCTCTACCTACTGGAGTACTTCTCAGATCGCCCCATCTCTTGTTCATCTTCCTCTCTTCCTTCCTCTTTTCCCTTCCTGTTCATGTGATGCAACATGTCGCACAGCAGTTCCCTGGATGCAACGCTAGACAAGTTCTATGGTTTGTCTCAGGACCTGATCTCAATGCAGGAAAGCACTTCTACAAATGTGAACACCGGGGGTCATACGCTCGCTCATCCTGTCGATAAACACCAGGGTCTTTTGCTGACACAGAACCAAGCTTGTTCGAAAACATCTTCTGCTTGCGCTGTCGCTCACGTTGATCCACCTGCTCTGAACCACTGGATAGCGCCCAATATCCATCCAGCACAAGTCCGCTTAGGCCTTGTTCGGTTAAACCTCTCCTGGAGGGGATTGGAGAGGTTAAGAGGATGAAGCAACAAAGCTAGCTAGATTACCTACCTTATCCGCGCCGCGGCTCTATCTGCAGTCATGTTATGGGCGCGCCGAACAGCAAACGGTGGAATCCCTGCCACTCGTAAATATCAATAATTGCGTTCATTACCACTAGAGACAAACGGCTAGCTAGGGAGGGAGAGGAAGAGAGAGATGGTTCCGTATTCATCTGCAGTTATTGCTCTGATGACACCAGACGTATATCCCGTTTGTATTCGCTGAATTCACCTTTTATCTCTAACGTATTCAGTTAATGGCTATCATAAGTAGATCAATCTAAACGCATGCGTTGACGGCCTAATTTTTTCACTTTTTTTGGAGTTAGTTTTAGTTAAGCTTGTTCGGTGTGTATTTTTCCTTTGTTTCTCTCACTCCTCGAGCACTTGTATACTCTCCTTAATTTGATGAAAAAACAATGCTGTTGACTTTCATGAAAAAAGGAGTTTAGAAAGACAAATACAAAGTCTCTTCCCCCATTCGATGAACGCACTAAGCTAAGGTGACACATGGCTTAGTAGACCAATTGTGATGCATTATGTATTCCCTGTGTTTCATATTAGTTGTCACTGATTTAGTCTAAAGTTGTACTAAATCAGCGACGGCTAATATGGAACGAAGAGAGTATATTACTTTTCAGACGGTGCAATTGTTAGAGTACGTAATGAGTTTAATGGGCCTGAGCTAGCAGTATAGCCCGTTAGTCTTAGGGTTAATTAGAGACAAGGACCGCTTGCTTAGGGGTCAAGTAAGCCTTATTTGGGAGTCAAATAAACCTCTCTATATAAAAAGAGGAGATGTATCAATCTAATCAAGCAAGAATTAAGAAGGAAATTTCTTCCTCTCTTGCCCGGCCGTGGACAAAAAGGCCCCCGGCCGGCCCTCTCGCGCCCTCCTTCTAGCAGCACCATAAAAATTTGGTATCAGCTAGCTTCGGTTCGATCATGTCTTCACCGCTGCCCAACCCGTCTCTTCCGCTGCCGGTCACCTAGTCACCCCCGGCGACCACCGCGACCGTCGCCCCGCTCCTGCCCGCGCCGGGATCCTCCGTCCCGCCCGCCCCCGCCGTCCTCACCCCGGAGGAGGTGTCCGGGGCGCTGCGGGACCTAACCCAGGCGGTCCAGAAGATCCGCCTGTTCTTGGTCGGGTCCTACGGGCCGCACCCGGCTGCGCCGCCCATCGCCGCCACCGCACCGTCGTGGCTGCCGTGGCTGCCGCCGCACCAGGCGGCCTCCGCTGCGCTCGCCAGGCCGCTGCAGCTGCCATCCACCGCCACCACCGCCCCGCCCTGGCTGCAGTGGCAGCCGCCGCTCCTGGCGGCCTCCGCTGCGCCCGGCGCTCCGCCGCAGCAGCCGCTGCTGCTGCCCCAGGGCGTCCCCGCCGCGCTCACCGGACCGCTGCAACTGCCATCCACCGCCACCACCGCCCCGCCTTGGCTGCAGTGGCAGCCGCCACTCCTGGCGGCCTTCGCCGCGCCCGGCGCTCCGTTGCAGCAGCCACCGCCGGTCAGCTCCGATCCCGCATCGACCGCGCCAGCGGGAGTCCTGATCCACCAGATCAAGTTCCCGCCATCGCCATCACCGCTTCCCCAGGGCGTCCCCATCCAGCAGATCAAGTTCCCGCCGTCGCCGTCACCGCTTCCGGCTTGGATCACTACCCGCCACGTGTCGGCGACAGTGAGGCTGCAGGCTCCTGCGCGCGGCCTCCTAGCGCGTCGGCGTGTGCGGGAGATGCGTGGTCTGCAGCTGCCGCTCCTCCAAATTGCCCTTCGCTGCACAAAGGACCTCGATCTCGTCCACTGCGTCGGGTTCTTGGGCATGCGGTTTCCCCCACAGGCGGCGGGCATGCTGTTTTCCGGCGGGCAGTGACCTCAAAGTCTGCGACATCGGCGGTTGGGGGGGGGCACCCCTCCTTGTCATTCTCCATCGCAAGCCCTCCACTCTTCCCTGTGCGGTGCAGACCAACAGCCATCCCCGTCCGGCGGGGAGAAGGCAGGGTGTCACCAACAGGAACACACCGCGTAGCACCACTGCATTCCGCCGCCTGCCGCCGCGAGGGCGCCTCTACTGGTTGCTCTTGCGACCACTTCCAGGTGGCCATACACATGCACTCCTTTTGTCCAGGTGGTGTCCATGGGATCCAGGTGGTTGTACACGTGAACGTCCGACGTGCGGATGGTGTCCACTTTTTGTTAAAGGATCCAAAATAAAGCGTCCCAGTCCATTTCAGGTTGAGAGTAATAAAACAAGCCGAGATGTAAAAGGCTTGTTTTTAGGTGTTAGGTTTGTGTTGCGTCGAGTCATGGTTATAAGTTGGTTAATGGGCCTGGGCTGGCAGTATAGCCCGTTAGTCTTAGGGTTAATTAGAGATAAGGGTCGCTTGCTTAGGGGTCAAGTAAGCCTTGCTTGGGAGTCAAGTAAACCTCTCTATATAAAGAGAGGAGATGTATCAATCTAATCAAGCAAGAATTAAGAAGGAAATCCCTTCCCTCTTGCCCGGCCGTGGGCAAAAAGGCCCTCGGCGGCCCTCTCGCGCCCTCCTTCTAGCAGCGCCATAACAACAATACACTTAACAACTGACCTTTTCAATTTTATACAGTTATCTTCCTTTGGTTAAGTTGCTTACTGACAACTTGCCACAGCACAACTTACAGAGGACACCACTGCGGAAGGCAAACAATGATTGCCATCATTTGAGAGTGTTTGTATAAGTAGAAACAAAAATGGACGATGAATCTAGCAGATGCAATATCCCGGGGTGCACATTCCAGGATGAATGCAAGCTCTCATACCAATATCTAGAGAAAATCACAAACAACTTCTCTACTGAGCGAGAACTTGACGCAGGCGGTTTCGGTGTGGTATATAAGGTAAGATTAAAACATATGTTTTTCATCTTTTCAATATGTGTATGATCCAAAATCCTTATCCATATTAACAATAACAAGAGACTTTAAACAGGGATTGCTACCAAATGGAGAACTGATAGCTGTGAAGAAGATTAACCCATTAACGCCTGGTTCTGGGAAGCAATTTGAGAATGAGGTTCATCATCTTTTGAGCCTTAACCACCCCAATATAGTGCGATGTGTGGGGTATTGCTATGAAACACAACATTTACGTTTAAAGTACGAGGGAAAATACATATTTATTGAGGCAAGTGAGAGGTTGCTTTGTTTGGAATATATGCCTAAGGGGAGCCTTGATAACCATCTTGCAGGTACGCAGTTCATATGTGACTTATCTTGTTTCCCCCCAAAAAACTCTTTTTTCGAGACTGCTGTTCTGTGGTTTTCAACATAGTTGTTACTTAACTAGATGATATCTGCACGTTGCTGCGGGAATTGGTTGCAATGTATTTCTATGGGATACGGTTGTATGGAACATGAATATTTGGATTAATAATATGAGACTGAAATGGGAATACATATGTTTTATTGTATTTGGTTATTGTATAGATGTAAAAATATATTGAATACAGGTAACAATAACATAATAGAATGGAAAGCCTTTTCTCATGCATGTTGAGGTGACGTGTTTACATGTTGAGAGAAACAGGTTAGGGAGGATCACCTATTTAGTTATATAGGATTAAGATTACCTACTTGTTCACTTGCGCTCATTTTATAAAACCCCATGTTTGTGACTCATCAATTTAAAATAGTTGTTATTCGTTTATTAAGACAGCTAGGGTCCAGTTTAGCAAATCCTGCATCGCTGATTTAATACTACTACTACTACTACTACTACTACTACTACTACTACTACTACTAATCGAGGTTGAGTGATTGTAGTATGGCATTTATCTACATGAGTTAGCAGTTTGATTCCATTAACCAATGTTGAAACTTCTTTTGCCTTGTTGATCTGTGACTCTTGTGTGCATAAGTCGCTTGTAGAGCTATTTTCAATTGAGGCAGTTCTGTGAAATGATATAAAGATCAGTGAATATATGTTGGTTAAATGGAAGAGGACGATATAAAGTGGGACACTAGAACTTTGCAGTCCTTTCATATTATATCTTTTTTTCTTGCGAGTGCTTTCATATTATATCAGCACAAGTGCACAACAATATATATTTTCACATAACATTTATTTAATTTTGCTTCTTTTGGTTACAGATGAATCGTGTGGACTTGATTGGCACAAGCGCTACAATATAATTAGAGGGATTTGCTATGGCTTGCATTACCTTCATGAGGAGTGGCAAGTTAATACTCCTATTGTTCACTTGGACCTAAAGCCAGGGAACGTATTGCTTGGTGACGATATGCTACCAAAGATCGCGGATTTTGGTCTGTCAAGACTTTTCAGTGCACAACAAACTCGAGTTCACACTGAAAATTCTGATGGAACACGGTATGTTAAATGTCTCCATTGCATTTTTGTGATCAGCGACATGCCTTTCCTTTACATTTCTCTTGACGCTTGAAAGTCTTACCATCCATGCTGCGATGCAGTGGTTACATGGCACCAGAATACATAAATCACGGTGCAATCACAACTAAGTCAGACATATTCAGTTTGGGCGTGATAATCATACAGATAATAACAGGGTACAGGAAGTACCCTTCACCTTTTGATACAGAATTGTCGTACCATGACTTCGTTGAACTCGTAAGTAATTGTGCTCCAACATCCATGATGGAGATTATTTGTGATAGAGACGATGATATATTTTATTTTTGCGCAGTTTAATTTTATATCTCTGTTCCAATTTCACAGGTACTTGAGAAATGGAAAAAAAGGTTGGGAGCAGCAGCACTAGAAACAGACTACCAACAAATAAGAAGTTGCCTGGAAATGGCTCTAAGCTGCACGGAAACTGACCCAATGAAAAGGCCTGCAACAACAGAAATTATCGAGAAGCTTAGTAGATGGGGATGCACCAATTTCCATGTCAGTGGTGCTGAAAGATCACTAACACTTAGGGTATGCCCATTTTTTTTACGGGAATGCCTTGTTGCGCTTTATTGATGATTAAGCATCCGACAAAATATGACTAGGTGGATCACCGTCCCAACTTACAATGGTATTAGAATCAAAAGAAAATTTCGCTAAATTGTGCACCACGCAATTAGCATCCCTTAGGCAATGCTGGAACGAAATAGATGCAATTCTTGAGCAATCATGAAACACTCCATTAATATCGCTGAATAAGGACTCCAAATTCTGTCAGTCCCGTGCATGCCTGCGCAAGCTCCAAATTTCATCACTATC
This sequence comes from Triticum monococcum, assembly GCA_034509565.1. Classification (NCBI taxonomy): domain Eukaryota; kingdom Viridiplantae; phylum Streptophyta; class Magnoliopsida; order Poales; family Poaceae; genus Triticum; species Triticum monococcum. The sequence continues at coordinate 580,684,685 of CM067847.1, forward strand.
GTTAGGGTATGACCATTTAATGATAATGCATTGCAGAACATATTGTATTTGCTAGCTTGTCCTTTTCCTTTAGGGAAACTAACAAGGGTGCAAATGAAGTTTACATCTTTCGAAATGTCATAACGCGGTGACCTTTAACTCTACAACAGACAACCAATATAGTGTTGAGCATTCAAATATAATTCACTGCTGGAGGATGTCCTGATACCATTCCTAGCTAATTCTTGGAGCTCTTTTATGCAGATTACGGCTGACCCAAGAGAGTTTCTTCTGATCAGTCCCCGCGAGCTCCAGTTTTGTTTGGAGTTAAACAAACGGAGCCATTGCCTTGTACATCTAACTAACAATACAAAGGAGCATGTTGCGTTTTCTTTCCAGGTTACGAGCGTGATTAGGAAGTACAGCATTGAACCGGCTAGTGCCTTCCTCTGTCCATGGTCCAAATTTACTGTGTTTGTTACAGTGGAAGAACTGCATGAGTTACCATCGCACATGCAATGCCACGATGAATTCCTTGTAAAGACCATCGTAGTGCTGGGAAATAGACTCAAATCCAAGCACATTAACGATGATGGTTATAACATGTCAAGCAGTGTGGTGAAGTTGACGGTCGCTTATGTTCCACCAGCCAAACGATCATCCTCATTACATGTAGGGTCTGAGGAGATAAAGGCATCAGATCTGCGAGGATTAGAAAGCTTTTTGGTAAGTTCCTTCCAGCAGAAATCAGGGTGGTCAATGGAAGTGCAGGTCACTGCTACTTCGGGTAGTTTTGTGTTCCTCCTTCCTTGCTTATGGAAAGCTAACTCTGTCCAGTTACTTTGACCCTCACGGCATTCAGTCCCAACTCCTATTTTATCATGCTTAAACTTTGTGCCTCAGGACAAAGAAAGCGTAGACATATTGATTCGGTTCATATGTCAAAATCTTGGATTCTCGAATGGCAGGCCTATTGCAGCCTGTATTGTCTACAGGTGCCTTTTACACTGGAAATCATTCGAATCTGGAAACACTAATGTTTTCGATCGTATTATTGCGAGCATGTGTAAATATCACCTATGATTTAGCATTACAGTTTTCATTAAGTTGATTCTCTATACATTACTCACAAAAACCTGTGGGTCTACATCAATGTGATCCATGCTCAACCATTGGCGTGCTCTAAAAAAATCCCATGCTCAACCAATTAAATCTGGCACTTTTATACATGTGTATGGGATGGTTCTGTTAGATGTGTATAGTTCCTCTTCGGTATATCCCCATTGTATAAGGGGTTTCCTGCACTTTATCACACATGTATATGTAATGGCCTTTGGCCCTCAGTGAATACTAGTTGCTCATTATCCAACATGGCATCAGAGTGTGAATACTAGTTGCTCATTATCCAACAGGTTCCTGGTTTGGCTTCCTATGCATATAGTTCCAATGATTGTAATCTGCATTGTGGACCTAAATGATTCAAGTTTAACCAAATCCGGTAACTAATTCTCTTAAGGAAACCACCACGTGAAAAGGACCATATTTCCCTCTTAACTGAAGAGGTAACCTGTAATCTCAGCCATTAATCTACATCAAAAAATTTGGGGCGCACATGGTCTAACCTGTTCAAAATGTATGATTATTTCTGGAGATTTTTATAATATACATGACTTTCTCGTAGTGCTCGCACCCACAAATACAACACAAAATCCTCTCTGTAATTGCAGGAGTATCAACAGCAGTAGTAATAATAAAAAATGATTAATGGTTAAGGACAAAAGATGAAACCAAGATACGCATCTTCTTTGGATAGTTATATATTTGAATTTGTTTGCCTAGAACGATTTATTTATGAATCATCATATTGTTCTGCATAATAGACATTGAGAAAACAGAGTATTGATGTGGGAGTACAAAATTTAAATGCAGCAACAACATTTTTTATGGTATTTCATGTAGTTAAGTTCAACCTATTCCTTCCCACAGGCCCAGGGCAATGATATGTCAGCATACTGGCTCTCCAATTCATCAACATTACTCCTGCTTATGCAGCAAACATTCAAAACAGCTACAGAAGGTAGATTCACTCCTCGGAGAGGAATTCAAATATCTGAAATGCTTGATATAATATTCGGGGTAAAGCATCTTTCTTCTCTCCAGTTTTTACTTTTGGTACTCTAGATTTATGGTTTTAAATTTATTAATTCACTGTTTTTGAAAACATTAGAGAAATCGAGCTTTTGGTGGTATACACTTGATTAGAGGCAATCATGATCTTCAAAAAGTTGAAGCAAAAAATCCTGCTCCGATTTTCAAGGGACAGGTCAGAGGTTTCCTTGAGAAGGTTTATGGAATGATAAGAGATAATTTGGTGAAAGAGATATCTCCATTGCTTGGGTGTTGCATCGAGGCATGGCTAATGGACTATAATGCATTATGTTTTATAAACTACAAGACAAACATCGTGCTTTTGTTTTGCTGACACTTCTTTTTCAGGCACCAACAACATTATGTCAAGCACTGTTTGACCATTGGCAGAGCATTGTCAATCTATTAACAGACTACTTGCATGTTTTGAAAGCCAATCATGTATGCAACAAAACTACGAGTAATCATGTACTCCCTCTGACTCATATTAGTTGTCACAGATTTAGTACAAAGTTGTACTAAATCAGCGACAAAATATGGATTGTAGGGAGTATAATTTTTTAAGTAAGTGGATGCATTGACATGGCTTCTACTACAGGTCCCATCGTTCTTAATCAGCAAGATATTCACTCAAGTGTTTTCATCTATTGATGTCCAGTTATTCAATAAGTAAGATTTTAGCATTATTATACACTTTAAATTAAGATTCTTAACTAGTTGAAGATACTAATAATAATCTTACAATGCTCCTTATCCTGTAGACTGCTCCTATCTCAGTGCTGTTCGTTAACTGACGGAGAATATGTCAAAGCTGGATTAGCTAAGTTAGAACAGTGGTGCATTTATGAGACTGAACAGGTCTCTCTCTCCCCCCCCCCCCCCCCCCCCCAAGCTTCTTTAATTTGTAAGCTAATGATATGTGGTGCACAGTATGTAGGTTCTTCCTGGGAAGAATTGAAGCACATTAGAAAGGCTGCTTTATTCCTTGTAAGTGTTCTATATTGACGGGGCGTTTGTTTTGCAAGTTGCTGAGTGGATAACCTAACGAATTGACTTACTAGAGTATGCGTGAAAAAGAGAAGAAAACATTGGAAGAAATCACCTGCCATTTCTGCCCTGTAAGTGGTGTTTGAATCTGTTAAGTACAGTTACTCATTATCACGTCTGTTGGGTACATGTAACTCCTGTTGTAAACTTTCAGGTGCTTAGCATACCACAGGTATACCGAATCAGTAAGCTTTACCGGGGTGATAGATATGGCACCCATGATGCTTCACCCCTTACTGGAGTAAGCTCCTTTTAATCACCATTGTCGGTGAGATTTAAGCTGTGGTGAAAGCATCAAATGCGTTCCATTTGGAGTAGCAAAAGTTCAATTTCCAGTCACGGCGTCCATATTTATTTATTTATGATATGACTGTGGTTGTTGATGAAGAAAAGCATGATTGTAGGTGCTCTCGAGCATGGAAAGTGTAATGACATTTGATGAGAGGTATAATGTACGCGACCATTATATGAGGTTGGAATTCCAGCCAGAACAAGATTCTGTGCTATTGCATGATGACTCACCAAGGTTATTGCTCACCCTGAGTCAAGTTAAATCAATGATAACTGCATTTTTCGCAAAAATCTGATCTCCCATGGCACTTGTAACTACAGCATTCCATTCTCGGTGGACGACGTCCTGGAGTCGATGAAGGAATTCAAGTTAACAGATGTTGATATGCCACTTCTGATCCGGGAGAATCCTCGCTTCAACTTCCTTTGGCAGAGAACAGAATAGCAGCCCATGACTACAGCTTCAGTTGCGGCAGCACTGTTGTTGTCAATGGTTCGTTGTTTGTTTTACTTCCCTTGCATTGTGTTGCTGGATTCCTTGAAACCAAGTGCTCGATGCAGAACACTGTATGATTTATTGATTCTGGGAGAAAGGAAAATATAGCAAATAGGAGTATCGGAACTCCTGCGCTATGTAGGAATGCATGTACAAGAAGCTCATTCCGAGAAACAAAGGAGATTTTTTTGAACCCCAAACTGTAGAACAATCGTTCTACTGTAATTTTCATTAATTAACGTATATTTACAGTAAGGTCAAAATAGAAAAAAAAACAATCATCCAATACCAGCTTTAGGTATCATTCTACCTATTGAAAATTAAAGGTGTTGTTCAACCCAATGCTTGATCTTGTCAGTCCTGGAAGGTTTAGCTTTGATTTGTGCCGCCCATAGTCCTTTTAGATAGTGAACCCAACTTAATAGGTGTGGAGTTGCAGACCTGAAAATTTTGTCGTTCCTGATCGACCAAATGCTCCAGCAAGCCAAGACAAGAATATCTAGTGCCAATTTCTTCCGGAAATCAAGAAAGGCAAGCTGAATTTCGTCATAGGGGGATATACCCCTGTTCTTAGATGGAAGAATGTGTCCCCAGCAGTGTAGAGCAAATGTGCAAATGTGCAATCCCAAAACAGATGCATTGCAGTTTCCTCAGTGTTTTCTGAACATAGGGCACAGTTATAGTTCTTCAGGTACATGTTCTTACGGTTCAGAAGTTTTCTGGTATTGACACGATCATGCAGTGGTAGCTAGAATAATATCTAATGTCTGAGTTTACAGGGGGTACCCCAGAGCAGCTTGAGGATGTTGTGAGCAGAGCTAGCACCAATCAAAAGGCTGTACATTTTCATGGAGGAGTGGTGTTTGGCTGCCCAACGCTAAGTCTATTGGTCTTGCATATTTGGCAGAGGTCTGTCAATAAGGCTAGATTGGAGGATGGTGAACCGGTGAAATGCTTCTTGTGATAGTGGTCTGTGAAATAGGTGTTCAATCTGTGGTAAGGCATGTACCCTTTTGTGATAGCCTGGCTTATTAGGGATGACAGACTACTCATATCAATAAGGAATTCCTTCTTTTCCGGAAGCCCATTTGGACAAAACTCCAAAGTTAAGCGTGCTTAGCTTGGAGTAGTTTCAGGATGAGTGACCGACCGGGAAGTTAGTCCCGGGTGCGCACGAGTGAGGACAAAGTGCGCATGAAAGACTAGTATTGATCTGTGGGGCCAGTCTAGATCCTGCCAGGAGTAACAACCATCGGCGGGTGTGTCCGGGGCATTACAAGTTGGTATCAGAGCCGACCCTCGCGGTTACACGGATGTTTGCGGACAAGACAGGTGCCGCGGTCATGTTGTTCATGACGTTTGTGACCCGTCGTGGCACACGGCATGGCACATGTACCGGACTGGATGCACAGACGTATGTGCCAAGAGGGAACATTCCTGTGGCCCGACGAGGACGTTGGTTCCTCTGAGTGGGGTATGTGATAGCCTAGCTTATTAGGGATGACAGACTATTCATATCAATAAGGAATTCTTTCTTTTCCGGAAGCCCATTCGGACAGAACTCCAAAGTTAAGCGTGCTCAGCTTAGAGTAAGTTAAGCGTGCTCAGCTTGGAGTAGTTTCAGGATGGGTGACTGACCGAGAAGTTAGTCCCAGGTGCGCATGAGTGAGAACAAAGTGCGCAGGAAAGACTAGTATTAATCTGTGAGGCCAGTCTAGATCCCGCTAGGAGTAACGACCACCGGCGGGTGTGTCCGGGGCGTTACACCTTTGCAGGGAAATTTCCTTGTTATTTGTGAAAGAGTAGAGCTCAATTTCTGGATAAGTGGTAGATCCATCCATTTATCTGTCCAAAATAGGGCAGTGTCCCCTTTACATATGGCAAATTGCTTGAATGTGGGCAGAAGTCTAAGAATAGATCTCCACCAAAATGACCCAACCATTTTATCCCCGGGCAAAGAGTTAGAGTAATGTGATTCCCAAATGATATTAACCCAGGGGATGTCCTCCTTATTGAGAAACTTGTGAAGATATTTCATCAATAGTTCCTGATTGTAGGTTGTAATATCTAGGATACACAGACCACCATGTGATTTGGGCAAGCATGCTTTCTCCCAGGCAATCAATGCAGTTCCTTTTTCCTATGTACCATACTTTCTCCAGAAATAGTGTTTGAGGTAGATGTTGAGTTGCTTAACTACTATCACAGGGATCATAAGGAGCACATAATGAAGATTGGCATGCTGGAGAAAACTGATTTGATGAGTATGAGTTTATCACCTATAGATAGGAGAGTGGAGCAACCCAATAGTCTATTCTCAATTCTTTTCATCATGGGTACAAAGTCTTCAATTCTTCGTTTGCTGGGTCTCAGGGGAAGACTCAGGTACGTATGTGGCAGAGTACCAACTTGGCAGCCAAATAGTAGGAACAACTCATGTATCTTGGGTTCTGAAGTGTTGATAGGAATCATGGTTGACTTGGCATAATTAACTTTTAATCCAGTATATGCAACATAATGGAGCAACCGATTCTTAATGTGACTCAATCGTGGGGCATCAACATTGACCACCAAAATAGTGTCATCAACATATTGCATGATAGGAAAATTAGGGCATGAGTGGTGGAGCAGGGGAGTTTCGACCAGGGAATTAAGCATGGCTTCATTGAGCACAGATTGCAAAAGATCAACAACAAGAACACATATCAAAGGGGATAGAGGATCTCCTTGTCGCACACTTCTTTACATAGAAATTGTTTGCCTGGACACTATTGAGAAGAACAGAGGAATAGCCAGTACCACATATCATCTTAATCCATTGCATCCATTTATTCCCAAAACCTTTGGCTTGCAAGATTTCAATGAGGGTGTCATGGTTCACCATGTCAAATGCTTTTTTAAAATCCAGTTTAGGTAGGATGATCTCTTTCTTTGTCTGATGACACTGATGTATATATTCATATGACTAAGCAAAGCAGTCTTGTAAGGAAGCCATATTGATTTTTGTGTGCAAGTTTGAGGATGACATTTTGGAGTCTATTGACCAGGAGCTTAGTGTTGATCTTCAGGGTGCAATTAAGGAGTGAAATAGGTGTGAAATCTCCAGGGGAAACAATATCTTTCTTGGGTATAAGTGCTATGAAGGAATAGTTGATGCTCTGAATATTGATTGATCCATTCTAGAAATCCCCAGTTAGTCTGTAAAAGTCTGGAGCCACAATATCCCAGCATGCTTTCAAAAAAGCAGCATTAAATCCACCAGGGCCAGGGGATTTATCAGCGGGCATGTTTTTGACCACATCATCAATTTCTGACTTAGTGAAAGGTGTTTCCAGATCTAGAAGATCATCATGGTGCTGCAGGAGGTTATGCAAGATCAATGGATTATGGGTAGGAGTGGTAGATCCCAATCTGTCCTTGAAAGCTCTAAAAAGGATAGCAGCTTTAGAATGATGATCATGGTGTTCAAAACCCAATTCATCTTTGAGCATAACAATTTGATTCTGTCTGAACTTGATAGTGGTTTTAGCCTGGAAATATTTGGTATTTGCTTCTCCCATTTTAATCACTCTGATTGTTGCTCTTTGTTTCCAGTAAATTCTCTGTTTTTTTACTATGAATCTGTGAGGCAAAAGCCCCATGGCGCTTTATTAAAACTCAAAACACAAAACAAAAGTCCAGGACAGAAAAGAGAAAACAAAAGCTTCCTAAACTAAGGAACAACGCTATCTACCTAAGAAGAGAATATATAGCTTACCTATATACTCCCTCCGTCCAGAAATACTTGTCATCAAAATGGATAAAAGGGTTTATCCATTTTGATGACAAGTATTTTCGGACGGAGGGAGTACAACTTAATCTAAAATACAAGAGTACAACATAGAGTACAATTAAGGCAGAGAAGCAATCCAGGCTGAAAGCTTTGGCTTGATTGAGTCCTTGAAATGTGAGAGCAAAGTAATGTCATGAATGAACTTGGTCCTCCAGGCAGTAAACGTTGGCCTTTCATTTATGAAAATCTTGCCATTCCTAATGGACCATATGTTCCATTTAGCAGTAAATGCCACTTCTAGGAAGAAAGGATGGCCAAAACTAGCCTTGGCATCATAATGAATTCCCTGAGGATCCATGACTCCCAATGACCTGTAGATAATTCCAGACTCTACAGCTGAAATTGCACTGAAAAAAGATGACTACTATCTTCGAGAACATGTGTGGGGCATAGCACACAAAAATTATCTTCATCCAAGGATCTCCGATGCCTCTATGTATACAACGATGAGAGATAATTTGAAGAGACGGGTATCGACATTTCTTGATATGTGTACCCAGGTATGTATAAATTATACTCTCTCCGTCCCGAATTGCTTCTCGCAGAAATGGATAAAAATGGATGTATCTAAAACTAAAAATATGTCTAGATACACACATTCCTGCGACAAGTAATTCTGGACGGAGGGAATACTAGATTTCTTTTGACTTACTCCCTCCATTCACTATTATAAGATGTTTTAAATATTTCAATATGGACTATATATGGACTGAAATGAGTGAACAAATACACTAAAACGTGTCTATACATCGGATTTGGAAAAAAGTTAGAACATGTAATAATTCGGAACGGGGGGAGTAGAAGGTAAGCCTTGAGGTTCAGCTTACTTACACTTTTCTTTGCAGGCACCAAGAACATTTCGTGCAAGTCTGATTAGTGGAGCTTCTGTAGCAACCGTCTTGGCTCAGCAAGCTCTGATCAGCCATTGGCAGAGTATTGTGAAAATATTAACAAAATACCTGAATGTTTTGAAATCCAATTATGTATGTTATCTAAGTATGAATGAGTTCTTGCATACCCTTTCAAGTAATGATGATACACATTGACATGTGATCTATTGATATTGTACAGGTTCCTTCATTCTTAATCTGCAAAATCTTTTCTTATATTAATGTCAAGTTGTTCCATAGGTAAGATTTACTCCCTCTCGAGCTCTGTACTCCATTGTACCATTTCGCTTAAGGCTTCTAAGATACTCTGTAACTTGTAGTCTGCTTCTCCGACGAGAGTGCTGTTCATTTAGCAGTGGAGAACATGTCAAGGCTGGATTAGCAGAGTTAGAACAGTGGAGCATCGACCCGACTGAAGAGGTATGGATGATTTTTTTCCAGACATTTTTAACCTTTAAGCTAATGATATGGTACACATAGTATGCAGGCTGTTCCTGGGAAGAACTGAAGCACATTAGGCAGGCTGTTGCATTCCTTGTAAGTGTCTGTACTGACTGAGTGTATGGCTGCTTCATTTGTAATGTTATTGGTAAAAACTGGATCTAACGAATTTTATCCTTAGGTTACTTCCCAAAAGCAATCGAAACAATGGAAGAGATCACCAAAGATTTGTGCCCTGTAAGTGGTAGCTGAACTCAGTTAAGTTTAGTCACTCATCGACGCCCATTTGACAACTTAGGCCCTGTTTGGATCACCGTTTCTCTTTCAAATACACTTGTAAAAAATACACACCTCACCCCGTCGTTTCACTTTCGGCTGGAGTTTGCACAGCGACCGGTAAGTTACACTTGTAAATTATACACCTCCGTGTTATAATACATCCATTCCAAGCACGGCCTTATCATTCGTTTTACAAACTTTCAGGCCCTTAGCATAGTACAGATATAACGTATCAGTACGATGTATATTGGGATGACGAATTTGACACAAAAAAGTTTCGTCAGAGGTAGCCTGTTCTACTTAGTAAATTGTCAGTCTGTTCAAGTTTCACATATTTCTGACAAAAGAAAACAAACTGCAGGTCATCTCAAGTATAAAAACTATGATGACTGAAGATTCGTATAATGGAATGGACAGTTCTTTCTTATTGGATGATGACGGAAGGTTTATTTCCCTCTCCCATGTTCAACAAGTCGCTCTGTTTCCTTAAAGCCTGCTCACAAATGTTAATTGTTCACGGCACGTCTCATTGCAGCATCCCATTTTCGTCGGATGACATCCTGAAGTGTGCGCCGGAATTTGAGGCACCAGATTTTGATATGCCGCCTTTTGTCCGGGTGCATCCTTGCTTCAACTTCCTACACAAAACAAAGGACAAACTGGACGGCCCGGCCCTCCAAAGTTAAAAATGCCTCTTGTTCTCTTCCAAATATAATGTGTCCAAGGAAATCGCCGTTCATACATCATTGTCTTGTGAACTGCAAAGATCATAGTTGGAATAAGTTGCAGTGACAATTGTGTTGTTGGCGTGTTATTTGTTTCATTCAATGCACGCCCTGTTCTCCCAATCGAGAATGTTTGTAACCAAGACAAAATTATATTTCATCTGCCTAGGGTAAAATATATCTTGCTACAATACAATGCAGCTAGCTGATACTGTTCCCATGAAAAATGCCACGAGCCCAGGAATCGATGCTGTTCACAAGAGCTTGGCCAAACACATTTGATTTGGAAACTGAATATTTGTTTTAGACACAGATCGTCTTAATTTATGTCTGTCGTGTGCGAGAGCGGAAACGTCTTACCCTGTCATGGGCGACGTGTTGCATGTTATATGGAGGTGTGCGAGACCTGATACGCGTACAATCTGTTGGAGATACAACTTGGAGAAGAAGGAAGATACATGAGATAAGGCAGCCGGTTATAACTTGGAGAGGAAGGAAGATACATGAGATAAGGCAACCGAATATGAGATACATACGTGCGCCTATCTACCTCTATCTATCTCCTAACTGTAAGAGAATATATCTCCAATATGACCAGATACATTGTATGTTTAACACCCTCCCTTAATCATAACTTGGTCAAGTTGAGATTATGCTTAAAATCTTCAAAACTCCTCACAGGTAATGCCTTTGTAAACCCATCTGCAACTTGATCTCTGGAGTGTATAAACCGGATATCAAGTTTCTTCTGAGCAACTCTTTCTCTAACAAAATGGAAATCAATTTCTATATGCTTTGTTCTGGCATGAAAGACTGGATTTGCAGAGAGGTAGGTGGCACCAAGATTATCACACCACAGGCATGGGACTTGTGTAGTTTTCACACCAAGCTCCTTCAACATGAATTGAACCCATATGATCTCTGCTGTAGCATTTGCTAATGCTTTATATTCTGCCTCTGTACTTGACCTAGAGACAGTAGCCTGTTTTCGTGCACACCATGATATCAAGTTGGGTCCAAAAAAACACTGCGAACCCACCAGTTGACCTCCTGTCATCCAAGCATCCTGCCCAGTCAGAGTCAGAGAAGGCACTGACAAGAGTAGAGGGTGACTTGCTAAAATTTAGACCAATACTCAAAGTGTTCTTGACATATCTGACTATACGCTTTGCAGCTGTCAAGTGAACAGTAGTAGGTGCATGCAGAAACTGGCATACTTTATTAACAGCAAATGAGATGTCAGGCCTGGTGTGAGTGAGATACTGCAATGCTCCTACTAAACTTCTATATTTCGTGCTGCCCTCTTGATCCAAGAGTGTCCCTTCTGTAAGAGATAATTTTTCTGAACTGGATAAAGGAGTGGGTGAGGGCTTACAACCTTGCAGACCAGCCTTTTTAACCAGATCAGTTGCATACTTTTCCCGAGAGAGATGAAGCCCACCCTTGTGTCTCTTCACCTCAATTCCAAGGAAGAAATGCAGGTTTCCAAGATCTTTCAAAGCAAAGTCTGCACTCAAGTCCTTTAACAATCCTGTGATTGCTTCATCAGATGAGCTCGTCACAATAATATCATCAACATATATGAGAACAAACATGCATGTGTTGAACTTATTGTAAATAAACAATGATGTGTCAGACTTAGATGGAATAAAGCCAAGTGCCTGCATTTTATGACAGAGACGAGAATACCACGCTCTTGGGGCTTGCTTTAGTCCATATAGAGCTTTGTCAAGCTTGCAAACATAGGAGGGAGCACTTTTGCTTTCAAACCCAGGAGGTTGTTTCATGTACACTTCCTCTTCCAGAACACCATGAAGGAACACGTTCTGAACATCTAATTGCCTCAGACTCCATCCTCTAGACACGGCAATAGAAAGAACAAGGCGGATGGTAGCAGCTTTAACAACTGGACTAAAAGTGTCCTCGTAGTCTATACCATACCATTGCTTGAAGCCTTTTACAACGAGTCTGGCCTTATAATGATCAATGGTTCCATCAGATTTTCTTTTAATCCTGAACACCCACTTGCAATCAATAAGATTTTTACCGTGTTGTGGAGGAACCAAGTGCCACGTCTTGTTTTTCTCTAGAGCTTTATACTCTTCACACATTGCCTTTTTCCACTCTTCATTGCCGAGAGCTTCTTCAAGGGTGCTGGGCTTGATGAAGCCATGTACCTAGGGTAGGGGCATGGACCCGTCCTAAGAGCCCTTCCCAAGGACATCCATAGAAGAAGTCACCTTTCAATCGACTTGAAGATACCCACTTGACGGGTTCAAGACACTCGACCAGGAAGCTATCACTCGATCGAGAAGCCAACCACTCGACTGCCAGGAGATCTAAAGTCACTCCGCAGGCAAACGGTCGGTCATTAAGTAGCCTTTATGGTCATTGTAGCACTTTATTAGAGGCGTTACCAGTAACGCCCAACCTTAATGTACCTTAAACCCTGCATTACTGAGGGCAGGAGAGGGCCAGCGAACTCTATATAAGCCACCCCCTCCTCAGTATCAAGGGTTCGCACCCCTGTCATTCTCACACATATAATCTAGTCGACCGCCTCCGGGCACTGAGACGTAGGGCTTTTACTTCCTCTGAGAAGGGCCTGAACTCTTACATCTTTGTGTGCTTACAACTCCTGCATAGCTAAGATCTAGCCTTTCCATACTTACCCCCCTACATCACTGTCAGACTTAGAACCACGACAGTTGGCGCCCACCGTGGGGCCGGAATCTTAGCGCTTGAATTGTAGGAGTTGCAATTTTTCCGATCTCCTTGATCATGGCTTCATGCGGAGTTTTGGTGGAGGGCCGCGAGATCCGTCTCAGCGCGCTAACGTTCATCGCCGATGACTCCGCCTGGCTTCAAGGGGCTCCGCTCGACATTGACGCGCTCCCCGTCCGCGGGGCGACGCACTTTCGTGCATGTGTTCGCGGCGTCCTACTGCGGCAGCCGTTGACCCAGTATCAGTCGGCTCCCGTGTCACCTCCCCGCCTCGTCTCTCACCGGCGCAAGCGCTCTGGTCGATCGAGACTTCAGAGGTGGGTGAGGCATGCGGTGGCTCGCCAATCGGCCACCCCACAAGTCGCGGCAATCGAGCCCGACGAATCTCTCTACGGCCTATTCGACCTGTCGACTGGCTCCGCAGAGACCGCATCCGAGTGCGACAGCAGTGATCCTGCGGCGGAGGTCCTGGCAATTGATGGGACACGCAGCCCTCCCGGTTTTACTCGTACCGACGGAGGGGCAGGTGGCGGCGACCCGTCGCATCCCCACGAAGAATATCTCCCTGAGCCTCCCACGTCGCTGCAGCGAGAGGAGCTTCGCCGCCAGAACATGGATGCACTCCACACTCCTATCGTTGGAGAAACCCCCGAGGCCCGAGCCTTGGAGGACGCGTGCTTGGCTAACTTGGCCGAGCGCACTCGACTGGAGAATCTCCAGCGAGCACTCGACGAGCAAGCGCGTCGGCGGGCTCCCGAGTCCAGTCGACGTCAGCTCTTCTCGCCTACGCAGGTATATCGAACTCCCGTTCAGAATTTGGCAGCCGCGGCCCGAATAGCAGAATCAATTCAGCCCTCCTAGTCAGGAGCTGGCAGAGGCTTGTTGCAAATCAGAGCGTTGCTCCGGGCAGCGGGAAACCAGAATTCCGCTGTCTCTCAGTCGCGGAATAGGATCCATAGTCGATCCGTTGCAGCGGATACAGTGCAGTCGGCTCACAGCCCAAGATCGCCCCCGAGGCATGAGGGACGTGGAGACCGACCAGATCAGTACAGAAGAAACAAGCAGTATGATCATCGATTCGATCGTGATGATCGACGTCGAGTGCCAACCCCTCCTCCGAGGAGTGGGTCGTATGCGCCTCGACAGCAGGATGATAGACACCCTCATAGTGTTGGGCGGAGGATCCCAGTCGACCCCAGGGAACTAGGCTTTGACGCGAGATCCATCCTCGTTCAAGGTTTGGTCGACAGGAACAGGGCTCACAGAGAAGGACATGATAGAGATGCTCCTACCAGTAGCAGGGTACATGTTTCAGGGCCAGAATGTTTCAGTCAGGCCATTAGGGCCGCAATGATTCCTCCCAACTTCCGGTTGGCGACTGGAGTCAGCAAGTTCATCGGCGAGTCTAAGCCTGACACTTGGCTCGAAGACTACCGAGTGGCTGTCCAGATTGGCGGCGGCAATGATGAGGTGGCTATGAAGCATTTGCCTCTCCTGTTAGAGGGCTCAGCCAGAGCATGGCTGAATCAGTTAGCACCCAGCAGCATCTACACTTGGGAGGATCTCTCTCGAGTGTTTGTCACGACCTTTGAAGGAACATGCAAGCGACCGGCAGGCCTTACAGAATTGCGGTCTTGCATGCAGAAACCGAGTGAAACTCTGAGGGATTACATCCAGAGGTGGATCACTTTGCATCACACAGTTGAGAATGTACCAGATCACCAACCAGTTTGTGCCTCTAAAGAAGGCGTCAAGAACAGAGAGTTGAACCTGAAGTTCGGTCGGACCGGAGAAATGTCTCTGAATCGGATGATGGAAATTGCCACCAAATACGCTAACGGAGAAGATGAAGATCGACTCCGGAGTGGCAAGCAGAAAGCAGTCGCCCAGGAAACCGGAGGCAATTCCAGTCGGAAGCAGAAGCGGAAGGCCGAGCCAGCCGCTCCTGGGGAGGCCCTGGCCGTAACCCAGGGGAAATTCAAGGGAAAACCCAAGGGGCCCTGGAACCCCAAGAAAGTAAAAGATCAAGACGAAAATGATGTTTTGGATCTGCCGTGTCACATTCACACCAAGAAAGACGAGGAGGGTAAACTCATTTACCCAAAGCATACCACTCGACAGTGTCGGCTCCTGATCCAGCAGTTCCAGGGCAAGCAGTCCAAAGACAAGGAAAAAGAGTTGGACAAGGTTGAGGATAAGGAAGATAGTGACGACGGGTACCCCCAAGTCAATTCCACCTTGATGATTTTTGCTGATGTCGAAAGCAAAAGTCGACTGAAAGTCATTAACCGCGAAGTGAATATGGTTGCCCCGGCAACACCCAGCTACCTGAAGTGGTCTCAGACTACCATCATGTTCGACCAGTCCGATCACTCTGCGCACATTGCCACCCCTCGGAGGCAAGCTCTGGTGGTCGATCCAGTTGTCGAAGGCACTCGACTGACCAAAGTCCTGATGGATGGTGGCAGCGGCCTGAACATACTGTATGCAAAAACGTTGAAAGGGATGGGCATTCCGATGTCCAGGCTCAGCGCCAGCAACATGAGTTTCCATGGAGTCATTCCTGGAAAGAAAGCCGAGTCACTCGGCCAGATTGCTCTTGATGTGGTTTTCGGTGATTCAAAGAATTACCGCAAGGAAAAGTTGACATTTGAGGTTGTGGACTTCCAAAGTGCTTATCACGCTATTCTGGGCCGACCAGCTTATGCACGCTTCATGGCTCGACCGTGCTATGTGTATCTCAAGTTGAAGATGCCCGGTCCCAGAGGTGTGATCACCGTTACAGGCAATCGGAAGAAAGCAGAGGAGTGTTTTCAGAAAGGATCAAAGATCGCTGATGCTCAGATGTTAGTGGTCGAGCTGCAAGAGTACCAGAAGACTGCTGATCCGAGTGAATTGCTGCGAGCCAAGAAGCCAGCTTCAGAATCAGCTTTTCAGTCGTCCGGTGAAACTAAGCCAGTTCACATTCACTTGACCGACCCCAATGCTGCTCCGACTCACATCTCAATGACGCTCGACTCCAAATAGGAAGAAGCGCTCATCCAGTTCCTCCGTGAGAACTGGGACATCTTCGCATGGAAGCCTTCTGACATGCCTGGAGTTCCCAGGGGGCTGGCTGAGCACCGTCTACGAGTCGACCCGAAGTTCAAGCCTGTGAAAGAACATCTTCGACGGTCCGCCGTCCAGAAGAGGAAAGCTATTGGCGAGGAGGTGGCTCGGCTCTTAGCAGCGGAGTTCATCCGAGAGATTTACCACTCCGAGTGGCTCGCCAATGTTGTCATGGTCCCCAAGAAGGACAAGTCACTTCGCATGTGCATTGACTTTAAACATATCAATCGGGCCTGCCCGAAAGATCATTTCCCTCTCCCCCGCATCGACCAGATAGTCGACTCGACCGCGGGGTGTGAGCGTTTGTCTTTTCTAGACGCTTATTCAGGGTACCATCAGGTCCGTCTGTATGGACCCGACGAGATCAAAACGGCTTTCATCACCCCATTCGGGTGCTTCTGTTATGTCACCATGCCCTTCAGCCTCAAGAATGCTGGAGCCACGTTCATGAGGATGATTCAGAAATGTTTGCTCACTCAGATCACTCGGAATGTGGAAGCGTACATGGATGATATTGTGGTTAAGTCACGAAAAGGTTCCAACCTGCTAACTGACCTTGCCGAAACCTTTGCTAACCTCAGGAGATATGATATCAAGCTCAATCCATCAAAGTGCACATTCAGAGTTCCAGGTGGAAAGTTACTTGTTTTTCTCGTTTCCGAACGAGGAATCGACGCCAATCCCGAGAAAGTTGGCACCATACTCCGGATGAAGCGCCCCGTGCGTGTGCACGATGTCCAGAAGCTTGCAGGTTGCTTGGCTGCTCTAAGTCGATTCATTTCTCATCTTGGTGAAAAGGCGTTGCCTCTTTACCGTCTGATGAAGAAGTCTGACAAGTTCGAGTGGACTCTAGAAGCTGATGCAGCGTTTGCAGAACTCAAAGCTCTGCTCTCCACCCAGCCGGTGCTTGCTGCCCCAATCAGTAAAGAGCCTCTGCTGCTTTACATTGTGGCCACGGGGCAAGTTGTCAGTACAGTACTTACGGTCGACCGGGAAGAAGAAGGAAAGGCCTTTAGAGTTCAGCGCCCAATATATTATGTGTCTGAAGTTTTGACTCCTTCGAAGCAAAGATATCCCCATTACCAGAAGCTTGTATATGGGATTTACATGACCACGAAGAAGGTTGCATACTACTTCTCTGACCATTCCATTATAGTCGTCAGCGACGCTCCACTGTCAGAGATTTTGCACAACAGAGATGCAACTGGTCGAGTGGCGAAGTGGGCGATTGAACTCCTTCCCCTAGATATCAAGTTTGAAGCAAAGAAGGCTATCAAGTCCCAAGCAATTGCAGATTTCATCGCCGAGTGGATTGAACAGTAGCTTCCGACTCAAGTTCACTCGGAGCATTGGACCACGTTCTTCGATGGATCTAAGATGCTGAATGGTTCCGGTGCTGGGGTAGTATTGGTCTCCTCCCGAGGAGATAAGCTCAGATATGTTCTCCAGATTCACTTCGATTCCTCCAATAATGAAGCAGAATATGAAGCACTCTTGTTTGGGTTGCGCATGGCCATTTCACTCGGTGTCCGGTGCCTCATGGTCTATGGCGACTCAGATTTGGTGGTTAATCAGGTGATGAAGGAGTGGGACGTCAGAAGCCCAGCTATGACTGGTTACTGCAACACAGTAAGAAAGCTAGAAAAGAAATTCGAGGGGTTAGAGCTTCATCACATCCCCCGACTGAAAAATCAAGCAGCTGATGACTTGGCAAAGATAGGCTCTAAGAGAGAAGCCATTCCCAGCAATGTGTTTTTGGAGCACATCCGCTCGCCGTCAGTCCAGGAGGATCCTTTTACAGAAGAAGCCCCGCAACCGAAAAGTGCCACAGATCCGACTGAAGTCGAAATTCCTGCTGTGGTCGACCTAGTCATGGAGGTCTTGGCAATCACTCCCGACTGGACGATACCATACATCGCGTATATTTTGAGGAAAGAACTTCCAGAGGACGAAGAAGGGGCTCGACAGATCGTCCGTCGATCTAAAGCTTTCACAGTCATAAAAGGACAGTTGTATAGAGAAAGCGCAACTGGAATCGGTCAGAAGTGCATAACGCCAGAAGAAGGTTAGATAATCCTTGATGATATCCACTCAGGGACCTGTGGTCACCATGCGTCCTCTCGGACCATTGTGGCCAAAGCATACCGAGCGGGTTTTTACTGGCCCAGGGCAAACGAAATGGCGAAAGAGATAGTCAACAAGTGTGAAGGCTGCCAGTTCTACTCCAACATGTCGCACAAGCCAGCATCAGCTCTGAAGACCACTCCACTCATCTGGCCCTTCGCTGTTTGGGGACTGGACATGGTTGGTCCACTGAGAACAGGCAGGAGCGGATTCACACATGTGCTTGTGGCAGTCGACAAGTTCACCAAATGGATTGAAGCCAAGCCTATCAAAAATCTTGATGCTAGCATTGCTATCAGTTTCATCAGAGAGTTGATATTCAAATATGGAGTCCCGCATAGCATCATCACTGACAATGGGTCAAACTTCGATTCAGACAAGTTCAGAGCTTTTTGCGCCTCTCAAGGCACACGAGTCGACTACGCGTCGGTCGCGCATCCCCAGTCGAATGGACAAGCTGAAAGAGCAAATGGTCTGATTCTCAAAGGACTGAAGCCTCGACTGATGCGTGATCTCAAGCACGCAGCAGGCGCTTGGGTCGACGAGCTTCCATCAGTTTTGTGGGGATTGAGGACCACCCCGAACCGGTCGACTGGAAGAACGCCATTCTTTCTGGTTTACGGAGCCGAAGCCGGCCTGCCGAGTGATCTACTTCACAATGCCCCCAGAGTCGAGCTTTATAACGAAGATGAAGAAGAGCAAGCCCGGCAAGACGCAGTCGACCTCCTAGAGGAGGAGAGGGAAATGGCTATGATCAGATCGACCATCTATCAGCAAGACTTGCGTCGATTCCATGCCAGAAATGTGAAGAGCCGAGCCTTCCAAGAAGGAGATTTGGTCCTCCGAGTGGATCAACAGAAACCACACAAACTTGCCCCTACTTGGGAAGGCCCCTTCATCATCACCAGAGTCCTCCACAATGGAGCATATCATCTCTACAACGTTGATCGCCGGATCGCCGAGCCACGAGCTTGGAATGCGGAACTACTCCGCCCATTTTACACCTGAATTCTCACTCGGATGAGATGTAATAAGAAAAACTTCTGTAGTTTATTTTTATCAAAGACAAGAGTGTCCCGGTTCTTCCTGTAATTGCCGTCACTTTTGTTTGCGTACGAAATCCCCTAGTGGGTAGCTTAGCTGCGAATCCATTTCGCCTAAGTTTGCAAAAAATCCTACCGAGTGGTGAGCCAGACTCCCACTCGGGGGCTTAGCTGCAGCCCAGTGCTCGCCTAAGTGTTTGAAAATCCTACCGAGTGGTGAGCCAGACTCCCACTCAGAGGCTTAGCTGTAGTCCAAGTACTCGCCTAAGTATATAAAAATCCTACCGAGTGGAGAGCAAACCTCCCACTCAGGGGCTTAGCTGCAGTCCAAGTACTCACCTAAGTATATAAAATTCCTACCAAGTGGAGAGCAAACCTCCCATTCGGAGGCTTAGCTGCAGCCCAGTGCTCGCCTAAGTATTCAAAAATCCCACTGAGTGGAGAGCAAATCTCCCACTCGGGGGCTTAGCTGCAGCCCAGTGCTCGCCTAAGTGTTTGAAAATCCTATCGAGTGGTGAGCCAGACTACCACTCGGGGGCTTAGCTGCAGCCCAGTGCTCGCCTAAGTGTTTGAAAATCCTACCGAGTGGTGAGCCAGACTCCCACTCGCGGGCTTAGCTGCAGCCCAGTGCTCGCCTAAGTGTTTGAAAATCCTACCGAGCGGTGAGCCAGACTCCCACTCGGGGGCTTAGCTGCAGCCCAGTGCTCACCTAAGTGTTTGAAAATCCTACCGAGTGGAGAGCAAACCTCCCACTCGGGGGCTTAGTTGCAGTCCAAGTACTCGCCTAAGTATATAAAAATCCTACCGAGTGGAGAGCAAACCTCCCACTCGGGGGCTTAGCTGCAGTCCAAGTACTCGCCTAAGTATATAAAAATCCTACCGAGTGGAGAGCAAACCTCCCACTCGGGGGCTTAGCTGCATCCCAGTGCTCGCCTAAGTGTTTGAAAATCCTACCGAGTGGTGAGCCAGACTCCCACTCGGGGGCTTAGCTGCAGTCCAAGTACTCTCCTAAGTATATAAAAATCCTACCGAGTGGAGAGCAAACCTCCCACTCGGAGGCTTAGCTGCAGCTCAGTGCTCGCCTAAGTGTTCAAAAATCCTACCGAGTGGAGAGCAAACCTCCCATTCGGAGGCTTAGCTGCAGCCCAGTGCTCGCCTAAGTGTTTAAAAATCCCACCGAGTGGAGAGCAAACCTCCCACTCGGGGGCTTAGCTGCAGCCCAGTGCTCGCCTAAGTTCGGAACACGTCCCAATCCACAAGGACGGCAAGATGCGAATCGACTGTTACCTTTTCCTTCGGGGCTGCACCACAAATACGAAGTTATTTCGAGTGAAGACCAAGTTCCACTCGACAGATAATTCCTGAAGATATTCAACGATAGATCAAGTTCGGATAAAACCCAAAAGGTCCAAGACCTCAGATCAAAGTACTCGAGCCCTCGGTTCGACAGAGTTTAACAGTTACAGAATCCACTCGGCATTCCGAGGCAAATTTAAAGTGAAGCATAAAAGATTTTTACTCCTCTGGCAGAGGACTGGAAGGGGCAACGAACTCGTCCAAGTCGACCCCGTCTGCAATACGGGTGGCAGCAGCAATAAAAGTTTCCATGAAGTCTTGAAAGTTAAGCTTCCTGGTGTTGGCAACCTGGATGGCGGCCAGCTTCTCCTCTCGCACCTCCTTGCAGTGGACACGGACGAGGGACAAAGCGACATCAGCACCACACCTTGCGGAGGATTTCTTCCAGTCCGTCACTCGACCAGGAACATCGTTCAGTCGAGTCATCAGAGACTCGAGATCATTTGAAAGCATTGCCCTGGGCCAGAGAGACGTGTCGATCCGCGACACCGCAACTTTCAGCCGAGCCAGGTAGTCAACTACGCTGGCAATACGAGACTCCAGACGGAGCACGTTCATTGCGGCCTCGTCCTTCACAAGAGAGTTAGCAGGGTC
This sequence comes from Triticum monococcum, assembly GCA_034509565.1. NCBI lineage: Eukaryota > Viridiplantae > Streptophyta > Magnoliopsida > Poales > Poaceae > Triticum > Triticum monococcum. The sequence goes on from CM067847.1 coordinate 580,705,762, forward strand.
CAAGCCTGGCTCCACTCGACTGGTCTTCTCTTCAAAGTTTTGACAGAATTCTGCAAACACGATTCAAGAGTAAGACAGTGGCCTTACGAAGGCTTGGTAACTGCAAGATAGCCAGATCGAAGCAATTACCTTCGAACATGACGAACAACTTCTTGGCGAGTCCACCGAGATAAGCCTCCAGATCGTTTACCTTCCCCGCCAGCTCACCTGCCTGGTCACCCAGAGTCATCTTGTCTTTCTTCAGACGGCTGACCTCTTGATTAGCCACGTCGAGAGCGCTTTTCAGCCTGGAGTTTTCCTTTTCAAGAGTACCGACCGAAGCCAACTTTTCTTCAGCAAGCTTCGCTTTGTTCAAGGCCTCCTTCTGTGCCTCTGCAAGATCTTGATCCTTCTTCTTCAGAGCTTCTTCCAGTTTATCTACGGTACGTCGAGTGAAATCAACATCAAGAATGGACAAGAAAGAAAAGTCACTCGTCAAGAATGGAAGAACCCCACCAGCCATACCTTTTGCTTCTTCTTGCGCTTTCTTCAAGTCAAGGTTGAGCTGGATCTGCTTATTCTCCAACTCAATATAGCGAGCTACAAGTTCGCAAGATTTCTGCAAAACAAAAATCAGTCAACAGACGTCCAGGATAAGTTGCCTCCGAGTAACTAAGAGACAATGATGGCGTTTCTAAGACTACAGCCGAATCAAAAAACATTCGACAGTAGTCTCGGGGACTACACCCAGTGGGTGCACTCAGCGTGCCCCCACTGGTTTTTGAAAAAAAATCGACTGCCAGCAGTCGACCGGATACAGTTCCATTCGGCACGGCCTGACTAGACCGAGTGAAGAAGTACAACTACAGCAACACAATGTAAAGACTACAGTCGACTGCCAGCAGTCCACCGTAGTCTCGGGGACTACACCCAGTGGGTGCACTCAGCGTGCCCCCACTCGTCCAAGAATTGGCAGACACACCCAGTGGGTGTACAGATGTAAAGATCTTCGGAAAAGACATTCTTCTAACAGCATATCGTAACAGACCAAGTGTTGAGTCGACTGACCTGGATGTTGCTCTGAAGAGCCGAACTTGCGTCATAGGTTGCTTGGCTGGCCTCCCGAGCCACTTTCACTTGTTCCATCATGATCCCCGCCTGACGTATAGCCTCTTTCACGGCACTCGCTTGGTCCTCAGGGGCGGGGTACGCGGCAAAAATCGAAGGAGGGTTTGCGGTTGACGCCGAAGGCCGCACGCTCGTCAGAGGATCGGCGAAAGTCACAGAAGCCCGAGTGGTGTCACCACCATCCCGAGCTACGGCCTCAGACGCCGGAGCAGATTGGGGGGCCTTGCCAGCCAACGCCTGCCTGTTCCTTCTCATTCTCAGCGGCGCGTCGTTGTCGTCATCCGGGAGGTTAATAACATGAGGAGGAGCTACAAGGAAAAATTCAATCGACCAGTGTTGCAATAAATATCCAGTCTACTCAAGGCAGAACATCGGTAATCGTACTAGGGTTGGAGGTAACAGCATCCTCCATCTCTTGATCGTCGTCCTTGGCTGAGAGCTCAGAAGTAGCAGCGCTGCAAATCCCGAAAATCAGTCAGTTGACTCAATGAATCGACCAAGGATCTGTCCACGGTCGACAAAGGAGAACAAGTTCTATTATTACCCAGAAATGGTGGGGACGGTCATCTTCATCTTGGGCAGAGCCTTAGGCGGCTTGGACGGCGTCGCGCGTGGGTGCTTGGGAGCCTTTTCGGTCGGCGGAGGAGAAGAGGTCCGAGGGCGTTTCGTCGACTGCCCAACAAGAGCAGTCGACTTACCACGTTCCCGCGCCGGGTCGTGTGTAAGCTTGGATCGCCTCTTCGAGCGGGGGGGGGGGGGGGGGGGGGTTCAACTTCTTCCTCCTCCTCTTCGCTGGAGTCGACGTCGTCGTCTCCCTCTCCTTCGCCATCGGATTCCCACTCGGCTTGTTCATCTCCACTCTCACCGCCGCTCGCCTCCCCTTCCTCAGTCGGCTCCTGCGCCCCGTTGGGTGTCGAGTACATCTCAGTAGTTGCCTGGAAAACAACAGACAAGATCAAAGTCAATCGACCAATTCAAAGAAGACCAATGAAGAAAACAAGATCTCAGTCAGGAGCATAAGGTCAGACCTGGTCCACTTCATATGTATTGTCGAGTGGAGGAACCCTCCTGGCTCCTCGGGGGTTGTCTTTGTTCCCTGTGATGCTCGACAGCCATCCTTCTAGCATCTTGTCGGTGACCTCCTCCGGGTGGATCCGAGTGGTGTCTTCAAGACCCGAGTAAAGCCACATTGGGTGGTCGCGAGCCTGGAGCGGTTGGATGCGCCTCTGAAGGAAGACCTCCAACAAGTCCATGCCAGTCACGCCGTCGCGGAGAAGCTGAACCACTCGACCAACCAACGCTTTGACTTGGGCCTTTTCTTCCGGCGTCACTTTCAGAGAAGCAGGTTTTTGAGCTCGTTCTAGAGAGAAAGGGGGAAGCCCAGTCGACTATCCTGGAGTCTCCTGGTCTTTGCAGTAAAACCAGGTCGACTGCCAACCACGGACCGACTCAGGGAAAGTGATGGATGGAAAAGAGCTTTTTCCCCTCGTCTGGATCGCCAGACCCCCACACAACTGGATCACCTGCGTCCTTTCGTCACTCGACTTGGCCTTTTTGACCGATTGGGAACGGCAAGTGAAGATGTGCTTAAAGAGTCCCCAATGGGGGCGGCAACCCAAGAAACCCTCACATAAGGAAATGAAAGCAGCCAGACACACGATCGAGTTGGGAGTGAAGTGATGGAGGTGCGCTCCAAAGAAGTTCAAAAAGCTCCGGAAAAAAGGATGAGGAGGCAGAGAAAACCCACGATCGATATGGGTGGCGAGGAGCACACACTCACCATCAAGGGGTTGGGGCTTGACTTCCCTCCCCGAGAGACGCGGAGCTCCATAAGGGATGACTCCCCCCTCAACCATATCGTCGAGATCTTCCTGCCGAATCACCGTCGGCATCCAGTCGCCCTGGATCCAGCCTGGGGTAGAGAAGTCCTTGAGGAAGATCCGCCCCGAGCGGACTTCTTTCCTTTCCCTTGCGCCGCCGCCTTCTTCGCGCGCTCCAGAGTGGGCGTCTTGTCCTTCGCCATCGTCGCCGGCAAAGCTCGAACGGGCCTGCGGCACTAGGGTGAGAGCGGAGGTGGCGGAGAATTTTGTGGAGGGAGATGGAAAGGAGAGAGCACACTGTTTGGAAACCCCGAGCCGGTGGCTTATAAGAGGCCGCTTCCGAGTGGCTGACCGGTGGGCCCAGGCTATCTCGTCAAAACCCGCAGCAGACGCGCGCGCGGTACGTGGCGAAAAAGGTGGCGCGGGGATCGAGGAGCTTCCGCTTTATCACATCCGATTACTGCGGCCGCTCCCGTCCCGCGCGCTTCCCGAAATTCAAACCCTGCGAAATCCGCAGGTTGCAGAACAATTTGTCAGACAGAAGATCCCTTTCACATCGTCATTCAGAACTCCACAAACAAAGAAACCCACTCGACGAAAGACTTGGAATAGATCAAGGCGACTGAAAGAGGTTGATGATGTCGTCCATGACGATTGACCCAAAACAAGGCACTCACGTAGCACAAAGAACCAGTCGGAAAGGTCACCAACTCTTTCCCCACTCTAACCTCGATCCATTCGAGGGCTAATAATGAAGCCATGTACCTAGGGTAGGGGCACGGACCCGTCCTAAGAGCCCTACCCAAGGACATCCATAGAAGAAGTCACCTTTCAATCGACTTGAAGATACCCACTCGACGGGTTCAAGACACTCGACCAGGAAGCTATCACTCGACCGAGAAGCCAACCACTCGTCTGCCAGGAGATCTAAAGTCACTCCGCAGGCAAACGGTCGGTCATTAAGTAGCCTTTATGGTCATTGTAGCACTTTATTAGAGGCGTTACCAGTAACGCCCAACCTTAATGTACCTTAAACCCTGCATTACTGAGGGCAGGAGAGGGCCGGCGAACTCTATATAAGCCACCCCCTCCTCAGTATCAAGGGTTCGCACCCCTGTCATTCTCACACATATAATCCAGTCGACCGCCTCCGGGCACCGAGACGTAGGGCTTTTACTTCCTCTGAGAAGGGCCTGAACTCGTACATCTTTGTGTGCTTACAACTCCTGCATAGCTAAGATCTAGCCTCTCCATACTTACCCCCCTACATCACTGTCAGACTTAGAACCACGACAGGGCTCACCTGGTTCTCCTGTAGAGCAGACCAAACCATACTTGGTTATGTGTTTGTAATTTAAAGGTTGAATTACCCCTTGTTGAAGCCTTGTGCGACGTGGAGGTGCAGGAGAGCTCGTAGCAGCCGCAGAAGATCCCGTCGCCCCTTCTGGAGACAGGACACCACCAGACTCCGAGGTGGATCCGCCTGCAGCAGCTGATTCGGGCCGAATAAGATCTTCTGTGGCAACAGACCGAGGCGCTGGTGAGGTGAGAGCCGCAGAAGATCCGGGCCGCCTGGCGGACTCATCATGAGCCAATGATGACGTGGGCCCGCTGGAATCTGGCGCGGCCTCGATGCGTGTCTCATGAACGGCGGAACGCCGCTTGTAGCATGCAGGTTGGGCCGCAAAACACGTGCGACCCTGGCCACCCTCGGGCTGCCGCATGGCAGTTGGTGACTGGTGCGGGCCAGAGGGCGCGCCTCGCCCAGTTGGAGTTGGCCGCGTGTCAAGCGGCGGGTCGATGGCGCGCGTGCAGCCAACCGTGTCTGGCGCGTCAGCTGGCGTGTCTGGCTGGTCTGCTGCCGATCTGCCGCTGTCACCTGGCGCGGATCCCGGAGCTGATTGCCTGGGTCGCTGGAACGGCAATCCCGAGGGGGATATGTTCCCCTTGCTGCGGCACACGCGATATGGACCGTCCGGGGCGATCTCTTCACCATTTGCTTCGCCGTTTTCTCCCCCTGGCTCGCCTGTAACATCAGCAAAAGACTCATGCACATTGTTTAGAGGGTTAGCCAACATATGATCATCACAATTGTTAATGCCCCCTTGATCATAGCTAAGGAGATTAGGAGGCAACAAGAGAATTTCTTTTTGGAGAAGGGCACCGGCATTAGGGTGAAGCTCAGAGAAGGGAAACTTGGTCTCATCAAAGACAACGTCTCGTGAGATATAAACACGACCCGTGGAGATGTCAAGGCACTTTATACCTTCGTGTTGTGCACTATATCCAAGGAAAGCGCATTGCTTGGAGTGAAACATTAGTTTGCGCTTGTTGTAGGGACGTAAGTTTGGCCAACATGCACAGCCGAAAACACGGAGTGTAGTGTAGTCTGGTTTTGTGTGGAGGAGATGTTCTACCAGAGTTTCATTATTTATGACACGGCTAGGAAGCATGTTAATAATGTGAACAGTAGTAAGGAACGCTTCGTCCCAAAATTTTAGAGGCATGGAGGCATGTGCTAAAAGAGCGAGGCCAACTTCGACAATGTGGCGATGCTTTCGTTCAGCGGAGCCATTTTGTTGGTGAGCATGGGGCACGACACAAGATGTGAGACACCAAAAGTTTGGAAGAAGGAGTTCAATTTCTCGTACTCCCCCTAGTCTGACTGTACAGCAATGATTTTAGAGTCAAACTTGTGTTCAACAAGTGCTTGAAAATTTTGGAACACTTGAAAAACGTCAGATCTTTTCTTAAGAAGATAAATCCAAGAAAACTTGCTGTAGTCATCAATGAAACTCACATAATAGGTGTGTTTACCAACTGAACTAGGGGCAGGCCCCCACACATTAGAAAAAATCAATTGCAATGGTGTCACACCCTAGCTAGATCATGCATTAGAGTGTGCATCATGTTTACCTTCATCAGAAAATTGAAATGGGGAAGGCAGAACCCCCAGCACACCCCCTAAAATCAACTAGGGTTTACTAAAAATAAATTCAATGAACCTGAAATGCCCTTCAAAAATGTTCACCCTCTTTGCCTTGGGTTAGAACCCTTGGGAAAAATGGTGCACATAATTTTAGGTCAACAAAAGGGGCATTGATTTAAATCATAAGTATTTGAATTTGGGCATTTAAATGCTATTAAATAATTCAAATGCTCAAATAATGTTGGAACTATTTTTTGGGCCACTGAAATATTTCAGTAAGTGTCCATAAATATTTTCAGGATTTTATAAAATGATTTAGTATTTAAACTAAATCAAAACAAAATAACAGAAATAGAAAAACACAAATAGATAAAGAGGGAAAGGCCACTGGGCCACTTACCTGGCCCATCTCCAGCTGGCGGCCCAGCCCACCCCGCTGCCTCCTGTCGTCCCCCTCCTCGGACAGAAGGACGCGGGCGTGTGCCCGACGCTCGCCGGCACACGCGCGCGCCACCTCCCCCCCTGTGCGCCACCTCCTGCTTCCCGGACTCCCTCCCAATGCCACGGAGACGGCCACGCATCCCCTGGCCCTCTCATTCCTCCCCCTCCCATGCTCATCCCCTCCTGTGGCTCCCCCTCACTTCCACAGAACGCGGCCGTCGCCGCCGATGAGAACCACCACGGCCACAACCACCCCCTTGCCCCTCGGTTGTGCCCACGAGCTCCGCAACGTCGTCCTCGACCCCCTCACCGAACCACGCCCCGCCGGAAGCCCTGCAGCGTCGACTTCGAGCTCTTCTTCAACCTCCGGCCGCCGGCGACCTCGTCTTCGATTCGCGCCGTATAGATCGTCCCCAGGCCCACTGAGCTGCGCTTCGACCTCCCAGTGAGCTCCTCCGTCGTTTCCCCCTAACCCCACGGCCTAGCGCTCATTGTAGCGCCACTCCCCATGACGCCCGAAGCACACCGCCGCACGAGCTCGTCGCCGACGAGGCTCCGGTGGCCAACCGGCCCCGTGCATATGCCCGTTAGCTTTGTGGGAGCCTGCAGAACGCGTAGGTGCTACCCATTGCTCCCCCGTGCACGGTGGCGCCGTTTTCATCGGCGCCCGAACTCCGGCGACCGCCAAAGTCGTCGCCGGCGACGTCTCCGGCCACCCCGAGCTCAACCCTCACCACCAAGAGCTGCGGCTCGTTCCCAGGAGCCCGTAGATGCTCTCCGCCTCCCGTTTAGTGGCCGGAACGTGCAAATGCACTTCCTCCGCCACGTCTGGCCTCGCCGGTGGCTAGACGCCGGCGAGTGTTGACCCTGACCATTGACTGGGTGGGCCCAGTTGACTCCCCTGAGTCAATGACAAGCGGGCCCCCCTGCTAATTAAACCTGTTTAGTGCTAATCTAAATTTAATTAGTTAATTAACTAAATGAGTGTAACGCCCCGGACACACCCACCGGTGGTCGTTACTCCTAGCGGGATCTAGACTGGCCCCACCGATCAATACTAGTCTTTTCTGCGCACTTTGTCCTCACTCATGCGCACTCGGGAGCAACTTCCCGGTCGGTCACCCATCCTGACACTACTCCAAGCTGAGCACGCTTAACTTTGGAGTTCTGTCCGAATGGGCTCCCAGAAAAGAAGGAATTCCTTATTGATATGAGTAGTCTATCATCCCTAATAAGCCAGGCTATCACATACACCCCCACTCAGAGGAACCGACGTCCTCGTCGGGCCACAGGAACGTTCCCTCTTGGCACATACGTCTGTGCATCCAGTCCGGTACATGTGCCATGTCGGGTGCCACGACGGGTCACAAACGTCATGAACAACATGACCGCGCACCTGTCCGCAAACATCCGTGTAACCGCGAGGGTCGGCTCTGATACCAACTTGTAACGCCCCGGACACACCCACCGGTGGTCGTTACTCCTAGCGGGATCTAGACTGGCCCCACCGATCAATACTAGTCTTTTCTGCGCACTTTGTCCTCACTCATGCGCACCCGGGAGCAACTTCCCGATCGGTCACCCATCCTGACACTACTCCAAGCTGAGCACGCTTAACTTTGGAGTTCTGTCCGAATGGGCTCCCGGAAAAGAAGGAATTCCTTATTGATATGAGTAGTCTATCATCCCTAATAAGCCAGGCTATCACAATGAGCCACTGACACACGGGTCCCACAGGTCAGGTTTGACCTGTACCGGGCCTGTTGACTTGCTAACGTCATGCTGACGCAAGGCTGACGCAATAACTCTTTTCTGGATTTAATTTTATATAGAAAATTCCAGAAAATTGCCTAAACTTCAAAAATTCATAGAAATTCAACCATAACTCCAAATGAGACAAATTATATATGAAAAATTATCAGAAAAATCCAAGCTATCCATTGGTACTGGTTTCATGCATGTCAGAACAAGTTAAACCTGCTGTTTATGCAATATAAGGTGATGCACTAATATGATCAAGTTAAATGAGCTAACACTTGAACCTTTGGTTCAAATAAGCAATTACCCTTCTATTTTAGCTTGCATTAGGCCAAGACACATCCATATTGCCATGTCATAGCATGCATCATATTGTTGCATATCGTCATGTGTTGATTGTGCTCGGTTGTGTTCTTCGTGGTAGGTTCTGCCTCCGAGGATATTCACGAGTATCCAACTGAAGGGCAGTATCCCGTTACCACTCCATCAGGCAAGCAACCATTGATCATTCCGATACAACCCATGTTCTCGCTCCTGCTCTTGTTTACTACATTAAGACAACGCGTTTCAAACTGCTGTGTGCTACGGTAGTTGAACCCTTATCCTCTGCATGACCTGTCATTGCCACAGTAACTAGATGAACCCCACTAGCATGTGTAGGAGTTGATTGAGCCATGTTTTGTGATTCCTACCTTGCTATGCCTGCTATGCTTAGAGTTGTGTCAGGTCTGGTTCATCTGGGAGATGGGCTAGAGTGAAATGCTTGTGTCAGTAATATGTGGGATGTGTTGAACATGTTTTGGTAAAGGTATCGATGAGAGGCCATGTAGGAGTACATGGTGGGTTGTTTCATTGAGGCCGTCCCTAAGAACTGAGTTCTGTATGCGTGATTTAAGATTCAACTACTACCACACATTGGGCCCTGAAATATGACCCCGCTCGACTTACTGACCCCTCTCGCCTCAGTCCGGGAGTTGCAACTAGTTTCCGGTGTTTGTAGGATATGTGTTGGCGGCCGTGCGTAGCGCTGACCCTAGGGGTGGGCTATGTTGCGGTAGATACACCGTGGCACGGTGTACTGAGTCACCCGTTTGGTGTCTCGGGAACCCTGTTCACATCGTTCGGGGCCATTGAGGACACCCCGGCCGGATTTCCTTGCGGATGGAACCTGAATAGGCGATGACCCTGGATTAGAGACTTGTGAGGTTAGTCAGGTCGTGGTCTACACCCACGTCGGTTTTCGCTTGAAGTCTGTCGAGCACATTTCGTGTGCAGACGCTAAGTGGTGGAAACATGTGTGACGAAGTACACCCCTGCAGGGTATAAAACTATTCGAATAGCCGCGTCCGCGGTAAAGGACTACTTGATTGCATATACAGTTCATAGACAAGTTAATGGATACTACTAAAAGACTCAAGATAAGTGTGAGTACCGAGGATGGCCCTCTCGCAGGATACGAGGGAGGATCCATGGTGGAGTATTGTGATGGTGAGTAGTGGACTCGAGTGCGAAAACTATTTTGCTAAAAGGTTCCGTAGGATAGCTTAGCCAAGAGTCAAAGCTGGCTTGCTGCATAAACCCCACCACCTTCTTGAGAATGAGCATGTATAGTAGGTTCTGATGTAAGACTTGCTGAGTACCTTTGTACTCATGTTTGCTTATTTATTGTTTTCAGACGACAACACTGCCCCCTCCGATGGGTTTTACGTAGACCTTGACATCGACGAGTGACTAGCCACCCAGGTGGTGATCCAGGCCATGGAGGGCCCTATGTAGATAGACAGGCATCGAGAAGCCTTCTTTCTTTCTAGAGTCTGTACTCAGACTAGTTGCTTCCGCATGTGCTTGTATGACTGTATGACTTGAGTGTCGGGTCATGTGACCCTACCTGTATGAATATGTTATGTATGGCTCCTTGGAGCCTTTAAATAAAGTACTTGAGTTGTAGAGTTTTGTTGTGATGCCATGTTGTATGTACTCATATCGGGCATATTGTGTGTATGATTGAAATGCTTGGTATGAGTGGGATCCGACAATCTAGTTGTTTGTCCTTCGCAGCCTTTCTTATGGGGAAATGTAGTCTAGTGCTCCTCGAGCCATAGTAGTCCGCTACAGCCCGGTTCACCGGAGTCCTGCTAGCCCAGCACTACTGTTCAGGACACTTGACTGGCCGGCATGTGTTTCACTTCGTCCCTATGTCTGTCCCTTCGGGGAAATGTCACGCGGTGATCTCCGGAGTCCTGTCTAGCCTGCTACAGCCCGGGATCCCCGGAGTCCTGTTAGCCCAGTGCTACAGCCCGGAATCACTCGTTGATGACCGACATGTTCGATGTGATTCATGTATGCCTGTCTCCATAGGTCTGTGCCGCTTTGGGTTCACGACTAGCCATGTCGGCCCGGGTTCTCGGTCATATGGATGCTAGCGACATTGTCATATACGCGAGCCAAAAGCCGCAAACGGTCCCGGGCCATGGTAAGGCGTCACCCGTGGGATACCGTGCGTGAGGCCGCAAAGTGATATGAGGTGTTACCGGCTAGATCGATGTGGCTTAGAATCGGGGTCCTGACAAATGGTTTGGTAGAAACACTAGTGGAAATTGGATAAGGCAATTGATGACTTTTAGCTCGCTGACAAGAATCACAAATAGTTTCGACATTACGCTCACCAACATGCGGGAGCGGAAACGTCTTACCCTGTCATGGGCGACGTGTTGCATGTTATATGGAGGTGTGCGAGACCTGATACGCGTACAATCTGTTGGAGATACAACTTGGAGAGGAAGGAAGATACATGAGATAAGGCAGCCGGTTATAACCGAATATGAGATACATACGTGCGCCTATCTACCTCTATCTATCTCCTAACTATAAGAGAATATATCTCCAATATAACCAGATACATTGTATGTTTAACATGTCGAACTTTCTTCGTGTATGTAGTATTGTAAGCTAACCTGCTCATCCTTTCATCAGTGTTTGTTGTTCGATTTCTGGATGAAAAGAAACAAGTGCAACTGCATGGAATCAGGGCCGCGTTTAGGTATTGCTTATTATAGTGATCCGAGCGTAGGGTCGCCTGCAGCGCTCCCCTAAATGGGCCGGGCCAGCGCGGGAGGAGCGCTGGTTCGCTAGTGCATGTTTTTTTATTACTTATACTTTTATTCCTTTATTTATCTCAAAAAAACTTATACTCCTTTATTGTCTAGTCCTTTAATGGAAAAAAATACTCAATTTTAAAAGCGTTCATCGTTCATTTGGAAAATCTTAAGAGCATCTACAACCAGACCCTTCATACCCGTCTCAAACGCCCGGACGGGCTGGCCGGTCAGTGTCTGGACGCAAAAACACCACCCAATCGGTTTACCCATAGCCGGCCCAAACGCCCGGACTGACGAGCACTACCCATATCCAGCCCAAATCTGAGGCGGACATGGGGATGCCCGGGCATGCCCGTCACGTCATATTCGACCCATGCTGGCCCACCCAACCCCACAAAAATGGACCCTATCTGCACCTCCAGCCGAAACCCTAGCTGCATTCCACTTTCCTCCCCTGCAGTCCAGTCCCTCTGCCCACAAGTCCTCGCTCGACAATCTTCTACCCTCTTCGGCATTGCGGACAGCGGATCCGAGTCCTACACCTTCAGATATGTTGATCTCGAACTCATCCCATGCGGCCCCCGAGGAGGAGATGACCAACCACCTTGCGCCACGCCACTCTCGGGAGGAGGCCGCCTGACGGTAGCCCTCAGACTCCTTTTGTCGGGAATCCATTGCGTACGCCCAGATGGCGCATGGATCCGGCGCGAGGTGTGTCACCGCTGCCTCACTGGAGTCGGCGAGGTTCGTCTGGCGCCCTAACAAGTTGGTGGGTGTGCAACTGCTTCGTTGGCGTGCCGAGGCGGAGGTGAAAGCATGGTTGTCTGCCGACGCAAATATGGCACGTCGTGCCCGCTGTCCGAGGCAGCGGGCGCGGGGAGGTGGCGGTGGCCCTCGCAGCGGTGGACGTTGGTGAGACAGAGTCGCATTCTCCAACGCCCGTTGTGGTGCACGCCCACCCCAAGTGCCGCAACCGTGTCCTGGTGGACGCTGCTGACTCCTCCCAAGACGGATCCATCATCGATCTCATGTCCGTCGACATCGTGAAAGTTATGGACTCCGAGGATGAAGAGTAGGGCATGGGAGGCGGTGATGCTTAGAGTCCCGTGAGCCGGTCTGTGTCTCATGTCCTACTGTACCTCACCGGCAACCGGACCAACACTTCGAGGGCGGGGCCGGCCAAGGTCCACTTAGATTATGTTTTACGTTGCATGTAATAATATGGATTTGGTGATTTAGCATAACTTTCAAATCAATGTTTGTTAGCATAACTTTCAAAAATCACCACAAACACCATTTCAAAAATCTTTTAAATCGGACCAACATTCTTTTAAATTTTTGTTAGCATAACTTTCAAAAATCTTGATAGCAATAAAGAAAAATTTATGTGTCATTTAAAAAAATGTTTATACAATGTAATTTTTTTTGCGTAGTTTAAAAAATATTTTGTACCATTCAGAAGAAAAAATATGTTTCATTTTAAAAGAATGTTCACGCGTTTCAAAATATATGTTTGTAATATTTTTGAAATGTTTGTGCAATGTAAAAAATTGTTCGTGTAGTTTTAAAAAATGGTCCGTGCCACTAAAAATATGTTTAACATATATTTGAAAAAATGTTTGAAACATAACATATGTTTACCGAAAAAGGCTTTCGCCCTGCTTTATAAATAAAGCAAACCACCAAGCCAAACGGTACACAAAGGTTCACCCACACACACAGTCACACAAACATAGAGTACAAATAGGTTCTGCTGAGGGCACAACTCAACAAGCCCTAAAAAATGAAGGCGGGTCAACCGCGGCAGCAAGGAAGGAGCTAATCTGGCTCGGGCGGGGGAGGAGGGAGCAGCGGCGCCAAGCGAAGAGCCATCGCGCGAAGGTCGGAGATGATGGTGGTGATGGCGTCTCGGTCCTGGTGACGGCTAAGCGGCCACTAGAGCTGCAAGTAACCACACAATTTGAACACAACATCAGTAGCGCGGCGGAGAGGAACCCACTGAATGACAAGCTTACACTAGTAGAAAAAGGGTCAAATGTGAAGCACATTAGTGCCGGTTTGAATTTGAGCCGGCACTAATGTGTCCATTAGTGCCGGTTCCAACGGATAGGCGGGCGGACATCATTAGTACCAGTTCGTGGCGAACCTTTAGCATCGGTTCGTGCCACGAACCGGTACTAAAGTGAGTGGTGGTAGGATATTGTCAGTCCGGGGCCCCTCCAGCACCTTTAGTACCGGGTTGTATCACGAACCGGTACTAAAGGTCGTCCTACATACACCCTTCGTCCACCCGAGCTCGCTCTGTTCTTCCCCTTTCCCCTCTCCTCTCTGTTCTTTCCCTCTTTCTCTCAAGCTCATCACACATTTTGCCCAAAATTTGTCAAGATTTGAAGGCCCCCATCCATTCAAATGATCACAAAGGTTAGCAACTTTGTCCTTTCATCTCTCATTGCTAGATTAGCTCGTGCAATGCTTTATATAGTGATTGATTATTGAGTTTAGTAATTTGGGAGGAATTATATATATGTGCTAGTATTTGATTTATATGCAATTTGAGGTCAAAAATAACACTTAGTTTGCATATGTAGGTGTGGTTTACTTAGTGCCTTCTAAATCTCCGTCGTAACCACCGTCGATCGCCCGCAACGTCCCGTCGCCGGCACCACCTTGTGGTGAGCCTCTTGTTCATGAATATTTTATATAAAAAATTGATGTTTGTGTGATTTGGATATATAGTTACTCGTATAATTATCTTATCCATACATTGTTTGTTATACATAGTGCCATGGTTTTGATATCCGTCCCCGCCGGCCCTCGTCCGGGTTATGATTCGGATGTGGTATATTCTCTTTTAAAACTATTTGTTGCATTTCGTGTTTATGACAAATTATGCCCATCAAGTTGACATAGATATTTGTATGTAGGAGGTAGTTGAACCGGAAATTCCAACCGACCCTATTGTCGAGAGGTTAAATTTAGTTGAAAGAGAAAACGAGGATTTGAAGGAAAAATTGAAAAGAATTGAGGGGGAGAAGATGGAATTGGAGTTGCATGTTGCCGATGTCGTCGATGATTACAAGATTAAGTTGGAGAAAATGCGCTTAAAGATTAGAAATATTAGAAAATATGCCATTCATAGTGAGGCTTGGTATCATTATGCTGTTGGATCAATTGTTACCTTAGTTGCGATCTTGATCACATTTGTTGTTGCATTTAAATTATTTAGCTAGAGAGTTATTTGTTTGTTGCATTTAAGTGTTGTATGAACTTTATGTATTGTATTAATTTGGTGTTTTCGGTGCTGTGTATTAAAGATGAGCCGGCAATGGATGTACGATGACCGATGCTCTCCCCAGTTCGTTGAGGGCGTGCATACTTTTCTGCTTGCGGCTGAGGCAAACAAGCGGGCGGATGGTTTTATGCCTTGTCCATGTGCTGGCTGTAAGAATGGTCACAATTACTCTACGTCAAGAACCATTCACGTCCACCTGTTTGAGTCCGGTTTCATGCCCCACTATATTGTTTGGACCAAGCACGGAGAAAGTGGGGTTATGATGGAAGACAATGAAGAAGAAGAGGACGACGACAACTATCCTGGCCATGGGTTCTCTGAATACGATGATACAACAATGAGGGAAGAAGCTGAGCCGGTAATACGGGAAGAAGCTGAGCCGGCAATGTGGGAAGAAGCTGAAGAAGAGGCATCGGATGAGCCCGTTGATGATCTAGGTCGGGCCATTGCCGATGCAAAGAAAAACTGCGCAAGTGATTTGGAGAAGAAGAAGTTGCAGCGCATGTTAGAGGATCACAAAAAATTGTTGTACCCAAATTGCATAGGTGGTAAGAAAAAGTTGGGCACCACACTGGAATTGCTGTAATGGAAGACAGAGAATGTGTATCTGACAAGGGATTTGGAAAGTTGCTGGTAATGATAAAGAATATGCTTCCAAAGGACAACGAATTGCCCGAGAGTACGTACGGAGCAAAGAAGGTTGTCTGCCCTCTAGGGTTAGAGGTGCAGAAGATACATGCATGCCCTAATGATTGCATCCTCTACCGCGGTGAGTACGATGATTTGAACGCTTGCCCGGTATGCGGTGCATTGCGCTATAAGATCAGCCGCGATGACCCTGGTGATGTCGAGGGCGAGCACCCCAGGAAGAAGGTTCCTGCCAGGGTGATGTGGTATGATCCTATAATACCACAGTTGAAACGTTTGTTCCAAAACAAAGAGCATGCCAAGGTGATGCGATGGCACAGAGAAGACCGTAAGAAAGACGGAAAGTTGAGAGTACCCGCTGACGGGTCGCAGTGGAGAAAAATCGAGAGAAAGTATGGGAAGGAGTTTGCAGATGGCACAAGGAACGTATGGTTTGGTCTAAGCACATGTAAGAACATGCGGTGCCCCCATGTTTGGTTTTGGTAATTGATGACAATCTCTATGGACTAATGGTTGCCTTGAGTTATATTTGAAGGTTTTTGTCCATAGGCTTTTCTTGGAGTACATGTGTTGGTTTCAAGGAGAGTTTGTGTCGACCAAGGTGCTATTCAAGGAATTACCTAAAGATTGGTCTTGTGAGAGGTTGATCAAGACTAAGTCAAAGAGTGAATCAAGTTGACCAACCCACAAAGCGTAGAAGATGTACCGAGAGGGATCAAGTGATCCCATGGTATGATAAGCATTGTTAATTACGCTTTGTGTACTAACCCATGGTCTTCGTGAGGGTTCTTTGTGGGGTTAGGTTGCGGTGTGCAAGTTCAAGTGGAGCATGACGAAGAGATCAAATGCTTGAAGCTTGCCGTCCTTTGTGGTGACAATGGACTTGTGAAGATGTGCGGAAGAGTGGCTCACCCATAGTGGAGTATGGGGGAGCAATCAACTAGTCTTCATTGAGTCAACCCAATGAACAAAGGTGGTCCAACTTGAGGGAGTCAAGACCGTCATCATCTAGCTCAAGTGGACCATGTGCAAGGCAAAGGTTTGCCCTTGATAGGTTCATCGAGTCAACCCAATCAAGAAAGGTGGTCCAACTTTAGGGAGTCAAGATCGTCATCATCTAGCTCAAGTGGACCATGTGCAAGGCAAAGGTTTGCCCTTGATAGGTTTTCTATTTTATTGGTCTGATGATGGTAGTTGGGAGACCGGGTTATAGGATTGATTGCCGTACTATCAAGGGGGGCTCTCGATGAGTAGCTTGATCGTATCGTTCGCTGAGAGCTCAAACCATTGCATCCTTGCATCATCTTTCTTGGTTCTTGTTTGGTTCTCTTTGAGACTCTTAGAGCTTATGGTCATCTTGATGACAAGCTCGAGTTCATCGAAAACGGAGTTCACATGCTTCTTCTATGATGTTTTCGATGTTGGAGGTTTTGCCGTTTCTTCTTGGTTGGAGGTTTCACTCCTCTATTTGTCGTTGTTTTGATGCTACTCGTCGTCTTGTTTCCAACAAGCTTGAGTTTGCTCAATTCGGAGCTCATATGCAGAAGTTATCGCAGTTCTGGTTTTCTTGAGTGTGGTTTTTGTCAGGGTCCCAGCGGTAGTACCATGGTACCCAGCGGTAGTACCGCTGAGGAGTCACAAGCGGCAGTACCGCTCCGCAGCGGTAGTACCGGCGGTGACTCCGCAGCAGTACTACCGTTGGCTTACCAGGTCCCTACCGCGTCGATTCGAGGGGTCTTTTTATGTGTCGGATTGTGCGGTACCTCGCTGCGGCAGTACCGCTCCTTAGCGACAGTACCGCCCTTCCTCCGCAGTAGTACCGCCCAGTTCCCTCTTTCCCTTTACCCTTCGTTCTGTGCGGCAGTACCGCCGAAGGGTGCGGTAGTACCGCTTAACCCAGCGGTAGTACCGCTGTCTCCTGCGGTACTACCGCCCCAAGGTTCATGTTTTGTTGCTCCTTTTCCCTGTTTCTTCCACCTGAGCAGTACTACCGCTCGTGTGCGGGCTGAGCACATAACGGTTGGATTTTCCCCCTCCTATAAAAGGGGGTCTTCTTCCCCAATGAACCTTATCCTTTGAGCTCGTGTTCTTCCCCCATTGTTGACCTTCTTCGAGCTTGCTAACTCTCAATCCCTCCATGGATTCTTGCTAGTTTTTGAGGGAAAAGAGAGAGGAGATCTAGATCCACATTTCCACCAATCACTTTCTCCTCTATGTGAGGGGAACCCCTTGGATCTAGATCTTGGAGTTCTTGGTGTTGTCCTTCTTGTTCTTCCTCTCATTTTCCTCCCTAGCATTAGTTGGTTCGGTGGGATTTGAGAGAGAAGGACTTGGGCACTCCGTGTGCCCTTGCCATTGCATTTGGTGCATCGGTTTGAGTTCTCCACGGTGATACGTGGAAGTGAAGGTTGAGAAGCTTATTACTCTTGGGTGTTTGGGCACCCTAGAGCTTGTTCCTCTTGGGTGCCTTGGTGCCCTAGACGGTTGGTGTTGTTCGGAGCTCAATCATTGTGGTGAAAAGCTCCGAGCAAGCATCGGGGTCTCCAATTAGGTTGTGGAGATCGCCCCGAGCAATTTGACGGGTACCGGTGACCGCCCCCAAGGGTTGCCAAAGTGTACGGGTTCGGTGACCGCCCCCAAGGGTTGCCATTTGTATGGGTTCGGTGACCGCCCTCAAGGGTCCCTTAGTGGAATCACGGCATCTTGCATTGCGCGAGGGCGTGAGGAGATTACGGTGGCCCTAGTGGCTTCTTGGGGAGCATTGTGCCTCCACACCGCTCCAAATGGAGATTAGCATCCGCAAGGGTGTGAACTTCAGGATACATCGTCGTCTCCGCGTGCCTCGGTTATCTCTTACCCGAGCCCTTTACTTATGCACCTTACTTTGTGATAGCCATATTGTTCTTTGTCATATATCTTGCTATCTCATAGTTGCTTATCTTGCTTAGCATAAGTTGTTGGTGCACATAGGTGAGCCTAGTTGTTTTAGGTTTTATGCTTGGCAAATTAACCGCTAGGTTTATTCCGCATTTGTTCAAGCCTAAACCGTAATTATTTTAAAACGCCTATTCACCCCCCCTCTAGGCGACATCCACGATCTTTCAGCACAAATGGCATTAATCCTTTTTGGGGAGCAGAGCAGCAACCATAGCACCTGGCCTGTGACTCTATGTTTGTATAACCTTCCTCCTTGGTTGTGCATGAAGCGGAAGTTCATTATGATGCCAGTGCTCATCCAAGGCCCTAATCAACCCGGCAACGATATTGATGTGTACCTAAGGCTATTAGTTGAAGAACTCTTACAACTATGGAATGGAACAGGTGTACGTGCGTGGGATGAGCACATGGGGGAAGAATTTCACCTAAAGGCGTTGCTGTTCGTGACCATCAATGATTGGCCTGCCCTCAGTAACCTTTTAGGACAGACAAACAAGGGATACCGCGCATGCACGCATTGTTTGGACGATACCGACAATATATATTTGGCTAATTGTAAGAAGAATGTGTACCTGGGACATCGTCGATTTCTTCTGAGCAGGCATGCCGTAAGAAAGAAAGGCAAGCATTTCAAAGGTGAGGCGGATCATCGGACGAAGCCTCGCCACCGTACTGGTGCTGATGTACATGATATGGTCAAGGATTTGAAGGTAGTCTTTGGAAAGGGTCCTGGCAGACAACCTGTTCCGAATGACGCTGACGGACGCGCACCCATGTGGAAGAAGAAATCTACATTTTGGGACCTGCCCTATTGGAAAGACCTAGAGGTCCGCTCCGCAATCGACGTGATGCACGTGATGAAGAATCTTTGCATGACCCTGCTTGGCTTCTTGGGCGTGTATGGGAAGACAAAAGATACACCTGGGGCACGGGAGGACCAGCAACGTATGCATGGAAAAGACGGCATACATCAGGGTCATGCCAGCTACGCTCTTACCAAAGAAGAGAAGGGAATCTTTTTTGAATGCCTGCTCAGTATTAAGGTACCGTTTGGCTTCTCGTCGAATATAAAGGGAATAATAAACATCGCAAAGAAAAAGTTCTAGAACCTAAAGTCTCATGACTGCCACGTGATTATGACGCAACTGCTTCCGGTTGCATTGAGGGGCCTTCTACCGGAAAACGTTTGATTAGCCATTGTGAAGCTATGTGCATTCCTCAATGCAATCTCTCAGAAGGTAATCGATCCAGAAATCATACCAAGGTTAGAGAATGATTTGGTGCAATGTCTTGTCGATTTTGAGTTGGTGTTCCCACCATCCTTCTTCAACATCATGACGCACGTCCTAGTTCACCTATGCGAAGAGATTAACATTTTGGGTCCTGTATTTCTACACAATATGTTCCCCTTTGAGAGGTTCATGGGAGTCTTAAAGAAATATGTTCATAACCGTGCTAGGCCAGAAGGAAGCATCTCCAAGGGCCATGAAAATGAGGAGGTCATTGAGTTTTGTATTGACTTTATTCCTAACCTTAAGCCGATTGGTGTTCCTGAATCGCGGCATAAGGGTAGACTGGATGGAAAAGGCACAATAAGAGGGGATCAAATAATATGTATGGACAGACATTCTCTAACTGAAGCACACTACACAGTTCTATAGAATTCCGCCTTGGTGACTCCGTATATGGACGAACACAAGAATTTTCTAAGCTCCAAACACCCGGAGCGGTCTGATGACTGGATTACATGTGAACAAACCAGGAGTTTCGCTGGCTGGTTGCAGACACGTACCATGCATGACGCCTCTATTGAAGATGACATGTACTCGCTGTCCCAGTTACCATCTTCGAATATAATGACTTTCAAAGGGTACGAGATAAATGGTAATACATTTTACACGATCGCCCAAGATAAGAAGAGCACCAACCAAAACAGTGGTGCCCGCTTTGATGCAACAACCAAGACGGGAAAGGAAACATATTATGGTTACATAGAGGAGATATGGGAACTTGACTATGGACGTGGTTTGAAGGTCCCTTTGTTTCGGTGCAAATGGGTCAATATGACACGAGGCGGGGTAACGGAAGACCGGCAGTATGGAATGACAACAGTGGATCTCAACAATCTTGCGTATGCAGACGAACCATTCGTCCTAGCTAATGATGTGGCACATGTTTTCTATGTGAAGGATATGTCTACCAAGCTGAGAAAAAGAAAAGATAAAGAAGCGAATGCATCATACGATGAGCCAAAGCGCCACATAGTTCTTTCTGGGAAGAGAAACATCATGGGAGTGGATGACAAGACAAACATGTTAGAAGATTATGAAAAGTTTGATGAAATTGCTCCATTCACAGTGAATATTAACCCGATCATCCAGTTAAATGATGAAGATTTTCCATGGCTATGGCGCAAGGGGACACACGCAAAGAAAAAGTTTCACACCCAAAGATCTGGGATGTGATCGGCTTCACTATCATCACTTTCTTCTGTGTTTCACACCCAGGAGGGAATCTCTATAATAGTTAGGGTAGTTATGTGTTTTGGCATTTGAAACGTGAAGAAATTTTATGTGCAAACAAATTCTTTCATGCATTTACTGATTTTTTCAGCTAAATGACCCTGAAATTGAAAAGCATTTCAAATGAACTCAGAAAAGGTTGAAAGTTGGCATGGTATCATAATTTCACCCACATAGCATGTGCAAAAAAGTAGAGAGGGTTACCGCAAAACTGGATGCACTTCGTGTACAAAATGGACAATCTCTTTCGAAGTATCAGGGTTTCGGACTAAAACTCATCCGTTACAAAGGCATTTCATTTTTTGAATAACCTAAGTATTACCAAATTGAATGTAATGATAAAACACACTAATATTAAACATAAGAAAAAAGAATCACTGAAAAATCTATTTTCAAAGTTAAGTTATTCACAAACTAGTGATTCACACAAATTTCAAATAATTCAAAATTTAAACTATTCAAATTTGTAAACTACCGGCACTAACAGAAAGTTTGTAATTTTCTGTACCTAAAGCAAAAATATTCACAAAGAAACTCTAAATACAGCAAAAACAACTCAAAAATAAATAAAACAAAAATAAATAAAGCCAAAAAGCAAAAAAAAAACGCCTACTGCGCCACAACGGCCTGCATACGACTAGAAACCCAACCTGTTGTTGGGACAGGATGCAGGCCCGCAAAGGCCCAGTAGGCCCACAGGGCAGCACCGAACATTTAGGCCCAGTAGGCCTGCTTTGGAGAGGAGCTCGAGAGAGCTACCGCACTGGGGTTATAAACCAGTGCGGACGCCCCTTGGCTAGCGAGGTGGGACTAAACATGACACACCACACCTGCGCCAGCGCACCCCCTTTAGTACCGGGAGATGGCTCAAACCAGTACTAAAGGGGGGGGGGGGGTCTTTAGTACCGGTTGGAGTCACCATCCGGTACTAAAGGGGTGCCATTCCCGCCGCTTGGTCTGGCCAAAACAGAACTTTAGTACCGGTTGATGGCTTCAATCGGTACTAAAGGTTGTTCTATATCAGAAAACACTTTAAAAAAATTTGTCAGTTTCTCATCTCTCCCTCTGCTTCTTTCTCCTCTGCCCCATCACCGCCACCTCTTGCCGCCGCCCCTCGTCGCCGTCGCCGTCGCCGTCCCCGTCGCCGCGCCCCACCCCGTCCTCCCGTCGTCCCCGCCCGGCCCGTCCCCGTCCCCGTCGTCGCCGCCCCGTCCCCATCCCCGTCGTCACCGCCCGTCTCTGTCCCCGTCGTCGCGCCTCGCCGGTGAGCTCCTGCCCCGGCCACACACACACACACACACACTGTGTTATAGAAATATTAGAAATGTTAGTTATATAGAAATGTTTTTTAGTTATAGAAATATTATAAATGTTAGTTATATAGAAATATTAGTTATATAGAAATATTAGAAATGTTAGTTATATAGAAATGTTAGTTATATTAGAAATGTTAGTTATATAGAAATATTTTTTAGTTATAGAAATATTAGAAATGTTAGTTTTAGTTATAGAAATTTTAGAAATGTTAGTTTTAGTTATAAAATTTAAAATTTGCATATATGAAATCACAATCCATCATTTAAAAAATGTCACTTTACTTTTGCGGCATATAGTATTTGTTGTCGACGATGCCCGGCCCGCATCCTCGCCGTCGACCAGTTCGCGACGACGTCCTGCTTCAGAGGACCCATGTCCGGGACTGGGCTCCGCCGGGCTGGTACTGGGAGGTGCTACCTTCAGGGGCGTGACGCTTGGTGAGGAACCCGGCCCCGGGTCCCGTCGTCGACCCTGATCTCCTTTGGTGGCGTTCGCGTGGGCCACTTTCGGTGCGGAGGAGCCGGCCCCGCCGGAGGTGGTACGTCGCCATGTCAGGGAGGAGGACGAGCACGTCCATCGCTACATGGTTGCTATGGACGTCAGGTTCTCCAATACCTGGCAGGTTCTTTGGGGAGATCACCCGAGCTATGATCCAGTGATGGTTCCTTTACTTTGGTTGTCCACCGCCTAGATTACTCTCTAGTATTCGATCTTTATTAGCTAGCTAGCTAGTGATGTATTCGATATATAATATTCGAGATGATTTATTCGAGATTATATATATTATTCGAGATGATGTATTCGAGATTATATCTATTATTCAAGACGACGTATTCGATATTATATTCGATGATGCTTATTATGTACTATGATTGATTCAGTTTTTCCTTATTAATTGATTGCATCCATGCATTGTAATTTGAATATGTTTCTTTTAGATTAGTTAAATAAAACCTCTGGCGGACAATACCGGCAGAGAGGGAGAAGAGGCCCTGTTCAATATCATACGCAATCCTCGCGGTCCAGATGATGATCAGAATGAAGAAGATTATGACGGCTCCGAATATCTAAACAACACCGGGGAGGGTGATATGATATTCGATCGCGACGACCAAATTGATGAAGTCATGAACTATGAACATGACGAAGAAAATGTTGATCTTGAAACAACAAAGACCGGCGAGGTATATTTATATAAGCAGGCATGTGGTGATCATCACATGTTTTAAATAAATTGAAGATATATATTAACGAATCGATCTTTCTTCTTTCAGCCATCCGGATCGGGCAAATCTTCAGGCAGTAGGACAGTACGAGGCCCGAACAAAAAGTTGAAGGAGGGCGTAAAGTACAATATCGAGGCCATCAAACCTAATGGCGAACCATTAGCGCCTAAGAACATTGCGGACAAGTTCATTCGTCAGTGCGGAGTTCTTGTGAAGGACCAACTCCCGATCTCCCTTCAAGAATGGAGAGAGCCAGCAAAGCCACGTCCAGATCTTACTTTTTTTACGACAGACAAAAACTTCTGCTTTGGGAAACGCTCATGGAACATTTCATCCTGCCAGATCATTTCACAGATGCAGATGTGGAGAAAGTCAAGGACGCTGCTCTTAGGAAGATGGCGGTTGCATTCAACAACCACAAGAATCATTGAAAGTGCGTTATATCGACTAGAGGGGGGTGAATAGGCGATTTTTATGAAAGTCTTCAAAACGTGGAAGTTATGAAGACAAACAGAGTGAACAAGCCTATCACTATGCAGCGGAAAGTAGATTACACAACGCAAGCCATAGTCAAATATACAATACAGTGAAAGCACAGAGACAAATAGCTTCAGTGTAATGAGGATCAGGTTGGAAGAAGTTATGAAGCCAAACAGATCATACAGTCAGGTTGTGAAGACAGAAGATAAAGCAAGCATGCAATAGCTTCACAATGTGTACTGGTAAGTAAAGGGAGGTGAAGATGAAACCAGTGACACGATGAAGACAATGATATGTTGGACAAGTTCCAGTTGCTGTGCCAACTGTACGTCTGGTTGGAGCGGCTAGGTATTTAAACCAAAGGACACACAGTCCCGGACACCCAGTCCTGAACACGCAGCTCAGGACACCCAGTCCTCACCGTTTTCTCCTTGAGCTAAGGTCACACAGACCCCGCCCAATCACTCTGGTAAGTCTTCAAGGTAGACTCCCAAACCTTCACAGACTTTGTTCACCGGCAATCCACAATTCCTCTTGGATGCTCAGAACGCGACGCCTAACCATCTGGAGGATGCACAATCCTCAAGTGTAATAAGTCTTCAGATCACTCAGACAAGAAGACTTAAGTGATGCCCAATTACTCTGGCTCTGGGTGGTTAGGGCTTTTCTCCTCACTAAGGATTTTCTCTCAAAGGCTTCGAGGTGGGTTGCTCTCAAACGACAAAAGCCGTGCACTGAAATCTGAGCAGCCAACCGTTTATGGTTGTGGGGGTGGGCTATTTATAGCCACTTGGAAACCCTGACCTGATTTGTCCGAAATGACCCTGGGTCACTAAGGAACTGACACGTGTACTAACGGTCGGATTTTGAACTCTCACGGCAACTTTACTTGGGCTGCAAGTAAAGCTGACTTGTTTGACTCTGGACAAGATTTTCTCTCATTGTCTTCACTCGAAGACATAGGATTTGAATTAGGCATCACTTCAGTCATCCTGACTGGTTCTCTTGGACCCCACTTAACAGTACGGTGGTTCCTATGACACAACATGAGTAAAGTAAAACTACGAAGGACCTAAGTCTTCGAGTTCCAAAGGCTTCATGGGGAGTCTTCATATGTCATTGTCTTCGACATGAATGTCTTCATGAACCACCATTGTCTTCAATGTCTTCGTACATTTTTGGGGGTCATCTCTGGTAGCTAAACCGAATCAATGAGGGACTTCTACCTGTGTTATCCTGCAATTCTCACAAACACATTAGTCCCTCAACTAGGTTTGTCGTCAATACTCCAAAACCAACTAGGGGTGGCACTAGATGCACTTACAATCTCCCCCTTTTTGGTGATTGATGACAAACTAGTTGAAGTTTTCAACGGGGAATATAATTTGTGAAATTGTAAAGGAATTGTCTTCATAAGCTGCAAGGGCTCCCCCTGAAGGTGTGCATATAAGTGATTTGCTTCTGGAATGCAAATGCACATAGCAGGTAGTATTTGTGGGAATCCACTTCAACTTATGATGACAATCCATCATGCACGTAAAGATATATGAAGATAATGATATGCATAATGAAAAATGGACGTCTGCGAAATGATAAGAGTGCGGAAATTATCGTCGTACATGCGGAATTTATCTTCGCAAAAACACAGTGGCAAACATAGTAGCAGACGACCATCAAGTTTAAGTGTTACAACTCAAAGAACCAAATGTAGCAAAACGAGAGTTGTAAGCACGAAGCAAAATGCAAAATATAAAGCACCCGCCCATATTATTGACCCGCTTGAAGACTATAAACATCATATGCTTCTCCCCCTTTTGTCAGTGATGACCAAAAAGGTTTGAAGACATAGAGTTTTCTATGCGTTCCCAGGCGCACCAGGGTCGGTGGAGGCGTTTGGTGGTGCAGGCGAGCTTGGTGCAGTGACGACGCGCGCTGAAGACATTGGTGGTGATGTAGCGTCGTCTTCTTCCTCAATGATTTTTCCCGTTACGGTGGCAGCAGAGGAAGAGAACTCAGATTCTTCAAGCGACGGAGTCCCACGCAACACAGCTCTTCTGGGGGGTGTGGAGTCAAACTTGAATCGCTCCTTGAAGCCATCCTCTTGCAATTCAGCTTCAGTGCACATCATTGTGAGGCCTTTCCAAGTGCGGCGACAGGTTTCATGTGCGACGAAGGCGTTCTTGGTGGCCAGATTCCCGATGCGATTGACGTCTTGCATGATACCACGCATCTGCCTCTTGAGCCAGTCGTGATGCCTATCTTGCTTTTGATGCAGAGCCACAAGAAGTTCACGATCAGTGAGTGTACGAGCGCGTTTCTTGGGTCTCTGTGCAGCTTCGCTGTCAGTGGCTTCAGTGGATGCAGGGGCACGTGTGGTGCCAGCCATTGGATAGACTCTGGAAATGGCTTCAACACCTTCATCATGTTGAGTGAAGCTTTGGTGTTCTGCATTCTGAAGACTTAGTGGCTGTTTGGCAGGCTCAGGATAAATCGCTTCAGCAGAGGTGTCCACATCAGGTAAGAAGATTCTGTGGTTGCGGGCTGAGGGTTGATATGATATTGCAGAGTGGAGCTTGATTAGCCTCATAACCCATGGAGCATAAATCTTCAGACCAAAGAGATCTGAGCCAGACGCAGCAAGTTGACGTATGAAGAGATCCTGGGCATTGAAGCATTTGCCGTGCAGGATGCAGAAGATGAGAGTCTTCATGGCACCTTCCACCTTGGCATATCGAGAGTGCCCCTTAATGGGCCATAGAGTCCGCCTGATGATGTGATAGATAGTTCTAGGCAGGTACTCTAAGTCTTCAACGAAGAACTCCATCGGGTAAGGTGCGTCAGAAGGCAATGGCTTCATCATTGAGAGCATCTGACTCATATTTGGCTCAGGTCGCTGAAAGATGCTCTCAACTGCTTCAGCATGGAGTTGGCAGCCTTCTTCGAAGAGTTCGCCTGGAGTGGGTAGGCCGGTGAGCTCAATGATGTCAAATGCATTGGCTTCATGATGGATGTTGCTGGTCATCCACTCCAGGACCCAAGTCTTCGGATCTCTGTTGTAGCCCTTGATGTGCAATGTGGCATAGAACTGAAGCAGAAGCTCTTCGTTCCAGTGCTCTTCATCCGTGACAAACGGCAGCAGGCCAACTTGCTTGAAGCAGTCCAGGGCTTCTTCCAGACCAGGCAGACCAGCAAAAGCTTCAACTTCAAGACGCTGATGTGGAAAGATACGGCTCTGGTTGTAGAGGACGCAGGAGTAGTAGCTGCGCTGTGGGTAGCTCCAGAACCTATCTGACACAATCTTTTCCCTTGAGTAAGGGTTCTTGGAGCGGTTGAAGAAGGTGTTATCTGCCCTGAAGCTGTTGACATTGAAGGAGCCAGGAGCAGTGACTGGACCTGGGAACCTTGGCAGTCGTGGGATTGGCTTCTGTACCTGGGGCCTGTGCGCAATATGATAGTTGAACTGTGGTCCGGCAGCAGACACAGGCATAGAAGGGTCAGAGGCAGTAGCTTCAGTATCTCTTGAAGCTGTTGGTTGGTCGGGCTCCACAAATGCTTCAGTATTATGTGTGGCAGCCGCAGTGGTGTCAGCCTCCTTGAGAAT
The DNA here is from genome assembly GCA_034509565.1 of Triticum monococcum. Lineage (NCBI taxonomy): Eukaryota > Viridiplantae > Streptophyta > Magnoliopsida > Poales > Poaceae > Triticum > Triticum monococcum. Next base: position 580,732,938 of record CM067847.1, read on the forward strand.
TTCTTCTTGCTGGTGCGGGGGAGATGAAGCTTGAGGTTCTGTATGCTCTTCTGCATGTTCTTCGGCTGATGCAGCCGGAATGTCGTCAGCAGTCTGAGCCCTTGGCCCTTTGCGAAGCCTACGGAATGCAAGCGACGCCGGTGGAGTTGCAGTGGGCTGGGGCTCATCCTCTTCCTCCTGCGGGCGATCTGCCCACGATGCATCTTGGGTGATTGGCGTCAAGGGACGACCAATGCTGATCATTTCGCTCGATTCGAGCTGAGGAAGGACTGCATCACCTTGCACATTGTCTTGGAGACCAATGTCTTCAGCAGCGTTGGGGTCGGCTGCTGGAATGTCTTCAGCATGCGGAGCCTCTGTGAGAGCAGGCTCATGCACGGTCATCTGACGATCTTCATGAGGAAAGCGAACGGAAAGGGGTTCGACTATCAAGGGCTCTGTGGGAGCAGCCCGAGACTTCTTGGTCTTGCGCTTCTTGATGGTGGGGTCTGAAGGAGAGGCTTCAGGGTGTTTCCTCTTCCTTGCTTTAGCTTCGGCTATCCTTGTCTTCTTAAGCTCTGAAGCGGTTGAGCGCTTTGGCTTCGAGCTAGGCTTGGCGGTGGGGAAGACAGTCGGAACAGCTTCTTGGCGTGGGGCCTCTTCTTCAGCCACAGTGGGCGTCTTCTTTTTCTTAGCGGCCATCCCGGGGTCGATGCCGGGACGCCCAAGTGCCTTTTGCTTCTCGGCCTCATTGTAGGCCTGCACACAGAGATCAGCCAAATTTTTCATGCGCTCACGTGAACCCTGAGCCTCTGCACGTTTCTGCATAAAGTTTTCCTTCAACTCATGCAGCATGACTTTGAAGTCTTTGACTTCTTGGACGCTGAGCGTGGCCATGTTCTGCTTGAACTGAGCCTTTTCAAAATCTATCTTTTGCTTCAGTTCCACGATGCGCTGGGCAATTGCGAGTTCTGAAGCAATAGCTCCTTGAAAGGCTACGCTGAGGCCAATGGGCAGCTGCAGATCATCGAAGCTGATGTTGGGTGTTTCAAACCACTCATCAATGAATTTGTGGATGATTGTTGCATCGAACAGAGGCAGATTGTTGAAGATTTCAGCCTCCTCCTTGCTCTTGATTAGCTGCTCAAGAGCGTCATCGGCAAGATCGTCGTCACTCGACAGATCAATGGCTTCGCAGCCCAGAACGGCAGCGGCAGTGAGTTCTTTGCTGGTGTGTGGCTGTGATTTCTTTGCTTCTTGAGGCTTGGAGACTCTTGATAAGCCTTCAGACTGCACACTGGCTTCAGGAGGTGTAGTGGCCAATGGCTTCGCTCTGGAGGTCTTGGGAGAAGCGGCTGGCTTGGAAGCTTTTGGCTTCTTCTTCATCTGCTTCGGCTCCGGGGCAGCAGGAGCATCATCAGACTCAGTGTCTGCCGGAGGGTCGTTCACGGCAGTCCCTTGGACTATAATGTGAGTGATGAGGCCTTCGAGATTGGCAAATGGCCCGATGACATTGGGATTAGCGTCGCGTGTTCCATCTGCCCTTGGTTTGGAGGGACCAGGGTTGAAGTCCAACCCAAACTCCTTGTTTTGCTTCGCAGAGTTCTGGGCAAATTGGAAGTTGCGCTTGAACAGAGTGTCATCGCGACACCAGAGAAGGGATGACGGATGTGCGTCAGCTGGCTGTTGTCCCCTGACCATGCATGGATAGAAGCCTTGAGCAATGGCTTCGTCTCTGGTTCGGGGTACAAGATTCTTGTACAAGGCATCTCCCCACGGTCTCTTGATGGTGCACTTCTCTGCATATTCCTTAGTGACGAAGCGGTATTGGAACCACTGCTCTGCCCAATATCTTCGAATCCATTGGATTCGTGTCTTGCGCTGACCATAGCTTTCTTCAGGATCTGTTTGGTACATTTCTGCCAAATCTTCAGGCAGATCTTTAGATGTGTCACCCCGCCTCTGTCTGCCTCCCTTCTTAGATTGTTTTTCGGTTGCCATGAAGCTTAACTTGACAGGCTTCAAGAGATTCAAAGTCTTCAAAGGATTCAAAGGCTTCAAAGGCTTCCTTTTGCTTGACCAACAGGAACTTGCTTCAGGTGAATTGATGTGACGCTGTAGGAACTCTGCAAATGAATGCAGACTATGAGAACCAAAAGATTCTCCCACGGACATGTACCTATGACAGCATTAAGGTGCGAGGGAAGGGGAAGAGGTCATATGCATTCTCAGAAGATTTTGAAGATAAATCAGTTTGGAAGATATTGACCTCATCATGCGAAGACATTCACTTTATAGAAAAGAAGTTGGTTCCAGATTTGTACGAACCCATAGATCAGTACAAGTGAGGAATCTAACTACTTCATGAAGAACAAGTGAATATACTAGGCAAGTTATGAGATTCAGACAAGAGGAATGAAACTTGAGTGAATGGAAACCTCTTTTGGCAGAAAGTGATGAAGCAATAGGATCAAAAGAGGCTGTAAAAAGGCTTGTTATTTACCAGACTTGGAACTGCTAGACGAGATGAGAGGTGAGGCCGAGCAGTTCGATCCTCCGTGCCCTAACTTGGCGACGGAAGACACCTAGGGCGACGGCGGAGAGACTGATGTCCGCTGTCGGCGTGAGAACGGCGTCGGAGAGGTCGCGGCAGTGAAGCACTTCGTCGCCGGTGTCGTTGAGAGTTAGCGGTGGCGCTAGGGTTTGTGCGAGGGAGGAAGAAGAGATAATGACCGCAGTGAAACGTGTATTTATGGGGATATGGGCGGCACTGCGCTATTACTCAGGTGCCCCTGGCGATTCGCATCTGATCAGTACGTGGCCAGCATGCGGAATTGTGGGGGCAGTTTCACCCCACGCACGCCTGGTTTGTCGGGAGTCGTTCCTACTTCTCCGGAATTCTAGTTGATGGATAAACATTGAAAGCTGTTTTAAAGTTTGTCTCTGTGTCTTCTTCTGACAAGGATGCAGTGAAGACATTCGACAGTTTCAATAGAGTGCATATGACTTGGAGAGAGAGAGTTTGAGGTAGGAAGCATGGAGAGGTTAGGGTCCGATCACATTCACTTAGTTCAAAAGATTCAAACAAGAAGACATAGCTATAAGTGAATGCTGCAGAGGACAGAACACCAGTGCATATATAATCAACATAGTGAAGATAATCATGAAGACATGTTGAGATTGAAGCCAAACCAAATGTGAAGACATAGCAAATGTAATGCCATGAGTAAAACACTTCAAGCAGAAAAATTTTGGTGGTGGCGCTACCCACCGTATAGGAAGTATTGGACCCAGACACGGCGCACAATTATCGTGGCGCTCCGAGGTCAAATTCCACGTTAATGTATTCACACTTAGAATGTATGTCTTCATTGATTGAAGATATACGTTACTTTGTGTGTTGCGCATCTAAGTCATCATCATGCATAAGTGTTAGGATGTGTGCCTGATCACAGGACATTTGAGGATTCCAAGATATTTAGCTCACACCGTAACTTGCAAAATCTCTTCTCATCCAAGGGCTTGGTGAAGATATCTGCCAATTGCTCTTCAGTGTTGACGTGTATGATATCAATGTCTTCCTTTGTAACATGATCTCTGAGAAAATGATGACGAATTTCAATGTGCTTTGTCTTCGAGTGCTGAACTGGGTTGTTGGCGATCTTGATGGCGCTTTCGTTGTCGCAGTAAAGTGGCACTTGCTTCAGATGAATGCCATAATCCTTGAGGGTTTGCTTCATCCATAGAAGCTGAGCGCAGCAGGATCCAGCAGCAATGTATTCAGATTCAGCAGTGGAGAGAGATACACAGTTCTGCTTCTTTGAAGACCAACAGACAAGAGATCGGCCCAGAAAGTGACATGTGCCTGATGTGGACTTCTGATCAACCTTGTCACCAGCGTAATCAGCGTCCGAAAATCCAACCAAATCAAACTCTGAGCCCTTTGGATACCATAACCCTAGAGTTGGTGTGTGAGCCAAATATCGAAGAATTCGCTTCACTGCTAAGTGATGCGACTCCTTTGGTGCCGCTTGAAACCGAGCACACATGCAAACACTAAGCATAATATCTGGCCTAGATGCACATAAGTAGAGCAAAGAACCAATCATGGAGCGGTATAACTTTTGATCGAACTCTTTACCATTGTCGTCAGGACCCAGATGATGTTTGGCTGGCATTGGTGTTGTGAAGCCTTTGCAGTCTTGCATACCAAACTTCTTCAGGCAGTCTTTGAGATATGAAGATGCCATTGCATTGTTGCCGTATCTGAAGACCGAGGAAGAACTTCAGCTCCCCCATCATAGACATCTGATATTGCTCTTGCATCATATATCCGAACTCCTCACTGTACTTCTGATTGGTGCAGCCGAAGATAATGTCATCCACGTATATTTGGCATACGAACAGTTCACCATCATATGTCTTTGTGAAGAGAGTGGGATCCAGGGAACCAGGTATGAAGCCTTTGCTCTTCAGGAAGTATTTGAGCGTATCATACCAGGCCCGAGGGGCTTGTTTGAGGCCATATAGTGCCTTTTTGAGCTTGTACACCATGTCAGGATGTTTTGGATCTTCAAACCCAGGTGGTTGTGCAACATACACTTCTTCTTCAATTTTGCCATTGAGGAAGGCACTTTTTACATCCATTTGATACAGGATTATGTTGTGATGATTTGCATAGGCCAACAGTATACAGATGGCTTCAAGTCTGGCAACAGGAGCAAATGTTTCATCGAAGTCAATGCCTTCCACTTGAGTATATCCTTGAGCAACGAGACGAGCCTTGTTTATGACGACTTGGCCATGCTCATCTTGCTTGTTGCGGTATATCCATTTGGTGCCTATATGTTATGCTTCCGTGGATCAGGACGCTTAACCAACTCCCATACATTGTTCAGCTCAAATTGTTGAAGCTCTTCTTGCATAGCTTGAATCCATTCAGGTTCCATAAAGGCTTCATCAATTTTCTTGGGTTCTGTGATTGAAACAAATGCGAAGTGTCCGCAAAAGTTTGCCAGTTGAGTTGCCCTTGAACGAGTCAGTGGACCAGGTGCATTGATGCTGTCAATTATCCTGTCAATCTGTACTTCATTGGCAACACGAGGATGTAGGGGTCGAAGACTTTGCTCTTGCTGATCTACGTTGTCATGGGGAGGAATGTCTTCAGGCTGAGCATTGTCTTCATGTGGATCAGGTGCTGAGATGATAAGTTCTTCTTCAGGACGGGCTTCAGTAGGTATAATCTCTCCAGTTCCCATTAGCTTGATTGATTCACTGGCTGGAACTTCATCTAGCACATCTGGTAGTTGCTCTCTTTGTGACCCATTGGTCTCATCAAACCGCACATCCACTGTTTCAACCACTTTGTAGTGAAAGAGATTGAAGACTCTGTAGGAGTGCGAATCCTTTCCATATCCAAGCATGAAGCCCTCATGTGCTTTTGGAGCAAATTTTGAGGTGTGGTGAGGGTCCTTGATCCAGCATCTTGATCCAAATACTCTGAAGTAACTTACATTTGGCTTCTTGCCAGTCAGAAGTTCATAAGATGTCTTGTTCAGCAGCTTGTGAAGATATACACGGTTGATAGTATGGCATGCAGTGTCAATGGCTTCAGTCCAGAATTTTCTTGGTGTCTTGTACTCATCTAACATTGTTCTGGCCATCTCAATGAGTGTTCTGTTCTTGCGTTCGATGATGCCATTCTGTTGTGGCGTGTATGGAGCTGAGAATTCATGAGTGATGCCCAATGTATCAAGATATGTGTCAAGGCCGGTGTTCTTGAATTCTGTGCCATTGTCACTTCTGATGTGCTTTATCTTGGCACCATAATTGTTCATTGCCCGATTTGCGAAGCGTCTAAAGACATCCTACACTTCAGTCTTGTAAAGGATTATGTGCACCCAAGTATATCTAGAGTAATCATCAACAATGACGAAGCCATAGAGGCAAGCAGTGGTGGAGAAAGTTGAGTAGTGAGTGGGACCGAAGAGATCCATGTGAAGCAGTTCGAAGGGTTGAGTAGTGGTCATGATTGTCTTCGAAGGATGTTTTGCCCTTGTCATCTTCCCAGCTTCACAGGCACCGCATAAGTGATCTTTCTTGAACTTGACGCCCTCGATGCCTATGACATGCTTCTTCTTCGCAAGGGTGTGGAGGTTCCTCATGCCAGCATGCCCACGTCTTCGATGCCAAAGCCAGCATTCTGAAGCCTTTGCGAGAAGACAAACTGCAAGCTATGGCCCTGCTGAGAAATCTACCACGTACAAATCATCTTTTCGATACCCTTCAAACACTAGAGACTTGTCAGATTCCATTAGTACCAGACAACGATATTTTCCAAAGATTACAATCATGTTTAAATCGCAAAGCATTGAGACAGACATTAAGTTGAAGCCAAGGGATTCAACAAACATGACTTTATCCATGTGTTGATCCTTTGAGATTGCAACTCTACCTAGACCCAGTACCTTACTTTTACCAGTGTCAGCGAATGTGATGTGGCTCTTGTCAGATGGACGTAAGGTTGAGTCCATAAAGAGACTTCTTTTGCCAGTCATGTGATTTGTACACCCGCTGTCAATAATCCATTCTGAAGACTCTGAAGTCACTGGTGTCGTACCCTACAGTGCAGTTAGGGGGATAGGCTTCACCAAGAGTGTTGTGAAGCAAAAACATTTGACGAACCAGTGGATTATGAAAACTGAGATCCAGGTTAGGACAAGTAGGGAGAGTAGCATGCGATTCAGGTATGAAATACATAGTGATGCCATTCGGGCATTTGATCTTGCGCCCCACAAGATTTCTGAGGTCCCCAGCAATAGCATCAGAAGATTTTGGTTTTGTGCTGGAGACCTTTCCCTGCAAAAGAGAGTTAAGCTTTCTTAACCACCCACATCTTCAAGGGTGGCTTAGAAGCAATAAGTCTAAGTGCAGCATCTGAGAATTTTGGCTTTGGAGCCCTGGCAAACAGTCTAGCAGGTGGGCAATAGTACTCATAAGAATAGGCAGAATAGTTTTTGGTCATATGAGAATGACGGTTTGAAGAACCGCTCTCATATGCCTGAGCATGGTTTCCCTGCAAAACATTTGTGTTAGTGCGACTCATATGAGTCCTCTGCCTGTATGAAGCCTTTGGACCATATGAAGCCTTTGGTCTGAGGTTTGTCTTCTTCATGTGAGGTGTCATGAGGACATTCACAAGAAGATTCTCAAGACACGTTTTTGGAACCCAGATCTTCTTCATAGGCGGTCCATTCCTGCAGTTAGTACCAATGTACCTGGCAAATACTTCACCATTCTGATTCCTAAACAGTTTATAGTTTGCATCAAAGGATTCATCAATGATAATTGGATTAGCACAAGTGAAGCCAGATAGATTGGATGGATCTGATGAGGATTCCTTTGCAGCAACCCATGTGGTTTTGGGGTACTGCTCAGGTTTCCAGTAAGAGCCATCTGCATTAATTTTCCTCGCGAACCCAACACCCTCTTTGCTAGGGTTTCGGTTCAGAATCTGCTTCTTGAGGACATCACATAGTGTCTGATGTCCTTTGAGACTTTTGTACATCCCTGTTTCAAGCAATGTCTTCAACCTAGCATTTTCATGAGCAATAGCAGTGGTATCCTCAGCAGAGGGGTTAGTTACCACTTCAACAGTTGAAGATATTGCAACAGCAGTAGCAGTGGAACATTCAGCAACAGAAATAGCATTATCATGCTCAATGCATTTAAGGCATGGTGGTTCAAATCCTTCCTGAGCAGAACTGATCTGTTCGGCTCGAAGTGACTCGTTTTCCTTTTGAAGATCTTCATGATCCGCTCTCAACTTCTCAAGATCTTGCTTCTTCTGAAGATAATCATAGGAAAGCTTTTCATGAGTAGTTGAGAGAGTCTCAAGACGATCTTCGAGTTCCTGATACTTAACATGAAGATTTTTTATGTCTTCAATTAAGGATTCGGAACGAGTCATTTCAGCACCCAACAGATCATCGCTTCTGTCTAACAGTTTTTGAATATGTTCCATGGCCTTTTGTTGTTCAGTTGCAATTTTAGCAAGTGTTTTGTAACTGGGTTTTGAATCACAATCAGAGTCATCGTCACTCGATGTTCGATAGTGAGTAGTGCGTGTGTTTACCTTGGCACCACGTGCCATGAAGCAGTAGGTGGGAGTAGAGTCGTCCTTGTCATTTGCATCGGTGATGGTGATGGAGTCATTGTCTTCAGTGTTGAAGATGGACTTGGCGACATAGGCTGTAGCCAAACTTGCAATGCCTGAATCAGACTCCTCCTCAGACTCCACCTCTGCCTCCTCAGAAGCGGACTCCTCCTCTGAATCCATTTCCTTGCCAACAAATGCACGAGCCTTGCCATAAGAACTCTTCTTGTGTAATGAAGACTTTGAGGAAGACTTGGACGAAGACTTTGAGTATTTCTTCATCTTCTTATCGTCAGAGTCATATTCCTTGCTCTTCTTCTTCTTTCTGTTCTCATTGTCCCACTGTGGGCATTCAGAGATGAAGTGTCTAGTTTTCTTGCATTTGTGACAAGTTTTCCTCTTGTAGTCATGCGCAGAAGCTTCATCATTCCTTGAGCTTGATCGTGAAGACTTTCTGAAGCCTTTATTCTTGGTGAATTTCCGGAACTTCTTCACAAGCATAGCAAGTTCCCTTCCAATGTCTTCAGGATCAGCAGAACTGCTGTCAGATTCTTCTTCAGATGATGACACAGCTTTTGCCTTCAAGGCACGAGTTCGCCCATAGTTTGGACCGTAGATATCTCTTTTCTCAGAAAGCTGAAACTCATGTGTGTTGAGCCTCTCAAGTATGTCAGACGGATCGAGTGTCTTGAAGTCTGGACGTTCTTGAATCATCAGGGCTAGGATGTCAAATGAACTGTCAAGTGATCTCAGCAGCGTCTTGACGATTTCATGTTTGGTGATCTCAATGGCGCCGAGGGCTTGAAGCTCATTCGTGATGTCAGTGAGCCGGTCAAATGTGTGTTGGACATTCTCATTGTCATTTCGCTTGAAGCGGTTGAAGAGATTGCGAAGAACACTGATTCTCTGATCTCTCTGGGTTGAGATGCCTTCATTGACCTTGGAGAGCCAGTCCCAGACCAGCTTGGATGTCTTCAAGGCACTCACACGGCCGTACTGTCCCTTGGTCAGATGACCACAGATAATATTCTTGGCAGTGGAGTCCAGTTGAGTGAACTTCTTGACATTAGCCGCAGTGACACCTTCTCCAGCCTTGGGAACGCCGTTTTCGACGACATACCATAGGTCGACGTCAATGGCTTCAAGATGCATGCGCATCTTATTCTTCCAGTAGGGATATTCAGTTCCATCGAAGACGGGGCACGCAGCAGAGACTTTAATTATCCCTGCAGTCGACATAGCTAAAACTCCAGGTGGTTAAATCGAATCACACAGAACAAGGGAGCACCTTGCTCTGATACCAATTGAAAGTGCGTTATATCGACTAGAGGGGGGGTGAATAGGCGATTTTTATGAAAGTCTTCAAAACGTGGAAGTTATGAAGACAAACAGAGTGAACAAGCCTATCACTATGCAGCGGAAGGTAGATTACACAACGCAAGCCATAGTCAAATATACAATACAGTGAAAGCACAGAGACAAATAGCTTCAGTGTAATGAGGATCAGGTTGGAAGAAGTTATGAAGCCAAACAGATCATACAGTCAGGTTGTGAAGACAGAAGATAAAGCAAGCATGCAATAGCTTCACAATGTGTACTGGTAAGTAAAGGGAGGTGAAGATGAAACCAGTGACACGATGAAGACAATGATATGTTGGACCAGTTCCAGTTGCTGTGACAACTGTACGTCTGGTTGGAGCGGCTAGGTATTTAAACCAAAGGACACACAGTCCCGGACACCCAGTCCTGAACACGCAGCTCAGGACACCCAGTCCTCACCGTTTTCTCCTTGAGCTAAGGTCACACAGACCCCGCCCAATCACTCTGGTAAGTCTTCAAGGTAGACTCCCAAACCTTCACAGACTTTGTTCACCGGCAATCCACAATTCCTCTTGGATGCTCAGAACGCGACGCCTAACCGTCTGGAGGATGCACAATCCTCAAGTGTAATAAGTCTTCAGATCACTCAGACAAGAATACTTAAGTGATGCCCAATTACTCTGGCTCTGGGTGGTTAGGGCTTTTCTCCTCACTAAGGATTTTCTCTCAAAGGCTTCGAGGTGGGTTGCTCTCAAACGACAAAAGCCGTGCACTGAAATCTGAGCAGCCAACCGTTTATGGTTGTGGGGGTGGACTATTTATAGCCACTTGGCAACCCTGACCTGATTTGTCCGAAATGACCCTGGGTCACTAAGGAACTGACACGTGTACTAACGGTCGGATTTTGAACTCTCACGGCAACTTTACTTGGGCTGCAAGTAAAGCTGACTTGTCTGACTCTGGACAAGATTTTCTCTCATTGTCTTCACTCAAAGACATAGGATTTGAATTAGGCATCACTTCAGTCATCCTGACTGGTTCTCTTGGACCCCACTTAACAGTACGGTGGTTCCTATGACACAACATTAGTAAAGTAAAACTACGAAGGATCTAAGTCTTCGAGTTCCAAAGGCTTCATGGGGAGTCTTCATATGTCATTGTCTTCGACATGAATGTCTTCATGAACCACCATTGTCTTCAATGTCTTCGTACATTTTTGGGGGTCATCTCTGGTAGCTAAACCGAATCAATGAGGGACTTCTACCTGTGTTATCCTGCAATTCTCACAAACACATTAGTCCCTCAACTAGGTTTGTCGTCAATACTCCAAAACCAACTAGGGGTGGCACTAGATGCACTTACAATCATGTATGGGACCAGTACGTCAAGGGAGGAAAGAATACTCCAGTATTCAAGGGAACACTAGAGAAGCAAAGTGCTCATTGGGACGATTTCGTGAAATTCAAGGAATTGGAATTATCTAAGGAATGGTCGAGAATAAACAAGGCCAATGCCGCAAAAAAGGATAAGTTCCATAAGCTAGGGCCAGGTGGCTACGCGGTGGGAATGCCTAAGTGGGATAAGTCTGAGAAAGAGATGGAGGATGCAGGTGTCACTCCAGAAACATTGAGCTGGCCCCCCAGGTGCAGGACTTGGTTTTATGCGCATGGGGGGGGGGGGGTTGGACCCGAAGACAGGCAAAGTTTCGAAGAAGGCATGTCTGGACGGAGCCGAAGATAAGCTACTTGTTACAATAGAAGAGGCTCGATTGGGGGTGTTCGAGCCCAACAGAGAGAACGACGAGCTTACGTGTGCCTTGGGAAATCCTGAACACCCGGGAAGAGCACGAGGCAAGGGCGCTATTCCGTGGTATGTGGGGTTTTCAGACTGGAACGCCGACTACAGAACCCATGCAAGAAAGAAGATTGCGGAGGAGAAGAAGAGGAAGTTGGAGGAGGAGCAGAGGAAGCTGGACTATGAACGCCTTCAAGGCCTAGAATCAGCGCACGCGGACTTGGTAGTCAAATTCCAGCGGCAGCAGGAGCAGATCGACTCACTTAGCCAACAAAGGGGGTCTTAGCAGCTGCAACAGCTAGCGGATGATCCAGCATTGGATAACACCGTCCCATCCATGCCGAGAAGCAGCGTGGGTTCCGCCCCGGGCGACGCATTGCTGGATAGCTACCGAGTGGATGACATCATGGAGAACACTAACTGCGAGCTACACTTCAAAATGAAGAACATATCCATGAAGGTGGCGGACGCCGTTGCTTTTACAAATCCCCCCGAGGCAACCTTCCATTGCAACCCGATTCCAGCGGGCTATGCTCGTGTCTTGGTTGATGAGGTGGTGGACCAATATTCGGGGCTAGAGCATGACATTCCTGGAGGTGACGAGGAGCACACACTGGGAGAGGCCAACCATCGTATCATCCTATGGAGAAAGGATTGCATCATCTTTCGAAGGCCACCGACATTGCGTCATCCGGCTCCTCGTCAAAGTCCGCCACCGAGTCAGCAGACTCCTGCTCCTCCAAGTCCACCAACGCGTCAGGCCACTCCTCCTCCAAGTCCGGCACAGCTTCAAGCCACTCCTCCTCCTCCTCCAAGTCCGGCAAAGCGTTAGGGCACTCCTCCTCCAAGTCCGACACAGCTTCAGGCCACTCCTCCTCCTCCAACTCAGCCACGTCAGCCGTCTGTGCCGCCTCAGCAATCATGGAAGAGAGCCGCCTCAGCTATGGTGCGTAGCAGTACAAGTCGAGGTAGTACTGAAGGTACAGGCGGAGGCAAGCAATTTCAATATGGTCCAAGCAGCCTCACGCCTCTTCCGCAGAGGCCTTACGGCAAGTCCGAGGTGGAAAACGCAGCCATATCGAAGGCCAAGGTGGAAGCCCATTTTGCACCGAAACCGCCACCGCCGCCAAGGGAGAAAGTGCCCGAGGAAAAGATTGACCACTTCATTCGTATGGCTAGAGCACCAGCTCCCAAGCCTGTTGACACAGACTATGAGCGCCACCTCAGGAAGTTAAATCGAGCACGTCTACAGAAAGAGGCGAGCTCGAGCTCGAGCAAATCAGCTGGCAAAAGGAGCGGTAAAACCGTTCCCCATCTGGGAGAACTGGCGGCGCAATCAATCCCCCCGCTTGTTGTGCCAACAACACATGAGAGTATGCGCGCCCAATATTATTATGGGCAAACCGTTAACGTTCCCGGGCTGGGCGATGTGGTAATAACCGAGGAGCATATTGAGCAGGCTGAAAGGCTCATGATCACTGTTGGACAACTTCTCGATATCGAGCCCATGTCTCTGATTATAGAGGAGGAAATACAACGGAAATATGTCCGGGGCCAACCTTTGGTCGAGCCAGACGAGGTCAAGAAGCTCCCAACGAGAATGTATGAATTGCAATTATGGTACATGGACATTACCAAGATTTCCAATCGAGAGTCCCTCATGGTGAATGTCAAGAAGGATCATTACTACCATGAGAAAGCTGTGTCCGTTGGGTATTCAGAACTATTTCAGTTATTCAATCAAGACGCACTCGACAAATCTATCGTCAATTGCTATTGTCTGTAAGTGATTTCTTTCTATAATTTAAGTCTCAAGCTAGCTGTAGTGATCATTTTGATTAATCATTACCTGTAATTATCCTTACTATCTTCTTTTCTGTGGTATTATGCAGGATGAAGATTTATGAAATGAAAAAAGGTGGACGCTATGGCATTGGGTTCATTGACCCAAATACCATTAATGAATACACATGGAAATTAGATCCATATTATGAAAAAAGTGTAGAGGAAAGCATGCTAGAGTTCTTCAAGTGCCTCAATACTAATGAAGATATACTACTTTCTTACAACTTCGAGTGAGTCACATTGTCTTTTACTACAAATTCTGTTTTTGCCTACTAGCTAGCTACATGTTTTTGCTTACATATGTCCGCTTAATTAAGACATGCAAACGTGTGTGCATGCAGATTTCACTGGATCTTGTTAATCATTAAAGTTGATGAAGGAACAATTGAAATACTGGACTCACTACTTAAAAAGCAAGTGATTACACCACCTTGTTTGGGATAGTCAACAGGTAATTTCAATCATTATTAACTATATCTCGGCCTATTTAGTTCGTCATTTCCTGATATGAACTATTTAATAACCCCTTTATTCGTTTTCTTTGTCGGCGGGCAGGGCTTGGGCAAAGTTCATCAACGTCAATCCAGGCCAATGGAAACGAAAGCTGAAATGGTATCGACCCAAGGTAAGTAATTAAGTAGTACTAGCTAGCTAGCTGCCATCTCTTTAATTATCATGCTTGATTAATTATTATCTGATCAAATTCCATTCTCGTAAAGGCCCTGAAGCAGGCACCAGGGAATAATCTATGTGCATACTACGTTTGCGAGAAAATTCGCATGATGGCGTCCGAAAGGAGCAGATCTCAAAGACAGGAGTGGGTACGTTTGTCAGAACACTATTCACAATTTTTACACCATTATCGATATCTAGTCACACAACTAATACACATGCATATTGATCTCCTTCTTAACAGTTCAAAGAGGTGCGGGAGCAGCTCCTAGCAGAGGAGCGCATAGAAGCAATTCAAGAGGAAATAACAGGATTTTTGCTCGACCAGGTCATAGATCCCAAAGGAGAATACTATTACCCGCTACCGCCCTCATGAACCACTTCCAATTGTCATCGTGCTCCAAAGGCACCAATTAGGCTAATGCCAGTGGCTCCGAAGGCACCAATTAGGAGAAATTGTATATAGCTAGCTAATTGTATATATATACACATGTGTGTATATATGTGTGAATTAATTAATGGTGGTTGTGAGACATTGATGATATATATATATATATATGATCGGTTCTACTAGAAATTCTATTTATATATATGCATAACGTGTACAATATGTAGTATCGTAAAATACCAGCAAACGAAAAAGAATTAAATGGAAAACACAAAATTAAATGAAAAAGAAATCATAAACCCAAAACCCCCCAACCTTTTAATACCGGTTGGTGTCACCAACCGGTACTAAAGGGCTCCCTGCCCCCGGAGCTGGCTCGTGCCACGTGGTTGCCCTTTAGCACCGGTTCATGTTGAACCGGTACTAAAGGGGAGGGGGGCCTTTAGTGCCCACACTTTAGTGCCGGTTACCGAACCGGCACTAAAGGGCCTTACGAACCGGTGCTATTGCCCGATTCTGCACTAGTGTTATTACGCATAGTCCAGAGCATCCACGCGAGCACCCCAATGAGCAGCCACCTAATGTGGCGGCCCGACATGGGGGAGGCCTGAATCTCGTCGAGGAGATCAGGGAAGTTGGTGTTACACCAAACTCCACTGATCGTCTCGCGGAGGCAGCCCCAAAGGAACTGGGCGGACACGCACGAGAAGAAGATGTGATTCGAGGTCTCTTCCATCCCACATAGGGGGCAGATACCATCATCCAGGCCGTGGCGCTTAATCACCTCCACGCCCGAGGGAAGCCGGCCATGGACCCATTACCACATGAAAATTCTGATCTTTAGTGGCAAGAGGATGGTCCAAATATGCTCGAAAACGGGCGGGGAAGGGGAGGGGGCAATGGCTTGGTATAGGGACTTCGTAGAGAAGCAGCTGGAGGGCTCAAGGCGCCAGGACAGACAGTCGAGGGGCTGACCAAGGTCAGGCTCATGAAGATCCACGGCATCAAGGAAATCATGCCAAGTGGCAACCTCCGGGGGCCCAAAGGGCCGCCGGAATGTGAGACACCCTAAGTCAATAAGGGCCGCCTCGACGAAGATCCTAGCATCAACGGCGATGGAGAAGAGGTCTGGAAACCTCACAGCGAAGGGGAGGTCCCTAGCCCAGCGATCAAGCCAAAACAGCGTGGATATCCCAGTCCAGATCGAGATGGATGTCCTAATGCGGAGGACCGGGATAAGCCGAATGACCGACTGCCAGAACTATGACCCTCCAGTCCTAACGCAAAAGGCGAGGGGGTGTCCGCGCAAGTATTTACGGCGCACGATATGCAACCATAGGCCACCATCGCCATTAGCAAGTTCATGCGCTTGGAGGACATGATTCCAAGACTACCTTGGTCGCGGGGCTTACAGATTTCAGTCCAGCGGACCATATGGTACTTCTGCTTGTCACCCTCGCCAGCCCAATAGAACCGCGCTTGGATCGAACCTATGTCATGGTGAAGAGTTTTGGGGAGGCTGTAGAAGCTCATAATGAACAGGAGGAGACTGGAGAGGGACAAGTTAATGAGGATCGTACGGGCAGTCTTAGAAAGACATCGCCCCTGCCACGGCTCGATGTTGTGATGCAGCTTGAGCATCGAGGGTCGCAGATCGGCCACTGACAGACGGGCGTCACTAATGGGGACCCCTAGGTATGTAGTAGGGAATGTCTCCAACCGACAGTTAAGTTGGTTAGCGATACTCTGGCTCTTAGAGGGCGAATATCCCAAAACCATCACCTCGATTTTATCGAAGTTTATTTTGAGGCCCGACAGGTGTTGGAAACATAGAAGTAGGAATTTCAGGTTCGAAATCTCCGGCGCCGAGCCTTGCACCATGATGATGGTGTCATGGGTGTATTGGAGGAGGGATACGCCGCCGCCCTCCACCAAGTGCGGGGTAATGCCTAGAATGTGGCCGGCGGCCTTGGCCTTATCCAGGATTGAGGCCAAGGGATCAACCACCATGTTGAACAGGAATGGGGAAAAGGGGTCTCCCTGTCTAACCCCACAAAAGGTGGGGAAGTAGGGCCCGATTTCCCCATTAATGTTCACCGCGGTGCGACCCGACGACACCATCTGCATGACCTGGGACACCCAGCGATCGTCGAACCCTTTCCTCAGCAACACTTCCCGAAGGAAGGGCCAGCTAACCATGTCATACGCCTTATGGAAGTCAATCTTCAGGAAAACTACTTTGAGGTTTTTGGAGTGGACCTCGTGCAGGACTTCGTGGAAGACTAGTACCCCATCCAAGATATATCGGCCCAGAATAAAGGCGGATTGGTCTGGGCGGGTGATTCGGTCAGCTAAAGGGGCCACCCTATTGGCGTACCCCTTGGCAAGAATGCGGAAGATCACATTGATCACCGTGATAGGATGGAACTGGCGGATGTCGGAGGTGCCCGAGACCTTGGGAATCAAAGTGATAATCCCGTAGTTGAGGCGCTTGAGGTCGATGGAGACAACATAAAACTCCTCGAAGAGAGCCATGACCTCCTGCTTGATGGCGGGCCAGGACGTCTGAAAGAACTTCACCGGAAGGCCATCAAGGCCCGGGGCGGACGAGCGATTCATCCCTTTAATCGCAAGCCACACTTCCTCCTCAGAGAACGGAGCTGTGAGGATCGCATTGTCCGTGGCCGAGATGCACTGCGGGCCGGCCCAGAAGTGCGGCGCAAGAGCTAAGCCCCCCCTAGGGGGGGCTGAAAACAAGGCACTATAGAAACCGTCTACATGAGCGCGGATGTCAGCAGGCCGCTGCAGGAGGGTCTCTCCATCCCACGGAAGGGGAATGGTATTATGCCGCCTACGACCATTGGCAGCCTGGAAGTAAGTGGTGTTCGCGTCCCCCTTGAGGACCCACTTTTGGGTACCCCGAAGGCTACAATAAGCCTCCTCATCGGTGTAGATGACCATAAGCTGGTTTTTGAGATCGTAGCACTACATCCACTCGTCAGGAGAGAGTCCCACCGAGTCAACCTGAAGGTCTAGAGCCTGAATGGCATCAAGGAGGGCCTTCTTGCGGAGACGGAGGTACCGCCCAAGATTCGCGCCCCACCCCTTCATGAACTGGCGAGAGCGCTTGGCACAGAAGTGACAATCGTCCACAGCAAAGATGGACCTGTGGGATGCGAGGCGGGCCTCGAGCCAACGGTCGCGCACGGCATCAGCGAAACCATTCTGGTTAACCCATAAAGTCTCGAAGCGGAATCTAGGGGCAGTGGGGGGCGTTCATCCTGGGAAGACAGAAGCAGAGGGACGTGGTCCGAACCAATACATGTGATGGCACGGAGAGAAGCAAGAGGGCATCTCAACTCCCACTCAGGAGAGACCAAGACCCTATCCAACACGGAGCGAGTTGGGTCGGCCTAGCGGTTGGTCTAGGTGAACCTGGCACCAATCCTATCTAATTCCCGTAGACCGAGGTCAGTGATGCAGTCATTGAACAAATGCATGCGAGGGAAGTTAACTAGATCATTATTCTTATCCTCCGCAAATCGTAGAAGGTTGAAGTCGCCACCGACGACGACCCGGAGGTGGGCCGCAGACACCTTCCTCCTGAGCTCGTCAAGGAAGGACACCGAGCATCGGTGGTCGGCGGGGCCATAAACTATAATGATCTCCCAAATGAAGTTCAGGGCACATTCAAAGATTTCCATGCTCACGAAGAACTCGCCCCTATCCATGCTACCAACCTCAAAGGTGGCATCCTTGACACCTAATAGGATGCCACCCGAGTGCCCGGCGATCCCACTAGAAGGGAGCCAATGCCAGGTAAATAGGTGAGTGCTCAGGTGCTCGAGCTCGGCCAGGGTGAAGTCAGTTCGCATGGTCTCTCGGATTGCTACAATGTCAATTCGCTCCTCGCGCATGTATTTGATGAGTTGGCGACGTCGGCCATCTTAGCCGAAACCGTGAATGTTCTTGAAAAGAGTCCGCATCAAACCGCCATTGAGGGGCTGCTTGACCCTAGGACATGGGAGGCGCTTTGCGCGTGAAGGGTGGCGGTGCAAGACCGTGTGCGGCCACGGATCTCCAGGGGGGCGGGAGCTGCCGAGCGGGATGGCGGGGCGGACGGAAGGGGGCCGCTAGCCTCCGAGGAGGAGGAAGCCAAGCGAGCACGAGCCTCCGCCAACCGGCCATCCAGGATTTCCCGAGCACGGATGGCCTCGATCTGGACTAAGGGGGGTCAACGTCCCCCCTGAACACTACATCGGAGTCGGCCGCGACCTTAGCTAGATGTCCAAGCGAGACCGACTCCAAAGCAGAGAATGAGCAAGTAGAAGAAGTTGCGGGGATGACCGGGGTACCTGGCTCGAGGTTGCGTGCCGTGGCCCGGAGCTCAGCCTGCTTCGAGATGGGGAGAGCGGGGCTGCCAACCGGGCGAGCAGCATCGATCCGGGTGTTGCGCCGCGAAGACGTCACCGGTGTTGACGTCAAGCGGCTACACTTGGCGTAGGCCGTGGACCGCGGTGGGTGTGGGGGGCCGCCAGGGGAGTAGACAGGGCGGATGCCCTCGCACACCCAGCATCAGTCAACAACAGGGAGGGAACGGCGAGCAGGTGAGGTGAGGTTGGTGGAGAGGCGGCCGCCAGCACCCCGTCCCGCATGGCCAGCTCCGGTGGGAACATGAGATGCAGAGGGGAGGCCATCGGTGTAGGGGAACGTAGTAATTTCAAAAAAATTCCTATGCACACACAAGATCATGGTGATGCATAGCAGCGAGAGGGGAGAGTGTTGTCTACATACCCTCGTAGACCGACAGCGGAAGCGTTATGACAACGCGGTTGATGTAGTCGTACGTCTTCACGGCCTGATCGATCAAGCACCGAAACTATGGCACCTCCGAGTTCTAGCACACGTTCAGCTCGATGACGATCCCCGGACTCCAATCCAGCAAAGTGTCGGGGAAGAGTTCCGTCAGCACGACGGCATGGTGACGATCTTGATGTTCTACTGTCGCAGGGCTTCGCCTAAGCACCACTACAATATTATCGAGGACTATGGTGGAAGGGGGCACCGCACACGGCTAAGAGAACGATCTTAGAGATCAACTTGTGTGTCTAGGGGTGCCCCCTGCCCCCGTATATAAAGGAGCCAAGGGGGTGCGGCCGGCCCTAGGAGGAGGCGCGTAGGAGGGGTCCTTCTCCTACCGGGAGTAGGACTCCCCTCCCTTTCCCTAGTTGGATTAGGACTTGGGGAAGAAGGAAGAGAGGGAAGAAAGGAAAGGGGGGGGGGCGCCGCCCCCCTCCTTGTCCAATTCGGACTTGGGGGGGCGGCGCGGCAGCCCCTAGGCCTCCTCTCCTCTTCCTCCACTAGGCTCATTAAGGCCCATTAGGTTACCGGGGGGTTTCGGTAACCTCCCGGTACTCCAATAAGATGCCGATTTCTCCCGGAACACTTCCGATGTCCAAACATAGGCTTCCAATATATCAATATTTATGTCTTGACCATTTCGAGACTCCTCATTATGTCTGTGATCACATCCGGGACTCCGAACTAACTTCGGTACATCAAAATATATAAACTCATAATGAAACTATCATCGTAACGTTAAGTGTGCGGACCCTACGGGTTCGAGAACAATGTAGACATGACCGAGACATTTCTCCGGTCAATAACCAATAGCAGAACCTGGATGCTCATATTGGCTCCCACATATTCTATGAAGATCTTTTATCGGTCAGACCGCATAACAACATACTTTGTTCCCTTTGTCATCGGTATGTTACTTGCCCGAGATTCGATCGTCGATATCTCAATACCTAGTTCAATCTCGTTACCGGCAAGTCTCTTTACTTGTTCCGTAATACATCATCTCGCAACTAACTCATTAGTTGCAATGCTTGCAAGGCTTATGTGATGTGCATTACCGAGAGGGCCCAGAGATACCTCTCCGACAATCAGAGTGACAAATCCTAATCTTGAAATACGCCAACCCAACATGTACCTGTGGAGACACCTGTAGAGCTCCTTTATAATCACCTAGTTACGTTGTGACGTTTGGTAGCACACAAAGTGTTCCTCCGGTAAAAGGGAGTTGCATAATCTCATAGTCATAGGAACATGTATAAGTCATGAAGAAAGCAATAGCAACATACTAAACGATCGAGTGCTAAGCTAACGGAATGGGTCAAGTCAATCACATCATTCTCCTAATGATGTGATCCCGTTAATCAAATAACAACTCTTTGTCTATGGTTAGGAAACATAACCATCTTTGATTAACGAGCTAGTCAAGTAGAGGCATACTAGTGACACTCTGTTTGTCTATGTATTCACACATGTATTATGTTTCCGGTTAATACAATTCTAGCATGAATAATAAACATTTATCATGAAATAAGGAAATAAATAATAACTTTATTATTGCCTCTAGGGCATATTTCCTTCAGTCTCCCACTTGCACTAGAGTCAATAATCTAGTTCACATTGCCATGTGATTTAACACCAATAGTTCACATCATTATGTGACCAACACTCAAAGGGTTTACTAGAGTCAATAATCTAGTTCACATCGCTATGTGATTAACACCCAAAGAGTACTAAGGTGTGATTATGTTTTGCCTGTGAGAGAAGTTTAGTCAATGGGTCTGCCATATTCAGATCCGTATGTATTTTGCAAATTTCTATGTCAACAATGCTCTGCACGGAGCTACTCTAGCTAATTGCTCCCACTTTCAATATGCATCCAGATTGAGACTTAGAATCATCTGGATCAGTGTCAAAGTTTGCATCGATGTAACCCTTTACGACAAACCTTTTGTCACCTCCATAATCGAGAAACATATCCTTATTCCACTAAGGATAATTTTGACCGCTGTCCGGTCATCTACTTCCTAGATCACTACTGTATTCCCTCGCTTAACATAGTGTAGGGTATACAACAGATCTGGTACACAGCATGGCATACTTTATAGAATCTATGGCTGAGTCATAGGGAATGACTTTCATTCTCTTTCTATCTTCTGCCGTGGTCGGGCTTTGAGTCTTACTCAATTTCACACCTTGCAACACAGGCAAGAACTCTTTCTTTGACTGTTCCATTTTGAACTACTTCAAAATCTTGTCAAGGTATGTACTCATTGAAAAAACTTATCAAGCGTCTTGATCTATCTCTATAGATCTTGATGCTCAATATGTAAGCAGCTTCACCGAGGTCTTTCTTTGAAAAACTCCTTTCAAATATTCCTTTATGCTTTCCAGAAAATTATACATTATTTCTGATCAACAATATGTCGTTCACATATACTTATCAAAAATGTTGTAGTGCTCCCACTCACTTTCTTGTAAATACAGGCTTCACCGCAAGTCTGTATAAAACTATATGCTTTGATCAACTTATCAAAGCATATATTCCAACTCCGAGATGCTTGCACCAGTCCATAGATGGATCGCTGGAGCTTACATATTTAGTTAACACCTTTAGGATCGACAAAACCTTCTAGTTGCATCGTATACAACTCTTCTTTAATAAATCCATTAAGGAATGCAGTTTTGTTTATCCATTTGCCAGATTTCATAAAATGCGGCAATTGCTAACATGATTCGGACAGACTTAAGCATAGATACGAGTGAGAAACTCTCATCGTAGTCAACACCTTGAACTTGTCGAAAAACCTTTTTGCGACAATTCTAGCTTTGTAGATAGTAACACTACTATCAGCGTCCGTCTTCCTCTTGAAGATCCATTTAATCTCAATGGCTCGCCGATCATTGGGCAAGTCAATCAAAGTCCATACTTTGTTCTCATACATGGATCTCATCTCAGATTTCATGGCCTCAAGCCATTTCGCGGAATCTGGGCTCATCATCGCTTCCTCATAGTTCGTAGACTCGTCATGGTCAAGTATCATGACCTCCAGAACAGGATTACCGTACCACTCTGGTGCGGATCTCACTCTGGTTTACCTACGAGGTTCGGTAGTAACTTGATCTGAAGTGACATGATCATCATCATTAGCTTCCTCACTAATCGGTGTAGTAGTCACAGGAACAGATTTCTGTGATGAACTACTTTCCAATAAGGGAGCAGGTACAGTTACCTCATCAAGTTCTACTTTCCTCCCACTCACTTCTTTCGAGAGAAACTCCTTCTCTAGAAAGGATCCATTCTCAGCAACGAATATATTGCCTTCGGATCTGTGATAGAAGGTGTACCCAACATTTTCTTTTGGGTATCCTATGAAGACGCACTTCTTCGATTTGGGTTAGAGCTTATCAGGTTGAAACCTTTTCACATAAGCATTGCAACCTCAAACTTTAAGAAACGACAACTTAGGTTTCTTGACAAACCATAGTTCATACGGTGTCGTCTCAATGGATTTAGATGGTGCCCTATTTAACGTGAATGTAGCTGTCTCTAATGCATAACCCCAAAACGATAGCAGTAAATCTGTAAGAGACATCATAGATCGCACCATATCAAGTAAAGTACGATTACGACGTTCGGACACACCATTACACTGTGGTGTTCCAGGTGGCGTGAGTAGTGAAACTATTTCACATTGTTTTAACTGAAGGCCAAACTCGTAACTCAAATATTTTACTTCTGCGACCATATCGTAGAAACTTTTATTTTTGTTACGATGATTCTCCACTTCATTCTGAAATTCTTTGAACTTTTCAAATATTTCAGACTTGTGTTTCATCAAGTAGATATACTCATATCTGCTCAAATCATCTGTGAAGATCAGAAAATAATGATACCTGCTGCGAGCTTCAATATTCATCGGTCCACATACATCATTATGTATGATTTCCAACAAATCTGTTGCTTGCTGCATTGTTCCAGAGAACGGAGTCTTAGTCATCTTGCCCATGAGGCATGGTTCGTAAGCATCAACTGATTCATAATCAAGTTATTCCAAAAGTCCATCAGCATGGAGTTTCTTCATGTGCTTGACACCAATATGACCTAAACGGCAGTGCCACAAATGAGTTGCACTATCATTATTAACTTTGCATCTTTTGGTTTCAATATTATGAATATGTGTATCACTACGATCGAGATCCAACGAACCATTTTCATTGGGTGTGTAACCATATAAGGTTTTATTCATGTAAACAGAACAACAATTTATTCTCTTACTTAAATGAATAACCGTATTGCAATAAACATGATCAAATCATATTTATGCTCAACGCAAACACCAAATAACACTTATTTAGGTTCAACACTAATCCCGAAAGTATAGGGAGTGTGCGATGATGATCATATCAATCTTGGAACCACTTCCAACACACATCGTCACTTCACCCTTAACTAGTCTCTGTTCATTCTGCAACTCCCGTTTCGAGTTACTACTCTTAGCAACTGAACTAGTATCAAATACTGAGGGGTTGCTATAAACACTAGTAAAGTACACATCAATAACATGTATATCAAATATACTTATGTTCACTTTGCCATCCTTCTTATCCACTAATCACTTGGGGTAGTTCCGCTTCCAGTGACCAGTCCCTTTGCAGTAGAATCATTTAGTCTCAGGCTTAGGACCAGACTTGGGCTTCTTCACTTGAGCAGCAACTTGCTTGCTATTTTTCTTGAAGTTCCCCTTTTTCCCTTTGCCCTTTTCTTGAAACTAGTGATCTTGTCAACCATCAACACTTGATGCTCTTTCTTGATTTCTACCTTCATCGATTTCATCATCATGAAAAGCTCGGGATTCGTTTTCGTCATCCCTTGCATACTATAGTTCATCACGAAGTTCTACTAACTTGGTGATGGTGACTAGAGAATTCTGTCAATCACTATCTTATCTGGAAGATTAACTCCCACTTGATTCAAGCGATTGTAGTACCCAGACAATCTGAGCACATGCTCGCTAGTTGAGCGATTCTCCTCCATCTTTTAGCTATAGAACTTGTTGGAGACTTCATATCTCTCAACTCGGGTATTTGCTTGAAATATTAACTTCAACTCCTGGAACATCTCATATGGTCCATGACGTTCAAAACGTCTTTGAAGTCCCGATTCTAAGCCGTTAAGCATGGTGCACTAAACTATCAAGTAGTCATCATATTTAGCTAGCAAAACGTTCATAACGTCTGCATCTGCTCCTGCAATAGGTCTGTCACCTAGCGGTGCATCATGGACATAATTCCTCCATGCAGCAATGAGGATAAACCTCAGATCATGGATCCAATCCGCATCATTGCTACTAACATCTTTCAACATAATTTTCTATAGGAACATATCAAAATAAACACAGGGAAGCAACAACGCGAGCTATTGATCTACAACATGATTTGCAAAATACTACCAGGACTAAGTTCATGATAAATTTAAGTTCAATTAATCATATTACTTAAGAACTCCCACTTAGACAGACATCTCTCTAGTCATCTAAGTGATCACGTGATCCAAATCAACTAAACCATGTCCGATCATCACGTGAGATGGAGTAGTTTTCAATGGTGAACATCACTATGTTGATCATATCTACTATATGATTCATGTTCGACCTTTCGGTCTCCATGTTCCGAGGCCATATCTGTATATGCTAGGCTCGTCAAGTTTAACCTGAGTATTCCGCGTGTGCAACTGTTTTGCACCCATTGTATTTGAACATAGAGCCTATCACACCCGATCATCATGTGGTGTCTCAGCACGAAGAACTTTCGCAATGGTGCATACTCAGGGAGAACACTTCTTGATAATTAGTGAGAGATCATCTTAAAATGCTACCGTCAAACTAAGCAAAATAAGATGTATAAAAGATAAACATCATATGCAATCAAAATATGTGACATGATATGGCCATCATCATCTTGCGCCTTTGATTTCCATATCCAAAGTACTGTCATGATCTCTATCGTCACCGGCATGACACCATGATCTCCATCATCTTGATCTATATCAATGTGTCGTCACGTGGTCGTCTTGCCAACAATTGCTCTTGCAACTATTGCTATCGCATAGCGATAAAGTAAAGCAACTATTGGGCGCTTGCATCTTATGCAATAGAGAGACAACCATAAGGATTTTGCCAGTTGCCGATAATTTCAACAAAACATGATCATCTCATACAACAACTTATATTTCATCACGTCTTGACCATATCACATCACAACATGCCCTGCAAAAACAAGTTAGACGTCCTCTACTTTGTTGTTGCAAGTTTTACGTGGCTGCTACGGGCTTAGCAAGAACCGTTCTTACCTACGCATCAAAAACCACAACGATAGTTTGTCAAGTTGGTGTTGTTTTAACCTTCGCAAGGACCGGGCGTAGCCACACTCGGTTCAACTAAAGTTGGAGAAACTGACACCCGCCAGCCACCTGTGTGCAAAGCACGTTGGTAGAACCAGTCTCGCGTAAGCGTACGCGTAATGTCGGTCCGGGGCGCTTCATCCAACAATACCGCCGAACCAAAGTATGACATGCTGGTAAGCAGTATGACTTATATCGCCCACAACTCGCTTGTGGTCTACTCGTGCAAATAACATCAACACATAAAACCTAGGCTCGGATGCCACTGTTGGGGAACGTAGTAATTTCAAAAAAATTCCTACGCACACACAAGATCATGGTGATGCATAGCAACGAGAGGGGAGAGTGTCATCTATGTACCCTCGTAGACCCACAGCGGAAGCGTTATGACAACGCGGTTGATGTAGACGTACGTCTTCACGGCCCGACCGATCAAGCACCGAAACTATGGCACCTCCGAGTTCTAGCACACGTTCAGCTCGATGACGATCCCCGGACTCCGATCCAGCAAAGTGTCGGGGAAGTGTTCCGTCAGCACGATGGCGTGGTGACAATCTTGATGTTCTACTGTCGCAGGGCTTCGCCTAAGCACCACTACAATTTTATCGAGGACTATGGTGGAAGGGGGCACCGCACATGGCTAAGAGAACAATCTTAGAGATCAACTTGTGTGTCTAGGGGTGCCCCTGCCCCCGTATATAAAGGAGCCAAGGGGGGTGCGGCCGGCCCTAGGAGGAGGCGCGCAGGAGGAGTCCTACTCCTACCGGGAGTAGGACTCCCCTCCCTTTCCCTAGTTGGATTAGGACTTGGGGAAGAAGGAAGAGAGGGAAGAAAGGAAAGGGGGGGCGCCGTCCCCCCTCCTTGTCCAATTCGGACTTGGGGGGGGGAGGGGCGCGCGGCAGCCCCTAGGCCTCCTCTCCTCTTCCTCCACTAGGCCCATTAAGGCCCATTAGGTTACCGGGGGGTTCCGGTAACTTCCCGGTACTCCAGTAAGATGCCGATTTCTCCCGGAACACTTCCGATGTCCAAACATAGGCTTCCAATATATCAATCTTTATGTCTCGACCATTTAGAGACTCCTCATCATGTCCGTGATCACATCCGGGACTCCGAACTAACTTAGGTACATCAAAATATATAAACTCATAATGAAACTGTCATCGTAACGTTAAGCGTGCGGACCCTACGGGTTCGAGAACAATGTAGACATGACCGAGACATGTCTCCGGTCAATAACCAATAACGGAACCTAGATGCTCATATTGGCTCCCACATATTCTACGAAGATCTTCTATCGGTCAGACCGCATAAACATACTTTGTTCCCTTTGCCATCGGTATGTTACTTGCCCGAGATTCGATCGTCGGTATCTCAATACCTAGTTCAATCTCGTTACCGGCAAGTCTCTTTACTCGTTCCGTAATACATCATCTTGTAACTAACTCATTAGTTGCAATGCTTGCAAGGCTTATGTGATGTGCATTACCGAGAGGGCCCAGAGATACCTCTCCGACAATCGGAGTGACAAATCCTAATCTCGAAATACGCCAACCCAACATGTACCTTTGGAGACACCTGTAGAGCTCCTTTATAATCACCCAGTTACGTTGTGACGTTTGGTAGCACACAAAGTGTTCCTCCGGTAAACGGGAGTTGCATAATCTCATAGTCATAGGAACATGTATAAGTCATGAAGAAAGCAATAGCAACATACTAAACGATCGAGTGCTAAGCTAACGGAATGGGTCAAGTCAATCACATCATTCTCCTAATGATGTGATCCCGTTAATCAAATAACAACTCTTTGTCTATGGTTAGGAAACATAACCATCTTTGATTAACGAGCTAGTCAAGTAGAGGCATACTAGTGACACTCTGTTTGTCTATGTATTCACACATGTATTATGTTTCCGGTTAATACAATTCTAGCATGAATAATAAACATTTATCATGAAATAAGGAAATAAATAATAACTTTATTATTGCCTCTAGGGCATATTTCCTTCAATCGGGACAGGTGGTGACGGTGTCGGAGCTGCGGCGAGGGACTCAGCAGGAGCCGTGGGCGGAGGCGGCCGAACTAGGGCGATGGTAGATGTAGGAGGCGGGGCGGGTCCTGAGGTGTAGAGAAGAGCTAGAGGCGACGGTCCCGGTTGGACAGGAGGGGAGTCCACGACGGGTGCTGTGGCCGTCGGGGCCACCGGCGGAGGTGCGTCCAGAGCCGCAGGCGAGCGGGGGAAGGAGGCCGGGATGACAACGAGTGATGTCTACTACACAACTTTCTTCTTGTAGACATTGTTGGGCCTCCAAGTGCAGAGGTTTGTAGGACAGTAGCAAATTTCCCTCAAGTGGATGACCTAAGGTTTATCACTCTGTGGGAGGTGTAGGATGAAGATGGTCTCTCTCAAACAACCATGCAACCAAATAGCAAAGAGTCTCTTGTGTCCCCAACACACCCAATACAATGGTAAATTATATAGGTGCACTAGTTCGACGAAGAGATGGTGATACAAGTGCAATATGGATAGTAGATATAGGTTTTTGTAATCTGAAAATATAAAAACAGCAAGGTAGCAAGCGATAAAAGTGAGCGTAAACGGTATTGCAATGTGTTGAAATAAGGCCTAGGGTTCATACTTTCACTAGTGCAAGTTCTCTCAACAATAATAACATAATTGGATCATATAACTATCCCTCAACATGCAACAAAGAGTCACTCCAAAGTCACTAATAGCAGAGAACAAACGAAGAGATTATGGTAGGGTACGAAACCACCTCAAAGTTATTCTTTCTGATCGATCTATTCAAGAGTCCGTAGTAAAATAACACGAAGCTATTCTTTCCGTTCAATCTATCCTAGAGTTTGTACTGGAATAACACCTTAAGACACAGATCAACCAAAACCCTAATGTCACCTAGATACTCCAATGTCACCTCAAGTATCCGTGGGTATGATTATATGATAT
The DNA here is from genome assembly GCA_034509565.1 of Triticum monococcum. NCBI lineage: Eukaryota > Viridiplantae > Streptophyta > Magnoliopsida > Poales > Poaceae > Triticum > Triticum monococcum. Next base: position 580,761,317 of record CM067847.1, read on the forward strand.
GCATCACACAATCTCAGATTCATCTATTCAACCAACACAAAGAACTTCAAAGAGTGCCCCAAAGTTTCTACCGGAGAGTCAAGACGAAAACGTGTGCCAGCCCCTATGAATAAGTTCACGAGGTCACGAAACTCGCAAGTTGATCACCAAAACATACATCAAGTGGATCACGTGAATATCCCATTGTCACCACAGATAAGCACATGCAAGACATACATCAAGTGTTCTCAAATCCTTAAACACTCTATCCGATAAGATAACTTCAAAGGAGAAACTCAATTCATCACAAGAGAGTAGAGGGGGAGAAACATCATAAGATCCAACTATAATAGCAAAGCTCGCGTTACATCGGGATCGTGCCGAATCAAGAACACAAGAGAGAGAGAGAGAGAGAGAGAGATCAAACACATAGCTACTGGTACATACCCTCAGCCCCGAGGGTGAACTACTCCCTCCTCGTCATGGAGAGCGCCGGGATGATGAAGATGTCGACCGGAGAGGGAGTCCCCCCTCCGGCAGGGTGCCAGAACGGGTCTAGATTGGTTTTCAGTGGCTACGGAGGCTTCTAGTGGCGGAACTCCCGATCTAGGTTTTCTTTCTGGAAGTTTCAGTATATATAAGAGGTTTTGGCGTCGAGAACAAGTCAGGGGGTCTCCGGGCTGTCCACGAGGTAGGGAGGTGCGCCTAGGGGGATGGGCGCGCCTCCACCCTCGTGGGCAGCCCGGGACTCTTCTGGCCCAACTCTTTTACTCCATGGCCTTATTCCCATCCAAAAATAAGTTCTGTGAAGTTTTAGGTCAATTGGACTCCGTTTGATTTTCCTTTTCTGTAAAACTCAAAAACAAGGAAAAAACAGAAACTGGCACTGGGCTCTAGTTTAATAGGTTAGTCCCAAAATCATACTAAAATGGCACATAAATGCATATAAAACATCCAAGGTTGATAATATAATAGCATGGAACAATCAACAATTATAGATACGTTGGAGACGTATCAACGAGCCACACGCTCGAGGTGTCACTGTCCACGGGCTCGGGCTCTCCGACGGCAGGCGAGGATAGGAGCGGAGGGAGCCCCTTCACCAGCGGGGCCAGGGCCCGGCCGCCTGCCCTGGGTCGAGGTAGAGGGCGGGAGCACCGGCGAGGGAGAGCGGTAAGGGTTGTCCTCGGAGCCATCCTCATCGTCGGAGCGGGGGGAGCGGGGGTGGTGGCGACCGTGGTAATCATCTTGAGGGCCCGAGTGGCCACCGGGAGGGCCGTCATCGGAGAAGCGAGGGCACCCCACATGGTTGGGCGGCTCGGGAGCAATGCGGAGATCGAAGCCTTGGTCATTGAAGAAGGCCCGGACGGTGGCGCGGAGTTTGTTGGAGTCGAGGCATTTGACCTTAACCCGCACCTCCTCTTCCTTGTGGAGGGAAAGCTCATCGATGACGATCACCTTGCCCAAAATCCGAGACATCTGACGGATAACACGCTCAGATCGCGCGATGTCTGGGAGTCCGGCAATGAGGATCCAAGCAGTGTCGAGAACGGTGACCGCCTTCGGATCGAGGATCGGCTCGGAGATGTTGACGACGAGCTTGTTGAGGGGAAGGGTGATCTGGTTGCTGCGGGTGGCGTAGCCGTGCCTAACAGCATCGGGGAAGACCATAGAGAACTCGGTGCCTGAGATGGGAGTGACCGACCAGTCCCACTGGCGACGGTATAGGTGGTTGAGCTCCTCCTCTATCATCTCGGGGGAGGCCACACCGTCGATCACAGTAACCACCGCCTAGAGGGATGGTGTGGGGGGAGAGACGCCGGGGGCCTCAATGTGGAAGAATCCCAAACCCTCGATCCCATTACCATACATCCGGAGCTTGTCAGGGATCGGCCTATCCGGGCAGAGGACGGCGGGGTGACCAGGGTCCTTGCAGATGTAGCAGCAGGAGGGGTTGACACAGTTGACTTGAAGGTGGCCCGTGATGCCACAGTTGAAGCAAGGAGGACCAGGGAGGCCGGACACCGGGTCCAAGAGCGGAGAGGAGCCGACACGGGGAGTTGGCGGCCGGCCTGGTTTTGAGCGGACCGGCCCTGGCCACGCCTCTTCTTTTTCTTGCTAGGACCTTGGCGGCCACGGGGCGGCCCACCACCAGCGGCACCCGAAGCATGGGGCACGGCCGCGGCCGATGCATGAGGCGAGATGTATGGCCTGGCAAGGGCGGCCAGTGCCAGAGCAGGATGGCGCGGGGAGGAAGGACGCTGTTGCCGGGGAGGGGTCGGGGAGCGCACATGCCGCCGCGGCGGAGATGGGAAGCGGTGGCGAGGTTGCCAGCCACCCGAGGCGGGAGGGGGGAGCGCGAGCGGCCACGCCATGAGGAGCGGTCGGGGGACCGGCGAGCATCACGATGGTCGTCCCGGGCAGGCGGGCGGGGGGCGTCACGGTCGCGGCCTTGGAGCTCCCGGCGCAGGTCCTCCTCGCAACGGAGCGCGTTCGGGGAAGGACAAGGCGGGTCTCGGTACTCGTCATACCACCGCTTGCGCCTGGCGTCCCCGTCATCCCAGGCGTGGGACATGGCTAGGGGAAGAAGCCGAGGGGGGGCGGCAGAGGGGCCGAGGCGTGGGGAGGAGGGAGTAGTCGCGGGAGGGAGCAGCAGATCGGCAGGCTGGGTCGGGGGGGAGGGGGAGGGCGGCAGGGTGAGAAGCAGGACGGAGTGGGAACCCGTAGGGGGGCCAGATAGCAGGTGCGGCCGCGGAGGGCCTAGGGCACGGAACCGGCCCAGAGGCCGTGGACCGGCCCACCCCCATGGGCACGACCAGGGAGCGACGTACTGGGCTGGCCAACAGCCCCTGGCAGCCTACCGTCCCACGGCCCAAGATCCCAGGGCCAAAGAACGGGGGGTACCACCATGGAGGGTTTCCCCTCGACGTGCTGGCGCCGCCGCCGCCGTAACTATGACTGGGGAGGAAGGTTGCCGGTCGACCTGGAGACGGCGGAGCAGGCCGGTCAACTGGACCTGGAGGGTGGACGTCCCAAAGCGAGCAATAAACGGTCGGAACGGCGAGGCACGAGCGGAGGTGGAAGCCAGGCGGCCAGGGAGCAGGAGGGTCGGACCAAGGCTTGTCGGACAGGAGGGAGAGGCCGGCGCGGACGGGCGCCACGCAACACGAGTGGGACCGAGGTCCGAGCGGCCGGTCACCCCCCATGACCTGTGGCGACGCGGGCGCAGCCCAATCCCCTGTAAAGCTCCGCCCTTTGCATCGGTCGTCAACCGCGTCGGCGGCAGCCTCTGCGAGCCCGCGCCCGAGCCTCGTGCGTGGGAGGCTGGGACAGGGGCCACGCTGGACGGCGTGGCAGAGGCGGCGAGAGCCAGGTGACCGGGGGGGAGAAGAGGGGACATGGGCACAAGCGTCGGCGGGGTGGCTCCCTCGTCCGCAAGGTCAGCCCACCGGATTCTCATCGGCGCATCCCCCGGCAAGGCGGCAGCGGGGGGCTGGGTGGGCGAGCGATGCTACGGAGAGGAGGGGGGCAGCGCGGAGCAAGCGGCGGGGGCGTCGTCCGGCGAAGGCGCGGGCACGACACCCGGGGGCGCGGTCGCAGGAGCGCAAGCCATCCTCACCACCAGTTCCTTAGTTTCACCGGTTTCGCCGAGGCATGACGACCTTGACATAACATATGTTTGAAAAAAATGTACGTCAAGTATTTGAAAAAACGGTTGACATGTATAGAAATGTTCCACAAATATATGAAAATGTATAATGTTTATATGTATTAAAAAGTAGACATGGGTTTAAAAAATGGCTAAGAAAAACAAGAGAAGCCAGTAAAAGAGACAACGAAAACCAAGAAGCTGGAAGGAAACCAACGCAAAAAAGATGCACACAAAAAACCCACAGAAAAGGCCCGTCTAGCACTCTCGCGCACTCTGTCCCGCAGCAGGCAATATATATCCCTAGCGTGGAACCAACTCATCTTCCGTCTGCTGTTTCTGCGCTCGGCCTGAGAGTGTTGAACACGCCTTGCTTTTCTGTCCTCATGCTCGCGCGGTGTGGGATGCGCTCAAGGACTCCTTCTGCATCAGGCTTCGTCGGTCGTCCTTCTCCTCCCTCAGGCAGTGGTTGTTCGACGTCTTGGCTAGTTGTTCAGACAAGGAGGCGACGATTGCCACTGTCGCTTTATGACATATATGGGAGGCGAGGAACGAGGCGAGGAACGAACAGGTGTCATCGGCACTGGCTCGTACGGCGGCCAGGGCCAAGGCGTATATTGACTTGATATTCCAACACCTTTACAAACCCGTTCCTGCTACCAGGCGTGAGGTCCCGTCTTCAGATCGCCTTTGGTCTCCGCCGCCGCAGGATTCCGTGGTAGCCTTCTCGGATGCTGCTGTGTTTGAGGAGAGGCAAAAATCTGGCATAGGGGTGGTGGTGCTCAACCATGAGGGCGCTTGCGTAGCTACCTGTTCTGAACCCATGAGGGGTGCGCTATCTCCTGAAGTGGCTGAAGCTTTAGCTCTCCAACGGGCCGCCAAGCTTGCTCGAGAGGTGGGTTTTGATGATGTTATTTTCAATACAGATTGTCTCTCTGTGGTGCAGCGCTTGGGCTCTCCTTCCAGGGATCGTTCGGTGGTGGGATCCATTCTGGCGGATGTCAAAGAATTGGCTAATGGCCTTTCTTCTGTGGCTTTCCAACATGTTCGTCGGCAGTACAATGTTTTAGCTCATGTCTTAGCTAGATCAAGTTTAAACTCGCCTAGTCTTTGTATTTTTCATTTTGCTTCAGATTGCATCCGGAAGACTCTTTGTAAATTTGTTGCTTGATCAATAAAGCCCGACGTTCTCTAAAAAAAACTCATCTTCCGTCAACACCAAGCGGTCAGCTTGGTAAACTACCTACACAAATTTGCAATAAAAAAACTCATCTTCCGTCAAAACTCCTTTTGAGATTGTATTCTTCGCATGTGTATTCATCACCTACAGAGCAGGTCTTTTGAAGGGGACATACCGTGAGGCAATGGAGCGGGGGTCGCATATGCTAGGAACAGCACAAGCAACATGATGATGATCTGTGCTGCGGCGATGGAGGATCCAACGACAACTTGAGAGGCCGCTATCTTCTGCTCTTCGTCTACCAGGGCCAGGAGGACGGTCCTGCTTTTGTATTACCTCCTGTGTGAGGGTGTGACCTGAAGGGTCGTGTATTTTGCAAAGTCTGAGACTGGTGTTGTTCATCGTTGTGAACTGTAGGTGTCGTCCGGTTTTCGTCCCATAGCAGGTGTCTCGTAGGCGAGTTCCTGTGGTGGATTTCCCGACGATGCGTTGAACTCGTTTTCCCTTTTCCCGCTTCCTTTCTAGCTGAACTCTGGGACATATGTATTTCCGTTATTCGGTTAATGGAAAGGGGCAATGCCTGATTAAAAAAAAAAATCTTCCGTCAACTGCCCGAATCTGCTAGGCCAAAATTTGAGTCGGTTGAGTCCCAAGATTGTGGCATTTGCATGTGATGGGAGCGGATACTATTTAGCACGGTTCGATGGATATTGACGAAACGCACGCCCCCGCACCCCCCCCCCCCCTACATCGTACGCATGCTACATGGTCCTGCCAATTATCGGGTTTTTCTGTGTCTTTTTCCAGTCGATTTCGAAAGGTTTCATGGACAGTTTTCTCTTCATATTTTATATAATTTCTCTCTTTTCTTTTTCATATTTATTTTTTAGTCATGCACATTATTAATTGTTTTTTTAAAATTCGATTTTTTTAATTCAGGAACATTTTTTGAACTGGTGAATATTTTTTACAATTTGAGAAAAAGTTTGCTAACATATTTTAATAGGTGGAAATTTCTTCAAAATTGGGGGAATTTTTTGAAATTGGGTGCACATTTTTTGAATCATCGACTTTTTTCTGAAATTCATGAATATTTTTTAAATTTGCAAACATGTTTGGAATTCATGATTTTTTAATCAGAAAACATTTATTGAAATTTGGGATCAATTTTTTATATTTTTGAATATTTTCTGCATTTTAGATATTTATCTGAAATTTGTGAACATTTTTTGAAATTCACAAAAATAAAATAAATTATGAATATTTTTAAGGCAACAATAATTTTTTTAAATTTATTAAAATTTCTAAAATTTAGTAATGTTTTTTCAACTCAAGAACCTTTTTCAATTCGGGAACATTATTCGAAATTTGTAACATTTAATTTCTACACATATTTTAAACCAGGAACGTTTTAAAATTCAGAGATTTTTTTTGAAATTCTTATTTTGATTAAATTCCAAAAGAAGCAAAAATAATAATTAAAAAGAAAAAGAAAATAAAATAAAACAAGCAAAAGAACGAAAGGAAACAAAGAAAAAAGGGGCGCCCAACCCCGTTCTCCACCGCGTGGCTCAGAGAATAGGATCTCCTAAGAGCAACTAATCAAAGAGCGCTCCTTCGGGAGCCTCCCCAAAGTTCACTTAGACTGGGCTGAGAGCGCGCCATTTGGGGCTCTCAGCCGCCCCACATGTCGCGCTTTGGGCACTCCCTTTGTTTTTTCGCACGCGTTTTTGGCTTTTAGATGGTTATTTTTTTTGGTTTTTTTTTCTTTTTGTGGGAGGCATGAATTTGCTTTCGCGAGAGGCACAGATATGCCTTTCGGGAATAAAAAAAATTCTTTTTTTCCTTGCGCAAGAGGCATGGCCATGCCTCTTGAAAACGAAGAAAAAACGTGCTTTTTTTCTTCCTTCCGCGAGAGGCACGATCAGAAAAAAAAACGCGTGCTCCCGGTTATGTTTTTCGTCTGGTTTTGTTCGCAAAAATAAGTTTGTTGAAACCTATCAATATGGGATCTACTTTTGAAGACCTCGACACGTGGAATTCAATGGTGAAAACGGTTTAAGATTTAGATGCGCGGTTTAAGAGATTAAAGAGTTTCGAGTAAACGGATCTAGAAAAAAACTTGCATGTTGCAATAAGTGGCGCAAAGTTGAAGATGGAAGTGATTTTTGCGAGAAATGCTCCTTAACTAATGATTTGAGGATCTCCTTGATGTGAACGTGGATGGATAGAGAAGTCGACAGACGCACAGACACGGACACGGATACGTTCGTATTATCTCGTGCAATGTGTGACGGCGACGTGCGACGCTGACAGGTCCAACCGAGACGATCAGATCCAGCACAACGCTCCGAAACCCGCGAGGACGTCACCCCGTTTCCCTCTGGTAAAAAAATCCAGCACGAGAAGGAAACAAAATGCACTGTGCCGTTGGACCATCTGCCATGCACGCCAACTCCGAATCGCCGATTCGGCTTGCGCGGGAAACGTGGCCTCCACACAGGCCCGGAAAAGCGTTTTCGCATCGTGCTGCCGCAGGCGGACTCAGAGCCGGGACCTGTGTGCCGTACGTGCTACCTACCTACTGTAGTACGTTCGTCCGCTTGCTTCCTGCTATCTGTCACTCGACACCGCGCACTGCAACGCAGACATGTCACGGGCGCCGCTTCGTCTCGCTTTACCGGCACACGCACTGCGAAGGCCGTGCAACGACGCGGCCTGCCGCGCAATCCCCTGTTCCCCGCCGAGCCCCTGTCGTTTCTTCGTCGGCACTGGGAAGCTCCCTGCTCTATTTTCTCTGCTATTTAAAAAAAAACATAAGGTTCTTATTTCACCTCTCTTTTATTCAACTTTTCTTATATACGTCTCACTCTTTTCTTCTTCTCTTTGATTTTTTCATCCCATCTATGATTTCTCTCCCATCCATTCTCCCTAAATACAATCAATTGTCTCGTGTTTTATTAATTTATCAAAATAAAAACATATTTTGTTGGACAAATCATTAAATTCATATCAAAGAAGTGCTTAACAATAAAATGGCAGGTAAATCATGGCAATTGCATAGAAAAACTTGCTAAGAATTTAGCGCATCAGTATAATAATAAACATGCAATCACGGGTTAATCTACTAGAATGTTTATACTCCCGTTGCAATGCACGGTCAATTCTCTAGTCGAAAGAAAAAAAATCGCCCGCTACTGACCAATGAAGGACTTGTACGCGAGGAAAAAATAAGGGTACTCCCTCCGACTCCAAAACTAAAGCCACGACACTTTCTTTCTTTTTGATCGGAAAGAGTAAAATGTTACTTGCTAGAGCGAGTCCAGATAGACTCGAGATTTGTGTACCAGGCTCGAGCAACATTCGATCAAACAAGGGCAAATAAGCTCAAAAGACAACAAAAAATCACAAGGGTTCAGAGTTTGGCTCGACACAGCTTGTTTGATGCTCCATCCGAGCCTAGGGCGGCCAAATTTAGTGTTTTGACCCTTTGCGCGAAGTTTAGCCGGATCTAACCCAGTTTCAAAAATAATAATCACGATCTGACCCTTTTCCTACTACCGGGGTGGTTGGCGGTAGGGTTGCATAGCGTACCGCCGAGGCTCCTAACGGTAGGTTAACGGCAGCCGCCGTCATCTAACTGTCTTGCTGCTGACGTGTCCTAGCGGCCATATCGCCAGAGAGGCCGGCGGTAGGGTATAATAAGCTACCGTCGAACTACTTGGCGCTAGGGTCCTACGCATGTGCCTGATGCTGTAACTAGAACTTGCAAAAAAATAACGGTAGGGTTGCAGACACTATGGCGGTAGGGTCCTGTGCCCGGTGCTGTAACTGGAACTTGCAAAAAAATGGTAGGGTGTGCAACCCTACCGCCAGGGACTACGGCGGTAGGGTCCTGTCCCACTTAATTTTTGTGCAAAACTTGATCATTTCAATTCCTAAAATTCTGCACACCTGCAATATAGTTTGGAAATAAAAATAAAAGATGATCTTACACATTATAACATGCATCAGACATCGATATAAATGATAGTTCAACATATCAAATAGGTTTACGTGTCCAACATAGTAAATAGGTAGGCAGCCCACAATACCAAGTAGTTCGACATAGCCAACAAATTCTCGTTCATAGTTCAACACAGATAGCAAATAGTTTAACTAAGCGAGTAGTTCAACATGACCATTTCACTTATTGTTCCTCCCCCTCTTGGTGATACAATCCTCATTCCTTTTCGAGCGGGTCTCATCTGGCTTTTTCGTGTGTGGATGAGGAGGAAGCTCTTTTTGAAATGGGGATGGACTCTTCCATTGCTTCTTTGGTTGTTTCTCCCTCTTGTCTTAGGTTGATTGAGTGGGAGGAGGTCCGTCATCGTCGTTGTACTCCTCCTCATCACCTCCTTCCTCTTCTTCCTCGGCTTGCTCTTCATCCTCTTCTTCCTCACCATCTTCTTCCTCGGCCTCCTCAACAATGCGAGACGACGAGGTGGCATGGCTAGAGGAACCTTCGACGGCGTGGCTCAATGAAGCGATGGTACGCATTGACCCTCCAGGAACATGAGCATCAGTCGAGCTAGCGCACCCAAACATGCCCACTAGCTTGCCACAACGGGTCATGAACTTCTGCAATAACAAATAAATAAGAACATAATATGGATCAAGTTTTGGTTTACAAATAAAAAAACATGGCATGGATCCAATTTGTGGTTACTCGAACATAAGGTAAGGCTAGAAGGCTCGATGTTCACCGTTTCCCTCAACTTGCTATCAGATTCCTCGGTCTCGGGGTCATAACTTAGCGCATCCGAGTCATGAAAAATGATTCTGTTTAGCTCCGAAGCCTGCAAATTTATGCATCATGAATAAGTGAGTGACACTGACTAAAGTAAATTTCATCCAACCGCTGGCTCAAAACAAATGAACACAACTTACCACTCTGTTCATAAGGGGTGCATACTCCCTAAATTCACCTTTTAGCTCTCTGATGCTGTCATGGTAGGCTTCATCCTCGGAGTCATCCTCCTGCAGTGATGCGATATCGGCTGTCGTCCACTGTGGTCTCAAGCGCACACAATACTTCACGCCAACACCATACCAATTCATGTGTTGCCCATACGCATCCCAGTCAACCCCTCTCCTCTCACCGTCTTTGCGATACCTTCGCCTGTTCCACGCTTTTATGTGATCCACGTGCTCGTGTCCCCAGTCCGTGATCGATTGACAATGCTGCCTACTTTTCCTGCAAGGCATAACAAACAATAAAACATAAAACATCATAAGAACGTCAAACAGAACGAAAACATAGTAATAGAGAACAATGCCCTCACCAGTGAAGGTCGAAGCCACCGGTGTCGGTGGGGCGTGCCAGTGGGGTCTGTTGGAATACATCAAATTGCATGGCCACACGCTATGGTAAGTGCCACCCGACGGTGTACACACAAATCATTGGCACAATGCACCGCTAGCAAGCTTGTCCTCAAAGCACATCAAGCTGAGCTCGAAACCCCAATCTGTGTCGTGATACGACCACCAGTTAACCTACAAAAAGATCGGTAAGCAACCGTGAAAGTGGCTACATAAAAAAACTAGCTCGTTGGTATACCTGGTAAGCTGTTAGGTTTTCCACCTCGTTAGTGAAGACCTTGTACAACGCACTGGCCTTGCCCGTGAAGACCTTCACCTTGTCCCAAACATACGTGACGGTCGGGTATCGAGTATTGTCGCTGTCATCCCCATACTCCGTCCATGGACTCTGTTTCATTTTCGCGCGATAGCCCACCGGCAACCACTCTCACATCCAAAAAGAGAGGGCCCAGACAAATCCGCACATACCGGACTTCTCTTTTGTCCTCTGCGTTGTGTTGTCCAGCTAAAAAAATCAATTGATGATCAGATGACATAATTTAACACATCATACATACGTCCATAAACAAATATTGAGATATTTCTCTTACCGAGCAGTATAGGTATTGTGACGCCCCGAGACCGATGTGTCAGGTGTCTTCCAGTTATTCGTTGTCATTGCCATGTCATTTGCTTGCATGTTGCATCTTGCCATGTCATCATGTGCATTGCATCAGCATGTTTTCGAAACTTGCATTCGTCCGGGTTCCCCCAGTTCCTTTCGTTGTCCGTTCTGAGTCCAGACACACTTGCACGCGCCCGCGGCACGTCCGAATATTATTTTATAAGTGGCCGGAGATGTTCTCAGCTTGGGTTGAAAGTTGGTGTGCGCTCTTATTTTAGAGTAGGTAGGCCCCCTGCCAAGTTTCATCGCGTTCGGAGTCCGTTTGACGCCCCAGCGGATAACTATAGCGGCAATATAGCCGGTCTAACGTCGGACGTTTTCGGTCTCTGGAAACAGTCGCCGGGCCTCCCTCTCTTCTCTTCTCTCAGCTCGAGAACGTCTACACAGCCCACTACCTACCGCCATGTTCAACCTAACCTCTCTCGTCAGCCCGCGGCCCTCCTCGCGCGCGTGCCCGAAAGCTGTCCCGGACCCGACCCAGACTGTCGCTACCGCCGTGTCCGGATCATCCCCAAACATCTACAAAACGTCTCCGTTTTGTTAATTGGACTTCCTAATATATTTTTTTCTCGCGATCGTTCGATTAGGATCGGAGGGTTCAGATGCCCCTAAACTTAGCATTTTGCTATATATAGATCAACTCTAGCCTAACCCTGAAAACCCTCCCCCCTGAACCATCGCGCCGCCGCCACCCACACCATTCCCCACGGGGTCTTCCTAGATCCACCTCGTAGCCAGCCCGAGCTCCACCTAGTTTTCCCCACCGGACCAACTCCATCGATCCATCCCCTCCAACCAGAGATCCCCACGGCCCTCCTCGTCCAGCGTGCCCGAGGAAACGCACGAGGCTGTGCCTCCTCGTCCCCGCGCCTCTGCCTCGCCGGTGGACGCCAGCCACCCAAGCAGCAGCGCCAGGCCAGACTCCCTCAGCCTCTCTCCTGCTCTCCTTCCCTTTCTTCCCCATCTCTCTCCCGTGTTTCACCCTCTCTCTCTCTGTCTCGTTGTATACAGAGAACCCCCGCAGGTTCCCGTCGCCATGGACGAACTCCTCGTCGCCCGTCCGTCGCCGGAGACTCCGCCCACCGCCAAGACCAACGAGGAGGGACGGAGATGTCTTCCTCGTGCTCAGATGTGCCGCTGCCGCGTTGTTTGACTATCTCCGGCGAGATCCGCGACCTCCCTGCCTGCAAGCGCTCAAGTCACCGCCGGCCTCGCGTTGACCTCCTCGCATGCGGCCGTGCCAGCCACTGTCGGCGTCCACCACCAGATCCGACTGGCACCCCGCCGCACTTGCCCATTTCGGCCGGATCCCGACAGCTAGGCCCCGTCCCCGGTCACCGGTGCCCTCGTCGGAGAACCCTGCTTCAGCCCGCTCTCCCCTGCATCGTCTGAAGCCGCCTGCGTCCCCCTCTGTCTGTTTTCTGTCGAACAGAGGAACCGCTGTTTCAGGCGTCCCGGTTTGTTTGGAGCGCCAGCGACCGGGCGGCCCAGCGCCAGATCGCGCAAGGCCCATCGCTCGGCCTCCCGGCTCAGCATCGTCCCTGCCGACCTCTCCTCTACAACAGCGGTCCTTGGCCCATGATGAGCCACCCACATCCCAGTGCCTCTCCTTTTTTCCCTTACCTGTTGGGCCAGCCTGCAGTTTCGGCCCGATAGCATTTTTTTCCTGACCTGCGAATTTCCTAATTACCGGTGCACTGCATATTTACAGATTGGACCCTATACTTCATGCATATAATAACTCTCAATCCGTGCATCATATGTAAAAACTTTAAATATGAAAGATGCTTAGAATTTCATCTAGTTTAATAATGTGCCACCTTCATCCATGTTTAAAATGTTTAAAATGTTGTTTGTGTAATATTGCCCATATGCCATGCTAAAATGCTTTAATTCATAACTAAATAACCGTAGCTCCAAACCTAATAATCTTTATATGTAAATGGGGTGGAAAAATGTCTAGTTTAACATGGTGTATTTACTTTGCATGTTTAACAACTATAAAATATGGTTTAGGACAGAACAGTACCAAACCGTAAAATATGCACATGAGGTTTTTCCGGAATTGTTATTTGTTATTTCCGGCCTCATTTAAACTTGCCTAGATAGATAGTTTCTTTATGCTTCATCTCTTGCCATGCTAACAACATTTAATCTTGTTGGGTACATAAACGGAGTTGCATATTGAGCTCCATTTAATTTGTAGGATTGCTTGTGCACTTTGCCATGCCATGCCTCATTAAACCGGACATGCATCATACTTGTTGTGCATCATGCCATGATTTTGTGGTGGTTGTTTACTATGTTGTTTGCTCCTTTCCGGTGTTGCTTCTTCGGGTTGGTTCCGATAACGCCGCGTTTGTGAGGTTTCGTTCGTCTACATCCGTTTGTCTTCTTCATGGACTCGTTCTTCTTCCTTGCGGGATCTCAGGCAAGATGACCATACCCTCCAAATCACTTCTATCTTTGCTTGCTAGTTGCTCGCTCTTTTGCTATGCCTATGCTGCGATACCCACCACTTGCTTGTCATGCCTCCCATATTGTTGAACCAAGCCTCTAACCCACCTTGTCCTAGCAAATCGTTGTTTGTCTATGTTACCGCTTTGCTCAGCCCCTCTTATAGCGTTGTTAGTTGCAGATGAAGATTGAAGTTTGTTCCTTGTTGGAACATGGAGATGTTGTTCCTTGTTGGAACATGTTTACTTGTTGGGATATCACAATATCTCTTATCTAATTAATGCATCTATATACTTGGTAAAGGGTGGAAGGCTCGGCCTTATGCCTGGTGTTTTGTTCCACTCTTGCCGCCCTAGTTTCTGTCATATCGGTGTTATGTTCCCGGATTTTGCGTTCCTTACGCGGTTGGGTTATAATGGGAACCCCTTGACAGTTCGCTTTGAATAAAACTCTTCCAGCAAGGCCCAACATTGGTTTTACCATTCGCCAGCTAGCCTTTTCTTTCCCTTGGGTAGGCCTGCCCAAGGGTCATCTTTATTTAAACCCCCGGGCCAGTGCTCCTCTGAGTGTTGGTCCAACTTGTCAGCCGTCGGTGGCCACCAGGGGCAACTCTGGGCTGGCCTACCGGAAATTTGGACAATCCGGTGTGCCCTGAGAACGAGATATGTGCAGCTCCTATCGGGATTTGTTGGCACATTCGGGTGGCTTTGCTGGTCTTGTTTTACCATTGTCGAAATGTCTTGTAACCGGGATTCCGAGTCTGATCGGGTCTTCCCGCTAGAAGGAATATCCTTCGTTGACCGTGAGAGCTTGTGATGGGCTAAGTTGGGACACCCCTGCAGATTTGAACTTTCGAAAGCCGTGCCCGCGGTTATGGGCAGATTGGAATTTGTTAATGTCCGGTTGTAGAAAACCTAAAGATTTTTGTAATTAAAATGCATCAGCCGCGTGTGTAACCGTGATGGTCTCTTCTCGGCGGAGTCCGGGAAGTGAACACGATGTTGGAGTAATGCTTGACGTAGGTTGTTCTAGGATCACTTCTTGATCATAGTTGTTCAACCGTGCTTTTGCCTTCTCTTCTCGCTCTCATTTGCGTATGTTAGCCACCATATATGCTAGTCGCATGCTGGAGCTACACATCTTACCTTTTATTCTTCCTATAAGCTTAAATAGTCTTGATCGCGAGGGTGTGAGATTGCTGAGTCCCCATGACTCACAGATACTTCCAAAACCAGTTTGCAGGTGCCGTTGAACCATGCAGGTGATGCAACCAAGCTCAAGGAGGAGCTCGTTGAAGATCTTGTCCGTTGTGTTGTTTCGTTCTAGTTGATCAGTAGTGGAGCCCAGTTGGGGTCGATCAGGGATCTGTGTAGCATTTGGGGTAGTCTTCTTTTATTTTGGGTTCCGTAGTCGGACCTTGATTGTATCTGGGTGATGTAATGCTTTATTCATGTAATTGTGTGAAGTGGCGATTGTAAGCCAACTATGTATCTTTTTCCCTTATGTATTACATGGGTTGTGTGAAGATTACCTCATTTGCGACATTGCTTTCAATGCGGTTATGCCTCTAAGTCGTGCTTCGACACGTAGGAGATATAGCCGCATCGAGGGCGTTACAAGTTGGTAATCAGAGCCTTCCCCGACCTTAGGAGCCCCCTGCTTGATCGAATCGTTGGCGTTGTTGAGTCTAGAAAAATGTTTTGAGTCATTTAGGATTATATATATCGGAGAGTTTAGGAATTCTTTTTACTCCCTAGTCCCTTCATCGCTCTGGTGAGGCGTCCTGACGTAGAGTTTTGACTCTTCTCTTCTCAAATTTCACTAAAAAAATTTAGGATCACGCGGGTATCTTGGAATTGTTCCGATGGTTTTGTGACGAGAACATTGTTCTTGGTGCCTCCTGTTATTTAGGGGTTGTGGCAGTGTCCCGGGGAGTTGAGCTCCGAGGTGTTGTCGTCACAATTTTATCGTTGCAGTTCTGGAATACCTGAGTTTAGTTTCGCCGACATCGAAAATCTCTTTTATGCAGTTGTTGGTGAGATAACCTCGACGCCACCCAGTACTGGGGCGGGAGTTCGGGAGTATTGCCATAACTCGTATAACGGATGCTTTTCGAAGGTTGAGGTAGATGATTTCCGAAGGTTTCTTGGTTATGTGTTGAAGGATGGATACAGCTGGATGTAGGATTTGCTAGTTTGGGTGAGATATTATGCTTCCCCTGTATCCCCAACATCTGATTGCATAACCGGAAAATTTCGGGAGTTTATAAGTGGGAATTCAAGTAGCTCCTAGGATTTCTTTCCGACAGATGTATGATTTGAAATTGGGGTTCGACGTCTAGTGGTACGCCTATCCACGGTTGGTTTTACAGTGGTCTCGTTGTGTCTTAAAGAGTCCTTGGCTATGCCGACTCGGGGACGCTTCATATGTCATGTGCACTGCCTTGTACATGATGGTGCTGTACGATCGAGCCCGTGTAGGCCCCACCACGAAAATTTCGGACGAAATCTCTATCATATGTTTGTTCCGGCTTATTTTGCAAGCCAATCCTTGTCTTGTTTTGAGTTGTGGTATTCGAGTTGCTTCAACGTCAAATGTGGATTCGATCCCTTGTCTAAGCGGTGTTCTCATATTTCTATGTGAATACTAATCCTTCTCGATCATCGAGTTTGTCATGTCAATCCTTTTCAACCGGTGTGTTTTCTCTTCAAATGGATCCAATCTTGTCAACATTCACAAGATCAATTATCAGTTCTTCTCAACGGTGTTTGCTTCATCCGTCTTCAAGTTGCCTTTGTTTTCCCACCCTCCCTCCCTTTGTTTGTTCGAGGACCCAGATTTCTTCCGGAGTGCCTAAATAATCCATGGTGGTGTTACTCGTCGTCATTCTCAGATTTTGAAGACCGAAGAAGAGTTTTACCTCCATATCTTATCTGTTCTGTCAGAGATTCGTGATTCTAGTTCGAGCCCATCCCCTCATAATTGTTTTGATTGTCAAAATTCTTTTCACCTATCCGGAGCAATTCAAGAGTCTTCTCAGTTTGATTATCCAGAGTCCATCAATTCAGGTTTATTCATTCGCAGCTTTCAGCTATTATTCTCTAATCTTACTGGTGCATCATTCAATATTCTCTAATCAGTTCGTGATCTCTTCATTCTCTTTTATCTAAATTCCCCTCAAGTATCTTCATTTGTTCCCAAATTCTTCTCGGTGTTTTCTTTATCTTCTCTTCGTTCATTTTAATTCTTACGGTGGTTCGTTCAAGAGTTCTCGTCATTCGTTATCATATCAATTTATTCGTTGTTTTCAATCCTACCGGTGGTTCGTTGAAGACCTTTCCAAGTTGACTCTATATCTATCTTAATTCTTTCTACGAGAATAAGTAGTATGCCAAAGCCATTGATTGTCGTCAATTTAATTGGTGAAGGATGAGCATAACATAATTCTTATTCTTGATTCACCCAAGTAATTAATTCCCTATTCCGGAGGCTCATCAAATTCCTGATTTCAATTGTTTCATCCTCTCTTTTTCCCGGAGTTCCAACCTTTTTCAATTACATCTCCACAGAGATTCATTTAAATCATTGCAAGGCTTCAACCTTATTATTTTCATCCTCCATTTCGTTTGATCATTCTTTTACCGAAGTTTTCACGAAGGCTCGACATGGTGATTCATCAAGGATTTAATTCCTTCTCGAAGTTTTCATCGAGATTCTTTTCTAGGGATCTCAAGTATTCTTCATCTTGCTATCCGGAGTGCAATTCTCTCTTCCATATCATTGGAGGTGGTATTGTGTCATTCTTGATAATTTGAGTTCATGTTTCATGATTCACAGGTTGTTAAGAATGGGGTATTGTAAATCCATCAATCTCTTCATTGGAGTTATCTTGGGTTATATTTCACCTAAGGCTTCCGTAAGGACTGTTGCTATTTATGATGCTTATAAATGACCCAAGTTTCTTCATTTATCCTCCTGGTAAGATAAGCTTCTCATCTCCTTGTTGATATCAATCCAATCTATCGTTTTCGTTAGTGGCAGTATTTCACCTCATAGTTTTGAGATGTTTTCCATAAGCCCACAACAATCTTATCCTTTTCTTTGTTGTTAATCCAACAACTCCGTTCGACCCTTCTCCTAAATATGCTTTTTCAAGCTCAATTGAGGTAGAAGATGTGGTCTTCTCCTCCGTTCTTTTGATTCCATTATTTTATCTCTTCCGGAGACATTGTGGTGTTGCTCTCCTCACTCTTCATCTCGGATTGTCATAACTTCTAGTTCTTTTCATCTTATAAAGTCTTGCATCCTTTCTCAACCGGAGTGCTGTTCGAATTTGTTCTTCCTTGTTCCTCTTCCCTACCGGAGTGTTTTCAACTTTGTTCTTCTTTGTTGCATTCTTTCTTTCAATTTGTTCAACCTCGCAAGGTTCTTTGGTTTCAATCATTTGTCAAAGAAGCAACTAATTCTACCTCTTCTCTTTCTCTTCCGTTTGCCCTCCGTTGCCATTCTAGATCTCGGGACGAGATCCTCTTGTAGTGGTGGAATGTTGTGACGCCCCGAGACTGATGTGTCAGGTGTCTTCCAGTTATTCGTTGTCATTGCCATGTCATTTTCTTGCGTGTTGCATCTTGCCATGTCATCATGTGCATTGCATCAGCATGTTTTCGAAACTTGCATTCGTCCGGGTTCCCCCAGTTCCTTCCGTTGTCCGTTTTGAGTCCAGACACACTTGCACGCGCCCGCGGCACGTCCGAATATTATTTTATAAGTGGCAGGATATGTTCTCAGCTTGGGTTGAAAGTTGGCGTGCGGTCTTATTTTAGAGTAGGTAGGTCGCCTGCCAAGTTTCATCGCGTTCGGAGTCCCTTTGACGCCCCAACGGATAACTATAGCGGCAATATAGCCGGTCTAACGTCGGACGTTTTCGGTCTTCGGAAACAGTCACCGGGCCTCCATCTCTTCTCTTCTCTCAGCTCGAGAACGTCTACACAGCCCACTACCTACCGCCATGTCCAACCTAACCTCTCTCGTCAGCCCGCGGCCCTCCTCGTGCGCGTGCCAGAAAGCTGTCCCGGACCGGACCCGGACTGTCGCTACCGTCGTGTCCGGATCATCCCCAAACATCTACAAAACGTCTCTGTTTTGTTAATTGGATTTCCTAATTTTTTTTTCTCGCGATCGTTCGATTAGGATCGGAGGGTCCAGATGCCCCTAAACCTAGCATTTTGCTATATATAGATCAACTCTGGCCTAACCCTAAAAATCCTCCCCCTTGTCCCATCGCGCCGCCGCCACCCACTCACCATTCCCCTCGGGATCTTCCCAGATCCACCTCGTAGCCAGCCTGAGCTCCACCTAGTTTTCCCCACCGGACCAACTCCATCGATCCATCCCCTCCAACCAGAGATCCCCACGGCCCTCCTCTTCTAGTAGCAACCAGGAGCTCGAGCTCCTTCCCCACGCCCGCGTGCCCGAGGAAACGCACGAGGCTGTGCCTCCTCGTCCCCGCGCCTCTGCCTCGCTGGTGGACGCCGGCCACCCAAGCAGCAGTGCCAGGCCAGACTCCCTCACCCTCTCTCCTGCTCTCCTTCCCTTTCTTCCCCATCTCTCTCCCGTATTTCACCCTCTCTCTCTGTCCCATTGTATACAGAGAACCCCCGCAGGTTCCCGTCGCCATGGACGAACTCCTCGTCGCCCGTCCGTCGCCGGAGACTCCGCCCGCCGCCAAGACCAACGAGGCGCGACGGAGATGTCTTCCTCGTGCTTAGATGTGCCGCTGCCGTGTTGTTTGACTATCTCCGTCGAGATCCGCGACCTCCCTGCTTGCAAGCGCTCAAGTCACCGCCGGCCTCGCGTTGACCTCCTCGCATGCGGCCGTGCCAGCCACTGTCGGCGTCCACCACCAGATCCGACTGGCACTCCGCCGCACTTGTCCATTTCGGCCGGATCCCGACAGCTAGGCCCCGTCCCCGGTCACCGGTGCCCTCGTCGGAGAACCCTGCTTCAGCCCGCTCTCCCCTGCATCATTTGAAGCCGCCTGCGTCCCCCTCTGTCTGTTTTCTGTCGAACAGAGGAACCACTGCTTCAGGCGTCCCTGTTTGTTTGGAGCGCTAGCGACCGGGCGGCCCAACGCCAGATCACGCAAGGCCCATCGCTCGGCCTCCCGGCCCAGCATCGTCCCTGCCGACCTCTCCTCTGCAACAGCGGGCCTTGGCCCATGATGAGCCACCCACATCCCAGTGCCTCTCCTTTTTTCCCTTACCTGTTGGGCCAGCCTGCAGTTTCGGCCCGATAGCATTTTTTCCCGACCTGCAAATTTCCTAATTACCAGTGCACTGCATATTTACAGATTGGACCCTATACTTCATGCATATAATAACTCTCAATCCGTGCATCATATGTAAAAACTTTAAATATGAAAGATGCTTAGAATTTCATCTAGTTTAATAATATGCCACTTTCATCCATGTTTAAAATGTTTAAAATGTTGTTTGTGTAATATTGCCCATATGCCATGCTAAAATGCTTTAATTCATAACTAAATAACCGTAGCTCCAAACCTAATAATCTTTATATGTAAATGGGGTGGAAAAATGTCTAGTTTAACATGGTGTATTTACTTTGCATGTTTAACAACTATAAAATATGGTTTAGGGCAGAACAGTACCAAACCATAAAATATACACATGAGGTTTTTCCGGAATTGTTGTTTGTTATTTCCGGCCTCATTTAAACTTGCCTAGATAGATAGTTTCTTTATGCTTCATCTCTTGCCATGCTAACAACATTTAATCTTGTTGGGTACATAAACAAGAGAGAACTAAATAAGTCATGTGGTGTTTTCTTCAATATACAACTCCGTTGCATGTTGAGCTCCATTTAATTTGTAGGATTGCTTGTGCACTTTGCCATGCCATGCCTCATTAAACCGGACATGCATCATACTTGTTGTGCATCATGCCATGATTTTGTGGTGGTTGTTTACTATGTTGTTTGCTCCTTTGCGGTGTTGCTTCTTCGGGTTAGTTCCGATAACGCCGCGTTTGTGAGGTTTCGTTCGTCTATGTCCGTTTGTCTTCTTCATGGACTCGTTCTTCTTCCTTGCGGGATCTCAGGCAAGATGACCATACCCTCGAAATCACTTCTATCTTTGCTTGCTAGTTGCTCGCTCTTTTGCTATGCCTATGCTACGATACCTACCACTTGCTTGTCATCCCTCCCATATTGTTGAACCAAGCCTCTAACCCACGTTGTCCTAGCAAACCGTTGTTTGGCTATGTCACCGCTTTGCTCAGCCCCTCTTATAGCGTTGTTAGTTTCAGGTGAAGATTGAAGTTTGTTTCTTGTTGGAACATGGAGATGTTGTTCCTTGTTGGAACATGTTTACTTGTTGGGATATCACAATATCTCTTATCTAATTAATGCATCTATATACTTGGTAAAGGGTGGAAGGCCCGGCCTTATGCCTGGTGTTTTGTTCCACCCTTGCCGCCCTAGTTTCCGTCATTTCGGTGTTATGTTTCCGGATTTTGCGTTCCTTACGCGGTTGGGTTATAATGGGAACCCCTTGACAGTTCGCTTTGAATAAAACTCTTCCAGCAAGGCCCAACATTGGTTTTACCATTCGCCACCTAGCCTTTTCTTTCCCTTGGGTAGGCCTGCCCAAGGGTCATCTTTATTTAAACCCCCGGGCCAGTGCTCCTCTGAGTGTTGGTCCAAATTGTCAGCCGCCGGTGGCCACCAGGGGCAACTCTGGGCTGGCCTACCGAAAGTTTGGACAATCCGGTGTGCCCTAAGAACGAGATATGTGCAGCTCCTATCGGGATTTGTCGGCACATTCGGGTGGCTTTGCTGGTCTTGTTTTACCATTGTCGAAATGTTTTGTAACCGGGATTCCGAGTCTGACCGGGTCTTCCCGCTAGAAGGAATATACTTCGTTGACCGTGAGAGCTTGTGATGGGCTAAGTTGGGACACTCCTGCAGGGATTTGAACTTTCGAAAGCCATGCCTGCGGTTATGGGCAGATGGGAATTTGTTAATGTCCGGTTGTAGAAAAATTGAAGATTATCTTAATTAAAATGTATCAACCGCGTGTGTAACCATGATGGTCTCTTCTCGGCGGAGTCCGGGAAGTGAACACGGTGTTGGAGTAATGCTTGACGTAGGTTGTTCTAGGATCACTTCTTGATCATAGTTGTTCGACCGTGCTTTTGCCTTCTCTTCTCGCTCTCATTTGCGTATGTTAGCCACCATATATGCTAGTCGCATGCTGCAGCTACACATCTTACCTTTTACCCTTCCTATAAGCTTAAATAGTCTTGATCGCGAGGGTGTGAGATTGTTGAGTCCCCGTGACTCACAGATACTTCCAAAACCAGTTTGCAGGTGCCGTTGAACCGTGCAGGTGACGCAACCAAGCTCAAGGAGGAGCTCGTTGAAGATCTTGTCCTTTGTGTTGTTTCGTTCTAGTTGATCAGTAGTGGAGCCCAGTTGGGGTCGATCGGGGATCTGTTTTGCATTTGGGGTAGTCTTCTTTTATTTTGGGTTCCGTAGTCGGACCTTGATTGTATCTGGTTAATGTAATGCTTTATTCATGTAATTGTGTGAAGTGGCGATTGTAAGCCAACTATGTATCTTTTTCCCTTATGTATTACATGGGTTGTGTGAAGATTACCTCATTTGCGACATTGCTTTCAATGCGGTTATGCCTCTAAGTCGTGCTTCGACACGTAGGAGATATAGCCGCATCGAGGGCGTTACAGGTACGCAAGGCCGGAAGACCCCCAGCTGTACCCTGCATCCCAGTCGGCCAGGATGTCAAGATACATCCATAGGGCAGTATCCCCTGAGCAGTCTAGAAAGACGACCTCTGCCAGAAGATACCACGAGTAGGCCCTCACGTACTGCTCTACGGTCCATGCATCGGCATCTTCCGAGCATATGGACCGGTTGTTTTGGATCCAGATGAGTGGTAAACCGGATTGAAAGGATCGATATGGTTGACTAGAGTGGGGGGGGGGTGAATAGGCAACTAACAATTTTTAGCTTTTCTTTAACAATTTAAACTTTGCATCAAAGTAGGTTGTCTAGATATGCAACTAGGTGAGCAACCTATATGATGCAACAAGGATAGGAACACAAGCAAGCAAGTGATATGAAACAAATAAGCTTGCACAAGTAAAGGCACGAGATAACCAAGAGTGGAGACGGTGGAGACGAGGATGTGTTGCCGAAGTTCCTTCCCTTTGAGAGGAAGTACGTCTCCATTGGAGCGGTGTGGACGCACAATGCTCCCCTAGAAGCCACTAGGGCCACCGTATTCTCCTCACGCCCTCACACAATGCGAGATGCTGTGATTCCACTATTGGTGCCCTTGGAGGCGGTGACCGAACCTTTACAAACAAGGTTGGGGCAATCTCCACAACTCAATTGGAGGCTCCCAACGACACCACGAAGCTTCACCACAATGGACTATGGCTTCACGGTGACCTCAATCGTCTAGGATGCTCAAACACCCAAGAGTAACAAGATCCGCAAGGGATTAGTGGGGGGAATCAAATTTCTCTTGGTGGAAGTGTGGATCGAGGCCTTCTCAACCATTCCCAAACAAATCAACGAGTTTGATTGGCTAGGGAGTGAGATCGAGCGAGAATGGAGCTTAGAGCAATAATGGAGCTTAGGTTTGGAAGAGATGAGTCAACGGGGAAGAAGGGGAGCCCTTATATAGTGTAGGACAAAGATCCAACCGTTACCCACCTACCAGCCCGCGGCCAGCGGTACTACCGCTCCAGGCCAGCGGTACTACCGCAGGGCCACGCGGTACTACCGCTTGCTTCCAAGCAGTACTACCGCACGGTCATGTGGTACTACCGTACAGGCCCGCGGTACTACCGCAACCCCAGTAACAGCAAGGTCAGATCTGAAGCGCAGAAGCTGAGGGCGATACTTCCGCGAGCGCGGTACTACCGCGCCGCCATGCGGTACTACCGCAAGGCAGAAATCCCCTAGCCAGGGGGGAGGAAACATCCGTGCCTACTTCCGCAAAGAAACGGAAGAAGCAGAAACCCGACACAGTAGTACTGCCGAGGGGCGGCACTACTGCCTGACAACATAGCACGGTACTACCGCGGTGCGAAAGCGGTACTACCGCGGTAGGTGCGGATGTAAAAAATTACATCCGCCCCTACTACCGCGAAGGAGCGGTACTAGCCTGGTGGGCAGCGGTAGTGCAGCTCCAGGGGAGCGGTACTACCGAGGGCACCTACGGTACTACCGCGCCACCGCACGGTACTACTGCTGGTGCCTACGGTACTACCGCTCTCCTGGGAGCAGTACTACCGCGACCCAACTCAGCAGCCAGAACTAGGGAGGCGAGAAAGCGGAGGAAGCTCCAAGGGAAAGGAGGGGACAAGAAAGAGACGTGTACATGATGATTCCACCCAAACCTTTCCGACACGGACCCCCTCTTAATAGTACGGCTTTCCTACGACTCAAATCCACCAAAAAACATAGAAAAGACACCGTCTTCAACAGTCTTCGAGGGGCACCCAACCATCTTGTGCCTAGCGATGAAATGTCTGGGAAACTCGAGGCACACGATTAGTCCGCAAACGCGTTGTCATCAATCACCAAAACACCTTAGGGATAAATATGCCCTTACAATCTCTCCCTTTTTGGTGGATTGATGACAATACGGGATTTGCACAGGGGAAATAATATTAAGCAACCACAAACCCCTCCTCTCTAGAATATAGACGAGCTCCCCCTAGATGTGTGCCTCCTAGATGAGTGCTTTGGACTGCACGGCACACATGCTAGGATCAAGGCTCCCCCTAGATTATAGAGACAAGGCATATCTAGTAATAGGAAGGCTAACACTAGACAAGATAGCACAAACATAAGTTAACTAAGATAGATAGAGTGCATATGTCTTAGACCATATGTAGGATAGGTCTCGACGGCACAAACCAAACAAAAGCAAACGAGGCAAATGAGGTTCAAACGACAAAGCAAACAAACACACCAAGCACGACACAATGCAAATCCCTACACTCTCTCCCTCTTTGGCATCGAGACGCCAAAAAGGCTGAGAGGACACCTACACACATGGGGTGGCTCAGGCAGATAAGTCGTCCCACTGCTCCTCGTGCTCCTCGTCAGACTCAGCGGCGGGGACGGGCTCCTCGATGTCTTCCTTTGAACTGGTCCACTTGTATCCCTGCTTCGACATCCAGGCAGCCTCACGCGTGATGACATCCTCAGAACCACCAGACACATCCTCTCCAAAGAGCCTCATAACCTTCTTGTCACGGCGGCGTCTCTCCTTGTCTGCCACGTGAGCCCTGTACTGTCCGTTTGCCTGCATGTAGAAGAGAGTCTTCATCTTGTCCTTTAGCTTATTGGCCCACGACGGCTCAGAGGAAGGAGCGGTAGACCTAGCAGCACGATCCTCAGCAACATGCTCTGCACCAGCCTCCTCCTCACCAACAGCCCTCCTAGCAGAAGAGGCCGCAGCACGGGTAGTGGTGTTGGCCCAGTTGGGCTTGATGCGGAGGCTGATGGACTCATGGCAAATCCAGTCTGGAGCAAGGAACTCATCACCAGGGTACATCTTCTCCCAAGTGGTGGAGAGCAGCAGAAATAGGTACGGTCCATAGATGGGTACCTTGCGAGTGAACACCGCAAATCGAAGCTCACACCACATGATGTGTGAGACATCAAGTGGCTGAGTCTGAGATGAACGTGCCTCTGCACATAGGAGCAACATGTCCACTAGATAGGCATGAACCTTGTCCTTGTCGCCAATGCATGGGAACAGAGTGTTGCGGAAGATGCGATGCATGATATCCAGAAAGGAGTTCAGCACCCAAGTTGACTTGCCATTGGGGAGCACCTTCTCAACAAGGAATGGCTGAAGCAGGTTCTTGTTGGCAGACTCAGAATTGGCGTGGGGGCGAACACCAACGGGGGTGTGAAGCCCGTCATTAGGAATGTGAAGCAGATCCATGAACTCCTTCCATGTAGCAGACAGCTGACCGCCGTTGGTCATCCAGGTCATCCTCCGCTCATCCCCGGGATGAAAGTAAACTGAGGCAAAGAACTGACAGATAAGCTCAGGGTCATAGTCAAGGTGAAAGGAGATCACCGGCTCAATAGCAAACTGCTCTACCAAGTCCAGAGCCTCTCCAAAATAGTCACGAAACTTGTCCTTCCGCATGTGATTCATGTCTATCCACTTGACATCCACGAAGGTATTCTCCTTGTTCTTGATCACATCTAGATAGATTAGAGCCTGTTGCTTGGTCCAAAACAACTCGGTGCCTCTGAGGATAGCCCGAGGATTTACATAGGGATTGTTCTTCCGGCGTTTGACGTACTCAGAGATTGAAATCTCGTCCATGCCCTTAGCAGGTTCCTTTTGCTTGCTGGCGGTGGTCTTGACATTGCGCTTGGGGGCATTGGAGCCCTCTGGGGCTTCATCTTGAGGGTTGCGCAGACGCTTGGAGCCAGTGTCACGACTAGGATTGGAACGGTGAGGGCCACCACCTGAGACACAAAACCCAAAAGACCCACGACAAACAAGAGGGATCAATGCAAAGACCACAACAAAGCAAAAGAAACATGCAGAAAGCACACAAGATAATTGCCTAGAGAGAGATTTGACCCCTACGGTAGTACTGCCAAGTGCTGCGGAACTAAGATCGTAGTACCGCTCTTAGTCGCGGTAGTACCGTGTAAGGTCACGGTAGTACCAGGTCTAGGAGCGGTAGTACGAGCTTAGTGCCTCAGCAAGCGCGGTAGTACCGCGTCTGATGAGCGGTAGTACCGCACCTAGCGCGGTAGTACCGCACCTGATGGGCAGTAGTACTGCACGAGCGGTAGTACCGCACATGAGACATGGTAGTACCGCACCGCGTCAGATCCGAACAAGTTCAAATCTGAGAAAAGCCCGCGAAACCGCGGCGGTACTACGGTTGGACAAATCTACCACAAGACAACATATCAAGTATGATTCCTACGCAACACGACTCTCCTACATCCTACTCTTGCATAGATTTGGCCTAAAATCTCAAGAACAACAAGCATCTCCCCAAAAACTTAGAAGCGAGAGAGCAACCAAGAAAAAGAGGGATTTGGGGAAAAACCTTGGTCCATGGCAAGAGGAAGTGGCGGGGAACGATCCCACTGGTCGGAATCCGAGGAGAGCGGCCAGAGACGGAGATCCGGCGAGGACCTCCGGCGCCGTTCTTGAGCAAGAGAGAGAGAGAGAGACGTGGGGATAGGGACGAGTGAATGGGTATGGGGAGTTGGAACTCCCCTGCCCGAGTCATAACCCCCACGCTCCCTCGACGGCGCGGTAGTACCGTGCCTCATCGCGGTAGTACCGCTCGGCGGAAGTACCGCACCTAAGTGGTAGTACCATGCCTCTCAAAGCGGTAGTACCGCGGCAAACCACGGTAGTACAGTGGGCTCAAGAAGATGCATGTTTCAAGCACACGAAAAACAAGGTCTTTGCACGAACACTCCGAGGCAACACGACACCACAAGACTACGCTACACACAAAGGCAAAAAGGCAAATGACAAAACGAAACAACCACGACACCACCTCTCCAAAGAGAGGGCGGTGGCCGTAGCCACCTATGTTTGAGTCAATTGATATGGCACCGCGAAGAATTATCCTTGGGTCCATGACCAAAACTCGTCTTTGAAGCACAAGTACCATCAAACATGGCTAATGTGAAAGACTTGATCAATTTATGCATAATGGGGGGAGGGAGAGTTCATTGAGAGAACAACACTCCCCCTATGTCCATGCCTACATCTAAACAAGACAATACGTTGAGTATGGTGGGGTGTGCAAGGGTTCAATCAACATTGCTTGAATCAATGATATTTAGCTCATGCCTTAACTCGCGAAATCTTGCTTCATCCAAGGGCTTCGTGAAAATATCTGCAAGGTTATCATGACTGTTGACATAGTTGAGCTCGATCTCTCCTTGCCTAATGTGATCCCGGATGAAGTGATACCGGATCTCAATATGCTTCGTCTTGAAGTGTTGCACCGGGTTGAGAGAGATCTTGATGGCACTTTCATTGTCACACCAAAGACGCACTTTGTCACAAATGACACCATAATCCTTTAAAGTTTGCCTCATCCATAAGAGTTGTGCACAACAACTACCAGCCGCCACATACTCCGCTTCGGTGGACGAGAGAGACACACAACTTTCTTTTTGGAAGACCAACTTACCAAAGAGCAACCAAGGAATTGGCACCCTCCAGAAGTGTACTTCCTATCCACTTTGTCTCCCGCCCAATCGGAATCTGAATACCCTACAAGCTTGAAGTTTGCTCCTCTTGGGTACCATAAGCCGAAGTTTGGGGTATGAGCCAAATATCAAAAGATTCGTTTGACCGCCACATAGTGACTTTCCTTAGGTGCGGCTTGAAACCATGCACAAATTTCCACACTCAACATGATATCCGGTCTAGATGCACAAAGGTAGAGCAAGGAGCCTATCATGGAGCGATATACCTTTTGATCCACCGCTTTACTATTGGGATCTATGTCAAGTTGGCACTTGGTGGGCATTGGAGTGGAAGCCGGCTTGACATTGCTTAGCTTGAATCTCTTGAGCATGTGTTGAGTATATTTGGCTTGGTTAATGAAGGTTCCTTCTCTTCTTTGATTCACTTCGAACCCTAGAAAGAACTTCAACTCTCCCATGGAAGACATCTCGAACTTTGAGGTCATGAGAGCGGCAAATTCCTCATTGAAAGCTTTGTTAGGGGAACCAAAGATAATATCATCAACATATAATTGGCACACAAACAACTCCCCTTTGACCTTCTTAGTAAAAAGAGTGGGGTCGATTAGCCCAACTTCAAAACCACGGTCTTGTAACAACTCGGTAAGGTGGTCATACCACGCACATGGGGCTTGTTTAAGGCCATAGAGTGCCTTATCGAGCTGATACACATGATCGGGAAAGTAGGGATCCTCGAACCTGGGGGGTTGTTTGACATAGACAAATTCATTAATGGGACCATTAAGAAAAGCACTCTTCACATCCATTTGTTGTAATTAAAGTTATGATGAGAGGCATATGCAATCAACATGCGAATGGATTCAAGACGAGCAACGGGAGCAAAGGTTTCACCGTAGTCGATACCCTCGACTTGGGAGTAGCCTTGTGCTACCAAATGAGCCTTGTTGCGAATGATAATCCCATGGGCATCTTGCTTGTTCTTAAATATCCACTTGGTTCCAATGACATTATGGTTCCTCATCGGTCTTGGCACCAATCTCCACACTTTGTTGCGCTCGAGGTTGTTGAGTTCTTCATGCATGGCATTGAGCCAATCTGGATCTTCGGGCGCCTCATAGACCTTGTGGGGTTCGACACAAGAGACAAACGCGTGATGCTCACAATAGTTTGATAATTGTCTACGAGTGCTTACCCCCTTTCTTAAGCTTCCAAGCACATTTGTCATGAGATGATCCTTGGTGGAGAGCTTGGAAGCAACCTTGGCGGCACGACGCACCAATTCCTCCTCGGGGGTGAGACGAGGAGTGGTCACTTGATCATCTTGAGCGTCATCTTGAGCTTGTTCTTGATCTTGAACTTGCTCGGAGGAGAGAACTTGACCTTGGGCATCACTTGATGTGTCAACACCGTCTTGAGCATGATCTTGCCCTTGGTCATGTTCTTGAGGATGAGGGCCTTCATGTTGTTCTTCGGAAGCGTGTGTGCCTTGGGTTGGTGATGGCTCCACTTGAGTGGAGCATTGTCCTTCTCCTTTGGCCACAAGGGGTTCCTTAATGGGTAGGATAAAGCCAAAACACATTCTTCTTATGGCTTGAGGAGGAATTTCATCACCTACACCACAAGTGCCACTTTGCTCCACTTGGGAGCCGTTATTCTCATCAAACTCCACGTTACACATCTCCTCAATAAGTCCGTGTATTTATTGAGGACACGGTAAGCATGAGAGTTTGTAGCATAACCAACAAATATGCCATCATAAGCTCTAGCCTCAAATTAGACAACCGAACACCTTTCTTGAGAATGAAACACTTACACCCAAATACCTGAAAGTACTTGAGGTTGGACTTGTTACCGGTGAGTATCTCATATGGAGTTTTGTTCAAGCCCTTGCGGAGGTAGAGCCGATTGGATGCATGACACGCGGTGTTGATGGCTTCGGCCCAAAAGTTGTACGGAGACTTGAACTCCGCCATCATGGTCCTTGCCGCATCCATCAACGTCCGGTTCTTCCTCTCTGCAACACCGCTTTGTTGAGGGGTGTAAGGTGCGGAATATTGATTCTTTATCCCCTCATCACTAAGAAACTCATCCAAGGTGTAGTTCTTGAACTCGGTGCTGTTGTCACTTCTTATTGTCAAGATATTTGCATTGTGTTGATGTTGTGCTTCATTTGCAAAGTCAATGACGGTTTGTTGGGTCTCGCTCTTCCTCTTGAAGAAATACACCCACGTGTATCTTGAGTAGTCATCCACAATCACCAAGCAATACTTCCTACCCCCAAGACTATCGAAGGATGGAGGCCCAAAGAGATCCATGTGAAGGAGCTCCAAAGGCCTCTTTGAGTAAATGATAGTCGTGGGAGGGTGAGCCTTCTCATGTAGCTTTCCTTCGATACAAGCACTGCAAGCACGATCTTTAGCAAAACTAACATTCGTTAGTCCACGGACATGGTCCCCCTTGAGAAGACTTTGCAAAGATCTCATATTGACATGGGGTAGACGGCGATGCCAAAGCCATCCCACATCAACTTTAGCCATTAGGCATGTCGCGGTCTTAGTGGGTCGCTCTGAAAAGTTAATCACATATAGACCGTTCTCGACATGCCCAACAAAGGCTACTTTAAGAGTCTTGCTCCACAAGAAGGCCACGATATCGATATCAAAGAAAGTGGCAAAGCCCATGATTGCAAGTTGACGAATGGAAAGTAAATTGTATGCAAGGGACTCAACAAGCATGACCTTCTCGATCGTGAGATCATGAGAGATGACCACCTTGCCAAGTCCCAATACCTTAGAGGATGAGGCGTCACCCCACTGGACATTGGTGCACGTCCACCGCCAAGTCCTTGCTTCCGGTCATATGATTTGTAGCTCCCCTATCGAGAAACCATGATCCCCCACCGGAAGCAAACACCTACAAGAGATTAATGCTTGGTTTTAGGTACCCATTTTGTAATGGGTCCTTTGATGTTAGTAACAAGGGTCTTTGGAACCCAAATAGATCATTCAATGTATTCATGAGGAGAACCAACGAATTTGGCATAGACATGCCCATCACTAGCATGGCATATCACATAAGAAGGATTAAAGTCGCCGGCTTTGATGCGAGGAGTGGCATTGCCCTTTTTGACAATGCCACCCACATTGTTCTTCTTCTTCTCCTCGGAGGCACTCTCTCCCTCCTTCACAAAGGTTTGCATGAGAGGAGGAGGTCGTTTGGTCTTGTCATTATTCTTCTTGTTCTTGTAGTCGGGCACGTACCCAACCCCTTCCTTGGCCACAACTCCCTTTTGGTTGATCAAGAGGTCGTTGAGGTTCTTCTTGCCTTGTATGCAAGTCGCAAGACCTCTCTCAAGTTGCCCCTTTAGCTTAGCGTTCTCCTCAACAAGATGCACATGCTCACAACACGGGTTAGTAGCATTTGCATTATCAATTAACATCATACGAGGGAAAGTGGATTTTTCCTTGGTTAGCTTTACTTGAAGTTGATCATGAGACTCTTTGAGGCTAGCATGAGAACCCTTCAAGACCTTGTGAGCCTTGTCAAGTAGATCAAACTCCTCTTTGAGTCTAGCAATATCAACCTCAAGTTCGGCCTTCTCGGAGTTTAGCACATGAGAAACAATGATGACATGATCATAATCTTTCTTTAACTTAGCATGATCAACGTTGTGTGACTCCTCAAGAGCCAAACGAAGACCACACTCTTCCTCAAGAGCATTGGAAAGATCTGAAATCTCATCGGCATAGTCACGACTATGCCCTTCCATCTTAGTGATGGTGTCTTCGTGAGCCTCGATCATGTCATTGGCTTCACCAAGTTGTTCCAAGAGAGCAACAAAGTGCTTCTTGGATTTTCCCTTAAGTTTGCCCATAAAGGCCTCAAACTCATTTGCCTCCACATTAGCTCCCTCAAGTTCATTAATGCTATCCGTCGGAGAAGGATGATTAATGATGGTAGTTTTGATGTTGGGGGTTACCTTGTTGGTGGCTTTAGCCATGAGGCACTTGGCGGTGATGCTCTCATTGGGTGAGTCGAAGAGAGACACCCGTGGAGTTGTCGCAATGGCAACGGAGGCTATGGCAACCGACTCATCACCTTCATCATCATCATCATCATCATCCTCATTGTACTCTTCTTGTACCACCAATGCCTTGGGAGGAGTCTTCTTGGTGAAGTTTCTCTTGTTGGGGAACGACTTGGCCTTGTCCTTTCGGATGAGCTTGCCACCATTGTCTTCCCTCTTCTCATACGGGCACTCCGCAACAAAATGACTCACGTTGCCACAATTGTAGCAAGTCCTTACTCGTTGCTTGCTCTTCGTGCCACTTGAGTTGTTCTTGTTAAAGTTTGGCCTTGAGTTTTTCTTGCTCCAAAATTGCCTTGAAGCGAGTGCCATGTGTTCATGATATGCATACTTTGTATCCTCGGGGTTGCTCTCCTCTTCTTCCTCTTCTTCTTCTTCAACGGAGAGCTTGGCCTTCAATGCAAGGTTGGGCTTCTTTGCCCTTTGAGAACGAAGCACCGCATTGTCGGCGGTCTTGTCCAAAATGTTCATGGTCACAAACTCATCCAACACTTCGCTTGAGGTCAAAGTGTGGAAGTCCGGTCTTTGACGAATGATGGAGGACATGGCCTTGTGGTAGGGCATCATTGCCTTGAGGAATTTGCGCTTGATCCAATTTTCATCCGTGTCCTTGCTCCCGTGATCTCGGAGTGAGACCGCGAGTTTGGTTACTCTCCGATAAAGCTCACGAGGTTCTTCATCTTCTTTCATTGCAAACTCATCGGTCTCATCTTGCACCACTTCATAGTTGGAGCATTGAATGCTTGCGCTTCCCCGGTAGAGGGAGACAACACAAATCCATGCGTCTTTGGCCAAGGCGAAGGGCCGAAGATGAGGTAGGTCTTCGGGTGGGATTGCATCTTGAATGATGAAGAGAGCATTCTCATTGAATTGATTATCCACGGCTTCTCGAGGATTGAAGTTGCTTGGATCATGCGGATAGAAACCTTCTTCAATGATTCTCCAAAGATTAGTGTTCACATGATTTAAATGACGTTTAAAGCGGTAAACCCAAGAATCTAAGTCCTCATTTTTCACAATCTTAGGGGGAGGACCGGCATGATTCAAATGGGTGGAAGGAACCGGTCCACCATAAACAAGTGGTGGTTCCACATGAGCAAAGATGTCGGTGCCATTTTTACCACTAGAAGAAGGAGCCTTTTCACTACTAGCTTCTCCCTTGTCGGAGATAGCATCCGTCACCTTGTCGGTGGGATCACCCACTTTCAACGATGCAGTGGATAGTTTAAGCCCCTCAAGGAATTTAGTAAACATGCTTTCAACCTCGGTCGCCATGGAAGTTTTCAATGGCTCCAAGGCCACAATGAACTCCTCATGAGAGACCGAGGTTCCCCCATCGCCCGTAGACGAGGTCGGATTCACACCGGAGTGTTCCTCCACACCGTCTATGGTATCAACCATACTCTTCAGACAGTAAAGTCCTTAATAAAGAGACAAGGCTCTGATACCAATTGAAAGGATCGATATGGTTGACTAGAGGGGGGGGGGGTGAATAGGCAACTAACAATTTTTAGCTTTTCTTTAACAATTTAAGCTTTGCATCAAAGTAGGTTGTCTAGATATGCAACTAGGTGAGCAACCTATATGATGCAACAAGGATAGGAACACAAGCAAGCAAGTGATATGAAACAAATAAGCTTGCACAAGTAAAGGCATGAGATAACCAAGAGTGGAGACGGTGGAGACGAGGATGTGTTGCCAAAGTTCCTTCCCTTTGAGAGGAAGTACTTCTCCGTTGGGGCGGTGTGGAGGCACAATGCTCCCCAAGAAGCCACTAGGGCCACCGTATTCTCCTCATGCCCTCACACAAATGCGAGATGCTGTGATTCCACTATTGGTGCCCTTGGAGGCGGCGACCGAACCTTTACAAACAAGGTTGGGGCAATCTCCACAACTCAATTGGAGGCTCCCTACGACACCACGAAGCTTCACCACAATGGACTATGGCTTCACGGTGACCTCAACCGTCTAGGATGCTCAAACACCCAAGAGTAACAAGATCCGCAAGGGATTAGTGGGGGGAATCAAATTTCTCTTGGTGGAAGTGTGGATCGAGGCCTTCTCAACCACTCTCGAACAAATCAACGAGTTTGATTGGCTAGGGAGTGAGATCGGGTGAGAATGGAGCTTAGAGCAATAATGGAGCTTAGGGTTAGAAGAGATGAGTCAATGGGGAAGAAGGGGACCCCTTATATAGTGTAGGACAAAGATCCAACCGTTACCCACCTACCAGCCCGCGGCCAGTGGTACTACCGCTCCAGGCCAGCGGTACTACCGCAGGGCCGCGCGGTACTACCGCTTGCTTCCAAGCAGTACTACCGCACGGTCATGCGGTACTATCGTACATGCCCGTGGTACTGCCGCAACCCCAGTAACAACAAGGTCAGATCTGACGCGCAGAAGCTGAGGGCGGTACTTCCACGAGCGCGGTACTACCACACCGCCATGCGGTACTACCGTAAGGCAGAAATCCCCTGGCCAGGGGGGAGGAAACATCCGTGCCTACTTCTGCAAAGAAATGGAAGAAGCAGAAACCCGACACAGTAGTACTGCCGAGGGGCGACACTACTGCCTGACAACATAGCACGGTACTACCATGGTGCGAAAGCGGTACTACCGCGGTAGGTGCGGATGTAAAAAATTACATCCGCCCCTACTACCGCGAAGGAGCGGTACTAGCCTGGTGGGCAGCGGTAGTGCAGCTCCAGGGGAGCGGTACTATCGTGGGCACCTGCGGTACTACCGCGCCACCGCACGGTACTACCGCTGGTGCCTACGGTACTACCGCTCTCCTGGGAGCAGTACTACCGTGACCCAACTCAGCAGCCAGAACTAGGGAGGCGAGAAAGCGGAGGAAGCTCCAAGGGAAAGGAGGGGACAAGAAAGAGACGTGTATGTGATGATTCCACCCAAACCTTTCCAACGCAGACCCCCTCTTAATAGTACGGCTTTCCTACGACTCAAATCCACCAAAAATAAACGTAGAAAAGACGCTGTCTTCAACAGTCTTCGAGGGGCACCCAACCGTCTTGTGCCTAGCGATGAAATGTCTGGGATACTCAAGGCACACGATTAGTCCGCAAACGCATTGTCATCAATCACCAAAACACCTTAGGGATAAATATACCCTTACACGGATGTTCGCTTATCCTTCATGGTGGGGGAGTCACCGATTAGGGCGATAACCCTCTCCCGCCGGTTGTTCCTCTCCACTTGCCTAGTGAGAGCATGGCCCTGGATCGGTTAGTTGTGATCACGCCGAAGTCCTGGAGGGTCACCGTAATCTCACCACATGGGAGATGGAAACTGCATCTTGGGCCGCCAACGGTCCACCAAAGCGGTGAGAGCTGAGTAGATAAGTGTTGGCGGCACACGCTTGAACTGAAGCATGAAACCCAACAACCTTGCTCTCCTGAAGTATGACGTGTAGCAGTGGTCATATTGCATCTGAATGACCTTTGTGTGACCCCTCATTCGCAATGGAGGTAGCATCTATCAAAATGTAAACAAAAATAATTAGTAACTTACTTTCGCAAAGCCAATATTTTGGTGCAACAACTTGATCATAGTTATTACCACTCCATTCTCCATAAAACAGGTGCGATAACCATTGTCGAACATAGGATCAAGCATGGTGTACTTAGTGCTGATGTTTGGTACAAGGGGGGAATCCACAACAATTACAAATGAATCATATCATATTCAACCAACATGCACCGTATCATATTCAACCAATATGCATCATATCATGTTCATCAATTGTAGCATATTCAACTAACATCAATCAATAAATATATAATAAAAGATATAATTAACAATGGCATATGCAAATGAATCATGTGTAAATGAATCATATTGAATCAAAAATCATATATATATATGTATATATATATATATATATAGGACAACACTATTCTAATCCTGGGATTGAATAGTTATTTGGATCACGTCACGCCTATATAGGGGCCACGAAGGTCCTCCCGAACCGGTCCGAGGCACCAGACGATAGAAAAACACCTTATACCCAACCTCCCACTCCCCGCTTGTCTAGCCACGGAGCTCCCTCCCGGATCCCCGCGCCGCCGTGCGCCCTTGATACGTCTCCAACTTATCTATAATTTATGAAGTATTCATGCTATTATATTATCTGTTTTAGATGTTTATGGGCTTTACTAAACACTTTTATATTATTTTTGGGACTAACCTATTAACCGTAGGCCTAGCCCAGATTGATGTTTTCTTGCCTATTTCAGTGTTTCGAAGAAAAGGAATATCAAACGGAGTCCAAACAGAATGAAACCTTCGGGAGAGTTATTTTTGGAACAGAAGCAATCCAGGAGACTTGGAGTAGACACCAGGGAAGCTTCGACGAAGCCACGAGGCAGGGAGGGGCGCCCCCACCCTCGTGGGCCCCTCATGGCTCCCCTGACCGACTTCTTTCGCCTATATATGTCCATATACCCTAAAAACATCGAGGAACAGAATAGATCAGGAGTTCCGTCGCCGCAAGCCTCTATAGCCACCGAAAACCAATCTAGACCTGTTCCGGCACCCTGCCGGAGGGGGGAATCCCTCTCTGGTGGCCATCTTCATCATCCCGGTGCTCTCCATGACGAGGAGGGAGTAGTTCATCCTCGGGGCTGAGGGTATGTACCAGTAGCTATGTGTTTGATCTCTCTCTCTCTCTCTCTCGTGTTCTTGAGATGGTACAATCTTGATGTATCGCGAGCTTTGTTATTATAGTTGGATCTTATGATGTTTCTCCCCCTCTACTTTCTTGTCATGAATTGAGTTTTCCCTTTGAAGTTATCTTATCGGATTGAGTCTTTAAGGATTTGAGAACACTTGATGTATGTCTTGCATGTGCTTATCTGTGGTGACAATGGGATATTCACGTGATCCACTTGATGTATGTTTTGGTGATCAACTTGCGAGTTCCGTGACCTCGTGAACTTATGCGTAGGGGTTGGCACACGTTTTCGTCTTGACTCTCCAGTAGAAACTTTGGGGCACTCTTTGAAGTTCTTTGTGTTGGTTGAATAGATGAATCTTAGATTGTGTGATGCATATCGTATAATCATACCCACGGATACTTGAGGTGACATTGGAGTATCTAGGTGACATTAGGGTTTTGGTTGATTTGTGTCTTAAGGTGTTATTCTAGTATGAACTCTATGATAGATCGAATGGAAAGAATAGCTTGGTGTTATTTTATTACAGACTCTTGAATAGATCGATCAGAAAGGATAACTTTGAGGTGGTCTCGTACCCTACAATAATCTCTTCGTTTGTTCTCCGCTATTAGTGACTTTGGAGTGACTCCTTGTTGCATGTTGAGGGATAGTTATATGATCCAATTATGTTATTATTGTTGAGAGAACTTGCACTAGTGAAAGTATGAACCCTAGGCCTTGTTTCCTAGCATCGCAATACCGTTTTCGCTCACTTTTATCATTAGTTACATTGCTGTTTTTTTATTTTCAGATTACAAAAACATATATCTACCAGTATCACCATCTCTTCGCCGAACTAGTGCACCTATACAATTTACCATTGAATTGGGTGTGTTGGGGACACAAGAGACTCTTTGTTATTTGGTTGCAGGGTTGCTTGAGAGAGACCATCTTCATCCTACGCCTCCCACGGATTGATAAACCTTAGGTCATCCACTTGAGGGAAATTTGCTACTGTCTTACAAACCTCCGCACTTGGAGGCCCAACAACGTCTACAAGAAGAAGCTTGTATAGTAGACATCAAGCTCTTTTCTGGCACCGTTGCTGGGGAGGTGAGTGCTTGAAGGTATATCTTTAGATCTTGCAATCGAATCTTTTAGTTTATTATTTTATCACTAGTTTAGTTTATAAAAAAATTACAAAAAATAGAATTGATTTTGCCTCATACGCTTCATCTTTTTAATATTTTTCATGAGAATGATGGAAAGGAAAATCTTGCTCAAGTGCTAGAAGAAGAAGTCTATAAAATGTTTGGCACTAATTCTTTGAATGATGAGCATGATTGCAATGTTGTTAGTATGAACTCCTTGAATATCCATATTACTAATGATGATTGCACTAGTCATAATGAAAATGTCTCTTATAAGCATGTTGATTTTTGTGGAGTGCATAGAGTTTGCAAGTACACACCAAATAGGGAAGATATATTTTGCAAGAGGCATAAGTATTTGGAAACTAAGTGGTTGCAAGAAAGGCTAGATGTTTGTGCTGAAAATTTAAACTTTCTTAGCCATACTTGTGAACTTTGCAATGAACATGGTCATTTAAATCTCCAATGCAAGTTGTTTCATGATCGTATCGTGTCCAAAAATTGTGATGATTTGATTTCCCTTGCACATCATAATG
This sequence comes from Triticum monococcum, assembly GCA_034509565.1. Taxonomy (NCBI): domain Eukaryota; kingdom Viridiplantae; phylum Streptophyta; class Magnoliopsida; order Poales; family Poaceae; genus Triticum; species Triticum monococcum. Next base: position 580,799,325 of record CM067847.1, read on the forward strand.
AACTTAGTTTGATTTTGGGTTATGAAGAAATGAAACGTATAACTAAGCATATTCCAGAATATAACCTTGAGAAATTCCTCGATATTGATATAGAAGAAATTTTTATGTATTGTGCGATGAATTGCATTGAAAATCCTTATATTGCCAATTACATAAAGAAAAGAAAACAAATAGAGGATGAAGAGAATACTAATGAAAGGGAAGAGGCTTCCCAATATCCTCTTATTATTTCTTATGATGAATCATGTAACGAGGAGGAGCTTTCTATTCAACCAATCTCACTAATAAAGAGCTCCAAAAGAGGAATAAACCCACACATGATGTGAAGAAGAAAAAGAAAAAAACGGAGAAGCAAAGGTAAAAAGGCATCCCTCGCAAATGATGTTGCTTCTATTACTCATTGTGATGATGATAATTGCTATACTACTATTAGTGCTCCATACTATTAATGATGAGATTGATTATGCTTATGATACGAAAAGGCCCAAGCTTGGGGATGCTATGCTTGATGAGAATGACTTGTTTGAGAATGTATTTGCTGCAATTAATGTTTGTCCCAAGCTTGGGGATGCTATGTTTTATGAAGATGATATTTTTAGTCTCCCAAGTTTTGATATGCAAATTTATTATGATGATAGCATGCCTCCTATTTATGATGGTTATATTAATGAAAGTGGGTTTGGAAGAGTGTCAACTTTAGGAAGTAATGATCCAACTATTTTGGAGGGTGTTTAATCTTATTGTGATAATTATGAAAGTGGATTTGGAGAGGTCATGACTTTATTTAGTAATGATTCCACTATCTTGGAAGAGGTTTTAATCGATTATGATGAGAACAAAGTTGCTACTTATGATGATTATTGTGATGATACTTATGCTATAAAAAGTAGTGATGATTATTTTTATAAAACTTGTCATGATTATTATTACCCTTATTATGAACATTACTCCTTTAATGTGGAAACAATTTATAGTATTCGAGTTTCTTATGATACTCCCACTATTTCGAATGAGAAGAATTTTACTTATGTGGAGAGTAATAAAATTTCTATGCTTGTAGATCATGAAAAGAATGCTTTATGTGATATTTATATTGTTGAATTCATTCATGATGCTACTGAAAATTATTATGAGGCAGGAACATATGCTTGTAGGAATTACAATAATATCAAGTTTCCTCTCTATGTGCTTAAAGTTTTGAAGTTATGCTTGTTTTGCCTTCCTATGCTAGTTGATTATTGTTCCCATAAATTGTTTGCTCACAAAACCCCTATGCATAGGAAGTGGGTTAGACTTAAATGTGCTAGTCATATTCTTCATGATGCCCTCTTTATGTTTCAATTCTTATCTTTTATGTGAGCATCATTGAAATCATCATGCCTAGCTAGGGGCGTTAAACGATAGCGCTTGTTGGGAGGCAACCCAATTTTATTTTTGTTCTCTGCTTTTTGCTCCTGTTTAGTAATAAATAATTCATCTAGCCTCTGTTTAGATGTGGTTTTATGCTTTTAATTAGTGTTTGTGCCAAGTAGAACCTCTGGGAAGACTTGGGGAAAGTCTTTGCGATCCTGCTGTAAAAAAACAGAAACTTTATCGCTCACGAGATTTGCTGCTATTTTTTTAATGGGGAGTGCTATTCAGTTAATTATATTTGCAGATGATTAATAGATAAATTCCTCACGTCTAGAAATTTATTTTAGAATTTTTGGGGTTCCAGAAGTATTCGAAACCTACAGATTACTACAGATTGTTCTGTTTTTGACAGATTCTGTTGTTCGTGTGTTGTTTGCTTATTTTGATGAATCTATGGCTAGTAATAGAGTTTATGAACCATAGAAAAGCTGGAATACAGTAGGTTTAACACCAATATAAATAAAGAATGAGTTCGTTACAATACCTTGAAGTGGTGGTTTGTTTTCTTTTACTAACTGAGCTAACGAGTTTTCCGTTAAGTTTTGTGTTGTGAAGTTTTCAAGTTTTGGGTAAAGATTCGATGGACTATGGAATAAGGAGTGGAAAGAGCCTAATCTTGGGGATTCACAAGGCACCCCAAGGTAATATTCAAGGACAACCAAGAAGCTAAGCTTGGGGATGCCCCGGAAGGCATCCCCTCTTTCGTCTTCGTTCATCGGTAACTTTACTTGGAGCTATATTTTTATTCACCACATGATATGTGTTTTGCTTGGAGCGTCAATTTATTTTGTTAGGATTTACTTGCTGTTATTTATAACAATTTTTTGCATCTTTTATTTCAATAAAAGTGGCATTGATGGCATTTACTATGCCTATTTTACAAGTATACATGTTGCTGTTTGAAAATAGAAAGTTTATCACTGTTGCAAAAATTCCCTAGAAAAGTCAGAATGTGATAAAATGTTGAAACCTTTTGCATAATAAGATCTGATAAATTTAATACAGTGGGAATTTTCTTTCATAATTTTTGGAGCTAGGGAAGTATGGATCTTGCTGCACTCTTCACAGACTGTCCTGTTTACGCAGATTGCTGTTATGTTTGCATTGTTTGCATATGTTTGCTTGTTTAATGATTCTATTTAAGGATAGGAGTATTAAATATACGGAGTCATTTAGATGCAATGTTGATCAATAATTTTATTGATTTTCTAGCGAATAGTATGATAAGGTTTTTGCATTGGTTTATACTAACTTATCTCAAGAGTCATTGTTGAGTTTTGTGTGGATGAAGCTTTTGAGATTTAGGGAGACCGTGATATGAGAGGAATTAAGGAGACACAAAAGCTCAAGCTTGGGGATGCCCAAGGCATCCCAAGATAATATTTCAAGAAGTCTCAAGCGTCTAAGCTTGGGGATGCCCCGGTTGGCATCTCACCTTTCTTCTTCAACAACTATCGGTTAGTATCGGTTGATCCTAAGTTTTTCCTTCTTCACATGATGTTTGCTATTCTTAGATGTCATTTTATTTTGTTTTTCTTATTGTTTGAATAAAGTATCAAGATCTGAAATTATTAAATGGGAGAGTCTTCACATAGCTAAATAATTATTTAACTACTCATTGATCTTCACTTATATCTTTTGGAGTAGTTTGTTATTCATTCACGTGCTTCACATATATCCTATGAGTAAATGGTTGAATGAATTGAATATCATAAATCTGAAATTATATATGTTTCATACGCTTATCCCATGGGGAGTGATGACTTCACGTATAAGAAGTAGAGGTGGTAAATTTATTGAAGGTTAGCAAACATTGTATTGGTCACTTGAACAATTCATGAAATAATATTGAGGGAAGAGAGATTTCACATATAAATATACTATCTTGGACATTTTTTTGTAATTGTGAGCACTCATTAAAATATGAAATGTTAAAAGGTTGATGTTGGACAAGGAAGACAACGTAATGGGTTATGTTTTCTTATATCTGAAATAATGTATATTGTCATGGATCATTCAACATGCTGAGCTAGCCTTTCCCCCTCATGCTAGCCAAATTCTTTGCACCAAGTAGAGATACTACTTGTGCTTCGAAACATCCCTTAAACCAGTATTGCCATGAGAGTCCACCATACCTACCTATGGATTGAGTAAGATCCTTCAAGTAAGTTGTCATTGGTGCATGCAATAAGAATTGCTCTCTAAATATGTATGATCTATTAGTGTGGAGAAAATAAGCTTTATACGATCTTGTGATGTGGAAGTAATAAAAGAGACAAACTGCATAATAAAGGTCCCTATCACAAGTGGCAATATAAAGTGGCGTTCTTTCACATTAAGATTTTGTGCATCCAACTATAAAAGTGCATGACAACCTCTGCTTCCCTCTGCGAAGGGCCTATCTTTTATTCTTGTCTTATAACTTATGCAAGAGTCATGGTGATCTTCACCTTTCCTTTTTACATTTTATCCTTTGGCAAGCACATTGTGTTGGAAGGATCCTGATATATATATATATATATATATATATATATATATATATATATATATATATCCAATTGGATGTAAGGCATCATGAACTATTATTGTTGACATTACCCTTGAGGTAAAAGGTTGGGAGGCGAATCCATAAGCCCCTATCTTTCTCCGTGTCTGATTAAAACTTTGAACCCATAAATATCACGTGAGTGTTAGCAATTGTGAAAGACTAAATGATAGTTGAGTATGTGAAGTTTGTTGAATCATAGCTCTGACATAGAACATTCCTGAAAATATTATGAATTGTAATTTTTTGATGACTAATAACACGTTTGTTAGTTTTCAAGAAAGTTTATGATCTATACTTTAACATGTGAATAACTTGTTACTTGATCATGAGAAGTTTTATGAGTTGAGCTACTGTTATGATATATAATGATGCCAGAAAAGGTGATTGAAATTATCATTGATCAAACTTGTGCACTTGCTAGCATTCACACTTCATAAATTATTTCTTTTATCATTTACCTACTCGAGGACGAGCATGAATTAAGCTTGGGGATGCTGATACATCTCCAACGTATCTATAATTTATGAAGTATTCATGCTATTATATTATCTGTCTTAGATGTTTATGGGCTTTACTAAATACTTTTATATTATTTTTGGGACTAACCTATTAATCGGAGGCCCAGCCCAAATTGCTGTTTTCTAGCCTATTTCAGTGTTTCAAAGAAAAGGAATATCAAACGGAGTCCAAACGGAATGAAACCTTCTGGAGAGTTATTTTTTGAACGGAAGCAATCCATGAGACTAGGAGTAGACGCCAGGGAAGCTTTGAGGAAGCCACGAGGCAGGGAGGCGCGCCCTACCCCCCTGGGCACCCCCACCCTCATGGGCCCCTCGTGGCTCCCCTGACCGACTTCTTTCGCCTATATATGTCCATATACCGCAAAACTTCGAGGAACAGAATAGATCAGGAGTTCCGTCGCAATCCTCTATAGCCACCGAAAACCAATCTAGACCCGTTCCAGCACCCTGCCGGAGGGGGGAATCCCTCTCCGGTGGCCATCTTCATCATCTTGGCGCTCTCCATGACGAGGAGGGAGTAGTTCACCCTCGGGGCTGAGGGTATGTACCAGTAGCTATGTGTTTGATCTCTCTCTCTCTCTCTCTCTCGTGTTCTTGAGATGGTACGATCTTGATGTATCGCGAGCTTTGCTATTATAGTTGGATCTTATGATGTTTCTCCCCCTCTACTTTCTTGTGATGAATTGAGTTTTCCCTTTGAAGTTATCTTATCGGATTGAGTTTTTAAGGATTTGAGAACACTTGATGTATGTCTTGCATGTGCTTATCTGTGGTGACAATGGGACATCACGTGATCCACTTGATGTATGTTTTGGTGATCAACTTGCGAGTTCCATGACGTCAGAACTTATGCATAGGGGTTGGCACACATTTTCATCTTGACTCTCTGGTAGAAACTTTGGGGCACTCTTTGAAGTTCTTTGTGTTGGTTGAATAGATGAATATGAGATTGTGTGATGCATATCATATAATCATACCCACGAATACTTGAGGTGACATTGGAGTATCTAGGTGACATTAGGGTTTTGGTTGATTTGTGTCTTATGGTGTTATTCTAGTACGAACTCTATGATAGATCGAACGGAAAGAATAGCTTGGTGTTATTTTATTACGGACTTTTGAATAGATCGATCAGAAAGGATAACTTTGAGGTGGTCTCGTACCCTACAATAATCCCTTCGTTTGTTCTCCGCTATTAGTGACTTTGGAGTGACTCTTTGTTGCATGTTGAGGGATAGTTATATGATCCAATTATGTTATTATTGTTGAGAGAACTTGCACTAGTGAAAGTATGAACCCTAGGCCTTGTTTCCTAGAATTGCAATACCGTTTTCACTCACTTTTATCATTATTTACCTTGCTGTTTTTATATTTTCAGATTACAAAAACCTATATCTAGCATCCATATTGCACTTCTATCACCATCTCTTCGCCGAACTAGTGCACCTATTCAATTTACCATTGTATTGGGTGTGTTGGGGACACAAGAGACTCTTTGTTATTTGGTTGCAGTGTTGCTTGAGAGAGACCATCTTCATCCTACGCCTCCCACGGATTGATAAACCTTAGGTCATACATTTGAGGGAAATTTGCTACTATCCTACAAACCTCTGCACTTGGAGGCCCTACAACGTCTACAATAAGAAGGTTGTATATTAGACATCGGCCCTCCCTCGATTGCCCCGTCAGCCTCCGGGATCCCGCCGTAATCCAGCGCGTCGCCGGACTACTGGATCACGTGGCCACCCCCCGCGCGGCGCTGGTCTTTGAGATCCCATCGCCACCCCCGTGCGGGGCCAATCTCCGGCCAACCCCACGCACCGCCGCCTCCAGCAACCCCGATCTCTGTACGCCCCCACAACCCTAGGCGTCGCCGCCCCCGGAAATCGTGCGCACCTTCACCTTCTACCGGATCCTTGGCAGAGTTAGCCGCGGCAACCCCCGTGTTCCTCTGCTCGCCACTGCACTGGATACCAACACATCGCCGTTACTCCGAGGACCCTCCCAAACCTGGACGACGATGTATCTCCCCTTCCCTAGTGCGTATTCCTCCACGCATGCCATCTTTCCTTGCAGGAGCCGACGCGGGCCGCCACCTCATCCCGACGGCCGGATGCCACCCACGCCGCCATCCTAGTCAGCCACATTGACCTTCTCACAAGGTCCACCTTGACCTTCCCGGGGAAGGTTCATCCATGGAGCTACCGCTCCCGCCCCTCCACCACCGCGTCGTGCTTGGCTTGCTATACACCTCCACCCTCTGTCACTAGTGCACTGCAACTGCATGAAGCTTCCAGCACACGGTCTCGACCTGCCCTTCCAGTGCCAAGCTTCTCTTATGCGCCGTCGGCTACCACTCGCAGCAGCATGGCTACTTCCCTCCCCGCTGTGACAGCAGCGAGCGGCCGCTCGTCCATTGGCCTGCTCTTGGTTCGTTGTATTCAGAAAAGTTCAGATAAACTAACTGGACTCATATGCTGCTTCGTCAAAAATACCGTGAATTTGTGCTACTAGTTACTAAAAAGTTCAGAAAATGATTTCCCAACAAACACACACAGAAGTTCAGGTTGTCATGTGTTGTTAGTTCAGAAAGTCCCGCGTGCACAGATCCGGCGGTGCTTTTGTCTACATCGGCCACCACGTCTTTGACCCCCCACCATTGGACGGCAATGATAGTGAGCCGTCAACGTTGGCGCAACACCCTGATGGAAGCTGAGTCACCACCCCTATGTATCCACCTTCTTCCATCGCCCGGCGTCCTCACCAACAACAGCGGAGGTGCCTGCATCATTGACCCTCTCCACGACCTGACAAATGTTGTCAACCTAAAGGTTCTTAAAACATATGTTACCTCTGAACAAGGGAGTAAGGCAAACAAACTGTAGCTCCTTTATTTTGCAAGTATGAACTTGATTACTACCCTGCTCTATTACTGTTTGTTTCTGGACAAGTAACTCACCCAGTCTACTTCCTTTTGAGGCTAATCAACTTCTTTTGACAATTCTTGGACATGTTTGTTATACATTTCAACATCTGGAGGCTTATCTTCTATTCTGTTTGAGAAAAACAACATTTTGAGGAACTGTGCTAGTAGTAGACCCAGAGTGTGCTTTTAAATACCTGCGGAGCATCACGTCATTTATATCTGTTTGAAATCCTATGCATTTCCGTTTGTTGTCGCAACGCCTGGATCACACTGTCAACATGCTTCACGACATTGGATTGAACTGAGAAGTTAAGTGCTTCTCCTTTCACTCCCATCCACTTTGCTGCATGAAAATGGTTCCTCAGGACCTCATCCGCATTTGTATTTGAACAGCAGTGCAGACGCAATTTGAGCTTCCCTCTCTCTCTAATACATGTTCGCAAGTGTCATGTTCGGCTGTCCGGCACAACAGCCCGGAGGTGCTCCTGCAGCCGACCAAGAACTGGGCTGGGACAGGGATATTTTTGTTCTCAAACACGTCGATGTGTATGTGTGTATATGAACATTTTACACCCTGCTATTCTTTACATTCTGTCATCTCCTATAGAGTTTATGATGCATAATGACTATTGGATGGATTATTTCTTGATGTGAACGAATGCATTTTGTCTCTCAAACAAGAATTATGCATTGGTTATCACACCCATAACAACTTATTCTTTGGGGATGTTTGTATGTAAAGTGTATCATTCAAGAAGGTACATGTTGCAAAAAAAATCTCTCTCCTTATAAATAAGCATGCACTTTGTATAATCCGGTCTACGAAAATAAATCATTGTGAGAAAAGAAGTGCACCGATCAAAAAAAATGTTAGCCTTAAAAAACATAATAAGTTGAAATTAATATGACAACTCAATTCAATGTTTATTAAAAAAAAGAAGTTCAAGTTAAAATAACAAAATGTTTTTATGTTTATAAAAAATGATTTTTTAATATAAAACCAAGAAGGTCAAATTGAAATACTAGAGCAGTTCAATTTTTAAATACACAAAAACCAATTTTCTTCATTTCTAGCAAGACCAAACTTCAAAATTAAGCGTCAAAGTGGTTCAATGTTTCTTCTTAGTGCCCATGTATTGTGTTTCTTTTGGTAAAACCGTGTGTTTCAAATTAAAAAAATAGAGCGGTTTGATGTTTATAAAATCACAAAATTTCCAAGTTATTAAATAATAAATCCAACAAGTTCAATTTGAAAAGGGGGAGTAGTTTGATGTTATTTAAAAATAACAAAAACTATTTTCACAAATTACAACAAAGAACTTCAAATTAAAATACATGAGAAATTTGTAAAAACCTAAGATTCATGTTCAAAAAAGATAGCAAGAAATGACATCATTTTTTGCATTTTTATGACCAAAGACAAATTTAAAAAATGTCTGCATGGAAAAAGTTGATTCTATTGATAATCTTTCCAACGCTATATCATATGCTCTATTCTATAAATGATTCAAAAGTATGTTGTGTATCTTTCGAGACAAGTTTTATCGTATTAAAGAAATCTTTTAAACCATGGCGAATTTGAGAAAAATGATCAACAAGGAAAAAGTTTTATCTTTTCAGCAGGTTTCTGAAGGTAATAGTTTCTAAACAATTCAAAAGTATGGTGTATATTGTGGGTTTTTTCGTTTTCTGGAAAATGGTCTTTCCTCGTTTCTAAACTCTAACTAGAAGTTCAAGCTTAAATAACGAAGAATTCAATGTTTATAAAACCAAGAAGTCCTGGTTGAAAAAATGAAGCTATTGGATGATTATAAAAAACTCAGGTTTTCACCTTACTCGAGAATAAAACCAAGAAGTTCAATTGGAAAAAGCAGAATAGTTTGATATTTATTTGAAAACTCGGGTTTTTCTAGTTACTAAAGAAAAAAAACCAATATGTTCAATTTGAAATAGCGAAAAATTGTGATGTTTCTAACAAAAATAATCCAATTTTCACATTTTTAAAAAACACACAAAGAAGTTCAAATAAAAAAGTTAGAGTGGTTCGATGTCTATAAAAAACTCAGATTTTTTCCGTTAGTAAACTAAAATAGAGAGAAGATCAAAGTGATAACAACCAGAAGTTCACGTACTACATGGTGTGTGTTTCATATGAGAAAAAGAGTAAAAAGGCGGCATCTAAATTTTTTGTTGCTAGAAGTTCAAGTGCTCTTCCCTTGGAAGTTCAAAAATTCTTATTAGAGAGGCGCGTCACCGACATGGATCCGCCCTAAGAAGTTGAAATTAAAATAACAGAGAAGTTCGAAGTATATCAGAAGTTCAAGTGCTCGGCGAGGAAAGTTAAAAAAATTTGTGAGAGAGGTTCACCATGTATTTAGATGTCCAAAGTGCATAAAAAATATGTTGTTTTTTGTGTTTTAAAATAATTCTCTCAAATTAGAGAGAATTTCAAAGTGATAACAACCGGAAGCTCACGTACTACATGGTGTGTATTTCATATAAGAAAAATTCAATAAAGTGAAATAGAGTGAAGTTCAAACAGACATGCCCTAGAAGTTCAACTACTTCACGCAGTGCAAAAAACAGCACGTCAAAAACAGAGTGAAGTTCAAACAGACATGCCCAAGAAGTTCAACTACTTCACGCAGTGCATTTCCATTCGCGATGAAGGCAGAAATCGTGATCTCGTCATTTTGTAATTTACTTCAAAATGGTAGGAATATCATTGTGTAAGTTCAAGTCCTCGGTCGGAGAAAGTAAAAAAATATTGCCGAAGAGGTTTGTACAAAAAGAATATCATTTGTGTAACACTGACGGAATGGATGAGGAAATTACAAACGAAAATATGTCAGAGAAGTTCAACATGAAAACAGTAGGAAGTCCACCAACTACACTGAATGAATTTCAGATGAAAACTTTTAAAATCGTCGTGAGTATGAAAAAATGATCAATACGGGAAAGTTGCGTGTTTACAGCACCTTTCGATCGGTATATCACTTGCTCAATTCCGGTGAGTGGATGGAGAGATACGAGGAAAAAAGTACATGAAAAAACAGAGTGAAGTTCAAGTAGACATGCCGAGAAGTTCAAGTTCTTCACGCGGTGCATTTTTGAAGAATCTATTTCGCGATAAAGGGAGAACGAATGATCTCGCTATTTTCGAAATTACTTGAAAACAGCTAGGAATAACAGAAAACTATCAACATGAAAAAGTTTCGCATTTTTCGTAGCTTTTCAGCGGTATATTATTTGCCTCATTCCGATAAAGTTTGTAGAAATTACGGCGAAAATACATTTTTAGTTACTTTCAAAATTAACTTAAAAACGTAAGGAATTGGGAGAAATAATATATACAAAAAAGTTTCACATTTCCCCAAGTTTTCCAACGCCATATCATTTGTTGCATTTGGATGAACGGTTCAAAAATTAGCTCGAAAATACGAACTCAGTGGAACTTGTATTGTTTTCTAAATTACTTTTCAAGCGTTCAAAATTAGAAAAAAACTTTTAACATGAAAAATTAGCGCATTTTCATAAGCTTTCCCACTCGATATCATTTGCCTCAATTGGATTAGCCATTTAGAAATGGCATCAAAAATACGTAATCGGCTGTTCGGTCTGCAAAATTCTACAATTTTCTAAATTACTCTTTATCCATAGGGAATTTGAGAAAACTTTAAACATAAGGAAGGAGCGGCTTTGCATGAGCTTTCAAACGCCATATTATTTTCCTCATTCCGATACACGGTTTAGAAATGCGATCGAAAATACGATTCACGTTTTTTGTATGAAGAAAGAACGGTTTTCAAAACTGCTCTTAAACCGCTTACATTTTGCCAAAAATTTAACTTGGGTCATGATACTGGTGTCCATAGCTTTCCAACGGTATATCGCAAGCCCTATTTGGGCAGTGTTGGCGGAAGTTCAACCTAGCACTGGGAGAAGCTCAGGTCGAATAACTCAGGCAGTAAAATTGCAAAAAACGCAATTTCATCACGACCCGAGAACAAAATACGCCAACGAGCGAGATTCCTATTTAAAACCAGTATTAAGTTGCTAAAAAACATTTCTAGATTACATTAACATCATATAGAACACGACTAACCAGAATAATTCACGGGGGAAGCCACAATTGCGAAGATAACCCGAAGGTCGGGTTCGTAGAGAGGGAAGTTCAGGCGCGTTACTCACGCAGTTCAGTTTGTGATCAGAATAGTGTTATATATATATATCCACCATATCTATAATCAATCGTATTTATCCATCATATCATATTCAACCTCAATCATACTCAACCTCTAAAGTGACATAATATCTTTGTTTGACATGTTGATCAAATAAAGCAGGAGCTGATAGGGTAATAGCAATATAACTATACACATCAAAGACCCATTTGTAATGATATCATTTGTTTCATATCAATAAATCCATGACGTTGCATAGCATCAAAATCTAAGAAACTAGTAGTGAGCTCATAGTCCTCGTTAAATTTGATAGGTATCTCAAGATATGCAGCAATGTGAGAAGCGTAAATCTTTTTTTGAAAAGAATGATAAACCCCCGATCTCTCCATCTAGACGATGCATGCAATCATTTCATTAATTATTCACAAAGACCATACAAAGTAATACATTAGTCAGCCTGAAGCCACCATCTAGGCAACACATGTTGCAACTCCTATCCCCTTGATGAAGGTGTGTAGAATATCTGGGGCCAAATACCAAACGAACATCGCACCAAACTCTAACATCTATAGCCGGATGCCCCAGCCTAGCCACACACTTGGACTGGGTCCCATACAGGTCCGGCGCACTCTTAGAGGTTGCCACCGCCATCTTTCACCGGTCCATCTCCAGAGCAGGAACTGACGCATCGACCTTGTCTAGTCTGCCGTCGACGCCACCACGGCGCCTGACAACTCTACCATCCTGCACGTATCCGTCCACACGTGCCCGTCGCTGAACCTCCGCAGCGCCATGCCACTGGGATCCGCCGCCGGCCTAGGGGTGAGTGCGACACCGCTCCTCCGCTTGTCCCATCCAACCAGCATTTGCTCCAAAATGATACCCCCAGGAGGGACAACGACATCGAAGATGCCATCATCGTTCGATCCGGTAGATCCAGATCTATGGTTTCCCCCGGAGCATCATGAGTGAGGTGCCACGACCTGCAACAACGATGCCTTGAGAAGGGAACGACGTCATAGACGCTGCTATCGTCCTCCATGATCGAAGTCGGCGCGATTTTCACCGGAAGTCGCGTCTCCCCGAACTCGCAGCTGGGAGGAACCAAACAGCGCCTCGCCGCGGAGACGAGGGCCGCCGTTGGCATGCCGACAGGGAGTCTTTAGCCGCCCCTCATCGGTCCTCCTCGCGCCACCGACCGGTCAAGGCCAAACCGAGGCGGATTTGGACAGAACGCCAGATCCGCTGCCATCCATCTGCGCGAAGTCGCCACAGTGCCGGCCATGGAGGCTCTAATCGCCGCCGCGCAGCAGGGGTGCCGCCCTGACTGCCGCCTGCATCGTCTGCAACCCGATCCAAATCGGGCTAGATCCCGATCCAGATCAGCAGCGGTGTAGGCACGCCCCTCCACCGCCAGGTACTCCAGGCGGCCGCCCACCCGCACCCCGCCACAACATCCCCGACGCGAGCCAGGCGTTGCCCGGCTATACCTTCTGGCAGCGGCGAGGGAGGAGTACTGGAGAGAAGGAGACCGGCGGGTGCGACGGGGGAGCCCTCCCTGTCGCCTACGGGTGCGGCGAGGGAGGGACAAGAAGCGTAAATCCCTCCATACAAATCACCATTACTGGCATTCCTACTTAGTCGGTGTGCAACAATGACCCCCGTATTATAAGTCATATCACCAAGCAAAGTAGAATAACGAATACTTAAATCAGGTGCACAAGTAGCACTGAGAAGGAGATCGGGAGAAAACCGGGTAGGCGAAGTAGCTCGTGGTATGGCGTTTGGGTCGGGCGACGCGGAGGGCGACGCGTTTGGGTCGGGCTGTTGGGGAACGCAGTAATTTCAAAAAATTTCCTACGCACACGCAAGATCATGGTGATGCATAGCAATGAGGGGGAGAGTCTGATCTACGTACGCTTGTAGATCGCAACGGAAGCGTTGACACAACGTAGAGGAAGTAGTCGTACGTCTTCTTCCCGATCCGACCGATCCAAGCACCGTTACTCCGGCACCTCCGAGTTCTTAGCACACGTTCAGCTCGATGACGTTCCTCGGGCTCCGATCCAGCAAAGCGTCGAGGAAGAGTTCCGTCAGCACGACGGCGTGGTGACGATCTTGATGTACTACCGACGCAGGGCTTCGCCTAAGCACTGCAACGGTATGATCGAGGTGGAATTTGGTGGCAGGGGGCACCGCACACGGCTAAGGAACGATCTCAAGGATCAACTTGTGTGTCTTGGGGTGTCCCCTGCCCCCGTATATAAAGGATGAAAGGGGGGAGGCTGGCCGGCCAAAGGAGGGAGGCGCAGGAGGAGTCCTACTCCTACCGGGAGTAGGACTCCCCCCCAATCCTATTCCAACTAGGACTCCTTGGAAAAAAGGGAGAGGGAAAGAGAGAGAGGTGGCCGGCCACCTCTCCTAGTCCTAATAGGACTAGGGGAGGGGGGGAGGCGCGCAGCCCTCCTTGGCAGCCCCTTTCACCTTTCCACAATGTCCCATGTAGGCCCATTTGGCTCCGGGGGGGTTCCGGTAACCCTCCCGGTAATCCGGTAAAATCCCGATTTCACCCGGAACACTTCCGATGTCCAAACATAGGCTTCCAATATATCAATCTTTACGTCTCGACCATTTCGAGACTCCTCGTCATGTCCGTGATCTCATCCGGGACTCCGAACAACCTTCGGTACATCAAAATGCATAAACTCATAATAACTGTCATCGTAACGTTAAGCGTGCGGACCCTACGGTTCGAGAACATTGTAGACATGACCGAGACACATCTCCGGTCAATAACCAATAGTGGGACCTGGATGCCCATATTGGCTCCTACATATTCTATGAAGATCTTTATCGGTCAGACCGCATAACAACATACGTTGTTCCCTTTGTCATCGGTATGTTACTTGCTCGAGATTCGATCGTTGGTATCCGATACCTAGTTCAATCTCGTTACCGGCAAGTCTCTTTACTCGTTCTGTAATACATCATCCCGCAACAAACTCATTAGTTGCACTGCTTGCAAGGCTTAAGTGATGTGTATTACCGAGAGGGCCCAGAGATACCTCTCCGACAATCGGAGTGACAAATCCTAATCTCGAAAGACGCCAACCCAACATCTACCTTTGGAGCCACCTGTAGTACTCCTTTATAATCACCCAGTTACGTTGTGACGTTTGGTAGTACCCAAAGTGTTCCTCCGGCAAACGGGAGTTGCATAATCTCATAGTCATAGGAACATGTATAAGTCATGAAGAAAAGTAATAGCAACATACTAAACGATCGGGTGCTAAGCTAATGGAATGGGTCATGTCAATCAGATCATTCAACTAATGATGTGACCTCGTTAATCAAATAACAACTCTTTGTTCATGGCTAGGAAACATAACCATCTTTGATTAACGAGCTAGTCAAGTAGAGGCATACTAGTGACACTCTGTTTGTCTATGTATTCACACATGTATTATGTTTCCGGTTAATACAATTCTAGCATGAATAATAAACATTTATCATGATATAAGGAAATAAATAATAACTTTATTATTGCCTCTAGGGCATATTTCCTTCAGTCTCCCACTTGCACTAGAGTCAATAATCTAGTTCACATCGCCATGTGATTTAGCAGCAATAGTTCACATCACCATGTGATTAACACCCATAGTTCACATTGTCATGTGACCAACACTCAAAGGGTTTACTAGAGTCAGTAATCTAGTTCACATCTCTATGTGATTAACACCCAAAGAGTACTAAGGTGTGATCATGTTTTGCTTGTGAGATAATTTTAGTCAACGGGTCTGTCACATTCAGATCCGTAAGTATTTTGCAAAATTCTTTGTCTATAATGCTCTGCACGGAGCTACTCTAGCTAATTGCTCCCACTTTCAATATGTATCCAGATTGAGACTTATAGATTCATCTGGATCAGTGTCAAAAACTTGCATCGATGTAACCCTTTACGACGAACCTTTTTGTCACGTCCATAATCGAGAAACATATCCTTATTTCACTAAGGATAATTCTGACCGCTGTCCAGTGATCTACTCCTAGATCACTATTGTACTCCCTTGCCAAATCAGTGCAGGGTATACAATAGATCTGGTATACAGCATGACATACTTTATAGAACCTATGGCCAAGGCATAGGGAATGACTTTCATTCTCTTTCTATCTTCTGTCGTGGTCGGGCTTTGAGTCTTACTCAATTTCATACCTTGTAACATAGCCAAGAAACTCTTTCTTTGACTGTTCCATTTTGAACTACTTCAAAATCTTGTCAAGGTATGTATTTGTTGAATAAACTTATCAAGCGTCTTGATCTATCTCTATAGATCTTGATGCTCAATATGTAAGCAGCTTCACCGAAGTCTTTCTTTGAAAAACTCCTTTCAAACACTCCTTTATGCTTTACAGAATAATTCTACATTATTTTTGATCAACAATATGTCATTCACATATACTTATCAGAAATGTTGTAGTGCTCCCACTCACTTTCTTGTAAATACAGGCTTCACCGCAAGTCTGCATAAAACTATATGCTTTGATCAACTCATCAAAGCGTATATTCCAACTTCGAGATGCTTGCACCAGTCCATAAATGGATCGCTGGAGCTTGCACACTTTGTTAGCTCCCTTTGGATCGACAAAACCTTCCGGTTGCATCATATACAACTCTTCTTCCAGAAATCCATTCAGGAATGCAGTTTTTACATCCATTTGCCAAATTTCATAATCATAAAATGCGGCAATTGCTAACATGATTCTGACAGACTTAAGCATCGCTACGGGTGAGAAAGTCTCATCGTAGTCAACTCCTTGAACTTGTCGAAAACCTTTTGCGACAAGTCGAGCTTTGTAGACAGTAACATTACCATCAGCGTCAGTCTTTTTCTTAAAGATCCATTTATTCTCAATTGCTTGCCGATCATCGGGCAAGTCAACCAAAGTCCATACTTTGTTCTCATACATGGATCCCATCTCAGATTTCATGTCTTCAAGCCATTTTGCGGAATCTGGGCTCACCATTGCTTCTTCATAGTTTGTAGGTTCATCATGATCTAGTAGCATGACTTCCAGAATAGGATTACCGTACCACTCTGGTGCGGATCTTACTCTAGTTGATCTATGAGGTCCAGTAGTATCTTGATCTAAAGTTTCATGATCATCATCATTAACTTCCTCTCTTATTGGTGTAGGTCTCACAGAAACAGTTTTCTGTGATGTACTATTTCCCAATAACGGAGTAGGTACAGTTACCTCGTCAAGTTCTACTTTCCTCCCACTCACTTCTTTCGAGAGAAACTCCTTCTCTAGAAAGGATCCATTATAAGCAACGAATGACTTGCCTTAGGATCTGTGATAGAAGGTGTACCCAACAGTCTCCTTTGGGTATCCTATGAAGACATATTTCTCCGATTTGGGTTTGAGCTTATCAGGATGAAACTTTTTCACATAAGCATCACAACCCCAAACTTTAAGAAACGACTACTTTGGTTTCTTGCTAAACCACAGTTCAGATTGTGTCGTCTCAACGGACTTAGATGGTGCCCCTTTTTTTTAATGTGAATGCAGCTGTCTCTAATGCATAACCCCAAAACGATAGTGGTAGATCGGTAAGAGACATCATAGATCGCACCATATCTAATAAAGTATGGTTATGACATTCGGACACACCATTACGCTGTGGTGTTCCATGTGGCATGAGTTTGTGAAACTATTCCACATTGTTTTAATTGAAGACCAAACTTGTAACTCAAATATTTGTCTCCGCGATCAGATCGTAGAAACTTTATTTTCTTGTCACGATGATTTTTCACTTCACTCTGAAATTCTTTGAACTTTTCAAATGTTTCAGACTTATGTTTCATCAAGTAGATATACTCATATCTGCTCAAATCATCTGTGAAGATCAGAAAATAATGATACCTGTCGCGAGCCTCAATATTCATCGGACCGCATACATCAGTATGTATGATTTCCAACAAATCTTTTGCTCGCTCCATTGTTCCGAAGAACAGAGTCTTAGTCATCTTGCCCATGAGGCATGGTTCGCAAGCATCAACTGATTCATAATCAAGTGATTCCAAAAGCCCATCAGCATGGAGTTTCTTCATATGCTTTACACCAATATGACCTAAACGGCAGTGCTACAAATAAGTTGCACTATCATTATTAACTTTGCATCTTTTGATTTCAATATTATGATTATGTGTATCACTACGATCGAGATCCAATGAACTATTTTCATTGGGTGTGTAACCATATAAGGTTTTATTCATGTAAACAGAACAACAATTTATTCTCTTACTTAAATGAATAACTGTATTACAATAGACATGATCAAATCATATTCATGCTCAACGCAAACACCAAATAACACTTATTTAGGTTCAACACTAATCCCGAAATTATAGGGAGTGTGCGATGATGATCATATCAATCTTGGAACTACTTCCAACACACATCGTCACTTCACCCTTAACTAGTCTATGTTTATTCTGCAACTCCCGTTTTGAGTTACTAATCTTAGCAACTGAACTAGTATCAAATACTGAGGGTTTGCTATAAACACTAGTAAAGTACACATCAATAACATGTATATCAAATATACTTATGTTCACTTTGCCATCCTTCTTATCCGCCAATCACTTGGGGTAGTTCCGCTTCCAGTGACCAGTCCCTTTGCAGTAGAAGCACTTAGTCTCAGGCTTAGGTCCAGACTTGGGCTTCTTCACTTGAGCAGCAACTTGCTTGCCGTTCTTCTCGAAGTTCCCCTTCTTCCCTTTGCCCTTTCTTGAAACTAGTGGTCTTGTCAACCATCAACACTTGATGTTTTTCTTGATTTCTACCTTCGTTGATTTCAGCATCACGAAGAGCTTGGGAGTTGTTTCCGTTATCCCTTGCATACTATAGTTCATCACGAAGTTCTATTAACTTAGTCATGGTGACTAGAGAATTCTGTCAATCACTATCTTATCTGGAAGATTAACTCCCACTTGATTCAAGCGATTGTAGTACCCAGACAATCTGAGCACATGCTCACTAGTTGAGCGATTCTCCTCCATCTTTTAGCTATAGAACTTGTTGGAGACTTCATATCTCTCAACTCGGGTATTTGCTTGAAATATTAACTTCAACTCCTGGAACATCTCATATGGTCCATGACGTTCAAAACGTCTTTGAAGTCCCGATTCTAAGCTGTTAAGTATGGTGCACTAAACTATCAAGTAGTCATCATATTGAGCTAGCCAAACGTTCATAACGTCTGCATCTGCTCCTGCAATAGGTCTGTCACCTAGTGGTGCATCAAGGACATAATTCTTCTGTGCAGCAATGAGGATAAACCTCAGATCACGGATCCAATCCGCATCATTGCTACTAACATCTTTCAACACAATTTTCTCTAGGAACATATCAAAATAAACACAGGGAAGCAACAACGCGAGCTATTGATCTACAACATGATTTGCAAAATACTACCAGGACTAAGTTCATGATAAATTTAAGTTCGGTTAATCAAATTTACTTAAGAACTCCCACTTAGATAGACATCCCTCTAATCCTCTAAGTGATCACGTGATCCAAATCAACTAAACCATAACCGATCATCGCGTGAGATGGAGTAGTTTTCAATGGTGAACATCATTATGTTGATCATATCTACTATATGATTCACGCTCGACCTTTCGGTCTCCGTGTTCCGAGGCCATATCTGTATATGCTTGGCTCGTCAAGTATAACCTAAGTATTCCGCGTGTGCAACTGTTTTGCACCCGTTGTATTTGAACGTAGAGCCTATCACACCCGATCATCACGTGGTGTCTCAGCACGAAGAACTTTTGCAACGGTGCATACTCAGGGAGAACACTTCTTGATAATTTAGTGAGAGATCATCTTATAATGCTACCGTCAATCAAAGCAAGATAAGATGCATAAAAAGATAAACATCACATGCAACCAATATAAGTGATATGATATGGCCATCATCATCTTGTGCTTTGTGATCTCCATCTCTGAAGCACCGTCATGATCACCATCGTCACCGGCGTGACACCTTGATCTCCATCATAGCATCGTTGTCATCTCGCCAATCTTATGCTTCCACGACTATCACTACCGCTTAGTAATAAAGTAAAGCATTACATCGCGATTGCATTGCATACAATAAAGCGACAACCATATGGCTCCTGCCAGTTGCCGATAACTCGGTTACAAAACATGATCATCTCATACAATAAAATCAGCATCATGCCTTGACCATATCACATCACAACATGCCCTGCAAAAACAAGTTAGACGTCCTCTACTTTGTTGTTGCAAGTTTTACGTGGCTGCTACGGGCTTAAGTAAGAACTCATCTCACCTACGCATCAAAACCACAACGATAGTTCGTCAAATAGACTCCGTTTTAACCTTCTCAAGGACCGGGCGTAGCCACACTTGGTTCAACTAAAGTTGGAGAGACAGTCTTCCGCAAGCCATCTATGTGCAAAGCACGTCGAGGGAACCGGTCTCGCGTAAGAGTACGCGTAAGGTTGGTCCGGATCGTCTCGTCCAACAATACCGCCGAACCAAAGTATGACATGCTGGTAGGCAGTATGACATGTATCGCCCACAACTCACTTGTGTTCTACTCGTGCATATAACATCAAACCATAAAAACCTAGGCTCGGATGCCACTGTTGGGGAACGCAGTAATTTCAAAAAATTTCCTACGCACACACAAGATCATGGTGATGCATAGCAACGAGGGGGAGAGTCTGATCTACGTACCCTTGTAGATCGCAACGGAAGCGTTGACACAACATAGAGGAAGTAGTCGTACGTCTTCTTCCCGATCCGACCGATCCAAGCACCGTTACTCTGGCACCTCCGAGTTCTTAGCACACGTTCAGCTCGATGACGTTCCTCGGGCTCTGATCCAGCAAAGCGTCGAGGAAGAGTTCCGTCAGCACGACGGTGTGGTGACGATCTTGATGTACTACCGACGCAGGGCTTCGCCTAAGCACTGCAACGGTATGATCAAGGTGGAATTTGGTGGCAGGGGGCACCGCACACGGCTAAGGAACGATCTCAAGGATCAACTTGTGTGTCTTGGGGTGTCCCCTGCCCCCGTATATAAAGGATGAAAGGGGGGAGGCTGGCCGGCCAAAGGAGGGAGGCGCAGGAGGAGTCCTACTCCTACCGGGAGTAGGACTCCCCCCCCCAATCCTATTCCAACTAGGACTCCTTGGAAAAAAGGGAGAGGGAAAGAGAGAGAGGTGGCCGGCCACCTCTCCTAGTCCTAATAGGACTAGGGGAGGGGGGGAGGCACGCAGCCCTCCTTGGCAGCCCCTTTCACCTTTCCACAATGTCCCATGTAGGCCCATTTGGCTCCGGGGGGGGGGGGGGGGTTCCGGTAACCCTCCCGGTAATCCGGTAAAATCCCGATTTCACCCGGAACACTTCCGATGTCCAAACATAGGCTTCCAATATATCAATCTTTACGTCTCGACCATTTCAAGACTCCTCGTCATGTCCGTGATCTCATCCGGGACTCCGAACAACCTTCGGTACATCAAAATGCATAAACTCATAATAACTGTCATCGTAACGTTAAGCGTGCGGACCCTACGGTTCGAGAACATTGTAGACATGACCAAGACACATCTCCAGTCAATAACCAATAGCGGGACCTGGATGCCCATATTGGCTCCTACATATTCTACGAAGATCTTTATCGGTCAGACCGCATAACAACATACGTTGTTCCCTTTGTCATCGGTATGTTACTTGCTCGAGATTCGATCGTTGGTATCCGATACCTAGTTCAATCTCGTTACCGGCAAGTCTCTTTACTCGTTCCGTAATGCATCATCCCACAACTAACTCATTAGTTGCACTGCTTGCAAGGCTTAAGTGATGTGTATTACCGAGAGGGCCCAGAGATACCTCTCCGACAATCAGAGTGACAAATCCTAATCTCGAAATACGCCAACCCAACATCTACCTTTGGAGCCACATGTAGTACTCCTTTATAATCACCCAGTTACGTTGTGACGTTTGGTAGTACCCAAAGTGTTCCTCCGGCAAACGGGAGTTGCATAATCTCATAGTCATAGGAACATGTATAAGTCATGAAGAAAAGTAATAGCAACATACTAAACGATCGGGTGCTAAGCTAATGGAATGGGTCATGTCAATCAGATCATTCAACTAGTGATGTGACCTTGTTAATCAAATAACAACTCTTTGTTCATGGCTAGGAAACATAACCATCTTTGATTAACGAGCTAGTCAAGTAGAGGCATACTAGTGACACTCTGTTTGTCTATGTATTCACACATGTATTATGTTTCCGGTTAATACAATTCTAGCATGATTAATAAACATTTATCATGATATAAGGAAATAAATAATAACTTTATTATTGCCTCTAGGGCATATTTCCTTCACGGGCGTCGGTAAGGGCGTTGCGGTAGGCGCCGCAGCAGAGGCGGTCGGCTGGACGGCGATGCGGCCTGCTGCGGGGCGGCCGCGATGGGGCGTGCTGCCCAAGGGGCGGCCCCTTGCTCCGCCCTTCTCCGGCAGCCGATTCTGGGCGCTGGAGGGGATCGACTCCGACAACGACGACGACAAGGTATGTACTCAGGTAAGTGATGGTGGTTCCGGTGGTTCGTTGAGGCCCAGTGCTGGGTGCTCGGTGGGTGATTTCATCGCCCGTGCGAAGGAGCTCGGGGGCTCCTTCGTGGCCGGCCAGCGGCGTGCTTTTGCTCCTGGAGGGCAGGAAGGGCGCCGCCTGGCAGCCCGGATCTGGCGTCCGCCGAAGGGGGTGGATGCGGGCCCCGAGGGCCGCTCGTGCGCCATTCTGGAGGCGGGTCACTGGGATCTGGTGCGGGCGGAGCTCCCTCAGGCTCCTACGTGCTCGTCGGAGCCGGCAGGGGCTGGCGACGGCGGTGGTGGGGCTGGCCAGGCAGGGGACTCACGGAACCTGGCTAGGGTTTCCGGGGCACCGGCGGCTGGGCCTGTTTCGTTGTTGGGCCATTATGACTGGCCCAGCCTGCCAGGGGGTGGGCTGGGGGGCCCTGCGTTGGGCCTGCAGGTTTCAGCGCCAGCGGGGCCGTTGGGCCCAGCGTCGCGCTCCGCTGCTTCCGGGCCAAGAGGGGGGCAGGGGCTCTCCACTGAGTCGGGGCCAGCCCAGACAGGACAGGTGGCCTGCTGCGAGCCTGCGCCTTGGCCCGGGCCCATCGCAAAGGAGAAGCCGCGGTCGCCAGCCCCTATATATAGGTGGTTGTGGGTGCCAAAAGGAACCCTAGATCTGTCGCTAGGGTTTCCTGCTTCCCCTTCGCAGGTGCGGCACTTCGGGCATCTTGCTCGTCGTCTGCACCGCTCCGTCCCTCCCCCTCCCCTTTCTTGCTCATACGCCACTGCGGTGCGGATGGGCTCCCACCATGGTGACAAGCCACCCATGTCGCCTCCGATTCCGGTGGTGGAGCACCAGCGCGAGAAGGATCTGCGGGCGAAGGCGCTTGCCAAGGTGCCTGCGACCCCTGTGGAGGACGGGGGCTGGGGGCCGCCGCCTCCATGGTGGCTCGCTGAGCAGGAACGGAAGAAGCAAGAGGAGCGCGAGCGCAAGAAGAAGAAGAAGGAGGAGTACCGGCGGCGGGGGCTCGAGCAGAAGAAGGAGCTCAAGCGGAAGGAGTCCCAGCTCCCTCCGGGCGGTGAGCGGGGCGGGGACCCATAGGCCAAGAAGCCGAAGCACAAGAGGGCCAGCTCAGCGCTGCTGCTGCTGGCGACTGGCCCCGAGGCTTCTAGGGGGTCGGCTGACGCCCCGATCCCCGTGGAAGAGGCCGACGGGCCGGAGTGTTTCAAATGTGGCAGGGTGGGGCACTTTCAAAACACGTGCTCCTTCCAACCCATGTGCGTCGTCTGCCATGAGGAGGGCCATGCGTCGGCTTACTGTCCCACGCGGGGGAGGCCCCTGGCGCTGCAGATCATGGGCAACGCGATCCCTGGTGAGGGCTTCTTCTGCCTCCCATTCATGGACACGGAGGGTGAAGAGGTCCACGCTCCTCTTGTGTCGGATACGGCGATCATTTCGGCGGCGATCGGCAAGTTGTCAATCCCCATCTTGGAGGCGGAACTCCCCCACCTCTTCGAAGGGGAGTGGGACTGGCAGGTGTCGGCCGTCGGAGTCGATCAGTTCTCGGTCGTCTTCCCCGACAAGGCCATGCTGCGGATGGCGACCCGCAGCGGCAAGCTCTACTTCTCCCTCCACGACATCATGGCAGACATCAAGGAGGCTCGCCCGGAGGAGCCCAAGGCCGAGCTCATGCCGGACACTTGGGTCAAGCTGTGGGGTGTGCCGCCCAAGCACCGTCACATGGATCGCCTCATGGCCGCCACGGTGATGATTGGGTGTCCTATGAAGGTCGATACGGTGTCGCTGTCAGGCCTGGGACCGGTGCAGATGCGTTTCGCGTGTCGTGCCCCGGCCAAGCTCAAGGGATACGTGCAGGTTTGGTTCAACAGTGAGGGATTCACCTTCCGCCTGGAGGCCGAGACGGGCGCTCAGCAGGGTGCGACTCCCACTCCCCCTCCCCCTCCGCCAACCAATCACGACAAGGGCCAGGAAGACAAGGACAAGGACACGGACAAGGACCACAACATGAGCATGGGGGATGACTCCATCGACAGGGCAACTTGGGACAAATTGGGTCTCAAGGACAAGGACGGGCAGGCCGCGCCTCCGGCGGCGGGCGCGGCTCAGGACCAGGAGGAGCGCCAAGTGGTGGTAGGCAGCAATGAGACTGGTTTCAACCAGTATGGATCCAACATGACGATGGGCCTCGACATCGACAAGGGGGTCTCGGCGTCCTGTGACTCGGAGGGTCGCTCGAGGCTGGTCTCCCTGGTGGTTGCGAAGGTGGGCGCGCCTAGGGCAGCAGCAAGCTCTCCCAAGGTGGTGACCGGCCTCGGCGAGGGCGGGATGAAGCTCCAGAAGAAGACGGCGGGCCGCAAACCACCTGCGGTGGCGCCGACGAGCTCCCCGCGGCCTGTGCGAGCGCGGCGGTCCCGCAGCGGCCGGTGGTTATGGCGCTGGCCTCCCCTGGAGGTCCGGCTGGGGGCACCTCGTCGGTCATCTCCCCCCCGACTCGGATGCTCTTCGGGTGGAGGTGTCCAAGGTGGCGCCCATCCCCACGGCCAGGCGGTCCATGGCGGTGGCGTCCCCGGCGACTCAGGAGAGGGCGAGCTCTCGTCTGAAGGGTGCCAAGGGCAACATGCCATCCCTCCAGCGGGCCCAGCTCCTTCAGGCGCAGAAGAATCTCGAAATCAAAGGTAACCCCATGCCCCGCTTTACGATCTTTGAAGATTATTCAGATGCGTGCTTGGATGGTATCTTAGAGGATAGTGGTGTGGTGATGTCTGACGCGGGGGAAGCGCACGAGGTGCTGTCTCTCATTCGTGCAAAGGAAATCACGCAGGCGGCGCTTGCTCAGGCAGCGCTGGCCCGCGTTGCGCCAGCAACAGATGAAGCAGGGGCTTCTCTGGTGCCAGTTGCGCGGCCCGATCAGGAGGACCAAGTAGCAGGGCCTGCACCGTCCTCCTCCAACCGTCGTCCTGCTAAGACACGGCGCGTGGCCAAAGCGGTTACCGCTCGCGGTATACGCCTACGCAATCGCATCATATAATGCGTTTCATCTTCTGGAACATCCGAGGCTTCGGCCACGCTGGGAGGCGGACCCAGTTAAAAGAGTTCATTAGGAACGAGGAAATCGACGTGGTCGGCTTGCAAGAGACTATCAAGGCCGAGTTCAACCATCGAGACCTGCTTCCTGTCGACCCGTTGGAGCGTTTTGTTTGGCATTGGGTGCCTGCGGTAGGTCACTCGGGGGGCTTGCTACTAGGAGTTAACCTAGTTTGCCTAGAGGTGGTGGCTTGGGACGCGGGCCGCTTCTTCCTGTCGGCACACGTGCGACACCGCGCCACTCTTCACGAGTGGGTGGTGATTGTCGTGTATGGTCCGGCCGATCACTCACTTTCGCTCGAGTTCTTGGAAGAACTTCAGACCAAGGTGATGGCCTTGGGCGCGAGCAACCTACCTCTGTTGGTGGGTGGTGATTTCAACTTGATCCGTTCGGGAGCGGACAAGAATAACGGTATTATTAACTGGACAAGGGTGGCCATGTTTAATAATGCTATCGCATCCATGGCCCTTAGGGAAGTGGCCCGCGTGGGGGCTCGATACACTTGGACTAACAAACAGCTAACACCGGTGCGATCGGTCTTGGACAGGGTTTTTATGTCCTCGGAGTGGGAGGTGTTGTTCCCCATGTGCTCTCTGCACGCCGAAACTAGGATTGGGTCGGACCACGTCCCCCTCATTCTTTCCTTGGGGGAGGAAAGGCTAAAACGCAACCCGCGCTTTTTCTTTGAAACCGCGTGGCTGGAGTCTCCGGACTTTGAGCAAATCTTCCTTTCGAAATGGGAGAATTGTGCCGCTCGCATCGGGCACGTGCGCGGTCCAATGGAGTTCTGGATTGCCGCAGGGGCGGGCATGCGTGCGGCTCTCAAAGGGTGGGGAGCTAACCAGGGTCGCGAGGATAAGCTGGTAAGAGCGCGCCTGATCGAGGAGCTCGCCCAGCTGGACGCTGCGGCAGATGTGCGGATCTTTTCCGAGCAGGACTGGGCCCGGCGCTACGCGCTTGAAGCCCAAGTCGAGTCCCTCCTTAGGGCCGAGGAGGAGTACTGGCGCAGGCGCGGTGGAATAAAGTGGACGCTCAAGGGTGATGCGAACATGCAATATTCCACGCATACGCAAATGGCCGACGCTGTAAGTGCGCCATCCTGAGACTTCAATCGGAGCAGGGGCTCCTATTGCGGCAACAGGATATCGTCCAACACATCTACGAGTTTTACATCCAACTTATGGGTTCCAGGGAGGAATCCAGGGCTCGACTTAGGGCGGATGTGTGGTACCCTGCGCTACGGGTCACGGACGAGGAAAATGAGAACCTGAGCTTGGCCTTCCTCCCTGAGGAGATTGACAAGGCGACGCTAGGTATGAAATCTGACACTGCGCCCGGGCCGGATGGGTGACCGGTGGCGATGTTTAAGCGGTTTTGGCAAGTGCTTAAAAATCCCATTTTCGACGTGTGCAATGGTTTTATGCGCGGTACGGTAGATATATCTCACCTGAACTTTGGGGTTCTCTCTCTGATCCCCAAGGTCCCGCGTGTGGATCACATTAGACTTTTTCGCCCTATCGCTTTGATTAATGTTCCGTTTAAAATATGTGCTAAGGCTTGTTCTACTCGCATGTCTCCGATAGCCCATCGCATTATTAGTAGAACCCAGTCGGCTTTCATTCGTGGCCGTAACATCTTGGAGGGGCCGTTGGTCCTTCAAGAAATAATCCACTCCCTAAAACGCGCTCGACAACCCGCGATTCTCCTCAAACTTGACTTTGAGAAGGCGTACGACCGTGTGAACTGGGAGTTTCTCCGACAAGTCCTCCTGGATCGAGGATTCTCGTCGGTTTGGGTTCACCGGATGATGCAGTTGGTCTCGGGAGGCCAGACGGCGATTGCGGTGAATGGAGAAGTAGGGAACTTCTTCCGCAACAAGTGCGGGCTGCGTCAAGGGGACCCAGCCTCGCCGTTGTTTTTTAACTTTGTGGCGGACGCCTTAGGCGCCATGCTAGACAGAGCTCGTCTGGCAGGCCACATCAGGGGAGTGGTGGACAACCTTATCCCAGGAGGAGTGTCTCACTTGCAATACGCGGACGACACACTTCTCCTATTCGAGCCAGATACACACAATATCGCTTCGGTCAAGGCTATACTGCTGTGCTTTGAACTCATGTCGGGGCTTAAAATAAACTTCCACAAAAGTGAAGTGGTGTCCATAGGGATGGAGGCGACCGAAAGTCAATGGGTCGCCAACTTGCTTAACTGCAAACTTGGCCAGTTCCCGTTTACATATCTCGGTCTTCCCATTGCGGCGAAGAAGTGTAAAATCTCCGACTGGGAACCCCTCTCCTCCAAGGTTGCGAATAGGGTTTGCCCGTGGAGGGGCCGTTTTATGTCTTCAGGGGCAAGACTAATCCTAACCAACTCCAGCCTCTCTTCTTTTCCCATGTTTGCCATGGGCCTGTTCTTGCTGGCGGACGGGGTACACTCTAAGTTCGACACACCGCGGTCCCGTTTCTTTTGGGAAGGAGCGGGACCGAAACAGAAATACCATATGGTTAAATGGCAGGCTGTGTGTCATCCTAAAGCACGGGGGGGGGGGGTCTTGGCATCATCAACTCCAAGTTGATGAACATCGCACTAATGTGCAAGTGGATCTGGAAAATGACTCAGGGTGAGACTGGCCTCTGGATCGACCTCCTCCGTGCAAAATATTTCCCGCATGGGAATTTTTTTGATGCGGCTCCCCATGGGTCTCCTTTCTGGAACTCCATTCAATCCCTCAAACCGTTCTTTGCCAGGGGTGCAAAGTTTGCGGTTAACAATGGACGCTCTACGCGTCTCTGGCTTGATCTTTGGATTGGCCAACGACCCTTATGGGAGGAGTTTCGCCAACTCTATTCCATAGCGGTCGAGCCCGAGCAACGGGTTGCCTCGGCTCTCCGCGCCTCCCCCCCTGCATTAACTTCAGGCGCGAGTTAACGGGGCCGGAGTTGGCGGATTGGGATCGCCTTCAGGCGCTGCTTGCGGACGTCCGATTGTCGGATTCCGCGGATTCAATCTCGTGGAGGCTCTCGAGCTCTAGCAAATTCTCTGTCAACTCCCTGTACAGAGAGCTTTCCCGCGGCCAGATCCCGTCGGCGGCCACGGGGCTTTGGAAGGCTAAAATCCCGCTCAAAATCAAGGTCTTCCTCTGGCAACTCTGCCAAGATCGCCTTCCTACCTCTATTAACCTCGCGAAACGCAATGGCCCCGCCTCCGGCCCTTGTGCGCTGTGTGGGGTCCCGGAAGATGCTGACCACGCTTTCTTCCGGTGCTCTCTGGCTCGTTTTTCCTGGAGCGCGGTCCATGCGGCCGCGGAAGTGGATTGGGATCCACGCTCCCGATCTGAGCTCGTGTCTTCCTTATCTCTGGTTCAAGGTACGTCTCATAGGGTCATGTGGACTTGTGCGGCGGCTATGCTATGGGCTATTTGGAATATCCGTAACAAGTTTACTATTGAGGGCGTGTTTCCCTTGCATCCCGCTGACGTCATCTTCAAATGCATCATGTTCTTGCAGCAATGAGCCCCGCTGGGAAGACAACAGGACGCTGATCTCCACCGCCAAGCTATCTGCCGTCTTCGCGCCGTCTACTCCGAGTCACGGGCTCCGCCATCTGATCAGTTGGCTGCCGCATAGGGTTGGGCAGTCCCTTTTGGTCCTCGTACCTTCCGAGCCTGCGTGCTCGTCGTTTTGGGCTGTTATTGCCTTGTACCGCAACTCTTAGCTCATCTAGCGGTCTTTCCCTTAAACTATCGCCTCTTTAGGCGTCTTATGTTGGTTCTGTGGTTGTGATACTCTGCCTAAGTTTGTGGGTTTTATTAATTTAAAGCCGGACGTCCCTGACGTCTATGTTCTAAAAAAAATAGCATTGAGATCATACTTACCAGATAAACCACTTGAAACCGGGCGCAATCTCTATGCTTACAGCTCCGTTGTGGGCTCAAAGGATTTGGTTCACTTTCCCTTTTTATTGTCCAAGTTGCTTTGGACAACACCTCAAAAAAAGAGTTCCTTTGGACAAGTGCTTTTGGGTAACGGTGTGCACTAGCAAGACCAGAGTGGCCATCACATCTTGAGATGTAACCTAGGAAGCGCAATATGTATGAGCGAGCCAGATGTAAAGTATCGGGGTGTGGATGCAACCAGCCTCAGAATCCTCCTTTTCCCCTTCTTACGGTTGACCCTCGTTCACTTTGGCAGTAGCTGCCTTGTGGTTACGCTGCGTTTCCTGGTGGATGCAAACTGTAAAGACAGCGCACACAAGATTCACATACGACGACACGAGCACACATATTCCGCGGAGAAAGTCTGCGAGCGTGTGAGTGCGCATGACATGGAAACGCAGGGCATTCATGATGGGTCAAGGAATACCAGTGGTACGAACTTCCGAAGGGGAGCATCCGGATACGTATGGCCGTAGGAGGGAGGGGCGAGACCAAAACGGCAAAGGGAATAAAGCGTGGCGCTAACTTCTCCGGCCAACTTTCATGGCTCGGCGCTACAGATCCGGCCTATGGCATTGCGTGTGTGCTGCATGAAGCTACGATGGTGGAAAAAGAATGAGATTCATCGCTACGGAAATAGGCATAAGATTTGTTTCCCGAGCCAGAAATGCACTAGAGTGAGGAGTGACATCAAAACGGCAAGGAGAATAAAGCATAACATTGAACTTGCGTGTCGTTTATACTCCCGGTTGGTGCCAAGGTGTCCTCCACGGAACTCATATTGACATTTGTGGCTCGCTGTAGAGAAAACAAACTACATATATCTAACTATATATCACTTGGTGATACGCTAGACTAGTAGCGATCTGGTCGACATTTCCTCTACCTACTTGCAGGAACTTCCGACCAACTTTCTTCATCGCTTTCTAGTTTCTAGTGCTAGATCAGTAGCCATCAGCTCAGTTCACATGATTGTGGTGTGAGTGTTTGACAGTGTCAAGAAAAAGACGGGAGGCTGTACAAGAGTCAAAAGCAAACTATGAGGGCGTGGAGTTGAGTCAATGTGGAGTGACACAGAAAGAAAGACCGGTGTGCTAAAGTCTTGCATTATATTTTGTTTGTTTGTCAGGGAAACTCCAACACAAGGACGCATTTGCTTTGTTCGTGTCTGTTTGGGTCCGTGCGGATAAAAAACACGGCCTAACGCGCCCATGCAAACAGATGGGGTCTATTTTTTTGTCCGCCGTAACCCATCTCTGGCCGAAATTTGGACTGAGCTTGCGTCCACGCGGACACCCACGACACTCTTCCTTTGTCCTCCCGTGGCCCACTTGTTTGTGGTACAATGGCAATTGTTGACCCTTCCCCCTCCACATCAACACCGCGGCCTCATCGCCCACACTGCCGCCACCCACTTTCAGCCGATTCGTCACCGCCCTAGCCCCCACAGCCGCATCCACCAACTACCCCACCGCCACCGCAACCACCGACGCCCATTTTTGTCGGCGTTGTTGTCGCTTCTCGCCGCTGTCAGAGTACTAGGAGGCACACGTACCTTGGGGTCCCCAGCAGCCGTCGACGTACCGCCTCTACCTCCACGGACACATTCAGAGAGCGCGTGATGGGAAACGTTGCATGGAAACAGTTTTTTTCTAGGAAGCACCCAAGATCTATTCTATGGAGATGATAGCAACGAGAGAGAGTGTCTACATACCCTTGTAAACCGAAAACGTTAATGATCTAATGATTATGGTTGGCGTAGTCGTACTCCCTTCGCAATCCAATCCGATCCGAGCACCGAACGAATGGCACCGCCGAGATGTGCACACGTACGGCTCGGTGATGTCTCTGCCTTCTTCATCCAGCAATGGAGGGTGAAGAAATAGATGGGATCTAGGCCAGCATGACGGCGTGGTGGTGGTGACGGTAGCGGAATTGCAGCAGGGCTTCGCCAAGCATGTGCGTGGGGAGATGGGAGGAGTTGGGAGAGACAGCGGCCAAGGGTGGAAGGGTATCTCTCCCCATGTGCCTCCTCTCTCTTTATCAGGGAGGGACGGCCAAAAGCTAAGGCCGGACACAAGGGAGAAATCCCTTTAAATTTAGAGATGGCATCTTATCTCTAGATTTAACACTTTAAGTTTAGAGATAAGACCATATCTATAGATTTCAGCGACATGGGACTTGGGGCTTGGTGCAGCCAGCCCATGTGGGCTGTAGTCTCACCCCTCGGTCCATGTGGGCCCTTCCCGGGTCGTCGGGACCCATGGTGGAACCCCTAAAACCTTCTAGAACCTTCCGGTACTCTATAAAAATTTCCAAACTTTTTCGGAACCCTGAAAATGACTTCCCATATACTCCCTCCACCTCAAATTAAATAAGTGACTCAACTTTGTACTAACTTTAGTATAAGTACAAAGTTGAGTCGCTTATTTTGGGACGGAGGGAGTATAAATCTTTACCTCCGGACTATTCTGGAGCTCCTCATGATGTCCCGAATCCCATCTTAGACTCTGAAAAATATTCGATCTCACCGTTATGAATATCCCAATACCACCCTAGCTTTATCGAATGTTAAGTGTGGCGTGTGACCCTATGGGTTCGACCTGGTTGCACCAGAGAACCACGGCATACCTCCGCTTCTTCAACAGCCACTGTAAGTCCCTTCCTTTCTCCGTTGTAGATCTATCTAGGGTTTCCTCGTTCGTCGAAGTTCATCGAGACTCTGGCGCTGTTCTTCCCTTGTTTCTTCTTAGTCCATGGATAAAACTTCAAACCTGATGTATTCCACGTAATGGCTTATCTTCTGTTACCAAAACAAACCTTTATGCTCATAAAACGCTGATCTGGTCCCTTATGAACTGCTTCGAGATCAACCTTTTAGGTCTAAATCCTTTTATTTTCCTGTTTTACGGTAGATCCAAAATTTCACGGCAACCTTATGAAATCTGTTTTTACCTTACTTAGTCATTCTTGCCTTAGATCTGTATCCTCTTTACCACATAGGTGGTTTACCTTTGTAAAAGCAATCTATCATATACCATTAGCCCTCTGGTGAACCGGACAAGCCTTTTACCTCCGTTGTTATACTCCAGTTTAACAGTATGTGCATTCATTTGTTCTAATATTGCCTTGTCATTCATTATAGTATCAGTCTCCGGTTTGCACAATTTACATACTTGTATGTCTTTGTTCCGTCGCATCTTATGTATCACCATGAATGATTTGTAAACCAGTATTTCCTTTCAGCTTGTCGTTTGCAATGGCCAAACAGTTTTATGCTTACAACTGGGCTCCTTCCCGGGTTACCGAAGAACAGCTTAACGGAATGGTCAGGATTGGTACTTTGCCCAAAAAGAATGAGATCCGGTGGCGAGTTCCAGGAACGGAGAATCCCCCTACCCCTAAGCAGGGTGAGGTAGTGGAATTTGTTGACCATATAGGCCGTGGTTTCAAACCGCCTGGGTCAAAGTTTTTCTGGGATGTGCTTGCCAGTTTCCAGCTCCATCCTCAAGACATTGGACCCAACTCGGTGTCCAATATATGCAATTTCCAAGTCTTCTGTGAGGTGTACTTACACGAAGAACCAACTGCTGAGCTATTCCGGGATTTTTTATCTGAACCGGCGCACTAAATTTGTAGACGGACCCAATACTGAACTTGGTGGCGTCTCTATTCAAAAAAGGAAAGAGGTTGAATTCCCTCGTGCCAAGCTGCACAGTCACCCCAAAGATTGCAACCAAACATGGTTCTACTGTAAAGATACTTCCCCTGAAGACGAGAATCCTCTGCCGGGTTTCCGCGCCCACCGGCTTTCCAACACTCATCCACTGCCGCAACATTTAAGTGCTACGGAACGGGCCTCATATGCCCCTCAACTCGCCAAGCTCCGAGCCTTTTATGGCTAACGGTTTATCAAGCGTCGACTTTGTGCGTTGCTGGATATCCTGGAGCATCTTGCCATTAAGCCGCCGCTCCGGTTTAATGTGTGAGTGCACTGGTGAATTAGAAGACTCCCAACGCCATGTCAACATTCAATTAACCGATGAAGAAGTCACTGAAGGTGTCAAGAAGATTTTGAATGAATCGGAATCTGCGTGCTGCCAAACCGGCTTGAACCCCTTCTACACACAAAAAACAAACCGCCTGCTGTAAGTGCTGCCTTTCCGCTTCACATTTGATAGCTTGTAGTCTGTACAACCTATGAACATCCTTCTGTTTGTTTATAAACAGGGTGACGATCCGTTTTGGAAGAAGAAACATGCAGAGAAAGTTGCAAAGCCCTCTCGCCCCAAAACAAAAACCATCAAGAAAACCTCAAAGCGGAAGGCCACTGAACGCATCAGCATGGAGTTGGATGACAACACAGATGAACCGGAAGTTGAGGTAGAACTTGATTCACTTGGTTCCCTATTTATGCATCTCATTAACAATGATGTTTATCTGGAGGGCGCGGAAGGTAGCCAAGCCGACGATGTAGAGGTAATTGTCCTTTCCTCCGATTCAGACTCTCTGCCAATGCAAAAAATCCGTCAAACGATCCGGAAAGTAAGCTTTTCACATCCTCTTGCTCACTTGGATCCAACATTTATTTTGAAGAAGCAGCAACACGAGGCTCGCCGCACAACCCGGCACAGCGGCCAAAAGGTCACCTCGGCCAGTTTACCTGACACCCCAATCCGAAAGCGCCGATCTGAGGTCTCACCTCCTTCTGACAATTCTTATCCCAAGGCAGGCTATTTCCGACAACCTCGTAATCCGTCCGATTAAAATTATCAGGTGACACCTCCCTCATCTTCTGGCGAGTCAACAGCAACCCAACTTCCTCCCCTCAAAACTGTAGCTGGGTAAGTATATAAACCCCTTCTTTGATTGTTTCCACACCTTCTATACTATGCTTAACTTTCACATCTTTTTTGTTTTAAGAGCCAAGGCCAGACCCAGCAAAAAGGCTCGGGTGAATAATCCATATGAAGATCAGGCGGCTCATGAACTTGAACAAGCAGTTGAACCAGATCAAGCTATGGAACCGGAAGGTCCCAATCCTGAAGCTACCTTTGATGAGCCACCCCCTCAGGATCACAATATCGATGAAGCACCAGAAGTTGACATTGTTGTACCTGACAGTGAACCGACATATCCAATCCGGGCTGACGACAGGTCTTCCAGTCCGGTGAGAGCCACTGACACTCCACCATCACCCGTAAAAACTACTGGAGTCCAAGGAGACGATGTAATCATTACCGGTACGGGCCACAACTCTCCTGGCCATCCTGTAATCTTGGCCAAACATAGTGCCAAGGAAGAGCGTGCTGCCATGGAGAAGGGTAAATGGAGCACAGATTTGTCAAGCTACGCCCATCTCAGTGCTGAAGAACTCCACTCCGGTTTTTTAAACCGTTGATGTCTACTACACAACCTTCTTCTTGTAGACTTTGTTGGGCCTCCAAGTGCAGAGGTTTGTAGGACGGTAGCAAATTTCCCTCAAGTGGATGACCTAAGGTTTATCAATCCGTAGGAGGCGTAGGATGAAGATGGTCTCTCTCAAGGAACCCTGCAACCAAATAACAAAGAGTCTCTTGTGTCCCCAACACACCCAATACAATGGTAAATTGTATAGGTGCACTAGTTCGGCGAAGAGATGGTGATACAAGTGGTATATGGATGATAGATAATAGTTTTTGTAATCTGAAATATAAAAACAGCAAGGTAACAAGTGATAAAAGTGAACGTAAACGGTATTGCAATGCGTTGAAACAAGGCCTAGGGTTCATACTTTCGCTAGTGCAAGTTCCCTCAACAATAATAACATAATTGGATCACATAACTATCCCTCAACATGCAACAAAGAGTCACTCCAAAGTCACTAATAGCGGAGAACGAACGAAGAGATTATGGTAGGGTACGAAACCACCTCAAAGTTATTCTTTCCAATCAATCCGTTGGACTATTCCTATAAGTGTCACAAATAGCCCTAGAGTTCATACTAGAATAACACCTTAAGACACAAATCAACCAAAACCCTAATGTCACCTATATACTCCAATGTCACCTCAAGTATTCATGGGTATGATTATACGATATCCATCACACAATCTCAGATTCATCTATTCAACCAACACAAAGGACCTCAAAGAGTGCCCCAGAGTTCTACTGATGAATCACGACGAAAACGTGTGCCAACCCCTATGCATAGGTTCATGGGCGGAACCCGCAAGTTGATCACCAAAACATACATCAAGTGAATCACATGGCATCCCATTGTCACCACAGATACGCACGACAAGACATACATCAAGTGTTCTCAAATCCTTAAAGACTCAATCCGATAAGATAACTTCAAAGGGGAAACTCAATACATTACAAGAGAGAAGAGGGGGAGGAGAAACACAAGATCCAACTATAATAGCAAACCTCGCGATACATCAAGATCGTATCATCTCAAGAACACGAGAGAGAGAGAGAGAGAGAGAGAGAGATCAAACACATAGCTACTGGTACATACCCTCAGCCCCGAGGGAGAACTACTCCCTCCTCGTCATGGAGAGCACCGGGATGATGAAGATGGCCACCGGAGAAGGATTGCCCCCTCCGGAAGGGTGCCGGAACGGGTCTAGATTGGTTTTCGGTGGCTACAGAGGCTTCTGGTGGCGGAACTCCCGATCTATTGTGTCCCCGGATGTTTTTAGGGTATATAGAGATATATAGGTGCAGGAGGTATGTCGGTGGACCGAAGGGGGGGGGGGCATGAGGCAGGGGGCGCGCCCCCTACCCTCGTGAGCTCCTCCTTCATCTTCTGACGTAGGGTCCAAGTCTATCCGGTAGGTTTCCTTCCAAAAATAACTTCTCCAGTTGATTTCGTCCCGTTTCGACTCCGTTTGATATTCCTTTTCTTCGAAACACTGAAATAGGCAAAAAAACAGCAAATCTGGGCTGGGCCTCCGGTTAATAGGTTAGTCCCAAAAATAATATAAAGTGGATATTAAAGCCCAATATTGCCCAAAACAGTAGATAATATAGCATGGAGCAATCAAAAATTATAGATACGTTGGAGACGTATCAAGCATCCCCAAGCTTAATTCCTGCTCGTCCTCGAGTAGGTAAATGATAAAAAAAGATAATTTTTGATGTGGAATGCTAGTTGGCATAATTTCAATGTAATTCTTCTTACTTGTGATATGAATATTCAGATCCATAAGATTCAAGACAAAAGTTCATATTGACATAGAAATGATAATACTTCAAGCATACTAACTAAGCAATTATGTCTTCTCAAAATAACATGGCCAAAGAAAGTTCATCCCTACAAAATCATATAGTTTAGTCATGTTTCATTTTCGTCACACAAGAATGCTCTCATCATGCACAACCCCGATGACAAGCCAAGCAATTGTTTCATACTTTAGTAATCTCAAACCTATAAACTTTCACGCAATATATGAGCACGAGCCATGGATATAGCACTATGGATGGAATAGAATATAGTGAGGGGGGTTATGTGGAGA
The DNA here is from genome assembly GCA_034509565.1 of Triticum monococcum. NCBI lineage: Eukaryota > Viridiplantae > Streptophyta > Magnoliopsida > Poales > Poaceae > Triticum > Triticum monococcum. The sequence goes on from CM067847.1 coordinate 580,836,077, forward strand.
AGACAAAAAGGAGAAGGTCTCACATCAACGAGGCTAATCAATGGGCTATGGAGATGCCCACCGATTGATGTTAATGCAAGGAGTAGGGATTGCCATGCAACGGATGCACTAGAGCTATAAATGTATGAAAGCTCAACAAAAGAAACTAGTGGGTGTGCATCCAACTTGCTTGCTCACGAAGACCTAGGGCACTTGAGGAGGCCCATTGTTGGAATATACAAGCCAAGTTCTATAATGAAAAATTCCCACTAGTATATGAAAGTGACAAAACACGAGACTCTCTATCATAAAGATCATGGTGCTACTTTGAAGCACAAGTGTGGAAAAAGGATAGTAGCATTGTCCCTTTTTTATTTGTCCTTTTTTGGCCTTTCCTTTTTTTATTTGGCCCCTTTTTTATTTGGGACAATGCTCTATTAATGATGATCATCACACTTCTATTTATTTACAACTCAATGATTACAACTCGATACTAGAACAAAGATGACTCTATATGAATGCCTCCGGCGGTGTACCGGGATGTGCAATGATTCATGAGTGACATGTATGAAAGAATTATGAACGGTGGCTTTGCCACAAATACTATGTAAACTACATGATCATGCTAAGCAATATGACAATGATGAATGTGTCATGATAAACTGGATGGTGGAAAGCTGCATGGCAATATATCTTGGAATGGCTATGAAAATGCCATAATAGGTAGGTATGATGGCTGTTTTGAGGAAGATATAAGGAGGTTTATGTGTGAAAGAGCATATCATATCACGGGGTTTGGATGCACCGGCGAAGTTTGCGCCAACTCTCAATGTGAGAAAGGGCAATGCACGGTACCGAAGAGGCTAGCAAGGATGGAAGGGTGAGAGTGCGTATAATCCATGGACTCAACATTAGTCATAAAGAACTCACATACTTATTGCAAAAATCTACAAGTCATCAAAAACCAAGCACTACGCGCATGCTCCTAGGGGGTAGATTGGTAGGAAAAGACCATCGCTCATCCCCGACCGCCACTCATAAGGAAGACAATCAAATAACACCTCATGTTTCAAATTTGTTACACAACGTTTACCATACGTGCATGCTACGGGACTTGCAAACTTCAACACAAGCATTTCTCAATTTCACACCTACTCAACTAGCACGACTTTGATATTATTACCTCCGTATCTCAAAATAATCATCAAGCATCAAACTTCTCTTAGTATTCAACACACTCATAAGAAAGTTTTATTATTCTTGAATACCTAGCATATTAGGATTTTAAGCAAATTACCATGCTATTAAGACTATCAAAATAATATAAGTGAAGCATGAGAGTTCCTCTATTTCTTCAAAATAAAACTACCACCATGCTCTAAAAGATATAAGTGAAGCGCTAGAGCAAATGACAAACTACCCCGAAAGATATAAGTGAAGATCAATGAGTAGTCGAATAATTATGCAACAATGTGAAGACTCTCTAACATTTAATAATTTCAGATCTTGGTATTCTATTCAAACAGCAAGCAAAGCAAAATAAAATGACATTCTAAGAATGGCAAACATCATGTGAAGAAGCAAAAACTTAGGATCAACCGATACTAACCGATAGTTGTTGAAGAAGAAAGGTGGGATGCCAACCGGGGCATCCCCAAGCTTAGATGCTTGAGACTTCTTGAAATATTATATTGGGGTGCCTTGGGCATCCCCAAGCTTGAGATTTTGTGTCTCCTTAATTCCTCTCATATCACGGTCTCCCTAAATCTCAAACGCTTCATCCACACAAAACTCAACAAGGACTCGTGAGATAAGTTAGTATAAAACATTGCAAAAACCTTATCATACTCTACTGTAGCAAACCACTAAAATTATTATTCAACATTGCATACTAAATGCCTTTGCATTTTTAATATTCCTATCCTCAAATAGAATCATTAAAGAAGCAAACATATGCAAACAATGCAAACATAACAGCAATCTGCGTAAACAGGATAGTCTGTAAAGAATGCAGCAACATCCATACTTACCTATCTCCAAAAATTATGAAAGAAAATTCCCACTGTATTAAATTTATCATAGCTTAATATGCAAAATGCTTCAACATTTTATCACATTCTGACTTTTCTAGGGAATTATTGCAACAGCAGTAAACTTTCTGTTTTCAAACAGCAACATGTATACTTGTAACATAGGCATAGTAAGGGCTATCAATGCCACTTTTATTGAAATAAAAGATGCAAAACATTGTTCTAAATAACAGCCAGCAAATCCTAACAAAATAAATATACGCTCCAAGAAAAACACATATCATGTGGCGAATAAAAATATAACTCCAAGTAAAGTTACCGATGAACGAAGACGAAAGAGGGGATGCCTTCCGGAGCATCCCCAAGCTTAGGCTCTTGGTTGTCCTTGAATTTTACCTTTGGGTGCCATGGTAATCCCCAAGCTTTGGTTCTTGCCACTCCTTGTTCCATAGTCCATCAAATCCTTACCCAAAACTTGAAAACTTCACAACACAAAACTTAACAGAAAACTCGTAAGCTCTGTTAGCGAAAGAAAACAAAACACCACTTCAAGGTACTGTAATGATCTCATTCTTTATTTATATTGGTGTTAAACCTACTGTATTCCAACTTCTCTATGGTTTATAAACTATTTTACTAGCCATAGATTCATCAAAATAAGCAAACAACACACGAAAACAGAATCCGTCAAAAACAGAACAGTCTGTAGTAATCTGGATCAAACGTATACTTATGAAACTCATACAATTCTCAAATAAATTGATGGACCTGAGGAATTTATCTATTAATCATCTGCAAAAATAATTAACTAAATATCACTCTCCAAATAAAAATGGCAGAAATTCTTGTGAGAGCTAAAGTTTCTGTTTTTTGCAGCATGATCAACAAGACTTTCCCCAAGTCTTCCCAAAGGTTCTACTTGCACAAACACTAATTAAAAGCATAAAACCACATCTAAACAGAGGCTAGATGAATTATTTATTGCTAAACAGGAACAACAAGCAAGGAACTAAAATAAAATTGGGTTGCCTCCCAACAAGCGCTATCGCTTAACGCCCCTAGCTAGGCATGATGATTTCAATGATGCTCACATAAAAGATAAGAATTGTAACATAAAGAGAGCATCATGAAGAATATAACTAGCACATTTAAGTCTAACATACTTCCTATGCCTAGGGATTTTGTGAGCAAACAACTTGTGGGAACAAGAATCAACTTGCATAGGAAGGTGAAACAAGCATAACTTCAAAATGTTAAGCACATAGAGAGGAAACTTGATATTATTGCAATTCCTACAAGAATATGTTCCTCCCTCATAATAATTTTCAGTAGCATCATGAATGAATTCAACAATATAACTATCACACAACGCATTCTTTTCATGATCTACAAGCATAGAATTTTTATTACTCTCCATACAAGCAAAATTCTTCTCATGCATAGTAGTGGGAGCAAACTAAACAAAATAACTATCATGTGATAGAAAATTAAGATCAAGATGACAAGTTTCATGGTTATTACTGTTCTTTAAAGCATACGTGTCATCACAATAATCATCATAGATAGGAGGCATGATTTCATCATAATAAATTTGCTCATCAAAACTTGGGGGACAAAAAAATATTATCTTCATCAAACATAGCTTCCCCAAGCTTGTGGCTTTGCATATCATTAGCATCATGGATATTCAAAGAATTTGTACTAACAACATTGCAATCATGCTCATAATTCAAATATTTAGTGCCAAACATTTTATAGATTTCTTCTTCTAGCACTTGAGCACAATTTTCCTTTCCATCATACTCACGAAAGATATTAAAAAGATGAAGCGTATGAGACAAACTCAATTCCTTTTTTTATAGTTTTCTTTTATAAACTAAACTAGTGATAAAACAAGAAACTAAAAGAATCGATTGCAAGATCTAAAGATATACCTTCAAGCACTCACCTCCCCGGCAACGGCGCCAGTAAAGAGCTTAGTTGACGGGCTGTTAGTGCCGCTTTCCTCGCCTCCCCAGCAATGGCGCCAGAAAAGAGCTTGATGTCTACTACACAACCTTCTTCTTGTAGACTTTGTTGGGCCTCCAAGTGCAGAAGTTTGTAGGACAGTAGCAAATTTCCCTCAAGTGGATGACCGAAGGTTTATCAATCCGTAGGAGGCGTAGGATGAAGATGGTCTCTCTCAAGCAACCCTGCAACCAAATAACAAAGAGTCTCTTGTGTCCCCAACACACCCAATACAATGGTAAATTGTATAGGTGCACTAGTTCGGCGAAGAGATGGTGATACAAGTGGTATATGGATGATAGATAATAGTTTTTGTAATCTGAAAATATAAAAACAGCAAGGTAACAAGTGATAAAAGTGAGCGTAAACGGTATTGCAATGCGTTGAAACAAGGCCTAGGGTTCATACTTTCGCTAGTGCAAGTTCCCTCAACAATAATAACATAATTGGATCACATAACTATCCCTCAACATGCAACAAAGAGTCACTCCAAAGTCACTAATAGCGGAGAACGAACGAAGAGATTATGGTAGGGTACGAAACCACCTCAAAGTTATTCTTTCCAATCAATCCGTTGGACTATTCCTATAAGTGTCACAGACAGCCCTAGATTTCGTACTAGAATAATACCTTAAGACAAAAATCAACCAAAACCCTAATGTCACCTAGATACTCCAATGTCACCTCAAGTATCCGTGGGTATGATTATACGATATGCATCACACAATCTCAGATTCATCTATTCAACCAACACAAAGGACCTCAAAGAGTGCCCCAAAGTTCTACCGGAGAATCACGACGAAAACATGTGCCAACCCCTATGCATAGGTTCATGGGCAGAACCCAGAAGTTGATCACCAAAACATACATCAAGTGAACCACGTGGCATCCCATTGTCACCACAGATACGCACGGCAAGACATACATCAAGTGTTCTCAAATCTTTAAGGTCTCAATCCGATAAGATAACTTCAAAGGGGAAACTCAATTCATTACAAGAGAGAAGAGGGGGAGGAGAAACATAAGATCCAACTATAATAGCAAAGCTCGCGATACATCAAGATCGTATCATCTCAAGAACATGAGAGAGAGAGAGAGAGAGCTCAAACACATAGCTACTGGTACATACCCTCAGCCCCGAGGGAGAACTACTCCCTCCTCGTCATGGAGAGCACCGGGGTGATGAAGATGGCCACCGGAGAAGGATTGCCCCCTCCGGCAGGGTGCCGGAACGGGTCTAGGTTGGTTTTCGGTGGCTATGGAGGCTTCTGGCGGCGGAACTCCTGATCTATTGTGTCCCCGGATGTTTTTAGGGTATATGGTGATATATAGGTGCAAGAGGTACGTCGGTGGACTGAAGGGGGGGCCACAAGGCAGGGGGGCACGCCCCTACCCTCGTGAGCTCCTCCTTCATCTTCTGACGTAGGGTCCAAGTCTATCCGGTAGGTTTCCTTCCAAAAATAACTTCTCCGGTTGATTTCGTTCCGTTTCGACTCCGTTTGATATTCCTTTTCTTCGAAACACTGAAATAGGCAAAAAACAGCAAATCTGGGCTGGGCCTCCGGTTAATAGGTTAGTCCCAAAAATAATATAAAAGTGGATATTAAAGCCCAATATTGCCCAAAATAGTAGATAATATAGCATGGAGCAATCAAAAATTATAGATACGTTGGAGACGTATCAACCGTCTACACGCAAACCGTGATTATGAAGCCGGTTTGGTGAACCTAATGAAGGAACGCTATGAGGTATTTTCATCACCTTTCCTTTCTTGATTCCAAAGTATAGACATCAGCCCAAGTAGCCCCCAAGGGCCGGTTTATGATGTTAATCAGAAACCGGGACTTTGTAATAGCTTAATCCTTGCATGCTGATCCTCAATATGTCAAATCCTCAGGGAAAAACAAAACCAATACTTTATCATTGTATTCATGTAGTTTTCATCAGTGTAGCCCCCAAGGGCCGGTTTAGCTTTGTGAGGTAAACCGGGTCTTGAATCAATGCGTCAGTTTTGAACAGATGTACATTAGCCCCCAAGTGTTAAGGATAATGCTTGCATTGTACTTGAGACTTGTGCAAGATTTGTTGATAACAGAGCAAATAGGCATTAGCCCCCAAGTACAAAGTGCATAACTTATTATACGCTTGGTACTTAGAAAATACATATCCCGTTGTTGATATATCTTCGCCATTGCAGGCCGAGCTGAGTAAGAGGGATGCTCAAACCGCTGATCTTCAAGACAACGTAAAGTCTCAACAAGCAGAGGCTTCCAAAGCCAAAGAGGAGCTGACCAATGCCCTGGCAGCTATGGAGAAGTTGAAAGAGACCTTCAACAAGGAGCATGCTGACTGGGAAACAGAAAAGGCCGGTTTAACCTGGAAAGCCGAGGATGCAGAAGTAGCCCTGAAGCCAGTGGTAGACGAACTGACCAGCTTGAAGCGGCAGATTGATGCCATGACGTCCGCTGTGTTTGGTAAGATACGACCTTATGCCATTTGTCTAAGTCATAAGATCTTATCATTGACCGATTTACTGATACTAAACCGTGACAGGCACCCGCATTGCTCATTTGGGCTCTGACATGCGGATGAAGCTTAAAGTACCGTACACCTTAATGGAACAACTATATTCTGGATTCCAGTGTGCTATTTGCACCGCAGCATATAACAAGTCAGCGCCATCATTGATAAAGGAAACACTTGAGAAGTTGGCCATGCTACCTGCCCGGATTACAGAACTGAAGAAAGCAGCCGCAAGAGCAGGAGCGCTGACTGCACTAATCTGGGCCAAGGCATGGATTCCGGATCTTGAAGCGGACGATATCATTAAAGGATATCCAGGCGTGAAGGAGGACGGTGCAGACTTCAACAATGATGATCTCCGGAAGCTAACAAAGGAGATGCGACCAATAGCCAGCAAACTGGCGGAGGACACAGACTTATCTCATTTCTAGCCGGTTTACGATGCTGAAGGAAAGAGACAGCCTGCCGTGATCCATGAAGTTGAAGAACTTGTGCCTCCAATCCGTAAGCATACTTACGCTCCTGACATTGACCCCTCCAGCCTTATCCATGAAGAGGTCGTGTTTCAGGCTTTAACCGGAATCAATTGGTCAACGGTTGATTTCCAGCGTCTAGGGAGGGATGAAGAAGATGTGACTGCACAAGATGACCCTCAACCATCAAGCCGTCCCGAAGAAGCATCTTAGACCGGCGACCGGTTTACAAGCTACAGTCTGCCACTGCTTGAAAACAATTATTCAATTTGGGCCGTTTTGAAGCTCCTTGTAATAGGATAGCAGAAACACCTTTATCTGCCATGCCATCGAACATGCTTGTGTTGCTTGATATTTTGAAAACTTGTTCCACTTTTGGGATCTATTTATGCATAGTCCATTATACTTTGTGTTCCGGCATATAAGAACTTGAAAGCGTCCTAGTGGTTTACCACTAGACGGGTCATGATGCCCAAAAGATATACGGAACTTGGATGGATAACCAAGATTTATACTAACCAGATAAAATAAATAATATCGGTGACATACCTCGTTGGCTGACCAATTGCTTGTATGGTAAAGGTGAAGAACACCAATCCGGAGTGTTGATAACTCCTTGCCCTCTTGCCGGTTTATATAAAAACCATATTGGGCTATAATAGCCGCATAATGCTGATAACATATAGTCAAAACAAGACCAGAAGAATATACTACTGGTTTAAAACTGATCATGTACTGACAACTTAGCGTTGAAAGTCATGCCGGGTTGTAATGAACACCGGTTTTAGTCATACATCCCTTATCATAACAAACAACAAAGACAAGAAATATGCAAGGCTTTTCATGGGCTGCCAGGCCCTAAATCGAGGCTTTTCATGGGCTACCAGGCCGCTGAGTTAAACCATTTTGCAAAAGCCTTTTAAGATGGACCTCAATCTTTAACCAATCATCGTTTTAACTTTGACAAGTTCAGGGTCCATGGGGTTGACTTGTCAAACGTTCGATGAGTCATACCAGGTTTACCTGGACGGAGTGGCTTACTTAAAGAGGCAGGATAACCCGGGGTTTTAGGTGAATACACCTGGCTTCCAAGCCTGGCTTGATAGCCTATTACAAGGGTTCAAGCTCACTGTTCTTTAAGAAGCAAGGAGCCCGCAGGTAATATGTGAGCTATGCCCAGTGGTTACCTATGTTTGAACTGTGCTTAATGCAATAGATTCTCTTTGGCTCCACATAATTTCCTTTTGGCTTAAAGCCTATCAAGAGGTGTATCTATGGTGTGAAGACAACCAAGCCCCCTAGTGATATCCCTTTTTGGTTCTAAACCGATCAAGAGGTGTAGCTATGGTTCGGATACGACCAAGCCCCCTAGTGATTTTCTTTATATCCGTGTGGCCGTAGAGGCTGGTTTAACAAAACTCCATTTTGTCAGTAGAAGCTCTTGTAGGCTCACACACGATGTAAAAAGAACAGAGACCCCGCTTTATTCGAGGCTCCGGTTTATTATATAATATATACATTATCATAAATATGTATGTAAGAAGAGCCTGTGGCTCAAGTATAGTAAGGCCGAAGAAGAGCTATATTCCAAGACTGCTTGGTCTCCTCCTCTGATTTACGTGAGTCTTTGTGCTCTCGAACATCAATGAGGTAGTATGACCCGTTGTGCAGATTCTTGCTGACCACAAAAGGTCCTTCCCAAGGTGGGGATAACTTGTGCATATCAGTCTGATCCTGGATGAGCCGGAGCACCAGATCGCCCTCTTGAAAAGTTCTGGTCCTAACCCGAAGGCTATGATAACGTCGGAGATCTTGTTAATAAATCACCGAACGTGCTACTGCGAGATCACGCTCCTCATCTAACAGGTCCAGTGAGTCCTGACGTGCCTTCTCATTGTCAGCTTCAACATAACCTGCCACACGGGGCGAGTCGTGACGGATGTCACTAGGAAGAACCGCCTCTGCTCCATAAACCATGAACAAAGGTGTGTAACCCGTAGATCTGTTAGGTATGGTTTTGATGCTCCATAACACAGATGGTAACTCCTCCACCCAACAACCCGGTGTCCGCTTTAAAGGAACCATAAGCCGGGGTTTAATACCTCGCAAGATTTCTTGATTTGCCCTCTCCGCTTGACCATTAGATTGGGGGTGAGCCACTGATGCTACATCAAGCCCGATGTGCTCACGTTGGCAAAATTCCTCCATCTCACCCTTTGACAGATTAGTACCATTATCAATTATAATACTGTGTGGAAAGCCAAACCGGAATATTGCTACCTCTTGAGCACTGCGTTGGTTTTCCCTGAAGAGGAACGGATGATGCAGCAAAGTAGCGTAAGTATTTCCCTCTGTTTTTGAGAAACGAGGTATCAATCCAGTAGGAGGCTACGCGCGAGTCCCTCGTACCTACACAAAACAAATAAATCCTCGCAACCAACGCAAATAGGGGTTGTCAATCCCTATAAGGCCACTTACGAGAGTGAGATCTGATAGATATGATAAAGATAATATTTTTGGTATTTTTATGATAAAGATGCAAAGTAAAATAAAGGCAAAGTAAATAGCAAAGGAAATAACTAAGTAGTAGGAGATTAATATGATAAAGATAGACCCGGGGGCCATAGGTTTTACTAGTGGCTTATCTCGAGAGCATAATTATTCTACGGTGGGTGAAAAAATTACTGTTGAGCAATTGACAGAATTGAGCATAGTTATGAGAATATCTAGGTATGATCATGTATATAGGCATCACGTCCGAGACAAGTAGATCGACTCATGCATGCATCTACTACTATTACTCCACTCATTGACCGCTATCCAACATGCATCTAGAGTATTAAGTTAAAAACAGAGTAACGCCTTAAGCAAGATGACATGATGTAGAGGGATAGACTCATGCAATATGAAGAAAACTCCATCTTATTATCCTCGATGGCAACAATACAATACGTGCCTTGCTGCCCCTACTTTCATTGGGAAAGGACACCGCAAGATTGAACCCAAAGCTAAGCACTTCTCCCATTGCAAGAAAGATCAATCTAGTAGGCCAAACCAAAATGATAATTCGAAGAGACTTGCAAAGATAACCAATCATACATAAAAGAATTCAGAGAAGATTCAAATATTATTCATAGAGACTTGATCATAAACCCACAATTCATCGGTCTCAACAAACACACCACAAAAAGAAGATTACATCGAATAGTTCTCCACAAGAGAGGGGGAGAACATTGTATTGAGATCCAAAAAGAGAGAAGAAGCCATCTAGCTAATAACTATGGACCCGAAGGTCTGAGGTAAACTACTCACACTTCATCGGAGAGGCTATGGTGTTGATGTAGAAGCCCACCATGATCGATGCCCCTCCGGTGGAGCTCCGAAACAGGCCCCAAGATGGGATCTTGTGGATACAGAAAGTTACGGCGGTGGAATAGGGTTTTGGCTCCATATCTGATCGTTTGGGGGTACGTAGGTATATATAGGAAGAAGGAGTATGTGGGTGGAGCAATAGGGGGCCCACGAGGGTGGAGGGCGCGCCTGGGGTAGGCAGGCGCGCCCCCTACCTCGTGGCCTCCTCTTTTATTTCTTGATGTAGGGTCCAAGTCTCCCTGGTCTTGTTCGTTGATAAAATCACGTTCCCGAAGGTTTCATTCCGTTTGGACTCCATTTGATATTCCTTTTCTTCGAAACCCTAAAACAGGCAAAAAACAACAATTCTGGGCTGGGCTCCGGTTAATAGGTTAGTCCCAAAAATAATATAAAAGTGGATAATAAAGCCCAATAATGTCCAAAACAGTAGATAATATAGCATGGAGCAATCAAACATTATAGATACGTTGGAGACGTATCAAGCATCCCCAAGCTTAATTCCTGCTCGTCCTCGAGTAGGTAAATGATAAAACCAGAATTTTTGATGCGGAGTGCTACTTGGCATAATTTTAATGTAATTCTTCTTAATTGTGGTATGAATATTCAGATCCAAAAGATTCAAGACAAAAGTTCATATTGACATAAAAAATAATAATACTTCAAGCATACTAACTAAGCAATTATGTCTTCTCAAAATAACATGGCTAAAGAAAGTTATCCCTACAAAATCATATAATCTGTATATGCTCCATCTTCACCACACAAAATATTTAAATCATGCACAACCCCGATGACAAGCCAATCAATTGTTTCATACTTTTGACATTCTCAAAACATTTTCAATTTTCACACAATACATGAGCGTGAGCCATGGACATATCACTATAGGTGCAATAGAATGGTGGTTGTGGAGAAGACAAAAAGGGGAAGATAGTCTCACATCAACTAGGCGTGTCAATGGGCTATGGAGATGCCCATCAATAGATATCAATGTGAGTGAGTAGGGATTGCCATGCAACGGATGCACTAGAGCTATAAGGATATGAAAGCTCAAAAAGAAACTAAGTGGGTGTGCATCCAACTTGCTTGCTCATGAAGACCTAGGGCATTTTGAGGAAGCCCATCATTGGAATATACAAGCCAAGTTCTATAATGAAAAATTCCCACTAATATATGAAAGTGATAACATGAGAGACTCTCTACTATGAAGATCATGGTGCTACTTTGAAGCACAAGTGTGGTAAAAGGATAGTAGCATTGCCCCTTCTCTCTTTTTCTCTCATCATTTTTTATTTGGGCCTTTTTTATGGCCTTTTTTTATTTTTCGCCCGGAGTCTCATCCCGACTTGTGGGGGAATCAAAGTCTCCATCATCCTTTCCCCACTGGGACAATGCTCTAATAATGATGATCATCACACTTTTATTTTTCTTACAACTCAACAATTACAACTCGATACTTAGAACAAAATATGACTCTATATGAATGCCTCCGGTGGTGTACCGGGATATGCAATGACTCATGAGTGACATGTATGAAAGAATTATGAATGGTGGCTTTGCCACAAATAGTATGGCAACTACATAATCATGCTAAGCAATATGACAATGATGGAGTGTGTCATAATAAACGGAACGGTGGAAAGTTGCATGGCAATATATATCGGAATGGCTATGGAAATACCACAATAGGTAGGTATGGTGGCTATTTTGAGGAAGGTATATGGAGGGTGTATGATACCGGCGAAAGGTGTGCGGTATTAGTGAGGCTAGCAAAGGTGGAAGGGTGAGAGTGCGTATAATCCATGGACTCAACATTAGTCATAAAGAACTCATATACTTATTGCAAAAATCTACAAGTTATCAAAGCAAAGTATTACGCGCATGCTCCTAGGGGGATAGATTGGTAGGAAAAGACCATCGCTCGTCCCCGACCACCACTCATAAGGAAGACAATCAATAAATAAATCATGCTCCGACTTAATCACATAACGGTTCACCATACGTGCATGCTACGGGAATCACAAGGTTCAACACAAGTATTTCTCAAATTTACAACTACTCAGCTAGCACAACTTTAATATCACCATATTCATATCTCAAAACAATTAACAAGCATCGAACTTCTCATAGTATTCAACACACTCATAAGAAAGTTTTATTATTAATCTTGTATACCAAGCATATTAGGAGTTTAAGCAAATTACCATGATATTTAATACTCTGAAAATAATCTAAGTGAAGCATGAGAGATCAATAGTTTCTATAAAACAAATCCACCACCGTTCTCTAAAAGATATAAGTGAAGCACTAGAGCAAAATTATATAACTCAAAAGATATAAGCGAAGCACATAGAGTATTCTAATAAATTCTAAATCATGTATGGCTCTCTCACAAGGTGTGTATAGCAAGGATGATTGTGGTAAACTAATAAATAAAGACTCAAATCATACAAGACGCTCCAAGCAAAACACATATCATGTGGCGAATAAAAATATAGCTCCAAGTAAAGTTACCGATAGAAGTAGACGAAAGAGGGGATGCCTTCCGGGGCATCCCCAAGCTTTGGATTTTAGGTGTCCTTAGATTATCTTGGGGGTGCCATGGGAATCCCCAAGCTTAGGCTCTTTCCACTCCTTGTTCCATAATCCATCAAATCTTTACCCAAAACATGAAAACTTCACAACACAAAACTTAAAGTAGAAAATCTCGTGAGCTCCGTTAGCGAAAGAAAACAAAAGACCACTTCAAGGTACTGTAATGAACTCATTATTTATTTATATTGGTGTTATACTTACTGTATTCCAACTTCTCTATGGTTTATAAACTATTTTACTAGCCATAGATTCATCAAAATAAGCAAACAACACACGAAAAACAGAATCTGTCAAAAACAGAACAGTCTGTAGTAATCTGTAGCTAACGCAAGATCTGGAACCCCAAAAATTCTAAAACAATTGATAGAAGTGAGTAATTTATCGATTAATCATCTGAAAAAAGAATTAACTAAATATCACTTTCCAAATAAAAATTACAGCAGTTCTCGTGAGCGCTACAGTTTCTGTTTTTTTACAGCAAGTTCAACAAGACTTTCCCCAAGTCTTCCCAACGGTTCTACTTGGCAAAAACCCTAATTAAACACAAAAACACAACCAAAACAGAGGCTAGATAAATTGTTTATTACTAAACAGGAGCAAAAAGCAAGGAATGAAAATAAAATTGGGTTGCCTCCCAACAAGCGCTATCGTTTAACACCCCTAGCTAGGCATAACAAGCAAGGATATATCTAGGTATTGCCATCTTTAGTAGGCAATCCACAAGTGGCTCTCATAATAGATTCATAAGGTAATTTAATTTTTATTTCTAGGAAAGTGTTCCATGCCTTTCCTTAATGGAAATTGGAATCTAATATTTCCTTCCTTCATATCAATAATTGCACCAATCGTTCTAAGGAAAGGTCTACCAAGAATAATAGGACATGAAGGATTGCAATCTATGTCAAGAACAATAAAATCTATGGGCACATAATTCCTATTTGCAACAATAAAACATCATTAATTCTTCCCATAGGTTTCTTAATAGCGGAATCCGCAAGGTGCAAGTTTAGAGAGCAATCATCAAAATCACGGAAACCTAACAAATCACACAAAGTCTTTGGAATCGTGGAAACACTAGCACCCAAATGACATAAAGCATAGCATTCATGATCTTTAATTTTAATTTTAATAGTTGGTTCCCACTCATCATAAAGTTTTCGAGGGATAGAAACTTCCAATTCAAGTTTTTCTTCATCAGATTGCATCAAGGCATCAACGATATGTTTAGTAAACGCTTTATTTTGACTATAAGCATAAGGAGAATTTAGCACGGATTGTAACAAGGAAATACAATCAATCAAAGAGCAATTTTCATAGTTAAATTCCTTGAAATCCATAATAGTGGGTTTAGCAACATCGAGGGTTTTAATTTCTTCAATCCCACTTTTATCAAATTTAGCATCAAGATCAACAAATTCCGAATTCTTAGAACGCCTTCTAGGTAAAGGTGGATCATATTCAGTCCCATCATTATCAAGATTCATATTGCAAAACAAATATTTAATAGGGGACACATCAATAACTTTTAGATCTTCATCATTATTTTCATAGAAATCCGGTTTAGCGGCCATCTTATTAACTAAGGTAGCCTGCTTATCCGAAATTTCAGCAGTTAACTTCTCAAGATGAGCAATTTGGGATCTTAAACCATCGAATTCTTTAGACATATCATCAAGCTCTTTATTCATAAAACTCATAAAACTTTTTTGTTCTTTAAGCTCGTTTCTGAAGAAACTATTATGTTCAAATTGCAAGATCATGAAACTCCTGACATTGTTTTCGATCTCTTCTAATCTTTTAAGGTGAAGGTCACCAAATTTAGGTAGAGCCATCGCGACCAGCAAGCAAACTAACACACAAGCAAACAAAAAGCAAGCGGGCAAAAAGAGGCAAATAGAGACAGAGAGGGAGGATAGAGAGAGAGGGCGAATAAAACGGCAAGGGTGAAGTGGGGGAGAGGAAAATGAGAGGCAAATGGAAAATAATGTAATGCGGGAGATAAGGGTATGTGATGGGTACTTGGTATGTTGAATTTTGCGTAGACCTCCCTGGCAACGGTGCCAAAAATCCTTCTTGCTACCTCTTGAGCACTGCGTTGGTTTTCCCCGAAGAGGAAGGGATGATGCATCAAAGTAGCGTAAGTATTTCCCTCGGTTTTGAGAACCAAGGTATCAATCCAGTAGGAGGCTACACGCGAGTCCCTCGTACCTACACAAAACAAATAAATCCTCGCAACCAACGCAAATAGGGGTTGTCAATCCCTATAAGGCCACTTACAACAGTGAGATCTGATAGATATGATAAACACAATATTTTTGGTATTTTTATGATAAAGATGCAATGTAAAATAAAGGCAAAGTAAATAGCAAAGGAAATAACTAAGTAGTAGGAGATTAATATGATAAAGATAGACCCGGGGGCCATAGGTTTTACTAGTGGCTTCTCTCGAGAGCATAAGTATTCTACGGTGGGTGAACAAATTACTGTTGAGCAATTGACAGAATTGAGCATAGTTATGAGAATATCTAGGTATGATCATGTATATAGGCATCACGTCCGAGACAAGTAGGCCGACTCCTGCCTGCATATACTACTATTACTCCACTCATCGACCGCTATCCATCATGCATATGGAGTATTAAGTTAAAAATAGAGTAACGCCTTAAGCAAGATGACATGATGTAGAGGGATAGACTCATGCAATATGAAGAAAACCCCATCTTGTTATCCTCGATGGAAACAATACAATATGTGCCTTGCGTCCCCTACTGTCAGTGGGAAAGGACACTGGAAGATTGAACCCAAAGCTAAGCACTTCTCCCATTGCAAGAAAGATCAATCTAGTAGGCCAAACCAAACTGATAATTCGAAGAGACTTGCAAAGATAACCAATCATACATAAAAGAATTCAGAGAAGATTCAAATATTATTCATAGATAGACTTGATCATAAACCCACAATTCATCGGTCTCAACAAACACACCGCAAAAAGAAGATTACATCGAATAGTTCTCCACAAGAGAGGGGGAGAACATTGTATTGAGATCCAAAAAGAGAGAAGAAGCCATCTAGCTAATAACTATGGATCCGAAGGTCTGAGGTAAACTACTCACACTTCATCGGAGAGGCTATGGTGTTGATGTAGAAGCCCTCCGTGATCGATGCCCCCATCGGCGGAGCTCTGGAACAGGCCCCAAGATGGGATCTCGTGGATACAAAAAGTTATGGCGGTGGAATAGGGTTTTGGCTCCGTATCTAATCGTTTGGGGTACGTAGGTATATATAGGAGGAAGGAGTACGTCGGTGGAGCAACAGGGGGCCCACGAGGGTGGAGGGCGCGCCTAGGGTAAGCAGGCGCGCCCCTACCTCGTGGCCTCCTCTTTTATTTCTTGACGTAGGGTCCAAGTCTCCCTGGTCTTGTTCGTTGAGAAAATCATGTTCCCGAAAGTTTCATTCCGTTTGGACTCTAGTTGATAATCCTTTTCTTTGAAACCCGAAAACAGGCAAAAAACAACAATTCCGGGCTGGGCCTTGTCGGTGTTCTGGGAACGGGGGTCCCCAGACTTGCCTGCCTGCGGCCTGCGGCGTGGCTCAAAGGAGGCCCAGGATGGCCCATCTTCATCAACACAAGACTCAAGACCCTCGCGAGGGGCAAAGCCTCGCAAGGCGGACGACATGGAGCTTCCTCAGGCACGGCCTCGTCAGGCTGGCTCACGAGGAGGCGGTGAGATCAAGGCGGGGTACCTCGCGAGGTGCCTGTGACGCAAGCCATGACGACTCAGGGCGCCAGGTGGGTGCCAGTGCGCGCAGCGTCCTTCTTTCCTCTTTGGTGCACAGGGGGCAAGCGCAGCCGCGGAGTACCGAGGCATCAGGCAAAGGTTGCCATTTCGGTGCAACGAGACCAAGA
Source organism: Triticum monococcum (assembly GCA_034509565.1). Classification (NCBI taxonomy): domain Eukaryota; kingdom Viridiplantae; phylum Streptophyta; class Magnoliopsida; order Poales; family Poaceae; genus Triticum; species Triticum monococcum. The sequence goes on from CM067847.1 coordinate 580,852,963, forward strand.
CCAAAAGGACTATGAGACGGAGGTCACCGTGGAGCCCAGGACGACGTCATCACCAGAGCTTTGCGCAGGCGAAGACTGCTTTTGTCAGGATAGTTGATACTTGTTGTCCCCCTTCAAATTAGCCCGCCATTGTTGGCTCCCTTCCCGCTCAATATTTGGGAAGAGGACCAGGGCCTCTATAAATAGGACCAGCCGCCCACATAGCAGGGGGTTCGGTCGATGGGTTCGGTCATTCGGTTTGTTCGATCGGTAGGAAGCAGAGTAAGAGAGAGAGAGAGAAAGGTGGCTGAACTCCTCCTAGAAGTTCATCACCCCAGCCAAGAACAAACCCTCGCGAGGCTGTTCTTCCTTGTATTGTTCATCATCATCAGCCCCAGGAGGCAATCCACCAACCACACACTAGAGTAGGGTATTACACCACAACGGTGGCCCGAACCAGTATAAATCTTCTGTCCCTTGTGCAGTTCTTTTAGTAGTTTAGATCTTTGCGAGGCGGGGAGGTAGAAGGCATAATCTCCGCGTGCACCCCAGTGTTGAACCTTAAGGGTCTGCCGGAACCCGAAATCCGACATTTGGCGCGCCAGGTAGGGGTGCGCCGGAATTCGTCGTTCACCGCTCCGTTCTCCTCCGACCGTCGCATCCATGTCCGACGCTCGTCGGGCCCGCGCCAAGCGTCGAGCCGCCATCGCTTCTCGTGTCGCCCAGACGGCGCCCGTCGGCGGACGTCCTCGTCTTTCCCCGTCGCCCGCTGTCAACGCCGCCATCGGCCCGGCGGGGGACGAGCAGCAAGCGTCGTCCCAGCATCCATCCGTGCGGCAGGACGGCCGCACCGCTACTCCATCGCTCGCACCAGCTGGTTCTTTGTCCCGCACGCTCCGCGCACCCATGGAGGCTCGAGCTACGCTCCTCGCGGCTAACGAGGTCCCGCACTACTGTCCCGTCGACGACGTCTACGAGGAGTGGCTCGACCGCGTCGCCGAGATTGTCCGCTCCCCAGGGGGCTCTCCCGCGCCATCCGTTCCTCTGCGCCACACCCCGCCCCGCGCGGGCAACGAAGCTCCGGAGGCATACCAGCCGCCTCCTCTCCAAGAAGACGCTATGGCTCCAAGGCGCGTGGCCCCTGGGTGGAACCCACTCTGCCAGGTGCCAGCGCAGCAAGAACGGAGCTACCAAGAGATCCCACGCCCGCATGGGGCTGCCGGGGCGCTCCCTGCTCCGGCACGCCGTGACCCTGCTCCAGCTCCGGCCCTCCAAGACCCCGCGCTGCTCCTAGTTGCAGCGCGTGGGGACCCTCAAGACCAAGCTCTCCATCAGCCGAGGCCTTTCGTGGCCACCGCAGGCTGCCGTGCCTACACCACCGAGCTGCGTAGCGTCGCGTGGCCCGGCAAGTTCAAGCCAGACCTGCCTCCTCGTTACGATGGCACGACTGACCCTGCAGAGTTCCTTCAGCTCTACGAGCTGGGCATCGAAGCTGCCAGCGGGGACGAAAAGGTCATGGCGAACTGGTTCCCCATGGCGCTCAAGGAAGGAGCTCGCACCTGGCTCCTGAATCTGGCTCCAGGCACGATCTCTTCCTTGGACCAGATGCACACCCGCTTCATCGCCAACTTCCAAGGTACTCGCGACCGGCCGCCCACCGTGAGCGACATGCGCCGCATCAAGCAACAACCTGGAGAGACCCTGCAAAAGTACATCCAGCGCTTCAACAGCGCGCGCCTCAAGATCCCCAAGGTGTCCGAGGAGGCCATCATCTCGGCCTTCTCCGATGGCGTGCGTGACGTCAAGATGAAGGAGGAGCTGGCGATGCATGAAGACCTGTGCACCTCCCTGGAGCTGTTCAACTTGGCGACCAAGTGCGCCAGGGCTGAGGAGGGACGCCTCTCCCTCCTCGAGCTGCCTGCCGCAGAACCAGAGGAGAAAAAGCCCAAGGCCAAGGACGTGAAGCGCAAGGGGGCTGCCGTGCTCGCAGCAGAACCAGACAACAAGCGGGGCAAAGATCTGCCTGAGTCCTCTAGGGGCAGCCGGTACTGCGTGTACCACGACCTCCACACCCACAACACCAACGAATGCCAAGAACTCCGCGCCGTGCGGGAAGGAAGGATCGGCCGTCGTCCCGATCGCGCCGATCGGGGCTACGGTCGAGGAGGAGGAAGAAACGCAGGACGCTGGGAAGACCGTGGCCTGCGCCAAGGGTGGAGCGATCAGCCTCGCGAGGATCGCTGGCGAGACCTTCCTCGCGAGGGGGACTGGAGGGATCAGCCTCGTGAGGATCGCCCACAAGGCAACGCAGGCCTCCCTCCACTGCCGCCTCAGCCAAGGAGGAACGAGGACCGCCATCAAGACGAGGGGGCTAGGGGCTTCCAGGAGCCACGCGCAATCGCCTGCATCCTGGGCGGAGCTCAAGCCCCAGCCTCCCAACACATCTTCAAGTAGTTTGCCCGCGAGGTGAACGCAGCCCTCCCCAGGCTCGAAGCAACGCGCCCTCTCAGGTGGTCGGCGTGCGCCATCACATTCAGCTCAGCGGATCAACTCAAGTGTGCAGCCACAGCTGGTGTCCTCCCGATGCTCTGCTCCCCAGTCATCAGCAATGTACTGGTCACCAAGACCCTCATCGATGGTGGGGCAGGGCTCAACGTCCTGTCCGTGGAAACGTTCAACAATCTCCAAGTGCCCTATGACCAGCTTCAGCCAACCAAGCCCTTCTCCGGAATCACCGACGGCTCCACGGTCCCGATTGGGCAGGTATGCCTCCCTGACACCTTCGGGGCACGCAACAACTACCGCACCGAGCTCATCGACTTCGACGTTGCCCACATCCGCCTGCCGTACAACGCCATCCTCGGGTACCCAGCGCTGGCCAAGTTCATGGCCGTGACCCACCATGGCTACAACGTCCTCAAGATGCCAGGGAGTGGCGGAGTCATCACGGTGCCCTGTGAAGAGAGGGATGCAGTGTGTTCCCCGGAGCGAGCCTTTCAGGCCGCATCACTGGAAGACCCGGATCGCGGAAGCAGGAGGCTTCCCGAGACCACCCCTAAGAAGAAGAAGACATCGTCCGGACCGGCCCCTTGGGAGGCAGTCCCCTCAGGGCCCGCGTCTGTCCAAGGGGAGCCTCCTTCCATCGCATAGGAAAGCGCGCCCAATGCCCTCCTCAGGCAGGGCTTGGGGGCTCTCCCCTGGGGGGCCACCGACCTGGCCAGGGTCACGACGGAGGCGCTTGGGCACCATGTGGAGGCGTGTTTCGAAGCACGTTTCCCTCAAGAAGGAGCAAGGCAAGGAAGGTCAGACCCGCAGGAGTTCGTCGACAAAGCCATTCAAGAGCTACAGGAATCAAGGATCATGAGAGGTTGCCGCCGTCTGCCGGCTGTAGCTCCCCATCTAGGCGAGGATGGTGGGTTGCGCGTCTGCGTCGATGTACCAGGGCTCAACCAAGCTGCGACGATGGAGCGCCTCTGGCCCTCGCGAGTGGGGCGCTGCCGGGGTCCGCCCCATAGCTACGTCCGCACGCCTTACGGCTTGCCGAGCGCGGTTGCTACGCGCCAGCGCCTCATGAGGGGCATCACGGAGGCTCAGGAAGACAGGCGTTCTGCGGCCCTGGCGGAGATGGAGGTGATTCGCAAAGAGCTACCAGTGCCTCCGGAGCCTCCAAGGCCCCTGGGCCTGGGGGCTCATGAGGATCGGCTTCCGCAGCCTCCCGAGTCTGCTGCACCAACACCCCTTAGCCCTCGACACCCTCAGGTGACATCTTACAAGTTTCATTTCCAGCTGGGAGCGCCCTCCCAGGGCCGCATTGTTCCCAGGCCGCGTGGGTCCGTCCCTGCGGTATGTATCCCCTTTACTTTCATGTTGATAGCTTGCGTTGATGGGGGCACCCCTCGGGCTGCATCATCCCCAAGTCGCTCGGGCCAGGCCCAGCGGCAAGTATCTCCCTTGCGTTTGTTTCCAGCTATGCATTCGCCCATCATGCTTGATTACTTGATGCCTGCCCACGGCACCTCTTCTTCTCCATGTCGACCACTTGCACGTTAAAGGGGGGTACCTGAGCATCACGACTCAGGGCTCTTACTGGCTCTCCAGCCCTCACCCTCTGGCTATGTCCATGGCATAGCGACCTGGCGTACCAGCGACGGCTGAGACAAGCTCGAGGGCCGGGACCTGAGGATATAGAGTGCCGGCATCTAACCAAGATTGCAGGAACGTAGCCCAAGATAATGCCCAGTGCCAGGCGCAACCCGCCTAGAGGTAGGGCCCCGTGAGTCCCGCGCGGGCTCACGGGTGCCCAGATACACCTCACCTAGCCCTACCGTGCCGGCCACGTGTCGGGGCGGGGCTGTACACGCCCCGGGGGCTCCTCCTGGAGGGGGGCCCCCTCCCACGTACCAGTGGAAGCACCATGCTCCGCGCTGGTTGACGACACTGCCGAGGAGCGGCTATGCCCGTACACATGCGGAAGCGCTATGCTCCACGCTGGTGATAAACAACTGAGGGTGGCCCCCGGGCCGCATCAACCTCAGGGAGCCCAGAGCTCAGTGTCTAGCCTCATCGCAACGCCTCCCCTTGGGAGCGCCGCGCGAGGGGGCTGGGCACGGGGGCTGCGCTTGGGTCACGCCCGGACGTACGCCACCCAGCCAGGCCCCTCGGGCCTGGTTCGTCGCGCGCCTCTCCCCGAGTGGAGCCAAGGTATGAAGGCCGTTTGTGCATCAAGGGGGACCCCTGAGCATCGCGACTCAGGGGCCTAACTGGTCCCGTAGCCCCTCACTCCTTAGTTCCGAAAGGCTAAGCTGGGTGAGGCACGCGCGGGGCCGGGCTCTGCAGACGTAGAACGGTGCCCCCACTCGCATCTCACCTAATCACATGCTATTTGCGTGTCAAGGGGGACTCCTGAGAATCGCGACTCAGGAGCCTAACTGGCTCCGTAGCCCCTCACTCCTTTGGTCCCGTCCTAGTTTCCGGTCGGGGCTAATGCTGGGTGAGGTACGCGCGGAGTCGGGCTCTGCATACGTAAAACGGAAGATCCACCTACATCACACCTCCCTACTTGTTGTTCATGCGCCAAGGGGGACTCCTGAGCATCGCGACTCAGGAGCCTAACTGGCTCCGTAGCCCCTCACTCCTTTGGTCCCATCTTGGTTTCCGGTCGGGGCTAATATTGGGTGAGGTACGCGCAGGGCCGGGCTCTGCCGGTGTAGAACACAAGCAAGTAGGGAAGGAAAGCATAAAATTCAAGGAACTTAAAAAGCAAATATTACAGTCTATACTGTTGTCTCAATACCAAACACAAGTTTAAACGCCTCCCCGAGGCATGATGCATGATGCAGGAATTAAAAGCAGGGCAGGAGCAGTAGCGGAGTGACTTGGCGGCGGTGGAGCAGCGCGGGTGGCCCCGCCTCACGGAGCAGCAGAACCGGAAGCATCCTGCTTCGACTTGGTACTGAAGGCCTGGAACTTCCCCAGCAGAGCCTCCGCACGACCCTTCACGGCCTCGGCAGCGGCAGCAGCACCCTCGCCGCTCACTGGCTCCAGCAGGCTGTCGAGGTCGGCGCTGGGGTCGCGAAGGTAGATGTGGGTGAAGACCCACGTCAGCGCAGCAGAAGACAAGACACGCGCCTCGGCCTCGGCCGTGGGGCCAAGGCCGAGGGTGACATCTTCAAGAGCACGAACCAGGAAGGGAAGCAGCTTGGCGGGGCCGTCCTCGGCGCTGGCCAACGGGCTCTCCAGGCCACTGGTGTAGAGCATCTTCAGCGAAGCACGAGCCTTCTTCTCCATGTCTGCGAAGGCCACGCGATCCTCGGCAAGAACCTTGGCCTTGCTGTCCAACTCGACCTTCGTCGCCTCCAGCTCCTTCCCCAGCGCACCTAGGTAGTCGCGGCGCTTCTTGAGCTTGGCCTCCCGGTCCTCGATGACCGCCTCGCGAGCCTTCATGCCTCCCTCTTGCTCCTGGCAAAGACGAACCTCCTTCGCGAGCTGGTCCCGCAGGCCTTGCAGCTCGTCCTCCAGCGCCTTGCAACGATTGCGGACTGCGACCACCTCCACCAGGGCTGCGTCCCGAGCAGCCTTCATATCAAGGATGGCCTACCTATCCTCGTCGCAGGCCGTCGAGGCTTGAACCAGCGCCGCCTAGATCGAGGCATAGGAGCGAATCCATCCTGAAGCTAGCTCCAAGCGCCCGGCCACCAGGCAAGGGTCGGCGCCAAGAAGATCCTGCCGCAACCTGTCTAGTCCAGCAACAGCGCGCTCCAGAACGGCCGGAGGAGTTGGAGAAACAACAGTCGTCAGAACGGAGGAAGAAGGCGGCGACGGCAAGACCACAACGTCCTGAGGTGGAGCCTGCTGCACCCTAGCGGCTGTGGTGGCGGCAGTGGGCAAAGGCACCACAAGAGTCACTTGGGCCACGGGGGCTGAGCTCGCCCCAGCCAGCTCGGCCTAGCCTCGCGAGGACGACCGGGTGGGAGAAGCCCGCGTGCCACGGTCACCCTCCTCTACAGGCGGAGGCGCTGCCGCGGATGGAGCCTCAGGAGCCCCCTTCGGCTTCTTCGCCGCGGGCGCCAGCCTATTCAAGAGATGCGAACGTCAAGCCTCGACAGTGGAACAAGAAATAAAGACAAGGGTCGGGCACTTACGGGTCAGCGCCGGTGAGCTCGGGCAGCCTCCGGCCAAACTTGAAGCCTGACAGCCGGCTGGAAAGGTCGACCTCGGAAGCAGAAGGCGCGTCTGCAGACTGCCTCGGGGCAGGGGCAGGCCCGCGGGAGATCAACCCGGTCCTGTCCTTCTTCGGGATCAGGGGCAAGCTCCCGCCGACCTGCTCGTCTCCATCCTCGTCATCATCGCTCGAAGAAAGGCGGAGACTGCGGGGCCTGCGCCGGGGGAGGGGAGCCCTCGACTCTCCATCGGTCGCCTCAGAGTCGGGCCCCTTTCCCCGCTCCTCTTCGTGCTCCTCCTTGCTGGAGTCGCCGGAGGGCACGTCCACCGGTCCCTCGGAAGCCGCCACGGGCACGAGCCCGTCCCCGTTAAAAACGGGCATGGACTTCATCACCTGCTCCCAGTCGTCGCGAAGGAACAAGGGCTTGGGAGCGCCCTCCAACCTTGCCACCTCGCCCCCGACCAGAGATTGGATGACATCGGCCAAATCTTCGTCGCTCAAGGCCGCGGGGCTCAGATGAGGCCTCCACATCGGAGGTGAGTACCGCCGGAGTGGAGCCAGCTAGTGCTCTAGGAACTCCTTCAGCAGCGATGCACCGGTCAACTTCGCCGCCGCCGTGCTGGCCGGCCTCAGGTCCGCGTCCATCTTCTCCAACACCAGTTTTGCGCGGGGGTCCGTGAGCTCCGCTCGGCCCCAGTCGCCGGAGCTCACGGGCGGCTCCGCGGGCAAGATCAGCCTAGGATGGACGCGCCCGGCATCTATCAAGACCCACTTGCTCCGGAAGCCCTCAATCCTCTTCCCGGGATTCGAGATGGCAATGGTGCCGCCGTACGCGACAAAGCCTGTGCACGCCGAAGGAGAACCGCGAGTGACCCGGAGGGAGAAGTAGTAGCGCAGCAAGGCCACTGAAGGCTGCACCCCTACGTGGGCCTCGCAGTAGTAAGAGAAGATCGCCAGAAGAAGAACGGAGTTGGGGTGGAGATGCAGAGCCTGCAAGTTGTAATGGCGGAGGACAGAGAAGAAGAACTCGGAGAAGGGAGGCACCAGGCCTGCAGTAATGGAGCTTACAAAGAGAGGATAAAAGGTGCTCCCTCGGCCCTCAGGGGTGGCGGAGCAGGCCTTGAACACCTTCATCCCGCTGATGCCCTGCGCCGCCGCCATCTGGCGCAGCTGGGCAAGGCCAGCCTTGGACACATTCGGCAAGTCCAGAGCAGGAGAGTACCAAGCTTCGACCGGAGGCTGGGGAGGCGCCATGGCTTCCTAGGTCACGCAGCCGGAGTAGATCTGGAAGTTTGGAGGAAGAAAGGGGAGGCGCAAGAAAGGGGATCTGAGCAGCAACCGGAGAAAGCAAAAGGCAAAGTCTGGGCAGATGCCGCTCCTTTATCGACCTGCGTGGTTGCTGAGGCACTGGTGTCTAATCAACCGCCACGCGGCACCCAAGGCCGCAGGCTGTTAGGGCCCGCGGCGCTTCGCCCTTGCCCTTTCGCCTCTCGGCACGGCCAAGTCCGGGCACGCCTTGGGCCCGGGGGCTACTATCGGCGTTCTGGGAACGGGGGTCCCCAGACTTGCCTGCCTACGGCCTGTGGCGCGGCTCAAAGGAGGCCCAGCATGGCCCATCTTCATCAACACAAGACTCAAGACCCTCGTGAGGGGCAAAGCCTCACGAGGCGGACGACACGGAGCTTCCTCAGGCACAGCCTTGTCAGGCTGGCTCGTGAGGAGGCGGAGAGATGAAGGCGGGGTACCTCGCGAGGTGCCCGTGACGCAAGCCATGACGACTCAGGGCGCCAGGCGGGTGCCAGTGCGCGCAGCGCCCTTCTTTCCTCTTTGGTGCAAAGGGGGCAAGTACAGCCGCGGAGTACCGAGGCATCAGGCAAAGGTTGTCATTTCGGTGCAACGAGACCAAGACCAGGAGGACTACGAGACGGAGGTCACCGTGGAGCCCAGGACGGCATCATCACCAGAGCTTTGCGCAGGCGAAGACTGCTTTTGTCAGGATAGTTGATACTTGTTGTCCCCCTTCAAATTAACTCCCTTCCCGCTCAATATTTGGGAAGAGGACCAGGGCCTCTATAAATAGGACCAGCCGCCCACATAGCAGGGGGTTCGGTCGGTGGGTTCGGTCATTCGGTTCGTTCCATCAGTAGGAAGCAGAGTAAGAGAGAGAGAGAGAGAGAGAGAGAGAGAGAGAGAGAGAGAGAGAGAGAGAAAGGTGGCTGAACTCCTCCTAGCAGTTCATCACCCCAGCCAAGAACAGACCCTCGCGAGGCTGTTCTTCCCTTTATTGTTCATAATCATCAGCCCCAGGAGGCAATCCACCAACCACACATTGGAGTAGGGTATTACACCACAACGGTGGCCCGAACCAGTATAAATCTTGTGTCCCTTGTGCAGTTCTTTTAGTAGTTTAGATCTTTGCGAGGCGGGGAGGTAGAAGGCGTAATCTCTGCGCGCACCCCAGTATTCGAACCTTAAGGGTCTGCCGGAACCCGAAATCCGACAGGCCTCCGGTTAATAGGTTAGTCCCAAAAATAATATAAAAGTGGATAATAAATCCCAATAATGTCCAAAACAGTAGATAATATAGCATGGAGCAATCAATAATTATAGATACGTTGGAGACGTATCAAATATCACCTTTTTGATGAACTGAACTGCCGTGGCCACATCACACTTACTGACTGGCTCTGCTTCTACCCATTTGGTAAACTTGTCAACTGCCACAAACAGGTGAGTCTTTTTGTCCTTGGATCTCTTAAAGGGTCCAACCATATCAAGCCCCCAAGTTGCAAACGGCCAAGTGATTGAGTCATTCTCAACTCCTGAGCCGGAACATGAGCGCGACGTGCAAATTTTTGACAGCCGTCACACCTTTTGACTAAATCCTCAGCATCAGCATGAGCTGTCAACCAATAGAAACCGTGATGAAAAGCCTTAGCTACCAAGGATTTTGAACCAGCGTGGTGACCACAATCTCCTTCATGGATTTCTCGCAAAATTTCACAAACCTCCTGAGGGGATACACAATGCTGAATTGCCCCTGTGACGCTGTAACGATGTAACTCCCCACTGATTATGGTCATTGACTTGGAACGCCGGATTATCTTCCAGGCCGAGGTTGCATCCTCCGGCAACTCGCCCCGGTTCATGTAAGCGAGGTACGGGATTGTCCAATCCGGTATAACATGCAAAGCTGCCACCAATTGAGCCTTCGGGTCAAGAACAACCAACTCCTATGTTGGTATCTTGACCGACGGATTATGCAGTACATCGAGGAAGACATTTGGTGGGACTAGTTTACGCTGAGAGCCAAGGCGGCTTAAAGCGTCCGTCGCTTCATTCTTTCGCCGGTCTATATGGTCAACTTGATAACCCTTGAAATGACTAGCCACTATGTCCACCTCTTGTCGATACGCAGCCATGAGTGGGTCCTTAGAATCCCAGGTGCCCGATACCTGTTGAGCCACCAGGTCCGAGTCACCGAAGCACTTAACCCGGCTTAAGTTCATCTCCTTGGCCATCTGAAGACCATGGAGTAGGGCCTCGTACTCAGCTGCATTGTTAGTACAAGGGAACATTAATCGGAGAACATAACAAAACTTGTCACCTCGCGGGGAAGTTAATATAACTCCAGCCCCCGAGCCCTCCAATTGCCTGGACCCATCAAAGTGAATAGTCCAATATGTGTTATCTGGCTTTTCCTCTGGTGCCTGCAACTCTGTCCAATAATTGATGAAGTCCACAAGTGCTTGATATTTGATTGCCGTGCAAGGTGTATACTTGAGCCCGTGAGGTCCAAGCTCAATAGCCCACTTCGCAATCTGGCCAGTTGCTTCTTTGTTTTGAATGGTATCTCCTAGAGGGGCTGAACTGACCACTATGATAGGATGACCCAGAAAATAATGTTTGAGCTTCCGGCTTGCCATAAACACCCCATACACCAGCTTCTGCCAATGTGGATACCTCTGCTTTGATTCGATAAGCACCTCACTGACATAATAAACCGGTCGTTGAACCGGATATTCCTTTCCAGCCTCCTTGCGTTCCACAACAATAGCCACACTACCAGCCCTGGCATTAGCAGCACATACATCAGTAAAGGCTCTTTATCGATCGGAGTTGCAAGCACAGGCGGTTCAGCTAACTGCCTCTTCAGATCCTCAAACGCTTTATCAGCCGCATCACTCCAGACAAAGTCATCCGTTTTCTTTAACATCTGGTATAAAGGGATAGCCATCTCCCCAAGACGACTGATAAACCGGCTCAAAGCCGCAATCCGGCCGGCTAAACATTGAACATCATTGATACATGCCGGTTTAGCCAAAGACACGGTTGCTGATTTTTTTCCGGATTAGCCTCAATGCCCCTATTTGATACCAGAAAGCCCAAGAGTTTGCCTGCCGGTACACCAAAGACACATTTGTCTAGATTGAGCATCATCTTGTAGACCCGGAAGTTGTCAAAGGTTTCTCTCAGGTCATCTATCAATGTTTCCTCCTTCCTGGACTTTATGACAATATCATCCACATATGCATGAACATTGCGCCCAATCTGTTTATGAAGACAATTCTGAACACAACATTGATAAGTCGCCTGGGCACTCTTGAGCCCAAAGGGCATGGAGACATAGCAGAAGGCTCCAAAGGGAGTTATAAAAGCTGTCTTCTCATGGTCCTTAACTGCCATTTTGATCTGATGATAACTAGAATAAGCATCCAAAAAACACAAGCGGTCACAACCCGTCGTAGCAACAATAATCTGATCAATACAAGGGAGGGCAAAGGGATCTGCTGTGCAAGACTTGTTCAAGTCTGTGTAGTCCACACACATACGCCAAGTGTCATTTTTCTTGAGAACCTGCACCGGATTAGCCAACCACTCCGGGTGAAAGATCTCCACGATAAACCCTGCGGCCAACAATCAAGCTACCTCTTCACCAATAGCCTTGCGCCTTTCTTCGTTGAAGCGGCAGAGAAACTGTCTGGCCAGTTTAAACTTAGGATCAATATTAAGTGTGTGCTCAGCAAGTTCCCTCGGTACACCTGGAATGTTAGAAGGCTTCCATGCAAAGATGTCCCGGTTCTCATGGATGAACTCGATGAGCGCGCTTTCCTATTTGGGATCCAGGTTGGCGCTGATGCTGAACTACTTGGATGAATCGCTAGGAACAAAATCAACCAACTTAGTGTCTGTGGCCGATTTAAACTTCAACGAGGGATCGTGCTCCGTAGTTGGCTTTTTCAAAGAAGACATGTCTGCCGGATCAACTTTGTCCTTATAAAACTTCAGCTCTTCCATGGCACAAACCGACTCAGCATAAGCCGCATCACCTTCCTCGCATTCCAAAGCAATCTTCCTGCTCCCATGTACTGTGATGGTCCCCTTATGACCTAGCATCTTAAGCTGCAGGTAAACATAACATGGCCGTGCCATGAACTTGGCATAAGCCGGTCGCCCAAACAGGGCGTGATATGGACTCTTGATTTTCACCACCTCAAAAGTCAATGTTTCTGACCTTGAATCATGATCATCTCCAAAGGCCACCTCTAGAGCTATCTTACCCACCGGATATGTAGACTTACCGGGCACCACACCATGAAAAACGGTCTTCGATGGTTTAAGATTCTTATCTGTCAACCCCATACGACGGAAGGTGTCATAGTAGAGAATATTGATGCTGCTTCCCCCATCCATGAGCACCTTGGTGAACTTGTACCCCCCAACTTGAGGTGCCACCACTAAGGCCAAATGACCCGGATTGTCAACCCGGGGTGGGTGATCCTCTCTACTCCATAAAATGGGTTGCTCAGACCAGCGCAAATACTGAGGCACAGCCAGTTCAACAGAGTTCACTGCCCTCTTGTGAAGCTTCTGATCACGCTTGCACAAGCTAGTGGTGGAGACATGATACTGCCCACTATTTAACTGTTTTGGATTGCTCTAATAACATGACTGTTGCTGCTACTGATTCCCCTGATGGTTATAACCTCCCTGGTTGCCCTAGTTCCCTTGATTTCTATGTCCGGTTTGATTGCCCGGAAATCCCGAACCGGAGCTGCCGCCTCCATAACCCAGCCCATGAAAACCACCTCCTGAACCGCCGGACGGGCCATTGTCATACGGAAACATATTGGAGTTCTTGAATTCTCGCACGATATAACAATCCTTCCAAAGATGTGATGTTGGCTTCTCCTTTGATCCATGCTTTGGACAAGGTTGATTTAACAGGAGCTCCAGATTGGGGCCTGAACCTCTGCCCCTCTGGGGCTGCTTGCCCCTACGACGCTGACCATTATCCTGAGCATTGGTGTTAGCCACAAAGTCCAAACTATTTTCGGCCTTGCGCTTACCATTATTCCCATAACCTGTCGGGTTATGCTGCTGTCCCTTGGTGTTGCCGTTCTTTTTTCCTTTCCCCGGTTTGTCCTCCTTTGAGTCGGGGTCTTTGGTATTATCTGAATCAACATATTTCACCAAAGCGGACATAAGCATTGACATATCATTGCAGTGACATTTGAGCCTTCCTAACTTCTATTTGAGCGGCAGAAACCGGCAATTGCCCTCCAATGTTAACACTGCGATATCTGCATTGATGCGATCCGACGAATGCAGAATAGCTGAGACCCGCTTCATCCAATGGGTTGTAGACTCCCCATCCTCTTGAACACAAGAGGCCAGGCCCACAATTGACATAGGTTGCTTACAAGTATCCTTAAAATTCTGGATAAACCGGTGCTTTTAATTCGGCCCATGATTGATAGAGTTAGCTGACAAGCTCTTTAACCAAGTACGAGTTGTCCCCTCCAACATCATGGTGAAGTATTTAGCACACACCACTTCATCCACATCTAACATCTCTATTGCCATCTCGTAGCTTTCAACCCATGCCTCTGGTTGCAAATCGGTGGTGTAATTGGGTACTTTACGAGGTCCCTTGAAATCCTTGGGCAGTCGTACATTACGTAAAGCTGGGGTGAGGCACGACACCCCTAAGGAACTGAATAACATACCTGGCTCCACTGAAGCGATAGGGTGAACCGGAGTAGGTTGACGAACTCCATGTATAGTTGCTAACTCGGCCTCTCGACGTGCACGACCATGATCCACTACATCCTATGCATTAGCACCTCCACCTGCCGGGTTGTGCCCTCGCGGCGAGTTACGGCGATGTGCACTACTTGACACGGCTAGTTCATCCTCAACATGCCTACTATAGCTCTGGCTCGGGCGGGGGGTGGAATGAATCCTCTCACGACTATGCGAATAAGCTTGCTGCTGGTTTAAAGCTGTTTGAAGGAGCTCTCTGGCCCGTCGTGCCTCAATCGCAACTGGTGACTCGCTGTCGGTTGGGAGGGCTGCCAATCGTGAAGCGGCGGCCACAATGTTGTACAATGGGTTGGAGTAATGCCCCGGGGGCATTGGAACATACTGCGGTACAATGTTGCTTTGATGAGGCGGGTCCATCGTTCGCGGCTGAACCGGGGCTCCTGTTCTCGGTGCTTCCGTCTGGTTTAACACTGGCTGGTTACTAGTTCCTGCTCCTGGCGTGTTGAAGAGATTCTTGCCTCATAACCCGGCAGGAGATGCGACCAGTATCTTCTTCTCATGACTTCCTCTGAGGCATTCTGATCCAGCCTAAGCCGGTAGGCCTGAGCTTCCAACTCGGCCCATTCTATAGCCATCCTAGCGTTCTCTGCTGCCAGGTCTGCTTTAGCCTGAGTTATCTGATCTTTCACCTTTGTGATCTCCGCATTGTGCTGGTCCCGGGCTGCTGCGTCCACCTCTGCGGCAATCAATGTTGCCAAAGCGTCAAACAAATCGGACAGAACTTGTGCCGGAGGCAGCGCAGAGCCCCCTGCTCCCGCCGGCGTTGCTATTGCTGAACCAGAGAGCATTGCCGCGGCGGTTGATGAGTGGGGTGCTGATTGTGTACCGTCCATGAAGATAGCGACCCGGTTTGGCAGATCGAGGGGGTCCGGAATAGTGTTGCCATCGGAACCTCTGCTAATCCGACTGTCCTGCAACAGATATAGCGATTCGGTCTCTCCAGTTGAAGACTCATCGTCAGAGCAGACAACGGTTTCTCCATGAGATGTCGGTCCATCCTCATATTCCGCTCCATGGATATTCACGATGTTGTATTACCGAGATGGCCTAGAGATATCTCCCTGTCATACGGAGTGACAAATTCCAGTCTCAGTCCATGCAACCCAACAAACACTTTCTGAGATACTTGTAGAGCACCTTTATGATAACCCAATTAGAAAGTGACATTTGATAACCCACAAAGTATTCTTCCGATATTTAGGACTGGCATGATTTCATGGTCTAAAGAACTGATACTTGACATGAAGAAAGCTATAGCAAATAAACTAGGTGACACGATCCTATGCTAAGCATACGGTTGGGTCTGTCCATCAAACCATTCTCCTAATGATGTGATCCCGTTTTCAAATAAAAACTCATGTCTATGGTTAGGAAACGTTAACCATCTTGGATCAACGAGCTAGTCTAGTAGATGCTCACTAGGGACGCGGTATTTTTTTTATGCATCTACACATGTATCTGAGTTTCCGATCAATACAATTGTAGCATGGATAATAGACATTTATCATGAACATGGAAATATGATAATAACATCGTTATTATTGCCTCTAGGGCATATTTCCAACAGTCTCTCACTTTGCACTAGAGTCAATAATCTAGTTTACATCCTAATGAATCTAACACCAGTAGAGTTTTGGTGCTGAACATCCTTTTCTCGTGGAAGAGGTTTAGTAAACGGGTCTGCAACATTCAGATCCATATGTACTTGCAAAGTTCTATGTCTCCCTCCTTGATGTAATCACGAATGGAGTTGATGCAACGTCTGATGTGCTTTGTTTCTAATGAAACCTTGGTTCCTTGGGAATGGCAATGGCACCAGTGTTGTCACAAAAGATAGTCATTGGATCCGATGCACTAGGTACCACTCCTAGATCGGACATGAACTCCTTCATCCAGACTCCTTCCTGTGCCACTTCTGAAGCAGCTATGTATTTCGCTTCACATGTAGATGCTGCTACCATGCTCTGCTTGGAGCTACTCCAACTGACCAATCCACCATTCAAAATAAACACGTATCCAGCTTGAGACTTCGAGTCATCTAGATCAGTGTCGAAGATTTCATTGACGTAACCCTTTACGACGATCTCTTCGTCACCTACATAAACAAGAAACATTTTCTTAGTCCTCTTGAGGTACTTCGGGATATATTTGACCGTTGTCCAGTGATCCACTCCTGGATCACGCTAGTATCGACCTGCCATACTTATGGTAAGTCACACATCAGGTCTGGTATACAATAACATGGCATACATTATAGAGCCAATGGTTGAGGCATAGGAGATGACTTTCATCCTTTTTATTTCTTTTGTCATGGTCGGGCTTTGAGTCTTACTCAACTTCATGCCTTGCAACACAAGCAAGAACCCCTTCTTCGACTGGTCCATTTTGACCTTCTTCAAAATCTTGTAAAGGTATGTGCTATGTGAAAGTCCTATCACGCGTCTTGATCTATCTCTATAGATCTTGATGCCCAATATGTACGCAGCCTCACCTAGGTCTTTCACTGAAAAACTCTTATTCAAATAAACATTTATGCTTTCCAGAAATTATATATCATTTCCAATCAATAATATGCCATCCACATACAGTATTAGAAAATTTACAGATCTCCCAGTCAATTTCTTGTAAATACAACCTTCTCCATAAGTTTGTATAAAACCAAAATCTTTGATCACCTCATTAAAGTGAACATTCAAACTCCGAGATGCTTGCACCAGGCCATAGATGGATTGTTGGAGCTTGCATACCTTATTAGCATCCTTAGGATCGACAAAACCTTCTGGTTGCAACATATACAACCCTTCCCTAAGGAGACCATTAAGGAACGCTGTTTTGGCGTCCATCCATACCAGATTTCATAATCAAAAAATGCAGCAAATGCTAACATAATCCTAATAGACTTCAGCATTGCTACGTGTGAGAAAGTCTCATCGTAGTCAACCCCTTGAATTTGTCGAAAACCCTTTGAGATAATTCAAGCTTTATAGATGGTGACATTAACATCAATGTCTTCTTCTCCTTATAGATCCATTTGTTCTCAATGGCCTTTCGGTCACCGGGTAAGTTTACCAAAGCCATTTGTCGGAATCCGGCCTCATCATTGCTTCTTCATAATTCGTAGGTTCACCATTTTGCAACAACATGACTTCCAAGACAGGATTACCATACCATTCAAGGGCGGTACGTGTCCTAGTCAACCTACGAAGTTCAATAGTATTTTGATTCAAAGTTCCGTGATCATCATCATTAGCTTCCTCTCTAGCTGGTGTAGGCATCAGGGGAACTTATTCGGCTGATGCGCTACTCTCCAATTCGAGAGAAGGTATGATTACCTCATCAAGCTCTACTTTCCTCCCACTCACTTCTTTCGAGAGAAATTCCTTCTCTAGAAATGATACATTCTTGGAAATAAAGATCTTGCCCTCGGATATGTGATAGAAGGTATATCCAATGGTCTCTTTAGGGTATTCTAGGAAGACGCACTTCTCTGCTTTGGGTTCGAGCTTATCAGGTTGAAGCCTCTTGACATAAGCGTCACATCCTCAAACTGTTGGGGAACGTAGCATGCAATTTAGAAAAATCCTACGATCACTCAAGATCTATCTAGGAGATGCATAGCAACGAGACGGGAAGAGTGTGTCCATGTACCCTCATAGACCGAAAGTGGGAGCGTTAGGTTAACGCGGTTGATGTAGTCGAACGTCTTCATGATCCAACCGATCATAGTACCGAACATATGGCACCTCCGTGTTCAACACACATTCAGCTCGATGACATCCCTCAAACTCTTGATCTAGCAGAGGGTCGGGGGAGAGTTCCGTCATCATCACGGCATGGTGAAGGTGATGGTGATGTGATCCATGCAGGGCTTCGCCTAAGCACTACGATGCTATGACCGGAGGAGTAAACTATGGAGGGGGCACCGCACACGGCTAAGAGAACAATTGATGTGTCCTTGGGGTGCCCCCCGCCCCTGTATATAAAGGAGGGGAGGAGGAGGCGGCCGACCTAGAGGGGGCGCGCCAAGGGGGGAGTCCTACTAGGACTCCTAGTCCTAGTAGGATTCGCCCCCTTTCTTTTCCTTCTCATGGAGGTGGAAAGGAGGAAGGAGAGGGAGTAGGAGAAGGAAAGGGGGTGGCGCCCCTTCCCTAAACCAATTCGGCGTCCTCCCTTTTGGGGGGGCGCACCAGCCCCTTGTGGGCTGGTTAGCCTCTCTCCTATGGCCCATATCTCCCCCCAGGGGTTCCGGTAACCCCTCCGGTACTCCGGTATGTACCCGATACACTCCAGAACCCTTCCGGTGTCCGAATACTACCTTACAATATATCAATATTTACCTCTCGACCATTTCGAGACTCCTCGTCATGTCCGCGATCTCATCCGGGACTCCGAACAAACTTCGGTCACCAAAACACATAACCCATAATACAAATCGTCATCGAACGTTAAGCGTGCAGACCCTACGGGTTTGAGAACTATATAGACATGACCGAGACACATATTCGGTCAATAACCAATGGCGAAACCTGGATGCTCATATTGGTTCCTACATATTCTACGAAGATCTTTATCGGTCAAACCGTAATGACAACATATGTTATTCCCTTTGTCATCGGTATGTTACTTGCCGGAGATTCGATCGTCGATATATTTTCATACCTAGTTCAATCTCGTTACTGACAAGTCTCTTTACTCATTCCGTAATGCGTCATCCCGCAACTCTCATTAGTCACATTGCTTGCAAGGCTTATTATGATGTGCATTACCGAGAGGGCCCAGAGATACCTCTCCGATACTCAGAGTGACAAATTATAATCTTGATCCATGCCAACCCAACAAACACCTTCGAAGATACCTATAGAGCATCTTTATAATCACCCAGTTACGTTGTGACGTTTGATAGCACACAAGGTCTTCCTCCGGTATCCGGGAGTTGCATAATCTCATAGTCAAAGGAATATGTATATGACATGAAGAAAACAATAGCAATACAACTTAACGATGATTATGCTAAGCTAATGGATGGGTCTTGTCCACCACATCATTCTCCTAATGATGTGATCATGTCTATAAAATGACAACTCATGTTTATGGTTAGGAAACCTAACCATGTTTGATTAACGAGCTAGTCTAGTAGAGACTTTCCTAGGGACACTGTGTATTATCTATGTATCCACACATGTATCAATTTTCCGGTTAATACAATTCTAGCATGAATAATAAACATTCATCATGATATAAGGAAATATAAAATAATAACTTTATTATTGCCTCTAGGGCACATTTCCTTCAGTCTCCCACTTGCACTAGAGTCAATAGTCTAGTTCACATCGCCATGTGATTTGACACCAATAGTTCACATATTTATGTGATTAACACCCATAGTTCACATCGCCATGTGACCAACACCCAAAGGGTTTACTAGAGTCAATAATCTAGTTCACATCACTATGTGATTAACACCCAAAGAGTACTAAGGGGTGATCATGTTTTGCTTGTGAGAGAAGTTTAGTGAACGGGTCTGCCATATTCAGATCCGTATGTATTTTGCAAATTTCTATGTCTACAATGCTCTGCACGGAGCTACTCTAGCTAATTACTCCCACTTTCAGTATGTATCCAGATTGAGACTCAGAGTCATCCGGATCAGTGTCAAAGCTTGCATCGACGTAACTCCTTACGACGAACTCTTTGTCACCTCCATAACCGAGAAACATTTCCTTAGTCCTCTTTAGGTACCTAAGAATAATATTGACTGCTGTCTAGTGATCTACTCCTGGACCACTATTGTACCCCCTTGCCAAACTCATGGCAAGGTACACAATAGGTCTGGTATACAGCATGGCATACTTTATAGAACCTATGGCCGAGGCATAGGGAATGACTTTCATTCTGTCTCTATCTTGTGCCGTGGTCGAGTTTTGAGTCTTACTCAACTTCGTACCTTACAACTCAGGCAAGAACTCCTTCTTTGACTGATCCATTTTGAACTCCTTCAAAAACTTATCAAGGTCTGTACTCATAGAAAGTCTTATCAAGCATCTTAATCTATCTCTATTGATCTTGATGCCCAATATGTGAGCAGCTTCACCGAGGTCTTTCTTTGAAAAACTACTTTCATACAGTCCTTTATGCTTTCCAAAAAATTCTACATCATTTCCGATCAACAATATGTCATTCACATATACTTATCAGAAAAGTTGTAGTGCTCCCACTCACTTTCTTATAAATACAGGCTTCACCACAAGTCTGTATAAAACTATATGCTTTGATCAACTCATCAAATACTATATTCCAACTTCGAGATGCTTGCACCAGTTCCATAGATGGATCGCTGGAGCTTGCACACTTTGTTAGCACCTTTAGCATCGACAAAACTTTTGGTTGCATCATATACAACTCTTCTTTAAGAAATCCATTAAGGAATGCAATTTTGATGTCCATTTTCTAGATTTCATAAAATGCAACAATTGCTAACATGATTTAGACAGACTTAAGCATCGCTACGAGTGAGAAAATCTCATCGTAGTCAACACCTTGAATTTGTCGAAAACATTTTGCGACAATTCGAGCTTTGTAGATAGTAACATTACCATCATCGTCTGTCTTCCTTGTGAAGATCAATTTATTCTCAATGGCTTGCCGATCATCGGGAAAGTCCACCAAAGTCCACACTTTGTTCTTATACATGGATCCTATCTCAGATTTCATGGCCTCAAGCTATTTTGTGGAATCTGGGCTCATCATCACTTCCTCATAGTTTGTAGGTTCATCATGGTCTAGTAACATGACTTCCAGAATAGGATTACCGTACCACTATGGTGTAGAACATGCTCTGGTTGACCTACGAGGTTTGGTAGTAACTTGACCTGAAGTTTCATGATCATTATTGTCGGTGTCAAAACCGGCGGATCTCGGGTAGGGGGTCCCGAACTGTGCATCTAAGGCAGATGGTAACAGGAGGCAGGGGACACGATGTTTTACCCAGGTTCGGGCCCTCTTGATAGAGGCAAAACCCTACGTCCTGCTTGATTATTCTTGATAATATGAGTAGTACAAGAGTTGATCTACCATGAGATCGGACAGGCTAAACCCTGGAAGCTAGCCTATGGTATGATTGTATGTTGTCCTACGGACTAAAACCCTCCGGTTTATATAGACACCGGAGGGGGCTAGGGTTACACAAGGTCGGTTACAAAGGAGGAGATATACATATCCGTATTGCCTAGCTTGCCTTCCATGCCAAGTAGAGTCCCATCCGGACACGGGACGAAGTCTTCTATCTTATGTCTTCATAGTCCAACAGTCCGGCCAAAGGATATAGTCCGGCGGTCCGGAGACCCCCTAATCCAGGACTCCCTCAGTAGCCCCTGAACCATGCTTCAATGACGACGAGTCCGGCGCGCAGTGTTGTCTTCGGCATTGCAAGGCGGGTTCCTCCTCCGAATACACCACAGAAGAGTTTGAATACAAGGATAGTGTCCGACCCTGCAAAATAAGTTCCACCTACCACCGTAGAGAGAATAATATTTCCACAAATCCAATCTGCTGACACGTTTTGGCAGCATGACATCATGCCATGGTCCGGTAATTATTCGAACCGTTTTTCTTTAACCAGCCCCGCACATAATGTGAGACGATTTCTTGACACGTATTGTCATCGTGTTCCCCTTATTACGGGATTCTCATCAATACGGACGTGGGTAACCCAACTGCGCCATCAATTACGGCGCTTGGGGGATAAGCGAGTTTTGCCAGGCTAGTGGGGGCGCATAGTCTAGTCCACCCTTATAAAGGGATAAGATCTCACCTTTTTGTACCCACGCCTTCTTCCTCCTTCCCATCCATTCTCGCGCACTCGAGCTCCAGTGCCCAAGTCCGCATCCTCCTCCTCAACTCTCTCCAAACATGTTCGGAGCGGGAGGCAAGTGGATGGCCTCCTCCGTCATGGAGGGGCACATCAAAAAGTTGCGTGGAGCCGGATACTTAGCCGCGGAGATCGCGCACCGGCTGCCAGCCGCGGGGCAGGTCGCCCCTACCCCGGAACCTCATGAGAGGGTGGTTTTCCTCCCCCACTTCGTCCACGGATTGGGGTTTCCCCTCCATCCATTCGTCTACGGCCTCATATTCTACTACGGGCTGGAGTTTCATGATCTGGCCCCGAATTTCATCCTCAACATCTCGGCGTTCATCGTCGTGTGCGAGGCTTTCCTCCGCATTCGGCCCCACTTCGGCCTCTGGCTGAAGATCTTCAATATCAAGCCGAAGGTTGTAGGCGGCCAACAAGCGGAATGCGGCGGAGCCATGGTGGGAAAAATGCCCAACGTTGCATGGCTCGAGGGCTCCTTCGTGGAGACCGTAAAGGGGTAGCAATCAGGGTGGTTCTACATCACCGAGCCGTGCGACACCAACTGGGTGGCGGCCCCCGAGTTTCGATCCGGAATCCCCACGCAGCTCATGTCCTGGAAGGAGAAGGGCATGTCCTGGGTTTCATCAGTGGAGCTGGACGGACTCCAGAAGTGTACCGGAACATGATAAGCAAGAAACATAAGCTTGTCAACATAGTCCAGGTCATGCTCTTCCGCCGGATCCTCCCGTGTCAACAACGGGATTTCAACTTATGGGAGTTCGACCCGGCCCGGCACCAGACTCTAAGCGAGCTCTTCGACACGACGCACAAAGACGTCTGGAGGGTGCTGTTCAAGGGCGCCGAGGTCCCTCCCTCTATCGCCGAGGACCACGGGCTAAGCGTGAAGCGCCCTGCGAGTCTGATAAGTTATGTACATCTGGTAGGATATTTATTTCCCATAGCTTAACCATGTGCGGGGTCTGAGCTCCCATGCCTTTAACAGGACTGGGTGGAGGCATCGGAGCAGATTGACTGTCCGGCCCCCCTACCCGAAGACACCGCGGACGCTCTCCTGACGGAGATGCGGACTCTGGCTCCTTATAAGGTGCCGGAGAAGACCAAGAAGAAGGCCAAGGGAACCCGAAAGAGTTCCCGGCACCGGGTGGTATCGGACTCATCGTCTGATAACTCCGCGACGCACTACTCCCATGAAGATGAGGAGGAAGATGAAGATGCTCCCCCTCCAGCCGGGAGAGACAAGAAAAGGAAGGCCGCCCCGACCGGGGAGGCCGAAGGGTCCAAGAAGGGAAGGACTCTTCTTTCGGACTGCTCCACCACCGTCGCCGAAGGCGAAGACGAGTGGCTGCTCAGGGCCAAGCCCCTGGCGAAGTCGTAAGTATTCGGATAACAGAGTAACTCATAGCATACCTTTGTCACACTGCTTCTCCTAACGCCGAATATGATTATGCAGACCGCCCCAAGCCCGTATCGACGTATCCTCGTCGGGTGGCTCCTTGGGTTCATCGGATATGGATAGCGATCCACTTCCGACCGCCTCCTCCCCTTGCCCTACGGACAATGCCGAGGTATTGTCTCAAGGGGCACCGAGCCGGGGGGAGACAGTCCCGAAGGTGCCTCAAGGTGACCTTCCGAACTCTAGGAGCAAAGGGAGCAAGGCTCCTGGGGGCTCCAAGTTCGGCTCTCAGCCAAACACCGCACCGGAACCTCCAGTGGTTCTGGACTCGGGCAGGCGGCCCCCTTCCACAAGGGGTAAGACGCCCGTGCCAGTGACCTCTGTCCATCCTGCTGGGAGCGCTTTGCGGCGCTTCCATCGACGAAGAGCACCGCACTATTATGAGTGCGGTGATCAAGAAGGTTTAGTCCGCCAAGAGTAGACTGACTGAAGCCTGTGCCAGCCTTCTAACAGGCTTTGAGGTAAGTATTTAAAATATAGTGAAAATATTACCGCATAGACAGTAGCCCCTGATGCTCTGTTTGGTGTTCACAAAGAAAATCCGAATAGAGGATCAAATAATATCTGCAGGAGTCTAATATAAGTATGTCTATATGCGTATGCAGGCTTCATTGCTGACCTCTGCCGCACTGAATGCGGAGGTCGCTGCACGGATGCAGGACCTAGAGGGGTCCGAGAAAGAGTTCGGCCTTGCCAAGAGGCAGCTTGAGGAGAACAAAGGTAAGTAATGCCTTGTCTATACACACACACACACACACAAAAGATGCGATTGCAAAATGACAGGATCATCATGAATTTGCCAGGGGCCATGACCGAAGTGGTGACCCTGAAGCAAGCACTGTCCGAGGCCAAAAACAAAGCGGCCCAGGAGCGCACCGAGCGGGAAAAGCAAGAGGCACGGGTGGGGGAGGTGAAGCAAGAGCTCCAAGCTCTCGTGACGAACCACGAGGCATTGGAGCTTGACTCGAAGACACAAGGGTCTGAGCTTGCCGCGGCCCTTGAGGTCGCAAAGAATGCCAAGGCTGAAGCCCAAAAGGCCCTCCAGGAGATTGAGGTGATGAGGAAGATAGCGGCGGGTAAGGCATTCAATATGCAAAGCAAGCATGTGAAAGTAAATTACTTGTTACTTACCCGAGTCCGGAGTTCTCTAGGAGCATTTGCAGATTTGCCCCGTAGCGTGTCGGATGCCGCAGAGTTTTACCAGGCCAAGGAGGGAAGCTCAACAGAGAAGCTATTCTGGTCTCAGTATACTGGGACCGAACACCTGATGCCTATGAGCGACCAGCTGAAGCAACTGGTCGAGCTGCACAAGGCGGCCGAACAGGCCATGAAGGGCTTCATAGTCCGGATGTGGCCTGGCGACGCCCTTCCCAACAGCTACTTCAGCCTGGTGAGGCGACTTGTGGGTGCTTGCCCACGGCTGGAAGTCATCAAGCGGTCCGTCTGCATCGAGGGTGCACGCCGGGCTTTTGCATGTGTGAAGGTGCACTGGGCCAAGATGGACGCCGGGAAACTAGTGAAGGAGGGGTCGTCGCCGGGCAAGGAGCATCTCCACCCCGAGATGTATTATGAGGGTGTCCTGAAGGGTGCCCATCTTGTAGCAGACGAGTGTGCGAAAGATGTAATATTTGAATGAACTTGCTCGTGTGATCCTGTGGTATGAAAACTTGTTCATATGCGCTATGCAACGCTTGTTTGAATTTAAAATATTACCTTCTGTTCGGCTGTTTATCAAATCTGAGAGACGGCTAGTCGTCGGCTTGTGCCCCCATGCCACGAGTGCTGGGGTGTTCGGGATGAACCTGAGCAGTCTTGTTCCCATTTTTGGGTCCTTCGAGGGAGGTGCTCAGCGCAACGAACAAGGCAATCAGACTATAATGCTTTATCACTCTTAATTAGCCATTGAATTCTATAATTTTAAATTTTGGCGAAGCCCCTAGTATTCGGAAGGCCAAATTTGGGGCGCTATACATGCCTTAAGCCGGACAAAGCCGACTCCTCGCTCTAAGCGGCATAAGTCTTTAGGGACTCGAAACCTCTCGAACAGCGACTAGTCTCTCGCCTTATCATGACAGTCAGTTTTAGCTTTCTCTACTGAGCTGCTTAGCCCAGCAGAACCGGGGCACAATCGCAGTAGTTCTCCCAGTGTTACCTAAGCCGATATAGCAGAACGTAAGGTACCAAAACATGGGAGCCGGGCAAACCCAACTATTGACCCAAGACATGATTCGGAGCTGATGCATATAATGCAATAAGTTCGTGGTGCCGCACTGTCTAAAGTGTTCGGACTTCTCACGCCGTATTATGGGGTATGCTTAAGCCCCTAGCGTATTGGCCGTACCAGAGTGCACGGGTGCTGGATGTCATGAATGAACATATGTATATATAAATAAAATAAGAATAAAGAATGTGATATTAGTCTAGTGCTATGCATTGTTTATTCAAAAAGGTGCGTTAAAGCAGAATGATACAAGTGGTGCGGTAAGCAAAAAGTAGGACTATTTGACATGTCCCCTCAAAGGGCAAGCTGAGGAATGGTATTTAGAGCGAGTATTTCACTCGTTGTCAGAGACCACCTGGGAGTTCCGTGGTGCGATGTAGCTTTCTGCCTCCTTGGTTGCTGCATCATGTGTTCGTCAATCATACTGCCGGACAGGGTTTCCAGAGATTAAGGTCCTGAAAGAGAGAAAAATAACAAAGCGGGAAGCCCCTAGTGCGGTTGAGCCGTGTCTTGGGGCGTGCCGTAGTCGTGCCCCCTCCCCACTTGTGCCCATGGTATTTTCAATGCGTAATTATGTACGCGTGGCACGGATTTCGCCGTTTGGCTGGTACTGGGGTGGGGCCGCATTACTATGCGAGCTCGGAACATGCCAGGCGGTCTTGCTGCCGATTACTCCGGGCGCGCTTGAAGGTGTCCGGGTTCTTAATCGCCGAACTAGTGGATTGCCTTAAGAGGCTGCTTTGCGCTTCTGCTGCGAGGGCTGCAGTGTGCTCCTCGTGCGGAGAGAGCGCTCTGTGTTTCCAGTAACTGTGATGACCCCCCGAGGTCCTGGCATCTTGAGCTTGAGGTATGCATAATGCTGTACCGCATTGAATCTCGCGAATGCGGTTCGCCCGAGCAGTGCATGATAGCCACTGCGGAACGGGACTATATCGAAGATTAACTCCTCGATTCGGAAGTTATCTGGGGATCCGAAGACCACTTCCAGTGTCACTGAGCCTGTGCAATGGGCCTCTACACCTGGTATGACGCCTTTGAAGGTCGTTTTTGTGGGTTTGATCCTTGAGGGGTCTATACCCATTTTGCGCACTGTGTCCTGATAAAGCAGGTTCAGGCTGCTGCCGCCAACCATAAGGACTCGAGTGAGGTGAAATCTGTCAATGATTGGGTCTAGGACCAGTGCGGCGAATACGCCATGATGGATACTAGTGGGGTGGTCCCTGCGATCGAAGGTGATCGGGCAAGAGGACCATGGGTTGAACTTTGGGGCGACTGGCTCCAACGCATATACGTCCCTTAGCGCATGTTTCCGTTCCCTCTTGGGGATGTGGGTTGCGTATATCATGTTCACTGTCCGCACTTGTGGGGGGAACCTATTCTGTCCTCTGGTGTTCGGTTGCCGGGGCTCCTCCTCGTCATCGCTATGCGACCCCTTATCTTTGATTTCGGCATTTAACTTGTCGGCCTGCTTGAACACCCAACAATCCCTGTTGGTGTGGTTGGCCGGCTTGTCGGTGGTGCCGTGTATTTGACACGAGCGACCGAGTATACGGTCCAAACTGGACGGGCCCGGAGTGCTTCTTTTAAATGGCCTTTTCCGCTGACCGGGTTTAGAGCCTTTGAATCCGGCATTGACTGTTGTATCCTCTGTATTGTCGCTATTAATTCGGCGCTTGTGTTTGTTGCGACGTGACCTGCCATTGCCATCCTTGGTATCCGAAGTACCATGGTTCTTTGATATGTTATTGCTGCGAGCCAGCCAGCTATCTTCTCCCGCACAAAAGCGGGTCATGAGTGTCGTGAGGGCTGCCATAGATTTCGGATTTTCCTGGCCAAGGTGCCGGGCGAGCCACTCGTCACAGATGTTATGCTTAAAAGCTGCTAGGGCCTCTGCATCCGGACAGTCGATGATTTGATTCTTCTTTGTTAGGAACCGTGTCCAGAATTGCCTAGCCGATTCCTCTGGCTGCTGAATTATGTGGCTCAAGTCATCGACATCTGGTGGTCGCACATAAGTGCCCTGGAAGTTGTCGAGGAATGCGGCTTCCAGATCTTCCCAACAGCCAATGGACTCTGCTGGCAAGCTGTTGAGCCAATGCTGAGCTGGTCCTTTAAGCTTGAGTGGGAGGTATTTGATGGCGTGCAGATCATCACCGCGGGCCATGTGGATGTGCAGGAGGAAATCCTCGATCCATACCGCAGGATCTGTTGTGCCGTCGTATGATTTGATATTTACGGGTTTGAAACCCTCTGGGATTTGGTGATCCATTACTTCGTCTGTGAAGCATAGGGGGTGTGCGACGCCTCTGTACTGGGCTATATCGCGACGCAGCTCAAATGAGTCTTGCCCGCTGTGTTCGGCCCGGCCGGATTTACTTTTACTGTATCCGGCGTGACGGTTATCGTCTCGCATAGTGGCACGCCCCCGTGATACGTAGATCGATCTTGCATGTTTTGCTTTGTCCTCCAATACGTCTCGCAGATCTAGCATGTTTCCCCGTGCCTTGTCATTTTTATTTGAGTGGCATCAGGGTGCGGGCTGAGTTTTTGGCTGAAACGCCTCTCTGTCGTGGCCATGAGGTGGCCGGTCAGCTGCATCATATGCTGGAGATGTAGGTTTGAGTGCTTCCTCCTCCAGTCGGGGTAGCAACCTACGTTTTGGGTAACTCTTGGAGGGGCGTTCGAGTTTATATTCCTCGGCCGCAAGGATTTCAGTCCATCTGTCAGCTAGCAAATCTTGATCATCTTGAAGCTGCTATTGCTTTTTCTGAAGGCTATTTGCCGTGGCTATAAGTCGGTGCTTGAAGCGCTCTTGTTCGACAGGATCCTCAGGCATGACGAATTCGTCATCATCGAGGCTTGCCTCGTCTTCGGAGGGAGGCATGTAATTATCATCCTCCGCCTCTCCATCTGGCGCTCTCTCTGGAGGCTGGCTTCTCCATCCTCTTGCCCTAAATCTTGCTGGAGGGGATTGTTGTCTTCGGCACTGTCCGGAGCGCTATTATCTTCTGTGCCGGGGTCACCGCTTTTGCTTTGGTGAGACTTAGAGCAGCGCCGCTGACGTCGGCGCTTGGGTTGCTTCTTGGAGGGGTCATCCTCCGCTGTCTCGTCGCCATTGCCTTCTTTGGGTGTGTCCACCATGTATATATCATATGATGAGGTGGTTGTCCAGTCCCGGTGGGCAGTGGTTCCTCTTCGCCTCCCGCATCGTCGTCCATACCGTCGATGTCTCCGGAGTCAAAGTCGAGCATGTCGGTTAAGTCGTCGACAATGTGTGACGCCCCAAGACCGGAGCTTCAGATGCCTTCGATGTTTCCGAGTGTTGTCGGGTGATTTGTTTTGGTTCGTTGCATCATGTGCATTGCATCATGTCATCTTGCAACGTGTTTTAAAACTCAACCAAATAAAATCGGATGGATCTTCGGTCCATTTAAATCGAGGGATATTCACATGGTGAAAATCTCTTTGTAACATCTCTCCCAATATGTATAGGGAGGTAAAAAATAAATATTCCATTCTTTAGGAATCGACCACAACACACTCACAATATAAATCCCTTGGGTTCTTTTGCTTCTAGTTTCACCTCCAAACCTTGGCAATAGTTCTTTCTCCATTTATCGAGGGTCCTCCAAAACCCTGAACATTTTTGTACACCCCTTTAGCCTAGCCCCCATTCAAACTCTTTTGGCTCAAGTCAAATAAGTTTGAATTTAAATTCTCCTAACTTGTCAGAACTATTTTTGTTGAGGTGGAAATATTCCATAAAGCCATACAAAAATGTTCCATAATTTTGTTCTTCTCCATGGCCTCTTCTCTTAATTATTTTTGGCCTATCTCTTTTGCTGAAAATAGAAATCAAGAGAGAGAGAGAGAGAGCCCTGCTGGCCGGCCCATCTGCAGCCCAGTCCGGCCCAAACCTCCCTTGGTCCAGGCCGGCCTAGCAAACCCCTAGAAGCCCAGCCGTACTCCTTCCCTCTAACCCTAGCGCCAGGGGAGACCTCCTATCGATCTCTCCCTCCCACTTCCCTCCAGCGCCGCAGCCTCCCTCTCCCTCGATCCCACTTTTCCCCTCGATCCCATCTCTCCCGTACGCCGTGCCACCTCTCATCTTGCTTCTCCTCGCACGAGCCCCGCTAGATCCCCTCGCGCACCTCTCATCTGCCCGATCCCGATCCCTTCGCCTCCTTACTCCTTGATCCGGCCCGCCGCCGGCGCCCTGCAGTCGTCGCCGTCTTGCCGTTGTGCTGCACCCCACCTCCATGGCCGCCGCGCCCTGCCTCGACGCCCGGATGCCACTTCGCCCCGCCGCGCGACCCTGCTGGTTGAGCTCGTCGACTCGCGATCGAGTCCTCCCCGCGCCACCACCTGAGGGGCCAACTTCGGCAGCCCCGGCGCCCGCACCATGCCGCCGTCAGGTCCCGAGTACCCCGGAAGCAGCGCCCGACCCCGCGCTCGTATCCTCGCCGGTGACCAGGCGCCACCAGCTACTCCGGCGTGCCCCTGCTCTTTTCTCCTTGCTACCGGCTTTGTCGTCACGTCAAGTTCCTAGAGCTGATGCTGCTCCCTGCATCGCCCTGCGCTCGCTCGCGCCTTTAGTCACCCGAGGTTCTTCTCCTGGCCACCGCTGTTTCGGTGAGCACCACCAGGTCGCAGGCATTTCTCTGCATGAGTGCTCCTGAACGAGGCCCTCAAATCCTACCCAGAGCCCAAGCGGGAAGACTCCATGGATGTGCATCTCACTTGTGCCATTTTGGATCGTCAAGAACGCTTCGGGATTCGCCAAGTTCTATCACGGCCGGAGACCTCGGACCTGTCAAGTACCCTTTGGATGTGCCAAGTTCCATGATGACCCAAGTACCGCGAGAATGTTTGTACCTCTACCGTCGCTGTGGATCCGACAAGTACCCCTACAACAAGTGTACCTCTACCTTCGTCTTCGGAATCGCTAAGAACGTCAAGCACCCCTTCGAGATGACGATACCAACAAGTTCAAATGACCCCAATTACCTCTTCGAAAATGAGATGTATACCGCTACCGTCGCAAGAATCGATACCGACAAGTCCGAAAATTCAAGTACCACTCCGAACCATGTACGACGACCGTCGCTGAAGACCCGTGTAATGCATACATCAAGTTCAATTACCGTCGCGTGAACTGCTACTTCCCATGACGACCCCGTGAACAACTACTTCCCCTTCGACACGTGTACCCCTACCGCCGAACCCGATCCATTCTGATAATGCACACTTCGAAGGTATAACCCCGAGACGACATCCGTGAACGAATGCTTGCGATGTATGAGATGCTCGTGTTTGCACCATGTCCAAAGTGTCACTTGTTTCCTTGTCGCCAACTCGTGGGACACCCGGAATCCGGGAACGCCCCACCATCTTTTGCACGCATCCGCACAGTTCCCCTTTGCATCGGCATCTCAATCAAGTACCGGAACCGGAACGTTTCCGTGGCACCGTTATTGTTATCGTTGCGGTGGCACCCCTTTTCGTTTCCGCCACGATGACAAAATGCTTCATAATGCTCTTACCAACTTTTAATAAAAATTGCATAAAACTTGTTCATGTCATCCGCATCATGATAACAACAATTAAAATGTTTAAATTGTTGTTGCAATAAATTACTAAGGCATATGGGGATTTACCGGATTCATTATTTGTTATATCCGGCCACATTTAAATTGTTTAGATACTATAGTTTTGTTATACTTCACCTCTTGCCATGTTAACCAACATTTAAATTTGTTGAGTACCTAATCGGGAGAGAACTAAATAATTAATGTGGTGTTCCGTCAATATGCAACTCGTTGTATATTGAGCTCCACTTAATTTGTAGGATTGTTTGTGCTCTTTGCCATGCCATGCCATGCCTCTTTAATCCGGACATGCATCCTACTTGGTTGTGCATCATGCCATGATTATGTGTTGGTTGTTTACTATGTTGTTTACTTCTTTCCGGTGTTACTTCTTCGGGTTGATTCCGATAACGTCGCATTTGTGAGGATTCGTTCAACTACGTCCGTTTGTCTTCTTCATGGACTCGTTCTTCTTCCTTTCGGGATCTCAGGCAAGATGACCATACCCTCAAAATCACTTCTATCTTTCCTTGCTAGTTGCTCGCTCTTTTTCTATGCCTATGCTGTGATACCTACCACTTGCTTTATCATGCCTCCCATATTGTTAAGCCAAGCCTCTAACCCACCTTGTCCTAGCAAACCATTGTTTGGCTATGTTACCGCTTTGCTCAGCCCCTCGTATAGCGTTGTTAGTTGCGGGTGAAGATTGGAGCTTGTTCCATGTTTGGAACATGGATATTTGTTGGGATATCACAATATCTCTTATTTAATTAATGCGTCTATATACTTGGTAAAGGATGGAAGGCTCGGCCTTATGCCTGGTGTTTTGTTCCACTCTTGCCGCCCTAGTTTCCGTCATATCGGTGTTATGTTCCCGGATTTTGCGTTCCTTACACGGTTGGGTTATAATGGGAACCCCTTGACAGTTCGCCTTGAATAAAACTCGTCCAGCAAGGCCCAACATTGTTTTTACCATTTTCCACCTAGCCTTTGCTTTCCCTTGGGTCGGCCAACCCAAGGGTCATCTTTATTTTAACCCCCGGGCCAGTGCTTCTCTAAGCGTTGGTCCAAACTGAGCGATGTCTGGAGCTACCTGGGGCAACTCTGGGCTGGCCTACCCGACGTCTGGCTCATCCGGTGTGCCTTGAGAATGAGATATGTGCAGCTCCTATCGGGATTTGTTGGCACATCTGGGTGGCTTTGCTGGTCTTGTTTTACCATTGTCGACATGTCTTGTAACCGGGATTCCGAGCCAGGTCGGGTCTTCCTGGGAGAAGGAATATCCTTCGTTGACCGTGAGAGCTTGTGATGGGCTAAGTTGGAACGCCCCTGCAGGGATTTGAACTTTCGAGAGTCGTGCACGTGGTTATGGGCAGATGGGAATTTGTTAATGTCTGGTTGTAGAAACCCTGTAGTTTAACTTAATTAAAATGCATCAATAGTGTGTGTAGCCGTGATGGTCTCTTTTCGGCGGAGTCTGGGAAGTGAACACGATGTTGGAGTTATGTTTGACGTAGGTTGTTCTAGGATCACTTCTTCATCATAGTTTCTCGACCGTGCTTTGCCTTCTCTTCTCGCTCTCATTTACGTATGTTAGTCACCAAATATGCTAGTCGCTTGCTGCAGCTCCACCTCATACCTTTTACCCTTCCTATAAGCTTAAATAGTCTTGATCGCGAGGGTATGAGATTGCTGAGTCCCCGTGACTCACAGATACTTCCAAAACCAGATTGCAGGTGCCGATGATATCGTGCAGGTGACGCAACTGAGCTCAAGGAGGAGCTCGATGAAGATCTTGTTCATTGTGTTGTTTCATTTCAGTTGATCAGTAGTGGAGCCCAGTTGGGACGATCGGGGATCTGTGTAGCTTTTGGGGTAGGCTTCTTTTATTTTGGTTCCGTAGTCGGACCTTGATTGTATCTGGATGATGTAATGCTTTATTCATGTATTGTGTGAAGTGGCGATTGTAAGCCAACTATGTATCTCTTTCCCTTATGTATTACATGGGTTGTGTGAAGATTACCTCACTTGTGACATTGCTTACAATGCGGTTATGCCTCTAAGTCGTGCTCCAACACGTGGGAGATATAGCCGCATCGTGGGCGTTACAAGTTGGTATCAGAGCCTTCCCTGACTTTAGGAGCCCCCTGCTTGATCGAATCATTGGCGCTGTTGAGTCTAGAAAAATGTTTTGAGTCATTTAGGATTATATATATCGGAGAGTAGGACTTATTTTTACTCCTCAGTCCCTTCATCGCACTGGTGAGGCATCCTGGCGTAGAGTTTTGACTCTTCTTTTCTCAAATTTCACTAAAAAAAATTTAGGATCACGCGGGTATCTTGTTATCGTTCCGATGGTTTTGTGACGAGAACATTGTTCTTGGTGCCTCCTAACATTTAGGGGTTGTGGCAGTGTCCCAGGGAATTGAGCTCCGAGGTGTTGTCGTCACAAGTTTATCGTTGCAATTCTGGAATACCTGAGTTTTCGCCGACATCGAAAATCTCTTTTATGCAGTTGTTGGTGAGATAACCTTGATGCCACCCAGTACTGGGGCGGGAGTTCGGGAGTATTGCCATAACTCCTATAACGGATGCTTTTTGAAGGTTGAGGTAAACGATTTCCGAAGGTTTCTTGGTTATGTGTTGAAGGATGGATACAGTTGGATGTAGGATTTGCTAGTTTTGGGTGAGATATTATGCTTCCCCTGTATGCCCAACACCTAATTGCATAACCGGAAAGTTTCGGGACTTTATAAGTGGGAATTCAAGTAGCTCTTAGGATATCTTTCCGACAGATGTATGATATGAAATTGGGGTTCGACATCTAGTGGTCCGCCTATTCACGGTTGGTTTTACAGTGGTCTCGTTGTGTCTTAAAGAGTCCTTGGCTATGCTGACTCGGGGACGCTTCGTATGTCATGTGCACCGCCTTGTACATGATGGTGCTGTACGATCGAGCCCGTGTAGGCCCCACCATGAAAACTTCGGACGAAATCTCTATCATATGTTTGTTCCGGCGTAACTCTCGATCTACTCCAGATGGCCAAGCGAGTTGGCCCGCAGTGCGAAGCCGCCGAACACAAAGATCTGTCCGGGGAGAAAGGTCTCACCCTGGACTGCATCGCTATCAATGATCGAAGGAGCCATCAAGCCTGACATCTACGACACAGAGGAACTCTCAATGAAAGCACCAATGTCGGTGTCAAAACCGGCGGATCTCGGGTAGGGGGTCCCGAACTGTGTGCCTAAGGCGGATGGTAACAGGAGGCAGGGGACATGATGTTTTACCTAGGTTCGGGCCCTCTTGATGGAGGTAAAACCCTACGTCCTGCTTGATTATTCTTGATAATATGAGTAGTACAAGAGTTGATCTACCACGAGATCGGAGAGGCTAAACCCTAGAAGCTAGCCTATGGTATGATTGTATGTTGTCCTACGGACTAAAACCCTCCGGTTTATATAGACACCGGAGGGGGCTAGGGTTGCACAAGGTCGGTTACAAAGGAGGAGATATACATATCTGTATTGCCTAGCTTGCCTTCCACGCCAAGTAGAGTCCCATCCGGACACGGGACGAAGTCTTCAATCTTATGTCTTCATAGTCCAACAGTCCAGCCAAAGGATATAGTCCGGCTGTCCGGAGACCGACTAATCCCGGACTCCCTCAATTATCATTAGCTTCCTCTCTTGTTGGTGTAGGCATCATGGAAATGATTTTCTGTGACGAGCAACTTTCCAATTCGAGAGAAGGTGCAATTACCTCATCAGGTTCTACTTTCCTCCCACTCACTTATTTCGAGAAACTCCTTCTCTAGAAAGGATCCATTCTCAGCAACAAAGATCTTGCCTTCGGATCTGTGATAGAAGGTGTACCTGATACGTCCATTTTGCATCATGCTTTTATATCGATATTTATTGCATTATGGGTTGTTATTACACATTATGTCACAATACTTATGCCTATTCTCTCTTATTTTACAAGGTTTACATAAAGAGGGAGAATGTCGGCAGCTGGGATTCTAGGCTGGAAAAGGAGCAAATATTAGAGACCTATTCTGCACAGCTCCAAAAGTCCTGAAACTTCACGGAAGTCAATTTAGAATATATAAAAAATACTGAGTGCAAGAAGTTCACCAGGGGGCCACACCCTGCCCACGAGGGTGGGGGCGCACCCTACCCCCCTGGGCGCGCCCTCTACCTCGTGGGGCCCCTGGTGGTCCTCCGATGACCATCTTCTGCTATATGAAGTCTTTCGATGAAAAAAAATCATAAGCCATCTTCTTGGACGAAACTCCGCCGCCACGAGGCAGAACCAATCTAGGGCTCTGGCGGAGCTGTTCTGCCGAGAAAACTTCCCTCCGGGACGGGGAAATCATCGCCATCATCATGACCAACGCTCCTCTCATCGGGAGAGGGTAATCTCCATCAACATCTTCACCAGCACCATCTCCTCTCAAAACCCTAGTTCATCTCTTGTATCCAATTCTTGTCTCCAAGTCCGGGATTGGTACCTGTGGGTTCCTAGTAGTGTTAATTACTCCTTGTAGTTGATGCTAGTTGGTTTACTTGGTGGAAGATCATATGTTCAGATCCTATATGCATATTAATACCCCTCTGATTATGAACATGAATATGCTTTGTGAGTAGTTACATTTGTTCCTGAGGACATGGGAGAAGTCTTGCTATTAGTAGTTATATTTTGATGAGATGTATGTTGTCATCCCTCTAGTGGTGTCATGTGAACGTCGACTACATGACACTTCACCATTGTTTGGGCCTAGAGGGAGGCATTGGGAAGTAATAAGTAGATGATGGGTTGCTAGAGTGACAGAAGCTTAAACCCTAGTTTATGTGTTGCTTCGTAAGGGGCTGATTTGGATCCATATGTTTCATGCTATGGTTAGGTTTACCTTAATACTTTCGTTGTAGTTGCGGATGCTTGCAATAGAGGTTAATCATAAGTGGGATGCTTGTCCAAGTAAGGACAGTACCCAAGCATCGGTCCACCCACGTACCAAATTATCAAAGTACCGAACGTGAATCATATGAACGTGATGAAAACTAGCTTGAGGATATTCCCATGTGTCCTCAGGAGCGCTTTTATCTATATAAGAGTTTGCCCAGGCTTGTCCTTTGCTGCAAAAAGGATTGGGCCACCCTGCTGCATTTTATTTACTTTTGTTACTTGTTGCTCGTGACAAATTATCCTATCACAAAACTATCTGTTACCACTTATTTCAGTACTTATTTCATCAGATGTTTTATCCTATGCATCTTGTTCATCGTGATCGCAATTATATATATAATTTTTGGCCTCGCAAAGGAGAAAGTGTCGCTCAAGATTGGGGGAGGCTTAAATCAATGTTATATTCATGCCCCAATCATGAGCTCTCAAGAGAAATGATTATTGAAAATTTATATGCTCGGCTTTCTGATAACAATCGCACCATGCTCGATACTTCTTGTGCTGGCTCTTTTATGATGAAGACTATTGAATTCAAATGGGATTTATTGGAAAGAATTAAACGCAACTCTGAATATTGGGACCTCGACGAAGGTAAGGAGTCAGGTATGACACCTAAGTTTGATTGTGTTAAATCTTTTATGGATACCGATGTTTTCCGTAAATTTAGCACTAAATATGGACTTGACTCTGAGATAGTAGCTTCTTTCTGTGAATCTTTTGCTACTTATGTTGATCTCCCCAAGGAGAAGTGGTTTAAATATCATCCTCCCATAGAAGTAAAAGTAGCTGCACCTATTAAAGTTGAAGAAAAGATTATCACTTATAATGATCTTGTTGTTCCTACTTCTTATGTTGAGAAACCACCCTTCCCTGTTAGGATAAAGGATCATGCTAAAGCTTCAAGTATGGTTCGTAAAAGCAATATTAGAACACATACACCTCCTGAGCAAGTTAAAGTTAAACCTAATATTGCCATTGTTAAAGATCTCTTGTCTGATAATATTGATGGGCATGTTATTTATTTCTGTGATGAAACTGCTAGAATTGCTAAACCTTGTGCTAAAGATAAACCTAGACCTGTGGTAGGCATGCCTGTTATTTCTGTTAAAATAGGAGATCATTGTTATCATGGCTTATGTGATATGGGTGCCAGTGCTAGTGCAATACCTATTGGCCTATATAGAGAAATTATGCATGATATTGCACCTGTTGAGTTAGAATATATTGATGTCACAATTAAACTTGCCAATAGAGATACTATTTCACCAATGGGAATTGTTAGAGATGTTGAAGTCTTGTGTGGGAAAAAGTAAATATCCTGCTGATTTTCTTGTTCTTGGTTCCCCACAAGATAGCTTTTGTCCCATTATATTTGGTAGACCCTTCTTAAAACTGTTAATGCTAAGATAGATTGCAAAAAGGATGTTGTTACTATCGGTTTAGATAATATGTCTCATGAATTTACTTTCTCTAAATTTAGTAGACAACACCATGAAGAAGAATTACCTAGTAAAGATGAAATTATTGGTCTTGCTTCTATTGTCGTACCTCCTAGTGATCCTTTAGAACAATATTTGCTAGACCATGAAAATGACATGTTTATGAATGAAAGAAGGGAAATAGATGAAGTATTCTTTAAACAGGAACCTATTCTGAAACACAATTTGCCTGTTGAAATCCTAGGGGATCCTCCTCCACCCAAGGGTGATCCCGTGTTTGAGCTTAAACCGTTGCCTGATACTCTTAAATATGCTTATCTTGATGAGAAAAAGATATATCATGTTATTATTAGTGCTAACCTTTCAGAGCAGGAGGAAGAGAGATTATTGAAAACTTTGAAGAAGCATCGTGCTGCTATTGGGTATACTCTTGATGATCTTAAGGGGCATTAGTCCCACTCCATGTCAACATAAAACAAATTTGGAAGAAGATGCTAAACCAGTTCGTGATCATCAACGGCGTCTGAATCCTAAAATGAAAGAAGTGGTAAGAAAGGAAATACTAAAGCTCCTTGAGGCAGGTATAATCTATCTCGTTGCTGATAGTCAGTGGGTAAGTCCTGTCCATTGTGTCCCTAAGAAGGGAGGTATTACCGTCGTTCCTAATGATAAAGATGAATTGATTCCTCAAAGAATTATTACAGGTTATAGGATGGTAATTGATTTCCGCAAATTAAATAAAGCTACTAAAAAAGATCATTACCCCTTACCTTTTATCGATCAAATGCTAGAAAGATTATCCAAACTTACACATTTTTGCTTTCTAGATGGTTATTCTGGTTTCTCTCAAATACATGTGTTAGCCAAGGATCAATCAAAGACTACTTTTACTTGTCCTTTTGGTACTTTTGCTTATAGACGTATGCCTTTTGGTTTATGTAATGCACCTGCTACCTTTCAAAGATGCATGATGGTTATATTCTCTGACTTTTGTGAAAATATTTGTGAGGTTTTCATGGACGATTTCTCCGTCTATGGATCTTCTTTTGATGATTGCTTGAGCAACCTTGATCGAGTTTTGCAGAGATGTGAAGAAACTAATCTTGTCTTGAATTGGGAAAAGTGCCACTTTATGGTTAATGAAGGTATTGTCTTGGGGCAAAAAGTTTCTGAAAGAGGTATTGAAGTTGATAAAGCCAAGGTTGATGATATTGAAAAGATGCCATTCCCAAGGACATCAAAGGTATAAGAAGTTTCCTTGGTCACGCCGGTTTTTATAGAAGGTTCATTAAGGACTTCTCAAAAATTTCTCGGCCTCTGACTAATTTATTACAAAAAGATATACCATTTGTCTTTCATGATGATTGTGTAGAAGCATTTGAAATACTTACGAAAGCATTGATCTTTGCACCTATTGTTCAGCCACCTGATTGGAATTTACCCTTTGAAATTATGTGTGATGCTAGTGATTATGCTGTAGGTTCTGTTCTAGGGCAAGGAGTTGACAAGAAATTGAATGTTATTCAATATGCTAGTAAAACTCTAGACAATGCTCAAAGAAATTATGCTACTACTGAAAAAGAATTCTTAGTAGTTGTATTTGCTTGTGATAAGTTCAGACCTTATATTGTTGATTCTAAAGTAACTATTCACACTGATCATGCTGTTATTAAATATCTTATGGAAAAGAAAGATGCTAAAGCTAGACTTATTAGATGGGTTCCCTTGCTGCAAGAATTTGACTTACATATTGTTGATAAAAAGGGAGCTGAGAACCCCGTTGCAGACAACTTGTCTAGGTTAGAAAATGTGCTTGATGACCCACTACCTATTGATGATAGCTTTCCTGATGAGCAATTAAATGTCATAAATGCTTCTCATATTGCTCCATGGTATGCTGATTATGCTAATTATATTGTTGCTAAATTTATACCACCTAGTTTCACATACCAGCGAAAGAAATAGTTCTTCTATGATTTGAGACATTACTTTTGGGATGACCCACATCTTTATACAGAAGGAGTAGATGGTGTTATTAGACGTTGTGTAACTGAGCATGAACAGGAACATATCCTACGCAAGTGTCACTCTGAAGCTTGTGGAGGACACCTTACTGGAGATAGAACTGCACATAAGGTATTGCAATCTGGTTTTTATTGGCCTACTCTCTTCAAAGATGCCCGTAAGTTTGTCTTATCTTGTGATGAATGTCAAAGAATTGGTAATATTAGTAGACGTCAAGAAATTCCTATGAACTATTCACTCGTTATTGAACCATTTGATGTTTGGGGCTTTGATTATATGAGACATTTTCCTTCCTCTAATGGTTATACACATATTTTAGTTGTTGTTGATTACGTTACTAAGTGGGTAGAAGCTATTCCAACTAGTAGTGCTCATCATAACACTTCTATTAAAATGCTTAAATAAGTTATTTTTCCAAGATTTGGAGTCCCTAGATATTTAATGACTGATGGTGGTTCACATTTTATTCATGGTGCTTTCCGTAAAATGCTTGCTAAATATGATGTTAATCATAGAATTGCATCTCCTTATCACCCTCAGTCTAGTGGTAAAGTAGAATTAAGTAATAGAGAGCTCAAATTAATTTTGCAAAAGACTGTCAATAGGTCTAGAAAGAATTGGTCCAAGAAACTTGATGATGCATTATGGGCCTATAGAACTGCATATAAAAATCCTATGGGTGTGTCTCCGTATAAAATGGTTTATGGAAAAGCATGTCACTTACCTCTCGAACTAGAACACAAGGCATATTGGGCTATTAAAGAGCTCAATTATGATTTCAAACTTGCCGGTGAGAAGAGGTTATTTGATATTAGCTCACTCGATGAATGGAGAACCCAAGCCTACGAAAATGCCAAGTTGTTTAAAGAAAAAGTTAAAAGATGGCATGACAAAAGAATACAAAAGCGTGAGTTTAATGTAGGTGATTATGTATTGCTATACAACTCTCGTTTAAGATTTTCTGTAGGAAAACTTCTTTCCAAATGGGAAGGTCCTTACGTTATCGAGGAGGACTATCGTTCTAGTGCCATAAAAATCAACAACTTCGAAGGCACAAATCTGAAGGTGGTGAACAGTCAAAGAATCAAACATTATATCTCAGGTAATCCCATAAATGTGGAAACCAATGTTATTGAAACCGTAACCCCGGAGGAATACATAAGGGACACTTTTCGGAATGTTTCAGACTCCGAAAAGGAATAGGTATGTGGTACAGTAAGTAAACCGACTCCAATACAGTTTTTAAGGCAATATTTCTCTGTTTTGGAATATTTAGAAAAATAGAAAAATAAGTAGCAGTTCGGGAAGGACACGAGGCCTCCATGAGGGTGGAGGGCGTGCCCTACCCCCCTGGGCGTGCCCCCTACCTCGTGGGCACCTCGTGCGCTCTCCGGACTCCGTTTTCTTACACGACACATATTTTGGTCGGTAAAAATTCATTATATAATCTCCTGGAGGTTTTAACCTCCATAGAATGCAAATATCTCTTGTCTTTGTTTCGAGCTATTCTCTGTCAAGGTTGTCAAGGCCAGGCACTATGTCGTCTCCCTCCTCCTCCAACCATGAGGGCAACGATGCTTGGCTAATGAAGATAGAGCTGAAGAGAGAAGAACCCATGGAGATCAACAAGGAGGAAGGGATCAAGAAGGCCATGGAGGACCAAGTTTCGGCAACAGAAGACATCCTTCAACTTGATCACAATCTTCTGACCCCAACTGAGATCGAAGCTTTCAAGATGATTGAGTTAGCTCATATACAAAATAAGTATCTCACGCGTGAAAATATTTTGTTGAAGGAGCATATCATCGCACTCAAAGGCATTATCCGCAAGTTAGAAGACCTCCTACGCTCGATGTGTGACTATCCATCATCAACAACTCCACCTTCTTCACCAACAAAGAAGAACTGAGCATCAAGTATGGGCACTCCCCTTGGCAACTGCCAAGCTTGGGGGAGTGCCCCGGTATTTTCACCATGACTTTTATCT
Organism: Triticum monococcum; assembly: GCA_034509565.1. Taxonomy (NCBI): domain Eukaryota; kingdom Viridiplantae; phylum Streptophyta; class Magnoliopsida; order Poales; family Poaceae; genus Triticum; species Triticum monococcum. The sequence goes on from CM067847.1 coordinate 580,894,259, forward strand.
TTACCGTTTTTCTTAGTTCGATCCTTTTGGTAATATCTTGATCTAGTAGCATAAAGTTTTCAGTATGATCTAGTTGTGAGTTTTGCTTTATGATCTTTCTATGTAATCGAGTCTGTGATCTATATAATAAAGATTAGTGTTGAGTTAAGGGCTTGATTATTTTGCCATGATCTTGAGTCAATAAAAGAAAATAGAAAGAATAAAAAGAATAAAAGAGATCATATGGATCTCATGGAGAGTAATGATCTCACATAGAAAAATTATGATGAATAAAAGTTCTTGAGAGTTGACAAACATAGTTTTGGTCATCGTTGCAATTAACAGGAAATAATAAAGAAAGAGAGGTCTTCACATATAAATATACTATCTTGGACATCTTTTATGATTGTGAGCACTCATTAAAATATGACATGCTAAAGATTTGACGTTGGATAAGAAAGAAACGTAATGGGTTATGTTTTCTTACATCTGAGATAAATTATATTGTCATGGATCATCCAACATGGTTGAGCTTGCCTTTCCCTCTCATGCTAGCCAAATTCATCGCACCAAGTAGAGATACTACGTGTGCTTCCAAATACCCTTAAACTAGTTTTGCCATGAGAGTCCACCATACCTACCTATGGATTGAGTAAGATCCTCCAAGTAAGTTGTCATCGGTGCAAGCAATAAAAATTGCTCTCTAAATATGTATGACTTATTAGTGTGGGAGAAAATAAACTTTATACGATCGTGTGATATGGAAGAAATAAAAGCGACAGATTGCATAATAAAGGTCCATATCACAAGTGGCAATATAAAGTGACGTTCTTTCGCATTAAGATTTTGTGCATCCAACCATAAAAGCGCATGCCAACCTCTGCTTCCCTCTGCGAAGGGCCTATCTTTTACTTTTATCTCCTACCTTGCATAAGATTCATGGTGATCTTCACCCTTCCTTTTTACAGTTTATCCTTTGGCAAGCACAATATGTTGGAAAGATCCTGGTATATATGGCTAATTGGATGTGAGTTTTCATGAACTATTATTGTTGACATTACCCTTGAGGTAAAACATTGGGAGGCAAAACTATAATCCCCTATCTTTCTCTGTGTCTGATTAAAACTCCATACCCATAAGTATTGCATGAGTGTTAGCAATTGTGAAAGACTATATGATAGTTGAGTATGTGGACTTGCTGAAAAGCTCTTATATATTGACTATTTCCTATGTTATGATAAATTGCAATTGCTCCGATGACTGGGATTATAGTTTGATAGTTTTCAATGAAGTTTATGACTCATACTTGAAATTGTGATTGAATTATTACTCTAGCATAAGAAATCATATGACAAGAATTATATAAGTTGTTGTTCTAAGAATGATCATGATGCCCTCATGTCCGTATTTTATTTTTATCGACACCTCTATCTCTAAACATGTGGACATATTTTTTGATTTCGGCTTTCGCTTGAGGACAAGCGAGGTCTAAGCTTGGGGGAGTTGATACGTCCATTTTGCATCATGTTTTTATATCGATATTTATTGCATTATGGGCTGTTATTACACATTATGTCACAATACTTATGCCTATTCTCTCTTATTTTACAAGGTTTACATAAAGAGGGAGAATGCCGGCAGCTGGGATTCTGGGCTGGAAAATGAGCAAATATTAGAGACCTATTCTGCACAGCTCCAAAAGTCCTGAAACTTCACGGAAGTCAATTTCAGAATATATAAAAAATACTGAGCGCAAGAAGTTCACCAGGGGGCCACACCCTGCCCACGAGGGTGGGGGCGCCCTACCCCCTGGGCGCGCCCCCTACCTCGTGGGCCCCCTGGTGGCCCTCCGATGACCATCTTCTGCTATATGAAGTCTTTCGACGAGAAAAAAATCATAAGACATCTTCTCGGACGAAACTCTGCCGCCACGAGGCGGAACCTTGGCAGAACCAATCTAGGGCTCTAGCGGAGCAATTCTGCCGGGGAAACTTCCCTCCAGGAGGGGGAAATCATCGCCATCGTCATCACCAATGCTCCTCTCATTGGTAGAGGGCAATCTCCATCAACATCTTCACCAGCACCATCTCCTCTCAAAACCCTAGTTCATCTCTTGTATCCAATTCTTGTCTACAAGTCCGGGATTAGTACCTGTGGGTTGCTAGTAGTGTTAATTACTCCTTGTAGTTGATGCTAGTTGGTTTATTTGGTGGAAGATCATATGTTCAGATCCTATATGCATATTAAAACCCCTCTGATTATGAACATGAATATGCTTCGTGAGTAGTTACGTTTGTTCCTGAGGACATGGGAGAAGTCTTGCTATTAGTAGTCATGTGAATTTGGTATTCGTTCGATATTTTGATGAGATGTATGTTGTCATCCCTCTAGTGGTGTCATGTGAACATCGACTACATGACACTTCACCATTGTTTGGTCCTAGAGGGAGGCATTGGGAAGTAATAAGTAGATGATGGGTTGCTAGAGTGACAAAAGCTTAAACCCTAGTTTATGCGTTGCTTCGTAAGGGGCTGATTTGGATCCATGTGTTCCATGTTATGGTTAGGTTTACCTTAATACTTTTGTTGTAGTTGCGGATGCTTGCAATAGAGGTCAATCATAAGTGGGATGCTTGTCCAAGTAAGGACAGTACCCAAGCACCGGTCCACCCACATACCAAATTATCAAAGTACCGAACACGAATCATATGAACGTGATGAAAACTAGCTTGACGATATTCCCATGTGTCCTTGGGAGCGCTTTTCTCCACATAAGAGTTTGCCCAGGCTTGTCCTTTGCTACAAAAAGGATTGGGCCACCTTGCTGCACTTTATTTACTTTTGTAACTTGTTGCTCGTTACAAATTATCCTATCACAAAACTATCTGTTACCACTTATTTCAGTACTTGCAGAGAATACCTTGCTGGAAACCGCTTATCATTTCCTTCTGCTCCTCGTTGGGTTCGACACTCTTACTTATCGAAAGGACTACGATAGAACCCCTATACTTGTGGGTCATCAGTACCCAATAGTTTCTTTTGGGTATCCTATGAATATGCACTTATCCGATTTGGGTTCAAGCTTATCAGGCTGAAGCTTTTTCACATAAGCATCGCAACCCCAAACTTTAAGAAATGACGGCTTAGGTTTCTTGCCAAACCATAGTTTATACGGTGTCATCTCAACAGATTTAGATGGTGCCGTATTTAACGTGAATGCAGCTATCTCTAATGCATAACCCCAAAACAATAGTGGTAAATCGGTAAGAGATATCATAGGTTGCACCATATCTAATAAAGTACGGTTACGATGTTCGGACACATCATTACGCTGTGGTGTTCCAGGTGGCGTGAGTTGTGAAACTATTCCACATTATTTTAAATGAAGGCCAAACTTGTAACTCAAATATTCGCCTCCGCGATCAGATCATAGAAACTTTATTTTCTTGTTACGATGATTCTCAACTTCACTCTGAAATTTCTTTGAACTTTTCAAATGTTTCAGACTTGTGTTTCATTAAGTAGATATACCCATATCTACTTAAATCATCTGTGAAAGTCAGAAAATAATGATACCCGCCGTGAGCCACAACACCCATCGGACCGCATAAATTAGTATGTATTATTTCCAATAAGTCAGTGGCTCGCTCCATTGTTCCGAAGAATAGAGTCTAAGTCGTCTTGCCCATGAGGCATGGTTCACAAGCATCAAGTGATTCCAAAAGCCCATCAGCATGGAGTTTTTTCATGCGCTATACACCAATATGACCTAAACGGCAGTGCCACAAATAAGTTGCACTATCATTATTAACTTTGCATCTTTTGACTTCAATATTATGAATATGTGTATCACTACGATCGGGATTCAATAAAAACAGACCACTCATCAAGGGTGCATGACCATAAAAGATATTACTCATATAAATAGAACAACCATTATTCTCTAATTTAAATGAACAACCGTCTCGCATCAAACAAGATTCAGATATAATGTTCATGCTTAACGCCGGCACCAAATAACAATTATTCAGGTCTAAAACTAATCCCGAAGGTAGATGTAGAGGTAGCGTGCCGACGATGATCACATCGACCTTGGAACCATTTCTGACGCGCATCGCCACGTCGTCCTTAGCCAATCTTCATTTAATCCGTAACCCCTATTTTGAGTTGCAAATATGAGCAACAGAACCAGTATCAAATACCCAGGCGCTCCTACGAGCATTAGTAAGGCACACATCAATAACATGTATATCAAATATACCTTTCACTTTGCCATCCTTCTTATCCGCCAAATACTTGGGGCAGTTCTGCTTCTAGTGACCAGTCCCTTTGCAGTGGAAGCACTCAGTCTCAGGCTTAAGTCCAGACTTGGGCTTCTTCCCGGGAGCAGCAACTTGCTTGCTATTCTTCTTGAAGTTCCCCTTCTTCCCTTTGCCCTTTTTTTAAACTAGTGGTCTTGTTAACCATCAACACTTGATGCTCCTTCTTGATTTCTACCTCCGTAGCCTTTAGCATCGTGAAGATCTCGGGAATTGTTTTCTCCATCCCTTGCATGTTATAGTTCATCACGAAGCCTTTATATCTTGGTGGCAGTGATTGAAGAACTCTATCAATGACACTATCATCAGGAAGATTAACTCCCAGTTGAGTCAAGTGGTTATGGTACCTAGACCTTCTGACTACGTGTTCACTGACAAAACTATCCTCCTCCATCTTGCATCTATAGAACTTGTTGGAGACTTCATATCTCTCAACTCGGGCATTTGCTTGAAATATTAACTTCAATTCTTGGAACATCTCATATGCTCCATGACGTTCAAAATGTCTTTGAAGTCCCGACTCTAAGCCGTAAAGCATGGCACACTGAACTATTGAATAGTCATCAGCTTTTGTCTGCCAGACGTTCATAACGTTCGGAGTTGCTCCTACAGCGGGTCTTGCACCTAGCGGTGCTTCCAGGACGTAATTCTTATGTGCATCAATGAGGATAATCCTCAAGTTACGGACCCAGTCCGTGTAGTTGCTACCATCATATTTGAACTTAGCTTTCTCTAGGAACGCATTAAAATTCAAGGGAACGGTAGCACATGCCATTGATCTACAACAACATAGATCTGCAAAAACTATCAGGACTAAGTTCATGATAAATTAAAGTTCAATTAATCATATTACTTATGAACTCCCACTTAGATAGACATCCCTCTAGTCATCTAAATGATCATGTGATCCATATCAACTAAACCATGTCTGATCATCATGTGAGATGGAGTAGTTGTCAATGGTGAACATCTCTATGTTGATCATATCTACTATATGATTCACGTTCGATCTTTCGATCTCAGTGTTCCAAGGCCATATCTGCATATGCTAGGCTCATCAAGTTTAACCCGAGTATTCTGCATGTGCAAAACTGGCTTGCACCCGTTGTATGTGAACGTAAAACTTATCACACCTCGTCATCACGTGGTGTCTCGGCATGACAAACTGTAGCAACGGTGCATACTCAGGGAGAACACTTATACCTTGAAATTTAATGACGGATCATCTTATAATGCTACTGCTGTACTAAGCAAAATAAGATGCATAAAGGATAAACATCACATGCAATCAAAATATGTGACATGATATGGCCATCATCATCTTGTGCCTTTGATCTCCATCTCCAAAGCACCGTCATGATTCCCGTCGTCACCGGCTTGACACCTTGATCTCCATCGTAGCGTCGTTATCATCTCGCCAACTATTGCTTCCATGACTATCGCTACCACTTAGTGGTAAAGTAAAGCAATTACATGGCGATTGCATTTCATACAATAAAGTGACAACAATAAGGCTCATGCCAGTTGCCGATAACTTTTAAAAAACATGATCATCTCATACAACAATTTATATCTCATCACGTCTTGACCATATCACATCACAACATGCCCTGCAAAACAAGTTAGATGCCCTCTACTTTGTTGTTGCAAGTTTTACGTGGCTGCTACGGGCTTCTAGCAAGAACCGTTCTTATCTACACATCAAAACCAGAACGATTTTTCGTCAAGTGTGTTGTTTAAACCTTCAACAAGGACCGGCCGTAGTCAAACTCGATTCAACTAAAGTTGGAGAAACAAACACCCGCCAGCCACCTGTGTGCAAAGCACATCGGTAGAACCGGTCTCATGAACGTGGTCATGTAATGTTGGTCCGGGCCACTTTATCCAACAATACCGTTGAATCAAAATAAGACGTTGGTGGTAAGCAGTATGACTATTATCGCTCACAACTCTTTGTGTTCTACTCGTGCATATCATCTACGCATAGACCTGGCTAGGATGCCACTGTTGGGGAATGTAGCATGCAATTTCAAAAAATTCCTACGATCACGCAAGATCTATCTAGGAGATGCATATCAACAAGAAGGGAAGAGTGTGCCCACGTACCTGTCGGTGTTCTGGGAACGGGGGTCCCCAGACTTGCCTACCTGCGGCCTGCGGCGTGGCTCAAGTGGGGGCCCAACATGGCCCATCTTCACCAACACAAGACTCAAGATCCTCGCGAGGGGCCAAGCCTCGCGAGGCGGACGACACGGCACATCCTCAGGCGTAGCCTCATTAGGCTGGCTCGCGAGGAGACGGAGATATCAAGGCAGGGTACCTCGCGAGGTGCCAGTGACGCAAGCCATGATGATCGAGGGTGCCAGGCGGGCGCCAGCGCACGCAGCGTCCTTCTTTCCTCTTCGGTGCAAAGGGGGCAAGCGCAGCCGCGGAGTATCGAGGCATCAGGCAAAGGTTGCCATTTCGGTGCAACGAGACCAGGACCAAGCGGACTATGATACGGAGGTCACCATGGAGCTCAGCACGGCGTCACCGCAGAGTCTTTCGCAGGCGAAGACCACCTTTAGTCAGGATAAGAGTACTTGCTGTCCCCCTTCAAATTAGCCCGCCATTGTTGGCTCCCTTCCCGCTCAATATTTGGGAAGAGGACCAGGGCCTCTATAAATAGGACCGGCCACCCACGTAGCAAGGGGTGGGTTCGAGCGGCTAGTCTTAGAAGGGATTCGGTTCGCAGAGTTAGTTGGTCCGACTAGCAAGTAGAGAGAGAGAAAGAGAGAGAAGGTGACCGAACTCCTCCCAGTAGTTCATCATCCCGGCCAAGAACAGACCCTCGCGAGGTTGTCCTTCCTTGTAGTGTTCATCATCATCAGCCCCAAGAGGCAATCCATCCACCACACACTGGAGTGGGGTATTACACCACAATGGTGGCCCGAACCAGTATAAATCTTGTGTCTCTTGTATGTTTCCTTTAGTAGTTTAGATCTTTGTGAGACGGGGAGGTTGAGGACGTGATTTCCGCGCGCACCCCAGTGTTCAAACCTTAAGGGTCTGCCGGAACCCGGAATCCGACATTTGGCGTGCCAGGTAGGGGTGCGCCAGAGTTCGTCGTCCACCACTCCGTGCCCCGTCGCATCTTCATCACCATGCCCGGCGACCAGGAGGGCAACCCCGGCCCGTGGGCTGCGTGGCCCAAACGCGCAGAACCGCTCGCCTCGGGCGACCCCGCGCCCCAGGCAACTCGTGGTCCGCAGGGCGCTGTGGGCCGCGGGCGACGCGGACAGACTTCGGTAACTCTTACGTCGTGGCAGGCTCGGTCGCCAGCAAGGGCCTCCAATCACGCCGCGACAACAACACCATACACCCGCCGGGAGCAGGCGAACTCGAGGGCCGCGCTCACGGTGGCCCGGGAGCTGCTGCGGTGCAGGCTGCTGGAGGGCGGCCACGACGTGCTGCTGGAGCGAGTGGCGAAGCTCCTGGGCTTCGCCGCCTCGGGGGCTCACCCCTTCTCCACCCAGCTCCCATCTCAAGTCCAGAGCAACCCGCACGGGGGCTCTGCGCGTGCCCGCGGGCTCCAAGGCTACTCCGATGCCAGTGAAGCTGTTAGCACCGGACCGGTGGCGGCGCTGCCCCCGCCCCTGGCCCGCGAAGGAGAGGGACTCGACGCGACCCGTGGCCCCGGAGGGCGGCCGCGTTGCCACCCCGTAGCAGGCATGATAGGTGGGGCCGCATGGCATGCGGGGCGTCACGGCATGGCATATGGGACGACGGCGACGGAAGAATACGTGCCCCTCATTATGGACCAAGGACACCCTCACGAGGACGGACAAGGCTCGCTCCTTGGCCCGGGCTGGGGGGACGAGGCAATGGAAGCCGAGCCCTTCCAGGAGCTCTGGGACGAGCCCGCTGGCCACGCTGGAGGCAGCGATCACCGGGCGCCGCTAACTCTTCAGGGGCAGGTATACGCTAACCATGGATCGCAGGAGGTGCAGGTCGCCGCGGCGAGCGGCTGCCCCGCTCCTACAGTCTCCCACCCCTCGGGAGGAGGGTGCAGGGGGCTGCAGGGGAGGGGCCGGGATCCGACATCACCACCGTGGCATTCGGAGCAAGGCGTTCTCAGGAGGTAGGCCCTCTGCTGGGGAGGTGCCTCAGGGCCTGCCCCTGGCAGAGGACCAGTGGTCGTCGGGGGAACCGCTGGCGACCGCTCTACCCCATCAGGCGGCGTCCTAGGTTCCGGTCGTTGCTGATGGCACTAGAGTGTGGCACAAGGCGGGGCCCTCGTCTGGCGGTATGAAGCAAGGCCAGTACCTGTGAAGAAGGCCCAGTGCCTGTGAAGCTCGCCGCCCCGTGACACTCTCACGTAATAATGAGTGGGGCTGTACACGCCCCGGAGTCTCAGGGGTGCCGGCCTCAGGCCCTGGGGCTCCCTCCCACGGCCAGTGGACAGCACTTACCTCCGCGCTGGTCAGAAGACGTCCAAGACTAGATTAGGTGCCGGACGCGGCCTTTTGTTTGCCTTTTGTTGCCCTTCCCTTTGGTTGTAGCTTTTCTCTCGCTGGATTTAAGTTGGATTCAAATTTGAGATTTGCGTGTGTTCGGGGAAGGGGTGCTTGTTCTCGCTCGAGCTGTTTCTCGCGTTCTGGTTGCCGCTTCGTCACAGCTGCCTCCCCTCGTGAGCCCCTCGCGAGTCGGGTCAGGCCAGGCTCGTGCACAGCCCAGGCTGCCGCCGTTGCTCCCTCTCGGGAGGATTTTCGGGTGCCTGCGGAGGTTGTCCTATTCGGAAAAGGCCCAGAGCCTGTGAAGCAAGGCGAGTGCCTGTGAAGCTCTCGCGCTCGAGGAAAAGGCCCAGAGCCTGTGAAGCAAGGCGAGTGCCTGTGAAGCTCTCGCGCTCGAGGAAAAGGCCCAGAGCTTGTGAAGCCAGGCAAGTGCCTGTGAAGCTCTCGCGCTCGAGGAAAAGGCCCAGAGCCTGTGAAGCAAGGAGAGTGCCTGTGAAGCTCTCGCGCTCGAGGAAAAGGCCCAGAGCCTGTGAAGCAAGGCGAGTGCCTGTGAAGTCGTTGCGCTCGGGAGAAGGCCCAGAGCCTGTGGAGAAGGCCAACGCATGAGAAGTTTCTCATCAGCGACGATCTCACATCCTGAGGACCCAACTAGAAAGCGCCCAAGGCGTCGCGCCCTCCTGCGGGCCGCCTCGGAACCAGCGTGGGGCAAAGGTAAACCAGCCCACCGTCAGGCAGGAGCGCAATTTGATTACTACTGATATGATGGACACAGGTTTTTACATGAGGGGCTTCCCCTCCCAAAATGCTCTCACAAGCCACCAGGTCAAAAGCCTGAGTTCTATTCATGCAGGGTGAAAAAGACAGGAGCGATACGCACTCAGTCGGACCAATCCCCCAATGCGTCCCCGGAGGCACCTCCTGAGCCTTCGCCGGAGTCGCCGAGCTCGCCATCGCCGCCTACATCGCTGCCGGCGGCATCAGGGCCGCTCGCCGCGCCGTCCTCGTCAGCACCCACGACCACGTCGCTGTCGTCCGAAGCGAAGGCCCTGACAAGGGCGTCCACGTTATCCTCCACCCAGCGCGCCAAGTCATCTCGGACGGCCTGGGAGACTGGGGCGATGACAGCGTCAAAATCGAAGCGGGGATTCATGTTTTGGAGATGGCTGAAGACACGGGAAAAGGCGCGCTTGAGCAAGGCGCGGCTCCTCTCCTCCACCAACCTGTCGGCCCTGACCGACCGTGCCTCCAGCTGCGTCACCACGGCGGTGAAGAACTGCAAGTTACCGGCATAATTGATCGTCTGTGGTTCGCCGACGGACGCCTCGCACATGTTGCCTAAGGCCACGTTAGCCCTCTCCCTGAGCGTGGTGAGCATGGGGCCATGCACGTGCTCCAGGAGTCGCCGCTGGCATATTTCGTCAGTGTTCTGGCGCTCAACGGCCTTGGCCTCTTCCATCCGCTGGCGAAGACGGAGCACCTCGGCTTGAGAGGCGGCCAGCTCCTTTTGCGCTGCCTCAAGGGCGGCCCGGGAGGTGTCGGCCAGCCGCGTCGCCTCGTCCCGTTGGGCCCTCTGGGCTGCGGTTCTACCTTCGGCTTCGACCCGGATCATCCCTAGCTTCCCCTCGAACTCACGCTCGAGGCCTTGGCGCGCCGTCGCCACCCGACGGCAGACCTCCTCCAAGACACGCGCTTCCCGCGCAGCTACATCGTCTTCTGCCTGCGTCACTAGGCGCTCCCTCGTCTCCAGCCGCTCGTACTCGCAAGTGCGTTCAGCGGCTTCCAGCGCCAACGCTTCCTCGCGCTTCTGAAGCTCAACTGGGTCACCGGAAGCCACCTCCATCGACGCGAGGGCTGCCTCGCGCAGCTCCGCTTGCTCCTCCAGCGAGTGGCATCGGGCCAGGAGCTCGTGAGCCCGCTCCTCCGCTCCCTCTCGCCACCCGTCAGCTCTCCGGGCCTCCTCGATGGCCTGGGAGCGGGCCACTTGAGAGGCCTCCAGCGACGCCTTCGCCTCTTCATCATCAAGGTCACGTTGGCGGTGCGCGAGGGTGACGGCGGCCTCCAGCTCGCGCCTTCCTGCGGCCAGGCGCAGGCCCTCGGCCTCCAGGCGAGCATCTTCAGCGGCAAGCTCTTCCCCAGGCAAGTCCACCGCATCGGGCGCTCGTCGAAGGAACCCTTAGCAGCGAGTGCGGCGCTCCCGGGCGCGCTCAAGCACATCTTCCATGCCATCATCCACCCAAGCAAGCGTCGGGGGCTGCGAGTCATCGCCCCTCCTCCGGGCAGGGGGCTGGGGGCTGGCGCCCTCGCGACGGCCGGACGCGCCACACCAGAAGCCCGACTAAGGGCCAGCCCGCCTCCAAATGAGGAGTGTAGGAGGCGCCTCAACCAGTCGCAGTCCAAGACCAGACGGGAGGCACCCGACAGACTGGCTATCCCCTGAGAAGGCCCGCGAAGGAGAAGCGCGGGGAATGAAGGACCGTGGCGCACCTCGGGATGATCCGCCCCATCAGACGCCCTCACCACGAGGGCAGAGCTACTCGGAGCACTTGAGGATGGCGGAGGAGGCAAAGCCAAGGGAGGTGGTACCTCGGCGACTTCCGTGATCTTAGTCGGAAGGGGCCTACAGAGCAAGGATCAGCGAAAGCAACTAGAGGATCAGGAGTCAGAGAGGAAAAAGACTTACTCGTCAGTGGCAAAGTACTTCCTGCGCTTCAGCACGCGACAAGGGGAGTCATCACCCAGAGCCTCCCTCTTCCTCCGGAAGGCCTCGAAGTCCACGCGGAAGCGGCCCAAGAGAAGAGCGCAAGGATCAACCTGCCGCGAGGACGAAGCACCAGAACGGTCTGCGTCGGGAGCGCCCGCCTGGCACGTGCCACCCATCACCTCGCCAGAAGGCGATACTAGGGCCTCCAAGCCCTCAGCCCCGGGCGCTGGAGGCGGCTGCCTACCACCTTCAGCCGCAGCGGTACGGGCCCCAGGAGCTATCCCCTCGCGAGCGGCACCGGGCGCTGCCACCTCCTCAGGAGCCCCCTCGGCCTCAGGCGCCTCCTGCCTCCCTGCTCCGCCACATGAGGAGGAGCCTCCTTGGCCGATTGGGAGGGGAGTCACCACTACAGGGTCCTCGCGAGGTCCTTGGAGGCCGGTGGGGCGCGGCCCCCACTCATCGAAGACGGGCATCTGCTTCACGAAGTCAGCCCTGCTCTGGCAGAGATACAGCAAGGCCCCTCCCTGCCAGATGTTGCCAGGATTGGGGTCCCCGGCCAAGGTCAAGAGTGTCGACTTCAGCGCCGCAGGAGCCAGGTCTTCTTCCTGGAGCCTCATATCGTCCTCGCGCCCCCGGAAGGCCCACATTCGGCGAGAGTGGCGCTGTAGGGGAGCGATGCAGCACAACAGAAACTCCTTCACCACTTTGGGCGTTGTCACGCCGAGTTTCCTCAGGAACGTGAAGCGGGTCCAGACGAAGACAAGCCGAGGGTTCTTCAGCGTCTCCTGGCCCCAACCCAAATTGGGGACAGCAAGCGAGGTCGGCTCCGATAGCAGGGGGCTAGGCACCCTTGCATCCACGTACAACCACCGCTCGCGGAACCCGGCCGCGGGCTGGGGAAGTTTGAAGTCAATTCCAGATGCCTCGGTCTCAGGCTCGGCAACAAAGCTCGCGCATGCCCAGCGCTGGGGGGGATCGACAAGATGCAGCGAGAAGAAGTGGCGCAGCAAGGCAACCGAAGGAGGGATGCCCACCATGGCTTCGCAAACAAAGGCGAAGACTGAAAGGAGTGTGATGGACTCAGGACTTAGATGCATCAAGTGGATCTGATAGTGGGAAAGCACGGCATTGAAGAAATCGGAGAAGGGGGGAACCAGACCCGCCCACAAGGCGTCGGTAAAACATAGGACCTCGGTTGCTGTCCTGTCAATGGAGAAGTGGGACGCGGGCCAGGCAGTCGTCCTCCCGCACTCATTGAAGACGATGGCCAGGGCAAAGCTGTCCCTGCCCAGGCACTCTTGGTTGAGCACAGTCGACCGGCCGATGACGGGGGCCACTGCTGGCGGCGCACAAGACAAAGGCAAGGGTTTCTCCCCTCTCTCCTCCCTCGTCGGAGTCATGGCGATGGGAAGGAGGGGGAGGATTCGAGATTGGATTGAAGGCGGGAGAAGGCGTCCGAAAGAAGGAAGAATAGGGGACGCCCGAGCGACAGGAAGGGGAGCGGCTGTGTACAACTACCAGTCCGCCTAGCAGGGCGCACAATAAGGAAGTGTGGGGGTACGGTGCCGCCCACGTCCAATCAACCGCCACGCGGCGTCCAAGGCCGCAGGCTGTTAGGGCCTGCGGCGCTTCGCCCTTGCCCTTTCGCCTCTCGGCACGGACAAGTCCGTGCGCGCCTTGGGCCCGGGGGCTACTATCGGTGTTCTGGGAACGGGGGTCCCCAGACTTGCCTGCCTACGGCCTGCGGCGTGGCTCAAGTGGGGGCCCAACATGGCCCATCTTCACCAACACAAGACTCAAGACCCTCGCGAGGGGCCAAGCCTCGCGAGGCGGACGACACGGCACATCCTCAGGCGTAGCCTCATCAGGCTGGCTCGCGAGGAGACGGAGATATCAAGGCGGGGTACCTCGCGAGGTGCCAGTGACGCAAGCCATGACGATCGAGGGTGCCAGGCGGGCGCCAGCGCGCGCAGCGTCCTTCTTTCCTCTTCGGTGCAAAGGGGGCAAGCGCAGCCGCGGAGTACCGAGGCATCAGGCAAAGGTTGCCATTTCGGTGCAACGAGACCAGGACCAAGCGGACTACAAGACGGAGGTCACCATGGAGCCCAGCACGGCGTCACCGCAGAGTCTTTCGCAGGCGAAGACCACCTTTAGTCGGGATAAGAGTACTTGTTGTCCCCCTTCAAATTAGCCCGCCATTGTTGGCTCCCTTCCCGCTCAATATTTGGGAAGAGGACCAGGGCCTCTATAAATAGGACCGGCCACCCACGTAGCAAGGGGTGGGTTCGAGCGGCTGGTCTTAGAAGGGATTCGGTTTGCAGAGTTAGTTGGTCCGACTAGCAAGTAGAGAGAGAGAAAGAGAGAGAAGGTGACCGAACTCCTCCCAGCAGTTCATCATCCCAGCCAAGAACAGACCCTCGCGAGGTTGTCCTTCCTTTTAGTGTTCATCATCATCAGCCCCAAGAGGCAATCCATCCACCACACACTGGAGTAAGGTATTACACCACAATGGTGGCCCAAACCAGTAAATCTTGTGTCTCTTGTGTGTTTCCTTTAGTAGTTTAGATCTTTGTGAGATGGGGAGGTTGAGGATGTGATTTCCGCACGCACCCCAGTGTTCGAACCTTAAAGGTCTGCCAGAACCCGGAATCCGACAGTACCCTCGAAGACCAAAAGCGGAAGCATTAGGTTAACGCGGTTGATGTAGTCGAACGTCTTCTCGATCCAACCGATCATAGTAACGAACGTACGACACCTCCATGTTCAGCACACGTTCAGCTTGATGACGTCCCTCGAACTCTTGATCCAGCAGAGGGTCGGGGGAGAGTTTCGTCAGCACGACGGCGTGGTGACAGTGATGGTGGTGTGATCCATGCAGGGCTTCGCCTAAGCACTACGATGCTACGATCGTAGGAGTGAACTGTGGAGGGGGCACCGCACACGGCTAAGAGAACAATTCATGTGTCTTTGGGGTGCCCCCCACCCCCGTATATAAAGGAGGGGAGGAGGAGGCGGCCAGCCTAGAGGGGTGATACGTCTCTGTCGTATCTATAATTTTTGATTGTTCCATGCCAATATTCTACAACTTTTATATACTTTTGGCTACTTTTAATACTATTTTTGGGACTAACATATTGATCCAGTGCCCAGTGCTAGTTCCTGTTTGTTGCATGTTTTTTTGCTTCGTAGAAAATCCATATCAAACGGAGCCCAAACGGGATAAAAACTGATGGAGATTTTTTTGGAATATATGTGATTTTTGGGAAGAAGAATCAACGCGAGACGAAGCCCGAGGGGGCCACGAGGCAGGGGGCTCTCCCTGGGCCCTCGTGGCCACCCCATAAGGTGGTTGGTGCCCTTATTTCGCTGGAAAAAAGCCAATATCCGTATAGAAATCGTGTTAAAATTTCAGACCAGTCAGAGTTACGGATCCCCGGGAATATAAGAAACGGTGAAATGCTAGAATCAGGAACGCAGAAACAGAGAGAGACAGAGAGACAGATCCAATCTTGGAGGGGCTCTCGCCCCTCCGCTGCCATGGAGGCCATGGACCAGAGGGGAAACCCTTCTCCCATATAGGGAGAAGGTCAAGGAAGAAGAATAAGAAGGGGGCTCTCTCCCCCTCTCTTCCGGTGGCGCCGGAACGCCGTCGGGGCCATCATCATCACCGCAATCTACACCAACACCTCCGTCATCTTCACCAACATCTTCATCACCTTCCACCATCTATCTACAGTGGTCCACTCTCCCGCAACCCGGTGTACCCTCTACTTGAACATGGTGCTTTATGCTTCATATTATTATCCAATGATGTGTTGCCATCCTATGATGTCTGAGTAGATTTTTGTTGTCCTATCGGTAATTGGTGAATTGCTATGATTGGTTTAATTTACTTGTGGTTATGTTGCTGTCCTTTGGTGCCCATCATATGAGCGCGCGCGTGGATCACACCATAGGGTTAGTTGTATGTTGATACGACTATGTATTGGAGGGCATGAGTGACAGAAGCTTCAACCTAGCATAGAAATTGATGCATACGGGATTGAAGGGGGACCAATATATCTTCATGCTATGGTTGGGTTTTACCTTAATGAACGTTAGTAGTTGCGGATGCTTGCTAATAGTTCCAATCACAAGTGCATAGAATTCCAAGTAAGGGATGACATGCTAGCAGTGGCCTCTCCCACATAAAACTTGCTATCGGTCTAGTAAAGTAGTCAATTGCTTAGGGACAATTTCGCAACTCCTACCACCACTTTTCCACACTTGCTATACTAACTTTATTGCTTCTTTACCTAAAACAGCCCCTAGTTTTATTTATGTGCTCTTTATATTCTTGCAAACCTATCCCGTTACACCTATAAAGTACTTCTAGTTTCATACTTGTTCTAGGTAAAGCGAACGTCAAGCGTGTTGGGGATCATTGCAGAAATTAAAAAAAAAATCTACGCATCACCAAGATCAATCTATGGAGCTTACTAACAATGAGAGGGGAGTGCATCATCATACCTTTGAAGATCGCAATGCGGAAGCGTTGCAAGAACGCGGTCGGTGGAGTCGTACACGAAGCGATTCAGATCGCGGCAGAATCCGATCTAAGCACCGAACAACGGTGCCTCCGCGTTCAACACATGTGCAGCCCGGTGACGTCTCCCGCGCCTTGATCCAGCAAGGAGAGAGGGAGAGGTTGGGGAAGACTCCGTCCAGCAGCAGCACGACGGCGTGGTGGTGGTGGAGGAGCGTGGCACTCCAGCAGGGCTTCGCCAAGCACTGCGAGAGACGAGGAGGGAGAGGGGTAGGGGTGCGCCAAGAGAGAGGGAGACTCGTGTCGTTGGCAGCCCCAAAAACCCCACTATATATAAGGGAAGGGGAGGGGTGCCGCCCCCCTAGATTCATCTAGAGGGGGGCGACGGCCCCTCGGGGGGGGGGGGGGGGCTGTGGCCCCCTTAGGGTTTCCAACTAGGGGGCGCCCTTCCCAGGGGGGCAGCGGCCCCTAGGGTTTCCAACACCAGGCACCTTGGGCCCTTGGGGAGGGGGGGCGCACCAGCCCACTTAGGGGCTGGTTCCCACCCAACTACATCCTATTAGGTCCTTCGGGGCAGGTGGGCCCTCCCGGTGGACCCCCGGAACCCCTTCGGTGGTCCCGGTACAATACCGATAAACCCCCAAACCTTTTCGGTGACTGAAACTGGACTTCCCATATATAAATCTTCACCTCCGGACCATTCCGGAACTCCTCGTGACGTCCGAGATCTCATCCGGGACTCCGAACAACATTCGGTAACCACGTACATCTATTCCCTATAACCCTAGCGTCATCGAACCTTAAGTGTGTAGACCCCACGGGTTCGGGAACTATGCAGACATGACCGAGACATCTCTCCGGCCAATAACCAATAGCGGGATCTGGATACCCATGTTGGCTCCCACATGTTCCATGATGATCTCATCGGATGAACCACGATGTCAAGGATTCAATCAATCCCGTATACGATTCCCTTTGTCTATCGATATAGCACTTGCCCGAGATTCGATTGTCGGTATACCGATACCTTGTTCAATCTCGTTATGCCAAGTCTCTTTACTCGTTCTGTAACACATCATCCCGTGACCAACCCCTTAGTCACATTGAGCTCATTATGATGATGTCTTACCGAGTTGGCCCAGAGATACCTCTCCGTCATACGGAGTGACAAATCCCAGTCTCGATTCATGCCAACCCAACAGATACTTTCAGGGATACCCGTAGTGTACCTTTATAGCCACCCAGTTATGTTGTGATGTTTGGCACACCCAAAGTAACCTTACGGTATTCGGGAGTTGCACAATCTCATGGTCTAAGGAAAGATACTTGACATTAGAAAAGCTTTAGCAGACGAACTACACGATCTCGTGCTATTCTTAGGATTGGGTCTTGTCCATCATATCATTATCCTAATGATGTGATCCCGTTATCAATGACATCCTATGTCCATGGTTAGGAAATGTAACCATCTATTGATCAACGAGCTAGTCAACTAGAGGCTCACTAGGGACATGTTGTGGTCTATGTATTCACACATGTATTGCGATTTCCGGATAACACAATTATAGCATGAACAATAGACAATTATCATGAACAAGGAAATATAATAATAACCATTTTATTATTGCCTCTAGGGAATATTTCCAACAGTATCCCACTTGCACTAGAGTCAATAACCTAGTTACATTGTGATGAATCGAACACCCATACAGTTTTGGTGTTGATCATGCTTTGCATGTGGAAGAGGTTTAGTCAATGGATCTGCGACATTCAGGTCCGTATGCACTTTACAAATCTCTATGTCTCCATCTTGAACATTTTCACGAATGGAGTTGAAGCGACGCTTGATATGCCTGGTCTTCTTGTGAAACCTGGGCTCCTTGGCAAGGGAAATAGCTCCAGCATTGTCACAGAAGAGAGTCATCGGGCCCGACGCATTGGGAATAACTCCTAGGTCGGTAATGAACTCATTCATCCAGATTGCTTCATGTGCTGCCTCCGAGGCTGCCATGTAATCCGCTTCACATGTAGATCCCGCCATGACACTTTGCTTGCAATTGCACAGCTGACTACCCCACCATTCAAAATATACACGTATCCGGTTTGTGACTTGGAGTCATCCAGATATGTGTCGAAACTAGCATCGACGTAACCCTTTACGACGAGCTCTTCGTCACCTCCATAAACGAGAAACATATCCTTAGTCCTTTTCAGGTACTTCAAGATATTCTTGACCGTTGTCTAGTGTTCCATGCCAGGATTACTTTGGTACCTTCCTACCAAACTTACGGCAAGGTTTACATTAGGTCTGGTACACAGCATGGCATACATAGTAGATCCTATGGCCGAGGCATAGGGGATGACACTCATCTTTTCTCTATCTTCTGCCGTGGTCGGGCATTGAGTCGTGCTCAATCTCACACCTTGCAATATAGGCAAGAACCCCTTCTTGGACTGATCCATATTGAACTTCTTCAATATCTTGTCAAGGTACGTGCTTTGTGAAAGACCAATGAGGCGTCTCGATCTATCTCTATAGATCTTGATGCCTAATATGTAAGCAGCTTCTCCAAGATCCTTCATTGAAAAACACTTATTCAAGTAGGCCTTTATGCTTTCCAAGAGTTCTATATCATTTCCCATCAATTGTATGTCATCCACATATAATATGAGAAATGCTACAGAGCTCCCACTCACTTTCTTGTAAACACAGGCTTCTCCATATATCTGCGTAAACCCAACCGCTTTGATCATATCATCAAAACGAATGTTCCAACTCCGAGATGCTTGCACCAGCCCATAGATCAAGCGTTGGAGCTTGCATACCTTGTCAGCGTTCTTAGGATCGACAAAACCTTCCGGCTGCATCATATACAATTCTTCCTTAAGGAAACCATTAAGGAATGCCGTTTTGATGTCCATTTGCCATATCTCATAATCATAGAATGTGGCAATTGCTAACATGATTTGGACAGACTTCAGCTTCGCTACGGGTGAGAAGGTCTCATCGTAGTCAACCCCTTGGACTTGTCGATAACCCTTAGCGACAAGCCGAGCCTTATAGATGGTTACATTACCATCCGCGTCTGTCTTCTTCTTAAAGGTCCATTTATTTTGTATGGCTCGCCGATCATCGGGCAAGTCAGTCAAAGTCTATACTTCGTTTTCATACATGGATCCTATCTTGGATTTCATGGCTTCAAGCCATTTGTCGGAATCCGGGCCCGCCATCGCTTCTTCATAGTTCAAAGGTTCACCATTGTCTAACAACATGATTTCCAGGACAGGATTTCCGTACCACTCTGGTGTGGAACGTGTCCTTGTGGACCTACGAAGTTCAGTAGCAACTTGATCTGAAGTTTCATGATCATCATCATTAACTTCCTCTCTAGTCGGTGCAGGCACCACAGAAACATTTTCTTGAGCTGCGCTACTCTCCGGTTCAAGAGGCAATACTTCATCAAGTTCTACTTTCCTCCCACTTACTTCTTTCGAGAGAAACTCTTTCTCTAGAAAGGATCCATTCTTGGCAACAAAGATCTTGCCTTCGGATCTGAGGTAGAAGGTATACCCAATAGTTTCCTTAGGGTATCCTATGAGGACACATTTTTCCGATTTGGGTTCGAGCTTTTCAGGTTGAAGTTTCTTGACATAAGCATCGCATCCCAAAACTTTCAGAAATGACAGCTTAGGTTTCTTCCCAAACCACAATTCATACAGTGTCGTCTCAATGGATTTTGACGGAGCCCTATCTAAAGTGAATGCGGCAGTCTCTATAGCATAACCCCAAAATGATAGCGGTAGATCGGTAAGAGACATCATAGATCGCACCATATCCAATAGAGTGCGATTATGACGTTCGGACACACCATTACGCTAAGGTGTTCCACGCGGCGTGAGTTGTGAAACAATTCCACATTTCCTTAAGTGCGTGCCAAATTCGTGACTCAAATATTCCCCTCCACGATCTGATTGTAAGAACTTTATTTTCCTATCACGTTGATTCTCAACCTCACTCTAAAATTCCTTGAACTTTTCAAAGGTCTCAGACTTGTGTTTCATCAAGTAGACATACCCATATCTACTTCAGTCATCAGTGAGGGTGAGGACATAACGATAACCACCACGAGCCTCAACACTCATTGGACCGCACACATCAGTATGTATGATTTCCAATAAGTTGGTTGCTCACTCCATTGTTCCGGAGAACGGAGTCTTGGTCATTTTGCCCATGAGGCATGGATCGCACGTGTCAAATGATTCATAATCAAGAGACTCCAAAAGTCCATCTGCATGGAGTTTCTTCATGCGTTTGACACCAATGTGACCAAGGCGGTAGTGCCACAAGTATGTGGGACTATCATTATCAACCTTACATCTTTTGGCATTCACACTATGAATATGTGTAACATCAAGTTCGAGATTAAATAAGAATAAATCGTTGACCAGCGGGGCATGACCATAAAACATGTCTCTCATATAAATAGAACAACCATTATTCTCAGATTTAAATGAGTAGCCATCTCACATTAAACGAGATCCAGATACAATGTTCATGCTCAAAGCTGGTACTAAATAACAATTATTGAGGTTTAAAACTAATCCCGTAGGTAAATGTAGAGGTAGCGTGCCGACGACGATCACATCGACGTTGGAACCATTCCCGACGCGCATCGTCACCTCGTCCTTCGCCAGTCTCCTCTTATTCCGTAGCTCCTATTTTGAGTTACAAATATGAGCAACCGCACCGGATACCCAGGCGCTACTATGAGCCCTGGTTAGGTACACATCAATAACATGTATATCACATATACCTTTGGTATTGCCGGCCTTCTTATCCGCTAAGTACTTGGGGCAGTTCCGCTTCCAGTGACCGTTTCCCTTGCAATAAAAGCACTCAGTCTCAGGCTTGGGTCCATGCTTTGGCTTCTTCCCAGCAACTGCCTTACCGGGCACAGCAACTCCCTTGTCGTCCTTCTTGAAGTTCTTCTTACCATTGCCTTTCTTGAACTTAGTGGTTTTATTCACCATCAACACTTGATGTTCCTTTTTTATCTCCACCTCCACTGATTTCAGCATTGAATATACCTCAGGAATGGTCTTTTCCATCCCCTGCATATTGAAGTTCATCACAAAGCTCTTGTATCTAGGTGGGAGCGACTGAAGGATTCTGTCAACGACCGCATCATCCGGGAGATTAACTCCCAGCTGAAATAAGCGGTTGTGCAACCCAGACATTTTGAGTATGTGCTCGCTGAGAGAACTATTCTCCGCCATCTTACAACTGTAGAACTTGTCGGAGACTTCATATCTCTCGACCCGGGCATGAGCTTGGAAAACCATTTTCAGCTCTTGGAACATCTCATATGCTCTGTGCTGCTCAAAACGCTTTTGGAGCCCCAGTTCTAAGCTGTAAAGCATGCCGCACTGAACCAGGGAGTAATCATCACTACGCGACTGCCAGGCGTTCATAACGTCTTGAGTTGCTGGGAAAATAGGTGCTTCACCTAGTGGTGCATCAAGGACATATGCTTTCTTGGCAGCTATGAGGATAATCCTCAGGTTACGGACCCAGTCCATGTAGTTGCTACCATCGTCTTTTAGCTTGGTTTTCTCTAGGAACGCGTTGAAGTTGAGGGCAACATTAGCGTGGGCCATTTGATCTACAAGACATATTGCAAAGTTTTAGACTATGTTCATGATAATTAAGTTCATCTAATCAAATTATTTAATGAACTCCCACTCAAATAGACACCCCTTTAGTCATCTAAGTGATACATGATCCGAGTCAACTAGGCCGTGTCCGATCATCACGTGAGACGGACTAGTCATCATCAGTGAACATCTTCATGTTGATCGTATCTTCTATATGACTCATGTTCGACCTTTCGGTCTTCCGTGTTCCGAGGCCATGTTTGTACATGCTATGCTCGTCAAGTCAACCTAAGTGTATTGCGTGTGTAAATCTGGCTTACAACCATTGTATGCGAACGTTAGAACCTATCACACCCGATCATCACGTGGTGCTTCGGAACAACGGACCTTAGCAACGGTGCACAGTTAGGGGGAACACAATTCTTGATATTTTAATGAGGGATCATATTATTTATGCTACCGTCATTCTAAGCAAATAAGATGTAAAAACATGATAAACATCACATGCAATCAAATAGTGACATGATATGGCCAATATCATTTTGCTCCTTTTGATCTCCATCTTCAGGGCACCATGATCATCATCGTCACCGGCATGACACCATGATCTCCATCATCATGTCTTCATGAAGTTGTCTCGTCAACTATTACTTCTACTACTATGGCTAACGGTTTAGCAATAAAGTAGAGTAATTACATGATGTTTATGTTGACACACAGGTCATAAATAAATTAAGACAACTCCTATGGCTCCTGCCGGTTGTCATACTCATCGACATGCAAGTCGTGATTCCTATTACAAGAACATGATCAATCTCATACATCACATATATCATTCATCACATCCTTTTGGCCATATCACATCACATGGCATATGCTGCAAAAACAAGTTAGACGTCCTCTAATTATTGTTGCAAATTTTTTATGTGGCTGCTATAGGTTTCTTAGCAAGAATGTTTCTTACCTACGCCAAAACCACAACGTGATATGCCAATTTCTATTTACCCTTCATAAGGACCCTTTTCATCGAATCCGATCCGACTTAAGTGGGAGAGACAAACACCCGCTAGCCACTTTATGCAACTAGTGCATGTCAGTGGAACCTGTCTCACGTAAGCGTACGTGTAAGGTCGGTCCAGGCCGCTTCATCCCACGATGCCGCCGAATCAAGATAAAACTAGTAACGGCAAGTAAATTGACAAAATCGACGCCCACAACAACTTGTGTTCTACTCGTGCATAGAAACTACGCATAGACCTAGCTCATGATGCCACTGTTGGGGATCGTTGCAGAAATTAAAAAAATTCTACGCATCACCAAGATCAATCTATGGAGCTTACTAGCAATGAGAGGGGAGTTCATCTTCATACCTTTGAAGATCGCGATGCGAAAGCGTTGCAAGAACGCGGTCGGTGGGGTCGTACACGAAGCGATTCAGATCGCGGCCGAATCCGATCTAAGCACCGAACAACGGTGCCTCCGCGTTCAACACACGTGCAGCCCGGTGACGTCTCCTGCGCATTGATCCAGCAAGGAGAGAGGGAGAGGTTGGGGAAGACTCCGTCCAGTAGCAGCACGATGGCGTGGTGGTGGTGGAGGAGCGTGGCACTCCAGCAGGGCTTCGCCAAGCACTGAGAGAGACGAGGAGGGAGAGGGGTAGGGCTGCGCCAAGAGAGAAGGAGACTCGTGTCGTTGGCAGGCCCAAAACCCCCACTATATATAGGGTAAGGGGAGGGGCGCTGGCCCCCTAGATCCATCTAGAGGGGGGCGGCGGCCCCTCGGGGGGGCAGCCCCCTTAGGGTTTCCAACTAGGGGGCGCCCGCCCGGGGGGCAGCGGCCCCCTAGGGTTTCCAACCCTAGGCGCCTTGGGCCCTTAGGGGGCGCACCAGCCCACTAAGGGGATGGTTCCCACCCAACTACAGCCCATTAGGTCCTTCGGGGCAGGTGGGCCCTCCCGGTGGACCCCCGGAACCCCTTCGGTGGTCCCGGTACAATACTGATAAACCCCGAAACCTTTCCGGTGACTGAAACTGGACTTCCCATATATAAATCTTCACCTCCAGACCATTTCGGAACTCCTCGTGACGTCCGGGATCTCATCCGGGACTCCGAATAACATTCGGTAACCACGTACATCTATTCCCTATAACCTTAGCGTCATCGAACCTTAAGTGTGTAGACCCCACGGGTTCGGGAACTATGCAGATATGACCGAGACATCTCTCCGGCCAATAACCAACAGCGGGATCTGGATACCTATGTTGGCTCCCACATGTTCCACGATGATCTCATCGGATGAACCACGATGTCAAGGATTCAATCAATCCCGTATACGATTCCCTTTGTCTACCGATATAGCACTTGCCTGAGATTCGATTGTCGGTATACCAATACCTTGTTCAATCTCGTTACGGCAAGTCTCTTTACTCGTTCCGTAACACATCATCCCGTGACCAACCCCTTAGTCACATTGAGCTCATTACGATGATGTCTTACCGAGTGGGCCCAGAGGTACCTCTCCGTCATACGGAGTGACAAATCCCAGTCTCGATTCATGCCAACCAAATAGATACTTTCGGGGATACCCGTAGTGTACCTTTATAGCCACCCAGTTACGTTGTGACGTTTGGCACACCCAAAGTACCCTTACGGTATCCGGGAGTTGCACAATCTCATGGTCTAAGGAAAGATACTTGACATTAGAAAAGCTTTAGCAGACGAACTACATGATCTTGTGCTATGCTTAGGATTGGGTCTTGTCCATCACATCATTATCCTAATGATGCGATCCCGTTATCAATGACATTCTATGTCCATGGTTAGGAAACCATAACCATCTATTGATCAACGAGCTAGTCAACTAGAGGCTCACTAGGGACATGTTGTGGTCTATGTATTCACACATCTATTACGATTTCGCATAACACAATTATAGCATGAACAATAGACAATTATCATGAACAAGGAAATATAATAATAACGATTTTATTATTGCCTCTAGGGCATATTTCCAACAAAGCGTGCGTAGAGTTGTATCGGTGGTCGATAGAACTTGAGGGAATATTTGTTCTACCTTTAGCTCCTCGTTGGGTTCGACACTCTTACTTATCAAAAGAGGCTACAATTGATCCCCTATACTTTTGGGTTATCAAGACCTTTTTCTGGCGCCGTTGCTGGGGAATTATAGCGTGGGGTGAATATTCTCGTGTGTGCTTGTTTGCTTTATCACTAAGTAATTTTTATTTGCTGTTCTAAGTTGTTCTCTATCTTTAGTTATGGATATGGAACACGAAATACCAAAAAAATTAGGTTTACTTGCTACTCATGGAGATGGGGAACCACCTAAAACCCTCGATGCTCATTATGTGAAAGATATTATGCACTACTTAATAATCTTGAGAAAACCCCATTCAATTATATAATGGGAGACATGTTGGATCAACGTGAATACTTTAGGGATTATAGCTTGACTCAAAAAGGAAAACTATTAGGGGATCAAATTCATATGTTGCATTGGTATGTTCGGCAACTATGCTTGAGATATGATTATACTTGTTGCTCTAGGATGAAGGCTCCCTTTTCATGTAAATTTAATGATAATAAAACCTTAGCTTCTTATGCTAATGGTATATATGATTACTATGATGTGGAATGAATATAAGAATTTGTTGCTTTTAAGGGTGCTTGTGAAATTGAATCTTTGTTTAAAGAGTTTGAAGATTTTAATGATTCAGTTTATAGACTTAAAAATTTAGCTATCCTTAAATATTGCTATGAGAATTATAAATACAATTATGATATTGATGAATTTATTGAGAAAGTCTTCGCTGTCCGAGAAGAGACTAATATTTTGCAAGAGTCTATGGAAGAAGAAATTGATGAAACTGTGAGCTCATTGGATGAAAAATATGATGAGGAGAGCGAAGAACAAAAGGAGGAAGATTGTATTAGCTACCCGTGCCCACCTTCTAATGAGTGTAACTCTCCAACTCATACATTATTTAATGTCCCATCGTTCTTACCGAAGGATGAATGCCATGATAATTGCTATGATCCCGTTGATTCTTTTGAAATATCCCTTTTTGATAATGCTTGCTATGCTTGTGGCCAAGATGCCAATATGAATTATGCTTATGGAGATGAACTTGTTATAGTTCCTTATGTTAAACATGAAATTGTTGCTATTGCACCCACGCATGATAGTCCTATTATCTTTTTGAATTCTCCCGACTACACTATATCGAAGAAGTTTGACCTTATTAAGGATTATATTGATGGGTTGCGTTTTACTACTACACATGATGATTTTGATAGATATAATATGCATGTGCTTTCTGCTCCTACTTGCAATTATTATGATAGAGGAACTACATCTCTGCCTCTCCATGTTTCCAATAAGATA
Organism: Triticum monococcum; assembly: GCA_034509565.1. Taxonomy (NCBI): domain Eukaryota; kingdom Viridiplantae; phylum Streptophyta; class Magnoliopsida; order Poales; family Poaceae; genus Triticum; species Triticum monococcum. Next base: position 580,920,332 of record CM067847.1, read on the forward strand.
AAATTGCAAGAAACCGTTTATACTATGCATTGGCCTTTACTATGTGTGCATGAATTGTTCTTTTATCACATGCCGATGCATAGGAAGAGAGTTAGACTTTGTTGTTGCATGATATATGTTACTTTGTGCTCACTACTAAATCACAAATCATTGTTAATTAAAATTGGCTTTGATATACCTTGGGATCCGGGTGGATCCATTACTTGAGCACTATATGCCTAGCTTAATGGCTTTAAAGAAAGCGCTGCCAGGGAGACAACCCGGAAGTTTTAGAGAGTCATTTATTTCTGTTGTGTGCTTTTATAAAGTTTAAAAACAAGAATAATGTGCTAAGATTTGCCTTTAGGATGTTTACATTGCTTGTTGGTTTGTGCGGTGCAAGACAGAAACTTTGACTGTAGTGCCCGATTTTACGTTTTTTACTGGAACGTCAAACGGTTCTAAAACCTTTTGCAATGTATTTCCATACAAATTTTTTATTTTTACTAATTGTTTCAGAATTTTTGGAGTAACAGAAGTATGGTGAATGTTCATATTACTACACACTGTCCTGTTTAAGACAGATTCTGTTTTTGATGCATAGTTTGCTTGTTTTGATGAAACTATCGATTTCTATCAGTGGATTAAGCCATGTAAAAGTTATATTACAGTATCTACAGTTCAAAAACAAAATATGAATTGGTTTGCAATAGTACTTAGAGTAGTGATTTGCTTTATTATACTAACGGATCTTACCGAGCTTTCTGTTGAGTTTTCTGTGGATGAAGTGTTCGAAGATCGAGGAGGTCTCGTTGTGAGGAGAAGGAGGAGAGGGAAGAGCTCAAGCTTGTGGATGCCCAAGGTACCCCAAGTAAATATTCAAGTAGACTCAAGCGTCTAAGCTTGGGGATGCCCCGGAAGGCATCCCATCTTTCTTCAACAAGTATCGGTATGTTTTCGAATTCGTTTTGTTCATGCGATATGTGCAAATCTTGGAGCGTCTTTTGCATTTAGTTTTCACTTTTATTTTATGCACCATGCTGGTATGAGATAGTACATGGTTAATTTATAGAATGCTATTTGCACTTCACTTATATCTTTTGAGTATGGCTTTATAGAATGCTTCATGTGCTTCACTTATATCATTTGATGTTTGGATTGCCTGTTTCTCTTCACATAAAAAACAACCATTTGTAGAATGCTCTTTTGCTTCACTTATATTTGTTAGAGCATGGGCATATCTTTTGTAGAAAGAATTAAACTCTCTTGCTTCACTTATATCTATTTAGAGAGATGACAGGAATTGGTCATTCACATGGTTAGTCATAAAATCCTACATAAAACTTGTAGATCATTGAATATAATATGTTTGATTCCTTGCAATAGTTTTGCGATATAAAGATGGTGATATTAGAGTCATGCTAGTGGTTAGTTGTGGATTGTAGAAATACTTGTGTTGAAGTTTGTGATTCCCGTATCATGCACGTATGGTGAACCGTTATGTAATGAAGTTGGAGCATGAGGTATTTATTGATTGCCTTCCTTATGAGTGGCGGTCGGGGAAGAGCGATGGTCTTTTCCTACCAATCTATCCCCCTAGGAGCATGCACGTAGTACTTTCTTTCTATGACTAATAGATTTTTGCAATAAGTATGTGAGTTCTTTATGACTAATGTTGAGTCCATGGATTATACACACTCTCACCCTTCCATCATTGCTAGCCTCTTCGGTACCGTGCATTGCCCTTTCTCACCTTGAGAGTCGGTGCAAAATTCGCCGGTGCATCCAAACCCCGTGATATGATACACTCTATCACACATAAGCCTCCTTATATCTTCCTCAAAACAGCCACCATACCTACCTATCATGGCATTTCCATAGCCATTCCGAGATATATTGCCATGCAACTTCCATCATCATCATATACATGACTTGAGTATTTATTTTCATATTGCTTTGCGTGGCTAGCATGATGTTTTCATGGCTTGTCCGTTTTTTGATGTCATTGCTACGCTAGATCATTTCACATCCCGGTACACCGCCAGAGGCATTCATATAGAGTCATATTTTGTTCTAGTATCGAATTGTAATGCTGAGTTTTAAGAGGGTGCTTGGATCCAAGGGACTTATTTTAGTCTGACTAAAAATAGTCTCTTTAAGAGGCTAAAGTTCCAAGCACCCCTGACTAAAGAGGTGCTAAAACTAGTGTTGAGACTAAAATGTTTTAGTCAGGGGTACCCCTACTAAAATGTGGATTAGTCCCCTCTCTCCTCATTTAACTCCTCACCTTTAACACATGCGAGTTCTGGATTGGAGGGTTTGGAGGATAATAAATGCTCATTAACTTGATTTTAGTCTCTTTAGAATTTGAATCCAAGCATGGGTAAGGCTAGCAAGTTTTAGTCCCACTACTTTTAGTCATGAGACTAAAATGTATCCAAGCACCCTCTAAGTAAATAAAAGTGTGATGATCATCATTATTAGAAAATTGTCCCATGTGAGGTTGTCAAAATAAAAGTGGCCAAAGAAGCCCCCCTCCAAAAGAGAGAGGCCAACGAAGCCTAAAAAAATAAGAAAAAATGAGAGAAAATAGAGAAGGGACGATGTTACTATCCTTTTACCACACTTGTGCTTCAAAGTAGCACCATGTTCATATAGAGAGTCTCATGAGTTATCACCTTCATATGCTAGTGGGAATTTTCATTATAGAACTTGGCTTGTATATTCCGATGATGAGCTTCCTCAAATGCCCGAGGTCTTCATGAGCAAGCAAGTTGGATGGACACCCACTTAGTTTCCAGTTTGAGCTTTCATATACTTATAGCTCTTAGTGTATCCATTGCATGGCAATCCCTACTCCTCGCATTGACATCAATTGATGGGCATCTCCATAGCCCGTTGATTAGCTGCGTCGACATGAGACTTTCTCCTTTTTGTATTCAGCACACAACCTCCACCATCATATTCTATTCCATCTATAGTGCTATGTCCATGGCTCACGCTCATGTATTGCGTGAAAGTTGAAAAGGTTTGAGAACGTCAAAAGTATGAAACAATTGCTTGGCTTGTCATCGGGGTTGTGCATGATTTGAATACTTTGTGTGGTGAAGATGGAGCATAGCCAGACCATATGATTTTGTAGGGATAACTTTCTTTGGCCATGTTATTTTCAAAAGACATGATTGCTTTATTAGTATGCTTGAAGTATTGTTGTCTTAATGTCAAATGATAGACTATTGCTCTGAATCACTCGTGTCTTAATATCCATGCCATGATTAGATTACATGATCAATATTATGCTAGGTAGCATTCCACATCAAAAATTATCATTTTTTATCATTTACCTACTCGAGGACAAGCAGGAATTAAGCTTGGGGATGATGATGCGTCTCCTGCGTATCTATAATTTTTTATTGTTCCATGCCAATATTCTACAACTTTTATATACTTTTGGAAACTTTTTATACTATTTTTGGGACTAACATATTGATCCAGTGCCTAGTGACAGTTCCTATTTGTTGCATGTTTTTTGTTTCACAGAAAATCCATATCAAACGGAGTCCAAATGGGATAAAAACTGACGAATATTTTTTTTGGAATATATGTGATTTTTGGGAAGAATAATCAACGCGAGACATTGCTCGAGGGGGCCACGAGGCAGGGGGCATGCCCTAGGGGGTCAGGCACGCCCTGGGCCCTCGTGGCCACTCGGTAAGGCGGCTGGTTCCCTTCTTTCGCCGCAAGAAAGTCAATATCCGGATGGAAATCGTGTTAAAATTTCATCCCAATCGGAGTTACGTATCACCGGGAATATAAGAAACGGTGAAAGGCCAGAATCAGGAACGCAGAAACAGAGAGAGACAGAGAGACATATCCAATCTGGGAGGGGCTCTCGCCCCTCTGCCACCATGGAGGCCATGGACCAGAGGGTAAACCCTTATCCCATCTAGGGAGAAGGTCAAGGAACAATAATAAGAAGGGGGCTCTCCCCCCTCTTCCGTTGGCGCCGGAACGCCACCGGGGCCATCATCGTCACCGCAATCTACACAAACACCTTCGTCATCTTCACCAACATCTTCATCACCTTCCCCCATCTATCTACAGCGGTCCACTCTCCCGCAACCCGCTGTACCCTCTACTTGAACATGGTGCTTTATGCTTCATATTATTATCCAATGATGTGTTGCCATCCTATGATGTCTGAGTAGATTTTTGTTGTCCTATCGGTAATTGGTGAATTGCTATGATTGGTTTAATTTGCTTGTGGTTATGTGATACGTCTCCGTCATATCTACTTTTCCAAACACTTTTGCCCTTGTTTTGGACTCTAACTTGCATGATTTGAATGGAACTAACCCGGACTGACGCTGTTTTCAGCATAATTGCCATGGTGTTATTTTTGTATAGAAATATAAGTTCTCGGAATGACCTGAAAATCAACGGAGATTATTTTTGGAATATATAAAAAATACTGGCGAAAAGATCCAAGTTAGGGGGCCCACACCCTGTCCATGAGGGTGGCGGCGCGCCCCCTGCCTCGTGGGTCCCCTGACGCTCCACGGACCTCAACTCCAACTCCATATATTCGTGTTCGGGGAGAAACAAATCAGAGAGAAGGATTCATCGCGTTTTACAATACGGAGCCGCCGCCAAGCCCTAATCTCTCTCGGGAGGGCTGATCTGGAGTCCGTTCGGGGCTCCGGAGAGGGGAATCCGTCGCCATCGTCATCATCAACCTTCCTCCATCACCAATTCCATGATGCTCACCGCCGTGCGTGAATAATTCCATCGTAGGCTTGCTGGACGGTGATGGGTTGGATGAGATTTATCATGTAATCGAGTTAGTTTTGTTAGGGTTTGATCCCTAGTATCCATTATGTTCTGAGATTGATGTTGCTATGACGTTGCTATGCTTAATGCTTGTCACTAGGGCCTGAGTGCCATGATTTCAGATCTGAACCTATTATGTTCTCTTGAATATATGTGAGTTCTTGATCCTATCTTGCAAGTCTATAGTCACCTACTATGTGTTATGATCCAGCAACCGCGAAGTGACAACAATCGGGACCACTCCCGGTGATGACCGTAGTTTGAGGAGTTCATGTATTCACTATGTGTTAATGCTTTGGTCTGATACTCTATTAAAAGGAGGCCTTAATATCCCTTAGTTTCCAATAGGACCCCGCTGCCACGGGAGGGTAGGACAAAAGATGTCATGCAAGTTCTTTTCCATAAGCACGTATGACTATATTCGGAATACATGCCTACATTACATTGGTGAATTAGAGCTAGTTCTGTGTCACCCTATGTTTATAACTGTTGCATGATCGATCGCATCCGACATAATTCTCCATCACCGATCCAATTTCTACAAGCTTTTCATATATTGTTCTTCGCTTATTTACTTTTCCGCTGCTATTGTTACAATCACTATAAAACCAAAAATATTACTTTTGCTACAATTACCACTACTATCATATTACTTTGCTACTAAATACCTTGCTGCAGATATTAAGTTTCCAGGTGTGGTTGAATTGACAACTCAGTTGCTAATACTTGAGAATATTCCTTGGCTCCCCTTGTGTCGAATTAATAAATTTGGGTTGAATACTCTACCCTCAAAAACTGTTGTGATCCCCTATACTTGTGGGTTATAAAGACTATTTTCTGGTGCCATTGCCGGGGAGCATAGCTCTATTCTTTGAGTCACTTGGGATTTATATCTGCTGGTCACTATGAGGAACCTGAAAGACGAAAGAACTAAGATTTTTCCGTCAACTACGAGGGGAGGTAAGGAACTGCCATCTAGCTCTGCACTTGATTCACCTTCTGTTATGAGTAAACTTGCGACACCTACACATGCTATTGATTCTGATAGGTCGCATGTTATTGATGATGCCACTTCTTCTATGCATGATACTTATGATGAAACTACTTCTATGCTTGCTACTACTGTGCCACTTGGTGAATTTCTTGATGAACAACTTGCTAGGGCTAGAGAGAATGAAATTATTGAAACTGATAATATTGATGAAAGTAATGATGAAGATTCTCCCCCTAGATATGAATTGCCTATTGTGCCTGAGGGTTATGTTATGGATGAAGAAACTGCTAGAGACTTTCTTGCGTGCAATGATAGAAGTGATCTTAAGAAACTATTAGCTAAGCTGAAAGAAAAATCTCTGAATGCTAGAATGAAATATGATCCTGCTTATGCTACTTCACCTATCTTTTTTACTGATAAGGATTATGATTTCTCAGTTGATCCTGAGATAATTACTTTGGTTGAATCTGATCCTTTTTATGGCTATGAGTCTGAAACTGTTGTGGCACATCTTACTAAATTAAATGATATAGCCACCCTGTTCACTAATGATGAGAAAACTCGCTATTATTGTATCCTTAAGTTATTTCCGTTCTCATTAAAAGGTGATGCTAAAACATGGTTTAATTCTCTTGATCCTGGTTGTGTGCGTAGTCCCCAGGATATGATTTATTACTTCTCTGCTAAATATTTCCCCGCTCATAAGAAACAAGTTGCTTTAAGGGAAATATATAATTTTGTGCAAATTGAAGAAGAGAGTATCCCACAAGCTTGGGGGAGGCTTCTCCAATTACTTAATGCTTTGCCTGATCATCCTCTCAAGAAAAATGAAATACTTGATATCTTTTATAATGGACTAACCGATGCTTCCAGAGATTACCTGAATAGTTGTGCTGGTTGTGTTTTCATGAAAAGAACAGTTGATCAAGCTGAAATTCTATTAAATAATATGTTGACCAATGAAAATAATTGGACACTTCCTGAACCAACTCCGAAGCCAACTCCGAAGAAAAGGGTTATTCTATTTATCAGTCCCGAAGATATGCAAGAGGCAAAGAAATCTATGAAAGAAAAAGGTATTAAAGCTCAAGATGTTAAGAATTTACCGCCTATTGAAGAAATGCATGGTCTTAATTCATCACCTATTGAAGAAACACACGGTCTTGATAACCCAACACATGTAGTAAAGGTAAACTCTCTCTACAGATATGATAAAGATGAAATCCCTCCAGCTAAGTTTGCTGGCCAATGTTTGGATGAATTTGATAACTTTATGGTTAAGCAAGAAGATTTTAATGCTTACGTTGGTAGACAATTGAAACATAATGTGTATATGATTGAACACTTGAGTGATTATATGGCTAGAGTTAAAGGTGAACTTAAACTCATTAGTAAACATGCTTCTATGGTTACCACTCAAGTAGAACAAGTACTTAAAGCTCAAAATGATTTGCTCAATGAATTGAATAGTAAGAATAATGATAATGCTGTTAGAGTTATGACTAGAGGAGGTAAAATAACTCAGGAACCTTTGTATCCTGAGGGCCATCCCAAGAGAATTGAGCAAGATTCTCAGAGAACTAATATTGATGCACCTAGTCCTTCTAAAAGGAAGAAAAGAAAAATGCTAAGACTTTGCATGCTTCTGGTGAACCTGTTATTGACACACCTGAGAATCCTAATGATATTTCTATCTCTGATGCTGAAGCACAATCTGGTAATGAACATGAACCTAGTGATAATGTTAATGATGATGTTCATGTTGATGCTCAACCTAGTAATGATAATGATGTAGAGATTGAACCTGTTGTTGATCTTGATAACCCACAATCAAAGAATCAATGTTATGATAAGAGAGACTTTGTTGCTAGGAAGCACGGTAAAGAAAGAGAACCATGGGTTCAGAAACCCATGCCTTTTCCTCCTTAACCATCCAAGAAAAAGGATGATGAGGATTTTGAGCGCTTTGCTGAAATGATTAGACCTATCTTTTTGCGTGTGCATTTGACTGATATGCTTAAAATGAATCCTTATGCTAAGTATATGACCTATCTTGTTATATCATATTATGATTGTTTTGAGAAAGTGTTGTCATCCGAGATTTATTATTATTGCTCGCTAGTTGATTATGCCATTGATATGAGTAAACATGAGAGCTAAGTGTTATTGTGAATATGGTTAGTTCATAATCTTTGCTAAAAACTTGAATGCTGCCACGGGGATCGCAACAGTTTCATCAAATACTGCAGGGCTGTTATTGAACCCGATAACAACCTCAAGTCCACAGTATCAATTCTATTGGAAAATTTTCAACAATCACTATTGGAGGTTTTGAATTTCCTCTTCCTACTGTCAAGAAGAAATATGATATTCTTATTGTTGGGGACATGCATATCCTCGTAGAGGTAACCTAGTGTTATTCAAAATTTCTCCGGTTTCATGTTATTCGAAATGAGTTTGTTAACAAGACCTGATCAACCTTGTTAGTGGATTCCTTTTGTTGAACATGATATGGATGAAGTTAGAAAGCACAACTCTCTGTACCCTCCTTTTTACTTTCTGTCATTTATATTAAATAAAGAAAAGTTCTCCAAATGCCTTGAAAATCTAATATTATTTTTTCTGGAATATTTGAGAATATCTGGCACTAAGAACACATCAGGGGAGCCAACACCTGGCCACGAGGGTCCAGGGCACGCCCTACCCCCTGGGCGCGCCCGCTACCTCGTGGGCCCCTGGTGGCCCCTGTCGTGGCTCTAAGCCTGACAGTAGAATAGGGGGGGTAGGAATATGGATGCAAGATCCTAGCTATGGAGGAGTTGTACACACGAGTTTTATGAGTTCAGGCCCTTCTCGGAGGAAGTAACAGCCCTACGTCTCGGAGCCCGGAGGCGGTCGACTGGATATATGCGTGTGTATTACAAAAGGTGCGAACCCTTGTCTCGGAGGAGGGGTGGCTTATATAGAGTGCGCCAGGACCCCAGCCAGCCCACGTTACAAAGGGTTCAATGTACATTAAGGCAGGGCATTACTAGTAACACTAGTAATAAAGAGATATAAATGATCTTTAAGGTTGCAGAGTGAATGACTGACCGTTGTCATCCTGAGTGACGTTAGGCCTTCTACACTCCGAGTGGTTTCTCGTACCGTTGAGTGGTTGTTCGCATAGTCGAGTGTCTTCTATACTCTCGAGTGGAACATAGCTTCACGGTCGAGTGGATGATGATTTTGCTTCGACCGCTTCTGGTTCCTCTAGAGATGTCCTTGGGGAGGGTATCTTGGACAGATCCATGACCCTACCCTAGGTACATAGCTTCATCAGCCCCTCCATTTATTCCAGCCACCACACACTCCTTCTTCCTCCCAAAAAAATCTCCAACCAGCTCAAGCACGAGTTCTGGCTCATCTTGCTGCCATTTTCGATCTCCTAGCTCAAAGCTCCATTCACAAAACTGCTTTGGGGGATTATTCTTTGGTATGTGACTCCTCCAATGGTCCAATTAATTTTTGTTCTAGTGCTTTATTTATTACAAAATTTTGCTGCTTAGGTGACCCTGTTCTTGAGCTTGCATGTCAAATTTATGTGGTCAAAAGTAGTTTTAATGCATGATATATCCTCTAGGCACTTGTAGGAGTAGTTGCTATCAATTTTGTTGAGTTTGGTTCACTTTTATTTGAAGTTACTAAAAATTTCAGAAATTTTCAGAAAAAGATGAAGAGATTTTTGAGGGGCTCATCGAGCCGAAGCTCGAAGGATAAGCAAAGTGAAGAGAATAAGAAGCCCAAGTATAATCTCCCTCGTACTGCGGAGGTCCGGCCATGTGAATTGCCTTGTGATGAGTTCTTGAAAGAGGCTGGGATTTATGAAGATTTTTATTATTTAGCTGAGAATGCAGCCTCATTGCCTTCCTCCACGACCAGCACGAACAGTATCTCTTACTCACCAATATCTTTGTGCAAAACTTTCATTTTCATGCTAGAAGCTCGCCACCTTCTGTGGAATTTTATTTATATGATGAGCATAAGGAAATGTCACTTCATGATTTTTGTCGGGTTTTTGATACCTTTTGAGGGCAGCATAGAGGAACCACATCGTAATGATGTGGAGGGATTTATTGATATGATTGCTGTGGGGGAAACAAGGAAAGTTTCCGATGCGAGAATCACTAGCATGCATTTTCCTATTCTACGTTACTTTGCAATATTTGCTAGTAGATGCTTAATTGGTCGCGGGAACTGTGGGAACCTTAGTGCTCCTGATATTGTTATTTTGTGCCATGCCTTGTTTCAAGATACTACCTTCAGTTTAGGTGCTATTGTTGCTAAGCGGTTAAACCTAAACCGTACTAAGGGCCCCATCCTTGGAGGTATCTTTGCCTCGTGCCTAGTTGCACACTTAACATACCCATCAGACATTATGAGAAAGAGGAAAAGTTGCTGCCTAATATTTTTCTAGATTATAAGAGCTTGGTAGCACATGATTTTATTGTTAAGAATAAGAAGAAGTTGCTTAACTATAGAATGATTTTTGGTGAGAGTAACTCTGAGACTATTACCTTGCCTGCTCCCTCTTTGTTTAACATATTTTCAGGCAAGTACCTTGTTTTACCAGAGGACATTTATGCATACTGGAGTGTGACACCAGCTCCAGAGCCTGAGCCGGAACCACCCCAGGACCCTTATCGACAGTCAGTTTATCAGTGGAATCCGGAGGAGATTGCCAACCAGTGGCACCCAGAGGACACTCCCCCTTACACCGTAGAGGGCTACTTTGATCCATGGGCATAGACCAACTTAGGCCAAAAGCCTAAGCTTGGGGGGAGTACGTATTTCTCACCAACATTACATTTATGTCCACACACTCATGCTAATTGTCGGTGCTCATACTTTTTCACAGTATCATCCATGATAGTTTATTTCCTTTTTAGCTTTCTTCTTGTGTGCCTTAATAAACCTTCAGAAAAACAAAAAAATATTAGTTGTAGCTTTTAGCTAGTTTACTTCCCATGCCTGTAGTAGTAGTAATTAAAAAGAAAACCCAAAAAGATTTCTCGTTCTTCTTTTGCTTGTTGGGAGCTTTCCCGTGTAAATAGTTTTATTTCTTTTCGTTCCTTTGGGGGTTGAGAGGAGAAGATTGTAATGAAAATGTTAAGTGGCTCTCATATGCATTATTGTTGATCTAACAAAGAGCCCATATTACATTGTCTTCTCTCTTGAATTGAATGCTTGCAGATTCCAGTTTAGTCCAATGCACGTGCACTATTATTATTATCCACACTATTCGGCCGTGCAAGTGAAAGGCAGTAATGATGATATATGATGAACTGATTGGGATGTGGAAAGCTGGTATGAACTCGACCTCTCTTGTTTTTGTAAATATGATTAGTTCATTGTTCCCAATTCAGCCTATTATGAAAGAAACATATTTGCAATGACAATTAGAGATTATAGTTGCTTATGCCATGCTTAATTAGCTAGGAGTTTATAATGGTTTACCTTGCGTGCCAACATGCTATTAAAATGGTTGTGATGTGGTATGATAGGGTGGTATCCTCCTTTGAACGATTCGAGTGGCTTGACTTGGCACATGTTCACGCATGTAGTTGAAACAAAATCAACATAGCCTCTACGGTATTTATGTTCATGGTGCATTATATCCTACCCATGCTTGCATTCGGTGTCGATTAATTTTAATGCATGTTCATGACTGTTGTCGCTCTCTAGCTGGTCGCTTCCCAGTCTTTCTCTAGCCTTCACTTGTACTAAGCAGGAATACTGCTTGTGCATCCAATTCCATAAACCCCAAAGTTGTTCCATATGAGTCCACCATACCTACCTATATACGGTATCTACCTGCCGTTCCCAGTAAATTTGTGTGTGCCAAACTCTAAACCTTCAAATAAAACATTCTATTTTGTATGCTCAAATAGCTCATGTATCAACTAGGGCTGTCTGTATCCTCCATGCTAGGTGGGTTATTCTCAAGAGGAGTGGACTCCAATCCTCACTCACAAGAAAATGGATGCTCACCGGGATGCCCAGTCCCATGCTTTAAGAAAATCAAATCAAAATAATTGCAAACAACCCCCCCCCCCCAGGATTGTTGTTAGTTGGAGGCACCCATTGTTTCGGGCAAGCCATGGATTGATGCTTGTTGGTGGTGGGGGAGTATAAACTTTACCATTCTGCTTGGGAACCGTCTATAATGTGTGTAGCATGGAAGATATCGAGATCTCTCGGTTGTTATGTTGACAATGAAAGTATACCGCTCAAAATATTATTCATATCTATTTCAAAATTGAGCTCTGGCCCCTCTACAAATCCCTGCTTCCCTCTGCAAAGGGCCTATCTATTTACTTTTATGTTGAGTCATCATCCTCTTATTAAAAAGCACCAGTTGGAGAGCACTGCTGTCATTTGCACCCATTACTGTTAGTTTACATTGAGTATGACTTGACTGGATCTCTTTTACCATGAATTACAGTGTCTAGTCAGTCCTTGATCTTTAAAGGTGCTCTGCATTTATGTTTTGCAGTCTCAGAAAGGGCTAGCGAGATACCATCTTGTTATATCATATTATGATTGTTTTGAGAAAGTGTTGTCATCCGAGATTTATTATTATTGCTCGCTAGTTGATTATGCCATTGATATGAGTAAACATGAGAGCTAAGTGTTATTGTGAATATGGTTAGTTCATAATCTTTGCTAAAAACTTGAATGCTGGCTTTACATATTCACAACAACAAGAGCAAATAGAGTTTGTAAAAGTTTTTCTTTATCACTTTCAGTTTATCAACTGAATTGCTTGAGGACAAGCAAATGTTTAAGCTTGGGGGAGTTGATACGTCTCCATAGTATCTACTTTTCCAAACACTTTTGCCCTTGTTTTGGACTCTAACATGCATGATTTGAATGGAACTAACCCGGATTGACGATGTTTTCAGCAGAATTGCCATGGTGTTATTTTTGTGCAGAAATAAAAGTTCTCGGAATGACCTAAAAATCAACGGAGATTATTTTTGGAATATATAAAAAATACTAGCGAAAAGATCCACGTCAGGGGGCCCACACCCTGTCCACGAGGGTGGGGGCGCGCCTACCCCTGCCTCGTGGGCCCCCTGACGCTCCACCGACCTCAACTCCAACTCCATATATTCGTGTTCAAGGAGAAAAAACTTAGAGAGAAGGATTCATCGCGTTTTACGATACGGAGCCGCCGCCAAGCCCTAAACTCTCTCAGGAGGGCTGATCTGGGGTCCGTTCGGGGCTCCGGAGAGGGGAATCCTTCGCCATCATCATCATCAACCTTCCTCCATCACCAATTTCATGATGCCCATGGCCGTGCGTGAGTAATTCCATCATAGGCTTGCTGGACGGTGATGGGTTGGATGAGATTTATCATGTAATTGAGTTAGTTTTGTTAGGGTTTGATCCCTAGTATTCATTATGTTCTGAGATTGATGTTGCTATGACTTTGCTATGCTTAATGCTTGTCACTAGGGCCCGAGATTATGATCTGAACCTATTATGTTTTCATGAATATATGTGAGTTCTTGATTGCAAGTCTATAGTCACCTACTATGTGTTATGATCCGGCAACCCCGAAGTGACAATAATCGGGACCACTCCCGGTGATGACCGTAGTTTGAGGAGTTCATGTATTCACTATGTGTTAATGCTTTGGTCTGGTACTCTATTAAAAGGATGCCTTAATATCCCTTAGTTTCCAATAGGACCCCGCTGCCATGGGAGGGTAGGACAAAAGATGTCATGCAAGTTCTTTTCCATAAGCACGTATGACTATATTCGGAATACATGCCTACATTATATTCATGAATTGGAGCTAGTTCTGTGTCACCCTATGTTATAACTGTTGCATGATCGATCGCATCCGACATAATTCTCCATCACCGATCCAATGCCTATGAGCTTTTCATATATTGTTCTTTGCTTATTTACTTTTCCGCTGCTACTGTTACAATCACTATAAAACCAAAAATATTACTTTTGCTACGTTACCACTACTATCATATTACTTTGCTACTAAATACCTTGTTGCAGATATTAAGTTTCTAGGTGTGGTTGAATTGACAACTCAGCTGCTAATACTTGAGAATATTCTTTGACTCCCCTTGTGTCGAATCAATAAATTTGGGTTGAATACTCTACCCTCGAAAACTGTTGCGATCCCCTATACTTGTGGGTTATCATTATGTTGCTATCCTTTGGTGCCCATCATATGAGCGCGCGCATGGATCACACCACAGGGTTAGTTGTATGTTGATAGGGCTATGTATTGGAGGGCAAGAGTGACAGAAGCTTCAACCTAGCATAGAAATTGATGCATACGGGATTGAAGGGGGACCAATATATCTTAATGCTATGGTTGGGCTTTACCTCAATGAACGTTAGTAGTTGCGGTTGCTTGCTAATAGTTCCAATCATAAGTGCATAGAATTCCAAGTCAGGGATGACATGCTAGCAGTGGCCTCTCCCACATAAAACTTGCTATCGATCTAGTAAAGTAGTCAATTGCTTAGGGACAATTTCGCAACTCCTACCACCACTTTTCCACACTCGCTATACTAACTTTATTGCTTCTTTACCTAAAGCAGCCCCTACTTTTTATTTACGTGCTCTTTATATTCTTGCAAACCTATCACGTTACACCTACAAAGTACTTCTAGTTTCATACTTGTTCTAGGTAAAGCGAACATCAAGCGTGCGTAGAGTTGTATCGGTGGTCGATAGAACTTGAGGGAATATTTGTTCTACCTTTAGCTCCTCGTTGGGTTCGACACTCTTACTTATCAAAAGAGGCTACAATTGATCCCATGTACTTGTGGGTTATCAAGGGGGCGCGCCAAGGGGGGGGGTCCTATTGGGACTCCTAGTCCTAGTAGGATTCGCCCCCTTCTTTTCCTTCTCATGGAGGTGGAAAGGGGGGAGGAGAGGGAGTAGGAGAAGGAAAGGGGGTGGCGCCCATTCCCTAAACCAATTTGGCGTCCTCCCTAGTGGGGGGCACACCAGCCCCTTGTGGGCTGGTTAGCCTCTCTCCTGTGGCCCATATCTTCCCCCGGAGGGTTCCGGTAACCCCTCCGGTACTCCGGTATGTACCCGATACACTCCGGAACCCTTTCGGTGTCCGAATACTACCTTCCAATATATCAATCTTTACCTCTCGACCATTTCGAGACTCCTCGTCATGTCCGTGATCTCATCCAGGACTTTGAATAAACTTCGGTCACCAAAACACATAACTCATAATACAAAAAGTCATCAACATTAAGCGTGCGAACCCTACAGGTTTGAGAACTATGTAGACATGACCGAGACACATCTCCGGTCAATAACCAATAGCGGAACCTGGATGCTCATATTGGTTCCTACGTATTCTATGAAGATCTTTATCGGTCAAACTGTAATGACAACATATGTTGTTCCCTTTGTCATCGGTATGTTACTTGCCCGAGATTCTATCGTCGGTATCTTCATACCTAGTTCAATCTCATTACCGGCAAGTCTCTTTACTTGTTCCATAATGCATCATCCCGCAACTAACTCATTAGTCACATTGCTTGCAAGGCTTATTATGATGTGCATTACCGAGAGGGCCCAGAGATACCTCTCCAATACTCGGAGTGACAAATTCTAATCTCGATCTATGCCAACCCAACAAACACCTTCGAAGATACCTGTAGAGCATCTTTATAATCACCTAGTTACGTTGTGACGTTTGATAGCACACAAGGTATTCCTTCGGTATCCGGGAGTTGCATAATCTCATAGTCAAAGGAATATGTATATGACATGAAGAAAGCAGTAGCAATAAAACTTAACGATCATTGTGCTAAGCTAACAGATGGATCTTGTCCATCACATCATTCTCCTAATGATGTGATCCCGTTCATCAAATGATAACTCATGTCTATGGTTAGGAAACCTAACCATCTTTGATTAACGAGCTAGTCTAGTAGAGGCTTTACTAGGGACAATGTGTATTGTCTATGTATCCACACATGTATCAAGTTTCCGGTTAATACAATTCTAGTATGAATAATAACATTTATCATGCTATAAGGAAATATAAAATAATAACTTTATTATTGTCTCTAGGGCATATTTCCTTCACAAATTTTAAGAAACGACAGCTTAGGTTTCTTGCCAAACAATAATTCATACGGTGTCGCCTCAACAGATTTAGATGGTGCCCTGTTTAAAGTGAATGCGGCTGTCTCTAATGCATAACCCCAAAACGATAGTGGCAAATCAGTAAGAGACATCATAAAGCGCACAATATCCATAGAGTATGATTACGACGTTCAGACGCACCATTACAATGCGGTGTTCCAGGTGGCCTAAATTGTGAAACAATTCCACATTATATTAAATGTGTTCGAAACTCGTAACTCAGATATTCACCTCCATGATCAAATTGTAGAAATTTTATTTTCTTATTACGATGATTCTCTACTTCACTCTGAAACTCCTTGAACTTTTAAAATATTTCAGACTTGTGCTTCATTAAGTAAATATACCCATATCTAGTTAAGTCATCTATGAAGGTTAGAAAATAACAATATCCATCGTGTGCTTCACAATGAAAGAAAGGTGTGTGCAAACTGGCAGGTATTTTGGAGTGGATGCAATAATCAATCACCAGACTACTTTAGAAGAAAAAATTCACTTGACCAATATATGAGAACCCTTTGGGTTTTTTTGGAACGAGAACGAGAGGCTTTGGAAATCGATCCCACAAAATCTAGTCAAAGTCTAAATTTCTTGTCCGCTGAGGCTATGTTTGGTTGTTAGGGTGAGAAATTCCAGGGTAAATACAACACGGGAGTAATTTTATTGACGAATTGAACTCCATGTGATATTCTTCCACAACCATTTGGCACTTCGGAGCTCGGGGGACGAGGTTTTCTGGCCTCCGTGAAGAAAACAAAGAAAAGCAGGAAACAAAAAATGAGGCTCTCCTCTTGAAGCTGAGCACCCCATCACCGAGCAAGCGAGAGCCATCATCAACCTCCGATTAACCATGCAAATCAGCATAGCCAGCCGTTGTTTCTAAAAAAATCATAGCCAACCGCCAGCTTCAGGAAAGGGAGGAAATCATGTTTTAGTTTTACCAAGCGGATGGGGAACTCACACAGACCGATCACAAAATTGTTAATTCCAACAAAATTGTGGTTGCATCTAAGCCAACCATGGCTGAGCAGTAGGCCCATATGATCTCACATGGACGCGATGAGCTGAAGCAACTCCGATGGGCTCGCTCGACTCAATTCACTCAGTGTTAATCGCCAATGCAAAAATGCCGTAAGATCCAAAATCCCTGGATCAAGATGTCGGGAGATTTGTTCTTTCGCGACTCAAGCTTGTTGATAGTGAGGAAGGGTGAGGCGGGAGGACATGGTAGACTTGTTGGAGGGGGAGGGGCGAAGGAAGCGGGTGAGATGAACTCAGCCAGAACGACGGCGGCGGCGGCGAGAAAGAGAGAAAGCACCACGAAAAATCTTCCACGGGGGTCAGGGGTAGCTTTTCTTTAGCTCGGGGATTTAATGTGGATGGGCCCCAATATCCCTCTCCCTTGCATCGACCAAATGCAGAGCCACACAGCCACGGTGTAGCGACCCGACCCGAATGGATCAAGTCTACTGTGCTCCGGTGTCATCCCTGGATCAGTAATGCTGACACCACACAGTACTTCGAAGGATTTATAGCAGAGTAGCAATCACACACTTATTACATCGATGTCTCAAAAGAGAACTTATTACAATAAATATGGCTTAAGGCCATCTAATAACGATAACAGCGGAAGACTTGGAAGATAAATGGGTCCATCAACTCCAACGGCATCACTGAGTATAGAACCACGACCTAAAAGCACCTTAATCATGGTCTGAAAAGTCTGCAACATTAACGTTGCAGCCCGAAAATGGGTCAGCGCATGGAATATGCTGGCAAAGTAACACATAGAGAGTAATGGAATGAAACAGCTATACTATATGCATATTTGGCTGGTGGAAATCTCTATGGTTACTGTTTTGCGTAAAGCCAGTTTTTCCCTACTGCAAAGGAATAAATTTATTTAACTATCATGGTGGTTGTTAAACATCGAGAATGGTTGACAGCATTCCGATCCCAATTAAGTGAACAATTAAAACTCAACAATATTAATTAGAAGTAACATGATGAGATTCACATGATATTCAAGTACTAGATACTCAAGATGTCCATAACCGGGGACACGGCTAATCATGATTAGTTTATTACACTCTGCAGAGGTTTGCGCACTTTTCCCCACAAGACTCGATCGCCTTCGTTGGATTTCTCGCACTACTGGTGTTTGAGAAACGGATGACCGAGACACAGTCTTTCAGAAGCGCTAGCACCTTACGATGGATAGACCGGTACACCTACTTTCCCCTACATCTGCTAGTCTACCCTGTAAGAGTTCGCACGACTTAGTCAACTATGCCAGAGCCCATATTGGCTTGTGGCTGCACACGGAAGTTTCTAGCATGAAAGATCTTATGATCCTTTTGAGCCTGGGTGGCGGTCCAAAAGAAAACAGGCAAGTCCTGATAGACATCAGGTGCCTCAATCCACCCAGATGTGTGTTTAAGTTGCCACCTTAGATAAACCATTAAAATTATCAATCTCACATCTTTCATGGATATCACTCACCCAATCCACGTCTACTAGCATAGCATGGCATAATAAGCAAACGTAGAAGTAACTCCCAAAGGTTTCATAATGAACAGGTAATAGGTACTACCTCATCTACTTCCCATCCCACAATTTAATTAGATCCTAATCATGCAATGTGTGAGGATTGATCTAATGCAATAAAACCGGGTTGTAGAAAAGGTATGATCAAAGTGTTACTTGCCTTACTGATGATCCGTGAGTCCTAGAGATTCGAAGTCACATGCGGCGCAATCCGGGTAATCTATCGCAGACAAATAACAAGCATACAATAAGTACTCATCTAATACACAGGTAAAACTCGAACAAGAGATCGAACCAGAAAGTTCAACTTAAGAACTCCGGTTGCAAAGAAAGAACGAACCGAACAAAACAACGGAAAACAAACGGCGGAAGAAAACAACTTCGTTCTAGTAATCTGGATCTAAGTCAAATTTTACAGTAGCAAAAACTTGTTTAAGTTGATTAGTCGGAACGGCGGTTTCGAAATGAAACTCCAGGTGCTTGAATCACCTGATTCCGATAAACGAGCGAGAAGATAAACTAGAACGAAGATCGGATCGGAAATCGCGATCGCGGAATAAATCCGACGAAAAGAAAAAGAAGAACGGTTAAACGAACGGACGTTCGTTAACCGGGGAATAATCCGGTGATCACGTTCGTTAGGACGAACGGTCCGGCGGACGGTCTCTAGGCAACTAAACCAGAAAAGAAAACGAAACCGATCTAGGGTTTCGAAAAGAAAACCGAAACAAAGAATCGAAAAGAAAACCGGAACGGTTAAGAAAAGAACCGGAATGGTGTATAAGAAAAACCGAACCGAGGGGATAAAAAGAGAGACGCGGCGCGGGGCTACCCCCGGCGAGGTTCCGGCGAGGGGCTCCGGTGGGCGGCGGGGTTGGGCGGCGGCGGCGGCGCAGGCAAAGGGCGGCGGCGGCGCGGTTTGGTGTGGGGTTTAGGGGGGGTGGGGGTGTTGGTATTTATATAGGTGAGGGGAGAGGAGACTTGGGGGAGGGGGCAAGAAAAAGGGGAGAGGAGAGAGTCCTACTAGGACTTCACTTGGGGGCGACGGCGGCCTTGGCGCGCAGGCGCGGCGCGGCGCGCGGGAGCCTGGCCCGGCCGGCTGCTGGGCCTTGGCCCAGGGGCGCTGCGGAATTTTTTTTAAACGGTTACGCGCGCAAAAAGAACAAAGAAAAGAAAAACTAAACGAACTCCAAAACTCCCAAAGTAAATTTTCCCCGACTCCTAAAAAATGAGTCGAACAAAATGAACTTTTCTCGGGACCTAGAATGCACATTTTGAAAACGCGCATTTTTCCCTATCCAAATAAAATGCAAATAAACTCCGACAGATCCAATGATCCTCTTTTCAAAATTTGAGAAAACTCAAATATGAAAATGACGAAATCTCCAACTCTCTCCGAGGGTCCTTGGGTTGCGTGAAATTTCTAGGATCGACCAAAATGCAAGAAAATATGATATGCATGATGATCTAGTGTATAACATTTCAAATTGAAAATTTAGGATGTTACACACGGGAAGGGATTCCACGGGCAGCCGCCCAGGGAAAGGAAGGGGGTCCCGGGGGAATATCCGGCAACCAAATGAGCCTTGAGTGTGGTTTAACCCATGCTTCCATCACTATTAATGGATCTATCCGTAATCCTCAAAGTGTGAAGAGAATGGAGAAATAATACTGCCCATTAAGTAAGTGAAGAAAACCGGCGATGCCTTGCGTGCATTCTACTTTATTCCGTGCTAAAAATATGGTCAAAGCCAGACAAAAAGGGGGTGCCTGCCATCATAATCATGCCATCTAGATTTGCACTGTCTACAATTGAGATCCTTTGCTTTTGTTTCGACCTTAATTTACTGCGAACGCGGCAGTGATTATGCACAAGATCATAATGATGATTTTCACTTCAGGTAAAGCAACAGAGTACTACTCCGTACATTGTACATGAAGAAAACATGATTTGAGCTTCAGAAACATAGCACGGTAAATTACGATTGAAGAACAATTGATGTATGAGCGCTATGTATCTGGTGCAAGTTTGTGTTGTCGGCCAAGCTACGCCTTTTCTAGTGAAGCAATGTGACACCTGCATATTTTGTATTTAGAATACCGATTAACATATATGTATAACTCAAAAATTACAGTTGATCCTGTGCATGAATTTGCACTCTCCCTAATTTTTTAGTACCACCTATTTAACTGTACTTTGTGCACTATGAAATGAAATCCTTATAGTTAATGTGTAAAAGGATGTCATATATAGTTCTATATCTATATCTATATGCATATCTATACTTTTATATCTTTATTTATTATATCTGTATCTATATCCATATCCATACATATATTCATATTTATACATATACTTCTACATCTATATCTGTATACTAATATAAAAAGAGCAGGCTGTGGATATCCAACAAACATTACCCGTTCTTTAGCATTAAACACGTTTATCACTAAACATGTTTATCATCCTTCTCTAGTTGATATCATGCCAAATAAAAACGTCAGCGTTAACCAAGTAGTTGTATTCTACATAATATTAACATGCATGTAATTTATATGTTGTGTAATATCATCATGCAATTTATATCTTGTCTAATAATGCCTCCGTCAACTACTTAAGAGCGTTTAGATCACTACTTTATTAGTGATCTAAACGCTCTTATATTAGTTTACGAAGGAAGTATTAATATGTGCATTGCACGTACATAATTACTAGTTACAGGAAGTCAACATCTTTTAGCAGGTATTGTGTCCAGAAAAGTAATCGAGGGTGGTTGATACTGTGCGAACGAGAGAGCGTTAAAAAGGCAAATAATCGTCGGTGTCAAACACATGGATAGTGAATAAAGGCAGATAATCGTCGGTGTGCACAATAAACAATTCTAAAGCAATGCACACATATTATATAGTTCCTTTTCGCAAAACACAAAGCCATGTGCATAATCCCCGCATCTTTCCTACCAGCTTAAGCAAAAGAAAGGGGAGAAAATCCTTTGCAAAAAACGCACGCTAGCTACCAAGAACGTATGCATTTAGGCATGGTGCATGTGAAGTTGTGAGGGTGTGAGGTAGTCCAGCAGTGGGCGCGCTTTTTTGTCTGGCCACTGCATAAAACCACTTGTGCAGACACACAGAAATAGGCGGCCAGATTTCTAATATGAACTGGCAAAAGCAGCACAAAATGATGCTGGTATGAACCTTCTTTACTCGCTGGCCAGAAAGACGCAGTGGAAAATCAAGAAAGTTGAGCCATTTCCAGCGCTTGGACAATGCGGCAATCCTCTAGGAAACGGCCTATTTCCGCAGGTGCTCATGCCACTGTCCCCAAGCCCAACCTAACCCCACCGAGCTGATCCACCTTTAGTTTCATATTATTTTTCTATCATGCTATAAAACAAGGAGAATAATGGCAATAAAATAGTTCTTTTGGGGAATAAAATAGTTGATGAAACAGCATCATTTGTTGAGGCTTTTGAGAGGGTCCTTTTGCCAGTATAAAACTAGCACGCACCCTCACCGGCTTCACCAGGCTTCAGCAGTCTCAAGAGCCTCCTCCCATCCGCTTTGCCTGGAGGAAAGAAATTGTCTGAACCTTTCCTCCACTTACTAGCCTTTCTTCCTCCCCGTTGCCGCCATGAGGGCTCTCTTTGCATGGCGCGCCCTCCTCCTCCTGGCGTGCGGCGGCCTGCTGCATTGCGCGGAGGCGGCCAAGGCCAGGCACCTCAAGTGGGAGGTGGGCCACATGTTCTGGTCGCCGGACTGCGAGGAGAAGGTGCTCATCGGCATCAACGGCCAGTTCCCCGGCCCCACCATCCGGGCCAAGGCCGGCGACACCATCGTCGTCGAGCTCAAGAACGGGCTGCACACCGAGGGCGTCGTCATCCACTGGCACGGCGTCAGACAGGCGAGTGATTAACCACGGCATGAGCACACCGTCACTGCCTTGTCTCTTCCCCGTTGCATGCTGCTAGGAGATTTTTGTTCTTTTGCTGACCTTTATATTGTCCTGACATTTCATGAACGAAAATCATGGCAGATTGGAACGCCGTGGGCGGACGGCACGGCCGCCATCTCCCAGTGCGCCATCAACCCGGAAGAAACCTTCACTTATCGGTTCGTCGTCGACAAGGTACCTCCACTGTTCAAATGATCAAATCTCCCAGTGGCACACATCATAGCTGGTACAAAGAAACTGAAATTAATCGCAACATTAGTGCCAAGATTGCTGCAAAACTTCCTCATTTCCCCCTTCTTTTTAGCTTGACTTGTGACTTGTGGCTGACCCATGGCTGCAGCCGGGGACATACTTCTACCACGGGCACTACGGCATGCAGAGGGCGGCAGGGCTGTACGGCTCTCTGATCGTGGATGTGGCGGACGGGGAGGAGGAGCCGTTCAAGTATGACGGCGAGCTGAACCTGCTCCTCAGCGACTGGTACCACGACAGCATCTACAACCAGATGGTTGGCCTCTCCTCCAGCCCCATGAGATGGATCGGCGAGCCCCAGGTAACTGTTAAAACCACACTGATGCTCTTGCTATATACTGTATGTTTTGCTATGTCTGCTTCAGCAAGATGCAGTTTTCACCGTAGACAAAGGGTATTTTGGTTCGTTGGATTTACAACCAGGACAGTCCAAAATGCACTCTTTCAAGTAGAATTTAAAACACAAAAACGACAAATAGCACTGGGAGATCGGAGCCCGTCCATCTGATTTAGATGATCTTGGAAAGGGCAATTGGTTTGTCCTCTTCTTGAAATTTAAAATGCAAGTGCACTAGAAAAGTTCACCTAGCTGGTGAATTGGGCGATTTAGATGATCACATAAAGAGCAATTTAAAATTTAAAAATGCAGTTGTTGGTGCAGCATACCTATGTATGCACGGTAGTCCTCCCTCCGTCCCAAAATAAGTGACTCAACTTCGTACTAACTTTAATACAAAATTATACTAAAATTGAGACACTAATTTTAAGACAGAGGGAGTATAAAGCATGGCTACAGTTTCTTTGTTATGAAAACACTTGCTCTTGTAAGTTGAATAGCAGTCTGGGATAAAAATCCTGGATTGCCAGGCCAGTCACTAAAGCTAAGCAGAGCATGGCCTCAAAGACCCCAGCTGATGGTGATAAACTGATGATGCACACACTCAGCTTTCTCATCAGAACCAGAAAGCTTACATGCCTCCAGGGCCAACTGTGGTGATGAGAAAGGCAAAAGAAATGGAACCCACCCCATTGGGCTTCCTACAAAGAAGCACTCACACTTCAAAAAGTAAAAGAGACACACACCATGTATAGGACCCTTTGTAGGCTCAAGACCAGTATCATATCTGTGCTAATGCCTAAAGTATCAGAGCAGATCATGTTCCTATGCACAGCACACACACATTATAAAATTTCTGAAGAAAAGGTTGGGGGTGACACAAGGCCACATGATTTTCAGAGGGGACACTTGTGGTCATGTGCCACCAAAAAGCATCCATGCAAGGACCTTTTCTCTCTTGATCTTGGAAACATCTGCCCGCCTGCCTGGGGAGATGCATGATGCAGAGCAGAGGTGATGTGGTATTTTTTTGAAAAAAGTTACAGAGGGTACAGTGACCCTAGGTGGCACTCCTACATTATTGTGTGGGGAGCTTTGGCTTGGCCACTGGGTGGTCAGGGAAGGAGTCAAGCCAACATGAGTGCATCCCACACTGACAGTGGTACTTTTTTTTCTTGTGCGCACAAAGCACATGTGTGCATGTGTTGTGGAAGGCAGGCGAACAAGAACAGTGACATGTCACTGCTGGTTCACAAGCACCATGAGCATCTGCTGGAGTGTTTGAAAGTTGATGTGTTGATTTTAACACAACCAAAATACAAGTGGAAGTGTTCACTAGAGTAATATATTGGGCAATGACACAGGATTGTAATCTGAATCTTTGGTCACCTTGGTAATAATTCAGGCGACACTTTGCCCTGGTAGGTGTTGCTATCTTCGTGTAGTTTTTAACTTTTTATTATGTCAGACGCTGTTTGATTGTCGAAAATGTCTGGAGATTCTGCCTGAAATTTTCTTTTGGGCTAACGGCACGCACCGTGTGTTCTTGTTGTGCTGCAGTCGTTGCTGATCAACGGTAGGGGGCAGTTCAACTGCTCGCTGGCGGCGGCGCACACGCCGGGCACCAAGCAGTGCACTGCCGGCGGCAACAAGCATTGCGCGCCGGTGATCCTCCCCGTCGAGCCCAACAAGACCTACAGGCTCAGGATCGCCAGCACCACCTCGCTGGCCTCCCTCAACCTCGCCATCGGGGTAAGCAAATCCGAGACAAATAAAACAGTATAAACTGTGCAGCGTGCAGAATCCTGAAGCAATGTCGGATGCTTGCGACATTGTTTAATCGGGTAAGCTTTTTTTTTTTTTGTGGGTTCAGAATCACAAGCTGACGGTGGTGGAGGCCGACGGCAACTACGTGGAGCCGTTCGTTGTGGACGACATGGACATCTACTCCGGCGACAGCTACTCCGTCCTGCTCACCACCGACCAGGACCCGTCGTCCAACTACTGGGTCAGCATCGGCGTGCGCGGCCGGACGCCCAAGACGGCGCCGGCCCTGGCCCTGCTCAACTACCGCCCCAACCGCGGGTTCAAGCTGCCGTCCATCGCGCCGCCGGTGACCCCGGCGTGGAACGACACCGCGCACAGTAAGGCGTTCACGACCCAGATCAAGGCCCGCGCCGGCACGCCCCCGCCGCCGGCGACGTCGGACCGGCGCATCGAGCTGCTCAACACGCAGAACAAGCTGGACGGGCACATCAAGTGGTCCATCAACAACGTGTCCCTGGTGCTCCCGGCGACGCCGTACCTGGGCTCCCTGAAGCTGGGGCTCAAGACGGCGCTGGCCGCGGCGCGGCCGGCGGACACGTTCGGGCGCGCCTACGACGTGACGCGGCCGCCGCACAACCCCAACACGACGACGGGGGACAACGTCTACGTGCTCCGCCACAACACCACGGTGGACGTGGTGCTCCAGAACGCCAACGCGCTGCAGCACAACGTGAGCGAGGTGCACCCGTGGCACCTGCACGGGCACGACTTCTGGGTGCTGGGGTACGGCGAGGGCGCGTACAGGGGCGACACCGCCGACGCGGCGAGGCTGAACCTGGTGAACCCGCCGCTGCGGAACACGGCGGTGATCTTCCCGTACGGGTGGACGGCGCTGCGGTTCGTGGCGGACAACCCCGGGGTGTGGGCGTTCCACTGCCACATCGAGCCGCACCTCCACATGGGGATGGGGGTCATCTTCGCCGAGGCCATCGACCGCGTCGGGAAGGTGCCCAAGGAGGCCGTCTCCTGCGGCGCCACGGCCACCGCGCTAATGAACGGCGACCACCTCTGATCGTGAGCCGGACGTGAGCCCTTCGCCTCTCCAACTCCCATCTTGTGCAATTGAAGCGTTTGGTTACTGATGATTAGCTAGGGTTCTTCCATTTTTCCCTTTTCTCGAGGGTTCCATTTTCCCTTTTTTGCTATATTGTTAGGGAGTGAGATTGTATTTGTTAAGTGCTTATGATTTGTTGGGGTCATGGATTGGAATGCAAACAATGGTTTGCTCGGCATTAGAGCAACTCCAAAGGGTCAATCCATTTCGTTCGCCTGCCCTCGTTTGGGTTGACACGGACAAAAGTGGCGGCCCAAATCTAAATCACGTCCGTGTCGCGTCCGCGTCGATGCATTTGCGGTCTAAAATTGTGTCCCAAATGTGTCGGCGCGGACGCCGAACGGACGCTTCGCGCGGCTTCTCGCTATCCGCCGCTTCCCCACATGGCAGCCGTCCAACTACCCATTGCCCGTGCGGTCAGCTTAATTTATGACGACGGGCCCACGCGTCAGTGACGGCGCTCGTCCTTTTTAAGCCGACCGTGCGGCGGGGCCGTCCTCATCCAAACTTGCCGTCCCCATCTGCCCACCTTGCTCCCTCGTCGCCGGCAAACCCTAGCCACCACAACCACAGCGAGGATGGGCCTCTTCTCCGGCGCCAGCGGCAGCAAGGCCAAGGGAAAGCCCCCGCCACCCCTTTCCCCTCCGAGTTCCTCCCACCCCCGCCGACGCCTCGCCGGCAGAGGCAGCGCGTCAGCGTGCCAGTGCACCAGGCGGAGTGGCACTGGCAGAACCGCCAGCCTCTGCCGTATCCGGACGTGACGCTGCCGCACGACTGGCACCTGGATCCAGATAGGATCCCAGTGCCGGCGGCGCCGCAGTCGGCTCGTGCTCACGCTGAGGAGGTGCGGCACCGGCGGGCGCTGCTGACGCCAGAGCAGCGCCTCGACAAGGCCTACGCAACCGACTCGCCCAACTGGACGAGGTGGTTCGCCTTCGAGCACGAGGAGGCGAGGCGACGGGGCGTGCGCGAGGTCGACCGAAGGCCAACGCCGCTGGTCGTCCGCGAGGAGGACCAGGCGGCAGAGGACGCCTACCAGGCGGCCCTTGTGGCCGTCTACCGGGAGAGCGAGGAGGACGAGCGGCGCAGAGCGGAGGCGACGGAGGCGGAAGAGGAGGCCTGCTACGAGGCGGCAATGGTGCAAGCCCTTGCCCTCTCCGCGGCGGGCGACGGCGTGGTGCCGTCGGCGGCCCCGCCGTCCCCCATCAAGTCGGAGCCGCAGCCGGAGCCGCAGCCCGAGCCCATCGCGCGCTTCTCCTGAAATGGAGTGGTGCGCGAGTGCGTGTCCACGCCACCGGTTTGGCTGGGGGCGACGCCGACGCAGGAGAAGGCCTACCTCGAGATGTGGCGCCAGCGCTGGCTGGCAGAGGAGCGTCGTCAAGGCGAGTACGAGGAGATGCTCAAGCGCGACCTTGAGGAGGAGGCATGCGAGGCCGAGGAGGAGGCGCGCCAGGCCGCGGCTGATGAAGCCATGTACCTACGGTAGGGACACGGACCCGTCCTAAAGAGTCCTACCATGGGACATCCTAAGAAGAAGTCACCTTTTAAACAGCTTGAAGATATCCCACTCGACGGGTTGAAGACACTCGACCAAGAAGCTGTCACTCGACCAAGAAGCCAACCACTCGACTGCCAGAAAAACCTCGAGTCACTCCGTAGGCGAACGGTCAGCTATTAAGTAGCCTTTATGATTATTATGACACTTTATTAGGGACGTTATCAGTAACGCCCATCTTAAATGTACCTTAAACTCTGCATTACTGAGGGCAGGAGAGGGCTGGCGAACTCTATATAAGCCACCCCCCTCCTCAGTATCAAGGGTTCGCACCCCTGTCATTTTACACACGCATAATCCAGTCGACCGCCTCCGGGCACCGAGACGTAGGGCTGTTACTTCCTCAGAGAAGGGCCTGAACTCGTAAACCTTGCGTGCTTACAACTTCCCAATAGCTAAGGTCTAGCCTCTCCATACACACCCCCCTACCTAACTGTCAGACTTAGAACCACGACAGTTGGCGCCCACCGTGGGGCATTAGTCTTAGCGCCTAATTGGAGAAGTTGCGATTTTTCCGATCCACTTGATCATGTTTTCCTGCGGAGCTTTGGCGGAGGGCCGCGAGATCCGTCTCGGCGGACTCACTTTCATCGCCGACGACTCCGCCTGGCTCCAGGAGGCGCCGCTTGACGTCGACGCGCTCCCCGTCCGCGGTGCGACGCACTTCCGCGCGTGCGTCCGTAGCGTCCTCCTGAGGCAGCCGTCGACCCCATATCGGTCGACTCCCGCGTCGTCTCCCCGTCCTGTCTCCCGCCAGCGCAAGCGCTCGGGTCGGTCGAGGCTCCAGCGATGGATGAAGCACGCCGCGGCCCGCTAGTCGGCGACCCTGCAAGTCGCGGCAATCGAGCCTGACGAATCCCTCTGCGGCCTGTTCGATCTGTCGACTGGCTCCACGGAGACCGCTTCCGAGTGTGATAGCAGCGACCCTTTGGCGGAGGTTCTGGCAGTCGAGGGGACATGCAGTCCCCCTGGATTCCATCGCGCTGATGATGGTGCCGATAGGGGCGATCCGTCGCACCCTCACAACGAATACCTCCCCGAGCCTCTTACGTCATTGCAGCGGGAGGAGCTTCGTCGCCGGAACATGGACGCGCTCTACACCCCTATTGTTGGAGAAACCCCCGAGGCCCGGGCCTTGGAGGACGCACGCTTGGCTAATCTAGCCGAGCGCACTCGACTGGAGAATCTACAGCGAGCTCTCGACGAGCAGGCGCGTCAGCGGGCTCCCGAGTCCAGTCGACGCCAGCAGGCTCCCGAGTCCAGTCGACGTCAGCTCTTCCCACCACCGCAGGTGTACCGAACTCCGATTCAGAACCTGGCTGCCGCGGCCCGCATAGCGGAGTCAATCCAGCCCTCCCAGTCGGAGGCCGGCAGAGGATTGCTGCAGATCAGAGCATTGCTCCGAGCGGCGGGAAATCAGAATTCCGCCGTCTCTCAGTCGCGGGACAGGATCCACAGTCGATCCGTCGCAACGGAAACCGTCCAGTCGGCTCACAGCCCGAGATCGCCCCCGAGGCGTGAGGGGCGTGGAGACCGGCACGATCAGTATAGGAGAAATGAACAATATGATCACCGACCCGACCGTGATGATGGGCGTCGGGTGCCGTCCCCTCCCCCGAGGAGTGGATCATATGCACCTCGACATCGAGACGACAGGCGCCCCCATAACACTGGGCAGAGGATCCCAGTCGATCCTAGAGACCCAGGCTTTGACGCGAGATCCATCCTCGTTCAAGGTCTGGTGGACAGGAACAGGGCTCATCGAGAGGGCCACAAAAGAGATATGCCCACCGGCAGCAGGACACACACCTCGGGGCCAGAATGTTTCAGTCGAGCCATCAGAGCTGCGGTGATCCCTCCCAACTTCCGGCTGGCGACTGGAATCAGCAAGTTCACCGGTGAGTCCAAGCCTGACACGTGGCTCGAGGATTACCGAGTGGCTGTGCAGATTGGCGGCGGCAACGATGAGGTGGCCATGAAGCATTTATCCCTCATGTTGGAAGGCTCAGCTAGGGCGTGGCTGAATCAGTTGGCGCCCAGCAGCATTTACACTTGGGAGGATCTCTCCCAACTGTTTATCACAACCTTCGAAGGGACATGCAAGCGCCCTGCAGGCCTTACGGAGCTGCGGTCTTGCGTACAGAAGCCAAACGAAACTCTGAGAGAATACATCCAGAGGTGGATCACACTGCACCACTCGGTCGAGAACGTGCCAGACCATCAAGCAGTTTGCGCTTTCAAGGAAGGCGTCAAGTACAGGGAGTTGAATCTGAAGTTTGGCCGGACCGGAGAGATGTTCCTTAATCGGATGATGGAGATTGCCACCAAGTACGCTAATGGAGAAGACGAGGACCGACTCCGAAGTGGCAAACTTAAGTCAGTCGCCCAAGAAACCGGAGGAAACTCCAGTCGGAAGCAGAAGCGGAAGGCCGAGCCAGCCGCCCCGGGGGAGGCCCTGGCTGTGGCCCAGGGAAATTTCAAGGGAAAGCCCAAGGGCACATGGAAGCCCAAGAAGGTTAAAGATCAGGATGGGAATGATGTTCTGGACCTGCCATGTCACATCCATACCAAGAAAGATGAAGAAGGAAATTTTATTTTTCCGAAGCATACCACTCGACAGTGTCGGCTTTTGATTCAGCAGTTCCAGGGCAAGCAGCCCAAGGATAAGCAAAAAGAGCCAGACAGAGTTGAAGACAAGGAGGATAGTGACGATGGATACCCCCAAGTCAATTCCACCTTGATGATTTTTGCTGATGTCGAAAGCAAAAGTCGACTGAAAATCATTAACCGTGAGGTCAACATGGTTGCCCCGGCGACTCCCAGTTACCTGAAGTGGTCTCAGACTGCCATCACGTTCGACCAGTCTGATCACCCGACGCACATTGCCACCCCTGGGAGGCAAGCTTTGGTGGTCGACCCAGTTGTCGAAGGCACTCGACTGACCAAAGTCCTGATGGACGGCGGCAGTGGCCTGAACATACTGTACGCTGAAACCTTGAAAGGAATGGGCATTCCGATGTCCAGACTCAGCACCAGTAACATGAGCTTCCACGGAGTCATTCCTGGGAAGAAAGCCGAGTCACTCGGCCAGATTGCTCTTGATGTGGTTTTCGGTGATTCAAAGAATTACCGCAAGGAAAAGTTAACGTTTGAAGTTGTGGACTTCCAGAGTGCTTATCACGCCATCTTGGGCAGGACAGCTTACGCACGCTTCATGGCTCGACCATGCTATGTGTATTTTAAATTAAAGATGCCTGGCCCCAAAGGTGTGATCACTGTTACGGGCAACCGGAAGAAAGCAGAAGAATGTTTCCAGAAGGGATCAAAGATCGCCGACGCTCAGATGGCAGTAGTCGAGCTGAAAGAGTACCAAAAGACTGCCGACCCGAGTGAATTGCTACGGGCTAAGAAGCCTGCCTCCGAGTCAGCTTTTCAGTCGGCTGGCGAAACAAAGACAGTCCACATTCACCCGACCGATCCCGACGCTGCTCCGACTCACATCTCGACGACGCTCGACTCCAAATAGGAAGAAGCGATCATCCAGCTCCTCCGTGAGAACTGGGACATCTTCGCATGGAAACCCTCTGACATGCCTGGAGTTCCCAGGGGGCTGGCTGAGCACCGCCTGTGAGTCGACTCAAAGTTCAAGCCCGTGAAGGAACATCTTCGACGGTCCGCCGTCCAGAAAAAACAAGCCATTGGCGAGGAAGTGGCTCGGCTCTTAGCAGCTGAGTTCATCCGAGAGATCTACCACTCTGAGTGGCTCGCCAATGTCGTCATGGTCCCCAAGAAGGACAAGTCACTCCGTATGTGCATTGATTTCAAGCATATCAATCGGGCCTGCCCGAAAGATCATTTTCCTCTCCCTCGCATCGACCAGATTGTCGACTCAACTGCGGGATGCGAGAGATTATCTTTCCTAGATGCCTACTCCGGGTACCATCAGATCCGTCTGTATGGGCCCGACGAAATCAAAACAGCTTTCATCACTCCATTCGGATGCTTCTGTTACGTCACCATGCCATTCGGCCTCAAGAACGCCGGAGCCACATTCATGAGAATGATCCAGAAGTGTTTACTCACTCAAATCAGTCGGAATGTGGAGGCGTACATGGACGATATCGTAGTCAAGTCCCGGAAAGGTTCCGACCTGCGGGCTGACCTTGCTGAAACCTTCGCCAACCTCAGGAGGTACGATATCAAGCTCAATCCGTCAAAGTGCACTTTCGGAGTTCCAGGTGGCAAGCTACTCGGTTTTCTCGTTTCTGAACGGGGAATCGACGCCAATCCTGAAAAAATTGGCACCATACTCCGGATGAAGCGTCCTGTACGTGTGCATGATGTCCAAAAACTTACAGGCTGCTTGGCCGCCTTAAGTCGATTCATTTCTCGACTCGGTGAAAAAGCGTTGCCTCTTTACCGACTGATGAAAAAGTCTGAAAAGTTCGAGTGGACTCCAGAAGCTGATGCAGCGTTTGCAGAGCTCAAAGCTCTGCTCTCCACCCAGCCGGTGCTAGCTTCCCCAATCAGCAAAGAGCCTCTGCTGCTTTACATTGCAGCCACGGGACAAGTTGTCAGTACAGTACTTACGGTCGAGCGGGAAGAGGAAGGGAAGGCCTTCAAAGTTCAACGCCCTGTATATTATGTGTCTGAAGTTTTGACCCCTTCAAAACAAAGATATCCCCACTACCAGAAGCTTGTATATGGGATTTACATGACCATGAAGAAAGTTGCACATTATTTCTCTGACCACTCCATTACAGTCGTCAGCGACGCCCCATTATCGGAGATCCTGCATAACAGAGATGCAACTGGTCGATTGGCCAAGTGGGCGATTGAACTCCTTCCTTTAGATATCAAGTTTGAAGCAAAGAAAGCCATCAAGTCCCAAGCAATCGCGGATTTCATTGCCGAGTGGATTGAACAGCAACTTCCGACTCAAGTTCACTCG
Source organism: Triticum monococcum (assembly GCA_034509565.1). Taxonomy (NCBI): domain Eukaryota; kingdom Viridiplantae; phylum Streptophyta; class Magnoliopsida; order Poales; family Poaceae; genus Triticum; species Triticum monococcum. The sequence goes on from CM067847.1 coordinate 580,952,804, forward strand.
GAACACTGGACTATGTTCTTCGATGGATCCAAGATGCTGAATGGTTCGGGCGCGGGGGTAGTTTTGGTCTCCCCCCGAGGAGATAAGCTCAGATACGTTCTCTAGATTCACTTCGATTCCTCCAATAACGAAGCAGAGTATGAAGCACTTTTGTATGGGTTGTGCATGGCCATTTCGCTCGGCGTCCGTCGCCTCATGGTCTATGGCGACTCAGATCTGGTGGTTAATCAAGTGATGAAGGAGTGGGACGTCAGGAGTCCGGCAATGACTGGATACTGCAATGCAGTGCGGAAGCTAGAGAAGAAGTTCGAGGGGTTGGAACTCCACCACATCCCCCGACTGAAAAACCAGGCAGCTGACGACTTGGCAAAGATAGGCTCCAAGAGAGAAGCCATTCCAAGCAACGTGTTCTTGGAACACATTCACTCGCCGTCAGTCCAAGAAGATCCTTTCACAGAAGAAGCCCTGCAGCCGAAAAGTGCCACGGATCCGACTGAAGTTGAAGTGCCTGCAGTAGTCGACCTAATCATGGAAGTCTTGGCAGTCACCCCTGACTGGACAATACCGTACATTGCATATATCCTAAGGAAAGAACTCCCAGAGGACGAGGAGGAGGCTCGACAGATCGTCCGCCGATCTAAGGCCTTCACGGTCATAAGGGGACAGCTGTACAGAGAAAGTGCGACCGGAGTCGGCCAGAAATGCATAACGCCAGAAGAGGGTCAAATAATCCTCAACGATATCCACTCGGGAACCTGCGGTCACCATGCGTCCTCTCGGACTATTGTGGCTAAAGCATACCGAGCTGGATTTTATTGGCCAAGGGCAAATGAGATGGCGAAAGAGATAGTCGACAGGTGCGAGGGCTGCCAGTTCTACTCCAACATGTCACACAAGCCCGCGTCAGCCCTGAAAACCATTCCGCTCGTCTGGCCCTTTGCCGTCTGGGGATTGGACATGGTTGGCCCCCTAAGAACGGGCAGGAGTGGATTCACTTATGTGCTTGTGGCAGTCGACAAGTTTACCAAATGGATCGAAGCTAAGCCCATAAAGAGCCTCGACGCTGGCACCGCTATCAGTTTCGTCAGAGGATTGACATTCAGATATGGAGTCCCGCACAGCATCATCACTGATAACGGGTCAAACTTTGATTCGGACGAGTTCAGAGCATTTTGCGCTTCTCAAGGCACACGAGTCGACTACGCCTCAGTCGCTCACCCCCAGTCGAATGGACAGGCTGAGAGAGCAAATGGTCTGATTCTCAAAGGGCTAAAACCTCGGCTGATGCGCGATCTCAAGCACACGGCAGGCGCTTGGGTCGACGAGCTTCCGTCAGTTCTGTGGGGATTAAGGACCACCCCTAACCGGTCGACTGGAAGGACCCCATTCTTTCTGGTTTATGGAGCCAAAGCTGTCCTGCCAAGCGATCTTCTTCATAATGCTCCCCGAGTCGAACTTTACACCGAAGATGAAGCGGAGCAAGCCCGGCAAGACGCAGTCGACCTCTTGGAGGAAGAGAGGGAGATGGCAATGATCAGATCGACCATTTACCAGCAGGACTTACGTCGATTCCATGCCCGGAATGTGAAGAGTCGAGCCTTTCAAGAAGGAGATCTGGTCCTCCGAGTGGATCAACAGAAACCTCACAAGCTCGCTCCCACTTGGGAAGGCCCCTTCATCGTCACCAGAGTCCTCCACAACGGAGCATATCACCTTTACAATGTTGATCGACAAATCGACGAACCTCGAGCTTGGAACGCGGAGCTTCTCCGCCCCTTTTACACTTGAGTCTGCTCTCAAACCAGATGTAATAAGAAAAACTCCTGAAGTTCATTTTTATCAGAAATAAGAGTGTTCCAATAATTGCTGTCACTATTGTATGTATCCGAAATCCCCCAGTGGGTGACTTAGCTGCGAATCCGATTCGCCTAAGTTTGAAAAATCCTACCGAGTGGAGAGCAAACCTCCCACTCGGGGGCTTAGCTGCAGTTCAGCACTCGCCTAAGTTCTCCACGAAGAGACTTAGCTGCAGTCAGACACTCGCCTAAGTTTGAAAAATCCTACCGAGTGGAGAGCAAACCTCCCACTCGGGGGCTTAGCTGCAGTTCGGCACTCGCCTAAGTTCTCCATGAAGAGACTTAGCTGCAGTCAGACACTCGCCTAAGTTTGAAAAATCCTACCAAGTGGAGAGCAAACCTCCCACTCGGGGGCTTAGCTGCAGTTCAGCACTCGCCTAAGTTCTCCACGAAGAGACTTAGCTGCGGTCAGACACTCGCCTAAGTTTGAAAAATCCTACCGAGTGGAGAGCAAACCTCCCACTCGGAGGCTTAGCTGCAGTTCAACACTCGCCTAAGTTCTCCACGAAGAGACTTAGCTGCAGTCAGACACTCGCCTAAGTTTGAAAAATCCTACCGAGTGGAGAGCAAACCTCCCACTCGGAGGCTTAGCTGCAGTTCATCACTCGCCTAAGTTCTCCACGAAGAGACTTAGCTGCAGTCAGACACTCGCCTAAGTTTGAAAAATCCTATCGAGTGGAGAGCAAACCTCCCACTCGGGGGCTTAGCTGCAGTTCAGCACTCGCCTAAGTTCTCCACGAAGAGACTTAGCTGCAGTCAGACACTAGCCTAAGTTTGAAAAATCCTACCGAGTGGAGAGCAAACCTCCCACTCGGGGGCTTAGCTGCAGTTCAGCACTCGCCTAAGTTCTCCACGAAGAGACTTAGCTGCAGTCAGACACTCGCCTAAGTTTGAAAAATCCTACCGAGTGGAGAGCAAACCTCCCACTCGGGGGCTTAGCTGCAGTTCAGCACTCGCCTAAGTTCTCCACGAAGAGACTTAGCTGCAGTCAGACACTCGCCTAAGTTTGAAAAATCCTACTGAGTGGAGAGCAAACCTCCCACTCGGGGGCTTAGCTGCAGTTCGGCACTCGCCTAAGTTCTCCACGAAGAGACTTAGCTGCGGTCAGACACTCGCCTAAGTTTGGAAAATCCTACCGAGTGGAGAGCAAACCTCCCACTCGGAGGCTTAGCTGCAGTTCAGCACTCGCCTAAGCTCTCCACGAAGAGACTTAGCTGCAGTCAGATACTCGCCTAAGTTTGAAACCCACCTTCTCCTGAAGAGCTCCGCCACAAATACAATGTAAGCTTCGTCCCACTCTACAGTAACAAGGCGTGGGTCGATTACCACCTTTTCCTGAGAGCTCCGCCACAAATACAATGTACAACAACAGGGTGTGGGTCGGCCATCAAGCCCCACACGACAGTTCAAGACCACAAAGACATTCAGCAAAAAACTAAGTTCGGATAAAGCTTAAAAGGCCCTGGGCCCCGAATCAAAGTACTCGAGCCCTCAGCTCGGCAGAGTTTAAACGATTACAAGTCCACTCGGCATTCCGAGGCTAATTTAAGGGAAGGCATAAAAGTTCTCTCATTCCTCAAGAGGAGGACTGGCAGGAGCGACGAACTCATCCAGGTCAATTCCGTCAGCAATGCGAGTGGCAGCAGCAATGAAGGTCTCCATGAAGTCTTGGAAGCTGTGCCTCTTGGTATTGGCGACTTGGATGGCGGCCAGCTTTTCTTCTTGCGCCTCCTTGCAGTGGACGCGGACTAAAGATAGAGCCACATCAGCGCCGCACCGGGCAGAAGACTTCTTCCACTCCTGCACTCGATCGGGGATTTTGCCAAGTCGAGCCATAAGAGACTCGAGATCGTTCTGGAGCGTGGACTCTGGCCAAAGCGTCGAGTCGATTCGCGACATGGCGACCTTCAGTCGAGCCAGGTAATCCACAGCGCCGTCGATTCAAGATTCCAGTCGGAGCAGGTTCATAGCAGTATCATCTTTCACCGGAGAATTGATTGGGTCCAGACCCGTTTCGATCCGCCCGGTCTCCTCTTCAAAGTTCTGACAGAATTCTGCACACAAGACCTAAAGATAAGCCAACGATCACAAGATTGAGTCGACACAAAAGTACAAAACAGTCAAAATTAGATGTGCACCTTCAAGTTTGATGTACAGCCTCTTGGCGAGGCTCCTCAGGTAGCTCTCCAGGTCGTCCCTCCTACGAGCGATGCCTTCCATCTCCTCGCCCAAGAGGAGGTTCTTCTTCTTCCAATTGGCAGTCAGCCTGTTGGCATTAGTCAGAGCGGTCTGCAACCTGGTGTTCTCTTTTTCCAACTGGTCGACCGAAGCCAGCTTCTGTTCGGCCAGAGCCGTCTTGTCGTCAGCCTCCTTGCGGGCAGCAGCCAGGTCCCGGTCCTTCCTTGCCAAAGCTTTTTCCAATTCTCCTACAAAGAAATGGCGATCGAATCGGAAACAGCAGAGGAATGCTCAAGCCTGAAAACAAAATCAGTCGACAAAGTCACTTTACCTGTGGCGCCCTCCCTGACCTTCTGCAGCTCCGTCCTGGCCAGCTCTAGATCAAGATCCAGTTGAATCTTCTGTTTCTCCAATTCAGCATAGCGAGCGGCAAGTTCGCAGGATTTCTGCAAAAGGAAAAACAGTCGACAGACGTTCGAGATAAGTTGCTTCCGAGTAACTAAGGAACAATGGTGATGTTTCTAAGACCACAGCCGAATCAAAAACATTCGACAGTAGTCTCGGGGACTACACCCAGTGGGTGCACTCAGCGTGCCCCCACTGGTTCGACCAAAAAAAAAACAACTGCCCGCAGTTGACAGGACACGGTCCCACTCGACCTGGCCAGACCAAACCGAGTGAAGAAATACAGATTCAGAAACGCAATATAAAGACTACAGTCGACTGCCAGCAGTCCACCGTAGTCTCGGGGACTACACCCAGTGGGTGCACTCAGCGTGCCCCCACTGGTTCGACCAAAAAAACACACCCAGTGGGTGTACAGATACAGATACAAAGATCTTCAAAAAGAAAAAGAAAGAGGGAGAAAGACTCTTCAAACAAACAAGTATCAAGTCGACTGACCTGGACGTTGCTCTGAAGCGCCGAACTTGCGTCGTAAGCTGCCTGGCTGGCCTCTCGAGCCTTCTTCACCTGTTCCATCATGACCCCTGCCTGGTGTATGGCCTCCTTCGCAGCGGCCACTTCGTCTTCAGGGACAGAGTACGCGACAAAGAGCGAAGTCGGATTGGCAATCGACGCCGAGGGCTGCGCACTCGACAGGGGATTGGCAAAGGACACAGAAGCCCGGGGGGCATCGCCGCCATCCCGAGCCACAGCCTCAGGCGCCGGAGCAGGCTGGGGAGCCCTGTCAGTCGACGGCCTCTTGGTCCTCCCTATCCTCAGCGGCTCATTGTCGTCGTCATCCGGGAGGTCGATAACATGAGGAGGGGTTGCAGGAAGAACTTTCAATCGACCAGAATTGCAAGAAACGACCAAGCCAACTCAAAAACAGAACGTCAATAATCGTACCAGGGTTGGAGGTAGCAGCGTCCCCCATCTCTTGGTCGTCGTCTTTGGCAGAGACCTCGGAGGTAGCAGCACTGCAAATTTCGAAGAATCAGCCAGTTAAGCATAACGAGTCGACCGAGGATCCGTCCTCCAATTGACGAAAGAAGACAAGACTTGTTACCCGGAAATAACAGGGACAGTTATCTTCATCTTGGGCAGAGTCTTGGGCGGTTTGGATAGCGTCGTGCGTGGTTGCTTGGGGACCTTCCCAGTCGGTGTTCGAGAAGAAGTCCGAGGGTGTTTCGACGATGGCCCGACGGAGGCAGTCGCCTGGCCACGTCCCTGCGCCGGGTCGTGTGCGAGCTTGGATCGCCTTTCCGGGCGGGGAGGTTCGACCTCCTCCTCCTCCTCGCTGGAGAAGACGTCATCGCCTCCCTCTCCTTCGCCGTCTGACTCCCACTCGCCCTGGTCGTCCCCGCTCTCACCTCCGCTCCCTTCTCCTTCCTCAGTCGACCCCTGTGCCCCGTTGGGCGTCGAATACATCTCAGTGGTCGCCTGAAAGACAGCAGACAAAATGGAAAGTCAGTCGACCCGCTCAAAAGAAGACCAATGCAGAAAACGAAGATTTCAGTCGGAAACATAAAGACGCACCTGGTCGACCTCATACGAGCTGTCGAGTGGAATGACCCTCCTAGCTCCTCGGGGGTTGTCCTTGTTCCCCGTGATGCTTGACAGCCACCCCTCCAACATCTCGTCGGTGACCTCCTCCGGGTGGATCCGAGTGGTGTCCTCGAGGCCAGAGTACAGCCACATCGGGGTGGTCCCGAGCCTGGAGTGGTTGGATTCGCCTCTTGAGGAAGACTTCCAGCAGATCCATCCCCGTCACGCCCTCACGGACAAGTTCAACCACTCGACCCACCAGTATCTTGACCTGGGCCTTCTCTTCGGGCGTCACCTTCAGAGAAGCCGGCTTTTCGGCTCGGTCGAGGGTGAAGGGTGGAAGTCCAGTCGACTGCCCTGGGGTCACCTGATCCTGGCAGTAGAACCAAGTCGCGTGCCATCCTCGAACTGACTCCGGGAAGGTAATGGAGGGAAAACAGCTTTTCCCCCTCGTCTGGATCGCCAAACCCCCACACAGCTGGATCACCTGTGTCTTCTCGTCACTCGACTTGGCCTTCTTAACCGACTGAGAGCGACATGTGAAGATGTGCTTGAAAAGTCCCCAGTGTGGGCGGCACCCCAGGAACGCCTCACACATAGAAATAAAGGCGGCAAGATAGACTATGGAGTTCGGAGTAAAGTGATGGAGCTGCGCTCCGAAGAAGTTCAGGAAGTTGCGGAAGAAAGAGTGGGGCGGCAGAGAGAACCCTCGATCAATATGAGTCGCCAGGAGGACGCACTCACCGTCGCATGGTTGGGGCTCGATTTCTCCCCCTGGAAGACGCGCAGCCTTGTGGGGGATGGCTCCTCCCTCGACCAGGTCGTCAAGGTCCTCCTGACGGAGCACCGAGGGCATCCAGTCGCCCTGGATCCACCCTTTGGGCAGGGCCGTCTGAGAGGAAGATCCGCCGCGCGCAGACTTCTTTCCCTTCCCCGCCGCCGCCGCCTTCTTCGCGCGCTCCAAAGCGGTCGTCTTGCCCTTCACCATCGTCACCGGCGAGGTCTCGAGCTGGTTTGTGGTGGCGGGGCGAGAGCGAAGGGAGCGGGGGAGGCAACGGAGAAACAGAGAAGGAAGAGGAAGAGATGAGCACGCGTACTGATGAAGGGCTCCGGGCCAACTACTTATAAGGGGCCGCTCCCGAGTGGCTGGCAGGTAGGCCCGAGCTATCCAGCCAAATCCCGTGGCAGGCGCGCGCGCTGTACGTGGCAAAAAAGGCGGCACGGAGATCGAGGAGCCTTCGCACTGTCGCTCCCGATTACTGCGGCCGCCCCCGTTCCGCGCGCTTCCCAAAAAATCCGAATCCCGCGATCTCCGCTGGCTGCAGAACAACTTGACGAAACGGAAATCCCGCGCACGCCGGCGCTCGATGCCTCACAGGTAAAGAAATCCATTCGACGAAAGACCTGGAACGGATCAAGGCGACTGAAAGAGGTTAATGACGTCATCCGTGACAATCGACCCAGAACGAAGCACCCATAATAACCCGAAGGGTCGGTTGGAAAGGTCCCTAACCCCTTTTCTCACTCCAGCCTCGATCCGTTCGGGGGCTAATGATGAAGCCATGTACCTACGGTAGGGACACGGACCCGTCCTAAAGAGTTCTACCATGGGACATCCTAAGAAGAAGTCACCTTTTAAACAGCTTGAAGATATCCCACTCGACGGGTTGAAGACACTCGACCAAGAAGCCAACCACTCGACTGCCAGAAGAACCTCGAGTCACTCCGCAGGCGAACGGTCGGCTATTAAGTAGCCTTTATGATTATTATGACACTTTATTAGGGACGTTATCAGTAACGCCCACCTTAAATGTACCTTAAACCCTGCATTACTGAGGGCAGGAGAGGGCTGGCGAACTCTATATAAGCCACCCCCCTCCTCAGTATCAAGGGTTCGCACCCCTGTCATTTTACACACGCATAATCCAGTCGACCGCCTCCGGGCACCGAGACGTAGGGCTGTTACTTCCTCAGAGAAGGGCCTGAACTCGTAAACCTTGCGTGCTTACAACTTCCCAATAGCTAAGGTCTAGCCTCTCCATACACACCCCCCTACCTCACTGTCAGACTTAGAACCACGACAGCGGCTGCACAGATGGCCGCACAGCCCCCCGCCCCGGCACTGCCTGCGCCGGCACAGCCCGACATGGCGGCGCTCTGTGACACGGCGTTCGCTTGGGCCGGGCCGGCACCGACGCTCATCGACCTCACGGACCCCGAGGACGACAGCGACGACGCCTAGGGCAAAGCGCCGCCTCATAATTTAGGCTGTTTTTTTTAAATGCAAATGTGGACGCGTGGACTCTCGCCGACCTTCGTGGCCGGCTTTAATGTTTAATTAATATTGTTTCTCTTTTTTTAAATATGCATACGTTCATTTTTTTTGGCACCGTTAAAATGGGTCTCATGCCAACATTGGGCACAGGCGTCGACCCTAATACGGAAGCGGGTATCCTTGTCTGTCTGGCCAACCCAAACAGACAAAAGGCAGACGAAATCGCTGTGCGTTTAGCTCGGCCCGTTAAAGTTGCTCTTAATGTGCTCTCCAAGATTCCATCTTAGAATTCAGGCTCTGCACATTTTGCAGGTTCACGAGAGGATGCCACGACTGAGGAACTCCAAACCCGAGACCTTATTGCCACAGACACTCATGCCGAGCTGGCCATCCAAAACTATCCCCTAAATATCTGTCAATTCAAAATTCAAATCCGTCGCGGAATCACATTACAATCAAAAAGAAACAAATATACATAGTTTCTACATGTTCGATCACAAAAGAATATCAATCTGGCGGTCCTTGCAAAAAATTGGATTTGCTGCCCTGCTGGACCGGCAATAGGAGCCTCCATGTCCAATCTGCTGTCACCGTCATCTTGGCCTTCTCCTTGTCCGGCGCCTCCAACTGATCCTTCTGCCTTTTCAACATCTTGAAATGGACGGCTTGCATGATCATCTTGGCGTCGTCAACTAAATCTTCCATCCTCAAGCTCAATATCTTCGCATCCTCTGAAGCAGCCACGATCTCAATCTTCTTCTTTTCGAGCATGGTCTTCCTCTCTTTGAACTTGAGCTTCTTCTCGGTCGTCGCCATCAACATGTTAAACCTTCGGCCTTTTTTCCTCCTTGACATTAGAGCGCTTGATGTATGCCTCTACCCATGAACCTCTTTGTCATCTTGGCCGCCGCCCCTTCTTGCTTCGCCTTCTCCCCGTCCCGCTTCTTTCGCCGGAACCCTCTTCTAACCTTCTTGGACGGTTCTTTTATTGGGTCAGTTGGACCATCGGTTTCTTTCTCGGTTTCATGGACGATAGTCTTGGTAATGAATTGATTTCACTTGGGTTGTCCATTCGACTTCAAGCAACAATGCATGAAGGTGAAGATCTTCTTCTCCAACTTCAAGAACACATTGCACGCATGAACAGACTACAAATAAAAACATTGTCAAATGCCAATAAATGACCAACAATGTCCATATCCAGCCAAATGGCCGACACAACAATGTATATCCGACCAACAATGTGCATATCCAGCCAAATAATCTAGACAACAATGTGCACCGCACTAAATAAGGGAGCGACTATGTCTCGCTTGATGCGACAGAGAGTCAACTCTCGCCCAAAGAGAGCTCGTGAATGGGCCAGTCCAACCAGCGCGCGCAACTAGGTATCTGCCTAAATGGAGCGGCACAGCGCATGGGAAGCCACTGCCTCATTTTTCTGATGTTTTTTCACTCCAGTTGTTTTAATTTTTTGCAATATATATATTACAGAAAACACTTTACATACATTTATGAAAAATGACATTCATGCATTTATTTTTTAATGTGTATATAAAAATATTTCTGATGTATACAAACAATGTGCAAAGTGTATGGGGAAAAGTAGACATAAAAAATATAGTTTTCAAAAATGTTAATCATGTATTTGGAAATGTTAAACGTCTATATACCAATGTTCCTGATGTATACCAAAAATATAGAATGTGTATGAGAAAATTAGACATCCAAAAACATATACTTAAAAAATGTTAATCACGTATATGCAAAACGTTAAATATGTACATATAAAATATTAAACATGTATAGAAAAATATATATGATTTATAAGAAAAATGTATGATGTGTACGAAAACATTTTGTTATCAAAACATATATTTGAAACAAATATTAAACCGATATATGAAAAATATTAACATGCATTTAAAATGTTTTAAATGTATATAAAAAATATACACTGTGTATAAAACAATAGACATCAAAACATTTATTTGGAAAAAATGTTAATCATGTATTCAAAAAATATTAAAAGTGTATTAAAAAATATTATTGATGTATATAAAAATTTACAGTGTGATAAAAATACATTTGTTGAAAAAATAAGATAAAAAGGAAAAAAATAAAGAAACAAAAAACAGAAAGTAAACCGAACAGAAAAGGAAAACAAGAAAACCATAGAAAATACGTGCAAAAATAAGAAAAACCGAGGAAGAAAGAAAACAAGAAAATCGAGTAAGAAAAATAACTAAAGAAAGAAAGAAAGAAACCAATTAAGACCTGAAAGAGAAATGAATGAGACCAGTCCAAAAACAAAGGAAAACAAAATAAAAAAGAAAACCCGTTGAAGAAACAAAAGAAACCCGAAGAAGAAACAAACAAACAAACAAACAAACAAAGAAAAAAAGAATAAAACGAGCGAACACAGTCTCTCTCTTTTTTTGTACAGTGTGTAACACAGTCACATTGAGTGTCTTGATCGAACGAAAAAAAAAAGATAAAATGGGCCGACCCAGTATCTACTCGTGGAGGAATCGTTTTCTGGCCAGACGTATGGTTCAGTAGCTGTAAGCGAGATATAGGTTTTGTGGCTAAAGAGGAGATGTTCTGACAGATATAAAAGGCTAAATCGGAGGTCCCTATGTAAGTACTCCCTTTGGTCATTTTTAGTCTACATATAAGTTTTATCCGAAGTCAAATTATCTTTATTTTAACCAAATTTATAAAATAATGTATCAACATTGATAATGCTAAATCAACATTGTTAGATCTAGTACAGAATGTAGTTTCATAGTATATATATTTGATATTATAGATGTTGATATTTTTTAATATAAATTTAGTTAAATTTTATAAAGTTTAACTTGACACAAATCTAATATACGAAGTAAAAGGGACCAAAGGAAGTACGTGAGTAACCTGCACCTGTTTGGCTGTTGCCTGCTCGTCCTCTGCTCAGCAGTCCGCAGCCGCCCGCCTGTGCCCTCACCCGCTGGCCGCTGCAAATCACCAAATAATCCAAGTAAATAGGTACTTTCTTCTTTCATCTATATAGGGCCTAATACATTTTTTGAGGCTAAGTTTGACCAAATGTTAGAGCAATAATATATGACATGCAAGTTACACAAAGCATATCGCCAAATTCGTATGTGAAAGGAGTTTTCAATGATATAATTTTCATATTATGCATGTCATATACTATTAATCTTGCCAATAGTCAAACGCGGTCTTAAAAAACGCATTAGGCCCTATATAGATGGAAGGAGGTAGTGTGGTTCTTTGTAAGATTGCCAATCTCGGTCAACCACATGTACATATATATTTCAGTTTCTTTGTTGTCTAGATTGTGTAACTAAGGGTTATCGAATTCAAGGATATCATAATTGAGAATCAGATTGCTGTGATTTGACAATTTTCTTTAGTGATTCACATCTAATTGGTATTTTGGATTGTCTTTTTTTAGAAAAATTTCTATCCATTCATTAATTGTTAAGGTAGTACAAAGATTACCAGAAATAAGAATTACATCAAGGTCCGTACACCACTTAGCGACGACTACAAACACTGGAGCGAGCCGAAGGCGCGCCGTCATCATCGCCCTTCCCTCATCGAAGCCGGACGAAACATTGTTGTAGTATACAGTTGGAAAATCGTCGTGCTAAGACCTCATAGGACCAGCGCACCAAAACAGCAACCACCACCGATGAAGAAAAGTCTAGATCGAAAGAATCTAACCTGCAGACATATAGACGTAGAGGAACAAAGACCGGATCCAAGTGGATCCATGGAAGACAAACGCCGATCGGATCCCACTAGATCCGCCGGATACACACCTCCGCATGCCCTCCGACAACGCTAGAAACATTGCCAGGACGGGGCTAGAAGGGAAGGACCTTATTCCATCTTGAAAAAGCCGCCTCCGCCTCGTCTTCCTGAACATGGCAAAAACCCTAACGAAACTCTAAAAAACACCTAAAAATAAGCCCTCCCGCCGGCAAGGGCCGGGGATCCACCACACCTCCATGATTCAAGGACCATAGAAGATGAGGTGGACCGACGGCGGCGCCGGGAGACGCCGGAAAACCCTAACTGAGAGGTCACAGGAGGCATTAGCGAAGGGACGTCATCGTGTATTGCCTTTTCATCTTTTCGGTATTTTAGATTTATCTCGAATGTGTGCAGCATCAATAGGACATATGTTGAGTAAGTTTAACTTCGTAACTGTGTAGTTCAACAAGCACCCATAATATTGATCATATTTATTGTTTTTATCCAAGCATCTACAGACACCCATAATAATGTAAGCCGTTGTGCACTTGCAATAGCATAAGAATCAACGGATTACAGGAAATTTATCTTGTCGTCACTGATCATATTTACTTTTATTGTCTGAAGTTCCTATGTTCTTCTGTTCAACTTCAAGTAACCAACTAGCATTTCAAATGGAATGATTCATATTTTATAAGAATTTTTACCATCAAATATTTTAAGTTGTAAAGTGTATTACTTTTATGTATACTATTGTTTGGTATTCTTTTTTTTTAGGTATTCGTTGTGTATGGTGTATACCAGGACACTTGGAAGTTGGAAGTTTTGCTTTGGGTCCGTCCATTGAAAACATTAACGTGTGCATCAAGGGCACTCGCTCACGCGTGCCACGTTGAACGCGTGGGTTGGGCAGGGAATACGAGGGGGGAAAAAGAACGAAAAGAAAATGTCATCAGGGCGTCTACGGGTCAATCGGGAGAGAGATTTGCGCCTGGCCAATCGCCTACTCGGAGCCCTCTCGCATGTGTCGCTTTCCTCGTTGGCATCGAGCCCCACGCTCGTCCTCGATTGCTTCGCAAGAACGCCTCCTCTCTTTCTCGTCTCGTCTCCTGGAGATCCTCCAGATCAAGCCAGGCGACGCTCCCGCCCACCACCCATGGCTGAGGTCGCCGAGCTCCCCATCACGCGGCGCCTGGGGACTCCACCTCCCTCCGCCGCCGGCAGCGGAGGCCGGCTAGGTTTAGTCGCCACAGCCAAAACCGGATGGCGTGCTATCCGGCGAGGGGCCCGACCTGTCGCACGGCATCGCCTCCTCCACATCCGCCTGCGGATCGAGCTCTACAACCTCCATCCCAAACTCCCTACCTGCCTTTCCCTCCCGGTTCCCCTCCCAATGCCCGATCCCCGCTCCTTGCCTCCCAAGCATGGCGAGCCTCCCTCTCTGAGGTCCTGGCTACCGGCCTCCTAGCACGGCGCACCTCCCTCGTCTTCGTTCTCTGATTTGGCGGCTCCTCCGGCACTCCGGTTTTCTGCAGCGGTTGGCGGCCGGGTTAGTTCACTGCTCATCTCGTCCATCTCCCAAGCCTCCAATATGGTAAGTCCTCAATTCCTCTTCCCCAGTTTCTCACGTTGTCAATCTATCGTGGTTTGATTGAGTTTCAAAAAGGAAAAGTCTTGTTTTGATTGAGGTTCAAAATGAAGTAGAAAAAGCTTGGTTCGGTTTTGGTTGTCATGGTTCCTTACCTATATTCATGGGCGGATCTAACTTAAATGCATGCTTCTTTTTTTAGAGTAGCAGGCTAGCAAGATATCTTTATCAGGATCAGTGCCTATGGAGTATGCACTATGGATGTTTAAATTTGATTGCCGCTGGGTGCTGTAGCATGTAGACTGAAGTATGAACTGTTGTTCTTATGTGTTTTGGGTAATTTGGGTGACGAATTTGATGCTTATGTTAAATGTTTGTGGGTTTTCCGGGGGAAGAAAATACTGGTAGTTACTTTATTGGCATCGGTCCGCAGTTAGCACTGCTGGTTTAGGATCTGCATTGTTAAGGTCTTTAGCTAATTGCTCTGCTATCTGCAATCTTCAAAAGCAAAAAAATGAAGCCTGGAGCATAACAGAGGAAACTAGATAAAAAAACAGTACCGCAGGAGCAAAACGGTGCAGCGGATGATGCCAACGTGAATGACGATTAACTTCTCCGACCTTGTGGTAGGCTGAATCTGAATCACATGAATGGGCGACCTTTCTCATAATCCTTTTTTCTGAAACCGTTGGCTTAGACTGACATTTTGGAGTAGTTGTGTAAGCTGAAACATTATACTAAGCTGAACAATTTACTGTCCTTTTTTCGCATGAGATCACATTTTGGTAGTCTCTAAGGAAGTTGGAAGATGATGTACTTAAGCTAAGTTTCTTCTGTTTCAATAAAACACAGGTTGGTAGTTGCATAACTTGAACCATGCTGCTTTCTTGCTGCTGCTGTAGTAGTCTCTAATGGAATTGCGAGATAATTTAGTTAAGCTAATCTCATTGGTCTGCACTCTCAAAAAATCACAAGAGCCATTTAGAAGAAGGTAGGGTACTATTATACATTTGTCATGTAATGTACAGATTAAGACAACAGACTAAAAATTTAATTGTGATACTTCAGATTTGCAGAGTTTTTTGTTGTTGAAATTTTGTCCACATGAGGTCGTCCTCCTCTCTGGTTTTGCTGATTCCGACAGCGTCGGCTCGACCTACGGGTTCTTCTCCCTCACCCTGATCTGCACTTCCTGTGAGTTTTCTTTTATTTCATCTCCCGTCATCTCCACATGATTCTTGCATATCGCTGTATTGGCTTGAGTTTGTGGTACCTGCAGTTTATAAAGGAACTTAATCATCTGGTCAGGATTCCATGCCCTTTTCTCTTGAGCTGATTTACTGCTTAATATCTGATAGGTAATGCATTCTTTTGGTTGAAAATTATATTGTTTTATCACACCATTGGCAATTCAGTACCAATAACAGGAATTTACTTTGCAGGATATATATCTGTGACATTTGTTCTTATTGGGGTGTCAATGCTGGCGATGAAAAGATTATTAATGCTCTTATTGGGGTGTCAGTGTTGGAAGCTGCTGATGAGAAATATAACTTGAAGGTCCTCTGCAGTGCTACTTTTTTTTTACTAATTTTGGTTTTAATTAAGAACAATAGGCAGTGATTACGCGCTTGTACTTGACTTCATGTGCTTCCTTGGACTTGATATCTCCTGTTTTAACTGTGAGAGTAATTAGTCGCATTATATATCACAAGGAATTCTACTAACCATGTAAAAGGCTTAATGACAAATTGAGTATAGATCTATCTGAATTGTTTTGGACACTGAAGCAGTTTCTAAGGTTACATCTTCACAATCATCAGTCATATCAAAGACAGGTTTCCTGACAACTAGATACTTTAACTTTTATAGATTATATATCATGGTCTCAGAGAAAACTTCAACAATTATATCTTTTCGTCATGGATATTTTTGTCCTTCTTTCATCTCCTTGGCTGAAAATCATTTGTAGTTGTGTAAACTGCTTGATTTTACCCCTTTTCTTGCGAAAAATGGTTTGCTTGCAAAATCTGCCCATTATTAAGAAAATGTCTTATGTTGATAGGTAAGTTCAAAATTAGGTAGAGATATATCATTGCTACCTTTCCCTCCTTGTACACCTCCTTTGATTTTGCATCCTGTTACAATTTTTTTTAAAATTTTGTAGCATGTTGACTTATACAGTACAAGACATACTTACCTAAAATTTGATACACAGGAGCTAATTTTGTGACCTACAGAGGAGCTAATTCTGTAGCATGATCTACGATTTCTGCTTCAACGCTCAACTTGTCGAGTCAACAAATGTTCACTTTCAGGTATATGTCTATTCAATTAATGTGGACCCTCTGTTCCCCTCTTCCAAAAGTTTGCTTGATCGCGCCCACGCCATGGCCGCCGTGCTCCTTTTTTCTCTGCCCGTCAACCAGATCGGCCGATGAGGCGGATTGCCTGGAGGCGGTGGACCATGGAGGAAAGGAGGCCATCCATGGTGCACGCATCCCCCACACTCGCTCGTCTTTTCCTCCTCCGCTCCGCGGACACCGTGTGCTCGGGCATGGTCGCCGCCACGCCCCCGCTCCCGCTGACCTTCATCAAAAGCGGATAACTGAGGGCTCTTCTGTTATCAAGCTGCTTCTTTTTTGTGCCAATAGTTGCAAGTTAATTTATTAATAGTTGGATACGGGCATATCTCAGATTTTGAGATTGGACAAAATACTGAATTAAATGGTAACTAGAGGAAAACAATTGCTCCTGATACATCATATCTGTATGATATTGTTGCTATAAGTCTCAGGAGGCACGCATACCGAGGCATGTACACCACATAAACATTAGTCATTTAGTTTTCTTTCTTCGGAGTGCTATTTCTCTGTTTCTTTCCTAATAGTGGAACAAAATTACCGTTTCTTGCGCGTCATCTCACGAGGAGGATGTCGGGCTGCCCATTTTAGTGCACCATGCCACAAGTTCCAGAAAATTATTTTGTCTCCTGATTAATGATTTTGCGACTACTTTCATTTAACAAGGCTTATGTGTGCATAAGTTTGTTACTGAATCTGGGAGATGTAGCTAAGTATATAAAAAAATGTGCTTCTTTGCATTAGGCAGATGGAACTATTCAGTTTATACTTGTTGTTAATCTTCTGTGTATTGTGTATGGTGCATTCTTTATTTGGTTTACACACCACAGTGGTAACTTGCATTTTGTCAAGGAGGTTTGGTTCTATTTTTTTCTATGAAAAAATTAGTTCTCGACTTCAATGCCATCTTTCGTTGTTACAGGTATGAAGCCTTGTTTTACTATCCTCAGGATAAACATGTTTCAGATACTAAACAATGGAACATCCATGCCCTTTTGTGATGTTAACCATGTTAACCGTCTTACGCCAGGGCTGACGAGGAAGAGGACTGGCGGAGTGGGGTTCGACAAGGTGGCTGTGGTTACTTTGTATCTCCCGTTGGTTTGTGGTTACGTAATTCCTATAGCTGTAACTTTTGCACAATCATAAGGCCTTTATAGAATGCTAAAAGCTTCAGACCTTTGCATCGGTACTTCCGCTGAACTGAACTTCTGTAGAATACATCAACCAAAGCTTACTCTTAGATATTTAGTTTAAGTTAAATTTGCTCCGAGTAATTAAGGATATTGGGCCTCTACAAGAAAAGTAAGAATCTGAATCCGTAAGTAATTATAACCACTCAAGTATGATCTTCTCGTGTTGCTTAAATTTCTAGCTAAGATATCTTTTTGATGCAGATTGCCAGGTTCTGTTCTCACATAAAACGCCCAGTTTTGCTAGAAGCTCTGCTTACTTTGATGTACATCTCTTTTTCTGAAAAATTCACTAACAGTTTGTTTTGCTGAACATGTTAGGTCAACTGGATTCCATCTCAATTTATGTAAATCTCTTTCCTAAAAAGGTCAGTGACAAGGTGGTGTGAAGTGAGGGGACGTAGAGATGGATAAGGACGATGGCAGTAAGTAGTAGCAGCTCGACGGCAGGAAGCAGCAACTCGCCCTCTCCTAGGTCTTCAGTCTTCACCTCTGCCCTTAGTCTACCTATACTTAGCTTCTTTGCTCCCACTCCTGTTCCTCCCTCTTTCTTATATAGGTTTCAATCTAATGGCAGCTCTCTCTCCCTTTTCCATCTCTGCTTCGTAGATAGCAGAGCAACCTATCATATATACACATTGAAATTGATTCTGTTGTAAGCTTATTCAGATTTTGTTTATTTCTTATTGATTCATCAAGGAATGGTTGTAAATACTTCATATGACTACATCAAAGAGAGCAAAAAATCCTGATATTATAACATACGCTCATATTGATGTACATGAGTGAGACTGAGGACCAAACATGATAATTGAATGTGTCAATATAAGATAAGTGCGCACAGTCCCATCTCAAGAGGCGCCACCAGGTGGCGCCCCAGCCTCTAGTATGAGCAGCGATTCGCGCAAGCGGGGCACTGTTGTTTTCTTCTCTTTTGTGTCTTTTGGTGTAGAGAGATGCGCGTCGAAGGTGGAGGAAAGGGAATCATGAGCTGTCAGACTCCTCTCCCAAGTTTAGATTTTTCTACGCCTCCCTTCGGTGCCGCCACCTCGTCTCCGGCAGCCTTAGGGCCATGGAAGCGCGATGGATGCCGGCCCTTCCGGTGGGAGGGCTCCCATTTTAGATGTTATTTTAAATTTTGTTACGGTTTGTGTTCTACTTAGGAAGACGAGATGGCGACGGCTTCCAGAAGATGAAATACAGTTCTTCTCGCCTAACCCCCGTTCTGGTGGTGCGTCTAGCACCGTCGATGAGCGTGTGGAGAGTTGTCTCCGATGGATCTATCTTTTGGTGGGTCTGCTTGGATCTGTCCGTTGTTCGCCTACGTTCATGTGTTTTCAGATTGGATCATTTCGATCACGCTACTCTTCGTCGACGAACGGTTGCTCTTTTGGTGCGCTGGTCCTATGGGGCATTAGCATGACGACTTCCCGACTGTCTATTACAACAAGTTTTGCCTGATTCCGATGAGAGAGGGACAATGTCGGCGGCTTGCTTTGGTTCTTGTAGTCATTGCTATGTGGTCTATGAATCTAGATATAGTTTTTATTATTTCTGATGTTTGTACTGCTATGATTGAGCCCCTGTTTGTTTGGGTTTTTCTTCTAGTTTTGCAGCCTTTTCACTTTGACAAAAAAAACCATAAAAGCTCCTAAATAGAGGTCTTCTGCTTCGGCTTTTGGCTTATGTATCAATATTGTTATATGATGGTATAAGCCAAGAGCCTAAGAAAAAAAAACTTATTTAGGAGCTTTTTTGGCTTTTTTGCTAAAGTGAAAATGCTACAAAAGTAGAAGCAAAAGCCCAAACAAATATGATCTAAAGATGAATAGATTGAAAGTTTTTTCGGAAAAAAAAAATACTTGATGGCTATTAAATGGCAGTTCGGAAGGCCACCGGCATGAGACTGGGTCGGTCGCTGGCGCCTAACGTTGGCCGAAAAACATAACGGAAACGTTTCTGGCCGGGGCGCCGGCCGAACCGTTGCGCCGGTCATGCGCGGTTCGTTCGATTGCAACAGATCGTCTGGCCGTGTGCGGCCTTATCCGCTGAGCCAACTGCTTTTTAATCCACTGACCCCAACTGCTCATCTTCCTTATCCTTTCTTTTCTGATCCTCTGGCGTGCGTTCCCAGCCCCACAGTTATTCTCCTCCCGCGTCCTCTCCCTCCTACGGCCTACCTCCAAATAAACAACTCGCTGGCGGCGGAAAGAGGTGTGTGTGGAGGGAGCGACCCCGGAGGAGCACAAACGAAGATGCAGAGGTGCGTTGAGTACGACTGTCGGCGACCGGAGGTGCGGTGCTTCCAGCTACAGCAGAAGCCTATGGATGCTGGCGAGAGCTACAACCATGGTGGTCAGATGCTGGACTCCACACAAATTCCTGTTTCCATCGGCGGTCTGCTTTTGCTGAAACTAGTGTTGTTCTGTATGTTTTTGCTACCACCGTTTTGTATTTTGCTGGAACCAACGTTGTTTTTTTGCTACCACCGCGTTTTTGATTTGTTGGAACCAGCCCTCGACTTTGCATCTTTGCTACCACCATGGTGGCCAAATGCTGGAACCCGCACAATTTTTTGCTTCAATCAGGGTTTTTGGTTTTGCTGAAACTAGCGTCGTCTTTTATAATTTTTGCTACCACCCTTTTGTATTTTACTGGAACCAACGATGATTTTTGCTACGATCGCTTTTTGATTTGCTGGAACCAGCCCTCAACTTTGCATATTTGCTACCACCGGCGTTCTGGTTTGCTGGAGCAAGCTTCAATTTTTGCTACCACCAGGGTTTGGTTTGTTGGGACACCGTCTGATTTCTGAATTTTTTGCTACGACCCCTGATTTATTTTGTTGTGACCAGCAAATTGAGGGCAAGGTACGGTGCAAGCTCGACGACGGGGTGCTGCGGCCATCTCCACCGGGGTTGCCATGGCCGGTAAGCACGGGCGCCCAAGGATGCGGCGGCGAGCGTGGTTGCCGGCAAACACGAGGCCGAGAACGAGCGTGGGGCAGCCAAGGATGCGTCGGCGAGAGAAGTTGCCGGCGAGCATGAGGCCGAGGACGAGCGCGGGCGGCGCAAGGATGCGTCGTCGAGAGCGGGTCGCCGGCGAGCATGAGGCCGAGGATGAGCGCGGGTGGCGCAAGTGGAAGGCGAGCGCAGCGCTGGCCGCTAGGGAAAGCTACACGAGACGGTGAAAGACAGGGAGCTGCGTGAGGGCAAGATGCGTCAGGAGGAAGAAGATGTCTGGGGCGAATCGTGTTTTTTTCTTTTTTTTGCTATATATCCAACAGCCAGGGCTAGTGGCATCTGGCGACTAGGAAGCGACACGCCGGCGCCCAGTATTGCCAAAAAAATAATCTCTAGCTACGATGCCGAATTGCAGACGTAGACATATCTTTCCCTGATAAGAAAGCATAGAGTGCTTCTATCCGCTCATCGTCGGTATTTTTGTAAAAGAAACTCCCTAATCTCTTTTAGAATCTACCCGTAATCCAGATAAACGTTCATATGTGGGCCGCTTGCTCTGTCCCCTTCGCTGGTCTGAATTGCTCTGTCCCCTTCGCTAGTCCTACCGCGCTACCTTACAACAAATTTCACCGTGCTAGTTCACATGTGGACTATTCAATATATTAGGCGTTTGGCATGCCGATATTTTCACAAGTTCGTCGGTGCAAAACTGAAAGTCTTGGCATACCTGGTGTTGGAGCTGATGATCGAACGGGGAGTCACACATCAGCATCTACATTCATTCCCTAAAGATTTATCCACCATTCTCTCCATCCTCTACTCCCGGGCCCCGATTGAGGTGAAGGTCTTCGAGGAGTGTGGTGAAGTCGCGCTAACGACGTTGGTGTTGGTGCATGCGTACTGGGTGGCCTAGACGAGGTGGTAGGCAGAGAAATCAGTAACAACATGCTTAACAATGAATCATGTCATGACAGATGGCTGGTTTTTGTGACACTCATCTAGTGTATCAAAACAAGTTAATTTGTACGCCTTCAAAATGTAAATTCTTTTCTCCCTTGCGACACACGAGCATATTTTGCTAGTATATGATAAAATAGGATTGGACCTTTTTTTAGCATAGTACAGACGCAAGCGTTCGTATACACGCGCATACACTCATCTTTATGAACGTTTACACGCACATCTTACCCTTATGAGCACCTCTGAAAAACTGAGCTGACATATCATTTTACACTTCTGCTTCGGTAGACCCTTTAAACACATTGACGGTTGAGATTATCCTATACCCCTTCATAATAAAGTACATGATGGTCATTTTGAAAGTACATCACGTTTGAATTTTTTTTTGAGTAATTACCGAATACGGATACGGTGCACCACTGCGCCAGTCTATCTTGCCATTTTGAATGGCGCACGAGGTAAAAATGCTGAAAATTTTAAGAAAACTAGCACAAGGGGTCAGACTCATAACCTCATCATCATGTTCATGTTCTACGGAGCTAGCCACTAGACTACGCCACCGCTGCTGTAAACGTAAATCACGAAACTTTCTATTATTTGCTCTCTGTAGTACTTTGTACTACTTAACTTTTTTTTTTAGAATCTTTGTACTACTCAAGTTGTTCAAGGGTTCTGTGTGTGTATATTTATTTTGTGTGGAGGAACGTAATAAGTACAACTTGCATGCATGTGCAAATCCCAAATCGATTTCTTCGTGATAGATTCATGTATGTAGTCTAGTGTATGTGTATGTGTCTCCAAACAGCCATTGTATCATGTATGTATGTTCCCATTTTTATACTTCTGTTCCCAAATTTAAAAATGATTGCTTTTTGAAAAAGTTGATATTTTTTTTTAAAAGTATGTAGTATGCAATTTGTCTTCAACATATAAATTATTGGGAATTTGTTAACAATTTTGAAAAAATGTTCAATTTTACAATTTTTTCATACACAATTTAAAACTTCAAAATTATTGACAAAATTTCAAGAAGTGGTTATAATATGAGAAAATATTCATGTTAATTGATAATGATGAAAACTACAAATAACTAAAGCATTCAAATTAGGAAAAACTACAAGCTTAGAGATCCATCCGCCTGGCTTAGTCTAGCACACTCCTCTCAACTGGGTTTTTTTTGGACCATGGACAAATGACCCCAACTTCTGGCAGCAGCCTGATACGAACATATGAGGCATCCGAGCCAGGTTAAAACGACTTCCGCCACTGTTTGCATGTTGCCATATGTCCGGCAAGATATCAGACCCTTTTCATCAAGAAAACTCCAAAAAATACAAAATTGGTGAAGAATCCAAACAACTTGGCATAATGCCTTGAATTGGTCACATAAGTTTGTGAAAAAATGGGGCATTTGACAGATGTGGAAAGACAACTTGCTTTAAAACAGACTCTTCTAGCTACGAAACACCCTCCGTTGAACATGATCTAATTTTGAACATTCTTAAAATGACCTCAGCTTTTGCAAGCAGGTGGGCATGCCCGTGATACACATCCATGCCTGGTTTAAATGATTTCCGACATCATATGCAAGTTGCGAGACGTTCGGTCATTTATCTACCCCCACCCCGTGGTACACATCCATGCCTGGTTTAAATGATTTCCGACATCATATGCAAGTTGCGAGACGTTCGGTCATTTATCTACCTTTTTAACTTAGAGAACTCCAGAAGATGGCAAAAACAATCCGAAGACCGAAACAACTTGGCACTGTGCCTTGAATGGGTCATAGCTGATGGTAGAAATTTTTTCGGGCCCATTCGAAGGATTTCGAGATACAACGTGCTCACAGACGGAGCTTTGTCGGCAACCCGAACACTCTTCATTGAACATGATCTAATTTTGGACATTCTTGAAATGACACCAACTTTTTTGAAGAAGGTGTGCATGCACATGGTAGTCATTCATACTAGGTTTGAATGATTTCTGACACCGTATGCAAGTTGCGACACGTCCGACCATTTATCTATCTTTTTTGTCTGAGAAAACTCCAGAAAATGCAAAAAATGTTGAAAACCAAAACAACATGGCATGGTGCCTTGAAATAGTTATAGAAGATGGTGGAAATTTTTTTGGAGCTATTTGAATGATGTCGAGAAACAATGTGCTCTCAGATGGAGGCTTCTGGCCAACATAAACACCCTCCATTGAGCATGGTCTACTTTTGGACATTCTTGAAATGTTACCAAGTTCTTCAAGGAGGTGGCATGCCCATGGTAGCCTTCCATGCTAGATTTGAACGATTTCTGGCACCGTATGCAAGTTCTACACGTGTGACCATTCATCGTCCTTTTTTAACCAAGAAAACTCCAGAAAAGGCAAAGTTTGTCGAAACTAAAATAACTTGACATGATGCCTTGAATTTGTCGTAAAAGTTCATGGGAAAAAATTATGGTCATTTAAAGGATGTCGGGAAACAACGTGCTCTGAGGCGGAGCCTTCTAGCCTAACCGAACACCATCCCTTAAACAGTGTCTATGTTTGGAAATTCTTCAAATGACCCCAACTTTTGTAAGCATGTGGGCATGCCAATGGTTGGCATCCATGTCAGGTTTGAACGACTTCCAATACTGTATGCAAATTTGCGACACGTCCTGCCATTTATCGCTCTTTTTTGACCGAGAAAATTTCAAGAAATGCAAAAAATTGTCGAAAACCAAAATAACTTGGCATTATGCCTTGAATTGATCATACAAGGCCATGGAAAATTTGGGCCATTTCAAATATGTCGGGATACAGGGTGCTCTCAAGCGAAACCTTGTGGCCACCCGAACACCCTCCGTTGAGTTAAAAAAATTGCCATTCATGAAATGGTCTTAACTTTTTCTACCATGTGGGCATGCCCATGATAGGCATATATGCCAGGCTTGACGTAAAAATATATTTAAAATTACTATCTAAAAAATTAACCAATTTTTAAAACAATAATAAAGTTTGAAAGGAAGAAAAATGAATTAATATGAAAAGAGAAGAAAAATATAAAAGAAAAGAATGCTTAGGCTTTGGCCCAACTAGGCCAACATCGCTCCTGTTAGGCGGGCCTAAGCGTTCGCAGATTTTAAAAAAGCACATCAACTTTTAGAAAAATGTTCATGGATTTGAACTTTTTTATAGATTTAAAAAATGTTTACCAAAGAAAGATGCAAAAAGATGTTCCCAATTTTGGGAACCTTCATCGTATGTGAAAAAAGGTTCATCAATTTTGAAAAAGGGTTCATGGATTTTTTTTAATAAGGATTCGAAAAAAGTTCACAGATTTTGAAAATATTTCATAAATTTAATAAAAGTTCATAATTTTTAAAAAGAAAAGAAAAATGGAAAAAGTAGAAAAAACAGATGAAAACTCGGCCAAAAAAATGAAAAACCACTGCGTATTATAACTAAGATAGCTGACATACCTACAAATGTCATAACTAGTGACGTGGTCTGTTGGTTACCTTGTTGTATAGTCTAACGGGAGGTCCCTAGTTCGAACCTTGCTGGCTGCACTTATTTTTACATTTAAAAAAATGTGAACCTATACGCATATACATACCTACGACGCCTCATCGTATATATGAAAGTGTGAAAAGTCCATATTACCCTTTATACGGTTTGTAGGGGGGTCTACCGAAGCGGAACTCATCATTTTAAAATTTACGAAGTTGTCGTAGGCACCTCATCGTCGACGGAAACGTCTCCTCCCACTAAATGCGCATCGTCAAAAATCCTGAAATAAATTTAAAAATAAATGCGAACATCATGACTTAAACCTTGATGGTCTGAGAATATCACGGTCCCTCTAACCAAACCATCATAGATTGGTTCACAGGACGGTTATTTTTTTAGAACTTGACCATGGGTTAGCATCGATGGGACCACGGCCAGCCCAACCAAACACACGGGGAGGTAAATTGATGGGCCGATATCACGCAAAGAATCGTGTTTCACGACCCCGAAAGAGACCGACGAATGCTCGCGTGATAAAATGGAAAGCACATAATACGTGTGAACCGCTTTCTCCAGCCTCTCCGGGACAAGAAAAGAAAAGGCGGGATCGCGCGACGACGGGCCCGAAAGGCAGACGGCGATACGTGCAGGTGCAGGACGATCGGTCCCCGGCCGGCCGGGAAACCGAACCACGCAAACCTGAAACCAAACAGTCACGCCGCGACATGGTCGGAACGACCTCGGCCGGACCACTGCACGACCGGGACAGTGAGTGAAGCTAGACGACCTTCAGAAAATGACCACCACGTGTAGCGTGGTTGCTTTCTTCTCTTTCACGAAAAAACAAACATCCGCGACGATCTACCTAGTACTATTGACAAAGGGGACAGGAGAGTGCCCGAGGCGCTGTCACCTTTCATGCTCTCCCTCTCTCCGTAGCCGCAGAATTTGTTTGTGCACTCTCGTCTCCTGTGTCGGTGTTGTGTGTTTGTTGACTCTTGCGCGTGCATGTATGCATTGGATTTTAGCCACATGGAATGGCGTGCATGCTCTCTGATGCCGGTCGCACATTTCCCTCGCGAAAATATCATGCCCGTTTTTGGCTAGAAAGCGTTCACGGGGCGATTGGATGAGGGTGCAGGAGCTCACCAGTGCCCCCAAACGGACATCCGATTCGTCTGTTATTTGTTCGTTTGGGACAGTAAAACGGACCCGGCTATCCGCTTGCGACCACTGCACGACCCCCGCGACCACTGCACAACCGACCGGGACAGTGAGTGAAGCGAGACGACCTTCAAAAAATGACCACCATGCGTAGCGGTCGCTTTCTTCTCTTTCACGAAAAAACGAACATCCATGACGAGCTACCTAGTACTATTGACAAAGGGGACCGGAGAGTGCCCGAGGTGCTGTCACCTTTCATGCTCTCCCTCTCTCCGTAGCCGCAGGGTTTGTTCGTGCACTCTCGTCTCCTGTGTCGGTGTTGTGTGTCTGTTGGCTCTTGCGCGCGCATGTATGCATTGGGTTTTAGCCGCATGGAATGGCGCGCATGCTCTCCGATGCCGGTCGCACGTTTCCCTCGCGAAAATATCATGCCCGTTTATGGCTAGAAAGCGTTCACGGGGGCGATTGGGTGAGGGTGCGGGAGCTCATCGGTGCCCCCGAATGGATGTCCGGTTCGTTTGCTATTTGTTCATTTGGGACAGTAAAATGGACCCGGCTGTCCGCTTGCGGTCGTGCAGGAATTGATGGGCTCAACGGGCACGCCTCGCCCCAAACCATCCGGGGTCGTGGCCTTCTTATTTTTGCTCCAAAAATAAAGAAAATAAACTGACAAATAACACGAAACATGAATATAAACATAAAACGTCCACACGCCCATACATCCATAGTACCACAGGTCTGAATTAAAATAAAACTTAATAAAAGACATAAAAAGTAGATAAAGGCCCTTGTTGGTGGCCGTTGTCGTCTTCAGGAGTCGCCGTCCTACTCGTTGTCGTCGCCGGTGAGGTCGACGTAGGGCGGTGGCTGCCACAGGTGGGCGGGCGGCCCCTGCCACACCGGTGGCTCCTGCGCCGGAGACGCCTGCACCACCTCCTCCCGTGGCTCCTTCTCGTGCTCTGGTGACCGTGGCGGTGTGGCTGACCATGGGTCGACACCCACGGAGTCAGCCATCTCCAGCACCGTGCACGACCAGCTCCACGCCTGGCCCACCGGACGAGGGTTCCACACGACGATGGGTGCCTCCTCCAGCACCTCCTCCTCGATGTCGACGTCCATCCCCGGGATGGCCAATTCTCCGGCCACCAAGAGGGCCAGAGCGGTTTCCAGGCCATCCCATTGCCGCTCGTCGTGCGTGTTCATGGAGTCATCCATGACACGCCTCATGAGTTGGGCCTCCTCCTCCTCGGTCATGGGTGGCGGCGGTGGCGGGGACGGGGATGGAGAAGGCGTCGGTGTGATGCCGCGCACATGCCTACGGCCCATCGTCTGGGGAGGGCTGTCATCGGCACGAGGAGGATGTTGGGAAATGTTGCATGGAAAACAAAAAAATTCTAAACACACGCAAGATCTATCCATGGAGATGCATAGCAACGAGAGGGGAGAGTGTGTCTACTTACACCCGTAGACCGTAAGCGGAAGCATTTGTTAACGCGGTTGATGTAGTCGAACTTCTTCACGCTCCAACCGATTGAGTACCGAACGTACGGCACCTCCGCATTCAGCACACGTTCAGCTCGGTGACGTCCTCTGCCTTCTTGATCCAGCAAGATGGCGAGGTAGTGGATGAGTTCCGGCAGCACGACGGTGTGGTGACGATGAATCTATCTCCGCAGGGCTTCGCCTAAGCACTACGAAAAATATGACCGGGGGTGTAATCAGTGGAGGGGGCGCCGCACACGGCTAAGCAATTGTTGTGGTTATGTGTGACGCCCCCTCCCACATATATATAGGTGGGGGGAGGGAGGAGCAGCCAGGAAGGCGCCCCAAGTAGGCCAAATCCTACTTGGGGTCTCTCCCAAGAGGCCCCCCTTTCCTTGTTTGAGTGTGGGGGGAAGGAAGGAGGAGGTGCCCCCGCTTTCCTTTCTCTCCTGAGGAGGGAAAGGCAGGAGGGCCCACCCCTCCCCTTTCCTTCCCCTAGGGCTGGTCGGCCATGTAGAGGGACGCACCAGCCCCCAAGTGGGCTGGTCTGTCCCCTCCTTTGTCCCATTAAGCCCAAACACTTACCGGGGGTTTCCGGAACCCCTTTCGGTGACCCGTCGACTACCCGGTGCACTTCGAAAGTATTCGGGTGTCTGAATATCATCGTCCTATATATCAATCTTTACCTCTCGATCATTTTGAGATTCCTCGTCATGTCTGTGATCTCATCCGGGACTTCGAACAATATTCGGCCACCAAATCATATAACTCATATAACACTATATCATCAATGAACATTAAGCGTGCGGACCCTATGGGTTCGAGAACTATGTAGACATGACCGAGACACCTCTCCGATCAATAACCAATAGCGGAACCTGGATGCCCATATTGGCTCCTACATATTGTACGAAGATCTTTATCGGTTGACCCTTATGACAATATATGTAATTCCCTTTGTCCATCGGTATGTTACTTGACCGAGATTTGATCGTTGGTATCTTCATACCTAGTTCAGTCTCGTTACTAGCAAGTCTCTTTACTCATTCTGTAATACATCATCTTACAACTAACTCCTTAGTTACTTTGCTTGCAAGGCTTCTTATGATGTGTATTACCGAGAGGGCCCAGAGATACTTCTCCGATACTCGGAGTGACAAATCCTAATCTTGATCTATGCCAACTCAACAAACACCTTCGGAGATACACGTAGAGCATCTTTATGATCATCCAGTTACGTTGCGACGTTTGATAGCACACAAGGCATTCCTCCGGTATCCGGGAGTTGCATAATCTCATAGTCAAAGGAATATGTATTTGACATTAAGCAAGCAATAGCAATAAACTGGACGATCAAATGCTAAGCTTACAGATGGGTCTTGTCCATCACATCATTCTCCTAATGATATAATCTCGTTATCAAATGACAACTCATGTCTATGGTTAGGAAACCTTAACCATCTTTAATCAACGAGATAGTCTAGTGGAGGCTCACTAGGGACAGGTATTTGTTTATGTATCCACACATGTATTTAAGTTTCCGGTCAATACAATTCTAGGATGAATAATAGACCTTTATCATGATTTAGGAAATATAATAATAACCTTTTTATTATTGCCTCTAGGGCATATTTCCACCACTAAGCTGTTGTTTCTTAAAGTTTGGGGTTGCGACACTTATGTCAAAAGGCTTCAGCGTGATAAGCTCGAACCCAAATCGGAGAAGTGTCGACTTAGTATAAGGATAATTTTGACCGCTGTCCAATGATCTACTCCTAGATCACTATTGTACTCCCTTGCCAAAATCATGCTAAGGTATACAATAGGTCTGGTACACAACATAGCATACTTTATAGAACCTATGACTAAGGCATAGGGAATGACTTTTCATTCTCTTTCTATTTTCTGCCGTGGTCGGGTTTTGAGTCTTTACTCAATTTCACTCCTTGCAACACAGGAAAGAACTCCTTCTTTGTCTGTTCCATTTTGAACTACTTCAAAATCTTGTCAAGGTATGCACTCATTGAAAAAACTTATCAAGCGTCTTGATCTATCTCTATAGATCTTGATGCTCAATGTGTAAGCAGCTTCACCGAGGTCTTTACTTTGAAAAACACCTTTCAAACACTTCTTTGTGCTTTCCAGAAAAATTCTACATCATTTCCGATCAACAATATGTCATTCACATATACTTATCAGAAAGGTTGTAGTGCTCCCACTCACTTTCTTGTAAATACAGGCTTCACCGCAAGTCTGTATAAAACTATATGCTTTGATCAACTTATCAAAGCATATATTCCAACTCCGAGATGCTTGCACCAGTCCATAGATGGAACGCTGGAGCTTGCACACTTTGGTAGCACCTTTAGGATCGACAAAACCTTTTGGTTGCATCATATGCAACTCTTCTTTAATAAATTCATGAAGGAATGTAGTTTTGACATCCATTTGCCAGATTTCATAAAATGTGGCAATTGCTAACATGATTCGGACAGACTTAAGCATCGCTACGAGTGAGAAAATCTTATCGTAGTCAACACCTTGAACTTGTCGAAAACTTTTTGCGACAATTCGAGCTTTGTATATAGTAACACTACTATCAGCGTCGGTCTTCCTTTTGAAGATACATTTATTCTCAACGGCTCACCGATAATCAGGTAAGTCAATCAAAGTCCACACTTTGTTCTTTATACATGGATCCATCTCAGAATTCATGGCCTCAAGCCATTTCGCGGAATTTGGGCTCATCATCGCTTCCTCATAGTTCGTAGGTTCGTCATGGTCTAGTAACATGACTTCCAGAACAGGATTACCGTACCACTCTGGTGCGGACCGTACTCTAGATGACCTACGAGGTTCAGTACTAACTTGATCTGAAATTTCATGATCATCATCATTAGCTTCCTCACAAATTGGTGTAGGTATCACCGGAACTGATTTCTATGATCAACTACTTTCCAATTCGGGAGAAGGTACAATTACCTCATCAAGTTCTACATTCTTCCCACTAACTTCTTTCGAGAGAAAACTCCTTCTCTAGAAAGGATCCATTCTTAGCAACGAATGTCTTGCTTTCGGATCTGTGATAGAAGGTGTACCCAACAGTCTCCTTTGGGTATCCTATGAAGACGCATTTCTCCGATTTGGGTTCGAGCTTATCAGGTTGAAACTTTTTCACATAAGCATCATAGCCCCAAACTTTAAGAAATGACAGCTTAGGTTTCTTGCTAAACCATAGTTCATATGGTGTCGTCTCAACGGATTTAGATGGTGCCCTATTTAACGTGAATGCAGCTGTCTCTAATGCATAACCCCAAAATGATAGTAATAAATCGGTAAGAGACATCATAGATCGCACCATATCTAACAAAGTACGATTATGACGTTCGGACACACCATTACGTTGTGGTGTTCCAGGTGGCGTGAGTTACGAAACTATTCCACATTGTTTTAAATGAAGACCAAAGTCGTAACTCAAATATTCGTCTCCGCGATCAAATCGCGGAAAACTTTATTTTCTTGTTACGATGATTCTCTACTTCACTATGAACTTCTTTGAACTTTTCAACTGTTTTAGACTTGTGTTTCATTAAGTAGATATACTCATATATGCTCAAATCATCTGTGAAGGTCAGAAAATAACGATACCCACCGCGAGCCTCAACACTCATCGGACCGCATACATCGGTATGTATTATTTCCAATAAGTCAGTGGCTCACTCCATTGTTCCGGAGAACAGAGTTTTAGTCATCTTGCCCATGAGGCATGGTTCGCAAGCATCAAATGATTCATAATCAAGTGATTCCAAAAGCCCATCAGCATGGAGTTTCTTCATGCGCTTTACACCAATATGACCTAAACGACAGTGCCACAAATAAGTTGCACTATCATTATTAGCTTTGCATCCTTTGGCTTCAGTATTATGAATATGTTTATCACTACGATCGAGATCCAACAAACTATTTTCATTGGGTGTATGACCATCGAATGTTTTATTCATATAAATAGAACAACAATTATTCTCTGACTTTAAATGAATAATCGTATTGCAATAAACATGATCAAATCATATTCATGCTCAACGCAAACACCAAATTATATTTATTTAGGTTCAACACTAATACCGAAAGTATAGGGAGTGTGCGATGATGATCATATCAATCTTGGAACCACTTCCAACACACATTGTCACTTCACCCTTAACTAGTCTCTGTTCATTCTGCAACTCCCGTTTCGAGTTACTAATCTTAGCAACTTAACTAGTATCAAATACTGACAGGTTGCTATAAACACTAGTAAAGTACACATCAATAACATGTATATCAAATATACCTTTGTTCACTTTGCCATCCATCTTATCCGCCAAATACTTGGGGTAGTTCCGCTTCCAGTGACCAGTCCTTTTGCAGTAGAAGCACTTAGTCTCAGGCTTAGGTCTAGACTTGGGCTTCTTCACTTGAGCAGCAACTTGCTTGCCGTTCTTCTTGAAGTTCCCCTTCTTCCCTTTGCCGTTTTTCTTGAAACTAGTGGTCTTGTCAAGCATCAACACTTGATGCTTTTCTTGATTTCTACCTTCGCCGATTTTAGCATCGCAAAGAGCTTGGGAATTGTTTTTCGTCATCCCTTGCATATTATAGTTCATCACAAAGTTATATTAACTTGGTGATAGTGACTAGAGAACTTTTGTCAATTACTATCTTATTTGGAAGATTAACTCCCACTTGATTCAAGCAATTGTAGTACCCACACAATCTGAGCACATGCTCACTGGTTGAGCTATTCTCCTCCATCTTGTAGGCAAAGTATTGTCAGAGGTCTTATACCTCTTGACACGGGCATGAATATGAAATACTAATTTCAACTCTTGGAACATCTTATATGCTTCGTGGCATTCAAAACATTTTTGAAGTCTCGGTTCTAAACCGTAAAGCATGGTGCACTTAACTATCAAGTAGTCATCATACCGAGCTTGTCAAAACGTTCATAACGTCTGCATCTACTCCTGCAATAGTTCTGTCACCTAGCGGTGCATCAAGGACATAATTTTTCTGTGAAGCAATGAGGATAATCCTCAGATCATGGATCTAGTCCGCATCATTGCTACTAACAACTTTCAACATAGTTTTCTCTAGGAACATATCATAAATAAAACGGGGAAGCTATACACGAGCAATTGATCTATAACATAGATATGCAAATACTATCAGGACTAAGTTCATGATAAATTTAAGTTCAATTAATCATATTACTTAAGAACTCCCACTTAGATAGACATCCCTCTAGTCATCTAAATGATCACATGATCCATATCAACTAAACCATGTCCGATCATCACGTGAGATGGAGAAGTTTTCAATGGTGAACATCACTATGTTGATCATATCTACTATATGATTCACGCTCGACCTTTCGGTCTCAGTGTTCCGAGGCCATATCCGCATATGCTAGGCTCGTCAAGTTTAACCTGAGTATTCTGCTTGTGCAAAACTGGCTTGCACCCATTGTATGTGAACGTAGAGCTTATCACACCCGATCATCACGTGGTATCTCAGCACGAAGAACTGTCACAACGGTGCCTACTCAGGGAGAACACTTATACCTTCAAATTTTAGTGAGGGATCATCTCATAATGCTACCATCATACTAAGCAAAATAAGATGCATAAAGGATAAACATCACCTGCAATCAATATAAGTGATATGATATGGCCATCATCATCTTGTGCCTTTGATCTCCATCTCCAAAGCACCATCATGATCACCATCGCCACCGGCTTGACACCTTGATCTCCATCGAAGCATCGTTGTCGTCTCGCCAATTATTGCTTCTACGACTATCGCTACCGCTTAATGA
The DNA here is from genome assembly GCA_034509565.1 of Triticum monococcum. NCBI lineage: Eukaryota > Viridiplantae > Streptophyta > Magnoliopsida > Poales > Poaceae > Triticum > Triticum monococcum. The sequence goes on from CM067847.1 coordinate 580,985,920, forward strand.
TAAAGTAAAGCAATTACATGGCGATTGCATTCCATACAATAAAGCGACAACCATATGGCTCCTGCCAGTTGCCGATAACTGTGTTACAAAACATGATCATCTCATACAATAAAATTTAGCATCATGTCTTGACCATATCACATCACAACATGCCCTCCAAAAACAAGTTAGACGTCCTCTAATTTGTTGTTGCAAGTTTTACGTGGATGCTACGAGCTGAGCAAAAACCGTTCTTACCTACGCATCAAAAACCACAACACGGTATAGTGATTGCTTTTTGATCTTCAGAAAGAACCTTGTTCATTGAATCTGATTCAACTAAAGTTGAAGAAACGTACCTTGTTCATTGAATCTGATTCAACTAAAGTTGGAGAAACTGACACCCACCAACCACCTGTGTGTGAAGCACGTTGGTAGAACCAGTCTCGTGTAAGCGTACGCGTAATGTTGGTCTGAGCCGCTTCATCCAACAATACCGCTTAATCAAGAATCAACTAGTGATGGCAAGCAATATGTATATACCCACGCCCACAACTCCTTTGTGTTCTACTCGTGCATATAACATCTACGCATAGACCTGGCTCGGGTGCCACTGTTGGGGAACGGAGTAATTTCAAAAAGATTCCTACGATCACACAAGATCTATCTATGTGATGCATAGAAACGAGAGGGGGAGAGTATGTCTACGTGCCCTTGTAGACCGAAAGCGGAAGCGTTATGAAACACAGTTGATGTAGTCGAACGTCTTCGTGATCCAACCGATCAAGTACCAAACGTACGGCACCTCTGCGATCTGCACACGTTCATCTCGGTGACGTCCCTCATACTCTTGATCCAGCTAAGGCTGAGGGAGAGTTTCTTCAGCACGACGGCGTGATGACGGTGATGATGAAGTTACCGACGCAGGGCTTCGCCTAAGCACTACAACGATATAACCGAGGTGGAATCCTGTGGAGGGGGGCACCGCACACGGCTAAGACAACTGTCAACTTATGTGTTCTAGGGGTGCCCCCCTCCCCCGTATATAAAGGAGAAAGGGGAGGGGGCCGGTGGCCTCATAGGGTGCGCCCCAAGGGGGGGAATCCTACTCCTACTAGGAGTAGGTTCCCCCTTTCCTAGTCTAACTAGGAGGGGAAGGAAAGAGGAGGAAGGGAGAAGGAAAGAGGGGGCCGGCCCCCCAAGCCCTAAACCAATTCGGTTTGGGCCAAGGGGCACGCGCCCCACAGCTCCCTTGCTTCCCTCTATTTCCACTAAGGCCCATTGACCCCCCCCCCCCCTGGGGGGGGGGGGGTCCGGTAACTCCCCGGTACTCCGGTATTTATCCGATGACCTCCGGAACCTTTCCGATGTCCGAATATAACCTTCCAATATATCCATCTTCATGTCTCGGCCATTTTGAGACTCCTTTTCATGTCTGTGATCTCATCCGGGACTCCGAACAACCTTTGGTACATCAAAACACATAAACTCATAATACCGATCGTCATCGAACATTAAGCGTGCAGACCCTACGAGTTCGAGAACTATGTAGACATGACAGAGACTCATATCCGGTCAATAACCAATAGCAGAACCTAGATGCTCATATTGGTTCCTACATATTCTACGAAGATCTTTATCGGTCAAACCGCATAACAACATACGTTGTTCCCTTTGTCATCGGTATGTTACTTGCCCGAGATTCGATCGTCGGTATCTCAATACCTAGTTCAATCTCACTACCGGCAAGTCTCTTTACTCGTTCCATAATGCATCATCCCGTGACTAACTCATTAGTCACATTGCTTGCAAGGCTTATAGTGATGTGCATTACCGAGAGGCCCCAGAGATACCTCTCCGAAACACGGAGTGACAAATCCTAATCTTGATATATGTGAACCCAACAAACACCATTGAAGACACCTGTAGAGCATCTGTATAATCACCTAATTATGTTGTGACGTTTGATAGCACACTAAGTGTTCCTCCGGTATTCGGGAGTTGCATAATCTCATAGTCATAGGAACATGTATAAGTTATGGAGAAAGCAATAGCAATAAACTAAACGATCATAGTGCTAAGCTAACGGATGGGTCTAATCCATCACATCATTCTCTAATGATGTGATCCCATTCATCAAATTACAACTCATGTCTATGGTTAGGAAACTTAACCATCTTCGATTAACGAGCTAGTCAAGTAGAGGCATACTAGTGACACTCTGTTTGTCTATGTATTCACACATGTACTAAGTTTCCGGTTAATACAATTCTAGCATGAATAATAAACATTTATCATGATATAAGGAAATATAAATAACAACTTTATTATTGCCTCTAGGGCATATTTCCTTCAGAACCAAGTCCTCAAAAGCCCATGTGGCTAGGGAAGGCAAAAAAGGAAGGAGTCCTAGTAGGAATAGGATTGGACTTAGAGTCCAAGTCCTCTCCCCCTTAGCTGCGCCCTAGGGCTTGGAGGGGCTGTTTCACACACCCCTCCACCTATATATAGAGGGGAGGGGTTCCCCAAGAGGACACACCAAGCCCTTGGCGCCCCTCTCTCTCCCGTTACTCCGTAGTTCCACCGCCTCGTCCCGGTGACGCTTAACGAAGCGTTGTCGGTACTCCACCACCATCATCACCACCACACTGTCGTTTTGGTTGTGATCCCATCTACTTCTCCTCTCTTGCTTGCTGGATCAAGAAGGAGGAGACGTCATGGAGCCGCACGTGTGCTAAACTCGAACGTGCCGTCCGTTTGCCACTAGATCGGTTGGATCATGATCGGATCGCGAAGAGTACGACCACATCAACCGCGTTATTAAATGCTTCCGTTTATGGTCTACGAGGGTACGTAGAGACACTCTTCCCTCTCGTTGCTATGCATCTCCATGGATAGATCTTGCTTGTGCGTAGAATTTTTTTTGTTTTCCATGCAACGTTTCCCAACACTTAGGTTTATTGCCAAACCATAGTTCATATGGTGTTGTCTCAATGAATTTAGATGGTGCCCAATTTAACATGAATGTGGTTGTCTCTAATGCATAACCCCAAAATGATAGTTGCAAATCGGTAAGAGACATCATAGAACGCACCATATCTAATAAAGTACGGTTACGACGTTCGAACACACCATTACCTTGTGGTGTTTCAGGTGGCGTGAGTTGTGAAACTATTCCAAATTGTTTTTAAATGAAGGCCAAACTCGTAACTCAAATATTCGCATATGCGATCAGATCATAGAAACTTTATTTTCTTGTTACGATGATTCTCAACTTCACTCTGAAATTCTTTGAACTTTTCAAATGTTTCAGACTTGTGTTTCATCAAGTAGATATACCCATACCTACTTAAATCATCTATGAATGGTGAGAAAATAACGATACCCGCCATGTGCTTCAACACTCATCGGATCGCATACAGATGTATGTATTTTTCCAATAAGTCATTAGCTCGCTCCATTGTTCCGGAAAATGGAGTTTTAGTCATCTTGCCCATGAGGCATGGTTCGCAAGTATCAAATGATTCATAATCAAGTGATTCCAAAAGTCCATCCACATGGAGTTTCTTCATGCGTTTTACACCAATATGACCTAAACGGCAGTGCCACAAGTATATTGCACTATCATTATTAACTTTGCATCTTTTGGCATCAATATTATGAATATGTGTATCACTACGATCTTAAGGAAATATGCCCTAGAGGCAATAATAAAGTTGTTATTTATATTTCCTTGTATCATGATAAATGTTTATCATTCATGCTAGAATTGTATTAACCGGAAACTTGATACATGTGTGAATACATACACAAAACAAAGTGTCCCTAGTATGCCTCTACTTGACTAGCTCGTTAATCAAAGATGGTTAAGTTTCTGACCATAGACATGTGTTGTCATTTGATGAATGGGATCACATCATTAGGAGAATGATGTGATGTACAAGACCCATACCTTAGCTTAGCATAATGATCATTAAGTTTTATTGCTATTGCTTTCTTCATGGCATATACATATTCCTTTGACTATGAGATTATGCAACTCCTGAATACCGAAGGAATACCTTGTGTTCTATCAAACGTCACAACGTAACTGGGTGATTATAAAGATGCTCCACAGGTATCTCCGAAGGTGTTTGTTGGGTGGGCATAGATCGAGATTAAGATTTGTCACTCCGAGTATCGGAGAGGTATCTCTGGGCCCTCTTAGTAATGCACATCATGATAAAGCCTTGCAAGCAATGTGACTAATGACTTAGTTACAGGTTGATGCATTACAAAACGAGTAAAGAGACTTGCCCGGTAACGAGATTGAACTAGGTATGTGATAACCCACAAGTATAGGGATCACAACAACTTTCGAGGATAGAGTATTCAACCCAAATTTATTGATTCGACCCAAGGGGAGCCAAAGAATATTCTCAAGTATTAGCAGCTGAGTTGTCAATTCAATCACACCTGGAAACTTAGTATAAGCACCAAAGTGTTTAGTAGCAAAGTAATATGATAGTGGCGGTAGCGGCAACAAAAGTAAAGACAACAAAAGTAATGTTTTTGGTATTTTATAGTGATTGTAACAGTAGCAGTGGGAAAGTAAATAAGCGTAAACCAGTATATGGAAAACTCGTAGGCACCGGATCAGTGATGGATAATTATGCCGGATGCGGTTCATCATGTAACAGACATAACATAGGGTGACACAGAACTAGCTCCAATTCATCAATGTAATGTAGGCATGTATTCCGTATATAGTCATACGTGCTTATGGAAAAGAACTTGCATGACATCTTTTATCCTACCCTCCCGTGGCAGCGGGTTCCTATTGGAAACTAAGAGATATTAAGGCCTCCTTTTAATAGAGAACCGGAACAAAGCATTAGCACATAGTGAATACATGAACTCCTCAAACTATGGTCATCACCGGGAGTGGTCCCGATTATTGTCACTTCGGGGTTGTTGGATCATAACACATAGTAGGTGACTATAGACTTGCAAGATCGGATCAAGAACTCACATATATTCATGAAAATATAATAGGTTCAGATCTGAAATCATGGCACTCGGGCCCTAGTGACAAGTATTAAGCATAGCAAAGTCATAGCAACGTCAATCTCAGAACATAATGGATACTAGGGATCAAACCCTAAGAAAACTAACTCGATTACATGATAAATCTCATCCATCCCATCACCGTCCAGCAAGCCTACGATGCAATTACTCACGCACGGCGGTGAGCATCATGAAATTGGTGATGGAGGATGGTTGGTGATGATGACGGCGACGAATCCCCCTCTCCGGAGCCCCGAACAGACTCCAGATCAGCCCTCCCAAGAGGTTTTAGGGCTTGGCGGCGGCTCTGTATCGTAAAACGCGATGATTTCTTCTCTCTGGTTTTTTTCTCATCGAAACTCAATATATGGAGGTGGAGATGGAGTCGGAGACGCAACAGGGGGCCCACGAGGTAGGGGGGCGCGCCCTAGGGGGGGCGCCCCCCACCCTCGTGAGAAGGGTGTCGGCCCCCTGGTCTTCATCTTTGGTGAGGATTTTTTATTGTTTTTTCTAAGATGTTCCGTGGAGTTTCAGGTCATTCCAAGAATACTTGTTTTCTGCACGTAAAACAACACCATGGTAATTCTGTTGAAAATAGCATCAGTCCGGGTTAGTTCCATTCAAATCATACAAGTTAGAGTCCAAAACAAGGGCAAAAGTGTTTGGAAAAGTAGATACGACGGATACGTATCAACTCCCCCAAGCTTAAACCCTCGCTTGTCCTCAAGCAATTCAGTTGACAAACTGAAAGAAAGAAAGAAAAACTTTTACAAACTATGTTTGCTCTTGTTGTTGTAACTATGTCAAGCCAGCATTCAAGTTTTCAGCATAAATCATTACTAACCACACTTGCAATAATTCTCAGGTCTCATCATTACTCATATCAATAGCATAATTAACTAGGAAGTCATAATAATAAATCTCGGATGACAACACTTTCTCAAAACAATCATAATATGATATAACAAGATGGTATCTCGCTAGTTCTTTCTGAGACCGCAAAACATAAATGTAGAGCACCTTTAAAGATCAAGGACTGACGAGACATTGTAATTCATGGTAAAAGAGATCCAATCATAGTCATACCCAATATAAATTAATAGTGATGAATGCAAATGACGGCTGCGCTCTCCAGCTAGTGCTTTTTAATAAGAGGGTGATGACTCAACTTAAAAGTAAATGGATAGGCCCTTCGCAGAGGGAAGCAGGGATTTGTAGAGGTGCCAGGGCTCAGTTTTGAAATAGAGATAAATTGTATTTTGAGCGGCATACTTTCATTGTCAACGCAACAACTAAGAGATGGCGATATCTTCCATGCTAAACACATTATAGGCGGTTCCCAAACAGAATGGTAAAGTTTATACTACCCCTCCACCAACAAGCATCAATCCATGGCTTGCTCGAAACAACGAGTGCCTCCAACATACATCAGGTCCCAGGGGGAGTTTTGTTTGCAATTAATTTTGATTTAGTTTGCATAAAGCATGGGACTGGGCATCCTAGTGACCGACCATTTTCTCGTGAGTGAGGAGCAGAGTCCACTCCTCTTGAGAATAACCCGCCTAACACGGAAGATAAGGACAACCTTTGTTGATACATGAGCTATTCGAGCATACAAAACAGAATGTTTATTTGAAGGTTTAGAGTTTGGCACATACAAATTTACTTGGAACGGCAGGTAGATACCGCATATAGGAAGGTATAGTGGACTCATCTGGAATAACTTTGGGGTTTAAGGGATTGGATGCACAAGCAGTATTCCCGCTTAGTACAAGTGAAGGCTAGCAAAAGACTGGGAAGCGACCAACTAGAGAGCGACAACAGCCATGTACATGCATTAAAATTAATAAACATTGGATGCAAGCATGAATAGGATATAATCCACCATGAACATAAATATCGTGAAGGCTATGTTGATTTTGTTTCAACTACATGCGTGAACATGTGCCAAGTCAAGTCACTTAAATCATTCAAAGGAGGATAACACCCCATCATACCACATCATAATCATCTCAATAGCATGTTGGCACATAAGGTAAACCATTATAACTCATAGCTAATCAAGCATGGCACAAGCAACTATGATCTCTAATTATCATTGCAAACATGTTTATTCATGATAAGCTGAATCAAGAATGAGGGACTCATCATATTTAGAAAAACAAAAGAGGTCAAGTTCATACCAGCTTTTCTCATCTCAGTCAGTCCATCATATATCATCATAATTGCCTTTCACTTGCACGACCGAACGGTGTGAATAATAATAAGAGTGCACGTGCATTGGACTAAGCTGGAATCTGCGAGCATTCAATAAACAGGAGAAGACAAGGCAATATGGGCTCTTGGTTAAATCAACAATAATGCATATATGAGCCACTTCAACAATTTAATTATGGTCTTCTCCTACTGACCCCAAAGAAAAAGAAAAGAAATAAAACTATTTACACGGGAAAGCTCCCAACAAGCAAAAAGAAGAACGGGAAATATTTTTGGGTTTTCTTTTTAAATTATTATTATTACAGTAGAAAAATAAACTACTACTATTTTTTTTGGTTTTTCTTAAGGTTTAACAAACACACAAGAAGAAAGCAGGAAAAGAAAATAAACTAGCATGGATATTACATTGAAAAAGTATGAGCACCGACATCTAGCAATGAGTGTGTGTGAGAGCATAAATGTAATGTCGGTGAGAAATACGTACTCCCCCAAGCTTAGGCTTTTGGCCTAAGTTGGTCTATGGCCACGGCTGGCCTGGCGGATATCCATAATAATAGTTGTTGGGGTCGTACTGTGATGAGGAAGGATAGTTGGCATCATACTGATGTGCAGCGGTTATCGCCTGCTGAGCTGCAGCGTGGAGTCGAGCTGCCTCCGCTCTCCTCTCGTACTCTTCTGCCTCCTCTCTGGTAATAATATATCTTCCTTTTGTCTGTGAATCAAAGAAGGCAGGAGCAGGGAGAGTAATATGGAAAACACGTTGTTTATCAAAAATTAACCAATATAAGAGAGGTGATTCAGGCCTCTCGACAAACTGGTGCAAAGCCATAGAGTTATAATCTAAATATGCAAGAGGCAACTCGATATCACCCTCAGGAATGTCTATCTCAAGAAAACGAGCTAAGCGGGTTGCATAAATTCCTCCAAAGAAATCTCCATTATGTCTATTATGATGCAACCTACGAGCTACAATGGCTCCCATATGATAAGATTGGTCTCCTAACACATCACTCCTAAGAATGCTGAGATCAGGGACACACATGTGACATGCTTCATCCTTAGCATTTATGCATCTACTGATGAAGAGAGCAAAATAATGTATAGCAGGAAAGTGAATGCTCCCTATGGTAGCCTGCGTTATATCTCTGGATTACCCCACGGTTATACTAGCAAGAAAGTTTCTAAATTCAGATTTAGGGGGATCCCTAATACTGCCCCATGATGGAAGTTCGCAAGCAGAAGTGAAATCCTCTAGGTCCATGGTATAAGATTTGTCATAAAGATCAAACATGACTGAAGGAGAATTACGCGAAGATGAATACTCAAACCTCCTCACAAATGAACTTGTGAGATCATGATACTAGGGGCATTTGTTAGCCTCAAAATCTTCAAGACCGGCATTGCGCAAATATGCTTTGAATTCTTCTTTAATTCCCGCACGGTCCATAAAATTTTCAGACGGCCATTCGCAAGGCCGTACTGGAGCATCTCTTGGTGGATCCTCGTCAGCATCGCGCATAGCAATCCTGGGTCCTTGCTTCTTAGAGGAACCACCTTGAAACATCTTCCTAAACATGTTGTTTTTCTCTGAAAAATTCTGAAATTTTTAGTAACTTCAAAATAAAAGTAAACCAACTTCAATAAAACTAATAGCAACTACTCCTACAAGTGCCTAGAGCCTATATCAAGCATTAGAGCTACTTAGAACCATATAAATTTGACATGCAAGCTCAAGAACATGGTCACCTATGCAACACAAATTTGCAAAGAATAAAGCACTAGAACAAAAACTAATTGGACCAATGGAGGAGTCATATACCAAGGAACAATCTCCCCAAGCAGTTTTGCGAGAGGTGCTTTGAGCAAGGAGATCGAAAATCACAGCAAAAGTGGCTGGAACTCGTGCTTGAGTTGGTTTTTCGGGTTTGTGTGAGACAGAGGAAGAAGATGGGTGCTGGGATAAGTGGAGGAGGGCCACCGTGGGCCCACGAGGCAGGGGGCGCGCCCTAGGGGGGGCGCCCACCACCCTCGTGGCCAGGTGGCAGCTCCTCCCGCGGTAATTTTTCAATAGTAAATCCTCAAATATTCCCGAAAAATCATATTAAATTGGCATGGCATTCTAAGGAATTTTATTTTCAGGATATTTTTATATTGCACGGATAAGTGAGGAAACAGACAGAAAATACTATTTTTACTTTATTTAATATAAATAACAGAAAGTGAAAGTGGGGTACAGAAGTTTGTGCTTCTAGTTTCATCCATCCCATGCTCATAAAAAAGAATCCACTAACAAGGTTGATCAAGTCTTGTTAACAAACTCATTCCGATAATCATGAAACCGGAGAAGTTTCAAATAACACTAAGTTACCTCAACGGGGATATGCACATCCCCTATAATAAGTATATCATATTTCTTTTTGACAGTAGGAAGAGGAAATTCAAAACCTCCAAATATAATCGATGGAATTTTTCCAATAGAATTGATACTATGAACTTGAGGTTGTTTCCTCGGAAACTGTATCGTATGCTCATTACCATTAACATGAAAAGTGACATTGCCTTTGTTGCAATCAATAACAGCCCCTGCAGTATTAAGAAAAGGTCTTCGAAGAATAATAGACATACTATCATCCTCGGGAATATCAAGTATAACAAAGTCCGTTAAAATAGTAACGTTTGCAACCACAACAGGCACATCCTCACAAATACGGACAGGTATATCAGTTGATTTATCAGCCATTTGCAAAGATATTTCAGTAGGTGTCAGCTTATTCAAGTCAAGTCTACGATATAAAGAGAGAGGCATAACACTAACACTAGCTCCAAGATCACATAAAGCAGTTTTAATATAATTCTTTTTAATGGAGCAAGGTATAGTAGGTACTCCGGGGTCTCCAAGTTTCTTTGGTATTCCACCCTTAAAAGTCTAATTAGCAAGCATGGTGGAAATCTCAGCTTCCGGTATCTTTCTTTTATTAGTAATGATATCCTTCATATATTTAGCATAAGGATTTGTTTTGAGCACATCAGTTAATCTCATACGCAAAAAGATAGGCCTAATCATTTCAGCAAAGCGCTCAAAATCCTCATCATCCTTTTTCTTGGATGGTTTTGGAGGAAAAGGCATGGGTTTCTGAACCCAAGGTTCCCTTTCTTTACCATGTTTCCTAGCAACAAAGTCTCTTTTGTCATAACGTTGATTCTTTGATTGTGGGTTATCAAGATCAACAACAGGTTCAATTTCTACATCATTATCATTACTATGTTGAGCATCATCATGAACATCATCATTAATATTTTTACTAAGTTCATGTTCATTACCAGATTGTGTTTCAGCATCAGACATAGAAATATCATTTGGATTATCAGGTGGTTCAACAATAGGATCACTAGAAGTTTGCACAGTTCTATCATTTTTCTTCTTCTTCTTTTTAGAAGAACTAGGAACATCAATATTATTTCTTTGGGAATCTTGCTCGATTCTCTTAGGGTGGCCTTCAGGATACAAAGGTTCTTGAGTCATTCTACCAGTTCTAGTAGCCACTCTAACAGCATAGTCATTTTTCTTACTATTCATTTCATCAAGCACTTCTTTTTGAGCCTTAAGTACTTGTTCTACTTGAGTGGTAACCATAGAAGCATGTTTGCTAACAAGTTTAAGTTCACTTTTAATATTAGCCACATAATCACCCAAGTATTTAAGCATATCGGAATTATATTTCAATTGTCTACCAAAATAAGCATTGAAATTTTCTTGTTTGACAATAAAATTATCAAACTCATCAAAGCATTGCCTAGCAGGCTTATAGTGAGGGATATCACCTTCATCAAATCTATAGAGAGAATTTACCTTTACTACCTGTGTCGGGATATCGGGATCAGGAGGTTCTTCAGTAAATAAATAATTAAGATCATATGTTTCTTCAACAGGCGGTGAATTAAGACCATGTATTTCTTCAATAGGAGGTAAATTCTTAACGTCTTCAGCTTTAATGCATTTTTCTTTCATAGATTTCTTTTCCTCTTGCATATCTTCGGGGCTGAGAAATAAAACACCTCTCTTCTTCGGGGTGGGTTTAGGAATAGGTTCAGTAATTGGAGCAGGAGTTGGCTCAGGATCTGGCTCAGGAGGTGCCCAATTATTTTCATTTGTCAACATATTATTCAATAGAATTTCAACTTCATCCTTTGTTCTTTCCCTGAAAAGAGAACCAGCACAACTATCCAGGTAATCTCTGGAAGCATCGGTTAGTCCATTATAAAATATATCAAGTATTTTTGGTTTCTTAAGAGGATGATCAGGCAAAGCATTAAGTAACTTGAGAAGCCTCCCCTGAGCTTGTGGGAGACTCTCTTCTTTAATTTGCACGAAGTTGTCTATTTCCCTCAAAGCAGCTTGTTTCTTATGAGCAGGGAAATATTTAGCAGAGAAGTAATAAATCATATCCTGGGGACTACGCACACAACCATGATCAAGAGAATTAAACCATATCTTAGCATCACCCTTTAATGAGAACGGAAATTTTTTGAGTATATAAAAGTAACGCGATCTCTCGTCATTAGTGAACAGGGCAGCTATATCATTTAACTTAGTAAGATGTGCCACAACAGTTTCAGATTCATAGCCATAAAATGGATCAGATTCAACCAAAGTAATTATATCAGGATCAACAGAGAATTCATAATCCTTATCAGGAACACAAATAGGTGAAGTAGCAAAAGCGGGGTCAGGTCTCATTTTATCTCTAAGTGATTCTTTGTTCCATTTAATTAATAACCTCTTAAGCTCATATCTATCTCTGCAGGCAAAAATAGCGGCAGAAGATTCCATATCAAAAAGATAACCCTCAGGAATAACAGGCATATTTTCATCATCACTATCATCATCATATTCAGATTCAATAATTTCTTTTTCTCTAGCCCTAGCATTTTTTTCATCAAGAAATTCACTAAGGGGCACAGTAGTATCAGGCATAGAAGCAGTTTCATCATAAGTATCATGCATAGCAGAAGTGGCATCATCAATAACATGCGACATATCAGAATGAATAGCAGAAGTAGGTGTAGCTGTCGCTAACTTACTCATAACAGAAGGTGAATCAAGTGCAGAGCTAGATGGCAGTTCCTTACCTCCCCTCGTAGTTGAGGGATAGATCTTGGTTTTTGGATCTCTCAATTTCTTCATAGTGTCCAGCAGATATAAATCCCAAGTGACTCAAAGAATAGAGCTATGCTCCCCGGCAACGGTGTCAGAAATTAGTCTTGATAATCCACAAGTATAGGGGATCGCAACAGCTTTCGAGGGTAGAGTATTCAACCCAAATTTATTGATTCGACACAAGGGGAGCCAAAGAATATTCTCAAGTATTAGCAGCTGAGTTGTCAATTCAACCACACCTGGAAACTTAGTATATGCAACAAAGTGTTTAGTAGCAAAGTAATATGATAGTGGCGGTAGCGGCAACAATAGTAAAGACAACAAAAGTAATGTTTTTGGTATTTTGTAGTGATTGTAACAGTAGCAGCGGGAAAGTAAATAAGCGTAAACCAGTATATGGAAAACTCATAGGCACCGAATTAGTGATGGATAATTATGCCGGATGCAGTTCATCATGTAACAGTCATAACATAGGGTGACACAGAACTAGCTCCAATTCATCAATGTAATGTAGGCATGTATTCCGTATATACTCATACGTGCTTATGGAAAAGAACTTGCATGACATCTTTTATCCTACCCTCCCGTGGTAGCGGGGTCCTATTGGAAACTAAGGGATATTAAGGCCTCCTTTTAATAGAGAACCGGAACAAAGCATTAGCACATAGTGAATACATGAACTCCTCAAACTATGGTCATTACCGGGAGTGGTCCCGATTATTGTCCCTTCGGGGTTGTCGGATCATAACACATATTAGGTGACTATAGACTTGCAAGATCGGATCAAGAACTCACATATATTCATGAAAACATAATAGGTTCAGATCTGAAATCATGGCACTCGGGCCCTAATGACAAGCATTAAGCATAGCAAAGTCATAGCAACATCAATCTCAGAACATAATGGATAGTAGGGATCAAACCCTAACAAAACTAACTCGATTACATGATAAATCTCATCCAACCCATCACCGTCCAGCAAGCCTACGATGCAATTACTCACGCACGGCGGTGGGCATCATGAAATTGGTGATGGAGGATGGTTGGTGATGACGACAGCGACGAATCCCCCTCTCCGGAGCCCCGAACGGACTCCAGATCAGCCCTCCCGAGAGGTTTTAGGGCTTGGCGGCAGCTCCGTATCGTAAAACGCGATGATTTCTTCTCTCTGGTTTTTTTCTCATCGAAACTCAATATATGGAGGTGGAGTTGGAGTCGGAGACGCAACAGGGGGCCCACGAGGTTGGGGGGCGCACCCTAGAGGGGGGGGCGCCCCCCACCCTCATGAGAAGGGTGTGGGCCCCTGGTCTTCATCTTTGGCGAGGATTTTTTTATTGTTTTTTCTAAGATGTTCCGTGGAGTTTCAGGTCATTCCGAGAATATTTGTTTTCTGCACATAAAACAACACCATGGTAATTCTGCTGAAAACAGCGTCAGTCCGGGTTAGTTCCATTCAAATCATACAAGTTAGAGTCCAAAACAAGGGCAAAAGTGTTTGGAAAAGTAGATACGACGGAGACATATCAGTATGAAGATACCGACAATCGAATCACGGGCAAGTAACATACCAGTGACAAAGGGAATGACGTATGTTGTCATTGCGGTTTGACCGATAAAGATCTTCATAGAATATGTAGGAACCAATATGAGCATCCAGGTTCTGTTGTAGGTTATTGACCGGAGATGTGTCTCGGTCTTGTCTACATCGTTCTCGAACTCGTAGGGTCCGCACGCTTAACGTTCGATGATGATTTGTATTATGAGTTATGTGTTTTGGTGACCAAAGATTGTTCGGAGTCCCGGATGAGATCACGGACATGATGAGGAGCCTCGAAATGGTCGAGAGGTAAAGATTGATATATTGGACGGTAGTATTCAGACACCGGAATGGTTTCGGAGTGTTTCGGGTATTTATCGGAGTACCGGGAGGTTACTGGAACCCCCCGGGGAAGTAATGGGACACATGGGCCTTGGGAGGGAGGCACACCCGCCCACGAGGGGCTGCTGCACCCCCCACATGGAAGGGGTCCGAATTGGAGTGGGGAAGGTGGCGGCACCCCCTTTCCTTCTCCTTCTCCTTCTCCTTCCCCCTTTCCCTCTCCGGTAAAAGGAAGGGGGTCCGAATTGGAGTTGGAGTCCTAGTAGGACTCCCCCCCACTTGGGGTGCACCTAGGCTGGCCTTGAAGGAAATATGCCCTAGAGGCAATAATAAAGTTATTACTTATATTTCCTTATATCATGATAAATGTTTATTATTCATGCTAGAATTGTATTAACCGGAAACTTAGTACATGTGTGAATACATAGACAAACAGAGTGTCCCTAGTATGCCTCTACTTGACTAGCTCGTTAAGTTTCCTAGCCATGGACATGTGTTGTCATTTGATGAACGTGATCACATCATTAGAGAATGATGTGATGGACTAGACCCATCCGTTAGCTTAGCACTATGATCGTTTAGTTTATTGCCATTGCTTTCTTCATGACTTATACATGTTCCTATGACTATGAGATTATGCAACTCCCAAATACCGGAGGAACAATTAGTGTGCTATCAAACGTCACAACATAACTGGGTGATTATAAAGATGCTCTACAGGTGTCCCCGAGGGTGTTTGCTGAGTTGGCCTAGATCGAGATTAGGATTTGTCACTCCGATTGTCGGAGACGTATCTCTGGGCCCTCTCGGCAATGCACATCACTATAAGCCTTGCAAGCAATGTAACTAATGAGTTAGTTGCGGGATGATGCATTACGAAACGAGTAAAGTTACTTGCCGGTAATGAGATTGAACTAGGTATGATGATACCGATGATCGAATCTCGGGCAAGTAACATACCGATGACAAAGGGAACAACGTATGTTGTTATGCGGTTTGACCGATAAAGATCTTCGTAGAATATGTAGGAACCAATATGAGCATCCAGGTTCCGCTATTGGTTATTGACCGGAGATGAGTCTCGGACATGTCTACATAGTTCTCGAACCCGTAGGGTTCGCACGCTTAACGTTCGACGACGATATGTATTGTGAGTTATGTGATTTGATGTACCGAAGGTTGTTCAGAGTCCCAGATGTGATCACGGACAGGACGAGGATTCTCGAAATGGTCGAGACATGAAGAATGATATATTGGAAGGTTATGTTTGGACACCGGAAAGGTTTTGGATAGGTTCGGGCATTTTCCGGAGTACCGGGGGGTTACCGGAACCCCCCGGGGGGTTAATGGGCCATCATGGGCTTTAGTGGGAGAGAGGAGGAGGCGGCCAAGTGGAGCCCCCCCCCCCCAAGCCCAATCCGAATTGGGAGGGCGGCTGGCCCCCCTTTCCTTCTCTCCCTCTTCCCTTTCCTTCCCCTCCTAGTTGGACTAGGAAAGGGGGGAACCTACTCCTAGTAGGAGTAGGATCCCCCCCCTTGGGGCGCACCCCATGAGGCCGGCCGGCCCCCTCCTCCACTCCTTTATATATGGGGGAGGGGGCACCCCATAGACACACAAGTTAATTTCTTAGCCATGTGAGGTGCCCCCCTCCACATATTTCCACCACTGTAATATTGTCGTAGTGCTTAGGCGAAGCCCTGCGTCGGTAACTTCATCATCACCGTCACCACGTCGTCGTGCTGACGAAACTCTCCCTCGGCCTCAGCTGGATCTAGAGTTCAAGGGACGTCACCGAGCTGAACGTGTGCAGATCGCGGAGGTGTCGTGCATTCGATACTTGATCGGTTGGATCGCGAAGACATTCGACGACTACATCAACCGCGTTACTAAACGCTTCCGCTTTCGGTCTACGAGGGTACATGGACACACTCTTCCCCACTCGTTGCTATGCTTCTCCTAGATAGATCTTGCGTGATCGTAGGTAATTTTTTTGAAATACTACGTTCCCCAACAGTGGCATCCGAGCCAGGTCTATGCGTAGATGTTATATGCACGAGTAGAACACAAAGGAGTTGTGGGCGTTGGTATATACATATTGCTTACCGTCACTAGTTGTTTCTTGATTCGGCAGTATTGTTGGATGAAGCGGCCCGGACCGACATTACATGACCGCTTTCATGAGACTGGTTCTACCGACGTGCTTTGCACACAGGTGGCTGGCGGGTGTCAGTTTCTCCAACTTTAGTTGAATCGGATTCAATGAACAGGGTTCTTTCTGAAGATCAAAAAGAAATCACTATACCACGTTGTGGTTTTGATGCATAGGTAAGAACGGTTCTTGCTAGAAGCCCGTAGCAGCCACGTAAAACTTGCAACAACAAAGTAGAGGACGTCTAACTTGTTTTTGTAGGGCTTGCTATGATGTGATATGGTCAAGACGTGATGATATATAAATTGTTGTATGAGATGATCATGTTTTGTAAAAGTTATCGGCAACTGGCAGGAGCCTTATGGTTGTCGCTTTATTGTATGAAATGCAATCGCCATGTAATTGCTTTACTTTATCACTAAGTGGTAGCGATAGTCGTAGAAGCAATAGTTGGCGAGACGACAACGATGCTTCGATGGAGATCAAAGTGTCAAGCTGGTGACGATGGTGATCATGACGGTGCTTTGGAGATGGAGATCAAAGGCACAAGATGATGATGGCCATATCGTATCACTTATTTGATTGCATGTGATGTTTATCCTTTATGCATCTTATTTTGCTTTGTAGGGCGGTAGCATTGTAAGATGATCTCTCACTAAATTTCAAGGTACAAGTGTTCTCCCTGAGTATGCACCGTTGCTAAAGTTCGTCGTGCCGAGACACCATGTGATGATTGGGTGGGATAAGCTCTACGTTCACATATAACGGGTGCAAGCCAGTTTTGCACACGCAGAATACTCGGGTTAAACTTGACGAGCCTAGCATATGCAGATATGGCCTCGAAACACTGAGACCGAAATGTCGAGCATGAATCATATAGTAGATATGATCAACATAGTGATGTTCACCATTGAAAACTTCTCCATCTCACGTGATGATCGGATATGGTTTAGTTGATATGGATCACGTGATCATTTAGATGACTAGAGGGATGTCTATCTAAGTGGGAGTTCTTAAGTAATATGATTAATTGAACTTAAATTTATCATGAACTTAGTCCTGATAGTATTTGCATATCTATGTTGTAGATCAATTGCTCGCGTATAGCTTCCCCGTCAGGGACGAAGCTAGAAAAAATCAGCACTGGTGTCATCCGGTACCCACTACATAATAAACTACGGCACAGAGATACAAATAACTTACCAAAGATAATACAAAGAATGAAAATATGCAATCACAAACAATATGAGAAAAGCTTAGCATACCCAGTAAACTCAAGAAATCACTTACATACAAATTAAGAAGAAAAAATTCTAAGAAAAAAGGGCTACTTTGGAGTTAGATTTGTAATTTCGAGAAACAGATGAACAAACAAAACATATCAGACTACAAAAATGAATATCGTCAAGCGAAAATATAAATTGACTCCAGACTCACATTTCCCTTCACGCCCTTTCACCTCCTTTTTTTATACGAGAACATGAACTTTCACCTTCTTAAAGAGACCAGTCATGCCATCATTTGTAATGGTAGAAAATATATTTTCCCCACATAGCAAATTAGTCAATCACTCATAACCCGCTCACCCATTTTGTTATGCAAAATATGGTTGCCAATATTAATTTTTAAAAATCATCGACAATCAACAAAATTAGCACCAAATTTAGAAGTAGATGCACCAAATTTTGCATATCTACGTACGACCATGGTCTACCTTGCAGGAGACCTGGACCAGGGGACTTCCGTCAACGACTATATTAGATTAAAATTGTGTCATTGCCGCTGCGGCCGCCCGCCCGCCATCAAAACAAACTGATGTTGATTCGCACTTGTGTTGTTCCACTGAGAGGTGAGAGAGAGATTGGAGATTTCTAGGGTTTGTTTTTGGGGTGCAAGAATTCAGGACCGAGGCGGCGAAGAGACGAATAGGGACATGGAACGTGCGACCTGCACGTACGGCCGCGTATATCGGAGGCCAAGCAGCGATCAGATCAATGTTTTGTGGGCTTTGTGTTGGCTACTTATTACCTTTTTGATTGCACGACTGTAAATTAGGCTGACACTTTGGCATGTGCTGCTTTTTAGGACATGTAGAATGGTTGATAAGATAGTATTATTTTAAATCTTGCATATAATTTAGAGATGACAAAAAACAGTGTCTACAATGGGTCATCTCTTAGCCTTATCTTCAATAACTAGCTATTCCTAAAAACATGGTGAGACATATTGTCCTAAGAGATCATCTCTTGTCTTCTCTTAAATAAGAGAAGACAATCCTTTTCTAATGAGTTCTCTCTCCTCCACCTCATCATTTATCCTACATGACACTCCTAAGATAGCACCATTGTACATGCCCTTAGCATCTGGGCTGGGGTCAATCGATTTTTCTGGCTGGGGTCAAACGTAAAACTTGTTAAGCATGTTAGAAGTAACGTTGAACCGCACTAGTGTCAGTTGACACCAGTGGTTGTATGAGAGCTCCGTCCCTGTTCCCCGTTTTATTTATGATATGTTCCTAGAGAAAACCATGTTGAAAGGTGTTAGTAGCAATGATGCGGACTAGCTCCGTGATCTGAGGATTATCCTCATTACTGCACAGAAGAATTATGTCCTTGATGCACCGCTAGGTGATGGACCTATTGCAGGAGCAGAGGCAGACGTTATGAACGTTTGGCAATCTCGGTATGATGACTACTTGATAGTTTAGTGCGTTATGCTTTATGTCTTAGAACCAGGACTTCAAAAATGTTTTGAACACCACGGAGCATATAAGATGTTCCAAGAGTTGAAATTAGGATTTCAGACTCATGCCCGTGTCGAGAGGTATGAGACCTCTGACAGTACTTTGCCTACAAGATGGAGGAGAATAGCTCAAGTAGTGAGCATGTCCTCAGATTATCTGGGTACTACAATTGCTTCAATCAAGTGGGAGTTAATCTTCCAGATAAGATAGTGATTGACAGACTTCTCTAGTCACTATCACCAAGTTACTGTAACTTAGTGATGAACTATAATATGCAAGGGATGACGTAAAATGATTCCCGAGCTCTTCGTGATGCGGAAATCGGCGAAGGTAGAAATCAAGAAAAGCATCAAGTGTTGATGGTTGACAAGACCACTAGTTTCAAGTAAAAGGGCAAGGGAAAGAAAGGGAACTTCAAGAAGAATGGCAAGCAAGTTTCCACTTCCATGAAGAAGCCCAAAGCTAGACCCAAGCCTGAAACTGAGTGCTTCTACTACAAAGGAAATGGTCACTGGAAGCAGAACTTCCCTAAACACTTGGCGGATAAGAAGGATGGCAAAGTGAACAAAAGTATATATGATATACATGTTATTGATGTGTACTTTACTAGTGTTCATAGTAGCCCCTGGGTATTTGATACTAGTTCAGTTGCTATGATTAGTAACTTGAAACAGGAGTTACAAAATGAACAGAGACTAGTTGAAGGCGAGGTGACGATGTGTGTTGGAAGTAATTCCAAGGTTGATAAGATCACCATCGCACACTCCCTTTACCTTCAGTATTAGTGTTGAACCTAAAATAAATGTTATTTGGTGTTTGCGTTGAGCATAATATTATTGGATCATGTTTATTGCAATACGGTTATTCATTTATGTCAAAGAATAATTGTTATTCTATTTACATGAATAAAACCTTCCATGGTCATACACCCAAGGTGAATGGTTTATTGAATCTCGATCATAGTAATACACATATTCATAACATTGATGCCAAAAGATGCAAAGTTGATAATGATAGTGCAACATACTAGTGGCACTGCCGTAAAGGTCATATCGGTGTAAAGCGCATGAAAAAACTCCATGCGGATGGACTTTTGGAATCACTTGATTATGAATCATTTGATGCTTGCGAACCATGCCTCATGGGCAAGATGACTAAGACTCCGTTCTCTGGAACAATGGAGCAAGCAACAAACTTGCTGGAAATAATACATACTGATGTATGCGGTCCAATGAGTGTTGATGCTCACGGTGGGTATCGTTATTTTCTGACCTTCACATATGATTTGAGCAGATATGGGTATATCTACTTGATGAAACATAAGTCTGAAACATTTGAAAAGTTCAAAGAATTTCAAAGTGAAGTGGAAAATCATCGTAACAAGAAAATAAAGTTTCTACGATCTGATCGTGGAGGAGAATATTTGAGTTACGAGTTTGGTCTTCATTTGAAACAATGTGGAATAGTTTCACAACTCACTCCACCCGGAACACCACAGCGTAATCATGTGTCCGAACGTCGTAATCGTACTTTATTAGATATGGTGCAATCTATGATGTCTCTTATTGATTTACCGCTATCATTTTGGGGTTATGCTTTAGAGACGGCTGCATTCACGTTAAATAGGGCACCATCTAAATCTGTTGAGACGACACCATATGAACTGTGGTTTGGCAAGAAACCCAAGTTGTCATTTCTTAAAGTTTGGCGCTGCGATAATTATGAGAAAAAGCTTCGACCTGATAAGCTCGAACCCAAATCGAAGAAATGTGTCTTCATAGGATACCCAAAGGAGACTGTTGGGTACACCTTCTATCACAGATCCGAAGGCAAGATATTCGTTGCTAAGAATGGATCCTTTCTAGAGAAGGAATTTCTCTCGAAAGAAGTGAGTGGGAGGAAAGTGGAACTTGATGAGGTAATTGTATCTGCTCCCTTATTGGAAAGTAGTTCATCACAGAAATCAGTTCCAGTGATTCCTACACCAATTCGTGAGGAAGCTAATGATGATGATCATGAAACTTCTGGTCAACTTACTACCGAACCTCGTAGGTCAACCAGAGTAAGATCCGCACCAGAGTGGTACGGTAATCCTGTTCTGGAGGTCATGTTTCCTGACCATGACGAACCTACGAACTATGAGGAAGCGATGATGAGCCTAGATTCCGCGAAATGGCTTGAGGCCATGAAATCTAAGATGGGATCCATGTATGAAAACAAAGTATGGACTTTGGTGGACTTGCCCGTTGATCAGCAAGCCATCGAGAATAAATGGATCTTCAAGAGGAAGACAGATGCTGATGGTAGTGTTACTATCTACAAAGCTTAAATTGTCGCAAAAGGTTTTCGACAAGTTCAAGGTGTTGACTATGATGAGATTTTCTCACTCGTAGTGATGCTTAAGTCTGTCCGAATCATGTTAGCAATTGTCGCATTTTATGAAATCTTACAAATGGATGACAAAACTGCATTCCTTAATGGATTCTTTAAAGAAGTGTTGTGTTTGATGCAACCAAGAGGTTTTTGTCGATCCTAAAGGTGCTAACAAAGTGTTTAAACTCCAGCGATCCATCTATGGACTGGAGCAAGCATCTTGGAGTTGGAATATACGCTTTGATAAGTTGATCAAAGCATATAGTTTTATACAGACTTGCGGTGAAGCCTGTATTTACAAGAAAGTGAGTGGGAGCACTACAGCCTTTCTGATAAGTATGTGTGAATGACATATTGTTGATCGGAAATGATATAGAATTTTCTGGAAAGCATAAAGGAATATTTGAAAGGATTTTTTCAAAAGAAAGACCTCGGTTAAGCTACTTACATATTGGGCATCAAGATCTATAGAGATATATCAAGACACTTGATAAAAAATTTCAATGAGTACATGCCTTGACAAGTTTTTGAAGCAGTTCAAAATGGAACATTCAAAGAAGGAGTTCTTGCCTGTGTTACAAGGTGTAAAGTTGATTAAGACTCAAAATACAACCACGATATAAAATAGAAAGAGAATGAAAGTCATTCCCTATGCCTCAGCCAAAGGTTCTGTAAAGTATGATATGCTATGTACCAAACCTATTGTGTACCTTGCCATGAGTTTAGCAAGGGGTACGACATTGATCCGGGAGTGGATCACTTGACAGCGGTCAAAATTATCCTTAGAAGACTAAGGAGATATTTCTCGGTTATGGAGGTGATAAAAGAGTTCGTGGTAAAGAGTTACGTCGATGCAAGCTTTTGACATCGATCTAGCTGACTCTAAGTCTCGATCTAGATACATATTGAAAGTGGGAGCAATTAGCTAGAGTAGCTCCATGTAGAGTATTGTAGACATATAAATTTGCAAAATATATACGGATCTGAATGTTGCAGACCCATAGACTAAACTTCTCTCACAAGCAAAACATGATCACTCTTTGGGTATTAATAACATAGCGATGTGAACTAGATTATTGACTCTTGTAAACCCTTTGGGCATCACGTCCAAGATTAGTAGACCGACTCCTACCTGCATCTACTACTATTACTCCACACATAGACCGCTATCCAGCATGCATCTAGTGTATTAAGTTCATGGAGAAATGGAGTAATGCAACAAGAACGATGACATGATGTAGACAAGATATATCTATGTAGAGATAGACCCCATCATTTTATCCTTAGTAGCAACGATACATACATGTTGTTTCCCTTTCTTTCACTGGGATCAAGCACCGTAAGATCGAACCCACTACAAAGCAGCTCTTCCCATTGCAAGATAAATAGATCAAGTTGGCCAAAAAACCGAAATATCGGAGAAGAAATACGAGGATATAAGCAATCATGCATATAAGAAATCAAAGAAACTCAAATAACTTTCATGGATATAAAAAGATATGACTGATCATAAACTCAAAGTTCATCAGATCCCAACAAACACACCGCAAAAGAGTTACATCATATGGATATCCAAGAGACCATTGTATTGAGAATCAAGAGAGAGATAGATGAAGCAATCTAGCTACTAACTACGGACTCGAAGTTCTACAAAGAACTACTCACGCATCATCGGAGAGGCACCATTGGAGGTGGTGAACCCCATCGAGATGGTGTCTATATTGGATCTGGTGGTTTTGGACTTTGCTGCGGCTGGATGAACATTTCGTCGACTCCCCTAGGGTTTCTGGAATATTGGGGTATTTATAGGCAAAGAGGCGGTCTGGGGGGCATCCGAGGTGGGCACAACCCACCAGGGCACAGCTGGGCCTCCTGGCGCGCCCTGGTGGGTTGTGACTCCCTTGGGGCACCCCCAGGCGCAGCCAGGGCCCGTTGTGTTCCTTCTGGCCCATAAAAATTATCCGTAAAGTTTCAGGGCATTTGGACTCCGTATGATATTGATTTTCTACGATGTAAAAAACATGGAAAAAACAACAACTGGCACTTGGCACCATGTCAATAGGTTAATACCAAAAATGATATAAAATGATTATAAAACATCCAAGATTGATAATATAACAACATGGAACAATAAAAAAATTATAGATACGTTGGAGACGTATCAGCATCCCCAAGCTTAACTCCTACTCGTCCTCGAGTAGGTAAGTGATAAAAACAGAATTTTTGATGTGGAATGCTGCCTAACATGTCATATCATATTTGTTTTCTTTATAGCATGGACATTTGGACTTTTAGTTGTTCAAAGTAATAGTCTAGTTTTGACATGATAATTTAGATACTCAAGCATATCAACAAGCAACCATGTATTTCAAAATATCAACGCTAAAATAAGTTATCCCTAGCCCGTCATGCTCAACCATTGATCCATTCATGAAACACATTCGAATATTAGCTATATCCAATATTTAAGTATGATCATATTGCCTCCTAGTTGGTGCTTTTATAAGAGAAGATGGAGACTCAAAATAAAAATTGCATAATGTAAAAGAAAGGCCCTTCGCAGAGGGAAGTAGGGATTTGTAGAGGTGCGAGAGCTCAAAGCGAAAAACTTAGAGATAAAAACATTTTGGGAGGTGTATCCATCCCACCAACGAAAATGACTTAGAGTTCCCAATACTTTCCATGCTTAGATATATCATAGGCGGTTCCCAAACAGAAAATAAAGTTTATTCCTTTTTCCACCATACTTTTACTTTCCATGGCTAACCGTATCCATGGGTGCCCTCCATACCAACACTTTCCAAGGAATATATTGTTTGACAACATAAAGTAAATTCATTTTTTGTTTGCATTTCGGGACTAGGCAACCCTAATACCTTTGCCTTACCCTCGTGCAATGACAAGTGAATAACCACTCATCGTGAGAATAACACATCTAGCATGGAAAATATTAGCCACCCCTCACCGCTTCGCGAGCGAAACAAACACACAAAAGAGAAGTTTATTTTGAAAATTAGAGATGGCACATACAAATTTGCTTAGAACGGCAAAAGAATACCGCATATAGGTAGATATAGTGGACTCATGTGGCAAAACTGGTTTAAAGGTTTTTGGATGCACAAGTAGAGATCATACTTAGTGCAAAATGAAGGCTAGCAAAAGAATGAGAACCTACCAACCAAGAAACGGATAATCTCATAAGCAAACATTAAGCATAAATAACACCGAATAATGCACCACAAGTAGGATATAATTTTATTGCATGACTATTGACTTTCGTACTTGCATAGGGAATCGCTAACCTTAACGCCAATATTCTTACTAAAGCATAATTACTCATCAAGATGACTCACATATCACATCATCATATCTCAAAACTATTACTAATAATCAAGTTTATTTTGTCCAATGATCTTCATGAAAGTTTTTATTATATCCTTCTTGGATATCTATCACTTTGGGACTAACTTTCATGTGTTGCTTTTCATAAGCTCAAACAAATATAAGTGAAGATCACGAGCATAATATTTCTTTATATCAAATTAATTTAAGAGAAGCAAGAGAGAATTTCTTGAAAATTTTACTAACTCTCAAATAAATCTAAGTGAAGAAAGAGAGCATTTCTTAAAAAATACTAAAGCACACTGTGCTAAAAAAGATATAAATGAAGCACTACAGCAAGTCCAGAGCTCATAAAAATTTAGGTGAAGCATAGAGAGCAATTCTAACAAGTTATGACCTAATTTTGGCTCTCTCAACTAGGTGTGTCCAGCAAGGGATCAAGACTTAAAGCACAAAATAAAACAAGCAAAGACTCATATCATACAAGACGCGATGGTCGTTAAAAGAAAGAGGGGATGCCACTTGGGGGCATCCCCAAGCTTAGTTGGTTGCTCATTTTTGGATAATAGCTTGGGATGCCAGGTCATCCACAAGCTTAGGCTCTTCTATCCTTTATTCCTTCATCCTTCGTAAGATAACCCAAAACTTGAAAACTTCAATCACACAAAACTCAATAAAACCTTCATGAGATCCGTTAGTATAAGAATAATAAATCACTACTATAAGTATTGTATCAAACAAATTCATATTTTGTTTTTGTATTATATCTACTGTATTCCAACTTTTTTATGGCAAAAACTCATCAAAGAAAACCATAGAGCCATCAAAATAAGCACACAACACAAAGAAAACAGAATCTGTCAAAACAGAACAATCTGTAGCAATCTGACTATTTAGAATACTTATGTAACTCCAAAAATTCTGAAAAATTAGGACGACCTGAGAAATTTGTATTTTGATCTACTTCAAGTGGAATGGGTATTTTATCGCTCTTTGGTGAAAATGTAAATTATCTTCGTGAGCGTAAAAGTTTCTGTTTTTTCAGCAAGATCAAACAACTATCACCCAAGAAGATCCTAAAGGCTTTACTTGGCACAAACACTAATTAAAACATAAAAAACACAATCATAACAGTATCATGACTGTTCTAACACACAGAAACAGGAAGCAAAAAGGCAAAAATAAATTTTATTCATTGGGTTGCCTCCCAACAAGCGCTATAGTTTTATGCCCTTAGCTAGGCATAAAGCAAGGATCTAAGTTTTGTCATCTTTGGTTCGAGATCCATAAGATGCCCTCATGATTGATTCATATGGTGGCTTAGTTCTTGTTCTAGGAAAGTGTTATATACCCTTCCTCAAAGGAAATTGGGAATTAATATTACCTTCTTTCATATCAATCACGACACCGATAGTGTGTAAAAACGGTCTACCAAGAATAATTGGACAAGACGGATTGCAATCAATATCAAGAACAATAAAATCTATGGGCACATAATTCCTATTTGCAAGAATAAGAATATCATTAATTCTTCCCATAGGCTTTTTAATAGTAGAATCCGCTAAGTGTGAATTTAAAGAGCATGATTCAAGATCGGAAAGACCAAGCACATCACATAAAGATTTCGGAATTTTAGAAACACTAGCACCCAAGTCACACAAAGCAAAACACTCATAATTTTTAATCTTGACTTTGATAGTAGGTTCCCATTCATCATGCAATTTTCTAGGAATTGATACTTCTAATTCCAATTTTTCTTCAAAAGCTTTCATCATAGCATCAACAATATGTTTAGTAAAAGCCTTATTTTGTTCATAAGCATGGGGTGAATTTATCATGGATTGCAACAAAGAAATACAATCAATCAATGAGCAACTATCATAATTAAAGTCTTTGTAATCCAAAAGAGTGGGCACATCACTAGTTAAAGTTTTGACCTCTCCAACACCACTTTCATCAATTTTCTCAACAAGATTTTCACCCTCCAAAATATTGGGACACCTTCTACCTAAAGTTAACTCTTCACCAGTCCCTTTTTCATCAATATTAGTTTTACTAAACAAGGAATCAATAGAAGAAACACCAATAATTTTAAGATCTTCATCAATTTTGTCTTCTAACGAGATTGGTTTAGCGGCCATTTGATTTACCAAGGTAGCTTGTGCATCGGATATTTTTCCTAGCAAACTTTCGGCCAAAGCATACTTAGATTGGAGATTGCAAACTTCTCTACTGATATCGTCAAGTTATTTTGTAATAGCATCAAGCACAATGGAGTGCTCCTTAAGTTCTTCGGTAAAATACTTATTATGTTCAAATTGTGTAGTCATATATTCCTTAGTACTTTTCTCAATTTCAAGCAAAATATTTGAGTAAGGAACATCATAATATTTTATTTGAGGCATCATGACTACGCAAAAAAAAGTGCACACAAAAACAGACCCGGCAAGAAAACGGCGAACGAAAAAGAGAGGCGAATAAAACGGCAAATTTTTGTGAAGTGGGGGAGAGGAAAACGAGAGGCAAATGGAAAATAATGTAAACTGCGAGGAGATGAGATTTGTGATTAGGAACCTGGTATATCTTGAAGATCCTCCCCGGCAATGGAGCCAAAAAATCCTTTTGATGTCGCTTGAAGCTATGTCGGTATTTCCCCATAGAGGAAGGGATGATGCAGCACAACGGCAGTAGGTATTTCCCTCATATATGAAACTAAGGTTATCGAACCAGTAGGAGAACCAAGCAAGAAAACGTAAATAGCACCTGCACACAAATAACAACTTCTCACAACCCGCCGTGTTAAAGGGGTTGTCAATCTCTTCCGGGGTACGGCGCCTCAAGATAGGCAAACAAACGTGAGGTAAATTTGTAGTAGATTGATAGATCGAACGCCAAATAACTAAATAAGAATAAATTACAGCAAAGTATTTTTGGGTTTTTGGTTTAGTAGATCTGAAAATAAAAGAGAAAAGTAGATCGCAAAGGCAAATATATGAGAAAGAAGACCCGGGGGTCGTAGGTTTCAATAATGGCTTCTCTTGAGAAAAATAGCAAACGGTGGGTGAAAAAATTACTGTTGGGCAATTGATAGAACTTCAAATACTCATGACAATATCCAGTCAATGATCATTATATAGGCATCACGTCCAAGATTAGTAGACCGACTCCTGCCTGCATCTACTACTATTACTCCACACATCGACCGCTATCCAGCATGCATCTAGTGTATTAAGTTCATGGAGAAACAAAGTAATGCAATAAGAACGATGACATGATGTAGACAAGATCTATCTATGTAGAGATAGACCCCACCGTTTTATCCTAGTAGCAACGATACATATGTGTTATTTCCCTTTCTATCACTGGGATCAAGCACTGTAAGATCGAACCCACTACAAAGCACCTCTTCCCATTGCAAGATAAATAGATCAAGTTGTCCAAACAAAACCCAAATATCGGAGAAGAAATACGAGGCTATAAGCAATCATGCATATAGGAGATCAAAGAAACTCAAATAACTTTCATGGATATAAAAAGATATGACTGATCATAAACTCAAAGTTCATCAGATCCCAACAAACACACCGCAAAAGAGTTACATCATATGGATCTCCAAGAGACCATTGTATTGAGAATCAAGAGAGAGAGAGAGAGATGAAGCCATCTAGCTACTAAATACGGACCCGAAGGTCTACAAAGAACTACTCACGCATCATCGGAGAGGCACCAATGGAGGTGGTTAACCCCATCCAAGATTGTGTCTAGATTGGATCTGGTGGTTCTGGACTCTGCGGCGGCTGGATGAATATTTCATAGACTCCCCTAGGATTTCTGGAATATTGCGGTATTTATACAGCAAAGAGGCGGTCCGGGGGCATCCGAGGTGGGCACAACCCACCAGGGCGCTCCTGGGCCTCCTGGCGTGCCCTGGTGGGTTGTGCCTCCCTCGGGGCACCTCCAGGCACAGTGAGGGCCCGTTGTGTTCCTTTTGGCCTCTAAAAATTCTCCTTAAAGTTTCGGGGCATTTGGACTCCGTCTGATATTGATTTTCTGCGGTGTAAAAAACATGGAAAAAATAGCAACTGGCAACTGGCACTATGTCAATAGGTTAGTACCAAAAATGATATGAAATGACTATAAAATGATTATAAAACATCCAAGATTGATAATATAATAGCATGGAACAATCAAAAATTATAGATGCGTTGGAGACGTATCAGTACGTGGACAAACTCACCCCCTCTTGTTGCTATGCATCTCCTAGATAGATCTTGCGTGATCGTAGGAAATTTTTTGAAATTGCATGCTACGTTCCCCAATAGTGGCATCCGAGCCAGGTCTATGCGTAGATGATATGCACGAGTAGAACACAAAGAGTTGTGGGCAATCATAGTCATACTGCTTACCACCAACATCTTATTTTGATTCGGCGGTATTGTTGGATGAAGCGGCCCAGACCAACCTTACATGACCACGTTCATGAGACCGGTTCCACCGACAGACATGCAACTTGTTTTGCACAAAGGTGGCTAGTGGGTGTTTATTTCTCCAACTTTAGTTGAATCGAGTTTGACTACACCCGGTCCTTTTTGAAGGTTAAAACAACAAACTTGACAAAACATCGTTGTGGTTTTGATACGTAGGTAATAACGGTTCTTACTAGAAGCCCATAGCAGCCACGTAAAACTTGCAACAACAAAGTAGAGGACGTCTAACTTGTTTTTGCAGGACATGTTGTGATGTGATATGGTCAAGACATGATGTGATATACGTTATTGTATGAGATGATCATGTTTTGTAAAAGTTATCAGCAACTGGCAGGAGCCTTTTGGTTGTCGCTTTATTGTATGAAATGCAATCATCATATAATTGCTTCACTTTATCACAATGCGTTAGCGATAGTTGTAGAAGCAATAGTTGGCGAGACAACCACAACGCTACGATGGATATCAAGGTATCAAGCCGGTGATGATGGAGATCATGACGGTGCTTTGGAGATGGATATCAAAGGCACAAGATGATGATGGCCATATCATGTCACATATTTTGATTGCAGGTGATGTTTATCTTTTATGCATCTTATTTTGCTTAGTACGGCGGTAGCATTATAAGATGATCCCTCACTAAATTCAAGGTATAAGTTTACTCCCTGAGTATGCACCGTTGCGATAGTTCGTCGTGCCGAGACACCACATGATGATCGGGTGTGACAAGCTCTACGTTCACGTACAACGGGTGCAAGAAAATTTTGCACATGCGGAATACTCGGGTTAAACTTGACGATCCTAGCATGTACAGACATGGCCTCGGAACACTAAGTCCGAAAGGTCGAACGTGAATCATATAGTAGATATGATCAACATAGAGATGTTCACCATTGAAAAATAATTTGTCTCACGTGATGATCGGACGTGGTTTAGTTGATATGGATCACGTGATCATTTAGATGACTCGAGGGATGTCTATCTAAGTGGGAGTTCTTAAGTAATATGATTAATTGAACTTAAATTTATCATGAACTTAGTCCTGATAGTTTTTGCATATCTATGTTGTAGATCAATGGCTCGTGCTACCGTTCCCTTGAATTTTAATGCGTTCCTAGCGAAAGCTAAGTTGAAATATGATGGTAGCAACTACATGGACTGAGTCCGTCACTTGAGGATTATCCTCATTGCTGCACGAAAGAATTATGTCCTTGATGCATCGGTAGGTGCAAGGCCTACTGCAGGAGCAACTGTTGACGTTGTGAACTGATGTGGCTTGAAGCTACGTCGGTATTTCCCCAAAGAGGAAGGGATGATGTAGCACAACAGCGGTAGGTATTTCCCTTAGATGTGAAACCAAGGTTATCAAACCAGTAGGAGAACCAAGCAACACAATGTAAACAACACCTGCACACATGTAACAA
This sequence comes from Triticum monococcum, assembly GCA_034509565.1. Classification (NCBI taxonomy): domain Eukaryota; kingdom Viridiplantae; phylum Streptophyta; class Magnoliopsida; order Poales; family Poaceae; genus Triticum; species Triticum monococcum. Next base: position 581,016,714 of record CM067847.1, read on the forward strand.
ATGCTCGCAACCTGACGTGTTAAAGGGGTTGTCAATCCCTCCCGCGTACGACGCCTCAAGATAGGCAAACGGACATGAGATAAATTGTAGTAGATTGATAGATCGAACACCAAATAAAATAAATAAGAATAAATTGCATCAAGGAATTTTTGCATTTTTAGTTTAATAGATCTAAAAATAAAAGCAAAGGAAAATAGATGGCAAAGGCAAATAATATGAGAAAGAGACCCGGGGACCGTAGGTTTCACTAGTGGCTTCTCTCGAGAAAAATAGCAAACGGTGGGTGAACAAATTACAGTTGGGCAATTGATAGAACTTCAAATAATCATGAAGATATCCAGGCAATGATCATTACCTAGGCATCACGTCCAAAATTAGTAGACCGACTCCTGCCAGCATCTACTACTATTACTCCACACATCGACCGCTATCCAACATGCATCTAGTGTATTAAGTTCATGGAGAAACGGAGTAATGCAATAAGAACAATAACATGATGTAGACAAGATCTATCTATGTACAGATAAACCCCGTCGTTTTATCCTTAGTAGCAACGATACATACGTGTCGGTTCCTTTCTGTCACTGGGATCAAGCACCGTAAGATCGAACCCACTACAAAGCACCTCTTCCCATTGCAAGATAAATAGATAAGTTGGCCAAACAAAACCCGAATATCAGAGAAGAAATACGAGGCTATAAGAAATCATGCATAAAAGAGATCAAAGAAACTCAAATACTTTCATGGATATACAAAAATAGATCTGATCATAAACTCAAAGTTCATCGATCCCAACAAACACACCGCAAAAGAGTTACATCATATGAATCTCGAAGAGACCATTGTATTGAGAATTCAGAGAGAGAGAGAGAGGAAGCCATCTAGCTACTAACTATGGACCCAATGGTCTACAAAGAACTACTCACGCATCATCGGAGAGGCACCAATGGAGGTGGTGAACCCCATCCGAGATGGTGTCTAGATTGGATCTGGTGGTTCTGGACTCTGTGGCGGCTGGATGAATATTTCGTCGATTCCCTAGGGTTTCTGGAATATTAGGTTATTTATAGAGCAAAGAGGCGGTCTGGGGGCAGAGATTAAAATAACTATCATGAGAGTGAAAATTAAAATCATGATGACAAGTTTCATGGTTATCATTATTCTTTATAGCATACATGTCATTAACATAATCATCATAGATAGCAATTTTGTTATCATAATCAATTGCAAACTCCTCGAAAATAGTGGATTCATCATCAAATAATGTCACAACCTCTCCAAATCCACTTTCATCAATATAATCATCATAAATAGGAGGCATGCAATCACCATAATAAATTTTCTCATCAAAACTTGGGGGACTAAAAATATCATATTCATCAAATATAGCATCCCCTAGCTTATGGCTTTGCATATCATTAGCATCATGGATATTCAAAGAATTCATGCTAACAACATTGCAATAATGCTCATCGTTCAAATATTTTGTGCCAAACATTTTATTGACTTCTTCTAACAACTGAGCACAATTTTCTGAACCATCATTTTCAAGAAAGGTATTATAAAGATGATCAATAATATGATGCAACCTCAATTCCATTTTTACGTAGTTTTCTTTTCTAAACCAAACTAGTGATAAAACATGAAACTAAAAGATTCAATTGCAAGATCTAAAGATATACCTTCACGCACTCACCTTCACGGCAACGACGCCAGAAATGAGCTTGATGTCTACTATGCAACTTTATTCTTGTAGACACGTGTTGGACCTCCAAGTGCAGAGTTTTGTAGGACAGTAGCAATTTTCCCTGAAGTGGATGACCTCAGATTTATCAATCCATGAGAGGTGTAGGCTGAAGATGGTCTCTCTCAAACGACCCTGCAACCAAATACAAGAAATCTCTTGTGTCCCCAACACACCCAATACAATGAAAAATTGTATAGGTGCACTAGTTTAACGAAGAGATGGTGATAAAAGTGTAATATGGATGGTAGAAATATATTTTTATAATCTGAATAAATAAAAACATCAAGGTAGAAAATAGTAAATGGGCACAAAAATGGTATTGCAATGCTTGAAAATGAGGCCTAGGGTCCGTACTTTCACTAGTGCAATCTCTCAACAGTGCTAATATAATTAGATGATATAACTGCCTGTCGTGGAATTGTCATGGCGGATGTCCTAGTGTGAGGACTTAATCGTGAGGCCAACGCATCTATGTGGTTGCTTGAGAGGGGTTGAGCGGAATTGAGAGACGCAACACAAGACAAGGGTTTAGACAGCTTTGGGCCCCGGGAAACATCATCCGGTAACAACCCTACATGATGTTTGTGGCTAGGTCTCATTATCATCACGAGGGAGTCACCGTAAACCGGCTCTCCTAGTTATGTCTAACCTTAAGATTATCCCTCTCCCCTCTTGGGGTGCCCTGCCCCTCCTTATATAAGTTGAAGGGGTGGGTTACATGTAGAGTCCATCTCGGACTAAGATTTAAACTATTTTGACTTCTCTTCATGGGCTTCTTAACATCTTGGGCTTCTTAACGTCTCGGGCTTATTAACCCCAGGCGACTCTGTCTGCTGGGTTATGACTGTCTGTCGGTTTACCATCTGACTTACCATCTGGCTTAACATCTGCCGAGTTATGATCTGACTTAACATCTGTTGGTTATGATCTGACTTAGCATCTGCCTTAACCATCTTTGTTAACTGTCTATCGGTTTACCATCTGCCTGTTTACCAAGTGCCAGCCGGGTTATTACTCCGGCCGGGTCATACCGTGGAGTATATCCCTGACACGTCCCTCAATGTGCAACGAAGAATCACTCCAAAGTTCCTATCTAGCGGAGAACATAAGACGAAATTGTTTGTCGGGTATGAAACCACCTCAAAGCTATTCTTTCCGATCAATCTATCCTAAAGTTCATACTAAAATAACACGAAGCTATTCTTTACGATCGATTAAACCAAGAGTTTGTACTAAAACAACACCAAAGCAAATTCAGATTCATAATAATCAATCCAACACAAAGAACTTCAAAGAGTGCCCCAAGATTTCTACTAGAGAAACAATGATAAGAACGTGCATCAACCCCTATGCATAGATTACCCCAATGTCACATCGGGAATCGGCGAGTTGAGTGCCAAAACATATATCAAGTGAATCAATACAATACCCCATTGTCACCATGAGTATTCAATTGCAAGACATATATCAAGTTTTCTCAAATCCATAAAAGTATTCAATCCGATAACAACGAGATCTCAAAGGGAAAAACTCAATTCATCACAACAAGATAGGGAGGGGAAAATACCATATGATCCGACTATATTAACAAAGCCCGCGATACATCAAGATCATGACATCTCAAGAACACGAGAGAGAGAGAGAGAGAGAGAGAGAGAGAGAGAGAGAGAGATTAAACTGATAATCCCCAAGTGCAGGGAATCATCGTAGCAATTCCCAATGGTGGAAGTGATAAGTATGGAGTGTCGAACCCACAAGGAGCTAAAGGTAAGATCAATATTCTCTCAAGCCCCATCTGCCACTGATATGACTCTACGTAGACCAAACGTTTGCTTCCAACTAGAAACAAGAAATAAAACTACGTTGTGGGTATGAAGAGGATAAATTTGCATGGTATCGAAGAGCTAAAATATGAAAGTAGGTGCTGTTATCATAAAGTTAGAATATATTACTAAATATTATAAATAGGGAGTGTGGAATAATGATGGGTCGGTGTGCGGAATTGTCCTAGGAAATTGTTAACAAGACCGATAGTCGTCATTGCAATTTCATATGAGGGAGAGGCATAAGCTAACATACTTTCTCTTCTTGGATCATATGCACTTATGATTGGAACTCTAGCAAGCATCCGCAACTACTAAAGGTCATTAAGGTAAAACCCAACCATAGCATTAAAGCATCAAGTCCTATTTATCCCATACGCAACAACTCCCTTACTCGGGTTTACGCTTCTGTCACTCAAGCAACCCACTATAAGTGAATCATGAACGTATTGCAACACCCTACAACGGGAATCCCTCACGCTTGCGCGACATGGAGGGCACAATAGGACAACACCAAAATAAAACATACAACTTGTACCAATCTAGATCATCAATCAATCCAAAGACAAAGGATATCTACTCAAAACATCATAGGATGGCAACACATCATTGGATCATAATATGTGGCATAAAGCACCATGTTCAAGTAGGGATTACAGCGGGGTGCGGGAGATTGGACCGCGTAAAAGAGATGAGGATGGTGATGATGATGGTGATGTTGATGAAGACGATCACCGCGGCGATGATTCCCCTCCCGATGGCACTCTGGCGCCACCGAGAGAGAGGTGGAGGGGTTCTCCCCTTTGTGCTTCCTCCTCCATGGCCTCCCCCCTGGATGGGGAGAAGTTCCCCCTCTGGTCCTTGGCCTTCATGGTGATGATGGCCCCTCCGGAATCCTCCTCCATAGCCTCTGGTGATGATGGCCCCCTCCGGCAGGGTGCCGGAGAGGGCCTAGATTGATTTCTCATGGCTACAGAGGCTTGCGGCGGCGGAACTTCCGATCTAGGTTAATTTCTGGAGGTTTGGGTATTTATAGGAGAGGTTGGCGTCAAGAACAAGTCAGGGGGCCCCACGAGTAGTCCACGAGGCACAGGGGCGCGCCCAGGGGGTGGGCGTGCCCCCACCCTCGTGGGGCCCATGGGACTCCCCTCTGGTAGATTTTTGTTCCAGTATTTTTTATATTTTCCAGAAAAATTCTCCATTGATTTTCATCGCATTCCGAGAACTTTTATTTCTGAACAAAAACACCACCACGATAGTTCTGCTGAAAACAGCGTCAGTCCGGGTTAGTTCTAATCAAATCATACCAATATTATATAAAACTATTGTAAACATGGCATGAATACTTCATAAATTATAGATACACTGGAGACGTATCAACATCCCCAAGCTTAATTCCTGCTCGTCCTCGAGTAGGTAAATGATAAAAGAAATAATTCATGAAGTGTGAATGCTAGCAAGTGCTTAAGTTTGATCAATGATAGTTTCAATCACTTTTTATAGCATCATTATATATCATAACAGTAGCTCAATTCATAAAACTTCTCATGATCTAGTAACAAGCTATTCACATGTTAAAGTATAGATCATAACCTTTTTTGAAAACTAGCAAACCGTGCTCTTAGTCATCAAACAATTGCAATTCATCTTATTTTCGGGAAGGGTCTATGTAAGAGCTTTGATTTAGCAAACTCTAGATACTAAACTATCATTTAATCTTTCACAATTGCTAACACTCATGTGATATTTATGGGTTCAAATTTTTAATCGGACATAGAGAAAGATAGGGGCTTGTCGTTTCGCCTCCCAACCTTTTACCTCAAGGGAAATGTCAACAATAATTTATGAAAACCTACATCCAAGTGATATATATATATATATATATATATATATATATATATATATATATATATATATATATATATATATCCGGATCGCTCCAACACAAAGTGCTTGCCAAAGGAAAAAGTGTAAAAAGGGAAAGGTGATGATCACCATGACTCTTGTATAAGGGTAGAAGATAAAAGTAAAAGATAGGCCATTCACAGAGGGAAGCAGAGGTTGTCATGCGCTTTTATGGTTGGATGCACAAAATCTTAATGCAAAAGAACATCACTTTATATTGCCGCTTGTGATAAATACCTTTATTATGCAGTCTGTCGCTTTTATTTCTTCCTTATCACAAGTTCGTATAAAGCTTATTTTCTTCGCACTAATAGATCATACATATTTAGAGAGCAATTTTTATTGCATGCACCGATGAAAACTTACTTGAAGGATCTTACTCAATCCATAGGTAGGTATGATGGACTCTCATGACAAAAATAGTTTAAGGAATGTTTGGAAGCACAAGTAGTATCTTTACTTGGTGCAAAGAATTTGGCTAGCATGCGAGGGAAAGGCAAGCTCAACATGTCGGATGATCCAAGACAATATAACATTTCGGATATAAGAAAACATAACGCATTAAGTTTTCTTCCTTGTCCAACATCAACCTTTCAGCATGTCATATTTTAGTGAGTGCTCACAATTTCAAAATATGTCCAAGATAGTATATTTATATGTGAAATCTCTCTTCCTTCAATATTCTTTCATGAATTGTTCAAGTGACCAATTCCGCGTTTGCTAACTTCCAATAAGTTTACTACCTATACTTATTATGTGTGAATTCATTACTCCCCATGTTGTAAGCATATGAAACGTATATATTTATGATATTCAATTCATTCAACCATTTACTCATAGTATATATGTGAAGCACGTGAGTAAATGACAAACTACTCCAAAAAGATATAAGCGAAGAATACTGAGTATTCAAATAATTAAATAGCCATGGGAGGATTCTTTTTCATTCAAGATTTCAGATCCAATGATTTTATTCAAATGGCAAGTAAAATTGAAAATACGCTCCAAGCAAAACACATATCATGTGACGAATAAAAATATAGCTCCGTGTAAGGTATACCGATAGGTTTGAAGACGAAAGAGGGGATGCCTTCCGGGACATCCCCAAGCTTAGGCGCTTGAGTCTTCCTTGAATATTACCTTGGGGTGCCTTGGGCATCCCCAAGCTTAGGGTCTTTCCACTCCTTATTCTCCTCATATTGATATCTCACCCAAAGCTTGAAAACTTCAAACACACAAAACTTAATGGAACTTCGTGAGATAGGTTAGAATGATAAAGAGTAAACCATTCACTTTGGTACTGTCAAAGACAAGGATCATAATTGTTATCACACAATGCCTACTGTACCATATCATTTCTACAATTTATATTGAGAAATATAAGCCATAGAAACTAGAAAACAAGCAAACTATGCAATGAAAACAGAATCTGTGAGAAACAGAACAGTCTGTAATGATCTGAACACGAACCATACTTCTGCTACTCCAAAATTCTGAAATAAATTGGTGGACGTGGGGAATTTGCCTATTAATTTTTTGAAAAAAGAATCAACTCGATCGCACTCTTCTGTAAAAAATGGCAGCTAATCTCGTGAGCGCAAAGTTTCTGTTTTTTACAGCAAGATCACATTAACTTTCACCCAAGTCTTCCCAAAGGTCTTACTTGGCACTTTATTGGAACAAAAGCTATAATACATGATTAATACAGTAGCATAATCATGAGAACACCAAAAACAGTAAGGGTAAATATTGGGTTGTCTCCCAACAAGCGCTTTTCTTTAATGCCTTTTAGCTAGGCATGATGATTTCAATGATGCTCACGTAAAAAAATAAGAATTGAAACATAAAGAGAGCATCATGAAGAATATGACTAGCACATTTGAACCTAACCCACTTCCTATTCCTAGGGATTTTGTGAGCACACAATTTATGGGAACAAGAATCAACTAGCATAGGAAGGCAAAACAAGTATAACTTCAAAACTTTAAGCACATAGAGAGGAAACTTGATATTATTGCAACTCCTACAAGGATGTATTCCTCCCTCATAATAATTTTCAGTAGAATCATGAATGAGTTCAACAATATAACTAGCACATAAAGCATTCTGTTCATGATCTACAAGCATAGAAATTTCACTAGTCTCCACATAAGCAAAATTCTCCTAATTCGGAATAGTGGGAGCAAACTTCTTCTAAATCCACTTTAGATGATAGTATTATTCATACTCCAAAAGATATAAGTGAAGTTCATGGAGCATTCTACAATTAATATATACTAACCAATATCCAAGCTCAAAATATATAAGTGACGCACACGAAGCATTCTATAAAACCATACTCAAAAGATTTAAGTGAAGCACAAAGAGAAATTCTATAAGATCATACTTAAAAGATATAAGTTAATCACATGAAGTATTCTATAAATAAATAAAGGGATATCCCATACTAGCATGGTTCTTAAAGGAAAAACAAAAACACAAAGGACACAAATTATGTGAACAAAACAAAAACCGAGGTATACCGATAATTGTTGAAGAAGAAAGATGGGATGCCAACCGGGGCATCCCCAAGCTTAGATGCTTGAGTATCCTTGAAATATTTACTTGGAGTGCCTTGGGAATCCCCAAGATTCAGATCTTGCCTTTCTTTATTCTTCTCATATTGATAGCTCCTCGATCTTCGAACACTTCATCCACACAAAACTTTAACAAAAACTTTGTGAGATCCGTTAGTGTAATAAAGCAAATCACTACCTTTAGGTACTGTTGAAAACTTATTCCAATTTCATATTAGAACTATATCTACTGTATTCTAACTTCACCATGGTTCATACCCCCCGATACTACCCATACATTCATCAAAATAAGCGAACAACTCTTAGAAAACAGAATCTGTCAAAAACAGGACAGTCTGTAGTAATCTGGAAGTTTAGTAAACTTCTGTAACTCCAAAAAATTCTAAAAAAATATTAAAATTTAAAAATTTGTACAGAAGTAATGTGCAAAAAGATTCAGATCCATTTGACTTTCTAGTAAAAAATGTAAAATCACTCGCTACAGCCAAAGTTTCTGTTTTTGTATTGTACATAGTAAACAAGCAATCTAATCATCCTAAAACCGAAGCTTGACACATTATTTTTATAATACAATGGATATATAAAAGGGGATAATTATTTTCAGAGAAGCTTCCATGAAAACTTTTACATTGTTTCTATGAGCATGAACACAAGTGTTCAAGGTCGACCCTCACTTCTCCAATGCGTAACCTTCCAATCACTTCTCTTATTGAAAAACTTTTTAGGCATGAGAGGCAAGTAAATTCTTTTTGTATTTTAATTCTTTAATTTTTTTTTGTATTTTCACCCACAACTAACTAGAAAAAAGGGAAAAACAAAATCTACTTAGCAAAATAAAACATACAACTTGTACCAATCTAGATCATCAATCAACCCGAAGACAAAGGATATCTACTCAAAACATCATAGGATGGCAACACATCATTGGATCATAATATGTGGCATAAAGCAGCATGTTCAAGTAGGGATTATAGCAGGGTGCGGGAGAGTGGACCGCGTAAAAGAGATGAGGATGGTGATGTTGATGAAGACGATCACCGCGGCGATGATTCCCCTCCCGGTGGCACTCCGGCGCCACCGAGAGAGAGGAGGAGAGGTTCTCCCCCTTGTGCTTCCTCCTCCATGGCCTCCCTCCTAGATGGGGAGAGGTTCCCCCTCTGGTCCTTGGCCTTCATGGTGATGATGGCCCCTCCGGGATCCTCCTCCATAGACTCCGGTGATGATGGCCCCTCCGGCAGGGTGCTAGAGAGGGCCTAGATTGATTTCCTGTGGCTACAGAGGCTTGCGGCGGCAGAACTTCTGATCTAGGCTAATTTCTGGAGTTTTGGGTATTTATAGGAGAGGTTGGCGTCGAGAACAAGTCAGGGGGCCCATGGGTAGTCCACGAGGCACAGGGGAGCGCCCAGGGGGGGTGGGCGCTCCCTCACCCTCATGGGGCCCACGGGACTCCCCTCCGGTAGATTTTTGTTCCAGTATTTTTTATATTTTCTAGAAAAATTCCATGTTGATTTTCATCGCATTCCGAGAGCTTTTATTTCTACGCAAAAACAACACCATGGTAGTTCTGCTGAAAACAACGTCAGTCCGGGTTAGTTCTAATCAAATTATACCAAAATCATATAAAACTATTGTAAACATGGCATGAATACTTCATAAATTATAGATACGTTGGAGACGTATCATAAACACATAGCTACTGGTACAAACTCTCGGCCCCGAGGGTGGACTACTCCCTCCTCGTCGTGGTGGCTGTCGGTGTCAAAACCGGCGGATCTCAGGTAGGGGGTCCTGAACTGTGCGTCTAAGGTCGATGGTAACAGGAGAGAAGGGACACGATGTTTACCCAGGTTTGGGCCCTCTCTATGGAGGTAATACCCTACGTCCTGCTTGATTGATATTGATGAATACGAGTATTAGAAGAGTTGATCTACCTCGAGATCGTAATGGCTAAACCCTAGAGGTCTAGCTGGTATGGTATGGTAATGAATATTCGGCCTATCTACGGACCTAGCCCTCCGGTTTATATAGTCACGGGAAGGATCTAGGGTTACACAAGGCCGATTACAGAGAAAGGAATCTACATAGTTGGCCGCCAAGCTTTCCTTCCACGTCAAGGAAAGTCCCATCCGAACACAGGTGCAGTCTTCGGTCTTCATATCTTCACAGCCCATCAGTCCGGCCCATGACCAACAGGCCGGATACCCGAGGACCCCTTAGTCCAGGACTCCCTCAGTAGCCCCCGAACCAGTCTTCAATGACGAGGTGTTCGGCACATAGATTATCTCCAGCATTGCAAGGCGGGTTCCTCCACCGATGACTTCCGAGTAGTGTGTTCGGCCTTCCATTTAATGTTGTACTCGTCGGCTTCTGTGCATCAACAATTTCAGTTTCCACGTGTCGAGCGAATGCGAGAGGTCAGGGTATTTTTGCATATACCACCCCGACCGTACCACAAAGGTGCCTATTTAAAGAGAATAGATCTCAGATCCATTCCACACCCCACAAAAAATCTTCAGAGCTTGCTAAGAAAAACCACCCCAACATGGCTAGCGCTCCCGGCTCTTCCTCTCGTCCCTACGGCTCCAAGAAGGGTGATTGGGAGAGATGTTCTGTATCCCACAGTCAGTTGGCGAAGCTGCAAACACAGGGCTTTCTTCCCCCCGCAAACCTGGTTCCCGTACGAGCAGGGATGATGTCCTTCAAGGGCGGGGCTCAAATGGAGAACTTCCCCAATTCGTCCAGGGAAGAGCGAGTATGCTTCGTCCCCTTCTTGTTAAGAGGTGTCGGATTTCCGATCCACCCCTTCCTCTGAGGTCTACTGGAGTATTACAACCTCCAACTGCACAGTCTCACTCCCGCCTCTATCCTTCATATTGCGGGTTACATTGCTTTATGCGAGCTATTCCTGGGCTACGGGGCCCATTTTCATTTATGGAGAAGACTGTTCTGCCTCGTCCCTCGTAATCAAGGTGGGTCAATTTTTGAAGTGGGAGGCGCTGAAGTATGGCGCATCGCCGAGACCTGATACCTGTCTGGCATGCCAAAGAAAGCTTACGAAGAGTGGCCTTCCGAATGGTTCTACATCGACGATGTCGCTCTACCCGACCCCGTCCGTATGGGCCTCCCCGAGTTTTGAAGTGCTCCGCTGGAGAAACGCCATAGCTGGCGTCCTCGAAGCCTCGAGAAAGAGGATAGTGCAGAGATTAGCCTGCTGCTGGGCAAGATTAAGACGCTTGCCGAGTCCGGATTGTCAATAGTTGAGGTAATGGCGACCTCTATAGCACGAGGGGTCCAGCCACTCCAATACAGAGGGCTGCCGATGTGGCATTATAACAGGGAGGACGACGCCTCACGCTATGGTCGGAAGGGCCCGAAGACCCCCGCCACCCTGGCCAAAATTCTGGCCGAGCTGTATAAAGGGGAGAAAGAGGAGTTCACCCGTCTCCAACATCGAGACGGATTTTCCATGTATAATCCTCCCAGCCGGGTAAGCTTCAGCTCCACTATTTTACTCCTGTCCCTGAATCATTCTTGACAGGTAGTATCTTATCCGCTTATAATAGGAATGGCGAAAGGCTTTCGAGGGGACCCATAACCCTGCCCCTCAGCCAGAGAATCGCAACCGGGATCTTGACCCCGGATATGAGGAAGATCCAGACATATTTGTGGAGCTCGAGGAGGGAATATTCTATCAAATGAGATATGACGGTACATATGTACCCATCATCGCCGATTACCTCGGCCTCCTTCCTGCTTCCCATGTAAGTAATCCGGAGATACCTTGTCCAAGAGAGTTTTCTCATTCCTCCATACCCACCGCACTGTCCTGTGCTCAAAAGGGGTGGCGCTCGGCACGCCATGCTGCCCCGGGGGCATCTCCTAAGAGAGCATCCCCCACACCAGGCAAGCCTTCGAAGAGGAAGGCAAACGAAGATACGGCCGAGCCTTCATCAAAGAGATTTGAATTTGCAAATATGCACCTTGGCAGTCACATCCAACTATGACCTTTCCGTTTACCCTATATTAGGAAAAAGGTGTGCCGGACTATATCCGGGGGTCCAGCTGGTCGTACTTCCCGCAGCCAGGATCCAGATCCTGCCGTGAAGACGGGGGCTGATGCGGGGGTGACACCGGACTGTCCTCCAACCGGGGATTCGGATGATGTATCTGTCACCAACTCGGAAGTGGAGAGCTCTATGAATCATCGGTGCCACAGGGCTGTTTTACAAGACCCTGGCTTTTCAGAAGAGACATTTAACACCTTTAGCTCGGCTAATGCATATATCCGAGGTGCTCGAGATGGGCTTAACAGAGCCACAAAGCAGCATTTAAAAGATGTGCAGGTAAGCATAGATTTAATAAGCATATACCAGTAGCCCCCGAGACTTAAAGTAGTTGATACAACTGATTTAAGGATCAATTTATAACCAGGTGCTTACAGAGAAGAACACCTTGTTAGCTCAGGAACTAGAAAAGTGTCAAAGCCAGCTAATTGCTGCCAATGGCAAACTAGAGAAATCCAAGAAGGCATCCCCTGGTAATGTTTCCCTTCATCGAGAAAACATAATGGTACACTAATAATGCTAACTTAGTTGCTTACCTTTTTATCGGATCATTAGACCAATTGCAAGAACAGCTGGACGCCGCTCGAAGCGGATAACATGGAGCCAAAAAACTGATAGCAGCGGGCGAGCGTGTGCTAACAAAAGTCGTGCAGGAGAAAAACAAGCTCCAGGATGCGAACACCCAAATGCGCGAAGAACTAAGAGATGTGCAGGCCTGGCTTGCAGAATCCGTGAAGGAGAACAAAAAACTATGAGTCGGCATATTCAGTATGCGGCCGTATTTACCTTATAACAGTTTGGAAGTAAAAGCAGCTGATATAGCTGTGATTGCAGGTATATTGACGGGCCGTCCCGAAGAGGAGGTGTCCGGATCATCAAGTGATCTTCTGAAAGGGCTGTCACAGTTGCACGAGCAAGCTCGGCAGGCAATGCGGAGTGTGTCCAAGGCCTTATGGCCATCCGACTCCCCTCCAGGGAGTGTGGAGAAGCTTGTAGAGCTGTTCAAGGGAGCGTGGCGGCGTATTCGACTATGGAAGATATCGGCCTGCCGAGACGGTGCGCGAGAGGCCTGGGCCATGGTAAAAACATGATATACCAAGCTGGATCCGAATTACATGGCCCGGGTCGGACCGCTAGGGTCAAATGGGGAAGAAGTTCCCGTTAGTTTAGTATATGGCCAAGTAGAGGTGGCTGCTAGGTACACCCAACAAGATTGTAAATTAGACCGCCTGTTGGACGGTATAGAGGATGAAGTTTTTGAGTCCTAAGTGACTATGTACTTTCCTTCTAGCTAGATAATAAAAACAATTGTCATGGCCGACCTTTTCGCTTTGACCTCTGGACCCGAAGGTGCAGAGTGTTTCCGGATACCCTAATGGTAGAACATACCAGGGTATGCATGGGAACCAGGCGTAGGGGTCATAGTTGCTTGAATAGAAAATGTGTATCCGGCTAGTTATGTTATATTACATTATGTAAGAAACATCTTCCAGAGAGAATAGTTCCGTTAAGGGTTCCTTTCCCTGGTGTGCATGCGTTTAATGTGCATGTTCGAACTGTGATTGAAAAAATTGCAGAGTGAGTAACTTCTGGGGTTTCACAATGGAGTGAATGCGGAAACATCCTTAATTCACCAACCGAATATTCCCTTAAGAATGCTAGCTTTCGGCTTCACCCAGTCTGAGGTACACATCCAGATAACCCGGCAGTAACAATCGCAGAGGTGCTCCCTTTATGCCCTAGCCGAACTAACGGGAACGCAGGGCATAAGCACAGGAGCCAGGCAACCCAGCTTGGCCAAAACTTAAGTCATATTGATGCATATAATGGTGAAGAAAAGGTACATGTGGAAAAATGCATATGTGGTGAGCTTGATGCTCAAGGAATAATAGCAAGCTTCTGTACGAGAAGCCCCCAAGTATAATGAACGTACATATGCGAAGATGTATGCATCAGGGGAGGACGGTCTAGCCGTACTAAAGCCGTAGGGCTAAAGAGCAAAACAAAAAAAGATAAAAATGAAAAGGGAGAAAAAATAATGTTAATAACAGGAGGAAGGAGACGAACATAGAGTTTGGCGCTAGGCATAAAATCATCGGAGTCTGGCCATGTTCCAGGGGTTCGGCTCCAGGTGATTGTCTGATGCATCACGCAGGTGATACACTCCTCCGGTGAGAACTTCGTCAATGATGAAGGGATCCTCCCACTTGGGCTTGAGTTTGTCCTTTTTCTTCTCCGGCAGGCGTAGAACGAGTTCACCAACGTTATAAGTCTTGGCCTGCACTTCTCTGCTTTGATACTTGCGAGCCTGCTGTTGATAAAATGCGAAATGGGCTTTTGCGACGCCGCGCTCCTCCTTCAGGGCATCTAAGTTGTCCCGCCGATCAAGTTCGGCTTCTCTCTCTTCGTACATGCGCACTTGAGGTGAGTCATGAATAATATCACAGGGTAACACTGCTTCTGCATCGTACACCATGAAGAAAGGTGTATATCCAGTAGTGCGGTTGGGCGTGGTCCGCAACCCCCAGAGTACGGAGTCAAGTTCCTCCACCCAGTCCTTGTCTGACTCTTTCAAAGACCACACTAGTCTAGATTTGTGCTACCTCTTGAGCACTGCATTGGTTTTCCCTTGAAGAGGAAAGGGTGATGCAGCAGAGCATCGTAAGTATTTCCTCGGTTTTTGAGAACCAAGGTATCAATTCAGTAGGAGGCCACGCACGAGTCTCTCACACCTACACAAACAAATAAACTCCTCGCAACCAACGCGATAAAGGGGTTGTCAATCCCTTCACGGTTACCTACGAGAGTGAGATATGATAAGATAATATTTTTGGTATTTTTATGATAAATAGAAATAAAGATGCAAGTAAAATAAATGGTAAAGAAAATAACTAAGTATTGGAAGAATAATATGATGGAAAATAGACCCGGGAGCCATAGGTTTCACTAGAGGCTTCTCTCGAGAGCATAAGTATTACGGCGGGTGAACAAATTACTGTTGAGCAATTGACAAAAATTAGCATAGTTATGATAATATCTAGGTATGATCATGTATATAGGCATCATGTCCGAGACAAGTAGACTGACCCCTACCTGCATCATCTACTATTACTCCACACATCGACCGCTATCCAGCATGCATCTAGAGTATTAAGTTCAAGAGAACAGAGTAACGCTTTAAGCAAGATGACATGATGTAGAGGGATAAACTCATGCAATATGATATAAACCCCATCTTGTTATCCTCGATGGCAACAATACAATACGTGCCTTGCTGCCCCTACTGTCATTGGGAAAGGACACCACAAGATTGAACCCAAAGCTAAGCACTTCTCCCACTGCAAGAAAGATCAATCTAGTAGGCCAAACCAAACTGATAATTCGAAGAGACTTGCAAAGATAACCAATCATATTCATAGAAGATTCAAATATTGTTCATAGATAAACTTGATCATAAACCCACAATTCATCGGTCTCAACAAACACACCACAAAAGAAGATTACATCGAATAGATCTCCACGAGAGAGGGGGAGAACTTTGTATTGAGATCCAAAAAGAGAGAAGAAGCCATCTAGCTAATAACTATGGACCCGTAGGTCTGAAGTAGACTACTCACACTTCATTGGAGAGGCTATGGTGTTGATGTAGAAGCCCTCCATGATCGATACTGTCGGGGGACTAATCCACGAACACCTATGGGACCGGCGGACCGAGCCCCTTTCGGTTCGGCAAGGGGGGTGGAGATCGCACGAAGAGCAGATCGAGGCGAAGCACACGAGCAGTTTACCCAGGTTCGGGCCGCACGCATGCGTAAAACCCTACTCCTGCTTTGTGGTTTGTATTGAGTTCTTGCTCGGGAGCGCTGAGTGCTACAGTACACACCAGCAGCTAACGAGACCGAGCGTGAGTGTTCTCTTCGACCGACCCCCTCTCTATGTTGCGCATGGGCCTCCTTTTATATGCTCAAGGGGTCACCGACAGGTGGCAACGTAGAGAAGGGTAAAAATGGAAAGATGTTGTGGTTGGTACAGCCGCCTGCTACAGTGTATCATACCTAACCCTGACGGCAGGGGACAAGGGCATTAAATGCCTGTCTGCGTCGCCCAAACAGTGCAAAAGGGACCGTCAGGGACGCCACCGCTCGCCACGATGCACAGCCTCCCGCCACGTACGCCTGGAAGGGTCCCAGAGCGACACGTTGGTGGATGTGCTGGAGCGTAGGTACAGAGTGGAGGCTTGCCGCGGCAAGCGCCTTGCCGCGGTCGTTGTCTTGTCACGTCCGGGAGCTTGTCGCTCACAGGGCCTTGCCGGGACGCGTGGCGCGTCGTGGCAAGTTCCTTGAGATGCCTTGGTTGGCCTTCCCGGCAAGCTCCTCTTGCCGGGGTCTTGTCTCCTTGGCTTGGATACTTTGTTCTTGAATGGCTCCAAAGGAACCACGGAGGACCTTGGCGGTCACCCAGCAAGCCTTGCCGCGGGATGCTGCGACTGCCCGTGCACAAGTTCGGGATACTAGGGTACCCCTACTCTAGTACACCGACAGGAGCCCCCGGGCCTGGGCCATACACGGTGCCGAGCGCTGTTGGGCCAGGCCCAAAACAGGGCACGGGCACGCGCGGCCTGGGTTACGCCGTATCTCTTCCCCTATCCACCGCGCCCTCCCCGAAAGGCACGCGTTGAATGCGGCATCATGGGAGGGATCGTGGGTGGTTTCTTTATTCGGGAAGGCGGAACGTCCGCCCCCTCCCTCTTTATAAGCGAGGGGAAACAGGGGTAGTGCGCCCATTCGCCGGTTGCTATTCCAATCTTGGAAACCTCCGCCGCTCCTCCGTCTTCCCAAAGCTGGAAAGAGAGGAGCGCCCTGCCCCCCATCGCCACCAGCACCACCAACGCCGTCGACCTCCTCCACCACTTCTGCCATGGCTCCGAAAGCCGACAAGGGGAAGGTTGTGAAGTCAACCGAGGCGCAGCGGCTTGCGGCGCTGCGAAAGGAGCGGGCAATCTTCCCCCCCCAAGCTCGCCGCAAGGGAGCTGAGGGAGTATTACTACCTCTTCTGGTCGACGGAGACGCGAGCGCATCCGTGCACGAAGGTACTTCCAGCCGCCGCTTGGAAAATGGCTCCAAATGGATATCCTTTCTTCGCCGTGTTCTTCTACTACGGGCTCTGCCCGCCTTTCTCGGAGTTTTTCTGCGATATCATGAACACCTACGGGTTCCGCCTCCTTGACTTCACCCCCAATGTTGTTCTGACCATGGCAGTTTTCGCACATCTCTGCGAAAACTTTGTCGGAGTCTATCCAAATGTAGCCCTTTTCCGCCACTTCTTTATGCCCCGAGTAGAGAGAGGAGAGCCTTTATCCGGCGGAATCGCCTGGATCTCAAGGGCCGACAAGAAGGACGCTTATCTGGAGGGAGAGTTCCGCGGCAAGTGGGAGGAATGGAGAGCAGACTGGTGCTGGATTGTCGAGGAGAACCCGCAGCCGTTTACCGCCGGCGCCAAGCCCCAGAAGCACGCGGCAGCGATTGGAGCAACGTGGCCCCGGAAGACGACAGGCTGAAGATTGCCGTCACCCGGATCCAACGCCTCAGGCTTGCCGGGCTTACTGTAGGCGCCGTTGGCGCAGATTTTCTTCGCCGCCGCATCGCCCCCTTGCAGGAACGGAGGAGACCCGCCTGGGAATTCAAGAATGCGGCGGATAATGAGGCTGCGTCCGGGCCTCAACTACAACTTCACTGTTCTGGAGCTTAACGCGATGCTCCTGGAGCTGTTCAAGTACGACCCTGAGCATCCCGAAGTGTTCAGGTTGCCGAAGGGTGTCGTTCCGCTATGCAACAACTCCGCGCTCGACCGCATCCGTGCAATGATGCCGCTGTGCGATTCGCATGGAATTGTCCCAACTTGGCAAGAGCCTGCAGACGACGTCGTGCAGGAGTTCTTTGACGGCTTGGTAGAAGTGCCGGTCCGCTCCGACGAAAAGAAAGGCCTCACTCACGACACCACCGATGCGGAGATGAAACACATCGCCACTAGGCTGGAAGAGGCGGCAGCAGCCGCAGCTGCGGGCGAGTTTGGATTCACCGTGGAGGAGGCAGAGGCAGCAGAGGCGGCAAGCCATGTCGAGCGAGAGGAGCTTGCCGGCAAGAAAGAGCTTGCCGGGCGTGACGCCGAGTCGAGCGAGCCCGCCGAGGATACGAGCGGCTCGTTGGAGATCAACTCCTCTTCCTCTTCATCCTCAGACAGCTCGCCGCAAGCAGAGCCCCCAGCTCCACCAAGAAGGCGTCTCCGCAAGGCCGGGGATGTAGCGAGGCGGCGGGCAAGTCGACAGTCGCCGCGCCGCGCGACACGCTCCACCGCGGCAAGCACTGTTGCCCCAGGAGCACCTCACGCTGCTGCGGCAACTGGAGCGGGGTCCACCCGGACCACCGCTTCTGCTCCTGCCGCCTCTCACGTCGCGGCGGCAGCCGGAGCGGGGTCGTCTCGGACCACCGCCACTGTTCCCGCCAAGCGGCCAAGGGAATCTACTTCTCCGCCTCCTCGCGCCGGACGTGAGCCGGACTTCGACTTCTCCGCGTTCAGCTCTGACGAGGAAGAAGAAGAGTAAGATTCTCTTGTTGTACTTGTAGTTCTTCAATTCTTGTTGTTTTGTCTTGTATCTCATTTGCTTTACTCTGAACCTATTCCTTTTTAGGACTCTGGCTCAGAGAGCAGCGAAGAGAGCCAAGGCCCCGGTGATTATCATCGAGGACGAACCCACCGCGACAGCAGGGGATGCGTCCGAGACAACCTTACCGGACCCGGCAACTGTTCTCCAGAGCAGCCCCCAGCGTAAGTATATGGTTCGCTTTCCGCTGTTAGGCGCGCATGGATACTCTTGCTTTGCTGACACCTGACTGTTGGTTTGTGTAGGAGCAGAGCAGCCCCACCAGGAGCGCCCAGAGGCCGCCCCCGAAATGCCAAGGGAGAGTCCTCCGACAAGGGAGAGGTCTCCGGCAAGGGAGAGTTCTCCGGCAAGGGAGAAGTCTCCGGCAAGGGAGAGTTCTCCGGCAAGGGAGAAGTCTCCGGCAAGGGAGAGTTCACCGGCAAGGGACAGCACCAGCGGCCCCCCGGCGGTGGAGACCACGACTGCAGAACCCGGTGCAGGTAATCCTCTCACTTCAAAACTTCCCTTGGGTTTTCTTCTTTTGATCTTCTTTTTTGGATATTTGCTTGACTCTTCTCCCTTTTCCGGCTGTCAGATCCATCTGCTGCAGAGCTGATGGAGACCGAGGTTGCCGCCGACGATGCCGCTGCCGCTGAGGAAGCGGCCGGCGCTGACGATCCCGCCGGTGCAGAGGCCGCCAAAGCTGCTGCCGCAGAAGCAGGCGGGGGATCTGGCAATCGCACTGACGGCCCTGAGGCCGCAGGAGCGCCAGGCGCTACGCCGACCGCCAATCCCTCCGCCGCTGCCGCAGCATCAGGCTCCGAAGAGCCCCAGCCAGGCATCTATTTGAAGGCCGGGGATGGCATCTTCATCAACCTCCCCTGGGCGTCAAGCTCCAGGGCGCCGGTCGAAGGAGAGAGCTTTGACAGAGAGGTGCTCGCCTCCGCTGGGCTGGCTGGTTGACGCGCCGAGCAGCAGCAGCAGCGATCCTGAGGAGGAGCGGTTGCTGCGGAAGCTGGTGTCGCTCTACCGTGCCCGGCAAGCCAAGCTGGAATGCCGCGAGGCGCTTGTCGTGAAGGCGGGAGTGGACATCGAAAGGCGCGCAGAGGAGCTCCGGGGTCACAACCAGAAAGCTCTCCGGTCCCTGGCAGAAGAGCGGGCGCAACTTGCCGAGGAGCAGAAGGCCTTCCTCCTCGAGCGGGCTAAAGTCGAAGAGCAACAGCGGCTTACCGCTGAAAAGCTGTCTGCGCAGGAGGGCGAGCAGGTGCAGCGGAAGGTCAACCTTGACAGCCACGAGGAGGAGCTTGCCACGCGCGAGCGAACATTCGGCGGAGCCCTCAAGCAAGCAGAGGATGCTGCTGCAGCTGCCGAGGCCGCCAAGAAGGAGCTGGAGACGAGGGTGGCGCAGCTGGAGGCCGATCTCAAGGCGAGCGGTGAAGAGCTTGCCGCGCTCAAGCGTGAGCGGAAGAAGGACGCCTACAGTCACTCAGAGCTGCAGGCCCGTCTCCCCGAGAAGGGCAAGGAGCTTAGCGCCGCCAAGGACTCCAACGCAGATCTTGAGTTGAAGCTGACCACTTTGACCAAGACGCTGGACGGTGCCAAGGAGCAGGAGACGGCCTTGAAAGAGGAGGTCAAGGCCGGCAAGGCGCTGCTGGCGAGTGCTGCTGCCGCCCAGAACGCTTTTAGGGAGAATATGGAGCACTGGACGGAGGGTCTTGTGAATGTTGCCGCAGACATTGACAGGGAGCTGGCGCAGCTGGGAATGGAGGATCTCGGGTATCCCTCCGACGAGAACCTCCAACCCAGCGGCAAGCTCACCTTGTTCTTCAAAGGCGTGGCGACGGTCCTCCAGCGACTCCGGGAGAAGATCCCAAAGCAGCTGGCCGACGAGTCGCGCAAGATCTGCGCGGGAGCTCTTCAAAAGGTGCTGGTGAAGGTGGCCTTCCGCAACCCGGGCCTCAACCTCACCAACGTCCTCAAGACCCTGCCGCCGAATGCTGATCTGGAGGCGCTCAAGACCCTTGTCGCACCCATTGTGGACAAGGTGAGCGGGATCAAGAGGGTTGAGGGCGATCGCGTAGACTAGGCCGTCCGTTTTCTTCTTTTCTTGTCACTGCTGGTCATGTTATGAGAACAATCTGTTAGAACCGCGACAAGCTACCTTGTAATATAACTCTATTTCGGGTAATGATTGCCATGTTATTTCCTTTACTTGATTCCTTCCTTTGTATGTTTTTGCCCTACGCTTTTAGGGAACTTGCCGGCGCAGGCACCTTAGCCGCGAGCGCTGAGTGCGGGACATCAGCAGCCTACTGGCGGTGCCGCTACTGACAAGAAACCTTGTCGCAACTAGTCGCAGCTCACTTAAGTTGTTGAGCGGACTCGAAACAAAGTAAGGGCGCAACTAGCTACGAGTTGGTTCCTCCGCACACAGGTTTTCCATACAAAGCACGGTCGTTCAAGGAAGATAACTTAAAATTTTCAAAAATCTGATTGCTCAAACTTTGGCAACTTAGCTTTTCTGTCGTTTGCTTCCCGGCAAGGCGAAACTTTCTTGAACGACGCCTGGTCCGTACCATATCTTCTGCTTCCCCCCCCCCCCCCCCCCGGCAAACTCGTGTGCGAGGGAACCTTCCTTTCCTTGAGAAAAAAAAGAAAAAGGAGAAAATAAAGATAGGGAGCCTTATGGCTCGTTGTTGCTTACCGGGGGTAGGTGCTGCACAAAGTGTCAGATAACACATGCAAAAAATAAAAAGCATGAAATTGACAAGATGTGCGGAGCACATGAGCTTTATGCACGGGATCTGCGCCCGGCTTTGTACAAAGGATTACATGCAACAGCGGCAAGACTTGTACAAAAGGTGGTTGCCGGAACGGGTTCCGGCAACTGCGCCTTACGGGTAAAACTTACGAAGATGGTCAATGTTCCAGGAGTTGCTCACTGGAATGCCATCTTCGGTCTCAAGGCGGACAGCGCCAGGCCTAGTGACTCGTTTCACCCGGTAAGGGCCTTCCCACTTCGGTGTCAACTTGTTGGAATTCTTGGCGGACTGAACACGCCAAAGAACAAGGTCGCCTTCCTCGAGACTTCTGGCGTTAACTTTGCGGCTATGGTAGCGGCGCAAAGCTTGCTGGTAGCGAGCAGCTCGTACAGCAGCCTGAAGACGGTCTTCCTCGAGGAGAAGCGCGTCATCTTGTCGCAGCTGCTCTTGCTCAAGCTCATCATAAGCGAGCACTCAAGGTGACCCGTATACGAGTTCCGTGGGGAGAACTGCCTCTGCTCCATAGACTAGAGCGAAAGGTGTCTGGCCAGTGGCTCGATTTGGCGTCGTCCTGATCGACCAAAGAACCACCGGCAGCTCCTCAATCCAGTTTCTTCCGCACTTGTGCAGCCTGTCGAAAGTCCTGGTCTTGAGCCCACGCAGCACTTCAGCATTTGCCCTCTCCGCTTGACCGTTGCTTCTCGGGTGAGCAACAGAAGCGAAGCAGACCTTGGCGCCAAGATCTTGGACGTACTGCATGAAGGTGCGGCTCGTGAATTGCGTACCGTTGTCGGTGATTACCTTGTTAGGGATCCCGAAGCAGCAAACAATTGAGCTGAAGAACTTGACTGCTGACTGTGCTGTCACCTTCCTCACTGCTTCCACTTCCGGGCACTTTGTGAACTTGTCGATTGCAACGTACAAGTACTCAAAGCCCCCGACTGCTCGGGGAAAGGGGCCGAGGATGTCGAGCCCCCAGACCGAAAATGGCCAGCATAAAGGGGTCGTCTGGAGAGCTTGAGCTGGCCGGTGTATCTGCTTGGAATGGAACTGGCACACTTCACACTTGGTTACTTGTGCAGTTGCATCCTGGAGGGCTGTCGGCCAAAAGAAACCTTGCCTGAATGCTTTGCCGGCAAGTGCTCTTGCGCCAATGTGGTGACCACATATGCCTCCATGTATCTCTGCCAACAGCTTTTGTCCATCTTCCCGATGAATACACTTCAATTTCACACCGTTGAGTCTTCTTCTGTACAGTGTGTTGTCGACAAACTGGTACATACTTGACTGCCGGGCTACTCTTTCCGCTTCTTCTTGCTCTTCGGGAAGTTCTCCTGTCTGAAGGAAACGGACAATCTGCTGTGCCCATGCTGGAGCTTGTGGCTCGACAGCAAGGGCTAAAGGCACATCTGCTGCTGCGGGAACATCCGCTTCTACGGCAAGAACTTGCGGCTCAGCTGGAGCTTGACGTTCCCCAGCAAGCTTGCCGGAGCAAAACTTGTCGGGAGCCTCTGCTTCAACGGAACAAACCCTAGGGCTTGCCGGAGCAGACTGCTCCTCAGCATTCTTGGTATTGATCTTGGGGACCTTCTTGGCGGCGGCTTCGGGAAGCTCTGCCGGAAAATAGTCACCAGAAATCAACTTCCTCTTCTTGCTGTGTCGTTCATGAAGAACTTGGCGCTGATCGCGATGAGCTCGAGGATCTGATGACGCGGTGGAGTCGCTGTCGGGGTGGATCCGGCGAGTCGGCAATCTTGGCCTCCAGGGCGGAGAATGCACGGTGGTTGCACCCCCACCGGTCTTGTCGCCACCGGCTCGTGCTTGGCTGACTTGCCGCGGCTGCAAAGTACTCGGCTGCCGTGGAATGTCGCCGTTGGCAAAGCCGATGAGACTCTAAATGGTGGCCCTCGAACGGTGTGAGGAGCGGGATATGCTCGGACTTCTAACTATGTTAGAAGGAGCAGTATCTCGTCCAGGCGACTGTGCCCCGCTCATGCCAGCATGTTGGCGTGCATGCTGGTCTTGAGCACTCCGAGATCCACCAGCTCGATCTTGGTCTAGCAAACGTATGGTACCGTGAGTATCATGACGCTGCCGGTCCCGCGCCTCCTGGGATGGGCGCGGTGCATGTACGGACGCCGAGGTCTAGGAGTGCGCCCGGTCGTTGTGGGAGCCGACTGCGCCGCCGATGGGCAGCGCAGCCTTGTCCTTGGACCTGGCAGCACCGTGAGCTCCCTCGTCGACGCCCGTTCTTCCGTCGGCGTCTACCCCACCAGCCGTTTGCTCCGGCGATGGTGGGTTCGGCGCGGACGGAGCAGCCGCCTCCGAAGCCTTCTTCTTCGGCGGCATGTCGATGAAGACGATGAAGATTTAGCTCGTGCGAACGCCGGATCAGGTTCACACAACCTCGACGCTCCCCCTACCTGACGCGCCAAAGATGTCGTGGGACTAATCCACGAACACCTATGGGACCGGCGGACCGAGCCCCTTTCGGTTCAGCAGGGGGGCGGAGATCGCACGAAGAGCAGATCGAGGCGAAGCACACGAGCAGTTTACCCAGGTTCGGGCCGCACGGATGCGTAAAACCCTACTCCTTCTTTGTGGTTCGTATTGAGTTCTTGCTCGGGAGCGCCGAGTGCTACAGTACACACCAGCAGCTAACGAGACCGAGCGTGAGTGTTCTCTTCGACCGACCCCCTCTCTACGTTGCGCATGGGCCTCCTTTTATATGCTCAAGGGGTCACCGACAGGTGACAACGTAGAGAAGGGTAAAAATGGAAAGATGTTGCGGTTGGTACAGCCGCCTGCTACAGTGTATCATACCTAACCCTGACGGCAGGGGACAAGGGCATTAAATGCCTGTCTGCGTCGCCCAAATAGTGCAAAAGGGACCGTCAGGGACGCCACCGCTCGCCACGATGGCAATCTTGTCAGCGCCGCTTGCCACCGTGTACCGCTGGCTGCACAGCCTCCCGCCACGTATGCCTGGAAGGGTCCCAGAGCGACATGTTGGTGGATGTGCTGGAGCGTAGGTACAGAGTGGAGGCTTGCCGCGGTCGTTGTCTTGTCACGTCCGGGAGCTTGTCGCTCACCGGGCCTTGCCGGGACACGTGGCACGTCGCGGCAAGTTCCTTGAGATGCCTTGGTTGGCCTTCCCGGCAAGCTCCTCTTGCCGGGGTCTTGTCTCCTTGCCTTGGATACTTTGTTCTTGAATGGCTCCAAAGGAACCACGGAGGACCTTGGCGGTCACCCGGCAAGCCTTGCCGCGGGATGCTGCGACTGCCCGTGCACAAGTTCGGGATACTAGGGTACCCCTACTCTAGTACACCGACAGATACCCCCTCCGGCGGAGCTCCGGAAAAGGCCCCAAGATGGGATCTCATGGATACAGAAAGTTATGGCGGTGGAATTAGGGTTTTGGCTCCGTATCTGGTAGTTTGGGGGTACGTAGGTCTATATAGGAGGAAGGAGTACGTCGGTGGAGCAACGTGGGTCCCACGAGGGTGGAGGGCGCATCTGGGGGGTAGGCGCACCCCCCTACCTCGTGCCTTCCTGGTTGATTGCTTGACGTAGGTTCCAAGTCCTCTGGATCATGTTCGTTCCGAAAATCACGTTCCCGAAGGTTTCATTCTGTTTGGACTCCGTTTGATATTCTTTTTCCGCGAAACTCTGAAATAGGCAAAAACAGCAATTATGGGTTGGGCCTTCGGTTAATAGGTTAGTCCCAAAAATAATATAAAATTGGATAATAAAGCCCAATAATGTCCAATACCGGATATAATATAGCATGGAACAATCAAAAAATTATAGATACGTTGGAGACGTATCAAGCATCCCCAAGCTTAATTCCTGCTCGTCCTCGAGTAGGTAAATGATAAAAACATAATTTTTGATGTGGAATGCTACTTGGCATAAGTTCAATGTAATTCTCTTAATTGTGGTATGAATATTCAGATCCGAAAGATTCAAGACAAAAGTTCAATATTGACATAGAAATAATAATACTTCGAGCATACTAACTAAGCAATTATGTTTCTTCAGAATAACATGGCCAAAGAAAGTTATCCCTACAAAATCATATAGTCTGGCTATGCTCCATCTTCACCACACAAAGTATTCAAATCATGCACAACCCCGATGACAAGCCAAGCAATTGTTTCATACTTTTGGTGTTCTCAAACTTTTTCAATCTTCACGCAATACATGAGCGTGAGCCATGGACATGGCACTATAGGTGGAATAGAATGGTGGTTGTGGAGAAGACAAAAAGGGAGAAGATAGTCTCACATCAACTAGGTGTATCAACGGGCTATGGAGATGACCATCAATAGATATCAATGTGAGTGAGTAGGGATTGCCATGCAACGGATGCACTAGAGCTATAAGTATATGAAAGCTCAACAAAAAGAACTAAGTGGGTGTGCATCCAACTTGCTTGCTCACGAAGACCTAGAGCATTTTGAGGAAGCCCATCATTGGAATATACAAGCCAAGTTCTATAATGAAAAATTCCCACTAGTATATGAAAGTGATAACATAGGAGACTCTCTATCATGAAGATCATGGTGCTACTTTGAAGCACAAGTGCGGAAAAAAAGGATAGTAGTATTGCCCCTTTTTATTTATTTAGTATTTTTTTGGGGCCTTCTTTTGTTTAGCCTTTCTCTTTTTTTATTGGGACAATACTCTATGAATTATGATCATCACACTTCTATTTGTTTACAACTCAATGATTACAACTCGATACTAGAACGAATTATGACTCTATATGAATGCCTCTGGCGGTATACCGGGGATAGCAATGATGCATGAGTGACTTATATGAAAGAATTATGAACGGTGGCTTTGCCACAACTAAAATGTCAACTACATGATCATGCGAAGCAATATGACAATGATGGAGCGTGTCATAGTAAACGGAACGGTGGAAAGTTGCATGGCAATATATCTCAGAATGGCTATGGAAATGACATGATAGGTAGGTATGGTGGCTGTTTTGAGGAAGGTATATGGTGGGTGTATGATACCGGCGAAAGGTGTGCGGTGTTAGAGAGGCTAGCAATGGTGAGAGTGCGTATAATCCATGGACTCAAAATTAGTCATAAAGAACTCACATACTTATTGCAAAAATCTATTAGTAATCGAAGCAAAGTACTACGCGCATGCTCCTAGGGGGATAGATTGGTAGTAAAAGACCATTGCTCGTCCCCGACCGCCACTCATAAGGAGGACAATCAATAAATACATCATGCTCCGACGTCTTAACATAAAGGTTCACCATACGTGCATGCTACGGGAATCACAGACTTCAACACAAGCATTTCTCAAATTCACAACTACTCAACTAGCACGACTCTAATATCACCATCTCCATATCTCAAAACAATTATCAAGTTTCAAACTTCTCATAGTATTCAACACACTCATAAGAAATTTTTATTATTAATTTTGAATGCCTAACATAATTAAAGCAAATTACCATGCTGTTTTGTAGGACTCTCAAAATAATCTAAGTGAAGCATGAGATAACAATGATTTCTATAAAAACAAATCTACCAATGTGCTCTAAAAGATATAAGTGAAGCACTGGAGCAAAAACTATATAACTCAAAAGATATAAGTGAAGCACATAGAGTATTCTAACAATTTCCGAATCATGAGTGTCTCTCTAAAAAAAGGTGTGTGCAGCAATGATGATTGTGTAAAACTAACAAATAAATACTCAAATAATACAAGACGCTCCAAGCAAAACACATATCATGTGGTAAATAAAAATATAGCTCCAAGTAAAGTTACCGATAGAAGTAGACGAAAGAGGGGATGCCTTCCGGGGCATCCCCAAGGTTTGGATTTTAGGTGTCCTTAGATTATCTTGGGGTGCCATGGGAATCCCCAAGCTTAGGCTCTTGCCACTCCTTGTTCCATAATCCATCAAATCTTTACCCAAACTTGAAAACTTCACAACACAAAACTTAAAGTAGAAAATCTCATGAGCTCTGTTAGCGAAAGAAAACAAAACACCACTTCAAGGTACAGTAATGAACTAATTTTTTATTTATATTGGTGTTAAACCTACTGTATTCCAACTTCTCTATGGTTTATAAACTATTTTACTAGCCATAGATTCATCAAAATAAGCAAACAACACACGAAAAACAGAATCTGTCAAAAACAGAAAAGTCTGTAGTAATCTGTAGCTAACGCGAGATCTGGAACCCCAAAAATTCTAAAATAAAATGCTGGACATGACTAATTTATATATTAATCATCTTTAAAAATAATTAACTAAATATCACTTTCCAAATAAAAATGGCAGCAGTTATCGTGAGCGCTAAAGTTTCTATTTTTTACAGCAAGATTAAAAAGACTTTCCCCAACTCTTCCCAACGGTTCTACTTGACACAAACACTAATTAAACACAAGAAACACAACCAAAACAGAGGCTAGATAAATTATTTATTGAATAACAGCAAGGAAAAATATTGGGTTGACTCCCAACAAGCGCTTTTCTTTAAAGCCTTATAGCTAGGCCTAAGATTGCAACGATGCTCATATGAAGGACAATAATTGAAGCACAAAAGGAGCATCATAAAACACGTGACAAACACATCTAAGTCTAACATACTTCCTATGCATAGGCATCTTATAGGCAAACAAATTATCAAGGTAAGCAAAAACTAGCATATGCAAGGAAGCGAAAAGAAACAATAGCAATCTCAGCATAACGAGAGGTAAATTAGTAACATGAAAATTTCTACCACCGTATTTTCCCCTCTCATAATATTTACATGTAGTATCATAAGAAAATTCAACAAAATAGCTATCACATAAAATATTTTCAACACGATCCACATGCATGCAAAGTTGACACTCTTCCAAAATAGTGGGATTAACATTAACTGAATTCATGACTTCTCCAAACCCACTTTCATCAAAAACTTCATAAGATTGAACATTCTCCAAATATGTGGGATCTAAAGTTGACACTCTTTCAAACCCACTTTCAATATTATTACAAATATTATAATCAATCTCATATTCATCATGGGGCTTAAATAAATTTTCGAGATCATAAGAAGAATCACCCCAATCATGATCATTGCAACAAGTAGTAGACATAGCAAAACTAGCATCCCCAAGCTTAGGGTTTTGCATATTATAAGCACAATTAACATTAATAGAATTTATACTATCATCATTGCAATCATGCTTTCTATTCAAAGGTCCATCATGAATCACTCCATAAAGTACTTCATCAAAATTTTCAGATTCACGAATTTCAAGCAAAACTTCATAAAGATAATCTAGTGCACAAAACTCACTAGCAATTGGTTCATCATAATTGGATCTCTTAAAAAGATTAGCAAGCGGATGAGTATCCATAGATCTAAGGTTCTCTGTTTAGCAATAAATAAATAACTATTCCAACCAAACGAGCAAACGGGACAAGTAAGACATCAAAGCAAATGGAAAGACGAACATAAGAAGGGCGAATAAAACAGCAAGGGTGAAGTGGGGAGAGGAAAACGAGAGGCAAATGGCAAATAATGTAATGCGGGAGATAAGGGTTTGTGATGGGTACTTGGTATGTTGACTTTTGCGTAGACTCCCCGGCAACGGCGCCAGAAATCCTTCTTGCTACCTCTTGAGCACTGCATTGGTTTTCCTTGAAGAGGAAAGGGTGATGCGGCAGAGCAGCGTAAGTATTTCCCTCAGTTTTTGAGAACCAAGGTATCAATATAGTAGGAGGCCACGCATGAGTCCCTCGCACCTACACAAACAAATAAACTCCTCGCAGCCAACGGGGGTTGTCAATCCCTTCACGGTCACCTACAAGAGTGAGATCTGATAGATATGATAAGATAATATTTTTGGTATTTTTATGTTAAAGAGAAATAAAGATGCAAGTAAAATAAATGGCAAAGAAAATAACTAAGTATTGGAAGATTAATATGATGGAAAATAGACCCGGGGGCCATAGGTTTCACTAGAGGCTTCTCTCGAGAGCATAAGTATTACGGTGGGTGAACAAATTACTGTTGAGCAATTGACAGAATTGAGCATAGTTATGAGAATATATAGGTATGATCATGTATATAGGCATCACGTCCGAGACAAGTAGACCGACTCCTGCCTGCATCTACTACTATTACTCCACACATCGACCGCTATCCAGCATGCATCTAGAGTATTAAGTTCAAGAGAACAGAGTAACACTTTAAGCAAGATGACATGATGTAGAGGGATAAACTCATGCAATATGATATAAACCCCATCTTGTTATCCTCGATGGCAACAATACAATACGTGCCTTTCTGCCCCTACTGTCACTGGGAAAGGACACCGCAAGATTGAACCCAAAGCTAAGCACTTGTCCCATTGCAAGAAAGATCAATCTAGTAGGCCAAACCAAACTGGTAATTCTAAGAGACTTGCAAATATAACCAATCATACATAAAAGAATTCAGAGAAGATTCAAACATTGTTCGTAGATAAACTTGATCATAAACCCACAATTCATCGGTCTCAACAAACACAATGCAAAAGAAGATTACATCGAATAGATCTCCACAAGAGAGGGGGAGAACTTTGTATTGAGATCCAAAAAGAGAGAAGAAGCCATCTAGCTAATAACTATGGACCCGTAGGTCTGAGGTAAACTACTCACACTTCATCAGAGAGGCTGTGGTGTTGATGTAGAAGCCCTCCGTGATCGATACCCCCTCCGGCGAAGCTCCGGAAAAGGCCCCAAGATGGGATCTCGTGGATACAGAAAGTTACAGCAGTGGAATTAGGGTTTTTGCTCTGTATCTGGTAGTTTGGGGCTATGTAGGTATATATAGGAGGAAGGAGCACGTCAGTGGAGCAACATGGGCCCCACGAGGGTGGAGGGCGCGCCTGGGGGGGGGGGGGTAGGCGCGCCCCCCTACCTCGTGCCTTCCTGGTTGATTGCTTGACGTAGGGTCCAAGTCCTCTGGATCATGTTCGTTCCAAAAATCACGTTCCCGAAGGTTTCATTCTGTTTGGACTCCGTTTGATATTCTTTTTCTGCAAAACTCTGAAATAGGCAAAAACATCAATTCTGGGCGGGGCCTCCGGTTAATAGGTTAGTCCCAAAAATAATATATAAGTGTATAATAAAGCCCAATAATCTCCAAAACAGGATATCATATAGCATGGAACAATAAAAAATTATAGATACGTTGGAGACGTATCAGTTTGATGCCGCTCATAATAAGACCATTAGCCTGTTCGACTTGACCGTTTGTCTGCGGGTGATAGATAGAGGCGTAATGGAGCTTAATGCCCAGATTAGCACACCAGGTTCTCACTTCATCGGCTATGAAATTAGAGCCATTATCGGTGATTATGATGTGTGGGACACCATAACGGTGTACCACGCCGGATATGAAATCTATTACCGCCCCGCTTCGGCCGTTTTGACTGGTTTGGCCTCTATCCACTTAGTGAATTTATCCACCATGACCAGTAGATACTTTCTCCTATGGCTTCCTCCTTTAAGAGGTCCGACCATGTCGAGTCCCTAGACCACAAAAGGCCAAGTGAAGGGGATTGTTTGTAAGGCAGTGGGGGCATATGGCTTTGGTTGGCAAAGAGTTGACATCCGACGCAATGTTGGACAAGGTCCTATGCATCTGCTTGGGCCGTCGGAAAATAAAACCATGTACGGAAGGCCTTACTAACAAGGGCCCGAGCTGCGGCGTGGTGACCGCTGAGTCCGGCGTGAACTTCAGTCAAGAGTTGTCGCCCCTGTTCCTCGGAGATACATCGTTGAAGAACTCTGGTAGCGCTTTTATTATATAGCTCTCCATCATGAACCGTGTAGGCCTTCGAACGCCGAACAATGCAGCGGGCCTCGTTCTGATCCTCGAGAAGCTCCTTCTTATTAAGGTAGGCCAGGAAGGGTTCGGTCCATGGGGCAATGACTGCCATGATGAGATGCGCCGACGGTGTTATTTCGGTGGTTGAGCCTCCGATTATGTCGGTGTTTTCAGAATCTGGGGTTATGTTTGGATCCGGACTAGTGTTGCCGTTTCCCCCCTGCCAGACTACTGATGGCTTAAAAAGCCTTTCCAGAAAGATGTTAGGTGAGACGGGGTCGCGCTTAGCACCAATACGAGCAAGAACGTCCGCCGCTTGATTACTTTCTCGAGCCACATGATGGAACTCGAGCCCCTCGAACCGGGCCGACATTTTTATGACGGCATTACGATAAGCTGCCATCTTCGGATCTTTGGCGTCGAAGTCTCCATTTATTTGAGATATTGCAAGGTTTGAGTCCCCGCACACTTCTAGGCATTGTATGCCCATGGAGACCGCCATCCGGAGACCATGCAATAAGGCCTCGTATTCGGCTGCATTGTTGGAGTCTGTGTATAGTATTTGGAGTACGTAATGAACGACGTCTCCAGTAGGTGACATTAAAACGACGCCCGCCCCTAGCCCTGCCAGCATTTTGGAGCCATCAAAATACATAACCCAATTGGAATATGCGACGTACTCTTTAGGGAGTTCGACCTCTATCCATTCGGTGGTGAAGTCAGCCAGTACTTGGGATTTAATAGCTCGACGTGGTTTGTATGTAATATCAAATGGAAGGAGCTCAATGGCCCATTTGGCAATCCGGCCCGTGGTGTCGCGGTTGTTTATAATGTCATTGAGTGGTACTTTGGAAGCCACCGTGATCGAACACTCCTGGAAGTAGTGATGGAGCTTTCGGGATGCCATGAAGACCGCGTATGCTATCTTTTGGGAATGGGGGTACCAGGATTTACATGGTGTAAGGACAGTGGATACATAGTATACTGGCTTCTGAAGCGGGAATTTATGTCGGTCCTGTTCTCATTCAACAGCGAGCATGGCGCTCACCACCTGATGTGTTGCCGATATGTATAATAACATCGGTTCACCGACGTTTGGCGCGGCCAGGATTGGGTTGCTCGCAAGAAGGGTTTTTATTTCCTCTAGTCCGGCTGTTGCCGCGTCCGTCCACTCGAAGTGCTCGGTTCGCCGTAGAAGGTGATAGAGTGGCAGTGCCTTTTGTCCCAATCTGGAGATAAAGCGTCTTAGAGCTGCCACGCAACCCGCGAGCTTTTGGACTTGTTTAAGGTCTGTTGGCATAGCCAATTGTGACAGAGCTCAAATTTTGGCTGGATTTGCTTCAATTCCTCTGTTGGAGACGATGAAGCCCAGCAATTTTCCAGCGGGGACGCCGAAAACGCACTTTTCTGGATTGAGCTTAATGTCATACGCGCGGAGGTTATCAAATGTGAGGCATAAATCGTCTATTAGTGTTTCAACATGCCTAGTTTTGATGACGACGTCGTCCACATAAGCTTCAACTGTCTTGCCGATCTGTTTCTCCAGGAATGTTTGAATCATGCATTGGTACGTGGCGCCGGCGTTCTTGAGCCCAAAGGGCATGTTGTTGAAGCAGAATGGCCCATATGGGGCAATGAATGTTGTTGGAGCTTGATCGGACTCCTTCATTTTTGATTTGATGGTATCCGGAATATGCATCAAGGAAACACAGTGAGCCGTGTCCTGCGGTAGCATCAATGATTTGATCGATGCGGGGGAGGGGGAAGGGATCCTTAGGGCAAGCCTTATTGAGGTTTTTAAAATCGACGCACAACCGCCAGGATTTGTCCTTCTTTGGTACCATCACCAGGTTTGCCATCCAGTCCGGATGTTTTATTTCTCTGATGAATCCAGCCTCAATTAGCTTGGCCAGCTCCTCCCCCATAGCTTGACGTTTGGGTTCAGAAAAGCGCCGCAGTGTTTGCTTGACCGGTTTATATCCCTTTAATATATTGATGCTGTGTTCGGCCAATTCGCATGGGATTCCCAGCATATCAGAAGGGTGCCAGGCGAATATATCCCAATTCTCGCGCAGGAACTCTCGTAGTGTGGCGTAAACCGTTGGGTCTAGTTGTGCTCCGATGAATGATGTCTTCTTGGGGTCCGTTGGATGGACTTGGAATTTGACTATTTCTTCTGCTGCTTTGAAGGAGGTGGATTTGGGTCGTTTGTCTAGGACCACATCATCCCTGTCCACTGTGGAGTGCAGCGCGGTTAATTCTTCGGCCACAAGGGCTTCAGATAATGCCTCGAGGGCCAAGGATGCGGTTTTATTCTCGGTGCGGAGTGCTATGTCCCGATCACTAGCTAGAGTGATTATACCATTGGTCCCAGGCATCTTAAGCTTCATGTATCCATAATGGGGTACCGCTTGGAAGCGCGTAAATGCATCTCGCCCTAAGAGGGCGTGATATGCGATGTTGAAAGGGGCCACTTTGAAGGTTATTTCTTTGGACCGATAATTCTCCGGCGTGCCGAATACCACGTCGAGTGTTACTTTTCCCGCACACCGCGCCTCTCGGCTGGGAATAATTCCTCGGAAGGTCGTGCTACTTTGCTCAATGCGGCTCCTGTCTATTTCCATTTTGTGGAGTGTATCTTCGTAGATGAGGTTTAATCCGCTACCGCCGTCCATGAGGACCTTGGTGAGCCGAAAGCCGTCCATGATTGGACTGAGGACCAAGGCGACTGGTGCTTGAACTGTCCTGTATTTTGGTTCATCGCCGGCATTAAAAGTTATAGCCGTGTCGTTCCAAGGGTTTATTGCTGCTATTTGATAGACTTCAGCGAGTCCGCGTAGTGCTCTTTTGCGCCTATTGTTTGATGCGAATGGCTCGAAGACCATCAGTATTTTGGGGTCGTTGTCCTCTGGGGGATGTTGCTCTGGGTTATTCTTGGTGAGGATATCCTCGCCGCTCTTGGCCACTTGTCGGAGTATCCAACATGCTCTAAGGCTATATGTTGGTATGTTATCCGGTGTTGCGTGTATTTTGCATGGCCCATCGAGCCATCCTTCCAGAACGGTTCCGTGCCCCATACTAGACTTGTATTTCTTTACTATTGAACCGGGCGTGTTGCAAGGGTGCGTCCTTTTCGCCTGAATGAGGGGTTGAGTGGGGACCGATGATTCCCAATGAGCTGCTTGAGTTTTCCATGCGATTTCCATTGCACTATACTTCTGTATGATAGTTGCCAAGTCAGCAAAGTGTAGGATGCGATGACGGTTGATGGCGTTGAGGATTCCTTCATCCTTGCAATTGTTGCGGAACACTGAGATCGCTTCCTGATTGCGGCAATCTTTAATATTGTTTTTGACAAGAAGGAATCTGGCCTAGAAGTGGTGGACCGTTTCCTGAGACTGCTGTTTTATGCTCATGAGATCGCTTGTATTTGGGTGGGTGGGTGGATTTAAATCTGAACCCTGCCCAGTTTTGGATCCAGAGTCTGGAGGTCTTCCGAACTTAGCATATCGGGCTCCGGGATGTCCACTAATTTCTTAGGCCCGTTGTCCGATTCTATGTTCGGAGGGCATGATGCATCACCTCGCGGGCAGGTGTCCGGCTCTTCGAGACCGGAGACCTGGACATAGCCCGTCCTTAATATGGAGGAAGAGTTGTCGACCCACTCCTCGACTACCGCTATCTGGTGGGTGATCGGTGGAGATTTGATTTCTCTCTGATCGGGTTTAAGCCCAATTCGATCGTAGTCTGTAGCGACCCCCAGGACAGCGATGTGATCTAGGAGCTCGTTTAAGGACGAAATCTCCACCGGATCCATCTGCTTGGAGTTTTCGGAGTCGATATGAAGGGGGTTTTCGATGACCCGAGAGGTCATCATCGGCTTAATGACCGAACGGGCGGTCATGGTAAAGCCGCCCTGCCGGAGGGTTTGGCCTGGAGCCACCATTCCTCTGGTGGTGATATTATCCTTGAGAACAAGGCGAGACATCGATCTTGATGTCGATGGCACAGTGGAACTCTCAATGAAAGCACCAATGTCGGTGGCAAAACCGGTGGATCTCGGGTAGGGGGTCCCAAACTGTGCGTCTAAGGTCGATGGTAACAGGAGAGAAGGGATATGATGTTTACCCAGGTTCGGGCCCTCTCTATGGAGGTAATACCCTACGTCCTACTTGATTGATATTGATGAATACGAGTATTACAAGAGTTGATCTACCTCAAGATCGTAATGGCTAAACCCTAGAGGTCTAGCTGGTATGGCTATGGTAATGAATATTCGGCCTATCTACGGACCTAGCCCTTCGGTTTATATAGTCACAGGAAGGATCTAGGGTTACACAAGGTTGGTTACAGAGAAAGGATTCTACATAGTTGGCTGCCAAGCTTGCCTTCCACGTCAAGGAAAGTCCCATCCGAACACGGGTGCAGTCTTCGGTCTTCGTATCTTCACAGCCCATCAGTCCAGCCCATGACCAACAGGCCGGACGCTCGAGGACCGCTTAGTCCATGACTCCCTCAGTGGCTGCTGTGATGATAAAGATGGCCACCAGAGATGATTCCCCCCTCCGGCAGGGTGCCAGAACGGGGTCTAGATTGGTTTTCGGTGGCTACAGAGCGCTGCGGCGGCGGAACTTCTGATCTAGGGTTATTTCCGATGGTTTCTCTATTTATAGGATTTTTTGGCGTCGGTTTCACACGAAGATGGGCCTCGAGGTGAGCACAACCCACCGGGGCAAGCCAGTCCCACCAAGCATGCGCTGGTGGGTTGTGCCCTCCTCGTGGCTCTTATGGACCTACCACAAAGCTTCGAGGGTCTCTTTTGTTCCAAAAAAATCATCAAAATGTTTCAGCTCATTTGGAGAACTTTCATTTCTGCACAAAAAACAACACCATGGTAGTTCTGCAGAAAACAGCACCAGTCTGGGTTAGTTCCATGCAAATCATACCAAAACCATATAAAATTGTTGTAAACATGGCATGAATACTTCATAAATTATAGATACGTTGGAGACGTATCACTTACTCTCGTGCAATGACAAGTGAATAAACACTCACCTTGAGAATAACACATCTAGAATAGAAAATATTAGCCAACCCTAACCGCTCCGCGAGCGAAACGAACACACAAAAGAGAAGTTTATTTTGAAAATTAGAGATGGCACATACAAATTTGCTTAGAATGGCAAAAGAATACCGCATATAGGTAGATATAGTGGACTCATGCGGCAAAACTGGGTTAAAGGTTTTTGGATGCACAAGTAGAGATCATACTTAGTGCAAAATGAAGGCTAGCAAAAGATTGAGAAGCAACCAACCAAGAAACGGATAATCTCATAAGCGAGCATTAAGCATAATTAACACTGAATAATGCACCACAAGTAGGATATAATTTCATTGCATAATTATTGACTTTCGTGCTTCCATAGAGAATCACAAACCTTAACACCAATATTCTTACTAAAGCATAATTACTCATCAACATAACTCACATATCACATCATCATATCTCAAAACTATTACTAAGAATCAAGTTTATTTTGTCCAATGATCTTCATGAAAGTTTTTATTATATCCTTCTTGGATACCTATCACTTTGGCACTAATGTTTATGTCTTGCTTTTGACAATCTCAAACAAATATAAGTGAAGATCGTGAGCATAATATTTCTTTCTTTCTCTCAAATTAATTTAAGCGGAGCAAGAGAGAATTTCTTGAAAATTTTACTAACTCTCAAATAAATCTAAGTGAAGCAAGAGAGCATTTCTTCAAAAATACTAAAGCACACCGTGCTCAAAAAGATATAAGTGAAGCACTAGAGCAAGTCTGGCTCATAAAAATTTAAGTGAAGCATAGAGAGCAATTCTAACAAGTCATGACATAATTTTGGCTCTCTCAAATAGGTGTGTCCAGCAAGAAATCAAGACATAAAACACAAAATAAAACAAGCAAAGACTCATATCATACAAGACGCTCCAAGCAAAACTGTAGGATCGAAAGTATGTCTAGAGGGGGGGGGGGTGATTAGACTACTTGACCAAATAAAAACTTAACCTTTTCCCAATTTTAGTTCTTGGCAGATTTTAGCTATTTTAGGACAAGTCAAGCAATCATCACATACAGCGGAAAGTAAAGCATGCAACTTGCAAGAATGTAAGGGGAAGGGTTTGGAGGATTCAAACGCAATTGGAGACACGGATGTTTTTCCCGTGGTTCGGATAGGTGGTGCTATCCTACATCCACGTTGATGGAGACTTCAACCCACGAAGGGTAACGGTTGCGCGAGTCCACGGAGGGCTCCACCCACGAAGGGTCCACGAAGTAGCAACCTTGTCTATCCCACCATGGCCATCGCCCACGAAGGACTTGCCTCACTAGCAGTAGATCTTCACGAAGTAGGCGATCTCCTTGCCCTTACAAACTCCTTGGTTCAACTCCACAATCTTGTCGGAGGCTCCCAAGTGACACCTAGCCAATCTAGGAGACGTATCAATCGGCAAGCCATAGATAATAAATGGATCTTCAAGAAGAAGACTGGCGCTGATGGTAATGTTACTATCTACAAAGCTCGACTTGTTGCAAAAGGTTTTCGACAAGTTCAAGGAGTTGACTACGATGAGACCTTGTCACCCGTAGCGACACTTAAGTTTGTCCGAATCATGTTAGCAATTGCCGCATTTTATAATTATGAAATCTGGCAAATGGACGTCAAAACTACATTCCTTAATGGATTTCTTAAAGA
Source organism: Triticum monococcum (assembly GCA_034509565.1). Taxonomy (NCBI): domain Eukaryota; kingdom Viridiplantae; phylum Streptophyta; class Magnoliopsida; order Poales; family Poaceae; genus Triticum; species Triticum monococcum. The sequence goes on from CM067847.1 coordinate 581,054,812, forward strand.
AGAGTTGTATATGATGCAACCAGAAGGTTTTGTTGATTCTAAAAGTGCTAACAAAGTGTGCAAGCTCCAACGATCCATCTATGGACTGGTGTAAGCATCTCCAACGTATCTGTAATTTTTTATTGTTCCATGCTCCTTATATTATCTATTTTGGATGTTTTATATGCATTAATATGCTATTTTATATGATTTTTGGGACTAACCTATTAACCTAGAGCCCAGTGTCAGTTCTTGTTTTTTCCTTGTTTTAGAGTTTCACAGAAAAGGAATACCAAATGGAGTCCAAACGGAATAAAACTTTCGCGATGATTTTTCTTGGACCAGAAGACACCTAGGAGACTTGGAGTGCAAGTCAGAAGAGCCACGAGGCGGCCACAAGGGTGGAGGGCGCGCCCCAACCTTGCGGGCCCCTTGATGACCCCCTGACCTAGATCTTCCTCCTATATATATACTCATATGCCCTAAAAACTTCCAGGGGAGCCACGAAACCACTTTTCCACCGCCACAACCTTCTGTACCCATGAGATCCCATCTTGGGGCCTTTTCCCCGTCCTGTCGGAGGGGGATCCAGTCATAGAGGGCTTCTACATCAACACCATTGCCTCTCCGATGAAGCGTGAGTAGTTTACCATAGACCTACGGGTCCATAGCAAGTAGCTAGATGGCTTCTTCTCTCTCTTTGATTCTCAATACAAAGTTCTCCTCGATGTTCTTGGAGATCTATTCGATGTAATACTCTTTTGTGGTGTGTTTGCCGAGATCCGATGAATTGTGGATTTATGATTAGCTTATCTATGAATATTATTTGGATCTCCTCTGAATTCTTATATGCATGATTTGATATCTTTGCAAGTCTCTTCGAACAATCGACTTGGTTTGGCCAACTAGATTGGTTTTTCTTGCAATGGGAGAAGTGCTTAGCTTTGGGTTCAATCTTGCGGTGTCCTTTCCCAGTGACAGTAGGGGCAACAAGGCACGTATTGTATTGTTGCCATCGAGGATAACAATATGGGGTTTTCATCATATTGTTTGAGTTAATTCCTCTACATCATGTCATCTTGCTTAAAGCGTTACTCTGTTCTTATGAACTTAATACTCTACATGCATGCTGGATAGCGGTCGATGTGTGGAGTAATAGTAGTAGATGCAGAATCGTTTCGGTCTATTTGAAACAGACGTGATGCCTATGTTCATGATCATTGCCTTAGATATCATCATAACTTTGTGCTTTTCTATCAATTGCTCGGCAGTAATTTGATCACCCACCGTAATAATTAATTTCTTGAGAGAAGCCTCTAGTGAAACCTATGCCCCCCGGGTCTATTTTCCATCCTATAAGTTTCCGATCTGCAATTTTAGTTTCCTATTTACTTTCCTTTGCAATCTTTTACTTTCCGTTCCATAGACCAAAAACACCAAAAATATTTCTTTACCGTTTATCCATCTCCATCAGATCTCACGTGCAAATAACCGTGAAGGGATTGACAACCCCTTTATCGCATTGGGTGCAAGTTGGTGTTTGTTTGTGCAGGTATTCGGTGGTTTCCGCGTTGTCTCCTACTGGATTAATACCTTGGTTCTCAAACTGAGGGAAATACTTACTCTACTTTGCTGCATCACCCTTTCCTCCTCAAGGGAAAAACCAACGCAAGCTCAAGAGGTAGCAGTCGCTTCATCTCACAATACCATCGAATCAAAATAAGACGTTGGTGATAAGCAGTATGACTATCTCCGCCCACAACTCTTTGTGTTCTAGTCGTGCATATCATCTATGCATAGACCTGGCTCTGATGCCACTGTTGGGAAACGTTGCATGGAAAACAAAAAACTTTCGACGCACATGCAAGATCTATCCATGGAGATGCATAGCAACGAGAGGGGAGAGTGTGTCTACGTACCCTCGTAGACAGTAAGTAGAAGCGTTTGTTAACGCGGTTGATGTAGTCGAACTTCTTCGCACTCCAACCGATCGAGTACCAAACATACGGCACGTCTGCCTTCAGCACATGTTCATCTCGGGGACATCCTCCGCTTTCTTGATCCAGCAAGACGGCGAGGTAGTGGATGAGTTCCGGCACCACGATGTCCTGGTGAAGGTGATGGTGAAGCTATCTCCGCAGGGCTTCGCCTAAGCACTATGAAAATATGACCGGGGGTGTAAAGATGGAGGAGGGCACCGCACACTGCTAAGCAATTGTTGTGGTTATGTCTGGCGCCCCCTCCCACATATATATATATATAGGTGGGTGGAGGGAGGAGCAGCCAGGGAGGCGCCCCAAGTAGGCCAAATCCTACTTGGGGTCTCTCCCAAGAGGCACCCCTCCTTTCCTTGTTTGAGTGCGGGAGGAAGGAAGGAGGAGGTGCCCCCCCCCCCTTTCCTTTTTCTCCTGAGGAGGGAAAGGCAGGAGGGGCCACCCCTCCCCTTTCCTCCCCCTAGGGATGGTCGGCCATGTAGAGGGGCGCACCAGCCCCCAAGTGGGCTGGTCTGTCCCCTCCTTTGGCCCATTAAGCCCATACACTTATCGGGGGTGTCCAAAACCCCTCGTGGTGACCTGATGACTACTAGGTACACTCCGAAACTATTTTAGTGTCCGAATATCATCATCCTATATATCAATCTTTACTTCTCGACCATTTCGAGAGTCCTCTTCATGTCCCTGATCTCATCAGGGAGTCCGAACAACATCCGGTCACCAAATCATATAACTCATATAACACTATATCGTCAACGAACATTAAGCGTGCGGACCCTAGGGGTTCGATAACTATGTAGACATGACCGAGACACCTTTTAGGTGAATAACCAATAGCGGAACCTTGATGCCCATATTGGCTCCTACATATTCTACGAAGATCTTTATCGGTCGAACTAGGGCTGGAAAAAAAGCTCGAAGCTCGCGAGCTAAATGAGTAGCTCGTGACTCGGCTCTAATCGACTCGAACTCAAAGAATAATGAGTCGAACCAAGCTTTAGTTTAAGATCGTTTATAGAACGAGTTAAACGAGCCGATCTCTTGAGTACTCGTCTACCTCGTTAGGCTCAGTACAAAAGATCAGCCAAGCACCCTGCGTCCCAGGCGCACAACACAATGCCTAGACGTTCAAGGAAATTACAATTGTTTGGTCATGTGTATCTTACTAACTTGTTGATCATTGTGGTCATGTACAATTATTTGTGGTCAATGGTCATGTACATGGTACTGACTTGATGGTACTCACAATTGTAACTTAAGCTCGTACATGCTTACAATTGTTTGTGAACATTGTACAAGTTTAATATGTACATCTTACATTCCCAAGTAATCATTTATATCATGTTCATAAGCTTTTATGTTCATATCATTAACGAGCTTAACAATCTAAACAAGCCAGCTCGCGAGTTATACGAGTTGAGCCAACCTTGGATTCGAGCTTGTTATAGTAACGATTCGAGTCGAGCTAGTTCGTTAACGAAATGAGCTTTAGCGAGTCGAGCCGAGCTGGCTCGACTCAGCTCGAATTCCAACCCTACATCAAACCTTATGACAACATACGTAATTCCCTTTGTCCATCGGTATGTTACTTGCCCGAGATTCGATCGTCGGTATCTTCATACCTGGTTCAATCTTGTTACCGGCAAGTCTCTTTACTCATTCCGTAATACATCATCTTGCAACTAACTCCTTAGTCACTTTGCTTGCAAGGCTTCTTATGATGTGTATTACCGAGAGGGCCCAGAGATACCTCTCCGATACTTGGAGTGACAAATCCTAATCTCGATCTATGCCAACTCAACAAACACCTTCGGAGATACCTTTAGAGCATCTTTGTGATCACCCAGTTACGTTGTGACGTTTGATAGCACTCAAGGCATTCCTCCAGTATCCAGGAGTTGCATAATCTCATAGTCGAAGGAATATGTATTAGACATTAAGAAAGCAATAGCAATAAACTGAATGATCAAATGCTAATCTTATGGATGGGTCTTGTCCATCACATCATTATCCTAATGATGTGACTCCGTTATCAAATGACAACTTATGTCTATGGTTAGGAAACCTTAACCATATTTGATCAACGAGATAGTATAGTAGAGGCTCACTAGGGACACGGTATTTGTTTATGTATCCACACATGTATTTAAGTTTTCGGTCAATACAATTCTAGCATGAATAATAAACCTTTATCATGATTTAGGAAATATAATAATAACCATTTTATTATTTCCTCTAGGGCATATTTCCATCAGAGGACGTGGGTGGCACGGGCTAGGAGGATAGATGGCACAAAAGGATTGCCGCCACTAGTCGTGCTCATCACGGAGCCAGGTGTCCCATAGCGGTGAATCTATGGCATACATGGAGTCCGCTAGTAGATCTGGTGGGAGGCGCCGGTGTCGTCGGTTGATCTCCTCACAGTGGGTGCGGCCGCTCGCGGGCACTGGAGGGATCGGCACGCGGTCGGCGGAGAGATGCCAGTTATTTGGCAGGTGGCCATTGATAACTCACAAGTATAGGGGGTCGCAATAGTTTTCGATAAGTAAGAGTGTCGAACTAACGAGGAGCTAAAGGCAGAACAAATATTCCCTCAAGTTCTATTGACCACCGATACAACTCCACGCACGCTTGACGTTCGCTTTACCTAGAACAAGTATGAAACTAGAAGTACTTTGTAGGTGTTTTTGGATAGGTTTGCAAGAATATAAAGAGCATGTAAATAAAAGGTAGGGGCTGCTTAGATAAAGACACAAATAAATTAGTTTTAGTTAAGAGTGTTTGTTGTCAAACAAGAAAGTTATTTGTCCCTAGGCAATCGATAACTAGACCAGTAATCATTATTGCAATTTTATATGAGGGGGAGGCATAAGCTAACATACTTTCTCTACTTGGATCATATGCCCTTATGATTGGAACTCTAGCAAGCATCCACAACTACTAAAGATCATTAAGGTAAAACCCAACCATAGCATTAAAGCATCAAGTCCTCTTTATCCCATACGCAACAACCCCCTTTCTCGGGTTTGTGTTTTAGTCACTCACGCAACCCACTATAAGTGAATCATGAACGTATTGCAACACCCTACAGCGGGGATCCCTCACGCTTGCGCGACACGGAGAGCACCATAGGACAGCACCAATAATAAAACATGCAACTCAAACCAATCTTGATCATCAAATAGCCCATAGGACAAAACGGATCTACTCAAACATCATAGGATAGCCATACATCATTGGGAAATAATATATAGCATTGAGCACCATGTTTAAGTAGAGATTACAGCAGGTAAGAGAGAGGTTACACCTTTGCATAGAGGGGGGAAGAGTTGGTGATGATGGCGGTGAAGGTTGCGGTGATGATGACGGCCCCCGGTGGCACTCCGGCGCCACCGGAAGCGAGGGGGAGAGAGCCCCCCCCTTCTTCTTCCTTGACCTTCCCCCTAGATGGGAGAAGGGTTTCCCCTCTGGTCCATGGCCTCCATGGCACGGGAGGGGCGAGAGCCCCTCCGGGATTGGATCTGTCTCTCTGTCTCTCTCTGTTTCTGCGTTCCCAGATTCTTCCCTTTCACCATTTCTTATATTCCCGGAGACCCGTAACTCCGATTGTGCTGAAATTTTAACACGATCTCTATCCGGATATTAGCTTTCTTGCGGCGAAAGAAGGGCATCAACCGCCTTACGGGATGGCCGCGAGGGTCAGGGGCGCACCCCCTACCTCGTGGGCCCCTCGAGCATCGTCTCGCGTGGATTTTTCTTCCCAAAAATCATATATATTCCAAAAACATTCTCTGTCTGTTTTTTTCTGTTTGGATTCCGTTTGATATGAATATTCTGCGAAACAAAAAACATGCAACAAACAGGAACTGGCACTGGGCACTGGATCAATATTGTAGTCCCAAAAATAGTATAAAAAGTTGCCAAAAGTATATGAAAGTTGTAGAATATTGGCATGTAACAATCAAAAATTATAGATACGATGGAGACGTATCAGCATCCCCAAGCTTAATTCCTGCTCGTCCTCGAGTAGGTAAATGATAAAAAAGATAATTTTTGATGTGGAATGCTACCTAGCATAATCTTGATCACATACCTAATCATGGCATGAATATTAAGATCCGAGTGATTCAAAGCAACAGTCTATCATTTGACATAAAAGCAATAATACTTCAAGCCTACTAATAAAGCAATCATGTCTTTTCAAAATAACATGGCCAAATAAAGTTATCCCTACAAAATCATATAGTCTGGCTATCCTTCATCTTCTTCACACAAAATATTCACATCATGCACAACCCCGATGACAAGCCAAGCAATTGTTTCATACTTTTGACGTTCTCAAACCTTTTCGACTTTCACTCAATACTTGAGCGTGAGCCATGGACATAGCACTATAGTTGGAATAGAATATGATGGAGGTTGTGTGGAGAAGACAAAAAAGGAGAAAGTCTCACATCGACGCGGCTAATCAACGGGCTATGGAGATGCCCGTCAATTGATGTCAATGTGAGGAGTAGGGATTGCCATGCAACGGATGCACTAGAGCTATAAGTATATGAAAGCTCAAACTGAAACTAAGTGGGTGTGCATCCAACTTGCTTACTCATGAAGACCTAGGGCATTTGAGGAAGCCCATCGTTGGAATATACAAGCCAAGTTCTATAATGAAAATTCCCACTAGTATATGAAAGTGATAACTCAAGAGACTCTCTATATGAAGAACATGGTGCTACTCTAAAGCACAAGTGTGGAAAAAGGATAGTAACATTGCCCCTTCTCTCTTTTTCTCTCATTTTTTTATTTCTTTTTTTTTGGGCCTTCTCTTTTTTTTGCCTTTCTCTTTTTTTCGACCGGAGTCTCATCCCGACTTGTGAGGAATCATAGTCTCCATCATCCTTTCCTCACCGGGGCAATGCTCTAATAATGATGATCATCACACTTCTATTTATGTAACATCCCAAATTTTTAATTTGGAATGTTATACAATAGATCATCATTGCATATCATATTTTATTGCATTTTGGTTGATCCTAGAAATTTCACGCAACTCAAGGACCCTCGGAGAGAGTTGGAGATTTCGTTATTTTCATATTTGAGTTTTCTCAAATTTGAAAAATAGGATCATTTGATTTTATTTATTTTATCTTTAGTTATTTCTATTATCAAAATATGAGAGATGGAATGAAATGACTTTCCCAAAATAAAGAAATATTGAGGATTTAATAAAAAAATAAGATAAGATTTTATTTTGGTTTTATTTGCTATTTTATTTGAATTTAGGAAAAATGCGTGTTTTTCAAAATTGCATTTACGCCCCAAATAAATGTCATCATGTGCGGCTTGATTTTAGAAGCCAGGGAAAATTTATTTCAGGATTTTTGGAATCCGTTTAGTATTTCTTTTGTTTTTTCCTGATCGTAATTATTTTAAAAAAAAATCCGAACCCACCTTGGGCGGTGTCCGGCCAGGACTCCGCCTGGCCGGGGCTTTATATAGCGAGCCACCCGGGCCGCCTCGGCCCAAAGCCGCCGCCGCCGCTCAAACCCTAGCCGCCCGCGCCGCCCGCCCTAGCCGCCGCCGTCGCCTGGTGCCGCCTGCGCCGCCACACCGCCGCCGGAGCCCTGCCGCCGACGAGGTCGAACCGCCGCCACCCGCCAGTTTTTTTAAAAAAACCGTTGGTTTTCACCGGTTTTTTCCGTTTTTTTCTTTTTTAGATAGATCGGGTTTTTTTCTCGGTTTAGTTAATTAGCGAGCGTTCGCTCGTTCGTTCGTTTTAACGAACGCGTTCATCGTTTAGATCCAGATAACGAACATTCGTTCGATAATCTGTTCGTTGTTTTTCTTTTTCTCGGATTAAATCCGCGATTTTTTTGATCGCGATTTCTGATCCGATATTCGTTCTAGTATAACTTTTCGCTCGTTTATCGGAATCAGGCGATTCAAGCACCTGGAGTTTCGTCTCGAAACTCTCTTTTCGTTTAACCAACTCAAACAAGTTTTTGCCTCTGTAAAATTTGACCTAGATCCAGATTAGTAAATGAAGCTTGTTTCTTTTGTCGTTTGTCTTACGTTGCTTCATTCGGTTTGATTCTTTTTGCCAACCGGAGTTCTTAAGTTGAACTTTTTGGTTAGATCTCTTATTTGAGTTTTACCTATGCATTAGTTGAGTACTTATTGTATGCTTGTTTGTTTGCGACAGAGTACCCGGAGTGCACCGCTTGCTACTTCGAATCGCGAGGTTTTGCGCATCATCAGCAAGGCAAGTAATACTTTGATCATACCTCCTACTACCCTGTTTTTATTGCATTAGATCAATCCTCACACATTGCATGATTAGGATATAATTAAATTGTGGGTTTGGGAAGTAGATGAGGTAGTACCTATTATCTTTTATTATCAAACCTTTGGGAGTTACTTCTACGTTTGCTTATATTGCCATGCTATGCTAGTAGACGTGATTGGGTGAGTGTATCCATGACAGATGTGAGTTTGTTAAAATAATGGTTTATCTAAGGTGGCAACTTAAATACACATCTGGGTGGATTGAGGCACCTGGGTATTCCAGCGATTGCCTGTTTTTCTTTTGGGCCGCCACCCAGGCTCAAGGGGATCATGAGATTATTCATACTAGAAACTTCCGTGTGCAGCCACAAGCTACTATGGGCTCTAGCATAGTTGATTAAGTTGTGCAAACTCTTACAGTGGTAGACTAGCAGATATAGGGGAAAGTAGGTGTAACGGTCTACCCGTTCGTAAGGTGTGAGCGCTTCTGAAAGACTATGTCTCGGTCATCCGTTTCTCAAACACCATGTAGTGCGAGAATCCCAACGGAGGAGATCGAGTCTTGTGGGGAAAAGTGCGCAAACCTCTGCAGAGTGTATAAACTAATCATGGTTAGCCGTGTCCCCGGTTATGGACATCTTGAGTATCTAGTACTTGGATTATCATGTGAATCTCATCATGTTACTCTAAATAATTTTGTTGGGTTTTAATGATGATGCTTAATTGGGATTGAGAGGGTGTCTACACTCTCAATGTTTAACAACCACCATGATAGTTAAATAAAATGTATTCCTTTGCAGTAGGGAATGGCTTTACGCAAAACTGTAACCATAGAGCTTTCCACCAGCCAAATATGCATGTAGTATATCCTTATTCTTTCATTGCTCTCTATGTGTTACATTGCCAGCATATTCCATGTGCTGACCCGTTTCGGGCTGCAACGTTCATGTTGCAGACTTTTCAGACGACGAGTAAGGTGCCTTTAGGTCGTGGTTCTATACTCAGTGATGCCGTTGGAGTTGATGGAGTCACTTATCTTCCAAGCCTTCCGCTGTTATCGTTATTAGATGGCCTTAAGCCATATTTAGTGTAATAGGTTCTCTTTTGAGACTCGATGTAATAAGTGTGTAATTGCTACTCTATTATAAATCCTTCAAGTACTGTGTGGTGTCAGCATTACTGATCCAGGGATGACACCGGAGCACAGAGATTGGACCGTTTGAGGTCTGGTCGCTACAATTTACTTACAACTCAATATCTAGAAGAAAGATATGACTCTATATGAGTGCCTCCGACAGTGTACCGGGATGTGCATGTTGGGGAACGTAGTAATTTCAAAAAAATTCCTACGCACACGCAAGATCATGGTGATGCATAGCAACGAGGGGGAGAGTGTTGTCTACGTACCAACGCAGACCAACTGCGGAAGCGATCACACAACGTAGAGGAAGTAGTCGTACGTCTTCTTCCCGATCCGACCGATCCAAGCACCGTTACTCCGGCACCTCCGAGTTCTTAGCACACGTTCAGCTCGATGACGATCCTCGGGCTCCGATCCAGCAAAGCGTCGAGGAAGAGTTCCGTCAGCACGACGGCGTGGTGACGATCTTGATGTACTACCGACGCAGGGCTTCGCCTAAGCTCTACAACGATATGACCGAGGTGGAATTTGGTGGCAGGGGGCACCGCACACGGCTAAGGAACGATCTCAAGGATCAACTTGTGTGTCTTGGGGTGCCCCCTGCCCCTGTATATAAAGGTTGGAGGAGGGGGAGCCGGCAGGCCAGGGAGAGGAGGCGCAGGGGAGTCCTACTCCCACCGGGAGTAGGACTCCTCCCCCCAATCCTAATCCTATTAGGACTCCCGGGGGGAAAAGGAGAGAGAAGGGGGGCCGACCCCTATCCTAGTCCTACTAGGACTTTGGGAAGGGGGGCGCCGGCCAGCTTGTGGGCTTTCCCTTTTTCTCCTTTTCCACTAAGGCCCAATAGGCCCATTAGTCTCCCGGGGGGTTCCGGTAACCCTCCCGGTATTCCGGTAAAATCCCGATTTCACCCGGAACACTTCCGATGTCCAAACATAGGCTTCCAATATATCAATCTTTACGTCTCGACCATTTCGAGACTCCTCGTCATGTCCGTGATCTCATCCGGGACTCCGAACAACCTTCGGTACATCAAAATGCATAAACTCATAATGATTGTCATCGTAACGTTAAGCGTGCGGACCCTACGGTTCGAGAACAATGTAGACATGACCGAGACACGTCTCCGGTCAATAACCAATAGCGGGACCTGGATGCCCATATTGGCTCCTACATATTCTACGAAGATCTTTATCGGTCAGACCGCATAACAACATACGTTGTTCCCTTTGTCATCGGTATGTTACTTGTCCGAGATTCGATCGTCGGTATCCAATACCTAGTTCAATCTCGTTACCGGCAAGTCTCTTTACTCGTTCCGTAATACATCATCTCACAACTAACATATTAGTTGCAGTGCTTGCAAGGCTTATGTGATGTGCATTACCGAGAGGGCCCAGAGATACCTCTCCGACAATCGGAGTGACAAACCCTAATCTCGAAATACGCCAACCCAACATCTACCATTGGAGACACCTGTAGCACTCCTTTATAATCACCCAGTTACGTTGTGACGTTTGGTAGTACCCAAAGTGTTCCTCCGGTAAACGGGAGTTGCATAATCTCATAGTTATAGGAACATGTATAAGTCATGAAGAAAGCAATAGCAACATACTAAACGATCGGGTGCTATGCTAATGGAATGGGTCATGTCAATCAGATCATTCTACTAATGATGTGACCTCGTTAATCAAATAACAACTCTTTGTTCATGGTTAGGAAACATAACCATCTTTGATTAACGAGCTAGTCAAGTAGAGGCATACTAGTGACACTTTGTTGGTCTATGTATTCACACATGTATTATGTTTCCGGTTAATACAATTCTAGCATGAATAATAAACATTTATCATGATATAAGGAAATAAATAATAACTTTATTATTGCCTCTAGGGCATATTTCCTTCAGTCTCCCACTTGCACTAGAGTCAATAATCTAGATTACACAGTAATGATTCTAACACCCATGGAGCCTTGGTGCTGATCATGTTTTGCTCGTGGAAGAGGCTTAGTCAACGGGTCTGCAACATTCAGATCCGTATGTATCTTGCAAATCTCTATGTCTCCCACCTGGACTAAGTCCCGGATGGAGTTGAAGCGTCTCTTGATGTGTTTGGTTCTTTTGTGAAATCTGGATTCCTTTGCCAAGGCAATTGCACCAGTATTGTCACAGAAGATTTTCATTGGACCCGATGCACTAGGTATGACACCTAGATCGGATATGAACTCCTTCATCCAGACTCCTTCGTTTGCTGCTTCCGAAGCAGCTATGTACTCCGCTTCACATGTAGATCCTGCTACGACGCTTTGTTTAGAACTGCACCAACTGACAGCTCCACCGTTTAAAGTAAACACGTATCCGGTTTGCGATTTAGAATCGTCCGGATCAGTGTCAAAGCTTGCATCAACGTAACCTCTTACGGTGAGCTCTTTGTCACCTCCATATATGAGAAACATATCCTTAGTCCTTTTCAGGTATTTTAGGATATTCTTGACCGCTATCCAGTGATCCATTCCTGGATTACTTTGGTACCTCCCTGCTAAACTTATAGCAAGGCACACATCAGGTCTGGTACACAGCATTGCATACATGATAGAGCCTATGGCTGAAGCATAGGGAACATCTTTCATTTTCTCTCTATCTTCTGCAGTGGTCGGGCATTGAGTTTGACTCAACTTCACACCTTGTAACACAGGCAAGAACCCTTTCTTTGCTTGATCCATTTTGAACTTCTTCAAAATCTTGTCAAGGTATGTGCTCTATGAAAGTCCAATTAAGCGTTTCGATCTATCTCTATAGATCTTTATGCCTAATATGTAAGCAGCTTCCCCGAGGTCTTTCATCGAAAAACTTTTATTCAAGTATCCCTTTATGCTATCCAGAAATTCTATATCATTTCCAATCAGCAATATGTCATCCACATATAATATCAGAAATGCTACAGAGCTCCCACTCACTTTCTTGTAAATACAGGCTTCTCCAAAAGTCTGTATAAAGCCAAATGCTTTGATCACACTATCAAAGCGTTTATTCCAACTCCGAGATGCTTGCACCAGTCCATAAATGGATCGCTGGAGTTTGCATACTTTGTTAGCTCCCTTTGGATCGACAAAACCTTCTGGTTGTATCATATACAACTCTTCTTCCAGAAATCCATTCAGGAATGCAGTTTTGACATCCATCTGCCATATTTCATAATCATAAAATGCGGCAATTGCTAACATAATTCTGACGGACTTAAGCATCGCTACGGGTGAGAAAGTCTCATCGTAGTCAACCCCTTGAACTTGTCGAAAACCTTTTGCGACAAGTCGAGCTTTATAGACAGTAACATTACCGTCAGCGTCAGTCTTTTTCTTGAAGATCCATTTATTCTCAATTGCTTGCCGATCATCGGGCAAGTCAACCAAAGTCCATACTTTGTTCTCATACATGGATCCCATCTCAGATTTCATGGCCTCAAGCCACTTTGCGGAATCTAGGCTCACCATCGCTTCTTCATAGTTCGTAGGTTCATCATGATCTAGTAGCATGACTTCCAGAACTGGATTACCGTACCACTCTGGTGCGGATCTCACTCTGGTTGATCTACGTGGTTCAGTAGCATCTTGCCCTGAAGTTTCATGATCATCATCATTAGCTTCCTCACTGATTGGTATAGGTGTCGCAGAAACAGTTTTCTGTGATGTACTATTTTCCAATAAGGGAGCAGGTACAGTTACCTCGTCAAGTTCTACTTTCCTCCCACTCACCTCTTTCGAGAGAAACTCCTTCTCTAGAAATGATCCATTCTTAGCAACGAATGTCTTGCCTTCGGATCTGTGATAGAAGGTATACCCAACAGTTTCCTTTGGGTATCCTATGAAGACACATTTCTCCGCTTTGGGTTCGAGCTTATCAGGTTGAAGCTTTTTCACATAAGCATCGCAGAAACTTTAAGAAATGACAACTTTGGTTTCTTGCCAAACCATAGTTCATAAGGCGTCATCTCAACGGATTTTGATGGTGCCCTATTTAACGTGAATGCGGCCGTCTCTAAAGCATAACCCCAAAACGATAGCGGTAAATCAGTAAGAGACATCATAGATCGCACCATATCTAGTAAAGTACGATTACGACGTTCGGACACACCATTACGTTGTGGTGTTCCGGGTGGCGTGAGTTGCGAAACTATTCCACAATTTTTCAAATGTATACCAAACTCGTAACTCAAATATTCTCCTCCACGATCAGATCGTAGAAATTTTATTTTCTTGTTACGATGATTTTCAACTTCACTCTGAAATTCCTTGAACTTTTCAAATGTTTCAGACTTATGTTTCATTAAGTAGATATACCCATATCTGCTTAAATCATCTGTGAAGGTGAGAAAATAACGATATCCGCCACGAGCCTCAATATTCATCGGACCACATACATCGGTATGTATGATTTCCAACAAATCTGTTGCTCTCTCCATAGTACCGGAGAACGGTGTTTTAGTCATCTTGCCTATGAGGCACGGTTCGCAAGTACCAAGTGATTCATAATCAAGTGGTTCCAAAAGCCCATCAGTATGGAGTTTCTTCATGCGCTTTACACCGATATGACCTAAACGGCAGTGCCACAAATAAGTTGCACTATCATTATTAACTTTGCATCTTTTGGCTTCGACATTATGAATATGTGTATTACTATCTTCGAGATTCAACAAGAATAGACCACTCTTCAAAGGTGCATGACCATAAAAGATATTATTCATATAAATAGAACAACCATTATTCTCTGATTTAAATGAATAACCGTCTCTCATTAAACAAGATCCAGATATAATGTTCATGCTCAACGCTGGCACCAAATAACAATTATTTAGGTCTAATATTAATCCCGAAGGTAGATGTAGAGGTAGCGTGCCGACCGCGATCACATCGACTTTGGAACCGTTTCCCACGCGCATCGTCACCTCGTCCTTTGCTAGCGTCCGCTTATTCCGTAGTCCCTGTTTCGAGTTGCAAATATTAGCAACAGAACCAGTATCAAATACCCAGGTGCTACTGCGAGCTCTAGTAAGGTACACATCAATAACATGTATATCACATATACCTTTGCTCACTTTGCCATCCTTCTTATCCGCCAAATACTTGGGGCAGTTCCGCTTCCAGTGACCAGTCTGTTTGCAGTAGAAGCACTCAGTTTCAGGCTTAGGTCCAGACTTGGGTTTCTTCTCCTGAGCAGCAACTTGCTTGCTGTTCTTCTTGAAGTTTCCCTTCTTCTTCCCTTTGCCCTTTTTCTTGAAACTAGTGGTTTTGCTAACCATCAACACTTGATGCTCCTTCTTGATTTCTACCTCCGCAGCTTTCAGCATTGCGAAGAGCTCGGGAATAGTCTTGTTCATCCCTTGCATATTATAGTTCATCACAAAGCTCTTGTAGCTTGGTGGCAGTGATTGGAGAATTCTGTCAATGACGCAGTCATCTGGAAGATTAACTCCCATCTGAATCAAGTGATTGTTATACCCAGACATCTTGAGTATATGCTCACTGACAGAACTGTTCTCCTCCATCTTACAACTATAGAACTTATTGGAGACTTCATATCTCTCAATTCGGGCATTTGCTTGAAATATTAACTTCAACTCCTGGAACATCTCATATGCTCCATGACGTTCAAAACGTCGTTGAAGTCCCGATTCTAAGCCGTAAAGCATGGCACACTGAACTATCGAGTAGTCATCAGCTTTGCTCTGCCAGACGTTCATAACATCTGGCGTTGCTCCAGCAGCAGGCCTGGCACCCAGCGGTGCTTCCAGGACGTAATTCTTCTGTGCAGCAATGAGGATAATCCTCAGGTTACGGACCCAGTCCGTGTAATTGCTACCATCATCTTTCAACTTCGCTTTCTCAAGGAACGCATTAAAATTCAACGGAACAACAGCACGAGTCATCTATCTACAATCAACATAAACAAGCAAGATACTATCAGGTACTAAGTTCATGATAAGTTTAAGTTCAGTTAATCAAATTACTTAGGAACTCCCACTTAGATAGACATCCCTCTAATCCTCTAAGTGATCACGTGATCCAAATCAACTAAACCATAACCGATCATCACGTGAGATGGAGTAGTTTTCAATGGTGAACATCGTCATGTTGATCATATCTACTATATGATTCACGCTCGACCTTTCGGTCTCTGTGTTCCGAGGCCATATCTGCATATGCTAGGCTCGTCAAGTTTAACCTGAGTATTCTGCGTGTGCAAAACTGGCTTGCACCCGTTGTAGATGGACGTAGAGCTTATCACACCCGATCATCACGTGGTGTCTGGGCACGACGAACTTTGGCAACGGTGCATACTCAGGGAGAACACTTCTTGATAATTTAGTGAGAGATCATCTTATAATGCTACCGTCAATCAAAGCAAGATAAGATGCATAAAAGGATAAACATCACATGCAATCAATATAAGTGATATGATATGGCCATCATCATCTTGTGCTTGTGATCTCCATCTCCGAAGCACCGTCATGATCACCATCGTCACCGGCGCGACACCTTGATCTCCATCGTAGCATCATTGTCGTCTCGCCAATCTTATGCTTCCACGATTATTACTACCGTTTAGTAATCTAGTAAAGCATTACATCGCGATTGCATTGCATACAATAAAGCGACAACCATATGGCTCCTGCCAGTTGCCGATAACTCGGTTACAAAACATGATCATCTCATACAATAAAATTAGCATCATGCCTTGACCATATCACATCACAACATACCCTGCAAAAACAAGTTAGACGTCCTCTACTTTGTTGTTGCAAGTTTTATGTGGCTGCTACGGGCTTAAGTAAGAACTCATCTCACCTACGCAACAAAACCACAACGATAGTTCGTCAAATAGACTCCGTTTTAACCTTCTCAAGGACCGGGCGTAGTCAAACTTGGTTCAACTAAAGTTGGAGAGGCAGTCTTCCGCAAGCCATCTATGTGCAAAGCACGTCGAGGGAACCGGTCTCGCGTAAGAGTACGCGTAAGGTTGGTCCGGATCGTCTCACCCAACAATACCGCCGAACCAAAGTATGACATGCTGGTAGGCAGTATGACTTGTATCGCCCACAACTCACTTGTGTTCTACTCGTGCAAATAACATCAAACCATAAAACCTAGGCTCGGATGCCACTGTTGGGGAACGTAGTAATTTCAAAAAATTTCCTACGCACACGCAAGATCATGGTGATGCATAGCAACGAGGGGGAGAGTGTTGTCTACGTACCAACGCAGACCGATTGCGGAAGCGATCACACAACGTAGAGGAAGTAGTCGTACGTCTTCTTCCCGATCCGACCGATCCAAGCACCGTTACTCCGGCACCTCCGAGTTCTTAGCACACGTTCAGCTCGATGACGATCCTCGGGCTCCGATCCAGCAAAGCGTCGAGGAAGAGTTCCGTCAGCACGACGGCGTGGTGACGATCTTGATGTACTACCGACGCAGGGCTTCGCCTAAGCTCTACAACGATATGACCGAGGTGGAATTTGGTGGCAGGGGGCACCGCACACGGCTAAGGAACGATCTCAAGGATCAACTTGTGTGTCTTGGGGTGCCCCCTGCCCCCGTATATAAAGGTTGGAGGAGGGGGAGCCGGCCGGCCAGGGAGAGGAGGCGCAGGGGAGTCCTACTCCCACCGGGAGTAGGACTCCTCCCCCCAATCCTAATCCTATTAGGACTCCCGGGGGGAAAAGGAGAGAGAAGGGGGGCCGGCCCCTATCCTAGTCCTACTAGGACTTTGGGAAGGGGGGCGCCGGCCAGCTTGTGGGCTTTCCCTTTTTCTCCTTTTCCACTAAGGCCCAATAGGCCCATTAGTCTCCCGGGGGGTTCCGGTAACCCTCCTGGTATTCCAGTAAAATCCCGATTTCACCCGGAACACTTCCGATGTCCAAACATAGGCTTCCAATATATCAATCTTTACGTCTCGACCATTTCGAGACTCCTCGTCATGTCCGTGATCTCATCCGGGACTCTGAACAACCTTCGGTACATCAAAATGCATAAACTCATAATAACTGTCATCGTAACGTTAAGCGTGCGGACCCTACGGTTCGAGAACAATGTAGACATGACCGAGACACGTCTCCGGTCAATAACCAATAGCGGGACCTGGATGCCCATATTGGCTCCTACATATTCTACGAAGATCTTTATCGGTCAGACCGCATAACAACATACGTTGTTCCCTTTGTCATCGGTATGTTACTTGCCCGAGATTCGATCGTCGGTATCCAATACCTAGTTCAATCTCGTTACCGACAAGTCTCTTTACTCGTTCCGTAATACATCATCTCACAACTAACATATTATTTGCAGTGCTTGCAAGGCTTATGTGATGTGCATTACCGAGAGGGCCCAGAGATACCTCTCCGACAATCGGAGTGACAAACCCTAATCTCGAAATACGCCAACCCAACATCTACCATTGGAGACACCTGTAGCACTCCTTTATAATCACCCAGTTACGTTGTGATGTTTGGTAGTACCCAAAGTGTTCCTCTGGTAAACGGGAGTTGCATAATCTCATAGTTATAGGAACATGTATAAGTCATGAAGAAAACAATAGCAACATACTAAACGATCGGGTGCTATGCTAATGGAATGGGTCATGTCAATCAGATCATTCTACTAATGATGTGACCTCGTTAATCAAATAACAACTCTTTGTTCATGGTTAGGAAACATAACCATCTTTGATTAACGAGCTAGTCAAGTAGAGGCATACTAGTGACACTTTGTTGGTCTATGTATTCACACATGTATTATGTTTCCGGTTAATACAATTCTAGCATGAATAATAAACATTTATCATGATATAAGGAAATAAATAATAACTTTATTATTGCCTCTAGGGCATATTTCCTTCAGTGCAATGATCTAGCGTAGCAATGACATCAAAAAACGGACAAGCCATGAAAACATCATGGTAGCTATCTTACGGTCATGCAAAGCAATATGACAATGAATGCTCAAGTCATGTATATGATGATGATGGAAGTTGCATGGCAATATATCTCGGAATGCCTATGGAAATGCCATGATAGGTAGGTATGGTGGCTGTTTTGAGGAAGATATAATGAGGTTTTTGTGTGACAAAGCGTATCACATCACGAGGTTTGGATGCACCGGCAAAGTTTACACCAACTCTTGAGGTGAGAAAGGGCAATGCACGGTACCGAAGAGGCTAGCAATGATGGAAGGGTGAGAGTGCGTATAATCCATTGACTCAACATTAGTCATAAAGAACTCACATAATTATTGCAAAAATCTATTAGTCATCGAAACAAAGTACTACACGCATGCTCCTAGGGGGATAAATTGGTAGGAAAAGACCATCGCTCGTCCCCGTCCGCCACTCATAAGGAAGACAATCAATAAATACCTCATGCTCCAACTTCGTTACATAACGGTTCACCATACATGCATGCTACGGGAATCACAAACCTCAACACAAGTATTTCTACAATCCACAACTACCCACTAGCATGACTCTAATATCACCATCTTTATATCGCAAAACTATTGCAAGGAATCAGACATATCATATTCAGTGATCTACAAGTTTTATGTAGGATTTTATGACTAACCATGTGAATGACCAGTTCCTGACATCTCTCTAAATAGATATAAGTGAAGCAAGAGAGTTTAATTCTTTCTACAAAAGATATGCCCACGCTCTGACAAATATAAGTGAAGCAAAAGAGCATTCTACAAATGACGGTTTTCTATGTGAAGAGAAACAGGCAATCCAAACTTCAAATGATATAAGTGAAGCACATGAAGCATTCTATAAAGCTATACTCAAAAGATATAAGTGAAGTGCAAAGAGAATTCTATAAATCAACCAAGGACTACCTCATACCAGCATGGTGCATAAAAGAAAAATGAAAACTAAAGCAAAATACGCTCCAAGATTGCACATATCACATGAACGAAACGAATCCAAAAACATACCGATACTTGTTGAAGAAAGAGGGGATGCCTTCCGGGGCATCCCCAAGCTTAGACGCTTGAGTCTCCTTGAATATTTACTTGGCATGCCTTGGGAATCCCCAAGCTTGAGCTCTTTCCTCTCTTCCTTCTTCTCACATCGAGACCTTCTCGATCATCGAACACTTCCTCCACACAAAACTTCAACAGAAAACTCGGTAAGATCCGTTAGTATAATAAAGCAAATCACTACTCTAAGTACTGTTGCAAACCAATTAATATTTTGTTTTTCCATTGTGTCTACTGTAATATAACTTTTTCATGGCTTAATCCACTGATATAAATTGATAGTTTCATCAAAACAAGCAAACTATGCATCAAAAACAGAATCTGTCTAAAACAGAATAGTCTGTAATAATCTGAACATTCACCATACTTCTAATACTTTAAAAATTCCACCAAAATTATGAAAATTGAAAAATAAAAAAATTTATAGAATGACATTGCAAAAAGAATCATAACCATTTGATGTTCCAGCTAAAAATGTAAAATCGCGCACTACAGCCAAAGTTTCTATCCTGCACCGTACAAACCATCAAGAAAATGTAAACATCCTAAAGGCAAACCTTGGCACATTATTTTTATTGAAAAGTTTCTGTAATCAAGATTCACAAAGTTGCCGTGAGCATGAACAAAGTTCAAGGATCTCTCCCACTTCAACAATGCTTGTCTCTCTCACTTTCACTTTCCTTTTTGAAAAAGTTTTGGGTTCCCCTCTTTATTTTTTGTTGTTTTTAAACTATATGAAAGCACTCGATAGAAATAAATGACTCTCTAAAACTTCCGGGTTGTCTCCCTGACAGCGCTTTCTTTAAAGCCATTAAGCTAGGCACATAGTGCTCAAGTAGTGAATCCACCCGGATCCCAAGGTATATCAAAGCCAATTTTAATTAATAGTGATCTAGCATTTATTAGTGAGCACAAAGTAACATATATCATGTAACAACAAAGTCTAACTCTCTTCCTATGCATCGGCATGTCATAAAAGAACAATTCATGCACACATAGTAAAGGCCAATGCATAGTATAAACAGTTTCTTGCAATTTTATCATGTGGGAAACATAGAGAGTTGGAGATATAGCTCCTCTCTCATAATAATTGCAATTAGGAGCACCAAGCACATGCATATTATATCTATCAAAATCATCATGTGTAGTAGTAAAACACAACCCATCAATGTAATCCTTAATAAGGGCAAACTTCTCCGATATAGTGTAGTCGGGAGAATTCAAAAAGATAATAGGACTATCATGCGTGGGTGCAATAGCAACAATTTCATGTTTAAAATAAGGAACTGTAGCAAGTTCATCTCCATAAGCATAATTCATATTGGCATCTTGGCCACAAGCATAGCAAGCATCATCAAAAAGGGATATTTCAAGAGAATCAACGGGATCATAATAGTCATCATAGCAATCATCCTTCGGTAAGCACGAAGGGAAATTAAACAATGTATGAGTTGAAGAGTTACTCTCATTAGAAGGTGGGCACGGGTGATCAATCCGCTCTTCCTCCTTTTGTTCTTCGCTCTCCTCCTCATCTTTTTCATCCAATGACCTCACAGTTTCATCAATTTCTTCTTCCATAGACTCCTGCAAAATATTAGTCTCTTCTTGGACAACGGAGACTTTATCAATAAGTGCATTAATATCGTAATTGTATTCATAATTCTCATAACAATATTTAAGGATAGCTAAATTTTCAGGTCTATAAACCGAATCATCAAAGTCTTCAAACTCTTTAAACATAGATTCAATTTCATAAGCACGCATAAAAGCAACAAATTCTTCTATTTGTTCCACATCATAGTAATCATATATACCATTAGCATAAGAAGCTAAGGTTTTATTATCATTAAATTCGCATGAAAAGGGAAGGTGTGGAGCCTTCATCCTAGAGCAACAAGTATAATCATATATCAAGCATAGTTGCCTAGCATACCACTTCAATATATGAATTTGATCCCATAATAGTTTCCCTTTTTGTGTCAAGCGGTAATCCCTAAAGTATTCACGTTGATCCAACGTTACTCCCATTACATAATTGAATGGGGTTTTCTCAGGATTATTAAAGTAGTACATAATATCTTTCACATAACCAGCATCGAGGGTTTTAGGAGGTTCCCCATCTCCATGAGCAGAAAGTACACCTAATTTTTTTGGTATTTCGTGTTCCATATCCATAACTAAAGATAAAGAACAACTAAGAACAGCAAATAAAAATTACTTAGTGATAAAGCAAACAAGCACACACGAGAATATTCACCCCATCCTATTGCTCCCCAGCAACGGCGCCAGAAAAAGGTCTTGATAACCCACAAGTATAGGGGATCTCAACAGTTTTCGATAAGTAAGAGTGTCGAACCCAACGAGGATCTAAAGGCAGAACAAATATTCCCTCAAGTTCTATCAACCATCGATACAACTCTACGCACACTTGACGTTCGCTTTACCTAGAACAAGTATGAAACTAGAAGTACTTTGTAGGTGTTTTTGGATAGGTTTGCAAAAATATAAAGAGCATGTAAATAAAAGGTAGGGGCTGCTTAGATAAAGACAGAACTAAATTAGTTTTAGTTAAGAGTGTTTGTTGTCAAACAAGAAAGTTATTTGTCCCTAGGCAATCGATAACTAGACCGGTAATCATCATTGCAATTTTATATGAGGGAGAGGCATAACCTAACCTACTTTCTCTACTTGGATCATATGCACTTATGATTGGAACTCTAGAAATAATTCGCAACTACTAAAGATCATTAAGGTAAAACCCAACCATAGCATTAAAGCATCAAGCCCTCTTTATCCCATACGCAACAACCCCCTTACTCGGGTTTGTGTTTCAGTCACTCATGCAACCCACTATAAGCGAATCATGAACATATTGCAACACCCTACAGCGGGGATCCCTCACGCTTGCGCGGCACGGACAACACCATAGGACAGCACCAATAATAAAACATGCAACTCAAACCAATCTTGATCATCAAATAGCCCATAGGACAAAACGGATCTACTCAAACATCATAGGATAGCCATACATCATTGGGAAATAATATATAGCGTTGAGCACCACGTTCAAGTAGAGAGTACAAAGGGTAAGAGAGAGGTTACACCGCTTCATAGGGGGGGTAAGAGTTGGTGATGATGGCGGTGAAGTTGTTGGTGAAGATTGTGGTGATGATGATGGCCCCCGGTGGCACTCCGGCGCCACCGGAAGCGAGGGGGGAGAGCCCCCCCCCCCTTCTTCTTATTCTTCTTCCTTAACCTTCCCCCTAGATGGGAGAAGGGTTTCCCCTCTGGTCCATGGCCTCCATGGCACGGGAGGGGCGAGAGCCCCTCCGAGATTGGATATGTCTCTCTGTCTCTCTCTGTTTCTGCGTTCCCAGATTCTTCCCTTTCACCGTTTCTTATATTCCCAGAGATCCGTAACTCCGATTGGGCTGAAATTTTAACACGATCTCTATCCGGATATTAGCTTTCTTTCGGCGAAAGAAGGGAATCAACCCCTTACGGGGTGGCCGCGAGGGTCAGGGGCGCGCCTGCCCCCCTGGGCGCGCCCCCTGCCTCGTGGGCCCTTCGAGCATCGTCTCGCGTGGATTTTTCTTCCCAAAAATCATATATATTCCAAAAAAAATCTCCGTCAGTTTTTATTCCGTTTGGACTCCGTTTGATATGGATATTCTGCGAAACAAAAAACATGCAACAAACAAGAAATGGCACTGGGCACTGGATCAATATGTTAGTCCCAAAAATAGTATAAAAAGTTGCCAAAAGTATATGAAAGTTGTAGAATATTGGCATGGAACAATAAAAAATTATAGATACGATGGAGACGTATCAGCCATCTCCCCATGGTGCTGGCGTCGCCTGTCGCGATGCCTAGCGGCTGGCAGCGCCATCTAGAATGCTGGTGGCGCAGGTGGCAGAGACGACGGAGGAGAAGGAAGTGCGGGCGGGCGGATCTGCGGGAGCGGCGTCGGACCGAGGAGGAGTCGGCCTCACGGTCGTGCTTCCCGTTATTCCAAAGCCAGCCCATGGAACCGACGGCGAGGTGGGCGAGCGGGGCACGACGGTGGGAAGGTGGCTAGGGTTTGCTCCTGTCGGCAATGGAGGAAGCTGTTGGAAATATGCCCTAGAGGCAATAATAAAGTGGTTATTATTATATTTCCGTGTTCATGATAATTGTCTATAGTTCATGCTATAATTGTATTAACCGGAAACCGTAATACATGTGTGGATACATAGATCCTAATATGTCCCTAGTAAGCCTCTAGTTGACTAGCTCGTTGATCAATAGATGGTCATGGTTTCCTGACCATGGACATTGGATGTCATTGATAACGGGATCACATCATTAGGAGAATGATGTGATGAACAGGACCCAATCCTAAGCATAGCACAAGATCGTGTAGTTCATTTGCTGAAGCTTTTCTAATGTCAAGTATCATTTCCTTAGACCATGAGATTGTGCAACTCCCGAATACCGTAGGAATGCTTTGGGTGTACCAAACGTCACAACGTAACTGGGTGGCTATAAAGGTGCACTACAGGTATCTCTGAAAGTATCTGTTGGGTTGGCACGAATCGAGACTGGGATTTGTCACTCCGTATGACAGAGAGGTATCTCTGGGCCCACTCGGTAATGCATCATCATAATGGTCTCAATGTGACTAAGGAGTTAGCCATGGGATCATGCGTTACGGAATGAGTAAAGAGACTTGCCAGTAATGAGATTGAGCGAGGTATAGAGATACAGACGATCGAATCTCGGGCAAGTAACATACCGATGGACAAAGGGAATTGTATACGGGATTGATTGAATCCCCGACATCGTGGTTCATCTGATGAGATCATCATGGAACATGTGGGAGCCAACATGGGTATCAATATCCCGCTGTTGGTTATTGGCCGGAGAGATGTCTCAGTCATGTCTGCATGGTTCCCGAACCCGTAGGGTCTACACACTTAAGGTTGGGTGACGCTAGAGTTGTTATGGGAAATAGTATGTGGTTACCGAAGGTTGTTCGGAGTCCCGGAGGCGACCCCGTATGCCACGAGGAGTTCCGTCATAGTCCAGAGGTGAAGAATTATATATGGGAAGTCTTGTTTCAGTCGCCGGAATGATTTCGAGGGTTACCGGTATTGTACCGGGACCACCGAAAGGTGTCCGGGGTTCCACTGGGTGGGGCCACCTGCCCCGGTGGGCCTAGTGGGCTGAACAAGGGAGGGAACCAGCCCCTGGTGGGCTGGTGCACCCCCTCCCCCCAAGGGGCCCTAGGCGCCTAGGGTTAGAAACCCTAGGGGGTGGGGGCGCCTCCCACCTAACTTGGGGGGGCAAGTCCCCCCTTGCCCCCCCCCCCTTGTAGATTGGATCTGGGGGGCCGGCCCCCTCTCCCCTTCCCCTATAAATAGTAGGGGGTTGGGAGGGCTGTCATACCCTTCCCCTGGTGCAGTCCCTCCCCCTCTCCAACACCTCCTCCTCCTCCATAGTGCTTGGCGAAGCCCTGCCGAAGAACCACGAGCTCCATCACCACCACGCCGTCGTGCTGTCGAAGTTCTCCCTCAACCTCTCCTCTCCCCTTGCTGGATCAATCAGGAGGAAACGTTCCCGGATTGTACGTGTGTTGAACGCGGAGGCGTCGTCCGTTCGGCGCGGGATCGGATCTTCCGCGATTTGAATTGCCGCGAGAACGACTCCATCATCTGTGTTCCTTGTAACGCTTCCGCTTAGCGATCTTCAAGGGTATGAAGATGCACTCCCTCTCTCTCGTTGCTAGCATCTCCTAGATTGATCTTGGTGACTGTCGGTGTCAAAACCGGCGGATCTCGGGTAGGGGGTCCCGAACTGTGTGTCTAGGCCAGATGGTAACAGGAGACAGGGGACACTTTGTTTTACCTAGGTTTGGGCCCTCTCGATGGAGGTAAAACCCTACTCCTGCTTGATTAATATTGATGATATGGGTAGTACAAGAGTAGATCTACCACGAGATCAAGGAGGCTAAACCCTAGAAGCTAGCCTATGGTATGATTGTTGTGTATGGAGTTGATTCTCTACGGACTACAGCCCTCCGGTTTATATAGACACCGGATAGGGTTAGGGTTACACAAAGTCGGTTACAATGGTAGGAGATCTTGAATATCCGCATCGCTAAGCTTGCCTTTCACGCCAAGGAAAGTCCCCTCCGGACACGGGACGAAGTCTACAATCTTGTATCTTCATAGTCCTGGAGTCCGGCTGAAGGTATAGTCCGGCTACCCGAACACCCCCTAATCCAGGACTCCCTCAGTAGCCCCCGAACCAGACTTCAATGACGACGAGTCCGACGCGCAGATTGTTCGGCATTGCAAGGCGGGTTCTTCTCCAAATCTTGTGTACCTGTAGGAATAATGTCCGATTTTTGTAATGTAGCGCTCCTCGGCTTCCACGTCCAATAATGGCCGTCTTCCACGTGTCAAACGAATGCGAAAAGCCAGGGCATTTGTACACCTACACCCCTGGCCGTATAAACGAGCCGCCTATTTAACAGGATGGGGATTTAGATCCAAACCACATCTCTTCCTTTCCACGAGTTATCATCAGAGCGCTTCCAGCAAAGGTCCATTCCAACATGGCCAGCCATCCCAGCTCCTCCTCTCGCCCTTCCAGCCCTAAACCTGGAGACTGGGAGAGGTGCTCCATCCCGCACAGCGAGCTAGTGTCGCTTCAGGCCAAGGGATTTCTCCCTCGGGCCTATATGGTCCCGATCCGAGCCGGACTCGCCACCTATAACGGTGGAGAGCAAGCAGAGAGCACCCCCAATCCCTCTAAAGGAGAGTGGGTGTGCCTCGTCCCCTATCTAATAAGGGGACTGGGATTCCCAATTCATCCATTTCTTCGCGGGCTTCTAGAGTTCTACGGCCTCCAACTGCGCAGTCTCACGCCCGCCTCCGTATTGCATATTGCGGGTTTCGTCGCCCTTTGCGAGCTATTTTAAGCGTTGAGGCTCATTTCGCGCTGGACCGGATACCTATCCGGAACCCCAAAGGAAGCATCCGAGGACTGGACTTCGAAATGGTTTTATATAGATGATGTCCCGCTACCAGACCCTATCCAGGTCGGTCTCCCTGAGTTCAACAGTGCTCCATTGAAGAAGCGCTTAAGCTGGCGTGCGCGGAGCTCTCAGAGAGAAAGCGATAGATACGTCCTTTACCTGATGGGCCGAATAAGATTGTTGGCTCATTCCGGACTAACCATGATTGGAGTCATGGCCGCATGCATTATGCGGGGGGTGCAGCCGCTTCAATATAGAGGCCACCCAATGTGGGAATTCAACGGGGAGGATTACACCACCCGTTACGGTCGTAAAGGGCCGGACTCAGCCGCTGCTCTCGAAAAGATCTTATCCTCTCTGTACAAGGGCGAAAAGGAGGAATTCCTCCGCGTCAATCCGCAGGCCGGATTTAGTATGTATGATCCTCCGAGTTGGGTAAGTGAACAATTGCGCTTGCCCGTTTGTTTGATACTCCCATGGTTAGATAGGTAGTCTAATGACTTCACTTCAGGAATTGCGACAGGAGGTAAAGAATATAAGCAGCCGCCCTCCACAGCCCGAGGACCCAGAACGGTCCCTCGATCCGGACTTCGAAGAGGATCCGGACATATCGGTGGAGCTTATCGACGGGGTGTTTTATCGGCTAAGCAAGGACAATACCTTGGTAGCCATCACGGCTGATTACCCAGGGTTAATCCCGGCCTCCCAGGTGACGGAAACCGGAGTCTCATTCCCTTGAGAGGGATTCCACTCTCGCGTATTTTGGTGTTTCTGACGTCAACCGTGTTTTGCAGGGGAGATTTCCAAGGCAGGAAGCCGAACCTACGGCGACCAGCCAACGAGGGGCCGCAGAGCCCCATAGGGAAAAAAGGAATGAAGTCCGGACTGAAATGCCGGCGCAAAGGTATAATGCACCCTCTGTTTCCTTGGAGTTATTCCATCAGGGCATATTAATGCTCGTGCTATCTTCAGGACGAAGAGACCTCGCCGGACTACATCTGGAGAGGTTGCCAATCGTGCCTCCACCAGCCAGGCTCCAACATCTGGCCAGGAAGCGGAGGCGAGTACAAGGCACGCACCGGACGTTCCTCCGACAGAGGATGCGGACAAGCTGTCCGCCACAAATTCAGAAGTGGAGAGTGCCATGAACCACAGGCGTCGCCAGACAATTCTACGCGACGCTTGTTTCTCCCGAGAGGCTTTAGATGCCTTTAATTCGGGAGATGCGTACCTCCGTGCCACTCAAAATGGTTTAGCCAGAGCCACGGAGCAGTATGTGAAAGACATACGGGTAAGAAAATTTTGGTTAATTATATATATATGCCAGTAGCCCCCGAGACTTGAAACAGTTAGAGCAACTGATTTAAGGATCATTTAATATGCAGGTTCTTATAGAGAAGAATACTGTACTGTCCCAGGAGCTGGAAAAGTGCAAGGCCCAACTAGAGGCCGCACTAGCCGCAATAGGGGAGCCCAAAGGGACCCCCTTAGGTAGAATACACTTCGAAAGATTAGTATTGTGCGGTGTGGGTGTAAATCTGACAAATCAAATTGCAGATGGCGCCGGACTCGATCCGGACAAGCAACAACTCTTACGCCAGCTAAAGGCCGGTGAGAGTATGTTGACGAGGGTGAGGCGAGAGAGAAATGATCTTCAGGATGCCAACACCAAGCTGGACGTCGAACTTAAAGATGTTCGTGGCCAGCTTTTGGACTCCACGAAGGAGAATCAGCGGCTTCGATGCAGCATTTTTAGTAAGTGCTTGAACGAACTTTGAAAAAAGTTCGGCGAGGAAGTCGACTAACAGAGTAATGTATGTAGGTATGCTCACAGGTCGTCCTGCAGAGGAGATGCCCGGTTCTACGGGTGACCTTCTTCCCGAACTAATGCAACTGCACGAGCGAGTTCGGCAGGCGATGCGAGGCGTTGCTCGAGCCTTATGGCCTGCCCACTCCGTGCCCGAGGGCCTTGGAGAGCTTGCGGAGAAGCTGAAGGAAGCTCGGCGGCGCTTCTGTTTGTGGAATATATCGGCCTGCCGACAAGGCGCTCGGGAAGCCTGGGCCATGGTGAAGACCTGTTTTACGAAGTCTGACCCAAACCACATGGCTAAGGTCGGACCAGTGGGGCCTGACGAGAAGGAGATCCCTGTGAGCTTAGTATACGGCCAAGTAGAGTTGGCCACGAAGTATTCCCAGCAGGACTGTAAATTAGACAGCCTGTTAGATGGTATAGAAGAGGAATACAATCAGTCAGAATGACTATGTAATTTTGAATTGACGTGTGTAATGCCTTCTAGTCGGATTGTAGATCGTTTGTCGTTGCCGACCTTTCCGCTTCAACCTCGGGACCTGACGGTCCGGAGTGTGTACGAATACCATAGCGGTTATATAAGAACCGTGGTATGTGTGGAGACCAGGCGTAGGGGTCATTAGTGCTTTATCAGACAAGTGCCCAACTAGTTATGTTATATTACATGGTTAGTAAGAAACATCTTCCAGAGAGAATAGTTCCATTAGGGGTTCCTTTCGCTGGGGGGCATGCCCTAAAGTGCATGTCCGGACTGCGTAAAAAGACGCAGAAAAAGGCATCTGGGGCGCATAAAATGGGTGAAAAGATCATCTTTTGTCTCACCGACCAAATATTCCCTTAAGAACGCTAGCTTTCGGCTTCACCCAGTCTGAGGTACACATCCGGCTGACCCGGCAGTAACAATCGCAGAGGTGCTCCCTTTACCTCCTAACCGAACAATCGGGAACGTAGGGGTAAGCACAGGAGCCAGGCAACCAGCTTGGCCAAAACTTAAGTCATATCGATGCATATAATGGTGAAGAAAAAGGTACATGCGGAAGTTTGACGCATGTGTTGGGCATGAAGCCCGTATAAATAAGCTTCTGTTAAAGAAGCCCCCAGGTTTAATGAGCGCGAGTGGTGTGGCACTAGATAAGCTTTTAAGGGCTGTAAAAGAAAATAGGGGAAGGAGAGAAATGTAAGACAGAAAAATACAAAAAATGGACACAGGAAGGAGACGAACACAGAGTCCGGCGCTAGGCATAGAATCTTCGGAGACGGGTGGCGTTCCATGGGTTCGGCTCGAGTCGGTTATCCGACGCATCTCGCAGGCGGTACGCCCTGCCAGTCAGGACTTGGTCGATTATAAATGGACCTTCCCACTTGGGCTTGAGTTTGTCCTTTTTCTTATCCGGCAGGCGTAGAACGAGTTCACCAACATTGTAGTTTTTGGCCCGTACTTCTCTGCTTTGATATCTTTGGGCCTGTTGTTGATAAAATGCGGAACGGGCTTTTGCCACGTCACGCTCCTCTTCCAAGGCGTCCAAGTTGTCTTGCCGATCGAGCTCGGCTTCTCTTTCTTCGTACATGCGCACTCTAGGTGAGTCATGAATTATATCGCAGGGCAGAACTGCCTCTGCACCGTACACCATAAAAAATTGTGTGTATCCGGTGGTGCGATTTGGCGTGGTCCGCAGTCCCCAGAGTACGGAGTCGAGCTCCTCTACCTAGTGCGTATTAGATTCTTTAAGGGACCGCACTAATCTGGGTTTGATGCCGCTCATAATAAGACCGTTTGCACGTTCGACCTGGCCGTTGGTTTGTGGGTGATAGACGGAAGCATAACAGAGCTTGATGCCCAGGTTTTTGCACCAGAGTTTTACCTCATCTGCGGTAAAGTTTGTGCCGTTATCAGTTATGATGCTGTGGGGGACGCCATAACGGTGTACAACCCCTGATATGAAGTCTATCATAGGTCTGGATTCGGCCGTTTTAACAGGCTTGGCTTCTATCCATTTGGTGAATTTATCCACCATGACCAGTAAGTATTTCTTTCTATCGGTCCCGCCTTTAAGGGGTCCGACCATGTCAAGCCCCCAGACCGCAAAAGGCCAGGTGATTGGTATAGTTTGGAGTGCGGTGGGTGGCATATGGCTTTGGTTGGCAAAAAGTTGGCAACCAGCGCATCGTTGGACTAAGTCCTGAGCATCTGCCCAGGCCGTCGGCCAATAAAAGCATGTACGGAAAGCCTTGCTAACAAGGGACCGAGCAGCGGCGTGGTGACCACCGAGTCCGGCGTGAATTTCAGCCAGAAGGTTCCGCCCTTCCTCTTCGGAGATGCACCTTTGAAGGACTCCGGTAGTGCTTTTCTTATAAAGCTCTCCCTCATGGACTCTGTAGGCTTTAGATCGCCGCACGATGCAGCGGGCCTCGTTTTGATCCTCCGAGAGTTCTTGCCTAGTAAGGTAGGCTAGGAATGGTTCTGTCCACGGGGTGATGATCGCCATTATTACGTGGGCTGAAGGTGTAATTTCATTGGCAGAGCCTCCAATTGTGTCAGATTGTTCGGCGTTAAGTGGTGCGGCTGGGTCCGGGCTATTATTTGCGGGTTCCCCCTCCCATGCCACAGATGGCTTGAACAATCTTTCTAAAAAGATGTTGGGGGCACTGCATCGCGTTTTGCTCCGATGCGTGCTAGGACGTCCGCTGCTTGATTGTTTTCTCGGGCTATATGGTGAAACTCCAGCCCTTCGAACCGAGCTGACATTTTTAGGACGGTGTTGCGGTAAGCTGCCATTTTTGGGTCCTTGGCGTCGAAGTCGCCATTTATTTGGGATATCGCAAGGTTCGAATCCCCGCGTACCTCTAGGCGTTGAATGCCCATGGATACTGCCATCCGGAGGCCATGTAGAAGGGCCTCGTATTCGGCTGCGTTGTTGGAGTCTGTGTACATAATTTGGAGTACATACTGGACTATGTCTTCTGTTGGGGACATCAAAACGACGCCAGCCCCCAGTCCGGCCAACATTTTGGAGCCGTCGAAATGCATGATCCAGTTTGAGTATGTGCCGTACTCTTTAGGGAGTTCGGCCTCCGTCCATTCCGCGACGAAGTCGGCCGAAACTTGCGATTTGATAGCTCGCCGTGGCTTATAGGTTATATCAAACGGGAGGAGCTCGATGGCCCATTTTGCGATCCGGCCCGTTGCATCGCGGTTGTTGATAATATCGTTAAGTGGTACTTCCAAGGCTACTGTTATGGAACACTCTTGAAAGTAGTGTCGTAGCTTTCGGGATGCCATGAATACCGCGTATGCAATTTTTTGATAATGCGGGTGCCGTGATTTGCATGGAGTGAGAACAGTGGACACGTAGTAGACCGGCCTTTCAAGGGGGAATTTGTGTCCGTCCGTTTCCCGCTCGACAATGAGCACTGCGCTGACAACTTGATGTGTTGTTGTAATGTACAATAGCATTGGTTCGCCGGTGTTAGGCGCGGCCAGGACTGGGTTTGTTGCCAATATGGCTTTTATTTCATCGAGTCCGGCCGTGGCGGCATCCGTCCACTCGAAGTGTTCGGTGCGCCGGAGTAGGCGATAAAGGGGCAGTGCCTTTTCTCCCAAGCGGGAGATGAAGCGGCTTAGAGCCGCCACGCATCCGGTTAATTTTTGTATTTGTTTGAGGTCCTTTGGAATATCCAATTGTGACAAAGCTTGGATCTTGGCTGGATTTGCTTCAATTCCTCTACCGGATACAATGAGGCCCAAGAGCTTTCCGGCTGGAACGCCGAAGACGCATTTTTCCGGGTTGAGCTTGATGTCGTATTTTCGGAGGTTATCGAATGTGAGCCTCAAGTCGTCTACTAGAGATTCGACATGTCTTGATTTGATGACCACATCATCCACGTATGCCTCCACTGTTTTGCCGACCTGATTTGCCAAACATGTCTGGATCATGCGCTGATATGTTGCGCCGGCGTTTTTTAGCCCGAAGGGCATTGTGTTGAAGCAGAATGGGCCGTATGGTGTGATGAATGCTATTGCAGCTTGGTCTGATTTTGCCATCTTGATTTGATGGTAACCAGAGTATGCGTCGAGGAAACACAACGAGTCATGTCCCGCGGTGGCATCGATAATTTAATCGATACGGGGGAGGGGGAAGGGATCCTTCGGGCAAGCCTTGTTAAAGTCTTTAAAGTCGACACACAGGCGCCAGGATTTGTCCTTCTTTGGTACCATCACCAGGTTTGCTAGCCAGTCCAGATGTTTTATGTCTCTAATGAATCCGGCCTCCAATAGCTTGGCTAGCTCTTCTCCCATAGCCTGTCTCTTGGGTTCGGAAAAACATCGAAGGGCTTGTTTGACAGGTTTGAATCCTTTTAGGATATTTAGGCTGTGTTCGGCCAGCCTACGTGGGATCCCTGGCATATCTGAAGGGTGCCAGGCGAAAATGTCCCAATTCTCTTGTAGGAACTCGCGCAGTGCGGCGTCTACATCGGGTTTCAGTCGTGCCCCGATGGAAGCTGTTTTATTGGGGTTCGTTGGATGGACCTGGAATTTGACTATTTTGTCAGCTGGTTTGAAGGATGTGGATTTGGATCTTTTGTCGAGTATCACATCATCCCTGTTAACCGTGGAGCGCAGCACAGTCGGCTCCTCGGCCGCTAAGGCTTCGGATAGTGCCTCAAGGGCTAATGTGGCCGTCTTATTTTCGGCGCGGAGTGCTATGTCCGGATCACTAGCTAGAGTGATAATTCCATTCAGCCCGGGCATCTTGAGCTTCATACCCGTAATGGGGTATTGCTTGGAAGATTGTGAATGCTTCCCGCCCTAGTAAGGCGTGATGTCCGCTTTTAAACGGAGCCACCTGAAACGTGACTTCTTCGGACCTGTAATTATCCGGCGTGCCGAACACCACATCTAGTGTGATTTTTCCTGTGCAGCGCGCTTCCCGACTGGGGATTATTCCTCTAAAGGTTGTGCTGCTTCGTTCGACGCGGTTCCAGTCTATTTCCATTTTTTGAAGGGTCTCCTCATAAATGAGGTTCAGTCCGCTGCCTCCATCCATGAGCACCATGGTGAGGCGAAACCCGTCCACTATGGGACTGAGGACCAATGCGGCTGGTGCTTGGGCTGTTCGGAATCTAGGTTCATCACTTGCGTTGAAAGTAATGGCAGTGTCGCTCCATGGATTTATTGTTGCAACTTGATAGACTTCGGCGAGGTTGCGGAGTGTTCTTTTTCGCATATTGTTTGATGCGAAAGTCTCAAAGACTGTGAGAACGGTACTGGTGTCCTCAGGCTGGCTTTTTGCGGCCTCCCGATTTAAGAGGTCCTTGCCAATTTTGGCTACCTGCCGGAGTATCCAACATGCTCTAAGGCTGTGAGTTGGTGTGGCATCCTCTGTACTGTGAATTCTACAGGGTCCATCAAGCCACCTTTCCAGTACGGTTCCATGCCCTGTAAAGGGTTTTGGCTTTTTGCTATTTATCCCGGGTGTCTTATGATGATGCTCCCTCTTAGTTCAGACGGGACTATTATTCAAGGCCGGATTATCCCAAAATTTTGTTTCGGTTTTCCAGGCACTTTCCATCGCACAATACTTTTGTACTATGGACGCCAAGTCAGCGAAGCGTGTAATATCACGACGACTTATGGCATTAAGGATTCCCTCATCCGTGCAATTACTGCAGAAGAGTGATATTGCATCTCCCTCGCGGTAATCCTTTATCCTGTTCATAACCAGGAGGAATCTGGCCCAGTAATGGTGTACTGTTTTGTCGGGCCTCTGCCTGACTTGGGAGAGATCGCTTATGTTCGGGTGGGCGGGTGTCGTTGAATCTGAAACCTCACCCAATCCAAGATTCAGAGGCCGAAGAGCTTCCGAACTCTGAAGTTTGGATTCCTGGACGTTATCCAACGAATTCGGCCCGTTGCCTGATCCTAAGCTCAGGTCTTGAGTTACATCCTCCCCTCCACGGGTATCCGGCTTGGAGGGATCGGGGATTCGGACATAACTAGTCCTTAAAATAGATGAAGGGTCGCCGCACTGCGCCTCTACCATGGCAACATGGTGGGTGACTTGGGGAGAGTTAATTTCTCTTAGATCGGGTTTAAGCCCAACCTGGTCGTAATCCGTAGCGACCCCCAGGGCGGCGATGCGATCCAAGAGCTCATTTACGGAAGAGAGCTCCATTGGATCTAACTATTCGACGAGCTCCGAGCTAACGTGTAGGTTGCTTTTGATGACCCGAGAGGTCACCGTCGGCGCAACAGCCGAACAGGCGGTCATGAGGAAACCACCTAGCCGAAGGGTTTGGCCGACAGCCAAGGCTCCCTTAGCAACGGCGTCGTCTTTAAAGACGGGAGAAGGCATCCTTCCTGATTGTGATGGCACAGAGGAACTCTCAATGAAAGCACCAATGTCGGTGTCAAAACTGGCGGATCTTGGGTAGGGGGTCCCGAACTGTGCGTCTAGGCCGGATGGTAACAGGAGACAGGGGACACTTTGTTTTACCCAGGTTCGGGCCCTCTGGATGGAGGTAAAACCCTACTCCTGCTTGATTAATATTGATGATATGGGTAGTACAAGAGTAGATCTACCATGAGACCAAGGAGGCTAAACCCTAGAAGCTAGCCTATGGTATGATTGTTGTGTATGGAGTTGATTCTCTATGGACTACAGCCCCCCGGTTTATATAGACACCGGATAGGGTTAGGGTTACACAAAGTCGGTTACAATGGTAGGAGATCTTGAATATCCGCATCGCCAAGCTTGCCTTTCACGCCAAGGAAAGTCCCCTCCGAACAAGGGACAAAGTCTTCAATCTTGTATCTTCATAGTCCTGGAGTCCGGCTGAAGGTATAGTCCGGCTACCCGAACACCCCCTAATCTAGGACTCCCTCAGTGACACATAGGAAATTTATTGAATTATTGCTATGTTCCCCAACAGTGGCATCATGAGCTAGGTCTATGCATAGATTCTATGCACGAGTAGAACACAAAGTAGTTGTGGGCGATGATTTGTTCAATTTGCTTACCGTTACTAGTCTTATCTTGATTCGGCGGCAT
Organism: Triticum monococcum; assembly: GCA_034509565.1. Lineage (NCBI taxonomy): Eukaryota > Viridiplantae > Streptophyta > Magnoliopsida > Poales > Poaceae > Triticum > Triticum monococcum. The sequence goes on from CM067847.1 coordinate 581,090,115, forward strand.
TGTGGGATGAAGCAGCCCGGACCGACCTTACATGTACGCTTACGTGAGACTGGTTCCACCGACTGACATGCACTTGATGCATAAGGTGGCTAGCGGGTGTCTGTCTCTCCCACTTTAGTCGAATCGGATTTGATGAAAATGGTCCTTATGAAGGGTAAATAGCAATTGGCATATCACTGTTGTGGCTTTTGCGTAGGTAAGAAACGTTCTTGCTAGAAACCCATAGCAGCCACGTAAAACATGCAACAACAATTAGAGGACGTCTAACTTGTTTTTGCAGGGTATGCTATATGATGTGATATGGCCAAAAGGATGTGATGAATGATATGTGATGTATGAGATTGATCATGTTCTTGTAATATGAATCACGACTTGCATGTCGATGAGTATGACAACCGGCAGGAGCGATAGGAGTTGTCTTAATTTATTGTCTGACCTGCGTGTCAATGAAAACACCATGTAATTACTTTACTTTATCACTGACTATTAGCCATAGTAGTAGAAGTAATAGTTGGCGAGACAACTTCATGAAGACACGATGATGGAGATCATGGTATCATGCTGGTGACGATGGTGATCATGCCGCGCCTCGAAGATGGAGGTCAAAGGCGCAAGATGATATTGTCCATATCATGTCACTTTATGATTTGCATGTGATGTTTGTCATGTTTACATCTTATTTTCTTAGAACGATGGTAGCATAAATAAGATGATCCCTCACTAAAATTTCAAGAAAAGTGTTCCTCCTAACTGTGCACCGTTGTGAAGGTTCGTTGTTTCGAAGCACCACATGATGATCGGGTGTGATAGATTATAACGTTCGCATACAACGGCTGTAAGCCAGATTTACACATGCAAAACACTTAGGTTGACTTGACGAGCCTAGCATGTACAGACATGGCCTCGGAACACGAGAGACCGAAAGGTCGAACATGAGTCGTATAGTAGATACGATCAACATGGAGATGTTCACCGTTGATGACTAGTCCGTCTCACATGATGATCGGACACGGCCTAGTCGATTTAGATCATGTATCACTTAGATGACTAGAGGGATGTCTATCTGAGTGGGAGTTCATTAAATAATTTTATTAAATGAACTTAATTATGATGAACTTAGTCTAAAATGTCTTTACAATATGTCTTGTAGATCAAATGGCCCACGCTAATGTTGCCCTCAACTTCAACGCGTTCCTAAAGAAAACCAAGCTGAAAGATGATGGTAGCAACTATACAGATTGGGTCTGTAACTTGAGGATCATCCTCATAGCTGCCAAGAACGCATATGTCCTTGAAGCACCGCTAGGTGACGCACCCATTTTCCCAACAACTCAAGACGTTATGAACGCCTGGCAGTTGCGTAGTGATGATTACTCCCTGGTTCAGTGCGGCATGCTTTACAACTTAGAACCGGGGCTCCAAAAGCATTTCGAGCAGCACAGAGCATATGAGATGTTCCAAGAGATAAAAATGGTTTTTCAAGCTCATGCCCGGGTCGAGAGATATGAAGTCTCCGACAAGTTCTACAGTTGTAAGATGGAGGAAAACATTTTTGTTAGCGAGCATATACTCAAAATGTTTGGGTTGCACAATCGCTTGTCTCAGCTGGGAGTTAATCTTCCAGATGACTCGGTCATTGACAGGATCCTCCAGTCGCTTCCACCTAGCTACAAAAGCTTTGTGATGAACTACAATATGCAAGGGATGGAGAAGTCCATTCCTAAGATATATTCAATGCTGAAATCAGCGGAGGTGGGAATCAAAAAGGAACATCAAGTGTTGATGGTGAATAAAATCACTAGTTTCAAGAAAGGCAAGGGTAAGAAGAACTTCAAGAAGGACGGCAAGGGAGTTGCCGCGCCCGGTAAATCAGTTGCCGGGAAGAAGCCAAAGAATGGACCCAAGCCTGCGACTTAGTACTTTTATTTTAAGGGAAATGGTCACCGGAAGCGGAACTGGCCCAAGTACTTAGCGGATAAGAAGGCCGGCAACGCCAAAGGTATATGTGATATACATGTTATTGATGTGTACCTTACCAGCGCTGGTAGTAGCTCCTGGGTATTTGATACCGGTGTGGTTGCTCATATTTGTAACTCAAAACAGGAGCTGTGGAATAAGCGGAGACTGGCGAAGGACGAGGTGACATTGTGCGTCGGGAATGGTTCCAAGGTCGATGTGATCGCTGTCGGCACGCTACCACTACATCTACCTACGGGATTAGTTTTAAACCTCAATAATTTTTATTTAGTGCCAGCTTTGAGCATGAACATTGTATTTGGATCTCGTTTAATGCGAGACGGCTACTCATTTAAATCCGAGAATAATGGTTGTTCCATTTATATGAGAGGTATGTTTTATGGTCATGCCCCGCTGGTCAATGGTTTATTTTTGTTTAATCTCAAATGTGATGTTACACATATTCATAGTGTGAATGCCAAAAGATATAAGGTTGATAATGATAGTCCCACATACTTGTGGCACTGCCGCCTTGGTCACATTGGTGTCAAACGCATGAAGAAACTCCATGCAGATGGACTTTAGGAGTCTCTTGATTATGAATCATTTGACACGTGCGAACCATGCCTCATGGGCAAAATGACCAAGACTCCATTCTCCGGAACAATGGAGCGAGCAACCAACTTATTGGAAATCATACATACTGATGTGTGCGGTCCAATGAGCGTTGAGGCTCGCGTTGGCTATCATTATGTTCTCACCCTCACTGATGACTTAAGTAGATATGGGTATGTCTAATTAATGAAACACAAGTCCGAGACCTTTGAAAAGTTCGAGGAATTTCAGAGTGAGGTAGAGAATCAATGTGACAAGGAAAATAAAGTTCTTGCGATCAGATCGTGGAGGAGAATACTTGAGTCAAGAGTTTGGCACACACTTAAGGAAATGTGGAATTGTTTCACAACTCACGCCGCATGGAACACCTCAGCAAAATGGTGTGTCCGAACATCGTAATCACACTCTATTGGATATGGTGCGATCTATGATGTATCTTACCGATCTACCGCTATCATTTTGGGGTTATGCTTTAGAGACTGTCGCATTCACTTTAAATAGGGCTCCATCGAAATCCGTTGAGACGACACCGTATGAATTATGGTTTGGAAAGAAACCTAAGCCATCATTTCTGAAAGTTTGGGGATGCGATGCTTATGTCAAGAAACTTCAACCTGAAAAGCTCGAACCCAAGTCAAAAAATGCGTCTTCATAGGATACCCTAAGGAAACTATCGGGTATACCTTCTACCTCGGATCCAAAGGCAAGATCTTTGTTGCCAAGAATGGATCCTTTCTAGAGAAAGAGTTTCTCTCGAAAGAAGTAAGTGGGAGGAAAGTATAACTTGATGAGGTACTGCCTCTTGAACCGGAGAGTAGCGCAGCTCAGGAAGATGTTTCTGTGGTACCTGCACCGACTAGAGAGGAAGTTAATGATGCTGATCATGAAACTTCGGATCAAGCTACTGAACTTTGTAGGTCCACGAGGACACGTTGCGCACCAGAGTGGTACGACAACCCCATCCTGGAAATCATGTTGTTAGACAACGGTGAACCTTCGAACTATGAAGAAGCGATGGCGGGCCCGGACTCCAACAAATGGCTTGAAGCCATGAAATCCGAGATAGGATCCATGTATGAAAACGAAGTATGGAATTTGGCAGACTTGCCCGGTAATCGGCAAGCCATAGAGAATAAATGGGTCCTTAAGAAGAAGACTGACGCGGATGGTAATGTGACCATCTATAAGGCTCGGCTTGTCGCTAAGGGTTATCGACAAGTTCAAGGGGCTGACTACGATAAGACCTTCTCACCCGTAGCGAAGCTCAAGTCCGTCCGAATCATGTTAGCAATTGCCGCATTCTATGATTATGAGATATGGCAAATGGACGTCAAAACGGCATTCCTTAATGGTTTCCTTAAGGAAGAATTGTATATGATGCAGCCGGAAGGTTTTGTCGATCCTAAGAATGCTGACAAGGTATGCAAGCTCCAGCGCTCAATCTATGGGCTGGTGCAAGCATCTCAGAGTTGGAACATTCGCTTTGATGGGATGATCAAAGCGTTTGGGTTTATGCAGACTTATGGAGAAGCCTGTGTTTACAAGAAAGTGAGTGGGAGCTCTATAGCATTTCTCATATTATATGTGGATGACATAATATTGATGGGAAATGATATAGAACTTTTCGAAAGCATAAAGGCCTACTTGAATAAGTGTTTTCCAATGAAGGACCTTAGAGAAGTTGCTTACATATTAGGCATCAAGATCTATAGAGATAGATCGAGACACCTCATTGGTCTTTTGCAAAGCACGTACCTTGACAAGATATTGAAGAAGTTCAATATGGATCGGTCCAAGAAGGGGTTTTGCCTGTATTGCAAGGTGTGAAATTGAGCACGGCTCAATGCCTGACCTCAGCAGAAGATAGAGAAAAGATGAGTGTCATCCCCTATGCCTCAGCCATAGGGTCTATTATGTATGCCATGCTGTGTACCAGACCTAATGTGAACCTTGTCGTAAGTTTGACAGGGAGGTACCAAAGTAATCCCAGTATGGAACACTAGACAGTGGTCAAGAATATCCTAAAGTACCTGAAAAGGACTAAGGATATGTTTCTCGTTTATGGAGGTGATGAAGAGCTCGTCGTAAAGGGTTACGTCGATGCTAGCTTCGACACAGATCTGGATGACTCCAAGTCACAAACCGGATACGTGTACATTTTGAATGGTGGGGCAGTCAGCTGGTGTAGTTGCAAGCAAAGCATCGTGGCAGGATCTACATGTGAAGCGGAGTACATAGCAGCCTTGGAGGCAGCACAGGAAGCATTCTGGATGAAGGAGTTCATCACCGACCTAGGAGTTATTCACAATGCGTCGGGCCCGGTGACTCTCTTCTGTGACAACACTGGAGCTATTACCCTTGCCAAGGAGCCCAGGTTTCACAAGAAGACCAGGCATATCAAGCGTTGCTTCAACTCCATCCATGAATATATTCAGGATGGAGACATAGATATTTGTAAAGTGCATATGGATCTGAATGTCGTAGATCCGTTGACTAAACCTCTTTCACGAGCAAAACATGATCAACACCAGAACTCTATGGGTGTTCGATTCATCACAATGTAACTAGATTATTGACTCTAGTGCAAGTGGGAGATTGTTGGAAATATGCCCTAGAGGCAATAATAAAGTGGTTATTATTATATTTCCGTGTTCATGATAATTGTCTATTGTTCATGCTATAATTGTATTAACCGGAAACCGTAATACATGTGTTAATACATATATCCTAATATGTCCCTAGTAAGCCTCTAGTTGACCAGCTCGTTGATCAATAGATGGTCATGGTTTCCTGACCATGGACATTGGATGCAATGATGTGATCGACAAGACCCAATCCTAAGCGTAGCACAAGATCGTGTAGTTCGTCTGCTAAAGCTTTTCTAATGTCAAGTATCATTTCCTTAGACCATGAGATTGTGCAACTCCCGGACACCGTAGGAATGCTTTGGGTGTACCAAATGTGACAATGTAACTGGGTGGCTATAAAGGTGCACTACAAGTATCTCCGAAAGTATCTGTTGGGTTGGCATGAATCGAGACTGGGATTTGTCACTCCGTATGATGGAGAGGTATCTTTGGGCCCACTCGCTAAAGCATCATCATAACAAGATCAATGTTACCAAGGAGTTAGCCACGGGATCATGAATTACGGAACGAGTAAAGAGACTTGCCGGTAATGAGATTGAACGAGGTATAGACATACCGACGATCGAATCTCGGGCAAGTAACATACCGATGGACAAAGGGAATTGTATACGGGATTGATTGAATCCCCGACATCGTGGTTCATCCGATGAGATCATCGTGGAACATGTGGGAGCCAACATGGGTATCCAGATCCCGCTATTGGTTATTGGCCGGAGAGACGTCTCAGTCATGGCTGCATGGTTCCCGAACCCGTAGGGTCTACACACTTAAGGTTCGGTGACACTAGAGTTGTTATGGGAAATAGTATGTGGTTACCGAAGGTTGTTTGGAGTCCCGAATGCGATCCCGGACGTCATGAGGAGTTCCGGAAAAGTCCGGAGGTGAATAATTACATATGGAAAGTCTTGTTTCAGTCGCCGAAATGATTTCGGGGGTTATCGATATTGTACCGGGAGCACCGGAAGGTGTCCGGGGGTCCACCGGGTTGGTCCACCTGCCCCGATGGGCCTAGTGGGCTGAACAAGGGAGGGAACCAACCCCTGGTGGGCTGGTGTGCCCCCCCCCAAGGGGCCCTAGGCGCCTAGGGTTAGAAACCCTAGGGGGTGGGGGCGCCTCCCACCTAACTTGGGGGGCAAGTCCCCCCTTGCCCCCCCCCATTGTAGATGGGATCTGAGGGGGCCGGCCCCCTCTCCCCTTCCCCTATAAATAGTGGGGGGTTGGGAGGGCTGCCATACCCTTCCCCTGGTGCAGCCCCTCCCCCTCTCCAACACCTCCTCCTCCTCCATAGTGCTTGGCGAAGCCCTGCCGGAGAACCACAAGCTCCATCACCACCACGCTGTTGTGCTGTCGAAGTTCTCCCTCAACTTCTCCTTTCCTCTTGCTGGATCAAGAAGGAGGAGACATCCCCGGGATGTATGTGTGTTGAACGCGGAGGCGCCGTCCGTTCGGCGCTAGATCATATCTTCCGCGATTTGAATCGCCGCGAGTACGACTCCATCATCTGTGTTCCTTGTAACGCTTCCGCTTAGCGATCTTAAAGGGTATGAAGATGCACTCCCTCTTTCTCGTTGCTAGCATCTCGTAGATTGATCTTGGTGACACGTAGGGAAAAAAATTCAATTATTGCTACGTTCCCCAACAAAGGCAGGCCGGCTTGGAAGTGGAAGCAGTGGAGTGGCCGGTCCACAGCTTCCACATTAAGAAGGACGGCGACCCCACGCCCATGTTAATGACAGTTGGGACCCGCCATGCGTGCGCATTCAATTTGGGCGATGGAGGTAGGTGGACGGCCGCCACGCGTCCCATGGCGGGTGAGGTGCCCGTCCGGTCGGCATCCGTCTGGACGCAAACTGGACGCAAGTTTGCGACAGAAATGAGTGGACTGGACACAAAACGGACAAAATTTGAGGATGCGGTCGTGCGTTGGGCCGTGTCATCTGTCCGTTTTGGCCCATGTGAACGCGGACGGACATGATGGGGTCGCATGTTGAAGTTGGGCTAAGAAGAGGACCACGCTTGCTTGGTGGCGCCCTATCATGGCCGTATGTTGCTGCAATATTCGAATAGACAAAACAATAGGTAAAGGACATGATAATGGAGGTACTTTTGTGAAACGAGGGCAAAATGCAAAAACGGCCACCTTTTGTTTTTTCAGATGAAAATCTTTGAATGCAACGCTATTTCTTTTACAGAATGCATTGATCACCTGCTTAACCCAGATTATGATAGCTTGGGCCTGCCTGTCAGGCTGATGTGGCAAAAAATACCACTCCGGCACATTAACTTGGTCTTCCTCATAATCTAGGTCAAGTGATCTATCAATGCAGTCAGTAAAAAATAGTGTTGCGTTTGGTGGGTTTTGTAAAAAATGGCAGTTTTTTGTTAATGACGACACAATTGTGACATCAATCAGGAAGTACAATTCCCGGGTCCGTCCCTTAGGGTGGCGGTTAGCGAAAGTCACGGGGTGGTGATCGGTAGGCGATTTCGGCTTCGCTAGGGTTTATCCCAGCAATGATTGGATCCGGAGGGCTGCAGATCTGCGTCTGCCTCCTCGTGTTGTCGTGCAAATCCATACCTACCATCCACCACAAGCCTTCCGTGAGCTAGGGATCACGATCGTAAAACACTGGTAGGTTTCCCTAGGGTTCAGTGCAGGAGGGAAGGAGAGAAGAGGCTATGGAGGATGTAGAGGGGCTCATGAGGGGGCTGAAGTTGTCGACAGCGGAGAAGAAAGGGGTGAAGATTGGGGAAGCGGGGAAGGGGAAGGAGGTTGACTGGGTGGCGGATGATCCTCAAGCGGTGGGGAAGTTATTCTCGGAGAAACTCACCCACACAGGAGTTGTGGGACAAACCCTGGGAAGAATATGGTGTCCGATCAAGGGGCAGGACTGCAAGGAATTGAGAACAAATGTCTTCCTCTTTACGTTCAAGCAGGCATCGGGATGGAGGAGAGCTCTTGAGGAGGGGCCGTGGTGGTTTGACAAAGAACTGCTTGTGATGGAGAATTTTGATCCGGAAAAGACGATAGATGAATATGAGTTTAACCTAATACCCATGTGGTTTAGGGTTTTTGGGCTACCACTTGGATACATGAACAGAGCAACCGGAGAGAAGATTGGGGCAGACTTCAACGAACTCATTGAGGTGGATGTAGGTCGGGATGGAAAGGCCGTGGAGAAATTTCTCCGGGTGAAGGTAAAGCTGGACATCACAGAACCGTTAATGAGAGGTTTTATCTTGTAGAGGGAGAAGAAGAGGAGATAAAACGGGGTGGAGATGGTGGAGGAGGAGGAGGCAGCCAAACAGAAGAAGAAGAAGAAGAAGAAGAAGAAGAAGAAGAAGAAGAAGAAGAAGAAGAAGAAGAAGAAGAAGAAGAAGAAGAAGAAGAAGAAGGAATTGCTATGGTGCCGATTTGAGTACGAACACCTGCCAGACTTTTGCTACACATGTGGTATCATCAGGCATGGCGAGAAAGAATGTAATATGAAGCCAATACCGGGGGAAGCACCACAATATGGGGCCTGGATGCGAGCTGAGGAAGGAAGTAGAAGGGTTGAGGATGGAGGAAGATCTCTGTGGTAGGTCAGCAGGAGTAGCAGTGGCATGTAATCGAAAAGCACGGGGATAGGAAGTGGAAGTAATCAAGGGGGAGAGCGAAGACAGTACAACTTAGGGAGGGGCATTGGTAGCGCGGGGAGTGATGCACCAAGTTGGAGAAAGAGTCAAACTTCATCCAAGAACACTGATGACGGTGTGGTAGGAGAGGATATGGAGGTTAATAGCCTAGTTAAAATCAATGAGAACGGTGAGAGGGTTGACTTGGTGAAGAACCACACAATGAAGCAACTTACGTTTGGACAAGACAATGGCGCTCAAGGAGCATCGGGCAAGGAGGGCAGTGAGCCTGAAAGGGAACAGGTGCATGCAGTTGACGGGAAACGGTCAGTAGAGGAGAGTAAGGGGGACGCTGGAAGAGGCAGTGCAAAAGCAAGTGGGAGGAGCTGCTGAGAAGGAAGTGAAGGGCAATGGAGGCAAAACGTTCAGGCGCAAAGCACGCATAAACGGGACTGAGAAGCAAGAGAAGCTGGGAGTCGAACTGGGTAAAAGAGGAGGAGTGGATATGGAGATTAACGCCACGGCTATTGTTAAAAGGGCTAAACAGGATGAGAGTGGAGTGCCAGAGGGGGAGTGGATGTTGACGGAGGAAGACCAGCAGGAGGGAGTTACAACCACCAATATATCGGCCAGGCTGTCAGAGCAGCCCCGCCGGGCCCAATGAAAATTGTAAGTTGGAACTGTCGGGGACTCGGGAACGGCCCGGCGGTTCGTTCTCTTCTCAACCTGGGAAGAGTGGAGGAGCCCGACATTCTGTTTTTGTGCGAGACTAGGTTGGAGGAGGAGTTGGATCGTTTTAGATGGCTTCTAGGGCTCACCCAAATGTGCTCATGGAAGGGGAGGGGAGGAGTCGAGGGGTGGCAATGTTTTGGAGGAAGGAGGTGGATGTTACGTTGAGATCGCTCGGGAGAAGGCACATTGACGTTGATGTAAGGAGAGATGATGGATTGGTCTGGAGGCTTACTGGAGTTTACGACGAGTCAGAGATGGACAGGAAGAAAGAGACATGGCGAATGATGCGCCTCCTGAAACAGCAACACCAGGGTGGAAGGCCTTGGCTTTGCCTTGGTGATTTTAATGAGATCTTGACAAGTATGGAGAAAGCGGGAGGGGCAGCCCGGCCACAACACTACATGGATGGCTCCAGGGAAGCGCTACAAGTCTGCGAGCTGGGTGACATTGGCTTCGAGGGGGACATTTGTTGGGGAACGCAGTAATTTCAAAAAATTTCCTACGCACACGCAAGATCATGGTGATGCACAGCAACGAGAGGGGAGAGTGTTGTCTACGTACCAACGCAGACCGACTGCGGAAGCGATCACACAACATAGAGGAAGTAGTCGTACGTCTTCTTCCCGATCCGACCGATCCAAGCACCGTTACTCCGGCACCTCCGAGTTCTTAGCACACGTTCAGCTCGATGACGTTCCTCGGGCTCCGATCCAGCAAAGCGTCGAGGAAGAGTTCCGTCAGCACGACGACGTGATGACGATCTTGATGTGCTACCGACGCAGGGCTTCGCCTAAGCACTACAACGGTACGATCGAGGTGGAATTTGGTGGCAGGGGGCACCGCACACGGCTAAGGAACGATCTCAAGGATCAAGTTGTGTGTCTTGGGGTGCCCCCCTGCCCCCGTATATAAAGGTTGGAGGAGGGGAGCCGGCCGGCCAAGGGAGAGGAGGCGCAGGGGAGTCCTACTCCCACCGGGAGTAGGACTCCTCCCCCCAATCCTAATCCTATTAGGACTCCCGGGGGGAAAAGGAGAGAGAAGGGGGGCCGGCCCCTATCCTAGTCCTACTAGGACTTTGGGAAGGGGGGCGCCAGCCAGCTTGTGGGCTTTCCCTTTTTTCTCCTTTTCCACTAAGGCCCAATAGGCCCATTAGTCTCCCGGGGGGTTCCGGTAACCCTCCCGGTATTCCGGTAAAATCCCGATTTCACCCGGAACACTTCCGATGTCCAAACATAGGCTTCCAATATATCAATCTTTACGTCTCGACCATTTCGAGACTCCTCGTCATGTCCGTGATCTCATCCGGGACTCCGAACAACCTTCGGTACATCAAAATGCATAAACTCATAATAACTTTCATCGTAACGTTAAGCGTGCGGACCCTACGGTTCGAGAACAATGTAGACATGACCGAGACACGTCTCCGGTCAATAACCAACAGCGGGACCTGGATGCCCATATTGGCTCCTACATATTCTACGAAGATCTTTATCGGTCAGACCGCATAACAACATACGTTGTTCCCTTTGTCATCGGTATGTTACTTGCCCGAGCTTCGATCGTCGATATCCAATACCTAGTTCAATCTCGTTACCGGCAAGTCTCTTTACTCGTTCCGTAATACATCATCTCACAACTAACATATTAGTTGCAGTGCTTGCAAGGCTTATGTGATGTGCATTACCGAGAGGGCCCAGAGATACCTCTCCGACAATCGGAGTGACAAACCCTAATCTCAAAATACGCCAACCCAACATCTACCATTGGAGACACCTGTAGTACTCCTTTATAATCACCCAGTTACGTTGTGACGTTTGGTAGTACCCAAAGTGTTCCTCCGGTAAACGGGAGTTGCATAATCTCATAGTTATAGGAACATGTATAAGTCATGAAGAAAACAATAGCAACATACTAAATGATCGGGTGCTATGCTAATGGAATGGGTCATGTCAATCAGATCATTCTACTAATGATGTGACCTCGTTAATCAAATAACAACTCCTTGTTCATGGTTAGGAAACATAACCATCTTTGATTAACGAGCTAGTCAAGTAGAGGCATACTAGTGACACTCTGTTGGTCTATGTATTCACACATGTATTATGTTTCCGGTTAATACAATTCTAGCATGAATAATAAACATTTATCATGATATAAGGAAATAAATAATAACTTTATTATTGCCTCTAGGGCATATTTCCTTCAACATTTTCACTTGGAGGAACCACAGTAAGGAACTCCGAACATATATTTGCGAGAGGTTGGACGGGCCACATTGAATGAGGAATGGTGTGAGCAGTTCCCGGCTTACACAGTGGTTAATGGCCCTCCCAGACATCCAGACCATCGGCAATTATTGTTGATACGGAAGGCCCTGATAAGGAATGGAGGAGAGGGGATGGAAGTTTTCGGTTTGAGGCGCGTTGGCTGCAGGAGGAAGGGTGTGAGGAGGTTGTACGTGCAGCCTGGGAGAGGAGCAGGGAGATGGGGGATAGTACAGTGGCTGTTGCGCTTCAAAAGGTGGCAGGAGATATCTCCACATGGAGCAAAGATGTGGTCGGGGAGTTGGAAGGCGGGTTAAAAAGTGCGAAAAAGGAGCTAGAAGTTTGCATGAGGACAGCAGTGACGGAGCATAAAATTAAGGAAGAAGCAAGGCTCGGTGTCTAGTCGAGGAGCTGGAGGAGAAGAAGCATACTCAGATGAAACAAAGGGCCCATATGTGGTGGCTGAAGGATGACAATAGGAATATTAAATATCTGGAGTCCATAACCTCGGCGAGGAAGAAAACTAACAGGATAAAGGAGTTGAGGAAGGAGGACCGGTCGGTGGTGGAGGCAGGAGAGGAGCTGACTAACTATGTGTGTTCGTTTTTTCAGGAACTGTTCTCAGCTTCATCTAATCCTCAGCGGTTGCTGGAACTACTTGAAAAAGTGCAGCCACGGGTTACTGAGGCCATGAACGATGTATTATTGGCTGATTTCACTCGAGAGGGGGTTAAAGCGGCACTAGATCACATTGGAGACTTGAGGGCCCCGGGGCCGGATGGCATGCCATCGGTTGTGTTCAAAAGACACTGGCATTTCATGGGGGATCAGATTGTGGAGAATGTGTTGCGAGTGCTTAATGGAGGAGATATGCCCGAGGGGTGGAACGATACCCATGTGGTCCTCATCCCCAAGGTAAAGAACCCACAGAGAATAAAGGATCTCCGGCCGATCAGTCTATGCAATGTACTCTACAAGCTAGTCTCTAAAGTGATAGCCAATAGGCCGAAAATGATCCTTCCATCGCTTATTTCTGACAACCAAAGTGCATTTGTTCTGGGAAGATTGATAACGGATAATGTGTTGATCGCATACGAGCTCTCTCACTATGTCATGAATAAGAGGACTGGGAAGGATGGGTACACGGCGGTGAAGGCTGACATGAGCAAAGCATACGACCGGGTAGAATGGTGCTTCCTCGAGGCGATGATGTGCAGGATGGGCTTTAGGAGACAGTGGGTAGACCTAATCATGAAGTGTGTCAGGACGGTCCGGTACCAGGTTAAAGTTAACGGGGAATTGACGCATCAATTCTGCCCATCGAGAGGACTGCGCCAGGGGGATCCGGCATCACCTTACCTGTTTGTGATATGTGCTGAGGGTCTGTCAGCCCTACTCAACGATGCGGAACAGAGAGGGAGGATAAGTGGGATCAAGGTATGCCCGAGAGCACCATGCGTATCCCATCTGTTTTTTGCGGATGACTCTATGTTATTGATGAAAGGAAGCAACAGGAAGCAGAGGCACTACGTGACATACTCAGGTTGTATGAAGAATGTTCGGGCCAGTGTATCAATCTAGAGAAGTCAGCACTCATGTTTAGTCCCAATACGGAGGACGGAGTTAAGGAAAGCATCAAGAACACACTCAACATAAGAAGTGAAAACTGGAATGAGAAGTACCTTGGCCTCCCGGTACATGTCGGCCGCTCTAGGAGGAAAACCTTTGCATATATAAAAAAGAACATGTGCGGGAGGGTTTATGGACGGCAGGAAAGGCTATTGGCAAAGGAGAGCAAGGAGGTGCTTGTAAAAGGGGTAGCACAGGCGATTCCCACGTACGCAATGTCTTGTTTTGACCTAACAAAAACCTTCTGCTCGGAGCTGAATACATTGTTGGGCAAGTTCTGGTGGAGTCAACAGGACAAACAAAATCCGATGCATTGGTTAAGTTGGGACAAGCTTACACAGCCCAAAGCTATGGGCGGTTTAGGGTTCCGGGAGATGCACAGCTTCAATATAGCTATGCTATCGAGGCAGGGATGGAGATTGATCCAACACCGTGAAAGCTAGTGTGCTAGAATTCTAAAACCCTGGTACTTCTCGAATAGTATTGCGCTTGAAGCAGTAGCTCATGATGGTATCTCATATGCTTGGCGTAGCATCTTACACGGGCTTGATCTGGTGAAGCAATGTTATATATGGCGAATTGGGGATGGAGTTTCAATGAATATTTGGAGCGATCCGTGGCTGCCAAGGGCCTGGTCGAGGCGAGTCATTACACCAAGGGGGGCGAGCTTGCTGACTAAGGTCGATGAACTTATAAGCCCGGTCACTTGACGATGGGATGAAGAACTAGTGCGGGACACTTTCTGTGAAGTAGATGCCCGACAGATTCTGCAAATTCCGCTAAGGTAGGGCGTGGACGATTTATTGCTTGGCATTTTGAAAGTAGAGGTAACCACTTGGTAAAGAGCGCCTATAAGCTGCATGTTGAACTCCACAGCAAGAGTAGAATGGGGCACCGGGAGCGAGCTCAGCACGTGGTGGCAATCTAGATGCATTGACCGATCATCTTGGAAAATGATATGGAAAGTGTCGTGTCCTCAGAAGCTTCAGATGTTTGTCTGGAGAATGCGCCATGAATCACTAGTTGTATGTGCAAACTTGATGAGGAGGGGTCTCAAGCTAGATCAATCAAAATGTTATTTCTGTGGTAGAGCTGAGGAAGATGGAGCACACTTGTTCATAAAATGTAAGCATGTCAAGAAAGCTTGGAGGGAGCTGGGATTGGAGGAGGAAGGAAGTATGTTGGAAGCATTCACCAGTGTGCATGACATGCTGGATGCCCTGTGGGATTTCTCTGAAAATAAACGAGTGCTTATCATCACACTCTGGTGGCGAAGAAGACCCCACCTCCCATGGCGACTCCCACCTCCCATCCACGTCCCACCTCCTTTCCCTCTAGATCTTCCATGGTGAGTAGTGATCCACTTGTGATCCAATGGCTAGTCTCATCCATTGGGATTTTGCCCCAGGACTTAAGGTGGAGCAGAAGGTACGTGACAAGTTTAGATCTACGGTGCATTTTGAAAGTACGTGACAAGGAATTCTTCTTGGTTATCTCTTTCTCTTCGGCCTCCTTCCCTCTCTCTGTAGAGGCTGTTGGAGTGGTTTTACAATGTTGTATTGGAGGTTTGGCCAAAGGTTTCAATGTCAAACAATTGGGTGATCGATCCTTTAGGTTCTCTGTGGCTTCTAATCGTGTTGGACATTTCATCTATGGTTTGAAGGATCGTGTCTGGCCAAATTTTGTGTGTCATTTCCGTTTGTTCAAAGCAACAGTGGATTATGCTTGGAATGGATCTGAGTGGCATCTTGATGAGGTGATTCCGGAGGTTTCTGCCCGATCGCCTATGGCTATCAGAAGTCCTTTAGGCTTTTTACGTAAAAATGCGCAAGGAGATACTTCATCTAGAACGGAATTGGCCAAATTCAATCTTGTGCCTCTGGATTTCAGCAGGGCGTCTATATGTGATCAGGATTTGGATACCCATATTTGCGGCGATCTCAATCTTCTAATGAAGCACTCATTCCGGGAGGCTCCTCGGATAAGCTGGTTTTTGGGAAACTCCATGTATGTATCAATCGGGACAACCTTCAAATTATTGGTAAACATTTCTCTGGACGCCATTCTATGACTTTATCTTGGGATCTAACCGCAACTGCAAAGCTTGAGGAAATTCTTTATTTAAGGCAAGCTGGTTATTCCAATGATACTATTCAATCGGTATTTGACATCTCTTCTCTACCTACTAAGGAATTTATATTCAACAAGCTTCATATTTGTTTGATATGTGGGAAACATGGTCATTTAGCCAAGCATTGTGAAGATGTGAATTTGCCCAATAAGCAGCCCCCTAAAGAAAATGTTGAGACATCACACATGCGAAATTTAGCTTGGTGCACAAAATGCAGGACCATGGGTCATGTTTCTTACACGTGCTCTATTGATAATCGATGTTGCAAAATTTGTGGTGTGAGAGGGCACGTCCATTGGAATTGCTTGTCACGTGCAAGTTCGTTCAAACATGTTGCTTGGAGAAGGAAAGACCGGATTGTGGGGAAGTACAGTAGCTCTCCGATATTTGTTAAGGAAAAAATATTTGGCGCAAAAAATCTGGGAATCCGGCCCAACAAAAAAGGTATAAGAGGCAAATTTGGGTTGTCAAGCGAAAGGGGAGGGAGAGGGCAGATTCTTCGGTTAGTCTTACCGAAAATACCCCGGACGTTTCGCCTCCTTACCAACCTATCAACAACTTCCAGACTCCCGAGGCCACGGTTTCTGCTCTGTTTCGCCCGTCACCTTGCGCCCCTGTGTCCTCCTCCTCCCCTCTCCTCGAACTCTCCTCCACCAGAAACCTTGAATCTCCTATGGCGAACCTGCTAGTGCTGCCCTACCAGTTTGTGCCGAGGGAGATGGACATCCAGCATGGTCCGGAAGGAAGACTGCAGCGCAACATGGTCATTGTGGACGATCCGCCGCTGGATCACTCGCAGCATGCGCTTGTGATGGTGGTGCTGCCTCCTGGAGATCTGCAACGAGAAGCTGTTCTTGCTGAGGTTCGTCGAGTTCTTCGAGATGATCATGGCGCGTCTACTGTTGAGGGTGAGATCTATCCTTTCTGCATGGGTTTAATCCGTTTCAATGACAGTCTTGTTAGAGATACGATGATTAGTAGAGGGGAGCAGCCTCTAGATGAGCATTCAAACTTTTATCTGTTGCGCCACGATGAGGGGCCAAATATGCGTAGACCTGTCATTGAAAGAGATGTGTGGGTCATGTTGCTTGGCTTTCCCCTGAACTATCAAACAGAGCACTACATCATTAAGGCAGTGTCATGTTTTTGGAGGTGTATGTATTGGCACAGACCTGGACACCATAAGTCGCGCGTGTTAGTTCGTGTTCTGATTAATGAGCTTGCTCAAGTGCCTTTCAGCCTTGTGGTTAAGAGATTTACGGACATCAGTGGGCTAGGCACATCTTGGACGGTCCCTGTGTATGTGCTCAATGGCAGGAATCCTAGCCAGGGGCTTGTGGGGAATGAGGAAGCACCGCCGCCTTTGGGTGCTTCACCCCATCCTGAACATCTCCCGTTTTTAACTGCTATGCAACAGCAGCAGCATGATGCACAAGTCTGGCAGCTCCAGAATGCGGCCAATGCATGGGAGGCTGCTCCGCAACCCCCTCCGCCGCAACAGGGCTGGGGTGAATGGCTAGTGCTTCCTCCAGTTCCACCTGTGTATCAAGGATTTAGCTACAGAAGCTACATTGGTTATGAGGGGCCCTCTATGATGGATGGGATTCAAACTGCTGATTCTGGTTTTGACGATGGGTTGCGCCTTTGGAATGAACATGTTGCAATGATTGAAGATGTGGCAGACCATTTTGTTCAAGGTAGCCCTACTGGGGCTCTTTCTTTTCAGCAGGTGAATGCTCATCAAGTGGTTGTAGAAGTTCCTGGTGAAGAGGAGAACTGGCTTTCTTTCATGATCTGCTTTTACAGTACTGTGTTCACCCCTCGACTTTGCTGGGTCCCTGAGGAAGAAAATGAGACTAAGGTTTGGTTTAAATTTTCTGAGGGTTTACAGAATACTCTGGTGGATCATGTGGGTACGGCATGCTTCTCTTACTTCCCATTTTCACCTTTTGCGCCGGGCACAAATGTTATATGTTTTCCTCAAGAGGCTTGGTCGATCTGCTGTGACTTTGTTGCTGATCAAATGCATAGAGCTTGTCAACTGATTGGTGCTGATCCCATGGGTGTGGAAGAAAAATGTGAAGAGTTTAGCTACCCTCTCGTTGAGTCACAAACTGAGATGATGGATATGGATGGGACCACGAACAAGAGAAAGCGCAGAATGACTACACCTCTCGACATTTCTGAAGTCAGACGCAGTGTACGCGCTACTAGATACCAAGGCTTTAAGCCGCCCTCTCTGGCAGACAATAAACGCAAACCCTCACACGTCAAACCGAGGAGGAATCCGGATATGTTGGAGATGCAGCATGGCAAGAACACTGATGAAACTTCAACCTCTACTCAGGTCCCTCCCCCCACTACCATTGAAACTCTGCAATATTTGGGGACAACTCAATGTGCCATTCCACAGGCAGAGCTCACCAAGGAGAAGCTTCTGGAGCCTCTCAAACGATTGGAGAAGGACGAGGCCTAAGCCTTTTTATTTCACTGTCTGTTCTCCTAAGTTGTGCAATTTCTTAGAAGTCTCCTGAACTTATTTATTTTCTTTCCCTAGCATGTGCAAAACCTAAATGGCTCCTGTTATGTGGAATATTTTGTGCTGGAATATCCGTGGTCTAAATGCTAGTTCCAAATGCAATGCACTTCGTAATAAGATTGATGAATCCAACTGCTCGATTGTATGCCTACAGAAAACTAAGAAGCCAGACTTTGATCATTCTTTTATTAGGAAGTGCTACCCGAGACGTTTTGATAAGTTTGAGTTTATTCCGTCTGATGGCGCCTCAGGTGGCTTAGTTATTATATGGTGTAGCAGCCAATTTTTGGGCCAAATAATTCATAAATTTTCATTTGCAATAACTATCAAAATGACCTCGGTTCAAACAAATGAAAGTTGGTTCCTCTCTAACATCTATGGGCCGTGCGATGGACCTGAGAGGGTTCTGTTCACTGATTGGATGGACAGTTTAAATATCGAACCGGAAGATCTCTAGCTTTTCATGGGTGATTTCAACTTCATGCGCTCTCTGGAAAACGGAAACCTGTCAGGTGGAAATGTGGATGATGTGATTAAGTTTAATGAGATTATCAATCATCTTGGTTTGCTGGAAATTCCAATTAAGGGAAGGAGGTACACTTGGAGTAACATGCAAAAAAACTCCTTTACTCGAGCAATTAGACTGGGTTTTTCCCTCTCCTGAATGGATTTTGAAATTCCCCAATACAAATGCAAAACCTCTTGCCCGTCCAATCCAGATCATGTGCCTTGTATTCTATCTGTTGAAACTTCGATCCCAAGATCTAAACTTTTCAGATTTGAGAATTTTTGGCCCTCACACCCTGGTTTCTTGGAGGTGGTGAAATCCTCATGGAATGCTCCCATAAAGGCTTCCTCCAATGCCACAAGAATATCTGCAAAATTAAAGAGGTTGAGGTATGCCTTAAAAAAATGGAGCAAATCGATCTCAAAGCTAAAATTGTTAATTGAAAACTGTAATAGAATTTTGCTCCAAATAGACAACCTTGAGGATCTGAGACAGCTATATATCCCTGAAGCTAATTTTAGAAAAATTCTAAAAGCACATCTTCTACGGTTGCTTAAATATCAAAGTGCGTACTAGAAAAAAAACGCTGCATGTTTCGGTGGGCTGTCCAAGGTGAAGAAAATACTAAATATTTTCAAGCGCGTGCAACAGAAAGACTACGGAGAAATGCCATCACCAATCTGGTATTGCCTGATGGACGCTTGATAGAAAATCATGATGAAAAAGCATCAGCGTTTTACGATTGCTTCAAGAAGAGAATGGGAGTGTCATCTCAGCCTGTCTATGATTTTGAGCTTGCAGACTTAATCCAAAAATGTCAGGGTTTGGAAGAACTTTCAATACCATTTGCGAAACAAGAAATTGACAATGTGATCAAAATCATTCCGACTGATCGTGCACCAGGGCCGGACGGTTTCAATGGGCTATTTCTTAAAGTATGTTGGGATATAATAAAAGAAGATTTTTACACTCTTTGTGAGGACTTCTGGCAAGGGACAATAAATTTGCAATGTTTGAACACGTCATTAATCACACTAATACCGAAGAAGCTATTGCCTGAGTCTGTCAATGATTACAGACCAATCTCCTTGTTAAACTATGTGCTCAAAGTTATAACAAAGATTCTCTCCGAAAGACTTCAACGCTGGATTTTAAAGGTAGTTCACCGCAATCAGTATGGTAAAACTAGGACAATTCAAGATTGCCTTAGTTGGGCCTTCAAATATTTGCACCAATGCAAATAGTCAGGCAAGGAAATTGTAATTCTAAAACTGGATTTCGAGAAGGCGTTTGACACGATGGAACATTCTTTCATTTTGAAAATGTTGGAATGCAAGGGTTTTAATGACAGGTGGTGTATGTGGATTAAGATGTTGCTGCAGTCTGGAACCTCATCAATTCTTATGAATGGTATACCTGGTACAGAATTCCAGTGTAAGCGGGGGGTAAGATAGGGGGACCCAATTTCCCCCCTACTATTTGTGCTAGCGGCGGATTTATTGCAGTCTTTAATTAACAAAGTCTGGATGGATGGTCTGATTTCATTACCAATTAACCAACCTGCTTCGGAAGACTATCCAGTCATACAATATGCCGACGATACACTAATCATTCTTCCAGCAAGTCAACAAGAGCTGCAGACAATTAAAGGCATTCTAGATTCTTATGCCCGGGCAACTGGTCTTAAAATTAATTACGCTAAGTCTCAATTAATGCCAATCAATGTAAATGCTCAAAAAACTCTGGATCTGGCCAATGCTCTTGGATGTCAAGTTGGGGCGATGCCGTTCACCTACCTAGGTTTGCCTCTGGGCACAACAAGACCCACTATTAGAGAGTTAATGCCTTTGGTCGACAGAATTGAGAGAAGGTTGACTGGAACAGCTATTTGGTTATCCTACGAGGAGAGAGTACAACTGATTAATTCCGCGCTTTCATCGCTATTGTCCTTTGCTATGTGTGTTCTCAAACTACCACTCAAGTTGATTGAAATCTTCGACAGATCAAGGAGACACTGTCTATGGAGTGGGTTTTAGCATCCCTATCCACTTCGACAGATCAAGGAGACACTGTCTATGGAGTGGGTTTGTCGCCCAAAGAAAAAAGGGGGTCTTGGAATCTTAAACCTACAAATCCAAAACAATGCTCTACTGCTCAAGTACTTGCATAAATTCATTCATAAGCAGGATGTCCCTTGGGTGGGTAATGTTAGTTTGGAATGCCCACTATGACAATACGCCCCCCCCCCCCCCCACGCGAAGCCACCCTGTGGCTCCTTTTGGTGGCGTGATATTTTCTCTTTGATGGATATTTACCGTGGGATTACCTCATGTATACCGGCCGTGGGGGACACGATTCTTCTTTGGAAAGATGTTTGGATAAACGAAAGACCCCTGATGGACTCCCATGATCATCTTTTTTCTTTTGCTAACGATGAAGACATCTCGTTGGCATAGTACTACAACAACAATGATCACGTGGACAAATTTATGCTTCCTCTGTCAATGGAAGCCAGAACCGAACTGGATAATCTGCAAGAGATCATGGAGGGAATAAACCTGGAAGCTATGGGGACTGATGAGTGGATCCTTTGTTGGGTGATGTTGATTTTAAACCGAAGAAGTTTTACAAGTACATGTTCAGGAATATATTGGCTCCCCAATGCATCACCTCCATTTGGAAGACGAAAAGTATCATGAGACATAAAGTGTTTGCATGGTTGATGTTAAATGACAGGGTCAATACAAGAGATCTGCTGCTGAGAAGACACTTTAATATTGGAGAAGATCATAAATGCCCAATGTGCAACATGGGAGTTGTAGAAACAAATGCACATCTATTTTATGAGTGTTCTTTTGCCGCCAAGTGCTGGGATGTCGTGGGCATTGATTTGGAAAATGATCCAGACATACAACACAGGTATGAGAGAGCTAGAGAGAGGTGGCGAGGACCTTTGTTCAAAGAGATAACTATATTAACCTCCTGGAATATTTGGAAACAACGCAATAGAGAGATTTTTGATGGAGAGGTAGCCACGCATGTTGAGTGGCTGAGGAAGCTCAAGGAAGATTGTGTGATCCTGGGCTATAGGATCAACCCTCAAAGTTTAACTTTTTTGGAAATATTTGCAAACTCTTTGTCTCTGTGACACCTGGTTTACATAGGCTAGTTTCACACCTTCTGAATTGTTGTTAAAGCCATGTAAATCAAGAACTATCTGTAATGTTAACCAATGGTTAACATCTTAAAGTAATAAAGGAAAAAAAACAGTAGGAGGCTCTCCTGCTGTTTTCACTGGTCAAAAAAAATCACACTCTGGTGGCAGTGGTGGAACATCAGGAATAAGATCATGGAAGGAGAGTTGGCGCCAGAGATCACTGAAACTATCCGAAGGGTGAGGTGTAGCGCCATGAAGTATGCGGGCAGATTTGTGCCTAAGAAGAAGGAATTACAAGAGAGGAAATGGCGGCCACCCAATCCAGATGAGCTCAAAATTAACATCGACGGAGCCTTTGTGCCTGGTAGCAACTTTTGTGGGTGGGACGCTGTGGTTCGGGACTCGGAAGGGCAAGTTATTGCGGCCCGTGTAGGACGACAGGAGCAGACTACAGATGCTTTTGGAGCGGAAGTTCAGGCCATGGCTGGGGCGGTCGCCCTTGCAGCTGATATCGGCATTGTCCGGGTTACTTTTGAGACCGACAGCCAGTTGCTGGTAGAGGCGCTCGACGTTCACAAGATTGATTCCTCGCCGTATGCTGTCATACTTGAAGATATCAAGTTACAATTAAAACTCTGGTTTGCAAAACATAGTGTGCGAGCATGCAGAAGGAGTGAGAACACTGTAGCACATAAGTTGGGCTAAATTGGCCGTATGTGTTTACCTGATATATGTATACACTGGGAGAATGATGTACCGCCATTAGTGGCTGCTCGTGTGTTGGGCGATTTGCCCGCACACCATTAATCTATAAAGTTTTGCTTTGCTTTCAAAAAAATTGTGACGTCAATCAGGCACTGTTGTGGACAGGGTGCCGCACATAGATACTACTCCCTCTGTAATTGTGTTATTTTTGTTTATTTTGGATCAACTCTATAGAAAAATGCGCAAATCTACAACACCAATTGCATCGATTTTGATCAACTTCGTAGAAAAATGAGAGTAGCTCAGATGGTTAGGTTCTTTGTGATAGAATCAGTCCACCAAGGTTTAAGTCGTTTCTCGATTTATTTTAGTGAGAGAGACGTTTCCATCGACTATGAAGATACATGTGGTGACTTCGTCGATCTTAAAATGTTGTGCTACCTCGGTCACTAGAAGGTGCTTATAGGGGCTGTGTAGGCATCTGCGTTGTACTGTTTTCAAAAAAGTTCGCAATTTTTTTATACATAGTATGGAAATGTATTTCATAAAGAATCTCACGAGACCACTTCGACGTTTTAGGTGGTAGTATTTTTGTAGACTTGATCAAACTTTAAACAATTTTTACTTGAGACAAACCATTACCCACAATTATTTTGGATAGAGATACCAGTTGTTTACAGAGATTTATAATCTCTGGAAAAAAACGGTTGGAAACATGTGGAACGGCTCAACCCATTTTCCAATTAATTTAGCAATTCACATTTCCTCCTCAACTCGGTCATTTCTCACGCCTATAAAACCTCAGCAACCCAGAGCAAACCCTCCAGTGCAGCAACCCCTCCCAAGTCCCAAAAGCGGAAAAGCCACGATGACCAGGCCTCACACTGGCAGTGAGCCACCACTGGTGATGCATCTGCTGCTCTGTTGCACGTTTCTCCTGGCCTTGGCTGCTCCGGCGACCACCGCAGCCTCCGCCCCCGCCCCAGCGCCGACCCCGGCGAAGCAGACCATGACGTGGGACGTGGAGTACATCATGTGGGCGCCGGACTGCCAGCAGCGGGTGATGATCGGGATCAACGGCAAGTTCCCCGGCCCCAACATCACCGCCCGCGCCGGCGAGACCCTCAGCATCACCGTCAACAACAGGCTGCACACCGAGGGTCTCGTCATCCACTGGCACGGGATGCGGCAGGTGGGCACGCCGTGGGCGGACGGGACGGCGTCCATCTCGCAGTGCGCCGTCAGCCCGGGGGACTCGTTCACCTACGAGTTCGTCGCCGACAAGGTAGGCAACGAACGAACGTCGCAACCGAACAAAACCCCGTACCCGGAATGGCCGGGCACGTGAGGAAGGCCCAAGGAACTGAACTGAACCGAACCAAATTTGTTTTCTGGTGCAGCCGGGGACCTACTTCTACCACGGGCACTTCGGGATGCAGCGGGCGGCGGGGCTGTACGGGTGGCTCGTCGTGGACGCCACGGCGGAGCAGGGCGAGCCGTACCGGCGCGACTACGACGGCGGCGAGCTCCGCATGCTGCTCAGCGACTGGTACCACGACAACGTGTACGCGCAGGCGGCCGGGCTGGAGCAGAAGTACGACCACTTCCAGTGGGTCGGCGAGCCCCAGACGATCCTCATCAACGGGCGAGGGCAGTACGAGTGCATGCTGGGCGCGGTCACGAGGTTCCACCGGGGCATCGACCGGCGCGCCAGGACCTGCGTGCGGGGCAAGGAGGCCAAGCTGTGCGGCGACGAGGAGAGGTGCCTCCGGCGCAGCGAGTGCGGGCCCTACTGCCCGGAGAGCCAGTGCGCCCCCGTGGTGCTCGACGTGGAGCCCGGCAGGACGTACCGGCTCCGGATCGCCAGCACCACCTCCCTCGCCGCCCTCAACGTGCAGGTCCAAGGGGTGAGTAAGGAAGAAGACGCATTTCCTCTCCACTCTTCAGTGGGTGGTAGTAGTAACGTAACGTCGGTTGACACGGCAGTGGTGGTGATTTTGTAGCACGAGCTGACGGTGGTGGAGGCCGACGGCAACCCCGTGGAGCCGTTCACCGTCGCCGACATCGACATCTACTCCGGCGAGAGCTACTCCGTGCTCCTCACCACCAACCACACGCCGACGTTCTACAGGTCGGGGTCCTTCTGGGTCTCCGTCGGCGTGAGAGGACGGCCTCCCAAGACGCTGCCGGCCACCGCCGTCCTAAGGTACACCAACAGCAGGTTCCCGTGGCCGGGCAGCCCGCCGCCGGCGACTCCGGCGTGGTACGATCTGCAGCGCAGCAAGGACTTCGCCCGCAGGATCAAGGCCCGGAGGAACGCCGCCGAGGCGCCGCCGCCGCCGCGGACGGAGCAGGTGAGCCGGAGGATCGTGATGCTCAACACGCAGACCCTGGTAGACGGGCACATCAAGTGGGCCGTCAACAACGTGTCCCTGACGCTCCCGGCCACCCCGTACCTCGGCGCCTACTTCTACGGCGTGCAGGGTAGCGCCTTCGACGCCTCCGGCGAGGCGCCCAACGGGTTCCCCGGCGGCTACGACATCGACCTGCCGCCGGAGAACAACAGCTACGAGGCCACGCTCAGCGACCGGGTGTACGAGCTGGCGCACGGCGCCGTGGTCGACGTGGTGCTCCAGAACGCGGACATGCGGAGGGACAACGACAGCGAGACGCACCCGTGGCACCTGCACGGCCACGACTTCTGGGTGCTGGGGTACGGCGAGGGAAGGCACACCGGCGGCGAGCGCCTCAACACGGAGGACCCGCCGCTGCGGAACACGGTGGTGGTGTTCCCGCACGGGTGGACGGCGATCCGGTTCGTCGCCGACAACGTGGGCGCGTGGGCGTTCCACTGCCACATCGAGCCGCACCTCCACATGGGCATGGGCGCCGTCTTCGTCGAAGGGGCCCACATGATACGCGAGCTGGACGTGCCCAGAGAGGCAATGATGTGCGGGGTGATCAGGACGACGGCCGCAGCCCTGACTCCCGCTAAGCCGGGCTCGCCGGCGCCGGCGCCGTGACGGCCATCGGCTCATGGATAAGCTCCTCCTCGCATGCCTGTACCAGTATATCCGTGGTCACTTGTGAATGCGCCGTGCAAAACAAAGGCTTTCCAGTCAGAAATCTAGTATGTTTTCACTGCATTCTCAGTGAATAAAGTTTTATATTGATAAAGAAAAAAGTCTGCTTTCTGATAAACGTCGTCTTGTATATAATGAAAAGATAATTGTTTTGAAATTTTCTTGGTCCACCATCAGGGTACTATCGAATGAAATCATTCCACCAACGAGAGATTTATGCACCAAGAAATATCCAGCGAACTGCGTGTAATATGACATGAAACAAATGGAACAGGCATGGTCAATCAAGATCCGAAACAGTACAGGAGCACTCAGTATTTTTAGAATTACATAAGACATGCTAATCTGCGACGAGTATCAAATTCTCTCTTCAACATCCGTGAACAATCCGGTGGTTCTTACTCCTACCAGGCTACACATATTCTACCAAAACCATGGAATCCCATCTCAAACCCCAGTTTCCAGCACCATGTATGATATTGCACGAAAACCTTGTCCGGGAGATGCTCTAGAAGCAGACAGGAAACTTATCTTGATAGTTGCTACATCAGTCGATCTTCACAGAAGCATAGATCTTCCTCACAAACCAGAAGCAAGCATAGAAGCCGATGGTGCCAGTCAGGACGAAGAAGGCATAAGAAATGATCAGCATGTAACCAAAGTAGAGAATGCCTGAAACAAGCTTCGTGATCTCCAACTTGTTGAAGAAGTAGAAGATAGCATAAGCAAAAAGATATAGAGCTGAAGAGCCTGCGGTCAGGTATGCCCTCCACCACCAGTGGTAGTCCTCACTGCATAGCTGGAAGTAGCAGAGCACAATTGTGATCTCAGCACAGGTTACCAGGAGAATGACGAAGACTATGAAGAGGAAGCCAAAGATGTAGTAGAACTGGTTCAGCCAGATAGATGTGAGGATGAAGAAGAGCTCAATGAAGACAGCACCAAATGGCAATATGCCACCAGCAAGTATCGAGAAAGCTGGCTGCAGGTACCATGCTTGCTCGGGAATTTGTCTGGGAATCTTGTTTGTCTTGACTGGGTCCTCAATTGCTGGCTGCTTGAATCCCAAGAAACTTCCAACAAAGACCAGTGGCACGGAGATGCCAAACCAGAGAAGGACCAGAGCAAACATTGTCCCAAAAGGAACTGCACCAGATGATTTCTCACCCCAGATAAGGGCATTCAGGACGAAAAAGACCCCAAAGATTATACCAGGAAACATGAAGGCAGTTTTGAGGGTGATCTTCTTCCACTCGGTGCCCTTGAACATCTTGTAGAGGCGAGACGACGTGTAACCCGCCAATACACCCATGAAAACCCACAGAAGGACCATAGCAGTCATGAGTCCTCCACGGTTTGCAGGGGATAAGAATCCAAGTAGCGCAAACATCATGGTTACCACTGTCATGCCAAAGAACTGCACACCAGTTCCAACATAAACGCAAAGAAGACCTGAATGAACAGGAGGCCTGAAGGCATCACCATGCACTAACTTCCATCCAGTTTCTTCTTGGGCCTCCTCCTGATTGTCAAGCTGATTATAGTTTGCTATGTCCTTGTAAAGGGTCCTCATCATAATCATGGCTATCATGCCAGAAAGGAAAAGGACAATCATCAAGGAGTTAATGATCGAGAACCAGTGAATTTGGCTGTCACTGGAAAGAAGGTAGACATCCCAGCGAGATGCCCATATGATCTCACTAGACTGCAGAAGATCAATTGTGAATTAATCAGCACGGCAGGAACATGAATGCCAGCAACAAAGGATATGAAAAAGGTAATATACCTCAAAGGTAACGTCGTAAGAGAATACAACATATGCATCAGGAGCCACCTCTTGAGGTGTGTGACTACCAGGAGTTATCTTCGTGTTAGCGTTGCAAGTTTGTACTGTAGGATTCTTGTCATCCCAGGCACCATATTCATGTTTAATGCTGTATGAAGGTAGACAGTGAATAGGCAAGTTATGATAGGCACATGTATCTTCACATAAGATATAAATTTATAAAAAGCCAAGCACTAATTCTACTCCCTCCGTCCCAAAATAAGTGTCTCAAGCTTAGTACAACTTTGTACTAGTGTTAGTACAAAGTTGAGACACTTATTTTGGGACGGAGGGAGTGCTAAATATTGGCTATGTTGAACATTTACTATAGAGATTAAACTATTTATGAAATGATCAAAAACATTAGATGGACATGAATTTCAATTGGTGTTCGGACTGGGCAGCTACGCATACCCATAACAAAACAAGATCAATTCGACCATGAGGCATGACTAAGTATACATAACATACCTGCTAGGAATCACATGGAAGCCAACAATACGAGCCTCTGGGGAGTTTAGGTCTTCATGGTACAAGACTTTAAAGCTCAAGTGATTGTTAATATAGTACTTGTCATCCTTGAGCTGCCAATATTGTGCTCAAATTAAACAAGTTCCTTGATAAATGTTTCATGTTTCAATGAGTAGCAATCGACTTGGTGAGATGCTCACCTTATAGCCAACGCGGTAACCATGATCAAAGATCGGTTGGCTCCCTTCCCGTGTCTGCCTAGGGACCACAACTGGGAGATTATCCAAAATCCTGATAGAAGGAAAGTAGATTGTCAGGCACTGTATTATATATAGCTTATGCGGAACATAAACCACAATTCTACAACTTGGACCAGTATCATATGTAAGCCGGCTAGACAGTCATGTTAATCTTTTTTTGGCGGGGAACGGTCATATTAATCAACTGGCAATACAACAAGAACTTCAAAATCAGAACATACATGTTCACTCGATATTCATCATCGATCTTCTCTCTGAAATTCTTTGCAGCTTCTGCAGACAGCTTTGTTCGACAAACAACTTTGCAACTCTCATCCCTCCTCATCTTGAACTGCAAGAGTTGGGAAAGTGAACTTAAGTTAATGAGTGCACAATTTATCATATTATGTTGTCGTGCTCTCTACACCCTTGAACAAACGGGCAAAAACCATTTGTAGAGTATTTAATGCAAGATACACTGGTAGTATACTTACATTATAGACAGAGTTTTCAATTCGGTCCCCACGAAGGACTTCCCCTAAGTTCTCAGCACTGTTCTTAATCGCCTCAGGTTTGCAGTAGTCCAGGAAATAATAGTCATATGGAAGTTGTGTCTTTATAGATGACAGCTTGTTGACCTTCACCTGGAGATCATCATCCTGCAATATGAACGGTTAGTCAACCTTTGAAAACCATTGAGCAAACAGAGAATATACACAGGAAACAATGGATAAAACTTCCAAACAATCATATCTATATACCTAAATAGTTGATCCCCACTAACTCAATTATCCTAACCTGCAACTATGCCAACTCATCATGCCATCATGCATACACCACTAAATTTAATTCTCTCGATATGCAACTATGCCAATTCACCATGTCACCATGCAAGCTACTCATTCTCATTAAATATTTTACAACTATATAATAACTAGATATTGTAAATTGTATGTACTATTATTTCAATTCTCATATTGCTAATCAAAATACTGAAGTTTCATACTGCCAAATCTCATAGAAATAACTGCATCTAATTCCCACAGCAACACGCGGGGTATCATCTCTAGTTTAGAAGTTTGGTTATACAACTGTAACTGCCTTAATAATTGAATGGTATGGTAAGTTGGTAACTGTCTCTCCAAAGAAATGACAGTCACCAATGCAACACAGCAGCTGGAGCTCCATAAACGAGAGGACTCCAACAACTTGTAAATGATGAAATCAATTAACACGTCAATTTAATGGCACCGGAGAACAGCATGCAAGTGTTAACAGGTGTTAATTAAGTTATACAGAATGTATCCTGTTCTCCTGATCTCCTGAAATTGTAACTGCGTTAGGAGGCAACAAGAAACAACAACCATGCACTTGTCTATGAGGTGGGGCCTCTTCAAGTAGATCGCCAAGCACATAGGCAACACATGTAGGCTTCAGCATAAACGTTACTGTTGCAGAATATACTTCTACACATTTGATTCTCATCAGAATATCATTCAAACAAGAGACCTAAATGAGCTTAAAATGGGTAAGGAGACTATTTGTCTATATCAAACTATAATACTATTTGTCTATATCAAACTATAGTACTATATTATGATGGTATAACGGAAAGGAACCTCAGGATATGCATGGTGTTTTTAGATGATGTGGACATTCTAATACAACAACTCTACTACATCTACAAGCATACTGCATAAGGTATGTTGCCATTTCGAACATTTTAACTTAAGAATGGTTTGTTTGTTGTAGTTTGCAGCCGTCATATGAGGATATTAGGCCCTAGCAAGTTAGACGAAGACAACACTTCAGTTCGTGCCACTTTCACAAGGTTTGTGATTGCAGTGTTGCAATCTCCATGAAACCCACCAACATACACAAAAATAGGCACCTAACTGAATTTTCTACCCAAATCGCCCAAATAGTTTACTACCCAGTAAATACATGTTCTCCAACAGTACAAAGGATACTAAATTAAACAGCGATGAAAACAAGAGACGAAGCGATAACGTGTCTACACCTCTAGATGAACTCAAACAAGCAGAAACCAAAAATCCCCTGCTTATCAACACTTTCTGAAGTGTGACCTGCACCCATCCCACAATAATACCTACGCACTGCACCAAGACACAGTTAACCACATCGACGAATCTCACTATACCGTGCAATACCATCGCGATTCATGCTAAGGAGAGCTAAAAACAACATCAGGAGTCGGCCAATGGAACGAGGAGCCTAACCCCGACGCACCATGCTCGACAAAATTAACCGCACGCAATCAAGGCCAAGCGGGCACTGCCACGTACAGCTTTCACCCTACCCGCAGGTACGCCCAGAACGCACACGCAAGCCAGCATAAAATCCAGACATTCGGCTCTCCACCTCCATTGCTCAGGTCACAAAACCCTGAACCACAGACGCACCCCCTACTAATAATCCTCCAAATGCGCGGAGACCTTCCAAACCCGGGGAAACGAGGCCTGGCGAGCCAGATCTGAGGCCGCGCCTCCCGGCACGGCTAGATCCACCGGCGCGGGCGGCCGGGAGGCCACCTAGAGCTTAGATCCGAGGATGGGAGGGCGAGCGCGAGGGCGGATTGCTCACCTTCTGGAAGTCGCGGGGGGCGACGCCGGGGAGGTAGAAGGCGCGGGCGGGGGTGGAGACGAGGCACACGGCGGCGGCGACGAGGAAGAGGGGGAGGAGCAGGAGGCGGCCGCGCGGGCCGCCGGCGATCGCCATGTCGGGTGAGGCGAGGCGGGGGAGAAGCGGGGGAGTAGTGTGCGTGCCGAGAAGAGAAAATGGGGGTGGTGCCTGCCCTGGTGGTGGGTGCAATGAGCCGATAAACGGCCGTGATTCGTCGACATAATGAAAGGAAATGGATTACGTATGTGTCGTGCGGAACAAAATTCAAAATGAAACCCCACCGACAGAGGAGCCGTCTTATTCCGACCTACACTGGATGGTTCCCGTCAACCTCAAATCACTTTCATCATTTTGGAGTCACCAGAAAGAAAAATTTAGGTGCATTTGTTGAAAGACACTTTACCTCAAAGACTTTTTTTATTTTGTAATATCTCTGTAAACTAATATAAAAGCATTTAGATCACTAAATTTACGCAGGGAGTATGTATTTTCTACTCGTACGTATTAGATGGCACTTTACCTTCTTCAACAGTTCTCTTGACAACATGACATACTTCCTCCGTCTGAATTAATTTGTCACTGAAACGAGTGTCTCCAATTCTTTGTTATATTATTTCTTTCTGCACTTCCAACTTCGTAAGTTGACAATGCCGACCATGCTCGTGATCCACCGACACAGGCGCCGGTAATAGTTTATTACATGTCCAAGATCAACGGTAACCAAATTTTTAATTTCGATTTGCTTATGGCTCAGCCTCTCAGGAGCCGCCCATTAGGCAGTCATAAGTGACTCTGGTCCCCCCATTTTCTTTCACTTCAAAATTCCACATATAACACTCGGTAGAAACAATCTATCGTACAGCTACAAAACCAAATACTCTAAAATGTTAACAGAAAGGCACTAAAGAAATTTAAGTATATCCCAGTACCAAACCAAGTTTGAACAACCGTTCAAAAGCGATCATTCAAAGTCAACGAAACGATCAACATTAAAAAGACGAGGCAAACCAAAATGACTACACTTTACGCTTTCTCTACGCTTGGTTCGGCGCAACTTGCAACCCCTGGTAAAATAGTCTCCACTGCAACTTTCTCATGCACACGGCAACAAGTTACTGTGCATTGCAAGTTTCAGAAAAGTAAAAAAGAAAGGCAGCCCCGTGCATGTAGCTTCCACTTGCGCATATTTCTACAGGAAGGGTCCATTCCCTACATTTCTATCTAAGAAGAGGCTGTTTTCAGGACTTAACCCGTGACATGGTCACAAGGCAGCAGATTTACCACTACACCAAGGCTCCCCTTCCCAGAAAAGTAAAGAAGTACCAAGAGAAAATAATTCCAGGCTAGAGGTTACAGACAGAACCCATGTAGTTGACGATGTACACCAGCACGTGCAGTCCAGCACAGTTTATTGCCCCATCTTTATTCATACACAAAAGTAGATACAACCAGCGTGTTCGAGCATCTTGGCCTAGAATGCTCTTGCTAAAAGTTCCGGGAAGTGAAACCAAAAAAGAGCTCATGTGCGTTGGTTCAACAATACAGGAGATGATATTACACAAGACAATAATATTACAGAAGACGCCGTGACCCAAGAAATCTACAGATAACATATGATAGCTGACTCAAAAAGAATGGGATCTGACTATGTAATTACTACAGCAAAAAGGCCAGAAGTTTGAACTGCTCAATTTATTCAAGCTGCACTTGAGAAAACATTGGATCTCCCAACAAAGATGAGATCAGTGGGCAGCATCTCTGCTGTAGAACGCATCCAAGGTCTTCACGGGGATACGATGGAGAAGCTCGCGAGGGAAGATGCGGAGCAATGTCCATGCTAGGTCAAGTGACTGGAAGATGTTCCGTGTATCGTATGCTCCCTGTGCTACAAATTTCCTCTCAAATTTGTCCAGGAATTCTAGATAAAGCTGCACAAGAGAAACAACAATACATTAGATTCTCGACTTTTAGACCGGATGTCCATGCGTTAGTCCGCTAATGAGCAGTAGCATACCAGATCTTCAGAAGAGAGAGCTTCCTCTCCCACAACTGCTTTCATGGCCTGGACATCCTTTCCAATAGCATAGTTGGCATAAAGCTGAACAGAGAGCAGTATGTGTGATTCCTTTGTATGTTACAATTGGCTAGAAAGGGAACCAAATATACCGTGGTCAAGTAAGTACCTGGTTAGACACATCTGAATGGTCACGACGGGTCATACCCTCACCAATAGCACTCTGCAAAGAATTATTGACAATTCTTAGAACTAAATTTCGATATGAAATCCTGATAGCATCTTATCTTAAAGTAATGGACCCAGTTTTGTAAAGCTCGATTGGTAAGCGGTCTCACCTTCATCAACCGAGAGAGAGATGGAAGGACATTGATGGGTGGGTATATCTGAAACAATACCATGACATCATGTAAACATTGAGAAAAATATTAAGAAGGGAAAGAAATTACTACGGGTTCTGAATGATAAAGAGCTGTATTCCAGAAGTAAAAGAACAAGTGAAAGTACCTGTCTGTTATGGAGCTGTCTGTCAATGTATATCTGTCCTTCAGTAATGTACCCCGTGAGATCAGGAGTTGGATGTGTGATATCTGTTTGAAGGGAAAAGAACACTCCATGGTCATTGCATTCTTATGTAAAATGGTCAATAAAATGGAATGTGCAGTAATGATTGGCCTAAATGCAATCAGATTTGCTGTTGATGTTAGTCCACCAAACAAGAGTGTTCAGATACTCATGCTAGACTGGCGCACATGCTAGATTGTATCACACTCAGGACTCAGCAAAATGGTCAGACACTGACAGACAACATGCTGATTTTAATCTATTGCACGTCAAGTTTATAGCATGTTTATAACACAATTGCCGGTGCTATATAACTGCAAGGAATACAGAGCAAGCAATTAACTACTTACCATCATTAGGCATAGTTAGAATGGGTATTTGGGTAATGGAGCCTGTTCTTCCCTCAATACGCCCAGCACGCTCATAAATGGTTGCCAGATCAGTATACATATATCCAGGATAACCACGCCTACCTGGCACCTCTTCTCGGGCTGCTGATACCTACACATAAGCAGAAGTGGGTTACTGACTTGTTATGGCAGCACGTGCAAAATTATTACAGTTGAGCATAAAAGTTACTACATATACTCCAAAATGCAGTACTACCAAGGTGGAAATCTTACAACTTACTGGATAGAGAAAACTACAAAACACTGTTAGAAGCTAATAAAAATGTCAAGGTTCTGTATTCAACACTAACACTATCACGACCAAACTATGCCACTTCAGTTTGTACTGCATTTTGTACAAGACAATTTCAAGTTTTAGTTCATTCAAGCAGTAATTTTTGCAAATAGATGGACGGCATTTAGATTGTACAATTTTATCAATCCTTTCCTTAAAAAATCATTAACTATTCAGGTCACTGGCAAAAAACATCAGGACAAGAAGTACTCCAAGGAAGAGCTAACTTGTTTGAAAATACACTTCAATGGAATCATGCTCTAGTTGATGAAATATCAAGGGCAATACCTCACGAAGTGCATCTGCATATGAACTCATATCTGTCAAGATGACAAGAACGTGCTTCCCACATTCATATGCCAAATATTCTGCTGTTGTTAGCGCAATACGAGGGGTGATGATACGTTCGATCGTGGGGTCATTTGCCTAAAAGACAAACAAGAGCAGAGTGTTAAATTATGTTTTGTTTGACATTGACTGAGTCAAATCTTGTTTAGAAGACAACTAAAAAATTATCAAATACAAATTATAGCTATATATGCAGTAATACTTTTTGTCTTGCGGTAGGAAAAAGTCTGGTTACAAGTAGAATGTAAATACCAAGTTCAGGAAAAGGGTGACCCTCTCCATCGAACCATTCTCTTCAAAATCACGTTTGAAGAATTGGGCTGTCTCCATGTTCACTCCCATAGCAGCAAACACAATAGCAAAATTGTCATCTTCACCACCACCCTGGTACATCAAAGAAATCAGATCAATCAACAAGCAATGATTTGGCACGGTTGAAAAAATGGTCTCTTTCAAAGAGATGGTTACCTCTGCATGCTTTCCTTTCTCCAGCCTCTTGACAAGACCAGCCTGACGACAAATCTGAGCAGCGATTTCATTATGAGGAAGACCAGCAGCAGAAAAGAGAGGAATCTTTTGCCCTCGAGCAATGGAGTTCATGACATCAATTGTAGAAATCCCTGTTTGAATCATCTCCTCTGGGTAGGTTCTCTCACTTGGGTTAATAGAACTTCCTGAAATAAGTAACAATGCATAACTATCAGAAATAAAAATGATTGCAGTTTAAAACCATTCATAATTCCAATTTTGTCCTATAAAGAACAATGAACATACAATTAACCATGAGGCTCTTAAATAACAGTGTCCTTCAATTGAGAAAGCACTTACCGGAGATATCCAAGTAGGCCTCAGGCAATATCGGGGGGCCATTATCAATAGGTTTTCCCGAGCCGTTAAAAATACGCCCAAGCATATCAAGCGAGACAGGGGTTTTCAGGACCTGTCACAGAAGCAGCATACCATAAGTAAGCAACTCGCAGTGGCAGCTTGTCATATTCATATACAAACAAGGCAGACGATATTATTTTAAATTTCATTCTCATAGTTCAGCATGGGCTTGTCCATGTTATTCAGTTCCAGTGATATGCAGTTGTGATGCCTCCTTAATCAACAATAAGCATGACTTAACAATATCAAGAATGAATGTCCTCATCATCAGTTCATCATACTAACAGTGGCTAACCAAAAGCTTCCTTTTAGAGAGCATTTAAAAAGTAAAGAGACAAGAAGAGAGTTGTGGATAATGGGCATTTACCTCGCCTGTGAACTGAACAGTTGTGTATTTGTTGTCTATTCCTGAAGTGCCTTCAAAGACCTGTATAACCAATCAAGCCGTTCAGATAAACATAGATAACAGCAGTCTAAAGTTAAATTGAAAATGAAATTAAACCAGCCATATTACTAAATCAAATCAGAACATGACATGGTATTACTTCAGAAAGAGACTAGACTGAACATTTTTTTCATCAAAACAATGCAGAAGAGAATAGTAATTTACCTGCACAACAGCCTTTTCACCATCAACTTCCAGAACTTGACCACGCCGAGTGGTACCATCTCCCAATCGGATGTTTACAATTTCCTGGTATTTTGGCCCCTATAGACCAGAATGACAATAATGAAATAGTAAGAAAAGGGAACTACCAGAATAATCTGGTAAAAAATGTGGGAATATGCTAACAGATGCACAAATTAGAAAAGCATACACACCTTTACTTTGTCCAAGATAACCAGAGGTCCTGCCACACCAGAAACTGTCCTGTACTCTGCATAAGTAAATGTTTAGTAAGCACCGTCTTTATTTGGTCGTCTGCAAAGAATGCTTTTCTAGCAGCAGTACTAGTATGTGTGTTTTGACCCATATGTCATTGACAACAATGAATTGTACTTAGCGCAATGCACTTTTTGCTATGAATGAAGCTTCCAAAAAGGTTAACATTAGAAGAAGAAAAAAAGAACAGTAGGCTAAAAGAATTGGCATGGTGCAAGACCTGAAGGAACATAATGCTGCATAGTTAAAAATAAACTGCAAAAGCTACAAAAAGCAAACTTCGTCTACAATTTGATTAGGTCCCTCTCTATTGGAACACTATGGATTTCCAAAGCTCTGTGGCTGTGTTATATTATTATGTCAACTGGTCCCTTATCTTGTAGCCTAAGCTCATTTACATATATGGGAGTCAGCATCTCAAACTTCCTATCCAAAGCTGGTGCTGACGGGCTGCAACGGCAGTTACCCGACGACAACAGGCAACAGCGCTGCACGACCACTGCCAGGCACACAACACTAAAGCAGAAAGAGACACTACACGAGACGTGCTCGACGGCTCACCTATGCCGATCTCCAGGGTTCCCTCCTCCATGTCGGCGCCCTCCTTCACCAGGCCCATGCTGAACCCAACGAAGAGCTACCTGCGGAGAGCATCACCAACCGCGCCGTCAGAATCAACAGACAAAACGATCCGCGTCTCCAAGCAACGCGGATCATCCCGATCCCGCCGACAAAGGAAATACACAGCAAGCTGCCTGCCAAACGCGCCCGCTGCTTCGAATTCAGGCGCGACAGCGAAAACGCGGGGCCTCCGCCCGACCCCTAGGCCCAGATCTAGGCATTGGGGGCAGATCTCGATCCCGATCTCGGATTCGAGACCCGTAACAGCGTGGCGGGACGAACCTAGCTAGCCTTCCCGCGCGCGGTGAGAGGAGATTGGCTGCCCGCGGCGCGGCGCGAGGCGAGCGAGCGAGCTTCGCCGCGGGACCGGGGGTGGGGGGTTCGAGAGCTGGGGAGGGAACGTACCTCGGGTTGGGATCGGTGGGAGACGGCGAGGAGGGGGGGGTGAAGGTGCTGGTGCTGGTGGATCGTGTGGGCGACGACGCAGCTGGGAGAAGAAGAGGAGGGCAGACGGGAGAAATTAATGCAGGCAATCCCAATCGTTGAGGGAGGGGATACCGCTTTTGCGTGTCTGTCCCTGCAGAATACAGAGTTTGCAAATACGGCCTGTGACAGGATCAGACACGAATCAGCCCCGCGTCTAAAACTGTATTCCTGTGTGGTTTGCCTTCTCACGCCCTTTTTAGTTCAGCCGTGGATTTCTAAAAGCAGCTGTGAAAAATCTGATATGAAAAATCTGATATGAAAAAGATATAGGTCATTTAGCAAATCAGCTGATACAGCTTTTTCAGATTTTGGCCCGCGGCAGAATCAGATTTGAGAAAGCACATCATGGTTTGCTTTCTCTTTTGGTTCACATTTTGGCAGCGAATTTCTGGATCGAATTCTATTGGGTTCATCCTTTGGTTTAGATTCTGCTGCACGGCAGTGGAATCCGTCAATAAAAGCTGAACTAAATAGGGCCTCAGTCTGAATTACAGTCCAGCTTCAAGAATAGGAGGATGATTACAAATATCGCTTGGTTAGTATTTTGTTTTTTTCGAAAGGTTAATATTTTGTTTTGGACGCTGATATCCACCACACGTGTGGCATAAAAGGCATTCGTCCACATACCGTGTGTGGCTTGAGGAGGGGGTAGCCCACACGAGCTGTCTGTGGACGAACAGTAGAATTGTCCACACGTGTGAGCGCAGCTACTTCGTGCCATACGCTCAACAAATACTACCCTTTCCCACCCCGCATGTGTGGCACGAAGCAAATATGTCCACACGTCCTGACGCAACTACATTAGGTACCCGCGGGATGACGATTTGGTTGCCATCCGGGATGGCAGATGTAGTTATCTGGGATGGCAAATATAGTTGTAAAAGCATGGCAACTCTCTTTATTTTGGTTAACTATATAGTTGACATGTCTAATTTATGATAGTTGCCGCGTGTAATCAAATCATAGTTGTCGTGTGTTATTATGGTCAAACAACAGTTGCCATGTGTATTTACCTAGTTGCCAGGTGTGCTTAATCACAGTTGCCATGTATGTTTATTTGATTGCCACGTACGCACAACTGCAGTTGCCGTCTAGCAAACTATTCATAGTTGTCATGTGCGTTTGCCTAGTTGTCATGTACGCGCAACTGCAGTTGTCATCCAACAACGTATGACTGTCGTCTGGGCGAAAAGTAGTACGTACAGACGCGCGTGGACTAGGTGGTGGCTGTATGGGCAGAAACTAGTTCGCCCACACAGCGCAGCTGGCAACCGCGTGCTGTGGAGCGTGTAGACGGCCTCTCCAACACCCACACACCGGCCTTGTCCTACGTGACACGCGAAAACGGTCTCGATGTGTCAAGATTCATCCAAACTTAACTAGATAGTAATCCAAGCATGATTTTAGAAAAAGAGGACGACCCCCAGCCTCTGCATCTGGACGATGCATACGGCCACTTTATTAATTATTGACACAAGACCGTACAGAATCATACAACAATAAGTCTAAAGCCACCAAACTAAGCAACAACTGTCGCTATCCCTATTCAGTTGATGTAGGGGCGCTGAAAGTCTGGGCCTAATATCAAACAGACCACGCAGCCAAACCTAAACATCTAAAGACTTGAGGTCCCACTCAGGACGCCTGCCGGGTATGGGCACCCATCAGTCCGGCATGCTTCTCAACCAGGACCCCTGCCGGGTATGAGGCCGCCGCAGCCACCTGCCACGAATTAATCTTCAGAGCTGTACTGCTGCATCAACCTTGGTCGGTCCAACTGCCGCCGACGCCACCATGACGCCAGGCAGCGTCACCCTCCTGCGCGAGTCCATCTCCGCTCATCAGGCGCCGAGTCTCCACTGCGCCACGCCGACGAGATCCGTCGTCATCAATGGAGCAGATGAAACACCGCTCCTCCTCTTGTCCTCTCCAACCAGCACTCGCTCCAAAACGATGCCCCCATGAGGGAGAACGATACCGATAACACCGTCATCGTCCGATCCGGTAGACCCAGATCTAGGGTTTTCCCCGGAACTTCCCGATCAGGTTGATGAGACCTGCAACGACGATGCCTCCAGAAGGAAACGACGTCTGAGACGCCGCCATCATCCGCCAAGACCATATTCTAGCGTGATTTTCATCGGAAGCCACGTCTTCCCGACCTCGTGGCTAGCTGGAACCGAGCGGAACCTCGTCACGAAGACGTATGTTGCCGTCGGTACTCCGGCGGAGATCCGGCATCTCCTCACCGGTCCCTCCACGCACCGCCGGTCGGCGAAAGGCCTCCCCGCGACGGATCCAAACGGGGCGTTGGATCCGCAGTAGCCGTCGTCACCATCACGAGCAGGACAGCCCACCTCGCCGGATGGGGCACTGCCACCGCCGCCGTCCATGCAGGGCCGCCGCTCCGCCGGCGATGGTGCTCGGCCCCCGCCGCACAGCCCGGATACTCCGTCCTAGCCACCGCCGTTGGATCTCATGAGAAGGGCCGCCCCGCCGCCTCCCCCTGCCCAGGACCTTTGGCACCGGGCCCGCCGCCACCGCGGCCCACGCCGGCGACAGCGGCGGCAGGAGGGGGAGGTGCTGGCGGCGCTAGGGTTGGGGCCCCTGGCGTCGCCCGGGGGGAGGCGACGCGAGGGGTGCGAGGGGTGTATGTTTTCCCACCTCTCAAAAATCAGGTAATCCAAGCATGTGAACGAGTTGCAATGTTGCCATCCATATGAGCGTTAGTGTTTTCGTTTGTTTTTGCCTGCCTATAGTACGGAATACTGGGCTACTAGCACTATGTGTGTCCTACCGAGGAAAATTACATTTTCTTTTGAGTTTACAACAATGCGGTAGGAAATAAACTTTGTACATGCAGATTCACGCGTATATTTATTGGGAAATTTCCCATAGGCTCAACACCGCTTGGCCCTTGTTTGAAACGGTTGAAGATTCGCCAGATCATGCAGCCAAGGCCTATATCATCATGCTTGTCTTTTGAACAGTCTGGAACGAGCGGAACGCAATGGGTTTTAAGCATAAGAGTGCCCTATCGTCAACCTTACTTTCATCCATCTACACCGAGGCGAACCTTTGGGTCATCGCCGGAGCTAAGAAATTAAGGTTTTTTATCGCGTGCGAGTAATCCGCATGTCGTGTATTTTGGTGGCTTGTAACAAACTCTATTTTTCTTATTTAATGGATGAGGCAAAGCTTTTATCTTCGTTTAAAAAAATTTACACATATATTGAAACACTCATCCGCTTGCCGCTTTTTAAACATGTCACTGTCACCTACTCCTAAATGATAGCAAAGTTTTCCAACAAATGCTCTCCGCAAACACTGACCGTGCCTTTTCCTTTTGTCAGGCGACCCATCCTTCAAATAGAGCCTACAAAATATCATGTTTTGTAGTGAGACTTGCAAACAATGTCCAAAATTCTTTGGTTCCACTTCTGGTAATAAAAAACAAATTATTAATCTGCTGGTGGACCACGGGATGAAATGATCATGTCGCCACGGGACCATTGCTCCCTGGCTTGTGTGCTCTCCAAAGGCCGTGACTTCAGATAAGGGTGATACGGTCAAGTTTGATATAGTTTAGTTATTACAGGTTCTTTTTGTAATTGTACCCTGATTCAATTAGGCCAAAGCAGAACATATGCTAGCATGTGGCCCTACATGCTTCCCCTCGGGGCAAGGAACAAATTTAGAATCCGTGCTCTCTTCTTTAACTATCTTGTCATGAGGTATGCTGAAAGCTGATATACAAGTACTGTACTGTAGTATCCGAACCATAAGTCGAAAGAGAGTTCAGGCTCGTCCTATACACCTGATGAATAATAAATTTAAAAATAGTAAAAAAAATAAAAACTGGAAATTTTAGGCATCCAAGATGCTTATGTGCGCAAGGTGTGTGCAAAATTTAAGGTTGTTCGAACATTTAAGGGGCTCGTGCAAAAAAGAAAATCGGCTTCGTATTACTTTTCAAAGTTTTTCATGGACTTGAAATTGTTTTTCTTTTTTGCACGAGCTCCTCAGAAGTCTAAACACCATAGAAATTTGCACAAAACTTGCCACATGAGCATTTCAGACGCCTAAAAAATTCAATTTTTTTGAAAATTTTAAGTTGTTGTTCACATCCGAGTGTAGATTAGCCCAGATGCAGAATAGCCACTTTCTACACCGAGTCTTAACTTCAGAAATATAACCGCACAAGTTTCTGAATGTGGTGCATCATCTTCTATATCTAAATAGCTAACCCCCATTAACTATTTCTCTCAACATGCAAATATGTCACATCATCGTACGACATGCATGAGAAAAGGGTCACCCCCACTACCATATGTCTCTCAACATGCAAGCCGCATTCTATGATTATGAGATATGGCAAATGGACGTCAAAACGGCATTCCTTAATGGTTTCCTTAAGAAAGAATTTTATATGATGCAGCCGGAAGGTTTTGTCGATTCTAAGAATGCTGACAAGGTGTGCAAGCTCCAATGCTCGATTTATGGGCTGGTGCAAGCATCTCGGAGTTGGAACGTTCGCTTTGATGAGATGATCAAAGCGTTTGGGTTTATGCAGACTTATGGAGAAGCCTGCATTTACAAGAAAGTGAGTGGGAGCTCTGTAGCATTTCTCATATTGTATGTGGATGACATACTGTTGATGGGAAATGATATAGAATTCTTGGAAAGCATAAAGGCCTATTTGAATAAGTGTTTTTCAATGAAGGACCTTGAAGAAGCTGCTTAGATATTAGGCATCAAGATCTATAGAGATAGATCGAGACGCCTCATTGGTCTTTCACAGAGTACGTACCTTGACAAGATATTGAAGAAGTTCAAAATGGATCAGTCAAAGAAGGGGTTCTTGCCTGTATTGCAAGGCACGAGATTGAGCATGGCTCAATGCCCGACCACGGCAGAAGATAGAGAAAAGATGAGTGTCGTCCCGTATGCCTCGGCCATAGGGTCTATCATGTATGATATGTTGTGTACCATACCTGATGTAAACCTTGCCGTGAGTTTGATAGGAAGGTACCAAAGTAATCCCGGCATGGAACACTGGATAGCGGTCAAGAATATCCTGAAGTACCTGAAAAGGACCAAGGAAATGTTTCTCGTTTATGGAGGTGACAAAGAGCTCGTCGTAAAGGGTTACGTTGATGCTAGCTTCGACACAGATCTGGATGACTCTAAGTCATAAACCGGATACGTGTATATTTTGAATGGTGGGGCAGTAAGCTGGTGCAGTTGCAAGCAAAGCGTTGTGGCGGGATCTACATGTGAAGCGGAGTACATGGCAGCCTCGGAGGCAGCACACGAAGCAGTCTGGATGAAGGAGTTCATTACCGACCTAGGAGTCATACCCAATGCGTCGGGGCCGATGACTCTCTTCTGTGACAACACTGGAGCTATTGCCCTTGCCAAGGAGCCCAGGTTTCACAGGAAGACCAGGCATATCAAGCGTCGCTTCAATTCCATTCGTGAAAGTGTTCAAAATGGAGACATAGAAATTTGTAAAGTACATACGGACCTGAATGTAGCAGATCCGTTGACTAAACCTCTCCCTAGAGCAAAACATGATCAACACCAGAATTTCATGAGTGTTCGATTCATCACAATGTAACTAGAATATTAACTCTAGTGCAAGTGGGAGACTGTTGGAAATATGCCCTAGAGGCAATAATAAAATGGTTATTATTATACTTCTTTGTTCATGATAATTGTCTATTGTTCATGCTATAATTGTATTATCCGAAAATCGTAATACATATGTGAATACATAGACCACAATGTGTCCCTAGTGAGCCTCTAGTTGACTAGCTCGTTGATCAACAGATAGTCATGGTTTCCTGACTATGGACATGGGGATGTCATTGATAATGGGATCACATCATTAGGAGAATGATGTGATGGACAAGACCCAAACCTAAGCTTAGCTCAAAGATCGTGTAGTTCGTTTGCTATAGCTTTTCTGAATGTCAAGTATCATTTCCTTAGACCATGAGATTGTGCAACTCCCGGATACCGTATGAGTGCTTTGGGTGTGCCAAACATCACAACGTAACTGGGTGACTAT
The DNA here is from genome assembly GCA_034509565.1 of Triticum monococcum. Classification (NCBI taxonomy): domain Eukaryota; kingdom Viridiplantae; phylum Streptophyta; class Magnoliopsida; order Poales; family Poaceae; genus Triticum; species Triticum monococcum. The sequence continues at coordinate 581,133,439 of CM067847.1, forward strand.
AAAGGTACATTACAGGTGTCTCCGAAAGTGTCTGTTGGGTTGGCACGAATCGAGACTGGGATTTGTCACTCCATATGACGGAGAGGTATCCCTGGGCCCACTCGGTAATGCATCATCATAATGAGCTCAATATGATTAAGTGGTTGATCACGGGATCATGCATTACAGTACGAGTAAAGTGACTTGCCGGTAACGAGACTGAACAAGGTATTGGGATACCGACGATCGAGTCTCGGGCAAGTAACGTACCGATTGACAAAGGGAATTGTATACGGGGTTGCTTGAATCCTCGACATCATGGTTCATCCGATGAGATCATCGAGGAGCATGTGGGAGCCAACATGGGTATCCAGATCCCGCTGTTGGTTATTGGCCGGAGAGCCGTCTCGGTCATGTCTACGTGTCTCCCGAACCCGTAGGGTCTACACACTTAAGGTTCGGTGACGCTAGGGTTGTAGAGATATGGGTATGCAGTAATCCGAAAGTTGTTCGGAGTCCCGGATGAGATCCTAGACGTCACGAGGAGTTCCGTAATGGTCCGGAGGTGAAGAATTATATATAGGAAATGTAGTTTCGGCCATCGGGAAAGATTCGGGGTCACTGGTATTGTACCGGGACCACCGGATGGGTCCCGGGGGTCCACCGGGTGGGGCCACCCATCCCGGAGGGCCCCATGGGCTGAAGTGGGGAGGGGAACCAGCCCATAGTGGGCTGGTGCGCCCCCCCCTTGTGTGACGCCCCCGATTTGACCGTACACTAATCATGCACGCAAATGTGTACGATCAAGATCAAGGACTCACGGGTAGTTATCACAACACAACTCTACAAATAAAATAAGTCATACAAGCATCAATTACAAGCCAGGGGCCTCGAGGGCTCGAATACAAGAGCTCGATCATAGACGAGTCAGCGGAAGCAACAATATCTGAGTACAGACATAAGATAAACAAGATTGCCTTAAGAAGGCTAGCACAAACTGGGATACAGATCGAAAGAGGCGCAGGCCTCCTGCCTGGGATCCTCCTAAACTACTGCTGGTCGTCGTCAGCGGGCAGCACGTAGTAGTAGGCACCTCTGGTGTAGTAGGAGTCGTCGACGGTGGCGTCTGGCTCCTGGACTCCAGCACCTGGTTGCGACAACCAGAAAGAAAGGAAAGGGGGGAAAAGGGGGAGAAAGCAACCATGAGTACTCATCCAAAGTACTCGAAAGCAAGGAGCTACACTACAGATGTATGCATTGGTATCAACTGGAATAAGGGTATCATATGTGGACTGAACTGCAGAATGCCAGAATAAGAGGGGGATAACTAATCCTGTCGAAGACTATGCTTCTGGCAGCCTCCGTCTTGCAGCATGTAGAAGAGAGTAGACTGAAGTTCTCCAAGTAGCATCGTGTAGCATAATCCTACCCGATGATCCTCTCCTCGTCGCCCTGTTAGAGAGCGATCACCGGGTTATTGAAGGAAATATGCCCTAGAAGCAATAATAAAGTTATTATTTATTTCCTTATATCATGATAAATGTTTATTATTCATGCTAGAATTGTATTAACCGGAAACATAATACATGTGTGAATACATAGACCAACAGAGTGTCACTAGTATGCCTCTACTTGACTAGCTCGTTAATCAAAGATGGTTATGTTTCCTAACCATGAACAAGGAGTTGTTATTTGATTAACGAGGTCACATCATTAGTAGAATGATCTGATTGACATGACCCATTCCATTAGCTTAGCACCCGATCGTTTAGTATGTTGCTATTGCTTTCTTCATGACTTATACATGTTCCTATAACTATGAGATTATGCAACTCCCGTTTACCGGAGGAACACTTTGGGTACTACCAAACGTCACAACGTAACTGGGTGATTATAAAGGAGTACTACAGGTGTCTCCAATGGTAGATGTTGGGTTGGCGTATTTCGAGATTAGGGTTTGTCACTCCGATTGTCGGAGAGGTATCTCTGGGCCCTCTCGGTAATGCACATCACATAAGCCTTGCAAGCACTGCAACTAATATGTTAGTTGTGAGATGATGTATTATGGAACGAGTAAAGAGACTTGCCCGTAACGAGATTGAACTAGGTATTGGATACCGACGATCGAATCTCGGGCAAGTAACATACCGATGACAAAGGGAACAACGTATGTTGTTATGCGGTCTGACCGATAAAGATCTTCGTAGAATATGTAGGAGCCAATATGGGCATCCAGGTCCCGCTATTGGTTATTGACCGGAGACGTGTCTCGGTCATGTCTACATTGTTCTCGAACCGTAGGGTCCGCACGCTTAACGTTACGATGACAGTTATTATGAGTTTATGCATTTTGATGTACCGAAGGTTGTTCGGAGTCCCGGATGAGATCACGGACATGACGAGGAGTCTCGAAATGGTTGATACGTAAAGATTGATATATTGGAAGCCTATGTTTGGACATAGGAAGTGTTCCGGGTGAAATCGGGATTTTACCGGAATACCGGGAGGGTTACCGGAACCCCCCGGGAGGCTAATGGGCCTATTGGGCCTTAGTGGAAAAGAGAGAAGAGGCAGCCCACAGCCTAGCCGGCGCCCCCCCCCCCTTCCCCAAGTCCTAGTAGGACTAGGAAAGGTGGGCCGGCCCCCTCTCTCTCCTTTCCCCCCCAAGAGTCCTAGTTGGAATAGGATTGGAGGGGAGGAGTCCTACTCCCGGTGGGAGTAGGACTCCCCCTACGCCTCCTCTCTCTTGGCCGGCCAGCCCCCCTCCTCCAACCTTTATATACGGGGGCAGGGGGCACCCCATAGACACAACTTGATCCTTGAGATCGTTCCTTAGCCGTGTGCGGTGCCCCCTGCCACCAAATTCCACCTCGATCGTACCGTTGTAGTGCTTAGGCGAAGCCCTGCGTCGGTAGTACATCAAGATCGTCATCACGCCGTCGTGCTGACGGAACTCTTCCTCGACGCTTTGCTGGATCGGAGCCAGAGGAACGTCATCGAGCTGAACGTGTGCTAAGAACTCGGAGGTGCCGGAGTAACGGTGCTTGGATCGGTCGGATCGGGAAGAAGACGTACGACTACTTCCTCTACGTTGTGAGATCGCTTCCGCAGTCGGTCTGCGTTGGTACGTAGACAACACTCTCCCATGATCTTGCGTGTGCGTAGGAAATTTTTTGAAATTACTGCGTTACCCAACAGTGGCATCCGAGCCTAGGTTTTATGGTTTGATGTTATATGCACGAGTAGAACACAAGTGAGTTGTGGGCGATACAAGTCATACTGCCTACCAGCATGTCATACTTTGGTTCGGCGGTATTGTTGGTTGAGACGATCCGGACCAACCTTACGCGTACTCTTACGCGAGACCGGTTCCCTCGACGTGCTTTGCACATAGATGGCTTGCGGAAGACTGTCTCTCCAACTTTAGTTGAACCAAGTGTGACTACGTCCGGTCCTTGAGAAGGTTAAACGGAGTCTATTTGACGAACTATCGTTGTGGTTTTGATGCGTAGGTGAGATGTGTTCTTACTTAAGCCCGTAGCAGCCACGTAAAACTTGCAACAACAAAGTAGAGGACGTCTAACTTGTTTTTGCAGGGTATGTTGTGATGTGATATGGTCAAGACATGATGCTGATTTTATTGTATGAGATGATCATGTTTTGTAACCGAGTTATCGGCAACTGGCAGGAGCCATATGGTTGTCGCTTTATTGTATGCAATGCAATCGCGATGTAATGCTTTACTAGATTACTAAACGGTAGTAATAGTCCTGAAAGCATAAGATTGGCAAGACGACAACGATGCTACGATGGAGATCAAGGTGTCGCGCCGGTGACGATGGTGATCATGACGGTGCTTCGGAGATGGAGATCACAAGCACAAGATGATGATGGCCATATCATATCACTTATATTGATTGCATGTGATGTTTATCCTTTTATGCATCTTATCTTGCTTTGATTGACGGTAGCATTATAAGATGACCTCTCACTAAATTATCAAGAAGTGTTCTCCCTGAGTATGCACCGTTGCCAAAGTTCGTCGTGCCCAGACACCACGTGATGATCGGGTGTGATAAGCTCTACGTCCATCTACAACGGGTGCAAGCCAGTTTTGCACACGCAGAATACTCAGGTTATGCTTGACGAGCCTAGCATATGCAGATATGGCCTCGGAACACAGAGACCGAAAGGTCGAGCGTGAATCATATAGTAGATATGATCAACATGACGATGTTCACCATTGAAAACTACTCCATCTCACGTGATGATCGGTTATGGTTTAGTTGATTTGGATCATGTGATCACTTAGAGGATTAGAGGGATGTCTATCTAAGTGGGAGTTCCTAAGTAATTTGATTAACTGAACTTAAACTTATCATGAACTTAGTACCTGATAGTATCTTGCTTGTTTATGTTGCTTGTAGATAGATGGCTCGTGCTATTGTTCCGTTGAATTTTAATGCGTTCCTTGAGAAAGCAAAGTTGAAAGATGATGGTAGCAATTACACGGACTGGGTCTGTAACCTGAGGATTATCCTCATTGCTGCACAGAAGAATTACGTCCTGGAAGCACCGCTGGGTGACAGGCCTGCTGCTGGAGCAACGCCAGATGTTATGAACGTCTGGCAGAGCAAAGCTGATGACTACTCGATAGTTCAGTGTGCCATGCTTTACGGCTTAGAATCGGGACTTCAACGACGTTTTGAACGTCATGGAGCATATGAGATGTTCCAGGAGTTGAAGTTAATATTTCAAGCAAATGCCCGAATTGAGAAATATGAAATCTCCAATAAGTTCTATAGCTGTAAGATGGAGGAGAACAGTTCTGTCAGTGAGCATATACTCAAAATGTCTGGGTATAATAATCACTTGATTCAGATGGGAGTTAATCTTCCAGATGACTGCGTCATTGACAGAATTCTCCAATCACTACCACCAAGCTACAAGAGCTTCGTGATGAACTATAATATGCAAGGGATGAACAAGACTATTCCCGAGCTCTTCGCAATGCTGAAAGCTGCGGAGGTAGAAATCAAAAAGGAGCATCAAGTGTTGATGGTTAGCAAGACCACTAGTTTCAAGAAAAAGGGTAAAGGGAAGAAGAAGGGAAACTTCAAGAAGAACAGCAAGCAAGTTGCTGCTCAGGAGAAGAAACCCAAGTCTGGACCTAAGCCTGAAACTGAGTGCTTCTACTGCAAGCAGACTGGTCACTGGAAGCGGAACTGCCCCAAGTATTTGGCGGATAAGAAGGATGGCAAAGTGAGCAAAGGTATATGTGATATACATGTTATTGATGTGTACCTTACTAGAGCTCGCAGTAGCACCTGGGTATTTGATACTGGTTCTGTTGCTAATATTTGCAACTCGAAACAGGGACTACGGAATAAGCGGACACTAGCAAAGGACGAGGTGACGATGCGCGTGGGAAACGGTTCCAAAGTCGATGTGATCGCGGTCGGCACGCTACCTCTACATCTACCTTCGGGATTAATATTAGACCTAAATAATTGTTATTTGGTGCCAGCGTTGAGCATGAACATTATATCTGGATCTTGTTTAATGCGAGACGGTTATTCATTTAAATCAGAGAATAATGGTTGTTCTATTTATATGGATAATATCTTTTATGGTCATGCACTTTTGAAGAGTGGTCTATTCTTGTTGAATCTCGAAGATAGTAATACACATATTCATAATGTAGAAGCCAAAAGATGCAAATTAATAATGATAGTGCAACTTATTTGTGGCACTGCCGTTTAGGTCATATCGGTGTAAAGCGCATGAAGAAACTCCATACTGATGGGCTTTTGGAATCACTTGATTATGAATCACTTGGTACTTGCGAACCGTGCCTCATAGGCAAGATGACTAAAACACCGTTCTCCGGTACTATGGAGAGAGCAACAGATTTGTTGGAAATCATACATACCGATGTATGTGGTCCGATGAATATTGAGGCTCGCGGCGGATATCGTTATTTTCTCACCTTCACAGATGATTTAAGCAGGTATGGGTATATCTACTTAATGAAACATAAGTCTGAAACATTTGAAAAGTTCAAGGAATTTCAGAGTGAAGTTGAAAACCATCGTAACAAGAAAATAAAATTTCTACGATCTGATCGTGGAGGAGAATATTTGAGTTACGAGTTTGGTATACATTTGAAAAATTGTGGAATAGTTTCGCAACTCACGCCACCCGGAACACCACAGCGTAATGGTGTGTCCGAACGTCGTAATCGTACTTTACTAGATATGGTGCGATCTATGATGTCTCTTACTGATTTACCGCTATCGTTTTGGGGTTATGCTTTAGAGACGGCCGCATTCACGTTAAATAGGGCACCATCAAAATCCGTTGAGATGACGCCTTATGAACTATGGTTTGGCAAGAAACCAAAGTTGTCATTTCTTAAAGTTTCTGCGATGCTTATGTGAAAAAGCTTCAACCTGATAAGCTCGAACCCAAAGCGGAGAAATGTGTCTTCATAGGATACCCAAAGGAAACTGTTGGGTATACCTTCTATCACAGATCCGAAGGCAAGACATTCGTTGCTAAGAATGGATCATTTCTAGAGAAGGAGTTTCTCTCGAAAGAAGTGAGTGGGAGGAAAGTAGAACTTGACGAGGTAACTGTACCTGCTCCCTTATTGGAAAATAGTACATCACAGAAAACTGTTTCTGCGACACCTATGCCAATCAGTGAGGAAGCTAATGATGATGATCATGAAGCTTCAGATCAAGATTCTACTGAACCACGTAGGTCAACCAGAGTAAGATCCGCACTAGAGTGGTACGGTAATCCTGTTCTGGAAGTCATGATGCTAGATCATGATGAACCTGCGAACTATGAAGAAGCGATGGTGAGCCCAGATTCCGCAAAGTGGCTTGAGGCCATGAAATCTGAGATGGGATCCATGTATGAGAACAAAGTATGGACTTTGGTTGACTTGCCCGATGATCGGCAAGCAATTGAGAATAAATGGATCTTCAAGAAAAAGACTGACGCTGACGGTAATGTTACTGTTTATAAAGCTCGACTTGTCGCAAAAGGTTTTCGACAAGTTCAAGGGGTTGACTACGATGAGACCTTCTCACCCGTAGCGATGCTTAAGTCCGTCAGAATTATGTTAGCAATTGCCGCATTTTATGATTATGAAATATGGCAGATGGATGTCAAAACTGCATTCCTGAATGGATTTCTGGAAGAAGAGTTGTATATGGTACAACCAGAAGGTTTTGTCGATCCAAAAGGAGCTAACAAAGTATGCAAACTCCAGCGATCCATTTATGGACTGGTGCAAGCATCTCGGAGTTGGAATAAACGCTTTGATAGTGTGATCAAAGCATTTGGCTTTATACAGACTTTTGGAGAAGCCTGTATTTACAAGAAAGTTAGTGGGAGCTCTGTAGCATTTCTGATATTATATGTGGATGACATATTGCTAATTGGAAATGATATAGAATTTCTGGATAGCATAAAGGGATATTTGAATAAAAGTTTTTCGATGAAAGACCTCGGGGAAGCTGCATACATATTAGGCATAAAGATCTATAGAGATAGATCAAAACGCTTAATTGGACTTTCACAATGCACATACCTTGACAAATTTTTGAAGAAGTTCAAGATGGATCAAGCAAAGAAAGGGTTCTTGCCTGTGCTACAAGGTGTGAAGTTGAGTAAGACTCAATGCCCGACCACTGCAGAAGATAGAGAGAAAATGAAAGATGTTCCCTATGCTTCAGCCATAGGCTCTGTCATGTATGCAATGCTGTGTACCAGACCTGATGTGTGCCTTGCTATAAGTTTAGCAGGGAGGTACCAAAGTAATCCTGGAATGGATCACTGGACAGCGGTCAAGAACATCCTGAAATACCTGAAAAGGACTAAGGATATGTTTCTCGTATATGGAGGTGACAAAGAGCTCACCGTAAGAGGTTACGTTGATGCAAGCTTTGACACTGATCCGGACGATTCTAAATCGCAAACCGGATACGTGTTTACTTTAAACGGTGGAGCTGTCAGTTGGTGCAGTTCTAAACAAAGCGTCGTAGCGGGATCTACATGTGAAGCGGAGTACATAGCTGCTTCGGAAGCAGCAAACGAAGGAGTCTGGATGAAGGAGTTCATATCCGATCTAGGTGTCATACCTAGTGCATCGGGTCCAATGAAAATCTTCTGTGACAATACTGGTGCAATTGCCTTGGCAAAGGAATCCAGATTTCACAAGAGGACCAAACACATCAAGAGACGCTTCAACTCCATCCGGGATTTAGTCCAGGTGGGAGACATAGAGATTTGCAAGATACATACGGATCTGAATGTTGCACACCCGTTGACCAAGCCTCTTCCACGAGCAAAACATGATCAGCACCAAGGCTCCATGGGTGTTAGAATCATTACTGTGTAATCTAGATTATTGACTCTAGTGCAAGTGGGAGACTGAAGGAAATATGCCCTAGAAGCAATAATAAAGTTATTATTTATTTCCTTATATCATGATAAATGTTTATTATTCATGCTAGAATTGTATTAACCGGAAACATAATACATGTGTGAATACATAGACCAACAGAGTGTCACTAGTATGCCTCTACTTGACTAGCTCGTTAATCAAAGATGGTTATGTTTCCTAACCATGAACAAGGAGTTGTTATTTGATTAACGAGGTCACATCATTAGTAGAATGATCTGATTGACATGACCCGTCCCATTAGCTTAGCACCCGATCGTTTAGTATGTTGCTATTGCTTTCTTCATGACTTATACATGTTCCTATAACTATGAGATTATGCAACTCCCGTTTACCGGAGGAACACTTTGGGTACTACCAAACGTCACAACGTAACTGGGTGATTATAAAGGAGTACTACAGGTGTCTCCAATGGTAGATGTTGGGTTGGCGTATTTCGAGATTAGGGTTTGTCACTCCGATTGTCGGAGAGGTATCTCTGGGCCCTCTCGGTAATGCACATCACATAAGCCTTGCAAGCACTGCAACTAATATGTTAGTTGTGAGATGATGTATTACGGAACGAGTAAAGAGACTTGCCCGTAACGAGATTGAACTAGGTATTGGATACCGACGATCGAATCTCGGGCAAGTAACATACCGATGACAAAGGGAACAACGTATGTTGTTATGCGGTCTGACCGATAAAGATCTTCGTAGAATATGTAGGAGCCAATATGGGCATCCAGGTCCCGCTATTGGTTATTGACCGGAGATGTGTCTCGGTCATGTCTACATTGTTCTCGAACCGTAGGGTCCGCACGCTTAACGTTACGATGACAGTTATTATGAGTTTATGCATTTTGATGTACCGAAGGTTGTTCGGAGTCCCGGATGAGATCACGGACATGACGAGGAGTCTCGAAATGGTCGAGACGTAAAGATTGATATATTGGAAGCCTATGTTTGGACATAGGAAGTGTTCCGGGTGAAATCGGGATTTTACCGGAATACCGGGAGGGTTACCGGAACCCCCCGGGAGGCTAATGGGCCTATTGGGCCTTAGTGGAAAAGAGAGAAGAGGCAGCCCACAGCCTAGCCGGCGCCCCCCCTTCCCCAAGTCCTAGTAGGACTAGGAAAGGTGGGCCGGCCCCCTCTCTCTCCTTTCCCCCCCAAGAGTCCTAGTTGGAATAGGATTGGAGGGGAGGAGTCCTACTCCCGGTGGGAGTAGGACTCCCCCTGCGCCTCCTCTCTCTTGGCCGGCCAGCCCCCCTCCTCCAACCTTTATATACGGGGGCAGGGGGCACCCCATAGACACAACTTGATCCTTGAGATCGTTCCTTAGCCGTGTGCGGTGCCCCCTGCCACCAAATTCCACCTCGATCGTACCGTTGTAGTGCTTAGGCGAAGCCCTGCGTCGGTAGTACATCAAGATCGTCATCACGCCGTCGTGCTGACGGAACTCTTCCTCGACGCTTTGCTGGATCGGAGCCAGAGGAACGTCATCGAGCTGAACGTGTGCTAAGAACTCGGAGTTGCCGGAGTAACGGTGCTTGGATCGGTCGGATCGGGAAGAAGACGTACGACTACTTCCTCTACGTTGTGAGATCGCTTTCGCAGTCGGTCTGCGTTGGTACGTAGACAACACTCTCCCCTCTCGTTGCTGTGCATCACCATGATCTTGCGTGTGCGTAGGAAATTTTTTGAAATTACTGCGTTACCCAACAGTTATATCTGGCACTTGGAAGGGTGTGTTTTATTAAGTATCCGGTTCTAGTTGTCATAAGGTCAAGGTACAACTCCGGGTCGTCCTTTTACCGAGGGACACGGCTATTCGAATAGATTAACTTCCCTGCAGGGGTGCACCACATACCCCAACACGCTCGATCCCATTTGGCCGGACACACTTTCCTGGGTCATGACCGGCCTCGGAAGATCAACACGTCGCAGCCCTACCTAGGCACAACAGAGAGGTCAGCACGCCGGTCTAAACCCTATGGCGCAGGGGTCTGAGCCCATCGCCCTTTGCACACCTGCATGTTGCGAACGCGGCCGGAAGCAGAACTAGCCCCCTTAATACAAGAGCAGACTTACGGTCCAATCCGGCGCGCGCCACTCAGTCGCTGACGTCACGAAGGCTTCGGCTGATACCACGACGTCGGGATACCCATAACTACTCCCGCGTAGATGATTAGTGCGTATAGACCAAATGGCCAGACTCAGATCAAATACCCAGATCTCGTTAAGCGTGTTAAGTATCCGCGAACGCCGAACTGGGCCAGACCCACCTCTCTCCTAGGTGGTCGGAACCTGCCCTGTCGCTCCGCCACAAAGTAACAGTCGGGGGCCGTCGGGAACCCAGGCCCACCTCTACCGGGATGGAGCCACCTGCTGAAGGAAATATGCCCTAGAGGCAATAATAAAGTTATTATTTATTTCCTTATATCATGATAAATGTTTATTATTCATGCTAGAATTGTATTAACCGGAAACATAATACATGTGTGAATACATAGACCAACAGAGTGTCACTAGTATGCCTCGACTTGACTAGCTCGTTAATCAAAGATGGTTATGTTTCCTAACCATGAACAAAGAGTTGTTATTTGATTAACGAGGTCACATCATTAGTAGAATGATCTGATTGACATGACCCATTCCATTAGCTTAGCACCCGATCGTTTAGTATGTTGCTATTGCTTTCTTCATGACTTATACATGTTCCTATAACTATGAGATTATGCAACTCCCGTTTACCGGAGGAACACTTTGGGTACTACCAAACGTCACAACGTAACTGGGTGATTATAAAGGAGTACTACAGGTGTCTCCAATGGTAGATGTTGGGTTGGCGTATTTCGAGATTAGGGTTTGTCACTCCGATTGTCGGAGAGGTATCTCTGGGCCCTCTCGGTAATGCACATCACATAAGCCTTGCAAGCACTGCAACTAATATGTTAGTTGTGAGATGATGTATTACGGAACGAGTAAAGAGACTTGCCGGTAACGAGATTGAACTAGGTATTGGATACCGACGATCGAATCTCGGGCAAGTAACATACCGATGACAAAGGGAACAACGTATGTTGTTATGCGGTCTGACCGATAAAGATCTTCGTAGAATATGTAGGAGCCAATATGGGCATCCAGGTCCCGCTATTGGTTATTGACCGGAGACGTGTCTCGGTCATGTCTACATTGTTCTCGAACCGTAGGGTCCGCACGCTTAACGTTACGATGACAGTTATTATGAGTTTATGCATTTTGATGTACCGAAGGTTGTTCGGAGTCCCGGATGAGATCACGGACATGACGAGGAGTCTCGAAATGGTCGAGACGTAAAGATTGATATATTGGAAGCCTATGTTTGGACATAGGAAGTGTTCCGGGTGAAATCGGGATTTTACCGGAATACCGGGAGGGTTACCGGAACCCCCCGGGAGGCTAATGGGCCTATTGGGCCTTAGTGGAAAAGAGAGAAGAGGCAGCCCACAGCCTAGCCGGCCCCCTCTCTCTCCTTCCCCCCCCCCAAGAGTCCTAGTTGGAATAGGATTGGAGGGGAGGAGTCCTACTCCCGGTGGGAGTAGGACTCCCCCCGCGCCTCCTCTCTCTTGGCCGGCCAGCCCCCCTCCTCCAACCTTTATATACGGGGGCAAGGGGCACCCCATAGACACACAACTTGATCCTTGAGATCGTTCCTTAGCCGTGTGCGGTGCCCCCTGCCACCAAATTCCACCTCGATCGTACCGTTGTAGTGCTTAGGCGAAGCCCTGCGTCGGTAGTACATCAAGATCGTCATCACGCCGTCGTGCTGACAGAACTCTTCCTCGACGCTTTGCTGGATCGGAGCCAGAGGAACGTCATCGAGCTGAACGTGTGCTAAGAACTCGGAGGTGCCGGAGTAACGGTGCTTGGATCGGTCGGATTGGGAAGAAGACGTACGACTACTTCCTCTATGTTGTGAGATCGCTTCCGCAGTCGGTCTGCGTTGGTACGTAGACAACACTCTCCCCTCTCGTTGCTGTGCATCACCATGATCTTGCGTGTGCGTAGGAAATTTTTTGAAATTACTGCGTCCCCCAACAGTGGCATCCGAGCCTAGGTTTTATGGTTTGATGTTATATGCACGAGTAGAACACAAGTGAGTTGTGGGCGATACAAGTCATACTGCCTACCAGCATGTCATACTTTGGTTCGGCGGTATTGTTGGTTGAGACGATCCGGACCAACCTTACGCGTACTCTTACGCGAGACCGGTTCCCTCGACGTGCTTTGCACATAGATGGCTTGCGGAAGACTGTCTCTCCAACTTTAGTTGAACCAAGTGTGACTACGCCCGGTCCTTGAGAAGGTTAAAACGGAGTCTATTTGACGAACTATCGTTGTGGTTTTGATGCGTAGGTGAGATGTGTTCTTACTTAAGCCCGTAGCAGCCACGTAAAACTTGCAACAACAAAGTAGAGGACGTCTAACTTGTTTTTGCAGGGTATGTTGTGATGTGATATGGTCAAGACATGATGCTGATTTTATTGTATGAGATGATCATGTTTTGTAACCGAGTTATCGGCAACTGGCAGGAGCCATATGGTTGTCGCTTTATTGTATGCAATGCAATCGCGATGTAATGCTTTACTAGATTACTAAACGGTAGTAATAGTCGTGAAAGCATAAGATTGGCGAGACGACAACGATGCTACGATGGAGATCAAGGTGTCGCGCCGGTGACGATGGTGATCATGACGGTGCTTCGGAGATGGAGATCACAAGCACAAGATGATGATGGCCATATCATATCACTTATATTGATTGCATGTGATGTTTATCCTTTTATGCATCTTATCTTGCTTTGATTGACGGTAGCATTATAAGATGATCTCTCACTAAATTATCAAGAAGTGTTCTCCCTGAGTATGCACCGTTGCCAAAGTTCGTCGTGCCCAGACACCACGTGATGATCGGGTGTGATAAGCTCTACGTCCATCTACAACGGGTGCAAGCCAGTTTTGCACACGCAGAATACTCAGGTTATGCTTGACGAGCCTAGCATATGCAGATATGGCCTCGGAACACAGAGACCGAAAGGTCGAGCGTGAATCATATAGTAGATATGATCAACATGACGATGTTCACCATTGAAAACTACTCCATCTCACGTGATGATCGGTTATGGTTTAGTTGATTTGGATCACGTGATCACTTAGAGGATTAGAGGGATGTCTATCTAAGTGGGAGTTCCTAAGTAATTTGATTAACTGAACTTAAACTTATCATGAACTTAGTCCTGGTAGTATTTTGCAAATCATGTTGTAGATCAATAGCTCGCGTTGTTGCTTCCCTGTGTTTATTTTGATATGTTCCTAGAGAAAATTGTGTTGAAAGATGTTAGTAGCAATGATGCGGATTGGATCCGTGATCTGAGGTTTATCCTCATTGTTGCACAGAAGAATTATGTCCTTGATGCACCGCTAGGTGACAGACCTATTGCAGGAGCAGATGCAGACGTTATGAACGTTTGGCTAGCTCAATATGATGACTACTTGATAGTTTAGTGCACCATGCTTAACGGCTTAGAATCGGGACTTCAAAGACGTTTTGAACGTCATGGACCATATGAGATGTTCCAGGAGTTGAAGTTAATATTTCAAGCAAATACCCGAGTTGAGAGACATGAAGTCTCCAGCAAGTTCTATAGCTAAAAGATGGAGGAGAATCGCTCAACTAGTGAGCATGTGCTCAGATTGTCTGGGTACTACAATCGCTTGAATCAAGTGGGAGTTAATCTTCCAGATAAGATAGTGATTGACAGAATTCTCTAGTCATCATCACTAAGTTAGTAGAACTTCGTGATGAACTATAATATGCAAGGGATAACAGAAACAACTCCCAAGCTCTTCGTGATGCTGAAATCAACGAAGGTAGAAATCAAGAAAAACATCAAGTGTTGATGGTTGACAAGACCACTAGTTTCAAGAAAAGGGCAAAGGGAAGAAGGGGAACTTCAAGAAGAACGGCAAGCAAGTTGCTGCTCAAGTGAAGAAGCCCAAGTCTGATCCTAAGCCTGAGACTAAGTGCTTCTACTGCAAAGGGACTGGTCACTGGAAGCGGAACTACCCCAAGTGATTGGCGGATAAGAAGGATGGCAAAGTGAACATAAGTATATTTGATATACATGTTATTGATGTGTACTTTACTAGTGTTTATAGCAAACCCTCAGTATTTGATACTAGTTTAGTTGCTAAGATTAGTAACTCGAAAAGGGAGTTGCAGAATAAACAAAGACTAGTTAAGGGTGAAGTGACGATGTGTGCTGGAAGTGGTTCCAAGATTGATATGATCATCATCGCACACTCCCTATAATTTCGGGATTAGTGTTGAACCTAAATAAGTGTTATTTGGTGTTTGCATTGAACATGAATATGATTTGATCATGTTATTCATTTAAGTAAGAGAATAAATTGTTGTTCTGTTTACATGAATAAAACCTAATATGGTTAAACACCCAATGAAAACAGTTCATTGGATCTCGATCTTAATAATACACATATTCATATTATTGAAACCAAAAGATGCAAAGTTAATAATGATAGTGCAACTTATTTGTGACACTACCGTTTAGGTCATATTGGTGTAAAGCGCATGAAGAAACTCCATGCTGATGGGCTTTCGGAATCACTTGATTATGAATCACTTGATGCTTGTAAACCATGCCTTTTGGGCAAGATGACTAAAACGCCGTTCTCCGGAACAATGGAGCAAGCAAAAAGATTTGTTGGAAATCATACATACTGATGTATGTGGTCCGATGAATATTGAGGCTCGCGACAGGTATCATTATTTTCTGATCTTCACAGATGATTTGAGCAGATATGAGTATATCTACTTGATGAAACATAAGTCTGAAACATTTGAAAAGTTCAAAGAAATTTAGAGTGAAGTGAAAAATCATCGTAACAAGAAAATAAAGTTTCTATGATCTGATCATAGAGAAGAGTATTTGAGTTACGAGTTTGGTCTTCAGTTAAAAACAATGTGAAATAGTTTCACTACTCACGCCACCTAGAACACCACAGCATAATGGTGTGTCCGAACGTCATAACCATACTTTATTGGATATAGTGCAATATATGATGTTTCTTACCGATTTACCACTATCGTTTTTGGGGTCATGCATTAGAGACAGCTGCATTCACGTTAAATAGGGCACCATATAAATCCGTTGAGACGACACCGTGTGAACTATGGTTTGGCAAGAAACCTAAGCTGTCGTTTCTTAAAGTTTGGGGTTGTGATGCTTATATGAAAAGGTTTCATCCTAATAAGCTCAAACTCAAATCGGAGAAGTGCGTCTTCATAGGATATCCAAAGGAAACTATTGGATACACCTTCTATCACAGATCCGAAGGCAAGACTTTTGTTGCTAAAATTCGGAAATTTTCTGGAGAAGGAGTTTCTCTCGAAAGAAGTGAGTGGGAGGAAAGTAGAACTTGACGAGGTAACTGTACCTGCTCCCTTGTTGGAAAGTAGCACATCACAGAAAACTGTTTCTGTGACACCTACACCAGTTAGTGAGGAAGCTAATGATGATGATCATGAAACTTCAGAACAAGATACTACTGAACCTCGTAGATCAACCAGAGTAAGATCCGCGCTAGAGTGGTACGGTAATCCTTTTCTGGAAGTCATGCTACTAGATCATGATGAACCTACGAACTATGAAGAAGCGATGGTGAGCCCAGATTCCGCAAAGTGGCTTGAAGCCATGAAATCTGAGATATGATCCATGTATGAGAACAAAGTATGGACTTTGGTTGACTTGCCTGATGATCGGCAAGCAATAGAAAATAAATGGATCTTCAAGAGGAAGACGGATGCTGATAGTAGTGTTACTATCTACAAAGCTAGAATTGTCGCAAAAGGTTTTCGACAAGTTAAAGGTGTTGACTACGATGAGATTTTCTCACTCGTATCTATGCTTAAGTCTGTCCGAATCATGTTAGTAATTGCCGCGTTTTATGAAATCTGGCAAACGGATAAACAAAACTGCATTCCCTAATGGATTTATTAAAGAAGAGTTGTATATGATGCAACCAGAAGGTTTTGTCAATCCAAAAGGTGCTAACAAAATGTGCAAGCACCAGCGATCCATCTGTGGACTGGTGCAAGCATCTCGGAGTTGGAATATACGCTTTGATGAGTTGATCAAAGCATATAGTTTTATACAGACTTGCGGTGAAGCCTGTATTTACGAGAAAGTGAGTGGGAGCACTACAGCATTTCTGATAAGTATATGTGAATGACATATTGTTGATCGGAAATAATGTAGAATTATTCTGTAAAGCATAAAAGGAGTGTTTGAAAGGAGTTTTTCAAAGAAAGACTTCGGTAAAGCTGCTTACATATTGAGCTTCAAGATCTATAGAGATAGATCAAGACGCTTAATAAGTTTTTCAATAAGTACATACCTTGACAAGATTTTGAAGTAGTTCAAAATGGAACAGTCAAAGAAAAAGTTTCTTGCCTGTGTTACAAGGTGTGAAGTTGAGTAAAGACTCAAAGCCCGACCACGGCAGAAGATAGAAAGAGAATGAAAGTCATTCCCTATGCCTCATTCATAGGTTCTATAAAGTATGCCATGCTGTGTACCGGATCTATTGTATACCCTGCACTGATTTGGCAATGGAGTACAATAGTGATCTAGGAGTAGATCACTGGACAGCGGTCAGAATTATCCTTAGTGAAATAAGGAAATGTTTCTCGATTATGGACGTGACAAAAAGGTTCGTCGTAAAGGGTTACGTCGATGCAAGTTTTTGACACTGATCCAGATGATTCTAAATCTGGATACATATTGAAAGTGGGAGCAATTAGCTAGAGTAGCTCCGTGTAGAGCATTATAGACATAGAACTTGCAAAATACTTACGGATCTGAATGTGACAGACCCGTTGACTAAAATTATCTCACAAGCAAAGCATGATCACACCTTAGTACTCTTTGGGTGTTAATCACATAGATATGTGAACTAGATTGCTGACTCTAGTAATCCCTTTGAGTGTTGGTCACATGACGATGTGAACTATGGGTGTTAATCACATGGTGATGTGAACCATTGCTGCTAAATCACATGGCGATGTGAACTAGATTATTGACTCTAGTGCAAGTGGGAGACTGAAGGAAATATGCCCTAGAGGCAATAATAAAGTTATTATTTATTTCCTTATATCATGATAAATTTTTATTATTCATGCTAGAATTGTATTAACCGGAAACATAATACATGTGTGAATACATAGACCAACAGAGTGTCACTAGTATGCCTCTACTTGACTAGCTCGTTAATCAAAGATGGTTATGTTTCCTAACCATGAACAAAGAGTTGTTATTTGATTAACGAGGTCACATCATTAGTAGAATGATCTGATTGACATGACCCATTCCATTAGCTTAGCACCCGATCGTTTAGTATGTTGCTATTGCTTTCTTCATGACTTATACATGTTCCTATAACTATGAGATTATGCAACTCCCGTTTACCGGAGGAACACTTTGGGTACTACCAAACGTCACAACGTAACTGGGTGATTATAAAGGAGTACTACAGGTGTCTCCAATGGTAGATGTTGGGTTGGCATATTTCGAGATTAGGGTTTGTCACTCCGATTGTCGGAGAGGTATCTCTGGGCCCTCTCGGTAATGCACATCACATAAGCCTTGCAAGCACTGCAACTAATATGTTAGTTGTGAGATGATGTATTACGGAACGAGTAAAGAGACTTGCCGGTAACGAGATTGAACTAGGTATTGGATACCGACGATCGAATCTCGGGCAAGTAACATACCGATGACAAAGGGAACAACGTATGTTGTTATGCGGTCTGACCGATAAAGATCTTCGTAGAATATGTAGGAGCCAATATGGGCATCCAGGTCCCGCTATTGGTTATTGACCGGAGACGTGTCTCGGTCATGTCTACATTGTTCTCGAACCGTAGGGTCCGCACGCTTAACGTTACGATGACAGTTATTATGAGTTTATGCATTTTGATGTAACGAAGGTTGTTCGGAGTCCCGGATGAGATCACGGACATGACGAGGAGTCTCGAAATGGTCGAGACGTAAAGATTGATATATTGGAAGCCTATGTTTGGACATAGGAAGTGTTCCGGGTGAAATCGGGATTTTACCGGAATACCGGGAGGGTTACCGGAACCCCCCGGGAGGCTAATGGGCCTATTGGGCCTTAGTGGAAAAGAGAGAAGAGGCAGCCCACAGCCTAGCCGGCCCCCTCTCTCTCCTTTCCCCCCAAGAGTCCTAGTTGGAATAGGATTGGAGGGGAGGAGTCCTACTCCCGGTGGGAGTAGGACTCCCCCTGCGCCTCCTCTCTCTTGGCCGGCCAGCCCCCCTCCTCCAACCTTTATATACGGGGGCAAGGGGCACCCCATAGACACACAACTTGATCCTTGAGATCGTTCCTTAGCCGTGTGCGGTGCCCCCTGCCACCAAATTCCACCTCGATCGTACCGTTGTAGTGCTTAGGCGAAGCCCTGCGTCGGTAGTACATCAAGATCGTCATCACGCCGTCGTGCTGACGGAACTCTTCCTCGACGCTTTGCTGGATCGGAGCCAGAGGAACGTCATCGAGCTGAACGTGTGCTAAGAACTCGGAGGTGCCGGAGTAACGGTGCTTGGATCGGTCGGATCGGGAAGAAGACGTACGACTACTTCCTCTACGTTGTGAGATCGCTTCCGCAGTCGGTCTGCGTTGGTACGTAGACAACACTCTCCCCTCTCGTTGCTGTGCATCACCATGATCTTGCGTGTGCGTAGGGAAATTTTTGAAATTACTGCGTTCCCCAACACCTGCCCGTTCAGCCCCCATCTCCGAACAGTATCACAGGTAATGTAACAGTGTATAGTATAAAGTATATGCCCGTGATCACCTCCCGAAGTGATCACGGCCCAGTAGTATAGCATGGCAGACGGACAAGAGTGTAGGGCCACTGATGGAACACTAGCATCCTATACTAAGCAGTAGGATAGCAGGTAATGGTAACAACAGTAGTAGCAAGGACAGGCTATGCATCAGGATAGGAATAACGGAAAGCAGTAACATGCTACACTACTCTAATGCAAGCAGTATAGAGAAGAGTAGGCGATATCTGGTGATCAAAGGGGGGGCTTGCCTGGTTGCTCTGGCAAGAGAGAGGGGTCGTCAACACCGTAGTCGTACTGGGTAGCAGCGGCGTCGGTCTCGGTGTCTATCGAGAGAAGAGGGGGAAGAAACAATAAATATTTAAGCAAGCATATGCATAGTGATGCATGACACGACAAGTAACGGTGCTTGGGGTGCCCTAACGCGGTATGAGGTGATACCGGTGAAGGGGGGGAAACATCCGGAAAAGTATCCCCGGTGTTCCGGGTTTCTGGACAGATGAACCGGAGGTGAAATGTTGCAGGTTCACTATGCTAGGGACGTGTGGCGGACGAACGGGCTGCATATCCAGAATCGTCTCGATGTTCTGAGCAACTTTCATGTTGAAAATATTTTAATCCGAGTTACGGATTAAAAGATATGATTTTCTAAAGATTTAAATCATTTTCTGATTTTAATTAATTAACTAAATCCAACATTATCCAGAACAGTGTTTGCTGATGTCATCATGACGTCAGCATGACATCAGCAGTCAACAGAGGTGTTGACTGGGTCGATGACGTGTGGGTCCCACTGGTCATTGACTGTTTAGTCTAATTAATGTTTAACTAATCTAATTACTGTTTAATTAAACTAATTAGTTAATTAGGTTAATCTAATTATGATTAATTAACTTAATTAATTAATTAATTAAATTATTATTATTTAATTATTATTATTATTATTATTTTTATTATTCCTTTTTTTAATAAAACGTTCCAGGGTGGGGCCCCTTGTGATAGGCCCCTAGGCCTAACAGGCGCATGGGCGCACGGGCGCCCGATCCGGATGGAGCCCGAGTGGGCGCGGGCGCTGGAAGTGGCCGCCGGCTCGGCAGTGGCCCGTGGGGCTGGAGGCGGGGCAGCACGGTGGAGCGGTGGCGGCAAGGCCGCGCGGGGCAGTGAGCAGGGGCGGTTGAGGCGCTGGGTCCAGGCGCGACGTGGGGAAGGAGGCCGGGGGCGCAGCACAAGGAGTCGGGCAGCGCACGGCGGAGGGAGGCCGCGACGGAGCGGGGGTGGCGCGGAGCGGCGCATGAGCGAGCGCGTGCAGGTGGTCGTGGACGCGAGGTGTGTGAGGCGGTGCCGCGGTGACTGCGAGGCAACGGGTACGGCCGAACGACACCGCGCGTGGGCAGGGCGCGGCCCGACCACGATGACTGCGGGGCCGGAGTGCGCGAGGCATGGTCGCGGCCGGAGCGGAGCAACGGTGGGCGGGGCGGGAGCGCGGCAGGCGAGCGCCACCGCGCGGCGATGGTCGCGGGGCGAGGGAGAGAGGAGGACCGGGGTCCTCATCGAAGTTCGTAGGGACGGGGCAGCGATGCGTGAGGAGGAGGAGGGAGACGGCGCGTCATGGAGGAGGCAGACCATCGAGGAGGAGGTGGCAGGCCGGCGAGGTTGCGGTCCGGCATCGGGAATCGGCGGCGGCGCAGTTCATTCCCCTTCCCGATCCAGATCTGGATCGGGGGGAAGGAGGAGAGAGCGACGTGGGGAGGGGAGTGGGAGCGGTCGTGGGTTAGGGTTTCGGGTGTGGGGGGATAAGGGAGTGAGGGGGTGGCCGGTTGGGCCTGGCCTGGCTAATAGCTGGGCCGGCTGGCCCAGTGGGGGGGGGGTCTGCTTTTCCCTTTTTTTTGTTAGTTTTGATTTCTGTTTTGTATTTTCTTTTCTTTTATTTATTATCCTTTTTTGCTTTAAGTCGTTCCTCATTGTATTTTAGTTTTGTAAAATACAAAAATGATCCCTAAATTGGTAATAGGAATTATACCACTGCCACAATTAACTTGGCAACTAAATATATTAGTTTGTAATAGTTTATCACTTTAAAAGCATTTAAATAATTGTTTCTTTGCTATTGTTTAAATCGTTTTAGAGTATTTGAACATTTATAAAATTGTAGTTCCACTGCCATAATTACTTATGCATTATTTGGCTCACTCTGAACATTATAGTTTTAATTTTTGAAAACTTTTGTTGTTTGCCTGATTTTTAAATCGAATTCAAATCGGTTTCGAACTAATGCGAGATTAGCCACCTTAATCGAGGTGATGTGGCATCATTAGCGGAGGGTTACTGTAGCATGATTATCCAGGCGTCATAATTCTCCTCCACTATAAGAAATCTCGTCCCGAGATTTTAAAGGGTGGATTAAGGGGGGAAAGACTAGGTTACGAAAGTCTAACGGATTTTCTCGGTCTTAGTTGCTCTTCTCGAAGAGGTCGATCCATTACATTGACGTCTTCATTTCTCTGCTTCAGGTCATCATGGTGATGTCGTCCTTTTCTCGGGAACTCCAACGTACTTACGAATAGGTAAGGGGCAGCTCATCAATGGTAGAATGCTATAAAGGGTAATCGTCTGGGGTTTTCCCGAGTATGAACATAAGAGTCTCTCTTGAGTTGAACAAATGAAACACATCGAGAGCTAAGTGGTGCAATAAAAAGTTTCAAGCGGATAGGCAATCGTTCTGAAACAGAGTGTGAATGGGGTTCAGAGCAACGGGAATAAGTATTGTGTCTGATACCAGAATTGATGATTTCTCAGAAGGTGGCTCGTGAATCACAAACGAGGCCAAGTGCGAGGAATTAAATTTGGAAACCGGGGGGTATAGGAGGGTCAGGTTTCGATCCTGTGTAACTGTGGGTTATGGGCCCACCATGTGGTTAAAAGTAGGAAAAGCGTTGATATCTTGCACGGTCGTGATAGCAAGACATGTCAGAGGGTAGCCTATCATTTATGTTGGCAACAATGTCGGTACCAAGGGCGAGGGACGAAGAGAACCATTTTCCTGCTCGTTGAACGAGGCGAGCCATTAGGCAAAGTTCTCGTCCATCGGTGGCTACCGGAATGTCATCAACAATAGTAACAGGGTCATGCTAACAGAATTGTACACCACGGTGTTTACATAAATAGGAGAATATTTCTGCTTGGATCATATAGATCACAAGAAAGGTTAAACAAAACAATGGAAAGGAAAAAATGTGATTCTTAGATTAAACAGAAGAATGGAAAGGAAAATGTGATTAAACACATATTTCAGGGGTATATCCTTCTCAAGAACAAGCAGAGTATGATATCCAAGACCGGATAGAAGGTAGAAAACTCTTTTAGGTAGGAGAGACAAATTTCATGACATTACCCATACAACGGTGTTTGGGTAATTTCAACAAGAAACATTTAGCATGGTGCTTCAAATGTTCTTATTGAAAATCGGAGTACCATAGACATGCTTCGAGATAGCGCTGACATGGTCAACAGGTGAAAATCAGACTTTGGAAACAAAAAGGATCCATTAGGAATAACTTGTAGAATAAGTCTTACAGTTTCCTCATGGAAGAATGGATAACATTGCTAAAAGGGAACTATAACAATAGGGCCTCCGGCCAGGTGGGCTAGGTATGATACCACCTTACCGGGCCATCTAAAGACCAACGTTATAACTCTTGGAAATATGTTCCAACCATCATATCTGACCGAGATTCAGATTCGATTGGTGTCAGGATACCTCAGACTCGGGATGCCTGAGAAGAAAAGGTGCAACACAATTTGACGAGATGACATTGTGAGATTCTCAGAAGTGATCTATGTAAGTGAGCTCTGAAACAAGAGGTCATCAGTAAACCAAGGAGAGGATGAGGAGGTGGCTGATAGGCTCAGCAACAAATCATCGAGATTTCCAAAGGCTTGATTTCCACAATTATGTGAACAAGGAAATATCATTTATCGGATCAAATGTCATAAGGATGTATGCTTGAGGGAAACATACACAACTGAACAATGATAGAAGGGTGCACCCAGGAATCTGGACTAGGTAGCACGATCAATGTTTGAATGATGATTCAATAATCAATAGACTTAGAATGAAACTGTAGACCAATAACTTCAAGCAATAGGGTTGCTATAAGTTTAGAATTTACACATCACAGACCATTTATCGGTATTCCGGTTAGAACAACACGGAGACCAAGAAATGAACGCAAAAGGCGAGAGATATTACTATATCAAGAATTCTCAAGAGGTGGTAAAATTACCACGACATTCTTGACATAAAAGGTGGTAACATTCCAAGGTAAAGAAGAACAAATGCTGGATAGCAAGGATATCAAGGTATAACTCAAAACACGAATAAGTTTGTGTTGAACAGAAGGCAATAAAGTGGTCGGTGATAACACAAACTATTGAGGGGCGATGATGGTATTTCTCATCAAGAATTCGATATATATCTTGGAAGAGCTCAGGATGTTGATGATGACCACGACACATTTGTCGAGAAATTTCATGAAGATGTAATCGGTTGGCGATGACATCAAGTCAAATGATGACGCAGCGAAAGTCAAATAATACTTGAAGAAGAACTCATAAGAAGTTATGCAGTTCCGTGATAAACTCAAGATACCAGAGGGGGTAATACTCAACGACGGATCAAAGTAGAGGTTGGACTGGGGTATTGCTCTACAGAAGTCAAGCGCTTAAACTTGCACGCGAAATGGTATTTAAAAGAGATCATGGTCGGAACCTTGATTGCAAAAGGCCAGATCCGAGATATAAGATGAACTTATACCAAGGAATAATTAATTTGAGAGAAGCTTTAATGATAAGATCTACATCGTGTCCATGGGCATGAACACAAAGTTCAAGGTCGACTCCCACTTCTCCAATGCATAACCTTTCATTCACTTCTCACTTTCGAAGAAGTTGTAGTGTTTGAAATTTTATCTGGCAAAATACCAGAGGTGTATGACTCGTGAAAGCTTTCGAGTTCACACAGTTTAGAGAAGGCATATGTTCAACCCATAGGGGCTTCTTAGAAACATATACCACGAGTTTCAAGAATAAAAAAAACACCAGCTCGATAGAAGAGCATGTTTGAGAAAGCAGAGGATACAATTTACCAAAGGTATTATGTACCCGAGGAAAGGCTCACAGACTTATTGAATATGAAGGACGCTGTCGGATAAAATCCAGCAAATGATCTGGTGCTTCTCAAGGGATCTGGTGCGAGCATCGGTACTCAACCAAAGGGAGAAACAATGCAAGGAGATCATACTTTAGAAACAACTAACTAATTCAAGGCTCAAATGCAAAGGAATTATCAATTCCAAGACAAGGGATCAGAAGCAATGCTCTCATCAGGGATGGATAAGTTGAATAGCCTTAAGGGTACAATCGACAGCAATTTGATTGGTCGAGATCCAGCTCATGTTTTTGAAGGAAATATGCCCTAGAGGCAATAATAAAGTTATTATTTATTTCCTTATATCATGATAAATGTTTATTATTCATGCTAGAATTGTATTAACCGGAAACATAATACATGTGTGAATACATAGACCAACAGAGTGTCACTAGTATGCCTCTACTTGACTAGCTCGTTAATCAAAGATGGTTATGTTTCCTAACCATGAACAAGGAGTTGTTATTTGATTAACGAGGTCACATCATTAGTAGAATGATCTGATTGACATGACCCATTCCATTAGCTTAGCACCCGATCGTTTAGTATGTTGCTATTGCTTTCTTCATGACTTATACATGTTCCTATAACTATGAGATTATGCAACTCCCGTTTACCGGAGGAACACTTTGGGTACTACCAAACGTCACAACGTAACTGGGTGATTATAAAGGAGTACTACAGGTGTCTCCAATGGTAGATGTTGGGTTGGCGTATTTCGAGATTAGGGTTTGTCACTCCGATTGTCGGAGAGGTATCTCTGGGCCCTCTCGGTAATGCACATCACATAAGCCTTGCAAGCACTGCAACTAATATGTTAGTTGTGAGATGATGTAATACGGAACGAGTAAAGAGACTTGCCGGTAACGAGATTGAACTAGGTATTGGATACCGACGATCGAATCTCGGGCAAGTAACATACCGATGACAAAGGGAACAACGTATGTTGTTATGCGGTCTGACCGATAAAGATCTTCGTAGAATATGTAGGAGCCAATATGGGCATCCAGGTCCCGCTATTGGTTATTGACCGGAGACGTGTCTCGGTCATGTCTACATTGTTCTCGAACCGTAGGGTCCGCACGCTTAACGTTACGATGACAGTTATTATGAGTTTATGCATTTTGATGTACCGAAGGTTGTTCGGAGTCCCGGATGAGATCACGGACATGACGAGGAGTCTCGAAATGGTCGAGACGTAAAGATTGATATATTGGAAGCCTATGTTTGGACATAGGAAGTGTTCCGGATGAAATCGGGATTTTACCGGAATACCGGGAGGGTTACCGGAACCCCCCGGGAGGCTAATGGGCCTATTGGGCCTTAGTGGAAAAGAGAGAAGAGGCAGCCCACAAGCCTAGCCGGCGCCCCCCCCTTCCCCAAGTCCTAGTAGGACTAGGAGAGGTGGGCCGGCCCCCTCTCTCTCCTTTCCCCCCAAGAGTCCTAGTTGGAATAGGATTGGAGGGGAGGAGTCCTACTCCCGGTGGGAGTAGGACTCCCCCTGCGCCTCCTCTATCTTGGCCGGCCAGCCCCCCTCCTCAAACATATATATACGGGGGCAGGGGGCACCCCATAGACACACAACTTGATCCTTGAGATCGTTCCTTAGCCGTGTGCGGTGCCCCCTGCCACCATATTCCACCTCGATCATACCGTTGTAGTGCTTAGGCGAAGCCCTGCGTCGGTAGTACATCAAGATCGTCATCACGCCGTCGTGCTGACGAAACTCTTCCTCGACGCTTTGCTGGATCGGAGCCCGAGGAACGTCATCGAGCTGAACGTGTGCTAAGAACTCGGAGGTGCCGGAGTAACGGTGCTTGGATCGGTCGATCGGGAAGAAGACGTACGACTACTTCCTCTACGTTGTGTGATCGCTTCCGCAGTCGGTCTGCGTTGGTACGTAGACAACACTCTCCCCTCTCGTTGCTGTGCATCACCATGATCTTGCGTGTGCGTAGGAATTTTTTTGAAATTACTGCGTTCCCCAACAGTGGCATCCGAGCCTAGGTTTTATGGTTTGATGTTATATGCACGAGTAGAACACAAGTGAGTTGTGGGCGATACAAGTCATACTGCCTACCAGCATGTCATACTTTGGTTCGGCGGTATTGTTGGCTGAGACGATCCGGACCAACCTTACGCGTACTCTTACGCGAGACCGGTTCCCTCGACGTGCTTTGCACATAGATGGCTTGCGGAAGACTGTCTCTCCAACTTTAGTTGAACCAAGTGTGACTACGCCCGGTCCTTGAGAAGGTTAAAACGGAGTCTATTTGACGAACTATCGTTGTGGTTTTGATGCGTAGGTGAGATGTGTTCTTACTTAAGCCCGTAGCAGCCACGTAAAATTTGCAACAACAAAGTAGAGGACGTCTAACTTGTTTTTGCAGGGTATGATGTGATGTGATATGGTCAAGGCATGATGCTGATTTTATTGTATGAGATGATCATGTTTTGTAACTAAGTTATCGGCAACTGGCAGGAGCCATATGGTTGTCGCCTTATTGTATGCAATGCAATCGCGATGTAATGCTTTACTAGATTACTAAATGGTAGTAATAGTCGTGGAAGCATAAGATTGGCGAGACGACAACGATGCTACGATGGAGATCAAGGTGTCGCGCCGGTAACGATGGTGATCATGACGGTGCTTCGGAGATGGAGATCACAAGCACAAGATGATGATGGCCATATCATATCACTTATATTGATTGCATGTGATGTTTATCCTTTTATGCATCTTATCTTGCTTTGATTGACGGTAGCATTATAAGACGATCTCTCACTAAATTATCAAGAAGTGTTCTCCCTGAGTATGCACCGTTGCCAAAGTTCGTCGTGCCCAGACACCATGTGATGATCGGGTGTGATAAGCTCTACGTCCATCTACAACGGGTGCAAGCCAGTTTTGCACACGCAGAATACTCAGGTTATACTTGACGAGCCTAGCATATGCAGATATGGCCTCGGAACACAGAGACCGAAAGGTCGAGCGTGAATCATATAGTAGATATGATCAACATGACGATGTTCACCATTGAAAACTACTCCATCTCACGTGATGATCGGTTATGGTTTAGTTGATTTGGATCACGTGATCACTTAGAGGATTAGAGGGATGTCTATCTAAGTGGGAGTTCCTAAGTAATTTGATTAACTGAACTTAAACTTATCATGAACTTAGTATCTGATAGTATCTTGCTTGTTTATGTTGCTTGTAGATAGATGGCTCGTGCAATTGTTCCGTTGAATTTTAATGCGTTCCTTGAGAAAGCAAAGTTGAAAGATGATGGTAGCAATTACACGGACTGGGTCCGTAACCTGAGGATTATCCTCATTGCTGCACAGAAGAATTACGTCCTGGAAGCACCGCTGGGTGACAGGCCTGCTGCTGGAGCAACGCCAGATGTTATGAACGTCTGGCAGAGCAAAGCTGATGACTACTCGATAGTTCAGTGTGCCATGCTTTACGGCTTAGAATCGGGACTTCAACGACGTTTTGAACGTCATGGAGCATATGAGATGTTCCAGGAGTTGAAGTTAATATTTCAAGCAAATGCCCGAATTGAGAGATATGAAGTCTCCAATAAGTTCTATAGCTGTAAGATGGAGGAGAACAGTTCTGTCAGTGAGCATATACTCAAGATGTCTGGGTATAATAATCGCTTGATTCAGATGGGAGTTAATCTTCCAGATGACTGCGTCATTGACAGAATTCTCCAATCACTGCCACCAAGCTACGAGAGCTTCGTGATGAACTATAGTATGCAAGGGATGAACAAGACTATTCCCGAGCTCTTCGCAATGCTGAAAGCTGCGGAGGTAGAAATCAAGAAGGAGCATCAAGTGTTGATGGTTAACAAAACCACTAGTTTCAAGAAAAAGGGCAAAAGGGAAGAAGAAGGGAAACTTCAAGAAGAACAACAAGCAAGTTGCTGCTCAGGAGAAGAAACCCAAGTCTGGACCTAAGCCTGAAACTGAGTGCTTCTACTGCAAGCAGACTGGTCACTGGAAGCGGAACTGCCCCAAGTATTTGGCGGATAAGAAGGATGGCAAAGTGAGCAAAGGTATATGTGATATACATGTTATTGATGTGTACCTTACTAGAGCTCGCAGTAGCACCTGGGTATTTGATACTGGTTCTGTTGCTAATATTTGCAACTCGAAACAGGGACTACGGAATAAGCGGACACTAGCAAAGGACGAGGTGACGATGCGCGTGGGAAACGGTTCCAAAGTCGATGTGATCGCGGTCGGCACGCTACCTCTACATCTACCTTCAGGATTAATATTAGACCTAAATAATTGTTATTTGGTGCCAGCGTTGAGCATGAACATTATATCTGGATCTTGTTTAATGCGAGACGGTTATTCATTTAAATCAGAGAATAATGGTTGTTCTATTTATATGAATAATATCTTTTATGGTCATGCACCTTTGAAGAGTGGTCTATTCTTGTTGAATCTCGAAGATAGTGATAAACATATTCATAATGTAGAAGCCAAAAGATGCAAAGTTAATAATGATAGTGCAACTTATTTGTGGCACTGCCGTTTAGGTCATATCGGTGTAAAGCGCATGAAGAAACTCCATACTAATGGGCTTTTGGAATCACTTGATTATGAATCACTTGGTACTTGCGAACCGTGCCTCATAGGCAAGATGACTAAAACACCGTTCTCCGGTACTATGGAGAGAGCAACAGATTTGTTGGAAATCATACATACCGATGTATGTGGTCCGATGAATATTGAGGCTCGCGGCGGATATCGTTATTTTCTCACCTTCATAGATGATTTGAGCAGATATGGGTATATCTACTTAATGAAACATAAGTCTGAAACGTTTGAAAAGTTCAAGGAATTTCAGAGTGAAGTTGAAAATCATCGTAACAAGAAAATAAAATTTCTACGATCTGATCGTGGAGGAGAATATTTGAGTTATGAGTTTGGTGTACATTTGAAAAATTGTGGAATAGTTTCGCAACTCACGCCACCCGGAACACCACAGCGTAATGGTGTGTCCGAACGTCGTAATCGCACTTTACTAGATATGGTGCGATCCATGATGTCTCTTACTGATTTACCGCTATCGTTCTGGGGTTATGCTTTAGAGACGGCCGCATTCACGTTAAATAGGGCACCATCAAAATCCGTTGAGACGACGCCTTATGAACTATGGTTTGGCAAGAAACCAAAGTTGTCGTTTCTTAAAGTTTGGGGCTGCGATGCTTATGTGAAAAAGCTTCAACCTGATAAGCTCGAACCCAAAGCGGAGAAATGTGTCTTCATAGGATACCCAAAGGAAACTGTTGGGTATACCTTCTATCACAGATCCGAAGGCAAGACTTTCGTTGCTAAGAATGGATCATTTCTAGAGAAGGAGTTTCTCTCGAAAGAAGTGAGTGGGAGGAAAGTAGAACTTGACGAGGTAACTGTACCTGCTCCCTTATTGGAAAATAGTACATCACAGAAAAATGTTTCTGCGACACCTATGCCAATCAGTGAGGAAGCTAATGATGATGATCATGAAGCTTCAGATCAAGATACTACTGAACCACGTAGATCAACCAGAGTGAGATCCGCACCAGAGTGGTACGGTAATCCAGTTCTGGAAGTCATGATGTTAGATCATGATGAACCTACGAACTATGAAGAAGCGATGGTGAGCCCAGATTCTGCAAAGTGGCTTGAGGCCATGAAATCTGAGATGGGATCCATGTATGAGAACAAAGTATGGACTTTGGTTGACTTGCCCGATGATCGGCAAGCAATTGAGAATAAATGGATCTTCAAGAAAAAGACTGACGCTGACGGTAATGTTACTGTTTATAAAGCTCGACTTGTCGCAAAAGGTTTTCGACAAGTTCAAGGGGTTGACTACGATGAGACCTTCTCACCTGTAGCGATGCTTAAGTCCGTCAGAATTATGTTAGCAATTGCCGCATTTTATGATTATGAAATATGGCAGATGGATGTCAAAACTGCATTCCTGAATGGATTTCTGGAAGAAGAGTTGTATATGGTACAACCAGAAGGTTTTGTCGATCCAAAAGGAGCTAACAAAGTATGCAAACTCCAGCGATCCATTTATGGACTGGTGCAAGCATCTCGGAGTTGGAATAAACGCTTTGATAGTGTGATCAAAGCATTTGGCTTTATACAGACTTTTGGAGAAGCCTGTATTTACAAGAAAGTGAGTGGGAGCTCTGTAGCATTTCTGATATTATATGTGGATGACATATTGCTAATTGGAAATGATATAGAATTTCTGGATAGCATAAAGGGATACTTGAATAAAAGTTTTTCGATGAAAGACCTCGGGGAAGCTGCATACATATTAGGCATAAAGATCTATAGAGATAGATCAAAACGCTTAATTGGACTTTCACAATGCACATACCTTGACAAAATTTTGAAAAAGTTCAAGATGGATCAAGCAAAGAAAGGGTTCTTGCCCGTGCTACAAGGTGTGAAGTTGAGTAAGACTCAATGCCCGACCACTGCAGAAGATAGAGAGAAAATGAAAGATGTTCCCTATGCTTCAGCCATAGGCTCTATCATGTATGCAATGCTGTGTACCAGACCTGATGTGTGCCTTGCTATAAGTTTAGCAGGGAGGTACCAAAGTAATCCTGGAATGGATCACTGGACAGCGGTCAAGAACATCCTGAAATACCTGAAAAGGACTAAGGATATGTTTCTCGTATATGGAGGTGACAAAGAGCTCACCGTAAGAGGTTACGTTGATGCAAGCTTTGACACTGATCCGGACAATTCTAAATCGCAAACCGGATACGTGTTTACTTTAAACGGTGGAGCTGTCAGTTGGTGCAGTTCTAAACAAAGCGTCGTAGCGGGATCTACATGTGAAGCGGAGTACATAGCTGCTTCGGAAGCAGCAAACGAAGGAGTCTGGATGAAGGAGTTCATATCCGATCTAGGTGTCATACCTAGTGCATCGGGTCCAATGAAAATCTTCTGTGACAATACTGGTGCAATTGCCTTGGCAAAGGAATCCAGATTTCACAAGAGGACCAAACACATCAAGAGACGCTTCAACTCCATCCGGGATTTAGTCCAGGTGGGAGACATAGAGATTTGCAAGATACATACGGATCTGAATGTTGCAGACCCGTTGACTAAGCCTCTTCCACGAGCAAAACATGATCAGCACCAAGGCTCCATGGGTGTTAGAATCATTACTGTGTAAACTAGATTATTGACTCTAGTGCAAGTGGGAGACTGAAGGAAATATGCCCTAGAAGCAATAATAAAGTTATTATTTATTTCCTTATATCATGATAAATGTTTATTATTCATGCTAGAATTGTATTAACCAGAAATATAATACATGTGTGAATACATAGACCAACAGAGTGTCACTAGTATGCCTCTACTTGACTAGCTCGTTAATCAAAGATGGTTATGTTTCCTGACCATGAACAAGGAGTTGTTATTTGATTAACGAGGTCACATCATTAGTAGAATGATCTGATTGACATGACCCATTCCATTAGCTTAGCACCCGATCGTTTAGTATGTTGCTATTGCTTTCTTCATGACTTATACATGTTCCTATAACTATGAGATTATGCAACTCCCGTTTACCGGAGGAACACTTTGGGTACTACCAAACGTCACAACGTAACTGGGTGATTATAAAGGAGTACTACAGGTGTCTCCAATGGTAGATGTTGGGTTGGCGTATTTTGAGATTAGGGTTTGTCACTCCGATTGTCGGAGAGGTATCTCTGGGCCCTCTCGGTAATGCACATCACATAAGCCTTGCAAGCACTGCAACTAATATGTTAGTTGTGAGATGATGTAATACGGAACGAGTAAAGAGACTTGCTGGTAACGAGATTGAACTAGGTATTGGATACCGACGATCGAATCTCGGGCAAGTAACATACCGATGACAAAGGGAACAACGTATGTTGTTATGCGGTCTGACCGATAAAGATCTTCGTAGAATATGTAGGAGCCAATATGGGCATCCAGGTCCCGCTATTGGTTATTGACCGGAGACGTGTCTCGGTCATGTCTACATTGTTCTCGAACCGTAGGGTCCGCACGCTTAATGTTACGATGACAGTTAT
The DNA here is from genome assembly GCA_034509565.1 of Triticum monococcum. Taxonomy (NCBI): domain Eukaryota; kingdom Viridiplantae; phylum Streptophyta; class Magnoliopsida; order Poales; family Poaceae; genus Triticum; species Triticum monococcum. The sequence continues at coordinate 581,166,111 of CM067847.1, forward strand.
TATGAGTTTATGCATTTTGATGTACCGAAGGTTGTTCGGAGTCCCGGATGAGATCACGGACATGACGAGGAGTCTCGAAATGGTCGAGACGTAAAGATTGATATATTGGAAGCCTATGTTTGGACATAGGAAGTGTTCCGGATGAAATCGGGATTTTACCGGAATACCGGGAGGGTTACCGGAACCCCCCGGGAGGCTAATGGGCCTATTGGGCCTTAGTGGAAAAGAGAGAAGAGGCAGCCAACAAGCCTAGCCGGCGCCCCCCCCCTTCCCCAAGTCCTAGTAGGACTAGGAGAGGTGGGCCGGCCCCCTCTCTCTCCTTTCCCCCCAAGAGTCCTAGTTGGAATAGGATTGGAGGGGAGGAGTCCTACTCCCGGTGGGAGTAGGACTCCCCCTGCGCCTCCTCTATCTTGGCCGGCCAGCCCCCCTCCTCCAACATATATATACGGGGGCAGGGGGCACCCCATAGACACACAACTTGATCCTTGAGATCGTTCCTTAGCCGTGTGCGGTGCCCCTGCCACCATATTCCACCTCGATCATACCGTTGTAGTGCTTAGGCGAAGCCCTGCGTCGGTAGTACATCAAGATCGTCATCACGCCGTCGTGCTGACGAAACTCTTCCTCGACGCTTTGCTGGATCAGAGCCCGAGGAACGTCATCGAGCTGAACGTGTGCTAAGAACTCGGAGGTGCCGGAGTAACGGTGCTTGGATCGGTCGATCGGGAAGAAGACGTACGACTACTTCCTCTACGTTGTGTGATCGCTTCCGCAGTCGGTCTGCGTTGGTACGTAGACAACACTCTCCCCTCTCGTTGCTGTGCATCACCATGATCTTGCGTGTGCGTAGGAAATTTTTTGAAATTACTGCGTTCCCCAACAGTTTTAAAATAACATCTAAGCTGGAAAGATAATTTAAAAGGATCAACTGATGATTGCGTGCATTCGCACTCATGTTGAATCAATAGGATCAAAAAGACGATGCCTAAGGATACTAACGAATATTGCCAGACATATGGAAAGCATCCATAATGCAAGCAGGCAAGTATTGCAGAGCAATAAGCTACTAAGGATTTTTGGAGGATCGAATAGTATTTCGAAGACCATTGTGAAACACATGAACAACTGGGGATGAGTGGATACTCGACAAGTGCGAGGATTTAATTGAAGGGGTATTCATGTGGCAAGGAACTGCTAGGCAGTAGGCACAAAGTATTCTTGTAACAATAGAACGAATTCCGATGTATCTTGTAATAACAAGATCAATGGGGGATGATCGTATGAATGGCAAGTGTAAGTAGTTATCCATAAGGATTTATCGGTGGTCGGGAATAGCAAAAGTGATGGGCACAAAGTCTCGAGAGGAATAGCAAAGAGTATCTTCAGAATCTTCTGGTGAAGCAGGCCATCATCTCGAATGAAGGGGCTCTCCGGCAGGAAGTGGTAACGAGAACCTAGAGTTAGATTTTAGCAAAATCATTTAACCCGAATAGAAGAGAGATCAGAGTCCCAGAGTATAGATCGAGGAATAAAAGATCCTAATAACACCCGATGGCGACATGGGCCCAGGGGCCGCACAGCCAAGTTAGTAAAATAATTTTCATTGACTAGACTCAACTTCGGCCAAGGAGTGTGGAAGGGGGATTCCTACAGGCAGTCGGCTCTGATACCAACTTGTGACGCCCCCGATTTGACCGTACACTAATCATGCACGCAAATGTGTACGATCAAGATCAAGGACTCACGGGTAGTTATCACAACACAACTCTACAAATAAAATAAGTCATACAAGCATCATATTACAAGCCAGGGGCCTCGAGGGCTCGAATACAAGAGCTCGATCATAGACGAGTCAGCGGAAGCAACAATATCTGAGTACAGACATAAGATAAACAAGATTGCCTTAAGAAGGCTAGCACAAACTGGGATACAGATCGAAAGAGGCGCAGGCCTCCTGCCTGGGATCCTCCTAAACTACTCCTGGTCGTCGTCAGCGGGCAGCACGTAGTAGTAGGCACCTCCGGTGTAGTAGGAGTCGTCGACGGTGGCGTCTGGCTCCTGGACTCCAGCATCTGGTTGCGACAACCAGAAAGAAAGGAAAGGGGGAAAAAGGGGGAGAAAGCAACCGTGAGTACTCATCCAAAGTACTCGCAAGCAAGGAGCTACACTACAGATGTATGCATTGGTATCAACTGGAATAAGGGTATCATATGTGGACTGAACTGCAGAATGCTAGAATAAGAGGGGGATAACTAATCCTGTCGAAGACTACGCTTCTGGCAGCCTCCGTCTTGCAGCATGTAGAAGAGAGTAGACTGAAGTCCTCCAAGTAGCATCGTGTAGCATAATCCTACCCGATGATCCTCTCCTCGTCGCCCTGTTAGAGAGCGATCACCGGGTTATATCTGGCACTTGGAAGGGTGTGTTTTATTAAGTATCCGGTTCTAGTTGTCATAAGGTCAAGGTACAACTCCGGGTCGTCCTTTTACCAAGGGACACGGCTATTCGAATAGATTAACTTCCCTGCAGGGTGCACCACATACCCCAACACGCTCGATCCCATTTGGCCGGACACACTTTCCTGGGTCATGACCGGCCTCGGAAGATCAACACGTCGCAGCCCTACCTAGGCACAACAGAGAGGTCAGCACGCCGGTCTAAACCCTATGGCGCAGGGGTCTGGGCCCATCGCCCTTTGCACACCGCACGTTGCGAACGGCCGGAAGCAGAACTAGCCCCCTTAATACAAGAGCAGACTTACGGTCCAATCCGGCGCGCGCCACTCAGTCGCTGATGTCACGAAGGCTTCGGCTGATACCACGACGTCGGGATACCCATAACTACTCCCGCGTAGATGGTTAGTGCGTATAGACCAAATGGCCAGACTCAGATCAAATACCCAGATCTCGTTAAGCGTGTTAAGTATCCGCGAATGCCGAACAGGGCCAGGCCCACCTCTCTCCTAGGTGGTCGGAACCTGCCCTGTCGCTCCGCCACAAAGTAACAGTCGGGGGCCGTCGGGAACCCAGGCCCACCTCTACCGGGATGGAGCCACCTGCCCCTTCAGCCCCCATCTCCGAACAGTATCACAGGTAATGTAACAGTGTATAGTATAAAGTATATGCCCGTGATCACCTCCCGAAGTGATCACGGCCCAGTAGTATAGCATGGCAGACGGACAAGAGTGTAGGGCCACTGATGGAACACTAGCATCCTATACTAAGCAGTAGGATAGCAGGTAATGGTAACAACAGTAGTAGCAAGGACAGGCTATGCATCAGGATAGGAATAACGGAAAGCAGTAACATGCTACACTACTCTAATGCAACCAGTATAGAGAAGAGTAGGCGATATCTGGTGATCATAGGGGGGGCTTGCCTGGTTGCTCTGGCAAGAGAGAGGGGTCATCAACACCGTAGTCGTACTGGGTAGCAGCGGCGTCGGTCTCGGTGTCTATCGAGAGAAGAGGGGGAAGAAACAATAAATATTTAAGAAAGCATATGCATAGTGATGCATGACACGACAAGTAACGGTGCTAGGGGTGCCCTAACGCGGTATGAGGTGATACCGGTGAAGGGGGGGGGGGGGGGAAACATCCGAAAAAGTATCCCCGGTGTTCCGGGTTTCTGGACAGATGAACCGGAGGTGAAATGTTGCAGGTTCACTATGCTAGGGATGTGTGGCGGACGAACGAGCTGCATATCCGGAATCGTCTCGATGTTCTGAGCAACTTTCATGTTGAAAATATTTTAATCCGAGTTACGGATTAAAAGATATGATTTTCTAAAGATTTAAATCATTTTCTGATTTTAATTAATTAACTAAATCCAACATTATCCAGAACAGTGTTTGCTGATGTCATCATGACGTCAGCAGTCAACAGAGGTGTTGACTGGGTCGCTGACGTGTGGGTCCCACTGATCATTGACTGTTTAGTCTAATTAATGTTTAACTAATCTAATTACTGTTTAATTAAACTAATTAGTTAATTAGGTTAATCTAATTATGATTAATTAACTTAATTAATTAATTAATTAAATTATTATTATTTATTTAATTATTATTATTATTATTATTATTATTATTCCTTTTTTTAATAAAACGTTCCAGGGTGGGGCCCCTTGTCATAGGCCCCTAGGCCTAACGGGCGCATGGGCGCACGGGCGCCCAATCCGGATGGAGCCCGAGTGGGCGCGGGCGCTGGAAGTGGCCGCCGGCTCGGCAGTGGCCCGTGGGGCTGGAGGCGGGGCAGCACGGTGGAGCGGTGGCGGCGAGGCCGCGCGGGGCAGTGAGCAGGAGCGGGTGAGGCGCTGGGTCCAGGCGCGACGTGGGGAAGGAGGCCGGGGGGCGCAGCACAGGGAGTCGGGCAGCGCACGGCGAAGGGAGGCCGCGACGGAGCGGGGGTGGCGCGGAGCGGCGCATGAGCGAGCGCGTGTAGGTGGTCATGGACGCGAGGTGTGGGAGGCGGTGGCGCGGTGACTGCAAGGCGACGGGTACGGCCGAACGGCGCCGCGCGTGGGCAGGGCGCGGCCCGACCACGGTGACTGCGGGGCCGGAGCGCGCAAGGCATGGTCGCGGCCGGAGCGGAGCAACGGTGGGCGGGGCGGGAGCGCGGCAGGCGAGCGCCACCACGCGGCGATGGTCGCGGGGCGAGGGAGAGAGGAGGAACGGGGTCCTCACCGAAGTTCGTAGGGACGGGGCAGCGGTGCGTGAGGAGGGGGAGGGAGATGACGCGTCGTGGAGGAGGCAGACCATCGAGGAGGAGGTGGCAGGCCGGCGAGGTTGCGGTCCGACATCGGGAATCGGCGGCAGCGCAGTTCATTCCCCTTCCCGATCCAGATCTGGATCGGGGGGAAGGAGGAGAGAGCGACGTGGGGAGGGGAGTGGGAGCGGTCGTGGATTAGGGTTTCGGGTGTGGGGGGATAAGGGAGTGAGGGGGGCGGCCGGTTGGGCTTGGCTTGGCTAATAGCTGGGCCGGCTGGCCCAGTGGGGGGGGGGTCTGCTTTTCCCTTTTTTTGTTAGTTTTGATTTCTGTTTTGTATTTTCTTTTCTTTTATTTATTATCCTTTTTTGCTTTAAGTCGTTCCTCATTGTATTTTAGTTTTGTAATAGTTTATCACTTTAAAAGCATTTAAATAATTGTTTTTTGCTATTGTTTAAATCATTTTAGAGTATTTGAACATTTATAAAATTGTAGTTCCACTGCCATAATTACTTATGCATTATTTGGCTCACTCTGAACATTATAGTTTTAATTTTTGAAAACTTTTGTTGTTTGCCTGATTTTTAAATCGAATTCAAATCGGTTTCGAACTAATGCGAGATTAGCCACCTTAATCGAGGTGACGTGGCATCATTAGCGGAGGGTTACTGTAGCATGATTATCCGAGCGTCACACCTTGCCTAGGGTTGGAAACCCTAGGGCGGGGGGCGCCTCCACTTGCCTTGGGGGGCACTCCACCCCCCTTGACCGCCGCCCCCTTTGGGAGATCCCATCTCCAGGGCCGGCGCCCTCCCTGAGGGCCTATATAAAGGGGGGAGGGAGGGCAGCCGCACCTGAAGTCTTGGCGCCTCCCTCTCCCCTGCTACACCTCTCCCTCTCGCAGAAGCTCGACGAAGCCCTGCTGCGATCACTGCTGCATCCACCACCACGCCGTCGTGCTGCTGGATCTTCATCAACCTCTGCTTCCACCTTGCTGGATCAAGAAGGAGGAGACGTCATCTGCTCCGTACGTGTGTTGAACGCAGAGGTGCCGTCCGTTCGGCACTTGGTCATCGGTGATTTGAATCACGTCGAGTACGACTCCATCAATCACGTTCTCTTGAACGCTTCCGCTCGCGATCTACAAGGGTATATAGATGCACTCTCCTCTCGTTGCTAGTTGACTCCATAGATTCATCTTGGTGAAACGTAGGAATTTTTTTTTGTTTTCTGCTACGTTCCCCAACAAGCACTACGAGAGACGAGGAGGGAGAGAGGTAGGGTTGCGCCAAGAGGGAGATGATCTCGTGTGTCTTGCAGCCTCCAATACCTCAAGTATATATAGGGGAAGGGGAGGGGCTGCGCCCCCGTCTAGGGTTCCCTCCCTAGGGGTGGCAGCAGCCCCAAAGCCCATCTAGGATGGCGGCCAAGGGGGGAGAGAGGGGGGGGGGGCGCACCTAGGGTGGGCCTTAAGGCCCATCTCGACCTAGGGTTTGCCCCCTCCCACTCTTCCTGCGCCTTGGGCCTTGGTAGGGGGGCACACCAGCCCACCTGGGGCTGGTCCCCTCCCACACTTGGCCCACGCAACCTTCTAGGGCTGATGTCCCCATCTGATGGACCCCCGGAACCCTCCCGGTGGTCCCGGTACATTACCGGTGATGCCCGGAACACTTCCGGTGGCCAAATCCTCACTTCCTATATATCAATCTTTACCTCCGGACCATTCCGGAACTCCTCGTGACGTCCGGGATCTCATCCGGGACTCCGAACAACATTCGGTAACCGCGTACATACTTTTCCTATAACCCTAGCGTCATCGAACCTTAAGTGTGTAGACCCTATGGGCTCGGGAGTCATGCAGACATGGCCGAGACAACTCTCCGGTCAATAACCAACAGCGAGACCTGGATACCCATGTTGGCTCCCACATGCTTCACGATGATCTCATCGGATGAACCACGATGTCAAGGATTTAATCAATCCCGTATACAATTTCCTTTGTCTACCGGTATAGTACTTGCCCGAGTTTCGATCGTCGGTATCCCAATACCCTGTTCAATCTCGTTACCGGCAAGTCTCTTTACTTGTTCCGTAACACATCATCCCGTGATCAACTCCTTGATCACATTGTGCACATTATGATGATGTCCTGCCGAGTGGGCCCAGAGATACCTCTCCGTCACACGGAGTGACAAATCCCAGTCTCGATTCGTGCCAACCCAACATACACTTTCGGAGATACCTGTAGTGCACCTTTATAGCCACCCAGTTACGTTGAGACGTTTGGTATACCCAAAGCATTCCTACGGTATCCGGGAGTTGCAAAATCTCATGGTCTAAGGAAATGATACTTGACATTAGAAAAGCTTTAGCATACGAACTACACGAACACGATCTTGTGCTAGGCTTAGGATTGGGTCTTGTCCATCACATCATTCTCCTAATGATGTGATCCCGTTATCAACGACATCCAATGTCCATGGTCAGGAAACCGTAACCATCTATTGATCAACGAGCTAGTCAACTAGAGGGTTGCTAGTGACATGGTGTTGTCTATGTATCCACACATGTATCTGAGTTTTTCATCAATACAATTCTAGCATGGATAATAAACGATTATCATAAACAAGGAAATATAATAATAACTAATTTATTATTGCCTCTAGGGCATATTTCCAACAGACATTACCGAGTCGGAGTCAGAAATCAACGAGTAGTGATCTTTTCTTTTTATCTGTGTACGGTAGAATTATCTATGTATCCATTTTTATCTGAAAAAATGGCCGGCGGCGTCGACGACGTAGCAGGCGAGCGAGGGTGTGAATCCAATGTGCCACCGACCAGCGGACCCGGTGAGAAAAGAGGGCAAACGCGCGCGCGTCCGTCTTGTGTCCGCGCCGACGCAAATCAGGCTCAAAAATGGGTCAGGAATGGGTCGACAGGCAGACGAAAGCGGACGCGCGTCCATTTGGGTCGGCGCGTTGGGTCGGCTTTTTTGTCCGCGCCAACTCAAACGGACGGCCGCGGACGAAATGGATCATCCCGTTGAAGTTACTCTTAACACCCCATTTTAGCACCAATGCATTGGGAGAGGTTTAACTTCTCACGTGCAAGTTCAATAATTCTGTCGTTGTTTATCTGATTCTGATGCGATGCGGTGCCACGTGGATGGTCCAGAATCCAGACCTGGCGACGTGTCGATCTGCAATGTCTAGAATAGATCAGATGTTTGACGATTCATGTTGTTTTGTGGGGTGTCGACCTGTACCACGTGGACAGCTAGTGCAGTGCGGGGCCATTGATTGGGTCGGACGAGCATAAGACGAACGAGTGATAAAATCAAACATGAATGAAGAAACAAAATGAGTGAAATGGATAGAGACGCACAAGCACAACCCACAATTGAACGGTGAAACAGGGCAAGGAACGACTACGATCTGCTTAAAGTCAAATTGCCGTTTTTCTTGCAGGAATATAAGTTCCATTGCTAGGGCCGTACGCATGAGAAGCTGGGCGACAACTAGCTCGTTTCTAGGATTAGTCTGCCGCTTTATTCAACCAAACAAAACCTAAAAAAATACCAGGGATCTCATGCGAGACCACATCTAAAATAAAGTCTTGCCTAAAAAAAATCTAAATTAAAGTCTGGTGGCAGGGCAAAACAGGCATGAGAAGCTGCGATTTTTTGGCGAAAATAGGACGAGGAAGAGGAGTGGAATATTTATACGGAGGTGGGGGTGCGCGAGGAGCCGAGGAGCAAAGGATCGATCAAATCGATCGAAGGAATCAGATCGGACTTGGTTTCCAGGAAGAACACGGGCAAGGAGAGAGATGAGATGCAGGCCATCCCTGTCAGCGGAAGAGAACATAAAGAAAACAAATTGAACAGAGCTGCGGGGTGGGCTGCTTGGTGCACCAAAATGGGCCGGCCTGCTGTGCAGTACGCTGCGCTGCTGCTGCACATAAGCGATGGATAGACATGGGTTGCACAGTGCGGTCCAGGTAAACAGTACAATTATGGGCATCCTATTTTATGAAATAACATAACATGAGCTCTAAATTGTAAAATAAAATACTATACTAATTCAAAAATAACCAGAAGTTAGAGTAAAATATATTACTACAAATATAGAGAAGAACATTTCTCAATACCAAATAAAAAACAGAAAGCACATATTTCTTTTATAAACTTTATTTTGGGCTTTATAAATATTCCATTAAATATTTTTTAACTCCACATAAATATCCAAATAACTTTTTAAAACCATTTGCAAATTTTTTTATTTCCTTCTCTCATTTGTTCTCTTTTGAACCGGAAATTGTTTTGAATTCTTTAAAGACCCAAATAAAAAATATCCAAAAATGAATATTTGGTAAAGTCATATTATTCCCTCTCAATAAAATATTGAATTAAACTCCAAATGTTTCAAATCCTTGTCAAAACTATACAACATCAAGCAGTACGAGCAAAATTTAAATCAACTCTATTAACATTCCAAATTTAAAAATTTGGGATGTTACACAATTTTAATGTGTTTTCTCTATTATTATGCAAGATTTATTTAAAGAGGAAAAATGCCGGCAGTTGGAATTCTGAATCGAAAAGAGTTACAACAGAGATAGCTATTCTCCGAAGCAGGGCCGTCCAAGGGCCTGTGCGAGTTGTGCGTTCGCACAGGGCCCCCAAATTTCAGGGGCCCTATCTTGGGTCTAGTTTTACTTTCCAGTAGACTATTTTCTGTTTGCAAGGTATTGGGCCTGCCAACATGGTCCGATAGTACCGATCAGGTGTGCTCCCGGTAAATTTGGTCGTCGCTTCTTTCCGGTCTTCCCAAATAGGGCTGCAAGAAAAGCTCGATGCTCGTGAGCCGTTCGAGATCGACTCGTTTTTTAACTCGACTCGAGATCGAATCGAAGAGAAACAAGCTGAGCACGATCACTTTCTGTAACTCGATCGAGAAACGAGCCGATCTTAAGCCAGTACTGGCTCATTCGATTTCAGCTTGATCGCTCGACATAATATCATTATGTTAAATGATCATGTCAAATGATCATGTCGTATATTAAAAAATAGAATAATTTATTACCATATATATCGTCAAGGATTTCTCTACTTTTTAGTTACAAGCAAATATTGTACGTCGGCCGTGTGTTAAATATTCTTTTGTTCCTGGGAAAAGTTCCCAGCATATGCATCTTCATTTTTCTTTTCTTTCCTGCACGAAAACTACAATCTGCATTTCGTCTGAAAGAAGATAAGAACTCCCAAGCTTGAAGAGATGGGCGTACCTTCAATTGGAGTAAGCCTTTTTTCACTTTCACGTCATCTAGTTGGAATAATAGTCATAGATTTTATAATTTTTATCGTCTCAATTAGCTCGAGATCGACTCGAGCTCATCACAAGCTGAGCACAAGTCATGTTCTACAACTCAACCACAAGTTTCACTCAGTTTGGGCTCGCTCGAATTTTAATATGAGTTGAGCTAAGCCAAGTCCAACTCACTCGAACTCGACTCGTTTGCAGCCCTATTCCCAAATTCCCCAACCTGATCGTACATGCGCCGCCGGCGCAATCGGAAGGACAAGAGGGCAGGGCCAAGCGGCACAACTTCCCCATGATTTTGATCAGAAATCAGCGCGCCCTACTAGCCTGGTCAAACGCCTCCAAGCAAAGTAGAAAGCAGCCGCTAGTACCAAGGCTATGGCCAGATCGATCGGGAGGTTAAATTTATCTCACCGACCAACTATCCATGTTCATCAGGTGCGCCAAAGCTGATTTATGTAGTCTATTTTTTCTATCTAAGAATTGACTGACTAATGTGTATACTGAACATGTGCACCAGTTCTCCAGTTAATTAACAAATTGCTATATGTTCGTTGCTCAGTGGTCGGATTGTTTGGGGGAATAGTTGGTACGACATAGGAGTATATATCAAGATATTGTATGAAATAACACACATATATAAATAAAGTTCAATAATTTAAATAGTACTCCCTCCGTTCGGTAATATTTGTCATCAAAATGGATAAAAAAAGATGTATCTAGAACCATTTTAATGACAAATATTTCCGGACGGAGAGAGTAGTATGCTTTTCTGTCTGAAGAAGTGAGAGTGTGCTTTAGCTACAAAAATCTCTCAGATTTTAGGGCTCCATCGGACTTTGCACCAGGGCCCCGAATTTCTGAAGACGGTCCTGCTCCGAAGCTCCAAATGACCTAAAAATTTATGAAAATTTATTTGGAATTAATAAAAAATACGGGAAGCAGAATCACCAAGAGGGGCCCCACCAGTGAGCCACAAGCTCAGGTGGTCCCCCCCGAGGCATGCCATGTGAGCTTGTGGGCCCACCATCAGGCCTCCGTGGCCCTCCTTGTCCTATATGATGCAATTTGCGCTGGAGAAAAACCAAGATAAGACTTTCGGGACGAAGCGCTGCCGTCTCGAGGCAGGAGCTGTGCAGGAGCACTTTTGCTCTCCGGCAGAGCGATTCCGCGAGGGATACTTTTCTCCGGAAGGGGAAATCGAAGCCATCGACATAACCAAATGTTCCTCTCATCGCGGGAGGACTCATCTCCATCAAAATCTTCACCAACACCATCTCATGTCAAATCATAGTTCCTTTTTGTATTCATTCTTTGTCCCAAAACCTCAGATTAGTACATGTGGGTTGCTAGTAGTGTTGATTACATCTTGTAGCTGATGCTAATTGGTTTATTTGGTAGAAGATTATATGTTCAGATCCTTAATCATATATTATACTCCTTTGGTCGTAAACATGAATATGATTTGTGAGTAGTTCCGCTTGTTCTTGAGGACATGGGAGAAGTATTGTTATAAGTAATCATATGAAGTTGGTGTTCATTCAATATTTTGATGATGTGTATGTTGTTCTTCCTCTAGTGGTGTCGTGTGTACGTCGACTATATGACACATTACCATGTTTGGGACTAGGGGAAGGCATTGGGGAGTAGTAAGTAGATGATGAGTTGCGAGAGTGATAGAAGCTTAAACACTAGTTTATGCACTATTCCGTATGGGGTTAATTTGGATCCATATGTTTCATGCTATGGTTAGATTTATCGTAATTCTTCTTTCGTAGTTACGGATGCTTGCGAGAGGGGGTAATCATAAGTGGGTTGCTTGTTCAAGTAAGAATATCACCCTAGCACCGGTCCACCCACATATCAAATTATCAAAGTAGTGAATGCGAATCAACTAAACATGATGAACATGACTAGACGAGTATTCCCATGCGTCCTCGAGAATGATTTGCTCACTATAAGAAGTACTCTCGGCTTGTCCTTTGCTATAAAAAGGATTGGGCCACCTTGCTGCACCTCATTACTGTTGTCACTTGTTACTTGTTACGAATTATCTTGCTATCAAACTACCCATTACTACTACTTTTAGTACTTGCAGAGAACACCTTACTGAAAATCGCTTATCATTTACTTCTGCTCCTTGTTGGGTTCGACACTCTTACTTATTGAAAGGACTACGATTGATCTCCTATACTTGTGGGTCAGCATTGATATCATGGGTAGGTGATGTCACCTGTACCCTAAGGTAGTGGGTGATGTCATCGGGTACCCTGAAGTAGTGGGTGATGTCATGGGGAGGCTATTTTGGTCTTTCCCCCTAGCCTCTACGCCTTGCCTCCCACGATAAATAGAGGTGGAGAGAGCTCTCCATGTCATCCCAAGTCCTCTCACAACACATGTCATGCAATGATCTGGCTTTCTATCTCTCTCCCCACAAAATAGTTTTGTATGTCGAAAGGTTGCCTAGTCTTCAGTAGGGCCTAGTTTTGGACGAGAAGCCCTGCCGGATAGTTGAGACTGGATGCGTGCAACCCAGTAGAGAGGTCATAGTTTTGATCTTAGTTCGAGTGACATGCCGAGGTTCCATCCGAGGTTCTGTCCGAGGGCCTCCTGATGGGTTGTCTGAGGGACTGTCCGAGGTTTTGTCAGAGAGCCTCCCGAAAGGCCGTCCGAGGGACCACCCGAGGGGCTGTCTGAGGGAGAATATCCTAGTGGTTGGGTGGTTGTAAAATCCTAGCTGCAGGGGTCTGCATTGACAATCTTTGCCAACTCTACTTTAGTTGCACTACAAGTTGGTAATGATCAGATCAAATCTTGTATGCATCTTCATAATGGTCCCGGGCTGGTACGCAGGTCGATTTTTTTGTTTTATGCTGTGTTACCCTATAATTGAGTCCTCCCACCATCATGCCCGACGATGCTTCCTCCACCAGTGTGGGATATTGTAACGCCCCGGACACACCCGCCGGTGGTCGTTACTCCTGGCGGGATCTAGACTGGCCCCAGAGATCAATACTAGTCTTTTCTGCGCACTTTGTCCTCACTCGTGCGCCTAGCCTCTACGCCTTGCCTCCCACGATAAATAGAGGTGGAGAGAGCTCTCCATGTCATCCCAAGTCCTCTCACAACACATGTCATGCAATGATCTGGCTTTCTATCTCTCTCCCCACAAAATAGTTTTGTATGTCGAAAGGTTGCCTAGTCTTCGGTAGGGCCTAGTTTTGGACGAGAAGCCCTGCCGGATAGTTGAGACTGGATGCGTGCAACCCAGTAGAGAGGTCATAGTTTTGATCTTAGTTCGAGTGACATGCCGAGGTTCCATCCGAGGTTCTGTCCGAGGGCCTCCTGATGGGTTGTCTGAGGGACTGTCCGAGGTTTTGTCAGAGAGCCTCCCGAAAGGCCGTCCGAGGGACCACCCGAGGGGCTGTCTGAGGGAGAATATCCTAGTGGTTGGGTGGTTGTAAAATCCTAGCTGCAGGGGTCTGCATTGACAATCTTTGCCAACTCTACTTTAGTTGCACTACAAGTTGGTAATGATCAGATCAAATCTTGTATGCATCTTCATAATGGTCCCGGGCTGGTACGCAGGTCGATTTTTTTGTTTTATGCTGTGTTACCCTATAATTGAGTCCTCCCACCATCATGCCCGACGATGCTTCCTCCACCAGTGTGGGATATTGTAACGCCCCGGACACACCCGCCGGTGGTCGTTACTCCTGGCGGGATCTAGACTGGCCCCAGAGATCAATACTAGTCTTTTCTGCGCACTTTGTCCTCACTCGTGCGCACCCGGGAGCAACTTCCCGGTCGGTCACCCATCCTGACACTACTCCAAGCTGAGCACGCTTAACTTTGAAGTTCTGTCCGAATGGGCTCCCGGAAAAGAAGGAATTCCTTATTGATATGAGTAGTCTATCATCCCTAATAAGCCAGGCTATCACATACACCCCCACTCAGAGGAACCGACGTCCTCGTCGGGCCACAGGAACGTTCCCTCTTGGCACAAACGTCTGTGCTTCCAGTCCGGTACATGTGCCATGCCGGGTGCCACGACGGGTCACAAACGTCATGAACAACATGACCACACACCTGTTCGCAACCATCCGTGTAACCGCGAGGGTCGGCTCTGATACCAACTTGTAACGCCCCGGACACACCCGCCGATGGTCGTTACTCCTGGCGGGATCTAGACTGGCCCCAGAGATCAATATTAGTCTTTTCTGCGCACTTTGTCCTTACTCGTGCGCACCCGGGAGCAACTTCCCGGTCGGTCACCCATCCTGACACTACTCCAAGCTGAGCACGCTTAACTTTGAAGTTCTGTCCGAATGGGCTCCCGGAAAAGAAGGAATTCCTTATTGATATGAGTAGTCTATCATCCCTAATAAGCCAGGCTATCACAGATATCCCCACCTCTCTGACACCATGATCACTGGCTTCACTGTGACGCCCGGATAATCAAGCTACAGTAAACCTCTGCTAATGGTGCCACGTCACCTCGGTTACTGTTGATAAACTCGAGTTAGTTCGAAACTGATTCAAATTCAATTTCAAAATCAAGCGAACAATAAAAGTTTTCAAATATTAAAACTAAAATGTTCGAAGTGAACCGAATAATGCATAGGTAATTATGATGGAGAAACCACACTTTCATGAAATGTTTAAATAATCTAAAATAAATGAAACAGTAGCAAAACCGATATTTAAATGCTTTTATAAATAAATAAAATACTAAACTAAATTGTTTTGGGATAAAGCCTTTTTTTGGCAGTAGGTTTCATGGTATTACTAATTTAGGGATCATTTTATTATGAAGTAAAAGTAAACTTAAAAAGAAAGTAAAATAAAAACAAAAGGGAAATAGATAAGAAAAAGGAAAATAAAACAAAAGTCAAAAGAAATAAAAGCCCCCTGGCCAACTGGGCCAGACGGCCCAGCTCACCGGCCAGGCCGGCCCACCTGGCCCAGCCGGCCGAACCGCCCCTGCCTTATCCCCATGAGGGGGGGGGGGGAACCCTAACCCGTAACCCCCCACTCCCCTCGCCCCCACTCGCCCCCCACGATCTGGATCGGGATCGCCCGATCCCGTGCCGCCCTGCACCCCCGACGACGGCGCCTCCTCCCCGGAGCCCTCCTCTCGCCGACGCTAGCGCCCTGCCCTGCCTCTCCGCCGCCGCGCCTCGATGGACCGCCGTCGCCGGAGCCACCCACCGGACCGCACCCGCTCGTCATCGCCGTGCGCCACCACCACCGCCGAAGGCCCCGCCATCGCCGCTCGGATCGACCGCCTCCGTGCCGGACCTCGCGTCCTCGTCCTTCCCCCCGAGCTCCACAGGACGTCGTGCTCGTCGCACCGACGCCAACCGCCGCCGCCTGGGACCATCGTCCTCATCCCCACCTCGCCGGACGGCCTCGACCGCCCCCGGCTTCACCGAGCCCTCCACGAGCTCCGCTGTGAGCCTCTCCGACGGCCCCCACCTCCTCCCTTAATCTCGTTATCGTAACCGCCGTCCGCGTCCTCCCATTGCCGCGCCCGGTGCCCCGCTCCGCGCGTGACTTGGCCGTGCCCTCGCGCGCGCACGTTCGCCCGAGGCGCGCCTCTGTCGTTGCCGCACCGTGTTGCTGCTCCCTGCCTACTGCCTTGGCCGCTCCCCTGCGCGCGCGTCGCACCACAGCCGACGCTCGCCCCCTGCTACCTGACGCACCTCGCCGCCGGCTACGACGCCCCGGCGCCTCCACTAGTCTGGGCGGGCGCCCAAACGGGCGGCCTTGCCCGCGCCCGTTAACCTGCCCCGTTAGGCCCCTGTGCCTATGACAGATGGGTCCCACGCCCAAAAAAAAATAAAACATAAAAAAGAAATTAGATAAATTAATATTGTTAAATTAATTAATTAATTAATTGATTAGCTAGTAAGCTAATTAGTTAACTTAATTAACCTGCTTAATAACCTAATCAACCAGATTAGTTAATCAAGTGCTGTTTAGTAAAACATGTATCAATTACACATGGGTCCATTGACCAGTCAAACCGCTGACTGGGATAACCCAGTCAATGACATTCGGTTCCCATGGGCCCCCTTTGACCAGTCAACGGTCCAGTCAAACGCTGACTGGACATTTGACCAGGGCCCCACCTGTCAGCCCCTTAGACACAATCTGGGCACACTTCCTGTGTACCCATAGCATTTAAATACAAATTTAATTTCGAATTAAATTAAATCATGAAATTAGAAAATGATTTAAAAACTTTAATAATAATTAGTAGAAAATAAACTGTAGCTCCGATGGGAAAACTTTGTACATGAAAGTTGCTCAGAACGACGAGACGAATCCGGATACGCAGCCCGTTCGTCCGCTACGCATCCCTAGCAGAGCGAACATGCAACTTTCCCCCTCCGGCTCCTTTTCCCGAAAACACGAAACACCGGGGATAATTTCCCGGATGTTCCCCCCTTCACCGGTACCACCTCGTACCGCGTTAGGGCACACCTAGGACCGCTCATTGTCACGTCACGCATTGTCATGCTTATGATTGCATTATATTTATTGTTTCTTCCCCCTCTTCTCTCGCTAGACACCGAGACCGACGTCGTCATGCTTACGACTACGGTGTTGACGACCCCTCTCTCTTGCCAGAGCAACCAGGCAAGCCCCCCCCCCTTGATCACCAGATATCGCCTACTCTCTTCTATACTGCTTGCATTAGAGTAGTGTAGCATGTTACTGCTTTCCGTTATTCCTATCCTGATGCATAGCCTGTCCTTGTTATTACTATTGTTACCTTTACCTGCAATCCTACATGCCTAGTATAGGATGCTAGTGTTCCATCAGTGGCCCTACACTCTTGTCCGTCTGCCATGCTATACTACTGGGCCGTGATCACTTCGGGAGGTGATCACGGGCATATGCTATATACTTTACACAGTTGCATTACTTATGATACTGTTCGGAGATGGGGGCTGAAGGGGCAGGTGGTTCCATCCAGGTAGAGGTGGGCCTGGGTTCCCGACGGCCCCCGACTGTTACTTTGTGGCGGAGCGACAGGGCAGGTTCAGACCACCTAGGAGAGAGGTGGGCCTGGCCCTGGTCGGCGTTCGCGGATACTTAACACGCTTAACGAGATCTGGGTATTTGATCTGAGTCTGGCCATTTGGTCTATACGCACTAACCATCTACGCGGGAGTAGTTATGGGTATCCCGGCGTCGTGGTATCAGCCGAAGCCTTCGTGACATCAGCGACTGAGTGGCGCGCGCCGGATTGGACCGTAAGCCTGCTCTTGTATTAAGGGGGCTAGTTCTGCTTCCGGCCGCGTTCGCAACGTGCAGGTGTGCAAAGGGCGATGGGCCCAGACCCCTGCGCCATAGGATTTAGACCGGCGTGCTGACCTCTCTGTTGGGCCTAGGTAGGGCTGCGACGTGTTGATCTTTCGAGGCCGGGCATGACCCAAAAAAGTGTGTCCGGCCAAATGGGATCGAGCGTGTTGGGGTATGTGGTGCACCCCTGCAGGGAAGTTTATCTATTCGAATAGCCGTGTCCCTCGGTAAAAGGACGACCCGGAGTTGTACCTTGACCTTATGACAACTAGAACCGGATACTTAATAAAACACACCCTTCCAAGTGCCAGATATAACCCGGTGATCGCTCTCTAACAGGGCGACGAGGAGAGGATCATCGGGTAGGATTATGCTATGCGATGCTACTTGGAGGACTTCAGTCTACTCTTTTCTACATGCTGCAAGATGGAGGTTACCAGAAGCGTAGTCTTCGAAAGGACTAGCTATCCCCCTCTTATTCCGGCTTTCTGCAGTTCAGTCCACATATAATAGCCTTATTCCAGTTGATACCAATGCATACATTTGTAGTGTAGCTCCTTGCTTGCGAGTACTTTGGATGAGTACTCACGGTTGCTTTCTCCCTCTCTTCCCCCTATCCCTTCTACCTGGTTATCGCAACCAGATGTTGGAGCCCAGGATCCAGACGCCACCGTCGACGACGACTCCTACTACATCGGAGGTGCCTACTACTACGTGCTGCCCGCTGACGACGACCAGGAGTAGTTAGGAGGATCCCAGGCAGGAGGCCTGCGCCTCTTTCGATCTGTATCCCAGTTTGTGCTAGCCATCTTATGGCAACTTGTTTAACTTATGTCTGTACTCAGATATTGTTGCTTCCGCTGACTCGTCTATGATCGAGCTCTTGTATTCGAGCCCTCGAGGCCCCTGGCTTGTAATATGATGCTTGTATGACTTATTTTATTTGTAGAGTTGTGTTGTGATATCTTCCCGTGAGTCCCTGATCTTGATCGTACATGTTTGCGTGTATGATTAGTGTACGGTCAAATCGGGGGCGTCACATTCACCGACTACATCTCAGAGTAGTCCACCTACATAGTTTGACAATGATTTAGTGCGATAGTTATGTAACCGCTGATGTGGACTTGAATTAGCACTTATGATACTTTTGGGTATATGAGTGATGAATGCTTATGTGGCTTATGTATCACGTGTTATTTTTAACTTGCATTCCTTCTTGAAATCTTTTTTCTCTTTGTTTGTAGATGAAGTGGTGTGCGGTGTACAGAGATAGGTGTCTAGGAGTCTACAATTCAGGGTCCGCATGCAATGAAATGGTGCTTCGTTACAAAGGCAGCTTCTTTGATTCGTTCAATAGTAGAGAGGAGGCAAAGAATCATTATGTGCTCGATGAGAAGAGAAATCATGAATTAGGCAATGGTGCATGCCAGCTTATCGGTTGAATAGACTAAAGAGCTTGATAATCCTCTTTTAGTTCGTCCTAATTGTGGTGTTGCTTTTATCATGTGGTCATATATAGACATCATACCACCAGAAAATCATACACATAGCATACTTGGGATAGAAGTTGTTACATTTTTCATCTTATAGGTTGTGCACACGTGTCGTATCCGCATATAGAGCAATCGTGTTAGCGTCTCTCTTGAGTTGTGCAACACGAGCGTTTTCCGTGAATTCCATATTTTGTGCTCATTCCTTGGTTGCACGACCCTATTTATCTATTTGTGTGTGTTTCCGTGTATCACATATGCATTGACCACTTTGTTGTTTAGTGAGAAGGCACTTGTGCTAAATAACTATTTTGTGACTTCATATGAAGCTTCTGCGGACCATATATAATGCCTTCATGAGTTTGTTGTTATGTATGTGATCCCTATATAGTATACAAAGTTCTCTAAGTGGATATTTTTGTTATATATGTTTTTGCTGTTGGGTTACATGAAAAAGAGGTAGAAACAATGCCGACAATGCATCTTTGCCAAGAGCTCCACTCGACAAAATAACCTTTTTCGAGAACGACGCTCTGTAGAAGGGACATGTGGCACACATTAGCAGTTTGGTTGTGATTTTACCGAGTCGTTGATAAAGGTACTCGGTAAAGATGCGTTGTTGGAGCTGCTTATTTCAGTTAAGCCGAGTGGAGGCTCTCGGCAATGTGTACAAGTTTGCCTAGTGGAAGCACTCGGTAAAGACCTGACGAAACCAGTGCCCGTGAAGTCACTTTATTTTGCCGAGTGGCACTGTTTGGGTCTCTGCAAACAAGTTGTCGAGTGCCTAACGGTTGGCCTTCGGCAAACTTTTGTTTGCCTGAGAGGTGCACGCCGAGTACTCTTTACCGAGTACAATTCTCGGCAAAGACTTTGCCGAGTCTATTTAGCCCTTTGTCAAGTGTTTTGGCACTCGGCGTAGGGTGAAATTCTATTAATGATGAACTAACACTTCTAGGTGTCCCTGGAGAACTGGCAAAATTAGCATCAAGCACCTGAATAGAGAACACATTACCGGGAGTCGAAGCTACCCTTTCTCCCTTCACGACCTCTCTTCTTTGCCACCATATGTACCACACGCCAACTGCTATCCCCCGGATTCCAAGCATTGGCATGGATTGTCAATCTCTTTGTAAAATCTCCTCAAGGACAATAGACCCCGATCTGTCAATTTTAGAGCATCTCCACCCAGGCCCTCGGGACGCCCCCCTAGAGGCTTTTTTTAGCACCGACACTGAAAAATTGCCCCAGTTGCGTCCCAACATCTCGTTTTGCGCCGGATTTGGCCAAAATTACATCCGCCGATCCCAACCCAAACCTAGGGAGCCGGGGGGCAGCCGGGGGCGCCGGTGCTATTATTTACACGCAACAACCCCACTGTCAGCCTCCCACTCCCTCTCTCCTCTCTTTTGCCTCCCAGACCCACCCACGTGCATGCCTCCAGCTCGCCCACGCCCGCTCGCTGTCTCCTTCCTCTCTTTTTTTTTTCTTTTTTTCTAAGAGACCTCTCTTTTCTTTTAACTATTGGGTGGGGGCACGGCTGGAAACCTTGGCCAAAATTTCCGCTGGCACGACCTCAACCGGCTGAAAAATGGCTCCTTGTGGGGGCGGCGGGGGGGGGGGGGGGGGGGGGGGTGTGGAAACGAGTGGAGATGCTCTTAGCTGCATCGTCAATGACTTGTAGCAGGCCTAAAGCATTCCAAACTTCTCTTACTCTTTTGCATCCGAACATGAGATGCAAAATATCCTCAGCTCCCCTCAAGCATATTGGGCATTGGGCAATTGTGCTGATGTACCTACTACATGTCTGTTTGACAGAACAGCCAGTCCAGGAGTCCAGGAATTATACCATGAAACGCTTTCCAGATAGAGTCATTTTTTACACCTTACTCGGCACCTTCAGTCCCCACATAATACTCCATACTGGATTATCTGCAGCTGAACCCTGTAGATCCTCAAAAAAAAAAAAAGAACCCTGTACATCCTCTCTACGGATCCTTGCACCAAACTCTTGTTCACTCTTAATTGATTGGCTACCACTTCCCCCTTTTTATCCAGATTCCAGAATGGCACGCACTAACTCCGCAGTTTAGGCACACATATTGTCATCTCCGTTGTCTAGGAGTACCAATTATGTATCTCTTCTCACTAGTGACATGCACTAACTCCACAGTTTCGGTACATGTTGTCATCTCCGTATGGCCGCCAATGGGGAGCCAAAGAAGCCAGGCCACCACATGCGGTCTTCCGCCACATTATCTAGACCTTGTAACCTCAAAACCTCCTCGTTACCATCGTGGCCTATGCACAGCTAGCTTTTGACGCTGTCCAAGACGCAGTGCCAACCTGCCAGGAACAACCCAAAGGCGCAAATGGCAACAACGATGGCATCTTGGCGCCTTGCACGTCCCACCAACACGCAATCCTAGGGCAGCTAGCTAAGTCAAATAGTGGAAACCTCAGCGCCTGCTCCATCTATAAATCCGCCGGCCTCTTGGAGCGAGCCGATCGATCGAGCTCAGGGCCATGGCGAGCTGCTTCTGCGGCACGAGCGCGGGGCGGCGGGGCCAGTTCGTGAAGCTGGTGTTCCCCGGCGGGCACGTGGAGCTGCTGGACCGGCCGGTGCTGGCGGCGGAGGTGATGTCGCAGCACCCGCGGTTCTGCGTGGCGCGGCCCGACGTGTTCCGCGAGCCCGTCGGCGCGGTGGCCGCGCCCAACACCATGCTCCACCTTGGGCACAAGTACTACGTCGTGCCCAAGAGCACCGTCCGGAGGCTGCTCAAGTACTCCTCGTCCTCCTCCCACAGCGCCGGCGGCGGGCGCGGCAGCGTGTCGCTGAGGAGGCACCTGGCTAGGCCCGACGGCTATGACAGGGCCCACAAGGACGGCGGCAAGAAGTGGTTCGGCTGGGCCGTGGGCGGCGAAGCCAGGGCGCCCCAGATGCCTCCTCAGGAGGTGGGCGTCAGTCATGGCAGTGAAGAAGAAGCGGGCAGGGTGGTACGTGTGAAAGACACCAAGGAGAAGGGGAGGGGTGCCAAAGGGGAGTCGCCGGGACGGCGGCGGCGGCGGCCGGTTGCTTCGCCGGCTGACTCGGCGTCCTATTCCTGGCAGCCTAGCCTTCACAGCATAACTGAAGAATAATCGTGTACCGTATGTGTGGGCCCACTTTGTATGCAAGGAGAATGTGCATAAGACAAGTGTATCCGTGTATGTCATTTGCCGGTGATTCTAATCATTTGATGCCGGAGTGAGTCTCCGAGTTATCTAGCCTGCAGCTGCAGGATTGGATGTCTTTACATTAGAGAACGGTTGCTGAACTCTTTCTACTTTGCTTAACCTGAGTATTTCATTCGTTGCATCCTCACTGCAGCTTATTTCTTTGTTTGTAGGTGTATCGACCGGTGCCGTTGTGTTTGGCTGAGCTGCAGATTCTGAAAAAGCGGTTGTGAGTTGTAAAAAATCTGTTGTGAACTTTCAGCCGTGGAATAGCTGGAAGTTGTTGGGTTGAAACAATTGTGAAACTACAGATTTTGCTATGAATGGTCGCTTATATATGCTATTTAACCGTAATACAGTAATCTGCACATTGCTAGGCAATGAAACGACAATCTTGCGAAGGGAAATTATGACAATGCAGATGATTCATAGTTAAAACATACACAATTCAACCATTATACTTTGATGTTCCATACATCTAAATAGATGTGGCCCCATAATATCATAATAGATTTGGACCATACAAAACACATATAGTTCGCATGATGATGACCTCCATCAATCAATCAACATAGCTAAACTATGTTGCCATCACAAGACAAGCGTCAACTATCCTACTATGAATATTGTTCATGATATCTTCATTCTCCTATGTTGCCAACGGGTTCGCATGATGATGACCTCCATCAATCAAATGCACTAGAGAGCCGCAATATGCATCAACTAGTAATCAAATTGTACTCACAATACAGAAAGTTCCTGTGAAGGTCGGGCTACATGGAACCCTTTATCCTCCTCCCTTCAATATTGCTTTGAGATGTGTGCTCTCCAACTAACTTACTACATCAAAATTTCTCTTTTTTGTTTCTCTCAAATCAAACAACATATGGACTTCAAACTTTGTAGATCAAACAAACTTTAGAACTTCAATGTGTGACAAAACTTCCGGATTTTTTGGTCCGAGATAAATATATAAAAAAGTTATTTTGTTGGATTAAAAAAATATATTTTAAGAATTTAAAATGCATGAAAAAAATCCAAAAGTGTTTTCTCACATTGTAGTTAGAATGTTTTATTGTCATGCAAAGTTCGAAGTTTCGTTTGAGAGAAACAAAAAAGACAAATGTGCATGCATGGATCACGATCCAGAAATGGATGGCTAAGATAAGAGGAACCATGAGCTCGACCTACAGAAAACCACACTCCTCACAATATCCAATCTATAGCTATTAATCATTAAATCACAAAAAACAGACAAAAATGCATGAACAAAGGAGGATGAAGGGAGGAGGGGCGAAAGGAGGAGATAGGAGGCCCGGTGCCGGACCACAACCGTTGTGCACAAAGAAGGTGAACAGAGGAGTTAGGGGAAGAAGGGAGGGGAGGCAGAGATGGGAGGGGTAGTTTGTTGGTGCCGGCCGACCGGCTGGACCTAGGTCGCCTAGGACAGGGAGGAAAGAGAAGAGGGATGGAAGTGTTGGGGATCCTAGCAGAAATTTAAAAAATTTCTACGCATCACCAAGATCAATCCATGGAGTCATCTAGCAACGATAGAGAGAGGAGTGCATCTACATACCCGTATAGATCGCGATGCGTAAGCGTTACAAGAACGCGGATGAAGGAGTCGTACTCGCAGCGATTCAGATCACGGTTGATTCCGATCTAAGCGCCGAACAATGATGCCTCCGCGTTCAACACACGTACGGCTTGGGGACGTCTCCTCCTTCTTGATCCAGCAAGGGGAGAGGAGAAGTTGAGGAAGAGCTCCGGCAGCACGATAGCATGGTGGTGAAGCTTGCAGTTCTCCGGCAGGGCTTCACCAAGCACTACGGAGGAGGAGGAGGTGTTGGGGAGGGAGAGGGCTGCGCCAGGGAAGGGGTGCAGCTCCCATGCGCCTCCCCACTATATATAGGGGTGGAGGGGGCTGGTTTCTTGCCCTCCAAGTCCATTGGGGCGTTGGCAAAGGTGGGGGAAAGAAATCCCATAATTTCCCTTCCTCACCGATTGTTATCCTCCTTTTTTAGGGATCTTGATCTTATCCCTTCGGGATATGATCTTATTCCTTCTAAGGGGGGATCTTGGTGCGCCTTGACCAGGGGTGTGGGGCCTTGCCCCCACTACCCATGTTCATGTGGGTCCCCCCATGCAGGTGGGCCCCACTCCGAAACCTTCTAGAACCTTCCTGGTACAATACCGAAAAATCCCGAACATTTTCCGGTGGCCAAAATAGGACTTCTCATATATAAATCTTTACCTCCAGACCATTCGGAACTCCTCGTGACATCCAGAATCTCATTCGAGACTCCGAACAACCTTCGGTAACCACATACAATTTCCCATAACAACTCTAGCGTCACCGAACCTTAAGTGTGTAGACCCTACGGGTTCGGGAACCATGCAGACATGACCGAGACGTTCTCCGGCCAATAACCAACAGTGGGATCTGGATACCCATGTTGGCTCCCACATGTTCCACGATGATCTCATCGGATGAACCACGATGTCGGGGATTCAATCAATCCCTTACTTGCTCGAGATTCGATCGTCGGTATCCCAATACCTCGTTCAATCTCGTTACCGGCAAGTCACTTTACTCGTTCCGTAACGCATGATCCCGTGGCTAACTCCTTAGTCACATTGAGCTCATTATGATGATGCATTACCGAGTGGGCCCAGAGATACCTCTCCGTCATACGGAGTGACAAATCCCAGTCTCGATTCATGCCAACCCAACAAACACTTTCGGAGATACCTGTAGTGCACCTTTATAGCCACCCAGTTACGTTGTGACGTTTGGTACACCCAAAGCATTCCTACGGTATCCGGGAGTTGCACAATCTCATGGTCTAAGGAAATGATACTTGACATTAAAAAAGCTCTTAGCAAACGAACTACACGATCTTGTGCTATGCTCAGGATTGGGTCTTGTCCATCACATCATTCTCCTAATGATGTGATCCCGTTATCAATGACATCCAATGTCCATGGTCAGGAAACCATAACCATCTATTGATCAACGAGCTAGTTAACTAGAGGCTTACTAGGGACATGTTGTGGTCTACGTATTCACACATGTATTACGGTTTCCAGTTAATACAATTATAGCATGAACAATAGACAATTATCATGAACAAGGAAATACAATAATAACCATTTTATTATTGCCTCTAGGGCATATTTCCAACAGTCTCCCACTTGCACTAGAGTCAATAATCTAGTTCACATCACTATGTGATTGTAATGAATCCAACACCCATGGGGTTTGTTCATATCTCGCTTGTGAGAGAGGTTTATTAGTCAATGGGTCTGAACCTTTTAGATCCATCTATGCTTTACAAATCTCTATGTCATCTTGTAGATGCAACTACCACGCGCTACTTTGAGCTATTCCAAATAACTGCTCTACTATATGAATCCGGTTTACTACTCAGAGTCATCCGGATTAGTGTCAAAGTTTGCATCGATGTAACTCTTTACGACGAACTCTTTTACCACCTCCATAATCGAGAAAATTCCTTAGTCCACTAGTTACTAAGGATAAGTTCGACCGCTGTTATGTGATCCATTCCTAGATCACTATTGTACCCCTTGAATGACTCATGGCAAGGCACACTTCAGGTGCGTTACACAACATATCATACTGTAAAGCCTACATCTAAAGCATAGGGGACGACCTTCGTCCTTTCTCTCTCTTCAGCCGTGGTCAGGTCTTGAGTCTTACTCAATACTCACACCTTGTAACACAGCCAAGAACTCCTTCTTTGCTGATATATTTTGAACTCCTTCAAAATCTTGTCACGGTATTTATTCATTTGAAAGTACTATTAAGTGTTTTTGATCTATCCTTATAGATCTTGATGCTCAATGTTCAAGTAGCTTAAGCCAGGTTTTCATTGAAAAACACTTTTCAAATAACCTTGTATGCTTTCCAGAAATTCTACATCATTTCTGATCAACAATATGTTAAGAACATATACTCATCAAAAATTCTATAGTGCTCCCACTCACTTCTTTGGAAATACAAGTTTCTCATAAACTTTGTATAAACCCAAAATCTTTGATCATCTCATCAAAGCGTACATTCCAACTCCGAGATGCTTACTCCAGTCCTTAGAAGGATTGCTGGAGCTTTGCATACTTGTTAGCATCTTTCAGGATTGACAAAGCCTTCTGGTTGTATCACATACAACCTTTACTCAAGAAAATCGTCGAGGAAACAATGTTTTGACATTCTATCTGCAAGATTTCATAAATAATGCAGTAACTGCTAACATAATTCCAACAGACTCTTAGCATCGCTACGAGTGAGAAAGTCTCATCGTAGTCAACTCCTTGAACTTGTCGGGAAACATCTTAATGACAAGTCGAGCTTTCTTAATGGTGACACTTACCATCATTGTACGTCTTCCTTTTAAAATCCATCTGCACCGAACAGCCTTACGACCATCAAGTAGTTCTTTCAAACTCTATACTTTGTTTTATACATGGATCCTCTCTCGGATTTTATGGCCTCGAGCCATTCGTCGGAATCTGGGCCCACCATCGCTTCTCCATAGCTCATAGGTTCAATGTTGTCTAGCAACATGACTTCCAAGACATGATTACGTACCTCTCTGAAGTAGTACGCATCCTTGTCGACCTATGAGGTTTGGTAGTGACTTGATCCGAAGTTTCATGATCACTATCATAAGCTTTCATTTCAATTGGTGTAGGTGCCATAGGAACAACTTCCTACGCCTTGCTACAAACTAGTTGAAGTGACGGTTCAATAACCTCATCAAGTTTCCATCATCCTGCCACTCAATTCTTTCGAAAGAAACTTTTCCTCGAGAAAGGACCCGTTTCTAGAAAAAATCACTTTTGCTTCCGGATCTGAAATAGGAGATATACCCAACTGTTTTGGGTATTCTATGAAGATGCATTTATCCGCTTTGGGTTCGAGCTTATCAGCCTGAAACTTTTTCACATAAGCGTCGCAACCCCAAACTTTTAAGAAACGACAGCTTAGGTTTTTCTAAACCATAGTTCATACGGTGTCGTCTCAACGGAATTGCGTGGTGCCCTATTTAAAGTGAATGCGGTTGTCTCTAATGCCTAACCCATAAACGATAGTGGTAATTCGATAAGAGACATCATGGTATGCACCATATCCAATAGGATGCAGTTATGATGTTCGGACACACCATCACACTATGGTGTTCCAGGCGGTATTAGTTGTGAAACAATTTCCACAATGTCTTAATTGTGTGCCAAACTCGTAACTCAAATATTCATCTCTATGATCATATCATAGACATTTTATCCTCTTGTCACGACGATCTTCAACTTCACTCTGAAATTACTTAAACCTTTCAATAATTCAGACTTGTGTTTCTTCAAGTAAATATACTCAGCATCTACTCAAATCATCTGTGAAGTAAGAACATAAGGATATCCACTACGTGCCTCAACACTCATTGGACTGCACACATCAAAATGTATTACTTCCAACAAGTTGCTTTCTTATTCCATCTTACTGAAAACGAGGTATTTCAGTCATCTTGCCCATGTGGTATGATTTGCATGTCTCAAGTGATTCAAAATCAAGTGAGTCCAAACGATCCATCTGTATGGAGTTTCTTCATGCACCAATAGACATGGTTCGCATGTCTCAATCTTTTCAAAAACGAGTGAGTCCAAAGATCCATCAATATGGAGCTTCTTCATGCATTTTATACCAACATGACTCAAATGGCAGTGCCGCAAGTATGTGATACTATCATTACTATCTTATGTCTTTTGGCATGAACATGTGTATCACTACGGTCGAGATTCAACAAACCATTCATTTTAGGTGCAAGATCATTGAAGGTATTATTCAAATAAACAGAGTAACCATTATTCTCCTTAAATGAATAACCGTATGGCGATAAACATAATCCAATCATGTCTATGCTCAACGCAAACACCAAATAAAAATTATTTCGGTTTAACACCAATCCCGATGGTAGAGGGAGCGTGCGATGTTTGATCACATCAACCTTGGAAACACTTCCAACACATATCGTCATCTCACCTTTAGCTAGTCTCCGCAGCCTTTTATTTCGAGTTACTAACACTTAGCAACCGAATCGGTATTTATTACCCTGATGCTACTAGGAGTACTAGTAAAGTACATAATAATATAACGTATATTCAAAATACTTCTGTCGACCTTGCCAGCCTTCTCATCTACCAAGTATCTAGGGTAGTTCTGCTTCAGTGACCGTTCCCCTCATTACAGAAGCACTTAGTCTCGGGTTTGGGTTCAACCTTGGGTTTCTTCACTAGAGCAGCAACTGATTTGCCGTTTAATGAAGTATCCCTTCTTTCCCTTGCCCTTCTTAAAACTAGTGGTTTAACCATCAACAATTGATGCCCCTACTTGATTTCTACTTTCGCGGTGTCAAACATCGCGAGTTGCTCAAGGATCATCATGTCTATCCCTGATATGTTATAGTTCATCACGAAGCTCTAATAGCTTGGTGGCAGTGACTATGGAGAACCATCACTATCTCACCTGGAAGATTAACTCCCACTCGATTCAAGCGATTGTAGTACTCAGACAATCTGAGCACATGCTCAACGATTGAGCTTTTCTCCCTTAGTTTGCGGGCTTAAGAAACTTGTCAAAGGTCTCATACCTCTTGACGTGGGCACTAGTCTGAAATCCCAATTTCAGTCTTTGGAACATCTCATATGTTCTGTGACGTTTCAAAAACGTCTTTGGTGCCACAATTCTAAACCCTTAGCATTACACACTGAACTATCACGTAGTCATCAAAACGTGTATGTCAGATGTTTCCCAACATCTACAGACGACGCTCGAGGTTCAGCACACTGAGCGGTGCATTAAGGACATAATCCTTCTGTGTAGCAATGAGGACAATCCTCAGTTTACGGACCCAGTCCGCATAATTGCTACTGTCAACTCTTAACTAAATTTTCTCTAGGAACATATCTAAAATAGTAGAATCAAAGCGTGAGCTACGACATAATTTGCAAAGACCTTTTGACTATGTTCATGATAATTAAGTTCATCTAATCAAATTATTCAATGAACTCCCATTTAGATAGACATCCCTCTAGTCATCTAAGTGATACATGATCCGAGTCAACTAGGCCGTGTCCGATCATCACGTGAGACGGACTAGTCATCATCGGTGAACATCTTCATGTTGATCGTATCTTCTATACGACTCATGTTCGACCTTTGGGTTTTCCGTGTTCCGAGGCCATGTTTGTACATGCTAGGCTCGTCAAGTCAACCTAAGTGTGTTGCGTGTGTAAATCTGGCTTACACCCGTTGTATGCGAACGTTAGAATCTATCACACCCGATCATCACGTGGTGCTTCGAAACAACGAACCTTTGCAACGGTGCATAGTTAGGGGGAACACTTTCTTGAAATTTTGGTGAGGGATCATCTCATTTATGCTACCGTCGATCTAAGAAAATAAGATGTAAACATGACAAACATCACATGCAAATCATAAAGTGACATGATATGGCCAGTATCATCTTGCGCCTTTTGATCTCCATCTTTGAGGCGCAGCATGATCACCTTCGTCACCAGCATGACACCATGATCTCCATCATCATGTCTTCATGAAGTTGTCTCGCCAACTATTACTTCTACTACTATGGCTAACGGTTAGCAATAAGTAAAGTAGTTACATGATGTTTTCATTGACACGCAGGTCATAAATAAATTAAGACAACTCCTATGGCTCCTTCCGGTTGTCATACTCATCGACATGTAAGTCATGATTCCTATTATAAGAACATGACCAATCTCATACATCACATATATCATTCATCACATCCTTTTGGCCATATCACATCTCATAGCATACCCTGCAAAAACAAGTTAGACGTCCTCTAATTGTTGTTGCATGTTTTACGTGGCTGCTATGGGTTTCTAGCAAGAACGTTTCTTACCTACGCAAAACCACAACAGTGATATGCCAATTGCTATTTACCCTTCATAAGGACCCTTTTCATCGAATCCGATCCGACTAAAGTGGGAGAGACAGACACCCACTAGCCACCTTATACAACTAGTGCATGTCAGTCGATGGAACCAGTCTCACGTAAGCGTACATGTAAGGTCGGTCTGGGCTACTTCATCCCACGATGCCGCTGAATCAAGATAAGACTAGTAACGGCAAGTAAATTGACAAAATCGACGCCCACAACAACTTGTGTTCTACTCGTGCATAGAAACTACGCATAGACCTAGCTCTGATACCACTGTTGGGGATCGTAGCAGAAATTTAAAAATTTTCTACGCATCACCAAGATCAATCTATGGAGTCATCTAGCAACAGAGAGAGAGGAGTTCATCTACATACCCTTGTAGATCGCGATGTGGAAGCGTTACAAGAACGCGGATGAAGGAGTCGTACTCGCAACGGTTCAGATCGTGGTTGATTCCGATCTAAGCGCCGAACAACGACGCCTCCGCGTTCAACACACGTACAACCCGGGGACGTCTCCTCCTTCTTGATTCAGTAAGAGGAGAGGAGAAGTTGAGGGAGAGCTCTGGCAGCACGACGGCGTGGTGATGGAGCTTGCAGTTCTCTGGCAGAGCTTCGCCAAGCACTACGGAGGAGGAGGAGGTGTTGGGGAGGGAGAGGGCTGCGCCAGGGAAGGGGTGCAGCTCCCATGCGCCTCCCCACTATATATAGGGGTGGAGGGGGCTGGTTTCTTGCCCTCCAAGTCCATTGGGGCGTTGGCAAAGGTGGGGGAAAGAAATCCCATCATTTCCCTTCCCCACCGATTGTTATCCCCTTTTTTTAGGGATCTTGATCTTATCCCTTCGGGATATGATCTTATTCCTTCTAAGGGGGGATCTTGGTGCGCCTTGACCAGGGGTGTGGGGCCTTGCCCCCACTACCCACGTTCATGTGGCTCCCCCATGCAGGTGGGCCCCACTCCGAAACCTTCTAGAACCTTCCCGGTACAATACCGAAAAATCCCGAACATTTTTCGATGGCTAAAATAGGACTTCTCATATATAAATCTTTACCTCCGGACCATTACGGAACTCCTCGTGACATCCAAGATCTCACCCGGGACTCAGAACAACCTTCGGTAACCACATACAATTTCCCATAACAACTCTAGCGTCACCGAACCTTAAGTGTGTAGACCCTACGGGTTCGGGAACCATGCAGACATGACCGAGATGTTCTCCGGCCAATAACTAACAGTGGGATCTGGATACCCATGTTGGCTCCCACATGTTCCACGATGATCTCATCGGATGAACCACGATGTCGGGGATTCAATCAATCCCGTATACAATTCCCTTTGTCAATCGGTATGTTACTTGCCCGAGATTCGATCGTCGGTATCCCAATACCTCGTTCAATCTCGTTACCGGCAAATCACTTTACTCGTTCCGTAACGCATGATCCCGTGGCTAACTCCTTAGTCACATTGAGCTCATTATGATGATGCATTACCGAGTGGGCCCAGAGATATCTCTCCGTCATACGGAGTGACAAATCCCAGTCTCGATTCGTGCCAACCCAACAGACACTTTTGGAGATACCTGTAGTGCACCTTTATAGCCACCCAGTTACGCTGTGACGTTTGGTACACCCAAAGCATTCCTACGGCATCCGGGAGTTGCACAATCTCATGGTCTAAGGAAATGATACTTGACATTAGAAAAGCTCTTAGCAAACGAACTACACGATCTTGTGCTATGCTCAGGATTGGGTCTTGTCCATCACATCATTCTCCTAATGATGTGATCCCATTATCAATGACATCCAATGTCCATGGTCAGGAAACCATAACCATCTATTGATCAACGAGCTAGTTAACTAGAGGCTTACTAGGGACATGTTGTGGTCTACGTATTCACACATGTATTACGGTTTCCAGTTAATACAATTATAGCATGAACAATAGACAATTATCATGAACGAGGAAATACAACAATAACCATTTTATTATTGCCTCTAGGGCATATTTCCAACAGGAAGAGGGGTATACCTGGGTTCAGCGAGCAACCCTAGCCTGTGTGCGGCTGGAAGAGGGCTCGATCCCTTTGGCCATGTGAGCGAGAGAGTTTTTTATGCGTGGTTAGGAGAAAAACACAAAGGGGTATCTCACTTGGGAATGGCATTGGTGGGTAAATAACATTGAACTTCTCGGGGACAATTGAAAAGGGTCAGTTTAGAAGCTGGAGAAGTTGAGGTTGGGCAACTGTTAGTTTTGCACTACCTAAAAGCTATAGATTCTCATAAACTGATGTGAAAATTTACCCCTTTAGTTAGCTTTTACCTTCTTTGAAGTAGAAATTGGGTAAGAAAAACAATCAAACACAGTCTGGAACGGGGAATACTTTGCTACAGTTATTGTGTTGTGTATAGGACAATCTATAATGATAGATCGGGCCCACAACTCTCTCTGATCTAATCTTCAAGAGTTCCCAACAAAGTGAAAATCTTTGGCTGGTTACTTGCCAATAATCGAGTAAACAGATGTGCAAATCTCCACATGAAGACTATACTAGATTTGTACACCTGTCCAATATGCAGTTCTCACCTTGAGAGCAAGTACAATAAACTTATGTAAGCAGACTATAAGGATTAAAATATTATTTTTCTCCTGACAAGGAGGAGAGAGAAGTTAATAGAGAAGAGGAGCAAGCTACGGAATAAGAGCCACCTGCATTATGTGAGAATAAAAGATGGTCATGTATTAATAAAATAACACATCTTTATAGCTAACTATTATACATGTTGGCTTTACTATAAAACTTGCTCTGAAACAAGCTGCCACCTCTTCCTCCAATGCCCTGCAACGAAAAACGTTTGGTGTGCCTCTGATTTCAGACTAGACTAGAGGGCTATTGCCGAAGTTTGGATACGCCTGCGCTCACATCATTCATGCTCTTGCTAATGTATGAAAGATCTGAAATGTTAGAAACTCCGTATTTTGAGGCAGCAATGGCTGCTGCCATATTAGGCAATGCTCAATATTCTATGGCATGACTTCTTCTATCAATAAAACAATGATTGTTCCTTCTTATGCTCTTTGTGGCTCGGTGTCCTTTTTTTAATAAATGACATTTTTTATTAACTCACATTATAGCATCAAAAGAACACAAATCATAA
Organism: Triticum monococcum; assembly: GCA_034509565.1. Taxonomy (NCBI): domain Eukaryota; kingdom Viridiplantae; phylum Streptophyta; class Magnoliopsida; order Poales; family Poaceae; genus Triticum; species Triticum monococcum. The sequence goes on from CM067847.1 coordinate 581,199,306, forward strand.
TGAGGTGGCATACACTCCACCTTTGCATGACTAGGAGCGTCCCCACATCCAGTTGTTGACATGTGTTGCTTCATTCCTCTGTTGCCTGCTTATGGCGCGAATACTGCAAATGCCTATAATAATCTGGCTTGCACCGTGCACAGTGTCTGGCACGCAGAGAATTCTTTTGGTTATGACAACAAAATAAAAATCAACTAATCCTAGGCCAACTGAACACCTGAATAAATTATTCAGGCAAGCAAATCTTTATTCGTCATACACTTCAAGCAAGCAAATCTTTATTCGTCATATACATACTACGATCGATCTTGTTTGGCAAAGTTCTGAAGAGCAAAACTACCAATTTTCCTCTTTAAAGAACAGCAAAACTGCCCTTCACTTCCTCCCTCTCGGCGAGAGATGCACGTGGAGCGGATGGAGCTTGTAGCTGGTGAGCTGCACGGTGTCCACCTTCTCCTCGTCGCCCTCCCTGAGCCTCCAGGAGAACTCCTGCACGAACCGCGCTATGGCGGCGCACGAGATGGTCGTCGCCTGCTGGCTTCCGGCGCAGACCCTCCTCCCGACGCCGAACGCCATGGTCTTGTACATGTCCGCCGCCTCGAACCTCCCGTCCAGGAACCTCTCCGGCCTCCACTCCTCGGGCTCCTCCCAATCGTTCTTGTTCATGTTACATCCGTGCAGGTTGATGATGATCTAGCACAGTAGAGCAATTCTTTCAGAAATCCATGGTCAGCAGGCAATCTAGATCGATGCCATTTCTTGGATGAATTACCTCAGTGCCGGCTGGGATGTCGTAGCCGGCCAGTTTGGTGGCCTCATGGACGAACCTCGGAGGTATCAGTGCAACAGGAGAATGGCGCCGCAGCGTCTCGTGGAACACCGCGTTCAGGTACGGCAGCCGCGGCAGATGGTCCTCGGTGACCATCTCGTCGCCGCAGACATCTTGGATCTCCCGGAAGAGACGATCCTAACGTGCCAAGAAAAATCTGGTTAACAATGCATCTCGCGGCGGCATTCAGAATGAGTAGGATACAAAACCGAGAGAGTGGCAATTAAGTTGCAGCAGGTAGTGCCCACCTGTTTATCTGGGTTCTTGGCAAGCTCATACATAGCCCACTCGGTAGTGACCAACGTGGTATCTGCAGCCTCTATGACCTCCTCCCACACCAGCATCGTCAACTGTTCGTCTGTCAGCGTGTTCTCTGCCAGCAAGCTGTCCAGATAGGACACCTTTGCCTGCGTACCACAGCAATTTTTAGCCGAACACATAGACGAATCACACAAGGACAATACTGTCAGTACGCATTCGTGTCACCTCGCCGCGCGCAATTCGTTTCTTCTGTTGATGGATCAGCGCCTGCATCACCGCCGTTCGCCTAGATTCTGTGGTAAGAACTCTTGTTTCGAAGCTCTTGTTCGGAATCCAGCTGAGGTATGGGAAGAAATCCCTCCAATCGACATCGATTGCACACATCATCAGGTCGACCACGGTGATCTGGTAGATTTCATCCTTGGATATCTCCCTCCCAAACTCCTTCACGTAAACTGAACTCACATCCTCACCCAAACTCTGTAATTGTAGTGTGCATTCTCGGTTATGAAGGTACAAATTCAGGAAATGTTGCACTGGGTAAAAGCACACTAAAAACCATGTCGTTGACCAACCTGTATCAGGGACAAGCGGAATAGCTCGACCTTGAAGACCTCTCTGAAGTTCAGAGGAGCATGTGGGTCACCACTCACCAACGTATGAAAACTGCTTAGCATGTTGTCCATCATTATGTCTCTTGTGTTCCGGAATTTTCTCTAAATTATATCCAAAGTATGTCACCGTTAGACCTAACTGAAATCCTAGAGGAGGCCTGGTAACTAAACTGTATCGTTGCGGAAGTGTTAAGACTTTTACCTGAGCAGAAGAGCCCAACACGGCCGCCATAACATGACGCTTCACCGTTTTGTGGAACTCCCCGTAGTCACTGGTAGCAACCATGGTTTTACCACGAGTAAGCAGTGACAACGCTTTAGATAGCTTTCGAGTAGATATGCAGAAGAATTTTTCAATCATTGCCTGCAAATACAAGGACATAATATGCTTCTCATGTCAAATGTGAGCATGTTTACCATGCTGCTAACATTGCTTATTTTTGCATCTTAACCAATAGTAACAGTCAAGAACAAAGCATCCATGACCGAGAGAAGTTTTGGGGGAGCTCCGGTAAGCTTTTCATTTGAAAATTTCAGAAAGTATATATTTTGTAAGTATCATAAAAGTGGAAGAAACGTAACACGTACATGTATAATGCAGTATATGATTACTTTCATGGAAAAATTAATTTCAGACATAGTCTAGGCATAAAAGACAAATATTAACATAAAAGACACTATTCCCGTGAAATTGCATAGGAGCACTCGGCGATGACGCCCACTAAAATCGTACCCGCCCACTTGCCTCGGGATCAGCAGTCACTATATTAGCCTCTCCGTATTGCCTTTAGTTATTGCCTCATATATCTGCCGTCTCGTATGTAATTATGGCTTTAGAGCATCTCCAACAGCCGCGCCAAAAGACGCGCGCGCGGTAAATTAGCTTTATAGTGCGCGCGGGACGTTTACGCGCGCTCCAGCGGTGGCGCGAAACGAGCGCGCGCGGGAAAAGGTGGCCGCTCGCGCGCTACATTTGGCGCGCCGCGTCCGTCGCGCCTATAAATTGTAGCGCCTCCGCCGCTTTCTCCATCGCCCTTTGCCGCTCTCTCCGTCTCTCCATCGCCCCCTGCCGCGCTCTGCCGCCGACACGCCACCACCGCACCACGATGCCGCCTCGGCGTCGAGGAGGTACGGGCTATCGCGGAGTCCGCGTGCGTCCGTCCGGCACCTACTCCGCCGAGATTCGGTCGAGCGGCGGCATGCGGCTCTGTCTCGAAACTTTCGACACCGCCCAGGAGGGCGCCCGCGCGTACGACGCTGCGGCGTGGCGCCTCCTGTGGTCCCGTCAGGACATGAACTTCACCGACGTGGCGACGCGGGAGCGCGCACAGGAGTTGGCGCCTTTCCCGCGGCTTCTCACTGACGAGGATCATCGCAAGCACCGGAGGCGGGAGCATCGTCTCAGGCTGGCCGAGATGGACGAGCAAGCCATGGCGTTGTGGAGTCATCGCTTCCCAGAAGACACCAACGAGAAACAGTTCTTCGCCCAGAGGAGGGCGAAGAGGAGAGAGGAGCGAGCCGACTATCGCGAGGACAAGCGAACATGGAAGGCGGTCGCTAAATACAACCAAGCGCTAGGAGATGCGTCCTCCTGGAACTCCGGCGACGAACGGTTCCTTGACGCCTACGCTCCGACGTCGGAGGAGAACATCACTGAAACAGAGTTCGAGTCGGACGAGTAGTAGTAGAAGAACTATCTACGAAACCAAATATGTAATAGGAGAATTATCTACGAAACTAAATATGTAGTAGAAAAAACTAAAATACAGCGCGCCTGCTGGAGCGGCGTGTGCGCGCTTTAATTTGCGGCGGCCGCTGAAGCCAGCGCACCGCTTCGCATAAAAACTGGCTAACCTGATGCTGTATCGTGGCTTTTAACACGCGGCGCGTTGCGCGGCTGTTGGAGATGCTCTTATTCTTAGAGGGTTCTGTACCAGAGCCCAACCACCCAGTGCTATGTTCAATGCAGAGACGCTCCTTGTTGTACTGTTCTCCTGCTCAAAGGCGCCTGGAAGTGAAGCTGATGATGTTGCCGACGACGGTGCCGGAAAGAGTTTCAATACTATGTAATTTTTATTCCAAAGTAACTCAACCGAGTTTTGCCTCAGGATTACCGGTACTACTATGTAGTATTTTTTTTTTATTTCCAACCACTTCGTCGTCCCCAGGATCGTGTTAAGCTCATGATTATCAGTACTATGTAATTCCAAGAGCAATGCTCTTTATGGTTAATCTTAATTTGTATTTGTGCTCATCCGTCCACTAATCCAGTAAGGAGTTATGCACCAGCATTTAATAAACACAAGTTACACTACAATTTGATTCTCATAATGCATGGTAATTTTTCTCTTTCTACCCACTATATACTTTTTCCCACACAACACATTTTCACCCACTAGCCATTTACTCCATCCACAGTTACACGCATCAGTCAATGACGCGTCAAAAAATCGCTTCTCATGTCAGCATTCAATGGCTGCGTATGGAGCTTTTTCTCTTGAGTGAGAACATATCCAGTGCTCTTAACACTTTCATGCTCCCATGCTCCAATGTCTAAAATGATAATTTTAAATGCTTCAACAAATTCCGAAAAAATTGGTGGTTGTTCACAAGACATGTGTTTAGATAATCTAAAATTTTCAAATCCAAAATCGAAATAAACAGTGAGAAACTAAAAAGAGAAATCTTCATGTGAATAGTGCCATTTTAGCTTTTGTCTTCTTGTGACACTATTTATGTTCAGTTTTTCTTTTTTTTGTTTCTCAATGTATATTTCGCGTTTGGATCTGAAATTTTCAGAGGATGTAGACTTATGTCTTGTGAACATTCACAAGTTTTTTCAGAATGTTTTGAAACACTTATAATTACTGTTTTAAAAATTGGAGCATGGGAGCATGCAGTTGTTGGGAGCACGGGATATTTACCCCTACGTGTAGCTGATCTAGTCATGCATGTTGCTTGAGAAACAATACTGCCAGGCTTGGGCCTAATTTATTGTCGGCCCTGGACGGATGTATTAAACAACAGCAATTCATTTCATGTAATTTTGCACCAATCCTTAGACAACAGAGCAGCGGGTGAGATTCTAGTGAGTGTCGTCGCCGAGTGCTCCTAGTTCACGTCCCTATTCTTGCAACTATAGATAGCTCATCATTTTTCTTCTGCTTATCTCGAAACAAGAAAAATTTTCTATGCAATTTTACTCATCGCTAATGTATTCTCAGATCTACACATGTTTTAATTTTAAGTTTCTAAAACGTAGAGGTGCATTTTATTTTTTATTTTAAAAAAATAAGAGCTCGGCGTAGCTTGGGAACCAAAAACAAACCGCTTGGTGACCATACAACAACTATATGCATATTGTGAAAATTAATCAAGGCTAGTTACTAGCTTAGTTTTTATCTGGGTAGTCTGAATGCAGAGAGATCAATTCACAACTCATTAAAATCCTTGATTTATCACCAGTATGATGGAAATATAAAGCACAGTAACATCTTATTGATCTATGGTTAGAGTTTGAGTTCAAAAAAGACTCCAGGAAAGTTTATTTTTATTATATTGCCATTCAAAAGAAATAGTACAAGCATAATCGCAACAAGAACATACAAACAAATATGATAAATGCAGACTACACACAATATTACCAAATCATGGTCAGCTGACCAAAGCATCAAATTGTCGCAATTACCCAAATAAAGATAGTAGGTAGTTCGACATAGTAACATGCAAATGCTCAAAGGAATTTAACAAAGCTGGAAGATCACAGTTTCCATCCTACCTCCTTGGCTACCTCTGTTGAGTTGAGCACAACTATCGAAGATGCCCCTGTCCTTATTGTATATATTGGCCCATAAATATCAGACCATTTTGCAAAAGTCTTATGGGGCTTCTTTTCTTTTAGTTGATGTAGATTTCCAATAATCAACAAACCAGGAACCACTGCATATCAATTAAATAAAACCAGACACGAATAAATGTTGGCCTCGAAGTAGAATTTATTGTTATTTAAACTGCATACTTGATACTCCATGTGTCAGTATTTCCATATTGCGAGTATTTGAAATGTGGCCTTGTATATAGAAATGGAGAGAGTATTTGAAATGTGTCAGTACGATATATCTCCCGCATAGATGATAAAATTTTAGGCCATCCAAATAAATTAACATGGAAATCATTTTATTTCTCTTTCTTAGTTTCTAACAAATTTTATTCGGACAAGGCTATATACCATACATATAGCATATACGAACGGCTCTTTGCAATTTTCTGGCATCCATAACTGCAATTGAGGGATAATGGAGAGATGGAGCCGTTAGACTCAAATAATCTCATAACATCAAAATTAGGCTATTACGGAATACCACAATTACCCATGTCACAAGTAGTTCAGCGTGTATCAAGCATCATATGTTCATATAGAAATTGTTTCATGCAGACTTAAGTCAAAGGAGACTGTCTAGAATTGTTTGCTGTTAATTAGTTCTGAACAATATAGATATATATCCTTACATCAGTGTGGGGCAATCAATGCAAATGTGGTGAAGATAAAATATTTATAAGGTTTGACACACATGGACAAAATTCCCAAGGTTTTGTAAAATGTAGTGTTGCAATAAATGCTGCAAAAACTTGTTTCAAAAAAAAATGCTGCAAAAAAAGCGAGCCTGGCTCTCACGTGGCTAGCGGCGTAGATGAACAACCCAGCCACCAGGATTGAAATCCTCATGGATGTGAATTTGAATTCTTATTATTCAAAAAATAAGCTTTTTACAGGGGTCTCCCCTACAACATTTTTTACTAAAAAATAATACTGACAAACTTTTGTGGCAAAACAACTGTAAGGTTCTGCTCAAACTATTAGCTTGCCAATACAGATACTTCTTACTTTTAGGCACCGGAGTTGGCCAACACAAATTGCAATTGACAACAAACCATTGGTAGATGATTCAGAGAAAGATCAAATTCTTGATGATGAGGCCCCTTTGTTCGAGTCCAGCCTTGCGCATTGGCTCGGGATCATGGGACCCTTTCTATCGGATAGGAGAGGCTCTTGTACAAAATAGACTTACTAGGTAATAATCCCTAGAATCTACCTATATAAAGGTAAAGAGGCAATTGTGTCAAGAAGCTGACCTTTCTTTGGTCAAAAGGTACTTCAAATTTGGATTGAGCATGAAGAGATAATGGCAGTTATTTCTCCTTTGAGTTTTTCTGGCGGACCTTCCGCGCAAGATCTTTGGTCTTCCTAGTGGGAATAAGCCCTTTCAACCTTTTTTTGCGAAAGAAGGTTTTCCAGGAGGGGCCTATGGGAACAACAGTCCTGCATCGAGATTATTAGTTGCTTACCACTGCTTATTTTGCTGATTATGAACTATCAGTATTCAAAGAGATCAACCTTCTTTAAATCTCGGAAAGGCTTTCTCGGGGATAAAGTTGGTTGAGGAAGTCCTAAACAACCTAAAAGAAAGAGGGGATTGACTCTGGCCTATCAAAGCCCTATCTCATCTGGTTAACAGTAGAAGGTATGTACGATGGTACCATGGACATAAACGATGCCATGAACAAGCGTATCAATTCATGAGTTAAGGAATACTATTGGAAAGATTGGGCATTTGGGTTCATCTTGTTATTGGCCATCCCTTGCAAAACATATATCTTTTATTAAAGGGGTGAGGAAAGGTATGCACATGCAAGGAAGCTAATGCTAACGCTATTGATGTTCCTAACACGCATTTTTCTGGTTCTAGTTAAACTATTATTCATGGTATGAAGTTCAGAGGAGCCGCAATTTGATCTAAACAAGTAGTTAATGTAGGCTCCTATGGAGGACATATATTGAAATGCTTAATTAGTGCTCTTATTCGGAACATATGTTATAGAAGAATTTTAACAAATATATCACCCCAAAAGTTAAATGATACTTGTTTCAAAAGTTATAGATTTAGTGTATATAGTAATTTATGATATTTAATTTTATGTTTCACATTTTGATTCTAGCTTAATTTAAATATATTTAAAACCACATAATCCAATCAAATATAATCCTCAATTTTCAATCAAATTCCAAAATAGTAAATAACATAGAATATAGATTCCATAAAAAATTATAGTTTATAATGCACTTTGTTTCAGTTAAGTAAAACTTAGGAGTTAAGAAAAATATGAAGAAGTTATCATTTTGTTTGCAATATAATTCTAGAATTTTGGAAAAACAAACTCGTTTACTTCGGGTTCAAAATGGGTTAGATATGATTTTGAATTGTTTCCTGGCATAACGTACCAACATGGCATCTAAATTGGCTATCTTAGAGCATCCATAATGTATGATTTGCGTACCTCTCATGCTGCCTCTAAGAGCATCTCCACTAGGGCCCCCAGGATCCCCCCCAGGCACTTTTTTTAGCACCGGCGGGTAAAAAACGTCCCAGCTAGACCCCCAAGACGTCGTTTTGCGCCGGATTTTACAAAAGTTAGCGCCGGCACGCCCACCCCACACCCAGCCCGCCGGGGGGCAGCTGGGAACACCGGCATTAGCTTTTTGCAGGCGCTGTCCCACTTGCCAGCCTCTCTCTCTCTCTCTCTCTCTCTCTCTCTCCCCTTTCTCTTCTCCAGGCCCACCCACGTGCAACACACTCCCTCTCTCCTCTCCATGCCCACACCCCTCTCTCCCCAGTTCTACTCTCCATGTACTACGGGCGGGCGAGGCCAGAGCTTGCCCTGCGTGGCCGGGGCTGGCGAAGCTGGGGCGAATCGCAGCAGCAGCATGCCGCAGAGGCGAATCGCAACTCGCCAATTCCGAGCGCGAGCTGCGCGGAATGCCCGGAATCGAAGCGGCCGCGGGGCACGCAAGGAGCGAAGCCGCGACGGCGAGCTCGGGCTCCCGGCGTCCGTGGCCATGGCTGTCGCGTGGCGTGGCCTCCTCCGCTCGGCCTCAGTCGTTGGCGTGGCGTGGCCGGAGCTGGCGAGGAGGGGCCGTGGCCGGAGCAGGCAAGGCCGGGACGGGCGAGGCCGGAGCAGGCAAGGCCGGGGCGGCCACAGGCGCGCGCGGCCACGGGAGTTCCTGCCCCCGTCCAAGAAGCACCCGCCGACGAGGAAGAGCCGGATGAGGAGGAGGGTGGCGTCGACGTCTTCGTGCCCCCGACGGCCATGGCGGAGGAGGAAGGACGGGGCGGGCGACGGAGCTTGCGGGGAGGACGCCGCGTCTCCGCTCGTCCGAGACCTCGCGGGACACCGTGGTGCGCGCGCCGGTGCCGTACCTCACCATCGCCCTGTCCGGCTCCAGCAGCGGCGCTGGGTCCGGCCCCGTCCGCTCGCCGCCTCGCCCGGCCAGCCTCCCGCACGCCGGCTGGTCGGCTTGCGCCGGCTCCGCCTCCCGCGGCTTCCTCCGCGCCGTCCTTGCTCCCTGCCTGCTCCCCGTTCCCTGCCTACTCGCCCGTCCGGCTTCGCCAGCCACCGTTGTTCGTGTGGTGGTTGGGGGGGCGCAACGAGTGGATAGCTTTTCACTCCCAGGCTATATTTTTCGCCGGTAGCCCCCCAGGAGGCGAAAAAATATGCCTCCTGGGGGCTTAACGGCTGGAGATGCTCTAAGGGTTAGAGGTTGCCTCCCTACACTTTGCACAACCGCCTCCAAGCAACAACAAAAAACCCAGCATTGTCTAAGCTTACATGTGGCCTCCATTTAATGGAATATTAATATCTCAACATGCAAACACATACAAGTGCGGAATTTTGCAAGGAAACTGGTCAGGTTTGAGGCAGTGGTGCATCCATAGGTTAAAAGCCAACACTGCAGCCAAAGTGGTCATGTTTGAGCCAAGATTGCCACTATATAAATTGGTGTGCTCCCACATGGGTCTATGAGCGAGGAGCCATATTTATTGAGATTAAACCCGACGTCCTAGTACACATTAGCGTATGTGTCCGAGTGGTACAGCATATATGATACGGAGTAGGATTAGTATTACTAGTACAAGTCGGTTAGCCACTAGGCTGTCCTATGCACATATATATATATATGCTTGTACCCTGCCCCTTGTAACACAACGAAACAGTTCAAAGCAATAAAAAGCTCAGGAGCGACACGCCCCTGTTGCAATCAACAAAAGTCTTCCCGATCAGCTTATTTGTTTGCTAAGTGGTTTCCGTCGACGACGCTGAAGTCTGAGCGGTCGAAGCGCTACCTCAAGCTCACGTACGAGGAGGCTCCGGCTTGACGTGCATGTGCTGGGCACTGTTCAATTAAGCTGTGTGCTTGTCTGCTTCGTGAGGCTAGCTTGCGTCTAGCTAGCTTTGCACTTCGCCTGCATAGTTTCTGGGCGGTTTGATCTAGTGATCAAAATCCAACAATTGGTATTTAGAGCCTTGACGATTACGATCTACGATGGGGGACAGCGACGCTGAGTCGGTCAAGTCCGGCAACGGCGGTTCCAAGGCGAATAAGAACGGCGACAAGGTGAAGAAGGGTGGCAAGTCAGCGACTAGTGGTGGCGGAACGGGCGGTGCCAACGTACTGGCGCATCGCAACATCCCCATCCAGTACCCGATGCTCACCGACGCCAACTACGGCGTGTGGGCAGTGAAGATGAAGATCATTCTCCGAACCCTACGAGTGTGGCAGGCCATCACGGACGACGACGTCGACGAGGAGTGCGACGAAGGTGCCATGGCCGCCATAGCCCAGTCTGTGCCAGATTCCGTGCTGATGACATTGGCGGAGTTCGAGACAGCAAGAGAGGCGTGGAACGCACTCAAAGAGATGAGGATCGGAGAAGATCGCGTCACCAAGGCTCGGGCACAAGTGCTGAAGCGCCAATTTCACAAGTTGCAGATGGAGGAAACTGAATCGGTGAACGACTATGCCATGCGTCTGACTACTTTGGTGGGAGAGATCCGCGCGCTTGGTGCAAAGCTTGAGGAGACCGAGATTGTGGAGAAGTTTTTCAGCTCAGTGACTGATAAATTCACGTACATCATCGGCACGCTCGAGCAGCTTTACGACATCGACGACATGACCATAACGGAGGCGATCGGACGCTTACGGACATGGGAAGAGAATGCTCGTGGCTGTCGGAAAGGCAAAGGAGGAGGTGGTGACCAACTCATGTACTCGCGCGCAGATTGGGAGTCCCCAAGTAGTAAAGGAAGGCGCAACATTGGCGAAGGCTCAAACAACGCGAAGAGCGGCGGACAAACTGGAAAAGGCAAAGGAAAAGGCAAGCCACAAGGTCGTGGTAAGGCGGACCGATCTAAAGAGCGGAAGCCACGGAACTTGGATATGTCCGAGGTCAAGTGCTATAACTGCAACGAGATGGGTCACTTTGCGAAGGATTGTCCGGAGCCTAACAAGCGGGAGATCAAGGCAAATTTGGCGAAGCAGGAAGACGAACGTCCAGGTCTTCTGATGGCCGAAGTTTGTGATCTCGTCCAAACAGCGGTTGTGAAACCGAACCGGAAGGTGCTACTTCATGAGAAAAAGGTAACACCAAAGTTATCCGGGAACCAGAACGTGTCGTGGTATCTAGACACAGGTGCCAGTAACCACATGACGGGGTGCAAGGAGAAGTTCCTCGAGCTAGAATATGATATTCAAGGCTCGGTCAAGTTCGGTGATGGTTCAAATGTGGAGATTTGCGGGCAAGGTTCTGTCCTCTTCGAAGGTCTCACAGGAGAACATCGCATACTCACTGGAGTGTACTACATCCCAAGGCTTCGCAACAACATCATCTCTATCGGGAAACTTGACGAGAATGGATGCAAGGTGGATATTGAGAACGGAGTGATGACGATCTTCGACAACCTCCGAAACGTGCTAGCGTGTGTGAATCGCACACGGAACAGGCTCTATATCCTCAACCTCGATCAATCTCAACCGGAGTGTTGGCTCGCCAAGAGTGATGATGATTCGTGGTTATGGCATGCTAGATTTGGACACGTCAACTTCTACGCCTTGAAGAAGATGTCGAAGATGGAGATGGTATCTGGGATGCCGTTTATCGACCATGTTGATCGAGTATGTGATGGGTGTTTGGTTGGAAAACAGCACCGCAGGCCGTTCCCTGCTCAGTCTACCTATCGTGCAAGTGATGCACTCGAGCTGCTCCATGGTGATCTATGTGGCCCTATCACCCCAGCAACTCACGGAGGAAAGAAGTATTTCTTTCTAGTGGTAGATGACTACTCGAGATATATGTGGGTCGTTCTCCTACGGTCTAAAGATGAGGCGTTTGAAGCGTCCAAGAAGCTGAAGGCTGCAACGGAGATGGAACACAAGCTGCAGGTTCGCGCTCTACGGACAGATCGCGGCGGAGAGTTTACGTCGAACGAGTTCAACGACTACTGCGAGGAGATTGGCATAAAGAGGTTCCTCACGGCACCTTATACGCCGCAGCAGAATGGGGTTGTTGAAAGGCGCAATCGAACCGTCGTTGACATGGCGAGAAGTTTACTCAAGAGCAAGAACTTGCCGGGGACTTTTTGGGGAGAAGCTGTCTCGACAGCGGTTTATCTTCTCAACCGGGCTCCAACGAAGGCGGTGATCGGAAAGACTCCGTATGAAGCAATTTACGGACGGAAGCCGAATGTGTCTCATCTACGGACATTTGGGTGCGTGGCGCATGTGAAGACGGCGGAGCCGCATCTCTCAAAGCTTGCCGATCGTAGCACCAAGATGGTGTTCATCGGATACGAGAGGAGTTCCGGCACCAAGGCATACCGCTTCTACGATCCACGAACGAAGCGTCTACGGATTTCACGCGACGTCGTGTTTGAAGAAAACCAAGCGTGGAATTGGAGCGCAGCAGCCGACGATGCTCCAAACGGTAACATATTCACAGTTGAATTCCCAACTGATGATGATGCAGGGGAGGAAGACCAGGTGGTTGGAAAGACGCACAACCAAGGTGACCGCAACGGCAGTGATCACCATGGTGCCGACACCGACGACGACGCGCATCGGTCGCAAGGTGATAGCAACAACGACGCGCACGACACGGGTGGAGATCTCGACAACGAGGCGCATAGTGATGATGACAATCAAGATGATGGTCACGATCACGACGACTACACCAACAACGAGGATGCCAACGACCCGGCATCTACTACGCCCGAGACTCAACCATCTTCCTCAAGTGCATCGACGCCGACACAATTTGTGTCGCCTCCTTCGCAAGCCACAACGGATTCTTCCGGGCCTCGTCGCTACAAGACCCTCAAGAAAGTCTACAAGTACGCAAAGCCAGTTACGCTTGAGTACTCCGATTTGTGTTTACTCGGAGTTGAGGAGCCGGCAAACTTCGTAGAGGCGAGCAAAAGTTCAAGTTGGATACACGCCATGGATGAGGAGATGAAGGCGATCGAGAGCAATGGCACGTGGACTTTGGTAACCCGACCTCCGAACCAAAAGGCAATAGGTTTGAAGTGGGTTTACAAGTTGAAGAAGGACACGAAGGGTGCCATTGTGAAGTACAAGGCAAGACTCGTTGCAAAGGGCTACGTACAACGTCAAGGAGTTGACTATGAGGAGGTGTTTGCACCGGTTGCTCGAATCGAGACGGTGAGAGTGCTCCTAGCTTTGGCAGCACAAGAGGATTGGAAGGTTCATCATATGGATGTGAAATCCGCTTTCCTCAACGGAGACCTTAAAGAAGAAGTGTACGTGGAACAACCCCTCGGCTACGAGAAGAAATGCGAAGAAGGGAAAGTTTACAAGCTCAAGAAGGCACTTTACGGGTTGAAGCAAGCGCCAAGAGCTTGGAACGCAAAGTTAGACCGAAGTTTGATCTCGCTCGGGATCAAGAGATGTCCCCTCGAGCACGCGGTCTATACAAAGAACTCCAAAGGATCAAACCTGCTAGTTGGAGTTTATGTCGACGATCTGATTATCACCGGAGATAGCGCACAAGAAATTGAACATTTCAAGGCGCAGATGAAGAAGAAGTTTAGCATGAGCAATCTGGGATTACTCAGCTATTACTTGGGCATTGAAGTGAAGCAAAGCTCCGGAGAAATTTCCCTATGTCAATCGGCTTATGCGGTCAAGTTATTGGACAAGTGTGGCATGACAGATTGCTACGAGACACAAGCTCCAATGGACCAACGCCACAAGTTGAGCAAGCGTAGCTCAAATCCGCCGGTGGACACCACAATGTATCGAAGCGTTGTGGGCAGCCTAAGATATTTGGTGCATACCCGACCTGACTTGGCTTATTCAGTCGGGATTGTGAGTCGTTTCATGGAGAATCCGACAACCGAACACATGAGCGCGGTCAAGAAAATCTTGCGCTATGTGAAAGACACTATTAATCTTGGCTGCACATACAGAAAGGGAAATGAAGGATTGATCCTTCGTGGATACTCAGATAGCGACATGGCAGGTGATGTGGATGACCGGAAAAGCACAACGGGTATGATATTCTACCTTGGCCCAAATCCTATCAGCTGGAATTCTCAGAAGCAAAAGGTGGTTGCGTTGTCTTCATGCGAGGCAGAATACATAGCAGCAAGCACGGCGGCTTGTCAAGCAGTGTGGCTGAGAAGACTCCTAGCTGATCTTGCAAAGCGGGAGGTGCAGAAGGTGTCATTGAAGATCGACAACCAAGCTGCAATCTCATTGTGCAAAAATCCGGTTCATCATGAGAGGAGCAAACACATCGATACCCGGTTCCACCACATCCGGGCGTGCATTGAGAAAGGTATGATCGAGGTTCAACACGTGAACACGAAAGACCAGCTTGCCGATATTTTCACGAAGTCTCTTGGGCGACAGAAGTTCTTGGAGATGCGAGAAAAGATGGGCGTCCAAACCGTGAAGCGAGGACGTCATGTTTAAGGGGGTGAATATTGAGATTAAACCCGACGTCCTAGTACACATTAGCGTATGTGTCCGAGTGGTACAGCATATATGATACGGAGTAGGATTAGTATTACTAGTACAAGTCGGTTAGCTACTAGGCTATCCTATGCATATATATATATATATATATATATATATATATATATATATATATATATATATATATATATATATATATATATATATATATATATATATATATGCTTGTACCCTGCCCCTTGTAACACAACGAAACAGTTCAAAGCAATAAAAAGCTCAGGAGCGACACGCCCCTGTTGCAATCAACAAAAGTCTTCCCGATCAGCTTATTTGTTCGCTAAGTGGTTTCCGTCGACGACGCTGAAGTCTGAGCGGTCGAAGCGCTACCTCAAGCTCACGTACGAGGAGGCTCCGGCTTGACGTGCATGTGCTGGGCACTGTTCAATTAAGCTGTGTGCTTGTCTGCTTCGTGAGGCTAGCTTGCGTCTAGCTAGCTTTGCACTTCACCTGCATAGTTTCTGGGCGGTTTGATCTAGCGATCAAAATCCAACAATATTAGCCTTACAAGCGGTGTTACCAAGGAAATATGTTGAATAATGTGCAGTTTTGTATTAAAAATGAAAATAAATATAAAATGTAAAATCCCATGAGACTCGTCGCCAGAGCCAGAGTTGCCTTGTTCTCGATGTGTTGGGCTAACTATTTTGGCTGGCGATGGGGCTTGTTATGCCCTGGTGCTGGTGATTGGAGTATCGTTGGTTTCCGCGATGGATACAAAGTCATCAAATCAAGAGTGATGGGTAATAAAGATAACTTTGCTTGACTAATTCAATGGATGATAGCATAGTGGTTTGTCGGGTCTCACATTGGTGTGTTGAATCTTCACTGGTGCCCAGATCAGATGAGTTGCATGGTTTCTATTGAAATTTATTATATAGGTTTTCATTCGATTTTTCTTCCATTAATCAAATAAAGCTCTTATGCTTGACGTATCACACGATCCTCGGGTTTCACAATGATGTAATTATATGGGTAGACTACAGGGTGATGATGTGCCGATGAGTGATACTTGGGTTTCACAGTGATGTAATTATATGGGTAGACTACAGGGTGATGCTGTGCTGCACGAACCTCGCGTCATGTTGATATCATGCATTGCATTTGTGTGCGACCGCGAACCAAACCCAGGTCGGCCCGCACTAGAAGAATACATGGAGAACGTTTGTTCTCTACAAATTTAACTTAATATAATATTTGATAGAACGTGTCTATCAGAAAATGGATGAAAATCACACAGTATTACCTTTTTCACTCTAAAACTCTTATATATATGTGTGTCTTATAAAAAGAACGTAGTTGGTGATTGTCCATTCACCTCCGAAGATTACATCTTAAGTTGCCAATAAACTAATTGTCATAATGATCTTTATAGTGTAGTAGACAGATGTATCTTTATATTACTGAATTTGATTACGTATATTTTGAGAGTTTTTGGTTTAAACTCGTGCAAAAAGAAACTTATTTCCTCCATTTTTACTATAAGTCTTTTTAGAGATTTTAACATAGACTACATACAGAGCAAAAATGAATGAATTTACACTCTAAAATACTTTTATATACATTCATATAGTTTATATTGAAATCTTTAAAAGGACCTATATTTAAAAATGCAGGAGTATATGACACCGAACAAGCAGTAGCAACCAAGAGCATTTATCGAGAAAACCTCCCAATAGTATTGAGCTAGCTAGCAGAAAAAAAGAAGCAATGACACCACGGCGTCGGCTGCACATCGTGAGAGTCGGTGAGATGATCGTCACCTGGGGGGGCGTTGGTGCGGTTCTTGCGCCCCATCCGAACGCCACCCTTAACGGCGAGCGCGACGGCCACGGCCAGCAGGCCGACAGCCACGGCGGCCGCAGCCAGCGCGCCCCCACCCCCAGCGGGGAGCTCTGCAAGCAACGCCTCCATCGGTCAGGTCGGGTGGGGTGACGACCGGACTCCGGCCGTGCTGCCTGGTGCGGAGCGAGGGTGGGTGGAGGCACGGCAGTGGTGGTTGCGGGCTTGCGGCACTGCTGGCGGTGGCGCGCTTCCGTTTTATAGGCGTTACGGGACGTTGACGCTGACGGCGGTGGCGAGGGGGCAGCAATGCGACAGGAGTCGGGGGCGAGTGGCATCTCACCCCAGAAATGGAAACGAGATTCCCTTGCCCATTCGTCGATTCCAGGGACGCGGCCAAGCGATCAAGGAAATACTACTAAATACAGGCATGATGCATGCATGCATGATAACAGTATAGAGTAGACTTCAGCAAATAATTCACTCAGGTCACGATTTCTTCTTTTTCTCAGCTCAGATGTGACATGTCTACCCGGAAGGCCCGAGTCTCCGATCTGCCGCGTATTAAGAGCATCACCAAGAAGGGATGCTTGAGAATATTCCTAGCATGAGGTAGTGTTCGGTTGATGCCCTCAAAATATGCCTATGTGGAGACAAGCTCCATGGAGTGTTTGGTTCATCATTTATTTAGATTATTTTACCACTAATGCTACACCTAAAAACAGTTTTTACTTTTTTTACAAGAAACTTTTGGTCTACTCATCAACTGTCAAGATAGTATAAAAAATACTAGAAATAAAATTTACATCTAGATCCATAGACCACCTAGCGACGACTACACCTACAAACAGTTTTTACTTAGCCTTATGTAAATTCCTAAACACTAATCACCCCCTCCCCCTCTTCCCCCAATGAATTTCAGGGATGGGCCCGTGCCCCTAAGTAATGACAAATTAAAAACTGCCAAGTCAGCCTTTACGTAGGGAACTTAAGAATATTTACGTAGGTGTACCTTTACTCTTATTTTACTTCAGGTAGGAAGGATGGGATTGAGCAAATCTCAGGCCTCCAATTTCTCTGGCCCGACTTAGGCACCCTTGGATGGGCAGGTTTCTCAGATGAAAATCTCTGGGTAGGAACCAAAACCTCAGGCAGGTGACAGACAGGTGCTCAGTCCAGGCAATTTATGCCAAGATAGCAACCAAACAACCCCTAAGTTCATTGACACGATAACTTATAGAATCTTGTTAAAAAATTCTTCTTTTGCAAATATTGTTAGAAGTTTTTGCCTACTCATAGAACTAAGAAAAGCCCATATCGAGACGTTCTCCTTTTGTTGGCTAACTCTGTTTTTCGCCACAACTTCATATCACGTACTAATGGGAAGCTGAAAGGATCGATATAGTTGACTAGGGGAGGGGGGGGGGGGGGAGTGAATAGGCAACTAACAATTTTTAGCTTTTCTTTATTAAATTAAACTTTGCATCAAAGTAGGTTGTCTAGATATGTAACTAGGTGAGCAACATTATGATGCAACAACAACAAGCACACAAGCAAGCAAGGGAAATAACACAAATAAGCTTGCACAAGTAAAGGTACGAGATAACCAAGAGTGGAGCCGGTGAAGACGAGGATGTGTTATCGAATTTCCTTCCTTTTGAAGGGAAGTACGTCTCCGTTGGAGCGGTGTGGAGGCACAATGCTCCCCAAGAAGTCAGTAAGGCCACCGTATTCTCCTCACGCCCTCACACAATGCGAGATGCCGTGACTCCACTATTGGTGCCCTTGGACGCGGCGACCGGACCTTTACAAACAAGGTTGGGGCAATCTCCACAACTTAATCGGAGGCTCCCAACAACACAACGAAGCTTCACCACAATGGAATATGGCTCCGCGGTGACCTCAACCGTTTAGGTTGCTCAAACACCCAAAAGTAACAAGATCCGCAAGAGATTAGTGGGGGGAATCGAATTTCTCTTGGTGGAAGTGTAGATCGAGGCCTTCTCAACCAATCCCTAGAAAATCAACAAGTTTGATTGGCTAGGGAGAGAGATCGGACGAAAATGGAGCTTGGAGCAACAATGGAGCTTAGGGTTGGAAGAGGTAGTCAACTCGGAGAAGAAGACACCCCTTATATAGTGGAGAGACAAATCCAACAGTCATCCACTTAACCTGCCAGCACCCTACGGTACTACCGCACCACACCAGCGGTACTACCGCAAGGGCTCATGGTACTACCGCAGCTAGCCGCGCTACTACCGTGGCCACGTCAGGAGCTAGCCCAGGCCTGTAGCAAAGACGCTGGGGCGGTACTGCCGCTCGCGCGGTACTACCGCACCCCCTTGCGGTACTACTGCAAGGCAGGATTGGACTAGCCTGGGAAGGGCGCGGACAAATAAAAAACGTTCGTGGAAACTTCCGCTGACTTTCAAACAATGCAAAAATCCGACACGGTACTACCGCACAAGGCACGCGGTACTACCGCGCAGGGAGTGATACGTCTCCAACGTATCTATAATTTTTGATTGCTCCATGCTATATTATCTACTGTTTTGGACTATATTGGGCTTTATTTTCCACTTTTATATTATTTTTGGGACTAACCTATTAACCGGAGGCCCAGCCCAGAATTGTTGTTTTTTTGCCTATTTCAGTGTTTCGGAGAAACATAATATCAAACGGAGTCCAAACGGAATGAAACCTTCGGAAACGTGATTTTCTCATCAGATAAGATCCAGGAGACTTGGACCCTCCGTCAAGAAAGCCACGAGGCGGCCACGAGGGTGGAGGGCGCCCCCCCTAGGGCGCGCCCCCTGCCTCGTGGGCCCCTCGAAGCTCCACCGACGTACTTCTTACTCCTATATATACCTACGTACCCCCAAACGATTGGGGACGGAGCCAAAAACCTAATTCCACCGCCGCAACTTTCTGTATCCACGAGATCCCATCTCGAGGCCTGTTCCGGAGCTCCGTCGGAGGGGGCATCAATCACAGAGGGCTTCTACATCATCCAAGCCCCTCCGATGAAGTGTGAGTAGTTTATTTCAGACCTACGGGTCCATAGTTAGTAGCTAGATGGCTTCTTCTCTCTTTTTGGATCTTAATACAATGTTCTCCCCCTCTCTCATGGAGATCTATTTGATGTAATCTTCTTTTTGCGGTGTGTTTGTTGAGACCGATGAATTGTGGGTTTATGATCAAGTCTATCTATGAATAATATTTGAATCTTCTCTGAATTCTTTTATGTATGATTGGTTATCTTTGCAAGTCTCTTCGAATTATCAGTTTGGTTTGGCCTACTAGATTGGTTGTTCTTGCCATGGGAGAAGTGCTTAGCTTTGAGTTCGATCTTGCGGTGTCCTTTCCCAGTGACAGAAGGGGCAGCAAGGCACGTATTGTATCGTTGCCATCGAGGATAAAAAGATGAGGTTTTTATCATATTGCATGAAACTATCCCTCTACATCATGTCATCTTGACTAAGGCGTTACTCTGTTTTTAACTTAATACTCTAGATGCATGCTGGATAGTGGTCGATGAGTGGAGTAATAGTAGTAGATGCAGGCAGGAGTCGGTCTACTTGTCTCGGACGTGATGCCTATATACATGATCATACCTAGATATTCTCATAACTATGCTCAATTCTGTCAATTACTCAATAGTAATTTGTTCACCCACCGTAGAATACTTATGCTCTTGAGAGAAGCCACTAGTGAAACCTATGGCCCCCGGGTCTCTTTCTCATCATATCAATCTCCATCACTTTATTATTGCTTTTCTTTTACTTTGCTATTACTTTTTTACTTTGCATCTCGATACCAAAAATACCAAAAATATTATTTATCATCTCTATTAGATCTCACTTTCGTAAGTGACCGTGAAGGGATTGACAACCCCTAAGCGTGTTGGTTGCGTTGAGCTATTGTTTTGTGTAGGTACGAGGGACTCGTGCGTGGCCTCCTACTGGATTGATACCTTGGTTCTCAAAAACTGAGGGAAATACTTACGCTACTTTGCTGCATCATCCTCTCCTCTTCGGGGAAATCCAACGCAGTGCTCAAGAGGTAGCAGGGAGTGTCGTGGTTCTAAGACTGATAGTAGAATAGGGGGGGTAGGAATGTAGAGGCAAGATCCTAGCTATGGATGAGTTGTACACAGGAGTTTTACGAGTTCAGGCCCTTCTCGGAGGAAGTAACAGCCCTACGTCTCGGAGCCCGGAGGCGGTCGACTGAATATATGCGTGTGAATTACAGAAAGTGCGAACCCCTGTCCCAGAGGAGGGGGGTGGCTTATATAGAGTACGCCAGGACCCCAGCTCCCCTCCGTTACACAAGGTCTAATGCTCATAAAGGAGGGGCGTTACTGGTAACGTCCGCAGTAAAGTGTTGTAAATGCCCATAAAGCTATGGTTTAAGTCCTGACCGTTGCAGAGTGGAGGGTTTATCATCTTCTGGTGGTCGAGTGTCTTCAAGCTGGTCGAGTGAGCACATCTTCACGGTCGAGTGGATGATGGTTTCTCTTCGACTGCTTCTGATTCTTTGTAGAGATGTCCTTGGGGAGGGTATGTTGGACAGATCCATGACCCTACCCTAAGTACATAGCTTCATCATTAGTCCCTGAATGGATCAGGGTTTGAGTGAGGAAGGAGTTGGTGTAGGACCTTGAAGTAGATGTGTCTAGAGGGGGGGGGGTGATTAGACACTTAATGCTAAAGTTGCAGGTTTTAAGCTTTTTCGGTTTAAGTGGAGTTTAGGCACAATTTTAATATTCACAATACATATCAAGCAAGCATGCAAAGAGTATATAGGCAGCGGAAAGTAAAGCATGCAACTTGCAAGAATGTAAAGGGAAGGGTTTGGAGAATTCAAACGCAATTGGAGACACAGATGTTTTTCCTGTGGTTCAGATAGGTGGTGCTATCCTACATCCACGTTGATGGAGACTTCAACCCACGAAGGGTAACGGTTGCGCAAGTCCACGGAGGGCTCCACCCACGAAGGGTCCATGAAGAAGCAACCTTGTCTATCCCATCATGGCCATCGCCCATGATGGACTTGCCTCACTAGCGGTAGATCTTCACGAAGTAGGCGATCTCCTTGCCCTTACAAACTCCTTGGTTCAACTCCATAATCTTGTCGGAGGCTCCCAAGTGACACCTAGCCAATCTAGGAGACACCACTCTCCAAGAAGTAACAAATAGTGTGTTGATGATGAACTCCTTGCTCTTTTGCTTCAAATGATAGTCTCCCCAACACTCAACTCTCTCTCACAGGATTTGGATTTGGTGGAAAGAAGATTTGAGTGGAAAGCAACTTGGGGAAGGCTAGAGATCAAGATTCATGTGGTAGGAATGGAATATCTTGGCCTCAACACATGAGTAGGTGGTTCTCTCTCAGAACATATGAGTTGGAAGTGTAGATGTGTTCTGATGGCTCTCTCCACGAGTGAAGAGGAGGTGGAGGGGTATATATAGCCTCCACACAAAATCCAACCGTTACACACAATTTACCAATCTCGGTGGGACCGAATCACAAACTCGGTCGGACCGAAATAGTAAACCTAGTGACCGTTAGAGATTTTCGGTGGGACTGACATGCAACCCGGTAGGACCGATATGGTTAGGGTTAGGGCATAACGTAATCTCGGTGAGACCGATTACACAAACTCGGTGAGACCGATTTGGTAATAAGCTAACCAGAGGGTTGGTCAGGCAAACTCGGTGGGACCGATTACACAAACTCGGTGAGACCGATTTTGGTAATGAGCATACACAGTGAGTTTGCATTGTAACCTCGGTAGTACCGATTGCACAAGATCGGTGAGACCGATTTTGGCAATGGACATACACAGTGATATTACAATCCCATCTCGGTGAGACCGAGATCCCTATCGGTAGAACCGATTTGCTAGGGTTTGGCAATGGCTATGACAAGTGAAACTCGGTGGCGCCGGATAGAAATAATTGGCAGGTTCGAGTTTGGCTTAGGTTTAGGTCATATGTGGAAGTGGGAAAGTAGCTGAGGATTTTGGAGCATATCATTAAGCACTTGAAGCAAGAGGCTCATTAAGCAACACCTCATCCCTCCTTGATAGTATTGGCTTTTCCTATGGACTCAATGTGATCTTGGATCACTAAAATGTAAAATGAAGAGTCTTGAGCTTTATGCTTTAGCCAATCCTTTGTCCTTAGCATCTTGGAGAATTTCCCACAACCTTTAGTCCATGCCACTCCATTGTTGAACTTATGTGAAACATACTAGATAGAAACGTTAGTCCAACAAGAGATATGTTGTCATTAATTACCAAAACCACCTAGGGAGCACTTGTTCTTTCAATCTCCCCCTTTTTGGTAATTGATGGCAACATACATCAAAGCTTTAGATAAAGATATAAAGAACAGCAAGTAAAGCTTTGGAAGGACATGTAACAAGCATAGGCTCCCCCTACATGTATGCACTCATGTAAATGTGAAATATAAAGGCATGTGAGAGCATAGCCATGACAGAGTAGGCAATGTGTTACATGTATCTTGGCCATATGCATCAGAGCAAAAGATTATCAAGGAAAATACCTTCATGCTCATGAGTCCTTCTTGCAAACAGTATGTACATAAGCAAGAATTCCTCATACTCACGATTTTGATGCATACACTTACCTTGTAGTCTTTAGCTGGCTTAGGATGGAATGAACCTGCACAAAGAAGGTTAGATAACACAGGTACCTCTACTAGCCAGAGCAAACCAAAGAAGCCACAAGAGTACCAAGACTGGGATGACATGTAGAGAGTGATTACAAGGTACCACAATGGATTCAACATGTCCCCAAGAGTAAAGATATGCAATGAATTTGACTGATTTCTTTCCCTTAGGTGTCTTGCTCCCGCTGAATCTTACATGGGATATTGGGAGAAGATAGGGAACAGAAAATCAGAGCTGAAAGATACAAATGGATAGAACTTAATGCAAATAAGCACATATGAACATGTCTTTCCCCCAAAAAGACATGTGACATCTCTCCTCTTGAACATCAAGCATCTGGGATCCTTGAGTATTCTCTCCCCCTGGAAATCTCTTTCTCCCCCTTAAGACTTTCTCCCTTGTAGGTGATAAGCTTTGATGTGATCTCTCTCTCCCCCTTTGACATCAATTTCCAAGAAGGGCTTTCTGGAATCCGTCGTATAGGTTTGGTCCTTGAGAGTCAGCACAAAGCAATGGATAAAACTGTGATGCTTGTAGAGGACAAGATTCATTGAGTAGAGCTGGATCAGAAGAAATATAGAACAAGTGGCAAACTGTTTTTCCTGTTGTGAAGTCGGTGGCACCGAGTGGCATGTTTCGGTGGGGCCGAAAAGATTCGGTTGGACCGAAAACTACAAGTCGGTGAAACCGAGTTCAACACAGAGAAAAACACTTGTCACCTCAGCTCACTAAACATGTAGGATCTCACAAAGATTTGCAATGAATTATCTGAAGGATTTGCAAGGAATTGAATGCAGAAAATGCAGAACAAAAACAAAAAGAAAAGAGAAGAAACTGAAAAAGAGAAAGAAAATAAATATGCATGAGACAAATGCAATAACACAGAAAAGAAAACAAGAGAACTTCATCTAGAGTTGGGCGGTGATATAGTCACCTATGTTAGAGTATATTGACTTAGGAGTCAAGTGAGAACACTTGATCATAGTGAAGGAAATATGCCCTAGAGGCAATAATAAAGTTATTATTTATTTCCTTATATCATGATAAAAGTTTATTATTCATGCTAGAATTGTATTAACCGGAAACATAATACATGTGTGAATACATAGACAAAACAGAGTGTCACTAGTATGCCTCTACTTGACTAGCTCGTTAATCAAAGATGGTTATAATTCCTAACCATGGACAAAGAGTTGTTATTTGATTAACGGGATCACATCATTAGTTGAATGATCTGATTGACATGACCCATTCCATTAGCTTAGCACATGATCGTTTAGTATGTTGCTATTGCTTTCTTCATGACTTATACATGTTCCTATGACTATGAGATTATGCAACTCCCGTTTGCCGGAGGAACACTTTGTGTGCTACCAAACGTCACAACGTAACTGGGTGATTATAAAGGAGCTCTACAGGTGTCTCCAAAGGTACATGTTGGGTTGGCGTATTTTGAGATTAGGATTTGTCACTCCGATTGTTGGAGAGGTATCTCTGGGCCCTCTCGGTAATGCACATCACTTAAGCCTTGCAAGCATTGCAGCTAATGAGTTAGTTGCGAGATGATGTATTAAGGAACAAGTAAAGAGACTTGCCGGTAACGAGATTGAACTAGGTATTGGATACCGACGATCGAATCTCGGGCAAGTAACATACCGATGACAAAGGGAACAACATATGTTGTTATGCGGTCTGACCGATAAAGATCTTCGTAGAATATGTAGGAGCCAATATGGGCATCCAGGTCCCGCTATTGGTTATTGACCGGAGACGAGTCTCGGTCATGTCTACATTGTTCTCGAACCCGTAGGGTCCGCACGCTTAAGGTTTCGATGACAGTTATATTATGAGTTTATACGTTTTGATGTACCGAAGGTTGTTCGGAGTCCCGGATGAGATCACGGACATGACGAGGAGTCTCTAAATGGTCGAGACATAAAGGTTGATATATTGGAAGCCTATGTTTGGATATCGGAAGTGTTCCGGGTGAAATCGGGATTTTACCGGAGTACCGGAACCCCCCAGGAGCTATATGGGCCTTAGTGGAAGAAGAGGAGAGGCGGCCAGGGCTGGGCCACGCGCCCCTCCCCCTAGTCCGAATAGGACAAGGAGAGAGGGGGCCGGCGCCCCCCTCCTTCTCTCTCTCTCTTTTCCAGCTCGCGAATCCTATTCCAACTAGGATTGGGGGAGAAGTCCTACTCCCGGAGGGAGTAGGACTCCTCCTGGCGCGCCCTATGATGGCCGGCCGGCCTCCCCCTCTTGAACCTTTATATACGGAGGCAGGGGCACCCCAGAGACACACAAGTTGATCCACATGATCATATTCTTAGCCGTGTGCGGCGCCCCCTTCCACCATAGTCCTCGATAATATTGTAGCGGTGCTTAGGCGAAGCCCTACGATGGTAGTACATCAAGATCGTCACCACGCCGTCGTGCTGACGGAACTCTTCCCGACACTTTGCTGGATCGGAGTCCGGGGATCGTCATCGAGCTGAACGTGTGCTAGAACTCAAAGGTGCCGTAGTTTCGGTGCTTGATCGGTCGGGCCGTGGAGACGTACGACTACATCAACCAAACGCTTCCGTTGTCGGTCTACAAGGGTACGTAGATCACACTCTCCCCTCGTTGCTATGCATCACCATGATCTTGCGTGTGCGTAGGAATTTTTTTGAAATTACTACGTTCCCCAACAGTGGCATCTGAGCCTAGGTTTTATGTGTTGATGTTATATGCACGAGTAGAACACAAGTGAGTTGTGGGCGATATAAGTCATACTGCTTACCAGCATGTCATACTTTGGTTCGGCGGTATTGTTGGATGAAGTGGCCTGGACCGACATTACGCGTACGCTTACGCGAGACTGGTTCTACCGCCGTGCTTTGCACACAGGTGGCTGGCGGGTGTCAGTTTCTCCAACTTTAGTTGAACCTAGTGTGGCTACGCCCGGTCCTTGCGAAGGTTAAAACAGCACCAACTTGACAAACTATCGTTGTGGTTTTGATGCGTAGGTAAGAACGGTTCTTGCTAAGCCCAGTAGCAGCCACGTAAAACTTGCAACAACAAAGTAGAGGACGTCTAACTTGTTTTTGCAGGGCATGTTGTGATGTAATATGGTCAATACGTGATGAGATATAAGTTGTTGTATGAGATGATCATGTTTTGTTGAAGTTATCGGCAACTGGCAAAATCCTTATGGTTGTCTCTCTATTGCATAAGATGCAAGTGCCCAATAATTGCTTTACTTTATCGCTATGCGATAGCAATAGTTGCAAGAGCAATTGTTGGCGAGACGACCATGTGACGACACATTGATATAGATCAAGATGATGGAGATCATGGTGTCATGCCGGTGACGATGGAGATCATGCCAATGCTTTGGAGATGGAGATCAAAGGCACAAGATGATGATGGCCATATCATGTCACATATTATGATTGCATGTGATGTTTATCTTTTATACATCTTATTTTGCTTAGTTTGACGGTAGCATTTTAAGATGATCTCTCACTAATTATCAAGAAGTGTTCTCCCTGAGTATGCACCGTTGCGAAAGTTCTTCGTGCTGAGACACCACGTGATGATCGGGTGTGATAGGCTCTACGTTCAAATACAACGGGTGCAAAACAGTTGCACACGCGGAATACTCAGGTTATACTTGACGAGCCAAGCATATACAGATATGGCCTCGGAACACGGAGACCGAAAGGTTGAGCGTGAATCATATAGTAGATATGATCAACATAGTGATGTTCACCAATGAAACTACTCCATCTCACGTGATGATCGGACATGGTTTAGTTGATTTGGATCACGTGATCACTTAGAGGATTAGAGGGATGTCTATCTAAGTGGGAGTTCTTAAGTAATATGATTAATTGAACTTAAATTTATCATGAACTTAGTCCTGGTAGTATTTTGCAAATCATGTTGTAGATCAATAGCTCGCGTTGTTGCTTCTCTGTGTTTATTTTGATATGTTCCTAGAGAAAATTGTGTTGAAAGATGTTAGTAGCAATGATGCGGTTTGGATCCGTGATCTGAGGTTTATCCTCATTTCTGCACAAAAGAATTATGTCCTTGATGCACCGCTAGATGATAGACCTATTGCAGGAGCAGATACAGACGTTATGAATGTTTGTCTAGCTCAATATGATGACTACTTGATAGTTTAGTGCACCATGCTTAACAGCTTAGAATCGGGACTTCAAAGACATTTTGAACGTCATGGACCATATGAGATGTTCCAAGAGTTGAAGTTAATATTTCAAGCAAATACCCGAGTTGAGAGATATGAAGTCTCCAACAAGTTCTATAGCTAAAAGATGGAGGAGAATCGCTCAACTAGTGAGCATGTGCTCAGATTGTCTGGGTACTACAATCACTTGAATCAAGTGGGAGTTAATCTTCCAGATAAAATAGTGATTGACAGAATTCTCTAGTCGTTATCACCAAGTTAGTAGAACTTTGTGATGAACTATAGTATGCAAGGGATAACGGAAACGATTCCCAAGCTCTTCGTGATGCTAAAATCGACGAAGGTAGAAATCAAGAAAAACATCAAGTGTTGATGGTAGACAAGACCACTAGTTTCAAGAAAAGGGCAAAAGGAAGAAGGGGAACTTCAAGAAGAACGGCAAGCAAGTTGCTGCTCAAGTGAAGAAACCCAAGTCTGGTCCTAAGCTTGAGGCAAAGTGCTTCTACTGCAAAGGGATTGGTCACTGGAAGCGGAACTACCCCAAGTATTTGGTGGATAAGAAAGGATGGCAAAGTAAACAAAGGTATATTTGATATATATATATGTTATTGATGTGTACTTTACTAGTGTTCATAGCAACCCCTCAGTATTTGGTACTAGTTCAGTTGCTAAGATTAGTAACTCGAAACGGGAGTTGCAGAATAAACAGAGACTAGTTAAGGGTGAAGTGACGATGTGTATTGGAAGTGGTTCCAAGATTGATATGATCATCATCGCACACTCCCTGTACTTTTGGGATTAATGTTGAACCTAAATAAGTGTTATTTGGTGTTTGCGTTGAGCATAAATATGATTTGACCATGTTTATTGCAATATGGTTATTCATTTAATTTAGAGAACAATTGTTGTTCTGTTTACATGAATAAAACCTTCTATGGTCATACACACCAACGAAAATGGTTTGTTGGATCTCGATTGTAATGATACACATATTCATAATATTGAAGCCAAAAGATGCAAAGTTAATAATGATAGTGCAACTTGTTTTGTGGCACTGCCGTTTAGGTCATATTGGTGTAAAGCACATGAAGAAACTCCATGATGATGGGATTTTGGAATCACTTGATTTTGAATCACTTGCGAACCATGTCTCTTGGGCAAGATGACTAAAACGCCGTTCTCCGGAACAATGGAGCAAGCAACAGATTTGTTGGAAATCATACATACTGATGTATGTGGTCCGATGAATATTAAGGCTTGCAGCAGGTATCATTATTTTCTGACCTTCACAGATGATTTGAGCAGATAGGGGGATATCTACTTGATGAAACATAAGTCTGAAACATTTGAACAGTTCAAAGAATTTCAGAGTGAAGTGGAAAATCATTGTGACAAGAAAATAAAAGTTTCTACGATATGATCGCAGAGGTAAAATATTTGAGTTACGAGTTTGGCCTTCAATTAAAACAATGTGAAATAGTTTCACTACTCACGCCACCTGGAACACCATAGTGTAATGGTGTGTCCGAACGTCATAACCGTACTTTATTGGATATAGTGCAATCTATGATATCTCTTACCGATCTACCACTATCGTTTTTGGGGTTATGCATTAGAGACAGCTGCATTCACGTTAAAAGGGCACCATCTAAATCTGTTGAGACGACACCGTATGAACTGTGGTTTGGCAAGAAACCAAAGTTGTCGTTTCTCAAAGTTTGGGGTTGCAATGCTTATGTGAAAAAGTTTCATCCTGATAAGCTCAAACCCAAATCGGAAAAGTGTGTCTTGATAGGATACCCAAAAAGTTACTATTGGGTACACCATCTATCACAGATCCGAAGGCAAGACTTTTGTTGCTAAATTCGAAAACTTTCTGGAGAAGTAGTTTCTCTCGAAAGAAGTGAATGGGAGGAAAGTAGAAAACTTGATAAGGTAATTGTACCTTCTCCCTTATTGGAAAATAGTTCATCACAGAAATCTGTTCCCGTGACCACTACACCAATTAGTGAGGAAGCTAATGATGATGATCATGTAACTTCAGATCAAGTTACTAACAAATCTCGTAGGTAAACCAGAGTGAGATCCGCACCAGAGTGGTACGGTAATCCTATTCTGGAGGTCATGTTACTTGACCATGACGAACCTACGAACTATGAGGAAGCGATGATGAGCCCAGATTCCGATAAATGGCTTGAGACCATGAAATCTGAGATAGGATCCATGTATGAGAACAAAGTGTAGACTTTGGTGGACTTGCCCGAGGATCGACAAGCCATTGATAATAAATGGATCTTCAAGAGGAAGACGGACACGGATAGTAGTGTTACTATCTACAAAGCTAGAATTGTTGCAAAAGGTTTTCGACAAGTTCAAGGTGTTGACTATGATGAGAGTTTCTCACTCGTATCTATGCTTAAGTCTATCCGAATCATGTTAGCAATTGCCGCATTTTATGAAATCTGGCAAATGGATAAACAAAACTGCATTCCTTAATGGATTTATTAAAGAAGAGTTGTATGTGATGCAACAAGATGGTTTTGTCAATCCTAAAGGTGCTAACAAAATATGCAAGCTCCAGCAATCCATTTATGGACTAGTGCAAGCATCTCGGAGTTGGAATATACGCTTTGATAAGTTGATCAAAGCATATAGTTTTGTACAGACTTGCGGTGAAGCCTGTATTTACAAGAAAGTGAGTGGGAGCACTACAACATTTCTAATAAGTATATGTGAATGACATATTGTGGATCGGAAATAATGTAGAATTATTCTGTAAAGCATAAAGGAGTGTTTGAAAGGAGTTTTTCAAAGAAAGACTTCGGTGAAGCTGCTTACATATTGAGCTTCAAGATCTATAGAGATAGATCAAGACGCTTGATAAGTTTTTTCAATGAGTACATACCTTGACAAGATTTCGAAGTAGTTCAAAATGGAACAGTCAAAGAAAAAGTTTCTTGGCTGTGTTACAAGGTGTGAAGTTGAGTAAGACTCAAAGCCCGACCATGGTAGAAGATAGAAAGAAAATGAAAGTCATTCCCTATGCCTTGGCCATAGGTTCTGTAAAGTATGTCATGCTGTGTACTAGATCTATTGTATACCCTGCACTGATTTGGCAATGGAGTACAATAGTGACCTAGGAGTAGATCACTGGACATCGGTCAGAATTATCCTTAGTGAAATAAGGATATGTTTCTCGATTATGGACGTGAAAAAAAGGTTCGTCGTAAAGGGTTACGTCGATGCAAGTTTTTGACACTGATCCAGATGACTCTAAGTCTCAATCTGGATACATATTGAAAGTGGGAGCAATTAGCTAGAGTAGCTCCATGCAGAGCATTGTTGACATAAAAATTTGCAAAATACATGCGGATCTGAATGTGGTAGACCCGTTGACTAAACTTCTCTCACAAGCAAAACATGATCACTTTTTGGGTCTTAATAACATAGCGATGTGAACTAGATTATTGAATCTAGTAAACCCTTTGGGTGTTGGTAACATGGCGATGTGAACTATGGGTGTTAATCACATGATGATGTGAACTATCGATGTTAATCACATGGTGATGTGATCTAGATTATTGACTCTAGTGCAAGTGGGAGACTGAAGGAAATATGCCCTAGAGGCAATAATAAAGTTATTATTTATTTCCTTATATCATGATAAAAGTTTATTATTCATGCTAGAATTGTATTAACCGGAAACATAATACATGTGTGAATACATAGACAAAACAGAGTGTCACTAGTATGCCTCTACTTGACTAGCTCATTAATCAAAGATGGTTATGTTTCCTAACCATGGACAAAGACTTGTTATTTGATTAATGGGATCACATCATTAGTTGAATGATCTGATTGACATGACCCATTCCATTAGCTTAGCACCCGATCGTTTAGTATGTTGCTATTGCTTTCTTCATGACTTATACATGTTCCTATGACTATGAGATTATGCAACTCCCATTTGCCGGAGGAACACTTTGTGTGCTACCAAACGTCACAACGTAACTGGGTGATTATAAAGGAGCTCTACAGGTGTCTCCAAAGGTACATGTTGGGTTGGCGTATTTCGAGATTAGGATTTGTCACTCCGATTGTCGGAGAGGTATCTCTGGGCCCTCTCGGTAATGCACATCACTTAAGCCTTGCAAGCATTGCAGCTAATGAGTTAGTTGCGAGATGATGTATTACGGAACGAGTAAAGAGACTTGCCGGTAACAAGATTGAACTAGGTATTGGATACCAACGATCGAATCTCGGGCAAGTAACATACCAATGACAAAGGGAACAACGTATGTTGTTATGCGGTCTGACCGATAAAGATCTTCATAGAATATGTAGGAGCCAATATGGGCATCCAGGTCCCGCTATTGGTTATTGACCGGAGACGAGTCTCGGTCATGTCTACATTATTCTCGAACCCGTAGGGTACGCACGCTTAAGGTTTCGATGACAGTTATATTATGAGTTTATACGTTTTGATGTACCGAAGGTTGTTCGGAGTCCCGGATGAGATCACGTACATGACGAGGAGTCTCGAAATGGTCGAGACATAAAGATTGATATATTGGAAGCCTGTGTTTGGATATCGGAAGTGTTCCGGGTGAAATCGGGATTTTACCGGAGTACCGGGAGGTTACCGGAACCCCCCGGGAGCTATATGGGCCTTAGTGGGCCTTAGTGGAAGAAGAGGAGAGGCGGCCAGGGCTGGGCCACGCGCCCCTCCCCCCTAGTCCGAATAGGACAAGGAGAGAGGGGGCCGGCGCCCCCCTCCTTCTCTCTCTCTCTCTCTCTTTTCCAACTCGCGAATCCTATTCCAACTAGGATTGGGGGAGAAGTCCTACTCCCGGAGGGAGTAGGACTCCTCCTGGCGCGCCCTATGATGGCCAGCCGGCCTCCCCCTCTTGAACCATTATATACGGAGGCAGGGGCACCCCAGAGACACACAAGTTGATCCACGTGATCATATTCTTAGCCGTGTGCGGCGCCCCCTTCCACCATAGTCCTCGATAATATTGTAGCGGTGCTTAGGCGAAGCCCTACGGCGGTAGTACATCAAGATCGTCACCACGCCGTCGTGCTGACGGAACTCTTCCCCGACACTTTGCTGGATCGGAGTCCGGGGATCGTCATCGAGCTGAACGTGTGCTAGAACTCGGAGGTGCCGTAGTTTCGGTGCTTGATCGGTCGGGCCGTGGAGACGTACGACTACATCAACCAAACGCTTCCGTTGTTGGTCTACAAGGGTACGTAGATCACACTCTCCCCTCGTTGCTATGCATCACCATGATCTTGCGTGTGCGTAGGAATTTTTTTGAAATTACTACGTTCCCCAACACATAGGTCATACTCATTGTTTAAGCTCAAAATGGGGTTACCATTTTTCGTTTAAGCATCTTGATGTATTCACATCTTGTTGAGTTTCTTTGACTAATGTCTTAGAGTAAAGCTTCTCTAAGATGGAATAACATACCTTGGGTGGTGGTGCGGTTCTTGCTCATGTAGTTGAACTTGTGTGGGTGCTCAAGGTTGATGTAGCTCATCAAGAGTTGGGAGCACCACTTGGAGTTTGAGTACATCTACCTACATGGGTTAGTTCTTGCAAGGAAGAGCACTTGTGTATCCAAAAATGACAATCATGAAGCTCAACATAGAATTTGTCAAAGGATATGTTTGAATGGTTTTGTGCTTCCTTGTCTTCAACCACCATTGTGTAGAGACTTGGTGATGTAGAGATTGCTCAAGATGTGAGTGAGTCGCAATCTCATGGAATTAGATTCAACCAAGCACCTACATGGGTTAGACAACATGCAAGGTACAAATATATCCAAGACATAAGATAGTCATCATAAGAGATATATCATGGATTAGTCATAAGCTCATGTCTTGCATGTATCCAATGGAGTTCCTACTCCAAGTTCGAAGCATCAATAATGTTCAATTCACCTCTCAACCTGCAAAATACTTTCTCATCAAGAGGTTTAGTAAATATATCCGTTAATTGCTTATCGGTGCGAACATGCTTAAGATCAATGTCACCCTTAGCAACATGGTCTCGAATGAAATGATGACGAACTTCAATATGCTTAGTTCGAGAATGTTGTACAGGATTATGACCAATTTTGATAGCACTTTCATTGTCACAAAGCAGTGGAACATGTTTCACATAGATCCCATAATCTTTAAGAGTTTGGGTCATCCAAAGTAATTGAGCACAACATGAACCAGCGGCAATGTATTCTGCTTCGGCGGTGGATAAGGATACCGAGTTTTGTTTCTTGGAAGACCAAGACACAAGAGATCTACCAAGAAATTGACAAGTACCCGAAGTGGACTTTCTATCAACCTTGTCTCCGGCATAATCCGAGTCGGAATAGCCGACAAGATCAAAAGAAGACCTCTTAGGATACCAAATGCCAAAGTTTGGTGTATGAATTAAGTATCTCACTATCCTTTTCACGGCCTTAAGATGACATTCTTTAGGAGCAGCTTGATAACGTGCACACATGCACACACTTAGCATAATGTCAGGACATGAAGCACATAGGTATAACAAAGAACCAATCATAGAGCGATAAACCTTTTGATCAACCGGTTCACCATCTTTGGTCAAATCATGATGTCCACTAGTAGGCATGGGTGTAGGCATACCTTTGCATTCTTGCATATTGAACTTCTTGAATAAGTCCTTGGTGTACTTCGTTTGAGAGACAAATGTACCTTCCTTAGTTTGCTTGATTTGCAAACCGAGAAAGAATTTGAGTTCACTCATCATAGACATCTCAAACTTCTCTGACATTAGCTTTCCAAACTTTTCACTAAAGATAGGGTTAGTTGAACCAAATATGATATCATCAACATAAATTTGGCATACAAATAGTTCTCCATTAACCCTTTTAGTAAAAAGAGTAGAATCAATTTTACCAATTTCAAAACCACTTGCAATAAGGAACTTGGTCAAGCATTTATACCATGCTCTAGGAGCTTGTTTAAGACCATAAAGAGCTTTGTGAAGTTTGTAAACATGATTTGGTTTCTTAGGATTGATAAAGCCGGGAGGTTGTTTGACATAAACTTCCTCCTCTATTTCACCATTTAGAAAAGCACTTTTAATGTCCATTTGGTACAAGGTGATATTATGGTGATTAGCATAGGCAAGTAAGATGTGAATGGACTCAAGTCTAGCAACGGGAGCATATGTCTCACCATAGTCCATACCTTCGACTTGTGTGTACCCTTGGGCGGCGAGACATGCTTTGTTGTGAACCACTTGTACATCTTCATCTTGCTTGTTGCGAAACACCCATTTGGTACCAATGATGTTGTGGTTGTTGTCGGGCTTCTCAACCAATTTCCAAACTTGGTTTCTCTCAAAGTTGTGTAGCTCTTCATACATAGCGTTTATCCAATCCGGATCTTCCAATGCTTCTTCAGCCTTCATAGGTTCAATGCTAGAGATGAATGAATAGTTTTCACAAAAGTTAGCTAAACGAGTTTTTGAGCGAGTGATTCTCCCGGTTTGAATATCATTGTAGATTTGCTCGACGGGATGATCTTTGGCAATTCTTGCTCGAACTCGTGAGAGCTTTTGCTTGGGTCTTCGTTGAACATCTTCTTCATCTTGTTCTTCTTCTTGGCCTTCTTCATTGTTGACGTTGTCGTTCTCTTGTCGTGGTGGAGAAGGAGGTTGTTGATGTTCGTCTTGATGCATTTCCTCGTCTTCTTCATCTTGGTGTGTTCCACTTGTGGATGCTTCCGTATCAATTCTTGGTTCACCTTGTCGTGAAGTAGAAGCTTCCACTTGGACGGACGAGGTACTCTCCTTCACCTCCATTGGACGAATTTTGCCAATAGACAAGTCTTGGATTGCTTCTGAAGGGTCTTTGTCTCCTACATCGATTGGCAATTGCTCTATTTGCGAGCCATTAGATTCATCAAACTTCACATCTACCGTCTCTTCAACCTTTCGGGTGAAATTGTTGTAGACACGGTAAGTGTGAGAGTTTGAGCCATAACCAAGTAGAAAACCTTCATGAGATTTAGGAGCAAACTTTGAACGACGATGCTTGTCAAGAATGTAGCACTTTGAGCCGAATACTCAAAAGTATCCAACTTGGGGTTTGTTACCGGTGAGGAGCTCGTATGCCGTCTTGCCGAGTAGCTTGTGAAGATACAAGCGATTTGTTGCATGACAAGCTGTCTCAACCGCTTCTGCCCAAAAGTGCTTCGACGTCTTGTACTCATCAAGCATCGTTCTCGCCATTTCGATGAGCGTCCGGTTCTTCCTCTCAACAACTCCATTTTGTTGAGGTGTGTACGTAGCCGAGAACTCGTGTGAAATCCCTTCTTCGTCAAGAAAGGTGTCCACATTTGCGTTCTTGAACTCCGTTCCGTTGTCACTCCGAACCTTCTTGATCTTCACGTCAAACTGATTTTGGGCCTTCCTAGCAAAGTTTTTGAAGATCTTCTGGACCTGCGACTTGTCATCAAGAAAGAACACCCACGTAAATCTTGAAAAATCATCAACTATAACTAGACCAAAAGAATTTCCACCGAGACTCTTGTAGGCGTTGGGACCAAAAAGATCCATATGAAGTAGCTCGAGTGGCCTCCTTGTGGTCATGATGTTCTTCACGGGATGCCTTCCTCCAACCTGTTTACCTGCTTGACAAGCACTGCAAAGTCTATCCTTATCAAATATGACATCGTTAACTCCAAGGATATGATTTCCTTTAATAAGCTTGTCAAGGTTTCTCATGCCAACGTGACCTAGTCGTCTATGCCACAACCAACCTTTTGAGGATTTAGCAATAAAGCCAGTTTTAGGTTGTGCCTTTTTAGAGAAATCGACAATGTAAAGATCACCTCTACGTATACCGGTAAAGACCATTTTATGATTGTCTCAACGAAACACTTGGCAATCTACCTCAGTAAATAGGACATTC
Source organism: Triticum monococcum (assembly GCA_034509565.1). Lineage (NCBI taxonomy): Eukaryota > Viridiplantae > Streptophyta > Magnoliopsida > Poales > Poaceae > Triticum > Triticum monococcum. Next base: position 581,235,517 of record CM067847.1, read on the forward strand.
AAACCGAAATCAGCAAGTCTAGATACTGAAAGTAAGTTGTAGCCGAGAGATTCAACGAGCATGACATTTTGAATGGAACTATCATGTGAGATGGCCACCTTACCAAGGCCAACCACTTTACCCTTTGAATTATCATGAAAGGTGACATATTTTAGAGGGCCGTCATTTTCAGCAAGCTCACGGAACATCTCTTCATCTCCGGTCATATGATCAGTACATCCACTATCAAGAACCCATTCCTTTCCTCCTGACACATATCCCCAGAGATTTCCCATAAGTCCAAAATGTCTCATTACATCATCAAGATCGAAGTCACTATCATCATCATCATCATCATCATCATCATCATCATCATCATCATAGTATCCGTGTTCACCATGATCTTGTGACTCATCATTTCCTAGAGAGGGTAATTCATTAGATAAATGATCATCAAAGTGGTCACCTTTATGAATTCTTATAGCTTCGGATATAATGATTCCAACATCTCCTTTAGCACGCTTGAGATTGGTAAGCTCAAATAGACAATCACCAAAACTAGGATCACTAGAGTTCATCTTACTCAAGGCAATAGATTTATGGAGAACTTCATCCAAATTTTTCAAGGAATAATCGGGAAATTGTTCCTCAAGAAATTTCCATATAGTATAGGCAAAATTAAGAGTAGGCAAACTAGCAATCAAATTTTTGGGCAATCCTCTAATGATGAGCTCAATAGTTCTAAGATTGCGAATTATGTCGATATCTTCATCTAGGGTAGGATGAAAAGGATCAATATGAGGTGCACAAGGGCTAGCAATATACTTGTTCAAATGATATTGATTGAAAATTACAAGCATCTCATTTTTCCACTCATGAAAATACTCTCCATCAAGAATAGGCACTCTATGTCTAAGACTCCCTAAAGTAGACACATCCATCTTCCTCCAATGGTGATTAAACCAAGGCAATGGAGACCAAAGCTCTGATACCACTTGTAGGACCTTGAAGTAGATGTGTCTAGAGGGGGGGGGGGTGATTAGACACTTAATGCTAAAGTTGCAGTTTTTAAGCTTTTTCGGTTTAAGTGGAGTTTAGGCACAATTTCAACATTCACAATACATATCAAGCAAGCATGCAAAGAGTATATAGGCAGCGGAAAGTAAAGCATGCAACTTGCAAGAATGTAAAGGGAAGGGTTTGGAGAATTCAAACGCAATTGGGGACACAGATGTTTTTCCCGTGGTTCGGATAGGTGGTGCTATCCTACATCCACGTTGATGGAGACTTCAACCCACGAAGGGTAACGGTTGCGTGAGTCCACGGAGGGCTCCACCCACGAAGGGTCCACGAAGAAGCAACCTTGTCTATCCCATCATGGCCATCGCCCACGAAGGACTTGCCTCACTAGCGGTAGATCTTCACGAAGTAGGCGATCTCCTTGCCCTTACAAACTCCTTGGTTCAACTCCACAATCTTGTCGGAGGCTCCCAAGTGACACCTAGCCAATCTAGGAGACACCACTCTCCAAGAAGTAACAAATGGTGTGTCTATGATGAACTCCTTGCTCTTGTGCTTCTAATGATAGTCTCCCCAACACTCAACTCTCTCTCACAGGATTTGGATTTGGTGGAAAGAAGATTTGAGTGGAAAGCAACTTGGGGAAGGCTAGAGATCAAGATTCATGTGGTAGGAATGGAATATCTTGGCCTCAACACATGAGTAGGTGGTTCTCTCTCAGAACATATGAGTTGGAAGTGTAGATGTGTTCTGATGGCTCTCTCCACGAGTGAAGAGGAGGTGGAGGGGTATATATAGCCTCCACACAAAATCCAACTGTTACACACAATTTACCAATCTCGGTGGGACCGAATCACAAACTCGGTCGGACCGAAATAGTAAACCTAGTGACCGTTAGAGATTTTCGGTGGGACTGACATGCAACCCGGTAGGACCGATATGGTTAGGGTTAGGGCATAACGTAATCTCGGTGAGACCGATTACACAAACTCGGTGAGACCGATTTGGTAATAAGCTAACCAGAGGGTTGGTCAGGCAAACTCGGTGGGACCGATTACACAAACCTGGTGAGACCAATTTTGGTAATGAGCATACACAGTGAGTTTGCATTGTAACCTCGGTAGTACCGATTACACAAGATCGGTGAGACCGATTTTGGCAATGGACATACACAGTGAGATTACAATCCCATCTCGGTGAGACCGAGATCCCTATCGGTAGAACCGATTTGCTAGGGTTTGGCAATGGCTATGACAAGTGAAACTCGGTGGCGCCGGATAGAAATAATCGGTAGGTCCAAGTTTGGCTTAGGTTTAGGTCATATGTGGAAGTGGGAAAGTAGCTGAGGATTTTGGACCATATCATTAAGCACTTGAAGCAAGAGGCTCATTAAGCAACACCTCATCCCTCCTTGATAGTATTGGCTTTTCCTATGGACTCAATGTGATCTTGGATCACTAAAATGGAAAATGAAGAGTCTTGAGCTTTAAGCTTTAGCCAATCCTTTGTCCTTAGCATCTTGGAGAATTTCCCACAACGTTTAGTCCATGCCACTCCATTGTTGAATTTAAATGAAACATACTAGATAGAAATGTTAGTCCAAAAAGAGATATGTTGTCATTAATTACCAAAACCACCTAGGGAGCACTTGTGCTTTCAGTTGGGAACACTTCTGACCCATTCTTTGTGCTATGAGTATATCTTGTTCTGGAACAATGAGTTGAGGTGACGACGTCGACTCCTTTCTCTGTCGCCTTGGTCCATTCTTGGTTTTCGTCGAGTGAATTTTCACAATAGAATTCTGAATGATGATGTAGAGGATGTTTGTCTTCAGTCTGACAGGTTGCTCTGCTCTCCGCGAATTTCGCGGGATTCGAATTTTCGGAAGTGCGCCAGACGGACGGAACCGAGGTTATCGGGACGGATTAGGCAAGTCTCCTCGATCCCCGCGCCACCTTTTTCGCCACGTACTGCGCGCGCGACTGTTGCGGGATTTGTTTAGATTGTCTGGGTCCACCAGTCAGTCACTCAGGGGATGACCTTATAAAAGGCCCTGGGCCAGGCCTCTGCCCCGTGCGCTCCCATTCTCTCTTCTTCTTCTCCCGATCTCTCCGCCACGCTCGCTTCCGCCCCCGTCGCCGGACTCTCACTCGAGCTCGACCCGTCGCCATGGGGAAAGAGAAGACGGTGGCGCTGGAGCGCGCGAAGAAGGCGACCGCGAAGGCGAAGGGCAAGCGGACCAGCCGGGGCGGATCCTCGTCGAGATCCGGCCTGCCGCCGGGCTGGATCCAGGGCGACTGGACCCGCTCGACAATCACCCAGGACGACCTTGACGACCTGGTGGAGGGGGGACTGATCCCCCACAAATTGGCACGTCTCCCGGGGAACGAAACCGAGCCGCAGCCAAGGGAGGGTGAGTGTGTTCTCCTCGCCACCCACGTAGATCGCGGATTCTCACTGCCTCCCCATCCTTTCTTCCGGGGTTTCTTGAATTTCTTTGGGGCTCAACTTCACCATTTCACTCCAAACACCATAGTCTATCTGGCTGCTTTCGTGTCGATGTGTGAAAATTTCTTGGGTTGACGACCGCACTGGGGTCTTTTCAAACACATCTTCACCTGCCGCTCCCAGTCGGTCAAAAAGGCCAATCCGAGTGACGAGAGGACACAAGTGATCCAGATGTGCGGGGGTTTGGGGATCTAGATGAGGTGCAAGAGTACCTTCCCAGCCATGATCCTTCCCGACTCGGTCCGGGGCTGGCAGTCAACTTGGTTTTACTGCAAGGATCAGCCGACCCCGGGTCAGTCGACTGGACTTCCTCCCTTTTCCTTGGCTCGAGTGGAGAAGCCCGCCCCCTGAAGGTAGTTCCAGAAGAGAAAGCGCAGGTCAAGGTGCTGGTCGAGCGGGTCGTCCAACTCGTCCGCGACGGGGTGACCGGAATGGACCTGCTAGAGGTCTTTCTCGGTCGACGCATCCAGCCGCTTCAGGCGCGTGATCATCCGATGTGGATGTACTCTGGGCTCGAGGATTCCACTCGGATCCACCCGGAGGATGTCAGCGAGGATACCTTGGAGAAGTGGTTGATGGGGATCACCAGCAAGAAAGACAACCCTCAGGGGTCTAGGAGGGTGATTCCATTCGACAACTCGCACTAGCCGAAGCAGGTATAATTCTGTTTTATCAAGTATCTTTCCGATTCACCGTGTGACATCTTGTTTATGGTCGACTGAATTTCCTTTGATCGTTGTCCTTTCAGGCCCTCATCGATATGTACTCAATGCCCAACGGAGTGCAGGAACAAGACGTCGAGGAAGAAGCGAGCGGGGGCGAGAGCAGAGAGGGGCACTCGGATGCCGAGGAGGACGAGGAGAGCGACGAATCGACTGATGACGAAGAAGTCGACTCGCCTCCTCGCAGGGAGAGGAGATCCAAACACGCTCACGACCCAGCGAGCGCTCCGGACTTGGTGGCCGCACTGATTGGACAGTCTTCGAAGCGTCCCATGACGTCTTCCCCAACGCCGACTGAGAAGGCTCCAAAACAATCCAAAGTTGTACCGCCTCCAGTGCCGAAAGCACCGAAAGCCACCTCCTCCAAACTGCCAAAAGCTTTGCCCAGGATCAAAGTGACCGTACCTACTATCTCCGGGTAATCATTTGACTTGTCCTTTTCGTCGACTCGATTAACCAGACGTAACCGATTGAATGCGGGTCTTTGCAGTGCTGCTACGTCAGGAACCTCTTCTCTCCAGTACTGGGACGAGGAGATGGAAGATGCGGTAACCTCCAACCCAGGTATAAACTCTTGCGATTTTGTTCTTGATTCTTTGGTCGATTGCGTTCTAGTGGTTCACTTGGGGTCGAATGATGTGCCTTGCAGCTCCACCCAACGTCATCGATCTTCCAGATGACGATGAAGATGTGGCTCTTAAGCCTAGGAAGAGCAAGAAGGTAGCAGCTGGTAGGATGTCTCAGCAAGAACCAACTACGACACCTCTCGTCCGTTAGCCTGAAGATGCGGGCAGGGCCTCTATGACCTTCACTGCACCCTTGTCGAGTGAGCACTCCACACCGCCGACTGCGCCTGTGATTCCTTCAGTCGTCCAACTCCACGCCACGGAGCTCCAAGCCGCCGCACCTGGGTCGTCTGCTCACTTTTTCACCAGCTATCCCGTCCCGAATAACCAGTCGGAAGCGACTGTGGAAGCCATCCGACAGGCTGACATGATGATGGAGCGGGTGAAGACGGTGCATGAGAACAGCCAGGCTGCCTGCGACGCCAGTGCTGCTCTTCGGGCCAATGTCCAGGTGAGTAGACTTTCCGACTGTTTTTGCTCTGTGAGGAAATGTTACTCGAAAACTCTTCTTCTATAGAATCTCCTGTTGTTTGCGTCGAATTAGAGCACCCGCTGGGTGTTTTGTTGTTTTTGGTAGTTTCGCTCTTCCACTGGGTCTGGGCGAATGGGATCTGAACCGGTGGGGGCACGCTAAGTGCACCCACTGGGTGTAGTCCCCGAGACCGCGGTCGACTGCTGGCATTCGACTGGGTCTGAGTTCTACTTTCCTTTCTTTTTCACTCCTTACACTCGACTCAGGCGGACTGGTCGAGTAGGATCCAAACCGGTGGGGGCACGCCAAGTGCACCCACTGGGTGTAGTCCCCGAGACCGCAGTCGACTGCTGGCAGTCGGCTGTGGTCTGAACAACTTCTTTTTTTTTTAACTTGGTCCGGGTGGACCGGACGAGTTGAGTCTTAGTCAGCTGGGGCACGCCAAGTGCATCCACTGGGTGTAGCCCCTAAGACCGCAGTCGACTGTGTGCAGTTGGTTGGGGTCTAAGCGAACTTCTTTAGGTTTTATTCACTCGGAAGTAAACAACCTTTGATCTTATCGACTGATCCGTCTTTTGCCTTCTATAGAAGTCTTGTACTCTTATTTCTAAGTTTGCTGAACTTGAGGAGAAGCAGAGGCAACTCAACCTCAACTTGGAGTTGGCGAAGCAGAGGCAACTCAACCGACTATGTTGATGCTTGCGATCGGATCTTGCTCGGTCGATTCACTAATTATTGGCTGCAGAATTCTGCCAAGACTTCGACAAGGAAACTGGAAGGGTCGAGACAGGTCTGGACCCTATCGCTTCTCCAGTCTGCGACGAAACTACAATGAACATTCTCCGACTGGAGTCCCGTATCGCCAGCGCCACAAGCTACCTCGTGCGTCTAAAGGAGGTAGTCTCCCAAATCGACTCATCGCTTTGGCCGAGGGCGACGCTCCAAAATGACCTGGAATCCCTGATGACTCGACTGAACGAGATCCCTGACCAAGTGCAAGAATGGAAGAAATCCTCCGCCCGGTGTGGTGCTGATGTGGCGCTGTCCTTGGTGCGAGTCCATTGCAAGGAGGCTCGTGAAGACAAGCTGGCTGCGATCAAAGTCGCCAACACCAAAAAGCATGACTTCCAGTCCTTCATGGAGACTTTCATTGCGGCCGCCACTTGGATCGCTGATGGGATCGATCTGGACTCATTCGTGGAGCCTACCAGCCCTCCTCCGGCCGAGGGAACAAACTTATGAAACTTGAATCTGCTTTAAATTTGCATCGGAATGCCGAGTGATTGTTGTAACCATTGAACTCCTTCGGGCTTGGTGCCCGAGTACTTTTGATTTGCTGCTTGGAACTTTTAGGATTTATCTGAATTTCGTTTATCTCCGAATGTGCTTGCGTTTGCCTTCGAATGGACTTTGCTCACTGCTCGGAACGCTTCGTTGTCCTTGCGGATAAGGATGGAGCGGACGTTGTACTTGTGCCGTAGCTCCGAAGGTGAAGGTTGCAGTCGACCTGCACCTCGTCGTCCTTGCGGATGGGGATGGAGCGTACGTTGTACTTGTGCCGTAGCTCCGAAGGAGAAGGTTGCAGTCGACCTGCACCTCGTCGCCCTTGCGGATAGGGATGGAGCATACGTTGTACTTGTGCCGTAGCTCCGAAGGAGAAGGTTGCAGTCGACCTGCACCTCGTCGTCCCTGCGGATAGGGATGGAGCGTACGTTGTACTTGTGTCATAGCTCCGAAGGAGAAGGTTGTAGTCGACCTACCTCGCCGTGGTATGTTTCGGACTTAGGCGAGTACTGAACTGCAGCTAAGACCCCCGAGTGGGAGGACTGCCCTCCACTCGGTAGGATTTTCTTTCGAACTTAGGCGAGTACTGGACTGGAGCTAAGTCTCCTAGTGGGAGAACTTGGGCGAGTACTGGACTGCAGCTAAGCCCCCGAGTGGGAGGATTGCTCTCCACTCGGTAGGATTTTTTCAAACTTAGGCGAGTACTGAACTGCAGCTAAGCCTCCTAGTGAGAGAACTTAGGCGAGTACTGGACTACAGCTAAGCCCCCGAGTGGGAGGATTGTTCTCCACTCGGTAGGATTTTTTCAAACTTAGGCAAGTACTGGACTGCAGCTAAGTCTCTTAGTGAGAGAACTTCGGCGAGTACTGGACTGCAGCTAAGCCCCCTAGTGGGAGGATTGCTCTCCACTCGGTAGGATTTTTTCAAACTTAGGCGAGTACTGGACTGCAGCTAAGCCTCCTAGTGGGAGGATGTTGGGGAACGTAGTAATTTCAAAAAAATTCCTATGCACATGCAAGATCATGGTGATGCATAGCAATGAGAGGGGAGGGTGTTGTCTACATACCCTCGTAGACCGAAGCGGAAGCGTTGACGCAACATAGAGGAAGTAGTCGTACGTCTTCCCGATCCGACCGATCCAAGCACCGTTACTCCGGCACCTCCGAGTTCTTAGCACACGTACAACTCGATGACGCCTCCCGGGCTCCGATCCAGTAAAGCTTCGGGGATGAGTTCCGTCAGCACAACGGTGTGGTGACGATCTTGATGTTCTACCATCGCAGGGCTTCGCCTAAGCACTACAACAATATGATCGAGGTGGAATATGGTGGAGGGGGGCACCGCACACGGCTAAGGAACGATCACGATGATCAACTTGTGTGTTCTAGGGTGCCCCCTGCCCCCGTATATAAAGGAGGGAGGGGGAGGTGCGGCCGGCCCCAAGGGGTGCGCCTGGAGGAGTCCTACTCCCATTGGGAGTAGCACTCCCCCCTCTCTTTCCTTGTTGGAGAAGGAAAGGGGGAAGGAGAAGAGGAAAGGGGGGCGTCGCCCCCCCTTCCTTGTCCTATTCGGACTAGGGGGGAGGGGGCGCGCGGCCTGCCCTGGCCGGCCCCTCTCTTCTCCCTTATGGCCCATGAAGGCCCATTAACCCCCCGGGGGGTTCCGGTAACCCCTCGGTACTCCTGTAAAATGCCGATTTCACCCGGAACGATTCCGATGTCCAAATATAGGCTTCCAATATATCGATCTTTATGTTTCGACCATTTCGAGACTCCTCGTCATGTCCGTGATCACATCCGGGACTCTGAACTACCTTCGATACATCAAAATGTATAAACTCATAATAACTATCATCGTAACTTTAAGCATGTGGACCCTATGGTTCGAGTACAATGTAGACATGACCGAGACACGTCTCCGGTCAATAACCAATAGCGGGACCTGGATGCCCATATTGGCTCCTACATATTCTATGAAGATCTTTATCGGTCAGACCGCATAACAACATACGTTGTTCCCTTTGTCATCGACATGTTACTTGCCCGAGATTCGATCGTCGGTATCCAATACCTAGTTCAATCTCGTTACCGGCAAGTCTCTTTACTCATTCCGTAATACATCATCCCGCAACTAACTCATTAGTTGCAATGCTTGCAAGGCTTAAGTGATGTGCATTACCGAGAGGGCCCAGAGATACCTCTCCGACGACCGGAGTGACAAATCCTAATCTCGAAATACGTCAACCCAACATGTACCTTTGGAGACACCTATAGAGCACCTTTATAACCACCCAGTTACATTGTGATGTTTGGTAGCACACAAAGTGTTCCTCCAGCACACGGGAGTTACATAATCTCATAGTTATAGGAACATGTATAAGTCATGAAGAAAGCAATAGCAACATACTAAACGACCGGGTGCTAAGCTAATGGAATGGGTCATGTCAATCAGATCATTCAACTAATGATGTGATCCCGTTAATCAAATGACAACTCTTTGTCCATGGTTAGGAAACATAACCATCTTTGATTAACGAGTTAGTCAAGTAGAGGCATACCAGTGACACTCTGTTTGTCTATGTATTCACACATGTATTATGTTTCCGGTTAATACAATTCTAGCATGAATAATAAACTTTTATCATGAAATAAGGAAACAAATAATAACTTTATTATTGCCTCTAGGGCATATTTCCTTCAGTCTCCCACTTGCACTAGAGTCAATAATCTAGTTCACATCGTCATGTGATTTAACAGCAATAGTTCACATCACCATGTGATTAACACCCATACTTCACATCGCCATGTGACCAACACCCAAAGGGTTTACTGGATTCAGTAATCTAGTTCACATCGCTATGTGATTAACACCCAAAGAGTACTAAGGTGTGATCATGTTTTGCTTGTGAGAGAATCTTAGTCAACGGGTCTTTCACATTCAGATCCGTTATGTATTTTGCAATTTTCTATGTCTACAATGCTCTGCACGGAGCTACTCTAGCTAATTGCTCCCACTTTCAATATGTATCTAGATCGAGAGTTAGGGTCATCCAGATCAGTGTCAAAACTTGCATCGACGTAACCCTTTACGGCGAACCTTTTTGTCACCTCCGTAATCGAGAAACATATCCTTATTCCTTTTCAGGTATTTCAGGATGTTCTTGACCGCTGTCCAGTGATCCACTCCTGGATTACTTTGGTACCTCCCTGCTAAACTTATAGAAAGGCACACATCAGGTTTGGTACACAGCATTGCATACATGATAGAGCCTATGGCTGAAGCATAGGGAACATCTTTCATTTTCTCTCTATCTTCTGCAGTGGTCGGGCATTGAGTCTGACTCAACTTCACACCTTGTAACACAGGCAAGAACCCTCTCTTTGCTTGATCCATTTTGAACTTCTTCAAAATCTTGTCAAGGTATGTGCTTTGTGAAAGTCCAATTAAGCGTCTTGATCTATCTCTATAGATCTTTATTCCTAATATGTAAGCAGCTTCACCGAGATCTTTCATTGAAAAACTCTTATTCAAGTATCCCTTTATGCTATCCAGAAATTCTATATCATTTCCAATCAGTAATATGTCATCCACATATAATATCAGAAATGCTACAGAGCTCCCACTCACTTTCTTGTAAATACAGGCTTCTCCGAAAGTCTGTATAAAACCAAATGCTTTGATCACACTATCAAAGCGTTTATTCCAACTCCGAGAGGCTTGCACCAGTCCATAAATGGATCGCTAGAGCTTGCACACTTTGTTAGCACCCTTTGGATCGACAAAACCTTCCGGTTGCATCATATACAACTCTTCTTCCAGAAATCCATTCAGGAATGCAGTTTTGACATCCATCTGCCAAATTTCATAATCATAAAATGCGGCAATTGCTAACATGATTCGGACAGACTTAAGCATTGCTACGGGTGAGAAGGTCTCATCGTAGTCAACCCCTTGAACTTGTTGAAAACCTTTTGCGACAAGTTGAGCTTTGTAGACAGTAATATTACCGTCAGCGTCAGTCTTCTTCTTGAAGATCCATTTATTCTCAATTGCTTGCCGATCATCGGGCAAGTCAGCCAAAGTCCATACTTTGTTTTCATACATGGATCCCATCTCAGATTTCATGGCTTCAAGCCATTTCGCGGAATCTAGGCTCACCATCGCTTCTTCATAGTTCGTAGGTTCATCGTGATCTAGTAGCATGATTTCCAGAACAGGATTACCGTACCACTCTGGTGCGGATCTTACTCTAGTTGACCTACGAGGCTCAGTAGTAACTTGATCTGAAATTTCATGATCATCATCATTAAATTCCTCACCAATTGGTGTAGGTGTCGCAGAAACCGATTTCTATGATGAACTACTTTCCAATAAGGGAGAAGGTACAGTTACCTCATCAAGTTCCACTTTCCTCCCACTCACTTCTTTCGAGAGAAACTCCTTCTCTAGAAAGGATCCATTCTTAGCAACGAATGTCTTGCCTTCGGATCTATGATAGAAGGTGTACCCAACAGTCTCCTTTGGGTATCCTATGAAGACACATTTCTCCGATTTGGGTTCGAGCTTATCAGGTTGAAGCTTTTTCACATAAGCATCGCAGCCCCAAACTTTAAGAAACGACAACTTTGGTTTCTTGCCAAACCATAGTTCATAAGGCGTCGTCTCAACGGATTTTGATGGTGCCCTATTTAACGTGAATGCGGCCGTCTTTAAAGCATAACCCCAAATCGATAGCGGTAAATCAGTAAGAGACATCATAGATCGCACCATATCTAGTAAAGCATAACCCCAAAACTATTCCGCATTGTTTCAAATGTACACCAAACTCGTAACTCAAATATTCTCCTCCACGATCAGATCGTAGAAACTTAATTTTCTTGTTACGATGATTTTCAACTTCACTCTGAAATTCTTTGAACTTTTCAAATGTTTCAGACTTATGTTTCATTAAGTAGATATACCCATATCTGCTTAAGTCACCTGTGAAGGTGAGAAAATAACAATATCCACCACGAGCCTCAATATTCATCGGACCACATACATCTGTATGTATGATTTCCAACAAATCTGTTGCTCTCTCCATAGTACCAGAGAACGGTGTTTTAGTCATCTTGCCCATGAGGCATGGTTCGCAAGTACCAAGTGATTCATAATCAAGTGGTTCCAAAAGTCCATCAGTATGGAGTTTCTTCATGCGCTTTACACCGATATGACCTAAACGGCAGTGCCACAAATAAGTTGCATTATCATTATCAACTCTGCATCTTTTGGTTTCAACATTATGAATATGTGTATCACTACTATCGAGATTCATCAGAAATAGACCACTCTTCAAGGGTGCATGACCATAAAAGATATTACTCATATAGATAGAACAACCATTATTCTCTGATTTAAATGAATAACCATCACGCATCAAACAAGATCCATTTATTCTGTTCATGCTCAACGCTGGCACCAAATAACAATTATTTAGGTCTAATACTAATCCCGACGGTAGATGTAGATGTAGTGTGCCGACTGCGATCACATCGATTTTGGAACCATTTCCCACGCGCATCGTCACCTCATCCTTTGCCAGTGTTCGCTTAATCCGTAGTCCTTGTTTCGAGTTGCAAATATTAGCAACAGAACCAGTATCAAATACCCAGGTGCTACTGCGAGCTCTAGTAAGGTACACATCAATAACATGTATATCACATATACCTTTGTTCACCTTGCCATCCTTCTTATCCGCCAAATACTTGGGGCAGTTCCGCTTCCAGTGACCAGTCTGCTTGCAGTAGAAGCACTTAGTTTCAGGCTTAGGTCCAAACTTGGGCTTCTTCTCTTGAGCAGCAACTTGCTTGCTGTTCTTCTTGAAGTTCCCCTTCTTCTTCCCTTTGCCCATTTTCTTGAAACTAGTGGTCTTGTTGACCATCAACACTTGATGCTCCTTTTTGATTTCTACCTCCGCAGCTTTCAACATTGCGAAGAGCTCAGGAATAGTCTTATTCATCCCTTGCATATTATAGTTCATCACGAAGCTCTTGTAGCTTGGTGGCAGTGATTGGAGAATTTTGTCAATGACGCAATCATCTGGAAGATTGACTCCCATCTGAATCAAGTGATTATTATACCCGGACATTCCGAGTATATGCTCACTGACAGAACTGTTCTCCTCCATCTTGCAGCTATAGAACTTATTGGAGACTTCATATCTCTCAATCCGGGCATTTGCTTGAAATATTAACTTCAACTCCTGGAACATCTCATTTGCTCCATGACGTTCAAAACATCGTTGAAGTCCCGATTCTATGCCGTAAAGCATGGCACACTGAACTATCGAGTAGTCATCAACTTTGCTCTGCCAGACGTTCATAACATCTGGTGTTGCTCCAGCAGCAGGCCTGGCACCCAGCGGTGCTTCCAGGACGTAATTCTTATGTGCAACAATGAGGATAATCCTCAAGTTACGGACCCAGTCCGTGTAATTGCTACCATCATCTTTCAACTTTGCTTTCTCAAGGAACGCATTAAAATTCAACGGAACAACAGCACGGGCCATCTATCTACAATCAAACATACATAAGCAAGATACTATCAGGTACTAAGTTCATTATAAATTCAAGTTCAATTAATCATATTACTTAAGAACTCCCACTTAGATAGACATCCCTCTAATCCTCTAAGTGATCACGTGATCCAAATCAACTAAACCATAACCGATCATCATGTGAAATGGATTAGTTTTCAATGGTGAACATCATTATGTTGATCATATCTACTATATGATTCACGCTCGACCTTTCAGTCTCCGTGTTCCGAGGCCATATCTGCATATGCTAGGCTCGTCAAGTTTAACCTGAGTATTCTGCGTGTGCAAAACTGGCTTGCACCCGTTGTAGATGGACGTAGAGCTTATCACACCCGATCATCACGTGGTGTCTGGGCACGACGAACTTTGGCAACGGTGCATACTCAGGGAGAACACTTCTTGATAATTTAGTGAGAGATCATCTTATAATGCTACCGTCAATCAAAGCAAGATAAGATGCATAAAAGATAAACATCACATGCAATCAATATAAGTGATATGATATGGCCATCATCATCTTGTGCTTGTGATCTCCATCTCCGAAGCACCGTCATGATCACCATCGTCACCGGTGCGACACCTTGATCTCCATCGTAGCATCATTGTCGTTTCGCCAATCTTATGCTTCTATGACTATCACTACCGCTTAGTGATAAAGTAAAGCATTACAGGGCGATTGCATTGCATACAATAAAGCGACAACCATATGGCTCCTGCCAGTTGCTGATAACTCAGTTACAAAACATGATCATATCATACAATAAAATTTAGCATCATGTCTTGAGCATATCACATCACAACATGCCCTGCAAAAACAAGTTAGACGTCCTCTACTTTGTTTGTTGCAAGTTTTACGTGGCTGCTACGGGCTTAAGCAAGAACCAATCTTACCTACGCATCAAAACCACAACGATAGTTTGTCAAGTTGATGCCGTTTTAACCTTCGCAAGGACCGGGCGTAGCCACACTCGGTTCAACTAAAGTTGGAGAAACAGTCACCCGCAAGCCACCTATGTGCAAAGCACGTCGGGAGAACCGGTCTCGCGTAAGCGTACGCGTAATGCCGGTCCGGGCCGCTTCATCCAACAATACCGCCGAACCAAAGTATGACATGCTGGTAGGCAGTATGACTTATATCGCCCACAACTCACTTGTGTTCTACTCATGCATATAACATCAAACCAGAAAACCTAGGCTCTGATACCACTGTTGGGGAACGTAGTAATTTCAAAAAAATTCCTACGCACATGCAAGATCATGGTGATGCATAGCAACGAGAGGGGAGAGTGTTGTCTATGTACCCTCGTAGACCGAAGCGGAAGCGTTGACGCAACGTAGAGGAAGTAGTCATACGTCTTCCTGATCCGACCGATCCAAGCACCGTTACTCTGGCACCTCCGAGTTCTTAGCACACGTACAACTCAGTGACGCTTCCCGGGCTCCGATCCAGCAAAGCTTCGAGGATGAGTTCCGTCAGCACAACGGCGTGGTGACGATCTTGATGTTCTACCGTCGTAGGGCTTCGCCTAAGCACTACAACAATATGACCGAGGTGGAATATGGTGGAGGGGGGGACCGCACACGGCTAAGGAACGATCAGGATGATCAACTTGTGTGTTTTAGGGTGCCCCCTGCCCCCGTATATAAAGGAGGGAGGGGGAGGTGCGGCCGGCCCCAAGGGGTGCGCCTGGAGGAGTCCTACTCCCACTGGGAGTAGGACTCCCCCCTCTCTTGCCTTGTTGGAGAAGGAAAGGGGGAAGGAGAAGAGGAAAGGGGGGCGCCCCCCCCCTTCCTTGTTCTGTTCGGACTAGGGGGGAGGGGGCGCGCGGCCTGCCCTAGCCGGCCCCTCTCTTCTCCCTTCTGGCCCATGAAGGCCCATTAACCCCCCGGGGGGTTCCGGTAACCCCTCGGTACTTCTGTAAAATGCCGATTTCACCCGGAACGATTTCGATGTCCAAATATAGGCTTCCAATATATCGATCTTCATGTCTCGACCATTTCGAGACTCCACGTCATGTCCGTGATCACATCCGGGACTCTGAACAACCTTCGGTACATCAAAATGTATAAACTCATAATAACTATCATCGTAACTTTAAGCGTGCGGACCCTACGGTTCGAGTACAATGTAGACATGACCGAGACACGTCTCCGGTCAATAACCAATAGTGGGACCTGGATGCCCATATTGGCTCCTACATATTCTACGAAGATCTTTATCGGTCAGACTGCATAACAACATACGTTGTTCCCTTTGTCATCGACATGTTACTTGCCCGAGATTCGATCATCGGTATCCAATACCTAGTTCAATCTCGTTACCGGCAAGTCTCTTTACTCATTCCGTAATACATCGTCCCGCAACTAACTCATTAGTTGCAATGCTTGCAAGGCTTAAGTGATGTGCATTACCGAGAGGGCCCAGAGATACCTCTCCGACGATCGGAGTGACAAATCCTAATCTCGAAATACGTCAACCCAACATGTACCTTTGGAGACACCTGTAGAGCACCTTTATAATCACCCAGTTACGTTGTGACGTTTGGTAGCACACAAAGTGTTCCTCCAGCACACGGGAGTTACATAATCTCATAGTTATAGGAACATGTATAAGTCATGAAGAAAGCAATAGCAACATACTAAACGATCGGGTGCTAAGCTAATGGAATGGGTCATGTCAATCAGATCATTCAACTAATGATGTGATCCCATTAATCAAATGACAACTCTTTGTCCATGGTTAGGAAACATAACCATCTTTGATTAACGAGCTAGTCAAGTAGAGGCATACTAGTGACACTCTGTTTGTCTATGTATTCGCACATGTATTATGTTTTCGGTTAATACAATTCTAGCATGAATAAGAAACTTTTATCATGAAATAAGGAAATAAATAATAACTTTATTATTGCCTCTAGGGCATATTTTCTTCAGAGGACTTATGCGAGTACTGGACTGAAGCTAAGCCCCCGAGTGGGAGGATTGCTCTCCACTCGGTAGGATTTTCTTTCAAACTTAGGCGAGTACTGGACTGCAGCTAAGCCTCCTAGTGGGAGGACTTAGGCGAGAACTGGACTGCAGCTAAGCCCCCGAGTGGGAGGATTGCTCTCCACTCTGTAGGATTTTCTTTCGAACTTAGGCGAGTACTCGACTGCAGCTAAGCCTCCTAGTGGGAGAACTTAGGCGAGTACTAGACTGCAGCTAAGCCCCCTACTGGGAGGATTGCTGTCCACCCGGTAGGATTTTTTCAAACTTAGGCGAGTACTGGACTGCAGCTAAGCCTCCTAGTGGGAGGACTTAGGCGAGTACTGGACTGCAGCTAAGCCCCCGAGTGGGAGGATTGCTCTCCACTCAGTAGGATTTTCTTTCGAACTTAGGCGAGTACTGGACTGCAGCTAAGCCTCCTAGTGGGAGGACTTAGGCGAGTACTAGACTGCAGCTAAGCCCCCGAGTGGGAGGATTGCTCTCCACTCGGTAGGATTTTATTTCGAACTTAGGCGAGTACTGGACTGCAGCTAAGCCTCCTAGTGGGAGGACTTAGGCGAGTACTAGACTGCAGCTAAGCCCCCGAGTGGGAGGATTGCTCTCCACTCGGTAGGATTTTCTTTTGAACTTAGGCGAAACGGATTCGCGACTAAGCCCACCCACTAGGGGGATTTCAGAAGTAAATAAGAACCCAACAATCAAATGATAGGACCATAAGCTCTTGTCTTTGATAAACAAATTACAAAGGTGTTCCTTATTACATTTTATTCGAACGAGTGCTTAAGTATAAAAGGGGCGGAGCAGCTCCGCGTTCCAAGCCCGTGGCTCGTCTTTCTGATGCTCAATACTGTAAAGATGGTATGCTCCGTTGTGGAGAACTTTGGTGATGATGAAGGGGCCCTCCCAAGTCGGGGCAAGCTTGTGTGGTTTCTGTTGATCCACTCGAAGAACCATGTCTCATTCTTGAAAGGCTCGACCCCTCACATTTCTGGCATGGAATCGACGCAAGTCTTGCTGATAAATGGTCGACCGGATCAAGGACATCTCTCTTTCCTCCTCTAAGAGATCGACTGAATCTTGCCGGGCCTGCTCTGCTTCCTCTTCGGAGAAGAGCTCGACTCGGGGTGCGTTGTGGAGCAGGTCACTTGGCAGAACAGCTTCGGCTCCATAGACTAAGAAGAAAGGAGTCCGTCCGGTCGACCGATTAGGAGTTGTCCTTAAACCCCACAGAATTGACAGAAGTTCATCAACCCAAGCGCTTGCTGCGTGTTTGAGATCACGCATCAGTCGGGGTTTCTGTCCTTTGAGAATTAGGCCATTGGCTCTTTCTGCTTGTCCGTTCGACTGCGGGTGAGCGATTGAAGCATAGTCGACTCGAGTGCCCTGAGAGGCGCAGAAAGCTCTGAACCCATCGGAATCGAAGTTCGACCCGTTGTCCGTGATGATGTTGTGTGGGATTCCATATCTGAATGTCAATTCTTTGATAAAACTGATAGCGGTTCTAGCATCAAGGTTCTTGATAGGTTTAGCTTCGATCCATTTGGTAAACTTGTCGACTGCAACGAGCACATGAGTGAAGCCACTCCTACCGGTTCTCAGCGGTCCAACCATATCCAGTCCCCAAACAGCAAAGGGCCAGATGAGGGGGATGGTCTTCAGGGCTGACGCCGGCTTGTGAGACATGTCGTAGTAAAACTGGCAGCCTTCACATCTGTCGACTATATCTTTCGCCATTTCATTTGCTTGTGGCCAATAGAATCCAGCTCGGTATGCTTTAGCCACAATGGCCCGAGAGGACGCATGATGACCACAGGTCCCCAAGTGGATGTCATTGAGGATCATTCGACCTTCTTCTGGTGTTATGCATTTCTGACCGATTCCAGTCATGCTTTCCCTGAACAGTTGTCCTCTTATCACAGTAAAGGCCTTGGATCGACAGACGATCTGTCGAGCCTCTTCTTCGTCCTCTGGGAGTTCTTTCCTAAGTATGTACGCAATGTAGGGCACTGTCCAGTCAGGAGTAATGGCCAGAACCTCCATGATCAGGTCGACCACGGCTAGTACCTCGACTTCAGTCAGATCTGTGGCGCTCTTAGGTTATGGTGGCTCTTCAGTAAAAGGATCTTCCTGAACTGTCGGTGAGTGAATATGCTCCAAAAATACATTGCTGGGAATGGCTTCTCTCTTAGAACCTATTTTGCCAAGTCATCGGCTGCTTGATTTTTCAGTCGGGGTATGTGGTGGAGTTCTAACCCCTCAAACTTCTTCTCAAGCTTTCTCACCATGTTGCAGTAACCAGTCATGGCTGGGCTTCTGACGTCCCACTCCTTCATCACTTGATTAACTACCAAATCTGAGTCGCCATAGACCATGAGGCGACGGACGCCGAGTGAGATGGCCATGTGCAACCCATACAGGAGTGCTTCATATTCTGCTTCATTGTTAGGGGAATCAAAGTGAATCTGGAGGACATATCTGAGCCTGTCTCCTCGGGGGGATACCAGAACTACCCCAACACCAGAACCATTCAGCATTTTGGATCCGTCAAAGAACATGGTCCAGTGCTCAGAATGAGCTTGAGTCGGTAGTTGCTGTTCGATCCACTCGGCGAGGAAATCTGCTATTGCTTGGGACTTGATATCTTTCTTTGCCTCAAACTTGATATCCAAGGGAAGGAGTTCAATCGCCCATTTTGCCACTCGACCAGTTGCATCTTTGTTGTGCAGAATCTCTGACAATGGAGCGTCGCTGACGACTGTAACAGAGTGGTCCGAGAAATAGTGTGCAACCTTCTTCGTGGTCATGTAAATCCCATAGACAAGCTTCTGATAATGAGGATATCTCTACTTTGATGGGGTCAGGACTTCAGAAATATAATAAACTAGGCATTGGACTTTACAAGCTTTTCCTTCTTCTTCCCGCTCGACCGTAAGTACTGTACTAACGACTTGTCCAGTGGCTGCTATATAAAGCAGTAGAGGCTCTTTGCTGATTGGAGCAGCAAGCACTGGCTGGGTGGAAAGCAGGGCTTTTAGCTCTACAAACGCTGCATCAGCTTCTGGGGTCCACTCGAACTTATCTGATTTCTTCATCAGTTGGTAAAGAGGTAGCGCCTTTTCACCGAGGCGAGAAATGAATTGACTTAGGGCGGCCAAGCAACTAGTAAGCTTCTGTACATCATGCACACGCACAGGGTGTTTCATTCAGAGTATAGCGCCTACTTTCTCTGGGTTAGCATTGATTCCTCGTTCGGAAACAATAAAACCGAGTAACTTTCTGCCTGGAACTCCAAACGTGCACTTTGATGGATTGAGCTTGATATCATACCTTCTGAGGTTGGCAAAAGTTTTAGCAAGGTCAGTCAGTAGGTCGGAACCTTTACGTGACTTGACCACAATGTCATCCATGTATGCTTCCACATTCCGACTAATCTGAATGAGCAGGCACTTCTAAATCATCCGCATGAATGTGGCTCCGACATTCTTCAAACCGAATGGCATTGTGACATAACAGAAGCACCCAAACGAGGTGATAAAAGCTGTCTTTATTTGTCGGGTCCGTACAGACGGATCTGGTGGTACCCGGAGTAGGCGTCCAAAAAGGACAAACGCTCGCATCCTGCAGTCGAGTCGACTATCTAATCGATGCGAGGGAGCGGAAAGTGATCTTTCGGGCAGGCCCGATTGATATGCTTGAAATCAATGCACATGCATAGTGAGTCGTCTTTCTTTGGGACCATGACAAAATTGGCTAACCACTCGGAGTGGTAAATCTCTCAGATAAACTCAGCTGCCAAAAGCCGAGCCACCTCTTCACCGATTGCCTTTCTTTTCTGGACGGCGGACCGTCGAAGATGATCTTTGACTGGTTTCACCTTCGGGTCGACTCGTGAACGATGCTCAGCCAGTCCCCTGGGAACACTCAACATGTTAGAAGGCTTCCATGCAAAGATGTCCTAGTTCTCACGGAGGAACTGGATGAGTGCTTCTTCATATTTGGAGTCGAGTGTGGTTGAAATGTGAGTCGGAGCAGCATTGGGATCTGTCGGATGAATGTGAATCGACTTCGTTTCACCAGACGACTGGAATGCTGAATCTGTGGCTAGCTTCTTGGCTCGCAGCAAGTCACTCGGATCTGCATTTTTCTGGTATTCTTGCAATTCTACCACGGCCATCTGGGCATTGGCGATCTTTGAGCCCTTCTGGAAGCACTCTTCTGCCTCCTTCCGATTACCAGAGATAGTGATCACTCCTCTGGGACCAGGCATCTTCAGTTTGAGGTACACATAACATGGTCGAGCCATAAATCGTGCATAAGCTGGCCTGCCCAGAATTGCATGATAAGCACTCTGGAAATCCACAACTTCAAACGTCAACTTTTCTTTGCGGTAATTTTTGGAATCACCGAAAACCACGTCGAGCGCAATCTGACCGAGGGATGCAGCCTTCTTGCCTGGAATGACCCCATGGAAACTCATATGGCTTTCACTAAGTCTGGACATCGGAATGCCCATTCCCTTCAACGTCTCTCCATACAGTATGTTCAGGCCACTGCCACCGTCCATCAGGACCTTTGTCAGTCGAGTGCCTTCGACCACCGGGTCGACCACCAATGCTTGCCTCCCAGGGGTGGCGATGTGCGCTGGATGGTCAGACTAGTCGAATGTAATGGCAGTCTGTGACCACTTCAAGTAACTGGGTGTCACCGGAGCAACCATGTTCACTTCCCTGTTAATGACTTTCAATCGACTTTTGCTCTCAACGTCAGCAAAAATCATCAGAGTGGAATTCATGTGGGGATAACCATCATCATCCTCTCCCTCATCCTCAGCCTTTTCTGCTTCCTTCTCCTTTTGCTTGGGCTGTTTCTCTCGGAACTACTGGATTAGGAGCCGACACTGCCGAGTGGTGTGCTTCGGGTAAATGAAATTACCTTCTTCATCTTTTTTGGTGTGGATATGGCACGGCAGATCCAACACGTCATTTCCATCTTGATCTTTTACTTTCTTGGGGTTCCATGGCCCTTTGGGCTTCCCCTTGAACTTTCCTTGAACCACAACCAAGGCTTCACCCGGAGCAGCTGGCTCAGCCTTGCGCTTCTGTTTCTGACCGGAGTTTCCTCCTCCAGCTTCTTGGGCGACTGCTTTGTGCTTGCCACTCCGGAGTCGCTCTTCTTCTTCACCATTGGTATACTTGGTGGAAATTTCCATCATCCGAGCCAGAGTCATATTTCCTGTCCGGCTGAATTTCATATTCAACTCCCGATACCTGACGCCTTCCTTAAAGGCACAAATTGCCTGATGATCCAACACATCTTCTATCGTGTGGTGTAGGGTGATCCATCTCTGGATATAATCCCTCAAAGTTTCATTCGGTTTCTGAACACAACACTGTAATTCTGCCAAACCTGCTGGCCGTTTGCAAGTGCCCTCGAATGTTCTGACAAACACTCGTGCGAGATCTTCCCAAGTATAGATGCTGCCAGGCGCTAACTGATTCAGCCATGCTCTAGCCGAGCCCTCCAACATCAGAGGAAGGTGTTTCATTGCCACTTCATCATTGCCGCCACCAATCTGGACAGCCACTCGGTAGTCTTCAAGCCAAGTGTCAGGCTTGGACTCTCCGGTGAACTTACTGACTCCAGACGCCAACCTGAAGTTGGGGGGAATCACCGCAACTCTGATAGCTCTGCTGAAGCACTCTGGACCAGAGACATGCACCCTGTAGCTGGTTTGCGGATCTCTGTCATGGCCCTCTTGGCGAGCTCTGTTTCTGTCGACCAAGCCCTGCACAAGAATAGATCTCGCATCAAAGGCTGGCTCCCTGGGATCGACTGGAATATCTCGTCCGACACTATGAGGGCGTCTATTTTCATGTGGCCAAGGCACGTATGACCCACTCCTTGGAGGAGGCGTGGGCACTCGACGGTGATCATCGCGATCGGCACGGTGATCATACTGCTCTTGGTTTCTGTACTGATCACGCCGATCTCCATGTCCCTGACGCCTCGGGGGCGATCTTGGGCTATGGGCCGACTGAACTATGTCTGCGACCACGGATCTGCTATGGATCCTATTCCGCGACTGAGATACGACCGTATTCTGCTCTCCCGCTGCCCGAAGCAAGGTTCTGATCTGCACTAGGCCTCGGCCAGCTTTTGATTGGGAAGGTTGGATCGACTCTACTATCCGGGCAGCAGCTGCTAGATTCTGGATCGGTGCTCGGTATACCTGAGTCGGAGGTGGAAAGAGATGTCGTCGACTGGACTCAGGAGCATGTTGCCGAGCGCGTTCCTCGAGTGCGCGCTGGAGGTTCTCCACTCGAGTGCGCTCAGCCAGGTTGGCCAAGCATGCCTGCTCCAAGGCCTGGGCCTCAGGGGTTTCTCCAAATATAGGAGTATGCAGTGCATCCATGTTCCGATGGCGAAGTTCCTCCCTCTGCTACGAGGAGAGGGGTTCGGGGCGGTACTCCTCGTGAACGTGCGACGGATCGCCGTTCCCATCGCCTCCGTCTTCACGGTTGAAGCCAGGAGGGCTGCATGGTCCATTGACCATCAAGACTTCCGCTGTTGGGTCGCTGCTGTCGCACACGGATGCGGTCTCTACGGAGCCAGTCGACTGATCGAACAGGCCATAGAGAGTTTCGTCGGGCTCGATCGCCGCGACTTGAGGGGTGGCCGACTGGCGGGCCACCGCATGCTTCACTCATCGCTGAAGCCTCGACCGACCGGAGCGTTTGCTACGGCGGGCTGCAGGGAGGGGGAAAGCTGCTGGAGTCGACTGATACTGGGTCGACGGTTGCCGCAGGAGGACGCCGCGGACGCACGCGCGAAAGTGCATCGCCCCGCGGGCGGGGAGCGCGTCGGCATCGGGTGGTGCCTCCTGAAGCCAAGCGGAGTCGTCGGCGACAAACACGAGCGCGCCGAGACGGATCTCGCGGCCCTCAGCTAAACCTCCGCCTAGAACCATGATGAAGGGGATCGGAAAAATTGCAACTTCTCCAACAAGTCGCTAAGACACCTTCCCCACAATGGGCGCCAACTGTCGTGGTTCTAAGACTGACAGTAGAATAGGGGGGTAGGAATGTAGAGGCAAGATCCTAGCTATGGAGGAGTTGTACACACGAGTTTTACGAGTTCAGGCCCTTCTCAGAGGAAGTAGCAACCCTACGTCTCGGAGCCCGGAGGCGGTCGACTGAATATATGCGTGTGAATTACAGAAAGTGTGAACCCCTGTCCCAGAGGAGGGGGGTGGCTTATATAGAGTACGCCAGGACCCCAGCTCCCCTCCGTTACACAAGGTCCAATGTGTTGGGAAACGTAGTAATTTCAACAAATTTCCTACGCACACGCAAGATCATGGTGATGGATAGCAATGAGAGGGGAGAGTGTGATCTACGTACCCTTGTAGATCGACAACGGAAGCGTTTGGTTGATGTAGTCGTATGTCTCCACGGCCCGACCGATCAAGCACCGAAACTACGACACCTCCGAGTTCTAGCACACGTTCAGCTCGATGACGATCCCCGGACTCCGATCCAGCAAAGTGTCGGGGAAGAGTTCCGTTAGCACGACGGCGTGGTGACGATCTTGATGTACTATTGTCGCAGGGCTTCGCCTAAGCACTTCTATAATATTATCGAGGACTATGGTGGCAGGGGGCGCCGCACACGGCTAAGAATATGATCACGTGGATCAACTTGTGTCTCTCTGGCATGCCCCTGCCTCCGTATATAAAGGTTCAAGAGGGGAAGGCCGGCCGGCCATCATAGGGCGCGCCAGGAGGAGTCCTACTCCCTCCGGGAGTAGGACTTCTCCCCCAATCCTAGTTGGAATAGGATTCGCGAGGTGGGAAAAGAGGGAGAGAGAAGGAGGGGGCGCCGGCCCCCTCTCTCCTTGTCCTATTCAGACTAGGGGGGAGGGGCGCGCGGCCCAGCCCTGGCCGCCTCTCCTCTTCTTCCACTAAGGCCCACTAAGGCCCATATAGCTCCCGGGGGGGGGGGGGGGGTTCCGGTAACCTCCCGGTACTCCGGTAAAATCCCGATTTCACCCGGAACACTTCCGATATCCAAACATAGGCTTCCAATATATCAATCTTTATGTCTCGACCATTTCGAGACTCCTCGTCATGTCTGTGATCACATCCGGGACTCCGAACAACCTTCGGTACATCAAAATGTATAAACTCATAATATAACTGTCATCGAAACCTTAAGCGTGCGGACCCTACGGGTTCGAGAACAATGTAGACATGACCGAGACATGTCCCGGTCAATAACCAATAGCGGGACCTAGATGCCCATATTGGCTCCTACATATTCTATGAAGATCTTTATCGGTCAGACCGCATAACAACATACGTTGTTCCCTTTGTCATCGGTATGTTACTTGCCCGAGATTCGATCGTCGGTATCCAATACCTAGTTCAATCTCGTTACTGGCAAGTCTCTTTACTCGTTCCGTAATACATCATCTCACAACTAACTCATTAGTTGCATTGCTTGCAAGGCTTAAGTGATGTGCATTACCGAGAGGGCCCAGAGATACCTCTCCGACGATCGGAGTGACAAATCCTAATCTCGAAATACGTCAACCCAACATGTACCTTTGGAGACACCTGTAGAGCACCTTTATAATCTCCCAGTTACGTTGTGATGTTTGGTAGAACACAAAGTGTTCCTCCGGCACACGGGAGTTACATAATCTCATAGTCATAGGAACATGTATAAGTCATGAAGAAAGCAATAGCAACATACTAAACGATCGGGTGCTAAGCTAATGGAATGGGTCATGTCAATCAGATCATTCAACTAATGATGTGATCCCGTTTAATCAAATGACAACTCTTTGTCCATGGTTAGGAAACATAACCATCTTTGATTAACGAGCTAGTCAAGTAGAGGCATACTAGTGACACTTTGTTTGTCTATGTATTCAAACATGTATTATGTTTCCGGTTAATACAATTCTAGCATGAATAATAAACTTTTATCATGATATAAGGAAATAAATAATAACTTTATTATTGCCTCTAGGGCATATTTCCTTCAGTCTCCCACTTGCACTAGAGTCAATAATCTAGATTACACAGTAATGATTCTAACACCCATGGAGCTTTGGTGTTGATCATGTTTTGCTCGTGGAAGAGGCTTAGTCAACGGATCTGCTACATTCAGCTCCGTATGTATCTTGCAAATCTCTATGTCTCCCACCTGGACTAGATCCCGGATGGAATTGAAGCGTCTCTTGATGTGTTTGGTCCTCTTGTGAAATCTGGATTCCTTTGCCAAGGCAATTGCACCAGTATTGTCACAAAAGATTTTCATTGGACCCGATGCACTAGGTATGACACCTAGATCGGATATGAACTCCTTCATCCAGACTCCTTCGTTTGCTGCTTCCGAAGCAGCTATGTACTCCGCTTCACATGTAGATCCCGCCATGATGCTTTGTTTAGAACTGCACCAACTGACAGCTCCACCGTTTAATGTAAATACATATCCGGTTTGCGATTTAGAATCGCCCGGATCAGTGTCAAAGCTTGCATCAACGTAACCGTTTACGATGAGCTCTTTGTCACCTCCATATACGAGAAACATATCCTTAGTCCTTTTCAGGTATTTTAGGATGTTCTTGACCGCCATCCAGTGATCCAATCCTGGATTACTTTGGTACCTCCCTGCTAGACTTATAGCAAGGCACACATCAGGTCTGGTACACAACATTGCATACATGATAGAGCCTATGGCTGAAGCATAGGGAACATCTTTCATTTTCTCTATCTTCTGCAGTGGTCGGGCATTGAGTCTGACTCAACTTCACACCTTGTAATACAGGCAAGAACCCTTTCTTTGCTTGATCCATTTTGAACTTCTTCAAAATCTTGTCAAGGTATGTGCTTTGTGAAAGTCCAATTAAGCGTCTTGATCTATCTCTATAGATCTTTACGCCTAATATGTAAGCAGCTTCACCGAGGTCTTTCATTGAAAAACTCTTATTCAAGTATCCCTTTATGCTATCCAGAAATTCTATATCATTTCCAATCAGTAATATGTCATCCACATATAATATCAGAAATGCTATAGAGCTCCCACTCACTTTCTTGTAAATACATGCTTCTCCGAAAGTCTGTATAAAACCAAATGCTTTGATCACACTATCAAAGCGTTTATTCCAACTCCGAGAGGCTTGCACCAGTCCATAAATGGATCGCCGGAGCTTGCACACTTTGTTAGCTCCCTTTGGATCGACAAAACCTTCCGGTTGCATCATATACAACTCTTCTTCCAGAAACCCATTCAGGAATGCAGTTTTGACATCCATCTGCCAAATTTCATAATCATAAAACGCGGCAATTGCTAACATGATTCGGACAGACTTAAGCATAGCTACGGGTGAGAAGGTCTCATCGTAGTCAACCCCTTGAACTTGTCGAAAACCTTTTGCGACAAGTCAAGCTTTGTAGACAGTAATATTACCGTCAGCGTCAGTCTACTTCTTGAAGATCCATTTATTCTCAATTGCTTGCCGATCATCGGGCAAGTCAACCAAAGTCCATACTTTGTTCTCATACATGGAACCCATCTCAGATTTCATGGCTTCAAGCCATTTTGCGGAATCTGGGCTCACCATCGCTTCTTCATAGTTCGTAGGTTCATCATGATCTAGTAGCATGACTTCCAGAATAGGATTACCGTACCAAACTCGTAACTCAAATGTATACCAAACTCGTAACTCAAATATTCTCCTCCACAATCAGATCGTAGAAACTTTATTTTCTTGTTATGATGATTTTCAACTTCACTCTGAAATTCTTTGAACTTTTCAAATGTTTCAGACTTATGTTTCATTAATTAGATATACCCATATCTACTTAAGTCATCTGTGAAGGTGAGAAAATAACGATATCCGCCACGAGCCTCAATATTCATCGGTCCACATACATCTGTATGTATGATTTCCAAAAAATCTGTTGCTCTCTCCATAGTACCGGAGAACGGTGTTTTGGTCATCTTGCCCATGAGGCACGGTTCGCAAGTACCATGTGATTTATAATCAAGTGGTTCCAAAAGTCCATCAGTATGGAGTTTCTTCATGCGCTTTACACCGATATGACCTAAACGGCAGTGCCACCAATAAGTTGCACTATCATTATCAACTCTGCATCTTTTGGCTTCAACATTATGAATATGTGTGTTACTACTATCGAGATTCATCAAAAATAGACCACTCTTCAAAGGTGCATGACCATAAAAGATATTACTCATATAAATAGAACAACCATTATTCTCTGATTTAAATGAATAACCGTCTCGCATTAAACAAGATCCAGATATAATGTTCATGCTCAATGCTGGCACCAAATAACAATTATTTAGGTCTAATATTAATCCCGAAGGTAGATGTAGAGGTAGCGTGCCGACCGCGATCACATCGACTTTGGAACCGTTTCCCACATGCATCGTCACCTCGTCCTTTGCCAGTGTTCGCTTAATCCGTAGTCCCTGTTTCGAGTTGCAAATATTAGCAATAGAACCAGTATCAAATACCCAGGTGCTACTGCGAGCTCTAGTAAGGTACACATCAATAACATGTATATCGCATATACCTTTGTTCACCTTGCCATCCTTCTTATCCTCCAAATACTTGGGGCAGTTCCGCTTCCAGTGACCAGTCTGCTTGCAGTAGAAGCACTCAGTTTCAGGCTTAGGTCCAGACTTGGGTTTTTTCTCTTGAGCAGCAACTTGCTTGCTGTTCTTCTTGAAGTTCCCCTTCTTCTTCCCTTTGCCCTTTTTCTTGAAACTAGTGGTCTTGTTGACCATCAACACTTGATGCTCCTTTTTGATTTCTACCTCCGCAGCTTTCACCATTGCGAAGAGCTCGGGAATAGTCTTATTCATCCCTTGCATATTATAGTTCATCACGAAGCTCTTGTAGCTTGGTGGGAGTGATTGGAGAATTCTGTCAATGACGCAATCATCTGGAAGATTAATTCCCATCTGAATCAAGTGATTATTATACCAGACATTTTGAGTATATGCTCACTGACAAAACTGTTCTCCTCCATCTTGCAGCTATAGAACTTATTGGAGACTTCATATCTCTCAATCCGGGCATTTGCTTGAAATATTAACTTCAACTCCTGGAACATTTCATATGCTACATGACAGTCAAAACGTCGTTGAAGTCCCGATTCTAAGCCGTAAAGCATGGCACACTAAACTATCGAGTAGTCATCAGCTTTGCTCTGCCAGACGTTCATAACATCTAGTGTTGCTCCAGCAGCAGGCCTGGCACCCAGCGGTGCTTCTAGGACGTAATTCTTCTATGCAGCAATGAGGATAATCCTCAAGTTACGGACCCAGTCCGTGTAATTGCTACCATCATCTTTCAACTTTGCTTTCTCAAGGAACGCATTAAAATTCAACGGAACAACAGCACGGGCCATCTATATACAATCAAACATACATAAGCAAGATACTATCGGGTACTAAGTTCATGATAAATTCAAGTTCAATTAATCAAATTACTTAAGAACTCCCACTTAGATAGACATCCCTCTAATCCTCTAAGTGATCACGTGATCCAAATCAACTAAACCATAACCGATCATCACGTGAAATGGATTAGTTTTCAATGGTGAACATCATTATGTTGATCATATCTACTATATGATTCACGCTCGACCTTTCGGTCTCCGTGTTTCGAGGCCATATCTGCATATGCTAGGCTCGTCAAGTTTAACCTGAGTATTCTGCGTGTGCAAAACTGGCTTGCACCCATTGTAGATGGACGTAGAGCTTATCACACCCGATCATCACGTGGTGTCTGGGCACGACGAACTTTGGCAACGGTGCATACTCAGGGAGAACACTTTTATCTTGATAATTTAGTGAGAGATCATCTTATAATGCTACCATCAATCAAAGCAAGATAAGATGCATAAAAGATAAACATCACATGCAATCAATATAAGTGATATGATATGGCCATCATCATCTTGTGCTTGTGATCTCCATCTCCGAAGCACCATCATGATCACCATCGTCACCGGTGCGACACCTTGATCTCCATCGTAGCATCATTGTCGTCTCGCCAATCTTATGCTTCCACGACTATCGCTACCGCTTAGTGATAAAGTAAAGCATTACAGCGCGATTGCATTGCATACAATAAAGCGACAACCATATGGCTCCTGCCAGTTGCCGATAACTCGGTTACAAAACATGATCATCTCATACAATAAAATTCAGCATCATGTCTTGACCATATCACATCACAACATGCCCTGCAAAAACAAGTTAGACGTCTTCTACTTTGTTGTTGCAAGTTTTACGTGGCTGCTACGGGCTTAAGCAAGAACCAATCTTACCTACGCATGAAAACCACAATGATAGTTTGTCAAGTTGGTGCTGTTTTAACCTTCGCAAGGACCGGGCGTAGCCACACTCGGTTCAACTAAATTTGGAGAAACCGTCACCCGCAAGCCACCTATGTGCAAAGCACGTCGGGAGAACCGGTCTCGCGTAAGCGTATGCGTAATGTCGGTCCGGGCCACTTCATCCAACAATACCGCCGAACCAAAGTATGACATGCTGGTAAGCAGTATGACTTATATCGCCCACAACTCACTTGTGTTCTACTCGTGCATATAACATCAACACATAAAACCTAGGCTCGGATGCCACTGTTGGGAAACGTAGTAATTTCAAAAAAAATTCCTACGCACACGCAAGATCATGGTGATGCATAGCAACGAGAGGGGAGAGTGTGATCTACGCACCCTTGTAGATCGACAACGGAAGCGTTTGGTTGATGTAGTCGTATGTCTCCATGGCCCAACGGATCAAGCACCGAAACTACGGCACCTCCGAGTTCTAGCACATGTTCAGCTCGATGACGATCCCCAGACTCCGATCCAACAAAGTGTCGGGGAAGAGTTCCGCCAGCACGACGGCGTGGTGACGATCTTGATGTACTATTATCGCAGGGCTTCGCCTAAGCACTGCTATAATATTATCGAGGACTATGGTGGCAGGGGGCGCCGCACACGGCTAAGAATATGATCACGTGGATCAACTTGTGTCTCTCTGGGGTGCCCCTGCCTCCGTATATAAAGGTTCAAGAGGGGGAGGCCGGCCGGCCATCATAGGGCGCGCCAGGAGGAGTCCTACTCCCTCCGGGAGTAGGACTTCTCCCCCAATCCTAGTTGGAATAGGATTCACGAGGTGGGAAAAGAGGGAGAGAGAAGGAGGGGCGCCGGCCCCCTCTCTCCTTGTCCTATTCGGACTAGGGGGAGGGGCGCGCGGCCCAGCCCTGGCCGCCTTTCCTCTTCTTCCACTAAGGCCCACTAAGGCCCATATAGCTCCGGGGGGGGGGGGTCCGGTCACCTCCCGGTACTCCGGTAAAATCCCGATTTCACCCGAAACACTTCCGATATCCAAACACCGGCTTCCAATATATCAATCTTTATGTCTCGACCATTTCGAGACTCCTCGTCATGTCCGTGATCACATCCGGGACTCCGAACAACCTTCGGTACATCAAAATGTATAAACTCATAATATAACTCTCATCGAAACCTTAAGCGTGCGGACCCTACGGGTTCGAGAACAATGTAGACATGACCGAGACATGTCTCCGGTCAATAACCAATAGCGAGACCTGGATGCCCATATTGGCTCCTACATATTCTACGAAGATCTTTATTGGTCAGACCGCATAACAACATACGTTGTTCCCTTTGTCATCGGTATGTTACTTGCCCGAGATTCGATCGTCGGTATCCAATACCTAGTTCAATCTCGTTACTAGCAAGTCTCTTTACTCGTTCCGTAATACATCATCTCGCAACTAACTCATTAGTTGCATTGCTTGCAAGGCTTAAGTGATGTGCATTACCGAGAGGGCCCAGAGATACCTCTCTGACGATCGGAGTGACAAATCCTGATCTCGAAATACATCTACCCAACATGTACCATTGGAGACACCTATAGAGCTCCTTTATAATCACCCAGTTACGTTGTGACGTTTGGTAGCACACAAAGTGTTCCTCCGGCACACGGGGGTTACATAATCTCATAGTCATAGGAGCATGTATACGTCATGAAGAAAGCAATAGCAACATACTAAACGATCGGGTGCTAAGCTAATGGAATGGGTCATGTCAATCAGATCATTCAACTAATGATGTGGTCCCATTTAATCAAATGACAACTCTTTGTCCATGGTTAGGAAACATAACCATCTTTGATTAAGGAGCTAGTCAAGTAGAGGCATACTAGTGACACTTTGTTTGTCTATGTATTCACACATGTATTATGTTTCCGGTTAATACAATTCTAGCATGAATAATAAACTTTTATCATGATATAAGGAAATAAATAATAACTTTATTATTGCCTCTAGGGCATATTTCCTTCACAATGCTCATAAAGGAGGGGCGTTACTGGTAATGTCCGCAGTAAAGTGTTATAAATGCCCATAAAGCTATGGTTTAAGTCCTTACCGTTGCAGAGTGGAGGGTTTATCATCTTCTGGTGGTCGAGTGTCTTCAAGGTGGTCGAGTGAGCACATCTTCACGGTCGAGTGGATGATGGTTTCTCTTCGACTGCTTCTGATTCTTTGTAGAGATGTCATTGGGGAGGGTATGTTGGACAGATCCATGACCCTACCCTAAGTACATAGCTTCATCAGGGAGCGGATGTAAAAAATTACATCCGCCCCTATTTCCGCTTATGGTGCTGTGTCGGACCAGGACTCACGGTACTACGGCTCCCAAGGAGAGGTACTACCGTGACCACCTGCGGTACTACGGCATGCCCCAGAACAGCAACACTAGGAATTCTTCTTTTTGCACAAACATGAAGAAACGAAGGATGCTCCATAGTGCTAAGGGAAAGGCAGTGCAAAGAGGAGTAAACGTGTACGTGACGATTACACCCAAACATTTCCAAAGCGTACCCCCTCTTAATAGTACAGCTTTCCTACGACTCAAATCCACCGAAAAAGGAACGTGCTAGTAATGAAATATCTGAAATACTCAAGGCACACGATTAGTCCGCAAATGCATTGTCATCAATCACCAAAACACCTTAGGGATAAATATGCCCTTACAATCTCCCCCTTTTTGGTGGATTGATGACAATACAGGTTTTACACAAGGGACAAAAATAGAACATGAGCAAACCACACATCTCTAAAAAATAGACGGTCTCCCCCTAGATGTGTGCTATTTACATAAGTGCTTTGGAATGCACGGCAGACATACTAGGATCAATACTCCCCCTATATTTTATAGACATGGCATATCTTGCAATAATAATGCTAGCACTAAGCAAGATAGTACATAAGAGCATAATATAGGTAGCACAATATATCATAAGCTCAATAAGGTGCGATAGGTAGAGTGAATATGTCTTACACCATATGATAGATAAGTCTCACAACCTCAAGCAAGCTCAAACCAAACCAAAGCAAACAAGGTTCAACGGAACAAACACAAGCGAAGCAAACACGACACGACACACAAATCCCTACACCCTCTCCTCCTTTGGCATCGAGATGCCAAAAAGGCAGAGAGGACACCTACAACACAAGTGGTGGCTCAAGCAGAGTAGTCGCTCGCACACTCTTCGTCGGACTCGGCAGTGGGGATGGGCTCCTCCTCAGAATCAGTCCACTTGTAGCCTTGTTTTGCCATCCATTCGGCCTCTGGAGTGATGTGCTCCTCGGAGCCGCCAGAAACATCCTCTCCAAAAACCCTCATGATCTTCTTTTCATGGCGGCGACTCTCCTTGGAGGCAACGTGAGTCCGGTACTGCCCCTTGGCCTGCATGCAGAACAAGGCCTTCATCTTGGCCTTCAGCTTCTTTGCCCATGAGGGCTCAGTGGAGGGAGGTGCATATCCAGCAGAGCTGTCCTCAGCTACATTCTCCTCCTCAATATCCTCCTCATCAACAACCCTCTTAGCAGCCTCAGCCTCGGCACGAGTAGTAGTGTTAGCCCACTGGGGCTTGATGCGGAGTCTGATGGGGTCATGACGGATCCAGTCAGGGGCCAAAAACTCCTCAGTGGGATAGAGCTTCTCCCAAGTCTTCGATATCAGGAGGAACATATATGGACCATAGATGGGTACCTTGCGGGTGAACACCGCGAACCGAAGCTCGCACCACATGATATGTGAGACATCAAGTGGTCATGTCTGAGAAACACGCGCCTCCTCACAAATGAGCAACATGTCCACAAGATAGGCATGCACCTTGTCCTTGTCCCCAATGCATGAAAATAGGGAGTGGCGGAAGATCCGGTGCATGATGTCAAGGAACGGGTTGAGCACCCACGTCATCTTGTCATTGGCCAGTTTCTTCTCAACATAGAACGGCTGAAGCTTGTCCTTGCTAGCTGACTCGGCGTTGGCATGAGGGCGAACACCAACAGGCGTGTGAAGCCCCTCATCGGGAACTTTGAGCAAATCCATGAACTCCTTCCAAGTAGCAGTCAACTGACGTCCATTGGTCATCCAGGTCATCCTCCAATCCTCACCAGTATGGAAGTGGACCGAAGCAAAGAACTGAGCCACCAGCTCGGGGTCAAAGTCCAGGTGGAAAGAGATCACATCCTCAATGGCAAACTGCTCCACGAGATCCAAGGCCTCACCAAAGTAGTCACGATGCTTAGCATCCCTCATGTGATGCATGTCAATCCAGTGCACATCCACATACATATTCTGCTTGGCCTTGATCACATCCAGGTAAATGAGATTCTGCTGCTTGGTCTAGAACAGTTCATTCCCTCTGAAGTTTGCATGAGGATTCGCATAGGGGGTGATCTTCCTTCGAGAAACAAACTTAGCAAGAGGTATCTCATCCATGCCCTTGGATGGTTCCTTGTACTTGCTAGCAGTGGTCTTGACATTGCGCTTGGGGGCATTGGAGCCCTATGGAACATTCTCTTGGTTGCTCAGACGTTTGGAGCCCGTGTCACGACTTGGATTGGAACGACGAGCAGGGACACCGGATCCACCACCTAAGACACACACAAAACACAAACACACACGAGAAGTGAGAAGGATCAATGCAAAGACCACAGCAAAACAGGTGAAACAAGTAGAAAGTGCATTTGGTAATTGCCATGAAGAAGATTTGACAACAGCGGTAGTACTGCCTGTTCGTGCGGTACTAAAATTTTAGTGCCGCTCCTAGTCGCGGTAGTACCGCGCGGTGGCACGGTAGTATGGGGGCTCGGAGTGGTAGTAGAATTTTAGTACCGCGGCTCGCGGTAGTACCGCGCCTGAGGAGTGGTAGTACCGCATGAGCGTTAGTAACACACCTGATATGCGGTAGTACCGCACGACATCAGATCTGAACCAACTGAATCTAAGAACAACCGCGACAACGAGGTGGTACTACGGTTGATCAAATCTACCACGGGACAACATATCAAGTACAATTTCTACGCATCACTACTCTCCTACATCCTACTATTGCAAAGATTTGGCCTAAATCTCAAGAACAACATGCATATCCCCAAAAACCTAGAAGCGAAAGGACGAACAAGAGAGAGAGAGATTTGGGGAGAAACCTTGTTCCATGGCAAGAGGAAGTGGTGGGGAACGATCCCACTGGTCGGAATCCGAGGAGAGCGGCCGGAGATGGAGATCCGGCGAGGGTCTCCGGCGCTGTTCTTGAGCGAGCGAGAGAGAGAGACCATGGGGAGAGAAAAGGACGAATGGGTATGGGGGAGTTGGAACTCCCCCTGGCCGCTCTTAACACCCACGCGCCCTCGGCAGCGCGGTAGTACCACACGTCATCGCGGTAGTACCGCCCGGGCGGAAGTACCGCACCAAGGACGATTACCGCTCCCCAGGCGGTAGTAAAAAATCACTGTCGCGCTGGGTGCGGAAGTACCATGCGCTCCTCACGCGGTAGTACCATGGCAGGCCGCGGTAGTACCGTGTGCTCAAGAAGATGCAAGTTTCAAGAAGGGGAAAACGAAGCCTTTGCAAGGCAACCTTCAAGAGAATGGACACACCAAAAGGCTGACACACGAGACAACTCAAACAAGAACGACACGACGAACGAAAGACAAGAGATGAGAAGGACTAAGACACTCAACACAACCTCTCTAAAGAGAGGGCGGTGGCCGGAGCCACCTATATTTGAGTCAATTGGTATGGCACCGCGAAGAATTATCCTTGGGCCCATGACCAAAACTCGTCTTTGAAGCACAAGTACCATAAAAATGGCTAATGTGAAAGAGTTGATTAATTTATGCATAATGGGGAGAGGGGGAGTTCATTGAGAGAACAACACTCACCCTATGTCCATGCCTACACCTAAACGAGATAACAAGTTGAGTATGGTGGGGTGTGCACGGGTTCAAGCAACATTGCTTGAATCAATGATATTTAGCTCATGTTGTAACTCGCGAAATCTTGCCTCATCCAAGGGCTTCGTGAAGATATTTGCAAGGTTATCAAGAGTGTTGACATAGTTGATCTCGATCTCCCCTCGCTTAATATGATCCCGGATGAAGTGATACCGAATCTCAATATGCTTCGTCTTGAAGTGTTGCACCGGGTTGAGAGAGATCTTGATGGCACTTTCATTGTCTCGCCAAAGAGGCACTTTGTCACAAATGACCCCGTAATCCTTTAAAGTTTGCCTCATCCATAGAAGTTGTGCACAACAACTACCGACAGCCACATACTCCGCTTCCATGGATGAGAGACACGCAACTTTGCTTCTTGGAAGACCAACTCACCAAAGAGCAACCAAGAAATTGGCACCCTGCGGAAGTTGACT
This sequence comes from Triticum monococcum, assembly GCA_034509565.1. Lineage (NCBI taxonomy): Eukaryota > Viridiplantae > Streptophyta > Magnoliopsida > Poales > Poaceae > Triticum > Triticum monococcum. Next base: position 581,271,492 of record CM067847.1, read on the forward strand.
TCCTATCCACTTTGTCTCCCGCCCAATCGGAGTCTGAATAGCCCACAAGATTGAAGTTAGATCCTCTTGGATACCATAAGCCAAAATTTGGGGTATGGGCCAAATATCGAAAGATTCGCTTGACCGCCACATAGTGGCTTTCCTTAGGGGCGGCTTGAAACCGTGCATAAATTCCCGCACTCAACATGATATCCGGTCTAGATGCACAAAGGTAAAGCAAGGAGCCAATCATGGAGCGATATACCTTCTGATCCACCGCTTTACCATTGGGATCTATGTCAAGTTGGCATTTTACGGGCATAGGAGTGGACGCCGGCTTGACATCACTTAGCTTGAATCTCTTGAGCATGTCTTGAGTGTATTTGGCTTGGTTGATGAAGGTTCCTTCTCTTTGCTGCTTGACTTCGAACCCGAGAAAGAACTTCAACTCTCCCATCATGGACATCTTGAACTTGGAGGTCATGAGTGCGGCAAATTCCTCATTGAAAGCTTTGTTAGGGGAACCAAAGATAGTATCATCAACATATAGTTGACACACAAACAACTCCCCTTTGACCTTCTTAGTAAAAAGAGTGGGGTCGATTTTCCCATTTTCAAAACCACGGTTTTGCAACAACTCGGTAAGGTGGTCATACCATGCACGTGGGGCTTGCTTAAGGCCATAGAGTGCCTTATCGAGTTGGTACACATGATCGGGAAAATAGGGATCCTCGAACCCGAGGGGTTGCTTGACATATACCAACTCATTAATAGGACCATTAAGAAAAGCACTCTTCACATCCATTTGTTTTAACTTAAAGTTATGATGAGAAGCATATGCAATCAACATGCGAATGGATTCAAGGCGAGCAACGGGAGCAAAGGTTTCACCGTAGTCGATACCCTCGACTCAGGAGTAGCCTTGTGCCACCAAACAAGACTTGTTGCGAATGATAATCCCATGATCATCTTGCTTGTTCTTGAATATCCACTTGGTTTCAATGACATTATGGTTCCCCGTTGGCCTTGGCACCAATCTCCACACCTTGTTGTGCTCGAAGTTGTTGAGTTCTTCATGCATGGCATTGAGCCAATCCGGATCCTCGAGCGCCTCATAGACCTTTTGGGGTTCAACACAAGAGACAAACGCGTGATGTTCACAATAGTTTGCTAATTGTCTACGAGTGCTTACCCCCTTTCTTAAGCTTCCAAGCACATTTGTCATGAGATGATCTTTGGTGGATAGCTTGGATGCGATCTTGGTGGCACGAAGCTCTAATTCCTCCTCTGGAGAGAGTTGAGGAGCGGTCACTTGATCTTGATCATGTTGAGCATCGTCTTGAGCTCGTTCTTGATCTTGAGCTTGCTCTTGATCTTGAACTTGCTTGGATGATAGAACTTGACCTTGGGCATCACTTGGTGATTCAACACCATCTTGGGGTTGATCTTGCCCTTGGTCTTGTTCATGAGGTTGAGGGCCTTCACTTTGTTCTTCGGAAGCATGTGGGCCTTGAGTTGGTGATGGCTCCACGGGAGTGGAACATTGTCCTTCTCCTTCGGCCACAAGGGGATCCTCAATAGGTAGGATAAAACCAACACCCATTCTTCTTATGGCTTGGGGAGGAATTTCACCACCTACATCACAAGTGCCACTTTGCTCCACTTGGGAGCCGTTATTCTCATCAAACTCCACGTTACATGTCTCCTCAATAAGTCCCTTGGACTTATTAAGGACACAGTAATCTTGGGAGTTTGTAGCATAACCAACAAATATGCCCTCATGAGCTCTAGCCTCAAATTTAGACAAATGAACACCCTTCTTGAGAATGAAACACTTACACCTAAACACCCGGAAGTACTTGAGGTTGGGCTTGTTACCGGTGAGTATCTCATATGGAGTCTTGTTCAAGCCTTTGTGGAGGTAGAGCCGATTGGATGCATGACACACGGTGTTGATGGCTTCAGCCCAAAAGTTGTATGGAGACTTGAACTCCGTCATCATGGTCCTTGCTGTATCCATCAATGTCCGGTTCTTCCTCTCCGCTACACCATTTTGTTGAGAGGTGTAAGGTACGGAATATTGATGCTTGATCCCCTCATCACTAAGAAACTCATCCAAGGTGTAGTTCTTGAACTCGGTGCCGTTGTCACTTCTTATTGTCAAGATCTTTGCATTGTGTTGACGTTGAGCTTCATTTGCAAAGTCAATGACGGTTTGTTGGGTCTCACTCTTCTTCTTGAAGAAATATACCCAAGTGTATCTTGAATAATCATCCAAAATCACCAAGCAATACTTCCTACCCCCAAGACTATCAAAAGATGGAGGCCCAAATAGATCCATGTGAAGGAGCTCCAAAGGCCTCTTCGAGTAAATGATAGTCGTGGGAGGGTGAGCCTTTTCATGTAGCTTTCCTTCGATACAAGCACTGCAAGCACGATCTTTGGCAAAACTAACATTTGTTAGTCCACGGACATGGTGCCCCTTGAGAAGACTTTGCAAAGATCTCATATTGACATGGGCTAAACGGCGATGCCAAAGCCATCCCACGTCGACTTTAGCCATTAGGCATGTCGCGGTCTTAGTGAGTCGCTCCGAAAAGTTAATCACATAGAGACCGTTTTCGACATGCCCAATAAAGGCTACTTTAAGAGTCTTGCTCCGCAAGAGGGCCACGGTATCAACATCAAAGAAGGTGGTTAAACCCATGAGTGCAAGTTGATGAACGGAAAGTAAATTGTATGCAAGGGACTCAACAAGCATGACCTTCTCGATCGTGTGATCATGAGAAATGACAACCTTGCCGAGTCCCAATACCTTAGAGGACGAGGCGTCACCCCACTCGGCGTTGGTTGGCATGGATGGAATCTTTTGCACGTCCACCACCAAGTCCTTGCTTCTGGTCATATGATTAGTAGCTCCACTATCGAGCAACCATGATCCCCCTTCGGAAGCAAACACCTACAAGAGATCAATGCTTGGTTTTAGGTACCCATTTTGCAATGGGTCCTTTGATGTTAGTAACAAGGGTCTTAGGAACCCAAATAGACCATTTAATGTACTCATAAGGAGAACCAACAAATTTGGCATAAACATGCCCATCACTAGCATGGCACAACACATAAGAAGGGTTAAAGTTGTCGGCTTTGTTGAGAAGGGAAGCGTTGCCCTTCTTGGCATCACTACCCTTCACGGTGTTCTTAGTCTTCTCCTTAGTAGCACCCTCTCCCTCCTTCACAAAGGTTTGCTTGAGAGGAGGAGGTCGTTTGGCCTTGTCATTCTTCTTCTTGTTCTTGGACTTGGGCGCGTACCCAATCCCTTCCTTGGCCACAACTTCCTTTTGGTTGTTCAAAAGGTCATTGAGGTTCTTCTCGCCTTGTATGCAAGACACAAGACCTTTCCCAAGTTTCCCCTTCAACTTAGCATTCTCCTCAACAAGATGCACATGCTCACAACATGGGTTAGTAGCATTTGATTATCAATTAATATCATATGAGGAAAAGTGGCTTTCTCCTTGGTTAGCTTTACTTGAAGTTGATCATGAGACTCTTTGAGGCTAGCATGAGCACCCTTCAAGACCTTGTGAGCCTTGTCAAATAAGTCAAACTCCTCCTTGAGTCTAGCAAGATCAACCCCAAGCTTGTCCTTCTCGGAGTTTAGCACACGAGAAACAACAAGAGCATGATCAAGATCTTTCTTTAACTTAGCGTGATCAACGTTGTGTGACTCCTCAAGAGCCAAACAAAGACTACGCTCTTACTCAAGAGCATTGGAAAGATCCGAATCTCATCAGCATAGTCATGACTATGCCCCTCCATCTTGGAGATAGTATCTTCATGAGCCTCGATCATGTCATTGGCTTCACCAAGCTGTTCCAAGAGAGCAACGAAGTGCTTCTTGGATTTACCCTTAAGTTTACCCATAAAGGACTCAAACTCATTTTCCTCCACATTAGATCCCTCATATTCATCAATGCAATCCGTCAAAGAAGGATTATTAATAATGGTGGTTTTGATGTTGGGGGTTACCTTGTTGGTGGCTTTAGCCATGAGGCACTTGGCGGTGATGTTCTCCTTGGGTGAGCCAAAGAGTGACAACCGTGGAGTTGTCGCAATGGCAATGGTGGCCATGGCAACCGACTCGCCATCATCATCATCATCATCCTCGTTGTACTCTTCTTGTACCACCAATGCCTTGGGAGGAGTCTTCTTGGTGAAGTTGCTCTTGTTGGGGAAAGACTTGGCTTTGTCCTTTCGGATGAGCTTGCCACCATTGTCTTCCCTCTTCTCATAAGGGCATTCCGCAACAAAATGACTCACATTGCCACAATTATAGAAAGTCCTCATATGTTGCTTGACCTTCGCGCCACTTGAGTTGTTCTTGTTGAAGTTGGGCCTTGAGTTCTTCTTACTCCAAAATTGCCTTGAAGCAAGAGCCATGTGTTCATGGTAGGCATACTTTGTATCTTCGTGGTTGCTCTCCTCTTCTTCCTCTTTGTCCTCTTCTTCCACCCTAACCTTGGCTTTTAATGCAAGGTTGGGCTTCTTTGCTCTTTGAGAGTGTAGCACTGCATTGTTGGCGGTTTTGTCCAAGATGCTCATAGCCACAAACTCATCCAACACTTCACTTGAGGACAAGGTGTGAAAGTCCGGCCTTTGATGAATGACGGAGGACACGGCCTTGTGGTAAGGCATCATTGCCTTGAGGAATTTGCGCCTGATCCTATTGTCATCCATGTCCTTGCTCCCATGATCTCGGAGTGAGATCGCGAGTTTGGTTACTCTCCGATAAAGCTCACGAGGTCCTTCATCTTCTTTCATTGCAAACTCATCGGCTTCATCTTGCGCCACTTCATAGTTGGAGCGTTGAATGCTTGCGCTTCCCCTGTAGAGGGAAACAACTTGGTGCCATGCATCTTTCGCCATGGAGAAGGGCCAGAGGTGAGGAAGATCTTCGGGTGGAATTGCATCTTGGATGATGAAGAGAGCATTCTCATTGAATTGATTATCCGCGGCTTCTCTAGGAGTGAAGTTGCTTCGGTCATGCGGATAGAAACCTTCTTCAATGATTCTCCAAAGATTAGTATTCACATGATTTAAATGACGCTTAAAACAATAGACCCAAGAATCAAAGTCCTCATTTTCACAATCTTAGGAGGAGGACTGGCATGATTCAAATGAGTGGAAGGAATCGGTCCACCATAAACAAGTGGAGGTTCCACATGGGCAAAGATGCCGATGCCATTTTTACCACTAGAAGAAGGAGCCTTTTCACTAGTAGCTTCCCCCTTGTCGGAGTTAGCATCCATCACCTTGTTGGTGGGATCACCCACTTTTAACGATGCCGTGGATAGTTTAAGCCCTTCTAGGAATTTATTAAACATGCTTTCAACCTCGGTCGTCATAGAGGTTTTCAATGTGTCCAAAGCCACATTGAATTCCTCACGAGAGACTGCGGTTCCCCCATCGCCCATAGACGAGATCGGATTCACACTAGAGTGCTCCTCCACACCGTCTACGGTGTCAACCATACTCTTCGGACGACAAAGTCCTTAGTAAAGAGACGAGGCTCTGATACCAATTGAAAGGATCGATATAGTTGACTAGAGGGGGGTGAACAGGCAACTAACAATTTTTAGCTTTTCTTTACCAAATTAAACTTTGCATCAAAGTAGGTAGTGTAGATATGCAACTAGGTGAACAACATATATGATGCAACAACGACAAGCACACAAGCAAGCAAGGGAAATAACACAAATAAGCTTGCACAAGTAAAGGTACGAGATAACCAAGAGTGGAGCCGGTGAAGACAAGGATGTGTTGCCGAAGTTCCTTCCTTTTGAAGGGAAGTACGTCTCTGTTGGAGCGGTGTGTAGGCACAATGCTCCCCAAGAAGCCACTAGGGCCACCGTATTCTCCTCACGCCCTCACACAATGTGAGATGCCTGATATGTCTCCAACGTATCTATAATTTTTGATTGCTCCATGCTATATTATCTACTGTTTTGGACATTATTGGGCTTTATTATACACTTTTATATTATTTTTGGGACTAACCTATTAACCGGAGGCCCAGCCCAGAATTGCTGCTTTTTGCCTATTCTAGGGTTTCGAAGAAAAGGAATATCAAACGGAGTCCAAACGGAATGAAGCCTTCGGGAACGTGATTTTCTCACCGAACATGATCCAGGAGACTTGGACCCTACGTCAAGCAACCAACAGGGAGGCCATGAGGTAGGGGGGCGCCTACCCCCCCAGGCGCGCCCTCCACCCTCGTGGGCCCCTGTTGCTCCACCGACATACTTCTTCCTCCTATATATACCTACATGCCCCCAAATGATCAGATACGGAGCCAAAACCCTAATTCCACTGCCGTAACTTTCTGTATCCACGAGATCCCATCTTGGGGACTGTTCCGGAGCTCCGCCGGAGGGGGCATCAATCACGGAGGGCTTCTACATCAATACCATAGCCTCTCTGATGAAGTGTGAGTAGTTTACCTCAGACCTACGGGTCCATAGTTATTAGCTATATGGCTTCTTCTCTCTTTTTGGATCTCAATACAAAGTTCTCCCCCTCTCTAGTGGAGATCTATTCAATGTAATCTTCTTTTGCGGTGTGTTTGTTGAGACCGATGAATTGTGGGTTTATGATCAAGTTTATCTATGAACAATATTTGAATCTTCTCTGAATTTTTTTTATGTATGATTGGTTATGTTTGCAAGTCTCTTCGAATTATCAGTTTGGTTTGGCCTGCTAGATTGATCTTTCTTGCAATGGGATAAGTGCTTAGCTTTGGGTTCAATCTTGCGGTGTCCTTTCCCAGTGACAGTAGGGGCAGCAGGGCACATATTGTATTGTGGCCATCGAGGATAACAAGATGGGGTTTTCATCATATTGCATGAGTTTATCCCTCTACATCATGTCATCTTGCTTAAGGGGTTACTCTGTTCTTATGAACTTAATACTCTAAATGCATGCTGGATAGCGGTCGATGTGTGGAGTAATAGTAGTAGACGCAGGAAGGAGTCGGTCTACTTGTCTCGGACGTGATGCCTATATACATGATCATACCTAGATATTCTCATAACTATGCTCAATTCTGCCAATTGCTCAACAGTAACCTGTTCACCCACCGTTAAATACCTATGCTCTTGGGAGAAGCCACTAGTGAAACCTATGGCCCCCGGGTCTATCTTCATCATATTAATCTTCCAATATTTAGTTATTTTCATTGCCTTTTATTTTACTTTGCATCTTTATCATAAAAATACCAAAAACATTATCTTATCATATCTATCAGATCTCACTCTCGTAAGTGACCGTGTAGGGATTGACAACCCCTTATCGCGTTGGTTGCAATGATTTATTTGTTTTGTGCAGGTGCGAGGGACTCGCGCGTAGCCTCCTACTGGATTGATACCTTGGTTCTCAAACTGAGGGAAATACTTACGCTACTTTGCTGCATCACCCTTTCCTCTTCAAGGGAAAACCAACGCAGTGCTCAAGAGGTAGCAAGAAGGATTTCTGGCGCCGTTGCCGGGGAGGTCTACGCAAAAGTCGACATACCAAGTACCCATCACGAACCCTTATCTCCCGCATTACATTATTTGCCATTTTCCTCTCATTTTCCTCTCCCCACTTCACCCTTGCCGTTTTATTCGCCCTCTCTCTCTCTATCCTCCCTCTCTTTCTCTATTTGCCTCTTTTTGCCCGTTTCTTGTTTGTTTGTGTGTTGGATTGCTTGCTTGTCACGATGGCTCAAGATAACACTAAATTGTGTGACTTTACCAATACCAACAACAATGATTTTATTAGCACTCCGATTGCTCCTCTTACCGATGCTGAATCTTGTGAAATTAATGCTGCCTTGCTGAATCTTGTCATGAAAGATCCGTTTTCCGGCCTTCCTAGTGAAGATGCCACTACTCATCTAAATAGCTTCGTTGATTTGTGTGATATTCAAAAGAATAAATATGTGGATAATGATATTGTTAAATTGAAGCTATTTCCTTTTTCGCTTAGAGATCGTGCTAAAGCTTGGTTTTCGTCTTTGCCTAAAAATAGTATTGATTCTTGGAATAAGTGCAAAGATGCTTTTATCTCTAAGTATTTTCCTCCCGCTAAGATCATCTCTCTTAGAAACGATATTATGAATTTTAAGAAACTTTATCATGAACATGTTGCACAAGCTTGGGAGAGGATGAAATTAATGATACGTAATTGCCCTACTCATGGTTTAAATTTGTGGATGATTATACAAATTTTTTATGCCGGATTGAATTTTGCTTCTAGAAATCTTTTAGATTCGGTCGCGGGAGGCACTTTTATGGAAATCACTTTAGGAGAAGCTACTAAACTCCTAGATAATATTATGGTTAATTATTCTCAATGGCACACTGAAAGATCTACTAATAAGAAAGTGCATGCGATAGAAGAAATTAATGTTTTATGTGGAAAGATGGATGAACTTATGAAATTATTTGCTAATAAAAGTGTTTCTTCTGATCCTAATGATATACCTTTGTCTACTTTGATTGAGAATAATAATGAATCTATGGATGCGAATTTTGTTGGTAGGATTTTTTTTGGCAACAACGCGTATAGAGGAAACTTTAATCCTAGGCCTTACCCTAGCAATTCTTCTAATAATTATGGTAATCCCTACAACAATTCTTATGGAAATTATAATAAAATTCCCTCTGATTTTGCGTCTAATATTAAAGAATTTATTACTTCACAAAAGAATTTCAATGCTTTGATTGAAGAAAAATTGCTTAAGATTGATGAGTTGGCTAGGAACGTTGATAGAATTTCTCTTTATGTTGATTCTTTGAAACTTAGATCTATTCCACCTAAGCATGATATCAATGAGTCTCTCAAAGCCATGAGAATTTCCATTGATGAGTGCAAAGAAAGAACTGCTAGGATGAGTGCTAAGAAAGATTCCTTTATAAGAGTGTATTCTTCTAGTTTCCATGATAATAAAGATGAAGATTTAAAAGTTATTTATGTGTCCCCTATTAAATCTTTCTTTTGCAATATGAATCTTGATAATGATGGGACTGAATATGATCCACCTTTACCTAGAAGGTGTTCTAAAAATTCGGAGTTTTTAGATCTTGATGCTAAATTTGATAAAAGTGGGATTGAAGAGATCAATTAATGAACCTATTATTTTAGATTTCAAGGAATTTAATTATGATAATTGATCTTTGATAGATTGTATTTCCTTGTTGCAATCCGTGCTAAATTCTCCTCATGCTTATAGCCAAAATAAAGCTTTTACCAAACATATCGTTGATGCTTTGATGCAATCTTATGGAGAAAAACTTGAGTTGGAAGTTTCTATCCCTAGAAAACTTTATGATGAGTGGGAACCTACTATTAAAATTAAAATTAAAGACCACGAATGCTATGCTTTGTGTGATTTGGGTGCTAGTGTTTCCACGATTCCAAAGACTTTGTGTGATTTGTTAGGTTTCCGTGATTTTGATGATTGCTCTCTAAACTTGCACCTTGCGGATTCCACTATTAAGAAACCTATGGAAAGAATTAATGATGTTCTTATTGTTGCAAATAGGAATTATGTGCCCGTAGATTTTATCGTTCTTGATATAGATTGCAATCCTTCATGTCCTATTATTCTTGGTGGACCTTTCCTTAGAACTATTGGTGCAATTATTGATATGAAGGAAGGAAATATTAGATTCCAATTTCCGTTAAGGAAAGGCATGGAACATTTTCCTAGAAATAAAATTAAATTACCTTATGAATCTATTATGAGAGCCACTTATGGATTGGGTACCAAAGATGGCAATACCTAGATCTATCCTTGCTTTTTATGCCTAGCTAGGGGCGTTAAACGATAGCGCTTGTTGGGAGGCAACCCAATTTTATTTTTATTACTTGCTTTTGCAACTGTTTAGTAATAAATAATTTATATAGCCTATGTTTTGGTTGTGTTTTTTGTGTTTAATTAGTGTTTGTGCCAAGTAGAACCGCTGGGAAGACTTGGGGAAAGTCTTGTTAATCCTGCTGTAAAAAACAGAAACTTTAGCGCTCACGAGAACTGCTGCCATTTTTATTTGGAAAGTGCTATTTAGTTAATTCTTTTTTCAGATGATTAATAGATAAATTCCTCACGTCCAGAAATTTATTTTAGAATTTTTGGGGTTCCAGATCTTGCGCTAGCTACAGATTACTACAGACTATTCTGTTTTTGACAGATTCTGTTTTCCGTGTGTTGTTTGCTTATTTTGATGAATCTATGGTTAGTAAAATAGTTTATAAACCATAGAGAAGTTGGAATACAGTAGGTTTAACATCAATATAAATAAAGAATGAGTTCATTACAGTACCTTGAAGTGGTCTTTTGTTTTCTTTCGCTAACAGAGCTCACGAGATTTTCTACTTTGAGTTTTGTGTTGTGAAGTTTTCAAGTTTTGGGTAAAGATTTGATGGATTATGGAACAAGAAATGGCAAGAGCCTAAGCTTGGGGATACCCATGGCACCCCCAAGATAATCTAAGGACACCTAAAAGCCAAAGCTTGGGGATGCCCTGAAAGGCATTGTTGGGGAACGTAGTAATTTCAAAAAAGTTCCTAGGCACACGCAAGATCATGGTGATGCATAGCAACGAGAGGGGAGAGTGTTGCCTACGTATCCTCGTAGACCAGAAGCGGAAGCATTATAAAAACGCGGTTGATGTAGTCATACGTCTTCACGGCCCGACCGATCAAGCACCGAAACTACGACACCTCCGAGTTCTAGCACACGTTCAGCTCGATGACGAACCCCGGACTCTGATCCAGCAGAATGTCGGGGAAGAGTTCCGTCAGCACGCCGGCGTGGTGACGATCTTGATGTTCTACCGTCGCAGGGCTTCGCCTAAGCACCGCTACAATATTATCGAGGATTATGGTGGAGGGGGGCACCGCACACGGCTAAGAGATCAATGATCAATTGTTGTGTCTATGGGGTGCCCCCTGCCCCCGTATATAAAGGAGCAAGGGAGGGAGGCGGCCGGCCTAGGAGGAGGGCGCGCGTGGGAGTAGGACTCCTCCTTCCCTTGTTGGAGTAGGAGAGAAGGAAAGAGGGGGAGAGGAACAAGGAAAAGTGGGCTGCACCCCTTATCCAATTCGGACCAGAGGGGGGGGCGCCTCCTTCCTTTTGGCCTCTCTCCTCTATTCCCGTATGGCCCAATAAGGCCCATATACTCCCCGGCGAATTCCCGTAACTCTCCGGTACTCCGAAAAATACCCGGATCACTCGGAACCTTTCCGATGTCCGAATATAGTCGTCCATTATATCGATCTTTACATCTCGACCATTTCGAGACTCCTCGTCATATCCCCGATCTCATCCGGGACTCCGAACTCCTTCGGTACATCAAAACTCATAAACTCATAATATAACTGTCATCGAAACCTTAAGCGTGCGGACCCTACGGGTTCGAGAACAATGTAGACATGACCGAGACACGTCTCCGGTCAATAACCAAAAGTGGAACCTGGATGCTCATATTGGCTCCCACATATTCTACGAGGATCTTTATCGGTCAGACCGCATAACAACATACGTAGTTCCCTTTGTCATCGGTATGTTACTTGCCCGAGATTCGATCGTCGGTATCTCAATACCTAGTTCAATCTCGTTACCGGCAAGTCTCTTTACTCGTTCCTTAATACATCATCCTGCAACTAACTCATTAGTTGTAATGCTTGCAAGGCTTAAGTGATGTGCATTATCGAGAGGGCCCAGAGATACCTCTCCGACAATCGGAGTGACAAATCCTAATCTCGAAATATGCCAACCCAACAAGTACCTTCGGAGACACCTGTAGAGCACCTTTATATTCACCCAGTTACGTTGTGACGTTTGGTAGCACACAAAGTGTTCCTCCGATAAACGGGAGTTGCATAATCTCATAGTCATAGGAACATGTATAAGTCATGAAGAAAGCAATAGCAACAAACTAAATGATCAAGTGCTATGCTAACGGAATGGGTCAAGTCAATCACATCATTCTCCTAATGATGTGATCCCGTTAATCAAATGAAAACTCATGTCTATGGTTAGGAAACATAACCATCTTTGATCAACGAGCTAGTCAAGTAGAGGCGTACTAGTGACACTTTGTTTTTCTATGTATTCACACATGTATTATGTTTCCGGTTAATACAATTCTAGCACGAATAATAAACATTTATCATGATATAAGGAAATAAATAATAACTTTATTATTGCCTCTAGGGCATATTTCCTTCAGTCTCCCACTTGCACTAGAGTCAATAATCTAGTTCACATCGCCATGTGATTTAATACCAATAGTTCACATCACCATGTGATTAACACCCATAGTTCACATCGACATGTGACCAACACCCAAAGGGTTTACTAGAGTCAATAATCTAGTTCACATCGCTATGTGATTAACACCCAAAGAGTACTAAGGTGTGATCATGTTTTGCTTGTGAGAGAAGTTTAGTCAACGGGTCTGCCACATTCAGATCCGTACGTATTTTGCAAATTTCTATGTCAGCAATGCTCTGCATGGAGCTACCCTAGCTAATTGCTCCCACTTTCAATATGTATCCAGATTGAGACTTAGAGTCATCTCGATCACTGTCAAAACTTGCATCGACGTAACCCTTTACGACGAACATTTTGTCACCTCCATAATCGAGAAACATATCCCTATTCCACTAAGTATAATTTTGACCAATGTCCAGTGATCTACTCCTAGGTCACTATTGTACTCCTTGACAAACTCATGGCAGGGTATACAATAGGTCTGGTACACAGCATGGCATACTTTATAGAACCTATGGCTGAGGCATAGGGAATGACTTTCATTCTCTCTCTATCTTCTACCGTGGTCGGGTTTTGAGTCTTACTCAACTTCACACCTTGTAACACAGGCAAGAACTCCTTTTTGACTGTTCCATTTTGAACTACTTCAAAATTTTGTCAAGGTATGTACTTATTGAAAAGCCTATCAAGCGTCTTGATCTATCTCTATAGATCTTGATGCTCAATATGTAAGCAGCTTCACCGAGGTCTTTCTTTGAAAAACTCCTTTCAAACATTCCTTTATGCTTTGCAGAATAATTCTACATTATCTCCGATCAACAATATGTCATTCGCATATACTTATCAGAAATGTTGTAATGCTCCCACTCACTTTCTTGTAAATACAGGCTTCACCGCAAGTCTGTATAAAACTATATGCTTTGATCAACTTACCAAAGCGTATATTCCAACTCCGAGATGCTTGCACCAGTCCATAGATGGATCGCTGGAGCTTGCATATTTTGTTAGTACCTTTAGGATTGACAAAACCTTCTGGTTGCATCATATACAACTCTTCTTTAATAAATCCATTAAGGAATGTAGTTTTGTTTATCCATTTGCCAGATTTCATAAAATGCGGGAATTGCTAACATGATTCGGACAGACTTAAGCATAGATACGAGTGATAAACTCTCATCGTAGTCAACACCTTGAACTTGTCGAAAACCTTTTTGTGACAATTCTAGCTTTGTAGATAGTAACACTACTATCAGCGTCCGTCTTCCTCTTGAAGATCCATTTAATCTCAATGGCTTGCCGATCAATGGGCAAGTCAATCAAAGTCCATACTTTGTTCTCATACATGGATCTCATCTCAGATTTCATGGCTTCAAGCCATTTTGCGGAATCTGGGCTCATCATCGCTTCCTCATAGTTCGTAGGCTCATCATGGTCAAGTGACATGACCTCCAGAACAGGATTACCGTACCACTCTGGTGCGGATCTCACTCTGGTTTACTGAGGGAGTCCTGGATTAGGGGGTGTTCGGATAGCCGGACTATACCTTCAGCCGGACTCCTGGACTATGAAGATACAAGATTGAAGACTTCGTCCCGTGTCCGGATGGGACTTTCCTTGGCGTGGAAGGCAAGCTTGGCGATGCGGATATTCAAGATCTCCTACCATTGTAACCGACTCTATGTAACCCTAACCCTATCCGGTGTCTATATAAACCGGAGGGTTTTAGTCCGTAGGACAACTTCATCAACTCCATAGACAACAATCATACCATAGGCTAGCTTCTAGGGTTTAGCCTCCTCGATCTCGTGGTAGATCCACTCTTGTACTACCCATATCATCAATATTAATCAAGCAGGACGTAGGGTTTTACCTCCATCAAGAGGGCCCGAACCTGGGTAAAACATCATGTTCCCTGCCTCCTGTTACCATCCGGCCTAGACGCACAGTTCGGGACCCCCTACTCGAGATCTGCCGGCTTTGACACCGACATTGGTGCTTTCATTGAGAGTTCCTCTGTGCCGTCGCAATCAGGAAGGATGCCTTCTCCCGTCTTTAAAGACGGCGCCGTTGCTAAGGGAACCTTGGCTGTTGGCCAAACCCTCCGGCTAGGTGGTTTCCTCATGACCGCATGTTCGGCTGTTGCGCCGACGGTGACCTCTCGGGTCATCAAAAGAAATCTACACGTCAGCTCGGAGCTCGTCGAGCAGTTAGATCCAATGGAGCTCTCTTCCGTAAACGAGCTCTTGGATCGCATCGCCGCCCTGGGGGTCGCCATGGATTACGACCAGGTTTAGCTTAAACCCGATCTAAGAGAAATTAACTCTCCCCAAGTCACCCACCACGTTGCCGTGGTAGAGGCGCGGTGCGGCGACCCTTCATATATTTTAAGGACTAGTTACATCCGAATTCCCGATCCCTCCAAGCCGGATACCCGCGGAAGGGAGGATGTAACTCAAGACCTGAGCTTAGAATCAGGCAACGGGCCGGATTCGTTGGATAACGTCCAGGAATCCGAACTTCAGAATTCGGAAACTCTTCGGCCTTTGAATCTTGGATTGGGTGAGGTTTTAGATTCAACGACACCAACCCACCCGAACATAAGCGATCTCTCCCAAGTCAGGCAGAGGCCCGATGAAACAGTACATCATTACTGGGCCAGATTCCTCCTGGTTATGAACATGATAAAAGATTACCGCGAGGGAGACGCGATATCAATTTTCTGCAGTAATTGCACTGACAAGGGAATCCTTAACACCGTAAGTCGTCGTGATATAACACGCTTCGCTGACTTGGCGTCCATAGTACCAAAATACTGTGCGATGGAAAGTGCCTGGAAAACCGAAACGAAATTTTGGGATAATCCAGCCTTGAATAGTAATCCCGTCCGAACTAAGAGGGTGCATCATCATAAGACACCCGGGATAAATAGCAAAAAGCCAAAACCCTTTGCAGGGCATGGAACCGTACTGGAAAGGTGGCTTGATGGACCCTGTAGAATTCACAGTACAGAGGACGCCACACCAACTCACAGCCTTAGAGCATGTTGGATACTCCGGCAGGTAGCCAAAATTGGCGAGGACCTCTTAAATCGGGAGGCCGCAGAAAGCCAGCCCGAGGACACCAGTACCGTTCTCACAGTCTTCGAGACTTTTGCATAAAAAATATGCAAAAAATAACACTCCGCAACCTCGCCTAAGTCTATCAAGTTGCAACGATAAATCCATGGAGCGACACTGCCATTACTTTCAACGCAAGTGATGACCCTAGATTCCGAACAGCCCGAGCACCAGCCGCATTGGTCCTCAGTCCCATAGTGGACGACTTTCGCCTTACCAAGGTGCTCATGGATGGAGGCAACAGATTGAACCTCATTTATGAGGAGACCCTTCCAAAAATGGAAATAGACTGGAACCGCGTCGAGCAAAGTAGCACAACCTTTAGAGGAATAATCCCCAGTCGGGAAGCGCGCTGCACGGGAAAAATCACACTAGATGTGGTGTTTCGGCACGCCGGATAATTACAGGTCCGAAGAAGTCACGTTTCAGGTGGCCCCATTTAAAAGCGGAGATCACGCCTTACTAGGGCGGGAAGCATTCACAATCTTCCAAGCCATACCCCATTACGGGTACATGAAGCTCAAGATGCCCGGGCCGAATGGAATTATCACTCTAGCTAGTAATTCGGACATAGCACTCCGCGCCGAAAACAAAACGGCCGCATTAGCCCTTGAGGCACTATCCAAAGCCTTAGCGGCCGAGGAACTGACGACCCTGCGCTCCACGGTTAACAGGGATGATGTGATACTCGACAAAAGATCTAAATCCACATCCTTCAAGCCAGCAGACGAAGTAATCAAATTCTAGGTCCATCCAACGGACCCCAATAAAACAGCTTCCATCGGGGCACGACTGAACCCCGATGTAGACGTCGCACTGCGAGAATTCCTACAAGAAAATTGGGACATTTTCGCCTGGCACCCTTTAGACATGCCAGGGATCCCACGCAGGCTGGCCGAACACAGCCTAAATATCCTAAAAGGATTCAAACCGGTCAAACAAGCCCTTCGGCGTTTTTCCGAACCCAAGAGACAGGCTATGGGAGAAGAGCTAGCCAAGCTATTGGAGGCCGGATTCATTAGAGACATAAAACATCCGGACTGGCTAGCAAACCTGGTGATGGTACCAAAGAAGGACAAATCCTGGCGCCTGTGTGTCGATTTTAAAGACCTTAACAAGGCTTGCCCGAAGGATCCCTTCCCCCTCCCCCGTATCGATCAAATTATCGATGCCACCGCAGGACACGACTCGTTGTGTTTCCTCGACGCATACTCCGGTTACCATCAAATCAAGATGGCAGAATCAGACCAAGCTGCAACAGCATTCATCACACCATACGGCCCATTCTGCTTCAACACAATGCCCTTCGGGCTAAAAAACGTCGGCGCAACATATCAGCGCATGATCCAGACATGTCTGGCAAATCAGATCGGCAAAACAGTGGAGGCATATGTGGATGATGTGGTCATCAAATCAAGACATGTCGAATCTCTAGTAGACGACTTGAGGCTCACATTCGATAACCTCCGAAAATACTACATCAAGCTCAACCCGGAAAAATGCGTCTTCGGCGTTCCAGCCGGAAAGCTCTTGGGCTTCATTGTATCCGGAAGAGGAATTGAAGAAAATCCAGCCAAGATCTGAGCTTTGTCACAATTGGATATCCCAAAGGACCTCAAACAAATACAAAAATTAACCGGATGCGTGGCGGCTCTAAGCCGCTTCATCTCCCGCTTGGGAGAAAAGGCACTGCCCCTTTATCGCCTACTTCGGCGCACCGAACACTTCGAGTGGACGGATGCCGCCACGGCCGGACTCGATGAAATAAAAGTCATATTGGCAACAAACCCAGTCCTGGCCGCGCCTAACACCGGCGAACTAATGCTATTGTACATTGCAGCAACACATCAAGTTGTCAGCGCAGTGCTCGTTGTCGAGCGGGAAACGGACGGACACAAATTCCCCCTCCAATGGCCGGTCTACTATGTGTCCACTGTCCTCACTCCATGCAAATCATGGTACCCGCATTATCAAAAAATCGCATACGCAGTATTCATGGCATCCCGAAAGCTACGACACTACTTTCAAGAGTGCTCCATAACAGTAGCCTCGGAAGTACCACTTAACGATATTATCAACAACCGCGATGCAACGGGCCGGATCGCAAAATGGGCCATCGAGCTCCTCCCATTCGATATAACCTATAAGCCACGGCGAGCTATCAAATCGCAAGTTTTGGCCGACTTCGTCGCAGAATGGACGGAGGCCGAACTCCCTAAAGAGTACGGCACATACTCAAACTGGATCATGCATTTCGATGGCTCCAAAATGTTGGCCGGACTGGGGGCTGGCGTCGTTTTGACGTCCCCAACAGGAGACACAGTCCAGTATGTACTCCAAATTATGTACACGGACTCCAACAACGCAGCCGAATACGAGGCCCTTCTACATGGCCTCCGGATGGCAGTATCCATGGGCATTCAACACCTAGAGGTACACGGGGATTCGAACCTCGCGATATCCCAAATAAAAGGCGACTTCGACGCCAAGGACCAAAAATGGCAGCTTACCACAACGCCGTCCTAAAAATGTCAGCTCGGTTCGAAGGGCCGCAGTTTCACCATATAGCCCGAGAAAGCAATCAAGCAGCGGACGTCCTGGCACGCATCGGAGCAAAACGCGATGCACTCCCCCCCAACATCTTTTTAGAAAGATTGTTCAAGCCATCCGTAGCATGGGAGGGGGAACCCGCAAATAACAGCCCGGACCCAGCCGCACCACCTAATGCCGAACAATCCGACACAATTGGAGGTTCTGCCAATGAAATTACACCTTCAGCCCACGTAATAATGGCGATCATCGCCCCATGGACAGAACCATTCCTAGCTTGCCTTACTAGGCAGGAACTCCTAGAGGACCAAAACAAGGCCCGCTGCATCGTGCGGCGATCTAAAGCCTACAGAGTCCATGAGGGAGAGCTTTATTAGAAAAGCACTACCGGAGTCCTTCAAAGGTGCATCTCCGAAGAGGAAGGGCGGAACCTTCTGGCTGAAATTCATGCCGGACTCGGTGGTCACCACGCCGCTACTTAGTCCCTTGTTAGCAAGGCTTTCCGTACAGGCTTTTATTGGCCGACGGCCCAGGCAGACGCTCAGGACTTAGTCCAACGATGCGCTGGTTGCCAACTTTTTGCCAACCAAAGCCATATGCCACCCACCGCACTCCAAACTATACCAATCACCTGGCCTTTCGCGGTCTGGGGGCTTGACATGGTCGGACCTCTTAAAGGCGGGACTGATAGAAAGAAATACTTACTGGTCATGGTGGATAAATTCACCAAATGGATAGAAGCCAAGCCTGTTAAAACGGCTGAATCCGGACATGTGATAGACTTCATATCCGGGGTTGTACACCGTTATGGCGTCCCCCACAGCATCATAACTGATAACGGCACGAACTTTACCGCAGACGAGGTAAAACTCTGGTTGAAAAACATGGGCATCAAGCTCGATTATGCTTCCGTCTATCACCCACAAACCAACGGCCAGGTCGAACGTGCAAAACGGTCTTATTATGAGCGGCATCAAACCCAGATTAGTGCGGTCCCTTAAGGAATCTAATACGCACTGGGTAGAGGAGCTCGACTCCGTACTCTGGGGACAGTGGACCACGCCAAATCGCACCACCGGATACACACCATTTTTATGGTGTACAACGCAGAGGCAGTTCTGCCCTGCGATATAATTCATGACTCACCTAGAGTGCGCATGTATGAAGAAAGAGAAGCCGAGCTCGATCGGCAGGACAACTTGGACGCCTTGGAGGAGGAGCGTGACGTGGCAAAAGCCCGTTCCACATTTTATCAACAGCAGGCACGAAGATATCAAAGCAGAGAAGTACGGGCCAAAAACTACAATGTTGGCGAACTCGTTCTACGCTTGCCGGATAAGAAAAAGGACAAACTCAAGCCCAAGTGGGAAGGTCCATTTATAATCGACCAAGTCCTGACTGGCGGGGCGTACCGCCTGCGAGATGCGTCGGATAACCGACTCAAGCCGAACCCATGGAACGCCACCCGTCTCCGAAGATTTTATGCCTAGCGCCGGACTCTGTGTTCGTCTCCTCCCTCTGTCCATTTTTTGTATTTTTCTGTCTTACATTTCTCTCTTTCCCCTATTTTCTTTTACAACCCTTAAAGGCTTATCTAGTGCCGTGCCACTCACGCTCATTAAACCTGGGGGCTTCTTTAACAGAAGCTTATTTATACGGGCTTCATGCCCAACGCATGCGTCAAACTTCCGCATGTACCTTTTTTTCACCATTATATGCATCGATATGACTTAAGTTTTGGCCAAGCTGAGTTGCCTGGCTCCTGTGCTTACCCCTACGTTCCCGATTGTTCAGCTAGGAGGTAAAGGGAGCACCTCTGCGATTGTTATTGCCGGGTCATCCGGATGTGTACCTCACACTGGGTGAAGCCGAAAGCTAGCGTTCTTAAGGGAATATTCGGTTGGTGAAACAAAAGACGATCTTTTTACCCATTTTATGCGCCCCCAGATGCCTTTTTCTGCGTCCTTTTACGCAGTCCGGACATGCACTTTAGGGCATGCCTCCCAGCGAAAGGAACCCCTAACGGAACTATTCTCTCTGGAAGATGTTTCTTACTAAGCATGTAATATAACATAACTAGTTGGGCACTTGTATGATAAAGCACTAATGACCCCTACGCCTGGTCTCCATGCATACCACGGTTCTTATATAACCGCTATGGTATTCGGACACACTCTGGACCGTCAGGTCCCGAGGTTGAAGCGGAAAGGTCGGCAATGACAAACGATCTACAATCCGGCTAGAAGGCATTACACATGTCAATTCAAAATTACATAGTCATTCTGACTGATTGTATTCCTCTTCTATACCATCTAACAGGCCGTCTAATTTACAGTCCTGCTGGGAATACTTCGTGGCCAACTCCACTTGGCCGTATACTAAGCTCACAGGGATCTCCTTCCCGTCAGGCCCCACCGGTCCGACCTCGGCCATGTGGTTTGGGTCAGACTTCGTAAAACGGGTCTTCACCATGGCCCAGGCTTCTCGAGCGCCTTGTCGGCAGGCCGATATCTTCCACAAACGGAAGCGCCGCCGAGCTCCCTTCAGCTTCTCCGCAAGCTCTCCAAGGCCCTCGGACACGGAGTGGGCAGGCCATAAGGCTCGGGCAACGCCTCGCATCGCCTGCCGAACTCGCTCGTGCAGTTGCATGAGTTCGGGAAGAAGGTCACCCGTAGAACCAGGCATCTCCTCTGCAGGACGACCTGTGAGCATACCTACAGACATTACTCTGTTAGTTGACTTCCTCGCCGAACTTTTTTTTCAAAGTTTGTTCAAGCACTTACTAAAAATGCCGCGTCGAAGCCGCTGATTCTCCTTCGAGGAGTCCAAAAGCCGACCACGAACATCTTTAAGTTCAACATCCAGCTTGGTGTTGGCATCCTGAAGATCATTCCTCTCTCGCCTCACCCTCGTCAACATACTCTCACCGGCCTTTAGCTGGCGTAAGAGTTGTTGCTTCTCCGGATCGAGTCCGACGCCATCTGCAATCTGATCTATCAGATTTACACCCACACTGCACAATACTAATCTTTCGAAGTGTATTTTACCTGAGGGGGTCCCTTTGGGTTCTCCTGCTGCGGCTAGTGCGGCCTCTAGTTGGGCCTTGCACTTTTCCAGCTCCTGGGATAGTACAGTATTCTTCTTTGTAAGAACCTGCATATTAAATGATCCTTAAATCAGTTGCTCTAATTGTTTCAAGTCTCGGGGGCTACTGGCATATATATATATATATATATATATATATATATAATTAACCAAAATTTTCTTACCCGTATGTCTTTCACATACTGCTCCGTGGCTCTGGCTAAACCATTTTGAGCGGCACGGAGGTATGCATCTCCCGAATTAAAGGCATCTAAAGCCTCTTGGGAGAAACAAGCGTCGCATAGAATTGTCCGGCGACGCCTGTGGTTCATGGCACTCTCCACTTCTGAATTTGTGGCGGACAGCCTGTCCACATCCTCTGTCGGAGGAACGTCCGGTGCGCGCCTTGGACTCGTCTCCGCTTCCTGGCCAGACGTTGGAGCCTGACTGGTGGAGGCGCGATTGGCAACCTCTCCGGATGTAGTCCGGCGAGGTCTCTTCGTCCTGAAGATAGCACGGGCGTTAATATGCCCTGATAGAATAACTCCAGGGAAACAGAGGGTGCACTATACCTTTGCGCCGGCATTTCCGTCCAGACTTCATTCCTTTTTGCCCTGCGGGGCTCTGCGGCCCCTCATTGGCTGGTCGCCGTAGGTTCGGCCTCCTGCCTCGGAAATCTCCCCTGCAAAACACGGTTGACGTCAGAAACACCGAAATACACGAGAGTGGAATACCTCTAAAGGGAATGAGACTCCGGTTTCTGTCACCTGGGAGGCTGGGATTAACCCTGGGTAATAAGCCGTGATGGCTACCAAGGTATCGTCCTTGCTTAGCTGATAAAACACCCCGTCGATAAGCTCCACTGATATGTCCGGATCCTCTTCGAAGTCCGGATCGAGGAACCGTTCTGGGTCCTCGGGCTGTGGAGGGCGGCTGCTTATATTCTTTATCTCCTGTCGCAGTTCCTGCAGTGAAGTCGTTAGACTACATATCTAACCATGGGACTATCAAACAAACAGGCAAGCGCAATTGTTCACTTACCCAACTTGGGGGATCGTACATACTAAATCCGGCCTGCGGGTTGACGCGGAGGAACTCCTCCTTTTCTCCCTTGTACAGAGAGGATAAGATCTTTTCTAGAGCAGCCGCTGAGTCCGGCCCTTTACGACCGTAACGGGTGGCATCATCCTCCCCGTTGAATTCCCACATTGGGTGGCCTCTATATTGAAGCGGCTCCACCCCTCGCATAATGCATGCGGCCATGACTCCAATCATGGTTAGTCCGGAATGAGCCAACAATCTTATCCGGCCCATCAAGTAAAGGACGTCTCTGTCGCTTTCTCTCTAAGAGCTCCGCGCACGCCAGCTCAAGCGTTTCTTCAATGGAGCACTGTTGAACTCAGGGAGACCGACCCGGATAGGGTCTGGTAGCGGGACGTCATCTATATAAAACCATTCCGAGGTCCAGTCCTCGGATGCTTCCTTTGGGGTTCCGGATAGGTATCCGGTCCCAGCGATGCGCCATATTTCGGCTCTGCTCACTTGGTATATGGACCCATTTTGAGAATGGGGCACCAGGTAGAATAACCTCTTCCATAGCGCGAAATGAGCTTCAACGCCTAAAAATAGCTCACAAAGGGCGACGAAACCCGCAATATGCAGTACGGAGGCGGGCGTGAGATTGTGCAGCTGGAGGCCGTAGAACTCCAGAAGCCCGCGGAGGAATGGATGAATTGGAAATCCCAGTCCCCTTATTAGATAGGGGACGAGGCACACCCGCTCTCCTTTAGAGGGATTGGGGGTGCTCTCTGCTTGCTCTCCACCGTTATAGGTGGCGAGTCCGGCTCGGACCGGGGCCATATAGGCCTGAGGGAGAAATCCCTTGGCCTGAAGCGACACTAGCTTGCTGTGCGGGATGGAGGACCTCTCCTAGTCTCCAGGTTTAGGGCTGGAAGGGCGAGAGGAGGAGCTGGGACGGCTGGCCATGTTGAAATGGACCTTTGCTGGAAGCGCTCTGATGATAACTCCCGGAAAGGAGAGGATGTGGTTTGGGCCTAAATCCCCATCCCGTTAAATAGGCGGCTCGTTTATACGGCTAGGGGTGTGGGTGTAAAAAACGCCCTGGCTTTTCGCATTCGTTTGACACGTGGAAGACAGCCATTATTGGGCGTGGAAGCCGAGGAGCACTACATTACAAAAATCGGACATTATCCCTACAGGTACACAAGATTTGGAGAAGAACCCGCCTTGCAATGCCGAACAATCTGCGCGCCGGACTCGTCGTCATTGAAGCCTGGTTCGGGGGCTACTGAGGGAGTCCTGGATTAGGGGGTGTTCGGATAGCCGGACTATACCTTCAGCCGGACTCCTGGACTATGAAGATACAAGATTGAAGACTTCGTCACGTGTCCGGATGGGACTTTCCTTGGCGTGGAAGGCAAGCTTGGCGTTGCGGATATTCAAGATCTCCTACCATTTTAACCGACTCTATGTAACCCTAACCCTATCCGGTGTCTATATAAACTGGAGGGTTTTAGTCCGTAGGACAACATCATCAACTGCATAGACAACAATCATACCATAGGCAAGCTTCTAGGGTTTAGCCTCCTCGATCTCGTGGTAGTTCCACTCTTGTACTACCCATATCATCAATATTAATCAAGCAGGACGTAGGGTTTTACCTCCATCAAGAGGGCCCGAACCTGGGTAAAACATCGTGTTCCCTGCCTCCTGTTACCATCCGGCCTAGACGCACAGTTCGGGACCCCCTACCCGAGATCTGCCGGTTTTGACACTGACATTTACCTACAAGGTCCGGTAGTAACTTGATCTAAAGTTACATGATCATCATCATTAGCTTCCTCACTAATTGGTGTAGTAGTCACATGAACAGATTTCTGTGATGAACTACTTTCCAATAAGGGAGCAGGTACAGTTACCTCATCAAGTTCTACTTTTCTCCCACTCACTTATTTCGAGAGAAACTCCTTCTCTAGAAAGGATCCATTCTCAGCAATGAATATCTTGCCTTCGGATCTGTGATAGGAGGTGTACCTAACATTTTTCTTTTGGGTATCCTATGAAGATGCACTTCTCCGATTTGGGTTTGAGCTTATCAGGTTGAAACTTTTTCACATAAGCATTGCAACCTCAAACTTTAAGAAACGACAGCTTAGGTTTCTTGCCAAACCATAGTTCATACGGTGTCATCTCAATGGATTTAGATGGTGCCCTATTTAACATGAATGTAACTGTCTCTAATGCATAACCCAAAAACAATAGTGGTAAATCGGTAAGAGACATCATAGATCGCACCATATCTAGTAAAGTACGGTTACGACGTTCGGACACACCATTACACTGTAGTGTTCCAGGTAGCGTGAGTAGTGAAACTATTTCACATTGTTTTAACTGAAGGCCAAACTCGTAACTCAAATATTTTACTTCTGCGATCATATCGTAGAAACTTTTATTTTTGTTACGATGATTCTCCACTTCACTCTGAAATTCTTTGAACTTTTCAATTGTTTCAGACTTATGTTTCATCAAGTAGATATACCCATATCTGCTCAAATCATCTGTGAAGGTCAGAAAATAACGATTCCCGCCGTGAACCTCAACACTCATCGGACTGCATACATCAGTATATATTATTTCCAATATGTCAGTTGCTCGCTCCATTGTTCCGGAGAACGGAGTCTTAGTCATCTTGCCCATGAGGCATGGTTCGCAAGCATCAAAATGATTCATAATCAAGTGATTCCAAAAGCCCATCAGCATGGATTTTCTTCATGAACTTTACACCAATATGACCTAAACGGCAGTGCCACAAATAAGTTGCACTATCATTATTAACTTTGCATCTTTTGGATTCAATATTATGAGAATGTGTATCACCACAATCGAGATCCAACAAACCATTTTCATTGGGTGTATGACCATAGAAGGTTTTATTCATGTAAACAGAACAACAATTTATTCTCTTACTTAAATGAATAACCGTATTGCAATAAACATGATCAAATCATATTCATGCTCAACGCAAACATCAAATAACACTTATTTAGGTTCAACACTTATCCCGAAAGTATAGGGAGTGTGCGATGATGATCATATCAATCTTGGAACCACTTCCAATACACATCGTCACTTCACCCTTAACTAGTCTATGTTCATTCTGCAACTCCCATTTTGAGTTACTACTCTTAGCAACTGAACCAGTATCAAATACCGAGGGGTTGCTACGAACACTAGTAAAATACACATCAATAATCTGTATATCAAATATACCTTTGTTCACTTTGCCATCCTTCTTATCCTCCAAATACTTGGGGCAGTTCCGCTTCCAGTGACCAGTCCCTTTGCAGTAGAAGCACTTAGTCTCAGGCTTAGGACCAGACTTCGGCTTCTTCACTTGAGCAGCAACTTGCTTGCCATTCTTCTTGAAGTTCCCTTTCTTTCCCTTTGCCCTTTTCTTGAAACTAGTGGTCTTGTTAATCATCAACACTTGATGCTCTTTATTGATTTCTACCTTCATCAATTTCATCATCATGAAAAGCTCGGGAATCGTTTTCATCATCCCTTGCATACTAACTTGGTGATGGTGACTAGAGAATTCTGTCAATCACTATTTTATCTGGAAGATTAACTCCCACTTGATTCAAGCGATTGTAGTACCCAGACAATCTGAACACATGCTCACTGCTTGAGCTATTCTCCTCCATCTTTTAGCTATAGAACTTGTTGGAGACTTCATATCTCTCAACTCGGGTATTTGCTTGAAATATTAACTTCAACTCCTAGAACATGCATATGATCCATGACGTTCAAAACGTCTTTGAAGTCCCGATTCTAAGCCGTTTAAGCATGGTGCACTAAACTATCAAGTAGTCATCATATTGAGCTAGCCAAACGTTCATAACGTCGGCATCTGCTCCTGCAATAGGTCTGTCACCTAGTGGTGCATTAAGGACATAATTCTTTTGTGCAGCAATGTGGATAATCCTCAGATCACGGATCCAATCCGCATCATTGCTACTAACATCTTTCAACTTAATTTTCTCTAGGAACATATCAAAAATAAAACAGGGGAGCTAAACGCGAGCTATTGATCTACAACATAGATATGCTAATACAATCAGGACTAAGTTCATGATAAATTAAAGTTCAATTAACCATATTACTTAAGAACTCCCACTTAGAAAGACATCCCTCTAATCTTCTAAGTGATCACATGATCCAAATCAACTAAACCATAACCGATCATCACGTGAAATGGAGTAGCTTTCAATGGTGAACATCAATATGTTGATCACATCTACTATATGATTCACACTCGACCTTTCGGTCTCAGTGTCCCGAGGCCATATCTGCATATGCTAGGCTCATCAAGTTTAACCTGAGTATTCTGCGTGTGCAAAAACTGGCTTGCACCCGTTGTAGATGGACGTAGAGCTTATCACACCCGATCATCACGTGGTGTCTGGGCACGACGAACTTTGGCAACGGTGCATACTCAGGGAGAACACTTTTTTCTTGAAATTTAGTGAGAGATCATCTTATAATGCTACTGTCAATCAAAGCAAGATAAGATGCATAAAAGATAAACATCACATGCAATCAATATAAGTGATATGATATGGCCATCATCATCTTGTGCTTGTGATCTCCATCTCCGAAGCACCTTCATGATCACCATCGTCACCGGCGCGACACCTTGATCTCCATCGTAGCATCGTTGTCGTCTCACCAATCGTATGCTTCCATGGCTATCACTACCGCTTAGTGATAAAGTAAAGCATTACAGGGCGATTGCATTGCATACAATAAAGCAACAACCATATGGCGCCTTCCAGTTGCCAATAACTCGGTTACAAAACATGATCATCTGATACAATAAAATTTAGCATCATGTCTTGACCATATCACATCACAACATGCCCTGCAAAAACAAGTTAGACGTCCTCTACTTTGTTGTTGCAAGTTTTACATGGCTGCTATGGGCTTAGCAAGAACCGTTCTTACCTACGCATCAAAACCACAACGATAGTTTGTCAAGTTGGTGCTATTTTAGCCTTCGCATGGACCGGGCGTAGCCACACTCAATTCAACTAAAGTTGGAGAAACTAACACCCGCCAGCCACCTATGTGCAAAGCACGTCGGTAGAACCAGTCTCGCGTAAGCGTACGCATAATGTCGGTCCGGGCCGCTTCATCCAACAATACCGCTGAACCAAAGTATGACATGCTGGTAAGCAGTATGACTTATATCGCTCACAACTCACTTGTGTTCTACTCGTGCATATAACATCAATGCATAAAACCTGGCTCGGATGCCACTGTTGGGGAACATAGTAATTTCAAAAAAATTCGTACGCACACGCAAGATCATGGTGATGCATAGCAACGAGAGGGGAGAGTGTTGTCTACGTACCCTCGTAGACCGGAAGCGGAAGCATTATAAAAACGCGGTTGATGTAGTCGTACGTCTTCACGGCCCGACCGATCAAGCACCGAAACTACGGCACCTCCGAGTTCTAGCACACGTTCAGCTCGATGACGATCCCCGGACTCTGATCCAGCAGAATGTCGGGAAAGAGTTCCGTCAGCACGACGGCGTGGTGACGATCTTGATGTTCTACCGTCGCAGGGCTTCGCCTAAGCACCGCTACAATATTATCGAGGATTATGGTGGAGGGGGGCACCGCACACGGCTAAGAGATCAATGATCAATTGTTGTGTCTATGGGGTGCCCCCCTGCCCCCGTATATAAAGGAGCAATGGAGGGAGGCGGCCGGCCTAGGAGGAGGGCGCGCCAATGGGGGAGTCCTACTCCCACCGGAAGTAGGACTCCTCCTTCCCTTGTTGGAGTAGGAGAGAAGGAAAGAGGGGGAGAGGAACAAGGAAAAGTGGGTTGCACCCCTTGTCCAATTCGGACTAGAGGGGGGCGCGCGCCTCCTTCCTTTTGGCCTCTCTCCTCTATTTCGTATGGCCCAATAAGGCCCATATACTCCCCGGCGAATTCCCGTAACTCTCCGGTACTCCGAAAAATACCCGAATCACTCGGAACCTTTCCGATGTCCGAATATAGTCGTCCAATATATCGATCTTTACATCTCGACCATTTCGAGACTCCTCGCCATGTCCCCGATCTCATCTGGGACTCCGAACTCCTTCGGTACATCAAAACTCATAAACTCATAATATAACTATCATCGAAACCTTAAGCATGCGGACCCTATGGGTTCGAGAACAATGTAGACATGACTGAGACACGTCTCCGGTCAATAACCAATAGCGGAACCTGGATGCTCATTTTGGCTCCTACATATTCTACGAAGATCTTTATTGGTCAGACCGCATAACAACATACGTTGTTCCCTTTGTCATTGGTATGTTACTTGCCCGAGATTCGATCGTCGTTATCTTAATACCTAGTTCAATCTCGTTACCGGCAAGTCTCTTTACTCGTTCCGTAATACATCATCCCGCAACTAACTCATTAGTTGCAATGCTTGCAAGGCTTAAGTGATGTGCATTACCGAGAGGGCCCAGAGATACCTCTCCGACAATTGGAGTGACAAATCCTAATCTCGAAATATGCCAACGCAACAAGTACCTTCGAAGACACCTGTAGAGCACTTTTATAATCACCCATTTACGTTGTGACGTTTGGTAGCACACAAAGTGTTCCTCGGGTAAACGGGAGTTGCATAATCTCATAGTCATAGGAACATTTATAAGTCATGAAGAAAGCAATAGCAACATATTAAACGATCGTGTGCTGAGCTAATGGAATGGGTCATGTCAATCACATCATTCTCCTAATGATGTGATCCCGTTAATCAAATGACAACCCATGTCAATGGCTAGGAAACTTAACCATCTTTGATCAACGAGCTAGTCAAGTAGAGGCATACTAGCGACACTCTGTTTGTCTATGTATTCACACATGTATTATGTTTCCGGTTAATACAATTCTAGCATGAATAATAAACATTTATCATGATATAAGGAAATAAATAATAACTTTATTATTGCCTCTAGGGCATATTTCCTTCAGTTACTCTGTTCTTATGAACTTAATACTCTAGATGCATGCTGGATAACGGTCGATGTGTGGAGTAATAGTAGTAGATGCAGACAGGAGTCGGTCTACCTGTCTCGGACGTGATGCCTATATACATGATCATACCTAGATATTCTCATAACGATGCTCAATTTTGTCAATTGCTCGACAGTAATATGTTCACCCACCGTTAAATACCTATGCTCTTGAGAGAAGCCACTAGTGAAACCTATGGCCCCCGGGTCTATCTTCATCATATTAATCTTCCAGTACTTAGTTATTTTCATTGCTTTTTATTTTACTTTGCATCTTTATCATAAAATACCAAAAATATTATCTTATTAGATCTCACTCTCGTAAGTGACCGTGTAGGGATTAACAACCCCTTATCGCATTGGTTGCAAGGATTTATTTGTTTTGTGCAGGTGCGAGGGACTCGCGCGTAGCCTCCTGGAAGTGCTTGTTATCGACTAGAGGGGGGTGAATAGGCGATATTTATGAAAGTCTTCAAAACATGGAAGTTTCGAAGACAAACGATAGAAACAAACCTATTACCATGCAGCGGAAGGTAGACTACACTAAGCAAGCCATAGTCAAGTATTCAATGAGATGAAAGCACAAAGACTAATAGGAGCTAGGCAGTATAGATCAGGATGGAAGATAGTATGAAGCCAATCAGAACAGCAGTCACACAATGAAGACAAATAGATAATGCAGACAGACAATGACTTCACAAGGACCAATCTGAAAGTAAAGAGATGGGAAGGATGGAACCAGTGGCTCGTTGAAGACAATGATTTGTTGGACCAGTTCTAGTTGCTGTGACAACTGTATGTCTGGTTAGGGAGGCTGAGATTCAACTCAGAAGACAACGTCTTCACCTTATTACCCTTAAGCTAAGGGCACCCAGTCCTCGCCCAATCACTCTGGTAAGTCTTCAAGGTAGACTTCCAAACCTTCACAGACTTCGTTCACCGGCGATCCACAATGACTCTTGGATGCTCAAAACGCGACGCCTAACCGTTTGGAGGATTCACAGTCCTCAAGTGTAATAAGTATTCAGATCACACAGACAAGAAGGCTTCAGTGATGCCTAACACTCTTTGGCTCTGGGTGTTTAGGGCTTTGTCCTCGCAAGGAATTCTCTCTCAAAGGCTTCGAGGTGGGTTGCTCTCAAATGACAAAAGTCGTACACTAACTCTGAGCAGCCAACCGTTTATGGTTGTAGGGGTTGGGCTATTTATAGCCACTAGGCAACCTGACCTGATTTTTCTGAAATGACCTTGGGTCACTAAGGAACTGACACGTGTTCCAACGGTCAGATTTCAAACACACACGGCAACTTTACTTGGGCTACAAGCAAAGCGGACTTATCCAGCTCTGGATAAGATTTCTCTCATTGTCTTCGCTCGAAGACATAGGATTTTGGTTAAGCATCACTTCAGTCATTCTGACTGGTTCACTTGGACCCCACTTAACAGTACGGTGGTTCCTATGACTCAACAAAGAAGAAAAAGAACGACGAAACAACTAAGTCTTCGCGCTCCATAGTCTTCACGCGATGTCTTCTCTTGTCATAGTCTTCAATGTGAATGTCTTCAAATACCACCTTTGGCTTCAATGTCTTCATACATTTTTAGGGGTCATCTCTGGTAGGAAAACCGAATCAATGAGGGACTTCTACCTGTGTTATCCTACAATTCTCACAAACACATTAGTCCCTCAACCAGGTTTGTCGTCAATGCTCCAAAACCAGCTAGGGGTGGCACTAGGTGCACTTACAATCTCCCCCTTTTTGGTGATTGATGACAAACTGGTTGAAGTTTTCAACGGGGAAAAATATGTGAAATTGTAAAGGATAGGGTATTGTCTTCATAAGTGGCAAAGGCTCCCCCTGAAGATGTGCATATAAGTAATTTTCTTCTGGAATGCAAATGCACATGGCAGGTTGTACTTGTGGAGATCCTCTTCAACTTATGATGACAATTCATCATGCATGATTTGATGTAACAAAGTTAATGACATGCATAATGAAAAATGGACGTTTGCAAAATGACCTAAGTGCGGAAGTTATCATCACACATGCGGAATTTATCATCGCATCACAGAATAGCAAATAAGTGGCAGACGACCATCGAGTTTAAGTGTTAAAACTCAAAGAACCAAATGTATCGAAAAGCGAGAGTTGTAAGCACTTGGCAAACGTAGCAAAGAGTAAAGCAATCACCCATAGGGACCCACTTGAAGACTATCAACTCATATGCTTCTCCCCCTTTTGTAAGTAAGGACCAAAAAGGTTTGAAGACATAGAGCGCCTACTCGTTCCCATGAGGTGCAGGCGAGGCAGTAGGGTCATCATTGAGGTTCGGTGGTGTAGAAGAACTTGGTGCAGTGTCGACATGCGCTGAAGTTGGAGGAGGTGAAGTAGCGTCATCTTGGTCATCGATGACTCTGGCATTCACTGTCGCAGCTGAGGACGAATAGTCAGAGTCTTCAAGTGAGGGAGTCCGACGCAAGTGAGCATTCCTTGGAGGAGTTGAGTCAAACTTGAATCTTTCGGTGAAGCCATCGTCCTACAGATCAGCTTCAACACTAAGCAATGTCAAACTCTTCCAAGACCTCCGACAGGTTTCATGAGTAACAAAGGCATTCTTGGTGGCAAGATTGCGAATGCAATTGACATCCACCAAGAGGCTTTTCATCTGATGCTTAAGCCAGTTGTGATGCTTGTCCTATTTCTGGTATAGCGCGAGGAGAAGCTCTCGGTCATTGAGAACACGAGATCGCCTCCGAGGCCTTTGGGCAATGGTGCTTCTAGTGGCGTCAGTTTGAGCGCGAGGGATACGAGTATTGCCAGCCAAGGGATAAACACACAAGACTGCCTGAACTCCTTCAATGGGCTGGGTGAAGCTTTGGTGATCAGCATTGTGAAGATAAATGGGATCCTTAGCAGGCTTTGGGTAAATAGCTTCAACAGACAGATCAACCTCTGGCAAGAATACAAGATGATTGCACGCAGACGGCTGATAGTTGATGGCAGAGTGAAGCTTGATAAGGCGCATTACCCATGGAGCATAGAACTTCAGACCAAAAATGTCGGAGCCAGATGAAGCCAACTGTCGGATGAAGAAGTCTTGAGCATTGAAGCTGATGCCATTGAAGATATAGAAAACCAAGGTCTTCATTGCTCCTTCAAGTTTCGCTGCAGAGGAATGTCCTTTGACAGGCCATAGAGTTTTTTTGATGATATGATAAATGGTGCGAGGCAAATACTCTAGGTCTTCAACAAAGAATTCGGATGGATAGTCAGTGTCGTGAGGCAAAGGCTTCATCATGCTCAACATTTGGCTCATGTTGGGTTCTGGCTTCTGAAAAATGCTCTCCAAAGCATTCTGGTGTTGTTGACAACCTGGTTCATAGTATTCACCAGGAGTGGGTAGGCCTGTGAGCTCAATGATATCAAGAGCTTTGGCTTCATGATGGACATTGCCTGTCATCCACTCAAGGATCCAAGTCTTAGGATCCCTGTTGTAGCCTCGAATGTGAAGAGTTGCATAGAACTGTAGCAGAAGCTCTTCATTCCAGTGTTCCTTATCTGTGACAAACTGCAGGAGTCCAGCGTCTCTGAAGCAATCCAACACTTCTTCTAGACAGGGCAGGCCAGCTATAGCTTCAGTATCAAGACGCATATGGGGAAATATGTGCCCTTTATTGCATAAGACGCAGGAATAGTAGTTGCGCTGCTGATAGCTCCAGAACCGATCCGAGGAAATACGGGGTTTGGTGTAAGGGTTCTTGGTGCTGTTGAAGACGGTGTTATGTGCCACGAAGCCATTCACATTGAAGACCCCAGGAGAGGTTGCAGTGCCTGGGAATCTTGGAAGTCTTGGCTTGGGCATCTAGACATGAGGTCTGTGCTTGACATGATAGTCAAATTGTGGACCCACAGCAGGTGGAGGAACCAGAATGGGCCATCGGACCATAATAGGTTGACCATGATCAAATGCCAGCTCAATTGTATGAGGTCTTGGAGGGGGTACAGAAGCATTTGCATTGGCGTTGGCATGGGCTTCAGGGTCCACATTGGCTTCAGGAGCTTTAGTATTGGCTTCGGGCGTTGCAGTGGCTTCAGGTGCATGCACTTCTGGCACCGCATGAGCTTCAGGTGCCACATTAGCTTTAGCCATGACAACGTCATTGGCTTCAGTGTTGATGTTGGTGGCTACCTCAGGATTGTTAACCTCCACTTCAGGAGCTGAAGGGTTGGACACGTTCTCCTCGAGAACAACATCTTGGTGGGACGGGGGTGTTGCAACTCTTTCTACTTCAACTCTTGGTTCTTCTCCTTCATCGGCTGATGTAGCCGGAATATCTTCAGCCGTTTTCGCCACAGACTCAGAAACGTGCACGGTGGAAGGGACTTGGGGCCTTGGTCCTTTGCGAAGCCTGTGTAATGCTGGCGACGCTTGTGGAGATGGAGTTGGCTGGGCCTCAAAGTCATCATCTTCTTGTGGTTGGGGAGCACTTGGGGTGTCTTGGTGTTGTGGGTGATCAGCCCATGATGCATCCTGAGCAGTTGGTGTTAGAGGACGACTGAGGGAGTCCTGGATTAGGGGGTGTCCGTATGGCCGGACTATACCTTCAGCCGGACTCCTGGACTATGAAGATACAAGATTGAAGACTTCGTCCCATGTCCGGAAGGGACTTTCCTTGGCGTGGAAGGCAAGCTTGGCGATACGGATATGTAGATCTCCTACCATTGTAAACGACTTTGTGTAACCCTAACCCTCTCTGCTGTCTATATAAACCGGAGGGTTTTAGTCTGTAGGACAACATACAGAACAACAATCATACCATAGGCTAGCTTCTAGGGTTTAGCCTCTCCGATCTCGTGGTAGATCTACTCTTGTACTACCCATATCATCAATATTAATCAAGCAGGACGTAGGGTTTTACCTCCATCAAGAGGGCCCGAACCTGGGCAAAACTTCGTGTCCCTTGCCTCCTGTTACCATCCGGCCTAGACGCACAGTTCGGGACCCCCTACCCGAGATCTGCCGGTTTTGACACCGACATTGGTGCTTTCATTGAGAGTTCCTCTGTGTCGTCGCCGTTAGGCTTGATGGCTCCTACGACCATCAATAGCGATGCAGTCCAGGGTGAGACCTTCCTCCCCGGACAGATCTTCGTCTTCGGCGGCTTCGCACTGCGGGCCAATTCACTTGGCCATCTGGAGCAGATCAAAAGCTATGCCCCTAGCCGTCAGGTCAGATTTGGAATTTTAAACTACACGGCTGACATCCGCGGGGACTTGATCTTCGACGGGTTCGAGCCACTGCCGAGCGCGCCGCACTGTCACGACGAGCATGATCTAGCTCTGCCGCCGAACAGTGCCCTGGAGGCCGCACCCACATCGGCTTCGACCCTTAATTCAGAGCCAACTGCGTCGATCGAGGATGGGTGGTTGGACGCCGCCTCGGGGGCTGCGATCCCAACGGCGATCGAGCCGAACACCAACCCCGCACTCCACGATACTCGTGACTCCAAGGAGCTGGACTCCTCTCCAGACTCCGAACCCTCCGCGCCCTGCCGATCGAATCCGATTGGGCGCCGATCATGGAGTTTACTACCGCGGATATCTTTCATCACTTGCCTTTCGGCGATATTCTGAAGACACTAAAGTCTCTCTCTTTATCAGGAGAGCCCTGGCCGGACTACGGTCAGCAAGGTTGGGATACGGACGATGAAGAAATTCAAAGCCCACCAACCACCCACTTTGTAGCCACTGTCGACGATTTAACCGACATGCTCGACTTCGACTCCGAAGACATCGACGGTACAGATGCCAATGAAGGAGACGATGAAGAACCAGCACCTATTGGGCCCTAGAAAGCCACCTCGTCATATGACGTATACATGGTGGACGCACCAAAAGATGACGATGAGGAGCGGAAGGACGCACCGAAGGTTTGTTCCCTCGAGAAGCAGTCAAAGCGGCGACGCAAGCGCCGCCCCAAATCCCGCCTCGACAGAAATAACGATCACACAGACCCTGGGGTCTGGATTGAGGACTACATCCTCCATATCCATATGGCTCGAGGAGATGATCTCCAAGCCATCAAGTACTTACCCCTCAAGCTTAAAGGGCCAGCTCGTCACTGGCTTAAAGGCCTCCCCGAAAGCTCCATTGGAAGTTGGGAAGAGCTCGAAGACGCCTTTCGGGCAAATTTTCAAGGGACTTATGTCCGACCTCCGGATGCGGACGATTTGAGTCATATAACTCAACAGCCCGGAGAGTCAGCCCGAAAGCTTTGGAACAGGTTTCTTACTAAAAAACCAGATTGTCGACTATCGGGATGCTGAAGCCTTGGCAGCTTTTAAGCATAGCGTCCGTGACGAATGGCTCGCCAGACACCTTGGCCAAAATAAGCCGAGAACGATGGCCGCATTAACAAGCCTCATGACCTGCTTTTGCGCGGGTGAGGACAGCTAGCTAGCCAGATGCAGCACCAGCGTCCCCAGTACATCTGAAGTTAGATATGGAAACGGGAAATCACGGCGCAACAGCAATAACAAACGCCGGAATAAAGAAGACAGCACGAAGGGCATGGCAGTAAACGCCGGATTCCAAAGCTCTCGGCCAGGTCAAAAGCCGCCCTCTAAAGGCACCGGGGATGAACTGTCCAGCCTCAACAAAATTCTGGACCAAGTATGTCAGATCCATAGTACCCCTGGTAAACCTGCTAATCATACCCACAGAGAATGTTGGGTCTTCAAGCAGTCCGGCAAGCTCAACGCCGTACATAAGGGGGAGGATACACCAAGTGAAGACGAGGACGAGCCTCCCAAGCAAGACACTGGGGAACAAAAGAAATTTCCACTAGAAGTCAAAACAGTAAACATGTTACACGTGATCAAGGGAAAAAACAACGCGGCACTCCCAGGAAAATATACCCAAGTGCATGTCATCGCGAAGTCCTGCCACTGGTCGTCTCAACCGATCACTTTCGACCATCGCGATTACTCAGCAAGTATCTGACGCGCAGGATGGGCTGCCCTGGTATTAGACCCAGTAATTGGCGGATATCACTTCAGACGAGTCTTGATGGACGGTGGCAGCAATCTAAACCTAATATATCAGGATACAATCCGCGGGATGGGGTTACACCCAACAAAAATTCGCCATAGCAATACTACTTTTAAAGGAGTAATGCCAAGCCCAGGGGCTCGTTGTACGGGCTCCCTCCTACTACAAGTTATATTTGGCTCCCCCGATAACTTCCGTCGCGAGCATTTAACCTTCCACATTGCTCCGTTCCAAAGTGGCTATCAAGCACTGCTCAGACGCGAAGCTTTCGCTCGCTTTAATGCAATACCACACTACGCATCCCTCACACTCAAGATGCCCAGTCCACGTGGCATCATTTCAGTGAACGGAAATATCAAGCGATCTCTACGCGCCGAAGAGAGTGCGGCTGCCTTGGCAGCCGCACACTAAAGGCGCCCGGACCAGCGAAAGCATCCAATAGGTCGTCAAGACCTCAGACACAACTAATCAAGTCTGGCGCCACTATTTATACCGAATAAATTGTCACACCCCTATTTGTCAATACAAGGGGCTCAACGCGCGCAGACAACTGGCAATTTCTTCTCATCTTGAATTATACATGGTTTCTTTAAAAACTATCTTTTTGCACGACAACTTTTTCACCTAAATTCCTCTCTTTTACAGACGATCATCGTGCTACACCCATCCAGGATACGGCACAACGGAGACACAGGCGCAGACGTGCAGCAAGGACCCGCTCCAAGGATTCTTTTTAGATTAATACCATGCGTAAACCTTTTTTACTGTCTCTTGTTGATACATATCCACCGTTGAGAAGGATGCTGACGTCTTGGCGTGTGGCCACGCCAGAACAATGCACGTACCTGGACACAAGGGGCTTCTTACAAAGGCCATTATTTAGGCCCGGTTTATATCACAAAGACTGAATACCTTAGGGAGTGTTCGGCGTCACGAGTTTGGCCTATATGCATCAGCTCTGAATCATTGTCTTTGGTCAAATGTTGGGTTTGCCCGGCTCCTGTGTTTTGGTGCCTTACGTTCCGCTTTACCGGCTAAGGTAGCACCAGGAGAACTACTGCGATTGTGCCCTGGTTCATCCGGACGAGCACCTCAGTAGAGAAAGCCGAAAACTGACTGTCATGATATAGCGTGAGACTGGTCAACCACTCGATGACCTGTTGGAATGTTAGAATTCCTCCGCCTTAACGAAGGGCCGTTTTCCAGCCAGGCATGTACGCACCCCGGGATCGGGAGAGTGCGGAGCCACCAGGGGCTATCTAGTAGCCCCACTGTCAAACTCCTATGGCTAAGTGAAAGTGCTAAAGCATTATAGTCCGGTTGCCTCGCTTGCTCCGCTATCACCTCCTTAATAGGACCAAGACGTTGGGTTAAGTGTGAACGCGTGTTTTTTGCGAGCACCTCCGCATTATATGCGTGGGGGTTGAAGCCGACGGCTGCAATCTTTCAGGTTATACGCATGTATACATAAACGGCCGCCCAGGAGGCATCATATTACTTTCAGGCAAAAGTATAAAAATAGCCTTATAAAAATTTATAAAAGCATTTCGCTTACAATGAGATTACATATCACTCAAACATAATATTTTTTGAGCACTGGGTCTCTATCAAACGAGCACCCTCAACAACTTCTTCAAAGTAGTGCTCAGCAGCCATTCGACCTATGGCCGAATCCCGCGCTGCAACAGTGGTAGCATCCATCTCCGCCCAGTATGCTTTAACATGGGCAAATGCCATCTGTGAGCCCTCTATGCACGCCGACCTCTTCATTGCATTAATGCGCGGCACCACATAAAGGAACTGCTGCACCAAGCTGAAATAGCTGTTCGGTTTTGGCCTTTCCAGCCATAACTGATCCACAACAGACCTCATGGCGAGTCCGGACAACCTATTCAGTTCGGCCCATTCAGCTAATTGGTCAGTCAATGAAAGCGAACGCTCGGGAGAATGGAATTGTGTCCAAAACAGCTGGTCCACTTCACGGTCCGTCTGACCCTGGAAGTACTTGGCCGCATCGACAGCGATCGCCGCCAAATCCATATACACATCCTCCGAACTCCACAGCCGATCCAGAGAGGCATACCGTGGATCTCCAAACTTCCTCCGCAACATAAAGGATTTCCCAGCTACAATATCCCCGGCTTCCTGCAGCTCCTCCTTCTTCGCCCTCATAGCAGAGCGGATGTCTTTTCTCATTGCAGCAGCCTTCTCAAGGTCCGATGCCTTCGCTAGGTTTTCCTTTTCAAGAACCCGGCAACGGTCGGTGGCGGCTTTTAATTCTATGGCCATCTTGGCCATCTTGGCCATCTTATCTCGGCTCTTGCCATGCGCGGCCTTCTCGGCTTTCAACTCTTCGGCCGCCTTCAAAGCAGCCGCATTACCAAACCTCGCTTGTTCCTTGGCTCGGGCAAGTTCTGCCCGCAAGGCTTCAACAGTGGCAGCTCCATCTGTAGTCACAACATATTAAAGATGCCGGCATCATGCTGCTCTTACTATGTGGCGTTTACCAGATAATGACACTTACCCTGTGCCTCGTCAAGCCTTTTGTTAACAAGCTCGATGTCGGTGTCTGCCGCATCCAACTTCCGTTTTAAATGGGCAAACTCGCTAGTCCGGCTAGCCACTAGAGCTTCCATCACCTGCACATAGAGGCAGTATGGTTATTACCTGGGAATATGATCCTCTGTTCGTCGTCGTTTCCGACGACAACCAGCGTCTCAGGGGCTACTATCTACATAGGGCACACCTAGCATGTGCAGGACTATCATACATTATTTTACGTACCTCAAAGCCTGACAGTAGACTCAAAAAAGCTTCATGCAATCCACTTTCGGTGGACGAGATTCTCTCCATCACCGTATTCATCAGCACACAGTGTTCATCTGAGATGGCCGCTCGCCCCACCAACTCTCTCAGAACATCCAATCACACACCAGATGGTGCCGGACTCTTTTGTCCGCTCTCCTCGGGAGCCGGACACTGGGAGCTTCGGGGGTCAATGGGATTATCTTCTAGCCTCACCGGACTCGGAGAGGCCCTCCGCGACGACACTTCGGGGTCGCCCGCTTCCGGAGCAGAGGAGTCCGGAGGAGGCGTTTCGCTCTCCATCATCTCTGGAAGAAGATCCCCCGAAGACGAGCTCATTTGAGAGGGGCTAAGGCCCGAACTGCAAAGATATATGCGGTGGTTATTTTCTCAGAAGAAAAAGATGGCATACCTGTACTATTAAAGTATTTCGGGTCACTTACAACTCGCTGGAGAATTGATCCCCCCGCGGACTTTGTGCGGCAAAAGCACCCCCCAAGGTAGGACCCTCTGTGGGAGACTTCTTCTCCCGTTTGGAAGCTTCGGCTTCCGAATCCCCAGGCGCAGTCCTTTTCCTCCTCTGGTCGTCTTCCTTCATGGAGACGCTCGCTCCCTCAGTTAGAATGGGCAGTGTTGGGGGCCCGCGTCCGCCCGTATTATCCTCCCCAGTATCTTCCTTCAAGGGCTCCGGGCAAGGTGCGACCTGGAGCATCTTTTCCAATACCGGATTGTCCAAACCCTCAGGGAGGGGGGCCGAACACCAAATCAACTTCGCCTTTGTTAGCCAGTCCTGGTCAAAAAGCGAACTCTCAGAAATAACTTCGTAACAAATGAGAGATAGTATGTACGGACGGAAGATTCCTTACCTGTTCGGCGGCGCGGTTACTGCTCAGGCCCACGTCCTCGGTGATTTCCGAACACTCTACCCGAGGTCCGAAGAATGACTTGTACATCTCCTCGTGCGTCAGGCCGAGGAAATTTTGAATGACACGCGGTCCCTCGGGATTGAACTCCCACAAGCGAAGGGGCCGGCGTTTGCAAGGCTGGACTTGACGAACCAGCATAACTTGTATTACCGCAACCAAACTAAAATCTCCATTGAAGAGATCTCGAATGCGGCTTTGCAGTATAGGCACGTCCTTGGCTGGACCCCATCTCAGACCTCTGCTGATCCATGACATCAGTTGTGGTGGAGGGCCCGAGCGGAAAACAGGGGCGGCTGCCCACTTGGCACGTCTAGGAGCCGTGATGTAGAACCACTCCTGTTGCCACAATTCAGACATCTCTGGAATGGAACCTTTGGGCCATGGAGCTCCCGTCATCTTGCATATTGAGGCACCTCCACATGCTGCATGTTGCCCCTCGATCATCTTCGGCTTTACTTCAAAGGTCTTGAGCCACAGGCTAAAGTGAGGGGTAACCCGGAGGAAGGCCTCACACACGACAATAAATGTCGTGATATGAAGAAAGGAGTCCGGAGCTAGATCATGGAAATCTAGCCCGTAATAAAACATCAAACCCCTGACGAAAGGATCCAGAGCAAGGCCTAGACCTCGGAGGAAGTGGGAGACGAACACGACGTTCTCGTTGGGTTCG
Organism: Triticum monococcum; assembly: GCA_034509565.1. NCBI lineage: Eukaryota > Viridiplantae > Streptophyta > Magnoliopsida > Poales > Poaceae > Triticum > Triticum monococcum. Next base: position 581,312,090 of record CM067847.1, read on the forward strand.
GGGGAGGGGACGGCCTGCCCTCGGGCAGGCAGCCGATGCAAAACCTCGGCGGTCAGATATCTAGCCTCCCTCAACTTTTTGATGTCTTCTTCCGTGACGGAGGAAGGCACCCATCGGCCTTGAAGGCTAGATCCGGACATGATTGAAGGTTCGGAGCACCTGACCTGAACTTTGGGTGTTTGAGCTTGAGGTGGGGGAAGGATTCGATTGAGCACGGGAGGGAAAAAATAAAAGCCTTGTCCCTTTATAAAGAGGGTGAATATCAAGCGTCCTCTCCGTGGCCGTTTGGACTTGCCTATAGTCTAGGAGTCCTGGAAGCGGTTGGGTCACCCACGCCCATATTGATGAGAATCCCGGAATAAGGGGACACAATCTCTGCTTCAATGAGATGTGCCAAGGAAACCGCCTCGCATGACACGCTGAGGTGGGACAATAAAACGATTCGAATAAAGGCTTGGCCGTGGTGCGATGTCACACTACGGAATACGTCAGCAGATTCGATTTGTGTAAATATTATTCTCTCTATGGCAATATGTGGAAACTTATTTTGCAGAGCCGGACACTATCTTTGTGTTCAAAATCTTCTATGAAGTACTTGGAGGAGGAACCCGCCTTGCAATGCCGAAAACAATCTGCGCGCCGGACTCGTCGTCATTGAAGCCTGGTTTAGGGGCTACTGAGGGAGTCTTGGATTAGGGGGTGTCCGGATGGCCGGACTATACCTTCAGCCGGACTCCTAGACTATGAAGATACAAGATTGAAGACTTCGTCCCGTGTCCGGAAGGGACTTTCCTTGGCGTGGAAGGCAAGCTTGGCGAAACGGATATGTAGATCTCCTACCATTGTAACCGACTTTGTGTAACCCTAACCCTCTCCGGTGTCTATATAAACCGGAGGGTTTTAGTCCGTAGGACAACATACAGAACAACAATCATACCATAGGCTAGCTTCTAGGGTTTAGCCTCTCCGATCTCGTGGTAGATCTCCTCTTGTACTACCCATATCATCAATATTAATCAAGCAGGACGTAGGGTTTTACCTCCATCAAGAGGGCCCGAACCTGGGTAAAACTTCGTGTCCCTTGCCTCCTGTTACCATCCGGCCTAGACGCACAGTTCGGGACCCCGTACCCGAGATCCGCCGGTTTTGACACCGACAACGACCAATGCTGTTGAGTTCAATGTGCGTGAGCACATGCGATGATACCAAACTGTGCTCGATCTGAGGAAGGACTTCATCATCTTCAACATTGTCGTGAGGACCAATGTCTTCAGCTGCGGTGGGGTCAACAGCTGGATTGTCTTGAGCTTCAGGAGCCTCTGTGGAAGTAGGCTCATGAACTATCACTTAGCGTTCTTGATGTTCAGACGCAGGACGAGCCACTGAGATTGGCTTGACATCAAGGGGCTCTGTAGGAGCAGCCTGGTCTCTCTTCTTGGTTTTCTGTTTCTTGGTTGGGGGAGCATCATCAGTGGTGGCCTTGGTCTTGTGTTTTCTTGCTTCGGCTTCAGCTGCCCTTGTTTTCATGAGTTCTAAAGCCACTGTGGGGACCTTAGGCTTCGAGCCTGTCATACTGGCTGGGAAGACAATTGGATGTATTTCCTGCCTTGGTGCTTCGGGTTCTGCCACAGCTGGCTTCTTCTTCTTGGCCGCCATTCGGGGGTCGATGCCTGGTCGCCCCAAAGCCTTGCGCTTTTCAGCTTCATTGTATCCCTGAACACATTTAGCAGCAAGATCCTTCATGCTCTCATGAGAACCTTTGGCTTCTTCATGTTTCGTGAGGAATGCTTCCTTGAGCTCATGCATCATGACTTGGAAGTTCTGAATGTCTTCAACATTGAGCTTGGCCATATGCTTCTTGAACTGAGCCTTTTCATAATCTATCTTATGCTTCAGCTCAACAATTTTCTATGCTAGAGCCAGCTCAGCAGCAATGGCTCCATGGAAGGCGAGGCTGAGGCCAATGGGAAGCTGAAGATCATCAAAGCTGACATTTGGGCTGTCAAACCATTCGTCAATGAACTTGTTTAAGATTTCCACATCAAAGAGAGGAAGGTCATTGAAGATTTCTGCCTCTTTCTTGCTCTTGATCAACTGCTCAAGAGCGTCATCGCCAAGATCGTCGTTGCTAGACAGATCAATGGCGTCATTCTCGTTGCGCAGAACAGCAGCAGGGGTCGGTGCTTGGCTTGTGGGTTGCATGGGCATCTTCACTTTGGCGGGCTTGGAGATGCGTGAAAGATCTTCTGACTGCACACTGTCTTCAGGAGGTGCAGTGGCCAAAGGCTTCGCCCGTGAAACCTTTGGTGCAGGGGAAGGCTTCGAAGCTTTAGGTTTCTTTAGCTTCTTTGGCTTCGGTGGTACAGGCGCTTCGTCAGAATCAGCGTCGTCTGCAGGTTCATCCACGGCTGTCCCTTGAACCATAATATGAGAGATGAGACCATCTAGGTTGTAGAAGGGCCCAACAAGATTGGGTTCAGCTTCGCGAGTGCCATCGGCACGAGGAGCAGAGGGACCTAGATTGAAGTCTAATCCCCGCGACTTCTTGTTTTCTTTGGCCGAGTTCTTGGCAAACTGGAAGTTGCGCTTGAACAGATTATCGTCACGGCACCATAGTAATGAAGATGGGTCTGCATCTGCAGGTTGTGGTCCACGGACCATGCAAGGGTAGAAGCCTTGTTCAATGGCTTCAGCTCTGGACCTGACTTGGAGATTTCTGTACAAGATGTCTCCCCACGGCCGCTTGATGGCATTCTTCTCAGCATATTCCTGGGTCACGAACCTGTACTTGAACCATTGTTCTGACCAATATCTTCGAATCCATTGGATTCGGGTTTTCCGCTGATTGTAGTCCTCCTCTGGATCTGTCTTGTACAGCTCATAGAGGTCAGGAGGCAAATCTTTTGAGGTGTTTACATGGTGCTGTCTGCCACCCTTCCTTGTAGATTTCTCTGGTGCCATGAAGTTTAGACTGAAAGGCTTCAAAACTGTCAAAGTCTTCAGTCTACTGGTCAGACAAGAACTGGCTTCAGGAGAATTTATATGATGCTGTAAGAACTCTGCAAATGAATGCAGACTATGAGAACCAAGGGATTCTCCCACGGACATGTACCTGTGACAGCATTAAAGGTGCGAGGGAAGGGGAAGAGGTCATATGCATTCTCAGAAGATTTTGAAGATAAATCAGTTTAAAAGACATTGACCTCATAGTGCAAAGACATTCACTCATAGGTAGATAGTTGGTTCCAAATTTGTACGAATCCACGAATAAGTACAAGTGAGGAATCTAACTACTTTGTGAAGCATAAGTGAACATACTAGGCATGTTATGTCACTAGGCATGTTATGAGATGTAGTATGAGATAGATCCAACTTGTGTGAACAGAAACAACTTGTGGTTGAAAAGGATGAATCTATCGGATCAAAAAGACTATAAAAAGGAGATTTTATTTACCACACAAGGAACTGCTAGACGGAGTGGGAGAGGAGGCCGAGCAGTTTGATCTTCCGTGCCCTGACTTGGTGATGGAGGACACCTACGTCGACGGCGGAGAAGACGATGTCCGCGGCCGGCGTGAGGACGGTGTCGGCGAGGTCGCGGCAGCTAAGCGCTTCGTCGCCGGCGTCATCGAGGGCTAGCGGTGGTGTTAGGGTTTGTGCGAGAGTGAAAGAAGAGATAATGACTGAGGTGAGGCGTGTATTTATAGGGACAGGGATGGCACAGTGTTATTACACAGGTGCCCCTGGCGATTCGCATCTGAAGGACACGTGGCGATCATGCAACACATGAGAGGTTGTTCCATGTTCCCACGCATGCCTGGATTGTCGAGTGGTCGTTCCCACTTCTCCGAGTTTCAGGTGAAAGGATTAAGCATTGAAAGCAGATTAATGTTTGTCTCTGTGTCTTCTACTGACAAGGATGCAGAGAAGACGTTTTGACAGTTTCAACAGAATGCATATGATTTGGATAGATAGACTTAAGATAGAAGCATAGAAGGGTTAGGGTCCGATCACATTCACTTAGTTCAAAAGATTCAACAAGAAGCAAGAAGACATAGCTATAAGTGAATGCTGTAGAGGACAGAAACCAAATCGGTACATTAAAGATAAACAAGACGCCATGTTGTCATTGAAGACAAACGAAATGCGAAGACTTTGCAATGTAATACCAACAGAGAGTATTACAAATAGGAGTTTGGTGGTGGCGTTATCCACCGTATAGGAAATATTAGACCCAGACACGGCGCACAATTATCGTGGTGCTCCGAAGTCAAATTCCACGTTAATGTATTCACACTCAGAATGTAAGTCTTCATTGATTGAAGACATACTTTACTTCGTGTGTTGCACATCTAAGTCATCAACATGCATAAGTGTTAGGATGTGTGCCTGATCACAGGACATTTGAGGATTCCAAGATATTTAGCTCACACCGTAACTTGCAAAACCTCTTCTCATCCAAGGGCTTTGTGAAGATATTTGCCAGTTGCTCTTCAGTGTTGACGTGTATGATATCTATATCTTCCTTCATGACATGATCTCTGAGAAAGTGATGACGAATTTCAATGTGCTTTGTCTTCGAGTGCTGAACTGGGTTGTTAGCAATCTTGATGGCACTTTCGTTGTCGCAGTAGAGTGGCACTTGCTTCAGATGAATGCCATAGTCTTTGAATGTTTGTTTCATTCATAGAAGCTGAGCGCAGCAAGATCCAGCAGCAATGTATTCAGATTCAGCAGTGGAGAGAGATACACAGTTCTGCTTCTTTGAAGACCAACATACAAGTGACCATCCCAGAAAGTGACATGTGCCTGATGTAGACTTGCCATCCACCTTGTCACCAGCGTAATCAGCATCCGAGAATCCAACTAGATCAAACTCTGAGCCTTTTGGATACCATAATCCTAGTGTTGGGGTGTGAGCCAAGTATCGAAGAATTCGCTTCATAGCTAACTGATGCAATTCCTTTGGTGCCGCTTGGAATCGGGCACACATGCAAACACTAAGCATGATATCTGGCCTAGATGCACATAAATAAAGCAAAGAACCAATCATGGAGTGGTATACCTTTTGATCGAACTCTTTACCATTGTCGTCGGGACCCAGATGGTGTTTAGCTGGCATTGGCGTAGTGTAACCTTTGCAGTCTTGCATTCCAAACTTCTTCAGGCAATCTTTGAGGTATTTCTCTTGAGATATGAAGATGACGTTGCGTTGCTGTCTGATACGTCTCCAACGTATCTATAATTTTTGATTGCTCCATGCTACTTTATCTACTGTTTTGGACTATATTGGGCTTTATTTTCCACTTTTATATTATTTTTCGGACTAACCTATTAACCGGAGGCCCAGCCCAGAATTGCTGTATTTTGCCTATTTCAGTATTTCGAGGAAACAGAATATCAAACGGAGTCCAAACGGAATGAAACCTTCGGGGACGTGATCTTCGCACCGAACGTGATCCATGAGACTTGGACCCTACTCCAAGAAGTTTCCGGGGAGGTCACGAGGGTGGAGGTCGCCCCCCCCACCTGGGCGCGCCCCCTGCCTCATGGGCCCCTCGGAGCTCCACCGACGTGCTCCTTCCTCCTATATATACCTACGTACCCCCATTAGACCAAAGACGGAGCCAAAAACCTAATTCCACCGCCGCAACTTCCTGTATCCACGAGATCCCATCTTGGGGCCTGTTCCGGAGCTCCGCCGGAGAGGGCATCCATCACGGAGGGCTTCTACATGAACACCATAGCCCTTCCGATGAAGTGTGAGTAGTTTACTTCAGACCTTTGGGTCCATAGCTAGTAGCTAGATGGCTTCTTCTCTCCTTTTGGATCTCAATACAATGTTCTCCCCCTCTCTCGTGGAGATCTATTCGATGTAATCTTCTTTTTGCGGTGTGTTTGTTGAGACCGATGAATTGTGGGTTTATGATCCAACTTATCTATGAATAATATTTGAATCTTCTCTGAATTCTTTTATGTATGATTGAGTTATCTTTGCAAGTCTCTTCGAATTATCCGTTTGGTTTGGCCAACTAGATTGGTAGTTCTTGCAATGGGAGAAGTGCTTAGCTTTGGGTTCAATCTTGCGGTGTCCTTACTCAGTGGCAGAAAGAGTTGCAAGGCACGTATTGTATTGTTGCCATCGAGGATAACAAGATTGGGTATTCATATTGCATGAATTTATTCCTCTACATCATGTCATCTTGCTTAAGGCGTTACTCTGTTTTTAACTTAATACTCTAGATGCATGCTGGATAGCGGTCGATGAGTGGAGTAATAGTAGTAGGTGCAGGCAGGAGTCGGTCTACTTGTCACGGACGTGATGCCTATATACATGATCATACCTAGATAACCTCATAACTATGCTCAATTCTATTAATTGCTCAACAGTAATTTGTTCACCCACCGTAGAATATCTATGCTCTTGAGAGAAGCCACTAGTGAAACCTATGGCCCCCGGGTCTATTCTCATCATATCAATCTCCATTACTTTATTTTACTTGTTTTGCTTTCACTTTTCACTTTGCATCTTTATACCAAAAATACCAAAAATATTATCTCTATCAGATCTCACTCTTGTAAGTGACCGTGAAGGGATTGACAACCCCTAAGCGTTGGTTGCGAGTTGCTACCGTTTTGTGCAGGTACGAGGGACTTGCGCGTGACCTCCTACTGGATTGATACCTTGGTTCTCAAAAACTGAGGGAAATACTTACGCTATTGTGCTGCATCACCCCCTCCTCTTCGGGGAAAACCAACGCTAGCTCGAGACGTAGCAAGAAGGATTTCTGGCGCCGTTGCCGGGGAGGCCTACGCCAAGTCAAGTCAAGATTTACTCTCCCGTCAACAAGCCATTTCTGGCGCCGTTGCCGGGGAGTCTGCGCAAAAAGTCAACATACCAAGTACCCATCACAATCTCTATCTCTCGCATTACATTATTTGCCATTTGCCTCTCGTTTTCCTCTCCCCCACTTCACCCTTGCCGTTTTATTCGCCCTCTCTCTCTATCCTCCCTCTCTATTTGCCTCGTTTGCCCGTTTGCTCTTGTTTGCTCGTGTGCTAGCTTGCTTGTTCGTCACGATGGCCTTACCTAATTTTGGTGATCTTCACCTTAAAAGGCTAGAAGATATCGAAAACAATGTCAGGAAGTTTATGGTCTTGCAATTTGAGCATAATAATTTCTTTAGAAACGAGCTTAAGGAACAAAAGAGTTTTATGAGTTATATGAATAAAGAGCTCGATGATATGTCCAAAGAATTTGATGGTGTAAGAGCCCAAATTGCTCATCTTGAAAAAATGACCGCTGAAATTTCGGATATGCAAGCCACCTTAGTCAATAAGATGGCCGCTAAACTGAATTCCAATGAAAATCAAGATGAAGATCTGAAAGTTATTGATGTGTCCCCTATTAAATCTTTGTTTTGCAATATGAATCTTGATGAATCTGATTATGATCTTCCCTTACCTAGAAGGCGTTCTAAGAATTCTGAGTTTTTAGATCCTGATGGTGAAATTGGTAAAAAAGGGATTGAAAGAAATAAAAATCTAGATATTGCTAAACCCACTATTTTGGATCTCAAGGAATTTAACTATGAAAATTGCTCTTTAATTGATTGTATTTCCTTGTTGCAATCCGTGTTAAATTCTCCTCATGCTTATAGTCGAAATAAGGCCTTTACCGAACACATTGTTGACGCCTTAATGCAATCTTATGAAGAAAAGCTTGAGTTGAAAGTTTCTATCCCTAGAAAACTCCATGATGAGTGGGAACCTAAAATTAAGATTAAAATTAAAAATTACGAGTTTTATGCTTTGTGTGATTTGGGTGCTAGTGTCTCTACTATCCCCAAAGCTTTGTGTGATTTGTTAGATTTCCGTGACTTTGAGGATTGCTCTCTAAACTTGCATCTTGCGGATTCCACTATTAAAAAGCCTATGGGAAGAATTAATGATGTTCTTATTGTTGCAAATAGGAATTATGTGCCCGTAGATTTTATCGTTCTTGATATAGATTGCAATCCTTCATGTCCTATTATTCTTGGTAGACCTTTCCTTAGAACGATTGGTGCAATTATTGATATGAAGGAAGGGAATATTAAATTCCAATTTCCCTTAAAGAAGGGCATGGAACACTTTCCTAGAAAGAAAATAAAATTACCATATGAATCTATCATGAGAGCCACTTATGGATTGCCTACCAAAGATGGCAATACCTAGATCTATCCTTACTTTTATGCCTAGCTAGGGGCATTAAACGATAGCGCTTGTTGGGAGGCAACCCAATTTTATTTTGTGTTTTTTGTTTTTGGTTTTGTTTAGGAATAAATAATCCATCTAGATTCTGTTTAGATGTTTTTTTATCTTTTAATTAGTGTTTGTGCCAAGTTAAACCTATTAGATCTTCTTGGAAGATAGTTATTTGATCTTGCTATAATTTCCAAAATCTTTGCGCTCAGTGCCCGAATTGTCAAAAATCACCAGAACGTGATAAAATAGTGATTCCAATTGATACTGATCAATAAACAAATTTCCCAGGTCTTCTAATTTTGGTAGAATTTTTTGGGTTCCAGAAGTTTGCGTTAGTAACAGATTACTACAGACTGTTCTGTTTTTGACAGATTCTGTTTTGCGTGTGTTGTTTGCTTATTTTGATGAATCTATGGCTAGTAAAATAGTTTATAAACCATAGAGAAGTTGGAATAAAGTAGGTTTAACACCAATACAAATAAAGAACAAGTTCACTACAGTACCTTAAAGTAGTCTTTTGTTTTCTTTCTCTAACGGAGCTCACGAGATTTCTATTGAGTTTTGTGTTGTGAAGTTTTCAAGTTTTGGGTGAATTCTTTTGATGGATTATGGAACAAGGAGTGGAAAGAGCCTAAGATTGGGGATGCCCATGGCACCCCCAAGATAATCCAAGGACACCAAAAAGTCAAAGCTTGGGGATGCCCCGGAAGGCATCCCCTCTTTCGTCCACTTCCATCGGTGATTTACTTGGAGCTATATTTTTATTCACCACATGATATGTGTTTTGCTTGGAGCGTCTTGTATTATTTGTGTCTTTGCTTGTTAGTCTACCACAATCATACTTGCTGTACACACCTTTTGAGAGAGCCATGTATGAATTGAAATTTGTTAGAATACTCTATGTGCTTCACTTATATCTTTTGAGCTTGATAGTTTACTCTATGTGCTTCACTTATATCTTTTTGAGCGTGATAATTTTTGCTCTAGTGCTTCAGTTAGATCTTTTAGAGCACGGTGGTGGTTTGTTTTAAAGAAACTTGATCTCTCATGCTTCACTTACATTATTTTGAGAGTCGTTAATAGCATGGTAATTTGCTTAATGTTAATATACTTGGTATTCAAGATATGTGAAACTTTCTTTTAGTGGGTTGAATACTAAGATAAGTTTGATGCTTGATAATTGTTTTGAGATATGGAGGTGATAATATCATAGTCATGCTAGTTGAGTAGTTGTGAATTTGAGAAATACTTGTGTTGAAGTTAGCAAGTCCCGTAGCATGCACGTATGGTTAAAGTTGTGTAACAAATTTGAGGCATGAAGTGTACCTGGCTTGTGCATCCTTATGAGTGGCGGTCGGGGACGAGCGATGGTCTTTTCCTACCAATGTATCCCCCTAGGAGCATGCGCGTAGTACTTGATTTTTGATGACTTCTAAATTTTTGCAATAAGTATATGAGTTCTTTTGACTAATGTTGAGTTCATGGATTATACGCACTTTTACCTTTCCGCCATTTGCTAGCCTCTTCGGTACCGTGCATTGCCCTTTCTCACATTGAGAGTTGGTGCAAACTTCGCTGGTACATCCAAACCCCGTGATATGATACGCTCTTTCACACATAAACCTCCCTATATCTTCCTCAAAACAGCCACCATACCTACCTATCATGGCATTTCCATAGCCATTCCGAGATATATTGCCATGCAACTTCCACCATCATCATCATCATCATGACATGCTTTACTTTTGTCATATTGCCATTGCATGATCTTGTAGTTGACATCGTATTTGTGGCAAAGCCACCATGCATTATTTTTCATACATGTCACTCTTGATTCATTGCACCATCCCGGTACACCGCCGAAGGCATTCATATAGAGTCATATCTTGTTCTAGTATCAAGTTGTAATCATTATGTTGTAATCAATAGAAGTGTGATGATCATCATTATTAGAGCATTGCCCAACCAAAAAAAGGCCAAAAAGAAAAAAAAAGAAAGGCCCAAAAAAAGAGAAAATAAAAAGGGCAATGATACTATCTCTTTTTCCACACTTGTGCTTCAAAGTAGCACCTTGTTCTTCATGTAGTGAGTCTCATATATTGTGCTTCAAAGTAGAACCATGATTTTCATATAGTGAGTCTCATAAGTTGTCTTCTTCATACTAGTGGGAATTTTTCATTATAGAACTTGGCTTGTATATTCCAACGATGGGCTTCCTCAAAATGCCCTAGGTCTTCATGAGCAAGCAAGTTGGATGCACACCCACTAGTTTTCTTTTGTTGAGCATTCTTAGCTCTAGTGCATCCGTTGCATGGCAATCCCTACTCCTTGCATTAACATCAATTGATGGGCATCTCCATAGCTTATTGATTAGCCTCGTTGATGTGAGACTTTCTCCTTTTTTGTCTTCTCCACACAATCCCCATCATCATATTCTATACCACCCATAGTGCTATGTCCATGGCTCGCGCTCATGTATTGCGTGAAGGTTGAAAAAGTCTGAGATTATTTGAGTATGAAACAATTGCTTGGCTTGTCATCGGGGGTATAGAAGTTGGGAACATATTTGTGTGACGAAAATGAAGCATAGCCTAACTATATGATTTTGTAGGGATGAACTTCCTTTGGCCATGTTATTTTGAGATGACATAATTGTTTGATTAGTATGCTTGAAATATTATCATTTTTATGTCAATATGAACTTTTGTCTTGAACCTTTCGGATCTGAATATTCATACCATGATTAAGAAGATTTACATTGAAATTATGCCAAAGTGTCACTCCGCATCAAAAATTCTCTTTTTATCATTTACCTACTCAAGGACGAGCAGGAATTAAGCTTGGGGATGCCTGATACGTCTCCAACGTATCTATAATTTTTGATTGCTCCATGCTACTTTATCTACTGTTTTGGACTATATTGGGCTTTATTTTCCACTTTTATATTATTTTTGGGACTAACCTATTAACCGGAGGCCCAGCCCAGAATTGTTGTTTTTTGCCTATTTCAGTATTTCGAGGAAACAGAATATCAAACGGAGTCCAAACGGAATGAAACCTTCGGGAACGTGATCTTCGCACCGAACGTGATCCAGGAGACTTGGACCCTACTCCAAGAAGTTTCCGGGGAGGTCACGAGGGTGGAGGGCGCCCCCCCTGGGCGCGCCCCCCTGCCTCGTGGGCCCCTCGGAGCTCCACCGACGTGCTCCTTCCTCCTATATATACCTACGTACCCCCATTAGACCAAAGACGGAGCCAAAAACCTAATTCCACCTCCGCAACTTCCTGTATCCACGAGATCCCATCTTGGGGCCTGTTCCGGAGCTCCGCCGGAGAGGGCATCCATCACGGAGGGCTTCTACATCAACACCATAGCCCTTTCGATGAAGTGTGAGTAGTTTACTTCAGACCTTCGGGTCCATAGCTAGTAGCTAGATGGCTTCTTCTCTCTTTTTGGATCTCAATACAATGTTCTCCCCCTCTCTCGTGGAGATCTATTCGATGTAATCTTCTTTTTGCGGTGTGTTTGTTGAGACCCATGAATTGTGGGTTTATGATCCAACTTATCTATGAATAATATTTGAATCTTCTCTAAATTCTTTTATGTATGATTGAGTTATCTTTGCAAGTCTCTTCGAATTATCCGTTTGGTTTGGCCAACTAGATTGGTAGTTCTTGCCATGGGAGAAGTGCTTAGCTTTGGGTTCAATCTTGCGGTGTCCTTACTTAGTGACAGAAAGAGTTGCATGGCACGTATTGTATTGTTGCCATCGAGGATAACAAGATGGGGTATTTATCATATTGCATGAATTTATTCCTCTACATCATGTCATCTTTCTTAAGGCGTTACTCTGTTTTTAACTTAATACTCTAGATGCATGCTGGATAGCGGTCGATGAGTGGAGTAATAGTAGTAGATGCAGGCAGGAGTCGGTCTACTTGTCACGAACGTGATGCCTATATACATGATCATACCTAGATAACCTCATAACTATGCTCAATTCTATTAATTGCTCAATAGTAATTTGTTCACCCACCGTAGAATATCTATGCTCTTGAGAGAAGCCACTAGTGAAACCTATGGCCCCCGGGTCTATTCTCATCATATCAATCTCCATTACTTTATTTTACTTGTTTTGCTTTTACTTTTCACTTTGCATCTTTATACCAAAAATACCAAAAATATTATCTCTATCAGGTCTCACTCTCGTAAGTGACCATGAAGGGATTGACAACCCCTAAGCGTTGGTTGCGAGTTGCTACCGTTTTGTGCAGGTACGAGGGACTTGCGCGTGACCTCTTACTGGATTGATACCTTGGTTCTCAAAAACTGAGGGAAATACTTACGCTACTGTGCTGCATCACCCCCTCCTCTTCGGGGAAAACCAACGCTAGCTCGAGATGTAGCACTATCGTATTTGAAGACCAAGGAAGAACTTCAGTTCGCCCATCATGGACATCTGATATTGCTCTTGCGTCATATATCCAAACTCATCACTGTATTTCCGGTTGGTGCAGCCGAAGATAATGTCATCAACATATATTTGGCACACAAACAGTTCACCATCATATGTCTTCGTGAAGAGTGTGGGATCCAAAGAACCAGGTTTGAAGCCTTTGCTCTTCAGGAAGTCCTTGAGTGTGTCATACCAAGCACGAGGGGCTTGTTTGAGGCCATACAGTGCCTTGTTGAGCTTATAAACCATGTTAGGATGTTTTGGATCTTCAAAGCCAGGTGGTTGTGCAACATACACTTCTTCTTCAATCTTGCCATTAAGAAAAGCGCTCTTCACATCCATTTGATACAGAAGAATGTTATGATGATTTGCATAGGCCAGCAGTATGCGTATAGCTTCAAGCCTAGCCACAGGAGCAAATGTTTCATCGAAGTCAATTCCTTCAACTTGAGTGTATCCTTGAGCAACGAGACGAGCTTTGTTTCTAACAACTTGACCATGCTCATCTTGCTTGTTGCGATATATCCATTTAGTTCCTATGATATTGTGCTTACGAGGATCAGGACGCTTGACCAGTTCCCACACATTATTCAGCTCAAATTGTTGAAGCTCTTCTTGCATTGCTTGAATCCACTCAGGCTCCATGAAGGCTTCATCAACTTTCTTGGGTTCAGATACTGAGACGAATGCGAAGTGTCCACAGAAATTTGCTAGTTGTGTTGCCCTTGAACAAGTGAGTGGACCAGGTGCATTGACGTTGTCAATTATTCTCTCAATCTGTACTTCATTTGCAACACGAGGATGAACAGCATGAAGATTTTGCTCTTGCTAATCATTGTCATCGTTAGAAGGATTGTCTTCAGGCTGAGCATTGTCTTCAGGTTGATCAGGTGCAGAGATGATGAGTTCCTCTTCAGGTTGAGCTTCAGACGGTATGATTTCTCCAGTTCCCATAAGATTGATGGTTTCACTAGATGGAACTTCATCTAGCACATTTGGCAGGTGCTCTCTTTGCGAGCCGTTAGTCTCATCGAACCACACATCCATAGTTTCAACCACTTTATAGTGAAAGGGGTTGAAGACTCTGTAGGAGTGCGAGTCCTTTCCGTATCCAAGCATAAAACCTTCATGTGCTTTCGGTGCAAATTTTCAAGTGTGATGTGGATCCTTGATCCAGCACCTGGCACCAAATACTCTGAAGTAGCTGACATTTGGCTTCTTACCAGTGAGGAGCTCATAGGATGTTTTGTTCAGAAGCTTGTGAAGATAAACACGGTTGATAATATGGCATGCAGTATCAATGGCTTCAGGCCAGAACTTTCTTGGAGTCTTGTATTCATCGAGCATCGTCCGAGCCATCTCAATAAGTGTTCTGTTCTTGCGTTCCACGACGCCATTCTGCTGCGGCGTGTACGGAGCTGAAAACTCATGAGTGATGCCCAAAGTATCAAGATAAGTGTCGAGACCAGTGTTCTTGAATTCAGTGCCATTGTCACTTCTGATGTGCTTGATCTTGACGCCATAGTTGTTCATAGCTCGATTGGCGAAGCGTCTGAAGACATCCTGCACTTCAGTCTTGTAGAGGATTATATGCACCCATGTATATCTTGAATAATCATCAACAATGACGAAGCCATAGAGACAAGCAGTAGTAGTAAGAGTTGAGTAGTGAGTGGGACCGAAGAGGTCCATGTGTAGCAGTTCGAAGGGTTGAGTCGTTGTCATGATTGTCTTTGAGGGATGCTTGGCTCTCGTCATCTTTCCAGCTTCACAGGCACCGCATAGGTGATCTTTCTTGAACTTGACGCCCTCGATGCCTATGACATGCTTCTTCTTTGCAAGAGTGTGCAAGTTCCTCATGCCAGCATGCCCTAGCCTCCGATGCCAGAGCCAGCATTCTGAAGCCTTTGCTAGAAGACATACGGCAAGCTGTGGTCCTGCTGAGAAATCTACCATGTACAAATCATCTTTCCGATACCTTTCAAAGACTAGAGACTTGTCAGATTCCATTAGAACAAGGCAACGATATTTTCCAAATATCACAATCATGTTTAAATCGCAAAGCATTGAGACAGACATTAAGTTGAAACCAAGGGATTCAACAAGCATCACTTTATCCATGTGTTGATCCCTTGAGATTGCAACTCTACCTAGACTCAATACCTTGCTTTTACCAGTATCAGTAAATGTGATGTGACTCTTGTCAGATGAACGTAAAGTTGAGTCCATGAGAAGACTTTGCTTGCCAGTCATGTGATTAGTACACCCACTATCAATAATCCATTCTGAAGCAGCTAGTGTCATACCCTACAGTGCAGTTAGGGGGATAGGCTTCACGAAGAGAATTGTGAAGCATAAACATTTGACGAGTAAGTGGATTATGAAAGCTTAGATCGAGGTTAGGACTGATAGGGCAAGCAGCAAGCGACTCAGGAACAAAATGCATAATAAGACCATTTGGGCATTTGATCTTGCGCCCTACAAGATGTTTAAGGTCCCCAGCAATAGCTTCAGACGAATTTTATTTTCGGCTGGAGACCCTTCCCTGCAAAAGAGAGTTAAGCTTTCTTAGCCACCCACATCTTTAAGGGTGGCTTCGAAGCAATGAGTCTAAGTGCAGCATCTAAGAACTTTGGCTTAGAAGCCCTAGCAAATAGTCTTGCAGGAGGGCAATAGTACTCATAAGAATAAGCAGAGTAGTTCTTGGTCTTATGAGCATGATGGTTTGATGAAACACGCTCATATTCATAGGCCTGAGTATGGTTTCCCTGCAAAACATTTGCGTTAGTGCGACTCAGGTGAGCCCTCTGTCTGTATGAAGCCTTTGGACCATATGAAGCCTGTGGTCTGAGGTTTGTCTTCTTCACTTGTGGTGTCATGATGACATTCACAGGAAGATTCTCCAGACACCTTTTCAGCACCCAGACTTTCTTCATAGGTGGCCCATTCCTGCAGTTAGTGCCAATATACTTGGCAAACACTTCACCATTCTGATTCTTAAACAGTTTATAGTTTGCATCAAAGGATTCATCAATAACAAAGGGATTAGCACAAGTGAAGCCAGATAGGGTGGATGGATCCACTGAAGATTCCTTTGCAGCAACCCATGTGGTTTTGGGGTACTGCTCAGGTTTCCAGTAAGAGCCATCAGCATTCATTTTCCTTTCGAACCCAACACCCTCTTTCCTAGGGTTTTGGTTCAGGATCTGCCTTTTGAGGACATCACATAGTGTTTGATGTCCTTTGAGACTTTTGTACATCCCTGTTTCAAGCAATGTCTTCAACCTAGCATTTTCATCAGCAATAGCAGTGGCATCCTCAGCAGAGGGGTTAGTTACCACATCAACAGTTGAAGATATTGCAACAGTAGCAGCAGTAGAACATCCAGCAACAGAAGTAGCATTATCACGCTCAATGCATTTAAGACATGGTGGTTCAAATCCTTCCTGAGTGGGACTGATCTGTTTGGCGCGAAGTGACTCGTTTTCCTTTTGAAGATCTTCATGAGCCGCTCTCAATTTCTCAAGATCTTGCTTCCTTTGAAGATAATCATAGGAGAGCTTTTCATGAGTTGTTGAGAGCGTTTCATGATGACTTTCAAGTTCCTCATACTTAACGTGAAGATTTTTTATGTCTTCAATTAAGGACTAAGATCGAGTCATTTCAGCGTCTAACAGGTCATCGCTTTTGTCTAACAGTTTTTGAATATGTTCCATAGCTTTCTGTTGTTTAGTTGCAATTTTAGCAAGTGTTTGTAGCTGGGTTTGGAAACACAATCAGAGTCATCTTCACTGGATGTTTGATAGTGAGTAGTGTGTGAGTTTACCTTGGCGCCGCGTGCCATGAAGCAGTAGGTGGGAGCGGAGTCGTCCTGGTCATTAGCATCGGCGTCGGTGATGGAGTCATTATCTTCAATGTTGAAGATGGACTTGGTAACGTAGGCTGTAGCCAGACTTGCAATGCCAGAGTCGGACTCCTCCTCAGATTCCACCTTCGCCTTCTCAGAAGTAGACTCCTCCTCTGAATCCATTTCCTTGCCAACAAATGCACGAGCCTTGCCAGATGAGCTCTTCTTGTGTGATGAAGACTTTGATGAAGACTTGGAAAATGACTTTGAGTATCTCTTCTTCTTGTTGTCATCAGAATCATATTCCTTGCTTTTCTTCTTCTTGTTGTTCTCATTGTCCCACTGAGGACACTCAGAGATGTAGTGGCTAGGTTTCTTGCACTTGTGGCATGTTCTCTTCTTGTAGTCATGAGCAGAAGCTTCATCATTCCTTGAGCTAGATCGTGAGGACTTTCTGAAGCCTTTCTTCTTGGTGAATTTCTGAAACTTCTTCACAAGCATAGCAAGCTCCTTTCCAATGTCTTCAGGATCATCAGAACTGCAATCAGATTCTTCTTCAGATGAGGAAATAGCTTTTGCCTTCAAAGCATGAGTTCGCCCATAGTTGGGACCGTAGATGCCTCTTTTCTCAGAAAGCTGAAACTCATATGTGTTGAGCCTTTCCAGTATGTCAGGCGGATCGAGTGTCTTGAAGTCAGGGTGTTCTTGAATCATCAGGGCTAGGGTGTCAAACGAGCTGTCAAGTGATCTCAGGAGTGTCTTGACGACTTCATGCTTGGTGATCTCAGTAGCGCCGAGGGCTTGAAGCTCATTTGTGATGTCAATGAGTCGATCAAACGTAAGCTAAACATTCTCATTGTCGTTTCTCTTGAAGCGGTTGAAGAGATTGTGAAGGACACTGATTCTTTGATCTCTCTAGGTTGATATGTCTTCCTTGACCTTGGAGAGCCAGTCCCAGACTAGCTTGGATGTTTCCAGAGCACTCACACGACCATACTGTCCTTTGGTCAGATGACCACAGATGATGTTCTTGGCAGTGGAATCCAGTTGAACGAACTTCTTGACATTAGCAGCGATGACACCTTCACCAGCCTTGGGGACGCCATTCTTGATGACATACCAGAGGTCGACACCAATGGCTTCAAAATGCATGCACATCTTATTCTTCCAGTAGGGATATTCAGTTCCATCGAAGACTGGGCACGTAGCGGAGACTTTGATTATCCCTGCAATCGACATAGCTAAAACTCCAGGTGGTTAAACCGGATCACACAAAACAAGGGAGTACCTTGCTCTGATACCAATTGAAAGTGCTTGTTATAGACTAGAGGAGGGTGAATAGGCGATATTTATGAAAGTCTTCAAAACATGGAAGTTTCAAAGACAAACGATAGAAACAAACCTATTACCATGCAGCGGAAGGTAGACTACACTAAGCAAGCCATAGTCAAGTATTCAATGAGATGAAAGCACAAAGACTAATAGCAGCTAGGCTGTATAGATCAGGATGGAAGATAGTATGAAGCCAATCAGAACATCAGTCACACAGTGAAGACAAATAGATAATGCAGACAGGCAATGACTTCACAAGGACCAATCTGAAAGTAACGAGATGGGAAGGATGGAACCAGTGGCACTTTGAAGACAATGATTTGTTGGACCAGTTCCAATTGCTGTGACAACTGTATGTCTGGTTAGGGAGGCTGAGATTCAACTCGGAAGACCACGTCTTCACCTTATTCCCCTTGAGCTAAGGACACTCATTCCTCGCCCAATCACTCTGGTAAGTCTTCAAGGTAGACTTCCAAACCTTCACAGACTTCATTCATCGGCGATCCACAATGACTCTTGGATGCTCAGAATGCGACGCCTAACCGACTGGAGGATTCACAGTCCTCAAGTGTAATAAGTCTTCAGATCACACAGACAAGAAGACTTCAGTGATGCCTAACACTCTTTGGCTCTGGGTGTTTAGGGCTTTGTCCTCGCAAGGAATTCTCTCTCAAAGGCTTCGAGGTGGATTTCTCTCAAACGACAAAAGTCGTACACTAACTTTGAGCAGCCAACCATTTATGGTTGTAGGGGGTGGGCTATTTATAGCCACTAGGCAACCCGACCTGATTTGTCCGAAATGACCCTGGGTCACTAAGGAACTAACACGTGTTCCAATGGTCACATTTCAAACACACACGACAACTTTACTCAGGCTACAAGCAAAGCTGACTTATCCAGCTTTGGATAAGATTTTCTCTCATTGTCTTCGCTCGAAGACATAGGATTTTGGTTAAGCATCACTTCAGTCATTCTGATTGGTTCACTTGGACCCCACTTAACAGTACGATGGTTCCTATGACTCAACAAAGAAGAAAAAGAACGACGAAACAACTAAGTCTTCGCGCTCCATAGTCTTCACGCGATGTCTTCTCTTGTCATAGTCTTCAATGTGAATGTCTTCACATACCACCTTTGGCTTCAATGTCTTCATAAATTTTTAGGGGTCATCTTTGGTAGGAAAACCGAATCAATGAGGGACTTCTACCTGTGTTATCCTGCAATTCTCACAAACACATTAGTCCCTCAACCAGGTTTATCGTTAATGCTCCAAAACCAACTAGGGGTGGCACTAGATGCACTTACACCTCCAACTGGATTGAGACATTGGTTCTCAAAAACTAAGGGAAATACTTACGCTACTTTGCTGCATCACCCTTTCCTCTTCAAGGGAAAACCAACGCAGTGCTCAAGAGGTAGCAATGTCGTGATTCCACTATTGGTGCCCTTGGAGGCGCGACCGGACCTTTACAAACAAGGTTGGGGCAATCTCCACAACTTAATCGGAGGCTCCCAACAACACCACGAAGCTTCACCATAATGGAATATGGCTCTGCGGTGACCTCAACCGTCTAGGATGCTCAAACACCCAAGAGTAACAAGATCCGCAAGGGATTAGTGGGGGGAATCGAATTTCTCTTGGTGGAAGTGTAGATCGAGGCCTTCTCAACCAATCCCTAGAAAATCAACAAGTTTGATTGGCTAGGGAGAGAGATCGGGCGAAAATGGAGCTTGGAGCAACAATGGAGTTTAGGTTGGAAGAGGTAGTCAACTCAGAGAAGAAGACACCCCTTATATAGTGGAGAGACAAATCCAACCGTTATCCACTTAACCAGCCTGCAACCTACGGTACTACCGCACCACACCAGCGGTACTACCGCAAGGGCTCACGGTACTACTGCAGCTAGCCGCGGTACTACCATGGCCACGGCAGGAGCTAGCCCAGGCCTGTAGCAAAGATGCTGGGGCGGTATTGCCGCTCGCGCGGTACTACCGCACCCCCTTGCGGTACTACCGCAAGGCAAGATTGGACTAGCCTGGGAAGGGCGCGGACAAATAAAAAACGTCCGTGGCAACTTCCGCTGACTTTCAAACAGTGCAAAAATCCGACACGGTACTACCGCACAAGGCACGCGGTACTACCGCGCAAGGAGCGGATGTAAAAAATTACATCCGCCCCTACTTCCGCTTATGGTACTGTGTCGGACCAGGACTCACGGTACTACGGCTCCCAAGGAGCGGTACTACCGTGACCACCTGCGGTACTACCGCAAAGGCCTGCGGTACTACCGCTTCGAAGAGCAGTACTACCGCATGCCCCAGAACAGCAACACTAGGAATTCTTCTTTTTGCACAAACACGAAGAAACGAAGGATGCTCCATAGTGCGAAGGGAAAGGCGGTGCAAAGAGGAGTAAACGTGTACGTGACGATTCCATCCAAACATTTCCAAAGCGGACCCCCTCTTAATACTACGGCTTTCCTACGACTCAAATCCACCGAAAAAGGAACGTAGAAAAATGCCGTCTTCAATAATCTTTGCGGGGCACCAAACCGTCTTGTGCCTAGTAATGAAATATCTGAAATACTCAAGGCACACGATTAGTCCGTAAATGCATTGTCATCAATCACCAAAACACCTTAGGGATAAATATGCCCTTACAGAACCTTCATGATTATTATTTTTTAAGAAATGGAAAGCTTCATGATAAGTACTCCCTCTGTCGACCTTTGTCCTACAATATATTAGGAGTATTTTTTTACACTAGTGTAGTGTAAAAAACACCCATATATTATGGGACGAAGGGAGCATTTTTTTTAGCGGAATGATATGTATATATATATAGCTACCATGGAGCAGTGTAGCGGTCGCAATGGGCCACGGCGGTCCAACAATGAATATGTGTGTGTAGAGCATGGATTTGCTGTCCACATTAGCTTGAATGGTTATTATCAGAACCGTTTGTTCATTTTAGGATCCGCACCTTTAGGTGAATAAGGTTCCTATTTTATCAATTGCTGAATTTCGCCACGACAGATGAGGAATGATAGACTGAACCTTTCTGGAGTCGCAAGCCCAAAAATGGCAACCTACTCTCTGGCTTTGCAGGCGCACTCAGAACAAAAGCAGTTGGGACTTTCTCTAACTACTTCGGGGAAACTTCTGAATTTGACCGATCGATAGTGCTAATTTACTAAAAGTTCTGGGCTGAGGCGTGCTGGAAATTCTGTTGGGCTGAGATACAGATGGGCCTTTGAGATTTCAGAAATTTGTTGGACTGAGATACATGATTTAGTGGGCCGAGGACCATAGAGTCTAACAAAACACAAGCCATACACATGAGTAGGGTTATTATCCACGAAGAGGTCCAAACATGTTCTTCCTATTCCGAGTGTGGCGCGTCCTACTAGGCCGTCCCATATAGATGATGTTTCGACCAATTTTGGAAAGCTTCTGACTATTTCTTCTTCTTATTTTTTGTATGTTTTTCCTTGCTGGCTGTACTAGTTTTATTTATTTATTTCTGCAGTTGTTCTTTAAAAAGATATTTGTTTGTTTTTCTTGTTTCTTATCCTTTTTCAATTTTTAAATTCCTAGACACTTTTAAAAATTATGTACATTTTAAATTCATGATTATTTCTTGAAATTCATAAAAAAATCATCAATATTTTTGAAATTCGTGGAAATTATTTAAAATTAGTGAATATGTTTACTTTGTGAACATTTTCTAAAATTTAAAAATCATGAACATTTTTAAGTCATGAAATTCTTTTAAATTCTGGAACATTTTTAAATCAGCGAGCACTTTCAAAACACACGAATTTTTTTCAAAATCCTTAAATATATTTCTAAATGCACAAGCATTTTCTTAGGAAATAAATCAGGGTCAGGCTTTTGCCCAAGTCTGGCCTCCTGACGGTTTGCTATGCTAACTGGTTGGAAGTTGCGCTAACCAAAAACAATCTCACATGTCGCAACTGGTAATGAAGCAAGGAGTATAGTTTTTGTACTTATCGTGAAATAATCAAACACCTCTTTTTTCATGCAAGTTTGTATGCTCTACGTGGTCAGTGATCCAAATGCGTTCAATTTGTATCTGCCTACAAGTGCTGCCAATACTATGGTCACTGTTGGATGAAATTCCAGATAGGATTAGTACCCTAATAAGGGTGGAAGCGTCTTACTCCCTCCGTTCCAAATTACTCGTCGTGTTCGTGGTTTTAGTTCAATTTGAACTAAAACCACGACGAGTAATTTGGAACGGAGGGAGTACTTATTATGGTCGCTATGACTATCATGAAATGATTTTGTTTTTCACAGCAAAAACGCTTCTCCTTTGCAAGTAATTTTTTGTTGTAGGTGCTGGTTTCGTATGCTGTGTACGGTACATCGAACGGAGTACCAACCGTTATTCACGGTTTGCACGAGAGATTGCAGAGGGTAATCAGGGAAAGTTTTTTAACAACATGGATGGCAGCGCAATCTTCCATCGGACGACCACCTTCATCAACAGAGGAATAGTGTCGGTCATACAGGACTTCACCGCTGCTCATCATGATGTTTGCTAATATGTCGTTTTTTTTCTTTTCTTTTGTCAAACAGTTTGTGTTTTGACTATGTGCATTCTAAAAATGCAGAGGCCGACTGTTGCTCATCATAATTGTATTCTCTTGACGCTACATTTTAAAGTTAACAAAAGTGTTCTTTATCAGAAAAAATATATGATCATGGCCTTTACTACAACAACAACCATCTGAACACGAGCTAACAGCGTTTGATTTCCTTCTATGATCATGTAGTTTCCTCATTTTCTTTGTCGCCTTATGACGCGAATATTGAAATGGTTGTAAGAATTTGTGTTGGATGCATCTTCGAATGCCTAGGCAGAGAGAGATTTATCTTTACCATCACAAAATTTTTAAAAAAACTAATCATAGACAAACTAAAGACACAAACAAATTGTTCAAGCAAACCATTAGGCATTATAAACTTATATCATACTGCCATCTTGTTTGGCCAAGTTTGTAAAGAGCAAATCCAGCACCGCATTACCAAACCAAAGCTGGCATTAATTCACTTCCTCCCTCTCGGTGAGAGATACACGTACAACGGATGGAGCTTGTAGCTGGTGAGCTGCACGGTGTCCACCTTGTCCTCGTCGCCTTCCTTGAGCCTCCAGGCAAAGTCCTGCACGAAGCGCGCAATGGCGGCGCACGAGATGGTCGTCGCCTGCAGGCTCCCGGCGCAGGACCTCCTCCCGGCGCCGAATGCCATGGTCTTGTACATGTCCGCGGCCTCGAACCTCCCATCCATGAACCTCTCCGGCCTCCAATCCTCGGGCTCCTCCCAATCCTTCTTGTTCATGTTGCACCCGAACAGATTGATGACTATCTGAAAAAATTGAGCCATCTTTTCAGAAATCCACGGCCAACAGCCGAAACTTCTTGTATAATCAATTATGAGTGTTGTATGTAGCTCCTTATCCGGTTTCTAGTTAGCCTGTCATGTACTTTTAGTATGTACAGTAATAGATAGATACCTCGGTGCCGGCTGGGACGTCGTAGCCGGCCAGTTTGGTGGTCTCATGGACAAACCTTGGAGGCACCAGTGGGACAGGAGAATGGAACCTTAGCGTCTCATGAAACACGGCGCTGAGGTACGGCAGCCGTGGCACGTGATCCTCGGTGACCGTCTCGTCGCCGCACACCTCCCGGATCTCCTGGTAGAGCCGATCCTGATGTGCCCAGAATATTTCTGTTAACAATTTGGTACCGACAAGACTAAACCAGAGCAGAGTAGGAAACTCACCTGTTTTTCTGGGTTTTTAGCAAGCTCATACATTGCCCACTCGGTCGTCACCAAAGTAGTATCTGCAGCCTCGATGACTGCCTCCCACACTAGCATCATCAACTGTTCGTCTGTCAGTGCCTTCTCTGCCAGCAAGAAGTCCAGATAGGATGCCCTGGCCTGTATATCACAATTTTATCGCAGCAAGATGATCAATGAGCAGATAGGAGAACTGGATCAGAAATAAACAGTTAGAAGCTATGTGCGTTGCTGCCACCTCGCCGCGCGCAATTCTTTTCTTCTGTTGATGGATCAAGGCTTGCATCACCGCGGTTCGCCTAGATTCTGTGACAAGTACTCTGTTTTCGAAGCTTTTGTTGGGAATCCAGCTGAGGTATGGGAAGAAATCCCTCCAATCAACATCGATTGCACACATCATCATGTCAACCACAGTGATCTGGTAGATTTCATCCTTCGATATCTCCCTCCCAAACTCCTTCACATAAACTGAACCCACATCCTCGCCTAAACTCTGTAATTGTAGTGCGCACTCTCATTATCGCATATAATAAATGAAGCATCTGAAGACTGATTCAAATCAAGAAACTGGTAGTAGCGTCACAATGGATGAGCACACTATTATGAAGCTTGTAGACTTACCTGGATCAAGGACAGGCGGAACAGCTCGTCCTTGAAAACTTCTCTGAAGTTCAGAGGAGAATGTGGGTCGTCAGTCACCAACGTATGGAAAGTGCTTAACATGTTGTCCATCATCATGTCTCTTGTATCCCTAAATTGTCTCTACACATTTTGCAACCATTTCACCATGAAACGTTAATTAACTGAATGTGTAAACATATGCAAGTGGTGGCCACTAAACTGTATAATTTCCTAAGTGTTAAGACTTGTACCTGAGCAGAAGAGCCCAACATGCCCAACATAACTAAACGCTTCACCATTTTGTGGAAGTCACCGTAGTCACTTGTAGCAACCATCGTTTTATCACGAGTCAGCACTGACAATGCTTTAGGTAGCTTACGAGTAGAAATGGATGAGTATTTCGCAACCATAGCCTGCATATTGAGAAAAGAATAGATGTTCTGGTCAGGTGCGACACATTTGTGCGATGCTTCTATCATTTCTCAATTTTGCATCACAGCAGAAATCAATAACTATATCCGTATTTTGTGTATTAATCTGGGCTACCTTGTAGCTTCATAATTGTTTCTGGGTAGTTCTTGGGGGAAAGAGGTCAGTTCATAACTTGTTTGAATCCTCTGTTTTTTAAAAAGCTCGTTAGAATCCTGGGTTTGTCTCTAGCATGAGAAAAAGAGAGGTAAATATAATGATTATATTAGCTTTGAAATTCAATTTCTGCGGTGACAAAAGAACTCTTGTATCTAGGTTTGAATTACTATATTTTCCATTTAAAAGAAAATTCGCTGAGATAATGCCAACAAAAGCATACAGAGTAAATGCCAAAAATCAGTCAGAAGACTAGAACCCAAGTTGCCACAATTACCCAAAAGTGCAAAAGATGATATTTTGTATTAGAACCTAAAAGTACATTAACAGGTGAATTATGAAAAAAAAAGACAGCTTCTGTATTACCTCCTTGGCTACTTCAGAAGAGTTGAGCACAGCTACTGATGAAGCCCCAGTCTTTATGGTGTATATTGGCCCATAAATATCAGACCATTTTGCGAAGGTCTTATGGGGTTTCTTCTCTTTTAACTGGTGCAGATTTCCAATAAGAGGTAAACCAGGAACAGCTGTATGGCAATTAAATTAACCAGAGGAGAGTTTAGATTTTTCCTTGCAGTAGAATTAGCAGTATTAATTTGAAGGGCAGAATTTATATTTCAAACAAACCAGTTCGATAATTCGTTTGCATACATGATTAAAAATTATATTCATGCAAATAAATTAAGTAGGTAATTATTTTCTCTCTTTTTCTTAGGTATTTGCAGTAAGTATTGTCAGACGGCCTTAGAAGAGGAGCCTTGGCGCAGCGGTAAAGCTGTTGCCTTGTGACCATGAGGTCACGGGTTCAAGTTATGGAAACAGCCTCTTGCAAAAATGTAGGGAAAGGCTGCGTACTATAGACGCAAAGTGGTCGGACCCTTGGGAGGTCATGGAGACTTAAATAAGCTAGTATCAAAAGAAGGTGATTGTTGAACACTAGAATAATCCACATCACTAGTAGGGGTCAGCATGTATCTAGGACAATCTAACCGTCATATTTTCGATATAGCAATTATTGCTTCCAGAATTTGGTAAAATTGCTGTTTAGCACAATATATTGTGGTAAAACTACTTCTGTTCAGAATGCTCCTGTTTCCAATCTACAGTAGCTGCCATTTGATCTAAAACAAATAGTAATTGATTTGTGCATCCTATGCATAACATGTACTCCCTCTGTAAACTAATATAAGAGGGAGTATAAAGCAATTGTGCTGTCATAAAGCAGGGAACATGCCTTGTCAAATACTCTGTCCGATCCAAAATAAGTGTCGTGGTTTTAGTTCCATGACACTTATTTTGGATCGGAGGGAGTAGCTATTATCGGATGTGTTTGATAAGCATGATTTGGAAATCTACTGTGACTGACAGATGAACCTCTGGACTCGGTTGTTTTCACCTGTTGCTACTCCAGGCCAAAAGTAAATAGGAACAGACCGAAACTGTGACAGTCAAGAGAAGCATTCCATTCCATTTCATCGCCCCCCCCCCCCCCCCCCCCCCCACCACCCAAATAAAATAAATTGTTTGTTGAACATGTATATGCATATATCACATTTATTTTGGCAACGACATATATATCACATGAATTTGCAAAAATTCAGAACAGTATGTGTTCCGTAGGAGTCAGGGAATTCCTTTTATTCCAAACGGGGCGGTCGAGTGCTTGCATAAAAGCACATGAAAACGAGAAAACATATTAAGTTGTTTCTATCGGCAGATTTGCTTTCTCTTGTTTTAATAAAAATAGTAAAAGTTCACAGCTGTGGGCTGTTCAGGAATATAGCTATATGTTCTTTATCTGTTCTGCAAAAAGTAGAGGATAAGTGAACCTATCATTTATGACAGTAACATCTCATCGCTTCTTTTCAATCAATCGTGTAGCTTTCCGTCTTTGAGCTTATGGAGCACTTTTCCTTGTGAAAGTGCCAACCGGACTGCTCACTGCCCATGCATGGGGACCAAAAGGGACTTGGAAATTGGATTGAAAAAAAAGGATCTTCTTGGAATGGTGGGAAGTAAAAGATTCTTTATGTTGACATGTTCTTATGTCTAGGGAGTTAGTCATGAAAAGCTAGCTAGGTGTTATTTTCCAAATGACTTGTGGATAAATCTGTAAAAAAAATTAAACAAAAAATAGTTCCTTCGTTCATAAATGGATGTCGTTTTGGACATTGACAGGATTTCCAGCATACACCTTTAACCGTTATTTTTTATATGTATATATTAGTATAGACTTAAAAGATTATATTATAGAATTATCTTTCATCACAAATCTAAAAATACTGTTCCAGCCTTACAACCAGTTTTAATATTTTATTAAGTGTGGCTAGATCTGACTCGACTAAGACTTAACCAAGTCTCAGTCAAGTGATAGAACATATAAAAAGAAGAAAGAAAATTTTAAAAGAAATTTTGCACGGATCTTCATGTAAGATCTCACGAATATAACATGGACTGAGACTTGGTTAAGTCTTAGTCGACTGAGATTTAGCAATCCCGTTTTATTAATGGTCAAAATTGCAGAAGTTTGACTGCATGCTTTCATGCATTTACGAATGGAAGGTAATAAAAGATAAAAGATATAGCAAGTATTTAAAGGTTTTGCCCAAAATAAGAAAGAAGCATGTATAAGCACTAATTGCTTAAGATTTAAAATGTCTAAATTCGCGGATCACTTATTCGGAGAAGGTGATCATGCTTATCCAGAAGCCTCTAAGACTTCAAAACCAATAATTTGGCAATAGTAAAAAGATATCTTAGATCTTGTAAATCCGGTTGAGCTTGACCTTGAAGTTTTATGGACTTACAACATGTTGTATATTCTTTTATAAAAGTTTATAAACTTGTACGTGTGCATGATTTCCATGTCGACGGCGAGGGCCATTTTTCACCTGATAAATATCTACAGTACTATACCTGAACACATACAAAATAACTCAAGAATATCATATATAGGAACCTAAAGAAAATTGTGGCATAAAAGCCCAAGTATGGCATGCCCTGCTACATGTATACGAGCATACGTACAACATGGAAGAAGAAAAACGCTATGATGCTCTCTCCTTTGTCGTTTTTGATTGAAGGAATCTTAGAATCTTGTCAATCAGGAGAAAATTGTCAATTGTTAAATACGAACTGAAAAAAGTGAGTGATTCGGTGCGAGAGGTCCGGACTGATGTTGGACTTCGAAACAGAGGAAATAGTTGGCCAGCACTTCCAAATATAAACAAAAAGGCAGCGCGATAGCAAGAGAACAGCACAGGATAGGCCGCAGGTCGAGAGGCGTGCATTCTGACGAGATTGGGTGGGAGGATCGTCACCTGGGGGCGCGTTGGTGCGGCCCGTCCCGACGACGCCGGCCTTGGCGGCGAGCGCGGCGGCCGCGGCCAGCCCGCCGACGGCCGCGGCAGCGGCAGCGACCGCACCTCCTCCGCCCGCCGGGAGCGCCGCAAGCAGGGACTCCATGGGGGTCGTTCGGGCGTGGGGTGGGAGAGGAGGAAAGGTGCCTGGGGCAGTGGCGGTGGCCGTGCGTTCGGCGTGGGGCGTGCGCGCCTTGAGTTTTAGTAGGAGTGAGGCGAAGGGAAAAGCGACAAGGGTCGGGGCAGAGGCATATGGGCGCGGAGCGGAAAGAGGATGCCGGCCCGGCGCTCTATTTGTGCCGACGTGGGTGGATTTGGCACGTGGCCAATTCAGCTGCAATGTCGAACTTTGAATACAGGGGTGCCGCATTCAATGATTCAACCTGGCGACCTTTTTTTTGGCGAGTTAATAGCATGGCGAAGAGGCTTTTTTTTTTCGATTCGTGTATTCTATCCCCAAATTATGTGGGTAATGCTAACCGATGAACGTTCGCTGGGAAGGAACTCCCAGCGAACGCACTCGTAGCCGCTGGATCGAGATCAAATGATGGTACTTCTTCCTTCCATCTATATAGGGCCTAATGCGTTCTTTAAGACCGTCTTTGACTATTGACAAGATTAATAGTACATGACATGCACAATGTAAAAATTATATCATTGAAAGCTCCTTTCATACACAAATTTAACGATGTGCTTTGTGTAAGTTGCATGTCATATAATATTATTTTAATATTTGGTCAAAATTTGTCTCGAAAAACACATTAGGCCCTATATAGATGGAAGAAGGGAGTAGTTTTTTTCCAAAAGGAAAATTGTCTTCTCTAGGAATAAATTATCATGCTAGTCAGAAGAAATTTCCACCCCGTACAACTAAAATTGCCATTGAATCGTTAGTAAATATCATCCTTCCAATGAACATTCGCCAGCTAAGATCCAATTCGCTAAGCCCCCCGGGAACAGAAGTCAGAGAGAGCTCCGTCCTTTTATCCATAGTGGGTCTTGATTGTCTGTGTCAGGTCGCGTCATGCACGCAATCGAGGGACTCACGTTGATCAAACGGAGTGTACCGCATGCCTGCTCCTTTTTTATTTGAGGGTCTGCGTAGAGATGGGAGGTGATTTTGGGGCTAAGTGGTGACGTCGTGTTGATACGTTCATTTTGCATCATGTTTTCCCACTGTTATTTATAATGTTTCTAATCAATATAACACTTTGTGGAGCAATTCCAATGCCTTTTCTCTCTTAATATGCAAGATTTACATGAAGAGGGAGATTGTTGGCAGCTGTAACTCTGGACCTGAAAAAGCTATGTCAGAGATACCTATTCTACACATCTCCAAATGAGTTGAAATTTCACGGAGTTTTATTTTGAAATAAATAAAAAATATTGAAGTAAATAAGTACCAGAGGGGGCACCCAGGTGCCCATGAGGCACCAAGCCGCACACACACCCCTGGGCGCGCCCTGGTGACTTGTGAGGCCCCTGGCCAGCCTCCGGTGCCCATCTTCTGAAATATAAGCCCATTTGCCCTAGAAAAAATAAAGAGAGGACTATCGGGACGAAGCGCCGCCGTCTCGAGACGGAACTTGGGCAGGAGCACTTTTGCTCTCCCGCGGAGCGATTCTGTCAGAGATAATTCCCTTTGGAAGGGGGAAATTGAAGCCATCATCATCAACGATCTTCTCATCATGGGAGGACCAATATTCATCAACATCTTCACCAGCACCATCTCATCTCAAACCCTAGATCATCTCTTGTATTCAATCTTTGCATCAAAACCTACTTGTAGGTTGCTACTAGTGTTGATTACATCCTGTAGTTGATGTAGTTGGTTTATTTGGTGGAAGATTATATGTTCAGATCCATTATGCTATTCAATACCCCTCTGATCTTGGACATGAATATAATGTGCGAGTAGTCACTTTTGTTCTTGAGAATATGGGAGAAGTCTTGTCATAAGTAATCATGTGAATTGGGTATTCGTTCAATATTTTGATGATATGTATGTTGTTGATTCCCTTAGTGGTGTTATGTGTACGTCGACTACATGACACTTCACCATCTTTGGGCCTAAGCGAATGAATTATGGAGTAGTAATTAGATGACACGTTGCTAGAGTGACAGAAGTTTAAACCCTAGTTTATGCGCTATTCCGTAAGGGGCTGATTTGGATCCACATGTTTAATCATGTGGTTATATTTATCTTAATTCTTCTTTCGTAGTTGTGGATGTTTGCGAGAAGGGTTAATCATAAGTGGGTGGCTTGTTCAATTAAGAATAGCACCCAAGCACCGGTCAACCTACATATCAAATTATCAAAGTAGCGAACATGAATCAAACAAACATGATGGAAGTGACTAGATAAAATTCCCGTGTGTCCTCAAAAACGCTTAGCTTATTATAAGATATCATTCCAGCCTGTCCTTTGCAACAAAAAGGATTGAGCTACCTTGCTGCACCTTAGTTACTATTGCTACTTGTCACTTGCTACAAATTATCTTGCTATCAAACTACTCATTACCGATAATTTCAGTGCTTGCAGAAAATACCTTGCTGAAAACCGCTTGTCATTTTCTTCTGCTCCTTGTTGGGTTCGATACTCTTACTTATTGAAAGGACTGTGATTGATCCCCTATACATGTGGGTCATCACGTGTGTGTCTGCTTCAGAGGAGTTAATTTGAGGTACTCCATCACTGCTCTATTCGTGGTCTACTGCCACTTGAGAGGAGGCATGTGATACGAGAACATCAACTTATTGCATGTCCACCATAGCCTCCCAACTGCCCGGGGATCCTTTCCTATAAAATACTTGGGCCTCCCGCTTTAGGTGTGTCAACTTAAGAAGGTTGACTCCCAATTCCTCGAGGACAAGGCATCATCCAAATTCGTTACTTGGGGCAGCCAAAGCATCACCACTATTGGGGGGATGATTTTCCTGAAGTCGGTGCTATCTTCCCAAGCAACCTACTTCATCGACCCCACCCCACCCCGCCCCACCCCTAATTGTCCCCCAGAGCTCCATTCATAGTGTCAAAAAGATCAAGCGTGCCTTTCTTTGGCTGGAGCAAACAATACAACCGGTGCAAAATGCAAAGTCAACCCAGACACCGTTTTGTCGTCCGCTTGAATATGGGGGCCTTGGTGTGCTGAAAACAAAAAAATTTGCAAGGGCACTTAGGCTAAGAGCACTCCGACATTCCCTCTTTCCGGAAGAAACTGTTGTTTATGGGAAGTTGGGGCAAAAAAACATCTCCAATAGTTCCCGTAAACCATCCATATCTTTATAGGATCATTTAAACTAGGCCCTTTCTTCCCTCAGATTTACGGGAAGATGATCTTCCCGTAAAATTTTGGTGGGCTAGAAACCTCCTAAAACTTTACCACGTGCCCCGCCAGAACAATGCGGTCCTGCCAAAACCACACACGAACGCCATCGGAACGCCATCGCACCGTCGCTGCCCGATGATGGTGTCTTGGACCAGGGGTGCTCACTACATCGCCTCCCGTCCAGGAGGGTCGGGCCGAGTATCCCCATGATGATTTATTGGTGGGCCATGTTTGTCAAAGCGCACAACACCATGATGGGATGTTTTTGAAGACTTGGCACATACTCCAAGACTTAGAGGTCGTCTAACACATGATTACCCTAGATGTAACCGACCTATGTGTAAACCCTAGGCACCCTAGTGTCTATATAAGCCAAGGGGAAGGGCTTGTTGACGACACACAACGATCTCGGGGCAAATCAACATATAATCTGTATTCCCTCAAATAAATACAATCAAAGTAGGGCATAGGGGATTATCTCTTCGAGAGAGCCTGAAACTGGGTAAAATCCCGTGTCCCTATTACCATCACACCAAGACTACCAGTTTGGGACCCCTTACCTGAGATCTGCTGGGTTTGACTCCATCATAGGTGGCCCATACAGGTCCCTCTAAGTAGTCACAGACGGCCGGTTCGAGACTCCCTATCAAGATCTGTTGGATTTGACTCCATCACCCGTGCTGGAACGCCATCATCATTGACATCAAAACATCACCGTGCCGCCACGCCCGCCCACTGACATGCCTCTGCCTAGCACCACGCCTGTGTCGTTGCTTGCACTGTCCCTCGTCGGTGGCCCTTCCCCGCCCATCGCTACGCCGACTCGCGCCGGCAGCCATCGCACCACCTCGCACTGCCCTTCGCCGGAAGCCGTCACGCATGTCACTGACTGGTGGGTCCTAGGCCATTATCTATTGTTTGTTTATTTGAAATGTGTTATAATGGATTTAGGGGAAGAAGTTTATGAGAACTTACAAAATTAGCTCTAGGGCAACTTCCCCTAAACTTACGATCATTTCGTAAAACCAGTTTTACGGAAAGTTTTTTAAGGAAGCTATTGGAGTTGCGCTAAGATGGCTTTGGTTTGAGTGGAAGGAACTGGCCAAAACATGAGTCGGGTTGGGCAACCCTTGTGACGATGCGGACCACGACTTCTTTTACGCCTCCACGACCATCACTGCTCGCAATGGTGCACACATGCCTTTTTGGGACGCTTCGTGGGTGCAAGACCGGAAGCCCAAAGACACTGCTTTGCTAATTTTTTTGAGGCATTTACGAGAAAAAAATAGAAGATAAGAAAGCCTTGAAAGATGATCCTTGGATCTCTAAGTTCAAAAGGATCTCGAATTTCTCCATTGCGCACTTCTGCAAATTTGTTGAGCTATGGGCCATCCTTCGTGATTTTCAACTCTATGACAACATCGAGGATGATATTGCTTGGAAGCAAATTGTTAGTGATCACTACTCAGTGGTGTCCACCAACAAACCCAGTTCCTTGTCCTGACCCGATCCCCTATGAAGAGCACGGTTTGGAAAGCTTGGATGTCGCCAAAAGTATAGTTCTTCACTTGGTTAGCTCTATGCAAAATAGTGTTTGGCCTGTGGAAAGATTAGCCAAAATAGGTTGGCCAAACTGTGGGCTATGCCCCATTTGTATGCAAGTGCAGCAATCCGTAGACCACCTCTTCTTCAAGTGCAAATTCATCACTAGACTTTGGGCATGATTAAGGTTTGGCTCCAACTTGAGAGCATCGATACTTCTGTTTGGCACCTCATTCATTCCACCAAGGAGAGGTGGATTGGACTATGCCACACTGCCATTGCCAATAGGAAGGCCATGGCTTCGCTTGCCATGTTGGCCTCATGCACCATATGGAATGAAATAAATGCTCATATCTTCCCTCACAAAAAAGCCCCGCCGACTGTCCTACTACTCAACATCAGGGAGGCGGATCTAGGAGGAGTGGCGAGTTACTCCAGGCCGGCACGGTGGGGATCACGAAGACACGGGCATCGTCGTTGCAGTCGACGATGCTGCATCGTATCGCGCCTCTAGTGCCTGCGACCGCGCCATCCGCCATCGACGCGAGCGTAGCCGCGCCATGTAGGCAGAGAAAGAAGCCGGTTGCACGGATGTCAATGAGGTGGCGGCCAGCACGTCTGCGCCCTCCATCATCATCGAGGAGAAGTAGAACACGTGAAGTTGCCGCCGCTTGTATCCCATGGAGGCCACCACCGGCACATCGCCGACTTGCACAGTCGGTGACTTATCTGGGCTCCACAGACGCACCTTCCCCTCTGGCTGAGGCACCCTCTTCGCCACTCCGATGAGCGGCGTAGCCGGACATAGGAAAGATACAAAGGAATAATATGCCTCCAGGACTCCCGGCAGTCCGGTTAGCGGGCTGCCGGACATGGAGAAGACAAAGAGATCTACCGCGGCCGGTCATAGACTAGTGTAGTGTATCCGTGTTATGGGAGTGGAGCTCCACGCGACTATACGTGCACATAGTTTTACCTTTTTAGTTAAAATATGTCCAAAATGTAACTGTTTTCATCTAGTTTGTATGAAATATGTCATGTTTGTATGAAAACCGGTTGTGTTTGCATGAATTTCATCCGCTTTGTTGAATCTAGATGGCCAAACCAAATGGATAGATCGGAGATAAATACAAAGCTATCGTAGTCATGCATAATAAAGTCCAGAAAAGACTCAGTTACTTTCATTGAATAATCTGATCATAAACTCATAATTCATCAGATCTCAACAAATACACTGCAAAAGAAGATTACATCGGATAGAGCTCCAAGAAGATCTAGGAGAACATTGTATTGAAGATCTAAGAGAGAGAAGAAGCCATATAGCTACTAGCTATGGACCCGTAGATCTGTGGTGAACTACTCACACATTATTGGTAGGGTAGCAAGGTTGATGTAGAAGCCCTCCGTGATCGATTCCCCCTCCGGCAGAGTACCGGAAAAGGCATACATATGGGATCATGGAAGAACAGAAGCTTATGGCGGTGGAAAATTTTGGGTGGCTCTATGGGGTTTCCCCAATATTTGAGAATTTATAGGGGTGAAATTAGGTCGGACAGAGCCACGTGCGGCCCACAAGGCATCAGGGCACGCCTACCCCCCAGGGCGCGCCCTGTTGCCTTGTCGTTTCCTCATTTGTTATCTAGTCTCCTCATGAACCTTCTAGGGTCTCTTTGGTCCAGAAAAAATCGTCAAAATTTTTTGTAGCGTTTGGACTCCGTTTGGTACTGATTTTCTGGAAAACCAAAAACAAGCTGAAAACAACAACTGGCACTAGGCACCGGGTTAATATGTTAGTCCCAAAAATAATATAAAATTGCATAATAAAGCATATAAAATATACAAGATTGATAATATAATAGCATGAAACAATGAAAAATTATAGATATGTTGGAGCCGTATCTTCATTTGAACCACAATGTTGCATCTCTCCAACATCGATGGGGGATCATTCAAAGGGAAGTGAACAAGTACATCAACTACTGTTCAAAAGTGCTTAGCCGCCCTCAAAGTGGGATGGGAGTGGCAACCCACATAAGCCAAATTACTTTATCTTGTCATCATTTGCATATGCTTGTTTTTGTTGCATTATCATGCTCATACATATTTTGTTTGCTAGATAGTGGTGGCGGCACTATGTATCAAGAAATGGAGAAGAAGTCACTTGGTTTTAGCCATTGTTGGGTGATACTGAATGGCAAAACAAAGTGGACACAACTTTTGGCTGGTCTCAAGGCCGACAAGAAAAGGAATGATGGCCCAAGCTCCCAACAATCAATTGGATTGTACGTAGAAGAGAAAGATGATGTAGTGGAGAATGGAAGAGCCACCATGCCCAAAGATAACTGGCAAGTGATGGAAAACAAGTGGGAGAAGGCAAGCGCCTCCGGTGACGTTGTGTCTACAAAAATGTCCACCCATGGACAAGCATTTTTTCGGTTAGGGAGACAAGAAAGAGGAGAGGTACAAGCTCATGTTGGATGCCCAAAAAAGAGGATGGATTGGGACCGGAAGAGGGCGGAGAAGAAGATAGAAATTGAGAGGGAGAAGATCGAGTTGGAGAAGAAAGAGGTGGCGATCAAATGAGAGCTCGAGAAGGCCAAGACATTTGGAGAGATTGAGCTTGAGAATGAGAGGATGCAAATCGCATAGGAGGCGGAGGATGCAAAGCTAATGTTGGCAGACGAAAGCCTACTGGATGAGCATGCAAAGAAGTGACTTGCGGGGATGAACAAGGAGATCAATGACCGTAAGAAGTACGAGGCAGTGAGGCCAACTCCAACGCACGACCCCAAATGGACGTTCGTTTCATCCGCTTTTCGTCATTTTGGGGGAGGCAATGAGCCCGCATTTCAGCCGCATCTTGTCTGCATACCTTTTATTTTTGCAAACACATATCTTTTATTTTCATCCTTGATTTTTGATACATGAACCACATCATCAAATCTTGACTATAATAGTAAGACCAAAGAAAACAAGAACCACAAGAAGACATTTTAGAAGATATCCAATTTCCATAACTGCTCCTGTATGTTGGATTTGTTGGGGAACATAGTAATTCAAAAATTTGCCTACGATCACGCAAGATCTATCTAGGAGAAGCATAGCAACGAGCGGGAAGAGTGAGTCCACGTACCCTCGTAGACCGAAAGCGGAAGCATTAAGTAACACGGTTGATGTAGTCGAACGTCTTCGCGATTCAACCGATCAAGTACCGAACGCACGGCACCTCCGCGATCTGCACACGTTCAGCTCGGCGACATCCCTCGAACTCTAGATCCAGCTGAGGCCGAGGGAGAGTTTTGTCAGCACGACGGTGTGGTGACGGTGATGATGAAGTTACCGACGCAGGGCTTCACCTAAGCACTATGACAATATGACCGAGGCGGAAATCTGTGGAGGGGGGCACCACACACGGTTAAGAGATCAACTTGTGTGTCTATGGGGTGCCCCCCTCCCCCGTATATAAAGGAGTGGATGAGGGGGCCGGCCGGTCTCATGGGGTGCGCCCCAAGGGGCGAATCCTACTCCTACTAGGAGTAGGTTCACCTGTCCTAGTTCAACTAGGAGGGGAAGGAAAGGGAAGAAGGAGAGAAGGAAAGGGAGGCCGGCCCCTCTCCCCATTTGGATTGGGCTTAGGGGGGCGCGCCCCTCCTCTTGGCCTCCTCCTCCTCTCTTGCACTAAAGCCCATGAAGGCCCATTAACCCCCCGGGGGGTTCCGGTAACCCCCGATACTCCAGAAAATGCTCAAACCTATCCGAAACCTTTCTGGTGTCCAAACATAACCTTCCAATATATCAA
Source organism: Triticum monococcum (assembly GCA_034509565.1). NCBI lineage: Eukaryota > Viridiplantae > Streptophyta > Magnoliopsida > Poales > Poaceae > Triticum > Triticum monococcum. The sequence continues at coordinate 581,349,034 of CM067847.1, forward strand.
TATTTATGTCTCGGCCATTTTGAGACTCCTCGCCATGTCCGTGATCATATTCGGGACTCCAAACAACCTTTAGTACATCAAATCACATAACTCACAATACATATCATCATCGAACGTTAAGTGTGCGGACCCTACGGGTTCGAGAACTATGTACACATGACCGAGACTCATCTCCGGTCAATAACCAATAGCGGAACCTAGATGCTCATATTGGTCCTATATATTCTACGAAGATCTTTATTGGTCAAACCACATAACAACATACGTTGTTCCCTTTGTCATCGATATGTTACTTGCCCAAGATTCGATCGCTGGTATAATCATACCTAGTTCAATCTCGTTACCGGCAAGTCTCTTTACTCGTTCCGTAATGCAACATCCCACAACTAACTCTTTAGTCACATTGCTTGCAAGGCTTATAGTGACGTGTATTACCAAGAGGGCCCAAAGATACCTCTCCGACAATCGGAGTGACAAATCCTAATCTCGATCTATGCCAACTCAACAAACACCATCAGAGACACCTGTAGAGCATCTTTATAATTACCCAGTTACGTTGTGACATTTGATAGCACACAAAGTGTTCCTCCGGTATTCGGGAGTTACATAATCTCATAGTCATAGGAACATGTATAAGTTATGAAGAAAGCAATAGCAATAAACTAAACGATCATAGTGCTAAGCTAACGGATGGGTCATATCAATCACATCATTCTCTAATGATGTGATCTCATTTATCAAATGACAACTCATGTCTATGGTTAGGAAATTTAACCATCTTTGATTAACGAGCTAGTCAAGTAGAGGCATACTAGTGACACTCAGTTTGTCTATGTATTCACACATGTACTAAGTTTCCGGTTAATACAATTCTAGCATGAATAATAAACATTTATCATGATATAAGGAAATATAAATAACAACTTTATTATTGCCTCTAGGGCATATTTCCTTTAGTCTCCCACTTGCACTAGAGTCAATAATCTAGATTACATTGTAATGATTCTAACACCCATCGAGTCTTGGTGCTGATCATGTTTTGCTCATGAGAGAGGCTTAGTCAACGGGTCTGCAACATTCATCTCCGTATGTATCTTGCAAATCTCTATGTCTCCCTCCTTGACTTGATCACGGATGGAATTGAAGCGTCTTTGGATGTGCTTGGTTGTCTTGTGAAATCTGGATTCCTTTGCCAAGGCAATTGCACTAGTATTGTCACAAAAGATTTTTCATTGGACCCGATGCACTAGGTATGACACCTAGATCGGATATGAACTCCTTCATCCAGACTCCTTCATTTGTTGCTTCCGAAGCAGCTATGTACTCCTCTTTGCATGTAGATCCTGCCACGATGCTCTGCTTGGAAATGCACCAACTTATAGCTCCTCCATTTAATAAAAACACATATCCGGTCTGTGACTTAGAGTCATCCAGATCAGTGTCAAAAATTTGCATCGATGTAATCATTTACGACAAGCTCTTTGTCACCTCCATAAACAAGAAACATATCCTTAGCCCCTTTCAGGTATTTTAGGATGTTCTTGACCGCTGTCTAGTGATCCACTCCTGGATTACTTTGGTACCTCCCTGCTAAACTAATAGCAAGGCACACATTAGGTCTGGTACACAACATTGCATACATGATAGAGCCTATGGCTGAAGCATAGGGAGTGACTTTCATTTTCTCTCTATCTTCTGCAGTGGTCGGGCATTGAGTCTGACTCGACTTCACACCTTGTAACATAGGCAAGAACCCTTTCTTTGCTTGGTCCATTTTATACTTCTTCAAAACTTTATCAAGGTATGTGCTTTGTGAAAGTCCAATTAAGCGTCTTGATCTATCTCTATAGATCTTGATGCCCAATATATAAGCAGCTTCATCGAGGTCTTTCATTGAAAAATTCTTATTCAAGTATCCTTTTATACTATTCAGAAATTTAGTATCATTTCCAATCAACAATATTGAAGGAAATATGCCCTAGAGGAAATAATAAAGTTGTTATTTATATTTCCTTATATCATGATAAATGTTTATTATTCATGCTAGAACTGTATTAACCAGAAACTTAGTACATGTGTGAATACATAGACAAACAGAGTGTCCCTAGTATGCCTCTACTTGACTAGCTCGTTAATCAAAGATGGTTAAAGTTTCCTAGCCATGGACATGTGTTTTCATTTGATGAACGAGATCACATCATTACAGAATGATGTGATGGACTAGACCCATCCGCTAGCTTAGCACTATGATCATTTAGTTTATTGCTATTGCTTTCTTCATGACTTATACATGTTCCTATGACTATGAGATTATGCAACTCCCGAATATGGGAGGAACACTTAGTGTGCTATCAAATGTCACAACATAACTAAGATGCTCTACAGGTGTATCCGATGGTGTTTGTTGAGTTGGCATAGATCGAGATTAGGATTTTTCACTTCGATTGTCAGAGAGGCATCTTTGGGCCCTCTCGGTAATGCACATCACTATAAGCCTTGCAAGCAATGCGACTAATGAGTTAGTTGCGGAATGATGCATTACGGAATGAGTAAAGAGACTTGTCGGTGACAAGATTGAACTAGGTATGATGATACCGACGATCGAATCTTGGGCAAGTAACATACCAATGACAAAGGGAACAACATATGTTGTTATGCGGTTTGACCGATAAAGATCTTCGTAGAATATGTAGGAACCAATATGAGCATCCAGGTTCCGCTGTTGGTTACTGACCGGAGACGAGTCTCGGTCATGTCTGCATAGTTCTCGAACCCGTAGGGTCCGCACGCTTAACGTTCGATGACGATATGTACTATGAGTTATGTGATTTTATGTACCGAAGGTTGTTAGGAATCCCAGATGTGATCACAGACATGATGAGGAGTCTCGAAGTGGTCGAGACATGAAGATTGATATATGGGAAGGTTATGTTTGGACACCGGAAAGGTTTCGGATAGGTTCGGGCATTTTCCAGAGTACCAGGGGGTTACCGGAACCCCCCGGGGGGTTACCGGAACCCCCCAGGGGGTTAATGGGCCTTCATGGGCTTTAGTGGAAGAGAGAGGAGGCGGCCAAGAGGAGGGGTGTGCCCCCAAGCCCAATCCGAATTGGGGAGGGGCCGGCCCCCCTTTCCTTCTTCTCCTCTTCCCCTTCCTCCCCCCTCCTAGTTGGACTAGCAAAGGGGGGAACCTACTCCTTGTAGGAGTAGGATTCCCCCCCCCCCCACTTGGGGCGCGCCCTATGAGGCCGGCCGGCCCCCTCCTCCACTCCTTTATATACGGGGAAGGGGGCACCCCATAGACACACAAGTTGATTTCTTAGCCGTGTGGGGTGCCCCCCTCCACAGGTTTCCACCTCGGTCATATTGTTGTAGTGCTCAGGTGAAGCCCTGCGTCGGTAACTTCATCATCACCATCAACACGCCGTCATGCTGACGAAACTCTCCCTCGCCCTTAGTGGGATCTAGAGTTCGAGGGACGTCACCAAGCTTAGCGTGTGTTGATTGCGGAGGTGTCGTGTGTCCGGTACTTGATCGGTTGGATCGCAAAGTCGTTCGACTACATCAACCGTGTTACTCAACGCTTCCGCTTTCGGTCTACGAGGGTACGTAGACACACTCTCCCCTCTCGTTGCTATGCATCTCCTAGATAGATGTTGCGTGATCGTAGGATTTTTTTTGAAATACTGCGTTCCCCAAGAGTGGTCTCAGAGCCAGGTCTATGCATAGATGTTATATGCACGAGTAGAAAACAAAGGAGTTGTGGGCGAGGGTATATACATATTGCTTGCCGTCACTAGTTGTTTCTTGATTCGGCGGTATTGTTGGATGAAATGACCCAGACCGACATTACATGACCGCGTTCATGAGACTAGTTCTACCGACATGCTTTGCACGCAGGTGGCTGGCGGGTGTCAGTTTCTCCAACTTTAGTTAATCGGATTCAATGAACAGGGTTCTTTCTGAAGATCAAAAAGCAATCACTATACCATGTTGTGGTTTTAATGCGTAGGTAAGAACGGTTCTTGCTAGATGCCCGTAGCAGCCACGTAAAACTTGCAACAACAAAGTAGAGGACGTCTAACTTGTTTTTTCAGGGCATGTTGTGATGTGATATGGTCAAGATGTGATTATATAAATTGTTGTATGAGATGATCATGTTTTGTAACACAGTTATCGGCAACTGGCAGGATCCATATGGTTGTAGCTTTATTGTATGAAATGCAATCGCCATGTAATTGCTTTACTTTATCACTAAGTGGTAGCGATAGTCGTAGAAGCAATAGTTGGCAAGACGACAACGATCCTACGATGGAGATCAAGGTGTCAAGTCAGTGACGATGGTGATCGTGACGGTGCTTTGGAGATGGAGATCAAAGGCACAAGACGATAATGGCCATATCATATCACTTATATTGATTGCATGTGATGTTTATCCTATATGCATCTTATTTTGCTTAGTACGACAGTAGCATTATAAGATGATCTCTCACTAAAATTTCAAGGTATAAGCGTTCTCCCAGAGTATGAACCGTTGCGACAGTTCTTCGTGTTGAGACACCATGTGATGATCAGGTGTGATAAGCTCTACGTTCACATACAACGGGTGCAAGCCAGTTTTGCACAAGCAGAATACTCAGGTTAAACTTGACGAGCCTAGCATATGCAGATATGGCCTCGGAACACTAAGACCGAAAGGTCGAGCGTGAATCATATAGTAGATATGATCAACATAGTGATGTTCACCATTGAAAACTTCTCCATCTCACGTGATGATCAGACATGGTTTAGTTGATTTGGATCACGTGATCATTTAAATGACTAGAGGGATGTCTATCTAAGTGGGAGTTCTTAAGTAATATGATTAATTGAACTTTAATTTATCATGAACTTAGTCCTGATAGTATTTGCATATCTATGTTGTAGATCAATTGCTCGCGTATAGCTTCCCCGTTTTATTTATGATATGTTCCTAGAGAAAACTATGTTGAAAGATGTTAGTAGCAATGATGTGTACTAGATCCGTGATCTGAGGATTATCCTCATTGCTGCACAGAAGAATTATGTCCTTGATGCATCGCTAGGTGATGGACCTATTGCAGGAGCAGAGGCAGACGTTATGAACGATTAGCAAGCTCAGTATGATGACTACTTGATAGTTTAGTGAGTCATGCTTTAAGGCTTAGAACCGGGACTTCAAAGACGCTTTGAATTCCACGGAGCATATTAGATGTTCGAAGAGTTGAAATTAGTATTTCGGACTCATGCCCATGTCAAGAGGTATGAGACCTCTGACAGTACTTTGCCTACAAGATGGAGGAGAATAGCTCAACCAATGAGCATGTGCTCAGATTGTCTGGGTACTACAATTGCTTGAATCAAGTGGGAGTTAATCTTCCACATAAGATAGTGATTGACAGAGTTCTCTAGTCACCATCACCAAGTTACTGGAACTTAGTGATGAACTGTAATATGCAAGGGATGACGTAAAACGATTCCCGAGCTCTTCGCGATGCTGAAATCAGCGAAGGTAGAAATCAAGAAAAGCAGCAAGTGTTGATGGTTGACAAGACCACTAGTTTAAAGTAAAAGGGCAAGGGAAAGAAAGGGAACTTCAAGAAGAATGGCAAGCAAGTTGCCACTCCCATGAAGAAGCCCAAAGCTAGACCCAAGCCTGAAACTGGCTGCTTCTACTACAAAGGAAATGGTCACTGGAAGCGGAATTGTCCTAAATACTTGGCGGATAAGAAGGATGGAAAAGTGAACAAAAGTATATATGATATACATGTTATTGATGTGTACTTTACTAGTGTTCATAGTAGCCCCTGGGTATTTGATACTGGTTCAGTTGCTATGATTAGTAACTTCAAACAGGATTTACAAAATGAACAGAGACTAGTTGAGGGCGAGGTGACGATGTGTGTTGGAAATAATTCCAAGGTTGATAAGATCACCATCGCACCCTCCCTTTACCTTCGGGATTAGTGTTGAACCTAAAATAAATGTTATTTGGTGTTTGTGTTGAGCATAATATGATTGGATCATGTTTATTGCAATACGGTTATTCATTTAAGTCAAAGAATAATTATTATTCTGTTTACATGAATAAAACTTCTGTGGTCATACACCCAAGGTGAATGGTTTATTGAATCTCGATCGTAGTAATACACATATTCATAATATGGATGCCAAAAGATGCAAAGTTGATAATGATAGTGCAACATACTAGTGGCACTGCCATTTATGTCATATTGGTGTAAAGCGCATGAAGAAACTCCATGCGGATGAACTTTTGGAATCACTTGATTATGAATCATTTGATGCTTGTGAACCATGCCTCATGGGCAAGATGACTAAGACTCCGCTCTCTGGAACAATGGAGTGAACCACTGACTTATTGGAAATAATACATACTGATGTATGCGATCTGATGAGTGTTGAGGCTCGTGGCGGGTATCGTTATTTTCTGACCTTCACAGATGATTTAAAAAGATATGGGTATATCTACTTAATGAAACACAAGTCTGAAACATTTGAAAAGTTCAAAGAAATTCAGAGTGAAGTTAAGAATCATTGTAACAAGACAATAAAGTTTCTACGATCTGATCGCGGAGGCAAATATTTGAGTTATGAGTTTGGCCTTCATTTAAAAACAATGTGGAATAAGTTTCACAACTTATGCCACCTGGAACACCACGGAGTAATGGTGTGTCCGAACGTCGTAACCGTACTTTATTAGATATGGTGCGATCTATGGTGTCTCTTACTGATTTACCACTGTCATTTTGGGGTTATGCATTAGAGACAACTGCATTCACGTTAAATAGGGCACTGTCTAAAAATCTGTTGAGACGACACCATATGAACTGTGGTTTAGCAAGAAACCTAAGCTATCGTTTCTTAAAGTTTGGGGTTGCGATGCTTATGTGAAAAAGTTTCAACCTGATAAGTCGAACCCAAATCGAAGAAGTGTGTCTTAATAGGATACCCAAAAGAAACTGTTGGGTACACCTTCTATCATAGATCCGAAGGCAAGATCTTTGTTGCTAAAAGTGAATCCTTTCTAGAGAAGGAGTTTGTCTTGAAAGAAGTTAGCGGGAGGAAAGTAGAACTTGATGAGGTAATTGTACCTTCTCTCGAGTTGGAAAGTAGCTCATCACTGAAATCAGTTCCAGTGATGCCTACACCAATTAGTGAGGAAGTTAATGATGATGATCATGAAACTTCAGATCAAGTTACTACCGAACCTCATAGGTCAACCAGAGTACATTCCACACCATAGTGGTACGGTAATCCTGTTCTGGAAGTCATGTTACTAGACCATGACGAACCTACGAACTATGAGGAAGCGACAATGAGCCCAGATTCCACGAAATGGCTTAAGGCCATGAAATCTGAGATGGGATCCATGTATGAGAACAAAGTATGGACTTCGATTGACTTTCCTGATGATCGGTGATCCATTCAGAATAAATGGATCTTAAAGAGGAAGACGGACGCTGATAGTAATGTCACTATCTACAAAGCTCGAATTGTCGCAAAAGGTTCTCGACAAGTTCAAGGTGTTGACTACGGTGAGATTTTCTCACTCGTATCGATGCTTAAAAGTCTGTCCAAATCATGTTAGCAATTGCCGCATTCTATGAAATCTGGAAAATGGATATGAAAACTACATTCCTTAATGGATTTATTAAAAAAAGAGTTGTATATGATGCAACTAGAAGGTTTTGTCAATCCTAAAGGTGTTAACAAAGTGTGCAAGCTCCAGCGATCTATCTATGGACTGGTGCAAGCATCTCGGAGTTGGAATATATGCTTTGATGAGTTGACCAAAGCATATAGTTTTATACAGACTTGCGCTGAAGCCTGTATTTACAAGAAAGTGAGTGGGAGCACTACAACCTTTCTAATAAGTATATGTGAATGACATATTGTTGATCGGAAATGATGTAGAATTTTCTGGAAAGCATAAAGGATAATTTGAAAGGAGTTTTTCAAAGAAAGAATTACCTGTAAGGCTACTTACATATTGGGCATCAAGATCTATAAAGATAGATCAAGATGCTTGATAAGACTTTCGATGAGTACATACCTTGATAAGATTTTGGAGGAGTTCAAAATGGATCAGTTAAAGAAGGAGTTCTTGCCTGAGTTGTAAGGTGTGAAATTGAGTAAAGACTCAAAACCTGGCCATGGCAGAAAATAGAAAGAGAATGAAAAGTCATTCCCTATGCCTCAGTCATAGGTTCTATAAAGTATGCTATGCTGTGTACCAGACCTATTGTATACCTTAGCATTATTTTGGCAAGGGAGTACAATAGTGATCTAGGAGTAGATCACTGGACAGCGGTCAAAATTATCCTTAGAGGACTAAGGAAATATTTCTCGGTTATGGAGGTGATAAAAGAGTTCGTCGTAAAGAGTTACATCGATGCAAGCTTTTTACACCGATCTAGATGACTCTAAGTCTCGATCTAGATACATATTGAAAGTGGGAGCAATTAGCTAGAGTAGCTCCATGCAGAGTATTGTAGACATAGAAATTTGCAAAATACATACGGATCTGAATGTTGCAGACCCGTAGACTAAACTTCTCTCACAAGGAAAACATGACCACTCTTTGGGTGTTAATCACATAGCAATGTGAACTAGATTATTGACTCTAGTAAACCCTTTGGGTATTAGTCACATGAAGCTGTGAACTAATCACATAAAGGTGTGAACTATTGGTGTGAAATCACATGACGATGTGAAATAGATTATTGACTCTAGTGCAAATGGGAGACTGAAGGAAACATGCCATAGAGGCAATAATAAAGTTGTTATTTATATTTCCTTATATCATGATAAATGTTTATTATTCATGCTAGAACTGTATTAACCGAAAACTTAGTACATGTGTGAATACATAGACAAACAGAGTGTCCCTAGTATGCCTCTACTTGACTAGCTCGTTAATCAAAGATGGTTAAAGTTTCCTAGCCATGGACATGTGTTGTCATTTAATGAACAGGGTCACATCATTAGAGAATGATGTGATGGACTAGACCCATCCTCTAGCTTAGCACTATGATCGTTTAGTTTATTGATATTGCTTTCTTCATGACTTATACATGTTCCTATGACTATGAGATTATGCAACTCCCGAATACCGGAGGAACACTTAGTGTGCTATCAAATGTCAGAACGTAACTGGGTGATTATAAAGATGCTCTACAGGTGTCTCTGATGGTGTTTGTTGAGTTGGCATAGATCAAGATTAGGATTTGTCACTCCGATTGTCGGAGAGGTATCTCTGGGCCCTCTCGGTAATGCACATCACTATAAGCCTTGCAAGAAATGTGACTAATGAGTTAGTTGCGGGATTATGCATTACAGAACGAGTAAAGAGACTTGTCGGTGACAAGATTGAACTAGGTATTGAGATACCGACGATCGAATCTCGGGCAAGTAACATACCGATGACAAAGGGAACAACACAGGTTCCGCTATTGGTTATTGACCGGAGATGAGTCTCGGTCATGTCTACATAGTTCTCGAACCCGTAGGGTCCGCACGCTTAACGTTTGATGATGATATGTACTGTGAGTTATGTGATTTGATGTACCGAAGGTTGTTCGGAATCCCGGATGTGATCACGGACATGATGAGGAGTCTCTAAATGGTCGAGACATGAAGATTGATATATTGGAAGGTTATGTTTGGATACCGGAAAGGTTTCAGATAGGTTCAGGCATTTTCCGGAGTACCGAGGGGTTACTGGAACCCCCCCCCCCCCCGGGGGGGGGGGGTTAATGGGCCTTCATGGGCTTTAGTGGAAGAGAGAGGAGGTGGCCAAGAGGAGGGGCGCCCCCCTTTCCTTCCTCTCCTCTTCCCCTTCCTTCCCCCCTTGGCGCGCACCCCATGAGGCCGGCCGACCCCCTCCTCCACTCATTTATATACGGGGGAGGGGGCACCCCATAGACACACAAGTTGATTTCTTAGTCGTGTGCGGTGCCCCCTCCACAGATTTCCACCTCGGTCATATTGTCGTAGTTCTTAGGCGAAGCCCTGCGTTGGTAACTTCATCATCACCGTCAACACGCCGTCGTGCTGACAAAACTCTCCCTCTCTCTCTCAGCTGGATCTAGAGTTCGAGGGACATCACCGAGCTGAACGTGTGCAGATTGCGGAGGTGCCGTGCGTTCGGTACTTGATCGGTTGGATCGCGAAGATGTTTGACTACATCAACCGCGTTACTCAACGCTTCTGCTTTCGATCTATGAGGGTACATAGACACACTCTCCCCTGTCGTTGCTATGCATCTCATAGAGAGATCTTGCATGATTGTAGGAATTTTTTTGAAATACTACGTTCCCCAACAAATATGTCATATATATATAATATCAGAAATGCTACAGAGCTCCCACTCACTTTCTTGTAAATACAGGCTTCTCCAAAAGTATGTATAAAACCATATGCTTTGATCACACTATCAAAGCATATATTCCAACTCCGAGATGCTTGCACCAGTCCATAAATGGATCGCTGGAGCTTGCACACTTTGTTTGGATCGACAAAACCTTCTGGTTGCATCATATACAACTCTTCTTTAAGATATCCATTAAGGAATGCAATTTTGACATCCATTTGCCAAATTTCATAATCATAAAATGCGGGAATTGCTAACATGATTCGGACAGACTTAAGCATCGCTATGGGTGAGAAGGTCTCATCATAGTCAACTCCTTGAACTTGTCGAAAACCTTTCGCAACAAGTCGAGCTTTGTAGACAGTAATACTACCATCAACGTCAGTCTTCTTCTTCAAGATAAATTTATTCTCTATGGCTTGCCGATCATCGGGCAAGTCAACCAATGTCCACACTTTGTTCTCATACATGGATCCCATCTCAGATTTCATGGACTCAAGCCATCTCGCGGAATCTGGGCTCATCATCGGTTCCTCATAGTTCGTAGGTTCATCATGGTCAAGTAACATGACCTCTAGAACAGGATTACCATACCACTCTGGTGCGTATCTTACTCTAGTTGACCTAGGAGGTTCGGTAGTAACTTGATCAGAAGTTTCATGATCATCATCATTAGCTTCCTCACTAATTGGTGTAGGAATCACTGGAACTGATTTATGTGATGAACTACTTTCCAATAAGGGAGCATGTACAGTTACCTCATCAAGTTCTACTTTCCTCCCACTCACTTCTTTCGAGAGAAATTCCTTCTCCAGAAAGGATCCATTCTTAGCAACGAATATCTTGCCTTCGGATCTGTGATAGAAGGTGTACCCAAAAGTCTCCTTTGGGTATCTGCTACCTCTTTAGCACTGCGTTGGTTTTCCCCGAAGAGGAAGGGATGATGCAGCAAAGTAGCGTAAGTAGTATTTCCCTCAGTTTTTGAGAACCAAGGTATCAATCCAGTAGGAGGCTACGCGCGAGTCCCTTGTACCTGCACAAAACAAATAAATCCTCGCAACCAACGCAAATAGGGGTTGTCAATCCCTATAAGGCCACTTACGAGAGTGAGATCTGATAGATATGATAAGATAATTTTTTTGGTATTTTTATGATAAAGATGCAAAGTAAAATAAAGGCAAAGTAAATAGCAAAGGAAATAACTAAGTAGTAGGAGATTAATATGATAAAGATAGACCCGGGGGCCATAGGTTTCACTAGTGGCTTCTCTCAAGAGCATAAGTATTCTACGGTGGGTGAACAAATTACCGTTGAGCAATTGACAGAATTGAGCATAGTTATGAGAATATCTAGGTATGATCATGTATATTGGCATCACGTCCGAGACAAGTAGACCGACTCCTGCCTGCATCTACTACTATTACTCCACTCATCGACCGCTATCCAGCATGCATCTAGAGTATTAACTTAAAAATAGAGTAACGCCTTAAGCAAGATGACATGATGTAGAGGGATAGACTCATGCAATATGAAGAAAACCCCATCTTGTTATCCTCGATGGCAACAATACAATATGTGCCTTGCTGCCCCTACTGTCACTGGGAAAGGACACCGCAAGATTAAACCCAAAGCTAAGCACTTCTCCCATTGCAAGAAAGATAAATCTAGTAGGCCAAACCAAACTGATAATCTGAAGAGACTTGCAAAGATAACCAATCATACATAAAAGAATTCAGAGAAGATTCAAATATTGTTCATAGGTAGACTTGATCATAAACCCACAATTCATCGGTCTCAACAAACACACCGCAAAATGAAGATTACATCGAATAGATCTCCACAAGAGAGGGGGAGAACATTGTATTGAGATCCAAAAAGAGAGAAGAAGCCATCTAGCTACTAACAATGGACCCGTAGGTCTGAGGTAAACTACTCACACTTCATCGGAGGGGCTATGGTGTTGATGTAGAAGCCCTCCGTGATCGATGCCCCCTCCGGCGGAGCTCCAGAACAGGCCCCAAGATGGGATCTCGTGGATACAGAAAGTTATGGCGGTGGAATTAGGGTTTTGGCTCCGTATCTGATTGTTTGGGGGTACGTAGGTATATATAGGAGGAAGGAGTACGTCGGTGGAGCACCAGGCGCCCCCTACCTCGTGGCCTCCTGTTTCTTTTCTTGACGTAGGGTCCAAGTCTCCCAGGTCTTGTTCATTGAGAAAATCACGTTCCCGAAGGTTTCATTCCGTTTGGACTCCGTTTGATATTCTTTTTCTTTGAAACCCTAAAACAGGCAAAAAACAGCAATTCTGGGCTGGGCCTCCGGTTAATAGGTTAGTCCCAAAAATAATATAAAAGTGGATAATAAAGCTCAATAATGTCCAAAACAGTAGATAATATAGCATGGAGCAATAAAAAATTATAGATACGTTGGAGAAGTATCAAGCATCCCCAAGCTTAATTCCTGCTCGTCCTTGAGTAGGTAAATGATAAAAATAGAATTTTTGATGCGGAGTGCTACTTGGCATAATTTTAATATAATTCTTTTTAATTGTGGTATGAATATTCAGATCCGACAGATTCAAGAAAAAAGTTCATATTGACATAAAAATAATAATACTTCAAGCATACTAAGTAAGCAATTATGTCTTCTCAAAATAACATGGCCAAAGACAGTTCATCCCCACAAAATCATATAGTTTAGTCATGTTTCATTTTCGTTACACAAGAATGCTCTCATCATGCACAACCCCGATGACAAGCCAAGCAATTGTTTCATACTTTAGTAATCTCAAACCTATAAACTTTCACGCAATATATGAGCGCGAGCCATGGACATAACACTATGGGTGGAATAGAATATAATGAGGGGGGTTATGTGGAGAAGGCAAAAAGGGAGAAAGTCTCACATCAACGAGGCTAATCAATGGGCTATGGAGATGCCCACCGATTGATGTTAATGCAAGGAGTAGGGATTGCCATGCAAGATATGCACTAGAGCTATAAATGTATGAAAGCTCAACAAAAGAAACTAGTGTGTGTGCATCCAACTTGCTTGCTCATGAAGACCTAGGGCACTTGAGGAGGCCCATTGTTGGAATATACAAGCCAAGTTCTATAATGAAAAATTCCCACTAGTATATGAAAGTGACAAAACAAGAGACTCTCTATTATGAAGATTATGGTGCTACTTTGAAGCACAAGTGTGGCAAAGGATACTAACATTGTCCCTTCTCTCTTTCTCTCTCATTTTTTTGGGCCTTCTCTCATGTTTTTATGGCCTTTTCTTTTTTTTGGGCCTTCTCTTTTTTATGGCCTTTCTCCTTTTTTTATTCCTCACTTGGGACAATGCTCTAGAAAATGATGATCATCACACTTCTATTTATTTACAACTCAATGATTACAACTCGATACTAGAGCAAAAGATGACTCTATATGAATGCCTCCGGCGGTGTTCCGGGATATGCAATGGACCAAGAGTGACATGTATGAAAGAATTATGAACGGTGGCTTTTCCACAAATACTATGTCAACTACATGATCATGCTAAGCAATATGACAATAATGAATGTGTCATGATGAACGGAATAATGGAAAGTTGCATGGCAATATATCTCGGAATGGCTATGGAAATGCCATAATAGGTAGGTATGGTGGCTGTTTTGAGGAAGATATAAGGAGGTTTATGTGTGAAAGAGCGTATCATATCACGGGGTTTGGATGCACCGGCGAAGTTTGCGCCAACTCTCAATGTGAGAAAGGGCAATGCATGGTACCGAAGAGGCTAGCAAGGATGGAAGGGTGAGAGTGCGTATAATCCAAGGACTCAACATTAGTCAAAAAGAACTCACATACTTATTGCAAAAATCTACAAGTCATCAAAAACCTCGGTACTACGCGCATGCTCCTATGGGGATAGATTGGTAGGAAAAGACCATCGCTCGTCCCCGACCGCCACTCATAAGGAAGACAATCAAATAACACCTCATGTTTCAAATTTGTTGCATAACGTTTACCATACGTGCATGCTACGGGACTTGCAAACTTCAACACAAGCATTTCTCAATTTCACAACTACTCAACTAGCACGACTTTGATATTATTACCTCCATATCTCAAAACAATCGTCAAGCATCCAACTTTTCTTAGTATTCAAAACACTCATAAGAAAATTTTACTAATCTTGAATACCTAGCATATTAGGATTTTAGTAAATTATCATGATATTAAGACTCTCAAAATAATCTAAGTGAAGCATGAGAGATCAATAGTTTCTATAAAACAAATCCACCACCGGGCTCTAAAAGATATAAGTGAAGTACTAGAGCAAAACTGTATAACTCAAAAGATATAAGCGAAGCACATAGAGTATTCTAACAAATTCCAAATCATGTATGGCTCTCTCAAAAGGTGTGTACAGCAATGATGATTGTGGTAAACTAAAAAGCAAAGACTCAAATAATACAAGACGCTCCAAGCAAAACACATATCATGTGGCGAATAAAAATATAGCTCCAAGTAAAGTTGCCGATAGAAGTAGACGAAAGAGGGGATGCCTTCCGGGGCGTCCCCAAGCTTTGGATTTTAGGTGTACTTAGATTATCTTGGGGGTGCCATGGGCATCCCCAATCTTAGGCTCTTGCCACTCCTTGTTCCATAATCCATCAAATCTTTACCCAAAACTTGAAAACTTCACAACACAAAACTTAAAGTAGAAAATCTCGTGAGCTCCATTAGCGAAAGAAAATAAAAGACCACTTCAAGGTACTGTAATGAACTCATTATTTATTTATGTTGGTGTTATACCTACTTTATTACAACTTCTCTATGGTTTATAAACTATTTTACTAGCCATAGATTCATCAAAATAAGGAAACAACACACGAAAAACAGAATCTGTCAAAAACAGAACAGTCTGTAGTAATCTGTAGCTAGCGCAAGATCTGGAACCCCACAAATTCTAAAATAAATTTCTGGACGTGAGGAATTTATCTATTAATCATCTGAAAAAAATAATTAACTAAATATCACTTTCCAAATAAAAATGGCAGCAGTTCTCGTGAGCGCTAAAGTTTCTGTTTTTTACAGCAAGTTCAACAAGACTTTCCCCAAGTCTTCCCAACGGTTCTACTTGGCACAAACACTAATTAAACAAAAAAACACAACCAAAACAGAGGCTAGATAAATTATTTATTACTAAACAGGATCAAAAATCAAGGAATAAAAATAAAATTGGGTTGCCTCCCAACAAGCGCTATCGTTTAACGCCCCTAGCTAGGCATAACAAGCAAGAATAGATCTAGGTATTGCCATCTTTGGTGGGCAATTCTTCAATGAGGCATATACCATCTTTAGGAATTTCTTTCTTTTTATTAATTATCAAACTTTTAGGCACAAGACTTAAAAATTCATTTGTAACAAATCGTTCCTTAATGATAGCAAAAAGATTGGGGTGAATACTTATAGATTTGAGATCCGCATCCTTACTAGAGGATTCACCCTTATTTTTAGGAACGTACATAAGCTTGGCAATTTTAGTGGAAGGACTTGGAGTATTCTTTATGGAAGAAAAATCGGTTCCCAAGTTGGTGATAATACCCTCAAGTTTATCGATCCTAGTGGAATCATGATTTATTTTCTCATTAACTATGGGTTCCTTTTCTTTAATATCTTTCAAAGTAACTCCTACTTTAGATCCATATTGAGAGATTCGGCTGTGGATCTTTTTATCCAAAATTTCAATTAACTCTATGGTAGCAACCTTATGTTCAATAATTTCAAGCCTTTGCATGACATGCTCCAAAGTTAATATAGTTCCATTAACCAAGAGAGGAGGTGAGCCAAACAAATCTAACATACTCCCTCCCTTCCATCTATATAGGGCCTAATGCATTTTTCGAGACTAACTTTGACCAAATGTTAGAGAAATAATATATGACATGCAACTTAAACAAAGCACGCCATCAATTTCGTATGTGAAAGGAGCTTTCAATGATATAATTTTTACATTATGCATGTCATGTACTATTAATCTTGTCAATAGTCAAGAGCGGTCTTGAAAAACGCATTAGGCCCTATATAGATGGAAGCAGGGAGTAGCATTATAAGAATGAAAAGTATGGCTACCCAAAAAATTCCCTCCGGTAATAGTATCAAGAACATAAAGGTGCCAAGGAGTAATGCCTACATAAAAATTGCGAAGAAGAACGAAAGTAGATTGCTTCCTAGTAGATCTATTTTGAGCATTGCAAATTCTATACCAAACATCTTTTAGATTTTCTCCCTCCCTTTGCTTAAAATTTAGAATTCAATTCTCAGGAGATAACGGAGAAGATAAGGGACTAGCCATAACAACAAGCAAGCAAACAAACTAACACACAAGCAAACAAAAAGCAAACGGGCAAAAAGAGGCAAATAGAGAAAGAGAGGGAGGATAGAGAGACATAGGGCAAACAAAATGGCAAGGGTGAAGTGGGGGAGAGGAAAACGAGAGGCAGATGGCAAATAATGTAATGCAGGAGATAAGGGTATGTGATGGGTACTTGGTATGTTGACTTTTGCGTAGACCTCCCCGGCAACGGTGCCAGAAACCCTTCTTGCTACCTCTTGAGCACTGCGTTGGTTTTCCCCGAAGAGGAAGGGATGATGTAGCAAAGTAGCATAAGTATTTCCCTCGGTTTTTGAGAACCAAGCTATCAATCCAGTAGGAGGCTACGCGTGAGTCCCTCGTACCTGCACAAAACAAATAAATCCTCGCAACCAATGCAAATAGGGGCTGCCAATCCCTATAAGGCCACTTAAAGAGTGAGATCTGATAGATATGATAAGATAATATTTTTGGTATTTTATGATAAAGATCAAAGTAAAATAAAGGCAAAGTAAATAGCAAAGGAAATAACTAAGTAGTAGGAGATTAATATGATAAAGATAGACCCGGGGGCCATAGGTTTTACTAGTGGCTTCTCTCAAGAGCATAAGTATTCTACGGTGGGTGAACAAATTACTGTTGAGCAATTGACAGAATTGAGCATATTTATGAGAATATCTAGGTATGATCATGTATATAGGCATCACGTCCGAGACAAGTAGACCGACTCCTGCCTCCATCTACTACTATTACTCCACTCACCGACCGCTATCCAGCATGCATCTAGAGTATTAAGTTAAAAACAGAGTAACGCCTTAAGCAAGATGACATGATGTAGAGGGATAGACTCATGCAATATGAAGAAAACCCCATCTTGTTATCCTCGATGGCAACAATACAATACGTGCCTTACTGCCCCTACTGTCACTGGGAAAGGACACCGGAAGATTGAACCCAAAGCTAAGCACTTCTCCCATTGCAAGAAAGATCAATCTAGTAGGCCAAACCAAACTGATAATTCGAAGAGACTTGCAAAGATAACCAATCATACATAAAAGAATTCGGAGAAGATTCAAATATTGTTCATAGATAGACTTGATCATAAACCCACAATTCATCGGTCTCAACAAACACACCGCAAAAAGAAGATTACATCGAATAGATCTCCACAAGAGAGGGGGAGAACATTGTATTGAGATCCAAAAAGAGAGAAGAAGCCATCTAGCTACTAACTATGGACTCGTAGGTCTGAGGTAAACTACTCACACTTCATCGGAGGGGCTATGGTGTTGATGTAGAAGCCCTCCGTGATCAATGCCCCCTCCGGCGGAGCTCCGGAACAGACCCGAAGATGGGATCTCATGGATACAGAAAGTTACGGCGGTGGAATTAGGGTTTTGGCTCCGTATCTGATTGTTTGGGGGTACGTAGGTATATATATAGGAGGAAGGAGTACGTCGGTGGAGCAACAGGGGGCCCACGAGGGTGGAGGGCGCGCCTGGGGGGGTAGGTGCGCCCCCTACCTCGTGGCCTCATGTTTCTTTTCTTGACGTAGGGTCCAAGTCTCCTGGGTCTTGTTCATTGAGAAAATCACATTCCCGAAGGTTTCATTCCGTTTGGAGTCCGTTTGATATTCCTTTTCTTCGAAACCCTAAAACAGGCAAAAAACAACAATTCTGGGCTGGGCCTCCGGTTAATAGGTTAGTCCAAAAATAATATAAAAGTGGATAATAAAGCCCAATAATGTCCAAAACAGTAGATAATATAGCATGGAGCAATCAAAAATTATAGATACGTTGGAGACGTATCAGTATCCTATGAAGACACATTTCTCCGATTTGGGTTCGAGCTTATCAGGTTGAAGCTTTTTCACATAAGCATCGCATCCCTAAACTTTAAGAAATGACAACTTGGGTTTCTTGCCAAACCATAGTTCATATGGTGTCATCTCAACGGATTTAGATGGTTCCCTATTTAACATGAATGCAGTCGTCTCTAAAGCATAACCCCAAAGCGATAGCGGTAAATTAGTAAGAGACATCATAGATCGCACCATATCTAATAAAGTACGATTACGACATTTGGACACACCATTACGCTGTGGTGTTCCGGGTGGCGTGAGTTGCGAAAAAATTCCGCATTGTTTCAAATGATGACCAAACTAGTAACTCAAATATTCTCCTCCACGATAAGATCATAGAAACTTTATTTTCTTGTGACGATGATTTTCCACTTCACTCTGAATTTTTTTGAACTTTTCAAATGTTTCAGACTTATGTTTCATCAAATAGATATACCCATATCTGCTCAAATCATCTGTGAAGGTCAGAAAATAACGATACCCGCCATGAGCATCAACACTCATCGGACCGCATACATCAGTATGTATTATTTCCATCAAGTCCGTTGCTCGCTCCATTGTTCCGGAGAACGGAGTCTTAGTCATCTTGCCCATGAGGCATGGTTCGCAAGCATCAAGTGATTCATAATCAAGTGATTCCAAAAGCCCATCAGCATGGAGTTTCTTCATGCGCTTTACACCAATATGACCTAAATGGCTGTGCCACAAATAAGTTGCACTATCATTATTAAACTTATATCTTTTGGCTTCAATACTATGAACATGTGTATCACTATGATACGTCTCCAATGTATCTATAATTTTTGATTGTTCCATGCTATTATATTATCTGTTTTGGATGCTTAATGGGCTTTAATATGCACTTTTATATTATTTTTGGGACTAACCTATTAACCGAAGGCCCAATGCCAGTTGCTATTTTTTGCCTATTACAGTGTTTCTCAGAAAAGGAATATCAAACGGAATCCAAACGGAATGAAACCTTCGCGAGGAACTTTTTTTTGGAACAAACGCAATCCAGGAGACTTGGAGTGGAGGTCAAGGAAGCAACGGGGTGGCTGAGGGGGAGTCCTGGATTAAGGGGTCCTCGGGCGTCCGGCCTGTGTGACGTGGGCCGGACTACTGGCCCATGCTACCTCTTGAGCACTGCGTTGGTTTTGCCTTGAAGAGGAAAGGGTGATGTAGTAAAGTAGCATAAGTATTTCCATCAGTTTTTGAGAACCAAGGTGTCAATCCAGTAGGAGACTACACGCAAGTCCCTCGTACCTACACAAACAAATAAGAACCTCGCAACCAATGCGATAAAGGGGTTGTCAATCCCTTCACTATCACTTACGAGAGTGAGATCTGATAGAGATAATAATAATAAGATAAATATTTTTTGGTATTTTTATGATATAGATTGAAAGTAAAGATTGAGAAATAATATAGATTGGAAACTTATATGATAAAAGATAGACCCCGGGGGCATAGGTTTCACTAGTGGCTTCCCTCAAGATAGCATAAGTATTATGGTGGGTGAACAAATTACTGTCGAGCAATTGATAGAAAAGTGCATAATTATGAGAATATCTAGGCATGATCATGTATATAGGCATCACGTCCACGACAAGTAGACCGAAACGATTCTGCATCTACTACTATTACTCCACACATCGACCGCTATCCAGCATGCATCTAGAGTATTAAGTTCATAAGAACAGAGTAACGCATTAAGCAAGATGCCATGATGTAGAGGGATAAACTCAAGCAATATGATATAAACCCCATCTTTTTATCCTCGATGGCAACAATACAATACGTGCCTTGCTGCCCCTGCTGTCACTGGGAAAGGACACCGCAAGATTGAACCCAAAGCTAAGCACTTCTCCCATTGCAAGAAAGATCAATCTAGTAGGCCAAACCTAACTGATAATTCAAAGAGACTTGCAAAGATAATTAAACCATACATATAAGAATTCAGAGAAGAACCAAATATTGTTCATAGATAATGTTGATCATAAACCTGCAATTCATCGGATCTTGACAAACACACCAGAAAAAGAGTTACATTGAATAGATCTCCAAGAAGATCGAGGAGAACTTTGTATTGAGATACAAAGAGAGAGAAGAAGCCATCTAGCTAATAACTATGGACCCGACGGTCTGAGATAAACTACTCACACATCATCGGAGAGGCTATGGTGTAGATGTAGAAGCCCTCCGTGATTGCTTCCCCCTTCGGCGGAGCTCCGAAAAAGGCCCCAAGATGGGATCTCTTTGGTACAGAAGGTTGCGGCGATGAAAATACGGTTTCGTGGTGCTCCTGGATATTTTCGGGGTATATGGATATATATAGGAGGAAGAAGTAGGTCGGTGGAGCTACGAGGGGCCCACGAGGGTGGGGGCGCGCCTAGGGGGTAGGCGCGTCTCCCTGCCTCGTGGCTCCCTCGTTTCTTTCTTGACGTCCACTCCAAGTCCCCTGGATCATGTTTGTTCCAAAAATAACTCTCCCAAAGGTTTCATTCCGTTTGGATTCCGTTTGATATTCCTTTTTTGTGAAACACTGAAATAGGCCAAAAAACAGCAATTTGCACTGGGCCTGGGGTTAGTAGGTTAGTCCCAAAAATAATATAAAAGTGTATAAATAAGCCCATTAACATCCAAAACAGATAATATAATAGCATGGAACAATCAAAAATTATAGATACGTTGGAGACGTATCAAGCATCCCCAAGCTTAATTCCTGCTCGTCCTTGAGTAGGTAAATGATAAAAACAGAATTTTTGATGTGGAATGCTACCTAGCATAATTCTCAATGTAATTTTCTTTATTGTGGCATGAATGTTCAGATCCGAAAGATTCAAGACAAAAGTTTAATATTGACATAAAAATAATAATACTTCAAGCATACTAACTAAGCAATCATGTCTTCTCAAAATAACATGGCAAAAGAAAGTTCATCCCTACAAAATCATATAGTTTGGTCATGCTCCATTTTCGTCACACAAGAATGCTCTCATTATGCACAACCCCGATGACAAGCCAAGCAATTGTTTCATACTTTAGTAATCTAAAAAATTCAACTTTCACACAATGCATGAGCGTGAGCCATGGATATAGCACTATGGGTGGAATAGAATATGATGATGGAGGTTATGTGGAGAAGACAAAAAAGGAGAAAGTCTCACATCGACGCGGCTAATGAACGGGCTAGGGAGATTCCCATCAATTGATTTCAATGCAAGGAGTAGGGATTGCCATGCAACGGATGCACTAGAGCTATAAATGTATGAAAGCTCAACAAAAGAAACTAAGTGGGTGTGCATCCAACTAGCTTGCTCACGAAGACCTAGGGCATTTGAGGAAGCCCATTGTTGGAATATACAAGCCAAGTTCTATAATGAAAAATTCTCACTAGTATATGAAAATGAAAAAACAAGAGACTCTCTATCATAAAGATCATGGTGCTACTTTGAAGCACAAGTGTGGAAAAAGAGGATAGTAGCATTGTCCCTTTTTATTTTTTTGGGCCTTTCTTTTTTTATTTGGCCTTTCTCTTTTTGGGGGGACAATGCTTTATTAATGATGACCATCACACTTCTATTTATTTACAACTCAATGATTACAACTCGATACTAGAACAAAATATGACACTATATGAATGCCTCCGGTGGTGTACCGGGAAGGGCAATGAATGAAGACTGACATGTATGATAAATTATGCATCGTGGCTTTGCCACAAATACGATGTCAACTACATGATCATGCAAAGAAATATGACAATGATGAAGCGTGTCATAAATGAAACAGTGGAAAGTTGCATGGCAATATATCTCGGAATGGCTATGCAGATGCCATAATAGGTAGGTATGGTGGCCGTTTTGAGGAAGATATTAGGAGGCTTATGTGTGACAGAGCGTATCATATCACGGGGTTTTGAGGAAGATATTAGAAGTTTGCAAGAACTCTCAAGGTGAGAAAGGGCAATGCACGGTACCGAAGAGGCTAGCAATGATGGAAGGTGAGAGTGTGTATAATCCATGGACTCAACATTAGTCATAAAGAACTCACATACTTATTGCAAAAATCTACAAGTCTTCAAAAACCAAGCACTACATGCATGCTACTAGGGGGATAGATTGGTAGGAAAAGACCATCGCTTGTCTCCGACCGCCACTCATAAGGACGACAATCAAATAACACCTCATGTTTCAAATTTGTTACACATCGGTTACCATACGTGCATGCTACATGACTTGTAATCTTCAACACAAGTATTTCTCAAATTCACAACTACTCAACTAGCACACTCTAATATCATCATCTTTATATCTCAAAACAATTATCAAGTATCAAACTTCTCATAGTATTCAATGCACTTTCTATGATAGTTTTTATTATACCCATCTTGGATGCCTATCATATTAGGACTAATTTCATAACCAAAGCAAATTACCATGTTGTTCTAAAGGACTCTCAAAATAATATAAGTGAAGCATGAGAGATCAATAATTTCAATAAAATAAAACTACCACTGTGCTCTAAAAGATATAAGTGAAGCACTAGAGCAAAATTATCTAGCTCAAAAGATATAAGTGAAGCACATAGAGCATTCTAATAAATTGCAGTTCAAGTGTGTCTCTCCCAAAAGGTGTGTACAGAAAGGATTATTATGGTAAACTAAAGAGCAAAGACTCAAATCATACAAGACGCTCCAAGCAAAACACATATCATGTGGTGAATAAAAATATAGCCTCAAGTAAAGTTACCGATAGAAGAAGACGAAAGAGGGGATGCCTTCCGGGGCATCCTGTAACGCCCTCGATGCGGCTATATCTCCCACGTGTCGAAGCACGACTTAGAGGCATAACCGCATTGAAAGCAATGTCGCAAGTGAGGTAATCTTCACACAACCCATGTAAATAAGTAAAGGGGAAAAGAGACATAGTTGGCTTACAATCGCCGCTTCACAAAATAATGATGACCCTTGAGTCTGCAGAACCCAAGGGAAAGAAAAGGCTAGGTGGAAAATGGTAAAACCAAGGTTGGGCATTGCTGGAAGAGTTTTATTCAAGGCGAACTGTCAAGGGGTTCCCATTATAACCCAACCGCGTAAGGAACGCAAAATCCGGGAACATAACACCGATATGACGGAAACTAGGGCGGCAAGAGTGGAACAAAACACCAGGCATCAGGCCGAGCCTTCCACCCTTTACCAAGTATATAGATGCATTAATTAAATAAGAGATATTGTGATATCCCAACAAAATAACCATGTTCCAAACATGGAACAAGCTCCAATCTTCACCTGCAACTAACAACGCTATAAGAGGGGCTGAGCAAAGCGGTAACATAGCCAAACAACGGTTTGCTAGGACAAGGTGGGTTAGAGGCTTGGCTTAACAATATGGGAGACATGATAAGCAAGCGGTAGGTATCGCAGCATAGGCATAGCAAAATAGCGAGCAACTAGCAAGCAAAGATAGAAGTGATTTTGAGGGTATGTCCATCTTGCCTGAGATCCCGCAAGGAAGAAGAACGAGTCCATGAAGAAGACAAACAGACGTAGTCGAACGGGTCCTCACAAATGCACGTTATCGGAACTAGCCCGAAGAAGCAACACCGGAAAGGAGCAAACAACATAATAAACAACCATCACATGAACATGGCATGATGTGCAAACAAGTATGATGCATGTCCGGTTTAAAGATACATGGCATGGCAAAGTGCCCAAACAATCCTACAAATTAAGTGGAGCTCAATATGCAACTCCGTTGCATATTGACAAAACACCACATGACTAATTTAGTTCTCTCTCGTTTAGGTACTCAACAATATTAAATGTTGTTAAACATGGCAAGAGGAGAAGCATAATAAAACTACCTAATTAGGCAAGTTTAAATGAGGCCGGAACAACAAACAACAATTTCGGTAGATCCCCATATGCATTTATCAATCTGGTGCAACAACAATTTTTAAACCATTAACTGTTTTTATCATGATGCGAAAGACACGTGCAAGTTTTATGCAATATTTATGAAAAAGTTGACAAGAGCATTATGAAGCATTTGTCACCGTGGTGGAAAGAAAAGGGGTGCCATGGCAACGATAACGGTAACGGTGCCATGGCAACATTCCGGGTTCCGGTACTCGATTGAGATGCCGGGGCAAAAAAAGGAAGTGTGACGAGAGCGTGTCATGCAAGATGATGGGGCACTCCCGGATACCGGGTGTCCCATGAGTCGACAATGGTGACAAGGCAACAGAGGGGCAACGTGCACTGACAATTCGAGCACGGAGCAAGCACGAGCATCTCATACATCACACAATGCATTAGTTCACGGGCGGCCGTCTCGGCGGTTATACCTTTCGGAGCGTGCGTAGGGGACGGTTCTCGTTCGTAGAGGGAAGTAGGCGTTCTCGTGACGATGGTAGTGGAAGTAGTCGATCTCGCATGCTCTAGGGTCGACGGTAGAGGTTCTCGCGATCTCGACGACGGTAGTGGTACATGTTTATCGGTAGTCGAACATGACGATCCGGAGAGGGTACTTGGCAACATGCGCGTCGACGGTAGTTGTACACAAACATTGTCGGACTTGACGGGTTCACGGTCTCCGGACGTAGTGGTACACGTTCACGGAGTAGGTCGTACACGTCGTCGGTAGATGTTCACTTGACGGCCTTCAACGGCGGTAGTTGTTCTCGTTTTGTCGTGGAAGTAGTTGCACATCTCTTGGCGGTACTTGACGATTTCGGAGACGGCGGAAGACGAACTTGGCGGTCCTCGTTGTCCTGGTACTTGGCGTTATTTCCGGTTCGGTGATCGTTTTAGGCATCGGGCGTCGTGGAGGAACTTGACGTTCTTAGCGATTCCGAAGACGGTGGTAGTGGAAGTAGTGGTTCCCGTTCCATAGTCGAACTTGTCGAATCCGAACTCTTCGAGGGTCGTCGAGGTACTTGACGATATCCAGGACAATCTTGTGACTTGTCGATCTCCCTCGGGGTACTTCGTCTCGGTTTTGGCGACGGTAGAGGAACTTGCATCGGTCGAAGAGGAACTTGGCGTATCCACGCGTAGGGGTACTTGGCAATCTATGGATGTCGTGGTACTTGTCGGTCCGGGTCTTGGCGTAACCGATGCACACAAACATTCCCACTCGGGCTTCACGGAGGCATCGGTTCGAGCTGCTGCTGCTCGGGAGCAGGCACTGCTAGCGTGCAACAGCTAAAGAGCCCCCGGTCTTGGTGTCCAGCGGCAGCAACACGAACGGCTAGACAGATGCAGGGAGCAGAAGGGGAGGCCGCAGAGACGAGGTGGAGGAGCTGCAGGTGGGGCAGACGACGCGGAGTGGTGCCCTGCTGCTGGTCGCCAGCGCGGGCGAGACAAGGGGCGGTGGAGCGCCATGGCTGAGGGAGCAGAGAAGGGGGCGAAGTAGAGGAGGAGGCTGGCGGGCTGTGACGCTGGCCTGCGGCGGCTGGAAGGTGATGAACGCGCATGGTACGACAGAGGATGAAGCGGCAACGGGGCGGCAGTGATGGGTCGCGAGGTGCAGAGGCGAGGCCATGGCAGGAGCGTGCGGGTCGTGGTTGCCGGCGGCGACCGGACGCGGCAGCGGGATGGCGAGGTGGTAGCAAGGGCTCCGGACAGCGCGGAGGCGGAGAGGCGCGATGAAGGCGACCTCGGGTCGAATGGGGGAGGAGAGAGGCGAGCGAGGGGATCGGGCTCGAGGGAGAGAGATGGGATCGGGGCTCCTCGACCCTGTGTGGCGGCGCGAGGGAAACGAGGGAAGGGAGAGGGATCGAATGGGATGGCCTAGGGTTACGTGGAGAGATGACTGGGCCTTAGGGAGGCCGGCCCAGGGAGAGGGATTAGGAGGGGGTCGGCTGGACCTGCAGATGGGCCGGCCAGTTGCTGCTTCGGAACAAAACAAAAAAACCAACCTTTTGCTAATTCCCATTTACAGAGAAGTAGACATGAGGAAAAAGGAAGGAAAGGAAAGGCGAGGGCTTTTTGAAAATGCTGAAACTACTCCTACCGAGTCTAAGAATTATACTTAGCCCAAGAAAAGAAGTTTCACGCGAAAAAGAAGAGTTTAAAACAAACTCATTTAAATTTAATACAAAAGATTTGAACTAGGACGAGGTTTTAGGAGTATCCAAAAATGTTCGGATTTTTGGAGGAACCTCGGAATATGATGAAAGAATAAATAGCAAAGTTAGAGGCCAAGAGTTGTGATATCAAAGGCATTGAGATTTTATTTTGCAAGTGTGTTCCGGTGAATTCCAACAAATGGAATATTTAATATAGCTCCCTACTATCGGGAGGGTATGTTATAAAGAGAAGTCACCAGGTGAATTCCCTCGGTTTAAATGGATCAAAGATCCATGCCATTTATTTAGTTGAGTTAAGAAAAGAAATGACATGATGGCATGATGACATGATGCAATGCACATGATGCAATGATGAATGCAAAGAACCAAAAAAAATCAGACGACGAAACCCGGAAACCCTAGAAGGCATCTGAAGCTCCGGTCTTGGGGCGTTACAACACTCCACCACTACGAGAGGATCTCATCCCGAGATCTAGAATGGCACCGGAGGGAAAACGGGAGAGAAAGGGAAGAGGTAAAACTAAGTTGCTCCTTTGACAAACGAGTGAAACCAAAGAACCTTGGATAGGTTAAGCCATTTCGAGAAAAGAATACAACGGAGATAAATGAAGTTGAAAGCTCTCCGTTAACAAAGAGGAACAAGGAAGCACAACTTTGGGTAGCACTCCGGTTGAGAAGGGATGGAAGACTTTACAATATGAAAAGAACTTGAGCAGAGGACACAACACTCCTGTTAAATGGATAAGCATGAAAAGGACATGATCTTAGACAACACGAGATGACGGTTGAAAAGAACAACATCGCAATGCCTCCAGAACGAAAGAATAGAAGATAGATAATTGAAATAGGAGAATTTAGAAGAAAACGCCAATTTCTGCCACAAAAGAGCTTGAAAAGGCATCTTTAGGAGAAGGGTCGAATGGAGTTGTTGGAAAATCAACAACGAAAAGAGTAAGTTTGTTGTGGGCTTATGGAAAACCTCTCAAAACTGAGTAGAAATTCTGCCACTGACGGAAACGATAGATTGGATTGATATGAACAAGGAGACGAGAACTTATCTCACCCGGCGGATAAAAGAACTTGAGCTTGAGAAGTTCTTCAACGATCCACCGGTAGAATTTGGAAAACACGAATGCATTTATATGATAAATGAAGGAAGAAGAAACTTGGAAGAACCATCGTAAGAATTGAACATGAAAATAGCAAGAGCACAAATTCACCGGGAAGAATTATAAAATGAACGAAGATGCTTGAGAGGATTTAGATACATGAGAGCGAAGAGATCACGAGCCGATTAGAGATCACTTGAACGAAGCACCGGTAAGATCGGAGAATGATAACTGCAAACTGAGAATGAATAAACCTGAATTGATGGACTCCGGATAATCAACCTGAAAAGACTCCTGAATTGCTCTGGATGGGTGAAAAGAATTCCCACAATCGAAAATAATTATGAGAGGATGACAACAACCTAGAATCACGAATCTAGAGGAGAATGGAGTAAGATATGGAGGAAAAATTCCCCTTCGTTCTTCAAGTGTTGAGAATGACGACGAGAAACACCATCAAGAATTATTGAAGCACTCCGGAATGAAGAATGGAAAGGTTGAGCCAACGATGAAAAGAATTTTGAAAGATCTTAGAGAAAGACATTTGACTGATGACAATTCATTCCTATGTCAAACTTTAGAAAAGAATTTGAGAATAACTCTGGAAGGATTACAAGAGTCAAGTAAGATCTTGGGAAAAGACCTGTGGGTTATGGCCCACTCAAAAGATATACCGTTGAAAAGATTTAAAAGAGAGGTTGCACCGGTTGAATTAAATGGCTAGAATGAGATAACAATCTCGAAAGAGCTTGAAAGGATTACGAAAGCAGAGTGGAAACACGAATCTTCTGAGATTTCTTGAGCACTCCGGAAGAAATGAATAGCGAAGAGTGGATGATTATGAGGTGCACCGGTATGATAAAACTTCTGAAACGAGGAAAGGATATGATCAACACCAAAAGCTTGAATTGAAACCACCGGAGAAGAAAAGAATGGAGAATGAAGAACAAGTAGAGCATCTTCATGAGAAACACCGGGTAAAAACATGAAGGAAAAAGAATGGAGAGACTTCCATCAATAAAATGGATAGTGATTAAGAAATCTGAATCCTTGAAGAAAAAGGATGGGTGGGTGGGAAAAACAAAGGCAACTTGAGGACAGATGAAACAAACACCGTTGAGAAGAACTGATACTTGATCTTGCGGATGTTGAAATGTTCGGATCCACTTGAAGAGAAACACACCGGTGAAAAGGATTGACATGACAAACTCGATGATCGAGAAGGATTAGTATTCACATAAGAGTATGAGAACAACGCTTAGGAAAGGTATGGAATCAACACTTGACTTCGAAGCAACTCGAATACCACAACTCAAAAAAAACAAAGGATTGGCTTGCGGAATAAGCCGGAACAAACATATGATAGAGATTTCATCCGAAGTTTTCGTGGTGGGGCCTACACGGGCTCGATCGTACAGCACCATCATGTACAAGGCAGTGCACATGACATACGAAGCGTCCCCGAGTCGGCATAGCCAAGGACTCTTTAAGACACAACGAGACCACTATAAAACCAACCGTGGATAGGCGGACCACTAGACGTCGAACCCCAATTTCATATCATACATCTGTCGAAAAGATATCCTAAGAGCTACTTGAATTCCCACTTAAAAACTCCCCAAATTTTCCGGTTATGCAATCATGTGTTGGGGATACAGGGGAAGCATAATATCTCACCAAAAACTAGCAAATCCTACATCCAGATGTATCCATCCTTCAACACATAACCAAGAAACCTTCGGAAATCGTCTACCTCAACCTTCGAAAAGCATCCGTTATACGAGTTATGGAAATACTCCCGAACTCCCGCCCCAGTACTGGGTGGCGTCGAGGTTATCTCACCAACAACTGCATAAAAGAGATTTTCGATGTCGGCGAAACTTCTCAGGTATTCCAGAACTGCAACGATAAAATTGTGACGACAACACCTCGGAGCTCAACTCCCCGGGACACTGCCACAACCCCTAAATGTGAGGAGGCACCAAGAACAATGTTCTCGTCACAAAACCATCGGAACGATTCCAAGATACCCGCGTGATCCTAAATTTTTTTTCGTGAAATTTGAGAAGAGAAGAGTCAAAATTCTACGTCAGGAGGCCTCACTAGAGCGAGGAAGGGACTGAGGAGTAAAGAGAATTCCTAACTCTCCGATATATATAATCCTAAAAGACTCAAACATTTTTCTAGACTCAACAACGCCAGCGATTCGATGAAGTAGGGGGCTCCTAAGGTCGAGGAAGGCTCTGATTACCAACTTGTAACGCCCTCGATGCGGCTATATCTCCCACGTGTCGAAGCATGACTTAGAGGCATAACCGCATTGAAAGCAATGTCGCAAGTGAGGTAATCTTCACACAACCCATGTAAATAAGTAAAGGGGAAAAGGTACATAGTTGGCTTACAATCGCCACTTCACACAATTACATGAATAAAGCATTACATCATCCAGTTACACACAAGGTCCGACTACGGAACCAAAATAAAAGAAGACTACCCCAAGTGCTACACAGATCCCCGATCGTCCGAACTGGGCTCCACTACTGATCAACTGGAAACGGAACAACATAAAGGACAAGATCTTCATCGAGCTCCTCCTTGAGCTCGGTTGCATCATCTGCACGGTATCATCGGCTCCTGCAAACTGGTTTTGGAAGTATCTGTGAGTCATGGGGACTCGGCAATCTCACGCCCTCGCGATCAAGACTATTTAAGCTTATAGGTAGGTAAAAGGTATGAGGTGGAGCTGCAGCAAGCGACTAGCATTTATAGTGGCTAACCTATACGCAAAAGAGAGCGAGAAGAGAAGGCAAAAGCACGGTCGAGAATCTATGATCAAGAAGTGATCCTAGAGCAACCTACATCAAACATAACTCCAACACCATGTTCACTTCCCGGACTCCGCCGAGAAGAGACCGTCACGGTTACACACGTGGTTGATGCATTTTAATTAAGATCAACTTTAGGTTTTCTACAACCGGACATTAACAAATTCCCATCTTCCCATAACCGCGGGCACGACTTTCGAAAGATCAAAACCATGCAGGGGTGTCCCAACTTAGCCAATCACAAGCTCTCACGGTCAACGAAGGATATTCCTTCTCCCAAGACAATCCGATCAGGCTCGGCATCCAGGTTACAAGACATCCTCGACAATGGTAAAATAAGTCCAGCAACACCGCCCAAATGTGCCGACAAATCCCGATAGGAGCTGCACATATCTCGTTCTCAGGGCACACTCAGATTGTCCAAACTTCCAGTAGGCCAGCCCAGAGTTGCCCCTGGTGGCCATCGGCGGCTGACAGGTTGGACCAACACTCAAAGTAGCACTGGCCCGGGGGGTTAAAATAATGATGACCCTTGAGTCTACAGAACCCAAGGGAAAGAAAAGGCTAGGTGGCAAATGGTAAAACCAAGGTTGGGCATTGCTGGAAGAGTTTTATTCAAGGCGAACTGTCAAGGGGTTCCCATTATAACCCAACCGCGTAAGGAACACAAAATCCGGGAACATAACACCGATATAACAGAAACTAGGGTGGCAAGAGTGGAACAAAACACAAGGCATAAGGCCGAGCCTTCCACCCTTTACCAAGTATATAGATGCATTAATTAAATAAGAGATATTGTGATATCCTAACAAAATAACCATGTTCCAAACATGGAACAAGCTCCAATCTTCACCTGCAACTAACAACGCTATAAGAGGGGCTGAGCAAAACAGTAACATAGCCAAACAACGGTTTGCTAGGACAAGGTGGGTTAGAGGCTTGGCTTAACAATATGGGAGGCATGATAAGCAAGTGGTAGGTATCGCAGCATAGGCATAGCAAAATAGCGAGCAACTAGCAAGCAAAGATAGAAGTGATTTTGAGGGTATGGTCATCTTGCCTGAGATCCTGCAAGGAAGAAGAACGAGTCCATGAAGAAGACAAACAGACGTAGTCGAACGGGTCCTCACAAACGCACGTTATCGGAACTAGCCCGAAGAAGCAACACCGGAAAGGAGCAAACAACATAATAAACAACCATCACATGAACATGGCATGATGCGCAAACAAGTATGATGCATGTCCGGTTTAAAGATACATGGCATGGCAAAGTGCCCAAACAATCCTACAAATTAAGTGGAGCTCAATATGCAACTCCGTTGCATATTGACAAAACACCACATCACTAATTTAGTTCTCTCTCGTTTAGGTACTCAACAATATTAAATGTTGTTAAACATGGCAAGAGGAGAAGCATAATAAAACTACCTAACTAGGCAAGTTTAAATGAGGCCGGAACGACAAAAAACAATTTCGGTAGATCCCCATATGCATTTATCAATCTGGTGCAACAACAATTTTTAAACCTTTAAATGTTATTATCATGATGCGAAAGGCACATGCAAGTTTTATGCAATATTTATGAAAAAGTTGACAAGAGCATTATGAAGCATTTGTCACCGTGGTGGAAAGAAAAGGGGTGCCATGGCAACGATAACGGTAACGGTGCCACGACAACATTCCGGGTTCCGGTACTCGATTGAGATGCCGGGGCAAAAAAAGGAAGTGTGACGAGAGCGTGTCATGCAAGATGATGGGGCACTCCCGGATACCGGGTGTCCCATGAGTCGACGATGGTGACAAGGCAATAGAGGGGCAACGTGCACCGACAATTCAAGCACGGAGCAAGCACGAGCATCTCATACATCACACAATGCATTAGTTCACGGGCGGCCGTCTCGACGGTTATACCTTTCGGAGCGTGCATAGGGGACGGTTCTCGTTCGTAGAGGGAAGTAGGCGTTCTCGCGACGACGGTAGTGGAAGTAGTCGATCTCGCATGCTCTAGGGTCGATGGTAGAGGTTCTCGCGATCTCGACGACGGTAGTGGTACATGTTTATCGGTAGTCGAACATGACGATCCGGAGAGGGTACTTGGCAACATGCGCGTCGACGGTAGTTGTACACAAACGTTGTCAGACTTGATGGGTTCACGGTCTTCGGACGTAGTGGTACACGTTCACGGAGTAGGTCGTACACGTCGTCGGTAGATGTTCACTTGACGGCCTTCAACGGCGGTAGTTATTCTCGTTTCGTCGTGGAAGTAGTTGCACATCTCTTGGCGGTACTTGACGATTTTGGAGACGGCGGAAGACGAACTTGGCGGTCCTCGTCGTCCTGGTACTTGGCGTTATTTCCGGTTCGGTGATCGTTTTAGGCATCGGGCGTCGTGGAGGAACTTGACGTTCTTAGCGATTCCGAAGACGGCGGTAGTGGAAGTAGTGGTTCCCGTTCCATAGTCGAACTTGTCGAATCCGAACTCTTCGAGGGTCGTCGAGGTACTTGACGATATCCAGGACAATCTTGTGACTTGCCGATCTCGGGTTTTGGCGACGGTAGCGGAACTTGGATCGGTCGAAGAGGAACTTGGCGTATCCACGCGTAGGGGTACTTGGCAATCTATGGATGTCGTGGTACTTGTCGGTCCGGGTCTTGGCGTAACCGATGCACACAAACATTCCCACTCGGGCTTCACGGAGGCATCGGTTCGAGCTGCTGCTGCTCGGGAGCAGGCACTGCTAGCGTGCAACAGCTAAAGAGCCCCCGGTCTTGGTGTCCAGCGGCAGCAACACGAACGGCTAGACAGATGCAGGGAGCAGAAGGGGAGGCCGCAGAGACGAGGTGGAGGAGCTGCAGGTGGGGCAGACGACGCGGAGTGGTGCCCTGCTGCTGGTCGCCAGCGCGGGCGAGACAAGGGGCGGTGGAGCGCCATGGCTGAGGGAGCAGAGAAGGGGGCGAAGTAGAGGAGGAGGCTGGCGGGCTGTGACGCTGGCCTGCGGCGGCTGGAAGGTGATGAACGCGCATGGTACGACAGAGGATGAAGCGGCAACGGGGCGGCAGTGATGGGTCGCGAGGTGCAGAGGCGAGGCCATGGCAGGAGCGTGCGGGTCGTGGTTGCCGGCGGCGACCGGACGCGGCAGCGGGATGGCGAGGTGTTAGCAAGGGCTCCGGATAGCGCGGAGGCGGAGAGGCGCGATGAAGGCGACCTCGGGTCGAATGGGGGAGGAGAGAGGCGAGCGAGGGGATCGGGCTCGAGGGAGAGAGATGGGATCGGGGCTCCTCGACCCTGTGTGGCGGCGCGAGGGAAACGAGGGAAGGGAGAGGGATCGAATGGGATGGCCTAGGGTTACGTGGAGAGATGACTGGGCCTTAGGGAGGCCGGCCCAGGGAGAGGGATTAGGAGGGGGTCGGCTGGACCTGCAGATGGGCCGGCCAGTTGCTGCTTCGGAACAAAACAAAAAAACCAACCTTTTGCTAATTCCCATTTACAGAGAAGTAGACATGAGGAAAAAGGAAGGAAAGGAAAGGCGAGGGCTTTTTGAAAATGCTGAAACTACTCCTACCGAGTCTAAGAATTATACTTAGCCCAAGAAAAGAAGTTTCACGCGAAAAAGAAGAGTTTAAAACAAACTCATTTAAATTTAATACAAAAGATTTGAACTAGGACGAGGTTTTAGGAGTATCCAAAAATGTTCGGATTTTTGGAGGAACCTCGGAATATGATGAAAGAATAAATAGCAAAGTTAGAGGCCAAGAGTTGTGATATCAAAGGCATTGAGATTTTATTTTGCAAGTGTGTTCCGGTGAATTCCAACAAATGGAATATTTAATATAGCTCCCTACTATCGGGAGGGTATGTTATAAAGAGAAGTCACCAGGTGAATTCCCTCGGTTTAAATGGATCAAAGATCCATGCCATTTATTTAGTTGAGTTAAGAAAAGAAATGACATGATGGCATGATGACATGATGCAATGCACATGATGCAATGATGAATGCAAAGAACCAAACAAATCACACGACGAAACCCAGAAACCCTGGAAGGCATATGAAGCTCCGGTCTTGGGGCGTTACACATCCCCAAGCTTAGGCTTTTGGTTGTCCTTAAATTTCACCTTGGGGTGCCTTGGGCATCCCAAAGCTCAGGCTCTTGCCACTTCTTATTCCATAATCCATCAAATCTTTACCCAAAACGTGAAAACTTCACAACACAAAACTTAAACAGAAAATCTCATGAGCTCCGTTAGTATAAGAAAAGAAACCACCACTCAAGGTAATGTAACAAACTCATTATTTATTTATTTTGGTTTTAAACCTACTTTATTTGAACTTATCTATGGTTCATAACCTCCGATACTAGCCATAGATTCATCAAAATAAGCAAACAACACGCGAGAAACAGAATCTGTCAAAAATAGAACAGTCTATAGTAATCTGTAGGTGTCGAATACTTCTGTAACCCCAAAAATTCTAAAATAAATTGCTGGACGTGAGTAATTTATCTATTAATCATCTGAAGAAATAATCAACCTAATCGCACTCTCGAGTAAAAAATGGTAGCAAATCTCGTGAGGGCTAAAGTTTCTATTTTTTACAGCAAGATCGCAAAGACTTTCCACAAGCAAAGGTTCTACTTGGCACAAACACTAATTAAAAGCATAAAACCACATATAAACACAGGCTATATGAATTATTTATTACTAAACATAACCAAAAAGCAAGGAACAAAAATAAAATTGGGTTGTTTCCCAACAAGCGCTATCGTTTAACGCCCCTAGCTAGGCATACAAGCAAGAATAGATCTATGTATTATCATCTTTGGTATGCAATCCTAAGTGGCTCTCATAATAGATTCATAAGGTAATTTAATTTTCTTTCTAGGAAATTGTTCCATGCCTTTCCTTAATGGAAATTGGAATCCAATATTCCCTTCTTATCAATAATTGCACCAATCGTTCTAAGGAAAGTCCTACCAAGAATAATGGGACATGTAGGATTGCAAATCTATATCAAGAAAAATGAAATCTACAGGCACATAATTCCTATTTGCAACAATAAGAACATCATTAATTCTTCCCATAGGTTTCTTAATAGTGGATTCCACGAGGTGCAAATTTAAAGAACAACCATCAAATTCATAGAAACCTAACACATCACACAAAGTTTTTGGAATCGTGGAAACGCTAGCACCCAAATCACATAAAGCATAGCATTCATGATCTTTAACTTTAATTTTAATAGTGGGTTCCCACTCATCATAAAGTTTTCTAGGGATATAAACTTCCAATTCAAGCTTTTCTTCATAAGATTGCATTAAAGCATCAACGTTATGTTTAGTAAAATCTTTATTTTGATTATAAGCATGCGGAGAATTTAGCATGGATTGCAACAAGGAAATACAATCTATTGAACAACAATTATCATAATTAAATTCCTTAAAATCCAAAATAGTGGGTTCATTGCTATGTAAAGTTTTGACCTCTCCAATCCCACTTTTACCAATTTTAGCATTAAGATCTAAAAACTCCGAATCATTGGGGCGCCTTTTAACTAAAGTTGACTCATCTCCAGTCCCATCATTACCAAGATTCATATTGCAAAACAAAGATTTAATATGTGACACATCAATCACTTTTAGATCTTCATCCTTATTATCATGAAAACTAGAAGAACACGCTTTCACAAAGCAATCTTTTTTAGCACGCATCCTAGCGGTTCTTTCTTTGCACTCATCAATGGAAATTCTCATAGCTTTGAGAGACTCATTAATATCATGCTTAGGTGGAATAGATCTAAGTTTCTAAGAATCAACATCAAGAGAAATTCTATCCACGTTCCTAGCCAACTCATCACTCTTGGACAATTTTTCTTCAATCAAAGCATTGAAACTCTTTTGCGAACTAAGAAATTCTTTAATATTAGATTCAAAATCAGAGGGCATATTATTATAATTTCCATAATAATTTTTGTCGGAATTACTATAATTATTAGAGGAATTACTAGGAAACGGCCTAGGATTAAAATTACCTCTATACACGTTATTACCAAAATTGTCCTACCAACAAAATTCACATCCATAGATTCATTATTATTCTCAATCAAAGTAGACAAATGCATATCATTAGGATGATAAGAAACACTCTTATTAGCAAACAATTTCATAAGTGCCATTGAGAATAATTAACCATAATATTGTCTAGGAGTTTAGTAGCTTCTCCTAAAGTGATTTCCATAAAAGTGCCTCCCGCGGATGAATCTAAAAGATTTCTAGAAGCAAAATTCAATCCGGCATAATTTTTTTGTATAATCATCCAAAGATTCAAACCATGTTTAGGGCAATTACGTATCATTAATTTCATCCTCTCCCAAGCTTGTGCAACATGTTCATGATCAGGTTGCTTAAAATTCATAATATCATTTCTAAGAGAGATGATCTTAGCGGGAGGAAAATACTTAGAGATAAAAGCATATTTGCACTTATTCCATTAATCGATACTATTTTTAGGCAAAGACGAAAACCAAGTTTTAGCACGATCTCTAAGAGAAAACAGGAATAGCTTCAATTTAACAATATCATTATCCACATCTTTCTTCTTTTGCATATCACACAAATCAACAAAGCTGTTTAGATGGGTAGCGACATCTTCTCTAGGAAGGCCAGAAAATAGATCTTTCATGACAAGATTCAGCAAAGCAGTATTAATTTCATAAGATTCAACATCGGTAAGAGGAGCAATCGGAGTGCTAATAAAATCATTATTGTTGGTATTAAAAAAGTCACACAATTTAGTATTATCTTGAGCCATCGTGACAAACAATCCAACACACAAGCACACAAGAAGCAAGCGAAAAGAGACGAACTAGAAAAGAGAAGGGGAAGGGAAAAGGAAGGCGAATAAAACGGAAAGGGTGAAGTGGGGGAGAGGAAAACGAGAGGCAAATGGCAAACAATGTAATGCGAGGGATAAGAGTTTGTGACGGGTACTTGGTATGTCTTGACTTATGCATAGATCTCCCCGGCAACGGCGCCAGAAATCGCACGTTGGCGGGAGATCGAATCTTGACTTGACTTGACGTAAGCCTCCCTGGCAACGGCGCCAGAAATCCTTCTTGCTACCTCTTGAGAACTGCGTTGGTTTTCCCTTGAAGAGGAAAGGGTGATGCAGTAAAGTAGCATAAGTATTTCCCTCAGTTTTTGAGAACCAAGGTATCGATCCAGTAGGAGACTACACGCAAGTCCCTCGTACCTACACAAACAAATAAGAACCTCGCAACCAACGCGATAAAGGGGTTGTCAATCCCTTCACGGTTGCTACCTCTTGAGCATTGCGTTGGTTTTCCCTTGAAGAGGAAACGGTGATGCAGCAAAGTAGCGTAAGTATTTCCCTCAGTTTTTGAGAACCAAGGTATCAATCCAGTAGGAGATCACGCTCAAGTCCCACACACCTACACAAACAAATAAGAACCTCGAAACCAACGCGATAAAGGGGTTGTCAATCCCTTCACGGTCACATGCGAGAGTGAGATCTTATAGATATGATAAAATAATATTTTTGGTATTTTTATGATAAAGAGAAATAAAGATTCAAAGTAAAATAAATGGCAAAGGAAATAACAAAGTGTTGGAAGATTAATATGATGAAAGATATGTTGGGGAACGTAGTAATTTCGAAAATTTTCCTATGCACACGCAAGATCATGGTGATGCACAGCAACGAGAGGGGAGAGTGTTGTCTACGTACCAACGCAGACCGACTGCGGAAGCGATCACACAACGTAGAGGAAGTAGTCGTACGTCTTCTTCCCGATCCGACCGATCCAAGCACCGTTACTCCGGCACCTCCGAGTTCTTAGCACATGTTCAGCTCGATGACGATCCTCGGGCTCCGATCCAGCAAAGCGTCGAGGAAGAGTCTTTTCAGCACGACGGCGTGGTGACGATCTTGATGTACTACCGACGCAGGGCTTCGCCTAAGCTCTACAACGATATGACCGAGGTGGAATTTGGTGGCAGGGGGCACCGCACACGGCTAAGGAACGATCAACAATGATCAACTTGTGTGTCTTGGGGTGTCCCCTGCCCCCGTATATAAAGGATGAAGGGGGGGAGGCTGGCCGGCCAAAGGAGGGAGGCGTAGGAGGAGTCCTACTCCTACCGGGAGTAGGACTCCCCCCTCCAATCCTAGTCCAACTAGGATTCCCAAGTGGGAAAGGGAGAGAGGGGGGCCGACCACCTTCTCCTAGTCCTAATAGGACTAGAGAGAGGGGGGAGGCACGCAGCCCTATGTGGGCAGCCCTTTCACCTTTCCACTAAGGCCCATGTTGGCCCATTTGGCTCCCGGGGGGTTCCGGTAACCCTCCCGGTAATCCGGTAAAATCCCGATTTCACCCGGAACACTTCCGATGTCCAAACATAGGCTTCCAATATATCAATCTTTATGTCTCGACCATTTCGAGACTCCTCGTCATGTCCGTGATCACATCCGGGACTCCGAACTACCTTTGGTACATCAAAATGCATAAACTCATAATAAATGTCATCGTAACGTTAAGCGTGCGGACCCTACGGTTCGAGAACAATGTAGACATGACCGAGACACATCTCCGGTCAATAACCAATAGCGGGACCTGGATGCCCATATTGGCTCCTACATATTCTACGAAGATCTTTATCGGTCAGACCGCATAACAACATACGTTGTTCCCTTTGTCATCGGTATGTTACTTGCCCGAGATTCGATCGTCGGTATCCAATACCTAGTTCAATCTCATTACTGGCAAGTCTCTTTACTGGTTCCGTAATACATCATCCTGCAACTAACTCATTAGTTGCAATGCTTGCAAGGCTTAAGTGATGTGCATTACCGAGAGGGCCCAGAGATACCTCTCCGACAATCGGAGTGACAAATCCTAATCTCGAAATACGCCAACCCAACATCTACCTTTGGAGACACCTGTAGTACTCCTTTATAATAACCCAGTTACGTTGTGACGTTTGGTAGCACCCAAAGTGTTCCTCCGGCAAACGGGAGTTGCATAATCTCATAGTCATAGGAACATGTATAAGTCATGAAGAATAGCAACAGCAACATACTAAACGATCGGGTGCTAAGCTAATGGAATGGGTCATGTCAATCAGATCATTCAACTAATGATGTGATCTCGTTAATCGAATAACAACTCTTTTGTCCATGGTTAGGAAACATAACCATCTTTGATTAACGAGCTAGTCAAGTAGAGGCATACTAGTGACACTCTGTTTGTCTATGTATTCACACATGTATTATGTTTCCGGTTAATACAATTCTAGCATGAATAATAAACATTTATCATGATATAAGGAAATAAATAATAACTTTATTATTGCCTCTAGGGCATATTTCCTTCAGTCTCCCTCTTGCACTAGAGTCAATAATCTAGTTCACATCGCCATGTGATTTAACAGCAATAGTTCACATCACCATGTGATTAACACCCATAGTTCACGTCGTCATGTGACCAACACTCAAAGGGTTTACTAGAGTCAGTAATCTAGTTCACATATCTATGTGATTAACACCCAAAGAGTACTAAGGTGTGATCATGTTTTGCTTGTGAGATAATTTTAGTCAACGGGTCTGTCACATTCAGACCCGTAAGTATTTTGCAAGTTCTATGTCTACAATGCTCTACACGGAGCTACTCTAGCTAATTGCTCCCACTTTCAATATGTATCCAGATTGAGACTTTAGATTTATCTGGATCAGTGTCAAAAACTTGCATCGATGTAACCCTTTACGACGAACCTTTTTGTCACGTCCATAATCGAGAAACATATCCTTATTTCACTAAGGATAATTCTGACCGCTGTCCAGTGATCTACTCCTAGATCGCTATTGTACTCCCTTGCCAAATCAATGCAGGGTATACAATAGATCTGGTATACAGCATGACATACTTTATAGAACCTATGGCCAAGGCATAGGGAATGACTTTCATTCTCTTTCTATCTTCTGCCGTGGTCGGGCTTTGAGTCTTACTCAACTTCACACCTTGTAATACAGGCAAGAACTCTTTCTTTGACTGCTCCATTTTGAACTACTTCAAAATGTTGTCAAGGTATGTACTCATTGAAAAAACTTATCAAGCGTCTTGATCTATCTCTATAGATCTTGAAGCTCAATATGTAAGCAGCTTCACCGAAGTCTTTCTTTGAAAAACTCCTTTCAAACACTCCTTTATGCTATACAGAATAATTCTACATTATTTCCGATCAACAATATGTCATTCACATATACTTATCAGAAATGCTGTAGTGCTCCCACTCACTTTCTTGTAAATACAGGCTTCACCGCAAGTCTGTATAAAACTATATGCTTTGATCAACTCATCAAAGCGTATATTCCAACTCCGAGATGCTTGCACCAGTCCATAAATGGATCGCTGGAGCTTGCACACTTTGTTAGCTCCCTTTGGATCGACAAAACCTTCCGGTTGCATCATATACAACTCTTCTTTAATAAATCTATTAAGGAATGCAGTTTTGTTTATCCATTTGCCAGATTTCATAAAATGCGGCAATTACTAACATGATTCGGACAGACTTAAGCATAGATACGAGTGAGAGAATCTCATCGTAGTCAACACCTTGAACTTGTCGAAAACCTTTTGCGACAATTCTAGCTTTGTAGATAATAACATTACTATCAGCGTCCGTCTTCCTCTTGAAGATCCATTTATTCTCAATTGCTTGCCGATCATCGGGCAAGTCAACCAAAGTCCAAACTTTGTTCTCATACATGGATCATATCTCAGATTTCATGGCCTCAAACCATTTCGCGGAATCTGGGCTCATCATCGCTTCCTCATAGTTCGTAGATTCGTCATGGTCAAGTAACATGACCTCCAGAACAGGATTACCGTACCACTCTGGTGTGGATCTCACTCTGGTTTACCTACGAGATTCGGTAGTAACTTGATCCGAAGTTTCATGATCATTATCATTAGATTCCTCACTAATTGGTGTAGGAGTCACAAGAACAGATTTATGTGATGAACTACTTTCCAATAAAGGAGAAGGTACAATTACCTTATCAAGTTCTACTTTCCTCCCACTCACTTCTTTCGAGAGAAACTCCTTCTCTAGAAAGTATCCATTATAAGCAATGAATGTCTTGCCTTAGGATCTGTGATAGAAGGTGTACCCAACAGTCTCCTTTTGGGTATCCTATGAGGACATATTTCTCCGATTTGGTTTTGAGCTTATCAGGATGAAACTTTTTCACATAAGCATCACAACCCCAATCTTTAAGAAACGACTACTTTGGTTTCTTGCTAAACCACAGTTCAGATTGTGTCATCTCAATGGACTTAGATGGTGCCCCTTTTTTTAACGTGAATGCAGCTGTCTCTAATGCATAACCCCAAAACGATAGTGGTAGATTGGTAAGAGACATCATAGATCGCACTATATCTAATAAAGTACGGTTATGACGTTCGGACACACCATTACACTATGGTGTTCCTTGTGGCGTGAGTAGTGAAACTATTTCACATTGTTTTTAACTGAAGGCCAAACTCGTAACTCAAATACTCTTCTCTACGATCAGATCATAGAAACTTTATTTTCTTGTTACGATGATTTTTCACTTCACTCTGAAATTCTTTGAACTTTTCAAATGTTTCAGACTTATGTTTCATCAAGTAGATATACTCATATCTGCTCAACTCATCTGTGAAGATCAGAAAATAATGATACCTGTCGCGAGCCTCAATATTCATCGGACCACATACATCAGTATGTATGATTTCCAACAAATCTGTTGCTCGCTCCATTGTTCCGAAGAACAGAGTCTTAGTCATCTTGCCCATGAGGCATGGTTCGCAAGCATCAACTGATTCATAATCAAGTGATTCTAAAAGCCCATCATCATGGAGTTTCTTCATGCGCTTTACACCAATATGACCTAAACGGCAGTGCTACAAATAAGTTGCACTATCATTATTAACTTTGCATCTTTTGGTTTCAATATTATGATTATGTGTATCA
Organism: Triticum monococcum; assembly: GCA_034509565.1. Classification (NCBI taxonomy): domain Eukaryota; kingdom Viridiplantae; phylum Streptophyta; class Magnoliopsida; order Poales; family Poaceae; genus Triticum; species Triticum monococcum. The sequence goes on from CM067847.1 coordinate 581,391,723, forward strand.
CTACGATCGAGATCCAACGAACTATTTTCATTGGGTGTGTAACCATATAAGGTTTTATTCATGTAAACAGAACAACAATTTATTCTTTTACTTAAATGAATAACCGTATTACAATAAACATGATCAAATCATATTCATGCTCAACACAAACACCAAATAACACTTATTTAGGTTCAACACTAATCCCGAAAGTATAGGGGAGTGTGCGATGATGATCATATCAATCTTGGAACTACTTCCAACACACATCGTCACTTCACCCTAACTAGTCTCTGTTTATTCTGCAACTCCCGTTTCGAGTTACTACTCTTAGCAACTGAACTAGCATCAAATACTAAGGGGTTGCTATAAACACTAGTAAAGTACACATCAATAACATGTATATCAAATATACTTATGTTTACTTTGCCATCCTTCTTATCCGCCAATCATTTGGGGTAGTTCTGCTTCCAGTGATCAGTCCCTTTGCAGTATAAGCACCTAGTCTCAGGCTTAGGATCAGACTTGGGCTTCATCACTTGAGCAGCAACTTGCTTGCCGTTCTTCTTGAAGTTCCCCTTCTTCCCTTTGCCCTTTTCTTGAAACTAGTGGTCTTGTCAACCATCAACACTTGATGTTTTTCTTGATTTCTACCTTCGTTGATTTCAGCATCACGAAGAGCTTAGGAATTACTTTTGTCATCCCTTGCATATTATAGTTCATCACAAAGTTCTACTAACTTGGTGATGGTGACTAGAGAATTCTGTCAATCACTATCTTATCTAGAAGATTAACTCCCACTTGATTCAAGCGATTGTAGTACTCAGACAATCTGGGCACATGCTCACTAGTTGAGCGATTCTCCTCCATCTTTTAGCTATAGAACTTGTTGGAGACTTTATATCTCTCAACTCGGGTATTTGCTTGAAATATTAACTTCAACTCCTGGAACATCTCATATGGTCCATGACGTTCAAAACGTCTTTGAAGTCCCGATTCTAAGCCATTAAGCATGGTGCACTAAACTATCAAGTAGTCATCATATTGAGCCAGCCAAACGTTCATAACGTCTGCATCTGCTCCTGCAATAGGTCTGTCACCTAGCGGTGCATCAAGGACATAATTCTTCTGTGCAGCAATGAGGATAAACCTCAGATCACGGATCCAATCCGCATCATTGCTACTAACATCTTTCAACATAATTTTCTCTAGGAACATATCAAAATAAACACAGGGAAGCAACAACGCGAGCTATTGATCTATAACATAATTTGCAAAATACTACCAGGACTAAGTTCATGATAAATTTAAGTTCAATTAATCATATTACTTAAGAACTCCCACTTAGATGGATATCCCTCTAATCCTCTAAGTGATCATGTGATCCAAATCAACTAAACCATAACCGATCATCACGTGAGATGGAGTAGTTTTCAATGGTGAACATCGTTATGTTGATCATATCTACTATATGATTCACGCTCGACCTTTCGGTCTCCGTGTTCCGAGGCCATATCTGTATATGCTTGGCTCGTCAAGTATAACCTGAGTATTCTGCGTGTGCAACTGTTTTGCACCCATTGTATTTGGACGTAGAGCTTATCACACCCGATCATCACGTGGTGTCTGGGCACGACGAACTTTGGCAATGGTGCATACTCAGGGAGAACACTTCTTGATAATTTAGTGAGAGATCATCTTATAATGCTACCGTCAATCAAAGCAAGATAAGATGCATAAAAGATAAACATCACATGCAATCAATATAAGTGATATGATATGGCCATCATCATCTTGTGCTTGTGATCTCCATCTCCGAAGCAACGTCACGATCACCATCGTCACCGGCGCGACACCTTGATCTCCATCGTAGCATCGTTGTCGTCTCGCCAATCCTATGCTTCCACGACTATCACTACCGCTTAGTAATAAAGTTAAGCATTACATCGCGATTGCATTGCATACAATAAAGCGACAACCATATGGCTCCTGCCAGTTGCCGATAACTTGGTTACAAAACATGATCATTTCATACAATAAAATTAGCATCATGCCTTGACCATATCACATCACAACATGCCCTGCAAAAACAAGTTAGACGTCCTCTACTTTGTTGTTGCAAGTTTTACGTGGCTGCTACGGGCTTAAGTAAGAACTCATCTCACCTACGCATCAAAACCACAACGATAGTTCGTCAAATAGACTCCGTTTTAACCTTCTCAAGGACCGGGCGTAGCCACACTTGGTTCAACTAAAGTTGGAGAGACAGTCTTCCGCAAGCCATCTATGTGCAAAGCACGTCGAGGGAACCGGTCTCGCGTAAGAGTACGCGTAAGGTTGGTCCGGATCGTCTCGTCCAACAATACCGCCGAACCAAAGTATGACATGCTGGTAGGCAGTATGACTTGTATCGCCCACAACTCACTTGTGTTCTACTCGTGCAAATAACATCAAACCATAAAACCTAGGCTCGGATGCCACTGTTGGGGAACGTAGTAATTTAGAAAATTTTCCTACGCACACGCAAGATCATGGTGATGCACAGCAACGAGAGGGGAGAGTGTTGTCTACGTACCAACGCAGACCGACTGCGGAAGCGATCACACAACGTAGAGGAAGTAGTCGTACGTCTTCTTCCCGATCCGACCGATCCAAGCACCGTTACTCCGGCACCTCCGAGTTCTTAGCACATGTTCAGCTCGATGACGATCCTCGGGCTCCGATCCAGCAAAGCGTCGAGGAAGAGTCTTGTCAGCACGACGGCGTGGTGACGATCTTGATGTACTACCGACGCAGGGCTTCGCCTAAGCTCTACAACGATATGACCGAGGTGGAATTTGGTGGCAGGGGGCACCGCACACGGCTAAGGAACGATCAACAATGATCAACTTGTGTGTCTTGGGGTGTCCCCTGCCCCCGTATATAAAGGATGAAGGGGGGGAGGCTGGCCGGCCAAAGGAGGGAGGCGCAGGAGGAGTCCTACTCCTACCGGGAGTAGGACTCCCCCCTCCAATCCTAGTCCAACTAGGATTCCCAAGTGGGAAAGGGAGAGAGGGGGGACGGCCACCTTCTCCTAGTCCTAATAGGACTAGAGAGAGGGGGGAGGCGCGCAGCCCTATGTGGGCAGCCCTTTCACCTTTCCACTAAGGCCCATGTTGGCCCATTTGGTTCCCGGGGGGTTCCGGTAACCCTCCCGGTAATCCGGTAAAATCCCGATTTCACCCGGAACACTTCCGATGTCCAAACATAGGCTTCCAATATATCAATCTTTATGTCTCGACCATTTCGAGACTCCTCGTCATGTCCGTGATCACATCCGGGACTCCGAACTACCTTCGGTACATCAAAATGCATAAACTCATAATAAATGTCATCGTAACGTTAAGCGTGCGGACCCTACGGTTCGAGAACAATATAGACATGACCGAGACACGTCTCCGGTCAATAAACAATAGCGGGACCTGGATGCCCATATTGGCTCCTACATATTCTACGAAGATCTTTATCGGTCAGACCGCATAACAACATACGTTGTTCCCTTTGTCATCGGTATGTTACTTGCCCGAGATTCGATCGTCGGTATCCAATACCTAGTTCAATCTCGTTACTGGCAAGTCTCTTTACTCGTTCCGTAATACATCATCCCGCAACTAACTCATTAGTTGCAATGCTTGCAAGGCTTAAGTGATGTGCATTACCGAGAGGGCCCAGAGATACCTCTCCGACAATCGGAGTGACAAATCCTAATCACGAAATAGGCCAACCCAACATCTAACTTTGGAGACACCTGTAGTACTCCTTTATAATCACCCAGTTACGTTGTGACGTTTGGTAGCACCCAAAGTGTTCCTCCGGCAAACGGGAGTTGCATAATCTCATAGTCATAGGAACATGTATAAGTCATGAAGAATAGCAACAGCAACATACTAAACGATCGGGTGCTAAGCTAATGGAATGGGTCATGTCAATCAGATCATTCAACTAATGATGTGATCTCGTTAATCAAATAACAACTCTTTTGTCCATGGTTAGGAAACATAACCATCTTTGATTAACGAGCTAGTCAAGTAGAGGCATACTAGTGACACTCTGTTTGTCTATGTATTCACACATGTATTATGTTTCCGGTTAATACAATTCTAGCATGAATAATAAACATTTATCATGATATAAGGAAATAAATAATAACTTTATTATTGCCTCTAGGGCATATTTCCTTCAAGATAGACCCAGGGGCCATAGGTTTCACTAGTGGCTTCTCTCAAGAGCATAAGTATTACGGTGGGTAAACGAATTACTATCGAGCAATTGATAGAATTGAGCATAGTTATGAGAATATCTAGGTATGATCATGTATATAGGCATCACGTCCGCGACAAGTAGACCGAAATGATTCTGCATCTACTACTATTACTCCACACATCGACCGCTATCCAGCATGCATCTAGAGTATTAAGTTCATAAGAACAGAGTAATGCTTTAAGGAAGATGACATGAAGTAGACTGACAAACTCATCCAATATGATATAAACCCCATCTTTTTATCCTCGATGGCAACAATACAATATGTGTCGTTTCCCTTTCTGTCACTGGGATCGAGCACCGCAAGATTGAACCCAATGCTAAGCACTTCTCCCATTGCAAGAAAGATCAATCTAGTAGGCCAAACCAAACTGATAATTCGAAGAGACTTGCAAAGATAAACCAATCATACATAAAAGAATTCAGAGGAGATTCAAATATTGTTCATAGATAAACTTGATCATAAACCCACAATTCATCGGATCTCAACAAGCACACCGCAAAAGAAGATTACATCGAATATATCTCGAAGAAGATCGAGGAGAACTTTGTATTGAGATCCAAAGAGAGAGAAGAAGCCATCTAGCTAATAACTATGGACCCGTAGGTCTGAAGTAAACTACTCGCACATCACCGAAGAGGCCATGGAGTTGATGTAGAGGCCCTCCGTGATCAATGCCCCTTCCGACGGAGCTCCGAAAAAGGCCCCGAGATGGGATCTCTCGGGTACAGAAGGTTGCGGTGGTGGAATTAGGTTTTCGTGGTGATCCTGGATGTTTGGGGGGGGGGGTACGTGGATATATATAGGAGGAAGAAATACGTCGGTGGAGCAACGAGGGACCCACAAGGATGGAGGGTGCGCCCAGGGGGTAGGCGCGCCCCCTGCCTCATGGCTTCCTCGTTTGTTTCATGACGCCCACTCCAAGTTTCCTGGATCACGTTTGTTGAGAAAATCACCTTCACGAAGGTTTCATTCCGTTTGGACCCCGTTTGATATTCCATTTCGGCGAAACTCTAAAATAGGCAAAAAAAGAGCAATTTGGGCTGGGCCTCTGGTTAGTAGGTTAGTCCCAAAAATGATATAAAAGTGTAAAATAAAGCCCATTGACATCCAAAATAGATAATATAATAGCATGGAGCAATCAAAAATTATAGATACATTGGAGACATATCAAGCATCCCCAAGCTTAATTCCTGCTCGTCCTCGAGTAGGTAAATGATAAAAGAAGAATTTTTGATGTGGAATGCTTTCTAACATATTTCTCAATATAATTTTTCTTTATTGTGGCATGAATGCTCAGATCAGGAGGATTCAAGATATAAGTTTAATATTGACATAAAAATAATAATACTTCAAGCATACTAACTAAGCAATTATGTCTTCTCAAAATAACATGGCCAAAGAAAGTTATCCCTCCAAAATCATATAGTTTGGCTATGCTCTATCTTCACCACACAAAATATTTAAATCATGCACAACCCCGATGACAAGCCAAGCAATTGTTTCATACTTTTGATGTTCTCAAACTTTTTCAATCTTCACGCAATATATGAGCGTGAGCCATGGATATAACACTATGGTGGAATAGAATGGTGGTTGTGGAGAAAACAAAAAGGAGAAGATAGTCTCACATCAACTAGGTGTATTAACGGGCTATGGAGATGCCCATCAATAGATATCAATGTGAGTGAGTAGGGATTGCCATGCAACGGATGCACTAGAGCTATAAGTATATGAAAGCTCAATAAAAGAAACTAAGTGGGTGTCCATCCAACTTGCTTGCTCACGAAGACCTAGGGCATTTTGAGGAAGCCCATCATTGGAATATGCAAGCCAAGTTCTATAATGAAAAATTCCCACCAGTACATGAAAGTGATATCATAGGAGACTCTCTATATGAAGAACATGGTGCTACTTTGAAGCACAAGTGTGGAAAAAGGATAGTAGCATTGTCCCTTCTCTCTTTTTCTCTCATTTTTTGTCATGGTGTTTCTCACGGGGGGCTTGCGAGTCGACATATGCCACAAGGGCTTAGTGTGTGGGTAAGACTGCTGCTGATAGGCCCGGGAGCGGGTATGCGAGTAGAACGTGCTAATTACCCAGGTTCGGGGCTCTCCGGAGAGATAATACCCCTACTCCTGCATGTCTGAGTATATCTAGTATATCTATCTGGTACAGAGTTGCTCCTGGAGCTGTATCTGAGCTCAGTGCCATAGGCATCTGGCTTTGCATATGTCTTATATGGGTGTATGAGCTAGCTAGCAAGTGGGCATGAGAGTGCTCCACCGTGAGTGGCATGTATGCATGCGTGAGGGAGTTTTTTTTCCTTCCTTCCTGGATGGATGTGAGCCCATATATATAGTGTGGAGCTAGCTTGATATGTAAGCTATGTGGGTAGCTTAGGAAGTAAGCTAGGTAGTGGCATGGGAACAAGGGGGCATGATGGGGTGTCATGCTTGTCCCCTGGGTCACTTCATAAATAGTGCCAGGGGACAAGTGACACTATACATGATGACATGAGGTACAGCCGTCTCGTCCACGGTATGGCCGCCACGTCGGGGTCTTGTCGGTGTCGGGTCGGGTTGCAGTCGGCAACCGGCTGGTTGGCGCAGTCGGCAGCCGGCTGGCTGGCGTAGTCGGCAGCCGGCAGTCGGCCGGGTAGAGCAGTCGGACGGGAAGCCGGTAGGAGCGGCCGGACAGTCGGACTGAGGGGCTTTGCTAGCCCCGATGTCTTGAAATATTGTCTTGCCGCCCTCGGGGTACCCGTGGTCGATTACTCTGACAGTAGCCCCCAAGCCTCCGGGCAACTTGGCAAAGTCGGGCGGAGGTTTTTTGGTGAGTGTTCATGGAAATGATCATGAAAAAGACAAAGTTAGTCCATGCGGATATATCAAATGTTTTTTATCAATGCAAGTTTTATGCGGAGGGTGCCGACTCGGTTTCGTCCGAGCCCCCTTAATCTTTTTCATGTTCCCTCCGCCTTTTGGCTTGTGCTCTCGCTCGCCGGACAGCCGCTCTGCGGTCTGTGGCTGAGAGTGGGCCATGAAGCGGAGTGTACAGTACTCAGAGTCTGGGAGCAGATTCAACCGAGTAGATACTTGTGAAGGAAAACGGCCGGGTCCCCCGAACCGTTTTTCTTCCTGGACGTTTTTCGCGTGGGTGGCCTCCAGCGATCACTCTTGCTAGTCGAACAGCCGGTCTGTGACTAAGAGTGGGCCTTTGGTACCGCGCACGGTACTAAGCCATCTGCGGGAACTAACGTCTCAGGCCAAGCGGCCAGCCCCCGGGCCAACTCTGGCTGGCGCCGGGGCGAACAGTGATGCTACTGTAATAAAATGCGGAGACAGCCCCCGAGCATCGCTCATGGTTATTCATGCTTGCGTGGTGCAAAAAATATGCGGGTGAGGAGCTCACATTGATTTTCGTGTAGTCGCGGTCGTCGAAGATAGCCGGCGCGAATCGGCGCTCGCGGAGCGCATCGGCGCACCCGCTGGGTGAAGCCTTCGAGCCTCCGGGTGCTCGAAGGGGGGTCCCGGCCGGTCAGGCTCAACCGGTCAGGCGGCGAGGCGTCTTGCAACGCCCTTTTCTTCTTTTTCTCTTCTGCCGGCTGCTGGCAGCCAGACAAAACTTTTCTCTTGTCTGCAATCTTCGCGGGGGCGCGCCGGCGCGTCCGCTAGGTGTAACCCCCGAGATTCGGGCCGGATCTCCCGGCGACTACTTTGTCTTCTCTCTCTTGCGGGGGCGCGTCAGCGCATCCGCTGGGTGTAGTCCCCGAGATTCGGGCCGACTGCTGAGCAGTCGGGCCGGATCTCCCGGCGACTACTTTGTCTTCTCTCTCTTGAGGGGGCGCGTCAGCGCACCCGCTGGGTGTAGCCCCCAAGATTCGGGCCGACTACTGAGCAGTCGGGCCGGATCTCCCGACAACTACGTTGTCTTCTTTTTCTTCTTCAGACGGCTGGGCAGGCGGACCCCAACACAGCAGTCGGGCCCTTTGCAGCCGGCCAGACAGCCAGCGGTCGGACGCACATCTGGCAATCGGACGCACATTTTTTTGCCGGCTGTGGACAGCCGGACAGGTTTCCACTCGTGGTCGTGTTGATGGAGCAATCCGCCCACATCTATCTCTCTCTTTTTTTAGCACAAGGCCACTTATTTCTCAGCCGGCTTGGGCAGCCGGCCCTTGACTTTTCTCTCACCCGCCCCCCTTTTTTCAGTTTCTTTCTTCATCTGTTCTCCAGCCGGCACCTACTCCCCCTTTCTTTTTCTCTTTGTCGCTTTCTTTTCACTGCCTGAGCAGTCGGCAGGAGCGGGACGCGACGGAGGCCGGCCGGCACGCCCAGCCGGCGGCCGGGACGCAGCAGTAGCAAGTGGCCGGGTCGCGGGCGAAGCCGGCGGGCCGGGATGCCGCAGCAGCTGGCGGCCAGGACGAGGCATGGCAGCGGAGGCGGTATGCCGGGTCGGAGGCGAAGCCGGCTATTGCAGGCTGTGGGCGGGGTTGGCGTGCGGGAGCCAGCCAAGGAGGCGTAGACGCCTGGAGCCGGCCAGCGCCGGGCGGCTAGCCGGCAGGCGCGCGGGAGCCGGCGAGGAGCGGCGCAGGGCGGACCCGGTGCAGACGGAGGGGGCCGAACCCGGCCAGGCGCGGGGCAAGGCGGAGAGCCGGAGCGGCGCGGAGCTGGTGTGCATGGACGCGGGGCAGTCGGCCCACGGTGGGGAGAAGTCGGTGCATAGCCGTCAGGCGGAGGGGAGCGTGGACGCCGGCAGGAGGAGGAGGCGCCGCGCGCGTGCGGGACGGGAGCCGGCCTGGAGCCGCGGCCGGCCGGAGCGCCGGCGGGAGGCGTGGGCGCGTGGTGGAGCTTTGAGCTAGCTGCAGCAGTGGGGAGCCGCGGACGACGGGCGGACGGAGCCGCAGGCCGGAGTGGGGCGAACAGGTGCGGGCGCTGGGATGCAACCTGGTTAGTGGAGAGCAGCAGCGGGCAGGGAGTCGCGGGAGGAGTCACAGCGCCCGCGGGCTTGGGCGGTGACCCAGCAGACACAGCAGCAAGCAGTAGAAGCAGTAGGCGGCGGCGTTGCTGCTGTGAGTTTGACCGGTCATTGATGAAGGAGGATGCCGGGAGGGGCTCACTGGCACGGCGCTTGCCAAAGCCAGTGGTCAGCGCGAAGCGGAGGAGCTCGGGCATGGCCCGGCGCTGGTGATCGCGCGGAGTAGGAGGAGGCCGGGGCTGCCCGCTGGAGCAAAGCGAGGCAACGTATGGCTAGTGTACGGGATATGTCCGACTTGTGTATGGCTATGCATTGACCATTGTTTGACTAGCATCTAGCTAGCTTGTCTAGATCGTGTATGGAGGAGCCAAAGCGTGCTTTGGCCGGAGCAAGGCGCAACACGGAGGGAAGCAGGCGCGAGCGGCGCGTGGATGGGCACGGTCGACTGAAACGAGGCCCCGCGCGCAGCACGCGCACGGACGGCCGGAGTTGTTGTGGTGGTGATGAAGGCGGCGAGGCTGACGACGAGGACGCGCCGTCCTGTGCGGCCGCTCCGGGGGCGGGTCAAAGTCGAGCCCCCGAGCGCTACTGAAGAGACGGCGCGATGCCGCAGCGGTGATGGCGAAGATGGTCCCGCCCGAACAGCGAAACCAGCAGCAGCGTGGTAGCATAGTAGTAGTACCACCCCACGGTGGGCGCCAACTGTCGTGGTGTTTCTCACGGGGGGCTTGCGAGTCGACAGATGCCACAAGGGCTTAGTGTGTGGGTAAGACTGCTGCTGATAGGCCCGGGAGCGGGTATGCGAGTAGCACGCGCTAGTTACCCAGGTTCGGGGCTCTCCGGAGAGATAATACCCCTACTCCTGCATGTCTGAGTATATCTGGTATATCTATCTAGTACAGAGTTGCTCCTGGAGCTGTATCTGAGCTCAGTGCCATAGGCATCTGGCTTTGCATATGTCTTATATGGGTGTATGAGCTAGCAAGTGGGCATGAGAGTGCTCCACTGTGAGTGGCATGTATGCATGCGTGAGGGAGTTTTTTCCTTCCTGGATGGATGGATGTGAGCCCATATATATAGTGTGGAGCTAGCTTGATATGTAAGCTATGTGGGTAGCTTAGGAAGTAAACTAGGTAGTGGCATGGGAACAAGGGGGCATGATGGGGTGTCATGCTTGTCCCCTGGGTCACTTCATAAATAGTGCCAGGGGACAAGTGACACTATACATGATGACATGAGGTACAACCGTCTCGTCCGCGGTATGGCCGCCACGTCGGTGTCTTGTCGGTGTCGGGTCGGGTTGCAGTCCGCAGCCGGCTGGTTGGCGCAGTCGGCAGTCGTTCGGGTAGAGCAGTCGGACGGGAAGCCGGCAGGAGCGGCCGGACAGTCGGACTGAGGGGCTTTGCTAGCCCCGATGTCTTGAAATATTGTCTTGCCGCCCTCGGGGTACCCGTGGTCGATTACTCCGACCTTTTTTTATATGGACCTTTTTTTTCTTTTTGGCCTCTTTTCTCTTTTTTCGGCCGGAGTCTCATCCCGACTTGTGGGAGAATCATAGTCTCCGTCATCATTTCCTCACTTGGGAAAATGCTCTAATAATGATGATCATCACACTTTATTTACTTACAAATCAAGAATTACAACTCAATACTTAGAACAAAATATGACTTTATGTGAATGCCTCTGGCGGTGTACCGGGATGTGCAATGATGCATGAGTGACATGTATGAAGAATTATGAACGGTGGCTTTGCCACAAATACGATGTCAACTACATGATCATGCAAGCAATATGACAATGATGAAGCGTGTCATAATAACGGAACGGTGGAAAGTTGCATGGCAATATATCTCGTAATGTCTATGGAAATGTCATAATAGGTAGGTATGGTGGCTATTTTGAGGAAGGTATATGGTGGGTTTATGGTACCGGTGAAAGTTGCGAGATACTAGAGAGGCTAGCAATGGTGGAAGGGTGAGAGTGTGTATAATCCATGGACTCAACATTAGTCATAAAGAACTCACATACTTATTGCAAAAATTTATTAGTTATCGAAACAAAGTATTACGCGCATGCTCCTAGGGGGATAGATTGGTAGGAAAAGACCATCGCTCGTCCCCGACCGCCACTCCTAAGGAAGACAATCAATAAATAAATCATGCTCCGACTTCATCACATAATGGTTCACTATACGTGCATGCTACGGGAATCACAAACTTAAACACAAGTATTTCTCAAATTCACAACTACTCAACTAGCAGGACTGTAATATCACCATTTCCATATCTCAAAACAATTATCAAGTATCAAACTTCTCATAGTATTCAATGCACTTCTATGAAAGTTTTTATATTATTCCTAAAAGCAAATTTCCATGTTGTTCTAAAGGACTCTCAAAATAATATAAGTGAAGCATGAGAGAACAATAGTTTCTATAAAAGAAATCCACCACCGTGCTCTAAAAGATATAAGTGAAGCACTAGCGCAAAAACTATATAGCTCAAAAGATATAAGTGAAGCACATAGAGTATTCTAATAAATTTCAAATCATGTGAGTCTCTCTCAAAAGGTGTGTAAAGCAAGGATGATTTTGGTAAACTAAAAATCAAAGACTCAAATCATACAAGACGCTCCAAGCAAAACACATATCATGTGGTGAATAAAAATATAGCTCCAAGTAAAGTTACCGATAGACGAAGACGAAAGAGGGGATGCCTTCCGGGGCATCCCCAAGCTTAGGCTTTTTGGTGTCCTTGTATTTTACCTGGGGGTTCCATGGGAATCCCCAAGATTAGGCTCTTGCCACTCTTTGTTCCATAATCCATCAAATCTTTACCCAAAACTTGAAAACTTCACAACACAAAACTCAAAATAGAAAATCTTGTGAGCTCCGTTAGCGAAAGAAAACAAAACACCAATTCAAGGTACTGTAATGAACTCATTCTTTATTTATATTGGTGTTAAGCCTACTGTATTCCAACTTCTCTATGGTTTATAAACTCTTTTACTAGCCATAGATTCATCAAAATAAGCAAACAACACACGAAAAACAGAATCTGTCAAAAACAGAACAGTCTGTAGTAATCTGTACCTAGCGCAAGATATGGAACCCCAAAAATGCTAAAATAAATTTCTGGACGTGAGGAATTTATCTATTAATAACCTGCAAAAATAATTAACTAAATAGCACTTTCCAAATAAAAATGGCAGCAGTTCTCGTGAGCGCTAAAGTTTCTGTTTTTTTACAGCAAGATCAAAAAGACTTTCCCCAAGTCTTCCCAACGGTTCTACTTGGCACAAACACTAATTAAACACAAAAAACACAACCAAAACAGAGGATAGTTGAATTATTTATTACTAAACAGGAGCAAAAAGCAAGGACTAAAAATAAAATTGGGTTGCCTCCCAACAAGCGCTATCGTTTAACGCCCCTACCTAGGCATAAAAGCAAGGATAGATCTAGGTATTGCCGTCTTTGGTAGTTAATTCTTCAATGATACACCTATAGCTCTTAGGAGTTTCTTTCTTTTTATTAATTATCAAACTTCTAGTCACAAAATCAAGAAAATCATTTGGAGCGAATGGTTCCTTAATGATAGCAAAAAGATTGGGCGTAGTTTCCTTACTAGAGGATTCACCCTTATTTTTAGGAACATAAACAAGCTTGGCAATTTTAGTAGTAGGATTTGGAGTATTTTTAACGGAAAAAAAGCGGACCCCAAGTTGGTGATAATTCCCTCAAGTTTATCGATTCTAGTAGAATCTTAATCTATTCTTTCATTAACTATGGGTTGTTTTTCCTTAAAAAAATTCAGAGTAACTCCCACCTTAGATCCATATTGGGTAATTTGGTTGTGGATCTTTTTATACAAATTTGGTTGGAAGATTATTATGATGAAAGATAGACCCGGGGGCCATAGGTTACACTAGTGGCTTCTCTCAAGAGCATAAGTATTACGGTGGGTAAACGAACTACTATCGAGCAATTGATAGAATTGAGCATAGTTATGAGAATATCTAGGTATGATCATGTATATAGGCATCACGTCCGCGACAAGTAGACCGAAACGATTCTGCATCTACTACTATTACTCCACACATCGACCGCTATCCAACATGCATTTAGAGTATTAAGTTCATAAGAACAGAGTAATGCTTTAAGGAATATGACATGATGTAGAGGGATAAACTCATGCAATATGATATAAACCCCATCTTTTTATCCTCGATGGCAACAATACAATACGTGTCGTTTCCCTTTCTGTCACTGGGATCGAGCACCGCAAGATTGAACCCAAAGCTATGCACTTCTCCCATTGCAAGAAAGATCAATCTAGTAGGCCAAACCAAACTGATAATTCGAAGAGACTTGCAAAGATAAACCAATCACACATCAAAGAATTCAGAGGAGATTCAATTATTGTTCATAGATAAACTTGATCATAAACCCACAATTCATCGGATCTCGACAAAGACACCGCAAAAGAATATTACATCGAATAGATCTCCAAGAAGATCAAGGAGAACTTTGTATTGAGATCCAAAGAGAGAGAAGAAGCCATCTAGCTAATAACTATGGACCCGTAGGTCTGAAGTAAACTACTCACAGGAGAGGCCATGGAGTTGATGTAGAGGCCCTCCGTGATCAATGCCCCCTCTGGCAGAGCTCCGGAAAAGGCCCCGAGATGGGATCTCTCGGGTACAGAAGGTTGCGGCGGTGGAATTAGGTTTTCATGGTACTCCTGGATGTTTGGGGGGTACGTGGATATATATAGGAGGAAGAAGTACATCAGTGGAGCAACGAGGGGCCCACGAGGGTGGAGGGCGCGCCCCCTACCTCGTGGCTTCCTCGTTTGTTTCTTGACGCCCACTCTGAGTCTCCTGGATCACGTTTGTTGGGAAAATCACGTTCCCGAAGGTTTCATTCCGTTTGGACTCTGTTTGATATTACTTTTCGGCGAAACCCTAAAATAGGCAAAAAAACAGCAATTTGGGGTGGGCCTCCGGTTAATAGGTTAGTCCCAAAATGATATAAAAGTGTAAAATAAAGCCCATTGACATCCAAAATAGATAATATAATAGCATGGAGCAATCAAAAATTATAGATACGCTGGAGACGTATCAACGGTCACTTATGAGAGTGAGATCTGATAGAGATAATAATAATAAGATAAATAGTTTTGGTATTTTTATGATATAGATTGAAAGTAAAGATTGCGAAATAAATAGATTGGAAACTTATATGATAAAAGATAGACCCGGCGGGCCATAAGTTTCACTAGTACTTCTCTCAAGATAGCATAAGTATTACGGTGGGTGAACAAATTACTGTCGAGCAATTGATAGAAAAGTGCATAATTATGAGAATATCTGGGCATGATCATGTATATAGGCATCACATCCACGACAAGTAGACCGAAACGATTCTGCATCTACTACTATTACTCCACACGTCGACCGCTATACAGCATGCATCTAGAGTATTAAGTTCATAAGAACAGAGTAACGCATTAAGCAAGATGACATGATGTAGAGGGATAAACTCAAGCAATATGATATAAACCCCATATTTTTATCCTCGATGGCAACAATAAAATACGTGTCTTGCTGCCCCTGCTGTCACTGGGAAAGGACACCGCAAGATTGAACCCAAAGCTAAGCACTTCTCCCATTGCAAGAAAGAGCAATCTAGTAGGCCAAACCAAACTGATAATTCGAAGAGACTTGCAAAGATAATTAAATCATACATATAAGAATTCAGAGAAGAACCAAATATTGTTCATAGATAATCTTGATCATAAACCCACAATTCATCGGATCTCGATAAACACACGCAAAAAGAGTTACATCGAATAGATCTCCAAGAAGATCAAGGAGAACTTTGTATTGAGATCCAAAGAGAGAGAAGAAGCCATTTAGCTAATAACTATGGACCGAAAGGTCTGAGGTAAACTACTCACACATCATCGAAGAGGCTATGGTATTGATGTAGAAGCCCTCCGTGATTGATTCCCCCTCTGGCGAAGCTCCAAAAAAGGCCCCAAGAATGGATCTCTTGGGTATAGAAGGTTGCGGTGGTGGAAATAGGGTTTAGTGGTGCTCCTGGATGTTTTCGGGGTATATGGATATATATAGGAGGAAGAAGTAGGTCAGTGGAGCTACGAGGGGCCCACGAGGGTGGGGGCGCGCCCAGGGGGGCAGGCGCGCCTCCCTGCCTCATGGTCCCTCGTTTCTTTCTTGACGTCCACTCCAAGTCCCCTGAATCAAGTTTGTTCCAAAAATAACTCTCCCGAAGGTTTCATTCCGTTTGGATTCCGTTTGATATTCCTTTTCTGCGAAACACTGAAATAGGCAAAAAAACAGCAATTTGCACTGGGCCTTGGGTTAGTAGGTTAGTCCCAAAAATAATATAAAATTGTATAAATAAGCTCATTAACATCCAAAACAGATAATATAATAGCACGGAACAATAAAAAATTATAGATACGTTGTAGGCTTATCAGGCCATGAAGATACAAGATAGAAGACTTCCTCCTGTGTCCGGATGGGACTCTCCTTTGCGTGGAAGGCAAGCTATGCGGCCGGATGTATTATTTCCTTTCTATGTAACCGACTTTGTACAATCCTAGGCCCCTCCGGTGTCTATATAAACCGGAGGGTTTAGTGTGTAGAGGTAATCATAATCTGACAGGCTAGACTTCTAGAGTTCTAGCCATAACAATCTCGTGGTAGATCAACTCTTGTAACCCCCATACTCACCAATATCAATCAATAAGGACGTAGGGCATTACCTCCATCAAGAGGGCCCGAACCTGGGTAAAACTTCGTGTCCCCTGTCTCCTGTTACCATCAACCTTAGACGCATAGTTCGGGACCCCCTACCCGAGATCCGCCGGTTTTGACACCGACATTGGTGCTTTCATTGAGAGTTCCTATGTGACGTCGAAGACAGGATTGATGGCTCACCTTGTTATCAAGGACAGTATCACCTCCGGAGGAGCCCTGGCCTCAGGCCAAACCCTCCGGTTGGGCGGCTTTACCATGACCGCCCGTCCGGCCCTTAAGCTGACGATGACTTCTCGGGTCATCGAAAATCGTCTTCGCGTTGACTCCGAACACTCCAAATGGATGGATCCGACAGAGTTGTCGTCTTTAAACGAACTCCTGGATCGCATCGCCACCTTGGGGGTTGCTACAAACTACGATCGGATTGGGCTTAAACCCGATCAGAGAGAAATCAAATCTCCGCCGATCACCCATCAGATAGCGGTAGTAGAGGAGCAAATCAACAACTCTTCCTCTATATTGAGGATGAACTATGTTCGGGTTTCCGACCTCGAAGCGCCGGATACCCGTCCGTGGAACAACACACCATGTCCTCCGAACCTAGAATCAGACGGCGGACCTGAAAAATCAGTTGATATCTCGGAGCCCGAACTATTAAGCTTGGAAGTTCCTCAAACTCCGGATCCCAAATTGGGCCAGGGTTTGGATCTAAAGCCACCCACCCAGATATGCGCGATCTCACGTGCATACAACGGCGGTCTCAGGAAACATTCCATCACTTTTGGGCCAGATTCCTCCTTGTCAAAGACAAGATTAAAGATTGCTGCGATGAAGATGCGATCTCAGTATTCTGCAATAACTACACGAACGAAGGAATCCTCAACGCCATCAACCTCCGTCACGTATTACACTTTGCTGACTTGGCAACCATAGTATAGAAATACTGCACAATGGAAAGCGCCTGGAAAGCTCAGGCAGCTCGCTGGGAACCACCGCTTTCCACTCAACCCCTCGCCCGGGCAAAAAAGATGCACCCTCGCGGGGCGCCCGACCCAATAGTAAAGAAATCTAAGCCCATCACGAGGCGCGGAACCATTCTGGAGGGATGGCTCGATACGCCGTGCAAAATACACACAACATCGGATACCATACCAACCCACGACCTTAGAGCACGTTGGATACTCCGGCAAGTGGCCAAGAGCGGCGAGGATATCCTCACCAAAAACACCGCGGAGCAACTCCCCCCGGAACGCGATGACCACAGAGTATTGATAGTCTTCGAGACTTTCGCTTCAAATAATCGGCGCAAGAGGGCACTTCGTGACCTCGCCGAAGTCTGCCAAGTCGCAACAATAAATCCTTTGAATGACACGGCCATAACTTTCAACACCAGTGACGAACCAAAAATCCATTCAGTCCGGGCACCAGCCGCCTTGGTCCTTAACCCAATTGTGGATGGCTTTCGGCTCACTAAGGTGCTCATGGACGGTGGCAGCTGACTAAACCTCATGTACGAGGACACACTGAATAAAATAGAAATAGACAGGAGCCGCATCGAGCATAGTACTACAACCTTCGAGGGATCATTCCCATCCGGGAGGCATGATGCGCGGGGAAAATTACACTTGATGTGGTATTCGGCACGTCGGAGAACTATCGGTCCAAAGAGATAACCTTCAAGTGGCCCCTTTCAACAGTGGATATCATGCCCTGTTGGGGCGAGATGCATTCACACGCTTTCAAGCTATACCTCATTATGGGTATATGAAGCTCAAGATGCCCGGGCCCAACGGTATTATCACTCTTGCTAGTGATCCGGACATAGCCCTCCGTGCTGAAAAGAAAACAACATCCCTAGCCCTCGAGGCACTGTCTGAGGCCCTCGCGGCCGAAGAGTTAACCGCACTATGATCTACGGTGGATAGGGACGATGTAATCCTTGATAAACGTCCCAAATCCACCTCCTTCAAACCAGTAGACGGAATAGTCAAATTTCAAGTCCACCCGACGGACCCCAAGAGACAGCTTCCATCGGGGCACAGCTGAACCCAACGGTCGACGCCACACTATGAACGTTCCTGCGCGAGAACTGGGATATCTTCGCCTGGCACCCTTCTGATATGCCAGGAATCCCACGCAGGCTGGCCGAACACAACCTCAATATATTGAAGGGACATAAGCCGGTCAAGAAAACACTACGGCGCTTTTCCGAACCTAAACGACAAGCCATGGGGGAGGAGCTAGCCAAGTTAATCAAGGCCGGATTCATCAGAGAAATAAAACACCCGGACTGGCTAGCAAACCTGGTGATGGTACCAAAGAAGGACAAATCCTGGTGCCTGTGCGTCGACTTCAAAGACCTCAATAAAGCTTGCCCTAAGGATCCCTTCCCCCTCCCCCGCATCGACTAGATTATTGATGCTACTGCGGGACACGACTCACCGTGTTTCCTTGACGCATACTCCGGATACCATCAAATTAAAATGAAGGAATCCAATCAAGCCACAACGGCATTCATCACCCCGTACGGGCCTTTCTGCTTCAACACTATGCCCTTTGGGCTTAAAAACGCCGGCGCCACCTACCAACGCATGATTCAAACATGCCTGGAGAAGCAAATCGGCAAGACAGTGGAAGCATATGTGGATGACGTCGTCATCAAGACTGAACACATTGATTCATTAATAGGTGACTTGCGTCTCACATTCGACAACCTCCGGACATATGACATTAAGCTCAATCCAGAAAAGTGTGTTTTCGACGTTCCCGCCGGAAAGCTACTGGGCTTCATCGTTTCCAATAGAGGAATTGAGGCAAATCCAGCCAAATCCGAGCTTTGTCACAATTGGCTACACCAACTGACCTTAAAGAGGTCCAAAAACTAGCCGGATGCGTGGCAGCTTTAAGCCGCTTTATCTCCAGACTAGGAGAAAAAGCATTGCCACTTTATCGCCTTCTCCGACGTACCGACCACTTCGAGTGGATAGAAGTGGCAATGGCCGGACTAGAGGAAATAAAGGCTCTTTTAGTGAGCAACCCAATCCTGGCCGCGCCAAACGTCGGCGAACCGATATTATTATACATCTCTGCAATGCACCAGGTGGTGAGTGTTGTGCTCATCGTTGAGCGAGAGGAGGACGGACACAAGTTCCCACTCCAGAAACCGGTATACTATGTATCCACTGTCCTTACACCATGCAAATCCCGGTACCCTCATTACCAAAGGATATCATATTCGGTATTCATGGCATCCCGGAAGCTACGACACTACTTCCAAGAGTGCTCGATTACAGTAGCTTCCAAAGTACCACTTAATGACATAATAAACAACCGCGACGCTACAGGTCGGATTGCCAAGTGGGCTATTGAGCTCCTACCATTTGACATAACGTACAAACCACGTCGGGCCAATAAATTTCATGTATTGGCCGACTTCATCGCCGAATGGATAGAGGCCGAACTCCCTAAAGAGTATGGCACATATTCCAACTGGGTCATGTACTTCGATGGCTCTAAAATGCTGGCTGGTTTAGGAGCAGGTGTCGTTTTAACATCCCCCACTGGAGACACAGTCCAATATGTACTCCAAATATTATACACAGACTCCAACAATGCAGCTGAATATGAGGCCTTATTACACGGTCTTCGGATGGCTACCTCCATGGGCATACAACGCCTGGAGATGCGCAGGGATTCAAACCTCGCAATATCCCAAATAAATGGAGACTTCAATGCCAAGGATCCGAAGATGGCGGCCTATCGTAATGCCATACTCAAAATATCAGCGCGGTTCGAGGGACTCGAGTTCCATCATGTGGCTCGAGAAAGTAATCAAGCGACCGAATCCTCGCTCGCATGGGTGCCAAGCACGACCCCGTCCCGCCTAACATCTTTTTGGAAAGGCTCTTCAAGCCATATGTGGTATGGCAGGATGAGAGCGGCAACACTAGTCCGGATCCGACTATACCCCCAGATTCTGAACACAATACCGATATCATTGGGGGCTCAGCCACCGAAATAACACCATCGACCCATCTAATAATGGCAGTAATTGCCCCATGGACCGAACTATTCTTGGCATACCTTAATAGGCGAGAGCTCCTTGCGGACCAGAGCAAGGCTTGCTGCATTGTTCGGCGCTCGAAAGCGTACAAGGTCCATGACGGAGAGCTCTACAAGTAAAGTGCTACCGGAGTCCTTCGAAGATGTATCTCCGAAGAAGAAGGGCGACAACTCTTGGCCGAAATCCATGCTGGCCTCGGCGGTTACCACGTCGCGGCTCGGGCCCTTGTAAGTAAGGCCTTCCATGCATGTTTCTTCTGGCCGACGAGCCGATCAGATGCACAGAACATGGTCCAACATTGTGTCGGATGCCAGCTCTTCACCAATCAAAGCTATATGCCGCCTACTGCGCTACAAACAATCCCCATGACTTGGCCTTTTGCAGTTTGGGGCTTGATATGGTCGGACCACTTAAAGGAGGGATCCATAAGAAAAAATATCTGCTAGTCATGGTAGATAAATTCACCAAGTGGATAGAGGCCAAACCAGTGAAAACGGCCGAAGCTGGACTGGTGATAGACTTTATATCCGGTTTCATCCATCGTTATGGTGTCCCACACAACATCATCACCGATAATGGCTCCAATTTCATAACCGATGAAGTGAAATCCTAGTGTGCTAAATTAGGCATTAAACTCGATTACGCCTTGGTCTATCATCCACAAACAAACGGTCAAGTCGAACGAGCTAATGGTCTTATTATGAGTGGCATTAAGCCTAGACTAGTGCGGTCTTTGAAAGAATCATACAAGCACTGGTTTGAGGAGCTCGACTCCGTACTCTGGGGGCTGTAGACTACGCCCAATCGCACTACCGGATATACACCCTTCTTCATGGTGTACGGCACAGAGGCTGTGTTGCCCAGCGACATTATTCATGACTCACCTCGAGTGTGCATGTATGAAGAGAGAGAGAGAGGCCGAGCTTGATCGGCAGGATGGCCTAGATGCCCTGGAGGAGGAGCACGACGTCGCAAAAGCCCGTTCCGCATCCTATCAACAACACACTCACAGATATCAAAGCAAAGAAGTGCGGGCAAAGACTTATAACGTTGGTGAACTTGTTGTACGCTTACCAGAGAAGAAAAAGGACAAACTCAAGCCCAAGTGGGAGGGTCCCTTCATCATAGATGAAGTTCTCACTGGAGGAGCGTATCACCTGTGTGATACATCGGACAACCACTTAGAGCCGAACCCGTGGAATGCCGCCAGACTCCGAAGATTCTACGCCTAGAGCTGGACTCTTTGTTCGTCTTCTTCTCCCTTTGTTTCCATTATTTTATTTTCATGTCTAACTTTTCTTTTAGCTCTTGAGCGACCAAAACGCACACTTATGTTGTGCATATCCTTAAATGTATACACTCATAATGCCTGGGGGCTTCTTTTACAGAAGCTTATTATTATTTTCCGAGCATCAAGCTCAACACATATGTGTCCTCTTCCGCATATGTACCTTTTCTTCGCCATTATATGCATCATTATGACTTAAGTTTTGGCCAAGCTGGGTTGTCTGGCTCCTGTGCTTGTGCCCTACGTCCCCGTTTGTTCGGCTAGGGCATAAAGGGAGCACCTCTGCGATTGTTACTGTCGGGTCATCCGGACGTGTACCTCAGACTGGGTGAAACCGAAAGCTAGCGTTCTTAAGGGAATATTCGGTCCGCGAACTAAAGACGTTTTACCTTCATCGCACCATGAACCCCTAGATGTTACATATACTGCGATTTTTCAAGCACAGTCCAGACATGCATACTAACGTATATCCGCCCAGGGAAAGGAACCCTTAATAGAACTATTCTCCCTGGAAGATGTTTCTTACAATCAACATCTAATATAACATAGCTAGCCGGATACAACTTGTCTGTTCAAGCAACTATGACCCCTATGCCTGGTTTCCATGCATGCCCCGATTCATATTACTGAGCGGGTATTCGGAAACACTCCGAGCCTTCGGTTCCAGAGGTCGAAGCGAAAAGGTCTGCCATGACAATCGTTTTACAATCCGGCTAGGGACAAATTTCTCAATTGAAGTACATAGTCATTTGGACTCAAAAACTTCTTCCTCTAGGCCATCCAACAGGTTATCTGGCCTACAATCCTGTTGGGAATACTTGGCGGCTATCTTTACCTGGTCATACACCAGGCTAACTGGAATTTCTTTTCATCTGACCCCCGAGGTCCGACCCGGGCCATATGATTCGGATCGAGCTTGGTGTACCGTGTTTTAGCATGGCCCGAGCCTCTCGCGCACCTTCTTGGCATGCCAATATCTTCCATATTCGGAAGCACCGCCGAGCTCCCTGGAATAGCTTCACAAGCTCCTCCATACTTCCTGGAGGAGAGGCATATAGCCATAAGGCTTTGTAAATGCTCCGCATTGCTTGCCGAGCTCGCTCGTGCAATTGGGACAGCTCTTGCAGAAGGTCGCCTTGAGAGCCGGACATTTCCTCTTCGGGACGGCCAGTCAGCATACCTGCAGACATAAATCTGTCAGACCATTTCTTTACTGAAGTGCATAAAGGTATGGTCAAAAACATACTGAATATGCACATCAAGCTGGGCTCGCACATCTTTTAGTTCTTCGCCCAGCAGGGTGTTGGAATCCTGCAGCTTGTTCTTTTCATCCCCAACCCATGTCAGCACACGTTCGCCTGCTGCATGTTGCGTTTTGGCCTCCTGTTCACCAGCCTGGGCGATTTTCAGTTTTTCAATCAATTGATCTACTGATCTTGTCAGCGGAAACACAACAATATTAATATTACTGGTATATGATTATACTTTTTTTGATGAGGGGAAACATTACCAGGTGGTGCCCCCTTGGATTTCTCCAATTCGGTGGTAGCTGCAGCTAGCTGGGTCTGACACTTTTCCAGCTCTTGAGACAGCAAGGCATTCTTCTCCGTGAACACCTGATTATACAAGGATCCTTAAATCAGTTGTATCAACTGCTACAAGTCTCGGGGGCTACTGGTATATGAGTATCAAACTTACACTTACCCGCATATCTTTTAAATGTTGGTCCGTGGCTCTGTCAAATCCATCCCGAGCAGCTCGGATGTATGCATCGGCCGAGCTGAAGGCATTGAATGCCTCTTTTGAAAAGCCAGGGTCGCAGAGAGCGGCCCTTCGGCGCCGATGATTCATGGCGCTCTCCACTTCAGAGTTTGTGACAGACATATCATCTGAATCCTCTGCGGAAGGATAGTCCAGCGCCACTCCCGTGTCAACCCCCGTCCTTAGGGCTGGGTCTGGAATCTGAGTAGTGGAGGCACGACTGGCAGGATCCCCGGACATAGTCCGGTGGACACTCTTCCTGATAAAATGCAGTGGATAATGTCACAGTTTGATGTGATGATCAGGAGGCATATTTAAAAAGAAAGTCATACCTCTTTGATGAAGTTTCTGCCATATTGATGTTCCCTTTATCTTCGCAGATTTGCTCGGTGCGGGCACCGCTCTCCTAGGAGATGCCTCTGCTGCACGTTGTGGCGTCGAGCGCCTCCCCTTTGGAGCACGAAATAGTGAGGTGGGTGAGGCATAATGAGGAAGCTCTTTCGAAGAAGGTGTCTCTTGATTACTTACATGTGAGGCAGGAAGGAGGCCGGGATAGTCGGCCACGATTGGCATTACCGTGCCATCATAGCTCTCCTAGTAGAATACTCCCTCCTCAAGCTCCACAAATATGTCCGGATCCTCTTCGAATCCGGGGTTAAGGTCGCGGTTGTGATCCTCTAGCTGTGGGGCGGGATTATGGATCCCCTCGGCAACCTTCCGCCATTCCTGTTATAGATAGATGGGTTAATGTCCATTAAAAATGATTTAGGGAGAGGATTAAGTAAAGTGGTGGGATTAGAGCTCATGCAGCTCGGAGGATTGTACATGCAAAATCCATCTCGACGTTTAAGACGAGTAAACTCCTCTTTCTCCCCTTTGTACAGTTCGGCCAATATTTTGACCAAAGCGGCGGGGGTGTCCGGACCCTTCCGACCGCAGCGTGAGGCGTCATCCTCCCCATTATAGTGTCACATGGGAAGCCCTCGGTATTGGAGTGGCCGGACCCCCCGCACTATGGAAGTCGCCATCACCTCGATTATTGATAGTCCGGACTGGGCAAGTGTCTTTATATTACCCATCAATTGGCAGACTTCCCCGCTATCTTCCTCCTCGAGGCTCCGAGGGTGCCACCTGTGATGTTTCTTCAACGGAGCATTTGAAACTTCGGGAAGACCCATTCGAATTGGGTCGGGGAGAGCAACGTCTTCAATATAGAACCATTCTGAGGGCCATTCTTCTGGCGCCTTCTTCGGCATACCGGAAAGGTACCCGGTCCCGGCTATGCGCCATACTTCGGTGTTGCCCACCTCAAATATCGACCCCTCTCAGTTGCAAGGGACGAGGAAAAATAGCTTCCTCCACAAATCAAAGTGGGCTTCACAGCCCAGGAAAAGCTCGCACAGGGCAACAAAACCCGCGATGTGCAGGATAGAGGCCGGCGTGAGGTTGTGCAGTTGGAGGCCATAATACTCTAGGAGTCCACGGAGGAAAGGGTGGATTGGAAACCCGACGCCTCTCAACCAGTAAGATACGAAGAACACCCATTCCCCCTGGTTGGATTGGGGAAATTTTCCGCCACAACTTCGCCTGCGAAGGAGGTCAATCCTGCTCGAACAGGGACCAGATCTGCGGGGGCGGGAGGAGGAACTAGGGATGCTAGCCATGTTGAATGGCTTCCCCTGGAAAGACTCTGAGGATTTTCCTCTAGGTGTGGAATGGATCTGAGATCCAATCCCTTTAAATAGAGGCCTTTCTTACTTGGCCGGGGGAGTTATGTGCAAAAAATACCTCGAGCTCTCATATTCGCTTGACACGTGGAAGTAGAAGGTGGATGCACAAAAGCCGATGGGTGCAACATTAAATGGAAGACAGAATACAGCTCTTTAAGTCAGGTACTTTGAAGTGATCGGAGGAGGAACCCGCCTTGCAATGCTGAAGACAATCTGCGCGCCGGACACTGATAACCCACAAGTATAGGGGATCAATTGTAGCCTCTTTCTATAATTAGGAGTGTCAAACCCAACGAGGAGCTAAAGGTAGAACAAATATTCCCTCAAGTTCTATCGACCACCGATACAACTCTACGCACGCTTAACGTTCGCTTTACCTAGAACAAGTATGAAACTAGAAGTACTTTGTAGCTGTAACGGGGTAGGTTTGCAAGAATATAAAGAGAACGTAAATAAAAACTAGGGGCTGTTTTAGGTAAAGAAGCAATAAAGTTAGTATAGAAAGTGTGGAAAAGTGGTGGTAGGAGTTGCTAAATTGTACCTAAGCAATTGACTACTTTACTAGACCGATAGCAAGTTTTATGTGGGAGAGGCCACTATTAGCATGTCATCCCAGACTTGGAATTCTATGCACTTATGATTGGAACTATTAGCAAGCATCCGCAACTACTATGTTCATTAAGGTAAAACCCAACCATAGCATTAAGATATATTGGTCCCCATTCAATCCCGTATGCATCAATTTCTATGCTAGGTTGAAGCTTCTGTCACTCTTGCCCTCCAATACATAGTCCTATCAACCTACAACTAACCCTATGGTGTGATCCACACGCGCTCATATGATGGGCACCAAAGGACAGCAACATAACCACAAGCAAATTAAACCAATCATAGCAATTCACCAATTATTGATAGGACAACGAAAATCTACTCAGACATCATAGGATGGCAACACATCATTGGATAATAATATGAAACATAAAGCACCATGTTCAAGTAGAGCGTACAATGGATTGCGGGAGAGTGAACCGCTATAGATAGATGGGGGAAGGTGATGAAGATGTTGGTGAAGATGATGGAGGTGTTGGTGTAGATTGAGGTGACGATGATGGCCCCGGGGGTGTTCCGGCGCCACCGGGAGAGAGGGGGAGAGGGCCCCCCTTCTTCTTCTTCTTCCTTGACCTTCTCCCTAGACTGGATAAGGGTTTACCCTCTGGTCCATGGCCTCCATGGCATGGGAGGGGTGAGAGCCCCTCCGAGATTGGATCTGTTTCTCTGTCTCTCTCTCTGTTTCTGCATTCTAGATTCTGCCCTTTCACTGTTTCTTAAATTCCCGGAAATCCATAACTCCGATTGGGCTGAAATTTTAACACGATTTGTATCCGGATATTGGCTTTCTTGTGGCGAAAGAAGGGCACCAACCACCTTACAGGGTGTCCATGAGAGTCAGGGGCGCTCCCACCCCCCTGGGGGCGCCCCCTGCCTCGTGGCTCCCTCGGGCATCGTCTCGCGTTGATTCTTCTTCCCAAAAATCACATATATTCCAAAAAAATCTCCATAAGTTTTTATCCCGTTTGGACTCCGTTTGATATGGATTTTCTGCGAAACAAAAAACATCCAACAAACAGGAACTGGTACTAGTACTCGCCACTGGATCAATATGTTAGTCCCAAAAATAGTATAAAAAGTTGCCAAAAGTATATGAAAGTTGTATAATATTGGCATGGAACAATCAAAAACTATTGATACGACGGAGACATATCAGCATCCCCAAGCTTAATTCCTACTCGTCCTCGAGTAGGTAAATGATAAAAAAGATAATTTTTGATGTGGAATGCTACCTTGCATAATCTTGATCATGTAATCTAATCATTGCATGAATATTAAGACACGAGTGATTCAAAGAAATAGTCTATCATTTGACATTAAGACAATAATACTTCAAGCATACAATTAAAGCTATCATGTATTTTCAAAATATCATTGCCAAAGAAAGTTATCCCTACAAAATCATATGGTTTGGCTATGCTCCATCTTCACCACACAAAATATTCAAATCATGCACAACCCCGATGACAAGCCAAGCAATTGTTTCATACTTTTGACATTCTCAAACCTTTTCAACTTTCACACAATACATGAGCGTGAGCCATGGACATAGCACTATAGGTGGAATAGAATATGATGGTGGATGTTGTGTGGAGAAGACAAAAAGGAGAAAGTCTCACATCGACGCGGCTAATCAGCGGGCTATGGAGATGCCCATCAATTTTATGTCAATGTGAGGAGTAGGGATTGCCATGCAACGGATGCACTAAGAGCTATAAGTGTATGAAAGCTCAAACTGAAACTAAGTGGGTGTGCATCCAACTTGCTTGATCATCAAGACCTAGGGCATTTGAGGAAACCCATCGTTGGAATATACAAGCCAAGTTCTATAATGAAAATTCCCACTAGTATATGAAAGTGATAACTCAAGCGACTCTTTATATGAAGAACATGGTGCTACTCTGAAGCACGAGTGTCGTAAAAGGATAGTAACATTGTCCCTTCTCTCTTTTCTCTCATTTTTTTTAATTTTTTTCTCTTTTTTTGTAGGCTTCTTTGGCCTCTCTCTTTTTTGGGGGGCTTCTTTGGCCACTTTTATTTTGATAAAATCACATGGGACAATGTTCTAATAATGATGATCATCACACTTTTATTTACTTACAACTCAATATTACAACTCGATACTAGAACAAAGATATGACTCTATATGAATGCATCCGGCGGTGTACCGGGACGTGTAATGATCTAGCGTAGCAATGACATCAAAAAAGGGACAAGCCATGAAATCATCATGCTAGCTATCTTACGATCATGCAAAGCAATATAACAATAAATGCTCAAGTCATGTATATGATGATGATGGAAGTTGCATGGCAATATATCTCGGAAAGGCTATGGAAATGCCATGATAGGAAGGTATGGTGGCTTTTTTGAGGAAGATATAAGGAGCCTTATGTGTGATAGAGCGTATCATATCATGGGGTTTGGATGCACCGGCAAAGTTTGCACCGACTGTCAAGGTGAGAAAGGGCAATGCACGGTACCGATGAGGCTAGCAATGATGGAAGGGTGGGAGTGCGTATAATCCATGGACTCAACATTAGTCATAAAGAACTCACATACTTATTGCAAAAATCTATTAGTCATCGAAACAAAGTACTACGCGCATGCTCCTAGGGGGATTTATTGGTAGGAAAAGACCATCGCTCGTCTCCGACCGCCACTCATAAGGAAGACAATCAATAAATACCTCATGCTCCAACTTCGTTACATATGGTTCACCATACGTGCATGCTACGGGAATCACAAACTTCAACACAAGTATTTCTACAATCCACAACTACCCACTAGCATGACTCTAATATCACCATATTTATATCGCAAAACTATTGCAAGGAATCAAACATATCATATTCAGTGATCTACAAGTTTTATGTAGGATTTTATGACTAACCATGTGAATGACCAATTCCTGTCATCTCTCTAAATAGATATAAGTGAAGCAAGAGAGTTTAATTCTTTCTACAAAATATATGCCCACGCTCTAACAAATATAAGTGAATCAAAAGAGCATTCTACAAATGGTGGTTTTCTATGTGAAGGGAAACAAACAATCCAAACTTCAAATGATATAAGTGAAGCACATGAAGCATTCTATAAAGCCATACTCAAAAGATATAAGTGAAGTGCAAAGAGCATTCTATAAATCAACCATGGACTATATCATACCAGCATGGTGCATCAAAGAAAAGTGAAAACTAAATGCAAAAGACGCTCCAAGATTTGCACATATCACATGAACGAAACGAATCCGAAAACATACCGATACTTGTTGAAGAAAGATGGGATGCCTTCCGGGGCATCCCCAAGCTTAGACGCTTGAGTTTCCTTAAATATTTACTTGGGCTGCCTTGGGCATCCCCAAGCTTGAGCCCTTGTCTCTCCTCCTTCTCCTCACATCGAGACATCCTCGATCTTCGAACACTTCATCCACACAAAACTCAACAGAAAACTCGGTAAGATCCGTTAGTATAATAAAGCAAATCACTACTCTAAGTACTGTTTCAAACCAATTCATATTTTGTTTTTGCATTGTAGCTACTGTAATATAACTTTTACATGGCTTAATCCACTGATAGAAATCGATAGTTTCATCAAAACAAGCAAACTATGCATCAAAAACAGAATCCGTCTTAAACAGGATAGTCTGTAAAAATCTGAACATTCACCATACTTCTGGTACTCCAAAAATTCTGAAAAAATTAGGACAAATAAACAATTTGTATATAAAGACATTTCAGAGAGTTTCAAAACCATTTGACGTTCCAGTAAAAAAATGTAAAATCGCGCACTACAGCCAAAGTTTCTGTCTTGCACCGCACAAACCAACTAGCAATGTAAACATCCTAAAGGCAAATCTTGGCACATTATTTTTATTTTTAAACTTTATAAAAGCACACAACAGAAATAAATGACTCTCTAAAACTTCCGGTTTGTCTGCCTGGCAGCGCTTTCTTTAAAGCCATTAAGCTAGGCATATAGTGCTAAAGTAATGGATCCACCCGGATCCCAAGGTATATCAAAGCCAATTTGAATTAACAATGATTTGTGATTTAGCAGTGAGCACAAAGTAACATATATCATGCAACAACAAAGTCTAACTCTCTTCCTATGCATCGGCATGTCAGAAAAGAACATTTCATGCACACATAGTAAAGGCCAATGCATAGTATAAACAGTTTCTTGCAATTTTATCATATTGGAAACATGGAGAGGCGGAGATGTAGTTCCTCTCTCATAATAATTGCAAGTAGGAGCAGCAAGCACATGCATATTATATCTATCAGAATCATCATGTGTAGTAGTAAAATGCAACCCATCAATATAATCCTTAATAAGGGCAAACTTCTCCGATATAGTGTAGTCGGGAGAATTCAAAAAGATAATAGGACTATCATGCGTGGGTGCAATAGCAACAATTTCATGTTTAACATAAGGAACTATAGCAAGTTCATCTCCATAAGCATAATTCATATTGGCATCTTGGCCACAAGCATCATCAAAAAGGGATATTTTAAAAGAATCAGCGGGATCATAACAATCATCATAGCATTCATCCTTCAGTAAATTCGAAGGGAAATTAAACAATGTATGAGTTGAAGAGTTACTCTCATTAGAAGGTGGGCATGGGTGATACGTCTCCAACGTATCTATAATTTTTGATTGCTCCATGCTATATTATCTACTGTTTTGGGCAATATTGGGCTTTATTATCCACTTTTATATTACTTTTGGGACTAACCTATTAACCGGAGCCCAGCCCAGATTTGCTGTTTTATGCCTATTTCAGAGTTTCGAAGAAAAGGAATATTAAATGGAGTCGAAACGGAACGAAATCAACTGGAGAAGTTATTTTTGGAAGGAAACCTATCGGATAGACTTGGACCCTACATCAGAAGATGAAGGAGGTGCTCACGAGGGTAGGGGGCGCGCCCCCCTGCCTCGTGGCCCCCCTTCGGTCCACCGATGTACTCCTTTCACCCATATATACCTACGTATCGTAAAACTTCCAGAACAAAGATTAGATCAGGATTTCCGCTGCCAGAAGCCTCCGTAGCCATCGAAAACCAATCTAGACTTGTTCTGGCACCCTACCGGAGGGGGAATCCCTCTCCGGTGGCCATCTTCATCATCCCGGTGCTCTCCATGACGAGGAGGAAGAAGTTCTCCCTCGGGGCTGAGGGTATGTACCCGTAGCTATGTGTTTGATCTCTCTCTCTCTCTCTCTCTCTCGTGTTCTTGATTTGGCACGATCTTGATATATCGCGAGCTTTGCTATTATAGTTGGATCTTATGTTTCTCCTTCCCCTCTTCTCTCTTGTAATGAATCGAGTTTCCCCTTTGAAGTAATCTTATCAGATTGAGTCTTTAAAGATTTGAGAACACTTGATGTATGTCTTGCCGTGGATATCTGTGGTGACAATGGGATATCACGTGATTCACTTGATGTATGCTTTGGTGATCAACTTGCGGGTTCCGCCCATGAACCTATGCATAGGGGTTGGCACACGTTTTCGTCGTGATTCTCCGGTAGAACTTTGGGGCACTCTTTGAGGTCCTTTGTGTTGGTTGAATAGATGAATCTGAGATTGTGTGATGCATATCGTATAATCATACCCGCGGATACTTGAGGTGACATTGGAGTATCTAGGTGACATTAGGGTTTTGGTTGATTTGTGTCTTAAGGTGTTATTCTAGTACGAACTCTAGGGTTGTTTGTGACACTTATAGGAATAGCCCAACGGATTGATTGGAAAGAATAACTTTGAGGTGGTTTCGTACCCTACCATAATCTCTTCGTTCGTTCTCCGCTATTAGTGACTTTGGAGTGACTCTTTGTTGCATGTTGAGGGATAGTTTTATGATCCAATTATGTTAGTATTGTTGAGAAGACTTACACTAGTGAAAGTATGAACCCTAGGCCTTGTTTCCTAGCATTGCAATACCGTTTACGCTCACTTTTATCACTTGTTACCTTGCTGTTTTTATAATTTCAGATTACAAATACCTTTATCCACCATCCATATACCACTTGTATCACCATCTCTTCGCCGAACTAGTGCACCTATACAATTTACCATTGTATTGGGTGTGTTGAGGACACAAGAGACTCTTTGTTATTTGGTTGCAGGGTTGCTTGAGATAGACCATCTTCATCCTACGCCTCCTACAGATTGATAAACCTTAGGTCATCCACTTGAGGGAAATTTGCTACTGTCCTACAAACCTCTGCACTTGGAGGCCCAACAACGTCTACAAGAAGAAGGTTGTGTAGTAGACATCAAGCTCTTTTTTGGCGCCGTTGTGGGGGAGGTGAGTGCTTGAAGGTATATCTTTAGATCTTGCAATCGAGTCTTTTAGTTTCTTGTTTTGTCACTAGTTTAGTTTATAAAAGAAAACTAAAAAATGGAATTAAGTTTGCCTCATACACTTCATCTTTTTAATATCTTTCGTGAGTACAATGGAAAGGATAATTGTGCTCAAGTGCTAGAAGAAGAAATCTATAAAAATTTTGGCACTAAATATTTGAATGATGAGCCTGATTGCAATGTTGTTAGTATGAGTTCCTTGAATATCCATGATGCTAATGATATGCAAAGCCACAAGCTTGGGGAAGCTATGTTTGATGAAGATGATATTTTTTGTCCCCCAAGCTTTGATGAGAAAATTTATTATGATGAAAGCATGCCTCCTATCTATGATGACTATTGTGATGACACGTATGCGTTGAAGAATAATGATAACAATGAAACTTGTCATCTTGATTTCAATTTTCAATCCCATGATAGTTACTTTGCTGAGTTTGCTCCCACTACTATTCATGAGAAGAATTTTGCTTATGTGGAGAGTAGTAAATTTTCTATGCTTGTAGATCATGAAAAGAATGCTTTAGGTTCTGGTTATATTGTTTAATTCATTCATGATGCTACTGAAAATTATTATGAGGGAGGAATATATGCTTGTAGGAATTGCAATAATATCAAGTTTCCTCTCTATGTGCTTAAAGTTTCGAAGTTATGCTTGTTTTGCCCTCCTATGCTAGTTGATTATTGTTCCCATAAGTTGTTTTCTCACAAAATCCCTATGCATAGGAAGTATGTTAGACTTAAATGTGCTAGTCATATTCTTCATGATGCTCTCTTTATGTTTCAATTCTTATCTTTTATGTGAGCATCGTTGAAATCATCATGCCTAGCTAGGGGCGTTAAATGATAGCGCTTGTTGGGAGGCAACCCAATTTTATTTTTGTTCCTTGATTTTTTTTCCTGTTTAGTAATAAATAATTCATCTAGCCTCTGTTTATATGTGGTTTTATGCTTTTAATTAGTGTTTGTGCCAAGTAGAACCTTTGGGAAGACTTGCATGCTGTAAAAAACAGAAACTTTAGTGCTCACGAGAATTGCTGCCATTTTTTATTGGAGAGTGATATTTAGTTAATTCTTTTTGCAGATGATTAATAGATAAATTCCTCAGGTCCAGCAATTTATTTTAGAATTGTATGAGTTCCATAAGTATATGTTTGATCCAGATTACTACAGACTGTTCTGTTTTTGACAGATTCTGTTTTTCATGTGTTGTTTACTTATTTTGATAAATCTATGGCTAGTATAATAGTTTATAAACCATAGATAAGTTGGAATACAGTAGGTTTAACACCAATATAAATAAAGAATGAGTTCATTACAGTACCTTGAAGTGGTGATTTATTTTCTTATACTAACGGAGCTTACCAGTTTTCTGTTAAGTTTTGTGTTGTGAAGTTTTCAAGTTTTGGGTAAGGATTCGATGGACTATGGAATAAGGAGTGGCAAGAGGCTAAGCTTGGGGATGCCCAAGTCACCCCAAGGTAATATTCAAGGATAGCCAAGAGCCTAAGCTTGGGGATGCCCCGGAAGGCATCCCCTCTTTCGTCTTTGTTCATCGGTAACTTTACTTGGAGCTATATTTTTATTCGCCACATGATATGTGTTTTGCTTGGAGCGTCAATTTATTTTGTTAGGACTTTCTTGCTGTTATTTAGAACAATTTTTTGCATCTGTTATTTCAATAAAAGTGGCATTGATAGCCTTTACTATGCCTATTTTAGAAGTCCACATGTTGCTGTTCGAAAACAGAAAGTTTACCGCTGTTGCAATAATTCCTTAGAAAAGTAAGAATGTGATAAAATGTTGAAACCTTTTGCATATTAATCTATGATAAATTTACTACAGTTGGAATTTTATTTTATAATTTTTGGAGCTAGGGAAGTATGGATGTTGCTGCATTCTTTACAGACTATCCTGTTTAGGCAGATTGCTGTTATGTTTGCATTGTTTGCATATGTTTGCTTCTTTAATGATTCTATTTGAGGATAGGACTATTAAATATGCAGAGGCATTTAGTATGCAATGTTGAATAATAATTTTAGTGATTTGCTACAGTAGAGTATGATAAGGTTTTTGCAATGGTTTATACTAACTTATCTCACGAGTCCTTGTTGAGTTTTGTGTGGATGAAGCTTTTGAGATTTAGGGAGACCGTGATATGAGAGGAATTAAGGAGACACAAAAGCTCAAGCTTGGGGATGCCCAAGTCATCCCAAGATAATATTTCAAGATTTCTCAAGCATCTAAGCTTGGGGATGCCCCAGTTGGCATCCCACCTCTCTTCTTCAATAATTATCGGTTAGTTTCGGTTGATCCTAAGTTTTTGCTTCCTCACATGATGTTTGCCATTCTTAGAATGTCATTTTATTTTGCTTTGCTTGCTGTTTGAATAGAATACAAAGATCTTAAATTATTAAATGTTAGAGAGTCTTCACATAGTTTCATAATTATTCGACTACTCATTGATCTTCACTTATATCTTTCGGAGTAGTTTGTCATTTGCTCTAGTGCTTCACTTATATCTTTTAGAGCATGGTGGTAGTTTTATTTTGAAGAAATAGATGAACTCTCATGCTTCACTTATATTATTTTGAGAGTCTTAAATAGCATGGTAATTTTCTTAAAATCCTAATATGCTAGGTATTCAAGAATAATAAAATTCTCTTATGAGTGTGTTGAATACTAAGAGAAGTTTGATACTTGATGATTGTTTTGAGATATGAGGATGGTAATATTAGAGTCATGCTAGTTGAGTAGTTGTGAATTTGAGAAATACTTGTGTTGAAGTTTGTGATTGCCGTAGCATGCACGTATGGTGAACCGTTATGTGATGAAGTCAGAGCATGATTTATTTATTGATTGCCTTCCTTATGAGTGGCGGTCGGGGACGAGCGATGGTCTTTTCCTACCAATCTATCCCCCTAGGAGCATGCGCGTAGTACTTTGTTTTGATAACTAATAGATTTTTGCAATAAGTATGTGAGTTCTTTATGACTAATGTTGAGTCCATGGATTATACGCACTCTCACCCTTCCACCATTGCTAGCCTCTCTAGTACCGCACAACTTTCGCCGGTACCATAAACCCACCATACACCTTCCTCAAAACAGCCACCATACCTACCTATTATGGCATTTCCATAGCCATTCCGAGATATATTGCCATGCAACTTTCCACCATTCCATTATTATGACACTCTTCATCATTGTCATATTGCTTTGCATGATCAGGTAGTTGACATCGTATTTGTGGCAAGGCCACCGTTCATAATTCTTTCATACATGTCACTCATGCATCATTGCACATCCCGGTACACCGCCGGAGGCATTCATATAGAATCATATCTTGTTCTAAGTATCGAGTTGTAATTCTTGAGTTGTAAGAAAAATAAAAGTGTGATGATCATCATTATTAGAGCATTGTCCCAGTGAGGAAAGGATGATGGAGACTATGATTCCCCCACAAGTCGGGATGAGACTCCGGACGAAAAATTAAAAAAAGAGGCCAAAGAAGCCCAAATAAAGAAAAGAGGCCATAAAAAAGAGAAGGCCCAAATAAAAAATAAAAAAATAAAAAAATGAGAGAAAAAGAGAGAAGGGGCAATGCTACTATCCTTTTACCACACTTGTGCTTCAAAGTAGCACCATGATCTTCATGATAGAGAGTCTCCTATGTTGTCACTTTCATATACTAGTGGGAATCTTTCATTATAGAACTTGGCTTGTATATTCCAATGATTGGCTTCCTCAAAATGCCCTAGGTCTTCGTGAGCAAGCGAGTTGGATGCACACCCACTAGTTTCTTTTGTTGAGCTTTCATACACTTATAGCTCTAGTGCATCCATTGCATGGCAATCCCTACTCACTCACATTGATATCTATTGATGGGCATCTCCATAGCCCGTTGATACGCCTAGTTGATGTGAGACTATCTTCTCCCTTTTTGTCTTCTCCACAACCACCATTCTATTCCACCTATAGTGCTATGTCCATGGCTCACGCTCATGTATTGCGTGAAGATTGAAAAAGTTTGAGAACATTAAAAGTATGATACAATTGCTTGGCTTGTCATCGGGGTTGCGCATGATTTAAATATTTTGTGTGGTGAAGATAGAGCATAGCCGGACTATATGATTTTGTAGGGATAACTTTCTTTGGCCATGTTATTTTGAGAAGACATGATTGCTTACTTAGCATGCTTGAAGTATTATTATTTTTATGTTAAAATGAACTTTTGTCTTGAATCTTTCGAATCTGAATATTCATATCACAAGTAGGAAGAATTACATTGAAATTATGCCAACTAGTATTCCACATGAAAAATTATCTTTTTTTTATCATTTACCTACTCGAGGATGAGCAGGAATTAAGCTTGGGGATGCTTGATACGTCTCCAACGTATCTATAATTTTTGATTGCTCCATGCTATATTATCTACTGTTTTGGGCAGTATTGGGCTTTATTATCCACTTTTATATTACTTTTGGGACTAACCTATTAACCGGAGGCCCAGCCCAGATTTGCTGTTTTATGCCTATTTCAGTGTTTCAAAGAAAAGGAATATCAAACGGAGTCGAAACGGAACGAAATCAACAAGAGAAGTTATTTTTGGAAGGAAACCTACCGAATAGACTTGGACCCTACGTCAGAAGATGAAGGAGGTGCTCACGAGGGTAGGGGGCGCGCCCCCTGCCTCGTGCCCCCCCTTCGGTCCACCGACATACTCCTTTCACCCATATATACCTACGTATCGTAAAACATCCAGAACATAGATTAGATCGGGAGTTCCGCCACCAGAAGCCTCCGTAGCCACCAAAAACCAATCTAGACCCGTTCCGGCACCCTGCCGGAGGGGGAATCCCTCTCCGGTGGCCATCTTCATCATCTCGGTGCTCTCGATGATGAGGAGGAAGTAGTTCTCCCTCGGGGCTGAGGGTATGTACCAGTAGCTATGTGTTTGATCTCTCTCTCTCTCTCTCGTGTTCTTGATTTGGCACGATCTTGATATATCGCGAGCTTTGCTATTATAGTTGGATCTTATGTTTCTCCTCCCCCTCTTCTCCCTTGTAATGAATCGAGTTTCCCCTTTGAAGTAATCTTATCAGATTGAGTCTTTAAAGATTTGAGAACACTTGATGCATGTCTTGCCGTGGATATCTGTGGTGACAATGGGATATCACGTGATTCACTTGATGTATGCTTTGGTGATCAACTTGCGGGTTCTGCCCATGAACCTATGCATAGGGGTTGGCACACGTTTTCGTCGTGATTCTCCGGTAGAACTTTGGGGCACTCTTTGAGGTCCTTTGTGTTGGTTGAATAGATGAATCTGAGATTGTGTGATGCATATCGTATAATCATACCCGCGGATACTTGAGGTGACATTGGAGTATCTAGGTGACATTAGGGTTTTGGTTGATTTGTGTCTTAAGGTGTTATTCTAGTACGAACTCTAGGGCTGTTTGTGACACTTATAGGAATAGCCCAACGGATTGATTGGAAAGAATAACTTTGAGGTGGTTTCGTACCCTACCATAATCTCTTCGTTCGTTCTCCACTATTAGTGACTTTGGAGTGACTCTTTGTTGCATGTTGAGGGATTGTTTTATGATCCAATTATGTTACTCCGTCCGTTCACTTTTATAAGTCATTTCAGACAACTAAAAATAGGCTATTTTACACATTGTCTGAAATGTCTTTAAGGCCTTATAAAAGTGAACAGAGGGAGTAGTATTGTTGAGAGGACTTACACTAGTGAAAGTATGAACCCTAGGCCTTGTTTCCTAGCATTGCAATACCGTTTACGCTGACTTTTATCACTTGTTACCTTGCTGTTTTTATAATTTCAGATTACAAATACCTTTATCTACCATCCATATACCACTTGTATCACCATCTCTTCGCCGAACTAGTGCACCTATACAATTTACCATTGTATTGGGTGTGTTGGGGACACAAGAGACTCTTTGTTATTTGGTTGTAGGGTTGCTTGAGAGAGACCATCTTCATCCTACGCCCCCTACGGATTGATAAACCTTAGGTCATCCACTTGAGGGAAATTTGCTACTGTCCTACAAACCTCTGCACTTGGAGGCCCAACAACGTCTACAAGAAGAAGGTTGTGTAGTAGACATCAACGGGTAGCTAATCCGCTCTTCCTCCTTTTGTTCTTCGCTCTCTTCATCATCTTTTTCATCCAATGAGCCCACAGTTTCATCAATTCCTTCTTCCATAGACTCCTGCAAAATATTAGTCTCCTCTTGGACAGCGGAGGACTCCTCAATATTTGGTTTAACATAGGCATTAGAAGCATAATTATCATAACAATATTTAAGTATGGCAAAATTTTCAGATTTGTAAAGAGTAGCATCATACTTTCCAATCAAAGAAGCAATTTCATAAGAACCATTAAAAGCAACAAATTCTTCAATTTGTTGAACATCATACTAATTATAAACACCCTTAGCATACGAAGATATGATTCCATTATCACTAAACTCACATTGGTAGGGAAGAGGTGTTTCTTAGGGTCTTCAGAACAACAAGTAAAATCCTATATTTCACATAAATTCCAAGCATAGCATTGCAAACGATGAATTTTATCTAGTAAAAGTTTCCCTTTTTGAGATAAGCGGTGTCGCACATAACAAGCATGCTCATCTAAAGATTTGCCCTCAACTAAGCTAGTTGGGGTTTCAACACGAGCACATAGGGATCGAAGATGATCCAAGTAAAAAACTTCAAGAGTGTGATAGATTTGAAGTGGTTCTTCAACCATTGGTTTAGTAGGTACCACTAATTGTTTTGGTATTTTATGTTTCCTACCCATAACTAAAGATAGAAAACAATAGCACACAATAAAAACTACTTAGTGATAAAGCAAACAAGCACACACACGAGAATATTCACCCCACGCTATAACTCCCCGGCAACAGCGCCAGAAAAGGTCTTGATAACCCACAAGTATAGGGGATCAATTGTAGCCTCTTTCGATAATTAGGAGTGTCGAACCCAACGAGGAGCTAAAGGTAGAACAAATATTCCCTCAAGTTCTATCGACCACTGATACAACTCTACGCACGCTTAACGTTCGCTTTACCTAGAACAAGTATGAAACTGGAAGTACTTTGTAGGTGTAACGGTATAGGTTTTCAAGAATATAAAGATCACGTAACTAAAAACTAGGGGCTGTTTTAGGTAAAGAACCAATAAAGTTAGTATAGCGAGTGTGGAAAAGTGGTGGTAGGAGTTGCGAAATTGTCCCTAAGCATTTGACTACTTTACTAGACCGATAGCAAGTTTTATGTGGGAGAGGCCACTGCTAGCATGTCATCCCTGACTTGGAATTCTATGCACTTATGATTGGAACTATTAGCAAGCATCCGCAACTACTACATTCATTAAGGTAAAACCCAACCATAGCATTAAGATATATTGGCCCCCCTTCAATCCTGTATGCATCAATTTCTATGCTAGGTTAAAGCTTCTGTCACTCTTGCCCTCCAATACATAGTCATATCAACATACAACTAACCCTATGGTGTGATCCACGCGCACGCTCATATGATGGGCACCAAAGGACAGCAACATAACCACAAGCAAATTAAACCAATCATAGCAATTCACCAATTACCAATAGGACAACGAAAATCTACTCAGACATCATAGGATGGAAACACATCATTGGATAATAATATGAAACATAAAGCACCATGTTCAAGTAGAGGGTACATCGGGTTGCGGGAAAGTGGACCTCTGTAGATAGATGGGGGAAGGTGATGAAGATGTTGGTGAAGATGACGGAGGTGTTGGTGTAGATTGCGGTGACGATGATGGCCCTAGCGGTGTTCCGGCGCCACCGGGAGAGAGGGGGAGAGGGCCCCCCTTCTTATTCTTCCTCATTGACCTTCTCCCTACATGGGAGAAGGGTTTCCCCTCTAGTCCATGGCCACCATGGAATGGGAGGGACGAGAGCCCCTCCGAGATTGGATCTGTCTCTCTGTCTCTCTCTGTCTCTGCATTCTAAATTCTGCCCTTTCACCGTTTCTTAAATTCCCGGAGATCCGTAACTCCGATTGGGCTGAAATTTTAACACAATTTGTATCCAGATATTTGCTTTATTGCGGTGGAAGAAGGGCACCAACCGCCTTCAGGGGCGCGCCCACCCCCCTAGGGCGCGCCCCCTACCTCGTGGCCATCTCGGACATCGTCTCGTGTTGATTCTTTTTCCCAAAAATCACATATATTCCAAAAAAAATCTCTGTAAGTATTTATCCCATTTGGACTCCGTTTGATAAGGATTTTCTATGAAACAAAAAACATGCAACAAACAGGAACTGACACTCGGCACCGGATCAATATGTTAGTCCCAAAAATAGTATAAAAAGTTGCCAAAAGTATATGAAAGTTGTATAATATTGGCATGGAACAATCAAAAATTATAGATACGATGGAGACGTATCAGACACCTCGTCATTGAAGCCTGGTTCGGGGGCTACGGAGGGAGTCCTGGATTTAGGGGTCCTCAGGCGTCCGGCATGTGTGACGTGGGCCGGATTACTGGGCCATGAAGATACAAGATAAAAGACTTCCTCCTGTGTCTGGATGGGACTCTCCTTTGCGTGGAAGGCAAGCTAGGCGGCCGTATGTGTTATTTCCTTTCTATGTAACCGGCTTTATACAATCCTAGGCCCCTCCGGTGTCTATATAAACCGGAGGGTTTAGTCTGTAGAGGCAATCATAATCTAACAGGCTAGACTTCTAGGGTTCTAGCCAAAACGATCTCATGGTAGATCAACTCTTGTAACCCCCATACTCATCAGTATCAATCAAGCAGGACGTAGGGTATTACCTCCATCAAGAGGGCCCGAACCTGGGTAAAACTTCATGTCCCCTGTCTCCTGTTACCATCAACCTTAGACGCACAATTCGGGACCACCTACCCGAGATCCGCCGATTTTGACACCGACAACGGCCACGAGGTAGGTGTTGGGGAACATAGTAATTTCAAAAATTTCCTACGCACACATCAGATCTATCTAGGTGATGCATAGCAACGAGAGGGGAGACTGTTGTCTACCTACCCTTGTAGACCGTAAGCGAAAGCGTTATGAAAACCCGGTTGATGTAGTCGTACGTCTTCACGATCCGACCGATCCTAGTACCGAAAGAATTGCACCTTCGCGATCTGCACACGTTCAGCTCGGTGATGTCCCATGAACTCTCGATCCAGTTGAGTGTCGAGGGAGAGCTTCGTCAGCACAATGGCATGATGACAGTGATGATGAAGCTACCGGCGCAGGGCTTCGCTTAAGCACTACGATGATATAACCGAGGTGGATTATGGTGGAGGGGGGCACCACACACGGCTAATACAATGATCAATTTGTGTGTTCTAGGGTGCCCCTGCCCCCGTATAGAAAGGAGCAAGGGGAGGGGCCGGGGGCCTCATAGGGTGCGCCCCAAGGGGGGAATCCTACGCCTACTAGGAGCAGGTTCCCCCTTTCCTAGTCCAACTAGGAGGGGAAGGAAAGAGGAGGAGGGGAGAAGGAAAGAGGGGGCCGCCCCCAAGCCCTAAACCAATTCGGTTTGGGCCTTGGGGGGCACCCCACAGCTCCCTTGCTGCCCTCTATTTCCACTAAGGCCCATGAAGGCCCATTGACCCCCTGGGGGGTTCGGGTAACTCTCGGTACTCCGGTATTTATCCGATACCCCGAAACCTTTCCGGTGTCCGAATATAACCTGCCAATATATAAATCTTTATGTCTCGACCATTTCAAGACTCCTCGTCATGTCCGTGATCTCATCCGAGACTCTGAACAACCTTCGGTACATCAAAACACATATACTCATAATACCGATCGTCATCTAACGTTAAGCGTGCGGACCCTACGGGTTCGAGAACTATGTAGACATGACCGAGACTCATCTCCGGTCAATAGCCAATTGCGGAACCTAGATGCTCATATTGGCTCCTACATATTCTACGAAGATCTTTATTGTTCAAACCGCATAACAACATACGCTGTTCCCTTTGTCATCCGTGTGTTACTTGCCCGAGATTCGATCGTCGGTATCTCAATACCTAGTTCAATCTCATTACCGGCAAGTCTCTTTACTCATTTCGTAATGCAACATCCCGTAACTAACTCATTAGTCACATTGCTTGCAAGGCTTATAGTGATGTGCATTACCAAGAGGGCCCAGAGATACCTCTCCGATACAGGGAGTGACAAATCCTAATCTCGATCTATGCAAACTCAACAAACACCATCGAAGACACCTGTAGAGCATCTTTATAGTCACCCAATTACGTTGTAACGTTTGATAGCACACTAAGTGTTCCTCCGGTATTTGGGAGTTGCATAATCTCATAGTCATAGGAACATGTATAAGTTATGAAGAAAGCAAGAGCAACAAACTAAACGATCATCGTGGTAAGCTAACGGATGTGTCAAGTCAATCACATCATTCTATAATGATGTGATCCCGTTAATAAAATGACAACTCTTTGTCCATGGCTAGGAAACTTAACCATCTTTGATTAACAAGCTAGTCAAGTAGAGGCATACTAGTGACACTCAGTTTGTCTATGTATTCACACATGTACTAAGTTTCCGGTTAATACAATTCTAGCATGAATAATAAACATTTATCATGATATAAGGAAATATAAATAACAACTTTATTTTTGCCTCTAGGGCATATTTTCTTCAGTCTCCCACTTGCACTAGAGTCAATAATCTAGTTCACATCGTCATGTGATTTCACAACAACAGTTCACATCTTTATGTGATTAGTTCACATCTTCATGTGACTAATACCCAAAGGGTTTACTAGAGTCAGTAATCTAGTTCTCATCGCTATGTTATTAATACCCAAAGAGTGGTCATGTTTTGCTTGTGAGAGAATTTTAGTCTACGGGTCTGCAACAACCAGATCCGTATGTATTTGGCTAATTTCTATGTCTACAATACTCTGCACGGAGCTACTCTAGCTAATTGCTCCCACTTTCAATATGTATCCAGATCAAGACTTAGAGTCATCTAGATCGATGTAAAAAGCTTGTATCGACGTAACTCTTTACGACGAACTCTTTTATCACCTCCATAACCAAGAAATATTTCCTTAGTCCTCTAAGGATAATTTTGACTGCTGTTGTCGGATTCAGGGGTTCCGGCAGACCCTTAAGGTTCGAACACTGGGGTGCACGCGGAGATCACACCTTCTACCTCCCCGTCTCACAAAGATCTAAACTACCAAAGGAACTGCATGAGAGACACAAGATTTATACTGGTTCGGGCCACCGTTGTGGTGTAATACCCTACTCCAGTGTGTGGTGGGTGGATTGCCTCTTGGGGCTGATGATGATGAACGGTACAAGGAAGAACAGCCTCGCGAGGGTCTGTTCTTGGCTAGGGGGATGAACTGCTAGGAGGAGTTCAGTCACCCTTCTCTCTCTCTCTCTCTCTCTCTACTTGCGAACCGGACGAACCAACTCCGCGAACCGAACCCCTTGCTACGTGGGTGGCCGGTCCTATTTATAGGCAAAGGCCCTGGGCCTCTTCCCAAATATTGAGCGGGAAGGGCGCCAACAATTGGCCAATTCGAAGGGGAACATATAGTACACTTATCCTGACTAAAGTTGGTCTTCGCCTGCGAAAGACCCTGTGGTGACGCCGTGCTGGGCTCCATGGTGACCTCCGTCTCGTAGTCCGCTTGGTCCTGGTCTCGTTGCACCGAAATGGCAACCTTTGCCTGATGCCTCGGTACTCCGCGGCTGCGCTTGCCCCCTTTGCACCAACGAGGAAAGAAGGATGCTGTGCGCGCTGGCGCCCGCCTGGCACCCTCGATCGTCATGGCTTGCGTCATGGGCACCTCGCGAGGTTCCCCGCCTTGATTCCTCCGCCTCCTCGCGAGCCAGCCTGAGGAGGCTGCGCCTGGGGATGCGCCATGTCGTCCGTCCCGCGAGGCTTGCCCCCTCGCGAGGGTCTTGAGTCTTGTGTTGATGAATATGGGCCACGCTGGGCCTCCTTTGAGCCACGTCGAGGGCCGCAGGCAGGCAAGTCTGGGGACCCCCGTTCCCAGAACGCCGACAGTAGCCCCCGACCCCAAGGCGCGCATGGGCTTGGCCGTGCCGAGAGGTGAAAGGGCAAGGGTGAAGCGCCGCGGGCCCTAACAGCCCGCGGTCTTGGGCGCCGCGTGGCGGTTGATGGGACGTGGGCGTCTCCACTTCCCCACGACGCCTCGGTGACCACGCGAGGTGGACAAGTCCCTGCATGCAGATCGTGTCATAATTACCTGTGATCGTGGCAGCCGGCGGTTGGCCTTCGCCGGCTATAAGTACAGCACGGCGCGTGCCCTTCTAGCCCATCTCTTCTTGTTTTCTCCTTTGCCTCAATTCTTGCCCCGCCTTGGCGTGATGGCTCCATCGAGGAGGTACTCGGCTGCGGAGAAGGGGAAGGCCCTCCAGGTCGATCCTGCCTCTCCCCCGCCCAAGCGCGGTCGTGGGCGTCCTCGGAAGCATCCGGTGGCCGCCCCAGTAGCGTTTGGTGGTCATGGTGGCGGCTCCCAGCGCGGCGGCGGGCGAGCCGTTGTGGCCGAGGGACGCGCCTGGGTTGCGCGCTCCCCCAGGCCGCACTTTCGCACTGCTCAGGCGCTGTCGGAGTTCGTCGTCTGGTTGGCGGAGCCGACTAGTGCCTGGCTCCAACTCCCTCGCTTCCTTCTTGGTGAATTCCCGTCCTGTGCTCCTAGTGGCCTCTGGCTCCAGGCGGAGGGCTGCTGCAGCAGGTCCTCGTGGGCTGCGCTGGAGGTCTCCGCCAACGGGGGCCTGACCTTAACTCGCGGCTGGCAGGCATTCGCCCGCGCTCGCGGCCTGGGGCGCCGGTGCACCCTGCATTTCAGGTTTGACGGCGACGCCACCCTCTATGTGAGGGTGTTTGGGGAAGATGGTCGCCGCGCGGGGTGTTGCCCTGAGGACGACGACCGCGGCCGGGGGCCCCGCCCCGACGGTGATGGAGGAGATAGCGCCCGCGCGGATGGCGGCGCTCGAGA
The DNA here is from genome assembly GCA_034509565.1 of Triticum monococcum. NCBI lineage: Eukaryota > Viridiplantae > Streptophyta > Magnoliopsida > Poales > Poaceae > Triticum > Triticum monococcum. Next base: position 581,436,639 of record CM067847.1, read on the forward strand.
CTCCCCGAGCTTCGTCAGCTCTTCCTCAAGCGACTCCTCCAGCAGTGGCCGTAGTCAACCCCCGCGCCGTCGAGCTTGCTTGGGAGGTGATGGCTCGTCCGCCCGCCGTCGTGCCCCGGTGAAGCGCGAGAGGGAGTCTCCTTGAAGTCCAGAGGCAGCTCGGGTCGCCTCCGCGGGCTGATGTGAGGAGGGCTGCGTCGGGCTCGTCCCTTCCTTTCCCTTTTGTTTCCTGTGTAAGACAGAACAGCTGCATGGAGCCCCGCTGGGGCGTGTTGGGAATTATTGCTGTTTTAGCCATTACCTTGATCTTATTTTTGCGCCTCTTAACTATACGCCTGCGCATAGATAGTCTTTGACCCCTGCCAGGGGAGCGACCGGCCCAGGCCCTGTGTGCGCATCGCGGTGCCCGAGGGGCACGGACTAGAGGGGTGCTCCTGTAACGTGCCCGGGCCATGAAACCTTCCAGCGGCTAGAGTAGAAACGCTCGCGAGGACGTTTGAGTACCATCCCTCGCGAGGTCGTTTATGAGAGAAACCAAAGCGAGGAGCGAAAATCGACGAACCAAAAATCAGCAACAGCGGCAACTTCAATAAAACGTCAAATGCAAGTAAACACGTCAACTGCGGAAAGCAAATGAAAAAGCCGCGTCCGGCACCTAATCTAGTCTTCGACGTCTTCTCACCAGCCGGAGCTAAGTGCTGCCACTGGGCGTGGGAGGGAGCCCCAGGGCCTGAGGCCGGCGCTCCTGAGACTCTGGGGCGTGTACAGCCCCACTCATTATTACGTGAGAGTGTCACGGGGCGGCGAGCTTCACAGGCATTGGCCTTGCTTCACAGGCTCCGGGCCTTTTCCAAAACGCGATAGCTTCACAGGCACTCGCCTTGCTTCACAGGCTCTGGGCCTTTTCAAAAACGCGATAGTCTTCACAGGCACTCGCCTTGCTTCACAGGCTCTGGGCCTTTTCCAAAACGCGATAATCTTCACAGGCACTCGCCTTGCTTCACAGGCTCTGGGCCTTTTCCAAAAAGGGATAGTCTTCACAGGCACTCGCCTTGCTTCACAGGCTCTGGGCCTTTTCCAAAAAGGGATAGTCTTCACAGGCACTCGCCTTGCTTCACAGGCTCTGGGCCTTTTAGGGGTAGAACCTTCGGAGGTGTTGGATGTTCCACGCGTTCTGGATCGGCTCCCCCTCTTGAGTCTCCAAGCGCACAGAGCCTGGCCTGGAAACATGAACAACCTTGAACGGGCCCTCCCACATGGGAGAGAGCTTGTGCAGCCCTTCCCTGGAGAGAACCCGCCTGAGTACGAGGTCTCCTACCTCGAGGGTCCTGGGGTAGATGTTGCGGCAGTGATATCGTCGTAGCGCCTATTGGTACCTTGCCGCCCGCAGCGCGGCTTCCCGGCGACGTCCCTCCCCTAGTACGAGGTCCATCCCCCGCACGGCGTCCTGCTGCGCCTCGTCGAACGCCAGGACCCGCGCGGAGCGATGCCTGACCTCGTGAGGAAGGACTGCTTTGGCTCCATAGACCAGGAAGAACGGGGTCTCCCCAGTTGGTTTGGTTGCGGTTGTGCGGATGGACCACAACACGGACTGGAGCTCGTCGTACCAGCCTTTGCCGCAGGCCTCCAGCTTCTTCTTGAATATCCTGGTCTTGAGGCCTCTCAGGACCTGCGCGTTGGCTCGTTCGGCCTGCCCATTGCTTCGCGGGTGTGCCACCAAAGCGTAGCATATCTGCGTCCCAAGGTTAGCACAATATGTTTTGAAGAGATTACTAGTGAACTGCGAACCGTTGTCTGTGATGATGCGATTCGGCACCCCGAACCGGCTCACGATACCCCTGATGAACTTGACCGTGGAGCCAGCGGGGATGGTACAGACAGGCTCCACTTCTGCCCACTTGGTGAACTTGTCAATGGCGACGTAGAGGTAGCGGTAGCTCCCTGGCGCCCGAGGGAATGGGCCCAGAATATCCAACCCCCAAACTGCGAATGGCCACGAGATGGGTATTGTCTGCAGGCCCCCCGCCGGTTGATGGATCTGCTTGGAATGAAACTGGCAGGCCTCACAAGCCTTTACCAATTGGATCGCGTCGTTGAGTGCGGTGGGCCAATAGAACCCGCTACGAAATGCCTTGCCGACGAGGGTCTGTGATGATGAGTGGTGTCCGCAGTCTCCGCCGTGTATGTCCTCCAGCAGTTCCTTTCCTTGCTCCCTGGAGATGCAGCGCAGAGATACACCGTTTGGTTGCTTCTAGTAAAGTTCTCCATCTCTGATGTAGTATGCCGTGGCCTACCGCGCCACACGCTCCGCTTCCTCTTCCTTTTCCGGTAGGGCCCCTTGCGTTAAGTAACTCCGGAGTTCTGCGATCCAGCACTCCTCCTGAGGTTCCATCGTCAAGAGCAGGCGTGCTCCTGAGGTCGGCCCACAGACCGGGGCTCCCGAGGCTGGCGGCTGGGGGAGCTCCTCGCGAGACTGAGCGGTGTTTGATAACGTTGGCTGTGCTGAGGGTCTGAAGAGCCGCACTTCAAAGACGCCGGGTTCCTGCGGAAACCGCCTGGATGCCCATCCGGCTATGTCGTCAGCTTCCTAATTGGTGCCACGGGGCACGTGCTTCAGCTCCAGCCCCCAGAACTGCTTTTCCATCCTGCGGACCTCCGCTAGGTAGGCCTCCATGTGCTCGTCCTTCGGCTCATACACCTTGTTGGAGAAGTTGACTAGGAGCTGCGAGTCGCCCTTGACGGTGAGGCATTTCACTCCCAGGGCTACTGCGGCCTTCAACCCGGCTATCAGTCCCTCATACTCTGCAATGTTGTTGGAGACCTTTTCGCCTTGCTGGAAACAGAGCTGCACGACATAGTAGAGCTTATCCTGAGTGGGTGATATCAGCACCGCACCAGCCCCAAGCGCCGTGTCTGGAGAACGCCCCATCGAAGTACATGACCCAGCCTTCCGGCGCCTCACTCCCTGGAGAGAGGGACCGATCCTCGTTGTCCCTGAGGCCTGGTGCCTCCGCCCATTCCGCTATGAAATCCGCCAACGCTGCTCCCTTGATGACCCTAGTTGTGCTGAACTCGAGCTGAAACGCCTGCAGCTCCATGTTCCACTCGGCGACCCTTCCGGCTGAGTTAGGGCTCCTGAGCACTCTCTCCAGGGGGTACGATGAGACGACCTTCATGGGATGAGCCTGGAAGTAGTGACGCAGCTTGCGTGAGGCTACCAGCAGCGCGAGGAGGAGCTTTTGAGGCATTGGGTACCGTGCCCTCGCGTCCCGTAACACTGTGCTAACAAAGTAGACAGGATGCTCAACAAGGCTGAGGGTATCTGGGGCCGCGGCGCCCTCGGGAGGCAAAGGCGCCTCGCGAGATGACGTGGCCTCGGGAGGTGGACCATCCGGGCGTGCAGCCTCACCTGCCTCTGGTGCATTCTTCGGCAGCTGACCCTCCTCAACTGCGGTTGCGGCTTCTGCAGGCTTTCATTGTTCCCGTTTTGTCTTGCATCGGGCTGCCGCTGCGGTCTTGACTTGGCGTTCCTCCCTAACTGCCACCAGGGCTGCGCTGGCGGAGTAGGGAGTGGCAGCAAGGTAAAGCAGCAAGGGCTCTTGAGGGCGCGGAGCCACCATGACTGGGGGACTGGTCAGGTACCTCTTGAGATCTTGAAACGCCTTATCTGCCTCTTCGGTCCATTCAAAGGGCCCCTTTTTCTTCATCAGCTGAAAGAAAGGCAGCGCTCGCTCCCCTAATTTGGAGATGAAGCGCCCTAGCGCGGTCACGTGCCCAGTGAGCTTCTGCATTTCCCTGAGGGTCTTTGGCGGACTCATGTCCTCGACCGCCTTGACCTTCTCGGGGTTGGCCTTGATGCGACGATGGGACACGAGGAATCCCAAAAGCTTGCCTGAGGGGATGCCGAATACACATTTCTCCGGGTTGAGCCATAGGTTTACTGCGTCGAGGCTCGCGAAGGTCTCCTCCAGGTCTTGTATCAGGGTCTTGGCCTCCCGAGATTTTACTACAATGTCATCAACGTAGGCTTCGACATTCTTTCCGAGTTGCGGGCCCAAGGTGATGTGCATCAGCCGCTGAAAGGTTGCCCCTGCGTTACGCAGTCCGAACGGCATACATGTATAGCAATATACCCCGCACGGGGTTAAGAAGGCGGTCTTCTCAACGTCTTCTACCGCCATCTTGATCTGGAGATACCCGGAGAAGGCGTCCAGGAAGCATAGCAGGTCACACTCCGCAGTGGAGTCGACGATCTGGTCGATGCGGGGGAGCGGAAACGGATCTTGCGGGCATGCTTTGTTGAGGTTGGTGAAGTCGACACACATGCGTTCCTTCCCCCCTTTCTTGGGCACAACGACAGGGTTGGCCAACCAATCCGGGTATCAGACCTCGCGAATGACCCCAGCAGCTTCTAGCTTGCGGGTCTCTTGGACAATGAAGGCCTGCTTCTCCACGGACTGCCGCCTGGCCTTCTGCTTCACGGGGCGCACATTTGGGCACACGTTGAGGTGATGCTTGATGACACTCCTGGGGATTCCCGCCAGCTGATCGGGCTCCCAAGCAAATACCTTCTTGTTCGCGCACAAGAACTTGACCAAGGCCTCCTCCTGCTCAGGCTCAAGGTTAGCGCCTATGGTGAAAGTGGCACTGGAGGACCCGTCCTCGTCGACGGGTATCTGCTTGGTTTCTGCCTTGTCCTGGGTGAACAACAGCTTCTTCTTGGCGGGCGCAGCCCCCTTGGGCTCAGGGGACTCCGTATTGACGGGCCGTGCCGATGCCGCCGTCTTTAAGTCGAGCTTGAGTACTCGCAGGGCGTCCCCGGTGTCCCCGTGCATGGCGAGGGTGCCGCCGCTCCCGGGCATCTTCATGAGGTTATACGCCGGGTGCGTGGAGGCCATGAACTGAGCCAGCGCTGGGTAGCTGAGGATGGCGTTGTAAGGGAGGCCGATGGGGGCGATGTCGAAGTCGACCATCTCCGTGCGGAAGTTGTCGTAGGCGACGAAGGTTACCGGGAGCCGGATCTATCCCAGGGAGTCGGATGATCCACCCCCGACGCCCATGAAAGATCGGCTGGGCCGCAACCACTCCCGGGGTATGCGGAGGAGGTTGAAAGTCTCGACCGAAAGCACGCTGAGGCCCGCGCCTCCGTCAACGAGAGTTCTGGTGATGGCCACCTAATAGATGGTGGGGGTGCACAACAGGGGGAGCGTGCCCGACCCGACCATGTTGGTGGGGTGGTCCTCCGAGCTGAAGGTCATATCGGCCTCGCGCGCCGCCCGGTCCGGGGGAGCCCCTATCGTGCGGAAACGGCGCTAACCTGGCGGGCAAAAGGCTTGACGTGGCGACTCGTGGGCGGCGGCTGCGAGCCGCCCAAGAGGGCCGCAATGACCGGAGGCGTCGATGTTGCGGTGCAGCTACTCCGCCGCGTAGGCAGATGCTGGGGGGCGCTTGCCGCTCGTTCCCCGCCGGGCCGATGGCGGCGTTGACGGCGGGCGACGGGGAACGGCGAGGACGCCCACTGACGGGGGCCGTCTGGGCGACGTGAGAAGCGATGGCGGCCCGACGCTTGGCCCGGGCCCGACGAGCGTCGGACATGGATGCGACGGTCGGAGGAGAACGGAGTGGTGGAGGACAGATTCCGGCGCACCCCTACCTGGCGCACCAAATATCGGATTCAGGGGTTCCGGCAGACCCTTAAGGTTCGAACACTGGGGTGCACACGGAGATCACACCTTCTACCTCCCCCCTCTCACAAAGATCTAAACTACCAAAGGAACTGCATGAGAGACACAAGATTTATACTGGTTCGGGCCACCGTTGTGGTGTAATACCCTACTCCAGTGTGTGGTGGGTGGATTGCCTCTTGGGGCTGATGATTATGAACGATACAAGGAAGAACAGCCTCGCGAGGGTCTGTTCTTGGCTGGGGGGATGAACTGCTAGGAGGAGTTCAGTCACCCTTCTCTCTCTCTCTCTCTCTCTCTCTCTCTCTCTCTCTCTCTCTACTTGCGAACCGGACGAACCAACTCCGTGAACCGAACCCCTTGCTACGTGGGTGGCTGGTCCTATTTATAGGCAAAGGCCCTGGGCCTCTTCCCAAATATTGAGCGGGAAGGGTGCCAACAATTGGCCAATTCGAAGGGGAACATCTAGTACACTTATCCTGACTAAAGTTGGTCTTCGCCTGCGAAAGACCCTGCGGTGACGCCGTGCTGGGCTCCATGGTGATCTCCGTCTCGTAGTCCGCTTGGTCCTGGTCTCGTTGCACCGAAATGGCAACATTTTCCTGATGCCTCGGTACTCCGCGGCTGCGCTTGCCCCCTTTGCACCAAAGAGGAAAGAAAGACGCTGCGCGCGCTGGCGCCCGCCTGGCACCCTCCATCGTCATGGCTTGCGTCATGGGCACCTCGCGAGGTTCCCCGCCTTGATTCCTCCGCCTCCTCGCGAGCCAGCCTGAGGAGGCTGCGCCTGGGGATGCACCGTGTCGTCCGCCCCGTGAGGCTTGGCCCCTCGCGAGGGTCTTGAGTCTTGTGTTGATGAAGATGGGCCACGCTGGGCCTCCTTTGAGCCACGCCGCGGGTCGTAGGCAGGCAAGTCTGGGGACCCCCGTTCCCAGAACGCCGACAGCTGTCAAGTGATCTACTCCTAGATCACTATTGTACTCCCTTGCCAGAATCATGCTAAGGTATACAATATGACTGGTATACAACATAGCATACTTTATAGAACCTATGACTGTGGCATAGGGAATGAATTTTCATTCTCTTTCTATTTTCTGTTGTGGTCGGGTTTTGAGTCTTTACTCAACTTAACACCTTGCAACACAGGCAAGAACTCCTTCTTTGACTGTTCCATTTCGAACTACTTCAAAATCTTGTCAAGGTATGTACTCATTGAAAAAATTATCAAGCGTCTTGATCTATCTCTATAGATATTGATGCTCAATGTGTAAGCAGCTTCACCAAGGTCTTTCTTTGAAAAATTCTTATTCAAGTATCCTTTTATGCTATCCAGAAATTCAGTATCATTTCTAATCAACAATATGTCATCCACATATAATATCAGAAATGCTACAGAGCTCCCACTCACTTTCTTGTAAATACAGGCTTCTCCAAAAGTCTGTATAAAACTATATGCTTTGATCAACTATATTCATGCTCAACGCAAACACCAAATAACATTTATTTTAGGTTCAACACTAATCCCGAAGGTAAAGGGAGTGTGCGATGGTGATCTTATCAACCTTGGAATTAACACACATCATCACCTCGCCCTTAACTAGTCTCTGTTTATTTTGCAATTCCCGTTTCGAGCTACCACTCTTAGCAACTAAACCAGTATCAAATATCGAGGGGTTGCTATAAACACTAGTAACGTACACATCAATAACATGTATATCTAATATACCTTTTCTTAGTAGGCCATCCTTCTTATCCGCCAAGTATTTAGGGTAGTTCCACTTCCAGTGACCATTTCCTTTGCAGTAGAAGCACTCAGTTTCAGGCTTGGGTCTAGCTTTGGGCTTCTTCATGGGAGTGGCAACTTGCTAGCCATTCTTCTTGAAGTCCCCTTTCTTTCCCTTGCCCTTTTACTTGAAACTAGTGGTCTTGTCAACCATCAACACTTGATGCTTTTCTTGATTTCTACCTTCGCTGGTTTCAACATCGCGAAGAGCTTGGGAATTACTTTCGTCATCCCTTGCATATTATAGTACATCACGAAGTTCCAGTAACTTGGTGATAGTGACTAGAGAACTCTGTCAATCACTATTTTATCTGGAAGATTAACTCCCACTTGATTCAAGCAATTGTACTACCCAGACAAACTGAGCACATACTAACTGGTTGAGCTATTCTCCTCCATCTTGTAGGCAAAGTACTGTCAAAGGTCTCATATCTCTCGACACGGGCATGAGCATGAAATACGAATTTCAACTCTTGGAACATCTGATGTTCTCCATGTTGTTCAAAACATTTTTGAAGTCCCGGTTCCAAGCCGTAAAACATGGTGCACTAAACTATCAAGTAGTCATCATACCGAGCTTGTCAAATGTTCATAACGTCTGCATCTGCTCCTGCAACCATTCTGTGACCTAGTGGTGCATCAAGGACATAATACTTCTGTGTAGCATTGAGAATAATCCTTAGATCACGGAGCTAGTCCGCATCATTGCTACTAACATCTTTCAACTTATTTTTTCTCTAGGAACATATCAAAAAAATGGGGAGCTACATCGCGAGCTATTGATCTACAACATAGTTATGCAAATACTATCAGGACTAAGTTCATGATAAATTAAAGTTCAATTAATCATATTACTTAAGAACTCCCACTTAGATAGACATCCCTCTAATCATCTAAGTGATCACATGATCTATATCAACTAAACCATGCCCGATCATCAAGCGAGATGGAGTAGTTTTCAATGGTGAACATCACTATGTTGATCATATCTACTATATGATTCACGCTCGACCTTTCGGTCTCAATGTTCCGAGGCCATATCTGCATATGCTAGGCTCGTCAAGTTTAACCCGAGTATTCTGCGTGTGCAAAACTGGCTTGCACCCGTTGTATGTGAACGTAGAGCTTATCACACCCGATCATCACGTGGTGTCTAGGCACGACGAACTGTCGCAACGGTGCATACTCAGGGAGAACACTTATACCTTGAAATTTTAGTAAGGGATCATTTCATAATGCTACCACCGTACTAAGCAAAATAAGATGCATAAAAGATAAACATCACATGCAATCAAAATATGTGACATGATATGGCCATCATCATCTTGTGCCTTTGATCTCCATCTCGAAAGTACCGTCATGATCTCCATTGTCACGGGCATGACACCATGATCTCCATCATCTTGATCTTTATCAACGTGTCGTCACATGGTCGTCTCGCCAACTATTGCTTTTGCAACTATTGCTATCGCATAGCGATAAAGTAAAGCAATTATATGGCACTTGCATCTTATGCAATAAAGAGACAACCATAAGGCTCCTGCTAGTTGCCGATAACTTTAACAAAACACGATCATCTTATACAACAATTTATATCTCATCACGTCTTGACCATATCACATCACAACATGCCCTGCAAAAACAAGTTAGACATCCTCTACTTTGTTGTTGCAAGTTTTACGTGGCTGCTACGGGCTGAGCAAGAACCGTTCTTACCTACGCATCAAAAACCACAACGCGGTATAGTGATTGCTTTTTGATCTTCAGAAAGAACACTGTTCATTGAATCCGATTCAACTAAAGTTGGAGAAACTGACACCCACTAGCCACCTGTGTGTGGAGCACGTCGGTAGAACTAGTCTCGCGTAAGCGTACGCGTAATGTCGGTCTGAGCCGCTTCATCCAACAATGCTGCTGAATCAAGAATCAAATAGTGATGGCAAGCAATATGTATATACCCACACCCACAACTCCTTTGTGTTCTATTCGTGTATATAACATCTACACATAGACCTGGCTCGTATGCCACTGTTGGGGAACGTAGTAATTTCAAAAATTTCCTACGCACATGCAAGATCTATCTAGGTGATGCATAGCAACATGAGGGCAGAGTGTTGTCTACGTACCCTTGTAGACCGTAAGCGGAAGCGTTATGACAACGCGGTTGATGTAGTCGTACGTCTTCATGATCCGACCGATCCTAGTACCGAAAGTACGGCACCTCCGCGATCTGCACACGTTCAGCTCGGTGACGTCCCACGAACTCTCGATTTAGCTGAGTGTCGATGGAGAGCTTCGTCATCACGACGGCTGATGACGGTGATGATGAAGCTACTGGCGCAGGGTTCGCCTAAGCACTACGACGATATAACAGAGGTGGATTATGGTGGAGGGGAGCACCGCACACGGCTAAGACAATGATCAACTTGTGTGTTCTAGGGTGCCCCCTTCCCCCGTATATAAAGGAGCAAGGGGTGGAGGCCGGCGGCCTCATAGGGTGCGCCCCAAGGGGGGAATCCTACTCCTACTAGGAGTAGGTTCCCCCTTTCCTAGTCCAACTAGGAGGGGAAGGAAAGAGGAGGAGGGGAGAGGGAAAGAGGGGGCCGGCCCCCCAAGCCCTAAACCAATTTGGTTTGGGCCTAGGGGGCACGCCCCACAGCTCCCTTGCTGCCCTCTATTTCCACTAAGGCCCATGAAGGCCCATTGACCCCCCCCCCGGGGGGTTCTGGTAAGTCCCTAGTACTCCGGTATTTATCCGATGACCCCCGGAACCTTTCCGGTGTCCGAATATAATGTTCCAATATATCAATCTTTATGTCTCGACCATTTTGAGACACCCCGTCATGTCCGTGATCTCATCCGGGACTCCGAACAACCTTCAATATATGAAAACACATAAACTCATAATACCAATCGTCATCAAACGTTGAGCGTGCAGACCCTACGGGTTCGAGAACTATGTAGACATGACCGAGACTCATCTCCGGTCAATAACCAATAGCGGAAGCTGGATGCTCATATTGGCTCCTGCATATTCTACGAAGATCTTTATCGGTCAAACTGCATAACAACATACGTTGTTCCCTTTGTCATCGGTATGTTACTTGCCCGCGATTCGATCATCGGTATCTCAATACCTAGTTCAATCTCGTTAACAGCAAGTCTCCTTACTCGTTCCGTAATGTAACATCACGTAACTAACTCATTAGTCACATTGCTTGCAAGGCTTATAGTGATGTGCATTGCCGAGAGGGCCTAGAGATACCTCTCCGATACACGAAGTGACAAATCCTAATCTCGATCTATGCCAACTCAACAAACACCATCAGAGACACCTGTAGAGCATATTTATAGTCACCCAGTTACGTTGTGACGTTTGATAGCGCACTAAGTGTTCCTCTGGTATTCGGGAGTTGCATAATCTCATAGTCATAGGAACATGTATAAGTTATGAAGAAAGCAATAGCAACAAAGTAAACGATCATCGTGCTAAGCTAATGGATGGGTCAAGTCAATCACATCATTCTCTAATGACGTGACCCCGTTAATCAAATGACAACTCTTTGTCCATGGCTAGGAAACTTAACCATCTTTGATTAACGAGCTAGTCAAGTAGAGGCATACTAGTGACACTCAGTTTGTCTATGCATTCACACATGTACTAAGTTTCCGGTTAATACAATTCTAGCATGAATAATAAACATTTTATCATGATATAAGGAAATATAAATAAGAACTTTATTATTGCCTCTAGGGCATATTTCCTTCAGTAGGGCAGCGCGCCTAGGGGGCAGGCTGCCCCCACTCTCATGGGCCCTCGTATCTTCACCGACCTACTTCCTTCGCCTATATATACTCTTATACCCTGAAAACATCTAGGGGAGCCACGGAACCTCTTTTCCACCGCCGCAACCTTCTGTACCCATGAGATCCCATCTAGGGACCTTTTCCAGCGATCTGCCGGAGGGGGATTCGATCACGGAGGGCTTCTACATCAACACCATAGCCTCTCCGATGATGTGTGAGTAGTTTACCACAGACTTTTGGGTCCATAGTTATTAGCTAGATGGCTTCTTCTCTCTCTCTCTTTGGTTCTCAATACAAAGTTCTCCTCGATGTTCTTGGAGATATATTCGATGTAATTCTTTTTGCGGTGTGTTTGCTGAGATCCGATGAATTGTGGGTTTATGATCAAGATTACCTATGAACAATATTTCATTCTTCTATGAATTCTTATATGCATGATTTGATATCTTTGCAAGTCTCTTCAAATTATCAATTTGGTTTGGCCTACTAGAGTGATCTTTCTTGCAATGGGAGAAGTGCTTTGCTTTGGGTTCAATCTTGCAGTGTCCTTTCCCAGAGACAGTAGGGGCAGCAAGGCACGTATTGTGTTGTTGCCATCGAGGATAAAAAGATGGGGTTTATATCATACTGCTTGAGTTTATACCTCTACATCATGTCATCTTGCCTAATGCGTTACTCTGTTCTTATGAACTTAATACTCTAGATGCATGCTGGATAGCGGTCGATGTGTGGAGTAATAGTAGAGATGCAGAATCATTTCGGTCTACTTGACACGGACGTGATGCCTATGTTCATGATCATGCCTAGATATCATCATAACTATGCACTTTTCTATCAATTGCTCGGTGGTAATTTGTTCAGCCACCATAATATATGCTATCTTGAGAGAAGCCACTAGTGAAACCTATGGGCCCCCAGGTCTACTTTACATCATATAAGTTTCCGATCTACAATTCTAGTTTACTATTTATTTTGCAATATTTACTTTTCAATATATACAACAAAAATAGCGAAAATATTTATCTTATTATCTTTATTAGATCTCACTTTTGTAAGTGATCGTGAAGGGATTGACAACCCCTTTATCACGTTGGTTGCGAGGTTCTTGTTTGTTTGTGCAGGTACTAGGCGACTTGCGCGTAGTCTCCTACTGAATTGATACCTTGGTTCTCAAAACCGAGGGAAATACTTGTGCTACTTTGCTGCATCACCCTTTCCTCTTCAAGGGAAAACCAACGCATGCTCAAGAGGTAGCAAGAAGGATTTCTGGCGCCGTTGCCGAGGAGATATAAACTCAAGTCAAGACATACCAAGCACCCATCACAAACTCTTATCCCTCGCATTACATTATTTGCCATTTGCCTCTCGTTTTCCTCTCCCCCACTTCACCCACTACAAAAAATACATTTCCGTGATGATACGTGTTTGTCACAGTAGGTCGCTTTTTTTTGTCATGCATGTACATCCATGACAAATTTATGACAGAATCAAGATAGTCATACCTGTGCTGTCGTAGAAGTGTTCCATGACATTACCAAAATTATCATCACGGAAGTGTCCACTTCCATGACGATAAATCGCGCGTCACAGAAGTGCTTTCGTCAAGGGTGACCGATACGTGGCATCCACCGTAACGGAACGCTGTTAAGCTATCGGGTCGGGTTTTGGATCAGATAACCCGTTAACAGCCCTGACCAATGGGGATTTTCCATGTGTAAAATCATCATTGGCTAGAGGAAACACGTGTCGGCTCATCGTCGGACAGATGTCATCCACTCACTGGACAAAAGGCGCCTATGATACGTCGACACGTGGCACGGCCCAACAAGTTTAAATGGGCCGGCCCAACTAGAGGCCCACAAGATTTTGCGGACCATAATGGGCCGGCCCAGCTAAAGGCCCATAAGATTTTGCGTACCATAATGGGCTGGCCCAGCTAAAGGCCCATAAGATTTTGCGGGCCATAATGGGCCGGCCCAGGTAAAGGCCCACAAGATTTTTTTTGTGCCATAATGGGCCGGCCCAGGTAAAGGCGCACAAGATTCTTGTGGGTCATAACTGGCCGGCCTAGCTAAAGGCCCACGAGATTTCGCCAACATTAATGGGCCGGCCCAGCTATAGGCCCACAAGATTTTGAGGACCCTAGTAGGCCGGGCCATTAACTGGCTGCCATGTTTTGGGCCAAATGCCGGCCCATATTTGATCCGGTCCATTAATGGCCTGCCACGCTCCGGGCCTAATAGTGGCCCATATGAGATCCGTCCCGTTAAAAGCCTACCACGTTCTGGGCCAAATTACGGCCTAGATCAGGTCCGGCCCTTTAAGAGGCTTTGGGCTCAATTATGGCCCATATCAGATTTGGCCCGTCAACTGGACACTATGCTTTTGGGCCCACTTGCTAAAGGCCCACTTAGTAATTCGGCCTGATATTAGTTTTTGCCTGTTAAGGGCCCGTTTAACATTTCAGCCCTATATTAATTTTGGCCTGTTAAAAGCCCGTCATATAGTTGGGCCTAACTACGGCCTAGTTTGCATCCGGCCTGCTCGCAACCGATATCTGATTGGGTCAAACAAGGACCCAGACAATTTTGGCCTGTTAAAAGCCCATGATTTGATTCGCACAATCATGGGCCGGGGTTCATTTCAGGCTGCTGTGTAACTAGTAGGAATTAAGAACAAACCTACTCTATACAATAAAGAAATTACGGCATAGTAACTAAGAATAAACCTACACTACATAATGAAGGATTTAAGGTATATTACATCCACTGGGCATCAAAGTTCGCCACCAGTGATCATAAAGCGCAACGAAGAAGTAGATTACAAAAACTGGGCACCATTGCAGCATAAAAAAATAATACTAAACCGAGACGACTTCCAAGACAGTTCAAGAAAGGTTAGCCTTGCGGGGGAACTGCTGCGCAAGCTGCTGAGCAAGGCTGTGAGACCGGCCTAGCATGTCGGTCATAGCTTCCAGGTGTAGCTGTTTAGCGATGAGGTTCTCATTGGTGTTCGCCGCAATCTTTCTTAGAGATAGGACTTCAAGTCGAAGTTGAGTTGCAGAATGCCTTTCTGCTAGAACTTGGGACTGAAGAAGTCGAACTGATTCAGACAACGAATTATGTGAGCTTGTCTGACTGTTAGTCTCAAGTAACTTGAACACTGCATCAAGACAAGACTTTGGGGTTGTCTCACTATCTTCAAGATGTTTTGCCTTCTTTGCTGCAATATATGTTGGGTTTGTCTCACATCCTTCAGTAGACTTGTGCATGCCATCAGGCATATCACCTTGAAACAAAGCAGAGAGATGACAGGTTTTGCACGTGTATAAACAAAGATGATAACTGTTCTGTCAATTCTATCCAATTTCAAATTAGAAAATAAAGAGTATGTTCAAAATATCAATAGCATAATTTGGCATTGTTCATAATGCAGGGAGCTTCACCACACTACTGGATTGCCATGTCAACATAACAAGCATAGATGAAGGGCAAATAAAATCATTGTATCTATTTTGGATAATGTGCATGGCATGTTGTTCATATCATCAGCCACATCAGTAAGATAAAACAGGAGATGACAAGGTGGAAACGTGGGCTGCTTCACCACACACTGGATTATAGATCCACAAAAACAAGCATACATATAGGGATTATTAAGTAATGTGCATGGTATGAATAAGGAATTTGGTTTTACAAGTAAAACTTAGAACTTACGGTTCTTACGGACATGCATTTTGGTAGAAACAACAAACTAAATAGCGGTAAATGATAGGGAGTATGAGCAAATTAAACAGCACTTGAGGATAAAGGCTTTAGAAGGACTGACTTACATTAACAGTTAACACCGGCTTTATAATGCCCTTCTCCATGGCAAGGGAAGGATAACTCAAGAATTTCAGCACAGAATCTTCTTCATAAGCATTGCCTGTACTCTACATTTTGTAGAGAGTAATTATAGATATGATAATATAGGAAGGGATAGAGGATAATGAAGATAAGATGCAGATTGATGCTACATAATCAACTACCAATCCCGGGAAGTACAAGCGTTACAGGACAAAATGTACTGACAAGAGCAATGGGCTACACTTATGCACTAGCATTGTCTGTGTATTCTACTTGTTGGTAAGATTAAATATAGATCTGATCTTTTTTTAGTAAATGGTGGGCGAGGGAGATAAGATGCAGAATGCTACAAAATGAACCAATCCCTCTTCCCATAATACAAGAGTGTTTTGAACACCGGTGTACTGTACAAAACGTTCTTATATTATGGGACAAAGGGAGTAGCTGTTAATGTAAGTACAGTGATAGACCATGTTCAGTCCTTACAAGAGGACTGCAGAGCTAAACCTCTTCAAAAGCATTGGGTTGATACTAAATTTATGTAAGAGTCCATACGGATCTTATAATGTCCACCAAATGGATGATTACGAGGCTAACATGTGTAGTGATGCTACATAATCAAACAGCTATGAAAGTAAGTGTGGTCATACAGGGCAAGAGGTACTCACAAGAGCAATGCAGTGTGCAGTATAGTTGCGAGATTCTGTGGTCCCTTGGGAATGAATGTTCTTCTGCTAACAGTTTTCGTACAAGTGAGACATTAATGCAAATGCAGAAATGTAGTTCAAATTGTGATGTGATATCATAGACAGTACCTTATGCTGCAGCCGAGACCAATGTGTAACAAGATTTTTCCAGTCACCGTCGGATAAATGTAGCACCGGAGACTTTACAGAAATTTTGTTCAGAGGCTTGCCATCGAAGTGCGCTTGCCTCAGGTAGGAATGATACTTCATCAACGAGTGCTTGAAAAGCGCTACCAACCCTTGCTCGTCATCACAATCCAGTTTGCACCTCGCCTATTTAAAAGAATGAAATCTTGTGTCTTCTGTCAGCAGAAACATATGCAGTAATGACCATGAATAACATTAGTACATTACTTACGCGTAAGTTGCGGAGGAAGATTGGAAATTGTTCTGTTTCTGCGGTATAATCTTTCCATGAAGGAAAGATGCGCACAAAGTTCCTGACAACAACATAAGCTTCGTCTTCTAAACTGGGAAGAAATGGAACAGGGGTCCTCTTTGCTGCAATTGGGGCTCTCTCTGGTTCGAAAAGGGATTTGGCAACTGGATTTGGTGTACTCTTTGCTGGAATGGGGGTTTTGCGTCGTACAGCTAGTGCTATGTCAACTGGCATAATCATATTGTTTGCTGCAGTTGGGGTCTGCTGAGTTGGGGCATCAGAAATGACCAGTGTAGTAGGGCTAGAGTCTGCTAGAGTTGGGGTATTTTGTGGGTCAGGTGATATTGCAACTACACCTAATGGGCTATTTGATTTATCAGGTGCCACTACCTTTTCCAAGTACTTTGCTTGTGCTCCTCCACGATCAGCAATCGCCCTCTTCCTTTTGAACATCTGATACACAATAACAGCATTTGAATGGATAAATATGGTATGATGACAGATGGAATATGTACTGAAAATGGATAGGCAGGGCGTATTCACATACACGATGTGTAAACGAAGCTAATGGCAGTTCAACAAAGTAGAAGCAATGCAAAGCATCAGTTGCAAGATATGTGCGAGCAATGTAACCTTGGAAAGTTAGAGCAAGTACCTTGATGGGTGAATAAGATAGGGCATCTTCCTCTGACTCCTCCACTAGGGAGCTACATTGACTTAGGTCTCCCTCTAGCTCAGAATCACTGTTAGGATCATATTCTGAGCATGAATCTGTGGGTGGAGAGTGTTTGCATTGCATTGCATCCAGACTTGATTTCAGTCCCTTAATGCCAAGTTTGACAGCCATGGCATTGTTCTGCTTTATTCTTTTCATGCGTGCAAGCTCATAATCATTATGATGTTGTTCAAAATCTGAGATTCATGAAAACATAAAAACTAGTCAGATTATCTATGGAATGCATTGCGGTTTCAACTCAGAGAGTGTCTTCCTATAAACCCCTGCATATGCAAAGTTTACCTCCCCAACCGTGCTGACCAGACCACACACAGAGATACACACCCGAGCGGCAAACATGCATTTTCGAAACTAATTTAGGAACATTTAGCTGACCAAGTAAACAACTCTGTTTTAATAATATCAGATTCATATTTGAACAACTAAGCTTGTTTAGCTTGATGGGTGGAGCAGTGTTATTATGACACGAAGCAAGTATTCTGATCGTATAGTGATCATAAAAGGCGGAAACTCTAAGCATATATTTTTTTAGCAAAAGAGGGTTTCCCCTCTGATTTCTATTAAAGAAACCACCACGGAACCAACATGGTCAATTAAACCCTAAGCATGATCAATTAAACCGTATTATGGCTGTGCCATGGCAGATTTGAAGCTGCAAACCGGAGAAATGATATTTTAGCATCCATTGTTTGCTTCAAACTAAGAACTAAATTCTAAGAGCTGAAAAGAAAGTAGAGTAACCAAGTTAAGATCTATTTTCTGGTTGAGATCAAAAAGTTGAGGAGATATGAAGTACCACCTCTCTTGCAGCGCCGTGTAGGCATCGGGGGTGCGATGGCTGTCGGTGGCATTGAAGCAGATCTACGATGGTAGACGGGTGCATTGGGGGATAAGTCCCATTGCGGTGGAAGAGAAGGTCGTGTGAGCGGCC
This sequence comes from Triticum monococcum, assembly GCA_034509565.1. Classification (NCBI taxonomy): domain Eukaryota; kingdom Viridiplantae; phylum Streptophyta; class Magnoliopsida; order Poales; family Poaceae; genus Triticum; species Triticum monococcum. Next base: position 581,454,550 of record CM067847.1, read on the forward strand.
CCGGCAAAGAGGACGACGACGCCGATGAAGCGAGAGGACGCGATGCAAGGCTATTGGTCCGTCGCCGTGGATGAGAAACGTCCATCTCTAGCAGTGGACGACGCGGTCTTGGTAGGTGCTCCAGCATGGTGGAGGACGGTGGCGATGGAAGTGGTGGAGGACGGCGGCGATGGATGGGGTGGCAGACGGAGGCTGGTGTGGGAATGGGGTGTTCTAGCGCGGACGGTGTATGAATGGGAAAATGGAGGGAGAGGTATGGGGAACCATGTTTTTGGTACGCGCCTATCTGAAATATGGGAACGTTACGAACTTATCCCCCGTTTCTAATTTGGACGTCTCGTCGGTTGGGGATAGGACGGTAATCTCGCATCTCCCAAATATTTGCCGGTAACTATTTCAGGGAGAGGGTGTTTTGCCGCCCACGGTTGGCGCCCACGGTGTATGAACGGGGCTGTCAGGTAGGGCGGTTGTGTCACGTCTGATGGAAGTTACACATCTGCCCCTATTTAAAATATTAGCCTACATCTATTTCGGACAAGGAGAGGGTGTTTTGCCGCCCACCGTGTATGAATGGGGAATGGAGGGAGAAACAGAGGTCTTTCAGACAAGCTTGAATCAAATGAGTTTTGCCGCCCATGTTTGACGCACACCATGTCGGAATGGGCTCAGAGGCGGTCGTGTCACGTCTAATTGAAGTTACTAATCTACCCATATTTAGAGCAGTGGAAATCGGGCCAATGGATTGTCTGTGTAATGGGTAGACAATAATTTCCATCTCCCAAACACTTGGCTTCGGGAAGCCGATGTGGGAGTGGACATTTTGTTGTTTCTTTCGAATTTTGGGACAATAAGCATCCATGTTTACCCTGGCAACTAAATTCGAATCCATTTTGTATTCCTATATGAAGCTTTATAAATCATTCTATGTGTTTTTATATATCTTCAAAAGGACGACAAAGATTGTAACATCCCAAGTTTTCAATTTAGAATGCTATACATTAGATCATAGACGCATATCATATTTTATTTTGCATTTTGGTTGATCCTAGAAATTTCCACGCAACTCAAGGACCCACGGAGAGAGTTGGGAAATTCTTTATTTTCATATTTGAGTTTTCTCAAATTTTGAGAATAGGATCATTTGATTTAATTATTTTATCATCAATTATTTCTATTACAAAAATATGAGAGAGGGAATAAAATGACTTTCCCAAAATAAAGAAATATTGAGGATTTCATAATAAAATCAATTAAGATTTTATTTTGGAGTTTTTCATTATTTTATTTGAATTTAGGAAAAATGTGTGTTTTCAAAATTGCATTTAGGCCCTAAATAAATGTTCACCTTGTGCGGCTTGATTTTCGAAGCCCGGCAAAATTTATTTCGGGATTTTTGGAGTCCGTTTAGTATTTCTTTTTATTTTTCTTCTGCCCGTAATTATTAAAAAAAATCGAACCGACCTACGGGCCGTGTCCGACCAGGACTCCGGCCCGCTAGCCTTTATAAGCCGGGGGGGAGCCCAGCCGAGCCAGCACCGCGCCCCCAAAACCCTAGCCGCCGCCGCCGCCGCACGCCGCACGAGGTTCGCCGTGCCTCGAAATCCGCGCCGTTTTTTTCTTCGAAAACCGTTCGGTTTTTCCATCGGTTTTTCGTCGATTTTTTTAGTTTTGTTTTTTTTAAATAGATCAGTTTTCCGGTTTATTTAATTTAGCGAGAGTTCGTCGTTTTTCTTTTTTCTCGGATTAAATCTGCGATTTTTCTGATCGTGATTCCTCATCAGATTTTCGTTTTAATATAAATTTTCACTCATTTATCGGAATCAGACGATTCAAGCGCCTGGAGTTTTGTCTCGAAACCCTCTATCCGTTTAACCAACTTAAACAAGTTTTTGCTACTGTAAAAATTGCCATAGATCCAGATTACTAGAACGAAGTTGTTTTCTTTCGCCATTTGATTTTCGTTGCTTCGTTCGATTTGATCCTTTTTGCAAACCGGAGTTCTTAAGTTGAATTTTCTGTTTAGGTCTCTTATTTGAGTTTTGCTTATGCATTAGATGAGTACTTATTGCATGCTTGTTTGTTTGTCTGCGATAGAATACCCGGAGTGCGCCGCCTGTTACTTCGAATCGCTAGGTTTCCCGGATCATCAGCAAGGCAAGTAACACTTTGATCATACCTTTTCTGCTACCCAGTTTTATTGCATTAGATCAATCCTCACACATTTCATGATTAGGATCTAATTAAATTGTGGGATGGGAAGTAGTTGAGGTAGTACCTATTACCTGTTGTATTATCAAACCTTTGGGAGTTACTTCTACGTTTGCCATTATGCCATGCTATGCTAGTAGACGTGGATTGGGTGAGTGATATCCATGACAGATGTGAGTATTGTTAATTAATGGTTTATCTAAGGTGGCAACTTAAACACACATCTGGGTGGATTGAGGTACCTGGGTATTCCAGGATTTGCCTGTTTCGTTTTGGACCGCCACCCAGGCTCAAAGGGATCATGAGATTATTCATACTAGAAACTTCCGTGTGCAGCCACAAGCCATTATGGGCTCTGGCGTAGTTGATTAAGTCGTGCGAACTCTTACAGGGTAGACTAGCAGATGTAGGGGAAAGTAGGTGTAACGGTCTATCCATCGTAAGGTGCTAGCGCTTCTGAAATACTATGTCTCGGTCATCCGTCTTCTCAAACACCATGTAGTGCGAGAAAACAAATGGAGGCGATCGAGTCTTGTGGGGAAAAGTGTGCAAACCTCTGCAGAGTGTAATAAACTAATCATGGTTAGCCGTGTCCCCGGTTATGGATGTTTTGAGTATCTAGTACTTGGATTATGATGTGAATCTCAACATGTTACTCTGAATTAATTTTGTTGGGTTTTGTTTAATGATGATGCTTAATTGGGATTGAGAATGTTGTCAACCATTCTCAATGTTTAACAACTACCATGATAGTTAAATAAATGTATTCCTTTGCAGTAGGGAAAAATTGGCTTTACGCAAAACTATAACCATAGAGCTTTCCACCAGCCAAATATGCATATAGTATAGCTGTTTCATTCCATTACTCTCTATGTGTTACATTGCCAGCATATTCCATGTGCTGACCCGTTTCGGGCTGCAACGTTAATGTTGCAGACTTTTCAGATGACGATTAAGGAGTTTTTAGGTCGTGGTTCTATACTCAGTGATGCCATTGGAGTTGATGGACTCAATTATCTTCCCAGCCTTCCGCTGTTATCATTATTAGATGGCCTTAAGCCATATTTATTATAATAAGTTCCCTATTGAGACACTCGATGTATTAAGTGTGTGATTGCTACTCTGTTATAAATCCTCCGAGTACTGTGTGGTGTCAGCATTACTGATCCAGGGATGACACCAGAGCATAGAGATCAGACTGTTTGAGGTCTGTTCGCTACAGAGATGGTATCAGAGCACACGCTGACTGTAGGACACGACCACTAAGCTAAAAACCTATATCATTATTCACTCTCTTCTTTTCTGACCTCTCATCTTTTCTACTCTTTAGGATGGCGGATGCAATGAACAAGTTCACCCAACCGGATGAAGATACACCCTTTGGACGTCACTTGAAGGAAGTTACTAGATACCAGAACATTGGAGTACCAAGCTTCACCGAAACCTACAACGCCACTTTACCTGAAGAAGAGCGCTGGATGATTCAAGTTCAAGTTCCAGCAAGGACGTTCATGCCAGTCACTGAGCCCATAGAGTTTTCTTTTGATGCACCAACTTGGAATCTAGGAAGGAGTATGGCAGCTCACATCGCCATGGGACGCATTGGAGAAGTCTACCGCAAGGATCTCAAGGATACTATCTACCAGATTTGTGGGTGCCGATATGAGCACTGGGAGATGATCAGCACCAGAAAGGATAGATTAGTTGCAGCTTTTATCCAGGAGTTAAACCAGCACATTCGACGACAGGAGAACCAGATGTGCGCCGACATGATGGACCTGAAGAAGGCTAAGACAAGAATCAAGGAACTGAAGGAAGAACTCAAGGCTACACGTGAAGATTATGAAGAGGAAATTGAAGTATTGGTGGATAAGAATGCCGACCTAACAATGAAGCTAGCAATATTTATGGGAGGCCCTACACAAGTAGATGAAGACGAAGAACCCAAGGAGATTAGCCCGGAAGACTACATCATCATCGACGACACCGACTCGGATCCAGATGATAGCGAGGATGACTATATTGATGAAGCCGTAGCAGATATCATGGAGTCTTCAACCGAAGAATATTTCTAGTAGACCACCTCATCGGTAGTAGTACTCCACCATGTAAATATAGTAGTCTGAGCACTTTTGCGATAGTTAGATTGATTGTATGCCCTTGTTTGATTGAATGAAGTGAATTGTTTGCTTTTGCCTCATGTGCATATGGGTAGTGTTTTCTCTTTAGACCCCCTCTATTCTTACATCTCATCTTTTCTAAACCCTCAGATGCCTCCGATACGTGACCCCGGATTTACCTTTCCACCGGAGCTCACCCAGTTGATCCAGCAGCAGAACACATTGATGCAATTGCTAGTCCAGAATCAGAATCAGGGGAACAACAACAACAACCCACCACCACCACCTGTTGATCACTTAGCCCGTTTTCTTAGGCTGAATCCGCCGGTGTTTTCCAGTAGCACCGAGCCGATAGTAGAAGATGATTGGCTCCGCAAGACAGCTAGAGAGTTGACCACAGTAGGATGCACACATGCGGAGAAGGTGAATTTTGCCGCACATCAGCTTGAAGGACCCGCAGCATCATGGTGCTAGAATTTCACAGCCACTTTCCCAGTCGACACTGTCACATGGGACCAATTTCAGCAGGCCTTTCGTACTGCCCATGTTTCAGCAGGAGCTATGGCCATGAAGAAGCGTGAGTTTTGCAACTTGCGCCAAGGAGGACGGACAGTTGGCCAGTATGTGGAGGACTTTAGTAAGTTAGCACGTTATGCCCCAGATGACGTTGCTACGGATGCAGCTAAGCAGGAGAAGTTTCTGGAAGGACTGAATGATGAGTTGAGCATGCAGTTGATGGTAGCAACCTTCAACAACTACCAGGAGTTGGTAGATCATGCTCTCATGATTGAAGGCAAGCAGCAGCAAATTGAGAACCGCAAGAGGAAGTATGGACAAGGGAAGTACAATTCAGGAGCTCAACAGAAGCCATGTTTGACCCCTAGATCGGGAGGACATTTTCAGCATACTCATGGAGGAGGTAGCTCGCACAATCACAATGGCACCAAGAATGGTAATGGCAATGGAGGAAGCAACGGCCAGAATCACACCAACCCATCAACCCCAGCCAAGAAGGACCTGAGCCAAGTCACTTGCTTTAAGTGTTCGAAGACCGGACATTATGCCAATGAATGTCCTGAAGGCCAGAATGGCAATGGAAGTTCTAGGAAGAAGCCGAACCCTTTCAACAGGGGACAGGTGAACCACGTTAACGTGGAGGAGGTTGAAGAACAGCCGGATGCCGTAATCGTTAAGTTTTTGGTTAAGTCATTTACTGCACTTGTTTTTTATACTGGTGCATCGCATTCATACATATCAAGGGGATTTGTGGATAAGTATAACCTGCCCACTAAGGTTCTTAGAACACCTATGCTAGTAAGCTCACCTGGAGCGGAGTATATGGCCAGTCAAGGATGATTTCGAGTGCCATTGAGTATAGGTAGGCATGTGTTTCCCTCGGATTTAATCATTTTGGAATCACAAGGATTGGATGTAATTCTGGGTATGGATTGGCTGTCGATGTATGGAGGAAACATCGATTGCGCCAGTAAGACAATTTTTCTTACTACCCCAAAAGGGAGGAGGATCAAGTATGTATCCCGGCATGTGCCAAAAGGGACTCAAGTACATTGCTTAACAGGAGTTGTGCAGGAGGAAGTACCAGTGGTAAAGGAATTCCCTGCTGTATTTCTATAGGAGTTGCCAGGCATGCCACCAGATAGAGACATTGAGTTTTTGATTGAGCTATTGCCAGGCACAGGGCCAATATCGAAGGACCATACAGGATGCCTGCAAAGGATTTGGTGGAAATTAAGAAGCAGATTAAGGAGTTACTAGATAAGGGATATATTCGCCCAAGTTCTTCGCCTTGGGGGTCACCAGTACTTCTAGTGGAGAAGAAGGATGGATCGTTAAGGATGGTTGTTGATTATCGAGGATTGAATGAAGTAACGATCAAAAACAAGTACCCACTACCAATGATCAATGATCTGTTTGATCAATTCCAAGGAGCTAAGGCATTTTCCAAGATCGATCTGCGATCAGGATACCACCAGCTGAAGATTCAGGAACATGATATACCCAAGACAGCTTTTACCACCAGGTATGGGCTGTACGAGTATACCGTTATGTCATTTGGTCTGACTAACGCACCCGCATATTTTATGAACATGATGAACAAAGTATTTATGGAATTTTTGGATAAGTTTGTCGTAGTGTTCATTGATGATATCCTGGTTTACTCAAAGAATGAAGAGGAGCATAAGGAGCATTTGCGTTTGGTTCTTGGAAAGCTCAGAGAACATCAGTTGTATGCCAAGTTCAGCAAATGTGAATTTTGGTTGAAGGGAGTAGGATTCCTCGGACACATTATATCTGGAGAAGGTATAGCAGTTGATCCCACTAAAGTTGATACCGTGACCAAGTGGGAAGCACCAACCACCGTGGGAGAGATCCGGAGTTTTCTTGGACTCGCAGGATATTACCGAAGATTTATTGAGAATTTCTCCAAGATTGCAAAGCCTATGACGGAGTTATTAAACAAGTATACCAAGTTCAAATGGACTGAGGAATGTGAGGCTAGTTTCCAGGAGTTGAAGAAACGCTTGGTTACTTCACCAGTGTTGATTTTGCCAGATCAGACCAAGGACTATGAGGTGTATTGCGATGCTTCACGATGAGGACTTGGAGCAGTGCTTATGCAGGAAGGGAGAATTGTTTCATATGCCTCAAGACAGCTTAAGCCTCATGAGTTGAATTATGCCACGCATGATTTGGAGTTAGCAGCCGTAGTGCATGCATTGAAAACATGGAGACATTTCCTCATTGGAAACCATTGCGAGGTGTACATGGATCACAAGAGTTTCAAATACATTTTCACGCAGAAGGAGTTAAACCTCAGACAAAGGAGATGGTTGGAGCTCATCAAGGATTATGATATGAAATTTCATTATCATCTCGGAAAGGCTAATGTAGTGGCTGACGCATTAAGCCGTAAGAGCCATGTCAATTCATTAATGACGGGAGAAATACCAAGGGAGTTAGCAGAAAATCTTCGTGAACTATGTTTGGAAATAGTTCCGAGAGGCTATGTAGCAGCATTGGAGATTCAGTCAACTTTGATGGATAGAATTAGAGAAGCTCAGAAGACTAACAAGGAGATTGCCTCTATAAAGGAGAAAATAAGCGAAGGAAAGGCTAAAGGATTTCGTGAGGATGAGCACGACACCCTATGGTTTGAAGACCGTGTATATGTGCCCAATGACCCGGAGATTAGGAATCTAATTCTGCAAGAGGCACACGACTCACCATATTCGATTCACCCAGGAAATACCAAGATGTATTTGGATTTGAAGGATATTTTTTGGTGGACCGGAATGAAGAAAGATATTGCGGAGTATGTAGCAGTTTGTGATGTATGTCAGAGAGTAAAGGCAGAGCATCATAAGCCAGCAGGATTGCTACAGCCATTGCCGATACCCGAATGGAAGTGGGATAAGTTAGGCATGGATTTTATCATAGGATTACCCAGGACTCGTTCAGGCTATGACTCAATTTGGGTCGTAGTCGATCGGTTGACGAAAGTAGCTCATTTCATCCCGGTAAAGACCACTTACACCAGTGCTAAGTTGGCAAAGATATACATGACAAGGATCATGTGTTTGCATGGAGTTCTGAGGAGTATCGTATCAGATAGAGGAACCCAGTTTACCTCAAAGTTCTGGAAGCAGTTGCACGAAACTTTGGGTACTAGGCTAGAATTCAGTACAGCTTTTCATCCACAAATAGATGGACAGACCGAGAGAGTCAATCAGATTTTGGAACACATGCTGAGAGCTTGTGCGCTAGATTATGGGTCTAGTTGGGATGACAATTTGCCATATGCAGAGTGCTCTTACAACAACAGTTACCAAACCAGTTTAAAGATGGCCCCTTTCGAAGCTTTGTACGGAAGGAGGTGCAGGACACCGTTGTCGTGGGACGAAGTTGGAGACCGCCAGTTGTTTGGGCCTGATTTAATTAAAGAGTCTGAACAGAAGGTGAAATTGATTAGCGATAGGCTCAAGGTAGCTCAGTCCAGACAGAAGAGTTATGCAGATTCTAAACGCAAAGAGACTGTTTATGAAGTTGGAGATAGAGCTTATCTTCGAGTATCCCCACTTCGGGGAACAAAGCGTTTTGGAGTTAAAGGAAAGTTAGCGCCACGATTTGTAGGACCATATCGAGTTTTGGAGCGTATGGGAGAAGTGGCCTACAAGTTGGAATTGCCCGAAGGATTGTCAGGAGTTCATGATGTGTTCCACGTTTCGCAGTTGAAGAAGTACCACGCGGAGATGGCTGACATACCCTTGAGAGACACAGTGCCATTGGAAGCAATTCAGTTGGATAACAATTTGACCTATGAGGAGAAACCAATTAAGATTCTCGAGTTTGCCAGTCGAGTCACCCGCAGCAAGGTTATCAAGTTTTGCAAAGTTCAGTGGAGCCACCACACGGAGGACGAAGCCACCTGGGAATGAGAGGAATATTTGCTCAAGGACCACCCTCACCTATTTTCTAGCCAACCTGAATCTCGAGGGCGAGATTCATCTTAAGGGGGGTAGGTTTGTAACATCCCAAATTTTCAATTTGGAATGTTATACATTAGATTATAAATGCATATCATATTTTATTTTGCATTTTGGTTGATCCTAGAAATTTTCACGCAACTCAAGGACCCACGGAGAGAGTTGGGAAATTCTTTATTTTCATATTTGAGTTTTCTCAAATTTTGAGAATAGGATCATTTGATTTAATTATTTTATCATCAATTATTTCTATTACAAAAATATGAGAGAGGGAATAAAATGACTTTCCCAAAATAAAGAAATATTGAGGATTTAATAATAAAATCAATTAAGATTTTATTTCAGAGTTTTTCGTTATTTTATTTGAATTTAGGAAAAATGTGCGTTTTTCAAAATTGCATTTAGGCCCCAAATAAATGTTCACCTTGTGCGGCTTGATTTTAGAAGCCCGGGAAAATCTATTTTGGGATTTTTGGAGTCCGTTTAGTATTTCTTTTTATTTTTCTTCCGCGGTAATTATTAAAAAAAATCGAACCGACCTACGGGCCATGGCCAACCAGGACTCCGGCCCGCTAGCCTTTATAAGCCGGGGGGGAGCCCAGCCGAGCCAGCACCACGCCCCCGAAACCCTAGCCGCCAGCGCCGCCGCCACCGCATGCCGCCCGAGGTTCGCTGCGCCTCGAAATCCGCGCCGTTTTATTATTTTTTTCGAAAAACCGTTCGGTTTTCCCGTCGGTTTTTCGTCGGTTTGTTTCAGTTTCGCTTTTTTTTAAATAGATCGGTTTTCCGGTTTATTTAATTTAGCGAGCGTTCATTGTTTTTCTTTTTTGTCGGATTAAATCCGCGATTTTTCTAATCGCGATTCCTGATCCGATTTTCGTTTTAGTATAACTTTTCGCTCGTTTATCGGAATTAGGCGATTCAAGCGCCTGGAGTTTTGTCTCGAAACCCTCTATCCGTTTAACCAACTTAAACAAGTTTTTGCTACTGTAAAAATTGCCATAGATCCAGATTACTAGAACAAAGTTGTTTTCTTTCACCATTTGATTTTTGTTGCTTCGTTCGATTTGATCCTTTTTGCAAACCGGAGTTCTTAAGTTGAATTTTCTGGTTAGGTCTCTTATTTGAGTTTTTCTTGTGTATTAGATGAGTACTTATTGCATGCTTGTTTGTTTGTCTGCGATAGAATACCCGGAGTGCGCCACCTGTTACTTCGAATCGCTAGGTTTCCCGAATCATCAGCAAGGCAAGTAACACTTTGATCATACCTTTTCTGCTACCTAGTTTTATTGCATTAGATCAATCCTCACACATTGCATGATTAGGATCTAATTAAATTGTGGGATGGGAAGTAGTTGAGGTAGTACCTATTACCTGTTGTATTATCAAACCTTTGGGAGTTACTTCTACGTTTGCCATTATGCCATGCTATGCTAGTAGACGTGGATTGGGTGAGTGATATCCATGACAGATGTGAGCTTGTTAATTAATGGTTTATCTAAGGTGGCAACTTAAACACACATCTGGGTGGATTGAGGTACCTGGGTATTCCAGGATTTGCCTGTTTCGTTTTGGACCGCCACCCAGGCTCAAAGGGATCATGAGATTATTCATACTAGAAACTTCCGTGTGCAGCCACAAGCCATTATGGGCTCTGGCGTAGTTGATTAAGTCGTGCGAACTCTTACAGGGTAGACTAGCAGATGTAGGGGAAAGTAGGTGTAACGGTCTATCCATCGTAAGGTGCTAGCGCTTCTGAAATACTATGTCTCGGTCATCCGTCTTCTCAAACACCATGTAGTGCGAGAAAACAAATGGAGGCGATCGAGTCTTGTGGGGAAAAGTGTGCAAACCTCTGCAGAGTGTAATAAACTAATCATGGTTAGCCGTGTCCCCGGTTATGGATGTTTTGAGTATCTAGTACTTGGATTATGATGTGAATCTCAACATGTTACTCTGAATTAATTTTGTTGGGTTTTGTTTAATGATGATGCTTAATTGGGATTGAGAATGTTGTCAACCATTCTCAATGTTTAACAACTACCATGATAGTTAAATAAATGTATTCCTTTGCAGTAGGGAAAAATTGGCTTTACGCAAAACTATAACCATAGAGCTTTCCACCAGCCAAATATGCATATAGTATAGCTGTTTCATTCCATTACTCTCTATGTGTTACATTGCCAGCATATTCCATGTGCTGACCCGTTTCGGGCTGCAACGTTAATGTTGCAGACTTTTCAGATGACGATTAAGGAGTTTTTAGGTCGTGGTTCTATACTCAGTGATGCCATTGGAGTTGATGGACTCACTTATCTTCCCAGCCTTCCGCTGTTATCATTATTAGATGGCCTTAAGCCATATTTATTATAATAAGTTCCCTATTGAGACACTCGATGTATTAAGTGTGTGATTGCTACTCTGTTATAAATCCTCCGAGTACTGTGTGGTGTCAGCATTACTGATCCAGGGATGACACCGGAGCACAGAGATCAGACTGTTTGAGGTCTGGTCGCTACAAAGATGTATTCCACTGTCATATATGAATATGGTTTACAAATGCCGATACTCAAATTCAAAAACTAGAATCCAGTTTAAGGTGAATTCGAATATTTGGAACACTTCACGTCCAACTCAAATGTCACACGCAACATAATGTGTACTCCCATTTAGATATGTACACAAGCGATGTATCAAGATTCAAATACCGAGTCAATCAACCAAGAATGTACGGAACTAATAGACATATAAACACTTATAGAGTGTATGGATCAATAATATCAACTAACATACATAAGCCAGGCCACTGTACTTTTTTTTTGCTACAACAGCATCCTTTTTTTAGCCAACATCTTGGCCCTTTCCGATGCGTGCCACTTATGGTCCATCTATACTACTATTTCTGAATGCACATTCAGCACGATTGGTATATTTGTAGGTCTGGCACAGCAATCCAAATGAAATGTCTCTGACTCTTATCAATTAATATAGACTTGTGCTCAAATAAAATTACAAACAAAAAGAACAATTATTACACGATCTCTAAAACAAATGGTTTGATTGATTACATGAACAGACAACACAAAGGTTATTCAACTATGGAAAGAACATTTCACCTATGATTTACCAAGTAGGAATTGAATTTCCTTTTTTCCTTCAGGACCTTAACAATCTGGTCAGTCTCAGCTTGCTTCGTTTTGAAATCCACCAAATATTTAATGGTTGTCTTGAGTACTCCTTGTGATTGTGCTGTTTGCTTCCTCAACATGGCAACTTCATCTCTAAGTGCAGAAGCAGAATCTCTTTCTACCACTAGTTTAGCCTCTAGAGCATCAGCAGTTGGCAATTCATAATGCATGATTGGGCCGGTGCCACTGTTGTGGGATGATGCAACGTCCATGGGGACCTCGCTCTTTGATCTTGGGCTAACCTGTTTTGCCATTAAAGTTCCGATTGGATTCAGAAAAGTTGAAGTTAGCAAAACATCTCAACTGGGAGTTATAACAGCAAACCAGTTAAACAAACAAGGAATTAAAGAGTTTCAATTGGATGCTGAAAAGTAGTTATTAACATCATTGTAACCCGCTATTGCAGCAGCAAAGCAGTTAAACAAACAAGTAGATATTTAAGTTAAGGCAAACAGGTAATTCTTAACAGTAAATATCAAACACATAGATAGGCGCAGTCTACAATATGATTAACAGGCTGTGCCATTATGTAATCAGTAGCAAACTAAATTAAGCCAAGCAATGTAATTGAACAATTTTGCAATAAGTGGCCAACTAAAATTCCGAGAAGCAGGTAACTGAACTTACACTAGTTCTTTGAACAGGCACACTGCAACTTCTTTTTCGCGTAAAAGGTTGTACGAAGGAGTCCATGGCATCAATTGCTTGGATACGCAGTCCCAATACTTCTTTCTTCCCACACTGCATGGGTAAGTCGAATGGTTAATCTGGTAAGATGGTGCGTCCTTGATATGTTATATGAGGACGTGTAGTCAGACTAGTTATAGCCAAACACATCACACTAGCTTTTACTGTATATTTCATGCGATTACTTTTGGCATATCGAGATGAAAAGACTGGCATCCTTCACATTATTGGCGAACTCAGTTCATAGAAACAGGCAATTCAACCATTCTGTGGGTAAATCAAAAGCGCCACTAGAATATTTTTCACTATCCAATCATACACGCAAAAAGGGGCGATGCCACCATAGGGGCTGGTATGGGCGGCCGCCTCAGGTGGCTGGAAAGTGTGCACCTAGTTTGAGTCGTCCAGGTTGGCCCATGCTAGTTTTGTTTGTCCCAACGCACAAGCAGGCAATGTAAAAAATGAAGAAAAATGTTTCAATTTGGATGGGCCAATAACATAAGTGCAAGTCAGGCCCTATAGCAGGCTCGCAGCCCAAACGAGCGCCTCCCATATCGATCGATAGCAGGAAAAATCCCAATTCATTCGCTCCAGCCTCCAGTCTAGTTCGCTCCTAACCTAGCCGCCGCTGGACTGACTGACACAGCAGTTCCTCGCGCCCTCGTTGGAGGGCAGTCGCCGGGCTTCAAGCGAACGGAAGGACAAGAAGATGAAGATCCAACCCTGGGTGTAGCCTGCGTGGGAGGCAGCGGCGGCAGCACGGGCATGGCATCGAGCTTGCGCAAACGGACAATCACAGCTTGCAAGAGTAGCATGCGCAACGAGCAGGTACATCACATCCCTGATTATATCTAATTCAACTCTTCAATTTCTGGCCAATAGTTAAACCTGACGGTTTTGTAAAACTGCTTGTATGTAGGGAATCTACGAGAAAATGAAACCAATTTCTACTTATTTTATAACTCCCCCAATCAATACTGAACTGACTGAATCTGATGTATCTAATCAAGTTTCCGGTGCAAACATACAAGCTCATGTTGTTCTTGAGCCTGAAGTGGCTAATGAACATACTACTAATGAAGGATTTGATGCAAACATTTTACATGCTCCTGGTGATGAACATATAGTGTCTAATGAGGGATCTAATGCAAGCATTTTTCAAGCTCATTGAAGGATTTAGTGTCTAATGATGATCTACTATGTTGAGAGAGACAGAGATTTGCAGGCATTGATGACAAGCAAATTATAGTGCATTTTCATAGCTTGAGGAAACGTCGATGCCATCTACCAGAAAGTACCCATATCATGACAACATAGCATAAATACTTTTCTAATCTGTTGTTTGAAACTATTGGCATACTTGTGCATGATAGATATATTGATATGCAGTTTGCGCACTGGTTATACGTGCAATTACACTTCGATATTTTCAGCCAGAGAACGAATAATTCAAGCAGGTACAGACCATGGTTGTAGTCCTTGTACACCATATTGCATTTTGTGTTTTTTGGTGCTTGCATCATTTAGTGTTTATAATATGAACTACTTTGGATCATTAGCTGGTTTTCAAAGTGCATGTAGCTTCACATTTCTCAAGTTATGTTGATTTTGGGAGTGCAAGTGCCTTCGTATTTTTTAAGTTAAATGTTCGCCCCTGGTAACTTGAATTCATGGATCAACCACTGCACACAAATCATACATGAATGCCAGTATGAATTAAATGAAATGCAGGGACTTACGCTAGCTCGTTGTACAGGCTCACTGCAGCTCTGCTTGCGCTTGGGATGTTCCATGTACAAGTCCATGTTACCACTTGCTTGGATGTGCAGGCCTTGTTCTCCTTGCATCCCCCTCTGCATTTTTGACACGGCGAATGGTTGATCAAATAAGAGGAATCGACCTTGATGTTGTACCTGAGGACATATACTTACAAGGTTATACAGGTGTGCAGGATGTGTACCAGATCCCGTAGCGCCGTCATGCTTCGCTAAAATATGGATTTGCTTGTTTCAGATGATATCTCCAGAAGAAATAAGAGTTAAGGTCAGAGTTGCATAGGCGTGTAAGCTAAGAGAGCAGTGAAAGGATATCCAAACATCATCGGAATAGTGCACAAGGGAGTGATGTGTGGATACCTAGTTCGGGCCGGCGTTTGGGCATGCTCGCCTAGCTAGAGTGCGGGTCACTTCCGAGCCGTTGAGGGTGATGCACTGGCGTTGGCTGGCCACGCACGAATGCAGATCTTGAGTGGCAGCGGAGCGCTACGATGCGGTGGACGAGACCGTTGGTGAAGCCCCAACGGCCTCGGGGGGCGGAGGTGCGACGATCTGCTCGGTGAAGTAGCCCCGGTGAGCTGGGAGATGGCGTTGGTGAAGCGCACCTGATGCGGTGGAACTCGGTGTCTGTGAGGCACGTCGGTTGCGGCGGCCGACGTTGTCGGTGGACCACCCGGTGCAGTGGACGAGGGCGCAGATGAGGTAGCTTCGGTGCAGTGGTGAAGCGCGACCGTCGTCTTCGTCGTCGTCCCGCAAAGAGGTGGGGAACGGTGGGGAAAGAGACAACGGGGCGATTCGAGGGTTGGCGGCGAATTAGGGATTTGAGCAATCTGGGCGCGGAAGGGGGTGGTGGAGAAGAGAGATTTTACAGGGCTGGAATTGGGGCCGCCAGATATTTCAATCCGAAACATGGAAGCACGAACTTATATTGTTATCGTCCTTTTTGGGGGGGAGGGGGGTGGGTGGCTGGGTGCTACGCGTCCGTCCGACACACGCGACCACCCCGACAGGACTATGCTTCGATGCCTTAGGGCACCTGCCTTTGTGTCCATGACATATGGGCCCAACAGGTGGCTGACCCACATGTCAGTGACCCAAAGGCAGTTGCCTTTAAGGCACCGAAGCAGCGTCCACCCCGACACGACCCTGGTTTGCCTGGTGCACCTACATTTGAGAATGCAAACGAATCTGTATGTATTACCATGCCCGTGTTTTCCTTGCAACAATTAGTCATTCGAAACGAGATACTCCATCCGTTCACTTTTGTAAGTCGTTTCAAACAACTTAAAATGAACTGTTTTGCACATTGTTTGAAATGTCTTCAAGGTCTTATAAAAGTGAACAGAGGGAGTACTATAAATTAATTAATGAGGAGTTATTTGAAAAAAAATTGAAACAGTACCCACGCTAACGTGGATTAGAGTGTGTGTCACATAATTAGTTATTTGAATTAGAGTATGTGTCACGTAGTTAGTTATTTGAATTAGAGTGTGTGTCACGTAGCGATCTCCAATTCTAACGTGGATTTCGCATTTCACTGTATCCACGCTACTTTTTTAATACAAATTCATATGTATATGATGAACACCATGGTAGTGAGAAAACTTTTGGATGGATTCAAACATATGACCTACAAAATAGCACAACAAACTGAGTCAATGTCAACTTTTCGAAACTTAGTATGGCACGAATTCGAAATAATTACCCGTATGCCTGGTCCTCGGTTCAAATCTTACAATGTACACCGAATTGAAACATCGACATTAAGTCTCGTACTATGTACATTCAAATGTTGTTTTTAGCCCCCCCCCCCCCCGCACAAATGCTACATACTTCCTGTATCGGTCAATCTTCCTCTCCTAACCACCTTAGGAAGCTATCTGTTTCCAACACACGTTCATTCTTTCTCTCATGTTTCGATCTCTAAGTCTCTCAACTACACAACCCCTTTTTCCACTATGTTACCAAATGTATTTACCTCACACACCCGCCATTGCACCCCATGCCGAGTTCTCTCTCTCCCCCCCCTTTCCCTCTCACCCTCTCGCACTAAATACATGCATTGCCTATCTAGCCCCCCAACCTCTCGTGCATGCGCACGCACGCACGTTGTATATCTAGGTCACTCCCTCGAGAATGTCTCACTCTTTCTTCCACACGGCGGGCCACACTCGCTCAATCTCGCTCTCTTTATCTGAGTCTCGTTTAGCCTTGTTTTCTTTCACACACAAATGATATATCTCCCTGTTCGGGCCTCGATCGACACACTCTATACTCTCTCACGCAGATTGTCTATCTAGGCCAGTCCATCCAAGCCGCCACCACTCTTTCGACCTCATGGTGGGCCACGCTCACTCAATCTCTCTCTCTCTCTCCGTATGTCTCGATTGACCTCGCTCTTTCTCGAACAAAAATGATATATCACCATGTTGAGCCCAATTCGACCTATTCACATTGTATACTCTCTCACGCACATCATCTATCTAGGTCACTCTCTCCAACCCGTCTCACTCTTTTGATCGCACGGCGACCCTATGTGATTGGTTGACCTTGCTTCCTCCCACGCACAAAATATATCTACACATTTGTGACTGGATCATCTCTCAAGCTCTATCTTACAGCCCTCACCCTTGCCAAAAAGCTCAATCGGACAATATCTCTCCAGAGCATATATATTTGTTCAATGAATGTCGGACCACACTCGCTTTGTCTCTCTATCTATATGTCTCTCGATTGACCTCACTTTCTCACACCGTATCTTCCACGCGTTGAAGCTACTACCTCTCCATCCCTCGCAAAGCCGGAGCTATTTACATTGCGAGGGGCACTCCAACCTTGGATTAATTTGTGTAGGCATTTATTCTGGTCGGTTTAGATTATATTTTCGTAGCATTCGGCCCACAACTACTCCAATCACCGTAGCGGGTAATTAAGCTACGGGGAGCACCTAATATGAGCACCGGGGAGCCGTTGGATCGAAGATGCAGCGGCACACACAAGGCCTAAATGTTTTATTTGCAAAAAAACCTTTGGAGAGTTTGGAAATTGCGCATAATTACATAGACTACTCCCAAGCCATTGTATCTCACTTCCAACGGTGTAAAAACTCGTATCACCATAGTATCTAAGCTGTGGGGTGGATGTGATATCCTAGGCCGCTATCATTTTTGTTCGTAAACTTGCAAAAAGCGTGTAACTCGTGTCGTTACTTGTCTAACTGCGCAAAGTGTTTGTTCAAAAAAACCATCCTACACTGAAATATCGGAACAACACACGGGGGTCCCACTCGTCATTAATCAAATTTGGACATAAAACTAACAAATCTGAAAGACGAGATTCGAACTGGCAACCTGGACTACAAAGTGTAAGTCGATAGCCTGAAAAAACGAACGGTTGTTGGCTTTGTCCCATAACTTGATTTTATATAGTACTTGCGTTGAGTAGAGTAGAGGGAGTGCCTCGTCAACACGTGCATGACCGTTATCTCACTTACTGGTGGGTCCCAGGTCTGCGATCTCAATCTCTCTTCTCTCCATCGTCTAACCTTTGCACGGGCACACACGAAGAGCGGCGCTAGCTTGCTGTGCTGTTATTACAACTAAAAAACTTGGAAAATAGAAGAATTGCCTAGAACAAGAGACGTTGTGGCTGGTCGAGACGGAGCTAACCACATCTATCCTCTGTACCACGTTTGCATGATGAAGTTGTGTGGCTAGTGGGGTGTTTTCAACCGACTGGCTGGCTCCCGAGGTCAAACTATAGGTACTCTACTACGTCTGATACAGTATATTTTTACACGCACATTTTTCCTCCGTGCCGATACGTGGCACACCCTACCGCGCGGTTTCAGGGTCCTCCCGGGTGGTGCACGCATATATTCTTCCTGACATGGGACGTCCTACCGCACGTTTTCTAGGTCCTCCTCGGTCGTAGCGCCGAAGCAAGTAAATGAGTCATCAAATCACGAAAGACCACCTTTCACGCCGAGTACATCAGTGAAGCATGGTGGCTAGCTAGTTGGGCTAGTTCGACCGATTAGCTAGGCCGCCGCCACATTTGTTTTTCCCCCCTTTTTTATCTACTTGCCGGCAGGTAAATTTAAATATCCACCGCGGCCTTGCTCTGGTGTTTGGGTGCGGCAGGATTTTTAATTTTTTGATTGACGGGAGCAGGCGCGGCAGGATTTTTAATTTTTTGATTGACGGGAGCAGGTGCGGCAGCAATTAGTCATGATGACTCCGCCTGTACCCACTGCTCCCTGATGTGAGAAGTCATAGACTGGTGTTTTACCGTGGTGAAAACCAAAAGATTCCCCGCTCCCTCCGCCTTCCCGTAGATTGCATTGCCTTTCAGCCGTTTCGCCCCCTTTGCTTCCTCTCCCCATTGCTTCTACCTGATGCCATGGCGGTGCAGCAGATCACGGAGTCTGAGGTGAGGCTCCTGACACAGGAGCTCCATGCCAAGGATGCGGAGCTTAGGGCCAAGGACGTGGAGCTCCATGAGCTCAAGGAGGAGAGGAGTGCCATGCTCCTCCATTATGTGCGGGAGTTCACGGAGCTTCAAAAGCGGCAGACGTCCACCACAAAGATGCTCGAGGCATCGGCGGCATTGCTGTAGAAAGCGAGATATACGATAGGCCGTCAGGGGAGCCGGCTGGAGCATGAGCAGGCTGATCGTGACGAGGTCCAGGATCGCCTCAGCCACTTGGTGAACCAAGTTGCCACACACGTGTTGCGGCTGCGCGATGCCTACCATCGTGCTAGCGCGATGATGCCGCCCGTCAGGCTAAACCCATTCAACCACCCGGTCGACTTCAACGAGCTACGGCTTCCTGACCTGGTCTCCTTCTTCACCTATATCTCCGAGGAGTTGAGCCGTCTCCACGCGATGGTGGGGGCTGAGCTGGACAAGGAGGGGTTGCGGGCTACCGTTGCCATTGCCGGGCGAATCCTTTCAGGGCTCCGTCACTGGAATCCATTCGTGCCATTGGACGCTGTCTTTGACGAGCGGGCTCCCGTCGACCGGGAGCGGGCTCTGCGGGCGATTGCACCCTGCATCACTAATGTCGTTCTCCTCGAGAAGCAGAGGGACTTCGGTGGTGTTTAGGCGCCCTCTGCATGGGCATGTCCATGTCTTGGCGCAAGATGACCGTTGGATCAAACTCAGACGGTGTAGATCAGTCACTGTAGCACAAAGCGTGTGGGTGTGTTTGGTTGCATTCTCATCTCAAATAGTTGTTTCCTCTTCGTGTATTTTTGTCAACCTACTAGTGTGGACTCATGCACCCTTCATGCACTCTGCCAAACACCCAAAAGTGGGTCGAGAAGGGAACTTTTTCTTCCATCCCGTGCACCCTTCATACACCCTGCCTAACACTATTTGTGCTTCATATGGTTCATGTTTCGTGGAGTACTGTAGCACCGTACTCTCCGTGCGCTGTGGACCTAGTTCTGTTAACATTGATCTCACCGTCCATTCTCGACCGGACAGTCGAAAAAGCGGTACTATGTTACATATAGGAGCAGTTGACATGTGCACAACATCATTTGTTATCGTCATATCTTACTACAGTAGCAACAAGATTGTGTAGTACTGACGTATGAACCACTGCACATGCCTAGTAGTAGGAGCACTATGTATGTTCAAGTGGCTGCCGTGTTTCGCACTCCTCCGTCATAAGAGTGGAAACGCTTGCTGTAATCATTTTTTTCTTCTGAAAAACAGTGGACACGCTCTACCGTGCGTATCCTCCTCCAGCGATGCACTAAATTACTCACTTTCCCCGACATGTGGGACAACCAGCAACGGGGTCCACCAGCCATGCACTAAATTACTCCGTAGTAGAGTGACGGTAGGCTACCCCAATAGAAGCGCCTCAATAATGCCCAATGAGCCGTCAAATCAAAAACACCCTCCTTTCCAGCAGTAAGTTGGATGGACGAAGCAACCATCATTTCACTCTTCTCTCTCAGCTTCCTCTCTACCCAACCCTCGCTTCTGCCTCATCTTTTTCCCTATTTCTTCAAGAAAACCCCGACCTGCTTCTGCCATTGTTCTTCTCTCCCAAAGAAGGAAAGGTGAGCGCATCAATGGTGTTGATTCTGGCCAAGGGCCGGTCTTGCAACCCCGAGACTGGTCATATAACTCCCTCTCTTTTCTTCCTTTGGGTTTGTGATTATGGTTTCTTTTCTTTTATTTCTATTTGACAGTTTCTTGATGGACGCTGGAGCACCGGCCGAAGTGATGTCTATGGCTCCGGCCAAAACCGTCAAGGCTCATGGTATGAAGAAGCGCAAGCACCCCACGGTGGGTACCGTAGACAAGCTCAAAGCCATCGCCCTGTCCAAGCCCCCCTCTCCGGGATCCCTCATTAAGCAAGTCCAGGTAATATCTCTTATTAACGATCTTTTTCTCGATCTTGATCGTGTTTTTTCATCTAACACGCAGTACTAGTACTAGTAGTACAACTTTCTGGGTGATCTTGCATGTGATTTTTGTGTGCCAAATGACGGTTCTAAATTCCTCTTTTGACCAAAACATGCAAGAGGTTGACACTGATTTCTTATAGATTACTTTAAACTACTCCCTCTGTCCCAAATTTCTTGTCTTAGATTTGTCTAGATACGGATGTATTTAATACTAAAAATGTGACTTGATACATCCGTTTCTAGACAAATCTAAGACAATAATTTTGGGACGGAGGGAGTACTTTATGAACATCAATGCTACCTTTTAAGAGGGTATATTTGCCTCAGTAACTTGTGTTATGGATATTGCATGTAATCCTCTGCTCTCATGCCTTTGAAGACATGTTCTAGTGTCTTTGTTCACTCATTTCTGTGCGTATATGTAGTCATATATGGAGTATAATATCGAAAATCATCTTATATTTCTGAATGGAGGTAGTAATAAAATATGGCTTCTGTTTGAATTAGAACCAGGTCCGCGGTGGAGATGAAGTTCTCAAAGTCATGCTGTGTGAACTGGAAAACCTGATGATGAGTTCTACCGCTGAACTATCCAGCTGTTGTGTCCTTGTTGTCACGTGTCCTGAACTAGTGTTTTCCCGTAGCATTTTTGTCAGGCGTGTTCTCGAGGCTGTACTTGACCACAACAATTTCCTGGCTGTGCCTTCGATTACGAAGGGTGTGGTTCTTGTAAAGCTTCCCAACAAATCTGATGCGGCATGTCTTCATCATCATGTTTATGAGTGGAAAGACCACTCTGTTAGGTTCTCCAAGGTTGAAAAGATGGTGATGGTGCATGTAGACATCTCACACGAAGTCCATGGCCAAGTCAGTTATGTGGGGTTCATCCCGTAGGTCGGTGGCAAAAAAAAGTCTGCAGAGTTTAGTTAGTGCAACTTTGCTTGTCTGTAGTAAGTACTATTGTTCAGTACTTGATTTGTGTTTGTGAACCCTGTATTGTTTATTAGTACTACCACTTTTGGTGTGTGGTCAGTCCTGAGAACGGTCTATGTTAATGTATGTCCACTCAATTCAGTCTGTATATTTTGAAGTATCCATATCATATTTTTTTGTGAGGACGGTCTATTGAAAGTGCAACTATCCCTAGGTGGTTTTGGTAATTCATAACAACATATAGCTCATTGAGCTAATGCTATTCCAAGATGATTATTTCAGGAAAGCTCAATGATTGGCATGGCATGCATGTGAAAGTGGAACCCTCAAAATGCTAAGGACAAAGAATTGGCTCAAGCTCAAAAGTTCAAGACTCCTCATTTTATATTTTAGTGATCCAAGATCACATTGAGTCTTTAGGAAAAGCCAATACTATCAAGGAGGGATGAGGTGTTGCTTAATGAGCCTCTTGCTTTATGTGCTTAGTGATATGCTCCAAAATCCTCAACCACCTTTCCATATCCACAAATGACCTAAACCCTAAGCCAAACTCGATCATACCGATTCTGTCAATCCGGCGCCACCGAGTTTCACTTGTCATTTGCCACTGCCAAACCCTAGCAATTCGGTCCTACCGATAAGGTTCTCGGTCTCACCGAGATGGGCTTGCAAACTCTCTGTTTCCCTTTCATAACTTTTCGGTCTCACCGAAAGAGCGAATCGGTCCCACCGAGAATGCAAGGTAAACTCCATGTTTCCTTCTTGTAATGTTTCGTTCTCACCGAAAGAGCAAGTCGGTCCCACCGAGTTTGCCTAACCAACTCTCTGGTTAGCTAATTGCCGAACTCGGTCTCACCGAGTTTGTGCGATCGGTCTCACCGAGATTACGTTATGCCCAAACCCTAACCGAATCGGTCCTACCGAGTTGCATCTCAGTCCCACCGAAATTCCTAACGGTCACTAGGTTTACCATTTTGGTCAGACCGAGTTTTCTGATTCGGTCCCACCGAGATTGGTAGATTATGTGTAACAGTTGGATTTTGTGTGAAGGCTATATATACCCCTCCACCACCTCTTCATTCGAAGAGAGAGCCATCAGAACACATACATCATTCCTACTCATATGTTCTGAGAAAGAACCACCTACTCATGTGTTGAGACCAAGATATTCCATTCTTACCATATGAATCTTGATCTCTAGCCTTCCCCAAGTTGCTTTCCACTCAAATCCTCTTTCCACCAGATCCAAATCCTATGAGAGAGAGTTGAGTGTTGGGGAGACTATCATTTGAAGCACTAGAGCAAGGAGTTCATCATCAACACACCATTTGTTACTTCTTGGAGAGTGGTGTCTCCTAGATTGGCTAGGTGTCACTTGGGAGCCTCCGACAAGATTGTGGAGTTGAACCAAGGAGTTTGTAAGGGCAAGGAGATCGCCTACTTCGTGAAGATCTACCGCTAGTGAGGCAAGTCCTTCGTGGGCGATGGCCATGGTGGAATAGACAAGGTTGCTTCTTCGTGGACCCTTCATGGGTGGAGCCCTCCGTGGACTCGCGCAACCGTTACCCTCCGTGGGTTGAAGTCTGCATCAACGTGGATGTAGGATAGCACCACCTATCTGAACCACGGGAAAACATCCGTGTCTCCAATTGCGTTTGAATCCTCCAAACTCTTCCCTTTACATTCTTGCAAGTTGCATGCTTTACTTTCCGCTTCCAATAAACTCTTTGCATGCTTGCTTGAATTGTGTGATGATTGCTTGACTTGCTCTAAGATAGCTAAAATCTGCCAAGAACTAAAATTGGGAAAAGGCTAAGTTTTTATTTGATCAAGTAGTCTAATCACCCCCCTCTAGACATACTTTCAATCCTACAAGTGGTATCAGAGCTTTGGTCTCCATTTGCCTTGATCTCCATAGCTTTTGGTGGTCATAGCCTTGGTTTCACAACCTAGGAGAGTATGGCGTCTAGCGAGGGAAATTATCACCGTAGAGGTCCTTACTTTGATGCCACTAATTTTGCTAGTTGGAAGCATAAAATGAAAATGCATATTCTTGGACATAACCCCGCCGTATGGGCTATTGTTTGTGTTGGCTTGCAAGGTGAGTTCTTCGATGGGAGGGAACCAAACCGTGAAGCTACCGCGGATGAGTTGAAGATGTTGCAATATAATGCTCAAGCTTGTGATATTCTCTTCAACGGATTGTGCCCCAAAGAATTCAACAAAATTAGCCGCCTTGAGAATGCAAAGGAGATTTGGGATACTTTGATTGATATGCACAAAGGTACCGACTCCGTCAAGGAATCCAAGTTGGATGTGCTCCAAAGTCAACTTGACAAGTTCAAGATGAAGGATGGTGAAAGTGTCGCTGAAATGTACTCTAGGCTTTCTCTCATCACAAATGAGATTGCCGGCTTAGGAAGTGAAGAGATGACCGATAGATTCATCATCAAGAAGATCCTAAGAGCCTTGGATGGGAAATATGATACCGTGTGCACATTAATCCAAATGTTGCCCAACTACAAAGATCTCAAGCCAACGGAAGTAATTGGAAGGATTGTTGCTCATGAGATGTCACTTAAGGATAAAGAGGAACTTCACAATAAATCAAGTGGTGCCTACAAAGCGTCATGTGAAGCCCCCACATCATCAAGTGAGAAACAAAACCTCAATGAAGAATTGAGCTTAATGGTGAAGAACTTCAACAAGTTCTACAAGAGTAGAAGCAAAGATAGAAGCTTCAAGTCAAGGTCCTACAATGACAAAAGATCTTCTAGTCGAGAGCGAAACTGCTATAATTGTGGAAGACCCGGACACTATTCCAATGAGTGTACGGCTCCCTACAAGAGAAGAGAAGATTCTCCAAAAAGAAGAAGCAAAGAATCTCCACCAAGAGAGAGAAGGAGTAGAGATGATCGTTATGAATGAAGATACTCACGGAGAAGCAAGGACTCGGAAAGGAAGGAAAAATCATCAAGGAGCTATACAAAACGAAGACATCAAGCTCATGTTGGTGAATGGGTATCCGGCTCCGACTCCGACAGCCACTCCGAGAGAAGTTATCACTCCGACTCCGAAGATACTCAAGATGAAGGTGTTGCCGGTCTAGCACTTGTGTTAACCAACTCCTACGACATATTTGACTCCCCAAATGAAGGAATTGGAAGATGCTTCATGGCCAAAGGTCCTAAGGTAACACACCCCAAGTACGTTGATTTTAATAGTGATGAAGATGACTTGTTAGGTGATGATGATTTGCTTGTTGACAACTCTAGTGATGAGTACTATGATGAAACATCAATTAATCATGCTAAAACGAATGACAATGATAAGGAGAAGATTGAGGCTCTAACTAAAGAACTAAACACTCTTAAGTTAGCTCATGAAACTATCTTCGAAGATCATCGAGAACTTTTAAGAGCTCATGAGAAATTACGCTTTGAAAAGCTCAATCTTGAGCAAGAGCATGAGTTCTTAAAAGCAATCAATGATGATCTCCGCAAGAATAGTTGTTCTTACATTGCCAAGCATTTACTATTATCAACTTACATGCCTCAAGTCAAGACTAGTAACAAGAATAAGAGAGATTCTTCCTCTAGTAGTAACAATGATCATGCTAAATCCAATATTGTTGCTTCTAGTAGTTCTCTTGATTCCACTAATGATTCTCTTAGCCAAGTTACACTTGAGCAAGAAAATAGCTTATTGAAGGGAATTATAGAGAAAGGTGTTTAC
The DNA here is from genome assembly GCA_034509565.1 of Triticum monococcum. Classification (NCBI taxonomy): domain Eukaryota; kingdom Viridiplantae; phylum Streptophyta; class Magnoliopsida; order Poales; family Poaceae; genus Triticum; species Triticum monococcum. The sequence continues at coordinate 581,480,129 of CM067847.1, forward strand.
AAGAGCCTTGCCGGAAGTAAGCAATTCAAGGAAATTGTGCGCAAGCAAGGAATGCACCGGAAGAATCAAGGTGTTGGTTTTGAACGAAAGTTCAATGCAAATGGAGTTGAATGGGAAGAAGATCAATACCCCAAGACAAAGTTTGTTCCTCAACAAGAGAAGTATGACACTTCTTTCAAGGGGACACAAGCTCAAGATGATCTTCCACCACAAGACTACAAGCAAAAAGGCAAGGACAAGCTTCAAGAGGAGATTGATGCATTTGAAGAAGCTCCCAAGACCTTAGTCAAGTGGATTCCCAAGACTACTTCAAGTTCCACTAAATCAAGTACGACTACAACTCCAAGGATTCCCATCAAGATGGTGTGGATCCAAAAGAAGAAGAACTAGAGAGTTCTTGAGGGTGACTCCGCCAACATACTTCACTCTTATCATTTTGGCAAGAACAAGTGCGATCAAATTCCACATCTTGCACTAGTTCAAGGAGTCACAAACCCTCTCGTTGGTAAGACAAGGGACAAGGTAACCTAAACTTTTCATGGACATCATCTTGTGTGTGCATCACTCTATGTCTATGGATATCCGTGTTTGTTCCTTGTGGGACTAACCCATGTAGGTATTGAAAGTGCAATTCACTCAAATGGATAGCTCCAAGTGATCTACATCAACATTGAGCATCCACATCTTCAACATCTACATGAAGTCATCATCGACAAAACCCAAGGTTAGTTCATCCCTCTTAGGGGGGATATCACATCTAGGGGGAGCTTTACTCTAAGACTTGAGCTAAAGCAACTCTAAAGATGTGAATACAACAATGCTTTATGTAAAAGTGGTAACCCCACTTGAGCTTAAACAATGAGTATGACCTATGATCAAGTGTTCTCACTTGACTCCTAAGTCAATATACTCATATATAGATGACCTAGTCATCGCAAATTGCTTGATAGATGCTAGAATTGGGTGTGCATGCTTTGCCACATATTTCATTTGCCATCTTATTGTGTGAGCATGTTGGTTGCATATTTTACTCATTCGAGGACATCCACTTGTTGTTTTGATTGTTTGGCTTTCTTCTTTTGCCAAGTGGATGGACAAGAATGCCTAAGAACCTCCTCTAGCTATCTATGCTTTTCTCGTCTCAAACTCTATTCATGCTGCATCACAAAACTTGATCAAGTCAGATTCGAACCACTCTGTGTGAGGAGCGCTCGGAGTCCCCGATTCGTCATAGACTTAAACTTCCAAAACCTCTTTATGAATCTCGGTCTGACCAATACTCCATTTTCGGTCCTACCGAGTTCATTAAGTTGATCTAGGTTTTCGATCTCGGTGCAACTGATTTGAACTTTTCGGTCACACCGAGTTGCAATAACTGCACACAGTCTTGCATCTCGGTGCCACCGAGTTGTTCCACTCGTTCACACCGACAGGGTCGGGCTATATATAGTGACGGGCAAAATTTTGGAAATTTCTCCGAAACCTCTCGCCCGCGCGATAGCCTGCTCTGCCTTCGTGGTCTCCGGATCGTCTTCTCGCCGCCAGCAGCCTCCAGTCGCTGGTCTCCGCCGCCGTCAACGGATTTCTGCCCCGCCGTTGCCGCCGTAGCGAGTCTCCGCTGAACTAGGGTATGGACTCGATCTTTGTGCTATTCTCCACTCCGATTCCTAGCACATTGTGATCATTATAATTCTTGCCACGATTGAAACACTCCTATCCAGTCAATGATCTCGTAGAATAGGTTTAATTCAAAAAAATTAGGGTTAGGTTTCCGCCGAAACCATCTCGGACCCACCGAGTTGAAAAACTCGGTCCCACTGATCTGGCTTCTACCATTGCACAAGTGAAACTCGGTCTGACCGAGAATAACTTATCGGTGCGACCGATTTTGGAATTCTGTGAAACCCTAGCAGTCTCGGTGCCACCGAACTGTGACTCGGTCTGACCGAGTTCACCAGTTCTGGTGCCAAAACTGCTTCGGTGTCACCGAGTTTGAAAATCGGAAGATCCGAGATGTTTTCTGTGGAAAACTAAAACTAAGTTTTTGAATTAATCTTTTGCAAAAATCTCGGCTTTTTGTGATGCTCATCCACTCTATCTTATCCATAATCTATTCACAGGGTCAGCAGTCAGTGTGCAACATGTCTGATCAAAGTGATAGCCAGAATGTGTCTGAGCAGCAAGTTGTGATGAGTGAGGGCACTAGCCCCTCAAGCTCTTCTGATGATGGCAGCAGGAGCACCCCCAGCAATCTGCCCAAGGCTGCCACACGTCAAAGGAAGAAGAGAACGTCTGATTCTGAGGATGAAGACTATGTGGCAGAGGAAGAGGCCACATCAAAGAGAGCTGAACCAGCTCAAGGAACCAAGCCAGGGCTAAAGATCAAAAGGCAACAGGCAGGCAGCCCATGTCAAAGGCTAGGGCTTCAACTATGAAGCCTGCTCCCACTGAGCCCGTTACTGCTGAGGGCAAGAAAAGGAAAGAGAGGGTGAAAAAGACGGTAGCTAGAGTGCTTGGGAAGGCCTCCATCATGGTCGATGAGAAGGAAGAAGAAGAAGAGGTTGCTGCACCAGCACTCAAGGCAGCCATACTCATGGGAGATGCTATAAGGTCAGGAACAGCTGCATCCAAGCCCAAGGGAGCACCTAAGGCTGCATCTAAGCCTAAGAGTGCACCCAAGAGAAACACACGAGGCATCCCAGCTGCAGAAAAGAACAAGGCCCCAATGCCTGAAGCTATCGAAGAAGAGGAAGAGAGTGTCCTTAGGAAGCTCAAGCCCAAGATCCCAGACCATAACGATGCTCATCCTGTGGCTGAGGATATGAAGCTCAGGAGAGATTCAGGGCTGAGGAAATGGAGAGAAGCAGACCCGTATGCTTCTAGGAGAAGGACTGCCATGGATTACAGATTTCATACCAAGGAGCAACAAGATTTCTATGAGACTGTTTTGCTTAACAAGAAGCCAATCGTTTGTGACATGAGATGGGTCGACTGGACCTACATCAAGGACAATGAAGAGCACTACCCCGGTGTATTTGACAACTTTAGTGCATGTGGAGTTGCAGACTTTGTTGGGCAGAAGCTCACAAAGTGGAACGAGGAGCTGATTATGCAATTCTACTCCACAACACACTTTTATCCGGATAGCAGGATCACATGGATGTCTGAGGGTACAAGGTACCAACCCACTGTTGAAGAATGGGCGAAGTTGATCAATGCCCCAGAGGAGCAAGCTGATGACTTGGACATCTATGCCAAGAAAAAGATGGATCACAACTCCATGTCCAACATGTACAAGGAGATCCCGAATGAAGCACTTGACACGTTCAAGTTTGGCTCCGTGCACTATCTGCTCTCAGGATTGCCTACGATCAACTGGATCCTTAGGCACACCCTTCTGCCCAAATCAGGAGATCACAAGATGATCAGAGGTCACGCGATCTACTTGCTTCATGTCTTTGACGTGCCTCAGAAATTCAAGGTCATGAGTCTCATTGTGGAAACAATCAAGAGGACAGCTGCAGACCAGAAGAGGAGTTGTGGGTATGCCCCACAGATTCAGGAGCTCATCAACTCCAAGATGGGCACGGGTGTGTATTTATTGGATAAGGAACACCTGCCCATCCGTCCAGATTTTGAGGATAACCAAGTGGTTATGACTGAAAATGAACCCTCATCTGCACATGCACAAGCTCAGAAGGAGAAGGCGAGGAAGGAAAAAGCTGCCAGGATGCCTACTCAAGCAGAGGCATCTGATTACTTCTTGAAGACCAAACAAGAGCAGCTCGGTTACTTGATAGCGTCCACCCTGCGTATTGAACAAGGACTTGCCACCCTGACTCAGAACCAGGCGAGCCTAGAGAGGATCATGGAACAAAGATTCTATGACATGGACATCAAGGTGACAGAAATACAGACCGCCATGGAGCAGCTTCAGGAGGACATGAATGAGAGGAGAGGCAGGACCACAACTAATGCTTTTGCCAGGGTGCCACGAGGTCCGAGGTCGTCTGCACTGCCAGTTGCTGACACCAGAGCCACAACATCTGCACCAGCTACAGCCTCCGTTCCACCAGCTCCAGCATCCACTTCAGCCTCGACTCCGACCACTTCTACTGAAGGCTTCGTCCTTGGCGTGCTCTGGACTCCACCACCACCTGAAGATCAAGCCTGAGCGTCGACTTAGCACTATGCATTTTCTAGGAACTTTTTGGTAACTTGTTGCCAAAGGGGGAGAAGATGTATAGATCATAGGCTTCGAGAGAGAGTGTGTTGCTTTTCTCTCTTGTTTTATTTGGTGGTTTTTCGAACTTTGTTTGCTTGTGTGTGAGATACTATGCCCTTATGTTTGTGAGACATCGATGATCAAGTGTTTGATCATAAGCTACACTTAATGGTTGCTTAATGCTTGCTTAAATATTATCATTCTATCTATCGTTTGTGATCATTCACTATTCTTGGTGATGAGTGCATGTATTTCAATCCTATCATTTTTGAGCGCTCCACCAAGATGTATGTGACATGGAAGAGTAACCTATGATTCTAACTCCATGTGTATTTGCAGTCCAAAGCAAATTTTAAATATGCACAAATTTAGGGGGAGCTCTTATTTGTCACATACTTCTCAAAGCGACGATATATTTCATGCTTATTATCATTAGTCGAAGCTTTGATCTATATGTTGTCATCAATTACCAAAAAGGGGGAGATTGAAAGTGCAACTATCCCTAGGTGGTTTTGGTAATTCATAACAACATATAGCTCATTGAGCTAATGCTATTCCAAGATGATTATTTCAGGAAAGCTCAATGATTGGCATGGCATGGATGTGAAAGTGGAACCCTCAAAATGCTAAGGACAAAGAATTGGCTCAAGCTCAAAAGTTCAAGACTCCTCATTTTATATTTTAGTGATCCAAGATCACATTGAGTCTTTAGGAAAAGCCAATACTATCAAGGAGGGATGAGGTGTTGCTTAATGAGCCTCTTGCTTTATGTGCTTAGTGATATGCTCCAAAATCCTCAACCACCTTTCCATATCCACAAATGACCTAAACCCTAAGCCAAACTCGGTCATACCGATTCTGTCAATCCGGCGCCACCGAGTTTCACTTGTCATTTGCCACTGCCAAACCCTAGCAATTTGGTCCTACCGATAAGGTTCTCGGTCTCACCGAGATGGGCTTGCAAACTCTCTGTTTCCCTTTCGTAACTTTTCGGTCTCACCGAAAGAGCGAATCGGTCCCACCGAGAATGCAAGGTAAACTCCATGTTTCCTTCTTGTAACGTTTCGGTCTCACCGAAAGAGCAAGTCGGTCCCACCGAGTTTGCCTGACCAACTCTCTGGTTAGCTAATTGCCGAACTCGGTCTCACCGAGTTTGTGCGATCGGTCTCACCGAGATTACTTTATGCCCAAACCCTAACCGAATCGGTCCTACCGAGTTGCATCTCAGTCCCACCAAAATTCCTAACTGTCACTAGGTTTACCATTTCGGTCAGACCGAGTTTTCTGATTCGGTCCCATCGAGATTGGTAGATTGTGTGTAACGGTTGGATTTTATGTGAAGGCTATATATACCCCTCCACCACCTCTTCATTCGAAGAGAGAGCCATCAGAACACATACATCATTCCTACTCATATGTTCTGAGAAAGAACCACCTACTCATGTGTTGAGACCAAGATATTCCATTCCTACCATATGAATCTTGATCTCTAGCCTTCCCCAAGTTGCTTTCCACTCAAATCCTCTTTCCACCAGATCCAAATCCTATGAGAGAGAGTTGAGTGTTGGGGAGACTATCATTTGAAGCACAAGAGCAAGGAGTTCATCATCAACACACCATTTGTTACTTCTTGGAGAGTGGTGTCTCCTAGATTGGCTAGGTGTCACTTGGGAGCCTCCGACAAGATTGTGGAGTTGAACCAAGGAGTTTGTAAGGGCAAGGAGATCGCCTACTTCGTGAAGATCTACCGCTAGTGATGCAAGTCCTTCGTGGGCGATGGCCATGGTGGAATAGACAAGGTTGCTTCTTCGTGGACCCTTCGTGGGTGGAGCCCTCCGTGGACTCGCGCAACCGTTACCCTCCGTGGGTTGAAGTCTCCATCAACGTGGATGTAGGATAGCACCACCTATCCGAACCACGGGAAAACATCCGTGTCTCCAATTGCGTTTGAATCCTCCAAACTCTTCCCTTTACATTCTTGCAAGTTGCATGCTTTACTTTCCGCTGCCAATAAACTCTTTGCATGCTTGCTTGAATTGTGTGATGATTGCTTGACTTGCTCTAAGATAGCTAAAATCTGCCAAGAACTAAAATTGGGAAAAAGGCTAAGTTTTTATTTGGTCAAGTAGTCTAATCACCCCCCTCTAGACATACTTTCGATCCTACATCTATCAATTATGATTACACTCCAATATCTGTATGCATTGCAGGGTTTATCGCACCCACCTGGATTTCTAGCCCCATGGATGTTCGCTCCATACGATTTGTCACGGCCTTTGAACTGTCCTGCTTGTGGGAGTAGGCGGGGCCCCTGCATGCCACGCGTAGTTGAACAATCAATCTTCTGTTTAGTACTTCAACATAGTGATTTCCTGGTAAGGATTCACTCGTGTCACATCAAGTAAATCTTATTGATTTACTGTCTAAATCTTATTGATTTAATGTCATGTTTTCTTTCTTTTCCTGCAATTTTACGATGCAGGTTTTGCCATGTGACATTCATCACAGAATAAACCGTTTGGTTTGCTCTACGATGGCTATTTTTGCAGGTTTCACTTATTATGTCGTGTCAGTAACGAAGGCACTGTCCATCACTTATACTACTGGAAAAAATTGGATCAGTCTGTTGTCTGAGTACAAGCTGAATCCCTATGATGAACTGCAGTTTGGTTTAACAAAAATGCCACAATTAGTCCTTCTCGCGTTTAAAAGAAATGAAGAAAAAACTGGATCACGGTCACGGATCCCAGTCAAGTTAGAAAGCTGATCATAGCAGACCAGACATGATCGCCGCTATCTCGCACAGATCGAGCACCGACAGTTTCTCTAGCACTGACAGCGGCAGCAGCTTAGTCTGATCCAGCTGAGGCTTGGGCACCGACCGCGTCAGCGGATCAGTCTGATCTACCGGAGGATCGGGCATCGACACCGGCACCTGCTCCGACACCGGCACCAGCCCTACACGGAGCACCATCTCCGGCAGCAGCAACGGCTTCGGCACCTGCACCAACACTTGCACTTGCATCTGCTCTGGCCCGTGCAGTTGCACCGGCAACAGACTGGGCTGCAGTTCGCACTTCATATACCAAAGTTCTTAAAAAACCGACATGTCCACCTTCTTGGTAAGCACTGGCCGCCCAAGTGCTTTGTTCTTTTTTCTTTCCATGTTGTTTCACATGGTTGACTGTGTTGATCTAACTGTTTGGGTATGTCTTCTTGTTTGCAAACAGAGAATTCCTAGAGCAATGAGGGAGTCGTTCAACAATCCGGGCGACCGCGGCCAAGTTTCTCTTACCATGCGCAGCCTTGGTGTGAATGAACCTGCTCAATATATCGTAAGTACAAAGGATGGTCGCATGATGATTGATGCTAAAGGATGGTCAAGGTTCAAATCTAAATCATATCTTGCGGTAGGGGATGATATCAAAATTGAACTTTCTCGGCAAGGAGAGCTGGTCCAAATCAACTTTGAAATTCTTCAGTAGCAGCACGCAACTTCCTAACTGATCTATCCTCCGAGAGATTTTGATGTAATAATCTGGCATGGTGAAACAAGTGTCCTCTGTGTATAAGTAGTACGGTAGTATTATTTATCACATGGTATATCGTTGATAGAATTGCAACTCTGATTGCTGGTTAGGAACTGTCGTTTGATTTCATTCCAACAGCTGTCGTGCTTTATTCAATTTTGTGTATTCGCCTTGCGACAGCATCTAAAACCAGCGCCGTACCGATCGCTTGCAATATGAAAAGTGCTGAGGTAGAACACATGGGCCCCCAAACATGCAGGGTCGGCCTGCGGCCCAAAGTCCAGAACCTGGTTTCGAGAAGCACTAGCTCAGTGCAGAAGTGGCGTCCTCCTCCTGCTGTGGGTTGGGCGAAGATGAATGTTGATGCTGCGTTATCTTGCAATGGTGAAAGGGGAGCCCTGGCAGTTGTGAGCTGGGATCATACAGGCTTCTTCCTTGGAGCATCGGCACTGGTGTGTGAAAGTTTTACTGATCCAGAGATCCTAGAGGCAATGGTATGTTGCGAGGGGCTATCTCTGGCTCTTGACTTAAACATGCAACAAGTTCAGATTAGCACCGATTGTTCAGCAACAGTCAAGCATATCGGAGAGGCATACTTGGGGCCCAACAAAGTTATTATGGACGAGATCAAGATGAAGAAGATTATGTTCCAAACCATGGAGATCATACATGAAAAACGCGAGTGTAATGTTGAAGCGCACGTGCTCGCAAAAGCTTCTACTTCTTTGTCCTGTGGACGCCATCTTTGGCTCACAGGAACCCCCAAAATTATTTGTATACCTATGACTGTTAATCTTCAATAAAGCAGCTTTTATCCCTCAAAAAACATCTGAGTATTATATTCTCAGCTGAACCCCCATAATGCCCGTGCGTTGCAGAGGGAGTATATTTCTCGACAAGGTGAGCCTGTGATATAAAAGATTTGTATATTTCTTTACAGAGGGAGTATCTCTCTGTCAAAAAATATATTTATGTGTAACTAGTTACTCCTGTCTTTCTACTTCCTTTCGTTGATATGTGGGGCAACCAGCAACAGCGTCCACGTGCCATATGCACAAATTAGAGTGCACAACTTCACGGTAGACACACCCCGGTCGTAGCGCCGCAGTAATGCCCAATGAGCCGTCAAATCACAACCCCCCCCTTTCCAGCTTTAGCAGTAAGCTGGACGGATGAAGCGGCAATGTTTCACTAGGCCTGAATCCCCTTCTCCCTCGTCTGCTTGTTCAGAGAAAAACCCCTCTCGGCGATTGCATAGGGTTTTCTCATGGAGAACCAGGTACGAATTCTTCATCCATCCCCGATAAACCAAAGTCCCTTGGTTGCAGGTAATCCTAGGATGGCAGCCGCCGCCGTTGATGCATTTTTCTTCCTACTGAATCTAGTGTGTTTCATTTGCAGTGCCCAAAGTGCGAGTACCCTACAGGTTTCTGCGCCCTCGACGAGACGCCACACTTGTTCCTTCTCATCCTAACACAGCATTTTGAAACGCGCACAATATGTTCCTAGAATCCTCTTTTCTATCCGGGAGGGTGGGTTTTTTTTTAAACATGTTGTGTTCTCATATTATTTTTCCTGCAGTGTATTATTTGCTCTGCCAGAACACATGTACTCAAGATGCTCGGCCTTGCCATAACTGAATACACTAGTTTAATGGTCACAGTGAAGACAAGCCATGGATATAAGTTTTGAGTTGGGTTCATGAACCAAGAAGATCGCTGCTTTTTTTATGGCCGAACTTGGATAAACTTTCTCAAGTGTTACAGACTAAAAGTTGGCACACGAATGTTGATGGAAATAGCAGAACCTGGTGTCATCTTCACTGCGATCTTCCACCCCGGCGTCGTTCCAATTGTTCATCCATGTTAGTTTTGTATCTGGTTCTTGCTTGTTGCCTCGATTACTTCTTAATCCACCTATTCTGTCTAACTAATCACAATTTAACTTTAGAAGTAGCAACGAATCTCTCACGAAGATGCTACTTCTAACTAATATTTTCTTATAATTGGTGGCATGTGTAGGTTTTTTAGAGTTAAGCAGTCTGCTCGTTTGTTACTCTGTAATAACTCGGCTGTTACTAATGGCACTAAAGTTGAATGGATCGACATCCACAAGTTCCTACACTTTATTGATCATCTTGAGGTCCTTGTGGGGCGTTTCAATGGTGGAAGGCCACGTGGGATATGTGTGCCACTGCTGCACTCGTTGAACAGGTCCAACTGTGTCGAGAAACTTATGGTACGAGCTGTTTTATGTTATATATGTTGTTCATAAACTATTGCTTATACACAGTTTTACAGCTGTGATCTTCTTGAAACAGGAACTGCCGAGTTCTATTGTTCCTATACAGATGCCTGACCATGGTCGGGTCAGACTTGCGCTTGGTCACAACATGATGTTTATGTCGACCTACTCAATCCCCCTTGGAGGTGAAAAGATACTTATTCATGGGTGGTCTCAAATAATGAAGGCCCGTCCATCTTGGAGAATAGGACAGAAGATTATGTTCATGCTTTTCCATGGCTCTAAAGCGAATATCCTGTTTATTGACCACGTTGCGAGATGAAGCCGCTTTCAGAAGGTTGTGGATGCGCGGGATGACGCCTAGGCCTTGTCCTAGGGCTTGGCGGCCTCACCCTTGGTTAACTGTAGGCAAAGTAGCACTGTTCGAGGCATGCTTTGTATGGTTGAACCTGTATAAGTACTCATACTGCTTCCAGCTTTGGTTGTTAAGTGCCCCTGCTGGTTTCAGTTAAGGTTGTTAAGTACTCCTACTGCTTTTACAGTCTGTCGTGTTTCTTCAGTCCTGTCTTCCTCCAGCCACCAAAACCAAACCAGCGCCGGCGGGGCCGCCTGCTTCCGCCTCCCATGGCTGGCTGCGCCTTAGCGCACACATCACCGCCCCACCGTCTCCTAATCCGTTAACGCCGACGTCCTCCGCGCGCTTTGGTGCGCTCGCCGCGGCGCCGCCCTCTCGCGTTGTCAACATGGTCAACAAACAACAGGAATCGACAGAAGTACGTGGAGAGGATGACAATAGGGGCCCACCACGTCAGCGTATGGAAAAATAAAATGCTTCCTCCTAGTGTTTTCCTGACATCTGGGACCCACGACATTGGGAGCGTATATAGTCAATAGACAAGAGAACAACACAAGATCGGCTGACACTTGGGACGTAGCTACTCAAGCAGTATTTTTTTGTTTGGTATTGTTGAGACGGAGCAGGGTTTGAACTGGGTTGTGGCCCGTCTAGCCCAGGCTTATATTTTATGTTCACGATGTGACCAGCCCAGCTATTTTTTCTTTGTGAAAATGAGCCCAGTTTATTTTTTCTGAAGAACACCCAATCCAGGCCTACTTATTTTTCTACGCCCTGATGGGCTGCAACTCTTTCAAGACGCCTGCAAATCTTGAAAGTAATATGAAATGGGTTGTAAATATAAAAACATATGACAAATTGGCAATTACTTTATAATTTCTGAATTTTATTACATTTTCATATTCCTATTTCACTGGGCATTAACCTAATTTTAATATATCTTCAAAGCACTTTAAATCTGGCTGGACATTTCGGTATTAAAATAGTTTGGAACCCACAGAAATATGCGAAATTGGCCCTGGCCAACCAAAAAAAATGACTGCAATAAATTGCATAAGAACTTCCCATGAGCTATATATAAATTATTAAAAAAAGAGGGAGTGGTCTGACTTGTGGGCCTGTTTAGTTGACGCGTATGTAAGATTTTTTTAGTTATTATATACGTCAACAAACGATTCTAGCAGACGTAACCGTTGGATGTCAATCCAACGGCCGTCGTGTTTCTTCAATCTCTGATCTTCTTGCTCCAACCGCCAAAGCAGCGCCGGCGGGACCGCCTACTCCCGCCTCCCTTGGCCGGCTTTGCTGCCGTGCAGGCCTCAGCGCCCCCTACTTCTCGCACCGCTGGCTAGGGCATCCCTCTACTCACCCACACCCCCTGTTATTCTGCGGCGACGACAGCCTCACACCGCAGCCGAACCTGTGAATGCTCGTACTCCTCTCCGCATGGGCATCCACTGGCGTGTCTTCCCCGGCTCCGCGTCGTCCCCTTCCTATGCCTCGCCATCGTCCACCGCCGTGGTGCTCTCGGCGCAGCGCGGTCAATGTGGTCAACGACCGACTTCCATCGGAAGAGTATTGTACGTGGAGAGGCTGACAGCTGGGTCCATGGCAGCCGCAAGGAAGTGCCTCCTTATTACGCGGAAAATAATTATTCCTCCACCTGATAGCGGGGATCCACCAGACGGGCCACCGGTATTTTACAAAAAAAATCGTTTCCCCCTGACTGCTGGGACCCACCGGACGGGCCACCGTATTTCGCGAAAAAAAACGTTCCCCCCGCTGTCAGCTCAGACCCATCGGAAGTGCCTCCTTATTACGCACAAATAAAATGAATACTCCCCCGGCTAGCTAGGACCCACCTTGGTGGGAGGCTGACTTGTGGGCCTACTAAGTTGACGGGGATGAAGGGCTTTGTCAACTTAGTCAATATGAACGATTCTAGCTCCAGTGACCGTACGATGTCCATCGAACGGCCGTAGTGCTTCTTCAACCTCTGGTCTTCTTGTTCCAGCCGCCCAAAGCAGCGCCGGTCGTGCTGCATGCTCCTGCCTCCCGTGGCCGACTGTGCTGCCGCGGAGGCCTCACCGCCCCCTACTATTCCCACCGCTGGCCAGGCCCTGCTGCGACGGCAGCCTCACACCACAGCCGAACCAGTGAACCCTCGTACTCCTCTCCGTGCGGGCTTCCACTGCCGCATCTTCCCCAGCTCCGCGCCATCCCCTTCCTAGGCCTCGCCGTCGTCCACCGCCGTGGTGCTCTCTGCGCGGCATGGTCAATGTGGTCAACGACCGACTTCCATCAGAAGAGTACTGTGCGTGGAGACGCTGACAGCTGGGTCCATGGCCGCAACAAGGAAGTGGCTCCTTATTACGCGCAAAATAATTATTCCTCCACCTGACAGCGGGGACCCACCGGACGGGCCACCAGTATTTTGCGAAAAAAATCATTTCCCCCTGACTGTTGGGACCCACTGGACAGGCCACCATATTTCACGAAAAAAACGTTCCCCCCGCTGTCCGCTCGGACCCACCGGAAGTGCCTCCTTATTACGCAGAAAAAAATGAATACTCCCCCAGCTAGCTGGGTCCCACCTTGGTGGGAGGCTGACTTGTGGGCCTACTAAGTTGATGGGGACGAAGTGCTTTGTCAACTTAGTCAATATGAACGATTCTAGCTCCAGTGACCGTACAATGTCCATCCAATGGCCGTAGTGCTTCTTCAACCTCTGGTCTTCTTGCTCCAGCCGCCCAAAGCAGCACCGGTCGTGCCGCATGCTCCTGCCTCCTGTGGCCGGTTGTGCTGCCGCGGAGGCCTCACCACCCCCTACTATTCCCGCCGCTGGCCAGGCCCTACGGCGACGGCAGCCTCACACCACAGCCGAACTAGTGAACCCTCGTACTCCTCTCCATGCGGGCTTCCACTGCCGCGTCTTCCCCGGCTCCGCGTCATCCCCTTCCTAGGCCTCACCGTCGTCCACCGCCGTGGTGCTCTCGGCGCGGCGTGGTCAATGTAGTCAATGACCGACTCCCATTGGAAGAGTACTGTGCGTGGAGACGCTGACAGCTGGGTCCACGGCCGCAGCTTGGAATTGCCTCCTTATTACGAGCAAAATAATTATTCCTCCACCTGACAGCGGGGACCCACCAAACGGGCCACCAGTATTTTGCGAAAAAAAATCATTTCCCCCTGACTGCTGGGACCCACCGGACGGGCCACCGTATTTCACGAAAAAAACGTTCCCCCCGCTGTCAGCTCGGACCCACCAGAAGTCCCTCCTTATTACGCACAAAAAAAGGAATACTCCCCCGGCTAGCTGGGACCCACCTTGGTGGGAGGCTGACTAGTGGGCCTACTAAGTTGACGGGGATGAAGGGCTTTGTCAACTTAGTCGATATGAACGATTCTAGCTCCAGTGACCGTACGATGTCCATCCAACGGCCATAGTGCTTCTTCAACCTCTGGTCTTCTTGCTCCAGCCGCCCAAAGCAGCGCCGGTCGTGCCGCATAATCCTGCCTCCCGTAGCCGGTTGTGCTGCCACGGAGGCCTCACCGCCCCCTACTATTCCCACCGCTGGCCAGGCCCTGCGGTGACGGCAGCATCACAACGCAGCCGAACCAGTGAACGCTCGTACTCCTCTCCGCGCGGGCTTCCACTGTCGCGTCTTCCCCGGCTCCGCGTCATCCCCTTCCTAGGCCTCGCCGTCGTCCACCGCCATGGTGCTCTCGGCGCGGCGTGGTCAATGTGGTCAACGACCAACTTCCATTGGAAGAGTACTGTGCGTGGAGACGCTGATAGCTGGGTCCACGGCCGCAACAAGGAAGTACCTCCTTATTACGCGCAAAATAATTATTCCTCCACCTGACAGCAGGGACCCACCGGACGGGCCACCGTATTTTGTAAAAAAGACGTTTGCCCCTGAATGCTGGGACCCACCAGCTACATCTTCGCACCAAGGAAGTGCCTGACAGTCGGGACCCACCTGGTCGAAGCGTACGTAGCGTTGTCATTCTGGTCGCGAACGTGTACGTACATATATACTGGTCGATGTAGGGGCGTGCATGTGTTGTAGTAGAGGCGCACACATAGCATGTACACGTACGTACAGCGGCCAGGGTGCAAGAAAGAAAATACGGCCACGTATGTGTACATACGGGCGGGGTCTCGAACACCTACTCGCGCATACGTACGGCCAGGGCTCATGTACATGGCTGGGTTGGAACGGAGAAACAATGTCGTCGTCGTGTTCATGGGGAGGCAACGGAATGCGTCATGTTCATGGGGAGGCAACGGAATGCGTCGTGTTCATGGGGAGGCAACGGAATGCGTCGTGTTCATCGGGAGGGCTTGGACGGAACAGGCGATGGAAACAAGGCCTGGCGTATCATAGAACGGAGGAAACGACCTTGTGTTCGACCAGCCATGTTCGAAACGGGATCCTGTTGATCGGGAGGGGTCTGGCGTACCGCAAAATGGAGGAAACGGACCTCCTACGGTCGAAACGGGGGTCCTGTTCATCGGGAGGGGTGTGGCGTACCGCAAAACGGACGAAACGGACCTCCTACGGTCGAAACGGGGGTCCTGTTCATCGGGAGGGGTGTGGCGTACCGCAAAACGGGACTCCATGGGATACTGTTCATCTCCACCGTCGACCCCCACCAGCCTCCACGAGCTACTGTTCATCCACCGTCGACCTATTCCAGCCTACACCTGCGACTGTTCATCCACGGGCTCCTGTTCATCCAGCCTCCACCTGCGACTGTTCATCCACGGGGCTCCTGTTCATCCAGCCTCCACCGTGCGCTACTCCACCGGCTACTATTCAACCAGCCCTCTCCACGGGCTCCTATTCAACCACCCCTCCACGGGCTACTGTTCATCCTGCCCTCCACCATCTACTGTTCATCCTGCCCTCCACGGGGTGGTCCTATTCATCCAGCCCTCCACGGGGTCCTGTTCATCCAGCCCCAACCGGCTCGATCGATCGGTGTCCTGTTCATCCAGAGGCAACACCACGGGGTCCTGTTCATCCACCCCCACCGGGAACTGTTCATCCACCCCCCCCCCCTGCAACGCTCACTGTTGATCCAGAGGCAGCATCGATCGGCTTCAGTTAGCAGCAGTAGCGAAGGAACTGCTCGATCGGGTTCAGTTAACAGCCATCGATCGATCACTCGAGTTCAATAATGCGTAGCCTGCAGTGCAATCGCTCGGGTTCGGTTAGAGCCCAATGCCTCGCTTGGGTTCAGTTAGAGCCAACGCCTCGCACACACACACGTACGTGTACGAGAGAAACGCGCATCGCTCGGCCCCCGACCTCCCACCGTAACCGAGAACTCCCCGAAATTTTCCTCGCCCTCGCTTATTCCATGGTTTTTTCCGTCATGGACGGCCCAAAGAATGTCATGCAGCTGCGTCTCCGGCCCGCCCAGGACGAAAAGCCCATTTTCTGTCATGATTTTTTTGTCATAGAAGTAGGATCCCACCACATCTATGATGATACCGGGTTTTGTCACAATTATCGTCATAGAAGTGTCATATGTATGACAGAAAAAAATTCGTTCGGCCCAAAATGTCACGGATGTGTCTTTTTTTGTAGTGACCCTTGCCGTTTTGTTCCCCTCTTTTCCGTTCGCCCTTTTTCCGTTTGCCTTCTCTCGCTTTCCTCTTGTGTGTTCGTGTGTTAGATCATTTGTTTTGTTGTCATGGCCAGTCCTTCTATCATTGTTAGTACTCCCGATAATGAAGTTCTTAATTTTAAACAAAGGGAGGGAGAAAATCTAAAAGATGCATGGTATAGAATTTGCAATGCTCAGAATAGATCCACTAGGAAGCAATCTACTTCCGTTCTTCTTCGCAATTTTTATGTAGGCATCACTCCTTGGAACAGATATATTCTTGATACCATTACCGGAGGGAATTTCTTGGGTAGCCATACTTTTGATTCTTATAATGCTATGATAGATTTATTTGGCCCACCACCTCTTTTGGTTAACGGAACTATTTTGACTTTGGAACATGTGATGCAAGGGCTTGAAATTATTGAAAATAAAGTTGCCACTGTAGAGTTGATCGAGAATTTGGATAAAAATATCCACAACCAAATTACCTAATATGGATCTAAGGTAGGAGTTACTCTGAAAAATTTGAGAGAGAAAGAACCCTTAGTTAATGAAAAGATAGATCAAGATTCCACTAGAATTGATAAACTTGAGGATATTATTACCAACTTAGGGTCTACCTGATGTAGGGTAGAACCCTAGTGGCCCGATCTTTCACGAAAGGAGCGGATCCCATGAAGAACGCAAAGAACACAAGGAGGGAAACGAGGGGAAAATCACGAGGGGAACACAAGAGAACACTCAAACCAACAAGTATGGTGACACATGTGCTAGATCCTCGAAACACAAAGAGAGATACAAGATCCAAAGTCAACAACGGACGATACAAGAGGTAATCGGTTCTTCTCTGTGAGGAGGTCTTGAATCCACAAGGGGATCTTCTCCTCAAGGAGGTCTTGAATCCAAGGTGGATCTTCTCTGAAGAGGGGCCGCAGTCTCTCTCAAGGAGTAGATCCGATATGGATGAGTGTAGCTCTATCTTTCAAATGAGCTATCACAACGCTAACCTTAGAAAGGAGGTGGAGGTGGTCTATTTATAGTCTTAGCCACGAAGGGGTAAGTGGGAGAGGGGTACAAGGCCAAAGGCCCACGGCTGCACACAGGCAGGTACCGGACGACCGGTGGGGGTCGGGCGTCCGGTGGCTCAGGACGGACCGGACGTCCGGCGCGCGTCGGACGTCTGCTGATTCTTCTCGGGACAGGTGGCACCGGATTTCCGGTAAGCGTCGGACGTCCAGTGTCGTCGGTCGTCCGGCAGCTGTAGAGGGTCGAACGTCCAGTAGCTTCCAGTTGTCCGGTCGCTGAAGACTCTGCAGCTCCTTCTTCTTCCGTCTTCTCTTCCAGGCTTCCCTCGCGGATGGTGTAGGTGTTCCTTGGCGCTTGCACTCCTCCTCATCATCCGTGAAGTGCCGACAATACCTGTGCATGCACACGAGAGGGGTGTCAAGTAGTATACCATCCTCAAAGGGGTCAAGTGCACACGTGTAAAGGGGAAGATTCACCTTTAGGTATGAGAAGTAGATGTCGCACGTGTCACTTGCCAAATGGACTCTTGACATGGTGATGCCCGTAGGATGCTCCACATCATCTCCCCTCCCTTGGGAAAGATCTGACCTCGGATCGAAATCCAAATCACCATGGGAAAGAGATGGCGTCGCCGTGTAGGAGTGGTCGATCACCAAGTTCTCGTCATCTTGAAGCTCGAAATGGGCACTCTCCAATGTCGCACCATCTCGTGATTCCTTCAAAAGGAGCAAGGAGAACAAACACTTGGAAAAACAAATGCGGTTAGCGTTAGCGCAAAACCAAGCATTCAAGAGGTGATTCACCCAACAAGTGGTGGCATCAAGCATAGCATATGGTGTGACAAAGGTTTGTGACATGGCATGTAAGCACATAACTTGAGCATAATCAAGGATATGATGGGGACAAGCATGTAAATGCGAGGTATTGATGCAAATATGTTGGACAAGTGAAGAAGCATCAACCTCAAGTTCATAGCAAGCATACACAAATTGCTCAATGAAAGGTCTATGGTAGGCATAGGAATCATTCACAACACCAAATAAAATGAAGTGTCTAAACACATGTGTCAAGTGCAAGACGATCCAATCATAATGTGCATTGGGTGTAGTGAATATCGTGTGGCACTCAACACAATATAAAGAGCAATTGTTCATCATGTGTGAGTCAATCAAGTCAAGCATAGTAATCAAGTCGCGCAAGCTAGTAGTGCGAAGATGCAACATACTAATGGAAAGCATGGCAATCATGTCATGTGAGCAAATAATAGTCATAGGCAATGTACATGACATATTGCAAGCACGAACACAAAGCAAGATCATAGTATCATCATAGGAATGGGGAACAAAGCAAACATGGCAATAACAAGCAATGTATCCACCAAGCTTGCAAATACACATACAAGTATGATAATCAATCATCATGTGTAATGCAAAGCATGGGTCACGAATGCGTGGCAAAGGCATAGGATGAGCATATCATGCAAAGTGAACATGGCAAGATGGGCAAATGATATATAATGGACAATAACCCATAGCCAAGTCAGGGCCAAGTAGAAGAAATGCGTGAAGTCTTTGCGCGAAGAGAGCGGTGGGAAAGACACTCCATGGGATCCCAAATCATCATTGCTCTCTAGAGCTCGTTTTGTCAACTCGTGGGATTGCGAGGTTGACAAGAATTCATGGGTACCTACACAAAAGAGACACAAACGGAAGAAATTGTGTGTGTGGTAAATGTACACATCATCCATCATGATGTGTATGTGCACATGAGAGTTAGCACAAGATAAGCATCGCTCAAAGAAATTTGATGCATGGTATAAGAACATGTCACCCATCATGAAAGAATTTTTATTGTGTATGACACGATGGGGATGTAAATTTAGCATACAAGTATATGGCACATCAATAGCATGTTTACTCATGGGGAGCATATTGTGCACACAAGTATTGGGATCATGCAATGAATGGGATGAATCAAAATCTCCTAAAATGTATGAGGAAACTATGGGGGTCTCCTCATGAGCAATAATGGAAACAATATATGGAGAAAATGGACAACATCCAAAACAATGCATATCCGAAGCTAGGTGTTCATGGCATGGCATATGAGATAAATGATGCAAAGGGAGCATATCAATATCATCACAAGAAAAACAAATACCAATAACCATGGGCTTGTCATCTATGCCATAAGTGCAAATTGGGTTAATCTTAATGGCATATGCATAGTCACTATGAAGAGATTGCAAATATTACATGTGGTCAATCTCATGCATAGCATATGACAAGTCAAGCGGATTGGCAAACATGATGTGACCGAGAGAATTAGCACAAGAAATCCTATGTAACATGGCATCACAACTAATAGACTCCACATGGCAATCATCATACTCATCGCATGGGGAAGTCACACTAGCATGAAGCATGGAAATAGGTTGATCAACATCATGCAAGCAATCAATGTCATGATAGTCCACTAGTGGGACAAGAGCATCACTTTCACCTATGTTACCTTTGTCATTCCACTCACGTGGTGTAGGTGAGGTGGGTAAGACCGAATGGTGGTCAAGATGATCATTGTGATGGAACCATGTGGGGGTGCATCATATTCCACCATGGCCATCGTCTTGTCCAAAGGTAGGACGAAGTCGTCGAGAATCAGTGCGTCATCATATAAGGGACCTAGCACCAAATGAGAAGACACAATAGAGGTAGAGGTCAAGTCGTTAGTGTTGAAAGTGGCCTCACATGACCTATCAACTATCTCACTCTCTCTATGTGGTGGTTCACTCACTCCCTCAAGGTAGGTGCACTCAATGTCACATATGGTGAAGTCACTCATCTCACTCAAGTGGTGGGGGTTGTGGCTCTCCTCACATGGGAATTGTGGCAACACATCACATATGGGGCTAGTGGTGAAGTCACTCTCACTCTCAATATGGTGGCTAAAGTCACTCAAGTCATCACATGCCGCCGTGGTCGAAGGGAAAATCCCATGCTCAACCGTCTCGTTGTCGTCGCCGTGGATGAAGGCCGAAGATGGCACATCATCACTCTCGCCTCCTAAGATGGAAGCATCATCCTTGCTCGTCACCATGTCACTCGCCTCCAAAGATTGGTCCTTGAGGGTCTCCGTAGTCGTACTCATCGTCGCACCGTCTTGAAAAAGAGTCATGGAGGAATCGGCATCATCAATGCCACAAAGAGGAATGTCGGTGAAGTCGACCTTGGGAGCATCGTCTTGGAGCTCGTCGGGCTTGGACATCTTGGTGGTACTATCCTCATGCTCGTTCTCATGGAGCTTGGTTGTCGCGAAGTGAGCTTGGGGTCGAGAAGCCTTGGCCTTCATGAATTCTTGTTCCGCCTTGAGAGCACCAATGTAGTTGTCGTCAAGGGACTTGTAGTTCTCAAGGAAGATCATCTTGGAGATGTCATTGTGCAATCCCATCATGAAGTGGAACTTCATCGAAATGGGGTCGTCCACACCGGCTCGTCGCAAGGCAATCTTCATCTCCTTGAAGTACTCGTCGACGGACTTGGATCCTTGGATGGTGTTCTCCAATTGGCGTTGAAGTTGTTCCGTGTAGGTTGGAGGCACAAACTCTCGCCGCAAAGCTCTCTTCGTCTTGGGCCAACTCATGCCGTAGCTCTCCGAAGGTGTGTGAATCCACCATGTGGACGCGTAGTCGTGGAAGTTCCTTGTGGCGCACTTCACTTGATCTTCGCGAGGGACTTGATGTAGCTTGAGGTAGTCGTCCATCAAACGCTCCCACTCGAGATACTCCTCGGGTTCTTGAGTCCCATAGAAAGGAATCGTGTGGTCGATGTCGAGGTCGTAGTAGCTCGTGGAAGTCGCGGACTTGAGCTTGGGGAGCTTCTCTTGAGCGTAGTCTTGATGTGCTTGTTGGCGAAGATGCCATATATCCGAAGGCGAAGATGCCTTGAAGTCGCTTGGTGAAGATGCCAAAGTGGTTGGTGTAGCCGTAGCTCCGTCTTGGTGGTGCTTGTCTCGCGGTCTTCTCTTGTGGTCATGAAGTTTGGACTTGGCGTGAAGTAGGGCTTGTTGCGACTTGTAGGTAGGCACACCTCGAGCATCTTCATGATGATGTTGTCGTTGTCGTGCTTGAGCCCGATGTAGATGTCGTTCGTCGTCGTCGTGCACATGTTGCTTGGAGGTGACTTGCCCTTCATGACGATGTGGATCACGAACATGATGATGGTCGCCATGGAGATGTGGATGACTTGCGCTTGCATCGCTTGGGCGCTCCGAAGACTTGTGGCCTGAACGTCGCCGCCTTGAAGATGACGAAGGGGAAGAATACTTGATCAAGGCTCTAATCTCCTCCATCCTTGCATCTTGCTCCTCTTCATGTGCGGAAAGCTTCTTGTCGATGTAGTCCCTTTTCCTTGCTTCAGAGTGACGAATGTCGATGGAGATGTTCTCGATGCGCTCTCGCAATCTTGATTGTGCGCCTTGCATGTTTCATTGTAGATCGAAGATTGACGCTTTGGTGATGTAGTTGTTCACGCCGTCATTGTTGTCGAAGATCGGAGATGAAATGCCTTGCCTATCCATCACAAGATTCGAGCCAATATGAGTGGAGAAAGAGAAGAACCAATACCAAATGTACCTTGACCGAAGTTGAAAGTGGATCAATGATCACTCCAATGTGGACAAGGAAATAGCACAATTGGTACCAATTCTTGTCGGTTTCTCACACCTACACAAGTAAGGCTTATGGTGGAGCTTGGTGAGGATAGTGGCACAAAAATTTGATATAAAATGTTAGCAAGAGTCAATAATGTTGAAAGAGATTCACAAATTCGCAAGTGAAACAAGTAGACCAATAGCAATATGTGGCACACGGAAACACACACACGGATAGATAAATGGGGTCGTGCAACCAAGGATGAGCACAAAATGTGGAATCCACGGAAAACGCTCGTGATGCACAACTCAAGAGAGACGCTAGCACGATTGCTCTATAGGCGGATACGACACTTGTGCACAACCTATAAGATGCAAAATGGATAAACTTTCTATCCCAAGTATGCTATGTATGTATGGTTCCCGGTGTTTGATCCAAGATGATCGGATATGAAAATCTTATACAATGTGTTGGATGCTATGGCTATTGCTTACAAGCTTCTTTTCTCTTTCTCTTTTGCTTAAAAGCTTATTCTCTTTTTTTTTATATATCCACTTTGCGAAATGCACAAACCAAGATAGTAATTGTGTATATGCGGGAACAAACTTGAGGCACACGAGGTGATATGATACCAATATGATATGGTATGTATGCAATGTATGGTGTAGATCACTAATGTGCACAAGTAACATTGCCGGCAATACTCAAATGGCTAGTCTCGATAGGCAAATAACGCAAAATGGGCTAGGGGTTAACAATGCAATTGCAAGGGGAATGTATAATGGAGGGGTACCACGATACCAAGATGATATGGAGGTTACCATACGTGTCAATGATGAGTGGCGGTGATCTTGATGGAGATACCAAGATGATGGAGGCTCGTCCCTAAGTAGCCGAAACACCTTAGGAAACGAAAAAACCGCAAACTCAAAATCTCAAACGTCAAATGTCAAAATGGTGGTAGCGGGATGCGGTGGTGTTGCACTAGGCAATGCAGAAGTGGAGGTTATGGTGGTGGACTATACACGATGTCGGAGTTGAAAGCACGGTCCCTAAGTAACTGAAACACCTTAGGAGACACAACTCACAACACAAAAAAAATTGGGTTAAGTTGAGGTGGCGGGAGTGTATGGTGGGCAAGGTTATGCGGAAGTTATGGTGGTGGTGGTGGTGGTTGATGAAGAAGCAACCGTCTCTAAGTAGCCTAGACACCTTAGGAGGCTCAAATCACTCCTCAAGAAACCACTAATGTGATGGGGAACAAAATTGGTTAGGTTGCGGAAGTCGGTGGTGGTGTAGCGGATGATGTGGTGGAAGCCCTAGGCAAAGATGCCAAAATTGTCAAAATTTGATGGAGTCAAATGGTTATGGTGGTATTTTTTTGGGAAGGAGGATGTCAAGAGCTTTTCAACGAGCTAAAGAACGTCAAAATCGGACTCCGGATGAATTAGTTATGGCCGAAACAAAATTTGAGCGAAGTTGATATCTACAGGTAGCGGACGTCCGGAAATGGACGGATGTCCGGTCGCCGGACGTCCGGTTGGGTCGGAAATCCGCTAATTTCAGCTCGGGTTAGGGGTTCCGGTCGTCCGATAAGGTCGGACGTCCGGTGGCTTCCAGTTGTCCGGTCGCTGAAGACTCTGCAGCTCCTTCTTCTTCCGTCTTCTCTTCCAGGCTTCCCTCACGGATGGTGTAGGTGTTCCTTGGCGCTTGCACTCCTCCTCGTCATCCATGAAGTGCCGACAATACCTGTGTATGCACACGAGAGGGGTGTCAAGTAGTATACCATCCTCAAAGGGGTCAAGTGAACACGTGTAAAGGGGAAGATTCACCTTTAGGTATAAGAAGTAGATGTCGCACGTGTCACTTGCCAAATGGACTCTTGAAATGGTAATGCCCGTAGGATGCTCCGCATCACTACCTTTTCTGCTGTGAGAAACACTTCAAACCCTCCTCCTACCAAAGTTGCTAAGTTTATGTATGTTCCTAAGAATAAGGGTGAATCTTCTAGTAAGGAAAATGCAGATCTCAAATCAATAAGTGTTCACCCAATTTTTTCGCTATCATTAAGGAACCTTTTGCTACAAATGATTTTATTGATTTCTTGCCTAGGAGTTTGATCATCAATAAAAAGAAGGAAACTCCTAAGGGTTATAAGTGTTCACTTGAAGAATTGGATAACAAAGATGGCAATACCTAGATCTATTCTTGTTTTTGTGCCTAGCTAGGGACGTTAAACGATAGCGCTTGTTGGGAGGCAACCCAATTTTATTTTTGTTCCTTGCTTTTTGTTCCTGTTTAGCAATAAATAAATCATATATCCTCTGTTATGATTGTGTTTTTTATGTTTTAATTAGTGTTTGTGCCAAGTAAAGCCTTTAGGATCTTCTTGCGTGATTGTTATTTGATCTTGCTGAATGTATGCACTCATGAGAATAATTTTCATTTTTTACCAGAGAGCGATGAAATACCAATTCCAACTGCAGTAGATCAATATATAAATTATTTAGGACTTCCTAATTTCTCAGGATTTTTGGAGTTACATAAGTATTCGAAACCTACAGATTGCTATAGACTGGTCTATTTGTGACAGATTCTATTTTTCGTGTGTTGTTTGTTTATTTTGATGAATCTATGGCTAGTATCGGGGGGTATGAATCATAGAGAAGTTGGAATACAGTAGGTTTAACACCAATATAAATAAAGAATGAGTTCATTACAGTACCTTCAAGTGGTGGTTTGTTTTCTTATACTAACGAAGCTCATGAGATTTTCTGTTGAGTTTTGTGTTGTGAAGTTTTGAAGTTTTTGGGTAAAGATTTGATGGATTTTGGAATAAGGAGAGGCAAGAGCCTAAGCTTGGGGATGCCCCGGAAGGCATCCCCTCTTTCGTCTTCGCCTATCGGTAAATTTACTTGAGGCTATATTTTTATTCACCACATGATATGTGTTTTGCTTGGAGTGTCTTGTATGACTTGAGTCTTTGCTTTTTAGTTTACCACAATCATCCTTGCTGTATACACCCTTTTGGAGAGACACACATGAATCAGAATTTATTATAATACTCTACGTGCTTCACCTATATCTTTTGAGCTAGATAATTTTGCTCTAGTGCTTCACTTATATCTTTTTAGAGCACGGTGGTGGTTTTATTTTATAGAAATTATTGATCTCTCATGCTTCACTTATATTATTTTAAGAGTCTTTTAGAACAGCATGGTAATTTTCTTTGGTTAAGAAATTAGTCCTAATATGATAGGCATCCAAGATTCTTTCCTATAAAGTGCATTCAATACTATGAGAAGTTTGATACTTCATGATTGTTTTGAGATATGAGGTGTTGGGGAACGTGGTAATTTCAAAAAATTCCTACGCACACACAAGATCATGGTGATGCATAGCAACGAGAGGGGAGAGTGTCATCTACGTACCCTCGTAAACCATAAGCGGAAGCGTTATGACAACGCGGTTGATGTAGTCGTACGTCTTCATGATAGACCAATCCTCAGTACCGAACGTACGTCACCTCCACGTTCAGCACACATTCAGCTCGGTGACGTCCCGCGAACTCACGATCCAGTAGAGCTTCCGGGAAGAGCTTCGCCAACACGACGGCGTGGTGACAGTGTTGATGAAGCTACCGACGCAGGGCTTCACCTAAGCACCACTACGATATGACCGAGGTGGATTATGGTGGAGGGGGGCACCGCACACGGCTAAGAGATCAATGATTTTTTGTTGTGTCTCCAAGGGGTGCCCCCTCCCCGTATATAAAGGAGTGGAGGAGTGTAACATCCCAAATTTTAAATTTGGAATGTTATACATAGGTCATTCATGCATATCATATTTTATTGCATTTTTGTTCCGCAATCCTCGAAAATCCTAAGCAACTCAAGGACCCACGGAGAGAGTTAGGGATTTCCCGGTTTCCTTATTTGATTTTTATCAAATAATGAAACGAGGATTTTGGTTTTAATTAATTTTCTCTCCGAAAATATTTCATGATTAAAAAAATATACAAGAGGAGATAATATGACTTCTCGAAAATAATTGAAATATTGGAGGAAAATATTAAAATCATTTATTTGATTTTATTTGGATTTTATTTGCAATTAGAAAAATTGCATGTTTCTCAAAATTCCATTTTAGGGCCAAGAAAATGTTCATCTTGTTCTAAATATTTTATTTAGACGGTGAAAATTTGTTTTGGCATTTTTAGAATTTTATTTTATTTCCTAGGATTTTTCTGAGTTTCGGCGGAATTGTTTTTTTTCAAAAAAGAGCGCGCCTAGGCCGACTGGGCCGAAGCCCAGCCGCCGGCCCACCTCGCCCCGCGCCGCTGCCGATGACAGGAGTCCGGCTCGGACTCCTCGTCCCCGTCGTGCCCTCTCCCCTAAGGCACCACCCCCTTCCTTTAAAGTCGCGGCCACCCCGCCGCCCTGGAGCCCCACCCCGCCGCGAGCCGCCCCGCCGCCAAAGCCGCCACGCCGCCCGACGCCGTTGCTGAGCCGCCGCGCCGCCGCCGCCTTGCCGCGGCGCCCTCGCCGCGAGCCGCCGCCGCCCCGTGCCACGCCGCCCCTCGCCGGAGCCCCGCCATGCCGGACCTCGCCGGAGGTTAGCGCCATTCGATTTTTTTTAGAAAACCGGTTCGGTTTTCGTTAGAAAACCCTAGTCGTTTTTTTTGGTTCGCCAGTTTTTCTTTTTAGCGGACGTTCGTCTAGACGTTTGTTTTAACGAACGGTTTTCGCCCGTTAGTTACATATAACGAACACTCGTTCGCTAGCCTGTTCGTCAGTTTTCTTTTATCGGATTAATCCGCGATTATTTCTGATCGCGATTTCTGATCCGATTTTCATTTTAGTTTTTCTTTTCGCTTGTTAGTCGGAATCAGGCGATTCAAGTGCCTAGATCTTCGTCTCGAGACCCTCTTTTCGCTTAACCAACTTGCACAAGTTTTTGCTACTGTAAAATTTGACCTAGGTCCAGATTAGTAAACAGATCTTGTTTCTTTCACCGTTTGAGTTTCGTTGCTCCGTTCGATTTGATACTTTTTGCAAACCGGAGTTCTTTAGTTGAACTTTCCGGTTAGATCTTCTTATTTGAGTTTTACATGTGTTTCTTTGTTAGTTGCTTGTGTATGCTATTGTTTGTTTGCGATAGAATTCCTGGAGTGCGAAGCGTGTTATTTGGAGTCTCTAGGTTACGCGGATCGTCGGCAAGGCAAGTAACACTTTGATCATACCCCTTTATCACCCAGTTTTTATTCATTAGTTCCAATCCTCAAACATTGCATGATTAGGATGACATTAACTTGTGGGTTGGGAAGTAGTTGATGAGGTAGAACCTATTACCCCGTTACATTCAACCCCTGGGAGTTACTTCTACGCTTTGTTTATATTGCTATGATATGCTCATAGACGTGGTTTGGGTGAGTGAAATCCATGACAGATGTGAGATTGTTAATTAATGGTTCAACTTAAGGTGGCAACTTAAATTTATATCTGGGTGGATTGAGGCACCTGGAGTACCCAGTGTTGCCTGTATTTTTGGAAATCCCGAAGTACCCGTGTGATCTTCCTATGGACCGCCACCCAGACTCAAAGGGAGTTGAGATTATTCATGCTAGAAACTTCCGTGTGCAGCCACAAGCTATTATGGGCTCTAGCATAGTTGAGTAAGTTATGTGAAGCTCTTGAAGAGGTAGATTAACAGGTAGTGGGTTTGTAGGTTTGGTATGGTCTACCCGGAGTAGAGAGTTAATGTTTCTGAAAGCCCGTGTCTCAGTCATCCCTTTCTCAAACATCATGCAGTGCGAGAAAACTAACGGAGGCGATCGAGCCTTGTGGGGAAAAGTGCACAAACCTCTGCAGAGTGTATAAACTAATCATAGTTAGCCGTGTCCCTGGTTATGGACAATCTTGAGTATCTAGTACTTGAAGTATCTTAAGTATCTCATCACTCTTAATTAATATTGATGGGTTGTTAATCACTTTAATTGGGATTGAGTTGGAGGAACCTTCTCAATGATGTTTCAACTACCATGATAGTAAATTTAAAATCTATTCCTTTGTTGTAGGGAAAAATTGGCTTTTCACAAAACTGTAACCATAGAGCTTTCCACTAGCCAAATATGCATGTAGTGATAGCATTATTCTGTTCTTGCTGTACTGTGTTACTTTGCCAGCATATTCCATGTGCTGACCCATTTTCGGGCTGCAACGTATTATGTTGCAGACTTTTCAGACGAGGAGTAAGCTTCGTTAGGTCGTTGCCGTGTAGCTCAGCTATACCGTTGGAGTTGATGGACTCACTTTATCTTCCAAGCCTTCCGCTATTATTTATTGTAATAAGTTCTCTTTTGAGACATCCGATGTAATAAGTGTGTGATTGCTACTCTGTTATAAATCCTTCGAGTACTGTGTGTGTCAGCATTACCGATCCAGGGATGACACTGAAGCATAGAGACTTGACCGTTTGAGGTCGGGTCGCTACAAGGAGGGGGAGGGGCCGGCCTCCTATGGCGCGCCCCATGAGGAGTCCTACTCTCACCGGGAGTAGGACTCCCCCTTCCAAGTAGGAGTAGGAGAGGAGAAGGAAGGGAGAGAAGGAGAGAAGGAAAAGGGGCACCGCCCCCCTCCTTGTCCAATTCGGACTAGAGGAGGAGGGGCGCGCGACTGCCCTGGCCGCCCATCCTATTCTCCCACTAGGGCCCATTAGGCCCAATATACTCCCCGGGGGGTTCCGGTAACCCCTCGGTACTCCGGTATATGTCTGAAACCTCACGAAACACATCCGGTATCCGAACATAGTCGTCCAATATATCGATCTTTACGTATCGACCATTTTGAGACTCCTAGTCATGTCCGTGATCATATCCGTGACTCCGAACTACCTTCGATACATCAAAACAGAAAAACTCATAATACCGATCGTCACAGAACTTTAAGCGTGCAGACCCTAAGGGTTAGAGAACTATGTAGACATGACCGAGACACGTCTCCGGTCAACAACCAATAGCGGAACCTGGATGCTCATATTGGTTCCTACATATTCTACGAAGATCTTTATTGGTCAAACTGCATAACAACATATGTTGTTCCCTTTGTCATCGGTATGTTACTTGCCCGAGATTCGATCGTCGGTATCTCAATACCTAGTTCAATCTCGTTACCGGCAAGTCTCTTTAATCATTCAGCAATGCATCATCCCGTAACTAACTCATTAGTCACATGGCTTGCAAGGCATGTAGTGATGTGCATTACCGAGAGGGCCTAGATATACCTCTCTGACAATCGGAGTGACAAATCCTATTCTCGATCTATGCCAACTCAACGAACACCATCGGAGACACTTGTAGAGCACCTTTATAATCACCCAGTTACGTTGTACCGTTTGTTAGCACACAAAGTGTTCTTCCGGTAATCGGGAGTTGCATAATCTCATAGTCATAGGAACATCTATAAGTCATGAAGAAAGCACTAGCAGTAAACTAAACGATCAAGTGCTAAGCTAACGAAATGGGTCATCTCAATCACATCATTCTCCTAATGATATGATCCCGTTAATCAAATGACAACTCATGTCTATGGTTAGGAAACTCAACCATCTTTGATCAACGAGCTAGTTAAGTAGAGGCATACTAGTGACACTATGTTTGTCTATGTATTCACACATGTATTATGTTTCCGGTTAATACAATTCTAGCATGAATAATAAACATTTATCATGATATGAGGAAATAAATAATAACTTTATTATTGCCTCTAGGGCATATTTCCTTCAGTCTCCCACTTGCACTAGAGTCAATAATCTATATCACACAGTAATGATTCTGACACCCATGGAGTCTTGGTGCTGATCATGTTTTGCTTGTAGAAGAGGCTTAGTCAACGGGTCTACAACATTCAGATCCGTATGTATCTTGCAAATATCTATGTCTCCCACCTGGACTTGATCCCGGATGGAGTTAAAGCATCTCTTGATGTGCTTGGTTCTCTTGTCAAATCTGGATTCCTTTGCCAAGGCAATTGCACCAGTATTGTCACAAAAGATTTTCATTGGACCCGATGCACTAGGTATGACACCTAGATCGGATATGAACTCCTTCATCCAAACTCCTTCATTTGCTACTTCCAAAGCAGCTATGTACTCCGCTTCACACGTAGATCCTGCCACGACACTTTTTTTAGAACTGCTCCAACTAACAGCTCCACTGTTCAATATAAACACGTTTCCGGTCAACGATTTAGAATTGTCCGGATCAGTGCCAAAGCTTGCATCGACGTAACCATTTACGACGAGCTCTTTGTCACCTCCATAAACAAGAAACATATCCTTAGTCCTTTTCAGGTATTTCAGGATGTTCTTGACCGCTTTCCAGTGATCCACTCCTGGATTACTTTGGTACCTCCTTGCTAAACTAATAGCAAGGCACACATCAGGTCTGGTACACAACATTGCATACATGATAGAGCCTATGGCTGAAGCATAGGGAACACTTTTCATATTCTCTCTATCTTCTGCAGTGGTCGGGCATTGAGTCTTACTCAACTTCACACCTTGTAACACAGGAAAGAAACCTTTCTTTGCTTGATCCATTTTGAAATTCTTCAAAACTTTATCAAGGTATGTGTTTTGTGAAAGTCCAATTAAGCATCTTGATCTATCTCTATAGATCTTGATGCCCAATATATAAGCAGCTTCTCCCTGGTATTTCATTGAAAAACTCTTATTCAAGTATCCTTTTATGCTATCTAGAAATTCTATATTATTTCCAATCAACAATATGTCATCCACATATAATATTAGAAATGCTACAGAGCTCCCACTCACTTTCTTGTAAATACAGGCTTCTCCAAAAGTCTGTATAAAACCATATGCTTTGATCACACTATCAAAATGTTTATTCCAACTCCGAGAGGCTTGCACCAGTCCATAAATGGGTCGCTGGAGCTTGCACACTTTGTTAGCACCCTTTGGATCGATAAAACCTTCTGGTTGCATCATATACAACTCTTCTTCCAGAAATCCATTCAGGAATGCAGTTTTGACATCCATTTGCCAAATTTCATAATCATAAAATGCAACAATTGCTAACATGATTTGGATAGACTTAAGCATCGCTACGGGTGATAAAGTCTCATCGTAGTCAACCCTTTGAACTTGTTGAAAACCTTTCGCAACAAGTCAAGCTTTGTAGACAATAACATTACCGTCAGCTTCAGTCTTCTTGAAGATCCATTTATTTTCGATGGCTTGCCGATCATCGGGAAAGTCGACCAAAGTCCACACTTTGTTCTCATACATGGATCCCATCTTAGATTTCATGGCCTCAAGCCATTTTGCGCAATCTGGGCCCACCATCGCTTCTTCATAGTTCATAGGTTCATCATGGTCAAGTAACATGACTTCCAGAAGAGGATTACCGTACCACTCTGGTGCGGATCTTACTCTGGTTGACCTACGAGGTTCGGTACTAACTTGATCTGAAGTTTCATGATCATCATCATTTGCTTCCTCACTAATTGGTGTAGATGTCATAGGAACCAGTTTTTGTGATGAACTACTTTCCAATAAAGGAGCAGGTACAGTTACCTCATCAAGTTCTACTTTCCTCCCACTCAGTTCTTTCGAGAGAAACTCCTTCTCTAGAAAGGATTCATTCTTAGCAACAAATGTCTTGCCTTCGGATCTGTGATAGAAGGTGTACCCAATAGTTTCCTATGGGTGTCCTATGAAGACACATTTCTCCGATTTGGGTTCAAGCTTATCAGGTTGAAGCTTTTTCACATAAGCATCGCAGCCCCAAACTTTAAGAAATGACAACTTTGGTTTCTTGCCAAACCACAATTCATAAGGTGTCATCTCAACGGATTTCGACGGTGCCCTATTTAACGTGAATGTAGCCGTCTCTAAAGCATAACCCCAAAATGATAGCGGTAAATCAGTAAGAGACATCATAGGTCGCACCATATCTAGTAAGTACGATTACGACGTTCAAACACACCATTATGCTGTGGTGTTCCAGGTGGCGTGAGTTGCGAAACTATTCCGCATAGATTCAAATGTAGACCAAACTCGTAACTCAAATATTCTCCTCCACGATCAGATCGTAGAAACTTTATTTTCTTGTTACGATGATTTTCCACTTCACTCTGAAATTCTTTGAACTTTTCAAATGTTTCAGACTTATGTTTCATTAAGTAGATATATCCATATCTGCTCAAATCATCTGTGAAGGTGAGAAAATAATGATACCCGCTGATACGTCTCCATCGTATCTACTTTTTGAAACACTTTTGCCCTTGTTTTGGACTCTAACTTGCATGATTTGAATGGAACTAACCCGGACTGACGCTGTTTTTAGCAGAATTACCATGGTGTTATTTATGTGCAAAAACAAACGTTCTCGGAATGACCTGAAACTTCACGGAGCAACTTTTTGGAAAATATAAAAAATACTTGCAAAAGATGAAGGCCGGGGGGCCCACCACCTGTCCACGAGGGTGGGGGCGCGCCTGCCCCCCTAGGGCGTGCCCCTACCTCGTGGGCCCTCTGGTGCCTCTCTGACTCCAACTCCAACTCTATATATTGTGTTTCGGGGAGAAAAAAATCAAGGAGAAGAATTCATCGCGTTTTACGATATAGAGCCGCCGCCAAGCCCTAAAACCTCTCGGTAAGGCTGATCTGGAGTCCGTTCGGGGCTCCGGAGAGGGGAATCCGTCGCCATCGTCATCATCAACCATCCTCCATCACCAATTTCATGATGCTCACTGCCACGCATGAGTAATTCCATCGTAGGCTTGTTGGACGGTGATGGGTTCGATGGGATCTATCATGTAATCGAGTTAGTTTTGATAGGGTTTGATCCCTAGTATCCACTATGTTCTAAGATTGATGTTGCTATGAATTTGCTATGCTTAATGCTTGTCACTAGGGCCCGGGTGCCATTATTTTAGATCTGAACCTATTATGTTTTCATCAATATATGAGTGTTCTTGATCCTATCTTGCAAGTCTATAGTCACCTATTATGTGTTATGATCCGTTAACCCCGAGGTGACAATAATCGGGATACTTACCGGTGATGACCATAGTTTGAGGAGTTCATGTATTCACTATGTGCTAATGCTTTGTTCCGGTACTCTATTAAAAGCATGCCTTAATATCCCTTAGTTTCCATTAGGACCCTGCTGCCATGGGAGGGTAGGACAAAAGATGTCATGCAAGTTCTTTTCCATAAGCATGTATGACTATGTTCGGAATACATGCCTACATTATATCAATGAACTGGAGCTAGTTCTGTGTCACCCTAGGTTATGACTGTTACATGATGAACCGCATCCGGCATAATTCTCCATCACCGATCCATTGCCTACGAGCTTTCCATACATTGTTCTTCGCTTATTTACTTTCCCATTGTTATTGCTATCATCACTACAAAATACCAAAAACATTACTTTTACTACTGTTACCTTTTGTTACCGTTACCACTACTATCATATTACTTTGCTACTAAACACTTTGCTGCAGATACTAAGTTTCCAGGTGTGGTTGAATTAACAACTCAGCTGCTAATACTTGAGAGTATTCTTTGGCCCCCCTTGTGTCGAATCAATAAATTTGGGTTGAATACTTTACCCTCAAAAACTGTTGCAATCCCCTATACTTGTGGGTTATCAAGACTATTTTCTGGCGCCGTTGCCGGGGAGCATAGCTCTATTCTTTGAGTCACTTGGGATTTATATCTGCTTATAATTATGAAGAACTTGAAAGATCCAAGAACCAAGATTTATCCCTCAACTACGAGGGGAAGTAAGGAACTGCCATCTAGCTCTGCACTTGATTCACCTTCTGTTTTGAGTAAGCTTGCGACACCTAAAACTGCTTCTGCTATTCGTTCTGATATGTCGCATGTTATTGATGATGCTACTTCTGCTATACATGATACTTATGATGAAACTACTTCTATGCTTGATACTACCATGCCACTTGGTGAATTTCTTGATGAACAACTTGCTAGGGCTAGAGAGATTGAAAATATTGAATCTGATAATACTGATGAAAGTGATGATGAAGAATCACTTGTTATTCCTGAGGGTTATGTTTTTGATCAAGAATTCTCTTTAGCTATTTTAGCTTGCAAAGATAGATACGAACTTCAGAGGTTATTAGCTAAATGGAACAAGCAATGTCTAAATGCTAGAATGAAACCTGACCCTGCTTTTGCTAATTCACCTATCTGTGTTACCGATAAGGATTATGAATTCTCTGTTGATCCTGATATAGTTACTTTGGTTGAATCTGATCCTTTTCATGGTTATGAATCTGAAATTGTTGTGGCACATCTTACTAAATTAAATGATATAGCCACCTTGTTCACGACTGATGAGAGAACTCGTTACTTTTATATCCTTAAAATATTTCCGTTCTCATTAAAGGGTGTTGCTAAGATATGGTTTAATTCTCTTGATCCTGGTTGTGTGCGTAGTCCCCAGGATATGATTTATTACTTCTCTGCTAAATATTTCC
Source organism: Triticum monococcum (assembly GCA_034509565.1). Lineage (NCBI taxonomy): Eukaryota > Viridiplantae > Streptophyta > Magnoliopsida > Poales > Poaceae > Triticum > Triticum monococcum. Next base: position 581,514,309 of record CM067847.1, read on the forward strand.
CTGCTCATAAGAAACAAGCTGCTTTAAGGGATATATACAATTTTGTGCGAATTAAAGAAGAGAGTCTCCCACAAGCTTCGGGGAGGCTTCTCCAATTACTTAATGCTTTGCCTGATGATCCTCTTAAGAAAAATGAAATACTTGATATCTTTTATAATGGACTAACCGATGCTTCCAGAGATTACCTGGATAGTTGTGCTGGTTCTATTTTCAGGGAAAGAACACCCGATGAAGCTGAAACTCTATTGAATAATATGTTGACAAATGAAAATAATTGGACACCTCCGGAGCCAATTCCTGAGCCTATTCCTAAACCAACTCCGAAGAAGCGGGGTATTCTATTTCTCAATCCCGAAGATATGCAAGAGGCAAAGAAATCTATGAAAGAAAAAGGTATTAAAGCTGAAGATGTTAAGAATTTACCTTCTATTGAAGAAATACATGGTCTTAATTTACCGCTTGTTGAAGAAACATATGATCTTGATCCATCACCTATTGAAGAAACTCATGGTCTTGATAACCCAACACAGGTAGTAAAGGTAAATTCTCTCTATAGATATGATAAAGCTGAAATCCCATTTACTAAGTTTGCTAGCCCATGCTTAGATGAGTTTGATAAATTTATGGCTAAGCAAGAAGACTTTAATGCTTATTTTGGTAGACAATTGAAATACAATTCAAATATGCTTGAACACTTGGGTGATTATATGGCTAATGTCAAAGGTGAACTTAAACTTATTAGTAAACATGCTTCTATGGTTACCACTCAAGTAGAACAAGTACTTAAAGCTCAAAATGATTTGCTCAATGAATTGAATAGTAAGGATAATGATAATGCTATTAGAATGGCTACTAGAACTGGTAGAATGACTCAGGAACCTTTGTATCCTAAAGGCCACCCTAAGAGAATTGAGCAAGATTCTCAGAGAAATAATATAGATGCACCTAGTCCTTCTAAAAGGAAGAAAAAGAAAAATGATAGGACTTTGCATGCTTCTAGTGAACCTGTTACTGAAACACCTGAGAATCCAAATGATATTTCTATTTCTGATGCTGAAACTCAATCTCGTAATGAACCTGAAACTAGTAATAATGTTAATGATAATGTTCATGATGATGCTCAACCTAGTAATGATAATGATGTAGAAATTGAACCTGCTGTTGATCTTGATAACCCACAATCAAAGAATCAACGTTATGATAAGAAAGACTTGGTTGCTAGGAAACATGGTAAAGAACGAGAACCATGGGTTCAGAAACCCATGCCTTTTCCTCCCAAACCATCCAAGAAAAAGGATGATGAGGATTTGGAGTGCTTTGTTGAAATGATTAGACCTATCTTTTTGCGTATGCGGTTTAAACGAACCACGGTTAACCGATCTAATACTAATAAATAATAATAAAAAAACTAAACAAAACGAACAGGAGGGTTCTCTTACGATGACGACAACGACGAACAAGGACGGCGGCGCTGGCGTTGGCCGGTGATGGGGTGGCGACTCCGGCGCTCCTCGGTGACGGGGAAGGAGTCAGGGAGGTCGGGCGCGGTGTGGGCAGTCCGGTGGTGGAGGCGGGTGTCCTCGAGGGCGTCGGGGTTGTGCTGCGCAGGGACGACGGCTCCGTGCTTCGGCGAGGACGCAGGTCGTCGGGGCGGCGGTTCCGGCGAGACCTAGGCGGCGAAAACATGTCCATAAGATGCGCCTCAGGGAGTAATGAAGATTGACAGAAACAAAGTGAAGGTAGGGGAGTCTACGGCGAGGGAAAACTCCGGCGAGATACTCCGACTCCGGTGAGATCCAACACGGCAGTGCGGCGGTTGCGAGGAGCTAGGGACGACGTGGAGTGGCAGAATGGAGAGAGGAGCCTCTGAGGCTTTTATATGCACAAGCAGAGGGCTCGGGGTGCAGTGGATAAGTTTATCCGCGAGGGCAATGGCGCCGGTGGTTGTGGGCGCGCGAGTGCGTGATCTATCCGAGCGGAACGAGCGGAGGTTGGAGACGAAGGGCGGGCCCCATGCGTCAGCACAGCAGCGGGTAGCGAGCGCAGGAGGAGCACGCGGCTCGTGCGGGCGGCGCTGGCCTCCTAGCGCTGGCCTGGCAGGCCACTGGTGCCCTAGTGCTGCGGCTGGCCCATGGCCTCGCTGGCCTGTGGCTGGGCCGGCTGGCCGGCGCGTGCGTGCTTGTGTCCTCTTTTTTTTCTTTTTTTACAGAAAGAAGAACTGCAACAGAGAGAAAGTAAATAAAAAAATCTACATAAGCATATTATATACCAAAATGCTCAGAAAAATAGCAGCAATAAGATGAACTATTTTTCAAGTTCAACTAAATTCCATAAAAAATTCCTAAAAGTCAAAGAGCGCTACCATTGCATTTAAAATCAATAAAAATCATTTTTAAAATAGGAAAACAATTTCAAATTTATTTTCTCCTAATTTTCTATTGAAGGGAATCATTTTACCCTTATTTCTATTTATTTAGTTTTAGGAGAAAAATAATTTGAATATAATACTAAATAACTCCCAAGAGGATTTGAATTTGGAATTTCAAACAACTTCGAATGGAAAACGAGTTTCAAATAACTTCAAAGTGACTTCCAGTTTATCTCTTTGAAACTTCCAACTCTCTTTCTTCAAATATGAAGAAGTCATTTTATGAACTCATTGAGTTGCTTAAAGTTTCTAAATTTGAAATATTTCAATTGAAATTCAAATCATTTTCAAACCCCTTTTCATTTCTTTAAATGGAAGAAGTCATATTATCTTCACTCTAGGGTTTTGTGATGAAATGAATTTGAATTCATGGAGATCAAAATGTAAGATGAAAGTTTTGGGAAAGTCCTTTTATTCCCTCTCATTCAACTTTCAAAAAGTTTCAATTTTCACCCAGTTTCACACAATCATCCACACAACAATAAACAAACAATCATAATAATTTATTTAATATAACATTCCAAAATTTACAATTTTGGGATGTTACAAACTACCACCCTTAAAATGAATCTCGTCCTCGAGATTCGGAGAGGCTAGAAAAGAGGTTAGGTTTGGAGGGTCTCCTTGAAAATCCATTCATCCACACAAGGTATTGGGTGCTACCACCCTTAGAAGCATGGTTACGCTTCCAACAAAACTCATGTACCCATCCATTGGGTTGACAGTGTCAGTCTTCTCATATTCTCTGGGTTAACTCTTTCACTAGTGCTCTTCTGGTAAGGGCATGACCTTTTCCTCAAAGTCTGGAGTCCTTGCATCAAATAAGGTCCTTCTGAATCTGGGTCTTCTTAGCTGTCAGGCTGTCGCCAATGCTAAACAACTATCGAAAATCTCATGGTGGTCAACAATTACTGGTTCCTCCTGCAGGAAACGGGTCTGGGTTGAATCTCACCGCATATCATATGATTGGCAACGGGTGCCTGTACAGGGTTTCCATCGTCCTGCCATTCTAAGGCTTTTGGCTTGTCGTGTCGACACTCTTCTAGGGGTTTAAGGCTCTCTAATTTTCTATCAACATATGATAGCTCATGATAGAAGTCTCCGGTATGGGGGCCAATCCATCCCGTACTTGAATCATTACCACATACGCAGATAGTGAATCATGTATTCTAACACTTGGGCATCCTCACAAGCATTGCTGAACTTCTCTTCTCCACGAACTGGGTTCGGGTAAATCCATTTGTTCTGCAAGCCAAACAAAATCTCTATCGGTTCTTCACAACTCTCGGGTTTACGTAACCTCCTATGGAACGTCTGCTGATGACATCATAGCTTCCTTCAGAATTCTTTTCTTCAACAAGATTGTGCTTGTTTCCTTATCAAATCCTGGGTCCTGTGGGTTACGAGCCCACTTAAAACTTGTATATCCTTAACTCATCCTTGGAGTTACTATTGCTCCATATTCCAACATTACATCTCCTTTAAATCCAATAGTACATCATTACATCATACTCTTGGGGTAACCATCATAACTAAAACCAAACTCCAACTCATTTGTACAAACTCCACTCTATAGAATACATTTTCTTTTCCATTGTTCAAGTGTTCACACAGACAAGTATCGCCAAAAAAATGCCCTGGTTCATCCATAATTCTCTTCATATCAAATCCTTTATTGCATCCTTAACCACTAATCCAAACTCAAATTTCAAAAGTACTTTATTACAAAAAGCTGCCATCCACATAGTTTGGTATGGTCAAGCATTACTTCCATCTTTATTCATTTGCCCTTCTTGAAGATACTTCAGTCCCACTAGAGTTGTGCGACGTGATCCTTCAAATCATTGATGTTTTGCTTCATCGTGGTGGACATGAGCTTCATCTCCATCATCTCTACATGGACCTCTCTCAGGTATTCCTGAGTGTGACGGAGTCTTGCTTCTAGTATTTCTCCAATATGACGTATGGCTTCCATAGCAGCTTCACGAACAGAGTCAAAGAATGTTGCTCGTGGTACTCGAGAAATGAAAAAGTATTGTCCCATAGTCTTTGGGCAAACTCCCTTCACATGGTGGAGGTGAACCTCCACATACCAAAGTTCAACTCCCTTCTCAATGAAAGGATAACCCTTGTAGACTGCATCTCCTTCAAGATGAATATGCTTCATCATGTCCTTCAGGATTTTTGGGTAATCCTGATCACTGGTCAGGGTCATGACTGTTTCCGGGCCCTTGAGAAAAGACTCGTAAAGGGTTGTCATCTACAGGTGTTGGTGTCAAAACCGGCGGATCTCGGGTAGGCGGTCCCGAACTGTGCGTCTAGGCCGGATGGTAACAGGAGGCAGGGAACACGATGTTTTACCCAGGTTCGGGCCCTCTCGATGGAGGTAAAACCCTACATCCTGCGTGATTAATATTGATGATATGGGTAGTACAAGAGTAGATCTACCACGAGATCAAGGAGGTAAACCCTAGAAGCTAGCCTATGGTATGATTGTTGTCTATATTGTATATCTATCGACTAGCCTGGCCTCGGTTTATATAATGCACCGGAGGCCTAGGATAACAAGAGTCCTAGCCGAATACGTCGGTGGGGAGAAGTCCTTGTCTTGATCACCAAGTCTTGTGGAATCTTCCTTGTATGCGGCAGCCGTCCGAACTGGCCCATGAGTATACGGCCACGGGGGTCCTCGGCCCAATCTAATAGATCAGGAGACGACGTGGTGAGTACCCCCTAGTCCAGGACATCGTCAGTAGCCCCCTGAACCGGTCTTCAAGTTAGGGACGCTCCTCGATTCTTGCGAACTGTTCTTCATCTTTGGTTGCCGGTCTTGAAAACTGGTTCAACAAATCTTCTTTTATCTTCGATCTTGAGGATCACCGAAATGCATTCGATGAGTTTACACGTCGGGTATCCGAGGAGCCCCTTTAAGTTTCCGGCCTTTATCAATACCTTGTTTATTTTTATGCCACACCTCGGGTTTGAAGTTGTTCCCGGGAGGCAGGGTCCTCTTGCATCCGAGCTCCAATGTCGGACTGCATTCGAGGTATCTTTTGCAGCCGAGCACCAACGCCGGACTGCTTCCCAGCTCTAGCGCCGGAATGTATCCGAGCTCCAACGTCGGACTATGTATCCGAGCTCCAACGCCAGACTGTATATCCGAGCTCCAACGCCGAAATATATCCGAGCTCCAACGCTGGACTGTGTCCAGGCTCCAATGCCGAACTATATCCGAGGTGTCATATCACCTTGGTTCAAAAAAGTTGAAGGAGTTTAGTCGAGCTTAATGCCGGAAATGCCCTCTATGGAGCCAGCCACTAGCGCCCGAGCTTTTTGTCGGACTGCTTCTGAGGTGGTGCACCACCCCGACTATGGGCCGATTTCTTGTCAATATTTTTTATTGGTGCAATTTATTCTCTGCCGAGATATATAGCCAGTAGCCCTCAAGGTGTGTATCGGTCTAAAACCCGAGATGCACATGAAGGATGACATAAGACCGCTGATCCCAGTAGCCACTGAGATTCAGGTTGATTTGCAAAATTGGCCTGAGGATCAAGTCCTAGCTCGGCAGAATACTTCAGGACACAAAAGCGGCGTGCTCAGTCCTCAAGACTTAGGTTGGGTGTGGCCGACCAACCTGAGGATCAAAATCTCCTCGGAAACTATATTGCACATAAAATTTTCTGCATTGGACAAGCAATGCAGTAGCCCCCAAGACACTGGTCGGGTGGCAACACCAGATCAGGGGATCGATGTGCCCCTTTAATATTTGTAAATAATAAGACCAAAGCCCAGTAGTCCCAGAGCCTTAATGCGGGCACGGGTGGCCGAATTAAGGATCAATATCCATAGTAAAATCACAAATTATGTGTAATGACTCTATGTATCCAAGTACTTTACGTCATTAATGCTCGGATCCGCATTGTACAAAACTTTGTTGACTGACCATCGGCTTCCACCTCCTTGGCCAATAGCCGAGGAGTGTTTGTCCTACTTTATAAAGCCTTTATGAGGGCAAAGATTTATGACAAACAAGGCAATCTGGCCACACGGTTTTATAAACAAAGGTACGCAGAGAGATATGTTATATTACTGTTTAACAGAAGAAATGTATTCCAAAGAAAATAGTCCCGCTATCGGTTCCTTTCTTTGGGTTGTCATGCTAAGCATGATCATGAAACCTCGGCTCGAATGTAAGAGCAAAATATCGAGGATTTAGTTTGGGAGGCCAGTTAATAGCCCCCCATAGTGTTCGGCGACAGTCGAGGTCAAGCCATAAACACTTCGGCTAATGTTATGAATGGCCCATCATAGTCATCGGATTGCTGACTAGTTTACGCTTATTGTGACAGTCAGTTTTCGGCTTTCTCCACTAAGGTGCTTAACCATGTGAGCTGGAAGCACAATCGCAGTGGTTCTCCCTTTGCACGCCTAGCCGAACAAAACGGAACGTAGGAAGCAAGTCCAGGAGCCGGGCAACCCAACTATTGAACGAAGACACAATTCGAAACCGATGCATATATAGCAATATCTGAGAATGTTTTTGCCGAATCCCTAAAGGTGTCCGGCGTTGCACTGCGAGACTAATGCTGGAAAAGCACAAATAGTTTAAAAGTGCCAAAAAGCTTGGAAAACCAAGAAACGTCAGTAAAAACATGACGTCCGAACAAGATCAAGTGTTCGGTGCCAATCCGAAAATTGGTCTTAGAAAAAAGAAGTGCTTCTATCGTCCTTTAACATGACACATCCTATTTCAAGACTTCGAGCGGGTCAGCCTACGGCTTCAACCTCCTATCCCGAGGGCGGAGTACTTCACATTAGGCCAGTTTAGCAAACTAAACTCTAGCGGCTTTGAGAGAGAAATTAGGCTCCCCGGCTAGTGACCGCACACTCGCATTGAAAAAAGGAGTCATAAATAATAATAATAGAACTTTGCAACGACTGAGAAGAAGAATACTTATTATAAAACGGCTTAAATAAACTTAAGAGCCCCCAAGTGACTTGGGTAGAAGAATGATTGCATGTACCGAAGTACTTATATCATATCTATGTTCAACCGAACTTTAAACGCGTCTTAACCGACGGGCTTCTCCCTCTTCGGTTAAGAACCGAAAAGTGTTATGTACACCATCGGTCGAGAATATCGACGGTGTTTCCAATAACCAGGCAATCAGGCCATAAGGCTGTAACAGACAAAGCGCGCTCAGGGAACTTATGCTATATTACTGCGAAGAGTAAGAAGCATCTTCGAAGAAAATAATACCCCCACCGATACCTTTCTTCGGTGCTCATTGTTATTATGAGACTTGTGCAATAGATTTTTTGTACTCATGAGTTCCGTTGTGTGCCGACCATCATTGAAAACTATAAGAGCGCTAGCTTTCGGCTTCACCCAGTCTGAGGTCCGGCTCGGTTGACCCGATCGTGACAATCGCAGAGGTGCTCCCTTTACTCCCTAGCCGAACAATCGGGAATGTAGGGGTAAACACAGGAGCGAGGCAACCCAGCTTGCAAATTGCTTAAGTCAATATGGTGCATATTATGGCATAATACACGAACAAGGAACGAAGCCGTACAAGTATAATCATATGCAAGAGGAAAAGCTTCATAAAGGAAGCCCCCAAGTAAATGGGGTATTTGAATTTATGCGTCACAAACAAAGTTTGGACAAGGAAATTTTTTAGAAGCAACTTTTTTCCAAAAAAAGTATAATGCTTGGTCGAACCGAACACAAGTTAGAAATTAAAGCTTTGAGCATGAAAGCGACTTAGCTGGTTAATGTGTTCGGTATTGATGACGCGGTCCGAGCTTGATGCGGGGCAAGGTTCCATCCCCCAAGTTGGTCCTGAGGTGGCAGAGCGGAGAGCTCGACACGCCGAAGTGGTGACATAGCACGGTCAATGCAGACCGGCAGAGTGACGCCGAAGTCCCGGATCATTTTCCTGTGCACAAAAAATAGTGCAAACCGGAGATGATAGTAATAATGATAATTAAAAAAATGTGTTGCATAATAAATAATTTATGCAAAGTGAGGAATAGAAGAAATATGGCCTGGCGCCGAAGTCAATGTTGATGCAGGGCGTCGGCGTGATGCGGTAAAGGCGTGGCAAAGCCTGAATTCGCAGGTCGGTCCGAGCTTCGAGTGCGGCGTTCGCTGGACTATGTACGGAAACTGACTGAACCACCATGCGACTGTCATTAATGCGGCCACCATTTGATAGACCTGTGTACATATGATGGACAAACCAGAGTAATAATTCCTTGGGAAAAATGAACCCAAATAAGCAAAAAATACTGGGATTAATAGCACCTGGTTTATTTGTTGTAGCAATCCGAAGGAAGATGATTCCCAAAATTGGGACTCGCTCCGCACACCCATTGCCTGATGGGCGATAAAACGACGGCATGGCAATGTTGGTAAAGGTTTACTCGCCGAGGCAAAGCCCTCGGCCCAGCTAACGTGACGGAGCTGGTCGGCTAGTGACGCCGAAGTGTCTAGAGTAGGTTGATGAAGAGATGAAGAAGCCCCCGGTCCAGTCGGGATGTCGAAGTAGGTCGGCGTGATGGACACCAGCTTGAAGAAGCAATAGTGCGGCCCTGTCGATGCAGGTCGTGACGTGGTCGATGCCGGCTTGATGAAGCGACCGTGCGGCGATGCCGGTATGCCCGCTTCGTGTAATCCGTGGGGCGGCGATGTTGATGATGATTTATCCTTCGCGATGCCGGACTCTTGTTCGGCTTGCCGAGATGATGATCTGAAGAAGTTGAGCTCGGCTAAAGTGACGACGTGTCTAGCGCAGGTCGGCAGCCATGGAGTAATATTGTCGGACTGGTTTGACACCAGCATGATGTTGAAGGTCATGTTCAAAAGATCTTAAAGTTAGTGGGGTATGTTCAGGAACAAAACATAATACCCCATACAAAACTTCCTTCAAAAGGGATGTCCGAAATCCTGTTCATAAAAAAGATGAACTCGGGTCGGATTCGTTTTCGCGCAGAAAACAGATCCAAAAAGTGATACACTAATCGGAAGGTTCCCGGAGTTTGGACGGTCGGATCGAGCCGAAATTTTGAGAGGTGGTAGATATAGAAATTCCGCAGCCGATCAACGATTGGATCTTCCAAAGGACGTCCGAGCTAGAAGCTGGACATCACGCCCTAAACTCATCCAAATTCTCGTCCAGATTTGACAGAGCTCCGGTATATCGTGGATTGCCAGAGATTCCTCCATCGGAACTCGACGAAATTTTCCAGGGTTGTTGTAGACTCAATTCCGCACAATTCCACCAAAGAGAACGTAAAAGCGATACTCGAGGAGGTGGTGGTGGCAGATACGAGTTTGCTGTCCAGAAAAACAGCATGGTCGCTTGAGGGCAATGTTGACGTTGAGCCCCCGAGCTCCATAGATGATTCCTCCGTGATCTTGATAGAGATCGGAGTTGATGTTTGATGAAGGCCCTCATCCGGGCATGGTGATCCGAACACGGGGCGCAATTCTTGGTCGAACCAAGGTGACCAGTCGAGCTGGTGACGAAGATGCCGAAGTCGCAGTTGATCTGCAGGCGAACCATCGATCCTTTTGTCGATCACACAGCGGAACTCTCAATGAAAGCACCAATGTCGGTGTCAAAACCGGCGGATTTCGGGTAGGGGGTCCCGAACTGTGCGTCTAGGCCGGATGGTAACAAGAGGCAGGGAACACGATGTTTTACCCAGGTTCGGGCCCTCTCAATGGAGGTAAAACCCTACGTCCTGCTTGATTAATATTGATGATATGGGTAGTACAAGAGTAGATCTACCATGAGATCAAGGAGGCTAAACCCTAGAAGCTAGCCTATGGTATGATTGTTGTCTATATTGTATATCTATCGACTAGCCTGGCCTCGGTTTATATAATGCACCGGAGGCCTAGGACAACAAGAGTCCTAGCCGAATACGCCGGTGAGGAGAAGTCCTTGTCTTGATCGCCAAGTCTTGTGGAATCTTCCTTGTATGCGGCAGCCGTCTGAACTGGCCCATGAGTATACAGCCACGGGGGTCCTCGGCCCAATCTAATAGATTGGGAGATGACGTGGTGAGTACCCCCTAGTCCAGGACACCGTCAGCAGGCATAAGATAGAAGGGGTACTCAGGATATGTATGTATTTCCTTTGGTGAAATGTGGTTATTTTTCTGGGAAAGGTTTGGGGTCAGCTTGTCCATGGGTTCAAGGTTTTAGTCTGGGTGAGATAGCGAGAGAGGTACTCACAATCAACAAACAACTCATGACACCTCATATGAGATTCCAACCACATCAACTTTTATTGCTTCACGAACCATTACAATTTCCATTTCATAACTCAACTCAACATCCCCAAAAATAAAAGTGTTTTCCACATTTATTACATGCTTTATTCCAATATCAAGATCCCAACTACTCTGCTCAAGCTCTCCTCGGGTCTGAACATTCTCCGGCAAAATGTCCTACTCCTTTGCAGCATAAACGAATGACTTTAGACAAATCCAGGGGCTTCCTGGTGGTTATCTTGGATCCTTGGGTTCTTGGCTTCCTTGTTGGACATTTGCTAGCGTAATGACCTAAATCCTTGCACCTGTAACAAGTGATTTGACTCAGGTCCTTTTCTGCAGAAATTGGGTTATTCTGGGGATACATGCTCTTTCTCTTCCTCGACTTCTTCGTTCCGATCAATTCCTCTATCTCTTGTCGATCAAACTCCACTTCTTCCATCGGGAAGTTTCCCAGATACTCTTGGCTTTCCTTCGTGCAATACTGTGAAAAATGTCCTTCTTCTCCACATGAATAGCAAGCATTGGAGTAAAATCTGTTTAGGCTTTCTCCATCAGGGTCGTTAACATCTTCCTTCATCACCGGTTCTTTTAAACTTTCCCCGAGGGCTTCTTTCACTGCTTCCTTCTGCTGCTTGGTAATTTCTTGTACCTTGGGATAAATATGACACTTGGCAGGGTAGTGCGTAGTTCCTTCACACAAGAAACAAGTAACCTGCCTAGTTGGACATTCTTCACATTGGTGATTTCGTTCACAATGAGGGCATCCATCCTTGTGTTCTTCATGGGTATGTCCTATCTCACCACAAATCTTGCATGCACAAGGTTTCTTCATTTTATTGCCATAGGGCTTCTAAATAAGACGAGACCTCAGTAGAGTCATCTTGAATTCCTCCCAAGTTTTTGCTCCGTTACATCCTTGTATGGCCTAATGCATTTTCCACCAGGTTGCAGCACTTTTTGTAAAGTACTGAAGAGCGTATTGAACCTCATACTTCCTTGCAACCAAATTGCTCCTTAAGTGATTCTCCATGCTTTGAATCCATAGCTCTGCCTCCAACTGAGTGATCGGTTCAGAGAATGCAAGTCCATCTTCATTCATCATCTATTGGGTCCAAGGGTTTCGGATGAGATAAGAGGGATAGAGAGATACACACAATATAGTTTTGAAAATAGGTTTTATTTGTGGCTGTTAGGAAAAACATCAAACAATGACAGCTCACAAACATCGCATCTACCGTAAGTATACAACAGGGGTTTGGTCCTCTAAAGTTCATATAAATCTTGGAATTCTTCAGTGTCTTCAAATTCTTCAATTCTTTGGAGGCTTCGACTATTGTAGCTTCAACTCTTCTAATGTATGTTGAAGTCTGATATCTTGTCGTTCTCGAGTGGCTTTAGTTCATCCTCCGTGTGGTCTAAAGTGAACGGGGTATTGTCTAACTATTTGAGGTAAAAGGAAAGATTTAATAAAGCTCAGAAAAGAAGAGAGGTAAAGGACCTTTTTCAAAATAAAGTTTAAGAGAAATCCTAAGGGCTTTCCAGTTTCTAGGGTCACGTCCTATAGTCAACATGTACTCTGATACCATCTCTGTAGCGACCCGACCTCAAACGGCCAAGCCTCTGTGTATCCATGCCATCTCTGGATTGGTATGCTGGCACACATAGTACATCAATGTATATATCAAAGTGCAATCACATGTATAAATAACATAAAACTGATATATACCTCATAAGTCTCAGCGGAAACAAACATAAGGGTGTGGAGTCCATCAATGCCAACGGCAAGTTGAGTGTAGACCGTAACCCTACAACATAACTCTTACTCATCGTAGAAAATTCCTGCAACATAAGACGTTGCAGCCCTGTAGGTCAGTACATTGAATGTACTAGCAAGTCACATCATAAGAATAATGAACCTATTGTACATGCAATTTGGCTGGTGGAAAGCTCTAAGTTTAGTTTTGTTGCATAAAGCTAGTTTTTCCCAAGAATAAAAGATATTATTCTACCACTACTGTATAGCATAGAATGAGTTGGTAAACCCAACTCAATCCATTCCCAAAGTTTCATTTAAAACCCAACTGTTTCATTAAGAGTGATAAGATCTCCCAGCATTTCCACTACTAGATGCTCAAGTTGTCCGTAACCGGGGACACAGCTAATCGATTAGGTTTTAACACTCTGCAGAGGTTTGCGCACTTTTCCCCACAAGACTCGATCGCCTCCCTTGAAGTTCTCGCACTGCCTGGCATTTGAGAATAGGATGACCGAGACATAGTCTTTCAAAAGTATGCCCCCTTAACCCACGGATAGGCCGGTACACCTACTCATTCTACATCTGCTAGCCCATCCCGAAAGGGGTCACACTAACTACTCAACTAAGCCAGAGCCCATATTGGCTTGTGGCTATGTAAGCTTCTAGACATGAGAATACGAGCGATCTCTTTGAGCCTGGGCGGACGGGCCACTAGTGGTGCACCACCATGGATTTCCCATGCATGCTCCCACTATACTTCGCCACCATTCAAACCAAACCTCCGCCCAGGTACTTCATTAAGTTATCTTGGTTCTCCTTACTACTTTGTCACTCATCTCTCACAATGAACACTTCCCAATCCACGTCTACATTGGTGAGGCAAAATTAAACGTACGCAGTGGTGACAAAGGTATATGATTCAAACCTACCTCAATGAACTACTAGGTAACGACATAGCCATCTGGCATCAATAAATCTTACCATGCAATCCTACCATAAAAGGACTAAGTGCATAATATAAAACATAGGTAATCGGAAGAATGGTCAAATGTGAACTTGCCTGGTAATAGTTGATGAAGATTATATCACTCTCAGAAATTTACTTAATAGAACTATTCGTCACTCTCCGATGAAAATCTATAAAGTCAAACATTGCATCCACATAAGCAATCATTTTAGAGGACCGAATAACATGCAACATGAAAAGACTCGGAAAATCCAAAGGAACACACAACACACTTAACTATCAAAAGTAAATACTAAGTGCAAAACAACATAGGGCATGGGTGCCAAAAATTGTGACGTGGACCATAGTGCCTACTAGGCATACAAGTAAAACTACTATGGACAGATCCTAATGTGTGAAAAATATCGTGAGATAGGTCCAAGTGATAGGGTTGGGCAACGGTGACACGATGCAAAAGAATCACATCAATCGGAGCTACGGTTTAGGAGATATGGTCAATTGAAGTTTGAATTCAAATCTGAATAAAGTTCAAATTTGAATTTGGCCGAAAGTTTTCAAAGTTGGTTTTCTGGATAAAGCTATTCGAGACGAACATTTTGCCGCTGGTTTCATCGAATTTGGACTTACAGTTAAAAAGTTGTGGCTATTCTAAGTTTAGGGGCTAAACTGCTAATTCCAGGGACTGAACGGTGAAGAAAGTAATCACGAACAGGTCCTGGCCATGTGGCAGATTTCTATGGGCTGCAAGTTGTTCGCGGTGAGGCTTACAGGGCGAACAACCGCTAAATAGGAAAAAAACAACAACCGCGGCTAAACTAAAGAAAACCAACAGTCGGTTTTAATCAAAACCGATGGGTTTAAACGAACCGCGGTTAACCAATCTAATACTAATAAATAAATAAATAATGAACAAACAGGAGGGTTCTCTTACGATGACAACAACGACGAACAGGGACGGCGGCACTGGCGTTGGCCGGTGATGGGGCGGCGACTCCGGCGCTCCTCGGCGACGGGGAAGGAGTCAGGGAGGTCGGGCGTGGCATGGGCAGTCCGGTGGTGGAGGCGGGTGTCCTCGAGGGCGTCGGGGTTGTGTTGCGCAGGGACGACGGCTCCGAGCTCCGGCGAGAATGCAGGTCGTCGGGGCGGCGGTTCCGGCGAGACCTAGGCGGCGAAAACATGTCCATAAGATGCGCCTCAGGGAGTAATGAAGATTGACAGAAACAAAGTGTAGGTAGGGGAGTCTACGGCGAGGGAAAACTCCGGCGAGATACTCCGACTCCGGCGAGATCCAACACGGCAGTGCGGCGGTTGCGAGGAGCTAGGGACGACGTGGAGTGGTAGAATGGAGAGAGGAGCCTCCGAGGCTTTTATAGGCGCGAGCAAAGGGCTCGAGGGCAATGGCGCCGGTGGTTGCGGGAGCGCAAGTGTGTGATCTATCCGAGCGGAACGAGCGGAGGTTGGAGACGAAGGGCGGGCCCCATGTGTCAGCACAGCAGCGGGTAGCGAGCGCAGGAGGAGCACGCGGCTCGTGCGGGCGGCGCTGGCCTCCTGGCGCAGGCCTGGCAGGCCACTGGTGCCCTAGCGCTGCGGCTGGCCCATGGCCTCACTGGCCTGTGGCTGGGCCGGCTGGCCGGCGCGTGCGTGCTTGTGTCCTCTTTTTTTTTTACAGAAAGAAGAACTGCAACAGAGAGAAAGTAAATAAAAAAATCTACATAAGCATATTATATACCAAAATGCTCAGAAAAATAGCAGTAATAAGATGAACTATTTTTCAAGTTCAACTAAATTCCATAAAAAATTCCTAAAAGTCAAAGAGCGCTACCATTGCATTTAAAATCAATAAAAATCATTTTTAAAATAGCAAAATGATTTAAAATTTATTATCTCCTAATTTTCTATTGAAGGGAATCATTTTACCCTTATTTCTATTTATTTACTTTTAGGAGAAAAATAATTTGAATATAATACTAAATAACTCCCAAGAGGATTTGAATTTGGAATTTCAAACAACTTCGAATGGAAAACGAGTTTCAAATAACTTCAAAGTGACTTCCACTTTATCTCTTTGAAACTTCCAACTCTCTTTCTTCAAATATGAAGAAGTCATTTTATGAACTCATTGAGTTGCTTAAAGTTTCTAAATTTGAAATATTTCAATTGAAATTCAAATCATTTTCAAACCCCTTTTCATTTCTTTAAATGGAAGAAGTCATATTGTCTTCACTCTAGGGTTTTGTGATGAAATGAATTTGAATTCATGGAGATCAAAATGTAAGATGAAAGTTTCAGGAAAGTCCTTTTATTCCCTCTCATTCAACTTTCAAAAAGTTTCAATTTTCACTCAGTTTCACACAATCATCCACACAACAATAAACAAAAAATCATAATAATTTATTTAATATAACATTCCAAAATTTAGAATTTTGAGATGTTACACTCCTCCCTGTTTTTCTTCCACAGGGAACCGCTGTCGCACATGGCATCGCCTTCTTCTTCGAGTAGTGTCATCGCCGGAGTTTCTCGTCGCCGGGAACCAGCGCCCCGACCCTCGTACAGCCTGAATCCGTCCGCTGGTTCCTGCCCCTGTAATGCGCCTCTGCTTCCATCCTCGTCGCTGCCGGCTGCATCGAGTAGCAGCAACAAGCAGGTCCACTCACGTTGACCAAGCGAGGCAAGCGCCAGGCCCAGCCTGCTTCTTTGCCGGCCTAGCGCACCCCTCCTCACCCAGCCAGCCTTCTTCCACTGAACCGGGCCAAAGCCCATGGGTGAGGCCACCCCTAGCGCCTCCTTTTTTATTGTTGTTTGGGCCAGACAAATTTGGCCCGAGACACGTTTTTTTCACGGAACGTTTTTTTTTCTATTTAACCAGTGCACTGCATATTTGCAGAACTGCCCCTATGTTAAACTACTAATAACTTTTGAACCATGCATCCAAATAAAACATGTCATATATGTAACATGACTAGAATTTCATCTAGTTTAATAATATCCAACTTTCAATCATGTTTGACATGTTTAAAGTGATGTTTTCTTTATTTTGCTCTATTAACATGCTAAAATGCTTTAATTCATAACTAATCAACCGTAGCTCGGATTTAAATAATCTTTATATGTAAATGGGGTAGAAAAATGCCTAGTTTAACATGGTGTACTTGCTTTGCATGTTTAACAACTCTAAAATATGGTTTAGGGCAGAACAGTACCAAATCTAATATATGCTCATCAGGATTTTTCCGGACTTGTTGCTTGTTGTTCCGGCCTCATTTAAACTTGCCTAGTTAGGTAGTTTTTATTTGCTTCATCTCTTGCCGTGTTTAACAACTGTTAATTTTGTTGAGTACCTAAATGAGAGAGAACTAAATAAGTCACGTGGTGTTTCGTCAATATGCAACTCGTTGCATATTGAGCTCCACTTAATTTGTAGGATGGTTTGTGCTCTTTGCCATGCCATGTATCATTAAACCGGATATGCATCATACTTGGTTGTGCATCATGCCATGTTTATGTGATGGTTGTTTACCATGTCGTTTGCTTCTTTCCAATGTTGCTTCTCCGGGTTAGTTCCGATAACGTCGCGTTTGTGAGGATCCGTTCGACTTCGTCTGTTTGTCTTCGTCATGGACTCGTTCTTCTTCCTTGCGGGATCTCAGGCAAGATGACCATACCCTCGAAATCACTTCTATCTTTGCTTGCTAGTTGCTTGCTCTTTTGCTATGCCGCAATACCTACCACTTGTTATATCATGCCTCCCATTATTGCCATGTCCAGCCTCTAACCCGCCTTGTCCTAGCAAACCGTTGTTTGGCTATGTTACCGCTTTGCTCAGCCCCTCTTATAGCGTTGCTAGTTGCAGGTGAAGATGGAGTTTTGTTCCATGTTGGAACATGGATATTGTTGGGATATCATAATTATATCTTATTTAATTAATGCATCTATATACTTGGTAAAGGGTGGAAGGCTCGGCCTTATGCCTGGTGTTTTGTTCCACTCTTGCCGCCCTAGTTTCCGTCATACCAGTGTTATGTTCCTTGATTTTGCGTTCCTTACGCGGTTGGGTTATAATGGGAACCCTTTGATAGTTTGCCTTGAATAAAACGCCTCCAGCAAGGCCCAACCTTGGTTTTACCATTTGCCACCTAAGCCTTTTTCCCTTGGGTTCTGCAGACTCAAGGGTCATCTTTATTTTAAACCCCCCGGGCCAGTGCTCCTCTGAGTGTTGGTCCAACCTGTCAGCAGCCGGTGGCCACCAGGGGCAACTCTAGGTTGGCCTACCAGAATCTTGGACAATCCGGTGTGTCCTGAGAACGAGATATGTGCAGCTCCTTTTGGGATTTGTCGGCACATTCGGGCGGCTTTGCTGGTCTTGTTTTACCATTGTCGAAATGTCTTGTAACCGGGATTTCGAGTCTGATCAGGTCGTCCTGGGAGAAGGAATATCCTTCGTTGACCATGAGAGCTTGTGATGGGCTAAGTTGGGACACCCCTACAGGGTTTTGAACTTTTGAAATTCATGCCCGCGGTTATGGGTAGATGGGAATTTGTTAATGTCCGGTTGTAGAGAACTTGACACTTAACTTAATTAAAATGCATCAACCGCGTGTGTAGCCGTGATGGTCTCTTTCCAGCGGAGTCCGGGAAGTGAACACGATGTTGGAGTTATGCTTGAACGTAAATAGTTGCAGGATCACTTCTTGATCTTTGTAGCCTCTCGATCATGCTTTGCCTTCTCTTCTCGCTCTCATTTGCGTAAGTTAGCCACCATATATGCTAGTGCTTGCTGCAGCTCCACCTCACATACCTTTTCCCTACCCATAAGCTTAAATAGTCTTGATCGCGAGGGTGTGAGGTTGCCGAGTCCCGTGGGAGGGAGTCCTGGATTAGGGGGTCTCTGGACAGTCGGACTATCTCCATTGGCCGGACTGTTAGACTATGAAGATACAAGATTGAAGACTTCGTCTCGTGTCCGGATGGGACTCTACTTGGCGTGGAAGGCAAGCTAGGCAATACGGATATGGATATCTCCTCCTTTGTAACCGACCTTGTGTAACCCTAACCCTCTCCGGTGTCTATATAAACCGAAGGGTTTTAGTCCGTAGGACAACAACCATAACATACAATCATACCATAGGCTAGCTTCTAGGGTTTAGCCTCTCTAATCTCGTGGTAGATCTACTCTTGTACTACCCATATCATCAATATTAATTAAGCAGGACGTAGAGTTTTACCTCCATCAAGAGGGCCCGAACCTGGGTAAAACATTGTGTCCCCTGCCTCCTATTACCATCCGGCCTAGATGCACAGTTCGGGACCCCCTACCCCAGATCCGCCGGTTTTGACATCGACATTGGTGCTTTCATTGAGAGTTCCTCTGTGTCGTCGCCGTTAGGCTTGATGGCTCCTACTATCATCGATAGCGATGCGGTCCAGGGTGAGACTTTTCTACCCGGACAGATCTTCGTACTCGGCGGCTTTGCACTGCGGGCTAATTCGCTTGGTCATCTGGAGCAGATTGAAAACTACGCCCCTGGCCATCAGGTCAGATTTGGAAGTTTGAACTACACGGCCGACATCCGCGGAGACTTGATCTTCAACAGATTCGAGCCACAGTCGGGCGTGCCGCACTGTCACGATGGGTATGACCTAGCTCTGCCGCCGAATAGTACCCCAGAGGCCGCGCCCGCATCAGCTCCGACCCTTAGCTCGGAGCCAACTGCGCCAATCGAGGACGGGTGGCTAGACACCGCCTCAGGGGCTGCAGTCTCAACGGCGATCGAGCCAAACACTAGCCTAATCCTCTGCGAAGCCCGTGACTCCAAGGTGCCGGACTCTTTTCCGGACTCCGAACCGCCCGCGGCCCTGCCAATCGAATCCGATTGGGCGCCGATCATGGAATTCACCACCGTGGACATCTTTCAGCACTCGCCCCTCGGTGACTTTCTGAATTCACTAAGGTCTCTCTCTTTGTCAGGAGAGCCCTGGCCGGATTATGTCCAACAGGATTGGGATGCGAACGACGAAGAAATTCGACGCCCACCCACCACCCACTTCGTAGCCACTGTCGATTATTTAACCGACATGCTCAACTTCGACTCCGAAGACATCGACGGTATGGACGACGATGTAGGAGACGAACATGAACCAGTGCCTATAGGGCACTGGAAAGCCACCTCATCATATGACGTATACATGGTGGACACACCAAAAGAAGACGACGACGAGGAACGGAAGGACGCTACGAAGGCTTGTCCCCTCGAGGAGCAGTCAAAGCAGCGGCATAAGCGCTGCCCCAAATCCCGCCTCAGTAGAAGCAACGATCATACAGACCCAGTGTTAGAGCAGGGCGAGCCATTGCCGGACCATGGCAACACGGAGAATCAAACCGAACAACCCGACTCTGTCAAAGATAATAGTCCAAACGACATCACACCGGACAGACACCCGGAGCAACAGAATGCCCATCAAAGGCTCGTTACCACCGCAAGGAGTCTAAAAAAGCAGAAGCAAAGGCTCAAGGCTGCGCAAGACACACTCCAAATCAGATGGAGTAAAGTACTCAACACAGCAGCAAAGTGCGGCGGCAATCGCCCCACCAAGAGCTACCCAAAGCGGAAGTTGCTACCTGAATTCGATGAGGAGGCCTTAGATGCCCCACAACCAGAAATTAAAACAGCCATCTAGCCGGATAGACGACCTCACGGCCAACATAAAGCAGCAAGCAACGCCGCTCATAAGCCAATACGCGGTCTACGCGAGGGCTCACATCAAAAGGACGGCGAAACCAGATCCATCTATGGACCACGCAAGCGTGCTCCAGCATACAATGCAACACAACAAACATCCGAACAACGCGGTACACCCAGATATAGGTGTGCCGCACACCCCCTATGTTTCACCGATGAGGTGCTGGACCATGAATTTCCAGAGGGATTCAAACCCGTAAACATAGAGGCATACGACGGAACAACAGACCCTGGGGTCTGGATTGAGGACTATATCCTCCATATCCATATGGCTCGGGGAGATGATCTCCACGCCATTAAGTATTTACCCCTCAAACTCAAAGGGCCAGCTCGGCACTGGCTTAAGAGCCTCCCCGAAAGCTCCATTGGAAGCTGGGAAGAGCTCGAAGACGCCTTTCAGGCAAATTTTCAAGGGACTTATGTCCGACCTCTGGACGCGGATGATTTGAGTCATATAACTCAACAGCCTGGAGAGTCAGCCCGAAAGCTTTGGAACAGGTTTTCTTACTAAAAAGAACCAAATTGTCGACTGTCCGGACGCCGAAGCCTTGGCAGCTTTTAAGCATAGCGTCCGTGATGAATGGCTTGCCAGACACCTCGGCCAAGAAAAGTCGAGAACAATGGCAGCATTAACAAGCCTCATGACCCGCTTTTGCGTGGGTGAGGATAGCTGGCTTGCCAGATGCAGCACCAGCGACCCCAGCACATCCGAAGTTAGAGATGGAAACGGGAAATCACGGTGCAACAACAATAACAAACGCCGGAATAAAGAAGACAGCACGAAGAGCACAATAGTAAACGCCGGATTCAAAAGCTCTCGGCCAGGTCAGCAAAAGCCGCCCTGTAAAGACGCCAGAGATGAACTATCCAGCCTAAACAAAATTCTGGACCAAATATGTCAGATCCATAGCACCCCTGGTAAACCCACTAATCATACCCACAGAGAATGTTGGGTCTTCAAGCAGTCCGGCAAGCTCAACACCGTACACAAGGGGGAGGATACACCAAGCGAAGACGGGGATGAGCCTCTCAAGCAAGACACTGGGGAACAAAAGAAATTTCCACCAGAAGTCAAAACAGTAAACGTGTTACACGTGATCAAGGGGAGAAACAAAACGGCACTCCCAGAAAAATATGCCCAAGGGCCTATCACCGCGGAGTCCTGCCACTGGTCGTCTCAACCGATCACTTTCGACCATCGTGATTACTCGGCAAGTATCTGGCATGCAGGATGGGCTGCCCTGGTATTAGACCCAATAATTGACGGATACCACTTCACACGAGTCCTGATGGACGGTGGCAGCAGTCTAAACCTGATATACCAGGATACAATCCACAAAATGGGGATAGACCCAACGAAAATTTGTCATAGCAATACTACCTTTAAAGGAGTAACGCCAGGCCCAGGGGCTCATTGCACGGGCTCCCTGCTACTAAAGGTTATATTCGGCTTCCCCGATAACTTCCGTAGCGAACATTTAACCTTCCACATCGCTCCGTTCCAAAGTGGCTATCAAGCACTACTTGGACGCGAAGCTTTCACTCGCTTTAATGCAATACCCCATTACGCTTCCCTCACACTCAAGATGCCCAGTCCACGTGGCATCATTACAGTGAATGGAAGTATTGAGCGACTTTGCGCGCCGAAGAGAGTGTGGCTGCCTTGGCAGCCGCACACCAAAACGGCCTCACCAACTAAAGCATTTAACAGGTCGTCAAGACCACGGACACGGTTAGACGAGTCCAGCGCAGCTATATGTAATTCATACTGGATCGATGGTCACAGCCCTATTACAAATACAAGGGGCTCAACGCGCGCAGACAAGTGGCAATTTTTACTCATCTTGAATTATACATGGTTTCTTTAAAAACTATCTTTTTGCACGACAACTTTTTCACCTAAGTTCCTCTCTTTTACAGATGATCATCGTGCTACACCCGTCCAGGATACGGCACAACGGAGACACAGGCGTAGACGTGCAGCAGGGACCCGCTCCAAGGATTCTTTTTAGATTAAGACCCTGCGTAAACCTTTTTTACTGTCTCTTGTTGATACACATCCACCAAATTCTCAGCACAATTGAGAAGGATGCTGACGTCTTGGCATGTGGCCACGTCAGAATAATGCACGTACCTGGACACAAGGGGCTTCTTACAAAGGGCACTATTTAGGCCCGGTTTATACCATAAAGACCGAATACCTTCGGGAGTGTTCGGCGTCGCGAGTTTGGCCTTATATGCATCAGCTCCGAATCATTGTCTTTGGTCAAATGTTGGGTTTGCCCGGCTCCTGTGTTTTCGTGCCTTACGTTTCGCTTTACCGGCTAAGGCAGCACCAGGAGAACTACTGTGATTGTGCCCTGGTTCATCCGGATGAGCACCTCAGTAGAGAAAGCCGAAAACTGACTGTCATGATATAGCGTGAGACTGGTCAACCACTTGATGACCTATAGGGATGTTAGAATTCCTCCGCCTTAACGAAGGGTCGTTTCCCGGCCAGGCATGTAGGCACCCCGAGATCAGGAGAGTGCGGAGCCACCAGGGGCTATCTAGTAGCCCCACTGTCAAACTCCTATGGCTAAGTGAAAGTGTTAAAGCATTATAGTACGGTTGCCTCGTTCGTTGCGCTATCACCTCCTTAATAGGACCAAGACGTTGGGTTAAGTGTGAACACGCGTTTTTTGCGAGCACCTCCGCATTATATGCATGGGGGCTGAAGCCGACGACTGCAATCTTTCAGGTTATACACATGTATACATAAAAGGCCGCATAGGAGGCATCATACTACTTTCAGGCAAAAGTACAAACACAGTCTTATAAAATTTCATAAAAACATTGTGTTTACAATGAGAATACATATCACTCAAACATAATATTCTTCGAGCACTAGGCCTCTATCAAACGAGCACCCTTGAGAACCTCCTCGAAATAGTGCTCGGCAGCCACACGGCCTATGGCCGAACCCTGCGTCGCAACAGTGGTAGCGTCCATCTCCGCCCAGTATGCTTTAACACGGGCAAGGGCCATCTGCGAGCCTTCTATGCACGCCGACCTCTTCATCGCATTAATGCACGGCACCGCACCAAGGACCTGCTGCACTAAGCTAAAATAGTTGTTCGGCTTTGGCTTTTCCGGCCATAGCTGATCCACGACAGACCTCATGGCAAGTCCGGACAAGCTATTTAGTTCAGCCCATTCGGCTAGCTGATCAGTCAAAGGAAGTGGACGCTCTGGAACGTTGAATTGCGACCAGAACAACTTGTCCACCCCACGATCTGTTTGACCTTGGAAGTATTTGGCCGCATCGGCAGCGCTCGCCGCCAAGTCCATATATGCATCTGCCGAACTCCACAGCTGATCCAGAGGGGCATACCGTGGATCTCCGAACTTCCTCCGTAACATGAAGGGCTTCCCAGCCGCAATATCCCCGGCTTCCCGCAGTTCCTCCTTCTTCGCTCGCATAGCAGAGCGGGTGTCTTTGTCCGCCATCGTGGCCTTCTCAAGGTCTGTTGCCTTCGCTCGGTTTTCTTTTTCAAGAAGCCGGCAATGGTCGGCAGTGTCTTTTAATTCTACGGCCATCTTGGCCATCTTCTCTTTGCTCTCGCAATGTGCGGCCTTCTCGGCTTTCAACTCTTCGGCCGCCTTCAGAGCAGCCGCATTACTAATCCTTGCTTGTTCCTTGGCTCGGGCAAGTTCTGCCCGTAAGGTTTCCACGGTGGCAGCTCCATGTGCAGTCACAACATATTAAAGATACTGGCATCATGCTGCTCTTATTGTGTGACACTCACCAGAAAACATTACTGACCCTGTGATTCGTCAAGCCGCTTGTTAACAAGCGCGATGTCGGTGTCTGCCGCATCCAGTTGCCGTTTTAATTCGGCAAACTCACTAGTCCGGCTAGCCACCGGAGCTTCCACCACCTGCACATAAAGGTAGTCTGGTTATTGCCTGGGACTATGATCCTCTGTTCGCTGCCGTTCTCGACGACAACCAGAGTCTCAGGGGCTACTATCTACATGGGGCACACCTAACATGTGCGGTACTATCACATATTATCTCATGTACCTCAAAGCCTGTCAGTAGACTCATAAAGGCTTCATGTAATCCGCTTTCGGCGGATGAAATTCTTTCCATCACTGTACCCATCAGCATACAGTGTTCTTCTGAGATGGTCGCTCGCCCCAACAGCTCCCTCAGAATGTCCGACCGCATACCAGATGGTGCTGGACTCTTTTGTTCGCTCTCCTCCAGAGCCGGACGTTGGGGACTTCGGGGGTCTATGGGATTATCTTCTGGCCTCACCGGATCCGGAGAGGCCCTCCGTGACGACACTTCGGGGTCGCCCGCTTCTTGAGCGGAGGAGTCCTGGGGAGGCGTTTCGCTCTCCATCATCTCCGGAAGAAGATCCCCTGAAGACGAGCTCAGCTGAGAAGGGCTAAGACCCGAACTGTGCGATATATGCGGCGGTTATTTTCTCACAAGAAAGATAGTATACATTCACTATTAAAGTATTTTTTGGACCACTTACGACTCGTTGGAGGGCTGATCCCCCCGCGGATTTTGTGCGGCAAGAACACCCCCTGAGGCAGGACCCTCTATTGGAGACTTCTTCTCCCGTTTGGAGGCCTTGGCTTCCGGATCCTCGGAAGCAGTCCTTTTCCTCCCCCGGTTATCCTCCTTCATGGAGGTGCTCATTCCCTCGGTTGGAACTGGCAGCGATGGGGGCCCGCTTCTGCCCGTATTATTCTCCCCTATATCTTCCTTCGAGGGCTCCGGGCAAGGTGCGAGCTCGAGCATCTTTTCCAATACCGGATTTTCCAAACCCTCAGTGAGGGGGGCCAAACACTGAATCATCTTCGCCTTTGTTAGCCAGTCCTGGTCAAAGAGCGAACTCTCAGAAATAACTTCATGATAAATAAAAGACGATGTGTTCGGTTAGAGGGTTTCTTACTTGTTCGGCGGCGCGGTTACTGCTCAGGCTCACGTCCTCGGTAGTATCCGGACACTCTATTTGAGGTCCAGAGAATGACTTGTACATCTCCTTGTGCGTCAGGCCGAGGAAACTTTGAATGGCACGCGGTCCTTCTGGGTTGAACTCCCACAAGCGAAGGGGCCAGCGTTTACAAGGCTGGACTCGATGAACCAGCATAACTTGCATTACCACAACCAAATTAAAATCTCCCTCGAAGAGATCTTGAATGCGGCTTTGCAGTATAGGCACGTCCTTGGCTGGACCCCAGCTCAGACCTCTGCTAATCCATGACATCAGTTGTGGTGGGGGCCCGAGCGGAAAGCAGGGGCAGCCGCCCACTTGGCACTTCTGGGAGCCGTGACGTAAAACCACTCCCGTTGCCATAATTCTGACACCTCTGGAAAGGAACCTTTCGGCCATGGAGCTCCTGCCATCTTGCCTATTGACGTGCCTCCGCACGCTGCATGTTGCCCCTCGATCATCTTCGGCTTCACTTCAAAGGTCTTGAGCCATAGGCCGAAGTGAGGGGTAATGCGGAGGAAGGCCTCACACACGACAATAAATGTCGAGATGTGGAGAAAGGAGTCCAGAGCTAGATCGTGGAAATCTAGCCCGTAATAGAACATCAAACCCCTGACGAAGGGATCCAGAGTGAGGCCTAGGCCTCGGAGGAAGTGGGAGACGAACACAACGTTCTCGTTAGGCTCGGGAGTAGGGACGACCTGCCCTCGAGCAGGCAGCCGGTGCGAAACCTCGGCGGTCAGGTATCTGGCCTCCCTCAACTTTTTGACGTCCTCTTCCGTAACGGAGGAGGGCATCCATCGGCCTTGAAAGTTGGATCCAGACATGATTTAAGATCCGGAGCACCTGACCTGGGCTTTGGGTGTTAGAACTCGAGGCGGGGGAGGGGTTCGATGGAGCACAAGAGGGAAAAAGCGAAAACCTTGTCCCTTTATAAAGAGGGTGAATATCAAGCGTCCCCTCTATAGCCGTTTAGGACTTTCCTATAATCTAGGAGTCCTAGACACTTGGGTTACCCACGACCGTATTAATGAGAATCCCGTAATTGGGGGAACACGATCTCTGCTTTGACAAGACGTGTCAAGAAACCGCCTCGCGTTATGTGTGGAGCTGGTTGAAGAAAAACGGTTCGAATAATCACCGGGCCATGACATAACGTCATGCTGCCAAAACAAGTCAACAAATTAGATTTGCGAAAATAATATTCTCTCTACGGTGGTATGTGGAACTTATTTTTTAGGGTCGGACACTATCCTAGTATTCAAATTCTTATGTGATGTATTCGGAGAAGGAACCCGCCTTGCAATGCCGAAGACAATACTGCGTGCCGGACTCATCATCATTGAAGCCTGGTTCAGGGGCTACTGAGGGAGTCCTGGATTAGGGGGTCTCCGGACAGCCGGACTATCTCCATTGGCCGGACTGTTAGACTATGAAGATACAAGATTGAAGACTTCGTCTCGTGTCTGGATGGGACTCTACTCGGCGTGGAAGGCAAGCTAGGCAATACGGATATGGATATCTCCTCCTTTGTAACCGACCTTGTGTAACCCTAACCCTCTCCGGTGTCTATATAAATCGAAGGGTTTTAGTCCGTAGGACAACAACCATAACATACAATCATACCATAGACTAGGTTCTAGGGTTTAGCCTCTCTGATCTCGTGGTAGATCTACTCTTGTACTACCCATATCATCAATATTAATCAAGCAGGACGTAGGGTTTTACCTCCATCAAGAGGGCCTGAACCTAGGTAAAACATTGTGTCCCCTGCCTCCTGTTACCATCCGGCCTAGACGCACAATTCGGGACCCCCTACCCGAGATCCGCCGGTTTTGACACCGACACCGTGGCTCACAGATTACTTCCAAAACCAGTTGCAGGTGCCGATGATACCGTGTAGGTGACGCAACCCAGCTCAAGGAGGAGCTCGATGAAGATCGTCTTCGTTGTGTTGTTTCGTTTCTAGTTGATCAGCAGTGGACCCAGTTGGGGCAATCGGGGATCTAGCATTAGGGGTGGTCTTCTTTTATTTTGGTTCCGTAGTCGGACCTTGTTTGTATTCTGGATGATGTAATGCTATACTTATGTATTATGTGAAGTGGCGATTGTAAGCCAACTCTGTACCTCTTTCTTATTCAGTACATGGGATGTGTAAAGATTACCCCTTTTGCGACATGCCTACAATGCGGTTATGCCTCTAAGTCGTGCTCCAACACGTGGGAGATATAGCCGCATCGTGGGTGTTACACTTGTCATCGGGGTTGTGCATGATTTAAATATTTTGTGTGACGAAGATAGAGCATAGCTAGACTATATGATTTTGTAGGGATAACTTTCTTTGGCCATGTTATTTTGAGAAGACATGATTGCTTTATTAGTATGCTTGAAGTGTTATTATTTTTATGTCAATATTAAACTTTTGTCTTGAATCTTTCGGATCTGAATATTCATGCCACAATAAAGAAAATTACATTGAAAATTATGCTAGGTAGCATTCCACATCAAAAATTCTATTTTTATCATTTACCTACTCGAGGACGAGTAGGAATTAAGCTTGGGGATGCTGATACGTCTCCTAAGTATCCATATTTTTTTATCATTCCATGCTATTATATTATCTATTTTGGATGTTTAATGGGCTTTAATATGCACTTTTATATTATTTTTGGGACTAACCTATTAACCGGAGGCCCAGTGCCAGTTACTGTTTTTTGCCTATTTCAGTGTTTCGCAGAAAAGGAATATGAAATGGAATCCAAACGGAATGAAACCTTCGCGAGAATCTTTTTTGGAACAAACGCAATCCAGAAGACTTGGAGTGGAGGTCAAGGAAGCAACAAGGCGGCCACGAGGTAGGGCGGCCCGCCCCCACCCTCGTGGGCCCCTCGTAGCTCCACCGACCTACTTCCTTCGCCTATATATACTCTTATACCCTGAAAATATCCAGGGGAGCCACGAAACCACTTTTCCACCGCCGCAACCTTTTGTACCCGTGAGATCCCATCTGGGGACCTTTTCCGGCGATCTGCCAGAGAGAGATTCGATCACTGAGGGCTTCTACATCAACACCATAGCCTCTCCGATGATGTGTGAGTAGTTTACCACAGACCTTCGGGTCCATAGTTATTAGCTAGATGGATTCTTCTCTCTCTTTGGTTCTCAATACAAAGTTCTCCTCGATGTTCTTGGAGATCTATTTGATGTAATTCTTTTTGTGGTGCGTTTGCCGAGATCCGATGAATTGTGGGTTCATGATCAAGATTATCTATGAACAATATTTCATTCATCTCTGAATTCTTATATGCATGATTTGATAACTTTGCAAGTCACTTCGAATTATTAGTTTGGTTTGGCCTACTAGATTGATCTTTCTTGCAATGGGAGAAGTGCTTAGCTTTGGGTTCAATCTTGCGGTGTCCTTTCCCAGTGACAGTAGGGGCAGCAAGGCACATATTGTATTGTTGCCATCAAGGATAAAAAGATGGGGTTTATATCATATTTCTTGATTTATCCCTCTACATCATCTTGCCTAATGCGTTACTCTATTCTTATGAACTTAATACTCTAGATGCATGCTGGATAGCGGTCGATGTGTGGAGTAATAGTAGTAGATGCAGAATCATTTTGGTCTACTTGACACGGACGTGATGCCTGTGTTCATGATCATGCCTAGATATCACCATAACTATGTGCTTTTCTATCAATTGCTCGGCAGTAATTTGTTCACCCACCATAATATATGCTATCTTGAGAGAAGCCACTAGTGAAACCTATGGCCCCGGGGTTGTTGGGGAACGTAGCAATAATTCAAAAAAAATCCTATGTGTCACCAAGATCAATCTAGGAGATACTAGCAACGAGAGAGAGGGAGTGCATCTTCATACCCTTGAAGATCGCTAAGCGGAAGCGTTACAAGAACGTGGTTGGTGGAATCGTACACGCAGCGATTCAGATCGCGGTCGATTCCGATCTAAGCGCCGAACAACGGCGCCTCCGCGTTCAACACATGTACAGCCCGGGAACGTCTCCTCCTTCTTGATCCAGCAAGGGGAGAGGAGAAGTTGAGGAAGAACTCTGACAGCACGACGGCGTGGTGGTGATGGAGCTTGTGGTTCTTCGGCAGGGCTTCGCCAAGCGCTACAGAGGAGGAGGAGGTGTAGGAGAAGGGAGGGGCTGCGCCAGGTAAGGGGGTGCGGCTGCCCTCTCTCTCCCTCACTATATATAGGGGGAGGGGGGAGGAGGAGGCTCCCTAGGGTTTCCCTAGGGTAGGGGCGGCGGCCACAGGGGAAACCCTAGATGGGTTTGGGCGCCCCCACCCCTAGGAAACTTGCCCCCCAAGCCGGGAGGGGTGGCTGCCATAGGGGAGGCGCCCCCACCTCTCCAGGTTACGTTTTTTAGGGGTACCTGTCCAGGTTACATGAGATGGGGTGGGAGGGGCGCTCGGCCCCTTAGTGGGCTGATGTGCCCCATCCCCTTGGTCCATAAGGCCCCCCAACGCTTGTCGGGGCCTCCGAAACCCCTTTCGGACACGCTGATCGTCACCCGATACCCCCGGAACAATTCCGGACTCTAATACCCTTCGTCCAATATATCGATCTTCACCTCCGGACCATTCCGGAACTTCTCGTGATGTCCAGGATCTCATCTGGGACTCCGAACAACCTTCAGTAACCACATACTATTTCCCATATCAACTCTAGTGTCACCGAACCTTAAGTGTGTAGACCCTACGGGTTCGGGAACCATGTAGACATGACCGAGACATCTCTCCGGCTAATAACCAACAGCGGGATCTGGATACCCATGTTGGCTCCTACATGTTCCACGATGATCTCATCGGATGAACCATGATGTCAAGAATTCAATCAATCCTATATGCAATTCCCTTTGCCTATCAGTATGTTACTTGCCCGAGATTCGATCGCCAGTATCCCCATACGTCGTTCAATCTCATTACCGGCAAGTCTCTTTACTTGTTCCGTAACGCATGATCTCGTGGCTAACCCCTTAGTCACATTGAGCTCATTATGATGATGCATTACCGAGTGGGCCCAGAGATACCTCTCCGTCATACGGAGTGACAAATCCCAGTCTCGATTCGTGCCAACCCAACAGACACTTTCGGAGATACCTATAGTGCACATTTATAGCCACCCAGTTACGTTGTGATGTTTGGTACACCCAAAGCATTCCTACGGTATCCGGGAGTTGCACAATCTCATGGTCTAAGGAAATGATACTTGACATTAGACAAGCTTTAGCAAACGAACTACACGATCTTGTGCTACGCTTAAGATTTGCTCTTGTCCATCACATCATTCTCCCAATGATGTGATCCCATTATCAATGACATCCAATGTCCATGGTTAGGAAACCACGACCATCTATTGATCAACGAGCTAGTCAACTAGAGGCTTACTAGGGACATATTACGATCTATGTATTCACACATGTATTACGGTTTCTGGTTAATAATATTATAGCATGAACAATAGAAAATTATCATGAACAAGGAAATATAATAATAACCATTTTATTATTGCCTCTAGGGCATATTTCAAACAGTCTCCCACTTGCACTAGAGTCAATAATCTAGTTCACATTGCCATGTGATTAACACTCATAGTTCACATCGCCATGCGACTAATACCCAAAGAGTTTACTATAGTCAATAATCTAGTTCACATCACCATGTGATTAACACTCAATGAGTTCTAGGGTTTGACCATGTTATGCCTACGAGAGAGGTTTTAGTCAACGGGTCTGCAACATTCAGATCTGTGTGTTCTTCGCAAATCTCGATTTCATATTGTAGATGTTGCTACTATTCTCCACTTGGAGCTATTCCAAATGGTTGCTCCACATACGTATCTGGTTTGCTACTCAAAGTCATCCAGATAGGTGTTAAAGCTTACATCGACGTAACCCTTTACGTTGAACTCTTTATCACCTCCATAAACGAGAAACATTTCCTTATTCCTAAGGACAATTTTGACCGTTGTCCAATGATCCACTCCTGGATCACTCTTGTACCCCCTTGCCAGACATGTGGCAAGGCACATCGCGGTACACAACATGGCATGTCATATAGAGCCTATGGCTAAGGGATAGGGGACGACTTTCGTCCTTTCTCTTTCTTCTGCCGTGGTCAAGTTTCAAGTCTTAACTTCACACCTCACAACTTAGGCAAGAACTCCTTCTTTGACCGATCCATCTTGAACTCCTTCAAGATCATGTCAAGGTATGTGCTCTCTGAAAGTCTTATCATGCATCTTGATCTATCTCTATAGATCTTGATACCCAACATGTAAGCAGTTTTACACAGGTCGTCCTTCGAAAAACTCCATTCAAACAACCCTTTATGCTTTCTAGAAATTCTACATCATTTCCGGTCAACAATATGTCATCCATATATACCTATCAGAAATTTTGTAGTGCTCCCACTCACTTTCTTGCAAATACAAGTTTCTTGCAAACCTTGTATAAACCCAAATGCTTTGATCGCCTCATCAAAGCGTATGTTCCAACTCCGAGATGCTTGCTCCAATCCATAGAAGGATCGCTGGAGTTTGCATACCTTTTAGCATCCTTAGGATCGACAAAAACTTCTGGTTGTATCACATACAGCCTTTCCTCACGGAGACCGTCAAGGAAACTTTGTTTTGACATCCATCTGCCAGATTTCGTAAATGAAAGTTGCAGCAACTGCTAACACAATTTTAACAGACTTTAGCATCGCTATGATTGAGAAAAGTCTCATCACAGACAACTCCTTGAACTTGTCAGTTCCTTGAGACAAGTCGAGCTTCATAAATGGTGACATTACCATCAGCGTCTATCTTCTTATTAAAGATCCATTTATTCTCAATGGCTTGCCGATCATCGGAAAAGTCCACCAAAGTCCATACTTTGTTCTCATACATTGATCCTATCTCGGATTTCATGGCTTCCAGCCATTTGTTGGAATCCGGGCCCACCATCGCTTCTTCATCGTTGTCCAACAACATGACATTTAAGATAGGGTTACCACTCAGAAGTTGTACACACCCTTGTTGACCTACGATGTTTGATAGTAATTTGATCTGAAGCTTCATGATCATCATCATTAGCTTTCTCCTCAACTGACATAAGTGCCACAGAAACATCTTTCTGTGATGCGCTACTCTCTGGTTGAAGTTAAGGTTCAACAACCTCATCAAGTTCTATCTTCCTCCCACTCAATTATTTCGAGAGAAACTCTTTCTCGAGAAAGGACATGTACTTAGCGACAAACACTTTGCCCTCAGATCTAAGATAGAAGGTATACCCAATCGTCTTGTTTGGGTATTCTATGAAGATACAATTTTCCGCTTTGCATTCGAGCTTTTCCGACTAAAGCCTATCAACATAAGCATCGTAGCCCCAAACCTTAAGAAACAACAATTTTGGTTTCTTGCCAAACCATAGTTCATACGGTGTCGTCTCCACGGACATAGATGGTGCCCTATTTAAAGTGAATGTAATTTTCTTTAATGCATAACCCCCAAAATAGCGGTAGATTGGTAAGAGACATCATACACCATATCCAATACGGTTCGATTACGACGTTTGGACACACCATCATGCTATGGTGTTCCAGGCGGCGTCAACTGTGAAACGATTCCACCCTGTCTTTAGTGATTCCCAAACTCATAACTCAGATACTTTCCCTTTGATCAAATCGAAGGAACTTGATCTTCTTGTTACAATGATTCTCAACTTCACTCTGAAATTACTTGAACTTTTCAAACATTTCAGACTTATGCTTCATTAAGTAAATATACCTTTCACTTTGCCATCCTTATTTTCCGCCAAATACTTGGGGCAGTTCCGCTTCCAGTGACCAGTCCCTTTGCAGTAGAAGCACTCAGTCTCAGGCTTAGGTCCAGACTTGGGCTTCTTCACTTGAGCAGCAACTTCTTTGTCATTCTTCTTAAAGTTCCCCTTCTTCCCTTTGCCCTTCTTCTTGAAACTGGCGGTCTTGTTGACCATCAACACTTGATGCTCCTTCTTGATTTCTACCTCCACAGCTTTTAGCATCGCGAAGAGCTCGGAAATAGTCTAATCCATCCCTTGCATATTATAGTTCATCACGAAGCTTTTGTAGCTTGGTGGCAGTGATTGAAGAACTTTGTCAATGACACTATCAACCAGAAGATTAACTCCCAGCTGAGTCAAGTGATTGTGGTACCCGAACATTCTGAGTATGTGCTCACTGACAGAACTATTCTCCTCCATTTTGTAGCTGTAGAACTTATTGGAGACTTCATATCTCTCAATCCGGGCATTTTCTTGAAATATTAACTTCAAATCCTGGAACATCTCATATGCTCCATGATGTTCAAAACGTCGTTGAAGTCCCGGTTCTATGCCGTAAAGCATGGCACACTGAACCATCGAGTAGTCATGAGCTTTGCTTTGCCAGGTGCTCATAACATCTGGAGTTTCTCCTGTAGCGGGTTTGGCACCTAACGGTGCTTCCAGGATGTAATTCTTCTATGCATCAATGAGGATAATCCTCAAGTTACTGACCCAGTCTGTGTAGTTGCTACCATCATCTTTCAACTTAGCTTTCTCTAGGAACGCATTAAAATTCAACGAAATAGTAACACAGGCCATTTATCTACAATAACATAGACATGCAAAATACTATCAGGTACTAAGTTCATGATAAATTAAAGTTCAATTAATCATATTATTTAAGAACTCCCACTTAGACAGGCATCCTCTAATCATCTAAGTGATCACGTGATCTATATCAACTAAACCATGTCCGATCATCACGTGAGATGGAGTAGTTTTCAATGGTGAACATCACTATGTTGATCATATCTACTATATGATTCACGCTCGACCTTCCGGTCTTAGTGTTCCGAGGCCATATCTGCATATGCTAGGCTCGTCAAGTTTAACCCGAGTATTCTGCATGTGCAAAACTGGCTTGCACCCGTTGTATGTGAATGTAGAGCTTATCACACCCGATCATCATGTGGTGTCTCGGCACGACGAACTATAGCAACGGTGCATACTTAGGGAGAACACTTGTACCTTGAAATTTAGTGAGAGATCATCTTATAATGCTACTGCCGAACTAAGCAAAATAAGATGCATAAAGGATAAACATCACATGCAATCAAATAAGTGATATGATATGGCCATCATCATCTTGTGCCTTTGATCTCCATCTCTAAAGCACCGTTATGATCACCATCTTCACCGGCTTGACACATTGATCTCCAACGAAGCATTGTTGTCATCTCACCAACTATTGCTTCTACGACTATAGCTACCGCTTAGTGATAAAGTAAAGCAATTACATGGCGATTGCATTTCATACAATAAAGCGACAACCATATGGCTCCTGCCAGTTGCCGATAACTGTTACAAAACATGATTATCTCATACAACAAATTATATATCACCACGTCTTGACCATATCACATCACAACATACCCTGCAAAAACAAGTTTGACGTCCTCTACTTTGTTGTTGCAAGTTTTACGTGGTTGCTATCGGCTTCTAGCAAGAACCGTTCTTACCTACGGGATAAAAACCACAACGTGGTATAGTGATTGCTTTTTTATCTTCAGAAAGAACCTTATTCGTTGAATCCGATTCAACTAAAGTTGGAGAAACTGACACCCGCCAGCCACCTGTGTGCAAAGCACGTCGGTAGAACCAGTATCATGAACTTGGTCATGTAATGTCGGTCCGGGCCGCTTCATCCAACAATACCGCCAAATCAAGAAACAACTAGTGACGGCAAGAAATATGTATATACCCACGCCCACAACTCATTTGTGTTCTACTCATGCATATAACATCTACGCATAGACCTGGCTCGGATGCCACTGTTGGGGAACGTAGTAATACAAAAAAAATCCTACGATCATGCAAGATCTATCTAGGAGAAGCATAGCAACGAGCGGAAAGAATGAGTCCACGTACCCTCGTAGACCGAAAGCGGAAGCATTAAGTAACGCGGTTGATGTAGTCGAATGTCTTCGCGATCCAACCGATCAAGTACCGAACGCACGACACCTCCGCGATCTGCACACGTTAAGCTCGGTGACACCCCTCGAACTCTAGATCCAGCTGAGGCCGATGGAGAGTTTCGTCAGCACGGCGGCGTGGTGACGGTGATGATGAAGTTACCGACGCAGGGCTTCACCTAAGCACTACGACAATATGACCGAGGTGGAAATCTGTGGAGGGGGGCGCCGCACACGGTTAAGAGATCAACTTGTGTGTCTATGGGGTGCTCCCCTCCCCCGTATATAAAGGAGTGGAGGAGGGGGTCGGCCGGCCTCATGGGGTGCACCCCAAGGGGGGAATCCTACTCCTACTAGGAGTAGGTTCCCCCTTTCCTAATTCAACTAGGAGGGGAAGGAAAGGGAAGAAGGAGAGAAGGAAAGGGGGCCGGCCCCTCTCCCAATTCGGATTGGGCTTGGGGGGTGCCCCTCCTCTTGGTCGCCTCCTCCTCTCTTCCACTAAAGCCCATGAAGGCCCATTAACCCCCCGGTACTCCGGAAAATGCCCGAACCTATCTGAAACCTTTCCGGTGTCCAAACATAACCTTCCAATATACAATCTTTATGTCTCGGACATTTCGAGCCTCCTCGTCATGTCCGTGATCACGTCCGGGACTCCGAACAACCTTTGGTACATCAAATCACATAACTCAAAATACATATCATCATCGAACGTTAAGCGTGCGGACCCTGCGGGTTCGAGAACTATGTAGACATGACCGAGACTCATCTCCGGTCAATAACCAATAGCGGAACCTGGATGCTCATATTGGTTCCTACATATTCTACAAAGATCTTTATTGGTCAAACCGCATAACAACATACATTGTTCCCTTTTTCATCGGTATGTTACTTGCCCGAGATTCGACCGTCGGTATCATCATACCTAGTTCAATCTCATTACCGGCAAGTCTCTTTACTCGTTCCGTAATGCAACATCCCACAACTAACTCTTTAGTCACATTGCTTGCAAGGCTTATAGTGATGTGCATTGCCGAGAGGGCCCAGAGATACCTCTCCGACAATCGGAGTGACAAATCCTAGTCTCGATCTATGCCAACTCAACAAACACCATCGGAGACACCTGTAGAGCATCTTTATAATCACCCAGTTACGTTGTGACGTTTGATAGCACACAAAGTGTTCCTCCAGTATTCAAGAGTTACATAATCTCATAGTCATAGGAACATGTATAAGTTGTGAAGAAAGCAATAGCAATAAACTAAACGATCATAGTGCTAAGCTAATGAATGGGTCATGTCAATCACATCATTCTCTAATGATGTGATCTCGTTTATTATATGATAACTCATGTCTATGGTTAGGAAACTTGACCATCTTTGATTAACGAGCTAGTCAAGTAGAGGCATACTAGTGACACTCTGTTTGTCTATGTATGCATACATGTACTAAGTTTCCGGTTAATACAATTCTAGCATGAATAATAAACATTTATCATGATAAAAGGAAATATAAATAACAACTTTATTAGTGCCTCTAGGGCATATTTCCTTTAGGATTAGTGCCTTCTCGATGCATTCATTGTTGAATATTTGCGGAGGCTCGATCTTGCGTGCTTCTTTCTTCTTCGAGTCTAAAGAAGTACACGTTGCTTCCTCACATCTAGTCTCATCTC
This sequence comes from Triticum monococcum, assembly GCA_034509565.1. NCBI lineage: Eukaryota > Viridiplantae > Streptophyta > Magnoliopsida > Poales > Poaceae > Triticum > Triticum monococcum. Next base: position 581,551,170 of record CM067847.1, read on the forward strand.
TAGCCTCTATTCTAGCAACAAGTGCACGAACATCTACTAAATTGCGGTCTATCAATATATCAGTGTATTCTTCTTCTCAATACCAAAAATTGCATCCATTCCACATTTCCACACAATAAATTGAGTGAGTACAACTAGTCGAATCCGAGAGCACAACCGAAGCCAAAGTAGCACATACCCCATCGTTTGAGCACTTGATGAACACCCATCCGGGATGCTCCGGCGTTGTAGACACGCGGCGCAAGACTTTCCTTGGGCAGTCATCGCACTTTAAGAGTGACGATGTGCCGACGAGCCTTTGGGCCAGCATCGAGCCCGACGGTTGTTCGTGTATTTGCCGGCGAACCGCCGCCAGTGTAGATCCGAGCGGCTAGAGATGGAGTCACTACCTGCACGCGGCCTTGCCGGGGCCTTCTGGCCCAGTGCCCAGCCAGTCCATGGCATGGCGCGGCCTCCCGCGGCTGGGCGAGCTCAAGTCTGGCCGGATCCGCTCCAAATCCGACCGCTGGGTGCGCAAATCAGGTGGCCGTGGTTGGGCATCTCGGGGCGTCGAGGGAACGGGAGCTGCGACAAGGGTTGGGGCGAGCGCGCGGTCAAGCTGCACGGCGGCAATGGCGGCGACGACAACGTTGGACGAGAGGGGCGGGTGTGCGGCTAGAGCGGGGGGAGGGATAGAAAAAGGGAGGTCTACATCCCCCACGGGCGGGCCCGGGGAGGACATGGGCAAGCGCCACGCGACGTCCGCGCGTGTCCGTTCGGCCGCAAACTCGGCCCAAACTTGGGCCGAGAATGGGTCGAAAGCGTACATAAAACGAATGACGGTCCGTTTACGGCCGCGCGTTGGAAGGCATGCTTTGTCCGTTTACCCACAAACGGACGCGAACGGACAGGACGGGTATTGAATTCATGCTCGAGTCAACTCATCCAAAAATCCGAACTGATGGAGGGAGGTGGGCAATAGATTTCAACACCCCCTCTCACGTCTAGGCTATTTGGATCGATGTAGGCCGCAGAATCGTTTTATTTAATACTGCGTTGGCAGGGTTTTGAACTCAAAACCTCTTGGCTCGGATACCACATTGAATTCATGCTCCAGCCTACTCATCCAAAAGTCCAAACTGATGGAGGGAAGTGGGCAATAGATTTCAACAACGGGGTCATGCGTTGGAGTTGCCCTGAGAGCGGCTATGGCAGCAGCGGAGCATGCGATAAGGATGCAGACAGAGCATGTGGCAAGGCTGGCCGCGGAGCAGACGGGCATGGATCCATCCGGCGAGTGATACGGCTAGCCAACGAATGATCTGTCACGCTCAGACATAGATTTTATTTTGACATGTTTGGCTTGTTGAACTATAATTTATTTTGCTTTGTGTATTTATTTTGAACTATTGAATTGGGATGCTTTGTATTGTATGATCTATGTGTATAGATTGCACGGATTTAAGAATCCGCATTTAACATATGTAAATGTGCGACAATCCAAATGAGAGACCATCTGACGCAGTCCGCGCCGCAAATATATAGGAGTCGAATTTGCTAGAGTCCATGGTCGTAGATGCTCTAACCATGCTCTTACAGTGGTGCGTGGCCGGAGACCAGGCGAAGGCGACAGCCGCCCAGCACCCATGCCGATGGTGGAAGCGACAATGGCTCGGCCGCTCAGGTGAATGGTAGTATATCGCACGGAGAGGCCCGGCTGGATGCCCCCTCCCCTCCGGGCAAGAGGAAGAGAGAGAAATTATTAATCTGCCATTACAATACAGGACCCGATCGACGGGTACACCTGTCCATATCAAGCGAATATCAGTGCGCGATGCGATTTCGCACAGGATTTTCCAAATGAACAAGCATGTGTCGTAGAACGTGTGAGGTGCCTCTGATCCTGTATCGGGCGACGGGCGTCTGACCAGCTCATGCCCCGTCGTCTTCTCTTTTGAACAGGTTATAATTATGTGTCATCCCGGCCTCCGGGGCACATGTTAGCGAGTTAGGGTAACGATATTTACTCGTCAAAGCAAAAGTTAAGGTAGTAACCCTCTTTTGTTTCCTTCATGAAAACGGGCCATTTGCAGTGCCAACACATTGTCCACGTCAACGCTTAACTAGATGCTCAAGCCTGGTTTAGCGTAGTGGTGTTGGTACCCTTGTGTCAATAAGTGCTTGTGCCATAGCGAGAACGTGTCCTGCGTTAGAGGTGTCTCAAATTTCCTTTTTCCTTTTTACCAACATAGGTAAAATATGCGTATACGACTCCACAAAATTCAAATCAAATCTTAACCTGCACCCCGAGAACAGAAAAGGTTAGGTCTAACTATGGTTCAGTTCTTTTGGAGCGTGTTTGCTCTCTTTTTTATGTTAAATGGCAGGTGCTCTGCCCATTTCAAATAGACGGGAATAGAGAAATACTACAATATACAAGAGTTTTCACGTTTCCGTTCGGCCTGTCTCCATAGAGCACGTCTTGATTGGGCCAAAGGCTTGAACCATGTTTTGCAACCTGCTTGACTACCCCCATTGCATCAGGAGAGGTTTAATGCATAACGTTTTGTTAGCAGCACTTGAGGATTAAGAATATGAAGATGCAATCATCTGGCATTTGGTTGCTCGCGGCTTAATGATGTGCTCACCCTTTCTCACTAGTGATGACTTTATGGTAAACTATACTACATTAAAAAAGTAGCAAATTAACATTGTTTCAGCCCTACTTACTAAGCAAATGCCAATAGGCCTAGCTACTAACAAATGACAGTTAACAGACATATGGATTAAGGGGGAAATTCACCTTCTTCTTCTTGTTTTTCTTTTTCGTCGTCTTCTTCTTCTTCTTCTTCTTCTTCAGATTCTTGTGTCAGCACTGTTAGCCCACACTGCCCGGTGCACTCCAACATTTTGCTCCTCCAAGCTTCATTATCGTATGCCTCCACACCATGGTAGGAGTTAATCTCATAAGCCGTCACATCATCCTCATCAAGACCGGAGTCTAGGGTTCACTTATGAAGAATGCAAAATGCAGAGTCAAGCTTAACTTGGGTGGAGAAAGGGTGGAATAATTTTTTAGATAACATAAACATTTACATGCACTTTTACTTACATTTACATTTAAATAAAATACAAACAAACAAACACACACACACACACACACACACACACCTTTTAAGATACATGTACACCTTTTATATTAAGTGAAAAATATGAATGTGTTTAAAGTACAGTATGGAAAATTTAGAAACATTGTGAACATTTTTAAAAGATGAACAAAAAAGAAAAACCAAAATCTCTACTACTTAAAGAAACTATTATGTTTAGTTCATTTCTTCATCCAAATCCTGCATATATTTTCTCCCTCCTCCATGTTTTGGTTTCTGCCCTCCCATTTCTAATTTTTCTTTACTAGTTTTCTTGAAAATTGCATCAATTGTCCCACATCTTATTGACTTACCAAATAAAATTAGATTTTCTTTGTTAAGTCAACAAGTGATTACCTTACTAATCATGAGAATAGTGTGGGATGAGGAACTTATCCATCAGATTTTTTGTGGCCTATTGATGTGAACTACATACTGAAAATCCTGGTAGCTATTGGTATGATGGAGGATTTTGTCTCTTGGAATTGTAGAAAGGAATCTTCATAGTTAAGGTGGCTTATTACTATGAACTAGATGATGCCCCGCACGTTGTTGCAGGGATGTTTTGCAATATTTCAATGAGATTTTGGTTATATGGAACATGAATACTTTAAACAATAGTATTTGAAAGTATATAAGAATTAAATGTAAATAGCATAATAGAATGGAATCTTTTTCTCGAATACGCATAGCATGCGTATTATCTATAAAAGGGGGAAAAGGCAAAGAAAGCCCTCCATAGGTACAGTTACAGCTTACATCTTACATGTTACACCGTAATCATACTCCACTCCACGCCAACCTAATGGCCTAATGGCCTAATTCATGCACCCAACTACTCACTCAAATTTCACATGCTTAGCCTACCAAACAAACCGTGTACATCACCCTTCATGAGACCTGCACTCCACCAGGCTCTTCCCTCCTGCTCCACCTATTGCATGACCATGGCTACGCTTGGGGCGGCGTTGTCGAAGACTACTGCGTTTCGGTGTTTCCACAGTTGCCAAAGGCCAAGCAGGATGATCGCCCTAGACGTCTTGATACCCAGGCCGTGCTTAGCTCGGTCTTGGCACCAAGTAGAGAGCACCTCCGCCCCACCAGGAGCCCAAGTGGGCTCCTCCAGGGCATGACAGGTGTGCGTCCAAACTTCTTGAGAAAAGACACATGTTAACAGAATATGATTGATGGTCTCCTCCTCCTGGTTGCAGAACGTGCAGGAGTCCTGGTGCGGCAGGCCCCTCCTGGCAAGCCTGTCGGACGTCCAACACCTATTACGAAGGGCCAACCACGAGAACATCCGGCATTGCAAGGGTGCCCTAGATTTCCACGAGAAATCGGCCGTGGGAGCGACCACGCGCCCAGCAAACTTAGCAGCATAGGCCGATCTTACTGAGAACACTCCACCCCTCTCCCAGGACCACAGAGCCACATCCGGAATGCCGTCCTGTAACTCAACGCCGCTGATCCTGGTCCATAGCCGAAGGTACTCTCTGATAGTTTCAGTCTGCAGGTCCGGCCCAATATCTCTTGCCCAAGTGTTGCTTTCCAGGGCATCGGCCACCCTCCGGGTACGTCGCGGCCTGGGCAGCACAACATCATAGACTGCCGGGGCCAGCTCCTGAACGCGGAAACCATTCAACCATCTATCCTCCCAGAAGAGTGTGTGGCATCCATCGCCCAGTTGCATACGGGTGGCCGCCAAGCATAGTTGCATGGACTCCTTTGGCACGGAGATCTTGAACTCCTGCCAACACCTATCCCCTCCTGAGCGCTTCAACCATGGCCAGCGCACCTGCATGGCGACATTCATCCACTTGAGATCCGGCACGCCGAGTCCACCAGCCCACTTGGGCGTGCACATCGTCGTCCATGCGACGGAGCAGTTGCCACCTCTTGCCTCCTTCTTCCCGCACCACAGAAAAGCGCGGATGATTTTGTTGATGGCGTTAACAGTTTTGGCGGGTAGATCCATGGCCATCATGGCATGAATTGGCATTGCATTGAGGACCAAAAGTACGAGGAGGAGGTGTCCACTCTTGGGCAAAGAAGATGCCCGCCAGGTCGGGAGGCATGCTCCGATCCGATCTACCAGGTATTGCATCTGCGAGGCTGACTATTTCCGAAGCGATAGAGGCAGGCCAAGGTACTTGCACGGAAAGCCTCCCACCAAGCAGCCAAGCATGTCTCCGGCCTCCTGAATCTGCTGTTGCGAGCATCGGATGGGGATAACAGCGCTCTTCCTCATGTTTGTCTGCAAACCCGATGCCATCCCAAAAACCTGGAGTATTGTACGGCACCCCACGATGTCGGCATCATGCGTCTTCAAAAAGATCATCACATCGTCCGCAAATATGGACACCTTCTGCTCCAACCCATGCGTAGCAAGAGGTGCTAAAATTCCATCCGTCCCAGCCTTCTCAAAAAGTTTTTGAAGCGGTTCCATGATGAGGATGAACAACATTGGTGATAGCGGTCCCCCTTGCCGAAAGCCACGACGGCTGAAAATTGGCTTTCCGGGTATGCCATTGACCATGATCCTGGTGGATGAGGTTGCCAGGAGGCCACTAACCCAGGATAGCCAGCGCCGGCCAAATCCCATGTGCTCCAGGACCTCGAGCAGAAACGACCACTGGACTGAATCGAAAGCTTTAGAAATATCCAACTTGAGCATGAGTGTGGGCTCCTGTAATGCGTGCAGTTTCCTGGCCATGCATTGCACTAGCACGAAATTGTCATGTAATAGTCGCCCCTTGACAAACGCACTTTGATGCTTGCCCACCAGGGACGGCAGTTCCTCCGCAAGCCGGACTGCCATTGCCTTATCGAAGATCTTGACTGCACCGTGCACAAGACTGACAGGGCGAAAGTCTCGCAATTCCTCGGCCCCATCCACCTTTGGCAACAGAGCGACCAAGGCTTTGTTTATGCAGCCCAAGCCATGCATATCTCCACGGCTGAACGCCTCCAAGGCCCGCATGAAATCCACCTTTATGATTTGCCAGCAACTCACGTAGAAGCGGCCAGTAAAACCGTCAGGTCCAGGTGCCTTGTCCAGGGGCATGGATTTGATGACTCTCTCCACCTCCTCCTCGGTAAAGGGCCTCTCCAAGTGCGACAGATCACGGCACGGCGGGTTTAGGGCTTGTAGGTTGATTGCAAACTCCCTCTCCGGCGCGGTCCCAAAAATACCCTCGTAGTACTCATCCACCGCAGCCGCGATTGATTCTTGGCCAGTCAGGAGCAGCCCATCCTTGTTGATGGTCGTGATGAGATTGCGCCTCTGTCGTTGTCTGGCATGGCGATGGAAGAATTTTGTGTTTGCGTCGCCCCCCTTTAAGTAGAGCATCCTCGATCTGAGCCTAGCAATTGTCCTTTCTAGCGAGCATAAGCCCAACAGCTTGCGTTTCAACACTTTCCTAAGGTCAAACTCCACGCGTGACAGCGGCCTGGAGTCCGACGCCATATCCAGTCGCAGGATCAGCTCCATCGCAATGGAGATCTAGAGTTTGACGTTGCCAATCCACCTGTCGCTCCATGACTACAACCGCTTAGCCGTTGCCCGCAGCTTGCTCTCCAGCACCACAAACGGGTTCCCCGAGGAGGGCACAGAGTGCCACGCCAAGGAGACCGTCTCCATAAACCCATCTGCCTTCGGCTAGAAGGACTCGAACTTGAAACGCCTCCCCATGTGAAAATCCGCGTGCAAATCCACCAACAAAGGGCAATGGTCCGAGATCGTCGAGCCAATCGCGGAGAGGAAGGATGTAGGGTACAGGTCCTCCCAATCGCACGTAGTGAAAACCTGGTCGATCTTCTCCAGGGTCATGTTCTCCCGCTCATTCGACCAAGTAAAGCGCCTCCCGTTCAGATACATCTCCTTGAGCTCGAGACGGTTGAGCTTTGATCTAAAGCGCGCCAACATCCTCCTGTTAATGGCATCATTGCTCTTGTCCTCTGGGTTCACTATAAGGTTGAAGTCTCCAAGGGCTACCCAAGGCCCGGCATGAAGATCACGAATTTCCACCAATTCCTCCAAGAACTCAATTTTCTCCGCGTCCAATTGGGGCCCATACACCCCAGTGATCCACCATTCCGGTGCTGCTACCGGTTTCACACATGCCGTCAACGTGTTCCTGGTCCGATGCGGGTTAGAAAGTGAGACGAGGAGCGCATCCCAAGCAATGAGGATGCCCCCACGCGTGCCCTCCGCAGGCAAGAAATAGAAATTCTCGTATTTATTTCCCAAGCATTGTCGTACAGTTAGATCAGTAATGGACTCCATTTTTGTTTCCTGGAGACACACGATACTCGGGTTAGCCGCCGAAACCACTTGGAACACCGAGCTACGACGCGCTGGGGAGTTGAGGCGCCGAACATTCCAACCTAGGACCTTTAATGGGTGTCCGGCCATAGGAAAACGCCCACCAACAACGCAGCAAAGCTGCTCAAGCCTCCACGGCCTACCCGGTCGGGAGCTCCTGTAGCGGCAACACAGAAGGCTCCCAGCCAAACAGCGCGAGCACCGCAGCAATGTGCGCGTCCGATAGTGGGGTCGCAAAGAGATCTACGTGGGCCTGCAGAGCCGCCTCACCAATCACTTCCCCCGCGCTAGCAATGCATAGCTTCCGCATGATGACTTGTTGCTGTCTCGTAGCCGCCGAACCCGGCCTCGCTTCATGGCTATGCGCACGCTCCTTCTCGGTGTGACATCCAGGTTCCGCTTCGTGCGCGGCCTCCTAGCCCTGGTCGACATCTCTCTGATCTCCGGCCTAGCCAAGATGGGGTTGAGCGTGCGTTGCACCTCCGCGCAGAAAGAGGCCAGCCGATCAACCGACCGGGCATGCAGTGTAACAGAACCGCCCCTTGGCACCGAGCAATCCCCACCACGCTGGGCGGATAGGGCCGCCGACAGCCCCTCTAAGAGGCTTACCAAAAAAGTGTTCCAGCCCGGCCCTCCAACTTGTGTACGTCGATCGCTGCTACTTTGCATGGCCTCCGTAAATTTCCAATCCTCGCTCGCCACGTTCACCTCCTGGAATGAATGCATGGGTACTGTCCCATCCCCAGGCAGGGAGATGGTAGGGTCCACCGCTCGATTGCATCCCTGATCTGCTGCCAGCGATATCAAATCCTCCTGGGGATCCACGGGCGCTGTAGTGTGGGGCGCCCCATCCCAGACGCGAAGCTCCACTGAGCCGACACGCACGCAAATGTCCGCCTGCAAAAGTTGTTGTGCCGGTGGGCCCAAGGCAGTGGCCAAGCCCACAACGTGTGGCCTCCATCGCGGCAGAGTCACAGAATCAGGCGACCACACCAAACGTACCGCATGGTTGCTACCCTATCCCGACGCGCAGGACAATGCGGGCTGGCCCGGTCTGGAAGAATCCGGCACGCTCTCCATGGCATCCACCTCTCCCAGCTGGAGATCCGGGTCCACATGTCTTCCCTCCCCGTCCATGGTCAAAGCTACAACCATGGCACTTTGGCAGTTGCCAGTCTGATCCTGACTACTGTCGTCATGACGAGCGTCCACTTTATTTTGAACGCCTCTATGCCGCGCCGGCGACGCCGACACCGAGGAAGAAGCCGCACCCACCGAGGGTGGCGACCCAGCTCCCGACACATGGCCCCCATGATGACGCATCACACCAGCGTCCGCCTCGGGCACGCCATCGTCGCCGGAGGGCGGCGGGGGCGACTGCCGCGTGGATGGCAACTCCGGGTCATCATCTTCATCCACCACGACCGGAGCAAGCTTGACGATACGCACGGTGTACCACAGAGCCGAAGTATGGGCGCCTCGAAAATCCACCGCCCCGCCTCCTGTGGGGCTCCTCGATGAACAGCCGTCGGCGCTCAGGGACGTGGTCCGGCACGTGAGTACGCAGCCAGACCTTGAACCTGTTGGAAATATGCCCTAGAGGCAATAATAAAATGGTTATTATTATATTTCTTTGTTCATGATAATTGTCTATTGTTCATGCTATAATTGTGTTATCCGGAAATTGTAATACATGTGTGAATACATAGACCACAACACGTCCCTAGTGAGCCTCTAGTTGACTAGCTCGTTGATCAAAGGATAGTCATGGTTTCCTGACTATGAACATTGGATGTCATTGATAACGGGATCACATCATTAGGAGAATGATGTGATGGACAAGACCCAATCCTAAGCTTAGCTCAAAGATCGTGTAGTTCGTTTGCTGTAGCTTTTCTGAATGTCAAGTATCATTTCCTTAGACCATGAGATTGTGCAACTCCCGGATACCGTAGGAGTGCCTTGGGTGTGCCAAACGTCACAACGTAACTGGGTGACTATAAAGGTACATTACAGGTATCTCCGAAAGTATCTGTTGGGTTGGCACTGTTGGGGAACGTAGTAATTTCAAAATTTTCCTACGCACACGCAAGATCATGGTGATGCATAGCAACGAGGGGGAGAGTATGATCTACGTACCCTTGTAGATCGCAACGGAAGCGTTGACACAACGTAGAGGAAGTAGTCGTACGTCTTCTTCCCGATCCGACCGATCCAAGCACCGTTACTCCGGCACCTCCGAGTTCTTAGCACACGTACAGCTCGATGACGATCCCCGGGCTCCGATCCAGCAAAGCTTCGGGGAGGAGTTCCGCCAGCACGACGGCGTGGTGACGATCTTGATGTTCTACTGTCGCAGGGCTTCGCCTAAGCACCGCTACAATATGACCGAGGTGGAATATGGTGGCAGGGGGCACCGCACACGGCTAAGGAACGATCACGTGGATCAACTTGTGTGTCTATGGGGTGCCCCCTGCCTCAGTATATAAAGGATGGAGGAGAAGGAGGCCGGCCAAGGCTATTGGTGCGGCCAGGATGGGAGTCCTACTAGGACTCCAAGTCCCAGTAGGAGTCCATCAAGAGGGGAGGAAGGGAGAAGGAAGTGGAGGAGTAGGAAAGGTGGCCGGCCCCCTTTTCCCTAGTCCAATTCGGACTAGAGGGGAGAGGGGCGCAGCAGCCTTTTTCCTCTTCCCACTAAAGCCAATCAAAGCCCATTACTTCTCCCGTAACTACCCGGTACTCCAAAAAATACCCGAATCACTCAGAACCTTTCCGATGTCCGAATATAGTCGTCCAATATATCGATCTTTACGTCTCGACCATTTCGAGACTCCTCGTCATGTCCCCGATCTCATCCGGGACTCTGAACTCCTTAGGTACATCAAAACTCATAAACTCATAATATAACTGTCATCGAAACCTTAAGCGTGCGGACCCTACGGTTCGAGAACAATGTAGACATGACCGAGACACGTCTCCAGTCAATAACCAATAGCGGGACCTGGATGCCCATATTGGCTCCTACATATTCTACGAAGATCTTTATCGGTCAGACCGCATAACAACATACATTGTTCCCTTTGTCATCGGTATGTTACTTGCCCGAGATTCGATCGTCGGTATCCAATACCTAGTTCAATCTCGTTACCGGCAAGTCTCTTTACTCGTTCCGTAATACATCATCTCGCAACTAACTCATTAGTTGCAATGCTTGCAAGGCTTAAGTGATGTGCATTACCGAGAGGGCCCAGAGATACCTCTTCGACAATCGGAGTGACAAATCCTAATCTCGAAATACGCCAACCCAACATGTACCTTTGGAGACACCTGTAGTGCTCCTTTATAATCACCCAGTTACATTGTGACGTTTGGTAGCACCCAAAGTGTTCCTCCGGCGAACGGGAGTTGCATAATCTCATAGTCATAGGAACATGTATAAGTCATGAAGAAAGCAATAGCAACATACTAAACGATCGGGTGCTAAGCTAATGGAATGGGTCATGTCAATCAGATCATTCAACTAATGATGTGATCTCGTTAATCAAATAACAACTCTTTTGTCCATGGTTAGGAAACATAACCATCTTTGATTAACGAGCTAGTCAAGTAGAGGCATACTACTGACACTCTGTTTATCTATGTATTCACACATGTATTATGTTTCCGGTTAATACAATTCTAGCATGAATAATAAACATTTATCATGATATAAGGAAATAAATAATAACTTTATTATTGCCTCTAGGGCATATTTCCTTCAGTCTCCCACTTGCACTAGAGTCAATAATCTAGATCACATCACCATGTGATTAACATCGATAGTTCACATCATCATGTGATTAACACCCATAGTTCACATCGCCATGTGACCAACACCCAAAGGGTTTACTAGATTCAGTAATCTAGTTCACATCGCTATGTGATTAACACCCAAAGAGTACTAAGGTGTGATCATGTTTTGCTTGTGTGAGAATCTTAGTCAACGGGTCTGCTACATTCAGATCCACATGTATTTTGCAAATTTCTATGTCAACAATGCTCTGCATGGAGCTACTCTAGCTAATTGCTCCCACTTTCAATATGTATCTAGACCGAGACTTAGAGTCATCTAGATTAGTGTCAAAACTTGCATCGGCGTAACCCTTTACGACGAACCTTTTTATCACGTCCATAATTGAGAAACATATCCTTATTTCACTAAGGATAATTCTGACCGCTATCCAGTGATCTACTCCTAGATCACTATTGTACTCCCTTGCCAAATCAGTGCAGGGTATACAATAGATCTGGTATACAGCATGACATACTTTATAGAACCTATGGCCAAGGCATAGAGAATGACTTTCATTCTCTTTCTATCTTCTGCCGTGGTCGGGCTTTGAGTCTTACTCAACTTCACACCTTATAATACAGGCAAGAACTCTTTCTTTGACTGCTCCATTTTGAACTACTTCAAAATCTTGTCAAGGTATGTACTCATTGAAAAAACGTATCAAGCGTCTTGATCTATCTCTATAGATCTTGAAGCTCAATATGTAAGCAGCTTCACCGAAGTCTTTCTTTGAAAAACTCCTTTCAAACACTCCTTTATGCTTTATAGAATAATTCTACATTATTTCTGATCAACAATATGTCATTCACATATACTTATCAGAAATGTTGTAGTGCTCCCACTCACTTTCTTGTAAATACAGGCTTCACCGCAAGTCTGTATAAAACTATATGCTTTGATCAACTTATCAAAGCGTATATTCCAACTCCGAGATGCTTGCACCAATCCACAGATGGATCGCTGGAGCTTGCACATTTTGTTAGCACCTTTCGGATTGACAAAAGCTTTTGTTGCATCATATACAACTCTTCTTTAATAAATCCATTAAGTAATGTAGTTTTGTTTATCCATTTGCCAGATTTCATAAAATGCGGCAATTACTAACATGATTCGGACAGACTCAAGCATAGATACGAGTGAGAAGCTCTCATCGTAGTCAACACCTTGAACTTGTCGAAAACCTTTTGCGACAATTCTAGCTTTGTAGATAGTAACACTACTATCAGCGTCCGTCTTCCTCTTGAAGATCCATTTATTCTCAATTGCTTGCCGATCATCGGGCAAGTCAACCAAAGTCCAAACTTTGTTCTCATACATGGATCATATCTCAGATTTCATGGCCTCAAACCATTTCGCGGAATCTGGGCTCATCATCGCTTCCTCATAGTTCGTAGGTTCGTCATGGTCAAGTAACATGACCTCCAGAACAGGATTACCGTACCACTCTGGTGCGGATCTCACTCTGGTTTACCTACGAAATTCGGTAGTAACTTGATCTGAAGTTACATGATCATCATCATTAGCTTCCTCACTAATTGGTGTAGTAGTCACAAGAACAGATTTCTGTGATGAACTACTTTCCAATAAAGGAGAAGGTACAATTACCTTATCAAGTTCTACTTTCCTCCCACTCACTTCTTTCAAGAGAAACTCCTTCTCTAGAAAGTATCCATTATAAGCAACGAATGTCTTGCCTTAGGATCTGTGATAGAAGGTGTACCCAACAGTCTCCTTTTGGGTATCCTATGAAGACATATTTCTCCGATTTGGTTTTGAGCTTATCAGGATGAAACTTTTTCACATAAGCATCACAACCCCAAACTTTAAGAAATGACTACTTTGGTTTCTTGCTAAACCACAGTTCAGATTGTGTCGTCTCAATGAACTTAGATGGTGCCCCTTTTTTTAACGTGAATGCAGCTGTCTCTAATGCATAACCCCAAAACGATAGTGGTAGATCGGTAAGAGACATCATAGATCGCACTATATCTAATAAAGTACGGTTATGACGTTCGGACACACCATTACACTATGGTGTTCCATGTGGCGTGAGTAGTGAAACTATTTCACATTGTTTTTAACTGAAGGCCAAACTCGTAACTCAAATACTCTTCTCTATGATCAGATCATAGAAACTTTATTTTCTTGTTACGATGATTTTTCACTTCACTCTAAAATTCTTTGAACTTTTTCAAATGTTTCAGACTTATGTTTCATCAAGTAGATATACTCATATCTGCTCAAATCATCTGTGAAGATCAGAAAATAATGATACCTGTCGCGAGCCTCAATATTCATCGGACCACATACATCAGTATGTATGATTTCCAACAAATCTGTTGCTCGCTCCATTGTTCCGAAGAACAGAGTCTTAGTCATCTTGCCCATGAGGCATGGTTCGCAAGCATCAACTGATTCATAATCAAGTGATTCCAAAAACCATCAGCATGGAGTTTCTTCATGCGCTTTACACCAATATGACCTAAACGGCAGTGCTACAAATAAGTTGCACTATCATTATTAACTTTGCATCTTTTGGTTTCAATATTATGATTATGTGTATCACTATGATCGAGATCCAACGAACTATTTTCATTGGGTGTGTAACCATATAAGGTTTTATTCATGTAAACAGAACAACAATTTATTCTCTTACTTAAATGAATAACCGTATTACAATAAACATGATCAAATCATATTCATGCTCAACGCAAACACCAAATAACACTTATTTAGGTTCAAAAAGTGTCCCGAAATTATAGGGAGTGTGCGATGATGATCATATCAATCTTGGAACCACTTCCAACACACATCGTCACTTCACCCTTAACTAGTCTCTGTTTATTCTGCAACTCCTGTTTCGAGTTACTACTCTTAGCAACTGAACCAATATCAAATACTGAGGGGTTGCTATAAACACTAGTAAAGCACACATCAATAACATGTATATCAAATATACTTTTGTTCACTTTGCCATCCTTCTTATCCACCAAATACTTGGGGCAGTTCCGTGTCCAGTGACCAGTCCCTTTGCAGTAGAAGCACTTAGTCTCAGGCTTAGGACCAGACTTGGGCTTCTTCACTTGAGCAGCAACTTGCTTGCCGTTCTTCTTGAAGTTCCCCTTCTTCCCTTTTGCCCTTTTCTTCAAACTAGTGGTCTTGTCAACCATCAACACTTGATGTTTTTCTTGATTTCTACCTTCATCGATTTCAGCATCACGAAGAGCTTGGGAATCGTTTCCGTTATCCCTTGCATATCATAGTTCATCACGAAGTTCTACTAACTTGGTGATGGTGACTAGAGAATTCTGTTAATCACTATCTTATCTGGAAGATTAACTCCCACTTGATTCAAGCGATTGTAGTACCCAGACAATCTGAGCACATGCTCACTAGTTGAGCGATTCTCCTCCATCTTTTAGCTATAGAACTTGTTGGAGACTTCATATCTCTCAACTCGGGTATTTGCTTGAAATATTAACTTCAACTCCTGGAACATCTCATATGGTCCATGACGTTCAAAACGTCTTTGAAGTCCCGATTCTAAGCCATTAAGTATGGTGCACTAAACTATCAAGTAGTCATCATATTGAGCTAGCCAAACGTTCATAACGTCTGCATCTGCTCCTGCAATAGGTCTGTCACCTAGCGGTGCATCAAGGACATAATTTTTCTGTGCAGCAATGAGGATAAACCTCAGATCACGGATCCAATCCGTATCATTGCTACTAACATCTTTCAACACAATTTTCTCTAGGAACATATCAAAATAAACATATGAAAGCAACAACGCGAGCTATTGATCTTCAACATAGATATGCTAATACTACCAGGACTAAGTTCATGATAAATTAAAGTTCAATTAATCATATTACTTAAGAACTCCCACTTAGATAGACATCCCTCTAATCCTCTAAGTGATCACGTGATCCAAATCAACTAAACCATAACCGATCATCACGTGAGATGGAGTAGTTTTCAATGGTGAACATCATTATGTTGATCATATCTACTATATGATTCACGCTCGACCTTTCGGTCTCCGTGTTCCGAGGCCATATCTGCATATGTTAGGCTCGTCAAGTTTAACCTGAGTATTCTGCGTGTGCAAAACTGGCTTGCACCCGTTGTAGATGGACGTAGAGCTTATCACACCCGATCATCACGTGGTGTCTGGGCACGACGAACTTTGGCAACGGTGCATACTCAGGGAGAACACTTCTTGATAATTTAGTGAGAGATCATCTTATAATGCTACCGTCAATCAAAGCAAGATAAGATGCATAAAAAGATAAACATCACATGCAATCAAAATATGTGACATGATATGGCCATCATCATCTTGTGCCTTTGATCTCCATCTTCAAAACATCGTCATGATTTCCATCGTCACCGGCATGACATCATGATCTCCATCATATTGATCTATATCAATATGTCGTCACATGGTCGTCTCGCCAACTATTGCTATCGCATAGTGATAGAGTAAAGCAATTATTGGGCGCTTGCATCTTATGCAATAGACAGACAACCATAAGGCTTTTGCCAGTTGCTGATAACAAAACATGATCATCTTATACAACAACTTATAACTCATCACGTTTTGACCATATCACATCACAACATGCCCTGAAAAAACAAGTTAGACGTCCTCTACTTTGTTGTTGCAAATTTTACGTGGCTGCTACGGGCTTATCAAGAACCAATCTTACCTACGCATCAAAACCACAACGATAGTTTGTCAAATAGACTCCGTTTTAACCTTCGCAAGGACCGGGCGTAGCCACACTCGGTTCAACTAAAGTTGGAGAAACAGTCACCCGCAAGTCACCTATGTGCAAAGCACGTCGGGGAAACCGGTCTCGCGTAAGCGTACGCGTAATGTCGGTCCGGGCCGCTTCATACAACAATACCGCCGAACCAAAGTATGACATGGTGGTAGGCAGTATGACTTATATCGCCCACAACTCACTTGTGTTCTACTCGTGCATATAACATCAAACCATAAAACCTAGGCTCGGATGCCACTGTTGGGGAACGTAGTAATTTCAAAATTTTCCTACGCACACGCAAGATCATGGTGATGCATAGCAACGAGGGGGAGAGTATGATCTACGTACCCTTGTAGATCGCAACGGAAGCGTTGACACAACATAGAGGAAGTAGTCGTACGTCTTCTTCCCGATCCGACCGATCCAAGCACCGTTACTCCAGCACCTTCGAGTTCTTAGCACACGTACAGCTCGATGACGATCCCCGGGCTCCGATCCAGCAAAGCTTCGGGGAGGAGTTCCGCTAGCACGACGGCGTGGTGACGATCTTGATGTTCTACTGTCGCAGGGCTTCGCCTAAGCACCGCTACAATATGACCGATGTGGAATATGGTGGCAGGGGGCACCGCACACGGCTAAGGAACGATCACGTGGATCAACTTGTGTGTCTATGGGGTGCCCCCTGCCTCAATATATAAAAGATGGAGGAGGAGGAGGCCGGCCAAGGCTATTGGTGCGGCCAGGATGGGAGTCCTACTAGGACTCCAAGTCCCAGTAGGAGTCCATCAAGAGGGGAGGAAGGGAGAAGGAAGTGGAGGAGTAGGAAAGGTGGTCGGCCCCCTTTTCCCTAGTCCAATTCGGACTAGAGGGGAGGGGTGCGCAGCAGCCTTTTTCCTCTTCCCACTAAAGCCCATCAAGGCCCATTACTTCTCCCGTAACTACCCGGTACTCCGAAAAATACCCGAATCACTCGGAACCTTTCCGATGTCCGAATATAGTCGTCCAATATATCGATCTTTACGTCTCGACCATTTCGAGACTCCTCGTCATGTCCCCGATCTCATACGGGACTCCGAACTCCTTCGGTACATCAAAACTCATAAACTCATAATATAACTGTCATCGAAACCTTAAGCGTGCGGACCCTACGGTTCGAGAACAATGTAGACATGACCGAGACACGTCTCCAGTCAATAACCAATAGCGGGACCTGGATGCCCATATTGGCTCCTACATATTCTACGAAGATCTTTATCGGTCAGACCGCATAACAACATACATTGTTCCCTTTGTCATCGGTATGTTACTTGCCCGAGATTAGATCGTCGGTATCCAATACCTAGTTCAATCTCGTTACCGGCAAGTCTCTTTACTCGTTCCGTAATACATCATCTCGCAACTAACTCATTAGTTGCAATGCTTGCAAGGCTTAAGTGATGTGCATTACCGAGAGGGCCCAGAGATACCTCTCCGACAATCGGAGTGACAAATCCTAATCTCGAAATACGCCAACCCAACATGTACCTTTGGAGACACCTGTAGTGCTCCTTTATAATCACCCAGTTACGTTGTGATGTTTGGTAGCACCCAAAGTTTTCCTCCGGCAAACGGGAGTTGCATAATCTCATAGTCATAGGAACATGTATAAGTCATGAAGAAAGCAATAGCAACATACTAAACGATCGGGTGCTAAGCTAATGGAATGGGTCATGTCAATCAGATCATTCAACTAATGATGTGATCTCGTTAATCAAATAACAGCTCTTTTGTCCATGGTTAGGAAACATAACCATCTTTCATTAACGAGCTAGTCAAGTAGAGGCATACTAGTGACACTCTGTTTATCTATGTATTCACACATGTATTATGTTTCCGGTTAATACAATTCTAGCATGAATAATAAACATTTATCATGATATAAGGAAATAAATAATAACTTTATTATTGCCTCTAGGGCATATTTCCTTCAGGCACGAATCGAGACTGGGATTTGTCACTCCGTATGACAGAGAGGTATCTCTTGGCCCACTCGGTAATGCATCATCATAATGAGCTCAATGTGACCAAGTGGTTGATCACGAGATCATGAATTATGACACGAGTAAAGTGACTTGCCGGTAACGAGATTGAACTAGGTATTGGGATACCGACAATCGAGTCTCGGGCAAGTAACGTACCGATTGACAAAGGGAATTGTATACGGATTGATTGAATCCTCGACATCGTGGTTCATCTGGTGAGATCATCGTGGAGCATGTGGGAGCCAACATGGGTATCTAGATCCTGCTATTGGTTATTGAACGGAGAAGCGTCTCGGTCATGTCTGCATGTCTCCCGAACCCGTAGGGTCTACACACTTAAGGTTCGGTGACGCTAGGGTTGTAGAGATATTAGCATACGGTAACCCGAAAGTTGTTCGGAGTCCCGGATGAGATCCCGGACGTCACGAGGAGTTCCGGAATGGTCCGAAGGTGAAGATTTATATATAGGAAGTCAAGTTTCGGCCATCGGGAAAGTTTCGGGGGTAATCGGTATTGTACCGGGACCACCGGAAGGGTCCCGGGGGTCCACCGGGTGGGGCCACCTATCCCGGAGGGCCCCATGGGCTGAAGTGGGAGGGGAACCAGCCCCTAGTGGGCTGGTGCGCCCCCCTTGGGCCTCCCCCTGCGCCTAGGGTTGGAAACCCTAGGGGTGGGGGCGCCTGTTGGAAATATGCCCTAGAGGCAATAATAAAAGCGTTATTATTATATTTCCTTGTTCATGGTAATTGTCTTTATTCATGCTATAATTGTGTTATCCGGAAATCGTAATACATGTGTGAATAACAGACACCAACATGTCCCTAGTAAGCCTCTAGTTGACTAGCTCGTTGATCAACAGATAGTCATGGTTTCCTGGCTATGGACATTGAATGTCATTGATAACGAGATCACATCATTAAGAGAATGATGTGATGGACAAGACCCAATCATAAACATAGCATAAAGATCGTATAGTTCGTTTGCTAGAGTTTTGCAATGTCAAGTATCTTTTCCTTAGACCATGAGATCGTGTAACTCCCGGATACCGTAGGAGTGCTTTGGGTGTACCAAACGTCACAACGTAACTGGGTGACTATAAAGGTAGACTACGGGTATCTCCGAAAGTGTCTGTTGGGTTGACACGGATCAAGACTGGGATTTGTCACTCCGTATGACGGAGAGGTATCACTGGGCCCACTCGGTAATGCATCATCATAATGAGCTCAAAGTGACCAAGTGTATGGTCACGGGATCATGCATTACGGTACGAGTAAAGTGACTTGCCGATAACGAGATTGAACGAGGTATTGGGATACCGACGATCGAATCTCGGGCAAGTAATATATCGATTGACAAAGGGAATTGCATACGGGGTTGATTGAATCCTCGACATCGTGGTTCATCCGATGAGATCATCGTGGAACATGTGGGAGCCAACATGGGTATCCAGATCCCGTTGTTGGTTATTGACCGGAGAGTCGTCTCGGTCATGTCTACATGTCTCCCGAACCCGTAGGGTCTACACACTTAAGGTTCGGTGACGCTAGGGTTGTGAATATATGTATATGCAGTAACCCGAATGTTGTTCGGAGTCCCGGATGAGATCCCGGACGTCACGAGGAGTTCCGGAATGGTCCGGAGGTAAAGAATTATATATAGGAAGTGCTGTTTCGGCCATCGGGACAAGTTTCGGGGTTACCGGTATTGTACCGGGACCACCGGAAGGGTCCCGGGGGTCCACCGGGTGGGGCAACCTATCCCGGAGGGCCCCATGGGCTGAAGTGGGAAGTAACCCAGCCCTTAGTGGGCTGGGGCGCCACCCCCTAAGGGGCCCATGCGCCTAGGGTTAGGGGAAACCCTAAAGGGGGGCGCCCCCTTGCCTTGGGGGGCAAGCCCCCCACCCTTGGCCGCCCCCCCCCCCCCTAGGAGATCCATCTCCTAGGGCTGGCGCCCCCCCTTGGCACCCCTATAAATAGTGGGGGAGAGGAGGGCTTTGAACTATGGCTTTTGGTGCTTCCCTCTCTCCCTGTTACATCTCCCTCGTGCGTAGTATAGGCGAAGCCCTGCTACTGTGACGCCCTGCATCCACCACCACGCTGTCGTGCTGCTGGATCATCACCAACCTCTCCTCCCCCCTTGCTGGATCAAGAAGGAGGAGACGTCTCCCGTCCCGTACGTGTGTTGAATGCGGAGGTGCCGTCCGTTCGGCACTCGGTCATCGGTGATTTGGATCACGTCGTGTTCGACTACATCATCCCCGTTCGTTGAACGCTTCCGCACGGGATCTACAAAGGTATGTAGATGCATCTCATGACTCGTTGCTAGATGAACTCCTAGATGGATCTTGGTGAAACGAGTAGGAAAATTTTTGTTTTCTGCAATGTTCCCCAACAGTGGCATCATGAGCTAGGTCTATGCGTAGTTCTTCTTGCGCGAGTAGAACACAATTTGTTGTGGGCGTGGATTTGTCAACTTTCTTGCCGCTACTAGTCTTTTCTTGCTTCAGCGGTATTGTGGGATGAAGCGGCCCGGACCAACCTTACACGTACGCTTACGTGAGACCGGTTCCACCGACTAACATGCACTAGTTGCATAAGGTGGCTGGCGGGTGTCTGTCTCTCCTACTTTAGTTGGAGCGGATTCGATGAACAGGGTCCTTATGAAGGGTAAATAGAAGTTGACAAATCACGTTGTGGCTTTCACGTAGGTAAGAAAACGTTCTTGCTAGAACCCTAATTCAGCCACGTAAAACTTGCAACAACAATTAGAGGACGTCTAACTTGTTTTTGCAGCAAGTGATTGTGATATGATATGGCCAAAGTTGTGATCAATGATGAATGATCTATATGTGATGTATGAGATGTTCATGCTATTGTAATAGGAATCACGACTTGCATGTCGATGAGTATGACAACCGGCAGGAGCCATAGGAGTTGTCTTTATTCTTTTATATGACCTACGTGTCATTGAGAAACGCCATGTAAATTACTTTACTTTATTGCTAAACGCGTTAGCCATAGTAGTAGAAGTAATAGTTGGCGAGCAACTTCATGGAGACACGATGATGGAGATCATGGTGTCAAGCCGGTGACAAGATGATCATGGAGCCCCAAGATGGAGATCAAAGGAGCTATGTGATATTGGCCATATCATGTCACGTTTATTATTTGATTGCATGTGATGTTTATAATGTTTTTGCATCTTGTTTACTTAGAACGACGGTAGTAAATAAGATGATCCCTCATAATAATTTCAAGAAGTGTTCCCCCTAACTGTGCACCGTTGCGACAGTTCGTTGTTTCGAAGCACCACGTGATGATCGGGTGTGATAGATTCTAACGTTCACATACAACGGGTGTAAGACAGATTTACACATGCAAACACTTAGGTTGACTTGACGAGCCTAGCATGTACAGACATGGCCTCGGAACACAGAAGATCGAAAGGTCGAGCATGAGTCGTATAGAAGATACGATCAACATGAAGATGTTCACCGATGTTGACTAGTCCGTCTCACGTGATGATCGGACACGGCCTAGTTAACTCGGATCATGTTATACTTAGATGACTAGAAGAGGGATGTCTATCTAAGTGGGAGTTCATAAATAATTTGATTTGATGAACTTAATTATCATGAACTTAGTCTAAAATATTTACAATATGTCTTGTAGATCAAATGGCCAACGTAGTCCTCAACTTCAACGCGTTCCTAGAGAAAACCAAGCTGAAAGATGATGGCAGCAACTACACGGAATGGGTCCGGAACCTGAGGATCATCCTCATAGCTGCCAAGAAAGATTATGTCCTACAAGCACCGCTGGGTGACGCACCTGTCCTCCCTGCTGAACAAGACGTTATGAACGCTTGGCAGGCACGTACCGATGACTACTCCCTCGTTCAATGCGGCATGCTTTACAGCTTAGAGCCGGGGCTCCAAAAACGTTTTGAGAGACACGGAGCATATGAGATGTTCGAAGAGCTGAAAATGGTTTTTCAAGCTCATGCCCGGGTCGAGAGATATCAAGTCTCCGACAAATTCTTCAGCTGTAAGATGGAGGAAAACAGTTCTGTCAGTGAGCACATACTCACTATGTCTGGGTTGCGTAACCGCTTGACTCAGCTGGGAGTTAATCTCCCGGATGATGCGGTCATTGACAGAATCCTCCAGTCGCTTCCACCGAGCTACAAGAGCTTTGTGATGAACTTCAATATGCAGGGGATGGAAAAGACCATTCCTAAAGTATTTGCTATGCTGAAATCAGCAGAGGTAGAAGTCAAGAAGGAACATCAAGTGTTGATGGTGAATAAAACCACTAAGTTCAAGAAGGGTAAGGGTAAAAAGAACTTCAAGAAGGACGGCAAGGAAGTTGCCGCGCCCGGCAAGCAAGCTGCCAGGAAGAAGCCAAAGAACGGACCCAAGCCCGAGACTGAGTGTTTTTATTGCAAGGGAAGTGGTCACTGGAAGCGGAATTGCCCCAAATACTTAGCGGACAAGAAGGCCGGCAAAACAAAAGGTATACGTGATATACATGTAATTGATGTGTACCTAACCAGTACTCGTAGTAGCTCTTGGGTATTTGATACCGGTGCAGTTGCTCACATTTGTAACTCAAAGCAGGAGCTACGGAATAAATGGAGACTGGCGAAGGACGAGGTGACGATGCGCGTCGGGAATGGTTCCAAGGTCGATGTGATCGCCGTCGGCACGCTGCCTCTTCATTTACCTACGGGATTAGTTTTAAACCTCAATAATTGTTATTTAGTGCCAGCTTTGAGCATGAACATTGTATCGGGATCTCGTTTAATTCGAGATGGCTACTCATTTAAATCCGAGAATAATGGTTGTTCCATTTATATGAGAGATATGTTTTATGGTCATGCTCCTATGGTGAATGGTTTATTCTTAATGAATCTCGAGCGTAATGCTACACATGTTCATAGTGTGAATACCAAAAGATGTAAGGTTGATAATGATAGTCCCACATACTTGTGGCACTGCCGCCTTGGTTACATAGGTGTCAAACGCATGAAGAAGCTCCATGCAGATGGACTTTTAGAGTCTCTTGATTATGAATCATTTGACACATGCGAACCATGCCTCATGGGTAAAATGACCAAGACTCCGTTCTCAGGAACAATGGAGCGAGCAACCAACTTATTGGAAATCATACATACTGATGTGTGCGGTCCAATGAGTGTTGAGGCTCGCGGTGGCTATCGTTATGTTCTCACTCTCACTGATGACTTGAGTAGATATGGGTATGTCTACTTAATGAAACACAAGTCTGAAACCTTTGAAAAATTCAAGGAATTTCAGAGTGAGGTTGAGAATCAACGTGACAGGAAAATCAAGTTTCTACGATCAGATCGTGGAGGAGAATACTTGAGTCATGAATTTGGCACACACTTAAGAAAATGTGAAGTAGTTTCACAACTAACGCCGCCTGGAACACCTCAGCATAACGGTGTGTCCGAACGTCGTAATCGCACTCTATTAGATATGGTGCGGTCTATGATGTCTCTTACCGATTTACCGCTATCTTTTTGGGGCTATGCTTTAGAGACTGCCGCATTCACTTTAAATAGGGCTCCGTCAAAATCCGTTGAGACGACACCGTATGAATTATGGTTTGGGAAGAAACCTAAGCTGTCGTTTCTAAAAGTTTGGGGATGCAATGCTTATGTCAAGAAACTTCAACCTGAAAAGCTCGAACCCAAGTCGGAAAAATGCGTCTTCATAGGATACCCTAAAGAAACTATTGGGTATACCTTCTACCTCAGATCCGAAGGCAAGGTCTTTGTTGCCAAGAATGGATCCTTTCTAGAGAAGGAGTTTCTCTCGAAAGAAGTAAGTGGGAGGAAAGTAGAACTCGATGAAGTATTGCCTCTTGAACCGGAAAATGGCGCAACTCAAGAAAATGTTCCTGAGGTGCCAGCACCGACTAGAGAGGAAGTTAATGATAATGATCAAGATACTTCTGATCTAGCTCCTACTGAAATTCGAAGGTCCACAAGGACACGTTCCGCACCAGATTGGTACGGCAACCCTGTCTTGGAAATCATGTTGTTAGACAACGGTGAACCTTCAAACTATGAAGAAGCGATGGCGGGCCCGGATTCCGACAAATGGCTAGAAGCCATGAAATCCGAGATAGGATCCATGTATGAAAACGAAGTATGGACTTTGACTGACTTGCCCGTTGAACGGCGAGCCATAGAAAATAAATGGATCTTTAAGAAGAAGACAGACGTGGATGGTAATGTGACCATCTATAAAGCTCGGCTTGTCGCTAAGGGTTATCGAAAAGTTCAAGGGGTTGACTACGATGAGACTTTCTCACCAGTAGCGAAGCTAAAGTCCGTCCGAATCATGTTAGCAATTGCCGCATTCTACGATTATGAAATATGGCAAATGGACGTCAAAACGGCATTCCTTAATGGTTACCTTAAGGAAGAATTGTATATGATGCAGCCAGAAGGTTTTGTCGATCCTAAGAATGCTGACAAAGTATGCAAGCTCCAACGCTCGATTTATGGGCTGGTGCAAGCATCTCGGAGTTGGAACATTCGCTTTGATGAGATGATCAAAGCGTTTGGGTTTACGCAGACTTATGGAGAAGCCTGTGTTTACAAGTGAGTGGGAGCTCTATAGCATTTCTCATACTATATGTAGATGACATACTTTTGATGGGAAATGATATAGAACTCTTGGACAGCATCAAGGCCTACTTGAATAAGAGTTTTTCAATGAAGGACCTTGGAGAAGCTGCTTATATATTAGGCATCAAGATCTATAGAGATAGATCGAGACGCCTCATAGGTCTTTCACAAAGCACATACCTTGATAAGATATTGAAGAAGTTCAATATGGATCAGTCTAAGAAGGGGTTCTTGCCTGTACTGCAAGGTATGAAATTGAGCTCGGCTCAAAGTCCGACCACGGCAGAAGAAATAGAAGAGATGAGTGTCATCCCCTATGCCTCAGCCATAGGTTCTATTATGTATGCCATGCTGTGTACCAGACCTGATGTAAACCTTGCCGTAAGTTTGGTAGGAAGGTACCAAAGTAATCCCGGCAAGGAACACTGGACAGCAGTCAAGAATATCCTGAAGTACCTGAAAAGGACTAAGGAGATGTTTCTCATTTATGGAGGTGACGAAGAGCTCGTCGTAAAGGGTTACATCGATGCTAGCTTCGACACAGATTTGGATGACTCAAAGTCACAAACCGGATACGTGTATATTTTGAATGGTGGGGCAGTAAGCTGGTGCAGTTGCAAGCAGAGCGTCGTGGCGGGATCTACATGTGAAGCGGAGTACATGGCAGCCTCGGAGGCAGCACATGAAGCAATTTGGGTGAAGGAGTTCATCACCGACCTTGGAGTCATACCCAATGCGTCGGGGCCGATCAAGCTCTTCTGTGACAACACTGGAGCTATTGCACTTGCCAAGGAGCCCAGGTTTCACAAGAAGACAAGGCACATCAAGCGTCGCTTCAACTCCATTCGTGAAAATGTTCAAGATGGAGACATAGATATTTGTAAAGTACATACGGACCTGAATGTAGCAGATCCGTTGACTAAACCTCTCCCTAGGGCAAAACATGATCAACACCAGAATTCCATGGGTGTTCGATTCATCACAATGTAACTAGATTATTGACTCTAGTGCAAGTGGGAGACTGTTGGAAATATGCCCTAGAGGCAATAATAAAAGCGTTATTATTATATTTCCTTGTTCATGGTAATTGTCTTTATTCATGCTATAATTGTGTTATCCGGAAATCGTAATACATGTGTGAATAACAGACACCAACATGTCCCTAGTAAGCCTCTAGTTGACTAGCTCGTTGATCAACAGATAGTCATGGTTTCCTGGCTATGGACACTGAATGTCATTGATAACGAGATCACATCATTAAGAGAATGATGTGATGGACAAGACCCAATCATAAACATAGCATAAAGATCGTATAGTTCGTTTGCTAGAGTTTTGCAATGTCAAGTATCTTTTCCTTAGACCATGAGATCGTGTAACTCCCGGATACCGTAGGAGTGCTTTGGGTGTACCAAACGTCACAATGTAACTGGGTGACTATAAAGGTAGACTACGGGTATCTCCGAAAGTGTCTGTTGGGTTGACACGGATCAAGACTGGGATTTGTCACTCCGTATGACGGAGAGGTATCACTGGGCCCACTCGGTAATGCATCATCATAATGAGCTCAAAGTGACCAAGTGTCTGGTCACGGGATCATGCATTACGGTACGAGTGAAGTGACTTGCCGATAACGAGATTGAACGAGGTATTGGGATACCGACGATCGAATCTCGGGCAAGTAATATATCGATTGACAAAGGGAATTGCATACGGGGTTGATTGAATCCTCGACATCGTGGTTCATCTGATGAGATCATCTTGGAACATGTGGGAGCCAACATGGGTATCCAGATCCCGCTGTTGGTTATTGACCGGAGAGTCATCTCGGTCATGTCTACATGTCTCCCGAACCCGTAGGGTCTACACACTTAAGGTTCGGTGACGCTAGGGTTGTGAAGATATGTATATGCAGTAACCCGAATGTTGTTCGGAGTCCCGGATGAGATCCCGGACGTCACGAGGAGTTCCGGAATGGTCCGGAGGTAAAGAATTATATATAGGAAGTGCTGTTTCGGCCATCGGGACAAGTTTCGGGGTTACCGGTATTGTACCGGGACCACCGGAAGGGTCCCGGGGGTCCACCGGGTGGGGCCACCTATCCCGGAGGGCCCCATGGGCTGAAGTGGGAAGGAACCCAGCCCTTAGTGGGCTGGGGCGCCACCCCCTAAGGGGCCCATGCGCCTAGGGTTAGGGGAAACCCTAAAGGGGGGCGCCCCCTTGCCTTGGGGGGCAAGCCCCCCACCCTTGGCCGCCCCCCCCCCCCCTAGGAGATCCATCTCCTAGGGCCGGCGCCCCCCCCCCCTTGGCACCCCTATATATAGTGGGGGAGAGGAGGGACTTTGAACTACGGCTTTTGGTGCTTCCCTCTCTCCCTGTTACATCTCCCTCTTGCGTAGTATAGGCGAAGCCCTGCTACTGTGACGCCCTGCATCCACCACCACGCCGTCGTGCTGCTGGATCATCACCAACCTCTCCTCCCCCCTTGCTGGATCAAGAAGGAGGAGACGTCTCCCGTCCCGTACGTGTGTTGAACGCGGAGGTGCTGTCCGTTCGGCACTCGGTCATCGGTGATTTGGATCACGTTGTGTTCGACTACATCATCCCCGTTCGTTGAACGCTTCCGCACGCGATCTACAAAGGTATGTAGATGCATCTCATGACTCGTTGCTAGATGAACTCCTAGATGGATCTTGGTGAAATGAGTAGGAAATTTTTTGTTTTCTGCAACGTTCCCCAACAGCGCCACCCTTGCCTTGGGGGGCAAGGCACCCCCTTTGGCCGCCTCCCCCCCCCCTAGGAGATTGGATCTCCTAGGGCCGGCGCCCCCCCCCCCCCCTAGGCACCCTATATATAGTGGGGGAGGGAGGGCAGCCACACCCAAGCCCCTGGCCTCTCCCTCTCCCTCCCGTGACACTCCTCCGTCTCCCTGCGCTTGGCGAAGCCCTGCCGAGATCACCATTGCTTCCACTACCACGCTGTTGGATCAAGAAGGAGGAGACGTCTTCCCAACCGTACGTGTGTTTAACGCGGAGGTGTCGTCCGTTCGGCACTAGGTCATCGGTGATTTGGATCATGTCGAGTATGACTCCATCAACCCCGTTCTCTTGAACGCTTCTGCGCGCGATCTACAAGGGTATGTAGATGCACTCCTCTCTCCCTCGTTGCCAGATGACTCCATAGATTGATCTTGGTGATGCGTAGAAAATCTTAAAATTCTGCTATGTTCCCCAACAGTGGTATCAGAG
Source organism: Triticum monococcum (assembly GCA_034509565.1). NCBI lineage: Eukaryota > Viridiplantae > Streptophyta > Magnoliopsida > Poales > Poaceae > Triticum > Triticum monococcum. The sequence continues at coordinate 581,579,149 of CM067847.1, forward strand.
CTAGGTCTATGCGTAGTTACTATGCACGAGTAGAACACAAAGCTGATGAGGCACAGACTAGCGAGATGCTAATTCGCGCGTGTAGAAGGCCCGATCTTTCACGACGATGCTTGATCAACAGTTCGTCCCCCTATTCCTCCTCGCAACCTTCAAGATAATTTTCACCCGCGTACGAAAATACACGAATAAAAATAATGACCCCCTTGGATCAGCACGTAGGCGTCGATGTGATGATCAACCCTCCATCACTAGTAAATTTGCACGATGAGAAAATCATAGATAATACACAAGATATGGCCGCCCGTAACTCGGACGTTTTTCTGTATATCTCATACTCAAAAGAAAACTCAAAAACTAATCTCCTTACATCGGCCGTAGCCTGGCTTTTATATGCCAACGTGTGCAACTCCCCTAATCTACCAACTTGGACTCCAAGACTCTCACATCTCCAACTAATGAGTAGAAAAAACAAAGTCCAACAAGAAAATAAACTCACGTACAATGCTAGCCAGCTAGCCGGCTGACACAAACCAAAAATAAGAATCCTAACCAATTTGTATTAGGATTTTCTACCTGTCACAACAACTTGACGTGGAGGTGTATGAAAATTAGGCTCCACGGAAACTAGCACCGGTTCCATCTTAGTCTCCTGTATTCTCTTGCAATGTGGCTGAACAAAGTCTCTTACCATCTTCTATATATGTGACTTTCCTTTGCCCCTTTCTGTTATCAAACATGCTCGTACAGTTTTAGACTCCATGTGTACATGACCATACACTGACCTTCCAAATATACCTCCTGAATTCAATAAGCGTGTCGTACAACTGATCTTTGAACGACCCATTAAAGAACCGATTCTTGGTTCACATAATTGACGCACCTGACCATCGTTTCCTCGATGAAATCGAGCCGCATGCATGGCATTATTTTTCACAACCTTTTCATGATCTGACTCATTAAATGGCTCAGGTTCAGTAGGATTATCGATCAATGGTGTCATGCCCGCATCATCCTCCTTTCCTTGAAGAGAATCCGTCCTTGGTTTCAAGTCTATTTTTTGTACAACCTTCCTCTCTGAAACTTGCATCTCTATGATGATTGCAATGTCTGCCATTGGTTTCAACACGTGCTTTCGTCCATCATGCATGAATGTGTATGTGTTGGATCTTCCAGCATGGACTGCATCATGATCAAACTGCCATGGTCTTCCCAACAACAGCTGACACGTATCCATCGACACAACATCACAGTCCACCTTATCAATATAATCTCCAACTGCAAACTTCACACGTACCTTATGTGTGATCTTTAATTTTCTAGAGTTGTATAGCCACTCTACGTGGTGCGGTTGTGGGTGTCGCCACATGGACAAACCCAATGCCTGCACAAGATCTTTGCTAATGACATTTGTAAAGCTACCACCATCAATTATCAACTTACAAGCACGATTGTTGATCTTACACTGTGTTTTAAAAACACTTCATCGCTGCCCTTTAGGATCACTATCCTCCTGCACCTTCTTCACTAAGAGATTTAGACCCTTCATCGGTGCATCAACTTCTTCTTTTATTTCTTCTACCTCTTCTCGTCTTTTTCGCAAACGATCTTTCCAATCAACAACGAACACATCCATTGGCATGGGAATAAAACAAATTTATTTGCGCTTCCGTGATAAAGAATAACTATTTTTCTTGACATCCCAAACAGCCCCAACACGCTTGCACCATGGGTCCCCAAGTAGCAGATGGCATGACACCATGGACACAGGACAAACATGAAAAAATTCCGCACAACAATATTTTCCCAGATCAAAAATTAGCAAAATCTTATGTGTAATTTTGATTTCACCTTTGAACCAATTCAGCGTGTACGGTCTTTCAAGAGGCGCCATCTTCAGCCCCAATTTTTCCATCACCTTGATGCTCACCATATTGACTGCAGTACTCTCATCGATTGTCAGATTGACACGTCGTTCTTTCACGATGCAACGAGTGTGAAAAAGAGTGACCTCGTCAATGCCTTCCTCCTCCATCAATATGTTCCTGCTCAACATGTTGATGCTCTCCTCCACAGACGATATTGCAAATTGAATCGCCGTAACTAACCTTAGCTCTGAATACCACTTGATGAGGCACAGACTAGCGAGATGCTAATCCGCGCGTGTAGATGGCCCGATCTTTCACGACGATGCTTGATCAACAGTTCGTCTCCCTGTTCCTCCTCGCAACCTTCAAGATAATTTTCACCCGCGTACGAAAATATACGAATACAAATAATGACCCCCTTGGATCAGCACGTAGGCGTCGATGTGAGGATCAACCCTCCATCGCTAGTAAATTTCCACGATGGGAAAATCACAGATAATACACAAGATATGGCCGCCCGTAACTCGGACGTTTTTCTGTATATCTCATACTCAAAAGAAAACTCAAAAACTCATCTCCTTACATCGGCCGTAGCCTGGCTTTTATATGCCAACGTGTGCAACTCCCCTAATCTACCAACTTGGACTCCAAGACTCTCACGTCTCCAACTAATGAGTAGAAAAAACAAAGTCCAACAAGAAAATAAACTCACGTACAATGCTAGCCAGCTAGCCGGCTGACACAAACCAAAAATAAGAATCCTAACCAATTTGTATTAGGATTTTCTACCTGTCACAACAACTTGATGTGGAGGTGTACGAAAATTAGGCTCCACGGAAACTAGCACCGGTTCCATCTTAGTCTCCTGAATTCTCTTGCAACGTGGCTGAACAAAGTCTCTTACCATCTTCTCTATACGTGACTTTCCTTTGCCCCTTTCTATTATCAAACATGCTCGTACAATTTTAGACTCCATGTGTACACGACCATACACTGACCTTCCAAATATACCTCCTGAATTCAATAAGTGTGTCGTACAACTGATCTTTGAACGACCCATTAAAGAACCGATTCTTGGTCCGCATAATTGACGCACCTGACCATTGTTTCCTCGATGAAATCGAGCCGCATGCATGGCATTATTTTTCACAACCTTTTCATGATCTGACTCATTAAATGGCTCAGGTTCAGTAGGATTATCGATCAATGGTGTCATGCCCGCATCAAAAGCAGTTGTGGGCGTCGATATTGTCAATTTGCTTGCCGTTACTAGTCTTATCTTGATTCGGCAGCATCGTGGGATGAAGCGGCCCGGACCGACCTTACACGTACGCTTACGTGAGACTGGTTCCACCGACTGACATGCACTAGTTGCATAAGGTGGCTGGCGGGTGTCTGTCTCTCCCACTCTAGTCGGATCGGATTCGATGAACAGGGTCCTTATGAAGGGTAAATAGAAATTGGCAATTCACGTTGTGGTTTTGGCGTAGGTAAGAATCGTTCTTTCTAGAAACCTATAGCAGCCACGTAAAAATTTGCAACAACAATTAGAGGACGTCTAACTTGTTTTTGCAGCATGTGCCGTGTGATGTGATGTGGCCAAAAGGATGTGATGAATGATATATGTGATGTATGAGATGATCATGTTCTTGTAATAGGAATCACGACTTGCATGTCGATGAGTATGACAATCGGCAGGAGCCATAGGAGTTGTCTTTATTTATTTATGCCCTGCGTGTCAATATAAACGTCATGTAATTACTTTACTTTATTGCTAAAGCGTTAGCCATAGTAGTAGAAGTAATAGATGACGAGACAACTTCAAGAAGACACGATGATGGAGATCATGGTGTCATGCCGGTGACAATGATGATCATGGAGCCCTGAAGATGGAGATCAAAAGGAGCAAATGATATTGGCCATATCATGTCACTATTTGATTGCATGTGATGTTTATCATGTTTTACATCTTATTTGCTTAGAATGACGGTAGCTTAAATAAGATGATCCCTCGTAATAATTTCAAGAAAGTGTTCCCCCTAACTGTGCATCGTTGCGAAGGTTCGTTGTTTCGAAGCACCACGTGATGATCGGGTGTGATAGATTCTAATGTTCGAATACAACGGGTGTAAGCCAGATTTACACACGCAATACACTTAGGTTGACTTGACGAGCCCATCATGTACAGACATGGCCTCGGAACACGGAAGACCGAAAGGTTGAGCATGAGTCGTATAGAAGATACGATCAACATGAAGATGTTCACCGATGTTGGCTAGTCCGTCTCACGTGATGATCGGACACGGCCTAGTTAACTCGGATCATGCTTCACTTAGATGACTGGAGGGATGTCTATCTGAGTGGGAGTTCATTAAGTAATTTGATTAGATGAACTTAATTATCATGAACTTAGTCTAAAATCTTTACAATATGTCTTGTAGATCAAATGGCCCACGTTGTCCTCAACTTCAACGCGTTCCTAGAGAAAACCAAGCTGAAAGACGATGGCAGCAACTATACGGACTGGGTCCGGAACCTGAGGATCATCCTGATAGCTGCTAAGAAAGATTATGCCGTAGAAGCGCCGCTAGGTGACGCGCCTGTCCCACAGAACCAAGACGCTATGAACGCTTGGCAGTCACATGCTGATGATTACTCCCTCGTTCAATGCGGCATGCTTTACAGCTTAGAACCGGGGCTCCAAAAGCGTTTTGAGAGACACGGAGCATATGAGATGTTCGAAGAGCTGAAAATGGTTTTTCAAGCTCATGCCTGGGTCGAGAGATATGAAGTCTCCGACAAGTTCTTCAGTTGTAAGATGGAGGAAAATAGTTCTGTCAGTGAGCATATACTCAAAATGTCTGGGTTGCATAACCGCTTGACTCAGCTGGGAGTTAATCTCCCGGATGACGCGGTCATTGACAGAATCCTTTAGTCGCTTCCACCGAGCTACAAGAGCTTTGTAATGAACTTCAATATGCAGGGGATGGAAAAGACCATTCCTGAGGTGTATTCAATGCTGAAATCAGCAGAGGTGGGAATCAAAAAGGAACATCAAGTGTTGATGGTGAATAAAACCACTAAGTTCGAGAAAGGCAAGGGTAAGAAGAACTTCAAGAAGGACGGCAAGGGAGTTGCCGTGCCCGGTAAGCAAGCTGCCGGGAAGAAGCCAAAGAATGGACCCAAGCCCGAGACTGAGTGTTTTTATTGCAAGGGAAGTGGTCACTAGAAGCGGAACTGCCCCAAATACTTAGCGGACAAGAAGGCCGGCAACACTAAAGGTATATGTGATATCCATGTAATTGATGTGTACCTTACCAGTACTCGTAGTAGCTCCTGGGTATTTGATACCGGTGCGGTTGCTCACATTTGTAACTCAAAGCAGGAGTTGCGGAATAAGCGGAGACTAGCGAAGGACGAGGTGACGATGCGCGTCGGGAATGGTTCCAAGGTCGATGTGATCGCCGTCGGCACGCTGCCTCTACATTTACCTACAGGATTAGTTTTAAACCTCAATAATTGTTATTTAGTGCCAGCTTTGAGCATGAACATTGTATCAGGATCTCGTTTAATTCGAGATGGCTACTCATTTAAATCCAAGAATAATGGTTGTTCTATTTATATGAGAGATATGTTTTATGGTCATGCTCCGATGGTGAATGGTTTATTATTAATGAATCTCAAGCATAATGCTACGCATATTCATAGTGTGAATACCAAAAGATGTAAGGTTGATAATGATAGTCCCACATACTTGTGGCACTGCCGCCTTGGTCACATAGGTGTCAAACGCATGAAGAAGCTCCATGCAGATGGACTTTTAGAGTCTCTTGATTACGAATCATTTGACACGTGCGAACCATGCCTCATGGGTAAAATTACCAAGACTCCGTTCTCGGGAACAATGGAGCGAGCAACCAACTTATTGGAAATCATACATACTAATGTGTGCGGTCCAATGAGTGTTGAGGCTCGCGGTGGCTATCGTTATGTTCTCACCCTCACCGATGACTTGAGTAAATATGGGTATGTCTACTTAATGAAACACAAGTCTGAGATCTTTGAAAAGTTCAAGGAATTTCAGAGTGAGGTTGAGAATCAACATGACAGGAAAATCAAGTTCTTACGATCAGATCATGGGGGAAAATACTTGAGTCACGAATTTGGCACACACTTAAGAAAATGTGGAATAGTTTCACAACTCAAGCCGCCTGGAACACCTCAGCGTAATGGTATGTCCGAACGTCGTAATCGCACTCTATTGGATATGGTGCGATCTATGATGTCTCTTACCGATTTACCGATGTCATTTTGGGGCTATGCTTTAGAGACTGCCGCATTCACTTTAAATAGGGCCTCCGTCGAAATCCGTTGAGACGACACCGTATGAATTATGGTTTGGAAAGAAACCTAAGCTGTCGTTTCTAAAAGTTTGGGGATGCGATGCTAATGTCAAGAAACTTCAACCTGAAAAGCTCAAACCCAAGTCGGAAAAATGCGTCTTCATAGGATACCCTAAAGAACCTGTTGGGTATACCTTCTACCTCAGATCCGAAGGCAAGATCTTTGTTGCCAAGAATGGGTCCTTTCTAGAGAAAGAGTTTCTCTCGAAAGAAATAAGTGGGAGGAAAGTAGAACTTGATGAAATATTACCTCTTGAACCGGTAAGTGGCGCAGCTCAAGAAAATGTTCCTGAGGTGCCTGCACCGACTAGAGAGGAAGTTAATGATGATGATCATGAAACTTCAGATCAAGTTACTACTGAACTTCGTAGGTCCACGAGGACACGTTCCGCACCAGAATGGTACGGCAACCCTGTCTTAGAAATCATATTGTTAGACAACGGTGAACCTTCGAACTATGAAGAAGCGATGGCGGGCCCGGATTCCGACAAATGGCTGGAAGCCATGAAATCCGAGATAGGATCCATGTATGAAAACGAAGTATGGACTTTGACTGACTTGCCAGATGATCGGTGAGCCATAGAAAATAAATGGATCTTTAAGAAGAAGACAGACGCGGATGGTGATGTGACCATCTATAAAGCTCGGCTTGTCGCTAAGGGTTATCGACAAGTTCAAGGGGTTGACTACGATGAGACTTTCTCACCCGTAGCGAAGCTGAAGTCCGTCCGAATCATGTTAGCAATTGCCGCATTCTATGATTATGAGATATGGCAAATGGACGTCAAAACGGCATTCCTTAATGGTTTCCTTAAGGAAGAATTGTATATGATGCAGCCGGAAGGTTTTGTCGATCCTAAGAATGCTGACAAGGTGTGCAAGCTCCAACGCTCGATTTATGGGCCGGTGCAAGCATCTCGGAGTTGGAACATTCATTTTGATGAGATGATCAAAGCGTTTGGGTTTACGCAGACTTATGGAGAAGCCTGCATTTACAAGAAAGTGAGTGGAAGCTTTGTAGCATTTCTCATATTGTATGTGGATGACATAGTGTTGATGGGAAATGATATAGAATTCTTGGAAAGCATAAAGGCCTACTTGAACAAGTGTTTTTCAATGAAGGACCTTGGAGAAGCTGCTTATATATTAGGCATCAAGATCTATAGAGATAGATCGAGACGCCTCATTGGTCTTTCACAGAGTACGTACCTTGACAAGATATTGAAGAAGTTCAAAATGGATCAGTCAAAGAAGGGGTTCTTGCCTGTATTGCAAGGTACGAGATTGAGCATGGCTCAATGCCCGACCACGGCAGAAGATAGAGAAAAGATGAGTGTCGTCCCCTATGCCTCGGCCATAGGGTCTATCATGTATGCTATGCTGTGTACCAGACCTCATGTAAACCTTGCCGTAAGTTTGGTAGGAAGGTACCAAAGTAATCCCGGCATGGAACACTGGACATCGGTCAAGAATATCCTGAAGTACCTGAAAAGGACTAAGGACATGTTTCTCGTGTATGGAGGTGACGAAGAGCTCGTCGTAAAGGGTTACGTCGATGCTAGCTTCGACACAGATCTGGATGACTCTAAGTCACAAACCGGATACGTGTATATTTTGAATGGTGGGGCAGTAAGCTGGTGCAGTTGCAAGCAAAGCGTTGTGGCAGGATCTACATGTGAAGCGGAGTACATGGCAGCCTCGGAGGCAGCACAAGAAGCAGTCTGGGTGAAGGAGTTCATTACCGACCTAGGAGTCATACCCAATGCGTCGAGCCCTATGACTCTCTTCTATGACAACACTGGAGCTATTGCCCTTGCCAAGGAGCCCAGGTTTCACAGGAAGACTAGGCATATCAAGCGTTGCTTCAACTCCATTCGTGAAAGTGTTCAAAATGGAGACATAGAGATTTGTAAAGTACATACGGACCTGAATGTGGCAGATCCGTTGACTAAACCTCTCCCTAGAGCAAAACATGATCAACACCAGAACTGCATGGGTGTTCGATTCATCACAATGTAACTAGACTATTGACTCTAGTGCAAGTGGGAGACTATTGAAAATATGCCCTAGAGGCAATAATAAAATGGTTATTATTATATTTCTTTGTTCATGATAATTGTCTATTGTTCATGCTATAATTGTGTTATCCGGAAATTGTAATACATGTGTGAATACATAGACCACAACACGTCCCTAGTGAGCCTCTAGTTGACTAGCTCGTTGATCAAAGGATAGTCATGGTTTCCTGACTATGGACATTGGATGTCATTGATAACGGGATCACATCATTAGGAGAATGATGTGATGGACAAGACCCAATCCTAAGCTTAGCTCAAAGATCGTGTAGTTCGTTTGCTGTAGCTTTTCTGAATGTCAAGTATCATTTCCTTAGACCATGAGATTGTGCAACTCCCGGATACCGTAGGAGTGCCTTGGGTGTGCCAAACGTCACAACGTAACTGGGTGACTATAAAGGTACATTACAGGTATCTCCGAAAGTATCTGTTGGGTTGGCACGAATCGAGATTGGGATTTGTCACTCCGTATGACGGAGAGGTATCTCTTGGCCCACTCGGTAATGCATCATCATAATGAGCTCAATGTGACCAAGTGGTTGATCACGGGATCATGCATTACGGCACGAGTAAAGTGACTTGCCGGTAATGAGATTGAACTAGGTATTGGGATACCCTACGATCGAGTCTCGGGCAAGTAACGTACCGATTGACAAAGGGAATTGTATACGGATTGATTGAATCCTCGACAACGTGGTTCCTCCGATGAGATCATCGTGGAGCATGTGGGAGCCAACATGGGTATCCAGATCCCGCTGTTGGTTATTGACCGGAGAAGCGTCTCGGTCATGTCTGCATGTCTCCTGAACCCGTAGGGTCTACACACTTAAGGTTCGATGATGCTAGGGTTGTAGAGATATTAGCATACGGTAACCCGAAAGTTGTTCGGAGTCCCGGATGAGATCCCGGACATCACGAGGAGTTCCGGAATGGTCCGGAGGTGAAGATTTATATATAGGAAGTCAAGTTTCGGGGGTAATCGGTATTGTACCGGGACCACCGGAAGGGTCCCAGGGGTCCACCGGGTGGGGCCACCTATCCCGGAGGGCCCCATGGGCTGAAGTGGGAGGGGAACCAGCCCCTAATGGGCTGGTGCGCCCCTCTTGGGCCTCCCCCTGCGCCTAGGGTTGGAAACCCTAGGGGTGGGGGGCGCCACCCTTGCCTTGGGGGCAAGGCACCCCCTTTGGCCGCCGCCCCCTAGGAGATTGGATCTCCTAGGGCCGGCGCCACCCCCCCCCCCCCTAGGCACCCTATATATAGTGGGGGGAGGGCAGCCGCACCCAAGCCCCTGGCCTCTCCCTCTCCCTCCCGTGACACTCCTCCGTCTCCCTGCGGTTGGCGAAGCCCTGCCGAGATCACCGTTGCTTCCACCACCACGTCGTCGTGCTGCTGGATCTTCATCAACCTCGCCTTCCCCCTTGCTGGATCAAGAAGGAGGAGACGTCTTCCCAACTGTATGTGTGTTGAACGCGGAGGTGTCGTCCGTTCGGCACTAGGTCACCGGTGATTTGGATCACGTCGAGTACGACTCCATCAACCCCGTTCTCTTGAACGCTTCCGCGCGCGATCTACAAGGGTATGTAGATGCACTCCTCTCTCCCTCATTGCCAGATGACTCCATAGATTGATCTTTGTGATGCGTAGAAAATTTTAAAATTCTGCTACGTTCCCCAACAGAACCCGGACATGTAGTGCCGTCTCGCCGTGCTCTCCGCAATGCCAACGACCAGACCCAGACCACGCAGCACCGAATCCACAGTTCTCCTAGTCCACGCGTGCGCCGGCATGCCAACGAGCTTGAGGGGCACTAGGTAGGACAGGGAGGCAGCCGTGGCCTGTGCCTGCCGGATCCACGGCCGTAAGGACAGCGAGAAACCGGCCAGCGATGAGGGAGAAAGCCACCCTGCCGAACCATCCTGTCACGCGTAGACTGCCGCTGGCACAGGACCAGGAAATCCTCCGGCTGGAAGGGCCGGACGGACATGTCCTCAGGCCCGATGCCGAACTCGACATGTAGCGCCGCCGCAACGGAGGCCAAATCCACGGCGGTTCTGTTGCTAGTGACGGTGACGAGCACTGCCCGCGACAGCTCGGCCTCCATCTGCCACAAGTCCTCGCCTTCCTCCAAGAAGCAGCACTCCACCACATCATCATCCACCGACTCCACAGAAGGAACGCGCGCAACACCCGCCGGCGCGGCGGCGAAAGGGACGGAGAACCCCGGACCGGCAACACTGTCCACTGACTCCTCGCGCACGGCCTGGCACCAAGACTGGCCCAGCCGCTGGGCGCCGGCCGGAGGAGGCCCCGGGGGCGGCGGGGGAAGCACCGAGTTAGGCGGGGGTGAGGAAGGAGCCGCCGACCACAGCCGCAACGCCGGTGCCGGCCGGCGCGGCTGATTCAGGGGGGCGGGCTTCGGGGCCGCGTGCATCCACGAGCGACGTGGCCATCACTCCCACATCTGAGGCACCTGGTGGCGTTCGTGCATCTCGCCGAGATGTGGCCGGGGTCACCACAGTTATAGCAGCATCCAAACAGGGCGGCCGGGATCCGAGAGCCCGGCGGGGGCGGCTGGCGGGGAGGGGGTGGCAATCAGACGGCGGAGAGTGCCAGCCGGGGAGAAGCGGGGGGTGGCGGCCAGGGCTCCGATCCTGGCGGCCGCGCTGGACCTGCCACGACGCATCCCCACGAACCAGCGGGCCACCAGATCCAGACGACCCTGTTGGGGAACGCAGTAATTTCGAAAAATTTCCTACGCACACGCAAGATCATGGTGATGCACAGCAACGAGAGGGGAGAGTGTTGTCTACGTACCAACGCAGACCGACTGCGGAAGCAATCACACAACGTAGAGGAAGTAGTCGTACGTCTTCTTCCCGATCCGACCGATCCAAGCACCGTTACTCCGGCACCTCCGAGTTCTTGGCACACGTTCAGCTCGATGACGTTCCTCGGGCTCCGATCCAGCAAAGCGTCGAGGAAGAGTTCCGTCAGCACGACGGCGTGGTGACGATCTTGATGTACTATCGACGCAGGGCTTCGCCTAAGCTCTACAACGATATGACCGAGGTGGAATTTGGTGGCAGGGGGCACCGCACACGGCTAAGGAACGATCTCAAGGATCAAGTTGTGTGTCTTGGGGTGTCCCCTGCCCCCGTATATAAAGGTTGGAGGGAGGGGGGCTGGCCGGCCAAAGAGAGGGAGGCGCAGGAGGAGTCCTACTCCTACCGGGAGTAGGACTCCCCCCTCCAATCCTAGTCCAACTAGGAATCCTTCAAAGGGGAGAGAGAGAGAGGTGGCCAGCCCCTCTCCTAGTCCTAATAGGACTAGGGAGAGGGGGGGAGGCGCAGCCCTATGTGGGCTGCCCTCTCACCTTTCCACTAAGGCCCATGTTGGCCCATTTGGCTCCCGGGGGGTTCCGGTAACCCTCCCGGTATTCCGGTAAAATCCCGATTTCACCCGGAACACTTCCTATGTCCAAACATAGGCTTCCAATATATCAATCTTTACGTCTCGACCATTTCGAGACTCCTCATCATGTCCGTGATCTCATCCGGGACTCCGAACAACCTTCGGTACATCAAAATGCATAAACTCATAATAACTGTCATCGTAACGTTAAGCGTGCGGACCCTACGGTTCGAGAACAATGTAGACATGACCGAGACACGTCTCCGGTCAATAACCAATAGCGGGACCTGGATGCCCATATTGGCTCCTACATATTCTACGAAGATCTTTATCGGTCAGACCGCATAACAACATACGTTGTTCCCTTTGTCATCGGTATGTTACTTGCCCGAGATTCGATCGTCGGTATCCAATACCTAGTTCAATCTCGTTACCGGCAAGTCTCTTTACTCGTTCCGTAATACATCATCTCACAACTAACATATTAGTTGCAGTGCTTGCAAGGCTTATGTGATGTGCATTACCGAGAGGGCCCAGAGATACCTCTCCGACAATCGGAGTGACAAACCCTAATCTCGAAATACGCCAACCCAACATCTACCATTGGAGACACCTGTAGTAATCCTTTATAATCACCCAGTTACGTTGTGACGTTTGATAGTACCCAAAGTGTTCCTCCGGTAAACGGGAGTTGCATAATCTCATAGTTATAGGAACATGTATAAGTCATGAAGAAAGCAATAGCAACATACTAAACGATCGGGTGCTAAGCTAATGGAATGGGTCATGTCAATCAGATCATTCAACTAATGATGTGACCTCGTTAATCAAATAACAACTCTTTGTTCATGGTTAGGAAACATAACCATCTTTGATTAACGAGCTAGTCTAGTAGAGGCATACTAGTGACACTCTGTTTGTCTATGTATTCACACATGTATTATGTTTCCGGTTAATACAATTCTAGCATGAATAATAAACATTTATCATGATATAAGGAAATAAATAATAACTTTATTATTGCCTCTAGGGCATATTTCCTTCAGACCCGCCATGCACGATTGGCCCGAAGGCGGTGCAGAGGACGTCCGGCACGACGACGGCGGAGCGCAGCTGGGGACGGGGGGCGCCGGAGCGGAGTCCCTCGAGGAGGAAGACGCCGAGAGGGAGACGCGGGAGGCCATCGCCTCGAAGGGGGAGAGGAGAGGGAGGGAGGGGTGGGGTGGCCGCCGGCACCGGAGTGGTGGCCGGCGCGGGCTTGCGGTGGCCGTCGGGGCCGGGGTGGCCGCCGGTGCGAGCTCAGAGGAGCGGAGAGGACTCAGAGGCAATGAGATAGAATGGAATATTACATGCATGTATTTTGAAGTGGATTTTTAGTATGCATAGTTGCATGTTGAGGTGGGTCTTTTCTTATGCATGTTGAATGATGAGGTGGCATGCTTGCATATTAAGATAAATATATTAGTGGAGACTAGCTATTTAGATATAGAAGATGGGATCATCAACGCGGGAGGAAGTTGAGACTGACTCAACCCTTACGTAGCTCTGTATGCAGTCCCATCTGGAGCAAAATTTGGGCGTTGCATGTACTAGCAAAAATCAAACTTCATTGTTGACCTGTATTGCTTGGAGTTGTTTCATGCTTCGGTGTACACACAAATAGGCTCATGCAACTAAGCTCCCAATGTCCATTGTGTTTGACGAAATGCGAGAGTATTCGCCATGCCTTGTTTCAATGCTCTCACATGATGGAGATTTGGAAGCGCCTCGGATTATATAGGTTTGTTGATGATGCATGCGTTATCGATTAAATGTGGACGCAACATTTAATGAAGATCTCTATGCTGGAGGTACAGGGCACAATTACACAGGATAACCATGGATATTTTGTGTCTGCTAGTTGCGCTTTACCTTGTGTTGATGATCTGGTAACAACAGAGGCAAGGGCACTCCTACATGGTCTAATCTTGGCAGGTCAGGTCGGCTGTAGTTCCATTGAGGTTGAATCTGATTGTCTCGAGTTGTCGGAAGTGATGAAGTAAGGGGATAATTCCATATGCCTGGCTGCAGCCATCTTCGAAAAGTGTTCGTTCTTGTCTCACGATTTCAATTTTGTCTCTTTTAATCATTGTCCTAGAGAAGCTAATACTCTCGCTAGTTTTGTCGTGGAAACTACTATTTGGAAAGCGGAGCCTCCTTTTCTGGCTAAAGTATTAGCATATGATGTACCATTATGCCCAATTTAATATAAATTAAGGATAGTTGTAATGGGGGAGTATTATATACTACTAGTATCATGCGTATAATACTAGTATATGATACTACTTTCATATACATAGTATCATAAGTTAGTAGGTTGCCTTATTAATTATCATGCATGACACAAAGTAGTATAACATTTAATACGATACGGTATCATGATATGAGGCTGGTCATAGTAGGGAGTAACTTAGACTAGTGTCATATGCATGGCACTAGTCTAAGTTACTCCCTCCATAGTGCAAAGTATCTTAGTAGTAGTGTTATAGTTTGTTTCATTTATTGCCTTATAGACTCATTTTACATCGGGAATCGCTATGTTACAGTAACATATTATGTTACTCCAAGCACCTCTCTCCTCATTAAATAATTGCCACATAAGCAAAATTATCTTGGGATGTGTTAAGTTACTACCTAAGTTACCCCCACTATGGCTAGCCTGATACCACATTCTTTCTTTACTTATTTAATTGCGTGTCACATCATTTAAAAAGTTTAGTTGGTATGCATAAAAATACCGCTTATGATACTCCCATTACGACCAACATAAGGCTTTTCCTAAAAAAAGTGATTACCAATAACTCAAATCTAATTTTGGGTATGCGATCACATTAATAATCAAATAGTAGCTATATATGATGATAGCTTGAGAAAACACATTAATTTTTCACACATCATTTATAATTGTTAGCAGTGTAGTCATGGACTAATCAATTAGAATATTTATGATACCGCTGGACCGCACAAACAATTATCTAGTAACAAATAAAATGTAAGGGGAAGAATAAGGAAAGAAAATGAGAATAAGGAAAGGAAATGGAAAGGAAGAAAAAGAAACAAAGGGGAAAAGAAACAAGGGAAAAAGAAACGAAAAACACAAACAGGGGGAGAGGCGGAACCAACCTACTAGACTTGTCCAGCAAGAACAAGTCTGACACGAAAATTGCATGACCAAATCCAACCAAATCCTATTTGGCGCGAACCAACCTGTGATTAAATGGTTAAAGGGATTATGGTATTCTCAGTCCAACAGAGTTCAAATCCAGGTGCTTGCATTTATTCCTAAATTTAGTTCAGGATTTTCAACAATGCGCATTCAGTGGGAGGAGGTGTTTCCGTCGACAATGAGGTGCCTACGGTGACTTCGTAAATTTCAAGATGATATCCTGGCTCAGTTTTTCAAAGATGCTTATTAGGATAGGGTACGCATGTGTGCGTTCATAGGAATAAGTATATGTACGTGTATATAAGCGCTTGCGTCTGTACTGTGTTTAGAAAAAGAAATCCTATTTGACGCTTATAGCACCAAATACAGTCAAATCGGTACGGGACGAACACACACCTCGTCAAAATAGATACTAAGTGGGCTGCCGCCCATTCACTCCTCCGGTTTTCTGGGACGGGTTATCTTTGGGTTTTAGTTTTGTTCGATTTTTTGTCAGCTTTTTGTTTCTCTTTTTTCTTCCTATATGTTTTTTTATCTTTCATTCATATCCATGTTATATTTTTTTCAAATTGTGAACTTTTTAAAATCACAAATGATTTTTTTAAAATTTATGAACCTTTTCAAATGCATGAATAACTTTCAAAGTCGTGAATTTTTTAAAAATTTGAAACATTTTGCAAATTCACAAATGATTACTTATAATTTATGAACAATTTTCACATTCGTCATTTTTTTGGAAATTTCCAAACATTTTTGTAATTCATGAACTTTTTTTGATTCCTGAACAATTATTCAAATTCGTGAAAAAAAATAGAATTCATGAACACCTTTTAAATTCATGAACTTTTATCAAACTCGTGGATTTTTGGTAATTAATGAACTTTTTAAATCCGGGAACATTTGCTAAATTAGCGAACTTTTTCAACATCAGTAACATTCTTCAAATTGGTGGACATTTTCTGAATTTACCAACTTTTCCAAATTTGAAAACTTTTATCATTCGCAAAAAATAAGAATTAATGAACTTCTAAAATCAATAGATAAATGTAGATGGTTACTTTAAACCAATAGGTTTTTTTCGCAGCACGTTTTCAAGGGAAAAACACTAGCTTTTTCCGCCCGACGTAGCGATAGGCCAAACGGTTGGAAAACCCTATTCACTGCATTTTGCGGCAAGTTGTCGAGCTACCGCACACGTTCGATAGTACATGGGCCGGCCAGTTAGCTTTTTTATACCAGAAATCATTTTCCAGTTTTGGGAACCTTCTGGATGGTTCCTGGCTGGTTTTGGGAACCTTCCAAAATGTTCTTCAACCGGTTTTTCTGGTTTTCTTTTTTCATTTTTTCTGTTTATTTTTCCTTTTCTTACTTTTCTTCGTTTTTTCTGCTTCTTTTTATTTATTTTTTCATTTTTTTCTATTTTTTCATAAAATGTTCAAAATATTAAAATTTAGTTTGAGATTCCAAAAATATGCAGATTTCCGAAAAATGTTGTCAAAATTCAAAAAAAAATTACATTTTAAATGTTAGCATTTTTGCAAAAAAATAATTCCAAAAATTGAAAATATTCAAAATTTGTTTGCTTTTCCAATCAATGGTAGGATCTTTTTTTTCAAAAAATGAGTGGTTTTGCAAAAAAAATGTTCACATTTAAAAAAAATTGTTTGAAGATTTCTAAAAATGTTCCAGATTTCAAAACAAATTTCACATATTAAAAATGTTCGTTCTTCCAAATTTTCTCGGGATTTTCAAAATTGTTCTCCGTTTCAAAATTTATTCTCAAAATTCAAAAAATGTTCGTGCCTTAAAAAATTGTTCACAAGTTCCGAGCTATGGATCAACACGTGGGCGACATCCTCATTCCGGGCACCAACTAGGAGAGTTATCCCGAATCCAGGTTGAGCGAGCGCATGCATAAAGAAATGAAAGCAAAGCTGTTTTAATGAAAATGTTCAGAAGTTCAAATTTTGTTTGCGTTTACAAAAAATGTGTTGAATTTCAACTTTTGTTTGTGTTTTACTAATGATACTAGGAATTTTAAAAACAATCACATTTTCAAAAATGTTCGTGTTTAAAAAAACTATGTTTGGAATTTCACATTGTGTTCAGTTTTTTAAATAAATAAAAATGAAAAATTGTTCATATTTTTCAAATATGTTCCAAAAATTAAAATGTTTTCGTTTTTCAAAAAATGTTCAGAATTTCAAAACCTGTTCGTGTTTCCAAAATATACTCAGAATGTAAGAAATATTTGTAGTTTCCAAAATTGTTCCCTAGTTCCTTAATAAAAGTATTCGGTACAATCTTATGTCGCAACAATGCCGTTTTGCTACAGTACATGGTTGCTACATCGCCTGTCCGTACGACACGGTTCACTACGGTACAGCTTGCTACAAGCAACGAGCACTGGCGTACGGTGACTATCTGCTGACTAATCAAGGGGCACCCCCTAGCCTAGAGGGCTCCCGCGGAGTACTTTCTTGGGCCAGGGAAAACGCCAAGTGGTCTAGCCAGCCGTCACCAGGTGTCATGAATTAGCGCATCCTCAAGATTTTGTGGTTTTTTCTACACGAATTTTCAGGTTTTTATTTGTTTTTAGGTTTGGTTTGGCTTTTACTTATTTCCCTAGGTTTTGATGGAATATAATTGTTTTTTAAGTAATGTTTTTCATTATGATTTAGAAATGAAAAAAAACACACTACATTTTCTTCCCGAAAAGAGGAAAGCAAAACATGTTGTTTCCGAAAAGGGGAAAAGCACAGCCCGAGATGAGAACCCGTAAATGGAAAAGCATAACATATGCTTCCACGGCAAGCACAATTATGCTTTTCGAAAAGGGAAAAAGCACAGTTGTGTTTCCCAAAATAAAGGTGAAAAAGCACAACTGTGCTTCTAGGTTTTTTTCCTTGGTTTACGTTTTCTTCTTTTTTGGTTTTTCATGGTTTTTAAAATTATTTTTTAGAAATTTTTTCTTCAAACCTATTAACATGAGATCTAATTTTGAAGGTCTCGACGCGAGAAATCCAACGTTAAAAATAGTTCGTGATTTGGATGCACGGTTTAAGGGATAAAATGTTTAAGAAAAACAAATCTAGAACAAAAAAACTCTCAAATTGTGAAAAATGACGCGCATGCAATGTGCCATTTTTCATCACCAGAAAAGGTTTAAGTGATCTTTGTATGGGGTACTACTTAATTACTAGTTCTGCTGTTTGCTGCAGCGAGCGTTCTATAGTAGCTCTCCGACCTCATAGGCTAGAAATAGTCTTTACGGAAGGGGAGCTCCTATGTGAGGCTGCTTGCGTCAAACAGCTGAAGTTTCGCACAGGGGGCGGCTGACCTGGACCGGCCCATTTAGCATTTGCCAGGTGAAAAAACGTGAAAAAGACGAGACAAGCCGTCGCGCTGGGTTTAGAATGCGTGACTTTGAACTAGTGCGCCCACTGCGCTAGCCGCTGCGATGAAACAACTGTTGTGCTAGAATTGAAGCGCAACACTTTAAGAAACAAACAACGGCGGCAAAACATAGGAGAAAATTGTCAAATACAAACCCTAGTGAGTGATCGAACCACGGAGCTCATGCTAGTGAACTCAAACGCTCGCCACTGTAATTCCTCGGAATTTGTGTCTAAAACAGAAGCCCGGTGTATATATACCACAACAGATTTAAATTTTTTTTAAATTTCATATGTAACTTTATTTTTGAAAAAGTAAATATATTTTCAAACGCGAGCCTTTTAAAAATTGTAGAAAAATTATTGAAACCATGAACATTATGTGAAAACACGAACATTTTTTGAAAAAGGGAACAAAACTGAAAAGAAGAATATTTTCTGAAAATTACGAACAACGTTTTTAAAAATGCAAACATTTTCCGAAAAACTGCGACAAAATTTGAAAAATGCGGACATTTTGGAAGTTATGATTTTTTTGTCAAAATAAGAGAATTTTTTGAAATTCCCGATTTTTTTATTTTCGATCAAAATTTGAAAACGTGAACATTTCTTGAATTTGCGAATAAATTTGGAAAGCTGAAACACTATTCGAAATTCCAGATGTTTTTTTGAATTTCTGTACAAAAAAGAAAAATGCGAACATTTTTTAACTTACCCAAACACTTGCTGAATTTTAGAACAAATTTACAAACATTAACGTTTTTCTAAATTTGGGAAAAGAATTTGTATCCGGCAACATTTGATGAAAATCCGGGTTTTTATGAGTTTGCAAACAAATTTTAAAAACATGAATATTTTTTTAATTTCTGAACAAAATTTTGAAAGTGGGAACATTTTCTGAAATTCCGGAACATTTGCTAAGTTTGTGAACAGAAAATAAAAAATGCGAATATTTTTAGGGTTATAAATTCTTTTTTTTAAGAATTTAGAACTTCTTTTTTTAAGAATCAAACAAACATTTGAAATTCTAAACTATTTGGGAATTTCCAAACAAAATTCCAAAACTGGAACATTATATGAAAAAAAAAGAACAAAATCCATTTTTTGAAAATTTTAAATTTTGAACATTTCTTTGTAAAAGTAAACTTGAGAAAATAAAAGAAAGAAAAAGAAAAAGGAAAAAATAACACGAAAAGGAGAGAAAAGAAAAAAGAGACAGGAAAAGGAAAAAACAGAAACAGAAAAACAGAAGAAAAAACAGTTCAGGAACGTTCTAGAAGGTTCCCAAAACTGGGGAAAACCGGCTGGAACCTTCCTACAGGTTCCCAAAACCGAGATTGGTGGCTTCTAATGGGCCTGCCTGTCTCGGTCGATCGCTTCCGCCGCGTGTGCGATACCCGGACAATTTGACGCAGAATGCGTCACATAGGATTTTCCTTATGGAAGTTTCTGGCAAGCCTATTGATGTCAGACCTGGGCTTTGTCTCAGAAGGGTCCTTTCTCAGCTTGGTTGGTCCATGACAATAATTGGCCTACAAGTTCTAAGGCCCAACTTTAACATCCTGTCGCTGCAGTATGCCACTTTTCCGAAAAACCTTTCGATTTATTAATCATGTACTCCGTATTTCCTAAAAAAGTATTAATCATGCCAGTATAATGAACACCGAAAATAATAAAAATTATATCCAGATCGGTAGACCACGTAGTGATGACTACACGCACTGAAGCGAGCCGAAGGTGCGTCGCCGTCATCGTCCCTCCCTCATCGGAGCCGGCAAAATTTGTTTTAGTAGATAGTCAGGAAATTGTCGTGCTAAGGACCCATAGGACCAACACACTAGAACTGCAACCGCTGCCGGTTGAAGAGTAGAGTGGATCGGAAGGGTCAAAGCTGAAGACACGCGAACGTAGACGAACAACAACCAGAACTGAGTAAATCCACCAAAGAACGACCCGCCGGAGACACACCACTCGCCCACCGACAATAGTAGACGCATCATCAGGATGGGGGCTAGGCGGGAAGAACCTTATTCCATCTTTAGGGAGCCGCCATCGTCTCGCCTTCCTGAGTAAGACACAAACCCTAACAAAACTCAAGCAAACATCTAAAAATGACGCCCTCCTGCTAGCAAGGGTCAGTATCCACGGCGGCCCCATGGTCGGAAGGCTGCCAGAGACGAGGCGTACCGGACGCGGCGCCAGCGGGAGGCAGAGGAACACTAACCTTTTTGGAAGAAGGCAGATGATCACAACATATGGACCTACTGTATGCTTTCATCCTTCTTTACCTTTCTTTTCAAGAAACAGCAAATCTAGATCGTCTCAAAATAATCCGACACTCTTTCTGAAAATAAAATAAAACCCAACACTCTTGTTGATGGCAGAAGAAGACAATATCATACATGCCCCCCTTCTCCACACACACATTTTTTAGGAACTCTGATAAGTGACATACGTGTGACATGAACACATGACAATTCCGAAAGTTTTTATGACAAATTTCATGACGCGGGAATGCAAACTTTAGTTGTCAAGCATGACAATTTTCTTTTCAAATGGCAAGTTTCGGTCTTTTTTTAGGGTTTATTTTTTTTAGATGACAACTTTCGTTGTAAAAAACGTCATGGCTGGAGTGCTTTGTGTCACATGTGTGAAACCTATCATTTGGGTTTTCATATGCTTCCGTAGCAACTAGCAAGTCTTGATCATTCAAAAAAAAAATACCGGCAAGAAATTGCCAATTCAGTCTGAACGCATGCCATAATAACAGTACGAGTACTGTTCACTTAAAGGTCCATGAAACAGACCACAGGGCTTCTTTGTTTCCTGGAAGCTACACTTTCCCAGAATGGCACACCACGTCTTCTCCTGGTCATCATGGTTCAACCCGCTTGATCTGTGTCGCTAGCGAAAAAGTAAAAGTTTTCCTGCTAAATTCTTCTGAAGATCTCGCGAATAATCCACGTTCAGACTTCAGACGATCGACCTGTGCTAATTGTTTCAGGGTAGACTAGTGCAGAAGGACAAGAACGTACACGCGCAGGTTCATATCTTAATTATTTTGTATATATATAGATGTTTTTCGTCAACTCGTTTGAACAATGTATGCCTTGCTGGTCCAATCAAATAGCTGAAGTGGGAAAGTGAAGTCAGACGTGGTTAATCAGACATGGAACGTTCCTCCCTTCTTTTTTACAGCGTGGAACATTCTACTTCTTTTTACAGCATGGAACATTCCTACGTGGTTCATAGGGTAGACATATTATCGTTGGGAGAAAATAGACTGTGTAAAAAGGACTATATTATGATTTCTTTGGAGTTTTCCGTGATGTTGATTTGATTTCCAAAGTTTTTCACAAAGGAAGAGAGAAATATGTTGGAAAATTTGGGCCGTCCGGTGATACGGATGTCTCCAGGTCATATTTGTATATATACTTTTTGGGGTAAAAAGGAGTTCTATTCCATAGTAACAGGTTACAATCTGCTCATACAATATTATCAATGAAGGGGGCAGATTGTCGCAACCAACAAGCGGTGCTAACGTGCCGTGCAAGTATAATTAGCGAGAGAATGTGAAACCGTGTTATGTGATCTTAGAATTTTCACAACTTTAAAGCATGTAGTTCTGACTTCCTTAACCAATTGACCAAAAGACGATTTGTCGAGTGAGGCATCCATCATAGTATAGTAGAGAGGGCCACCACCGAGTCCGGTTGCACTAGGACTGAAAAGTTAGTCCATTCGATAGCCAGAGACATTTCCGATCCTAATAGCTTGAATTTCCACTTCAAGAGTATTGTTGCAGAAAAACAGTAATTGGCATGACGCAAAAATGACTAAGCCCAAGTTACCATGCAAGATCAATGCCCGCCCCAGCGTTTTGCTGCGGAATATTTTACAAAAATAAAATTAGAATAGATGATAATAGTATGGCACCACATTCAAGTTCAGTTATTTATTGTTGAAAAATAAACAAAATTGATGTGGATTGTTTGTGTGTGGTAGAAAGTGGAAAGTTGAATGGTTGCATGGACGCTTGATGATTGAAGGGCGTGCATGTGGGAGAAGTGCATGGATGAACCCGGGTACATATGAACCCACTTTGGAAAACACATTTTGCAATGTCAAATTTTTTTGAAAAAGGTGCGCACGGACATCTCCATATTCTATGTGTGTGCAGAAAGTTTCACAGAAAAATAACTTTTTTTGTAGCCTGTGCAAAAAAGACAATTTTTTCTACCGTGAAACGCTATTTAGAAGCAGTAAAATTTGTCTTTTCTATTGAGACAAAACAAAAATACTTTTTCACACAAAACTTTGTGCCTTGGACATACCTTTGCCAACATGTATGCATAATTTTTTTTTACAATTTTTGAAGATTGCAAAACGCGTAAAAAGTACATTTTTGAAAAGCAGGTGCAGATGCCCCCTGTGTGCAGATCGTCCACACTCGTGCATGTGGTGGAAAGTTGATTGATAACATGTGATTGATGATGTGGATGGCTTGCATGTGCATTTAAAATGAGAGGTGGCATGTGTGAGACATATGTGATGAGGTGGATATGTTGCATGTTAAGATAAATAATATAGTGGGATGAACTTCTTTTTTTAGGGTGGGATGAACTTCTTAGTTATAAAGGATATGTATGCCTGATATGTGGTGTACTGGTGTTGCCAAATTCAGTAATATTTGATGGATGGTAATATTTGTGCCTGATATTCTTTTCCGTAATATGTGGTGTTACCAAATATTTGTTAATATTAATTAAAGATTGGTCATGATTTATTTTTATAAACCGGTTTAGATAGTAGATTGGTAGGGTATCGAAGTATGAAAAAAATGGTGGAATGATGGGGCATAGGTGGGAGGTTGGACGAAGGGGTGGTGGGAGAAAATTGAGTGAAGGAATCTTAGGTTCTTTTTAAGCGGTATATAGATAAATGAAGAACCAACCATTTATTTGACATCGTTTTCCTAAAAACCTAAACCTCTGGCTGCAACTAGGGCGACTAGGGCTTTGAGGAGACCCGCCTTCTCGTGCCGTCTTTCACGCGGTTCCCCCGGACCACGCGGGTACGATTTGTGTAGGTTTATGGTTAGGGCCCTGGTGGCTTAGGTTTTAGCCGTTCGATGTCATGGCTAGCTTGGGGAATGGCGATGACATCGCTGAATAATAAAGCTTTCTACCCTTCCTTGACATGGTGTTCTGCTCGTTGCTGGATGATGGATCTGGTTGCTAGTATATCCGAGTGGGGATGGTGTCGTGGCAGCGGCATCCCTATGGTGGACTTGTGTCCTCAAGCTCTGTCTTTGCGATGGCGTTTGCTCAAGCATCGATGTGGAGCTAGGGAGGTACTACAAGAGCGGATACACATAATGGCATGCATCGACAGCAACCAGAAGACAGTGGATCATGTGTTGGGTTCGTGGCTGGCAACTAGCAAGTATGGTTTATTACTCTAACATCGACAACGAGCAAGCGTGCAAAGATCTGGAGTTCGATGGCATGTCGGGGGTGTTGCCCTAGCAAAATTCTTTCAACGACAATGGCTTCGCCTTTGATAAGCTTCTTTGAAGGTCACAAAAGCTGCATATCAGTTTGTAGCCGCGTCAAGCTTGGGTGAAGAGGTGATCCATCACATTTTCCTGCGATGGTTGATGCGGTAGCACCGGAGGAGGGTGAAAGGACTTGGCATTAATCTAAGAGGATTCTTCAGTCTTGATTGTAATTTTTCTTATTGGTTGATGGTCCTTTGTGCAAAGACTAGAGTTTTGTTGTCTTTATAGTTTTGTCATATCAACGTTTATGTGGCTTGTAACTTGATCTTTATTATATGAATGAGACATGTATTACCATGTAAAAAAAGAACTAATCATTTTTTAGGCATGGATCTCATGTTATTTATCTCGGCCTCAAAATTTTCGCGTGGGCAATGAGTCTAAACATATCTTGCTTTGAAGTTTCAAAAATGAGCCTTAAAACACAAAAAAAAATGTAGATTTGGTTTCCACCCATTCCAATTCAAGTAGCGAAAATAGTGCCAAGCGTATTATGATGAAGTACTGTTCCAGTGTGAGTGGACTATGACGTGAACTCCCACCTAGAATAAAAAGAGTTACCTTTCACAACTATTGAAAGAGAAGTTGCATTGAATTTGTAACTAGGTGTTCATATATTTCACTGAAGGATGTCTGCGAGCATGCAACTCCCGACGCAAGCATCCATGTTGTGAGTGGTTCCTTGTCAGTATCAGGCAAGGTGGCATCTACTTCTATTCACACATTGGTTGTTGGGTCAACGACCTCGAGAACGTGGTGGATACTCTAGGTCGGGCACATCAGTGTGGAGTGATTGCAGTTAGATCTGTGCCATGACTTGGTCCCCCCCCCCCATGGCTGTGGTGGCAGTCTTAGGCCCGACATGGGGGATTCTTTAGAATTACGAGATCATACTAATGAGGATTGTGAGAATCTTGAGCTCACTAATCAAAAGGATATTGTTAGATGGACCTTAACCAAATGTGAAATTTACTCTGTTAAATCATATTATAGACACCTAATTGAGGATGGGACTAAATTTCCTCACAATTTTCTTTGGAAAGTCAAAATACCTCCTAGGATTAAAGTCTTTATGTGGTTGGTGCTTAGAAAAGGTGTCTTAATTAAAGAGAACCTAACCAAGAGAGGCTCGACTAGAAGTAAACATCGTCCTTTTTGAGGCAAGGATGAATATGTTGATCCTCTTTTCATGCAATGCTCTACCTCTAGAATGCTTTGGAACACTTCGAAATGTGCTTTAATTTGTTGGATTTGCCTCATACTATACATGCTTTGTTTGATGTTTGGATTACTAAATTTAATAAACATGAGAAACATCTTATGGTGGTTGGGGTGTCTGTGTCTTCTGGACTGTCTAGAAATTGATCAACAATATATTTTTATAACAACAAGTTTTCTGATCCTTCCGTGCTTGTTAAAATGCGATAGCATACAACATCAACTCTTTAGTGGTTATTTATGTGCCTATAGGAATTGTATGAAAATCCTTCACTCCCACTTTAAATCTAATTTCCTCTTGGAGTTAAGGTTTTCCACATCAATTTCAACCATTGGGCCAAGAGCAGACCCTATCTCACAGGCTCCAAGACAGTGTCTAAAGGAGTCAGTTACCCATGTCATTACAAAGCTAGATTGTAAGAAGGTTGCCCTTAGCCTTATTGCTAGGATTCCAAAAATCCACTTCAATCACAACACCAGTGCTCATCAAATAAAAAAGCTTGAAACTATTCAGCTCCACCAATTTTGTTTTGTTGGGAAATCTCACAAGAAAAGCATTATTCCCATGAAAGTTGGCTCTCCATGCTCAGTTCCAATAAAGCATTGCATGGAACCCGTAGGATAATGTGGTCTCATTCAACTGTCCAGAGCTCACACTAATAATGGCCATTGGGTTGGCATGTTTTGAAGAAAGAAACTTCTTTGGTGTTCTGAACCAGCATACATCCCAGTTCCTTAGCCCCATATCCTACATACTTAGGTCTTGGGCTGCTTGAGAATAGTGATAGTCTCTCTTACAAACTATAGAGTGCACATGGGCTTTGCCATCCATGTTTTTTGGCACTTGCCACAAGTTAACTCTCTAGTTCTACTTTTTGTAAAAATGACTTTGTTAATCACATTGATGCAGAGGTTGGCGGCCTCAACCTCTTTTTTGTAAACAAACATTTCACTTAAAATAGAGTGATGGTTGAAAGATCCTCAAACATAGTGAGAATGGCCTTGCTATAGCATCCTCTTATGGGCTATTATAGGCAAATACATTCCAACAGAATACAATAAGGGTCTCTTTGGTTCACAGGATTCTAATAGGAGTAGAAAGAAACACACAAATATGATATGAGTGCATGTGCAAGGTAGATGGTTGAAAGACACATAATTTTTGTGAAGTTTAGTTTTGGTTCATGGGGATAGAGAAACACATCAATCCTAATAAACTATAATTTTGCAACTAAGTCCCCACAATAGATGGAAAAATACATGAATCCTAATAAACATCGTCAAACCAAAGTTAAACAACGTGAAAAGGTATAGCTAAAATGGTATTATGTCTCTAAGAACATTAGACATGTACTTCATATATAGGAATTCTGAAAAGAGGTATATGAAGATTGTAATTTTCGGGGTTTCCTTTGAAATTAAGATCAAATGCTTTTTTCCCTCCAATTCTTTGGACCATACGAATGAATAATGTCACAAAAGGGAAAGTACTTTGGACCATACAAATATTTTTCTCCTCTTTTTTCCCTCCAATTCTTTGGACCATACAAATATTTTTCTCCACTTTTTTGGAAGGCCCTTAAGATTTGTGCGTTATTCTTCTGCGTAATTTTTACCTTCTTTGTACATAGTTACATGGCGCACACACATGTACTGCACAACTTAGATCATGAATTATCCAATAAAATTTATTATATGCAACAAAAATTATACCCTTGAAATCATTTTGAAGAAAGTTTCTGGGGGTATATCTTTATGGCAGATTGCCATTTTTCAGTTGTATGGCAGATTACTTTGTCTTATTTGTTTTATTGATAGTCAAAGTTAAACTGTGAAAAGATGATGATGATATGCAAATAGGGACGAGGATGAAAACGGAGTGGAAAAAGACGAAACTGGGTGCTATCACATGTGTTTTTATATTTTTATGGAAGCGGAAACGAATAGAGAAACTCGAAAATGAATATGAAAACAAACACTACTAGAAAAAAGCGCATAGTGAATACGAAGCGGACACAACAATGGGAGTGGGTATTGATTGGAACTTGAAAATCCTTTGAACCATAGAGAAAAACACAATCAAACCAACAAACTTAATCAATTTTAGCATGGTAACAAAATAATATGATTAAGTCAGTGACTTGGACTAGTATTATAGTAGCACCGGACAATTGCTCCTGGAGTCTAGTTGAGTACGTGCGTGATATTACAAAATGGGCCTCACATGGGCCATTCTGCTCACTGAGCCATTGTATGTTGTTTGATAGTTGGGCCATAAAGCGGTCATAGGTCCACATTAAACATCCACGGAAATGAAAAAAATTTATTTTCAGGTATGTTTAGTCAAAAGACACTATTATGTTTTTTCTGTTCCGTGTAAAAAAAATCGTTTGCATTTTTGTTTTGGAAAGTTTCATTTCTGCTTTCACATTTCGGCTCCATTTTTGTTTTCCCTCCGAAAATGCGGAATGTTTTTACTCTGTTTTCATATTTGGACCCAACTCAGAGAAAGGGGGAGTACTTTGACGTGAATGCGATTAAGTTCTCCTAGTATTATTATACCCCGATAAAGAAAGGTAAATGTTTCCAAATTAGGCAAGCCGTAGGATAAAATCCTCCCATCCCACATGCCTTTGAAAGTTTGAACGAGTCCACGTGGCTTTTGTACTTTTCAGACGACCCGACCCCTCTCACCAACTCCCGGCCCGCCACATCGACTCGATTCTCTCCAGCCTCCACAATCCACATACATACGCGCGCGCGCCCGCCCTCATGGCGGCGGTAGTACGCGCCGGTCAGAGACAGAGCGCAACGGCCATGGACCTTGGAGCCGGCGGCCTCCTAAGATGAGAGGGACGGCCCCCGCACGGTGGTTTCGGTGCCTATGGACTCCGTCTTCGCGCTCGCGGCCGTGCCTCGGGCGCTCGTCCTGGAGCGCGCGGCCGCGCGCGTCCCCGGCTGCCTCTACCTCTGCCTCTGGGCGCCGGTGACCGCCCAGCTCCCGTCCAGGTTCGTACGCCGCGCTGCGGCGCCGTTGGTCTTCTCGAGTCTTTCTGTCCTTTGCTCTTTACGGCGTATTTTGCTGCGGTGCTCGCCAGCCATTTGTTCTGCTTGGACGCGTGGATCGGCGGCGGCGGCGGCGCTCGCGCACGGGCGAGCTTCGAGGCGTACCGGGGAGCGCTCTGCGCCGTCGTAAGCGGGTACGCATTGCAATGCACAGCTCGGTCCTCAGCTTCTTCGAGACCCATTCTCTCTGACGATGGCTGGTCGCCTGGTCGAGCATGCAGGTGCGTGCCCGGGTGGGCGTACAGGGAGGGCCGCGCCTACGTGGAGCTGCCGGAGCCGGACCTGACGGCGTCGGCGTCGCTGCAGGTGCAGCAGCAGTTCTACCATGTCAGTCAGCGTCTACGAAAACTTCTCTTCCATCTTGCAGTTGCAGACCATCGATTGCGATAGTTCGGTCTGCGTTTGAACTTTGAAGCTGATGGCTGACCTTTTGCTCGTTTCTCTCTGTTTGTTCCTGCAGGAAGCCGGCACGAAGGTACGTACATGAACGGCGACGCCTCATTATTTTTACGCATTGCGTCAATGGCGAACACATACATGGGCTGAGCTGGTGATCGCGGCAGATGGCGGTGTTCATGGGATGCGAGAGCGGCGAGATCGAGATCGGGCTGTCGACTACATCCGTGGCAGCGGCGGCGGTGGCGGACCACGTGCACCAGTCCTTCCTGGAGGACCTCCTCCAGCTGCCGCCGGCAGGGCTGTCATCCTCGTCCTCCCCCGTGCCGTCCCTCTCCATCGGGAGCCCGGAGTACTCCTCTCTCATTCGCGCAATGGCGACGCCGGCAGCAGCGGCGGGCGAGCCATCCACGCGGCCACCGATGATGCAGGCGTCGCCGCTGGCCGGCTTGCTCGCGCCGATGGCCGAAGCCAACGATTACGCCTTCATGGCGCAGGCAATGCTCGCAGTCATCCCCTCCTCCGGTCCGTCGAGCACCTCCACGCTGCCGCCTCCGCCGTGTCCGCCCTGGCTGGCCAGCCACCGCTCGTCGCCGCGGCGGACGACGGCGTTCAAGCCGTATCACGCGGCGCTCTCGCCAAGGGCGCGGCCGCGGCCAGGCGCGGCGGGGCAGAGGATGATGAAGGCGTGCATCTCCCTCCTGGCGAGCGTGCACACGGCAACGCGCAACCGGACGGAGCTCGCCACAGCGCGCCACGAGGGCAGCAGCGCGCCGTCCACCACCAGTCAGCTGCACCATGTGATCTCGGAGCGGCGCCGGCGCGAGCGGCTCAACGACAGCTTCCAGACACTCAGAGCTCTGCTCCCTCCCGGGTCCAAGGTACGACTCCAAAGTCCAAACCAAAAGATCATCTCGCCATGGATGCAAGATTCACAACAGCATCTCATTGCCACCGTTCTGCAGAAAGACAAGGCCAACGTCCTCGCGAGCACGACGGAGTACATGGCGAAGCTGGTGTCCCAGGTGTCCCAGCTCAGAGAGAAGAACCTGCAGCTCGAGGCGCGGCTCGGCCTGAACCAGAGCCCAGGCTTTGACCCCTCGGGGAAAACGGTGGAGGTGGAGGTGACCACCGGGGCGTCGACGTCGACGTCGGCGACGCCGGGTCAGCAGTCGCGGGAGGTGAGCGTGCGGGTGACGGTGCGGGCGGAGTGCGACATGTCGGACTTGCTGACCCCGCTGCTCGCGCGGCTCAAGGACGCCGGGGGTTTCGCCGTGGTGTCCGTGGAGGCGAGACAACAGAGCAGCACGGTTGCACGGGCCAGCCTCACATTGCGGATCGCGGTAAGAGCTCCGACTGCTTCGTTTCCTCCGTATGGTCGCATGCGTTGCACTAGTGGGTAGGGTTCAAGTTTTTTTTTTTAACACAGTACAGACGCGTCCTCCCTCCAATCCATATTGATTGTGGATGATTTAGGGCTTGTTTGGGACTGCTCCGCTTCATTAAAATCAGTTTCGCTCCACTAAATTCACTTTGGAGCAGTTTCATCCAGAAGTTGTAGCGCTACCAAAAAGAATGTTTGGCTTCCATCTAGCTCCAGCTTCAAAAATGAGAAATTTGGTGGAAAGGATCGTTGATTGATCAAGGGGGGAGAAACGAAGGGGTATCCACTTACTGATGGCAGTGGTGGGTAATTTTCACCCAACTCCAGCTTCTAGAGTTTTTTGAAGCACCTCCTGAAGAGCTTCATAAAAAACTGAGAGTTGTGCCCCGGATTCTAGTTTTTTTATAGAGTGGCATATCGTGAAGTTACCTTGTTTGGCTTGTGTTTTCTGGAGCGGAGCTGAATTTTAAGGAGCAGAGCAGTCCCAAACAGGCTCTTAGTAGAACGTTTTGGATTTTGCATGGCCTCGTGAGCAACTTTGACCTCCTCTTTTTTAACTATGTACTCGGAATATTATTATTTTAAATATTATAAAATTGTTTTTCAAGACGAATATAGCGGTATACGGTTTTCAGGTAACAAACTATTTTTTGGAACGGAGCTATAGCATAAAACATGTATTCTTAAAGGTGGGGTATACCAAACCATGTGAAGTGACATGCTTCTCGGCAGGTGGTTTATGTTATAATCCACCAAATTTAATATAACGTTAAAGAAGTTATATTGTTAGATTCCTACTTGAAATAAGTCTTGGATGGTATAATTATTTGACACATACTCCTTTTAGGACTCAATTCAAAAATGTCCTCAACTAAGACAGATGATGGGTGATAAAATGAATTCCGTAGTTTGCAAAAAGTATTCAAGTTTTCTTTACTAGGGTATTAATTTACATTAACTGCAACACATGCATGCATGACCAGAGTGGGAAATTTACATGCATTTGTGAGTTTTCATTTAATCCTTGCATGCAACAATTTAATGTGCATCGAAATCCAAACATGTGATATAGAGCAATAAAAATAGGACTAACAAATCAGAAAAGCAAAAAATATATAGAATCTTTAAAACGGAAAGGAAGGAGTACACCACATTTTATTACTCAAAATTCCTTAATCAAAGATAAATTTTAGAAAACACACGCAGAAGTATTACTCCCATATTTTCCGGTTTATAAGGCCCACACGTATTTCTAGATCAACAGTTCAACCTATGTAATATGAATTGTATATTGCGAAAGTTACTCCTACGAGCAGGGGCCTCCCCCCCACCCCCCCACACGATCGACAATTTTAGCAGGAGCTACGAGTAATTACCAACAAGATTAGATCAATATACGTACTCGGCCTCTCCTATACTCTAATCCTGCTCCGCCATTGCGAGAAGGAGATAGTAATATTTAATTTGGTGTGGGGCTGACTAGATTTCATGCTCGACAGGAAGGGAAAATTAGCGTGATTGATCTCAGCTAGACCATTTTAACGGAAGATTCGAAGAATCTAGACTAGCCAGCGACTACGCTGATGAAAGCTGTGCTAGGTCAAAGTTAGTTTTCCTGAGAACCGGACACGCGTCAAACCAGCATTAAGTTAATCCGGCTGTTTGAATTGGTTTTACGTTTTAGCAGACACGACTCGCTTTTGACCAGTTAAACAATCATATATAGCTGAATATACTCCTGCTTGAATTACACACGTTTCCAAGCCTTCAAGGTTCCATTGCCATGTGGCCACGAATATGACCAAGAAACTGGATATGTGACCAGGTAAAAAACCAAGTAAAGCAGCAGAGCCATCGCTCTTCCTTCAGGCATTCTCTTCAACCAGATCTCACTTTTCAGTGCCACAAGTAAAATACTTTCTTCAAACCGCGCTGCGAATCAGCCATGGTCTTGTTTTAGCCAGCTGCCATGCCTTCTTGATCCGGTTTAAGAAAAATGCACGCTTGATGCAATATCATCATCAAGGAAACATCTGCCGTAGTTAGTTTCTTGATTGATGTGTCTTTCCAACACTGACAATGACAGAGTATTATTTCCTCCGTCCCATAATATAAGACGGAGGGAGTAGATACTACGTACGATAGCGATCAAGGAGTTCCAACGACCTGGCATGACTGGGTTAATTTAAACTGGACATAGACGCGGTCAGGGTACTTACAGACGAAGCTTATTAACCGGAGGCTGACGAACCTTTCAAATGTTGCTGTAGGAAGCTGGCGACGACGCCATCGACGCGACACGGCTCGAGGAAGCTCTGACGAAGGTTGTCGAGGACGCGGTGACGAAGACGCCGCCGCCGGTGCCACCCCCGGGGCCGCCGTAGGCAGGATGTCAGTCGGTACTGACCGTGTCACGGAGCCCGAGAAGGAGGCAGGAAAATGACCGTGTTTGGTGGCAATGGCGGCCTCTCTGTTTTTCTTTCTCTCGTCTTTTACCCATGTAGCATTGTTGTTGAGTTTTGGTAGTGTCGGGTCAAGATTGAAGGCCTCCTATTTTAGTGTAACGTAGTCCTCGGCTTGCTGATAGTTAGTACAGTAGTTACTTGTCGTCTGTGCAAGGCCTGATGTTGCAGTTTTGACATGAGATGAATCGGTTTTCTGAATTTTTCATTTTTTGCTGGCACCAGAGAGTTGGTCAACTTCCTGCGCAGTATATGAGCGGCGAAGGTTCTTGGGCTCTAGGCACTGACGAATTTTGTTTGAAAGGAGTAGCCTGGCATCAAATTCTAGCGCTGGATGATGAAGCTCGGTGGTTCAGTGCCAACTACCAAGATGGTCACCCCTAAACAAAAACTACCAAGATGGTTTCCTGGCAGCTTCAACTATCTGTTTCTTTCCGCCGAGAGCTGTCATGATTACAAAACAGATATAACTGTAAACCATCCAACAAACCAACGTTGAAAGCCCGAAAAATGGTCTTGTCAGGAAAGCGGGCATGACAAAAAAACATCATACTATATCTCTTCTTGATAACCTTCAAGATCTATACAGTGCAAACTCCTTAAGCAGTATTTATTGGCTTCCCACAAGAAAATAGTAACTGAAACCCGTATAGTATATCGTATAGTTTGACGATGGGGATCAACGGCGATCTCCGGGTGTTATCTCTCTTGTCATCATGGCGCTCTCAGCTTCCCTATTGCGTAATCTTCTTGGAAACAAAGGCCTTATGACAGTATGTACAAGGTGACAAGACTTTTTGTGATTTATAGTACATGCCAATATGACAGAACTGTAAACCTCTTCTTACACACTATACATCCAGTGGATGTGGATGTGCCCTTCAGGTTGAACGCTTGTGGGTGGCAGAGGCTCCTCTTTTAGTCTGGCTGGCTACCTAGCTGTATCAAGTCCTTCTGTGAGAGATTGGTAATCGAATCTGCGATTACACGTGCGCTCGACTTCATGTAGCCTCCTGAGAAGGGGTGGGTGGGGCATGAGCAAATCGGTATGTCATTCGCAGGAGAGCAACAAAAGACACAAAATGCAGGAGAAGCCGTTCACCTGATGTCATCATGACAAGTGGAATGTTCTGATCTTTTGCAAATCTGAACACCTTCTCATCTCTGATCACCACACCTTCAGGGCTTATCTAGAATTTGGGGAGAAAGCATGCAGCAGCAGTATAACAGTATAACACTAATTAGTGCAGGGAACACAAGCAAAACAAAGGCAATAATATGTTGTTATGAGTATTTATTGTTTATTATACTTCTGCGCCCAATCATTTATTTTCCAGTTTACTGTTGAAGGCAGAAAAATCTAGCTTAGGAAGAGGATTATTGAACAATACCAAGTCATGTTGCAATTAGGCGTTCATGGTTAAGTTCTGTAATCTTTAGGATAATAACATTAGAAAAATTATGCAGGTTGCACCTACATTCTGCACAGAGAGTTACTTATGGACCTGATCTTTGTCAAAATATTGAGTTCATCAGAGAAGTACCTTCAAGTTGCCCAATGGATCACCATCCAGGATGTCTGTCCCAGCATTATAAATAATAAGCTGGGGCTGGAATCTAGTTTGGGCGACCTGCAAACAACATGCCCCAAAAGGAACTCTAAATAGCGTTTGGTAAAAATAAGTATATTTAAATTGTGAACAAGAATGAATGGTTAAAGGGATAGTGCTAATTGCTTTGAAGTTTGAACTCATTATATCCCATTCAAACCTCCTTTTCAGTTGAACATAAATGCAAATAACTTCATTCGATAGCATTGATGCTTTTACATTACATTCTAGAATAGTATACTGAAATTCACCTCTATGTCCAGTTTACATACGCTTCAGAACATAAATCATGTGATATATTATATATGGCACCTAACATAACATCTTTCACCTATTTCTCCCTGAGAATTGTAGTGCATAGGACAACCTTCATTTATAAATGCAAATATTTGCGAGCACCCCATCTGTAAGTGTAAAGGTACCTTCAGAGCCTTGTCAAGCTGATCCAAGTAATCATCTGTTTCTGTCCCACTCTGAAATGCACAATAGTGCACTCAACTCATATTTGAATTAAATGAAGAAAAATATGATCAACAGCTTGCAAAATCCAACTTACAACTAACTCGACTTTCTGATCAATATATCGCTTAGCAGCATGATCCTAAAATAAAGTCACATCAGTTCACATAGAACATAAGAAATATTACTAGTACTAAGTAAAACGGAATGATAATACACAATGACTGAAGTTAAGGCTGGTGACAATAACAACAGACTAATCTTCGAAGAGTGGGTGTCATAGATATCATAGCAACACTAAAAATTGATTTATGTACACAGCTGACTGCTGTTCTTTTAGTTCTGGTAAATGCCTATTTGTACCGAACTCTTCTCCTTTTCAATGAAATGAAACGCAAAATCTTTTTGCGTTTTCTCGAAAAAAGAACTGGATGGTATCTTCCAAAACATGATGTAGAATATGCATTTATGGGATAGGGAAGAAAACTTATGCTCAACACCAGGACACGGACAAAAATTCTTGATAAATAACCTCTACACCATAAGCAATCCTTAACCACATATTGCATAAGGGTAGTCAGAGCATAACCACCAGCAGCAAAAAATTGACGTTCCGCAGGTGTGACAAGAAATCTAGATTGTGGTTCTTACAAACGGATAAATTCCAGCATTGTACATGTCCAAAATGTAAACCCTTCCTGCAAGTGAAAATTGGCATCACTGTGTCATCGTAGTGAAAACAAAATGCATACGAGAACAAAATATATGACATACCATCATGAGCAAAATCCTTCTCATGACCATTTCCTTGGTGAGCATCCAGATCTATGATCATTACTCTGCAAGTATTTAAATGGGAATAGGTGCTTATGAAGCTAAAGTAGTTAGTAAGCAATGTACACATTGGTTTGCATCCTTGCATTCACTGCCCACACATGTACTAGGTAACCAGCCAAGCAGCATAAGGTGCTTGCTAAGATGCGAACAAGCATAGCAAAATCCCTAGGGAATAAAGCAAGATTGGCATGACAGAGGATGCTTACCAACACAGATATTTGACAGAATATATTTACAGCCGTCAGGCAAGCACATATGTTATATAAGCCAAACAAATAGTTTGCAGAGATTAAAGGAACATAGTTTCTACAGCTACAGTCCAGCCAGTATAGGCTTCTCACCTTGAAATATCCAGACGGACAAACGCAAACTGAATGCAGAGCGTAATATCAGCGTATGCACAAAATCCACCCCCTTCCTCCGCCGAACAATGGTGAAACCCTCCACCGACATTAATCGCCCATCCTCTCTCAAGCGCAAGTTTAGCTGATAAAATGGACCCACCCACCTATGGAAGAAAGAACTAGCTTACAGAGTTTCCCTGGCAGTGGCACCCAAATTATGCACCTGGTACTTCTCAGTACAGATGGGAGCACCGAATCACGAGAGATCACCTGTTTCCGGAAGGGGTACAGTAGCCTTTGCTGTACGAGCCAATTAGGAATGAGCGTTAATGGAGGAACCTGAGATAAAACATCTCGTTCAGCAAACCGTACCATCGTAATTTGCTACTCCCTCCGTTCATAAATATAAGACGTCCTAACATTTTTTCTGAATCGAATGTATATAGACACGCTTTAGTGTGCTTGTTCACTCATTTCAGTACGTATGTAGTCTTGTGAACGGAGGGAGTATCAAACTATCAATCAGGCCACCAATTCAACTTCCCCTGAGAAACTAGTACCTCTACAATGGCTGCAACCCTGAAGCTGCTCTTGAGGCTGTTCAAGTATGCCTCCGTGTGAACCTGGCCAAGCAGAGCCATGGAACAAACTTAAAGGGTATCAGACAGTATGAACCAAGTGAAAACAGATTGTTTCCTACCACCAGCAGATCTTCCCTGGAAGCCTCCAATGGCTCCACCACTCGGTTCTTCTCCAGGTGGCCTTCTTTGGTGAGGAACCTGCATATGCGGCCCCATTTGGAGGAATCAAACGGGTGCCTGCATATCACAGGACGCGCGTAAGCCATGGTCCGATGCACGTCTACGCAGCTAGGCAGACGGTGGAGAAGAGGCGGGAAGCAGAGCAGCTCACATCTTCTCGATGCCGAGGAAGGCGATGTCGTACGCCGTCGAGTAGACCACCGGAGCCTGCCAGGCAACCGCAGCCACGGATTAACGGGTGATCGGGGGTGAACGGAGGAGCGTCTCCCGGACGGACGACTGACCTTGGAGCCCGGCACGTCGAAGTAGAGCTTGCTGGAGATGATACGGTTGCGGCGGAGGGCGTCCGCCGGCGTGGCCCCCGGCACGGAGGCGCCGGCGGGGGCAGACGAGGAGGACATCCCGGCCGCCGACCTGGGCGGGAGGGCCCGGGCGGGGATGGAGAGGGGGCCGCGAATGGTCTCGCTCGCGGGCTCTGGGCTGGGAGTTGCGTTGTGTTGCCGCTTACCTCCCGTGGGGCAGAGGCGCCATGGCGATGGGGCTCGGGAGAATCAGAATCACTCGGTGGCGTGGCGGTGCTCTACTTTTTCTGAGAAAGTTGTTGTGAAGTTGGATATTTGCATTGCTAGCCCTCCTTCCCTTGCTTCACGGAATCTCTGGAGTTTGGAGCGCACGAATGCAATTTACGCGGAAGAACGGTGGCTGAATGTAAAATATCCACCGCCGCCGCCGAGGGGAAACTCGCTCTCGCTCCGCTGCCGCCGCTTCCATGGCGATCTCGAGGCCCCGAAGCCGCGGCGTCCCCCTCATCCCGCTGCTGCTCCTCATCCTCCTCGCGCCGTTAATCTACTCCGGTACGGCTCCGAGACGCCTTCCACCCCTCGATTCCAGCACACACACGCACTGCGCGGTTTGCCCTGCTGACGATCCAATCTGGTGTCGCTTCTTGCAGTTTCCAGGCTGCGCTTGAGCTGGGCGCCGGAGAGGGAGCTGGGCATGCCGCCTCCCGCTCTGCCGAAGCGTCCCGACCGCCTCGTGCTCGGCCCTGCCGCCGGCCAGGGCCGCCCCGATCGCCTCCAGTGCCAAGGTTTCTCCTCTTAGTCTCGGTTGCTCGCATTGTGACTTGTGATTCTCATTTGCACTGTAAGCTCTAACTGCATTGTACCAGTTTGAAGCAACTCCAAGGAGATTAGGAAACGAGAATACCGTTGTCAGTGC
Source organism: Triticum monococcum (assembly GCA_034509565.1). NCBI lineage: Eukaryota > Viridiplantae > Streptophyta > Magnoliopsida > Poales > Poaceae > Triticum > Triticum monococcum. The sequence goes on from CM067847.1 coordinate 581,616,818, forward strand.
TTAAAGAGTGTAACATGCTGTTCTGAATGTAAAATTGGCCACGGTCTAGAATGTCCTGTGTATGCTTGATAGTGCCAGTTAATGCTGCAGGATTCCACATAAGATTATTCATACTTCTGTAGCGTGAACGGAATCAGCATCTATTGTGTATCCACTGACTGCATTTTACCATTTTCTCCAGGACTTAAAGCTGTGAATAAGATAAGCTTGTCAAGTGAACCGGGAGAGCATGTTTCTTTTGTTACAGTATTCACAACCTATAGTTCTGACCCAGCTGGGGCTGGCAAACGGTCATCGGATGTTGTAACTGTTGGAAAGCATTTTTATAGCAAGGAGGAAAGGTCCATGGCCATTCTTAACACTTTCATCAGCTTCATACAGGTGGATCTTCCTTTTCCTCTTGTTTGTGCTGTCCACTAACTATGAAGATAATTGAATTTCTTATCATGTTGGGAATGATTCATAATCACTGTCAGCTAAGAGAATACTGAGAGTAGTTCAATGGTAGTAGAGAAAGAGAAGAAATTACAGCGAACACTGTAAATAGAACATTGATACCACTCTGACTCCCCTCTTCTTTTATGTAGTATGTTTGATTGCCTTCTGGCATATAAATTGAATCCTCAAAAAGTAGAAGGAACACATGATCTTCCTGCATTATCGATTGCAAGGATGTTTGCTTAACATCTGATCTTATTTATAGAACTATGTAGGTGTCAATGCCAAAAAGCAATGTGATAATATTGACTGATCCTAAATCCAAGTTGTCAATAAATCAAGGGAAGGCCTCAATACTGCCTATCGAGGGAAATTATTCTCGGGGCAACCTGATGCTTCAGAGGATCAAGTCCTACATTGTAAGTTTGTATGCTTCATGCAAACATCTTCCTGCATATGCTTTTTCCGGAAGTACTGGTTGCATGATTTGGAAATATTACTGCATGCAACCATCTGTATGTGTTAATTTTTTCAGAAGACTGATATATTTGTGTGTCTGGTCCATATGTAGGCCTTTCTAGAGCTAAAACTTGAGGAGGTTGACCGTGTGAACTGTGTTCGTCATTTTGTTTTCACTGACTCTGATATGGCAGTGGTTGAGGATCTTGGACATATCTTCACGAGCTATCCTCATTGGCACCTTGCTCTTACTTTTCGTAATAACAAAGGCCAACCCTTGAACTCTGGATTTGTAGCGGTGAGAGGGACCAGAGATGGCATCTCTAAGTAAGTGAACATCTATGTAACAGATCTTGGTATGAAAACTTGGCATTGAGTTAAATAATTCCGTCATTTGCTTTCAGGGCTATCGACTTCTTCAACGAGGTTCTTAAAGCATACAATCTAAAGTATATGAAGGCGTCCCGCATGCTTGGTGATCAGTTAGCACTGGCATGGGTTGTGAAGTCTTATCTACCATCAGCCTTTGGGAAGTTTTCTAGGCATGAAACATTTACTGGTGAAGTCAATGGAGCATCTGTTCTGTTTTTGCCTTGTGAAGTTTATAATTGGACTCCACCTGAGGGTGCTGGACAGTTTCATGGTATGCCCTTGGATGTTAAGGTACAGCATGTTTCCTACTCTTAAGAACTTATTCTATCCATGTTCTCCTCGTGATAAAATTTAGCTTTGTTTAACCACTAGTTGCACAGTTATATTACTAGTACACTGCTTTTCATTGTTGCCACTTGTCCAGTGTTCTGCTTGCTGATTTTGGGGCATGTTAATATATCCAGCATTTTTTTCATTAAATATATGATAACATGCCAAATCTGATATAATGTTCTTAGGTTGTCCATTTCAAAGGTTCAAGAAAGCGTTTGATGCTCGAGGCATGGGATTTCTACAATTCAACCTCTCAATTATCTGATATGTTGTGCCTAATCTTGAAGAGTGGCAGAACAAAATATGACTTCTGAACCTTTTGTTCCACACTGAAGTTACTTCTGGTACTTTTTCTCTCCTTATAGACATCACAAGCTGGTTCAGCATTGTTTACATTTTATTTTATATATGAAAGAAAACACAAAAGGATTTAGTTCATATTCACGAAGCCCTAGTTTTTTGGGGCGGGTTTCTCCTTTTGCTCCTCAGCCCCCTTGTTTGTCTAATGCTTTATGTACGGCTTATAACTTGTTTACAGGTTTCTACAAAGTGTGCTTTGCTCTGAAACAGCCTTGTCTTCTTTTCACAGTTGATCCTTGTTGAGCACCAGATATGTATCTATTTGTCACAGGCTCCAACTCTGCAGTTCTGAGTGATTACAAGAATTCAAGCGCCACATAATGCAAATAGAGTCATGAGGAACTCAGGTTGCGCAGAAGGAAAACAGGGTGATCCAGACTGTTGAGGGTAGCTCGGCAGTACGAGAGATTGGTGGCAAGGCTCCCCGTGGAAGGTGGAGCATTCATACACGATATTGGTTAGGAGTAGCAGGGTGATCACTATTCATGCTGTAACAGTTTCTTGGTTGTGGCTGATGAGGCTACTGGAAAATTTTCACTTCCAGTACAGGTTGTTTTGACAAATGATGGTGCCTTTTTAAATGAGGAACGTCAGGCGGTACTCGATTCTCTTATCCTGTAGTTTTATGATGGCTTTTACCCAACGAAGCTAGTAATACATTTCCAAAGAATCTTTACCCAACGAAGCTAGCAATACATTTCCAAAGAATCTTTAACCAACGAAGCCAGTAATACATTTCCAAAGAATCTTTAACCAAGGAAACCAGTAATACATTGTAAGAAAGAATAATATAATTGATTTAACCAAGGAATGTGATGACACACTGTAGCTTCGGTAAGATCATGCCAAGCCCCATGGTAGCAAGACCATACGAAGTTGCCAACTCCTGATGTACTAACAGACATCACTACCTATGATAAGACCATGCTAACTCCTATACTGATGCTTATCATCACTGCATCACTAGGTGGCTATGGTAAGATCAGGCTATGTCCCGAGACTCGATGAAGGCGACGACGACGGTGGTGTCGTCCTTCTTCCCTCCGAATTTGTTCCGTCCGTGTTCCCGGGCGGCGACGCTGAAGGGCGTGTCCTGGGTACGCCTCGCCGCGGCGTAAGCCTGGCTGGCGATGATGTCGGCCATGTTTTTCGGCGTGAAGCTGAGCGCCTGGCCCGACTGCACGATCTTCTCCAGCATCGCGTCGAACACGTTGTCGAAGAGCCCGTCGGACGCGACCACCACCACGTCGCCTTCCTCCACGGCGATCTCGCCCACCGCCGCGTCGCTGACCTTGTTGCTGTCGTCGGAGTCGGAGCTGAGCTGGAACGGGCAGTTGAAGTAGCACTGCTGCGGCTGCGACCGGTGCAGGATCCGGCCGTCGCGGAACACGGCGAAGCCGCTGTCGCCGACGTACGCCCACCTGAGGGCCCTGCCGGCGAGCGACACGATGACGGCTGTGGACGCCGCCGGCGTGCCGCACGCGGACGTCTGCTGGTACGCCTTCTCCAGCAGCGCGTAGGGGCAGACGCCGCCGGGCGGCGGCGCGGCTGAGGAGGACGCCACGACCTCCGACAGGGCGCTCGCCATGAGCCCGCGCGAGAACGCGGCCGCGTCCAGGCCCTCCAGGCGGCATCCCCCGACGCCGTCCGCGACGCCGATGACGCCGGCCACGGCGTGGAAGAAGTGCGCGTCCTCGTCGTGCTCCGGCAAGTAGCACGACGCGGCGCTCATCCTCAAGGCCGCGCCCGTGGGGGGATTGCTCCGCCGCGCGCGAGGCTGCAGCTGCCGCGCCAGGGAGGCGGCGTAACTCGCGACGTCCTCGCGGCCGGCGGCGGCGGAGGGCGGCAGGCTCCCGAGGCGGATGCCCACGGCGATCCGGAGGGCCGCGGGGGTCCGGCTGCTGATCTCGCTTAGGGTTTGGCGGATCTGCGGCGGCGCCTCCATTGGCCTCGCTCGAGTTTCTCTTCTCTTCTGGATCGATGGATCGGGCGCGCGAGTCCTTTGCTCCCTCTGACTTGGGGTTCTCGGGCGATCGATGGATGGATCGAGTTCTTGGCCCTCCTCGCTTATTATACTACTCGCTCGCGATCGATCGCGCTAGGGTTCTTGGCTTCGCGAGCTCCCGCGTTTCTTCGCCGGCGCGGCAGCACTTGCGGCTCCTCTTCGTATTCGAATTCGCGGGGCGGGAGTTGTTGGCTTTGCTTTGCCTTCGAGCTGACGCGCGTAGAAGCAGACCGTATAGGACTCGCTTCCGATACGGTGCAGGAGTATCGCGCTGTACAGGAGTATACCGTAGGATGCAGCCTTTTTTTAGCATCAGTACAAACACAAGCGCTCATATACACGCGCATACACTCACCTCTATGAACGCACACACGCACACCCTACCTCTATGAGCATCTCCGAAAGACTGAGCCGGCATATCATCTTGAGATTTACGAAGCCACCGTAGGCGCCTCATCGTCGACGGGAACGTCTCCTCCCACTGAAAGCGCATCGCCGGAAATCTTGAAATAATGCGAGCACCAGGATTTGAATCCTGGTGGGTTGGAAATACCACTGTTCACCTAACCATCTCAACCACAGGTTGGGTCGCCCTTTTTCTTTTAGGATGTTCATTATTGGTTGAACGTTCCCAGACCGAAATAAAAATGATTTCGGTTCGCGCCCTTTCCCTGCAAAAATGAAAACGGAGAAAAGTAGCGAAACATAATTAAAAAATCAATTTTTTTTCTTTGCTATGACAAATAAAGCCATGTCTTTAAAAACCAGGAAATTTGCCATGGCAACTTAAACTAAAATTTGCAATGTGAATAAAAAGTATTTTTGCCATGACAAAAATGCAGTCCTTTTGCCATGGATATAAATTTAAAAAGATGCCATGGCTACGCAAGTATATTTAAGATGCTACATAGTAAAAAATTCCATTTTCTAGAGATGTAAATTTGCCATCATATTTAAATTAAAATTGGCATGCTCTTTACAGTAAGTTTGCCATGGCAACTTAAACTGAAATTTGCCATGTCAATAAAAATACTTTTGCCATTGAAAAATAGAGTTAAATTTGCCATGACAAAATGGAGTAAAGTTTTACATGGCAAAAAATATTTTTTGCTGTGGAAATAAATTAAAAAGGTCATGACCATACAAGTATATTTACCGTGCTACATAGTGAAATTTGCCATGTTCTAGAAATGTAAATTTGTCATCATATTTAAATTAAAATTGCCATGCTCTTTACAAATAAATTTGCTATGAAAACTTAAAGTAAAATTTGCCACGACAACTTAACTAAATATTTGCCATGTGAATAAAAGTATTTTTGCCATGGCAAAAATGGAGTGAACTTTTGGCATAGCAAAAATGAACTACTTTTTGCCATGGCAAAAATGGAGTCCTTTTGCCATCGAAATAAATTAAAAAATGCCATGGCTAAGCAAGTATATTTAAGATGCTACATGGTAAAATTTGCCATGTTCTGGAAATGTAAATTTGCCATCATATTTAAATTAAAATTGCCATGCTCTTTACAATAAATTTGCCTAGGCAACTTAAACTGAAATTTGCCATGGCAACTTGAACTAAAATTTGCCATGTGAATAGCATCCACTCTATGTCCCTGCAGACTCACAAGCATAGCCCCATTCGCACAACTAGTAGCAACCACTACTAATTTCTGAAGACAAATAGATGAAGTATAGATCAACTAAAGCAGGCAACTCGTAAGCACCGATTTCAGCCGCCGGATGTACATACTTGTTTGGTACAGGTGGCAAGTGGTGGCTAGCTTGTACCAACCGGCACGAGCGGAGTCGACAGGGGCAGGGGCCAGGGAGCTGGCGGAGGCGACCACTCCTGGTGCTTCGTAGGGGACGGCGATGGTTGCTCCTCGACGCCAACGAGGAGCCTCACACCCAGTGGCGAAGCTAGGGTAAAATCCTTGGGCGGGCAAACAGACCAGATTAAAGCTAATCTTACTAATTTTCCTATTAAAAGTCTCTCTTCACTATTTGGTGCTACACTGGGCGGGCCACGGCTAGGTTTTGCCCCAACATAGCTCCGCCACTGCTCACACCTAGAGGCGTCATCGCCATCTGAAGCTCAGCGGGGTAAGTGTATTTAAGAAACCTCGGCCAGCCCGCCTCATCGTCAACGCATGGCTGCATCCTCCGTGCAGGTCTGCCTCCTATCATCTCCTTCAGCTTCGGGTCCGCCTTGCCGATGGTCACACCCACCGCCCCCGATGCAGGCCCGCCTCGCCGAGCACCGCGCCCCCCGCCCCATGTGCTAGCACTGGGCTTGATGCGGGAAGACATGATCCGGAGCCAGTTTTGCTGCATCGACGTAGCGCCGCCATTGTCATGGCCATCGGTCTCCTCCAACTCTCTCTCTCTCTCTCTGTGTGTATGTGGTGATGGACTAGTAAGTGGCACATGCTTTGCACGTTGATGACATGCTTGTCGACGATTCATGTTGGCAGTTCATAATGTATAAAACATTAAAACATGGACGATATATCTGCAACAGTGGACTAAAAATATTGCGTATGTTTATATCCACTTTTATTTTGTAGCGTTTTTAGTGTATATTATAGAAAATATACTATTTGCATTTTCTGACACTCTATGATAGCCTTTCGTGATTTTTATTAGGGTATATAAGCATTTAGAAAACCATATATGACTCTCACCGCGTCAAGGTGTTAGGGATTCACTTCACACGGAGTGAACCATCATGGGCCTGCCCTTGTAGGGAAGCGAGTGTTCACGATTCTTTTTCGATTTTTTGCTACCAATTTTTGTGCTTCCTTTGGTTATGTGTCGGATTCTCTTTTGGTTTTCTGTTTCATTTCCCTTTTTATGTCATATTTTTTGTTTTTAACGTACTCCTTTTATTCTATTTTCCATTTTCCTCTTTCCTTCTTTTTATATTTATATTTTATTTTCTAAAATACACAATGCACAAAAACCATTTTCTTTTTTCTTTTTTATAAGTATTTGTATGCATTTAATAAAAAGTTGTGATCATTGTTTATTAGGAAAAATATTTTCTAAACATGCACGATCATTTGTTTAGATAAGTGAACATTGTTTAGAATACATGGAAATTTTATGGAATTCATGAATATTTAAAAATTCATGATTTCTATAAAAAATCGTGAGTATTTTTCAAAAAAGATTTAGGTTCATGAATATTTGCTAAATTTGAAAAATAAAATTATTTACAAATAATTTTTAATCTTGGAATCCGTAATTTTTTTGGAAGAATTCTTGAAATCCATAATGAGCTCTTGGAATCCGTAATGACCTCGCCTATAGGAGGGACTTTTCATTTCGGCCTATATACTGTATGTCGTCATGATTTAAAGAAAAAACAAGGACGCCGATAACTGCCACACGTGTGGGCGTCAAGTAATCTGCTCACACGTTTTATGTGGTGCCTAAGAGGACCAGCCCACACGTCTGTGTGTGGGTAAAACAATTAGCGCCCACACGCCTCTTTTTTCCCTTCCGGTCCCTCTTACAGCGTGCGTGTGGGCGAAATAGATAACACCCACACGTCCGGTACGTCAGGCCTCATACCTCGTGGTTCCGCACGCCCCACGTGACACTTTACCGCGCGCCCCGCAGTTGCCATGGGATGGACCCTCGTCCATGTTCGTTTAAGTGCAGTTGCCATGTCGCTGAACTACGGTTGCCATGTCGGACAACTACAGTTGCCATGTTTGCTCAACTACAGTTGTCATCTCAGGTCAAAGTTCCAGATTGCCATTTTTTCGACAACTACAGCTGTTGCCATGTGTGGTCTGGTCTACTGCAGTTGCCATGATTTCAAAACTTTAGGAGTTGCCACCTACTAACACTAGGCAGTTGCCATGTAGCGCTATAAAAAAAGGCATGGCGAAAAACATGTTCGGGTAAAAGAGAGAGTTGCCATGTGCTCACAAGCACGCTAGGGCAGTTGCCATTTAAAAAGAAAGAGCTGTCATCTGCTTACGTGCACGCTAGGGCAGTTTGCCATGTATCATGCAAAACATATGGCAACTGACATGTTCGGATAAAAAAAGAGAGAGTTATCATCTTCTTGCAATCATACTAGGGCAGTTGCCATGTACACTACAAAACGCATGGCAACTGGCAGCTTGGGTGTGGGAGAGGAGGCGGGTGTGTGGGCGAGATGGCAAACGCCCACACACCAGCCCTTGTGCGTGACTGAAAAACTGGTATGTGGGCGAATTGCTAAACGCCCACACACCGGCCCCTCCGTGTGGTAAAATGGATGTGTGGGCGACCTCTCTCACACATCACACACGCGAGTTGTCCTACGTGGCATACAAAATCAGCTAATTCGTGTCAAGATTCGTGCAGAAGTTACTGGACGGTGATGGAGGCGTGTGGACGAGTTGGCTAACGCCCACACGTGTGGGCGTTAACATTTTCGAAAAACAATAGGGCCCACTTGACTCATCCGAGCACCACCGGAGTAATCCATGGCCCCTGAATGAAAAATAATCCTATGCGACCCGGGTCGTACACTTCTATCGTGAGACCCTGTTCACCGATGGACACTTGGCAAACACGAATCTCTATGCAGCCAGCCAATTAATCCTCCTTCAATTAATCTCATAGCGGTAGTCCTCATTTACCAAATCTCAACCCCCTTTCTTCTTCGGCGTTCATGCTCGCTCGTCGCCGCCGCTCTCCCCGTCGGAAGCTCGTCGGCGTTGCCGGAAGCTCATTTTGTCGTGGAAGCACCGGAGCTCCGTCCCCGCTGCTCTCCCCATCATCCGCGACCAGGCTCCTCGCCGCCCCGGCAGCCACCGGCGCTTGCGGCGTTCCTAACCACCAGCCCTTCGTCCATGGCTACTTCCCATTGACCTGCTTGTTGCATCTTGACAGAAGTATAACTTCAAGTACAGAGCATGTCTGCTGGTTGCAACGCGAGCTCTCATCCGTTGGTTACAACACAAAAGTAGCCGGGGCAGTGCCATGAGTTGGGCCACCGACGGGAGGAAACGTGCCAGGCTGGGTGCTGTGCTTGGTGTCGACGAGCTCACCGGCGGCGACATGACGCACAGCCGGGAGTATCACACCGGCTGCTATAATTTGGAAGGGTTCTGGAGACTAAAACTAATTTGCAAACGGGTAAATGAGGAACGAGAAGGCTGCTCTTTTGAGATTGGTGTCACCACGCGTCACACACGAGAGGAGGTCTCACCATCAACTTGTACGACCCGAGTCGCATAGGATTATTTTCCTCATGAACACCCTCCTTTGTGAGATTGTGCTGCACATGGCCAAGTCCATCTACATAGCTCTTTTTCCTAGAAAGATCTACGCACCTCTCGAATAGACTAAGGCTGTGTTCGGGAATCCTCTGCTCCTCCGCCAAGGAGAGGAGCTGGTGGAGCACCCCTTTCGCCGCTCGCTAAAATTGAACTGCATTCCTGCTTCGCTCCGTGGCGAAGTTGCAGAGCGGAGTGATTCCGAATGGCCCCTAAGAGCCGGTTCGGATGCACTCCACTCCTTCAAATCTCTGACTCCACTCCCAGCTCCTTGACTGATGGCTCATCCACCGAAAATCGAGAGTTGATAAGACGTTCGGCAACTGACTCCACTCCAAAGTCCATACACGACCGATCATAAGGGTGCAGGGGCCGTCGAGCTCGTCCACGTCACGGTCGCCAACATCGTTCCTCTTCCTCTTGGCATGGTCATCCTATAGGTCCTTGAGGCCTTCTTCCCGCTCAACGACGCCGTCAACTATGACGGCCAGCAGCTCCCGCTCTTTGCCGTGTAGGTCACGCAGCTCGCCGGCGGCGTCTTTGTCAGCTTTGTCTGCAACCACGTGATGGCTGATGGAACGGCCGTCTTCTGGGATTCCTCAACGCGCCGACCGAGATCACGCATGCCAGCCTGGCGCCTCCGGAAGCTCCAGCGTCGCGCCAAAGGGTTGTTCCAGCGCTGGTCGCCCGACGGCGGCATGGCGCCGGCGCCGATCATGCTGCCATGCGCGGACCTATCGAAGCTCATCCAGAGGCCGGCGCGGACGCCGCTGCACGGTCACGTGCTGCACTTCTCGGCGGAGTCACTGGCGGCACTCAAGGAACAGGCCAGGCAGGAGCTCCTGGCGGCCGGGAACGCGGCGGGCATGGCCGCCTGAGCTCGCTGATGTGGTGTGGCGCACATGGACGCGGCCTTCCAGGAACACGTCGCGGCAGGGACGGCGAGCCCGCCAGGGAACAACGCTTATGTGTCGCCGAATCACCGTGAGAGAGAAAGAAATTGAATCGAGCTGGCACAGGGAGTCGCCCGCGGAGCTCGGTATTAGCCACTCCGCCAGATTGAACTACATCCAGCTCCGCTCCACTCTGTCTACTCCGAGAAGCGGTAGCGTTCGGCGCCACTCCGCCCGCTCCAGGAGCGGAGTTGCGGAGTGGAGTGCATCCGATCAGGCTCTAAAAAACGCATCTCTCGAACTCTCATGTATCCTTTGTTCTGGCTCTTTCTCACGTTTTGTTTCTGAGATCCGCCGCACCTGTGCTTCACACTTTCTCCACAACATCCTTCCTGCTTTGAGTTAGACACTTTTTTAACACAGTACAGACGCAAAGTGCTCATATACACACGCGCATACTCACCCCTATGAACGCATACACGCACATCCTACCCCTATGAGCACCTCCGAAAGACTGAGTCGGCATATCATCTTGAAATTTACGAAATAACCGTAGGCACCTCGTCGTCGACAGGAACGTCTTCTCCCATTGAATATGAGTCGCCGGAAATCCTGAAATAAATCCAGGAATAAGTACAAGCACCGGGACTTGAACCCGGATGGGCTAGGGATACCACAGTCCCTCTAACCATCCAATTACAAGTTGGTTCGCTGGGTTAGACACTTTGGTAGGTGGAAGATGTGCGCACAGGGTGAAGAGACTGCAAAGAGGAATACATCTTGGGCAACAGACACCACAAAATTGGTGGAACCCGAGGTAGTGTGGTAAAGTAGATGTGCCATGATGGCTCATTTGTTCAGATGAGGGTAGCACATGCAGGGCTAAGAGTGACAACAATGAGATGGGGAAGAAATGATTGTTGGCTAGTGATCTCCGGGAGGCGAGGTCGTGGAGCAGGAGGAGGGCGAGCACGATGGGAGAGCGAGACAGGTGCACCATTTTGACTGTTGGATGCCAAAATCGACGGCTCACGTTGTAGGGATTTGCCACTTCCTGGCCATCGGATGTGCAGATCGAATGGTCTACATTTAAAGTTATTCCCACACTATATAATGGTATACATAAGGAAAGTTGGGCGAGTGGGTGAGGGAGGAGGGCAAGACAGAGTAGTGGGCTGGTGTTCGCGACGGTGGACTTTTTCCCTAAACGAAATTAAGAGCTGACGTGGCTATCTTTGATGCTCTAAGATTCGTGCAAAACATCCAATGGTCGTGGAGGCGTTGGGACGAGACGTCAAAAATCTGGCACGTTCGACACTTATTGATTCCAAAAAATGGGTGAAAAACTTGTACTCCATTCCTAGCTCGACTGCATTGGGAGGACCAGAGCTAATCTATCTCATGGTTCTACCATCAGATCTAGCAAAATTAGCTAAGTAATCGTTAACTTTATTCTAGGTACAACTAACATGAGTAATAAGGTTTCACAAAGAGACATAACATGTCGATTTTTCTTATCGAGGGACTAGTAGATCGATCTATCAACGTCTCAAGCCTGTCACCTTGACAGCAACAAGGGAATCCAGCTACACGATGATGGGGGCTTCACTTCTTTGAGTTGTCATAGGTAAACTCTCCATGCAAGCACACAAGTCCGCTCTAGCGCTTCACGGCATGAAAAAGATGTCTCCATGTAGAGAAAATAACTCCCCTAAACATCCTGTAACACCATACCTGCACTAGGGCCATCAGATGCAAAAGATCCATCCGAGTTAATCTTCCTCTAGCCTTGTCCAAACTTCTTGCCGCCTTCTGAGAAGTGAATATGTTCTCTAATAAAAGAACGCCATCGATGGTCACGTGCTCGTCAAATGTGAGTCAAGGAAAAGAGATGCGCTTTGCGAAACTTTTGCCTCAAAAATCTAAAATTGAACTTTTTGTTTGCTAAAATAATTAGTATTTGTTAAAGAAAAATAGTGGCAAAATGATTCCTCTCCCTCTACCACTTCAACAGAGAGCAACTAGTGTGGTGCACGTGCACTGCAGTGGGGAATTTTGTAAATGTTGAAATGTCATAAATTTCATAAGAGTAAAATGACTTGCTACATTTCATAGGTATTATAGCAATACCCCTGGCAAACAAATTGTCATGCCAATCACTATGGGGAAAATGTTGTATTTGAAATACATGTATTTGTTTGGATTTTCAAGACCAATCCTTATTTATGGCCCTTGATTATTTCCTATACTCAATATACACCATTACATGTCCATGTAAAATTTTGGCACCTTTCGGGTCTGTTTGCTATATTCAAGCTATTAAATGCATTTCCAGGAATTATGTTAATATAATAAATTTTTAAACTACAAATGCATGAATTTTAAAAAATGTGTTGAAAAATCACATGTGTGTTCTTCAGACCATGTTTAGGCCTTATCCAAGAAGAGGAAACGAATTTAAAATATGATGGCCTACTTAAAACCAGTCCATCTCCTAGGAAGAATAAGGGTTTTGAGAGGGAGCGAGTCAGGTCTGAAAGCAATGCTACTGTTGCTTCATGTGTTGGCCTTGAAAATTTTCATACACTCAAGATACAATAGTATTTGTTGTCAAATTTTTGGCATATTTCAAGGTATGTTTGCTATATTTAATCCATTAAATGTTTTTCTAGGCATTTAGTGAATATAATATTAAATTGAACAATAAGTGCATAAAATAGTTGAAAATATTGTGTTCAAAAATCATATTTGTGTTCTTAAGTCCATGTTTAGGCCTTATCAAAGAATAAAAGAGGAGTTCCAAAAATTAGAATGCTAGGACTCTGACCGAACATGGAGTTTATGGTTTTTTATTTAGAAAATGCAAAGAAAGTCTGGAAAACATGAAACCTGGCATGCTATCATTATATGATCCCTCGAGTTTGTGATAAAAAATAGAGAAGTTTTAACAACAAAAATTGACGTGCAATGCTTAGAAACTGGACCATCTTTGAGAGGGAGTGAATCAGGTTTGAAGACGATGCGACAACTGCTTCATCCGTTGGCCTTGAAATTGGTTTTACACTCAATATACACCATTACATGGTCCATGTCCAAATTTAGCATATTTCGGGATTTGTTTGCTATATTTAAGTCATTAGAGGCATTTTTCTAGGCATTTACTGAATATAATAAATTTTTGAACTAGAAGTGCATGGCATAATGATACGTCTCCAACGTATCAATAATTTATAAAGTATTCATGTTGTTATACTATCATTCTTGAATATTTTACAATCATTTTAAAGTAACTTTATATCATTTTTTGGGACTAACCTATTGACATAGTGTCCAGTGCCAGTTGTTGTTTTTTTTCTTGTTTTTTACATCGTAGAAAATCAATACCAAACGGAGTCCAAACGCAACGAAACTTTTTGGAGAATTTTTATGGACCAGAAGACACAACTTGGGCCAAAGAAATACTAGATGGGTGCCCCGAGGGGGGCACAACCCACCTGGGCGCGCCTGGGGGCGCAGGCATGCCCTGGTGGGTTGTGCCCACCTTGGTGGCCTCCCGCACCGCCTCTTCACCCTATAAATTCCAAATATTCCAAAAACCCTAGGGGAGTCGATAGATCAGAAGTTTCGCCGCAGCAAGCCTCTGTAGCCATGAAAAACCAATCTAGACCCCGTTCCGGCACCCCCTCACCCCACACGGGGGAAATCATCACCGGAGGCCATCTTCATCATCCCTATGGCCACCATGATGAGGAGGGAGTTGTCCACCCTCGGGGCTGAGGGTTTGTACCAGTAGCTATGTGTTTATCTCTCTCTCTCTCTCTCTCTCTCTCTCTTTCTCTCTCTCTTGTTCTTGAGATGTCACGATCTTGATGTATCGCGGGCTTTGTTAATATAGTTGGATCATATGGTGTTTTTCCCTCTCTATCTTGTTGTGAATTGAGTTTCCCCTTTGAGATTTTGTTTTACCGGATTGAATACTTTTATGGATTTGAGAGCACTTGATGTATGTCTTGCTATGAATACCCCTGGTGACAATGGGGTACCATATTGATTCACTTGATATGTGTTTTGACACTCAACTCTCGGATTCCCGAGGTGACATTGGGGTAATCTATGCATAGGGGTTGATGCACGTTCTTGTATTTGTTTCTCCGGTAGAAATCTTGGGGCACTCTTTGAGGTTCTTTGTGTTGGATTGATTATTATGAATCTGAAATTGTTTAATGCATATCGTATAATCAACTCACGGATACTCACGGTGACATTGGAGTATCTAGGTGACATTAGAGTTGGTTGATGTGTATCATATGGTGTTATTTTAGTATGAACTCTTGGATAGATCGAACGGAAAGAATAACTTTGTGTTATTTTAGTATGAACTCTTGAATAGATCGAACGGAAAGAATAACTTTAAGGTGGTTTCGTACCCTACAAACAATTCTTCTTATATTTTCCGCTAGATAAGAACTTTGGAGTGATTCTTCATCACACATTGAGGGATGGTTATATGATCCAATTATATTAGCATTGTTGAGAAATTGCACTAGCGAAAATACGGACCCTAGACCTTATTTTCAAGCATTGCAAGACCGTTTGTGCTCACTTTTGTTACTTGCTACCTTACTGTTTTTTATTGTTCCTACTACAAAAATCGATATCTACTATCATTACTACACTTGTATCACCATTTCTTCGCTGAACTAGTGCACCTATATAATTTACCATTGTATTTGGTGTGTTGGGGATACAAGAGACTATTTGTTATTTGGTTACGGGGTTGTTTGAGAGAGAGCATCTTTGCTACCTCTTGAGCATTGCGTTTGTTTTCCTTTGAAGAGGAAAGGGTGATGCATCAAAGTAGCGTAAGTATTTCCTTCAGTTTTTGAGAACCAATGTATCAATCTAGTAGGAGACTACACGCAAGTCCCTTGTACCTACGCAAACAAATAAGAACCTCACAACCAACGCGATAAAGGGGTTGGCAATCCCTTCACGGTCACTTATGAGAGTGAGATCTGATAGAGATAATAATAATACGATAAATATTTTTCGTATTTTTATGATATAGATTGAAAGTAAAGATTGCCAAATAAAATAGATGGGAAACTGTAACATCCCAAAATTCTAAATTTTGGAATGTTATAATAAATAGATAGATTGATTGTTTGATTGTTGTGTGATTGATTGAGTGAAATTCAAAACTTTTAGAAAGTTAAATGAGAGTGAATAAAAGGACTTTCCCAAACTTTCACCTTTTTGCATTTTGATCTCCGTGAATTCAAATTCTTTTCAAATACAAAACCCTCGAGAGAAGATGATATGACTTCTTCCATTTAATTAAATGAAAAGGTTTTTTTGAAAAGATTTGAATTTTATTTGGAAATTATTTCAAAATTCAGAAACTTTAAACAACTCAATGATTTTCATGAGAGAAGATAAAATGACTTCTTCAAAATATATGAAATACGAGTTGGAAATTTAAAAGATCAAATTTAAAGTCCGTTTGTAATTATTTTCAATTTGGAGTTATTTGGGTTTTATTCAAATTATTGTTCTCCAAAAATAAAATAAATTGAAAATAGGGTAAAATGATTCCCTACATCAGAAAATTGGAGCGAAATAATTTTGAAATCATTTTGGTATTTCTACTTGATGAAACATAAGTCTGAAACATTTGAAAAGTTTAAAGAATTTCAGAGTGAAGTGGAGAATCATCGTAACAAGAAAATAAGGCTTCTACGATCTGATCGCGGAGACAAATATTTGAGTTACGAGTTTGGTCTTCAATTAAAACAATGTGGAATAGTTTCACAAATTCGTGTCACCCGGAACACCACAGCATAATGGTGTGTCCGAATGTCATAGCCGTACTTTCTTAGATATAGTGCAAATCTATGATGTTTCTTACCGATTTACCACTATCGTTTTTGAGGTTATGCATTAAAGACAGCTACATTCACGTTAAAAAGAGGGCACCATCTAAGTCCGTTGAGACGACACAATCTGAACTGTGGTTTAGCAAGAAACCAAAGTTGTCGTTTCTTAAAGTTTGGGGCTGCGATGCTTATGTGAAAAAACTTCAACCTGATAAGCTCGAACCCAAATCGGAGAAATGTGTCTTCATAGGATACCCAAAGGAGACTGTTGGGTACACCTTCTATCACAGATCCGAAGGCAAGACATTCGTTGCTAAGAATGGATCCTTTCTAGAGAAGAAGTTTCTCTCGAAAGAAGTGAGTGGGAGGAAAGTAGAACTTGACGAGGTAACTGTACCTGCTCCCTTGTTGGAAAGTAGTACATCACAGAAAACTGTTTCTGCGACACCTACACCAATAAGTGAGGAAGTTAATGATAATGATCATGAAACTTCAGAACAAGATACTACTGAACCTCGTAGATCAACCAGAGTAAGATCCGCGCCAGAGTGGTACGGTAATCCAGTTCTGGAAGTCATGCTACTAGATCATGATGAACCTACGAACTATGAAGAAGCGATGGTGAGCCCAGATTCCGCAAAGTGGCTTGAAGCCATGAAATCTGAGATGGGATCCATGTATGAGAATAAAGTATGGACTTTGGTTGACTTGCCCGATGATCGGCAAGCAATAGAAAATAAATGGATCTTCAAGAGGAAGACAGACGTTGATAGTAGTGTTACTATCTACAAAGCTAGAATTGTCGCAAAAGGTTTTTGACAAGTTCAAAGTGTTGACTACGATGGGAGTTTCTCACTCGTATCTATGCTTAAGTCTGTTCGAATCATGTTAGCAATTGCCGCATTTTATGAAATCTGGCAAATGGATAAACAAAACTACATTCCTTAATGGATTTCTTAAAGAAGAATTGTATATGATCCAACTAGTAGGTTTTGTCAATCCTAAAGGTGCTAACAAAATATGCAAGCTCCAGCGATTCATCTATGGACTGGTGCAAGCATCTCAGAGTTGGAATACACGCTTTGATAAGTTGATCAAAGCATATAGTTTTATACAGACTTGCGGTGAAGCCTGTATTTACAAGAAAGTGAGTGGGAGCACTACATCATTTCTGATAAGTATATGTGTATGACATATTGTTGATCGGAAATAATGTAGAATTATTCTGCAAAGCATAAAGGAGTGTTTGAAAGGATTTTTTCAAAGAAAACTTCGGTGAAGCTGCTTACATATTGAGTATCAAGATCTATAGAGATAGATCAAGACGCTTGATAAGTTTTTTCAATGAGTACATACCTTGACAAGAATTTGAAGTAGTTCAAAATAGAGCAGTCAAAGAAAGAGTTCTTGCCTGTGTTACAAGGTGTGAAGTTGAGTAAGACTCAAAGCCCGACCACGGCAGAAGATAGAAAGAGAATGAAAGTCATTCCCTATGCCTCAGTCATAGGTTCTATAAAGTATGCCATGCTGTGTACCAGATCTATTGTATACCATACACTGTGTTAAGAGAGGGAATACAATAGTGATCTAGGAGTAGATCAATGGACAGCGGTCAAAATTATCCTTACTGGAATAAGGATATGTTTCTCGATTACGGAGGTGAGAAAAGGTTCGTCGTAAAGGGTTACATCGATGCAAGTTTTGACACTAATCTAGATGAATCTAAGTCTCAATCTAGATACATATTGAAAGTGGGAGCAATTAGCTAGAGTAGCTCCGTGCAGAGCATTGTTGACATAAATATTTGCAAAATACTTACGGATTTGAATATAACAGACCCGGTGACTAAAATAATCTCACAAGCAA
The DNA here is from genome assembly GCA_034509565.1 of Triticum monococcum. Taxonomy (NCBI): domain Eukaryota; kingdom Viridiplantae; phylum Streptophyta; class Magnoliopsida; order Poales; family Poaceae; genus Triticum; species Triticum monococcum. Next base: position 581,634,701 of record CM067847.1, read on the forward strand.
AACATGATCACACCTTAGTACTCTTTGGGTGTTAATCACATAGCGATGTGAACTAGATTACTGACTCTAGTAAACCCTTTGGGTGTTGGTCACATATCGATGTGGACTATGGGTGTTAATCACAAGGTGATGTGAACTATTGCTGTTAAATCACATGGCGATGTGAACTAGATTATTGACTCTAGTGCAAGTGGGAGACTGAAGGAAATATGCCCTAGAGGCAATAATAAAGTTATTATTTATTTCCTTATTTCATGGTAAATGTTTATTATTCATGCTAGAATTTTATTAACCGGAAACATAATACATGTGTGAATACATAGACAAACAGAGTGTCACTAGTATGCCTCTACTTGACTAGCTCGTTAATTGAAGATGGTTATGTTTCCTAGCCATAGACATGAGTTGTCATTTGATTAACGGGATCACATCATTAGGAGAATGATGTGATTGACATGACCCATTTCGTTAGCTTAGCACTTGATCATTTAGTATGTTGCTATTGCTTTCTTCATGACTTATACATGTTCCCATGACTATGAGATTATGCAACTCCCGTTTACCGGAGGAACACTTTGTGTGCTACCAAACATCACAACGTAACTGGGTGATTATAAAGGAGCTCTACAGGTGTCTCCGAAGGTACATGTTGGGTTGGCGTATTTCGAGATTAGGATTTGTCACTCCGATTGTCGGAGAGGTATCTCTGGGCCCACTCGGTAATGCACATCACTATAAGCCTTGCAAGCATTGCAACTAATGAGTTAGTTGCGGGATGATGTATTATGGAACGAGTAAAGAGACTTGCCGGTAATGAGATTGAACTAGGTATTGAGATACCGATGATCGAATCTCGGGCAAGTAACATACCGATGACAAAGGGAACAACGTATGTTGTTATGCGGTCTGACCGATAAAGATCTTCGTAGAATATGTAGGAGCCAATATGGGCATCCAGGTCCCGCTATTGGTTATTGACAAGAGAGGTGTCTCGGTCATGTCTACATAGTTCTCGAACCCGTAGGGTCCGCACGCTTAACGTCCGTTAACGATATAGTACTATGAGTTATGTATGTTGGTGACCGAATGTTGTTCGGAGTCCCGGATGAGATCACGGACATGACGAGGAGCTCCGGAATGGTTCGGAGGTAAAGATTCATATATTGGATGATATGGTTAGGCCAAGGGGTCAAGCCCACAGGGCTATAAGTCGGTGCAAAAGGAGTTTTGCGGAGGCCAGGGGGCCAAACGCCGGAGACCCTGGCGTCTGGCCCTGGGCCAGACGCTGAGGCCCATGGCGTCTGGGCCAGACGCGAAGGTTTGTGGCGTTTGGTCCTGGAGTCCGAGTGGGACTCTTGCCTTTCGGGCAAAACCGACTTTGAGGAGGCTTTTGCTCCAAGTTTCGACCCAGGGCTCAACATATAAATAGAGGGGCAGGGCTTGCACCAAAGACACATCAAGAAACACCAAGCCGTGTGCCGGCAACCCTGTCTCCTCTAGTTTATCCTTTGTCATAGTTTTCGTAGTGCTTAGGCGAAGCCCTGCGAAGATTGTTCTTCACCAACTCCGTCACCACGCCGTCGTGCTGCCGGAACTCATCTACTACTTCGCCCCTCTTGCTGGATCGAGAAGGCGGGGACGTCACCGAGCCGTACGTGTGCAGAACTCGGAGGTGCTGTGCTTTCGGTGCTTGGATCGGTCGGATTGTGAAGACGTACGACTACATCAACCGCGTTGATATAACGCTTCCGCTTTCGGTCTACGAGGGTACGTAGACAATACTCTCCCCTCTCGTTGCTATGCATCACCATGATCTTGCGTGTGCGTAGGAAAATTTTGAAATTACTATGTTCCCCAACAGTGGTATCAGAGCCAGGTTTTATGGTTTGATGTTATATGCACGAGTAGAACACAAGTGAGTTGTGGGCGATATAAGTCATACTGCCTACCAGCATGTCATACTTTGGTTCAGCGGTATTGTTGGATGAAGCGGCCCGGACCGACATTACGCGTACGCTTACGCGAGACCGGTTCTCCCGATGTGCTTTGCACATAGGTGGCTTGCGGGTGACTGTTTCTCCAACTTTAGTTGAACCGAGTGTGGCTACGCCCGGTCCTTGCGAAGGTTAAAACGGCATCAACTTGACAAACTATCGTTGTGGTTTTGATGCGTAGGTAAGATTGGTTCTTGCTTAAGCCCGTAGCAGCCACGTAAAACTTGCAACAAACAAAGTAGAGGACGTCTAACTTGTTTTTGCAGGGCATGTTGTGATGTGATATGGTCAAGACATGATGCTAAATTTTATTGTATGAGATGATCATGTTTTGTAACCAAGTTATCGGCAACTGGCAGGAGCCATATGGTTGTCGCTTTATTGTATGCAATGCAATCGTGCTGTAATGCTTTACTTTATCACTAAGCGGTAGCGATAGTCGTGGAAGCATAAGATTGGCGAGACGACAACGATGCTACGATGGAGATCAAGGTGTCGCGCCGGTGACGATGGTGATCATGACGGTGCTTCGGAGATGGAGATCACAAGCACAAGATGATGATGGCCATATCATATCACTTATATTGATTGCATGTGATGCTTATCTTTTATGCATCTTATCTTGCTTTGATTGACGGTAGCATTATAAGATGATCTCTCACTAAATTATCAAGAAGTGTTCTCCCTGAGTATGCACCGTTGCCAAAGTTCGTCGTGCCCAGACACCACGTGATGATCGGGTGTGATAAGCTCTACGTCCATCTACAACAGGTGCAAGCCAGTTTTGCACATGCAGAATACTCAGGTTAAACTTGACGAGCCTAGCATATGCAGATATGGCCTCGGAACACGGAGACCGAAAGGTCGAGCGTGAATCATATAGTAGATATGATCAACATAGTGATGTTCACCAATGAAACTACTCCATCTCACGTGATGATCGGACATGGTTTAGTTGATTTGGATCATGTGATCACTTAGAGGATTAGAGGGATGTCTATCTAAGTGGGAGTTCTTAAGTAAATATGATTAATTGAACTTAAAATTATGATGAACTTAGTCCTGGTAGTATTTTGTAAATCATGTTGTAGATCAATAGCTCGCATTGTTGCTTCCCTGTGTTTATTTTGATATGTTCCTAGACAAAATTGTATTGAAAAATGTTAGTAGCAATGATGCGGATTGGATCCGTGATCTGAGGTTTATCCTCATTGCTGCACAAAAGAATTATGTCCTTGATGCACCGCTAGGTAACAGACCTATTGCAGGAGCAGATGCAGACGTTATGAACGTTTGGCTAGCTCAATATGATGACTACTTGATAGTTTAGTGCACCATGCTTAATGGCTTAGAATCGGGACTTCAAAGACGTTTTGAACGTCATGGACCATATGAGATGTTCCAGTAGTTGAAGATAATATTTCAAGCAAATACCCGAGTTGAGAGATATGAAGTCTCCAACAAGTTCTATAGCTAAAAGATGGAGGAGAATCGCTCAACTAGTGAGCATGTGCTCAGATTGTCCGGGTACTACAATCGCTTGAATCAAGTGGGAGTTAATCTTCCAGATAAAATAGTGATTGACAGAATTCTCTAGTCACCATCACCAAGTTAGTAGAACTTCGTGATGAACTATAATATGCAAGGGATAACAGAAACGATTCCCAAGCTTTTCATGATGATGAAATCGATGAAGGTAGAAATCAAGAAAGAGCATCAAGTGTTGATGGTTGACAAGATCACTAGTTTCAAGAAAAGGGCAAAGGAAAAAAGGGGAACTTCAAAAACAGCACACAAGTTGCTGCTCATGTGAAGAAGCCCAAGTCTGGTCCTAAGCCTGAGATTAAGTGCTTCTACTGCAAAGGGACTGGTCACTGGAAGCGGAACTACCCCAAGTGATTGGCGGATAAGAAGGATGGCAAAGTGAACATAAGTATATTTGATATACATGTTATTGATGTGTACTTTACTAGTGTTTATAGCAACCCCTTTGATACTAGTTCAGTTGCTAGGATTAGTAACTCGAAACAGGAGTTGCAGAATAAACAGAGACTAGTTAAGGGTGAAGTGACGATGTGTGTTGGAAATAGTTCCAAGATTGATATGATCATCATCGCACACTCCCTATACTTTCAGGATTAGTGTTGAACCTAAATAAATGTTATTTGGTGTTTGCGTTGAGCATGGATATGATTTGATCATGTTTATTGCAATACGGTTATTCATTTAAGTTAGAGAACAATTGTTGTTCTGTTTACATGAATAAAACCTTCTATGGTTATACACACCAACGAAATGGTTTGTTGGATCTCGATCGTAGTAATACACATATTCATAATATTGAAGCCAAAAGATGCAAAGTTAATAATGATAGTGCAACTTATTTGTGGCACTGCCGTTTAAGTCATATTAGTGTAAAGCGCATGAAGAAACTCCATGCTGATGGGCTTTTGGAATCACTTGATTATGAATCACTTGATGCTTGCGAACCATGCCTTATGGGCAAGATGACTAAAGATTCTGTTCTCCGGAACAATGGAGCGAGCAACTGACTTATTGGAAATAATACATACTGATGTATGCGATCCGATGAGTGTTGAAGCTCGCGGCAAGTATCATTATTTTCTGACCTTCACAGATGATTTGAGCAGATATGGGTATATCTACTTGATGAAACATAAGTCTGAAACATTTGAAAAGTTCAAAGAATTTCAGAGTGAAGTGGAGAATCATCGTAACAAGAAAATAAGGCTTCTACGATCTGATCGCGGAGACAAATATTTGAGTTACGAGTTTGGTCTTCAATTAAAACAATGTGGAATAGTTTCACAAATTCGTGTCACCCGGAACACCACAGCATAATGGTGTGTCCGAACGTCGTAGCCGTACTTTATTAGATATAGTGCAAATCTATGATGTTTCTTACCGATTTACCACTATCGTTTTTGAGGTTATGCATTAACGACAGCTGCATTCACGTTAAAAAGAGGGCACCATCTAAGTCCGTTGAGACGACACAATCTGAACTGTGGTTTAGCAAGAAACCAAAGTTGTCATTTCTTAAAGTTTGGGGCTGCGATGCTTATGTGAAAAAACTTCAACCTGATAAGCTCGAACCCAAATCGGAGAAATGTGTCTTCATAGGATACCCAAAGGAGACTGTTGGGTACACCTTCTATCACAGATCCGAAGGCAAGACATTCGTTGCTAAGAATGGATCCTTTCTAGAGAAGAAGTTTCTCTCGAAAGAAGTGAGTGGGAGGAAAGTAGAACTTGACGAGGTAACTGTACCTGCTCCCTTGTTGGAAAGTAGTACATCACAGAAAACTGTTTCTGCGACACCTACACCAATAAGTGAGGAAGTTAATGATAATGATCATGAAACTTCAGAACAAGATACTACCGAACCTCGTAGATCAACCAGAGTAAGATCCGCACCAGAGTGGTACGGTAATCTAGTTCTGGAAGTCATGCTACTAGATCCTGATGAACCTACGAACTATGAAGAAGCGATGGTGAGCCCAGATTCCGCAAAGTGGCTTGAAGCCATGAAATCTGAGATGGGATCCATGTATGAGAACAAAGTATGGACTTTGGTTGACTTGCCCGATGATCGGCAAGCAATAGAAAATAAATGGATCTTCAAGAGGAAGACAGACGTTGATAGTAGTGTTACTATCTACAAAGCTAGAATTGTCGCAAAAGGTTTTCGACAAGTTCAAAGTGTTGACTACGATGGGAGTTTCTCACTCGTATCTATGCTTAAGTCTGTCCGAATCATGTTAGCAATTGCCACATTTTATGAAATCTGGCAAATGGATAAACAAAACTGCATTCCTTAATGGATTTCTTAAAGAAGAATTGTATATGATCCAACCAGTAGGTTTTGTCAATCCTAAAGGTGCTAACAAAATATGCAAGCTCCAGCGATTCATCTATGGACTGGTGCAAGCATCTCAGAGTTGGAATACACGCTTTGATAAGTTGATCAAAGCATATAGTTTTATACAGACTTGTGGTGAAGCCTGTATTTACAAGAAAGTGAGTGGGAGCACTACATCATTTCTGATAAGTATATGTGTATGACATATTGTTGATCGGAAATAATGTAGAATTATTCTGCAAAGCATAAAGGAGTGTTTGAAAGGATTTTTTCAAAGAAAACTTTGGTGAAGCTGCTTACATATTGATATCAAGATCTATAGAGATAGATCAAGACGCTTGATAAGTTTTTTCAATGAGTACATACCTTGACAAGAATTTGAAGTAGTTCAAAATAGAGCAGTCAAAGAAAGAGTTCTTGCCTGTGTTACAAGGTGTGAAGTTGAGTAAGACTCAAAGCCCGACCACGGCAGAAGATAGAAAGAGAATGAAAGTCATTCCCTATGCCTCAGTCATAGGTTCTATAAAGTATGCCATGCTGTGTACCAGATCTATTGTATACCATACACTGTGTTAAGAGAGGGAATACAATAGTGATCTAGGAGTAGATCAATGGACAGCGGTCAAAATTATCCTTACTGGAATAAGGATATGTTTCTCGATTATGGAGGTGAGAAAAGGTTCATCGTAAAGGGTTACGTCGATGCAAGTTTTGACACTAATCTAGATGAATCTAAGTCTCAATCTAGATACATATTGAAAGTGGGAGCAATTAGCTAGAGTAGCTCCGTGCAGAGCATTGTTGACATAAAAATTTCAAAATACTTACGGATTTGAATATAACAGACCCGGTGACTAAAATAATCTCACAAGCAAAACATGATCACACCTTAGTACTCTTTGGGTGTTAATCACATAGCGATGTGAACTAGATTACTGACTCTAGTAAACCCTTTGGGTGTTGGTCACATATCAATGTGGACTATGGGTGTTAATCACAAGGTGATGTGAACTATTGCTGTTAAATCACATGGCGATGTGAACTAGATTATTGACTCTAGTGCAAGTGGGAGACTGAAGGAAATATGCCCTAGAGGCAATAATAAAGTTATTATTTATTTCCTTATTTCATGGTAAATGTTTATTATTCATGCTAGAATTTTATTAACCAGAAACATAATACATGTGTGAATACATAGACAAACAGAGTGTCACTTGTATGCCTCTACTTGACTAGCTCGTTAATCGAAGATGGTTATGTTTCCTAGCCATAGACATGAGTTGTCATTTGATTAACGGGATCACATCATTAGGAGAATGATGTCATTGACATGACCCATTCCGTTAGCTTAGCACATGATCATTTAGTATGTTGCTATTGCTTTCTTCATGACTTATACATGTTGCTATGACTATGAGATTATGCAACTCCCGTTTACCGGAGGAACACTTTGTGCGCTACCAAACGTCACAACGTAACTGGGTGATTATAAAGGAGCTCTACAGGTGTCTCCGAAGGTACATGTTGGGTTGGTGTATTTCGAGATTAGGATTTGTCACTCCGATTGTCGGAGAGGTATCTCTGGGCCCACTCGGTAATGCACATCACTATAAGCCTTGCAAGCATTGCAACTAATGAGTTAGTTGCGGGATGATGTATTACGGAACGAGTAAAGAGACTTGCCGGTAACGAGATTGAACTAGGTATTGAGATACCGACGATCGAATCTCGGGCAAGTAACATACCGATGACAAAGGGAACAACGTATGTTGTTATGCGGTCTGACCGATAAAGATCTTCGTAGAATATGTAGGAGCCAATATGGGCATCCAAGTCCCGCTATTGGTTATTGACAAGAGAGGTGTCTCGGTCATGTCTACATAGTTCTCGAACCCGTAGGGTCCGCACGCTTAACGTTCGTTGACGATATAGTACTATGAGTTATGTATGTTGGTGACCTAATGTTGTTCGGAGTCCCGGATGAGATCACGGACATGACGCGGAGCTCCGGAATGGTCCGGAGGTAAAGATTCATATATTGGATGATATGGTTAGGCCAAGGGGTCAAGCCCACATGGCTATAAATCGGCGCAAAAGGAGTTTTGCGGAGGCCAGGGGGCCAAACGCCGGAGACCCTGGCGTCTGGCCCTGGGCCAGACGCCGAGGCCCATGGCGTCTGGGCCAGACGCCAAGGTTTGTGGCGTTTGGTCCTGGAGTCCGAGTGGGACTCTTGCCTTTCGGGCAAAACCGACTTTGAGGAGGCTTTTGCTCCAAGTTTCGACCCCAGGGCTCAACATATAAATAGAGGGGCATGGCTTGCACCAAAGACACATCAAGAAACACCAAGCCGTGTGCCGGCAACCCTGTCTCCTCTAGTTTATCCTCCGTCATAGTTTTCGTAGTGCTTAGGCGAATCCCTGCGAAGATTGTTCTTCACCAACTCCGTCACCACGCCGTCGTGCTGCCGGAACTCATCTACTACTTCGCCCCTCTTGCTGGATCGAGAAGGCGAGGACGTCACCGAGCCGTACGTGTGCAGAACTCGGAGGTGCCGTGCTTTCGGTGCTTGGATCGGTCGGATCATGAAGACGTACGACTACATCAACTGCGTTGATATAACGCTTCCGCTTTCGGTCTACGAGGGTACGTAGACAATACTCTCCCCTCTCGTTACTATGCATCACCATGATCTTGCGTGTGCGTAGGAAAATTTTGAAATTACTACATTCCCCAACATTTTTCACCTATAAATATAGACCCATAGAGCCTCCAAAAATCATCCGATTCGGATTAAATCAATATTTTGGTTTGACTAGATTCATTTAAGAAAAATATATTTCTCCTCTTCGGTGTGATTTCTGGAAATTGTCTCTTCTCTTCAAAGTCGTCTTTTCTCTGCCTTATAAAGGTATCTTTATTTGTTTTTTTATACTTCCGTAGTTTATTATTTCTAGACTAATACGATAGAATAATTGGATTATCAATTAGTCTACATATTTATATATTAGACCTTAGCCGTAGTTATTTTTTTCCGTAAAACAGCTTGGTCCTGATTTTTCAAATAGCCATAAATTTTCACTCGTTTATGCAAATTAGATGAAAACAGCGCCTATAGCTTCGTCTTGTTTTTACCTATCCAGTGAACCTGTCACATCAACCTTTTGATATTTTCAAATTTCGAATTTTATTCAGATTCATATTCAAACTTCTTTTGAATATAACTTAAGTTTCGTAACTCCGATTTAGTTGATTCTTTTTGCAAATCGAAGCTCTTGACCTAAACTTTCTGATAAGGCCAAATTCACGTAATTTTGGTACTATTAGAAATTGTTTTATGTTGCAAGAGTTATTTGCTTGGTTTTGATATTTTCCTAACTATCTTCTTCGTTCTTCCCGATCTTTTGAGTGATTGTTTATGTGTGGTTACTATTGCTTGCTCACGATAGATTGAATGGAGTGTGACGAGTAGAACTATCAAGAGTTATGAGTGTGAATCATCTTCATCAACAGTACAAGGCAAGTTCACACTTTGATCATACTTTTCATTACCCAGTTTTTATGCATTAGTTTCACCCTCAAACATTGCATGGTTAGGCATTGATAACATGTGGGTATTGGAAAGTAGTTGATGAGGTAGGAACCTATTGTCCTGTATTCAAATCTTGGGAGTTACTTCTATGTTGCTTATATTGCTATGCTATGTGATATGTCTCCATCGTATCTACTTTTCCAAACACTTTTGCCCTTGTTTTGGACTCTACCTTGTATGATTTGAATGGAACTAACCCGGACTGACGCTGTTTTCAGCAGAATTGCCACGGTGTTGTTTTATGTGCAGAAAACAAATATTATTGGAATGACCTGAAACTCCACAGAACATCTTAGCAAAAACAATAAAAAATCCTCGCCAAAGATGAAGACCAGGGGGCCCACACCCTTCTCACGAGGGTGGGGGGCGCGCCCCCCTACCTCGTGGGCCCCCTGTTGCATCTCCGACTCCAACTCCACCTCCATATATTGAGTTTCGATGAGAAAAAAATCAAAGAGAAGAAATCATCGCATTTTACGATAAGGAGCCGCCGCCAAGCCCTAAAACCTCTCGGGAGGGCTGATCTGGAGTCCGTTTGGGGCTCCGGAGAGGGAGATTCGTCGCCGTCGTCATCATCAACCATCCTCCATCACCAATTTCATGATGCTCACCGCCGTGCGTGAGTAATTCCATCGTAGGCTTGCTGGACGGTGATGGGTTGGATGAGATTTATCATGTAATCGAGTTAGTTTTGTTAGGGTTTGATCCCTAGTATCCATTATGTTCTGAGATTGATGTTGCTATGACTTTGCTATGCTTAATGCTTGTCACTAGGGCCCGAGTGCCATGATTTCAGATCTGAACCTATTATGTTTTCATGAATATATGTGAGTTCTTGATCCTATCTTGCAAGTCTATAGTCACCTACTATGTGTTATGATCCGGCAACCCCGAAGTGACAATAATCGGGACCACTCCCGATGATGACCATAGTTTGAGGAGTTCATGTATTCACTATGTGCTAATTCTTTGTTCCCGTTCTCTATTAAAAGGAGGCCTTAATATCCCTAAGTTTCCAATAGGACCCCGCTGCCACGGGAGGGTAGGACAAAAGATGTCATGCAAGTTCTTTTCCATAAGCACGTATGACTATATACGGAATACATGCCTACATTACATTGACGAATTGGAGCTAGTTCTGTGTCACCCTATGTTATGACTGTTACATGATGAACCGCATCCGGCATAATTATCCATCTTTGGTCCGGTGCCTACGAGTTTTCCATATACTGATTTACGCTTATTTACTTTCCCGCTGCTACTGTTACAATCACTAAAATACCAAAAACATTACTTTTGATGTCTTTACTTTTGTTGCCGCTACCACCACTATCATATTACTTTGCTACTAAACACTTTGCTGCAGATACTAAGTTTCCAGGTGTGGTTGAATTGACAACTCAGCTGCTAATACTTGAGAATATTCTTTGGCTCCCCTTGTGTCGAATCAATAAATTTGGGTTGAATACTCTGTTGGAAATATGCCCTAGAGGCAATAATAAATTGATTATTATTATATTTCCTTGTTCATGATAATCGTTTATTATCCATGCTAGAATTGTATTGATAGGAAACTCAGATACATGTGTGGATACATAGACAACACCATGTCCCTAGTAAGCCTCTAGTTGACGAGCTCGTTGATCAATAGATGGTTACGGTTTCCTGACCATGGACATTGGATGTCGTTGATAACGGGATCACATCATTAGGAGAATGATGTGATGGACAAGACCCAATCCTAAGCCTAGCACAAAGATCGTGTAGTTCGTTCACTAAAGTTTTTCTAATGTCAAGTATCATTTCCTTAGACCATGAGATTGTGCAACTCCCGGATACCGTAGGAGTGCTTTGGGTGTGCCAAACGTCACAACATAACTGGGTGACTATAAAGGTGCACTACGGGTATCTCCGAAAGTGTCTGTTGGGTTGGCACGAATCGAGACTGGGATTTGTCACTCCGTGTGACGGAGAGGTATCTCTGGGCCCACTCGGTAGGACATCATCATAATGTGCACAATGTGATCAAGGAGTTGATCACGGGATGATGTGTTACAGAACGAGTAAAGAGACTTGTCGGTAATGAGATTGAACAAGGTATCGGGATATCGACGATCGAATCTCGGGCAAGTATCATACCGCTAGACAAAGGGAATTGCATACGGGATTGATCGAATCCTCGACATCGTGGTTCATCCGATGAGATCATCGTGGAACATGTGGGAGCCAACATGGGTATCCAGATCCCGCTGTTGGTTATTGACCGGAGAGTCATCTCGGTCATGTCTGCATGTCTCCCGAACCCGTAGGGTCTACACACTTAAGGTTCGGTGATGCTAGGGTTATAGAGATATTAGTATGCGGTAACCCAAATGTTGTTCGGAGTCCCGGATGAGATCCCGGACGTCACGAGGAGTTCCGGAATGGTCCGGAGGTAAAGAATTATATATAGGAAGTGCTATTTCGGCCATCGGGACAAGTTTCGGGGTCATCGGTATTGTACCGGGACCACCGGAAGGGTCCCGGGGGTCCACCGGGTGGGGCCACCTGCCCCGGGGGGCCACATGGGCTATAGGGGTGTGCACCTTGGCCTATATGGGCCAAGGGCACCAGCCCCAAGAAGCCCATGCGCCAAGAGATAAGGAAAGGAAGATTCCTAAGGGGGGAAGGCACCTCCTAGGTGCCTTGGGGAGGAGGGATCCTCCCTAGCCGCACCCTTCCTTGGAGGAAGGGCCAAGGCTGCGCCCCCTCTCCCTTGGCCCTATATATAGTGGGGGGAAGGGAGGGCAGCCGCACCTGAGCCCTGGCGCCTCCCTCTCCCTCCCGTGACACATCTCCCTCCTCCCGCAGCGCTTGGCGAAGCCCTGTTGGAATCCCGCTACTTCCACCACCACGCCGTCGTGCTGCTGGATCTCCATCAACCTCTCCTTCCCCCTTGCTGGATCAAGAAGGAGGAGACGTCGCTGCTCCGTATGTGTGTTGAACACGGAGGTGCCGTCCGTTCGGCACTAGGATCATCGGTGATTTGAATCACGACGAGTACGACTCCATCAACCCCGTTCTCTTGAACGCTTCCGCTTAGCGATCTACAAGGGTATGTTGATGCACTCTTCTTCCCCTCGTTGCTGGTCTCTCCATAGATAGATCTTGGTGACACGTAGGAATTTTTTTGAATTTCTGCTACGTTCCCCAACAGTGGCATCATGAGCTAGGTCTATGCGTAGTTACTATGCACGAGTAGAACACAAAGTAGTTGTGGGCGTTGATTTTGTTCAATATGCTTACTGTTACTAGTCCAATCTTGATTCGGCGACATCGTGGGATGAAGCGGCCCGGATCGACCTTACACGTACTCTTACGTGAGACTGGTTTCACCGACTGACATGCACTAGTTGCATAAGGTGGCTAGCCGGTGCCTGTCTCTCCCACTTTAGTCGGATCGGATTCGATGAACAGGGTCCTTATGAAGGGTAAATAGCAATTGGCATATCACGTTGTGGTCTTTGCGTAGGTAAGAAACGTTCTTGCTAGAAACCCATAGCAGCCACGTAAACCATGCAAACAACAATTAGAGGACGTCTAACTTGTTTTTGCAGGGTATGCTATGTGATGTGATATGGCCAAGAAGAATGTGATGAATGATATGTGATGTATGAGATTGATCATGTTCTTGTAATAGGAATCACGACTTGCATGTCGATGAGTATGACAACCGGCAGGAGCCATAGGAGTTGTCTTTATTTATTATATGACCTGTGTGTCATTAAACAACGCCATGTAATTACTTTACTTTATTGCTAACCGGTAGCCATAGTAGTAGAAGTAATAGTTGGCGAGCAACTTCATGGAGACAGGATGATGGAGATCATGATGATGGAGATCATGGTGTCATGCCGGTGACAAGATGATCATGGAGCCCCAAGATGGAGATCAAAGGAGCTATATGATATTGGCCATATCATGTCACCATTATTTGATTGCATGTGATGTTTATCATGTTTTTGCCTCTTGTTTACTTAGAACGATGGTAGTAAATAAGATGATCCCTCTTTAAAATTTCAAGAAAGGTTTCCCCCCTAACTGTGCACCGTTGCAGAAGGTTCGTTGTTTCGAAGCACCACGTGATGATCGGGTGTGATAGATTCTAAACGTTCGAATACAACGGGTGTTGACGAGCCTAGCATGTACAGACATGGCCTCGGAACACATGCAAAACACTTAGGTTGACTTGACGAGCCTAGCATCTACAGACATGTTCTCGGAACACAGAAGACCGAAAGGTCGAGCATGAGTCGTATGGTAGATACGATCAACATGAAGGTGTTCACCGATGTTGACTAGTCCGTCTCACGTGATGATCGGACACGGCCTAGTTGACTCGGATCATGTAATTACTTAGATGACTAGAGGGATGTCTATCTGAGTGGGAGTTCATAAGATGAACTTGTTTATCCTGAACATAGTCAAAAGGATTTTGCAAATTATGTCGTAGCTCGCGCTTTAGTTCTACTGTTTAGATATGTTCCTAGAGAAAAATTAGTTGAAAGTTGATAGTAGCAATTATGCAGACAGTAAAAGGCTTATGTCCTTAATGCATCGCTCAGTGTGCTGAACCTCGAACGTCGTCTGTGGATGTTGCGAACATCTGACATACACATTTTGATAACTACGTGATAGTTCAGTTAAACGGTTTAGAGTTGAGGCACCGAAGACGTTTTAAAACGTCGTGAAACATATGAGATGTTTCGAGGGCTGAAATTGGGATTTCAGGCTCATGCCCACGTCAAGAGGTATAAGACCTCCGACGATTTTCTTAGCCTGCAAACTAAGGGAGAAAAGCTCAATTGTTGAGCTTGTGCTCAGATTGTCTGAGTACAACAATCATTTGAATCGAGTGGGAGTTGATCTTCCAGATGAGATAGTGATGTTTCTCTGAAGTCATTACCACCAACCTGCTAGAGCTTCGTGATGAACTATAATATATCAGGGACATATATGATGATCCTTGAGATATTCGCGATGTTTGACACCACAAAAGTAGAAATCAAGAAGGAGCATCAATTGTTGATGGTTGATGAAACCACTAGTTTCAAGAAGGGCAAGGGCAAGAAGGGATACTTCATGGAACGACAAATCAGCTGCTGCTCTAGTGAAGAAACCCAAAGTTGAACCCAAACCTGAGACTAAGTGCTTCTGTAATAAGGGGAACAGCCACTGGAGCAGAATTACCCTAGATACTTGGTAGATTAGAAGGCTGGCAAGGTCGATAGAAGTATATTGGATATACATTGGGTTGATGTGTACTTTACTAGTACTCCTAGTAGCACCAGGGTATTAGATACCGGTTCGGTTGCTAAGTGTTAGTAACTCGAAATAAAAGCTACGGAATAAACGGGGACTAGCTAAAGGTGAGCTGACGATATGTGTTGGAAGTGTTTCCAATGTTGATATGATCAAGCATCGCACGCTCCCTCTACCATCGAGATTGGTGTTAAACCTAAATAATTGTTATTTGGTGTTTGCGTTGAGCATAGACATGATTGGATTATGACTATCGCAATACGGTTATTCATTTAAGGAGAATAATGGTTACTCTGTTTATTTGAATAATACCTTCAATGGTCTTGCACCTAAAATGAATGGTTTATTGAATCTCGATCGTAGTGATACACATGTTCATGCCAAAAGATATAAGATAGTAATGATAGTACCACCTACTTGTGGCACTGCCACTTAAGTCATATCGGTATAAAACGCATGAAGAAGCTCCATGTTGATGGATATTTGGACTCACTCATTTTTGAAAAGTTTGAGACATGCGAACCATGTCTACTGGTGTATATGCATGAAGAAACTCCATGCAAATGGACCATTTGGACTCACTTGATTTTGAATCACTTGAGACATGCAAATCATACCACATGGGCAAGATGACTGAAAGCCTCATTTTCAGTAAAATGGAACAAGAAAGCAACTTGTTGGAAGTAATACATTTTGATGTGTGCAGTCCAATGAGTGCTGAGGCATGTAGTGGATATCGTTATGTTCTTACTTCACAGATGATTTCAGTAGATGTTGAGTATATTTACTTGATGAATCATGAGTCTGAATTATTGAAAGGTTCAAGTAATTTCAGGGTGAAGTTGAAAGATCGTCGTGACAAGAGGATAAAAGATCTATGATATGATCATAGAGATGAATATCTGAATTACGAGTTTGGCATAGAATTAAGACATTTTGTGGAAATTGTTTCACAACTAATAGAGCCTGGAACACCATAGTGTGATGGTGTGTCCGAACATCATAACTGCACCCTATTGGATATGATGCATATCATGATGTCTCTTATCGAATTACCACGATAGTTTATGGGTTAGGCATTAGAGACAACCACATTCACTTTAAAAGGGGCACCACGTAATTCCGATGAGATGGCACCGTATGAACTATGGTTTAGAGAAACCTAAGCTGTCATTTCTTAAAAGTTTGGGGCTGCGACGCTTATGTGAAAAAGTTTCAGGCTGATAAGCTCGAACCCAAAGCGGATAAATGTATCTTCATAGGACACCCAAAACAGTTGGGTATACCTCCTGTCTCAGATCCGAAAGCAATAAGGGATTGTTTCTAGAATCGGGTCCTTTCTCGAGGAAAAGTTTCTCTCGAAAGAATTGAGTGGGAGGATGGTGGAGACTTGATGAGGTTTTTGAACCGTCTCTTCAACTAGTGTGTGGCAGGGCACAGGAAGTTGTTCCTGCGGCACCTACACCAATTGAAGTGGAAGCTTATGATAGTGATCATGAAACTTCAGATCAAGTCACTACCAAACCTCGTAGGATGACAAGGATGCGTACTACTTCAGAGTGGTATGTAATCGTGTCTTGGAAGTCATGTTGCTAGACAACAATGAACCTACGAGCTATGGAGAAGCGATGGTGGGCCCGGATTCCGATAAATGGCTCGAGGCCATAAAATCCAAGAGAGGATCCATGTATGAAAACAAAGTGTAGACTTTGGAAGAACTACTTGATGGTCATAAGGCTGTTAGGTACATATGTATTTTAAAAGGAAGACGGACAATGATGGTAAGTATTACCATTAAGAAAGCTTGACTTGTCGTTAAGGTGTTTTCCGACAAGTTCAAGGAGTTGACTACGATGAGACTTTCTCAATCGTAGCAATGCTAAGTCTGTTGGAATTATATTAGCGATTACTGCATTATTTATGAAATCTTGCAGATAGGATGTCAAAATATTGTTTCCTTGACGATTTTCTTGAGGAAAGGTTGTATGTGATACAACCGGAAGGTTTTGTCAATCCTGAAAGATGCTAATAAGTATGCAAAGCTCCAGCAATCCTTCTAAGGACTGGAGTAAGCATCTCGGAGTCGGAATATACACTTTGATGGAGTAATCAAAGTTTATGGGTTTATACAAAGTTTGTTAAAAACTTGTATTTACAATAAAGTGAGTGGGAGCACTATGACATTTCTGATAAGTATATGTGGATGACATATTGTTGATCAGAAATGACGTAGAATTTCTGGAAAGCATATAGGGTTATTTGGAAAGTGTTTTTTCAATGGAAAGCCTGGATTAAGCTACTTGAACATTGAGCATCAAGATCTACAAGGATAGATCAAAACGCTTAATGGTACTTTCAAATGAGCACATACCTTGACATGATCTTGAAGGTGTTCAAGATGGATCAGTCAAAGAAGGAGTTCTTGCCTGAGTTGTAAGGTATGAAGTTAAGACTTAAAGCTCGACCACGGCAGAATAGAGAGAAAGGACGAAGGTCGTCCCCTATGCTTAAGACATAGGCTCTACAGTATGCTATGCTGTGTACCGCACCTGAAGTGTGCCTTGCCACATATCTGGCAAGAGGGTACAAATGTAATCTAGGAGTAGATCACCAGATAGCGGTCTAAATTATCCTTAGAGGAATAAGGATATGTTTCTCGGTTATGGAGGTGATAAAGAGTTCGACGTAAAGAGTTACGTCGATGCAAACTTTGACACTAATCCAGATTATTCTGAGTAGTAAACTGGATTCGTATAGTAGAACAGTTATTTGGAATAGCTCCAAATAGTGCGTGGTAGCTGCATCTAGGAAATGACATAGAGATTTGCAAAGTACATACGGATCTGAATGTTGCAGACCCGTTGACTAGAACCTCTCTCACAAGCAACATGATCAAACCCAGAACACATTGAGTGTTAATCACATAGTGATGTGAACTAGATTATTGACTCTAGTAAACTCTTTGGATGTTGGTCACATGGCGATGTGACCTGTGAGTGTTAATCACATGGTGATGTGAACTAGATTATTGACTCTAGTGCAAGTGGGAGACTGTTGGAAATATGCCCTAGAGGCAATAATAAATTGATTATTATTATATTTCCTTGTTCATGATAATCATTTATTATCCATGCTAGAATTGTATTGATAGGAAACTCAGATACATGTGTGGATACATAGACAACACCATGTCCCTAGTAAGCCTCTAGTTGACTAGCTCATTGATCAATAGATGGTTACGGTTTCCTGACCATGGACATTGGATGTCGTTGATAACGGGATCACATCATTAGGAGAATGATGTGATGGATAAGACCCAATCCTAAGCCTAGCACAAAGATCGTGTAGTTCGTTTGCTAAAGTTTTTCTAATGTCAAGTATCATTTCCTTAGACCATGAGAATGTGCAACTCCCGGATACCGTAGGAGTGCTTTGGGTGTGCCAAACATCACAATGTAACTGGGTGACTATAAAGGTGCACTACGGGTATCTCCGAAAGTGTCTGTTGGGTTGGCACGAATCGAGACTGGGATTTGTCACTCCGTGTGACGGAGAGGTATCTCTGGGCCCACTCGGTAGGACATCATCATAATGTGCACAATGTGATCAAGGAGTTGATCACGGGATGATGTGTTACAGAACGAGTAAAGAGACTTGCCGGTAACGAGATTGAACAAGGTATCGGGATATCGACGATCGAATCTCGGGCAAGTATCGTACCGCTAGACAAAGGGAATTGCATACGGGATTGATTGAATCCTCGACATCGTGGTTCATCCGATGAGATCATCGTGGAACATGTGGGAGCCAACATGGGTATCCAGATCTCGCTGTTGGTTATTGAACGGAGAGTCATCTCGGTCATGTCTGCATGTCTCCCAAACCCGTAGGGTCTACACACTTAAGGTTCGGTGACGCTAGGGTTATAGAGATATTAGTATGCGGTAACCCGAATGTTGTTCGGAGTCCCGGATGAGATCCCAGACGTCACGAGGAGTTCCGGAATGGTCTGGAGGTAAAGAATTATATATAGGAAGTGCTATTTCGGCCATCGGGACAAGTTTCGGGGTCACCGGTATTGTACCGGGACCACCGAAAGGGTCCCGGGGGTCCGCCGGGTGGGGCCACCTACCCCGGGGGGCCACATGGGCTGTAGGGGTGTGCACCTTGGCCTATATGGGCCAAGGGCACCTGCCCCAAGAAGCCCATGCGCCAAGAGATAAGGAAAGGAAGAGTCCTAAGGGGGGAAGGCACCTCCTAGGTGCCTTGGGGAGGAGGGACTCCTCCCTAGCCGCACCCTTCCTTAGAGGAAGGGCCAAGGCTGCGCCCCCCCTCTCCCTTGGCCCTATATATAGTGGGGGGAAGGGAGGGCAGCCGCACCTGAGCCCTGGCGCCTCCCTCTCCCTCCCGTGACACATCTCCCTCCTCCCGTAGCGCTTGGCGAAGCCCTGTTGGAATCCCGCTACTTCCACCACCACGCCGTCGTGCTGCTGGATCTCCATCAACCTCTCCTTCCCCCTTGCTGGATCAAGAAGGAGGAGACGTCGCTGCTTCGTACGTGTGTTGAACACAGAGGTGCCGTCCGTTCGGCACTAGGATCATCGGTGATTTGAATCACGACGAGCACGACTCCATCAACCCCGTTCTCTTGAACGCTTCCGCTTAGCGATCTACAAGGGTATGTAGATGCACTCTTCTTCCCCTCGTTGCTGGTCTCTCCATAGATAAGATCTTGGTGACACGTAGGAATTTTTTTGAATTTCTGCTACGTTCCCCAACATACTCTACCCTCGAAAGATGTTGTGATCCCCTATACTTGTGGGTTATCAAGACTAATTTCTGGCGCCGTTGCCGGGGAGCATATCTCTATTCTTTGAGTCACTTGGGATTTATATCTGCTGGACACTATGAAGAACTTGAGAGATCCAAAAACCACGATCCATCCCTCAACTATGAGGGGAGGTAAGGAACTGCCATCTAGCTCTGCACTTGATTCACCTTCTGTTATGAGTAAGTTAGCGACACCTACACCTGCTTCTGCTATTTGTTCTGATATGTCGCATGTTATTGATGATGCCACTTCTGCTATGCATGATACTTATGATGAAACTGCTTCTATGCCTGATACTACTGTGCCCCTTAGTGAATTTCTTGATGAACAAATTGCTAGGGCTAGAGAAAAAGAAATTATTAAATCTGAATACGATGATGATAGTGATGATGAAAATATGCCTGTTATTCCTGAGGGTTATCTTTTTGATATGGAATCTTCTGCCACTATTTTAGCTTGCAAAGATAGATATGAGCTTAAGAGGTTACTAATTAAATGGAACAAAGAATCACTTAGAGATAAAATGAAACCCAACCCTGCTTTTGCTACTTCACCTATATGTGTTCCTGATAAGGATTATGAATTCTCTGTTGATCCTGATATAATTACTTTGGTTGAATCTGATCCGTTTTATGGCTATGAATCTGAAACTGTTGTGGCACATCTTACTAAGTTAAATGATATAGCTGCCCTGTTTACCAATGATGAGAGATCGCGTTACTTTTATATACTCAAAATATTTCCATTCTCATTAAAGGGTGATGCTAAGATATGGTTTAATTCTCTTGATCCTGGTTGTGTGCATAGTCCCTAGGATATGATTTATTACTTCTCTGCTAAATATTTCCCTGCTCATAAGAAACAAGCTACTTTGAGGGAAATATACAACTTTGTGCAAATTAAAGAAGAGAGTCTCCCACAAGCTTGGGGGAGGCTTCTCAAGCTACTTAATGCTTTGTGTGATCATCCTCTTAAGAAACCCGAAATACTTGATATCTTTTATAAGGACTAACCGATACTTCCAGAGATTACCTGGATAGTTGTGCTGGTTCTCTTTTCAAGGAAAGAACACCGGATGAAGCTGAAATTTTATTGAATAATACGTTGACAAATGAAAATAATTGGGCACCTCCTGAGCCAGCTCCTGAGCCAACTCCTTCTCCAATTACTGAGCCTATTCTTAAACCAACTCCGAAGAAGAGAGGTGTTCTATTCCTCAGTCCCGAAGATATGCAAGAGGCAAAGAAATCTATGAAAGAGAAAGGTATTAAAGCTGAAGATGTTAAGAATTTACCTCCTATTGAAGAAATACATGGTCTTAATATACCGCCTGTTGAAGAAACATATAATCTCAATTCTTTATTTACTGAAGAACCTCCTGATCCCGATATCCCGACACAGGTAGTAAAGGTAAATTCTCTCTATAGATATGATAAAACTGAAGTCCCTCCTACTAAAATTGCTAGTCAGTGCTTGGATGAGTTTGATAACTTTATGTTTAAGCAAGATGACTTCAATGCTTATTTTGGTAGACAATTAAAAGAAAATGCTTATATGATTAGATGCTTGGGTGATTATATGGCTGACATTAAAGGTGAACTTAAACTTGTTAGCAAACATGCTTCTATGGTTACCACTCAAGTAGAACAAGTACTTAAAGCTCAAAAAGAAGTGCTTGGTGAAATGAATAGTAAGAAAAATGATTATGCTGTTAGAGTGGCTACTAGAACAGGTAGAATGACTTAGGAACCTTTGTATCCTGAAGGCCACCCTAAGAGAATCAAGCAAGATTCTCAAAGAAATAATATTGATGTTCCTAGTTCTTCTAAAAAGAGGAAGAAGAAAAATGATAGAACTGTGCAAACTTCTAGTGAACCTATTGCTGAACCACCTGATAATCCAAATGATATATCTATGTCTGATGCTGAAACACAATCTGGTAATGAACATGAACCTAGTAAAAATATTAATGATAATGTTCATGATGATGCTCAACCTAGTAATGATAATGATGTAGAAATTGAACCTGCTATTGATCTTGATAACCCACAATCAAAGAATCAATGTTATGATAAAAGAGACTTTGTTGCTAGGAAACATGGTAAAGAAAGGGAACCTTGGGTTCAGAAACCCATGCCTTTTCCTCCAAAACCATCCAAGAAAAAGGATGATGAGGATTTTGAGCGCTTTGCTGAAATGATTAGGCCTATCTTTTTGCGTATGAGATTAACTGATGTGCTCAAAACAAATCCTTATGCTAAATATATGAAGGATATCATTACTAATCAAAGAAAGATACCGAAAGCTGAAATTTCCACCATGCTTGCTAATTATACTTTTAAGGGTGGAATACCAAAGAAACTTGGAGACCCCGGAGTACCTACTATACCTTGCTCCATTAAAAGAAATTATATTAAAACTGCTTTATGTGATCTTGGAGCCGGTGTTAGCGTTATGCCTCTCTCTTTATATCGTAGACTTGACTTGAATAAGCTGACACCTACTGAAATATCTTTGCAAATGGCTGATAAATCAGCTGCTATACCTATCGGTATTTGTGAGGATGTGCCTGTTGTGGTTGCAAACATTACTATTCTAACGGACTTTGTTATACTTGATATTCCCGAGGATGATAGTATGTCTATTATTCTTGGAAGACCTTTTCTTAATGCCGCGGGGGCTATTATTGATTGCAACAAAGGCAATGTCACTTTTCATGTTAATGGTAATGAGCATACGGTACACTTTCCGAGGAAACAACCTCAAGTTCATAGTATCAACTCTATTGGAAAAATTCCATCGATTATATTTGGAGGTTTTGAATTTCCTCTTCCCACTGTCAAGAAGAAATATGATATACTTATTATAGGGGATGTGCATATCCCCGTTGAGGTAACTTGGTGTTATTCGAAATTTCTCCGGTTTCATGATTATCGGAATGAGTTTGTTAACAAGACGTGATCAACCTTGTTAGTGGATTCTTTTTGATGAGCATGAGATGGATGAAACTAGAAGAACATACTTCTGTACGCTCTCTTTATACTTTCTGTTATTTATATTAAATAAAGTAAAAATAGTATTTTCTGTCTGTTTCCTGACTTATCCGTGCAATATAAAAATATCCCAAAAATAAAAGTCCTCAGAATGCCATGCCAATTTAATATGTTTTTTCGGGAATATTTGAGGATTTACTATGCAAAAATTACCACGGGAGGAGCTGCCACCTGGTCACGAGGGTGGTGGGCGCCCCTCTATAGGGCGCGCCCCCCTGCCTCGTGGGCCCGCGGTGGCCCTCCTCCACTTATCCCAGCACCCATCTTCTTCCTCTATCTCACACAAACCCGAAAAACCAACTCAAGCACGAGTTCCAGCCACTTTTGCTGTGATTTTTGATCTCCTTGCTCAAAGCACCTCTCGCAAAACTGCTTGGGGAGATTGTTCCTTGGTATGTGACTCCTCCATTGGTCCAATTAGTTTTTGTTCTAGTGCTTTATTCTTTGCAAATTTGTGTTGCATAGGTGACCATGTTCTTGAGCTTGCATGTCAAATTTATATGGTTCCAAGTAGTTCTAATGCTTGATATAGGCTCTAGACACTTGTATGAGTAGTTGCTATCAGTTTTATTGAAGTTGGTTCACTTCTGTTTGAAGTTACTAAAAATTTCAGATTTTTTCAGAAAAAAAATATGTTTAGGAAGATGTTCCAAGGTGGTTCCTCTAAGAAGCAAGGACTCACGATTGCTATGCGCGATGCTGACGAGGATCCACCAAGAGACGCTCCGGTACGGCCTTGTGAATGGCCATCGGAAAATTTTATGGACCATGCGGGAATTAAAGAAGAATTCAAATCATATTTGCGCAATGCCGGTCTTGAGGATTTTGAGGCTAACAAATGCCCCCAATATCATGATCTCACAAGTTCATTTGTGAGGAGGTTTGAGTATTCATCTTCACGTAATTCTCCTTCAGTCATGTTTGATCTTTATGACAAATCTTATACCATGGACTTAGAGGATTTCACTTCTGCTTGCAAACTTCCATCATGGGGTAGTGTTAGGGATCCCCCTAATCTGAATTTAGAAACTTTCTTGCCAGTATAACTGTGGGGGAATCTAGAGATATAACGCAGGCTACCATAGGGAGCATTCACTTTCCTACTATACATTATTTTGCTCTTTTCATCGGTAGATGCATAAATGCTAAGGATGAAGCATGTCACATGTGTGTCCCTGATCTTAGCATTCTTAGGAGTGCTGTGTTAGGAGACCAATCTTATCATATGGAAGCCATTGTAGCTCGTAGGTTGCATCATAATAGACATAATGGAGATTTCTTTGGAGGAATATATGCAACCCGCTTATCTCATTTTCTTGAGATAGACATTTGTGAGGGTGATATGGAGTTGCCCCCTGCATATTTAGATTATGACTCTATGGCTTCACATCAGTTTGTCGAGAGGCCTGAATCACCTCTCTTATATCGTTTAATTTTTGATAAATGACGTGTTTTCCGTATTACTCTCCCTGCTCCTGCCTTCTTTGATTTACAGACAAAAGGAAGATATGTTATTACCAAAGTGGAGGCATAAGAGTACGAGAGGAGAGCGGGGGCAGCTCGACTCCATGCTGCAGCTCAGCAGGCGCTAACCGCTGCACATCAGTATGATCCCAACTATTCCTCCTCATCATAGTACGACCCCAACAACTATTATTATGGATATCCGCCAGGCCAGCCGTGGCCATAGACCAACTTAGGCCAAAAGCCTAATCTTGGGGGAGTACGTATTTCTCACCGGCATTACATTCATGTTCACACACACTCATTGCTAAATGTCGGTGCTCATACTTTTTCACTGTAATATCCATGCTAGTTTATTTTATTTTTCCTGCTTTCTTCTTGTGTGCTTGTTAAACCTTAAGAAAAAAAATTAGTAGTAGTTTATTTTTCTGCTGTAGTAGTAATAATTAAAAAGAAAACCCAAAAATATTTCCTGTTCTTCTTTTGCTTGTTGGGAGATTTCCCGTGTAAATAGTTTTATTTCCTTTCTTTCTTTGGGGGTCAGTAGGAGAATACCATAATTAAATTGTTGAAGTGGCTCTTATATGCATTATTGTTGATTTAACCAAGAGCCCATATTGCCTTGTCTTCTCCTGTTTATTGAATGCGCGCAGATTCCAGCTTAGTCCAATGCATGTACACTCTTATTATTATTCACGCCGTTTGGTCGTGCAAGTGAAAGGCAATTATGATGATATATGATGGACTGACTAAGATGAGAAAAGCTGGTATGAACTCGACCTCTTTTGTTTTTGTAAATATGATGAGTCCCTCGTTCTTGATTCAACTTATTATGAATAAACATGTTTGCAATGACAATTAGAGATCATAGTTGCTTGTGCCATGCTTGATTAGCTATGAGTTATAATGGTTTACCTTGTGTGTCAACATGCTATTGAGATGATTATGATGTGGTATGATGGGGTGGTATCCTCCTTTGAATAATTTAAGTGACTTGACTTGGCACATGTTCATGCATGTAGTTGAAACAATCAACATAGCCTTCACGATATTTATGTTCATGGTGGATTATATCCTACTCATGCTTGCATCCAATGTTTATTAATTTTAATGCATGTACATGGCTGTTGTCGCTCTCTAGTTGGTCGCTTCCCAATCTTTTGCTAGCCTTCACTTGTACTAAGCGGGAATACTGCTTGTGCATCCAAATCCTTAAACCCCAAAGTTATTCCAGATGAGTCCACTATACCTTCCTATATGCGGTATCTACCTGCCGTTCCAAGTAAATTTGTATGTGCCAAATTCTAAACCTTCAAATAAACATTCTGTTTTGTATGCTCGAATAGCTCATTTATCAACCAAGGCTGTCCTTATCTTCCGTGTTAGGCGGGTTATTCGCAAGAGGAGTGGATCAGCTCCTCACTCACGAGAAAATGGCTGGTCACCGGGATGCCCAGTCCCATGCTTTATGCAAACTAAATTAAAATTAATTGCAAACAAAACTCCCCCTGGGACCTAATGTATGTTGGAGGCACTCGTCGTTTCGATCAAGCCATGGATTGATGCTTGTTGGTGGAGGGGGAGTATAAACTTTACCATTCTGTTTGGGAACCGCCTATAATGTGTTTAGCATGGAAGATATTGCCATCTCTTAGTTGTTACGTTGACAATGAAAGTATACCGCTCAAAATACAATTTATATCTATTTCAAAACCGAGCTCTGGCACCTCTACAAATCCCTGCTTCCCTCTGCAAAGGGCCTATCCATTTACTTTTATGTTGATTCATCACCCTCTTATTAAAAAGCACTAGCTGGAGAGCACAACTGTCATTTGCATTCATCACTGTTAATTTATATTGGGTGTGACTATGATTGGATCTCTTTTACCATGAATTACAATGTCTAGTCAGTCCTTGATCTTTAAAGGTGCTCTACATTTATGTTTTGCGGTCTGAGAAAGGGCTAGCGAGATACCATCTTGTTATATCATATTATGATTGTTTTGAGAAAGTGTTGTCATCCGAGATTTATTATTATGACTTGCTAGTTGATTATGCTATTGATATGAGTAATTGTGAGACCTGAGAATTATTGCAAATGTGGTTAGTTATGATTTATGCTGAAAACTTGAATGCTGGCTTGACAAAATTGCAACAACAAGAGCAAACAGAGTTTGTAAAAGTTTTTCTTTCTTTCTGTTTGTCAACTGAATTGCTTGAGGACAAGCAAGGGTTTAAGCTTGGGGGAGTTGATACGTCTCCATCGTATCTACTTTTCCAAACACTTTTGCCCTTGTTTTGGACTCTAACTTGTATGATTTGAATGGAACTAACCCGAACTGACGCTGTTTTCAGCAGAATTGCCATGGTGTTGTTTTATGTGCAGAAAAAAAATATTCTTGGAATGACCTGAAACTCCACGGAACATCTTAGAAAAAACAATAAAAAAATCCTCGCCAAAGATGAAGACCAGGGGGCCCACACCCTTCTCACGAGGATGGGGGGCGCGCCCCTACCTCCTGGGCCCCCTGTTGCGTCTCCGACTCCAACTCCACCTCCATATATTGAGTTTCGATAAGAAAAAAATCAGAGAGAAGAAATCATCGCGTTTTACGATACGGAGCCGCCGCCAAGCCCTAAAACCTCTTGGAAGGGCTGATCTAGAGTCCGTTCGGGGCTCCGGAGAGGGGGATTCGTCGCCATCGTCATCATCAACCATCCTCCATCACCAATTTCATGATGCTCACCGCCGTGCGTGAGTAATCCCATCGTAGGCTTGCTGGACGGTGATGGGTTGGATGAGATTTATCATGTAATCGAGTTAGTTTTGTTAGGGTTTGATCCCTAGTATCCATTATGTTCTGAGATTGATGTTGCTATGACTTTGCTATGCTTAATGCTTGTCACTAGGGCCCGAGTTCCATGATTTCAGATTTGAACCTATTATGTTTTCATGAATATATGTGAGTTCTTGACCCTATCTTGTAAGTCTATAGTCACCTACTATGTGTTATGATCCGGCAACCCCGAAGTGACAATAATTGGGACCACTCCCGGTGATGACCATAGTTTGAGGAGTTCATGTATTCACTATGTGCTAATGCTTTGTTATGGTTCTCTATTAAAAGGAGGCCTTAATATCCCTAAGTTTCCAATAGGACCCCGCTGCCACAGGAGGGTAGGACAAAAGATGTCATGCAAGTTCTTTTCCATAAGCACGTATGACTATATACGGAATACATGCCTACATTACATTGACGAATTGGAGCTAGTTCTGTGTCACCCTATGTTATGACTGTTACATGATGAACCGCATCCGGCATAATTATCCATCACTGATCTGGTGCCTACGAGTTTTCCATATACTGGTTTACGCTTATTTACTTTCTTGCTGCTACATTTACAATCACAACAAAATACCAAAAACATTGTTTTTGCTTTCTTTACTTTTGTTGCCGCTACCACCACTATCATATTACTTTGCTACTAAACACTTTGCTGCAGATACTAAGTTTCCAGGTGTGGTTGAATGGACAACTCAGCTGCTAATATTTGAGAATATCCTTTGGTTCCCCTTGTGTCGAATCAATAAATTTGGGTTGAATACTCTACCCTCGAAAGCTATTGCGATCCCCTATACTTGTGGGTTATCACTATGCTAGTAGACGTGGATTGGGTTTGAGTGTCTCCATGACAGATGTGAGAGTTATCATTAATGGTTAACTTAAGGTGGCTACTTTAATACACATCTGGGTGGATTGGTTGGGGCACCCTGGAGCACCCAGTGGTTTGCCCGGGCACCTGGAGAACCCAGTGCTTGCCCAAGGGGATCCCGAAGGACCCGTGAGATCACCCTATGGAATGCCACCCAGGGTCAAAGGGATCATAAGATTATTCATGCTAGAAACTTCCATGTGCAGCCACAAGTTATTATGGGCTCTATCATAGTTGAGTAAGTTGCGTGAAGCTCTTGAAGAGGTAGACTAGCAGATGTGGTGGGTTGTAGGTGGTATAGTCTATCCGGAGTAGAGAGTTAATGCTTCTGAAAGACTGTGTCTCGGTCATCCATTTCTCAAACACCATGTATTGCGATAAATCCAACGGAGGAGATCGAGTCTTGTGGGGAAAAGTGCGCAAACCTCTGCAGAGTGTACAAACTAATCATGGTTAGCCGTGTCCCCGGTTATGGACATCTTAAGTATCTGGTTCTTGGATTATCGTATTGATCTCATGAAGGAAATATGCCCTAGAGGCAATAATAAAGTTATTATTTATTTCCTTATATCATGATAAATGTTTATTATTCATGCTAGAATTGTATTAACCGGAAACATAATACATGTGTGAATACATAGACAAACTTAGTGTCACTAGTATGCCTCTACTTGACTAGCTCGTTAATCAAAGATGGTTATGTTTCCTAACCATGAACAAGGTGTTGTTATTTGATTAACGAGGTCACATCATTAGTTGAATGATCTGATTGACATGACCCATTAGCTTAGCACCCGATCGTTTAGTATGTTGCTATTGCTTTCTTCATGACTTATACGTGTTCCTATGACTATGAGATTATGCAACTCCCATTTACCGGAGGAACACTTTGTGTGCTACCAAACATCACAACGTAACTGGGTGATTATAAAGGAGCTCTACAGGTGTCTCCAAAGGTAGATGTTGGGTTAGCGTATTTCGAGATTAGGATTTGTCACTCCGATTGTCGGAGAGGTATCTCTGGGCCCTCTCGGTAATGCACATCACATAAGCCTTGCAAGCATTGCAACTAATGAGTTAGTTACGAGATGATGTATTACAGAACGAGTAAAGAGACTTGTCGGTAACGAGATTGAACTAGGTATTGGATACCGACGATCGAATCTCGGGCAAGTAACATATCGATGACAAAGGGAACAACGTATGTTGTTATGCAGTCTGACCGATAAAGATCTTCGTAGAATATGTAGGAGCCAATATGGGCATCCAGGTCCCGCTATTGGTTATTGACCGGAGATGTGTCTCAGTCATGTCTGCATTATTCTCGAACCGTAGGGTCCGCACGCTTAACGTTACGATGACAGTTATTATGAGTTTATGCATTTTGATGTACCGAAGTTAGTTCGGAGTCCCGGATGTGATCACGGACATGACGAGGAGTCTCGAAATGGTCGAGACATAAAGATTGATATATTGGAAGCCTATATTTGGACATCGGAAGTGTTCCGGGTGAAATCGGGATTTTACCGGAGTACCGGGAGGTTACCGGAACCCCTCGGGAACCATA
This sequence comes from Triticum monococcum, assembly GCA_034509565.1. Taxonomy (NCBI): domain Eukaryota; kingdom Viridiplantae; phylum Streptophyta; class Magnoliopsida; order Poales; family Poaceae; genus Triticum; species Triticum monococcum. The sequence continues at coordinate 581,664,097 of CM067847.1, forward strand.
TGGGCCTTAGTGGGCTTTAGTGGAAAGGAGAAAGGGGCAGCCCAAGGTGGTCCGCGCGCCTCCCCCCTCCCCTAGTCCTATTAGGACAAGGAGAGGTGGCCGGCCCCCTCTCTCTCTTTCCCCCTCGGGGAATCCTATTCCAACTAGGATTGGGGGGGGGAGTCCTACTCCTAGCAGGAGTAGGACTCCTCCTGGCCGACTGCCCCCTCCCCCTTGGCTCCTTTATATACGGAGGCAGGGGGCACCCTAGACACACAAGTTGATCATTGAGATTGTTCCTTAGCCGTGTGCGGTGTCCCCTGCCACCATATTCCACCTCGATTATATTGTAGTAGTGCTTAGGCGAAGCCCTGCGACGGTAGTACATCAAGATCGTCACCACGCCGTCGTGCTGACGGAACTCCTCCCCGACGCTTTGCTGGATCGGAGCCCGGGGATCGTCTTCGAGCTGTACGTGTGCTAAGAACTCGGAGGTGCCGGAGTAACGGTGCTTGGATCGATCGGATCTAGAAGACGTACGACTACTTCCTCTATGTTGTGTCAACGCTTCTGCAGTCGGTCTGCGTGGGTACGTAGACAACACTCTCTCCTCTCGTTGCTGTGCATCACCATGATCTTGCGTGTGCGTAGGAAGTTTTTTGAAATTACTACATTCCCCAACAGTGGCATCCGAGCCTAGGTTTTATGGTTTGATGTTATATGCACGAGTAGAACACAAGTGAGTTGTGGGCGATATAAGTCATACTGCCTACCAGCATGTCATACTTTGGTTCGATGGTATTGTTGGACGAGACGACCCGGACCAACATTACGCGTACGCTTACGCGAGACCGGTTCCCCCGACGTGCTTTGCACACAGGTGGCTTGCGGGCGACTGTCTCTCCAACTTTAGTTGAACCGAGTGTGGCTACGCCCGGTCCTTGCGAAGGTTAAAACGGAGTCTATTTGACAAACTATCGTTGTGGTTTTGATGCGTAGGTGAGATTGGTTCTTGCTTAAGCCCGTAGCAGCCACGTAAAACTTGCAACAACAAAGTAGAGGACGTCTAACTTGTTTTTGCAGGGCATGTTGTGATGTGATATGGTCAAGACATGATGCTAAATTTTATTGTATGAGATGATCATGTTTTGTAACAGAGTTATCGGCAACTGGCAGGAGCCATATGGTTGTCGCTTTATTGTATGCAATGCAATCGCGATGTAATGCTTTACTTTATCACTAAGCGGTAGCGATAGTCGTGGAAGCATAAGATTGGCGAGATGACAACGATGCTATGATGGAGATCAAGGTGTCGCGCCGGTGACGATGGTGATCATGACGGTGCTTCGGAGATGGAGATCACAAGCACAAGATGATGATGGCCATATCATATCACTTATATTGATTGCATGTGATGTTTATCTTTTTATGCATCTTATCTTGCTTTGATTGACGATAGCATTATAAGTTGATCTCTCACTAAATTATCAAGAAGTGTTCTCCCTGAGTATGCACCGTTGCCAAAGTTCGTCGTGCCCAAACACCACGTGATGATCGGGTGTGATAAGCTCTACGTCCATCTACAACGGGTGCAAGCCAGTTTTGCACACGCAGAATACTCAGGTTAAACTTGACGAGCCTAGCATATGCAGATATGGCCTCGGAACACGGAGACCGAAAGGTCGAGCGTGAATCATATAGTAGATATGATCAACATAGCAATGTTCACCATTGAAAACTACTCCATCTCACGTGATGGTCGGTTATGGTTTAGTTGATTTGGATCACGTGATCACTTAGAGGATTAGAGGGATGTCTATCTAAGTGGGAGTTCTTAAGTAATTTGATTAATTGAACTTAAACTTATCATGAACTTAGTACCTGATAGTATCTTGCTTGTTTATGTTGATTGTAGATAGATGGCTCGTGCTGTTGTTCCGTTGAATTTTAATGTGTTCCTTGAGAAAGCAAAGTTGAAAGATGATGGTAGCAATTACACGGACTGGGTCCGTAACTTGAGGATTATCCTCATTGCTGCTCAAAAGAATTACGTCCTGGAAGCACCGCTGGGTGCCAGGCCTGCTGCTGGAGCAACACCAGATGTTATGAACGTCTGGCAGAGCAAAGCTGATGACTACTCGATAGTTCAGTGTGCCATGCTTTACGGCCTAGAATCGGGACTTCAACGACGTTTCTAATGTCATGGAGCACATGAGATGTTCCAGGAGTTGAAGTTAATATTTCAAGCAAATGCCCGGATTGAGAGATATGAAGTCTCCAATAAGTTCTATAGCTGCAAGATGGAGGAGAACAGTTCTGTCAGTGAGCATATACTCAAAATGTCTGGGTATAATAATCACTTGATTCAGATGGGAGTTAATCTTCCAGATGATTGCGTCATTGACAGAATTCTCCAATCACTGCCACCAAGCTACAAGAACTTCGTGATGAACTATAATATGCAAGGGATGAACAAGACTATTCCCGAGCTCTTTGCAATGCTGAAAGCTGCGGAGGTAGAAATCAAAAAGGAGCATCAAGTGTTGATGGTCAGCAAGACCACTAGTTTCAAGAAAAAGGGCAAAGGGAAGAAGAAGGGGAACTTCAAGAAGAACGGCAAACAAGTTGCTGCTCAAGAGAAGAAACCCAAGTCTGGACCTAAGCCTGAAACTGAGTGCTTCTACTACAAGCAGACTGGTCACTGGAAGCGGAACTACCCCAAGTATTTGGCGGATAAGAAGGATGGCAAGGTGAACAAAGGTATATGTGATATACATGTTATTGATGTGTACCTTACTAGAGCTCGCAGTAGCACCTAGGTATTTGATACTGGTTCTGTTGCTAATATTTGCAACTCGAAACAGGGACTACGGATTAAGCGAACACTGGCGAAGGACGAGGTGACGATGCGCGTGGGAAACGGTTCCAAAGTCGACGTGATTGCGGTCGGCACGCTACCTCTACATCTACCTTCGGGATTAATATTAGACCTAAATAATTGTTATTTGGTGCCAGCATTAAGCATGAACATTATATCTGGATCTTGTTTGATGTGAGACGGTTATTCATTTAAATCAGAGAATAATGGTTGTTCTATTTATATGAGTAATATCTTTTATGGTCATGCACCTTTGAAGAGTGGTCTATTTTTGATGAATCTCGATAGTAGTAACACACATATTCATAATGTTGAAACCAAAAGATGCAGAGTTGATAATGATAGTGCAACTTATTTGTGGCACTGCCGTTTAGGTCATATCGGTATAAAGCGCATGAAGAAACTCCATACTGATGGACTTTTGGAACCACTTGATTATGAATCACTTGGTACTTGCGAACCGTGCCTCATGGGCAAGATGACTAAAACGCCGTTCTCCGGTACTATGGAGAGAGCAACAGATTTGCTGGAAATCATACATACCGATGTATGTAGTCCGATGAATATTGAGGCTCATGGCGGATATCGTTATTTTATCACCTTCACAGATGACTTAAGCAGATATGGGTATATCTACTTAATGAAACATAAGTCTGAAACATTTGAAAAGTTCAAAGAATTTCAGAGTGAAGTTGAAAATCATCATAACAAGAAAATAAAAGTTTCTGCGATCTGATCGTGGAGGAGAATATTTGAGTTACGAGTTTGGTGTACATTTGAAAAATTGTGGAATAGTTTCGCAACTCACGCCACCCGGAACACCACAGCGTAATGGTGTGTCTGAACGTCGTAATCGTACTTTACTAGATATGGTGCGATCTATGATGTCTCTTACTGATTTACCGCTATTGTTTTGGGGTTATGCTTTAGAGACGGCCGCATTCACGTTAAATAGGGCACCATGAAAATCCGTTGAGACGACGCCTTATGAACTATGGTTTGGCAAGAAACCAAAGTTGTCGTTTCTCAAAGTCTGGGGCTGCGATGCTTATGTGAAAAATCTTCAACCTGATAAGCTCGAACCCAAATCGGAGAAATGTGTCTTCATAGGATACCCAAAGGAGACTGTTGGGTACACCTTCTATCACAGATCCGAAGGCAAGACATTCGTTGCTAAGAATGGATCCTTTCTAGAGAAGGAGTTTCTCTCGAAAGAAGTGAGTGGGAGGAAAGTAGAACTTGACGAGGTAACTGTACCTGCTCCCTTATTGGAAAGTAGTACATCACAGAAAACTGTTTCTACGACACCTATACCAATTAGTGAGGAAGCTAATGATGATGATCATGAAACTTCAGGACAAGATACTACTGAACCTCGTAGATCAACCAGAATGAGATCCGCACCAGAGTGGTACGGTAATCCTGTTCTGGAAATCATGCTACTAGATCATGATGAACCTACGAACTATGAAGAAGCGATGGTGAGCCCAGATTCCGCAAAGTGGCTTGAAGCCATGAAATCTGAGATGGGATCCATGTATGAGAACAAAGTATGGACTTTGGTTGACTTGCCTGATGATCGGCAAGCAATTGAGAATAAATGGATCTTCAAGAAGAAGACTGACGCTAATGGTGATGTTACTGTGTACAAAGCTCGACTTGTCGCAAAAGGTTTTCGACAAGTTCAAGGGGTTGACTACGATGAGACCTTCTCACCCGTAGCGATGCTTAAGTCAGTCCGAATCATGTTAGCAATTGCCGCATTTTATGATTATGAAATTTGGCAGATGGATGTCAAAACTGCATTCCTGAATGGATTTCTGGAAGAAGAGTTGTATATGATGCAACCAGAAGGTTTTGTCGATCCAAAGGGAGCTAACAAAGTGTGCAAGCTCCAGCGATCCATTTATGGACTGGTGCAAGCCTCACGGAGTTGGAATAAACGCTTTGATAGTGTGATCAAAGCATTTGGTTTTATACAGACTTTCGGAGAAGCTTGTATTTACAAGAAAGTGAGTGGGAGCTATGTAGCATTTCTGATATTATATGTGGATGACATATTGCTAATTGGAAATGATATAGAATTTCTGGATAGCATAAAGGGATACTTGAATAAGAGTTTTTCAATGAAAGACCTCGGTGAAGCTGCTTACATATTAGGCATAAAGATCTATAGAGATAGATCAAGACGCTTAATTGACTTTCACAAAGCACATACCTTGACAAGATTTTGAAGAAGTTCAAAATGGATCAAGCAAAGAAAGGGTTCTTGCCTGTGTTGCAAGGTGTGAAGTTGAGTCAGACTCAATGCCCGACCACTGCAGAAGATAGAGAGAAAATGAAAGATGTTCCCTATGCTTCAGCCATAGGCTCTATCATGTATGCAATGCTGTGTACCAGACCTGATGTGTGCCTTGCTATAAGTTTAGCAGGGAGGTACCAAAGTAATCCAGGAGTGGATCACTGGACAGCGGTCAAGAACATCCTGAAATACCTGAAAAGGACTAAGGATATGTTTCTCGTATATGGAGGTGACAAAGAGCTCACCGAAAAAGGTTACGTTGATGCAATCTTTGACACTGATCCGGACGATTCTAAATCGCAAACCGGATACATGTTTACATTAAACGGTGGAGCTGTCAGTTGGTGCAGTTCTAAACAAAGCGTCGTAGCGGGATCTACATGTGAAGCGGAGTGCATAGCTGCTTCGGAAGCAGCGAACGAAGGAGTCTGGATGAAGGAGTTCATATCTGATCTAGGTGTCATACCTAGTGCATCGGGTCCAATGAAAATCTTTTGTGACAATACTGGTGCAATTGCCTTGGCAAAGGAATCCAGATTTCACAAGAGGACCAAGCACATCAAGAGATGCTTCAATTCCATCCGGGATCTAGTCTAGGTGGGAGACATAGAGATTTGCAAGATACATACGGATCTGAATGTTGCAGACCCATTGACTAAGCCTCTTCCATGAGCAAAACATGATCAGCACCAAGGCTCCATGGGTGTTAGAATCATTACTGTGTAATCTAGATTATTGACTCTAGTGCAAGTGGGAGACTGAAGGAAATATGCCCTAGAGGCAATAATAAAGTTATTATTTATTTCCTTATATCATGATAAATGTTTATTATTCATGCTAGAATTGTATTAACCGGAAACATAATACATGTGTGAATACATAGACAAACTTTGTGTCACTAGTATGCCTCTACTTGACTAGCTCGTTAATCAAAGATGGTTATGTTTCCTAACCATGAACAGGGTGTAGTTATTTGATTAACGAGGTCACATCATTAGTTGAATGATCTGATTGACATGACCCATTAGCTTAGCACCCGATCGTTTAGTATGTTGCTATTGCTTTCTTCATGACTTATACGTGTTCCTATGAGTATGAGATTATGCAACTCCCGTTTACCAGAGGAACACTTTGTGTGCTACCAAACGTCACAACGTAACTGGGTGATTATAAAGGAGCTCTACAGGTGTCTCCAAAGGTAGATGTTGGGTTGGCGTATTTCGAGATTAGGATTTGTCACTCCGATTGTCGGAGAGGTATCTCTGGGCCCTCTCGGTAATGCACATCACATAAGCCTTGCAAGCATTGCAACTAATGAGTTAGTTATGAGATGATGTATTACAAAACGAGTAAAGAGACTTGCCGGTAATGATATTGAACTAGGTATTGGATACCGACGATCGAATCTCGGGCAAGTAACATACCGATGACAAAGGGAACAACGTATGTTGTTATGCGGTCTGACCGATAAAGATCTTCATAGAATATGTAGGAGCCAATATGGGCATCCAGGTCCCGCTATTGGTTATTGACCGGAGATGTGTCTCAGTCATGTCTGCATTATTCTCGAACCGTAGGGTCCGCACGCTTAACGTTACGATGACAGTTATTATGAGTTTATGCATTTTGATGTACCGAAGTTAGTTCGGAGTCCCGGATGTGATCACGGACATGACAAGGAGTCTCGAAATGGTTGAGACATAAAGATTGATATATTGGAAGCCTATATTTGGACATCGGAAGTGTTCCGGGTGAAATCGGGATTTTACCGGAGTACCGGGAGGTTACCGGAACCCCCCGGGAACCATATGGGCCTTAGTGGGCTTTAGTGGAAAGGAGAAAGGGGCAGCCCAAGGTGGGCCGCGCGGCTCCCCCCTCCCCTAGTCCTATTAGGACAAGGAGAGGTGGCCGGCCCCCCCTCTCTCTTTCCCCCTCGGGAATCCTATTCCAACTAGGATTGGGGGGGGGGGGAGTCCTACTCCCGGTAGGAGTTGGACTCCTCCTGCGCCCTCCTCCTGGCCGGCCGCCCCCTCCCCCTTGGCTCCTTTATATACGGAGGCAGGGGGGCACCCTAGACACACAAGTTGATCATTGAGATCGTTCCTTAGCCGTGTGCAGTGTCCCCTGCCACCATATTCCACCTCGATTATATTGTAGCAGTGCTTAGGCGAAGCCCTGCAACGGTAGTACATCAAGATCGTCACCACGCCGTCGTGCTGACGGAACTCCTCCCCGACACTTTGCTGGATCGGAGCCCGGGGATCGTCATCGAGCTGTACGTGTGCTAAGAACTCGGAGGTGCCGGAGTAACGGTGCTTGGATCGGTCGGATCGGGAAGACGTATGACTACTTCCTCTACGTTGTGTCAACGCTTCCGCAGTCGGTCTGCGTGGGTACGTAGACAACACTCTCCCCTCTCGTTACTGTGCATCACCATGATCTTGCGTGTGCGTAGGAATTTTTTTGAAATTACTACGTTCCCCAACATATCATCACTTTACTTAATTAATTTGGGTTTGAGTTGGAGGAACCTTCTCAATGTTTTCAACAAACTTAGTAGTTAAATAAAATATATTATTTTGCAGTAGGGAAAAATTGGCTTTTCACAAAAACATTATAACCATAGAGCTTTTCCACCAGCCAGATATGCATGTAGTGATAGCCTTTATTCATCATTATCCTATGGTGTGAATTTGCCAGTACATTCAATGTACTGACCCGTTGTGGCTGCAACGTCTCATGTTGCAGGATTCTTACGACGAGTAAGTGATACATTAGGGTTATGATTTCTACACTTAACTTTGCCATTGGTGTTGGTGGGAATCCAGAACCTTGTTACTTCCGCTATTTGGATTGAGGTAATAGTATTTACGTTATTTTATACATGTGATTTACCTCTATTATAAATCCTCGAGTACTGTGTGTGTCAGCATACCGATCCAGGGATGACACTTAAGCTCAGAGACTTGACCATCTGAGGTCGGGTCGCTACAAGATGGTATCAGAGCACATGTTGACTATAGGACGTGACCTTAGAAATTGGCAACCAATAGGAAAGATTTTCTCTACAACTTGATTTTCAAAAGATCTTTTACCTCTCTTCTCTTCTGAGCTTATTCAAATATTCCCTTTTAGCGATACTATACCCCTTTCCCTTTTTGACCACATGAAGATTCGGCTGATGAGACCACTTCAAGAAGTACAAGATATCGGACAACTAAGACCACTTCGGAATGAAGAGGATTTTACCGTGTATTATAATAATGGAAACTACAACGGTTGAAGACTCCGAAGACTAGGAGAATTTGAAGGCCCTGTAGAATTTTCCAGATTTGTATGACCTAGGTAGGCACCCCTTATGGAACTTGGCAGACTAAGGAAGCTGTTAATACCCGAGATCAAGGTGTATCAGAGAAAGACCGGAACATGGAGCATGAGAACTCAAAGTTTTGTCAAGAAAACCCTAAGGCAGGAGATATCAACTATGGAAGATAGCTCATGGCAATGACAAGGGCAGAAACACGGTTATCCGTGATGTCATCGCCACTGATACTATGGTCACCGAGCTGAGCTAAGCATGCATTTCTTCGGAAGGATTGGATGGTAGAAGGCTGATGGAGCATCTATCAGCAAAAGCTGAAGTTTTAACCTTAGCTGGTGTATCACCAGGATCTGGAGTAGTACATCAATAATTATAAGATGGATCTTTATGAAGCCGTATTTGACAAAGAAGCATCTTCGTGAAGAACTCGGGACCCCAGAAGCTGAAAGTAGCCAAGCAAGAGGAGCAAAACCTCAAGAATACCGGAGATTTGTCAGGAACTGAAGGACAGTAGGAGCATGGCTCATGCCAAGGGTGTTGAAACCTAGAAGTTTGGAATGCAACTCCAGAATATTCAAGGATGTCACGAGAGACTTTGCTACAACAGAGATGAGCTGGCAAAAAGGATTTGAGAAAGACAAGCATGATCGGAAGAAGCCATTGGAGGCATGAACAAGACTTAAAGAGTTAGAAGACCTTGAAGATTTATTGACCTTTAGAAGACCAAACCCCTGTTATATACCTACGTTAGATGCGACGATTGTCAGCTGTCATTTGTTTGATGTTTTTTTCCGACAGCCACAAAATAAAAATCTATCTTTTCAAAACTATTGGTTGCATTGTGTGTATCCCTCTCTATCTCTCTTATCTCACCCCAAACCCACGGACCGAATAGAGGATGAACGGAGATGAGCTTATATTTTCCGGACCGATGAGTCAATTGGAGACGGACCGATGGATTCATAACATGGAGGATCACATGGAGAATAACACTATAGCCGGAAAAGATATGACCCAGCATGCTCTTCAATGCTTTTAAAGAGGTGCTGCTACTTGGTGGAGGATGTACCAAACCATCAATGGATGGCAAGGAGTAACCACTTGGGAAGAATTTAAGTTGACTTTGCTAAAGTCTCGTCTTGTGTCCTAGAAATTGAAGCCTTATGGGAAGGATATGAAGAAACCTTGTGCATGCACGCTTTGTGGAGAAATAGGACACAACCATAAAGTACACAAGGATGAATGCCCTAATTGTGACGGAAGTCACCCAGCTGAAGAATGCCCAACTAGGCAGATCACTTGTTTCTTATGTGAAGGGACTACCCACTATCTTGATATGTGTCACATTTACCCGTACAACAGAAGAAAGAAGTAAAGAAAGGAGCCCTTATGGAAATTTTAGAAGAACCCGTGATGAATGAAGATGTCGGGGACACACCCAAAGAAGAACCAATTAAACCCTGCAGCAAGTCATGCTAATCATGTAGAGAAGAAGGACACATCTCCTAGAATTGTTTGAATGGGGATCTAGTAGTATTCCCGACAGAGGAAGTAGAGTATGACCCACAGGAAATAGAAGCCCTGATTGGAACAAAAAAGTCCAGAAAGAGAAGTAGATTGGATTCCAGGAAGGATCTGAGTCATATCACCTGTTATAGGTGCAAGGAGTCAGGGCACTACCTCAACAATTGACCAAAAAGGAAGCCACGAACCCAAGGAGGCTATATAATCACAAGGAAACCTCGGGAGTTGTCAGAAGTAATATGTTTTCGTTTTAATGAAGCAGGGCGCTTTGCCAGGGATTGTCCCAAGGAGAAGGAGACTTGTGATAATTAGTTGTGTCTGTGAGAAGTAATGTAGTAGTAGTAGAAGTAGTGGGAACAACTCTTTTGTATCAAGGTGTTGAGTTGAGACATGTAATGGAAAAGCGAGAGATTGCAATCATTGGAGAATGAATAAAGTTAGCATCGTTGGTACTGATATGGATTTTATGAGTTGTTACTCTATGAAGGAGATTTTTGACCATTTTCAAGGATATGAGAAATATGGTCTATGGATGAATTTGTGCATTTCAAGGGTGGTAGTACCCTGCGAGGACAATTGACCCCTGGAAAAGATAAGGATATTCCACTGAGTGGATTTCGGACAACATAAGTACGAGTTTTATCTCGATATGTGGGATACCCTGAGAATATGAGGGGATGAAGTATTATTGGATATAGAGGAGGTAATGTTGGTAATAAGGAGTAGTTGTAACTCCATGATGAGCCTGAGTAATCACGTCTTAGTTTGGTGCCAATAGAAGGAAGAGAGACAATACAATTGGACGGAGTTTAAGTATGCTAGGAAGCTGGAAGTTGGATGTTGGATTAAAGATCAGTTGCCCCGGGGATGAGTTCAAGGTTTACAAGTGATGAGATGGGCCATCACCCACAGGCCCCAGGACCTGCCAAGAAGCAAGCACACTCTTGCTGAAGGAAAAACCCTGGAAGAAGTTACGACTTTTACCGACAGACGATCTTATAGGAGTAACGCAAAACCTGAGAGTTGTGAAGGAACGATAGATATTTGTTTGGCTTGCAGAATCAATGGACTTATCCGAACCTAGTTCGCCGACAAGAAAAATTCTGCAATGCTTGTGAGGATGACCGAGTGTTAGGATGCGAGATTCGCTAAACTGTATACAAAGTAATGATTTGGGTGCGGGATGGATTGATGACCATACTGACTTACTCTTATTATTCGCCTTGCTATATGGGATGGTAAATCTGAGTGACTTACCTATAGTAGAGAGACGACGATATTAAGCCTTGTTTAAACCTTAGAATGGTATAATCATTTTCCCTTGTAAAAGGCAGTTGTTGCCAATCGTAGGACATACGGTGAGAATGAAGCCTAGACCCATTTCCTGCAGGAGAAGCCATAAATGGTTGACCACCATGAGATATCGATAGTTGTTTAGTATTGGCGCCAGACCCGTCAACTAAGAAGACCCAGACACAGAAGAACCTTACCAAGATGAAAGACAGAAGAACTGAGGAAAAGGTTATGCCACTACCGAAAGAGCCCAGATAAGGAATTGTCCTGAAGATCTGAGAAGACCGACACTGTTAACAATATGGATGAAGTATATGAGTTTTGATGGAACCGTAACCATGCTTCTAAGGGTGGTAGCACCCCAGACCCCCTCCTGCGACAATTGATGGATTTTGAAGGGACCCCCAAACCCTAACCTTTTTCTTGCTAGCCTCTCCGAATCTCGAGAACGAGATTCATTTTAAGTGTGGTAGGTTTGTAACATCCCAAAATTCTAAATTTTGAAATGTTATAATAAATAGATAGATTGATTGTTTGTTTGATTATTGTGTGATTGATTGAGTGAAATTCGAAACTTTTTGAAAGTTAAATGAGAGGGAATAATAGGACTTTCCCAAACTTTCACCTTTGTGCATTTTGATCTCCATGAATTCAAATTCTTTTCAAATACAAAACCCTCGAGAAAAGATGATATGACTTCTTCCATTTAATTAAATGAAAAGGGTTTTTTGAAAAGATTTGAATTTTATTTGGAAATATTTCAAAATTCAGAAACTTTAAGCAACTCAATGATTTTCATGAGAGAAGATAAAACAACTTCTTCAAAATATATGAAATACGAGTTGGAAGTTTAAAAGGATCAAATTTAAAGTCCGTTTGAAATTATTTTTAATTTGGAGTTATTTGGGTTTTCTTCAAATTATTTTTCTCCAAAAATAAAATAAATGGAAAATAGGGTAAAATGATTCCCTACATCAAAAAATTGGGGAGAAATAATTTTGAAATCATTTTGATATTTCAAAAAAGATTTTTATTTGGTTTTATTGTAGAAGTAGCACTGTTTGAATTATTTGAATTTTTGTAAATTTTATTTGGCACTAGAGAAATGTTCATGTTGTAGAAAATCTTTTTATGAAAATTTTGATATATATATATGCCTATATAAAAATTTATTTATTATCGTTATCCAGTTTTCTTTTTTTGTTTCTATATAAAAAATAAAAAAATCTACACGTGCGCCTGGAACTAACTGCCGCCCACATGCGTAGCATAGCAGCAGGCCGGCCCTTTTTTTATCTTTTATGTTTGTTAATGTTTAGTTTTTTTGAACAAATTTCAGAAAAAATAGACTTCGGAAAAAATGGAGCCGGCGGCCGAGGCTTTTAGGCCCGTGCGAGGTGTTAGCCTTTTTCTTTTCTGTTTCGTATATTTTCGTCTACATTTAGTCCCACATTGCCTAGCTTTGACCCTTAAACCTCTTTTCCACCTATAAATATAGGCCGATAGAGCCTCCAAAAATCATCCGATTTGGATTAAATCAATATTTTGGTTTGACTAGATTCATTTAAGAAAAATATATTTCTCCTCTTCGGCGTGACTTCTGGAAATTATCTCTTCTCTCCAAAGTCGTCTTTTTTCTGCCTTATAAAGGTATCTTTATTTTTTTTATACTTTCGTAGTTTATTATTTCTAGACTAATACAATAGAATAATTAGATTATCAATTAGTTTACGTATTTATACATTAGACATTAGCCGTAGCTATTTTTTCCCGTAAAACAGCTTGACTTTGATTTTTCAAATAGCCATAACTTTTCACTCGTTTATCCAAATTAGATGAAACCATCGCCTATAGCTTCGTCTTGTTTTCACCTATCCAGTGAACCTGTCACATCAACCTTTTGAAATTTTCAAATTTTGAATTTTGTTCAGATTCATATTCAAACTTCTTTTGAACATAACTTGAGTTTCGTAACTCGGATTTAGTTGATTCTTTTTACAAATCGAAGCTCTTGACCTAAACTTTCTGAAAAGGCCAAATTCACATAATTTTGGTACTGTTAGACATTGTTTATGTTGCAAGAGTTATTTGCTTGGTTTTGATGTTTTCCGAACTGTCTTCTTCGTTCTTCCCGATCTTTTGAGTGATTGCTTATGTGTGGTTACTATTGCTTGCTCACGATAGATTGAATGGAGTGTGACGAGTAGAACTATCAAGAGTTATGAGTGCGAATCATCTTCAGCAACCGTACAAGGCAATTTCACACTTTGATCATACTTTTCATTACCCAGTTTTTATGCATTAGTTTCACCCTCAAACATTGCATGGTTAGGCATTGATAACATGTGGGTATTGGGAAGTAATTGACGAGGTAGGAACCTATTGTCCTGAATGCAAACCTTGGGAGTTACTTCTACGTTGCTTATATTGCTATGCTATGCTAGTAGACATGGATTGGGCTTGAGTGTATCCATGACAGATATGAGAGTTATCATTAATGGTTAACTTAAGGTGGCTACTTTAATACACATCTGGGTGGATTGGTTGGGGCACCCTGGAGCACCTAGTGGTTTGCCCGGGCACCGGGAGAATCCAGTGCTTGCCCAAGGGGATCCCGGAGGACCCGTGTGATCACCCTATGGAATGCCACCCAGACTCAAAGGGATCATAAGATTATTCATGCTAGAAACTTCCGTGTGCAGCCACAAGCTATTATGGGCTCTAGCATAGTTGTGTAAGTTGCGTGAAGCTCTTGAAGAGGTAGACTAGCAGATGTAGTGGGTTGTAGGTGGTATAGTCTATCCGGAGTAGAGAGTTAATGCTTCTGAAAGACTGTGTCTCGGTCTTCCATTTCTCAAACACCATATAGTGCGAGAAATCCAACGGAGGAGATCGAGTCTTGTGGGGAAAAGTGCGCAAACCTTTGCAGAGTGTACAAACTAATCATGGTTAGCCGTGTCCCCGGTTATGGACATCTTGAGTATCTGGTTCTTGGATTATCATATTGATCTCATCACTTTACTTAATTAATTCGTCGGGTTGATGATCATTAATTTGGGTTTGAGTTGGAGGAACCTTCTCAATGTTTTCAACAAACTTAGTAGTTAAATAAAATATATTCTTTTGCAGTAGGGAAAAATTGGCTTTTCGCAAAAACATTATAACCATAGAGCTTTTCCACCAGCCAAATATGCATGTAGTGATAGCCTTTATTCATCATTATCCTATGGTGTGAATTTGCCAGTACATTCAATGTACTGACCCTTTGTGGCTGCAACGTCTCATGTTGCAGGATTCTTACGACGAGTAAGTGATACGTTAGGGTTACGATTTCTACACTCAACTTTGCCGTTGGTGTTGGTGGGAATCCACAACCTTGTTACTTCCGCTATTTGGATTGAGGTAATAGTATTTATGTTATTTTATACATGTGATTTACCTCTATTATAAATCCTCGAGTACTATGTGTGTCAGCATACCGATCCAGGGATGACACTTAAGCACAGAGACTTGACCGTCTGAGGTCGGGTCGCTACAGAAACTTATATGATGAAAGATAGAACCGGGGCCATAGGTTTCACTAGTGGATTCTCTCAAGATAGCATAAGTATTACGGTGGGTGAACAAATTACAGTCGAGCAATTGATAGAGAAGTGAATAACTATGAGAATATCTAGGCATGCTCATGTATATAGGCATCATGTCCGCGACAAGTAGACTGAAACGATTCTGCATCTACTACTATTAGTCCACACATCGACCGCTATCCAGCATGCATCTAGAGTATTAAGTTCATAAGAACAGAGTAACACATTAGGCAAGATGACATGATTTAGAGGGATAAACTCAAGCAATATGATATAAACCCCATCTTTTTATCCTCGATGGAAAAAATACAATACGTGCCTTGCTTCCCGTGCTGTCACTGGGAAAGGACACCTCAAGATTGAACCCAAAGCTAAGCACTTCTCCCATTGCAAGAAAGATCAATCTAGTAGGCCAAACCAAACTGATAATTCGAAGAGACTTGCAAAGATAGTTAAATCATACATAAGAGATTTCGGAGAAGAATCAAATATTGTTCATAGATAGACTTGATCATAAACCCACAATTCATCGGATCTCGACAAACACATCGCAAAAAGAGTTACATCGAATAGATCTCCAAGAAGATCGAGGAGAACTTTGTATTGAGATTCAAAGAGAGAGAAGAAGCCATTTAGCTAATAACTATGGACCCGAAGGTCTGAGGTAAACTACTCACACATCATCGAAGGGTCCAGGGAGTTGATGTATAGGCCCTCCGTGATTGATTCCCCCTCCGGCGGAGCTTCGAAAAAGGACCCAAGATGGGATTTCTTGGGTACAAAAGGTTGAGGCGGTGGAAATAGTGTTTCGTGGTGCTCCTAGATGTTCTCGGGGTATATGAACATATATAAGAGGAAGAAGTAGGTCGGTGGAGCCAAGAGGGGCCCACGAGGGGGGAGGGCGCGCCCCTACCTCGTGGCCGCCTCGTTGGTTGCTTGACGTCTACTCCAAGTCCTCTGGATCATGTTTGTTCCAAAAATAACTCTCCCAAAGGTTTCATTCCGTTTGGATTCAGTTTGATATTCCTTTTCTGCGAAACACTGGAATAAGCAAAAAAACAACAATTTGCACCGGGCCTTGGGTTAGTAGGTTAGTCCCAACAATAATATAAAAGTGTAAAATAAAGCCCATTAACATCCAAAACATATAATATAATAGCATGGAACAATCAAAAATTATAGATACGATGGAGACATATCAAGCATTCCCAAGCTTAATTCCTGCTTGTCCTCGAGTAGGTAAATGATAAAAACAGAATTTTTGATGTGGAATGCTAACTAGCATAATTCTTAATGTAATTCTCTTTATTGTGGCATGAATATTCAGATCCGAAAGATTCAAGACAAATGTTTAATATTGACATAAAAATAATAATACTTCAAGCATACTAACTAAGCAATTATGTCTTCTCAAAATAACATGGCAAAAGAAAGTTCATCCCTACAAAATCATATAGTTTAGTCATGCTCCATTTTCTTCACACAAGAATGCTCTCATCATGCACAACCCCGATGACAAGGCAAGCAATTGTTTCACACTTTAGTAATCTCAAACCTTTTCAACTTTCACACAATACATGAGTGTGAGCCATGGATATAGCACTATGGGTGGAATAGAATATGATGATGGGGGTTATGTGGAGAAGACAAAAAAGGAGAAAGTCTCACATCGACGCGGCTAATCAATGGGCTAGGGAGATGCCCATAAATTGATGTCAATGCAAGGAGTAGGGATTGCCATGCAATGGATGCACTAGATCTATAAATGTATGAAAGCTCAACAAAAGAAACTAAGTGGGTGTGCATCCAACTTTCTTGCTCACGAAGACCTAGGGCATTTGAGGAAGCCCATTGTTGGAATATACAAGCCAAGTTCTATAATGAAAAATTCCCATTAGTATATGAAAGTGACAAAACAAGAGACTCTCTATCATAAAGATCATGATGCTACTTTGAAGCACAAGTGTGGAAAAAAGATAGTAGCATTGCCACTTTTTTCTTCTTTTTTTTTCTCTTTTTTGGGCCTTCTTTTTTTGGCCTTTCTCTTTTTTTGGGACAATGCACTATTAATGATGATCATCACACTTCTATTTATTTACAACTCAATGATTACAACTTGATACTAGAACAAAGTATGACTCTATATGAATGCCTCTGGCGGTGTACGGGGATGGGCAATTAATCAAGAGTAACATGTATGGAAAATTATGAACGGTGGCTTTGCCACAAATACGATGTCAACTACATGATTATGCAAGGCAATATGACAATGATGATGCGTGTCATGGTGAACAGAACGCTGGAAAGTTGCATGGCAATATATCTCGGAATGGCTATGGAAATGGCATAATAGGTAGGTATGGGGGCTGTTTTGATGAAGATATAAGGAGGTTTATGTGTGACAGTGCGTATCATATCATGTGGTTTGCATGCACCAGCGAAGTTTGCATCAACTCTCAAGGTGAGAAAGGGCAATGCACGATACCAAAGAGGCTAGCAATGATGGAAAGGTGAGAGTGCGTATAATCCATGGACTCAACATTAGTCATAAAGAACTCACATACTTATTACAAACATCTACAAGTCATCAAAAACCAAGCATTACGTGCATGCTCCTAGGGGGATAGATTGGTAGGGAAAGACCATCACTCGTCCCCGACCGCCACTCATAAGGAAGACAATCAAATAACACCTCATGTTTCAAATTTGTTACACAACGGTTACCATACGTGCATGCTACCACTACAACAAGAACACCCATATAACAACGCATGTCTAGCAACGGTGATGAGATGATGTGTTGTTTTGGTCAACCTCCCACTTCCCTCACTTATCCCTCGCTTGGCGCTAACCTCCGGTGCCCCATTGCCTTAGAAAACTCTAACCTCCCCGTTTCCTAAAAATAATCCACGTACCTATTTCCACCTTATTCTATACCACGCCATCTCTCTATCCCCCGATTCCTCTCACCCAAACACCACACCGCCGCTCCTGACGGGTTCTGGCTAGCTCCGGCGCCCTCCCAACCGCGCCATCAGTCATCACCCGGCTGCGTTGGTCTCCTCGGATCCTCCGCCGCTGCGGGATCCTCCGCGCCCCTGAACATGCTCCTACAGCAACCCTAGTCAGCATGGGCACTGCTCCTGCGCCTCCTTTGGTTCATAGGCCTGCTACCTCGGTGTCTTCGCATAAGTTGCCTCTGTGTCTCCACATACGTTGCTGCCGGATCGCCTTCGACTGTCCTTCTCTACATCGGCTACCGCCTCCCACACCGACGGTTCATGAAGAATCTGTATGTGTTATGCATCCAAGCAGTAGACATGTGATCTTCATAACCTCCTTAGTACTTCAATACGACTAATGGAGAAGATTTTGTATTGTAATTTGGAGGATACAGTGGTCGTTACAACAATGATTGTCCTAATCTATATTTTTATATGTAGCTGAGTATTTTTTCATCTAGCTTGGTTTATGCTCTGAAGAAATGGTTCAGACTTCAGACCAAGTGTGCAGTCTCCACAAATAGATTTACTCGAGACAAAAGGCATGACCCTTTTATCTACAGAAGTAAATTCTAGCAGGGGGTTAGATATTAGGGTCCAGTCTTTGCTTTCTATCAAGTGAATGTCCATTACGCCACAGTAACCACCAAAGATCCATCGGCCAAACAACTCTAAATGACCCAACTTCTTGGCATCGATAGATCACGCACTGAACTACCTCATGTATCACTGTGTTTTCCTAGTATGTTAGGTTTGTATGGGTTGCATTTGACACCATTGGCAGTCAATGGTTTTGATACATGAATTTATAAGGCCAGGCCACATCCTGTCAGGTGGCAGGCTTTCATAAACCTCTCTTAAATACTGGTTTTGCCTAAAGAGGGATTCCTTTTCCCCCTATTTTCACTATTAATTGCAGGTGGAATTGTATAGGTAAAGAGTACGAGAAAGCTGAATCATTATATCTAGAAGCAATTGAAATCCTGGAGCAATCATTTGAACCTATTGATATACTGTACTGTAAGTTTGAGATTAGATTTCTTTTCCATATTATTGTTTAGTATTTTCTGATTCAGTTCATTTTGACATATGGCTATTTTTTAGGGTTAAATTGGACCAGATAGTGGGATACTGGGATGCATAGGATATATGTTTCCAATACATGGTGTGTGATGCATCTATGCCTGCTCGGTGTGTACTGTTGCTGATGAGTGGAAGAATGGCGCACACTTGTGTCAGCAGAGAACTAAATATTATATCCTCATCATTCTAGCGTACACTTGTCAATTCTTATGATATTTCATATAAATTCCCAATGTTAACTCGTTCTGCACAAAACACGTTTTACATACCTCTTGTAGCGTTGGAACAACTTCGTGTAATCTTGGACAATACTATCATATTCAGAACAGGTTTGATCAAGCTCGGACATGTTATGAGGTACCTGTCATTACCTCTAAATATTTTCAGTTTCTAATTTTCTTTTGTAATTTTTTATGCTATATACGGTTCAAAAAGTGTTTAAGTGAATAATAAAGTTAGATATTTCGTCTAAAGAAATGTGTTCAACTGAACTGTCATATAATAGCTCAGTTGGACTCTCCCCTATTGTTCTGAGAGAAATTTTTACCAGCTAGCAGGCAATAGTTTGTACGGATTGAATATATCATAACAATATCACTTTCGGTTGCTTACGCTTAATATGTAGTTCATTTATTTTGCTGGGAGCAATGATGGGGCCATTGTTCATTTATCTTTGCAAACCTGAATTATTCACAATCTTATTCTAACTTTGATATTTTGTGAACATTACCTAGTGCAAGGAAAATCAAACATAGGAATCAAATGTTTCCTTAAAGAAACATAGCATCATTATATGTCATACAATTCTTAAAGAAACATAGCGTCCGAACATTGCATTCTCATGTGGAAACTCATCTTTGTTGTATGAAGGCATTAACACAGTGGCCATTTTTTTTATCTTGCTGTCATGATCACTAATTTAAGCATCTCTACTTGTTTTAGTTTTGTTGTGACCATGTGGAGCATAAATGCTACAGACTGCTTGTGGAATAAAATCTTGAAAGGTTTTCTTTTCCACTTTACTTTTCAATCGAATAATTTAATCCATTTTTCTATGATTTATGCAAGTTCTGTTTAGTTTAAACTTGTTTCTTGTATGTCAGAACATGATTATTTTTTAAGGGGGGTACCTTGTTTCTTACTAATTAGTATCCTCCCTTTATGGTTTATCTGAACTGAACTGACATACATCAGGTTTGTTCATAAGAAATCAACGATTGAAGTTTTTGTCAGATGCAGGGTAGTACTTTACTGCGTATAGTGCTACTAATGTCAAGGCATTCAACCACTCTATGGTGCCCTTCCTTCAAATTTGACTTCTCTGTTAACCTAATTTTCTCATACTTTTCTTCTTCTTGTAGATTGCAAAGATAAACTGATGATACATGGCCCAAGTTTCAATTGCAAGGTTACGAAAGAGGTTACTAGATTGCAAAGATAAATAGAATGTCATTGTATTGATCGATGTTTCAAACATTATAGTTGATTGCAAGCTCGAGAATTGGGCTACTATTAGATAGTTTCACCTCTTGTAACCTTTGGATCATGGTCTTTGTAATGCAACATATTTGATTTAATATATGAGACATTTTTGTTTATTATACTGTTGCTTCTATGCACTATCCCGATAATACTGGAAGGCAATATGTAAAATACCATTACTTGTTCATGCAATCTAGCAAAGCTTCTAATCATAGCAACGATGTGTTATGTTATCGTTTTTTGCATGCCAGCAACACATGTGAACTGTTGTTAGGACCCAACTCTATATGTTGCTCTATCACAACGCTTCTATGGGCCATTTACCAACGCATGTATATATGTTGTTGTAGACCCTTGCAACGCCACCAACGGCAACACACATTAATCCGTTGGTGTAGACACTAGCAACACATATATGGACATAGAACAACACATCGATGCATTGCTGAATGGGGGTTCCTGTTGTAGTGTACGGGACTTGCAAACTTCAACACAAGTATTTCTCAAATTCACAACTACTCAACTAGCACACTCTAATATCACCACCTTTATATCTCAAAACAATTATCAAGTATCAAACTTCTCCTAGTATTCAATGCACTTTTTATGAAAGTTTTTATTATATCGATCTTGGATGCCTATCATATTAAGACTAAATTCATAACCAAAGCAAATTACCATGCTGTTCTAAAGGACTCTCAAAATAATATAAGTGAATAATGAGAGGTCGATGATTTCTATAAAATAAAACCACCACCGTACTCTAAAAGATATAAGTGAAGTACTACAGCAAAATTATCTAGCTCAAAATATATAAGTGAAGCACATAGAGTATTCTAATAAATTCCAATTCATGTGTATCTCTCCCAAAAGGTGTGTACATAAAGGATGATTGTGGTAAACTAAAAAGCAAAGACTCAAATCATACAAGACGCTTCAAGTAAAACACATATCATGTGGTGAATAAAAATATAGCCTTAAGTAAAGTTACCGATAGAAGAAGACGAAAGAGGGGATGCATTCCGGGGCATCCCCAAGCTTATGCTTTTGGTTGTCCTTGAATTTACCTTGGGGTGCCTTGGGCATCCCCAATCTTAGGCTCTTGCCACTCCTTGTTCCATAATCCATTAAATCTTTACCCAAAACTTGAAAACTTCACCACACAAAACTTAAACAGAAAATCTCATGAGCTCTGCTAGTATAAGAAAACAAACCACCACTTAAGGTACTATAATGAACTCATTCTTTATTTATATTAGTGTTAAACCGACTGTATTACAACTTCTATATGGTTCATACCCTCTGATACTACTCATAGATTCATCAAAATAAGCAAACAACACGCGAAAAACAGAATCTGTCAAAAACAGAACAGTCTGTAGTAATCTGTAGGTTTCGAATACTTATGGAACCCCAAAAATTCTAAAATAAATTGCTGGACGTGAGTAATTTATCTATTAATAATCTGCAAAAAGAATCAACCTAATCGCACTCTCCAGTAAAAAAGGCAGCAAATCTCGTGAGCGCTAAAGTTTCTGTTTTTTACAGCAAGATCGCAAAGACTTTCCCCAAGTCTTCCCAAAGGTTCTACTTGGCACAAACACTAATTAAACATGAAAACACAACCATAACAGAGTCTAGATAAATTATTTATTACTAAACGGAACCAAAAAGCAAGGAATAAAAATAAAATTGGGTTGCCTCCCAGCAAGCGCTATCGTTTAACGCCCCTAGCTAGGCATTGAGATTTCAATGATGCTCACATGAAAGACAAGAATTGAAGTACAAAGAGAGCATCATAAAACATGTGACAAACACATCTAAGTCTAACATACTTCCTATGCATAGGCATCTTATAGGCAAACAAATTATCATAGCAAGCAAAAACTAGCACATGCAAAGAAGAGGAAAGAAACAATAGCAATCTCAACATAACGAGAGGTAATTTTGCAACATGAAAATTTCTACAACCATACTTCCCTATCTCATAATAATTACATGTAGGATCATGATCAAATTCAACAATAAAACTATCACAAAACATATTCTTAACACGATCCACATGTATGCAAAGTTGACACTCTTCCAAAATAGTGGGATTAACATTAACTAAAGTCATGACCTCTCCAAACCCACTTTTATCAAAAACTTCATAAGATTGAACATTCTCCAAATATGTGGGATCTAAAGTTGACACTCTTCAAAACCCACTTTTATTAGTATTGCAAACATTATTATCAATCTCATATTCATCATGGGGCTTAAATAAATTTTCAGGATCATAAGAAGAATCACCCCAATCATGATCATTGCAACAAACAGTAGTCATAGCAAAACTAGCATCCCCAATCTTGAGGTTTTGCATATCATTAACACAATTTTCATTAAGAGAATTATAATAACATCATTACAATCATGCTTTTCATCAAAGGAACTATCAAGTATGGGTGCAATAGCAACGATCTCATGTTTAACATAAAGAACTATAGCAAACTCATCTTCATAAATATTGGCATCATGGCCACAAGAATAGCAAGCCTCATGTTCATCAAGGGATATTTCAATCAAATCATCGGAATCATAATCATCTATAGATTCATGCATATCATTATTTTCTTCCCAAGCAACGGTCATTCTTTCAATAAATTCTTTGACATAGACATTATGAGCATAGTTTTCATAGCAATATTTAAGTGTGTCAAAATTTTCAGATTCGTAGAGAGTAACATCATATTTTTCAATCAAAGAAGCAACTTCATAAGAACCCTTGAAAGCAAAAAACTTCTTCAATTTGTTCGATATTGTAGTAACTATAAACACCCTTTGCATAAGCAGATATGATTTCATTATCATTAAACTCACATAGGTAGGGGAGGTGTTTTTAGGGTTCTTAGAGCAACAAGTAAAATCACAAATTTCACAAAGATTCCAAGCATAACACAGCAATCTATTTATTTGATCCCATAAGAGTCTCCTTTTTTGAGACAAACGGCGATGCACAAAATGAGCATGCTCATCTAAATATTTCCCATCAATTAGGCTAGTTGGGGTTTCAGCACGAGCGCATAAGGATCGAAGATGATCCAAGTAGAACACTTTAAGTGGATCCATATCAATAGATTTTTAGCAAGCAAAGATGCAAGCAAATAGAAGGCACATGGAAACACAAACAAAGATACATAGGGGAATAAGGCAAAGAAAAGGCAATGGTTTTTGAAAATCGTTTTAGAAGTGGGGGAGAGGAAAACAAGAGGCAAATGGCAAATAATGTAATGCGAAGGATAAGAGTTTGTGATGGGTACTTGGTATGTCTTGACTTGTGCGTAAATCTCCCCGGCAACGGCGTCAGAAATCCTTCTTGCTACCTCTTGACCACTGCGTAGGTTTTCCCTTGAAGAGGAAAGGGTGATGCAGCAAAGTAGCGTAAGTATTTCCCTCAGTTTTTGAGAACCAAGGTATCAATCCAGTAGGAGACTACACAAAAGTCCCTCGTACCTACACAAACAAATAAGAACCTCGCAACCAACGAGATAAAGGGGTTGTCAATCCCTTCACGGTCACTTACGAGAGTGAGATCTGATAGAGATAATAATAATAAGATAAATATTTTTGGTATTATTATGATATAGATTGAAAGTAAAGATTGCAAAATAAAATAGATGGGAAACTTATATGATGAAAGATAGACCCGGGGGCCATATGTTTCACTGGTGGCTTCTCTCAAGATATCATAAGTATTACGGCGGGTCAACAAATTACTGTCGAGCAATTGATAGAAAAGTGAATAATTATGAGAATATATAGGCATGATCATGTATATAGGCATCACGTCCGCGACACGAAACGATTCTGCATCTACTACTATTACTCCACACATCGACCGCTATCCAACATGCATCTAGAGTATTAAGTTCATAAGAACAGAGTAACGCATTAGGCAAGATGACATGATGTAGAGGGATAAACTCAAGCAACATGATATAAACCCCATCTTTTTATCCTCGAGGGCAACAATACAATGCGTTCCTTGCTGCCCCTGCTGTCACTGGGAAAGGACACCGCAAGATTGAACCCAAAGCTAAGCACTTCTCCCATTGCAAGAAAGATCAATCTAGTAGGCCAAACCTAACTGATAATTCGAA
Source organism: Triticum monococcum (assembly GCA_034509565.1). NCBI lineage: Eukaryota > Viridiplantae > Streptophyta > Magnoliopsida > Poales > Poaceae > Triticum > Triticum monococcum. Next base: position 581,688,691 of record CM067847.1, read on the forward strand.
GAGACTTGCAAAGATAATTAAATCATACATAAGAGATTTCAGAGAAGAATCAAATATTGTTCATAGAAAGACTTGATCATAAACCCATAATTCATCGGATCTCGACAAACACACCGCAAAAAGAGTTACATCGAATATATCTCCAAGAAGATCGAGGAGAACTTTGTATTGAGATTCAAAGAGAGGGAAGAAGCCATCTAGCTAATAACTATGGACCCGAAGAGAGAGAGAGAAGAAGATCAAGGAGAACTATGTTTCTTTTGTTACATTATTCACAACCTATAGTTCTGACCCAGCTAGGGCTGGAAAACGGTCATCGGATGTTGTAACTATTGGAAAGCATTTTTATAGCAAGGAGGAAAGGTCCATGGCCGTTCTTAATACTTTCATTAGCTTCATATAGGTGGATCTTCCTTTTCCTCTTGTTTGTGTTGTCCACTAACTATGAAGATAATTAAATTTCTTATCATGTTGGGAATGATTCATAATCACTGTCAGCTAAGAGAATAATGAGAGTAGTTCAATGGTAGTAGAGAAAGAGAAGAAATTACAGCAAACATTGTAAATAGAACATTGATACCACTCTGACTCCCCTCTTCTTTTATGTAGTATGTTTGATAGCCTTCTGGCATATAAATTGAATCTTCAAAAAGTAGAAGGAACACATGATCATCCAGCATTATCGATTGCAAGGATGTTTGTTTAACATCTGATCTTATTTATAGAACTACGTAGGTGTCAATGCCAAAAAGCAATGTGATAATATTGACTGATCCTAAATCCAAGTTGTCAATAAATCAAGGGAAGGCCTCAATACTGCCTATCAAGGGAAATTATTCTCGGGGCAACCTGATGCTTCAGAGGATCAAGTCCTACATTGTAAGTTTGTATGCTTCATGTAAACATCTTCCTGCATATGCTTTTTCGGAAGTACTGGTTGCATGATTTGGAAATATTATTGCATGCAACCATCTGTATGTGTTAATTTTTTCAAAAGACTGATATATTTGTGTGTCTGGTCCATATGTAGGCCTTTCTAGAGCTAAAACTTGAGGAGGTTTACCGTGTGAACTATGTTCGTCATTTTGTTTTCACTGACCCCGATATGGCAGTGGTTGAGGATCTTGGACATATCTTCACGAGCTATCCTCATTGGCACCTTGCTTTTACTTTTCGTAATAACAAAGGCCAACCCTTGAACTCTGGATTTGTAGCGGTGAGAGGGACCAGAGATGTCATCTCTAAGTAAGTGAACATCTATGTAACAGATCTTGGTATGAAAACTTGGCATTGAGTTAAATAATTCCTTCATTTGCTTTTAGGGCTATCGACTTCTTCAACGAGGTTCTTAAAGCATAAAATCTAAAGTATATGAAGGCGTCCCGCATGCTTGGTGATCAGTTAGCACTGGCATGGGTTGTGAAGTCCTATCTACCATCAGCCTTTGGGAAGTTTTCTAGGCATGAAACATTTACTCGTGAAGTCAATTGAGCATCTGTTCTATTTTTTCCTTGTGAAGTTTATAATTGGACTCCACCTGAGGGTGCTGGATAGTTTCATGGTATGCCCTTCGATGTTAAGGTACAGTATATTTCCTACTCTAAGAACTTATTCTATCCATGTCCTCCTCGAGATAAAATTTAGTTTTGTTTGACCACTAGTACACTGCTTTTCGTTGTTGCCACTTGTCCACTATTACACTTGCTGATTTTGGGGCATGTTGATATATCCAGTATTTTTTGCATTAAATATATGATAACATGCCAAATCTGATATAATGTTCTTAGGTTGTCCATTTCAAAGGTTCAAGAAAGCATTTGATGCTCGAGGCATGGGATTTCTACAATTCAACCTCTCAATTATCTGATATGTTGTGCCTAATCTTGAAGAGTGGCAGAACAAAATATGACTTTTGAACCTTTTGTTCCACACTGAAGTTACTTCTGGTAGTTTTTCTCTCCTTATAGACATCACAAGTTGTTCAACATTTTGTTCTTTATTTTCCTTCATCTTAGTTCATTCAACAAAATTAGGACTTGTTCAGTTGGAAGAGGTTTGAAGGGGATTGAAGTGGATTTAGGAGGATGAAATCCCCTACAAGTCAAAATCCTCCTCAAATCCTTTCCAATCCTCTTTGAGAGAGGTTTAACCGAACAATGTTTAGTAGTCTTTGTTTACATTTTATTTTATATATGAAAGAAAACACAAAAGGATTTAGTTCATATTCACAAAGCCCTAGATATTTGGGGCGGGTTTCTCCTTTTGCTCCTCAGCCCCCTTGTTTGTGTAATGCTTTATGTACGACTTATAACTTGTTTACAGGTTTCTACAAAGTGTGCTTTGCTCTGAAACAGCCTTGTCTTCTTTTCACAGTTGGTCCTTGTTGAGCACTAGATATGTATCTATTTGTCATAGGCTCCAACTCTGCAGTTCTGAGTGATTACTAGAATTCAAGGGCCACATAATGCAAATAGAGTCCTCAGGAACTCAGGTTATGCACAAGGAGAATAGGGTGATCCATGCTATGCCGAGGGTAGCTCGGCAATATGAGATTGGTGCTAAGACTCCCCGTGGAAGATGGACCATTCATACACGATATTAGATAGGAGTAGCAGGGTGGGATCTTACTTGGAGTGAGATACGATTCGTTGGAAGTCCGAAGTGTAGTGATGGGCGATTTCATAGTTAAGTTTCGGGTACGGTCGAAAGCTGATGGGTTTAATTGGGCTCTGGTGGCGGTTTATGGTGCCGCGCAGCCTGAGCTCAAACCAGAGTTCTTGGCGGATCTTGTTAGGATCTGCGGCTCTGAGCAGCTCCCGATTCTGGTTGGGGTGACTAAGAGAGGAAAAGAACAATGATAACTTCGACGGCAGATGGTCGTTTATGTTTAACACAATCATAGAAAGCTTGGATCTGAGAGAGATAGAGCTTTCTAGTAGAAAATTTACTTGGGCTAATGCTTTGCCAAATCCGATGTTTGAGAAGCTGGATCGAGTCTTACCAAGTGTCAAGTGGGAACAGAAATTCCCTTTCGTTACGGTCCAGGCATTTACACGTGGAATTTCTGACCATACGCCTTTATTTCTGGACTCGGGTGAGCCAACCCACATGGGGAACAAAAACTCCTTCTCTTTCGAGCTGGCATGGTTTGAACGAGAAGACTTCTTAGATCTGGTAGCCAGGGAATGGGCTAAGGATGTAGGAGGCAGGACTTCGGTTGAGCGCTGGAAGAATAAGATAAGGCATTTGAGAAGTTTCTTGCGTGGGTGGGCCAAGCATCTTAGTGGGATATATAAGGTCGAGAAGGAAAGGCTTCTTACACTTATTCAGTCCCTAGAATTAAAAGCCGAGTCCACAATTTTGCAAGCCACGGAGCTGCGTGCTAAACTAGAAGCGGAGATGAGGTTGAAAGAGCTTCTCCGTGAAGAGGAATTAAAGTGGGCGCTGCGAGCTAAGGTTCGCAAAGTTGTCCAGGGGGACGCGAACACTCAATTCTTTCACTTGGTTGCTAATGGCAAGCACGGAAAGAAGAGAATCTTTCAGCTCAAACAAGATGAAGGCACGATTATAGGACATGATAACCTAAAATTGGACATTACCGAATATTACAAGCAGCTGTTTGGGCCTCCAGAGGATAATTGTGTGTCCCTGGATGAGTCCAGGATTGAGGATGTGCCTCAACTCACTGCTGATGACAATGATATTTTGATAGCCCCGTTTTCTGAGAAAGAGGTGTTTGAAGCCATTACACAGATGAAAAACAATAAGGCCCAAGGGCCGGATGGATTTCCGGCGGAATTCTATAAAAAGTGTTGGCATATTATTAAAGGGGATTTGTTATCGATGTTCCATGATTTATTCTCTAGACAGCTTCAGTTATTTCACTTGAATTTAGGAACAATAACATTGCTTCCTAAGAAAACAGAGGCTGTGAGAATTGAGCAGTTCAGGCCGATCTGTCTTCTCAATGTTAGTTTCAAAATTTTCACCAAGGTGGGGACTAATAGGCTCACACAGATTGCGCATTCTGTGGTGCAGCATTCCCAAACTGCTTTCATGCTAGACAGAAACATCCTAGAAGGGGTTGTGGTCCTTCATGAAACGCTCCATGAAATTCACTCGAAAAAACTAGATGAGTTGTTTTTAAAGTGGATTTCGAGAAGCGTATGATAAAGTCAAATGGCCAGTCCTTCAACAGGCCTTGCGTATGAAAGGTTTTGAAGAAGCATGGCGACGCCAGGTAGAATCTTTCATGCAAAAAGGGAGTGTTGGAATTAAAGTGAATGGCGACATAGGTCACTACTTCCAGACACATAAGGGCCCGAGACAGGGGGATCCAATGTCTTCTATCTTGTTCAACATCGTAGTTAATATGTTTGCAATTCTGATAGGAAGGGCTAAGGAGGCTGGTCAGGTGGGTGTATTGGTGCCTCATCTAGTCGATGGAGGTGTGTCTATCCTACAGTACGCTGATGATACGACCATCTTTATGGAGCATGACTTGGCAAAAGCAAGAAATATGAAGCTGGTGTTGTGCTTATTTGAACAATTGACCGGGTTAAAGATTAACTTTCAGAAAAGTGAATTGTTATGTTTTGGTAGAGCCAATGAGGAACAAGAGGCTTATAGGAAATTGTTTGGATGTGAATTGGGGACTTTACCTTTTACGTATTTAGGTATACCAATTCACCATCGTAAGCTGACAAATAGGGAATGGAAGTGTATCGAGGATCGCTTTGAAAAGAAACTGAGTTGCTGGAAGGGCAAGCTCATGTCTTACGGAAGCCGATTAATTCTGATTGATTCGGTTCTCACGAGTATGCCTATGTTTCTTTTATCATTCTTTGAGATCCCAGTGGGAGTTAGGAAAAGACTGGACTTCTATCGATCCCGATTCTTCTGGCAGAACGATGAACTAAAAAGAAAGTACAAACTCTCCAAGTGGGATATTATCTATCGACCGAAAGACCAAGGGGGTCTTGGCATTGAGAACCTCGAGGTCAAGAATAGATGTCTTCTCAGCAAGTGGCTGTCGAAGCTATCTATCGAGACTGATGCTACTTGGGCGCAGATCCTTCGTAGCAAGTATCTTCAATCCAAAACTTTGTCCCAGGTGACAGCGAGGCCGACTGACTCACACTTTTGGAAAGGGCTTATGAGAGTCAAATTGGCTTTTTTAATAGGACAAAGTTTATTATAGGTAATGGTGCTACCACATGATTCTGGGAGGATACTTGGCTCACAGAGACTCCCCTTGCACTTCAATATCCGTCTCTGTATCATATTGTTCAACGACATGATGCGGTCGTTGCAACGGTACTTCAATCCACTCCCCTTAATATTCAGTTCAGGAGGACGTTAGCCGGTAATCGTTGGGAAGAGTGGCTCCATCTAGTGAGTATACTGATAGAGGTTTAGCTTTCTCAACAACCAGACAAGTTACGTTGGAAGCTTACTAGGTCTGAAGAGTTTACAGTCAAATCAATGTATCTTGATGTTATCAATTCAAGCTTCATTCCTAGTTCCAAATATGTTTGGGCTATCAAAGTTCCTTTGAAAATTAAAGTGTTTATGTGGTTTGTACATAAACAAGTAAGCTTGACCAAGGATAATTTGGTAAAGCGTATCTGGACAGGACCTACTAGGTGTAGCTTCTGCGATCGGGATGAAACCATCAAACACCTTTTTCTTGAGTGCTCGTTGGCAAAAGTCTTATGGCGATCGGTCCATATTGCCTTTAATATTACTCCTCCGAGTTCTGTCAGCACGTTATTTGGAACGTGGCTTAACGGGATAGAGTCCGAAATAGCACGACACATTCGCGTAGGAGCATGTGCTTTATTATGGGTAGTATGGAACTGCAGAAATGATTTTGTTTTTAACAGAGCAACAAATATTCATTTTTTGCAGGTTATCTTCCGAGCCACTGCGTTGATCCGTATGTGGTCACTACTCACTCCGACGGAGGCCAGAGAGCGTTTGGTTACTGGATCTATCCGATGGGAGATGGTAGCACGGGCTATCTTCAACCGGTTTGGATGGCGGTCATATAATAGGATAGACAATTAGTTTACCTATCTCTCTTATGCCAGCCGGTTGTGACTTCTGTTGGCTAGTTTTGTTATTGGCCTTTTGGCTCTTTGTGAGCTTTTCTTTACTTTCGTTGAAGACTTTAAGATCTTGTTGAACCTATTTGCTTATTTATAAAGTTGGTCATATGCATCGTTCTGATGCAGAGGCCGGGGAGTCCCCCATTTTCAAAAAAAATGTAGAAAATCACCAGTTGTTTTTGTGATGGCTTTTGGTTAGCTTTGTCACCCTTCATCACTATTCATGCTATAACAGTTTCTTGGTTGTGGCTGATGAGGCTACCGGGAAATTTTCATTTTTAGTATAGGTTGTTATTGACAAATGATGATGCCTTTTTAAATGAGGAACCTCAGGCGGTACTCGATGCTCCAAAATACGTAACTGCTTTTGGGTGCTTACTGACTACTTGTTTAGCTTGTAGTTTTATGATGGCTTTGTACTGACTCAGTTTTCCAAAAAGAATCTTTAACGAGCAATGCTACATCCATGCAAAGCTACGTAAGGTTACGTAATGCTGCTGATTTGGCAAATTTTAACTGGAAGAAGGGGAGAGAGGGGGCCCCACATCCATGAAAATCAGGGGGAGGAGAGAATTAGAGAGAAGGTTACGTAGGATCACGTAACAGGTTTACGTAGATGTAGTATTATTGATCTTTAACCAACGAAGCCGGTAATACATTTCGAGGTAATAGCACCCCAGGTACCCTAACTTGCACCCAATGTGATGATCTAGTCCCAAAGTTGCAAAACTATACTAACTCATACCCCAACTTGCACCCAATGTGATGTTTTAGTCCCAGGCCAATCAGAGCTCGCCATTTGGCTGCCAAGTGGCTGGGCCGGTCAGCGCCTATAGTTTTGCACAAAACCCCCTGCCGTTTCCCTTATTCAACCCGCACTTACCCGCACCTGAATTAAATCTGTCGGAGGAATCCACTTCACGTCCGCTCGCTGGTCCACTCGTTCCCCATCTGCCCCTTGCCCCCTCGGCTCCAGCATCAGCTTATCGATGCCGCGCCGCCAGCAAGCTCGCCGCCACCGTACAGCTCACCGCCGCCGTCTAGGTCACCCCAATGGTATCTTGGAGTGAAGGATCTAGCTCGTCCGACGGCTACTCTGTGACAAGTGAGGTTAGTCTTGGCTATGTCCCTGGCAGTTAGGGATTGATCAAAAATGGGGAATGGGTGTATGTTCTTGAGTAGAAAAATTTCAGCCTAGATGGTGCCTGCCTATTTGCTGACAAGAATATGTTGTAAACAATGTTGTAGGCTACTGCTCCTGCCACCATTTTCTGCTCTGAGTGGAGAGGCCTTGCTACAGATCTTGCAGCTAGATGTGAACATGAAGATGTCTGTGAGAAGTTTGTGTCTTTTGAATCAGTTGACTGTGGAAGGAGGTATCTTGCTTGTGCACAAAAGGTTAGTAGATCTACCAAACTTGCAATGTGATCTGTATAAGAGTGTGCCATGTAAATGTGGAGGAGTTCATTTTCAGTTAAGAGCATCTAGTTTCTGAACTTAATTGAATCTTTGAGTTAGCAACATCTTGTTAGTGAACTTAACTGAATTCAAATGAACTAACTGAACTGAACTGAATTTAAATGAAATAACAGAACTTAACTGAATTAGAATGAAATAGATGAACTTATCTGAATTTAAATTCAGTTAACTGAACTTAACTAAATTCAAATGAACTAACTGAATTCTATCTTATCTGTTAGGAAATACCTAAATGCAAGTTTGTGGAGTGGATTGACCCTGAAAAATAGAGTAAATTTGCCATGGCAACTTAAACTGACATTTGCCATGTCAATCAAAATACTTTTGCCATTGAAAAATAGAGTTAAATTTGCCATGATAAAATGGAGTAAAGTTTTACATGGAAAAAAATATTTTTTGCCGTGGAAATAAAATAAAAAGGTCATGACCATACAAGTATATTTACCGTGCTACAAGTATATTTACCGTGCCATGTTCTAGAAATGTAAATTTGTCATCATATTTAAATTAAAATTGCCATGCTCTTTACAAATAAATTTGCTATGAAAACTTAAAGTAAAATTTGCCATGACAACTTAACTAAATATTTGCCATGTGAATAAAAGTATTTTTGCCATGGCAAAAATGGAGTGAACTTTTGGCATAGCAAAAATGAACTACTTTTTGCCATGGCAAAAATGGAGTCCTTTTGCCATCGAAATAAATTAAAAAATGCCATGGCTAACCAAGTATATTTAAGATGCTACATGGTAAAATTTGCCATGTTCTGGAAATGTAAATTTGCCATCATATTTAAATTAAAATTGCCATGCTCTTTACAATAAATTTGCCTAGGCAACTTAAACTGAAATTTGCCATGGCAACTTGAACTAAAATTTTCCATGTGAATAGCATCCACTCTATGTCCCTACAGACTCACAAGCATAGTCCCATTCGCACAACTAGTAGCAACTAGTAGCAACCACTTCTAATTTATAAAGACAAATAGGTGAAGTATAGATCAACTAAAGCAGGCAAATCGTAAGCACCGATTTCAGCCGCCGGATGTACATACTTGTTTGGTACAGGTGGCAAGTGATGGCTAGCTTGTACCAACCGGCACGAGCGGAGTCGACAGGGGCAAGGGCCAGGGAGCTGGCGGAGGCGAGCACTCCTGGTGCTTCGTAGGGGACGGCGATGGTTGCTCCTCGACGCCAACGAGGAGCCTCACACCCAGTGGCGAAGCTAGGGTAAAATCCTTGGGCGGGCAAACAGACCAGATTAAAGCTAACCTTACTAATTTTCCTATTAAGAGTCTCTCTTCACTATTTGGTGCCACACTGGGCGGGCCATGGTTAGGTTTTGCCCCAACGTAGCTCTGCCACTGCTCACACCTAGAGGCGCCATCGCCATCTGGAGCTCAGCGGGGTAAGTGTATTTAAGAAACCTCGGCCAGCCCGCCTCATCGTCAACGCATGGCTGCATCCTCCGTGCAGGTCTGCCTCCTATCATCTCCCTCAGCTTCGGATCCGCCTTGCCGATGGCCACACCCACCGCCCCCGATGCAGGTCCGCCTCGCCGAGCACCGCGGCCCCCGCCCCATGTGCCAGCGCTGGGCTTGATGCGGGAAGACATGATCCGGAGCCAGTTTTGCTGCATCGACATAGCGCCGCCATTGCCATGGCCATCGGTCTCCTCCAACTCTCTCTCTCTCTGTGTGTGTGTGTGTGGTGATGGACTAGTAAGTGGCATGTGCTTTGCACGTTGATGACATGCTTGTCGACGATTCATGTTGGCAGTTCATAATGTATAAAACATTAAAACATGGACGATATATCTGCAACAGCGGACTAAAAATATTGTGTATGTTTATATCCACTTTTATTTTGTAGCGTTTTTCGTGTATATTATAGAAAATATATTATTTGCATTTTCTGACACTCTATGACAGACTTTCGTGACTTTTATTAGGGTATGTAAGCATTTAGAAAACCATATATGACTCTCACCGCATCAAGGTGTTAGGGATTCACTTCACACGGAGTGAACCATCATGGGCCTGCCCTTGTAGGGAAGCGAGTGTTCACGATTCTTTTTTGGTTTTTTGCTACCAATTTTTGTGCTTCCTTCGGTTATGTGTCGGATTCTCTTTTGGTTTTCTGTTTCATTTCCCTTTTTTATGTCATATTTTTTGTTTTTTAACGTACTCCTTTTATTCTATTTTCCATTTTCCTCTTTCCTTTTTTATATTTATATTTTATTTTCTAAAATACACAATGCACAAAAACCATTTTCTTTTTTTCTTTTTTATAAGTATTTGTATGCATTTAATAAAAAATTGTGATCATTGTTTATTAGGAAAATTATTTTCTAAACATGCACGATCATTTGTTTAGATAAGTGAACATTGTTTAGAATACATGGAAATTTTATGGAATTTATGAATATTTAAAAATTCATGATTTCTTTAAAAAAATCGTGAGTATTTTTCAAAAAAGATTTAGGTTCATGAATATTTGCTAAATTTGAAAAATAAAATTATTTACAAATAATTTTTAATCTTGGAATCCGTAATTTTTTTGGAAGAATTCTTGGAATCCATAATGAGCTCTTGGAATCCGTAATGACCTCGCCCATAGGAGGGACTTTTCATTTCGGCCTATATACTGTATGTCGTCATGATTTAAAGAAAAAACAAGGACGCCGATAACTGTCACACGTGTGGGCGTTAAGAAATCTGCCCACACGTTTTGTGTGGTGCCTAAGAGGACCAGCCCAGACGTCTGTGTGTGGATAAAACAATTAGCGCCCACACGCCTCTTTTTTTCCCTTCCGGTCCCTCTTACACGTGTGCGTGTGGGCGAAATAGATAACACCCACACGTCCGGTACGTCAGGCCTCATACCTCGTGGTTTCGCACGCCCCACGTGACACTTTACCGCGCGCCCCGCAGTTGCCATGGGCTGGACCCTCGTCCATGTTCGTTTAAGTGTAGTTGCCATGTCGCTGAACTACGGTTGCCATGTCGGACAACTATAGTTGCCATGTTTGCTCAACTGCAGTTGTCATCTCAGGTCAAAGTTCCAGATTGCCATTTTTTGGACAACTACAGCTGTTGCCATGTGTGGTCTGGTCTACTGCAGTTGCCATGATTTCAAAACTTTAGGAGTTGCCACCTACTAACACTAGGCAGTTGCCATGTAGCGCTACAAAAAAAGGCATGGCGAAAAACATGTTCGGGTAAAAGAGAGAGTTGCCATGTGCTCACAAGCACGCTAGGGCAGTTGCCATTTAAAAAGAAAGAGCTGCCATCTGCTTACGTGCACGCTAGGGCAGTTTGCCATGTACCATGCAAAACATATGGCAACTGACATGTTCGGATAAAAAAAGAGAGAGTTGTCATCTGCTTGCAATCATACTAGGGCAGTTGCCATGTACACTACAAAACGCATGGCAACTGGCAGCTTGGGTGTGGGAGAGGAGGCAAGTGTGTGGGCGAGATGGCAAACGCCCACACGTCAGCCCTTATGCGTGACTAAAAAACTGGTGTGTGGGCGAATTGCTAAACGCCCACATACCGGCCCCTCCGTGTGGTAAAACGGATGTGTGGGCGACCTCTCTCACACACCACACACGCGAGTTGTCCTACGTGGCATACAAAATCAGCTAATTCGTGCCAAGATTCGTGCAGAAGTTACTGGACGGTGATGGAGGCGTGTGGACGAGTTGGCTAACGCCCACACATGTGGGCGTTAACATTTTCGAAAAACAATAGGGCCCACTTGACTCATCCGAGCACCACCGGAGTAATCCATGGCCCCTGAACGAAAAATAATCCTATGCGACCCGGGTCGTACACTTCTATCGTGAGACCCTGTTCACCGGTGGACACTTGGCAAACACGAATCTCTATGCAGCCAGCCAATTAATCCTTCTTCAATTAATCTCATGGCGGTAGTCCTCATTTACCAAATCTCAATCCCCTTTCTTCTTCGACGTTCATGCTCGCTCGTCGCCGCCGCTCTCCCCGTCAGAAGCTCGTTGGCGTTGCCGGAAGCTCGTTTTGTCGCGGAAGCACCGGAGCTCCGTCCCCGCTGCTCTCCCCATCATCCGCGACCAGGCTCCTCGCCGCCCCGGCAGCCACCGGCGCTCGCGGCGTTCCTAACCACCAGCCCTCCGTCCATGGCTACTTCCCATTGACCTGCTTGTTGCATCTTGACAGAAGTATAACTCCAAGTACAGAGCATGTCTGCTGGTTGCAACATGAGCTCTCATCCGTTGGTTACAACACAAAAGTAGCTGGGGCAGTGCCGTGAGTTGGGCCACCGACAGGAGGAAACATGCCAGGCTGGGTGCTGTGCTTGGTGTCGACGAGCTCACCGATGATGACGTGACGCACAGCCGGGAGTATCACACCGGCTGCTATAATTTGGAAGGGTTTAGGAGACTAAAACTGATTTGCAAACGGGTAAATGAGGAACGAGAAGGCTACTGTTTTGAGATTGGTGTCACCATGCGTCACACACGAGAGGAGGTCTCACCATCAACTTGTACGACCCGGGTCGCATAGGATTATTTTCCTCATGAACACCCTCCTTTGTGAGATTGTGCTGCACATGACCAAGTCCATCTACCTAGCTCTTTTTGCTAGAAAGATCTATGCACCTCTCGAATAGACTAAGGCTGTGTTTGGGAATCCTCTGCTCCTCCGCCAAGGAGCGGAGCCGGCGGAGCACCCCTTTCGCCGCTCGCTAAAATTGAACTACATTCCTGCTTCGCTCCGTGGCGGAGTTGTAGAGCGGAGTGATTCCGAATGGCCCCTAAGAGCCGGTTCGGATGCACTCCACTCCTTCAAATCTCTGACTCCACTCCCAGCTCCTTGACTGATGGCTCATCCACCGAAAATCGAGAGTTGATAAGATGTTCGGCAACTGACTCCACTCCAAAGTCCATACACGACCGATCATAAGGGTGTAGGGGCTGTCGAGCTCGTCCACGTCATCGCCGGCCACGTCACGGTCGCCAACATCATTCCTCTTCCTCCTGGCATGGTCATCCTATAGGTCATCGAGGCCTTCTTCCCGCTCAACGACGCCGTCAACTATGACGGCCAGCAGCTCCCGCTCTTCGCCGTGCAGGTCACGCAGCTCGCCGGTGGCGTCTTCGTCAGCTTCATCTGCAACCACGCGCTGGCTGATGGAACGGCCGCCTTCTGGGATTCCTCCATGCGCCAACCGAGATCACGCATGCCAGCCTGGCGCCTCCGGAAGCTCCAGCGCCGCGCCAAAGGGTTGTTCCAGCACTGGTCGCCCGACGGCGGCATGGTGCCGGCGCCGATCATGCTACCATGCGCGGACCTGTCGAAGCTCATCCAGAGGCCGGCGCGGACGCCGTTGCACGGTCATGTGCTGCACTTTTCGGCGGAGTCACTGGCGGCACTCAAGGAACAGGCCAGGCAGGAGCTCCTGGCGGCCGGGGACGCGGCGGGCGCGGCCGCCTGAGCTCGCTGATGTGGTGTGGCGCACACGTACGCGGCCTTCCAGGAACACGTCGCGGCAGGGACGGCGAGCCCGCCAGGGAACAACGCTTATGTGTCGCCGAATCACCGTGAGAGAGAAAGAAATTGAATCGAGCTGGCACAGGGAGTCGCCCGCGGAGCTCGGTATTAGCCACTCCGCCGGATTGAAGTACATCCAGCTCCGCTCCACTCTGTCTACTCCGAGAAGCGGTAGCGTTCGGCGCCACTCCGCCCGCTCCAGGAGCGGAGTTGCGGAGTGGAGTGCATCCGATCAGGCTCTAAAAACGCATCTCTCGAACTCTCATGTATCCTTTGTCCTGGCTCTTTCTCACGTTTTGTTTCTGAGATCCGCCGCACCTGTGCTTCACACTTTCTCCACAACATCCTTCCTGCTTTGAGTTAGACACTTTTTTTTAACACAGTACAGACGCAAAGTGCTCATATACACACGTGCATACTCACCCCTATGAACGCATACACGCACACCCTACCCCTATGAGCACCTCCGAAAGACTGAGTCGGCATATCATCTTGAAATTTACGAAATAACCGTAGGCACCTCGTCATCGACAGGAACGTCTTCTCCCATTGAATATGAGTCGCCGGAAATCATGAAATAAATCCAGGAATAAGTACGAGCACCGGGATTTGAACCATGATGGGCTAGGGATACCACCGTCCCTCTAACCATCCAATTACAAGTTGGTTCGCTGGGTTAGACACTTTGGTAGGTGGAAGATGTGCACACAGGGTGAAGAGACTGCAAAGAGGAATACATCTTGGGCAACAGACACCACAAAATTGGTGGAACCCGAGGTAGTGTGGTAAAGCAGATGTGCCATGATGGCTCATTTGTACAGATGAGGGTAGCGCATGTAGGGCTAAGAGTGACAACAATGAGATGGGAAGAAATGATTGTTGGCTAGTGACCTCCGGGAGGCGAGGTCGTGGAGCAGGAGGAGGGCGAGCACAATGGGAGAGCGAGATAGGTGCACCATTTTGACTGTTGGATGCCAAAATCGACGGCTCACATTGTAGGGATTTGCCACCTCCTGGCCATCGGATGTGCAGATCGAATGGTCTACATTTAAAGTTATTCCCACACTATATAATGGTATAGATAAGGAAAGTTGGGCGAGTGGGTGAGGGAGGAGGGCAAGACAGAGTAGTGGGCTGGTGTTCGCGACGGTGGACTTTTTCCCCGAACGAAATTAAGAGCTGACATGGCTTTCTTTAATGCTCTAAGATTCGTGCAAAACATCCAATGGTCGTGGAGGCGTTGGGACGAGACGTCAAAAATCTGGCACGTTCGACACTTATTGATTCCAAAAAATGGGTGAAAAACTTGTACTCCATTCCTAGCTCAACTGCATTGGGAGGACCAGAGCCAATCTATCTCATGGTTCTACCTTCAGATCTAGCAAAATTAGCTAAGTAATCGTTAACTTTATTCTAGGTACAACTAACATGAGTAATAAGGTTTCACAAAGAGACATAACATGTCGATTTTTCTTATCGAGGGACTAGTAGATCGATCTATCAACGTCTCAAGCCTGTCACCTTGACAGCAATAAGGGAATCCAGCTACACGATGATGGGGGCTTCACTTCTTTGAGTTGTCATAGGTAAACTCTCCATGCAAGCACACAAGTCCGCTCTAGCGCTTCACGGCATGAAAAAGATGTCTCCATGTAGAGAAAATAACTCCCCTAAACATCCTGTAACACCATACCTGCACTAGGGCCATCAGATGCAAAAGATCCATCCGAGTTAATCTTCCTCTAGCCTTGTCCAAACTACTTGCCGCCTTCTGAGAAGTGAATATGTTCTCTAATAAAAGAACGCCATCGATGGTCACGTGCTCGTCAAATGTGAGTCAAGGAAAAGAGATGCGCTTTGCGAAACTTTTGCCTCAAAAATCTAAAACTGAACTTTTTGTTTGCTAAAATAATTAGTATTTGTTAAAGAAAAATAGTGGCAAAATGATTCCTCTCCCTCTACCACTTCAACAGAGAGCAACTAGTGTGGTGCACGTGCACTGCAGTGGGGAATTTTGTAAATGTTGGAATGTCATAAATTTCATAAGAGTAAAATGACTTGCTACATTTCATAGGTATTATAGCAATACCCCTGGCAAACTAATTGTCATGCCAATCACTATGGGGAAAATGTTGTATTTGAAATACATGTATTTGTTTGGATTTTCAAGACCAATCCTTATTTATGGCCCTTGATTATTTCCTATACTCAATATACACCATTACATGTCCATGTAAAATTTTGGCACCTTTCGGGTCTGTTTGCTATATTCAAGCTATTAAATGCATTTCCAGGAATTATGTTAATATAATAAATTTTTAAACTACAAATGCATGAATTTTAAAAAATGTGTTGAAAAATCACATGTGTGTTCTTCAGACCATGTTTAGGCCTTATCCAAGAAGAGGAAACGAATTTAAAATATGATGGCCTGCTTAAAACCAGTCCATCTCCTAGGAAGAATAAGGGTTTCGAGAGGGAGCGAGTCAGGTCTGAAAGCAATGCTACTGTTGCTTCATGTGTTGGCCTTGAAAATTTTCATACACTCAAGATACAATAGTATTTGTTGTCAAATTTTTGGCATATTTCAAGGTATGTTTGCTATATTTAATCCATTAAATGTTTTTCTAGGCATTTAGTGAATATAATATTAAATTGAACAATAAGTGCATAAAAAAATTGAAAATATTGTGTTCAAAAATCATATTTGTGTTCTTAAGTCCATGTTTAGGCCTTATCAAAGAATAAAAGAGGAGTTCCAAAAATTAGAATGCTAGGACTTTGACCGAACATGGAGTTTATGGTTTTTTATTTAGAAAATGCAAAGAAAGTCTGGAAAACATGAAACCTGGCATGCTATCATTATATGATCCCTCGAGTTTGTGATAAAAAATAGAGAAGTTTTAACAACAAAAATTGACGTGCAATGCTTAGAAACCGGACCATCTTTGAGAGGGAGTGAATCAGGTTTGAAGACGATGCGACAACTGCTTCATCCGTTGGCCTTGAAATTGGTTTTACACTCAATATACACCATTACATGGTCCATGTCCAAATTTAGCATCTTTCGGGATTTGTTTGCTATATTTAAGTCATTAGAGGCATTTTTCTAGGCATTTACTGAATATAATAAATTTTTGAACTAGAAGTGCATGGCATAATGATACGTCTCCAACGTATCAATAATTTATAAAGTATTCATGTTGTTATACTATCATTCTTGAATATCTTACAATCATTTTAAAGTAACTTTATATCATTTTTTGGGACTAACCTATTGACATAGTGTCCAGTGCCAGTTGTTGTTTTTTTCTTGTTTTTTACATCATAGAAAATCAATACCAAACGGAGTCCAAACGCAACGAAACTTTTGGGAGAATTTTTATGGACCAGAAGACACAACTTGGGCCAAAGAAGTACTAGATGGGTGCCCCGAAGGGGGCACAACCCACCTGGGCGCGCCTGGGGGCGCAGGCATGCCCTGATGGGTTGTGCCCACCTTGGTGGCCTCCCGCACCGCCTCTTCACCCTATAAATTCCAAATATTCCAACAACCCTAGGGGAGTCGATAGATCAGAAGTTTCGCCGCAGCAAGCCTCTGTAGCCATGAAAAACCAATCTAGACCCCGTTCCGGCACCCCTCACCCCACAGGGGGGAAATCATCACCGGAGGCCATCTTCATCATCCCTATGGCCACCATGATAAGGAGGGAGTTGTCCACCCTCGGGGCTGAGGGTTTGTACCGGTAGCTATGTGTTTATCTCTCTCTCTCTCTCGTGTTCTTGAGATGTCACGATCTTGATGTATCACGGTCTTTGTTAATATAGTTGGATCATATGGTGCTTTCCCCTCTCTATCTTGTTGTGAATTGAGTTTCCCCTTTGAGATTTTGTTTTACCAGATTGAATACTTTTATGGATTTGAGAGCACTTGATGTATGTCTTGCTATGAATACCCCTGGTGACAATGGGGCATCATATTGATTCACTTGATATGTGTTTTGACACTCAACTCGCGGATTCCCGAGGTGACATTGGGGTAATCTATGCATAGGGGTTGATGCACGTTCTTGTATTTGTTTCTTCGGTAGAAATCTTGGGGCACTCTTTGAGGTTCTTTGTGTTGGATTGATTATTATGAATCTGAAATTGTTTAATGCATATCGTATAATCAACTCACGGATACTCACGGTGACATTGGAGTATCTAGGTGACATTAGAGTTGGTTGATGTGTATCATATGGTGTTATTTTAGTATGAACTCTTGGATAGATCGAACGGAAAGAATAACTTTGTGTTATTTTAGTACAAACTCTTGAATAGATCGAACAGAAAGAATAACTTTAAGGTGGTTTCGTACCCTACAAACAATTCTTCTTATATTTTCCGCTAGATAAGAACTTTGGAGTGATTCTTCATCACACATTGAGGGATGGTTATATGATCCAATTATATTAGCATTGTTGAGAGATTGCACTAGCGAAAATACGGACCCTAGGCCTCATTTTCAAGCATTGCAAGACCGTTTGTGCTCACTTTTGTTAGTTGCTACCTCACTGTTTTTTATTGTTCCTACTACAAAAATCAATATCTACTATCATTACTACACTTGTATCACCATTTCTTCACCGAACTAGTGCACCTATATAATTTACCATTGTATTTGGTGTGTTGGGGATACAAGAGACAATTTGTTATTTGGTTGCGTGGTTTTTTGAGAGAGAGAGCATCTTTGCTACCTCTTGAGCATTGCGTTCGTTTTCCCTTGAAGAGGAAAGGGTGATGCATCAAAGTAGCGTTAGTATTTCCCTCAGTTTTTGAGAACCAATGTATCAATCCAGTAGGAGACTACACTCAAGTCCCTTGTACCTACGCAAACAAATAAGAACCTCACAACCAACGCGATAAAGGGGTTGGCAATCCCTTCACGATCACTTATGAGAGTGAGATCTGATAGAGATAATAATAATAAGATAAATATTTTTGGTATTTTTATGATATAGATTGAAAGTAAAGATTGCCAAATAAAATAGATGGGAAATTGTAACATCCCAAAATTCTAAATTTTGGAATGTTATAATAAATAGATAGATTGATTGTTTGTTTGATTGTTGTGTGATTGATTGAGTGAAATTCGAAACTTTTTGAAAGTTAAATGAGAGTGAATAAAAGGACTTTCCCAAACTTTCACCTTTTTGCATTTTGATCTCCGTGAATTCAAATTCTTTTCAAATACAAAACCCTCGAGAGAAGATGATATGACTTCTTCCATTTAATTAAATGAAAAGGTTTTTTTGAAAAGATTTGAATTTTATTTGGAAAATATTTCAAAATTCAGAAACTTTAAGCAACTCAATGATTTTCATGAGAGAAGATAAAATGACTTCTTCAAAATATATGAAATACGAGTTGGAAGTTTAAAATGATCAAATTTAAAGTCCGTTTGAAATTATTTTCAATTTGGAGTTATTTGGGTTTTATTCAAATTATTGTTCTCCAAAAATAAAATAAATGGAAAATAGGATAAAATGATTCCCTACATCAGAAAATTGGAGCGAAATAATTTTGAAATCATTTTGGTATTTCTAAAATGATTTTTATTGGGTTTTATTGTAGATGTAGCACTATTTGAATTATTTGAATTTTTGTGAATTCTATTTGGCACTAGAGAAATGTTCATGTTGTAGAAAATACTTTTATGAAAATTTTGACACATAATTTGCCTATATAAAATTTAATTTTATTATCGTTATCCAGTTTTATTTTTTTGTTTCTATATAAAAAAAAATTTATGCATGCGTCTGGAACTAACCGCCGCCCACATGCGTAGCATAGCAGCAGGCCGACCCCTTTTTTTATTTTTTATTTTCATTAATGTATAGTTTTTTTGAACAAATTTAAAAAAATAGACTTTGGAAAAAAATGCAGCCCGTGTAAGGCGCGGCCGGCCGAGGCCTTTAGGCCCGTGCGAGGCGTTAGCCTTTTTCTTTTCCGTTTCGTATATTTTCGTCTACATTTAGTCTCACATTGCCAAGCTTTGACCCTTAAGCCTCTTTTCCACCTATAAATATAGACCCATAGAGCCTCCAAAAATCATCCGATTCGGGTTAAATCAATATTTTGGTTTGACTAGATTCATTTAAGAAAAATATATTTCTCCTCTTCGGTGCGACTTCTGGAAATTGTCTCTTCTCTTCAAAGTCGTCTTTTCTCTGCCTTATAAAGGTATCTTTCTTTGTTTTTTATAGGGACAATTGCATCTTTGCCCCTAGTTGGTTCCCACCCCCGGGTTTTGCCCTTACTTTTCGGCCATGCTCAGTTTTGCCCTTAGTTTTTCCCCTTCGTCAGCTCGAATGCCCTTCTGTCACAGCTCCGCTTGGTCAGCGCCGTTTGACCGTGACGGCTCGACGTTGTGGACACCGGTTGCCCCTGGGCCTTCCTTACAGGTGGGTCCACACACATTAGACAGTGTAGTTGCCATTTCCCCTTCCTCTGTCTTATCCCAGCCCCAAACCCTAGATCGGCGACGACAAAGGCGACCCAAACACTAGCACTCGGCGGCGACGCGTGCTCCCACAGAAATCGTGGCCTCAATGTTGTGAAGTCCTCATCGCCGGATCTACATCACGCGGTGGTGATGGTGGAGACACGCTCTTCGCGCGGCGGTGGTGGCGGCGGCGACGATGCCATGAGGAGTGGCTGCACGACAGATTCAAGGCAGGAGATCCCGGTAGGGTAAGTTTCCAGATCCAGTACTTACTCATCTGTTTCCATGATTAGAAAGGTGCATTCCATGACTTCGGTTGTGTTCACAATCGTAGGATGGATCCATCGCGTGCGTTCTTTCTGGCAATTAGAATGGAGACCACTCTTTTAGCAAAGGGTGGTACTAAGGGACAGGATGCAAGCTTCAGTTTCCCTCTAGTGGTGGACTGCACAAGCTCTTTCAATGATTTTAGGTCTGCAGTCTATAGGAAATATCCTTGGGGTATGCATGATGCAGTTGAGTTCAGATTCTGGGATGTAGAGAAAGCTACTTGGAATCCTCTATAGTGTGATGATGAGTTAGGTGTAATGTTTGCTACATATGCTAATTCCAAAACTGCAAATGTTGAAACTACTGTAATTCAGAGATGTAGAGCAGAAGCAGCAACTACAGCAGCAAAGCCCCCTGCCTCTAAAGCAACATCTAAAACATATGTTGCAGGAAGTACTTCTAGGAGCAGGTCAGCACCCCCTAGTAGTACTTGCAATCCACCTGCAACTCCTACTGTAAATGTACCAAGGCAACCTGGTTGCAAAGACACTGAAATTCCTTTAGAGCCTATGATTGAGGAGGCTGAGCCTGATGATGTGCTAGGCTCATATGAGGAGGATGTTTCCAGATCTTGTGCAGAAGACAAATGAAGAGATAGATGAGGATTTTATTCCTGCTGAGTTTTTAGATATAGATTCAGAGGAGGAACAAGAGAACATTGACATGGGACATTTTGAGAATGATGATGAGGACAGGCCTGAGATGATGTATGACAGGGAAAATCCTAGTTTAGCTGAAGGAGTTGTTTTTCCTTCTACTGTTGACTGCAGGAATGCAGTTGCCACATTCTCAATTCAACATGAAGTAGAGTACAAAATAGAGAAGAGTGATCCATCAAGGTTCACTATTTACTATGCATTTTCAAGGTGTAGATGGAGACTACATGCCTCTTTAATGAGAAACAGTACTTTGTTTCAGGTAGTAACAATACTAACTAACTAATCTCATTGACAGTATCTTGCATATTTAGTTTGCATATTCAGTTTCATTGAGCCACACAGTTTGCCTTAATGTTTTGCTTTGTTTCAATTTACAGATTAAAGTAAATCCCTATGAGCACCACTGCCCAAGTGTGAGCAGAACTGAGTGGCTCAGAGCAGCCAAGAGGAGGTGGATAGCTGATAAATTGGGTCAGAGAAAACTCCAATATTGGTCCTGGTGAGTTGGTAACTAATTTGAAGAAAAAATATGGTATAGAATTGCCATACATGAGAGTGTTTTATGGTAAACAAATGGCAATTGACAACTTGTATGGTAAATATGAGGATAGTTTTCAGCTTTTGTACACATTCAAAGCTGAGGTTGAGAGGGCTTCTCCAGGTAGTGTAGTAGAAATTGACACACACACACAGTTCCTTTCCAACTAAGAGGAAAGAGGTATGAGAAGCAGTGTTTTAGGAGAGTTTTTGTCAGTTTCAAAGCTTGCTGGCAGGGATTTTTAGCTGGTTGTAGGCCCTACCTTGCTGTTGATGCTACTGCACTAAATGGTAGGTTCAGGGGTCAGTTGGTTGCTGCATGTGCAATTGATGCACATAACTGGATTTTTCCAGTTGCATATGGCGTTTTGGAGACTGAGTCTAAAGAGTGCCGGGGTTGGTTTTTCCAAAATTTGAAGAAGGTGATAGGTCATCCTGAAGGACTAGTAATTCATACCGATGCATGCAAGGGTCTTGAGACAGCTGTAGATGACATTTACCCTGGGGTAGAGCACAAAGAGTGCATGAGACATCTGGCTCAGAATTTTTCTAAGAAATTCAGGGGAAGTTCTATGACCAGCATTTGTGGCCTTGTTCATTGACTTATAGCATTAAGAAGCACAACTATCACCTGAGACAGTTGTTCACAAAACCCAAGGTGCAGGCTTATCTGGAAGAGAACCACACAAAAATCTAGGCAAGGGCACAATTCAATGATATCTGCAAGGTTGACTATGTCAATAACAACCTTGCAAAATCATTAAATTCCAAAATTAAAAAGTTCAAGGGTCTCCACATTGTGGACTTGTTGGATAAGATTAGGCAGTACTTAATGCAAAAATTTGGCCTTAGGAATAGCATAGAACTACAAAAATTCAATGGGCATATCCTAATTCCCAGAGTTATGAAGATTTTGATGGCAAGATCCAAAGGCTTGGACATGACTTTAGTTAGGAGAAGTCCAACTGAAGCAGAGGTGACTGCTATAGACAAGGAGAAGAGGGAGTGGAGATACCCTGTGGATGTAGAGAAAAGAACATGCAGTTGCAGAAAGTGGCAAGTTACAGGCCAGCCATGCATACATGGTCTATTCTTCATAACATCATTGAGAGGGGAAGCTAAAGAAATAGACCAGTATGTTCACAAGTACTTCTCAGTTGAAATGTTTAAAAAAACATATGCTGAGAACCTGCCTGCACTTGAAGGAAAACAACAGTGGGATATTGTAGACCCTGGTTTCAAACTAAATCCACCTGTACAGAACAAAGCTACACCTGGCAGGCCAAGGAAGACAAGAATTAAGCCATCAAGTGAAGGAAAAGGACTTGGTCCTAGGAAGAGAAAATGCAAGAGGTGTGGTGGCTTGGGTCACTTACTGAAAAACTGCAAAAAAGCCATTGATCCAGCATTTGGTGAAGAAGATGCACACTGGGGAGCTGACAATGCTGAAGAAGACCCTCCTAACCAAAATGCAGACCTACATGATGAACAACAAGAAGAAGAGGATCCATACAGTGAAGATGAAGCTCCAGTGCAGCCTGCAGGTGCAGATGATGCTCCAGTGCAGCCTGCAGGTGAAGATGAAGCTCCAGTGCAGCCTGCAGGTGCAGATGATGCTCAAGTAGAGCCCCATAGTGAAACAAATGAGGCAGCAACACAAGCTTCCACAGTTGCAGATGAAGTTCAAAAGTAATATTATTCCTCTTTGATTTATTTATGTGCTTTTACCTGCAAATATCTCTTGTACTGTTACTAACCAACTATTTCTTCCCTATTTGTTAGGACACCAAGGAAGAACTACAAGAAGGCAGCAGAGAGAGGAGCATCTCCAATGGCTATCAGCAAGAAGAGGAAGCTTAACACTTGTACAAGTCCAGAAGAAGAACCTTTCTCAGTTACTGGCAGCAATGTAGATGCAAGAGTTGCTGCATGTGAAGGGCAAGTTCTCCCTCCGGTTGTTCGCCAAATCCCTGTGAAACTGACTAGGAGCAGGGCTAGGGAGATGACAATCCCAGCTAGCAACACAAGGAGCAAGAAGGCAAAATCTGGAAAATGAGTACTAATGTGCTGTGCAAGTTTGAAACTGATAGATTGTTGTAATGTGTTCTTTTGGTTGCAGCAAGATTGGTTGTGAACTATGTTCTTTTGGTTGTTGAAGAATATCAAATGCTGCTTGTGAACTATGTCTAGTTGCAGCAAGATTGGTTGTGAACTATGTTCTTTGGGTTGTTGAAGAATATCAAATGCTACTTATGTTCCAGCAAGATTCATGTTTGATCTTTCTTTTCACAATACATGCATTTGGCAAATTGTTGCGTCCATAAAGCTTCATAACATAACATAACAACTGCTAGGTTCATACAACTTGATATGTTCATTACAGCTTCATAACATAGCAAGTGCATTTGAGCTACATAGATCATAAACTAATGTGCATTCTGTGCACAGACAACCATTGAGATTGCTAGAAAACAAATGAAAATGCTAGCAAACAACATTGTCCCTATGCACATCATTTCTTTCATTTTCTTCAACTCCTTGTTCAATGCACGATTCTTCTTCACAAGATCAATTGATCTCTTCTCCAGGTGGTGACTTTTGATCCAGCTATGTTCGACCACTTCGTGCAGTTCTTCAAAGGCAAGACCAACACGTTCTGGAGGTGGCGGGTCAACCCAAACTGCCCATTCACATTCATCTGGCAACTGAATCAATAATACTGATTAAAATTATCCTTGAAAGTTAAATAAGAAAATGGAAACAAAAATGCAATGCAAATGAAATCATACATCCAGAGGGCAACCCAAAAAACGACGTCCAGTGCTCGCGCCTCCCCAGGCGACACGACGAGCCGGGATTAGCCGGTGCCCCGGACAACGATGCTTCGAGCGAGGCTTCAAGCCACAGTATGTCGAGTCTGCCAAGTAGAACTCGGAGCTGTGTTGAACAATGCCTACCCCATCCACCTAAATCAGGCCAAGATCCGGAAATTAACCCCCAAATCTAGCAAACCCTAGAAAAAAGCAGGGGACCAGATGAGCTATCAAACCTATTCGGCTGCCGGCGATGAGTTCTCCGACGAGATGGCCGATGTCGCCATGGTCCTTCCCACCTCTCCCCACACCGTGATCTCACACCTCTCTTCCCAGCCGCTTCTTTGTTTTCTCGTGCAGCGGGAGCTAGAAGACGACTGAATGGGTGGGGGGGGTATCAAACCCAGGGGCAAATGTGTCCAAAATATCGAGCCGTCACGGTCAAACGGCGCTGACCAAGCGGAGCTATGACAGAAGGGCATTCGACCTAACGGAGGGGAAAAACTAAGGGCAAAACTGAGCATGGCCGAAAAGTAAGGGCAAAACCCGGGGGTGGGAACCAACTAGGGGCAAGAATGGTATTGGCCCTTTTTTATACTTCTGTAGTTTATTATTTCTAGACTAATACGATAGAATAATTAGATTATCAATTAGTCTACATATTTATAAATTAGACCTTAGCCGTAGTTATTTTTTTCGTAAAACAGCTTGGCCCTGATTTTTCAAATAGCCATAAATTTTCACTCGTTTATCCAAATTAGATGAAAACAGCGCCTATAGCTTCGTCTTGTTTTTACCTATCCAGTGAACCTGTCACATCAACCTTTTGAAATTTTCAAATTTTGAATTTTATTCAGATTCATATTCAAATTTCTTTTGAACATAACTTAAGTTTCGTAACTCCGATTTAGTTGATTCTTTTTGCAAATCGAAGCTCTTGACCTAAACTTTCTGATAAGGCCAAATTCACGTAATTTTGGTACTGTTAGAATTTTTTTTTATGTTGCAAGAGTTATTTGCTTGGTTTTGATATTTTCTGAACTGTCTTCTTCGTTCTTCCCGATCTTTTGAGTGATTATTTATGTGTGGTTACTATTGCTTGCTCACGATAGATTGAATGAAGTGTGACGAGTAGAACTATCAAGAGTTATGAGTGTGAATCATCTTCATCAACAGTACAAGGCAAGTTCACACTTTGATCATACTTTTCATTACCCAGTTTTTATGCATTAGTTTCACCCTCAAACATTGCATGGTTAGGCATTGATAACATGTGGGTATTGGAAAGTAGTTGATGAGATAGGAACCTATTGTCCTGTATTCAAATCTTGGGAGTTACTTCTAAGTTGCTTATATTGCTATGCTATGTGATACGTCTCTGTCGTATCTACTTTTCCAAACACTTTTGCCCTTGTTTTGGACTCTAACGTGTATGATTTTAATGGAACTAACCCGGACTGACGCTGTTTTCAGCAGAATTGCCATGGTGTTGTTTTATGTGCAGAAAACAAATATTCTTGGAATGACCTGAAACTCCACGGAACATCTTAGCAAAAACAATAAAAAATCCTCGCCAAAGATGAAGACCACGGGGCCCACACCCTTCTCATGAGGGCGGGGGCGCGCCCCCCTACCTCGTGGGCCCCCTGTTGCGTCTCCGACTCCAACTCCAACTCCACCTCCATATATTGAGTTACGATGAGAAAAAAATCAGAGAGAAGAAATCATCGCGTTTTACGATACGGAGCCACCGCCAAGCCCTAAAACCTCTCGGGAGGGCTGATCTGGAGTCCGTTCGGGGCTCCGGAGAGGGGGATTTGTCACCGTCGTCATCATCAACCATCCTCCATCACCAATTTCATGATGCTCACCGCCGTGCGTGAGTAATTCCATTGTAGGCTTGCTGGACGGTGATGAGTTGGATGAGATTTATCATGTAATCGAGTTAGTTTTGTTAGGGTTTGATCCCTAGTATCCATTATGGTCTGAGATTGATGTTGCTATGACTTTGCTATACTTAATGATTGTCACTAGGGCCCGAGTGCCATGATTTCAGATCTGAACCTATTATATTTTCATGAATATATGTGAGTTCTTGATCGTATCTTGCAAGTCTATAGTCACCTACTATGTGTTATGATCCGGCAACCCCGAAGTGACAATAATCGGGACCACTCCCGGTGATGACCATAGTTTGAGGAGTTCATGTATTCACTATGTGCTAATTCTTTGTTCCGGTTCTCTATTAAAAGGAGGCCTTAATATCCCTAAGTTTCCAATAGGACCCCGCTGCCACGGGAGGGTAGGACAAAAGATGTCATGCAAGTTCTTTTCCATAAGCACGTATGACTATATACGGAATACATGCCTACATTGCATTGACGAATTGGAGCTAGTTCTGTGTCACCCTATGTTATGACTGTTACATGATGAACCGCATCTGGCATAATTATCCATCATTGATCCGGTGCCTACGAGTTTTCCATATACTGGTTTACGCTTATTTACTTTCCCGCTGCTACTGTTACAATCACTAAAATACCAAAAACATTACTTTTGATGTCTTTACTTTTGTTGCCGCTACCACCACTATCATATTACTTTGCTACTAAACACTTTGCTGTAGATACTAAGTTTCCAGGTGTGGTTGAATTGACAACTCAACTGCTAATACTTGAGAATATTCTTTGGCTCCCCTTGTGTCGAATCAATAAATTTGGGTTGAATACTTTACCCTCGAAAGATGTTGCGATCCCCTATACTTGTGGGTTATCAAGACTAATTTCTGGCACCGTTGCCGGGGAGCATAGCTATATTCATTGAGTCACTTGGGATTTATATCTGCTGGACACTATGAAGAACTTGAGAGATCCAAAAACCAAGATCTATCCCTCAACTACGAGGGGAGGTAAGGAACTGCCATCTAGCTCTGCACTTGATTCACCTTCTGTTATGAGTAAGTTAGCGACACCTACACCTGCTTCTGCTATTCTTTCTGATATGTCGCATGTTATTGATGATGCCACTTCTGCTATGCATGATACTTATGATGAAACTGCTTCTATGCCTGATACTACTGTGCCCCTTAGTGAATTTCTTGATGAACAAATTGCTAGGGCTAGAGAAAAAGAAATTATTAAATCTGAATACGATGATGATAGTGATGATGAAAATATGCCTGTTATTCCTGAGGGTTATCTTTTTGATATGGAATCTTCTGCCGCTATTTTAGCTTGCAAAGATAGATATGAGCTTAAGAGGTTATTAATTAAATGGAACAAAGAATCACTTAGAGATAAAATGAAACCCGACCCTGCTTTTGCTACTTCACCTATATGTGTTCCTGATAAGGATTATGAATTCTCTGTTGATCCTGATATAATTACTTTGGTTGAATCTGATCTGTTTTATGGCTATGAATCTGAAACTGTTGTGGCACATCTTACTAAGTTAAATGATATAGCTGCCCTGTTTACTAATGATGAGAGATCGCGTTACTTTTATATACTCAAAATATTTCTGTTCTCATTAAAGGGTGATGCTAAGATATGGTTTAATTCTCTTGATCCTGGTTGTGTGCGTAGTCCCCAGGATATGATTTATTACTTCTCTGCTAAATATTTCCCTGCTCATAAGAAACAAGCTGCTTTGAGGGAAATATACAACTTTGTGCAAATTAAAGAAGAGAGTCTCCCACAAGCTTGGGGGAGGCTTCTCAAGCTACTTAATGCTTTGCGTGATTATCCTCTTAAGAAACCCGAAATACTTGATATATTTTATAATGGACTAACCGATACTTCCAGAGATTACCTGGATAGTTGTGCTGGTTCTCTTTTCAGGGAAGAACACCAGATGGAGCTGAAATTTTATTGAATAACATGTTGACAAATGAAAATAATTGGGCACCTCCTGAGCCAGCTCCTGAGCCAACTCCTGCTCCAATTACCGAGCCTATTCTTAAACCAACTCCGAAGAAGAGAGGTGTTCTATTCCTCAGTCCCGAAGATATGCAAGAGGCAAAGAAATCTATGAAAGAGAAAGGTATTAAAGCTGAAGATGTTAAGAATTTACCTCCTATTGAAGAAATACATGGTCTTAATATACCGCCTGTTGAAGAAACATATAATCTCAATTCTTTATTTACTGAAGAACCTCCTGATCCCGATATCCCGACACAGGTAGTAAAGGTAAATTCTCTCTATAGATATGATAAAACTGAAGTCCCTCCTACTAAAATTACTAGTCAGTGCTTGGATGAGTTTGATAACTTTATGTTTAAGCAAGACGACTTCAATGCTTATTTTGGTAGACAATTAAAAGAAAATGCTTATATGATTAGTCGCTTGGGTGATTATATGGCTGACATTAAAGGTGAACTTAAACTTGTTAGCAAACATGCTTCTATGGTTACCACTCAAGTAGAACAAGTACTCAAAGCTCAAAAAGAAGTGCTTGGTGAAATGAATAGTAAGAAAAATGATTATGCTGTTAGAGTGGCTACTAGAACAGGTAGAATGACTCAGGAACCTTTGTATACTGAAGGCCACCCTAAGAGAATCAAGCAAGATTCTCAAAGAAATAATACTGATGTTCCTAGTTCTTGTAAAAAGAGGAAGAAGAAAAATGATAGAACTGTGCAAACTTCTAGTGAACCTATTGCTGAACCACCTGATAATCCAAATGATATATCTATGTCTGATGCTGAAACACAATCTGGTAATGAACATGAACCTAGTAAAAATATTAATGATAATGTTCATGATGATGCTCAACCTAGTAATGATAATGATGTAGAAATTGAACCTGCTGTTGATCTTGATAACCCACAATCAAAGAATCAACGTTATGATAAAAGAGACTTTGTTGCTAGGAAACATGGTAAAGAAAGGGAACCTTGGGTTCAGAAACCCATGCCTTTTCCTCCAAAACTATCCAAGAAAAAGGATGATGAGGATTTTGAGCGCTTTGCTGAAATGATTAGGCCTATCTTTTTGCGTATGAGATTAACTGATGTGCTCAAAACAAATCCTTATGCTAAATATATGAAGGATATCATTACTAATAAAAGAAAGATACCGGAAGCTGAAATTTCCACCATGCTTGCTAATTATACTTTTAAGGGTGGAATACCAAAGAAACTTGGAGACCCCGGAGTACCTACTATACCTTGCTCCATTAAAAGAAATTATATTAAAACTGCTTTATGTGATCTTGGAGCCGGTGTTAGCGTTATGCCTCTCTCTTTATATCGTAGACTTGACTTGAATAAGCTGACACCTACTAAAATATCTTTGCAAATGGCTGATAAATCAGCTGCTATACCTATCGGTATTTGTGAGGATGTGCCTGTTGTGGTTGCAAACATTACTATTCTAACGGACTTTGTTATACTTGATATTCTTGAGGATGATAGTATGTCTATTATTCTTGGAAGACCTTTTCTTAATACCGCGGGGGCTGTTATTGATTGCAACAAAGGCAATGTCACTTTTCATGTTAATGGTAATGAGCATACGGTACACTTTCCGAGGAAACAACCTCAAGTTCATAGTATCAACTCTATTGGAAAAATTCCATCGATTATATTTGGAGGTTTTGAATTTCCTCTTCCTACTGTCAAGAAGAAATATGATATACTTATTATAGGGGATGTGCATATCCCCGTTGAGGTAACTTGGTGTTATTCGAAATTTCTCCGGTTTCATGATTATCGGAATGAGTTTGTTAACAAGACATGATCAACCTTGTTAGTGGATTGTTTTTGATGAGCATGAGATGGATGAAACTAGAAAAACATACTTCTGTACCCTCTCTTTATACTTTCTGTTATTTATATTAAATAAAGTAAAAATAGTATTTTCTGTCTGTTTCCTGACTTATCCGTGCAATATGAAAATATCCCGAAAATAAAAGTCCTCGGAATGCTATGCCAATTTAATATGATTTTTCGGGAATATTTGAGGATTTACTGTGCAAAAATTACCACGGGAGGAGCTGCCACCTGGTCACGAGGGTGGTGGGCGCCCCCCCCTATAGGGCGCGCCCCCTACCTCGTGGGCCCGTGGTGGCCCTCCTCCACTTATCCCAGCACCCATCTTCTTCCTCTATCTCACACAAACCCGAAAAACCAACTCAAGAGTTCCAGCCACTTTTGCTGTGATTTTCGATCTCCTTCCTCAAAGCACCTCTCGCAAAACTGCTTGGGGAGATTGTTCCTTGGTATGTGACTCCTCCATTGGTCCAATTAGTTTTTGTTCTAGTGCTTTATTCTTTGCAAATTTGTGCTGCATAGGTGACCATGTTCTTGAGCTTGCATGTCAAATTTATATGGTTCCAAGTAGTTCTAATGCTTGATATAGACTCTAGGCACTTGTATGAGTAGTTGCTATCAGTTTTATTGAAGTTGGTTCACTTTTGTTTGAAGTTACTAAAAATTTCAGAATTTTCAAGAGAAAAACAATATGTTTAGGAAGATGTTCCAAGGTGGTTCCTCTAAGAAGCAAGGACTCAGGATTGCTATGCGCGATGCTGACGAGGATCCACCAAGAGACGCTCCGGTATGGCCTTGTGAATGGCCGTCGGAAAATTTTATGGACCGTACAGGAATTAAAGAAGGATTCAAATCATATTTGCGCAATGCCGGTCTTGAGGATTTTGAGGCTAACAAATGCCCCCAGTATCATGATCTCACAAGTTCATTTGTGAGGAGGTTTGAGTATTCAACTTCGCATAATTCTCCTTCAGTCATGTTTGATCTTTATGACAAATCTTATACCATGGACTTAGAGGATTTCACTTCTGCTTGCGAACTTCCATCATGGGGTAGTGTTAGGGATCCCCCTAAATCTGAATTTAGAAACTTTCTTGCCAGTATAACTGTGGGGGAATCTAGAGATATAACGCAGGCTACCATAGGGAGCATTCACTTTCCTACTATACATTATTTTGCTCTTTTCATCGGTAGATGCATAAATGCTAAGGATGAAGCATGTCACATGTGTGTCCCTGATCTTAGCATTCTTAGGAGTGCTGTGTTAGGAGACCAATCTTATCATATGGGAGCCATTGTAGCTCGTAGGTTGCCTCATAATAGACATAATGGAGATTTCTTTGGAGGAATATATGCAACATGCTTAGCTCATTTTCTTGAGATAGACATTCGTGAGGGTGATATGGAGTTGCCCCCTGCATATTTAGATTATGACTCTATGGCTTCACATCAGTTTGTCGAGAGGCCTGAATCACCTCTCTTATATCATTTAAATTTTGATAAACGACGTGTTTTCTGTATTACTCTCCCTGCTCCTGCCTTCTTTGATTCACAGACAAAAGGAAGATATGTTATTACCAGAGAGGAGGCAGAAGAGTACGAGAGGAGAGCGGGGGCAGCTCGACTCCATGCTGCAGCTCAGCAGGCGATAACCACTGCACATCAGTATGATCCCAACTATTACTCCTCATCACAGTACGACCCCAACAACTATTATTATGGATATCCGCCAGGCCAGCCGTGGCCATAGACCAACTTAGGCCAAAAGCCTAATCTTGGGGGAGTACGTATTTCTCACCGACATTGCATTCATGTTCACACACACTCATTGCTAGATGTCGGTGCTCATACTTTTTCACTGTAATATCCATGCTAGTTTATTTTCTTTTTCCTGCTTTCTTCTTGTGTGCTTGTTAAACCTTAAGAAAAAAATTAGTAGTAGTTTATTTTTCTGTTGTAGTAGTAATAATTAAAAAGAAAACCCAAAAATATTTCCTGTTCTTCTTTTGCTTGTTGGGAGCTTTCCCGTGTAAATAGTTTTATTTCCTTTCTTTCTTTGGGGGTCAGTAGGAGAAGACCACAATTAAATTGTTGAAGTGGCTCTTATATGCATTATTGTTGATTTAACCAAGAGCCCATATTGCCTTGTCTTCTCCTGTTTATTGAATGCATGTAGATTCCAGCTTAGTCCAATGCATGTACACTCTTATTATTATTCACACCGTTCGGTCGTGCAAGTGAAAGGCAATTATGATGATATATGATGGACTGACTGAGATGAGAAAAGCTAGTATGAACTCGACCTCTTTTGTTTTTGTAAATATGATGAGTCCCTCGTTCTTCATTCAACTTATTATGAATAAACATGTTTGCAATGACAATTAGAGATCATAGTTTCTTGTGCCATGCTTGATTAGCTATGAGTTATAATGGTTTACCTTGTGTGTCAACATGCTATTGAGATGATTATGATGTGGTATGATGGGGTGGTATCCTCCTTTGAATAATTTAAGTGACTTGACTTGGCACATGTTCACGCATGTAGTTGAAACAATCAACATAGCCTTCACGATATTTATGTTCATGGTGGATTATATCCTACTCATGCTTGCATCCAATGTTTATTAATTTTAATGCATGTACATGGCTGTTGTCGCTCTCTAGTTGGTCGCTTCCCAATCTTTTGCTAGCCTTCACTTGTACTAAGCGGAAATACTGCTTGTGCATCCAAATCCTTAAACCCCAAAGTTATTCCAGATGAGTCCACTATACCTTCCTATATGCGGTATCTACCTGCCGTTCCAAGTAAATTTGTATGTGCCAAACTCTAAACCTTCAAATAAACATTCTGTTTTTATGCTCTAATAGCTCATGTATCAACCAAGGCTGTCCTTATCTTCCGTGTTAGGCGGGTTATTCTCAAGAGGAGTGGACTCCGCTCCTCACTCATGAGAAAATGGCTGGTCACCGGGATGCCCAATCCCATGCTTTATGAAAACTAAATCAAAATTAATTGCAAACAAAACTCCCCCTGGGACCTGATGTATGTTGGAGGCACTCGTTGTTTCGATCAAGCCATGGATTGATGCTTGTTGGTGGAGGGGGAGTATAAACTTTACCATTCTGTTTGGGAACCGCCTATAATGTGTTTAGCGTGGAAGATATTGCCATCTCTTAGTTGTTATGTTGACAATGAAAGTATACCGCTCAAAATACAATTTATCTCTATTTCAAAACCGAGCTCTGGCACCTCTACAAATCCCTGCTTCCCTCTACGAAGGGCCTATCCATTTACTTTTATGTTGATTCATCACCCTCTTATTAAAAAGCACTAGCTGGAGAGCACAACTGTCATTTGCATTCATCACTGTTAATTTATATTGGGTGTGACTACGATTGGATCTCTTTTACCATGAATTACAATGTCTAGTCAGTCCTTGATCTTTAAAGGTGCTCTGCATTTATGTTTTGCGGTCTGAGAAAGGGCTAGCGAGATACCATCTTGTTATATCATATTATGATTGTTTTGAGAAAGTGTTATCATCCGAGATTTATTATTATGACTTGCTAGTTGATTATGCTATTGATATGAGTAATTGTGAGACCTGAGAATTATTTCAAATGTGGTTAGTTATGATTTATGCTGAAAACTTGAATGCTGGCTTGACATAATTGCAACAACAAGAGCAAACAGAGTTTGTAAAAGTTTTTCTTTCTTTCTTTCTGTTTGTCAACTGAATTGCTTGAGGACAAGCAAGGGTTTAAGCTTGGGGGGGTTGATACGTCTCCATTGTATCTACTTTTCCAAACACTTTTGCCCTTGTTTTGGACTCTAACTTGTATGATTTGAATGGAACTAACCCGGACTGACGCTGTTTTCAGCAAAATTGCCATGGTGTTGTTTCATGTGCAGAAAACAAATATTCTTGGAATGACCTGAAACTCCACGGAACATCTTATAAAAAACAATAAAAAATCCTCGCCAAAGATGAAGACCAGGGGGCCCACACCCTTCTCACGAGGGTGGGGAGCGCGCCCCCCTAGGGCGCGCCCCCTACCTCCTGGGCCTCTTGTTGCGTCTCCGACTCCAACTCCACCTCCATATATTGAGTTTCGATGAAAAAAATCAGAGAGAAGAAATCATCGCGTTTTACGATACGGAACCGCCGCCAAGCCCTAAAACCTCTCGGGAGGGCTGATCTGGAGTCCGTTCGAGGCTCCAGAGAGGGGGATTCGTCGCCGTCGTCATCATCAACCATCCTCCATCACCAATTTCATGATGCTCACTGCCGTGCGTGAGTAATCCCATCGTAGGCTTGCTGGATGGTGATGGGTTGGATGAGATTTATCATGTAATTGAGTTAATTTTGTTAGGGTTTGATCCCTAGTATCCATTATGTTCTGAGATTGATGTTGCTATGACTTTGCTATGCTTAATGCTTGTCACTAGGGCCCGAGTGCCATGATTTCGGATTTGAACCTATTATGTTTTCATGAATATATGTGAGTTCTTGACCCTATCTTGCAAGTCTATAGTCACCTACTATGTGTTATGATCCGGCAACCCCGAAGTGACAATAATCGGGACCACTCCCGGTGATGACCATAGTTTGAGGAGTTCATGTATTCACTATGTGCTAATGCTTTGTTCCGGTTCTCTATTAAAAGGAGGCCTTAATATCCCTAAATTTCCAATAGGACCCCGCTGCCACGGGAGGGTAGGAGAAAAGATGGCATGCAAGTTCTTTTCCATAAGCACGTATGACTATATACGGAATACATGCCTACATTACATTGACGAATTGGAGCTAGTTCTGTGTCACCCTATGTTATGACTGTTACATGATGAACCGCATCCGGCATAATTATCCATCACTGATCCGGTGCCTACGAGTTTTCCATATACTGGTTTATGCTTATTTACTTTCCCGCTGCTACATTTACAATCACTACAAAATACCAAAAACATTACTTTTGCTTTCTTTACTTTTGTTGCCGCTACCACCACTATCATATTACTTTGCTACTAAATACTTTGCTGCAGATACTAAGTTTCGAGGTGTGGTTGAATTGACAACTCAGCTGCTAATATTTGAGAATATTCTTTGGTTCCCCTTGTGTCGAATCAATAAATTTGGGTTGAATACTCTACCCTCGAGAGCTGTTGCGATCCCCTATACTTGTGGGTTATCACTATGCTAGTAGACGTGGATTGGGTTTGAGTGTCTCCATGACAGATGTGAGAGTTATCATTAATGGTTAACTTAAGGTGGCTACTTTAATACACATCTGCGTGGATTGGTTGGGGCACCCTGGAGCACCCAGTGGTTTGCCCGGGCACCTGGAGAACCCAGTGCTTGCCCAAGGGGATCCCGAAGGACCCGTGAGATCACCCTATGGAATGCCACCCAGGGTCAAAGGGATCATAAGATTATTCATGCTAGAAACTTCCATGTGCAGCCACAAGTTATTATGGGCTCTATCATAGTTGAGTAAGTTGCGTGAAGCTCTTGAAGAGGTAGACTAGCAGATGTGGTGGGTTGTAGGTGGTATAGTCTGTCTGGAGTAGAGAGTTAATGCTTTTGAAAGACTGTGTCTCGGTCATCCATTTCTCAAACACCATGTATTGCGATAAATCCAATGGAGGAG
This sequence comes from Triticum monococcum, assembly GCA_034509565.1. Lineage (NCBI taxonomy): Eukaryota > Viridiplantae > Streptophyta > Magnoliopsida > Poales > Poaceae > Triticum > Triticum monococcum. Next base: position 581,724,061 of record CM067847.1, read on the forward strand.
ATCGAGTCTTGTGGGGAAAAGTGTGCAAACCTCTGCAGAGTGTACAAACTAATCATGGTTAGCCGTGTCCCCGGTTATGGACATCTTAAGTATCTGGTTCTTGGATTATCGTATTGATCTCATCACTTTACTTAATTAATTTGGGTTTGAGTGGAGGAACCTTCTCAATGTTTTCAACAAACTTAGTAGTTAAATAAAATATATTCTTTTGCAGTAGGGAAAAATTGGCTTTTCGCAAAAACATTATAACCATAGAGCTTTTCCACCAGCCAGATATGCATGTAGTGATAGCCTTTATTCATCATTATCCTATGGTGTGAATTTTCCAGTACATTCAATGTACTGACCCTTTGTGGCTGCAACGTCTCATGTTGCAGGATTCTTACGATGAGTAAGTGATACGTTAGGGTTACGATTTCTACACTCAACTTTGCCGTTGGTGTTGGTGGGAATCCACAACCTTGTAACTTCCGCTATTTGGATTGAGGTAATAGTATTTACGTTATTTTATAAATGTGATTTACCTCTATTATAAATCCTCGAGTACTGTGTGTGTCAGCATACCGATCCAGGGATGACTCTTAAGCTCAGAGACTTGACCATCTGAGGTCGGGTCGCTACAAGATGGTATCAGAGCACATGTTGACTATAGGACGTGACCTTAGAAATTGGCAAGCCCATAGGAAAGATTTTCTCTACAACTTGATTTTCAAAAGATCTTTTACCTCTCTTCTCTTCTGAGCTTATTCAAATATTCCCTTTTAGTGATACTATACCCCTTTCCCTTTTTGACCACATGAAGATTCGGCTGATGAGACCACTTCAAGAAGTACAAGATATCGGACAACTAAGACCACTTCAGAATGAAGAGGATTTTACCGTGTATTATAATAATGAAACTACAACGGCTGAAGACTCCGAAGACTAGGAGAATTTGAAGGCCCTGTAGAATTTTCCAGATTTGTATGACCTAGGAAGGCACCCCTTATGGAAGTTGGCAGACTAAGGAAGCTGTTAATACCCGAGATCAAGGTGTATCGGAGAAAGACCGGAACATGGAGCATGAGAACTCAAAGTTTTGTCAAGAAAACCCTAAGGCAGGAGATATCAACTATGGAAGATAGCTCATGGCAATGACAAGCGCAGAAACACGGTTATCCGTGATGTCATCGCCACTGATACTATGGTCACCGAGCTGAGCTAAGCATGCATTTCTTCGGAAGGATTGGATGGTAGAAGGCTGATGGAGCATCTATCAGCAAAATATGAAGTTTTAACCTTAGCCGGTGTATCATCAGGATCTGGAGTAGTACATCAATAATTATAAGATGGATCTTTATGAAGCCATATTTGACAAAGAAGCATTTTCATGAAGAACTCAGGACCCCAGAAGCTGAAAGTAGCCAAGCGAGAGGAGCAAAACCTCAAGAATACCAGAGATTTGTCAGGAACTGAAGGACAGTAGGAGCATGGCTCATGCCAAGGGTGTTGAAACCAAGAAGTTTGGAATGTAACCTGCGAGGACAATTGACCCCTGGAAAAGATAAGGATATTCCACTGAGTGGATTTCGGACAAAATAAGTACGAGTTTTATCTCGATATGTGGGATACCCCAAGAATATGAGGGGATGAAGTATTATTGGATATGGAGGATGTAATGTTGGTAATAAGGAGCAGTTGTAACTCCATGATGAGCCTGAGTAATCACGTCTTAGTTTGGTGCCAATAGAAGGAAGAGAGACAATACAATTGGATGGAGTTTAAGTATGCTAGGAAGCTGGAAGTTGGATGTTGGATTAAAGATCAGTTGCCCCGGGGATGAGTTCAAGGTTTACAAGTGATGAGATGGGCCATCACCCACAGGCCCCAGGACCTGCCAAGAAGCAAGCACACTCTTGCTGAAGGAAAAACCCTGGAAGAAGTTACGACTTTTACCGACAGACGATCTTATAGGAGTAACGCAAAACCTGAGAGTTGTGAAGGAACGATAGATATTTGTTTGGCTTGCAGAATCAATGGACTTATCCGAACCTAGTGATGAAGTCACGTACCTACGGTAGGGACACGGACCCGTCCTAAAAGAACCCTACCATAGGACGTCCCTAGAAGAAGTCACCATTCAATCGACTTGAAGATATTTCACTCGACGGGTCGAAGACACTCGACCAAGAAGCTGTTACTCGACCAAGAAGCCAACCGCTTGACTGCCCGAAGACCTCAAGTCAGTCTGCAGGCCAACGGTCGGCTATTATGTAGACTTTATGGTTATTAAGACACTTTATTAGGGACGTTATCAGTAACGCCCACCTTAAATGTACCTTAAACCCTGCATTACTGAGGGCAGGAGAGGGCTGGCGAACTCTATATAAGCCACCCCCCTCCTCAGTATCAAGGGTTCGCACCCTTGCCATTTTACACATGCATAATCCAGTCGACCGCCCCCGGGCACCGAGACGTAGGGCTGTTACTTCCTCCGAGAAGGGCCTGAACTCGTAAACCTTGCGTGCTTACAACTTCCCAATAGCTAAGGTCTAGCCTCTTCATACACACCCCCCTACCTCACTGTCAGACTTAGAACCACGACAGTTGGCGCCCACCGTGGGGCATTAGTCTTAGCGCCTAATTGGAGAAGTTGCTATTTTTCTGATCCACTTGATCATGTTTTCCTGCGGAGCTTTGGCAGAGGGCCACGAGATCCGTCTCGGCGGACTCACTTTCATCGCCGACGACTCCGCCTGGCTCCAGGAGGCGCCGCTTGACGTCGACGCGCTCCCCGTCCGCGGTGCGACGCACTTCCGCGCGTGCGTCCGTGGCGTCCTCCTACGGCAGCCGTCGACCCCATATCGGTCGACTCCCGTGTCATCTCCCCGTCCTGTCTCCCGCCAGCGCAAGCGCTCGGGTCGGTCGAGGCTCCAGTGGTGGATGAAGCACGCCGCGGCCCGCCAGTCGGCGACCCTGCAAGTCGCGGCAATCGAGCCCGACGAATCCCTCTGCGGCCTGTTCGATCTGTCGACTGGCTCCACGGAGACCGCATCCGAGTGCGATAGCAGCGAGCCTTTGGCGGAGGTTCTGGCGGTCGAGGGGACACGCAGTCCTCCTGGATTCCATCGCGCTGATGATGGTGCCGATAGAGACGATCCGTCGCACCCTCACGACGAATACCTCCCCGAACCTCTTACGTCGTTACAACGGGAGGAGCTTCGTCACCGGAACATGGACGCGCTCTACACCCCTATTGTTGGAGAAACCCCCGAGGCCCGGGCCTTGGAGGACGCGCGCTTGGCTAATCTAGCCGAGCGCACTCGACTGGAGAATCTACAGCAAGCTCTCGACGAGCGGGCGCGTCAGCGGGCTCCCGAGTCCAGTCGACGCCAGCAGGCTCCCGAGTCCAGTCGACGCCAGCAAGCTCCCGAATCCAGTCGACGTCAGCTCTTCCCACCGCCGCAGGTGTACCGAACTCCGGTTCAGAACCTGGCTGCCGCGGCCCGCATAGCAGAGTCAATCCAGCCCTCTCAGTCAGAGGCTGGCAGAGGATTGCTGCAGATCAGAGCATTGCTCCGAGCGGCGGGAAATCAGAATTCCGCCGTCTCTCAGTCGCGGGACAGGATCCACAGTCGATCTGTTGCAACAGAAACCGTCCAGTCGGCTCACAGCCCGAGATCGCCCCCGAGGCGTGAGGGACGTGGAGACCGGCACGATCAGCATGGGAGAAACGAACAATATGATCACCGACCCGACCATGATAATAGACGTCGGGTGCCGTCCCCTCCCCCGAGGAGTGGGTCATATGCACCTCGACATCGAGACGACAGGCGCCCCCATGACGTTGGGCAGAGGATTCCAGTCGACCCCAGAGACCCAGGCTTTGACGCGAGATCCATCCTCGTTCAAGGTCTGGTGGACAGGAACAGGGCTCATCGAGAGGGCCACAACAGAGATACGCCCACCGGCAGCAGGACACACGCCTCAGGGCCTGAATGTTTCAGTCGAGCCATCAGGGCCGCGGTGATCCCTCCCAACTTCAGGCTGGCGACTGGAGTCAGCAAGTTCACCGGTGAGTCCAAGCCTGACACGTGGCTCGAGGATTACCAAGTGGCTGTGCAGATTGGCGGCGACAATGATCAGGTGGCCATGAAGTATTTACCCCTCATGTTGGAAGGCTCAGCTAGGGCGTGGCTGAATCAATTGGCGCCCAGCAGCATTTACACTTGGGAGGATCTCTCCCGAGTGTTTATCACAACCTTCGAAGGGACATGCAAGCGCCCTGCAGGCCTTATGGAGCTGCGGTCTTGCGTGCAGAAGCCAAATGAAACTCTGAGAGAATACATCCAGAGGTGGATCACACTGCACCACTCGGTCGAGAACGTGCCAGACGATCAAGCAGTTTGCGCTTTCAAGGAAGGCGTCAAGTACAGGGAGTTGAATCTGAAGTTTGGCCGAACTGGAGAGATGTCCCTTAATCAGATGATGGAAATTGCCACCAAGTACGCTAATGGAGAAGACGAGGACCGACTCCGAAGTGGCAAACTCAAATCAGTCGCCCAAGAAACCGGAGGAAACTCCAGTCGGAAGCAGAAGCGGAAGGCCGAGCCAGCCGCCCCTGGGGAGGCCCTGGCTGTGGCCCAGGGAAATTTCAAGGGAAAGCCCAAGGGCACATGGAAGCCCAAGAAGGTTAAAGATCAGGATGGGAATGATGTTCTGGACCTACCATGTCACATCCATACCAAGAAAGATGAAGAAGGAAATTTTATTTTCCCGAAGCATACCACTCGACAGTGTCGGCTTCTGATTCAGCAGTTCCAGGGCAAGCAGCCCAAGGATAAGGAAAAAGAGCCGGACAGAGTTGAGGACAAGGAGGATAGTGACGATGGATACCCCCAAGTCAATTCCACCTTGATGATTTTTGCTGATGTCGAAAGCAAAAGTCGACTGAAAGTCATTAACCGTGAGGTCAACATGGTTGCCCCGGCGACTCCCAGTTACCTGAAGTGGTCTCAGACTGCCATCACATTCGACCAGTCCGATCACCCGACGCACATTGCCACCCCTGGGAGGCAAGCTTTGGTGGTCGACCCAGTTGTCAAAGGCACTCGACTGACCAAAGTCCTGATGGACGGCGGCAGTGGCCTGAACATACTCTACGCTGAAACCTTGAAGGGAATGGGCATTCCGATGTCCAGACTCAGCACCAATAACATGAGCTTCCATGGAGTCATTCCTGGGAAGAAAGCCGAGTCACTCGGCCAGATTGCCCTTGATGTGGTTTTCGGTGATTCGAAGAATTACCGCAAGGAAAAGTTAACGTTTGAAGTTGTGGACTTCCAGAGTGCTTATCACGCCATCTTGGGCAGGCCAGCTTACGCACGCTTCATGGCTCGACCATGTTACGTGTATCTTAAATTAAAGATGCCTGGCCCCAAAGGTGTGATCACTGTTACGGGCAACCGGAAGAAAGCAGAAGAATGTTTCCAGAAGGGATCAAAGATCGCCGACGCTCAGATGGCAGTGGTCAAGCTGAAAGAGTACCAAAAGGCTGCCGACCCGAGTGAATTGCTGCGAGCTAAGAAGCCTGCCTCCGAGTCAGCTTTTCAGTCGGCTGGCGAAACAAAGATAGTCCACATTCACCCGACCGATCCCGACGCTGCTCCGACTCACATCTCGACGACGCTCGACTCCAAATAGGAAGAAGCGCTCATCCAGCTCCTCCGTGAGAACTGGGACATCTTTGCATGGAAACCCTCTGACATGCCTGGAGTTCCCAGGGGGCTGGCTGAGCACCACCTGCGAGTCGACTCAAAGTTCAAGCCCGTGAAGGAACATCTTCGACGGTCCGCCGTCCAGAAAAAACAAGCCATTGGCGAGGAAGTGGCTCGGCTCTTAGCAGCTGAGTTCATCCGAGAGATCTACCACTCCGAGTGGCTCGCCAATGTCGTCATGGTCCCCAAGAAGGACAAGTCACTCCGTATGTGCATTGATTTCAAGCATATCAATCGGGCCTGCCCGAAAGATCATTTTCCTCTCCCTCGCATCGACCAGATTGTCGACTCAACTGCGGGATGCGAGAGATTGTCTTTTCTAGATGCCTACTCCGGGTACCATCAGATCCGTCTGTATGGGCCCGACGAAATCAAAACAGCTTTCATCACTCCATTCGGATGCTTCTGTTACGTCACCATGCCATTCGGCCTCAAGAACGCCGGAGCCACATTCATGAGAATGATCCAGAAGTGTTTACTCACTCAAATCAGTCGGAATGTGGAGGCGTACATGGACGATATCGTAGTCAAGTCCCAGAAAGGTTCCGACCTGCGGGCTGACCTTGCTGAAACCTTCGCCAACCTCAGGAGGTACGATATCAAGCTCAATCCGTCAAAGTGCACTTTCGGAGTTCCAGGTGGCAAGCTACTCGGTTTTCTCGTTTCCGAACGGGGAATCGACGCCAATCCTGAAAAAATTGGCACCATACTCTGGATGAAGCGTCATGTACGTGTGCATGATGTCCAAAAGCTTACAGGCTGCTTGGCTGCCTTAAGTTGATTCATTTCTCGACTGAGTGAAAAAGCGTTGCCTCTTTACCGACTGATGAAGAAGTCTGACAAGTTCGAGTGGACTCCAGAAGCTGATGCAGCGTTTGCAGAGCTCAAAGCTCTGCTCTCCACCCAGCCAGTGCTAGCTGCCCCAATCAGCAAAGAGCCTCTGCTGCTTTACATTGCAGCCACGGGACAAGTTGTCAGTGCAGTACTTACGGTCGAGCGGGAAGAGGAAGGGAAGGCCTTCAAAGTTCAACGCCCTGTATATTATGTGTCTGAAGTTTTGACCCCTTCAAAACAAAGATACCCCCACTACCAGAAGCTTGTATATGGGATTTATATGACCATGAAGAAAGTTGCACATTATTTTTCTGACCACTCCACTATAGTCGTCAGCGACGCCCCGTTATCGGAGATCCTGCATACCAGAGATGCAACTTGTCGAGTGGCCAAGTGGGCGATTGAACTCCTTCCTTTAGATATCAAGTTTGAAGCAAAGAAAGCCATCAAGTCCCAAGCAATCGCGGATTTCATCGCCGAGTGGATTGAACAGCAACTTCCGACCCAAGTTCACTCGGAACACTGGACTATGTTCTTCAATGGATCCAAGATGCTGAATGGTTCGGGCGCAGGGGTAGTTTTGGTCTCCCCCCGAGGAGATAAGCTCAGATAAGTTCTCCAGATTCACTTCGATTCCTCCAATAATGAAGCAGAGTATGAAGCACTTTTGTATGGGTTGCACATGGCCATTTCACTCGGCGTCCGTCGCCTCATGGTCTATGGCGACTCAGATCTGGTGGTTAATCAAGTGATGAAGGAGTGGGACGTTAGGAGTCCGGCAATGACTGGATACTGCAATGTAGTGCGCAAGCTAGAGAAGAAGTTCGAGGGGTTGGAACTCCACCACATCCCCTGACTGAAAAACCAGGCAGCTGACGACTTGGCAAAGATAGGCTCCAAGAGAGAAGCCATTCCAAGCAACGTGTTCTTGGAACACATTCACTCACCGTCAGTCTAAGAAGATCCTTTCACAGAAGAAGCCCCGCAGCCGAAAAGTGCCACAGATCCGACTGAAGTTGAAGTGCCTGCAGTAGTCGACCTAATCATGGAAGTCTTGGCAATCACCCCTGACTGGACAATACCGTACATTGCATATATCCTAAGGAAAGAACTTCCGGAGGACGAGGAGGAGGCTCGACAGATCGTCCACCGATCTAAGGCCTTCACAGTCATAAGGGGACAGCTGTACAGAGAGAGTGCGACCGGAGTCGGCCAGAAATGCATAACGCTAGAAGAGGGTCAAATAATCCTTAACGATATCCACTCGGGAACCTGCGGTCACCATGCGTCCTCTCAGACTATTGTGGCTAAAGCATACCGAGCTGGATTTTACTGGCCAAGGGCAAATGAGATGGCGAAAGAGTTAGTCGACAAGTGCGAGGGGTGCCAGTTCTACTCCAACATGTCACACAAGCCCGCGTCAGCCCTGAAAACCATTCCGCTCGTCTGGCCCTTTGCCGTCTGGGGATTGGACATGGTTGGCCCCCTAAGAACGGGCAGGAGTGGATTCACTCATGTACTTGTGGCAGTCGACAAATTTACCAAATGGATCAAAGCTAAGCCCATAAAGAGCCTCGATGCTGGCACCGCTATCAGTTTCATCAGAGGGTTAACATTCAGATATGGAGTCCCGCACAGCATCATCACTGATAACGGGTCAAACTTTGATTCAGACAAGTTCAGAGCATTTTGCGCTTCTCAAGGCACACGAGTCGACTACGCCTCAGTCGCTCATCCCCAGTCGAATGGACATGCTGAGAGAGCAAATGGTCTGATTCTCAAAGGGCTAAAACCTTAGCTGATGCGCGATCTCAAGCACGTGGCAGGCGCTTGGGTCGACGAGCTTCCGTCAGTTCTGTGGGGATTAAGGACCACCCCTAACCGGTCGACTGGAAGGACCCCATTCTTTCTGGTTTATGGACCCGAAGCTGTCCTGCCAAGCGATCTTCTTCATAACGCACCCCGAGTCGAACTTTACACCGAAGATGAAGCGGAGCAGGCCCGGCAAGACGCAGTCGACCTCTTGGAGGAAGAGAGGGAGATGGCGATGATCAGATTGACCATTTATCAGCAGGACTTACGTCGATTCCACGCCCAGAATGTGAAGAGTCGAGCCTTTCAAGAAGGAGATCTGGTCCTCCGACTGGATCAACAGAAACCTCACAAGCTCGCTCCCACTTGGGAAGGCCCCTTCATCGTCACCAGAGTCCTCCGCAACAGAGCATATCACCTTTACAATGTTGATCGACAGATCGACGAACCTCGAGCTTGGAACGCGGAGCTTCTCCGCCCCTTTTACACTTGAGTCCGCCCTCAAACCAGATGTAACAAGAAAAATCCTGAAGTTCATTTTTATCAGAAATAAGAGTGTTCCAATAATTGCTGTCACTTTTGTTTGTATCCGAAATCCCCCAGTGGGTGACTTAGCTGCGAATCCGATTCGCCTAAGTTTGAAAAATCCTACCGAGTGGAGAGCAAACCTCCCACTCGGGGGCTTAGCTGCGAATCCGGTTCGCCTAAGTTTGAAAAATCCTACCGAGTGAAGAGCAAACCTCCCACTCGGGGGCTTAGCTGCAGTTCAGCACTCGCCTAAGTTCTCCATGAAGAGACTTAGCTGCAGTCAGACACTCGCCTAAGTTTGAAAAATCCTACCGAGTGGAGAGCAAACCTCCCACTCGGGGGCTTAGCTGCGGTTCAGCACTCGCCTAAGTTCTCCACGAAGAGACTTAGCTGCAGTCAGACACTCGCCTAAGTTTGAAAAATCCTACCGAGTGAAGAGCAAACCTCCCACTCGGGGGCTTAGCTGCAGTTCAGCACTCGCCTAAGTTCTCCACGAAGAGACTTAGCTGCAGTCAGACACTCGCCTAAGTTTGAAAAATCCTACCGAGTGAAGAGCAAACCTCCCACTCGAGGGCTTAGCTGCAGTTCAGCACTCGCCTAAGTTCTCCACAAAGAGACATAGCTGCAGTCAGACACTCGCCTAAGTTTGAAAAATCCTACCGAGTGGAGAGCAAACCTCCCACTCGGGGGCTTAGCTGCAGTTCAGCACTCGCCTAAGTTCTCCACAAAGGGACTTAGCTGCAGTCAAACACTCGCCTAAGTTTGAAAAATCCTACCGAGTGAAGAGCAAACCTCCCACTCGGGGGCTTAGCTGCAGTTCGGCACTCGCCTAAGTTCTCCACGAAGAGACTTAGCTGCGGTCAGACACTCGCCTAAGTTTGAAAAATCCTACCGAATGGAGAGCAAACCTCCCACTCGGGGGCTTAGCTGCAGTTCAGCACTCGCCTAAGTTCTCCATGAAGAGACTTAGCTGCAGTCAGACACTCGCCTAAGTTTGAAAAATCCTACCGAGTGGAGAGCAAACCTCCCACTCGGGGGCTTAGCTGCGGTTCAGCACTCGCCTAAGTTCTCCACGAAGAGACTTAGCTGCAGTCAGACACTCGCCTAAGTTTGAAAAATCCTACCGAGTGAAGAGCAAACCTCCCACTCGGGGGCTTAGCTGCAGTTCAGCACTCGCCTAAGTTCTCCACAAAGGGACTTAGCTGCAGTCAGACACTCGCCTAAGTTTGAAAAATCCTACCGAGTGAAGAGCAAACCTCCCACTCGGGGGCTTAGCTGGAGTTCAGCACTCGCCTAAGTTCTCCACGAAGAGACTTAGCTGCAGTCAGACACTCGCCTAAGTTTGAAAAATCCTACCGAGTGAAGAGCAAATCTCCCACTCGAGGGCTTAGCTGCAGTTCAGCACTCGCCTAAGTTCTCCACAAAGAGACATAGCTGCAGTCAGACACTCGCCTAAGTTTGAAAAATCCTACCGAGTGGAGAGCAAACCTCCCACTCGGGGGCTTAGCTGCAGTTCAGCACTCGCCTAAGTTCTCCACAAAGGGACTTAGCTGCAGTCAGACACTCGCCTAAGTTTGAAAAATCCTACCGAGTGAAGAGCAAACCTCCCACTCGGGGGCTTAGCTGCAGTTCGGCACTCGCCTAAGTTCTCCACGAAGAGACTTAGCTGCGGTCAGACACTCGCCTAAGTTTGAAAAATCCTACCGAATGGAGAGCAAACCTCCCACTCGGGGGCTTAGGTACAGTTTAGTGCTCGCTTAAGTATGAAACCCACCTTCTCCTAGAGAGCTCCGCCACAAATACAATGTGAGCTTCGTCCAACTCTACAGTAACAGGGCGTGGGTCGACTGCCACCTTTTCCTGGAGAGCTCCGCCACAAATACAATGTGAGCTTCGTCCCACTCTACAGTAACAGGGCGTGGGTCGACTGCCACCTTTTCCTGGAGAGCTCCGCCACAAATACAATGTACGCTCCACCCCACTCTACAGCAATAGGGTGTGGGTCGGTCGTCACCTTTTCCTTCAAATGGAGATCAAGTTCCATTCGACGAATCATCCATGAAGACATTCAGCAAGAAATTAAGTTCGGATAAAGCTTAAAAGGCCCTGGGCCCCGAATCAAAGTACTCGAGCCCTCAGCTCGGCAGAGTTTAAGCGATTACAAGTCCACTCGGCATTCCGAGGCAAATTTAAGGAAAGGCATAAAAGTTTGCTCATTCCTCAAGAGGAGGACTGGCAGGAGCGACGAACTCATCCAGGTCAATTCCGTCTGCAATACGAGTGGCAGCAGCAACGAAGGTCTCCATGAAGTCTTGGAAGCTGTGCCTCTTGGTATTGGCGACTTGGAGGGCGGCCAACTTTTCTTCTCGCGCCTCCTTACAGTGGACGCGGACTAAAGATAGAGCCACATCAGCGCCGCACCGGGCAGAAGACTTCTTCCACTCCTGCACTCGATCGGGGATTTTGTCAAGTCGAGCCATAAGAGACTCGAGATCGTTCTGGAGCGTGGACTCTGGCCAAAGTGTCGAGTCGATTCGCGACATGGCAACCTTCAGTCGAGCCAAGTAATCCACGGCGCCGTCGATTCGAGATTCCAGTCAGAGCAGGTTCATGGCAGTATCATCTTTCACCGGAGAATTGATTGGGTCCAGACCCGTTTCGATCCGCCCAGTCTCCTCTTCGAAGTTCTGACAGAATTCTGCATACAAGACCTAAAGATAAGCCAACGATCGCAAAATTGAGTCGACACAAAAGGAAAAAACAGTCGGAATTGAATGTGCACCTTCAAGTTTGATGTACAGCAACTTGGCGAGGCTCCTCAAGTAGCTCTCCAGGTCGTCCCTCCTACGAGCGATGCCTTCCATCTGCTCGCCCAAGAGGAGGTTCTTCTTCTTCCAATTTGCAGTCAGCCTGTTGGCTTCAGTCAGAGCGGTCTGCAACCTGGTGTTCTCTTTTTCTAACTGGTCGACCGAAGCCAGCTTCTGTGCGGCCAGAGCTGTCTTGTCATCAGCCTCCTTACGGGCAACAGCCAGGTCCTGGTCCTTCTTCGCCAAAGCTTTTTCCAATTCTCCTACAAAGAAATGGTGATCGAATCGGAAACAGCAGAGGAATGCTCAAGCCTAAAAACAAAATCAGTCGACAAAGTCGCTTTACCTGCGGCGCCCTCCCTGACCTTCTGCAGCTCCGTCCTGGCCAGCTCTAGATCAAGGTCCAGTTGAATCTTCTGTTTCTCCAATTCAGCATAGCGAGCGGCAAGTTCGCAGGATTTCTGCAAAAAGAAAAATCAGTCGACAAACGTTCGAGATAAGTTGCTTCCGAGTAACTAAGGAACAATGGTGATGTTTCTAAGACCACACCCGAATCAAAAACATTCGACAGTAGTCTCGGGGACTACACCCAGTGGGTGCACTAAGCGTGCCCCCACTGGTTCGACCAAAAAAAATCGACTGCTCGCAGTCGACAGGACACGGTCCCACTCGACCTGGCCAGACCAAACCGAGTGAAGAAATACAGATTCAGAAACACAATATAAAGACTACAGTCGACTGCCAGCAGTCCACCGTAGTCTCGGGGACTACACCCAGTGGGTGCACTCAGCGTGCCCCCACTAGTCCAAGAAAGAGAAAACACACCCACTGGGTGTACAGATACAGATACAAAGATCTTCAAAAAGAAAAAGAAAGAGGGAGAAAGACTCTTCAAACAAACAAGTATCAAGTCGACTGACCTGGACGTTGCTCTGAAGCGCCGAACTTGCGTCGTAAGCTGCCTGGCTGGCCTCTCGAGCCTTCTTCACCTGTTCCATCATGACCCCTGCCTGGTGTATGGCCTCCTTCGCAGCGGCCACTTCATCCTCAGGGACAGAGTACGCGACAAAGAGCGAAGTCGGATTGGCAGTCGATGCTGAGGGCTGCGCACTCGACAGGGGGTTGGCAAAGGTCACAGAAGCCCGAGGGGCATCACCGCTATCCCGAGCCACGACCTCAGGCGCCGGAGCAGGCTGGGGAGTCCTGTCAGTCGACGGCCTCTTGGTCCTCCCTATCCTCAGCGGCTCGTTGTCGTCGTCATCCGGGAGGTCGATAACATGAGGAGGGGCTGCGAGAAGAACTTTCAATCGACCAGAATTGCAAGAAACGTCCAAGTCAACTCAAAAACAGAACATCAATAATCGTACCAGGGTTGGAGGTAGCAGCGTCCCCCATCTCTTGGTCGTCGTCTTTGGCAGAGATCTCAGAGGTAGCAGCACTGCAAATTTCGAAGAATCAACCAGTTAAGCGTAACGAGTTGACCAAGGATCCGTCCTCCAATCGACGAGGGAAGACAAACTTTGTTACCCGGAAATAACAGGGACAGTTATCTTCATCTTGGGCAAAGTCTTGGGCGGCTTGGATAGTGTCGTGCGTGGTTGCTTGGGGACCTTCCCAGTCAGTGTGGGAGAAGAAGTTCGAGGGCGTTTTGACGACGGCCCGACGGAGCCGCTCGCCTGACCACGTCCCTGTGCCGGGTCATGTGCGAGCTTGGATCGCCTTTCCGGGCGGGGAGGTTCGGTCTCCTCCTCCTCCTCTTCGCTGGAGAAGAGGTCGTCGCCTCCCTCTCCTTCACCGTCCGACTCCCACTCACCCTGGTCATCCCCGCTCTCGCCTCCGCTCCCTTCTCCTTCCTCAGTCGACCCCTGCGCCCCGTTGGGCGTCGAGTACATCTCAATGGTCGCCTGAAAGACAACAGACAAAGGTAAAGTCAATCGACCTGCTCGAAAGGAGACCAATACAGAAAACGAAGATTTCAGTCAGAAGACATAAAAACACACCTGGTCGACCTCATACGAGCTGTCGAGTGGAATGACCCTCCTAGCTCCCCGGGGGTTGTCCTTGTTCCCCGTGATACTGGACAACCACCCCTCCAACATCTCATCGGTAACCTCCTCCGGGTGGATCCGAGTGGTGTCCTCGAGGCCAGAATACAGCCACATCGGATGGTCCCGAGCCTGGAGCGGTTGGATTCGTCTCTTGAGGAAGACTTCCAGCAGATCCATCCCCGTCACGCCCTCGCGGACAAGCTCAACCACTCGACCGGCCAGTATCTTGACCTAGGCCTTCTCTTCAGGCGTCACCTTCAGAGAAGCGGGCTTTTCGGCTCGGTCGAGGGTGAAAGGTGGGAGCCCAGTCGACTGCCCTGGAGTCGCCTGATCCTGGCAGTAGAACCAAGTCGCCTGCCAGCCCCGAACTGACTCCGGGAAGGTAATGGATGGGAAACAGCTCTTCCCTCTCATCTGGATCGCCAAATCCCCGCACAGTTGGATCACTTGTGTCCTCTCGTCACTCGACTTGGCTTTCTTCACCGACTGAGAGCGACAGGTAAAGATGTGCTTGAAAAGCCCCCAGTGTGGGCGGCAACCCAGGAACGCCTCACACATTGAAATAAAGGCAGCGAGATAGACTATGGAATTGGGGGTAAAGTGGTGGAGCTGCGCTCCAAAGAAGTTCAAGAAGCTGCGGAAGAAAGAGTGGGGCGGCAGAGAAAACCCTCGGTCGATGTGAGTGGCAAGGAGCACGCACTCACCGTCGCGAGGTTGGGGTTCGATCTCTCTCCCCGGAAGACGCGCAGCCTTGTGAGGGATGGCTCCCCCTCGACCAAGTCGTCAATATCCTCCTGACGGAGCACCGAAGGCATCCAGTCGCCCTGGATCCAACCCTTGGGCAGAGCCGTCCGAGAGGAAGATCCGCCGTGCGCAGACTTCTTCCCCTTCCCCGCCGCCGCCTTCTTCGCCCGCTCCAGGGCGGTTGTCTTGCCCTTCACCATCGTCGCCGGCGAGATCTCGAGCTGGTCTTGCGGTGGCTTGGCGAGAGTAAAGGAAGCAGGGAAGGCTACGGAGGAAGAGCGAAAGAAGAGGAAGAGATGAGCACGCGCACTGATGGAGGGCTCCAAGCCAGCTACTTATAAGGGGCCGCTTCCGAGTGGCTGACAGGTAGGCCCGAGCTATCCAGTCAAATCCCGTGGCAGGCGCGCGCAGTACGTGGCGAAAAAGGCGGCGCAGAGATCGAGGAGCCTTCGCACTATCGCTCCCGATTACTGCAGCCGCCCCCGTTCTGCGCGCTTCCCAAAAAATCCGAATCCCGCGATCTCCGCTGGCTGCAGAACAACTTGGCAAAACGGAAATCCCACGCGCACCGGCGCACGATGCCTCACAGGTAAAGAATATAGCCTTGTGGTCGTGGGTTCGCACCCCTGTCATTTTACACACGCATAATCCAGTCGACCGCCTCCGGGCACCGAGACGTAGGGCTGTTACTTCCTCCGAGAAGGGCCTGAACTCGTAAACCTTGCGTGCCTACAACTTCCCAATAGCTAAGGTCTAGCCTCTTCATACACACCCCCCTACCTCACTGTCAGACTTAGAACCACGACACCTAGTTCGTCGACAAGAAAATTTTTGCAATGCTTGTGAGGATGACCGAGTGTTAGGATGCGAGATTCGCTAAACTGTATACAAAGTAATGATTTGGGTGCGGGATGGATTGAGGACCATACCGACTTACTCTTATTATTCGCCTTGCTATATGGGATGGTAAATCTGAGTGACTTACCTATAGTAGAGAGACGACGATATTAAGCCTTGTTTAAACCTTAGAATGGTATAATCATTTCCCTTGTACAAGGCAGCTGTTGCCAATCGTAGGACATACGGTGAGAATGAAGCCTAGACCCATTTCCTGTAGGAGAAGCCATAAATGGTTGACCACCATGAGATATCGATAATTGTTTAGTATTGGCGCCAGACCCGTCAACTAAGAAGACCCAGTCACAGAAGGACCTTACCAAGATGAAAGACAGAAGAATTGAGGAAAAGGTTATGCCACTACCGAAAGAGCCCAGATAAGGAATTATCCTGAAGATCTGAGAAGACCGACACTGTTAACAATATGGATGAAGTATATGAGTTTTGATGGAACCGTAACCATGCTTCTAAGGGTGGTAGCACCCCAGACCCCCTCCTACGACAATTGATGGATTTTGAAGGGACCCCCAAACCCTAACCTTTTTCTTGCTAGCCTCTCCGAATCTTGAGAACGAGATTCATTTTAAGTGTGGTAGGTTTGTTACATCCCAATATTCTAAATTTTGAAATGTTATAATTAATAGATAGATTGATTGTTTGTTTGATTGTTGTGTGATTGATTGAGTGAAATTCGAAACTTTTTGAAAGTTAAATGAGAGGGAATAAAAGGACTTTCCCAAACTTTCACCTTTTTGCATTTTGATCTCCATGAATTCAAATTCTTTTCAAATACAAAACCCTCGAGAGAAGATGATATGACTTCTTCCATTTAATTAAATGAAAAGGGTTTTTTGAAAAGATTTGAATTTTATTTGAAAATATTTCAAAATTCAGAAACTTTAAGCAACTCAATGATTTTCATGAGAGAAGATAAAACGACTTGTTCAAAATATATGAAATACGAGTTGGAAGTTTAAAAGGATCAAATTTAAAGTCCGTTTGAAATTATTTTTAATTTGGAGTTATTTGGGTTTTATTCAAATTATTTTTCTCCAAAAATAAAATAAAGGGAAAATAGGGTAAAATGATTCCCTACATCAAAAAATTGGAGAGAAATAATTTTGAAATCATTTTGATATTTCAAAAATGATTTTTATTTGGTTTTATTGTAGAAGTAGCACTGTTAGAATTATTTGAATTTTTGTGAATTTTATTTGGCACTAGAGAAATGTTCGTGTTGTAGAAAATCTTTTTATGAAAATTTTGATATATATATATATATGCCTATATAAAATTTTATTTTATTATCGTTATCCAGTTTTCTTTTTTTATTTCTATATAAAAAATAAAAAAATCTACGCGTGCGCCTGGAACTAACTGCTGCCCAAATGCGTAGCATAGGAGCAGGCCGGCCCTTTTTTTATTTTTTTATGTTCATTAATGTTTAGTTTTTTTGAACAAATTTTAGAAAAAAAATAGACTTCGGAAAAAAAATGGAGCCGGCGGCCGAGGCTTTTAGGCCCGTGCGAGGTGTTAGCCTTTTTTCTGTTTCGTATATTTTCGTATACATTTAGTCCCACATTGCCTAGCTTTGACCCTTAAACCTCTTTTCCACCTATAAATATAGACTGATAGAGCCTCCAAAAATCATCCGATTCGGATTAAATCAATATTTTGGTTTGACTAGATTCATTTAAGAAAAATATATTTCTCCTCTTCGGCGTGACTTCTGAAAATTATCTCTTCTCTCCAAAGTCGTAATGTCTCTGCCTTATAAAGGTATCTTTCTTTGTTTTTTATACTTCCATAGTTTATTATTTCTAGACTAATACGATAGAATAATTAGATTATCAATTAGTCTACGTATTTATACATTAGACCTTAGCCGTAGCTATTTTTTCCCGTAAAACAACTTGGCCCTGATTTTTTAAATAGCCATAACGTTTTACTCGTTTATCCAAATTAGATGAAACCAGCGCCTATAGCTTCATCTTGTTTTCACCTATCCAGTGAACCTGTCACATCAACCTTTTGAAATTTTCAAATTTTGAATTTTGTTCAGATTCATATTCAAACTTCTTTTGAACATAACTTGAGTTTCGTAACTCTGATTTAGTTGATTCTTTTTACAAATCGAAGCTCTTGACCTAAACTTTCTGAAAAGGCCAAATTCACATAATTTTGGTACTGTTAGACATTGTTTTATGTTGCAAGAGTTATTTGCTTGGTTTTGATGTTTTCTGAACTGTCTTCTTCGTTCTTCCTGATCTTTTGAGTGATTGCTTATGTGTGGTTACTATTGCTTGCTCACGATAGATTGAATGGAGTGTGACGAGTAGAACTATGAAGAGTTATGAGTGCGAATCATCTTCATCAACCGTACAAGGCAAGTTCACACTTTGATCATACTTTTCATTACCCAGTTTTTATGCATTAGTTTCACCCTCAAACATTGCATGGTTAGGCATTGATAACATGTGGGTATTGGGAAGTAATTGATGAGGTAGGAACCTATTATCCTGAATGCAAACCTTGGGAGTTACTTCTACGTTGCTTATATTGCTATGATATGCTAGTAGATGTGGATTGGGCTTGAGTGTATCCATGACAGACATGAGAGTTATCATTAATGGTTAACTTAAGGTGGCTACTTTAATACACATCTGGGGGGATTGGTTGGGGCACCCTAAAACACCCAGTGGTTTGCCCAGGCACCTGGAGAACCCAGTGCTTGCCCTACGGGATCCCGGAGGACCCGTGTGATCACCCTATGGAATGCCACCCAGACTCAAAGGGATCATAAGATTATTCATGCTAGAAACTTCTGTGTGTAGCCACAAGCTATTATGGGCTCTAGCATAGTTGTGTAAGTTGCGTGAAGCTCTTGAAGAGGTAGAATAGCAGATGTAGTGGGTTGTAGGTGGTATAGTCTATCCGGAGTAGAGAGTTAATGCTTCTGAAAGACTGTGTCTCGGTCTTCCATTTCTCAAACACCATGTAGTGCGAGAAATCCAACGGAGGAGATCGAGTCTTGTGGGGAAAAGTGCGCAAACCTCTGCAGAGTGTACAAACTAATCATGGTTAGCCGTGTCCCCGGTTATGGACATCTTGAGTATCTGGTTCTTGGATTATCATATTGATCTCATCACTTTACTTAATTAATTTGTCGGGTTGATGATCATTAATTTGGGTTTGAGTTGGAGGAACCTTCTGAATGTTTTCAACAAACTTAGTAGTGAAATAAAATATATTCTTTTGCAGTAGGGACAAATTGGCTTTTCGCAAAAACATTATAACCATAGAGCTTTTCCACCAGCCAAATATGCATGTAGTGATAGCCTTTATTCATCATTATCCTATGGTGTGAATTTGCCAGTACATTCAATGTACTGACCCTTTGTGGCTGCAACGTCTGATGTTGCAGGATTCTTACGACGAGTAAGTGATACGTTAGCGTTACGATTTCTACACTCAACTTTGCCATTGGTGTTGGTGGGAATCCACAACCTTGTTACTTCCGCTATTTGGATTGAGGTAATAGTATTTATGTTATTTTATACATGTGATTTACATCTATTATAAATCCTCGAGTAATGTGTGTGTCAGCATACCGATCCAGGGATGACACTTAAGCACAGAGACTTGACCGTCTGAGGTCGAGTCGCTATAGAAACTTATATGATGAAAGATAGAACCGGGGGCCATAGGTTTCACTAGTGGCTTCTCTCA
Organism: Triticum monococcum; assembly: GCA_034509565.1. Classification (NCBI taxonomy): domain Eukaryota; kingdom Viridiplantae; phylum Streptophyta; class Magnoliopsida; order Poales; family Poaceae; genus Triticum; species Triticum monococcum. The sequence goes on from CM067847.1 coordinate 581,743,216, forward strand.
AGATAGCATAAGTATTACGGTGGGTGAACAAATTACTGTCGAGCAATTGATAGGAAAGTGAATAACTATGAGAATATCTAGGCATGCTCATGTATATAGGCATCACGTCCGCGACAAGTAGACTGAAAAGATTCTGCATCTACTACTATTACTCCACACATCGACCGCTATCCAGCATGCATCTAGAGTATTAAGTTCATAAGAACAGAGTAACGCATTAGGCAAGATGACATGATGTAGAGGGATAAACTCAAGCAATATGATATAAACCCCATCTTTTATCCTCGATGGAAAAAATACAATACATGCCTTGCTGCCCGTGCTGTCATTGGGAAAGGACACCTCAAGATTGAACCCAAAGCTAAGCACTTCTCCCATTGCAAGATAGATCAATCTAGTAGGCCAAACCAAACTGACAATTCGAAGAGACTTGCAAAGATAGTTAAATCATACATAAGAGATTTCGGAGAAGAATCAAATATTGTTCATAGAAAGACTTGATCATAAACCCACAATTCATCAGATCTCGACAAACACATCGCAAAAAGAGTTACATCGAATAGATCTCCAAGAAGATCGAGGAGAACTTTGTATTGAGATTCAAAGAGAGAGAAGAAGCCATTTAGCTAATAACTATGGACCCGAAGGTCTGAGGTAAACTACTCAGACATCATCGGAGGGCCAGGGAGTTGATGTATAGGCCCTCCGTGATTGATTCCCCCTCCGGTGGAGCTCCGGAAAAGGACCCAAGATGGGATTTCTTGGGTACAAAAGGTTGAGGTGGTGGAAATAGGGTTTCGTGGTGCTCCTAGATGTTTTCGGGTATATGAACATATATAAGAGGAAGAAGTAGGTCGGTGGAGCCAAGAGGGGCCCACGAGGGGGAGGGCGCACCCCTGCCTCGTGGCCGCCTCGTTGGTTGCTTGACGTCTACTCCAAGTCCTCTGGATCACGTTTGTTCCAAAAATAACTCTACCGAAGGTTTCATTCCGTTTGGATTCAGTTTGATATTCCTTTTCTGCGAAACACTTGAGTAAGCAAAAAAAAACAACAATTTGCACTGGGCCTTGGGTTAGTAGGTTAGTTCCAACAATAATATAAAAATGTAAAATAAAGCCCATTAACATCCAAAACATATAATATAATAGCATGGAACAATAAAAAATTATAGATACGATGGAGACGTATCAAGCATTCCCAAGCTTAATTCCTGCTTGTCCTCGAGTAGGTAAATGATAAAAACAGAATTTTTGATGTGGAATGCTACCTAGCATAATTCTTAATGTAATTCTCTTTATTGTGGCATGAATATTCAGATCCAAAAGATCCAAGACAAATGTTTAATATTGACATAAAAATAATAATACTTCAAGCATACTAACTAAGCAATTATGTCTTCTCAAAATAACATGGCAAAAGAAAGTTCATCCCTACAAAATCATATTGTTTAGTCATGCTCCATTTTCTTCACACAAGAATGCTCTCATCATGCACAACCCCGATGACAAGGCAAGCAATTGTTTCACACTTTAGTAATCTCAAACCTTTTCAACTTTCACGCAATACATGAGTGTGAGCCATGGATATAGTACTATGGGTGGAATAGAATATGATGATGGGGGTTATGTGGAGAAGACAAAAAAGGAGAAAGTCTCACATTGACGCGGCTAATCAATGGGCTAGGGAGATGCCCATCAATTGATGTCAGTGCAAGGAGTAGGGATTGCCATGCAACGGATGCACTAGATCTATAAATGTATGAAAGCTCAACAAAAGAAACTAAGTGGGTGTGCATCCAACTTGCTTGCTCACGAAGACCTAGGGCATTTGAGGAAGCCCATTGTTGGAATATACAAGCCAAGTTCTATAATGAAAAATTCCCACTAGTATATGAAAGTGACAAAACAAGAGACTCTCTATCATAAAGATCATGATGCTACTTTGAAGCACAAGTGTGGAAAAAAAGATAGTAGCATTGCCCCTTTTTTTCTTCTTTTTTTCTCTTTTTTGGGCATTCTTTTTTTGGCCTTTCTCTTTTTTGGGACAATGCTCTATTAATGATGATCATCACACTTCTATTTATTTACAACTCAATGATTACAACTCGATACTAGAACAAAGTATGACTCTATATGAATGCCTCTGGCGGTGTACCGGGATGGGCAATTAATCAAGAGTAACATGTATGAAAAATTATGAACGGTGGCTTTGCCACAAATACGATGTCAACTACATGATCATGCAAGGCAATATGACAATGATGATGCGTGTCATGGTGAACAGAACGCTGGAAAGTTGCATGGCAATATATCTCGGAATGGCTATGGAAATGGCATAATAGGTAGGTATGGGGGCTGTTTTGAGGAAGATATAAGGAGGTTTATGTGTGACAGTGCGTATCATATCATGTGGTTTGCATGCACCGGTGAAGTTTGCACCAACTCTCAAGGTGAGAAAGGGCAGTGCACGGTACCAAAGAGGCTAGCAATGATGGAAAGGTGAGAGTGCGTATAATCCATGGACTCAACATTAGTCATAAATAACTCACATACTTATTACAAACATCTACAAGTCATCAAAAACCAAGCATTACGTGCATGCTCCTAGGGGGATAGATTGGTAGGAAAAGACCATCGCTCGTCCCCGACCACCACTCATAAGGAAGACAATCAAATAACACCTCATGTTTCAAATTTGTTACACAACGGTTACCATACGTGCATGCTACCACTACAACAAGAACACCCATATAACAACGCATGTCTAGCAACGGTAATGAGATGATGTGTTGTTTTGGTCAACCTCCCACTTCCCTCACTTATCCCTCGCTTGGTGCTAACCTCCGGCGCCCCGTTGCCTTAGAAAACTCTAACCTCCCCGTTTCCTAAAAATAATCCCCGTACCTATTTCCACCTTATTCTATACCACGTTATCTCTCTATCCCTCGATTCCTCTCACCCAAACACCACACCGTCACTCCTGACGGGTTCTGGCTAGCTCCGGCGCCCTCCCAACCACGCCATCAGTCATCACCCGGCTGCGTTGGTCTCCTCGGATCCTCCGCCGATGCGGGATCCTCCGCGCCCCTGAACATGCTCCTATAGCAACCCTAGTCAGCATGGCACTGCTCCCGCGCCTCCTCTGGTTCATAGGCCCGCTACCTCGGTGTCTCCGCATAAGTTGCCTCTGTGTCTCCACATACACTGCTGCCGGATCGCCTTCGACTGTCCTGCTCTACCTCGGCTACCGCCTCCCACACCGACGGTTCATGAAGAATCTGTATGTGTTATGCATCCAAGCAGTAGACAGGTGATCTTCATAACCTCCTTAGTTCTTCAATATGACTAATGGAGAAGATTTTGTATTTTAATTTGGAGGATACAGTGGTCGTTACAACAATGATTGTCCTGATCTATATTTTTATATGTAGGTGAGTATTTTTTTCATCTAGCTTGGTTTATACTCTGAAGAAATGGTTCAGACTTCAAACCAAGTGTGCAGTCTCCACAAATAGATTTACTCGAGACAAAAGGCATGACCCTTTTATCTACAGAAGTAAATTCTAGCAGGGGGTTAGATATTAGGGTCCAGTCTTTGCTTTCTATCAAGTGAATGTCCATTACGCCACAGTAACCACCAAAGATCCATCGGCCAAACAACTCTAAATGACCCAACTTCTTGGCATCGATAGATCACGCACTGAACTACCTCATGTATCATTGTGTTTTCCCAGTATGTTAGGTTTGTACGGGTTGCATTTGACACCATTGGCACTCAATGGTTTCGATACATGAATTTATAAGGCCAGGCCACATCCTGTCAGGTGGCGGGCTTTCATAAACCTCTCTTAAATACTGGTTTTGCCTGAAGAGGGATTCCTTTTTTCCCCTATTTTCACTATTAATTGCAGGTGGAATTGTATAGGCAAAGAGTACGAGAAATCTGAACCATTATATCTAGAAGCAATTGAAATCCTGGATCAATCATTTGAACCTATTGATATATTGTACTGTAAGTTTGAGATTAGATTTCTTTTCCATATTATTGTTTAGTATTTTCTGATTCAGTTCATTTTGACATATGGCTATTTTTTAGGGTTAAATTGGACCAGATAGTGGGATCTGGGATGCATAGGATATATGTTTCCAATACATGGTGTGTGATGCATCTATGCCTGCTCGGTGTGTACTGTTGCTGATGAGTGGAAGAATGGCGCACACTTGTGTCAGCAGAGAACTAAATATTATATCCTCATCATTCCAGCGTACACTTGTCAATTCTTATGATATTTCATATAAATTCCCAATGTTAACTCATTCTGCACAAAACATGTTTTACATACCTCTTGTAGCGTTGGAACAACTTCGTGTAATCTTGGACAATACTATCATATTCAGAACAGGTTTGATCAAGCTCGGACATGTTATGAGGTACCTGTCGTTACCTCTAAATATTTTCAGTTTCTAATTTTCTTTTGTAGTTGTTTTATGCTATATACGGTTCGAAAAGTGTTTAAGTGAATAATAAAGTTAGATATTTCGTCTAAAGAAATGTGTTCAACTGAACTGTCATATAATAGCTCAGTTGGACTCTCCCCTATTGTTCTGAGAGAAATTTGTACCAGCTAGCAGGCAATAGTTTGTATGAACTGAATATATCATAACAATATCACTTTCGGTTGCTTACGCTTAATATGTAGTTCATTTATTTTGCTGGGAGCAATGATGGGGCCATTGTTCATTTATCTTTGCAAACCTGAATTATTCACAATCTTATTCTAACTTTGATATTTTGTGAACATTACCTAGAGCAAGGAAAATCAAACATAGGAATCAAATGTTTCCTTAAAGAAACATAGCATCATTATATGTCATACAATTCTTAAAGAAACATAGCATCCAAACATTGCATTCTCATGTGGAAACTCATCTATGTTGTATGAAGGCATTAACACATTGGCCATTTTTCTTATCTTGCTGTCATGATCACTAATTTAAGCATCTCTACTTGTTTCAGTTTTATTGTGACCATGTGGAGCATAAATGCTACATACTGCTTGTGGATAAAATCTTGAAAGGTTTTCTTTTCCACTGTACTTTTCAATCGAATAATTTAATCCGTTTTTCTATGATTTATGCAAGTTCTATTTAGTTTAAACTTGTTTCTTGTATGTCAGAACATGATTATTTTTAGGGGGGGGGGTACCTCGTTTCTTACTAATTAGTATCCTCCCTTTATGGTTTATCTGAACTGAACTGACATACAGCAGATTTGTTCATAAGAAATCAACGATTGAAGTTTTTGTCAGATGCAGGGTAGTACTTTACTGCGTATAGTGCTACTAATGTCAAGGCATTCAACCACTCTATGGTGCCCTTCCTTCAAATTTGACTTCTCTGTTAACCTAATTTTCTCATACTTTTTTTCTTCTTGTAGATTGCAAAGATAAACTAATGATACATGGCCCAAGTTTCAATTGCAAGGTTACGAAAGAGGCTACTAGATTGCAAAGATAAATAGAATGTCATTGCATTGATCGATGTTTCAAACATTATAGTTGATTGCAAGCTCGAGAATTGGGCTACTATTAGATAGTTTCACCTCTTGTAACCTTTGGATCATGGTCTTTGTAATGCAACATATTTGATTTAATATATGAGACATTTTTGTTTATTATACTGTTGCTTCTATGCACTATCCCGATAATACTGGAAGGCAATATGTAAAATACCATTACTTGTTCATGCAATCTAGCAAAGCTTCTAATCATAGCAACGATGTGTTATGTTATCGTTTTTTGCAGGCCAGCAACACATGTGAACTGTTGTTAGGACCCAACTCTATATGTTGCTCTCTAACAACGCTTCTACGGGCCGTTTACCAACGCATGTATATATGTTGTTGTAGACCCTTGCAACGCCACCAATGCCAACACATATTAATCCGTTGGTGTAGACACTAGCAACACATATATGGACATAGAACAACACATCAATGCGTTGCTGAAAGGGGGTTCCTGTTGTAGTGTACGGGACTTGCAAACTTCAACACAAGTATTTCTCTAATTCACAACTACTCAACTAGCACACTCTAATATCACCACCTTTATATCTCAAAACAATTATCAATTATCAAACTTCTCCTAGTATTCAATGCACTTTTTATTAAAGTTTTTATTATACCGATCTTGGATGCCTATCATATTAAGACTAAATTCATAACCAAAGCAAATTACCATGCTGTTCTAAAGGACTCTCAAAATAATATAAGTGAATAATGAGAGGTCGATGATTTCTATAAAATAAAACCACCACCGTGCTCTAAAAGATATAAGTGAAGTACTACAGCAAAATTATCTAGCTCAAAATATATAAGTGAAGCACATAGAGTATTCTAATAAATTCCAATTCATGTGTATCTCTCCCAAAAGGTGTGTACATCAAGGATGATTGTGGTAAACTAAAAAGCAAAGACTCAAATCATACAAGATGCTTCAAGTAAAACACATATCATGTGGTGAATAAAAATATAGCCTTAAGTAAAGTTACCGATAGAAGAAGACGAAAGAGGGGATGCCTTCCGGGGCATCCCCAAGCTTAGGCTTTTGGTTGTCCTTGAATTTTACCTTGGGGTGCCTTGTGCATCCCCAATCTTAGTCTCTTGCCACTCCTTGTTCCATAATCCATCAAATCTTTACCCAAAACTTGAAAACTTCACCACACAAAACTTAAACAGAAAATCTCATTAGCTCTGCTAGTATAAGAAAACAAACCACCACTTAAGGTACTATAATGAACTCATTCTTTATTTATATTAGTGTTAAACCGACTGTATTACAACTTATTTATGGTTCATACCCTCCGATACTACTCATAGATTCATCAAAATAAGCAAACAACACGCGAAAAACAGAATCTGTCAAAAACAGAACAGTCTGTAGTAATCTGTAGGTTTCGAATACTTATGGAACCCCAAAAATTCTAAAATAAATTGCTGGACGTGAGTAATTTATCTATTAATCATCTGCAATAACAATCAACCTAATCGCACTCTCCAGTAAAAAAAAGGCAGCAAATCTCGTGAGCGCTAAAGTTTCTGTTTTTTTACAGCAAGATCGCAAAGACTTTCCCCAAGTGTTCCCAAAGGTTCTACTTGGCACAAACACTAATTAAACATAAAAACACAACCATAACAGAGGCTAGATAAATTATTTATTACTAAACGGAATCAAAAAGCAAGGAATAAAAATAAAATTGGGTTGCCTCCCAGCAAGCGCTATCGTTTAACGCCCCTAGCTAGGCATTGAGATTTCAATGATGCTCACATGAAAGACAAGAATTGAAGCACAAAAAGAGCATCATAAAACATGTGACAAACACATCTAAGTCTAACATACTTCCTATGCATAGGCATCTTATAGGCAAACAAATTATCATAGCAAGCAAAAACTAGCATATGCAAAGAAGAGGAAAGAAACAATAGCAATCTCAACATAACGAGAGGTAATTTTGCAACATGAAAATTTCTACAACCATACTTCCCTCTCTAATAATAATTACATGTAGGATCATGATCAAATTCAACAATAAAACTATCACAAAACATATTCTTAACACGGTCCACATGTATGCAAAGTTGACACTCTTCCAAAATAGTGGGATTAACATTAACTAAAGTCATGGCCTCTCCAAACCCACTTTTATCAGAAACTTCATAAGATTGAACATTCTCCAAATATGTGGGATCTAAAGTTGACACTCTTCAAAACCCACTTTCAGTAGTATTGCAAACATTATTATCAATCTCATATTCATCATGGGGCTTAAATAAATTTTCAGGATCATAAGAAGAATCACCCCAATCATGATCATTGCAACAAATAGTAGTCATAGAAAAACTAGCATCCCCAATCTTGAGGTTTTGCATATCATTAACACAATTTTCATTAAGAGAATTATAATAACATCATTACAATCATGCTTTTCATCGAAGGAACTATCAAGTATGGGTGCAATAGCAACGATCTCATGTTTAACATAAGGAACTATAGCAAACTCATCTTCATAAATATTGGCATGATGGCCACAAGAATAGCAAGCCTCATGTTCATCAAGGGATATTTCAATCAAATCATCGGAATCATAATCATCTATAGATTCGTGCATATCATTATTTTCTTCCCAAGAAACGGTCATTCTTTCAATAAATTCTTTGACATAGACATTATGAGCATAGTTTTCATAGCAATATTTAAGTATGTCAAAATTTTCAGATTCATAGAGAGTAACATCATACTTTTCAATCAAAGAAGCAACTTCATAAGCACCCTTGAAAGCAACAAATTCTTCAATTTGTTCGATATTGTAGTAACTATAAACACCCTTTGCATAAGCAGACAAGATTTCATTATCATTAAACTCACATAGGTAGGGGAGGTGTTTTCAGGGTTCTTAGAGCAACAAGTAAAATCACAAATTTCATAAAGATTCCAAGCATAACACATCAATCTGTTTATTTGATCCCATAAGAGTCTCCCTTTTTGAGACAAACGGCGATGCACAAAATGGCATGCTCATCTAAATATTTCCCATCAATTAGGCTAGTTGGGGTTTCAGCACGAGCGCAATATGATATAAACCCCATCTTTTTATCCTCGATGGCAACAATACAATACGTTCCTTGTTGCCCCTGCTGTCACTGGGAAAGGACACCGCAAGATTGAACCCAAAGCTAAGCACTTCTCCCATTGCAAGAAAGATCAATCTAGTAGGCCAAACTAAACTGATAATTCGAAGAGACTTGCAAAGATAATTAAATCATACATAAGAGATTTCAGAGAAGAATCGAATATTGTTCATAGAAAGACTTGATCATAAACCCACAATTCATCGGATCTCGACAAACGCACCACAACAAGAGTTACATCGAATATATCTCCAAGAAGATCAAGGAGAACTTTGTATTGAGATTTAAAGAGAGGGAAGAAGCCATCTAGCTAATAACTATGGACCCGAAGAGAGAGAGAAGAAGATCGAGGAGAACTATGTTTCTTTTGTTACAGTATTCACAACCTATAGTTCTGACCCAGCTAGGGCTGGAAAACGGTCATCGGATGTTGTAACTATTGGAAAGCATTTTTATAGCAAGGAGGAAAGGTCCATGGCCGTTCTTAATACTTTCATCTTCTTCATATAGGTGGATCTTCCTTTTCCTCTTGTTTGTGCTGTCCACTAACTATGAAGATAATTAAATCTCTTATCATGTTGGGAATGATTCATAAACACTGTCAGCTAAGAGAATAATGAGAGTAGTTCAATGGTAGTAGAGAAAGAGAAGAAATTACAGCGAACACTGTAAATAGAACATTGATACCACTCTGACTCCCCTCTTCTTTTATGTAGTATGTTTGATAGCCTTCTGGCATATAAATTGAATCTTCAAAAAGTAGAAGGAACACATGATCATCCTGCATTATCGATTGCAAGGATGTTTGTTTAACATCTGATCTTATTTATAGAACTATGTAGGTGTCAATGCCAAACAGCAATGTGATAATATTGACTGATCCTAAATCGAAGTTGTAAATAAATCAAGGGAAGGCCTCAATACTGCCTATCAAGGGAAATTATTCTCGGGGCAACCTGATGCTTCAGAGGATCAAGTCCTACATTGTAAGTTTGTATGCTTCATGTAAACATCTTCCTGCATATGCTTTTTCGGAAGTACTGGTTGCATGATTTGGAAATATTATTGCATGCAACCATCTGTATGTGTTAATTTTTTTCAAAAGACTGATATATTTGTGTGTCTGGTCCATATGTAGGCCTTTCTAGAGCTAAAACTTGAGGAGGTTTACCGTGTGAACTGTGTTCGTCATTTTGTTTTCACTGACCCCGATATGGCAGTGGTTGAGGATCTTGGACATATCTTCATGAGCTATCCTCATTGGCACCTTGCTTTTACTTTTCGTAATAACAAAGGCCAACCCTTGAACTCTGGATTTGTAGCGGTGAGAGGGACCAGAGATGGCATCTCTAAGTAAGTGAACATCTATGTAACAGATCTTGGTATGAAAACTTGGCATTGAGTTAAATAATCCCTTCATTTGCTTTTAGGGCTATCGACTTCTTCAACGAGGTTCTTAAAGCATACAATCTAAAGTATATGAAGGCGTCCCGCATGCTTGGTGATCGGTTAGCACTGGCATGGGTTGTGAAGTCCTATCTACCATCAGCCTTTGGGAAGTTTTTTAGGCATGAAACATTTACTCGTGAAGTCAATGGAGCATCTGTTCTATTTTTTCCTTTTGAAGTTTATAATTGGACTCCACCTGAGGGTGCTGGATAGTTTCATGGTATGCCCTTCGATGTTAAGGTACGGTATATTTCCTACTCTAAGAACTTATTCTATCCATGTCCTCCTCGAGATAAAATTTAGTTTTGTTTGACCACTAGTTGCACAGTTATATTACTAGTACACTGCTTTTCAATGTTGCCACTTGTCCACTATTACACTTGCTGATTTTGGGGCATGTTGATATGTCCAGTATTTTTTGCATTAAATATATGATAACATGCCAAATCTGATATAATGTTATTAGGTTGTCCATTTCAAAGGTTCAAGAAAGCGTTTGTGTAACATCTCAAATTTTCAATTTGGAATGTTAGACACTAGATCATCATGCATATCATATTTTCTTGCATTTTGTCGATCCTAGAAATTTCACGCGGCTCAAGGACCCTCGGAGAGAGTTGGAGATTTCGTCATTTTCATGTTTGAGTCTTCTCAAATTTCGAAAAGAGGATCATTGGATTTGTCGGAGTTTCATTGCCTTTTATTTGGATAGGGAAAAATGCGTGTTTTCAAAAATTGCATTTTAGGCCCAGAGAAAAGTTCATTTTGTTCGACTCATTTTTAGGAGTTGGGGAAATTTTACTTTAGAAGTTTTTGAGTTCATTTAGTTCTCTTTTCTTTTGTTTTTCTGCGCGCGAAACCGATTTAAAAAAAATACGTAGCGCCCCTAGGCCAAAGGCCCAGCCGGCCGGGCCTCTCCCTCCCGCGCGCCGCGCGCCTGGCGCAGGTAGGCCGCCGCCGCCGCCCTAGGAGTCCTAGTAGGACTCGGTTGTTTTTTTAGGACTCCCTCTCCTTCTCTTTTTCTTGCCCCCTCCCCCAAGCAAACCCTCTCCCCTCACCTATATAAATACTCACCCCCCCTCTAAACATCACATCAAGCCCCAAGCCCGCGCCGCGCCCTCACCCCGCGCCGCCGCCCCTAGCGCCGCCGCCACCCTGCGTCACCCCGCCGCCGCCCTTGTGCATCGCCGCCGGAGCCCCTCGCCGGAACCTCGCCGAGGTAGCCGCACCGCGTCTCTCCTATCCCCTCGGTTCGGTTTTTCTTCTAAACCATTCCGATTCTTTTCTTCTCTTCCGATTCGTTTTCTTTCCGGTTCTTTTCTAAACCGTTCCGGTTTTCTAGATCGGTTTTTCGTTCGGTTTTCTTTTCTCGAAACCCTAGATCGGTTTTCGTTTTCTTTCCGGTTTAGTTGCCTAGAGACCGTTCGCCGGACCGTTCGTCCTAACGAACGTGATCACCGGATTATTCCCCGGTTAACGAACGTCTGTTCGTTCAACCGTTCTTCTTTTCTTTTCGTCGGATTTATTCCGCGATCGCGATCTCAGATCCGATCTTCATTCTAGTTTATCTTCTCGCTCGTTTATCGGAATCAGGTGATTCAAGCGCCTGGAGTTTCGTTTCAAAACCGCCGTTCCGACTAATCAACTTAAACAAGTTTTTTCTATAGTAAAATTTGACCTAGTTTCAACTTGCTAGAACCGAGTTGTTTTCCGCCGTTTGTTTTCGGTTTCTTTGTTCGATTCTTTCTCTCTTTGCAACCGGAGTTCTTAAGTTGAACTATCTGGTTCGATCTCTTGTTCGAGTTTTACCTGTGCATTAGATGAGTACTTATTGTATGCTTGTTGTTTGTCTGTGATAGATTACCCGGATTGCGCCGCTTGTTACTTCGAATCTCTAGGACTCGCGGATCATCAACAAGGCAAGTAACACTTTGATCATACCTTTTCTACAACCCAGTTTTATTGCATTAGATCCATCCTCAAACATTGCATGATTAGGATCTAATTAAATTGTGGGATGGGAAGTAGATGAGGTAGTACCTATTACCTATTTATTATGAAACCTTTGGGAGTTACTTCTACGTTTGCTTATTATGCCATGCTATGCTAGTAGACGTGGATTGGGTGAGTGATATCCATGACAGATGTGAGATTGATAATTTTAAGGGTTTATCTAAGGTGGCAACTTAAACACACATCTGGGTGGATTGAGGCACCTGATGTCTATCAGGACTTGCCTGTTTTTCTTTTGGACCGCCACCCAGGCTCAAAGGGATCATAAGATCTTTCACGCTAAATACTTACGTGTGCAGCCACAAGCCATTATGGGCTCTGGCATAGTTGACTAAGTCGTGCGAACTCTTACAGGGTAGACTAGCAGATGTAGGGGAAAGTAGGTGTACCGGTCTATCCATCATAAGGTGCTAGCGCTTCTGAAAGACTGTGTCTCGGTCATCCGTTTCTCAAACACCAGTAGTGCGAGAAATCCAACGGAGGCGATTGAGTCTTGTGGGGAAAAGTGCGCAAACCTCTGCAGAGTATAATAAACTAATCATGATTAGCCGTGTCCCCAGTTATGGATATCTTGAGTATCTAGTACTTGAATATCCTGTGAATCTCAACATGTTACTACTAATTAATATTGTTGGGTTATTGATGACTACTTTTAATTGGGATTGAGAATGCTGTCAACCATTCTCAATGTTTAACAACCACCATGATAGTTAAATAAATTTATTCCTTTGCAGTAGGGAAAAACTGGCTTTACGCAAAACTGTAACCATAGAGCTTTCCACCAGCCAAATATGCATATAGTATAGCTGTTTCATTCCATCATTCTCTATGTGTTACCTTGCCAGCATATTCCATGTGCTGACCCGTTTCGGGCTGCAACGTTAATGTTGCAGACTTTTCAGACGACGATTAAGGTGCTTTTAGGTCGTGGTTCTATACTCAGTGATGCCGTTGGAGTTGATGGACCCATTTACCTTCCAAGTCTTCCGCTGTTATCGATATTAGATGGCCTTAAGCCATATTTATTGTAGTAAGTTATCTTTTGAGACATCGTTGTAATAAGTGTGTGATTGCCACTCTGCTATAAATCCTTCGAAGTACTGTGTGGTGTCAGCATTACTGATCCAGGGATGACACCAGAGCATAGTAGACTTGATCCATTCAGGTCGGGTCGCTACAGAGATGGTATCAGAGCACACGCTGACTGTAGGACACGACCACTAAGTTAAAGCCATAGATCACTATTCTCTCCTCATTTTCTAACTACTCATCTTTTCTACTCTTTAGGATGAAGGACGCGAAGATTAAGTACACTCAACCGGATGAAGCACACCTTTTGGATTTCACTTGAAGGAAGTCACCAAGTACCTAAACATTGGATTACCAAGTTTCATGGGAACCTTCAACGCCACTCTGCCTGAAGAGGAGCGCTGGAAGATTCAAGCTCACGTGCCGGGAAGGACATTCGCGCCAATCACGAAGCCCATAGATAGTGTTTTCAATGCACCAACTTGGAGTCTGGGAAAGAGCATGGCAGCCCATATCACCATAGGACGCATTGGAGAATTTTATCAAGAAGACCTCAAGGACACTATCTACCAGATTTGCGGACGCCGAGATGAACAATGGGATTTAGTCACCACCAAGAAGGATAGATCCATTGCAGCATTCATCCAGGAGTTAAACCAGCACATTCGACGCCACGAGAACCAGATGTGTAATGATATGATAGAGTTGAAGAATGCGAAGACAAGGATCATCGAGCTAGAAGGAGAACTGAAGGCTACACGCAAGGACTACATGGACGAGATAGTAGCTCTAGCAAGACACAACTGCGATCTTAAGCAGGAGATTGAAGAACTCAAGAGGGAGTTAGCATCCAGGAAGGAAGACATGTACGTCGCATGTCCAGACAACTACATCATCATCGACGACACTGATTCGGATCCAAGTGAACCTGACTTTGAAGACGAAGCAGGAGCGGACATCATGGAGTCTTCCACCGGTTCAAATTTTTAGATGACCACCAAATATTAGTAGTATTTCCCCCATGTATACACTATAGTTCGAGCACTTTTGCGATAGCTAGATCGATTGTAAGCCCTTGTTTGATTGAATGAAGGGATTTTGTGTGAATTTGCTCATGTGCATTGGGGTAGTGTTTTCTCTTTAGACCTCACTCTATTCTTATCTCTCGTCTTTTCTAAACCCTCAGATGCCTCCGAGACGTGACAATGGATTTCCACCAGAGCTCACTCAATTGATCCAGCAGTAGAATCAATTGATGCAGATGTTAGTTCAGAACCAGCAGAACAACAACAACAACAACAACAACAACAACAACAACAACAACAACAACAACAACAACAACAACAACAACCCACCACCACCTCCACCTGTTGACCACTTAGCCCGTTTCCTTAGGCTAAATCCGCCGGTGTTTTCTAGTAGCATCGAGCCGATAGTAGTAGACGATTGGCTCCGCAAGATAGGAAGGGAGTTGACCACTGCAGGATGCACAGATGGTGAGAAAGTGAAGTTTGCCGCACATCAGTTAGAAGGACCCGCGGCAGCATGGTGGGAGAATTTCACAGCCACCTTCCCAGTTGACACTATCACATGGGATCAGTTTCAGCAAGCTTTCCGCACTGCCCATGTTTCAGCAGGAGCTATGGCCATGAAGAAGCATGAGTTTCACAACTTACGCCAAGGAGGAAGGACAGTTGGCCAGTACGTTGACGACTTCAGCAAGTTAGCACGTTATGCCCCAGATGACGTTGCTACGGATGCAACCAAGCAGGAGAAGTTTCTGGAAGGGTTGAATGATGAGTTAAGCATGCAGTTGATGGTAGCAAGTTTCAACAACTACCAGGAGTTGGTAGATCGTGCCATCATGATTGAAGGGAAGCAACAGCAGATTGAGAACCGCAAGAGGAAGTATGGACAGGGGAAGTATAACCCTGGAGCCCAGCAGAAGCCCCGTTTTACCCCTAAATCGGGATTTCAGTTTCAGCATACCAATGGAGGAGGTAGTTCGCACAACCACAATGGCCACAAGAATGGTAATGGGAATGGAGGAAGCAACGGCCAGAACCAGACCACCCCATCAACCCCATCCAAGAGAGACCTGAGTCAAGTCACCTGTTTCAAGTGTTCCAAGACCGAACATTATGCTAATGAATGTCCTGAAGGCCAGAATGGAAATGGCAATGGAAGCTCAGGGAAGAAGCCGAACCCTTTCAATAGGGGACAGGTGAACCACGTTAACGTGGAGGAGGTTGAAGATCAGCCTGATGCAGTAATCGGTAAGTTTTTGGTTAAGTCATTTACCGCACTCGTTCTTTTCGATACTGGTGCATCACATTCATACATATCAAGGGGATTTGTGGAAAAATATAGCCTGCCCACTAGGATTCTTAAAACACCTATGCTAGTAAGTTCGCTAGGAGCAGAATACATGGCCAGTCAAGGATGCTTTCAAGTGCCATTAAGCATAGGAAGGCATGTTTTCCCAACGGATTTAATTATTCTGGAATCCCAAGGTCTGGATGTAATCCTCGGTATGGAGTGGTTGTCGATGTATGGAGGAAACATCGATTGTGCTAGTAAGACAATTTTGCTTACAACGCCAGAAGGAAGAAGGATCAAGTATGTATCCCGGCATGTGCCAAACAGGACACAAGTAAATTGCCTAACAGGAGTTGTGCAGGAGGAAGTACCAGTGGTAAAGGATTTTCCTGATGTATTTCCTGAAGAGTTGCCAGGCATGCCACCGGATAGAGACATTGAGTTTTTGATTGAGTTATTGCCAGGTATAGGCCCAATATCAAAGAGACCGTACAGGATGCCTGCAAAGGATTTGGTAGAAATTAAGAATCAGATTAAGGAGTTGTTGGAGAAAGGTTACATTCGCCCAAGTTGTGACGCCCGGATAATTAAGCTACAGTGATCCTCCGCTAATGATGCCACATCGCCTCGGTTACTGTTGATAAACCCTAGATAATTCAAAACCGAAACAAATTCAAAATTTAATTACAGGAAAACAATAAAAGTTTCAAACATTAAAATAAAAATGTTCGGTTTGAACTAAATATTACATAGAAAATTATGGTATAGAAGATATAGTTTTATAAAATGCATAAATATTTTAAATTGAATTAAAACAGAAAATAAAGAAATAATAAAAGAAAACAGAAAACAAACAAACAAACAAACAAAAAAAGAGAACAACCCCCCTCCCCACATGGGCCAACCGGCCCAGCCGGCCAACCCCACTGGCCCAGGCCGGCCCACCCCTGGCCTACACATGCCCCCCACCCCGAAACCCTAGCCCCACTCGCTCACTCCCCCCACACACGATCCCCACGCTCCTCTCTCCTCCCCCGATCCCCCAGGATTTGGATCGGGAGCGCCCAGCGCTCGCCGCCCCACCCCGCTCGCCCCCCTCGCTCCCTCCCCGATCTGGATCGGGGGAAAAGGCGCCCGGACGCCGCTCGACACCCCGCCGCCGTCGCGCACCATGGCGCCTCCGCCCTCGTCGCCGAACCCCGACGCCGCCCGGTTCTGCCCCGCCATCGCCGAGAGCCGCCCCATCCCCGACGACCACCTCGCCGGACGTCCCCGGCCTCCTCTCTCCCTCGCCGCCTCGCCTTCCCCGACTCCTCCCCATCGGTCTCCTGCCTCCTCGCCTACGACGCCGCCGTCCCCGTCCCCCCACCTCGAGCACCATTGCCACGTGCCCTACACTCCGATGTGAGCCCCTCGCCGACCCCCCCATCTCCGTCGCGCTCCGCCTACGGCCCCGCCATCTCGCTCGCCACCTCGCTCGTGTGCCGCCCGACCGCGGCCACCCCCGACGGCCACCGCGGCCTCCTTCCCTACGCCGCGCCTGGGCTGCGTGCCCCGCCGTCCCGCTACCTCGCCGCCCCTGGCTGCCCCCTTGTCTCCGGCGGCCGCGCCACTGGCCGCGCCCACGGCCATCGCCTGGGCTCACCCCGGTGGGCGCTCGTGGCCGCGCCCGTGAACCCGCACCCCCTGCCCGCGGCGCCCGTCGCCCGCTGCGCCCGCCCGGGCGCATGCCCGCACCTGAACGCCCGCGCGCCCGTTATGCCCCCTGGGTCACTGACCGGGTGGCCCCACGGTCCCAGAACGTTTTATTAAAAAAAGGAATTAAAATTAATAATAATAAAAATAATTAATTAATTAAGGAATTAATTAAGTTAATTAATCATAATTAGATTAATCAAATTAACTAATTAGTCTAATTAAACTGTGATTAGTTTAGCTAAAACCTGATTAGCCTAAACAGGGTATGACAGGTGGGCCCCGCTGGACCCACACGTCAGTTTGACCAGTCAACGCCCCTGTTGACTGCTGACGTCATGATGACATCAGCAAACACTGTTTTGGATAATGTTAGATTTAAATAATTAATTAAATTCCAGAAATTATTAAAATCTTTAGAAAATCATATCTTTTAATCCGTAACTCGGATTAAAATATTTTCGACATGAAAGTTGCTCAGAACGACGAGACAATTCCGGATACGCAGCCCGTTCGTCCGCCACGCATTCCTAACCTATCCCACTCGCAACTTTCCCCCTCCGGCTCCTCTGCCCGAAAACGCAAAACACCGGGGATACTTTCCCGGATGTCATCCCCCTGCACCGGTATCACCTACTACCGCGTTAGGGCACCTCTAACACCGTTACTTGTCATGTCATGCATCACTATGCATATGCTTGCTTAAATATTTACTGTTTCTCCCCCCTCTTCTCTCGATAGACACCGAGACCGACGCCGCTGCTACCCAGTACGACTACGGAGTTGACGACCCCTCTCTCTTGCCAGAGCAACCAGGCAAGCCCCCCCCTTGATCACCAGATATCGCCTACTCTTCTCTATACTGCTTGCATTAGAGTAGTGTAGCATGTTACTGCCTTCAGTTAATCCTATACTGCTGCATAGCCTGTCCTTGCTACTACTGTTGTTACCTTTACCTGCTATCCTACTGCTTAGTATAGGATGCTAGTGTTCCATCAGTGTCCCTACACTCTTGTCTGTCTGCCTTGCTATACTACTGGGCTGTGATCACCTCGGGAGGTGATCATGGATATATACTTGTTGGGGAACGCAGTAATTTCAAAAAATTTCCTACGCACACGCAAGATCATGGTGATGCACAGCAACGAGGGGGAGAGTGTTGTCTACGTACCAACGCAGACCGACTGCGGAAGCGATCACACAACGTAGAGGAAGTAGTCGTACGTCTTCTTCCCGATCCGACCGATCCAAGCACCGTTACTCCGGCACCTCCGAGTTCTTAGCACACGTTCAGCTCGATGACGTTCCTCGGGCTCCGATCCAGCAAAGCGTCGAGGAAGAGTTCCGTCAGCACGACGGCGTGGTGACGATCTTGATGTACTGCCGACGCAGGGCTTCGCCTAAGCACTGTAACGGTATGATCGAGGTGGAATTTGGTGGCAGGGGGCACCGCACACGGCTAAGGAACGATTAACTTGTGTGTGTTGTGGTGCCCCCTGCCCCCGTATATAAAGGCCAGGGGCAGGGGGTTCGGCCGGCTAGGAGGGGAAGGCGCAGGGAGGAGTCCTACTCCCACCGGGAGTAGGACTCCCCCCCAATCCTATTCCAATTAGGACTCAAAGGGAGAAAGAGAGAGAAGGGGGGCCGGCCCCTTGTCCTATTCCTAATAGGACTATAGGGGGCGCCGGCCAGCTAGAGGGCTGCCTCTTTTCTCTTTTCCACTAAGGCCCAATAGGCCCATTAGCCTCCCGGGGGGTTCCGGTAACCCTCCCGGTAATCCGGTAAAATCCCGATTTCACCCGGAACGCTTCCGGTGTCCAAACATAGGCTTCCAATATACCAATCTTTACATCTCGACCATTTCGAGACTCCTCGTCATATCCGTAATCTCATCCGGGACTCCGAACAACCTTCGGTACATCAAAATGCATAAACTCATAATAACTGTCATCGTAACCTTAAGCGTGCGGACCCTACGGTTCGAGAACAATGTAGACATGACCGAGACACGTCTCCGGTCAATAACCAATAGCGGGACCTGGATGCCCATATTGGCTCCTACATATTCTACGAAGATCTTTTATCGGTCAGACCGCATAACAACATACGTTGTTCCCTTTGTCATCGGTATGTTACTTGCCCGAGATTCGATCGTCGGTATCCAATACCTAGTTCAATCTCGTTACCGGCAAGTCTCTTTACTCATTCCGTAATACATCATGTCACAACTAACTATTTAGTTGCAGTGCTTGCAAGGCTTATGTGATGTGTATTACCGAGAGGGCCCAGAGATACCTCTCCGACAATCGGAGTGACAAACCCTAATCTCGAAATACGCCAACCCAACATCTGCCATTGGAGACACCTGTAGTACTCCTTTATAATCACCCAGTTACGTTGTGACGTTTGGTAGTACCCAAAGTGTTCCTCCGGTAAACGGGAGTTGCATAATCTCATAGTTATAGGAACATGTATAAGTCATGAAGATAGCAATAGCAACATACTAAACGATCGGGTGCTAAGCTAATGGAATGGGTCATGTCAATCAGATCATTCAACTAATGATGTGACCTCGTTAATCAAATAACAACTCTTTGTTCATGGTTAGGAAACATAACCATCTTTGATTAACGAGCTAGTCTAGTAGAGGCATACTAGTGACACTCTGTTGGTCTATGTATTCACACATGTATTATGTTTCCGGTTAATACAATTCTAGCATGAATAATAAACATTTATCATGATACAAGGAAATAAATAATAACTTTATTATTGCCTCTAGGGCATATTTCCTTCAGTCTCCCACTTGCACTAGAGTCAATAATCTAGATTACACTGTAATGATTCTAACACCCATGGAGCCTTGGTGCTAATCATGTTTTGCTCGTGGAAGAGGCTTAGTCAACGGGTCTGCAACATTCAGATCCGTATGTATCTTGCAAATCTCTATGTCTCCCACCTGGACTAAATCCCGGATGGAGTTGAAGCGTCTTTTGATGTGCTTGGTTCTTTTGTGAAATCTAGATTCCTTTGCCAAGGCAATTGCACCAGTATTGTCACAGAAGATTTTCATTGGACCCGATGCACTAGGTATGACACCTAGATCGGATATGAACTCCTTCATCCAGACTCCTTCGTTTGCTGCTTCCGAAGCAGCTATGTACTCCGCTTCACATGTAGATCCCGCTACGACGCTTTGTTTAGAACTGCACCAACTGACAGCTCCACCGTTTAAAGTAAACACGTATCCGGTTTGCGATTTAGAATCGTCCGGATCAGTGTCAAAGCTTGCATCAACGTAACCTCTTACGATGAGCTCTTTGTCACCTCCATATACGAGAAACATATCCTTAGTCCTTTTCAGGTATTTCAGGATGTTCTTGACCGTTGTCCAGTGATCCACCCCTGGATTACTTTGGTACCTCCCTGCTAAACTTATGGCAAGGCACACATCAGGTCTGGTACACAGCATTGCATACATGATAGAGCCTATGGCTGAAGCATAGGGAACATCTTTCATATTCTTTCTATCTTTTGCAGTGGTCGGGCATTGAGCCTGGCTCAACTTCACACCTTGCAATACAGGCAAGAACCCTTTCTTTGCTTGATCCATTTTGAACTTCTTCAAAATCTTGTCAAGGTATGTGCTTTGTGAAAGTCCAATTAAGCGTTTTGATCTATCTCTATAGATCTTTATGCCTAATATGTAAGCAGCTTCCCCAAGGTCTTTCATCGAAAAACTTTTATTCAAGTATCCCTTTATGCTATCCAGAAATTCTATATCATTTCCAATGAGTAATATGTCATCCACATATAATATCAGAAATGCTACAGAGCTCCCACTCACTTTCTTGTAAATACAGGCTTCTCCAAAAGTCTGTATAAACCCAAATGCTTTGATCACACTATCAAAGCGTTTATTCCAACTCCGAGATGCTTGCACCAGTCCATAGATGGATCGCTGGAGTTTGCATACTTTGTTAGCTCCCTTTGGATCGACAAAACCTTCTGGTTGCATCATATACAACTCTTCTTCCAGAAATCCATTCAGGAATGCGGTTTTTACATCCATTTGCCAAATTTCATAATCATAAAATGCAGCAATTGCTAACATGATTCTGACAGACTTAAGCATCGCTACGGGTGAGAAAGTCTCATCGTAGTCAACTCCTTGAACTTGTCGAAAACCTTTTGCGACAAGTCGAGCTTTGTAGACAGTAACATTACCGTCAGCGTCAGTCTTTTTCTTAAAGATCCATTTATTCTCAATTGCTTGCCGATCACCAGGCAAGTCAACCAAAGTCCATACTTTGTTCTCATACATGGATCCCATCTCAGATTTCATGGCTTCAAGCCACTTTGCGGAATCTGGGCTCACCATCGCTTCTTCATAGTTCGTAGGTTCATCATGATCTAGTAGCATGACTTCCAGAACAGGATTACCGTACCACTCTGGTGCGGATCTTGCTCTGGTTGATCTACGAGGTACAGTAGTATCTTGATCTAAAGTTTCATGATCATCATCATTAACTTCCTCTCTTATTGGTGTAGTTCTCACAGAAACAGTTTTCTGAGATGTACTATTTCCCAATAATGGAGTAGGTATAGTTACCTCGTCAATTTCTACTTTCCTCCCACTCACTTCTTTCGAGAGAAACTCCTTCTCAAGAAAGTTTCCGAATTTAGCAACAAAAGTCTTGCCTTCGGATCTGTGATAGAAGGTGTATCCAATAGTTTCCTTTGGATATCCTATGAAGACACACTTCTCCGATTTGGGTTCGAGCTTATCAGGTTGAAGTATTTTCACATAAGCATCGCAGCCCCTAAACTTTAAGAAACGACAACTTTGGTTTCTTGCCAAACCATAGTTCAAAAGGCGTCGTCTCAACGGATTTAGATGGTGCCCTATTTAACGTGAATGTGGCCGTCTCTAAAGCATAACCCCAAAATGATAGCGGTAAATCAGTAAGAGACATCATAGATCGCACCATATCTAGTAAAGTACGATTACGACGTTCGGACACACCATTACGTTGTGGTGTTCCGGGTGGCGTGAGTTGCGAAACTATTCCACAATTTTTCAAATGTACACCAAACTCGTAACTCAAATATTCTCCTCCACGATCAGATCGTAGGAATTTTATTTTCTTGTTACGATGATTTTCAACTTCACTCTGAAATTCCTTGAACTTTTCAAATGTTTCAGACTTATGTTTCATTAAGTAGATATACCCATATCTGCTTAAATCATCTGTGAAGGTGAGAAAATAACGATATCCGCCACGAGCCTCAATATTCATCGGACCACATACATCGGTATGTATGATTTCCAATAAATCTGTTGCTCTCTCCATAGTGCCGGAGAACGGTGTTTTAGTCATCTTGCCCATGAGCCACGGTTCGCAAACACCAAGTGATTCATAATCAAGTGGTTCCAAAAGCCCATCAGTATGGAGTTTCTTCATACGCTTTACACCGATATGACCTAAACGGCAGTGCCACAAATAAGTTGCACTATCATTATCAACTCTGCATCTTTTGGCTTCAACATTATGAATATGTGTATTACTACTATCGAGATTTAATAAGAATAGACCACTTTTCAAGGGTGCATGACCATAAAAGATATTACTCATGTAAATAGAACAACCATTATTCTCTGATTTAAATGAATAACCGTCTCGCATCAAACAAGATCCAGATATAATGTTCATGCTCAACGCTGGCACCAAATAACAATTATTTAGGTCTAATATTAATCCCGAAGGTAGATGTAGAGGTAGCGTGCCGACCGCGATCACATCGACTTTGGAACCGTTTCCCACGCGCATCGTCACCTCGTCCTTTGCTAGTGTCCGCTTATTCTGTAGTCCCTGTTTCGAGTTGCAAATATTAGCAACAGAACCAGTATCAAATACCCAGGTGCTACTGCGAGCATTAGTAAGGTACACATCAATAACATGTATATCACATATACCTTTGTTCACCTTGCCATCCTTCTTATCCGCCAAATACTTGGGGCAGTTCCGCTTCCAGTGACCAGTTTGCTTGCAGTAGAAGCACTCAGTTTCAGGCTTAGGTTCAGACTTGGGCTTCTTCACTTGAGCAGCAACTTGCTTGCCGTTCTTCTTGAAGTTCCCCTTCTTCCCTTTGCCCTTTTCTTGAAACTAGTGGTCTTGTCAA
Organism: Triticum monococcum; assembly: GCA_034509565.1. Taxonomy (NCBI): domain Eukaryota; kingdom Viridiplantae; phylum Streptophyta; class Magnoliopsida; order Poales; family Poaceae; genus Triticum; species Triticum monococcum. The sequence continues at coordinate 581,766,589 of CM067847.1, forward strand.
CCATCAACACTTGATGTTTTTCTTGATTTCTACCTTCGTTGATTTCAGCATCACGAAGAGCTTGGGAGTTGTTTCTGTTATCCCTTGCATATTATAGTTCATCGCGAAGTTCTACTAACTTGGTGATGGTGACTAGAGAATTCTGTCAATCACTATCTTATCTGGAAGATTAACTCCCACTTGATTCAAGCGATTGTAGTACCCAGACGATCTGAGCACATGCTCACTAGTTGAGCGATTCTCCTCCATCTTTTAGCTATAGAACTTGCTGGAGACTTCATGTCTCTCAACTCGGGTATTTGCTTGAAATATTAACTTCAACTCTTGGAACATCTCATATGGTCCATGACGTTCAAAACGTCTTTGAAGTCCCGATTCTAAGCCGTTAAGCATGGTGCACTAAACTATCAAGTAGTCATCATATTGAGCTAGCCAAACGTTCATAACGTCTGCATCTGCTCCTGCAATAGGTCTGTCACCTAGCGGTGCATCAAGGACATAATTCTTCTGTGCAGCAATGAGGATAAACCTCAGATCACGGATCCAATCCGCATCATTGCTACTAACATCTTTCAACACAATTTTCTCTAGGAACATATCAAAATAAACACAGGGAAGCAACAACGCGAGCCATTGATCTACAACATGATTTGCAAAATACTACCAGGACTAAGTTCATGATAAATTTAAGTTCAATTTAATCATATTACTTAAGAACTCCCACTTAGATAGACATCCCTCTAATCCTCTAAGTGATCACGTGATCCAAATCAACTAAACCATAACCGATCATCACGTGAGATGGAGTAGTTTTCAATGGTGAACATCAATATGTTGATCATATCTACTATATGATTCACGCTCGACCTTTCGATCTCCGTGTTCCGAGGTCATATCTTATATGCATAGCTCGTCAAGTATAACCTGAGTATTCTGCGTGTGCAACTGTTTTGCACCCGTTGTATTTGAACGTAGAGCCTATCACACCCGATCATCACGTGGTGTCTCAGCACGAAGAACTTTTGCAACGGTGCATACTCAGGGAGAACACTCCTTGATAATTTAGTGAGAGATCATCTTATAATGCTACCGTCAATCAAAGCAAGATAAGATGCATAAAAGGATAAACATCACATGCAATCAATATAAGTGATATGATATGGCCATCATCATCTTGTGCTTTGTGATCTCCATCTCCGAAGCATCGTCATGATCACCATCGTCACCGGCGCGCCACCTTGATCTCCATCGTAGCAACGTTGTCGTCTTGCCAATCTTATGCTTCCACGACTATTACTACCGTTTAGTAATCTAGTAAAGCATTACATCGCGATTGCATTGCATACAATAAAGCGACAACCATATGGCTCCTGCCAGTTGCCGATAACTTGGTTACAAAACATGATCATCTCATACAATAAAATCAGCATCATGCCTTGACCATATCACATCACAACATGCCCTGCAAAAACAAGTTAGACGTCTTCTACTTTGTTGTTGCAAGTTTTACGTGGCTGCTACGGGCTTAAGTAAGAACTCATCTCACCTACGCATCAAAACCACAACGATAGTTCGTCAAATAGACTTCGTTTTAACCTTCTCAAGGACCGGGCGTAGTCACACTTGGTTCAACTAAAGTTGGAGAGATAGTCTTCCGCAAGCCATCTATGTGCAAAGCACGTCGAGGGAACCGGTCTCGCATAAGAGTATGTGTAAAGTTGGTCCGGATCATCTCAACCAACAATACCGCCGAACCAAAGTATGACATGCTGGTAGGCAGTATGACTTGTATCGCCCACAACTCACTTGTGTTCTACTCGTGCATATAACATCAAACCATAAAACCTAGGCTCGGATGCCACTGTTGGGGAACGCAGTAATTTCAAAAAATTTCCTACGCACACGCAAGATCATGGTGATGCACAGCAACGAGGGGGAGAGTGTTGTCTACGTACCAACGCAGACCGACTGCGGAAGCGATCACACAACGTAGAGGAAGTAGTCGTACGTCTTCTTCCCGATCCGACCGATCCAAGCACCGTTACTCCGGCACCTCCGAGTTCTTAGCACACGTTCAGCTCGATGACGTTCCTCGGGCTCCGATCCAGCAAAGCGTCAAGGAAGAGTTCCGTCAGCACGACGGTGTGGTGACGATCTTGATGTACTGCCGACGCAGGGCTTCGCCTAAGCACTGTAACGGTATGATCGAGGTGGAATTTGGTGGCAGGAGGCACCGCACACGGCTAAGGAACGATTAACTTGTGTGTGTTGTGGTGCCCCCTGCCCCCGTATATAAAGGCCAGGGGCAGGGGGTTCGGCCGGCTAGGAGGGGAAGGCGCAGGGAGGAGTCCTACTCCCACCGGGAGTAGGACTCCCCCCCCAATCCTATTCCAATTAGGACTCAAAGGGAGAAAGAGAGAGAAGGGGGGCCGGCCCCTTGTCCTATTCCTAATAGGACTCTAGGGGGCGCCGGCCAGCTAGAGGGCTGCCTCTTTTCTCTTTTCCACTAAGGCCCAATAGGCCCATCAGCCTCCCGGGGGGTTCCGGTAACCCTCCCGGTAATCCGGTAAAATCCCGATTTCACCCGGAACGCTTCCGGTGTCCAAACATAGGCTTCCAATATACCAATCTTTACGTCTCGACCATTTCGAGACTCCTCGTCATATCCGTAATCTCATCCGGGACTCCGAACAACCTTCGGTACATCAAAATGCATAAACTCATAATAACTGTCATCGTAACCTTAAGCGTGCGGACCCTACGGTTCGAGAACAATGTAGACATGACCGAGACACGTCTCCGGTCAATAACCAATAGCGGGACCTGGATGCCCATATTGGCTCCTACATATTCTACGAAGATCTTTTATCGGTCAGACCGCATAACAACATACGTTGTTCCCTTTGTCATCGGTATGTTACTTGCCCGAGATTCGATCGTCGGTATCCAATACCTAGTTCAATCTCGTTACCGGCAAGTCTCTTTACTCGTTCCGTAATACATCATGTCACAACTAACTATTTAGTTGCAGTGCTTGCAAGGCTTATGTGATGTGTATTACCGAGAGGGCCCAGAGATACCTCTCCGACAATCGGAGTGACAAACCCTAATCTCGAAATACGCCAACCCAACATCTGCCATTGGAGACACCTGTAGTACTCCTTTATAATCACCCAGTTACGTTGTGACGTTTGGTAGTACCCAAAGTGTTCCTCCGGTAAACGGGAGTTGCATAATCTCATAGTTATAGGAACATGTATAAGTCATGAAGATAGCAATAGCAACATACTAAACGATCGGGTGCTAAGCTAATGGAATGGGTCATGTCAATCAGATCATTCAACTAATGATGTGACCTCGTTAATCAAATAACAACTCTTTGTTCATGGTTAGGAAACATAACCATCTTTGATTAACGAGCTAGTCTAGTAGAGGCATACTAGTGACACTCTGTTGGTCTATGTATTCACACATGTATTATGTTTCCGGTTAATACAATTCTAGCATGAATAATAAACATTTATCATGATACAAGGAAATAAATAATAACTTTATTATTGCCTCTAGGGCATATTTCCTTCAATACTATACTTTAAACATGATACATGTGGTGACCAAAGTCGGGTTGGCTCGAGGAGTACCCGCGAGTGATTCACGGATTGGGGGCTGAAAGGACCTTTGTCCCGACGGCCCTCTGTGGGGATCTTTGTGGCGGAGCGACAGGGCAGGTTCAGACCACCTAGGAGAGAGGTGGGCCTGGCCCTGGTCGGCGTTCGCGGATACTTAACACGCTTAACGAGATCTGGGTATTTGATCTAAGTCTGGCCATTTGGTCTATACGCACTAACCATCTACGTGGGAGCAGTTATGGGTATCCCGGCGTCGTGGTATCAGCCGAAGCCTTCGTGACGTCAGCGACTGAGTGGCGCGCGCCGGATTGGACTGGAAAGCCACTAGGCTAGGTCTGCTTTCGGCCGCGTACGCAACGTGCAGGTGTGCAAAGGGCGATGGGCCCAGACCCCTGCGCCATAGGATTTAGACCGGCGTGCTGACCTCTCTGTTGTGCCTAGGTAGGGCTGCGACGTGTTGATCTTCCGAGGCCGGGCATGACCCAGAAAAGTGTGTCCGGCCAAATGGGATCGAGCGTGTTGGGGTATGTGGTGCACCCCTGCAGGGAAGTTTATCTATTCGAATAGCCGTGTCCGTCGGTAAAAGGACAACCCAGAGTTGTACTTTGACCTTATGACAACTAGAACCAGATACTTAATAAAACACACCCTTCCAAGTGCCAGATACAACCGGTGATCGCTCTCTCACAGGGCGACGAGGAGAGGATCATCGGTTAGGATTATGCTATACGATGCTACTTGGAGGACTTCAGTCTACTCTCTTCTACATGATGCAAGACGGAGGCTGCCAGAAGCGTAGTCTTCGAAAGGACTAGCTATCCCCCTCTTATTCCGGCTTTCTGCAGTTCAGTCCACTTATAATAGCCTTATCCCAATTGATACCAATGCATACATATGTAGTATAGCTCCTTGCTTGCGAGTACTTTGGATGAGTACTCACGGTTGCTTTCTCCTTCTTTTCCCTCTATCCCTTCTACCTGGTTGTCGCAACCAGATGTTGGAGCCCAGGAGCTAGACGCCACCGTCGATGATGACTCCTATTACACCGGAGGTGCCTACTACTACGTGCTGCCCGCTGACGACGACCAGGAGTAGTTTAGGAGGATCCCAGGCAGGAGGCCTGCGCCTCTTTCGATCTGTATCCCAGTTTGTGCTAGCCTTCTTAAGGCAAACTTGTTTAACTTATGTCTGTACTCAGATATTGTTGCTTCCGCTGACTCGTCTATGATCGAGCTCTTGTATTCGAGCCCTCGAGGCCCCTGGCTTGTAATATGATGCTTGTATGACTTATTTTATTTGTAGAGTTGTGTTGTGATATCTTCCCGTGAGTCCCTGATCTTGATCGTACACGTTTGCGTGTATGATTAGTGTACGATCGAATCGGGGGCGTCACAGTTACATTCGCCCAAGTTCTTCACCTTGGGGATCACCCGTACTTCTAGTGGATAAGAAGGATGGATCATTACGGATGGTTGTTGATTATCGTGGATTGAACGAAGTGACCATCAAGAACAAATACCCACTGCCAATGATAAATGATCTATTTGATCGTTTGCAAGGAGCTAAAGTGTTTTCCAAGATCGATTTGCGATCAGGGTACCACCAGTTGAAGATTCGAGAGCAGGACATACCTAAGACAGCATTCACCACAAGATATGGACTGTATGAGTATACCGTTATGTCATTTGGATTGACTAACGCGCCTGCCTATTTTATGAACCTGATGAACAAAGTGTTTATGGAGTTTTTGGATAAGTTCGTCGTAGTGTTCATTGATGATATCCTGGTTTATTCAAAGAATGAAGAGGAGCATAAGGAACATTTGAGTTTGGTTTTGGAGAAACTAAGGGAACATCAGTTATATGCCAAATTTAGCAAATGTGAGTTTTGGTTGAAAGAGGTAGGATTCCTCGGACACGTTATATCCGGAGAAGGGATAGCAGTTGACCCCGCAAAGGTTGAGACCGTAACCGAATGGGACGCACCAACGACAGTTGGAGAGATCCGGAGTTTTCTTGGACTCGCAGGATACTACCGAAGATTCATTGAGAACTTTTCAAAGATTGCAAAGCCTATGACGGAGTTGTTGAAGAAGGATACTAAGTTCAAATGGACTGAGCAGTGTGAGGCTAGTTTCCAGGAGTTGAAGAAACGTTTGGTTACCTCACCAGTGTTGATTCTGCCAGATCAGACCAAGGATTATGAGGTGTATTGCAACGCTTCACGTCGAGGACTTGGAGCAGTGCTTATGTAGGAAGGGAGAGTTGTTTCGTATGCTTCACGACAACTGAAGCCCCATGAGTTGAATTATGCCACACATGATTTGGAGTTAGCAGCCATAGTGCATGCATTGCAGACATGGAGACATTTCCTCATTGGAAATCATTGCGAGGTGTACACGGATCACAAGAGTTTCAAGTACATTTTCACGCAGAAGGAGTTGAATCTCAGACAAAGGAGATGGTTAGAGCTCATCAAGGATTATGACATGAGATTGCATTACCATCCCGGAAAAGCTAATGTAGTAGCTGACGCATTGAGTCGTAAGAGCCATGTCAATACGTTAATGACGGGAGAAATACCCAAGGAATTAGCAGAAAACCTTCGTGGACTAAGTTTAGAGATAGTTCCGAAAGGCTATATAGCAGCATTGGAGATTCAGTCAACATTGATGGATAGAATCAGAGAAGCTCAGAAATCTGACAAGGAGATTGCTTCTATAAAGGAGAAACTAAGCAAAGAGAAAGCAAAGGGATTTCGTGAGGATGAGCACGATACCCTATGGTTTGAGGACCGTATTTATGTGCCCAATGACCCGGAGATCAAAAAGTTGATTCTGCAAGAGGCACATGATTCACCGTATTCGATTCACCCAGGAAATACCAAGATGTATTTGGATTTGAAGGATATTTTCTGGTGGACCGGAATGAAGAAGGATATTGCGGAGTATGTAGTAGTTTGTGACGTATGTCATAGAGTAAAGGCAGAGCATCAGAAGCCAGCCGGATTGTTGCAACCATTGCCGATACCCGAATGGAAGTGGGATAAGATAGGCATGGATTTTATCACAGGACTGCCCAGGATGAAGGCAGGTTATGACTCGATATGGGTAGTAGTTGACCGTTTGACGAAGGTAGCACATTTCATTCCAGTTAAGACCACTTACACCAGTGCTAAGTTGGCAAAGATATACATGACTAGGATCATTTGTTTGCATGGAGTTCCAAGGAGTATTGTATCAGACAGAGGAACCCAATTTACCTCAAAGTTTTGGAATCAGTTGCATGAAACTTTGGGAACCAGGCTAGAGTTCAGCACCGCTTTTCATCCGCAGACAGATGGATAGACCGAGAGAGTCAATCAAATTTTGGAAGATATGTTGAGAGCTTGTGCACTAGATTATGGATCTAGTTGGGACGATAACTTGTCGTATGCGGAGTTTTCTTATAACAACAGTTACCAAACCAGTTTGAAGATGGCACCTTTCGAAGCTTTGTACGGAAGGAGGTGCAGGACACCGTTGTCATGGGACGAAGTTGGAGACCATCAGTTGTTTGGACCCGATTTGATTAAAGAGTCTGAACAGAAGGTGAAGTTGATTCGCGATAGGCTCAAGGTAGCCCAGTCCAGGCAGAAGAGCTACGCAGATTCTAAATGCAAGGAGACAGTTTACGAAACCGGAGACAGGGTGTATCTCCGAGTATCCCCACTTCGAGGAGTTAAGCGATTTGGAGTTAAGGGAAAATTAGCACCGCGTTTCGTTGGACCGTATAAGATCTTGCAACGTATGGGAGAAGTCGCTTATAAGTTGGAATTACCAGAGGGACTGTCAGGAGTTCATGACGTATTCCATGTTTCTCAGCTAAAGAAATGTCACACCGAGATGACAGAGGTACCGTTAAGAGATACAGTGCCATTGGAAGCAATTCAGTTGAAGGACGACCTAAGTATGAAGAGAAATCAGTCAAGATTCTCGAGTTTGCCAGTAGAGTTACCCGCAGCAAGGTTATCAAGTTTTGCAAAGTTCAGTGGAACCACCACTCAGAGGATGAAGCCACCTGGGAGAGAGAAGAAGATTTGCTCAAGGACCACCCTCACCTATTTTCTAGCCAATCCGAATCTCGAGGGCGAGATTCATCTTAAGGGGGGTAGGTTTGTAACATCCCAAATTTTCAATTTGGAATGTTATACACTAGATCATCATGCATATCATATTTTCTTGCATTTTGTCGATCCTAGAAATTTCACGCAGCTCAAGGACCCTCGGAGAGAGTTGGAGATTTCGTCATTTTCATGTTTGAGTCTTCTCAAATTTCGAAAAGAGGATCATTGGATTTGTCGGAGTTTCATTTGCCTTTTATTTGGATAGGGAAAAATGCGTGTTTTCAAAAAATGCATTTTAGGCCCGGAGAAAAGTTCATTTTGTTCGACTCATTTTTAGGAGTCGGGGAAAATTTACTTTAGAAGTTTTGGAGTTCGTTTAGTTCTCTTTTCTTTTGTTTTTCTGCGCGCGAAACCGATTTAAAAAAAATTCCGCAGCGCCCATGGGCCAAAGGCCCAGCCGGCCGGGCCTCTCCCTCCCGCGCGCCGCGCGCCTGGCGCAGGCAGGCCGCCGCCGCCGCCCTAGGAGTCCTAGTAGGACTCGGTTTTTTTACGACTCCCTCTCCTTCTCTTTTTCTTGCCCCCTCCCCCAAGCAAACCCTCTCCCCTCACCTATATAAGTACTCACCCCCCTCTAAACATCACATCAAGCCCCAAGCCAGCGCCGCGCCCTCACCCCGCGCCGCCACCCTGCGTCACCCCGCCGACGCCCTTGTGCATCGCCGCCGGAGCCCCTCGCCGGAACCTCGCCGAGGTAGCCGCACCGCGTCTCTCCTATCCCCTCGGTTCGGTTTTTCTTCTAAACCGTTCTGATTCTTTTCTTCTCTTCCGATTCGTTTTCTTTCCGGTTCTTTTCTAAACCGTTCCGGTTTTCTAGATCGGTTTTTCGTTCGGTTTTCTTTTCTCGAAACCCTAGATCGGTTTTCGTTTTCTTTCCGGTTTAGTTGCCTAGAGACCGTTCACCGGACCGTTCGTCCTAACGAACGTGATCACCGGATTATTCCCCGGTTAACGAACGTCCGTTCGTTCAACCGTTCTTCTTTTCTTTTCGTCGGATTTATTCCGCGATCGCGATCTCAGATCCGATCTTCATTCTAGTTTATCTTCTCGCTCGTTTATCGGAATCAGGTGATTCAAGCGCCTGGAGTTTCGTTTCGAAACCGCCGTTCCGACTAATCAACTTAAACAAGTTTTTGCTACGGTAAAATTTGACCTAGTTTCAACTTGCTAGAACCGAGTTGTTTTCCGTCGTTTGTTTTCGGTTTCTTTGTTCGGTTCTTTCTCTCTTTGCAACCGGAGTTCTTAAGTTGAACAATCTGGTTCGATCTCTTGTTCGAGTTTTACCTGTGCATTAGATGAGTACTTATTGTATGCTTGTTGTTTGTCTGTGATAGATTACCCGGATTGCGCCGCTTGTTACTTTGAATCTCTAGGACTCGCGGATCATCAACAAGGCAAGTAACACTTTGATCATACCTTTTCTACAACCCAGTTTTATTGCATTAGATCCATCCTCAAACATTGCATGATTAGCATCTAATTAAATTGTGGGATGGGAAGTAGATGAGGTAGTACCTATTACCTGTTTATTATGAAACCTTTGGGAGTTACTTCTACGTTTGCTTATTATGCCATGCTATGCTAGTAGACATGGATTGGGTGAGTGATATCCAAGACAGATGTGAGATGGATAATTTTAAGGGTTTATCTAAGGTGGCAACTTAAACACACATCTGGGTGGATTGAGGCACCTCATGTCTATCAGGACATGCCTGTTTTTCTTTTGGACCGCCACCCAGGCTCAAAGGGATCATAAGATCTTTCATGCTAAATACTTACGTGTGCAGCCACAAGCCATTATGGGCTCTGGAATAGTTGACTAAGTCGTGCGAACTCTTACAGGGTAGACTAGCAGATGTAGGGGAAAGTAGGTGTACCGGTCTATCCATCGTAAGGTGCTAGCGCTTCTGAAAGACTGTGTCTCGGTCATCCGTTTCTCAAACACCAGTAGTGCGAGAAATCCAACGGAGGCGATCGAGTCTTGTGGGGAAAAGTGCGCAAACCTTTGCAGAGTGTAATAAACTAATCATGATTAGCCGTGTCCCCGGTTATGGACATCTTGAGTATCTAGTACTTGAATATCCTGTGAATCTCAACATGTTAATACTAATTAATATTGTTGGGTTATTGATGACTACTTTTAATTGGGATTGAGAATGCTGTCAACCATTCTCAATGTTTAACAACCACCATGATAGTTAAATAAATTTATTCCTTTGCAGTAGGGAAAAACTGGCTTTACGCAAAACTGTAACCATAGAGCTTTCCACCAGCCAAATATGCATATAGTATAGCTGTTTCATTCCATCATTCTCTATGTGTTACCTTGCCAGCATATTCCATGTGCTGACCCGTTTCGGGCTGCAACGTTAATGTTGCAGACTTTTCAGACAACGATTAAGGTGCTTTTAGGTCGTGGTTCTATACTCAGTGATGCCGTTGGAGTTGATGGACCCATTTACCTTCCAAGTCTTCCGCTATTATCGATATTAGATGGCCTTAAGCCATATTTATTGTAATAAGTTCTCTTTTGAGACATCGTTGTAATAAGTGTGTGATTGCCACTCTGCTATAAATCCTTCGAAGTACTGTGTGGTGTCAGCATTGCTGATCCAGGGATGACACCGGAGCACAGTAGACTTGATCCATTCGGGTCGGGTCGCTACAGTTTGATGCTCGAGGCATGGGATTTCTACAATTCAACCTCTCAATTATATGATATGTTGTGCCTAATCTTGAAGAGTGGCAGAACAAAATATGACTTCTGAACTTTTTGTTCCACACTGAAGTTACTTCTGTTACTTTTTCTCTCCTTATAGACATCACAAGTTGGTTCAACATTTTGTTCTTTATTTTCCTTCATCTTAGTTCATTCAACAAAATTAGGACTTGTTCAGTTGGAAGAGGTTTGAAGGGGATTGAAGTGGATTTAGGAGGATGAAATCCCCTACAAGTCAAAATCCTCCTCAAATCCTTTCCAATCCTCTTTGAGAGAGGTTTAACCGAACAAGGTTTAGTAGTCTTTGTTTACATTTTATTTTATATATGAAAGAAAACACAAAAGGATTTAGTTCATATTCACTAAGCCCTAGATATTTGGGGCAGGTTTCTCCTTTTGCTCCTCAGCCCCCTTGTTTGTGTAATGCTTTATGTACGACTTATAACTTGTTTACAGGTTTCTACAAAGTGTGCTTTGCTCTAAAACAGCCTTGTCTTCTTTTCACAGTTGGTCCTTGTTGAGCACCAGATATGTATCTATTTGTCAGAGGCTCCAACTCTGCAGTTCTGAGTGATTACTAGAATTCAAGGGCCACATAATGCAAATAGAGTCCTCAGGAACTCAGGTTATGCACAAGGAGAATAGGGTGATCCATGCTGTGCCGAGGGTAGCTCGGCAATATGAGATTGGTGCTAAGACTCCCCGTGGAAGATGGACCATTCATACACGATATTAGATAGGAGTAGCAGGGTGGGATCTTACTTGGAGTGAGATACGATTCGTTGGAAGTCCGAAGTGTAGTGATGGGCGATTTCACAGTTAAGTTTCGGGTACGGTCGAAAGCTGATGGGTTTAATTGGGCTCTGGTGGCGGTTTATGGTGCCGCGCAGCCTGAGCTCAAACCAGAGTTCTTGGCGGATCTTGTTAGGATCTGCGGCTCTGAGCAGCTCCCAATTCTGGTTGGGGTGACTAAGAGAGGAAAAGAACAATGATAACTTCGACGGCAGATGGATCTGAGAGAGATAGAGCTTTTGGGTAGAAAATTTACTTGGGCTAATGCTTTGTCAAATCCGACGTTTGAGAAGCTGGATCGAGTCTTAGCAAGTGTCAAGTGGGAACAGAAATGCCCTTTCGTTACGGTCCAGGCATTTACACGTGGAATTTCTGACCATACGCCTTTATTTCTGGACTCAGGTGAGCCAACCCACATGGGGAACAAAAACTCCTTCTCTTTCAAGCTGGCATGGTTTGAATGGGAAGACTTCTTAGATCTGGTAGCCAGGGAATGGGCTAAGGATGTAGGAGGCAGGACTTCGGTTGAGCGCTGGCAGAATAAGATAAGGCATTTGAGAAGTTTCTTGCGTGGGTGGGCCAAGCATCTTAGTGGGATATATAAGGTCGAGAAGGAAAGGCTTCTTACACTTACTCAGTCCCTAGAATTAAAAGCCGAGTCCACAATTTTGCAAGCCACGAAGCTGCATGCTAAACTAGAAGCGGAGATGAGGTTGAAAGAGCTTCTCCGTGAAGAGGAATTAAAGTGGGCGCTGCGAGCTAAGGTTCGCAAAGTTGTCCAGGGGGACGCGAACACTCAATTCTTTCACTTGGTTGCTAATGGCAAGCACGGAAAGTAGAGAATCTTTCAGCTCGAACAAGATGAAGGCACGATTGTAGGACATGATAACCTGAAATTGTACATTACCGAATATTACAAGCAGCTGTTTGGGCCTCCGGAGGATAATTGCGTGTCCCTCGATGAGTCCAAGATTGAGGATGTGCCTCAACTCACTGCTGATGACAATGATATTTTGATAGCCCCGTTTTCTGAGAAAGAGGTGTTTGAAGCCATTACACAGATGAAAAACAATAAGGCCCAAGGGCCGGATGGATTTCCGGCGGAATTCTATAAAAAGTGTTGGCATATTATTAAAGGGGATTTGTTATCGACGTTCCATGATTTATTCTCTGGACAGCTTCAGTTATTTCACTTGAATTTGGGAACAATAACATTGCTTCCTAAGAAAATAGAGGCTGTGAGAATTGAGCAGTTCAGGCCGATCTGTCTTCTCAATGTTAGTTTCAAAATTTTCACCAAGGTGGGGACTAATAGGCTCACACAGATTGTGCATTCTGTGGTGCAGCATTCCCAAACTGCTTTCATGCTAGACAGAAACATCCTAGAAGGGGTTGTGGTCCTTCATGAAATGCTCCATGAAATTCACTCGAAAAAACTAGATGGAGTTGTTTTTAAAGTGGATTTCGAGAAAGCGTACGATAAAGTCAAATGGCCAGTCCTTCAACAGGCCTTGCGTATGAAAGGTTTTGAAGAAGCCTGGCGGCGCCAGGTAGAATCTTTCATGCAAAAAGGGAGTGTTGGAATTAGAGTGAATGGCGACATAGGTCACTACTTACAGACACATAAGGGCCCGAGACAGGGGGATCCAATGTCTTCTATCTTGTTCAACATCGTAGTTAATATGTTGGCAATTCTGATAGGAAGGGCTAAGGAGGCTGGTCAGGTGGGTGTATTGGTGCCTCATCTAGTCGATGGAGGTGTGTCTATCCTACAGTACGCTGATGATACGATCATCTTTATGGAGCATGACTTGGCAAAAGCAAGAAATATGAAGTTGGTGTTGTGCTTATTTGAACAATTGACCGGGTTAAAGATTAACTTTCAGAAAAGCGAATTGTTATGTTTTGGTAGAGACAATGAGGAACAAGAGGCTTATAGGCAATTGTTTGGATGCGAATTGGGGACTTTACCTTTTACGTATTTAGGTATACCAATTCACCATCGTAAGCTGACAAACAGGGAATGGAAGTGTATCGAGGATCGCTTTGAAAAGAAACTGAGTTGCTGGAAGGGCAAGCTCATGTCTTACGGAAGCCGATTAATTCTGATTGATTCGGTTCTCATGAGTATGCCTATGTTTCTTTTATCATTCTTTGAGATCCCAGTGGGAGTTAGGAAAAGACTGGACTTCTATCGATCCCGATTCTTCTGGCAGAACGATGAACTAAAAAGAAAGTACAAACTCTCCAAGTGGGATATTATCTGTCGACCGAAAGACCAAGGGGGTCTTGGCATTGAGAACCTCGAGGTCAAGAACAGATGTCTTCTCAGCAAGTGGCTGTCGAAGCTATCTATCGAGACTGATGCTACTTGGGCACAGATCCTTCGTAGCAAGTATCTTCAATCCAAAACTTTGTCCCAGGTGACAGCGAGGCCGACTGACTCACACTTTTGGAAAGGGCTTATGAGAGTCAAATTGGCTTTTTTAATAGGACAAAGTTTATTATAGGTAATGGTGCTACCACATGATTCTGGGAGGATACTTGGCTCAGAGAGACTCCCCTTGCACTTCAATATCCGTCTCTGTATCGTATTGTTCAACGACGTGATGCGGTCGTTGCAACGGTACTTCAATCCACTCCCCTTAATATTCAGTTCAGGAGGACGTTAGCCGGTAATCATTGGGAAGAGTGGCTCCATCTAGTGAGTATACTGATAGAGGTTCAGCTTTCTCAACAACCAGACAAGTTACGTTGGAAGCTTACTAGGTCTGAAGAGTTTACAGTCAAATCAATGTATCTTGATGTTATCAATTCAAGCTTCATTCCTAGTTCCAAATATGTTTGGGCTATCAAAGTTCCTTTGAAAATTAAAGTGTTTATGTGGTTTGTACATAAACAAGTAAGCTTGACCAAGGATAATTTGGTAAAGCGTATCTGGACAGGACCTACTAGGTGTAGCTTCTGCGATCGGGATGAAACCATCAAACACCTTTTTCTTGAGTGCTCGTTGGCAAAAGTCTTATGGCGATCGGTCCATATTGCCTTTAATATTACTCCTCCAAGTTCTGTCAGCACGTTATTTGGAACGTGGCTTAACGGGATAGAGTCCGAAACAGCACGACACATTCGCGTAGGAGCATGTGCTTTATTATGGGCAGTATGGAACTGCAGAAATGATTTTGTTTTTAACAGAGCAACAAATATTCATTTTTTGCAGGTTATCTTCCGAGCCACTGCGTTGATCCGTATGTGGTCACTACTCACTCCGACGGAGGCCAGAGAGCGTTTGGTTACTGGATCTATCCGATGGGAGATGGTAGCACGGGCTATCTTCAACCGGTTTGGATGGCGGTCATATAATAGGATAGACAATTAGTTTACCTATCTCTCTTATGCCAGCCGGTTGTGACTTCTGTTGGCTAGTTTTGTTATTGGCCTTTTGGCTCTTTGTGAGCTTTTCTTTATTTTCGTTGAAGACTTTAAGATCTTGTTGAATCTATTTGCTTATTTATAAAGTTGGCCGTATGCATCGTTCTGATGCAGAGGCCGGGGAGTCCCCCATTTTCAAAAAAAATGTAGAAAATTACCAGTTGTTTTTGTGATGGCTTTTGGTTAGCTTTGTCACCCTTCATCACTATTCATGCTGTAACAGTTTCTTGGTTGTGGCTGATGAGGCTACTGGGAAATTTTCATTTTTAGTATAGATTGTTATTGACAAATGATGATGCCTTTTTAAATGAGGAACCTCAGGCGGTACTCGATGCTCCAAAATACGTAACTGCTTTTGGGTGCTTACTGACTACTTGTTTAGCTTGTAGTTTTATAATGGCTTTGTACTGACTCAGTTTTCCAAAAAGAATTTTTAACGAGCAATGCTACATCCATGCAAAGCTACGTAAGGTTACGTAATGCTGCTGATTTGGCAAATTTTAATTAGAAGAAGGGGAGAGAGGGGGCCCCACACCCATGAAAATCAGGGGAGGAGAGAATTAGAGAGAAGGTTACGTGGGATCACGTAACAGGTTTACGTAGATGTAGTATTATTGATCTTTAACCAACGAAGCCAGTAATACATTTCCAAAGAATCTTTAACCAAGGAAGGCAGTAATACATTGTACTAAGAAAGAATAATATAATTGATTTAACCAAGGAATGTGATGACACACTGTAGCTTCGGTAAGATCATGCTAACTCCCATGGTAGCAGGACCATACGAATTTACCAACTCCTGATGTAATAACAGACGTCACTACATATGATACGACCATGCTAACTCCTATACTGACGCTCATCACTGCATCACTAGGTAGCTATGGTAAGATCATGCCATGTCCCGAGACTCGATGAAGGCGACGACGACGGTGGTGTCGTCCTTCTTCCCTCCGGTTTTATTCCGTCCGTGTTCCCGGGCGGCGACGCTGAAGGGCGTGTCCTGGGTACGCCTCGCCGCGGCGTAAGCCTGGCTGGCAATGATGTCGGCCATGTTTTTCGGCGTGAAGCTGAGCGCCTGGCCCGACTGCACGATCTTCTCCAGCATCACGTCGAACACGTTGTCGAAGAGCCCGTCGGACGCGACAACCACCACGTCGCCTTCCTCCACGGCGATCTCGCCCACTGCCGCGTCGCTGACCTTGTTGCTGTCGTCGGAGTCGGAGCTGAGCTGGAACGGGCAGTTGAAGTAGCACTGCTGCGGCTGCGACCGGTGCAGGATCCGGCCGTCGCGGAACACGGCGAAGCCGCTGTCGCCGACGTACGCCCACCTAAGGGCCCTCCTGGCGAGCGACACGATGACGGCCGTGGACGCCGCCGGCGTGCCGGACGCGGTCGTCTGCTGGTACGCCTTCTCCAGCAGCGCGTAGGGGCAGACGCCGCCCGGCGGCGGCGGCGCGGCGGAGGAGGACGCCACGACCTCCGACAGGGCGCTCGCCATGAGCCCGCGCGAGAACGCGGCGGCGTCCAGGCCCTCCAGGCGGCATCCCCCGACGCCGTCCGCCACGCCGATGACGCCGGCCACGGCGTGGAAGAAGTGCGCGTCCTCGTCGTGCTCCGGCAAGTAGCACGACGCGGCGCTCATCCTCAAGGCAGCGCCCGTGGGGGGGTTACTCCGCCGCGCGCGCGGCTGCAGCTGCCGCGCCAGGGAGGCGGCGTACCTCGCGACGTCCTCGCGGCCGGCGGCGGCGGAGGGCGGCAGGCTCCCGAGGCGGATGCCCACGGCGATCCGGAGGGCCGCGGGGGTCCGGCTGCTGATCTCGCTTAGGGTTTGGCGGATCTGCGGCGGCGCCTCCATTGGCCTCGCTCGAGTTTCTCTTCTCTTCTGGATCGATGGATCGGGCGCGCGAGTCCTTTGCTCCCTCTGACTTGGGGTTCTCGGGCGATCGATGGATGGATCGAGTTCTTGGCCCTCCTCGCTTATTATACTACTCGCTCGCGATCGATCGCGCTAGGGTTCTTGGCTTCGCGAGCTCCCGCGTTTCTTCGCCGGCGCGGCAGCACTTGCGGCTCCTCTTCGTATTCGAATTCGCGGGGCGGGAGTTGTTGGCTTTGCTTTGCCTTCGAGCTGACGCGCGTAGAAGCAGACCGTATAGGACTCGCTTCCGATACGGTGCAGGAGTATCGCGCTGTACAGGAGTATACCGTAGGATGCAGCCTTTTTTTTACATCAGTACAAACACAAGCGCTCATATACACGCGCATACACTCACCTCTATGAACGCACACACGCACACCCTACCCCTATGAGCATCTTCGAAAGACTGAGCCGGCATATCATTTTGAGATTTACGAAGCCACCGTAGGCGCCTCGTCGTCGACGGGAACGTCTCCTCCCACTGAAAGCGCATCACCGGAAATCTTGAAATAAATTCAGAAATAATGCGAGCACCTGGGTTGGAAATACCACTGTTCACCTAACCATCTCAACCACAGGTTGGGTCGCCCTTTTTCTTTTAGGATGTTCATTATTGGTTGAACGTTCCCAGACCGAAATAAAAACGATTTCAGTTCGCGCCCTTTCCCTGCAAAAATGAAAACGGAGAAAAGTAGCGAAACATAATAAAAAAATCAATTTTTTTCTTTGCTATGACAAATAAAGCCATGTCTTTAAAAACCAGGAAATTTGCCATGGCAACTTAAACTAAAATTTGCAATGTGAATAAAAAGTATTTTTGCCATGACAAAAATGCAGTCCTTTTGCCATGGATATAAATTTAAAAAGATGCCATGGCTACGCAAGTATATTTAAGATGCTACATAGTAAAAAATTCCATTTTCTAGAGATGTAAATTTGCCATCATATTTAAATTAAAATTGGCATGCTCTTTACAGTAAGTTTGCCATGGCAACTTAAACTGAAATTTGCCATGTCAATAAAAATACTTTTGCCATTGAAAAATAGAGTTAAATTTGCCATGATAAAATGGAGTAAAGTTTTACATGGCAAAAATTATTTTTTGCTGTGGAAATAAATTAAAAAGGTCATGACCATACAAGTATATTTACCATGCTACATAGTGAAATTTGCCATGTTCTAGAAATGTAAATTTGTCATCATATTTAAATTAAAATTGCCATGCTTGTGACGCCCGGGTAATTAAGCTACAGTGAACCTCTGCTAATGATGCCACGTCACCTCGTTTATAGTTGCTAATCTCGAGTTAGTTCAAAACCGATTCAAATTTCAAATTCAAAATTAGGCAAGCAATAAAAGTTTTCAAAAATTAAAACAAAAATGTTCGGGGGTTGCAGAATATTGCACTGGTAATTGTGGTGTAGCAAACACTGTTTGATAAAATGCCTAGATGAATTAAAATGAATTAAAACAGAAGATAAAATAAATAAAAGAAAAGAAAATGCAAAACAGAAAAAAAAGGAGGAAACCCCCTGGCCCCCCTGGCCAACTGGGCCAACGGCCCAGAGGCCCAGCCGGCTGGCCGAGGCCGGCCCACCCCCACTCGCCCCTTAATCCCCCAGGGGGCAACCCTAGCCGCCACCCCACCCACCTCGCTCCCACTCGCCCCCCCTCCTCCCCGATCCAGATCGGATCGAGGGGAGCGAACCCTCTCGCCAGAACGCCGCCGCTGTCGCCCCCGACGCCGGCGCCCCACCCCCACCGGCGCTCGTCCTCCTCCCCTCCTCCCCGACCGGCCGCGCAGGACGCCCGACCCCCCCCCCCTCGTCGCCTCGGGACCGTCCCCGACTCCCACCTCGCCGGATCCGCATCGCCGGACGGCCGCCGCCTCGACCTCCTCCCCGCCGGACGCCCCCGACCGCCCCGAGCCCGCTTCCGAGACCCCACTCCCCCCCTCGTGAGCTCTTCCCTCCCCTGCTTCGCTCTGTAGCCGTAGGGGTCGACCCCCGCGCTCGGTCGCCATGGCCGGAGCTCGCTCCGGTGCCGCGCTCGTCGCGCTCCGGCTCGCGCCGGCTCACCGCGCCCCACGTACCCCCCTCCCCTCGCGCCCCTCCGCTCGGTCGAGGCCCCCCCTCCTCTTCCCCCTCGTTCCCCTCCGTACCCGACGCGGTCCCGAATCCCACCGCCGCCTCCGCCGCTCGCCGGCGTCGTTTCCGGCCAAATCCGGCCGTGCCTCTGCCACCGTTGGACGCGGCGTCCTCTCCACGTTCGAACGCACCCGCTCGCGGCCATTTTTGCCGCCGGACGGCGAATCCCGGCGAGGTCCGGCGCCCCTCCGCCGCGGGAACGCTCCCCGGAGCTCCCCAACGCCGGCCGCCGGCGTGGCCGACATGGGGCCACCCCTGGGTCACTGACCCGTGGGCACTAGGGGCCCGGCCGGCCTGTTGACCCGGTCAGCCTTGCTGACTGGACCGGCCATGCCTATGACATGTGGGGCCCAGCCCCCAGAACGTTTAATAAAAAAAAAGAATTTTAAAAATATATAAATGTATAATAAATAAATAATTAATAATATAATTAATTAATTAATTAACTAAATAATTAACTTAATTAATCCTGTTTAATTAAACTAATTAGTTAATTAACCTAATTAACTATGTTAATTAACCTGCTAACTAAACAGAGAATGACATGTGGGTCCCACTGGACCCACATGCCAGTTTGACTAGGTCAACGATCAGAGTTGACTGATGACATCACCGTGACATCATGCTGACGTCATAATAGCATTTTTGAATTAAATTAAATAATTAATTATATTCCAGAAATTAATATAATCTTTAGAAACCATATCTTTTAATCCGTAACTCCGATGAAAATATTTTATACATGAAACTTGCTTAGGATTTCGATACGAACACGAATACGTCCTCCGTATTCCTGTCAGATGCCCATAGCTATATGGACATGGAACTTTTAGACCGATTTCAGTGAATGAATAGTGCCCAGCTATAATTAAATAAATCCTAAAAATGATTTAAATCTTTTAAAATTAATATAAAATAAACCGTAACTCGGATCGAAAAACTTTGTACATGAAAGTTGCTCAGAGCGACGAGACGATTCCGGATACGCCACCCGTTCGTCCGTCACGCATCCCTAGCATAGCAAACTCGCAACTTTCCCCCTCCGGTCCTCTGCCCGAAAACGCAAAACACCGGGGATACTTTCCCGGATGTTTTCCCCCTTCGCCGGTATCACCTCCTACTGCGTTAGGTCACCCCTAGCACGGCGTATCACCATGTTATACTTTGTGTTGCTTTGATTGCTCTGTTATTTATTATGTTCCCCCTCCGTTACTTTTTCCGGTAGACCCCGAGACCGCTGCCGGTACCCCTGTGATCGACTACGGTGTTGACGACCACTCTCTCTTGCCAGAGCAACCAGGCAAGCCCCCCCTTTGATCACCAGATACCGCCTACTCTTCTCTATATTGCTTGCATTAGAGTAGTTTAGCATGTTACTGCTTCCCGTTAATCCTATACTGATGCATAGCCTGTCCTTGCTACTGCTGTTATTACCTTTACCTGCAAACCTAATGCTTAGTATAGGATGCTAGCTTATCATCAGTGGCCCTACATTCTTGTCCGTCTGCCATGCTATACTATTGGGCCGTGATCACTCGGGAGGTGATCACGGGTATATACTATATACTTTATACATGATACATGTGGTGACTAAAGACGGGTAGGCTCGTAGGAGCACCCGCGAGTGGATCTTGAGGCGGAGCGACAGGGTAGGTTCCGACCACCTAGGAGAGAGGTGGGCCTGGCCCTGTTCGGCGTTCGCGGACACTTAACACGCTTAACGAGATCTGGGTATTTGATCTGAGTCTGGCCATTTGGTCTATACGCACTAACCATCTACGCGGGAGTAGTTATGGGTATCCCGGCGTCGTGGTATCAGCCGAAGCCTTCGTGACGTCAACGACTGAGTGGCGCGCGCCGGATTGGACTGGAAGGCCACTAGGCTAGGTCTGCTTTCGGCCGCGTTCGCAACGTGCAGGTGTGCAAAGGGCGATGGGCCCAGACCCCTGCGCCATAGGATTTAGACCGGCGTGCTGACCTCTCTGTTGTGCCTAGGTAGGACTGCGACGTGTTGATCTTCCGAGGCCGGGCATGACCCAGGAAAGTGTGTCCGGCCAAATGGGATCGAGCGTGTTGGGGTATGTGGTGCACCCCTGCAGGGAAGTTTATCTATTCGAATAGCCGTGTCCCTCGGTAAAAGGACGACCCGGAGTTGTACCTTGACCTTATGACAACTAGAACCGGATACTTAATAAAACACACCCTTCCAAGTGCCAGATACAACCGGTGATCGCTCTCTCACAGGGCGTCGAGGGGAGGATCATCGGTTAGGATTATGCTATGCGATGCTACTTGGAGGACTTCAGTCTACTCTCTTCTACATGCTGCAAGACGGAGGCTGCCAGAAGCGTAGTCTTCGAAAGGACTAGCTATCCCCCTCTTATTCCGGCTTTCTGCAGTTCAGTCCACTTATAATAGCCTTATCCCAGTTGATACCATTGCATACATATGTAGTGTAGCTCCTTGCTTGCGAGTACTTTGGATGAGTACTCACGGTTGCCTTCTCCTTCTTTTCCCTCTATTCCTTCTACCTGGTTGCCGCAACCAGATGTTGGAGCCCAGGAGCCAGACGCCACCGTCGATGACGACTCCTACTACACCGGAGGTGCCTACTACTACGTGCTGCCCGCTGACGACGACCAGGAGTAGTTAGGAGGATCCCAGGCAGGAGGCCTGCGCCTCTTTCGATCTGTATCCCAGTTTGTGCTAGCCTTCTTAAAGCAGACTTGTTTAACTTATGTCTGTACTCAGATATTGTTGCTTCCGCTGACTCGTCTATGATCGAGCTCTTGTATTCGAGCCCTCGAGGCCCCTGGCTTGTAATATGATGCTTGTATGACTTATTTTTATTTGTAGAGTTTGTGTTGTGATATCTTCCCGTGAGTCCCTGATCTTGATCGTACACGTTTGCGTGTATGATTAGTGTACGGTCAAATCGGGGGAGTCACAAGTTGGTATCAGAGCCGACTGCCTGTAGGAATCCCCCTTCCACACTTCTTGGCCGAAGTCGAGTCTAGACATTGCAAAACTTTTTACTAACCTGGCTGTGTGCCTTACGGGCCCACGTCGCCATCGGGTGATATTAGGATCTTTTACTCCTCGATCCTTACTCTGGGACTCTGATCTCTCTTCTACTCGGGTTAAACGAAATTACTAACTCTGACACTAGGATCCCGTTACGACATTCACCCCAAAGTTGGATAAGCCCTAGTTATTCTTTAGAGTAGTATTTGAACATTGTCCACCTTGTCATTTGACTCCTGTGAAAACATCTTTGTTTTCAGATGGAACCCACGAGGCAGGTCGTGCGCCACACGACGGCCATTGGTGCCTCAGGATCACCTGCTGTGTTGGTCGAGATGATGACCTATCTGGGTTATCGCTGGCACCCTGAGTACACCGTCTATGAGGAGTATCAGGATTTCAACCAGGAGCAGTACCGTGCCGTTGTCCACCTCTACTCTTGGGAGTATGACTCCACTACCGTGCTGCACACTGCTCATGGTGTTGGAGTGACTATCGATATGGCGGTCCACGATGCTGCTTATGCTGCTCTGACACGTCTTCGTGGTGAGTATCAGGAGTTGGACACCTCCCCCTTCAGGCACATTGCTATCGCATCCGATGTTGGTGCGGAGGGTTACTACACTGCGGCCTACTCCACTGTCACCCGCGAGCCCTACTACCATCAGAACCTGGTTCTGCATGCTGATGGGCTGGATAGAGCTAACCGAGCTCTTCGACACGAGTTGTACACCACCCGTCAGCACCTGTATCGTGCTCTGACACTGTTGCACCCCTTTGTCCGATCTGGTGATCTGACGCGTTCTGCGATCTACCCCGCCAGGACCGTGATGCCCCAGGGCGTCGGCTGGCCAGATGTGGGAGGTTACTCTCCCGCACTTGGCCCTCTTCTGCCACCTGAGCGTCGGGTTCAGCACCAGAGCCCCCGCGGACCCCAGGTTGCCGACGTGGTGTACCCGCTGCCACACTACCAGCTTTCAGGCTACAGCTACCTCCACAGTACCGCGTGGGACTGATGTAGACTTGCTTGTTAGTGTTAGATGCATTCGCCGCGAGCCTGTGTGCCGCCTATGATGTCTTAGTCTATGTATTGAACACTGGGTAACGAACTCTATGCATGATCTCTTTTGTAAGATATGCCGACTACTATGTGGTATCTATCGTGCTGCTTTCGTTGTGCATGTTTCATCATGAATGATGCTTGTTTTTACAATTCCTCGATGCTGAACTACCCCTGTTAAACACTGGCAGGATGGTTAGACCAGGTGGTCGTGGTCGTGGTGGCAACGCCCCACCACCGCCTGAGTACATGGCTGGTATGATCCAACAGTTTGAACTGAATCGTCAGTTCATGGAGAATATGATGGCTCAGTTTCCTCGCCCCAATATGAACCAGCAGCCAACCCCAGTAACTCTGCAGGATTTCATGCGCCTGAACCCAACAGTGTACCGCAGCTCAACCCAACCTCTGGATGCTGATGACTGGCTCCGTGACATCACCTATGAGATGGAGTCTGCTGATGTAGCCCCTGCCAGCTATGTCACCTTTGCTTCCTTCTTCCTGAAAGGACCCGCAGCTCAATGGTGGGACAGCCACAGGCGTACTCTGCCAGCTGGAACAATCATCACCTGGCCAGACTTCCAAGCTGCCTTCCGTGCTCGCTTCATTCCTCAGGGAGTCATGGACCGGAAGAAGCGTGAGTTCCGCAACCTCACCCAAGGCAACAAAACTGTGGAAGCTTATCAACGGGAGTTTCTGGACTTGTCCCGCTATGCTGAAGAGGACATTGCAACTGATGCACGCAGACAGGAGAAGTTCCGGGATGGCCTTCAAGCTGACATCAAACTCGCACTTCTAGTGCATGACTTTGCTGATTTCTCCACTCTGGTGAACAAAGCCATCAATGTCGAAACTGGTCTGCAGGAATACCAGAGTTCTCACAGGCGCAGCCGTGACACGGGCTCATCTTCGGGCCCGTCCTCGCAGAAGCGCAAGATATGGATTCCCAACAGCGTGTACCAGCCTAATGCACCTGCCCCAAGGCAGTCCTATGCTGCACCTCGTCTGCCTACTGCTCCAACTAGGCAACCAAGGCTTCCAGCTCCACCACCCCAAGCTCCTGTTCCTACTCCCGAGAATGGTTTGTGCTTCAGGTGTGGACAACCAGGGCACCGTGCTAGGGAATGCAACCAGAAACAGAATCAACTGGCCCTTCCAGCAACTGGCCGTGGAAACAACCAGCCCCGCAACAACAATGCCAAGTCTTATGGTCGCGTTCATGCCAACCATGTTGATCTGACCGAAGCCCAAGACCAGCCTGCTACCGTGATGGGTACACTCCTCGTAAATTCAGTACCAGCATCTGTCTTATTTGATACAGGGGCATCACATTCATTCATATCAGCTGAGTTTGCATTCATGCATGGCATTAAATACGAAGAGATGAACACTGCGATTGTGGTACACACCCCTGCGGGCCAGTGTCAAACCTCTATGGTTAGTCACAACGTCCCCGTTGAAATTGAAGGACTGGAATTCCTTGCCTCCCCCATCGTACTAAAATCCTGTAGCATCGACCTCATTCTGGGAATGGATTGGTTGAAAGCGCATACTGCTTCTATAGTTTGCGCCACTAAGGTCGTCCATCTGTTACACCCTTCTGACGAAATAATAGCTTACCAAGCTCATCTAGTTCAGAACGCCGAGGCACGACTTTATGCCTTGAATGCGTTGAACGCTGCACCACTCGAGGGCATTGAAAACATTCTCGTCGTTCGTGAATTCCAAGATGTCTTCCCAGAAGAACTTCCAGGGATTCCCCCTGCTAGAGCTGTCGAATTCATCATCGACTTGAAACCCGGCACCACCCCTATAGCTAAACGACCCTACAAGATGCCGCCGCATGAGCTTATTGAGCTTAAGGAGTAAATCGACAAATCTCTTGTCAAAGGTTTCATTCGCCCAAGTTGCTCTCCTTGGGGAGCACCTTCTCTCTTTGTTAAGAAAAAGGATGGGACAAACCGATTGGTCCAAGACTACCGTCCTATAAACCAAGCTACCATTCAGAATAAATACCCTCTTCCTCGGATCAATGATCTTTATGATCAACTGGCTGGTTCATCAGTGTTCTCCAAACTCGACTTGAGGTTGGGTTACCACCAGATCCGTGTTCGTGAAAGGACATCCCAAAAACCGCCTTCGTGACTCGGTATGGGTCATACGAGTACACCGTCATGTCATTCGGCCTAACGAATGCTCCAGCCACCTTCTCTCGTCTGATGAATTATATATTCATGGATTACCTCGACAAGTTCGTCGTGGTTTATTTGGACGATATCCTTGTATTTTCCAAGAACAAGGAGGAGCATGCTGAACATCTTCGTCTTGTGCTAGAGAAGCTTCGAGAACATCAGCTGTATGCTAAGTATTCCAAGTGTGAATTCTGGCTTCCCGAAGTAACCTATCTTGGGCATGTCATCTCCAAAGATGGTATTGCCGTCAACCCTGAACGAGTTCAGGCTATTCTCGATTGGACTCCCCCGAAGAATGTGAAGCAAGTCCGAAGTTTTCTCGGTCTCGCCAGCTATTGCCGTCGATTCGTCGAGAACTTCTCCAAGATTGCCAGGCCTCTGACTAATTTATTGCATAAGGGTGTCAAGTTCGACTGGACAGACAAGTGTCAGGAAAGTTTCCAGGCGCTCAAAGACAAATTGACTTCTGCCCCCGTGCTTGCACCACCTGATACTAAGAAGGACTTCGTCATTTACTGCGACGCTTCCCGTCAAGGATTAGGCTGTGTCCTAATGCAAGAGCGCCGAGTGATTGCTTATGCCTCTCGTCAATTGCGCCCTCACGAAGAAAACTACCCAGTTCACGACCTCGAGCTTGCTGCTGTCATTCATGCACTGAAGCAGTGGCGCCATTACCTTCTCGGTAATCGTTGCGAGATCTTCACCGACCATCAAAGTCTGAAGTATCTGTTTACTCAGCCAGATTTGAACCTACGCCAGCAAAGATGGATGGAGACTGTTGCAGACTTTGACGTGGATATATCATATACCCCCGGCAAGGCTAATGTAATGGCTGATGCCTTGAGCCGCAAGTATTACCGTAACCACCTCCAGGTTCATAAAGTTCAGCCCTCGCTTACCGAAGAATTTAGAAGGCTGAACCTCCATATTGTTCCTCCGGGATCACTCGCTCCCCCTCCCGAAGGTTTCCCCAAACAGAACCTCCATGTTGTTTCCAAGGGTTCTCTTAATACCCTGGTTGCGAAACCAGATCTTGTGGGCACCATCAAATGGATACAGAAGTGTGACGATGAAGTCCTCAAGATTAAGCGCGACCTCAAAAAAAGAAAGCCCTCATTCTTCACTGTTGCTGACGATGGCGCCTTGTATTTCAAAGGCCGCCTAGTGGTACCTTGTTCGAAGAAAAACCTGGATAAAACTAAAGGGGTTATGCAAGAAGCCCATGATACGCCTCTGTCCATCCATCCTGGTAGTACCAAGATGTACCAGGATATTCGTCAAAGATTCTGGTGGTCTAATATGAAGCAGGACATTGCTCGTTATGTTGCGGAATGTGACGTTTGTCGCCGAATCAAAGCAGAGCATCAAAGGCCTGCTAGAACTCTGCAACCTATCTCTATTCCTGAATGGAAATGGGACCACGTTGAAATGGACTTCGTCACTGGATTTCCCAAATCTCAGAAAGGTAATGATGCTATTCTTGTCGTCATTGACCGGCTTTCCAAAGTTGCCCATTTTCTGGCGGTCAAAGAGACAATCACTGCTAGTCAGCTTGCTACTCTCTACATGGCCAGAATTGTTTCACTTCACGGTATTCCACTGGTTATCAGTTCAGACCGTGGCAGCCTATTCACTTCAAGGTTTTGGGCGAGTTTCCAAGAAGCTATGGGAACTCATCTGTCGTTCAGTACTGCGTTTCATCCTCAGTCGCAAGGACAGGTTGAACGTGTCAACCAAGTTCTCGAAGACATGCTTCGAGCTTGTGTAATCTCATTCGGCAAGAAATGGGAGGAATCTCTTCCATATGCCGAGTTCTCTTATAATAATAGCTATCAAGCTAGTCTGAAGATGTCCCCCTTCGAAGTGTTATATGGACGAAAGTGCCGAACCCCTCTGAACTGGTCAGAAACTGGGGAACGTCCACTCTTTGGTCCGGATATTATCCAACAGGCTGAAGAACAAGTTCGCATTATTCGCGAGAATCTCAAGACTGCTCAGTCACGTCAGAAAAGTCAGTATGACCGTCATCACCAAGACATGATCTATCAACCTGGCGAAAAGGCTTATCTTCGAGTTACACCAATGAAGGGTGCACACCGCTTCGGGATCAAGGGCAAGCTAGCTCCCCGCTATATTGGTCCTTTCACTATCCTCGAGAGGCGTGGAAAAGTGGCATATCAATTGGAGCTTCCGCCTAACCTTTCTCAGGTTCACGATGTGTTCCACGTGTCACAACTCCGACGCTGTTTCAAGGACCCAACCCGAGCAGTGGATCATGAAGTGCTCGAATTGCAACAGGACCTCTCCTATAAAGAGCATCCGGTCCGCATTCTCGACCAAGCTGAACGCCGCACACGCCAGAAGGCGATCAAATTCCTCAAGGTCCAGTGGTCGAATCACTCTGAAGACGAAGCCACCTGGGAACGCGAGGATCGTCTACGTGATGAATACCCCGCACTCTTTCCTTCTACCTCCTAAATCTCGGGACGAGATTTCTTGTAGTGGAGGAGAATTGTGACGCCCGGGTAATTAAGCTACAGTGAACCTCTGCTAATGATGCCCCGTCACCTCGTTTATAGTTGCTAATCTCGAGTTAGTTCAAAACCGATTCAAATTTCAAATTCAAAATTAGGCAAGCAATAAAAGTTTTCAAAAATTAAAACAAAAATGTTCGGGGGTTGCAGAATATTGCACTGGTAATTGTGGTGTAGCAAACACTGTTTGATAAAATGCCTAGATGAATTAAAATGAATTAAAACAGAAGATAAAATAAATAAAAGAAAATAAAATGCAAAACAGAAAAAAAAAACAGAAAAAAAGGAGGAAACCCCCTGGCCCCCCTGGCCAACTGGGCCAACGGCCCAGAGGCCCAGCCGGCTGGCCGAGGCCGGCCCACCCCCACTCGCCCCTTAACCCCCCAGGGGGCAACCCTAGCCGCCACCCCACCCACCTCGCTCCCACTCGCCCCCCTCCTCCCCGATCCAGATCGGATCGAGGGGAGCGAACCCCCTCGCCAGAACGCCGCCGCTGTCGCCCCCGACGCCGGCGCCCCACCCCCACCGGCGCTCGTCCTCCTCCCCTCCTCCCCGACCGGCCGCGCAGGACGCCCGACCCCCCCCCTCGTCGCCTCGGGACCGTCCCCGACTCCCACCTCGCCGGATCCGCATCGCCGGACGGCCGCCGCCTCGACCTCCTCCCCGCCGGACGCCCCCGACCGCCCCGAGCCCGCTTCCGAGACCCCACTCCCCCCCTCGTGAGCTCTTCCCTCCCCTGCTTCGCTTTGTAGCCGTAGGGGTCGACCCCCGCGCTCGGTCGCCATGGCCGGAGCTCGCTCCGGTGCCGCGCTCGTCGCGCTCCGGCTCGCGCCGGCTCACCGCGCCCCACGTACCCCCCTCCCCTCGCGCCCCTCCGCTCGGTCGAGGCCCCCCCTCCTCTTCCCCCTCGTTCCCCTCCGTACCCGACGCGGTCCCGAATCCCACCGCCGCCTCCGCCGCTCGCCGGCGTCGTTTCCGGCCAAATCCGGCCGTGCCTCTGCCACCGTTGGACGCGGCGTCCTCTCCACGTTCGAACGCACCCGCTCGCGGCCATTTTTGCCGCCGGACGGCGAATCCCGGCGAGGTCCGGCGCCCCTCCGCCGCGGGAACGCTCCCCGGAGCTCCCCAACGCCGGCCGCCGGCGTGGCCGACATGGGGCCACCCCTGGGTCACTGACCCGTGGGCACTAGGGGCCCGGCCGGCCTGTTGACCCGGTCAGCCTTGCTGACTGGACCGGCCATGCCTATGACATGTGGGGCCCAGCCCCCAGAACGTTTAATAAAAAAAAAGAATTTTAAAAATATATAAATGTATAATAAATAAATAATTAATAATATAATTAATTAATTAATTAACTAAATAATTAACTTAATTAATCCTGTTTAATTAAACTAATTAGTTAATTAACCTAATTAACTATGTTAATTAACCTGCTAACTAAACAGAGAATGACATGTGGGTCCCACTGGACCCACATGCCAGTTTGACTAGGTCAACGATCAGAGTTGACTGATGACATCACCGTGACATCATGCTGACGTCATAATAGCATTTTTGAATTAAATTAAATAATTAATTATATTCCAGAAATTAATATAATCTTTAGAAACCATATCTTTTAATCCGTAACTCCGATGAAAATATTTTATACATGAAACTTGCTTAGGATTTCGATACGAACACGAATACGTCCTCCGTATTCCTGTCAGATGCCCATAGCTATATGGACATGGAACTTTTAGACCGATTTCAGTGAATGAATAGTGCCCAGCTATAATTAAATAAATCCTAAAAATGATTTAAATCTTTTAAAATTAATATAAAATAAACCGTAACTCGGATCGAAAAACTTTGTACATGAAAGTTGCTCAGAGCGACGAGACGATTCCGGATACGCCACCCGTTCGTCCGTCACGCATCCCTAGCATAGCAAACTCGCAACTTTCCCCCTCCGGTCCTCTGCCCGAAAACGCAAAACACCGGGGATACTTTCCCGGATGTTTTCCCCCTTCGCCGGTATCACCTCCTACTGCGTTAGGTCACCCCTAGCACGGCGTATCACCATGTTATACTTTGTGTTGCTTTGATTGCTCTGTTATTTATTATGTTCCCCCTCCGTTACTTTTTCCGGTAGACCCCGAGACCGCTGCCGGTACCCCTGTGATCGACTACGGTGTTGACGACCACTCTCTCTTGCCAGAGCAACCAGGCAAGCCCCCCCTTTGATCACCAGATACCGCCTACTCTTCTCTATATTGCTTGCATTAGAGTAGTTTAGCATGTTACTGCTTCCCGTTAATCCTATACTGATGCATAGCCTGTCCTTGCTACTGCTGTTATTACCTTTACCTGCAAACCTAATGCTTAGTATAGGATGCTAGCTTATCATCAGTGGCCCTACATTCTTGTCCGTCTGCCATGCTATACTATTGGGCCGTGATCACTCGGGAGGTGATCACGGGTATATACTATATACTTTATACATGATACATGTGGTGACTAAAGACGGGTAGGCTCGTAGGAGCACCCGCGAGTGGATCTTGAGGCGGAGCGACAGGGTAGGTTCCGACCACCTAGGAGAGAGGTGGGCCTGGCCCTGTTCGGCGTTCGCGGACACTTAACACGCTTAACGAGATCTGGGTATTTGATCTGAGTCTGGCCATTTGGTCTATACGCACTAACCATCTACGCGGGAGTAGTTATGGGTATCCCGGCGTCGTGGTATCAGCCGAAGCCTTCGTGACGTCAACGACTGAGTGGCGCGCGCCGGATTGGACTGGAAGGCCACTAGGCTAGGTCTGCTTTCGGCCGCGTTCGCAACGTGCAGGTGTGCAAAGGGCGATGGGCCCAGACCCCTGCGCCATAGGATTTAGACCGGCGTGCTGACCTCTCTGTTGTGCCTAGGTAGGACTGCGACGTGTTGATCTTCCGAGGCCGGGCATGACCCAGGAAAGTGTGTCCGGCCAAATGGGATCGAGCGTGTTGGGGTATGTGGTGCACCCCTGCAGGGAAGTTTATCTATTCGAATAGCCGTGTCCCTCGGTAAAAGGACGACCCGGAGTTGTACCTTGACCTTATGACAACTAGAACCGGATACTTAATAAAACACACCCTTCCAAGTGCCAGATACAACCGGTGATCGCTCTCTCACAGGGCGTCGAGGGGAGGATCATCGGTTAGGATTATGCTATGCGATGCTACTTGGAGGACTTCAGTCTACTCTCTTCTACATGCTGCAAGACGGAGGCTGCCAGAAGCGTAGTCTTCGAAAGGACTAGCTATCCCCCTCTTATTCCGGCTTTCTGCAGTTCAGTCCACTTATAATAGCCTTATCCCAGTTGATACCATTGCATACATATGTAGTGTAGCTCCTTGCTTGCGAGTACTTTGGATGAGTACTCACGGTTGCCTTCTCCTTCTTTTCCCTCTATTCCTTCTACCTGGTTGCCGCAACCAGATGTTGGAGCCCAGGAGCCAGACGCCACCGTCGATGACGACTCCTACTACACCGGAGGTGCCTACTACTACGTGCTGCCCGCTGACGACGACCAGGAGTAGTTAGGAGGATCCCAGGCAGGAGGCCTGCGCCTCTTTCGATCTGTATCCCAGTTTGTGCTAGCCTTCTTAAAGCAGACTTGTTTAACTTATGTCTGTACTCAGATATTGTTGCTTCCGCTGACTCGTCTATGATCGAGCTCGTGTATTCGAGCCCTCGAGGCCCCTGGCTTGTAATATGATGCTTGTATGACTTATTTTTATTTGTAGAGTTTGTGTTGTGATATCTTCCCGTGAGTCCCTGATCTTGATCGTACACGTTTGCGTGTATGATTAGTGTACGGTCAAATCGGGGGAGTCACAATGCTCTTTACAAATAAATTTGCTATGAAAACTTAAAGTAAAATTTGCCACGACAACTTAACTAAATATTTGCCATGTGAATAAAAGTATTTTTGCCATGGCAAAAATAGAGTGAACTTTTGGCATAGCAAAAATGAACTTCTTTTTGCCATGGCAAAAATGGAGTCATTTTGCCATCGAAATAAATTAAAAAAAGCCATGGCTAAGCAAGTATATTTAAGATGCTACATGGTAAAATTTGCCATGTTCTGGAAATGTAAATTTGCCATCATATTTAAATTAAAATTGCCATGCTCTTTACAATAAATTTGCCTAGGCAACTTAAACTGAAATTTGCCATGGCAACTTGAACTAAAATTTGCCATGTGAATAGCATCCACTCTATGTCCCTGCAGACTCACAAGCATAGCCCCATTCGCACAACTAGTAGCAACCACTACTAATTTCTGAAGACAAATAGATGAAGTATAGATCAACTAAAGCAGGCAACTCGTAAGCACCGATTTCAGCCGCCGGATGTACATACTTGTTTGGTACAGGTGGCAAGTGGTGGCTAGCTTGTACCAACCGGCACGAGCGGAGTCAACAGGGGCAGGGGCCAGGGAGCTGGCGGAGGCGACCACTCCTGGTGCTTCGTAGGGGACGACGATGGTTGCTCCTCGATGCCAACGAGGAGCCTCACACCCAGTGGCGAAGCTAGGGTAAAATCCTTGGGCGGGCAAACAGACCAGATTAAAGCTAACCTTACTAATTTTCCTATTAAAAGTCTCTCTTCACTATTTGGTGCTACACTGGGCGGGCCACGGCTAGGTTTTGCCCCAACATAGCTCCGCCACTGCTCACACCTAGAGGCGTCATCGCCATCTGAAGCTCAGCGGGGTAAGTGTATTTAAGAAACCTCGGCCAGCCCGCCTCATCGTCAACGCATGGCTGCATCCTCCGTGCAGGTCTGCCTCCTATCATCTCCTTCAGCTTCGGGTCCGCCTTGCCGATGGCCACACCCACCGCCCCCGATGCAGGTCCGCCTCGCCGAGCACCGCGGCCCCCGCCCCATGTGCTAGCGCTGGGCTTGATGCGGGAAGACATGATCCGGAGCCAGTTTTGCTGCATCGACGTAGCGCCGCCATTGTCATGGCCATCGGTCTCCTCCAACTCTCTCTCTCTCTGTGTGTGTGTATGTGGTGATGGACTAGTAAGTGGCACATGCTTTGCACGTTGATGACATGCTTGTCGACGATTCATGTTGGCAGTTCATAATGTATAAAACATTAAAACATGGACGATATATCTGCAACAGTGGACTAAAAATATTGTGTATGTTTATATCCACTTTTATTTTGTAGCGTTTTTAGTGTATATTATAGAAAATATACTATTTGCATTTTCTGACACTCTATGATAGCCTTTCGTGACTTTTATTAGGGTATGTAAGCATTTAGAAAACCATATATGACTCTCACCGCGTCAAGGTGTTAGGGATTCACTTCACACGGAGTGAACCATCATGGGCCTGCCCTTGTAGGGAAGCGAGTGTTCACGATTCTTTTTCGATTTTTTGCTACCAATTTTTGTGCTTCCTTTGGTTATGTGTCGGATTCTCTTTTGGTTTTCTGTTTCATTTCCCTTTTTATGTCATATTTTTTGTTTTTTAACGTACTCCTTTTATTCTATTTTCCATTTTCCTCTTTCCTTCTTTTTATATTTATATTTTATTTTCTAAAATACACAATGCACAAAAACCATTTTCTTTTTTCTTTTTTATAAGTATTTGTATGCATTTAATAAAAAGTTGTGATCATTGTTTATTAGGAAAAATATTTTCTAAACATGCACGATCATTTGTTTAGATAAGTGAACATTGTTTAGAATACATGGAAATTTTATGGAATTCATGAATATTTAAAAATTCATGATTTCTATAAAAAATCGTGAGTATTTTTAAAAAAAGATTTAGGTTCATGAATATTTGCTAAATTTGAAAAATAAAATTATTTACAAATAATTTTTAATCTTGGAATCCGTAATTTTTTTGGAAGAATTCTTGAAATCCATAATGAGCTCTTGGAATCCGTAATGACCTCGCCCATAGGAGGGACTTTTCATTTCGGCCTATATACTGTATATCGTCATGATTTAAAGAAAAAACAAGGACGCCGATAACTGCCACAAGTGTGGGCGTCAAGTAATCTGCCCACACGTTTTGTGTGGCGCCTAAGAGGACCAGACCACATGTCTGTGTGTGGGTAAAACAATTAGCGTCCACACGCCTCTTTTTTCCCTTCCGGTCCCTCTTACACGCGTGCGTGTGGGCGAAATAGATAACACCCACACGTCCGGTACGTCAGGCCTCATACCTCGTGGTTCCGCACGCCCCACGTGACACTTTACCGCGCGCCCCGCAGTTGCCATGGGATGGACCCTCATCCATGTTCGTTTAAGTGCAGTTGCCATGTCGCTGAACTACGGTTGCCATGTCGGACAACTACAGTTGCCATGTTTGCTCAACTACAGTTGTCATCTCAGGTCAAAGTTCCAGATTGCCATTTTTTCGACAACTACAGCTGTTGCCATGTGTGGTCTGGTCTACTGCAGTTGCCATGATTTCAAAACTTTAGGAGTTGCCACCTACTAACACTAGGCAGTTGCCATGTAGCGCTATAAAAAAAGGCATGGCGAAAAACATGTTCGGGTAAAAGAGAGAGTTGCCATGTGCTCACAAGCACGCTAGGGCAGTTGCCATTTAAAAAGAAAGAGCTGTCATCTGCTTACGTGCACGCTAGGGCAGTTTGCCATGTATCATGCAAAACATATGGCAACTGACATGTTCGGATAAAAAAAGAGAGAGTTATCATCTTCTTGCAATCATACTAGGGCAGTTGCCATGTACACTACAAAACGCATGGCAACTAGTAGCTTGGGTGTGGGAGAGGAGGCGGGTGTGTGGGCGAGATGGCAAACGCCCACACACCAGCCCTTGTGCGTGACTGAGAAACTGGTATGTGGGCGAATTGCTAAACGCCCACACACCGGCCCCTCCGTGTGGTAAAATGGATGTGTGGGCGACCTCTCTCACACATCACACACGCGAGTTGTCCTACGTGGCATACAAAATCAGCTAATTCATGTCAAGATTCGTGCAGAAGTTACTGGACGGTGATGGAGGCGTGTGGACGAGTTGGCTAACGCCCACACGTGTGGGCGTTAACATTTTCGAAAAACAATAGGGCCCACTTGACTCATCCGAGCACCACTGGAGTAATCCATGGCCCCTGAATGAAAAATAATCCTATGCGACCCGGGTCGTACACTTCTATCGTGAGACCCTGTTCACCGATGGACACTTGGCAAACACGAATCTCTATGCAGCCAGCCAATTAATCCTCCTTCAATTAATCTCATAGCGGTAGTCCTCATTTACCAAATCTCAACCCCCTTTCTTCTTCGGCGTTCATGCTTGCTCGTCGCCGCCGCTCTCCCCGTCGGAAGCTCGTCGGCGTTGCCGGAAGCTCATTTTGTCGTGGAAGCACCGGAGCTCCGTCCCTGCTGCTCTCCCCATCATCCGTGACCAGGCTCCTCGCCACTCCGGCAGCCACCGGCGCTTGCGGCGTTCCTAACCACCAGCCCTC
The DNA here is from genome assembly GCA_034509565.1 of Triticum monococcum. Classification (NCBI taxonomy): domain Eukaryota; kingdom Viridiplantae; phylum Streptophyta; class Magnoliopsida; order Poales; family Poaceae; genus Triticum; species Triticum monococcum. The sequence goes on from CM067847.1 coordinate 581,801,681, forward strand.
CGTCCATGGCTACTTCCCATTGACCTGCTTGTTGCATCTTAACAGAAGTATAACTTCAAGTACAGAGCATGTCTGCTGGTTGCAACGCGAGCTCTCATCCGTTGGTTACAACACAAAAGTAGCTGGGGCAGTGCCGTGAGTTGGGCCACCGACGGGAGGAAACGTGCCAGGCTGGGTGATGTGCTTGGTGTCGACGAGCTCACCGGCGGCGACGTGACGCACAGCCGGGAGTATCACACCGGCTGCTATAATTTGGAAGGGTTCTGGAGACTAAAACTAATTTGCAAACGGGTAAATGAGGAACGAGAAGGCTGCTGTTTTGAGATTGGTGTCACCACGCGTCACACACGAGAGGAGGTCTCACCATCAACTTGTACAACCCGAGTCGCATAGGATTATTTTCCTCATGAACACCCTCCTTTGTGAGATTGTGCTGCACACGGCCAAGTCCATCTACATAGCTCTTTTTCCTAGAAACATCTACGCACCTCTCGAATAGACTAAGGCTGTGTTCGGGAATCCTCTGCTCCTCCGCCAAGGAGAGGAGCCGGTGGAGCACCCCTTTCGCCGCTCGCTAAAATTGAACTGCATTCCTGCTTCGCTCCGTGGCGAAGTTGCAGAGCGGAGTGATTCCGAGTGGCCCCTAAGAGCCGGTTCGGATGCACTCCACTCCTTCAATTCTCTGACTCCACTCCCAGCTCCTTGACTGATGGCTCATCCACCGAAAATCGAGAGTTGATAAGACGTTCGGCAACTGACTCCACTCCAAAGTCCATACACGACCGATCATAAGGGTGCAGGGGCCGTCGAGCTCGTCCACGTCATCGCCGTCCACATCACGGTCACCAACATCGTTCCTCTTCCTCTTGGCATGGTCATCCTATAGGTCCTCGAGGCCTTCTTCCCGCTCAATGACGCCGTCAACTATGACGGCCAGCAGCTCCCGCTCTTTGCCGTGTAGGTCACGCAGCTCGCCGGCGGCGTCTTCGTCAGCTTCGTCTGCAACCACGCGATGGCTGATGGAACGGCCGTCTTCTGGGATTCCTCAACGCGCCGACCGAGATCACGCATGCCAGCCTGGCGCCTCCGGAAGCTCCAGTGTCGCGCCAAAGGGTTGTTCCAGCGCTGGTCGCCCGACGGCGGCATGGCGCCGGCGCCGATCATGCTGCCATGCGCGGACCTATCGAAGCTCATCCAGAGGCCGGCGCGGACGCGCTGCACGGTCACGTGCTGCACTTCTCGGCGGAGTCACTGGCGGCACTCAAGGAACAGGCCAGGCAGGAGCTCCTGGCGGCCGGGAACGCGGCGGGCGCGGCCGCCTGAGCTCGCTGATGTGGTGTGGCGCACATGGACGCGGCCTTCCAGGAACACGTCGCGGCAGGGACGGCGAGCCCGCCAGGGAACAACGCTTATGTGTCGCCGAATCACCGTGAGAGAGAAAGAAATTGAATCGAGCTGGCACAGGGAGTCGCCCGCGGAGCTCGGTATTAGCCACTCCGCCAGATTGAACTACATCCAGCTCCGCTCCACTCTGTCTACTCCGAGAAGCGGTAGCGTTCGGCGCCACTCCGCCCGCTCCAGGAGCGGAGTTGCGGAGTGGAGTGCATCCGATCAGGCTCTAAAAACGCATCTCTCGAACTCTCATGTATCCTTTGTTCTGGCTCTTTCTCACGTTTTGTTTCTGAGACCGCCGCACCTGTGCTTCACACTTTCTCCACAACATCCTTCCTGCTTTGAGTTAGACACTTTTTTAACACAGTACAGACGCAAAGTGCTCATATACACACGCGCATACTCACCCCTATGAATGCATACACGCACACCCTACCCCTATGAGCACCTCCGAAAGACTGAGTCGGCATATCATCTTGAAATTTACGAAATAACCGTAGGCACCTCGTCGTCGACAGGAACGTCTTCTCCCATTGAATATGAGTCACCGGAAATCCTGAAATAAATCAAGGAATAAGTACGAGCACCGGGACTTGAACCCTGATGGGCTAGGGATACCACAGTCCCTCTAACCATCCAATTACAAGTTGGTTCGCTGGGTTAGACACTTTGGTAGGTGGAAGATGTGCGCACAGGGTGAAGAGACTGCAAAGAGGAATACATCTTGAGCAACAGACACCACAAAATTGGTGGAACTCGAGGTAGTGTGGTAAAGCAGATGTGCCATGATGGCTCATTTGTTCAGATGAGGGTAGCACATGCAGGGCTAAGAGTGACAACAATGAGATGGGGAAGAAATGATTGTTGGCTAGTGACCTCCGGGAGGCGAGGTCGTGGAGCAGGAGGAGGGCGAGCACGATGGGAGAGTGAGACAGGTGCACCATTTTGACTGTTGGATGCCAAAATCGACGGCTCAGGTTGTAGGGATTTGCCACTTCCTGGCAATCGGATGTGCAGATCGAATGGTCTACATTTAAAGTTATTCCCACACTATATAATGGTATACATAAGGAAAGTTGGGCGAGTGGGTGAGGGAGGAGGGCAAGACAGAGTAGTGGGCTGGTGTTCGCGACGGTGGACTTTTTCCCTAAACGAAATTAAGGGCTGACGTGGCTATCTTTGATGCTCTAAGATTCGTGCAAAACATCCAATGGTCGTGGAGGCGTTGGGACGAGACGTCAAAAATCTGGCACGTTCGACACTTATTGATTCCAAAAAAATGGGTGAAAAACTTGTACTCCATTCCTAGCTCGACTGCATTGGGAGGACCAGAGCTAATCTATCTCATGGTTCTACCATCAGATCTAGCAAAATTAGCTAAATAATCGTTAACTTTATTCTAGGTACAACTAACATGAGTAATAAGGTTTCACAAAGAGACATAACATGTCAATTTTTCTTATCGAGGGACTAGTAGATCGATCTATCAACGTCTCAAGCCTGTCACCTTGACAGCAACAAGGGAATCCAGCTACACGATGATGGGGGCTTCACTTCTTTGAGTTGTCATAGGTAAACTCTCCATGCAAGCACACAAGTCCGCTCTAGCGCTTCACGGCATGAAAAAGATGTCTCCATGTAGAGAAGATAACTCCCCTGAACATCCTGTAACACCATACCTGCACTAGGGCCATCAGATGCAAAAGATCCATCCGAGTTAATCTTCCTCTAGCCTTGTCCAAACTTCTTGCCGCCTTCTGAGAAGTGAATATGGTCTCTAATAAAAGAACGCCATCGATGGTCACGTGCTCGTCAAATGTGAGTCAAGGAAAAGAGATGCGCTTTGCGAAACTTTTGCCTCCAAAATCTAAAATTGAACTTTTTGTTTGCTAAAATAATTAGTATTTGTTAAAGAAAAATAGTGGCAAAATGATTCCTCTCCCTCTACCACTTCAATAGAGAGCAACTAGTGTGGTGCACGTGCACTGCAGTGGGGAATTTTGTAAATGTTGGAATGTCATAAATTTCATAAGAGTAAAATGACTTGCTACATTTCATAGGTATTATAGCAATACCCCTGGCAAACAAATTGTCATGCCAATCACTATGGGGAAAATGTTGTATTTGAAATACATGTATTTGTTTGGATTTTCAAGACCAATCCTTATTTATGGCCCTTGATTATTTCCTATACTCAATATACACCATTATATGTCCATGTAAAATTTTGGCACCTTTCGGGTCTGTTTGCTATATTCAAGCTATTAAATGCATTTCCAGGAATTATGTTAATATAATAAATTTTTAAACTACAAATGCATGAATTTTAAAAAATGTGTTGAAAAATCACATGTGTGTTCTTCAGACCATGTTTAGGCCTTATCCAAGAAGAGGAAACGAATTTAAAATATGATGGCCTGCTTAAAACCAGTCCATCTCCTAGGAAGAATAAGGGTTTCAAGAGGGAGCGAGTCAGGTCTGAAAGCAATGCTACTGTTGCTTCATGTGTTGGCCTTGAAAATTTTCATACACTCAAGATACAATAGTATTTGTTGTCAAATTTTTGGCATATTTCAAGGTATGTTTGCTATATTTAATCCATTAAATGTTTTTCTAGGCATTTAGTGAATATAATATTAAATTGAACCATAAGTGCATAAAATAGTTGAAAATATTGTGTTCAAAAATCATATTTGTGTTCTTAAGTCCATGTTTAGGCCTTATCAAAGAATAAAAGAGGAGTTCCAAAAATTAGAATGCTAGGACTCTGACCGAACATGGAGTTTATGGTTTTTTATTTAGAAAATGCAAAGAAAGTCTGGAAAACATGAAACCTGGCATGCTATCATTATATGATCCCTCGAGTTTGTGATAAAAAAATAGAGAAGTTTTAACAACAAAAATTGACGTGCAATGCTTAGAAACCGGACCATCTTTGAGAGGGAGTGAATCAGGTTTGAAGACGATGCGACAGCTCCTTCATCCGTTGGCCTTGAAATTGGTTTTACACTCAATATACACCATTACATGGTCCATGTCCAAATTTAGCATATTTCGGGATTTGTTTGCTATATTTAAGTCATTAGAGGCATTTTTCTAGGCATTTACTGAATATAATAAATTTTTGAACTAGAAGTGCATGGCATAATGATACGTCTCCAACGTATCAATAATTTATAAAGTATTCATGTTGTTATACTATCATTCTTGAATATTTTACAATCATTTTAAAGTAACTTTATATCATTTTTTGGGACTAACCTATTGACATAGTGTCCAGTGCCAGTTGTTGTTTTTTTTCTTGTTTTTTACATCGTAGAAAATCAATACCAAACGGAGTCCAAACGCAACGAAACTTTTTTGGAGAATTTTTATGGACCAGAAGACACAACTTGGGCCAAAGAAGTACTAGATGGGTGCCCCGAGGGGGGCACAACCCACCTGGGCGCGCCTGGGGGCGCATGCATGCCCTGGTGGGTTGTGCCCACCTTGGTGGCCTCCCGCACCGCCTCTTCACCCTATAAATTCCAAATATTCCAAAAACCCTAGGGGAGTCGATAGATCAGAAGTTTCGCCGCAGCAAGCCTCTGTAGCCATGAAAAACCAATCTAGACCCCGTTCCGGCACCCCCTCACCCCACAAGGGGGAAATCATCACCGGAGGCCATCTTCATCATCCCTATGGCCACCATGATGAGGAGGGAGTTGTCCACCCTCGGGGCTGAGGGTTTGTACCAATAGCTATGTGTTTATCTCTCTCTCTCTCTCTCTCGTGTTCTTGAGATGTCACGATCTTGATGTATCGCGGGCTTTGTTAATATAGTTGGATCATATGGTGTTTTTCCCTCTCTATCTTGTTGTGAATTGAGTTTCCCCTTTGAGATTTTGTTTTACCGGATTGAATACTTTTATGGATTTGAGAGCACTTGATGTATGTCTTGCTATGAATACCCCTGGTGACAATGGGGTACCATATTGATTCACTTGATATGTGTTTTGACACTCAACTCTCGGATTCCCGAGGTGACATTGGGGTAATCTATGCATAGGGGTTGATGCACGTTCTTGTATTTGTTTCTCCGGTAGAAATATTGGGGCACTCTTTGAGGTTCTTTGTGTTGGATTGATTATTATGAATCTGAAATTGTTTAATGCATATCGTATAATCAACTCACGGATACTCACGGTGACATTGGAGTATCTAGGTGACATTAGAGTTGGTTGATGTGTATCATATGGTGTTATTTTAGTATGAACTCTTGGATAGATCGAACGGAAAGAATAACTTTGTGTTATTTTAGTCTTGAATAGATCGAACGGAAAGAATAACTTTAAGGTGGTTTCGTACCCTACAAACAATTCTTCTTATATTTTCCGCTAGATAAGAACTTTGGAGTGATTCTTCATCACACATTGAGGGATGGTTATATGATCCAATTATATTAGCATTGTTGAGAAATTGCACTAGGGAAAAAGGACCCTAGACCTTATTTTCAAGCATTGCAAGACCGTTTGTGCTCACTTTTGTTACTTGCTACCTTACTGTTTTTTATTGTTCCTACTACAAAAATCGATATCTACTATCATTACTACACTTGTATCACCATTTCTTCGCTGAACTAGTGCACCTATATAATTTACCATTGTATTTGGTGTGTTGGGGATACAAGAGACTATTTGTTATTTGGTTACGGGGTTGTTTGAGAGAGAGCATCTTTGCTACCTCTTGAGCATTGCGTTTGTTTTCCTTTGAAGAGGAAAGGGTGATGCATCAAAGTAGCGTAAGTATTTCCTTCAGTTTTTGAGAACCAATGTATCAATCTAGTAGGAGACTACACGCAAGTCCCTTGTACCTACGCAAACAAATAAGAACCTCACAACCAACGCGATAAAGGGGTTGGCAATCCCTTCATGGTCACTTATGAGAGTGAGATCTGATAGAGATAATAATAATACGATAAATATTTTTCATATTTTTATGATATAGATTGAAAGTAAAGATTGCCAAATAAAATAGATGGGAAACTGTAACATCCCAAAATTCTAAATTTTGGAATGTTATAATAAATAGATAGATTGATTGTTTGTTTGATTGTTGTGTGATTGATTGAGTGAAATTCAAAACTTTTAGAAAGTTAAATGAGAGTGAATAAAAGGACTTTCCCAAACTTTCACCTTTTTGCATTTTGATCTCCGTGAATTCAAATTCTTTTAAAATACAAAACCCTCGAGAGAAGATGATATGACTTCTTCCATTTAATTAAATGAAAAGGTTTTTTTTGAAAAGATTTGAATTTTATTTGGAAATTATTTCAAAATTCAGAAACTTTAAACAACTCAATGATTTTCATGAGAGAAGATAAAATGACTTCTTCAAAATATATGAAATACGAGTTGGAAATTTAAAAGATCAAATTTAAAGTCCGTTTGAAATTATTTTCAAGTTGGAGTTATTTGGGTTTTATTCAAATTATTGTTCTCCAAAAATAAAATAAATTGAAAATAGGGTAAAATGATTCCCTACATCAGAAAATTGGAGCGAAATAATTTTGAAATCATTTTGGTATTTCTACTTGATGAAACATAAGTCTGAAACATTTGAAAAGTTCAAAGAATTTCAGAGTGAAGTGGAGAATCATTGTAACAAGAAAATAAGGCTTCTACGATCTGATCGCGGAGACAAATATTTGAGTTACGAGTTTGGTCTTCAATTAAAACAATGTGGAATAGTTTCACAAATTCGTGTCACCCGGAACACCACAGCATAAAGGTGTGTCCGAACGTCATAGCCTTACTTTATTAGATATAGTGCAAACCTATGATGTTTCTTACCGATTTACCACTATCGTTTTTGAGGTTATGCATTAAAGACAGCTGCATTCACATTAAAAAGAGGGCACCATCTAAGTCCGTTGAGACGACACAATCTGAACTGTGGTTTAACAAGAAACCAAAGTTGTCGTTTCTTAAAGTTTGGGGCTGCGATGCTTATGTGAAAAAACTTCAACCTGATAAGCTCGAACCCAAATCGGAGAAATGTGTCTTCATAGGATACCCAAAGGAGACTGTTGGGTATACCTTCTATCACAGATCCGAAGGCAAGACATTCGTTGCTAAGAATGGATCCTTTCTAGAGAAGAAGTTTCTCTCGAAAGAAGTGAGTGGGAGGAAAGTAGAACTTGACGAGGTAACTGTACCTGCTCCCTTGTTGGAAAGTAGTACATCACAGAAAACTGTTTCTGCGACACCTACACCAATAAGTGAGGAACTTAATGATAATGATCATGAAACTTCAGAACAAGATACTACCGAACCTCGTAGATCAACCAGAGTAAGATCCGCGCCAGAGTGGTACGGTAATCCAGTTCTGGAAGTCATGCTACTAGATCATGATGAACCTACGAACTATGAAGAAGCGATGGTGAGCCCAGATTCCGCAAAGTGGCTTGAAGCCATGAAATCTGAGATGGGATCCATGTATGAGAACAAAGTATGGACTTTGGTTGACTTGCCCGATGATCGGCAAGCAATAGAAAATAAATGGATCTTCAAGAGGAAGACGGACGTTGATAGTAGTGTTACTATCTACAAAGCTAGAATTGTCGCAAAAGGTTTTCGACAAGTTCAAAGTGTTGACTACGATGGGAGTTTCTCACTCGTATCTATGCTTAAGTCTGTCCGAATCATGTTAGCAATTGCCGCATTTTATGAAATCTGGCAAATGGATAAACAAAACTGCATTCCTTAATGGATTTCTTAAAGAAGAATTGTATATGATCCAACCAGTAGGTTTTGTCAATCCTAAAGGTGCTAACAAAATATGCAAGCTCCAGCGATTCATCTATGGACTGGTGCAAGCATCTCAGAGTTGGAATACACGCTTTGATAAGTTGATCAAAGCATATAGTTTTATACAGACTTGCGGTGAAGCCTGTATTTACAAGAAAGTGAGTGGGAGCACTACATCATTTCTGATAAGTATATGTGTATGACATATTGTTGATCGGAAATAATGTAGAATTATTCTGCAAAGCATAAAGGAGTGTTTGAAAGGATTTTTTCAAAGAAAACTTCGGTGAAGCTGCTTACATATTGAGTATCAAGATCTATAGAGATAGATCAAGACGCTTGATAAGTTTTTTCAATGAGTACATACCTTGACAAGAATTTGAAGTAGTTCAAAATAGAGCAGTCAAAGAAAGAGTTCTTGCCTGTGTTACAAGGTGTGAAGTTGAGTAAGACTCAAAGCCCGACCACGGCAGAAGATAGAAAGAGAATGAAAGTCATTCCCTATGCCTCAGTCATAGGTTCTATAAAGTATGCCATGCTGTGTACCAGATCTATTGTATACCATACACTGTGTTAAGAGAGGGAATACAATAGTGATCTAGGAGTAGATCAATGGACAGCGGTCAAAATTATCCTTACTGGAATAAGGATATGTTTCTCGATTACGGAGGTGAGAAAAGGTTCGTCGTAAAGGGTTACGTCGATGCAAGTTTTTACACTAATCTAGATGAATCTAAGTCTCAATCTAGATACATATTGAAAGTGGGAGCAATTAGCTAGAGTAGCTCCGTGCAGAGCATTGTTGACATAAATATTTGCAAAATACTTACGGATTTGAATATAACAGACCCGGTGACTAAAATAATCTCACAAGCAAAACATGATCACACCTTAGTACTCTTTGGGTGTTAATCACATAGCGATGTGAACTAGATTACTGACTCTAGTAAACCCTTTGGGTGTTGGTCACATATCGATGTGGACTATGGGTGTTAATCACAAGGTGATGTGAACTATTGCTGTTAAATCACATGGCGATGTGAACTAGATTATTGACTCTAGTGCAAGTGGGAGACTGAAGGAAATATGCCCTAGAGGCAATAATAAAGTTATTATTTATTTCCTTATTTCATGGTAAATGTTTATTATTCATGCTAGAATTTTATTAACCGGAAACATAATACATGTGTGAATACATAGACAAACAGAGTGTCACTAGTATGCCTCTACTTGACTAGCTCGTTAATCGAAGATGGTTATGTTTCCTAGCCATAGACATGAGTTGTCATTTGATTAACGGGATCACATCATTAGGAGAATGATGTGATTGACATGACCCATTCTGTTAGCTTAGCACTTGATCGTTTAGTATGTTGCTATTGCTTTCTTCATGACTTATACATGTTCCTATGACTATGAGATTATGCAACTCCCGTTTACCGGAGGAACACTTTGTGTGCTACCAAATGTCACAACGTAACTGGGTGATTATAAAGGAGCTCTACAGGTGTCTCCGAAGGTACATGTTGGGTTGGCGTATTTCGAGATTAGGATTTGTCACTCCGATTGTCGGAGAGGTATCTCTGGGCCCACTCGGTAATGCACATCACTATAAGCCTCGCAAGCATTGCAACTAATGAGTTAGTTGCGGGATGATGTATTACGGAACGAGTAAAGAGACTTGCCGGTAACGAGATTGAACTAGGTATTGAGATACCGACGATCGAATCTCGGGCAAGTAACATACCGATGACAAAGGGAACAACGTATGTTGTTATGCGGTCTGACCGATAAAGATCTTTGTAGAATATGTAGGAGCCAATATGGGCATCCAGGTCCCGCTATTGGTTATTGACAAGAGAGGTGTCTCGGTCATGTCTACATAGTTCTCGAACCCGTAGGGTCCGCACGCTTAACGTTCGTTGACGATATAGTACTATGAGTTATGTATGTTGGTGACCTAATGTTGTTCGGAGTCCCGGATGAGATCACGGACATGACGCGGAGCTCCGGAATGGTCCGGAGGTAAAGATTCATATATTGGATGATATGGTTAGGCCAAGGGGTCAAGCCCACATGGCTATAAATCGGCGCAAAAGGAGTTTTGCGGAGGCCAGGGGGCCAAACGCCGGAGACCCTGGCGTCTGGCCCTGGGCCAGACGCCGAGGCCCATGGCGTCTGGGCCAGACGCCAAGGTTTGTGGCGTTTGGTCCTGGAGTCCGAGTGGGACTCTTGCCTTTCGGGCAAAATCGACTTTGAGGAGGCTTTTGCTCCAAGTTTCGACCCCAGGGCTCAACATATAAATAGAGGGGCAGGGCTTGCACCAAAGACACATCAAGAAACACCAAGCCGTGTGCCGGCAACCCTGTCTCCTCTAGTTTATCCTCCGTCATAGTTTTCGTAGTGCTTAGGCGAATCCCTGCGAAGATTGTTCTTCACCAACTCCGTCACCACGCCGTCGTGCTGCCGGAACTCATCTACTACTTCGCCCCTCTTGCTGGATCGAGAAGGCGAGGACGTCACCGAGCCGTACGTGTGCAGAACTCGGAGGTGCCGTGCTTTCGGTGCTTGGATCGGTCGGATCGTGAAGACGTATGACTACATCAACTGCGTTGATATAACGCTTCCGCTTTCGGTCTACGAGGGTACGTAGACAATACTCTCCCCTCTCGTTGCTATGCATCACCATGATCTTGCGTGTGCGTAGGAAATTTTTTGAAATTACTACGTTCCCCAACATTTTCCACCTATAAATATAGACCCATAGAGCCTCCAAAAATCATCCGATTCGGATTAAATCAATATTTTGGTTTGACTAGATTCATTTAAGAAAAATATATTTCTCCTCTTCGGTGTGATTTCTGGAAATTGTCTCTTCTCTTCAAAGTCGTCTTTTCTCTGCCTTATAAAGGTATATTTATTTGTTTTTTTATACTTCCGTAGTTTATTATTTCTAGACTAATACGATAGAATAATTGGATTATCAATTAGTCTACATATTTATATATTAGACCTTAGCCGTAGTTATTTTTTTCCCGTAAAACAGCTTGGCCCTGATTTTTCAAATAGCCATAAATTTTCACTCGTTTATCCAAATTAGATGAAAACAACGCCTATAGCTTCGTCTTGTTTTTACCTATCTAGTGAACCTGTCACATCAACCTTTTGATATTTTCAAATTTCGAATTTTATTCAGATTCATATTCAAACTTCTTTTGAATATAACTTAAGTTTCGTAACTCTGATTTAGTTGATTCTTTTTGCAAATCGAAGCTCTTGACCTAAACTTTCTGATAAGGCCAAATTCACGTAATTTTGGTACTATTAGAAATTGTTTTATGTTGCAAGAGTTATTTGCTTGGTTTTGATATTTTCCTAACTATCTTCTTCATTCTTCCCGATCTTTTGAGTGATTGTTTATGTGTGGTTACTATTGCTTGCTCACGATAGATTGAATGGAGTGTGACGAGTAGAACTATCAAGAGTTATGAGTGTGAATCATCTTCATCAACAGTACAAGGCAAGTTCACACTTTGATCATACTTTTCATTACCCAGTTTTTATGCATTAGTTTCACCCTCAAACATTGCATGGTTAGGCATTGATAACATGTGGGTATTGGAAAGTAGTTGATGAGGTAGGAACCTATTGTCCTGTATTCAAATCTTGGGAGTTACTTCTATGTTGCTTATATTGCTATGCTATGTGATACGTCTCCATCGTATCTACTTTTCCAAACACTTTTGCCCTAGTTTTGGACTCTAACTTGTATGATTTGAATGGAACTAACCCGGACTGACGCTGTTTTCAGCAGAATTGCCACGGTGTTGTTTTATGTGCAGAAAACAAATATTATTGGAATGACCTGAAACTCCACGGAACATCTTAGCAAAAACAATAAAAAATCCTCGCCAAAGATGAAGACCAGGGGGCCCACACCCTTCTCACGAGGGTGGGGGGCGCGCCCCCTACCTCGTGGGTCCCCTGTTGCGTCTCCGACTCCAACTCCACCTCCATATATTGAGTTTCGATGAGAAAAAAATCAGAGAGAAGAAATCATCGCGTTTTACGATAAGGAGCCGCTGCCAAGCCCTAAAACCTCTCGGGAGGGCTGATCTGGAGTCCGTTTGGGGCTCTGGAGAGGGAGATTCGTCGCCGTCGTCATCATCAACCATCCTCCATCACCAATTTCATGATGCTCACCGCCGTGCGTGAGTAATTCCATCATAGGCTTGCTGGACGGTGATGGGTTGGATGAGATTTATCATGTAATCGAGTTAGTTTTGTTAGGGTTTGATCCCTAGTATCCATTATGTTCTGAGATTGATGTTGCTATGACTTTGCTATGCTTAATGCTTGTCACTAGGGCCCGAGTGCCATGATTTCAGATCTGAACCTATTATGTTTTCATGAATATATGTGAGTTCTTGATCCTATCTTGCAAGTCTATAGTCACCTACTATGTGTTATGATCCGGCAACCCCGAAGTGACAATAATCGGGACCACTCCCGGTGATGACCATAGTTTGAGGAGTTCATGTATTCACTATGTGCTAATTCTTTGTTCTGGTTCTCTATTAAAAGGAGGCCTTAATATCCCTAAGTTTCCAATAGGACCCCGCTGCCACGGGAGGGTAGGACAAAAGATGTCATGCAAGTTCTTTTCCATAAGCACGTATGACTATATACGGAATACATGCCTACATTACATTGACGAATTGGAGCTAGTTCTGTGTCACCCTATGTTATGACTGTTACATGATGAACCGCATCCGGCATAATTATCCATCTTTGGTCCGGTGCCTACGAGTTTTCCATATACTGATTTACGCTTATTTACTTTCCCGCTGCTACTGTTACAATCACTAAAATACCAAAAACATTACTGTTGATGCCTTTACTTTTCTTGCCGCTACCACCACTATCATATTACTTTGCTACTAAACACTTTGCTGCAGATACTAAGTTTCCAGGTGTGGTTGAATTGACAACTCAGCTGCTAATACTTGAGAATATTCTTTGGCTCCCCTTGTGTCGAATCAATAAATTTGGGTTGAATACTCTGTTGGAAATATGCCCTAGAGGCAATAATAAATTGATTATTATTATATTTCCTTGTTCATGATAATCTTTTATTATCCATGCTAGAATTGTATTGATAGGAAACTCAGATACATGTGTGGATACATAGACAACACCATGTCCCTAGTAAGCCTCTAGTTGACGAGCTCGTTGATCAATAGATGGTTACGGTTTCCTGACCATGGACATTGGATGTCGTTGATAACGGGATCACATCATTAGGAGAATGATGTGATGGACAAGACCCAATCCTAAGCCTAGCACAAAGATCGTGTAGTTCGTTCACTAAAGTTTTTCTAATGTCAAGTATCATTTCCTTAGACCATGAGATTGTGCAACTCCCGGATACCATAGGAGTGCTTTGGGTGTGCCAAACGTCACGACATAACTAGGTGACTATAAAGGTGCACTACGGGTATCTCCGAAAGTGTCTGTTGGGTTGGCACGAATCGAGACTGGGATTTGTCACTCCGTGTGACGGAGAGGTATCTCTGGGCCCACTCGGTAGGACATCATCATAATGTGCACAATGTGATCAAGGAGTTGATCACGGGATGATGTGTTACAGAACGAGTAAAGAGACTTGTCGGTAACGAGATTGAACAAGGTATCGGGATATCGACGATCGAATCTCGGGAAAGTATCATACCGCCAGACAAAGGGAATTGCATACGGGATTGATCGAATCCTCGACATCGTGGTTCATCCGATGAGATCATCGTGGAACATGTGGGAGCCAACATGGGTATCCAGATCCCGCTGTTGGTTATTGACCGGAGAGTCATCTCGGTCATGTCTGCATGTCTCCCGAACCCGTAGGGTCTACACACTTAAGGTTCGATGACGCTAGGGTTATAGAGATATTAGTATGCGGTAACCCAAATGTTGTTCGGAGTCCCGGATGAGATCCCGGACGTCACGGGGAGTTCCGTAATGGTCCGGAGGTAAAGAATTATATATAGGAAGTGTTATTTCGGCCATCGGGACAAGTTTCGGGGTCATCGGTATTGTACCGGGACCACCAGAAGGGTCCCGGGGGTCCACCGGGTGGGGCCACCTGCCCCGGGGGGCCACATGGGCTATAGGGGTGTGCACCTTGGCCTATATGGGCCAAGGGCACCAGCCCCAAGAAGCCCATGCGCCAAGAGATAAGGAAAGGAAGATTCCTAAGGGGGGAAGGCACCTCCTAGGTGCCTTGGGGAGGAGGGATCCTCCCTAGCCGCACCCTTCCTTGGAGGAAGGGCCAAGGCTGCGCCCCCTCTCCCTTGGCCCTATATATAGTGGGGGGAAGGGAGGGCAGCCGCACCTGAGCCCTGGTGCCTCCCTCTCCCTCCCGTGACACATCTCCCTCCTCCCGCAGCGCTTGGCGAAGCCCTGTTGGAATCCCGCTACTTCCACCACCACGCCGTCGTGTTGCTGGATCTCCATCAACCTCTCCTTCCCCCTTGCTGGATCAAGAAGGAGGAGACGTCGCTGCTCCGTACGTGTGTTGAACACGGAGGTGCCGTCCGTTCGGCACTAGGATCATCGGTGATTTGAATCACGACGAGTACGACTCCTTCAACCCCGTTCTCTTGAACGCTTCCGCTTAGCGATCTACAAGGGTATGTAGATGCACTCTTCTTCCCCTCGTTGCTGGTCTCTCCATAGATAGATCTTGGTGACACGTAGGAATTTTTTTGAATTTCTGCTACGTTCCCCAACAGTGGCATCATGAGCTAGGTCTATGCGTAGTTACTATGCATGAGTAGAACAAAAAGTAGTTGTGGGCGTTGATTTTGTTCAATATGCTTACTGTTACTAGTCCAATCTTGATTCGGCAACATCGTGGGATGAAGCGGCCCGGACCGACCTTACACGTACTCTTACGTGAGACTGGTTTCACCGACTAACATGCACTAGTTGCATAAGGTGGCTAGCGGGTGCCTGTCTCTCCCACTTTAGTCGGATCGGATTCGATGAACAGGGTCCTTATGAAGGGTAAATAGCAATTCGCATATCACGTTGTGGTCTTTGCGTAGGTAAGAAACGTTCTTGCTAGAAACCCATAGAAGCCACGTAAAACATGCAAACAACAATTAGAGGACGTCTAACTTGTTTTTGCAGGGTATGCTATGTGATGTGATATGGCCAAGAAGAATGTGATGAATGATATGTGATGTATGAGATTGATCATGTTCTTGTAATAGGAATCACGACTTGCATGTCGATGAGTATGACAACCGGCAGGAGCCATAGGAGTTGTCTTTATTTATTATATGACCTGTGTGTCATTAAACAACGCCATGTAATTACTTTACTTTATTGCTAACCGGTAGCCATAGTAGTAGAAGTAATAGTTGGCGAGCAACTTCATGGAGACACGATGATGGAGATCATGATGATGGAGATCATGGTGTCATGCCGGTGACAAGATGATCATGGAGCCCCAAGATGGAGATCAAAGGAGCTATATGATATTGGCCATATCATGTCACCATTATTTGATTGCATGTGATGTTTATCATGTTTTTGCATCTTGTTTACTTAGAACGACGGTAGTAAATAAGATGATCCCTCTTTAAAATTTCAAGAAAGGTTTCCCCCCTAACTGTGCACCGTTGCAGAAGGTTCGTTGTTTCGAAGCACCACGTGATGATCGGGTGTGATAGATTCTAAATGTTGGAATACAACGGGTGTTGACGAGCCTAGCATGTACAGACATGGCCTCGGAACACATGCAAAACACTTAGGTTGACTTGACGAGCCTAGCATCTACAGACATGTTCTCGGAACACAGAAGACCGAAAGGTCGAGCATGAGTCGTATGGTAGATACGATCAACATGAAGGTGTTCACCGATGTTGACTAGTCCGTCTCACGTGATGACCGGACACGGCCTAGTTGACTCGGATCATGTAATCACTTAGATGACTAGAGGGATGTCTATCTGAGTGGGAGTTCGTAAGATGAACTTGTTTATCCTAAACATAGTCAAAAGGATTTTGCAAATTATGTCGTAGCTCGCGCTTTAGTTCTACTGTTTAGATATGTTCCTAGAGAAAAATTAGTTGAAAGTTGATAGTAGCAATTATGCAGACAGTAAAAGGCTTATGTCCTTAATGCACCGCTCAGTGTGCTGAACCTCGAACGTCGTCTGTGGATGTTGCGAACATCTGACATACACATTTTGATAACTACGTGATAGTTCAGTTAAACGGTTTAGAGTTGAGGCACCGAAGACGTTTTAAAACGTCATGAAACATATGAGATGTTTCGAGGGCTGAAATTGGGATTTCAGGCTCGTGCCCACGTCAAGAGGTATAAGACCTCCGACGATTTTCTTAGCCTGCAAACTAAGGGAGAAAAGCTCAATTGTTGAGCTTGTGCTCAGATTGTCTGAGTACAACAATCATTTGAATCGAGTGGGAGTTGATCTTCCAGATGAGATAGTGATGTTTCTCTGAAGTCATTACCACCAACCTGCTAGAGCTTCGTGATGAACTATAATATATCAGGGACATATATGATGATCCTTGAGATATTCGCGATGTTTGACACCACAAAAGTAGAAATCAAGAAGGAGCATCAATTGTTGATGGTTGATGAAACCACTAGTTTCAAGAAGGGCAAGGGCAAGAAGGGATACTTCATGAAACGGCAAATCAGCTGCTGCTCTAGTGAAGAAACCCAAACCTGAGACTAAGTGCTTCTGTAATAAGGGGAACAGCCACTGGAGCAGAATTACCCTAGATACTTGGTAGATTAGAAGGCTGGCAAGGTCGATAGAAGTATATTGGATATACATTGGGTTGATGTGTACTTTACTAGTACTCCTAGTAGCACCAGGGTATTAGATACCGGTTCGGTTGCTAAGTGTTAGTAACTCGAAATAAAAGCTACGGAATAAACGGAGACTAGCTAAAGGTGAGCTGACGATATGTGTTGGAAGTGTTTCCAATGTTGATATGATCAAGCATCGCACGCTCCCTCTACCATCGAGATTGGTGTTAAACCTAAATAATTGTTATTTGGTGTTTGCGTTGAGCATAGACATGATTGGATTATGACTATCGCAATACGGTTATTCATTTAAGGAGAATAATGGTTACTCTGTTTATTTGAATAATACCTTCAATGGTCTTGCACCTAAAATGAATGGTTTATTGAATCTCGATCGTAGTGATACACATGTTCATGCCAAAAGATATAAGATAGTAATGATAGTACCACCTACTTGTGGCACTGCCACTTAAGTCATATCGGTATAAAATGCATGAAGAAGCTCCATGTTGATGGATATTTGGACTCAATCATTTTTGAAAAGTTTGAGACATGCGAACCATGTCTACTGGTGTATATGCATGAAGAAACTCCATGCAAATGGACCATTTGGACTCACTTGATTTTGAATCACTTGAGACATGCAAATCATACCACATGGGCAAGATGACTGAAAGCCTCATTTTCAGTAAAATGGAACAAGAAAGCAACTTGTTGGAAGTAATACATTTTGATGTGTGCAGTCCAATGAGTGCTGAGGCATGTAGTGGATATCGTTATGTTCTTACTTCACAGATGATTTCAGTAGATGTTGAGTATATTTACTTGATGAATCATGAGTCTGAATTATTGAAAGGTTCAAGTAATTTCAGGGTGAAGTTGAAAGATCGTCGTGACAAGAGGATAAAAGATCTATGATATGATCATAGAGATGAATATCTGAATTATGAGTTTGGCATAGAATTAAGACATTTTGTGGAAATTGTTTCACAACTAATAGAGCCTGGAACACCATAGTGTGATGGTGTGTCCGAACATCATAACCGCACCCTATTGGATATGATGCATATCATGATGTCTCTTATTGAATTACCACGATAGTTTATGGGTTAGGCATTAGAGACAACCACATTCACTTTAAAAGGGGCACCACGTAATTCCGATGAGATGGCATCGTATGAACTATGGTTTAGAGAAACCTAAGCTGTCATTTCTTAAAAGTTTGGGGCTGCGACGCTTATGTGAAAAAGTTTCCGGCTGATAAGCTCGAACCCAAAGCGGATAAATGTATCTTCATAGGACACCCAAAACAGTTGGGTATACCTCCTGTCTCAGATCCGAAAGCAATAAGGGATTGTTTCTAGAATCGGGTCCTTTATCGAGGAAAAGTTTCTCTCGAAAGAATTGAGTGGGAGGATGGTGGAGACTTGATGAGGTTTTTGAACCGTCTCTTCAACTAGTGTGTGGCAGGGCACAAGAAGTTGTTCCTGCGGCACCTACACCAATTGAAGTGGAAGCTTATGATAGTGATCATGAAACTTCAGATCAAGTCACTACCAAACCTCGTAGGATGACAAGGATGCGTACTACTTCAGAGTGGTATGTAATCGTGTCTTGGAAGTCATGTTGCTAGACAACAATGAACCTACGAGCTATGGAGAAGCGATGGTGGGCCCGGATTCCGATAAATGGCTCGAGGCCATAAAATCCAAGAGAGGATCCATGTATGAAAACAAAGTGTAGACTTTGGAAGAACTACTTGATGGTCGTAAGGCTGTTAGGTACATATGTATTTTAAAAGGAAGACGGACAATGATGGTAAGTATTACCATTAAGAAAGCTCGACTTGTCGTTAAGGTGTTTTCCGACAAGTTCAAGGAGTTGACTACGATGAGACTTTCTCAATCGTAGCAATGCTAATAGTATGTTGGAATTATATTAGCGATTACTTTATTATTTATGAAATCTTGCAGATAGGATGTCAAAACATTGTTTCCTTGACGATTTTCTTGAGGAAAGGTTGTATGTGATACAACCGGAAGGTTTTGTCAATCCTGAAAGATGCTAATAAGTATGCAAAGCTCCAGCAATCCTTCTAAGGACTGGAGTAAGCATCTCGGAGTCGGAATATACACTTTGATGGAGTAATGAAAGTTTATGGGTTTATACAAAGTTTGTTAGAAACTTGTATTCACAATAAAGTGAGTGGGAGCACTATGACATTTCTGATAAGTATATGTGGATGACATATTGTTGATCAGAAATGACGTAGAATTTCTGGAAAGCATATAGGGTTATTTGGAAAGTGTTTTTTCAATGGAAAGCCTGGATTAAGCTACTTGAACATTGAGCATCAAGATCTATAAGGATATATCAAAACGCTTAATGGTACTTTCAAATGAGCACATACCTTGACATGATCTTGAAGGTGTTCAAGATGGATCAGTCAAAGAAGGAGTTCTTGCCTGAGTTGTAAGGTATGAAGTTAAGACTTAAAGCTCGACCACGGCAGAATAGAGAGAAAGGACGAAGGTCGTCCCCTATGCTTAAGACATAGGCTCTACAGTATGCTATGCTGTGTACCGCACCTGAAGTGTGCCTTGCCACATATCTGGCAAGAGGGTACAAAGGTAATCTAGGAGTAGATCACCAGATAGCGGTCTAAATTATCCTTAGAGGAATAAGGATATGTTTCTCGGTTATGGAGGTGATAAAGAGTTCGACGTAAAGAGTTACGTCGATGCAAACTTTGACACTAATCCAGATTATTCTGAGTAGTAAACTGGATTCGTATAGTAGAACAGTTATTTGGAATAGCTCCAAATAGAGCGTGGTAGCTGCATCTAGGAAATGACATAGAGATTTGCAAAGTACATACGGATCTGAATGTTGCAGACCCGTTGACTAAAACCTCTCTCACAAGCAACATGATCAAACCCAGAACACATTGAGTGTTAATCACATAGTGATGCGAACTAGATTATTGACTCTAGTAAACTCTTTGGATGTTGGTCACATAGCGATGTGACCTGTGAGTGTTAATCACATGGTGATGTGAACTAGATTATTGACTCTAGTGCAAGTGGGAGACTGTTGGAAATATGCCCTAGAGGCAATAATAAATTGATTATTATTACATTTCCTTATTCATGATAATCATTTATTATCCATGCTAGAATTGTATTGATAGGAAACTCAGATACATGTGTGGATACATAGACAACACCATGTCCCTAGTAAGCCTCTAGTTGACTAGCTCATTGATCAATAGATGGTTACGGTTTCCTAACCATGGACATTGGATGTCGTTGATAACGGGATCACATCATTAGGAGAATGATGTGATGGATAAGACCCAATCCTAAGCCTAGCACAAAGATCGTGTAGTTCGTTTGCTAAAGTTTTTCTAATGTCAAGTATCATTTCCTTAGACCATGAGATTGTGCAACTCCCGGATACCGTAGGAGTGCTTTGGGTGTGCCAAACGTCACAATGTAACTGGGTGACTATAAAGGTGCACTACGGGTATCTCCGAAAGTGTCTGTTGGGTTGGCACGAATCGAGACTGGGATTTGTCACTCCGTGTGACGGAGAGGTATCTATGGGCCCACTCGGTAGGACATCATCATAATGTGCACAATGTGATCAAGGAGTTGATCACGGGATGATGTGTTACAGAACGAGTAAAGAGACTTGCCGGTAACGAGATTGAACAAGGTATCGGGATATCGATGATCGAATCTCGGGCAAGTATCGTACCGCTGGACAAAGGGAATTGCATACGGGATTGATTGAATCCTCGACATCGTGGTTCATCCGATGAGATCATCGTGGAACATGTGGGAGCCAACATGGGTATCCAGATCCCGCTGTTGGTTATTGACCGGAGAGTCATCTCGGTCATGTCTGCATGTCTCCCGAACCCGTAGGGTCTACACACTTAAGGTTCGGTGACGCTAGGGTTATAGAGATATTAGTATGCGGTAACCCGAATGTTGTTCGGAGTCCCGGATGAGATCCCGGACGTCATGAGGAGTTCCGGAATGGTCTGGAGGTAAAGAATTATATATAGGAAGTGCTATTTCGGCCATCGGGACAAGTTTCGGGGTCACCGGTATTGTACCGGGACCACCGGAAGGGTCCCGGGGGTCCGCCGGGTGGGGCCACCTACCCTGGGGGGCCACATGGGCTGTAGGGGTGTGCACCTTGGCCTATATGGGTCAAGGGCACCAGCCCCAAGAAGCCCATGCGCCAAGAGATAAGGAAAGGAAGAGTCCTAAGGGGGGAAGGCACCTCCTAGGTGCCTTGGGGAGGAGGGACTCCTCCCTAGCCGCACCCTTCCTTAGAGGAAGGGCCAAGGCTGCGCCCCCCTCTCCCTTGGCCCTATATATAGTGGGGGGAAGGGAGGGCAGCCGCACCTGAGCCCTGGCGCCTCCCTCTCCCTCCCGTGACACATCTCCCTCCTCCCGCAACACTTGGCGAAGCCCTGTTGGAATTCCGCTACTTCCACCACCACGCCGTCGTGCTGCTGGATCTCCATCAACCTCTCCTTCCCCCTTGCTGGATCAAGAAGGAGGAGACGTCGCTGCTCCGTACGTGTGTTGAACACAGAGGTGCCGTCCGTTCGGCACTAGGATCATCGGTGATTTGAATCACGACGAGCACGACTCCATCAACCCCGTTCTCTTGAACGCTTCCGCTTAGCGATCTACAAGGGTATGTAGATGCACTCTTCTTCCCCTCGTTGCTGGTCTCTCCATAGATAAGATCTTGGTGACACGTAGGAAATTTTTTGAATTTCTGCTACGTTCCCCAACATACTCTACCCTCGAAAGATGTTGCGATCCCCTATACTTGTGGGTTATCAAGACTAATTTCTGGCGCCGTTGCCGGGGAGCATAGCTATATTCTTTGATTCACTTGGGATTTATATCTGCTGGACACTATGAAGAACTTGAGAGATCCAAAAACCAAGATCTATCCCTCAACTACGAGGGGAGGTAAGGAACTGCCATCTAGCTCTGCACTTGATTCACCTTCTGTTATGAGTAAGTTAGCGACACCTACACCTGCTTCTGCTATTTGTTCTGATTTGTCGCATGTTATTGATGATGCCACTTCTGCTATGCATGATACTTATGATGAAACTGCTTCTATGCCTGATACTACTGTGCCCCTTAGTGAATTTCTTGATGAACAAATTGCTAGGGCTAGAGAAAAAGAAATTATTAAATCTGAATATGATGATGATAGTGATGATGAAAATATGCCTGTTATTCCTGAGGGTTATCTTTTTGATATGGAATCTTCTGCCACTATTTTAGCTTGCAAAGATAGATATGAGCTTAAGAGGTTACTAATTAAATGGAACAAAGAATCACTTAGAGATAAAATGAAACCCAACCCTGCTTTTGCTACTTCACCTATATGTGTTCCTGATAAGGATTATGAATTCTCTGTTGATCCTGATATAATTACTTTGGTTGAATCTTATCCGTTTTATGGCTATGAATCTGAAACTGTTGTGGCACATCTTACTAAGTTAAATGATATAGCTGCCCTGTTTACTAATGATGAGAGATCGCGTTACTTTTATATACTCAAAATATTTCCATTCTCATTAAAGGGTGATGCTAAGATATGGTTTACTTCTCTTGATCCTGGTTGTGTGCATAGTCCCCAGGATATGATTTATTACTTCTCTGCTAAATATTTCCCTGCTCATAAGAAACAAGCTGCTTTGAGGGAAATATACAACTTTGTGCAAATTAAAGAAGAGAGTCTCCCACAAGCTTGGGGGAGGCTTCTCAAGCTACTTAATGCTTTGCGTGATCATCCTCTTAAGAAACCCGAAATACTTGATATCTTTTATAAGGACTAACCGATACTTCCAGAGATTACCTGGAAAGTTGTGCTGGTTCTCTTTTCAAGGAAAGAACACCGGATGAAGCTGAAATTTTATTGAATAATACGTTGACAAATGAAAATAATTGGGCACCTCCTGAGCCAGCTCCTGAGCCAACTCCTTCTCCAATTACTGAGCCTATTCTTAAACCAACTCCGAAGAAGAGAGGTGTTCTATTCCTCAGTCCCGAAGATATGCAAGAGGCAAAGAAATCTATGAAAGAGAAAGGTATTAAAGCTGAAGATGTTAAGAATTTACCTCCTATTGAAGAAATACATGGTCTTAATATACCGCCTGTTGAAGAAACATATAATCTCAATTCTTTATTTACTGAAGAACCTCCTGATCCCGATATCCCGACACAGGTAGTAAAGGTAAATTCTCTCTATAGATATGATAAAACTGAAGTCCCTCCTACTAAAATTGCTAGTCAGTGCTTGGATGAGTTTGATAACTTTATGTTTAAGCAAGACGACTTCAATGCTTATTTTGGTAGACAATTAAAAGAAAATGCTTATATGATTAGACGCTTGGGTGATTATATGGCTGACATTAAAGGTGAACTTAAACTTGTTAGCAAACATGCTTCTATGGTTACCACTCAAGTAGAACAAGTACTTAAAGCTCAAAAAGAAGTGCTTGGTGAAATGAATAGTAAGAAAAATGATTATGCTGTTAGAGTGGCTACTAGAACAGGTAGAATGACTCAGGAACCTTTGTATCCTGAAGGCCACCCTAAGAGAATCAAGCAAGATTCTCAAAGAAATAATATTGATGTTCCTAGTTCTTCTAAAAAGAGGAAGAAGAAAAATGATAGAACTGTGCAAACTTCTAGTGAACCTATTGCTGAACCACCTGATAATCCAAATGATATATCTATGTCTGATGCTGAAACACAATCTGGTAATGAACATGAACCTAGTAAAAATATTAATGATATTGTTCATGATGATGCTCAACCTAGTAATGATAATGATGTAGAAATTGAACCTGCTATTGATCTTGATAACCCACAATCAAAGAATCAACGTTATGATAAAAGAGACTTTGTTGCTAGGAAACATGGTAAAGAAAGGGAACCTTGGGTTCAGAAACCCATGCCTTTTCCTCCAAAACCTTCCAAGAAAAAGGATGATGAGGATTTTGAGCGCTTTGCTGAAATGATTAGGCCTATCTTTTTGCGTATGAGATTAACTGATGTGCTCAAAACAAATCCTTATGCTAAATATATGAAGGATATCATTACTAATAAAAGAAAGATACCGAAAGCTGAAATTTCCACCATGCTTGCTAATTATACTTTTAAGGGTGGAATACCAAAGAAACTTGGAGACCCCGGAGTACCTACTATACCTTGCTCCATTAAAAGAAATTATATTAAAACTGCTTTATGTGATCTTGGAGCCGGTGTTAGCGTTATGCCTCTCTCTTTATATCGTAGACTTGACTTGAATAAGCTGACACCTACTGAAATATCTTTGCAAATGGCTGATAAATCAGCTGCTATACCTATCGGTATTTGTGAGGATGTGCCTGTTGTGGTTGCCAACATTACTATTCTAACGGACTTTGTTATACTTGATATTCCCGAGGATGATAGTATGTCTATTATTCTTCGAAGACCTTTTCTTAATACCGCGGGGGCTGTTATTGATTGCAACAAAGGCAATGTCACTTTTCATGTTAATGGTAATGAGCATACGGTACACTTTCCGAGGAAACAACCTCAAGTTCATAGTATCAACTCTATTGGAAAAATTCCATCGATTATATTTGGAGGTTTTGAATTTCCTCTTCCCACTGTCAAGAAGAAATATGATATACTTATTATAGGGGATGTGCATATCCCCGTTGAGGTAACTTGGTGTTATTCGAAATTTCTCCGGTTTCATGATTATCGGAATGAGTTTGTTAACAAGACGTGATCAACCTTGTTAGTGGATTCTTTTTGATGAGCATGAGATGGATGAAACTAGAAGAACATACTTATGTACCCTCTCTTTATACTTTACGTTAATTATATTAAATAAAGTAAAAATAGTATTTTCTGTCTGTTTCCTGACTTATCCGTGCAATATAAAAATATCCCGAAAATAAAAGTCCTCAGAATGCCATGCCAATTTAATATGATTTTTCGGGAATATTTGAGGATTTACTATGCAAAAATTACCACGGGAGGAGCTGCCACCTGGTCACGAGGGTGGTGGGCGCCCCTCTATAGGGCACGCCCCCCTGCCTCGTGGGCCTGTGGTGGCCCTCCTCCACTTATCCCAGCACCCATCTTCTTCCTCTATCTCACACAAACCCGAAAAACCAACTCAAGCACGAGTTCCAGCCACTTTTGCTGTGATTTTTGATCTCCTTGCTCAAAGCACCTCTCGCAAAACTGCTTGGGGAGATTGTTCCTTGGTATGTGACTCCTCCATTGGTCCAATTAGTTTTTGTTCTAGTGCTTTATTCTTTACAAATTTGTGCTGCATAGGTGACCATGTTCTTGAGCTTGCATGTCAAATTTATATGGTTCCAAGTAGTTCTAATGCTTGATATAGGCTCTAGACATTTGTATGAGTAGTTGCTATCAGTTTTATTGAAGTTGGTTCACTTTTGTTTGAAGTTACTAAAAATTTCAGATTTTTTCAGAGAAAAAAATATGTTTAGGAAGATGTTCCAAGGTGGTTCCTCTAAGAAGCAAGGACTCAGGATTGCTATGCGCGATGCTGACAAGGATCCACCAAGAGACGCTCCGGTACGGCCTTGTGAATGGCCATCGGAAAATTTTATGGACTGTGCGGGAATTAAAGAAGAATTCAAATCATATTTGTGCAATGCCGGTCTTGAGGATTTTGAGGCTAACAAATGCCCCCAGTATCATGATCTCACAAGTTCATTTGTGAGGAGGTTTGAGTATTCATCTTCGCGTAATTCTCCTTCAGTCATGTTTGATCTTTATGACAAATCTTATACCATGGACTTAGAGGATTTCACTTCTGCTTGCGAACTTCCATCATGGGGTAGTGTTAGGGATCCCCCTAATCTGAATTTAGAAACTTTCTTGCCAGTATAACTGTGGGGGAATCTAGAGATATAACGCAGGCTACCATAGGGAGCATTCACTTTCCTACTATACATTATTTTGCTCTTTTCATCGGTAGATGCATAAATGCTAAGGATGAAGCATGTCACATGTGTGTCCCTGATCTTAGCATTCTTAGGAGTGCTGTGTTAGGAGACCAATCTTATCATATGGAAGCCATTGTAGCTCGTAGGTTGCATCATAATAGACATAATGGAGATTTCTTTGGAGGAATATATGCAACCCGCTTATCTCATTTTCTTGAGATAGACATTTGTGAGGGTGATATGGAGTTGCCCCCTGCATATTTAGATTATGACTCTATGGCTTCACATCAGTTTGTCGAGAGGCCTGAATCACCTCTCTTATATCGTTTAATTTTTGATAAATGACGTGTTTTCCGTATTACTCTCCCTGCTCCTGCCTTCTTTGATTTACAGACAAAAGGAAGATATGTTATTACCAGAGAGGAGGCATAAGAGTACGAGAGGAGAGCGGGGGTAGCTCGACTCCATGCTGCAGCTCAGCAGGCGATAACCGCTGCACATCAGTATGATCCCAACTATTCCTCCTCATCATAGTACGACCCCAACAACTATTATTATGGATATCCGCCAGGCCAGCCGTGGCCATAGACCAACTTAGGCCAAAAGCCTAATCTTGGGGGAGTACGTATTTCTCATCGGCATTACATTCATGCTCACACACACTCATTGCTAAATGTCGGTGCTCATACTTTTTCACTGTAATATCCATGCTAGTTTATTTTATTTTTCCTGCTTTCTTCTTGTGTGCTTGTTAAACCTTAAGAAAAAAATTAGTAGTAGTTTATTTTTCTGCTGTAGTAGTAATAATTAAAAAGAAAACCCAAAAATATTTCCTGTTCTTCTTTTGCTTGTTGGGAGCTTTCCCGTGTAAATAGTTTTATTTCCTTTCTTTCTTTGGGGGTCAGTAGGAGAATACCATAATTAAATTGTTGAAGTGGCTCTTATATGCATTATTGTTGATTTAACCAAGAGCCCATATTGCCTTGTCTTCTCTTGTTTATTGAATGCGCGCAGATTCCAGCTTAGTCCAATGCATGTACACTCTTATTATTATTCACGCCGTTCGGTCGTGCAAGTGAAAGGCAATTATAATGATATATGATGGACTGACTGAGATGAGAAAAGCTGGTATGAACTCGACCTCTTTTGTTTTTGTAAATATGATGAGTCCCTCGTTCTTGATTCAACTTATTATGAATAAATATGTTTGCAATGACAATTAGAGATCATAGTTGCTTGTGCCATGCTTGATTAGCTATGAGTTATAATGGTTTACCTTGTGTGTCAACATGCTATTGAGATGATTATGATGTGGTATGATGGGGTGGTATCCTCCTTTGAATAATTTAAGTGACTTGACTTGGCACATGTTCATGCATGTAGTTGAAACAATCAACATAGCCTTCACGATATTTATGTTCATGGTGGATTATATCCTACTCATGCTTGCATCCAATGTTTATTAATTTTAATGCATGTACATGGCTGTTGTCGCTCTCTAGTTGGTCGCTTCCCAATCTTTTGCTAGCCTTCACTTGTACTAAGCGGGAATACTGCTTGTGCATCCAAATCCTTAAACCCCAAAGTTATTCCAGATGAGTCCACTATACCTTCCTATATGCGGTATCTACCTGCCGTTCCAAGTAAATTTGTATGTGCCAAATTCTAAACCTTCAAATAAACATTCTGTTTTGTATGCTCGAATAGCTCATGTATCAACCAAGGCTGTCCTTATCTTCCGTGTTAGGCGGGTTATTCGCAAGAGGAGTGGATCAGCTCCTCACTCACGAGAAAATGGCTGGTCACCGGGATGCCCAGTCCCATGCTTTATGCAAACTAAATCAAAATTAATTGCAAACAAAACTCCCCCTGGGACCTGATGTATGTTGGAGGCACTCGTTGTTTCGATCAAGCCATGGATTGATGCTTGTTGGTGGAGGGGGAGTATAAACTTTACCATTCTGTTTGGGAACCGCCTATAATGTGTTTAGCATGGAAGATATTGCCATCTCTTAGTTGTTACGTTGACAATGAAAGTATACCGCTCAAAATACAATTTATCTCTATTTCAAAACCGAGCTCTGGCACCTCTACAAATCCCTGCTTCCCTCTGCAAAGGGCCTATCCATTTACTTTTATGTTGATTCATCACCCTCTTATTAAAAAGCACTAGCTGGAGAGCACAACTGTCATTTGCATTCATCACTGTTAATTTATATTGGGTGTGACTATGATTGGATCTCTTTTACCATGAATTACAATGTCTAGTCAGTCCTTGATCTTTAAAGGTGCTCTACATTTATGTTTTGCGGTCTGAGAAAGGGCTAGCGAGATACCATCTTGTTATATCATATTATGATTGTTTTGAGAAAGTGTTGTCATCCGAGATTTATTATTATGACTTGCTAGTTGATTATGCTATTGATATGAGTAATTGTGAGACCTGAGAATTATTGCAAATGTGGTTAGTTATGATTTATGCTGAAAACTTGAATGCTGGCTTGACAAAATTGCAACAACAAGAGCAAACAGAGTTTGTAAAAGTTTTTCTTTCTTTCTGTTTGTCAACTGAATTGCTTGAGGACAAGCAAGGGTTTAAGCTTGGGGGAGTTGATACGTCTCCATCGTATCTACTTTTCCAAACACTTTTGCCCTTGTTTTGGACTCTAACTTGTATGATTTGAATGGAACTAACCCGAACTGACGCTGTTTTCAGCAGAATTGCCATGGTGTTGTTTTATGTGCAGAAAACAAATATTCTTGGAATGACCTGAAACTCCACGGAACATCTTAGAAAAAACAATAAAAAAATCCTCGCCAAAGATGAAGACTAGGGGGCCCACACCCTTCTCACGAGGGTGGGGGGCGCGCCCCTACCTCCTGGGCCCCCTGTTGCGTCTCCGACTTCAACTCCACCTCCATATATTGAGTTTCGATAAGAAAAAAATCAGAGAGAAGAAATCATCGCGTTTTACGATACGGAGCCGCCGCCAAGCCCTAAAACCTCTTGGGAGGGCTGATCTGGAGTCCGTTCGGGGCTCCGGAGAGGGGGATTCGTCGCCATCGTCATCATCAACCATCCTCCATCACCAATTTCATGATGCTCACCGCCGTGCGTGAGTAATCCCATCGTAGGCTTGCTGGACGGTGATGGGTTGGATGAGATTTATCATGTAATCGAGTTAGTTTTGTTAGGGTTTGATCCCTAGTATCCATTATGTTCTGAGATTGATGTTGCTATGACTTTGCTATGCTTAATGCTTGTCACTAGGGCCCGAGTTCCATGATTTCAGATTTGAACCTATTATGTTTTCATGAATACATGTGAGTTCTTGACCCTATCTTGCAAGTCTATAGTCACCTACTATGTGTTATGATCCGGCAACCCCGAAGTGACAATAATCGGGACCACTCCCGGTGATGACCATAGTTTGAGGAGTTCATGTATTCACTATGTGCTAATGCTTTGTTACGGTTCTCTATTAAAAGGAGGCCTTAATATCCCTAAGTTTCCAATAGGACCCCGCTGCCACAGGAGGGTAGGACAAAAGATGTCATGCAAGTTCTTTTCCATAAGCACGTATGACTATATACGGAATACATGCCTACATTACATTGACGAATTGGAGCTAGTTCTGTGTCACCCTATGTTATGACTGTTACATGATGAACCGCATCCGGCATAATTATCCATCACTGATCCGGTGCCTACGAGTTTTCCATATACTGGTTTACGCTTATTTACTTTCTTGCTGCTACATTTACAATCACAACAAAATACCAAAAACATTACTTTTGCTTTCTTTACTTTTGTTGCCGCTACCACCACTATCATATTACTTTGCTACTAAACACTTTGCTGCAGATACTAAGTTTCCAGGTGTGGTTGAATGGACAACTCAGCTGCTAATATTTGAGAATATCCTTTGGTTTCCCTTGTGTCGAATCAATAAATTTGGGTTGAATACTCTAGCCTCGAAAGCTGTTGTGATCCCCTATACTTGTGGGTTATCACTTTGCTAGTAGACGTGGATTGGGTTTGAGTGTCTCCATGACAGATGTGAGAGTTATCATTAATGGTTAACTTAAGGTGGCTACTTTAATACACATCTGGGTGGATTGGTTGGGGCACCCTGGAGCACCCAGTGGTTTGCCCGGGCACCTGGAGAACCCAGTGCTTGCCCAAGGGGATCCCGAAGGACCCGTGAGATCACCCTATGGAATGCCACCCAGGGTCAAAGGGATCATAAGATTATTCATGCTAGAAACTTCCATGTGCAGCCACAAGTTATTATGGGCTCTATCATAGTTGAGTAAGTTGCGTGAAGCTCTTGAAGAGGTAGACTAGCAGATGTGGTGGGTTGTAGGTGGTATAGTCTATCCGGAGTAGAGAGTTAATGCTTCTGAAAGACTGTGTCTCGGTCATCCATTTCTCAAACACCATGTATTGCGATAAATCCAACGGAGGAGATCGAGTCTTGTGGGGAAAAGTGCGCAAACCTCTGTAGAGTGTACAAACTAATCATGGTTAGCCGTGTCCCCGGTTATGGACATCTTAAGTATCTGGTTCTTGGATTATCGTATTGATCTCATGAAGGAAATATGCCCTAGAGGCAATAATAAAGTTATTATTTATTTCCTTATATCATGATAAATGTTTATTATTCATGCTAGAATTGTATTAACCGGAAACATAATACATGTGTGAATACATAGACAAACTTTGTGTCACTAGTATGCCTCTACTTTACTAGCTCGTTAATCAAAGATGGTTATGTTTCCTAACCATGAACAAGGTGTTGTTATTTGATTAACAAGGTCACATCATTAGTTGAATGATCTGATTGACATGACCCATTAGCTTAGCACCTGATCGTTTAGTATGTTGCTATTGCTTTCTTCATGACTTATACGTGTTCCTATGACTATGAGATTATGCAACTCCCATTTACCGGAGGAACACTTTGTGTGCTACCAAACATCACAACATAACTGGGTGATTATAAAGGAGTTCTACAGGTGTCTCCAAAGGTAGATGTTGGGTTAGCGTATTTCGAGATTAGGATTTGTCACTCTGATTGTCGGAGAGGTATCTCTGGGCCCTCTCGGTAATGCACATCACATAAGCCTTGCAAGCATTGCAACTAATGAGTTAGTTACGAGATGATGTATTACAAAACGAGTAAAGAGACTTGACGGTAATGAGATTGAACTAGGTATTGGATACCGACGATCGAATCTCGGGCAAGTAACATACCGATGACAAAGGGAACAACGTATGTTGTTATGCGGTCTGACCGATAAAGATCTTCGTAGAATATGTAGGAGCCAATATGGGCATCCAGGTCCCGCTATTGGTTATTGACCGGAGATGTGTCTCAGTCATGTCTGCATTATTCTCGAACCGTAGGGTCCGCACGCTTAACGTTACGATGACAGTTATTATGAGTTTATGCATTTTGATGTACCGAAGTTAGTTCGGAGTCCCGGATGTGATCACGGACATGACGAGGAGTCTCGAAATGGTCGAGACATAAAGATTGATATATTGGAAGCCTATATTTGGACATCTGAAGTGTTCCGGGTGAAATCGGGATTTTACTGGAGTACCGGGAGGTTACCGGAACCCCTCGGGAACCATATGGGCCTTAGTGGGCTTTAGTGGAAAGGAGAAAGGGGCAGCCCAAGGTGGGCCGCGCGCCTCCCCCCTCCCCTAGTCCTATTAGGACAAGGAGAGGTGGCCGGCCCCCTCTCTCTCTTTCCCCCCTCGGGGAATCCTGTTCCAACTAGGATTGGGGGGGGGGAGTCCTACTCCTACCAGGAGTAGGACTCCTCCTGGCCGGCCGCCCCCTCCCCCTTGGCTCCTTTATACACGGAGGCAGGGGGGCACCCTAGACACACAAGTTGATCATTGAGATTGTTCCTTAGCCGTGTGCGATGTCCCCTGCCACCATATTCCACCTCGATTATATTGTAGCAGTGCTTAGGCGAAGCCCTGCGACGGTAGTACATCAAGATCGTCACCACGTCGTCGTGCTGACAGAACTCCTCCCCGACGCTTTGCTGGATCGGAGCCCGGGGATCATCTTCGAGCTGTACGTGTGCTAAGAACTCGGAGGTGCCGGAGTAACGGTGCTTGGATCGGTCGGATCTGGAAGACGTACGACTACTTCCTCTATGTTGTGTCAATGCTTCTGCAGTCGGTCTGCGTGGGTACGTAGACAACACTCTCTCCTCTCGTTGCTGTGCATCACCATGATCTTGCGTGTGCGTAGGATTTTTTTTGAAATTACTACGTTCCCCAACAGTGGCATCCGAGCCTAGGATTTATGGTTTGATGTTATATGCACGAGTAGAACACAAGTGAGTTGTGGGCGATATAAGTCATACTGCCTACCAGCATGTCATACTTTGGTTCGATGGTATTGTTGGACGAGACGACCCGGACCAACATTACGCGTACGCTTACGCGAGACCGGTTCCCCCGACGTGCTTTGCACACAGGTGGCTTGCGGGCGACTGTCTCTCCTACTTTAGTTGAACCGAGTGTGGCTACGCCCGGTCCTTGCGAAGGTTAAAACGGAGTCTATTTGACAAACTATCGTTGTGGTTTTGATGCGTAGGTGAGATTGGTTCTTGCTTAAGCCCGTAGCAGCCACGTAAAACTTGCAACAACAAAGTAGAGGACGTCTAACTTGTTTTTGCAGGGCATGTTGTGATGTGATATGGTCAAGACATGATGCTAAATTTTATTGTATGAGATGATCATGTTTTGTAACCGAGTTATCGGCAACTGGCAGGAGCCATATGGTTGTCACTTTATTGTATGCAATGCAATCGCGATGTAATGCTTTACTTTATCACTAAGCGGTAGCGATAGTCGTGGAAGCATAAGATTGGCGAGATGACAACGATGCTATGATGGAGATCAAGGTGTCGCGCCGGTGACGATGGTGATCATGACGGTGCTTCGGAGATGGAGATCACAAGCACAAGATGATGATGGCCATATCATATCACTTATATTGATTGCATGTGATGTTTATCTTTTTATGCATCTTATCTTGCTTTGATTGACGGTAGCATTATAAGATGATCTCTCACTAAATTATCAAGAAGTGTTCTCCCTGAGTATGCACCGTTGCCAAAGTTCGTCGTGCCCAAACACCACGTGATGATCGGGTGTGATAAGCTCTACGTCCATCTACAACGGGTGCAAGCCAGTTTTGCACACGCAGAATACTCAGGTTAAACTTGACGAGCCTAGCATATGCAAATATGGCCTCGGAACACGAAGACCGAAAGGTCGAGCGTGAATCATATAGTAGATATGATCAACATAGCAATGTTCACCATTGAAAACTACTCCATCTCACGTGATGGTCGGTTATGGTTTAGTTGATTTGGATCACGTGATCACTTAGAGGATTAGAGGGATGTCTATCTAAGTGGGAGTTCTTAAGTAATTTGATTAATTGAACTTAAACTTATCATGAACTTAGTACCTGATAGTATCTTGCTTGTTTATGTTGATTGTAGATAGATGGCTCGTGCTGTTGTTCCGTTGAATTTTAATGTGTTCCTTGAGAAAGCAAAGTTGAAAGATGATGGTAGCAATTACACGGACTGGGTCCGTAACTTGAGGATTATCCTCATTGCTGCTCAGAAGAATTACGTCCTGGAAGCACCGCTGGGTGCCAGGCCTGCTGCTGGAGCAACACCAGATGTTATGAACGTCTGGCAGAGCAAAGCTGATGACTACTCGATAGTTCAGTGTGCCATGCTTTACGGCCTAGAATCGGGACTTCAACGACGTTTTGAACGTCATGGAGCATATGAGATGTTCCAGGAGTTGAAGTTAATATTTCAAGCAAATGCCTGGATTGAGAGATATGAAGTCTCCAATAAGTTCTATAGCTGCAAGATGGAGGAGAACAGTTCTGTCAGTGAGCATATACTCAAAATGTCTGGGTATAATAATCACTTGATTCAGATGGGAGTTAATCTTCCAGATGATTGCGTCATTGACAGAATTCTCCAATCACTGCCACCAAGCTACAAGAGCTTCGTGATGAACTATAATATGCAAGGGATGAACAAGACTATTCCCGAGCTCTTTGCAATCCTGAAAGCTGCGGAGGTAGAAATCAAAAAGGAGCATCAAGTGTTGATGGTCAGCAAGACCACTAGTTTCAAGAAAAAGGGCAAAGGGAAGAAGAAGGGGAACTTCAAGAAGAACGACAAACAAGTTGCTGCTCAAGAGAAGAAACCCAAGTCTGGACCTAAGCCTGAAACTGAGTGCTTCTACTGCAAGCAGACTGGTCACTGGAAGCGGAACTGCCCCAAGTATTTGGCGGATAAGAAGGATGGCAAGGTGAACAAAGGTATATGTGATATACATGTTATTGATGTGTACCTTACTAGAGCTCGCAGTAGCACCTAGGTATTTGATACTGGTTCTGTTGCTAATATTTGCAACTCGGAACAGGGACTACGGATTAAGCGAACACTGGCGAAGGACGAGGTGACGATGCGCGTGGGAAACGGTTCCAAAGTCGACGTGATCGCGGTCGGCACGCTACCTCTACATCTACCTTCGGGATTAATATTAGACCTAAATAATTGTTATTTGGTGCCAGCATTAAGCATGGACATTATATCTGGATCTTGTTTGATGTGAGACGGATATTCATTTAATTCAGAGAATAATGGTTGTTCTATTTATATGAGTAATATCTTTTATGGTCATGCACCTTTGAAGAGTGTTCTATTTTTGATGAATCTCGATAGTAGTAACACACATATTCATAATGTTGAAACCAAAAGATGCAGAGTTGATAATGATAGTGCAACTTATTTGTGGCACTGCCGTTTAGGTCATATCGGTATAAAGCGCATGAAGAAACTCCATACTGATGGACTTTTGGAACCACTTGATTATGAATCACTTGGTACTTGCGAATCGTGCCTCATGGGCAAGATGACTAAAACGCCGTTCTCCGGTACTATGGAGAGAGCAACAGATTTGCTGGAAATCATACATACCGATGTATGTAGTCTGATGAATATTGAGGCTCGTGGCGGATATCGTTATTTTATCACCTTCACAGATGACTTAAGCAGATATGGGTATATCTACTTAATGAAACATAAGTCTGAAACATTTGAAAAGTTCAAAGAATTTCAGAGTGAAGTTGAAAATCATCATAACAAGAAAATAAAAGTTTCTGCGATCTGATCGTGGAGGAGAATATTTGAGTTACGAGTTTGGTGTACATTTGAAAAATTGTGGAATAGTTTCGCAACTCACGCCACCCGGAACACCACAGCGTAATGGTGTGTCTGAACATCGTAATCGTACTTTACTAGACATGGCGCGATCTATGATGTGTCTTACTGATTTACCGCTATTGTTTTGGGGTTATGCTTTAGAGACGGCCGCATTCACGTTAAATAGGGCACCATGAAAATCCGTTGAGACGACGCCTTATGAACTATGGTTTGGCAAGAAACCAAAGTTGTCGTTTCTCAAAGTCTGGGGCTGCGATGCTTATGTGAAAAATCTTCAACCTGATAAGCTCGAACCCAAATCGGAGAAATGTGTCTTCATAGGATACCCAAAGGAGACTGTTGGGTACACCTTCTATCACAGATCCGAAGGCAAGACATTCGTTGCTAAGAATGGATCCTTTCTAGAGAAGGAGTTTCTCTCGAAAGAAGTGAGTGGGAGGAAAGTAGAACTTGACGAGGTAACTGTACCTGCTCCCTTATTGGAAAGTAGTACATCACAGAAAACTGTTTCTGCGACACCTATACCAATTAGTGAGGAAGCTAATGATGATGATCATGAAACTTCAGGACAAGATACTACTGAACCTCGTAGATCAACCAGAATGAGATCCGCACCAGAGTGGTACGGTAATCCTGTTCTGGAAATCATGCTGCTAGATCATGATGAACCTACGAACTATGAAGAAGCGATGGTGAGCCCAGATTCCGCAAAGTGGCTTGAAGCCATGAAATCTGAGATGGGATCCATGTATGAGAACAAAGTACGGACTTTGGTTGACTAGCTTGATGATCGGCAAGCAATTGAGAATAAATGGATCTTCAAGAAGAAGACTGACGCTAATGGTGATGTTACTGCGTACAAAGCTCGACTTGTCGCAAAAGGTTTTCGACAAGTTCAAGGGGTTGACTATGATGAGACCTTCTCACCCGTAGCGATGCTTAAGTCAGTCCGAATCATGTTAGCAATTGCCGCATTTTATGATTATGAAATTTGGCAGATGGATGTCAAAACTGCATTCCTGAATGGATTTCTGGAAGAAGAGTTGTATATGATGCAACCAGAAGGTTTTGTCGATCCAAAGGGAGCTAACAAAGTGTGCAAGCTCCAGCGATCCATTTATGGACTGGTGCAAGCCTCTCGGAGTTGGAATAAACGCTTTGATAGTGTGATCAAAGCATTTGGTTTTATACA
Source organism: Triticum monococcum (assembly GCA_034509565.1). Classification (NCBI taxonomy): domain Eukaryota; kingdom Viridiplantae; phylum Streptophyta; class Magnoliopsida; order Poales; family Poaceae; genus Triticum; species Triticum monococcum. Next base: position 581,838,213 of record CM067847.1, read on the forward strand.
GACTTTCGGAGAAGCCTGTATTTACAAGAAAGTGAGTGGGAGCTCTGTAGCATTTCTGATATTATATGTGGATGACATATTGCTGATTGGAAATGATATAGAATTTCTGGATAGCATAAAGGGATACTTGAATAAGAGTTTTTCAATGAAAGACCTCGGTGAAGCTGCTTACATATTAGGCATAAAGATCTATAGAGATAGATCAAGACGCTTAATTGACTTTCACAAAGCACATAGCTTGACAAGATTTTGAAGAAGTTCAAAATGGATCAAGCAAAGAAAGGGTTCTTGCCTGTGTTGCAAGGTGTGAAGTTGAGTCAGACTCAATGCCCGACCACTGCAGAAGATAGAGAGAAAATGAAAGATGTTCCCTATGCTTCAGCCATAGGCTCTATCATGTATGCAATGCTGTGTACCAGACCTGATGTGTGCCTTGCTATAAGTTTAGCAGGGAGGTACCAAAGTAATCCAGGAGTGGATCACTGGACAGCGGTCAAGAACATCCTGAAATACCTGAAAAGGACTAAGGATATGTTTCTCGTATATGGAGGTGACAAAGAGCTCACCGAAAAAGGTTACGTTGATGCAATCTTTGACACTGATCCGGACGATTCTAAATCGCAAACCATGTTTACATTAAATGGTGGAGCTGTCAGTTGGTGCAGTTCTAAACAAAGCGTCATAGCAGGATCTACATGTGAAGCGGAGTGCATAGCTGCTTCGGAAGCAGCGAACGAAGGAGTCTGGATGAAGGAGTTCATATCCGATCTAGGTGTCATACCTAGTGCATCGGGTCCAATGAAAATCTTTTGCGACAATACTGGTGCAATTGCCTTGGCAAAGGAATCCAGATTTCACAAGAGGACCAAGCACATCAAGAGACGCTTCAATTCCATCCGGGATCTAGTCTAGGTGGGAGACATGGAGATTTGCAAGATACATACGGATCTGAATGTTGCAGACCCATTGACTAAGCCTCTTCCACGAGCAAAACATGATCAGCACCAAGGCTCCATGGGTGTTAGAATCATTACTGTGTAATCTAGATTATTGACTCTAGTGCAAGTGGGAGACTGAAGGAAATATGCCCTAGAGGCAATAATAAAGTTATTATTTATTTCCTTATATCATGATAAATGTTTATTATTCATGCTAGAATTGTATTAACCGGAAACATAATACATGTGTGAATACATAGACAAACTTTGTGTCACTAGTATGCCTCTACTTTACTAGCTCGTTAATCAAAGATGGTTATGTTTCCTAACCATGAACAAGGTGTAGTTATTTGATTAACGAGGTCACATCATTAGTTGAATGATCTGATTGACATGACCCATTAGCTTAGCACCCGATCGTTTAGTATGTTGCTATTGCTTTCTTCATGACTTATACGTGTTCCTATGACTATGAGATTATGCAACTCCCGTTTACCAGAGGAACACTTTGTGTGCTACCAAACGTCACAACGTAACTGGGTGATTATAAAGGAGCTCTACAGGTGTCTCCAAAGGTAGATGTTGGGTTGGCGTATTTTGAGATTAGGATTTGTCACTCCGATTGTCGGAGAGGTATCTCTGGGCCCTCTCGGTAATGCACATCACATAAGCCTTGCAAGCATTGCAACTAATGAGTTAGTTACGAGATGATGTATTACAAAACGAGTAAAGAGACTTGCCGGTAATGATATTGAACTAGGTATTGGATACCGACGATCGAATCTCGGGCAAGTAACATACCGATGACAAAGGGAACAACGTATGTTGTTATGCGGTCTGACCGATAAAGATCTTCATAGAATATGTAGGAGCCAATATGGGCATGCAGGTCCCGCTATTGGTTATTGACCGGAGATGTGTCTCAGTCATGTCTGCATTATTCTCGAACCGTAGGGTCCGCACGCTTAACGTTACGATGACAGTTATTATGAGTTTATGCATTTTGATGTACCGAAGTTAGTTCGGAGTCCCGGATGTGATCACGGACATGACGAGGAGTCTCGAAATGGTCGAGACATAAAGATTGATATATTGGAAGCCTATATTTGGACATCTGAAGTGTTCCGGGTGAAATCGGGATTTTACCGGAGTACCGGGAGGTTACCGGAACCCCCCGGGAACCATATGGGCCTTAGTGGGCTTTAGTGGAAAGGAGAAAGGGGCAGCCCAAGGTGGGCCGCGCGGCTCCCCCCTCCCCTAGTCCTATTAGGACAAGGAGAGGTGGCCGGCCCCCTTTCTCTCTTCCCCCCTCGGGGAATCCTATTCCAACTAGGATTGGGGGGGGGAGTCCTACTCCCGGTAGGAGTAGGACTCCTCCTGCGCCCTCCTCCTGGCCGGCCGCCCCCTCCCCCTTGGCTCCTTTATATACGGAGGCAGGGGGGCACCCTAGACACACAAGTTGATCATTGAGATCGTTCCTTAGCCGTGTGCAGTGTCCCCTGCCACCATATTCCACCTCGATTATATTGTAGCAGTGCTTAGGCGAAGCCCTGCAACGGTAGTACATCAAGATCGTCACCACGCCGTCGTGCTGACGGAACTCCTCCCCGACACTTTGCTGGATCGGAGCTCGGGGATCGTCATCGAGCTGTACGTGTGCTAAGAACTCGGAGGTGCCGGAGTAACGGTGCTTGGATCGGTCGGATCGGGAAGACGTATGACTACTTCCTCTACGTTGTGTCAACACTTCCGCAGTCGGTCTGCGTGGGTACGTAGACAACACTCTCCCCTCTCGTTACTGTGCATCACCATGATCTTGCGTGTGCGTAGGAATTTTTTTGAAATTACTACGTTCCCCAACATCTCATCACTTTACTTAATTAATTTGGGTTTGAGTTGGAGGAACCTTCTCAATGTTTTCAACAAACTTAGTAGATAAATAAAATATATTATTTTGCAGTAGGGAAAAATTGGCTTTTCACAAAAACATTATAACCATAGAGCTTTTCCACCAGCCAGATATGCATGTAGTGATAGCCTTTATTCATCATTATCCTATGGTGTGAATTTGCCAGTACATTCAATGTACTGACCCGTTGTGGCTGCAACGTCTCATGTTGTAGGATTCTTACGACGAGTAAGTGATACATTAGGGTTACGATTTCTACACTTATCTTTGCCGTTGGTGTTGGTGGGAATCCAGAACCTTGTTACTTCCGCTATTTGGATTGAGGTAATAGTATTTACGTTATTTTATACATGTGATTTACCTCTATTATAAATCCTCGAGTACTGTGTGTGTCAGCATACCAATCCAGGGATGACATTTAAGCTCAGAGACTTGACCATTTGAGGTCGAGTCGCTACAAGATGGTATCAGAGCACATGTTGACTATAGGACGTGACCTTAGAAATTGGCAAGCCAATAGGAAAGATTTTCTCTACAACTTGATTTTCAAAAGATCTTTTACCTCTCTTCTCTTCTGAGCTTATTCAAATATTCCCTTTTAGTGATACTATACCCCTTTCCCTTTTTGACCACATGAAGATTCGGCTGATGAGACCACTTCAAGAAGTACAAGATATCGGACAACTAAGACCACTTCGGAATAAAGAGGATTTTACCGTGTATTATAATAATGGAAACTACAACGGTTGAAGACTCCGAAGACTAGGAGAATTTGAAGGCCCTGTAGAATTTTCCAGATTTGTATGACCTAGGTAGGCACCCCTTATGGAACTTGGCAGACTAAGGAAGCTGTTAATACCCGAGATCAAGGTGTATCGGAGAAAGACCGGAACATGGAGCATGAGAACTCAAAGTTTTGTCAAGAAAACCCTAAGGCAGGAGATATCAACTATGGAAGATAGCTCATGGCAATGACAAGGGCAGAAACACGGTTATCCGTGATGTCATCGCCACTGATACTATGGTCACCGAGCTGAGCTAAGCATGCATTTCTTCGGAAGGATTGGATGGTAGAAGGCTCATGGAGCATCTATCAGCAAAAGATGAAGTTTTAACCTTAGCTGGTGTATCACCAGGATCTGGAGTAGTACATCAATAATTATAAGATGGATCTTTATGAAGCCGTATTTGACAAAGAAGCATCTTCGTGAAGAACTCGGGACCCTAGAAGCTGAAAGTAGCCAAGCAAGAGGAGCAAAACCTCAAGAATACCGGAGATTTGTCAGGAACTGAAGGACAGTAGGAGCATGGCTCATGCCAAGGGTGTTGAAACCTAGAAGTTTGGAATGCAACTCCAGAATATTCAAGGATGTCACGAGAGACTTTGCTACAACAGAAATGAGCTGGCAAAAAGGATTTGAGAAAGACAAGCATGATCGGAAGAAGCCATTGGAGGCATGAACAAGACTTAAAGAGTTAGAAGACCTTGAAGATTTATTGACCTTTAGAAGACCAAACCCCTGTTATATACCTACGTTAGATGCGACGATTGTCAGCTGTCATTTGTTTGATGTTTTTTTCCGACAGCCACAAAATAAAAATCTATGTTTTCAAAACTATTGGTTGCATTGTGTGTATCCCTCTCTATCTCTCTTATCTCACCCGAAACCCACGGACTGAATAGAGGATGAATGGAGATGAGCTTATATTTTCCGGACCGATGAGTCAATTGGAGACGGACCGATGGATTCATAACATGGAGGATCACATGGAGAATAACACTATAGCCGGAAAAGATATGACCCAGCATGCTCTTCAATGCTTTTAAAGAGGTGCTGGTACTTGGTGGAGGATGTACCAAACCATCAATGGATGGCAAGGAGTAACCACTTGGGAAGAATTTAAGTTGACTTTGCTAAAGTCTCGTCTTGTGTCCTAGAAATTGAAGCCTTATGGGAAGGATATGAAGAAACCTTGTGCATGCACGCTTTGTGGAGAAATAGGACACAGCCATAAAGTACACAAGGATGAATGCCCTAATTGTGAAGGAAGTCACCCAGCTGAAGAATGCCCAACTAGGCAGATCACTTGTTTCTTATGTGAAGGGACTACCCACTATCTTGATATGTGTCACATTTACCCGTACAACAGAAGAAAGAAGTAAAGAAAGGAGCCCTTATGGAAATTTTAGAAGAACCCGTGATGAATGAAGATGTCGGGGACACACCCAAAGAAGAACCAATTAAACCCTGCAGCAAGTCATGCTAATCATGTAGAGAAGAAGGACACATCTCCTAGAATTGTTTGAATGGGGATCTAGTAGTATTCCCGACAGAGGAAGTAGAGTATGACCCACAGGAAATAGAAGCCCTAATTGGAACAAAAAAGTCCAGAAAGAGAAGTAGATTGGATTCCAGGAAGGATCTGAGTCATATCACCTGTTATAGGTGCAAGGAGTCAGGGCACTACCTCAGCAATTGACCAAAAAGGAAGCCACGAACCCAAGGAGGCTATATAATCACAAGGAAACCTCGGGAGTTGTCAGAAGTAATATGTATTCGTTTTAATGAAGCAGGGCGCTTTGCCAGGGATTGTCCCAAGGAGAAGGAGACTTGTGATAATTAGTTGTGTCTGTGAGAAGTAATGTAGTAGTAGTAGAAGTAATGGGAACAACTATTTTGTATCAAGGTGTTGAGTTGAGACATGTAATGGAAAAGCGAGAGATTGCAATCATTGGAGAATGAATAAAGTTAGCATCGTTGGTACTGATATGGATTTTATGAGTTGTTACTCTATGAAGGAGATTTTTGACCATTTTCAAGGATATGAGAAATATGGTCTATGGATGAATTTGTGCATTTCAAGGGTGGTAGTACCCTGCGAGGACAATTGACCCCTGGAAAAGATAAGGATATTCCACTTAGTGGATTTTGGACAAAATAAGTATGAGTTTTATCTCGATATGTGGGATACCCCGAGAATATGAGGGGATGAAGTATTATTGGATATAGAGGAGGTAATGTTGGTAATAAGGAGCAGTTGTAACTCCATGATGAGCCTGAGTAATCACGTCTTAGTTTGGTGCCAATAGAAGGAAGAGAGACAATACAATTGGACGGAGTTTAAGTATGCTAGGAAGCTGGAAGTTGGATGTTGGATTAAAGATCAGTTGCCCCGGGGATGAGTTCAAGGTTTACAAGTGATGAGATGGGCCATCACCCACAGGCCCCAGGACCTGCCAAGAAGCAAGCACACTCTTGCTGAAGGAAAAACCCTGGAAGAAGTTACGACTTTTACCGACAGACGATCTTATAGGAGTAACGCAAAACCTGAGAGTTGTGAAGGAACGATAGATATTTGTTTGGCTTGCAGAATCAATGGACTTATCCAAACCTAGTTCGCCGACAAGAAAAATTCTGCAATGCTTGTGAGGATGACCGAGTGTTAGGATGCGAGATTCGCTAAACTGTATACAAAGTAATGATTTGGGTGCGGGATGGATTGATGACCATACTGACTTACTCTTATTATTCGCCTTGCTATATGGGATGGTAAATCTGAGTGACTGACCTATAGTAGAGAGACGACGATATTAAGCCTTGTTTAAACCTTAGAATGGTATAATCATTTTCCCTTGTACAAGGCAGTTGTTGCCAATCGTAGGACATACGGTTAGAATGAAGCCTAGACCCATTTCCTGCAGGAGAAGCCATAAATGGTTGACCACCATGAGATATCGATAGTTGTTTAGTATTGGCGCCAGACCCGTCAACTAAGAAGACCCAGTCACAGAAGAACCTTACCAAGATGAAAGACAGAAGAACTGAGGAAAAGGTTATGCCACTACCGAAAGAGCCCAGATAAGGAATTGTCCTGAAGATCTGAGAAGACCGACACTGTTAACAATATGGATGAAGTATATGAGTTTTGATGGAACCGTAACCATGCTTCTAAGGGTGGTAGCACCCTAGACCCCCTCCTGCGACAATTGATGGATTTTGAAGGGACCCCCAAACCCTAACCTTTTTCTTGCTAGCCTCTCCGAATCTCGAGAACGAGATTCATTTTAAGTGTGGTAGGTTTGTAACATCCCAAAATTCTAAATTTTGAAATGTTATAATAAATAGATAGATTGATTGTTTGTTTGATTATTGTGTGATTGATTGAGTGAAATTCGAAACTTTTTGAAAGTTAAATGAGAGGGAATAAAAGGACTTTCCCAAACTTTCACCTTTGTGCATTTTGATCTCCATGAATTCAAATTCTTTTCAAATACAAAACCCTCGAGAGAAGATGATATGACTTCTTCCATTTAATTAAATGAAAAGGGGTTTTTGAAAAGATTTGAATTTTATTTGGAAATATTTCAAAATTCAAAAACTTTAAGCAACTCAATGATTTTCATGAGAGAAGATAAAACAACTTCTTCAAAATATATGAAATACGAGTTGGAAGTTTAAAAGGATCAAATTTAAAGTCCGTTTGAAATTATTTTAATTTGGAGTTATTTGGGTTTTATTCAAATTATTTTTCTCCAAAAATAAAATAAATGGAAAATAGGGTAAAATGATTCCCTGCATCAGAAAATTGGAGAGAAATAATTTTGAAATCATTTTGATATTTCAAAAATGATTTTTATTTGGTTTTATTGTAGAAGTAGCACTGTTTGAATTATTTGAATTTTTGTAAATTTTATTTGGCACTAGAGAAATGTTCATGTTGTAGAAAATCTTTTTATGAAAATTTTGATATATATATATATGCCTATATAAAATTTTATTTGTTATCGTTATCCAGTTTTCTTTTTTTGTTTCTATATAAAAAATAAAAAAATCTACACGTGCGCCTGGAACTAACTGCCGCCCACATGCGTAGCATAGCAGCAGGCCGGCCCTTTTTTTATCTTTTATGTTTGTTAATGTTTAGTTTTTTTGAACAAATTTCAGAAAAAATAGACTTCGGAAAAAAATGGAGCCGGCGGCCGAGGCTTTTAGGCCCGTGCGAGGTGTTAGCCTTTTTCTTTTCTGTTTCGTATATTTTCGTCTACATTTAGTCCCACATTGCCTAGCTTTGACCCTTAAACCTCTTTTCCACCTATAAATATAGGCTGATAGAGCCTCCAAAAATCATCCGATTTGGATTAAATCAATATTTTGGTTTGACTAGATTCATTTAAGAAAAATATATTTCTCCTCTTCGGTGTGACTTCTGGAAATTATCTCTTCTCTCCAAAGTCGTCTTTTTCTGCCTTATAAAGGTATCTTTATTTTTTTATACTTTCGTAGTTTATTATTTCTAGACTAATACAATAGAATAATTAGATTATCAATTAGTTTACGTATTTATACATTAGACATTAGCCGTAGCTATTTTTTCCCGTAAAACAGTTTGACCCTGATTTTTCAAATAGCCATAACTTTTCACTCGTTTATCCAAATTAGATGAAACCATCGCCTATAGCTTCGTCTTGTTTTCACCTATCCAGTGAACCTATCACATCAACCTTTTGAAATTTTCAAATTTTGAATTTTGTTCAGATTCATATTCAAACTTCTTTTGAACATAACTTGAGTTTCGTAACTCGGATTTAGTTGATTCTTTTTACAAATCGAAGCTCTTGACCTAAACTTTCTGAAAAGGCCAAATTCACATAATTTTGGTACTGTTAGACATTGTTTATGTTGCAAGAGTTATTTGCTTGGTTTTGATGTTTTCCGAACTATCTTCTTCGTTCTTCCCGATCTTTTGAGTGATTGCTTATGTGTGGTTACTATTGCTTGCTCACGATAGATTGAATGGAGTGTGACGAGTAGAACTATCAAGAGTTATGAGTGCGAATCATCTTCAGCAACCGTACAAGGCAAGTTCACACTTTGATCATACTTTTCATTACCCAGTTTTTATGCATTAGTTTCACCCTCAAACATTGCATGGTTAGGCATTGATAACATGTGGGTATTGGGAAGTAATTGATGAGGTAGGAACCTATTGTCCTGAATGCAAACCTTGGGAGTTACTTCTACATTGCTTTTCGCAAAAACATTATAACCATAGAGCTTTTCCACCAGCCAGATATGCATGTAGTGATAGCCTTTATTCATCATTATCCTATGGTGTGAATTTGCCAGTACATTCAATGTACTGACCCTTTGTGGCTGCAACGTCTCATGTTGAAGGATTCTTACGACGAGTAAGTGATACGTTAGGGTTACGATTTCTACACTCAACTTTGCCGTTGGTGTTGGTGGGAATCCACAACCTTGTTACTTCCGCTATTTGGATTGAGGTAATAGTATTTATGTTATTTTATACATGTGATTTACCTCTATTATAAATCCTCGAGTACTGTGTGTGTCAGCATACCGATCCAGGGATGACACTTAAGCACAGAGACTTGACCGTCTGAGGTCAGGTCGCTACAGAAACTTATATGATGAAAGATAGAACCGGGGCCATAGGTTTCACTAGTGGATTCTCTCAAGATAGCATAAGTATTACGGTGGGTGAACAAATTACTGTCGAGCAATTGATAGAGAAGTGAATAACTATGAGAATATCTAGGCATGCTCATGTATATAGGCATCATGTCCGCGACAAGTAGACTGAAACGATTCTGCATCTACTACTATTACTCCACACATCGACCGCTATCCAGCATGCATCTAGAGTATTAAGTTCATAAGAACAGAGTAATGCATTAGGCAAGATGACATGATTTAGAGGGATAAACTCAAGCAATATGATATAAACCCCATCTTTTTATCCTCGATGGAAAAAATACAATACGTGCCTTGCTGCCCGTGCTGTCACTGGGAAAGGACACCTCAAGATTGAACCCAAAGCTAAGCACTTCTCCCATTGCAAGAAAGATCAATCTAGTAGGCCAAACCAAACTGATAATTCGAAGAGACTTGCAAAGATAGTTAAATCATACATAAGAGATTTCGGAGAAGAATCAAATATTGTTCATAGATAGACTTGATCATAAACCCACAATTCATCGGATCTCGACAAACACATCGCAAAAAGAGTTACATCGAATAGATCTCCAAGAAGATCGAGGAGAACTTTGTATTGAGATTCAAAGAGAGAGAAGAAGCCATTTAGCTAATAACTATGGACCCGAAGGTCTGAGGTAAACTACTCACACATCATCGAAGGGGCCAGGGAGTTGATGTATAGGCCCTCCGTGATTGATTCCCCCTCCGTCGGAGCTCCGAAAAAGGACCCAAGATGGTATTTCTTGGGTACAAAAGGTTGAGGCGGTGGAAATAGTGTTTCGTGGTGCTCCTAGATGTTTTCGGGGTATATGAACATATATAAGAGGAAGAAGTAGGTCGGTGGAGCCAAGAGGGGCCCACGAGGGGGGAGGGCGCGCCCCTGCCTCGTGGCCGCCTCGTTGGTTGCTTGACGTCTACTCCAAGTCCTCTGGATCACGTTTGTTCCAAAAATAACTCTCCCGAAGGTTTCATTCCGTTTGGATTCAGTTTGATATTCCTTTTCTGCGAAACACTGGAATAAGAAAAAAAAACAACAATTTGCATTGGGCCTTGGGTTAGTAGGTTAGTCCCAACAATAATATAAAAGTGTAAAATAAAGCCCATTAACATCCAAAACATATAATATAATAGCATGGAACAATAAAAAATTATAGATACGATGGAGACATATCAAGCATTCCCAAGCTTAATTCCTGCTTGTCCTCGAGTAGGTAAATGATAAAAACAGAATTTTTGATGTGGAATGCTACCTAGCATAATTCTTAATGTAATTCTCTTTATTGTGGCATGAATATTCAGATCCGAAAGATTCAAGACAAATGTTTAATATAGACATAAAAATAATAATACTTCAAGCATACTAACTAAGCAATTATGTCTTCTCAAAATAACATGGCAAAAGAAAGTTCATCCCTACAAAATCATATAGTTTAGTCATGCTCCATTTTCTTCACACAAGAATGCTCTCATCATGCACAACCCCGATGACAAGGCAAGCAATTGTTTCACACTTTAGTAATCTCAAACCTTTTCAACTTTCACACAATACATGAGTGTGAGCCATGGATATAGCACTATGGGTGGAATAGAATATGATGATGGGGGTTATGTGGAGAAGACAAAAAAGGAGAAAGTCTCACATCGACGCGGCTAATCAATGGGCTAGGGAGATGCCCATCAATTGATGTCAATGCAAGGAGTAGGGATTGCCATGCAACGGATGCACTAGATCTATAAATGTATGAAAGCTCAACAAAAGAAACTAAGTGGGTGTGCATCCAACTTGCTTGCTCACGAAGACCTAGGGCATTTGAGGAAGCCCATTGTTGGAATATACAAGCCAAGTTCTATAATGAAAAATTCCCATTAGTATATGAAAGTGACAAAACAAGAGACTCTCTATCATAAAGATCATGATGCTACTTTGAAGCACAAGTGTGGAAAAAAAGATAGTAGCATTGCCCCTTTTTTCTTCTTTTTTTTCTCTTTTTTGGGCCTTCTTTTTTTGGCCTTTCTCTTTTTTTTGGGACGATGCACTATTAATGATGATCATCACACTTCTATTTATTTACAACTCAATGGTTACAACTTGATACTAGAACAAAGTATGACTCTATATGAATGCCTCTGGCGGTGTACGGGGATGTGCAATTAATCAAGAGTAACATGTATGGAAAATTATGAACGGTGGCTTTGCCACAAATACGATGTCAACTACATGATTATGCAAGGCAATATGGCAATGATGATTCGTGTCATGGTGAACAGAACGCTGGAAAGTTGCATGGCAATATATCTCGGAATGGCTATGGAAATGGCATAATAGGTAGGTATGGGGGCTGTTTTGATGATGATATAAGGAGGTTTATGTGTGACAATGCGTATCATATCATGTGGTTTGCATGCACCAGCGAAGTTTGCACCAACTTTCAAGGTGAGAAAGGGCAATGCACGATACCAAAGAGGCTAGCAATGATGGAAAGGTGAGAGTGCGTATAATCCATGGACTCAACATTAGTCATAAAGAACTCACATACTTATTACAAACATCTACAAGTCATCAAAAACCAAGCATTACGTGCATGCTCCTAGGGGGATAGGTTGGTAGGGAAAGACCATCACTCGTCCCCGACCGCCACTCATAAGGAAGACAATCAAATAACACCTCATGTTTCAAATTTGTTACACAACGGTTACCATACATGCATGCTACCACTACAACAAGAACACCCATATAACAACGCATGTCTAGCAACGGTGATGAGATGATGTGTTGTTTTGGTCAACCTCCCACTTCCCTCACTTATCCCTCGCTTGGCGCTAACCTCCAGTGCCCCATTGCCTTAGAAAACTATAACCTCCCCGTTTCCTAAAAATAATCCACGTACCTATTTCCACCTTATTCTATACCACGCCATCTCTCTATCCCCCGATTCCTCTCACCCAAACACCACACCGCCACTCCTGACGGGTTCTGGCTAGCTCCGGCGCCCTCCCAACCGCGCCATCAGTCATCACCCGGCTGCGTTGGTCTCCTCGGATCCTCCGCTGCTGCGGGATCCTCCGCGCCCCTGAACATGCTCCTACAGCAACCCTAGTCAGCATGGGCACTGCTCCTGCACCTCCTTTGGTTCATAGGCCTGCTACCTCGGTGTCTCCGCATAAGTTGCCTTTGTGTCTCCACATACGCTGCTGCCGGATCGCCTTCGACTGTCCTTCTCTACCTCGGCTACCGCCTCCCACACCGACGGTTCATGAAGAATCTGTATCTGTTATGCATCCAAGCAGTAGACAGGTGATCTTCATAACCTCCTTAGTACTTCAATACGACTAATGGAGAAGATTTTGTATTGTAATTTGGAGGATATAGTGGTCGTTACAGCAATGATTGTCCTGATCTATATTTTTATATGTAGCTGAGTATTTTTTCATCTAGCTTGGTTTATGCTCTGAAGAAATGGTTCAGACTTCAGACCAAGTGTGCAGTCTCCACAAATAGATTTACTCGAGACAAAAGGCATGACCCTTTTATCTACAGAAGTAAATTCTAGCAGGGGGTTAGATATTAGGGTCCAGTCTTTGATTTCTATCAAGTGAACGTCCATTACGCCACAGTAACCACCAAAGATCCATCGGCCAAACAACTCTAAATGACCCAACTTCTTGGCATCGATAGATCACGCACTGAACTACCTCATGTATCACTGTGTTTTCCTAGTATGTTAGGTTTGTATGGGTTGCATTTGACACCATTGGCACTCAATGGTTTTGATACATGAATTTATAAGGCCAGGCCACATCCTGTCAGGTGGCAGGCTTTCATAAACCTCTCTTAAATACTGGTTTTGCCTAAAGAGGGATTCCTTTTTCCCCTATTTTCACTATTAATTGTAGGTGGAATTGTATAGGTAAAGAGTACGAGAAAGCTGAATCATTATATCTAGAAGCAATTGAAATCCTGGAGCAATCATTTGAACCTATTGAGATACTGTACTGTAAGTTTGAGATTAGATTTCTTTTCCATATTATTGTTTAGTATTTTCTGATTCAGTTCATTTTGACATATGGCTATTTTTTAGGGTTAAATTGGACCAGATAGTGGGATACTGGGATGCATAGGATATATGTTTCCAATACATGGTGTGTGATGCATCTATGCCTGCTCGATGTGTACTGTTGCTGATGAGTGGAAGAATGGCGCACACTTGTGTCAGCAGAGAACTAAATAATATATCCTCATCATTCTAGTGTACACTTGTCAATTCTTATGATATTTCATATAAATTCCCAATGTTAACTCGTTCTGCACAAAACACGTTTTACATACCTCTTGTAGCGTTGGAACAACTTCGTGTAATCTTGGACAATACTATCATATTCAGAACAGGTTTGATCAAGCTCGGACATGTTATGAGGTACCTGTCATTACCTCTAAATATTTTCAGTTTCTAATTTTCTTTTGTAATTGTTTTATGCTATATACGGTTCAAAAAGTGTTTAAGTGAATAATAAAGTTAGATATTTCGTCTAAAGAAATGTGTTCAACTGAACTGTCATATAATAGCTCAGTTGGACTCTCCCCTATTGTTCTGAGAGAAATTTGTACCAGCTAGCAGGCAATAGTTTGTACGGATTGAATATATCATAACAATATCACTTTCGGTTGCTTACGCTTAATATGTAGTTCATTTATTTTGCTGGGAGCAATGATGGGGCCATTGTTCATTTATCTTTGCAAACCTGAATTATTCACAATCTTATTCTAACTTTGATATTTTGTGAACATTACCTAGAGCAAGGAAAATCAAACATAGGAATCAAATGTTTCCTTAAAGAAACATAGCATCATTATATGTCATACAATTCTTAAAGAAACATAGCATCCGAACATTGCATTCTCATGTGGAAACTCATCTTTGTTGTATGAAGGCATTAACACAGTGGCCATTTTTTTATCTTGCTGTCATGATCACTAATTTAAGCATCTCTACTTGTTTTAGTTTTGTTGTGACCATGTGGAGCATAAATGCTACAGACTGCTTGTGGAATAAAATCTTGAAAGGTTTTCTTTTCCACTTTACTTTTCAATCGAATAATTTAATCCATTTTTCTATGATTTATGCAAGTTCTGTTTAGTTTAAACTTGTTTCTTGTATGTCAGAACATGATTATTTTTTAAGGGGGGTACCTCGTTTCTTACTAATTAGTATCCTCCCTTTATGGTTTATCTGAACTGAACTGACATACATCAGGTTTGTTCATAAGAAATCAACGATTGAAGTTTTTGTCAGATGCAGGGTAGTACTTTACTGCGTATAGTGCTACTAATGTCAAGGCATTCAACCACTCTATGGTGCCCTTCCTTCAAATTTGACTTCTCTGTTAACCTAATTTTCTCATACTTTTCTTCTTCTTGTAGATTGCAAAGATAAACTGATGATACATGGCCCAAGTTTCAATTGCAAGGTTACGAAAGAGGCTACTAGATTGCAAAGATAAATAGAATGTCATTGTATTGATCGATGTTTCAAACATTATAGTTGATTGCAAGCTCGAGAATTGGGCTACTATTAGATAGTTTCACCTCTTGTAACCTTTGGATCATGGTCTTTGTAATGCAACATATTTGATTTAATATATGAGACATTTTTGTTTATTATACTGTTGCTTCTATGCACTATCCCGATAATACTGGAAGGCAATATGTAAAATACCATTACTTGTTCATGCAATCTAGCAAAGCTTCTAATCATAGCAACGATGTGTTATGTTATCGTTTTTTGCATGCCAGCAACACATGCGAACTGTTGTTAGGACCCAACTTATATGTTGCTCTCTAACAACGCTTCTATGGGCCATCTACCAACGCATGTATATATGTTGTTGTAGACCCTTGCAACGCCACCAACGGCAACACATATTAATCCGTTGGTGTAGACACTAGCAACACATATATGGACATAGAACAACACATCAATGCGTTGCTGAAAGGGGGTTCCTGTTGTAGTGTACGGGACTTGCAAACTTCAACACAAGTATTTCTCAAATTCACAACTACTCAACTAGCACACTCTAATATCACCACCTTTATATCTCAAAACAATTATCAAGTATCAAACTTCTCCTAGTATTCAATGCACTTTTTATGAAAGTTTTTATTATACCGATCTTGGATGCCTATCATATTAACACTAAATTCATAACCAAAGCAAATTACCATGCTGTTCTAAAGGACTCTCAAAATAATATAAGTGAATAATGAGAGGTCGATGATTTCTATAAAATAAAACCACCACCGTGCTCTAAAAGATATAAGTGAAGTACTACAGCAAAATTATCTAGCTCAAAATATATAAGTGAAGCACATAGAGTATTCTAATAAATGCCAATTCATGTGTATCTCTCCCAAAAGGTGTGTACAGCAAGGATGATTGTCGTAAACTAAAAAGCAAAGACTCAAATCATACAAGACGCTTCAAGTAAAACACATATCATGTGGTGAATAAAAATATAGCCTTAAGTAAAGTTACCGATAGAAGAAGACGAAAGAGGGGATGCATTCCGGGGCATCCACAAGCTTAGGCTTTTGGTTGTCCTTGAATTTTACCTTGGGGTGACTTGGGCATCCCCAATCTTAGGCTCTTTCCACTCCTTGTTCCATAATCCATTAAATCTTTACCCAAAACTTGAAAACTTCACCACACAAAACTTAAACAGAAAATCTCATGAGCTCTGCTAGTATAAGAAAACAAACCACCACTTAAGGTACTATAATGAACTCATTCTTTATTTATATTAGTGTTAAACCGACTGTATTACAACTTCTATATGGTTCATACCCTCTGATACTACTCATAGATTCATCAAAATAAGCAAACAACACGCGAAAAACAGAATCTGTCAAAAACAGAACAGTCTGTAGTAATCTGTAGGTTTCGAATACTTATGGAACCCCAAAAATTCTAAAATAAATTTCTGGACGTGAGTAATTTATCTATTAATAATCTGCAAAAAGAATCAACCTAATCGCACTCTCCAGTAAAAAAGGCAGCAAATCTCGTGAGCGCTAAAGTTTCTGTTTTTTACAGCAAGATCGCAAAGACTTTCCCCAAGTCTTCCCAAAGGTTCTACTTGGCACAAAAACTAATTAAACATGAAAACACAACCATAACAGAGTCTAGATAAATTATTTATTACTAAACGGAACCAAAAAGCAAGGAATAAAAATAAAATTGGGTTGCCTCCCAGCAAGCGCTATCGTTTAACGCCCCTAGCTAGGCATTGAGATTTCAATGATGCTCACATGAAAGACAAGAATTGAAGTACAAAGAGAGCATCATAAAACATGTGACAAACACATCTAAGTCTAACATACTTCCTATGCATAGGCATCTTATAGGCAAACAAATTATCATAGCAAGCAAAAACTAGCACATGCAAAGAAGAGGAAAGAAACAATAGCAATCTCAACATAACGAGAGGTAATTTTGCAACATGAAAATTTCTACAACCATACTTCCCTATCTCATAATAATTACATGTAGGATCAGGATCAAATTCAACAATAAAACTATCACAAAACATATTCTTAACACGATCCACATGTATGCAAAGTTGACACTCTTCCAAAATAGTGGGATTAACATTAACTAAAGTCATGACCTCTCCAAACCCACTTTTATCAAAAACTTCATAAGATTGAACATTCTCCAAATATGTGGGATCTAAAGTTGACACTCTTCAAAACCCACTTTTAGTAGTATTGCAAACATTATTATCAATCTCATATTCATCATGGGGCTTAAATAAATTTTTAGGATCATAAGAAGAATCACCCCAATCATGATCATTGCAACAAATAGTAGTCATAGCAAAACTAGCATCCCCAATCTTGAGGTTTTGCATATCATTAACACAATTTTCATTAAGATAATTATAATAACATCATTACAATCATGCTTTTCATCGAAGGAACTATCAAGTATGGGTGCAATAGCAACGATCTCATGTTTAACATAAAGAACTATAGCAAACTCATCTTCATAAATATTGGCATCATGGCCACAAGAATAGCAAGCCTCATGTTCATCAAGGGATATTTCAATCAAATCATCGGAATCATAATCATCTATAGATTCATGCATATCATTATTTTCTTCCCAAGCAACGGTCATTCTTTCAATAAATTCTTTGACATAGACATTATGAGCATAGTTTTCATAGCAATATTTAAGTGTGTCAAAATTTTCAGATTCGTAGAGAGTAACATCATATTTTTCAATCAAAGAAGCAACTTCATAAGAACCCTTGAAAGCAAAAAATTCTTCAATTTGTTCGATATTGTAGTAACTATAAACACCCTTTGCATAAGCAGATAAGATTTCATTATCATTAAACTCACATAGGTAGGGGAGGTGTTTTTAGGGTTCTTAGAGCAACAAGGAAAATCACAAATTTCACAAAGATTCCAAGCATAACACAGCAATCTGTTTATTTGATCCCATAAGAGTCTCCTTTTTTGAGACAAACGGCGATGCACAAAATGAGCATGCTCATCTAAATATTTCCCATCAATTAGGCTAGTTGGGGTTTCAGCACGAGCGCATAAGGATCGAAGATGATCCAAGTAGAACACTTTAAGTGGATCCATATCAATAGATTTTTAGCAAGCAAAGATGCAAGCAAATAGAAGGCACATGGAAACACAAACAAAGATACATAGGGGAAGAAGGCAAAGAAAAGGCAATGGTTTTGAATATCGTTTTAGAAGTGGGGGAGAGGAAAACAAGAGGCAAATGGCAAATAATGTAATGCGAAGGATAAGAGTTTGTGATGGGTACTTGGTATGTCTTGACTTGTGCGTAAATCTCCCCGGCAACGGCGTCAGAAATCCTTCTTGCTACCTCTTGACCACTGCGTAGGTTTTCCCTTGAAGAGGAAAGGGTGATGCAGCAAAGTAGCGTAAGTATTTCCCTCAGTTTTTGAGAACCAAGGTATCAATCCAGTAGGAGACTACACAAAAGTCCCTCGTACCTACACAAACAAATAAGAACCTCGCAACCAACGAGATAAAGGGGTTGTCAATCCCTTCACGGTCACTTACGAGAGTGAGATCTGATAGAGATAATAATAATAAGATAAATATTTTTGGTATTATTATGATATAGATTGAAAGTAAAGATTGCAAAATAAAATAGATGGGAAACTTATATGATGTAAGATAGACCCGGGGGCCATATGTTTCACTGGTGGCTTCTCTCAAGATATCATAAGTATTACGGTGGGTCAACAAATTACTGTCAAGCAATTGATAGAAAAGTGAATAATTATGAGAATATATAGGCATGATCATGTATATAGGCATCACGTCCGCGACACGAAACGATTCTGCATCTACTACTATTACTCCACACATCGACCGCTATCCAACATGCATCTAGAGTATTAAGTTCATAAGAACAGAGTAACGCATTAGGCAAGATGACATGATGTAGAGGGATAAACTCAAGCAACATGATATAAACCCCATCTTTTTATCCTCGATGGCAACAATACAATGCGTTCCTTGCTGCCCCTGCTGTCACTGGGAAAGGACACCGCAAGATTGAACCCAAAGCTAAGCACTTCTCCCATTGCAAGAAAGATCAATCTAGTAGGCCAAACCTAACTGATAATTCGAAGAGACTTGCAAAGATAATTAAATCATACATAAGAGATTTCAGAGAAGAATCAAATATTGTTCATAGAAAGACTTGATCATAAACCCATAATTCATCGGATCTCGACAAACACACCGCAAAAAGAGTTACATCGAATATATCTCCAAGAAGATCGAGGAGAACTTTGTATTGAGATTCAAAGAGAGGGAAGAAGCCATCTAGCTAATAACTATGGACCCGAAGAGAGAGAGAAGAAGATCAAGGAGAACTATGTTTCTTTTGTTACATTATTCACAACCTATAGTTCTGACCCAGCTAGGGCTGGAAAACGGTCATCGGATGTTGTAACTATTGGAAAGCATTTTTATAGCAAGGAGGAAAGGTCCATGGCCGTTCTTAATACTTTCATTAGCTTCATATAGGTGGATCTTCCTTTTCCTCTTGTTTGTGTTGTCCACTAACTATGAAGATAATTAAATTTCTTATCATGTTGGGAATGATTCATAATCACTATCAGTTAAGAGAATAATGAGAGTAGTTCAATGGTAGTAGAGAAAGAGAAGAAATTACAGCGAACATTGTAAATAGAACATTGATACCACTCTGACTCCCCTCTTCTTTTATGTAGTATGTTTGATAGCCTTCTGGCATATAAATTGAATCTTCAAAAAGTAGAAGGAACACATGATCATCCAGCATTATCGATTGCAAGGATGTTTGTTTAACATCTGATCTTATTTATAGAACTACGTAGGTGTCAATGCCAAAAAGCAATGTGATAATATTGACTGATCCTAAATCGAAGTTGTCAATAAATCAAGGGAAGGCCTCAATACTGCCTATCAAGGGAAATTATTCTCGGGGCAACCTGATGCTTCAGAGGATCAAGTCCTACATTGTAAGTTTGTATGCTTCATGTAAACATCTTCCTGCACATGCTTTTTCGGAAGTACTGGTTGCATGATTTGGAAATATTATTGCATGCAACCATCTGTATGTGTTAACTTTTTCAAAAGACTGATATATTTGTGTGTCTGGTCCATATGTAGGCCTTTCTAGAGCTAAAACTTGAGGAGGTTTACCGTGTGAACTGTGTTCGTCATTTTGTTTTCACTGACCCCGATATGGCAGTGGTTGAGGATCTTGGACATATCTTCACGAGCTATCCTCATTGGCACCTTGCTTTTACTTTTCGTAATAACAAAGGCCAACCCTTGAACTCTGGATTTGTAGCGGTGAGAGGGACCAGAGATGTCATCTCTAAGTAAGTGAACATCTATGTAACAGATCTTGGTATGAAAACTTGGCATTGAGTTAAATAATTCCTTCATTTGCTTTTAGGGCTATCGGCTTGTTCAACGAGGTTCTTAAAGCATACAATCTAAAGTATATGAAGGCGTCCCGCATGCTTGGTGATCAGTTAGCACTGGCATGGGTTGTGAAGTCCTATCTACCATCAGCCTTTGGGAAGTTTTCTAGGCATGAAACATTTACTCGTGAAGTCAATGGAGCATCTGTTCTATTTTTTCCTTGTGAAGTTTATAATTGGACTCCACCTGAGGGTGCTGGATAGTTTCATGGTATGCCCTTCGATGTTAAGTTACGGTATATTTCCTACTCTAAGAACTTATTCTATCCATGTCCTCCTCGAGATAAAATTTAGTTTTGTTTGACCACTAGTTGCACAGTTATATTACTAGTACACTGCTTTTCGTTGTTGCCACTTGTCCACTATTACACTTGCTGATTTTGGGGCATGTTGATATATCCAGTATTTTTTGCATTAAATATATGATAACATGCCAAATCTGATATAATGTTCTTAGGTTGTCCATTTCAAAGGTTCAAGAAAGCATTTGATGCTCGAGGCATGGGATTTCTACAATTCAACCTCTCAATTATCTGATATGTTGTGCCTAATCTTGAAGAGTGGCAGAACAAAATATGACTTTTGAACCTTTTGTTCCACACTGAAGTTACTTCTGGTAGTTTTTCTCTCCTTATAGACATCACAAGTTGGTTCAACATTTTGTTCTTTATTTTCCTTCATCTTAGTTCATTCAACAAAATTAGGACTTGTTCAGTTGGAAGAGGTTTGAAGGGGATTGAAGTGGATTTAGGAGGATGAAATCCCCTACAAGTCAAAATCCTCCTCAAATCCTTTCCAATCCTCTTTGAGATAGGTTTAACCGAACAAGGTTTAGTAGTCTTTGTTTACATTTTATTTTATATATGAAAGAAAACACAAAAGGATTTAGTTCATATTCACAAAGCCCTAGATATTTGGGGCGGGTTTCTCCTTTTGCTCCTCAGCCCCCTTGTTTGTGTAATGCTTTACGTATGACTTATAACTTGTTTACAGGTTTCTACAAAGTGTGCTTTGCTCTGAAACAGCCTTGTCTTCTTTTCACAGTTGGTCCTTGTTGAGCACCAGATATGTATCTATTTGTCATAGGCTCCAACTCTGCAGTTCTGAGTGATTACTAGAATTGAAGGGCCACATAATGCAAATAGAGTCCTCAGGAACTCAGGTTATGCACAAGGAGAATAGGGTGATCCATGCTGTGCCGAGGGTAGCTCGGCAATATGAGATTGGTGCTAAGACTCCCCGTGGAAGATGGACCATTCATACACGATATTAGATAGGAGTAGCAAGGTGGGATCTTACTTGGAGTGAGATACGATTCATTGGAAGTCCGAAGTGTAGTGATGGGCGATTTCACAGTTAAGTTTCGGGTACGGTCGAAAGCTGATGGGTTTAATTGGGCTCTGGTGGTGGTTTATGGTGCCGCGCAGCCTGAGCTCAAACCAGAGTTCTTGGCGGATCTTGTTAGAATCTGCGGCTCTGAGCAGCTCTCGATTCTGGTTGGGGTGACTAAGAGAGGAAAAGAACAATGATAACTTCGACGGCAGATGGTCATTTATGTTTAACACAATCATAGAAAGCTTGGATCTGAGAGAGATAGAGCTTTCTGGTAGAAAATTTACTTGGGCTAATGCTTTGCCAAATCCGATGTTTGAGAAGCTGGATCGAGTCTTACCAAGTGTCAAGTGGGAACAGAAATTCCCTTTCGTTACGGTCCAGGCATTTACACGTGGAATTTCTGACCATACGCCTTTATTTCTGGACTCGGGTGAGCCAACCCACATGGGGAACAAAAACTCCTTCTCTTTCGAGCTGGCATGGTTTGAACGAGAAGACTTCTTAGATCTGGTAGCCAGGGAATGGGCTAAGGATGTAGGAGGCAGGACTTCGGTTGAGCGCTGGAAGAATAAGATAAGGCATTTGAGAAGTTTCTTGCGTGGGTGGGCCAAGCATCTTAGTGGGATATATAAGGTCGAGAAGGAAAGGCTTCTTACACTTATTCAGTCCCTAGAATTAAAAGCCGAGTCCACAATTTTGCAAGCCACGGAGCTGCATGCTAAACTAGAAGCGGAGATGAGGTTGAAAGAGCTTCTCCGTGAAGAGGAATTAAAGTGGGCGCTGCGAGCTAAGGTTCGCAAAGTTGTCCAGGGGGATGCGAACACTCAATTCTTTCACTTGGTTGCTAATGGCAAGCACGGAAAGAAGAGAATCTTTCAGCTCGAACAAGATGAAGGCATGATTGTAGGACATGATAACCTAAAATTGTACATTACCGAATATTACAAGCAGCTGTTTGGGCCTCCAGAGGATAATTGTGTGTCCCTGGATGAGTCTAGGATTGAGGATGTGCCTCAACTCACTGCTGATGACAATGATATTTTGATAGCCCCGTTTTCTGAGAAAGAGGTGTTTGAAGCCATTACACAGATGAAAAACAATAAGGCCCAAGGGCCGGATGGATTTCCGGGGAATTCTATAAAAAGTGTTGGCATATTATTAAAGGGGATTTGTTATCGACGTTCCATGATTTATTCTCTAGACAGCTTCAGTTATTTCACTTGAATTTAGGAACAATAACATTGCTTCCTAAGAAAACAGAGGCTGTGAGAATTGAGCAGTTCAGGCCGATCTGTCTTCTCAATGTTAGTTTCAAAATTTTCACCAAGGTGGGGACTAATAGGCTCCCACAGATTGCGCATTCTGTGGTGCAGCATTCCCAAACTGCTTTCATGCTAGACAGAAACATCCTAGAAGGGGTTGTGGTCCTTCATGAAACGCTCCATGAAATTCACTCGAAAAAACTAGATGAGTTGTTTTTAAAGTGGATTTCGAGAAGCGTATGATAAAGTCAAATGGACAGTCCTTCAACAGGCCTTGCGTATGAAAGGTTTTGAAGAAGCCTGGCGACGCCAGGTAGAATCTTTCATGCAAAAAGGGAGTGTTGGAATTAAAGTGAATGGCGACATAGGTCACTACTTCCAGACACATAAGGGCCCGAAACAGGGGGATCCAATGTCTTCTATCTTGTTTAACATCGTAGTTAATATGTTGGCAATTCTGATACGAAGGGCTAAGGAGGCTGGTCAGGTGGGTGTATTGGTGCCTCATCTAGTCGATGGAGGTGTGTCTATCCTACAGTACGTTGATGATACGATCATCTTTATGGAGCATGACTTGGCAAAAGCAAGAAATATGAAGCTGGTGTTGTGCTTATTTGAACAATTGACCGGGTTAAAGATTAACTTTCAGAAAAGTGAATTGTTATGTTTTGGTAGAGCCAATGAGGAACAAGAGGCTTATAGGCAATTGTTTGGATGCGAATTAGGGACTTTACCTTTTACGTATTTAGGTATACCAATTCACCATCGTAAGCTGACAAACAGGGAATGGAAGTGTATCGAGGATCGCTTTGAAAAGAAACTGAGTTGCTAGAAGGGCAAGCTCATGTCTTACGGAAGCCGATTAATTCTGATTGATTCGGTTCTCACGAGTATGCCTATGTTTCTTTTATCATTCTTTGAGATCCCAGTGGGAGTTAGGAAAAGACTGGACTTCTATCGATCCCGATTCTTCTGGCAGAACGATGAACTAAAAAGAAAGTACAAACTCTCCAAGTGGGATATTATCTATCGACCGAAAGACCAAGGGGGTCTTGGCATTGAGAACCTCGAGGTCAAGAACAGATGTCTTCTCAGCAAGTGGCTGTCGAAGCTATCTATCGAGACTGATGCTACTTGGGCACAGATCCTTCGTAGCAAGTATCTTCAATCCAAAACTTTGTCCCAGGTGACAGCGAGGCCGATTGACTCACACTTTTGGAAAGGGCTTATGAGAGTCAAATTGGCTTTTTTAATAGGAGAATGTTTATAATAGGTAATGGTGCTACCACATGATTCTGGGAGGATACTTGGCTCAGAGAGACTCCCCTTGCACTTCAATATCCGTCTCTGTATCATATTGTTCAACGACGTGATGCGGTCGTTGCAACGGTACTTCAATCCACTCCCCTTAATATTCAGTTCAGGAGGACGTTAGCCGGTAATCATTGGGAAGAGTGGCTCCATCTAGTGAGTATACTGATAGAGGTTTAGCTTTCTCAACAACCAGACAAGTTACGTTGGAAGCTTACTAGGTCTGAAGAGTTTACAGTCAAATCAATGTATCTTGATGTTATCAATTCAAGCTTCATTCCTAGTTCCAAATATGTTTGGGCTATCAAAGTTCCTTTGAAAATTAAAGTGTTTATGTGGGTTGTACATAAACAAGTAAGCTTGACCAAGGATAATTTGGTAAAGCGTATCTGGACAGGACCTACTAGGTGTAGCTTCTGCGATCGGGCTGAAACCATCAAACACCTTTTTCTTGAGTGCTCGTTGGCAAAAGTCTTATGGCGATCGGTCCATATTGCCTTTAATATTACTCCTCCGAGTTCTGTCAGCACGTTATTTGGAACGTGGCTTAACGGGATAGAGTCCGAAACAGCACGACACATTCGCGTAGGAGCATGTGCTTTATTATGGGTAGTATGGAACTACAGAAATGATTTTGTTTTTAACAGAGCAACAAATATTCATTTTTTGCAGGTTATCTTCCGAGCCACTGCGTTGATCCGTATGTGGTCACTACTCACTCCGACGGAGGCCAGAGAGCGTTTGGTTACTGGATCTATCCGATGGGAGATGGTAGCACGGGCTATCTTCAACCGGTTTGGATGGCGGTCATATAATAGGATAGACAATTAGTTTACCTATCTCTCTTATGCCAGCCGGTTGTGACTTCTGTTGGCTAGTTTTGTTATTGGCCTTTTGGCTCTTTGTGAGCTTTTCTTTACTTTCGTTGAAGACTTTAAGATCTTGTTGAACCTATTTGCTTATTTATAAAGTTGGTCGTATGCATCGTTCTGATGCAGAGTCCGGGGAGTCCCCAATTTTCAAAAAAAATGTAGAAAATCACTAGTTGTTTTTGTGATGGCTTTTGGTTAGCTTTGTCACCCTTCATCACTATTCATGCTATAACAGTTTCTTGGTTGTGGCTGATGAGGCTACTGGGAAATTTTCATTTTTAGTATAGGTTGTTATTGACAAATGATGATGCCTTTTTAAATGAGGAACCTCAGGCGGTACTCGATGCTCCAAAATACGTAACTGCTTTTGGGTGCTTACTGACTACTTGTTTAGCTTGTAGTTTTATGATGGCTTTGTACTGACTCAGTTTTCCAAAAAGAATCTTTAACGAGCAATGCTACATCCATGCAAAGCTACGTAAGGTTACGTAATGCTGCTGATTTGGCAAATTTTAATTGGAAGAAGGGGAGAGAGGGGGCCCCACATCCATGAAAATCAGGGGGAGGAGAGAATTAGAGAGAAGGTTACGTAGGATCATGTAACAGGTTTACGTAGATGTAGTATTATTGATCTTTAACCAACGAAGCCAGTAATACATTTCGAGGTAATAGCACCCCAGGTACCCTAACTTGCACCCAATGTGATGATCTAGTCCCAAAGTTGCAAAACTATACTAACTCATACCCCAACTTGCACCCAATGTGATGTTTTAGTCCCAGGCCAATCAGAGCTCGCCATTTGGCTGCCAAGTGGCTGGGCCGGTCAGCGCCTATAGTTTTGCACAAAACCCCCTGCCGTTTCCCTTATTCAACCCGCACTTACCCCCACCTGAATTAAATCTGTCGGAGGAATCCACTTCACGTCCGCTCGCTGGTCCACTCGTTCCCCATCTGCCCCTTGCCCCCTCGGCTCCAGCATCAGCTTATCGACGCCGCGCCGCCAGCAAGCTCGCCGCCGCCGTACAGCTCACCGCCGCCGTCCAGGTCTCCCCAATGGTATCTTGGAGTGAAGGATCTAGCTCATCCGACGGCTACTCGGTGACAAGTGAGGTTAGTCTTGGCTATGTCTCTGGCAGTTAGGGATTGAGCAAAAATGGGGAACGGGTGTATGTTCTTGAGTAGAAAAATTTCAGCCTAGATGGTGCCTGCCTATTTGCTGACAAGAATATGTTGTAAACAATGTTGTAGGCTACTGCTCCTGCCACCATTTTGTGCTCTGAGTGGAGAGGCCTTGCTACAGATCTTGCAGCTAGATGTGAACATGAAGATGTCTGTGAGAAGTTTGTGTCTTTTGAATCAGTTGACTGTGGAAGGAGGTATCTTGCTTGTGCACAAAAGGTTAGTAGATCTACCAAACTTGCAATGTGATCTGTATAAGAGTGTGCCATGTAAATGTGGAGGAGTTCATTTTCAGTTAAGAGCATCTAGTTTCTGAACTTAATTGAATCTTTGAGTTAGCAACATCTTGTTAGTGAACTTAACTGAATTCAAATGAACTAACTGAACTGAACTGAATTTAAATGAAATAACATAACTTAACTGAATTAGAATGAAATAGATGAACTTATCTGAATTTAAATTCAGTTAACTGAACTTAACTAAATTCAAATGAACTAACTGAATTCTATCTTATCTGTTAGGAAATACCTAAATGCAAGTTTGTGGAGTGGATTGACCCTGAAAAATAGAGTAAATTTGCCATGGCAACTTAAACTGACATTTGCCATGTCAATCAAAATACTTTTGCCATTGAAAAATAGAGTTAAATTTGCCATGATAAAATGGAGTAAAGTTTTACATGGAAAAAAATATTTTTTGCCGTGGAAATAAAATAAAAAGGCCATGACCATACAAGTATATTTACCGTGCTACATAGTGAAATTTGCCATGTTCTAGAAATGTAAATTTGTCATCATATTTAAATTAAAATTGCCATGCTCTTTACAAATAAATTTGCTATGAAAACTTAAAGTAAAATTTGCCATGACAACTTAACTAAATATTTGCCATGTGAATAAAAGTATTTTTGCCATGGCAAAAATGGAGTGAACTTTTGGCATAGCAAAAATGAACTACTTTTTGCCATGGCAAAAATGGAGTCCTTTTGCCATCGAAATAAATTAAAAAATGCCATGGCTAACCAAGTATATTTAAGATGCTACATGTTAAAATTTGCCATGTTCTGGAAATGTAAATTTGCCATCATATTTAAATTAAAATTGCCATGCTCTTTACAATAAATTTGCCTAGGCAACTTAAACTAAAATTTGCCATGGCAACTTGAACTAAAATTTTCCATGTGAATAGCATCCACTCTATGTCCCTACAGACTCACAAGCATAGTCCCATTCGCACAACTAGTAGCAACTAGTAGCAACCACTACTAATTTCTAAAGACAAATAGGTGAAGTATAGATCAACTAAAGCAGGCAACTCGTAAGCACCGATTTCAGCCGCCGGATGTACATACTTGTTTGGTACAGGTGGCAAGTGATGGCTAGCTTGTACCAACCGGCACGAGCGGAGTCGACAGGGGCAGGGGCCAGGGAGCTGGCGGAGGCGAGCACTCCTGGTGCTTCGTAGGGGACGGCAATGGTTGCTCCTCGACGCCAACGAGGAGCCTCACACCCAGTGGCGAAGCTAGGGTAAAATCCTTGGGCGGGCAAACAGACCAGATTAAAGCTAACCTTACTAATTTTCCTATTAAGAGTCTCTCTTCACTATTTGGTGCCACACTGGGCGGGCCATGGTTAGGTTTTGCCCCAACGTAGCTCTGCCACTGCTCACACCTAGAGGCGCCATCGCCATCTGGAGCTCAGCGGGGTAAGTGTATTTAAGAAACCTCGGCCAGCCCGCCTCATCGTCAACGCATGGCTGCATCCTCCGTGCAGGTCTGCCTCCTATCATCTCCCTCAGCTTCGGATCCGCCTTGCCGATGGCCACACCCACCGCCCCCGATGCAGGTCCGCCTCGCCGAGCACCGCGGCCCCCGCCCCATGTGCCAGCGCTGGGCTTGATGCGGGAAGACATGATCCGGAGCCAGTTTTGCTGCATCGACGTAGCGCCGCCATTGCCATGGCCATCGGTCTCCTCCAACTCTCTCTGTGTGTGTGTGTGTGTGTGTGTGGTGATGGACTAGTAAGTGGCATCTGATTTGCACGTTGATGACATGCTTGTCGACGATTCATGTTGGCAGTACATAATGTATAAAACATTAAAACATGGACGATATATCTGCAACAGCGGACTAAAAATATTGTGTATGTCTATATCCACTTTTATTTTGTAACGTTTTTAGTGTATATTATAGAAAATATACTATTTGCATTTTCTGACACTCTATGATAGCCTTTCGTGACTTTTATTAGGGTATGTAAGCATTTAGAAAACCATATATGACTCTCACCGCGTCAAGGTGTTTGGGATTCACTTCACACGGAGTGAACCATCATGGGCCTGCCCTTGTAGGGAAGCGAGTGTTCACGATTCTTTTTTGGTTTTTTGCTACCAATTTTTGTGCTTCCTTCGGTTATGTGTCGGATTCTCTTTTGGTTTTCTGTTTCATTTCCCTTTTTTATGTCATATTTTTTGTTTTTTAACGTACTCCTTTTATTCTATTTTC
This sequence comes from Triticum monococcum, assembly GCA_034509565.1. Lineage (NCBI taxonomy): Eukaryota > Viridiplantae > Streptophyta > Magnoliopsida > Poales > Poaceae > Triticum > Triticum monococcum. Next base: position 581,867,050 of record CM067847.1, read on the forward strand.
CATTTTCCTCTTTCCTTTTTTTATATTTATATTTTATTTTCTAAAATACACAATGCACAAAAACCATTTTCTTTTTTTCTTTTTTATAAGTATTTGTATGCATTTAATAAAAATTTGTGATCATTGTTTATTAGGAAAATTATTTTCTAAACATGCACGATCATTTGTTTAGATAAGTGAACATTGTTTAGAATACATGGAAATTTTATGGAATTTATGAATATTTAAAAATTCATGATTTCTATAAAAAAATCGTGAGTATTTTTCAAAAAAGATTTAGGTTCATGAATATTTGCTAAATTTGAAAAATAAAATTATTTACAAATAATTTTTAATCTTGGAATCCGTAATTTTTTTGGAAGAATTCTTGGAATCCATAATGAGCTCTTGGAATCCGTAATGACCTCGCCCATAGGAGGGACTTTTCATTTCGGCCTATATACTGTATGTCGTCATGATTTAAAGAAAAAACAAGGACGCCGATAACTGTCACACGTGTGGGCGTTAAGAAATCTGCCCACACGTTTTGTGTGGTGCCTAAGAGGACCAGCCCACACGTCTATGTGTGGATAAAACAATTAGCGCCCACACACCTCTTTTTTTCCCTTCCGGTCCCTCTTACACGCGTGCGTGTGGGCGAAATAGATAACACCCACACATCCGGTACGTCAGGCCTCATACCTCGTGGTTCCGCACGCCCCACGTGACACTTTACCGCGCGCCCCGCAGTTGCCATGGGCTGGACCCTCATCCATGTTCGTTTAAGTGTAGTTGCCATGTCGCTGAACTACGGTTGCCATGTCGGACAACTATAGTTGCCATGTTTGCTCAACTGCAGTTGTCATCTCAGGTCAAAATTCCAGATTGCCATTTTTTGGACAACTACAGCTGTTGCCATGTGTGGTCTGGTCTACTGCAGTTGCCATGATTTCAAAACTTTAGGAGTTGTCACCTACTAACACTAGGCAGTTGCCATGTAGCGCTACAAAAAAAGGCATGGCGAAAAACATGTTCGGGTAAAAGAGAGAGTTGCCATGTGCTCACAAGCACGCTAGGGCAGTTGCCATTTAAAAAGAAAGAGCTGCCATCTGCTTACGTGCACGCTAGGGCAGTTTGCCATGTACCATGCAAAACATATGGCAACTGACATGTTCGGATAAAAAAAGAGAGAGTTGTCATCTGCTTGCAATCATACTAGGGCAGTTGCCATGTACACTACAAAACGCATGGCAACTGGCAGCTTGGGTGTGGGAGAGGAGGCAAGTGTGTGGGCGAGATGGCAAACGCCCACACATCAGCCCTTGTGCGTGACTAAAAAACTGGTGTGTGGGCGAATTGCTAAACGCCCACATACCGGCCCCTCCGTGTGGTAAAACGGATGTGTGGGCGACCTCTCTCACACACCACACACGCGAGTTGTCCCACGTGGCATACAAAATCAGCTAATTCATGCCAAGATTCGTGCAGAAGTTACTGGACGATGATGGAGGCGTGTGGACGAGTTGGCTAACGCCCACACATGTGGGCATTAACATTTTCGAAAAACAATAGGGCCCACTTGACTCATCCGAGCACCACCGGAGTAATCTGTGGCCCCTAAACGAAAAATAATCCTATGCGACCCGGGTCGTACACTTCTATCGTGAGACCCTGTTCACCGGTGGACACTTGGCAAACACGAATCTCTATGCAGCCAGCCAATTAATCCTTCTTCAATTAATCTCATAGCGGTAGTCCTCATTTACCAAATCTCAATCCCCTTTCTTCTTCGACGTTCATGCTCGCTCGTCGCCGCCGCTCTCCCCGTCAGAAGCTCGTCGGCATTGCCGGAAGCTCGTTTTGTCATGGAAGCACCGGAGCTCCGTCCCCGCTGCTCTTCCCATCATCCGCGACCAGGCTCCTCGCCACCCCGGCAGCCACCGGCGCTCGCGGTGTTCCTAACCACCAGCCCTCCGTCCATGGCTACTTCCCATTGACCTGCTTGTTGCATCTTGACAGAAGTATAACTCCAAGTACAGAGCATGTCTGTTGGTTGCAACGCGAGCTCTCATCCGTTGGTTACAACACAAAAGTAGCTGGGGCAGTGCCGTGAGTTGGGCCACCGACAGGAGGAAACGTGCCAGGCTGGGTGCTGTGCTTGGTGTCGACGAGCTCACCGGCAACGACGTGACGCACAGCCAGGAGTATCACACCGGCTGCTATCATTTGGAAGGGTTCCGGAGACTAAAACTGATTTGCAAACGGGTAAATGAGGAACGAGAAGGCTACTGTATTGAGATTGGTGTCACCATGCATCACACACGAGAGGAGGTCTCACCATCAACTTGTACGACCCGGGTCGCATAGGATTATTTTCCTCATGAACACCCTCCTTTGTGAGATTGTGCTGCACACGACCAAGTCCATCTACATAGCTCTTTTTGCTAGAAAGATCTACGCACCTCTCGAATAGACTAAGGTTGTGTTCGGGAATCCTCTGCTCCTCCGCCAAGGAGCGGAGCCGGCGGAGCACCCCTTTCGCCGCTCGCTAAAATTGAACTACATTCCTGCTTCGCTCCGTGGCGGAGTTGCAGAGCGGAGTGATTCCGAATGGCCCCTAAGAGCCGGTTCGGATGCACTCCACTCCTTCAAATCTCTGACTCCACTCCCAGCTCCTTGACTGATGGCTCATCCACCGAAAATCGAGAGTTGATAAGATGTTCGGCAACTGACTCCACTCCAAAGTCCATACACGACCGATCATAAGGGTGTAGGGCCTGTCGAGCTCGTCCACGTCATCGCCGGCCACGTCACAGTCGCCAACATCATTCCTCTTCCTCCTGGCATGGTCATCCTATAGGTCATCGAGGCCTTCTTCCCGCTCAACGACGCCATCAACTATGACGGCCAGCAGCTCCCGCTCTTCGCCGTGTAGGTCACGCAGCTCGCCGGTGGCGTCTTCGTCAGCTTCGTCGGCAACCACGCGCTGGCTGATGGAACGGCCGCCTTCTGGGATTCCTCAATGCGCCAACCGAGATCACGCATGCCAGCCTGGCGCCTCCGGAAGCTCCAGCGTCGCGCCAAAGGGTTGTTCCAGCACTGGTCGCCCGACGGCGGCATGGCGCCGGCGCCGATCATGCTACCATGCGCGGACCTGTCGAAGCTCATCCAGAGGCCGGCGCGGACGCCGTTGCATGGTCATGTGCTGCACTTTTCGGCGGAGTCACTGGCGTCACTCAAGGAACAGGCCAGGCAGGAGCTCCTGGCGGCCGGGGACGTGGCGGGCGCGGCCGCCTGAGCTCGCTGATGTGGTGTGGCGCACACGTACGCGGCCTTCCAGGAACACGTCGCGGCAGGGACGGCGAGCCCGCCAGGGAACAACGCTTATCTGTCGCCGAATCACCGTGAGAGAGAAAGAAATTGAATCGAGCTGGCACAGGGAGTCGCCCGCGGAGCTCGGTATTAGCCACTCCGCCAGATTGAACTACATCCAGCTCCGCTCCACTCTGTCTACTCCAAGAAGTGGTAGCGTTCGGCGCCACTCCGCCCGCTCCAGGAGCGGAGTGGAGTGCATCCGATCAGGCTCTAAAAAACGCATCTCTCGAACTCTCATGTATCCTTTGTCCTGGCTCTTTCTCACGTTTTGTTTCTGAGATCCGCCGCACCTGTGCTTCACACTTTCTCCACAACATCCTTCCTGCTTTGAGTTAGACACTTTTTTTAACACAGTACAGACGCAAAGTGTTCATATACACACGTGCATACTCACCCCTATGAACGCATACACGCACACCCTACCCCTATGAGCACCTCCGAAAGACTGAGTCGGCATATCATCTTGAAATTTACGAAATAACCATAGGCACCTCGTCATCGACAGGAACGTCTTCTCCCATTGAATATGAGTCGCCGGAAATCCTAAAATAAATCCAGGAATAAGTACGAGCACCGGGATTTGAACCATGATGGGCTAGGGATACCACCGTCCCTCTAACCATCCAATTACAAGTTGGTTCGCTGGGTTAGACACTTTGGTAGGTGGAAGATGTGCGCACAGGGTGAAGAGACTGCAAAGAGGAATACATCTTGGGCAACAGACACCACAAAATTGGTGGAACCCGAGGTAGTAGGGTAAAGCAGATGTGCCATGATGGCTCATTTGTTCAGATGAGGGTAGCGCATGTAGGGCTAAGAGTGACAACAATGAGATGGGGAAGAAATGATTGTTGGCTAGTGACCTCCGGGAGGCGAGGTCGTGGAGCAGGAGGAGGGCGAGCACAATGGGAGAGCGAGACAGGTGCACCATTTTGACTGTTGGATGCCAAAATCGACGGCTCACGTTGTAGGGATTTGCCACCTCCTGGCCATCGGATTTGCAGATCGAATGGTCTACATTTAAAGTTATTCCCACACTATATAATGGTATAGATAAGGAAAGTTGGGCGAGTGGGTGAGGGAGGAGGGCAAGACAGAGTAGTGGGCTGGTGTTTGCGACGGTGGACTTTTTCCCCGAACGAAATTAAGAGCTGACATGGGTTTCTTTGATGCTCTAAGATTCGTGCAAAACATCCAATGGTCATGGAGGCGTTGGGACGAGACGTCAAAAATCTGGCACGTTCGACACTTATTGATTCCAAAAAATGGGTGAAAAACTTGTACTCCATTCCTAGCTCAACTGCATTGGGAGGACCAGAGCCAATCTATCTCATGGTTCTACCTTCAGATCTAGCAAAATTAGCTAAGTAATCGTTAACTTTATTCTAGGTACAACTAACATGAGTAATAAGGTTTCACAAAGAGACATAACATGTCGATTTTTCTTATCGAGGGACTAGTAGATCGATCTATCAACGTCTCAAGCCTGTCATCTTGACAGCAACAAGGGAATCCAGCTACACGATGATGGGGGCTTCACTTCTTTGAGTTGTCATAGGTAAACTCTCCATGCAAGCACACAAGTCCGCTCTAGTGCTTCACGACATGAAAAAGATGTCTCCATGTAGAGAAAATAACTCCCCTAAACATCCTGTAACACCATACCTGCACTAGGGCCATCAGATGCAAAAGATCCATCCGAGTTAATCTTCCTCTAGCCTTGTCCAAACTACTTGCCGCCTTCTGAGAAGTGAATATGTTCTCTAATAAAAGAACGCCATCGATGGTCACGTGCTCGTCAAATGTGAGTCAAGGAAAAGAGATGCGCTTTGCGAAACTTTTGCCTCAAAAATCTAAAACTGAACTTTTTGTTTGCTAAAATAATTAGTATTTGTTAAAGAAAAATAGTGGAAAAATGATTCCTCTCCCTCTACCACTTCAACAGAGAGCAACTAGTGTGGTGCACGTGCACTGCAGTGGGGAATTTTGTAAATGTTGGAATGTCATAAATTTCATAAGAGTAAAATGACTTGCTACATTTCATAGGTATTATAGCAATACCCCTGGCAAACTAATTGTCATGCCAATCACTATGGGGATAATGTTGTATTTGAAATACATGTATTTGTTTGGATTTTCAAGACTAATCCTTATTTATGGCCCTTGATTATTTCCTATACTCAATATACACCATTACATGTCCATGTAAAATTTTGGCACCTTTCGGGTCTGTTTGCTATATTCAAGCTATTAAATGCATTTCCAGGAATTATGTTAATATAATAAATTTTTAAACTACAAATGCATGAATTTTAAAAAATGTGTTGAAAAATCACATGTGTGTTCTTCAGACCATGTTTAGGCCTTATCCAAGAAGAGGAAACGAATTTAAAATATGATGGCCTGCTTAAAACCAGTCCATCTCCTAGGAAGAATAAGGGTTTCGAGAGGGAGCGAGTCAGGTCTGAAAGCAATGCTACTGTTGCTTCATGTGTTGGCCTTGAAAATTTTCATACACTCAAGATACAATAGTATTTGTTGTCAAATTTTTGGCGTATTTCAAGGTATGTTTGCTATATTTAATCCATCAAATGTTTTTCTAGGCATTTAGTGAATATAATATTAAATTGAACAATAAGTGCATAAAAGAGTTGAAAATATTGTGTTCAAAAATCATATTTGTGTTCTTAAGTCCATGTTTAGGCCTTATCAAAGAATAAAAGAGGAGTTCCAAAAATTAGAATGCTAGGACTTTGACCGAACATGGAGTTTATGGTTTTTTATTTAGAAAATGCAAAGAAAGTCTGGAAAACATGAAACTTGGCATGCTATCATTATATGATCCCTCGAGTTTGTGATAAAAAATAGAGAAGTTTTAACAACAAAAATTGACGTGCAATGCTTAGAAACCGGACCATCTTTGAGAGGGAGTGAATCAGGTTTGAAGACGATGCGACAACTGCTTCATCCGTTGGCCTTGAAATTGGTTTTACACTCAATATACACCATTACATGGTCCATGTCCAAATTTAGCATCTTTCGGGATTTGTTTGCTATATTTAAGTCATTAGAGGCATTTTTCTAGGCATTTACTGAATATAATAAAATTTTTAACTAGAAGTGCATGGCATAATGATACGTCTCCAACGTATCAATAATTTATAAAGTATTCATGTTGTTATACTATCATTCTTGAATATCTTACAATCATTTTAAAGTAACTTTATATCATTTTTTGGGACTAACCTATTGACATAGTGTCCAGTGCCAGTTGTTGTTTTTTTCTTGTTTTTTACATCGTAGAAAATCAATACCAAACGGAGTCCAAATGCAACGAAAATTTTTGGAGAATTTTTATGGACCAGAAGACACAACTTGGGCCAAAGAAGTACTAGATGGGTGCCCCGAAGGGGGCACAACCCACCTGGGCGCGCCTGGGGGCGCAGGCATGCCCTGGTGGGTTGTGCCCACCTTGGTGGCCTCCCGCACCGCCTCTTCACCCTATAAATTCCAAATATTCCAAAAACCCTAGGGGAGTCGATAGATCAGAAGTTTCGCCGCAGCAAGCCTCTGTAGCCATGAAAAACCAATCTAGACCCCGTTTCGGCACCCCTCACCCCACAAGGGGGAAATCGTCACCGGAGGCCATCTTCATCATCCCTATGGCCACCATGATGAGGAGGGAGTTGTCCACCCTCGGGGCTGAGGGTTTGTACCGGTAGCTATGTGTTTATCTCTCTCTCTCTCGTGTTCTTGAGATGTCACGATCTTGATGTATCACGGGCTTTGTTAATATAGTTGGATCATATGGTGCTTTCCCCTCTCTATCTTGTTGTGAATTGAGTTTCCCCTTTGAGATTTTGTTTTACCAGATTGAATACTTTTATGGATTTGAGAGCACTTGATGTATGTCTTGCTATGAATACCCCTGGTGACAATGGGGCATCATATTGATTCACTTGATATGTGTTTTGACACTCAACTCGCGGATTCCCGAGGTGACATTGGGGTAATCTAGGCATAGGGGTTGATGCGCGTTCTTGTATTTGTTTCTTCGGTAGAAATCTTGGGGCACTCTTTGAGGTTCTTTGTGTTGGATTGATTATTATGAATCTGAAATTGTTTAATGCATATCGTAAAATCAACTCACGGATACTCACGGTGACATTGGAGTATCTAGGTGACATTAGAGTTGGTTGAGGTGTATCATATGGTGTTATTTTAGTATGAACTCTTGGATAGATCGAACGGAAAGAATAACTTTGTGTTATTTTAGTACAAACTCTTGAATAGATCGAACAGAAAGAATAACTTTAAGGTGGTTTCGTACCCTACAAACAATTCTTCTTATATTTTCCACTAGATAAGAACTTTGGAGTGATTCTTCATCACACATTGAGGGATGGTTATATGATCCAATTATATTAGCATTGTTGAGAGATTGCACTAGCGAAAATACGGACCCTAGGCCTCATTTTCAAGCATTGCAAGACCGTTTGTGCTCACTTTTGTTAGTTGCTACCTCACTGTTTTTTATTGTTCCTACTACAAAAATCAATATCTACTATCATTACTACACTTGTATCACCATTTCTTCACCGAACTAGTGCACCTATATAATTTACCATTGTATTTGGTGTGTTGGGGATACAAGAGACAATTTGTTATTTGGTTGCGTGGTTGTTTGAGAGAGAGAGCATCTTTGCTACCTCTTGAGCATTGCGTTCGTTTTCCCTTGAAGAGGAAAGGGTGATGCATCAAAGTAGCGTAAGTATTTCCCTCAGTTTTTGAGAACCAATGTATCAATCCAGTAGGAGACTACACTCAAGTCCCTTGTACCTACGCAAACAAATAAGAACCTCACAACCAACGCGATAAAGGGGTTGGCAATCCCTTCAGGATCACTTATGAGAGTGAGATCTGATAGAGATAATAATAATAAGATAAATATTTTTGGTATTTTTATGATATAGATTGAAAGTAAAGATTGCCAAATAAAATAGATGGGAAATTGTAACATCCCAAAATTCTAAATTTTGGAATGTTATAATAAATAGATAGATTGATTGTTTGTTTGATTGTTGTGTGATTGGTTGAGTGAAATTCGAAACTTTTTGAAAGTTAAATGAGAGTGAATAAAAGGACTTTCCCAAACTTTCACCTTTTTGCATTTTGATCTCCGTGAATTCAAATTCTTTTCAAATACAAATCCCTCGAGAGAAGATGATATGACTTCTTCCATTTAATTAAATGAAAAGGTTTTTTTGAAAAGATTTGAATTTTATTTGGAAAATATTTCAAAATTCAGAAACTTTAAGCAACTCAATGATTTTCATGAGAGAAGATAAAATGACTTCTTCAAAATATATGAAATACGAGTTGGAAGTTTAAAATGATCAAATTTAAAGTCCGTTTGAAATTATTTTCAATTTGGAGTTATTTGGGTTTTATTCAAATTATTGTTCTCCAAAAATAAAATAAATGGAAAATAGGATAAAATGATTCCCTACATCAGAAAATTGGAGCGAAATAATTTTGAAATCATTTTGGTATTTCTAAAATGATTTTTATTGGGTTTTATTGTAGATGTAGCACTATTTGAATTATTTGAATTTTTGTGAATTCTATTTGGCACTAGAGAAATGTTCATGTTGTAGAAAATACTTTTATGAAAATTTTGACACATAATTTGCCTATATAAAATTTAATTTTATTATCGTTATCCAGTTTTATTTTTTTGTTTCTATATAAAAAAAATTTATGCATGCGTCTGGAACTAACCGCCGCCCACATGCGTAGCATAGCAGCAGGCCGACCCCTTTTTTTATTTTTTATTTTCGTTAATGTATAGTTTTTTTTGAACAAATTTAAAAAAATAGACTTTGGAAAAAAATGCAGCCCGTGTATGGCGCGGCCGGTCGAGGCCTTTAGGCCCGTGCGAGGCGTTAGCCTTTTTCTTTTCCGTTTCGTATATTTTCGTCTATATTTAGTCTCACATTGCCAAGCTTTGACCCTTAAGCCTCTTTTCCACCTATAAATATAGACCCATAGAGCCTCCAAAAATCATCCGATTCGGGTTAAATCAATATTTTGGTTTGACTAGATTCATTTAAGAAAAATATATTTCTCCTCTTCGGTGCGACTTCTGGAAATTGTCTCTTCTCTTCAAAGTCGTCTTTTCTCTGCCTTATAAAGGTATCTTTCTTTGTTTTTTTATAGGGACAATTGCATCTTTGCCCCTAGTTGGTTCCCACCCCCGGGTTTTGCCCTTACTTTTCGGCCATGCTCAGTTTTGCCCTTAGTTTTTCCCCTTCGTCAGCTCGAATGCCCTTCTGTCACAGCTCCGCTTGGTCAGCGCCGTTTGACCGTGACGGCTCGACGTTGTGGACACCGGTTGCCCCTGGGCCTTCCTTACAGGTGGGTCCACACACATTAGACAGTGTAGTTGCCATTTCCCCTTCCTCTGTCTTATCCCAGCCCCAAACCCTAGATCGGCGAAGACAAAGGCGACCCAAACCCTAGCACTCGGCGGCGACGCGTGCTCCCACAGAAATCGTGGCCTCAATGTTGTGAAGTCCTCATCGCCGGATCTACATCGCGCGGCGGTGATGGTGGAGACACGCTCTTCGCGCGGTGGTGGTGGCGGCGGCGACGATGCCATGAGGAGTGGCTGCACGACAGATTCAAGGCAGGAGATCCCGGTAGGGTAAGTTTCCAGATCCAGTACTTACTCATCTGTTTCCATGATTAGAAAGGTGCATTCCATGACTTCGGTTGTGTTCACAATCGTAGGATGGATCCATCGCGTGCGTTCTTTCTGACAATTAGAATGGAGACCACTCTTTTAGCAAAGGGTGGTACTAAGGGACAGGATGCAAGCTTCGGTTTCCCTCTAGTGGTGGACTGCACAAGCTCTTTCAATGATTTTAGGTCTGCAGTCTATAGGAAATATCCTTGGGGTATGCATGATGCAGTTGAGTTCAGATTCTGGGATGTAGAGAAAGCTACTTGGAATCCTCTATAGTGTGATGATGAGTTAGGTGTAATGTTTGCTACATATGCTGATTCCAAAACTGCAAATGTTGAAACTACTGTAATTCAGAGATGTAGAGCGGAAGCAGCAACTACAGCAGCAAAGCCCCCTGCCTCTAAAGCAACATCTAAAACATATGTTGCAGGAAGTACTTCTAGGAGCAGGTCAGCACCCCCTAGTAGTACTTGCAATCCACCTGCAACTCCTACTGTAAATGTACCAAGGCAACCTGGCTACAAAGACACTGAAATTCCTTTAGAGCCTATGATTGAGGAGGCTGAGCCTGATGATGTGCTAGGCTCAGATGAGGAGGATGTTTCCAGATCTTGTGCAGAAGACAAATGAAGAGATAGATGAGGATTTTATTCCTGTTGAGTTTTCAGATACAGATTCAGAGGAGGAACAAGAGAACATTGACATGGGACATTTTGAGAATGATGATGAGGACAGGCCTGAGATGATGTATGACAGGGAAAATCCTAGTTTAGCTGAAGGAGTTGTTTTTCCTTCTGCTGTTGACTGCAGGAATGCAGTTGCCACATTCTCAATTCAACATGAAGTAGAGTACAAAATAGAGAAGAGTGATCCATCAAGGTTCACTATTTACTATGCATTTTCAAGGTGTAGATGGAGGCTACATGCCTCTTTAATGAGAAACAGTACTTTGTTTCAGGTAGTAACAGTACTAACTAACTAATCTCATTGACAGTATCTTGCATATTTAGTTTGCATATTCAGTTTCATTGAGCCACACAGTTTGCCTTAATGTTTTGCTTTGCTTCAATTTACAGATTAAAGTAAATCCCTATGAGCACCACTGCCCAAGTGTGAACAGAACTGAGAGGCTCAGAGCAGCCAAGAGGAGGTGGATAGCTGATAAATTGGGTCAGAGAAAACTCCAATATTGGTCCTGGTGAGTTGGTAACTAATTTGAAGAAAAAATATGGTATAGAATTTCCATACATGAGAGTGTTTTATGGTAAACAAATGGCAATTGACAACTTGTATGGTAAATATGAGGATAGTTTTCAGCTTTTGTACACATTCAAAGCTGAGGTTGAGAGGGCTTCTCCAGGTAGTGTAGTAGAAATTGACACACACACAGTTCCTTTCCAGCTAAGAGGAAAGAGGTATGAGAAGCAGTGTTTTAGGAGAGTTTTTGTCAGTTTCAAAGCTTGCTGGCAGGGATTTTTAGCTGGTTGTAGGCCCTACCTTGCTGTTGATGCTACTGCACTAAATGGTAGGTTCAGAGGTCAGTTGGTTGCTGCATGTGCAATTGATGCACATAACTGGATTTTTCCAGTTGCATATGGCGTTTTGGAGACTGGGTCTAAAGAGAGCTGGGGTTGGTTTTTCCAAAATTCGAAGAAGGTGATAGGTCATCCTGAAGGACTAGTAATTCATACCGATGCATGCAAGGGTCTTGAGACAGCTGTAAATGACATTTACCCTGGGGTAGAGCACAAAGAGTGCATGAGACATCTGGCTCAGAATTTTTCTAAGAAATTCAGGGGGAAGTTCTATGACCAGCATTTGTGGCCTTGTTCATTGACTTATAGCATTAAGAAGCACAACTATCACCTGAGACAGTTGTTCACAAAACCCAAGGTGCTGGCTTATCTGGAAGAGCACCACACAAAAATCTAGGCCAGGGCACAATTCAATGATATCTGCAAGGTTGACTATGTCAATAACAACCTTGCAAAATCATTAAATTCCAAAATTAAAAAGTTCAAGGGTCTCCACATTGTGGACTTGTTGGATAAGATTAGGCAGTACTTAATGCAAAAATTTGGCCTTAGGAATAGCATAGAACTACAAAAATTCAATGGGCATATCCTAATTCCCAGAGTTATGAAGTTTTTGATGGCAAGATCCAAAGGCTTGGACATGACTTTAGTTAGGAGAAGTCCAACTGAAGCAGAGGTGACTGCTATAGACAAGGAGAAGAGGGAGTGGAGATACCCTGTGGATGTAGAGAAAAGAACATGCAGTTGCAGAAAGTGGCAAGTTACAGGCCAGCCATGCATACATGGTCTATTCTTCATAACATCATTGAGAGGGGAAGCTAAAGAAATAGACCAGTATGTTCACAAGTACTTCTCAGTTGATATGTTTAAAAAAACATATGCTAAGAACCTGCCTGCACTTGAAGGAAAACAATAGTGGGATATTGTAGACCCTGGTTTCAAACTAAGTCCACCTGTACAGAACAAAGCTGCACCTGGCAGGCCAAGGAAGACAAGAATTAAGCCAGCAAGTGAAGGAAAAGGACTTGGTCCTAGGAAGAGAAAATGCAAGAGGTGTGGTGGCTTGGGTCACTTACTGAAAAACTGCAAAAAAGCCATTGATCCAGCATTTGGTGAAGAAGATGCACACTGGGGAGCTGACAATGCTGAAGAAGACCCTCCTAACCAAAATGCAGACCTACATGATGAACAACAAGAAGAAGAGGATCCATACAGTGAAGATGAAGCTCCAGTGCAGCCTGCAGGTGCAGATGATGCTCCAGTGCAGCCTGCAGGTGAAGATGAAGCTCCAGTGCAGCCTGCAGGTGCAGATGATGCTCAAGTAGAGCCCCATAGTGAAACAAATGAGGCAGCAACACAAGCTTCCACAGTTGCAGATGAAGTTCAAAGGTAATATTATTCCTCTTTGATTTATTTATGTGCTTTTACCTGCAAATATCTCTTGTACTGTTACTAACCAACTATTTCTTCCCTATTTGTTAGGACACCAAGGAAGAACTACAAGAAGGCAGCAGAGAGAGGAGCATCTCCAATGGCTATCAGCAAGAAGAGGAAGCTTAACACTTGTACAAGTCCAGAAGAAGAACCTTTCTCAGTTACTGGCAGCAATGTAGATGCAAGAGTTGCTGCATGTGAAGGGCAAGTTCTCCCTCCGGTTGTTCCCCAAATCCCTGTGAAACTGACTAGGAGCAGGGCTAGGGAGATGACAATCCCAGCTAGCAACACAAGGAGCAAGAAGGCAAAATCTGGAAAATGAGTACTAATGTGCTGTGCAAGTTTGAAACTGATAGATTGTTGTAATGTGTTCTTTTGGTTGCAGCAAGATTGGTTGTGAACTATGTTCTTTTGGTTGTTGAAGAATATCAAATGCTGCTTGTGAATTATGTCTAGTTGCAGCAATATTGGTTGTGAACTATGTTCTTTGGGTTGTTGAAGAATATCAAATGCTACTTATGTTCCAGCAAGATTCATGTTTGATCTTTCTTTTCACAATACATGCATTTGGCAAATTGTTGCGTCCATAAAGCTTCATAACATAACATAACAACTGCTAGGTTCATACAACTTCATATGTTCATTACAGCTTCATAACATAGCAAGTGCATTTGAGCTACATAGATCATAAACTAATGTGCATTCTGTGCACAGACAGACATTGAGATTGCTAGAAAACAAATGAAAATGCTAGCAAACAACATTGTCCCTATGCGCATCATTTCTTTCATTTTCTTCAACTCCTTGTTCAATGCACGATTCTTCTTCGCAAGATCAATTGATCTCTTCTCCAGGTGGTGACTTTTGATCCAGCTATGTTCGATCACTTCGTGCAGTTCTTCAAAGGCAAGACCAACACGTTCTGGAGGTGGCGGGTCAACCCAAACTGCCCATTCACATTCATCTGGCAACTGAATCAATAATACTGATTAAAATTATCCTTGAAAGTTAAATAAGAAAATGGAAACGAAAATGCAATGCAAATGAAATCATACATCCAGAGGGCAACCCAAAAAATGACGTCCAGTGCTCGCGCCTCCCCAGGCGACACGACGAGCCGGGATTAGCCGGTGCCCCGGACAACGATGCTTCGAGCGAGGCTCCAAGCCACAGTATGTCGAGTCTGTCAAGTAGAACTCGGAGCTGTGTTGAACAATGCCTACCCCATCGACCTAAATCAGGCCAAGATCCGGAAATTAACCCCCAAATCTAGCAAACCCTAGAAAAAAGCAGGGGACCAGATGAGCTATCAAACCTGTTCGGCTGCCGGCGATGAGTTCTCCGACGAGATGGCCGATGTCGCCATGGTCCTTCCCACCTCTCCCCACACCGTGATGTCACACCTCTCTTCCCAGCCGCTTCTTTGTTTTCTTGTGCAGCGGGAGCTAGAAGACGACTGAATGGGTGGGGGGGGGGGGTATCAAACCCAGGGGCAAATGTGTCCAAAATATCGAGCCATCACGGTCAAACGGCGCTGACCAAGCGGAGCTATGACAGAAGGGCATTCGACCTAACGGAGGGGAAAAACTAAGGGCAAAACTGAGCATGGCCGAAAAGTAAGGGCAAAACCCGGGGGTGGGAACCAACTAGGGGCAAGAATGGAATTGGCCCTTTTTTATACTTTCGTAGTTTATTATTTCTAGACTAATACGATAGAATAATTAGATTATCAATTAGTCTACATATTTATACATTAGACCTTAGGCGTAGTTATTTTTTTTCGTAAAACAGCTTGGCCCTGATTTTTCAAATAGCCATAAATTTTCACTCGTTTATCCAAATTAGATGAAAACAGCGCCTAAAGCTTCGTCTTGTTTTTACCTATCCAGTGAACCTGTCACATCAACCTTTTGAAATTTTCAAATTTTGAATTTTATTCAGATTCATATTCAAAGTTCTTTTGAACATAACTTAAGTTTCATAACTCCGATTTAGTTGATTCTTTTTGCAAATCGAAGCTCTTGACCTAAACTTTCTGATAAGGCCAAATTCACGTAATTTTGGTACTGTTAGAAATTGTTTTATGTTGCAAGAGTTATTTGCTTGGTTTGATATTTTCTGAACTGTCTTCTTCGTTCTTCCCGATCTTTTGAGTGATTGTTTATGTGTGGTTACTATTGCTTGCTCACGATAGATTGAATGAAGTGTGACGAGTAGAACTATCAAGAGTTATGAGTGTGAATCATCTTCATCAACAGTACAAGGCAAGTTCACACTTTGATCATACTTTTCATTACCCAGTTTTTATGCATTAGTTTCACCCTCAAACATTGCATGGTTAGGCATTGATAACATGTGGGTATTGGAAAGTAGTTGATGAGATAGGAACCTATTGTCCTGTATTCAAATCTTGGGAGTTACTTCTAAGTTGCTTATATTGCTATGCTATGTGATACATCTTCGTCGTATCTACTTTTCCAAACACTTTTGCCCTTGTTTTGGACTCTAACTTGTATGATTTGAATGGAACTAACCCGGACTGACGATGTTTTCAGCAGAATTGCCATGGTGTTGTTTTATGTGCAGAAAACAAATATTCTTGGAATGACCTGAAACTCCACGGAACATCTTAGCAAAAACAATAAAAAATCCTCGCCAAAGATGAAGACCACGGGGCCCACACCCTTCTCACGAGGGTGGGGGCGCGCCCCCCTACCTCGTGGGCCCCCTGTTGCGTCTTTGACTCCAACTCCACCTCCATATATTGAGTTACGATGAGAAAAAAATCAGAGAGAAGAAATCATCACGTTTTACGATACGGAGCCGCCGCCAAGCCCTAAAACCTCTCGGGAGGGCTGATCTGGAGTCCGTTCGGGGCTCCGGAGAGGGGGATTCGTCACCGTCGTCATCATCAACCATCCTCCATCACCAATTTCATGATGCTCACCGCCGTGCGTGAGTAATTCCATTGTAGGCTTGCTGGACGGTGATGGGTTGGATGAGATTTATCATGTAATCGAGTTAGTTTTGTTAGGGTTTGATCCCTAGTATCCATTATGGTCTGAGATTGATGTTGCTATGACTTTGCTATACTTAATGATTGTCACTAGGGCCCGAGTGCCATGATTTCAGATCTGAACCTATTATGTTTTCATGAATATATGTGAGTTCTTGATCGTATCTTGCAAGTCTATAGTCACCTACTATGTGTTATGATCCGGCAACCCCGAAGTGACAATAATCTGGACCACTCCCGGTGATGACCATAGTTTGAGGAGTTCATGTATTCACTATGTGCTAATTCTTTGTTCCGGTTCTCTATTAAAAGGAGGCCTTAATATCCCTAAGTTTCCAATAGGACCCCGCTGCCACGGGAGGGTAGGACAAAAGCTGTCATGCAAGTTCTTTTCCATAAGCACGTATGACTATATACGGAATACATGCCTACATTACATTGACGAATTGGAGCTAGTTCTGTGTCACCCTATGTTATGACTGTTACATGATGAACCGCATCCGGCATAATTATCCATCATTGATCCGGTGCCTACGAGTTTTCCATATACTGGTTTACGCTTATTTACTTTCCCGCTACTACTGTTACAATCACTAAAATACCAAAAACATTACTTTTGATGTCTTTACTTTTGTTGCCGCTACCACCACTATCATATTACTTTGCTACTAAACACTTTGCTGCAGATACTAAGTTTCCAGGTGTGGTTGAATTGACAACTCAACTGCTAATACTTGAGAATATTCTTTGGCTCCCCTTGTGTCGAATTAATAAATTTGGGTTGAATACTTTACCCTCGAAAGATGTTGCGATCCCCTATACTTGTGGGTTATTAAGACTAATTTCTGGCGCCGTTGCCGGGGAGCATAGCTATATTCGTTGAGTCACTTGGGATTTATATCTGCTGGACACTATGAAGAACTTGAGAGATCCAAAAACCAAGATCTATCCCTCAACTACGAGGGGAGGTAAGGAACTGCCATCTAGCTCTGCACTTGATTCACCTTCTGTTATGAGTAAGTTAGCGACACCTACACCTGCTTCTGCTATTCGTTCTGATATGTCGCATGTTATTGATGATGCCACTTCTGCTATGCATGATACTTATGATGAAACTGCTTCTATGCCTGATACTACTGTGCCCCTTAGTGAATTTCTTGATGAACAAATTGCTAGGGCTAGAGAAAAAGAAATTATTAAATCTGAATACGATGATGATAGTGATGATGAAAATATGCCTGTTATTCCTGAGGGTTATCTTTTTGATATGGAATCTTCTGCCGCTATTTTAGCTTGCAAAGATAGATATGAGCTTAAGAGGTTATTAATTAAATGGAACAAAGAATCACTTAGAGATAAAATGAAACCCGACCCTGCTTTCGCTACTTCACCTATATGTGTTCCTGATAAGGATTATGAATTCTCTGTTGATCCTGATATAATTACTTTGGTTGAATCTGATCTGTTTTATGGCTATGAATCTGAAACTGTTGTGGCACATTTTACTAAGTTAAATGATATAGCTGCCCTGTTTACTAATGATGAGAGATCGCGTTACTTTTATATACTCAAAATATTTCTGTTCTCATTAAAGGGTGATGCTAAGATATGGTTTAATTCTCTTGATCCTGGTTGTGTGCGTAGTCCCCAGGATATGATTTATTACTTCTCTGCTAAATATTTCCCTGCTCATAAGAAACAAGCTGCTTTGAGGGAAATATACAACTTTGTGCAAATTAAAGAAGAGAGTCTCCCACAAGCTTGGGGGAGGCTTCTCAAGCTACTTAATGCTTTGCGTGATTATCGTCTTAAGAAACCCGAAATACTTGATATCTTTTATAATGGACTAACCGATACTTCTAGGGATTACCTGGATAGTTGTGCTGGTTCTCTTTTCAGGGAAAGAACACCAGATGAAGCTGAAATTTTATTGAATAATATGTTGACAAATGAAAATAATTGGGCACCTCCTGAGCCAGCTCCTGAGCCAACTCCTGCTCCAATTACTGAGCCTATTCTTAAACCAACTCCGAAGAAGAGAGGTGTTCTATTGCTCAGTCCCGAAGATATGCAAGAGGCAAAGAAATCTATGAAAGAGAAAGGTATTAAAGCTGAAGATGTTAAGAATTTACCTCCTATTGAAGAAATACATGGTCTTAATATACCGCCTGTTGAAGAAACATATAATCTCAATTCTTTATTTACTGAAGAACCTCCTGATCCCGATATCCCGACACAGGTAGTAAAGGTAAATTCTCTCTATAGATATGATAAAACTGAAGTCCCTCCTACTAAAATTGCTAGTCAGTGCTTGGATGAGTTTGATAACTTTATGTTTAAGCAAGACGACTTCAATGCTTATTTTGGTAGACAATTAAAAGAAAATGCTTATATGATTAGTCGCTTGGGTGATTATATGGCTGACATTAAAGGTGAACTTAAACTTGTTAGCAAACATGCTTCTATGGTTACCACACAAGTAGAACAAGTACTTAAAGCTCAAAAAGAAGTGCTTGGTGAAATGAATAGTAAGAAAAATGATTATGCTGTTAGAGTGGCTACTAGAATAGGTAGAATGACTCAGGAACCTTTGTATCCTGAAGGCCACCCTAAGAGAATCAAGCAAGATCTCAAAGAAATAATACTGATGTTCCTAGTTCTTCTAAAAAGAGGAAGAAGAAAAATGATAGAACTGTGCAAACTTCTAGTGAACCTATTGCTGAACCACCTGATAATCCAAATGATATATCTATGTCTGATGCTGAAACACAATCTGGTAATGAACATGAACCTAGTAAAAATATTAATGATAATGTTCATGATGATGCTCAACCTAGTAATGATAATGATGTAGAAATTGAACCTGCTGTTGATCTTGATAACCCACAATCAAAGAATCAACATTATGATAAAAGAGACTTTGTTGCTAGGAAACATGGTAAAGAAAGGGAACCTTGGGTTCAGAAACCCATGCCTTTTCCTCCAAAACCATCCAAGAAAAAGGATGATGAGGATTTTGAGCGCTTTGCTGAAATGATTAGGCCTATCTTTTTGCGTATGAGATTAACTGATGTGCTCAAAACAAATCCTTATGCTAAATATATGAAGGATATCATTACTAATAAAAGAAAGATACCGGAAGCTGAAATTTCCACCATGCTTGCTAATTATACTTTTAAGGGTGGAATACCAAAGAAACTTGGAGACCCCGGAGTACCTACTATACCTTGCTCCATTAAAAGAAATTATATTAAAACTGCTTTATGTGATCTTGGAGCCGGTGTTAGCGTTATGCCTCTCTCTTTATATCGTAGACTTGACTTGAATAAGCTGACACCTACTGAAATATCTTTGCAAATGGCTGATAAATCAGCTGCTATACCTATCGGTATTTGTGAGGATGTGCCTGTTGTGGTTGCAAACATTACTATTCTAACGGACTTTGTTATACTTGATATTCTTGAGGATGATAGTATGTCTATTATTCTTGGAAGACCTTTTCTTAATACCGCGGGGGCTGTTATTGATTGCAACAAAGGCAATGTCACTTTTCATGTTAATGGTAATGAGCATACGGTACACTTTCCGAGGAAACAACCTCAAGTTCATAGTATCAACTCTATTGGAAAAATTCCATCGATTATATTTGGAGGTTTTGAATTTCCTCTTCCTACTGTCAATAAGAAATATGATATACTTATTATAGGGGATGTGCATATCCTCATTGAGGTAACTTGGTGTTATTCGAAATTTCTCCGGTTTCATGATTATCGGAATGAGTTTGTTAACAAGACATGATCAACCTTGTTAGTGGATTCTTTTTGATGAGCATGAGATGGATGAAACTAGAAAAACATACTTCTGTACCCTCTCTTTATACTTTCTGTTATTTATATTAAATAAAGTAAAAATAGTATATTCTGTCTGTTTCCTGACTTATCCGTGCAATATAAAAATATCCCGAAAATAAAAGTCCTCAGAATGCTATGCCAATTTAATATGATTTTTCGGGAATATTTGAGGATTTACTGTGCAAAAATTACCACGGGAGGAGCTGCCACCTGGTCACGAGGGTGGTGGGCGCCCCCCCTATAGGGCGCGCCCCCCTACCTCGTGGGCCCGTGGTGGCCCTCCTCCACTTATCCCAGCACCCATCTTCTTCCTCTATCTCACACAAACCTGAAAAACCAACTCAAGAGTTCCAGCCACTTTTGCTGTGATTTTCGATCTCCTTCCTCAAAGCACCTCTCGCAAAACTGCTTGGGGAGATTGTTCCTTGGTATGTGACTCCTCCATTGGCCCAATTAGTTTTTGTTCTAGTGCTTTATTCTTTGCAAATTTGTGCTGCATAGGAGACCATGTTCTTGAGCTTGCATGTCAAATTTATATGGTTCCAAGTAGTTCTAATGCTTGATATAGACTCTAGGCACTTGTATGAGTAGTTGCTATCAGTTTTATTGAAGTTGGTTCACTTTTGTTTGAAGTTACTAAAAATTTCAGAATTTTTCAGAGAAAAACAATATGTTTAGGAAGATGTTCCAAGGTGGTTCCTTAAGAAGCAAGGACTCAGGATTGCTATGCGCGATGCTGACGAGGATCCACCAAGAGACGCTCCGGTATGGCCTTGTGAATGGCCGTCGGAAAATTTTATGGACCGTACGGGAATTAAAGAAGGATTCAAATCATATTTGCGCAATGCCGGTCTTGAGGATTTTGAGGCTAACAAATGCCCCCAGTATCATGATCTCACAAGTTCATTTGTGAGGAGGTTTGAGTATTCAACTTCGCATAATTCTCCTTCAGTCATGTTTGATCTTTATGACAAATCTTATACCATGGACTTAGAGGATTTCACTTCTGCTTGCGAACTTCCATCATGGGGTAGTGTTAGGGATCCCCCTAAATCTGAATTTAGAAACTTTCTTGCCAGTATAACTGTGGGGGAATCTAGAGATATAACGCGGGCTACCATAGGGAGCATTCACTTTCCTACTATACATTATTTTGCTCTTTTCATCGGTAGATGCATAAATGCTAAGGATGAAGCATGTCACATGTGTGTCCCTGATCTTAGCATTCTTAGGAGTGCTGTGTTAGGAGACCAATCTTATCATATGGGAGCCATTGTAGCTCGTAGGTTGCCTCATAATAGACATAATGGAGATTTCTTTGGAGGAATATATGCAACATGCTTAGCTCATTTTCTTGAGATAGACATTCGTGAGGGTGATATGGAGTTGCCCCCTGCATATTTAGATTATGACTCTATGGCTTCACATCAGTTTGTCGAGAGGCCTGAATCACCTCTCTTATATCATTTAATTTTTGATAAACGACGTGTTTTCCGTATTACTCTCCCTGCTCCTGCCTTCTTTGATTCACAGACAAAAGGAAGATATGTTATTACCAGAGAGGAGGCAGAAGAGTACGAGAGGAGAGCGGGGGCAGCTCGACTCCATGCTGCATCTCAGCAGGCGATAACCGCTGCACATCAGTATGATCCCAACTATTACTCCTCATCACAGTACGACCCCAACAACTATTATTATCGATATCCGCCAGGCCAGCCGTGGCCATAGACCAACTTAGGCCAAAAGCCTAATCTTGGGGGAGTACGTATTTCTCACCGACATTACATTCATGTTCACACACACTCATTGCTAGATGTCGGTCCTCATACTTTTTCACTGTAATATCCATGCTAGTTTATTTTCTTTTTCCTGCTTTCTTCTTGTGTGCTTGTTAAACCTTAAGAAAAAAAATTAGTAGTAGTTTATTTTTCTGCTGTAGTAGTAATAATTCAAAAGAAAACCCAAAAATATTTCCTGTTCTTCTTTTGCTTGTTGGGAGCTTTCCCGTGTAAATAGTTTTATTTCCTTTCTTTCTTTGGGGGTCAGTAGGAGAAGACCACAATTAAATTGTTGAAGTGGCTCTTATATGCATTATTGTTGATTTAACCAAGAGCCCATATTGCCTTGTCTTCTCCTGTTTATTGAATGCACGTAGATTCCAGCTTAGTCCAATGCATGTACACTCTTATTATTATTCACACCGTTCGGTCGTGCAAGTGAAAGGCAATTATGATGATATATGATGGACTGACTGAGATGAGAAAAGATAGTATGAACTCGACCTCTTTTGTTTTTGTAAATATGATGAGTCCCTCGTTCTTGATTCAACTTATTATGAATAAACATGTTTGCAATGACAATTAGAGATCATAGTTGCTTGTGCCATGCTTGATTAGCTATGAGTTATAATGGTTTACCTTGTGTGTCAACATGCTATTGAGATGATTATGATGTGGTATGATGGGGTGGTATCCTCCTTTGAATAATTTAAGTGACTTGACTTGGCACATGTTCACGCATGTAGTTGAAACAATCAACATAGCCTTCATGATATTTATGTTCATGGTGGATTATATCCTACTCATGCTTGCATCCAATGTTTATTAATTTTAATGCATGTACATGGCTGTTGTCGCTCTCTAGTTGGTCGCTTCCCAATCTTTTGCTAGCCTTCACTTGTACTAAGCGGAAATACTGCTTGTGCATCCAAATCCTTAAACCCCAAAGTTATTCCAGATGAGTCCACTATACCTTCCTATATGCGGTATCTACCTGCCGTTCCAAGTAAATTTGTATGTGCCAAACTCTAAACCTTCAAATAAACATTCTGTTTTTTATGCTCTAATAACTGTCCTTATCTTCCGTGTTAGGCGGGTTATTCTCAAGAGGAGTGGACTCCGCTCCTCACTCACGAGAAAATAGCTGGTCACCGGGATGCCCAGTCCCATGCTTTATGAAAACTAAATCAAAATTAATTGCAAACAAAACTCCCCCTGGGACCTGATGTATGTTGGAGGCACTCGTTGTTTTGATCAAGCCATGGATTGATGCTTGTTGGTGGAGGGGGAGTATAAACTTTACCATTCTGTTTGGGAACCGCCTATAATGTGTTTAGCGTGGAAGATATTGCCATCTCTTAGTTGTTATGTTGACAATGAAAGTATACCGCTCAAAATACAATTTATCTCTATTTCAAAACCGAGCTCTGGCACCTCTACAAATCCCTGCTTCCCTCTGCGAAGGGCCTATCCATTTACTTTTATGTTGATTCATCACCCTCTTATTAAAAAGCACTAGCTGGAGAGCACAACTGTCATTTGCATTCATCACTGTTAATTTATATTGGGTGTGACTATGATTGGATCTCTTTTACCATGAATTACAATGTCTAGTCAGTCCTTGATCTTTAAAGGTGCTCTGCATTTATGTTTTGCGGTCTGAGAAAGGGCTAGCGAGATACCATCTTGTTATATCATATTATGATTGTTTTGAGAAAGTGTTGTCATCCGAGATTTATTATTATGACTTGCTAGTTGATTATGCTATTGATATGAGTAATTGTGAGACCTGAGAATTATTTCAAATGTGGTTAGTTATGATTTATGCTGAAAACTTGAATGCTGGCTTGACATAATTGCAACAACAAGAGCAAACAGAGTTTGTAAAAGTTTTTCTTTCTTTCTTTCTGTTTGTCAACTGAATTGCTTGAGGACAAGCAAGGGTTTAAGCTTGGGGGAGTTGATACGTCTCCATCGTATCTACTTTTCCAAACACTTTTGCCCTTGTTTTGGACTCTAACTTGTATGATTTGAATGGAACTAACCCGGACTGACGCTGTTTTCAGCAAAATTGCCATGGTGTTGTTTCATGTGCAGAAAACAAATATTCTTGGAATGACCTGAAACTCCACGGAACATCTTATAAAAAACTATAAAAAATCCTCGGCAAAGATGAAGACCAGGGGGCCCACACCCTTCTCACGAGGGTGGGGAGCGCGCCCCCCCTAGGGCGCGCCCCCTACCTCCTGGGCCTCTTGTTGCGTCTCCGACTCCAACTCCACCTCCATATATTGAGTTTCGATGAGAAAAAATCAGAGAGAAGAAATCATCACGTTTTACGATACGGAACCGCCGCAAAGCCCTAAAACCTCTCGGGAGGGCTGATCTGGAGTCCGTTCGAGGCTCCAGAGAGGGGGATTCGTCGCCGTCGTCATCATCAACCATCTTCCATCACCAATTTCATGATGCTCACCGCCGTGCGTGAGTAATCCCATCGTAGGCCTGCTGGATGGTGATGGGTTGGATGAGATTTATCATGTAATCAAGTTAATTTTGTTAGGGTTTGATCCCTAGTATCCATTATGTTCTGAGATTGATGTTGCTATGACTTTGCTATGCTTAATGCTTGTCACTAGGGCCCGAGTTCCATGATTTCAGATTTGAACCTATTATGTTTTCATGAATATATGTGAGTTCTTGACCCTATCTTGCAAGTCTATAGTCACCTACTATGTGTTATGATCCGGCAACCCCGAAGTGACAATAATCGGGACCACTCCCGGTGATGACCATAGTTTGAGGAGTTCATGTATTCACTATGTGCTAATGATTTGTTCCGGTTCTCTATTAAAAGGAGGCCTTAATATCCCTAAATTTCCAATAGGACCCCGCTGCCACGGGAGGGTAGGAGAAAAGATGGCATGCAAGTTCTTTTCCATAAGCACGTATGACTATATACGGAATACATGCCTACATTACATTGACGAATTGGAGCTAGTTCTGTGTCACCCTATGTTATGACTGTTACATGATGAACCGCATCCGGCATAATTATCCATCACTGATCCGGTGCCTACGAGTTTTCCATATACTGGTTTATGCTTATTTACTTTCCCTCTGCTACATTTACAATCACTACAAAATACCAAAAACATTACTTTTGCTTTCTTTACTTTTGTTGCCGCTACCACCACTATCATATTACTTTGCTACTAAACACTTTGCTGCAGATACTAAGTTTCCAGGTGTGGTTGAATTGACAACTCAGCTGCTAATATTTGAGAATATTCTTTGGTTCCCCTTGTATCGAATCAATAAATTTGGGTTGAATACTCTACCCTCGAAAGCTGTTGCGATCCCCTATACTTGTGGGTTATCACTATGCTAGTAGACGTGGATTGGGTTTGAGTGTCTCCATGACAGATGTGATAGTTATCATTAATGGTTAACTTAAGGTGGCTACTTTAATACACATCTGCGTGGATTGGTTGGGGCACCCTGGAGCACCCAGTGGTTTGCCCGGGCACCTGGAGAACCCAGTGCTTGCCCAAGGGGATCCCGAAGGACCCGTGAGATCACCCTATGGAATGCCACCCAGGGTCAAAGGGATCATAAGATTATTCATGCTAGAAACTTCCATGTGCAGCCACAAGTTATTATGGGCTCTATCATAGTTGAG
This sequence comes from Triticum monococcum, assembly GCA_034509565.1. Classification (NCBI taxonomy): domain Eukaryota; kingdom Viridiplantae; phylum Streptophyta; class Magnoliopsida; order Poales; family Poaceae; genus Triticum; species Triticum monococcum. The sequence goes on from CM067847.1 coordinate 581,892,445, forward strand.
TAAGTTGCGTGAAGCTCTTGAAGAGGTAGACTAGCAGATGTGGTGGGTTGTAGGTGGTATAGTCTGTCCGGAGTAGAGAGTTAATGCTTTTGAAAGACTGTGTCTCGGTCATCCATTTCTCAAACACCATGTATTGCGATAAATCCAATGGAGGAGATCGAGTCTTGTGGGGAAAAGTGCGCAAACCTCTGCAGAGTGTACAAACTAATCATGGTTAGCCGTGTCCCCGGTTATGGACATCTTAAGTATCTGGTTCTTGGATTATCGTATTGATCTCATCACTTTACTTAATTAATTTGGGTTTGAGTGGAGGAACCTTCTCAATGTTTTCAACAAACTTAGTAGTTAAATAAAATATATTCTTTTGCAGTAGGGAAAAATTGGCTTTTCGCAAAAACATTATAACCATAGAGCTTTTCCACCAGCCAGATATGCATGTAGTGATAGCCTTTATTCATCATTATCCTATGGTGTGAATTTTCCAGTACATTCAATGTACTGACCCTTTGTGGCTGCAACGTCTCATGTTGCAGGATTCTTACGACGAGTAAGTGATACGTTAGGGTTACGATTTCTACACTCAACTTTGCCGTTGGTGTTGGTGGGAATCCACAACCTTGTAACTTCCGCTATTTGGATTGACGTAATAGTATTTACGTTATTTTATACATGTGATTTACCTCTATTATAAATCCTCGAGTACTATGTGTGTCAGCATACCGATCCAGGGATGACTCTTAAGCTCAAATACTTGACCATCTGAGGTTGGGTCGCTACAAGATGGTATCAGAGCACATGTTGACTATAGGACGTGACCTTAGAAATTGGCAAGCCCATAGGAAAGATTTTCTCTACAACTTGATTTTCAAAAGATCTTTTACCTCTCTTCTCTTCTGAGCTTATTCAAATATTCCCTTTTAGTGATACTATACCCCTTTCCCTTTTTGACCACATGAAGATTCAGCTGATGAGACCACTTCAAGAAGTACAAGATATCGGACAAATAAGACCACTTCAGAATGAAGAGGATTTTACCATGTATTATAATAATGAAACTACAACGGTTGAAGACTCCGAAGACTAGGAGAATTTGAAGGCCCTGTAGAATTTTCCAGATTTGTATGACCTAGGAAGGCACCCCTTATGGAAGTTGGCAGACTAAGGAAGCTGTTAATACCCGAGATCAAGGTGTATCGGAGAAAGACCGGAACATGGAGCATGAGAACTCAAAGTTTTGTCAAGAAAACCCTAAGGCAGGAGATATCAACTATGGAAGATAGCTCATCGCAATGACAAGCGCAGAAACACGGTTATCCGTGATGTCATCGCCACTGATACTATGGTCACCGAGCTGAGCTAAGCATGCATTTCTTCGGAAGGATTGGATGGTAGAAGGCTGATGGAGCATCTATCAGCAAAAGATGAAGTTTTAACCTTAGCCGGTGTATCATCAGGATCTGGAGTAGTACATCAATAATTATAAGATGGATCTTTATGAAGCCGTATTTGACAAAGAAGCATTTTCATGAAGAACTCAGGACCCCAGAAGCTGAAAGTAGCCAAGCGAGAGGAGCAAAACCTCAAGAATACCAGAGATTTGTCAGGAACTGAAGGACAGTAGGAGCATGGCTCATGCCAAGGGTGTTGAAACACAGAAGTTTGGAATGCAACTCCAGAATATTCAAGGATGTCACGAGAGACTTTGCTACAACAGAGATGAGCTGGCAAAAAGGATTTGAGAAAGACAAGCATGATCGGAAGAAGCCATTGGAGGCATGAACAAGACTTAAAGAGTTAGAAGACCTTGAAGATTTATTGACCTTTAGAAGACCAAACCCCTGTTATATACCTATGTTAGATGCAACGATTATGAGCTGTCATTTGTTTGATGTTTTTTTCCGACAGCCACAAAATAAAAATCTATCTTTTCAAAACCATTGGTTGTATTGTGTGTATCCCTCTCTATCTCTCTTATCTCACCCCAAACCCACGGACCGAATAGAGGATGAATGGAGATGAGCTTATATTTTCCGGACTGATGAGTCAATTGGAGATGGGCCGATGGATTCATAACATGGAGGATCACATGGAGAATAACACTATAGCCGGAAAAGATATGACCCAGCATGCTCTTCAATGCTTTTAAAGAGGTGCTGCTACTTGGTGGAGGATGTACCAAACCATCAATGGATGGCAAGGAGTAACCACTTGGGAAGAATTTAAGTTGACTTTGCTAAAGTCTCGTCTTGTGTCCTAGAAATTGAAGCCTTATGGGAAGGATATGAAGAAACCTTGTGCATGCACGCTTTGTGGAGAAATAGGACACAACCATAAAGTACACAAGGATGAATGCCCTAATTGTGAAGGAAGTCACCCAGCTGAAGAATGCCCAACTAGGCAGATCACTTGTTTCTTGTGTGAAGGGACTACCCACTATCTTTCTCGGTGTCACATTTACCCGTACAACAGAAGAAAGAAGTAAAGAAAGGAGCCCTTATGGAAATTTTAGAAGAACCCGTGATGAATGAAGATGTCGGGGACACACCCAAAGAAAAACCAATTAAACCCTGCACCAAGTCATGCTAATCATGTAGAGAAGAAGGACACATCTCCTAGAATTGTTTGAATGGGGATCTAGTAGTATTCCCGACAGAGGAAGTAGAGTATGACCCACAGGAAATAGAAGCCCTGATTGGAACGGAAAAGTCCAGAAAGAGAAGTAGATTGGATTCTAGGAAGGATCTGAGTCATATCACCTGTTATAGGTGCGAGGAGTCAGGGCACTACCTCAGCAATTGACCAAAAAGGAAGCCGTGGACCCAAGGAGGCTATATAATCACAAGGAAACCTCGGGAGTTGTCAGAAGTAATATGTTTTCGTTTTAATGAAGCAGGGCACTTTGCCAGGGATTGTCCCAAGGAGAAGGAGACTTGTGATAATTAGTTGTGTCTGTGAGAAGTAATGTAGTAGTAGTAGAAGTAGTGGGAACAAATCTTTTGTATCAAGGTGTTGAGTTGAGACATGTAATGGAAAAGCGAGAGATTGCAATCATTGGAGAATGAATAAAGTTAGCATCGTTGGTACTGATATGGATTTTATGAGTTGTTACTCTATGAAGAAGATTTTTGACCATTTTCAAGGATATGAGAAATATGGTCTATGGATGAATTTGTGCATTTCAAGGGTGGTAGTAACCTGCGAGGACAATTGACCCCTGGAAAAGATAAGGATATTCCACTGAGTGGATTTCGGACAAAATAAGTACGAGTTTTATCTCGATATGTGGGATACCCCAAGAATATGAGGGGATGAAGTATTATTGGATATGGAGGATGTAATGTTGGTAATAAGGAGCAGTTGTAACTCCATGATGAGCCTGAGTAATCACGTCTTAGTTTGGTGCCAATAGAAGGAAGAGAGACAATACAATTGGATGGAGTTTAAGTATGCTTGGAAGCTGGAAGTTGGATGTTGGATTAAAGATCAGTTGCCCCAGGGATGAGTTCAAGGTTTACAAGTGATGATATGGGCCATCACCCACAGGCCCCAGGACCTGCCAAGAAGCAAGCACACTCTTGCTGAAGGAAAAACCCTGGAAGAAGTTACGACTTTTACCGACAGACGATCTTATAGGAGTAACGCAAAACCTGAGAGTTGTGAAGGAACGATAGCTATTTGTTTGGCTTGCAGAATCAATGGACTTATCCGAACCTAGTGATGAAGTCACGTACCTACGGTAGGGACACGGACCCGTCCTAAAAGAACCCTACCATAGGACGTCCCTAGAAGAAGTCACCATTCAATCGACTTGAAGATATTTCACTCGACGGGTCGAAGACACTCGACCAAGAAGCTGTTACTCGACCAAGAAGCCAACCGCTTGACTGCCCGAAGACCTCAAGTCACTCTGCAGGCCAACGGTCGGCTATTATGTAGACTTTATGGTTATTAAGACACTTTATTAGGGACGTTATAAGTAACGCCCACCTTAAATGTACCTTAAACCCTGCATTACTGAGGGCAAGAGAGGGCTGGCGAACTCTATATAAGCCACCCCCTCCTCAGTATCAAGGGTTCGCACCCTTGCCATTTTACAGACGCATAATCCAGTCGACCGCCCCCGGGCACCGAGAGTAGGGCTGTTACTTCCTCCGAGAAGGGCCTGAACTCGTAAACCTTGCGTGCTTACAACTTCCCAATAGCTAAGGTCTAGCCTCTTCATACACACCCCCTACCTCACTGTCAGACTTAGAACCACGACAGTTGGCGCCCACCGTGGGGCATTAGTCTTAGCGCCTAATTGGAGAAGTTGCTATTTTTCCGATCCACTTGATCATGTTTTCCTGCGGAGCTTTGGCAGAGGGCCGCGAGATCCGTCTCGGCGGACTCACTTTCATCGCCGATGACTCCGCCTGGCTCCAGGAGGCGCCGCTTGACGTCGACGCGCTCCCCGTCCGCGGTGCGACGCACTTCCGCGCGTGCGTCCGTGGCGTCCTCCTATGGCAGCCGTCGACCCCATATCGGTCGACTCCCGTGTCATCTCCCCGTCCTGTCTCCCGCCAGCGCAAGCGCTCGGGTCGGTCGAGGCTCTAGCGGTGGATGAAGCACGCCGCGGCCCGCCAGTCGGCGACCCTGCAAGTCGCGGCAATCGAGCCCGACGAATCCCTCTGTGGCCTGTTCGATCTGTCGACTGGCTCCACGGAGACCGCATCCGAGTGCGACAGCAGCAACCCTTTGGCGGAGGTTCTGGCGGTCGAGGGGACATGCAGTCCTCCTGGATTCCATCGCGCTGATGATGGTGCCGATAGAGACGATCCGTCGCACCCTCACGACGAATACCTCCCCGAACCTCTTACGTCGTTACAGCGGGAGGAGCTTCGTCGCCGGAACATGGACGCGCTCTACACCCCTATTGTTGGAGAAACCCCCGAGGCCCGGGCCTTGGAGGACGCGCGCTTGGCTAATCTAGCCGAGCGCACTCGACTGGAGAATCTACAGCGAGCTCTCGACGAGCGGGCGCGTCAGCGGGCTCCCGAGTCTAGTCGACGCCAGCAGGCTCCCGAGTCCAGTCGATGCCAGCAAGCTCCCGAATCCAGTCGACGTCAGCTCTTCCCACCGCCGCAGGTGTACCGAACTCCGGTTCAGAACCTGGCTGCCGCGGCCCGCATAGCAGAGTCAATCCAGCCCTCTCAGTCAGAGGCTGGCAGAGGATTGCTGCAGATCAGAGCATTGCTCCGAGCGGCGGGAAATCAGAATTCCGCCGTCTCTCAGTCGCGGGACAGGATCCACAGTCGATCTATTGCAACGGAAACCGTCCAGTCGGCTCACAGCCCGAGATCACCCCCGAGGCGTGAGGGACGTGGAGACCGGCACGATCAGCATGGGAGAAACGAACAATATGATCACCGACCCGACCGTGATAATAGACGTCGGGTGCCGTCCCCTCCCCCGAGAAGTGGGTCATATGCACCTCGACATCGAGACGACAGGCGCCCCCATGACGTTGGCCAAAGGATTCCAGTCGACCCCAGAGACCCAGGCTTTGACGCGAGATCTATCCTCGTTCAAGGTCTGGTGGACAGGAACAGGGCTCATCGAGAGGGCCACAACAGAGATACGCCCACCGGCAGCAGGACACACGCCTCAGGGCCTGAATGTTTCAGTCGAGCCATCAGGGCCGCGGTGATCCCTCCCAACTTCAGGCTGGCGACTGGAGTCAGCAAGTTCACCGGTGAGTCCAAGCCTGACACGTGGCTCGAGGATTACCGAGTGGCTGTGCAGATTGGCGGCGGCAATGATGAGGTGGCCATGAAGCATTTACCCCTCATGTTGGAAGGCTCAGCTAGGGCGTGGCTGAATCAGTTGGCGCCCAGCAGCATTTACACTTGGGAGGATCTCTCCCGAGTGTTTATCACAACCTTCGAAGGGACATGCAAGCGCCCTGCAGGCCTTATGGAGCTGCGGTCTTGGCTGCAGAAGCCAAATGAAACTCTGAGAGAATACATCCAGAGGTGGATCACACTGCACCACTCGGTCGAGAATGTGCCAGACCATCAAGCAGTTTGCGCTTTCAAGGAAGGCGTCAAGTACAGGGAGTTGAATCTGAAGTTTGGCCGAACTGGAGAGATGTCCCTTAATCGGATGATGGAAATTGCCACCAAGTACGCTAATGGAGAAGACGAGGACCGACTCCGAAGTGGCAAACTCAAATCAGTCGCCCAAGAAACCGGAGGAAACTCCAGTCGGAAGCAGAAGCGGAAGGCCGAGCCAGCCGCCCCTGGGGAGGCCCTGGCTGTTGCCCAGGGAAATTTCAAGGGAAAGCCCAAGGGCACATGGAAGCCCAAGAAGGTTAAAGATCAGGATGGGAATGATGTTCTGGACCTGCCATGTCACATCCATACCAAGAAAGATGAAGAAGGAAATTTTATTTTCCCGAAGCATACCACTCGACAGTGTCGGCTTCTTATTAAGCAGTTCCAGGGCAAGCAGCCCAAGGATGAGGAAAAAGAGCCGGACAGAGTTGAGGACAAGGAGGATAGTGACGATGGATACCCCCAAGTCAATTCCACCTTGATGATTTTTGCTGATGTCGAAAGCAAAAGTCGACTGAAAGTCATTAACCGTGAGGTCAACATGGTTGCCCCGGCGACTCCCAGTTACCTGAAGTGGTCTCAGACTGCCATCACATTCGACCAGTCCGATCACCCGACACACATTGCCACCCCTGGGAGGCAAGCTTTGGTGGTCGACCCAGTTGTCGAAGGCACTCGACTGACCAAAGTCCTGATGGACGGCGGCAGTGGCCTGAACATACTCTACGCTGAAACCTTGAAGGGAATGGGCATTCCGATGTCCAGACTCAGCACCAGTAACATGAGCTTCCACGGAGTCATTCCTGGGAAGAAAGCCGAGTCACTCGGCCAGATTGCTCTTGATGTGGTTTTCGGTGATTCAAAGAATTACTGCAAGGAAAAGTTAACGTTTGAAGTTGTGGACTTCCAGAGTGCTTATCACGCCATCTTGGGCAGGCCAGCTTACGCATGCTTCATGGCTCGACCATGTTACGTGTATCTTAAATTAAAGATGCCTGGCCCCAAAGGTGTGATCACTGTTACGGGCAACCGGAAGAAAGCAGAAGAATGTTTCCAGAAGGGATCAAAGATCGCCGACGCTCAGATGGCAGTGGTCAAGCTGAAAGAGTACCAAAAGGCTGCCGACCCGAGTGAATTGCTGCGAGCTAAGAAGCCTGCCTCCGAGTCAGCTTTTCAGTCGGCTGGCGAAACAAAGATAGTCCACATTCACCCGACCGATCCCGACGCTGCTCCGACTCACATCTCGACGACGCTCGACTCCAAATAGGAAGAAGCGCTCATCCAGCTCCTCCGTGAGAACTGGGACATCTTCGCATGGAAACCCTCTGACATGCCTGGAGTTCCCAGGGGGCTGGCTGAGCACCGCCTGCGAGTCGACTCAAAGTTCAAGCCCGTGAAGGAACATCTTCGACGGTCCGCCGTCCAGAAAAAACAATCCATTGGCGAGGAAGTGGCTCGCCTCTTAGTAGCTGAGTTCATCCGAGAGATCTACCACTCCGAGTGGCTCGCCAATGTCGTCATGGTCCCCAAGAAGGACAAGTCACTCCGTATGTGCATTGATTTCAAGCATATCAATCGGGCCTGCCCGAAAGATCATTTTCCTCTCCCTCACATCGACCAGATTGTCAACTCAACTGCGGGATGCGAGAGATTGTCTTTTCTAGATGCCTACTCCGGGTACCATCAGATCCGTCTGTATGGGCCCGACGAAATCAAAACAGCTTTCATCACTCCATTCGGATGCTTCTGTTACGTCACCATGCCATTCGGCCTCAAGAACGCCGGAGCCACATTCATGAGAATGATCCAGAAGTGTTTACTCACTCAAATCAGTCGGAATGTGGAGGCGTACATGGACGATATCGTAGTCAAGTCCCAGAAAGGTTCCGACCTGCGGGCTGACCTTGCTGAAACCTTCGCCAACCTCAGGAGGTACGATATCAAGCTCAATCCGTCAAAGTGCACTTTCGGAGTCCCAGGTGGCAAGCTACTCGGTTTTCTCGTTTCCGAACGGGGAATCGACGCCAATCCTGAAAAAAATGGCACCATACTCCGGATGAAGCGTCCTGTACGTGTGCATGATGTCCAAAAGCTTACAGGCTACTTGGCCGCCTTAAGTCGATTCATTTCTTGACTCAGTGAAAAAGCGTTGCCTCTTTACCGACTGATGAAGAAGTCTGACAAGTTCGAGTGGACTCCAGAAGCTGATGCAGCATTTGCAGAGCTCAAAGCTCTACTCTCCACCCAGCCGGTGCTAGCTGCCCCAATCAGCAAAGAGCCTCTGCTGCTTTACATTGCAGCCACGGGACAAGTTGTCAGTGCAGTACTTATGGTCGAGCGGGAAGAGGAAGGGAAGGCCTTCAAAGTTCAACGCCCTGTATATTATGTGTCTGAAGTTTTGACCCCTTCAAAACAAAGATACCCCCACTACCAGAAGCTTGTATATGGGATTTATATGACCACGAAGAAAGTTGCACATTATTTCTCTGACCACTCCATTACAGTCGTCAGCGACGCCCTGTTATCGGAGATCCTGCATAACAGAGATGCAACTGGTCGAGTGGCCAAGTGGGCGATTGAACTCCTTCCTTTAGATATCAAGTTTGAAGCAAAGAAAGCCATCAAGTCCCAAGCAATCGCGGATTTCATCGCCGAGTGGATTGAACAGCAACTTCCGACCCAAGTTCACTCGGAACACTGGACTATGTTCTTCGATGGATCCAAGATGCTGAATGGTTCGGGCGCAGGGGTAGTTTTGGTCTCCCCCCGAGGAGATAAGCTCAGATACGTTCTCCAGATTCACTTCGATTCCTCCAATAACGAAGCAGAGTATGAAGCACTTTTGTATGGGTTGCGCATGGCCATTTCACTCGGCGTCTGTCGCCTCATGGTCTATGGCGACTCAGATCTTGTGGTTAATCAAGTGATGAAGGAGTGGGACGTCAGGAGTCCGGCAATGACTGGATACTGCAATGCAGTGCGGAAGCTAGAGAAGAAGTTCGAGGGGTTGGAACTCCACCACATCCCCCGACTGAAAAACCAGGCAGCTGACGACTTGGCAAAGATAGGCTCCAAGAGAGAAGCCATTCCAAGCAACGTGTTCTTGGAACACATTCACTCACCGTCAGTCCAAGAAGATCCTTTCACAGAAGAAGCCCCGCAGCCGAAAAGTGCCACAGATCCGACTGAAGTTGAAGTGCCTGCAGTAGTCGACCTAATCATGGAAGTCTTGGCAATCACCCCTGACTGGACAATACCGTACATTGCATATATCCTAAGGAAAGAACTTCCGGAGGACGAGGAGGAGGCTCGACAGATCGTCCACCGATCTAAGGCCTTCACAGTCATAAGGGGACAGCTGTACAGAGAGAGTGCGACCGGAGTCGGCCAGAAATGCATAACGCCAGAAGAGGGTCAAATAATCCTTAACGATATCCACTCGGGAACCTGCGGTCACCATGCGTCCTCTCGGACTATTGTGGCTAAAGCATACCGAGCTGGATTTTACTGGCCAAGGGCAAATGAGATGGCGAAAGAGTTAGTCGACAAGTGCGAGGGGTGCCAGTTCTACTCCAACATGTCACACAAGCCCGCGTCAGCCCTGAAAACCATTCCGCTTGTCTGGCCCTTTGCCGTCTGGGGATTGGACATGGTTGGCCCCCTAAGAACGGGCAGGAGTGGATTCACTCATGTACTTGTGGCAGTCGACAAATTTACCAAATGGATCAAAGCTAAGCCCATAAAGAGCCTCGATGCTGGCACCGCTATCAGTTTCATCAGAGGGTTAACATTCAGATATGGAGTCCCGCACAGCATCATCACTGATAACGGGTCAAACTTTGATTCGGACGAGTTCAGAGCATTTTGCGCTTCTCAAGGCACACGAGTCGACTACGCCTCAGTCGCTCATCCCCAGTCGAATGGACAGGCTGAGAGAGCAAATGGTCTGATTCTCAAAGGGCTAAAACCTTGGCTGATGCGCGATCTCAAGCACGCGGCAGGCGCTTGGGTCGACGAGCTTCCGTCAGTTCTGTGGGGATTAAGGACCACCCCTAACCGGTCGACTGGAAGGACCCCATTCTTTCTGGTTTATGGAGCCGAAGTTGTCCTGCCAAGCGATCTTCTTCATAACGCACCCCGAGTCGAACTTTACACCGAAGATGAAGCGGAGCAGGCCCGGTAAGATGCAGTCAACCTCTTGGAGGAAGAGAGGGAGATGGCGATGATCAGATCGACCATTTATCAGCAGGACTTACGTCGATTCCACGCCCGGAATGTGAAGAGTCGAGCCTTTCAAGAAGGAGATCTGGTCCTCCGAGTGGATCAACAGAAACCTCACAAGCTCGCTCCCACTTGGGAAGGCCCCTTCATCGTCACCAGAGTCCTCCACAACGGAGCATATCACCTTTACAATGTTGATCGACAGATCGACGAACCTCGAGCTTGGAACGCGGAGCTTCTCCGCCCCTTTTACACTTGAGTCCGCCCTCAAACCAGATGTAATAAGAAAAATCCAGAAGTTCATTTTTATCAGAAATAAGAGTGTTCCAATAATTGCTGTCACTTTTGTTTGTATCCGAAATCCCCCAGTGGGTGACTTAGCTGCGAATCCGATTCGCCTAAGTTTGAAAAATCCTACCGAGTGGAGAGCAAACCTCCCACTCGGGGGCTTAGCTGCGAATCCGATTCGCCTAAGTTTGAAAAATCCTACCGAGTGAAGAGCAAACCTCCCACTCGGGGGCTTAGCTGCAGTTCAGCACTCGCCTAAGTTCTCCACGAAGAGACTTAGCTGCAGTCAGACACTCGCCTAAGTTTGAAAAATCCTACCGAGTGGAGAGCAAACCTCCCACTCGGGGGCTGAGCTGCGGTTCAGCACTCGCCTAAGTTCTCCACGAAGAGACTTAGCTGCAGTCAGACACTCGCCTAAGTTTGAAAAATCCTACTGAGTGAAGAGCAAACCTCCCACTCGGGGGCTTAGCTGCAGTTCAGCACTCGCCTAAGTTCTCCATGAAGAGACTTAGCTGCAGTCAGACACTCGCCTAAGTTTGAAAAATCCTACCGAGTGAAGAGCAAACCTCCCACTCGGGGGCTTAGCTGCAGTTCAGCACTCGCCTAAGTTCTCCACGAAGAGACATAGCTGCAGTCAGACACTCGCCTAAGTTTGAAAAATCCTACCGAGTGGAGAGCAAACCTCCCACTCGGGGGCTTAGCTGCAGTTCAGCACTCGCCTAAGTTCTCCACGAAGGGACTTAGCTGCAGTCAGACACTCGCCTAAGTTTGAAAAATCCTACCAAGTGGAGAGCAAACCTCCCACTTGGGGGCTTAGCTGCAGTTCAGCACTCGCCTAAGTTCTCCACGAAGGGACTTAGCTGCAGTCAGACACTCGCCTAAGTTTGAAAAATCCTACCGAGTGGAGAGCAAACCTCCCACTCGGGGGCTTAGCTGCAGTTCAGCACTCGCCTAAGTTCTCCACAAAGGGACTTAGCTGCAGTCAGACACTCGCCTAAGTTTGAAAAATCCTACCGAGTGAAGAGCAAACCTCCCACTCGGGGGCTTAGCTGCAGTTCGGCACTCGCCTAAGTTCTCCACGAAGAGACTTAGCTGCGGTCAGACACTCGCCTAAGTTTGAAAAATCCTACCGAATGGAGAGCAAACCTCCCACTCGGGGGCTTAGGTACAGTTCAATGCTCGCTTAAGTATGAAACCCACCTTCTTCTGGAGAGCTCCGCCACAAATACAATGTGAGCTTCGTCCCACTCTACAATAACAGGGTGTGGGTCGACTGCCACCTTTTCCTGGAGAGCTCCGCCACAAATACAATGTGAGCTTCGTCCCACTCTACAGTAACAGGGCGTGGGTCGACTGCCACCTTTTCCTGGAGAGCTCCGCCACAAATACAATGTGCGCTCCACCCCACTCTACAGCAACAGGGTGTGGGTCGGTCGTCACCTTTTCCTTCAAATGGAGATCAAGTTCCATTCGACGAATCATCCACGAAGACATTCAGCAAGAAATTAAGTTCGGATAAAGCTTAAAAGGCCCTGGGCCCCGAATCAAAGTACTCAAGCCCTCAGCTCGGCAGAGTTTAAACGATTACAAGTCCACTCGGCATTCCGAGGCAAATTTAAGGAAAGGCATAAAAGTTTGCTCATTCCTCAAGAGGAGGACTGGAAGGAGCGACAAACTCATCCAGGTCAATTCCGTCCGCAATATGAGTGGCAGCAGCAACGAAGGTCTCCATGAAGTCTTGGAAGCTGTGCCTCTTGGTATTGGCGACTTGGAGGGCGGCCAACTTTTCTTCTCGCGCCTCCTTACAATGGACGCGGACTAAAGATAGAGCCACATCAGCGCCGCACCGGGCAGAAGACTTCTTCCACTCCTGCACTCGATCGGGGATTTTGTCAAGTCGAGCCATAAGAGACTCAAGATCGTTCTGGAGCGTGGACTCTGGCCAAAGTGTCGAGTCGATTCGCGACATGGCAACCTTCAGTCGAGCCAAGTAATCCACGGCGCCGTCAATTCGAGATTCCAGTTGGAGCAGGTTCATGGCAGTATCATCTTTCACCGGAGAATTGATTGGGTCCAGACCCGTTTCGATCCGCCCAGTCTCCTCTTCAAAGTTCTGACAGAATTCTACATACAAGACCTAAAGATAAGCCAACGATCGCAAAATTGAGTCGACACAAAAGTAAAAAACAGTCGGAATTGAATGTGCACCTTCAAGTTTGATGTACAGCTTCTTGGCGAGGCTCCTCAAGTAGCTCTCCAGGTCGTCCCTCCTACGAGCGATGCCTTCGATCTGCTCGCCCAAGAGGAGGTTCTTCTTCTTCCAATTTGCAGTCAGCCTGTTGGCTTCAGTCAGAGCGGTCTACAACCTGGTGTTCTCTTTTTCTAACTGGTCGACCGAAGCCAGCTTCTGTGTGGCCAGAGCTGTCTTGTCATCAGCCTCCTTACGGGCAACAGCCAGGTCCTGGTCCTTCTTCGCCAAAGCTTTTTCCAATTCTCCTACAAAGAAATGGTGATCGAATCGGAAACAGTAGAGGAATGCTCAAGCCTAAAAACAAAATCAGTCGACAAAGTCGCTTTACCTGCGGCGCCCTCCCTGACCTTCTGCAGCTCCGTCCTGGCCAGCTCTAGATCAAGGTCCAGTTGAATCTTCTGTTTCTCCAATTCAGCATAGCGAGCGGCAAGTTCGCAGGATTTCTGCAAAAAGAAAAATCAGTCGACAAACGTTCGAGATAAGTTGCTTCCAAGTAACTAAGGAACAATGGTGACGTTTCTAAGACCACAGCCAAAATCAAAAACATTCGACAGTAGTCTCGGGGACTACACCCAGTGGGTGCACTAAGCGTGCCCCCACTGGTTCGACCAAAAAAAATCGACTGCCCGCAGTCGACAGGACACGGTCCCACTCGACCTAGCCAGACCAAACCGAGTGAAGAAATACAGATTCAGAAACGCAATATAAAGACTACAGTCGACTGCCAGCAGTCCACCGTAGTCTCGGGGACTACACCCAGTGGGTGCACTCAGCGTGCCCCCACTAGTCCAAGAAAGAGAAAACACACCCACTGGGTGTACAGATACAGATACAAAGATCTTCAAAAAGAAAAAGAAAGAGGGAGAAAGACTCTTCAAACAAACAAGTATCAAGTCGACTGACCTGGACGTTGCTCTGAAGCGCCGAACTTGCGTCGTAAGCTGCCTGGCTGGCCTCTCGAGCCTTCTTCACCTGTTCCATCATGACCCCTGCCTGGTGTATGGCCTCCTTCGCAGCGGCCACTTCGTCCTCAGGGACAGAGTACGCGACAAAGAGCGAAGTCGGATTGGCAGTCGACGCCGAGGGCTGCGCACTCGACAGGGGGTTGGCAAAGGTCACAGAAGCCCGAGGGGCATCGCCGCTATCCCGAGCCACGACCTCAGGCGCCGGAGCAGGCTGGGGAGTCCTGTCAGTCGACGGCCTCTTGGTCCTCCCTATCCTCAGCGGCTCATTGTCGTCGTCATCCGGGAGGTCGATAACATGAGGAGGGGCTGCGAGAAGAACTTTCAATCGACCAGAATTGCAAGAAACGTCCAAGTCAACTCGAAAACAGAACGTCAATAATCGTACCAGGGTTGGAGGTAGCAGCGTCCCCATCTCTTGGTCGTCGTCTTTGGCAGAGATCTCGGAGGTAGCAGCACTGCAAATTTCGAAGAATCAACCAGTTAAGCGTAACGAGTCGACCAAGGATCCGTCCTCCAATCGACGAGGGAAGACAAACTTTGTTACCCAGAAATAACAGGGACAGTTATCTTCATCTTGGGCAGAGTCTTGGGCGGCTTGGATAGCGTCGTGCGTGGTTGCTTGGGGACCTTCCCAGTCGGTGTGGGAGAAGAAGTTCGAGGGCGTTTTGACGACGGCCCGACGGAGCCGCTCGCCTGACCATGTCCCTGTGCCGGGTCATGTGCGAGCTTGGATCGCCTTTCCGGGCGGGGAGGTTCGGTCTCCTCCTCCTCCTCTTCGCTGGAGAAGAGGTCGTCGCCTCCCTCTCCTTCACCGTCTGACTCCCACTCACCCTGGTCATCCCCGCTCTCGCCTCCGCTCCCTTCTCCTTCCTCAGTCGACCCCTGCGACCCGTTGGGCGTCGAGTACATCTTAGTGGTCGCCTGAAAGACAACAGACAAAGGTAAAGTCAATCGACCTGCTCGAAAGGAGACCAATACAGAAAACGAAGATTTCAGTCGGAAGACATAAAAACACACCTGGTCGACCTCATACGAGCTGTCGAGTGGAATGACCCTCCTAGCTTCCCGGGGGTTGTCCTTGTTCCCCGTGATACTGGACAACCACCCCTCCAACATCTCATCGGTAACCTCCTCCGGGTGGATCCGAGTGGTGTCCTCGAGGCCAGAATACAGCCACATCGGATGGTCCCGAGCCTGGAGCGGTTGGATTCGTCTCTTGAGGAAGACTTCCAGCAGATCCATCCCCGTCACGCCCTCGCGGACAAGCTCAACCACTCGACCGGCCAGTATCTTGACCTGGTCCTTCTCTTCAGGCGTCACCTTTAGAGAAGCGGGCTTTTCGGCTCGGTCGAGGGTGAAAGGTGGGAGCCCAGTCGACTGCCTTGGAGTTGCCTGATCCTGGCAGTAGAACCAAGTCGCCTGCCAGCCCCGAACTGACTCCGGGAAGGTAATGGATGGGAAACAGCTCTTCCCTCTCGTCTGGATCGCCAAACCCCCGCACAGTTGGATCACTTGTGTCCTCTCGTCACTCGACTTGGCTTTCTTCACCGACTAAGAGCGACAGGTAAAGATGTGCTTGAAAAGCCCCCAGTGTGGGCGGCAACCCTGGAACGCCTCACACATTGAAATAAAGGTAGCGAGATAGACTATGGAATTGGGGGTAAAGTGGTGGAGCTGCGCTCCAAAGAAGTTCAAGAAGCTGCGGAAGAAAGAGTGGGGCGGCACAGAAAACCCTCGGTCGATGTGAGTGGCGAGGAGCACGCACTCACCGTCGCGAGGTTGGGGTTCGATCTCTCTCCCCGGAAGACGCGCAGCCTTGTGAGGGATGGCTCCCCCCTCGACCAAGTCGTCAAGATCCTCCTGACGGAGCACCGAAGGCATCCAGTCGCCCTGGATCCAACCCTTGGGCAGAGCCGTCCGAGAGGAAGATCCGCCGCGCGCAGACTTCTTCCCCTTCCCCGCTGCCGCCGCCTTCTTCGCGCGCTCCAGGGCGGTCGTCTTGCCCTTCACCATCGTCGCCGGCGAGATCTCGAGCTGGTCTTGCGGTGGCTGGGCGAGAGTAAAGGAAGCAGGAAGGCTACGGAGGAAGAGCGAAAGAAGAGGAAGAGATGAGCACGCGCACTGATGGAGGGCTCCAAGCTAGCTACTTATAAGGGGCCGCTTCCGAGTGGCTGACAGGTAGGCCCGAGCTATCCAGTCAAATCCCGTGGCAGGCGCGCGCGCAGTACGTGGCGAAAAAGGCAGCGCGGAGATCGAGGAGCCTTCGCACTGTCGCTCCCGATTACTGCAGCCGCCCCCGTTCCGCGCGCTTCCCAAAAAATCTGAATCCCGCGATCTCCGCTGGCTGCAGAACAACTTGGCAAAACGGAAATCACACGCGCACCGGCGCACGATGCCTCACAGGTAAAGAATAGCCTTGTGGTCGTGGGTTCGCACCCCTATCATTTTACACACGCATAATCCAGTCGACCGCCTCCGGGCACCGAGACGTAGGGCTGTTACTTCCTCCGAGAAGGGCCTGAACTCGTAAACCTTGCGTGCCTACAACTTCCCAATAGCTAAGGTCTAGCCTCTTCATACACACCCCCCTACCTCACTGTCAGACTTAGAACCACGACACCTAGTTCGTCGACAAGAAAAATTCTGCAATGCTTGTGAGGATGACCGAGTGTTAGGATGCGAGATTCGCTAAACTGTATACAAAGTAATGATTTGGGTGCGGGATAGATTGATGACCATACCGACTTACTCTTATTATTCGCCTTGCTATATGGGATGGTAAATCTGAGTGACTTACCTATAGTAGAGAGACGACGATATTAAGCCTTGTTTAAACCTTAGAATGGTATAATCATTTTCCCTTGTACAAGGCAGCTGTTGCCAATCGTAGGACATACGGTGAGAATGAAGCCTAGACCCATTTCCTGCAGGAGAAGCCATAAATGGTTGACCACCATGAGATATCGATAGTTGTTTAGTATTGGCGCCAGACCCGTCAACTAAGAAGACCCAGTCACAGAAGAACCTTACCAAGATGAAAGACAGAAGAATTGAGGAAAAGGTTATGCCACTACCGAAAGAGCCCAGATAAGGAATTATCCTGAAGATCTAAGAAGACCGACACTGTTAACAATATGGATGAAGTATATGAGTTTTGATGGAACCGTAACCATGCTTCTAAGGGTGGTAGCACCCCAGACCCCCTCCTGCGACAATTGATGGATTTTGAAGGGACCCCCCAAACCCTACCCTTTTTCTTGCTAGCCTCTCCGAATCTTGAGAACGAGATTCATTTTAAGTGTGGTAGGTTTGTTACATCCCAATATTCTAAATTTTAAAATGTTATAATAAATAGATAGATTGATTGTTTGTTTGATTGTTGTGTGATTGATTGAGTGAAATTCAAAACTTTTTGAAAGTTAAATGAGAGGGAATAAAAGGACTTTCCCAAACTTTCACCTTTTTGCATTTTGATCTCCATGAATTCAAATTCTTTTCAAATACAAAACCCTCGAGAGAAGATGATATGAATTCTTCCATTTAATTAAATGAAAAGGGTTTTTTGAAAAGATTTGAATTTTATTTGGAAATATTTCAAAATTCAGAAACTTTAAGCAACTCAATGATTTTCATGAGAGAAGATAAAACGACTTCTTCAAAATATATGAAATACGAGTTGGAAGTTTAAAAGGATCAAATTTAAAGTCCGTTTGAAATTACTTTTAATTTGGAGTTATTTGGGTTTTATTCAAATTATTTTTCTCCAAAAATAAAATAAAGGGAAAATAGGGTAAAATGATTCCCTACATCAAAAATTGGAGAGAAATAATTTTGAAATCATTTTGATATTTCAAAAATGATTTTTATTTGGTTTTATTGTAGAAGTAGCACTGTTAGAATTATTTGAATTTTTGTGAATTTTATTTGGCACTAGAGAAATGTTCGTGTTGTAGAAAAAAAATTTATGAAAATTTTGATATATATACATATGCCTATATAAAATTTTATTTTATTATCGTTATCCAGTTTTCTTTTTTTGTTTCTATATAAAAAATAAAAAAAATCTACGCGTGCGCCTGGAACTAACTGCTGCCCAAATGCGTAGCATAGCAGCAGGCCGGCCCTTTTTTTATTTTTTTATGTTCACTAATGTTTAGTTTTTTTGAACAAATTTCAGAAAAAAAATAGACTTCGGAAAAAAAATGGAGCCGACGGCCGAGGCTTTTAGGCCCGTGCGAGGTGTTAGCCTTTTTTCTGTTTCTTATATTTTCGTATACATTTAGTCCCACATTGCCTAGCTTTGACCTTTAAACCTCTTTTCCACCTATAAATATAGACTGATAGAGCCTCCAAAAATCATCCGATTCAGATTAAATCAATATTTTGGTTTGACTAGATTCATTTAAGAAAAATATATTTCTCCTCTTCGGCGTGACTTCTGGAAATTATCTCTTCTCTCCAAAGTCGTAATGTCTCTGCCTTATAAAGGTATCTTTCTTTGTTTTTTATACTTCCATAGTTTATTATTTCTAGACTAATACGATAGAATAATTAGATTATCAATTAGTCTACGTATTTATACATTAGACCTTAGCCGTAGCTATTTTTTCCCGTAAAACAACTTGGCCCTGATTTTTTAAATAGCCATAACTTTTTACTCGTTTATCCAAATTAGATGAAACCAACGCCTATAGCTTCATCTTGTTTTCACCTATCCAGTGAACCTATCACATCAACCTTTTGAAATTTTTAAATTTTGAATTTTGTTCAGATTCATATTCAAACTTCTTTTGAACATAACTTGAGTTTCATAACTCTGATTTAGTTGATTCTTTTTACAAATCGAAGCTCTTGACCTAAACTTTCTGAAAAGGCCAAATTCACATAATTTTGGTACTGTTAGACATTGTTTTATGTTGCAAGAGTTATTTGCTTGGTTTTGATGTTTTCTGAACTGTCTTCTTCGTTCTTCCTGATCTTTTGAGTGATTGCTTATGTGTGGTTACTATTGCTTGCTCACGATAGATTGAATGGAGTGTGACGAGTAGAACTATCAAGAGTTATGAGTGCGAATCATCTTCATCAACCGTACAAGGCAAGTTCACACTTTGATCATACTTTTCATTACCCAGTTTTTATGCATTAGTTTCACCCTCAAACATTGCATGGTTAGGCATTGATAACATGTGGGTATTGGGAAGTAATTGATGAGGTAGGAACCTATTGTCCTGAATGCAAACCTTGGGAGTTACTTCTACGTTGCTTATATTGCTATGCTATGCTAGTAGATGTGGATTGGGCTTGAGTGTATCCATGACAGACATGAGAGTTATCATTAATGGTTAACTTAAGGTGGCTACTTTAATACACATCTGGGGGGATTGGTTGGGGCACCCTAAAGCACCCAGTGGTTTGCCCAGGCACCTGGAGAACCCAGTGCTTGCCCTACGGGATCCCGGAGGACCCGTGTGATCACCCTATGGAATGCCACCCAGACTCAAAGGGATCATAAGATTATTCATGTTAGAAACTTCCGTGTGCAGCCACAAGCTATTATGGGCTCTAGCATAGTTGTGTAAGTTGCGTGAAGCTCTTGAAGAGGTAGAATAGCAGATGTAGTGGGTTGTAGGTGGTATAGTCTATCCGGAGTAGAGAGTTAATGCTTCTGAAAGACTGTGTCTCGGTCTTCCATTTCTCAAACACCATGTAGTGCGAGAAATCCAACGGAGGAGATCGAGTCTTGTGGGGAAAAGTGCGCAAACCTCTGCAGAGTGTACAAACTAATCATGGTTAGCCGTGTCCCCGGTTATGGACATCTTGAGTATCTGGTTCTTGGATTATCATATTGATCTCATCACTTTACTTAATTAATTTGTCGGGTTGATGATCATTAATTTGGGTTTGAGTTGGAGGAACCTTCTCAATGTTTTCAACAAACTTAGTAGTGAAATAAAATATATTCTTTTGTAGTAGGGAAAAATTGGCTTTTCGCAAAAACATTATAACCATAGAGCTTTTCCACCAGCCAAACTTATATGATGAAAGATAGAACCGGGGGCCATAGGTTTCACTAGTGGCTTCTCTCAAGATAGCATAATTATTACGGTGGGTGAACAAATTACTGTCGAGCAATTGATAGGAAAGTGAATAACTATGAGAATATCTAGGCATGCTCATGTATATAGGCATCACGTCCGCGACAAGTAGACTGATAAGATTCTGCATCTACTACTATTACTCCACACATCGACCGCTATCCAGCATGCATCTAGAGTATTAAGTTCATAAGAACAGAGTAACGCATTAGGCAAGATGACATGATGTAGAGGGATAAACTCAAGCAATATGATATAAACCCCATCTTTTATCCTCGATGGAAAAAATACAATACGTGCCTTGCTGCCCGTGCTGTCATTGGGAAAGGACACCTCAAGATTGAACCCAAAGCTAAGCACTTCTCCCATTGCAAGATAGATCAATCTAGTAGGCCAAACCAAACTGACAATTCGAAGAGACTTGCAAAGATAGTTAAATCATACATAAGAGATTTCGGAGAAGAATCAAATATTGTTCATAGATAGACTTGATCATAAACCCACAATTCATCGGATCTCGACAAACACATTGCAAAAAGAGTTACATCGAATAGATCTCCAAGAAGATCGAGGAGAACTTTGTATTGAGATTCAAAGAGAGAGAAGAACCCATTTAGCTAATAACTATGGACCCGAAGGTCTGAGGTTAACTACTCAGACATCATCGGAGGGCCAGGGAGTTGATGTATAGGCCCTTTGTGATTGATTCCCCCTCCGGTGGAGCTCCGGAAAAGGACCCAAGATGGGATTTCTTGGGTACAAAAGGTTGAGGTGGTGGAAATAGGGTTTCGTGGTGCTCCTAGATGTTTTCGGGTATATGAACATATATAAGAGGAAGAAGTAGGTCGGTGGAGCCAAGAGGGGCCCACGAGGGGGGAGGGCGCACCCCTGCCTCGTGGCCGCCTCGTTGGTTGCTTGACGTCTACTCCAAGTCCTCTGGATCACGTTTGTTCCAAAAATAACTCTCCCGAAGGTTTCATTCCGTTTGGATTCAGTTTGATATTCCTTTTCTGTGAAACACTGGAGTAAGCAAAAAAAACAACAATTTGCACTGGGCCTTGGGTTAGTAGGTTAGTCCCAACAATAATATAAAAGTGTAAAATAAAGCCCATTAACATCCAAAACATATAATATAATAGCATGGAACAATAAAAAATTATAGATACGATGGAGACGTATCAAGCATTCCCAAGCTTAATTCCTGCTTGTCCTCGAGTAGGTAAATGATAAAAATAGAATTTTTGATGTGGAATGCTACCTAGCATAATTCTTAATGTAATTCTCTTTATTGTGGCATGAATATTCAGATCCGAAAGATTCAAGACAAATGTTTAATATTGACATAAAAATAATAATACTTCAAGCATACTAACTAAGCAATTATGTCTTCTCAAAATAACATGGCAAAAGAAAGTTCATCCCTACAAAATCATATTGTTTAGTCATGCTCCATTTTCTTCACACAAGAATGCTCTCATCATGCACAACCCCGATGACAAGGCAAGCAATTGTTTCACACTTTAGTAATCTCAAACCTTTTCAACTTTCACGCAATACATGAGTGTGAGCCATGGATATAGCACTATGGGTGGAATAGAATATGATGATGGGGGTTATGTGGAGAAGACAAAAAAGGAGAAAGTCTCACATCGACGCGGCTAATCAATGGGCTAGGGAAATGCCCATCAATTGATGTCAATGCAAGGAGTAGGGATTGCCATGCAACGGATGCACTAGATCTATAAATGTACGAAAGCTCAACAAAAGAAACTAAGTGGGTGTGCATCCAACTTGCTTGCTCACGAAGACCTAAGGCATTTGAGGAAGCCCATTGTTGGAATATACAAGCCAAGTTCTATAATGAAAAATTCCCACTATTATATGAAAGTGACAAAACAAGAGACTCTCTATCATAAAGATCATGATGCTACTTTGAAGCACAAGTGTGGAAAAAAAAGATAGTAGCATTGCCCCTTTTTTTTCTTCTTTTTTTCTCTTTTTTGGGCCTTCTTTTTTTGGCCTTTCTCTTTTTTTGGGACAATGCTCTATTAATGATGATCATCACACTTCTATTTATTTACAACTCAATGATTACAACTCGATACTAGAACAAAGTATGACTCTATATGAATGCCTCTGGCGGTGTACCGGGATGGGCAATTAATCAAGAGTAACATGTATGAAAAATTATGAACGGTGGCTTTTCAACAAATACGATGTCAACTACATGATCATGCAAGGCAATATGACAATGATGATGCGTGTCATGGTGAACAGAACACTGGAAAGTTGCATGGCAATATATCTCGGAATGGCTATGGAAATGGCATAATAGGTAGGTATGGGGGCTGTTTTGAGGAAGATATAAGGAGGTTTATGTGTGACAGTGCGTATCATATCATGTGGTTTGCATGCACCGGTGAAGTTTGCACCAACTCTCAAGGTGAGAAAGGGCAGTGCACGGTACCAAAGAGGCTAGCAATGATGGAAAGGTGAGAGTGCGTATAATCCATGGACTCAACATTAGTCATAAAGAACTCACATACTTATTACAAACATCTACAAGTCATCAAAAACCAAGCATTACGTGCATGCTCCTAGGGGGATAGATTGGTAGGAAAAGACCATCGCTCGTCCCCGACCACCACTCATAAGGAAGACAATCAAATAACACCTCATGTTTCAAATTTGTTACACAACGGTTACCATACGTGCATGCTACCACTACAACAAGAACACCCATATAACAACGCATGTCTAGCAACGGTAATGAGATGATGTGTTGTTTTGGTCAACCTCCCACTTCCCTCACTTATCCCTCGCTTGGTGCTAACCTCCGGCGCCCCGTTGCCTTAGAAAACTCTAACCTCCCCGTTTCCTAAAAATAATCCCCGTACCTATTTCCACCTTATTCTATACCACGTCATCTCTCTATCCCTTGATTCCTCTCACCCAAACACCACACCGCCGCTCCTGACGGGTTCTGGCTAGCTCCGGTGCCCTCCCAACCACGCCATCAGTCATCACCCGGCTGCGTTGGTCTCCTCGGATCCTCCGCCGATGCGGGATCGTCCGCGCCCCTGAACATGCTCCTATAGCAACCCTAGTCAGCATGGCACTGCTCCTGCGCCTCCTCTGGTTCATAGGCCCGCTACCTCGGTGTCTCTGCATAAGTTGCCTCTGTGTCTCCATATACACTGCTGCCGGATCGCCTTCGACTGTCCTGCTATACCTCGGCTACCGCCTCCCACACCGACGGTTCATGAAGAATCTGTATGTGTTATGCATCCAAGCAGTAGACAGGTGATCTTCATAACCTCCTTAGTTCTTCAATATGACTAATGGAGAAGATTTTGTATTTTAATTTGGAGGATACAGTGGTCGTTACAGCAATGATTGTCCTGATCTATATTTTTATATGTAGGTGAGTATTTTTTTTCATCTAGCTTGGTTTATACTCTGAAGAAATGGTTCAGACTTCAAACCAAGTGTGCAGTCTCCACAAATAGATTTACTCGAGACAAAAGGCATGACCCTTTTATCTACAGAAGTAAATTCTAGCAGGGGGTTAGATATTAGGGTCCAGTCTTTGCTTTCTATCAAGTGAATGTCCATTACGCCACAGTAACCACCAAAGATCCATCGGCCAAACAACTCTAAATGACCCAACTTCTTGGCATCGATAGATCACGCACTGAACTACCTCATGTATCATTGTGTTTTCCCAGTATGTTAGGTTTGTACGGGTTGCATTTGACACCATTGGCACTCAATGGTTTCGATACATGAATTTATAAGGCCAGGCCACATCCTGTTAGGTGGCGGGCTTTCATAAACCTCTCTTAAATACTGGTTTTGCCTGAAGAGGGATTCCTTTTTTCCCCTATTTTCACTATTAATTTTAGGTGGAATTGTATAGGCAAAGAGTACGAGAAAGCTGAGCCATTATATCTAGAAGCAATTGAAATCCTGGATCAATCATTTGAACCTATTGATATATTGTACTGTAAGTTTGAGATTAGATTTCTTTTCCATATTATTGTTTAGTATTTTCTGATTCAGTTCATTTTGACATATGGCTATTTTTTAGGGTTAAATTGGACCAGATAGTGGGATACTGGGATGCATAGGATATATGTTTCCAATACATGGTGTGTGATGCATCTATGCCTGCTCGGTGTGTACTGTTGCTGATGAGTGGAAGAATGGCGCACACTTGTGTCAGCAGAGAACTAAATATTATATCCTCATCATTCCAGCGTACACTTGTCAATTCTTATGATATTTCATATAAATTCCCAATGTTAACTCATTCTGCACAAAACATGTTTTACATACCTCTTGTAGCGTTGGAACAACTTCGTGTAATCTTGGACAATACTATCATATTCAGAACAGGTTTGATCAAGCTCGGACATGTTATGAGGTACCTGTCGTTACCTCTAAATATTTTCAGTTTCTAATTTTCTTTTGTAGTTGTTTTATGCTATATACGGTTTGAAAAGTGTTTAAGTGAATAATAAAGTTAGATATTTCATCTAAAGAAATGTGTTCAACTGAACTGTCATATAATAGCTCAGTTGGACTCTCCCCTATTGTTCTGAGAGAAATTTGTACCAGCTAGCAGGCAATAGTTTGTACGAACTGAATATATCATAACAATATCACTTTCGGTTGCTTACGCTTAATATGTAGTTCATTTATTTTGCTGGGAGCAATGATGGGGCCATTGTTCATTTATCTTTGCAAACCTGAATTATTCACAATCTTATTCTAACTTTGATATTTTGTGAACATTACCTAGAGCAAGGAAAATCAAACATAGGAATCAAATGTTTCCTTAAAGAAACATAGCATCATTATATGTCATACAATTCTTAAAGAAACATAGCATCCAAACATTGCATTCTCATGTGGAAACTCATCTATGTTGTATGAAGGCATTAACACATTGGCCATTTTTCTTATCTTGCTGTCATGATCACTAATTTAAGCATCTCTACTTGTTTTAGTTTTATTGTGATCATGTGGAGCATAAATGCTACATACTACTTGTGGAATAAAATCATAAAGGTTTTCTTTTCCACTATACTTTTCAATCGAATAATTTAATCCATTTTTCTATGATTTATGCAAGTTCTATTTAGTTTAAACTTGTTTCTTGTATGTCAGAACATGATTATTTTTAAGGGGGGGGGTACCTCGTTTCTTACTAATTAGTATCCTCCCTTTATGGTTTATCTGAACTGAACTGACATACAGCAGATTTGTTCATAAGAAATCAACGATTGAAGTTTTTGTCAGATGCAGGGTAGTACTTTACTGCGTATAGTGCTACTAATGTCAAGGCATTCAACCACTCTATGGTGCCCTTCCTTCAAATTTGACTTCTCTGTTAACCTAATTTTCTCATACTTTTTTCTTCTTGTAGATTGCAAAGATAAACTGATGATACATGGCCCAAGTTTCAATTGCAAGGTTACGAAAGAGGCTACTAGATTGCAAAGATAAATAGAATGTCATTGCATTGATCAATGTTTCAAACATTATAGTTGATTGCAAGCTCGAGAATTGGGCTACTATTAGATAGTTTCACCTCTTGTAACCTTTGGATCATGGTCTTTGTAATGCAACATATTTGATTTAATATATGAGACATTTTTGTTTATTATACTGTTGCTTCTATGCACTATCCCGATAATACTGGAAGGCAATATGTAAAATACCATTACTTGTTCATGCAATCTAGCAAAGCTTCTAATCATAGCAACGATGTGTTATGTTATCATTTTTTGCAGGCCAGCAACACATGTGAACTGTTGTTAGGACCCAACTCTATATGTTGCTCTCTAACAACGCTTCTACGGGCCGTTTACCAACGCATGTATATATGTTGTTGTAGACCCTTGCAACGCCACCAATGCCAACACATATTAATCCGTTGGTGTAGACACTAGCAACACATATATGGACATAGAACAACACATCGATGCGTTGCTGAAAGGGGGTTCCTGTTGTAGTGTACGGGACTTGCAAACTTCAACACAAGTATTTCTCTAATTCACAACTACTCAACTAGCACACTCTAATATCACCACCTTTATATCTCAAAACAATTATCAATTATCAAACTTCTCCTAGTATTCAATGTACTTTTTATTAAAGTTTTTATTATACCGATCTTGGATGCCTATCATATTAAGACTAAATTCATAACCAAAGCAAATTACCATGTTGTTCTAAAGGACTCTCAAAATAATATAAGTGAATAATGAGAGGTCGATGATTTCTATAAAATAAAACCACCACCGTGCTCTAAAAGATATAAGTGAAGTACTACAGCAAAATTATCTAGCTCAAAATATATAAGTGAAGCACATAGAGTATTCTAATAAATTCCAATTCATGTGTATCTCTCCCAAAAGGTGTGTACAGCAAGGATGATTGTGGTAAACTAAAAAGCAAAGACTCAAATCATACAAGATGCTTCAAGTAAAACACATATCATGTGGTGAATAAAAATATAGCCTTAAGTAAAGTTACCGATAGAAGAAGACGAAAGAGGGGATGCCTTCCGGGGCATCCCCAAGCATAGGCTTTTGGTTGTCCTTGAATTTTACCTTGGGGTGCCTTGTGCATCCCCAATCTTAGTCTCTTGCCACTCCTTGTTCCATAATCCATCAAATCTTTACCCAAAACTTGAAAACTTCACCACACAAAACTTAAACAGAAAATCTCATTAGCTCTGCTAGTATAAGAAAACAAACCACCACTTAAGATACTATAATGAACTCATTCTTTATTTATATTAGTATTAAACCGACTGTATTACAACTTATCTATGGTTCATACCCTCCGATACTACTCATAGATTCATCAAAATAAGCAAACAACACGCGAAAAACAGAATCTATCAAAAACAGAACAGTCTATAGTAATCTGTAGGTTTCGAATACTTATGGAACCCCAAAAATTCTAAAATATATTGCTGGACGTGAGTAATTTATCTATTAATCATCTGCAATAACAATCAACCTAATCGCACTCTCCAATAAAAAAGGCAGCAAATCTCGTGAGCGCTAAAGTTTCTGTTTTTTTACAGCAAGATCGCAAAGACTTTCCCCAAGTGTTCCCAAAGGTTCTACTTGGCACAAACACTAATTAAACATAAAAACACAACCATAACAGAGGCTAGATAAATTATTTATTACTAAACGGAATCAAAAAGCAAGGAATAAAAATAAAATTGGGTTGCCTCCCAGCAAGCGCTATCGTTTAACGCCCCTAGCTAGGCATTGAGATTTCAATGATGCTCACATGAAAGACAAGAATTGAAGAACAAAAAGAGCATCATAAAACATGTGACAAACACATCTAAGTCTAACATACTTCCTATGCATAGGCATCTTATAGGCAAACAAATTATCATAGCAAGCAAAAACTAGCATATGCAAAGAAGAGGAAAGAAACAATAGCAATCTCAACATAACGAGAGGTAATTTTGCAACATGAAAATTTCTACAACCATACTTCCCTCTCTCATAATAATTACATGTAGGATCATGATCAAATTCAACAATAAAACTATCACAAAACATATTCTTAACACGATCCACATGTATGCAAAGTTGACACTCTTCCAAAATAGTGGGATTAACATTAACTAAAGTCATGGCCTCTCCAAACCCACTTTTATCAAAAACTTCATAAGATTGAACATTCTCCAAATATGTGGGATCTAAAGTTGACACTCTTCAAAACCCACTTTCAGTAGTATTGCAAACATTATTATCAATCTCATATTCATCATGGGGCTTAAATAAATTTTCAGGATCATAAGAAGAATCACCCCAATCATGATCATTGCAACAAATAGTAGTCATAGCAAAACTAGCATCCCCAATCTTGAGGTTTTGCATATCATTAACACAATTTTCATTAAGAGAATTATAATAACATCATTACAATCATGCTTTTCATCGAAGGAACTATCAAGTATGGGTGCAATAGCAACGATCTCATGTTTAACATAAGGAACTATAGCAAACTCATCTTCATAAATATTGGCATGATGGCCACAAGAATAGCAAGCCTCATGTTCATCAAGGGATATTTCAATCAAATCATCGGAATCATAATCATCTATAGATTCGTGCATATCATTATTTTCTTCCCAAGCAACGGTCATTCTTTCAATAAATTCTTTGACATAGACATTATGAGCATAGTTTTCATAGAAATATTTAAGTATGTCAAAATTTTCAGATTCGTAGAGAGTAACATCATACTCTTCAATCAAAGAAGCAACTTCATAAGCACCCTTGAAAGCAACAAATTCTTCAATTTGTTCGATATTGTAGTAACTATAAACACCCTTTGCATAAGCAGACAAGATTTCATTATCATTAAACTCACATAGGTAGGGGAGGTGTTTTTAGGGTTCTTAGAGCAACAAGTAAAATCACAAATTTCATAAAGATTCCAAGCATAACACAGCAATCTGTTTATTTGATCCCATAAGAGTCTCCCTTTTTGAGACAAACGGCGATGCACAAAATGGGCATGCTCATCTAAATATTTCCCATCAATTAGGCTAGTTGGGGTTTCAACACGAGCGCATAAGGATCGAAGATGATCCAAGTAGAACACTTTAAGTGGATCCATATCAATAGATTTTTAGCAAGCAAATAGAAGGCACATGGAAACACAAACGAAGATACATAGGGGAAGAAGGCAAAGAAAAGGCAATGGTTTTTGAAAATCGTTTTAGAAGTGGGGGAGAGGAAAACAAGAGGCAAATGGCAAATAATGTAATGCAAAGGATAAGAGTTTGTGATGGGCACTTGGTATGTCTTGACTTGTGCGTACATCTCCCCGGCAACGGCGTCAGAAATCCTTCTTGCTACCTCTTGAGCACTGCGTTGGTTTTCCCTTGAAGAGGAAAGGGTGATGCAACAAAGTAGCGTAAGTATTTCCCTCGGTTTTTGAGAACCAAGGTATCAATCCAGTAGGAGACTACACGCAAGTCCCTCATACCTACACAAACAAATAAGAACCTCGCAACCAACGCGATAAAGGGGTTGTCAATCCCTTCACGGTCACTTACGAGAGTGAGATCTGATAGAGATAATAATAATAAGATAAATATTTTTGGTATTATTATGATATAGATTGAAAGTAAAGATTGCAAAATAAAATAGATGGGAAACTTATATGATGAAAGATAGACCCGGGGGCCATATGTTTCACTGGTGGCTTCTCTCAAGATATCATAAGTATTACGGTGGGTCAACAAATTACTGTCGAGCAATTGATAGAAAAGTGAATAATTATGAGAATATATAGGCATGATCATGTACATAGGCATCACGTCCGCGACACGAAACGATTCTGCATCTACTACTATTACTCGACACATCGACCGCTATCCAACATGCATCTAGAGTATTAAGTTCATAAGAACAGAGTAACGCATTAGGCAAGATGACATGATGTAGAGGGATAAACTCAAGCAATATGATATAAACCCCATCTTTTTATCCTCGATGGCAACAATACAATACGTTCCTTGTTGCCCCTGCTGTCACTGGAAAAGGACACCGCAAGATTGAACCCAAAGCTAAGCACTTCTCCCATTGCAAGAAAGATCAATCTAGTAGGCCAAACCAAACTGATAATTCGAAGAGACTTGCAAAGATAATTAAATCATACATAAGAGATTTCAGAGAAGAATCGAATGTTGTTCATAGAAAGACTTGATCATAAACCCACAATTCATCGGATCTCGAAAAACGCACCGCAAAAAGAGTTACATCGAATATATCTCCAAGAAGATCGAGGAGAACTTTGTATTGAGATTCAAAGAGAGGGAAGAAGCCATCTAGCTAATAACTATGGACCCAAAGAGAGAGAGAAGAAGATCGAGGAGAACTATGTTTCTTTTGTTATAGTATTCACAACCTATAGTTCTGACCCAGCTAGGGCTGGAAAACGGTCATCGGATGTTGTAACAATTGGAAAGCATTTTTATAGCAAGGAGGAAAGGTCCATGGCCGTTCTTAATACTTTCATCAGCTTCATATAGGTGGATCTTCCTTTTCCTCTTGTTTGTGCTGTCCACTAACTATGAAGATAATTAAATCTCTTATCATGTTGGGAATGATTCATAACCACTGTCAGCTAAGAGAATAATGAGAGTAGTTCAATGGTAGTAGAGAAAGAGAAGAAATTACAGCGAACACTGTAAATAGAACATTGATACCACTCGGACTCCCCTCTTCTTTTATGTAGTATGTTTGATAGCCTTCTGGCATATAAATTGAATCTTCAAAAAGTAGAAGGAACACATGATCATCCTACATTATCGATTGCAAGGATGTTTGTTTAACATCTGATCTTATTTATAGAACTATGTAGGTGTCAATGCCAAAAAGCAATGTGATAATATTGACTGATCCTAAATCGAAGTTGTCAATAAATCAAGGGAAGGCCTCAATACTGCCTATCAAGGGAAATTATTCTCGGGGCAACCTGATGCTTCAGAGGATCAAGTCCTACATTGTAAGTTTGTATGCTTCATGTAAACATCTTCCTGCATATGCTTTTCCGGAAGTACCGGTTGCATGATTTGGAAATATTATTGCATGCAACCATCTGGATGTGTTAATTTTTTTCAAAAGACTGATATATTTGTGTGTCTGGTCCATATGTAGGCCTTTCTAGAGCTAAAACTTGAGGAGGTTTACCGTGTGAACTGTGTTCGTCATTTTGTTTTCACTGACCCCGATATGGCAGTGGTTGAGGATCTTGGACATATCTTCATGAGCTATCCTCATTGGCACCTTGCTTTTACTTTTCGTAATAACAAAGGCCAACCCTTGAACTCTGGATTTGTAGCGATGAGAGGGACCAGAGATGGCATCTCTAAGTAAGTGAACATCTATGTAACAGATCTTGGTATGAAAACTTGGCATTGAGTTAAATAATTCCTTCATTTGCTTTTAGGGCTATCGACTTCTTCAACGAGGTTCTTAAAGCATACAATCTAAAGTATATGAAGGCGTCCCGCATGCTTGGTGATTGGTTAGCACTGGCATGGGTTGTGAAGTCCTATCTACCATCAGCCTTTGGGAAGTTTTCTAGGCATGAAACATTTACTCGTGAAGTCAATGGAGCATCTGTTCTATTTTTGCCTTGTGAAGTTTATAATTGGACTCCACCTGAGGGTGCCAGATAGTTTCATGGTATGCCCTTCGATGTTAAGGTACGGTATATTTCCTACTCTAAGAACTTATTCTATCCATGTCCTCCTCGAGATAAAATTTAGTTTTGTTTGACCACTAGTTGCACAGTTATATTACTAGTACACTGCTTTTCATTGTTGCCACTTGTCCACTATTACACTTGCTGATTTTGGGGCATGTTGATATGTCCAGTATTTTTTGCATTAAATATATGATAACATGCCAAATCTGATATAATGTTCTTAGGTTGTCCATTTCAAAGGTTCAAGAAAGCGTTTGTGTAACATCTCAAATTTTCAATTTGGAATGTTAGACACTAGATCATCATGCATATCATATTTTCTTGCATTTTGTCGATCCTAGAAATTTCACGCGGCTCAAGGACCGTCGGAGAGAGTTGGAGATTTCGTCATTTTCATGTTTGAGTCTTCTCAAATTTCGAAAAGAGGATCATTGGATTTGTCGGAGTTTCATTGCCTTTTATTTGGATAGGGAAAAATGTGTGTTTTCAAAAATTGCATTTTAGGCCCGGAGAAAAGTTCATTTTGTTCGACTCATTTTTAGGAGTTGGGGAAATTTTACTTTAGAAGTTTTTCAGTTCATTTAGTTCTCTTTTCTTTTGTTTTTCTGCGCGCGAAACCGATTTAAAAAAATACGCAGCACCCCTAGGCCAAAGGCCCAGCCGGCCGGGCCTCTCCCTCCCGCGCGCCGCGCGCCTGGCGCAGGCAGGCCGCCGCCGCCGCCCTAGGAGTCCTAGTAGGACTCGGTTTGTTTTTTTAGGACTCCCTCTCCTTCTCTTTTTCTTGCCCCCTCCCCCAAGCAAACCCTCTCCCCTCACCTATATAAATACTCACCCCCCCCCTCTAAACATCACATCAAGCCCCAAGCCCGCGCCGCGCCCTCACCCCGCGCCGCCGCCCCTAGCGCCGCCGCCACCCTGCTTCACCCCGCCGCCGCCCTTGTGCATCGCCGCCGGAGCCCCTCGCCGGAACCTCGCCGAGGTAGCCGCACCGCGTCTCTCCTATCCCATCGGTTCGGTTTTTCTTCTAAACCATTCTGATTCTTTTCTTCTCTTCCGATTCGTTTTCTTTCCGGTTCTTTTCTAAACCGTTCCGGTTTTCTAGATCGGTTTTTCGTTCGGTTTTCTTTTCTCGAAACCCTAGATCGGTTTTCGTTTTCTTTCTGGTTTAGTTGCCTAGAGACCGTTCGCCGGACCGTTCGTCCTAACGAACGTGATCACCGGATTATTCCCCGGTTAACGAACGTCTGTTCGTTCAACCGTTCTTCTTTTCTTTTCGTCGGATTTATTCCGCGATCGCGATCTCAGATCCGATCTTCATTCTAGTTTATCTTCTAGCTCGTTTATCGGAATCAGGTGATTCAAGCGCCTGGAGTTTCGTTTCGAAACCGCCGTTCCGACTAATCAACTTAAACAAGTTTTTGCTACAGTAAAATTTGACCTAGTTTCAACTTGCTAGAACCGAGTTGTTTTCCGCCGTTTGTTTTCGGTTTCTTTGTTCGGTTCTTTCTCTCTTTGCAACCGGAGTTCTTAAGTTAAACTATCTGGTTCGATCTCTTGTTCGAGTTTTACTTGTGCATTAGATGAGTACTTATTGTATGCTTGTTGTTTGTCTGTGATAGATTACCCGGATTGCGCCGCTTGTTACTTTGAATCTCTAGGACTCGCGGATCATCAGCAAGGCAAGTAACACTTTGATCATACCTTTTCTACAACCCAGTTTTATTGCATTAGATCCATCCTCAAACATTGCATGATTAGCATCTAATTAAATTGTGGGATGGGAAGTAGATGAGGTAGTACCTATTACCTATTTATTATGAAACCTTTGGGAGTTACTTCTACGTTTGCTTATTATGCCATGCTATGCTAGTAGACGTGGATTGGGTGAGTGATATCCATGACAGATGTGAGATTGATAATTTTAAGGGTTTATCTAAGGTGGCAACTTAAACACACATCTGGGTGGATTGAGGCACCTGATGTCTATCAGGACTTGCCTGTTTTTCTTTTGGACCGCCACCCAGGCTCAAAGGGATCATAAGATCTTTCACGCTAAATACTTACGTGTGCAGCCACAAGCCATTATGGGCTCTGGCATAGTTGACTAAGTCGTGCGAACTCTTACAGGGTAGACTAGCAGATGTAGGGGAAAGTAGGTGTACCGGTCTATCCATCGTAAGGTGCTAGCGCTTCTGAAAGACTGTGTCTCGATCATCCGTTTCTCAAACACCAGTAGTGCGAGAAATCCAACGGAGGCGATTGAGTCTTGTGGGGAAAAGTGCGCAAACCTCTGCAGAGTGTAATAAACTAATCATGATTAGCCGTGTCCCCAGTTATGGATATCTTGAGTATCTAGTACTTGAATATCCTGTGAATCTCAACATGTTACTACTAATTAATATTGTTGGGTTATTGATGACTACTTTTAATTGGGATTGAGAATGCTGTCAACCATTCTCAATGTTTAACAACCACCATGATAGTTAAATAAATTTATTCCTTTGCAGTAGGGAAAAACTGGCTTTACGCAAAACTGTAACCATAGAGCTTTCCACCAGCCAAATATGCATATAGTATAGCTGTTTCATTCCATCATTCTCTATGTGTTACCTTGCCAGCATATTCCATGTGCTGACCCGTTTCGGGCTGCAACGTTAATGTTGCAGACTTTTCAGACGACGATTAAGGTGCTTTTAGGTCGTGGTTCTATACTCAGTGATGCCATTGGAGTTGATGGACCCATTTACCTTCCAAGTCTTCCGCTGTTATCGATATTAGATGTCCTTAAGCCATATTTATTGTAGTAAGTTCTCTTTTGAGACATCGTTGTAATAAGTGTGTGATTGCCACTCTGCTATAAATCCTTCGAAGTACTGTGTGGTGTCAGCATTACTGATCCAGGGATGACACCAGAGCATAGTAGACTTGATCCATTCAGGTCGGGTCGCTACAGAGATGGTATCAGAGCACACGCTGACTGTAGGACACGACCACTAAGTTAAAGCCATAGATCACTATTCTCTCCTCATTTTCTAACTACTCATCTTTTCTACTCTTTAGGATGAAGGACGCGAAGATTAAGTACGCTCAACCGGATGAAGGCACACCTTTTGGATTTCACTTGAAGGAAGTCACCAAGTACCTAAACATTGGATTACCAAGTTTCATGGGAACCTTCAACGCCACTCTGCCTGAAGAGGAGTGCTGGAAGATTCAAGCTCATGTGCCGGGAAGGACATTCGCGCCAATCACGAAGCCCATAGATAGTGTTTTCAATGCACCAACTTGGAGTCTGGGAAAGAGCATGGCAGCCCATATCACCATAGGACGCATTGGAGAATTTTATCAAGAAGACCTCAAGGACACTATCTACCAGATTTGCGGACGCCAAGATGAACAATGGGATTTAGTCACCACCAAGAAGGATAGATCCATTGCAGCATTCATCCAGGAGTTAAACCAGCACATTCGACGCCATGAGAACCAGATGTGTAATGATATGATAGAGTTGAAGAATGCGAAGACAAGGATCATCGAGCTAGAAGGAGAACTGAAGGCTACACGCAAGGACTACATGGACGAGATAGTAGCTCTAGCAAGACACAACTGCGATCTTAAGCAGGAGATTGAAGAACTCAAGAGGGAGTTAGCATCCAGGAAGGAAGACATGTACGTCGCATGTCTAGACAACTACATCATCATCGACGACACCGATTCGGATCCAAGTGAACCTGACTTTGAAGACGAAGCAGGAGCGGACATCATGGAGTCTTCCACCGGTTCAAATTTTTAGATGACCACCAAATATTAGTAGTATTTCCCCCATGTATACACTATAGTTCGAGCACTTCTGCGATAGCTAGATCGATTGTAAGCCCTTGTTTGATTGAATGAAGGGATTTTGTGTGAATTTGCTCATGTGCATTGGGGTAGTGTTTTCTCTTTAGACCTCACTCTATTCTTATCTCTCGTCTTTTCTAAACCCTCAGATGCCTCCGAGACGTGACAATGGATTTCCACCAGAGCTCACTCAATTGATCCAGCAGCAGAATCAATTGATGCAGATGTTAGTTCAGAACCAGCAGAACAACAACAACAACAACAACAACAACAACAACCCACCACCACCTCCACCTGTTGACCACTTAGCCCGTTTCCTTAGGCTAAATCCGCCGGTGTTTTCTAGTAGCATCGAGCCGATAGTAGTAGACGATTGGCTCCGCAAGATAGGAAGGGAGTTGACCACTGCAGGATGCACAGATGGTGAGAAAGTGAAGTTTGCCGCACATCAGTTAGAAGGACCCGCGACAGCATGGTGGGAGAATTTCACAGCCACCTTCCCAATTGACACTGTCACATGGGATCAGTTTCAGCAAGCTTTCCGCACTGCCCATGTTTTAGCAGGAGATATGGCCATGAAGAAGCGTGAGTTTCGCAACTTACGCGAAGGAGGAAGGACAGTTGGCCAGTACATTGACGACTTCAGCAAGTTAGCACGTTATGCCCCAGATGACGTTGCTACGGATGCAACCAAGCAGGAGAAGTTTCTGGAAGGGTTGAATGATGAGTTAAGCATGCAGTTGATGGTAGCAAGTTTCAACAACTACCAGGAGTTGGTAGATCGTGCCATCATGATTGAAGGGAAGCAACAGCAGATTGAGAACCGCAAGAGGAAGTATGGACAGGGGAAGTATAACCCTGGAGCCCAGCAGAAGCCCCGTTTTACCCCTAAATCAGGATTTCAGTTTCAGCATACCAATGGAGGAGGTAGTTCGCACAACCACAATGGCCACAAGAATGGTAATGGGAATGGAGGAAGCAACGGCCAGAACCGGACCACCCCATCAACCCCATCCAAGAGAGACCTGAGTCAAGTCACCTGTTTCAAGTGTTCCAAGACCGAACATTATGCTAATGAATGTCCTGAAGGCCAGAATGGAAATGGCAATGGAAGCTCAGGGAAGAAGTCGAACCCTTTCAATAGGGGACAGGTGAACCACGTTAACGTGGAGGAGGTTGAAGATCAGCCTGATGCAGTAATCGGTAAGTTTTTGGTTAAGTCATTTACCGCACTCGTTCTTTTCGATACTGGTGCATCACATTCATACATATCAAGGGGATTTGTGGAAAAATATAGCATGCCCACTAGGATTCTTAAAACACCTATGCTAGTAAGTTCGCCAGGAGCAGAATACATGGCCAGTCAAGGATGCTTTCAAGTGCCATTAAGCATAGGAAGGCATGTTTTCCCAACGGATTTAATTATTCTGGAATCCCAAGGTCTGGATGTAATCCTCGGTATGGATTGGTTGTCGATGTATGGAGGAAACATCGATTGTGCTAGTAAGACAATTTTGCTTACAACGCCAGAAGGAAGAAGGATCAAGTATGTATCCCGGCATGTGCCAAACAGGACACAAGTAAATTGCCTAACAGGAGTTGTGCAGGAGGAAGTACCAGTGGTAAAGGATTTTCCTGATGTATTTCCTGAAGAGTTGCCAGGCATGCCACCGGATAGAGACATTGAGTTTTTGATTGAGTTATTGCCAGGTACAGGCCCAATATCAAAGAGACCATACAGGATGCCTGCAAAGGATTTGGTAGAAATTAAGAATCAGATTAAGGAGTAGTTGGAGAAAGGTTACATTCGCCCAAGTTCTTCGCCTTGGGGATCACCCGTACTTCTAGTGGATAAGAAGGATGGATCATTACGGATGGTTGTTGATTATCGTGGATTGAGTGAAGTGACCATCAAGAACAAATACCCACTGCCAATGATAAATGATCTGTTTGATCGTTTGCAAGGAGCTAAAGTGTTTTCCAAGATCGATTTGCGATCAGGGTACCACCAGTTGAAGATTCGAGAGCAAGACATACCTAAGACAGCATTCACCACAAGATATGGACGGTATGAGTATACCGTTATGTCATTTGGATTGACTAACGCGCCTGCCTATTTTATGAACCTGATGAACAAAGTGTTTATGGAGTTTTTGGATAAGTTCGTCGTAGTGTTCATTGATGATATCCTGGTTTATTCAAAGAATGAAGAGGAGCATAAGGAACATTTGCGTTTGGTTTTGGAGAAACTAAGGGAACATCAGTTATATGCCAAATTTAGCAAATGTGAGTTTTGGTTGAAAGAGGTAGGATTCCTCGGACACGTTATATCCGGAGAAGGGATAGCAGTTGACCCCGCAAAGGTTGAGACCGTAACCGAATGGGACGCACCAACGACAGTTGGAGAGATCCGGAGTTTTCTTGGACTCGCAGGATACTATCGAAGATTCATTGAGAACTTTTCAAAGATTGCAAAGCCTATGACGGAGTTGTTGAAGGAGGATACTAAGTTCAAATGGACTGAGGAGTGTGAGGCTAGTTTCCAGGAGTTGAAGAAACGTTTGGTTACCTCACCAGTGTTGATTCTGCCAGATCAGACCAAGGATTATGAGGTGTATTGCGACGCTTCACGTCGAAGACTTGGAGCAGTGCTTATGCAGGAAGGGAGAGTTGTTTCGTATGCTTCACGACAACTGAAGCCCCATGAGTTGAATTATGCCACACATGATTTGGAGTTAGCAGCCGTAGTGCATGCATTGAAGACATGGAGACATTTCCTCATTGGAAATCATTGCGAGGTGTACACGGATCACAAGAGTTTGAAGTACATTTTCACACAGAAGGAGTTGAATCTCAGACAAAGGAGATGGTTAGAGCTCATCAAGGATTATGACATGAGATTGCATTACCATCCCGGAAAAGCTAATGTAGTAGCTGACGCATTGAGTCGTAAGAGCCATGTCAATACGTTAATGACGGGAGAAATACCCAAGGAATTAGCAGAAAACCTTCGTGGACTAGGTTTAGAGATAGTTCTGAAAGGCTATATAGCAGCATTGGAGATTCAGTCAACATTGATGGATAGAATCAGAGAAGCTCAGAAATCTGACAAGGAGATTGCTTCTATAAAGGAGAAACTAAGCAAAGGAAAAGCAAAGGGATTTCGTGAGGATGAGCACGATACCCTATGGTTTGAGGACCGTATTTATGTGCCCAATGACCCGGAGATCAAAAAGTTGATTCTGCAAGAGGCACATGATTCACCGTATTCGATTCACCCAGGAAATACCAAGATGTATTTGGATTTGAAGGATATTTTCTGGTGGACCGGAATGAAGAAGGATATTGCGGAGTATGTAGCAGTTTGTGACGTATGTCATAGAGTAAAGGCAGAGCATCAGAAGCCAGCCGGATTGTTGCAACCGTTATCGATACCCGAATGGAAGTGGGATAAGATAGGCATGGATTTTATCACAGGACTGCCCAGGACGAAGGCAGGTTATGACTCGATATGGGTAGTAGTTGATCGTTTGACGAAGGTAGCACATTTCATTCCAGTTAAGACCACTTACACCAGTGCTAAGTTCGCAAAGATATACATGACTAGGATCATTTGTTTGCATGGAGTTCCAAGGAGTATTGTATCAGACAGAGGAACCCAATTTACCTCAAAGTTTTGGAATCAGTTGCATGAAACTTTGGGAACCAGGCTAGAGTTCAGCACTGCTTTTCATCCGCAGACAGATGGATAGACCGAGAGAGTCAATCAGATTTTGGAAGATATGTTGAGAGCTTGTGCACTAGATTATGGATCTAGTTGGGACGATAACTTGCCGTATGCGGAGTTTTCTTATAACAACAGTTACCAAACCAGTTTGAAGATGGCACCTTTCGAAGCTTTGTACGGAAGGAGGTGCAGGACACCGTTGTCATGGGACGAAGTTGGAGACCGTCAGTTGTTTGGACCCGATTTGATTAAAGAGTCTGAACAGAAGGTGAAGTTGATTCGCGATAGGCTCAAGGTAGCCCAGTCCAGGCAGAAGAGCTACGCAGATTCTAAACGCAAGGAGACAGTTTACGAAACCGGAGACAGGGTGTATCTCCGAGTATCCCCACTTCGAGGAGTTAAGAGATTTGGAGTTAAGGGAAAATTAGCACCGCGTTTCGTTGGACCGTATAAGATCTTGCAACGTATGGGAGAAGTCGCTTATAAGTTGGAATTACCAGAGGGACTGTCAGGAGTTCATGACGTATTCCATGTTTCTCAGCTAAAGAAATGTCACACCGAGATGACAGAGGTACCGTTAAGAGATACAGTGCCATTGGAAGCAATTCAGTTGAAGGACGACCTAACGTATGAAGAGAAACCAGTCAAGATTCTCGAGTTTGCCAGTAGAGTTACCCGCAGCAAGGTTATCAAGATTTGCAAAGTTCAGTGGAACCACCACTCAGAGGATGAAGCCACCTGGGAGAGAGAAGAAGATTTGCTCAAGGACCACCCTCACCTATTTTCTAGCCAATCCGAATCTCGAGGGCGAGATTCATCTTAAGGGGGGTAGGTTTCTAACATCCCAAATTTTCAATTTGGAATGTTATACACTAGATCATCATGCATATCATATTTTCTTGCATTTTGTCGATCCTAGAAATTTCACGCAGCTCAAGGACCCTCGGAGAGAGTTGGAGATTTCGTCATTTTCATGTTTGAGTCTTCTCAAATTTCGAAAAGAGGATCATTGGATTTGTCGGAGTTTCATTTGCCTTTTATTTGGATAGGGAAAAATGCGTGTTTTCAAAAATTGCATTTTAGGCCCGGAGAAAAGTTCATTTTGTTCGACTCATTTTTAGGAGTCGAGGAAAATTTACTTTAGAAGTTTTGGAGTTCGTTTAGTTCTCTTTTCTTTTGTTTTTCTGCGCGCGAAACCGATTTAAAAAAAATTCCGCAGCGCC
This sequence comes from Triticum monococcum, assembly GCA_034509565.1. Taxonomy (NCBI): domain Eukaryota; kingdom Viridiplantae; phylum Streptophyta; class Magnoliopsida; order Poales; family Poaceae; genus Triticum; species Triticum monococcum. The sequence continues at coordinate 581,932,412 of CM067847.1, forward strand.
CATGGGCCAAAGGCCCAGCCGGCCGGGCCTCTCCCTCCCGCGCGCCGCGCGCCTGGCGCAGGCAGGCCGCCGCCGCCGCCCTAGGAGTCCTAGTAGGACTCGGTTTTTTTAGGACTCCCTCTCCTTCTCTTTTTCTTGCCCCCTCCCCCAAGCAAACCCTCTCCCCTCACCTATATAAATACTCACCCCCTCTAAACATCACATCAAGCCCCAAGCCAGCGCCGCGCCCTCACCCCGCGCCGCCACCCCTAGCGCCGTTGCCGCCCTGCGTCACCCCGCCGCCGCCCTTGTGTATCGCCGCTGGAGCCCCTCGCCGGAACCTCGCCGAGGTAGCCGCGCCGCGTCTCTCCTATCCCCTCAGTTCGGTTTTTCTTCTAAACCGTTCTGATTCTTTTCTTCTCTTCCGATTCGTTTTCTTTCCGGTTCTTTTCTAAACCGTTCCGGTTTTCTAGATCGGTTTTTCGTTCGGTTTTCTTTTCTCGAAACCCTAGATCGGTTTTTGTTTTCTTTCCGGTTTAGTTGCCTAGAGACCGTTCGCCGGACCGTTCGTCCTAACGAACGTGATCACCGGATTATTCCCCGGTTAACGAACGTCCGTTCGTTCAACCGTTCTTCTTTTCTTTTCGTCGGATTTATTCCGCGATCGCGATCTCAGATCCGATCTTCATTCTAGTTTATCTTCTCGCTCGTTTATCGGAATCAGGTGATTCAAGCGCCTGGAGTTTCGTTTCGAAACCGCCGTTCTGACTAATCAACTTAAACAAGTTTTTGCTATGGTAAAATTTGACCTAGTTTCAACTTGCTAGAACCGAGTTGTTTTCCGCCGTTTGTTTTCGGTTTCTTTGTTCGGTTCTTTCTCTCTTTGCAACCGGAGTTCTTAAGTTAAACAATCTGGTTCGATCTCTTGTTCGAGTTTTACCTGTGCATTAGATGAGTACTTATTGTATGCTTGTTGTTTGTCTGCGATAGATTACCCGGATTGCGCCGCTTGTTACTTTGAATCTCTAGGACTCGCGGATCATCAACAAGGCAAGTAACACTTTGATCATACCTTTTCTACAACCCAGTTTTATTGCATTAGATCCATCCTCAAACATTGCATGATTAGGATCTAATTAAATTGTGGGATGGGAAGTAGATGAGGTAGTACCTATTACCTGTTTATTATGAAACCTTTGGGAGTTACTTCTACGTTTGCTTATTATGCCATGCTATGCTAGTAGACGTGGATTGGGTGAGTGATATCCATGACAGATGTGAGATGGATAATTTTAAGGGTTTATCTAAGGTGGCAACTTAAACACACATCTGGGTGGATTGAGGCACCTGATGTCTATCAGGACTTGCCTGTTTTTCTTTTGGACCGCCACCCAGGCTCAAAGGGATCATAAGATCTTTCACGCTAAATACTTACGTGTGCAGCCACAAGCCATTATGGGCTCTGGCATAGTTGACTAAGTCGTGCGAACTCTTACAGGGTAGACTAGCAGATGTAGGGGAAAGTAGGTGTACCGGTCTATCCATCGTAAGGTGCTAGCGCTTCTAAAAGACTGTGTCTCGGTCATCCGTTTCTCAAACACCAGTAGTGCGAGAAATCCAACGGAGGCGATCGAGTCTTGTGGGGAAAAGTGCGCAAACCTTTGCAGAGTGTAATAAACTAATCATGATTAGCCGTGTCCCCGGTTATGGACATCTTGAGTATCTAGTACTTGAATATCCTGTGAATCTCAACATGTTACTACTAATTAATATTGTTGGGTTATTGATGACTACTTTTAATTGGGATTGAGAATGCTGTCAACCATTCTCAATGTTTAACAACCACCATGATAGTTAAATAAATTTATTCCTTTGCAGTAGGGAAAAACTGGCTTTACGCAAAACTGTAACCATAGAGCTTTCCACCAGCCAAATATGCATATAGTATAGCTGTTTCATTCCATCATTCTCTATGTGTTACCTTGCCAGCATATTCCATGTGCTGACCCGTTTCGGGCTGCAACGTTAATGTTGCAGACTTTTCAGACGACGATTAAGGTGCTTTTAGGTCGTGGTTCTATACTCAGTGATGCCGTTGGAGTTGATGGACCCATTTACCTTCCAAGTCTTCCGTTGTTATCGATATTAGATGGCCTTAAGCCATATTTATTGTAATAATTTCTCTTTTGAGACATCGTTGTAATAAGTGTGTGATTGCCACTCTGCTATAAATCCTTCGAAGTACTGTGTGGTGTCAGCATTGCAGATCCAGGGATGACACCGGAGCATAGTAGACTTGATCCATTCGGGTCGGGTCGCTACAGTTTGATGCTCGAGGCATGGGATTTCTACAATTCAACCTCTCAATTATCTGATATGTTGTGCCTAATCTTGAAGAGTGGCAGAACAAAATATGACTTCTGAACTTTTTGTTCCACACTGAAGTTACTTCTGTTACTTTTTCTCTCCTTATAGACATCACAAGTTGGTTCAACATTTTGTTCTTTATTTTCCTTCATCTTAGTTCATTCAACAAAATTAGGACTTGTTCAGTTGGAAGAGGTTTGAAGGGGATTGAAGTGGATTTAGGAGGATGAAATCCCCTACAAGTCAAAATCCTCCTCAAATCCTTTCCAATCCTCTTTGAGAGAGGTTTAACCGAACAAGGTTTAGTAGTCTTTGTTTACATTTTATTTTATATATGAAAGAAAACACAAAAGGATTTAGTTCATATTCACAAAGCCCTAGATATTTGGGGCAGGTTTCTCCTTTTTCTCCTCAGCCCCCTTGTTTGTGTAATGCTTTATGTACGACTTATAACTTGTTTACAGGTTTCTACAAAGTGTGCTTTGCTCTGAAACAGCCTTGTCTTCTTTTCACAGTTGGTCCTTGTTGAGCACCAGATATGTATCTATTTGTCATAGGCTCCAACTCTGCAGTTCTGAGTGATTACTAGAATTCAAGGGCCACATAATGCAAATAGAGTCCTCAGGGACTCAGGTTATGCACAAGGAGAATAGGGTGATCCATGCTGTGCCGAGGGTAGCTCGGCAATATGAGATTGGTGCTAAGACTCCCCGTGGAAGATGGACCATTCATACACGATATTAGATAGGAGTAGCAGGGTGGGATCTTACTTGGAGTGAGATACGATTCGTTGGAAGTCCGAAGTGTAGTGATGGGCAATTTCACAGTTAAGTTTCGGGTACGGTCGAAAGCTAATGGGTTTAATTGGGCTCTGGTGGCGGTTTATGGTGCCGCGCAGCCTGAGCTCAAACCAGAGTTCTTGGCGGATCTTGTTAGGATCTGCGGCTCTGAGCAGCTCCCAATTCTGGTTGGGGTGACTAAGAGAGGAAAAGAACAATGATAACTTCGACGGCAGATGGTCGTTTATGTTTAACACAATCATAGAAAGCTTGGATCTGAGAGAGATAGAGCTTTTGGGTAGAAAATTTACTTGGGCTAATGCTTTGCCAAATCCGACGTTTGAGAAGCTGGATCGAGTCTTAGCAAGTGTCAAGTGGGAACAGAAATTCCCTTTCGTTACGGTCCAGGCATTTACACGTGGAATTTCTGACCATACGCCTTTATTTCTGGACTCGGGTGAGCCAACCCACATGGGGAACAAAAACTCCTTCTCTTTCAAGCTGGCATGGTTTGAACGGGAAGACTTCTTAGATCTGGTAGCTAGGGAATGGGCTAAGGATGTAGGAGGCAGGACTTCGGTTGAGCGCTGGCAGAATAAGATAAGGCATTTGAGAAGTTTCTTGCGTGGGTGGGCCAAGCATCTTAGTGGGATATATAAGGTCGAGAAGGAAAGGCTTCTTACACTTACTCAGTCCCTAGAATTAAAAGCCGAGTCCACAATTTTGCAAGCCACGGAGCTGCATGCTAAACTAGAAGCGGAGATGAGGTTGAAAGAGCTTCTCCGTGAAGAGGAATTAAAGTGGGCGCTGCGAGCTAAGGTTCGCAAAGTTGTCCAGGGGGACGCGAACACCCAATTCTTTCACTTGGTTGCTAATGGCAAGCACAGAAAGTAGAGAATCTTTCAGCTCGAACAAGATGAAGGCACGATTGTAGGACATGATAACCTGAAATTGTACATTACCGAATATTACAAGCAGCTGTTTGGGCCTCTGGAGGATAATTGCGTGTCCCTCGATGAGTCCAAGATTGAGGATGTGCCTCAACTCACTGCTGATGACAATGATATTTTGATAGCCCCGTTTTCTGAGAAAGAGGTGTTTGAAGCCATTACACAGATGAAAAACAATAAGGCCCAAGGGTCGGATGGATTTCCGGCGGAATTCTATAAAAAGGGTTGGCATATTATTAAAGGGGATTTGTTATCGACGTTCCATGATTTATTCTCTGGAAAGCTTCAGTTATTTCACTTGAATTTGGGAACAATAACATTGCTTCCTAAGAAAACAGAGGCTGTGAGAATTGAGCAGTTCAGGCCGATCTGTCTTCTCAATGTTAGTTTCAAAATTTTCACCAAGGTGGGGACTAATAGGCTCACACAGATTGTGCATTCTGTGGTGCAGCATTCCCAAACTGCTTTCATGCTAGACAGAAACATCCTAGAAGGGGTTGTGGTCCTTCATGAAATGCTCCATGAAATTCACTCGAAAAAACTAGATGGAGTTGTTTTTAAAGTGGATTTCGAGAAAGCATACGATAAAGTCAAATGGCCAATCCTTCAACAGGCCTTGCGTATGAAAGGTTTTGAAGAAGCCTGGCGGCGCCAGGTAGAATCTTTCATGCAAAAAGGGAGTGTTGGAATTAGAGTGAATGGCGACATAGGTCACTACTTCCAGACACATAAGGGCCCGAGACAGGGGGATCCAATGTCTTCTATCTTGTTCAACATCGTAGTTAATATGTTGGCAATTCTGATAGGAAGGGCTAAGGAGGATGGTCAGGTGGGTGTATTGGTGCCTCATCTAGTCGATGGAGGTGTGTCTATCCTACAGTACGCTGATGATACGATCATCTTTATGGAGCATGACTTGGCAAAAGCAAGAAATATGAAGTTGGTGTTGTGCTTATTTGAACAATTGACCGGGTTAAAGATTAACTTTCAGAAAAGCGAATTGTTATGTTTTGGTAGAGCCAATGAGGAACAAGAGGCTTATAGGCAATTGTTTGGATGCGAATTGGGGACTTTACCTTTTACGTATTTAGGTATACCAATTCACCATCGTAAGCTGACAAACAGGGAATGGAAGTGTATCGAGGATCGCTTTGAAAAGAAACTGAGTTGCTGGAAGGGCAAGCTCATGTCTTACGGAAGCCGATTAATTCTGATTGATTCGGTTCTCACGAGTATGCCTATGTTTCTTTTATCATTCTTTGAGATCCCAGTGGGAGTTAGGAAAAGACTGGACTTCTATCGATCCCGATTCTTCTGGAAGAACGATGAACTAAAAAGAAAGTACAAACTCTCCAAGTGGGATATTATCTGTCGACCGAAAGACCAAGGGGGTCTTGGCATTGAGAACCTCGAGGTCAAGAACAGATGTCTTCTCAGCAAGTGGCTGTCGAAGCTATCTATCGAGACTGATGCTACTTGGGCACAGATCCTTCGTAGCAAGTATCTTCAATCCAAAACTTTGTCCCAGGTGACAGCGAGGCCGACTGATTCACACTTTTGGAAAGGGCTTATGAGAGTCAAATTGGCTTTTTTAATAGGACAAAGTTTATTATAGGTAATGGTGCTACCACATGATTCTGGGAGGATACTTGGCTCAGAGAGACTCCCCTTGCACTTCAATATCCGTCTCTGTATCGTATTGTTCAACGACGTGATGCGGTCGTTGCAACGGTACTTCAATCCACTCCCCTTAATATTCAGTTCAGGAGGACGTTAGCCGGTAATCATTGGGAAGAGTGGCTCCATCTAGTGAGTATACTGATAGAGGTTCAGCTTTCTCAACAACCAGACAAGTTACGTTGGAAGCTTACTAGGTCTGAAGAGTTTACAGTCAAATCAATGTATCTTGATGTTATCAATTCAAGCTTCATTCCTAGTTCCAAATATGTTTGGGCTATCAAAGTTCCTTTGAAAATTAAAGTGTTTATGTGGTTTGTACATAAACAAGTAAGCTTGACCAAGGATAATTTGGTAAAGCGTATCTGGACAGGACCTACTAGGTGTAGCTTCTGCGATCGGTATGAAACCATCAAACACCTTTTTCTTGAGTGCTCATTGGCAAAAGTCTTATGGCGATCGGTCCATATTGCCTTTAATATTACTCCTCCGAGTTCTGTCAGCATGTTATTTGGAACGTGGCTTAACGGGATAGAGTCCGAAACAGCACGACACATTCGCGTAGGAGCATGTGCTTTATTATGGGCAGTATGGAACTGCAGAAATGATTTTGTTTTTAACAGAGCAACAAATATTCATTTTTTGCAGGTTATCTTCCGAGCCACTGCGTTGATCCGTATGTGGTCACTACTCACTCCGACGGAGGCCAGAGAGCGTTTGGTTACTGGATCTATCCGATGGGAGGTGGTAGCACGGGCTATCTTCAACCGGTTTGGATGGCGGTCATATAATAGGATAGACAATTAGTTTACCTATCTCTCTTATGCCAGCCGGTTGTGACTTCTGTTGGCTAGTTTTGTTATTGGCCTTTTGGCTCTTTGTGAGCTTTTCTTTACTTTCGTTGAAGACTTTAAGATCTTGTTGAACCTATTTGCTTATTTATAAAGTTGGCCGTATGCATCGTTCTGATGCAGAGGCCGGGGAGTCCCCCATTTCAAAAAAATGTAGAAAATTACCAGTTGTTTTTGTGATGGCTTTTGGTTAGCTTTGTCACCCTTCATCACTATTCATGCTGTAACAGTTTCTTGGTTGTGGCTGATGAGGCTACTGGGAAATTTTCATTTTTAGTATAGGTTGTTATTGACAAATGATGATGCCTTTTTAAATGAGGAACCTCAGGCGGTACTCGATGCTACAAAATACGTAACTGCTTTTGGGTGCTTACTGACTACTTGTTTAGCTTGTAGTTTTATAATGGCTTTGTACTGACTCTGTTTTCCAAAAAGAATCTTTAACGAGCAATGCTACATCCATGCAAAGCTACGTAAGGTTACGTAATGCTGCTGATTTGGCAAATTTTAATTAGAATAAGGGGAGAGAGGGGGCCCCACACCCATGAAAATCAGGGGAAGAGAGAATTAGAGAGAAGGTTACGTGGGATCACGTAACAGGTTTACGTAGATGTAGTATTATTGATTTTTAACCAACGAAGCCAGTAATACATTTCCAAAGAATCTTTAACCAAGGAAGGCAGTAATACATTGTACTAAGAAAGAATAATATAATTGATTTAACCAAGGAATGTGATGACACACTGTAGCTTCGGTAAGATCATGCCAAGCCCCATGGTAGCAAGACCATACGAAGTTGCCACCATTTTCTGCTCTGAGTGGAGAGGCCTTGCTACAGATCTTGCAGCTAGATGTGAACATGAAGATGTCTGTGAGAAGTTTGTGTCTTTTGAATTAGTTGACTGTGGAAGGAGGTATCTTGCTTGTGCACAAAAGGTTAGTAGATCTACCAAACTTGCAATGTGATCTGTATAAGAGTGTGCCATGTAAATGTGGAGGAGTTCATTTTCAGTTAAGAGCATCTAGTTTCTGAACTTAATTGAATCTTTGAGTTAGCAACATCTTGTTAGTGAACTTAACTGAATTCAAATGAACTAACTGAACTGAACTGAATTTAAATGAAATAACAGAACTTAACTGAATTAGAATGAAATAGATGAACTTATCTGAATTTAAATTCAGTTAACTGAACTTAACTAAATTCAAATGAACTAACTGAATTCTATCTTATCTGTTAGGAAATACCTAAATGCAAGTTTGTGGAGTGGATTGACCCTGAAAAATAGAGTAAATTTGCCATGGCAACTTAAACTGACATTTGCCATGTCAATCAAAATACTTTTGCCATTGAAAAATAGAGTTAAATTTGCCATGATAAAATGGAGTAAAGTTTTACATGGAAAAAAATATTTTTTGCCGTGGAAATAAAATAAAAAGGTCATGACCATACAAGTATATTTACCGTGCTACAAGTATATTTACCGTGCCATGTTCTAGAAATGTAAATTTGTCATCATATTTAAATTAAAATTGCCATGCTCTTTACAAATAAATTTGCTATGAAAACTTAAAGTAAAATTTGCCACGACAACTTAACTAAATATTTTCCATGTGAATAAAAGTATTTTTGCCATGGCAAAAATGGAGTGAACTTTTGACATAGCAAAAATGAACTACTTTTTGCCATGGCAAAAATGGAGTCCTTTTGCCATCGAAATAAATTAAAAAATGCCATGGCTAAGCAAGTATATTTAAGATGCTACATGGTAAAATTTGCCATGTTCTGGAAATGTAAATTTGCCATCATATTTAAATTAAAATTGCCATGCTCTTTACAATAAATTTGCCTAGGCAACTTAAACTGAAATTTGCCATGGCAACTTGAACTAAAATTTGCCATGTGAATAGCATCCACTCTATGTCCCTGCAGACTCACAAGCATAGCCCCATTCGCACAACTAGTAGCAACCACTACTAATTTCTGAAGAAAAATAGATGAAGTATAGATCAACTAAAGCAGGCAACTCGTAAGCACCGATTTCAGCCGCCGGATGTACATACTTGTTTGGTACAGGTGGCAAGTGGTGGCTAGCTTGTACCAACCGGCACGAGCGGAGTCGACAGGGGCAGGGGCCAGGGAGCTGGCGGAGGCGACCACTCCTGGTGCTTCATAGGGGACGGCGATGGTTGCTCCTCGACGCCAACGAGGAGCCTCACACCTAGTGGCGAAGCTAGGGTAAAATCCTTGGGCGGGCAAACAGACCAGATTAAAGCTAACCTTACTAATTTTCCTATTAAAAGTCTCTCTTCACTATTTGGTGCTACACTGGGCGGGCCACGGCTAGGTTTTGCCCCAACATAGCTCCGCCACTGCTCACACCTAGAGGCGTCATCGCCATCTGAAGCTCAGCGGGGTAAGTGTATTTAAGAAACCTCGGCCAGCCCGCCTCATCGTCAACGCATGGCTGCATCCTCCGTGCAGGTCTGCCTCCTATCATCTCCTTCAGCTTCGGGTCCGCCTTGCCGATGGCCACACCCACCGCCCCCGATGCAGGTCCGCCTCGCCGAGCACCGCGGCCCCCGCCCCATGTGCTAGCGCTGGGCTTGATGCGGGAAGACATGATCCGGAGCCAGTTTTGCTGCATCGACGTAGCGCCGCCATTGTCATGGCCATCGGTCTCCTCCAACTCTCTGTGTGTGTGTATGTGGTGATGGACTAGTAAGTGGCACATGCTTTGCACGTTGATGACATGCTTGTTGACGATTCATGTTGGCAGTTCATAATGTATAAAACATTAAAACATGGACGATATATCTGCAACAGTGGACTAAAAATATTGTGTATGTTTATATCCACTTTTATTTTGTAGCGTTTTTAGTGTATATTATAGAAAATATACTATTTGCATTTTCTGACACTCTATGATAGCCTTTCGTGACTTTTATTAGGGTATGTAAGCATTTAGAAAACCATATATGACTCTCACCGCGTCAAGGTGTTAGGGATTCACTTCACACGGAGTGAACCATCATGGGCCTGCCCTTGTAGGGAAGCGAGTGTTCACGATTCTTTTTCGATTTTTTGCTACCAATTTTTGTGCTTCCTTTGGTTATGTGTCGGATTCTCTTTTGGTTTTCTGTTTCATTTCCCTTTTTATGTCATATTTTTTGTTTTTTAACGTACTCCTTTTATTCTATTTTCCATTTTTCCTCTTTCCTTATTTTTATATTTATATTTTATTTTCTAAAATACACAATGCACAAAAACCATTTTCTTTTTTCTTTTTTATAAGTATTTGTATGCATTTAATAAAAAGTTGTGATCGTTGTTTATTAGGAAAAATATTTTCTAAACATGCACGATCATTTGTTTAGATAAGTGAACATTGTTTAGAATACATGGAAATTTTATGGAATTCATGAATATTTAAAAATTCATGATTTCTATAAAAAATAGTGAGTATTTTTCAAAAAAGATTTAGGTTCATGAATATTTGCTAAATTTGAAAAATAAAATTATTTACAAATAATTTTTAATCTTGGAATCCGTAATTTTTTTGGAAGAATTCTTGAAATCCATAATGAGCTCTTGGAATCCGTAATGACCTCGCCCATAGGAGGGACTTTTCATTTCGGCCTATATACTGTATGTCGTCATGATTTAAAGAAAAAACAAGGACGCCGATAACTGCCACACGTGTGGGCATCAAGTAATCTGCCCACACGTTTTGTGTGGTGCCTAAGAGGACCAGCCCACACGTTTGTGTGTGGGTAAAACAATTAGCGCCCACACGCCTCTTTTTTCCCTTCCGGTCCCTCTTACACGCGTGCGTGTGGGTGAAATAGATAACACCCACACATCCGGTACGTCAGGCCTCATACCTCGTGGTTCCGCACGCCCCACGTGACACTTTACCGCGCGCCCCGCAGTTGCCATGGGATGGACCCTCGTCCATGTTCGTTTAAGTGCAGTTGCCATGTCGCTGAACTACGGTTGCCATGTCGGACAACTACAGTTGCCATGTTTGCTCAACTACAGTTGTCATCTCAGGTCAAAGTTCCAGATTGCCATTTTTTCGACAACTACAGCTGTTGCCATGTGTGGTCTGGTCTACTGCAGTTGCCATGATTTCAAAACTTTAGGAGTTGCCACCTACTAACACTAGGCAGTTGCCATGTAGCGCTATACAAAAAGGCATGGCGAAAAACATGTTCGGGTAAAAGAGAGAGTTGCCATGTGCTCACAAGCACGCTAGGGTAGTTGCCATTTAAAAAGAAAGAGCTGTCATCTGCTTACGTGCACGCTAGGGCAGTTTGCCATGTATCATGCAAAACATATGGCAACTGACATGTTCGGATAAAAAAGAGAGAGTTATCATCTTCTTGCAATCATACTAGGGCAGTTGCCATGTACACTACAAAACGCATGGCAACTGGCAGCTTGGGTGTGGGAGAGGAGGCGGGTGTGTGGGCGAGATGGCAAACGCCCACACACCAGCCCTTGTGCGTGACTGAAAAACTGGTATGTGGGCGAATTGCTAAACGCCCACACACCGGCCCCTCCGTGTGGTAAAATGGATGTGTGGGCGACCTCTCTCACACATCACACACGCGAGTTGTCCTACGTGGCATACAAAATCAGCTAATTCGTGTCAAGATTCGTGCAGAAGTTACTAGACGGTGATGGAGGCGTGTGGACGAGTTGGCTAACGCCCACACGTGTGGGCGTTAACATTTTCGAAAAACAATAGGGCCCACTTGACTCATCCGAGCACCACCGGAGTAATCCATGGCCCCTGAATGAAAAATAATCCTATGCGACCCGGGTCGTACACTTCTATCGTGAGACCCTGTTCACCGATGGACACTTGGCAAACACGAATCTCTATGCAGCCAGCCAATTAATCCTCCTTCAATTAATCTCATAGCGGTAGTCCTCATTTACCAAATCTCAACCCCCTTTCTTCTTCGGCGTTCATGCTCGCTCGTCGCCGCCGCTCTCCCCGTCGGAAGCTCGTCGGCGTTGCCGGAAGCTCATTTTGTCGTGGAAGCACCGGAGCTCCGTCCCCGCTGCTCTCCACATCATCCGCGATCAGGCTCCTCGCCGCCCCGGCAGCCACCGGCGCTTGCGGCGTTCCTAACCACCAGCCCTCCGTCCATGGCTACTTCCCATTGACCTGCTTGTTGCATCTTGACAAAAGTATAACTTCAAGTACAGAGCATGTCTGCTGGTTGCAACGCGAGCTCTCATCCGTTGGTTACAACACAAAAGTAGCTGGGGCAGTGCCGTGAGTTGGGCCACCGACGGGAGGAAACGTGCCAGGCTGGGTGCTGTGCTTGGTGTCGACGAGCTCACCGGCGGCGACGTGACGCACAGCCGGGAGTATCACACCGGCTGCTATAATTTGGAAGGGTTCTGGAGACTAAAACTAATTTGCAAACGGGTAAATGAGGAACGAGAAGGCTGCTGTTTTGAGATTGGTGTCACCACGCGTCACACACGAGAGGAGGTCTCACCATCAACTTGTACGACCCGAGTCGCATAGGATTATTTTCCTCATGAACACCCTCCTTTGTGAGATTGTGCTGCACACGGCCAAGTCCATCTACATAGCTCTTTTTCCTAGAAAGATCTATGCACCTCTCGAATAGACTAAGGCTGTGTTCGGGAATCCTCTGCTCCTCCGCCAAGGAGAGGAGCCGGTGGAGCACCCCTTTCGCCGCTCGCTAAAATTGAACTGCATTCCTGCTTTGCTCCGTGGCGAAGTTGCAGAGCGGAGTGATTCCGAATGGCCCCTAAGAGCCGGTTCGGATGCACTCCACTCCTTCAAATCTGTGACTCCACTCCCAGCTCCTTGACTGATGGGTCATCCACCGAAAATCGAGAGTTGATAAGACGTTCGGCAACTGACTCCACTCCAAAGTCCATACACGACCGATCATAAGGGTGCAGGGGCCGTCGAGCTCGTCCACGTCATCGCCGTCCACGTCACGGTCGCCAACATCGTTCCTCTTCCTCTTGGCATGGTCATCCTATAGGTCCTCGAGGCCTTCTTCCCGCTCAACGACACCGTCAACTATGACGGCCAGCAGCTCCCGCTCTTTGCCGTGTAGGTCACGCAGCTCGCCGGCGGCGTCTTCGTCAGCTTCGTCTGCAACCACGCGATGGCTGATGGAACGACCGTCTTCTGGGATTCCTCAACACGCCGACCGAGATCACGCATGCCAGCCTGGCGCCTCCGGAAGCTCCAGCGTCGCACCAAAGGGTTGTTCCAGCGCTGGTCGCCCGACGGCGGCATGGCGCCGGCGCCGATCATGCTGCCATGCGCGGACCTATCGAAGCTCATCCAAAGGCCGGCGCGGACGCCGCTGCACGGTCACGTGCTGCACTTCTCGGCGGAGTCACTAGCGGCACTCAAGGAACAGGCCAGGCAGGAGCTCCTGGCGGCCGGGACCGCGGCGGGCGCGGCAGCCTGAGCTCGCTGATGTGGTGTGGCGCACATGGACGCGGCCTTCCAGGAACACGTCGCGGCAGGGACGGCGAGCCCGCCAGGGAACAACGCTTATGTGTCGCCGAATCACCGTGAGAGAGAAAGAAATTGAATTGAGCTGGCACAGGGAGTCGCCCGTGGAGCTCGGTATTAGCCACTCCGCCAGATTGAACTACATCCAGCTCCGCTCCACTCTGTCTACTCCGAGAAGCGGTAGCGTTCGGCGCCACTCCGCCTGCTCCAGGAGCGGAGTTGCGGAGTGGAGTGCATCCGATCAGGCTCTAAAAAACGCATCTCTCGAACTCTCATGTATCCTTTGTTCTGGCTCTTTCTCACGTTTTGTTTCTGAAATCCGCCGCACCTGTGCTTCACACTTTCTCCACAACATCCTTCCTGCTTTGAGTTAGACACTTTTTTAACACAGTACAGACGCAAAGTGCTCATATACACACGCGCATACTCACCCCTATGAACGCATACACGCACACCCTACCCCTATGAGCACCTCCGAAAGACTGAGTCGGCATATCATCTTGAAATTTACGAAATAACCGTAGGCACCTCGTCGTCGACAGGAACGTCTTCTCCCATTGAATATGAGTCACCGGAAATCCTGAAATAAATCCAGGAATAAGTACGAGCACCGGGACTTGAACTCTGATGGGCTAGGGATACCACAGTCCCTCTAACCATCCAATTACAAGTTGGTTCGCTGGGTTAGACACTTTGGTAGGTGGAAGATGTGTGCACAGGGTGAAGAGACTGCAAAGAGGAATACATCTTGGGCAACAGACACCACAAAATTGATGGAACCCGAGGTAGTGTGGTAAAGCAGATGTGCCATGATGGCTCATTTGTTCAGATGAGGGTAGCACATGCAGGGCTAAGAGTGACAACAATGAGATGGGGAAGAAATGATTGTTGGCTAGTGACCTCCGGGAGGCGAGGTCGTGGAGCAGGAGGAGGGCGAGCACGATGGGAGAGCGAGACAGGTGCACCATTTTGACTGTTGGATGACAAAATCGACGGCTCACGTTGTAGGGATTTGCCACTTCCTGGCCATCGGATGTGCAGATCGAATGGTCTACATTTAAAGTTATTCCCACACTATATAATGGTATAGATAAGGAAAGTTGGGCGAGTGGGTGAGGGAGGAGGGCAAGACAGAGTAGTGGGCTGGTGTTCGCGACGGTGGACTTTTTCCCTAAACGACATTAAGAGCTGACGTGGCTATCTTTGATGCTCTAAGATTCGTGCAAAACATCCAATGGTCGTGGAGGCATTGGGACGAGACGTCAAAAATCTGGCACGTTCGACACTTATTGATTCCAAAAAAATGGGTGAAAAACTTGTACTCCATTCCTAGCTCGACTGCATTGGGAGGACCAGAGCTAATCTATCTCATGGTTCTACCATCAGATCTAGCAAAATTAGCTAAGTAATCGTTAACTTTATTCTAGGTACAACTAACATCAGTAATAAGGTTTCACAAAGAGACATAACATGTCGATTTTTCTTATCGAGGGACTAGTAGATCGATCTATCAACGTCTCAAGCCTGTCACCTTGACAGCAACAAGGGAATCCAGCTACACGATGATGGGGGCTTCACTTCTTTGAGTTGTCATAGGTAAACTCTCCATGCAAGCACACAAGTCCGCTCTAGCTCTTCACGGCATGAAAAATATGTCTCCATGTAGAGAAAATAACTCCCCTAAACATCCTGTAACACCATACCCGCACTAGGGCCATCAGATGCAAAAGATCCATCCGAGTTAATCTTCCTCTAGCCTTGTCCAAACTTCTTGCTGCCTTCTGAGAAGTGAATATGTTCTCTAATAAAAGAACGCCATCGATGGTCACGTGCTCGTCAAATGTGAGTCAAGGAAAAGAGATGCGCTTTGCGAAACTTTTGCCTCAAAAATCAAAAATTGAACTTTTTGTTTGCTAAAATAATTAGTATTTGTTAAAGAAAAATAGTGGCAAAATGATTCCTCTCCCTCTACCACTTCAACAGAGAGCAACTAGTGTGGTGCACGTGCACTGCAGTGGGGAATTTTGTAAATGTTGGAATGTCATAAATTTCATAAGAGTAAAATGACTTGCTACATTTCATAGGTATTGTAGCAATACCCCTGGCAAACAAATTGTCATGCCAATCACTATGGGGAAAATGTTGTATTTGAAATACATGTATTTTTTTGGATTTTCAAGACCAATCCTTATTTATGGCCCTTGATTATTTCCTATACTCAATATACACCATTACATGTCCATGTAAAATTTTGGCACCTTTCGGGTCTTTTTGCTATATTCAAGCTATTAACTGCATTTCCAGGAATTATGTTAATATAATAAATTTTTAAACTACAAATGCATGAATTTTAAAAAATGTGTTGAAAAATCACATGTGTGTTCTTCAGACCATGTTTAGGCCTTATCCAAGAAGAAGAAACGAATTTAAAATATGATGGCCTGCTTAAAACCAGTCCATCTCCTAGGAAGAATAAGGGTTTCGAGAGGGAGCGAGTCAGGTCTGAAAGCAATGCTACTGTTGCTTCATGTGTTGGCCTTGAAAATTTTCATACACTCAAGATACAATAGTATTTGTTGTCAAATTTTTGGCATATTTCAAGGTATGTTTGCTATATTTAATCCATTAAATGTTTTTCTAGGCATTTAGTGAATATAATATTAAATTGAACAATAAGTGCATAAAATAGTTGAAAATATTGTGTTCAAAAATCATATTTGTGTGCTTAAGTCCATGTTTAGGCCTTATCAAAGAATAAAAGAGGAGTTCCAAAAATTAGAATGCTAGGACTCTGACCGAACATGGAGTTTATGGTTTTTTATTTAGAAAATGCAAAGAAAGTCTGGAAAACATGAAACCTGGCATGCTATCATTATATGATCCCTCGAGTTTGTGATAAAAAATAGAGAAGTTTTAACAACAAAAATTGACGTGCAATGCTTAGAAACCGGACCATCTTTGAGAGGGAGTGAATCAGGTTTGAAGACGATGCGACAGCTGCTTCATCCGTTGGCCTTGAAATTGGTTTTACACTCAATATACACCATTACATGGTCCATGTCCAAATTTAGCATATTTCGGGATTTGTTTGCTATATTTAAGTCATTAGAGGCATTTTTCTAGGCATTTACTGAATATAATAAATTTTTGAACTAGAAGTGCATGGCATAATGATACGTCTCCAACGTATCAATAATTTATAAAGTATTCATGTTGTTATACTATCATTCTTGAATATTTTACAATCATTTTAAAGTAACTTTATATCATTTTTTGGGACTAACCTATTGACATAGTGTCCAGTGCCAGTTGTTGTTTTTTTTCTTGTTTTTTACATCGTAGAAAATCAATACCAAACGGAGTCCAAACGCAACGAAACTTTTTGGAGAATTTTTATGGGCCAGAAGACACAACTTGGGCCAAAGAAGTACTAGATGGGTGCCCCGAGGGGGGCACAACCCACCTGGGCGCGCCTGGGGGCGCAGGCATGCCCTGGTGGGTTGTGCCCACCTTGGTGGCCTCCCGCACCGCCTCTTCACCCTATAAATTCCAAATATTCCAAAAACCCTAGGGGAGTCGATAGATCAGAAGTTTCGCCGCAGCAAGCCTCTGTAGCCATGAAAAACCAATCTAGACCCCGTTCCGGCACGCCCTCACCCCACAAGGGGGAAATCATCACCGGAGGCCATCTTCATCATCCCTATGGCCACCATGATGAGGAGGGAGTTGTCCACCCTCGGGGCTGAGGGTTTGTACCAGTAGCTATTTGTTTCTCTCTCTCTCTCTCTCTCTCTCTCTCTCTCGTGTTCTTGAGATGTCACGATCTTGATGTATCGCGGGCTTTGTTAATATAGTTGGATCATATGGTGTTTTTCCCTCTCTATCTTGTTGTGAATTGAGTTTCCCCTTTGAGATTTTGTTTTACCGGATTGAATACTTTTATGGATTTGAGAGCACTTGATGTATGTCTTGCTATGAATACCCCTGGTGACAATGGGGTACCATATTGATTCACTTGATATGTGTTTTGACACTCAACTCTTGGATTCCCGAGGTGACATTGGGGTAATCTATGCATAGGGGTTGATGCACGTTCTTGTATTTGTTTCTCCGGTAGAAATCTTGGGGCACTCTTTGAGGTTCTTTGTGTTGGATTGATTATTATGAATCTGAAATTGTTTAATGCATATCGTATAATCAACTCACGGATACTCACAGTGACATTGGAGTATCTAGGTGACATTAGAGTTGGTTGATGTGTATCATATGGTGTTATTTTAGTATGAACTCTTGGATAGATCGAACGGAAAGAATAACTTTGTGTTATTTTAGTATGAACTCTTGAATAGATCGAACGGAAAGAATAACTTTAAGGTGGTTTCGTACCCTACAAACAATTCTTCTTATATTTTCCGCTAGATAAGAACTTTGGAGTGATTCTTCATCACACATTGAGGGATGGTTATATGATCCAATTATATTAGCATTGTTGAGAAATTGCACTAGCGAAAATACGGACCCCAGACCTTATTTTCAAGCATTGCAAGACCGTTTGTGCTCACTTTTGTTACTTGCTACCTTACTGTTTTTTATTGTTCCTACTACAAAAATCGTATCTACTATCATTACTACACTTGTATCACCATTTCTTCACTGAACTAGTGCACCTATATAATTTACCATTGTATTTGGTGTGTTGGGGATACAAGAGGCTATTTGTTATTTGGTTTCGGGGTTGTTTGAGAGAGAGCATCTTTGCTACCTCTTGAGCATTGCGTTTGTTTTCCTTTGAAGAGGAAAGGGTGATGCATCAAAGTAGCGTAAGTATTTCCTTCAGTTTTTGAGAACCAATGTATCAATCTAGTAGGAGACTACACGCAAGTCCCTTGTACCTACGCAAACAAATAAGAACCTCACAACCAACGCAATAAAGGGGTTGGCAATCCCTTCACGGTCACTTATGAGAGTGAGATCTGATAGAGATAATAATAATACGATAAATATTTTTGGTATTTTTATGATATAGATTGAAAGTAAAGATTGCCAAATAAAATAGATGGGAAACTGTAACATCCCAAAATTCTAAATTTTGGAATGTTATAATAAATAGATAGATTGATTGTTTGTTTGATTGTTGTGTGATTGATTGAGTGAAATTCAAAACTTTTAGAAAGTTAAATGAGAGTGAATAAAAGGACTTTCCCAAACTTTCACCTTTTTGCATTTTGATCTCCGTGAATTCAAATTCTTTTCAAATACAAAACCCTCGAGAGAAGATGATATGACTTCTTCCATTTAATTAAATGAAAAGGTTTTTTTGAAAAGATTTGAATTTTATTTGGAAATTATTTCAAAATTCAGAAACTTTAAACAACTCAATGATTTTCATGAGAGAAGATAAAATGAATTCTTCAAAATATATGAAATACGAGTTGGAAATTTAAAAGATCAAATTTAAAGAACGTTTGAAATTATTTTCAATTTGGGGTTATTTGGATTTTATTCAAATTATTGTTCTCCAAAAATAAAATAAATTGAAAATAGGGTAAAATGATTCCCTACATCAGAAAATTGGAGCGAAATAATTTTGAAATCATTTTGGTATTTCTACTTGATGAAACATAAGTCTGAAACATTTGAAAAGTTCAAAGAATTTCAGAGTGAAGTGGAGAATCATCGTAACAAGAAAATAAGGCTTCTACGATCTGATCGCGGAGACAAATATTTGAGTTACGAGTTTGGTCTTCAATTAAAACAATGTGGAATAGTTTCACAAATTCGTGTCACCCGGAACACCACAGCATAATGGTGTGTCCGAACGTCATAGCCGTACTTTATTAGATATAGTGCAAATCTATGATGTTTCTTACCGATTTACCACTATCGTTTTTGAGGTTATGCATTAAAGACAGCTGCATTCACATTAAAAAGAGGGCACCATCTAAGTCTGTTGAGATGACACAATCTAAACTGTGGTTTAGCAAGAAACCAAAGTTATCGTTTCTTAAAGTTTGGGGCTGCGATGCTTATGTGAAAAAACTTCAACCTGATAAGCTCGAACCCAAATCGGAGAAATGTGTCTTCATAGGATACCCAAAGGAGACTGTTGGGTACACCTTCTATCACAGATCCGAAGGCAAGACATTCGTTGCTAAGAATGGATCCTTTCTAGAGAAGAAGTTTCTCTCGAAAGAAGTGAGTGGGAGGAAAGTAGAACTTGACGAGGTAACTGTACCTACTCCCTTGTTGGAAAGTAGTACATCACAGAAAACTGTTTCTGCGACACCTACACCAATAAGTGAGGAAGTTAATGATAATGATCATGAAACTTCAGAACAAGATACTACTGAACCTCGTAGATCAACCAGAGTAAGATCCGCGCCAGAGTGGTACGGTAATCCAGTTCTGGAAGTCATGCTACTAGATCATGATGAACCTACGAACTATGAAGAAGCGATGGTGAGCCCAGATTCCGCAAAATGGCTTGAAGCCATGAAATCTGAGATGGGATCCATGTATGAGAACAAAGTATGGACTTTGGTTGACTTGCCCGATGATCGGCAAGCAATAGAAAATAAATGGATCTTCAAGAGGAAGACGGACGTTGATAGTAGTGTTACTATCTACAAAGCTAGAATTGTCGCAAAAGGTTTTCGACAAGTTCAAAGTGTTGACTACGATGGGAGTTTCTCACTCGTATCTATGCTTAAGTCTGTCCGAATCATGTTAGCAATTGCCACATTTTATGAAATCTGGCAAATGGATAAACAAAACTACATTCCTTAATGGATTTCTTAAAGAAGAATTGTATATGATCCAACCAGTAGGTTTTGTCAATCCTAAAGGTGCTAACAAAATATGCAAGCTCCAGCAATTCATCTATGGACTGGTGCAAGCATCTCAGAGTTGGAATACACGCTTTGATAAGTTGATCAAAGCATATAGTTTTATACAGACTTGCGGTGAAGCCTGTATTTACAAGAAAGTGAGTGGGAGCACTACATCATTTCTGGTAAGTATATGTGTATGACATATTGTTGATCGGAAATAATGTAGAATTATTCTGCAAAGCATAAAGGAGTGTTTGAAAGGATTTTTCAAAGAAAACTTCGGTGAAGCTGCTTACATATTGAGTATCAAGATCTATAGAGATAGATCAAGACGCTTGATAAGTTTTTTCAATGAGTACATACCTTGACAAGAATTTGAAGTAGTTCAAAATAGAGCAGTCAAAGAAAGAGTTCTTGCCTGTGTTACAAGGTGTGAAGTTGAGTAAGACTCAAAGCCCGACCACGGCAGAAGATAGAAAGAGAATGAAAGTCATTCCCTATGCCTCAGTCATAGGTTCTATAAAGTATGCCATGCTGTGTACCAGATCTATTGTATACCATACACTGTGTTAAGAGAGGGAATACAATAGTGATCTAGGAGTAGATCAATGGACAACGGTCAAAATTATCCTTACTGGAATAAGGATATGTTTCTCGATTACGGAGGTGAGAAAAGGTTCGTCGTAAAGGGTTACGTTGATGCAAGTTTTGACACTAATCTAGATGAATCTAAGTCTCAATCTAGATACATATTGAAAGTGGGAGCAATTAGCTAGAGTAGCTCCGTGCAGAGCATTGTTGACATAAATATTTGCAAAATACTTACGGATTTGAATATAACAGACCCGGTGACTAAAATAATCTCACAAGCAAAACATGATCACACCTTAGTACTCTTTGGGTGTTAATCACATAGCGATGTGAACTAGATTACTGACTCTAGTAAACCCTTTGGGTGTTGGTCACATATTGATGTGGACTATGGGTGTTAATCACAAGGTGATGTGAACTATTGCTGTTAAATCACATGGCGATGTGAACTAGATTATTGACTCTAGTGCAAGTGGGAGACTGAAGGAAATATGCCCTAGAGGCAATAATAAAGTTATTATTTATTTCCTTATTTCATGGTAAATGTTTATTATTCATGCTAGAATTTTATTAACCGGAAACATAATACATGTGTGAATACATAGACAAACAGAGTGTCACTAGTATGCCTCTACTTGACTAGCTCGTTAATTGAAGATGGTTATGTTTCCTAGCCATAGACATGAGTTGTCATTTGATTAACGGGATCACATCATTAGGAGAATGATGTGATTGACATGACCCATTTCGTTAGCTTAGCACTTGATCGTTTAGTATGTTGCTATTGCTTTCTTCATGACTTATACATGTTCCTATGACTATGAGATTATGCAACTCCCGTTTACCGGAGGAACACTTTGTGTGCTACCAAACGTCACAACGTAACTGGGTGATTATAAAGGAGCTCTACAGGTGTCTTCAAAGGTACATGTTGGGTTGGTGTATTTCGAGATTAGGATTTGTCACTCCGATTGTCGGAGAGGTATCTCTGGGCCCACTCGGTAATGCACATCACTATAAGCCTTGCAAGCATTGCAACTAATGAGTTAGTTGCGGGATGATGTATTATGGAACGAGTAAAGAGACTTGCCGGTAACGAGATTGAACTAGGTATTGAGATACCGACGATCGAATCTCGGGCAAGTAACATACCAATGACAAAGGGAACAACGTATGTTGTTATGCGGTCTGACCGATAAAGATCTTCGTAGAATATGTAGGAGCCAATATGGGCATCCAGGTCCCACTATTGGTTATTGACAAGAGAGGTGTCTCGGTCATGTCTACATAGTTCTCGAACCCGTAGGGTCCGCACGCTTAACGTTCGTTGACGATATAGTACTATGAGTTATGTATGTTGGTGACCGAATGTTGTTCGGAGTCCCGGATGAGATCACGGACATGACGAGGAGCTCCGGAATGGTCCGGAGGTAAAGATTCATATATTGGATGATATGGTTAGGCCAAGGGGTCAAGCCCACAGGGCTATAAGTCGGTGCAAAAGGAGTTTTGCGGAGGCCAGGGGGCCAAACGCCGGAGACCCTGGCGTCTGGCCCTGGGCCAGACGCCGAGGCCCATGGCGTCTGGGCCAGGCACCAAGGTTTGTGGCGTTTGGTCCTGGAGTCCGAGTGGGACTCTTGCCTTTCGGGCAAAACCGACTTTGAGGAGGCTTTTGCTCCAAGTTTCGACCCCAGGGCTCAACATATAAATAGAGGGGCAGGGCTTGCACCAAAGACACATCAAGAAACACCAAGCCGTGTGCCGGCAACCCTGTCTCCTCTAGTTTATCCTCCATCATAGTTTTCGTAGTGCTTAGGCGAAGCCCTGCAAAGATTGTTCTTCACCAACTCCGTCACCACGCCGTCGTGCTGCC
Organism: Triticum monococcum; assembly: GCA_034509565.1. Taxonomy (NCBI): domain Eukaryota; kingdom Viridiplantae; phylum Streptophyta; class Magnoliopsida; order Poales; family Poaceae; genus Triticum; species Triticum monococcum. The sequence continues at coordinate 581,954,833 of CM067847.1, forward strand.
AGAACTCATCTACTACTTCGCCCCTCTTGCTGGATCGAGAAGGCGAGGACGTCACCGAGCCGTACGTGTGCAGAACTCGGAGGTGCCGTGCTTTCGGTGCTTGGATCGGTCGGATCGTGAAGACGTACGACTACATCAACCGCGTTGATATAACGCTTCCGCTTTCGGTCTACGAGGGTACGTAGACAATACTCTCCCCTCTCATTGCTATGCATCACCATGATCTTGCGTGTGCGTAGGAAAATTTTGAAATTACTACGTTCCCCAACACTGGTATCAGAGCCAGGTTTTATGGTTTGATGTTATATGCACGAGTAGAACACAAGTGAGTTGTGGGCGATATAAGTCATACTGCCTACCAGCATGTCATACTTTGGTTCGGCGGTATTGTTGGATGAAGCGGCCCGGACCGACATTACGCGTACGCTTACGCGAGACCGGTTCTCCCGACGTGCTTTGCACATAGGTGGCTTGCGGGTGACTATTTCTCCAACTTTAGTTGAACCGAGTGTGGCTACGCCCGGTCCTTGCGAAGGTTAAAACGGCATCAACTTGACAAACTATCGTTGTGGTTTTGATGCGTAGGTAAGATTGGTTCTTGCTTAAGCCCGTAGCAGCCACGTAAAACTTGCAACAAACAAAGTAGAGGACGTCTAACTTGTTTTTGCAGGGCATGTTGTGATGTGATATGGTCAAGACATGATGCTAAATTTTATTGTATGAGATGATCATGTTTTGTAACCAAGTTATCGGCAACTGGCAGGAGCCATATGGTTGTCGCTTTATTGTATGCAATGCAATCGTGCTGCAATGCTTTACTTTATCACTAAGCGGTAGCGATAGTCGTGGAAGCATAATATTGGCGAGACGACAACGATGCTACGATGGAGATCAAGGTGTCGCGCCGGTGACGATGGTGATCATGACGGTGCTTCGGAGATGGAGATCACAAGCACAAGATGATGATGGCCATATCATATCACTTATATTGATTGCATGTGATGTTTATCTTTTATGCATCTTATCTTGCTTTGATTTACGGTAGCATTATAAGATGATCTCTCACTAAATTATCAAGAAGTGTTCTCCCTGAGTATGCACCGTTGCCCAAGTTCGTCGTGCCCAGACACCACATGATGATCGGGTGTGATAAGCTCTACGTCCATCTACAACGGGTGCAAGCCAGTTTTGCACATGCAGAATACTCAGGTTAAACTTGACGAGCCTAGCATATGCAGATATGGCCTCGGAACACGGAGACCGAAAGGTCGAGCGTGAATCATATAGTAGATATGATCAACATAGTGATGTTCACCAATGAAACTACTCCATCTCACTTGATGATCGGACATGGTTTAGTTGATTTGGATCATGTGATCACTTAGAGGATTAGAGGGATGTCTATCTAAGTGGGAGTTCTTAAGTAAATATGATTAATTGAACTTAAAATTATGATGAACTTAGTCCTGGTAGTATTTTGTAAATCATGTTGTAGATCAATAGCTCGCATTGTTGCTTCCCTGTGTTTATTTTGATATGTTCCTAGACAAAATTGTATTGAAAAATGTTAGTAGCAATGATGCGGATTGGATCCGTGATCTGAGGTTTATCCTCATTGCTGCACAAAAGAATTATGTCCTTGATGCACCGCTAGGTAACAGACCTATTGCAGGAGCAGATGCAGACGTTATGAACGTTTGGCTAGCTCAATATGATGACTACTTGATAGTTTAGTGCACCATCCTTAATGGCTTAGAATCGGGACTTCAAAGACATTTTGAACGTCATGGACCATATGAGATGTTCCAGTAGTTGAAGATAATATTTCAAGCAAATACCCGAGTTGAGAGATATGAAGTCTCCAACAAGTTCTATAGCTAAAAGATGGAGGAGAATCGCTCAACTAGTGAGCATGTGCTCAGATTGTCTGGGTACTACAATCGCTTGAATCAAGTGGGAGTTAATCTTCTAGATAAAATAGTGATTGACAGAATTCTCTAGTCACCATCACCAAGTTAGTAGAACTTCGTGATGAACTATAATATGCAAGGGATAACAGAAACGATTCCCAAGCTTTTCATGATGATGAAATCGATGAAGATAGAAATCAAGAAAGAGCATCAAGTGTTGATGGTTGACAAGATCACTAGTTTCAAGAAAAGGGCAAAGGAAAAAAAGGGGAACTTCAAGAAAAACAGCACACAAGTTGCTGCTCATGTGAAGAAGCCCAAGTCTGGTCCTAAGCCTGAGACTAAGTGCTTCTACTGCAAAGGGACTGGTCACTGGAAGCGGAACTACCCCAAGTGATTGGCGGATAATAAGGATGGCAAAGTGAACATAAGTGTATTTGATATACATGTTATTGATGTGTACTTTACTAGTGTTTATAGCAACCCCTTTGATACTAGTTCAGTTGCTAGGATTAGTAACTCGAAATAGGAGTTGCAGAATAAACAGAGACTAGTTAAGGGTGAAGTGACGATGTGTGTTGGAAATAGTTCCAAGATTGATATGATCATCATCGCACACTCCCTATACTTTCAGGATTAGTGTTGAACCTAAATAAATGTTATTTGGTGTTTGCGTTGAGCATGAATATGATTTGATCATGTTTATTGCAATACGGTTATTCATTTAAGTTAGAGAACAATTGTTGTTCTGTTTACATGAATAAAACCTTCTATGGTTATACACACCAACGAAATGGTTTGTTGGATCTCGATCGTAGTAATACACATATTCATAATATTGAAGCCAAAAGATGCAAAGTTAATAATGATAGTGCAACTTATTTGTGGCACTGCCGTTTAAGTCATATTAGTGTAAAGCGCATGAAGAAACTCCATGCTGATGGGCTTTTGGAATCACTTGATTATGAATCACTTGATGCTTGCGAACCATGCCTTATGGGCAAGATGACTAAAGACTCTGTTCTCCGGAACAACGGAGCGAGCAACTGACTTATTGGAAATAATACATACTGATGTATGCGATCCGATGAGTGTTGAAGCTCGCGGCAAGTATCATTATTTTCTGACCTTCACAGATGATTTGAGCAGATATGGGTATATCTACTTGATGAAACATAAGTCTGAAACATTTGAAAAGTTCAAAGAATTTCAGAGTGAAGTGGAGAATCATCGTAACAAGAAAATAAGGCTTCTACAATCTGATCGCGGAGACAAATATTTGAGTTACGAGTTTGGTCTTCAATTAAAACAACGTGGAATAGTTTCACAAATTCGTGTCACCCGGAACACCACAGCATAATGGTGTGTCCGAACGTCATAGCCGTACTTTATTAGATATAGTGCAAATCTATGATGTTTCTTACCGATTTACCACTATCGTTTTTGAGGTTATGCATTAAAGACAGCTGCATTCACGTTAAAAAGAGGGCACCATCTAAGTCCGTTGAGACGACACAATCTGAACTGTGGTTTAGCAAGAAACCAAAGTTGTCGTTTCTTAAAGTTTGGGGCTGCGATGCTTATGTGAAAAAACTTCAACCTGATAAGCTCGAACCCAAATCGGAGAAATGTGTCTTCATAGGATACCCAAAGGAGACTGTTGGGTACACCTTCTATCACAGATCCGAAGGCAAGACATTCGTTGCTAAGAATGGATCCTTTCTAGAGAAGAAGTTTCTCTCGAAAGAAGTGAGTGGGAGGAAAGTAGAACTTGACGAGGTAACTGTACCTGCTCCCTTGTTGGAAAGTAGTACATCACAGAAAACTGTTTCTGCGACACCTACACCAATAAGTGAGGAAGTTAATGATAATGATCATGAAACTTCAGAACAAGATACTACCGAACCTTGTAGATCAACCAGAGTAAGATCCGCGCCAGAGTGGTACGGTAATCCAGTTCTGGAAGTCATGCTACTAGATCATGATGAACCTACGAACTATGAAGAAGCGATGGTGAGCCCAGATTCCGCAAAGTGGCTTGAAGCCATGAAATCTGAGATGGGATCCATGTATGAGAACAAAGTATGGACTTTGGTTGACTTGCCCGATGATCGGCAAGCAATAGAAAATAAATGGATCTTCAAGAGGAAGACGGACATTGATAGTAGTGTTACTATCTACAAAGCTAGAATTGTCGCAAAAGGTTTTTGACAAGTTCAAAGTGTTGACTACGATGGGAGTTTCTCACTCGTATCTATGCTTAAGTCTGTCCGAATCATGTTAGCAATTGCCGCATTTTATGAAATCTGGCAAATGGATAAACAAAACTGCATTCCTTAATGGATTTCTTAAAGAAGAATTGTATATGATCCAACCAGTAGGTTTTGTCAATCCTAAAGGTGCTAACAAAATATGCAAGCTCCAGCGATTCATCTATGGACTGGTGCAAGCATCTCAGAGTTGGAATACACGCTTTGATAAGTTGATCAAAGCATATAGTTTTATACAGACTTGCGGTGAAGCCTGTATTTACAAGAAAGTGAGTGGGAGCACTACATCATTTCTGATAAGTATATGTGTATGACATATTGTTGATCGGAAATAATGTAGAATTATTCTGCAAAGCATAAAGGAGTGTTTGAAAGGATTTTTTCAAAGAAAACTTCGGTGAAGCTGCTTACATATTGAGTATCAAGATCTATAGAGATAGATCAAGACGCTTGATAAGTTTTTTCAATGAGTACATACCTTGACAAGAATTTGAAGTAGTTCAAAATAGAGCAGTCAAAGAAAGAGTTCTTGCCTGTGTTACAAGGTGTGAAGTTGAGTAAGACTCAAAGCCCGACCACGGCAGAAGATAGAAAGAGAATGAAAGTCATTCCCTATGCCTCAGTCATAGGTTCTATAAAGTATGCCATGCTGTGTACCAGATCTATTGTATACCATACACTGTGTTAAGAGAGGGAATACAATAGTGATCTAGGAGTAGATCAATGGACAACGGTCAAAATTATCCTTACTGGAATAAGGATATGTTTCTCAATTACGGAGGTGAGAAAAGGTTCGTCGTAAAGGGTTACGTCGATGCAAGTTTTGACACTAATCTAGATGAATCTAAGTCTCAATCTAGATACATATTGAAAGTGGGAGCAATTAGCTAGAGTAGCTCCGTGCAGAGCATTGTTGACATAAATATTTGCAAAATACTTACGGATTTGAATATAACAGACCCGGTGACTAAAATAATCTCACAAGCAAAACATGATCACACCTTAGTACTCTTTGGGTGTTAATCACATAGCGATGTGAACTAGATTACTGACTCTAGTAAACCCTTTGGGTGTTGGTCACATATCGATGTGGACTATGGGTGTTAATCACAAGGTGATGTGAACTATTGCTGTTAAATCACATGGCGATGTGAACTAGATTATTGACTCTAGTGCAAGTGGGAGACTGAAGGAAATATGCCCTAGAGGCAATAATAAAGTTATTATTTATTTCCTTATTTCATGGTAAATGTTTATTATTCATGCTAGAATTTTATTAACCGGAAACATAATACATGTGTGAATACATAGACAAACAGAGTGTCACTAGTATGCCTCTACTTGACTAGCTTGTTAATCGAAGATGGTTATGTTTCCTAGCCATAGACATGAGTTGTCATTTGATTAACGGGATCACATCATTAGGAGAATGATGTGATTGACATGACCCATTCCGTTAGCTTAGCACTTGATCGTTTAGTATGTTGCTATTGCTTTCTTCATGACTTATACATGTTCCTATGACTATGAGATTATGCAACTCCCGTTTACCGGAGGAACACTTTGTGTGCTACCAAACGTCACAACGTAACTAGGTGATTATAAAGGAGCTCTACAGGTGTATCCGAAGGTACATGTTGGGTTGGCGTATTTCGAGATTAGGATTTGTCACTCCGATTGTCGGAGAGGTATCTCTGGGCCCACTCGGTAATGCACATCACTATAAGCCTTGCAAGCATTGCAACTAATGAGTTAGTTGCGGGATGATGTATTACGGAACGAGTAAAGAGACTTGCCGGTAACGAGATTGAACTAGGTATTGAGATACTGACGATCGAATCTCGGGCAAGTAACATACCGATGACAAAGGGAACAACGTATGTTGTTATGCGGTCTGACCGATAAAGATCTTCGTAGAATATGTAGGAGCCAATATGGGCATCCAGGTCCCGCTATTGGTTATTGACAAGAGAGGTGTCTCGGTCATGTCTACATAGTTCTCGAACCCGTAGGGTCCGCACGCTTAATGTTCGTTGACGATATAGTACTATGAGTTATGTATGTTGCTGACCTAATGTTGTTCGGAGTCCCGGATGAGATCACGGACATGACACGGAGCTCCGAAATGGTCCGGAGGTAAAGATTTATATATTGGATGATATGGTTAGGCCAAGGGGTCAAGCCCACATGGCTATAAGTCGGCGCAAAAGGAGTTTTGCGGAGGCCAGGGGGCCAAACGCCGGAGACCCTGGCGTCTGGCCCTAGGCCAGACGCCGAGGCCCATGGCGTCTGGGCCAGACGCCAAGGTTTGTGGCGTTTGGTCCTGGAGTCCGAGTGGGACTCTTGCCTTTCGGGCAAAACCGACTTTGAGGAGGCTTTTGCTCCAAGTTTCGACCCCAGGGCTCAACATATAAATAGAGGGGCAGGGCTTGCACCAAAGACACATCAAGAAACACCAAGGCGTGTGCCGGCAACCCTGTCTCCTCTAGTTTATCCTCCGTCATAGTTTTCGTAGTGCTTAGGCGAATCCCTACGAAGATTGTTCTTCACCAACTCCGTCACCACGCCGTCGTGCTACCGGAACTCATCTACTACTTCGCCCCTCTTGCTGGATCGAGAAGGCGAGGACGTCACCGAGCCGTATGTGTGCAGAACTCGGAGGTGCCGTGCTTTCGGTGCTTGGATCGGTCGGATCGTGAAGACGTACGACTACATCAACTGCGTTGATATAACGCTTCCGCTTTCGGTCTACGAGGGTACGTAGACAATACTCTCCCCTCTCGTTGCTATGCATCACCATGATCTTGCGTGTGCGTAGGAAAATTTTGAAATTACTACGTTCCCCAACATTTTCCACCTATAAATATAGACCCATAGAGCCTCCAAAAATCATCCGATTCGGATTAAATCAATATTTTGGTTTGACTAGATTCATTTAAGAAAAATATATTTCTCCTCTTCGGTGTGATTTCTGGAAATTGTCTCTTCTCTTCAAAGTCGTCTTTTCTCTGCCTTATAAAGGTATCTTTATTTGTTTTTTTATACTTCCGTAGTTTATTATTTCTAGACTAATACAATAGAATAATTGGATTATCAATTAGTCTACATATTTATATATTAGACCTTAGCCGTGGTTATTTTTTTTCTGTAAAACAGCTTGGCCCTGATTTTTCAAATAGCCATAAATTTTCACTCGTTTATCCAAATTAGATGAAAACAACGCCTATAGCTTCGTCTTGTTTTTACCTATCCAGTGAACCTGTCACATCAACCTTTTGATATTTTCAAATTTCGAATTTTATTCAGATTCATATTCAAACTTCTTTTGAATATAACTGAAGTTTCGTAACTCCGATTTAGTTGATTCTTTTTGCAAATCGAAGCTCTTGACCTAAACTTTCTGATAAGGCCAAATTCACGTAATTTTGGTACTATTAGAAATTGTTTTATGTTGCAAGAGTTATTTGCTTGGTTTTGATATTTTCCTAACTATCTTCTTCGTTCTTCCCGATCTTTTCAGTGATTGTTTATGTGTGGTTACTATTGCTTGCTCACGATAGATTGAATGGAGTGTGACGAGTAGAACTATCAAGAGTTATGAGTGTGAATCATCTTCATCAACAGTACAAGGCAAGTTCACACTTTGATCATACTTTTCATTACCCAGTTTTTATGCATTAGTTTCACCCTCAAACATTGCATGGTTAGGCATTGATAACATGTGGGTATTGGAAAGTAGTTGATGAGGTAGGAACCTATTGTCCTGTATTCAAATCTTGGGAGTTACTTCTATGTTGCTTATATTGCTATGCTATGTGATACGTCTCCATCGTATCTACTTTTCCAAACACTTTTGCCCTTGTTTCGGACTCTAACTTGTATGATTTGAATGGAACTAACCCGGACTGACGCTGTTTTCAGCAGAATTGCCACGGTGTTGTTTTATGTGCAGAAAACAAATATTATTGGAATGACCTGAAACTCCATGGAACATCTTAGCAAAAACAATAAAAAATCCTCGCCAAAGATGAAGACCAGGGGGCCCACACCTTTCTCACGAGGGTGGGGGGCGCGCCCCCCTACCTCGTGGGCCCCCTGTTGCGTCTCCGACTCCAACTCCACCTCCATATATTGAGTTTCGATGAGAAAAAAATTAGATAGAAGAAATCATCGCGTTTTACGATAAGGAGCTGCCGCCAAGCCCTAAAACCTCTCGGGAGGGCTGATCTGGAGTCCGTTCGGGGCTCCGGAGAGGGAGATTCGTCGCCGTCGTCATCATCAACCATCCTCCATCACCAATTTCATGATGCTCACCGCCGTGCGTGAGTAATTCCATCGTAGGCTTGCTGGACGGTGATGGGTTGGATGAGATTTATCATGTAATCGAGTTAGTTTTGTTAGGGTTTGATCCCTAGTATCCATTATGTTCTGAGATTGATGTTGCTATGACTTTGCTATGCTTAATGCTTGTCACTAGGGCCCGAGTGCCATGATTTCAGATCTGAACCTATTATGTTTTCATGAATATATGTGAGTTCTTGATCCTATCTTGCAAGTCTATAGTCACCTACTATGTGTTATGATCCGGCAACCCCGAAGTGACAATAATCGGGACCACTCCCGGTGATGACCATAGTTTGAGGAGTTCATGTATTCACTATGTGCTAATTCTTTGTTCTCGTTCTCTATTAAAAGGAGGCCTTAATATCCCTAAGTTTCCAATAGGACCCCGCTGCCACGGGGGGGTAGGACAAAAGATGTCATGCAAGTTCTTTTCCATAAGCACGTATGACTATATACGGAATACATGCCTACATTACATTGACGAATTGGAGCTAGTTCTGTGTCACCCTATGTTATGACTGTTACATGATGAACCGCATCCGGCATAATTATCCATCTTTGGTCCGGTGCCTACGAGTTTTCCATATACTGATTTACGCTTATTTACTTTCCCGCTGCTACTGTTACAATCACTAAAATACCAAAAACATTACTTTTGATGTCTTTACTTTTGTTGCCGCTACCACCACTATCATATTACTTTGCTACTAAACACTTTGCTGCAGATACTAAGTTTCCAGGTGTGGTTGAATTGACAACTCAGCTGCTAATACTTGAGAATATTCTTTGGCTCCCCTTGTGTCAAATCAATAAATTTGGGTTGAATACTCTGTTGGAAATATGCCCTAGAGGCAATAATAAATTGATTATTATTATATTTCCTTGTTCATTATAATCGTTTATTATCCATGCTAGAATTGTATTGATAGGAAACTCAGATACATGTGTGGATACATAGACAACACCATGTCCCTAGTAAGCCTCTAGTTGACTAGCTCGTTGATCAATAGATGGTTACGGTTTCCTGACCATGGACATTGGATGTCGTTGATAACGGGATCACATCATTAGGAGAATGATGTGATGGACAAGACCCAATCCTAAGCCTAGCACAAAGATCGTGTAGTTCGTTCACTAAAGTTTTTCTAATGTCAAGTATCATTTCCTTAGACCATGAGATTGTGCAACTCCCGGATACCGTAGGAGTTCTTTGGGTGTGCCAAACGTCATAACATAACTAGGTGACTATAAAGGTGCACTACGGGTATCTCCGAAAGTGTCTGTTGGGTTGGCACGAATCGAGACTGGGATTTGTCACTCCGTGTGACGGAGAGGTATCTCTGGGCCCACTCGGTAGGACATCATCATGATGTGCACAATGTGATCAAGGAGTTGATCACGGGATGATGTGTTACAGAACGAGTAAAGAGACTTGTCGGTAACGAGATTGAACAAGGTATCGGGATATCGACGATCGAATCTCGGGCAAGTATCGTACCGCTAGACAAAGGGAATTGCATACGGGATTGATTGAATCCTCGACATCGTGGTTCATCCGATGAGATCATCGTGGAACATGTGGGAGCCAACATGGGTATCCAGATCCCGCTGTTGGTTATTGACCGGAGAGTCATCTCGGTCATGTCTGCATGTCTCCCGAACCCGTAGGGTCTACACACTTAAGGTTCGGTGACGCTAGGGTTACAGAGATATTAGTATGCGGTAACCCAAATGTTGTTTGGAGTCCCGGATGAGATCCCGGACGTCACGAGGAGTTCTGGAATGGTCCGGAGGTAAAGAATTATATATAGGAAGTGCTATTTCGGCCATCGGGACAAGTTTCGGGGTCATCGGTATTGTACCGGGACCACCGGAAGGGTCCCGGGGGTCCACCGAGTGGGGCCACCTGCCCCGGGGGGGCACATGGCCTATATGGGCCAAGGGCACCAGCCCCAAGAAGCCCATGCGCCAAGAGATAAGGAAAGGAAGATTCCTAAGGGGGGAAGGCACCTCCTAGGTGCCTTGGGGAGGAGGGATCCTCCCTAGCCGCACCCTTCCTTGGAGGAAGGGCCAAGGCTGCGCCCCCCTCTCCCTTGGCCCTATATATAGTGGGGGGAAGGGAGGGCAGCCGCACCTGAGCCCTGGCGCCTCCCTCTCCCTCCCGTGACACATCTCCCTCCTCCCGTAGTGCTTGGCGAAGCCCTGATGGAATCCCGCTACTTCCACCACCACGCCGTCGTGCTGCTGGATCTCCATCAACCTCTCCTTCCCCCTTGCTGGATCAAGAAGGAGGAGACGTCGCTACTCCGTACGTGTGTTGAACACGAAGGTGCCGTCCGTTCGGCACTAGGATCGTCGGTGATTTGAATCACGACGAGTACGACTCCATCAACTCCGTTCTCTTGAACGCTTCCGCTTAGCGATCTACAAGGGTATGTAGATGCACTCTTCTTCCCCTTGTTGCTGGTCTCTCCATAGATAGATCTTGGTGACACGTAGGAATTTTTTTGAATTTCTGCTACGTTCCCCAACAGTGGCATCATGAGCTAGGTCAATGCGTAGTTACTATGCACGAGTAGAACACAAAGTAGTTGTGGGCGTTGATTTTGTTCAATATGCTTACTGTTACTAGTCCAATCTTGATTCGGCGACATCGTGGGATGAAGCGGCCCGGACCGACCTTACACGTACTCTTACGTGAGACTGGTTTCACCGACTGGCATGCACTAGTTGCATAAGGTGGCTAGCGGGTGCCTGTCTCTCCCACTTTAGTCGGATCGGATTCGATGAACAGGGTCCTTATGAAGGGTAAATAGCAATTGGCATATCACGTTGTGGTCTTTGCGTAGGTAAGAAACGTTCTTGCTAGAAACCCATAGCAGCCACGTAAAACATGCAAACAACAATTAGAGGACGTCTAACTTGTTTTTGCAGGGTATGCTATGTGATGTGATATGGCCAAGAAGAATGTGATGCATGATATGTGATGTATGAGATTGATCATGTTCTTGTAATAGGAATCACGACTTGCATGTCGATGAGTATGACAACCGGCAGGAGCCATAGGAGTTGTCTTTATTTATTATATGACCTGTGTGTCATTAAACAACGCCATGTAATTACTTTACTTTATTGCTAACCGGTAGCCATAGTAGTAGAAGTAATAGTTGGCGAGCAACTTCATGGAGACACGATGATGGAGATCATGATGATGGAGATCATGGTGTCATGCCGGTGACAAGATGATCATGGAGCCCCAAGATGGAGATCAAAGGAGCTATATGATATTGGCCATATCATGTCCCCATTATTTGATTGCATGTGATGTTTATCATGTTTTTGCATCTTGTTTACTTAGAACGACGGTAGTAAATAAGATGATCCCTCTTTAAAATTTCAAGAAAGGTTTCCCCCCTAACTGTGCACCGTTGCAGAAGGTTCGTTGTTTCGAAGCACCACGTGATGATCGGGTGTGATAGATTCTAAACGTTCGAATACAACGGGTGTTCACGAGCCTAGCATGTACAGACATGGCCTCGGAACACATGCAAAACACTTAGGTTGACTTGACGAGCCTAGCATCTACAGACATGTTCTCGGAACACAGAAGACCGAAAGGTCGAGCATGAGTCGTATGGTAGATACGATCAACATGAAGGTGTTCACCGATGTTGACTAGTCCATCTCACGTGATGATCGGACACGGCCTAGTTGACTCGGATCATGTAATCACTTAGATGACTAGAGGGATGTCTATCTGAGTGGGAGTTCATAAGATGAACTTGTTTATCCTGAACATAGTCAAAAGGATTTTGCAAATTATGTCGTAGCTCGCGCTTTAGTTCTACTGTTTAGATATGTTCCTAGAGGAAAATTAGTTGAAAGTTGATAGTAGCAATTATGCAGACAGTAAAAGGCTTATGTCCTTAATGCACCGCTCAGTGTGCTGAACCTCGAACGTTGTCTGTGGATGTTGCGAACATCTGACATACACATTTTGATAACTACGTGATAGTTCAGTTAAACGGTTTAGAGTTGAGTCACCGAAGACGTTTTAAAACGTCGTGAAACATATGACATGTTTCGAGGGCTGAAATTGGGATTTCAGGCTCGTGCCCACGTCAAGAGGTATAAGACCTCCGACGATTTTCTTAGCCTGCAAACTAAGGGAGAAAAGCTCAATTGTTGAGCTTGTGCTCAGATTGTCTGAGTACAACAATCATTTGAATCGAGTGGGAGTTGATCTTCCAGATGAGATAGTGATGTTTCTCTGAAGTCATTACCACCAACCTGCTAGAGCTTCGTGATGAACTATAATATATCAGGGACATATATGATGATCCTTGAGATATTCGCGATGTTTGACACCACAAAAGTAGAAATCAAGAAGGAGCATCAATTGTTGATGGTTGATGAAACCACTAGTTTCAAGAAGGGCAAGGGCAAGAAGGGATACTTCATGAAACGGCAAATCAGCTCCTGCTCTAGTGAAGAAACCCAAAGTTGAACCCAAACCTGAGACTAAGTGCTTCTGTAATAAGGGGAACAACCACTGGAGCGGAATTACCCTAGATACTTGGTAGATTAGAAGGCTGGCAAGGTCGATAGAAGTATATTGGATATACATTGGGTTGATGTGTACTTTACTAGTACTCCTAGTAGCACCAGGGTATTAGATACCGGTTCGGTTGCTAAGTGTTAGTAACTCGAAATAAAAGCTACGGAATAAACGGAGACTAGCTAAAGGTGAGCTGACGATATGTGTTGGAAGTGTTTCCAATGTTGATATGATCAAGCATCGCACGCTCCCTCTACCATCGAGATTGGTGTTAAACCTAAATAATTGTTATTTGGTGTTTGCGTTGAGCATAGACATGATTGGATTATGACTATCGCAATACGGTTATTCATTTAAGGAGAATAATGGTTACTCTGTTTATTTGAATAATACCTTCAATGGTCTTGCACCTAAAATGAATGGTTTATTGAATCTCGATTGTAGTGATACACATGTTCATGCCAAAAGATATAAGATAGTAATGATAGTACCACCTACTTGTGGCACTGCCACTTAAGTCATATCGGTATAAAACGCATGAAGAAGCTCCATGTTGATGGATATTTGGACTCACTCATTTTTGAAAAGTTTGAGACATGCGAACCATGTCTACTGGTGTATATGCATGAAGAAACTCCATGCAAATGGACCATTTGGACTCACTTGATTTTGAATCACTTGAGACATGCAAATCATACCACATGGGCAAGATGACTGAAAGCCTCATTTTCAGTAAAATGGAACAAGAAAGCAACTTGTTGGAAGTAATAGATTTTGATGTGTGCAGTCCAATGAGTGCTGAGGCATGTAGTGGATATCATTATGTTCTTACTTCACATATGATTTCAGTAGATGTTGAGTATATTTACTTGATGAATCATGAGTCTGAATTATTGAAAGGTTCAAGTAATTTCAGGGTGAAGTTGAAAGATCGTCGTGACAAGAGGATAAAAGATCTATGATATGATCATAGAGATGAATATCTGAATTACGAGTTTGGCATAGAATTAAGACATTTTGTGGAAATTGTTTCACAACTAATAGAGCCTGGAACACCATAGTGTGATGGTGTGTCCGAACATCATAACTGCACCCTATTGGATATGATGCATATCATGATGTCGCTTATCGAATTACCACGATAGTTTATGGGTTAGGCATTAGAGACAACCACATTCACTTTAAAAGGGGCACCACGTAATTCCGATGAGATGGCACCGTATGAACTATGGTTTAGAGAAACCTAAGCTGTCATTTCTTAAAAGTTTGGGGCTGCGACGCTTATGTGAAAAAGTTTCAGGCTGATAAGCTCGAACCCAAAGCGGATAAATGTATCTTCATAGGACACCCAAAACAGTTGGGTATACCTCCTGTCTCAGATCCGAAAGCAATAAGGGATTGTTTCTAGAATCGGGTCCTTTCTCGAGGAAAAGTTTCTCTCGAAAGAATTGAGTGCGAGGATGGTGGAGACTTGATGAGGTTTTTGAACCGTCTCTTCAACTAGTGTGTGGCAGGGCACAGGAAGTTGTTCCTGCGGCACCTACACCAATTGAAGTGGAAGCTTATGATAGTGATCATGAAACTTCAGATCAAGTCACTACCAAACCTCGTAGGATGACAAGGATGCGTACTACTTCAGAGTGGTATGTAATCGTGTCTTGGAAGTCATGTTGCTAGACAACAATGAACCTACGAGCTATGGAGAAGCGATGGTGGGCCCGGATTCCGATAAATGGCTCGAGGCCATAAAATCCAAGAGAGGATCCATGTATGAAAACAAAGTGTAGACTTTGGAAGAACTACTTGATGGTCGTAAGGTTGTTAGGTACATATGTATTTTAAAAGGAAGACGGACAATGATGGTAAGTATTACCATTAAGAAAGCTCAACTTGTCGTTAAGGTGTATTCCGACAAGTTCAAGGAGTTGACTACGATGAGACTTTCTCAATCGTAGCAATGCTAATAGTCTGTTGGAATTATATTAGCGATTACTGCATTATTTATGAAATCTTGTAGATAGGATGTCAAAACATTGTTTCCTTGACGATTTTCTTGAGGAAAGGTTGTATGTGATACAACCGGAAGGTTTTGTCAATCCTGAAAGATGCTAATAAGTATGCAAAGCTCCAGCAATCCTTCTAAGGACTGGAGTAAGCATCTCGGAGTCGGAATATACACTTTGATGGAGTAATCAAAGTTTATGGGTTTATACAAAGTTTGTTAGTAACTTGTATTTACAATAAAGTGAGTGGGAGCACTATGACATTTCTGATAAGTATATGTGGATGACATATTGTTGATCAGAAATGACGTAGAATTTCTGGAAAGCATATAGGGTTATTTGGAAAGTGTTTTTTCAATGGAATGCCTGGATTAAGCTACTTGAACATTGAGCATCAAGATCTATAAGGATAGATCAAAACGCTTAATGGTGCTTTCAAATGAGCACATACCTTGACATGATCTTGAAGGTGTTCAAGATGGATCAGTCAAAGAAGGAGTTCTTGCCTGAGTTGTAAGGTATGAAGTTAAGACTTAAAGCTCGACCACGGCAGAATAGAGAGAAAGGACGAAGGTCGTCCCCTATGCTTAAGACATAGGCTCTACAGTATGCTATGCTGTGTACCGCACCTGAAGTGTGCCTTGCCACATATCTGGCAAGAGGGTACAAAGGTAATCTAGGAGTAGATCACCAGATAGCGGTCTAAATTATCCTTAGAGGAATAAGGATATGTTTCTCGGTTATGGAGGTGATAAAGAGTTCGACGTAAAGAGTTACGTCGATGCAAACTTTGACACTAATCCAGATTATTCTGAGTAGTAAACTGGATTCGTATAGTAGAACAGTTATTTGGAATAGCTCCAAATAGAGCGTGGTAGCTGCATCTAGGAAATGACATAGAGATTTGCAAAGTACATACGGATCTGAATCTTGCAGACCCGTTGACTAAAACCTCTCTCACAAGCAACATGATCAAACCCAGAACACATTGAGTGTTAATCACATAGTGATGTGAACTAGATTATTGACTCTAGTAAACTCTTCGGATGTTGGTCACATGGCGATGTGACCTGTGAGTGTTAATCACATGGTGATGTGAACTAGATTATTGACTCTAGTGCAAGTGGGAGACTGTTGGAAATATGCCCTAGAGGCAATAATAAATTGATTATTATTATATTTCCTTGTTCATGATAATCATTTATTTTCCATGCTAGAATTGTATTGATAGGAAACTCAGATACATGTGTGGATACATAGACAACACCATGTCCCTAGTAAGCCTCTAGTTGACTAGCTCGTTGATCAATAGATGGTTACGGTTTCCTGACCATGGACATTGGATGTCATTGATAACGGGATCACATCATTAGGAGAATGATGTGATGGATAAGACCCAATCCTAAGACCATGAGATTGCTAAAGTTTTTCTAATGTCAAGTATCATTTCCTTAGACCATGAGATTGTGCAACTCCCGGATACCGTAGGAGTGCTTTGGGTGTGCCAAACGTCACAATGTAACTGGGTGACTATAAAGGTGCACTACGGGTATCTCCGAAAGTGTCTGTTGGGTTGGCACGAATCGAGACTGGGATTTGTCACTCCGTGTGACGGAGAGGTATCTCTGGGCCCACTCGGTAGGAAATCATCATAATGTCCACAATGTGATCAAGGAGTTGATCACGGGATGATGTGTTACAGAACGAGTAAAGAGACTTGCCGGTAACGAGATTGAACAAGGTATCGGGATATCGACGATCGAATCTCGGGCAAGTATCGTACCGCTAGACAAAGGGAATTGCATACGGGATTGATTGAATCCTCGACATCGTGGTTCATCCGATGAGATCATCGTGGAACATGTGGGAGCCAACATGGGTATCCAGATCCCGCTGTTGGTTATTGACCGGAGAGTCATCTCGGTCATGTCTGCATGTCTCCCGAACCCGTAGGGTCTACACACTTAAGGTTCGGTGACGCTAGGGTTATAGAGATATTAGTATGCGGTAACCCGAATGTTGTTCGGAGTCCCGGATGACATCCCGGACGTCACGAGGACTTCCGGAATGGTCTGGAGGTAAAGAATTATATATAGGAAGTGCTATTTCGGCCATCGGGACAAGTTTCGGGGTCACCGGTATTGTACCGGGACCACCGGAAGGGTCCCGGGGGTCCGCCGGGTGGGGCCACCTACCCCGGGGGGCCACATGGGCTGTATGGGTGTGCACCTTGGCCTATATGGGCCAAGGGCACCAGCCCCAAGAAGCCCATGCGCCAAGAGATAAGGAAAGGAAGAGTCCTAAGGGGGGAAGGCACCTCCTAGGTGCCTTGGGGAGGAGGGACTCCTCCCTAGCCGCACCCTTCCTTAGAGGAAGGGCCAAGGCTGCGCCCCCCTCTCCATTGGCCCTATATATAGTGGGGGGAAGGGAGGGCAGCCGCACCTGAGCCCTGGCGCCTCCCTCTCCCTCCCGTGACACATCTCCCTCCTCCCGCAGCGCTTGGCGAAGCCCTGTTGGAATCCCGCTACTTCCACCACCACGCCGTCGTGCTGCTGGATCTCCATCAACCTCTCCTTCCCCCTTGCTGGATCAAGAAGGAGGATACGTCGCTGCTCCGTACGTGTGTTGAACACAGAGGTGCCGTCCGTTCGGCACTAGGATCATCGGTGATTTGAATCACGACGAGCACGACTCCGTCAACCCCGTTCTCTTGAACGCTTCCGCTTAGCGATCTACAAGGGTATGTAGATGCACTCTTCTTCCCCTCGTTGCTGGTCTCTCCATAGATAAGATCTTGGCGACACGTAGGAAATTTTTTGAATTTCTGCTATGTTCCCCAACATACTCTACCCTCTAAAGATGTTGCGATCCCCTATACTTGTGGGTTATCAAGACTAATTTCTGGCGCCGTTGCCGGGGAGCATAGCTATATTCTTTGAGTCACTTGGGATTTATATCTGCTGGACACTATGAAGAACTTGAGAGATCCAAAAACCAAGATCTATCCCTCAACTACGAGGGGAGGTAAGGAACTGCCATCTAGCTCTGCACTTGATTCACCTTTTGTTATGAGTAAGTTAGCGACACCTACACCTGCTTCTGCTATTTGTTCTGATATGTCGCATGTTATTGATGATGCCACTTCTGCTATGCATGATACTTATGATGAAACTGCTTCTATGCCTGATACTACTGTGCCCCTTAGTGAATTTCTTGATGAACAAATTGCTAGGGCTAGAGAAAAAGAAATTATTAAATCTGAATACGATGATGATAGTGATGATGAAAATATGCCTATTATTCCTGAGGGTTATCTTTTTGATATGGAATCTTCTGCCACTATTTTAGCTTGCAAAGATAGATATGAGCTTAAGAGGTTACTAATTAAATGGAACAAAGAATCACTTAGAGATAAAATGAAACCCAACCCTGCTTTTGCTACTTCACCTATATGTGTTCCTAATAAGGATTATGAATTCTCTGTTGATCCTGATATAATTACTTTGGTTGAATCTGATCCGTTTTATGGCTATGAATCTGAAACTGTTGTGGCACATCTTACTAAGTTAAATGATATAGCTGCCCTGTTTACTAATGATGAGAGATCGCGTTACTTTTATATACTCAAAATATTTCCATTCTCATTAAAGGGTGATGCTAAGATATGGTTTAATTCTCTTGATCCTGGTTTTGTGCATAGTCCCCAGGATATGATTTATTACTTCTCTGCTAAATATTTCCCTGCTCATAAGAAACAAGCTGCTTTGAGGGAAATATACAACTTTGTGCAAATTAAAGAAGAGAGTCTCCCACAAGCTTGGGGGAGGCTTCTCAAGCTACTTAATGCTTTGCGTGATCATCCTCTTAAGAAACCCGAAATACTTGATATCTTTTATAAGGACCAACTGATACTTCTAGAGATTACCTGGATAGTTGTGCTGGTTCTCTTTTCAAGGAAAGAACACCGGATGAAGCTGAAATTTTATTGAATAATACGTTGACAAATGAAAATAATTGGGCACCTCCTGAGCCAGCTCCTGAGCCAACTCCTTCTCCAATTACTGAGCCTATTCTTAAACCAACTCCGAAGAAGAGAGGTGTTCTATTCCTCAGTCCCGAAGATATGCAAGAGGCAAAGAAATCTATGAAAGAGAAAGGTATTAAAGCTGAAGATATTAAGAATTTACCTCCTATTGAAGAAATACATGGTCTTAATATACCGCCTGTTTAAGAAACATATAATCTCAATTCTTTATTTATTGAAGAACCTCCTGATCCCGATATCCCGACACAGGTAGTAAAGGTAAATTCTCTCTATAGATATGATAAAACTGAAGTCCCTCCTACTAAAATTGCTAGTCTGTGCTTGGATGAGTTTGATAACTTTATGTTTAAGCAAGACGACTTCAATGCTTATTTTGGTAGACAATTAAAAGAAAATGCTTATATGATTAGACGCTTGGGTGATTATATGGCTGACATTAAAGGTGAACTTAAACTTGTTAGCAAACATGCTTCTATGGTTACCACTCAAGTAGAACAAGTACTTAAAGCTCAAAAAGAAGTGCTTGGTGAAATGAATAGTAAGAAAAATGATTATGCTGTTAGAGTGGCTACTAGAACAGGTAGAATGACTCAGGAACCTTTGTATCCTGAAGGCCACCCTAAGAGAATCAAGCAAGATTCTCAAAGAAATAATATTGATGTTCCTAGTTCTTCTAAAAAGAGGAAGAAGAAAAATGATAGAACTGTGCAAACTTCTAGTGAACCTATTGCTGAACCACCTGATAATCCAAATGATATATCTATGTCTGATGCTGAAACACAATCTGGTAATGAACATGAACCTAGTAAAAATATTAATGATAATGTTCATGATGATGCTCAACCTAGTAATGATAATGATGTAGAAATTGAACCTGCTATTGATCTTGATAACCCACAATCAAAGAATCAACGTTATGATAAAAGAGACTTTGTTGCTAGGAAACATGGTAAAGAAAGGGAACCTTGGGTTCAGAAACCCATGCCTTTTCCTCCAAAACCATCCAAGAAAAAGGATGATGAGGATTTTGAGCGCTTTGCTGAAATGATTAGGCCTATCTTTTTGCGTATGAGATTAACTGATGTGCTCAAAACAAATCCTTATGCTAAATATATGAAGGATATCATTACTAATAAAAGAAAGATACCGAAAGATGAAATTTCCACCATGCTTGCTAATTATACTTTGAAGGGTGGAATACCAAAGAAACTTGGAGACCCCGGAGTACCTACTATACCTTGCTTCATTAAAAGAAATTATATTAAAACTGCTTTATGTGATCTTGGAGCCGGTGTTAGCGTTATGGCTCTCTCTTTATATCGTAGACTTGACTTGAATAAGCTGACACCTACTGAAATATCTTTGCAAATGGCTGATAAATCAGCTGCTATACCTATCGGTATTTGTGAGGATGTGCCTGTTGTGGTTGCAAACATTACTATTCTAACGGACTTTGTTATACTTGATATTCCCAAGGATGATAGTATGTCTATTATTCTTGGAAGACCTTTTCTTAATACCGCGGGGGCTGTTATTGATTGCAACAAAGGAAATGTCACTTTTCATGTTAATGGTAATGAGCATACGGTACACTTTCCGAGGAAACAACCTCAAGTTCATAGTATCAACTCTATTGGAAAAATTCCATCGATTATATTTGGAGGTTTTGAATTTCCTATTCCCACTGTCAAGAAGAAATATGATATACTTATTATAGGGGATGTGCATATCCCCGTTGAGGTAACTTGGTGTTATTCGAAATTTCTCCGGTTTCATGATTATCGGAATGAGTTTGTTAACAACACGTGATCAACCTTGTTAGTGGATTCTTTTTGATGAGCATGAGATGGATGAAACTAGAAGAACATACTTCTGTACCCTCTCTTTATACTTTCTGTTATTTATATTAAATAAAGTAAAAATAGTATTTTCTGTCTGTTTCCTGACTTATCCGTGCAATATAAAAATATCCCGAAAATAAAAGTCTTCAGAATGCCATGCCAATTTAATATGATTTTTCGGGAATATTTGAGGATTTACTATGCAAAAATTACCACAGGAGGAGCTGCCACCTGGTCACGAGGGTGGTGGGCGCCCCTCTATAGGGCGCGCCCCCCTGCCTCGTGGGCCCGCGGTGGCCCTCCTCCACTTATCCCAGCACCCATCTTCTTCCTCTATCTCACACAAACCCAAAAAACCAACTCAAGCACGAGTTCCAGCCACTTTTGCTGTGATTTTTGATCTCCTTGCTCAAAGCACCTCTCGCAAAACTGCTTGGGGAGATTGTTCCTTGGTATGTGACTCCTCCATTGGTCCAATTAGTTTTTGTTCTAGTGCTTTATTCTTTGCAAATTTGTGCTGCATAGGTGACCATGTTCTTGAGCTTGCATGTCAAATTTATATGGTTCCAAGTAGTTCTAATGCTTGATATAGGCTCTAGACACTTGTATGAGTAGTTGCTATCAGTTTTATTGAAGTTGGTTCACTTTTGTTTGAAGTTACTAAAAATTTCAGATTTTTTCAAAGAAAAAAAATATGTTTAGGAAGATGTTCCAAGGTGGTTCCTCTAAGAAGCAAGGACTCAGGATTGCTATGCGCGATGCTGACGAGGATCCACCAAGAGACGCTCCGGTACGGCCTTGTGAATGGCCATCGGAAAATTTTATGGACCGTGCGGGAATTAAAGAAGAATTCAAATCATATTTGCGCAATGCCGGTCTTGAGGATTTTGAGGCTAACAAATGCCCCCAGTATCATGATCTCACAAGTTCATTTGTGAGGAGGTTTGAGTATTCATCTTCGCGTAATTCTCCTTCAGTCATGTTTGATCTTTATGACAAATCTTATACCATGGACTTAGAGGATTTCACTTCTGATTGCGAACTTCCATCATGGGGTAGTGTTAGGGATCCCCCTAATCTGAATTTAGAAACTTTCTTGCCAGTATAACTGTGGGGGAATCTAGAGATATAACGCAGGCTACCATAGGGAGCATTCACTTTCCTACTATACATTATTTTTCTCTTTTCATCGGTAGATGCATAAATGCTAAGGATGAAGCATGTCACATGTGTGTCCTTGATCTTAGCATTCTTAGGAGTGCTGTGTTAGGAGACCAATCTTATCATATGGAAGCCATTGTAGCTCGTAGGTTGCATCATAATAGACATAATGGAGATTTCTTTGGAGGAATATATGCAACCCGCTTATCTCATTTTCTTGAGATAGACATTTGTGAGGGTGATATGGAGTTGCCCCCTGCATATTTAGATTATGACTCTATGGCTTCACATCAGTTTGTCGAGAGGCCTGAATCACCTCTCTTATATCGTTTAATTTTTGATAAATGACGTGTTTTCCGTATTACTCTCCCTGCTCCTGCCTTCTTTGATTTACAGACAAAAGGAAGATATGTTATTACCAGAGAGGAGGCATAAGAGTACGAGAGGAGAGCGGGGGCAGCTCGACTCCATGCTGCAGCTCAGCAGGCGATAACCGCTGCACATCAGTATGATCCCAACTATTCCTCCTCATCATAGTACGACCCCAACAACTATTATTATGGATATCCGCCAGGCCAGCCGTGGCCATAGACCAACTTAGGCCAAAAGCCTAATCTTGGGGGAGTACGTATTTCTCACCGGCATTACATTCATGTTCACACACACTCATTGCTAAATGTCGGTGCTCATACTTTTTCACTGTAATATCCATGCTAGTTTATTTTATTTTTCCTGCTTTCTTCTTGTGTGCTTGTTAAACCTTAAGAAAAAAATTAGTAGTAGTTTATTTTTCTGCTGTAGTAGTAATAATTAAAAAGAAAACCCAAAAATATTTCCTGTTCTTCTTTTGCTTGTTGGGAGCTTTCCCGTGTAAATAGTTTTATTTCCTTTCTTTCTTTGGGGGTCAGTAGGAGAATACCATAATTAAATTGTTGAAGTGGCTCTTATATGCATTATTGTTGATTTAACCAAGAGCCCATATTGCCTTGTCTTCTCCTGTTTATTGAATGCGCGCAGATTCCAGCTTAGTCCAATGCATGTACACTCTTATTATTATTCACGCCGTTCGGTCGTGCAAGTGAAAGGCAATTATGATGATATATGATGGACTGACTGAGATGAGAAAAGCTGGTATGAACTCGACCTCTTTTGTTTTTGTAAATATGATGAGTCCCTCGTTCTTGATTCAACTTATTATGAATAAACATGTTTGCAATGACAATTAGAGATCATAGTTGCTTGTGCCATGCTTGATTAGCTATGAGTTATAATGGTTTACCTTGTGTGTCAACATGCTATTGAGATGATTATGATGTGGTATGATGGGGTGGTATCCTCCTTTGAATAATTTAAGTGACTTGACTTGGCACATGTTCATGCATGTAGTTGAAACAATCAACATAGCCTTCACGATATTTATGTTCATGGTGGATTATATCCTACTCATGCTTGCATCCAATGTTTATTAATTTTAATGCATGTACATGGCTGTTGTCGCTCTCTAGTTGGTCGCTTCCCAATCTTTTGCTAGCCTTCACTTGTACTAAGCGGGAATACTGCTTGTGCATCCAAATCCTTAAACCCCAAAGTTATTCCAGATGAGTCCACTATACCTTCCTATATGCGGTATCTACCTGCCGTTCCAAGTAAATTTGTATGTGCCAAATTCTAAACCTTCAAATAAACATTCTGTTTTGTATGCTAGAATAGCTCATGTATCAACCAAGGCTGTCCTTATCTTCCGTGTTAGGCGGGTTATTCGCAAGAGGAGTGGATCAGCTCCTCACTCACGAGAAAATGGCTGGTCACCGGGATGCCCAGTCCCATGCTTTATGCAAACTAAATCAAAATTAATTGCGAACAAAACTCCCCCTGGGACCTGATGTATGTTGGAGGCACTCGTTGTTTCGATCAAGCCATGGATTGATGCTTGTTGGTGGAGGGGGAGTATAAACTTTACCATTCTGTTTGGGAACCGCCTATAATGTGTTTAGCATGGAAGATATTGCCATCTCTTAGTTGTTACGTTGACAATGAAAGTATACCGCTCAAAATACAATTTATCTCTATTTCAAAACCGAGCTCTGGCACCTCTACAAATCCCTGCTTCCCTCTGCAAAGGGCCTATCCATTTACTTTTATGTTGATTCATCACCCTCTTATTAAAAAGCACTAGCTGGAGAGCACAGCTGTCATTTGCATTCATCACTGTTAATTTATATTGGGTGTGACTATGATTGGATCTCTTTTACCATGAATTACAATGTCTAGTCAGTCCTTGATCTTTAAAGGTGCTCTACATTTATGTTTTGCGGTCTGAGAAAGGGCTAGCGAGATACCATCTTGTTATATCATATTATGATTGTTTTGAGAAAGTGTTGTCATCCGAGATTTATTATTATGACTTGCTAGTTGATTATGCTATTGATATGAGTAATTGTGAGACCTGAGAATTATTGCAAATGTGGTTAGTTATGATTTATGCTGAAAACTTGAATGCTGGCTTGACAAAATTGCAACAACAAGAGCAAACAGAGTTTGTAAAAGTTTTTCTTTCTTTCTGTTTGTCAACTGAATTGCTTGAGGACAAGCAAGGGTTTAAGCTTGGGGGAGTTGATACGTCTCCATCGTATCTACTTTTCCAAACACTTTTGCCCTTGTTTTGGACTCTAACTTGTATGATTTGAATGGAACTAACCCGAACTGACGCTGTTTTCAGCAGAATTGCCATGGTGTTGTTTTATGTGCAGAAAACAAATATTCTTGGAATGACCTGAAACTCCACGGAACATCTTAGAAAAAACAATAAAAAAATCCTCGCCAAAGATGAAGACCAGGGGGCCCACACCCTTCTCACGAGGGTGGGGGGCGCGCCCCCTACCTCCTGGGCCCCCTGTTGCGTCTCCGACTCCAACTCCACCTCCATATATTGAGTTTCGATAAGAAAAAAATCAGAGAGAAGAAATCATCGCGTTTTACGATACGGAGCCGCCGCCAAGCCCTAAAACCTCTTGGGAGGGCTGTTCTGGAGTCCGTTCGGGGCTCCGGAGAGGGGGATTCGTCGCCATCGTCATCATCAACCATCCTCCATCACCAATTTCATGATGCTCACCGCCGTGCGTGAGTAATCCCATCGTAGGCTTGCTGGACGGTGATGGGTTGGATGAGATTTATCATGTAATCGAGTTAGTTTTGTTAGGGTTTGATCCCTAGTATCCATTATGTTCTGAGATTGATGTTGCTATGACTTTGCTATGCTTAATGCTTGTCACTAGGGCCCGAGTTCCATGATTTCAGATTTGAACCTATTATGTTTTCATGAATATATGTGAGTTCTTGACCCTATCTTGCAAGTCTATAGTCACCTACTATGTGTTATGATCCGGCAACCCCGAAGTGACAATAATCGGGACCACTCCCGGTGATGACCATAGTTTGAGGAGTTCATGTATTCACTATGTGCTAATGCTTTGTTACGGTTCTCTATTAAAAGGAGGCCTTAATATCCCTAAGTTTCCAATACGACCCCGCTGCCACAGGAGGGTAGGAAAAAAGATGTCATGCAAGTTCTTTTCCATAAGCACGTATGACTATATACGGAATACATGCCTACATTACATTGACGAATTGGAGCTAGTTCTGTGTCACCCTATGTTATGACTGTTACATGATGAACCGCATCCGGCATAATTATCCATCACTGATCCGGTGCCTACGAGTTTTCCATATACTGGTTTACGCTTATTTACTTTCCTGCTGCTACATTTACAATCACAACAAAATACCAAAAACATTACTTTTGCTTTCTTTACTTTTGTTGCCGCTACCACCACTATCATATTACTTTGCTACTAAACACTTTGCTGCAGATACTAAGTTTCCAGGTGTGGTTGAATGGACAACTCAGCTGCTAATATTTGAGAATATCCTTTGGTTCCCCTTGCGTCGAATCAATAAATTTGGGTTGAATACTCTACCCTCGAAAGCTGTTGCGATCCCCTATACTTGTGGGTTATCACTATGCTAGTAGACGTGGATTGGGTTTGAGTGTCTCCATGACAGATGCGAGAGTTATCATTAATGGTTAACTTAAGGTGGCTACTTTAATACACGTCTGGGTGGATTGGTTGGGGCACCCTGGAGCACCCAGTGGTTTGCCCGGGCACCTGGAGAACCCAGTGCTTGCCCAAGGGGATCCCGAAGGACCCGTGAGATCACCCTATGGAATGCCACCCAGGGTCAAAGGGATCATAAGATTATTCATGCTAGAAACTTCCATGTGCAGCCACAAGTTATTATGGGCTCTATCATAGTTGAGTAAGTTGAGTGAAGCTCTTGAAGAGGTAGACTAGCAGATGTGGTGGGTTGTAGGTGGTATAGTCTATCCGGAGTAGAGAGTTAATGCTTCTGAAAGACTGTGTCTCGGTCATCCATTTCTCAAACACCATGTATTGCGAAAAATCCAACGGAGGAGATCGAGTCTTGTGGGGAAAAGTGCGCAAACCTCTGCAGAGTGTACAAACTAATCATGGTTAGCCGTGTCCCCGGTTATGGACATCTTAAGTATCTGGTTCTTGGATTATCGTATTGATCTCATGAAGGAAATATGCCCTAGAGGCAATAATAAAGTTATTATTTATTTCCTTATATCATGATAAATGTTTATTATTCATGCTAGAATTGTATTAACCGGAAACATAATACATGTGTGAATACATAGACAAACTTAGTGTCACTAGTATGCCTCTACTTGACTAGCTCGTTAATCAAAGATGGTTATGTTTCCTAACCATGAACAAGGTGTTGTTATTTGATTAACGAGGTCACATCATTAGTTGAATGATCTGATTGACATGACCCATTAGCTTAGCACCCGATCGTTTAGTATGTTGCTATTGCTTTCTTCATGACTTATACGTGTTCCTATGACTATGAGATTATGCAACTCCCATTTACCGGAGGAACACTTTGTGTGCTACCAAACATCACAACGTAACTGGGTGATTATAAAGGAGCTCTACAGGTGTCTCCAAAGGTAGATGTTGGGTTAGCGTATTTCGAGATTAGGATTTGTCACTCCGATTGTCGGAGAGGTATCTCTGGGCCCTCTTGGTAATGCACATCACATAAGCCTTGCAAGTATTGCAACTAATGAGTTAGTTACGAGATGATGTATTATAGAACGAGTAAAGAGACTTGCCAGTAACGAGATTGAACTAGGTATTGGATACCGACGATCGAATCTCGGGCAAGTAACATACCAATGACAAAGGGAACAACGTATGTTGTTATGCGGTCTGACCGATAAAGATCTTCGTAGAATATGTAGGAGCCAATATGGGCATCCAGGTCCCGCTATTGGTTATTGACCGGAGATGTGTCTCAGTCATGTCTGCATTATTCTCGAACCGTAGGGTCCGCACGCTTAACGTTACGATGACATTTATTATGAGTTTATGCATTTTGATGTACCGAAGTTAGTTTGGAGTCCCGGATGTGATCACGGACATGACGAGGAGTCTCGAAATGGTCGAGACATAAAGATTGATATATTGGAAGCCTATATTTGGACATAGGAAGTGTTCTGGGTGAAATCGGGATTTTACCGGAGTAGCGGGAGGTTACCGGAACCCCTCGGGAACCATATGGGCCTTAGTGGGCTTTAGTGGAAAGGAGAAAGGGGCAGCCCAAGGTGGGCCGCGCGCCTCCCCCCTCCCCTAGTCCTATTAGGACAAGGAGAGGTGGCCGGCCCCCTCTCTCTCTTTCCCCCTCGGGGAATCCTGTTCCAACTAGGATTGGGGGGGGGGAGTCCTACTCCTACCAGGAGTAGGACTCCTCCTGGCCGGCCGCCCCCTCCCCCTTGGCTCCTTCATATACGGAGGTAGGGGGCACCCTAGACACACAAGTTGATCATTGAGATTGTTCCTTAGCCGTGTGCAGTGTCCCCTGCCACCATATTCCACCTCGATTATATTGTAGCAGTGCTTAGGCGAAGCCCTGCGACGGTAGTACATCAAGATCGTCACCACGCCGTCGTGCTGACGGAACTCCTCCCCGACGCTTTGCTGGATCGGAGCCCGGGGATCGTCTTCGAGCTGTACGTGTGCTAAGAACTCGGAGGTGCCGGAGTAACGGTGCTTGGATCGGTCGGATCTGGAAGACGTACGACTACTTCCTCTATGTTGTGTCAACGCTTCTGCAGTCGGTCTGCGTGGGTACGTAGACAACACTCTCTCCTCTCGTTGCTGTGCATCACCATGATCTTGCGTGTGCGTAGGAATTTTTTTGAAATTACTACGTTCCCCAACAGTGGCATCCGAGCCTAGGTTTTACGGTTTGATGTTATATGCACGAGTAGAACACAAGTGAGTTGTGGGCGATATAAGTCATACTGCCTACCAGCATGTCATACTTTGGTTCGATGGTATTGTTGGACGAGACGACCCGGACCAACATTACGCGTACGCTTACGCGAGACCGGTTCCCCCGACGTCCTTTGCACACAGGTGGCTTGCGGGCGACTGTCTCTCCAACTTTAGTTGAACCGAGTGTGGCTACGCCCGGTCCTTGCGAAGGTTAAAACGGAGTCTATTTGACAAACTATCGTTGTGGTTTTGATGCGTAGGTGAGATTGGTTCTTGCTTAAGCCCGTAGCATCCACGTAAAACTTGCAACAACAAAGTAGAGGACGTCTAACTTGTTTTTGAAGGGCATGTTGTGATGTGATATGGTCAAGACATGATGCTAAATTTTATTGTATGAGATGATCATGTTTTGTAACCGAGTTATCGGCAACTGGAAGGAGCCATATGGTTGTCGCTTTATTGTATGCAATGCAATCGCGATGTAATGCTTTACTTTATCACTAAGCGGTAGCGATAGTCGTGGAAGCATAAGATTGGCGAGACGACAACGATGCTACGATGGAGATCAAGGTGTCGCGCCGGTGACGATGGTGATCATGACGGTGCTTCGGAGATGGAGATCACAAGCACAAGATGATGATGGCCATATCATATCACTTATATTGATTGCATGTGATGTTTATCTTTTTATGCATCTTATCTTGCTTTGATTGACGGTAGCATTATAAGATGATCTCTCACTAAATTATCAAGAAGTGTTCTCCCTGAGTATGCACCATTGCCAAAGTTCGTCGTGCCCAAACACCACGTGATGATCGGGTGTGATAAGCTCTACGTCCATCTACAACGGGTGCAAGCCAGTTTTGCACACACAGAATACTCAGGTTAAACTTGACGAGCCTAGCATATGCAGATATGGCCTCGGAACACGGAGACCGAAAGGTCGAGCGTGAATCATATAGTAGATATGATCAACATAGCAATGTTCACCATTGAAAACTACTCCATCTCACGTGATGGTCGGTTATGGTTTAGTTGATTTGGATCACGTGATCACTTAGAGGATTAGAGGGATGTCTATCTAAGTGGGAGTTCTTAAGTAATTTGATTAATTGAACTTAAACTTATCATGAACTTAGTACCTGATAGTATCTTGCTTGTTTATGTTGATTGTAGATAGATGGCTCGTGCTGTTGTTCCGTTGAATTTTAATGTGTTCCTTGAGAAAGCAAAGTTGAAAGATGATGGTAGCAATTACACGGACTTGGTCCGTAACTTGAGGATTATCCTCATTGCTGCTCAGAAGAATTACGTCCTGGAAGCACCGCTGGGTGCCAGGCCTGCTGCTGGAGCAACACCAGATGTTATGAACGTCTGGCAGAGCAAAGCTGATGACTACTCGATAGTTCAGTGTGCCATGCTTTACGGCCTAGAATCGGGACTTCAACGACGTTTTGAACGTCATGGAGCATATGAGATGTTCCAGGAGTTGAAGTTAATATTTCAAGCAAATGCCCGGATTGAGAGATATGAAGTCTCCAATAAGTTCTATAGCTGCAAGATGGAGGAGAACAGTTCTGTCAGTGAGCATATACTCAAAATGTCTGGGTATAATAATCACTTGATTCAGATGGGAGTTAATCTTCCAGATGATTGCGTCATTGACAGAATTCTCCAATCACTGCCACCAAGCTACAAGAGCTTCGTGATGAACTATAATATGCAAGGGATGAACAAGACTATTCCCGAGCTCTTTGCAATGCTGAAAGCTGCGGAGGTAGAAATCAAAAAGGAGCATCAAGTGTTGATGGTCAGCAAGACCACTAGTTTCAAGAAAAAGGGCAAAGGGAAGAAGAAGGGGAACTTCAAGAAGAGCGGCAAACAAGTTGCTGCTCAAGAGAAGAAACCCAAGTCTGGACCTAAGCCTGAAACTGAGTGCTTCTACTGCAAGCAGACTGGTCACTGGAAGTGGAACTGCCCCAAGTATTTGGCGGATAAGAAGGATGGCAAGGTGAACAAAGGTATATGTGATATACATGTTATTGATGTGTAACTTACTAGAGCTTGCAGTAGCACCTAGGTATTTGATACTGGTTCTGTTGCTAATATTTGCAACTCGAAACAGGGACTACGGATTAAGCGAACACTGGCGAAGGACGAGGTGACGATGCGCGTGGGAAACGGTTCCAAAGTCGACGTGATCACGGTCGGCACGCTACCTCTACATCTACCTTCGGGATTAATATTAGACCTAAATAATTGTTATTTGGTGCCAGCATTAAGCATGAACATTATATCTGGATCTTGTTTGATGTGAGACGGTTATTCATTTAAATCAGAGAATAATGGTTGTTCTATTTATATGAGTAATATCTTTTATGGTCATGCACCTTTGAAGAGTGGTCTATTTTTGATGAATCTCGATAGTAGTAACACACATATTCATAATGTTGAAACCAAAAGATGCAGAGTTGATAATGATAGTGCAACTTATTTGTGGCACTGCCGTTTAGGTCATATCGGTATAAAGCGCATGAAGAAACTCCATACTGATGGACTTCTGGAACCACTTGATTATGAATCACTTGGTACTTGCGAACCGTGCCTCATGGGCAAGATGACTAAAACGCCGTTCTCCGGTACTATGGAGAGAGCAACAGATTTGCTGGAAATCATACATACCGATGTATGTAGTCCGATGAATATTGAGGCTCGTAGCGGATATCGTTATTTTATCACCTTCACAGATGACTTAAGCAGATATGGGTATATCTACTTAATGAAACATAAGTCTGAAACATTTGAAAAGTTCAAAGAATTTCAGAGTGAAGTTGAAAATCATCATAACAAGAAAATAAAAGTTTCTGCGATCTGATCGTGGAGGAGAATATTTGAGTTACGAGTTTGGTGTACATTTGAAAAATTGTGGAATAGTTTCGCAACTCACGCCACCCGGAACACCACAGCGTAATGGTGTGTCTGAACATCGTAATCGTACTTTACTAGATATGGTGCGATCTATGATGTCTCTTACTGATTTACCGCTATTGTTTTGGGGTTATGCTTTAGAGACGGCCGCATTCACGTTAAATAGGGCACCATGAAAATCCGTTGAGATGACGCCTTATGAACTATGGTTTGGCAAGAAACCAAAGTTGTCGTTTCTCAAAGTCTGGGGCTGCGATGCTTATGTGAAAAATCTTCAACCTGATAAGCTCGAACCCAAATCGGAGAAATGTGTCTTCATAGGATACCCAAAGGAGACTATTGGGTACACCTTCAATCACAGGTCCGAAGGCAAGACATTCATTGCTAAGAATGGATCCTTTCTAGAGAAGGAGTTTCTCTCGAAAGAAGTGAGTGGGAGGAAAGTAGAACTTGACGAGGTAACTATACCTGCTCCCTTATTGGAAAGTAGTACATCACAGAATACTGTTTCTGCGACACCTATACCAATTAGTGAGGAAGCTAATGATGATGATCATGAAACTTCAGGACAAGATACTACTGAACCTCGTGGATCAACCAGAATGAGATCCGCACCAGAGTGGTACGGTAATCCTGTTCTGGAAATCATGCTGCTAGATCATGATGAACCTACGAACTATGAAGAAGCGATGGTGAGCCCAGATTCCGCAAGTGGCTTGAAGCCATGAAATCTGAGATGGGATCCATGTATGAGAACAAAGTATGGACTTTGGTTGACTTGCCTGATGATCGGCAAGAAATTGAGAATAAATGGATCTTCAAGAAGAAGACTGACGCTAATGGTGATGTTACTGTGTACAAAGCTCGACTTGTCGCAAAAGGTTTTTGACAAGTTCAAGGGGTTGACTACGATGAGACCTTCTCACCCGTAGCGATGCTTAAGTCAGTCCGAATCATGTTAGCAATTGCCGCATTTTATGATTATGAAATTTGGCAGATGGATGTCAAAACTGCATTCCTGAATGGATTTCTGGAAGAAGAGTTGTATATGATGCAACCAGAAGGTTTTGTCGATCCAAACGGAGCTAACAAAGTGTGCAAGCTCCAGCGATCCATTTATGGACTGGTGCAAGCCTCTCGGAGTTGGAATAAATGCTTTGATAGTGTGATCAAAGCATTTAGTTTTATACAGACTTTCGGAGAAGCCTGTATTTACAAGAAAGTGAGTGGGAGCTCTGTAGCATTTCTGATATTATATGTGGATGACATATTGCTGATTGGAAATGATATAGAATTTCTGGATAGCATAAAGGGATACTTGAATAAGAGTTTTTCAATGAAAGACCTCGGTGAAGCTGCTTACATATTAGGCATAAAGATCTATAGAGATAGATCAAGACGCTTAATTGACTTTCACAAAGCACATACCTTGACAAGATTTTGAAGAAGTTCAAAATGGATCAAGCAAAGAAAGGGTTCTTGCCTGTGTTGCAAGGTGTGAAGTTGAGTCAGACTCAATGCCCGACCATTGCAGAAGATAGAGAGAAAATGAAAGATGTTCCCTATGCTTCAGCCATAGGCTCTATCATGTATGCAATGCTGTGTACCAGACCTGATGTGTGCCTTGCTATAAGTTTAGCAGGGAGGTACCAAAGTAATCCAGGAGTGGATCACTGGACAGCGGTCAAGAACATCCTGAAATACCTGAAAAGGACTAAGGATATGTTTCTCGTATATGGAGGTGACAAAGAGCTCACCGAAAAAGGTTATGTTGATGCAATCTTTGACACTGATCCGGACGATTCTAAATCGCAAACCGGATACACGTTTACATTAAACGGTGGAGCTGTCAGTTGGTGCAGTTCTAAACAAAGCGTCGTAGCGGGATCTACATGTGAAGCGGAGTGCATAGCTGCTTCGGAAGCAGCGAACAAAGGAGTCTGGATGAAGGAGTTCATATCCGATCTAGGTGTCATACCTAGTGCATCGGGTCCAATGAAAATCTTTTGTGACAATACTGGTGCAATTGCCTTGGCAAAGGAATCCAGATTTCACAAGAGGACCAAGCACATCAAGAGACGCTTCAATTCCATCCGGGATCTAGTCTAGGTGGGAGACATAGAGATTTGCAAGATACATACGGATCTGAATGTTGCAGACCCATTGACTAAGCCTCTTCCACGAGCAAAACATGATCAGCACCAAGGCTCCATGGGTGTTAGAATCATTACTGTGTAATCTAGATTATTGACTCTAGTGCAAGTGGGAGACTGAAGGAAATATGCCCTAGAGGCAATAATAAAGTTATTATTTATTTCCCTATATCATGATAAATGTTTATTATTCATGCTAGAATTGTATTAACCGGAAACATAATACATGTGTGAATACATAGACAAACTTTGTGTCACTAGTATGCCTCTACTTGACTAGCTCGTTAATCAAAGATGGTTATGTTTCCTAACCATGAACAAGGTGTAGTTATTTGATTAACGAGGTCACATCATTAGTTGAATGATCTGATTGACATGACCCATTAGCTTAGCACCCGATCGTTTAGTATGTTGCTATTGCTTTCTTCATGACTTATATGTGTTCCTATGACTATGAGATTATGCAACTCCCGTTTACTAGAGGAACACTTTGTGTGCTACCAAATGTCACAACGTAACTGGGTGATTATAAAGGAGCTCTATAGGTGTCTCCAAAGGTAGATGTTGGGTTGGCGTATTTCGAGATTAGGATTTGTCACTCCGATTGTCGGAGAGGTATCTCTGGGCCCTCTCGGTAATGCACATCACATAAGCCTTGCAAGCATTGCAACTAATGAGTTAGTTACGAGATGATGTATTACAAAACGAGTAAAGAGACTTGCCGGTAATGATATTGAACTAGGTATTGGATACCGACGATCGAATCTCGGGCAAGTAACATACCGATGACAAAGGGAACAACGTATGTTGTTATGCGGTCTGACCGATAAAGATCTTCATAGAATATGTAGGAGCCAATATGGGCATCCAGGTCCCGCTATTGGTTATTGACCGGAGATGTGTCTCAGTCATGTCTGCATTATTCTCGAACTGTAGGGTCCGCACGCTTAACGTTACGATGACAGTTATTATGAGTTTATGCATTTTGATGTACCGAAGTTAGTTCGGAGTCCCGGATGTGATCACGGACATGACGAGGAGTCTCGAAATGGTCGAGACATAAAGATTGATATATTGGAAGCCTATATTTGGACATCGGAAGTGTTCCGGGTGAAATCGGGATTTTACCGGAGTACCGGGAGGTTACCGGAACCCCCCAGGAACCATATGGGCCTTAGTGGGCTTTAGTGGAAAGGAGAAAGGGGCAGCCCAAGGTGGGCCGTGCGGCTCCCCCCTCCCCTAGTCCTATTAGGACAAGGAGAGGTGGCCGGCCCCCTCTCTCTCTTTCCCCCTCGGGGAATCCTATTCCAACTAGGATTGGGGGGGGGGGAGTCCTACTCCCGGTAGGAGTAGGACTCCTCCTGCGCCCTCCTCCTGGCCGGCCGCCCCCTCCCCCTTGGCTCCTTTATATACGGAGGCAGGGGCACCCTAGACACACAAGTTGATAATTGAGATCGTTCCTTAGCCGTGTGCAGTGTCCCCTGCCACCATATTCCACCTCGATTATGTTGTAGCAGTGCTTAGGCGAAGCCCTGCAACGGTAGTACATCAAGATCGTCACCACGCCGTCGTGCTGACGGAACTCCTCCCCAACACTTTGCTGGATCGGAGCCCGGGGATCGTCATCGAGCTGTACATGTGCTAAGAACTCGGAGGTGCCGGAGTAACGGTGCTTGGATCGGTCGGATCAGGAAGACGTATGACTACTTCCTCTACGTTGTGTCAACGCTTCCGCAGTCGGTCTGCGTGGGTACGTAGACAACACTCTCCCCTCTCGTTACTGTGCATCACCATGATCTTGCGTGTGCGTAGGAATTTTTTTGAAATTACTACGTTCCCCAACATCTCATCACTTTACTTAATTAATTTGGGTTTGAGTTGGAGGAACCTTCTCAATGTTTTCAACAAACTTAGTAGTTAAATAAAATATATTATTTTGCAGTAGGGAAAAATTGGCTTTTCACAAAAACATTATAACCATAGAGCTTTTCCACCAGCCAGATATGCATGTAGTGATAGCCTTTATTCATCATTATCCTATGGTGTGAATTTGCCAGTACATTCAATGTACTGACCCGTTGTGGCTGCAACGTCTCATGTTGCAGGATTCTTACGACGAGTAAGTGATACATTAGGGTTACGATTTCTACACTTAACTTTGCCGTTGGTGTTGGTAGGAATCCAGAACCTTGTTACTTCCGCTATTTGGATTGAGGTAATAGTATTTACGTTATTTTATACATGTGATTTACCTCTATTATAAATCCTCGAGTACTGTGTGTGTCAGCATACCGATCCAGGGATGACACTTAAGCTTAGAGACTTGACCATCTGAGGTCGGGTCGCTACAAGATGGTATCAGAGAACATGTTGACTATAGGACGTGACCTTAGAAATTGGCAAGCCAATAGGAAAGATTTTCTCTACAACTTGATTTTCAAAAGATCTTTTACCTCTCTTCTCTTCTGAGCTTATTCAAATATTCCCTTGTAGTGATACTATACCCCTTTCCCTTTTTGACCACATGAAGATTCGGCTGATGAGACCAGTTCAAGAAGTACAAGATATCAGACAACTAAGACCACTTCGGAATGAAGAGGATTTTACCGTGTATTATAATAATGGAAACTACAACGGTTGAAGACTCCGAAGACTAGGAGAATTTGAAGGCCCTATAGAATTTTCCAGATTTGTATGACCTAGGTAGGCACCCCTTATGGAACTTGGCAGACTAAGGAAGCTGTTAATACCCGAGATCAAGGTGTATCGGAGAAAGACCGGAACATGGAGCATGAGAACTCAAAGTTTTGTCAAGAAAACCCTAAGGCAGGAGATATCAACTATGGAAGATAGCTCATGGCAATGACAAGGGCAGAAACACGGTTATCCGTGATGTCATCGCCACTGATACTATGGTCACCGAGCTGAGCTAAGCATGCATTTCTTCGGAAGGATTGGATGGTAGAAGGCTGATGGAGCATCTATCAGCAAAAGATGAAGTTTTAACCTTAGCTGGTGTATCACCAGGATCTGGAGTAGTACATCAATAATTATAAGATGGATCTTTATGAAGCCGTATTTGACAAAGAAGCATCTTCGTGAAGAACTCAGGACCCCAGAAGCTGAAAGTAGCCAAGCAAGAGGAGCAAAACCTCAAGAATACCGGAGATTTGTCAGGAACTGAAGGACAGTAGGAGCATGGCTCATGCCAAGGGTGTTGAAACCTAGAAGTTTGGAATGCAACTCCAGAATATTCAAGGATGTCACGAGAGACTTTGCTACAACAGAGATGAGCTGGCAAAAAGGATTTGAGAAAGACAAGCATGATCGGAAGAAGCCATTGGAGGCATGAACAAGACTTAAAGAGTTAGAAGACCTTGAAGATTTATTGACCTTTAGAAGACCAAACCCCTGTTATATACCTACGTTAGATGCGACGATTGTCAGCTGTCATTTGTTTGATGTTTTTTTCCGACAGCCACAAAATAAAAATCTATCTTTTCAAAACTATTGGTTGCATTGTGTGTATCCCTCTCTATCTCTCTTATCTCACCCCAAACCCACGGACCGAATAGAGGATGAACGGAGATGAGCTTATATTTTCCGGACCGATGAGTCAATTGGAGACGGACCGATGGATTCATAACATGGAGGATCACATGGAGAATAGCACTATAGCCGGAAAAGATATGACCCAGCATGCTCTTCAATGCTTTTAAAGAGGTGCTGCTACTTGTTGGAGGATGTACCAAACCATCAATGGATGGCAAGGAGTAACCACTTGGGAAGAATTTAAGTTGACTTTGCTAAAGTCTCGTCTTGTGTCCTAGAAATTGAAGCCTTATGGGAAGGATATGAAGAAACCTTGTGCATGCACGCTTTCTGGAGAAATAGGACACAACCATAAAGTACACAAGGATGAATGCCCTAATTGTGAAGGAAGTCACCCAGCTGAAGAATGCCCAACTAGGCAGATCACTTGTTTCTTATGTGAAGGGACTACCCACTATCTTGATATGTGTCACATTTACCCGTACAACAGAAGAAAGAAGTAAAGAAAGGAGCCCTTATGGAAATTTTAGAAGAACCCGTGATGAATGAAGATGTCGGGGACACACCCAAAGAAGAACCAATTAAACCCTGCAGCAAGTCATGCTAATCATGTAGAGAAGAAGGACACATCTCCTAGAATTGTTTGAATGGGGATCTAGTAGTATTCCCGACAGAGGAAGTAGAGTATGACCCACAGGAAATATAAGCCCTGATTGGAACAAAAAAGTCCAGAAAGAGAAGTAGATTGGATTCCAGGAAGGATCTGAGTCATATCACCTGTTATAGGTGCAAGGAGTCAGGGCACTACCTCAGCAATTGACCAAAAAGGAAGCCACGAACCCAAGGAGGCTATATAATCACAAGGAAACCTCGGGAGTTGTCAGAAGTAATATGTTTTCGTTTTAATGAAGCAGGGCGCTTTGCCAGGGATTGTCCCAAGGAGAAGGAGACTTGTGATAATTAGTTGTGTCTGTGAGAAGTAATGTAGTAGTAGTAGTAGAAGTGGTGGGAACAACTCTTTTGTATCAAGGTGTTGAGTTGAGACATGTAATGGAAAAGCGAGAGATTGCAATCATTGGAGAATGAATAAAGTTAGCATCGTTGGTACTGATATGGATTTTATGAGTTGTTACTCTATGAAGGAGATTTTTGACCATTTTGAAGGATATGAGAAATATGGTCTATGGATGAATTTGTGCATTTCAAGGGTGGTAGTACCCTGCGAGGACAATTGACCCCTGGAAAAGATAAGGATATTCCACTGAGTGGATTTCGGACAAAATAAGTACAAGTTTTATCTCGATATGTGGGATACCCCAAGAATATGAGGGGATGAAGTATTATTGGATATAGAGGAGGTAATGTTGGTAATAAGGAGCAGTTGTAACTCCATGATGAGCCTGAGTAATCACGTCTTAGTTTGGTGCCAATAGAAGGAAGAGAGACAATACAATTGGACGGAGTTTAAGTATGCTAGGAAGCTGGAAGTTGGATGTTGGATTAAAGATCAGTTGCCCCGGGGATGAGTTCAAGGTTTACAAGTGATGAGATGGGCCATCACCCACAGGCCCCAGGACCTGCCAAGAAGCAAGCACACTCTTGCTGAAGGAAAAACCCTAGAAGAAGTTACGACTTTTACCGACAGACGATCTTATAGGAGTAACGCAAAACCTGAGAGTTGTGAAGGAACGATAGATATTTGTTTGGCTTGCAGAATCAATGGACTTATCCGAACCTAGTTCGCCGACAAGAAAAATTCTGCAATGCTTGTGAGGATGACCGAGTGTTAGGATGCGAGATTCGCTAAACTGTATACAAAGTAATGATTTGGGTGCGGGATGGATTGATGACCATACTGACTTACTCTTATTATTCGCCTTGCTATATGGGATGGTAAATCTGAGTGACTTACCTATAGTAGAGAGACGACGATATTAAGCCTTGTTTAAACCTTAGAATGGTATAATCATTTTCCCTTGTACAAGGCAGTTGTTGCCAATCGTAGGACATACGGTGAGAATGAAGCCTAGACCCATTTCCTGCAGGAGAAGCCATAAATGGTTGACCACCATGAGATATCGATAGTTGTTTAGTATTGGCGCCAGACCCGTCAACTAAGAAGACCCAGTCACAGAAGAACCTTAGCAAGATGAAAGACAGAAGAACTGAGGAAAAGGTTATGCCACTACCGAAAGAGCCCAGATAAGGAATTGTCCTGAAGATCTGAGAAGACCGACACTATTA
The DNA here is from genome assembly GCA_034509565.1 of Triticum monococcum. Lineage (NCBI taxonomy): Eukaryota > Viridiplantae > Streptophyta > Magnoliopsida > Poales > Poaceae > Triticum > Triticum monococcum. The sequence goes on from CM067847.1 coordinate 581,994,207, forward strand.
ACAATATGGATGAAGTATATGAGTTTTGATGGAACCGTAACCATGCTTCTAAGGGTGGTAGCACCCCAGACCCCCTCCTGCGACAATTGATGGATTTTGAAGGGACCCCCAAACCCTAACCTTTTTCTTGCTAGCCTCTCCGAATCTCGAGAACGAGATTCATTTTAAGTGTGGTAGGTTTGTAACATCCCAAAATTCTAAATTTTGAAATGTTATAATAAATAGATAGGTTGATTGTTTGTTTGATTATTGTGTGATTGATTGAGTGAAATTCGAAACTTTTTGAAAGTTAAATGAGAGGGAATAAAAGGACTTTCCCAAACTTTCACCTTTGTGCATTTTGATCTCCATGAATTCAAATTCTTTTCAAATACAAAACCCTCGAGAGAAGATGATATGACTTCTTCCATTTAATTAAATGAAAAGGGGTTTCTGAAAAGATTTGAATTTTATTTGGAAATATTTCAAAATTCAGAAACTTTAAGCAACTCAATGATTTTCATGAGAGAAGATAAAACAACTTCTTCAAAATATATGAAATACGAGTTGGAAGTTTAAAAGGATCAAATTTAAAGTCTGTTTGAAATTATTTTTAATTTGGAGTTATTTGGGTTTTATTCAAATTATTTTTCTCCAAAAATAAAATAAATGGAAAATAGGGTAAAATGATTCCCTACATCAGAAAATTGGAGAGAAATAATTTTGAAATCATTTTGATATTACAAAAATGATTTTAATTTGTTTTATTGTAGAAGTAGCACTGTTTGAATTATTTGAATTTTTGTAAATTTTATTTGGCACTAGAGAAATGTTCATGTTGTAGAAAATCTTTTTATGAAAATTTTGATATATATATATATATGCCTATATAAAATTTTATTTATTATCGTTATCCAGTTTTCTTTTTTTGTTTCTATATAAAAAATAAAAAAATCTACACGTGCGCCTGGAACTAACTGCCGCCCACATGCGTAGCATAGCAGCAGGCCGGCCCTTTTTTTTATCTTTTATGTTTGTTAATGTTTAGTTTTTTTGAACAAATTTCAGAAAAAATAGACTTCAGAAAAAATGGAGCCGGCGGCCGAGGCTTTTAGGCCCGTGCAAGGTGTTAGCCTTTTTCTTTTCTGTTTCGTATATTTTCGTCTACATTTAGTCCCACATTGCCTAGCTTTGACCCTTAAACCTCTTTTCCACCTATAAATATAGGCCGATAAAGCCTCCAAAAATCATCCGATTTGGATTAAATCAATATTTTGGTTTGACTAGATTCATTTAAGAAAAATATATTTCTCCTCTTCGGCGTGACTTCTGGAAATTATCTCTTCTCTCCAAAGTCGTCTTTTTTCTGCCTTATAAAGGTATCTTTATTTTTTTATACTTTCGTAGTTTATTATTTCTAGACTAATACAATAGAATAATTAGATTATCAATTAGTTTACGTATTTATACATTAGACATTAGCCGTAGCTATTTTTTCTCGTAAAACAGCTTGACCCTGATTTTTCAAATAGCCATAACTTTTCACTCGTTTATCCAAATTAGATGAAACCATCGCCTATAGCTTCGTCTTGTTTTCACCTATCCAGTGAACCTGTCACATCAACCTTTTGAAATTTTCAAATTTTGAATTTTGTTCAGATTCATATTCAAACTTCTTTTGAACATAACTTGAGTTTCGTAACTCGGATTTAGTTGATTCTTTTTACAAATCGAAGCTCTTGACCTAAACTTTCTGAAAAGGCCAAATTCACATAATTTTGGTACTGTTAGACATTGTTTATGTTGCAAGAGTTATTTGCTTGGTTTTGATGTTTTCCGAACTGTCTTCTTCGTTCTTCCCGATCTTTTGAGTGATTGCTTATGTGTGGTTACTATTGCTTGCTCACGATAGATTGAATGGAGTGTGACGAGTAGAACTATCAAGAGTTATGAGTGCGAATCATCTTCATCAACCGTACAAGGCAAGTTCACACTTTGATCATACTTTTCATTACCCAGTTTTTATGCACTAGTTTCACCCTCAAACATTGCATGGTTAGGCATTGATAACATGTGGGTATTGGGAAGTAATTGATGAGGTAGGAACCTATTGTCCTGAATGCAAACCTTGGGAGTTACTTCTACGTTGCTTATATTGCTATGCTATGCTAGTAGACGTGGATTGGGCTTGAGTGTATCCATGACAGATATGAGAGTTATCATTAATGGTTAACTTAAGGTGGCTAATTTAATACACATCTGGGTGGATTGGTTGGGGTACCCTGGAGCACCCAGTGGTTTGCCCGGGCACCTGGAGAACCCAGTGCTTGCCCAAGGGGATCCCGGAGGACCCGTGTGATCACCCTATGGAATGCCACCCAGACTCAAAGGGATCACAAGATTATTCATGCTAGAAACTTCCGTGTGCAGCCACAAGCTATTATGGGCTCTAGCATAGTTGTGTAAGTTGCGTGAAGCTCTTGAAGAGGTAGACTAGCAGATGTAGTGGGTTGTAGGTGGTATAGTCTATCCGGAGTAGAGAGTTAATGCTTCTGAAAGACTGTGTCTCGGTCTTCCATTTCTCAAACACCATATAGTGCGAGAAATCCAACGGCGGAGATCGAGTCTTGTGGGGAAAAGTGCGCAAACCTTTGCAGAGTGTACAAACTAATCATGGTTAGCCGTGTCCCCAGTTATGGACATCTTGAGTATCTGGTTCTTGGATTATCATATTGATCTCATCACTTTACTTAATTAATTTGTCGGGTTGATGATCATTAATTTGGGTTTGAGTTGGAGGAACCTTCTCAATGTTTTCAACAAACTTAGTAGTTAAATAAAATATATTCTTTTGCAGTAGGGAAAAATTGGCTTTTCGCAAAAACATTATAACCATAGAGCTTTTCCACCAGCCAAATATGCATGTAGTGATAGCCTTTATTCATCATTATCCTATGGTGTGAATTTGCCAGTACATTCAATGTACTGACCCTTTGTGGCTGCAACGTCTCATGTTGCAGGATTCTTACGACGAGTAAGTGATACGTTAGGGTTATGATTTCTACACTCAACTTTGCCGTTGGTGTTGGTGGGAATCCACAACCTTGTTACTTCCGCTATTTGGATTGAGGTAATAGTATTTATGTTATTTTATACATGTGATTTACCTCTATTATAAATCCTCGAGTACTGTGTGTGTCAGCATACCGATCCAGGGATGACACTTAAGCACAGAGACTTGACCGTCTGAGGTCGGGTCGCTACAGAAACTTATATGATGAAAGATAGAACCGGGGCCATAGGTTTCACTAGTGGATTCTCTCAAGATAGCATAAGTATTATGGTGGGTGAACAAATTACTGTCGAGCAATTGATAGAGAAGTGAATAACTATGAGAATATCTAGGCATGCTCATGTATATAGGCATCATGTCCGCGACAAGTAGACTGAAACGATTCTGCATCTACTACTATTACTCCACACATCGACCACTATCCAGCATGCATCTAGAGTATTAAGTTCATAAGAACAGAGTAACGCATTAGGCAAGATGACATGATTTAGAGGGATAAACTCAAGCAATATGATATAAACCCCATCTTTTTATCCTCGATGGAAAAAATACAATACGTGCCTTGCTGCCCGTGCTGTCACTGGGAATGGACACCTCAAGATTGAAGCCAAAGCTAAGCACTTCTCCCATTGCAAGAAAGATCAATCTAGTAGGCCAAACCAAACTGATAATTCGAAGAGACTTGCAAAGATAGTTAAATCATACATAAGAGATTTCGGAGAAGAATCAAATATTGTTCATAGATAGACTTGATCATAAACCCACAATTCATCGGATCTCGACAAACACATCGCAAAAAGAGTTACATCGAATAGATCTCCAAGAAGATCGAGGAGAACTTTGTATTGAGATTCAAAGAGAGAGAAGAAGCCATTTAGCTAATAACTATGGACCCGAAGGTCTGAGGTAAACTACTCACACATCATCGAAGGGGCCAGGGAGTTGATGTATAGGCCCTCCGTGATTGATTCCCCCTCCGGCGGAGCTCCGAAAAAGGACCCAAGATGGGATTTCTTGGGTACAAAAGGTTGAGGCGGTGGAAATAGTGTTTCGTGGTGCTCCTAGATGTTTTCGGGGTATATGAACATATATAAGAGGAAGAAGTAGGTCGGTGGAGCCAAGAGGGGCCCACGAGGGGGGAGGGCGCGCCCCTGCCTCGTGGCCGCCTCGTTGGTTGCTTGACGTCTACTCCAAGTCCTCTGGATCACGTTTGTTCCAAAAATAACTCTCCCGAAGGTTTCATTCCGTTTGGATTCAGTTTGATATTCCTTTTCTGCGAAACACTGGAATAAGAAAAAAAACAATTTGCACTGGGCCTTGGGTTAGTAGGTTAGTCCCAACAATAATATAAAAGTGTAAAATAAAGCCAATTAACATCCAAAACATATAATATAATAGCATGGAACAATCAAAAAATATAGATACGATGGAGACGTATCAAGCATTCCCAAGCTTAATTCCTGCTTGTCCTCGAGTAGGTAAATGATAAAAACAGAATTTTTGATGTGGAATGCTACCTAGCATAATTCTTAATGTAATTCTCTTTATTGTGGCATGAATATTCAGATCCGAAAGATTCAAGACAAATGTTTAATATTGACATAAAAATAATAATACTTGAAGCATACTAACTAAGCAATTATGTCTTCTCAAAATAACATGGCAAAAGAAAGTTCATCCCTACAAAATCATATAGTTTAGTCATGCTCCATTTTCTTCACACAAGAATGCTCTCATCATGCACAACCCCGATGACAAGGCAAGCAATTGTTTCACACTTTAGTAATCTCAAACCTTTTCAACTTTCACACAATACATGAGTGTGAGCCATGGATATAGCACTATGGGTGGAATAGAATATGATGATGGGGGTTATGTGGAGAAGACAAAAAAGGAGAAAGTCTCACATCGACGCGGCTAATCAATGGGCTAGGGAGATGCCCATCAATTGATGTCAATGCAAGGAGTAGGGATTGCCATGCAACGGATGCACTAGATCTATAAATGTATGAAAGCTCAACAAAAGAAACTAAGTGGGTGTGCATCCAACTTTCTTGCTCACGAAGACCTAGGGCATTTGAGGAAGCCCATTGTTGGAATATACAAGCCAAGTTCTATAATGAAAAATTCCCATTAGTATATGAAAGTGACAAAACAAGAGACTCTCTATCATAAAGATCATGATGCTACTTTGAAGCACAAGTGTGGAAAAAAAGATAGTAGCATTGCCCCTTTTTCTTCTTTTTTTCTCTTTTTTGGGCCTTCTTTTTTTGGCCTTTCTCTTTTTTTGGGACAATGCACTATTAATGATGATCATCACACTTCTATTTATTTACAACTCAATGATTACAACTTGATACTAGAACAAAGTATGACTCTATATGAATGCCTCTGGCGGTGTACGGGGATGGGCAATTAATCAAGAGTAACATGTATGGAAAATTATGAACGGTGGCTTTGCCACAAATACGATGTCAACTACATGATTATGCAAGACAATATGACAATGATGATGCGTGTCATGGTGAACAGAACGCTGGAAAGTTGCATGGCAATATATCTCGGAATGGCTATGGAAATGGCATAATAGGTAGGTATGGGGGCTGTTTTGATGAAGATATAAGGAGGTTTATGTGTGACAGTGCGTATCATATCATGTGGTTTGCATGCACCAGCGAAGTTTGCACCAACTCTCAAGGTGAGAAAGGGCAATGCACGATACCAAAGAGGCTAGCAATGATGGAAAGGTGACAGTGCGTATAATCCATGGACTCAACATTAGTCATAAAGAACTCACATACTTATTACAAACATCTACAAGTCATCAAAAACCAAGCATTACGTGCATGCTCCTAGGGGGATAGATTGGTAGGGAAAGACCATCACTCGTCCCCGACCGCCACTCATAAGGAAGACAATCAAATAACACCTCATGTTTCAAATTTGTTACACAACGGTTACCATACGTGCATGCTACCACTACAACAAGAACACCCATATAACAACGCATGTCTAGCAACGGTGATGAGATGATGTGTTGTTTTGGTCAACCTCCCACTTCCCTCACTTATCCCTCACTTGGCGCTAACCTCCGGTGCCCCATTGCCTTAGAAAACTCTAACCTCCCCGTTTCCTAAAAATAATCCACGTACCTATTTCCACCTTATTCTATACCACGCCATCTCTCTATCCCCCGATTCCTCTCACCCAAACACCACACCGCCGCTCCTGACGGGTTCTGGCTAGCTCCGGCGCCCTCCCAACCGCGCCATCAGTCATCACCCGACTGCGTTGGTCTCCTCGGATCCTCCACCGCTGCGGGATCCTCCGCGCCCCTGAACATGCTCCTACAGGAACCCTAGTCAGCATGGGCACTGCTCCTGCGCCTCCTTTGGTTCATAGGCCTGCTACTTCGGTGTCTCCGCATAAGTTGCCTCTGTGTCTCCACATACGCTGCTGCCGGATCACCTTCGACTGTCCTTCTCTACCTCGGCTACCGCCTCCCACACCGACGGTTCATGAAGAATCTGTATGTGTTATGCATCCAAGCAGTAGACAGGTGATCTTCATAACCTCCTTAGTACTTCAATACGACTAATGGAGAAGATTTTGTATTTTAATTTGGAGGATACAGTGGTCATTACAGCAATGATTGTCCTGATCTATATTTTTATATGTAGCTGAGTATTTTTTTCATCTAGCTTGGTTTATGCTCTGAAGAAATGGTTCAGACTTCAGACCAAGTGTGCAGTCTCCACAAATAGATTTACTCGAGACAAAAGGCATGACCCTTTTATCTACAGAAGTAAATTCTAGCAGGGGGTTAGATATTAGGGTCCAGTCTTTTCTCTCTATCAAGTGAATGTCCATTACGCCACAGTAACCACCAAAGATCCATCGGCCAAACAACACTAAATGACCCAACTTCTTGGCATCGATAGATCACGCACTGAACTACCTCATGTATCACTGTGTTTTCCTAGTATGTTAGGTTTGTATGGGTTGCATTTGACACCATTGGCACTCAATGGTTTTGATACATGAATTTATAAGGCCAGGCCACATCCTGTCAGGTGGCAGGCTTTCATAAACCTCTCTTAAATACTGGTTTTGCCTAAAGAGAGATTCCTTTTTCCCCTATTTTCACTATTAATTGCAGGTGGAATTGTATAGGTAAAGAGTATGAGAAAGCTGAATCATTATATCTAGAAGCAATTGAAATCCTGGAGCAATCATTTGAACCTATTGATATACTGTACTGTAAGTTTGAGATTAGATTTCTTTTCCATATTATTGTTTAGTATTTTCTGATTCAGTTCATTTTGACATATGGCTATTTTTAGGGTTAAATTGGACCAGATAGTGGGATACTGGGATGCATAGGATATATGTTTCCAATACATGGTGTGTGATGCATCTATGCCTGCTCGGTGTGTACTGTTGCTGATGAGTGGAAGAATGGCGCACACTTGTGTCAGCAGAGAACTAAATATTATATCCTCATCATTCTAGCATACACTTGTCAATTCTTATGATATTTCATATAAATTCCCAATGTTAACTCGTTCTGCACAAAACACGTTTTACATACCTCTTGTAGCGTTGGAACAACTTCATGTAATCTTGGACAATACTATCATATTCAGAACAGGTTTGATCAAGCTCGGACATGTTATGAGGTACCTATCATTACCTCTAAATATTTTCAGTTTCTAATTTTCTTTTGTAATTGTTTTATGCTATATACGGTTCAAAAAGTGTTTAAGTGAATAATAAAGTTAGATATTTCGTCTAAAGAAATGTGTTCAACTGAACTGTCATATAATAGCTCAGTTGGACTCTCCCCTATTGTTCTGAGAGAAATTTGTACCAGCTAGTAGGCAATAGTTTGTACGGATTGAATATATCATAACAATATCACTTTCGGTTGCTTACGCTTAATATGTAGTTCATTTATTTTGCTGGGAGCAATGATGGGGCCATTGTTCATTTATCTTTGCAAACCTGAATTATTCACAATCTTATTCTAACTTTGATATTTTGTGAACATTACCTAGAGCAAGGAAAATCAAACATAGGAATCAAATGTTTCCTTAAAGAAACATAGCATCATTATATGTCATACAATTCTTAAAGAAACATAGCATCCGAACATTGCATTCTCATGTGGAAACTCATCTTTGTTGTATGAAGGCATTAACACAGTGGCCATTTTTTTATCTTGTTGTCATGATCACTAATTTAAGCATCTCTACTTGTTTTAGTTTTGTTGTGACCATGTGGAGCATAACTGCTACAGACTGCTTGTGGAATAAAATCTTGAAAGGTTTTCTTTTCCACTTTACTTTTCAATCGAATAATTTAATCCATTTTTCTATGATTTATGCAAGTTCTGTTTAGTTTAAACTTGTTTCTTGTATGTCAGAACATGATTATTTTTTACTGGGGTACCTCGTTTCTTACTAATTAGTATCCTCCCTTTATGGTTTATCTGAACTGAACTGACATACATCAGGTTTGTTCATAAGAAATCAACGATTGAAGTTTTTGTCAGATGCAGGGTAGTACTTTACTGCGTATAGTGCTACTAATGTCAAGGAATTCAACAACTCTATGGTGCCCTTCCTTCAAATTTGACTTCTCTGTTAACCTAATTTTCTCATACTTTTCTTCTTCTTGTAGATTGCAAAGATAAACTGATGATACATGGCCCAAGTTTCGATTGCAAGGTTACGAAAGAGGCTACTAGATTGCAAAGATAAATAGAATGTCATTGTATTGATCGATGTTACAAACATTATAGTTGATTGCAAGCTCGAGAATTGGGCTACTATTAGATAGTTTCACCTCTTGTAACCTTTGGATCATGGTCTTTGTAATGCAACATATTTGATTTAATATATGAGACATTTTTGTTTATTATACTGTTGCTTCTATGCACTATCCCGATAATACTGGAAGGCAATATGTAAAATACCATTACTTTTTCATGCAATCTAGCAAAGCTTCTAATCATAGCAACGATGTGTTATGTTATCGTTTTTTGCATGCCAGCAACACATGCGAACTATTGTTAGGACCCAACTCTATATGTTGCTCTCTAACAACGCTTCTATGGGCCATTTACCAACGCATGTATATATGTTGTTGTAGACCCTTGCAACGCCACCAACGGCAACACATATTAATCCGTTGGTGTAGACACTAGCAACACATATATGGACATAGAACAACACATCGATGCGTTGCTGAAAGGGGTTCCTGTTGTAGTGTACGGGACTTGCAAACTTCAACACAAGTATTTCTCAAATTCACAACTACTCAACTAGCACACTCTAATATCACCACCTTTATATCTCAAAACAATTATCAAGTATCAAACTTCTCCTAGTATTCAATGCACTTTTTATGAAAGTTTTTATTATACCGATCTTGGATGCCTATCATATTAAGACTAAATTCATAACCAAAGCAAATTACCATGCTGTTCTAAAGGACTCTCAAAATAATATAAGTGAATAATGAGAGGTCGATGATTTCTATAAAATAAAACCACCACCGTTCTCTAAAAGATATAAGTGAAGTACTACAGCAAAATTATCTAGCTCAAAAATATATAAGTGAAGCACATAGAGTATTCTAATAAATTCCAATTCATGTGTATCTCTCCCAAAAGGTGTGTACAACAAGGATGATTGTGGTAAACTAAAAAGCAAAGACTCAAATCATACAAGACGCTTCAAGTAAAACACATATCATGTGGTGAATAAAAATATAGCCTTAAGTAAAGTTACCGATAGAAGAAGACGAAAGAGGGGATGCATTCCGGGGCATCCCCAAGCTTAGGCTTTTGGTTGTCCTTGAATTTTACCTTGGGGTGCCTTGGGCATCCCCAATCTTAGGCTCTTCCCACTCCTTGTTCCATAATCCATTAAATCTTTACCCAAAACTTGAAAACTTCACCACACAAAACTTAAACAGAAAATCTCATGAGCTCTGCTAGTATAAGAAAACAAACCACCACTTAAGGTACTATAATGAACTCATTCTTTATTTATATTAGTGTTAAACCGACTGTATTACAACTTCTATATGGTTCATACCCTCTGATACTACTCATAGATTCATCAAAATAAGCAAACAACACGCGAAAAACAGAATCTGCCAAAAACAGAACAGTCTGTAGTAATCTGTAGGTTTCGAATACTTATGGAACCCCAAAAATTCTAAAATAAATTGCTGGACGTGAGTAATTTATCTATTAATAATCTGCAAAAATAATCAACCTAATCGCACTCTCCAGTAAAAAAGGCAGCAAATCTCGTGAGCGCTAAAGTTTCTGTTTTTTACAGCAAGAACGCAAAGACTTTCCCCAAGTCTTCCCAAAGGTTCTACTTGGCACAAACACTAATTAAACATGAAAACACAACCATAACAGAGTCTAGATAAATTATTTATTACTAAACGGAACCAAAAAGCAAGGAATAAAAATAAAATTGGGTTGCCTCCCAGCAAGCGCTATCGTTTAACGCCCCTAGCTAGGCATTGAGATTTCAATGATGCTCACATGAAAGACAAGAATTGAAGTACAAAGAGAGCATCATAAAACATGTGACAAACACATCTAAGTCTAACATACTTCCTATGCATAGGCATCTTATAGGCAAACAAATTATCATAGCAAGCAAAAACTGGCACATGCAAAGAAGAGGAAAGAAACAATAGCAATCTCAACATAACGAGAGGTAATTTTGCAACATGAAAATTTCTACAACCATACTTCCCTATCTCATAATAATTACATGTAGGATCATGATCAAATTCAACAATAAAACTATCACAAAACATATTCTTAACACGATCCACATGTATGCAAAGTTGACACTCTTCCAAAATAGTGGGATTAACATTAACTAAAGTCATGACCTCTCCAAACCCACTTTTATCAAGAACTTCATAAGATTGAACATTCTCCAAATATGTGGGATCTAAAGTTGACACTCTTAAAAACCCACTTTTAGTAGTATTGCAAACATTATTATCAATCTCATATTCATCATGGGGCTTAAATAAATTTTCAGGATCATAAGAAGAATCACCCCAATCATGATCATTGCAACAAATAGTAGTCATAGCAAAACTAGCATCCCCAATCTTGAGGTTTTGCATATCATTAACACAATTTTCATTAAGAGAATTATAATAACATCATTACAATCATGCTTTTCATCAAAGGAACTATCAAGTATGGGTGCAATAGCAACGATCTCATGTTTAACATAAAGAACTATAGCAAACTCATCTTCATAAATATTGGCATCATGGCCACAAGAATAGCAAGCCTCATGTTCATCAAGGGATATTTCAATCAAATCATCGGAATCATAATCATCTATAGATTCATGCATATCATTATTTTCTTCCCAAGCAACGGTCATTCTTTCAATAAATTCTTTGACATAGACATTATGAGCATAGTTTTCATAGCAATATTTAAGTGTGTCAAAATTTTCAGATTCGTAGAGAGTAACATCATATTTTTCAATCAAAGAAGCAACTTCACAAGAACCCTTGAAAGCAAAAAATTCTTCAATTTGTTTGATATTGTAGTAACTATAAACACCCTTTGCATAAGCAGATAAGATTTCATTATCATTAAACTCACATAGGTAGGGGAGGTGTTTTTAGGGTTCTTAGAGCAACAAGTAAAATCACAAATTTCACAAAGATTCCGAGCATAACACAGCAATCTGTTTATTTGATCCCATAAGAGTCTCCTTTTTTGAGACAAACGGCGATGCACAAAATGATCATGCTCATCTAAATATTTCCCATCAATTAGGCTAGTTGGGGTTCAGCACGAGCGCATAAGGATCGAAGATGATCCAAGTAGAACACTTTAAGTGGATCCATATCAATAGATTTTTAGCAAGCAAAGATGCAAGCAAATAGAAGGCACATGGAAACACAAACAAAGATACATAGGGGAAGAAGGCAAAGAAAAGGCAATGGTTTTTGAAAATCGTTTTAGAAGTGGGGGAGAGGAAAACAAGAGGCAAATGGCAAATAATGTAATGCGAAGGATAAGAGTTTGTGATGGGTACTTGGTATGTCTTGACTTGTGCGTAAATCTCCCCGGCAACGGCGTCAGAAATCCTTCTTGCTACCTCTTGACCACTGCGTAGGTTTTCCCTTGAAGAGGAAAGGGTGATGCAGCAAAGTAGCGTAAGTATTTCCCTCAGTTTTTGAGAACCAAGGTATCAATCCAGTAGGAGACGACACAAAAGTCCCTCGTACCTACACAAACAAATAAGAACCTCGCAACCAACGAGATAAAGGGGTTGTCAATCCCTTCACGGTCACTTACGAGAGTGAGATCTGATAGAGATAATAATAATAAGATAAATATTTTTGGTATTATTATGATATAGATTGAAAGTAAAGATTGCAAAATAAAATAGATGGGAAACTTATATGATGAAAGATAGACCCGGGGGCCATATGTTTCACTGGTGGCTTCTCTCAAGATATCATAAGTATTACGGCGGGTCAACAAATTACTGTCGAGCAATTGATAGAAAAGTGAATAATTATGAGAATATATAGGCATGATCATGTATATAGGCATCACGTCCGCGACACGAAACGATTCTGCATCTACTACTATTACTCCACACATCGACCGCTATCCAACATGCATCTAGAGTATTAAGTTCATAAGAACAGAGTAACGCATTAGGCAAGATGACATGATGTAGAGGGATAAACTCAAGCAACATGATATAAACCCCATATTTTTATCCTCGATGGCAACAATACAATGCGTTCCTTGCTGCCCCTGCGGTCACTGGGAAAGGACACCGCAAGATTGAACCCAAAGCTAAGCACTTCTCCCATTGCAAGAAAGATCAATCTAGTAGGCCAAACCTAACTGATAATTCGAAGAGACTTGCAAAGATAATTAAATCATACATAAGAGATTTCAGAGAAGAATCAAATATTGTTCATAGAAAGACTTGATCATAAACCCATAATTCATCGGATCTCGACAAACACACCGCAAAAAGAGTTACATCGAATATATCTCCAAGAAGATCGAGGAGAACTTTTTATTGAGATTCAAAGAGAGGGAAGAAGCCATCTAGCTAATAACTATGGACCCAAAGAGAGAGAGAAGAAGATCAAGGAGAACTATGTTTCTTTTGTTACATTATTCACAACCTATAGTTCTGACCCAGCTAGGGCTGGAAAATGGTCATCGGATGTTGTAACTATTGGAAAGCATTTTTATAGCAAGGAGGAAAGGTCCATGGCCGTTCTTAATACTTTCATTAGCTTCATATAGGTGGATCTTCCTTTTCCTCTTGTTTGTGTTGTCCACTAACTATGAAGATAATTAAATTTCTTATCATGTTGGGAATGATTCATAATCACTGTCAGCTAAGAGAATAATGAGAGTAGTTCAATGGTAGTAGAGAAAGAGAAGAAATTACAACGAACATTGTAAATAGAACATTGATACCACTCTGACTCCCCTCTTCTTTTATGTAGTATGTTTGATAGCCTTCTGGCATATAAATTGAATTTTCAAAAAGTAGAAGGAACACATGATCATCCAGCACTATCGATTGCAAGGATGTTTGTTTAACATCTGATCTTATTTATAGAACTACGTAGGTGTCAATGCCAAAAAGCAATGTGATAATATTGACTGATCCTAAATCGAAGTTGTCAATAAATCAAGGGAAGGCCTCAATACTGCCTATCAAGGGAAATTATTCTCGGGGCAACCTGATGCTTCAGAGGATCAAGTCCTACATTGTAAGTTTGTATGCTTCATGTAAACATCTTCCTGCATATGCTTTTTCGGAAGTACTGGTTGCATGATTTGGAAATATTATTGCACGCAACCATCTGTATGTGTTAATTTTTTCAAAAGACTGATATATTTGTGTGTCTGGTCCATATGTAGGCCTTTCTAGAGCTAAAACTTGAGGAGGTTTACCGTGTGAACTGTGTTCATCATTTTGTTTTCACTGACCCCGATATGGCAGTGGTTGAGGATCTTGGACATATCTTAACGAGGTATCCTCATTGGCACCTTGCTTTTATTTTTCGTAATAACAAAGGCCAACCCTTGAACTCTGGATTCGTAGCGGTGAGAGGGACCAGAGATGTCATCTCTAAGTAAGTGAACATCTATGTAACAGATCTTGGTATGAAAACTTGGCATTGAGTTAAATAATTCCTTCATTTGCTTTTAGGGCTATCGACTTCTTCAACGAGGTTCTTAAAGCATACAATCTAAAGTATATGAAGGCGTCCCGCATGCTTGGTGATCAGTTAGCACTGGCATGGGTTGTGAAGTCCTATCTACCATCAGCCTTTGGGAAGTTTTCTAGGCATGAAACATTTACTCGTGAAGTCAATGGTCCATCTGTTCTATTTTTTCCTTGTGAAGTTTATAATTGGACTCCACCCGAGGGTGCGGGATAGTTTCATGGTATGCCCTTCGATGTTAAGGTACGGTATATTTCCTACTCTAAGAACTTATTCTATCCATGTCCTCCTCGAGATAAAATTTAGTTTTGTTTGACCACTAGTTGCACAGTTGTATTACTAGTACACTGCTTTTCGTTGTTGCCACTTGTCCACTATTACACTTGCTGATTTTGGGGCATGTTGATATATCCAGTATTTTTTGCATTAAATATATGATAACATGCCAAATCTGATATAATGTTCTTAGGTTGTCCACTTCAAAGGTTCAAGAAAGCATTTGATGCTCGAGGCATGGGATTTCTACAATTCAACCTCTCAAATATCTGATATGTTGTGCCTAATCTTGAAGAGTGGCAGAAAAAAATAAGACTTTTGAACCTTTTGTTCCACACTGAAGTTACTTCTGGTAGTTTTTCTCTCCTTATAGACATCACAAGTTGGTTCAACATTTTGTTCTTTATTTTCCTTCATCTTAGTTCATTCAACAAAATTAGGACTTGTTCAGTTGGAAGAGGTTTGAAGGGGATTGAAGTGGATTTAGGAGGATGAAATCCCCTACAAGTCAAAATCCTCCTCAAATCCTTTCCAATCCTCTTTGAGAGAGGTTTAACCGAACAAGGTTTAGTAGTCTTTGTTTACATTTTATTTTATATATGAAAGAAAACACAAAAGGATTTAGTTCATATTCACAAAGCCCTAGATATTTGGGGCGGGTTTCTCCTTTTGCTCCTCAGCCCCCTTGTTTGTGTAATGCTTTATGTATGACTTATAACTTGTTTACAGGTTTCTACAAAGTGTGCTTTGCTCTGAAACAGCCTTGTCTTCTTTTCACAGTTGGTCCTTGTTGAGCACCAGATATGTATCTATTTGTCATAGGCTCCAACTCTGCAGTTCTGAGTGATTACTAGAATTCAAGGGCCACATAATGCAAATAGAGTCCTCAGGAACTCAGGTTATGCACAAGGAGAATAGGGTGATCCATGCTGTGCCGAGGGTAGCTCGGCAATATGAGATTGGTGCTAAGACTCCCCGTGGAAGATGGACCATTCATACACGATATTAGATAGGAGTAGCAGGGTGGGATCCTACTTGGAGTGAGATACGATTCGTTGGAAGTTCGAAGTGTAGTGATGGGCGATTTCACAGTTAAGTTTCGGGTACGGTCGAAAGCTGATGGGTTTAATTGGGCTCTGGTGGCGGTTTCTGGTGCCACGCAGCCTGAGATCAAACCAGAGTTCTTGGCGGATCTTGTTAGGATCTGCAGCTCTGAGCAGCTCCCAATTCTGGTTGGGGTGACTAAGAGAGGAAAAGAACAATGATAACTTCGATGGCAGATGGTCGTTTATGTTTAACACAATCATAGAAAGCTTGGATCTGAGAGAGATAGAGCTTTCTGGTAGAAAATTTACTTGGGCTAATGCTTTGCCAAATCCGATGTTTGAGAAGCTGGATCGAGTCTTACCAAGTGTCAAGTGGGAACGGAAATTCCCTTTCGTTACGGTCCAGGCATTTACACGTGGAATTTCTGACCATACGCCTTTATTTCTGGGCTCGGGTGAGCCAACCCACATGGGGACCAAAAACTCCTTCTCTTTCGAGCTGGCATGGTTTGAACGAGAAGACTTCTTAGATCTGGTAGCCAGGGAATGGGCTAAGGATGTAGGAGGCAGGACTTCGATTGAGCGCTGGAAGAATAAGATAAGGCATTTGAGAAGTTTCTTGCGTGGGTGGGCCAAGCATCTTAGTAGGATATATAAGGTCGAGAAGGAAAGGCTTCTTACACTTATTCAGTCCCTAGAATTAAAAGTCGAGTCCACAATTTTGCAAGCCACGGAGCTGCATGCTAAACTAGAAGCGGAGATGAGGTTGAAAGAGCTTCTCCGTGAAGAGGAATTAAAGTGGGCGCTGCGAGCTAAGGTTCGCAAAGTTGTCCAGGGGGATGCGAACACTCAATTCTTTCACTGGTTTGCTAATGGCAAGCACGGAAAGAAGAGAATCTTTCAGCTCGAACAAGATGAAGGCACGATTGTAGGACATGATAACCTAAAATTGTACATTACCGAATATTACAAGCAGCTGTTTGGGCCTCCAGAGGATAATTGTGTGTCCCTGGATGAGTCCAGGATTGAGGATGTGCCTGAACTCACTGCTGATGACAATGATATTTTGATAGCCCCATTTTCTGAGAAAGAGGTGTTTGAAGCCATTACACAGATGAAAAACAATAAGGCCCAAGGGCCGGATGGATTTCCGGCGGAATTCTATAAAAAGTGTTGGCATATTATTAAAGGGGATTTGTTATCGACGTTCCATGATTTATTCTCTGGACAGCTTCAGTTATTTCACTTGAATTTAGGAATAATAACATTGCTTCCTAAGAAAACAGAGGCTGTGAGAATTGAGCAGTTCAGGCCGATCTGTCTTCTCAATGTTAGTTTCAAAATTTTCCCCAAGGTGGGGACTAATAGGCTCACACAGATTGTGCATTCTGTGGTGCAGCATTCCCAAACTGCTTTCATGCTAGACAGAAACATCCTAGAAGGGGTTGTGGTCCTTCATGAAACGCTCCATGAAATTCACTCGAAAAAACTAGATGAGTTGTTTTTAAAGTGGATTTCGAGAAGCGTATGATAAAGTCAAATGGCCAGTCCTTCAACAGGCCTTGCGTATGAAAGGTTTTGAAGAAGCCTGGCGATGCCAGGTAGAATCTTTCATGCAAAAAGGGAGTGTTGGAATTAAAGTGAATGGCGACATAGGTCACTACTTCCAGACACATAAGGGCCCGAGACAGGGGGATCCAATGTCTTCTATCTTGTTCAACATCGTAGTTAATATGTTGGCAATTCTGATAGGAAGGGCTAAGGAGGCTGGTCAGGTGGGTGTATTGGTGCCTCATCTAGTCGATGGAGGTGTGTCTATCCTACAGTACGCTGATGATACGATCATCTTTATGGAGCATGACTTGGCAAAAGCAAGAAATATGAAGCTGGTGTTGTGCTTATTTGAACAATTGACCGGGTTAAGGATTAACTTTCAGCAAAGCGAATTGTTATGTTTTGGTAGAGCCAATGAGGAACAAGAGGCTTATAGGCAATTTTTTGGATGCGAATTGGGGACTTTACCTTTTACGTATTTAGGTATACCAATTCACCATCGTAAGCTGACAAACAGGGAATGGAAGTGTATCGAGGATCGCTTTGAAAAGAAACTGAGTTGCTGGATGGGCAAGCTCATGTCTTACGGAAGCCGATTAATTCTGATTGATTCGGTTCTCACGAGTATGCCTATGTTTCTTTTATCATTCTTTGAGATCCCAGTGGGAGTTAGGAAAAGACTGGACTTCTATCGATCCCGATTCTTCTGGCAGAACGATGAACTAAAAAGAAAGTACAAACTCTCCAAGTGGGATATTATCTATCGACCGAAAGACCAAGGGGGTCTTGGCATTGAGAACCTCAAGGTCAAGAACAGATGTCTTCTCAGCAAGTGGCTGTCGAAGCTATCTATCGAGACTGATGCTACTTGGGCACAGATCCTTCGTAGCAAGTATCTTCAATCCAAAACTTTGTCCCAGGTGACAGCGAGGCCGACTGACTCACACTTTTGGAAAGGGCTTATGAGAGTCAAATTGGCTTTTTTAATAGGACAAAGTTTATTATAGGTAATGGTGCTACCACATGATTCTGGGAGGATACTTGGCTCAGAGAGACTCCCCTTGCACTTCAATATCCGTCTCTGTATCATATTGTTCAACGACATGATGCGGTCGTTGCAACGGTACTTCAATCCACTCCCCTTAATATTCAGTTCAGGAGGACGTTAGCCGGTAATCGTTGGGAAGAGTGGCTCCATCTAGTGAGTATACTGATAGAGGTTTAGCTTTCTCAACAACCAGACAAGTTACGTTGGAAGCTTACTAGGTCTGAAGAGTTTACAGTCAAATCAATGTATCTTGATGTTATCAATTCAAGCTTCATTCCTAGTTCCAAATATGTTTGGGCTATCAAAGTTCCTTTGAAAATTAAAGTGTTTATGTGGTTTGTACATAAACAAGTAAGCTTGACCAAGGATAATTTGGTAAAGCGTATCTGGACAGGACCTACTAGGTGTAGCTTCTGGGATCGGGATGAAACCATCAAACACCTTTTTCTTGAGTGCTCGTTGGCAAAAGTCTTATGGCGATCGGTCCATATTGCCTTTAATATTACTCCTCCGAGTTCTGTCAGCACGTTATTTGGAACGTGGCTTAATGGGATAGAGTCCGAAACAACACGACACATTCGCGTAGGAGCATGTGCTTTATTATGGGTAGTATGGAACTGCAGAAATGATTTTGTTTTTAATAGAGCAACAAATATTCATTTTTTGCAGGTTATCTTCCGAGCCACTGCGTTGATCCGTATGTGGTCACTACTCACTCCGACGGAGGCCAGAGAGCGTTTGGTTACTGGATCTATCCGATGGGAGATGGTAGCACGGGCTATCTTCAACCGGTTTGGATGGCGGTCATATAATAGGATAGACAATTAGTTTACCTATCTCTCTTATGCCAGCCGGTTGTGACTTCTGTTGGCTAGTTTTGTTATTGGCCTTTTGGCTCTTTGTGAGCTTTTCTTTACTTTCGTTGAAGACTTTAAGATCTTGTTGAACCTATTTGCTTATTTATAAAGTTGGCCGTATGCATCGTTCTGATGCAGAGGCCGGGGAGTCCCCCATTTTCAAAAAAAATGTAGAAAATTACCAGTTGTTTTTGTGATGGCTTTTGGTTAGCTTTGTCAACCTTCATCACTATTCATGCTGTAACAGTTTCTTGGTTGTGGCTGATGAGGCTACTGGGAAATTTTCATTTTTAGTATAGGTTGTTATTGACAAATGATGATGCCTTTTTAAATGAGGAACCTTAGGCGGTACTCGATGCTCCAAAATACGTAACTGCTTTTGGGTGCTTATTGACTACTTGTTAACCTTGTAGTTTTATGATGGCTTTGTACTGACTCAGTTTTCCAAAAAGAATCTTTAACGAGCAATGCTACATCCATGCAAAGCTACGTAAGGTTACGTAATGCTGCTGATTTGGCAAATTTTAACTGGAAGAAGGGGAGAGAGGGGGCCCCACATCCATGAAAAATCAGGAGGAGGAGAGAATTAGAGAGAAGGTTACGTAGGATCACGTAACAGGTTTACGTAGATGTAGTATTATTGATCTTTAACCAACGAAGCTAGTAATACATTTCGAGGTAATAGCACCCCAGGTACCCTAACTTGCACCCAATGTGATGATCTAGTCCCAAAGTTGCAAAACTATACTAACTCATACCCCAACTTGCACCCAATGTGATGTTTTAGTCCCAGGCCAATCAGAGCTCGCCATTTGGCTGCCAAGTGGCTGGGCCGGTCAGCGCCTATAGTTTTGCACAAAACCCCCTGCCGTTTCCCTTATTCAACCCGCACTTACCCCCACCTGAATTAAATCTGTCGGAGGAATCCACTTCATGTCCGCTCGCTGGTCCACTCGTTCCCCATCTGCCCCTTGCCCCCTCGGCTCCAGCATCAGCTTATCGACACCGCGCCGCCAGCAAGCTCGCCGCCGCCGTATAGCTCACCGCCGCCGTCCAGGTCGCCCCAATGGTATCTTGGAGTGAAGGATCTAGCTCGTCCGATGGCTACTCTGTGACAAGTGAGGTTAGTCTTGGCTATGTCTCTGGCAGTTAGGGATTGAGCAAAAATGGGGAATGGGTGTATGTTCTTGAGTAGAAAAATTTCAGCCTAGATGGTGCCTGCCTATTTGCTGACAAGAATATGTTGTAAACAATGTTGTAGGCTACTGCTCCTGCCACCATTTTCTGCTCTGAGTGGAGAGGCCTTGCTACAGATCTTGCAGCTAGATGTGAACATGAAGATGTTTGTGAGAAGTTTGTGTCTTTTGAATCAGTTGACTGTGGAAGGAGGTATCTTGCTTGTGCACAAAAGGTTAGTAGATCTACCAAACTTGCAATGTGATCTGTATAAGAGTGTGCCATGTAAATGTGGAGGAGTTCATTTTCAGTTAAGAGCATCTAGTTTCTGAACTTAATTGAATCTTTGAGTTAGCAACATCTTGTTAGTGAACTTAACTGAATTCAAATGAACTAACTGAACTGAACTGAATTTAAATGAAATAACAGAACTTAACTGAATTAGAATGAAATAGATGAACTTATCTGAATTCAAATTCAGTTAACTGAACTTAACTAAATTCAAATGAACTAACTGAATTCTATCTTATCTGTTAGGAAATACCTAAATGCAAGTTTGTGGAGTGGATTGACCCTGAAAAATAGAGTAAATTTGCCATGGCAACTTAAACTGACATTTGCCATGTCAATCAAAATACTTTTGCCATTGAAAAATAGAGTTAAATTTGCCATGATAAAATGGAGTAAAGTTTTACATGGAAAAAAATATTTTTTGCCGTGGAAATAAAATAAAAAGGTCATGACCATACAAGTATATTTACCGTGCTACAAGTATATTTACCGTGCCATGTTCTAGAAATGTAAATTTGTCATCATATTTAAATTAAAATTGCCATGCTCTTTACAAATAAATTTGCTATGAAAACTTAAAGTAAAATTTGCCATGACAACTTAACTAAATATTTGCCATGTGAATAAAAGTATTTTTGCCATGGCAAAAATGGAGTGAACTTTTGGCATAGCAAAAATGAACTACTTTTTGCCATGGCAAAAATGGAGTCCTTTTGCCATCGAAATAAATTAAAAAATGCCATGGCTAACCAAGTATATTTAAGATGCTACATGGTAAAATTTGTCATGTTCTGGAAATGTAAATTTGCCATCATATTTAAATTAAAATTGCCATGCTCTTTACAATAAATTTGCCTAGGCAACTTAAACTGAAATTTGCCATGGCAACTTGAACTAAAATTTTCCATGTGAATAGCATCCACTCTATGTCCCTACAGACTCACAAGCATAGTCCCATTCGCACAACTAGTAGCAACTAGTAGCAACCACTACTAATTTCTAAAGACAAATAGGTGAAGTATAGATCAACTAAAGCAGGCAACTCGTAAGCACCGATTTCAGCCGCCGGATGTACATACTTGTTTGGTACAGGTGGCAAGTGATGGCTAGCTTGTACCAACCGGCACAAGCGGAGTCGACAGGGGCAGGGGCCAGGGAGCTGGCGGAGGCGAGCACTCCTGGTGCTTCGTAGGGGACGGCGATGGTTGCTCCTCGACGCCAACGAGGAGCCTCACACCCAGTGGCAAAGCTAGGGTAAAATCCTTGGGCGGGCAAACAGACCAGATTAAAGCTAACCTTACTAATTTTCCTATTAAGAGTCTCTCTTCACTATTTGGTGCCACACTGGGCGGGCCATGGTTAGGTTTTGCCCCAACGTAGCTCTGCCACTGCTCACACCTAGAGGCGCCATCGCCATCTGGAGCTCAGCGGGGTAAGTGTATTTAAGAAACCTCGGCTAGCCCGCCTCATCGTCAACGCATGGCTGCATCCTCCGTGCAGGTCTGCCTCCTATCATCTCCCTCAGCTTCAGATCCACCTTGCCGATGGCCACACCCACCGCCCCCGATGCAGGTCCGCCTCGCCGAGCACCGCAGCCCCCGCCCCATGTGCCAGCGCTGGGCTTGATGCGGGAAGACATGATCCGGAGCCAGTTTTGCTGCATCGATGTAGCGCCGCCATTGCCATGGCCATCGGTCTCCTCCAACTCTCTCTCTCTCTCTCTCTCTCTCTCTCTCTCTCTCTCTCTGTGTGTGTGTGTGTGGTGATGGACTAGTAAGTGGCATGTGCTTTGCACGTTGATGACATGCTTGTCGACGATTCATGTTGGCAGTTCATAATGTATAAAACATTAAAACATGGACGATATATCTGCAACAGCGGACTAAAAATATTGTGTATGTTTATATCCACTTTTATTTTGTAGCGTTTTTAGTGTATATTATAGAAAATATACTATTTGCATTTTCTGACACTCTATGATAGCCTTTCGTGACTTTTATTAGGGTATGTAAGCATTTAGAAAACCATATATGACTCTCACCGCGTCAAGGTGTTAGGGATTCACTTCACACGGAGTGAACCATCATGGGCCTGCCCTTGTAGGGAAGCGAGTGTTCACGATTCTTTTTTGGTTTTTTGCTACCAATTTTTGTGCTTCCTTCGGTTATGTGTCGGATTCTCTTTTGGTTTTCTGTTTCATTTCCATTTTTTATGTCATATTTTTTGTTTTTTAACGTACTCCTTTTATTCTATTTTCCATTTTCCTCTTTCCTTTTTTTATATTTATATTTTATTTACTAAAATACACAATGCACAAAAACCATTTTCTTTTTTTCTTTTTTATAAGTATTTGTATGCATTTAATAAAAATTTGTGATCATTGTTTATTAGGAAAATTATTTTCTAAACATGCACGATCATTTGTTTAGATAAGTGAACATTGTTTAGAATACATGGAAATTTTATGGAATTTATGAATATTTAAAAATTGATGATTTCTATAAAAAAATCGTGAGTATTTTTCAAAAAAGATTTAGGTTCATGAATATTTGCTAAATTTGAAAAATAAAATTATTTACAAATAATTTTTAATCTTGGAATCCGTAATTTTTTTGGAAGAATTCTTGGAATCCATAATGAGCTCTTGGAATCCGTAATGACCTCGCCCATAGGAGGGACTTTTCATTTCGGCCTATATACTGTATGTCGTCATGATTTAAAGAAAAAACAAGGACGCCGATAACTGTCACACGTGTGGGCGTTAAGAAATCTGCCCACACGTTTTGTGTGGTGCCTAAGAGGACCAGCCCACACGTCTGTGTGTGGATAAAACAATTAGCGCCCACACGCCTCTTTTTTTTTCCCTTCTGGTCCCTCTTACACGCGTGCGTGTGGGCGAAATAGATAACACCCACACGTCCGGTACGTCAGGCCTCATACCTCGTGGTTCCGCACGCCCCACGTGACACTTTACCGCGTGCCCCGCAGTTGCCATGGGCTGGACCCTCGTCCATGTTCGTTTAAGTGTAGTTGCCATGTCGCTGAACTACGGTTGCCATGTCGGACAACTATAGTTGCCATGTTTGCTCAACTGCAGTTGTCATCTCAGGTCAAAGTTCCAGATTGCCATTTTTTGGACAACTACAGCTGTTGCCATGTGTGGTCTGGTCTACTGCAGTTGCCATGATTTCAAAACTTTAGGAGTTGCCACCTACTAACACTAGGCAGTTGCCATGTAGCGCTACAAAAAAAGGCATGGCGAAAAACATGTTCGGGTAAAAGAGAGAGTTGCCATGTGCTCACAAGCAAGCTAGGGCAGTTGCCATTTAAAAAGAAAGAGCTGCCATCTGCTTAAGTGCACGCTAGGGCAGTTTGCCATGTACCATGCAAAACATATGGCAACTGACATGTTCGGATAAAAAAAGAGAGAGTTGTCATCTGCTTGCAATCATACTAGGGCAGTTGCCATGTACACTACAAAACGCATGGCAACTGGCAGCTTGGGTGTGCGAGAGGAGGCAAGTGTGTGGGCGAGATGGCAAACGCCCACACATCAGCCCTTCTGCGTGACTGAAAAACTGGTGTGTGGGCGAATTGCTAAACGCCCACATACCGGCCCCTCCGTGTGGTAAAACGGTTGTGTGGGCGACCTCTCTCACACACCACACACGCGAGTTGTCCTACGTGGCATACAAAATCAGCTAATTCGTGCCAAGATTCGTGCAGAAGTTACTGGACGGTGATGGAGGCGTGTGGACGAGTTGGCTAACGCCCACACATGTGGGCGTTAACATTTTCGAAAAACAATAGGGCCCACTTGACTCATCCGAGCACCACCGGAGTAATCCATGGCCCCTGAACGAAAAATAATCCTATGCGACCCGGGTCGTACACTTCTATCGTGAGACCCTGTTCACCGGTGGACACTTGGCAAACACGAATCTCTATGCAGCCAGCCAATTAATCCTTCTTCAATTAATCTCATAGCGGTAGTCCTCATTTACCAAATCTCAATCCCCTTTCTTCTTCGACGTTCATGCTCGCTCGTCGCCGCCGCTCTCCCCGTCAGAAGCTCGTCGGCGTTGCCGGAAGCTCGTTTTGTCGCGGAAGCACCGGAGCTCCGTCTCCGCTGCTCTCCCCATCATCCGCGACCAGGCTCCTCGCCGCCCCGGCAGCCACCGGCGCTCGTGGCGTTCCTAACCACCAGCCCTCCGTCCATGGCTACTTCCCATTGACCTTCTTGTTGCATCTTGACAGAAGTATAACTCCAAGTACAGAGCATGTCTGCTGGTTGCAACGCGAGCTCTCATCCGTTGGTTACAACACAAAAGTAGCTGGGGCAGTGCCGTGAGTTGGGCCACCGACAGGAGGAAACGTGCCAGGCTGGGTGCTGTGCTTGGTGTCGACGAGCTCACCGGCGACGACGTGACGCACAGCCGGGAGTATCACACCGGCTGCTATAATTTGGAAGGGTTCCGGAGACTAAAACTGATTTGCAAACGGGTAAATGAGGAACGAGAAGGCTACTGTTTTGAGATTGGTGTCACCATGCGTCACACACGAGAGGAGGTCTCACCATCAACTTGTACGACCCGGGTCGCATAGGATTATTTTCCTCATGAACACCCTCCTTTGTGAGATTGTGCTGCACACGACCAAGTCCATCTACATAGCTCTTTTTGCTAGAAAGATCTACGCACCTCTCGAATAGACTAAGGCTGTGTTCGGGAATCCTCTGCTCCTCCGCCAGGGAGCGGAGCCGGCGGAGCACCCCTTTCGCCGCTCGCTAAAATTGAACTACATTCCTGCTTCGCTCCGTGGCGGAGTTGCAGAGCAGAGTGATTCCGAATGGCCCCTAAGAGCCGGTTCGGATGCACTCCACTCCTTCAAATCTCTGACTCCACTCCCAGCTCGTTGACTGATGGCTCATCCACCGAAAATCGAGAGTTGATAAGACGTTCGGCAACTGACTCCACTCCAAAGTCCATACACGACCGATCATAAGGGTGTAGGGGCTGTCGAGCTCGTCCACGTCATCGCCAGCCACGTCACGGTCGCCAACATCATTCCTCTTCCTCCTGGCATGGTCATCCTATAGGTCATTGAGGCCTTCTTCCCGCTCAATGACGCCGTCAACTATGACGGCCAGCAGCTCCCGCTCTTCGCCGTGCAGGTCACGCAGCTCGCCGGTGGCGTCTTCGTCAGCTTCGTCTGCAACCACGCGCTGGCTGATGGAACGGCCGCCTTCTGGGATTCCTCAATGCGCCAACCGAGATCACGCATGCTAGCCTGGCACCTCCGGAAGCTCCAGCGTCGCGCCAAAGGGTTGTTCCAGCACTGGTCGCCCGACGGCGGCATGGCGCCGGCGCTGATCATGCTGCCATGCGCGGACCTATCGAAGCTCATCCAGAGGCCGGCGCGGACGCCGTTGCACGGTCATGTGCTGCACTTTTCGGCGGAGTCACTGGCGGCACTCAAGGAACAGGCCAGGCAGGAGCTCCTGGCGGCCGGGGACGCGGCGGGCGCGGCCACCTGAGCTCGCTGATGTGGTGTGGCGCACACGTACGCGGCCTTCCAGGAACACGTCGCGGCAGGGACGGCGAGCCCGCCAGGGAACAACGCTTATGTGTTGCCGAATCACCGTGAGAGAGAAAGAAATTGAATCGAGCTGGCACAGGGAGTCACCCGCGGAGCTCGGTATTAGCCACTCTGCCATATTGAACTACATCCAGCTCCGCTCCACTCTGTCTACTCTGAGAAGTGGTAGCGTTCGGCGCCACTCCGCCCGCTCCAGGAGCGGAGTTGCGGAGTGGAGTGCATCCGATCAGGCTCTAAAAAACGCATCTCTCGAACTCTCATGTATCCTTTGTCCTGGCTCTTTCTCACGTTTTGTTTCTGAGATCCGCCGCACCTGTGCTTCACACTTTCTCCACAACATCCTTCCTGCTTTGAGTTAGACACTTTTTTTAACACAGTACAGACGCAAAGTGCTCATATACACACGTGCATACTCACCCCTATGAACGCATACACGCACACCCTACCCCTATGAGCACCTCCGAAAGACTGAGTCGGCATATCATCTTGAAATTTACGAAATAACCGTAGGCACCTCGTCGTCGACAGGAACGTCTTCTCCCATTGAATATGAGTTGCCGGAAATCCTGAAATAAATCCAGGAATAAGTACGAGCACCGGGATTTGAACCATGATGGGCTAGGGATACCACCGTCCCTCTAACCATCCAATTACAAGTTGGTTCGCTGGGTTAGACACTTTGGTAGGTGGAAGATGTGGGCACAGGGTGAAGAGACTACATAGAGGAATACATCTTGGGCAACAGACACCACAAAATTGGTGGAACCCGAGGTAGTGTGGTAAAGCAGATGTGCCATGATGGCTCATTTGTTCAGATGAGGGTAGCGCATGTAGGGCTAAGAGTGACAACAATGAGATGGGGAAGAAATGATTGTTGGCTAGTGACCTCCGGGAGGCGAGGTCGTGGAGCAGGAGGAGGGCGAGCACAATGGGAGAGCGAGACATGTGCACCATTTTGACTGTTGGATGCCAAAATCGACGGCTCATGTTGTAGGGATTTGCCACCTCCTGGCCATCGGATGTGCAGATCGAATGGTCTACATTTAAAGTTATTCCCACACTATATAATGGTATAGATAAGGAAAGTTGGGCGAGTGGGTGAGGGAGGAGGGCAAGACAGATAGTGGGCTGGTGTTCGCGACGGTGGACTTTTTCCCCGAACGAAATTAAGAGCTGACGTGGCTTTCTTTGATGCTCTAAGATTCGTGCAAAACATCCAATGGTCGTGGAGGCGTTGGGACGAGACGTCAAAAATCTGGCACGTTCGACACTTATTGATTCCAAAAAATGGGTGAAAAACTTGTACTCCATTCCTAGCTCAACTGCATTGGGAGGACCAGAGCCAATCTATCTCATGGTTCTACCTTCAGATCTAGCAAAATTAGCTAAGTAATCGTTAACTTTATTCTAGGTACAACTAACATGAGTAATAAGGTTTCACAAAGAGACATAACATGTCGATTTTTCTTATCGAGGGACTAGTAGATCGATCTATCAACGTCTCAAGCCTGTCACCTTGACAGCAACAAGGGAATCCAGCTACACGATGATGGGGGCTTCACTTCTTTGAGTTGTCATAGGTAAACTCTCCATGCAAGCACACAAGTCCGCTCTAGCGCTTCACGGCATGAAAAAGATGTCTCCATGTAGAGAAAATAACTCCCCTAAACATCCTGTAACACCATACCTGCCCTAGGGCCATCAGATGCAAAAGATCCATCCGAGTTAATCTTCCTCTAGCCTTGTCCAAACTACTTGCCGCCTTCTGAGAAGTGAATATGTTCTCTAATAAAAGAACGCCATCGATGGTCACGTGCTCATCAAATGTGAGTCAAGGAAAAGAGATGCGCTTTGCGAAACTTTTGCCTCAAAAATCTAAAACTGAACTTTTTGTTTGCTAAAATAATTAGTATTTGTTAAAGAAAAATAGTGGCAAAATGATTCCTCTCCCTCTACCACTTCAACAGAGAGCAACTAGTGTGGTGCACATGCACTGCAGTGGGGAATTTTGTAAATGTTGGAATGTCATAAATTTCATAAGAGTAAAATGACTTGCTACATTTCATAGGTATTATAGCAATACCCCTGGCAAACTAATTGTCATGCCAATCACTATGGGGAAAATGTTGTATTTGAAATACATGTATTTGTTTGGATTTTCAAGACCAATGATTATTTATGGCCCTTGATTATTTCCTATACTCAATATACACCATTACATGTCCATGTAAAATTTTGGCACCTTTCGGGTCTGTTTGCTATATTCAAGCTATTAAATGCATTTCCAGGAATTATGTTAATATAATAAATTTTTAAACTACAAATGCATGAATTTTAAAAAATGTGTTGAAAAATCACATGTGTGTTCTTCAGACCATGTTTAGGCCTTATCCAAGAAGAGGAAACGAATTTAAAATATGATGGCCTGCTTAAAACCAGTCCATCTCCTAGGAAGAATAAGGGTTTCGAGAGGGAGCGAGTCAGGTCTGAAAGCAATGCTACTGTTGCTTCATGTGTTGGCCTTGAAAATTTTCATACACTCAAGATACAATAGTATTTGTTGTCAAATTTTTGGCATATTTCAAGGTATGTTTGCTATATTTAATCCATTAAATGTTTTTCTAGGCATTTAGTGAATATAATATTAAATTGAACAATAAGTGCATAAAAGAGTTGAAAATATTGTGTTCAAAAATCATATTTGTGTTCTTAAGTCCATGTTTAGGCCTTATCAAAGAATAAAAGAGGAGTTCCAAAAATTAGAATGCTAGGACTTTGACCGAACATGGAGTTTATGGTTTTTTATTTAGAAAATGCAAAGAAAATCTGGAAAACATGAAACCTGGCATGCTATCATTATATGATCCCTCGAGTTTGTGATAAAAAATAGAGAAGTTTTAACAACGAAAATTGACATGCAATGCTTAGAAACCGGACCATCTTTGAGAGGGAGTGAATCAGGTTTGAAGACGATGCGATAACTGCTTCATCCGTTGGCCTTGAAATTGGTTTTACACTCAATATACACCATTACATGGTCCATGTCCAAATTTAGCATCTTTCGGGATTTGTTTGCTATATTTAAGTCATTAGAGGCATTTTTCTAGGCATTTACTGAATATAATAAATTTTTGAACTAGAAGTGCATGGCATAATGATACGTCTCCAATGTATCAATAATTTATAAAGTATTCATGTTGTTATACTATCATTCTTGAATATCTTACAATCATTTTAAAGTAACTTTATATCATTTTTTGGGACTAACCTATTGACATACTGTCCAGTGCTAGTTGTTGTTTTTTTCTTGTTTTTTACATCGTAGAAAATCAATACCAAACGGAGTCCAAACGCAACGAAACTTTTTGGAGAATTTTTATGGACCAGAAGACACAACTTGGGCCAAAGAAGTACTAGATGGGTGCCCCGAAGGGGGCACAACCCACCTAGGCGCACCTGGGGGCGCAGGCATGCCCTGGTGGGTTGTGCCCACCTTGGTGGCCTCCCGCACTGCCTCTTCACCCTATAAATTCCAAATATTCCAAAAACCCTAGGCGAGTCGATAGATCAGAAGTTTCGCCGCAGCAAGCCTCTGTAGCCATGAAAAACCAATCTAGACCCCGTTCCGGCACCCCTCACCCCACAAGGGGGAAATCATCACCGGAGGCCATCTTCATCATCCCTATGGCCACCATGATGAGGAGGGAGTTGTCCACCCTCGGGGCTGAGGGTTTGTACCGGTAGCTATGTGTTTATCTCTCTCTCTCTCTCTCTCTCTCTCGTGTTCTTGAGATGTCACGATCTTGATGTATCACGGGCTTTGTTAATATAGTTGGATCATATGGTGCTTTCCCCTCTCTATCTTGTTGTGAATTGAGTTTCCCCTTTGAGATTTTTTTTTACCAGATTGAATACTTTTATGGATTTGAGAGCACTTGATGTATGTCTTGCTATGAATACCCCTGGTGACAATGGGGCATCATATTGATTCACTTGATATGTGTTTTGACACTCAACTCGCGGATTCCCGAGGTGACATTGGGGTAATCTATGCATAGGGGTTGATGCACGTTCTTGTATTTGTTTCTTCGGTAGAAATCTTGGGGCACTCTTTGAGGTTCTTTGTGTTGGATTGATTATTATGAATCTGAAATTGTTTAATGCATATCGTATAATCAACTCACGGATACTCACGGTGACATTGGAGTATCTAGGTGACATTAGAGTTGGTTGATGTGTATCATGTGGTGTTATTTTAGTATGAACTCTTGGATAGATCGAACGGAAAGAATAACTTTGTGTTATTTTAGTACAAACTCTTGAATAGATCGAACAGAAAGAATAACTTTAAGGTGGTTTCGTACCCTACAAACAATTCTTCTTATATTTTCCGCTAGATAAGAACTTTGGAGTGATTCTTCATCACACGTTGAGGGATGGTTATATGATCCAATTATATTAGCATTGCTGAGAGATTGCACTAGCGAAAATACGGACCCTAGGCCTCATTTTCAAGCATTGCAAGACCGTTTGTGCTCACTTTTGTTAGTTGCTACCTCACTGTTTTTTATTGTTCCTACTACAAAAATCAATATCTACTATCATTACTACACTTGTATCACCATTTCTTCACCGAACTAGTGCACCTATATAATTTACCATTGTATTTGGTGTGTTGGGGATACAAGAGACAATTTTTTATTTGGTTGCGTGGTTGTTTGAGAGAGAGAGCATCTTTGCTACCTCTTGAGCATTGCGTTCATTTTCCCTTGAAGAGGAAAGGGTGATGCATCAAAGTAGCGTAAGTATTTCCCTCAGTTTTTGAGAACCAATGTGTCAATCCAGTAGGAGACTACACTCAAGTCCCTTGTACCTACGCAAACAAATAAGAACCTCACAAACAACGCGATAAAGGGGTTGGCAATCCCTTCACGATCACTTATGAGAGTGAGATCTGATAGAGATAATAATAATAAGATAAATATTTTTGGTATTTTTATGATATAGATTGAAAGTAAAGATTGCCAAATAAAATAGATGGGAAATTGTAACATCCAAAAATTCTAAATTTTGGAATGTTATAATAAATAGATAGATTGATTGTTTGTTTGATTGTTGTGTGATTGATTGAGTGAAATTCGAAACTTTTTGAAAGTTAAATGAGAGTGAAGGACTTTCCCAAACTTTCACCTTTTTGCATTTTGATCTCCGTGAATTCAAATTCTTTTCAAATACAAAACCCTCGAGAGAAGATGATATGACTTCTTCCATTTAATTAAATGAAAAGGTTTTTTTTTGAAAAGATTTGAATTTTATTTGGAAAATATTTCAAAATTCAGAAACTTTAAGCAACTCAATGATTTTCATGAGAGAAGATAAAATGACTTCTTCAAAATATATGAAATACGAGTTGGAAGTTTAAAATGATCAAATTTAAAGTCCGTTTGAAATTATTTTCAATTTGGAGTTATTTGGGTTTTATTCAAATTATTGTTCTCCAAAAATGGAAAATAGGATAAAATGATTCCCTACATCAGAAAATTGGAGCGAAATAATTTTGAAATCATTTTGGTATTTCTAAAATGATTTTTATTGGGTTTTATTGTAGATGTAGCACTATTTGAATTATTTGAATTTTTGTGAATTCTATTTGGCACTAGAGAAATGTTCATGTTGTAGAAAATACTTTTATGAAAATTTTGACACATAATTTGCCTATATAAAATTTAATTTTATTATCGTTATCCAGTTTTATTTTTTTTGTTTCTATATAAAAAAAATTATGCATGCGTCTAGAACTAACCGCCGCCCACATGCGTAGCATAGCAGCAGGCCGACCCCTTTTTTATTTTTTATTTTCGTTAATGTATAGTTTTTTTGAACAAATTTAAAAAAATAGACTTTGGAAAAAAATGCAGCCCGTGTACGGCGCGGCCGGCCGAGGCCTTTAGGCCCGTGCGAGGCGTTAGCCTTTTTCTTTTCCGTTTCGTATATTTCCGTCTACATTTAGTCTCACATTGCCAAGCTTTGACCCTTAAGCCTCTTTTCCACCTATAAATATAGACCCATAGAGCCTCCAAAAATCATCCGATTCGGGTTAAATCAATATTTTGGTTTGACTAGATTCATTTAAGAAAAATATATTTCTCCTCTTCGGTGCGACTTCTGGAAATTGTCTCTTCTCTTCAAAGTCGTCTTTTCTCTGCCTTATAAAGGTATCTTTCTTTGTTTTTTTATAGGGACAATTGCATCTTTGCCCCTAGTTGGTTCCCACCCCCGGGTTTTGCCCTTACTTTTCGGCCATGCTCAGTTTTGCCCTTAGTTTTTCCCCTTCGTCAGCTCGAATGCCCTTCTGTCACAGCTCCGCTTGGTCAGCGCCGTTTGACCGTGATGGCTCAACGTTGTGGACACCGGTTGCCCCTGGGCCTTCCTTACAGGTGGGTCCACACACATTAGACAGTGTAGTTGCCATTTCCCCTTCCTCTATCTTATCCCAGCCCCAAACCCTAGATCGGTGACGACAAAGGCGACCCAAACCCTAGCACTCGGCGGCGACGCGTGCTCCCACAGAAATCGTGGCCTCAATGTTGTGAAGTCCTCATCGCCGGATCTACATCGCGCGGCAGTGATGGTGGAGACACGCTCTTCGCGCGGCGGTGGTGGCGGCGGCGACGATGCCATGAGGAGTGGCTGCACGACAGATTCAAGGCAGGAGATCCCGGTAGGGTAAGTTTCCAGATCCAGTACTTACTCATCTGTTTCCATGATTAGAAAGGTGCATTCCATGACTTCGGTTGTGTTCACAATCGTAGGATGGATCCATCGCGTGCGTTCTTTCTGACAATTAGAATGGAGACCACTCTTTTAGCAAAGGGTGGTACTAAGGGACAGGATGCAAGCTTCAGTTTCCCTCTAGTGGTGGACTGCACAAGCTCTTTCAATGATTTTAGGTCTGCAGTCTATAGGAAATATCCTTGGGGTATGCATGATGCAGTTGAGTTCAGATTCTGGGATGTAGAGAAAGCTACTTGGAATCCTCTATAGTGTGATGATGAGTTAGGTGTAATGTTTGCTACATATGCTGATTCCAAAATTGCAAATGTTGAAACTACTGTAATTCAGAGATGTAGAGCAGAAGCAGCAACTACAGCAGCAAAGCCCCCTGCCTCTAAAGCAACATTTAAAACATATGTTGCAGGAAGTACTTCTAGGAGCAGGTCAGCACCCCCTAGTAGTACTTGCAATCCACCTGCAACTCCTACTGTAAATGTACCAAGGCAACCTGGCTGCAAAGACACTGAAATTCCTTTAGAGCCTATGATTGAGGAGGCTGAGCCTGATGATGTGCTAGGCTCAGATGAGGAGGATGTTTCCAGATCTTGTGCAGAAGACAAATGAAGAGATAGATGAGGATTTTATTCCTGCTGAGTTTTCAGATACAGATTCAGAGGAGGAACAAGAGAACATTGACATGGGACATTTTGAGAATGATGATGAGGACAGGCCTGAGATGATGTATGACAGGGAAAATCCTAGTTTAGCTGAAGGAGTTGTTTTTCCTTCTGCTGTTGACTGCAGGAATGCAGTTGCCACATTCTCAATTCAACATGAAGTAGAGTACAAAATAGAGAAGAGTGATCCATCAAGGTTCACTATTTACTATGCATTTTCAAGGTGTAGATGGAGGCTACATGCCTCTTTAATGAGAAACAGTACTTTGTTTCAGGTAGTAACAGTACTAACTAACTAATCTCATTGACAGTATCTTGCATATTTAGTTTGCATATTCAGTTTCATTGAGCCACACAGTTTGCCTTAATGTTTTGCTTTGTTTCAATTTACAGATTAAAGTAAATCCCTATGAGCACCACTGCCCAAGTGTGAACAGAACTGAGAGGCTCAGAGCAGCCAAGAGGAGGTGGGTAGCTGATAAATTGGGTCAGAGAAAACTCCAATATTGGTCCTGGTGAGTTGGTAACTAATTTGAAGAAAAAATATGGTATAGAATTGCCATACATGAGAGTGTTTTATGGTAAACAAATGGCAATTGACAACTTGTATGGTAAATATGAGGATAGTTTTCAGCTTTTGTACACATTCAAAGCTGAGGTTGAGAGGGCTTCTCCAGGTAGTGTAGTAGAAATTGACACACACACAGTTCCTTTCCAGCTAAGAGGAAAGAGGTATGAGAAGCAGTGTTTTAGGAGAGTTTTTGTCAGTTTCAAAGCTTGCTGGCAGGGATTTTTAGCTGGTTGTAGGCCCTACCTTGCTGTTGATGCTACTGCACTAAATGGTAGGTTCAGAGGTCAGTTGGTTGCTGCATGTGCAATTGATGCACATAACTGGATTTTTCCAGTTGCATATGGCATTTTGGAGACTAAGTCTAAAGAGAGCTGGGGTTGGTTTTTCCAAAATTTGAAGAAGGTGATAGGTCATCCTGAAGGACTAGTAATTCATACCGATGCATGCAAGGGTCTTGAGACAGCTGTAGATGACATTTACCCTGGGGTAGAGCACAAAGAGTGCATGAGACATCTGGCTCAGAATTTTTCTAAGAAATTCAGGGGGAAGTTCTATGACCAGCATTTGTGGCCTTGTTCATTGACTTATAGCATTAAGAAGCACAACTATCACCTGAGACAGTTGTTCACAAAACCCAAGGTGCAGGCTTATCTGGAAGAGCACCACACAAAAATCTAGGCCAGGGCACAATTCAATGATATCTGCAAGGTTGACTATGTCAATAACAACCTTGCAAAATCATTAAATTCCAAAATTAAAAAGTTCAAGGGTCTCCACATTGTGGACTTGTTGGATAAGATTAGGCAGTACTTAATGCAAAAATTTGGCCTTAGGAATAGCATAGAACTACAAAAATTCAATGGGCATATCCTAATTCCCAGAGTTATGAAGATTTTGATGGCAAGATCCAAAGGCTTGGACATGACTTTAGTTAGGAGAAGTCCAACTGAAGCAGAGGTGACTGCTATAGACAAGGAGAAGAGGGAGTGGAGATACCCTGTGGATATAGAGAAAAGAACATGCAGTTGCAGAAAGTGGCAAGTTACAGGCCAGCCATGCATACATGGTCTATTCTTCATAACATCATTGAGAGGGGAAGCTAAAGAAATAGACCAGTATGTTCACAAGTACTTCTCAGTTGAAATGTTTAAAAAAACATATGCTGAGAACCCGCTTGCACTTGAAGGAAAACAACAGTGGGATATTGTAGACCCTGGTTTCAAACTAAGTCCACCTGTACAGAACAAAGCTGCACCTGGCAGGCCAAGGAAGACAAGAATTAAGCCAGCAAGTGAAGGAAAAGGACTTGGTCCTAGGAAGAGAAAATGCAAGAGGTGTGGTGGCTTGGGTCCCTCACTGAAAAACTGCAAAAAAGCCATTGATCCAGCATTTGGTGAAGAAGATGCACACTGGGGAGCTGACAATGCTGAAGAAGACCCTCCTAACCAAAATGCAGACCTACATGATGAACAACAAGAAGAAGAGGATCCATACAGTGAAGATGAAGCTCCAGTGCAGCCTGCAGGTGCAGATGATGCTCCAGTGCAGCCTGCAGGTGAAGATGAAGCTCCAGTGCAGCCTGCAGGTGCAGATGATGCTCAAGTAGAGCCCCATAGTGAAACAAATGAGGCAGCAACACAAGCTTCCATAGTTGCAGATGAAGTTCAAAGGTAATATTATTCCTCTTTGATTTATTTATGTGCTTTTACCTGCAAATATCTCTTGTACTCTTACTAACCAACTATTTCTTCCCTATTTGTTAGGACACCAAGGAAGAACTACAAGAAGGCAGCAGAGAGAGGAGCATCTCCAATGGCTATCAGCAAGAAGAGGAAGCTTAACACTTGTACAAGTCCAGAAGAAGAACCTTTCTCAGTTACTGGCAGCAATGTAGATGCAAGAGTTGCTGCATGTGAAGGGCAAGTTCTCCCTCCGGTTGTTCCCCAAATCCCTGTGAAACTGACTAGGAGCAGGGCTAGGGAGATGACAATCCCAGCTAGCAACACAAGGAGCAAGAAGGCAAAATCTGGAAAATGAGTACTAATGTGCTGTGCAAGTTTGAAACTGATAGATTGTTGTAATGTGTTCTTTTGGTTGCAGCAAGATTGGTTATGAACTATGTTCTTTTGGTTGTTGAAGAATATCAAATGCTGCTTGTGAACTATGTCTAGTTGCAGCAAGATTGGTTGTGAACTATGTTCTTTGGGTTGTTGAAGAATATCAAATGCTACTTATGTTCCAGCAAGATTCATGTTTGATCTTTCTTTTCACAATACATGCATTTGGCAAATTGTTGCGTCCATAAAGCTTCATAACATAACATAACAACTGCTAGGTTCATACAAATTCATATGTTCATTACAGCTTCATAACATAGCAAGTGCATTTGAGCTACATAGATCATAAACTAATGTGCATTCTATGCACAGACAGCCATTGAGATTGCTAGAAAACAAATGAAAATGCTAGCAAACAACATTGTCCCTATGCGCATCATTTCTTTCATTTTCTTCAACTCCTTGTTCAATGCATGATTCTTCTTCGCAAGATCAATTGATCTCTTCTCCAGGTGGTGACTTTTGATCCAGCTATGTTCGATCACTTCGTGCAGTTCTTCAAAGGCAAGACCAACACGTTCTGGAGGTGGCGGGTCAACCCAAACTACCCATTCACATTCATCTGGCAACTGAATCAATAATACTGATTAAAATATCCTTGAAAGTTAAATAAGAAAATGGAAACGAAAATGCAATGCAAATGAAATCATACATCCAGAGGGCAACCCAAAAAACGACGTCCAGTGCTCGCGCCTCCCCAGGTGACACGACGAGCCGGGATTAGCCGGTGCCCCGGACAACGATGCTTCGAGCGAGGCTCCAAGCCACAGTATGTCGAGTCTGCCAAGTAGAACTCGGAGCTGTGTTGAACAATGCCTACCCCATCCACCTAAATCAGGCCAAGATCCGGAAATTAACCCCCAAATCTAGCAAACCCTAGAAAAAAGCAGGGGACCAGATGAGCTATCAAACCTGTTCGGCTGTCGGCGATGAGTTCTCCGACGAGATGGCCGATGTCACCATGGTCCTTCCCACCTCTCCCCACACCGTGATGTCACACCTCTCTTCCCAGCCGCTTCTTTGTTTTCTTGTGCAGCGGGAGCTAGAAGACGACTGAATGGGTGGGGGGGTATCAAACCCAGGGGCAAATGTGTCCAAAATATCGAGCCGTCACGGTCAAACGACGCTGACCAAGCGGAGCTATGATAGAAGGGCATTCGACCTAACGGAGGGGAAAAACTAAGGGCAAAACTGAGCATGGCCGAAAAGTAAGGGCAAAACCCGGGGGTGGGAACCAACTAGGGGCAAGAATGGAATTGGCCCTTTTTTATACTTCCGTAGTTTATTATTTCTAGACTAATACGATAGAATAATTAGATTATCAATTAGTCTACATATTTATACATTAGACCTTAGCCGTAGTTATTTTTTTCGTAAAACAGCTTGGCCCTGATTTTTCAAATAGCCATAAATTTTCACTCGTTTATCCAAATTAGATGAAAACAGCGCCTATAGCTTCGTCTTGTTTTTACCTATCCAGTGAACCTGTCACATCAACCTTTTGAAATTTTGAAATTTTGAATTTTATTCAGATTCATATTCAAAGTTCGTTTGAACATAACTTAAGTTTCGTAACTCCGATTTAGTTGATTCTTTTTGCAAATCGAAGCTCTTGACCTAAACTTTCTGATAAGGCCAAATTCACGTAATTTTGGTACTGTTAGAAATTGTTTTATGTTGCAAGAGTTATTTGCTTGGTTTTGATATTTTCTGAACTGTCTTCTTCGTTCTTCCCGATCTTTTGAGTGATTGTTTATGTGTGGTTACTATTGCTTACTCACGATAGATTGAATGAAGTGTGACGAGTAGAACTATCAAGAGTTATGAGTGTGAATCATCTTCATCAACAGTACAAGGCAAGTTCACACTTTGATCATACTTTTCATTACCCAGTTTTTATGCATTAGTTTCACCCTCAAACATTGCATGGTTAGGCATTGATAACATGTGGGTATTGGAAAGTAGTTGATGAGATAGGAACCTATTGTCCTGTATTCAAATCTTGGGAGTTACTTCTAAGTTGCTTATATTGCTATGCTATGTGATACGTCTCCGTCGTATCTACTTTTCCAAACACTTTTGCCCTTGTTTTGGACTCTAACTTGTATGATTTGAATGGAACTAACCCGGACTGACGCTGTTTTCAGCAGAATTGCCATGGTGTTGTTTTATGTGCAGAAAACAAATATTCTTGGAATGACCTGAAACTCCACGGAACATCTTAGCAAAAACAATAAAAAATCCTCGCCAAAGATGAAGACCACGGGGCCCACACCCTTCTCACGAGGGTGGGGGCGCGTCCCCCTACCTCGTGGGCCCCCTGTTGCGTCTCCGACTCCAACTCCACCTCCATATATTGAGTTACGATGAGAAAAAAATCAGAGAGAAGAAATCATCGCGTTTTACGATACGGAGCCGCCGCCAAGCCCTAAAACCTCTCGGGAGGGCTGATCTGGAGTCCGTTCGGGGCTCCGGAGAGGGGGATTCGTCACCGTCGTCATCATCAACCATCCTCCATCGCCAATTTCATGATGCTCACCGCCGTGCGTGAGTAATTCCATTGTAGGCTTGCTGGACGGTGATGGGTTGGATGAGATTTATCATGTAATCGAGTTAGTTTTGTTAGGGTTTGATCCCTAGTATCCATTATGGTCTGAGATTGATGTTGCTATGACTTTGCTATACTTAATGATTGTCACTAGGGCCCGAGTGCCATGATTTCAGATCTGAACCTATTATGTTTTCATGAATATATGTGAGTTCTTGATCGTATCTTGCAAGTCTATAGTCACCTACTATGTGTTATGATCCGGCAACCCCGAAGTGACAATAATCGGGACCACTCCCGGTGATGACCATAGTTTGAGGAGTTCATGTATTCACTATGTGCTAATTCTTTGTTCCGGTTCTCTATTAAAAGGAGGCCTTAATATCCCTAAGTTTCCAATAGGACCCCGCTGCCACGGGAGGGTAGGACAAAAGATGTCTTGCAAGTTCTTTTCCATAAGCACGTATGACTATATACGGAATACATGCCTACATTACATTGACGAATTGGAGCTAGTTCTGTGTCACCCTATGTTATGACTGTTACATGATGAACCGCATCCGGCATAATTATCCATCACTGATCCGGTGCCTACGAGTTTTCCATATACTGGTTTACGCTTATTTACTTTCCCGCTGCTACTGTTACAATCACTAAAATACCAAAAACATTACTTTTGATGTCTTTACTTTTGTTGCCGCTACCACCACTATCATATTACTTTGCTACTAAACACTTTGCTGCGGATACTAAGTTTCCAGGTGTGGTTGAATTGACAACTCAACTGCTAATACTTGAGAATATTCTTTGGCTCCCCTTGTGTCGAATCAATAAATTTGGGTTGAATACTTTACCCTCGAAAGATGTTGCGATCCCCTATACTTGTGGGTTATCACTATGCTAGTAGACGTGGATTGGGTTTGAGTGTCTCCATGACAGATGTGAGAGTTATCATTAATGGTTAACTTAAGGTGGCTACTTTAATACACATCTGCGTGGATTGGTTGGGGCACCCTGGAGCACCCAGTGGTTTGCCCGGGCACCTGGAGAACCCAGTGCTTGCCCAAGGGGATCCCAAAGGACCCGTGAGATCACCCTATGGAATGCCACCCAGGGTCAAAGGGATCATAAGATTATTCATGCTAGAAACTTCCATGTGCAGCCACAAGTTATTATGGGCTCTATCATAGTTGAGTAAGTTGCGTGAAGCTCTTGAAGAGGTAGACTAGCAGATGTGGTGGGTTGTAGGTGGTATAGTCTGTCCGGAGTAGAGAGTTAACGCTTTTGAAAGACTGTGTCTCGGTCATCCATTTCTCAAACACCATGTATTGCGATAAATCCAATGGAGGAGATCGAGTCTTGTGGGGAAAAGTGCGCAAACCTCTACAGAGTGTACAAACTAATCATGGTTAGCCGTGTCCCCGGTTATGGACATCTTAAGTATCTGGTTCTTGGATTATCGTATTGATCTCATCACTTTACTTAATTAATTTGGGTTTGAGTGGAGGAACCTTCTCAATGTTTTCAACAAACTTAGTAGTTAAATAAAATATATTCTTTTGCAGTAGGGAAAAATTGGCTTTTCGCAAAAACATTATAACCATAGAGCTTTTCCACCAGCCAGATATGCATGTAGTGATAGCCTTTATTCATCATTATCCTATGGTGTGAATTTTCCAGTACATTCAATGTACTGACCCTTTGTGGCTGCAATGTCTCATGTTGCAGGATTCTTACGACGAGTAAGTGATACGTTAGGGTTACGATTTCTACACTCAACTTTGCCGTTGGTGTTGGTGGGAATCCACAACCTTGTAACTTCCGCTATTTGGATTGAGGTAATAGTATTTACGTTATTT
The DNA here is from genome assembly GCA_034509565.1 of Triticum monococcum. NCBI lineage: Eukaryota > Viridiplantae > Streptophyta > Magnoliopsida > Poales > Poaceae > Triticum > Triticum monococcum. The sequence goes on from CM067847.1 coordinate 582,034,931, forward strand.
TATACATGTGATTTACCTCTATTATAAATCCTCGAGTACTGTGTGTGTCAGCATACCGATCCAGGGATGACTCTTAAGCTCAGAGACTTGACCATCTGAGGTCGGGTCGCTACAAGATGGTATCAGAGCACATGTTGACTATAGGACGTGACCTTAGAAATTGGCAAGCCCATAGGAAAGATTTTCTCTACAACTTGATTTTCAAAAGATCTTTTACCTCTCTTCTCTTCTGAGCTTATTCAAATATTCCCTTTTAGTGATACTATACCCCTTTCCCTTTTTGACCACATGAAGATTCGGCTGATGAGACCACTTCAATAAGTACAAGATATCGGACAACTAAGACCACTTCAGAATGAAGAGGATTTTACCATGTATTATAATAATGAAACTACAATGGTTGAAGACTCCGAAGACTAGGAGAATTTGAAGGCCCTGTAGAATTTTCCAGATTTGTATGACCTAGGAAGGCACCCCTTATGGAAGTTGGCAGACTAAGGAAGCTGTTAATACCCGAGATCAAGGTGTATCGGAGAAAGACCGGAACATGGAGCATGAGAACTCAAAGTTTTGTCAAGAAAACCCTAAGGCAGGAGATATCAACTATGGAAGATAGCTCATGGCAATCACAAGCGCAGAAACACGGTTATCCGTGATGTCATCACCACTGATACTATGGTCACCGAGCTGAGCTAAGCATGCATTTCTTCGGAAGGATTGGATGGTAGAAGGCTGATGGAGCATCTATCAGCAAAAGATGAAGTTTTAACCTTAGCCGGTGTATCATCAGGATCTGGAGTAGTACATCAATAATTATAAGATGGATCTTTATGAAGCCATATTTGACAAAGAAGCATTTTCATGAAGAACTCAGGACCCCAGAAGCTGAAAGTAGCCAAGCGAGAGGAGCAAAACCTCAAGAATACCAGAGATTTGTCAGGAACTGAAGGACAGTAGGAGCATGGCTCATGCCAAGGGTGTTGAAACCCAGAAGTTTGGAATGCAACTCCAGAATATTCAAGGATGTCACGAGAGACTTTGCTACAACAGAGATGAGCTGGCAAAAAGGATTTGAGAAAGACAAGCATGATCGGAAGAAGCCATTGGAGGCGTGAACAAGACTTAAAGAGTTAGAAGACCTTGAAGATTTATTGACCTTTAGAAGACCAAACCCCTGTTATATACCTACGTTAGATGCAACGATTGTGAGCTGTCATTTGTTTGATGTTTTTTTCTGACAGCCACAAAATAAAAATCTATCTTTTCAAAACTATTGGTTGTATTGTGTGTATCCCTCTCTATCTCTCTTATCTCACCCCAAACTCACGGACCGAATAGAGGATGAATGGAGATGAGCTTATATTTTCCGGACTGATGAGTCAATTGGAGACGGGCCGATGGATTCATAACATGGAGGATCACATGGAGAATAACACTATAGCCGGAAAAGATATGACCCAGCATGCTCTTCAATGCTTTTAAAGAGGTGTTGCTACTTGGTGGAGGATGTACCAAACCATCAATGGATGGCAAGGAGTAACTACTTGGGAAGAATTTAAGTTGACTTTGCTAAAGTCTCGTCTTGTGTCCTAGAAATTGAAGCCTTATGGGAAGGATATGAAGAAACCTTGTGCATGCACGCTTTGTGGAGAAATAGGACACAACCATAAAGTACACAAGGATGAATGCCCTAATTGTGAAGGAAGTCACCCAGCTGAAGAATGCCCAACTAGGCAGATCACTTGTTTCTTGTGTGAAGGGACTACCCACTATCTTGCTCGGTGTCACATTTACCCGTACAACAGAAGAAAGAAGTAAAGAAAGGAGCCCTTATGGAAATTTTAGAAGAACCCGTGATGAATGAAGATGTCGGGGACACACCCAAAGAAAAACCAATTAAACCCTGCAGCAAGTCATGCTAATCATGTAGAGAAGAAGGACACATCTCCTAGAATTGTTTGAATGGGGATCTAGTAGTATTCCCGACAGAGGAAGTAGAGTATGACCCACAGGAAATAGAAGCCCTGATTGGAACGGAAAAGTCCAGAAAGAGAAGTAGATTGGATTCTAGGAAGGATCTGAGTCATATCACCTGTTATAGGTGCAAGGAGTCAGGGCACTACCTCAGCAATTGACCAAAAAGGAAGCCATGGACCCAAGGAGGCTATATAATCACAAGGAAACCTCGGGAGTTGTTAGAAGTAATATGTTTTCGTTTTAATGAAGCAGGGCACTTTGCCAGGGATTGTCCCAAGGAGAAGGAGACTTGTGATAATTAGTTGTGTCTGTGAGAAGTAATGTAGTAGTAGTAGAAGTAGTGGGAACAAATCTTTTGTATCAAGGTGTTGAGTTGAGACATGTAATGGAAAAGCGAGAGATTGCAATCATTGGAGAATGAATAAAGTTAGCATCGTTGGTACTGATATGGATTTTATGAGTTGTTACTCTATGAAGAAGATTTTTGACCATTTTCAAGGATATGAGAAATATGGTCTATGGATGAATTTGTGCATTTCAAGGGTGGTAGTAACCTGCGAGGACAATTGACCCCTGGAAAAGATAAGGATATTCCACTGAGTGGATTTCGGACAAAATAAGTATGAGTTTTATCTCGATATGTGGGATACCCCAAGAATATGAGGGGATGAAGTATTATTGGATATGGAGGATGTAATGTTGGTAATAAGGAGCAGTTGTAACTCCATGATGAGCCTGAGTAATCACGTCTTAGTTTGGTGCCAATAGAAGGAAGAGAGACAATACAATTGGATGGAGTTTAAGTATGCTAGGAAGCTGGAAGTTGGATGTTGGATTAAAGATCAGTTGCCCCGGGGATGAGTTCAAGGTTTACAAGTGATGAGATGGGCCATCACCCACAGGCCCCAGGACCTGCCAAGAAGCAAGAACACTCTTGCTGAAGGAAAAACCCTGGAAGAAGTTACGACTTTTACCGACAAACGATCTTATAGGAGTAACGCAAAACCTGAGAGTTGTGAAGGAACGATAGATATTTGTTTGGCTTGCAGAATCAATGGACTTATCCGAACCTAGTGATGAAGTCACGTACCTACGGTAGGGACACGGACCCGTCCTAAAAGAACCCTACCATAGGACGTCCCTAGAAGAAGTCACCATTCAATCGACTTGAAGATATTTCACTCGACGGGTCGAAGACACTCGACCAAGAAGCTATTACTCGACCAAGAAGCCAACCGCTTGACTGCCCGAAGACCTCAAGTCACTCTGCAGGCCAACGGTCGGCTATTATGTAGACTTTATGGTTATTAAGACACTTTATTAGGGACGTTATCAGTAACGCCCACCTTAAATGTACCTTAAACCCTGCATTACTGAGGGTAGGAGAGGGCTGGCAAACTCTATATAAGCCACCCCCCCCCTCAGTATCAAGGGTTCGCACCCTTGCCATTTTACACACGCATATTCCAGTCGACCGCCCCCAGGCACCGAGACGTAGGGCTGTTACTTCCTCCGAGAAGGGCCTGAACGCGTAAACCTTGCGTGCTTACAACTTCCCAATAGCTAAGGTCTAGCCTCTTCATACACACCCCCCTACCTCACTGTCAGACTTAGAACCACGACAGTTGGCGCCCACCGTGGGGCATTAGCCTTAGCGCCTAATTGGAGAAGTTGCTATTTTTCCGATCCACTTGATCATGTTTTCCTGCGGAGCTTTGGCAGAGGGCCGCGAGATCCGTCTCGGCGGACTCACTTTCATCGCCGACGACTCCGCCTGGCTCCAGGAGGCGCCGCTTGACGTCGACGCGCTCCCCATCCGCGGTGCGACGCACTTCCGCGCGTGCGTCCGTGGTGTCCTCCTACGGCAGCCGTCGACCCCATATCGGTCGACTCCCGTGTCATCTCCCCGTCCCGTCTCCCGCCAGCGCAAGCGCTCGGGTCGGTCGAGGCTCCAGCGGTGGATGAAGCACGCCGCGGCCCGCCAGTCGGCGACCCCGCAAGTCGCGGCAATCGAGCCCGACGAATCCCTTTACGGCCTGTTCGATCTGTCGACTGGCTCCACGGAGACCGCATCCGAGTGCGATAGCAGCGACCCTTTGGCGGAGGTTCTGGCGGTCGAGGGGACACGCAGTCCTCCTGGATTCCATCGCGCTGATGATGGTGCCGATAGAGACGATCCGTCGCACCCTCACGACGAATACCTCCCCGAACCTCTTACGTCGTTACAGCGGGAGGAGCTTCGTCGCCGGAACATGGACGCGCTCTACACCCCTATCGTTGGAAAAACCCCCGAGGCCCGGGCCTTGGAGGACGTGCGCTTGGCTAATCTAGCCGAGCGCACTCGACTGGAGAATCTACAGCGAGCTCTCGACGAGCGGGCACGTCAGCGGGCTCCCGAGTCCAGTCGACGCCAGCAGGCTCCCGAGTCCAGTCGACGCCAGCAAGCTCCCGAATCCAGTCGACGTCAGCTCTTCCCACCGCCGCAGGTGTACCGAACTCCGGTTCAGAACCTGGCTGCCGCGGCCCGCATAGCAGAGTCAATCCAGCCCTCTCAGTCAGAGGCTGGCAGAGGATTGCTGCAGATCAGAGCATTGCTCCGAGCGGCGGGAAATCAGAATTCCGCCGTCTCTCAGTCGCGGGATAGGATCCACAGTCGATCTGTTGCAACGGAAACCGTCCAGTCGGCTCACAGCCTGAGATCGCCCCCGAGGCGTGAGGGACGTGGAGACCGGCACGATCAGCATGGAGAAACGAACAATATGATCACCGACCCGACCGTGATAATAGACGTCGGGTGCCGTCCCCTCCCCCGAGGAGTGGGTCATATGCACCTCGACATCGAGACGATAGGCGTCCCCATGACGTGGGGCAGAGGATTCCAGTCGACCCCAGAGACCCAGGCTTTGACGCGAGATCCATCCTCGTTCAAGGTCTGGTGGACAGGAACAGGGCTCATCAAGAGGGCCACAATAGAGATACGCCCACCGGCAGCAGGACACACGCCTCAGGGCCTGAATGTTTCAGTCGAGCCATCAGGGCCGCGGTGATCCCTCCCAACTTCAGGCTGGCGACTGGAGTCAGCAAGTTCACCGGTGAGTCCAAGCCTGACACGTGGCTCGAGGATTACCGAGTGGCTGTGCAGATTGGCGGCGGCAATGATGAGGTGGCCATGAAATATTTACCCCTCATGTTGGAAGGCTCAGCTAGGGCGTGGCTGAATCAGTTGGCGCCCAGCAGCATTTACACTTGGGAGGATCTCTCCCGAGTGTTTATCACAACCTTCGAAGGGACATGCAAGCGCCCTGCAGGCCTTATGGAGCTGCGGTCTTGCGTGCAGAAGCCAAATGAAACTCTGAGAGAATACATCCAGAGGTGGATCACACTGCACCACTCGGTAGAGAACGTGCCAGACCATCAAGCAGTTTGCGCTTTCAAGGAAGGCGTCAAGTACAGGGAGTTGAATCTGAAGTTTGGCCGAACTGGAGAGATGTCCCTTAATCGGATGATGGAAATTGCCACCAAGTACGCTAATGGAGAAGACGAGGACCGACTCCGAAGTGGCAAACTCAAATCAGTCGCCCAAGAAACCGGAGGAAACTCCAGTCGGAAGCAGAAGCAGAAGGCCGAGCCAGCCGCCCCTGGGGAGGCCCTGGCTGTGGCCCAGGGAAATTTCAAGGGAAAGCCCAAGGGCACATGGAAGCCCAAGAAGGTTAAAGATCAGGATGGGAATGATGTTCTAGACCTGCCATGTCACATTCATACCAAGAAAGATGAAGAAGGAAATTTTATTTTCCCGAAGCATACCACTCGACAGTGTCGGCTTCTGATTCAGCAGTTCCAGGGCAAGCAGCCCAAGGATAAGGAAAAAGAGCCGGACAGAGTTGAGGACAAGGAGGATAGTGACGATGGATACCCCCAAGTCAATTCCACCTTGATGATTTTTGCTGATGTTGAAAGCAAAAGTCGACTGAAAGTCATTAACCGTGAGGTCAACATGGTTGCCCCAGCGACTCCCAGTTACCTGAAGTGGTCTCAGACTGCCATCACATTCGACCAGTCCGATCACCCGACGCACATTGCCACCCCTGGGAGGCAAGCTTTGGTGGTCGACCCAGTTGTCGAAGGCACTCGACTGACCAAAGTCCTGATGGACGGCGGCAGTGGCCTGAACATACTCTACGCTGAAACCTTGAAGGGAATGGGCATTCCGATGTCCAGACTCAGCACCAGTAACATGAGCTTCCACGGAGTCATTCCTGGGAAGAGAGCCAAGTCACTCGGCCAGATTGCTCTTGATGTGGTTTTCGGTGATTCGAAGAATTACCGCAAGGAAAAGTTAACGTTTGAAGTTGTGGACTTCCAGAGTGCTTATCACGCCATCTTGGGCAGGCCAGCTTACGCACGCTTCATGGCTCGACCATGTTACGTGTATCTTAAATTAAAGATGCCTGGCCCCAAAGGTGTGATCACTGTTACGGGCAACCGGAAGAAAGCAGAAGAATGTTTCCAGAAGGGATCAAAGATCGCCGACGCTCAGATGGCAGTGGTCAAGCTGAAAGAGTACCAAAAGGCTGCCGACCCGAGTGAATTGCTGCGAGCTAAGAAGCCTGCCTCCGAGTCAGCTTTTCAGTCGGCTGGCGAAACAAAGACAGTCCACATTCACCCGACCGATCCCGACGCTGCTCCGACTCACATCTCGACGAAGCTCGACTCCAAATAGGAAGAAGCGCTCATCCAGCTCCTCCGTGAGAACTGGGACATCTTCGCATGGAAACCCTCTGACATGCCTGGAGTTCCCAGGGGGCTGGCTGAGCACCGCCTGCGAGTCGACTCAAAGTTCAAGCCCGTGAAGGAACATCTTCGACGGTCCGCCGTCCAGAAAAAACAAGCCATTGGCGAGGAAGTGGCTCGGCTCTTAGCAGCTGAGTTCATCCGAGAGATCTACCACTCCGAGTGGCTCGCCAATGTCATCATGGTCCCCAAGAAGGACAAGTCACTCCGTATGTGCATTGATTTCAAGCATATCAATCGGGCCTGCCCGAAAGATCATTTTCCTCTCCCTCGCATCGACCAGATTGTCGACTCAACTGCGGGATGCGAGAGATTGTCTTTTCTAGATGCCTACTCCGGGTACCATCAGATCCGTCTGTATGGGCCCGACGAAATCAAAACAACTTTCATCACTCCATTCGGATGCTTCTGTTACGTCACCATGCCATTCGGCCTCAAGAACGCCGGAGCCACATTCATGAGAATGATCCAGAAGTGTTTACTCACTCAAATCAGTCGGAATGTGGAGGCGTACATGGACGATATCGTAGTCAAGTCCCAGAAAGGTTCCGACCTGCGGGCTGACCTTGCTGAAACCTTCGCCAACCTCAGGAGGTACGATATCAAGCTCAATCCGTCAAAGTGCACTTTCGGAGTTCCAGGTGGCAAGCTACTCGGTTTTCTCGTTTCCGAACGGGGAATCGACGCCAATCCTGAAAAAATTGGCACCATACTCCGGATGAAGCGTCCTGTATGTGTGCATGATGTCCAAAAGCTTACAGGCTGCTTGGCCGCCTTAAGTCGATTCATTTCTCGACTCAGTGAAAAAGCGTTGCCTCTTTACCGACTGATGAAGAAGTCTGACAAGTTCGAGTGGACTCCAGAAGCTGATGCAGCGTTTGCAGAGCTCAAAGCTCTGCTCTCCACCCAGCCGGTGCTAGCTTCCCCAATCAGCAAAGAGCCTCTGCTGCTTTACATTGCAGCCACGGGACAAGTTGTCAGTGCAGTACTTACGGTCGAGCGGGAAGAGGAAGGGAAGGCCTTCAAAGTTCAACGCCCTGTATATTATGTGTCTGAAGTTTTGTCCCCTTCAAAACAAAGATACCCCCACTACCAGAAGCTTGTATATGGGATTTATATGACCACGAAGAAAGTTGCACATTATTTCTCTGACCACTCCATTACAGTCGTCAGCGACGCCCCGTTATCGGAGATCCTGCATAACAGAGATGCAACTGGTTGAGTGGCCAAGTGGGCGATTGAACTCCTTCCTTTAGATATCAAGTTCGAAGCAAAGAAAGCCATCAAGTCCCAAGCAATCGCGGATTTCATCGCCGAGTGGATTGAACAGCAACTTCCGACCCAAGTTCACTCGAAACACTGGACTATGTTCTTCGATGGATCCAAGATGCTGAATGGTTCGGGCGCAGGGGTAGTTTTGGTCTCCCCCCGAGGAGATAAGCTCAGATACGTTCTCCAGATTCACTTCGATTCCTCCAATAACGAAGCAGAGTATGAAGCACTTTTGTATGGGTTGCGCATGGCCATTTCACTCGGCGTCCGTCGCCTCATGGTCTATGGCGACTCAGATCTGGTGGTTAATCAAGTGATGAAGGAGTGGGACGTCAGGAGTCCGGCAATGACTGGATACTGCAATGCAGTGCGGAAGCTAGAGAAGAAGTTCGAGGGGTTGGAACTCCACCACATCCCCCGACTGAAAAACCAGGCAGCTGACGACTTGGCAAAGATAGGCTCCAAGAGAGAAGCCATTCCAAGCAACGTGTTCTTGGAACACATTCACTCACCGTCAGTCCAAGAAGATCCTTTCACAGAAGAAGCCCCGCAGCCGAAAAGTGCCACAGATCCGACTGAAGTTGAAGTGCCTGCAATAGTGGACCTAATCATGGAAGTCTTGGCAATTACCCCTGACTGGACAATACCGTACATTGCATATATCCTAAGGAAAGAACTTCCGGAGGACGAGGAGGAGGCTCGACAGATCGTCCACCGATCTAAGGCCTTCACAGTCATAAGGGGACAGCTGTACAGAGAGAGTGTGACCAGAGTCGGCCAGAAATGCATAACGCTAGAAGAGGGTCAAATAATCCTTAACGATATCCACTCGGGAACCTGCGGTCACCATGCGTCCTCTCGAACTATTGTGGCTAAAGCATACCGAGCTGGATTTTACTGGCCAAGGGCAAATGAGATGGCGAAAGAGTTAGTCGACAAGTGCGAGGGGTGCCAGTTCTACTCCAACATGTCACACAAGCCCGCGTCAGCCCTGAAAACCATTCTGCTCGTCTGGCCCTTTGCCGTCTGGGGATTGGACATGGTTGGCCCCCTAAGAACGGGCAGGAGTGGATTCACTCATGTACTTGTGGCAGTCGACAAATTTACCAAATGGATCAAAGCTAAGCCCATAAAGAGCCTCGATGATGGCACCGCTATCAGTTTCATCAGAGGGTTAACATTCAGATATGGAGTCCCGCACAGCATCATCACTGATAACGGGTCAAACTTTGATTCGGACGAGTTCAGGGCATTTTGTGCTTCTCAAGGCACACGAGTCGACTACACCTCAGTCGCTCATCCCCAGTCGAATGGACAGGCTGAGAGAGCAAATGGTCTGATTCTCAAAGGGCTAAAACCTTGGCTGATGCGCGAACTCAAGCACGCGGCAGGCGCTTGGGTCGACGAGCTTCCGTCAGTTCTTTGGGGATTAAGGACCACCCCTAACCGGTCGACTGGAAGGACCCCATTCTTTCTGGTTTATGGAGCCGAAGCTGTCCTGCCAAGCGATCTTCTTCATAACGCACCCCGAGTCGAACTTTACACCGAAGATGAAGCGGAGCAGGCCCGGCAAGATGCAGTCGACCTCTTGGAGGAAGAGAGGGAGATGGCGATGATCAAATCGACCATTTATCAGCAGGACTTACGTCGATTCCACGCCCGGAATGTGAAGAGTCGAGCCTTTCAAGAAGGAGATCTGGTCCTCCGAGTGGATCAACAGAAACCTCACAAGCTCGCTCCCACTTGGGAAGGCCCCTTCATCGTCACCAGAGTCCTCCACAACGGAGCATATCACCTTTACAATGTTGATCGACAGATCGACGAACCTCGAGCTTGGAACGCGGAGCTTCTCCGCCCCTTTTACACTTGAGTCCGCCCTCAAACCAGATGTAATAAGAAAAATCCTGAAGTTTATTTTTATCAGAAATAAGAGTGTTCCAATAATTGCTGTCACTTTTGTTTGTATCCGAAATCCCCCAGTGGGTGACTTAGCTGCGAATCCGATTCGCCTAAGTTTGAAAAATCCTACCGAGTGGAGAGCAAACCTCCCACTCGGGGGCTTAGCTGCGAATCCGATTCGCCTAAGTTTGAAAAATCCTACCGAGTGAAGAGCAAACCTCCCACTCGGGGGCTTAGCTGCAGTTCAGCACTCGCCTAAGTTCTCCATGAAGAGACTTAGCTGCAGTCAGACACTCGCCTAAGTTTGAAAAATCCTACCGAGTGGAGAGCAAACCTCCCACTCGGGGGCTTAGCTGCGGTTCAACACTCGCCTAAGTTCTCCACGAAGAGACTTAGCTGCAGTCAGACACTCGCCTAAGTTTGAAAAATCCTATCGAGTGAAGAGCAAACCTCCCACTCGGGGGCTTAGCTGCAGTTCAGCACTCGCCTAAGTTCTCCACGAAGAGACTTAGCTGCAGTCAGACACTCGCCTAAGTTTGAAAAATCCTACCGAGTGAAGAGCAAACCTCCCACTCGGGGGCTTAGCTGCAGTTCAGCACTCGCCTAAGTTCTCCACGAAGAGACATAGCTGCAGTCAGACACTCGCCTAAGTTTGAAAAATCCTACCGAGTGGAGAGCAAACCTCCCACTCGGGGGCTTAGCTGCAGTTCAGCACTCGCCTAAGTTCTCCACGAAGGGACTTAGCTGTAGTCAGACACTCGCCTAAGTTTGAAAAATCCTACCGAGTGGAGAGCAAACCTCCCACTCGGGGGCTTAGCTGCAGTTCAGCACTCGCCTAAGTTCTCTACGAAGGGACTTAGCTGCAGTCAGACACTCGCCTAAGTTTGAAAAATCATACCGAGTGGAGAGCAAACCTCCCACTCGGGGGCTTAGCTGCAGTTCAGCACTCGCCTAAGTTCTCCACAAAGGGACTTAGCTGCAGTTAGACACTTGCCTAAGTTTGAAAAATCCTACCAAGTGAAGAGCAAACCTCCCACTCGGGGGCTTAGCTGGAGTTCGGCACTCGCCTAAGTTCTCCACGAAGAGACTTAGCTGCGGTCAGACACTCGCCTAAGTTTGAAAAATCCTACCGAATGGAGAGCAAACCTCCCACTCGGGGGCTTAGGTACAGTTCAGTGCTCGCTTAAGTATGAAACCCACCTTCTCCTGGAGAGCTCTGCCACAAATACAATGTGAGCTTCGTCCCACTCTACAGTAACAGGGCGTGGGTCAACTGCCACCTTTTCCTGGAGAGCTCCGCCACAAATACAATGTGAGCTTCGTCCCACTCTACAGTAACAGGGCGTGGGTCGACTGCCACCTTTTCCTGGAGAGCTCCGCCACAAATACAATGTGCGCTCCACCCCACTCTACAGCAACAGGGTGTGGGTCGGTCGTCACCTTTTCCTTCAAATGGAGATCAAGTTCCATTCGACGAATCATCCACGAAGACATTCAGCAAGAAATTAAGTTCGGATAAAGCTTAAAAGGCCCTGGGCCCCGAATCAAAGTACTCGAGCCCTTAGCTTGGCAGACTTTAAACGATTACAAGTCCACTCGGCATTCCGAGGCAAATTTAAGGAAAGGCATAAAAGTTTGCTCATTCCTCAAGAGGAGGACTGGCAGGAGCGACGAACTCATCCAGGTCAATTCCGTCCGCAATACGAGTGGCAGCAGCAACGAAGGTCTCCATGAAGTCTTGGAAGCTATGCCTCTTGGTATTGGCGACTTGGAGGGCGGCCAACTTTTCTTCTGGCGCCTCCTTACAGTGGACGCGGACTAAAGATAGAGCCACATCAGCGCCGCACCGGGCAGAAGACTTCTTCCACTCCTGCACTCGATCGGGGATTTTTTCAAGTCGAGCCATAAGAGACTCGAGATCGTTCTGGAGCGTGGACTCTGGCCAAAGTGTCGAGTCGATTCGTGACATGGCAACCTTCAGTCGAGCCAAGTAATCCACGGCGCCGTCGATTCGAGATTCCAGTCGGAGCAGGTTCATGGCAGTATCATCTTTCACCGGAGAATTGATTGGGTCCAGACCCGTTTCGATCCGCCCAGTCTCCTCTTCGATGTTCTGACAGAATTCTGCATACAAGACCTAAAGATAAGCCAACGATCACAAAATTGAGTCGACACAAAAGTAAAAAATAGTCGGAATTGAATGTGCACCTTCAAGTTTGATGTACAGCTTCTTGGCGAGGCTCCTCAAGTAGCTCTCCAGGTCGTCCCTCCTACGAGCGATGCCTTCCATCTGCTCGCCCAAGAGGAGGTTCTTCTTCTTCCAATTTGCAGTCAGCCTGTTGGCTTCAGTCAGAGCGGTCTGCAACCTGGTGTTCTCTTTTTCTAACTGGTCGACCGAAGCCAGCTTCTGTGCGGCCAGAGCTGTCTTGTCATCAGCCTCCTTACGGGCAACAGCCAGGTCCTTGTCCTTCTTCGCCAAAGCTTTTTCCAATTCTCCTACAAAGAAATGGTGATCGAATCGGAAACAGCAGAGGAATGCTCAAGCCTAAAAACAAAATCAGTCGACAAAGTCGCTTTACCTGCGGCGCCCTCCCTGACCTTCTGCAGCTCCGTCCTGGCCAGCTCTAGATCAAGGTCCAGTTGAATCTTCTGTTTCTCCAATTTAGCATAGCGAGCGGCAAGTTCGCAGGATTTCTGCAAAAAGAAAAATCAGTCGACAAACGTTCGAGATAAGTTGCTTCCGAGTAACTAAGGAACAATGGTGACGTTTCTAAGACCACAGCCGAATCAAAAACATTCGACAGTAGTCTCGGGGACTACACCCAGTGGGTGCACTAAGCGTGCCCCCACTGGTTCGACCAAAAAAAATCGGCTGCCCGCAGTCGACAGGACACGGTCCCACTCGACCTGGCCATACCAAACCGAGTGAAGAAATACAGATTCAGAAACGCAATATAAAGACTACAGTCGACTGCCAGCAGTCCACCGTAGTCTCGGGGACTACACCTAGTGGGTGCACTCAGCGTGCCCCCACTAGTCCAAGAAAGAGAAAACACACCCACTGGGTGTACAGATACAGATACAAAGATCTTCAAAAAGAAAAAGAAAGAGGGAGAAAGACTCTTCAAACAAACAAGTATCAAGTCGACTGACCTGGACGTTGCTCTGAAGCGCCGAACTTGCGTCGTAAGCTGCCTGGCTGGCCTCTCGAGCCTTCTTCACCTGTTCCATCATGACCCCTGCCTGGTGTATGGCCTCCTTCGCAGCGGCCACTTCGTCCTCAGGGACAGAGTACGCGACAAAGAGCGAAGTCGGATTGGAAGTCGACGCCGAGGGCTGCGCACTCGACAGGGGGTTGGCAAAGGTCACAGAAGCCCGAGGGGCATCGCCGCTATCCCGAGCCACGACCTCAGGCGCCGAAGCAGGCTGGGGAGTCCTGTCAGTCGACGGCCTCTTGGTCCTCCCTATCCTCAGCGGCTCGTTGTCTTCGTCATCCGGGAGGTCGATAACATGAGGAGGGGCTGCGAGAAGAACTTTCAATCGACCAGAAGTGCAAGAAACGTCCAAGTCAACTCAAAAACAGAACGTCAATAATCGTATCAGGGTTGGAGGTAGCAGCGTCCCCCATCTCTTGGTCGTCGTCTTTGGCAGAGATCTCGGAGGTAGCAGCACTGCAAATTTCGAAGAATCAACCAGTTAAGCGTAACGAGTCGACCAAGGATCCATCCTCCAATCGACGAGGGAAGACAAACTTTGTTACCCGGAAATAACAGGGACAGTTATCTTCATCTTGGGCAGAGTCTTGGGCGGCTTGGATAGCGTCGTGCGAGGTTGCTTGGGGACCTTCCCAGTCGGTGTGGGAGAAGAAGTTCGAGGGCGTTTTGACGATGGCCCGACGGAGCCGCTCGCCTGACCACGTCCCTGTGCCGGGTCATGTGCGAGCTTGGATCGCCTTTCCGGGTGGGGAGGTTCGGTCTCCTCCTCCTCCTCTTCGCTGGAGAAGAGGTCGTCGCCTCCCTCTCCTTCACCGTCCGACTCCCACTCACCCTGGTCATCCCCGCTCTCGCCTCCGCTCCCTTCTCCTTCCTCAGTCGACCCCTGCGCCCCGTTGGGCGTCGAGTACATCTCAGTGGTCGCCTGAAAGACAACAGACAAAGGTAAAGTCAATCGACCTGCTCGAAAGGATACCAATACAGAAAACGAAGATTTCAGTCGGAAGACATAAAAACACACCTGGTCGACCTCATGCGAGCTGTCGAGTGGAATGACCCTCCTAGCTCCCCGGGGGTTGTCCTTGTTCCTCGTGATACTGGACAGCCACCCCTCCAACATCTCATCGGTAACCTCCTCCGGGTGGATCCGAGTGGTGTCCTCGAGGCCAGAATACAGCCACATCGGATGTTCCCGAGCCTGGAGCGGTTGGATTCGTCTCTTGAGGAAGACTTCCAGCAGATCCATCCCCGTCACGCCCTCGCGGACAAGCTCAACCACTCGACCGGCCAGTATCTTGACCTGGGCCTTCTCTTCAGGCGTCACCTTCAGAGAAGCGGGCTTTTCGGCTCGGTCGAGGGTGAAAGGTGGGAGCCCAGTCGACTGCCCTGGAGTCGCCTGATCCTGGCAGTAGAACCAAGTCGCCTGCCAGCCCCGAACTGACTCCGGGAAGGTAATGGATGGGAAACAGCTCTTCCCTCTCGTCTGGATCGCCAAACCCCCGCACAGTTGGATCACTTGTGTCCTCTCGTCACTCGACTTGGCTTTCTTCACCGACTGAGAGCGACAGGTAAAGATGTGCTTGAAAAGCCCCCAGTGTGGGCGGCAACCCAGGAATGCCTCGCACATTAAAATAAAGGCAGCGAGATAGACTATGGAATTGGGGGTAAAGTGGTGGAGCTGCGCTCCAAAGCAGTTCAAGAAGCTGCGGAAGAAAGAGTGGGGCGGCAGAGAAAACCCTCGGTCGATGTGAGTGGCGAGGAGCACGCACTCACCGTCGCGAGGTTGGGGTTCGATCTCTCTCCCCGGAAGACGCGCAGCCTTGTGAGGGATGGCTCCCCCCTCGACCAAGTCGTCAAGATCCTCCTGACGGAGCACCGAAGGCATCCAGTCGCCCTGGATCCAACCCTTGGGCAGAGCCGTCCGAGAGGAAGATCCGCCGCGCGCAGACTTCTTCCCCTTCCCCGCCGCCGCCGCCTTCTTCGCGCACTCCAGGGCGGTCGTCTTGCCCTTCACCATCGTCGCCGGCGAGATCTCGAGCTGGTCTTGCGGTGGCTGGGCGAGAGTAAAGGAAGCAGGGAAGGCTACGGAGGAAGAGCGAAAGAAGAGGAAGAGATGAGCATGCGCACTGATGGAGGGCTCCAAGCCAGCTACTTATAAGGGGCCGCTTCCGAGTGGCTGACAGGTAGGCCCGAGCTATCCAGTCAAATCCCGTGGCAGGCGCGCGCGTAGTACGTGGCAAAAAAGGCGGCGCGGAGATCGAGGAGCCTTCGCACTGTCGCTCCCGATTACTGCAGCCGCCCCCGTTCCGCGCGCTTCCCAAAAAATCCGAATCCCGCGATCTCCGCTGGCTGCAGAACAACTTGGCAAAACGGAAATCCCACGCGCACCGGTGCACGATGCCTCACAGGTAAAGAATAGCCTTGTGGTCGTGGGTTCGCACCCCTGTCATTTTACACACGCATAATCCAGTCGACCGCCTCCGGGCACCGAGACGTAGGGCTGTTACTTCCTCCGAGAAGGGCCTGAACTCGTAAACCTTGCGTGCCTACAACTTCCCAATAGCTAAGGTCTAGCCTCTTCATACACACCCCCCTACCTCACTGTCAGACTTAGAACCACGACACCTAGTTCGTCGACAAGAAAAATTCTGCAATGCTTGTGAGGATGACTGAGTGTTAGGATGCGAGATTCGCTAAACTGTATAGAAAGTAATGATTTGGGTGCGGGATGGATTGATGACCATACCGACTTACTCTTATTATTCGCCTTGCTATATGGGATGGTAAATCTGAGTGACTTACCTATAGTAGAGAGACGACGATATTAAGCCTTGTTTAAACCTTAGAATGGTATAATCATTTTCCCTTGTACAAGGGAGCTGTTGCCAATCGTAGGACATACGGTGAGAATGAAGCCTAGACCCATTTCCTGCAGGAGAAGCCATAAATGGTTGACCACCATGAGATATCGATAATTGTTTAGTATTGGCGCCAGACCCGTCAACTAGGAAGACCCAGTCACAGAAGAACCTTACCAAGATGAAAGACAGAAGAATTGAGGAAAAGGTTATGCCACTACCGAAAGAGCCCAGATAAGGAATTATCCTAAAGATCTGAGAAGACCGACACTGTTAACAATATGGATGAAGTATATGAGTTTTGATGGAACCGTAACCATGCTTCTAAGGGTGGTAGCACCCCAGACCCCCTCCTGCGACAATTGATGGATTTTGAAGGGACCCCCCAAACCCTAACCTTTTTCTTGCTAGCCTCTCCGAATCTTGAGAACGAGATTCATTTTAAGTGTGGTAGGTTTGTTACATCCCAATATTCTAAATTTTGAAATGTTATAATAAATAGATAGATTGATTGTTTGTTTGATTGTTGTGTGATTGATTGAGTGAAATTCGAAACTTTTTGAAAGTTAAATGAGAGGGAATAAAAGGACTTTCCCAAACTTTCACCTTTTTGCATTTTGATCTCCATGAATTCAAATTCTTTTCAAATACAAAACCCTCGAGAGAAGATGATATGACTTCTTCCATTTAATTAAATGAAAAGGGTTTTTTGAAAAGATTTGAATTTTATTTGGAAATATTTCAAAATTCAGAAACTTTAAGCAACTCAATGATTTTCATGAGAGAAGATAAAACGACTTCTTCAAAATATATGAAATACGAGTTGGAAGTTTAAAAGGATCAAATTTAAAGTCCGTTTGAAATTATTTTTAATTTGGAGTTATTTGGGTTTTATTCAAATTATTTTTCTCCAAAAATAAAATAAAGGGAAAATAGGGTAAAATAATTCCCTACATCAAAAAATTGGAGAGAAATAATTTTGAAATCATTTTGATATTTCAAAAATGATTTTTATTTGGTTTTATTGTAGAAGTAGCACTGTTAGAATTATTTGAATTTTTGTGAATTTTATTTGGCACTAGAGAAATGTTCGTGTTGTAGAAAATCTTTTTATGAAAATTTTGATATATATATATATATGCCTATATAAAATTTTATTTTATTATCGTTATCCAGTTTTCTTATTTTGTTTCTATATAAAAAATAAAAAAATCTACGCGTGCGCCTGGAACTAACTGCTGCCCAAATGCGTAGCATAGCAGCAGGCCGGCCTTTTTTTATTTTTTTATGTTCATTAATGTTTAGTTTTTTTGAACAAAATTCAGAAAAAAATAGACTTCGGAAAAAAAATGGAGCCGGCGGCCGAGGCTTTTAGGCCCGTGCGAGGTGTTAGCCTTTTTTCTGTTTCGTATATTTTCGTATACATTTAGTCCCACATTGCCTAGCTTTGACCCTTAAACCTCTTTTCCACCTATAAATATAGACTGATAGAGCCTCCAAAAATCATCCGATTCGGATTAAATCAATATTTTGGTTTGACTAGATTCATTTAAGAAAAATATATTTCTCCTCTTCGGCGTGACTTCTGGAAATTATCTCTTCTCTCCAAAGTCGTAATGTCTCTGCCTTATAAAGGTATCTTTCTTTGTTTTTTATACTTCCATAGTTTATTATTTCTAGACTAATACGATAGAATAATTAGATTATCAATTAGTCTACGTATTTATACATTAGACCTTAGCCGTAGCTATTTTTTCCCGTAAAACAACTTGGCCCTGATTTTTTAAATAGCCATAACTTTTTACTCGTTTATCCAAATTAGATGAAACTAGCGCCTATAGCTTCATCTTGTTTTCACCTATCCAGTGAACCTGTCACATCAACCTTTTGAAATTTTCAAATTTCAAATTTTGTTCAGATTCATATTCAAACTTCTTTTGAACATAACTTGAGTTTCGTAACTCTGATTTAGTTGATTCTTTTTACAAATCGAAGCTCTTGACCTAAACTTTCTGAAAAGGCCAAATTCACATAATTTTGGTACTGTTAGACATTGTTTTATGTTGCAAGAGTTATTTGCTTGGTTTTGATGTTTTCTGAACTGTCTTCTTCGTTCTTCCTGATCTTTTGAGTGATTGCTTATGTGTGGCTACTATTGCTTGCTCACGATAGATTGAATGGAGTGTGACGAGTAGAACTATCAAGAGTTATGAGTGCGAATCATCTTCATCAACCGTACAAGGCAAGTTCACACTTTGATCATACTTTTCATTACCCAGTTTTTATGCATTAGTTTCACCCTCAAACATTGCATGGTTAGGCATTGATAACATGTGGGTATTGGGAAGTAATTGATGAGGTAGGAACCTATTGTCCTGAATGCAAACCTTGGGAGTTACTTCTACGTTGCTTATATTGCTATGCTATGCTAGTAGATGTGGATTGGGCTTGAGTGTATCCATGACAGACATGAGAGTTATCATTAATGGTTAACTTAAGGTGGCTACTTTAATACACATCTGGGGGGACTGGTTGGGGCACCCTAAAGCACCCAGTGGTTTGCCCGGGCACCTGGAGAACCCAGTGCTTGCCCTACGGGATCCCGGAGGACCCGTGTGATCACCCTATGGAATGCCACCCAGACTCAAAGGGATCATAAGATTATTCATGCTAGAAACTTCCGTGTGCAGCCACAAGCTATTATGGGCTCTAGCATAGTTGTGTAAGTTGCGTGAAGCTCTTGAAGAGGTAGAATAGCAGATGTAGTGGGTTGTAGGTGGTATAGTCTATCCGGAGTAGAGAGTTAATGCTTCTGAAAGACTGTGTCTCGGTCTTCCATTTCTCAAACACCATGTAGTGCGAGAAATCCAACGGAGGAGATCGAGTCTTGTGGGGAAAAGTGCGCAAACCTCTGCAGAGTGTACAAACTAATCATGGTTAGCCGTGTCCCCGGTTATGGACATCTTGAGTATCTGGTTCTTGGATTATCATATTGATCTCATCACTTTACTTAATTAATTTGTCGGGTTGATGATCATTAATTTGGGTTTGAGTTGGAGGAACCTTCTCAATGTTTTCAACAAACTTAGTAGTGAAATAAAATATATTCTTTTGCAGTAGGGAAAATTGGCTTTTCGCAAAAACAGTATAACCATAGAGCTTTTCCACCAGCCAAATATGCATGTAGTGATAGCCTTTATTCATCATTATCCTATGGTGTGAATTTGCCAGTACATTCAATGTACTGACCCTTTGTGGCTGCAACGTCTGATGTTGCAGGATTCTTACGACGAGTAAGTGATACGTTAGGGTTACGATTTCTACACTCAACTTTGCCATTGGTGTTGGTGGGAATCCACAACCTTGTTACTTCCGCTATTTGGATTGAGGTAATAGTATTTATGTTATTTTATACATGTGATTTACCTCTATTATAAATCCTCGAGTAATGTGTGTGTCAGCATACCGATCCAGGGATGACACTTAAGCATAGAGACTTGACCGTCTGAGGTCGAGTCGCTATAGAAACTTATATGATGAAAGATAGAACCGGGGGCCATAGGTTTCACTAGTGGCTTCTCTCAAGATAGCATGAGTATTACGGTGGGTGAACAAATTACGGTCGAGCAATTGATAGGAAAGTGAATAACTATGAGAATATCTAGGCATGCTCATGTATATAGGCATCACGTCCGCGACAAGTAGACTGAAAAGATTCTGCGTCTACTACTATTACTCCACACATCGACCGCTATCCAGCATGCATCTAGAGTATTAACTTCATAAGAATAAAGTAACGCATTAGGCAAGATGACATGATGTAGAGGGATAAACTCAAGCAATATGATATAAACCCCATCTTTTATCCTCGATTGAAAAAATACAATACGTGCCTTGCTGCCCGTGCTGTCATTGGGAAAGGACACCTCAAGATTGAACCCAAAGCTAAGCACTTCTCCCATTGCAAGATAGATCAATCTAGTAGGCCAAACCAAACTGAAAATTCGAAGAGACTTGCAAAGATAGTTAAATCATACATAAGAGATTTCGGAGAAGAATCAAATACTGTTCATAGATAGACTTGATCATAAACCCACAATTCATCGGATCTCGACAAACACATCGCAAAAAGAGTTACATCGAATAGATCTCCAAGAAGATCGAGGAGAACTTTGTATTGAGATTCAAAGAGAGAGAAGAAGCCATTTAGCTAATAACTATGGACCCGAAGGTCTGAGGTAAACTACTCAGACATCATCGGAGGGCCAGGGAGTTGATGTATAGGCCCTCCGTGATTGATTCCCCCTCCGGTGGAGCTCCGGAAAAGGACCCAAGATGGGATTTCTTGGGTACAAAAGGTTGAGGTGGTGGAAATAGGGTTTCGTGGTGCTCCTAGATGTTTTCGGGTATATGAACATATATAAGAGGAAGAAGTAGGTCGGTGGAGCCAAGAGGGGCCCACGAGGGGGGAGGGCGCACCCCTGCCTCGTGGCCGCCTCGTTGGTTGCTTGACGTCTACTCCAAGTTCTCTAGATCACGTTTGTTCCAAAAATAACTCTCCCGAAGGTTTCATTCCGTTTGGATTCAGTTTGATATTCCTTTTCTGTGACACTGGAGTAAGCAAAAAAAATCAACAATTTGCACTGGGCCTTGGGTTAGTAGGTTAGTCCCAACAATAATATAAAAGTGTAAAATAAAGCCCATTAACATCCAAAACATATAATATAATAGCATGGAACAATAAAAAATTATAGATACGATGGAGACGTATCAAGCATTCCCAAGCTTAATTCCTGCTTGTCCTCGAGTAGGTAAATGATAAAAACAGAATTTTTGATGTGGAATGCTACCTAGCATAATTCTTAATGTAATTCTCTTTATTGTGGCATGAGTATTCAGATCCGAAAGATTCAAGACAAATGTTTAATATTGACATAAAAATAATAATACTTCAAGCATACTAACTAAGCAATTATGTCTTCTCAAAATAACATGGCAAAAGAAAGTTCATCCCTACAAAATCATATTGTTTAGTCATGCTCCATTTTCTTCACACAAGAATGCTCTCATCATGCACAACCCCGATGACAAGGCAAGCAATTGTTTCACACTTTAGTAATCTCAAACCTTTTCAACTTTCACGCAATATATGAGTGTGAGCCATGGATATAGAACTATGGGTGGAATAGAATATGATGATGGGGGTGTGACGCCCCCGATTTAATCATACGCTAATCATACACGCAAACATGTACGATCAAGATGAGGGACTCACGGGAAGATATCACAACACAACTCTACAAATAAAATAAGTCATACAAGCATCATATTACAAGCCAGGGGCCTCGAAGGCTCGAATACAAGAGCTCGATCATAGATGAGTCAGCGGAAGCAACAATATCTGAGTACAGACATAAGTTAAACAAGTTTGCCTTAAGAAGGCTAGCACAAAGTGGGATACAGATCGAAAGAGGCGCAGGCCTCCTGCCTGGGATCCTCCTAACTACTCCTGGTCGTCGTCAGCGGGCAGCACGTAGTAGTAGGCACCTCCGGTGTAGTAGGAGTCGTCATCGACGGTGGCGTCTGGCTCCTGGGCTCCAACATCTGGTTGCGACAACCAGGTAGAAGGAATAGAGGGAAAGGAAGGAGAAGGCAACCGTGAGTACTCATCCAAAGTACTCGCAAGCAAGGAGCTATACTACATATGCATGGGTATCAAATGGAATAAGGGTATCATATGTGGACTGAACTGCAGAATGCCAGAATAAGAGGGGGATAACTAATCCTGTCGAAGACTACGCTTCTGGCAGCCTCCGTCTTGCAGCATGTAGAAGAGAGTAGACCGAAGTCCTCCAAGTAGCATCGCATAGCATAATCCTAACTGATGATGCTCCCCTCCTCGCCCTGTGAGAGAGCGATCACCGGTTGTATCTGGTACTTGGAAGGGTGTGTTTTATTAAGTATCCGGTTCTAGTTGTCATAAGGTCAAGATACAACTCCGGGTCGTCCTTTTACCGAGGGACACGGCTATTCGAATAGATAAACTTCCCTACAGGGGTGCACCACATACCCTAACACGCTCGATCCCATTTGGCCGGACACACTTTTCTGGGTCATGCCCGGCCTCGGAAGATCAACACGTCGCAGCCCTACCTAGGCACAACAGAGAGGTCAGCACGCCGGTCTAAATCCTATGGCGCAGGGGTCTGGGCCCATCGCCCTTTGCACACCTGCACGTTGCGTACGCGGCCGGAAGCAGACCTAGCCTAGTGGCTTTCCAGTCCAATCCGGCGCGCGCCACTCAGTCGCTGACGTCACGAAGGCTTCGGCTGATACAACGACGCCGGGATACCCATAACTGCTCCCACGTAGATGGTTAGTGCGTATAGACCAAATGGCCAGACTCAGATCAAATACCCAGATCTCGTTAAGCGTGTTAAGTATCCGCGAACACCGACCAGGGCCAGGCCCACCTCTCTCCTAGGTGGTCGGAACCTGCCCTGTCGCTCCGCCTCAAAGATCCACTCGCGGGTGCTCCTACGAGCCTACCCGTCTTTAGTCACCACATGTATCATGTATAAAGTATATAGTATATACCCGTGATCACCTCCCGAGTGATCACGGCCCGATAGTATAGCATGGCAGACAGACAAGAATGTAGGGCCACTGATGATAAACTAGCATCCTATACTAAGCATTAGGTTTGCAGGTAAAGGTAACAACAGTAGTAGCAAGGACAGGCTATGCATCAGTATAGGATTAACGGGAAGCAGTAACATGCTACACTACTCTAATGCAAGCAGTATAGAGAAGAGTAGGCGATATCTGGTGATCAAAGGGGGGGCTTGCCTGGTTGCTCTAGCAAGAGAGAGGGGTCGTCAACTCCGTAGTCGTACTGGGTAGCAGCGGCGTCGGTCTCGGGGTCTATCGAGAGAAGAGGGGGAAGAAACAATAAATATTTAAGCAAGCATATGCATAGTGATGCATGACATGACAAGTAACGGCGTTAGAGGTGCCCTAACGCGGTAATAGGTGATACCGGTGAAGGGGGGTGACATCCGGGAAAGTATCCCCGGTGTTTTGCGTTTTCGAGCAGAGGAGCCGGAGGGGGAAAGTTGTGAGTTTGCTATGCTAGGGATGCGTGACGGACGAACGGGCTGCGTATCCGGGTTCGTCTCGTCGTTCTGAGCAACTTTCATGTTGAAAATATTTTAATCCGAGTTACGGATTAAAAAATATGATTTTCTAAAGATTTTATTAATTTCTGGAATTTAATTAATTATTTAAATTAATTTGAAAAACAGATTAATGACATCATCATGATGTCATGCTGTCATCAACAGTCAACGGGGTTGACTTGGTCAAACTTACATGTGGGTCCCACTCGTCATACCCTGTTAGTTAATTAACAGTAGTTAATTAGGTTAATTAGTCATTAGGTTAATTAACCTTAATTAGTTAATTTAATCAGAATTAATTAAGTTAATTAATTAATTAATTAATTAATTAATTAATTATATTATTATTTATTTATTTATAATACATTTATATATTTTTAAAATTCCTTTTCTTTTAATATTTTTTTTTGTTCTGTGGGGTGGGGCCCCTTTGTCATAGGCCCATAGGGGTTAGCGGTTAGCGGGCGCGCGGGCGTGCGGGTCTACGGGCACAGGCCCGGCTGGCCGGTCGGAGCCGCGAGGGCCGCAGCGGGGCTCCGTCGGCCACCGCAGCGAGCTGCCGCAGGCGCGGGGAAGGGAAGCAGCGGCGAGCGCGCACGCCGGCATGGTCGCGGGATGGCGGCGAATCCACCGGTGGACGGCGCCGATGCGGGGTGCAGGGGCGACCAAGGCGAGGGAGCAGGGGCGCGTCGGAGGCGCGACGGAGGCGGAGGCGCCGTCGACGGGGCGAGCGGCGGGCGGAACGGGGCGAGGGTGAGGGGCAGTAGAGCGGGGGGGAGGAGGCAGCCAAGCAGAGTCGGGGCGCGGTCACCTTCGGGCACGGACGGCGAGGAGCTACGGAGGCAGGCGCGCGTGGCTGTGGCCGCGTGGGCGCGCACGGGAAGGAGGCCGCGGCGGGACGGCCCGGCGCGGGCGACGGTGGCGCCGGAGCGCGTCGAGCGGCGACGGCCGAGGCGACCTAGGGGGAGAGGAGGGCGAAGGGGGGAGCTCACGGGGGGGTAGGGCCACGGGGCAGTGGGCTCGGGGGCGGTCGGGGAAGACCGGCGAGGAGGAGGACGAGGAGGCGTTCGGCGGCGACGGGGCGGTCCGGCGACGAGGTCGGGGGGGGCGCGGCACGCTCCGGGCGCGGGGCGGCGTGGCGGCGGACGAGGGGGCGCCGTTGCGCCCAGATCCAGATCGGGTGGGAGCGAGGGGAGCGAGGGGAGAGTGGGGGGGGGGTCGGTGGGGTTTGACCAGGGGGGTTCGGGGTGACCTAATGGGGCACCGGGGTGGGCTGGCCTGGCTGGGACATGGCCCAGTTGGGCCAGGGTCTGCTGGGCCGGAGCCCGGGTTTTTCTTTTTGTTTTTCTGTTTTCTTTTTTTATCTATTTTCTTTTCTATTTTATTCTTTTAATTTTTTTGTTTTATAAAATATAAATACAACTCCTAAATTAATGTTATAACTTATTCTACTGCCCTGAAAAGTTTGACACCTAAATAAAATAGTTTGCGTAATTGTAATTTTTAAAAGGCATTTAATTAATTGTCATAGCTGCTGTTTTAATTACTTTATAGCCTTTAAACATTTTATAAAAAGAGTGGTTTCTACACTAGTATTATCCATGATTTATTTGACACATTTTGGACATTTTAGTTTTAATGTTTGAAAACTTCTATTGTTTACCTGATTTTGAATTTGAATTTGAACCGGCTTCGAGCTAACTCGAGTTATCAACAGTAACTGAGGTGACGTGGCATCATTAGCAGAGGATTACTGTAGTCTAATTATCCGGGCGTCACAATTCTCCTCCACTACAAGAAATCTCGTCCCGAGATTTAAGAGGGGGACTAAGGGGGAAAGGTCTGGTTACGAAATGCTAACGAATCTTCTCAGTCTTGGTTGCTCTTCTTGAAGAGGTCGATCCATTACATTGACGTCTTCATTTCTCTGCTTCAGGTCATCATGGTGATGTCGTCCTTTTCTCGGGAACTCCAACGTACTTACGAATAGGTAAGGGGCAGCTCGGCTATGACAGAATGCTTATGAGGGAAACAATTTGGGGGTTAACCCATGAATGAGCGTAAGATTATCTCTCGAGTTGAACATATAAAATACATCGAGAGTAAGGTACCAAGGTACAACAAGAGGTTCCAAGCGGATAGATAGCTGCTCGAAGTCCGAACCAGAGTGAGAAAGGGGTTCAGAGCAGCGAGAGTAAGTATTGTGTCTGATACCAGAATAGAGCACTAGGCAGGTGGTTCGTGAATTACATACGAAGTCAAGCGCGAGGAACAACCTTGGGAATAGGTGGTGTACAGGAGAGTCAGGTTTCGATCCTGTGGAACTGTGGGTTATGGGCCCACCATGTGGGATAAAAGTAGGAGGGGTGACATCTTGCATGGTCACGATAGCAAGGCATGTCAGAGGCTAGTCTGTCAGTTATGTCGGCAACAACATCGATACCAAGGGCGAGGGACGAAGAGAACCATTTTCCTGCTCGTTGAACGAGGCGGACCAATAGGCAAAGTTCTCGTCCACCGGTGGTTATCGGGATGCTATCAACAATGGTAACAGGGTCTTACTGACAGAGTTGTACAACGAGGTGCTTACTAAGCAGGGATTTATCACTACTCAGTTAAATCAGATTACAAGAAAGCTTAACAAGACAATGGAAAGGAAAATGTGATTATCAGGTTTAACAGAAGAATGGAAAGGAAAATGTGTTTTAAACACATAATTCAGGGATATATCCTTCCCAAGGACAAGCAGAGCATGATATGCGTGGCAGGATATCATGTAGAAAACCCTTTAAGTAAGGGGAGAGAAATTTCATGACATTACCCATACAACGGTGTTTGGATAGTGGTTAAAGAAAACTTAGCATTGTGCTTTCAATGCTCTTATTGAAAATCAAAGTACCACAAACGTGCTTCGGGATAGCATTGACATGGTCAACAGGTGAAAATCAGACTTTGGAAACAAAAAGGATCCATTAGGAATAACTTGTAGAATAAGTCTTACAGTTTCCTCATGGAAGAATGGATAACATTGCTAAAAGGGAACTATAACAATAGGGCCTCCGGCTAGGTGGGCTAGGTATGATACCACCTTACCGGGTCATCTAAAGACCACTGTTATAACTCTTGGAAATATGTTCCATCCATCATATCCGACCGAGATTCAGATCTGATTGGTGTCAGGATACCTCAGACTCAGGATGCCTGAGAAGAAAAGGTGCAAAACAAATTGACGAGATGACATTGTAAGATTCTCGAGAAATGTACTATGGGAGCGAGTCCCGACACAAGAGTTCATCATTAAGCCAAGGAGAGGATGAGGAGGTGGCTGATGGACTCAGCGACCATTCATTGAGAATTCCAAAAGGATGGATTTCCACAACTATGTGAACAAGGAGATAACAATAGCTAGATCAAATGACTTAATGATGTATGCTCGAGGAAAACATACACGGTTAAACATTGGTTGAAATGTGCACCCGAAATATGGGCTAGGTAGCACGATCAATGTTCGAATGATGATTCAGTAAGCCATAGACATAGAATGAAACTATAGACCAATAACTTCAAAGCAATAGGGTTGCTAGAAGTTTAGAATTTACACATTACAGACCATTTGTCCGTATTCCAGTTAGAAACAACCTGGGGACCAAGAAAAGAATGGTGATGCTAATAAGTATCACTTGTATCAAGAATTCTTAAGGGGGGTGAATTTCCTATGACATTCTTGACATAAAAGGTGGTAACCTTCCAAGGTAAAGAAGAACAAATGTTGGATAGCAAGGAACTCAATGTATAACACAAAACACGAACAAGTTTGTGTTGGAGGGAAGGAAATAAGGTTGTCGATGATAACACAATTCATCGAGGGGCAAGGATGGTATTTCTCATTATGACTTCGATTGATATCCTAGAAGAGCTCATAAGATTGATGATGATCATGACACAATTGTTGAGAGATTTCATGAAGATGTAATCGGTTGGCGATGACATCAAGTCAAATGATGATGCAGCGAAAGTCAAATAATACCTGAAGAAGAACTCATAAGAAGTTATGCAGTTCCGTGATAATCTCGAGATACCAGAGGGGGTAATACTCGATGACAGGTCAAAGTAGAGGTTGGCCTGGGGTATTGCTCTACAAAAGACAAGCGCTTAAACTTGCACGCGAAATGGTATTTAAAGGAGAACATGGTCGGAACCACGATTGCAAAAGGTCAGATCCCAGATATAAGATGAAATTATACCAAAGGATTAATTAATTTAAGAGAAGCTTTAATGATAAGATCTGCATCGTGTCCATGGGCATGAACACAAGTTCAAGGTCGACTCCCACTTCTCCAACGCATAACCTTTCATTCACTTCTCACTTTCATAAAGGCATTAGTGTTGAAAGTTTTATCTGGTGAAATATCAGATGAGTATGACTCGTGAAAACTTCCGAGTTCACACATATAAAGGAAGGCATAGGTTCAACCCGTCAGGGTATCGTGGAAACATATACCACAAGCTTCAATAGTAAGTACGACCAGCTCGAAAGCAGAGCATGGTTGGCCAAGCAGATGATACCATTTACCAAGGGCATTATGTATCAGGTAAAGAACTCACAAGAATTTTGGTTGTGAAGGACATTGTCAGATAATAAGCCGGCAATGGGTATGGCGATCCACAACGGGGCTGATGTGAGTATCGGTACTCAATCAAAGGAAGAAGGAATGCCATGGCATCGGGTTATAGAAACAACTGACTAATTCAAAGCTTAATGCAAAGAAACTTTATGATCTCCAAATCAAGGGATCAGAAGCAATCATTCTGATCGAAAATGAATAAGTTCAACAGACTAGGAAGCACAAACGATCAAGGCATTGATTGGTCAAGAACCAGCTCATATCCAAATGACGTCTGAGCCGGAAGGATGAATCCTAGGATTCGACTGAGGAATGCGAGCATCCTCAACATATTGAATCAACGGACTTAAAATGATAAAGACAAGGGAGGCCAATAGGATTACGAAACTTATGGGATTAATCATAATGCAAGCAAGCGAGAATTTCAAGAGCAATAGGCTGCTCGGGATTTTCGAAAGATCGAATGATATTTTGAAGTCTTTGGCGGAACACCTGAACAACTGGGAATGAGCGGATACTCGATAAGTGCGAGAATTATCCGTAGGGGTGTATATGTGGATAATGAACTGCAAGGCAGTAGGCACAAAGTATTCTCGGAAAAATAGAGAGAATTTCCGAGGTATCTTGTAATAACAAGATTAACTGGGAATGAACTTATGGATGACAAGTGTATGTATCTTTCCATATGGACTTATCGGTGGTATGGAATTGCAACGGCGAAGGACACAAAGGTCTCGGGGAAACATCGGAGAGTATTGTCAGAATCTTCTGTTGCAGCAGGCGATCATCTGGCCTGAAGGGGCTCTCCGGGAGGAAGTATTTTCGAGAACCTAAAGTTAGATTTTAGCAAAATCACTTAACCCGAATAGAAGAGAGTTCAGAGTCCCAGAGTAAAGGTCGAGGAATAAAAAGATCCTACTACCACCCAAACGGCGACGTGTGCCCGTAAGACACACAACCATGTTAGTAAAAGTTTTTGCAATGTCTAGACTCGACTTCGGCCAAGGAGTGTGGAGGGGATTCCTACAGGCAGTCGGCTCTGATACCAACTTGTGACGCCCCTGATTTAATCGTACACTAATCATACACGCAAACGTGTACGATCAAGATCAGGGACTCACGGGAAGATATCACAACACAACTCTACAAATAAAATAAGTCATACAAGCATCATATTACAAGCCAGGGGCCTCGAAGGCTCGAATACAAGAGCTCGATCATAGACGAGTCAGCGGAAGCAACAATATCTGAGTACGGACATAAGTTAAACAAGTTTGCCTTAAGAAGGCTAGCACAAAGTGGGATACAGATCGAAAGAGGCGCAGGCCTCCTGCCTGGGATCCTCCTAACTACTCCTGGTCGTCGTCAGCGGGCAGCACGTAGTAGTAGGCACCTCCGATGTAGTAGGAGTCGTCATCGACGGTGGCGTCTGGCTCCTGGGCTCCAACATCTAGTTGCGACAACCAGGTAGAAGGAATAGAGGGAAAGGAAGGAGAAGGCAACCGTGAGTACTCATCCAAAGTACTCGCAAGCAAGGAGCTATACTACATATGCATGGGTATCAAATGGAATAAGGGTATCATATGTGGACTGAACTGCAGAATGCCAGAATAAGAGGGGGATAACTAATCCCGTCGAAGACTACGCTTCTGGCAGCCTCCGTCTTGCAGCATGTAGAAGAGAGTAGACCGAAGTCCTCCAAGTAGCATCGCATAGCATAATCCTAACCGATGATGCTCCCCTCCTCGCCCTGTGAGAGAGCGATCACCGGTTGTATCTGGTACTTGGAAGGGTGTGTTTTATTAAGTATCCGGTTCTAGTTATCATAAGGTCAAGATACAACTCCGGGTCGTCCTTTTACCGAGGGACACGGCTATTCGAATAGATAAACTTCCCTGCAGGGGTGCACCACATACCCCAACACGCTCGATCCCATTTGGCCGGACACACTTTTCTGGGTCATGCCCGGCCTCGGAAGATCAACACGTCGCAGCCCTACCTAGGCAAAACAGAGAGGTCAGCACGCCGGTCTAAATCCTAGGGCGCAGGGGTCTGGGCCCATCGCCCTTTGCACACCTGCACGTTGCGTACGCGGCCGGAAGCAGACCTAGCCTAGTGGCTTTCCAGTCCAATCCGGCGCGCGCCACTCAGTCGCTGACGTCACGAAGGCTTCGGCTGATACCACGACGCCGGGATACCCATAACTGCTCCCATGTAGATGGTTAGTGCGTATAGACCAAATGGCCAGACTCAGATCAAATACCCAGATCTCGTTAAGCGTGTTAAGTATCCGCGAACACCGACCAGGGCCAGGCCCACCTCTCTCCTAGGTGGTCAGAACCTGCCCTGTCGCTCCGCCTCAAAGATCCACTCGCGGGTGCTCCTACGAGCCTACCCGTCTTTAGTCACCACATGTATCATGTATAAAGTATATAGTATATACCCGTGATCACCTCCCGAGTGATCACGGCCCGATAGTATAGCATGGCAGACAGACAAGAATGTAGGGCCACTGATGATAAACTAGCATCCTATACTAAGCATTAGGTTTGCAGGTAAAGGTAACAACAGTAGTAGCAAGGACAGGCTATGCATCAGTATAGGATTAACGGGAAGCAGTAACATGCTACACTACTCTAATGCAAGCAGTATAGAGAAGAGTAGGCGATATCTGGTGATCAAAGGGGGGGCTTGCCTGGTCGCTCTGGCAAGAGAGAGGGGTCGTCAACTCCGTAGTCGTACTGGGTAGCAGCGGCGTCGGTCTCGGGGTCTATCGAGAGAAGAGGGGGAAGAAACAATAAATATTTAAGCAAGCATATGCATAGTGATGCATGAAATGACAAGTAACGGCGTTAGAGGTGCCCTAACGCGGTAATAGGTGATACCGGTGAAGGGGGGTGACATCCGGGAAAGTATCCCCGGTGTTTTGCGTTTTCGAGCAGAGGAGCCGGAGGGGGAAAGTTGCGAGTTTTCTATGCTAGGGATGCGTGACGGACGAACGGGCTGCGTATCCGGGTTCGTCTCGTCGTTCTGAGCAACTTTCATGTTGAAAATATTTTAATCCGAGTTACGGATTAAAAAATATGATTTTCTAAAGATTTTATTAATTTCTGGAATTTAATTAATTATTTAAATTAATTTGAAAAACAGATTAATGACATCAGCATGATGTCATGCTGTCATCAACAGTCCACAGGGTTGACTTGGTCAAACTTACGTGTGGGTCCCACTCGTCATACCCTGTTAGTTAATTAACAGTAGTTAATTAGGTTAATTAGTCATTAGGTTAATTAACCTTAATTAGTTAATTTAATCAGAATTAAATAAGTTAATTAATTAATTAATTAATTATATTATATTATTATTTATTTATTTATAATACATTTATATATTTTTTAAATTCCTTTTCTTTTAATATTTTTTTTGTTCTGTGGGGTGGGGCCCCTTTGTCATAGGCCCATAGGGGTTAGCGGTTAGCGGGCGCGCGGGCGTGCGGGTCTACGGGCACAGGCCCGGCTGGCCGGTCGGAGCCGCGAGGGCCGCAGCGGGGCTCCGTCGGCCACCGCAGCGAGCTGCCGCAGGCGCGGGGAAGGGAAGCAGCGGCGAGCGCGCACGCCGGCGTGGTCGCGGGATGGCGGCGAATCCACCGGTGGACGGCGCCGATGCGGGGTGCAGGGGCGACCAAGGCGAGGGAGCAGGGGCGCGTCGGAGGCGCGACGGAGGCGGAGACGCCGTTGACGGGGCGAGCGGCGGGCGGAACGGGGCGAGGGCGAGGGGCACCAGAGCGGGGGGGAGGCAGCCAAGCAGAGTCGGGGCGCGGTCACCTTCGGGCACGGACGGCGAGGAGCTACGGAGGCGGGCGCGCGTGGCTGTGGCCGCGTGGGCGCGCACGGGGAGGAGGCCGCGGCGGGACGGCCCGGCGCGGGCGACGGTGGCGCCGGAGCGCGTCGAGCGGCGACGGTGGCGCCGGAGCGCGTCGAGCGGCGACGGCCGAGGCGACCTAGGGGGAGAGGAGGGCGAAGGGGGGAGCTCACGGCGGGGGGGGGGGGGGGGGGGTAGGGCCACGGGGCAGTGGGCTCGGGGGCGGTCGGGGAAGACCGGCGAGGAGGAGGACGAGGAGGCGTTCGGCGGCGACGGGGCGGTCCGGCGACGAGGTCGGGGGGGGCGCGGCGCACTCCGGGCGCTGGGCGGCGTGGCGGCGGACGAGGGGGCGCCGTTGCGCCCCGATCCAGATCGGGAGGGAGCGAGGGGAGCGAGGGGAGAGTGGGGGGGTCGGTGGGGTTTGACCAGGGGGGTTCGGGGTGACCTAATGGGGCGCCGGGGTGGGCCGGCCTGGCTGGGACATGGCCCAGTTGAAGGAAATATGCCCTAGAGGCAATAATAAAGTTATTATTTATTTCCTTATATCATGATAAATGTTTATTATTCATGCTAGAATTGTATTAACCGGAAACACAATACATGTGTGAATACATAGACCAACAGAGTGTCACTAGTATGCCTCTACTTGACTAGCTCGTTAATCAAAGATGGTTATGTTTCCTAACCATGAACAAGGAGTTGTTATTTGATTAACGAGGTCACATCATTAGTAGAATGATCTGATTGACATGACCCATTCCATTAGCTTAGCACCCGATCGTTTAGTATGTTGCTATTGCTTTCTTCATGACTTATACATGTTCCTATAACTATGAGATTATGCAACTCCCTTTTACCGGAGGAACACTTTGGGTACTACCAAACGTCACAACATAACTGGGTGATTATAAAGGAGTACTACAGGTGTCTCCAATGGTAGATGTTGGGTTGGCGTATTTCGAGATTAGGGTTTGTCACTCCGATTGTCGGAGAGGTATCTCTGCGCCCTCTCGGTAATGCACATCACATAAGCCTTGCAAGCACTGCAACTAATATGTTAGTTGTGAGATGATGTATTATGGAACGAGTAAAGAGACTTGCCGGTAACGAGATTGAACTAGGTATTGGATACCGACGATCGAATCTCGGGCAAGTAACATACCGATGACAAAGGGAACAACGTATGTTGTTATGCGGTCTGACCGATAAAGATCTTCGTAGAATATGTAGGAGCCAATATGGGCATCCAGGTCCCGCTATTGGTTATTGACCGGAGACGTGTCTCGGTCATGTCTACATTGTTCTCGAACCGTAGGGTCCGCACGCTTAACGTTACGATGACAGTTATTATGAGTTTATGCATTTTGATGTACCGAAGGTTGTTCGGAGTCCCGGATGAGATCACGGACATGATGAGGAGTCTCGAAATGGTCGAGACGTAAAGATTGATATATTGGAAGCCTATGTTTGGACATAGGAAGTGTTCCGGATGAAATCGGGATTTTACCGGAATACCGGGAGGGTTACCGGAACCCCCCGGGAGGCTAATGGGCCTATTGGGCCTTAGTGGAAAAGAGAGAAGAGGCAGCCCACAAGCCTAGCCGGCGCCCCCCCCCCCCCCCCCCCCCCCGCTTCCCCAAGTCCTAGTAGGACTAGGAGAGGTGGGCCGGCCCCCTCTCTCTCCTTTCCCCCCAAGAGTCCTAGTTGGAATAGGATTGGAGGGGAGGAGTCCTACTCCCGGTGGGAGTAGGACTCCCCCTGCGCCTCCTCTATCTTGGCCGGCCAGCCCCCCTCCTCCAACATATATATACAGGGGCAGGGGGCACCCCATAGACACACAACTTGATCCTTGAGATCGTTCCTTAGCCGTGTGCGGTGCCCCCTGCCACCATATTCCACCTCGATCATACCGTTGTAGTGCTTAGGCGAAGCCCTGCGTCGGTAGTACATCAAGATCGTCATCACGCCGTCGTGCTGACGAAACTCTTCCTCGACGCTTTGCTGGATCGGAGCCCGAGGAACTTCATCGAGCTGAACGTGTGCTAAGAACTCGGAGGTGCCGGAGTAACGGTGCTTGGATCGGTCGATCGGGAAGAAGACGTACGACTACTTCCTCTACGTTGTGTGATCGCTTCCGCAGTCGGTCTGCGTTGGTACGTAGACAACACTCTCCCCTCTCGTTGCTGTGCATCACCATGATCTTGCGTGTGCGTAGGAAATTTTTTGAAATTACTGCGTTCCCCAACAGTGGCATCCGAGCCTAGGTTTTATGGTTTGATGTTATATGCACGAGTAGAACACAAGTGAGTTGTGGGCGATACAAGTCATACTGGCTACCAGCATGTCATACTTTGGTTCGGCGGTATTGTTGGCTGAGACGATCCGGACCAACCTTACGCGTACTCTTACGCGAGACCGGTTCCCTCGACGTGCTTTGCACATAGATGGCTTGCGGAAGACTGTCTCTCCAACTTTAGTTGAACCAAGTGTGACTACGCCCGGTCCTTGAGAAGGTTAAAACGGAGTCTATTTGACGAACTATCGTTGTGGTTTTGATGCGTAGGTGAGATGAGTTCTTACTTAAAGCCCGTAGCAGCCACGTAAAACTTGCAACAACAAAGTAGAGGACGTCTAACTTGTTTTTGCAGGGTATGTTGTGATGTGATATGGTCAAGGCATGATGCTGATTTTATTGTATGAGATGATCATGTTTTGTAACTAAGTTATCGGCAACTGGCAGGAGCCATATGGTTGTCGCTTTATTGTATGCAATGCAATCGCGATGTAATGCTTTACTAGATTACTAAACGGTAGTAATAGTCGTGGAAGCATAAGATTGGCGAGACGACAACGATGCTACGATGGAGATCAAGGTGTCGCGCCGGTGACGATGGTGATCATGACGGTGCTTCGGAGATGGAGATCACAAGCACAAGATGATGATGGCCATATCATATCACTTATATTGATTGCATGTGATTTTTATCCTTTTATGCATCTTATCTTGCTTTGATTGACGGTAGCATTATAAGATGATCTCTCACTAAATTATCAAGAAGTGTTCTCCCTGAGTATGCACCGTTGCCAAAGTTCGTCGTGCCCAGACACCACGTGATGATCGGGTGTGATAAGCTCTACGTCCATCTACAACGGGTGCAAGCCAGTTTTGCACACGCAGAATACTCAGGTTATACTTGACGAGCCTAGCATATGCAGATATGGCCTCGGAACACAGAGACCGAAAGGTCGAGCGTGAATCATATAGTAGATATGATCAACATGACGATGTTCACCATTGAAAACTACTCCATCTCACGTGATGATCGGTTATGGTTTAGTTGATTTGGATCACGTGATCACTTAGAGGATTAGAGGGATGTCTATCTAAGTGGGAGTTCCTAAGTAATTTGATTAACTGAACTTAAAACTTATCATGAACTTAGTACCTGATAGTATCTTGCTTGTTTATGTTGCTTGTAGATAGATGGCTCGTGCTATAGTTCCGTTGAATTTTAATGCGTTCCTTGAGAAAGCAAAGTTGAAAGATGATGGTAGCAATTACACGGACTGGGTCCGTAACCTGAGGATTATCCTCATTGCTGCACAGAAGAATTACGTCCTGGAAGCACCGCTGGGTGACAGGCCTGCTGCTGGAGCAACGCCAGATGTTATGAACGTCTGGCAGAGCAAAGCTGATGACTACTCGATAGTTCAGTGTGCCATGCTTTACGGCTTAGAATCGGGACTTCAACGACGTTTTGAACGTCATGGAGCATATGAGATGTTCCAGGAGTTGAAGTTAATATTTCAAGCAAATGCCCGAATTGAGAGATATGAAGTCTCCAATAAGTTCTATAGCTGTAAGATGGAGGAGAACAGTTCTGTCAGTGAGCATATACTCAAGATGTCTGGGTATAATAATCGCTTGATTCAGATGGGAGTTAATCTTCCAGATGACTGCGTCATTGACAGAATTCTCCAATCACTGCCACCAAGCTACAAGAGCTTCGTGATGAACTATAATATGCAAGGGATGAACAAGACTATTCCCGAGCTCTTCGCAATGCTGAAAGCTGCGGAGGTAGAAATCAAGAAGGAGCATCAAGTGTTGATGGTTAACAAAACCACTAGTTTCAAGAAAAAGGGCAAAAGGGAAGAAGAAGGGAAACTTCAAGAAGAACAGCAAGCATGTTGCTGCTCAGGAGAAGAAACCCAAGTCTGGACCTAAGCCTGAAACTGAGTGCTTCTACTGCAAGCAGACTGGTCACTGGAAGCGGAACTGCCCCAAGTATTTGGCGGATAAGAAGGATGGCAAAGTGAGCAAAGGTATATGTGATATACATGTTATTGATGTGTACCTTACTAGAGCTCGCAGTAGCACCTGGGTATTTGATACTGGTTCTGTTGCTAATATTTGCAACTCGAAACAGGGACTACGGAATAAGCGGACACTAGCAAAGGACGAGGTGACGATGCGCGTGGGAAACGGTTCCAAAGTCGATGTGATCGCGGTCGGCACGCTACCTCTACATCTACCTTCAGGATTAATATTAGACCTAAATAATTGTTATTTGGTGCCAGCGTTGAGCATGAACATTATATCTGGATCTTGTTTAATGCGAGACGGTTATTCATTTAAATCAGAGAATAATGGTTGTTCTATTTATATGAATAATATCTTTTATGGTCATGCACCTTTGAAGAGTGGTCTATTCTTGTTGAATCTCGAAGATAGTGATACACATATTCATAATGTAGAAGCCAAAAGATGCAAAGTTAATAATGATAGTGCAACTTATTTGTGGCACTGCCGTTTAGGTCATATCGGTGTAAAGCGCATGAAGAAACTCCATACTAATGGGCTTTTGGAATCACTTGATTATGAATCACTTGGTACTTGCGAACCGTGCCTCATAGGCAAGATGACTAAAACACCGTTCTCCGGTACTATGGAGAGAGCAATAGATTTGTTGGAAATCATACATACCGATGTATGTGGTCCGATGAATATTGAGGCTCGCGGCGGATATCGTTATTTTCTCACCTTCACAGATGATTTGAGCAGATATGGGTATATCTACTTAATGAAACATAAGTCTGAAACGTTTGAAAAGTTCAAGGAATTTCAGAGTGAAGTTGAAAATCATCGTAACAAGAAAATAAAATTTCTATGATCTGATCGTGGAGGAGAATATTTGAGTTACGAGTTTGGTGTACATTTGAAAAATTGTGGAATAGTTTCGCAACTCACGCCACCCGGAACACCACAGCGTAATGGTGTGTCTGAACGTCGTAATCGCACTTTACTAGATATGGTGCGATCCATGATGTCTCTTACTGATTTACCGCTATCGTTCTGGGGTTATGCTTTAGAGACGGCCGCATTCACGTTAAATAGGGCACCATCAAAATCCGTTGAGACGACGCCTTATGAACTATGGTTTGGCAAGAAACCAAAGTTGTCGTTTCTTAAAGTTTGGGGCTGCGATGCTTATGTGAAAAAGCTTCAACCTGATAAGCTCGAACCCAAAGCGGAGAAATGTGTCTTCATAGGATACCCAAAGGAAACTGTTGGGTATACCTTCTATCACAGATCCGAAGGCAAGACTTTCGTTGCTAAGAATGGATCATTTCTAGAGAAGGAGTTTCTCTCGAAAGAAGTGAGTGGGAGGAAAGTAGAACTTGACGAGGTAACTGTACCTGCTCCCTTATTGGAAAATAGTACATCACAGAAAAATGTTTCTGCGACACCTATGCCAATCAGTGAGGAAGCTAATGATGATGATCATGAAGCTTCAGATCAAGATACTACTAAACCACGTAGATCAACCAGAGTGAGATCCGCACCAGAGTGGTACGGTAATCCAGTTCTGGAAGTCATGATGTTAGATCATGATGAACCTACGAACTATGAAGAAGCGATGGTGAGCCCAGATTCCGCAAAGTGGCTTGAGGCCATGAAATCTGAGATGGGATCCATGTATGAGAACAAAGTATGGACTTTGGTTGACTTGCCCGATGATCGGCAAGCAATTGAGAATAAATGGATCTTCAAGAAAAAGACTGACGCTGACGGTAATGTTACTGTTTATAAAGCTCGACTTGTCGCAAAAGGTTTTCGACAAGTTCAAGGGGTTGACTACGATGAGACCTTCTCACCCGTAGCGATGCTTAAGTCCGTCAGAATTATGTTAGCAATTGCCGCATTTTATGATTATGAAATATGGCAGATGGATGTCAAAACTGCATTCCTGAATGGATTTCTGGAAGAAGAGTTGTATATGGTACAACCAGAAGGTTTTGTCGATCCAAAAGGAGCTAACAAAGTATGCAAACTCCAGCGATCCATTTATGGACTGGTGCAAGCATCTCGGAGTTGGAATAAACGCTTTGATAGTGTGATCAAAGCATTTGGCTTTATACAGACTTTTGGAGAAGCCTGTATTTACAAGAAAGTGAGTGGGAGCTCTGTAGCATTTCTGATATTATATGTGGATGACATATTGCTAATTGGAAATGATATAGAATTTCTGGATAGCATAAAGGGATACTTGAATAAAAGTTTTTCGATGAAAGACCTCGGGGAAGCTGCATACATATTAGGCATAAAGATCTATAGAGATAGATCAAAACGCTTAATTGGACTTTCACAATGCACATACCTTGACAAAATTTTGAAGAAGTTCAAGATGGATCAAGCAAAGAAAGGGTTCTTGCCTGTGCTACAAGGTGTGAAGTTGAGTAAGACTCAATGCCCGACCACTGCAGAAGATAGAGAGAAAATGAAAGATGTTCCCTATGCTTCAGCCATAGGCTCTATCATGTATGCAATGTTGTGTACCAGACCTGATGTGTGCCTTGCTATAAGTTTAGCAGGGAGGTACCAAAGTAATCCTGGAATGGATCACTGGACAGCGGTCAAGAACATCCTGAAATACCTGAAAAGGACTAAGGATATGTTTCTCGTATATGGAGGTGACAAAGAGCTCACCGTAAGAGGTTACGTTGATGCAAGCTTTGACACTGATCCGGACGATTCTAAATCGCAAACCGGATACGTGTTTACTTTAAACGGTGGAGCTGTCAGTTGGTGCAGTTCTAAACAAAGCGTCGTAGCGGGATCTACATGTGAAGCGTAGTACATAGCTGCTTCGGAAGCAGCAAACGAAGGAGTCTGGATGAAGGAATTCATATCCGATCTAGGTGTCATACCTAGTGCATCGGGTCCAATGAAAATCTTCTGTGACAATACTGGTGCAATTGCCTTGGCAAAGGAATCCAGATTTCACAAGAGGACCAAACACATCAAGAGACGCTTCAACTCCATCCGGGATTTAGTCCAGGTGGGAGACATAGAGATTTGCAAGATACATATGGATCTGAATGTTGCAGACCCGTTGACTAAGCCTCTTCCACGAGCAAAACATGATCAGCACCAAGGCTCCATGGGTGTTAGAATCATTACTGTGTAAACTAGATTATTGACTCTAGTGCAAGTGGGAGACTGAAGGAAATATGCCCTAGAGGCAATAATAAAGTTATTATTTATTTCCTTATATCATGATAAATGTTTATTATTCATGCTAGAATTGTATTAACCGGAAACACAATACATGTGTGAATACATAGACCAACAGAGTGTCACTAGTATGCCTCTACTTGACTAGCTCGTTAATCAAAGATGGTTATGTTTCCTAACCATGAACAAGGAGTTGTTATTTGATTAACGAGGTCACATCATTAGTAGAATGATCTGATTGACATGACCCATTCCATTAGCTTAGCACCCGATCGTTTAGTATGTTGCTATTGCTTTCTTCATGACTTATACATGTTCCTATAACTATGAGATTATGCAACTCCCGTTTACCGGAGGAACACTTTGGGTACTACCAAATGTCACAACATAACTGGGTGATTATAAAGGAGTACTACAGGTGTCTCCAATGGTAGATGTTGGGTTGGCGTATTTCGAGATTAGGGTTTGTCACTCCGATTGTCGGAGAGGTATCTTTGGGCCCTCTCGGTAATGCACATCACATAAGCCTTGCAAGCACTGCAACTAATATGTTAGTTGTGAGATGATGTATTACGGAACGAGTAAAGAGACTTGCCGGTAACGATATTGAACTAGGTATTGGATACCGACGATCGAATCTCGGGCAAGTAACATACCGATGACAAAGGGAACAACGTATGTTGTTATGCGGTCTGACCGATAAAGATCTTCGTAGAATATGTAGGAGCCAATATGGGCATCCAGGTCCCGCTATTGGTTATTGACCGGAGACGTGTCTCGGTCATGTCTACATTGTTCTCGAACCGTAGGGTCCGCACGCTTAACGTTACGATGACAATTATTATGAGTTTATGCATTTTGATGTACCGAAGGTTGTTCGGAGTCCCGGATGAGATCACGGACATGACGAGGAGTCTCGAAATGGTCGAGACGTAAAGATTGATATATTGGAAGCCTATGTTTGGACATAGGAAGTGTTCCGGATGAAATCGGGATTTTACCGGAATACCGGGAGGGTTACCGGAACCCCCCGGGAGGCTAATGGGCCTATTGGGCCTTAGTGGAAAAGAGAGAAGAGGCAGCCCACAAGCCTAGCCGGCGCCCCCCCCCTTCCCCAAGTCCTAGTAGGACTAGGAGAGGTGGGCCGGCCCCCTCTCTCTCCTTTCCCCCCAAGAGTCCTAGTTGGAATAGGATTGGAGGGGAGGAGTCCTACTCCCGGTGGGAGTAGGACTCCCCCTGCGCCTCCTCTATCTTGGCCGGCCAGCCCCCCTCCTCCAACATATATATACGGGGGCAGGGGGCACCCCATAGACACACAACTTGATCCTTGAGATCGTTCCTTAGCCGTGTGCGGTGCCCCCTGCCACCATATTCCACCTCGATCATACCGTTGTAGTGCTTAGGCGAAGCCCTGCGTCGGTAGTACATCAAGATCGTCATCACGCCGTCGTGCTGACGAAACTCTTCCTCGACGCTTTGCTGGATCGGAGCCCGAGGAACGTCATCGAGCTGAACGTGTGCTAAGAACTCGGAGGTGCCGGAGTAACGGTGCTTGGATCGGTCGATCGGGAAGAAGACGTACGACTACTTCCTCTACGTTGTGTGATCGCTTCCGCAGTCGGTCTGCGTTGGTACGTAGACAACACTCTCCCCTCTCGTTGCTGTGCATCACCATGATCTTGCGTGTGCGTAGGAAAATTTTTGAAATTACTGCGTTCCCCAACACCAGTTGGGCCAGGGTCTGCTGGGCCGGAGCCCGGGTTTTTATTTTTGTTTTTCTGTTTTCTTTTTTTATCTATTTTCTTTTCTATTTTATTCTTTTAATTTTTTTGTTTTATAAAATATAAATACAACTCCTAAATTAATGTTATAACTTATTCTACTGCCCCGAAAAGTTTGACACCTAAATAAAATAGTTTGCATTATTGTAATTTTTAAAAGGCATTTAATTAATTGTCATAGCTGCTGTTTTAATTACTTTATAGCCTTTAAACATTTTATAAAAGAGTGGTTTCTACACTAGTATTATCCATGATTTATTTGACACATTTTGGACATTTTAGTTTTAATGTTTGAAAACTTCTATTGTTTACCTGATTTTGAATTTGAATTTGAACCGGCTTCGAGCTAACTCGAGTTATCAACAGTAACTGAGGTGACATGGCATCATTAGCAGAGGATTACTGTAGTCTGATTATCCGGGCGTCACAGGGGGTTATGTGGAGAAGACAAAAAAGGAGAAAGTCTCACATCGACGCGGCTAATCAATGGGCTAGGGAGATGCCCATCAATTGATGTCAATGCAAGGAGTAGGGATTGCCATGCAACGGATGCACTAGATCTATAAATGTATGAAAGCTCAACAAAAGAAACTAAGTGGGTGTGCATCCAACTTGCTTGCTCACGAAGACCTAGGGCATTTGAGGAAGCCCATTGTTGGAATATACAAGCCAAGTTCTATAATGAAAAATTCCCACTAGTATATGAAAGTGACAAAACAAGAGACTCTCTATCATAAAGATCATGATGCTACTTTGAAGCACAAGTGTGGAAAAAAAAGATAGTAGCATTGCCCCTTTTTTTCTTATTTTTTCTCTTTTTTGGCCTTTCTCTTTTTTGGGACAATGCTCTATTAATGATGATCATCACACTTCTATTTATTTACAACTCAATGATTACAACTCGATACTAGAACAAAGTATGACTCTATATGAATGCCTCTGGCGGTGTACCGGGATGGGCAATTAATCAAGAGTAACATGTATGAAAAATTATGAACGGTGGCTTTGCCACAAATACGATGTCAACTACATGATCATGCAAGGCAATATGACAATGATGATGCGTGTCATGGTGAACAGAACGCTGGAAAGTTGCATGGCAATATATCTCGGAATGGCTATGGAAATGGCATAATAGGTAGGTATGGGGGCTGTTTTGAGGAACATATAAGGAGGTTTATGTGTGACAGTGCGTATCATATCATGTGGTTTGCATGCACCGGTGAAGTTTGCACCAACTCTCAAGGTGAGAAAGGGCAGTGCACGGTACCAAAGAGGCTAGCAATGATGGAAAGGTGAGAGTGCGTATAATCCATGGACTCAACATTAGTCATAAAGAACTCACATACTTATTACAAACATCTACAAGTCATCAAAAACCAAGCATTACGTGCATGCTCCTAGGGGGATAGATTGGTAGGAAAAGACCATCGCTCGTCCCCGACCACCACTCATAAGGAAGACAATCAAATAACACCTCATGTTTCAAATTTGTTACACAACGGTTACCATACGTGCATGCTACCACTACAACAAGAACACCCATATAACAACGCATGTCTAGCAACGGTAATGAGATGATGTGTTGTTTTGGTCAACCTCCCACTTCCCTCACTTATCCCTCGCTTGGTGCTAACCTCCGGCGCCCCGTTGCCTTAGAAAACTCTAACCTCCCCGTTTCCTAAAAATAATCCCCGTACCTATTTCCACCTTATTCTATACCACGTCATCTCTTTATCCCTCGATTCCTCTCACCCAAACACCACACCGCCGCTCCTGACGGGTTCTGGCTAGCTCCGGCGCCCTCCCAACCATGCCATCAGTCATCACCCGGCTGCGTTGGTCTCCTCGGATCCTCCGCCGATGCGGGATCCTCCGCGCCCCTGAACATGCTCCTATAGCAACCCTAGTCAGCATGGCACAGCTCCTGCGCCTCCTCTGGTTCATAGGCCCGCTACCTCGGTGTCTCCGCATAAGTTGCCTCTGTGTCTCCACATACACTGCTGCCGGATCGCCTTCGACTGTCCTGCTCTACCTCGGCTACCGCCTCCCACACCGACGGTTCATGAAGAATCTGTATGTGTTATGCATCCAAGCAGTAGACAGGTGATCTTCATAACCTCCTTAGTTCTTCAATATGACTAATGGAGAAGATTTTGTATTTTAATTTGGAGGATACAGTGGTCGTTACAGCAATGATTGTCCTGATCTATATTTTTATATGTAGGTGAGTATTTTTTTCATCTAGCTTGGTTTATACTCTGAAGAAATGGTTCAGACTTCAAACCAAGTGTGCAGTCTCCACAAATAGATTTACTCGAGACAAAAGGCATGACCCTTTTATCTACAGAAGTAAATTCTAGCAGGGGGTTAGATATTAGGGTCCAGTCTTTGCTTTCTATCAAGTGAATGTCCATTACGCCACAGTAACCACCAAAGATCCATCGGCCAAACAACTCTAACTTCTTGGCATCGATAGATCACGCACTGAACTACCTCATGTATCATTGTGTTTTCCCAGTATGTTAGGTTTGTACGGGTTGCATTTGACACCATTGGCACTCAATGATTTCGATACATGAATTTATAAGGCCAGGCCACATCCTGTCAGGTGGTGGGCTTTCATAAACCTCTCTTAAATACTGGTTTTTCCTGAAGAGGGATTCCTTTTTTCCCCTATTTTCACTATTAATTGCAGGTGGAATTGTATAGGCAAAGAGTACGAGAAAGCTGAACCATTATATCTAGAAGCAATTGAAATCCTGGATCAATCATTTGAACCTATTGATATATTGTACTGTAAGTTTGAGATTAGATTTCTTTTCCATATTATTGTTTAGTATTTTCTGATTCAGTTCATTTTGACATATGGCTATTTTTTAGGGTTAAATTAGACCAGATAGTGGGATACTGGGATGCATAGGATATATGTTTCCAATACATGGTGTGTGATGCATCTATGCCTGCTCGGTGTGTACTGTTGCTGATGAGTGGATGAATGGCGCACACTTGTGTCAGCAGAGAAATAAATATTATATCCTCATCATTCCAGCGTACACTTGTCAATTCTTATGATATTTCATATAAATTCCCAATGTTAACTCATTCTGCACAAAACATGTTTTACATACCTCTTGTAGCGTTGGAACAACTTCGTGTAATCTTGGACAATACTATCATATTCAGAACAGGTTTGATCAAGCTCGGACATGTTATGAGGTACCTGTCGTTACCTCTAAATATTTTCAGTTTCTAATTTTCTTTTGTAGTTGTTTTATGCTATATACGGTTCGAAAAGTGTTTAAGTGAATAATAAAGTTAGATATTTCGTCTAAAGAAATGTGTTCAACTGAACTGTCATATAATAGCTCAGTTGGACTCTCCCCTATTGTTCTGAGAGAAATTTGTACCAGCTAGCAGGCAATAGTTTGTACGAACTGAATATATCATAAAAATATCACTTTCGGTCGCTTACGCTTAATATGTAGTTCATTTATTTTTCTGGGAGCAATGATGGGGCCATTGTTCATTTATCTTTGCAAACCTGAATTATTCACAATCTTATTCTAACTTTGATATTTTGTGAACATTACCTAGAGCAAGGAAAATCAAACATAGGAATCAAATGTTTCCTTAAAGAAACATAGCATCATTATATGTCATACAATTCTTAAAGAAACATAGCATCCAAACATTGCATTCTCATGTGGAAACTCATCTATGTTGTATGAAGGCATTAACACATTGGCCATTTTTCTTATCTTGCTGTCATGATC
This sequence comes from Triticum monococcum, assembly GCA_034509565.1. Taxonomy (NCBI): domain Eukaryota; kingdom Viridiplantae; phylum Streptophyta; class Magnoliopsida; order Poales; family Poaceae; genus Triticum; species Triticum monococcum. The sequence goes on from CM067847.1 coordinate 582,079,680, forward strand.
ACTAATTTAAGCATCTCTACTTGTTTTAGTTTTATTGTGACCATGTGGAGCATAAATGCTACATACTGCTTGTGGAATAAAATCTTGAAAGGTTTTCTTTTCCACTGTACTTTTCAATTGAATAATTTAATCCGTTTTTCTATGATTTATGCAAGTTCTATTTAGTTTAAACTTGTTTCTTGTATGTCAGAACATGATTATTTTTTAAGGGGGGGTACCTCGTTTCTTACTAATTAGTATCCTCCCTTTATGGTTTATCTGAACTGAACTGACATACAGCAGATTTGTTCATAAGAAATCAACGATTGAAGTTTTTGTCAGATGCAGGGTAGTACTTTACTACGTATAGTGCTACTGATGTCAAGGCATTCAACCACTCTATGGTGCCCTTCCTTCAAATTTGACTTCTCTGTTAACCTTATTTTCTCATACTTTTTTTCTTCTTGTAGATTGCAAAGATAAACTGATGATACATGGCCCAAGTTTCAATTGCAAGGTTACGAAAGAGGCTACTAGATTGCAAAGATAAATAGAATGTCATTGCATTGATCGATGTTTCAAACATTATAGTTGATTGCAAGCTCGAGAATTGGGCTACTATTAGATAGTTTCACCTCTTGTAACCTTTGGATCATGGTCTTTGTAATGCAACATATTTGATTTAATATATGAGACATTTTTGTTTATTATACTGTTGCTTCTATGCACTATCCCGATAATACTGGAAGGCAATATGTAAAATACCATTACTTGTTCATGCAATCTAGCAAAGCTTCTAATCATAGCAACGATGTGTTATGTTATCATTTTTTGCAGGCCAGCAACACATGTGAACTGTTGTTAGGACCCAACTCTATATGTTGCTCTCTAACAACGCTTCTACGGGCCGTTTACCAACGCATGTATATATGTTGTTGTAGACCCTTGCAACGCCACCAATGCCAACACATATTAATCCGTTGGTGTAGACACTAGCAACACATATATGGACATAGAACAACACATCGATGCGTTGCTGAAAGGGGGTTCCTGTTGTAGTGTACGGGACTTGCAAACTTCAACACAAGTATTTCTCTAATTCACAACTACTCAACTAGCACACTCTAATATCACCACCTTTATATCTCAAAACAATTATCAATTATCAAACTTCTCCTAGTATTCAATGCACTTTTTATTAAAGTTTTTATTATACCGATCTTGGATGCCTATCATATTAAGACTAAATTCATAACCAAAGCAAATTACCATGCTGTTCTAAAGGACTCTCAAAATAATATAAGTGAATAATGAGAGGTCGATAATTTCTATAAAATAAAACCACCACCGTGCTCTAAAAGATATAAGTGAAGTACTACAGCAAAATTATCTAGCTCAAAATATATAAGTGAAGCACATAGAGTATTCTAATAAATTCCAATTCATGTGTATCTCTCCCAAAAGGTGTGTACAGCAAGGATGATTGTGGTAAACTAAAAAGCAAAGACTCAAATCATACAAGATGCTTCAAGTAAAACATATATCATGTGGTGAATAAAAATATAGCCTTAAGTAAAGTTACCGATAGAAGAAGACGAAAGAGGGGATGCCTTCCGGGGCATCCCCAAGCTTAGGCTTTTGGTTGTCCTTGAATTTTACCTTGGGGTGCCTTGTGCATCCCCAATCTTAGTCTCTTGCCACTCCTTGTTCCATAATCCATCAAATCTTTACCCAAAACATGAAAACTTCACCACACAAAACTTAAACAGAAAATCTCATTAGCTCTGCTAGTATAAGAAAACAAACCACCACTTAAGGTACTATAATGAACTCATTCTTTATTTATATTAGTGTTAAACCGACTGTATTACAACTTATCTATGGTTCATACCCTCCGATACTACTCATAGATTCATCAAAATAAGCAAACAACACGCGAAAAACAGAATCTGTCAAAAACAGAACAGTCTGTAGTAATCTGTAGGTTTCGAATACTTATGGAACCCCAAAAATTCTAAAATAAATTGCTGGACGTGAGTAATTTATCTATTAATCATCTGCAATAACAATCAACCTAATCGCACTCTCCAGTAAAAAAGGCAGCAAATCTCGTGAGCGCTAAAGTTTCTGTTTTTTACAGCAAGATCGCAAAGACTTTCCCCAAGTGTTCCCAAAGGTTCTACTTGGCACAAACACTAATTAAACATAAAAACACAATCATAACAGAGGCTAGATAAATTATTTATTACTAAACGGAATCAAAAAGCAAGGAATAAAAATAAAATTGGGTGGCCTCCCAGCAAGCGCTATCGTTTAACGCCCCTAGCTAAGCATTGAGATTTCAATGATGCTCACATGAAAGACAAGAATTGAAGCACAAAAAGAGCATCATAAAACATGTGACAAACACATCTAAGTCTAACATACTTCCTATGCATAGGCATCTTATAGGCAAACAAATTATCATAGCAAGCAAAAACTAGCATATGCAAAGAAGAGGAAAGAAACAATAGCAATCTCAACATAACGAGAGGTAATTTTGCAACATGAAAATTTCTACAACCATACTTCCCTCTCTCATAATAATTACATGTAGGATCATGATCAAATTCAACAATAAAACTATCACAAAACATATTCTTAACACGATCCACATGTATGCAAAGTTGACACTCTTCCAAAATAGTGGGATTAACATTAACTAAAGTCATGGCCTCTCCAAACCCACTTTTATCAGAAACTTCATAAGATTGAACATTCTCCAAATATGTGGGATCTAAAGTTGACACTCTTCAAAACCCACTTTCAGTAGTATTGCAAAAATTATTATCAATCTCATATTCATCATGGGGCTTAAATAAATTTTCAGGATCATAAGAAGAATCACCCCAATCATGATCATTGCAACAAATAGTAGTCATAGCAAAACTAGCATCCCCAATCTTGAGGTTTTGCATATCATTAACACAATTTTCATTAAGAGAATTATAATAACATCATTACAATCATGCTTTTCATCGAAGGAACTATCAAGTATGGGTGCAATAGCAACGATCTCATGTTTAACATAAGGAACTATAGCAAACTCATCTTCATAAATATTGGCATCATGGCCACAAGAATAGCAAGCCTCATATTCATCAAGGGATATTTCAATCAAATGATCGGAATCATAATCATCTATAGATTCGTGCATATCATTATTTTCTTCCCGAGCAACGGTCATTCTTTTAATAAATTCTTTGACATAGACATTATGAGCATAGTTTTCATAGCAATATTTAAGTATGTCAAAATTTTCAGATTCGTAGAGAGTAACATCATACTTTTCAATCAAAGAAGCAAGTTCATAAGCACCCTTGAAAGCAACAAATTCTTCAATTTGTTCGATATTGTAGTAACTATAAACACCCTTTGCATAAGCAGACAAGATTTCATTATCATTAAACTCACATAGGTAGGGGAGGTGTTTTCAGGGTTCTTAGAGCAACAAGTAAAATCACAAATTTCATAAAGATTCCAAGCATAACACAGCAATTTGTTTCTTTGATCCCATAAGAGTCTCCCTTTTTGAGACAAACGGCGATGCACAAAATGGGCATGCTCATCTAAATATTTCCCATCAATTAGGCTAGTTGGGGTTTCAGCACGAGCGCATAAGGATCGAAGATGATCCAAGTAGAACACTTTAAGTGGATCCATATCAATAGATTTTTAGCAAGCAAATAGAAGGCACATGGAAACACAAACAAAGATACATAGGGGAAGAAGGCAAAGAAAAGGCAATGGTTTTTGAAAATCGTTTTAGAAGTGGGGGAGAGGAAAACAAGAGGCAAATGGCAAATAATGTAATGCGAAGGATAAGAGTTTGTGATGGGTACTTGGTATGTCTTGACTTGTGCGTAAATCTCCCCGGCAACGGCGTCAGAAATCCTTCTTGCTACCTCTTGAGCACTGCGTTGGTTTTCCCTTGAAGAGGAAAGGGTGATGCAACAAAGTAGCGTAAGTATTTCCCTCAGTTTTTGAGAACCAAGGTATCAATCCAGTAGGAGACTACACGCAAGTCCCTCATACCTACACAAACAAATAAGAACCTCGCAACCAATGCGATAAAGGGGTTGTCAATCCCTTGACGGTCACTTACGAGAGTGAGATCTGATAGAGATAATAATAATAAGATAAATATTTTTGGTATTATTATGATATAGATTGAAAGTAAAGATTGCAAAATAAAATAGATGGGAAACTTATATGATGAAAGATAGACCCGGGGGCCATATGTTTCACTGGTGGCTTCTCTCAAGATATCATAAGTATTACGGTGGGTCAACAAATTACTGTCGAGCAATTGATAGAAAAGTGAATAATTATGAGAATATATAGGCATGATCATGTACATAGGCATCACGTCCGCGACACGAAACGATTCTGCATCTACTACTATTACTCGACACATCGACTGCTATCCAACATGCATCTAGAGTATTAAGTTCATAAGAACAGAGTAACGCATTAGGCAAGATGACATGATGTAGAGGGATAAACTCAAGCAATATGATATAAACCCCATCTTTTTATCCTCGATGGCAACAATACAATACGTTCCTTGTTGCCCCTGCTGTCACTAGGAAAGGACACCGCAAGATTGAACCCAAAGCTAAGCACTTCTCCCATTGCAAGAAAGATCAATCTAGTAGGCCAAACCAAACTGATAATTCGAAGAGACTTGCAAAGATAATTAAATCATACATAAGAGATTTCAGAGAAGAATCGAATATTGTTCATAGAAAGACTTGATCATAAACCCACAATTCATCGGATCTCGACAAACGCACCGCAAAAAGAGTTACATCGAATATATCTCCAAGAAGATCGAGGAGAACTTTGTATTGAGATTCAAAGAGAGGGAAGAAGCCATCTAGCTAATAACTATGGACCCGAAGAGAGAGAGAAGAAGATCGAGGAGAACTATGTTTCTTTTGTTACAGTATTCACAACCTATAGTTCTGACCCAGCTAGGGCTGGAAAACGGTCATCGGATGTTGTAACTATTGGAAAGCATTTTTATAGCAAGGAGGAAAGGTCCATGGCCGTTCTTAATACTTTCATCAGCTTCATATAGGTGGATCTTCCTTTTCCTCTTGTTTGTGCTGTCCACTAACTATGAAGATAATTAAATCTCTTATCATGTTGGGAATGATTCATAATCACTGTCAGCTAAGAGAATAATGAGAGTAGTTCAATGGTAGTAGAGAAAGAGAAGAAATTACAGCGAACACTGTAAATAGAACATTGATACCACTCTGACTCCCCTCTTCTTTTATGTAGTATGTTTGATAGCCTTCTGGCATATAAATTGAATCTTCAAAAAGTAGAAGGAACACATGATCATCCTGCATTATCGATTGCAAGGATGTTTGTTTAACATCTGATCTTATTTATAGAACTATGTAGGTGTCAATGCCAAAAAGCAATGTGATAATATTGACTGATCCTAAATCGAAGTTGTCAATAAATCAAGGGAAGGCCTCAATACTGCCTATCAAGGGAAATTATTCTCGGGGCAACCTGATGCTTCAGAGGATCAAGTCCTACATTGTAAGTTTGTATGCTTCATGTAAACATCTTCCTGCATATGCTTTTTCGGAAGTACTGGTTGCATGATTTGGAAATATTATTGCATGCAACCATCTGTATGTGTTAATTTTTTTCAAAAGACTGATATATTTGTGTGTCTGGTCCATATGTAGGCCTTTCTAGAGCTAAAAATTGAGGAGGTTTACCGTGTGAACTGTGTTCGTCATTTTGTTTTCACTGACCCTGATATGGCAGTGGTTGAGGATCTTGGACATATCTTCATGAGCTATCCTCATTGGCACCTTGCTTTTACTTTTCGTAATAACAAAGGCCAACCCTTGAACTCTGGATTTGTAGCGGTGAGAGGGACCAGAGATGGCATCTCTAAGTAAGTGAACATCTATGTAACAGATCTTGGTATGAAAACTTGGCATTGAGTTAAATAATTCCTTCATTTGCTTTTAGGGCTATCGACTTCTTCAACGAGGTTCTTAAAGCATACAATCTAAAGTATATGAAGGCGTCCCGCATGCTTGGTGATCGGTTAGCACTGGCATGGGTTGTGAAGTCCTATCTACCATCAGCCTTTGGGAAGTTTTCTAGGCATGAAACATTTACTCATGAAGTCAATGGAGCATCTGTTCTATTTTTGCCTGGTGAAGTTTATAATTGGACTCCACCTGAGGGTGCTGGATAGTTTCATGGTATACCCTTCGATGTTAAGGTACGGTATATTTCCTACTCTAAGAACTTATTCTATCCATGTCCTCCTTGAGATAAAATTTAGTTTTGTTTGACCACTAGTTGCACAGTTATATTACTAGTACACTGCTTTTCATTGTTGCCACTTGTCCACTATTACACTTGCTGATTTTGGGGCATGTTGATATGTCCAGTATTTTTTGCATTAAATATATGATAACATGCCAAATCTGATATAATGTTCTTAGGTTGTCCATTTCAAAGGTTCAAGAAAGCGTTTGTGTAACATCTCAAATTTTCAATTTGGAATGTTAGACACTAGACCATCATGCATATCATATTTTCTTGCATTTTGTCGATCCTAGAAATTTCATGTGGCTCAAGGACCCTCGGAGAGAGTTGGAGATTTCGTCATTTTCATGTTTGAGTCTTCTCAAATTTCGAAAAGAGGATCATTTGATTTGTCGGAGTTGCATTGCCTTTTATTTGGATAGGGAAAAATGCGTGTTTTCAAAAATTGCATTTTAGGCCCGGAGAAAAGTTCATTTTGTTCGACTCATTTTTAGGAATTGGGGAAATTTTACTTTAGAAGTTTTTGAGTTCATTTAGTTCTCTTTTCTTTTGTTTTTCTGCGCGCGAAACCGATTTAAAAAAATACGCAGCGCCCCTAGGCCAAAGGCCCAGCCGGCCGGGCCTCTCCCTCCCCCGTGCCGCGCGCCTGGCGCAGGCAGGCCGCCGCCGCCGCCCTAGGAGTCCTAGTAGGACTCGGTTTGTTTTTTTAGGACTCCCTCTCCTTCTCTTTTTCTTGCCCCCTCCCCCAAGCAAACCCTCTCCCCTCACCTATATAAATACTCACCCCCCCTCTAAACATCACATCAAGCCCCAAGCCCGCGCCGCGCCCTCACCCCGCGCCGCCGCCCCTAGCGCCGCCGCCACCCTGCGTCACCCCGCCGCCGCCCTTGTGCATCGCCGCCGGAGCCCCTCGCTGGAACCTCGCCGAGGTAGCCGCACCGCGTCTCTCCTATCCCCTCGGTTTGGTTTTTCTTCTAAACCATTCCGATTCTTTTCTTCTCTTCCGATTCGTTTTCTTTCCGGTTCTTTTCTAAACCGTTCCGGTTTTCTAGATCGGTTTTTCGTTCGGTTTTCTTTTCTCGAAACCCTAGATCGGTTTTCGTTTTATTTCTGGTTTAGTTGCCTAGAGACCGTTCGCCGGACCGTTCGTCCTAACGAACGTGATCACCGGATTATTCCCCGGTTAACGAACGTCTGTTCGTTCAACCGTTCTTCTTTTCTTTTCGTCGGATTTATTCCGCAATCGCGATCTCAGATCCGATCTTCATTCTAGTTTATCTTCTCGCTCGTTTATCGGAATCAGGTGATTCAAGCGCCTGGAGTTTCGTTTCGAAACCGCCGTTCCGTCTAATCAACTTAAACAAGTTTTTGCTACAGTAAAATTTGACCTAGTTTCAACTTGCTAGAACCGAGTTGTTTTCCGCCATTTGTTTTCGGTTTCTTTGTTCGATTCTTTCTCTCTTTGCAACCGGAGTTCTTAAGTTGAACTATCTGGTTCGATCTCTTGTTCGAGTTTTACCTGTGCATTAGATGAGTACTTATTGTATGCTTGTTGTTTGTCTGCGATAGATTACCCGGATTGCGCCGCTTGTTACTTCGAATCTCTAAGACTCGCGGATCATCAGCAAGGCAAGTAACACTTTGATCATACCTTTTCTACAACCCAGTTTTATTGCATTAGATCCATCCTCAAACATTGCATGATTAGGATCTAATTAAATTGTGGGATGGGAAGTAGATGAGGTAGTACCTATTACCTATTTATTATGAAACCTTTGGGAGTTACTTCTACGTTTGCTTATTATGCCATGCTATGCTAGTAGACGTGGATTGGGTGAGTGATATCCATGACAGATGTGAGATTGATAATTTTAAGGGTTTATCTAAGGTGGCAACTTAAACACACATCTGGGTGGATTGAGGCACCTGATGTCTATCAGGACTTGCCTGTTTTTCTTTTGGACCGCCACCCAGGCTCAAAGGGATCATAAGATCTTTCATGCTAAATACTTACGTGTGCAGCCACAAGCCATTATGGGCTCTGGCATAGTTGACTAAGTCGTGTGAACTCTTACAGGGTAGACTAGCAGATGTAGGGGAAAGTAGGTGTACCGGTCTATCCATCGTAAGGTGCTAGCGCTTCTGAAAGACTGTGTCTCGGTCATCCGTTTCTCAAACACCAGTAGTGCGAGAAATCCAACGGAGGCGATTGAGTCTTGTGGGGAAAAGTGCGCAAACCTCTGCAGAGTGTAATAAACTAATCATGATTAGCCGTGTCCCCAGTTATGGATATCTTGAGTATCTAGTACTTGAATATCCTGTGAATCTCAACATGTTACTACTAATTAATATTGTTGGGTTATTGATGACTACTTTTAATTGGGATTGAGAATGCTGTCAACCATTCTCAATGTTTAACAACCACCATGATAGTTAAATAAATTTATTCCTTTGCAGTAGGGAAAAACTGGCTTTACGCAAAACTGTAACCATAGAGCTTTCCACCAGCCAAATATGCATATAGTATAGTTGTTTCATTCCATCATTCTCTATGTGTTACCTTGCCAGCATATTCCATGTGCTGACCCGTTTCGGGCTGCGACGTTAATGTTGCAGACTTTTCAGACGACGATTAAGGTGCTTTTAGGTCGTGGTTCTATACTCAGTGATGCTGTTGGAGTTGATGGACCCATTTACCTTCCAAGTCTTCCGCTGTTATCGATATTAGATGGCCTTAAGCCATATTTATTGTAGTAAGTTCTCTTTTGAGACATCGTTGTAATAAGTGTGTGATTGCCACTCTGCTATAAATCCTTCGAAGTACTGTGTGGTGTCAGCATTACTGATCCAGGGATGACACCAGAGCATAGTAGACTTGATCCATTCAGGTCGGGTCGCTACAGAGATGGTATCAGAGCACACGCTGACTGTAGGACACGACCACTAAGTTAAAGCCATAGATCACTATTCTCTCCTCATTTTCTAACTACTCATCTTTTCTACTCTTTAGGATGAAGGACGCGAAGATTAAGTACGCTTAACCGGATGAAGGCACACCTTTTGGATTTCACTTGAAGGAAGTCACCAAGTACCTAAACATTGGATTACCAAGTTTCATGGGAACCTTCAACGCCACTCTGCCTGAAGAGGAGCGCTGGAAGATTCAAGCTCACGTGCCGGGAAGGACATTCGCACCAATCACGAAGCCCATAGATAGTGTTTTCAATGCACCAACTTGGAGTCTGGGAAAGAGCATGGCAGCCCATATCACCATAGGACGCATTGGAGAATTTTATCAAGAAGACCTCAAGGACACTATCTACCAGATTTGCGGACGCCGAGATGAACAATGGGATTTAGTCACCACCAAGAAGGATAGATCCATTGCAGCATTCATCCAGGAGTTAAACCAGCACATTCGACGCCACGAGAACCAGATGTGTAATGATATGATAGAGTTGAAGAATGCGAAGACAAGGATCATCGAGCTAGAAGGAGAACTGAAGGCTACACGCAAGGACTACATGGACGAGATAGTAGCTCTAGCAAGACACAACTACGATCTTAAGCAGGAGATTGAAGAACTCAAGAGGGAGTTAGCATCCAGGAAGGAAGACATGTACGTCGCATGTCCAGACAACTACATCATCATCGACGACACCGATTCGGATCCAAGTGAACCTGACTTTGAAGACGAAGCAGGAGCGAACATCATGGAGTCTTCCACCGGTTCAAATTTTTAGATGACCACCAAATATTAGTAGTATTTCCCCCATGTATACACTATAGTTCGAGCACTTTTGCGATAGCTAGATCGATTGTAAGCCCTTGTTTGATTGAATGAAGTGATTTTGTGTGAATTTGCTCATGTGCATTGGGGTAGTGTTTTCTCTTTAGACCTCACTCTATTCTTATCTCTCGTCTTTTCTAAACCCTCAGATGCCTCCGAGACGTGACAATGGATTTCCACCGGAGCTCACTCAATTGATCCAGCAGTAGAATCAATTGATGCATATGTTAGTTCAGAACCAGCAGAACAACAACAACAACAACAACAACAACCCACCACCACCTCCACCTGTTGACCACTTAGCCCGTTTCCTTAGGCTAAATCCGCCGGTGTTTTCTAGTAGCATCGAGCCGATAGTAGTAGACGATTGGCTCCACAAGATAGGAAGGGAGTTGACCACTGCAGGATGCACAGATGGTGAGAAAGTGAAGTTTGCCGCACATCAGTTAGAAGGACCCGCGGCAGCATGGTGGGAGAATTTCACAGCCACCTTCCCAGTTGACACTGTCACATGGGATCAATTTCAGCTAGCTTTCCGCACTGCCCATGTTTCAGCAGGAGCTATGGCCATGAAGAAGCGTGAGTTTCGCAACTTACGCCAAGGAGGAAGGACAGTTGGCCAGTACGTTGTCGACTTCAGCAAGTTAGCATGTTATGCCCCAGATGACATTGCTACGGATGCAACCAAGCAGGAGAAGTTTCTGGAAGGGTTGAATGATGAGTTAAGCATGCAGTTGATGGTAGCAAGTTTCAACAACTACCAGGAGTTGGTAGATCGTGCCATCATGATTGAAGGGAAGCAACAGCAGATTGAGAACCGCAAGAGGAAGTATGGACAGGGGAAGTATAACCCTGGAGCCCAGCAGAAGCCCCGTTTTACCCCTAAATCAGGATTTCAGTTCCAGCATACCCATGGAGGAGGTAGTTCGCACAACCACAATGGCCACAAGAATGGTAATGGGAATGGAGGAAGCAACGGCCAGAACCGGACCACCCCATCAACCCCATCCAAGAGAGACCTGAGTCAAGTCACCTGTTTCAAGTGTTCCAAGACCGAACATTATGCTAATGAATGTCCTGAAGGCCAGAATGGAAATGGCAATGGAAGCTCAGGGAAGAAGCCGAACCCTTTCAATAGGGGACAGGTGAACCACGTTAACGTGGAGGAGGTTGAAGATCAGCCTGATGCAGTAATCGGTAAGTTTTTGGTTAAGTCATTTACCGCACTCGTTCTTTTCGATACTGGTGCATCACATTCATACATATCAAGGGGATTTGTGGAAAAATATAGCCTGCCCACTAGGATTCTTAAAACACCTATGCTAGTAAGTTCGCCAGGAGCAGAATACATAGGCCAGTCAAGGATGCTTTCAAGTGCCATTAAGCATAGGAAGGGATGTTTTCCCAACGGATTTAATTATTCTGGAATCCCAAGGTCTGGATGTAATCCTCGGTATGGATTGGTTGTCGATGTATGGAGGAAACATCGATTGTGCTAGTAAGACAATTTTGCTTACAACGCCAGAAGGAAGAAGGATCAAGTATGTATCCCGGCATGTGCCAAACAGGACACAAGTAAATTGCCTAACAGGAGTTGTGCAGGAGGAAGTACCAGTGGTAAAGGATTTTCCTGATGTATTTCCTGAAGAGTTGCCAGGCATGCCACCGGATAGAGACATTGAGTTTTTGATTGAGTTATTGCCAGGTACAGGCCCAATATCAAAGAGACCGTACAGGATGCCTGCAAAGGATTTGGTAGAAATTAAGAATCAGATTAAGGATTTGTTGGAGAAAGGTTACATTCGCCCAAGTTCTTCGCCTTGGGGATCACCCGTACTTCTAGTGGATAAGAAGGATGGATCATTACGGATGGTTGTTGATTATCGTGGATTGAACGAAGTGACCATCAAGAACAAATACCCACTGCCAATGATAAATGATCTATTTGATCGTTTGCAAGGAGCTAAAGTGTTTTCCAAGATCGATTTGCGATCAGGGTACCACCAGTTGAAGATTCGAGAGCAGGACATACCTAAGACAGCATTCACCACAAGATATGGACTGTATGAGTATACCGTTATGTCATTTGGATTGACTAACGCGCCTGCCTATTTTATGAACCTGATGAACAAAGTGTTTATGGAGTTTTTGGATAAGTTCGTCGTAGTGTTCATTGATGATATCCTGGTTTATTCAAAGAATGAAGAGGAGCATAAGGAACATTTGCGTTTGGTTTTGGAGAAACTAAGGGAACATCAGTTATATGCCAAATTTAGCAAATGTGAGTTTTGGTTGAAAGAGGTAGGATTCCTCGGACACGTTATATCCGGAGAAGGGATAGCAGTTGACCCCGCAAAGGTTGAGACCGTAACCGAATGGGACGCACCAACAACAGTTGGAGAGATCCAGAGTTTTCTTGGACTCGCAGGATACTACCGAAGATTCATTGAGAACTTTTCAAAGATTGCAAAGCCTATGACGGAGTTGTTGAAGAAGGATACTAAGTCAAATGGACTGAGGAGTATGAGGCTAGTTTACAGGAGTTGAAGAAACATTTGGTTACCTCACCAGTGTTGATTCTGCCAGATCAGACCAAGGATTATGAGGTGTATTGCGACGCTTCACGTCGAGGACTTGGAGCAGTGCTTATGCAGGAAGGGAGAGTTGTTTTGTATGCTTCACAACAACTAAAGCCCCATGAGTTGAATTATGCCACACATGATTTGGAGTTAGCAGCCGTAGTGCATGCATTGAAGACATGGAGACATTTCCTCATTGGAAATCATTGCGAGGTGTACACGGATCACAAGAGTTTGAAGTACATTTTCACGCAGAAGGAGTTGAATCTCAGACAAAGGAGATGGTTAGAGCTCATCAAGGATTATGACATGAGATTGCATTACCATCCCAGAAAAGCTAATGTAGTAGCTGACGCATTGAGTCGTAAGAGCCATGTCAATACGTTAATGACGGGAGAAATACCTAAGGAATTAGCAGAAAACCTTCGTGGACTAAGTTTAGAGATAGTTCCGAAAGGCTATATAGCAGCATTGGAGATTCAGTCAACATTGATGGATAGAATCAGAGAAGCTCAGAAATCTGACAAGGAGATTGCTTCTATAAAGGAGAAACTAAGCAAAGGAAAAGCAAAGGGATTTCGTGAGGATGAGCACGATACCCTATGGTTTGAGGACCGTATTTATGTGCCCAATGACCCGGAGATCAAAAAGTTGATTCTGCAAGAGGCACATGATTCACCGTATTCGATTCACCCAGGAAATACCAAGATGTATTTGGATTTGAAGGATATTTTCTGGTGGACCGGAATGAAGAAGGATATTGCGGAGTATGTAGCAGTTTGTGACGTATGTCATAGAGTAAAGGCAGAGCATCAGAAGCCAGCCGGATTGTTCCAACCATTGCCGATACCCGAATGGAAGTGGGATAAGATAGGCATGGATTTTATCACAGGACTGCCCAGGACGAAGGCAGGTTATGACTCGATATGGGTAGTAGTTGATCGTTTGACGAAGGTAGCACATTTCATTCCAGTTAAGACCACTTACACCAGTGCTAAGTTGGCAAAGATATACATGACTAGGATCATTTGTTTGCATGGAGTTCCAAGGAGTATTGTATCAGACAGAGGAACCCAATTTACCTCAAAGTTTTGGAATCAGTTGCATGAAACTTTGGGAACCAGGCTAGAGTTCAGCACCGCTTTTCATCCGCAGACAGATGGATAGACCGAGAGAGTCAACCAGATTTTGGAAGATATATTGAGAGCTTGTGCACTAGATTATGGATCTAGTTGGGATGATAACTTGCCGTATGCGGAGTTTTCTTATAACAACAGTTACCAAACCAGTTTGAAGATGGCACCTTTCGAAGCTTTGTACGGAAGGAGGTGCAGGACACCGTTGTCATGGGACGAAGTTGGAGACCGTCAGTTGTTTGGACCCGATTTGATTAAAGAGTCTGAACAGAAGGTGAAGTTGATTCGCGATAGGCTCAAGGTAGCCCAGTCCAGGCAGAAGAGCTACGCAGATTCTAAACGCAAGGAGACAGTTTACGAAACCGGAGACAGGGTGTATCTCCGAGTATCCCCACTTCGAGGAGTTAAGCGATTTGGAGTTAAGGGAAAATTAGCACCGCGTTTCGTTGGACCGTATAAGATCTTGCAACGTATGGGAGAAGTCGCTTATAAGTTGGAATTACCAGAGGGACTGTCAGGAGTTCATGACGTATTCCATGTTTCTCAGCTAAAGAAATGTCACACCGAGATGACAGAGGTACCGTTAAGAGATACAGTGCCATTGGAAGCAATTCAGTTGAAGGACGACCTAACGTATGAAGAGAAACTAGTCAAGATTCTCGAGTTTGCCAGTAGAGTTACCCGCAGCAAGGTTATCAAGTTTTGCAAAGTTCAGTGGAACCACCACTCAGAGGATGAAGCCACCTGGGAGAGAGAAGAAGATTTGCTCAAGGACCACCCTCACCTATTTTCTAGCCAATCCGAATCTCGAGGGCGAGATTCATCTTAAGGGGGGTAGGTTTGTAACATCCCAAATTTTCAATTTGGAATATTATACACTAGATCATCATGCATATCATATTTTCTTGCATTTTGTCGATCCTAGAAATTTCACGCAGCTCAAGGACCCTCAGAGAGAGTTGGAGATTTCGTCATTTTCATGTTTGAGTCTTCTCAAATTTCGAAAAGAGGATCATTGGATTTGTCGGAGTTTCATTTGCCTTTTATTTGGATAGGGAAAAATGCGTGTTTTCAAAAATTGCATTTTAGGCCCGGAGAAAAGTTCATTTTGTTCGACTCATTTTTAGGAGTCCGGGAAAATTTACTTTAGAAGTTTTGGAGTTCGTTTAGTTCTCTTTTCTTTTGTTTTTCTGCGCGCGAAACCGATTTAAAAAAAAATTCCGCAGCGCCCATGGGCCAAAGGCCCAGCCGGCCGGGCCTCTCCCTCCCGCGCGCCGCGCGCCTGGCGCAAGCAGGCCGCCGCCGCCGCCCTAGGAGTCCTAGTAGGACTCGGTTTTTTTAGGACTCCCTCTCCTTCTCTTTTTCTTGCCCCCTCCCCCAAGCAAACCCTCTCCCCTCAACTATATAAATACTCACCCCCCCTCTAAACATCACATCAAACCCCAAGCCAGCGCCGCGCCCTCACCCCGCGCCGCCGCCCCTAGCGCCGCCGCCGCCCTGCGTCACCCCGCCGCCGCCCTTGTGCATGGCCGCCGGAGCCCCTCGCCGGAACCTCGCCGAGGTAGCCGCGCCGCGTCTCTCCTATCCCCTCGGTTCGGTTTTTCTTCTAAACCGTTCTGATTCTTTTCTTCTCTTTCGATTTGTTTTCTTTCCGGTTCTTTTCTAAACCGTTCCGGTTTTCTAGATCGGTTTTTCGTTCGGTTTTCTTTTCTCGAAACCCTAGATCGGTTTTCGTTTTCTTTCCGGTTTAGTTGCCTAGAGACCGTTCGCCGGACCGTTCGTCCTAACGAACGTGATCACCGGATTATTCCCCGGTTAACGAACGTCCGTTCGTTCAACCGTTCTTCTTTTCTTTTCGTCGGATTTATTCCGCGATCGCGATCTCAGATCCGATCTTCATTCTAGTTTATCTTCTCGCTCGTTTATCGGAATCAGGTGATTCAAGCGCCTGGAGTTTCATTTCGAAACCGCCGTTCCGACTAATCAACTTAAACAAGTTTTTGCTACAGTAAAATTTGACCTAGTTTCAACTTGCTAGAACCGAGTTGTTTTCCGCCGTTTGTTTTCGGTTTCTTTGTTCGGTTCTTTCTCTCTTTGCAACCGGAGTTCTTAAGTTGAACAATCTGCTTCGATCTCTTGTTCGAGTTTTACCTGTGCATTAGATGAGTACTTATTGTATGCTTGTTGTTTATCTGCGATAGATTACCCGGATTGCGCCGCTTGTTACTTTGAATCTCTAGGACTCGCGGATCATCAACAAGGCAAGTAACACTTTGATCATACCTTTTCTACAACCCAGTTTTATTGCATTAGATCCATCCTCAAACATTGCATGATTAGGATCTAATTAAATTGTGGGATGGGAAGTAGATGAGGTAGTACCTATTACCTGTTTATTATGAAACCTTTGGGAGTTACTTCTACGTTTGCTTATTATGCCATGCTATGCTAGTAGACGTGGATTGGGTGAGTGATATCCATGACAGATGTGAGATGGATAATTTTAAGGGTTTATCTAAGGTGGCAACTTAAACACACATCTGGGTGGATTGAGGCACCTCATGTCTATCAGGACTTGCCTGTTTTTCTTTTGGACCGCCACCCAGGCTCAAAGGGATCATAAGATCTTTCATGCTAAATACTTACGTGTGCAGCCACAAGCCATTATGGGCTCTGGCATAGTTGACTAAGTCGTGCGAAGTCTTACAGGGTAGACTAGCAGATGTAGGGGAAAGTAGGTGTACCGGTCTATCCATCGTAAGGTGCTAGCGCTTCTGAAAGACTGTGTCTCGGTCATCCATTTTTCAAACACCAGTAGTGCGAGAAATCCAACGGAGGCGATCGAGTCTTGTGGGGAAAAGTGCGCAAACCTTTGCAGAGTGTAATAAACTAATCATGATTAGCCGTGTCCCCGGTTATGGACATCTTGAGTATCTAGTACTTGAATATCCTGTGAATCTCAACATGTTACTACTAATTAATATTGTTGGGTTATTGATGACTACTTTTAATTGGGATTGAGAATGCTGTCAACCATTCTCAATGTTTAACAACCACCATGATAGTTAAATAAATTTATTCCTTTGCAGTAGGGAAAAACTGGCTTTACGCAAAACTGTAACCATAGAGCTTTCCACCAGCCAAATATACATATAGTATAGCTGTTTCATTCCATCATTTTCTATGTGTTACCTTGCCAGCATATTCCATGTGCTGACCCGTTTCGGGCTGCAACGTTAATGTTGCAGACTTTTCAGACGACGATTAAGGTGCTTTTAGGTCGTGGTTCTATACTCAGTGATGCCGTTGGAGTTGATGGACCCATTTACCTTCCAAGTCTCCCGCTGTTATCGGTATTAGATGGCCTTAAGCCATATTTATTGTAATAAGTTCTCTTTTGAGACATCGTTGTAATAAGTGTGTGATTGCCACTCTGCTATAAATCCTTCGAAGTACTGTGTGGTGTCAGCATTGCTGATCCAGGGATGACACCGGAGCACAGTAGACTTGATCCATTCAGGTCGGGTCGCTACAGTTTGATGCTCGAGGCATGGGATTTCTACAATTCAGCCTCTCAATTATCTGATATGTTGTGCCTAATCTTGAAGAGTGGCAGAACAAAATATGACTTCTGAACTTTTTGTTCCACACTGAAGTTACTTCTGTTACTTTTTCTCTCCTTATAGACATCACAAGTTGGTTCAACATTTTGTTCTTTATTTTCCTTCATCTTAGTTCATTCAACAAAATTAGGACTTGTTCAGTTGGAAGAGGTTTGAAGGGGATTGAAGTGGATTTAGGAGGATGAAATCCCCTACAAGTCAAAATCCTCCTCAAATCCTTTCCAATCCTCTTTGAGAGAGGTTTAACCGAACAAGGTTTAGTAGTCTTTGTTTACATTTTATTTTATATATGAAAGAAAACACAAAAGGATTTAGTTCATATTCACAAAGCCCTAGATATTTGGGGCAGGTTTTTCCTTTTGCTCCTCAGCCCCCTTGTTTGTGTAATGCTATATGTACGACTTATAACTTGTTTACAGGTTTCTACAAAGTGTGCTTTGCTCTGAAACAGCCTTGTCTTCTTTTCACAGTTGGTCCTTGTTGAGCACCAGATATGTATCTATTTGTCATAGGCTCCAACTCTTCAGTTCTGAGTGATTACTAGAATTCAAGGGCCACATAATGCAAATAGAGTCCTCAGGAACTCAGGTTATGCACAAGGAGAATAGGGTGATCCATGCTGTGCCGAGGGTAGCTCGGCAATATGAGATTGGTGCTAAGACTCCCCGTGGAAGATGGACCATTCATACACGATATTAGATAGGAGTAGCAGGGTGGGATCTTACTTGGAGTGAGATACGATTCGTTGGAAGTCCGAAGTGTAGTGATGGGCGATTTCACAGTTAAGTTTCGGGTACGGTCGAAAGCTGATGGGTTTAATTGGGCTCTGGTGGCGGTTTATGGTGCCGCGGAGCCTGAGCTCAAACCAGAGTTCTTGGCGGATCTTGTTAGGATCTGTGGCTCTGAGCAGCTCCCAATTCTGGTTGGGGTGACTAAGAGAGGAAAAGAACAATGATAACTTCGACGGCAGATGGTCGTTTATGTTTAACACAATCATAGAAAGCTTGGATCTGAGAGAGATAGAGATTTTGGGTAGAAAATTTACTTGGGCTAATGCTTCGCCAAATCCGACGTTTGAGAAGCTGGATCGAGTCTTAGCAAGTGTCAAGTGGGAACAGAAATTCCCTTTCGTTACGGTCCAGGCATTTACACGTGGAATTTCTGACCATACGCCTTTATTTCTGGACTCGGGTGAGCCAACCCACATGGGGAACAAAAACTCCTTCTCTTTCAAGCTGGCATGGTTTGAACGGGAAGACTTCTTAGATCTGGTAGCCAGGGAATGGGCTAAGGATGTAGGAGGCAGGACTTCGGTTGAGCGCTGGCAGAATAAGATAAGGCATTTGAGAAGTTTCTTGCGTGGGTGGGCCAAGCATCTTAGTGGGATATATAAGGTCGAGAAGGAAAGGCTTCTTACACTTACTCAGTCCCTAGAATTAAAAGCCGAGTCCACAATTTTGCAAGCCACGGAGCTGCATGCTAAACTAGAAGCGGAGATGAGGTTGAAAGAGCTTCTCCGTGAAGAGGAATTAAAGTGGGCGCTGCGAGCTAAGGTTCGCAAAGTTGTCCAGGGGGACGCGAACACTCAATTCTTTCACTTGGTTGCTAATGGCAAGCACAGAAAGTAGAGAATCTTTCAGCTCGAACAAGATGAAGGCACGATTGTAGGACATGATAACCTGAAATTGTACATTACCGAATATTACAAGCAGCTGTTTGGGCCTCCGGAGGATAATTGCGTGTCCCTCGATGAGTCCAAGATTGAGGATGTGCCTCAACTCACTGCTGATGACAATGATATTGTGATAGCCCCGTTTTCTGAGAAAGAGGTGTTTGAAGCCATTACACAGATGAAAAACAATAAGGCCCAAGGGCCGGATGGATTTCCGGCGGAATTCTATAAAAAGTGTTGGCATATTATTAAAGGGGATTTGTTATCGACGTTCCATGATTTATTCTCTGGACAGCTTCAGTTATTTCACTTGAATTTGGGAACAATAACATTGCTTCCTAAGAAAACAGAGGCTGTGAGAATTGAGCAGTTCAGGCCGATCTGTCTTCTCAATGTTAGTTTCAAAATTTTCACCAAGGTGGGGACTAATAGGCTCACACAGATTGTGCATTCTGTGGTGCAGCATTCCCAAACTGCTTTCATGCTAGACAGAAACATCCTAGAAGGGGTTGTGGTCCTTCATGAAATGCTCCATGAAATTCACTCGAAAAAACTAGATGGAGTTGTTTTTAAAGTGGATTTCGAGAAAGCGTACGATAAAGTCAAATGGCCAGTCCTTCAACAGGCCTTGCGTATGAAAGGTTTTGAAGAAGCCTGGCGGCGCCAGGTAGAATCTTTCATGCAAAAAGGGAGTGTTGGAATTAGAGTGAATGGCGACATAGGTCACTACTTCCAGACACATAAGGGCCCGAGACAGGGGGATCCAATGTCTTCTATCTTGTTCAACATCGTAGTTAATATGTTGGCAATTCTGATAGGAAGGGCTAAGGAGGCTGGTCAGGTGGGTGTATTGGTGCCTCATCTAGTCGATGGAGGTGTGTCTATCCTACAGTACGCTGATGATATGATCATCTTTATGGAGCATGACTTGGCAAAAGCAAGAAATATGAAGTTGGTGTTGTGCTTATTTGAACAATTGACCGGGTTAAAGATTAACTTTCAGAAAAGCGAATTGTTATGTTTTGGTAGAGCCAATGAGGAACAAGAGGCTTATAGGCAATTGTTTGGATGCGAATTGGGGACTTTACCTTTTACGTATTTAGGTATACCAATTCACCATCGTAAGCTGACAAACAGGGAATGGAAGTGTATCGAGGATCGCTTTGAAAAGAAACTGAGTTGCTGGAAGGGCAAGCTCATGTCTTACGGAAGCCGATTAATTCTGATTGATTCGGTTCTCACGAGTATGCCTATGTTTCTTTTATCATTCTTTGAGATCCCAGTGGGAGTTAGGAAAAGACTGGACTTCTATCGATCCCGATTCTTCTGGCAGAACGATGAACTAAAAAGAAAGTACAAACTCTCCAAGTGGGATATTATCTATCGACCGAAAGACCAAGGGGGTCTTGGCATTGAGAACCTCGAGGTCAAGAACAGATGTCTTCTCACCAAGTGGCTGTCGAAGCTATCTATCGAGACTGATGCTACTTGGGCACAGATCCTTTGTAGCAAGTATCTTCAATCCAAAACTTTGTCCCAGGTGACAGCGAGGCCGACTGACTCACACTTTTGGAAAGGGCTTATGAGAGTCAAATTGGCTTTTTTAATAGGACAAAGTTTATTATAGGTAATGGTGCTACCACATGATTCTGGGAGGATACTTGGCTCAGAGAGACTCCCCTTGCACTTCAATATCCGTCTCTGTATCGTATTGTTCAACGACGTGATGCGGTCGTTGCAACGGTACTTCAATCCACTCCCCTTAATATTCAGTTCAGGAGGACGTTAGCCGGTAATCATTGGGAAGAGTGGCTCCATCTAGTGAGTATACTGATAGAGGTTCAGCTTTCTCAACAACCAGACAAGTTACGTTGGAAGCTTACTAGGTCTGAAGAGTTTACAGTCAAATCAATGTATCTTGATGTTATCAATTCAAGCTTCATTCCTAGTTCCAAATATGTTTGGGCTATCAAAGTTCCTTTGAAAATTAAAGTGTTTATGTGGTTTGTACATAAACAAGTAAGCTTGACCAAGGATAATTTGGTAAAGCGTATCTGGACAGGACCTACTAGGTGTAGCTTCTGCGATCGGGATGAAACCATCAAACACCTTTTTCTTGAGTGCTCGTTGGCAAAAGTCTTATGGCGATCGGCCCATATTGCCTTTAATATTACTCCTCCGAGTTCTGTCAGCACGTTATTTGGAACGTGGCTTAACGGGATAGAGTCCGAAACAGCACGACACATTCGCGTAGGAGCATGTGCTTTATTATGGGCAGTATGGAAGTGCAGAAATGATTTTGTTTTTAATAGAGCAACAAATATTCATTTTTTGCAGGTTATCTTCCGAGCCACTGCGTTGATCCGTATGTGGTCACTACTCACTCCGACGGAGGCCAGAGAGCGTTTGGTTACTGGATCTATCCGATGGGAGATGGTAGCACGGGCTATCTTCAACCGGTTTGGATGGCGGTCATATAATAGGATAGACAATTAGTTTACCTATCTCTCTTATGCCAGCCGGTTGTGACTTCTGTTGGCTAGTTTTGTTATTGGCCTTTTGGCTCTTTGTGAGCTTTTCTTTACTTTCGTTGAAGACTTTAAGATCTTGTTGAACCTATTTGCTTATTTATAAAGTTGGCCGTATGCATCGTTCTGATGCAGAGGCCGGGGAGTCCCCCATTTTCAAAAAAAATGTAGAAAATTACCAGTTGTTTTTGTGATGGCTTTTGGTTAGCTTTGTCACCCTTCATCACTATTCATGCTGTAACAGTTTCTTGGTTGTGGCTGATGAGGCTACTGGGAAATTTTCATTTTTAGTATAGGTTGTTATTGACAAATGATGATGCCTTTTTAAATGAGGAACCTCAGGCGGTACTCGATGCTCCAAAATACGTAACTGCTTTTGGGTGCTTACTGACTACTTGTTTAGCTTGTAGTTTTATAATGGCTTTGTACTGACTCAGTTTTCCAAAAAGAATCTTCAACGAGCAATGCTACATCCATGCAAAGCTACGTAAGGTTCCGTAATGCTGCTGATTTGGCAAATTTTAATTAGAAGAAGGGGAGAGAGGGGGCCCCACACCCATGAAAATCAGGGGAGGAGAGAATTAGAGAGAAGGTTACGTGGGATCACGTAACAGGTTTACGTAGATGTAGTATTATTGATCTTTAACCAACGAAGCCAGTAATACATTTCCAAAGAATCTTTAACCAAGGAAGGCAGTAATACATTGTACTAAGAAAGAATAATATAATTGATTTAACCAAGGAATGTGATGACACACTGTAGCTTCGGTAAGATCATGCTAACTCCCATGGTAGCAGGACCATACGAATTTACCAACTCCTGATGTAATAACAGACGTCACTACATATGATACGACCATGCTAACTCCTATACTGATGCTCATCACTGCATCACTAGGTAGCTATGGTAAGATCATGCCATGTCCCGAGACTCGATGAAGGCGACGACGACGGTGGTGTCGTCCTTCTTCCCTCCGGTTTTATTCCGTCCGTGTTCCCAGGCGGCGACGCTGAAGGGCGTGTCCTGGGTACGCCTCGCCGCGGTGTAAGCCTGGCTGGCAATGATGTCGGCCATGTTTTTCGGCGTGAAGCTAAGCGCCTGGCCCGACTGCACGATCTTCTCCAGCATCACGTCGAACACGTTGTCGAAGAGCCCGTCGGACGCGACAACCACCACGTCGCCTTCCTCCACGGCGATCTCGCCCACTGCCGCGTCGCTGACCTTGTTGCTGTCGTCGGAGTCGGAGCTGAGCTGGAACGGGCAGTTGAAGTAGCACTGCTGCGGCTGCGACCGGTGCAGGATCCGGCCGTCGCGGAACACGGCGAAGCCGCTGTCGCCGACGTACGCCCACCTGAGGGCCCTCCTGGCGAGCGACACGATGACGGCCGTGGACGCCGCCGGCGTGCCGGATGCGGTCGTCTGCTGGTACGCCTTCTCCAGCAGCGCGTAGGGGCAGACGCCGCCCGGCGGCGGCGGCGCGGCGGAGGAGGACGCCACGACCTCCGACAGGGCGCTCGCCATGAGCCCGCGCGAGAACGCGGCGGCGTCCAGGCCCTCCAGGCGGCATCCCCCGACGCCGTTCGCCACGCCGATGACGCCGGCCACGGAGTGGAAGAAGTGCGCATCCTCGTCGTGCTCCGGCAAGTAGCACGACGCGGCGCTCATCCTCAAGGCAGCGCCCGTGGGGGGGTTACTCTGCCGCGCGCGCGGCTGCAGCTGCCGCGCCAGGGAGGCGGCGTACCTCGCGACGTCCTCGCGGCCGGCGGCGGCGGAGGGCGGCAGGCTCCCGAGGCGGATGCCCACGGCGATCCGGAGGGCCGCGGGGGTCCGGCTGCTGATCTCGCTTAGGGTTTGGCGGATCTGCGGCGGCGCCTCCATTGGCCTCGCTCGAGTTCCTCTTCTCTTCTCTTCTCTTCTCGATGGATCGGGCGCGCGAGTCCTTTGCTCCCTCTGACTTGGGGTTCTCGGGCGATCGATGGATGGATCGATCGAGTTCCTGGCCCTCCTGGCTTATTATACTACTCGCTCGCGATCGATCGCGCTAGGGTTCTTGGCTTCGCCAGCTCCCGCGTTTCTTCGCCGGCGCGGCAGCGCTTGCGGCTCCTCTTCGTATTCGAATTCGCGGGGCGGGAGTTGTTGGCTCTGCTTTGCCTTCGAGCTGACGCGCGTAGAAGCAGACCGTATAGGACTCGCTTCCGATACGGTACAGGAGTATCGTATATCGTAGGATGGGGTTACTGCAGCCTTTTTCTTTTGGAAAACGTTTGTTATCATCCGGATGAAAACAAACAAACGTAAGCCGCGTGCTATGCTGGACACGTGTCTTGTGGGCCCATCCACCGCTCCCCAGCCGGTCTTATTTCTTCGAACCCAATCTTCTCCACACGTTCTCCTGCATTGCTTTTCACCTTTTCCCCATCTCTGTGTCGTCACACGTGAGAAAGGAGGTAGGCTCCCATGGCGGACGCCGGCAACCCCACCCAGGTGCGGCAAACCAGGAGGCGGCTGGCGACGCCCCCCCCCCCCCCCCCCCCCCCCCCCGCGCGCGTGCATCTCCGCCACGCGCCACCGCCGCGGTGCTGCAACCCCGAGGGGGCGACGCAATACACAGGGGCAGGCGGCCGCTCGTCGACGACCCATCGGTGCTGCAACGCAGCAACTCGTCCATGGCCATAGTGTTGCAGCGCAACGTCGGTGCGGTGCGGCTGGTTGCTGCAAGTCGCCGGTGGCAGAGCTGCAATGAAGCGCTCTCTGGGTCGTCGAAGCTCCGCCGGGGCTGCAATGAAGCGACGCCGGAGCTGCAACGAAGCATGACAGAGCTGCAATGAAGCGCGCCGGAGCTGCAGTGAAGCACCAAGGAGATCGTTGAAGCTTCATCGAAGCTGCAATGGAGTTCGCCCGGAGTTGCAATGGGGCTTCGCCGGAGCCTTTGTGCTGCGTTCGAGCTCGCCGGAGTTGCAATTGAGCTCCGCCAGAGCGTTGGTGCTGCATTGGAGCTCCGTCGGGTTGCAATGGAGCTCACCGGAAGCTGTCGATGCTTGGTTGGAGCTCCGCGGGGGCTGCGCTGAAGCTGTCACGCTCACTACTGCCTGTTTTGATCCAACGGCCCCTTGCATGCTTATTGGACGGTTGTACATGCGGATGATTTCTCTAAGAAATCATCCGGCTAATTTGTAGCAGCCGCCTTTTCTTTTAGGATGTCGATTATTGGCTGAACGTTCCCAGACCGAAATAGGAACGATTTCGGTTCGCGCCCTTTCCTGCAAATATAAAAACGGAGAAAAAAGCCAGTAGGGAAACATAATAAAAAGGCCATAATTTTGTTTTTCTTTGCTATGACAAATAAAAGCCAAGTCTTTAAAAACCACGAAATTTGCCATGCCAACTTAAACTAAAATTTGCAATGTGAATAAAAAGTATTTTTGCCATGGCAAAAATGCAGTCATTTTTCCATGGAAATAAATTAAAAAATGATATGGCTATGCAAGTATATTTAAGATGCTACATGGTAAAAAAAATTCATGTTCTGGAGATGTAAATTTGCCATCATACTTAAATTAAAATTGTCATCCTCTTCACAATAAATTTGCCATCTCTTTCGAGAGCCTCCTTAAGGCAATCCCATATTTCCTTTGCGGTTTTAAGGAGAGCAATGGAGTCACTATAGTCTTTGGTCACAGCGATGCGCAACATGTTGTGTGCGGTTGCATTGAGTTGGTCATCAACCGCTTCTCTTGGAGTGAGATTCATTGGATCCTTGGGGTTGAATCCATTAACCACAATCCACCACAGTTGAGTTGAAGCACTGCGCATGTAAGACTCCATATCTAGCTTCCACCTAGCAAATGCATTAGCTTTCAAAGGGGGCGGAGGCCCAACAGGATTAATGCGAGGATGTTGCAAAGGTTGAGGTGAGTAAAAAGATTCCACGACATTATATGTGGGAACTTGAGTATGAGCCGGAGATGCAAGAGGTTCTCTCGAGTCATCCGCATCATGAATAGCATTTGGATAGTTTGATGCGGATGTCGAGGGCTTTAAGAAAGCATCAATTTCCTCCTTGACCGAGGACCGAACTTCTTACAACATAGAGGCTTTGCGGTCTGCAAACATTGAAAGAATATCGGCCGCGGTCAAAGGGGCACCCGGGTTAATAGGAGCGGCGGGAGCAACGACCGGGGCACCAAGTGCCTCGGGCGTGGCGGGGGGGTAGGTTTTGACCATCCTCCGCAATGGGTGCGCCACCTCCCTCATTCCCTAGATCGACCATATCGTCTAAGGTTGTAAAACATTATATTAGAGTACGAGGTTCTGATACCAATTGAAAGGATCGATACGGTCGACTAGAGGGGGTGAATAGGAGACTACAAATTTTAATCTTTCTTGACAATTTTAGGGTTTAGTGGATAAATAGAGTTCACTAGATATGCAACTAGGTGAATGCAACCTATATGACAAGCAAGCTCCAAGCTAAAAATGCTAGGCAACAATCTAAGTAGCAAGCCAACAAGCATACAAAGCAAAGTAAGGTGCGGGAAAGGATTAACCAGAAGTGAGACAAGGACGCGGATTTTATCCCGAAGTTCACTCTTCCTTGGGGAAGAGCTACTCTCTGTTTGGAGCGGTGCCGGAGCCAAAGCTTGTGGAATACCACTGAAGGCTCACGGTAATATTCTTCGAGTCACCCCCAACGGATGAGTCACGAATCACTCGGGGTTGGTCTTGAAGGCGACCACCACACATTTACAAACTTCTCCGGAGCACACCACAAGCAAGAAAGTTTCCGGAGGAACCTCTAACCGCCTAGGAGCCCAAGCTCGAAGAGTAACAAGTCAATGGTGGACAAATATTGTGGGGAACACGATTTGGTGTGGTCAAAGTGTGGATCGGGTCTTGCTCTCCCAATCCCCAAAGTTTCAACAAGTTTGGGTGGAGGAATTGAGAGTAATGAGTAAAATGGAGGTGTAGCAATGGTGGAGCTCAACAAGACATTAGGGTTGAGGGTTGGAGGTGGAAGAAGGGGCTTTTATAGTGTTCTTGGTCGGGTGGGGATTTCTGCCCGTTGGACCCCATGCGCACAGGCCAAGTTAGCCTCGTGCGCACGGGTGTCCAGGGGAAATCCAACCACCCCGTTCGCACGGGGGTCCAGGACCCCGTGTGCACGGGGTCCCAGCGATTCTCTCCCATCCCGTGCGCAGGGGGGTCCCCGTGCGCACGAGGTGTCCAGTAACTTTCGTGGTACCCCGTGCACACGGGGGTCAGAGACCCCGTGCACACGGGGTGTCCAAAAACTTATTGAAGGACCACCAGGACACTGTGACAAAGCACAACTCAAAGAGGAACAAAGAAGGAGGTGTAGGAGGGCAAGAGAATGAAAATAGGAGGCATTCCCACACGAAATTTATTCCACAATGACCCCTCCTGATAGTGTGGTTTTTCCTACGACTCAAAGCGAACCAAACGAAAACCTTCAAGTCGTCGGTAAACCATGCCTTAACCTTTTTGAATTGGGGGGGGGGGGGGGGGGTCACACTGAAGGAAATATGCCCTAGAGGCAATAATCAAGTTATTATTTATTTCCTTATATCATGATAAATGTTTATTATTCATGCTAGAATTGTATTAACCGGAAACATAATACATGTGTGAATACATAGACAAACTTAGTGTCACTAGTATGCCTCTACTTGACTAGCTCGTTAATCAAAGATGGTTATGTTTCCTAACCATAAACAAAGTGTTCTTATTTGATTAACGAGGTCACATCATTAGTTGAATGATCTGATTGACATCACCCATTTCATTAGCTTAGCACCCGATCGTTTAGTATGTTGCTATTGCTTTCTTCATGACTTATACATGTTCCTATGGCTATGAGATTATGCAACTCCCGTTTACCGGAGGAACACTTTGTGTGCTACCAAATGTCACAACGTAACTGGGTGATTATAAAGGAGCTCTACAGGTGTCTCCAAAGGTAGATGTTGGGTTGGCGTATTTCGAGATTAGGATTTGTCACTCCGATTGTCGGAGAGGTATCTCTGGGCCCTCTCGGTAATGCGCATCACATAAGCCTTGCAAGCATTGCAACTAATGAGTTAGTTGTGGGATGATGTATTACAGAACGAGTAAAGAGACTTGCCGGTAACGAGATTGAACTAGGTATTCGATACCGACGATCGAATCTCGGGCAAGTAACATACCGATGACAAAGGGAACAACGTATGTTGTTATGCGGTCTGACCGATAAAGATCTTCGTAGAATATGTAGGAGCCAATATGGGCATCCAGGTCCCGCTATTGGTTATTGATCGGAGGCGTGTCTCGGTCATGTCTACATTATTCTCGAACCATAGGGTCCGCACGCTTAACGTTACGATGACAGTTATTATGAGTTTATGCATTTTGATGTACCGAAGTTAGTTCGGAGTCCAGGATGTGATCACGGACATGACGAGGAGTCTCGAAATGGTCGAGACATAAAGATTGATATATTGGACGGTTATATTCGGACACCGGAAGTGTTCCGGGTGATTTCGGAGAAAACCGGAGTACCGGAAAGGTTACCGGAACCCTCCGGAGAAGTAATGGGCCTTATTGGGCCTTAGGGGAGAGAGAGGGCTGCGGCCTAGGAGGTGGCGCCCCCCCCCCCCCACATGGGGAGTCCGAATTGGACTAGGGAGGGGGGCGCGGCCCCTCTTTCCCTCTCCCTCTCCCCCTCTTTCCTTCCCCCTTAGGGTTTCCTAATTGGATTAGGAAAGGGGAGTCCTACTCCCACTAGGAGGAGGACTCCCCCTCCCCTTGGCGCGCCCCATTGGGCCGGCCGGCCTCCCCCTTGCTCCTTTATATATGGGGGCAGGGGGGCACCCTAGAACACACAAGTTGATCTTTGAGATCGTTCCTTAGCCGTGTGCGGTGCCCCCTGCCACCATATTCCACCTCGATCATATCGTTGTAGTGCTTAGGCGAAGCCCTGTGTCGGTAGAACATCAAGATCGTCACCACGCCGTCGTGCTGACGGAACTCCTCCCCGAAGCTTTGCTGGATCGGGGCCCGGGGATCGTCATCGAGTTGTGCGTGTGCTAAGAACTCGGAGGTGCCGGAGTAACGGTGCTTGGATCGGTCGGATCGGGAAGAAGACGTACGACTACTTCCTCTATGTTGTGTCAACGCTTCCGTTGCGATCTACAAGGGTACGTAGATCATGCTCTCCCCCTCGTTGCTATGCATCACCATGATCTTGCGTGTGCGTAGGAAATTTTTTGAAATTACTACGTTCCCCAACAGTGGTATCAGAGCCTAGGTTTTATGGTTTGATGTTATTTGCATGAGTATAACACAAGTGAGTTGTGGACGATATAAGTCATACTGCCTACCAGCATGTCATACTTTGGTTCGGCGGTATTGTTGGATGAAGCGGCCCGGACCGACATTACGCGTACGCTTACGCGAGACTGGTTCTACCGCCGTGCTTTGCACACAGGTGGCTGGCGGGTGTCAGTTTCTCCAACTTCAGTTGAACCGAGTATGGCTACGCCCGGTCCTTGCAAAGGTTAAAACGGAGTCTATTTGACGAACTATCGTTGTGGTTTTGATGCGTAGTTGAGATTGGTTCTTGCCCGTAGCAGCCACGTAAAACTTGCAACAACAAAGTAGAGGACGTCTAACTTGTTTTTGCAGGGCATGTTGTGATGTGATATGGCCAAGACATGATGCTAAATTTTATTGTATGAGATGATCATGTTTTGTAATCGAGTTATCGGCAACTGGCAGGAGCCATATGGTTGTCGCTTTATTGTATGCAATGCAATCGCGATGTAATGCTTTACTTTATCACTAAGTGGTAGCGATAGTCGTGGAAGCATAAGATTGGCGAGACGACAACGATGCTACGATGGAGATCAAGGTGTCGCGCCGGTGACGATGGTGATCATGAAGGTGCTTCGGAGATGGAGATCACAAGCACAAGATGATGATGGCCATATCATATCACTTATATTGATTGCATGTGATGTTTATCTTTTTATGCATCTTATCTTGCTTTGATTGACGGTAGCATTATAAGATGATCTCTCACTATATTATCAATGAGTGTTCTCCCTGAGTATGCACCGTTGCCAAAGTTCGTCGTGCCCAGACACCACGTGATGATCGGGTGTGATAAGCTCTACGTCCATCTACAACGGGTGCAAGCCAGTTTTTGCACACACAGAATACTCAGGTTAAACTTGACGAGCCTAGCATATGCAAATATGGCCTCGAAACACGGAGACCGAAAGGTCGAGCGTGAATCATATAGTGGATATGATCAACATAGCGATGTTCACCATTGAAAACTACTCCATCTCACGTGATGATCGGTTATGGTTTAGTTGATTTGGATCATGTGATCACTTAGAGGATTAGAGGGATGTCTATCTAAGTGGGAGTTCTTAAGTAATTTGATTAATTGAACTTAAACTTATCATGAACTTAGTACCTGATAGTATCTTGCTTGTTTATGTTGATTGTAGATAGATGGCTCGTGTTGTTGTTCCGTTGAATATTAATGCGTTCCTTGAGAAAGCAAAGTTGAAAGATGATGGTAGCAATTACACGGACTGGGTCCGTAACTTGAGGATTATCCTCATTGTTGCTCAGAAGAATTACGTCCTGGAAGCACCGCTGGGTGCCAGGCCTGCTACTGGAGCAACACCAGATGTTATGAATGTCTGGCAGAGCAAAGCTAATGACTAATCGATAGTTCAGTGTGCCATGCTTTACGGCTTAGAATCGGGACTTCAACGACGTTTTGAACGTCATGGAGCATATCAGATGTTCCAGGAGTTGAAGTTGATATTTCAAGCAAATGCCCGGATTGAGAGATATGAAGTCTCCAATAAATTCTATAGCTGCAAGATGGAGGAGAACAGTTTTGTCAGTGAGCATATACTCAAAATGTCTGGGTATAATAATCACTTGATTCAGATGGGAGTTAATCTTCCAGATGATTGCGTCATTGACAGAATTCTCCAATTACTACCACCAAGCTACAAGAGCTTCATGATGAACTATAATATGCAAGGGATGAACAAGACTATTCCCGAGCTCTTCGCAATGCTAAAAGCTGCGGAGGTAGAAATCAAAAAAGAGCATCAAGTGTTGATGGTCAGCAAGACCACTAGTTTCAAGAAAAAGGGCAAAGGGAAGAAGAAGGGGAACTTCAAGAAGAACAGCAAGCAAGTTGCTACTCAAGAGAAGAAACCCAAGTCTGGACCTAAGCCTGAAACTGAGTGCTTCTACTGCAAGCAGACTGGTCACTGGAAGCGGAACTGCCCCAAGTATTTGGCGGATAAGAAGGATGGCAAGGTGAACAAAGGTATATGTGATATACATGTTATTGATGTGTACCTTACTAGAGCTCGCAGTAGCACCTGGGTATTTGATACTGGTTCTGTTGCTAATATTTGCAACTCGAAACAGGGACTACGGATTAAGTGAACACTGGCAAAGGACGAGGTGACAATGCGCGTGGGAAACGGTTCCAAAGTCGATGTGATCGCGGTCGGCATGCCACCTCTACATCTACCTTCGGGATTAATATTAGACCTAAATAATTGTTATTTGGTGCCAGCGTTGAGCATGAACATTATATCTGGATCTTGTTTGATGCGAGACGGTTATTCATTTAAATAAGAGAATAATGGTTGTTCTATTTATATGAGTAATATCTTTTATGGTCATGCACCTTTGAGAAGTGGTCTATTTTTTATGAATCTCGATAGTAGTAACACATATATTCATAATGTTGAAGCCAAAAGATGCAGAGTTCATAATGACAGTGCAACTTATTTGTGGCACTGCCGTTTAGGTCATATCGGTATAAAGCGCATGAAGAAACTCCATACTGATGGACTTTTGGAACCACTTGATTATGAATCACTTGGTACTTGCGAACCGTGCCTCATGGGCAAGATGACTAAAGCACCGTTCTCCGGTACTATGGAGAGAGCAACAGATTTGTTGGAAATCATACATACCGATGTATGTTGTCCGATGAATATTGAGGCTCGTGGCGGATATCATTATTTTCTCACCTTCACAGATGACTTGAGCAGATATGGGTATATCTACTTAATGAAACATAAGTCTGAAACATTTGAAAAGTTCAAAGAATTTCAGAGTGAAGTTGAAAACCATCGTAACAAGAAAATAAAGTTTCTACGATCTGATCATGGAGGAGAATATTTGAGTTACGAGTTTAGTGTACATTTGAAAAATTATGGAATAGTTTCGCAACTCACGCCACCCGGAACACCACAGCGTAATGGTGTGTCCGAACGTCGTAATCGTACTTTACTAGATATGGTGCGATCTATGATGTCTCTTACTAATTTACCGCTATCGTTTTGGGGTTATGCTTTAAGAGACGGCCGCATTCACGTTAAATAGGGCACCATCAAAATCCGTTGAGACGACGCCTTATGAACTATGGTTTGGCAAGAAACCAAAGTTGTCGTTTCTTAAAGTTTGGGGCTGTGATGCTTATGTGAAAAAGCTTCAACCTGATAAGCTCCAACCCAAATCGGAGAAATGTGTCTTCATAGGATACCCAAAGGAGACTGTTGGGTACACCTTCTATCACAGATCCGAAGGCAAGATATTTGTTGCTAAGAATGGATCCTTTCTAGAGAAGGAGTTTCTCTCGAAAGAAGTGAGTGGGAGGAAAGTAGAACTTGATGAGGTAACTGTACCTGCTCCCTTATTGGAAAGTAGTACATCACAGAAAAGTGTTTCTGCGGCACCTATACCAATTAGTGAGGAAGCTAATGATGATGATCATGAAACTTCAGGACAAGATACTACTGAACCTCGTAGATCAACCAGAGCGAGATCCGCACCAGAGTGGTATGGTAATCCTGTCCTGGAAATCATGCTGCTAGATCATGATGAACCTACGAACTATGAAGAAGCGATGGTGAGCCCAGATTCCGCAAAATGGCTTGAAGCCATGAAATCTGAGATGGGATCCATGTATGAGAACAAAGTATGGACTTTGGTTGACTTGCCCGATGATTAGCAAGCAATTGAGAATAAATGGATCTTCAAGAAGAAGACAGACGCTGATGGTAATGTTACTGTCTACAAAGCTCGACTTGTCGCAAAAGGTTTTCGACAAGTTCAAGGGGTTGACTACGATGAGACCTTCTCACCCGTAGCGATGCTTAAGTCTGTCCGAATCATGTTAGCAATTATCGCATTTTATGATAATGAAATTTGGCAAATGGATGTCAAAACTGCATTCCTGAATGGATTTCTGGAAGAAGAGTTGTATATGATGCAACCGGAAGGTTTTGTCGATCCAAAGGGAGCTAACAAAGTGTGCAAGCTCCAGCGATCCATTTATGGACTGGTGCAAGCCTCTCGGAGTTGGAATAAACGCTTTGATAGTGTGATTAAAGCATTTGGTTTTATACAGACTTTCGGAGAAGCCTGTATTTACAAGAAAGTGAGTGGGAGCTCTGTAGCATTTCTGATATTATATGTGGATGACATATTACTGATTGGAAATGACATAGAATTTTTGGATAGCATAAAGGGATACTTGAATAAGAGTTTTTCAATGAAAGACCTCGGTGAAGCTGCTTACATATTAGGCATAAAGATCTATAGAGATAGATCAAGACGCTTAATTGGACTTTCACAAAGCACATACCTTGACAAGATTTTGAAGAAGTTCAAAATGGATCAAGCAAAGAAAGGGTTCTTGCCTGTGTTACAAGGTGTGAAGTTGAGTCAGACTCAATGCCTGACCACTGCAGAAGATAGAGAGAAAATGAAAGATGTTCCCTATGCTTCAGCCATAGGCTCTATCATGTATGCAATGCTGTGTACCAGACCTAATGTGTGCCTTGCTATAAGTTTAGCAGGGAGGTACCAAAGTAATCCAGGAGTGGATCACTGGACAGCGGTCAAGAACATCCTGAAATACCTGAAAAGGACTAAGGATATGTTTCTCGTATATGGAGGTGACAAAGAGCTCACCGTAAGAGGTTACGTTGATGCAAGCTTTGACACTGATCCGGACGATTCTAAATCGCAAACCGGATACGTGTTTATATTAAACGGTGGAGCTGTCAGTTGGTGCAGTTCTAAACAAAGCGTCGTAGCGGGATCTACATGTGAAGCAGAGTACATAGCTGCTTCAGAAGCAGCAAACGAAGGAGGCTGGATGAAGGAGTTCATATCCGATCTAGGTGTTATACCTAGTGCATCGGGTCCAATGAAAATCTTTTGTGACAATACTGGTGCAATTGCCTTGGCAAAGGAATCCAGATTTCACAAGAGGACCAAGCACATCAAGAGTCGCTTCAATTCCATCCGGGATCTAGTCCAGGTGGGAGACATAGAGATTTGCAAGATACATATGGATCTGAATGTTGCAGACCCGTTGACTAAGCCTCTTCCATGAGCAAAACATGATCAGCACCAAGGCTCCATGGGTGTTAGAATCATTACTGTGTAATCTAGATTATTGACTCTAGTGCAAGTGGGAGACTAAAGGAAATATGCCCTAGAGGCAATAATAAAGTTATTATTTATTTCCTTATATCATGATAAATGTTTATTATTCATGCTAGAATTGTATTAACCGGAAACATAATACATGTGTGAATACATAGACAAACTTAGTGTCACTAGTATGCCTCTACTTGACTAGCTCGTTAATCAAAGATGGTTATGTTTCCTAACCATAAACAAAGTGTTGTTATTTGATTAACGAGGTCACATCATTAGTTGAATGATCTGATTGACATGACCCATTTCATTAGCTTAGCACCCGATCGTTTAGTATGTTGCTATTGCTTTCTTCATGACTTATACATGTTCCTATGACTATGAGATTATGCAACTCCCGTTTACCGGAGGAACACTTTGTGTGCTACCAAACGTCACAACATAACTGGGTGATTATAAAGGAGCTCTACAGGTGTCTCCAAAGGTAGATGTTGGGTTGGCATATTTCGAGATTAGGATTTGTCACTCCGATTGTCGAAGAGGTATCTCTGGGCCCTCTCGGTAATGACATCACATAAGCCTTGCAAGCATTGCAACTAATGAGTTAGTTGCGGGATGATGTATTACAGAACGAGTAAAGAGACTTGCCGGTAACGAGATTGAACTAGGTATTGGATACCGACGATCGAATCTCGGGCAAGTAACATACCGATGACAAAGGGAACAACGTATGTTGTTATGCGGTCTGACCGATAAAGATCTTCGTAGAATATGTAGGAGCCAATATGGGCATCCAGGTCCCGCTATTGGTTGTTGACCGGAGACGTGTCTCGGTCATGTCTACATTGTTCTCGAACCGTAGGGTCCGCACGCTTAACGTTACGATGACAGTTATTATGAGTTTATGCATTTTGATGTACCGAAGTTAGTTCGGAGTCCAGGATGTGATCACGGACATGACGAGGAGTCTCAAAATGGTTGAGACATAAAGATTGATATATTGGATGGCTATATTCAGACACCGGAAGTGTTCCGGGTGATTTTGGAGAAAACCGGAGTACCGGAAGGGTTACCGGAACCCTCCGGGGAAGTAATGGGCCTTATTGGGCCTTAGGGGAGAGAGAGGGCTGCGGCCTAGGAGGTGGCGCACCCCCCCCCCCACATGGGGAGTCCGAATTGGACTAGGGAGGGGGGCGTGGCCCCTCTTTCCCTCTCCCTCTCCCCCTCTTTCCTTCCCCCTTAGGGTTTCCTAATTGGATTAGGAAAGGGGAGTCCTACTCCCACTAGGAGGAGGACTCCCCCTCCCCTTGGCGCGCCCCATAGGGCCGGCCGGCCTCCCCCTGGCTCCTTTATATAGGGGGGCAGGGGCACCCTAGAACACACAAGTTGATCTTTTAGATCGTTCCTTAGCCGTGTGCGGTGCCCCCTGCCACCATATTCCACCTCGATCATATCGTTGTAGTGCTTAGGCGAAGCCCTGCGTCGGTAGAACATCAAGATCGTCACCACGCCGTCGTGCTGACGGAACTCCTCCCCGAAGCTTTGCTGGATCGGGGCCCGGGGATCGTCATCGAGCTGTACGTGTGCTAAGAACTCAGAGGTGCCGGAGTAACGGTGCTTGGATCGGTCGGATCGGGAAGAAGACGTACGACTACTTCCTCTACGTTGTGTCAACGCTTCCGTTGCGATCTACAAGGGTACGTAGATCATGCTCTCCCCCTCGTTGCTATGCATCACCATGATCTTGCGTGTGCGTAGGAAATTTTTTGAAATTAGTACGTTCCCCAACACACACAACTCCATTGGAATCTTCATGCAACCAATATCCTGAGATAGATTTAGCAACCGATATTAGTTCCTCTAATCATATTGTCATCACACCAAAATATAGTTAAGTGCCACATGCACTTTCATGATGACCTACTTAAAACCAGTCCACCTCCTAGGAATAATAAGGGTTTCGAGAGGGAGCGAGTCAGGTCTGAAAGCGATGCTACTGTTGCTTCATGTGTTGGCCTTGAAAATTTTAATACACTCAAGATACAATAGTATTTGTTGTCAAATTTTTGGCATATTTCAGGGTATGTTTGCTACATTTAATCCATTAAATGTTTTTCTAGGCATTTAGTGAATATAATATTAAATTGAACAATAAGTGCATAAAACAGTTGAAAATATTGTGTTCAAAAATCATATTTGTGTTCTTAAGTCCACATTTAGGCCTTATCAAAGAATAAAAGAGGAGTTCCAAAATTTAGAATGCTAGGACTCTGACCGAACATGGAGTTTATTGTTTTTTATTTAGAAAATGCAAAGAAAGTCTGGAAAACATAAAACCTAGCATGCTATCATTATATGATCCCTCGAGTTTGTGATAATAAATAGAGAAGTTTTAACAACAAAAATTGATGTGCACTCCTTAGAAATCGGACCGTCTTCAAGAGGGAGTGAATCAGGTTTGAAGACGATGCGACAGCTGATTCATCTGTTGGCCTCGAAATTGGTTTTACACTCAATATACACCATTACATGGTCCATGTCCAAATTTAGCATATTTCGGGATTTGTTTGCTATATTTAAGTCACTAGAGGCATTTCTAGGCATTTACTGAATATAATAAATTTTTGAACTAGAAGTGCATAGCATAATGATATATCTCCAACGTATCAATAATTTCTGAAGTATTAATGCTGTTATATTATCATTCTTCAATGTTTTACAATCATTTTATAGCAACTTTATATCATTTTTGGGGACTAACTTATTGACATAGTGCCTAGTGCTAGTTGCTTTTTGTGCTTGTTTTTTACATCCAGAAAATCTATATCAAACGGAGTCCAAAGAATTTTTATGGACCAGAAGACACAACTTGGGCCAAAGAAGCACCAGAGGGGTGCCCCGAGGGGGGGCACAACCCACCTGGGCGCGCCCTGGCGGGCTGTGCTCATCTCGGTGGCCTCCCGCACCTCCTCTCCGGCCTATAAATTCCCAAATATTCCATAAACCCTAGGGGAGTCGATAGATCAGAAGTTTCGCCACCATGAGCCTCTGTATCCATGAAAAAACAATCAAGACCCCATTCTGGCACCCCGTCGGAGGGAGAAATCATCACTGGAGTCCATCTTCATCATCCCTATGGCCACCATGATGAGGAGGGAGTAGTCCACTCTCAGGGCTGAGGGTTTGTACCAGTAGCTATGTGCTTAATCTCTCTCTCTCTCTCTCTCGTGTTCTTGAGATGTCACGATCTTGATGTATCGCGGGCTTTGTTAATATAGCTGGATCATATGGCGTTTTCCCCTCCCTAGTTTTGAATTAAGTTTCCCCTTTGAGATTTTGTTTTATCGGATTGAATACTTTTATGGATTTGAGAGCACTTGATGTATGTCTTTCTACGAATACCCATGGTGACAATGGGGTATCATATTGATTCACTTGATATGTGTTTTGGCACTCAACTCACGGATTCCCGACGTGACATTGGGGTAATCTATGCATAGGGATTGATGCACATTTTCGTCTTTGTTTCTCCGGTAGAAATCTTGGGGCACCCTTTGAGGTTCTTTGCGTTGGATTGAGTATTATGAATTTGAAATTGTTTGATGCATGTCGTATAATCAACTCACGGATACTCGCGGTGACATTGGAGTATCTAGGTGACATTAGAGTTGGTTGATGTGTATCATATGGTGTTATTTTAGTACGAACTCTTGGGCAGATTGAACGAAAAGAATAACTTTGCGTTATTTTAGTACGAACTCTTGAATAGATCGCACGGAAAGAATAACTTTAAGGTGGTTTCGTACCCTAGCTATAAACAATTTTTTCTTATGTTCTCCGCTAGATAAGAACTTTGGAGTGATTATTCATCACACGTTGAGGGATGGTTATATGATCCAATTATATTAGCATTGTTGAGAGATTGCACTAGTGAAAGTACGGACCCTAGGCCTCATTTCAAGCATTGCAATACCGTTTGTGCTCACTTTTGTTACTTGCTACCTTGTTGTTTTTTATTGTTCCTACTACAAAAATCAATATCTACTATCATTACTACATTCGTATCACCATCTCTTCGCTGAACTAGTGCGCCTATACAATTTACCATTGT
Source organism: Triticum monococcum (assembly GCA_034509565.1). Lineage (NCBI taxonomy): Eukaryota > Viridiplantae > Streptophyta > Magnoliopsida > Poales > Poaceae > Triticum > Triticum monococcum. The sequence goes on from CM067847.1 coordinate 582,117,948, forward strand.
ATTTGGTATGTTGGGGACACAAGAGACTCTTTGCTATTTGGTTGCAGGGTTGTTTGAGAGAGAGCATCTTCCTCCTACGCCTCCCACGGATTGATAAACCTTAGGTCATCCACCTGAGGGAAATTTGCTACTGTCCTACAAAACTCTGCGCTCGGAGGCCCAAGACGCGCCTACAAGAACAAGTTGTGTAGTAGACGTCACATATTTTGTGTTGAAAAATCATATTTGTGTTTTTGAGTCCATGTTTCGGCCTTATCAAAGAAATAAAAGGAATTTAAAACATGAGGGTACCAAGACATGACCTCGAAGAAGCAGTTTGTTGGTGTTTTAATTTCAAAAATTGCAACAAAAAAACCTGAAAAGCATGAAACTTCTCATGGTGCCATGATATGAAAATTCACAGGTTTTCCCCCATGTAAGACTCCTAGCTAGGATGGTTTTGACTTTCTCTTCGCCCCATTAGTTTTCTGCCTTAGGTTTCTGCTAGCACTGTGTTGGGGAACGCAGTATTTCAGAAAAATTCCTACGATCACGCAAGATCTATCTAGGAGATGCATAGCAATGAGAGGGGAGAGTGTGTCTACGTACCCTCGTAGGCCGAAAGCGGAAGCGTTTATCAATGTGGTTGATGTAGTCGTACACCTTCACGATCCATCCCAATCAAGTACCGAACGTACAACACTTCCGTGTTCAGCACACGTTAAGCTCGATGACGTCCTCGCCTTCTTGATCCAGCAAGAGGGGCGAAGTAGTAGATGAGTTCTGGCAGAACGACGGCGTGGTGACGGTGTTGGCGAAGAACAATCTCCGCAGGGCTTTGCCTAAGCACTACGAAAACTATGACGGAGGATAAACTAGAGGGGACGGGGTTGCCGGCACACGGCTTGGTGTTTCTTGATGTGTCTTGGTTGCTAGCCCTACCCCTTGATAACCCACAAGTATAGGGGATCGCAACAGTTTTCGATAAGTAAGAGTGTCGAACCCAATGAGGAGCTAAAGGTAGAACAAATATTCCCTCAAGTTCTATCGACCACTGATACAACTCTACGCACGTGTGACGTTCGCTTTACCTAGAACAAGTATGAAACTAGAAGTACTTTGTAGGTGTTGTTGAATAGGTTTGCAAGATAATAAAGAGCAAGTAAATAAAAAGTAGGGGATGCTTAGCTAAAAACTCAACTAAGTTAGTTTTAGTACAGAGCTTTTTGTTACGAGAAAGTTATTTGTCCCTAGGCAATCGATAACTAGACTGGTAATCATTATTGCAATTTTATTTGAGGGAGAGGCATAAGCTAACATACTTTCTCTACTTGGATCATATGCACTTATGATTGGAACTCTAGCAAGCATCCGCAACTACTAAAGATCATTAAGGTAGAACCCAACCATAGCATTAAAGTATCAAGTCCTCTTTATCCCATACGCAAACAACCTACTTACTCGGGTTTGTGCTTCTGTCACTCACGCCACCCACCATAAGCAAATCATGAACATATTGCAAACCCTACAGCGGGGATCCCTCACGCTTGCGCGACACGGAGAGCACCATAGGACAACACCAATAATAAAACATGCAACTCAAACCAATCACGATCATCAATTAACCCATAGGACAAAACGGATCTACTCAAACATCATAGGATAGCCATACATCATTGGGAAATAATATATAGCATTGAGCACCATGTTTAAGTAGAGATTACAGTGGGTAAGAGAGAGGTTACACCGCTGCATAGAGGGGGGAAGAGTTGGTGATGATGGTGGTGAAGTTGTTGGTGAAGATTGCGGTGATGATGATGGCCCCCGGTGGCACTCTGGCGCCACCGGAAGCGACGGGGAGAGAGCCCCCTCCTTCTTCTTCTTCCTTGACCTCCTCCCTAGATGGGAGAAGGGTTTCCCCTCTGGTCCATGGCCTCCATGGCGTGGGAGGGGCGAGAGCCCCTCCAAGATTGGATCTGTCTCTCTGTCTCTCTCTGTTTCTGCGTTCTCAGATTCTACCATTTCACCATTTCTTATATTCCCGGAGATCCGTAACTCCGATTGGGCTGAAATTTTAACACAATCTCTATCCGAATATTAGCTTTATTGCGGCGAAAGAAGGGCATCAACTGCCTTATGGGGTGGCCACGAGGGCCCATGGCGCGCCTGCCCCCCTGGGGCGCGCCCCCTGCCTCGTGGCCCCATCGGGCATCGTCTCGCGTTGATTTTTCTTCCCAAAAATCACATATATTCCAAAAAAAATCTCCGTCAGTTTTTATCCCGTTTGGACTCCGTTTGATATGGATTTACTGCGAAACAAAAACATGCAACAAACAGGAACTGGCACTGGGCACTGGGTCAATATGTTAGTCCCAAAAATATTATAAAAAGTTGCCAAAAGTATATGAAAGTTGTAGAATATGGGCATGGAACAATCAAAAATTATAGATACGATGGAGACGTATCAGCATCCCCAAGCTTAATTCCTGCTCGTCCTCGAGTAGGTAAATGATAAAAAGGATAGTTTTTGATGTGGAATGCTACCTAGCATAATCTTGATCACATATCTAATCATGGCATGAATATTAAGACACGAGTGGTTCAAAGCAATAGTCTATCATTTGACATAAAAACAATAATACTTCAAGCATACTAATAAAGCAATCATGTCTTTTCAAAATAACATAGCCAAAGAAAGTTATCCCTACAAAATCATATGGTCTGGCTATGCTCCATCTTCACCACACAAAATATTCAAATCATGCACAACCCTGATGACAAGCCAAGCAATTGTTTCATACTTTTGATGTTCTCAACCCTTTTCAACTTTCACGCAATACATGAGCATGAACCATGTATATAACACTATAGGTGGAATAGAATATGATGGTGGAGGTTGTGTGGAGAAGACAAAAAGGGAGAAAGTCTCACATCAACTAGGCGTATCAACGGGCTATGGAGATGCCCATCAATAGATATCAATGTGAGTGAGTAGGGATTGTCATGCAACGGATGAACTAGAGCTATAAGTGTATGAAAGCTCAAACTGAAACTAAGTGAGTGTGCATCCAACTTGCTTGCTCATGAAGACCCCGGGCATTTGAGGAAGCCCATCATCGGAATATACAAGCCAAGTTCTATAATGAAAATTCCCACTAGTATATGAAAGTGATAACTCAGGAGACTCTCTATATGAAGAACATGGTGCTACTTTGAAGCACAAGTGTGGTAAAAGGATAGTAACATTGCCCCTTCTCTCTTTTTCTCTCATTTTTTTTTATTTTTTTTTTGAAGGATTCTTTGGCCTCTCTTTTTGGGCTTCTTTGGCCTCTTTTTTTTATTTTTAAAGTCCGGAGTCTCATCCTGACTTATGGGGGAATCATAGTCTCCATCATCCTTTCCTCACTGGGGCAATGCTCTAATAATGATGATCATCACACTTTTATTTACTTACAACTCGATATCTAGAACAAAGATATGACTCTATATGAATGCCTCCGGCGGTGTACCGGGATGTGCAATGATCTAGCGTAGCAATGACATCAAGAAACAGACAAGCCATGAAAATAGCATGCTAGCTATCTTACGATCATACAAAGCAATATGACAATGAATGCTCAAGTCATGTATATGATGATGATGGAAGTTGCATGGCAATATATCTCGGAATGGCTATGAAAATGCCGTGATATGTAGGTATGGTGGTTGTTTTGAGGAAGGTATATGGTGGGTTTAAGGTACCGACGAAAGTTGCGCGATACTAGAGAGGCTAGCAATGGTGGAAGGGTGAGAGTGCGTATAATCCATGGACTCAACATTAGTCATAAAGAACTCACATACTTATTGCAAAAATCTATTAGTCATCGAAACAAAGTACTACGCGCATGCTCCTAGGGGGATAGATTGGTAGGAAAAGACCATCGCTCATTCCCGACCGCCACTCATAAAGAAGACAATCAATAAATAAATCATGCTCCGACTTCATCACATAACGGTTCACCATACGAACATGCTATGGGAATCACAAACCTCAACACAAGTATTTCTACTATTCCACAACTACCCACTAGCATGACTCTAATATCACCATCTTTATATCGTGAAACTATTGCAAGGAATCAAACATATCATATTCGGTGATCTACAAGTTTTATGTAGGATTTTATGACTAACCATGTGAATGACCAATTCCTGTCATCTCTCTAAATAGATATAAGTGAAGCAAGAGAGTTTAATTCTTTCTACAAAAGGTATGCCCGTGCTCTAACAAATATAAGTGAAGCAAAAGAGCATTCTACAAACGTCGGTTTTCTATGTAAAGAGAAACGGGCAATCCAAGCTTCAAATGATATAAGTGAAGCACATGAAGCATTCTATAAAGCCATACTCAAAAGATATAAGTGAAGTGCATAGAGCATTCTATAAATCTACCAAGGACTACCTCATACCAGCATGGTGCATAAAAGAAAAATGAAAACTAAATGCAAAATACGCTCCAAGATTGCACATATCGCATAAACGAAACGAATCCGAAAACATACTGATACTTGTTGAAGAAAGAGGGGATGCCTTCCGGGGGCATCCCCAAGCTTAGACGCTTGAGTCTCCTTGAATATTTACTTGGGGTGCCTTGGGAATCCCCAAGCTTGAGATCTTGCCTCTCCTCCTTATCCTCATATCGAGACATCCTCGATCTTCGAACACTTCATCCACACAAAACTTCAACAGAAAACTCGGTAAGATCCGTTAGTATAATAAAGCAAATCACTAATCTAAGTACTATTGCAAACCAATTCATACTTTATTTTTGCATTATGTCTACTGTAATATAAATTTTTCATGGCTTAATCCACTGATATAAATCGATAGTTTCATCAAAACAAGCAAAATATGCATCAAAAACAGAATCTGTCTAAAACAGAACTGTCTGTAATAATCTGAACATTCACCATACTTATCATACTTGAAAAAATCTGCCAAAATTAGGAAAAATAAAAAATTTGTATAGAAAGACAGTGCAAAAATAATCAGAACCATTTGACGTTGCAGTAAAAATGTAAAATCGCGCACTACAGACAAAGTTTATGTCCTGCACCGTACAAACCAACAAGCAAAGTGAACATCCTAAAGGCAAACCTTGGCACATTATTTTTGTAATAAAATGGAATTGTATAAGGGGATAATTATTTTTGTTGAAAAGTTTCTGTAATCAAGATTCACAAAGTTTCCGTCAGCATGAACAAAGTTCAAGGCTAGCTCCCACGTCAACAATGCTTGTCTTTCTCACTTTCGCTTTGCTTTTTGAGAAGTTTCGGGTTCCCCTCTTTATTTATTTTATTTTTAAACTATATAAAATCACTCAACAGAAATAAATGACCCTCTAAAACTTTCGGGTTGTCTCCCTGGCTGCGCTTTCTTTAAAGCCATTAACCTAGGCATATAGTGCTCAAGTAGTGAATCCACCCGGATCCTAAGGTATATCAAAGCCAATTTTAATTAGCAATGATTTGGAATTTAGTAGTGAGCACAAGGCAACATATATCATGCAACAACGAAGTCTAACTCTCTTCCTATGCATCGGCATGTCATAAAAGAACAATTCATGCATGATACGTCTCCGTCGTATCTACTTTTCCAAACACTTTTGCCCCTGTTTTGGACTCTAACTTGTATGATTTGAATGAAACTAACCCGGACTGACGCTGTGTTCAGCAGAATTGCCATGATGTTGTTTTATGTGTAGAAAACAAAAGTTCTCGGAATGACCTGAAACTCCACGGAATATCTTACAATAAATAATAAAAAATCCTCGCCAAAGACGAAGACCAGGGGGCCCACACCCATCTCACGAGGGTGGGGGGCGCCCCCCTAGGGCGCACCCCCTACCTCGTGGGACCCCTGGAGACCTCCGGACTCCAACTCCAACTCCATATAACTGCTTTCGGGGAGAAAAAAACCAAGGAGAAGAAATCATCGCGTTTTACGATATGGAGTCGCCGCCAAGCCCTAAAACCTCTCGGGAGGGCTGATCTGGAGTCCGTTCGGGGCTCCGGAGAGGGGGATTCGTCGACGTCGTCATCATCAACCATCCTCCATCACCAATTTCATGATGCTCACCACCGTGCGTGAGTAATTCCATCGTAGGCTTGCTGGACGGTGATGGGTTGGATGAGATTCACCATGTAATCGAGTTAGTTTTGTTAGGGTTTGATCCCTAGTATCCACTATGTTCTGAGATTGATGTTGCTATGACTTTGCCATGCTTAATGCTTGTCACTAGGGCCCGAGTGCCATGATTTCAGATCTGAACCTATTATGTTTTCATCAATATATGAGAGTTCTAGATCCTATCTTGCAAGTCTATAGTCACCTATTATGTGTTATGATCCGTTAACCCCGAAGTGACAATAATCGGGATACTTACCGGTGATGACCGTAGTTTGAGGACTTCATGTATTCACTATGTGCTAATGCTTTGTTCCGGTTCTCTATTAAAAGGAGGCCTTAATATCCCTTAGTTTCCATTAGGACCCCACTGCCACGGGAGGGTAGGACAAAAGATGGCATGCAAGTTCTTTTCCATAAGCACGTATGACTATATTCGGAATACATGCCTACATTACATTGACGAACTGGAGCTAGTTCGGTGTCACCCTATGTTATGATTGTTACATGATGAACCGCATCCGGCATAATTATCCATCATTGATCCAATGCCTACGAGCTTTCCATATACTGGTTTACGCTTATTTACTTTCCCGTTGCTATTGTTACAATCACTACAAAATACCAAAAATATTACTTTGCTTTCATTACTCTTTTGTTACCGTTACCATCACTATCATATTACTTTGCTACTAAATACTCTATTGCAGATACTAAGTTTCTAGGTGTGGTTGAATTGAAAACTCAGCTGCCAATACTTGAGAATATTCTTTGGCTCCCCTTGTGTCGAATCAATAAATTTGGGTTGAATACTCTACCCTCGAAAGTTGTTGTGATCCCCTATACTTGTGGGTTATCAAGACTAATTTCTAGCGCCGTTGCCGGGGAGCATAGCTCTATTCTTTGAGTCACTTGGGATTTATATCTGCTGGACACTATGAAGAACTAGAGAGATCCAAAAACCAATATCTATCCCTCAACTACGAGGGGAGGTAAGGAACTGCCATCTAGCTCTGCACTTGATTCACCTTCTGTTATGAGTAAGCTTGCGACACCTAAACCTGCTTCTGCTATTTGTTCTGATATGTCGCATGTTATTGATGATGCTACTTCTGCTATACATGATACTTATGATGAAACTACCTCTATGCCTGATACTACTATGCCACTTAGTGATTTTCTCGAGGAACGACTTGCTAAGGCTAGAGAGATTGAAAATATTGAATCTGATTATGAAGATGAAAGTGATGATGAAGAATCACTTGTTATTCCTGAGGGTTATTTATTTGACCAAGATGCTTCTTTAGCTATTTTAGCTTGCAAAGATAGATATGAACTCAAAAGGTTATTAGCTAAATGGAATAAGCAATCTCTAAATGCTAGGATGAGACCTGACCCTGCTTTTGCTACTTCACCTATCTGTGTTGCTGATAAGGATTGTGAATTCTTTGTTGATCCTGATATAATTACTTTGGTTGAATCTGATCCTTTTCATGGCTATGATTCTGAAACTGTTGTGGCACATCTTACTAAATTAAATGATATAGCCATCCTGTTCACTAATGATGAGAGAACTCGTTAATTTTATATCCTTAAAATACTTACGTTCTCATTAAAGGGTGATGCTAAGATATGGCTTAATTCTCTTGATCCTGGTTGTGTGCGTAGTCCCCGGGATATGATTTACTACTTCTCTGCTAAATATTTCCCTGCTCATAAGAAACAAGCTTCTTTAAAGGAAATATACAACTTTGTTTAAATTAAAGAAGAGAGTCTCCCACAAGTTTGGGGGAGGCTTCTCAAGTTACTTAATTCTTTGCCTGATCATCCTCTTAAGAAAAATGAAATACTTGATATCTTTTATTATGGACTAACCGATGCTTTCAGAGATTACCTGGATAGTTGTGTTGGTTCTCTTTTCAGGGAAAGAACACCGGATGAAGCTGAAATCTTATTGAATAATATGTTGACAAATGAAAATAATTGGGCACCTCCTGAGCCAGCTCCTGCTCCAATTAATGATCCTATTCCTAAACCGACTCCGAAGAAGAGAGGTATTGTATTTCTCAGTCCTGAAGATATGCAAGAGGCAAAGAAATCTATGAAAGAAAAAAGGTATTAAAGCTGAAGATGTTAAGAATTTACCTCCTATTGAAGAAATACATGGTCTTAATTTACTGCCTGTTGAAGAAACATATGATCTTAATCCTTTATTTATTGAAGAACCTCCAGACCTCGATAACCCGACACGGGTAGTAAAGGTAAATTCTCTCTATATATATGATAAAGCTGAAATCCCTCCTACTAAAATTGCTAGCCAATGCTTGGATGAGTTTGATAATTTTATGTTAAAGCAAGAAGACTTCAATGCTTATTTTGGTAGACAATTAAAACAAGATGTTGATATGATTAAATACTTGGGTGATTATATGGCTAATATTAGAGGTGAACTTAAACTTGTTAGCAAACATGCTTCTATGGTTACCACTCAAGTAGAACAAGTACTTAAAGCTCAAAAAGAATTGCTCAATGAGATGAATAGTAAGAAAAATAATTATGATGTTAAAGTGGCTACTAGAACTGGTAGAATGACTCAGGAACCTTTGTATCCTGAAGGACACCCTAAGAGAATTGAGCAAGATTCTCAGAGAAATAAAATTGATGCACCTAGTTCTTCTAAAAGGAAGAAAAAGAAAAATGATAGAACTGTCCAAACTTCTAGTGAACCTATTGCTGAACCACCTGATAATCCAAATGATATCTCTATTTCTGATGCTGAAACACAATCTGGTAATGAACATGAACCTAACGAAAATGTTAATGATGATATTCATAATGATGCTCAACCTAGTAATGATAACGATGTAGAAATTGAACCTGCTGTTGATCTTGATAACCCACAATCAAAGAATCAATGTTATCATAAGAAAGACTTTGTTGCTAGGAAACATGGTAAAGAAAGAGAGCCTTGGGTTCAGAAACCCATGCCTTTTCCTCCCAAACCATCCAAGAAAAAGGATGATGAGGATTTTGAGCGCTTTGCTGAAATGATTAGACCTATCTTTTTGCGTATGCGATTAACTGATATACTCAAAACCAATCCTTATGCTAAGTACATGAAAGATATTATTACAAATAAAAGAAGGATACCGAAAGCTGAAATTTCCACCATGCTTGCTAATTATACTTTTAAGGGTGGAATACCAAAGAAACTTGGAGATCCAGGAGTACCTACTATACCATGCTCCATTAAAAGAAACTATGTTAAAACTGCTTTATGTGATCTTGGAGTCGGTGTTAGTGTTATGCCTCTCTCTTTATATCGTAGACTTGATTTGAATAAGTTGACACCTACTGAAATATCTTTAGAAATGACTGATAAATCAACTGCTATACCTGTCGGTATTTGTGAGGATGTGCCTGTTGTGGTTGCAAACGTTACTATTTTAACGGAATTTGTTATTCTTGATATTCCCGAGGACGATAGTATGTCTATTATTCTTGGAAGACCTTTTCTTAATACTGCAGGGGCTGTTATTGGTTGCAACAAAGGCAATGTCACTTTTCATGTTAATGGTAATGAGCATACGGTACACTTTCCGAGGAAACAACCTCAAGTTCATAGTATCAATTCTATCGGAAAAATTCCATCGATTATATTTGGAGGTTTTGAATTTCCTCTTCCTACTGTCAAGAAGAAATATGATATACTTATTATTGGGGATGTGCATATCCCCGTTGAGGTAACCTAGTGTTATTCGAAATTTCTCTGGTTTCATGTTAATCGGAATGAGTTTGTTAACAAGACTTGATCAACCTTGTTAGTGGATTCCTTTTGACGAGCATGAGATGGATGAAACTAGAAGCACAACCTTCTGTACCCTCTCTATACTTTCTGTTATTTAGTTGAAATAAAGTGAAAATAAATAATTTTCTGTCAGTTATCTGATTGTCTGTGCAATATAAAAATACCTCGAAAATAAAAGTTCTCCAAATGCCCTGAAAATTAAATATGATTTTTTCTAGAATATTTGAGGATTTATGGAAGAAAATACACACCATGGGGGCCAACCACCTTGCCACGAGGGTGGAGGGCGCGCCCCCTGCCTCATGGGTCCACGGTGGCCCTCCTCCACTTATTCTTTTAGCCACACACTTCATCTTCCTCCCCCAAACACGAAAAACCAGCTCAAACCCGAGTCCAAGCTCGTTTTGCTGCCATTTTCGATCTCCTTGCTCAAAGCACCTCTCACAAAACTACTTGGAGAGATTGTTCCTTGGTATGTGACTCCTCCATTGGTCCAATTAGTTTTTGTTCTAGTGCTTTATTCATTGCAATTTTTTGCTGCTTAGATGACCCTGTTCTTGAGCTTGCATGACAAATTTATATGGTCAAAAGTAGTTTTGATGTATGATATAGGCCCTAGGCACTTGTAGGAGTAGTTGCTATCAATATTATTGAGTTTGGTTTACTTTTATTTTGAAGTTACTAAAAAATTTCAGAATTTTTCAGAGGAAGAAATATGTTTAGGAAAATGTTCCAAGGTGGTTCTTCAAGGAAGCAAGGACCCAGGCTTGCAATGCGTGACGCTGATGAAGATCCACCAAGAGACGCTCCAGTGCGTCCTTGTGAGTGGCCTTCTGAAAATTTTATGGATTGTGCAGGAATTAAAGAAGAATTTAACGCATATTTGCGTAATGCCGGTCTTGAGGACTTTGAGGCAGACAAATGCCCCCAGTATCATGAGCTCACAAGCTCTTTTGTGAGGAGGTTTGAGTATTCATCTTCGCGTAATTCTCCTTCAGTCATGTTTGATCTTTATGACAAATCTTATACCATGGACTTAGAGGATTTCACTTTTGCTTGCAAACTTCCACAATGGGGTAGTGTTAGGGATCCCCCTAAATCTGAATTTAGAAACTTTCTTGCTAGTATAACTGTAGGGGAATCTAGAGATATAACGCAAGCTACCATAGGGAGCATTCACTTTCCTGCTATACATTATTTTGCTCTCTTCATAGGTAGGTGCATAAATGCTAAGGATGAAGCATGTCACATGTGTGTCCCAGACCTTAGCATTCTCAGGAGTGCTGTGTCAGGAGAGCAATCTTATCATATGGGAGCCATTGTAGCTCGTAGGTTGCATCATAATAGACATAATGGAGATTTCTTTGGAGGAATTTATGCAACCCGCTTAGCAAAATTTCTTGAGATAGACGTTCGTGAAGGAGACATGGAGTTGCCTCCTGCTTATTTATATTTTGATTCTATGGTTTCCCACCATTTTGTCGAGAGGAACGAATCACCTCTCCAGTACCGACTAATCTTTGACAGACGCCGTCCCGTCCATATTACTCTCCCTGCTCCTGCTTTCTTTGATTATCAGGCAAGAGGAGGATATACTATTACCAGAGAGGAGGCAGATGAGTACGAGAGGAGAGCGTAGGCCGCTCGTCGCCACACTGCAGCTCAGGAGGCGATAGCCACTGCATCGCAGTACGACCCCAACTATTATTATGGATATCCGCCAGGCCAGCCGTGGCCATAGACCAACTTAGGCCAAAAGCCTAAGCTTGGGGGAGTACGTATTTCTCACCGACATTATGTTTATGTTCACACACACACTCATTGCTAGATGTCGGTGCTCATGCTTTTTCATTGTATCATCCATGCTAATTTATTTTCCTTTTTATGCTTTCTTCTTGTGTGTTTAATAAACCTTAAGAAAAACCAAAAAAATTAGTTGTAGCTTTTAATAAATTTACTTTCTATGCTTGTAGTAGTAATTAAAAAGAAAACCCAAAAATATTTCCTGTTCTTCTTTTGCTTGTTGGGAGCTTTCCCGTGTAAATAGTTTTATTTCTTTTCTTTCTTTGGGGGTTAGTAGGAGAAGACCATAATTAAATTGTTGAAGTGGCTCTTATATGCATTATTGTTTACCTGACAAAAGAGCCCATATTGCTTTGTCTTCTCCTGTTTATTGAATGCTCGCACATTCCAGCTTAGTCCAATGCACATGCACTCTTATTATTATTCACATCGTTCGGTCGTGAAAGTGAAAGACAATTATGATGATATATGATGGACTGACTGAGATGAGAAAAGCTGGTACGAACTCGACCTCTTTTGTTTTTGTAAATATGATGAGTTCATCATTCTCGATTCAGCTTGTTATGAATAAACATGTTTGCAATGACAATTAGAGATCATAGTTGCTTGTGCCATGCTTGATTAGCTATGAGTTATAATGGTTTACCTTGTGTGCCAACATGCTATTAAAATGGTTATGATGTGGTATGATAGGGTGGTATCCTCCTCTGAATGATTTAAGTGACTTGACTTGGCACATGTTCACGCATGTAGTTGAAACAAATCAACATAGCCTTCACGATATTTATGTTCATGGTGGATTATATCCTACTCATGCTTGCATCCAATGTTTATTAATTTTAATGCATGTACATGACTGTTGTCGCTCTCTAGCTGGTAGCTTCCCAGTCTTTTGCTAGCCTTCACCTGTACTAAGCGGGAATACTGCTTGTGCATCCAATCCCTTAAACCCCAAAGTTAATCCAGATGAGTCCACTGTACCTTCCTATATGCGGTATCTACCTGCCATTCCAAGTAAATTTGTATGTGCCAAACTCTAAACCTTCAAATAAATATCCTGTTTTGTATGCTCGAATAGCTCATGTATCAACTAGGGCTGTCTGTATCTTCCATGTTAGGCGGGTTATTCTCAAGAGGAGTGGACTCCGCTCCTCACTCACGACATAAATGGATGGTCACCGGGATGCCCAGTCTCATGCTTTATGCAAACTAAATCAAAATAATTGCAAGCAAAACTCCCCCTGGGACCTGATGTATGTTGGAGGCACTCGTTGTTTCGAGCAAGCCATGGATTGATGTTTGTTGGTGGAGGAGTATAAACTTTACCATTCTGTTTGGGAACCGCCTATAATGTGTGTAGCATGGAAGATATCGCCATATCTTGGTTGTTATGTTGACAATGAAAGTATACTGCTCAAAATGTTATTCACCTCTATTTCAAAACCGAGCTCTGGCACCTCTACAAATCCCTGCTTCCCTTTGCGAAGGTCCTATCTATTTAATTTTATGTTGAGTCATCACCCTCTTATTAAAAAGCATTAGCTGGAGAGCACAACTGTCATTTGCATTCATTATTGTTAGTTTACATTGGGTGTGACTATGATTGGATCTCTTTTACAATGAATTACAATGTCTAGTCAGTCCTTGAGCTTTAAAGGTGCTCTGCATTTATGTTTTGCGGTCTCAGAAAGGGCTAGCGAGATACCATCTTGTTATATCATATTATGATTGTTTTGAGAAAGTGTTGTCATCCGAGTTTTATTATTATGGCTCGCTAGTTGATTATGCTATTGATATGAGTAAACATGAGACCTGAGAATTATTGCAAATGTGGTTAGTTATAATCTTTGCTGAAAACTTGAATGCTAGGTTGACATATTTACAACAACAAGAGCAAACAGAGTTTGTAAAAGTTTTTCTTTATTTCTTTCAGTTTGTCAACTGAATTGCTTGAGGACAAGCAAGGGTTTAAGCTTGGGGGAGTTGATACGTCTCCGTCGTATCTACTTTTCCAAACACTTTTGCCCTTGTTTTGGACTCTAACTTGTATGATTTGAATGAAACTAACCCGGACTGACGCTGTTTTCAGCAGAATTGCCATGATGTTGTTTTATGTGCACAAAACAAAAGTTCTCGGAATGACCTGAAACTCCACGGAATATCTTACAATAAATAATAAAAAATCCTCGCCAAAGATGAAGACCAGGGGGCCCACACCCTTCTCACGAGGGTGGGGGGCGCCCCCCCCCCCCTAGGGCGCGCCCCCCTAGCTCGTGGGCCCCCTGGAGACCTCCCGACTCCAACTCCAACTCTATATAACTGCTTTCGGGGAGAAAAAAAATCAAGGAGAAGAAATCATCGTGTTTTACGATACGGAGCCGCCGCCAAGCCCTAAAACCTCTCGGGAGGGCTGATCTGGAGTCCGTTCGGAGCTCCGGAGAGGGGGATTCGTCGCCGTCGTCATCATCAACCATCCTCCATCACCAATTTCATGATATAAGTGAAGTGTAGTTCTCAAAAGATATAAGTGAAGTGCATAGAGCATTCTATAAATCTACCAAGGACTACCTCATACCAGCATGGTGCATAAAAGAAAAATGAAAACTAAATGCAAAAGACGCTCCAAGATTGCACATATCGCATAAATGAAATGAATCCGAAAACATACTGATACTTGTTGAAGAAAGTGGGGATGCCTTTCGGGGGCATCCCCAAGCTTAGACGCTTGAGTCTCCTTGAATATTTACTTGAGGTGCCTTGGGCATCCCCAAGCTTGAGATCTTGCCTCTCCTCCTTATCCTCATATCGAGACATCCTCGATCTTCGAACACTTCATCCACACAAATGTAACATCCCAAAATTTCAATTCGGAATGTTATACATTAGATCATCATGCATATCATATTTTCTTGCATTTTGGTCGATCCTAGAAATTTCACGCAACTCAAGGACCCTCGGAGAGAGTTGGAGATTTCGTCATTTTCATAATTGAGTTTTCTCAAATTTTGAAAAAAGAGGATCATTTGATTTCTTTATTTCATCTTCAATTATTTTCCCAACATCAAAATATGAGAGAGGGAAATAATATGACTTTCCCAAATTTAGGAAAAAATGAAGATTTAATAAAAAATCAAATTTTGGATTTTTTCGGATTTTAGTTGCATTTTATTTGGATTAGGGAAAAATGCGTGTTTTCAAAATTTGCATCTAGGCCCCGAGAAAAATTCATTTTGTTTGACTCATTTTTAGGAGTCGGGGAAAATTTACTTTGGGAATTTTGGAGTTCGTTTAGATTTTCTTTTCTTTGTTTTTTCTGCGCGCGTATCTATTTAAAAAAAAACAAAACAAAAATCCGCATCGCGCCCGCCTGGGCCAAGGCCCAGCCGGCCCAGCCGGCCTCCACCACGCGGGCGCCCGCGCGCAGCACCGCCGCCGCCCGCGCCGAGTCCGAGCAGGACTCCAGCGCCGCCGCCGCCACCCTTGCTTGCCCCCTCCCCCAAGTCTCCTCCCCCCTTTATATACCAAGCCCCCCCTCTCCTCCCCACACCGCCGCCCGCCGCCCCGCAGCAAGCAGCAGCCGCCGCCGCCCGCCGCCTAGCCCCGCCCGCCGGAACTCCTCATCAAGGTAGCCCCACGCCGCGCCAACCCTCCCCTCAGTTCGGTTTTTTTTTAAAAAACCGTTCCGGTTTCTTTTCGTTTCGTTGTTTCGGTTTTCTTCCGAAACCCTAGATCGGTTTTTCGTTTGTTTTCGGTTTAGTTGTTTAGCGACCGTTCGCCGGACCGTTCGTCCTAACGAACGTGATCACCGGTTATTCTCGGTTAACGAATGTCCGTTCGTTTAACCGTTCGTCGTTTCTTTTTCGTCGGATTTACTTCACGTTTTTCTGATCGTGATTTCAGATCCGATCTTCGTTCTAGTTTATCTTCTCGCTTGTTTATCGGAATCAGGTGATTCAAGCGCCTGGAGTTTCGTTTCGAAACCGTCGTTCCGACTAATCAACTTAAATAAGTTTTTGCTACTGTAAAATTTGACCTAGTTTCAACTTGCTAGAACCGACTTGTTTTCTTCCGCCGTTTGTTTTCCGTTGCTTTGTTCGGTTCTTTCTCTCTTTGCAACCGGAGTTCTTAAGTTGAACTTTCGGGTTCGATCTCTTGTTCGAGTTTTACCTGTGCATTAGATGAGTACTTATTGTATGCTTGTTGTTTGTCTGCGATAGATTACCCGGAGTGTGCCGCCTGTTACTTCGGATCTCTAGGTCTCGCGGATCATCAGCAAGGCAAGTAACACTTTGATCATACCTTTTCTACAACCCAGTTTTATTGCATTAAATCAATCCTCACACATTGCATGATTAGGATCTAATTAAATTGTGGGATGGGAAGTAGATGAGGTAGTACCTATTACCTGTTTATTATGAAACCTTGGGAGTTACTTCTACGTTTGCTTATTATGCCATGCTATGCTAGTAGACGTGGATTGGGTGAGTGATATCCATGACAGATGTGAGTATTGTTAATTAATGGTTTATCTAAGGTGGCTACTTAAACACACATCTGGGTGGATTGAGGCACCTGGTTTCTATCAGGACTTGCCTGTTTTCTTTTGGACCGCCACCCAGGCTCAAAGGGATCATAAGATCTTTCATGCTAGAAACTTCCGTGTGTAGCCACAAGCCATTATGGGCTCTGGCATAGTTGATTAAGCAGTGCGAACTCTTACAGGGTAGACTAGCAGATGTAGGGGAAAGTAGGTGTACCGGTCTATCCATCGTAAGGTGCTAGCGCTTCTGAAAGACTGTGTCTCGGTCATCCGTTTCTCAAACACCATGTAGTGCGAGAAACCCAACGGAGGCGATCGAGTCTTGTGGGGAAAAGTGCGCAAACCTCTACAGAGTGTAATAAACTAATCATGATTAGCCATGTCCCCGGTTATGGACATCTTGAGTATCTAGTACTTGAATATCGTGTGAATCTCATCATGTTACTTCTAATTAATATTGTTGGGTTTTAATTGTTCACTTAATTGGGATCGGAATGCTGTCAGCCATTCCCGATGTTCAACTACCATGATAGTTAAATAAATTCATTCCTTTGTAGTAGGGAAAAACTGGCTTTACGCAAAACTGTAACCATAGAGCTTTCCACCAGCCATACCTGAAGGAAATATGCCCTAGAGGCAATAATAAAGTTATTATTTATTTCCTTATAATCATGATAAATGTTTATTATTCATGCTAGAATTGTATTAACCGGAAACATAATACATGTGTGAATACATAGACCAACAGAGTGTCACTAGTATGCCTCTACTAGACTAGCTCGTTAATCAAAGATGGTTATGTTTCCTAACCATGAACAAAGAGTTGTTATTTGATTAACGAGGTCACATCATTAGTTGAATGATCTGATTGACATGACCCATTTCATTAGCTTAGCACCCGATCGTTTAGTATGTTGCTATTGCTTTCTTCATGACTTATACATGTTCCTATAACTATGAGATTATGCAACTCCCGTTTACCGGAGGAACACTTTGGGTACTACCAAACGTCACAACGTAACTGGGTGATTATAAAGGAGTACTACAGGTGTCTCCAATGGTAGATGTTGGGTTGGCGTATTTCGAGATTAGGGTTTGTCACTCCGATTGTCGGAGAGGTATCTCTGGGCCCTCTCGGTAATACACATCACGTAAGCCTTGCAAGCATAATAACTAAGATGTTAGTTATGAGATGATGTATTACAGAACGAGTAAAGAGACTTGCCAGTAACGAGATTGAACTAGGTATTGGATACCGACGATCGAATCTCGGGCAAGTAACATACCGATGACAAAGGGAACAACGTATGTTGTTATGCGGTCTGACCGATAAAGATCTTCGTAGAATATGTAGGAGCCAATATGGGCATCCAGGTCCCGCTATTGGTTATTGACCGAAGACGTGTCTCGGTCATGTCTACATTGTTCTCGAACCGTAGGGTCCGCACGCTTAACGTTACGATGACAGTTATTATGAGTTTATGCATTTTGATGTACTGAAGGTTGTTCGGAGTCCCGGATGAGATCACGGACATGACGAGGAGTCTCGAAAAGGTCGAGACGTAAAGATTGATATATTGGAAGCCTATGTTTGGGCACCGGAAGCGTTCCGGGTGAAATCGGGATTTTTCCGGATTACCGGGAGGGTTACCGGAACCCCCCCGGGAGGTAAATGGGCCTATTAGGCTTTAGTGGGAAGGAGAGAAGAGGCAGCCCACACCTGGCCGGCGCCCCCACCTTTCCCAAGTCCTAATAGGACTAGGAGAGGTGGGCCGGCCCCCTCTTTCTCCTTCCCCCCCCCCCCAAGAATCCTAGTTGGAATAGGATTGGGGGGAAGGAGTCCTACTCCCGGTGGGAGTAGGACTCCTCCCTGCGCCTCCCTCCTAGCCGGCCGAACCCCCTGCCCCTGGCCTTTATATACGGGGGCAGGGGGCACCACAACACACACAAGTTAATCGTTCCTTAGCCGTGTGCGGTGCCCCCTGCCACCAAATTCCACCTTGATAATACCGTTACAGTGCTTAGGCGAAGCCCTGCGTCGGTAGTACATCAAGATCGTCACCACGCCGTCGTGCTGACGGAACTCTTCCTCGACGCTTTGCTGGATCGGAGCCCGAGGAACGTCATCGAGCTGAACGTGTGCTAAGAACTCGGAGGTGCCGGAGTAACGGTGCTTGGATCGGTTGGATCGGGAAGAAGACGTACGACTACTTCCTCTACGTTGTGTGATCGCTTCCGCAGTCGGTCTGCGTTGGTACGTAGACAACACTCTCCCCTCTCGTTGTTGTGCATCACCATGATCTTGCGTGTGCGTAGGAAAATTTTGATATTACTGCGTTCCCCAACAGTGGTATCAGAGCCAGGTTTTATGGTTTGATGTTATATGCACGAGTAGAACACAAGTGAGTTGTGGGCGATACAAGTCATACTGCCTACCAGCATGTCATACTTTGGTTCGGCGGTATTGTTGGACGAGACGATCCGGACCAACCTTACGCGTACTCTTACGCGAGACCGGTTCCCTCGACGTGCTATGCACACAGATGGCTTGCGGAAGACTGTCTCTCCAACTTTAGTTGAACCAAGTGTGACTACGCCCGGTCCTTGAGAAGGTTAAAACGGAGTCTATTTGACGAACTATCGTTGTGGTTTTGATGCGTAGGTGAGATGAGTTCTTACTTAAGCCCGTAGCAGCCACGTAAAACTTGCAACAACAAAGTAGAGGACGTCTAACTTGTTTTTGCAGGGCATGTTGTGATGTGATATGGTCAAGGCATGATGCTGATTTTATTGTATGAGATGATCATGTTTTGTAACCGAGTTATCGGCAACTGGCAGGAGCCATATGGTTGTCGCTTTATTGTATGCAATGAAATCGCGATGTAATGCTTTACTTTATTACTAAGCGGTAGTGATAGTCGTGGAAGCATAAGATTGGCGAGACGACAACGATGCTACGATGGAGATCAAGGTGTCGCGCCGGTGACGATGGTGATCATGACGATGCTTCGGAGATGGAGATCACAAAGCACAAGATGATGATGGCCATATCATATCACTTATATTGATTGCATGTGATGTTTATCCTTTTATGCATCTTATCTTGCTTTGATTGACGGTAGCATTATAAGATGATCTCTCACTAAATTATCAAGAAGTGTTCTCCCTGAGTATGCACCGTTGCAAAAGTTCTTCGTGCTGAGACACCACGTGATGATCGGGTGTGATAGGCTCTACGTTCAAATACAGCGGGTGCAAAACAGTTGCACACGCGGAATACTCAGGTTATACTTGACGAGCCAAGCATATACAGATATGGCCTCGGAACACGGAGACCGAAAGGTCGAGCGTGAATCATATAGTAGATATGATCAACATATTGATGTTCACCATTGAAAACTACTCCATCTCACGTGATGATCGGTTATGGTTTAGTTGATTTGGATCACGTAATCACTTAGAGGATTAGAGGGATGTCTATCTAAGTGGGAGTTCTTAAGTAAATTAACTGAACTTAAAATTATCATGAACTTAGTACCTGATAGTATCTTGCTTGTTTATGTTGATTGTAGATAGATGGCTCGTGCTGTTGTTCCGTTGAATTTTAATGCGTTCCTTGAGAAAGCTAAGTTGAAAGATGATGGTAGCAATTACACGGACTGGGTCCGTAACCTGAGGATTATCCTCATTGCTGCATAGAAGAATTACGTCCTGGAAGCACCGCTGAGTGCCAGGCCTGCTGCAAGAGCAACGCCAGAAGTTATGAACGTCTGGCAGAGCAAAGCTGATGACTACTCAATAGTTCAGTGTGCCATGCTTTACGGCTTAGAACCGGGACTTCAACGACGTTTTGAACGTCATGGAGCATATGAGATGTTCCAGGAGTTGAAGTTAATATTTCAAGCAAATGCCCGGATTGAGAGATATGAGGTCTCCAATAAGTTCTATAGCTGCAAGATGGAGGAGAACAGTTCTGTCAGTGAGCATATACTCAAAATGTCTGGGTATAATAATCACTTGATTCAATTGGGAGTTACACTTCCGGATGATTGCGTCATTGACAGAATTCTCCAATCACTGCCACCAAGCTACAAGAGCTTTGTGATGAACTATAATATGCAAGGGATGAACAAGACTATTCCCGAGCTATTCGCTATGCTGAAAGCTGCGGAGGTAGAAATCAAGAAGGAGCATCAAGTGTTGATGGTTAACAAAACCACTAGTTTCAAGAAAAAGGGCAAAGGGAAGAAGAAAGGGAACTTCAAGAAGAACGGCAAGCAAGTTGCTGCTCAAGAGAAGAAACCCAAGTCTGGACCTAAGCCTGAAACTGAGTGCTTCTACTGCAAGCAGACTGGTCACTGGAAGCGGAACTGCCCCAAATATTTGGCGGATAAGAAGGATGGCAAGGTGAACAAAGGTATATGTGATATACATGTTATTGATGTGTACCTTACTAATGCTCGCAGTAGCACCTGGGTATTTGATACTGGTTCTGTTGCTAATATTTGCAACTCGAAACGGGGACTACAGAATAAGCGGACACTAGCAAAGGACGAGGTGACGATGCGCGTGGGAAACGGTTCCAAAGTCGATGTGATCGCGGTCGGCACGCTACCTCTACATCTACCTTCGGGATTAATATTAGACCTAAATAATTGTTATTTGGTGCCAGCGTTGAGCATGAACATTATATCTGGATCTTGTTTGATGCGAGACGGTTATTCATTTAAATCAGAGAATAATGGTTGTTCTATTTATATGAGTAATATCTTTTATGGTCATGCACCCTTGAAAAGTGGTCTATTCTTATTGAATCTCGATAGTAGTAATACACATATTCATAATGTTGAAGCCAAAAGATGCAGAGTTGATAATGATAGTGCAACTTATTTGTGGCACTGCCGTTTAGGTCATATCGGTGTAAAGCGCATGAAGAAACTCCATACTGATGGGCTTTTGGAACCACTTGATTATGAATCACTTGGTACTTGCGAACCGTGCCTCATGGGCAAGATGACTAAAACACCGTTCTCCGGTACTATGGA
The DNA here is from genome assembly GCA_034509565.1 of Triticum monococcum. Lineage (NCBI taxonomy): Eukaryota > Viridiplantae > Streptophyta > Magnoliopsida > Poales > Poaceae > Triticum > Triticum monococcum. Next base: position 582,139,288 of record CM067847.1, read on the forward strand.
GAGAGCAACAGATTTATTGGAAATCATACATACCGATGTATGTGGTCCGATGAATATTGAGGCTCGTGGCGGATATCGTTATTTTCTCACCTTCACAGATGATTTAAGCAGATATGGGTATATATACTTAATGAAACATAAGTCTGAAACATTTGAAAAGTTCAAGGAATTTCAGAGTGAAGTTGAAAATCATCGTAACAAGAAAATAAAGTTTCTACGATCTGATCGTGGAGGAGAATATTTGAGTTACGAGTTTGGTGTACATTTGAAAAATTGTGGAATAGTTTCGCAACTCACGCCACCCGGAACACCACAACGTAATGGTGTGTCCGAACGTCGTAATCGTACTTTACTAGATATGGTGCGATCTATGATGTCTCTTACTGATTTACCGCTATCATTTTGGGGTTATGCTTTAGAGACGGCCGCATTCACGTTAAATAGGGCACCATCTAAATCCGTTGAGACGACGCCTTATGAACTGTGGTTTGGCAAGAAACCAAAGTTGTCGTTTCTTAAAGTTTGGGGCTGCGATGCTTATGTGAAAAAGCTTCAACCTGATAAGCTCGAACCCAAATCGGAGAAGTGTGTCTTCATAGGATATCCAAAGGAAACTATTGGATACACCTTCTATCACAGATCCGAAGGCAGGACTTTTGTTGATAAATTCGGAAACTTTCTTGAGAAGGAGTTTCTCTCGAAAGAAGTGAGTGGGAGGAAAGTAGAACTTGACGAGGTAACTATACCTACTCCGTTATTGGGAAATAGTACATCACAGAAAACTGTTTCTGTGAGAACTACACCAATAAGAGAGGAAGTTAATGATGATGATCATGAAACTTTAGATCAAGATACTACTGTACCTCGTAGATCAACCAGACAAAGATCCGCACCAGAGTGGTACGGTAATCCTGTTCTGGAAGTCATGCTACTAGATCATGATGAACCTACGAACTATGAAGAAGCGATGGTGAGCCCAGATTCCGCAAAGTGGCTTGAAGCCATGAAATCTAAGATGGGATCCATGTATGAGAACAAAGTATGGACTTTGGTTGACTTGCCCGATGATCGGCAAGCAATTGAGAATAAATGGATCTTTAAGAAAAAGACTGACGCTGATGGTAATGTTACTATCTACAAAGCTCGACTTGTCGCAAAAGGTTTTCGACAAGTTCAAGGAGTTGACTACGATGAGACTTTCTCACCCGTAGCGATGCTTAAGTCTGTCAGAATCATGTTAGCAATTGCCGCATTTTATGATTATGAAATTTGGCAAATGGATGTAAAAACCGCATTCCTGAATGGATTTCTGGAAGAAGAGTTGTATATGATGCAACCAGAAGGTTTTGTCGATCCAAAAGGAGCTAACAAAGTGTGCAAACTCCAGCGATCCATTTATGGACTGGTGCAAGCATCTCGGAGTTGGAATAAACGCTTTGATAGTGTGATCAAAGCATTTGGGTTTATACAGATTTTTGGAGAAGCCTGTATTTACAAGAAAGTGAGTGGGAGCTCTGTAGCATTTCTGATATTATATGTGGATGACATATTACTCATTGGAAATGATATAAAAATTTTGGATAGCATAAAGGGATACTTGAATAAAAGTTTTTCGATGAAAGACCTCGGGGAAGCAGCTTACATATTAGGCATAAAGATCTATAGAGATAGATCAAAACGCTTAATTGGACTTTCACAAAGCACATACCTTGACAAGATTTTGAAGAAATTCAAAATGGATCAAGCAAAGAAAGGGTTCTTGCCTGTATTGCAAGGTGTGAAGTTGAGTCAAACTCAATGCCCGACCACTGCAGAAGATAGAGAGAAAATGAAAGATGTTCCCTATGCTTCAGCCATAGGCTCTATCATGTATGCAATGCTGTGTACCAGACCTGATGTGTGCCTTGCTATAAGTTTAGCAGGGAGGTACCAAAGTAATCCAGGGGTGGATCACTGGACAGCGGTCAAGAACATCCTGAAATACCTGAAAAGGACTAAGGATATGTTTCTCGTATATGGAGGTGACAAAGAGCTCAACGTAAGAGGTTACGTTGATGCAAGCTTTGACACTGATCCGGACGATTCTAAATCGCAAACCGGATACGTGTTTACTTTAAACGGTGGAGCTGTCAGTTGGTGCAGTTCTAAACAAAGCGTCGTAGCGGGATCTACATGTGAAGCGGAGTACATAGCTGCTTCGGAAGCAGCAAACGAAGGAGTCTGGATGAAGGAGTTCATATCCGATCTAGGTGTCATACCTAGTGCATCGGGTCCAATGAAAATCTTCTGTGACAATACTGGTGCAATTGCCTTGGCAAAGGAATCCAGATTTCACAAAAGAACCAAACACATCAAGAGACGCTTCAATTCCATCCGGGATCTAGTCCAGGTGGGAGACATAGAGATTTGCAAGATACATACGGATCTGAATGTTGCAGACCCGTTGACTAAGCCTCTTCCACGAGCAAAACATGATCAGCACCAAGGCTCCATGGGTGTTAGAATCATTACTGTGTAATCTAGATTATTGACTCTAGTGCAAGTGGGAGACTGAAGGAAATATGCCCTAGAGGCAATAATAAAGTTATTATTTATTTCCTTATAATCATGATAAATGTTTATTATTCATGCTAGAATTGTATTAACCGGAAACATAATACATGTGTGAATACATAGACCAACAGAGTGTCACTAGTATGCCTCTACTAGACTAGCTCGTTAATCAAAGATGGTTATGTTTCCTAACCATGAACAAAGAGTTGTTATTTGATTAACGAGGTCACATCATTAGTTGAATGATCTGATTGACATGACCCATTTCATTAGCTTAGCACCCGATCGTTTAGTATGTTGCTATTGCTTTCTTCATGACTTATACATGTTCCTATAACTATGAGATTATGCAACTCCCGTTTACCGGAGGAACACTTTGGGTACTACCAAACGTCACAACGTAACTGGGTGATTATAAAGGAGTACTACAGGTGTCTCCAATGGTAGATGTTGGGTTGGCGTATTTCGAGATTAGGGTTTGTCACTCCGATTGTCGGAGAGGTATCTCTGGGCCCTCTCGGTAATACACATCACGTAAGCCTTGCAAGCATAATAACTAAGATGTTAGTTATGAGATGATGTATTACGGAACGAGTAAAGAGACTTGCCAGTAACGAGATTGAACTAGGTATTGGATACCGACGATCGAATCTCGGGCAAGTAACATACCGATGACAAAGGGAACAACGTATGTTGTTATGCGGTCTGACCGATAAAGATCTTCGTAGAATATGTAGGAGCCAATATGGGCATCCAGGTCCCGCTATTGGTTATTGACCGGAGACGTGTCTCGGTCATGTCTACATTGTTCTCGAACCGTAGGGTCCGCACGCTTAACGTTACGATGATAGTTATTATGAGTTTATGCATTTTGATGTACCGAAGGTTGTTCGGAGTCCCGGATGAGATCACGGACATGACGAGGAGTCTCGAAAAGGTCGAGACGTAAAGATTGATATATTGGAAGCCTATGTTTGGGCACCGGAAGCGTTCCGGGTGAAATCGGGATTTTTCCGGATTACCGGGAGGGTTACCGGAACCCCCCCCCCCCCCCCGGGAGGTAAATGGGCCTATTGGGCTTTAGTGGGAAGGAGAGAAGAGGCAGCCCACACCTGGCCGGCGCCCCCCACCTTTCCCAAGTCCTAATAGGACTAGGAGAGGTGGGCCGGCCCCCTCTTTCTCCTTCCCCCCCAAGAATCCTAGTTGGAATAGGATTGGGGGGAAGGAGTCCTACTCCCGGTGGGAGTAGGACTCCTCCCTGCGCCTCCCTCCTAGCCGGCCGAACCCCCTGCCCCTGGCCTTTATATACGGGGGCAGGGGGCACCACAACACACACAAGTTAATCGTTCCTTAGCCGTGTGCGGTGCCCCCTGCCACCAAATTCCACCTCGATAATACCGTTACAGTGCTTAGGCGAAGCCCTGCGTCGGTAGTACATCAAGATCATCACCACGCCGTCGTGCTGACGGAACTCTTCCTCGACGCTTTGCTGGATCGGAGCCCGAGGAACGTCATCGAGCTGAACGTGTGCTAAGAACTCGGAGGTGCCGGAGTAACGGTGCTTGGATCGGTTGGATCGGGAAGAAGACGTACGACTACTTCCTCTACGTTGTGTGATCGCTTCCGCAGTCGGTCTGCGTTGGTACGTAGACAACACTCTCCCCTCTCGTTGCTGTGCATCACCATGATCTTGCGTGTGCGTAGGAAAATTTTGATATTACTGCGTTCCCCAACAATACCTACATATAGTATAGCTCATTACTGTTCATTACTCTCTATGTGTTACCTTGCCAGCATATTCCATGTGCTGGCCCGTTTTCGGGCTGCAACTTTCATGTTGCAGACTTTTCAGACGACGAGTAAGGTGTTGTTAGGTCGTGGTTCTATACTCAGTGATGCCGTTGGAGTTGATGGACCCATTTATCTTCCAAGTCTTCCGTTGTTATCGATATTAGATGGCCTTAAGCCATATTTATTGTAATAAGTCTCTGTTGAGACACCGATGTAATAAGTGTGTGATTGCTACTCTGCTATAAATCCTTCGAAGTACTGTGTGGTGTCAGCATTACTGATCCAAGGATGACACCGGAGCACAGAGACTTGATCCATTCGGGTCGGGTCGCTACAGAGATGGTATCAGAGCACACGCTGACTATAGGACACGACCACTAAGTTAAAGCCATAGATCACTATTCTCTCCTCATTTTATAACTCCTCATCTTTGCTACTCTTTTAGGATGACGGACACGAAGATCAAGTACGCTCAACCGGATGAAGGCACACCTTTTGGATTTCACTTGAAGGAAGTCACCAAATACCTGAACATTGGACTACCAAGCTTCACCGGGACTTTCAACGCCACTCTGCCTGAAGAGAAGCGCTGGAAGATTCAAGCTCACGTTCCAGGAAGGACATTCGCGCCAATCACAAAGCCCATAGATAGTGTTTTCAGTGCACCAACCTGGAGTCTGGGAAGGAGCATGGCAGCTCATATCACCATGGGACGCATTGGAGAAGTTTATCAAGAAGACCTCAAGGACACTATCTACCAGATTTGCGGACGCCGAGATGAACAATGGGAGTTAGTCAGCACCAAGAATGATATATCCATTGCAGCATTCATCCAGGAGTTAAACCAGCACATTCGACGCCACAAGAACCAGATGTGCAATTATATGATAGAGTTGAAGAATGCGAAGGCTAGGATCATCAAACTAGAAGGAGAACTGAAGGCTACACGCAAGGACTACATGGACGAAATCGTAGCTCTAGCAAGGCACAATGGCGATCTTAAGCAAGAGATTGAAGAACTCAAGGGGAAGTTAGCATCCAGGAAGGAAGAAATGTACGTCGCATGTCCGGACAACTACATCATCCTCGACGACACCGATTTGGATCCAAGTGAACCCAACTTTGAAGACGAAGCTGGAGCAGACATCATGGAGTCTTCCACCGATTCAAATTTCTAGATGACCACCAAATATTAGTAGTATTTTCCCCATGTATACACTATAGTTCGAGCACTTTTTCGATAGTTCTAGACCATTTGTATGCCCTTGTTTGATTGAATGAAGTGATTTTGTGTGCATTTGCTCATGTGCATTGGGGTAGTGTTTTCTCTTTAGACCTCACTCTATTCTTAATTCTCATCTTTTCTAAACCCTCAGATGCCTCCGAGACGTGACAATGGATTTCCACCGGAACTCACTCAGTTGATCCAGCAGCAGAATCAATTGATGCAATTGTTAGTCCAGAATCAGCAAAACAACAACAACAACAACCCACCTCCACCACCGCCACCTGTTGACCACTTAGCCCGTTTCCTTAGGCTGAATCCGCCGGTGTTTTCCAGTAGCACCGAGCCAATAGTAGCAGACGATTGGCTCCGCAAGATAGGAAGGGAGTTGACCACCGCAGGATGCACAGATGGTGAGAAAGTGAAGTTTGCCGCACACCAGCTTGACGGACCCACGGCAGCATGGTGGGAGAATTTCACAGCCACTTACCCGGTCGACACTGTCACATGGGATCAATTTCAGCAAGCTTTCCGCACTGCCCATGTTTCAGCAGGAGCTATGGCCATGAAGAAGCGTGAGTTTCACAACTTACGCCAAGGAGGAAGGACAGTTGGCCAGTACGTTGACGACTTCAGCAAGTTAGCACGTTATGCCCCAGATGACATTGCTACGGATGCAGCTAAGCAGGAAAAGTTTCTGGAAGGATTGCACAATGAGCTAAGCATGCAGTTGATGGTAGCAAGTTTCAACAACTACCAGGAGTTGGTAGATTGTGGCATCATGATTGAAGGGAAGCAACAGCAGATTGAGAACCGCAAGAGGAAGTATGGACAGGGGAAGTATAACTCTGGAGCCCAGCAGAAGCCCCGGTTTACCCCTAAACCGGGAATTCAGTTTCAGCATACCCATGGAGGAGGTAGTTTGCACAACCATAATGGCCACAAGAATGGTAATGGGAATGGAGGAAGCAACGGCCAGAATCAGACCATCCCATCAACCCCAGCCAAGAGAGATCTGAGTCAAGTCACCTGTTTCAAGTGTTCCAAGACCGGACATTATGCTAATGAATGTCCTGAAGGCCAGAATGGAAATGGCAATGGAAGCTCAGGGAAGAAGCCGAACCCTTTCAATAGGGGACAGGTGAACCACGTTAACGTGGAGGAGGTTGAAGATCGGCCTGATGCAGTAATCGGTAAGTTTTTGGTTAAGTCATTTACCGCACTCGTTCTTTTCGATACTGGTGCATCGCATTCATACATATCAAGGGGATTTGTGGAAAAATATAGCCTGCCCACTAGGATTCTTAAAACGCCTATGCTAGTAAGCTCGCCAGGAGCAGAGTACATGGCTAGACAAGGATGTTTTCAAGTGCCATTAAGCATAGGAAGGCATGTTTTCCCAACAAATTTAATTATTCTGGAATCCCAAGGTCTGGGTGTAATTCTCGGTATGGATTGGCTGTCGATGTATGGAGGAAACATCGATTGCGCTAGTAAGACAATTTTGCTCACAACGCCAGAAGGAAGAAGGATCAAGTATGTATCCCGGCATGTGCCAAATAGGACACAAGTAAATTCTTTATCAGGAGTTGTGCAAGAAGAAGTACCAGTGGTGAAGGATTACCCTGATGTATTTCCTGAGGAATTGCCAGGAATGCCACCAGATAGGGATATTGAGTTTTTGATTGAGTTATTGCCAGGTACAGGCCCAATATCGAAGCAGCCATACCGGATGCCAGCAAAAGATTTGGTGGAAATTAAGAATCAGATTAAGGAGTTACTGGAGAAAGGTTACATACGCCCAAGTTCTTCGCCTTGGGGATCACCCGAACTTCTAGTGGAGAAGAAGGATGGATCATTACGGATGGTTGTTGATTACCGTGAATTAAATGAAGTAACCATCAACAACAAGTACCCACTGCCAATGATAAATGATCTGTTTGACCGTTTGCAAGGAGCTAAAGTGTTTTCCAAGATCGATTGCGATCGGGATACCATCAGTTGAAGATTCGAGAACAGGATATTCCGAAGACAGCTTTTACCACGAGATACGGATTGTACGAGTACATCGTTATGTCATATGGACTGACTAACGCGCCTGCCTATTTTATGACCCTGATGAACAAGGTATTTATGGAGTTTTTGGATAAGTTCGTCGTAGTGTTCATTGATGACATTCTGATTTTCTCAAAGAATGAAGAAGAGCATAAGGAACATTTGCATTTGGTTTTGGAGAAACTAAGGGAACATCAGTTATATGCCAAATTTAGCAAATGTGAGTTTTGGTTGAAGGAAGTAGGATTCCTCGGACACGTTATATCCGGAGAAGGGATAGCAGTTAACCCCACAAAGGTTGAGACCGTAACCGAATGGGAAGCACCAACGACAGTTGGAGAGATCCGGAGTTTTCTTGGACTCGCAGGATACTACCGGAGATTCATTGAGAACTTTTCAAAGATTGCAAAGCCTATGACGGAGTTGTTGAAGAAGGATACTAAGTTCAAATGGACTGAGGAGTGTGAGGCTAGTTTCCAGGAGTTGAAGAAACGTTTGGTTACCTCACCAGTGTTGATTTTGCTAGATCAGACCAAGGATTATGAGGTGTATTGCGACGCTTCACGTCGAGGACTTGGAGCAGTGCTTATGCAGGAAGGGAGAGTTGTTTCGTATGCTTCACGACAACTGAAGCCTCATGAGTTGAATTACGCCACACATGATTTGGAGTTAGCAGCCGTAGTGCATGCATTGAAGACATGGAGACATTTCCTCATTGGAAATGAGGTGTACACGGATCACAAGAGTTTGAAGTACATTTTGACGCAGAAGGAGTTGAACCTCAGACAAAGGAGATGGTTGGAGCTCATCAAGGATTATGATATGAGATTGCATTACCATCCCGGAAAAGCTAATGTAGTAGCTGACGCATTGAGCCGTAAGAGCCATGTCAATACGTTAATAACGGAAGAAATACCCAAGGAATTATCAGAAAACCTTCGTGAACTAAGTTTAGAGATAGTTCCGAGAGGCTATGTAGCAGCATTGGAGATTCAGTCAACATTGATGGATAAAATCAGAGAGGCTCAGAAATCTGACAAGGAAATTGCTTCTATAAAGGAGAAACTAAGCAAAGGAAAAGAAAAGGGATTTTGTGAGGATGAGCACGATACCCTATGGTTTGAGGACAGTGTTTATGTGCCAAATGACCCGGAGATCAGGAAGTTGATTCTACAAGAGGCACATGATTCACCCTATTCGATTCACCCAGGAAATACCAAGATGTACTTGGATTTAAAGGAAACATTCTGGTGGACCGGAATGAAGAAGGATATTGCAGCATATGTAGCAGTTTGTGATGTGTGTCATAGAGTGAAGGCAGAGCATCAGAAGCCAGCCGGATTGTTACAACCATTGCCGATACCCGAATGGAAGTGGGATAAGATAGGCATGGATTTTATCACAGGACTACCCAGGACGAAGGCAGGCTATGACTCGATATGGGTAGTAGTTGATCGTTTGACGAAGGTAGCACATTTCATTCCAGTTAAGACTACTTACACCAGTGCTAAGTTGGCAAAGATATACATGACTAGGATCATTTGTTTGCATGGAGTTCCGAGGAGTATTGTATCAGATAGAGGAACCCAATTTACCTCAAAGTTTTGGAATCAGTTGCATGAAACTTTGGGAACCAGGCTAGAGTTCGGCACCGGTTTTCATCCGCAGACAGATGGACAGACCGAGAGAGTCAATCAGATTTTGGAAGATATGCTGAGAGCTTGTGCACTAGATTATGGATCTAGTTGGGAAGATAACTTACCGTAGGCAGAATTTTCCTATAAAAACAGTTACCAAACCAGTTTGAAGATGGCACCTTTCGAAGCTTTATACGGAAGGAGGTGCAGGACACCATTGTCATGGGACGAAGTTGGAGACCGTCAGTTGTTTGGACCCGATTTGATTAAAGAGTCTGAACAGAAGGTGAAAATTGATTCGCAATAGGCTCAAGGTAGCCCAGTCCAGGCAGAAGAGCTACGCAGATTCAAAATGCAAGGAGACAGTTTACGAAACCGGAGACAGAGTTTATCTTCGAGTATCCCCACTTTGAGGAGTTAAGCGCTTTGGAGTTAAGGGAAAATTAGCACCGCGTTTCGTTGGACAATATAAGATCTTGCAACGTATGGGAGAAGTCGCGTATAAGTTGGAATTACCAGAGGGACTGTCCGGTGTTCATGATGTATTCCATGTTTCTCAGCTGAAGAAATGTCACGCCGAGATGGCGGAGGTACCACTAAGAGATACAGTGCCGCTTGAAGCGATTCAGTTGAAGGACGACTTAACGTATGAGGAGAAACCAGTCAAGATTCTCGAGTTTGCCAGCAGAGTTACCCGCAGCAAGGTTATCAAGTTTTGTAAAGTTCAGTGGAACCACCACTCCGAGGGTGAAGCCACCTGGGAGAGAGAAGAAGATTTGCTCAAGGACCACCCTCACCTATTTTCTAGCCAACCCGAATCTCGAGGGCGAGATTCATCTTAAGGGGGGTAGGTTTGTAACATCCCAAATTTTCAATTTGGAATATTATACATTAGATCATCATGCATATCATATTTTCTTGCATTTTGGTCGATCCTAGAAATTTCACGCAACTCAAGGACCCTCGGAGAGAGTTGGAGATTTCGTCATTTTCATAATTGAGTTTTCTCAAATTTTGAAAAAAGAGGATCATTTGATTTCTTTATTTCATCTTCAATTATTTTCCCAACATCAAAATATGAGAGAGGGAAATAATATGACTTTCCCAAATTTAGGAAAAAATGAAGATTTAATAAAAAAATCAAATTTTGGATTTTTCCGGATTTTAGTTGCATTTTATTTGGATTAGGGAAAAATGCATGTTTTCAAAATTTGCATCTAGGCCCCGAGAAAAGTTCATTTTGTTCGACTCATTTTTAGGAGTCGGGGAAAATTTACTTTGGGAATTTTGGAGTTCGTTTAGATTTTCTTTTCTTTGTTTTTTCTGCGCGTGTATCTATTTAAAAAAATCCGCGTCGCGCCCGCCTGGGCCAAGGCCCACCCGGCCTCCACCACGCGCGCGCCCGCGCGCAGCACCGCCGCCGCCCGCGCCGAGTCCAAGCAGGACTCCAGCGGCGCCGCCGTCGCCCTTGCTTGCCCCCTCCTCCAAGTCTCCTCCCCCCCTTTATATACCAAGCCCCCCCCTCTCCTCCCCACACCGCCGCCCGCCGCCCCGCAGCAAACAGCAGCAGCAGCCGCCGCCGCCTGCCAGTGCCGCCGCCTCCTGCCAGCGCCGCCGCCACCCGCCGCCTAGCCCCGCCCGCCGGAGCTCCTCGTCGAGGTAGCCCCACGCCGCGCCAACCCTCCCCTCGGTTCGGTTTTAAAAAAACCGTTCCGGTTTCTTTTCGTTTCGTTGTTTCGGTTTTCTTCCGAAACCCTATATCGGCTTTTCGTTTGTTTTCGATTTAGTTGTTTAGCGACCGTTCGCCGGACCGTTCGTCCTAACGAACGTGATCATGGTTATTCTTGGTTAACAAACGTCCGCTCGTTTAACCGTTCGTCGTTTCTTTTTCGTCGGATTTACTTCACGTTTTTCTGATCGCGATTTCAGATCCGATCTTCGTTCTAGTTTATCTTCTCGCTCGTTTATCGGAATCAGGTGATTCAAGTGCCTGGAATTTTTGTTTCAAAACCGCCGTTCTGACTAATCAACTTAAATAAGTTTTTGCTACTGTAAAATTTGACCTAGTTTCAACTTGCTAGAACCAAGTTGTTTTCTTCCGCTGTTTGTTTTCCGTTGCTTTGTTCGGTTCTTTCTCTCTTTGCAACCGGAGTTCTTAAGTTGAACTTTCTGGTTCGATCTCTTGTTCGAGTTTTACCTGTGCATTAGATGAGTACTTATTGTATGCTTGTTGTTTGTCTGCGATAGATTACCCGGAGTGCGCCGCCTGTTACTTCGAATCTCTAGGTCTCGCGGATCATCGGCAAGGCAAGTAACACTTTGATCATACCTTTTCTACAACCCAGTTTTATTGCATTAGATCAATCCTCACACATTGCATGATTAGGATCTAATTAAATTGTGGGATGGGAAGTAGATGAGGTAGTACCTATTACCTGTTTATTATGAAACCTTGGGAGTTACTTCTACGTTTGCTTATTATGCCATGCTATGCTAGTAGACGTGGATTGGGTGAGTGATATCCATGACAGATGTGAGTATTGTTAATTAATGGTTTATCTAAGGTGGCTACTTAAACACACTTCTGGGTGGATTGAGGCACCTGGTTTCTATCAGGACTTGCCTGTTTTCTTTTGGACCGCCACCCAGGCTCAAAGGGATCATAAGATCTTTCATGCTAGAAACTTCCGTGTGCAGCCACAAGCCATTATGGGCTCTGGCATAGTTGATTAAGCAGTGCAAACTCTTACAGGGTAGACTAGCAGATGTAAGGGGAAGTAGGTGTACCGGTCTATCCATCGTAAGGTGCTAGCGCTTCTGAAAGACTGTGTCTCGGTCATCCGTTTCTCAAACACCATGTAGTGTGAGAAACCCAACGGAGGCGATCGAGTCTTGTGGGGAAAAGTGTGCAAACCTCTGCAGAGTGTAATAAACTAATCATGATTAGCTGTGTCCCCGGTTATGGACATCTTGAGTATCTAGTACTTGAATATCGTGTGAATCTCATCATGTTACTTCTAATTAATATTGTTGGGTTTTAATTGTTCACTTAATTGGGATCGGAATGCTGTCAACCATTCCCGATGTTCAACTACCATGATAGTTAAATAAATTCATTCCTTTGTAGTAGGGAAAAACTGGCTTTACGCAAAACTGTAACCATAGAGCTTTCCACCAGCCATACCTGCATATAGTATAGCTCATTACTGTTCATTACTCTCTATGTGTTACCTTGCCAGCGTATTCCATGTGCTGACCCGTTTTCGGGCTGCAACTTTCATGTTGCAGACTTTTCAGATGACGAGTAAGGTGCTGTTAGGTCGTGGTTCTATACTCAGTTATGCCATTGGAGTTGATGGACCCATTTATCTTCCAAGTCTTCCGCTGTTATCGATATTAGATGGCCTTAAGCCATATTTATTGTAATAAGTCTCTGTTGAGACACCGATGTAATAAGTGTGTGATTGCTACTCTACTATAAATCCTTCGAAGTACTGTGTGGTGTCAGCATTACTGATCCAGGGATGACACCGGAGCACAGAGACTTGATCCATTCGGGTCGGGTCGCTACAACAAAACTTCAATAGAAACTCGGTAAGATCCGTTAGTATAATAAAACAAATCACTAATCTAAGTACTATTGCAAACCAATTCATATTTTGTTTTTGCATTATGTCTACTGTAATATAAATTTTTCATGGCTTAATCCACTGATATAAATCGATAGTTTTATCAAAACAAGCAAAATATGCATCAAAACAGAATCTGTCTAAAACAGAACTGTTTGTAATAATCTGAACATTCACCATACTTATGATACTTGAAAAATTCTGCCAAATTTAGGAAACATAAAAAGTTTGTATAGAAAGACAGTGCAAAAATAATCAGAACCATTTGACGTTGCAATAAAAATGTAAAATCGCGCACTACAGACAAAGTTTATGTCCTGCACCGTACAAACCAACAAGCAAAGTGAACATCCTAAAGGCAAACCTTGGCACATTATTTTTATAATAAAATGGAATTGTATAAGGGGATAATTATTTTTGTTGAAAAGTTTCTGTAATCAAGATTCACAAAGTTTCTGTGAGCATGAACAAAGTTCAAGGCTAGCTCCCACATCAACAATGCTTGGCTTTCTCACTTTCGCTTTGCTTTTTGAGAAGTTTCGGGTTCCCCTCTTTATTTATTTTGTTTTTAAACTATATAAAATCACTCAACAGAAATAAATGACCCTCTAAAACTTCCGGGTTGTCTCCCTGGTTGCGCTTTCTTTAAAGCCATTAAGCTAGGCATATAGTGCTCAAGTAGTGAATCCACCCGGATCCTAAGGTATATCAAAGCCAATTTTAATTAGCAATGATTTGGAATTTAGTAGTGAGCACAAGGCAACATATATCATGCAACAACGAAGTCTAACTCTCTTCCGATGCATCGGCATGTCATAAAAGAACAATTCATGCATGATACGTCTCCGTCGTATCTACTTTTCCAAACACTTTTGCCCCTGTTTTGGATTCTAACTTGTATGATTTGAATGAAACTAACCCGGACTGACGCTGTGTTCAGTAGAATTGCCATGATGTTGTTTTATGTGCAGAAAAAAAAAGTTCTTGGAATGACCTGAAACTCCACGGAATATCTTACAATAAATAATAGAAAATCCTCGCCAAAGATGAAGACCAGGGGGCCCACACCCTTCTCACGAGGGTGGGGGCGCCCCCCTAGGGCGCGCCCCCTACCTCGTGGGACCCCTGGAGACCTCCGGACTCCAACTCCAACTCCATATAACTGCTTTCGGGGAGAAAAAAAACCAAGGAGAAGAAATCATCGCATTTTACAATACGGAGCCGCCGCCAAGCCCTAAAACCTCTCGGGAGGGCTGATCTGGAGTCCGTTCGGGGCTCCGGAGAGGGGGATTCGTCGCCGTCGTCGTCATCAACCATCCTCCATCACCAATTTCATGATGCTCACCACCGTGCGTGAGTAATTCCATCGTAGGCTTGCTGGACGGTGATGGGTTGGATGAGATTCACCATGTAATCGAGTTAGTTTTGTTAGGGTTTGATCCCAAGTATCCACTATGTTCTGAGATTGATGTTGCTATGACTTTGCAATTCTTAATGCTTGTCATTAGGGCCCAAATGCCATGATTTCAGATCTGAACCTAATATGTTTTCATCAATATATGAGGGTTCTAGATCCTATCTTGCAAGTCTATAGTTATCTATTATGTGTTATGATTCGTTAACCCCGAAGTGACAATAATCGGGATACCTACCGGTGATGACTGTAGTTTCAGGAGTTCATGTATTCACTATGTGCTAATGCTTTGTTCCGGTTCTCTATTAAAAGAAGGCCTTAATATCCCTTAGTTTCCATTAGGACCCCGCCGCCACGGGAGGGTAGGACAAAAGATGTCATGCAAGTTCTTTTCCATAAGCATGTATGACTATATTCGGAATACATGCCTACATTACATTGACGAACTGGAGCTAGTTCTGTGTCACCCTATGTTATGATTGTTACATGATGAACTGCATCCGGCATAATTATCCATCATTGATCCAATGCCTACGAGCTTTCCATATACTGGTTTACGCTTATTTACTTTCCCGTTGCTATTGTTACAATCACTACAAAATACCAAAAACATTACTTTGCTTTCATTACTCTTTTGTTACCGTTACCATCACTATCATATTACTTTGCTACTAAATACTCTGCTGCAGATACTAAGTTTCCAGGTGTGGTTGAATTGACAACTCAGGTGCCAGTACTTGAGAATATTCTTTGGCTCCCCTTGTGTCGAATCAATAAATTTGGGTTGAATACTCTACCCTTGAAAGTTGTTGCGATCCCCTATACTTGTGGGTTATCAATGCACACAAAGTAAAGGCCAATGCATAGTATAAACAGTTTCTTGCAATTTTATCGTGTTGGAAACATAGAGAGGTGGAGATATAGTTCCTCTCTCATAATAATTGCAAGTAGGAGCAGCAAGTACATGCATATTATACTCATCAAAATCATCATGTGTAGTAGTAAAAGGCAACCCATCAATATAATCCTTAATAATCACAAACTTCTTCGATATAGTGTAGTTTGGAGAATTCAAAAAGAAAATAGGACAATCATGTGTGGGTGCAATAGCAACAATTTCATGTTTAACATAAGGAACTATAGCAAGTTCATCCCATAAGCATCATTCATATTGGCATCATGGCCACAAGCATAGCAAGCATCATCAAAAAGGGATATTTCAAGAGAATCAACGGGATCATAACAGTCATCATAGCAATCATCCTTCGGTAAGCATGAAGGGAAATTAAACAATGTATGAGTTGGAGGGTTACTCTCATTAGAAGGTGGGCACGGGTAGCTAATCCGCTCTTCCTCCTTTTGTTCTTCGCTCTCCTCATCATCTTTTTCATCCAATGAGCTCACAGTTTCATCAATTTCTTCTTCCATAGACTCCTGTAAAATATTAGTCTCATCTTGGACAGCGGATTAGTCCTCAATATATGGTTCAACATAGGCATTAGAAGCATAATTATCATAGCAATATTTAAGTATGGCAAAATTTTCAGATTTGTAAAGAGTAGTATCATACTTTTCAATCTAAGAAGCAATTTCATAAGCACCCTTAAAAGCAACAAATTCTTCAATTTGTTGAACATCATAGTAATTATAAACACCCTTAGCATAAGAAGATACGATTCCATTACCACTAAACAAACATTGGTAGGGAAGGTGTTTCTTAGGGTCATCAGAACAACAAGTATAATCATATATTTCACATAAGTTCCAAGCATAGCATTGCAAACGATGAATTTGACCCAGTAAAAGTTTCCCTTTTTAGATATATGGTGTCGCACATAACAAGCATGCTCATCTAAAGATTTTCCCTCAACTAAGCTAGTTGGGGTTTCAGCACGAGCACAGAGGGGTCGAAGATGATCCAAGTAATAAGCTTCAGGAGTGTGATAGATTTTGAGTGGTTCTTCAACCATTGGTTCAGTAGGTACAACCTAGCCAAACGTTCATGACGTTTGCATCTGCTCCTGCAATAGGTCTGTCACCTAGCGGTGCATTAAGGACATAATTCTTCTGTGCAGCAATGAGGATAAACCTCAGATCACGGATCCAATCCGCATCATTGCTACTAACATCTTTCAACTTAGTTTTCTCTAGGAACATATCAAAAATAAAACAGGGGAGCTAAACGCGAGCTATTGATCTACAACATAGATATGCTAATATTACCAGGACTAAGTTCATGATAAATTTAAGTTCAATTAATAATATTACTTAAGAACTCCCACTTAGAAAGACATCCATCTAATCTTCTAAGTGATCACGCGATCCAAATCAACTAAACCATAACCGATCATCACGTGAAATGGAGTAGTTTTCAATGATGAACATCACTATGTTGATCATATCTACTATATGATTCATGCTCGACCTTTCAGTCTCAGTGTTCCGAGGCCATATCTGCATATGCTAGGCTCGTCAAGTTTAACCTGAGTATTCTGCATGTGCAAAACTGGCTTGCACCCGTTGTAGATGGACGTAGAGCTTGTCACACCCAATCATCACGTGGTGTCTGGGCACGATGAACTTTGGCAATGGTGCATACTCAGGGAGAACACTTTTATCTTGAAATTTAGTGAGAGATCATCTTATAATGCTACCATCAATTAAAGCAAGATAAGATGCATAAAATATAAAAATCACATGCAATTAAAATATGTGACATGGTATGGCCATCATCATCTTGTGCCTTTGATCTCCATCTCCAAAACATCATCATGATTTCCATCGTCACCGGCATGACACCATGATCTCCATCATCCTGATCTATATCAATGTGTCGTCACATGGTCGTCTCGCCAACTATTGCTCTTGCAACTATTGATATCACATAGTGATAATTGTAAAGCAATTATTTGGCGCTTGCATCTTATGCAATAAAGAGACAACCATAAGGCTTCTGCCAGTTGTCGATAACTTCAACAAAACATGATCATCTTATACAACAACTTATATCCCATCACGTCTTGACCATATCACATCACAACATGCCCTAGAAAAACAAGTTAGACGTCCTCTACTTTGTTGTTGCAAGTTTTACGTGGCTGCTACGGGCTGAGCAAGAACCGTTCTTACCTACGCATCGAAAACCACAACGATAGTTTGTCAAGTTAGTGCTGTTTTAACCTTCTCAAGGACCGGGCGTAGCCACACTCGGTTCAACTCAAGTTGGAGAAACTGACACCCGCTAGTCACCTGTGTGCATAGCACGGTGGTAAAACCAGTCTCACGTAAGTGTACGTGTAATGTCGGTTCGGGCCGCTTCATCCAACAATACCGCCGAACCAAAGTATGACATGTCGGTAAGCAGTATGACTTATATCACCCACAACTCACTTATGTTCTACTCGTGCATATAACATCAACGCATAAAACCCGGCTCTGATGCCACTGTTGGGGAACGTAGTAATTTCAAAATTTTCCTACGCACACGCAAGATCATGGTGATGCATTGCAACGAGAGGGGAGAGTGTTGTCCATGTACCCTCGTAGACCGAAAGCGGAAGCGTTAGCACAACGCGGTTGATGTAGCCATACGTCTTCACGATCCGACCGATCCAAGTACCGAACGCATGGCACCTCCGAGTTCAGCACACATTCAGCTCGATGACGTTCCGCGAACTCCGATCCAGCAGAGCTTCACGTGAGAGTTTCGTCAGCACGACGGTGTGGTGATGGTGATGATGATGCTACTGACGCAAGGCTTCGCCTAAGCACCGCTACGATATGACCGAGGTGGAATATGGTGAAGGGGGGCACCGCACACGGCTGGGAGAGATCAACTGATCAACTTGTGTGTCTAGAGGTGCCCCCTGCCCCTGTATATAAAGGAGCAAGGGGGGAGGCCGGCCGTCCCTCTATGGGCGCGCCAGGAGGAGGAGTCCTCCTCCTAGTAGGAGTAGGACTCCCCTTTCCTACTCCTACTAGGAGGAGGAAAGGAAGGAGGAGAATGAGAAGGAAGGAGAAGGAGGAAAAGGAGGAAAGGGGGGCCGACCCCCTAGTCCAATTCGGTTTGGGCTAGGGGGAACGCGCGCCCTGCCTCCTCTCTTCCACCACTTGGCCCATGAGGCCCATTACTTCTTCCTTGTATTCCCGTAACTCCCTGGTACCCCCGAAAATACCCGAATCACTCGGAACTTTTCCGATGTCCGAATATAGTCGTCCAATATATCAATCTTTACGTCTCGACCATTTCGAGACTCCTCGTCATGTCCCCGATCTCATCCGGGACTCCGAACTACCTTCGGTACATCAAATCACATAAACTCATAATACAATCGTCACCGAAACTTTAAGCGTGCGGACCCTACGGGTTCGAGAACTATGTATACATGACCGTGACATGTCTCCGGTCAATAACCAATAGTGGAACCTGGATGCTCATATTGGCTCCCACATATTCTACGAAGATCTTTATCGGTCAGACCGCATAACAACATACGTTGTTCCCTTTGTCATCGCTATGTTACTTGCCCGAGATTCGATCGTCGATATCTCAATACCTAGTTCAATCTCATTACTGGCAAGTCTCTTTAATCATTCTGTAATACATCATCCCGCAACTAACTCATTAGTTGCAATGCTTGCAAGGCTTAAGTGATGTGCATTACCGAGAGGGCCCAGAGATACCTCTCCGACAATCGGAGTGACAAATCCTAATCTCGAAATACGCCAACCCAACAAGTACCTTCGGAGACACCTATAGAGAACCTTTATAATCACCCAATTACGTTGTGACGTTTGGTAGCACACGAAGTGTTCCTCTGGTAAATGGGAGTTGCATAATCTCATAGTCATAGGAACATGTATAAGTCATGAAGAAAGCAATAGCAACAAACTAAACGATCAAGTGCTATGCTAACGGAATGGGTCAAGTCAATCACATCATTCTCCTAATGATGTGATCCCGTTAATCAAATGACAACTCATGTCTATGGTTAGGAAACATAACCATCTTTGATCAACGAGCTAGTCAAGTAGAGGCATACTAGTGACACTCTGTTTGTCTATGTATTCACGCATGTATTATGTTTCCGGTTAATACAATTCTAGCATGAATAATAAACATTTATCATGATATAAGGAAATAAATAATAACTTTATTATTGCCTCTAGGGCATATTTCCTTCACTTCCAAGGATTCACGACCCCAACCTCTGCTCTGGCCTTAGAGCCGGAGCGTCTCGCCAGGACCGAAGACGGGATTTCTAAACCCGCCGGACTACCTGTGACCACTAGGCCCAGTACTGGAGAGCCGGAGGAAGCAGTGTCGCCGGCAACCATCACAAAGCCAGACTCTACCTCAGACACTGGCTTCGAACTCTCGGAGTCAGCATCGTGTGAGCTCGGCCGAGGAATTCCCTTCCCGCCATACTCCACGGATTCTTTTCTCCCTCGACAAACCTCGCCTTTAAGCAAGGCTCTGGACTTGATGTGATCCCTCGTGATTACAGAGGAGCAACGTCCGAAATACGCCCAGCCCGGACTAGGGTTTGAGAGCGGGGAATTTTACGTCCCACCCACCACCCACTTCATCGCCACAGTCAAGGACTTAACTGACATGCTCGATTACGGCTCCAAAGACATCGATGGTATGGATGACGATGTCGGAGAAGAGCAAGTCGAAAACCTGCCGTTTACTGGATGCTGGACGGCCACCTCTTCATATGATGTGTACATGGTGGATACACCCAAGGAGGGTGACAACGATAATGAGAAAAATCCAGTAGAGTATAAATCTCACGAGATACAACCAAAGCGTCGACGACACCACTCTAAATCACGCCGCAGCAAAAACAGCAATACCGGCACGAGAGACAACAATACTCCGGATGATGCCGAAGACCAAGAAAACCCCGTCGAGCAAAACTCTGAACAAGATGATTGGGAGGATGGGCAAGTTAGCCCTAATGAACAGGCTGCAAACGAAGACTCGGAGGACAGTAATTACATTCCACCCTTTGAGGATGGGGTGAGCCCCGGCGACGAAGACTTTATCGTTCTTGAGGAACTTCTCGAGCAGGAGTGCTTTAAGCAACGGCTAATACCCACTTCAAGGAGCCTTGAAAAAGAAACAACAGTAGCTTCAAGCTGATCAAGATCTACTCAATGACAGATGGACTAATGTCCTGGCAGCCGAGGAATACGGCCTTGTGCGCCCAACCAAAAGTTACACGAAGCATAAATTGCTACCTCAATTCGATGACGAGGCACTTGAGCCCATACCATCAGCGCGTAACGCGGCTGATCGACCACCATGTGGCCGGGACAAAGCGACAACTCCAGCTGAACACCAGCCCGTCCTACCTCGCCGTAAAGGCAGAGATAAAACACCTCGGGGACATACATATGACCTGCGGCAGGACCTGGACAGTAGAGCAAGACAAACCATATCGATCTACGGATCGCGGGGGCGTGCCCCGACATGCGACGACGGCCATCTAGCCAGACGTGAAAACCATAATCACGCCCGGGCCGAAAACCGCAGGCGAACTCCATCCGAACTACGTCGCAACACGGCTCAATATAGAGGCGTTGCACACCCCCTCTGCTTCACTGATGAAGTAATGGAGCACGAATTCCCAGAAGGGTTTAAACCCGTAAACATTGAATCATATGATCGGACAACAGACCCCGCGGTATGGATCGAAGATTTTCTTCTCCATATTCAGATGGCCCACGGTGATGATCTTCATGCCATCAAATACCTCACACTAAAACTCAAAGGACCAGCTAGGCAATGGTTGAACAGCCTGCTTGAAAACTCTATTGGCAGTTGGGAAGACCTAGAAGACGCCTTCCGCGATAACTTCCAAGGCACATACGTCAGACCACCGGATGCCGATGACTTAAGTCACATAGTTCAACAGCCTGGAGAGTCAGCCAGGAAATTATGGACCAGGTTCTTAACTAAAAAGAACCAGATTGTCGACTGCCCGGATGCCGAAGCCCTAGCGACCTTTAAGCATAGCATCTGCGACGAATGGCTCGCCCGACACCTCGACCAAGAAAAGCCGAAGTCCATGGCGGCCCTCACGGCACTTATGACCCGCTTCTGTGCGGGTGAAGATAGTCGGCTAGCCCGTAGCAATAATAATGCAAGCCCTGGCACCTCCGAAACCAAGAATAGCAACAGCAAGACCCGACACAACAGGCATAAGCGTCTAAACAATGGTGACAATACTAATGACACGACGGTCAACACCGGATTCAGTGGCTCCAAGTCCGGTCAGCGGAAGAAGCCATATAAAAGGAATAATCAGGGCTCTTCCAGCTTGGACCGCATACTCGATCGTTCATGTCAGATCCATGGCACCCTTGACAAACCATCCAATCATACCCACCAGAGCTGTTGGGTCTTTAAACAGGCTGGCAAGTTAAATGCCGAAGACAAGGAGAAGGGGTCGCAAAGCAAGAATGACGACAAGAAGCCCCGTCCGTCGAACATAGGGGGACAGAAGAAGTTTCCCCCTAGGTCAAAACGGTGAACATGATATACGTTACCCATATCCCCAAGAGGGAGCACAAACGTGCGTTCAGGGGCGTCTATGCGATAGAGCCAGTCGCCCCAAAATTCAACCCATGGTCTTCCTGTCCGATCACCTTCGATCGCAGGGACCATCCGACCAGTATCCGTCAGGGCGGTTCAGCCGCACTGGTCCTCGACCCAATCATTGATGGATTCCACCTCACAATGGACGGTGGTAGCAGCCTCAACCTGCTCTATCAGGATACAATGCGCAAAATGGGCATCGATTCGTCAAGAATCAAGCCCACAAAAACTACCTTTAAAGGATCAATACCAGGTGTAGAGGCCCGCTGCACAGGCTCAATTACATTGGAAGTCATCTTCGGATCTCCGGACAACTTCTGAAGCGAGGACTTGATCTTCGATATCGTCCCCTTCCGCAATGGCTATCATGGACTGCTCAGATGAACTGAATTTGCGTGAATCAATGCGGTGCCACACTATGCTTATCTCAAGCTCAAGATGCCTGGACCACGCGGGGTCATCACAGTCAATGGAAACACGGAGCGCGAGCACACCGTGGCCCTGGCAGCAGAAGTACAGAGCAGCCTTAACAAGCAGAACCTTAATTCGGCGGCCACGCTCCCGGACACTGTCAAACGAGTGTGGACTACTCTGCAGCGGGACAGTCCAGCTCGTCAGGAGCACGACTAGCAATTCGGCCTCCGTCTCAATCCCGACCAAATGACGGCATACATACTGCGCGTACATAACTACGCACTCAAAATACCATGGGCATAGACGGAGGCGTAACTTGATTGTGGTCCATCATACGACTCCCACACATACTTTTCCTTTTCCTTTTTACCATTTTTTGGTCTCTTCTCTACAGGCCCCTCTCGACGGCCTGATCATCGGTCCTTTCTAAGGACGGATATACCAAGGCGGCAAGCATCACAGACGTGTGGGGGAATCTCTAGATGTTCTTCTTGATGATCATTCTACCTGTTTTTAGGACCCGTACGCAGCCCCCCCCCCCTTGGTCTTGGCATGTTAAATAGCCATGTTGCTTATCGCACTATTAGTACAAATACGCTTTGACATATTAATCAAAATTATAATGAGCATAGTTTGCAGCCCAACTCATGTGGCACTGGCTTTTTACTTCATTTTATTTCTCTATTCTTATCAATTGCACCCGTACACTTTGGTACGCCGTAATTCGCCAGGGGCTTTATTGCGCTCCATACTATGGCAACAAGTCCGAACACTTTTACAGTATAGTTTGGCCCCCGAATTTAGCATTATATGCATCGGCTCCGAATCATGTCTTTGGTCAATAGTTGGGTTGCCCGGCTCATGTGCTTACTACCTTACGTTTCGCTCTATCGGCTAGGGTAGTAAAGAGAGAACTACTGCGATTGTGTCCTACTACCTCTTGAGCACTCCGTTGGATTTCCCCGAAGAGGAAGGGATGATGCAGCAAAGTAGTGTAAGTATTTCCCTCAGTTTCTGAGAGCCAAGGTATCAATCCAGTAGGAGGTTGCGCGCGCATCCCCTAGTACCTGCACAAAGCAAATAACTCCTCGCAACCAACGCGATAAGGGGTTGTCAATCCCTTCAAGGTCACTCACGAGAGTGAGATCTGATAGATATGATAAGATAATATTTTTGGTATTTTTATGATAAAGATGCAAAGTAAAATAAAGGCAAAGTAAAAAAAGCAAAGGAAATAACTAAGTATTGGAAGATTAATATGATGAAGATAGACCCGGGGGCCATAGGTTTCACTAGTGGCTTCTCTCAAGAGCATAAGTATTCTACGGTGGGTGAACGAATTACTGTTGAGCAATTGACAGAATTGAGCATAGTTATGAGAATAACTAGGTATGATCATGTATATAGGCATCACGTCCGAGACAAGTAGACTGACTCATGCCTGCATCTACTACTATTACTCCACTCATCGACCGCTATCTAGCATGCATCTAGAGTATTAAGTTAATGAAAATAGAGTAACGCCTTAAGCAAGATGACATGATCTAGATGGATAAATTCATGCAATATGATAAAAAAACCATCTTGTTATCCTCGATGGCAACAATACAATACGTGCCTTGCTGCCCCTACTGTCACTGGGAAAGGACACCGCAAGATTGAACCCAAAGCTAAGCACTTCTCCCATTGCAAGAAAGATCAATCTAGTAGGCCAAACCAAACTGATAATTCGAAGAGACTTGCAAAGATAACCAATCATACATAAAAGAATTCAGAGAAGATTCAAATATTGTTCATAGATAGACTTGATCATAAACCCACAATTCATCGGTCTCAACAAACACACCGCAAAAAGAAGATTACATCGAATAGTTCTCCACAAGAGAGGGGGAGAACATTGTATTGAGATCCAAAAAGAGAGAAGAAGCCATCTAGCTAATAACTATGGACCCGAAGGTCTGAGGTAAACTACTCACACTTCATCGGAGAGGCTATGGTGTTGATGTAGAAGCCCTCCGTGATGGATACCCCCTCCGGCGGAGCTCCGGAACAGGCCCCAAGATGGGATCTCGTGGATACAGAAAGTTGCGGCGGTGGAATTAGGTTTTTGGCTCCGTATCCGATCGTTTGGGGTACATAGGTATATATAGGAGGAAAGAGTATGTCAGTGGAGCAACAGGGGGCCCATGAGGATGGAGGGCGCGCCTGGGGGGTAGGCGCGCCCCTACCTCATGGCCTCCTCCTTTGTTTCTTGACGTGGGGTCCAAGTCTCCTAGATCATATTCGGTGAGAAAATCACGTTCCCGAAGGTTTCATTCCGTTTGGACTCCGTTTGATATTCCTTTTCTTCGAAACCCTAAAATAGGCAAAAAAACAACAATTCTGGGTTGGGCCTCCGGTTAATAGGTTAGTCCCAAAAATAATATAAAAGTGGAAAATAAAGCCCAATAATGTCCAAAACAGTAGATAATATAGCATGGAGCAATCAAAAATTGTAGATATGTTGGAGACGTATCATGTCTTGATTTATCCGGATGAGCACCTCAGTAGAGAAAGTCAAAAACTGATTGTCATGATGCAGCATGAGCCGGTCAGCTCTTTGGAGATTAAGATCTCTTGCGA
Organism: Triticum monococcum; assembly: GCA_034509565.1. Taxonomy (NCBI): domain Eukaryota; kingdom Viridiplantae; phylum Streptophyta; class Magnoliopsida; order Poales; family Poaceae; genus Triticum; species Triticum monococcum. The sequence goes on from CM067847.1 coordinate 582,164,234, forward strand.
TTTTTTCCGCATTATGCGACGGGTCGGCCTTCACCCGATCAGGTGTCTACAACACCCTAGTCCGGACTAACGAATACTACGGGTTGTGCCTACATTTCTATTGTCAAACTCCTGTGGCCAAGTGAGGGTGATAAAGCCACATAGTCCAATTGCCTGGTTCGTTGTGCTAAACACCTCCTCCAAGGACCAAATTCTTGGATCAAGAGTGTTTAGATTCCATCCCGAACACCCCCGTACTACCTACGTGGGGGCTGAAGCCGACGACTAGCCAACTCTCAGATTTAATAAAAATGGCCGCACAGGAGGAAATTTTTTAAATAACAAGCAAGCATTATATTACATAACGGCTTTGTTTCATCATACAAGACAAGATAACATGAATGTATTCATTTGAAGATAATATCTTTTGAACACTGGCCCTCTACAATGCGGGATCCCTTGAGGACATCACCAAAATACCGCTCCAGCGTGCGGTGCTCCTTGCCAGTGGGCGGTCCCTCGGCCGCGAGCTTGACGACGTCCATCTTCGCCCACTGCACCTTGACACGGGCGAAGGCCATCCGCGCACCCTCGATACAGACTGACCGCTTGATGACGTCAAGCCGGGGGCAGACATTAACCAGCCGCTTCACGAGCCCGAAGTAGCTGTTGGGTATGACTTTGGCAGGCGATAGCCAAATTATTAAATCCTCCAAGGCTAGTTCGGCCACCCTATGCAGTTCGACCAGCTGTTTTAGCAGATCGCTAAAGGGCACCAGATGTTCCGGCGCAAGGTATTGCGACCAGAACAGCTTCTCCGTCGAGCTCCCCTCTTCGGCTCGAAAGAGCTCTGCAGCGTCGGCAACACTGTGCGGTAAATCCGCAAACGCTCCTGGAGAACTCCAAATCCAGGTTAGTAAGAGATACCTCTTCTTCACATATTTGCTCTGCATAATAAAGGCCTTACCCGCCGCGATTTTTCTGGCCTCCTGGATTTCCTGGAGGGCACCCTGGGCTTCAACCCAGGCATCGTGCGTGCTTTGGTGGGCCTTGGCAAGTTTGGACTCTTGATCCGCAATATTGCGCTCCAAGGACTCGCATTTCTGCACGACGTCCTGGTGCTCCTGCTGGACCTCACCAACCCTGGCCTCGTGTTTCTCGCGAGCGGCTTGTTCCTTTGCCGCTCTCTCTTGGGCTTCGGCCATGGCCTTCTTGAGGGCCTCCACCTCGGTCGCCGCTCCTACAAAATATCATGGCACTATGGTCAACACAAATCATTCATCCTTTCTGAACCTACACAAGGTCATTGCATACCTTGATGGTCCTCCAGCTGTTTTTTCACGCGGCCGAGCTTTTCCTCGGTCCACTCCAGACTCTGCTTCAGTCCGGATACCTCAGCAGCATGAGAGGTCGCAGCCAGCAAAGACGTGTGCTTATTCACATAGACACGTATGGTTAGTCTCCTGCGAAAATTAGTTGATCCTCTTTCCGGCTCTTCTTTTCGAACACCGGACAATGTCTCAGGGGCTATTGTCTACACTATGGCATTCCTTTTGCATAAATTTCGCTTCATACCTCAAAGCCTATTAGAAGGCTTGTGCAGGCTTCGGTCAGTCCGCTCTTTGCGGACCGAATCCTCTCAACCACCGTACCCATGAGGGTACGGTGTTCCTCAACAATGGAAGCACTTCGCAGCACTTCCAGTAGAGTATCCGGTGCCTCTGGATGGACAGAGGTTACCGGTGGAATCGATGCACCTCCTTCTTTCGAAGGAGGCCGCTTGCCGGATTCTGAAGCCGTATAGGTCTCCAGAATTGTGTTCGGCTGGGGGGCGGATTGGATATAACCCCCATCGCCAGTCTTCATGGGGAATTGCTCCCCCATGTGTCCGGCGGCCGAGGGTTCACCCCCAGGCGCCACCCTGATGGTCTCCTGTGTCTCTCCCTAGCGTGGGAAGGTCCTTCGGGACAGCACCTCGGCATCATCCATGGCCTTGGGAGAAGAGGCCGTCGGAAGGGACCCGCTATCCATTACCTTCAGATCTAGCGATTTCCCCGAAGATGAGGATCGCTGGAGGTCGGAACGAGCCGGATTGCATTGCATAATTCAACATGTTAAAATCATGAAGTAAAGGAGCTGGATATTTGTGTGCGTCTTCGAGTACTTATGATTCGGCCAGGGGCTTATCCTTGGGGCGCCAATCAGAGCTGCTATCAATGTCCCATGCGGAGTTGTCCGTGGCGGAGGCCTTCCCCTTCTTGGACGCCTCTGCCTCCAGATGCGTGGAGGATGCCCTTTTATTCCCTCCCCCCTCCGGGGGAGAATCGCTTTCCTCCTCCTCCTCATCGTCATCGGTGTGGGAGGAGTGGGTCTCGGCGTCTTCGGACGTCATGTCCGAAGTGCCCTTACGGTGGAGACCACTCATGGTCTCGTTGGCCTTCTTCTTGGCCTTCTTCTCCGGTGCTTGGTAGGGTGACGGAACCAGTATCTTCGTCAGAAGAGAGATTGCTAGGTCTTTGGGCAGCGGAGCCGGACACTGGATCCACTCCGCCTTCTTTGTCCAGCCCTGAAAAAATGAATGGGGAAGCTTAGACATCTTCCTTGAATATGCAAGTAAAGGATACACCTTGAAATACGGAAAACCTACCGCACTAGCGGGATGGGCCAGGTCATGCACGTAGTCCTCGGTCGTCGCCGGCCACGTCTCGTTGGCCTTGAAGAGCACCTTCCAGATGTCTTCGTGCATAGTGCCGAAGAACTGCTGCAAGGTCTGGTGCTTGGCCAGACCGAACTCCCACAGATGGCAAGTCCGGCTTTGGCATGGAAGGATTCGGTGAGCAAGCATCACCTGGATCACATTGACAAGCTTGACATTCTTGTCCACCATACTCCTGATGCGCGTCTGAAACGCTGTCAGCTCATTCGACGAAGACCAGTCGAGGCTCTTCTCTAGCTAGGAGGTTAGCCGCATCGGGGCGCCGGACTGGAATTCAGGAGCCGTGGCCCAGGTGGCTTCGCGAGGCTCTCTGACGTAGAATCACTACTGTTGCCACCCTTTGACGGTCTCCACGAAGGTACCTTTGGGCCATGTGACATTGGGCAGCTTGCTCACCATGGCGCCTCCGCACTCTGCGTGTTAACTGCCCACCACCTTCGGCTTCACATTGAAGATCGTTAGCCACAATCCAAAGTGGGGTCGGATGCGGAGGAAGGCCTCGCACACGACAATGAATGCCGAGATGTTGAGGAAGGAATTGGGGGCCAGATCATGGAAATCCAGCCCGTAGTAGAACATGAGTCCGCGGACGAATGGGTGGAGAGGGAATCCCAATCCGCGAACGAAGTGGGGATGAATATCACCCTCTCATGGGGCTCTGGGGTGGGGATGAGATGCCCCATTGCTGGAAGCCGGTGGGCGATTTCTTTGGCTAAGTACCCGGCCTCCCGGAGCTTGGTGATGTCCTTCTCCTTGACGGAGGAAACCATCCACTTGCCTTGCGCTCTAGATCCGGACATGTCTGGAGTGCTTTTTTGAGGTGGAAAGGATGGAAGCTTGGGCGCTGGAGCTCGAGAATGGATGTGCAGAGAGAAGGAAGGCGTGGGCGAAAGAGGTGAACTCTTATCCCTTTATAAAGGCAGTGAATATCAAGCGCCTCCCCACTCGCCTTAAAACTCGCCTATTCGCCAAGGGTCGTGCAGGCGGCGCGGTTGGATTACCCACGCCCGTAATGATCAGAACCCCGCAATAAGGGGACACGATCTCTGCTTCGACAAGACGTGCCAATAAAACCACATCTTGAAACATGGAGCGGGAGACTAAAGAAAAAAATGGTTTGAAATAATGACTGGGCTATGGCGTGATGTCACACTACGAAAGTTGTCAATGGATTGGACTCGTAAAATATTATACTCTCTGCGTGTGTGTGCGGTACTCGTATTGCAGAGACGAACACATTTTCTGTATTCGAAGGCTGTTTTGGAGTATTCGGAGGAGGAAACCGCCTTGCAATGTCGAAGACAATCTGCGTGCTGGACACATCATCATTGAAGCCTGGTTCAGGGGCTACTGAGGGAGTCCTGGATTAAGGGGTCCTCGAGCGTCCGACCTGTGTGACATGGGCCGGACTAATGGGCTATTCCTATAAATTATTCTTTTGGATATGAAGATACAAGACAGAACCCCTGAACCATCCGGACACGGCCGAACCACCTCAAAGTTATTCTTTCCAATTAATCCGTTGGGCTATTCCTATAAGTGTCACAAACAGCCCTAGAGTTCGTACTAGAATAACACCTTAAGACACACATCAACCAAAACCCTAATGTCACCTAGATACTCCAATGTCACCTCAAGTATCCGTGGGTATGATTATACGATATGCATCACACAATCTCAGATTTTATCTATTCAACCAACACATAGAACCTCAAAGAGTGTGTAGGATCGAAAGTATGTCTAGAGGGGGGGTGATTAGACTACTTGACCAAATAAAAACTTAACCTTTTCCCAATTTTAGTTCTTGGCAGATTTTAGCTATTTTAGGGCAAGTCAAGCAATCATCACACAATTCAAGCAAGCATGCAAAGAGTATATTGGCAGCGGAAAGTAAAGCATGCAACTTGCAAGAATGTAAAGGGAAGGGTTTGGAGAATTCAAACGCAATTGGAGACACGGATGTTTTTCCCGTGGTTCGGATAGGTGGTGCTATCCTACATCCATGTTGATGGAGACTTCAACCCACGAAGGGTAACGATTGCACAAGTCCACAGAGGGCTCCACCCACGAAGGGTCCACGAAGAAGCAACCTTGTCTATCCCACCATGGCCATCGCCCACGAAGGACTTGCCTCACTAGCGGTAGATCTTCACTAAGTAGGCGATCTCCTTGCCCTTACAAACTCCTTGGTTCAACTCCACAATCTTGTCGGAGGCTCCCAAGTGACACCTAGCCAATCTAGGAGACACCACTCTCCAAGAAGTAACAAATGGTGTGTTGATGATGAACTCCTTGCTCTTGTGCTTCAAATGATAGTCTCCCCAACACTCAACTCTCTCTCACAAGATTTGGATTTGGTGGAAAGAAGATTTGAGTGGAAAGCAACTTGGGGAAGGCTAGAGATCAAGATTCATATGGTAGGAATGGAATATCTTGGCCTCAACACATGAGTAGGTGGTTCTCTCTCAGAACATATGAGTTGGAAGTGTAGATGTGTTCTGATGGCTCTCTCCACGAGTGAAGGGGAGGTGGAGGGGTATATATAGCCTCCACACAAAATCCAACCATTACACACAATTTACCAATCTCGGTGGGACCGAATCAACAAACTCGGTCGGACCGAAATAGTAAACCTAGTGACCGTTAGAGATTTTCGGTGGGACTGACATGCAACTCGGTAGGACCGATATGGTTAGGGTTAGGGCATAACGTAATCTCGGTGAGACCGATTACACAAACTCGGTGAGACCGATTTTGGTAATAAGCTAACCAGAGAGTTGGTCAGGTGAACTCGGTGGGACCGATTCGCTCTTCTCGGTGAGACCGAAATGTTACGAAAAGGAAACAGTGAGTTTACATTGCAATCTCGGTGGGACCGATCCACTCTTTCGGTGAGACTGAAAAGTTATGAAAAGGAAACAGAGAGATTGCAATCCCATCTTGGTGAGACCGAGATCCCTATCGTTAGAACCGATTTGCTTAAGGTTTGGCAATGGCTATGACAAGTGAAACTCGGTGGCGCCGAGCTGAAAGAATCGGTAGGGCCGAGTTTGGCTTTGGGTTTAGGTCAAATGTGGATATGGGAAAGTAGCTGGGGATTTTGGAGCATATCATTAAGCACTTGAAGCAAGAGGCTCATTAAGCAACACCTCATCCCTCCTTGATAGTATTGGCTTTTCCTAAAGACTCAATGTGATCTTGGATCACTAAAATGTAAAATGAAGAGTCTTGAGCATATGAGCTAGAGCCAATCCTTTGTCCTTAGCATTTTGAGGGTTCCACTTTCACCATCCATGCCATGCCAATCATTGAGCTTTCCTGAAATGATCATCTTGGAATAGCATTAGCTCAATGAGCTATATGTTGTTATGAATTACCAAAACCACCTAGGGATAGTTGCACTTTCAATCTCCCCCTTTTTGGTAATTGATGACAACATATAGATCAAAGCTTTGACAAATAATAATAATAATGAAATATATCGTCGCTTTGAGAAGTATGTGATAAGTAAGAGCTCCCCCTAAATTTGTGCATATTTAAAATTTGCTTTGGACTGCAAATGCACAAAGAGTTAGAGTCATGGGTTACTCTTCCATGTCACATACATCTTGGTGGAGCGCTCAAAATGATAAGAATTAAATACATGCACTCATCACCAAGCAAAGTGAATGATCACATAAGATAGATAGGATATATCAAGCATGCATAGGTGTAGCTTATGATCAAACACATGATCATCAATGTCTCACAAGCATATCAAAGTACCTCAACCAAAAGCAAACAAAGTTTGAAAAACCACCAAATAAAGAAAGAGAGAATAAAAGCAACACACTCTCTCTCTCGAAGCCTATGATCTATACATTTTTCTCCCCCTTTGGCAACAAGTTACCAAAAAGTTCCTAGAAAATGCATAGTGCTAGATCGACTCTCAGGCTTGATCTTCTGGTGGTGGTGGAGTCTGGATCACTCCAAGGACGAAGCCTTCTGTAGACGTGGTTGGAGTTGGAGCTGAAGTAGATGCTGGAGCTGGTTGGGCTGGTGCTGTGGCTGGAGCTGAGGTGGTGGCTCTGGTGTCAGGAACTGGCACTGCAATCGACCTCTAAGCTCGTGGCACTCTGGCAAATGCATGAGTTGTAGTCTTCCCTCTCCTCTCCTGCATGTCATCTTGAAGTTGCTCCACCGCAGACTGAATCTCTGTTACTTTGACATCCATGTCATAGAACTTTTGTTCTATGATCCTCTCTAAGCTCTGCTGATTCTGAGTGAGGGTGGCCAGTCCTTTCTCAATCCTCAGTGTGGATGCAATCAAGTAACCAAGCTGCTCTTGTTTGGTTTTCAAGAAATACTCAGATGCCTCCTCTTGAGTTGACATCTTGGCAGCTTTCTCCTTCCTTGCCTTCTCCTTCTTTGCGTGTGCTTGAACTGATGATGGTTCATTCTCATTCATCACAACTTGATTGTCTTCAAAATCTGGATGAATAGGCAAATGTTCCTTGTCCAACAAGTATGTGCATGTGCCCATCTTTGAGTTGATTAACTCCTGAATTTGTGGGGCATATCCACAACTCCTCTTCTGATCAGCTGCTGTCCTCTTAATGGTCTCTACCATGAGGCTCATCACCTTGAACTTCTGTGGCACATCAAATATATGAAGCAAATTTATTGCATGGCCTCTAATCATCTTGTGATCACCTGACTTGGGCAAGAGAGTGTGCCTTAGGATCCAGTTGATAGTTGGCAGCCCTAACAGAAGATAATGCACTGAGCCAAACTTGAAAGTTTCAAGAGCTTCATTTGGGATCTCCTTGTACATGTTTGACATGGAATTGTGATCCATCTTCTTCTTGGCATAGATATCCAAGTCATCTTCCTGCTCTTCTGGGGCATTGATCAGCTGAGCCCATTCAGCAACTGTAGATTGGTATCTAGTGCCTTCAGACATCCACACTATCCTGCCATCTGGATAGAAGTGTGTTGTGGAGTAGAACTGCATGATCAGCTCTTCATTCCACTTTGTGAACTTCTTCCCAACAAAGTTAGCTACTCCACAAGCTTTGAAGTTGTCTTGCACTCCAGGATAGTGCTCTTCATTGTCCTTGATGTACACCCAATCAACCCATCTCATGTCACAAACAATGGGCTTCTTATCAAGCAAAACTGTCTCATAGAAGTCCTGTTGTTCCTTTGTGTGGAACCTGTAATCAACAGCAGTTCTTCTCCTTGAAGCATATGGATCTGCTTCTCTCCACTTCCTGAGCCCTGAATCTCTTCTGATTTTCATGTCCTCAGCCACAGGATGAGCATCATTGTGGTCTGGGATCTTGGGCTTAAGCTTCCTGAGCACTTGACCTTCTTCTTCCTCAGCAATGTCAGGCACTGGGGCCTTGTTCTTCTCAGCAGCTGGTATGCTCCTTGTATTCCTCTTTGGAGCTGACTTGGGCTTGGAGGCAGCTTTGGGTGCTTCTTTGGGCTTTGGTGCAGCAGCCCCTGTCCTGATAGCATCACCCGTAAGCTTAGGTGCCTTAGGTGCTGGTGCAGCAACCTATTCTTCCTCTTCCTCTTCAGAATCTCTCATGATTGAGGATCTCCCAAGCACTCTAGCAGTGGTCTTTTTTATCCTCTCCTTCCTCTTCTTCCCTTCTGCAGCAGCCTCTTTGGGTTCAGGCTTTTCAGGAATCTGAGTTGAGGCTCTGGCCTTTGGCATAGGCTGTCTACCTGCTGGCCTTTTGATTTTCATCCCTGGCTTTATGCTCTGTGCTGGGCCATATTCCTTCTTGAGCACAACTCTCTTGGAAGTTGCTTCCTCTTCTGCCACATAGTCCTCATCCTCTGAGTCTGAGGTTCTCTTCTTCCTTTGTCTGGTGGCAGCTTTTGGCAGGTTGCTAGGGGTGCTCCTGCTGCCTTCATCTGAAGAACTGGAGGGACTAGTGCCCTCACTCATGTGCACTTGCTGTTCTGACACATTCTGGCTGTCACTCTGATCTGACATGATGAACAAGCTGACTGCTGACCCTGTGAACAGTTTATAGATGAGGTAGAGTGGATGAGCATCACAAAATGCAGAGATTTTTGCAAAAGAATGATTCAAAATCTTAGTTTTAGTTTCCCACTGAAATCATCTCAGATCTACCGATTTTTAAACTCGGTGATACCGAAGCAGTTTTGGAACCTAAACTAGTGAACCCGGTCAGACTGAGTCACAGTTCGGTGGCACCGAGACTGCTAGGGTTTCATAAAGTTCCAAAATCGGTCACACCGATTAGTAATTCTCGGTCAGACCGAGTCTCACTTGTGCAATGGCATGAGCCAAATCGGTGGGACCGAGTTTTTCAACTCGGTAGGTCCGAGATGGTTTCGGCGGAAACCTAACCCTAAAATTTTCGAATCAATCCTATTCTATGAATGCATTCACTGGATAAGAGTGTTTCAATCGTGGCTAGAAACAATAAGATCACAATGTGCTAGGAATCAGATTGGGGATAGCACAAAGATCGAGTCAATACCCTAGTTCGGCGGAGACTCGCTACGGCGGCAACGGCGGGGTTGAATTCCGTTGACGGCGATGGAGACCAGCGACTGGAGGCGGCTGGCGGCGAGGAGACGATCCGGAGACCACGTTGGCAGAGTGAGCTATCACACGGGCGAAGGGGTTCGGAGAAATTTCCAAATTTTTGCCCGTGACTATATATAGCCCGACCCTGTCGGTGTGACCGAGTGGAACAACTCGGTGGCACCGAGATGCAAAACTATATATAGTTGTTGCAACTCGGTGTGACCGAATGGTTCAAATCGGTTGCACCGAGATCGAAAATTCAGATCAACTTAATGATCTCGGTAGGACCGAAAGTAGGATATCGGTCAGACCGAGAATCACAAAGAGGTTTTGGAAGTTTAAGTCTATGACGAATCGGGGACTCCGAGTGCTCCTCACACAGACTGGTTTCAATCTGACTTGATCAAATTTTGTGATGTAGCATGAATAGAGTTTGAGACGAGAAAAGCATAGATAGTTAGAGGAGGTTCTTAGGCATTCTTGTCCATCCACTTGGCAAAAGGAAATAAAACCAAACAATCAAAACATCAAGTGGATGTCCTCGAATGAGTAAAATATGCAACCAACATGCTCACACAATAAAATGGCAATTGAAATATGTGACAAAGCATGCACAACCAATTCTAGCATCTATCAAGCAATTGGTGATAACTAGGTCATCTATATATGAGTATATTGACTTAGGAGTCAAGTGAGAACACTTGATCATAGTTCATACTCATCGTTTAAGCTCAAGTGGGGTTACCACTTTTACATAAAGCATTCTTGTGTTCACATCATTAGAGTTGCTTTAGCTCAAGTCTTAGAGTAAAGCTCCCCCTAGATGTGATATCACCCCTAAGAGGGATGAACTAACCTTGGGTTTTGTCGATGATGACTTCATGTAGATGTTGAGGATGTGGATGCTCAATGTTGATGTAGATCACTTGGAGCTATCCATTTGAGTGAATTGCACTTTCAATACCTACATGGGTTAGTCCCACAAGGAACAAACAAGGATATCCATTGACATAGAGTGATGCACACACAAGATGATGTCCATGAAAACTTTTAGGTTACCTTGTCCCTTGTCTTACCAACAAGAGGGTTTGTGACTCCTTGAACTAGTGCAAGATGTGGAAGTTGATTGCACTTGTTCTTGCCAAAATGATAAGAGTGAAGTATGTTGGCGGAGTCACCCTCAAGAACTCTCTAGTTCTTCTTCTTTTGGATCCACACCATCTTGATGGGAATCCTTGGAGTTGTAGTCATACTTGATGAAGTGGAACTTGAAGTGGTCTTGGGAATCCACTTGACTAAGGTCTTAGGAGCTTCTTCAAATGCATCAATTTCCTCTTGAAGCTTGTCCTTGCCTTTTTGCTTGTAGTCTTGTGGTGGAAGATCATCTTGAGCTTGTGTCCCCTTGAAGGAAGTATCATACTTCTCTTGTTGAGGAACAAACTTTGTCTTGGGGTATTGATCTTCTTCCCACTCAACTCCATTGGCATTGAACTTTCGTTCAAAACCAACACCTTGATTCTTCCGGTGCCTTCCTTGGTTGCGCACAATTTCCTCGAATTGCTTACTCCCGGCAAGGCTTTTGTACACTCCTTTCTCTATAATTCCCTTCAATAAGCTATTTTCTTGCTCAAGTGTAACTTGGCTAAGAGAATCATTAGTGGAATCAAGAGAACTACTAGAAGCAACAATATTGGATTTAGCATGATCATTGTTACTACTAGAGGAAGAATCTTTCTTGTTCTTGTTACTAGACTTAACTTGAGGCATGTAAGCGGATAAGAGTAAACGCTTGGTAATGTAAGAAGAACTTTTCTTGCGGAGATCATCATTGATTGCCTTTAAAAACTCATGCTCTTGCTCAAGATTGAGCTTTTCAAAGCGTAACTTCTCATGAGCTCTTAAAAGTTCTCGATGATCTTCGAAGATAGTTTCATGAGCTAACTTAAGAGTGTTTAGTTATTTAGTTAGAGCCTCAATCTTCTCCTTATCATTGTCATTCGTTTTATCTTGATTAGCGTGATTAATTGACGTTTCATCATAGTATTCATCACTAGAGTTGTCAACAAGCAAATCATCATCACCTAACAAGTCATCTTCATCACTATTAAAATCAACATACTCGGGGTGTGTTACCTTAGGACCTTTGGCCATGAAGCATCTTCCAATTCCTTCATTTGGTGAGTCAAATATGTCGTGGGAGTTGGTTGACACAAGTGCTAGACCGGCAACACCTTCATCTTGAGTATATTCGGAATCGGAGTGATAACTTCTCTCGGAGTGGTTGTCGGAGTCGGAATCGGATACCCATTCACCAACATGAGCTTTATGTCTTCCTTTTGTGTAGCTCCTGTTGGGGAACGTAGTAATTTCAAAATTTTCCTACGCACACGCAAGATCATGGTGATGCATAGCAACGAGAGGGGAGAGTGTTATCTACGTACCCTCGTAGACCGCAACGGAAGCGTTGACGCAACGTAGAGGAAGTAGTCGTACGTCTTCCCGATCTGACCGATCCAAGCACCGTTACTCCGGCACCTCCGAGTTCTTAGCACACGTACAGCTCGATGACACTCCCCGGGCTCCGATCCAGCAAAGCTTCAGGGATGAGTTCCGTCAGCACAACAGCGTGGTGATGATGATGATGTTCTACCGACGCAGGGCTTCGCCTAAGCACTACAACGATATGATCGAGGTGGAATATGGTGGCAGGGGGCACCGCACACGGCTAAGGAACGATCACGTGGATCAACTTGTCTATCTAGAGGTGCCCCCTGCCCCCGTATATAAAGGATCCAAAGGGGGGGTGCGGCCGGCCCTATGGTGGCGCGCAGGAGGAGTCCTACTCCTACCGGGAGTAGGACTCCCCCCCCCCCCAATCCTTGTCCAACTAGGAGAGGTGGAGGGAGAATAGGAAAGGGGGGGCGGCGCCCCTCCCTCCTTGTCCAATTCGGACTAGGGGGAGAGGGGGCGCGCGGCCTGCCCTCGCAGCCCCTTCCTCTTCTCCACATTAGGCCCATGAGGCCCATTAACCCCCCGGGGGGTTCCGGTAACCCCCCGGTGCTCCGGTTTTATCCGATACTTCTCCGGAACCCTTACGGTGTCCGAATATAGTCATCCAATATATCAATCTTTATGTCTCAACCATTTCGAGACTCCTCGTCATGTCCGTGATCACATCCGGGACTCCGAACTAACTTCGGTACATCAAAATGCATAAACTCATAATAACTGTCATCGTAATGTTAAGCGTGCGGACCCTACGGTTCGAGAACAATGTAGACATGACTGAGACAAATCTCCGGTCAATAACCAATAGCGGGACCTGGATGCCCATATTGGCTCCTACATATTCTATGAAGATATTTATCGGTCAGACCGCATAACAACATACGTTGTTCCCTTTGTCATCGGTATGTTACTTGCCCGAGATTCGATCATCAGTATCCAATACCTAGTTCAATCTCGTTACCGGCAAGTCTCTTTACTCGTTCTGTAATACATCATCCCGCAACTAACTCATTAGTTGCAATGCTTGCAAGGCTTATGTGATGTGCATTACCGAGAGGGCCCAGAGATACCTCTCCGACAATCGGAGTGACAAATCCTAATCTCAAAATACGCCAACCCAACATCTACCTTTGGAGACACCTGTAGAGCTCCTTTATAATCACCCAGTTACGTTGTGACGTTTGGTAGCACACAAAGTGTTCCTCCGGTAAACGGGAGTTGCATAATCATAGTCATAGGAACATGTATAAGTCATGAAGAAAGCAATAGCAACATACTAAATGATCGGGTGCTAAGCTAATGGAATGGGTCATGTCAATCAGATCATTCAACTAATGATGTGACCTCGTTAATCAAATAACAACACTTTGTTCATGGTTAGGAAACATAACCATCTTTGATTAATGAGCTAGTCAAGTAGAGGCATACTAGTGACACTACGTTTGTCTATGTATTCACACATGTATTATGTTTCCGGTTAATACAATTCTAGCATGAATAATAAACATTTATCATGATATAAGGAAATAAATAATAACTTTATTATTGCCTCTAGGGCATATTTCCTTCAGTCTCCCACTTACACTAGAGTCAATAATCTAGATTACAAAGTAATGATTCTAACACCCATGGAGCCTTGGTGTTGATCATGTTTTGCTCGTGGAAGAGGCTTAGTCAACGGGTCTGCAACATTCAGATCCATATGTATCTTGCAAATCTCTATGTCTCCCACCTGGACTAGATCCCAGATGGAATTGAAGCGTCTCTTGATGTGCTTGGTTCTCTTGTGAAATCTGGATTCCTTTGCCAAGGCAATTGCACCAGTATTGTCACAAAAGATTTTCATTGGACCCGATGCACTAGGTATAACACCTAGATCGGATATGAACGCCTTCATCCAGACTCCTTCGTTCGCTGCTTCCGAAGCAGCTATGTACTCCACTTCACATGTAGATCCCGCTACGACGCTTTGTTTAGAACTGCACCAACTGACAGCTCCACCGTTTAATGTAAACACGTATCCGGTTTTCGATTTAGAATCGTCCGGATCAGTGTCAAGGCTTGCATCAACGTAACCTTTTACGGTGAGCTCTTTGTCACCTCCATATACGAGAAACATATCCTTAGTCCTTTTCAGGTATTTTAGGATGTTCTTGACCACTGTCCAGTGATCCACTCCTGGATTACTTTGGTACCTCCCTGCTAAGCTTATAGCAAGGCACACATCAGGTCTGGTACACAGCATTGCATACATGATAGAGCCTATGGCTGAAGCATAGGGAACATCTTTTATTTTCTCTCTATCTTCTGCAGTGGTCGGGCATTGAGTCTGACTCAACTTCACAACTTGTAACACAGGCAAGAACCCTTTCTTCGCCTGATCCATTTTGAACTTTTTCAAAATCTTGTCAAGGTATGTGCTTTTTGAAAGTCCAATTAAGCGTCTTGATCTATCTCTATAGATCTTTATGCCTAATATGTAAGCAGCTTCACCGAGGTCTTTCATTGAAAAACTCTTATTCAAGTATCCCTTTATGCTATCCAGAAATTCTATATCATTTCCGATCAGTAATATGTCACCCACATATAATATCAGAAATGCTACAGAGCTCCCACTCACTTTCTTGTAAATACAGGATTCTCCGAAAGTCTGTATAAAACCAAATGCTTTGATCACACTATCAAAACATTTATTCCAACTCCGAGAGGCTTGCACCAGTTCATAAATAGATTGCTGGAGCTTGCACACTTTGTTAGCTCCCTTTGGATCGACAAAACCTTCCGGTTGCATCATATACAACTCTTCTTCCAGAAATCCATTCAGGAATGCAGTTTTGACATCCATCTGCCAAATTTCATAATCATAAAATGCGGCAATTGCTAACATGATTCTGACAGACTTAAGCATCGCTACGGGTGAGAAGGTCTCATCATAGTCAACCCCTTGAACTTGTCGAAAACCTTTTACGACAAGTCGAGCTTTGTAGACAGTATTATTACCGTCAGCGTCAGTCTTCTTCTTGAAGATCCATTTATTCTCAATTGCTTGCCGATCATTGGGCAAGTCAACCAAAGTCCATACTTTGTTCTCATACATGGATCCCATCTCAGATTTCATGGCTTCAAGCCATTTTGCGGAATCTGGGCTCACCATCGCTTCTTCATAGTTCGTAGGTTCATCATGATCTAGTAGCATGACTTCCAGAACTGGATTACCGTACCACTCTGGCGTGGATCTCACTCTGGTTGATCTACGAGGTTCAGTAGTATCTTGTTCCGAAGTTTCATGATCATTATCATCAACTTCCTCACTTATTGGTGTAGGTGTCGCAGAAACAGTTTTCTGTGATGTACTACTTTCCAACAAGGGAGCAGGTATAGTTACCTCGTCAAGTTCTACTTTCCTCCCACTCACTTCTTTCAAGAGAAACTCCTTCTCCAGAAAGTTTCCGAATTTAGCAACAAAAGTCTTGCCTTCGGATTTGTGATAGAAGGTGTATCCAATAGTTTCCTTTGGATATCCTATGAAGACACATTTCTCCGATTTGGGTTCGAGCTTATCAGGTTGAAGCTTTTTCACATAAGCATCACAGCCCCAAACTTTTAGAAACGACAACTTTGGTTTCTTGCCAAACCACAGTTCATAAGGCGTCGTCTCAACGGATTTTGATGGTGCCCTATTTAACGTGAATGCGGCCGTCTCTAGAGCGTATCCCCAAAACGATAGCGGTAAATCAATAAGAGACATCATAGATCGCACCATATCTAGTAAAGTACGATTACGACGTTCGGACACACCATTACGCTGTGGTGTTCCGGGTGGCATGAGTTGCGAAACTATTCCACAATTTTTCAAATGTACACCAAACTCGTAACTCAAATATTCTCCTCCGCGATCAGATCGTAGAAACTTTATTTTCTTGTTACGATGATTTTCACCTTCACTCTGAAATTCTTTGAACTTTTCAAATGTTTCAGACTTATGTTTCATTAAGTAGATATACCCATATCTGCTTAAGTCATCTGTGAAGGTGAGAAAATAACGATATCCGCCACGAGCCTCAACATTCATCAGACCACATACATCTGTATGTATGATTTCCAACAAATCTATTGCTCTCTCCATAGTACTGGAGAACGGTGTTTTAGTCATCTTGCCCATGAGGCACGGTTCGCAAGTACCAAGTGATTCATAATCAAGTGGTTCCAAAAGTCCATCAGTATGGAGTTTCTTCATGCGCTTTACACCGATATGACCTAAACGGCAGTGCCACAAATAAGTTGCACTATCATTATCAACTCTGCATCTTTTGGCTTCTACATTATGAATATGTGTATCACTACTATCGAGATTCAACAAGAATAGACCACTCTTCAAGGGTGCATGACCATAAAAGATATTACTCATATAAATAGAACGACCATTATTCTCTGATTTAAATGAATAACCATCTCGCTTTAAACAAGATCCAGATATAATGTTCATGCTCAACGCTGGCACCAAATAACAATTATTTAGGTCTAATACTAATCCCGAAGGTCGATGTAGAGGTAGCGTGCCGACTGCGATCACATCGACTTTGGAACCGTTTCCCACGCGCATCGTCACCTCGTCCTTAGCCAATCTTTGCTTAATCCGTAGTCCCTATTTCGAGTTGCAAATATTAGCAACAGAACCAGTATCAAATACCCAGGTGCTACTGCGAGCATTAGTAAGGTACACATCAATAACATGTATATCACATATACCTTTGTTCACCTTGCCATCCTTCTGATCCGCCAAATACTTGGGGCAATTCCGCTTCCAGTGACCAGTCTGCTTGCAGTAGAAGCACTCAGTTTTAGGCTTAGGTCCAGACTTGGGTTTCTTCTCTTGAGCAGCAACTTGCTTGCCGTTCTTCTTGAAGTTCCCCTTCTTCTTCCCTTTGCCCTTTTTCTTGAAACTATTGGTCTTGTTGACCATCAACACTTGATGCTCCTTTTTGATTTCTACCTCTGCAGCTTTCAGCATTGCGAAGAGCTCGGGAATAGTCTTGTTCATCCCTTGCATATTATAGTTCATCACGAAGCTCTTGTAGCTTGGTGGCAGTGATTGGAGAATTCTGTCAATGACGCAATCATCTGGAAGATTAACTCCCATCTGAATCAAGTGATTATTATACCCAGACATTTTGAGTATATGCTCACAGACAGAACTGTTCTCCTCCATCTTGCAGCTATAGAACTTATTGGAGACTTCATATCTCTCAATCCGGGCATTTGCTTGAAATATTAACTTCAACTCCTGGAACATCTCATATGCTCCATGACGTTCAAAACGTCGTTGAAGTCCCGATTCTAAGCCGTAAAGCATGGCACACTGAACTATCGAGTAGTCATCAGCTTTGCTCTGCCAGACGTTCATAACATCTGGTGTTGCTCCAGCAGCAGGCCTGGCACTCAGCGGTGCTTCCAGGACGTAATTCTTCTATGCAGCAATGAGGATAATCCTCAAGTTACGGACCCAGTCCGTGTAATTGCTACCATCATCTTTCAACTTTGCTTTCTCAAGGAACGCATTAAAATTCAACGGAACAACAGCACGAGCCATCTATCTACAATCAAAAACAAGCAAGATACTACCAGGTACTAAGTTCATGATAAGTTTAAGTTCAATTAATCAAATTACTTAAGAACTCCCACTTAGATAGACATCCCTCTAATCCTCTAAGTGATCACGTGATCCAAATCAACTAAACCATGTCCGATCATCACATGAGATGGAGTAGTTTCATTGGTGAACATCACTATGTTGATCATATCTACTATATGATTCACGCTCGACCTTTCGGTCTCCGTGTTTCGAGGCCATATCTGTATATGCTTGGCTCGTCAAGTATAACCTGAGTATTCCGTGTGTGCAACTGTTTTGCACCCGTTGTATTTGAACGTAGAGCCTATCACACCCGATCATCACGTGGTGTCTCAGCACGAAGAACTTTCCCAACGGTGCATACTCAGGGAGAACACTTCTTGATAATTTAGTGAGAGATCATCTTATAATGCTACCGTCAATCAAAGCAAGATAAGATGCATAAAAGATAAACATCACATGCAATCAATATAAGTGATATGATATGGACATCATCATCTTGTGCTTGTGATCTCCATCTCCGAAGCACCGTCATGATCACCATCGTCACCGGCGCGACACCTTGATCTCCATCGTAGCATCGTTGTCGTCTCGCCAATCTTATGCTTCCACGACTATCGCTACCGCTTAGTGATAAAGTAAAGCATTACATCGCGATTGCATTGCATACAATAAAGCAACAACCATATGGCTCCTGCCAGTTGCCGATAACTCGGTTACAAAACATGATCATCTCATACAATAAAATTTAGCATCATGTCTTGGCCATATCACATCACAACATGCCCTGCAAAAACAAGTTAGACGTCCTCTACTTTGTTGTTGCAAGTTTTACGTGGCTGCTACGGGCTTAAGTAAGAACCAATCTCACCTACGCATCAAAACCACAACGATAGTTTGTCAATTTGACTCCGTTTTAACCTTCGCAAGGACCGGGCGTAGCCACACTTGGTTCAACTAAAGTTGGAGAAACAGTCACCCGCAAGCCACCTTTGTGTAAAGCACGTCGGGAGAACCGGTCTCGCGTAAGCGTACACGTAATGTCGGTCCGGGCCGCTTCATCCAACAATACCGCCAAACCAAAGTATGTCATGCTGGTAGGCAGTATGACTTATATCGCCCACAACTCACTTGTGTTCTACTCGTGCATATAACATCAAACCATAAAACCTAGGCTCGGATGCCACTGTTGGGGAACGTAGTAATTTCAAAATTTTCCTACGCACACGCAAGATCATGGTGATGCATAGCAACGAGAGGGGAGAGTGTTGTCTATGTACCCTCGTAGACCGCAACGGAAGCGTTGACGCAACATAGAGGAAGTAGTCGTACGTCTTCCCGATCCGACCGATCCAAGCACCGTTACTCCGGCACCTCTGAGTTCTTAGCACACGTACAGCTCGATGACGCTCCCCGGGCTTCGATCTAGCAAAGCTTCGGGGATGAGTTCCGTCAGCACAACGGCGTGGTGACGATGATGATGTTATACCGACGCAGGGCTTCGCCTAAGCACTACAACGATATGATCGAGGTGGAATATGGTGGCAGGGGGCACCGCACACGGCTAAGGAACGATCACGTGGATCAACTTGTCTGTCTAGAGGTGCCCCCCTGCCCCCGTATATAAAGGATCCAAAGGGGGGGTGCAACCGGCCCTATGGTGGCGCGCAGGAGGAGTCCTACTCCTACCGGGAGTAGGACTCCCCCCCCCCCAATCCTTGTCCAACTAGGAGAGGTGGAGGGAGAATAGGAAAGGGGGGCGCCCCTCCCTCCTTGTCCAATTCGGACTAGGGGGAGAGGGGGCGTGCGGCCTGCCCTGGCAGCCCCTTCCTCTTCTCCACATTAGGCCCATGAGGCCCATTAACCCCCCGGGGGGTTCCGGTAACCCCCCGGTGCTCCGGTTTTATCCGATACTTCTCCGGAACCCTTCCGGTGTCTGAATATAGTCATCCAATATATCAATCTTTATGTCTCGACCATTTCGAGACTCCTCGTCATGTCCGTGATCACATCCGGGACTCCGAACTAACTTCGGTACATCAAAATGCATAAACTCATAATAACTGTCATCGTAACATTAAGCGTGCGGACCCTACGGTTCGAGAACAATGTAGACATGACTGAGACAAATCTCCGGTCAATAACCAATAGCGGGACCTGGATGCCCATATTGGCTCCTACATATTCTACGAAGATCTTTATCGGTCAGACCGCATAACAACATACGTTGTTCCCTTTGTCATCGGTATGTTACTCGCCCGAGATTCGATCGTCGGTATCCAATACCTAGTTCAATCTCGTTACCGGCAAGTCTCTTTACTCGTTTTGTAATACATCATCCCGCAACTAACTCATTAGTTGCAATGCTTGCAAGGCTTATGTGATGTGCATTACCGAGAGGGCCCAGAGATACCTCTCCGACAATCGGAGTGACAAATCCTAATCTCGAAATACGCCAACCCAACATCTACCTTTCGAGACACCTGTAGAGCTCCTTTATAATCACCCAGTTACGTTGTGAAGTTTGGTAGCACACAAAGTGTTCCTCTGGTAAACGGGAGTTGCATAATCTCATAGTCATAGGAACATGTATAAGTCATGAAGAAAGCAATAGCAACATACTAAACGATCGGGTGCTAAGCTAATGGAATGGGTCATGTCAATCAGATCATTCAACTAATGATGTGACCTCGTTAATCAAATAACAACACTTTGTTCATGGTTAGGAAACATAACCATCTTTGATTAACGAGCTAGTCAAGTAGAGGCATACTAGTGACACTAAGTTTGTCTATGTATTCACACATGTATTATGTTTCCGGTTAATACAATTCTAGCATGAATAATAAACATTTATCATGATATAAGGAAATAAATAATAACTTTATTATTGCCTCTAGGGCATATTTCCTTCAGCTCCTTGATGATTTTTCCTTCCTTTCCGAATCCTTGCTTCTCCGTGAGTGTCTTCGTTCATAACGATCATCTCTACTCCTTCTCTCTCTTGGTGGTGATTCTTCTCTTTTGCTTCTTCCTTTTGGAGAGTCTTCTCTTCTCTTGTAGGGAGCCGTACACTCATTGGAATAGTGTCCGGGTCTTCCACAATTGTAGCAGTTTCGCTCTTGACTAGAAGATCTTTTGTCATTGTAGGACCTTGACTTGGAGCTTCTATCTTTGCTTCTACTCTTGTAGAACTTGTTGAAGTTTCTCACCATTAAGCTCAATTCTTCATTGAAGTTTTGTTTCTCACTTGATGATGTAGGGGATTCACATGAGGCTTTGTAGGCACCACTTGATTTGTTGTGAAGTTCCTCTTTATCCTTAAGTGACATCTCATGAGCAACAATTCTTCCAATTACCTCTGTTGGCTTGAGATCTTTGTAATTGGGCATCATTTGGATCAATGTGCACATGTTATCATATTTTCCATCCAAGGCTCTTAGAATCTTCTTAATGATGAATCTATCGGTCATCTCTTCACTTCCTAAGCCGGCAATCTCATTTGTGATGAGAGCAAGCCTAGAGTACATTTCAGCGACACCTTCACCATCCTTCATTTTGAACTTGTCAAGTTAACTTTGAAGCACATCCAATTTGGATTCCTTGACGGAGTCGGTACCTTCGTGCATATCAATCAAAGTGTCCCAAATTTCCTTTGCATTTTCAAGACGGCTGATTTTGTTGAATTCTTCGGGGCACAATCCGTTGAAGAGAATATCACAAGCTTGAGCATTGTATTGCAACATCTTCAATTCATCCACGGTAGCTTCACGGTTTGGTTCTCTCCCATCAAAGAAGTCACCTTGCAAACCAACACACACAATAGCCCAAACGGTGGGGTTATGTCCAAGAATATGCATTTTCATTTTATGCTTCCAACTAGCAAAATTAGTACCATCAAAGTAAGGACCTCTACGGTGATAATTTCCCTCGCTAGACGCCATACTCTCCTAGGTTGTGAAACCAAGCCTATGACCACCAAAAGCTATGGAAATCAAAGCAAATGGAGACCAAAGCTCTGATACCACTTGTAGGATCGAAAGTATGTCTAGAGGGGGGTGATTAGACTACTTGACCAAATAAAAACTTAACCTTTTCCCAATTTTAGTTCTTGGCAGATTTTAGCTATTTTAGGACAAGTCAAGCAATCATCACACTATTCAAGCAAGCATGCAAAGAGTATATTGGCAGCGGAAAGTAAAGCATGCAACTTGCAAGAATGTAAAGGGAAGGGTTTGGAGAATTCTAACGCAATTGGAGACACGGATGTTTTTCCCGTGGTTTGGAAAAGTGGTGCTATCCTACATCCACGTTGATGGAGACTTCAACCCATGAAGGGTAACGGTTGCGCGAGTCCACGGAGGGCTCCACCCACGAAGGGTCCATGAAGAAGCAACCTTGTCTATCCCACCATGGCCATCGCCCACAAAGGACTTGCCTCACTAGCGGTAGATCTTCACGAAGTAGGTGATCTCCTTGCCCTTACAAACTCCTTGGTTCAACTCCACAATCTTGTCGGAGGCTCCCAAGTGACACCTAGCCAATCTAGGAGACACCACTCTCCAAGAAGTAACAAATGGTGTGTTGATGATGAACTCCTTGCTCTTGTGCTTCAAATGATAGTCTCCCCAACACTCAACTCTCTCTCACAAGATTTGGATTTGGTGGAAAGAAGATTTGAGTGGAAAGCAACTTGGGGAAGGCTAGAGATCAAGATTCATATGGTAGGAATGGAATATCTTGGCCTCAACACATGAGTAGGTGGTTCTCTCTTAGAACATATGAGTTGGAAGTGTAGATGTGTTCTGATGGCTCTCTCCACGAGTGAAGAGGAGGTGGAGGGGTATATATAGCCTCCACACAAAATCCAACCGTTACACAAAATTTACCAATCTCGGTGGGACCGAATCAACAAACTCGGTCGGACCGAAATAGTAAACCTAGTGACCGTTAGAGATTTTTGGTGGGACTGACATGCAACTCGGTAGGACCGATATGGTTAGGGTTAGGGCATAACGTAATCTCGGTGAGACCGATTACACAAACTCGGTGAGACCGATTTTGGTAATAAGCTAACCAAAGAGTTGGTCAGGTGAACTCGGTGGGACCGATTCGCTCTTCTCGGTGAGACCGAAATGTTACGAAAAGGAAACAGTGAGTTTACATTGCAATCTCGATGGGACCGATCCGCTCTTTCGGTGAGACCGAAAAGTTACGAAAAGGAAACAGAGATATTGCAATCCCATCTCGGTGAGACCGAGATCCCTATCGGTAGAACCGATTTGCTTAGGGTTTGGCAATGGCTATGACAAGTGAAACTTGGTGGCGCCGGGTTGAAAGAATCGGTAGGGCCGAGTTTTGCTTTGGGTTTAGGTGAAATGTGGATATGGGAAAGTAGGTGAGGATTTTGGAGCATATCATTAAGCACTTGAAGCAAGAGGCTCATTAAGCAACACCTCATCCCTCCTTGATAGTATTGGCTTTTCCTAAAGACTCAATGTGATCTTGGATCACTAAAATGTAAAATGAAGAGTCTTGAGCATATGAGCTAGAGCCAATCCTTTGTCCTTAGCATTTTGAGGGTTCCACTTTCACCATCCATGCCATGCCAATCATTGAGCTTTCCTGAAATGATCATCTTGGAATAGCATTAGCTCAATGAGCTATATGTTGTTATGAATTACCAAAACCACCTAGGGATAGTTGCACTTTCAGAGTGCCCCAAAGTTTCTACCGGAGAATCACGACGAAAACGTGTGCCAACCCCTATGCATAGGTTCATGGGAGGAACCCGCAAGTTGATCACCAAAACATACATCAAGTGAATCACATGGTATCCCATTGTCACCACAGATACGCACGGCAAGACATACATCAAGTGTTCTCAAATCTTTAAAGACTCAATACGATAAGATAACTTCGAAGGGGGAACTCAATCCATTAGAAGAGAGTAGAGGGGGAGAAAACATCATAAGATCCAACTATAATAGCAAAGCTCGCTGAAAGTGCAACTATCCCTAGGTGGTTTTGGTAATTCATAACAACATATAGTTCATTGAGCTAATGATATTTCAAGATGATTATTTCAGGAAAGCTCAATGATTGGCATGGCATGGATATGAAAGTGGAACCCTCAAAATGCTAAGGACAAAGAATTGGCTCAAGCTCAAAAGTTCAAGACTCTTCATTTTATATTTTAGTGATCCAAGATCACATTGAGTCTTTAGGAAAAGCCAATACTATCAAGGAGGGATGAGGTGTTGCTTAATGAGCCTCTTGCTTTATGTGCTTAGTGATATGCTCCAAAATCCTCAACCACCTTTCCATATCCACAAATGACCTAAAACCTAAGCCAAACTCGGTCATCCATCAATCCGGCGCCACCGAGTTTCACTTGTCATTTGCCACTGCCAAACCCTAGCAATTCGGTCCTACCGATAAGGTTCTCGGTCTCATCGAGATGGGCTTGCAAACTCTCTGTTTCCCTTTCATAGCTTTTCGATCTCATCGAAAGAGCGAATCGGTCCCACCGAGAATGCAAGGTAAACTCTATGTTTCCTTCTTGTAACATTTCGGTCTCACCGAAAGAGCAAGTCAGTCCCACCGAGTTTGCCTGACCAACTCTCTGGTTAGCTAATTGCCGAACTAGGTCTCACCGAGTTTGTGCGATCGGTCTCACCGAGATTACGTTATGCCCAAACCCTAACCGAATCGGTCCTACCGAGTTGCATCTCAGTCCCACCGAAATTCCTAACGGTCACTAGGTTTACTATTTCGGTCAGACCGAGTTTTCTGATTCGGTCCCACCGAGATTGGTAGATTGTGTGTAACGGTTGGATTTTGTCTGAAGGCTATATATACCCCTCCACCACATCTTCATTCGAAGATAGAGCTATCAGAACACATACATCATTCCTACTCATATGTTCTTAAAAAGAACCACCTACTCATGTGTTGAGACCAAGATATTCCATTCCTACCATATGAATCTTGATCTCTAGCCTTCCCCAAGTTGCTTTCCACTCAAATCTTCTTTCCACCAGATCCAAATCCTATGAGAGAGAGTTGAGTGTTGGGGAGACTATCATTTGAAGCACAAGAGCAAGGAATTCATCATCAACACACCATTTGTTACTTCTTGGAGAGTGGTGTCTCCTAGATTGGCTAGGTGTCACTTGGGAGCCTCCGAAAAGACTGTGGAGTTGAACCAAGGAGTTTGTAAGGGCAAGGAGATCGCCTACTTCGTGAAGATCTACCGCTAGTGAGGCAAGTCCTTCGTGGGCGATGGCCATGGTGGAATAGACAAGGTTGCTTCTTCGTGGACCCTTCGTGGGTGGAGCCCTCCGTGGACTCGCGCAACCGCTACCCTCCGTGGGTTGAAGTCTCCATCAACGTGGATGTAGGATAGCACCACCTATCCGAACCACGGGAAAACATCCATGTCTCCAATTGCGTTTGAATCCTCCAAACCCTTCCCTTTACATTCTTGCAAGTTGCATGCTTTACTTTCCGCTGCCAATAAACTCTTTGCATGCTTGCTTGAATTGTGTGATAATTGCTTGACTTGCTCTAAGATAGCTAAAATCTGCCAAGAACTAAAATTGGGAAAAGGCTAAGTTTTTAATTGGTCAAGTAGTCTAATCACCCCCCCCCCTCTAGACATACTTTCGATCCTACAAGTGGTATCAGAGCTTTGGTCTCCATTTGGCTTGATCTTCATAGCTTTTGGTGGTCATAGCCTTGGTTGAAGGAAATATGCCCTAGAGGCAACAATAAAGTTATTATTTATTTCCTTATATCATGATAAATGTTTATTATTCATGCTAGAATTGTATTAACCAGAAACATAATACATGTGTGAATACATAGACCAACAGAGTGTCACTAGTATGCCTCTACTTGACTAGCTCATTAATCAAAGATGGTTATGTTTCCTAACCATGAACAAAGAGTTGTTATTTGATTAACGAGGTCACATCATTAGTTGAATGATCTGATTGACATGACCCATTCCATTAGCTTAGCACCTGATCGTTTAGTATGTTGCTATTGCTTTCTTCATGACTTATACATGTTCCTATAACTATGAGATTATGCAACTCCCGTTTACCGGAGGAATACTTTGGGTACTACCAAACGTCACAACATAACTGGGTGATTATAAAGGAGTACTACAGGTGTCTCCAATGGTAGATGTTGGGTTGGCGTATTTCGAGATTAGGGTTTGTCACTCCGATTGTCGGAGAGGTATCTCTGGGCCCTCTCGGTAATGCACATCTCATAAGCCTTGCAAGCACTGCAACTAATATGTTAGTTGTGAGATGATGTATTACGGAACGAGTAAAGAGACTTGCCGGTAACGAGATTGAACTAGGTATTGGATACCGACGATCGAATCTCGGGCAAGTAACATACCGATGACAAAGGGAACAACGTATGTTGTTATGCTGTCTGACCGATAAAGATCTTCATAGAATATGTAGGAGCCAATATGGGCATCCAGGTCCCGCTATTGGTTATTGACCGGAGACATGTCTCGGTCATGTCTACATTGTTCTCGAACCGTAGGGTCCGCATGCTTAACGTTATGCTGACAGTTATTATGAGTTTATGCATTTTGATGTACCGAAGGTTGTTTGGAGTCCCGGATGTGATCACGGACATGACGAGGAGTCTCGAAATGGTCGAGACGTAAAGATTGATATATTGGAAGCCTATATTTGGACACTGGAAGTGTTCCGGGTGAAATCGGGATTTTACCGGAATACCGGGAGGGTTACCGGAACCCCCCGAGAGGCAAATGGGCCTATTGGGCCTTAGTGGAAAAGTGAAAAGGGGCTGCCCACAAGGGCTGCGCGCCTCCCCCCTTCCCTAGTCCTATTAGGACTAGGAGAAGGGGCCGGCCCCCCTCTCTTCTCTCTTCTCTTTGAAGAGTCCTATTAGGAATAGGATTGGGGGGAGTCCTACTCCCGGTAGGAGTGGGACTCCCCCTGCGCCTCTCTCCCAAGCCGGCCGAACCCCTCCCCCTGCTCCTTTATATACGGGGGCAGGGGCACCCCATAGACACACAAGTTGATCATTGTTGATCGTTCCTTAGCCGTGTGCGGTGCCCCCTGCCACCAAATTCCACCTCGGTCATATCGTTGTAGAGCTTAGGCAAAGCCCTGCGTCGGTAGTACATCAAGATCGTCACCACGCCGTTGTGCTGACGGAACTCTTCCTCGACGCTTTGCTGGATCGAAGCCTGAGGATCGTCATCGAGCTGAACGTGTGCTAAGAACTCGGAGGTGCCGGAGTAACGGTGCTTGGATCGGTCGGATCGGGAAGAAGACGTATGACTACCTCCTCTACGTTGTGAGATCGCTTCCGCAGTCGGTCTGCGTTGGTACGTAGACAATACTCTCCCCCTCGTTGCTATGCATCACCTTGATCTTGCGTGTGCGTAGGAAAATTTTCGAAATTACTACGTTCCCCAACAGTGGCATCCGAGCCTAGGTTTTATGGTTTGATGTTATTTGCACGAGTAGAACACAAGTGAGTTGTGGGCGATACAAGTCATACTGCCTACCAGCATGTCATACTTTGGTTCAGCGGTATTGTTGGGTGAGACGATCCGGACCAACCTTACGCGTACTCTTACGCGAGACCGGTTCCCTCGACGTGCTTTGCACATAGATGGCTTGCGGAAGACTGTCTCTCCAACTTTAGTTGAACCAAGTGTGACTACGCCCGGTCCTTGAGAAGGTTAAAATGGAGTCTATTTGACGAACTATCGTTGTGGTTTTGATGCGTAGGTGAGATGAGTTCTTACTTAAGCCCGTAGCAGCCATGTAAAACTTGCAACAACAAAGTAGAGGACGTCTAACTTGTTTTTGCAGGGCATGTTGTGATGTGATATGGTCAAGGCATGATGCTGATTTTATTGTATGAGATGATCATGTTTTGTAACCGAGTTATCGGCAACTGGCAGGAGCCATATGGTTGTCGCTTTATTGTATGCAATGCAATCGCGATGTAATGCTTTACTTTATTACTAAGCGGTAGTGATAGTCGTGGAAGCATAAGATTGGCGAGACGACAACGATGCTACGATGGAGATCAAGGTGTCGCGCCGGTGACGATGGTGATCATGACGGTGCTTCAGAGATGGAGATCACAAGCACAAGATGATGATGGTCATATCATATCACTTATATTGATTGCATGTGATGTTTATCCTTTTATGCATCTTATCTTGCTTTGATTGACGGTAGCATTATAAGATGATCTCTCACTAAATTATCAAAAAGTGTTCTCCCTGAGTATGCACCGTTGCCAAAGTTCGTCGTGCCCAGACACCACGTGATGATCGGGTGTGATAAGCTCTACGTCCATCTACAACGGGTGCAAGCCAGTTTTGCACACGCAGAATACTCAGGTTAAACTTGACGAGCCTAGCATATGCAGATATGGCCTCGGAACACAGAGACCGAAAGGTCGAGCGTGAATCATATAGTAGATATGATCAACATGACGATGTTCACCATTGAAAACTACTCCATCTCACGTGATGATCGGTTATGGTTTAGTTGATTTGGATCACGTGATCACTTAGAGGATTAGAGGGATGTCTATCTAAGTGGGAGTTCCTAAATAATTTGATTAACTGAACTTAAACTTATCATGAACTTAGTACTTGATAGTATCTTGCTTGTTTATGTTGATTGTAGATAGATGGCTCGTGTTGTTGTTCCGTTGAATTTTAATGCGTTCCTTGAGAAAGCAAAGTTGAAAGATGATGGTAGCAATTACACGGACTGGGTCCGTAACCTGAGGATTATCCTCATTGCTGCACAGAAAAATTACGTCCTGGAAGCACCGCTGGGTGCCAGGCCTGCTGCTGGAGCAACGCCAGATGTTATGAACGTCTGGCAGAGCAAAGCTGATGACTACTCGATAGTTCAGTGTGCCATGCTTTACGGCTTAGAATCGGGACTTCAACGACGTTTTGAACGTCATGGAGCATATGAGATGTTCCAGGAGTTGAAGTTAATATTTCAAGCAAATGCCCGAATTGAGAGATATGAAGTCTCCAATAAGTTCTATAGCTGCAAGATGGAGGAGAACAGTTCTGTCAGTGAGCATATACTCAAAATGTCTGGGTATAATAATCACTTGATTCAGATGGGAGTTAATCTTCCAGATGATTGCGTCATTGACAGAATTCTCCAATCACTGCCACCAAGCTACAAGAGCTTCGTGATGAACTATAATATGCAAGGGATGAACAAGACTATTCCCGAGCTCTTCGCAATGCTGAAAGCTGCGGAGGTAGAAATCAAGAAGGAGCATCAAGTGTTGATGGTTAACAAAACCACTGGTTTCAAGAAAAAGGGCAAAGGGAAGAAGAAGGGGAACTTCAAGAAGAACAGCAAGCAAGTTGCTGCTCAGGAGAAGAAACCCAAGTCTGGACCTAAGCCTGAAACTGAGTGCTTCTACTGCAAGTAAACTGGTCACTGGAAGCGGAACTGCCCCAAGTATTTGGCGGATAAGAAGGATGGCAAGGTGAACAAAGGTATATGTGATATACATGTTATTGATGTGTACCTTACTAGAGCTCGCAGTAGCACCTGGGTATTTGATACTGGTTCTGTTGCTAATATTTGCAACTCAAAACAGGGACTACGGAATAAGCGGACGCTAGCAAAGGACGAGGTGACGATGCGCGTGGGAAACGGTTCCAAAGTCGATGTGATCGCGGTCGGCACGCTACCTCTACATCTACCTTCGGGATTAATATTAGACCTAAATAATTGTTATTTGGTGCCAGCGTTGAGCATGAACATTATATCTGGATCTTGTTTGATGCGAGTCGGTTATTCATTTAAATCAGAGAATAATGGTTGTTCTATTTATATGAGTAATATCTTTTATGGTCATGCACCCTTGAAGAGTGGTCTATTCTTATTGAATCTCGATAGTAGTGATACACATATTCATAATGTAGAAGCCAAAAGATGCAGAGTTGATAATGATAGTGCAACTTATTTGTGGCACTGCCGTTTAGGTCATATCGGTGTAAAGCGCATGAAGAAACTCCATACTGATGGGCTTTTGGAACCACTTGATTATGAATCACTTGGTACTTGCGAACCGTGCCTCATAGGCAAGATGACTAAAACACCGTTCTCCGGTACTATGGAGAGAGCAACAGATTTATTGGAAATCATACATACCGATGTATGTGGTCCGATGAATATTGAGGCTCGTGGCGGATATCGTTATTTTCTCACCTTCATAGATGATTTAAGCAGATATGGGTATATCTACTTAATGAAACATAAGTCTGAAACATTTGAAAAGTTCAAGGAATTTCAGAGCAAAGTTGAAAATCATCGTAACAAGAAAATAAAGTTTCTACGATCTGATCGTGGAGGAGAATATTTGAGTTACGAGTTTGGTATACATTTGAAAAATTGTGGAATAGTTTCGCAACTCACGCCACCCGGAACACCACAGCGTAATGGTGTGTCCGAACGTCGTAATCGTACTTTACTAGATATGGTGCGATCTATGATGTCTCTTACTGATTTACCGCTATCGTTTTGGGGTTATGCTTTAGAGACGGCCGCATTCACGTTAAATAGGGCACCATCAAAATCCGTTGAGACGACGCCTTATGAACTATGGTTTGGCAAGAAACCAAAGTTGTCGTTTCTTAAAGTTTGGGGCTGCGATGCTTATGTGAAAAAGCTTCAACCTGATAAGCTCGAACCCAAAGCGGAGAAATGTGTCTTCATAGGATACCCAAAGGAAACTGTTGGGTATACCTTCTATCACAGATCCGAAGGCAAGACATTCATTGCTAAGAATGGATCATTTCTAGAGAAGGAGTTTCTCTCAAAAGAAGTGAGTGGGAGGAAAGTAGAACTTGACGAGGTAACTATACCTGCTCCCTTATTGGAAAATAGTACATCATAGAAAACTGTTTCTGCGACACCTATACCAATTAGTGAGGAAGCTAATGATGATGATCATGAAACTTCAGGGCAAGATACTACTGAACCACGTAGATCAACCAGAGTGAGATCCGCACCAGAGTGGTACGGTAATCCAGTTCTGGAAGTCATGCTACTAGATCATGATGAACCTACGAACTATGAAGAAGCGATGGTGAGCCCAGATTCCGCAAAGTGGCTTGAGACCATGAAATCTGAGATGGGATCCATGTATGAGAACAAAGTATGGACTTTGGTTGACTTGCCCGATGATCGGCAAGCAATTGAGAATAAATGGATCTTCAAGAAAAAGACTGACGCTGACGGTAATATTACTGTCTATAAAGCTCGACTTGTCGCAAAAGGTTTTCGACAAGTTCAAGGGGTTGACTACGATGAGACCTTCTCACCCGTAGTGATGCTTAAGTCCGTCAGAATTATGTTAGCAATTGCTGTGTTTTATGATTATGAAATATGGCAAATGGATGTCAAAACTGCATTCCTGAATGGATTTCTAGAAGAAGAGTTGTATATGATGCAACCAGAAGGTTTTGTCGATCCGAAGGGAGCTAACAAAGTGTGCAAACTCCAGCGATCCATTTATGGACTGGTGCAAGCATCTCGGAGTTGGAATAAACGCTTTGATAGTGTGATCAAAGCATTTGGCTTTATACAGACTTTCGGAGAAGCCTGTATTTACAAGAAAGTGAGTGGGAGCTCTGTAGCATTTCTGATATTATATGTGGATGACATATTGCTGATTGGAAATGATATAGAATTTCTGGATAGCATAAAGGGATACTTGAATAAAAGTTTTTCGATGAAAGACCTCGGGGAAGCTACTTACATATTAGGCATAAAGATCTATAGAGATAGATCAAAACGCTTAATTGGACTTTCACAAAGCACATACCTTGACAAGATTTTGAAGAAGTTCAAAATGGATCAAGCAAAGAAAGGGTTCTTGCCTGTGTTACAAGGTGTGAAGTTGAGTCAGACTCAATGCCCGACCACCGCAGAAGATAGAGAGAAAATGAAAGATGTTCCCAATGCTTCAGCCATAGGCTCTATCATGTATGCAATGCTGTGTACCAGACCTGATGTGTGCCTTGCTATAAGTTTAGCAGGGAGGTACCAAAGTAATCCAGGAGTGGATCACTGGACAGCGGTCAAGAACATCCTGAAATACCTGAAAAGGACTAAGGATATGTTTCTCGTATATGGAGGTGACAAAGAGCTCACCGTAAGAGGTTACGTTGATGCAAGCTTTGACACTGATCCGGACGATTCTAAATCGCAAACCGGATACGTGTTTACTTTAAACGGTGGAGCTGTCAGTTGGTGCAGTTCTAAACAAAGCGTCGTAGCGGGATCTACATGTGAAGCAGAGTACATAGCTGCTTCGGAAGCAGCAAACGAAGGAGTCTGGATGAAGGAGTTCATATCCGATCTAGGTGTCATACCTAGTGCATCGGGTCCAATGAAAATCTTTTGTGACAATACTAGTGCAATTGCTTTGGCAAAGGAATCCAGATTTCACAAAAGGACCAAACACATCAAGAGACGCTTCAACTCCATCCGGGACTTAGTCCAGGTGGGAGACATAGAGATTTGCAAGATACATACGGATCTGAATGTTGCAGACCCGTTGACTAAGCCTCTTCCACGAGCAAAACATGATCAGCACCAAGGCTCCATGGGTGTTAGAATCATTACTGTGTAATCTAGATTATTGACTCTAGTGCAAGTGGGAGACTGAAGGAAATATGCCCTGGAGGCAATAATAAAGTTATTATTTATTTCCTTATATCATGATAAATGTTTATTATTCATGCTAGAATTGTATTAACCAGAAACATAATACATGTGTGAATACATAGACCAACAGAGTGTCACTAGTATGCCTCTACTTGACTAGCTCGTTAATCAAAGATGGTTATGTTTCCTAACCATGAACAAAGAGTTGTTATTTGATTAACAAGGTCACATCATTAGTTGAATGATCTGATTGACATGACCCATTCCATTAGCTTAGCACCCGATCGTTTAGTATGTTGCTATTGCTTTCTTCATGACTTATACATGTTCCTATAACTATGAGATTATGCAACTCCCGTTTACCGGAGGAATACTTTGGGTACTACCAAACGTCACAACGTAACTGGGTGATTATAAAGGAGTACTACAGGTGTCTCCAATGGTAGATGTTGGGTTGGCGTATTTCGAGATTAGGGTTTGTCACTCCGATTGTCGGAGAGGTATCTCTGGGCCCTCTCGGTAATGCACGTCACATAAGCCTTGCAAGCACTGCAACTAATATGTTAGTTGTGAGATGATGTATTACGGAACGAGTAAAGAGACTTGCCGGTAACGAGATTGAACTAGGTATTGGATACCGACGATCGAATCTCGGGCAAGTAACATACCGATGACAAAGGGAACAACGTATGTTGTTATGCGGTCTGACCGATAAAGATCTTCGTAGAATATGTAGGAGCCAATATGGGCATCCAGGTCCCGCTATTGGTTATTGACCGGAGACGTGTCTCGGTCATGTCTACATTGTTCTCGAACCATAGGGTCCGCACGCTTAACGTTACGATGACAGTTATTATGAGTTTATGCATTTTGATGTACCGAAGGTTGTTCGGAGTCCCGGATGTGATCACGGACATGACGAGGAGTCTCGAAATGGTCGAGACGTAAAGATTGATATATTGGAAGCCTATATTTGGACACCGGAAGTGTTCCGGGTGAAATCGGGATTTTACCGGAATACCGGGAGGGTTACCGGAACCCCCCGGGAGGCAAATGGGCCTATTGGGCCTTAGTGGAAAAGTGAAAAGGGGCCGGCCCCCCTCTCTTCTCTCTTCTCTTTGAAGAGTCCTATTAGGAATAGGATTGGGGGGGAGTCCTACTCCCGGTAGGAGTGGGACTCCCCCTGCGCCTCTCTCCCAAGCCGGCCGAACCCCTCCCCCTGCTCCTTTATATACGGGGGCAGGGGGCACCCCATAGACACACAAGTTGATCATTGTTGATCATTCCTTAGCCGTGTGCGGTGCCCCCTGCCACCAAATTCCACCTCGGTCATATCGTTGTAGAGCTTAGGCGAAGCCCTGCGTCGGTAGTACATCAAGATCGTCACCACGCCGTTGTGCTGACGGAACTCTTCCTCGACGCTTTGCTGGATCGAAGCCCGAGGATCGTCATCGAGCTGAACGTGTGCTAAGAACTCGGAGGTGCCGGAGTAACGGTGCTTGGATCGGTCGGATCGGGAAGAAGACGTACGACTACTTCCTCTATGTTGTGAGATCACTTCCGCAGTCGGTCTGCGTTGGTACGTAGACAATACTCTCCCCCTCGTTGCTATGCATCACCATGATCTTGCGTGTGCGTAGGAAAATTTTCGAAATTACTACGTTCCCCAACATTGGTTTCACAACCTAGGAGAGTATGGCGTCTAGCGAGGGAAATTATCACCGTAGAGGTCCTTACTTTGATGGCACTAATTTTGCTAGTTGGAAGCATAAAATGAAAATGCATATTCTTGGACATAACCCCGCTGTATGGGCTATTGTTTGTGTTGGCTTGCAAGGTGAGTTCTTTGATGGGAGGGAACCAAACCGTGAAGCTACCACGGATGAGTTGAAGATGTTGCAATACAATGCTCAAGCTTGTGATATTCTCTTCAAGGGATTATGCCCCGAAGAATTCAACAAAATCAGCCGCCTTGAGAATGCAAAGGAAATTTGGGATACTTTGATTGATATGCACGAAGGTACCGACTCCGTCAAGGAATCCAAGTTGGAAGTGCTCCAAAGTGAACTTGACAAGTTCAAGATGAAGGATGGTGAAGGTGTCGCTGAAATGTACTCTAGGCTTGCTCTCATCACAAATG
The DNA here is from genome assembly GCA_034509565.1 of Triticum monococcum. Taxonomy (NCBI): domain Eukaryota; kingdom Viridiplantae; phylum Streptophyta; class Magnoliopsida; order Poales; family Poaceae; genus Triticum; species Triticum monococcum. The sequence continues at coordinate 582,198,497 of CM067847.1, forward strand.
AGATTGCCGGCTTAGGAAGTAAAGAGATGACCAATAGATTCATCATCAAGAAGATCCTAAGAGCCTTGGATGGGAAATATGATACCGTGTGCACATTAATCCAAATGATGCCCAACTACAAAGATCTCAAGCCAACGGAAGTAATTGGAAGGATTGTTGCTCATGAGATGTCACTCAAGGATAAAGAGGAACTTCACAATAAATCAAGTGGTGCCTACAAAGCGTCATGTGAAGCCCCCACATCATCAAGTGAGAAACAAAACTTCAATGAAGAATTGAGCTTAATGGTGAAGAACTTCAACAAGTTCTACAAGAGTAGAAGCAAAGATAGAAGCTTCAAGTCAAGGTCCTACAATGACAAAAGATCTTCTAGTCGAGAGCGAAACTGCTATAATTGTGGAAGACCCGGACACTATTCCAATGAGTGTACAGCTCCCTACAAGAGAAGAGAAGATTCTCCAAAAAGAAGAAGCAAAGAATCTCCACCAAGAGAGAGAAGGAGTAGAGATGATCGTTATGAACGAAGATACTCGCAGAGAAGCAAGGACTCGGAAAGGAAGGAAAAATCATCAAGGAGCTATACAAAACGAAGACATCAAGCTCATGTTGGTGAATGGGTATCCGGCTCCGACTCCGACAGCCACTCCGAGAGAAGTTATCACTCCGACTCCGAAGATACTCAAGATGAAGGTGTTGCCGGTCTAGCACTTGTGTCAACCAACTCCTACGACATATTTGACTCCCCAAATGAAGGAATTGGAAGATGCTTCATGGCCAAAGGTCCTAAGGTAACACACCCCGAGTATGTTGACTTTAATAGTGATGAAGATGACTTGTTAGGTGATGATGATTGGCTTGGTGACAACTCTAGTGAAGAATATTATGGTGAAATATCAATTAGTCATGCTAAAACGAATGACAATGATAAGGTGAAGATTGAGGCTCTAACTAAAGAACTAAACACTCTTAAGTTAGCTCATGAAACTATCTTCGAAGATCATCGAGAACTTTTAAGAGCTCATGAGAAATTACGCTTTGAAAAGCTCAATCTTGAGCAAGAGCATGAGTTCTTAAAAGCAATCAATGATGATCTCCGCAAGAAAAGTTCTTCTTACATTGCCAAGCGTTTACTTTTATCCACCTACGTGCCTCAAGTCAAGACTAGTAACAAGAATAAGAAAGATTCTTCCTCTAGTAGTAACAATGATCATGCTAAATCCAATATTGTTGCTTCTAGTAGTTCTCTTGATTCCACTAATGATTCTCTTAGCCAAGTTACACTTGAGCAAGAAAATAGCTTATTGAAGGGAATTATAGAGAAAGGTGTTTACAAGAGCCTTGCCGGAAGTAAGCAATTCGAGGAAATTGTGCGCAAGCAAGGAATGCACCGGAAGAATCAAGGTGTTGGTTTTGAACGAAAGTTTAATGCCAATGGAGTTGAATGGGAAGAAGATCAATACCCCAAGACAAAGTTTGTTCCTCAACAAGAGAAGTATGACACTTCTTTCAAGGGGACACAAGCTCAAGATGATCTTCCACCACAAGACTACAAGCAAAAAGGCAAGGACAAGCTTCAAGAGGAGATTGATGCATTTGAAGAAGCTCCCAAGACCTTAGTCAAGTGGATTCCCAAGACTACTTCAAGTTCCACTACATCAAGTACGACTACAACTCCAAGGATTCCCATCAAGATGGTGTGGATCCAAAAGAAGAAGAACTAGAGAGTTCTTGAGGGTGACTCCGCCAACATACTTCACTCTTATCATTTTGGCAAGAACAAGTACAATCAACTTCCACATCTTGCACTAGTTCAAGGAGTCACAAACCCTCTTGTTGGTAAGACAAGGGACAAGTTAACCTAAAGTTTTCATGGACATCATCTTGTGTGTGTGCATCACTCTATGTCTATGGATATCCGTGTTTGTTCCTTGTGGGACTAACCCAGGTAGGTATTGAAAGTGCAATTCACTCAAATGGATAGCTCCAAGTGATCTACATCAACATTGAGCATCCACATCTTCAACATCTACATGAAGTCATCATCGACAAAACCCAAGGTTAGTTCATCCCTCTTAGGGGGGATATCACATCTAGGGGGAGCTTTACTCTAAGACTTGAGCTAAAGCAACTCTAAAGATGTGAATACAACAATGCTTTATGTAAAAGTGGTAACCCCACTTGAGCTTAAACGATGAGTATGACCTATGATCAAGTGTTCTCATTTGACTCCTAAGTCAATATACTCATATATAGATGACCTAGTCATCGCAAATTGCTTGATAGATGCTAGAATTGGTTGTGCATGCTTTGCCACATATTTCATTTGCCATCTTATTGTGTGAGCATGTTGGTTGCATATTTTACTCATTCGAGGACATCCACTTGTTTTTTGATTGTTTGGCTTTCTTCTTTTGCCAAGTGGATGGACAAGAATGCCTAAGAACCTCCTCTAGCTATCTGTGCTTTTCTCGTCTCAAACTCTATTCATGCTGCATCACAAAACTTGATCAAGTCAGATTCGAACCACTCTGTGTGAGGAGCGCTCGGAGTCCCCGATTTGTCATAGACCTAAACTTCCAAAACCTCTTTATGAATCTCGGTCTGACCGATACTCCATTTTCGGTCCTACCGAGTTCATTAAGTTGATCTAGGTTTTCGATCTTGGTGCAACCGATTTGAACTTTTCGGTCACACCGAGTTGCAATAACTGCACACAGTTTTGCATCTCGGTGCCACCGAGTTGTTCCACTCGGTCACACCGACAGGGTCGGGCTATATATAGTGACGGGCAAAATTTTGGAAATTTCTCCGAAACCTCTTCGCCCGCACGATAGCCTGCTCTGCCTTCGTGGTCTCCGGATCGTCTTCTCGTCGCCAGCAGCCTCCAGTCGCCGGTCTCCGCCACCGTCAACGGAATTCTGCCCCGTCGTTGCCGCCGTAGCGAGTCTCCGCCGAACTAGGGTATGGACTCGATCTTTGTGCTATTCTCCACTCCGATTCCTAGCACATTGTGATCATTATGATTCTTGCCACGATTGAAACACTCCTATCCAGTCAATGATCTCGTAGAATAGTTTTAATTCAAAAATTTTAGGGTTAGGTTTCCGCCGAAACCAGCTCGGACCCACCAAGTTGAAAAACTCGGTCCCACCGATCTGGCTTTTGCCATTGCACAAGTGAAACTCGGTCTGACCGAGAATAACTTATCGGTGCGACCGATTTTGGAATTCTGTGAAACCCTAGCAGTCTCGGTGCCACCGAACTGTGACTCGGTCTGACCGAGTTCACCAGTTCTGGTGCCAAAACTGCTTCGGTGTCACTGAGTTTGAAAATCAGTAGATCCGAGATGCTTTCTGTGGAAAACTAAAACTAAGTTTTTGAATTAATCTTTTGCAAAAATCTCTGCTTTTTGTGATGCTCATCCACTCTATCTTATCCATAATCTATTCACAGGGTCAGCAGTCAGTGTGCAACATGTCTGATCAAAGTGACAGCTAGAATGTGTCTGAGCAGCAAGTTGTGATGAGTGAGGGCACTAGCCCCTTGAGCTCTTCTGATGATGGCAGCAGGAGCACCCCCAGCAATCTGCCCAAGGCTGCCACACGTCAAAGGAAGAAGAGAACGTCTGATTCTGAGGATGAAGACTATGTGGCAGAGGAAGAGGCCACATCAAAGAGAGCTGAACCAGCTCAAGGAACCAAGCCAGGGCTGAAGATCAAAAGGCCAGCAGGCAGGCAGCCCATGTCAAAGGCTAGGGCTTCAACTGTGAAGCCTGCTCCCACTGAGCCCATTGCTGCTGAGGGCAAGAAAAGGAAAGAGAGGGTGAAAAAGACTATAGCCAGAGTGCTTGGGAAGGCCTCCATCATGGTCGATGAGGAGGAAGAAGAAGAAGAGGTGGCTGCACCAGCACCCAAGGCAGCCAAACTTATGGGAGATGCTATAAGATCAGGAACAGCTGCATCCAAGCCCAAGGATGCACCTAAGGCTGCATCTAAGCCTAAGAGTGCACCAAAGAGGAACACACGAAGCATCCCAGCTGCAGAAAAGAACAAGGCCCCAATGCCTGAAGCTATCGAAGAAGAGGAAGAGAGTGTCCTTAGGAAGCTCAAGCCCAAGATCCCAGACCACAACGATGCTCATCCTGTGGCTGAGGAAATGAAGCTCAAGAGGGATTCAGGGCTGAGGAAATGGAGAGAAGCAGATCCGTATGCTTCTAGGAGAAGGACTGTTGTGGATTACAGATTTCATACCAAGGAGCAACAAGATTTCTATGAGACTGTTTTGCTTGACAAGAAGCCAATCGTTTGTGACATGAGATGGGTCGACTGGACCTACATCAAGGACAATGAAGAGCACTACCCCGGTGTATTTGACAGCTTTAGTGCGTGTGGAGTTGCAGACTTTGTTGGGCAGAAGCTCACAATGTGGAACGAGGAGCTGATCATGCAATTCTACTCCACAGCACACTTTTATCCGGATGGCAGGATCACATGGATGTCTGAGGGTACGAGGTACCAATCCACTGTGGAAGAATGGGCGAAGTTGATCAATGCCCGAGAGGAGCAAGCTGATGACTTGGACATCTATGCCAAGAAAAAGATGGATCACAACTCCATGTCCAACATGTACAAGGAGATCCTGAATGAAGCACTTGACACGTTCAAGTTTGGCTCCGTGCACTATCTGCTCTCAGGATTGCCTACGATCAACTGGATCCTTAGGCACACCCTTCTGCCCAAATCTGGAGATCACAAGATGATCAGAGGTCACGCGATCAACCTGCTTCATGTATTTGATGTGCCTCAGAAATTCAAGGTCATGAGTCTCATTATGGAAACAATCAAGAGGACAGCTGCAGACCAGAAGAGGAGTTGTGGGTATGCCCCACAGATTCAGGAGCTCATCAACTCCAAGATGGGCACGGGCGCGTATTTATTGGATAAGGAACACCTGCCCATCCGTCCAGATTTTGAGGATAAGCAAGTGGTTATGACTGAAAATGAACCCTCATCTGCACATGCACAAGCTCAGAAGGAGAAGGCGAGGAAGGAAAAAGCTGCCAGGATGCCTACTCAAGCAGAGGCATCTGATTACTTCTTGAAGACCAAACAAGAGCAGCTCGGTTACCTGATAGCGTCCACCCTGCGTATTGAGCAAGGACTTGCCACCCTGACTCAGAACCAGGCAAGCCTCGAGAGGATCATGGAACAGAGATTCTATGACATGGACATCAAGGTGACAGAAATACAGACCGCCGTGGAGCAGCTTCAGGAGGACATGAATGAAAGGAGAGGCAGGACCACAACTGATGCTTTTGCCAGGGTGCCACGAGGTCCGAGGTCGTCTGCACTGCCAGTTGCTGACACCAGCGCCACAACGTCTGCACCAGCTACAGCCTCCATTCCACCAGCTCCAGCATCCACTTCAGCCTCGACTCCGACCACTTCTACTGAAGGCTTCGTCCTTGGCGTGCTCCGGACTCCACCACCACCTGAAGATCAAGCCTGAGCATCGACTTAGCACTATGCATTTTCTAGGAACTTTTTGGTAACTTGTTGCCAAAGGGGGAGAAGATGTATAGATCATAGGCTTCGAGAGAGAGTGTTGCTTTTCTCTCTTGCTTTCTTTGGTGGTTTTTCGAACTTTGTTTGCTTGTGTGTGAGATACTACGTTCTTATGTTTGTGAGACATCGATGATCAAGTGTTTGATCATAAGCTACACTTAATGTTTGCTTAATGCTTGCTTAAATATTATCATTCTATCTATCGTTTGTGATCATTCACTATTCTTGGTGATGAGTGCATGTATTTCAATCTTATCATTTTTTAGCGCTCCACCAAGATGTATGTGACATGGAAGAGTAACCCATGATTCTAACTCCATGTGCATTTGCAGTCCAAAGCAAATTTTAAATATGCACAAATTTAGGGGAGCTCTTATTTGTCACATACTTCTCAAAGCGACGATATATTTCATGCCTATTATCATTTGTCGAAGCTTTGATCTATAAGTTGTCATCAGTTACCAAAAAGGGGGAGATTGAAAGTGCAACTATCCCTAGGTGGTTTTGGTAATTCATAACAACATATAGCTCATTGAGCTAATGCTATTCCAAGATGATTATTTCAGGAAAGCTCAATGATTGGCATGGCATGGTTGTGAAAGTGGAACCCTCAAATTGCTAAGGACAAAGAATTGGCTCAAGCTCAAAAGTTCAAGACTCTTCATTTTACATTTTAGTGATCCAAGATCACATTGAGTCTTTAGGAAAAGCCAATACTATCAAGGAGGGATGAGGTGTTGCTTAATGTGCCTCTTGCTTTATGTGCTTAGTGATATGCTCCAAAATCCTCAACCACCTTTCCATATCCACAAATGACCTAAACCCTAAGCCAAACTCGGTCATACCGATTCTGTCAATCCGGCGCCACCGAGTTTCACTTGTCATTTGCCACTGCCAAACCCTAGCAATTCGGTCCTACCGATAAGGTTCTCGGTCTCACCGAGATGGGCTTGCAAACTCTCTGTTTCCCTTTCATAACTTTTCGGCCGCACCAAAAGAGCGAATCGGTCCCACCGAGAATGCAAGGTAAACTCCATGTTTCCTTCTTGTAACGTTTCGGTCTCACCGAAAGAGCAAGTCGGTCCCACCGAGTTTGCCTGACCAACTCTCTGGTTAGCTAATTGCCGAACTCGGTCTCACCAAGTTTGTTCAATCGGTCTCACCGAGATTACGTTATGCCCAAACCCTAACCGAATCGGTCCTACCGAGTTGCATCTCAGTCCCACCGAAATTCCTAACGGTCACTAGGTTTACTATTTCGGTCAGACCGAGTTTTCTGATTCGATCCCGCCGAGATTGGTAGATTGTGTGTAACGGTTGGATTTTGTGTGAAGGCTATATATACCCCTCCACCACCTCTTCATTTGAAGGGAGAGCCTCCAGAACACATACATCATTCCTACTCATATGTTCTAAGAAAGAACCACCTACTCATGTGTTGAGACCAAGATATTCCATTCCTACCATATGAATCTTGATCTCTAGCCTTCCCCAAGTTGCTTTCCACTCAAATCTTCTTTCCACCAGATCCAAATCCTATGAGAGAGAGTTGAGTGTTGGGGAGACTATCATTTGAAGCACAAGAGCAAGGAGTTCATCATCAACACACCATTTGTTACTTCTTGGAGAGTGGTGTCTCCTAAATTGGCTAGGTATCACTTGGGAGCCTCCGACAAGATTGTGGAGTTGAACCAAGGAGTTTGTAAGGACAAGGAGATCGCCTACGTCGTGAAGATCTACCGCTAGTGAGGCAAGTCCTTCGTGGGCGATGACCATGGTGGAATAGACAAGGTTGCTACTTCGTGGACCCTTCGTGGGTGGAGCCCTCCGTGGACTCGCGCAACCGTTACCCTCCGTGGGTTGAAGTCTCCATCAACGTGGATGTAGGATAGCACCACCTATCCGAACCACGGGAAAACATTCGTGTCTCCAATTGCGTTTGAATCCTCCAAACCCTTACCTTTACATTCTTGCAAGTTGCATGCTTTACTTTCCGCTGCCAATAAACCCTTTGCATGCTTGCTTGAATTGTGTGATGATTGCTTGACTTGCTCTAAAGATAGCTAAAATCTGCCAAGAACTAAAATTGGGAAAAGGCTATGTTTTTAATTGGCCAAGTAGTCAAATCACCCCCCCCCCTCTAGACATACTTTCGATCCTACATCATTAAGTTGATCTAGGTTTTCGATCTCGGTGCAACCGATTTGAACTTTTCAGTCACACCGAGTTGCAATAACTGCACACAGTTTTGCATCTCGGTGCCACCGAGTTGTTCCACTCGGTCACACCGACAGGGTCGGGCTATATATAGTGACGGGCAAAATTTTGGAAATTTCTCCGAAACCTCTTCGCCCGCGCGATAGCCTACTCTGCCTTCGTGGTCTCCGGATCGTCTTCTCGCCGCTAGCAGCCTCGAGTCGCTGGTCCCCGCCGCCGTCAACGGATTTCTGCCCCGCCGTTGCCGCCGTAGCGAGTCTCCGCCGAACTAGGGTATGGACTCGATCTTTTTGCTATTCTCCACTCTGATTCCTAGCACATTGTGATCATTATGATTCTTGCCACGATTGAAACACTCCTATCCAGTCAATGATCTCGTAGAATAGTTTTAATTAGAAAATTCTAGGGTTAGGTTTCCGCCGAAACCATCTCAGACCCACCGAGTTGAAAAACTCGGTCCCATCGATCTGGCTTTTGCCATTGCACAAGTGAAACTCGGTCTGACCGAGAATAACTTATCGGTGCGACCAATTTTGGAATTCTGTGAAACCCTAGCAGTCTCGGTGCCACCGAACTGTGACTCGGTCTGACCGAGTTCACCAGTTCTGGTGCCAAAACTGCTTCAGTGTCACCGAGTTTGAAAATCGGTAGATCCGAGATGCTTTCTGTGGAAAACTAAAACTAAGTTTTTGAATTAATCTTTTGCAAAAATCTCTGCTTTTTGTGATGCTCGTCCACTCTATCTTATCCATAATCTATTCACAGGGTCAGCAGTCAGTTTGCAACATGTGTGATCAAAGTGACAGCCAGAATGTGTCTGAGCGGCATGTTGTGATGAGTGAGGGCACTAGCCCCTCAAGCTCTTCTGTTGATGGCAGCAGGAGCACCCCCAGCAATCTGCCCAAGGCTGCCACACGTCAAAGGAAGAAGAGAACGTCTGATTCTAAGGATGAAGACTATGTGGCAGAGGAAGAGGCCACATCAAAGAGAGCTGAACCAGCTCAAGGAACCAAGCCAGGGCTGAAGATCAAAAGGCCAGCAGGTAGGCAGCCCATGTCAAAGGCTAAGGCTTCAACTGTGAAGCCTGCTCCCATTAAGCCTGTTGCTGCTGAGGGCAAGAAAAGGAAAGAGAGGGTGAAAAAGACTGTAGCCAGAGTGCTTGGGAAGGCCTCCATCATGGTCGATGAGGAGGAAGAAGAAGAAGAGGTTGCTGCACCAGCACCCAAGGCAGCCAAACTCATGGGAGATGCTATAAGGTCAAGAACAGCTGCATCCAAGCCCAAGGATGCACCTAAGGCTGCATCTAAGCCTAAGAGTGCACCAAAGAGGAACACACGAAGCATCCCAGCTGCAGAAAAGAACAAGGCCCCAATGCCTGAAGCTATTGAAGAAGAGGAAGAGAGTGTCCTTAGGAAGCTCAAGCCCAAGATCTCAGACCACAACGATGCTCATCCTGTGGCTGAGGATATGAAGCTCAGGAGAGATTCAGGGCTGAGGAAATGGAGAGAAGCAGATCCGTATGCTTCTAGGAGAAGGACTGTCGTGGATTACAGATTCCATACCAAGGAGCAACAAGATTTCTATGAGACTGTTTTGCTTGACAAGAAGCCAATCGTTTGTGACATGAGATGGGTCGACTGGACCTACATCAAGGACAATGAAGAGCACTACCCCGGTGTATTTGACAGCTTTAGTGCGTGTGGAGTGGCAGACTTTGTTGGGCAGAAGCTCACAAAGTGGAACGAGGAGCTGATCATGCAATTCTACTCCACAGCACACTTTTATCCGGATGGCAGGATCACATGGATGTCTGAGGGTACAAGGTACCAATCCACTGTTGAAGAATGGGCGAAGTTGATCAATGCCCCAGAGGAGCAAGCCGGTGACTTGGACATTTATGCCAAGAAAAAGATGGATCACAACTCCATGTCCAACATGTACAAGGAGATCCCGAATGAAGCGCTTGACACGTTCAAGTTTGGCTTTGTGCACTATCTGCTCTCGGGATTGCCTACGATCAACTGGATACTTAGGCACACCCTTCTGCCCAAATCTGGAGATCACAAGATGATCAGAGGTCACGCGATCAACCTGCTTCATGTCTTTGATGTGCCTCAGAAATTCAAGGTCATGAGTCTCATTGTGGAAACAATCAAGAGGACAGCTGCAGACCAGAAGAGGAGTTGTGGGTATGCCCCACAGATTCAGGAGCTCATCAACTCCAAGATGGGCATGGGCGTGTATTTATTGGATAAGGAACACCTGCCCATCCGTCCAGATTTTGAGGATAAGCAAGTGGTTATGACTGAAAATGAACGCTCATCTGCACATGCACAAGCTCAGAAGGAGAAGGCGAGGAAGGAAAAAGCTGCCAGGATGCCTACTCAAGCAGAGGCATCTGATTACTTCTTGAAGACCAAACAAGAGCAGCTCGGTTACCTGATAGCGTCCACCCTGCGTATTGAGCAAGGACTTGCCACCCTGACTCAGAACCAGGCGAGCCTAGAGAGGATCACGGAAGAGAGATTCTATGACATGGACATCAAGGTGACAGAAATATAGACCGCCGTGGAGCAGCTTCAGGAGGACATGAATGAGAGGAGAGGCAGGACCACAACTGATGCTTTTGCCAGGGTGCCACGAGGTCCGAGGTCGTCTGCACTGCCAGTTGCTGACACCAGAGCCACAACGTCTGCACCAGCTACAGCCTCTGTTCCACCAGCTCCAGCATCCACTCCAGCCTCGACTCCGACCACTTCTACCGAAGGCTTCGTCCTTGGCGTGCTCCGGACTCTTCCACCACCTGAAGATCAAGCCTGAGCGTCGACTTAGCACTATGCATTTTCTAGGAACTTTTTGGTAACTTGTTGCTAAAGGGGGAGAAGATGTATAGATCATAGGCTTCGAGAGAGAGAGAGAGTGTTGCTTTTCTCTCTTGCTTTATTTGGTGGTTTTTCGAACTTTGTTTGCTTGTGTGTGAGATACTACGTCCTTATGTTCGTGAGACATCAATGATCAAGTGTTTGATCATAAGCTACACTTAATGTTTGCTTAATGCTTGCTTAAATATTATCATTCTATCTATCGTTTGTGATCATTCACTATTCTTGGTGATGAGTGCATGTATTTCAATCTTATCATTTTTGAGCGCTCCACCAAGATGTATGTGACATGGAAGAGTAACCCATGATTCTAACTCCATGTGCATTTGCAGTCCAAAGCAAATTTTAAATATGCACAAATTTAGGGGGAGCTCTTATTTGTCACATACTTCTCAAAGCGATGACATATTTCATGCTTATTATCATTTGTCGAAGCTTTGATCTATATGTTGTCATCAATTACCAAAAAGGGGGAGATTGAAAGTGCAACTATCCCTAGGTGGTTTTGGTAATTCATAACAACATATAGTTCATTGAGCTAATGATAGTTCAAGATGATTATTTCAGGAAAGCTCAATGATTGGCATGGCATGGATATGAAAGTGGAACCCTCAAAATGCTAAGGACAAAGAATTGGCTCAAGCTCAAAAGTTCAAGACTCTTCATTTTATATTTTAGTGATCCAAGATCACATTGAGTCTTTAGGAAAAGCCAATACTATCAAGGAGGGATGAAGTGTTGCTTAATGAGCCTCTTGCTTTATGTGCTTAGTGATATGCTCCAAAATCCTCAACCACCTTTCCATATCCACAAATGACCTAAACCCTAAGCCAAACTCGGTCATACCGATTCCATCAATCCGGCGCCACCGAGTTTCACTTGTCATTTGCCACTGCCAAACCCTAGCAATTCGGTCCTACCGATAAGGTTCTCGGTCTCACCGAGATGGGCTTGCAAACTCTCTGTTTCCCTTTCGTAACTTTTTGGTCTCACTGAAAGAGCAAATCGGTCCCACCGAGAATGCAAGGTAAACTCTATGTTTCCTTCTTGTAACGTTTCGGTCTCACCGAAAGAGCAAGTCGGTCCCACCGAGTTTGCCTGACCAACTCTCTGGTTAGCTAATTGCTGAACTCGGTCTCACCGAGTTTGTGCGATCGGTCTCACCGAGATTACGTTATGCCCAAACCCTAACCGTATCGGTCCTACCGAGTTGCATCTCAGTCCCACCGTAATTCCTAAAGGTCACTAGGTTTACTATTTCGGTCAGACCGAGTTTTCTGATTCGGTCCCACCGAGATTGGTAGATTGTGTGTAACGGTTGGATTTTGTGTGAAGGCTATATATACCCCTCCACCACCTCTTCATTCGAAGATAGAGCTATCAGAACACATACATTATTCCTACTCATATGTTCTGAGAAAGAACCACCTACTCATGTGTTGAGACCAAGATATTCCATTCCTACCATATGAATCTTGATCTCTAGCCTTCCCCAAGTTGCTTTCCACTCAAATCTTCTTTCCACCAGATCCAAATCCTATGAGAGAGAGTTGAGTGTTGGGGAGACTATCATTTGAAGCACAAGAGCAAGGAGTTCATCATCAACACACCATTTGTTACTTCTTGGAGAGTGGTGTCTCCTAGATTGGCTAGGTGTCACTTGGGAGCCTCCGACAAGATTGTGGAGTTGAACCAAGGAGTTTGTAAGGGCAAGGAGATTGCCTACTTCGTGAAGATCTACCGCTAGTGAGGCAAGTCCTTCGTGGGCGATGGCCATGGTGGAATAGACAAGGTTGCTTCTTCGTGGACCCTTCATGGGTGGAGCCCTCCGTGGACTCGCGCAACCGTTACCCTCCGTGGGTTGAAGTCTCCATCAACGTGGATGTAGGATAGCACCACCTATCCGAACCACGGGAAAACATCCGTGTCTCCAATTGCGTTTGAATCCTCCAAACCCTTCCCTTTACATTCTTGCAAGTTGCATGCTTTACTTTCCGCTGCCAATAAACTCTTTGCATGCTTGCTTGAATTGTGTGATAATTGCTTGACTTGCTCTAAGATAGCTAAAATCTGCCAAGAACTAAAATTGGGAAAAGGCTAAGTTTTTAATTGGTCAAGTAGTCTAATCACCCCCCTCTAGACATACTTTCGATCCTACACTCACGATACATCAAGATCGTATCACCTCAAGAACACGAGAGAGAGAGAGAGAGAGATCAAACACATAGCTACTGGTTCATACCCTCAGCCCCGAGGGATAACTACTCCCTCCTCGTCATGGAGAGCACTGGGATGATGAAGATGGCCACCAGAGAGGGATTCCCCCTCCGGTAGGGTGCCGGAACGGGTCTAGATTGGCTTTCGGTGGCTACGGGGGCTTCTGGCGGCGGAACTCCCGATCTATTGTGCTCCCCGGTCGTTTTAGGGTATATGGAGATATATATAGGCGGAAGAAGTACGTCAGGGGATCCACGAGGGGCCCACGAGGGTGGAGGGCGTGCCCAGGGGGGTGGGCGTGCCCCCTGCCTCGTGGCTTCCTTGTTGCTTCCCATACGTGGACTCCAAGTCTCCCGGGTTGCTTTCCTTCCAAAAATAAGTTCCGTGAAGTTTCAGGTCAATTGGACTCCGGTTGATTTTCCTTTTGTGTGATATTCTAAAACAAGGAAAAAAACAGAAACTGGCACTGGGCTCTGGGTTAATAGGTTAGTCCCAAAAATCATATAAAATAGCATATAAAACATCCAAGGTTGATAATATAATAGCATGGAACAATCAAAAATTATAGATACGTTGGAGACGTATCAATCACCTCTTGTAATCCTCATACTCATCAATATCAATCAAGCAGGACATAGGGTATTACCTCCATCAAGAGGGCCCAAACATGGGTAAAACATCGTGTCCCTGCCTCCCGTTACCATCTACCTTGGACGCACAGTTCGGGACCCCCTACCCGAGATGCGACGGTTTTGACACCGACACCTGGCGCAGCAACAACAACAAAAGAACTTAAAGAAGGGTTTTGACAACTCAAAGGGCCAACCCACCTACAACATGCAGTGTGAAGGAAATATGCCCTAGAGGCAATAATAAAGTCGTTATTTATATTTCCTTATATCATGATAAATGTTTATTATTCATGCAAGAATTGTATTAACCGGAAACTTAGTACATGTGTGAATACATAGACAAACAGAGTGTCACTAGTATGCCTCTACTTGACTAGCTCGTTGATCAAAGATGGCTAAGTTTCCTAGCCATAGACATGAGTTGTCATTTGATAAACGGGATCATGTCATTAGAGAGTGATGTGATTGACTTGACCCATCCGTTAGCTTAGCACTTTGATCGTTTAGTTTATTGCTATTGCTTTCTTCATAACTTATACATATTCCTATGACTATGAGATTATGCAAATCCCAAATACCAGAGGAACACTTAGTGTGCTATCAAACGTCACAATGTAACTGGTTGATTATAAAGATGCTCTATAGGTGTCTCCGATGGTGTTTGTTGAGTTGTCATAGATCGAGATTAGGATTTGCCACTCCAATTGTCGGAGAGGTGTCTTTGGGGCTCCCGGTAATGCACATCACTATAAGCCTTGCAAGCAATGTGACTAATAAGTTAGTTGCGGAATGTTGCATCACGGAACGAGTAAAGAGACTTGGCGGTAACGAGATTGAACTAGGTATGATGATACCTATGATCGAATCTCGGGCAAGTAACATACCGATGACAAAGGGAACAACGTATGTTGTTATGCGGTTCGACCAATAAAGATCTTCATAGAATATGTAGGAGCCAATATGGGCATCCAGGTTCCTGTATTGGTTATTGACTAGAGAGATGTCTCGGTCATGTCTTTTTAAACATAGTTCTCGAACCCGTAGGGTCCGCATGGTTAACGTTTATTGACGGTATAGTATTATATGAGTTATGTATGTTGGTGACCGAATGTTGTTCGGAGTCCCGGATGAGATCACGAACATGACGAGTAACTCCGGAATGTCCTGGATATAAAGATTGATATATGGGATAATAGTGTTTGGTCTCCGGAAGGGTTCCGGAATTCACTGGAAGGGGTTCCGGATGTTCCCCGAAATGTTTGGGTACGAGAAAACTTTATTTGGGCCAAAGGGGAAAGCCCACAAGGTTTTTGGAAAGCGCAAAAGGAAGTTTTGTGAAGTCTAGGGGCCAGACGCCAGGGTATCTGGCGTCTGGGGCCAAACGTCGGGAACCCTGGCGTCTAGTCCTGGAGTCCGAGAAGGACTCTTGCCTTTCGGGTGAAACCGACTTTGTGTAGGCTTTTACTCCAAGTTTAGACCCCAAGGTTCAACATATAAATAGAGGGGTAGGGCTAGCACCCAATACACATCAAGAAACACCAAGCCATGTGCCGGCAACCCCGTCCCCTCTAGTTTATCCTCCGTCATAGTTTTCATAGTGCTTAGGCGAAGCCCTGCGAAGATTGTTCTTCACCAACACTGTCACCACGCCATCGTGCTGCCGAAACTCATCTACTACTTCGCCCCTCTTGCTGGATCAAGAAGGCGAGGACGTCATCGAGCTGAACATGTGTTGAACGCGGAGGTGCCGTATGTTCAGTACTTGATCGGGACGGATCATGAAGGTGTACGACTACCTCAAACACGTTGATAAACGCTTCCGCTTTCGGTCTACGAGGGTACGTAGACACACTCTCCCCTCTCATTGCTATGCATATCCTAGATAGATCTTGCGTGATCGTAGGAATTTTTTTGAAATACTGCGTTCCCCAACAGTGGCATCAGGGCCAGGTCTATGCGTAGATGTTATATGCATGAGTAGAACACAAAGGAGTTGTGGGCGTGGGTATATACATATTTCTTGCCGTCACTAGTTGTTTCTTGATTCGGCGGTATTGTTGGATGAAGCGGCCCGGACCGACATTACATGACCGCGTTCATGAGATTGGTTCTACCGACGTGCTTTGCACACAGGTGGCTGGTGGGTATCAGTCTCTCCAACTTTAGTTGAATCGGATTCAATGAACAAGGTTCTTTCTGAAGATCAAAAAGCAATCACTATACTGCGTTGTGGGTTTTGATGCGTAGGTAAGAATGGTTCTTGCTAAACCCATAGTAGCCACGTAAAACTTGCAACAACATAGTAGAGGACCTCTAACTTGTTTTTGCAGGGCATGTTGTGATGTGATATGGTCAAGACGTGATTATATAAATTGTTGGTGAGATGATCATGTTTTGTAACACGGTTATCGGCAACTGGCAGGAGCCATATGGTTGTCGCTTTATTGTATGAAATGCAATCGCCATGTAATTGCTTTACTTTATCACTAAGTGGTACCGATAGTCGGGGAAGAAATAGTTGGCGAGACGACAATGATGCTACGATGGAGATCAAGGTGTCAAGCCGGTGACGATGGTGATCATGACGGTGCTTTGTAGATGGAGATCGAAGGCACAAGATGATGATGGCCATATCATATCACTTATATTGATTGCATGTGATGTTTATCCTTTATGCATCTTATTTTGCTTAGTACGGTGGTAGCATTATAAGATGATCTCTCACTAAATTTCAAGGTATAAGTGTTCTCCCTGAGTATGAACCGTTGCTACAGTTCGTCGTGCCGAGACACCACGTGATGATCGGTTGTGATAAGCTCTACGTTCACATACAACGGGTGCAAGCCAGTTTTGCACAAGCAGAATACTCAGGTTAAACTTAACGAGCCTAGCATATGCAGATATGGTCTCGGAACACTGAGACCGAAAGGTCGAGCGTGAATCATATAGTATATATGATCAACATAGTGATGTTCACCATTGAAAACTACTCCATCTCACGTGATGATCGGACATGGTTTAGTTGATATGGATCACGTGATCACTTAGATGATTAGAGGGATGTATATCTAAGTGGGAGTTCTTAAGTAATATGATTAATTGAACTTTAATTTATCATGAACTTAGTACCTGATAGTATTTTGCATGTCTATGCTGTTTTAGATTAATGGCCTGTGATGTTGTTCCGTTGAATTTTAATGCGTTTCTAGAGAAAGCTAAGTTGAAAGATGATGGTAGCAACTACACGGAGTGGGTCCATAACTTGAGGATTATCCTCATTGCTGCATAGAAGAGTTACGTCCTGGAAGCACCGCTAGGTGCGAAACCCGCTGCATGAGCAACTCCAGATGTTATGAACACCTGGCAGAGCAAAGTTGATGACTACTGGATAGTTCAGTGTGCCATGCTTTACGGCTTAGAACCGGGACTTCAACGACGTTTTGAACGCCATGGAGCATATGAGATGTTCCAGGAGTTGAAGTTAATATTTCAAGCAAATGCCCGGATTGAGAAATATGAAGTCTCCAATAAGTTCTGCAGCTGCAAAGTGGAGGAGAATAGTTCTGTCAGTGAGCACATACTCAGAATGTCTGGGTACCACAATCACTTGACTCGGCTAGGAGTTAATCTTCTAGTTGATAGTGTCATTGTCAGAGTTCTTCAATCACTGCCACCAAGCTACAAACACTTCGTGATGAACTATAATATGCAAGGGATGGATAAGACAATTCCCGAGCTCTTCGCGATGCTAAAGGCTGTGGAGGTAGAAATCAAGATGAAGCATCAAGTGTTGATGGTCAATAAGACCACCAGTTTCAAGAAGAAGGGCAAAGGTAAGAAGGGGAACATCAAGAAGAATGTCAAGCAAGTTGTTGCTCAAGTGAAGAAGCCTAAGTCTGGACCTAAGCCCGAGACTGAGTGCTTCTACTGCAAAGGGACTGGTCACTGGAAGCGGAACTGCCCCAAGTATTTGGTGGATAAGAAGGATGGCAAAGTGAAAGGTATATTTGATATACATGTTATTGATGTGTACCCTACTAATGCTCACAGTAGCACCTGGGTATTTGATACTGGTTCTGTCGCTAATATTTGCAACTCGAAACAGGGGCTACAGATTAAGCAAAGATTGGCTAAGGACGAGGTGACGATGCGTGTGGGAAATGGTTCCAAAGTCGATGTGATCGCCGTCGGCACGCTACCTATACATCTACCTTCGGGATTAGTTTTAGACCTGAATAATTGTTATTTGGTGCCAGCGTTAAGCATGAACATTATATTAGGATCTTGTTTGATGCAAAATGGTTATTCATTTAAATCAGAGAATAATGGTTGTTCTATTTATATGAGTAATATCTTTTATGGTCATGCACCCTTGATGAGTGGTCTATTTTTACTAAATCTTGATAGTAGTGAGACACATATTCATAGTATTGAAGCCAAAAGATATAAGTTTAATAATGATAGTGCCACTTATTTGTGGCACTACCGTTTAGGTCATATTGGTGTAAAGCGCATGAAGAAACTCCATGCTGATGGGCTTTTGGAATCACTTGATGCTTGCGAACCACGCCTCATGGGCAAGATGACTAAGACTCCATTCTCTGGAACAATGGAACGAGCAACACACTTATTGGAAATAATACATACTGATGTATGTGGACCGATGAGTGTTGATGCTCGTGGTGGGTATCGTTATTTTCTGACCTTCACAGATGATTTGAGCAGATATGAGTATGTCTACTTGATGAAACATAAGTCTGAAACATTTGAAAAGTTTAAAGAATTTCAGAGTGAAGTGGAAAATCATTGTAACAAGAAAATTAACTTTCTACGATCTGATCATGGAGGTGAATATTTGAGTTATGAGTTTGGTCTTCATTTGAAACAATGCATAATAGTTTCGCAACTCACGCCACCTGGAACACCACAGCGTAATGGTGTGTCCGAACATCGTAACCGCACTTTATTAGATATGGTGCGATCTATGATGTCTCTTACTGATTTACCGCTATCGTTTTGGGGTTATGCTTTAGAGACGGCTGCATTCACGTTAAATAGGCCACCATCGAAATCCGTTGAGACGACACCTTATGAACTGTGGTTTGGCAAGAAACCCAAGTTGTCTTTTCTTCAAGTTTGGGGCTGCGATCTTATGTGAAAAAGCTTCAACCTGATAAGGTCGAACCCAAATCGAACAAATGTGTCTTCATAGGATACCCAAAGGAGACTATTGGGTACACCTTCTATCACAGATCCGAAGACAAGATATTCGTTGCTAAGAATGGATCCTTTCTATAGAAGGAGTTTCTCTGGAAATAAGTGAGTGAGAGGAAAGTAGAACTTGATGAGGTAATTGCACCTGCTCCCTTATTGGAAAGTAGTTCATCACAGAAATCACTTCCAGTGATTCCTACACCAATTAGTGAGGAAGCTAATGATGATGATCATGAAACTTCTGATCAAGTTACTACCAAACCACATAGGTCAACCAGAGTAAGATCCGCACCAGAGTGGTACGGTAATCATGTTCTGGAGGTCATGTTACTTGACCATGACAAACCTACGAACTATGAGGAAGCGATGATGAGCCCTGATTCCGCAAAATGGCTTGAGGCCATGAAATCTGAGATGGGATCCATGTATGAGAACAAAGTGTGGACTTTGGTTGACTTGCCCAAAGATCAGTAAGCCATAGAGAATAAATGGATCTTCAAGAAGAAGACTGACGCTGATGGTAATGTTACTGTCTACAAAGCTCGACTTGTTGCAAAAGGTTTTCGACAAGTTCAAGGAGTTGACTACGATGAGACCTTCTCACCTATAGCGATGCTTAAGTCTGTCCGAATCATGTTAGCAATTTCCGCATTTTATGATTGTGAAATTTGGCAAATGGATGTCAAAACTGCATTCCTTAATGGATATCTTAAAGAAGAGTTGTATATGATGCAACCAGAAGGTTTTGTCGATCCAAAAGGTGCTAACAAAGTGTGTAAGCTCCAGCGATCCATTTATGGACTGGTGCAAGCATCTCGGAGTTGGAATATACGCTTTGATAGTGTGATCAAAGCATATGGTTTTATATAGACTTTTGGAGAAGCCTGTATTTACAAGAAAGTGAGTGGGAGCTCTGTAGCATCTCTGATATTATATGTGGATGACATAATGTTGATCGAAAATAATACTGAATTTTTGAATAGCATAAAAGGATACTTGAATAAGAATTTTTCAATGAAAGACCTCGGTGAAGCTACTTATATATTGGGCATCAAGATCTATAGAGATAGATCAAGACGCTTAATTGGACTTTCACAAAGCACATACCTTGATAAAGTTTTGAAGAAGTTCAAAATGGATCAAGCAAAGAAAGGGTTCTTGCCTGTGTTACAAGGTGTGAAGTTGAGTCAGACTCAATGCCCGACCACTGCAGAAGATAGAGAGAAAATGAAAGTCATTCCCTATGCTTCGGCCATAGGTTCTATCATGTATGCAATGTTGTGTACCAGACCTGATGTGTGCCTTGCTATAAGTTTAGCAGGGAGGTACCAAAGTAATCCAGGAGTGGATCCCTGGACAGCGGTCAAGAACATCCTGAAATACCTGAAAAGGACTAAGGATATGTTTCTCGTTTATGGAGGTGACAAAGAGCTCGTCGTAAACGGTTATGTCGATGCAAGCTTTGACACTGATCCGGATGACTCTAAGTCACAAACTGGATATGTATTTTATTGAATGGTGGAGCTGTTTGTTGGTGCAGTTCTAAGCAAAGCGTCGTGGCGGGATCTACGTGTGAAGCGGAATACATAGCTGCTTCGGAAGCAGCAAATGAAGGAGTCTGGATGAAGGAGTTCATATCCGATCTAGGTGTCATACCTAGTGCATTTGGTCCAATGAAAATCTTTTGTGACAATACTAGTGCAATTGCCTTGGCAAAGGAATCCATATTTCACAAGAGAACCAAGCACATCAAGAGACGCTCCAATTCCATCCGCGATCAAGTCAAGGAGGGAGGCATGGAGATTTGCAAGATACATACAGATCTGAATGTTGCAGACCCATTGACTAAGCCTCTCTCATGAGCTAAACATGATCAGCACCAAGACTACATGGGTGTTAGAATCATTACAATGAAATCTAGATTATTGACTCTAGTGCAAGTGGGAGACTGAAGGAAATATGCCCTAGAGGCAATAATAAAGTTGTTATTTATATTTACTTATATCATTATAAATGTTTATTATTCATGCTAGAATTGTATTAACTGGAAACTTAGTACATGTGTGAATACATAGACAAACATAGTGTCACTAGTATGACTCTACTTGACTAGCTCGTTGATCAAAGATGGTTAAGTTTCCTAGCCATAGACATGAGTTGTCATTTGATAAACGGGATCACGTCATTAGAGACTGATGTGATTGACTTGACCCATCCGTTAGCTTAGCACTTTGATCATTTAGTTTATTGCTATTGCTTTCTTCATAACTTATACATATTCCTATGACTATGAGATTATGCAAATCCCAAATACCAGAGGAACACTTAGTGTGCTATCAAACGTCACAACGTAACTGGTTGATTATAAAGATACTCTACAGGTGTCTCCGATGGTGTTTGTTGAGTTGGCATAGATCGAGATTAGGATTTGTCACTCCAATTGTCGGAGAGGTATCTCTAGGCCCTCTTGGTAATGCACATCACTATAAGCCTTGCACGCAATGTGACTAATAAGTTAGTTGCGGGATGTTGCATGACAGAACGAGTAAAGAGACTTGGCGGTAACGAGATTGAACTAGGTATGATGATACCGACGATCGAATCTCGGGAAAGTAACATACCGATGACAAAGGGAACAACATATGTTGGTATGCGGTTCGACCGATAAATATCATCATAGAATATGTAGGAGCTAATATGGGCATCCAGGTTCCGCTATTGGTTATTGACCAGAGATATGTCTCGGTCATGTCTACATAGTTCTCGAACCCGTAGGGTCCGCACGCTTAATGTTCGTTGACGATATAGTATTGTATGAGTTATGTATGTTGGTGACCGAATGTTGTTCGGAGTCCTAGATGAGATCACGGACATGACGAGGAACTCCGGAATGGTCCGGATATAAAGATTGATATATGGGATAATAGTGTTTGGTCTCTGGAAGGGTTTCCGAATTCACTGGAAGGGGTTCCGGATGTTTCCCGGAATGAGAACACATTATTTGGGCCAAAGGGGAAATCCCACAAGGTTTTTGGAAAGCGCAAAAGGAAGTTTTGTGGAGTTCAGGGGCCAGACGCCAGGGTCCCTGGCGTCTGGGTCCAGACACCGGGAACCCTGGCGTCTGGTCCTGGAGTCCGAGAAGGACTCTTGCCTATCGGGTGAAACCGACTTTGTGTAGGCTTTTACTCCATGTTTTGACCCCAAGGCTCAACATATAAATAGAGGGGTGATACGTCTCCGTCGTATCTATAATTTTTGATTGTTCCATGCCCATATTCTACAACTTTCATATACTTTTGGCAACTTTTTATAATATTTTTGGGACTAACATATTGGTCCAGTGCCCAGTGTCAGTTCCTGTTTGTTGCATGTGTTTTTTGTTTCGCAGTAAATCCATATCAAATGGAGTCCAAATGGGATAAGAACCGACGGAGATTTTTTTGGAATATATGTGATTTTTGGGAAGAAAAATCAACGCGAGACGATGCTCGAGGGGGCCACGAGGTAGGGGGGCGCGCCCCAAGGGGGCAGGCGCGCCCTGGGCCCTAGTGGCCACCCCGTAAGGCGGTTGATGCCCTTCTTCCGCCGCAATAAAGCTAATATCCGGATAGAGATCTTGTTAAAATTTCAGCCCAATCGGAGTTACGGATCTCCGGGAATATAAGAAACGGTGAAATGGTACAATCTGAGAACGCAGAAACAGAGAGAGACAGAGAGACAGATCCAATCTTGGAGGGGCTCTCGCCCCTCCCACGCCATGGAGGCCATGGACCAGAGGGGAAACCCTTCTCCCATCTAGGGAGGAGGTCAAGGAAGAAGAGGAAGGAGGGGGGCTCTCTCCCCCTCGCTTCCGGTGGCGCCGGAGTGCCACCGGGGGCCATCACCATCACCGCAATCTTCACCAACAACTTCACCGCTATCAACACTAACTCTTCCCCCCTCTATGCAGCGGTGTAACCTCTCTCTTACCCGCTGTAATCTCTACTTAAACATGGTGCTCAACGCTATATATTATTTCCCAATGATGTATGGCTATCCTATGATGTTTGAGTAGATCCGTTTTGTCCTATGGGTTAATTGATGATCGTAATTGGTTTGAGTTGCATGTTTTATTATTGGTGCTATCCTATGGCGCTCTCCGTGTCGCCCAAGCGTGAGGGATCCCCGCTGTAGGGTTTGCAATATGTTCATGATTTGCTTATGGTGGGTGGCGTGAGTGACAGAAGCACAGATCCGAGTAAGTAGGTTGTTTGCGTATGGGATAAAGAGGACTTGATACTTTAATGCTATGGTTGGGTTTTACCTTAATGATCTTTAGTAGTTGCGGATGCTTGCTAGAGTTCCAATCATAAGTGCATATGATCCAAGTAGAGAAAGTATGTTAGCTTATGCCTCTCCCTGAAATAAAATTGCAATAATGATTACCGGTCTAGTTATCGATTGCCTAGGGACAAATAACTTCCTCGTAACACAAAGCTCTGTACTAAAACTAACTTAGTTGTGTTTTTATCTAAACAGCCCCTACTTTTTATTTACTTGCTCTTTATTATCTTGCAAACCTATTCAACAACACCTACAAAGTACTTATAGTTTCATACTTGTTCTAGGTAAAGTGAACGTCACGCGTGCGTAGAGTTGTATCGGTGGTCGATAGAACTTGAGGGAATATTTGTTCTACCTTTAGCTCCTAGTTGGGTTCGACACTCTTACTTATCGAAAACTATTGCGATCCCCTATACTTGTGGGTTATCAAGACCTTTTTCTGGCGCCGTTGCTGGGGAGCAATAGCGTGGGGTGAATATTCTCGTGTGTGCTTGTTTGCTTTTATCACTAAGTAATTTTTATCTACTGTTCTTAGTTGTTGACTAGTTGATAGTTTAGTGCACCATGCTTAACAGCTTAGAATCGGGACTTCAAAGACGTTTTGAACGTCATGGATCATATGGACGTTCCAGGAGTTGAAGTTAATATTTCAAGCAAATACCCGAGTTGAGAGATATGAAGTCTCCAATAAGTTCTATAGCTAAAAGATGGAGGAGAATAGCTCAAGCAGTGAGCATGTGTTCAGATTGTCTGGGTACTGCAATCGCTTGAATCAAGTGGGAGTTAATCTTCCAGATAAAATAGTGATTGACAGAATTCTCTAGTCACCATCATCAAGTTAGTAGAACTTCGTGATGAACTATAGTATGCAATGGATGATGAAAACGATTCCCGAGCTTTTCATGATGATGAAATCGATGAAGGTAGAAATCAAGAAAGAGCATCAAGTGTTGATGATTAACAAGACCACTAGTTTCAAGAAAAGGGCAAAGGGAAAGAAAGGGAACTTCAAGAAGAACGGCAAGCAAGTTGCTGCTCAAGTGAAGAAGCCCAAGTCTGGTCCTAAGCCTGAGACTAAGTGCTTCTACTGCAAAGGGACTGGTCACTGGAAGCGGAACTGCCCCAAGTATTTGGCGGGTAAGAAGGATGGCAAAATGAACAAAGATATATTTGATATACATATTATTGATGTGTATTTTACTAGTGTTCGTAGCAACCCCTCGGTATTTGATACTGGTTCAGTTGCCAAGAGTAGTAACTCGAAACGGGAGTTGCAGAATGAACAGAGACTAGTTAAGGGTGAAGTGACGATGTGTGTTGGAAGTGGTTCCAAGATTGATATGATCATCATCGCACACTCCCTATACTTTCGGGATTAGTGTTGAACCTAAATAAGTGTTATTTGGTGTTTGCGTTGAGCATGAATATGATTTGATCATGTTTATTGCAATACGGTTATTCATTTAAGTAAGAGAATAAATTGTTGTTCTGTTTACATGAATAAAACCTTCTATGGTCATACACCCAATGAAAATGGTTTGTTGGATCTCGATTGTGGTGATACACATTCTCATAATATTGAAGCCAAAAGATGCAAAGTTAATAATGATAGTGCAACTTATTTGTGGCACTGCCGTTTAGGTCATACTGGTGTAAAGCGCATGAAGAAAATCCATGCTGATGGGCTTTTGGAATCACTTGACTATGAATCAGTTGATGCTTGCGAACCGTGCCTCATGGGCAAGATGACTCAGACTCCGTTCTCCGGAACAATGGAGCAAGCAACTGACTTATTGGAAATAATATATACTGATGTATGCAGTCCGATGAAAGTTGAGGCTCGTGGCGGGTATCGTTATTTTCTGACCTTCACAGATGATTTGAGCAGATATGGGTATATCTACTTGATGAAACATAAGTCTAAAACATTTGAAAAGTTCAAAAACTTCATATTGAAGTGGAAAATCATCGTGACAAGAAAATAAAGTTTCTACGATCTGATCGCAGAGACAAATATTTGAGTTACGAGTTCGGTCTTCAACTAAAACAATGTGGAATAGTTTCACAAAATCGTGCCACCTGGAACACCACAGCTTAATGGTGTGTCCGAACGTCATAATCGTACTATTATTGGATATAGTGCAATCTATGATGTTTCTTACCGATTAACCACTATAGTTTTGAGGTTATGCATTAGACACAGCTACATTCATGTTAAATAGGGCACCATCTAAATCCATTGAGACGACACCATATGAACTATGGTTTGGCAAGAAACCTAAGCTGTCGTTTCTTAAAGTTTGAGGTTGCAATGCTTATGTGAAAAAGTTTCAACCTGATAAGCTCAAACCCAAATCGGAGAAGTGTGTCTTGATAGGATACCCAAAAGAAAATGTTGGGTACACCTTCTATCACAGATCCGAAGGCAAGATATTCATTGCTGAGAATGGATCCTTTCTAGAGAAGGAGTTTCTCTCGAAAGAAGTGAGTGGGAGAAAAGTAGAACTTGATGAGCTAACTGTACCTGCTCCCTTATTGGAAAGTAGTTCATCACAGAAATCTGTTCCTGTGACTACTACACCAATTAGTGAGGAAGCTAATGATGATGATCATGTAACTTCAGATCAAGTTACTACCGAACCTCATAGGTAAACCAGAGTGAGATCCGCACCAGAGTGGTACGGTAATCCTGTTCTGGAGGTCATGTTACTTGACCATGACGAACCTACGAACTATGAGGAAGCGATGATGAGCCCAGATTCCGCGAAATGGCTTGAGGCCATGAAATCTGAGATGGGATCCGTGTATAAGAACAAAGTATGGACTTTGATTGACTTTCCCAAAGATCGGCGAGCCATTGAGATTAAATGGATCTTAAAGAGGAAGACGGACGCTGATAGTAGTGTTACTATCTACAAAGCTAGAATTGTCACAAAAAGGTTTTCGACAAGTTCAAGGTGTTGACCACGATAAGAATTTCTCACTCGTATCTATGCTTAAGTCTGTCCGAATCATGTTAGCTATTGCCGCATTTTATGAAATCTGGCAAATGGATAAACAAAACTGCATTCCTTAATAGGATTTATTAAAGAAGAGTTGTATATGATGCAACCAGAAGGTTTGTCGATCCTAAAGGTACTAACAAAATATGCAAGCTCCAGCGATCCATCTATGGACTGGTGCAAGCATCTCGGAGTTGGAATATACGCTTTGATAAGTTGATCAAAGCATATAGTTTTATACAGAATTGCGGTGAAGCCTGTATTTAAAAGAAAGTGAGTGGGAGCACTACATCATTTCTGATAAGTATATGTATGACATATTGTTGATCGGAGATGATGTAGAATTATTCTGCAAAGCATAAAGGAATGTTTGGAAGGAGTTTTTTTTTCAAAGAAAGACCTCGGTGAAGCTGCTTACATATTGAGCATCAAGATCTATAGAGATAGATCAAGACGCTTGATAAGTTTTTCAATGAGTACATACCTTGACAAGATTTTGAAGTAGTTCAAATGGAACAGTCAAAGAAGGAGTTCTTGCCTGTGTTACAAGGTGTGAAGTTGAGTAAGACTCAAAACCCGACCACGGCAGAAGATAGAGAGAGAGTGAAAGTCATTCCCTATGCCTCAGCCATAGGTTCTATAAAGTATGACATGCTGTGTACCACACCTATTGTATACCCTGCCCTAAGTTTGGCAAAGGAGTACAATAGTGATCTAGGAGTAGATCACTGGACACTGGTCAAAATTATCCTTAGTGGAATAAGGATATGTTTCTCGATTATGGAAGTGACAAAAGGTTCGTCATAAAGGGTTACGTCGATGCAAATTTTGACACTGATCCAGATGACTCTAAATCTCAATCTGGATACATATTGAAAGTGGGAGCAATTAGCTAGAGTAGCTCTGTGCAGAGCATTGTTGACATAAAAATTTGCAAAATACTTACGGATCTGAATGTGGCAGACCTGTTGACTAAACTTCTCTCACAAGCAAAACATGATCACACCTCAGTACTCTTTGGGTGTTAATCACATAGCGATGTGAACTAGATTATTGACTCTAGTAAACCCTTTGGGTGTTGGTCACATGTCGATGTGAACTATGGGTGTTAATCACATGGTGATGTGAACTATTGGTATTAAATCACATGGCGATGAGAACTAGATTATTGACTCTAGTGCAAGTGGGAGACTGAAGGAAATATGCCCTAGAGGCAATAATAAAGTTATTATTTATTTCCTATATCATGATAAATGTTTATTCATGCTAGAATTGTATTAACCGGAAACATAATACATGTGTGAATACATAGACAAATAGAGTGTCACTAGTATGCCTCTACTTGACTAGCTCGTTGATCAAAGATGGTTATGTTTCCTAACCATAGACATGAGTTGTCATTTGATTAACGGGATCACATCATTAGGAGAATGATGTGATTGACTTGACCCATTCCGTTAGCATGGCACTTGATCGTTTAGTTTGTTGCTATTGCTTTCTTCATGACTTATACATGTTCCTATGACTATGAGATTATGCAACTCCCGTTTACCAGAGGAACACTTTGTGTGCTACCAGATGTCACAACGTAACTGGGTGATTATAAAGGTGCTCTACAGGTGTCTCCGAAGGTACTTGTTGGGTTGGCGTATTTCGAGATTAGGATTTGTCACTCCGATTGTCGGAGAGGTATCTCTGGGCCCTCTCGGTAATGCACATCACTTAAGCCTTGCAAGCATTGCAACTAATGAGTTAGTTGCGGGATGATGTATTACGGAACGATTAAAGAGACTTGCCGGTAACGAGATTGAACTAGGTATTGAGATACCGACGACCGAATCTCGGGCAAGTAACATACCGATGACAAAGGGAACAACGTATGTTGTTATGCGGTCTGACCGATAATGATCTTCATAGAATATGTGGGAGCCAATATGAGCATCCAGGTTCCGCTATTGGTTATTGACCGGAGACATGTCACAGTCATGTCTACATAGTTCTCGAACCCGTAGGGTCCGCACGCTTAAAATTTCGGTGACGATTGTATTATGAGTTTATGTGATTTGATGTACCGAAGGTAGTTTGGAGTCCCGGATGAGATCGGGAACATGACGAGGAGTCTCAAAATGGTCAAGACATAAAGATCGATATATTGGATGACTATATTCGGACATCGGAAAAGTTCCGAGTGATTCGTATATTTTCGGGGGTACCAGGGAGTTACGGGAATGCGAGGAAGAAGTAATGGGCCTCATGGGCCAAGTGGTGGAAGAGAGGAGGCAGGGCGCGCGGCCCCCCTAGCCCAAACCGAATTGGACTAGGGGGCTGGCCCCCCTTTCCTCCTTTTCCTCCTTCTCCTTCTCCTCCTTCCTTTCCTCCTCCTAGTAGTAGGAAAGGGGAGTCCTACTCCTACTAGGAGGAGGACTCCTCCTCCTGGCACGCCCATAGAGGGCCGGTCGGCCTCCCCCTTGCTCCTTTATATACAGGGGCAGGGGGACACCTCTAGACACACAAGTTGATCAGTTGATCTCTCCCAGCCGTGTGCGGTGCCCCCCTCCACCATATTCCACCTCGGTCATATCGTAGCGGTGCTTAGGCGAAGCCCTGCGTCGGTAGCATCATCATCACCATCACCACGCCGTCGTGCTGACAAAACTCTCCCGTGAAGCTCTATTGGATCGGAGTTCGCGGGACGTCATCGAGCTGAACGTGTGCTGAACTCGGAGGTGCCGTGCGTTCGGTACTTGGATCGGTCGGATCGTGAAGACGTACGACTACATCAACCGTGTTGTGCTAACGCTTCCACTTTCGGTCTACGAGGGTACATGGACAACACTCTCCCCTCTCGTTGTTATGCATCACCATGATCTTGCGTGTGCATAGGAAAATTTTGAAATTCCTACGTTCCCCAACAGGAAGATCAAGTCTCCTCAGATATCGGCGACATAATCCAAGTTTCCAAAACTAATCTGGTGACCTGGGCGAAGCTGTCGATCTGCTCTAGATGGCCAAGCGAGTTGGCCTACAGTGCGAAGCCGCCGAATACGAAGATCTGCCCTGGGAGAAAACCCTCCCCTAGGGCAGCATCGTTGCAGATGATGGATGGAGCCATCGAACCTTCTGACGGCGACATAGTGGAACTCTCAATGAAAGCACCAATGTCGGTGTCAAAACCGGCGGATCTCGGGTAGGGGGTCCCGAACTATGCGTCTAAGGTTGATGGTAACAGGAGGCAGGGGACACGATGTTTTACCCAGGTTCGGGCCCTCTTGATGGAGGTAATACCCTAGGTCCTGCTTGATTGATATTGATGAGTATGAGGATTACAAGAGTTGATCTACCACGAGATCATAATGGCTAATACCCTAGAAGTCTAGCATGTATGATTTTGATTGCCTCTACGGACTAAACCCTCCGGTTTATATAGACACCAGAGGGGACTAGGGTTGTACAAAGTCGGTTACAGAGAAAGGAATCTTCATATCCGAACGCCTGGCTTGCCATCCACGCCAAGGAGAGTCCCATCCGGACACGGGAGAGAGTCTTTTGTCTTGTATCTTCATAGCCCATTAGTCCGGCCCAAGTCACATAGGCCGGACGCTCGAGGACCCCTTAATCCAGGACTCCCTCACCAGGACCATTTTTCTGTTGCTCCGTTATCTTTTGATAGTGAATCCGGTCCAATTTGGATCGTACGGAAAAAATGATAATTGACGCCTAAAGGTTGCAGTAAAAATTTGAGAAGGTTCCAACAAAAGTTGTGGCGTACACTCCTAGAAACTGGACCATTTCCAAGAAATAATCATGGTTTCGAGAGTGAACAAGTCAGGTTTGAAGGCGATGTGACCTTGAATAAGCCAAAGATAGAGAGAGAAAACTTAAAGAACTATTTGAGAAAAGAAATATATTTCTAGGTTATTAATTCCATCCTAATTTTCAATATTGTGGATTTAATAAAAAGAACTCAAGGCTGCAACATTCACTTTAAGACTAGTTAAAAAGAAAAGGTTCCATCTTGTAGTTAGACAACCGATATGCGACGGCATATGCTTCATCTATTGGACTAAAAAATATCTACACTTACACCATTACATGATCCATGTCAAAAGTTGGCATCCTTTGAAGTGTGTTTGCTATATTTAAGCCATTAAATGTATTTTCAAACATTTGGTGAATATAATAAAAATTGAACTGGAAGTGAAGAAAAAGTTGGCCAAATTGTGTTGAAAATCATATTTATGTTCCTCAGTCCATGTTTACATGTTATTCAAGAAAAAAGAAGGAGTTCCAAACATCAGGGTGACATGACTTGACCCAGACCCCGAACATGGAGTTTTTTTAATCCTAGAAAGATGCAAACAAAGTGTGGAAAACATGAAACATGGCATGATGTCATTATTAGATCTGTAAAGGTTCTGATAGAAAAACTAAGAAGGTTTCGTGAAAATTTGTGGTGTGCACTGCTTAGAAACATGACCAACTGAGGAAGAATCTAGTTTTTGAGATAGAACGTATCAGGTTTGAAGGCGAAGCGGCTGCTGCTTCAACGATTGACCTTGAAATTTTTTATACACTCAAAATAGACCATTAAATGTATCATGTCAAAATTTGGCATGTTTCAGGGTGTGGATAGATCGTCTGACCGTTAATGCTGGTACAAAATCCACTCTATGCTTTGTAATGTACAACTTATTAGTATATATTATACTATGCTATAATAAATTTACATGATCAATACTCCCTCCATCCAGGATAAAGCCTCGATCCCACCTCCTGATTTGAAGGCCAGTTGTAATTACCATGCTACTATTACGCTAGAATCTGTTGGTGCTATTCATGTTGATTGACCGAGCGTGACAAGCAGTTGCACGCATGGACAAGATGCTGATGTGGTGAAGTTAAGAGATGAGAGTTGTATGTTAGCGAAGATACGACTCTTAGCTTGTTTTCCTATGCGGTGTAATTAATACAATGATCCCGTGTGGCTTATTTTCTTATATTTCTCTCAATCCCTTCTCTCCATAAATAGGCCACAATATTAAGATGCAAACATGGTCCATAAGCCAATTAAATGCATAACACTTAGATGCAACAACTAAAAGAGTGGTAGTCTCTAAACAAATTCCATCATCTAGGATGACGTATTAAGAGCCAATGCATTATGAGTGCCCTTAATTAATTAAGGGTGCAGCAATGCATGTGCGATTTATAACATCCTCTCTCGCCCCTTTTTTTTGGCAGATGTAGTCATCAGTGCAAGTATAATGGATTTTTTTATACATAACTGATGTGCAGTAAATTTTGCCTATCGTTTTGGTCGGATGGAGGGAGCAAATAGCAATACAGACAAATACATTGTCTAAAAATGATGTTTACCACACTGTTATAATTAAATGGGTTGTTCCACACTTTCCAAAATTTAATCACAGGCACAAATATTTTTTAACACAACAAGAGGATCATAGGAAATAAATCTTGATGCAAAACAAATAGATAAAATAAGATTGTGTTTATAAAGCATAGATTGTCATTGCTTAAACAAGCAAAATAGGTATGTGCCAGTGCTTGATCAACTTTATTGAGTTATCAAAGATAAGAGATCAATTGTTATTTAGTACTCCCTCCGTTTTTAAATATAAAGTGTATAGTTTTTGACACAAAATTAAACAACACACGTGGAGTGAAAATTTTACAAGTTCTGGACAAGATTACACCTGACTAATTGACATAAAAAAATAAAAAAACTAGCCTAATAAGTAAATGTAATCAAACCCTTAAAAAAAATAGCCAAACGAATGATACAACAAGATACACTTCATATCTCAGTTTTTTTCTCAAAAATCTATACACCTTATATAGAGGAACGGATAGAGTATTTGTTTACGGACCATTGTTATTTATTAGGTTATATGCAGAACCTCACATCCAAACAACAGAAGTTCTTGATGTGGTAGTTTCTCGGTGTGGACACTAAGGATTTTACCTATTAAGTCGGCGGTTATGAATTCTTTGTCCGAACTTTTGACTTGCGAAATCCCATGAAATAGCGGCTGACGAGAGATTTCATGGCATAAACCACTATGAGTGTATCACTATAAAGCCATACATGTCTTGCTTTGCTCAAAAACAGTTAGCGGCTACCAACAGCAATATCACTCAAGTAGATGCTCCATATGGGGACACAAATGCATAAACCTAATAGAACAACAGACTGCAAGACCAGGTACCCAAAAACTCTTAGCATAGCACAAAAATTAACAAGTTCACCAGGTCAAATAGCCATTAAGTAACAAGCAAACTCTTCCAAAAAAAGACAACTGTTCCAACACTGAATTTGAGTCCTAGATAGGTTCTTTTGTCACCGCCATCACGATCCCAAGCACTGATCCGCTTACTTGAAGCACTTTGCGTCCATCAAGGCCTGCCCCTCAAACGGCTCAAGGTCCTCGATCATGGCTTCGACGCGCTTCTTCTGGGCCTCGTCGGAGAGGTCAACCTTGGTCCACTCGTAGAGCTCCATGTCGTAGACCTCGTTCATGACAAACTCAGGGATGTCCTGCCCACGGAAGAGCCACAGCCCCTTGACCTTGAAGGGCGCCTCAGAACCAATCACGAGCATCTTGCCGAAAGCATACTTGCGGCACAGATCCATCCGCTGCAGGAACCCGCCAACCTTATTCAGGGTCACATACGACACGGTGTTCTCTTCCTGGTACTTGTAGTCGCAGAACCACAGAGAGTAGCCCTCTGGGTCATACATCTCCCAGAAACCTGAAGCATAGACACCATACATGAGTTTTGGTTCATGTTAAGATCAGAGTTACAAATGAACAAGGACAGAATGCCACAACTACCAAACACATAATTGAGATAAACTGCTGCCCTGATGCACAAAGTAGCATCGCAAATGAACAAGAATGAGAATCATGCATATCCCCTACAAAGATCTGAAGAGTCATTCTACTATCAATTTATAACAAGAACAGAATGACACAACTATAAACACATAACTGAGACAAAAAATGATGTCCTAATGCACAAAGCAGAGCATTGATCAAGGCAAGGCAAGCTGCATGACTCAGAAGTAGTTAAATACTCCCTCCGTCCCAAAATATAAGAACGTTTTTAACACTAGCACAGTGTCAAAAACGTTCTTATATTCTGGGACAGAGGGAGTATCAAGTAGACACGAAAGAATGGACAATAAGATCCATTTTAACATTTAGACCAGTTAGTGTTGACAGGCAGAATTTTTAGACTAGGGTATCAGTGGATGCTCACACTACTAGGTTGTACAGTCACAATTAACACACAGTGACCAGACTTCTAAACAATTAATGATCATCGCATATAGAACTTGCAAGAGATCACTAGCATATATATTAAGTAGAATACAAGAATTCATTAGACAGAATAATACCTTTAATAGCAACATCATGGAAGTTGCTCTTAGTGTTTGAGTATAGCCTCTTCCAGTCATCAAGTACCATCTTGCTTGGTGGCAGTAGATCAAGGGGATTTTTGGGCTTTGGCTTTGGTGCCTCTTCCTCTGGTGCCTCAACCTCTGCTGGCTTTGGGGCCGCCTTGGGAGCCTCTTTCTTGGCCTCCTTTGGTTTAGCAGGAGCAGCCTTCTTCTGAACAGGAGGTACAACCTCTGCCTGCTTGAAATCGCCAATGACCTTCTTGAAGTTAGGCTGGTTAACCATGGTCCAGAAGTACCTCTCAACATGAGGGAACTCCGATGTGAAAGTCTTGGTCAAGATCCGAGCAAAACCATGGTAGAGGTTGCATGTAATGACAATATCAGCCAGAGTGACAGAATGCCCAACAAGGAATGTGTTTGATGCCAGGTGTGTGTTCAATGCTTCAAGCGCCCTCTTTAATCCAGCAATGCCGAATTCCTCAGACTGTAATGGTGAATGTTAGAATCTTGCATCTTTCTAACGCTTGAACATAGATAATTCTGATATCTGATGTGTACACTTACCTGGGCATTGTAAGGCATATAACCAAGCCTTGGGTACAGCCACCTTGCGATATTGGGATCAACCTCTGTGGCACCAAAGTCCATCCATTGCTCAACACGCGCCTACAAGAAATATCATCAAATAAGCACTAAAGATTGCTGAGCTATGACTATAGGAGTACTTGTTATATCACTCACATATTCAATAAGAGAACCACCCCAAAGTAGGTTGTCACCCTTTGAGCGAGCAACTGAAGGAAGAAAAGAAAACAGTCGTCAATTTAGGCAGTGTGGAATCAGCAAGACTTGATTAAAAAGATGTAACAATATATACCATAGCGTGCAATAGCATTGCTCTCAAAAACAGCACCATCAGGAGTCTCAAGAACAGGAACCTGAAAAAGTAATTATTAGTTCCTTGCTCGCTGACTCACTGCATATTTATTGAACTAATATGTGAGTCTGATTCGTGTACCTTGCCAAGGGGGTTCATCTTGATGAATTCAGGGGTTTTGTTTGAGACACCCATCTCAAAGTTCTTGGTCAGCTCAACCTTGACCCCACAGTACTCTGCAGCAATAAGTGCCTTGAAGGCATTCTTGTTGCCACTGCCCGAATGCAAAACCTATTACAAGGATAGAGCACAAGGCATGTTCAGAACAATGGACAAACATGGGATATAAGGTCACTAGAACATGCAAGCAGAAGCACATTAATCGTATATACACCAGCAAGCTAAGCTATGTGAAGGAAGCACAGATGCACTAATCTCGGGTAACAATAAAAACGACCCTGAGTCCATTCCAACTGTGTCGCATATAAGTTACAGCGACTTAAAAGCTTTAGAATTCACAAATTTAGGAATAACTGACACATCCTGGAGATCTAACAAACTTGCGCATGATCATACACAAATCTACGACACCATGACCAAATATCAAAACGAGTAAATGGGCCATCGGTCCAGCGTCAGCAACCAAATCAATAATTGGATCAGAACCCTAAAAATCCCACATGCGGGACCCAC
Organism: Triticum monococcum; assembly: GCA_034509565.1. Classification (NCBI taxonomy): domain Eukaryota; kingdom Viridiplantae; phylum Streptophyta; class Magnoliopsida; order Poales; family Poaceae; genus Triticum; species Triticum monococcum. Next base: position 582,233,541 of record CM067847.1, read on the forward strand.
GAACTACATCCAGCAGAGACGTTACACATGCAGAGACCTACCGACCCGCATCAATCATCAGAACAAGCCAGCCGCAAACCACGCGCGCTCCAAATCGGAGCGGCTCGACAGCACCCAAATCGCATCAACATCTACTCGCGGGCAACCCCGAACTACGCAACCATACACAAGCAGACAACGAAATCTATGGGGCGAGATGGAGATGAGACACTCACGAGCGCCATGTCGGCAGGAGCTGCAGGCCTCGCCCGATTCCAAATCTCAGATCTGCACAAACGGGGAACAAAACACAAGACGAAACCGTGAGCTCGACCAGAATTACCACGGGCAGGCTACGATGGAGGAGAGATCGAGAGGCGGGGAGGAGGAGGCTCGGGATCTTACAGAGAGTGCGGATCGAGACGAGATCGCGGCGGAAACCTCAGCGGCCGAGCGAGGGTGGGGAGGAGAGGGGTTTAGAAAGGGGACGGGGGCGCGGATTTATGGCGGCGCAGGGGAGCGGGGAGGGGGGAGGGAGCTCCGGGGCTTTCTAGGGTTGTGGGATGGAGGGTCCCGATGGCGGGATGGGGATGGCTGGACGGACAGGATTATTCGGGGAATGGGGGGCGATGGGCGGGCGGTTGTTTTGGTGTTAGGCCCCTGGGTTTTCGTGGAGGCAGTGTAGGGTCCCTGCAGGGTCGGCCTTGTAATTCGGACTTTCATTTGCACGGTCGGTGCGTGCGTGCCACGGAAAAGAAATGGGCTAGCGAACGTTTGCGTGGGGGGTACTCTGGCTTTCCACGTACAGTACGAGGGCATATCCGGTCCTGGGATGCTATGGGTTCTTTTTTCGGTTTTTCTTTTCGGGGAAGTGCTATGGTTCCTTCTCTTGGAAACTTGGTTACGAACGGAGCCCGGTCGAGAACCAAGTCACTCTACTTTATTATTATTATTATTATTATTATTAGAATGCCCGTGCGTTGCCACAGGCTTATTTTTTTCTGTATTGTTTGTTGTATAAAACTCTAAACTGTTGGCCCTTTTAATACTTGGTCGCGGGATCCTTGTTGATGTTTTCCTTGAGTGTTGACATAATCCATCTTCATCTCTTTCATATTGTAAAAAATAAACATATATAGCAATACATCATCATGTGTAAAAAAATTTACAAAAGAATAACAATTATTTGTATTCATCTCTTGTGGTTGTGTAAAACTCGATGAGGTTTGGGTCCGGTCCATCATAGCTAGTTACGTCGATGCGTGCCAATCGACATGTTTAAAGCACCCTTTGAAACGATCAGTTCTTATATTTCATCCATAAAATGTTTTTCATTCAACTATTCTAATAATACTCAATAGATAGTTTCCTCTACATAATGAAATATATAAGTTCATATGTTATCAAATCCAAATTTTCATCAATTGATTCCCGCAGCAATGTGCGGGGTATCGTCTAGTTAAAAAAAAGTGATTCACTGTCTTGCCCCACAACACACTCCACAACACATCACTCACACTCACATCTCATTCCCCCAGCTTACCCGTCCCACGCCATCATAGTCTCTCCCCACCACGGCTTCTCAATGCCCATGTGTTGCCACAAAATAATGGAATAACAAAGTGATCAAATAATTTAGAATATGTGTGTCGAATATCAAGAGCATACACAATAAAATCATAAAGGATGTGGCCCATGCAACTGAGATTAAAAACATGGAGAAGAATCATAAAAGATCTCGCTGTAAGGAATCATAAAGGATGCCTTTGGTCCGCTCTTCGAGTGGACAGGCCGACGCCCTTGACACCGTCGAAGTCTCAAAAACTGGTCTTGGTAATGTGGTTGCCTCAATGCTTGACGCCATATTCTGTAAGAGTCTAAGGTACTATATTTTGTCCCTGATGCATAATCTGGGCTGATTTTTTGTTATATATCCTTTTAGAGGCACACGAATATAGCATTAGAACGGTGATTTTTTGCAACAGAACGGTGAATTCTCACCATTATAGCATCAGAAGGTGATTTTTTGCAATAGTCAACTCATGTCCGGTAGCATCAGAACGGAGTACTATACAACACCGTCTCGGCCTAGACAACATCAGCAGATCCCCAAGCCAGGCCTTGTCCACACATAAGGAGATCTTACTATCATCCTAAGGGGCATTTAAATAGGCAGGTAGCACCAGCTCGATCTATGCCTGCAGCTGCTCCTTATGCCCGTATACGCCCTCGGTGGCCCACCTCCTCCCGACGTCAAGCTCGTACACGCCAACCCTCCGCAGCTCGAGTCACCGCCTCATCTCCGCGCATGTACGATGGCGGAGACGACACCATGCGCGACCCTGAAGCCCTGAATCAGCAGCGACCGTGGCTGTCATGGGAGCTGCCTCGCCCCCTTCGTCCTCATGTGCATCCATAGCGGCGGCCTCTCCCCACAGTGTAGGCGGCGGCGGAGGCAGAGGAGCAGTTCGCCCTAGGGATAGGTCGATAGGAGAAGCGAGGATGGGAGGCAGGGTGGACTGGTTCTCTGTTTTTTAGCGGGTCATGCATGGGCCGCTTTTTTGTGTGTGAGATAGGTGTTTTCCTACGGGACAAGGGGGCGAGCGTGAAGAAAATCGGTGGGAGATGTTGTGCTGGTTTGATTTGATTTGATTTGATTGTACTAATCAATGGAGGATAGTTCTCTTTCCTAATCTAATCAATATATCAATCAGATTTGATTTGATTAGGAAAACGTGGAAGTATATATTTATTTGATTAGGAAAGTGTAGGTTTTTTCTCCCTAGGTTGATGCCTACCGGTTTTTCAGGGGAGATAAAAAAATCGGATTTGATTAGGAAAGCGTGGGTTTTTTCTCCCTGGTTTGATGCGTACCGGTTTTTCAGGAGAGATAAAAAATCGGTGGGGATGGGATCTGGTGGAGGTATCGATCAAGGGGGATGGGGGTGAGCGAACGAACGAAACGACGGACTCCTCCATAGGAGTAGAGATTATCAAAAAAACCACTCTACTTTTGTTTATCAAAAAAAGGTCACTCTACTTTTGACACTACACTGAACACTTATCCCCATCCCCTAGTTTTATACTAATTGAAACGCTCGAAAAAAGCTATACTAAGTGAATGCCGTGCATTGCCATAGAATAAAATAATGCATATGTTGTTCGAACAATTATCCTAACATGAAAATACCTATCGAACTTAATGACATGTGGCTCAATATCATTACCGGTTCTTTCTTCGGCTTCATTCCTGCTCGGTAGTCGCCAGTGGCGAATCTTCATGGGGGCTGACCTGGGCGGCGGCCCCCCAACACAAGAAAAAAAAATCACCTACTACATGTTAGTTTTTGTGTCGTATGTTCAGCAAAAACGGGCTAAACATCATAGTTTTGTCCCTCCTTAGCCCATTGCCTCTCCAAATATTTGGCCCAAGCTCCGCCACTGGTAGTCGCCATATCTGTGTAATCGCCCACTTCCCAAAAAAGGCGGTTCCTTTCTCTCTATTATCCTTCCCCTCCACCGAGTATCGTTGTTGTTAAAAAAGTTTGCCATCTCACCAAACTTTAGCAAACCTATAAAATGGTCCTCACGTATCTATAGGGTTACTAAGCTCCCTTGAAATAAGCTGCTTTGGTGAATCGAGGGGTGTGAAGAGTGTGTGGCCCAGATAACAGATGGTGGGACGTGTGTGGGTAGCTCACATGGGCAACTAGGTTTCCTTGCATATTTGTTTGTCCAGTCGAGAAAAAAAGACTATTATACGCAACCAATGAATGACTCTCAATTGTCATTTTTTAATTTCATGAATATATTTTTTCTAAAATGTGAACATTTTTTAGTAGATATGTGAAATTCTACAAGGAGAGAGACCATCGTAGGAAAGAGAGATACACGAGAGAGGAGGGTCCCCTGGGACTCCGTGATGTTGGATCAAGATGAGAGTGGCGATACAAAGGTTCGTGAAAGGTAGGCACCATGGTAGTGGAAAACCACAAGGAATCGAATCGAAGCACAATCAAACCATAAACAAGGGTCTTGGAAGTATCTTGGGTAAGGTAAAACATGTGAGAAAGGATTTGGATCGCGCTCTAGGAGAAAGGGATCAGAGGATCATTGGATTCACCCGCACCTTGCTTAACCTGGAAGATCCACCTCATAGAGGGTGAGGTGGCGTAGCAAAGTTTGAGGATACTATGGATCATGTAAGTGTGGGATAACACTTATTACCAAATGCCAACCGAGCGACCTAGGGATCTGTGATCCACACTACAATCATAAATGGCCATAGTGAAAGGGTATTTCCACCCTAAGTGATTTTGATGTAGATGACAACACAATTTGTGGCCTAATCACGTGCTTGAGCTATATAGGTGTATTCGTGAAAGGTAGAAGATGGTTAGGTTCCCCTCTAAAAGGAAAAGAGCGAAGACAATGTTCCGATGATTTTTTTTCTCTCTTGAATCGTAGAGAAACACCATACTATTAAGACGGAGTCCATGTTGGAAGGTATAGGTGAATCAAACCAGTATGCAAAACCATATTTACACCCACGTATCCTTCTAGGCATTCAAGGACTTCTCCATTTCAACTTAGTGCCTCTGATTTTCACTACCCGGTAGTACCGAGCTAGTGAGCAGTACTGCTTTTGCCTACCCACGGGTTGGTAGCACCGCATGATACGTTGTGACGTCCCAGATTAAATCGTACACTACTCATATACGCAAACGTGTACGATCAAGATCAAGGACTCACGGGAAGATATCACAACACAACTCTAAACACAAATGAAAGTCATACAAGCTCCATTTTACAAGCCAGGGGCCTCGAGGGCTCGAATACATAGGCGAGTCAGCGGAAGCAACAATATCTGAGTACGGACATGAGTTAAACAAGTTTTGCCTTAAGAAGGCTAGCACAAACATCAACGATCGAAGGGGCAAGGCCTCCTGCCTGGGACCTCCTAACTACTCCAGGTCGTCAGCAGTCTCCACGTAGTAGTATGCACCCTCCGGGGTAGTAGTAGTAGTCGTCGGGGTGGCATCCGGCTCTTGGGATCCACCATCTGGTTGCAACAACCAGAAAGAAGAAAGAAGGGGGAAAAGGGGGAGCAAAGCAACCGTGAGTACTCATCCAAAGTACTCGCAAGCATCAGATCTAAACTAACTATGCATTGGTATCAAACGGAAGGGTTGTGTCCATGGACTGAACTGCAGAATGCCAGAATAGGGGGGAGGCCTAGCCTATCGAAGACTGGCATCTTCAAGCAGCTCCAAGCATCTTGCAGCATGTAGAAAAGTAAAGAATAGCCGTTTATAATTAACAAGCTGTTGTAGTATTAGTGCCCAAAGATCCTTCCTCGACTCCCTGCGAGAAAGCAATCCCGGAGCCACATATCTCAAGTATCCATTTCTAGTTATAATAGATCAGGATATAAGTCTGAACATCCATTACCGTGGACACGACTATTAATAGATAATCTTCCCTGCAGGGGTGCACCACGTTTTCCAACACGCTTGATTGCTCAGCAGAGAGGTCCCCGTCGGTCTACATCCTAAGCACTACGGGGTCTGGGCCCATCGTCCGTTGCACTCCGGGTCGTTGTGCGACGAGCCGGGACAAGCACCATCGCATATTGGATGGCACTGGCCCGACAGGCCCACAATGCTGAACTAGACGTCTGACAAAGCTTTTGCTAATACTGCAATGTCGAGACCCATAACTATTCTCGCGTGGTGGTTAGTGCGTAAAGGCCAAAGGCCAACTCAGAACAAATACCCAAACATGTTAGTGCATTATTAAAAGAAGTGACGGTTGTCGGGACAAGTCCGGAGCTATCACCCCCTCCTACGTGATACCGCTAAACAGCCAGCCGCCCTCGTAACTCCTCGGGTGCTCATCGGGCCCGCCCGACTTTCACAAAGGTCTCAAGTAAAGTCAAGATAAACGTGTGTCCAAAACATCAAGGAGGAAAACCCGAGGAATCACCCTCGGTGGATTCCACTCGATGTAATCATCAAGGTGAACGTAAGAGGAACCACCCTCGAGGTTCACACTTGAGGTGTTGCACGACAAAGCCGTATCGGGAATGGTGAAGGAGGAACCACCCTCGTTGACCATGACCGAATAGCTACACTAAAGAGTTATCATCAAGAATGTGTTGCGAGGTATCACCCTCGGCACTCGATAGTAACTATGAGAGTCGTATAACTAAGGGGGTGAAGTGATGTGAGGTGTCGGGCTCTGGTCATCGATCACATTGATCGAGTCATTGATGATGAAGCAAGGGCAACAAGGACAAGGTGGGGGTCACTCATGGATCACTAACCAACCTATACTAAGCAGTTTAGGATAAGCAGGTAGGTAACAATAGCAGGTACAAAAGCAGACTATGCACCAGAATAGGAGCAATCAATTACAATAGCAAAATCTAATGCAAGCATGAGAGAAAGGAATGAGCAATATGGAGATGATCAAAGGGGGGCTTGCCTGGAAGCTCTGCTGAAAAGTACTAATAGTCAGGGCTTAGCCGTACTCTGCGGCAGCATCAGTCCCGAGGTCTACCGGAGAGAAGAGGGAGAAGAAACAGTAAATATAAGGCACACAGATGTAACACAGATGCACGACATGACAACACGCAGTGCTAGGGTGTTCTAGCACAGTGTTACACGATACCGGCGAAGGGGGGAAACATCCGGGAATGTTTTCCCAACGTTTGGCATTTTCAGACAAATGAATTAGAGGGGGGCGGTTGCATGTTCACTATGCTAGGGACGTGTGGCGGACGAATGGACTTCGCATTCGGCTTTGTCTCGCTTTTCTGAGCAACTTTCATGTACAAAGTACTTTCATCCGATATATGGTTTAATTTCTATAATTTTTCAAAGTTTTAATAATATTCTAGATTTTTTTAAATTACTTTTAATTCGAGTTGACCAAGTCAATTTGACTAGTCAAACGGAGAGTGTGACCCACATGTCATGAACTATTTACCTAAAAATTTAAATAAACCTAACTTATTTAATGAGGGCCTACATGTCATCTACTAGTACTAGGCTAACTTAGCACTAATTAATACTACTAGCTAAACCTAGCACTAACGAGGGCCGGCCGGCCACACACACACAACACAACACACACAACACGTAGCTAGGGGTTAATTCTGTTCTATGTTAACAGAACATAGCATTTTGCAATTTTCATAGGATTTAATCCAGGCATCGAAAGGATTTGGTCCACTAGGATAAAATGGAGTTTGTCATGTATACTTTTTGCTCGTATTATTTTTGCTCATGTTAGTAGTTGGTTAGCCACCGTTTCGGGACTTTCTAGAGGGTTAGTCATTGTAAAATAGAGAAACTAGCCAGTAGCTACAGTAGCTACAAGTACAGTAAGCAGCGGCACTAGTAGGATGCAGCAGCAGCGCTAGTAGCAAGGAGTAGTACCAGTGGCAAGAGCAGCAGTAGAGAGCAGCGACAACAGGTGTGGGCGCACGGCCGGGAGCAGCAGCCTGCGACTGCGGGCAGGTACGCGCGTGTGCACGGAGCCGGTGCGGCTAAAGGCGAGTGGGCGTGGTGCAGGCAGCAGAAGTGGCCGCACACAATAGCAACACAGCAGCAGATGCAAAAGTAGCAGGCAGCGCGTGGGAGGGGAGGAGGAGAAGGGGGCCGCGTGGGTGCGAGGTGAGTGGCGACGTGGCTGCAGGGGTAGCCAGGGCACGCGCGCCGCACTGATTCGGACATGGACGAGTAGGGTGTGGCCCGGGTTAGCGCGGGCGCAACATGGGGAGTGGGTGTGGCCGGAACCGTCGCCAACAACGAGCGAAGGTGGAGATGGGAACCGGAGCTCATTGGGTTCGCGGTTTGACGAGGGAATCGAGCGATATACGCGTGTGGAAAGCATTAGGGGGATACCCTGAGCTCAAAAGCATGCTCAACCGGCTCTGTGAGGATCGGCAACAACGGCGACAACTACGGTAGCGGCGGCAGAGCAACAACAATGATGACAACAGCGCAGAGCTCGAGAATGAGCTTACATTGAGTAGGGGAGGGAGCAGAGGCTCACCGAGAGGCACAAGGAGGTCGGGCTTATTAACGCAGAGGTGGAGCGGATCGACGCGACAGAGTCCGGCGTCTGAAGGAAGAAAACGAGGTCGATTCACGCACTGCAGGGGCTCCGAGGTCCAACCTGTGGTTGTAGAAGAAGTAAGGGAGGCAGGCGCGTCTCCTGGCACAAGCTCCGCTGGTGGGGAGCTCGGTGGCCATGACGACGACGGATTCCATGGCGGCGCTCGAGTGAGGCTGAGAGGAGGTGGGGGCGCGAGGGGGAAAGCAGCGAGGGAGGTAGCTAGGGTTCGGCTCGATCGCCTGGGGAGTAGAAGTAGGCGGGGGCAACCGGTTGATGGCCGCGACCGTGGCGGGCATCAGTGGCAGCCACGAGTGTAGTGAACAGGGGGAAGGGGAAACAGGGGCGTGCTAGGCCGTCCTAGTGGCCAGTTGGGCCATGGCCTAGAGGAGGGTGAGGCCTTTTCGTTTTTGTTGTCTTCTTACTATAGGATCGAAAGTATGTCTAGAGGGGGGGGGGTGATTAGACTACTTGACCAATTAAAAACTTAGCATTTTCCAATTTTTGTTCTTGGCAGATTTTAGCTATCTTAGAGCAAGTCAAGCAATTATCACACAATTCAAGCAAGCATGCAAAGAGTTTATTGGCAGCGAAAAGTAAAGCATGCAACTTACAAGAATGTAAAGGTAAGGGTTTGGAGGATTCAAACGCAATTGGAGACACGGGTGTTTTCCCGTGGTTCGGATAGGTGGTGCTATCCTACATCCACGTTGATGGAGACTTCAACCCACGGAGGGTAACGGTCACGCGAGTCCACAGAGGGCTCCACCCACGAAGGGTCCACGAAGAAGCAACCTTGTCTATTCCACCATGGCCATCGCCCACGAAGGACTTGCCTCACTAGCGGTAGATCTTCACGAAGTAGGCGATCTCCTTGCCCTTACAAACTCCTTGGTTCAACTCCACAATCTTGTCGGAGGCTCCCAAGTGACACCTAGCCAATCTAGGAGACACCACTCTCCAAGAAGTAACAAATGGTGTGTTGATGATGAACTCCTTGCTCTCGTGCTTCAAATGATAGTCTCCCCAACACTCAACTCTCTCTCATAGGATTTGGATCTGGTGGAAAGAAGATTTGAGTGGAAAGCAACTTGGGGAAGGCTAGAGATCAAGATTCATATGGTAGGAATGGAATATCTTGGTCTCAACACATGAGTAGGTGGTTCTTTCTCAGAACATATGAGTAGGAATGATGTATGTGTTCTGATAGCTCTCTCTATGAATGAAGAGGTGGTGGAGGGGTATATATAGCCTTCACACAAAATCCAACCGTTACACACAATCTACCAATCTCGGTGGGACCGAATCAGAAAACTCGGTCTGACCGAAATAGTAAACCTAGTGACCGTTAGGAATTTCGGTGGGACTGAGATGCAACTCGGTAGGACCGATTCGGTTAGGGTTTGGGCATAACATAATCTCGGTGAGACCGATCGCACAAACTCGGTGAGACCGAGTTCGGCAATTAGCTAACCAGAGAGTTGGTCAGGCAAACTCGGTGGGACCGACTTGCTCTTTCGGTGAGACCGAAACATTACAAGAAGGAAACATAGAGTTTACCTTGCATTCTCGGTGGGACCGATTCGCTCTTTCGGTGAGACCGAAAAGTTACGAAAGGGAAACAGAGAGTTTGCAAGCCCATCTCAGTGAGACCGAGAACCTTATCGGTAGGACCGAATTGCTAGGGTTTGGCAGTGGCAAATGACAAGTGAAACTCGGTGGCGCCGGATTGACAGAATCGGTACGACCGAGTTTGGCTTAGGGTTTAGGTCATTTGTGGATATGGAAAGGTGGTTGAGGATTTTGGAGCATATCACTAAGCACATAAAGCAAGAGGCTCATTAAGCAACACCTCATCCCTCCTTGATAGTATTGGCTTTTCCTAAAGACTCAATGTGATCTTGGATCACTAAAATATAAATGAAGAGTCTTGAACTGTTGAGCTTGAGCCAATTCTTTGTTCTTAGCATTTTGAGGGTTCCACTTTCACATCCATGCCATGCCAATCATTGAGCTTTCCTGAAATAATCATCTTGGAATAGCATTAGCTCAATGAGCTATATGTTGTTATGAATTACCAAAACCACCTAGGGATAGTTGCACTTTCACTTACTTTTCTTTTAACCTTTTTTGTTTATTAGTTTTATTTAATCTTCACGTCATCTTAGCTTAATAACAATATGAGACCAACACCTAATTCAGAGTTTTAGTTGAACCCTCCGCCACAAAAAGTTTTAGTCCCAATTAAAATAGATTGGAATTTTATAAATTAGAAAAGGCATTAATTAATTGTGAATGCCACTGTTTTAATCATTTTGGAACACTTAAACCTTTTATTAAAATTTGGGTTCTTCACCAATAATACTTATGACTTATTTGCCACAGTTTGCACATTTTGGTTTTGACAATTGAAAACTTTTGTTTTTGACTTTATCTTAAATTTGAATTTGAATCGGTTTCAAATCAACGCGAGTTTAACAACATTAATCGTGGTGACATGGCATCATTAACAGGGGACTACTGTAGCTTAATTATGCGGGCGTCACAATTCTCCTCCACTACAAGAAATCTCGTCCCAAGATTTTAGGATGTAGACGGAAACAAAACGCGGTATACATCTCGAAGACGATCCTCGAGTTCCCAAGTGGCTTCATCTTCAGAATGATTTGACCACTAAACCTTTTAGAAATTTGATAGCCCTCTGACGGGTGAGACGTTCAGATTGAACAAGAACACAGATCGGATGCTCTCTGCAAGTGAGATCATCTTGCACGGGTTGAGACTTATAAGCCATGTGGTTGATGCAATAAGACTTGCGACTCAGGGCATCGGCCAGGACATTAGCCTTGCCAGGGGTATAAGAAATACAGTAGTCATAGTCTGTAATTGTTTCCATACATCGCTATAGGTGAAGATCCAGATCTAGCTGAGTAAACAATTACTTCAGACTTTAATGACCAGTGAAGATCTTGCAACGAGTACCAAAAGGAAATTCCACCACAACTTTATTGCAAATTTAACTGCAGCAAGTTCAACGTCATGGACTGGGTAGTTCTTTTGGAAAGACATCTTGCAATCCACAAATGACTGGAATGTTTACAATTCTCGCAAGAGGGGAAACGCTTCACGCATTCAAGGAATAAATCTGTGCTTCGGAACAAGATGAGCATGGTAGCTTACTATCTCATTTGCAGGGTGTAGTAGGTGGATGGTTTTAGTGGCGCAAATGATAGAAGCGTTATGGGTTTTCAACCATTCCATTCCCGAAATGAGGTCAATGTTGGAAGACTTCAAAACAATGGGGGAAACATGAAATTCCAATCCTTCCATTTCAACGGGGACGTTGTGACTAACCATGGTGGTTCGACATTGGCCTGCGAAATGCAGCTTGGAATTCTGGCAAAGTGATGGTAGTTCCAACAGGTAAGCCGCGAAGGTGACATAGTTGGCAGGGGCTACATCAGCAGACTCCAACTCAAAAGTGATGAAGCTAGTCATCAACATCAAGGGGATGAGTTGAGTTGCAGTAGCTGACAGGGTTGAGACTCGCAAAGTCTTGCAGAGTCACTGGGGTTGGCTGATGATTCATATTGGGGCACGGAAACTGAGCCATGACTCCTTCCATGAACTGACAATTCAACATCAAATTGTTGTATTATTCTGGCCATGTATTCGGGAGGTGGTAGATTGTTGCCACCACGGCCACGCGCAGTGGGTCTATCCATCATGCTTAAATGCAACAGGGGGTAGTTGATATGTCTCCAATGTATCTATAATTTTTTTATTGTTCCATGCTATTATATTATCTGTTTTGGATGTTTAATGGGCTTTAATATACACTTTTATATTATTTTTGGGACTAACCTATTAACCGGAGGCCCAGTGCCAGTTTCTGTTTTTTGCCTATTTTAGTGTTTCACAGAAAAGGAATATCAAACGGAATCCAAACGGAACGAAACCTTCATGAGGATCTTTCTTGGAACAAACACAAACCGGGAGACTTGGAGTTGAAGTCTGGAACTCCGCGAAGCTTCCATGAGGCAGGAGGGCGCGCCCAGGGGTAGGCACACCCCCACCCTCGTGGGCCCCACAGAGCTCCCCCGATGTACTTCTTTCACCTATATATACTCTTATACCCTAAAAACATCAAGAGGATCCACGAAACCACTTTTCCACCGCCGCAACCTTCTATACCCGTGAGATCCCATGTGGGGCCTTTTCCGGCGATCTGTTGGAGGGGGATTCGATCACGGAGGGCTTCTACATCAACACCATAGCCTCTCGGATGATGTGTGAGTAGTTTACCACAGACCTTCACTCCATAGTTATTAGCTAGATGGCTTCTTCTCTCTCTTTGGTTCTCAATACAAAGTTCTCCTCGATGTTCTTGGAGATCTATTCGATGTAATACTTTTTGCGGTGTGTTTGCCGAGATCCATGAATTGTGGATTTATAAACAAGTTTATCTACGAACAATATTTGGTTCTTCTCTGAATTCTTATATGCATGATTTGATATCTTTGCAAGTCTCTTTGAATCATCAGTTTAGTTTGGCCTACTAGATTGATCTTTCTTGCAATGGGAGAAGTGCTTAGCTTTGGGTTCAATCTTGCGGTGTCCATTCCCAGTGATAGTAGGGGCAGCAAGGCATGTATTGTATTGTTGTCATCGAGGATAAAAAGGTGGGGTTTATATCATATTGCTTGAGTTTATCCCTCTACATCATGTCATCTTGCTTAAAGCGTTACTCTATTCCTATGAACTTAATACTGTAGATGCATGCTGGATAGCGGCCGATGTGTGGAGTAATAGTAGTAGATGCAGAATCGTTTCGGTCTACTTAACACGGACGTGATGCCTTTATTTCATAATCATTGCCTAGATATTCTCATAACTATGCGCTCTTTTATCAATTATTCGACGGTAATTTGTTCACCCACGGTAATACTTGTTATCTTGAGAGAAGCCACTAGTGAAACCTATGGCCCCCGGATCTCTTTCTTATTATATTGCATCTCTTTTATTTACATCGCATCTCATTTACTATTTTGCAATCTATACAACAAAAGTACCACAAGTATTTACCTTACTATCTTTATCATACCTTACTTTCGCAAGTGACTGTGAAGGGATTGACAACCTCTTTATCGCGTTGGTTGCGAGGTTCTTGATTGTTTGTGCAGGTACTAGGTGACTTGCGTGTTATCTCCTACTGGATTGATACCTTTGTTCTCAAAAACTGAGGGAAGTACTTACGCTACTTTGTTGCATCAGCCTTTCCTCTTCAAGGGAAAACCAACACATGCTCAAGAGGTAGCAAGAAGGATTGCTGGCGCCGTTGCCAGGGAGATCTACGCTCAAGTCAAGACATACCAAGTACTCATCATAAACTCTTCTCCCTCTCATTACATTATTTTCCATTTGCCTCTCGTTTTCCTCTCCCCCACTTCACCTTTGCCATTTTATTTGCCCCTTTTCCATTCGCTTCTTTTTGCTTGCCTCTTGTGTGCCTGTTTGCCCTGATGGCCTTGCCTAAAAGCTTTGATCCTCACCTTAGAAGGTTGGAAGAAATTGAGAACAATGTTAGAAGCTTTATGTCTTTTCAATTTGAGCATAATAATTTCTTCAGAAACGAGCTTAAAGAACAAAAAGTTTTATGGAGTACATGAATAAAGAGCTCGATGATATGTCTAAAGAATTTTATGGTTTGAAATCTCAGTTTGCTCATCTTGAAACTTTAGTAGGACAAATTTCGGATAAGCAAGCCACCTTACTTAATAAGGTGGCCGCTAAACCGGACGATCTACATGATAATAATGATGAAGAACTAAAAGTGATTGATGTGTCTCCTATTAAATCTTTGCTTTCCAATATGAATATTGATAAAGATGGGATTGGAGATGAGTCAACTTTAGTTAAAAGGCGTCCCAATGATTCGGAGTTGTAGATCTTGATAATAGAAGTGGGATTGGAGAGGTCAAAACTTTACATAGCGATGAACCCACTATTTTGGATTTCAAGGAATTTAATTATGATAATTGCTCTTTGATAGATTGTATTTCCTTGTTGCAATCCGTGTTAAATTCTCCTCATGCTTATAATCAAAATAAAGCTTTTACTAAACATATCGTTGATGCTTTAATGCAATCCTATGAAGAAAAGCTCGAACTAGAAGTTTCTATCCCTAGAAAACTTTATGATGAGTGGGAACCTACTATTAAAATTGAGATTAAAGATTATGAATGTTATGCTTTGTGTGATTTGGGTGCTAGTGTTTCCACGATTCTAAAAACTTTGTGTGATGTGTTAGGTTTCCGCGAATTTGATGATTGTTCTTTAAATTTGCACCTTGCGGATTCCACCATTAAGAAACCTATGGGAAGGATTAATGATGTTCTTATTGTCGCAAATAGGAATTATGTGCCCGTAGATTTCATTGTTCTTGATATAGATTGCAATCCTACATGTCCTATTATTCTTGGTAGACCTTTCCTTAGAACGATTGCTGCAATTATTGACATGAAAGAAGGAAACATTAGATTTCAATTTCCGTTAAGGAAAGGCATGGAACACTTTCCTAGAAAGAAAAATAAATTGCCTTGTGAATCAATTATGAGAGCCACTTATGGATTGCATACCAAAGATGACAATACCTAGATCTATTCTTGCCTTTATGCCTAGCTAGGGGCGTTAAACGATAGAGCTTGTTGGGAGGCAACCCAATTTTATTTTTGTTCTTTACTTTTTGTTCCTGTTTAGTAATGAATAATTTCCTCTTCAAGGGAAAACCAACGCATGCTCAAGAGGTAGCAGTAGTCTAGCAAAGGGGTGGAACAACCGTATGGAGTCATTCATTGAGGTAACCTGAACAATGAGCAAAGGCATAGTATGTATGGAGCAATAGTCATTGAAGACATACAGATACATATATAGAGCCAATTACACATTGTTCGTATGAGTTCAGATAAGAGAAACATCCTAGACATACTAGGCAGCACACATGCACGCAATGGAGGGATATATCAACAAGACATAGCAAAGGCTACGCCAGCGTCGGAGAAAACCTCTGGAGCGAGGGATTTGCATGTGACGGCGCAGGGTGCCCTCGATATGAGGATCCCGTGGTCAGTGAATGTTCTGAAGCAGAACTTGGCCCTCAATTCAAGAAAGGGGTAATACAAATCACCGGATGGATGTGATCACGAGAACCTAATGTTGGATTTAGCAAAATCATTTAACCCGAATAGAAAAGAGATCAGAGTCCCAGAGTATAGACAAGGAGTAAAAGATCCTAATACCACCTAATTGGCGACGTGGGCCCGTAAGCCACACAACCATGTTAGTAAAACAATTTTTTCAAAGACTAGACTCAACTCTGACCAAGGAGTTGGAAAGGGGGTTCCTACAGGCAGTCGGCTCTGATACCAACTTGTGATGCCCCCGATTCAATCATACACTAATCATACACGCAAACGTGTACGATCAAGATCAGGGACTCACGGGAAGATATCACAACACAAATGAAAGTCATACAAGCTCCATATTACAAACCAGGGGCCTTGAGGGATCGAATACATAGCTCGATACATAAGCGAGTCAGCGAAAGCAACAATATCTGAGTACAACATAAGTTAAACAAGTTTTGCCTTAAGAAGGCTAGCACAAACATCAACGATCGAAGAGGCAAGGCCTCCAGCATGGGACATCCTAACTACTCCTGGTCGTCAGCGGTCTCCACGTAGTAGTAGGCACCCTCCGGGGTAGTAGTAGTAGTCGTCGTCGGGGGTGGCATCCGGCTCATGGGATCCACCATCTGGTTGCAACAACCAGAAAGAAGAAAGAAGGGGGGAGGGGGAGCAAAGCAACCATGAGTACTCATCCAAAGTACTCGCAAGCATCAGATCTAAACTAAGTATGCATTGGTATCAAATGGAAGGGTTGTGTCTGTGGACCGAACTGCAGAATGCCAGAATAGGGGAGGCCTAGCCTATCAAAGACTGGCATCTTCAAGCAGCTCCAAGCATCTTGCAGCATGTAGAAGAGTAAAGAATAGCAGTTTATAATTAACAAGCATGTTGTAGTATTAATGCCCAGAGATCCTTCCTCGACTCCCTGCGAGAAAGCAATCCCGGAGCCACATATCCCAAGTATCCATTTCTAGTTATAATAGATCAGGATATAAGTCTGAACGTCCATTACCGTGGACACATCTATTAATAGATAATCTTCCCTGTAGGGGTGCACCATGTTTTCCAACACACTTGATTTCTCTGGCTGGACACACTTTTTTGGGTCAATGCCCGGCCTTGAAAGATCAACACATCGTAGCCCTACCTAGGCTCAGCAGAGAGGTCCCCGCCGGTCTACATCCTAAGCACTCCGGGGTCTGGGCCCACCGCCCGTTGCACTCTGGGTCATTATGCGATGAGCCGGGACGAGCACAACCTCATACTGGACGGCACTGGCCCGACAGGCCCACAATGCTGAACTGGACGTCTGACAAAGCTTCGGCAGATACTGCGACGTCGAGGCCCATAACTATTCTCACATTGTGGTTAGTGCGTAAAGGCGAAAGTCCAACTCAGAACAAATACCCAAACTTGTTACTGCATTATTAAAAGAAGTGACAGCTGTCGGGACAAGTCCGGAGCTATTACCCCCTCCTGGGTGATACCGCTAAACAGCCAGCCGCCACCATAACTCATCGGGTGCTCACTGGGCCCGACCGACATTCACAAAGGTCTCAAGTAAACTCAAGGTAACCGTGTGTCCAAATCATCAAGGAGGAAACCTGAGGAATCACCCTCGGTGGATTCCACTCGATGTAATCATCAAGGTGAATGTAAGTACCACCCTCGAGGTTCACACTTGAGGTGTTGCACGACAGAGCCGTATCGGTAATGGTGAAGGAGGAACCTCCCTCATTGACCAGGACCGAATAGCTACACTATAGAGTTATCATCAAGAGTGCGTTGCGAGGTATCACCCTCGGCACTCGATAGTAACTACGCAGAGTCATATAACTAAGGGGGTGAAGTGATGTGAGGTGTCGGGCTCTGGTCATTGATCACGTTGATCGAGTCGTCGATGATGAAGCAGGGGCAACAAGGACAAGGTGGGGGTCACTGATGGATCACTAACCAACCTATGCTAAGCAGTTTAGGATAAGCAAGTAGGTAACAATGGCAGGTACAAAAGCAGGTTGTGCATTAGAATAGGAGCAATCAATTACAATAGCAAAATCTAATGCAAGCATGAGAGAATGGAATGGGCAATATCGGGATGATCAAAGGGGGGCTTGCCTAGAAGCTCTGCTAAAAAGTATTGATCGTCAGGGCTTAGTCGTACTCTGCGTCAACATTAGTCTCAAGGTCTACCGAAGAGAAGAGGGAGAAGAAACAGTAAATATAAGGCACACAAATGTAACACAGGTGCACAACATGACAACATGCAGCTAGGGTGTTCTAACACGGTGTTACGCGATACCGGTGAAGGGGGAAAACATCCGGGAATGTTTTCCCAACATTTGGCATTTCAGACAAATGAATCAGAGGGGGACGGTTTCATGTTCACTATGCTAGGAACATGTGGAAAATGAATGGATTGTGTATTCGGCTTCGTCTCGCTTTTCTGAGCAACTTTCATGTACAAAGTACTTTCATCCGATATACAGTTTAATTTCTATGATTTTTTAAAGTTTTAATAATATTCTAGTCTTTTTAAAATTACTTTTAATTCGAGTTGACCAAGTCAATTTGAATAGTCAAAAGGAGAGTTGTGACCCACATGTCATGAACTATTTACCTAAAGAATTAAATAAACCTAACTTATTTAATGGGGGCCTACAAGTCATCTACTAGTACTAGGCTAACTTAGCACTAATTAGTACTACTAGCTAAACCTAGTACTAACAAGGGTCGGCCACACACACACCACACACCGCACACACAGAGCGCATAGCTAGGGGTTAATTCTGTTCTCTGTTAACAGAACATAGCATTTTGCGATTTTCATAGGATTTAATCCAGGCATCGAAAGGATTTGGTCGAGTGGGATAAAATGGAGTTTGTCATGTATACATTTTACTCGTATTATTTTTGCTCATGTTAGTAGTTGGTTAGCCATCGTTTAGGAACTGTCTAGAGGGTTGGTCATTGTAAAAATAGAAAAGCTAGCCAGTAGCTACATTAGCTACAAGTATAGTAAGCAGCGGCGCTAGTAGGATGCAGCAGCAATGCTAGTAGCAAGGAGCAGTACCTGCGACAAGAGCAACAGTAGAGAGCAGCAGCAACAGGTGTGGGCACGCGACCGGGAGCAATAGCCTGCGGCTGTGGGTAGGTAGGCGCGTGTGCACGGAGCCGGTGCGGCTAGGGTCGAGTCGGCGTGGTGCAGGCAGCAGTAGTGGCCGCATGCAGTAGCAATGCAGTAGCAACGTAGCAGCAGATGCAGAAGTAGTAGGCCGCGCGTGGGAGGGGAGGAGGAGCAGGGGCGTGGGTGCGAGGCGAGCGGCGACGTGGCTGCGGGGGTAGCCAGGGCGTGTGCTCCGCATTGGTTCAGACGTGGACGAGTAGGGCGTGGCCCCGGGTTAGTGTGGGCGCAGTAGGGGATGCGGGCGTGGCCAGAACCGTCACCAACGATGAGCGAAGGTGGATACGGGAACCGGAGCTCGTTGTGTTCGCGTTTTGGCGAGGGAATCGAGCGATATACGCACATGGTAAGCATCAGGGGATACCCTGAGCTCAAAAGCATGCTCAGCCGGCTCCGTGAGGATCATCAAGGACGGCGACAACTACGGTAGCGGCGCCAGAGCTCCAACAATGATTACAACAGCGCAGAGCTCGAGAACGAGCTTACACTAAGTAGGGGGGAGCAGAGGCTCACCGAGAGGCACAAGGAGGCCGATGTGGGCTTAGTAGCGTAGAGGTGGAGCGGGTCGACGCGACGGAGCTCGTCGTCTGAAAGAAGAAGACGAGGCCGATTCCCACACTACAGGGGCTCTGAGGTCCAACCCATAGTTGTAGAAGAAGTAGGGTAGGCAGACGTGTCTCCTGGCACAAGCTCCGCTGGTGGGGAGCTCGGTGGCCATGGCAACGACGGATTCCATGGCGGCGCTCGAGTGAGGCTGAGAGGAGGTGGGCGGCGAGGGGGAAAGCAGCGGGGAAGGTAGCCAGGGTTCGGCTCGAGCGCCTGGGGAGTAGAAGTAGGCGGGGGTGATGTCTACTACACAACCTTCTTCTTGTAGACGTTGTTGGGCCTCCAAGTGCAGAGGTTTGTAGGACAATAGCAAATTTCCCTCAAGTGGATGACCTAAGGTTTATCAATTCATGGGAGGCGTAGGATGAAGATGGTCTCTCTCAAGCAATCTTGCAACCAAATAACAAAGAGTCTCTTGTGTCCCCAACACACCCAATACAATGGTAAATTGTATAGGTGCACTAGTTCGGCGAAGAGATGGTGATGCAAGTGCAATATGGATGGTAGATATAGGTTTTTGTAATCTGAAAATATAAAAACAGCAAGGTAACTAATGATAAAAGTGAGCACAAACGGTATTGCAATGTGTCGAAACAAGGCCTAGGGTTCATACTTTCACTAGTGCAAGTTCTCTCAACAAGGATAATATAATTAGATCATATAACTATCCCTCAACATGCAACAAAGAGTCACTCCAAAGTCACTAATAGCGGAGAACAAACAAAGAGATTATTGTAGGGTATGAAACCACCTCAAAGTTATTCTTTCCGATCAATCCATTGGGCTATTCCTATAAGTGAAGGAAATATGCCCTAGAGGCAATAATAAAGTCATTATTTATTTCCTTATATCATGATAAATGTTTATTATTCATGCTAGAATTGTATTAACCGGAAACATAATACATGTGTGAATACATAGACCAACAGAGTGTCACTAGTATGCCTCTACTTGACTAGCTCGTTAATCAAAGATGGTTATGTTTCCTAACCATGAACAAAGAGTTGTTATTTGATTAACGAGGTCACATCATTAGTAGAATGATCTGATTGACATGACCCATTCCATTAGCTTAGCACCCGATCGTTTAGTATGTTGCTATTGCTTTCTTCATGACTTATACATGTTCCTATAACTATGAGATTATGCAACTCCCGTTTACCGGAGGAACACTTTGGGTACTACCAAACGTCACAACGTAACTGGGTGATTATAAAGGAGTACTACAGGTGTCTCCAATGGTAGATGTTGGGTTGGCGTATTTCGAGATTAGGGTTTGTCACTTCGATTGTCGGAGAGGTATCTCTGGGCCCTCTCGGTAATGCACATCACATAAGCCTTGCAAGCACTGCAACTAATATGTTAGTTGTGAGATGATGTATTACGGAACGAGTAAAGAGACTTGCCGGTAACGAGATTGAACTAGGTATTGGATACCGACGATCGAATCTCGGGCAAGTAACATACCGATGACAAAGGGAACAACGTATGTTGTTATGCGGTCTGACCGATAAAGATCTTCGTAGAATATGTAGGAGCCAATATGGGCATCCAGGTCCCGCTATTGGTTATTGACCGGAGACGTGTCTCGGTCATGTCTACATTGTTCTCGAACCGTAGGGTCCGCACGCTTAACGTTACGATGACAGTTATTATGAGTTTATGCATTTTGATGTACCGAAGGTTGTTCGGAGTCCCGGATGAGATCACGGACATGACGAGGAGTCTCGAGATGGTCGAGACGTAAAGATTGATATATTGGAAGCCTATGTTTGGACATAGGAAGTGTTCCGGGTGAAATCGGGATTTTACCGGAATACCGGGAGGGTTACCGGAACCCCCCGGGAGGCTAATGGGCCTATTGGGCCTTAGTGGAAAAGAGAGAAGAGGCAGCCCACAGCCTAGCCGGCGCCCCCCCTTCCCCAAGTCCTAGTAGGACTAGGAAAGGTGGGCCGGCCCCCTCTCTCTCCTTTCCCCCCCCAAGAGTCCTAGTTGGAATAGGATTGGAGGGGAGAAGTCCTACTCCCGGTGGGAGTAGGACTCCCCCTGCGCCTCCTCTCTCTTGGCCGGCCAGCCCCCCTCCTCCAACCTTTATATACGGGGGCAAGGGGCACCCCATAGACACACAACTTGATCCTTGAGATCGTTCCTTAGCCGTGTGCGGTGCCCCCTGCCACCAAATTCCACCTCGATCGTACCGTTGTAGTGCTTAGGCGAAGCCCTGCATCGGTAGTACATCAAGATCGTCATCACACCGTCGTGCTGACGAAACTCTTCCTCGACGCTTTGCTGGATCGGAGCCAGAGGAACGTCATCGAGCTGAACGTGTGCTAAGAACTCGGAGGTGCCGGAGTAACGGTGCTTGGATCGGTCGGATCGGGAAGAAGACGTACGACTACTTCCTCTACGTTGTGAGATCGCTTCCGCAGTCGGTCTGCGTTGGTACGTAGACAACACTCTCCCCTCTCGTTGCTGTGCATCACCATGATCTTGCGTGTGCGTAGGAAATTTTTTGAAATTACTGCGTTCCCCAACAGTGGCATCCGAGCCTAGGTTTTATGGTTTGATGTTATATGCACGAGTAGAACACAAGTGAGTTGTGGGCGATACAAGTCATACTGCCTACCAGCATGTCATACTTTGGTTCGGCGGTATTGTTGGTTGAGACGATCCGGACCAACCTTACGCGTACTCTTACGCGAGACCGGTTCCCTCGACGTGCTTTGCACATAGATGGCTTGCGGAAGACTGTCTCTCCAACTTTAGTTGAACTAAGTGTGACTACGCCCGGTCCTTGAGAAGGTTAAAACGGAGTCTATTTGACGAACTATCGTTGTGGTTTTGATGCGTAGGTGAGATGTGTTCTTACTTAAGCCCGTAGCAGCCACGTAAAACTTGCAACAACAAAGTAGAGGACGTCTAACTTGTTTTTGCAGGGTATGTTGTGATGTGATATGGTCAAGACATGATGCTGATTTTATTGTATGAGATGATCATGTTTTGTAACCGAGTTATCGGCAACTGGCAGGAGCCATATGGTTGTCGCTTTATTGTATGCAATGCAATCGCGATGTAATGCTTTACTAGATTACTAAACGGTAGTAATAGTCGTGAAAGCATAAGATTGGCGAGACGACAACGATGCTACGATGGAGATCAAGGTGTCGCGCCGGTGACGATGGTGATCATGACGGTGCTTCGGAGATGGAGATCACAAGCACAAGATGATGATGGCCATATCATATCACTTATATTGATTGCATGTGATGTTTATCCTTTTATGCATCTTATCTTGCTTTGATTGACGGTAGCATTATAAGATGATCTCTCACTAAATTATCAAGAAGTGTTCTCCCTGAGTATGCACCGTTGCCAAAGTTCGTCGTGCCCAGACACCACGTGATGATCGGGTGTGATAAGCTCTACGTCCATCTACAACGGGTGCAAGCCAGTTTTGCACACGCAGAATACTCAGGTTATGCTTGACGAGCCTAGCATATGCAGATATGGCCTCGGAACACAGAGACCGAAAGGTCGAGCGTGAATCATATAGTAGATATGATCAACATGACGATGTTCACCATTGAAAACTACTCCATCTCACGTGATGATCGGTTATGGTTTAGTTGATTTGGATCACGTGATCACTTAGAGGATTAGAGGGATGTCTATCTAAGTGGGAGTTCCTAAGTAATTTGATTAACTGAACTTAAACTTATCATGAACTTAGTCCTGGTAGTATTTTGCAAATCATGTTGTAGATCAATAGCTCGCGTTGTTGCTTCCCTGTGTTTATTTTGATATGTTCCTAGAGAAAATTGTGTTGAAAGATGTTAGTAGCAATGATGCGGATTGGATCCGTGATCTGAGGTTTATCCTCATTGCTGCACAGAAGAATTATGTCCTTGATGCACCGCTAGGTGACAGACCTATTGCAGGAGTAGATGCAGACGTTATGAACGTTTGGCTAGCTCAATATAATGACTACTTGATAGTTTAGTGCACCATGCTTAACGGCTTAGAATCGGGACTTCAAAGACGTTTTAAACGTCATGGACCATATGAGATGTTCCAGGAGTTGAAGTTAATATTTCAAGCAAATACCCGAGTTGAGAGACATGAAGTCTCCAGCAAGTTCTATAGCTAAAAGATGGAGGAGAATCGCTCAACTAGTGAGCATGTTCTTAGATTGTCTGGGTACTACAATCGCTTGAATCAAGTGGGAGTTAATCTTCCAAATAAGATAGTGATTGACAGAATTCTCTAGTCATCATCACTAAGTTAGTAGAACTTCGTGATGAACTATAATATGCAAGGGATAACAGAAACAACTCCCAAGCTCTTCGTGATGCTGAAATCAACGAAGGTAGAAATCAAGAAAAACATCAAGTGTTGATGGTTGACAAGACCACTAGTTTCAAGAAAAGGGCAAAGGGAAGAAGGGGAACTTCAAGAAGAACGGCAAGCAAGTTGCTGCTCAAGTGAAGAAGCCCAAGTCTGATCCTAAGCCTGAGACTAAGTGCTTCTACTACAAAGGGACTGGTCACTGGAAGCGGAACTACCCCAAGTGATTGGCGGATAAGAAGGATGGCAAAGTGAACATAAGTATATTTGATATACATGTTATTGATGTGTACTTTACTAGTGTTTATAGCAAACCCTCAGTATTTGATACTAGTTTAGTTGCTAAGATTAGTAACTCGAAACGGGAGTTGCAGAATAAACAGAGACTAGTTAAGGGTGAAGTGACGATGTGTGCTGGAAGTGGTTCCAAGATTGATATGATCATCATCGCACACTCCCTATAATTTCGGGATTAGTGTTGAACCTAAATAAGTGTTATTTGGTGTTTGCATTGAACATGAATATGATTTGATCATGTTTATTGTAATACGGTTATTCATTTAAGTAAGAGAATAAATTGTTGTTCTGTTTACATGAATAAAACCTAATATGGTTAAACACCCAATGAAAACAGTTCATTGGATCTCGATCTTAATAATACACATATTCATATTATTGAAACCAAAAGATGCAAAGTTAATAATGATAGTGCAACTTATTTGTGACACTACCGTTTAGGTCATATTGGTGTAAAGCGCATGAAGAAACTCCATGCTGATGGGCTTTCGGAATCACTTGATTATGAATCACTTGATGCTTGTAAACCATGCCTTTTGGGCAAGATGACTAAAACGCCGTTCTCCGGAACAATGGAGCAAGCAAAAAGATTTGTTGGAAATCATACATACTGATGTATGTGGTCCGATGAATATTGAGGCTCGCGACAGGTATCATTATTTTCTGATCTTCATAGATGATTTGAGCAGATATGAGTATATCTACTTGATGAAACATAAGTCTGAAACATTTGAAAAGTTCAAAGAAATTTAGAGTGAAGTGAAAAATCATCGTAACAAGAAAATAAAGTTTCTATGATCTGATCATAGAGAAGAGTATTTGAGTTACGAGTTTGGTCTTCAGTTAAAAACAATGTGAAATAGTTTCACTACTCACGCCACCTGGAACACCACAGCATAATGGTGTGTCCGAACGTCATAACCGTACTTTATTGGATATAGTGCAATATATGATGTTTCTTACCGATTTACCACTATCGTTTTTGGGGTCATGCATTAGAGACAGCTGCATTCACGTTAAATAGGGCACCATATAAATCCGTTGAGACGACACCGTGTGAACTATGGTTTGGCAAGAAACCTAAGCTGTTGTTTCTTAAAGTTTGGGGTTGTGATGCTTATATGAAAAGGTTTCATCCTAATAAGCTCAAACTCAAATCGGAGAAGTGCGTCTTCATAGGATATCCAAAGGAAACTATTGGATACACCTTCTATCACAGATCCGAAGGCAAGACTTTTGTTGCTAAAATTCAGAAATTTTCTGGAGAAGGAGTTTCTCTCGAAAGAAGTGAGTGGGAGGAAAGTAGAACTTGACGAGGTAACTGTACCTGCTCCCTTGTTGGAAAGTAGCACATCACAGAAAACTGTTTCTGTGACACCTACACCAGTTAGTGAGGAAGCTAATGATGATGATCATGAAACTTCAGAACAAGATACTACTGAACCTCGTAGATCAACCAGAGTAAGATCCGCGCCAGAGTGGTATGGTAATCCTTTTCTGGAAGTCATGCTACTAGATCATGATGAACCTACGAACTATGAAGAAGCGATGGTGAGCCCAGATTCCGCAAAGTGGCTTGAAGCCATGAAATCTGAGATATGATCCATGTATGAGAACAAAGTATGGACTTTGGTTGACTTGCCTGATGATCGGCAAGCAATAGAAAATAAATGGATCTTCAAGAGGAAGACGGATGCTGATAGTAGTGTTACTATCTACAAAGCTAGAATTGTCGCAAAAGGTTTTCGACAAGTTCAAGGTGTTGACTACGATGAGATTTTCTCACTCGTATCTATGCTTAAGTCTGTCCGAATCATGTTAGTAATTGCCGCGTTTTATGAAATCTGGCAAACGGATAAACAAAACTGCATTCCCTAATGGATTTATTAAAGAAGAGTTGTATATGATGCAACCAGAAGGTTTTGTCAATCCAAAAGGTGCTAACAAAATGTGCAAGCACCAGCGATCCATCTGTGGACTGGTGCAAGCATCTCGGAGTTGGAATATACGCTTTGATGAGTTGATCAAAGCATATAGTTTTATACAGACTTGCGGTGAAGCCTGTATTTACGAGAAAGTGAGTGGGAGCACTACAGCATTTCTGATAAGTATATGTGAATGACATATTGTTGATCGGAAATAATGTAGAATTGTTCTGTAAAGCATAAAAGGAGTGTTTGAAAGGAGTTTTTCAAAGAAAGACTTCGGTAAAGCTGCTTACATATTGAGCTTCAAGATCTATAGAGATAGATCAAGACGCTTAATAAGTTTTTCAATAAGTACATACCTTGACAAGATTTTGAAGTAGTTCAAAATGGAACAGTCAAAGAAAAAGTTTCTTGCCTGTGTTACAAGGTGTGAAGTTGAGTAAAGACTCAAAGCCCGACCACGGCAGAAGATAGAAAGAGAATGAAAGTCATTCCCTATGCCTCATTCATAGGTTCTATAAAGTATGCCATGCTGTGTACCGGATCTATTGTATACCCTGCACTGATTTGGCAATGGAGTACAATAGTGATCTAGGAGTAGATCACTGGACAGCGGTCAGAATTATCCTTAGTGAAATAAGGAAATGTTTCTCGATTATGGACGTGACAAAAAGGTTCGTCGTAAAGGGTTACGTCGATGCAAGTTTTTGACACTGATCCAGATGATTCTAAATCTGGATACATATTGAAAGTGGGAGCAATTAGCTAGAGTAGCTCCGTGTAGAGCATTATAGACATAGAACTTGCAAAATACTTACGGATCTGAATGTGACAGACCCGTTGACTAAAATTATCTCACAAGCAAAGCATGATCACACCTTAGTACTCTTTGGGTGTTAATAACATAGATATGTGAACTAGATTGCTGACTCTAGTAATCCCTTTGAGTGTTGGTCACATGACGATGTGAACTATGGGTGTTAATCATATGGTGATGTGAACCATTGCTGCTAAATCACATGGCGATGTGAACTAGATTATTGACTCTAGTGCAAGTGGGAGACTGAAGGAAATATGCCCTAGAGGCAATAATAAAGTTATTATTTATTTTCTTATATCATGATAAATGTTTATTATTCATGCTAGAATTGTATTAACCGGAAACATAATACATGTGTGAATACATAGACCAACAGAGTGTCACTAGTATGCCTCTACTTGACTAGCTCGTTAATCAAAGATGGTTATGTTTCCTAACCATGAACAAAGAGTTGTTATTTGATTAACGAGGTCACATCATTAGTAGAATGATCTGATTGACATGACCCATTCCATTAGCTTAGCACCCGATCGTTTAGTATGTTGCTATTGCTTTCTTCATGACTTATACATGTTCCTATAACTATGAGATTATGCAACTCCCGTTTACCGGAGGAACACTTTGGGTACTACCAAACGTCACAACGTAACTGGGTGATTATAAAGGAGTACTACAGGTGTCTCCAATGGTAGATGTTGGGTTGGCGTATTTCGAGATTAGGGTTTGTCACTCCGATTGTCGGAGAGGTATCTCTGGGCCCTCACGGTAATGCACATCACATAAGCCTTGCAAGCACTGCAACTAATATGTTAGTTGTGAGATGATGTATTACGGAACGAGTAAAGAGACTTGCCGGTAACGAGATTGAACTAGGTATTGGATACCGACGATCGAATCTCGGGCAAGTAACATACCGATGACAAAGGGAACAACGTATGTTGTTATGCGGTCTGACCGATAAAGATCTTCGTAGAATATGTAGGAGCCAATATGGGCATCCAGGTCCCGCTATTGGTTATTGACCGGAGACGTGTCTCGGTCATGTCTACATTGTTCTCGAACCGTAGGGTCCGCACGCTTAACGTTACGATGACAGTTATTATGAGTTTATGCATTTTGATGTACCGAAGGTTGTTCGGAGTCCCGGATGAGATCACGGACATGACGAGGAGTCTCGAAATGGTCGAGACGTAAAGATTGATATATTGGAAGCCTATGTTTGGACATAGGAAGTGTTCCGGGTGAAATCGGGATTTTACCGGAATACCGGGAGGGTTACCGGAACCCCCCGGGAGGCTAATGGGCCTATTGGGCCTTAGTGGAAAAGAGAGAAGAGGCAGCCCACAGCCTAGCCGGCGCCCCCCCCTTCCCCAAGTCCTAGTAGGACTAGGAAAGGTGGGCCGGCCCCCTCTCTCTCCTTCCCCCCCCAAGAGTCCTAGTTGGAATAGGATTGGAGGGGAGGAGTCCTACTCCCGGTGGGAGTAGGACTCCCCCTGCGCCTCCTCTCTCTTGGCCGGCCAGCCCCCCTCCTCCAACCTTTATATACGGGGGCAAGGGGCACCCCATAGACACACAACTTGATCCTTGAGATCGTTCCTTAGCCGTGTGCGGTGCCCCCTGCCACCAAATTCCACCTCGATCGTACCGTTGTAGTGCTTAGGCGAAGCCCTGCGTCGGTAGTACATCAAGATCGTCATCACGCCGTCGTGCTGACGAAACTCTTCCTCGACGCTTTGCTGGATCGGAGCCAGAGGAACGTCATCGAGCTGAATGTGTGCTAAGAACTCGGAGGTGCCGGAGTAACGGTGCTTGGATCGGTCGGATCGGGAAGAAGACGTACGACTACTTCCTCTACGTTGTGAGATCGCTTCCGCAGTCGGTCTGCGTTGGTACGTAGACAACACTCTCCCCTCTCGTTGCTGTGCATCACCATGATCTTGCGTGTGCGTAGGAATTTTTTTGAAATTACTGCATTCCCCAACAATAAGTGTCACAAACAACCCTAGACTTCGTAGTAAAATAACACCTTAAGACACAAATCAACCAAAACCCTAATGTCACCTAGATACTCCAATGTCACCTCAAGTATCCGCGGGTATGATTATACGATATGCACCACACAATCTCAAATTCATATATTCAACCAACACAAAGAACTTCAAAGAGTGCCCCAAAGTTTCTACTGGAGAGTCAAGACAAAAACGTGTGCCAACCCCTATGCATAAGCTCACAAGGTCATAGAACTCGCAAGTTGATCACCAAAACATACGTCAAGTGGATCACGTGAATATCCCATTGTCACCATAGATAAGCACATGCAAGACATACATCAAGTGTTCTCAAATCCTTAAAGATTCAATCCGATAAGATAACTTCAAAGGGAAAACTCAATTAATCACAAGGAGATTGAGGGGGAGAAACATCATAAGATCCAACTATAATAGCAAAGCTCGCGATACATCAAGATCGTGCCAAATGAAGAACACGAGAGAGAGATCAAACACATAGCTACTGGTACATACCCTCAGCCCCGAGGGTGAACTACTCCCTCCTCGTCATGGAGAGTGCCGCCACCGGTGATGGATCCCCCCTTCCGGCAGGGTGCCGGAACAGGGTCTCGATTGGTTTTTGATGGCTACAGAGGCTTGCGGCGGCGGAACTACCGATCTAGGTTATTTTCTGGAGGTTTCAGTATTTATAGGAATTTTTGGCGTCGGGAACAAGTCAGGGAGGTGCCCGAGTCGTCCATGAGATAGGGCGGCGCGCCGGGGGGGGGGGGGGGGGGGGTAGGGCGCGCCCCCACCCTCATGGACGGCCTAGGACTCTTCTGGCCCAACTCTTTTACTCCGAGGGCTTCTTTTCGTCCATAAAAAATCATCAAAAATTGGCACGTCAATTGGACTCCGTTTGGTATTCCTTTTCTGTAAAACTCAAAAACAAGGAAAAAAACAGAAACTGGCACTGGGCTCTAGGTTAATAGGTTAGTCCCAAAAATCATATAAAATAGCATATAAATGCGTTAAAACATCCTAGATGGATAATATAATAGCACGGAAC
Source organism: Triticum monococcum (assembly GCA_034509565.1). Lineage (NCBI taxonomy): Eukaryota > Viridiplantae > Streptophyta > Magnoliopsida > Poales > Poaceae > Triticum > Triticum monococcum. Next base: position 582,263,061 of record CM067847.1, read on the forward strand.
AATAAAAAATTATAGATACGTTGGAGACGTATCAAGCATCCCCAAGCTTAATTCATGCTCGTCCTTGAGTAGGTAAATGATGAAAACGGAATTTTTGATGTGGAATGCTACCTAACATATTCATCAATGTAATCTTCTCTATTGTGGCAAGAATATTCAGATCCATAAGATTCAAGACAAAATTTTAACATTGACATAAAAACAATAATACTTCAAGCATACTAACCAAGCAATTATGTTCTCTCAAAATAACATAGCCAAAGAAAGCTCGTCCCTACAAAATCATATAGTTTGGCCATGCTTCATTTTCGTCACACAAAATGCTCCCATCATGCACAACCCCGATGACAAGCCAAGCAATTGTTTCATACTTTAGTATTCTCAAACTGTTTCAACTTTCACGCAATACATGAGCGCGAGCCATGGACATAGCACTATGGGTGGAATAGAATATGATGATGGAGGTTGTGTGGAGAAGACAAAAAAGGAGAAAGTCTCACATTGACACAGCTAATCAATGGGCTATGGAGATGCCCATCAATTGATGTCAATGCGAGGAGTAGGGATTGCCATGCAACGGATGCACTAGAGCTATAAATGTATGAAAGCTCAACAAAAGAAACTAAGTGGGTGTGCATCCAACTTACTTGCTCACGAAGACCTAGGGCATTTAAGGAAGCCCATTGTTGGAATATACAAGCCAAGTTCTATAATGAAAATTCCCACTAGTATATGAAAGTGACAGAATAAGAGACTCTCTATCATGAATACCATGGCACTACTTTGAAGCACAAGTGTGGTAAAAGGATAGTAGCATCGCCCCTTCTATCTTTTTTCTCTCATTTTTTTTGTTTTTTTTGTTTTTTGGGCCTTCTCTTTTTTGGCCTTTCTCCTTTTTTATTTCCTCACGTGGGACAATGCTCTAATAATGATGATCATCACACTTCTATTTATTTACAACTAAAAAATTATAACTCTATACTAGAACAAAATATGACTCTATATGAATGCCTCCGACGGTGTACCGGGATGTGCAATGATTCAAGAGTGACATGTATAAAAAAATTACGATCGGTGGCTTTGCCACAAATACGATGTCAACTACATGATCATGCAAGGCAATATGACAATGATGAAGCGTGTCATAATAAATGGAATGGTGGAAAGTTGCATGGCAATATATCTCGGAATGACTATGGGAATGCCATAATAGGTAGGTATGGTGGCTATTTTGAGGAAGATATAAGGAGGCTTATGTGTGATAGAGCGTATCATATCACGGGGTTTGGATGCACCAGCAAAGTTTTCACTAACTCTCAAGGTGAGAAAGGGCAATGCATGGTACCGAAGAGGCTAGCAATGATGGAAGGGTGAGAGTGCGTATAGGGTCAGTTTGGTTGAAGGCCTGGACAACATTCCTAGGAAAAACTCATGCCTGGATCCAGCCTCACTTGTTGGAAATTTTTGCCTGGTCAGGCGAGCCTGGTGTGCATGCGTTTGGTCTACACACTGGATTTGCGGCTGCCTTGCAATGCAATTAGTATATAAAGAAACCCATGCCCATTGACTTGATGCAAAAATAATAATATACTATTGCTAGGCACACCAAGACGCACGGGGTGGGACGCCTGGCTCAGGCTAACCTCATTGTTGGCCGGCCAGGTGTGGCTAATCACGTTTAAGGCTTTTGCATGCCAGGCTAGTATCTAGTGTCCCTGGACACAAGGCAAACCGGACCCAGGCAGATCCTAGGCAAGCTCCAGACCAGGCAATTTTGCATCAAGGCAGCAACCAAACACACCCATAATCCATGGACTCAACATTAGTCATAAAGAACTCATATACTTATTGCAAAAATCTACAAGTCATCAAAACCAAGCACTACTCGCATGCTCCTAGGGGGATAGATTGGTAGGAAAAGACCATCGCTCATCCCTGACCACCACTCATAAGGAAGGCAAGCAAGGAATACCTCATGCTTCAAAATTGTCAAACAACGGTTACCATACGTGCATGCTACGGGACTTGCAAACCTCAACACAAGTATTTCTCAATTTCTCAATTACTCAACTAGCACAACTGTAATATCACCATCTTTATATCTCAAAACAATTATCAAGTATCAAACTTCTCATAGTATTCAATGCACTCTATATGAAAGTTTTTATTATATCCCTCTTGGATGCCTATCATATTAGGACTAAATTCATAACCAAAGCAAATTGCCATGCTATTCTAAAGACTCTCAAAATAATATAAGTGAATCATGAGAGTTCATCTATTTTTTCAAAATAAAACCACTATTGTGCTCTAAAAAGATATAAGTGAAGCACTAGAGAAAATGACAAACTACTCCAAAAGATGTAAGCGAAGATCAATGAGTAGTAGAATTATTATGCAACTATGTGAAGACTCTATAACATTTAAGAATTTCAGATCTTGGTATTTTATTCAAACAACAAGCAAAACAAAAGAAAATAAAATGATGCTCCAAGCAAAACGCATATCATGTGGTGAATAAAAAAATAGCCTCAAGTAAAGTTACCGATGAACGAAGACGAAAGAGGTGATGCCTTCCGGGGCATCCCCAAGCTTAGGCTCTTGGTTGTCCTTGAATATTACCTTCGGGTGCCTTGGTGATAACCCACAAGTATAGGGGATCGCAACAGCTTTCGAGGGTAGAGTATTCAACCCAAATTTATTGATTCGACACAAGGGGAGCCAAAGAATATTCTCAAGTATTAGCAGCTGAGTTGTCAATTCAACCACACCTGGAAACTTAGTATCTGCAGCAAAGTGTTTAGTAGCAAAGTAATATGATAGTGGTAGTAGCAGCAACAAAAGTAAAGACAACAAAAGTAATGTTTTTGGTATTTTGTAGTGATTGTAACAGTAGCAGCGAAAAAGTAAATAAGCATAAACCAGTATATGGAAAACTCGTAGGCACCAGATCAGTGATGGATAATTATGCCGGATGCGGTTCATCATGTAACAGTCATAACATAGGGTGACACAGAACTAGCTCCAATTCATCAATGTAATGTAGGCATGTATTCCGTATATAGTCATACGTGCTTATGGAAAAGAACTTGCATGACATCTTTTGTCCTACCCTCCCGTGGCAGCGGGGTCCTATTGGAAACTAAGGGATATTAAGGCCTCCTTTTAATAGAGAATCGGAACAAAGCATTAGCTCATAGTGAATACATGAACTCCTCAAACTATGGTCATCACCGGGAGTGGTCCCGATTATTGTCACTTCAGGGTTGCCGGATCATAACATATAGTAGGTGACTATAGACTTGCAAGATAGGATCAAGAACTCACATATATTCATGAAAACATAATAGGTTCAGATCTGAAATCATGGCACTCGGGCCCTAGTGACAAGCATTAAGCATAGCAAAGTCATAGCAACATCAATCTCAGAACATAGTGGATACTAGGGATCAAACCCTAACAAAACTAACTCGATTACATGATAAATCTCATCCAACCCATCACCATCCAGCAAGCCTACGATGGAATTACTCACTCACGGCGGTGAGCATCATGAAATTGGTGATGGAGGATGGTTGATGATGACGACGGCGACGAATCCCCCTCTCCGGAGCCCCGAACGGACTCCAGATCAGCCCTCCCGAGAGGTTTTAGGGCTTGGCGGCGGCTCCATATCGTAAAACACAATGATTTCTTCTCTTAGATTTTTTTTCTCTCCGAAAGCAAATATATAGAGTTGGAGTTGGCGTTGGAGGGCATCCAGGGGGCCCACGAGGTTGGGGGGCGCCCCCACCCTCGTGAGAAGGGTGTGGGCCCCCTGGTCTTCATCTTTGGCAAGGATTTTTTTTTATTTTTTCTAAGATGTTCCGTGGAGTTTCAGTTCATTCCAAGAATATTTGTTTTCTGCACATAAAACAACACCATGGCAATTTTGCTGAAAACAACGTCAGTCTGAGTTAGTTCCATTCAAATCATACAAGTTAGAGTCCAAAACAAGGGCAAAAGTGTTTGGAAAAGTAGATACGATGGAGACATATCAAGTCCCCCAAGCTTAAACCCTTGCTTGTCCTCATGCAATTCAGTTGACAAACTGAAAGAAAGAAAAACTTTTACAAACTCTGTTTGCTCTTGTTGTTGTAACTATGTCAAGCCAGCATTCAAGTTTTCAGCATAGATCATAACTAACCACATTTGCAATAATTCTCAGGTCTCATAATTACTCATATGAATAGCATAATCAACTAGCAAGTCATAATAATAAATCTCGGATGAAAACACTTTCTCAAAACAATCATAATATGATATAACAAGATGGTATCTCGCTAGCCCTTTCTGAGACCGCAAAACATAAATGCAGAGCACCTTTAAAGACCAAGGACTGACTAGACATTGTAATTCATGGTAAAAGAAATCCAATCATAGTCACACCCAATATAAATTAATAGTGATGAATGCAAATGACGACTGTGCTCTCCAGCTAGTGCTTTTTAATAAGAGGGTGATGACTCAACATAAAAGTAAATGGATAGGCCCTTCGCAGAGGGAAGCAGGGATTGGTAGAGGTGCCAGAGCTCGGTTTTGAAATAGAGATAAATTGTATTTGGAGCGGTATACTTTCATTGTCAACGTAACAACTAAGAGATGGCGATATCTTCCATGCTAAACACATTATAGGCGGTTCCCAAACAGAATGGTAAAGTTTATACTCCCCCTCCACCAACAAGCATCAATCCATGGCTTGCTCGAAACAACGAGTGCCTCCAACATACATCAGGTCTCAGGGGGAGTTTTGTTTGCAATTAATTTTGATTTAGTTTGCATAAAGCATGGGACTGGGCATCCCCGTGACTAGCCATTTTCTCGTGAGTGAGGAGCGGAGTCCACTCCTCTTGAGAATAACCCGCCTTACACGAAAGATAAGGACAACCTTGGTTGATACATGAGCTATTCGAGCATACAAAACAAAATGTTTATTTGAAGGTTTAGAGTTTGGCACATACAAATTTACTTGGAACGGCAGGTAGATACCGCATATAGGAAGGTATGGTGGACTCATCTGGAATAACTTTGGGGTTTAAGGGATTGGATGCACAAGCAATATTCCCGCTTAGTACAAGTGAAGGCTAGCAAAAGACTGGGAAGCGACCAACTAGAGAGCGACAAGAGCCATGTACATGCATTAAAATTAATAAACATTGGATGCAAGCATGAGTAGGATATAATCCACCATGAATATAAATATCATGAAGGCTATGTTGATTTTGTTTCAACTACATGCGTGAACATGTGCCAAGTCAAGTCACTTAAATCATTCAAAGGAGGATACCACCCCATCATACCACATCATAATCATCTCAATAACATGTTGGCACACAAGGTAAACCATTATAACTCATAGCTAATCAAGCATGGCACAAGCAACTATGATCTCTAATTGTCATTGCAAACATGTTTATTCGTAATAAGCTGAATCAAGAACGAGGGACTCGTCATATTTACAAAAGAAAGAGCTCGAGTTCATACCAGCTTTTCTCATCTCAGTCAGCCCATCATATATCATCATAATTGCCTTTCACTTGCACGACCGAACGGTGTGAATAATAATAAGAGTGTACGTGCATTGGACTAAGCTGGAATCTGCGAGCATTCAATAAATAGGAGAAGACAAGGCAATATGGGTGTGACACCCTCGATTTGACCGTACACTAATCATACATGCAAATGTGTACGATCAAGGTCAAGGACTCATGGGAAGATATCACAACACAACTCTAGACACAAATTAAAATAATACAAGCTTTATATTACAAGTCAGGGGCCTCGAGGGCTCGAATACATAAGCTCAAATACACAAGAGTCAGCGGAAGCAACAATATCTGAGTACATACATGAGTTAAACAAGTTTGCCTTAAGAAGGCTAGTGTAAAAGCAACATCGATCAAAAAGGCAAGGCCTCCTGCCTGGGAGCCTCCTAACTACTCCAAGTCGTCAGCGGTCGTCACATAATAGTAGGCACCCTCGGGGTAGTAGTAGTAGTCATCAGTGGCGTCGTCTGGCTCCTGGGATCCGTCATATGGTCGCAACAAACGGGTATGGGGGAAAAAGAAGTACCAAAGCAACCGTGAGTACTCATCCAAAGTACTCGCAAGACTTACATCAGATCTAAACTAAGTATGCATCTGTATCAAAGGAATATGTTGTATATGTGGACTGGGCTGCAGAAATGCCAGAATAGGGAGAAGGCTTAGTCCTATTGAAGACTAGCATCTTCTGGAAACCACCATCTTGCGGCAACAGGAGGGAGTAGAGTAGCATAAAGTAAAGTAGTAGTAGTGTTATCAACCTCGGCCAGAGATCCTTTCTCGACTCCCTGCGAGAAAGCAATCCCAGAGCCATACTATCCAATTATCATCTCATATCCAAGTCTCATCACAATCCATTTCTCATCACAAGTATCCAGTTCTAGTTGTAGTGATCGGGATACAACTCCAAGTGTCTGTTACCGTAGGACAGGATATCGATAGATGTTTTCTTCCCTGCAGGGGTGCACCAACTTACCCACCACGCTCGATTAACTTCGGCCGGACACACTTTCCTGGGTCATGCCCAGCCTCGGCCAAATAATACGCCGCAACCCGACCTAGGCTTAATAGAGAGGCCAGCACGCCGGACTAAACCTATGCCCACAGGAGTCATGGGCCATCTCCCCAGGAACTCCTGCACGTTGCGTACGCGGCCGGTGAGTAGACCTAGCTACCTCCTTCAACAAGGCAGGTGCTTACGCAGTCCAACCCGGTGCGCGCCGCTCAGTCTCTGACGTCTATTACGCTTCGGCTAATGTATACGACGCAGAACACCCATACTATGCCCACGTGATGGTTAGTGCTATCAGGCCAGAGGCCCCTCGGATCAAATATCCAAATCGTAGTGGATTACGAACGCGCGATAACGAGCAGAGGCTCACGATCGATGTGATCCCATCGCCCCGTCTCGAGTACTTGCGGCAAGGGCTAAGAATGCCCGGCCACGCCTCGTAAGTATCTCGCGGGCACCTTCCAGGTCAACCCGACTCCACATCACTCGCTATTAAGCTCGCGGGGGTACCCCTCAGGGTCGACCCGTCTTTAGTAACATGGCTCAGTGTAAAGTGATAGTAAGCATAGTAACCGTGTGTCTAACACCAAGGGGAAAACCCAAGGAATCACCCCCGGTGAATTCCACTCGATGTTATCATCAAGGTGAACGTAAGAGGATCCACCCTCAAGGTTCACGCTTGAGGGGTTGCATGACAAAGCCGTATTGGAAGTGGTTAAGGAGGAATTCACCCTCAATGACCACAACCAGATAGCTACACTACAGAGGTCTCATCAGGAGTGGTGTAAGAGGTTCCACCCTCGGCACTCGATGGTAACTCTACAGAGTCGTACAACTAAGGGGGGTGATGTGCGGTGTCGGGGCCTGGACGTTGATGACGTTGATCGCGTCATCGAACATAAAGCGGGGCAACTGGGACAAGGTGGGGGTCATTGATGGATCTCTAACCAACCTATACTAAGCAGTTTATGATAAGCAGGTAAGGTATGAAAGCAGGTAACAACAACAGGCTATGCATCAGAGTAGGATCACACAGAAAGCAGTAGCAGTTCTAATGCAAGCATGAGAGGGAAAGAAATGGGCGATATCGGAATGCTCAAGGAGGGTTTGCTTGCCTGGAAGCTCTGCTGTGAAGTGTCATCGACGTAGTCGATCACAGGGGCGGCATCGGTCTCGGGGTCTATAGGAGAGAAGAGGGGGAAGAAACAGTAAATACAGAGCAAACAAAGGTACCACTAAGCATTACATGACGATATGCAGAGCTAGGGTTGACCTAACGTAGGGCTACACGATATAGGTGAAGGGGGAATTCAACCGCGAATGTTTTCCCGGTTCCGGACCTGTGTTAGACAGATGACCGGAGGGGGAAAGTTCCATGTTCAGCACGCTAGGGGCATGTGACAGATGAATGAACCACGTATTCGGATTCGTCTTGTCGTTCTGAGAAACTTTCATGTATAAAACTTTTTCATCCGAGGTACGGTTTATTTTCTATGATTTTTCAAAGATTAAAACATTTTCTGGATTTATTTATAGTAACAGAAATGGAATATTGCATCAGCATGACGTCATAGTGACGTCATCAGTCAACAACTGCACTGACCAGGTCAAACCTGACCTATGGGTCCAGTGGGACCCACATGTCAGCCTCTGTTAGCTCAACAAAGGGTTAAACTAACTAACAGGGTTAGTTAGGGATGTGGGCCCCTCTAGTCAGCAACTAATTAGTGATTAAAACTATTTAACAAATTAATTAACAAATTATTTATTTATAAAACCTATTAATTAGCACGGTACCCACATGTCAGTGGCACTGGGCTGCCCAGTCAGCACCTTGACTTGGTCAACCCAGTCAAATAGGGTCCCTGGGCCCATGGGTCAGTCACCCAGTAGGCGGCCACGTGGCGCCAGGTCAACACCATCGCCGGAGTTACTCCAGCGACCACGTTTTGCGGCGGCGCACGTCTGGAGGTAGTCGGGTTACAACTACGGTGGCTCGTTTCGAGCGCGGGAGGTACCGTTCAAACGAGTGCGGCGAGCCACATCTAGTGGTGGCGGTGGCGTGGTCGGAGGTGGCCAGAAGTGACGGTGGCGAGCACATCGGCGGACGGGCGGAGTCGAGCGTGAGAGAGAATGGTGGTGCAGGGCGTGGTTTTATGCGCGCTTGGGTGCGTTCGAAAGTAGGGGCTCGGGCGCACCCATTCGTGGCCTCAGTCAGGGCTGGGACGGACGGTGTCGATGACGGCATCAACCGCGGCGGGCGCTGGAGTTTGGTCGAGCTCGGGAACGGTATTGCAGAGGGCAAAACGACCGGTGTTCAGCACCTACGGCACCTACGCGAGCTCGCCAAGCGAATGGAGGCACGCACGGGACCACTGGTCCACCGGAGCCTCGTCGGAGATGAGCGAGTGCGGCGGAGCATATCGGCCGACGACGGATCGGTTGCTAGAGCTTCCTATCGATCGCATGGAGGGAGGGGAAGGAGAGTGATGCTCACTGGGGGCCTGCATATGTGCTAAGCGGGCGCGGGGAAGGCTCGTTGGCGACGAACGGGCGGCGGCGATCCGAGGTGGCCGAGGAGGAAGATGAAGTCGCCGCGGTCGCTGCAGGGGCTCAGAGCTCCAAGTCGAGGTGGCAGGCGGTGTAGGGTACAACTACGGAGTGAACAGGCACGTCGGACGGGCATGGGGAGGACGATGGCCGCGAGGGCGACGACGGCCATGGCGGCAGAGCCTCAGATGTGCACGGGGAAAAGGGGATCTGGGCGAGAGGGGCGAACTAGGAGGCGTCTAGGGTTAGGGTTGCGCCAAGGAGGGTGGTCGGCGACTTGAGGTGGCCGGGGAGTCGCCGGATGGCCGCCTCGTGGCCATCAGCAGCCACGGACACCGCGCGCGCGTCCACCCAGCCCCCGGTGAACAGAGGTAGGGACGGCAGGGTTAGGTGGGCTGGGCTGCACTGTTGCGCGGCTGGGCCAAGTGCACAGTGCAGCCTGGCCTTTTTATATTTTTTTATATATTATGCCTTTATTTATTAACAGAGAGAGAAAGGGAATTATTTGGTCAACTGTTTCACTTAAGAAAAATTTGGGATGTGTCCCATTAAATCCCTGGTGATTATAGAAAGTGCCACAAATATTTTGGAGACTAGAAGAATTCATTTACTATTTTTCATAAATAGGATAGCATTTAAAAATGCTGAATTGGTGCTGTTATGATTGCTAATGCTCATCTTTGCACAAAAGTGATGTTGTGTTCCTTAACAAATAATTGTTATGGAATTTTTGACAAGTGATGAACATTTTTCCAGGAACTTTTGAGCAACTTCAAACTTCACTTGAATTTGAATTGACTGGAATTTCAAATGGGATATTGATCAAAGGTGATGAAGCACTATTTGGAAAAATGATTAGTTTGATCACAGAGGGTTACTGTAGCATGACACTGGGGGTGTTACAATGGGCTCTTGGTTAAATCAGCAATAATGCATATAAGAGCCACTTCAAGAATTTAATTATGGTCTTCTCCTACTGACCCCCAAAGAAAAGAAAAGAAATAAAACTATTTACACGGGAAAGCTCCCAACAAGTAAAAGAAGAACGGGAAATATTTTTGGGTTTTCTTTTTAATTATTACTACTGCAGCAGAAAAATAAATTACTACTAATTTTTTTGGGTTTTTTTCTTAAGGTTTAGCGAACACACAAGAAGAAAGCAGGAAAAAGAAAATAAATTAGCATGGATATTATAGTGAAAAAGTATGATCACCGACATCTAGCAATGAGTGTGTGTGAACATAAATGTAATGTCGGTGAGAAATACATACTCCCCCAAGCTTAGGCTTTTGGCCTAAGTTGGTCTATGGCCACGGCTGGCCTAGCGGATATCCATAATAATAGTTGTTGGGGTCGTACTGTGATGAGGAGGAATAGTTGGGATCATACTGATGTGCAGCGGTTATCGCCTGCTAAGCTGCAGCGTGGAGTCGAGCTGCCTCCGCTCTCCTCTCGTACTCTTCTGCCTCTTCTCTGGTAATAACATATCTTCTTTTTGTCTGTGAATCAAAGAAGGCAGGAGCAGGGAGAGTAATACGGAAAACACGTCGTTTATAAAAAATTAAACGATATAAGAGAGGTGATTCAGGCCTCTCGACAAACTGGTGCGAAGCCATAGAGTCATAATCTAAATATGCAAGAGGCAACTCTGTATCACCCTCATGAATATCTATCTCAAGAAAATGAGCTAAGCGGGTTGCATAAATTCCTCCAAAGAAATCTCCATTATGTCTATTATGATTCAACCTACGAGCTACAATGGATCCCATATGATAAGATTGGTCTCCTAACACAGCACTCCTAAGAATGCTAAGATCAGGGACACACATGTGACATGCTTCATCCTCAGCATTTATGCATCTACCGATGAAGAGAGCAAAATAATGTATAGCAGGAAAGTGAATGCTCCCTATGGTAGCCCGCGTTATATCTCTAGATTCCCCCATAGTTATACTAGCAAGAAAGTTTCTAAATTCAGATTTAGGGGGATCCCTAACACTACCCCATGATGAAAGTTCGCAAGTAGAAGTGAAATCCTCTAAGTCCATGGTATAAGATTTGTCATAAAGATCAAACATGACTGAAGGAGAATTACGCGAAGATGAATACTCAAACCTCCTCACAAATGAACTTGTGAGATCATGATACTGGGGGCATTTGTTAGCCTCAAAATCCTCAAGACCGAAATTGCGCAAATATGCTTTGAATTCTTCTTTAATTCCCGCACGGTCCATAAAATTTTCCGACGGCCATTCGCAAGGCCGTACTGGAGCGTCTCTTGGTGGATCCTCGTCAGCATCGCGCATAGCAATCCTGGGCCCTTGCTTCTTATAGGAACCACCTTGGAACATCTTCCTAAGCATATTGTTTTTCTCTGAAAAATTCTGAAATTTTTAGTAACTTCAAACAAAAGTGAACCAGCTTAAATAAAACTGATAGCAACTACTCCTACAAGTGCCTAGAGCCTATATCAAGCATTAGAACTACTTGGAACCATATAAATTTGACATGCAAGCTCAAGAACATGGTCACCTATGCAGCACAAATTTGCAAATAATAAAGCACTAGAACAAAAACTAATTGGGCCAATGGAGGAGTAACATACCAAGGAACAATCTCCCCAAGCAGTTTTGCGAGAGGTGCTTTGAGCAAGGAGATCGAAAATCACAGCAAAAGTGGCTGGAACTCGTGCTTGAGTTGGTTTTTCGGGTTTGTGTGAGACAGAGGAAGAAGATGGGTGCCGGGATAAGTGGAGGAGGGCTACCGTGGGCCCACGAGGCAGGGGGGCGCGCCCTAAAGGGGGGGCGCCCACCACCCTCGTGGCCAGGTGGCAGCTCCTCCCACGGTAATTTTTGCACAGTAAATCCTCAAATATTCCTGAAAAATCATATTAAATTGGCATGTCATTCTGAGGACTTTTATTTTCAGGATATTTTTATATTGCACGTATAAGTCAGGAAATAGACAGAAAAATACTTTTTTTTTACTTTATTTAATATAAATAACAGAAAGTAAAAGTGGGGTACAGAAGGTTGTGCTTCTAGTTTCATCCATCTCATGCTCATCAAAAAGAATCCACTAACAAGGTTGATCAAGTCTTGTTAACAAACTCATTCCGATAATCATGAAACCAGAGAAATTTCAAATAACACTAAGTTACCTCAACGGGGATATGCACATCCCCAATAATAAGTATATCATATTTCTTCTTGACAGTAGGAAGAGAGGAAATTCAAAACCTCCAAATATAATCGATGGAAATTTTCCAATAGAATTGATACTATGAACTTGAGGTTGTTTCCTCGGAAAGTGTACCGTATGCTCATTACCATTAACATGAAAAGTGACATTGCCTTTGTTGCAATCAATAACAGCCCCTGCAGTATTAAGAAAAGGTCTTCCAAGAATAATAGACATACTATCATCCTCGGGTATATCAATAATAACAAAGTCCGTTAAAATAGTAACGTTTGCAACCACAACAGGCACATCCTCACAAATACCGACAGGTATAGCAGTTGATTTATCAGCCATTTGCAAAGATATTTCAGTAGGTGTCAGCTTATTCAAGTCAAGTCTATGATATAAAGAGAGAGGCATAACACTAACACCGGCTCCAAGATCACATAAAGCAGTTTTAATATAATTTCTTTTAATGGAGCAAGGTATAGTAGGTACTCCAGGGTCTCCAAGTTTCTTTGGTATTCCACCCTTAAAAGTATAATTAGCAAGCATGGTGTAAATTTCAGCTTCCGGTATCTTTCTTTTATTAGTAATGATATCCTTCATATATTTAGCATAAGGATTTGTTTTGAGCACATCAGTTAATCTCATACGCAAAAAAGATAGGCCTAATCATTTCAGCAAAGTGCTCAAACTCCTCGTCATCCTTTTTCTTGGATGGTTTCGGAGGAAAAGGCATGGGTTTCTGAACCGAAGGTTCCCTTTCTTTACCATGTTTCCTAGCAACAAAGTCTCTTTTATCATAACGTTGATTCTTTGATTGTGGGTTATCAAGATCAACAACAGGTTCAATTTCTACATCATTATCATTACTAGGTTGAGCATCATTATGAACATCATCATTAATATTTTCATTAGGTTCATGTTCATTACCAGATTGTGTTTCAGCATCCGACATAGAGATATCATTTGGATTATCAGGTGGTTAAGCAATAGGTTCACTAGAAGTTTGCACAGTTCTATCATTTTTCTTCTTCTTCTTTTTAGAAGAACTTGGAACATCAATATTATTTCTTTGAGAATCTTGCTCGATTCTCTTAGGGTGGCCTTCAGGATACAAAGGTTCCCGAGTCATTCTACCAGTTCTAGTAGCCACTCTAACAGCATAATCATTTTTCTTACTATTCATTTCATCAAGCACTTCTTTTTGAGCCTTAAGTACTTGTTCTACTTGAGTGGTAACCATAGAAGCATGTTTGCTAACAAGTTTAAGTTCACCTTTAATATTAGCCATATAATCACCCAAACGTCTAATCATATAAGCATTTTCTTTTAATTGTCTACCAAAATAAGCATTGAAGTCGTCTTGCTTAAACATAAAGTTATCAAACTCATCCAAGCACTGACTAGCAATTTTAGTAGGAGGAACTTCAGTTTTATCATATCAATAGAGAGAATTTACCTTTACTACCTGTGTCGGGATATCGGGATCAGGAGATTCTTCAATAAATAAATAATTGAGATCATAAGTTTCTTCAACGGGCGGTGAATTAAGACCATGTATTTCTTCAATAGGAGGTAAATTCTTAACGTCTTCAGCTTTAATACCTTTTTCTTTCATAGATTTCTTTGCCTCTTGCATATCTTCGGGACCGAGAAATAGAACACCTCTCTTCTTCGGAGTTGGTTTAAGAATAGGCTCAGTAATTGGAGCAGGAGCTGGCTCAGGAGGTGGCTCAGGGGTGCCCAATTATTTTCATTTGTCAACATATTATTCAATAGAACTTCAGCTTCATCCGGTGTTCTTTCCCTGAAAAGAGAACCAACACAACTATTCAGGTAATCTCTGGAAGCATCGGTTAGTCCATTATAAAAGATATCAAGTATTTCGGGTTTCTTAAGAGGATGATCAGGCAAAGCATTAAGTAACTTGAGAAGCCTTCCCCAAGCTTGTGGGAGGCTCTCTTCTTTAATTTGCACGAAGTTGTATATTTCCCTCAAAGCAGCTTGTTTCTTATGAGCAGGGAAATATTTAGCAGAGAAGTAATAAATCATATCCTGGGGACTACGCACACAACCAAGATCAAGAGAATTAAACCATATCTTAGCACCACCCTTTAATGAGAACGGAAATATTTTGAGTATATAAAACTAATGCGATCTCTCATCATTAGTAAACATGGCAGCTATATCATTTAACTTAGTAAGATGTGCCACAACAGTTTCAGATTCATAGCCATAAAACGGATCAGATTCAACCAAAGTAATTATATCAGGATCAACAAAGAATTCAGAATCCTTATCAGGAACACAGATAGGTGAAGTAGCAAAAGCAGGGTCAGGTTTCATTTTATCTCTAAGTGATTCTTTGTTCCATTTAACAAATAACCTCTTGAGCTCATATCTACCTTTGCAGGCTAAAATAGCGGCAGAAGATTCCATATCAAAAAGATAGCCCTCAGGAATAACAGGCATATTTTCATCATCACTATCATCATCGTATTCAGATTCAATAATTTCTTTTTCTCTAGCCCTAGCAATTTGTTCATCAAGAAATTCACCAAGGGGCACAATAGTATCAGGCATAGAAGCAGTTTCATCATAAGTATCATGCATAGCAGAAGTGGCATCATCAATAACATGCGACATATCAGAACGAATAGCAGAAGCAGGTGTAGGTGTCGCAAACTTACTCATAACAGAAGGTGAATCAAGTGCAGAGCAAGATGGCAGTTCCTTACCTCCCCTCGTAGTTGAGGGATAAATCTTGGTTTTTGGATCTCTCAAGTTCTTCATAGTGTCCAGCAGATCTAAATCCCAAGTGACTCAAAGAATAGAGCTATGCTCCCCGTCAACGGCGCCAGAAATTGGTCTTGATAACCCACAAGTATAGGGGATCGCAATAACTTTCGAGGGTAGAGTATTCAACCCAAATTTATTGATTCGACACATTGGGAGCCAAAGAATATTCTCAAGTATTAGCAGCTGAGTTGTCAATTCAACCACGCCTCGAAACTTAGTATCAACAGCAAAGTGTTTAGTAGCAAAGTAATATGATAGTGGTGGTAGCAGCAACAAAAGTAAAGACAACAAAAGTAATGTTTTTGGTATTTTGTAGTGATTGTAACAGTAGCAGCGGGAAAGTAAATAAGCGTAAACCAGTATATGGAAAACTCGTAGGCACCGGATCAGTGATGGATAATTATGCCTGATGCGGTTCATCATGTAATAGTCATAACATAGGGTGACACAGAACTAGCAACAATTCATCAATGTAATGTAGGCATGTATTCCGTATATAGTCATACGTGCTTATGGAAAAGAACTTGCATGACATCTTTTGTCCTACCCTCCCGTGGCAGCGGGGTCCTATTGGAAACTAAGGGATATTAAGGCCTCCTTTTAATAGAGAACCGGAACAAAGAATTAGCACATAGTGAATACATGAACTCCTCAAACTATGGTCATCAAAGGGAGTGGTCCCGATTATTGTCACTTCAGGGTTGCCGGATCATAACACATAGTAGGTGACTATAGAGTTGCAAGATAGGATCAAGAACTCACATATATTCATGAAAACATAATAGGTTCAGATCTGAAATCATGGCACTCGGGCCCTAGTGACAAGCATTAAGCATAGCAAAGTCATAGCAACATCAATCTCAGAACATAGTGGATACTAGGGATCAAACCCTAACAAAACTAACTCGATTATGATAAATCTCATCCAACCCATCACTGTCCAGCAAGCCTACGATGGAATTACTCACGCACAATGGTGAGCATCATGAAATTGGTGATGGAGGATGGTTGATGATGACGACGGCGACGAACCCCCCTTTCCGGAGCCTCAAACGGACTCCAGATCAGCCCTCCGAGAGGTTTTAGGTCTTGGCAGCGGCTCCGTATCGTAAAACGCAATGATTTCTTCTCTCAGATTTTTTCTCTCCGAAAGCAAATATATAGAGTTGGAGTTGGCGTCGGAGGGCATCCAGGGGGACCACGAGGTAGGGGGGCGCGCCCTAGGGGGGGCGCCCCCACCCTCATGAGAAGGGTTTGGGCCCCTGGTCTTCATCTTTGGCGAGGATTTTTTATTATTTTTTCTAAGATGTTCCGTGGAGTTTCAGGTCATTCCGAGAATATTTGTTTTCTGCACATAAAACAACACCATGGCAATTCTGCTGAAAACAACGTCAGTCCGGGTTAGTTCCATTCAAATCATACAAGTTAGAGTCCAAAACAAGGGAAAAAGTGTTTGGAAAAGTAGATACGACGGAGACGTATCACTTGGGCATCCCCAAGCTTAGGGTCTTGCCACTCCTTATTCCGTAGTCCATCGAATCTTTACCCAAAACTTGAAAACTTCACAACACAAGACTTAACAGAAAACTCGTAAGCTCCGTTAGTATAAGAAAACAAATCACCACTTAGGTACTGTTGTGAACTTGTTCTAAATTCATATTGGTGCAATATCTACTATATTCCAAGTTCTCTATGGTTCATACCCTCCGATACAACTCATAGATTCATCAAAATAAGCAAACAACACAATGAAAACAGAATCTGTCAGTAACAGAACAGTTTGTAGCAATATGGAGGTTTTGAATACTTCTGTAACTCCAAAAATTCTGAAATTTAGGAGGACCTAAATAATTTGTATATTGATCTACTGCATTTGGAATTGGTATTTTATCGCTCTCTGGTAAAAAGTGAATTTTTTTGTGAGTGCATACTTTCTGTTTTTATCAGCAAGATCAAACAACAATCACCCAAGAAGTACCTAAAGGCTTTACTTGGTACAAACACTAATTAAAACATAAAAACACAATCATAACAGAGGCTAGATAAATTATTTATTACTAAACGGGAGCAAAAAGCAAGGAACAAATATAAAATTGGGTTGCCTCCCAACAAGCGCTATCGTTTAACGCCCCTAGCTAGGCATGATGATGACAATCATGCTCTCATAAAAGATAGGAATTGAAACATAATGGGAGCATCATGAATAATATGACTAGCACATTTAAGTCTAACACACTTCCTATGCATAGTGATTTTGTGAGCAAACAACTTATGGGAACAAGAATCAACTTGCATAGGAAGGTAAAACAAGCATAGCTTCAAGATTTTTAACACATAGAGAGGAAACTTGATATTATTGCAACTCCTACAAGCATATATTCCTCCCTCATAATAATTTTCAGTAGCATCATGAATGAATTCAACAATATAATCATCACATAAAGCACTCTTTTCATGGTGCATAAGCATAGAATTTTTATTACTCTCCACATAAGCAAATTTCTTCTCATGAATAGTAGTGGGAGCAAACTCAACAAAATAACTATCATGTGAGGCATAATCCAATTGAAAGTTAAAATAATGATGACAAGTTTCATAGATATAATTATTCTTTATAGCATACGTGTCATCACAATAATCATCATATATAGGAGGGATGCTTTCATCATAATAAATTTGCTCATCAAAACTTGGGGGACAAAAAATATCATCTTCATCAAACATAGCATCCCCAAGCTTGTGGCTTTGCATATCATTAGCATCATGGGTAATCAAAGAATTCATACTAACAACATTGCAATCATGCTCATCATCCAAAGATTTAGTGCCAAACATTTTAATACACTCTTCTTCTAACACTTTGGCACAATTATCGGAATCCTTGTTTTCACGAAAGACATTAAAAAGATGAAGCATATGAGGTACCCTCAATTCCATTTATTTTGTAGTTTTCTTTTATAGACTAAACTAGTGATAAAACAAGAAACTAAAATATTCGATTGCAAGATCTAAATATATACCTTCAAGCGCTAACCTCCCCGGCAACGGCACCAGAAAGGAGCTTGATGTCTACTACACAAC
The DNA here is from genome assembly GCA_034509565.1 of Triticum monococcum. Lineage (NCBI taxonomy): Eukaryota > Viridiplantae > Streptophyta > Magnoliopsida > Poales > Poaceae > Triticum > Triticum monococcum. Next base: position 582,281,271 of record CM067847.1, read on the forward strand.
ATTTTTCTTGTAGATGTTGTTGGGCCTCCAAGTGCAGAGGTTTGTAGGACAGTAGCAAATTTCCCTCAAGTGGATGACCTAAGGTTTATCAATCCGTGGGAGGCGTAGGATGAAGATGGTCTCTCTCAAGCAACCATGCAACCAAATAACAAAGAGTCTCTTGTGTCCCCAACACACCTAATACAATGGTAAATTGTATAGGTGCACTAGTTCGGCGAAGAGATGGTGATACAAGTGCAATATGGATGGTAGATATAGGTTTTTGTAATATGAAAATATAAAAACAACAAGGTAACTAATGATAAAAGTGAGCACAAACGGTATAGCAATGCGTCGAAACAAGGCCTAGGGTTCATACTTTCACTAGTGCAGGTTCTCTCAACAAGGATAACATAATTAGATGATATAACTATCCCTCAACATGCAACAAAGAGTCACTCCAAAGTCACTAACAGCAGAGAACGAACGAAGAGATTAGTGTGGGGTACGAAACCACCTAAAAGTTATTCTTTCTGATCAATCCATTGGGCTATTCCTATAAGTGTCACAAACAACCCTAGACTTCGTAGTAAAATAACACCTTAAGACACAAATCAACCAAAACCCTAATGTCACCTAGATACTCCAATGTCACCTCAAGTATCCGCGGGTATGATTATACGATATGCATCACACAATCTCAGATTCATCTATTCAACCAACACAAAGAACTTCAAAGAGTGCCCCAAAGTTTCTACCGGAGAGTTAAGATGAAAATGTGTGCCAACCCTGTGACGCCCTCGATTGAATCGTACACTAATCATACACGCAAATGTGTACGATCAAGATCAAGGACTCACGAGAAGATATCACAACACAACTCTAGACACAAATTAAAATAATACAAGCTTTATATTACAAGACAGGGGCCTCGAGGGCTCGAATACATAAGCTCGAATACACAAGAGTCAGCGGAAGCAACAATATCTGAGTACAAACATAAGTTAAACAAGTCTGCCTTAAGAAGGCTAGCACAAAAGCATCTACGATCGAAAAGGCAAGGCCTCCTGCCTGGGAGCCTCCTAACTACTCCGGATCGTTAGCGGCCATCACGTAGTAGTAGGCACCCTCGGGGTAGTAGTAGTCATCAGTGGTGTCATCTGGCTCCTGGGATCCGTCATCTGGTCGCAACAATTGGGTATAGGGGAAAAAGAGGAAGCAAAGAAATCGTGAGTACTCATCCAAAGTACTCGCAAGACTTACATCAGATCTAAACTAAGTATGCATTTGTATCAAATGAAATGGGTTGTATCTGTGGACTAAACTACAGAATGCCAGAAGTGATGGGGAAAGCCTAGCCTGTCGAAGACTAGCATCTTCAAGCATCTTGCATCATATAGAAGAGTACAAATCAACATGATGTAAAGTAGTAGTAGTGTTATCAACCTCGGCCAGAGATCCTTTCTCGACTCCCTGCGAGAAAGCAATCCCAGAGCCATACTATCCAGTTATCACCTCAAGTATCCAGTTCTAGTTGTATCGATCGGGATACAACTCCAAGTGTCCGTTACCATAGGACATGCTATCGATAGATGTTTTCTTCCCTGCAGGGGTGCACCAACTTACCCACCATGCTCGATTAACTCCGGCCGGACACACTTTCCTGGGTCATGCCTGGCCTCGGCCAAACAATACGCCGCAACCCGAATTAGGCTTAATAGAGAGGTTAACACGCCGGACTAAGCCTATGCCTCTAGGGGTCATGGGCCATCTCCCCAGGAACTCCTGCACATTGCGTACGCGGCCAGTGAGCAGACCGAGCTACGTCCTTAAACAAGGCAGGAGCTTACGCAGTCCAACCCGGTGCGTGCCACTCAGTCGCTGGCGTCTATTAAGCTTCGGCTGATGTATACGATGCATAACGCCCATACAATGCCCACGTGATGGTTAGTGCTATCAGGCCAGAGGCCCCTTGGATCAAATATCCAAACCGTTAGTGTGTTTGTAGTGCGGTCACGAGTAGAGACTCATGAAAGATGTGACCCCGTCGCCCCGTCTCGAGTACTTGCGGCAAGGGCTAAGAATACCCGGCCATGCCTCGTAAGTATCTCGCGGGCACCTTCCAGGTCAACCCATCTCCACATCACTCGCGGGTACCCCTCAAGGTCGACCCGCCTTTCCAAGTAACAGTTGTAAAGTCCAAGTATCCGTGTGTCCAAACATCAAGGGGAAAACCCGAGGAATCACCCCTGGTGAATTCCACTCGATGTAATCATCAAGGTGAACGTAAGAGGATCCACCCTCAAGGTTCACACTTGAGGGGTTTCACGACAGAGCCGTATCGGAAGTGGTTAAGGAGGAAATCACCCTCGATGACCATGACCGTATAGCTACACTACAGAGGTCTCATCAGAGTGATGTAAGATGTTCCACCCTTGACACTCGATGGTAACTCTACAGAGTCGTACAACTAGGGGGGTGATGTGCGATGTCGGGGACTAGACGTCGATCATGTTGATCGAGTCATCGAACATAAAGCGGGGCAACTGGGACAAGGTGGGGGTCACTGATGGATCACTAACCAATCTATACTAAGCAGTTTAGGATAAGCAGGTAAGGTAACAATAAGCAGGTAACAAAAACAGGCTATGCACCAGAGTAGGATCCTACAGAAAGCCGTAGCAATTCTAATGCAAGCATGGGAGGGAAAGAAATGGGCGATATCGGAATGCTCAAGGGGGGTTTGCTTGCCTGGAAGCTCTGCTGAAAAGGAAGAACGCTCGTCGGAGACGTAGTCGATCACAGGGGCGGCATCGGTCTCGGGGTCTATCGGAGAGAAGAGGGGGAAGAAACAGTAAATACAGAGCAAACATATGCATCACTAAGCATTACATGATGATAGGCAGAGCTAGGGTTGTCCTAACGTAGTACTACATGTTGCAGACGGAGGGGATAAACATCCGAGGATGAATTCCCGGCGTTAGATGAATTCCGGATAGGTGGAAGAGAGGGGACGGTTCCATGTTCAACATGCTAGGGGCATGTGACAGGTGAATGGACAACGCATTCGGATTCGTTGGATTTTTTTGAGCAACTTTCATGTAGAAAACATTTTCATCGGAGTTACGGTTTATTTTCTCTGAATTTTCAAAGTTTTAAACATTTTCTGGAATTAATTAAATTAACAGAAAAGAAATATGATGTCAGCATGACGTGTTGATGACGCCAGCAGTCAACAGACACGCTGACCAGGTCAAACCTGACCTGTGGGTCCCACCTGTCATAGAGAGTGGGGCTAACAGGGGTTTATTTTAATTAGACAGAGTTAATTAGCAGTAGGGCCCCACATGTCAGTGACTGATCAGGTTAACTAATTACTTTATTTATAAAAACATTTTAGTTAGAGGATTAAGCGGTGGGGCCCGCATGTCAGTGGCACTGAGTGCCGAGTTAGCATAGTTGACCACGGTCAACGTGGTCAATGTAACACCCACGATGCGGCTATATCTCCCATGTGTCGGAGCACGACTTAGAGGCATAACCGCATTGTAGGCATGTCGCAAGAGGGGTAATCTTTACACATCCCATGTACTGAATAAGAAAGAGGTACAGAGTTGGCTTACAATCGCCACTTCACACAATACATGAATATAACATTACATTATCCAGATACAATCAAGGTCCGACTACGGAACCAAAATAAAAGAAGACTACCCCTAATGCAAAAGATCACCGATCCCCCCGACTAGGCTCCACTACTAATCAACTGAAACGAAACAACACGATGAACAAGATCTTCATCGAGTGCCTCCTTGAGCTCGGTTGAGTCACCTGCACGGTATCATCGGCACCTGCAAACTGGTTTTGGAAGTAACTGTGAGTCACGGGGACTCAACAATCTCACACCCTCGCGATCAAGACTATTTAAGCTTATGGGTAGGGAAAAGGTATGAGGTGGAGCTGCAGCAAGCACTAGCATATATGGTGGCTAACTTACGCAAATGAGAGCGAGAAGAGAAGCAAAGCACGGTCGTAAACTAGAAGTGATCCTGAAACTACTTACGTTCAAGCATAACTCCAACACCGTGTTCACTTCCTGGATCCCGCCGAGAAGAGACCATCACGGCTACACACGCGGTTGATGCATTTTAGTTAAGTTAAGTGTCAAGTTTTTTACAACCGGACATTAACAAATTCCCATCTGCCCATAACCGCGGGCACGGCTTTCAAAAGTTCAAAACCGTGCAGGGGTGTCCCAACTTAGCCCATCACAAGCTCTCACGATCAACGAAGGATATTCCTTCTCCCAGGAAGACCCGATCAGACTCAGAATCCCGGTTACAAGACATTTCGACAATGGTAAAACAAGAACAGCAAGACCACCTGCTGTGCCGACAAATCCTGATAGGAGCTGCACATATCTCGTTCTCAGGGCACACCGGATAAGCTAAGCGTACAGGAGCCGACGTAACCCAAGTTGCCAAGGGATGGCCCTGCACGGTGCTCTAGTTTGGACCAACACTCATAGGCCACTAGCCCGGGGGTTTAAAATAAAGATGACCCTTGAGTCTACAAAACCCAAGGGAAAAAGGCTTAGGTGGCAAATGGTAAAACCAAGGTTGGGCCTTGCTGGAGGAGTTTTATTCAAGGCGAACTGTCAAGGGGTTCCCATTATAACCCAACCGCGTAAGGAACACAAAATCAAGGAACATAACACCGGTATGACGGAAACTAGGGCGGCAAGAGTGGAACAAAACACCAGGCATAAGGCCAAGCCTTCCACCCTTTACCAAGTATATAGATGCATTAATTAAATAAGGGATATTGTGAAATTCCAACAAATCCATGTTCCAACATGGAACAAACTCCATCTTCACCTGCAACTAACAACGTTATAAGAGGGGCTGAGCAAAGCGGTAACATAGCCAAACAACGGTTTGCTAGGATAAGGTGGGTTAGAGGTTTGACATGGCAATATGGGAGGCATGATAAAGCATGTGGTAGGTATCGCAGCATAGGCATAGCAATAGAGCGAGCAACTAGCAAGCAAAGATAGAAGTGATTTCGAGGGTATGGTCATGTTGCCTGAGATCCCGCAAGGAATAAGAACGAGTCCATGAAGAAGACAAACGGACGTAGATGAACGGATCCTCACAACTCCGGAACGAAACCGAAGCTAACGCGAGAAGTAACCCGGAAAGAAGCAAACAACATAGAAAACAACCATCACATAACATGGCATGATGCACAACCAAGTATGATGCATGTCCGGTTTAATGAGGCATGGCATGGCAAAGTGAAATAATCAATACTACAAATTAAGTGGAGCTCAATATGCAACGAGTTGCATATTGAGGAAACACCACATGACTTGTTTAGTTCTCTCTCATTTATATACCCAACAATATTAAAGGTTATTAAACATGGCAAGAGGTGAAGCATATGAAAACTACCTATCTAGGCAAGTTTAAATGAGGCCGGAACAACAAACAACAAATCCGGAAACTCCTCATGTGTATACATTAGGTTTGGTCCTGTTCTGCCCCAAACCATATTTTAGAGTTGTTAAACATGCAAAGAGATGCTACCATGTTAAACTATGCATTTTTCTACCCCATTTACATATAAAGTCTGTTAGGTTTGGAGCTACGGTTATTAAGTTATGAATTAAAGCATTTTAGCATGGCATTTGAGAAAATTTAATCAAACAACATTTTAAACATTTTAAACATAGGTGAAAGTGGCATATAATGAAACTAGATGAAAAACTAAGCATTTTTCATATATAATGTTTTTACAAAAGATGCACGGTTGGTGAGCTATGATATGCATGGAGCTTAGGGGTTTTTCTGCAAATCTGTAATCTCTGGAATAATAGACAAATCACAAACGCTAGAAAAAACATACGCAGGCCGAATTGGATGGCCCAACAGGTGAAAAGAAAAAAAAACATGAGGAGGGGGCGCTTGGGGGCTGCTCACCCTCGGCCTGGCCCAGTCGGTGGGAGGCAAGGCTAGCAGGCCTCCTGGACTGGCTGGATCGACGAGGAGCTGGAAGGGGACACAGTCAACGGCGAAGCGGGACTTGTCGCTGGGTCATCCTCCTCGCGCAAGGGCGAAGCAGAGGAGCGGCACGGCAAGGGATGCGGGCATAGGGAGGTGCGGCTTCGGCGAGCGGGGCCGGAGACGGGGCCGCGGAGCGGCGCGGATCCGGGCGCTAGATGGCGTCGCGGGTAGGATCCGAGGCGAGGCAGGGGAAGACGGCAGTGACTACTGCTTGCGGACATGGCGCCCATGGCTGACGAGAAAAGCTCCTGTGAGAGAGGGAGAGCGATGTGTGTTTGTGTGTGTGTGAGAGAGAGAGAGTTGGAGAAGGAAGGACGGGGAGGAGGCGCTGTTCTGGTGCTCGGACTGGTCGAAGACGAGTCCTGAAGGGCGGCGTCCATGCATCGGGGCGGCGTGCTCCTCGTTCCCTGCAGCGACAAAGCTTGTGGACTTGCATTCATGGGCGGTCCAGGGGTACCTCAGAGAGAGAGGAGGAGGAACAATATGAGAGAGAGGGAGACCGAGGAGGAAAGGGAATAAGAAGGAGTAGGGGAGGCAGGCGCGCTCGGGTGCAGCAGATCGAGCAGCTCGATCGGGAGGCGCGCTGGCTTCAGGTGAAGCTCTGGTTGGTGGGATAGGATCGAGAGGAGGAGGGGCTCGCTGGATGGGTGGATCGGGGTGGATCCCGATGGGGATTTGGGAGATGAGTGCGGCGGCGGCGGCGTCGGGGACAAGTCCCTAGATTTTAGGGTCTGCCTAAAATAGGCTATTAGTTGATCTATAAATAGCAAAAGGGCTAAGTTTACGGGCATTTGGACCCTCCGATCTTAATCGGACGGTCTCGGATAAATAGGCTAGGGAGATCAAATAAGAAAATGGAGACGTTTTGTAGATGTTCGGGGATGATCCGGACACAACGGTAGCGACAGTCCGAGTCGGGTTCGGGTGAGCCTCGGACACGCGCGAGGGGTCGATGCACTGTGCAAAGAGGGGTAGGCTAGCCTGGCGGTCGGTAGTGAAATGTGTAGAAAGCTTTGGGCTGAGAGAAGAGAAGAGAGAGAGACCCAGCGACTATTTCCGCAGACCGAAAACGTCCGACGTTCGACCGACTATAATGTCGCTATAGTTATCCGTTGGGATATCAAACGAACTCCGAATGTGATGAAACTTGGCAGGCGGCCTACCTACAACATAACAACACCACATGCCAACTTTCAACCCATTCCGAGAACATTTTTCAGCCACATATAAAATACTATTTCAGACGTGTCGCGGGCGCGTGCAAGTGTGTGTGGACTCAGAACGGACAACAGACGGAACTGGGGGAACCCGGACGGATGCAAGTTTTGAAAGCATGATGATGCAATGCACATGATGACATGACAAGATGCAACACGCAAGCGAATGACATGGCAACGACGGCGAATAACTGGATGACACCTGGCGCGTCGGTCTCGGGGCGTCACAACACTCCACCACTACGAGAGGATCTCGTCCCGAGATCTAGGGTGGCACCGGAGGGAAACAGAAGAGGAAGATAAGCGATAAAACTAAGTTGCTTCTTGGACAAACGAGTGAAACCAAAGAACCTTGAGATCTTGAACAAATTGAAAGAAAGAAAACAATGAAGATGAACAAAGTTGCAAACACTCCGTTAGACGAGAGGAACAAGGAACATCACTAGAACCTTGTAGGTTGAAAGACATAAGAAAAGTGTTTAAATGGACAAGAAGCACATGCAAGCACTCCGGTTGAAACGAGATGTACCAGGAACGATAAAGATCAAATACGACAACACTTCGGTTGGAAATGGAAGGCATAGAATATGAACTTGGCAACATGAAAGCACTTGGATGAGAGTCTGGTTAGAAGAGGAATGAAAGACATACACTCTGGTTAAAACAAGATAGATAAGGAATAAGAATGATATAATTTGGACAGCACTCCGACTGTAAAAGGAAGGAATTGAAGATGAGCTTGACAAGATGAGAACATACTTGATGAGATCAACAACACACTGCCTCCGGAACTATTGAAAGAATGGCACAATGGGTAAGAAAGATTCCAGACAGCACTCCGGTTGAGAAGGGAGGCAAAACTTGATAAGATGAGAGAACTTGAATGAAATCACGACACTCCCGTTGAATGGATAAGCAAAAGGAAAGAACATGATCTTTGACAACAAATGGGATGATGGCTCGAAGAGTGCAGCATTACAATGCCTCTGGAACAAATGTAAGAATGGAATCCAACGAACGGAGGAGAAAACAACATCCTACCTCAAATGAGCTTGAAAAGCATCTTTAGGAGAAGGGACGAATAGAGTTGTTGGAAAACCAACAACGAAAAGAGTACGCTTGTTGTGGGCTTATGGAAAAAATCTCGAAATCTTTAGGTGAAATTCTGCCACTAACGGAAAACGATAGATTGGATTGATATGAACAATGAGATGACAACCTTATTTCACTGGGAGGATAAATGAAGAACTTGGGTCATTTATTAACACCATAAATAGCAACAATCCTTAGGGAAAGCTTTAGGTGAAATATAACCCAAGGTAACTCCAACAAAGAGATTGATGGATTTAAAATACCTCATTCTTGATAGCTTGAGAAACATGAAACACGAAGGGAAATTATCAAGAATGACATAACACCACCTCAACGAAATAAGGTAGAAAGAATTGCACTTCAGAATGCAAGATGAAGAATGCTTGGGCTCCTCAAATAAGTCATGTGTTGAACACCATGTTTATTTTTAGAGTATAGCTTGGCGGATCTTGACTTCAAGAGAAATCTTGAAGAACAATTGCAGAATGAAAAGAATCCTTGACGAACCACCATGTAGAGCCTCCACGAAGAACTCTGGTCACAAAAGGATGATCAAACAAAAGGAAAGATAAGTTGAAAACACAAGGTGAAGCCTTGTAATGATATAGATGGATCTTCGTGATGATATAATTGAGTGAGCTTGGAACTCCAGGAAAAAGAAAAGATGAAGCAATTGAAACCGAGAATTTGATGAACCTCCGGAATAAGGAATTGAATTTACTCGATGAAACAAGAATAAGAATTGCATTATGCTTATCCTTCACCAATTTAGATTGATGACAAGCAATGGATTTGGCATACTACTTATTCTCATAGAAAGGATTAAAGAGAGGTATGGTGCAAACTTGGGAAGGTCTTCAACAAATCACCGATCAGGAATGGAAAGAACAAATGAATTGATATGAGAACATAGGAAGAGAAATCTTGAACAAACCACCGTAAGAATAGAAAATGAAATAAGAAAAGAGAACGAATCACCGGGAGGAATTATAAAATGAATGAAGATACTTGAAGAAATTTAGATACAAGAGAGACGAAGAGATCATGACTGACTAGAGAATACTTGAGCGATGCACTAGTAAGATTTGGAGAATGCGAGCTGAAAGCTAAAATGAATACTTCTGAGATGATGGCCTTCGAAGAATCAAACTGAAAAGACTCTTGAATTGCTCCGGATGGGTAAAAAGAATTCTCACAATCGAAAACAATTATGAGAGGATGGCAACAAGCTAGAATCACGAATCTCTGAGAGAACGGACAAGATATGGAGGAAAAACTCTTCTTTGGTCTTCTAAATCCGAGAATGACGACGAGAAACAGCACCAAGAATTGTTGAGGCACTCCGGAATTAAAATTGGAAAGGTTGAACCAACGATGAAAATAATTTGAAAGATCTTGGTGAAAGACATTTGACTGATGATAGTTCATTCTTACGCCAAACTTTAAAAGATTAGAGAATAGCTCCGGTAAAATTAGAAGAGTCAGGTAAGATCCTAGAAAAGACCTATGGGTTAGGGCCCACTCAAAAGAAACACCGTTGAATGATTTAAAAGATAGATTGCGCCGGTTGAGTTAAATGACTTGAATGAGATAACATTCTCGAAAGATCCTGAATGAATGAGAATAAACACTAGCATCTTCTGAGATATCTTCAGCACTTCGGAACAAATGAATAGTGAGAGGTGAATGATTAAGAATTGCACCGGCATGAGAAAGCATTGAAACGAGGAAAGGATATGATCAACAAAGCTTGACTTGAAACCACCAGAGATGAAAAGAATGAAGAATGACGAACTTGAAGCTCCATTAGAATCTTCATGAGAATCACCGGATAAGAACATTGCCGGAAAAGGAATGGAGAGGCTTCCCATCAATAAAAGGATACTTGAATAAGAAATCTGAGTCCTTGAAGAAAAAGGGTGGGAGGGTGGGAAAACAAAGACAACTTGGAGACGGATGAAACAAACACCGTTGACGAAAAATTTGAGTTGATCTTGCGGATGTTGAAAATGATCGGATCCACTTGAATAGAGACACACTGGTTCAGAAGAAATTGAGATGGCAAACTCGACGATCAAGAAGGATTGGTAATCACGTAAAAATATGAGAACACCGCTTAGAAAAGGTATGGAATCAACACTTGACATTGAAGGAACTCAAATACCACAACTGAAAACAAAACAAAGGATTGGCTTGCAGAATAAGCCGGAACAAACATATGGTAGAGATTTCGTCCAAAGTTTTCGTGGTGGGGCCCACACGGGCTTGATCGTACAACACCATCATGTACAATGCAGTGCACATGACATACAAAGTGTCCCTGAGTCAGCATAGCCAAAGACTCTTTAAGACACAACAAGACCACTGTAAAACCAACCGTGGATAGGCGGACCGCTAGACGTCGAACCCCAATTTCATATCATACATCTGTCGGAAACAAATCCTAAGAGCTACTTGAATTCCCACTTATAAACCCCTGAAACTTTCTGGTTATGCAATCAGGTGTTGGGGATACAGGGGAAGCATAATATCTCACCCAAAACTAACAAATCCTACATCCAACTGTATCCATCCTTCAACACATAACCAAGAAACCTTCGGAAAACATTTACCTCAACCTTCGAAAAGCATCTGTTATACGAGTTATGGCAATACTCCCGAACTCCCGCCCCAGTACTAGGTGGCGTCGAGGTTATCTCACCAACATCTGCATAAAAGAGATTTTCGATGTCGGTGAACTCAGGTATTCCAGAACTGCAATGATAAAATTGTGACGACAACACCTCGGAGCTCAACTCCCCGGGACACTGCCACAACCCCTAAATGTCAGGAGGCACCAAGAACAATGTTCTCATCACAAAACCATCGGAACGATTCCAAGATACCCGCGTGATCCTAAAAAAAATTCGTGAAATTTGAGGAGAGAAGAGTCAAAACTCTACGTCAGGAGGCCTCACCAGAGCGACAAAGGGACTGAGGAGTAAAAAGAATCCTACTCTCCGATATATATAACCCTATAAGACTCAAAAACTTTTTTTCTAGACTCAACAACGCCAGCGATTCGATCAAGCAGGGGGGCTCCTAAGTCGGGGAAGGCTCTGATTACCAACTTGTAACACCCACGGTGCGGCTATATCTCCCACGTGTCGGAGCACGACTTAGAGGCATAACCGCATTGTAGGCATGTCGCAAGAGGGGTAATCTTTACACATCCCATGTACTGAATAAGAAAGAGGTACAGAGTTGGCTTACAATCGCCACTTCACACAATACATGAATATAACATTACATTATCCAGATACAATCAAGGTCCGACTACGGAACCAAAATAAAATAAGACTACCCCTAATGCAAAAGATCCCCGATCACCCTGACTGGGCTCCACTACTGATCAACTGAAACGAAACAACACGATGAACAAGATCTTCATCGAGCTCCTCCTTGAGCTCGGTTGAGTCACCTGCACGGTATCATCGGCACCTGCAAACTGGTTTTGGAAGTAACTGTGAGTCACGGGGACTCAGCAATCTCACACCCTCGCGATCAAGACTATTTAAGCTTATGGGTAGGGAAAAGGTATGAGGTGGAGCTGCAACAAGCACTAGCATATATGGTGGCTAACTTACACAAATGAGAGCGAGAAGAGAAGCAAAACACGGTCGTAAACTAGAAGTGATCAAGAAGTGATCCTGAAACTACTTACGTTCAAGCATAACTCCAACACCGTGTTCACTTCCCGGACCCCGCCGAGAAGAGACCATCACGGATACACACGTGGTTGATGCATTTTAGTTAAGTGAAGTGTCAAGTTTTTTACAACCAGACATTAACAAATTCCCATCTGCCCATAACCGCGGGCACGGCTTTTGAAAGTTCAAAACCCTGCAGGGGTGTCCCAACTTAGCCCATCACAAGCTCTCACGGTCAACGAAGGATATTCCTTCTCCCAGGAAGACCCGATCAGACTTGGAAACCTGGTTACAAGACATTTCGACAATGGTAAAACAAGACGAGCAAGACCACCCGCTGTGCCGACAAATCCTGATAGGAGCTGCACATATCTCGTTCTCAGGGCACACCGGATAAGCTAAGCGTACATGAGCCGACGTAACCCAAGTTGCCAAGGGATGGCCCTGCACGGTGCTCTACTTTGGACCGACACTCAGAGGAGCACTGGCCCGGGGGTTTAAAATAAAGATGACCCTTGAGTCTGCAGAACCCAAGGGAAAAAGGCTTAGGTGGCAAATGGTAAAACCAAGGTTGGGCCTTGCTGGAGGAGTTTTATTCAAGGAGAACTGTCAAGGGGTTCCCATTATAACCCAACCGCGTAAGGAACGCAAGATCAAGGAACATAACACCGGTATGACGGAAACTAGGGCGGCAAGAGTGGAACAAAACACCAGGCATAAGGCCGAGCCTTCCACCATTTACCAACAATATAGATGCATTAATTAAATAAGAGATATTGTGAAATTCCAACAAATCCATGTTCCAACATGGAACAAACTCCATCTTCACCCGCAACTAACAAGGCTATAAGAGGGGCTGAGCAAAGCGGTAACATAGCTGTGACGCCCCCGATTTAATCGTACACTAATCATACACACAAACGTGTACGATCAAGATCAGGGACTCACGGGAAGATATCACAACACAACTCTACAAATAAAATAAGTCATACAAGCATCATATTACAAGCCAGGGGCCTCGAGGGCTCGAATACAAGAGCTCGATCATAGACGAGTCAGCGGAAGCAACAATATCTGAGTACAGACATAAGTTAAACAAGTTGCCATAAGATGGCTAGCACAAACTGGGATACAGATCGAAAGAGGCGCTGCCTGGGATCCTCCTAAGCTACTCCTGGTCGTCGTCAGCGGGCAACACGTAGTAGTAGGCACCTCCGGTGTAGCAGGAGTCGTCGTCGACGGTGGCATCTGGCTCCTGGGCTCCGACATCTGGTTGCGACAACCAGGTAGAAGGGATAGAGGGAAAAGAAGGAGAAAGCAACCGTGAGTACTCATCCAAAGTACTCGCAAGCAAGGAGCTACACTACATATGTATGCATTGGTATCAACTGGGATAAGGCTATCATATGTGGACTGAACTGCAGAATGCCGGAATAAGAGGGGGATAGCTAGTCCTGTCGAAGACTACGCTTCTGGCAGCCTCCGTCTTGCAGCATATAGAAGAGAGTAGACTGAAGACCTCCAAGTAGCATCGCATAGCATAAACCTAACCGATGATCCTCCCCTCGTCGCCCTGTGAGAGAGCGACCACCGGTTGTATCTGGCACTTGGAAGGGTGTGTTTTATTAAGTATCCGGTTCTAGTTGTCATAAGGTCAAGGTACAACTCCGGGTCGTCCTTTTACCGAGGGACACGGCTATTCGAATAGATAAACTTCCCTACAGGGGTGCACCACATACCCCAACACGCTCGATCCCATTTGGCCGGACACACTTTTCTGGGTCATGACCGGCCTCGGAAGATCAACACGTCGCAGCCCTACCTAGGCACAACAGAGAGGTCAGCACGCCGGTCTAAATCCTATGGCGCAAGGGTCTGGGCCCATCGCCCTTTGCACACCTGCACGTTGCGTACGCGGCCGGAAGCAGACCTAGCCTAGTGGCTTTCCAGTCCAATCCGGCGCGCGCCACTCAGTCGCTGACGTCACGAAGGCTTCGGCTGATACCACGACGTCGGGATACCCATAACTGCTCCCACGTAGATGGTTAGTGCGTATAGACCAAATGGCCAGACTCAGATCAAATACCCAGATCTCGTTAAGCGTGTTAAGTGTCCGCGAACGCCGAACAGGGCCAGGCCCACCTCTCTCCTAGGTGGTCGGAACCTACCCTGTCGCTCCGCCTCAAGATCCACTCGCGGGTGCTCCTACGAGCCTACCCGTCTTTAGTCACCACATGTATCATGTATAAAGTATATAGTATATATCCGTGATCACCTCCCGAGTGATCACGGCCCGATAGTATAGCATGGCAGACGGACAAGAATGTAGGGCCACTGATGATAAGCTAGCATCCTATACTAAGCATTAGGTTTGCAGGTAAAGGTAATAACAGCAGTAGCAAGGACAGGCTATGCATCAGTATAGGATTAACGGGAAGCAGTAACATGCTAAACTACTCTAATGCAAGCAGTATAGAGAAGAGTAGGCGGTATCTGGTGATCAAAGGGGGGGCTTGCCTGGTTGCTCTGGCAAGAGAGAGTGGTCGTCAACACCGTAGTCGATCACAGGGGTACCGGCAGCGGTCTCGGGGTCTACCGGAAAAAGTAACGGAGGGGGAACATAATAAATAACAGAGCAATCAAAGCAACACAAAGTATAACATGGTGATACGCCGTGCTAGGGGTGACCTAACGCAGTAGGAGGTGATACCGGCGAAGGGGGAAAACATCCGGGAAAGTATCCCCGGTGTTTTGCGTTTTCGGGCAGAGGACCGGAGGGGGAAAGTTGCGAGTTTGCTATGCTAGGGATGCGTGACGGACGAACGGGTGGCGTATCCGGAATCGTCTCGTCGCTCTGAGCAACTTTCATGTACAAAGTTTTTCGATCCGAGTTATGGTTTATTTTATATTAATTTTAAAAGATTTAAATCATTTTTAGGATTTATTTAATTAATTTAATTAAACATTATCCAGAATAGTGTCTGCTGACGTCATCATGACGTCAGCAGTTGACTTGGTCAACTGACATGTGGGTCCCGTTCGTCATTGACTGATTAGGCTAATTAGCGTTTAACTAATCTAATTACTGTTTAATTAAACTAATTAGTTAATTAGGTTAACCTAATTAAGATCAATTAACTTAATTAATTCCTTAATTAATTAATTAATTTAATTATTATTATTTACTTAATTATTATTTATTTTATTGTTTTTTTTAAGTTCTTCTTTTTGTTTTGTTCTCAGGTGGGTCCCCATGTCAGCGGCCCAAAGGGGCCATAGCGGGCAAACGGGCGCACGGGCGACGGGTGCGGGCGCACCCGAGCGGGCACTCGCCCGCAGGGCGGGACGAGGCCGCCAGGACGCCGACGGCGGGGCATGCCGGCGCGGCCAGCCGGGGCCACGGCGGTTGAAGGAGAGGGGTGGCGCCGGTGCGGCCAGTGGTGCGCAGGCGGGCGCGATGGCGCGGTCGCGGGAGGAGGAGAGGGCGGAGGTGAGGCGCGGGGCCATGGGACGCAGGAGGCCACCACGGGCAGGCGACGCAAGCAGCGGCGGGGGCGCGCGAGCGCGCGCACGCTTCGTCGCGGGCAGGTGCGGGGCACGGCCAGCGCGTGTGGACGGCGAGTGCAGGGGGGGCGCTAGCGAGCGCGCGCTACGGGTGGCAGGGCTCGGCGATGCGGGAGCATGCGCGCACGGGCAGAGCAGTGCAGCAGCAGCAGCAGTGGCGAGCGGAGGCGGGCGCGCGCGTATCCAGCGAGCGGGGCGAGGGGAAGAGGAGGCCGAGGGCCTCACCGGGGCGCGTAGGGGTATGGGCAGCGGGGCTCGGGGAGGATGCCAGGGACGCCATCGGCGTGGAAGCAGACCGGTGGGGGGGCGTGGTCGAGGCGGAGCGATCCGGCGAGGGAGGTCCGGTGGGGGTGGCCGCGAGGTCCAGCGGCGCCAGAGGCGGGGCGGCGTCGCGCGTGTAGCGGTGGGGATCGATTCCCCCGATCCAAAGACGCCTAGAGGGAGAAGAGGCGACGGCAGCAGGGCGGCGCCGGCGACGGGTGCCGTCGTCGTGTCGCAAGGCGGCGGGCGTGGTGTGGGTCGAGCCCCCGATCCAGATCGGATCAGGAGGGGGAGGGAACGAGGGAAGTGGGGGGGGGAGAGAGTGGGAGGTGTGGGTGGTTGGCTAGGGTTGCGGGGTGAGGGGATAAGGGAGGCCGGGTGGGCCAAGGGGAAGCTGGGCTGGCCGGCTGGGCCTGGTGGGTTGGCCCAGTTGGGCCACGGCCCAGGGAGGGGGGCGCACTTTCCTTTTTTTCTGTTTGTTTTATGTTTTCTTTTATTATATCTTTATTTCTTTATTTTAATTGCATTTTAATTTGGTAAAATATACACTTAGTATCTAATTTAGTATTTTGACTTAGTCCATAGTCACAAAAAGTCTAGACCCCCAAATAACTTAGTTTGACATTTTATTAATTATAATAGTTATCCAAATAATCATTTTTACTACTGTTTTATTCATCTCATAGTATTTAAACATTTTATAAATGTGTGGTTCTTCCCCAACAATTATCTATGCAATATTTGGTTCACTCTGAATATTTTAGTTTTAATATTTGAAAATTTTTATTGTTTGCCTATTTTTGAATTTGAATTTGAATCGGTTTTGAACTAACTCGAGATTAGCAACTATAAACGAGGTGACGTGGCACCATTAGCAGAGGATCACTGTAGCTTAATTACCCGGGCGTCACAAATCTCCTCCACTACAAGAAATCTCGTCCCGAGATTTAAGAGGGGAGTAAGGGGAAAGTTCTGGTTACGATATTCTAACGGATCTTCTCGAAGAAGTTAATTCCTTTCGTTGATGCCTTCAATCCTTTATTCCGATGCATCATGATAAACTTGTCATCATTTCTTCGGGAACTCCATCGTACTTACGAAAAGATAAGGGGCAGCTCCTACGACATAATGCTTTTGAGGGAAACAATCTGGGGTTAACCCATGAATTAGTATAAGATTATCTCTCGAGTTGAACATATGAAATACCTCAAGAGTAAGGTACGAAGGTACCATAATAGGCTCCAAGCGGATAGATAGTTGCTTGAAGCCTGAACTAGAGTGAGAAAGGGGTTCAGAGTAGCGAGAGTAAGTATTGCGTCTGATACCAGAATAGACCACTAGGACTGTGGCCCGTGGATTACATACGAGTCCACGCGCGAGGAATAACTTTGGGAATAGGGGGTGTACAAGACAGTCAGGTTTCGATCCTATGGAACTGTGGGTTATGGGCCCACCATGTGGTTTTTTTAATAGGAGCAGTGACATCTTTCACGGTCATGATAGCACGGCATGTCAGAGAGTACCAAGTCAGTTATGCCGGCATCAACGTTGGTACCAAGGGCGAGGGACGAAGAGAACCACTTTCCTGCTCGTTGGACGAGCCGGACCAATAGGCAAAGTTCTCGTCCACCGGTGGTTACCGGGATGCTACCAACAATGGTAACAGGGTCTTACTGACAGAGTTGTACGCTGAGGTGCTTATAAAAGCAGTGACGTATTACTGCTTAGATCATATAAACCTCAAGAAGGTTAAACAGAACAATGGAAAGGAAAATGTGATTCTTAGATTAAACAGAAGAATGGAAAGGAAAATGTGATTAAACACATATTTCAGGGGTATATCCTTCCCAAGAACAAGCAGAGTATGATATCCAAGACCGGATAGAAGGTAGAAAACTCTTTTAGGTAGGAGAGACAAATTTCATGACATTACCCATACAACGGTGTTTGGGTAATTTCAACAAGAAACATTTAGCATGGTGCTTCAAATGTTCTTATTGAAAATCGGAGTACCATAGACATGCTTCGAGATAGCGCTGACATGGTCAACAGGTGAAAATCAGACTTTGGAAACAAAAAGGATCCAATAGGAATAACTTGTAGAATAAGTCTTACAATTTCCTCTTGGAAGAATGGCTAAACTTGCTAAAAAGGATACTACAACAATAGGTCCTCCGGCCAGGTGTGCTAGGCCTGACATAACCTTACCGGGTCATATATAAAGACCAACATTATAACTCTTGGAAATAAGTTCCAACCATCATATCTGACCGAGATTCAGATCTGATTGGTGTCACGATACCTCATACTTAGGATGCCTGAGAAGAAAAGGTGCGGCACAATTTGACGAGATGACATTGTAAGATTCTCGGGAAATGAACTATGGAAGCGAGTTCCGAAACAAGAGTTCATCAGTAAACCAAGGAGAGGATGAGGAGGTGGCTGATAGGCTCAGCAACAAATCATCGCGATTTCCAAAGGATTGGTTTCCACAATTATGTGAACAAGGAAATATCATTTGTCAGATCAAATGTCATAATGATGTATGCTCGAGGGAAACATACACAACTGAACAATGATAGAAGGGTGCAACCAGGAATCTGGACTAGGTAGCACGATCAATGTTTGAATGATGATTCAATAATCAATAGACTTAGAATGAAACTGTAGACCAATAACTTCAAGCAATAGGGTTGCTAGAAGTTTAGAATTTGTACAACACAGACCATTAGTCGGTATTCCGGTTAGCAACAAATACGGAGACCAAGAAATGAACGCAAAAGGCGAGAGATATTACTATATCAAGAATTCTCAAGAGGTGGTAAAATTACCACGACATTCTTGACATAAAAGGTGGTAACATTCCAAGGTAAGGAGGAACAAATGCTGTATAGCAAGGATCTCAAGGTATAACCCAAAACACGAATAAGTTTGTGTTGGAGGGAAGGCAATAAAGTGGCCGATGATAATACAATTCATCGGGGGCAAGGATGGTATTTCTCATCATGAATTCAATTGATATCCAGGAAGACCTCATAAGGTTGATGATCTTCACGGCACATTGGTCGAGAGATTTCAAGATGTAATCAATCAGTGACAACATCAAATCAAAGGAATGATGAAGCGGAAGGTTATTGGAACCATGGGTAGGGCACAAACTTGAAATCAAGCTTGTTGTTCAAGGTGAATTGATATGACGAGGAAGATCGACGTAAGCTTAGCTCATCATCGAAAGTTGTGCTCCGGGATTAAGGACCAGGTAGCACAGTTAAAATTTAGCACGATAATGATATAGCCGATCAGGCTAGGAATGACATGATCGAGTACAAACTCGGACTTAAAGAAGATTATCAAGAGTTGTTGAACCGTAGGGCAGACTCGGTTCAGTTATCGGTGTCTTCGAGTGTTTAATAACTCAGAGCCCATGAAAACTGTAATCAGTGAGAATGTAGTACTTGATGAAGAACTCATAAGAAGTTATGCAGTTTCAAGATAATCTCGAGATACCAGGGGGGTAATACTCGAAGACGGATCAAAGTAGAGGTTGGACCGAGGTACTGATCCACATGAGACAAGTGCTTACACTTGCATCGAAAATGGTTTTTAAGAGAGAACATGGTCGGAACCACGATTGTAAAAGGCCGGATCCCAGATATAAGATGAACTTATACCAAGGGAACTAATATCATTTACAAGAAGCTTCGACGATAAGTTTCACAACGGGTCCATGGGCATGAACGCAAAGGCTCAAGGTCGACTCCCAATTCTTCCATGCATAACCTTTCATTTTACTTCTCGCTTTTGACGAAGCTGTAGTATAGAAATTTTATCTAGCAAAATACCAGAAGAGAATGACTCGTGAAAACTTTCGAGTTCACACAGTTTGGAGAAGGCATATGTTCAACCCATCAGGGCATCTTAGGAGTATATACCACAAATTTCAAGAATAAATAACACCAGCTCGGTAGTAGAGCATGTTTTGAGAAAGCAGAGGATACAATTTACCAAAGGTACTATGTATCCGAGGAAAGGCTCACAGACTTATTGAATATGAAGGACGTTGTCGGATAAAATCCAGCAAATGATCTGGTGGTCCTCAAGGGATCTGGTGTGAGCATCGGTACTCAACCAGAGGGAGAAACAATGCGAGGAGATCAGACTTTAGAAACAACTGACTAATTCAAGGCTCAAATGCAAAGAATTATCAATTCCAAGACAAGGGATCAGAAGCAATGCTCTGATCAGGGATGGATAAGTTGAATAGCCTTAAGGGTACAATCGACAGCAATTTGATTGGTCGAGATCCAGCTCATGTTTTAAAATAACGTCTGAGCCGGAAAGATAATTTAAAAGGATCGACTGATGATTGCGTGCATTCGCACTCAAGTTGAATCAATAGGATCAAAGACGATGCCTAAGGATACTAACGAACATCCCCAGACATATGGAAAGCATCCATAATGCAAGCAGGCAAGTATTGCAGAGCAATAAGCTACTAAGGATTTTTGGAGGATTGAATAGTATTTCGAAGACCATTGTGTAACACATGAACAATTGGGGGATGAGCGGATACTCGATAAGTGCGAGAATTATCCGTAGGGGTATTCAGGTGGCAAGGAACTGCAAGGCAGTGGGCATAAAGTATACTCGAAACATTATAGAGAGTTTTGGGTTATCTTGTAATAACAAGATCAACTGGGAATAAAAGTAAGAACGACAGGTGTAAGTATTTATCCATAGGGATATTTCGGTGGAAGGGAATTGCAAAAGCAACGGACACAAGGTCTCGAGAGAATATCGGAGAGTATCTTTGAAATCTTCTAGTGCAGCCGGTGATCATTTGGACTGAAGGGGCTCTCCGAGAGAAAGTATTTTCGAGAACCTAAGTTAGATTTTCAGTAAATTCATTAAACCCGAATAGAAGAGAGATCAGGGTCCCAGAGTAAAGGCGAGGAATAAAAGATTCTAATACCACCCAAATGGCGACGTGGGCCCGTAAGCCGCACAGCCATGTTAGTAAAAGTTTTTGTAATGTCTAGACTCGACTTCGGCCAAGGAGTGTGGAAGGGGGATTCCTACAGGCAGTCGGCTCTGATACCAACTTGTGACGCCCCCGATTTAATCGTACACTAATCATACACACAAACGTGTACGATCAAGATCAGGGACTCACGGGAAGATATCACAACACAACTCTACAAATAAAATAAGTCATACAAGCATCATATTACAAGCCAGGGGCCTCGAGGGCTCGAATACAAGAGCTCGATCATAGACGAGTCAGCGGAAGCAACAATATCTGAGTACAGACATAAGTTAAACAAGTTGCCATAAGATGGCTAGCACAAACTGGGATACAGATCGAAAGAGGCGCAGGCCTCCTGCCTGGGATCCTCCTAAGCTACTCCTGGTCGTCGTCAGCGGGCAACACGTAGTAGTAGGCACCTCCGGTGTAGCAGGAGTCGTCGTCGACGGTGGCATCTGGCTCCTGGGCTCCGACATCTGGTTGCGACAACCAGGTAGAAGGGATAGAGGGAAAAGAAGGAGAAAGCAACCGTGAGTACTCATCCAAAGTACTCGCAAGCAAGGAGCTACACTACATATGTATGCATTGGTATCAACTGGGATAAGGCTATCATATGTGGACTGAACTGCAGAATGCCGGAATAAGAGGGGGATAGCTAGTCCTGTCGAAGACTACGCTTCTGGCAGCCTCCGTCTTGCAGCATATAGAAGAGAGTAGACTGAAGACCTCCAAGTAGCATCGCATAGCATAAACCTAACCGATGATCCTCCCCTCGTCGCCCTGTGAGAGAGCGACCACCGGTTGTATCTGGCACTTGGAAGGGTGTGTTTTATTAAGTATCCGGTTCTAGTTGTCATAAGGTCAAGGTACAACTCCGGGTCGTCCTTTTACCGAGGGACACGGCTATTCGAATAGATAAACTTCCCTGCAGGGGTGCACCACATACCCCAACACGCTCGATCCCATTTGGCCGGACACACTTTTTTGGGTCATGACCGGCCTCGGAAGATAAACACGTCGCAGCCCTACCTAGGCACAACAGAGAGGTCAGCACGCCGGTCTAAATCCTATGGCGCAGGGGTCTGGGCCCATCGCCCTTTGCACACCTGCACGTTGCGTACGCGGCCGGAAGCAGACCTAGCCTAGTGGCTTTCCAGTCCAATCCGGCGCGCGCCACTCAGTCGCTGACGTCACGAAGGCTTCGGCTGATACCACGACGTCGGGATACCCATAACTGCTCCCACGTAGATGGTTAGTGCGTATAGACCAAATGGCCAGACTCAGATCAAATACCCAGATCTCGTTAAGCGTGTTAAGTGTCCGCGAACGCCGAACAGGGCCAGGCCCACCTCTCTCCTAGGTGGTCGGAACCTACCCTGTCGCTCCGCCTCAAGATCCACTCGCGGGTGCTCCTACGAGCCTACCCGTCTTTAGTCACCACATGTATCATGTATAAAGTATATAGTATATACCCGTGATCACCTCCCGAGTGATCACGGCCCGATAGTATAGCATGGCAGACGGACAAGAATGTAGGGCCACTGATGATAAGCTAGCATCCTATACTAAGCATTAGGTTTGCAGGTAAAGGTAATAACAGCAGTAGCAAGGACAGGCTATGCATCAGTATAGGATTAACGGGAAGCAGTAACATGCTAAACTACTCTAATGCAAGCAGTATAGAGAAGAGTAGGCGGTATCTGGTGATCAAAGGGGGGGCTTGCCTGGTTGCTCTGGCAAGAGAGAGTGGTCGTCAACACCATAGTCGATCACAGGGGTACCGGCAGCGGTCTCGGGGTCTACCGGAAAAAGTAACGGAGGGGGAACATAATAAATAACAGAGCAATCAAAGCAACACAAAGTATAACATGGTGATACGCCGTGCTAGGGGTGACCTAACGCAGTAGGAGGTGATACCGGCGAAGGGGGAAAACATCCGGGAAAGTATCCCCGGTGTTTTGCGTTTTCGGGCAGAGGACCGGAGGGGGAAAGTTGCGAGTTTGCTATGCTAGGGATGCGTGACGGACGAACGGGTGGCGTATCCGGAATCGTCTCGTCGCTCTGAGCAACTTTCATGTACAAAGTTTTTCGATCCGAGTTACGGTTTATTTTATATTAATTTTAAAAGATTTAAATCATTTTTAGGATTTATTTAATTAATTTAATTAAACATTATCCAGAATAGTGTCTGCTGACGTCATCATGACGTCAGCAGTTGACTTGGTCAACTGACATGTGGGTCCCGTTCGTCATTGACTGATTAGGCTAATTAGCGTTTAACTAATCTAATTACTGTTTAATTAAACTAATTAGTTAATTAGGTTAACCTAATTAAGATCAATTAACTTAATTAATTAATTTAATTATTATTATTTACTTAATTATTATTTATTTTATTGTTTTTTTAAGTTCTTCTTTTTGTTTCGTTCTCAGGTGGGTCCCCATGTCAGCGGCCCAAAGGGGCCATAGCGGGCAAACGGGCGCACGGGCGACGGGTGCGGGCGCACCCGAGCGGGCACTCGCCCGCAGGGCGGGACGAGGCCGCCAGGACGCCGACGGCGGGGCATGCCGGCGCGGCCAGCCGGGGCCACGGCGGTTGAAGGAGAGGGGTGGCGCCGGTGCGGCCAGTGGTGCGCAGGCGGGCGCGATGGCGCGGTCGCGGGAGGAGGAGAGGGCGGAGGTGAGGCGCGGGGCCATGGGACGCAGGAGGCCACCACGGGCAGGCGACGCAAGCAGCGGCGGGGGCGCGCGAGCGCGCGCACGCTTCGTCGCGGGCAGGTGCGGGGCACGGCCAGCGCGTGTGGACGGCGAGTGCAGGGGGGGCGCTAGCGAGCGCGCGCTACGGGTGGCAGGGCTCGGCGATGCGGGAGCGTGCGCGCACGGGCAGAGCAGTGCAGCAGCAGCAGTGGCGAGCGGAGGCGGGCGCGCGCGTATCCAGCGAGCGGGGCGAGGGGAAGAGGAGGCCGAGGGCCTCACCGGGGCGCGTAGGGGTACGGGCAGCGGGGCTCGGGGAGGATGCCAGGGACGCCATCGGCGTGGAAGCAGACCGGTGGGGGGGGGGGCGTGGTCGAGGCGGAGCGATCCGGCGAGGGAGGTCCGGTGGGGGTGGCCGCGAGGTCCAGCGGCGCCAGAGGCGGGGCGGCGTCGCGCGTGTAGCGGTGGGGATCGATTCCCCCGATCCAAAGACGCCTGGAGGGAGAAGAGGCGACGGCAGCAGGGCGGCGCCGGCGACGGGCGCCGTCGTCGTGTCGCAAGGCGGCGGGCGTGGTGTGGGTCGAGCCCCCGATCCAGATCGGATCAGGAGGGGGAGGGAACGAGGGAAGTGGGGGGGGGAGAGAGTGGGAGGTGTGGGTGGTTGGCTAGGGTTGCGGGGTGAGGGGATAAGGGAGGCCGGGTGGGCCAAGGGGAAGCTGGGCTGGCCGGCTGGGCCTGGTGGGTTGGCCCAGTTGGGCCACGGCCCAGGGAGGGGGGCGCACTTTCCTTTTTTTTCTGTTTGTTTTATGTTTTCTTTTATTATATCTTTATTTCTTTATTTTAATTGCATTTTAATTTGGTAAAATATACACTTAGTATCTAATTTAGTATTTTGACTTAGTCAATAGTCACAAAAAGTCTAGACCCCCAAATAACTTAGTTTGACATTTTATTAATTATAATAGTTATCCAAATAATCATTTTTACTACTGTTTTATTCATCTCATAGTATTTAAACATTTTATAAATGTGTGGTTCTTCCCCAACAATTATCTATGCAATATTTGGTTCACTCCGAACATTTTAGTTTTAATATTTGAAATTTTTATTGTTTGCCTATTTTTGAATTTGAATTTGAATCGGTTTTGAACTAACTCGAGATTAGCAACTATAAACGAGGTGACGTGGCACCATTAGCAGAGGATCACTGTAGCTTAATTACCCGGGCGTCACAATAGCCAAACAACAGTTTGCTAGGACAAGGTGGGTTAGAGGTTTGACATGGCAATATGGGAGGCATGATAAAGCATGTGGTAGGTATCGCGGCATAGCCATAGCAATAGAGCGAGCAACTAGCAAGCAAAGATAGAAGTGATTTCGAGGGTATGGTCATCTTGCCTGAGATCCCGCAAGGAAGAAGAACGAGTCCATGAAAAAGACAAACAGACATAGATGAACGGATCCTCACAACTCCGGAACGAAACCGAAGCTAACGCGAGAAGTAACCCGGAAAGAAGCAAACAACATAGTAAACAACCATCACATAACATGGCATGATGCACAACTAAGTATGATGCATGTCCGGTTTAATGAGGCATGGCATGGCAAAGTGCAACAATCAATACTACAAATTAAGTGGAGCTCAATATGCAACGAGTTGCATATTGACGAAACACCACATGACTTGTCTAGTTCTCTCTCGTTTATATAGCCAACAAGATTAAAGGTTATTAAACATGGCAAGAGGTGAAGCATATGAAAACTACCTATCTAGGCAAGTTTAAATGAGGCCGGAACAACAAACAACAAATTCGGAAACTCCTCATGTGCATATATTAGGTTTGGTCCTGTTCTGCCCTAAACCATATTTTAGAGTTGTTAAACATGAAAAGAGATGCTACCATGTTAAACTATGCATTTTTCTACCCCATTTACATATAAAGTTTGTGAGGTTTGGAGCTACGGTTATTAAGTTATGAATTAAAGCATTTTAGCATGGCATTTGAGCAAATTTAATCAAACAACATTTTAAACATTTTAAACATACATGAAAGTGGCATATAATGAAACTAGATGAAAAACTAAGCATATTTCATATATAATGTTTTTACAAAAGATGCACGGTTGGTGAGCTATGATATGCATGGAGCTTAGGGGTTTTTCTGCAAATCTGTAATCTCTGGAATAATAGACAAATGACAGACGCTAGAAAAAACATACGCGGGCCGAATTGACTGGCCCAACAGGTGAAAAAAACAAGAGGAGGGGGCGCTTGGGGGCTTCTCACCCTGGGCCTAGCCCAGTCGGTGGGAGGCAAGGCTAGCAGGCCTCCTGGACTGGCTGGATCGACGAGGAGGTGGAAGGGGGCGCAGTCAACGGCGAAGCGGGACTTGTCACTGGGTCGTCCTCCTAGCGCAAGGGCAAAGCAAAGGAGCGGCATGGCGAGGGATGCGGGCACAGGGAGGTGCGGCTCCGGCGAGCGGGGCCGGGGACGGGGCCGCGGAGCGGCGTGGATCCGAGTGCTAGACGGCGTCGCAGGTAGGATCCGAGGCGAGGCAGGGGAAGACGGCGGCGACTGCTGCTTGCGAGCATGGCGCCCATGGATGATGAGAAAAGCTCCTGTGATAGAGGGATAGCGATGTGTGTGAGAGAGAGATGGAGAAGGAAGGACAGGGAGGAGGCGATGTTCTAGTGCTCGGACTGGTCGAAGACGAGTCCTGAAGGGCGGCATCCATGCATCGGGGCGGCGTGCTCCTCGTTCCCTGCAGCGACAGAGCTTGTGGACTTGCATTCATGGGCGGTCCAGGGGTACCTGAGAGAGAGGAGGAGGAACGGCATGAGAGAGAGGGAGACCGAGGAGGAAAGGGAATAAGAAGGAGCAGGGGAGGCAGGCGCGCTCGGGTGCAGCAGATCAAGTAGCTCGATCGGGAGGCGCGCTGGCTTCAGGTGAAGCTCTGGTTGATGGGATAGGATCGAGAGGAGGGGCTCGCTGGATGGGTGGATCGGGGTGGATCCCGATGGGGATTTGGGAGATGAGTGCGGCGGCGGCGGGGACAGGTCCCTAGATTTTTAGTGTTTGCCTAAAATAGGCTATTGGTTGATCTATAAATAGCAAAGGGGCTAAGTTTAGGGGCATTTGGACCCTCCGATCTTAATCGGACGGTTTCGGATAAATAGGCCAGGAAGATCAAATAAGAAAACAGAGACGTTTTGTAGATGTTCGGGGATGATCCGGACACAACGGTAGCGACAGTCCGAGTCGGGTTTGGGTGAGCCTCGGACACGCGCGAGGGGTCAATGCACTGTGCAAAGAGGGGTAGGCTGGCCTGGCGGTCGGTAGTGAAATGTGTAGAAAGCTTTGGGCTGAGAGAAGAGAAGAGAGAGAGACCCGGCGACTGTTTCCGCAGACCGAAAACGTCCGACGTTTGACCGACTATAATGTCGCTATAGTTATCCGTTGGGCTATCAAACAAACTCTGAATGCGATGAAACTTGGCAGGCGGCCTACCTACAACATAACAACACCACATGCCAACTTTCAACCCATTCCGAGAACATTTTTCGGCCACTTATAAAATACTATTTCGGACGTGCCGCGGGCGCGTGCAAGTGTGTTTGGACTGAGAACGGACAACGGACGAAACTAGGGGAACCCGGACGGATGCAAGTTTTGAAAGCATGATGATGCAATGCACATGATGACATGACAAGACGCAACACGCAAGTGAATGACATGGCAACAACGGCGAATAACTGGAAGACACCTGACGCGTTGGTCTCGGGGCGTCACAGTCAACTGGGTCCAGGGGGCCCACGGGCAGTGACCCAGAGGCGGGCCCCAGGTGTCCCATGTCGGTGGCGTCGGGGTTTCGCCGCCGGTGACCAAAACAGCGGCGGGGCTTGCCGGACTTCGTTGAAAAACGCGCATAGGGGGTCTTTTGGCGCGGGACTTGGCGCGTTCAAATAAGGAGAGCTCGCCGCGTCGCATGGTGAGGCCCGCCGGAGTTGGAGCTGCCGGAAACGGCGCCGGCGACGAGTGGAGGCGGTGGTGGCATTCGGGAGCGCGTTGGGAAAAGCCTACGGGCAGTTTAAAACAAGCGCTGTGACGCACGTTCGAATGAGGGGAGCCACACGCATCCAACGCCGGCAGTCCCACGTGCTGGGATGGCCTAGAGCCACGGCAGCGCTGACCGGAGCAGCGCCGGAGTTCGGACGTCGATGGATTCGAGCGTCCAGGGCACGACAAGGGTGGTGAAGGGGCGCGTTGAGCAGCTAGGAGCTCCAGGAGCTCGGTGGTGGTGTTAGCGCGATGTTGGGAGCACCAGGGCAACGACAATGAGCTCAACGGCGGAGCTCGGCTCGGCCATGGCGGGTCCAGCCGCTCCGGGCGCGTACGGGAGCAAAAGAGAGGGGGAAAGGAGTGTAGCTCACAGTGAGCTTGTAGATGTGCATCAGTGGGCTCGGGGAAGGCGCGAGGTGGCCGAATTCGACGCCGGCGTTCTTCGGAGCGGAGGAGGAAGAAGAGGTCACCACGCTCGTTGTGGGGGCTCCTGGCTTGGTCCGGTGGTCGAGGGAGACGCCGCGGGGCACGACGGTGCTCGGGGACTCGTCGAAGAGGGACGGGGACAGAAGTGGCTGCGGTGACAACGGAGGACGGCGACGGGCGTGCTCGGTCAGTGGGGAGAAAGGGCGAGCGCGAGCAAGGGAGAGAGGGGAGTGGAAGAGTGGGGAGGCAGGGGAAGTGGGAGAGACATGAGAGGAAGGGAGCGAGGCGTCGGGGCCTTATCCCCTCGTCGACGTCGTGGAGTACGGGGCAGCGCGCCCGGTCCAGCGGGGGTGAGCGGGACGCGCCCGGTCGGACGAACAGAGAGAGGAGGGGGTTGACCGGGGAGGACGAGTGGGCCGGCCTAGCTGGGCCAGCTAGCTCGGGTGGGCCGAAGCCCAAGTGGAGGCCAGGGGCTCTCCCACCCCTTCTTCTATGGTAGTCATCAGTGGTGTCATCTGGCTCCTAGGATCCGTCATCTGGTCGCAACAATCGGGTATAGGGGGAAAAGAGGTAGCAAAGCAACCGTGAGTACTCATCTAAAGTACTCGCAATACTTACATTAGATCTAAACTAAGTATGCATCTGTATCAAAGGAAATGGGCTGTATCTGTGGGCTAAACTGCAGAATGCCAAAAGAGAAGGGGAAAGCCTAGCCTATCGAAGACTAGCATCTTCAAGCATCTTGTAGCATATAGAAGAGTATAGATCAACATGATGGAAAGTAGTAGTAGTGTTATCAACCTCGGCCAGAGATCCTTTCTCTACTCCCCGCGAGAAAGCAATCCCAGAGCCATACTATCTAGTTATCACCTCAAGTATCCAGTTCTAGTTGTATCGATCGGGATACAACTCCAAGTGTCCGTTACCGTAGTACAGGCTATCGATAGATGTTTTCTTCCCTGCAGGGGTGCACCAACTTACCCACCATGCTCGATTAGCTCCGGCCGGACACACTTTCCTGGGTCATGCCCGGCCTCGGCCAAACAATATGCCGCAACCCGACCTAGGCTTAATAGAGAGGTCAGCACCCGGACTAAGCCTATGCCTCAAGGGGTCATGGGCCATCTCCTCGGGAACTCCTGCACGTTGCGTATGCGGCCGGTGAGCAGACCTAGCTACCTCCTTAAACAAGGCAGGAGCTTACGCAGTCCAACCCGGCGCGCCACTCATTCGCCAACGTCTATTAAGCTTCGGCTGATGTATACGACACAGAATGCCCATACAATGCCCACGTGATGGTTAGTGCTATCAGGCCGGAGGCCCCTTCAAATATCCAAACCGTTATCGTGTTGGTAGTGCGGCCACGAGCAGAGACTCACGAAAGATGTGACCTCGTCGCTCCGTTTCGAGTACTTGCGGCAAGGGCTAAGAATGCCCGGCCACGCCTCGTAACACTACAAAAAAAGACACATCCGTGACATTTTGGGTCGAACGAATTTTTTTTTCTGTCATACATACGACACTTCTATGACGATAATTGTGACAAAACCCGGTATCATCATAGATGTGGTGGGCTCCTACTTCTATGACAAAAAATCATGACAGAAAATGGGCTTTTTGTCCTGGGCGGGCCGGAGACGCAGCTGCATGACATTCTTTGGGCCGTCCATGACGGAAAAAACCATGGTAGAAGCGAGGGGGAGGAAAATTTCGGGGAGTTCCCGGTTACGGTGGGAGGTCGGGGGCCGAGCGATGCACGTTTCTCTCGTACACGTACGCACGTGTGTGCGAGGCGTTGGCTCTAACTAAACCCGAGCGAGGCGTTGGGCTCTAACTGAACCCGAGCGATTGCACTGCAGGCTACGAGTTACTGAACCCGAGCGATCAATGGCTGTTAACTGAACCCGATCAAGCGATTCCTTTGCTACTGCTGCTAATTGAACCCGATCGATTGGATGAACAGTGAGCGTTGCGGGGGGGGGGGGGGGGTTGGATGAACAGTGAGCGGTGGCATTGCCTCTGGATGAACATGACCCCGTGTTGTGGAGGGCTGGATGAACAGTAGACGGTGGAGGGGTGCCCGTGGAGGGGTGGTTGAACAGGACCCCGTGGTGTGAAGGGCTGGATGAATAGTAGACGGTGGAGGGGTGGTTGAACAGTAGCCGGTGGAGTAGCGCGCGGTGGAGGCTGGATGAACAGGAGCCCGTGGAGGCTAGAGGTGGTCGACGGTAGCCCGTGGAGGCTGGAGGAGGTCGACGGTGGAGATGAACAATATCTCGTGGAGTCCCGTTTTGCGGTACGCCACACCCCTCCCGATGAACAGGACCCCCGTTTCGACCGTATGAGGTCCGTTTCGTCTGTTTTGCGGTACACCACACCCCTCCCGATCAACAAGACCCCCGTTTTGACCGTAGGAGGTCCGTTTCCTCCGTTTTGCGGTACACCACACCCCTCCGATCAACAGGACCCCCGTTTCGACCGTAGGAGGTCCATTTCCTCTGTTCCGCGGTACGCCAGGCCTCGTTCCCATCGCGTGTTCCGTCCAAGCCCTCCCGATGAACACGACCACGCATTCCATTCCGACCCAGCCGGTTGGCTCCCACGCGTTCCGTTTCCTCCTGATGAACACGCCGCATTCCGTTGCCTCCCCATGAACACGACGCATTCCGTTGCCTCCCCATGAACACGACACATTCTGTTGCCTCCCCATGAACACGACGATGACGCTGTTTCTCCGTTCTGACCCAGCCATGTACACGAGCCCTCGCCGTACGTATGCGCGAGTAGGCGTTCGAGACCCCGCCCGTATGTACACATACGTGGCCGTATTTTCTTTCTTGCACCCTGGTCGCTGTACGTACATGTACATGCTACGTGCGCGCCTCTACATCCACCAGTATATATGTACGTGCACATTCGCGACCAGAATGACAACGCTACGTACGCTTCTACCAGGTGGGTCCCGACTACCATGCACTTCCTTGCGTGCGAAGATGTAGATGGTGGGTCCCAGCAGTCAGGGGGGGCGAATCGTTTTTTTGCCCGGACACACTTCCTTGTGTGCGAAGATGTAGCTGGTGGGTCCCAGCAGTCAGGGGGGCGAATCATTTTTTTTGCCCGGACGCACTTCCTTGCGTGCGAAGATGTAGCTAGTGGGTCCCAGCAGTCAGGGGGAAACATTTTTTCACGAAATACAGTGGCGCGTTTGGTGGGTCCCAGCTATCAGGTGGAGGAATCATTATTTTCCGCGTAATAAGGAGGCACTTCCTTGCTGCGGCCGTGGACCCAGCTATCAACCTCTCCACGTACAGTCCACGTTCGATGGAAGTCGTTCCTTGACCACGTTGATCATGCCGCGCCGAGAGCACCAGGGCGGTGGATGACAGTGAGGCCTAGGAAGGGGACGACGCAGAGCTGGGGAAAACGCGGCAGTGGAAGCCCGCACGGAGAGGACTACGAGGGTTCACTAGTTCGGCTGCGGTGTGAGGCTGCCGTCGCCGCAGGGCCTAGCCAGCGATGGGAATAGTAGGGGAGGTGAGGCCTCCGCGGCAGCACATCCGACCACGGGAGGCAAGAGCATGCGGCACGACCGGTGCTGCTTTGGGTGGCTGGAGCAAGAAGACCAGAGGTTGAAGAAGCACTACGTCCGTTGGATGGACATCGTACGGTCACTGGAGCTAGAATCGTTTATATTGACTAAGTTGACAAAGCCCTCTGTCCCCGTCAACTTAGTAGGCCCACAAGTCAGCCTCCCACCAAGGTGGGTCCCAGCTAGCAGGGGGGTATTCATTTTTTGTGCGTAATAAGGAGGCACTTCCGGTGGGTCCGAGCTAACAGCAGGGGGACCATTTTTTCATGAAATATGGTGGCCCGTCGGGTGGGTCCCAGCAGTCAGGGGCAAACATTTTTTCGCGAAATACTGGTGGGTGTCCGGTGGGTCCCTGCTGTCAGGTGGAGGAATAATTATTTTCCGCGTAATAAGGAGGCACTTCCTTGCGGCTGCCATGGACCCAGCTGTCAGCCTCTCCACGTACAGTACTCTTCCGATGGAATTTGGTCGTTGACCACATTGACCATGCCGCGCCGAGAGCACCACGGCGGTGGACGACGGCGAGGCCTAGGAAGGGGATGACACGGAGCTGGGGAAGACGCGACAGTGGATGCCCACGCGGAGAGGAGTACAAGGGTTCACTAGTTCGGCTGCGTTGCCGTCGCCGTAGAATAACAGGGGGTGTGGGTGAGTGGAGTGGAGGGATGGCCTGGCCAGCGGTGGGAGTAGTATGGGGGCGGTGAGGCCTCCGCGACAGCACAGCCGGCCAGGGGAGGCAGGAGCAGGCGGCACGACCGGCGCTGCTTTGGGCGGCTGGAGCAAGAAGACGAGAGGTTGAAGAAGCACTACGGCCGTTGGATGGACATCGTACAGTCAGTCGAGCTAGAATCGTGCATATTGACTAAGTTGACAAAGACCTTCGTCCCCGTCAACTTAGTAGGCCCACTATACTGGGTCCCAGCTAGCTGGGGGAGTATTCAATTTTTTGTGCGTAATAAGGAGGCACTTCCTTGCGTGCGAAGATATAGCTGGTGGGTCCGAGCTGTCAGCGGCGATAACATTTTTTTCGTAAAATACAGAGGCCCTTTCGGTGGGTCCCAGATGTCAGGTGGAGGAATCATTATTCTGCGCATAATAAGGAGGCATTTCCTTGCATGCGACCGTGGACCCAGTTGTCAGCCTCTCCACATATAGTCCACTTCAGATGCATGTCGGTCGTTGACCACGTTGACCACGCCACGCTGAGAGCACCAGGGCGGTGGACGACGGCGAGGCCTAGGAAGGAAACGACACGGAGGCAGGGAAGACTCGACAGTTGTTTTTGTTTCCCATGCGGAGGGGAGTACGACTGTACGAGGGTTTACTGGTTCGTCTGCCATCGCCGGAGAATAACAGCAGGTGTGGGTGAGTAGAGGGATGGCTAGGCCAGCGATGGGAGTACGTTGGGGCGGTGAGGCCTGCGCAGCAGCATAGCCGGCCGTGGGGAGGAGGGAGCAGGCAGTCCCGCCGCGCTTGTTTGAGCGGCTGGAGCAGGAAGAGCAGAGATTGAAGAAGCACGACGGCCGTTGGATGGACATCCAACAGTATACATGCCATATGTGGAAAGCCTCAAATATGTGGAAAACAACATACAACCCATCTGCCATTATTTCAAATAATTTACAACCCATTTGCTAATTCTTACGGGTTTTTTGGAGCCCATATTCTTTTTGTTAGCATTACAGCCCATATTGTGGCCACGGTTAAAAAATTATACGAAATTTTGCATATGTCGGTGCGGTCTGAACTGTTTTTAATCCCAAAATTTCGAGTCACATTCAGACTGATTTAAAAAATAAATGTATATCAATATAAAATCCAATAAATTGTCAATGCATAAAAATCAATGCAATTTAAAATCTCGAAATGAAAAAAAAGATATTTGAAACTAATTGCCGGTTTGATGTGTTTTAAAAATGTACAACCCATTTCTCATTACTGATAGGCCATTTTCTCGGCCAGCCGAATGAAGCTCTCCTCATCTTGAAAGATTTGCAGCCCAACAGGCCTGATAAAGCGACTTACTTGACAAATCACAAAAAACTGGGCTAGCCATTTTCAGAAAGAAAAAAACTACTGGTCTGGTCTGTGGTAAACATAAAAGAAAAGGCTGTCTAGACAGGCCAGAGTGTCCTGCACAGCCCAGTTGACACGCTGCTCCGTCTCAAAAACAAATTACATAAATGCCACTCCAATTATGGCGATTCATAAAAATGCCACCGCAATTTCCAAACTTTGAAAAATGCCACTGCAATTTTTGCAAACTTTGAAAAACGCCAGTGCAGTTTGCAAACTTTGAAAAACGTCACTCCAGACTTCGAAAAATGCCACTAGAAATGGCATGAATGGCATTTTTCAAAGTTTGGAAATTGCAGTGGTATTTCTTGGATACACCATATTTGGAGTGGCATTTATCAAAGTAACCCAAAACAAAATTAACTAGGAGAGCTGCTGGGTCCCTGGTGTCACCCGCTCGTTGTGCAATTCTCTCGTTTATTGACTATGTTGACAATGGCATGGGACCCAGATGTCAGAAATCCACTAGGAGGAGCCATTTTTTATTGGCTTCAAATAAGGAGGCACTTGCTTGCGTACTGCCATGACCTTGGCAGGTCCCTGCTATCATCCTCTCCACGTACAATCATCTCCTGATTGTGTACGTGTCAACTTGCTAGGCCCACACGTCAGCCTCTAAACCCATGGAGGACAAATACAACCCACTTAAAAAAATAACAACCCATTCCATACGTTCAAATGGAAAGTTCAACATTCAGAGCAAAGTAACAGGTCTGATCCACATATAGAGTACTGAACTTCCACGTTGACAACCATCATAGCCAAGTTAACTATCTACTCCCACTAATACTCTAGTAGCGTACAAGTACTAACTTACTCTTAGGTAACTAGAGGATGCCGGCTGCCATCTGTGGTACACGCTAAACGCCGGCACCGGCGTCATGCGCCTCGCCTCGGACTTGCAAGAGGTGCGATAGGGCGCGTTGCTCGCGCGCGTTGGCCCTTTCCATGCCGGCGTTGTCCACCGAAGCTTCGGCTTCCAAGCGGGAAACCCACTTGACGAGCTGGTAGTAAAAATCGGTGTCGCGAACACGTGCGTGCCCGACAACCTCCAGGGCTATTTGCCGGGCACCGGCCTCCATGTAGTCGGCCCAGTTGCGGGCGCTCTGCTCGCGACTCAGAGCGTCAGTGCGCTGCTGCTCCATGTCCTGCCGGCGGCGCAAATCGGCGATACGCTGCTCCTCCGCCAAGCGGTCGCGCTCCAACAACTCCTGCTCCTCCGCCATGCGGTCGCGCTCCAACAACTCCCCGATCTCCGCATTGCCATCTAAATACAGATAGAATGCCTCCTCCCTCCGTCCACCTTCCAGTGAAAACCCGAACACTAGTTCCGGCGGTGACCGCCTCCAGCGTCGCCTACCGCGGATGGGCGGGGGCACGGCACACGTGGCGAGCGACATCGGGCCGGTGGGGGCTTATGAGGATATGGCGAGTTGGGTCACGGTGGCACCGGAGAAGGCCGGGAAACATTACTTATAGGCGGAAGGTAGCGCGACGGTCGTCGGAATTCAATGCATAATGGCTTAGCACGCCAGCTTGCCGTGGAAAACTAGAGAAACTGAAATTATGACTGTGCCGTCCCGTCCCGTCTGGGTCGCACACCGGCATGGCGGTCAAACGAGTGCACTCGAATCATCTCCCTCCTTGTCAATAATGATTCCACGGATTTAAAAAGCCCGCAACAATTAAAGCGTATCTTTTTTCGCATCAGTTAGCTGCCTTAATTATGGCCGGCTGCATGCAGGCACTCAGAATCGCTCGCAGGCAGTACGCGAAGCAGCATGCAATGAGTCGTAGCCGAGGGCACACATGCAGCCACTTAAATCGTTGGAATTAATTAGGCTTAAACTTCTGCATGCCGTTAATTATTGCCATGCCTTGTCTTGCTGCTTTGCTCACGAGACTAATAAACCTGAACGGAGGGAGTGCCTTGGTTGCTGAGAGATTTGAATTAAGTCCTGCAAACCGGAAATGAGATACTAGTACGTGTGTGATCTGCTATTTATTCGTGTAGGATCGAGTAGGTCGTTTCTTGAATTGAGCCCTGCAAAACGGAAAGGAGGTAGTACGTGCATGATCCGCTATTTATCCGTGTAGGATCCATAGTGTAGCTTGTCAGTTTCTTCAGAGGTAGGCATTTTTATCCGTGTAGGCTCGATAGTGTAGCTTGTCAGTTTCTTCAGAGGTAGGCATTTTTATTCAAAAAACTGCCACTTCGCATCTTGCGTCGCAAATAAAACTACCAGGAGCACATTTGTAGGCTAGCTAGTGATCGATCAGGAACTTGTAAACACTGAGCGAACAGAAATAAGTAACTGTTAATGCATCTCAATGATTCACAGATCATATACAAAATATGTAGCTCCAAAAGCAAAGAGCAGCCACTTCGGATCTTGCGTCACAACTAAAACTAACTAGTACAATTCCCATACATAATATCAACATGTTAATGCATCTCAATGATTCACAGATCATATACAAATATGTAGCTCCAAAAGCAAAGATCTAGAAAAAAACATCTGTTCTTCCTACTAACATGGATGCTTCTCTTGGCCAACATTCAGTACAGACTGAAAGACAAGTTTGTTTGTGGAGTCTACAATTCCTCTTGCAAACGTAAGTGGTTTCACCAACAGCTGGAACCATGAGAATGAACCACACATGATGGAGGAACATCCACTGCAATATGATTTGGTCTTCTCTCGATCACACCGCGAGACTATTTTCGGAATACAAACTTTAACTTAGGCAAAATGATGCCCATTGTATAATCAGACCAAAGCAATGAAGCACCCAGTGTTGGCCAATAAATAGTACAATACTACTTTTCTGCAGTCCATGAAGTGACTATCCAATCTTTCTGTGTCTATTTTCAAATGGCACTGCATGCAGTGATTATACTATTCTCTTGTGCAGTTCAACCAAAATTGCGGACACTTTGTTTGTTTGCCAAATAGCAACGGGCAGAAATCTCTGTCTGCACAAATATCAAGCAGCTAGTAAACATATACACACCTTGTATTTTTGGTTTAAACATGTCTCTTCCGCTTAGCATCTGTCATGTTCTGTACTGGACAATCTGATACAGTTATGTTTTGCCCTGGACAATTTTATACTGAATTGATTTGCTGGTTCAGAGCAGAAATATAGCGCCAATTCTTCATCAAACCAAGGATATCCATGTTCACAGTGATGGAAGAGGTGAAATCGATACAACGGAAATTGAGCATCCAATCATTGAATCCTGTCCTGCACCTCCAATGTAGGTCCACCCTGCCAATAAATTCACGTGCAAACCACTAGTATTACTATCTAATGACAGTATAAAAAGAGTAGCAAGATAGTAGCAAACCATGTACCTTCGTAATGAACAGCTCATAGTGCCACCAATTGGATATAAAGGTTTGGAAAAAAACATGCTCCTAATGTTGAACTAGTTGGACTTTTTGTGCAGTTCCACTAAAATCGAGCATCCCTGTTTGCATAGATATTGAAAGTGTGATTACTCTAAAAGTGGCACTAGTTGAAGCATAGACTCACAAATATAAGCATTCCAATTTATTAATGGGAAAAGGTAGCAAGACTATTTCTAACAACCTGTTTGAAGGAATAAATAAAGCAACAACGACTGATGTCAGGAAGGCATACATAGTTTTTTCTGAAAAACTGAGCCATTCCTGACCTTTCCTCTTCTTTTAAGCAAATTTTGTGCAGTTCTACTAAAATAAAATGCCATCACCACCTTGACAATTCAGTGACACTGTACAAAAGGAAATGACTTAACATTACATCATAATGTTAGGTATGTAGTCGACAGGCATTAGAGACAAACATACAGACCTCCTCCGATAACATAATGAACATTAATTTTAACAAAGGTGTGACTAGCTTTACCGGGATAATTTGAGTGAACTCTACGCCCTTTGTTCCTTAATATATGACGTTTTCGCGGTTCAATTTAAAGTACCCAAACGTCTAGTATTTAGAAAAATAGGTAGTAGTTTTCTTGAGCACATATCTGGGAAAGCTTGCCACACTTTATTTATGTCCATACGCTAATGCAACACCATTCGAATACTACAAATATACACTAATCCAATGGCTAGTGCAACAGTAGAGTAGTTAGTTTATTGCAGGGTACAGTATAATGGTTTTACTGAACAGATTTCAATAAACTCTAGCACTGGAAGCTTTCTATAAGAATTAACAATACAAAGTGTAAAGGTAACAAGTTTCAGCATTGGTATACTAGCTGTGCATGAGCATTAAACCAAATACAAAAGTCTGAAGGTAACTAGCATTATTAACTAATGACAGTATAAATTTTTTTGCAAACCATGTACCTCCAAGGTAAATATCATTTCGAACTCGGGGGGACCTTAAAAATTGCTATCCCAATCTTGATAATCGATCAAACATAAAAACTTGATCAAACAAATCAAGAGAACAACCGGAGGAGGAGGTGCCCACTCTTGACCTTTCCTCTTGTCTTCATAATTGTCTATGCAGTTTAACCAAAATAAAATGACATCAACGCCTTGGCATTTTGGTGACACTGTACAAAAAATTAACTTATCTCATGAAAGTGAGGTATGTAATCTATAAGCATTAACAGTGCAAAAATCTGAAGGTAGTAACAAGTTTCATCGTTGGTATACTGGCTGTGCAACAACATTAGAATGCCTTAGCTAAAAAATCTTTAATACATCCACAATCAACAGCTAACCCTGAAATAATCCAGTGACATTAAATGCCATTGCCGACACGTGGGACATCCAGCATCCAGGTCGTGTCATGAAAGAAAATAGAGTGGTAGTTGAAGCCATGAGATGTGCATCTTGGGTTAAACGGTAAATAGAATCTTACTACTCTTGAGTAACTCCAAAAGCGGCCACCCAAGATCTTTATTGAATTTTTTTTCATCACCAGCACGTTGAGGTGAAAGATGTGCATGAAGGAAATATGCCCTAGAGGCAATAATAAAGTTATTATTTATTTCCTTATATAATGATAAATGTTTATTATTCATGCTAGAATTGTATTAACCGGAAACATAATACATGTTGAATACATAGACAAATAGAGTGTCACTAGTATGCCTCTACTTGACTAGCTCATTGATAAAAAATGGTTATGTTTCCTAACCATAGCCATGAGTTGTCATTTGATTAACAGGATCACATCATTAGGAGATGATGTGATTGACTTGACCCATTCTATTAGCATAGCACTTGATCATTTAGTTTGTTGCTATTGCTTTCTTCATGACTTATACATGTTCCTATGACTATGAGATTATGCAACTCCCGTTTACCAGAGGAACACTTTGTGTGCTACCAAACATCACAACGTAACTAGGTGATTATAAAGGTGCTCTACAAGTGTCTCCGAAGGTACTTGTTGGGTTGGCGTATTTCGAGATTAGGATTTGTCACTCCGATTGTCGGAGATGTATCTCTGGGCCCTCTCGGTAATGCACACCACTTAAGCCTTGCAACTAATGAGTTAGTTGCGGGATGATGTATTATGGAACGAGTAAAGAGACTTGCCGGTAACGAGATTGAACAAGGTATTGAGATACCGACGATCGAATCTCGGGCAAGTAACATACCGATGACAAAGGGAACTACGTCTGTTTTTATGCGGTCTGACCGATAAAGATCTTCGTAGAATATGTGGGAACCAATATGAGTATCCAGGTTCCGCTATTGGTTATTGACCAGAGACATGTCTCGGTCATCTCTACATAGTTCTAGAACCCGTAGGGTCTGCACGCTTAAAGTTTCGGTGGCGATTGTATTATGAGTTTATGTGACTTGATGTACCGAAGGTAGTTCGGAGTCCCGGATGAGATCAGGGACATGACGAGGAGTCTCGAAATGGTCGAGACGTAAAGATCGATATATTGGACGACTATATTCGGACATCGGAAAGGTTCCGAGTGATTCGGGTATTTTCCGGGGTACCGGGGAGTTACGGGAATACGAGGAAGAAGTAATGGGCCTCATGGGCCAAGTGGTGGAAGAGAGGAGGCAGGGCGCGCGCCCCCCTAGCCCAAACCGAATTGGACTAGGGGGCCGGCCCCCCTTTCCTCCTTTTCCTCCTTCTCCTTCCTTCTCCTTCTCCTCCTTCCTTTCCTCCGCCTAGTAGGAGTAGGAAAGGGGAGTCCTACTCCTACTAGGATGAGGACTCCTCCTCCTGGCACGCCCATTGAGGGCCGGCCGGCCTCCCCCTTGCTCCTTTATATACAGGGGCAGGGGGCACCTCTAGACACACAAGTTGATCAGTTGATCTCTCCAGCCGTGTGTGGTGCCCCCTCCACCATATTCTACCTCGGTCATATCGTAACGGTGCTTAGGCGAAGCCCTGCGTCGGTAGCAACATCATCACCGTCACCACGCCGTCGTGCTGACGGAACTCTCCCGTGAAGCTCTGCTAGATCGGAGTTCGCGGGACGTCATCGAGCTGAACATGTGCTGAACTCGGAGGTGCTGTGCGTTCGGTACTTGGATCGGTCGGATCGTGAAGACGTAGAACTACATCAACCGCGTTGTGCTAACGCTTCCGCTTTTTATCTACGAGGGTACATGGACAACACTCTCCCCTCTTGTTGCTATGCATCACCATGATCTTGCGTGTGCGTAGGAAAATTTTGAAATTACTACATTCCCCAACAGTGGCATCCGAGCCTGGTTTTATGCGTTGATGTAATATGCACGAGTAGAACACAAGTGAGTTGTGGGCGATATAAGTCATACTGCTTACCAGCATGTCACACTTTGGTTCGGCGGTATTGTTGGATGAAGCGGCCCGGGCCGACATTACGCGTACGCTTACGCGAGACTGGTTTTACCGCCGTGCTGTGCACACAGGTGACCAGCGGGTGTCAGTTTCTCCAACTTTATTTGAACCGAGTGTGGCTATGCCCGGTCCTTGCGAAGGTGAAAACAACACCAACTTGACAAACTATCGTTGTGGTTTTGATGCGTAGGTAAGAACGGTTCTTGCTAAGCCCGTAGCAGCCACGTAAAACTTGCAACAACAAAGTAGAGGACGTCTAACTTGTTTTTGCAGGGCATGTTGTGATGTGATATGGTCAAGATGTGATGAGATATAAGTTGTTGTATAAGATGATCATGTTTTGTTGAAGTTATCGACAACTGGCAGAAGCCTTATGGTTGTCTCTTTATTGCATAAGATGC
Organism: Triticum monococcum; assembly: GCA_034509565.1. NCBI lineage: Eukaryota > Viridiplantae > Streptophyta > Magnoliopsida > Poales > Poaceae > Triticum > Triticum monococcum. The sequence goes on from CM067847.1 coordinate 582,322,211, forward strand.
AAGCGCCAAATAATTGCTTTACTTTATCGCTATGCGATAGCAATAGTTGCAAGAGCAATAGTTGGCGAGACGACCATGTGACGACATATTGATATAGATCAAGATGATGGAGATCATGGTGTCATGTCGGTGACGATGGAAATCATGACGATGTTTTGGAGATGGAGATCAAAGGCACAAGATGATGATGGCCATATCATGTCACATATTTTGATTGCATGTGATGTTTATCTTTTATGCATCTTATCTTGCTTTAATTGACGGTAGCATTATAAGATGATCTCTCACTAAATTTCAAGATAAAAGTGTTCTCCCTGAGTATGCACCATTGCCAAAGTTCATCATGCCCAGACACCACGTGATGATCGGGTGTGATAAGCTCTACGTCCATCCACAACGGGTGCAAGCCAGTTTTGCACACGCAGAATACTCAGGTTAAACTTGACGAGCCTAGCATATGCAGATATGGCCTCGGAACACTAAGACCGAAAGGTCGAGCGTGAATCATATAGTAGATATGATCAACATAGTGATGTTCACCATTGAAAACTACTCCATTTCACGTGATGATCGGTTATGGTTTAGTTGATTTGGATCACATGATCACTTAGAAGATTAGAGGGATGTCTTTCTAAGTGGGAGTTCTTAAGTAATATGATTAATTGAACTTTAATTTATCATGAACTTAGTCCTGGTAGTATTAGCATATCTATGTTGTAGATCAATGGCTCGCAATGTTGCTCCCTGTTTAATTTTTATATGTTCCTAGAGAAAACTAAGTTGAAAGATGTTAGTAGCAATGATGCGGATTGGATCCGTGATCTGAGGTTTTTCCTCATTGCTGCACAGAAGAATTATGTCCTTGATGCACCGCTAGGTGACAGACCTATTGCAGGGGCAGATACAGACGTTATGAACGTTTGGCTTTCCCAATATGATGACTACTTGATAGTTTAGTGCACCATGCTTAAACGGCTTAGAATCGGAACTTCAAAGACGTTTTGAACGTCATGGACCATATGAGATGTTCCAGGAGTTGACGTTAATATTTCAAGCAAATACCCAAGTTGAGAGATATGAAGTCTCCAACAAGTTCTATAGCTAAAAGATGGAGGAGAATAGTTCAAGCATTGAGCATGTGCTCAGATTGTCTGGGTACTACAATCACTTGAATCAAGTGGAAGTTAATCTTCTAGCTAAGACAGTGATTGACAGAATTCTCTAGTCACCATCACCAAGTTAGTAGAACTTCATGATGAACTATAGTATACAAGGGATGACGAAAACAATTCCCAAGCTCTTCGTGATGCTGAAGTCGACAAAGGTAGAAATCAAGAAAAGCATCAAGTGTTGATGGTTGACAAGACCACTAGTTTCAAGAAAAGGGCAAAGGGAAGAAGGGGAACTTCAAGAAGAACGACAAGCAAGTTGCTACTCAATTGAAGAAGCCCAAGTCTATACCTAAGCCTGAGACTAAGTGCTTCTACTGCAAAGGGACTGGTCACTGGAAGCGGAACTACCCAAGTATTTGGCGGATAAGAAGGATGGCAAAGTGAACAAAGGTATATTTGATATACAAATTATTGATGTGTATTTTACTAGTGTTCATAGAAACCCCTCGGTATTTGATACTGGTTCAGTTGCTAAAGAGTAGTAACTCGAAACGGGAGTTGCAGAATGAACAGAGACTAGTTAAGGGTGAAGTGACGATGTGTGTTGGAAGTGGTTCCAAGATTGATATGATCATCATCGCACACTCCCTATACTTTCGGGATTAGTGTTGAACCTAAATAAGTGTTATTTCGTGTTTGCATTGAGCATGAATATGATTTGATCATGTTTATTGCAATACGGTTATTCATTTAAGTACGAGAATAAATTGGTGTTCCGTCTACATGAATAAAACCTTCTATGGTCATACGCCCAATGAAAATGGTTTGTTGGATCTCGATTGTGGTGATACACATTCTCATAATATTGAAGCCAAAAGATGCAAAGTTAATAATGATAGTGCAACTTATTTGTGGCACTGCCGTTTAGGTCATATTGGTGTAAAGCGCATGAAGAAAATCCATGCTGATGGGCTTTTGGAATCACTTGATTATGAATCAGTTGATGCTTGCGAACCGTGCTTCATGGGCAAGATCACTAAGACTCCGTTCTCCAGAACAATGGAGCAAGCAACTGACTTATTGGAAATAATACATACTGATGTATGCAGTCCGATGAATGTTGAGGCTCGCGGCGGGTATCGTTATTTTCTGACCTTCACAAATGATTTCAGTAGATATGGGTATATCTACTTGATGAAACATAAGTCTGAAACATTTGAAAAATTCAAAAACTTTAGAGTGAAGTGGAAAATCATCGTGACAAGAAAGTAAAGTTTCTACGATATGATCGCAGAGACAAATATTTGAGTTACGAGTTTGGTCTTCAATTAAAACAATGTGGAATAGTTTCACAAAATCGTGCCACCTGGAACACCACAGCATAATGGTGTGTCCGAACATCATAACCATACTATTATTGGATATAGTGCAATCTATGATGTTTCTTACCGATTAACCACTATAGTTTTGAGGTTATGCATGAGAGACAGCTACATTCACGTTAAATAGGGCACCATCTAAATCCGTTGAGATGCCACCGTATGAACTATGGTTTGGCAAGAAACCTAAGCTGTCGTTTCTTAAAGTTTGAGGTTGCAATGCTTATGTGAAAAAGTTTCAACCTAATAAGCTCAAACCCAAATCGGAGAAGTGCGTCTTCATAGGATACCCAAAAGAAAATGTTGGGTACACCTTCTATCACAGATCCGAAGGCAAGATATTCATTGCTGAGAATGGATCCTTTCTAGAGAAGGAGTTTCTCTCGAAAGAAGTGAGTGGGAGAAAAGTAGAACTTGATGAGGTAACTGTACCTGCTCCCTTATGGGAAAGTAGTTCATCACAGAAATCTGTTCCTGTGACTACTACACCAATTAGTGAGGAAGCTAATGATGATGATCATGTAACTTCAGATCAAGTTACTACCGAACCTCGTAGGTAAACCAGAGTGAGATCCGCACCAGAGTGGTACAGTAATCCTATTCTGGAGGTCATGTTACTTGACCATGACGAACCTACGAACTATGAGGAAGCGATGATGAGCCCAGATTCCGCGAAATGGCTTGAGGCCATGAAATCTGAGATGAGATCCATGTATAAGAACAAAGTATGGACTTTGATTGACTTGCCCAAAGATCGGCGAGCCATTGAGATTAAATGGATCTTCAATACGAAGACGGACACTGATAGTAGTGTTACTATCTACAAAGCTAGAATTGTCGCAAAAAGGTTTTCGATAAGTTCAAGGCATTGACCACGATGAGAATTTCTCACTCGTATATATGCTTAAGTCTGTCCGAATCATGTTAGCTATTGCCACATTTTAGGAAATCTGGCAAATGGATAAACAAAACTGCATGCCTTAATAGGATTTATTAAAGAAGAGTTGTATATGATGCAACCAGAAGGTTTTGTCGATCCTAAAGGTACTAACAAAATATTCAAGCTCCAGCGATCCATCTATGGACTGGTGCAAGCATCTCGGAGTTGGAATATACGCTTTGATAAGTTGATCAAAGCATATAGTTTTATACAGACTTGCGGTGAAGCCTGTATTTACAAGAAAGTGAGTGGGAGCACTACATCATTTCTGATAAGTATATGTATGACATATTGTTGATCGGAGATGATGTTGAATTATTCTGCAAAGCATAAAGGAATGTTTGAAAGGAGTTTTTTCAAAGAAAGACCTCGGTGAATCTGCTTACATATTTTGCATCAAGATCTATAGAGATAGATCAAGACGCTTGATAAGTTTTTCAATGAGTACATACCTTGACAAGATTTTGAAGTAGTTCAAAATGGAACAGTCAAAGAAGGAGTTCTTGCCTGTGTTACAAGGTGTGAAGTTGAGTAAGACTCAAAACCCGACCACGGTAGAAGATAGAGAGAGAATGAAAGTCATTCCCTATGCCTCATCCATAGGTTCTATAAAGTATGCCATGCTGTGTACCAGACCTATTGTATACCCTGCCCTGAGTTTGGCAAAGGAGTACAATAGTGATCTAGGAGTAGATCACTGGACATTGGTCAAAATTATCCTTAGTGGAATAAGGATTTGTTTCTCAATTATGGAAGTGACAAAAGGTTCGTCGTAAAGGGTTACGTCGATGCAAATTTTGACACTGATCCAGATGACTCTAAATCTCAATCTGGATACATATTGAAAGTGGGAGCAATTAGCTAGAGTAGCTCTATGCAGAGCATTGTTGACATAGAAATTTTCAAAATACTTACGGATCTGAATGTGGCAGACCCGTTGACTAAACCTCTCTCACAAGCAAAACATGATCACACCTCAGTACTCTTAGGGTGTTAATCACATAGCGATGTGAACTAGATTATTGACTCTAGTAAACCCTTTGGGTGTTGGTCACATGTCGATGTGAACTATGGGTGTTAATCACATGGTGATGTGAACTATTGGTATTAAATCACATGGCGATGTGAACTAGATTGTTGACTCTAGTGCAAGTGGGAGACTGAAGGAAATATGCCCTAGAGGCAATAATAAAGTTATTATATATTTCCTTATATCATGATAAATGTTTAGTATTCATGCTAGAATTGTATTAACCGGAAACATAATACATGTGTGAATACATAGACAAACAGAGTGTCACTAGTATGCCTCTACTTGACTAGCTCGTTGATCAAAGATGGTTATGTTTCCTAACCATAGACATGAGTTGTCATTTGATTAACGGGATCACATCATTAGGAGAATGATGTGATTGACTTGACCCATTCCGTTAGCATAGCACTTGATCGTTTAGTTTGTTGCTATTGCTTTCTTCATGACTTATACATGTTCCTATGACTATGAGATTATGCAACTCCCGTTTACCAGAGGAACACTTTGTGTGCTACCAAACTTCACAACATAACTGGGTAATTATAAAGGTGCTCTACAGGTGTCTCCGAAGGTACTTGTTGGGTTGGCGTATTTCGAGATTAGGATTTGTCACTCCGATTGTCAGAGAGGTATCTCTGGGCCCTCTCGGTAATGCACATCACTTAAGCCTTGCAAGCATTGCGACTAATGAGTTAGTTGCGGGATGATGTATTACGGAACGAGTAAAGAGACTTGCCGGTAACGAGATCGAACTAGGTATTGAGATACTGACGATCGAATCTCGGGCAAGTAACATACCGATGACAAAGGGAACAACGTATGTTGTTATGCGGTCTGACCGATAAAGATCTTCGTAGAATATGTGGGAGCCAATATGAGCATCCAGGTTCCGCTATTGGTTATTGACTGGAGACATGTGTCGGTCATGTCTACATAGTTCTCGAACCCGTAGGCTCCGCACGCTTAAAGTTTTGGTGACGATTGTATTATGAGCTTATGTGATTTGATGTACCGAAGGTAGTTCGGAGTCACTTGTCAACTGAATTGCTTGAGGACAAGCAAGGGTTTAAGCTTGGGGGAGTTGATACGTCTCCGTTGTATCTACTTTTCCAAACACTTTTGCCCTTGTTTTGGACTCTAACTTGTATGATTTGAATTGAACTAATCCGGACTGACGCTGTTTTCAGTAGAATTGCCATGGTGTTGTTTTATGTGCAGAAAACAAATATTCTTGGAATGACCTGAAACTCCACGGAACATCTTAGAAAAATAATAAAAAATCCTCGCCAAAGATGAAGACCAGGGGGCGCACACCCTGTCCACGAGGGTGGGGGGCGCCTCCCCTAGGGCGCGCCCCCTACCTCGTGGGCCCCCTGGATGCCCTCCGACGCCAACTCCAACTCTATATATTTGCTTTCGGAGAGAAAAAAATCAGGGAGAAGAAATCATCGCGTTTTACGATATGGAGCTGCCGCCAAGCCCTAAAACCTCTCGGGAGGGCTGATCTGGAGTTCGTTCGGGGCTCCGGAGAGGGGGATTCGTCGCTGTCGTCATCATCAACCATCCTCCATCACCAATTTCATGATGCTCACCGCCGTGCGTGAGTAATTCCATCGTAGTCTTGCTGGACGGTGATGGGTTGGATGAGATTTATCATGTAATCGAGTTAGTTTTGTTAGGGTTTGATCCCTAGTATCCACTATGTTTTGAGATTGATGTTGCTATGACTTTGCTATGCTTAATGCTTGTCACTAGGTCCCGAGTGCCATGATTTCAGATCTGAACCTATTATGGTTTCATGAATATATGTGAGTTCTTGATCCTATCTTGCAAGTCTATAGTCACCTACTATGTGTTATGATCCGGCAACCCCGAAGTGACAATAATCGGGACCACTCCCGGTGATGACCATAGTTTGAGGAGTTCATGTATTCACTATGTGCTAATGCTTTGTTCCGGTTCTCTATTAAAAGGAGCCCTTAATATCCCTTAGTTTCCAATAGGACCCCGCTGCCACGGGAGGGTAGGACAAAAGATGTCATGCAAGTTCTTTTCCATAAGCATGTATGACTATATACGGAATACATGCCTACATTACATTGATGAATTGGAGCTAGTTCTGTGTCACCCTATGTTATGACTGTTACATGATGAACTGCATCCGGCATAATGATCCATCACTGATCTGGTGCCTACGAGTTTTCCATATACTAGTTTACGCTTATTTACTTTCCCGCTGCTACTGTTACAATCACTACAAAATACCAAAAACATTACTTTTGCTGTCTTTACTTTTGTTGCCGCTACCACCACTATCATATTACTGTGCTACTAAACACTTTGCTATAGATACTAAGTTTCCAGGTGTGGTTGAATTGACAACTCAGCTGCTAATACTTAAGAATATTCTTTGGCTCCCCTTGTGTCAAATCAATAAATTTGGGTTGAATACTCTACCCTCGAAAGCTGTTGCGATCCCCTATACTTGTGGGTTATCACGGCCTCAAGCAATACTGCCTGGAGACATTCCTCAGTGCCGGGCCACAGGCCAGCGTCGTGGACCATCTGGCACAGCTGGCTGATGCTCGCGCTCATCGCCTCCATGGGTCTAGCCTAGCTTCTAGTCAACTGATCTTGCGATTCGAGTGATCACTCTTGCCCTTGGTTAGCGTGCGTAGGTGCGTAGGATTTCGTACTACTCCTCGGCCCTCTACTGCAGCTGCCTTTGGCTGTATGATAGGTGGGCCAGCCACCCCCTGGGCCCACGTGTCATTCATCCAAAGGCAGTTGTCGTAAGTCAATGAATCTGCGTCCCCCTTTGTGCCGGTGCAATATAGTCATCTCACCGGATCTCTAGTTGGGGCCAAACGAGAGAAGTTTTATGCTTACTGGTTTATTGATCCCCTTTGCATTTTGCACCAAGTTTTGACCTTAACTAATAAAATGTTAATGCATGTAAACAAAAATGTTGTGTAAGTCACCTTACAAAAACCAAATAATCCCAAAATACTTAGGCATGGTGCATTAACTCCCTCCTTGTTTCTTATTTCGTGACATATCAACCAATGAGAGATGTGGGCCGTGCATGCTTTCAATGACTTGAGACTACCAAACATGACATGTAGTGTTTAGTTCATTGCATGCAATCCTATTAGTACTCTAGTTAGCAAAAAAAACATTAAGTTCTCTCGCCGATAGGAATAAAACACCATGTATTTATTTACAGAGGGAGTAGTACATTTTTTGTGACATGCATTACTAGATATTGCTAGTCAAATACTAAAATCCAGATGGACGTGGTAGTACTCCTAAATCCAGATGATGGTGCTACTAGTACTAGTAGTAGTACTACCAATGTAGTAGTAGGAGTACTAGCACTGTACTACCCGTTGGTCAAATTATTACGTGCTGCTCCTCACAGTGAAGTGACAAGACCCTGCGCCGGAGATGACACCTGAGTATAGGCGCCGTGTTCGGCATACCATAGTCAGCCTCACCGTCTGCAGCCACTATCATCATGGCTGTAGAGCTAGCCTGCTTACAACTAGCCCTGTTCGACATAATTTCCCGTGCGTAGATGCCCGTGCATTGCACGGAACACCAAGATTGGGGGTGGACGGCTCTGGCAGCGGCCATCACGCCAAATTTTTCCATGACCTTCTAGATGTGGTGGGGAGGAGATAAGGCTGATTGTGAGAGACAAGGAGTTGTTTGTAAATAGGGAACAAGTGCGGGCATATTTTTGCAAAAATTGAGAAGCTTGGTTTGTATGCGTCAGATCTAGATCCAACGGCTATTGGTGAAAGATGGGAGGCACAACATCATCACCAAATCAGGACCTGTTTGATTCGCATGATTTTGAAAATGCAGGAACAGGACACGACAATATTACAAGTTTCAAACTGATATTACAAATGTTAGGAGTCATGCTGCACCTACGAAGAGGGAATTACTAGGAAGTTTACGTAAGAACTTTCGTTACTTTAGGTGGATGCAGCATTATCGTACAAACTAAAATCCACCACCATGATAAGTCACTAATGGGAAAATAAGTTTTCGAGCCTCTGGCCACTTGATGTTTCAAAAACAAATTCAGCTTCTGCGGAGACTTTGTCATTTAGGCTTAGACGCTTGCGGTAATCAGCACGCCATTCATTGTTGCGCCAGAGAACGCCAAACCTCATTACCTTGATCAAACTTGCCTCCAGAACAAAGAACCTGGCCAATTTAATCTCAGATGTGCTGCCTCGGTAGTCGATCAAATCAATTTCTGTAAGATGGAGATCAAGGCATTCGATGAGATTGTTATAATGCAACACATTTTTCACTTTCGGGTCTTTTTTTATCTGCAAAAGAAGAGAACATATTAGAGCAGCTGGCTGCATAAGATTGCCGTGTCATCAAGAGGTACGAATATCATTCACTCATACGATAGGGTTGGCTGGCTAGTGATATTTTTTCACTCTCTCTCTCTCTCTCTCTCTCTCTCTCTTTCTGTTTCCTCTCATTTAACTAGGAGCATGTGAAGAGCTTGGGCATTTGTTGCCTTCCACTATGTGGCCGATGCCATATTTCGGAGAAGTATGCCACATAATACGCATCGATGTCAAATCAAAAGATTTTGGCACCGCTCTCGCGATGTGAGAGAGTTGGCACCGCTGTGCACACAGACCCACATGTATAAACAAATCAATCAAACCAACTACACCAGCCTCTCACTCTCCCAAACAAGTGTTTTTTTATTGCCTCAGTCCTCTCTCTCCCACGCAGTGTTTTTTCATTGCGTGAGTTAATTTGGCACCGGAGCAAAGTAGGTGATCCAGATTGGGGCACCAGGTGAGCAATGGAGGGGCATCGATGCCAAATGCATCACAAGCGAATTTGGCACATGTTTTGGCCTACATAGCCCACTTTTGTACTCCCTCCGTCCCAAAATTCATGTCTTAAATTTGTCTAAATACGGATGTATCTAGTTACATTTTAGTGTAAGATACATCCGTAACTAAACAAATGTAAGACAAAATTTTTGGGATGGAGGGAATAATACCTCGTATTTAGTATAAAATTTTGACCATAGATTTACCTAAGAAAATGCCAATGCATGTCACTAAAAATTACACCATTTGAAATTATGTTCAAATACGAATCCAACGATATAGTTCTTAGTGACATGCATTAACATTTTGTCAGTTAAATCTATGGTCACATTTTGATACTACAAAATTGGAAGAGTAAACCAGGACGGAGGTAGTACTTGCTCTTAGGGTAACCATAGAGTTACTGGAGTAGTCTAAGTTACTTTCCACTATGACTAGCCTAGGCTACTATAGTAGTACAACATAAAAACCATGCAGGTGATCACATGAGAAAAAAATACTAAAAACATTTCTTTTGGTGCAGTGCATAGATGCAGTTTTGAACACTACACTTGTCATCGTAATTTGGGAAAATTACGAAAAAATTGAGCTACGTTGTGATTACCGTTTACTTATAGGAAGGAAGTTTCACCTCGATGAGTAGCTTCTCCGTGCACGGAAAACACGTAAGGAATCCAACAACTCGATCCAGATTGGGGCCGATAGATTTTAGTGCTAAGATCTTCACTGTGCGCATGGACTGGGTCAAGCTTGTGGGAATCATTTTATGGAAGACAGTCGTAAATACATCAAGAAGAAATTTAAAAATGTGAATTTCAAGAAGACGGAGAAGAAGATGAGTGCTGTACCTGAACGATTATGGATCCAATAAAGAGTTCGGAGAATTTGGCAGACGAGTACACCAACGCTGTTAATTTCGGCGCGTCAATGAGCCTGATTTTTGTTGGACCTTCTAGATCCAATACAAGCAATCTCTCAAGGAAAGGCGCATTCTCAATGACCATAACGTGGAACAGCTGGAGTGATCTCTTCCCAATTGATGTCTTGTTGCGGGGCTAGCAAGACACATAAATCCATCGGAGATTCGTCGAGGCCATGTGGAGGCTAATGAACCCGTGGATCTGCTCAAGACGAAGGTACTCGAGCGCAGTACAGCTGCGAAGCAGGTGCTCCATAGCCTTCTTCGAGATGACAACGTCGAAGAGGTCGAGCTGCTTGAGTTGAGGGAGAAGAAGGGCGGGCGCGACATTAATCTGGGGAAGATAGCAGGAGCTGAAGTTGGCGCGGCGCAGCGTTGGCGTGAGGCGGAGCGCGGACGACGACAGAGAGCGACATCGTCCAGCTTCAAAGCTGAGCTCCTTGAGCTGATCTAGGGCGGGGGATAAGAACCACTCGTTGAACTTGGGTTGGACCTTGCAGTTGGTACTGAACATGCGGATGTTAAGGCGTCTGGCTAGCCCAGGGTGCGATGAAAGGATCTTGGAGACTGTGGCCATGCGTTTGCAATCCCCGTCACAGAGGCAGCTGTCGACGATGGGGTTGAGGGGGACGCAGCGCTAGAGGGGGCGCCACCGCCGGGAGAGCAGGGCGGTCCACACGGCAGATTTGGTGGTTAGGAGGCTGATGATGACGAGTAGCATGTCGTCGGGGAGGCTGCTGATGAAGTCCAGGCTCGCCGGATGCGGCTTTGGCTCGAGCCGCCTCCACTTGTTGGCTGCCTCGCCGTCCATCTCAACCGGCGGCGACGCCGGTGTACACGTGTGCTGGTGTGTGGTGTGTGCTGGGTGTGCGCGAGTGCGTCCTTCTGTGCATGCCTCCACGCAGTGGTGAATTGTGTGCGAGTGCGTCCTTCGCGCGCAAGAAGTTTGTCCTCAATGCGCCCTCAATTTACTAGCGTGTGGGGTGCTACCCCGAGTGGTTTCAACTTTGTTTACTTCACCGCGTGTCAGATGGGCCTCTAGTTTACTTATTTTCACCCACTGCCACATGGGCCAGCACACGAAGATACAGAACACGAGCTGACAAGGCAGCATGTGGATTGGTTGACCAGTCAACTAAACAACATACAGAGCTATACGCTGACACAGTGAGCGTATAATCCATCGGTATAGAGAGTTTGAGTGAGAGGGGAGGCCCGTGAGAGATAACAGAGAGAGAGAAAGAGCTACTCCCTCCGTTCGATAATGTAGTTCCAACATTTTTTTAAGTCAAACTTTTGAAACTTTGACCAAGTTTATAAAGAAATTACTTATATCTACAATACCAAAGATAAATGATAGTATGAAGTAAGTACATGTTGTGATGAATCTAATGATCGTTCTAGATGTACATGTTTTTCTCCACATATACCTGGTCAAACTTTTCTGAGGTTTGACTTTTCAAAACATCCATATGCTTATGGACGTGACAGAGTCCCTAACTAGAGAGAGAGAGAGTGAAAAAAGTGTGTGTGCGTGTGTGAAAGAGACATGGACAACACACGATAAGAGTAGAGAAAAAGCGTGCGTGTCTTATGCAAACATATCACAGATGCATCTTCGACAACGGAGGCAAGGTGAGGAGATAGTGTGTGGTTGTTTGGAACCGAGAGAGCAAGACCCCTAGCACGTGGCCAAGAGGGGTCTGACAAACAAGGGAGAGAGGTCGAGAGAGACGTATGGAGAAAATGCAGACATGGGGAGGAGAGAGTGTATGTTTGTCATAGAGAGATCCCCTGGAGATCGTGATGGGACTACATGGGTGGGAGATCGAGTGACAAGGTGTGTGCGCGATAGAAGATGCCCCGGGAGATATCGAGATAGACGTATGGATGGAAGGAGACAATACGTGTGTTCCTGATGGCTAGTAAGAGATAATCATACTTAGGAGGGGGGGGGGGGGGAGTGCTTGCGCCTATGATGGAGTGAGGGATTATGGTACTTAGTGGGGTGCGTGTCACATGGAGAGAGAACAAGGGCGGAGAGTGTTGGATGGGTCTATATGTATAGCGCAAGTGAGACATGTGTATGTGTGAACCAGGGAGATATAAGGCCAGTTTGGCTTGCATCCTGAGCATATTTTGCCTGGCCTGGGGTTGTGGCTGGATTTCATGCATGCTTGTTTGGTTTCTACCCTGTGAAAAAGAAAGCCCGCCTGGCCTGGGTTCCCTTGCACTTTAATTAGCCTGGCTGAACTCCAGACACTGCAAGTAGCCTGGCCCAGGCGACCCATTTCGAACGCCTGGCTGTGCCTGGTCGTGTGGCCACGAGGCTAATAGCAACATGGATGGATAGTAGCATTAAATAATTGATGCATGGATTGATTGATGGGACGTTGATGCTTTGCCTGGCCCAGGCATGAACCAAACGCTTCAGCACCACACACGCTTGGCCAGGCAGAAATATTTTACATCTCACGTGCACACCAGGCAGTACCGGCCATCAAGGCAGGAGGGTCAGGTCACGAACCAAACTGACCAATAAAGTTTGAGAGAGATTGAGGAGCCCCGATAAGGCTGAGTGGTGCATCAGATAGCTGAGAGGGGGAAAGAGATATTCCATCCGCTCGATAATGCAGTGCATGTAAAATTTTTAGAAGTCAAACTTTGGAAACTTTGATCAGGTTTACGCAAATGTTATTTATATCTACAATACCAAAGATACATCATACACAACTACATCTCATGGTGAATCTAATGGTATATGTTTGCCGTACTAGATGTAATTCTTTTTCTCCACGTACATGGTCAAACTTTGTGATGTTTGACTTTTCAATAAATCTATATGCTATGGACCGAGGAGAGTGCCTCAGTCGAGACAGATCAAGTGCGTGTGAAGGAGAATGAGTAAGTGTGCAAAAAGAGTATGTGTGTGAAAGAGAAAGTGACAACAAACGATAAATTAGAGAGAGAGTGTTTTTATTCGTTTCTTATGGGAACATATCACACATGCATCTCCGAGATGGAAAAGCGAGGCGAGGAGATACATGAAGATAGCTAGTGTGTGATTGTTTGCAACGGAGAGAGACACCCCTGTAGCACATGTCCAATAGAGGTCTGGCCAACAAGGAACAAAGGTCGAGAGGGACACATGGATGGCATGGACGCATGGGGAGGGAGAGAGGGTGTGTTTGTGATAGAGAGATCCCGTTGAGATCGTGAGGGGACTATATGGGTGGGAGATCGAGGGAGTGCGTGCGTGATAGAAAGATGCCCCGAGAGAAATCGAGATAGACCATGCACATGTTTGTGATGGAGACTAAGATTAGCTAGTCATATACATATAGGGGGGACTGCGTGTGCCTACAATTGAGTGAGGGACCATCATACTTGGCTAGCCGGGCATGAGATTGTGTGTGTGCGCGTGTGAGATGGAGAGAGAACGAGGGGGAGAGATAGAGTTTTAGATGGGCCTATCGAGTGCAAGTGAGATATGCATGTGTATGTGTGACCCAGGTGGATGGAGAGTTTGAGGGAGGGGGGAGGGGGGGGAGAGCTCCAAGACGACATAGTGGTGCGTGAGAGAGTTACGGGCAAAGAGCCAAGGAATTTGTGTGCGTACGATGAGTGCACCCAAGATATCTAGCTTGGACTAGCTAGAGTATCATACATAGTGTGCAAGAGAGACCTATAGATGGTGTATATATGCATGCGAACTAGAAAGACCCCCCCCCCACACACACAAAGAGAGAGAGAGAGAGAGAGAGAGAGAGAGAGAGAGATGGAGAGAAAGGGAGAGGGACCAACAAGGTTTTTGTGTCGGATGCGTGCGACAGAATTGAAGATTGCCGGTGAGAGAGAGAGAGAGAGAGAGAGAGAGAGAGAAGAGAGAGAGGGGGGGGGGGGGAGAGAAAACATGAGTCCGGGAGAGGGGGAGGTCGCGTTTTATGCATCAAAGACTGATATAAACCATGTTTCGATATAAACTTGCATTCAAATATTTAAATTGGAGAACATGTTGTCTGCAATCCACACATGAACGGATATATGCGTATATCAAACAAGTTCATTAATTTGACTTTCAACATGTTCATGGAGTACTATAATACTGTACAACATGCTACTCGATTGAGGTGTTCAATTTTGGATGTAGTTCACTATTTTGACCTACTGAACGAGCTATTTCATTGAATCGAGATATTTCATTTTGGGTTTGATTCACGTTTTTGAGTGGGTCAACTATTTGTCATATAGTAAATCGCTGGCAACAAGCATGTAAAAACGCATTACTCCTGAGCATCATCTCTCCATCTAAAAAAGAAGTGGCAAGCTAATATTTCAAAATTTGATCCGAATTGACTTGGTAAGGTAGACGTGGATGCTCGTTCTCCCAAAATTTGAACGAACCGTTAAACATCCTCTCTGCTCGGTGGAATTCGCCCGAGCAAATAAATGGGAGACGTGAAATTACCGTCCTATGCGGGACACACATCAATTGGCCCGTTGTACATCGAGGGTAGGTTCGTAACTTCATCCAAGCACGCCTTCTCCTCGACCGAAATGACATGCGCCGAATAATTCATAAACCATGGTCGACAAAACACGCTCTCCTCGCCCGAAATAGCTCGCGCACACTATTTCAAAACACGCTCTCCTCGCCCGAAATCGCTCGCGCCCACTATAGTTCAAAACACGCCCTCGTCGCCCGAAATCGCTCCCGGCCACTATTTGGGGTGAAGCTAAGTTACTCTACTATCCCCGACCCTCAGTACACAAACCCAAGCCGAGAAGTCTATATGCAAGGGTAGAATTGTAACTCCCCCTCACATTTCAGACAAATGCGTCCGTAAGACATGGTTCCACTCCCCTCCTAATCCCCCGCCCCGCCCGCCCCCATTCATACCTCATGGGCGCCAAATCACCTTCTCCCTAGGAAGCTCCCTTCTCCCGAGCCGCGAAATCTCAGCCCCACCTCCATGGCGCGCCCACTGCACCAATTTCACAGCCGCCCTCCTCCCTAATGCCGGATACGCTATCCATTTGCCGTCATGCACTGGGCCGTGTGCCTCTTACTCTGTGCTGCTGGTGTTGCCTCGACGACGGCCGCATGAACCGTACCGGAGCCGATTCACCCCCGCCGTTGTTCACGGCGTCGGAGCGGCTCCAACTTCGGATTTGTCCAGAGTCCTGGCGCTGCTTCCGCGTAGCCGTCGACTGTTGCGACATCGCTCTTTTCCCGCCGTCGGTCGCCACCGAACTATGCCGGCCTCACCGACTCGGCAGCTGGACCTGCCTACTTCACCATGCCGCTAGATAGGTCGCACCCTCATCTCAAATCACTTTATTTAGGCATCAGTTGTCTGAATTTTTATTCTGGACCAATCAATTCCCAATGGGAAGCAGCACCCCTCGAGGCATCAGAGCTCCTAGGCTGCCGGTTGGCTGATGTCTAACGTAAGGGTGCGGGGCCGCAAGTTCGCTGTGGAAGCAGCGCTTAGATGGCTATCTTTTAGAGTTGCGTGGGTTGAAGGTACTGCCGCCACCAGATCTGGATGACGGGGAGTCTTTATGGATTGGCCCGGGGGCGGCGCAACCACGGCAGTGCGGTGGGGCGGGGAGCGGGGTTTTGGCCAGGGCCACGGACGACGGAGGCAGGCTGCTCTGCCGTTGGTCGCTAGCTCTTCGGGGAAGATTCCGAACAGTGTCAGCCCGAAGGCACAAGACGGCCAGCCATCCGGCGTAGATCGGACAGTGCCAAAATAAAATAAAATCGTGTGACCCCAATTTAGTCTTCAGTCAACAAATGTGTGACCACTCTTGTACCTTGCTGTTGATCTCTTAGTGTATTTCTTCAAATCAAAGAGATATGTCATTCTTAACATTATGCGTTATCTGCATCTTCAGACACACCGTCTTCCGACTCACCGCAGCTGCTCCAACAAGGGAAGCATACACCAGAAGGGAGCTATAGTCCCCACTCAACAGTTCCCTGCATCGAATGCGCATGCCCGACATGGACAGCCACAAGAACTGCAGGGCCATCGACAAGTCAGCACATGATGCTCATTCCTATGGATGGCAGCCAGATAGGTTGTACCCTCATCTTACTTGTGTGCAACATTTATGGCTTTGTTATTCATCTAAGCATGGAAAATAGATCATCACATTTCACTGTATATTCATGCTGATCTCTTATGGGTCTTGTTCAGGAGTTAACGATGTTCCATAGTTCATCTAAGATACTTGTTCTTTAGGTAACGTTGTTCCATAGTTATCATCCATCAGCCAATTCTATCCCACAGGATGGTGATTATAGTATTATACCACTTCTAGTACTGCCTATGTTGTTCTTTAATACTTTTGTGTGCCATCTAGTTAATCTCGAGTACAGAGGATACATATTTTGTAGCTTTCATCTATGTTCTCCCTTTAGTTTATGAGACCTGTTGCTACTAGTTAACCCCAGTCCTACTATTTATGTCGTCTCCTACATGCACTCATTACATAAATCTAACTACTAGTTGTCTTCCAGGCATGTCAGATATAATTGCACACACTGATATATCCACAAGAACCTCACAGAGCAATGTAAGGGCCAATAAACTTGATGTCAATGATACCCAATATGATGGAACATGTAAAGGCAATTTTGCAGAAGACTTGTAGAAAGATGATGAATCCTCTTCACCCCACAAGGTCCTTGCTCTAACTTGGCCTATGATATGCGTACAACATGCATATAATGTCCTGGAGTGTATTTACTCTGTTGCAATGCCATGTGCTTAGCATGCTGATCATGCATGTAAATATGTCATGCCTTCCTGTTTTTCAGTACCTATTCCATTCATGATAACATGTTTCCAAATTCAAGTACTGTCATTCTACTCTATCACAATGCCATTTGCTTAATTTGGACATCATGCTTCTGAATATCTTATGCATTGTTATTCATCAGTATGTACTTCATCTGTCTACCATACCATATTTTTTTTACATTGAAGTGTTGTTATAGTGCTCTGTTGCAATGCCATCTTATTTTCCCAATCATACACGTGTATGTTGCCTTAGTTATTTTTTTACGTATTCCGCTAGCATACAGTTTTACATTCAACTAGTGTTTTTTTGCTGTGTTGTCCTGTCATATCCCTAGCTCTTACACCATACTCCCTCCGTCCGAATTACATGTTGCTGAAATGGATAAAAAAGGATGTATCTAGAACTGAAATACGCCTAGACCCGGGAAAACTTTGTTTTTTCCACTCTAGTTTTTGCCAACTTTTCTTATGCCACTCTAGAATTTGATATTTCACTTTTGCCACTCTTAGCTTTTGACAATATATCACTTTTGCCATTCCGTGGCAAAAGCAAAAATTTTAGAGTGGCAATTGTGATACATGTCAAAAGCTAAGAGTGGCAAAAGTGAAATGAAAAATTATCGTTTTTGCCATGGAATGGCATTTGTGATGTATTGTCAAAAGCTAAGAGTGGCAAAAGTGAGATGTCAAATTCTGGAGTGGCGTAAGTAAAGTTGGCAAAAACTAGAGTGGCAAAAACAAAGTTTTCCCTTTTTGTAGATACTGCTCCAGCACAGAGAAACCCAACTCCTACTGATAATAAGCAGATTCCAGTGGCCAAAGAACTAGTCCGCTCTAGTCCAGCAAAAATATGTCAACTCAACTCTAAGAAGAGTGTGCGTATCCTTGCATCATGAAATTTTATAGCATGCTGATCATATTTTCTACATGTTTCTTACCCATCTCTCTTTTAGAAAATAAGCTTAACAGATAGAAGAATTTCTGCAATGGTATCGTTTATGAGGAAAGATTCTTGCAGGAATTCTCTATGCTCCAATGTAGATGTAAGTACCTATTGTATATCACTATATTTTTACATCAGCATGTATTTTGTTAATCGACGTGAATCCAACCTTTATCTGATCTAAATTTAGTTGTAGCAAAATGTATGATTAAAGGCCACAATGTTGATTTTTGCAAGGAAAACTGCCTGGTAGTTTTGCATCCTGAGCTGCATGAGTGTACTATCTCATATCAGTGGGTTTGAATACTTTGGTTCTGTAGTGGGTTTTTCAGTGTTTTTTTACTGTGTTGTCCTGTCGTATCCCTAGCTCTTACATCATACTCACTCCGTCCGGATTAAATGTCGCAGAAATGGATACGGGTATACTTGACGATGACGATATGAATCACTTGAAAAATAAACATATTCGTTCGGTTGCGGATCTGTTACAAGATCAATTCGGATTGGCTCTTGGTCGGTATGTGTGTCTTTATTTATCGATTGGGAGTAGTGAAAAAAAATTCCTATATGCCTTCCCTCCCTCTTTAATGAGAGATGCAAAATAAAAAGTGAAGTAAGGGTGCCCTATGGGTATTTGATCTTGCTCCCTGCCCCTTTTTTCATGGAAAAAGGAAATATCAATTTCTCTATTCATTGAACCCTAGTTCGGGACTGACGGGGCTCGAACCCGCAGCCCTGAATATCAGAATAGGACGAATGAACCGGCCTCCGCGGATATCTTTGCTTCGGAACAAAACCCTGCAATCAAATAGATTGTCCCAAGGGCACCATATTCTAGGAGGAGGTAAGATCGCACCTCAAGTCAAAGGGCCTCGTTATAGTTGGAGGCAACCCAACACACACTGAATAAACCTCAACTTGTGGCAGATCGCTTAGCCCCATTCATCTTCAGCGCAAGGGCGCTTGATTAGTGAGCTATCACGCACTCTTTAAAGGGTGGCTGCTTCTAGGCAAACCTCCTGGCTGTCTTCGCACCCCCACCTCCTTTATCACTGAGCGGTCATTTAGGGGCCTTAGCTGGTGATCCGAACTGGATGTATCTAGAACTAAAATACGCCTAGACCCATCCATTTATTTCCGGATGGAGGGAATACATGTCAATATGTCATGCCTTTCTATTCTTCAGTACCTATTCCATCTCTGCTGTAGCATGTTTTATAACTGAATCACCATTCTTCTATATAAGGCATGCAAGGGGAAGATGGCTATGTTAGAATCTGAAGGGTTACAAACCAGGTGTTTGCAAAAGATCCAAACGCCAGGAGATAATAAACCAACTCCATTTTTCATAGATACTGCTCCAGCACAGAGAAACCCAACCCCCATTGATAATAAGCAGATTCCAGTGGCCAAAGAACTAGTCCGCTCCAGTCCAGCAAAAGAATGTCAACTCCATTCTAAGAAGCGTGTGCGTATCCTCGCATCATGAAATTTTATAGCATTCTGATCATATTTCTACATGTTTCTTACCCATCTCTCTTTTAGAAAATAAGGTTAAATGATACAAGACTTCCTCCATTGGGATCGTATTCGAGGAAAATATCTTGCGGGAATTCTCTGTGCTTCAATGCTGATGTAAGTACCTGTTGTATATCACTATATTTTTACATCAGCATGTATTTTGTTAATCGGCGTGAATCTAACCTTTATATGATCTAAAATTAGTTGTAGCAAAATTTTAAAGGCGCCAATGTTGATTTTTGTAAGGAAAACTGCCTTGTAGTTTTGCATACTGAGCTGCATGAATGTACTATCTCATATCACGCACATTACTGAATTGTAGTGCTTCTCTGGTTGCCCATTCATTCATTGTGTCAATGTTGCTTTCGTATTACCTTACCTAGCCGATGATAGCTATGCCATATTGTGTTAATTTGGTGTAGGCTAGTTGCCCAAACGTTCGTTGTGTCAATGTTTCTTTCCTATTATCTGACTTGGCCAATGATAGCAATGCTAGTGTGTTAATTTTGTGCAGGCTGCTGAAGATAAGAAGACAAACTTTGAAAACAGCAAGGCAACCCCATTGTTTCTTTCCAGTAAATCTAGGCCAGGTAATATGGCAATAACTCATGATTAATCTCTTTGGTTCCCGTCCTAATTTATGTTATGATGCAGTGGTCGAGACACTCTCCACTATCAATAATACAAGCCTGTCAAAATCGCCATCTGAATCTGTTCAGTATCCTCTGTCTCGAATGCAACGGAATAAATGTATGTTTGTGAACCAATTAATGGCTGAAGCAATGATGGAAATGGTGGATGAATCAGAGGTGCAGAGTCGTGCGACACAACAACTGATCAATGTTTTCAGAGACAGTGTAGCAAAGCAGCAAGAACTTGCCCACATGCTTATGGGCGTCATCTGTGCTGAGGTTGCAGATTGTGATGTTGTAGATGGTTAGGTTCTGCTCATTTATTTGCACTGGCATCAATCTTTGATTGCCTAGTGGATGTAATTTCCTGTAATATATGCTGGATGTGCAATGTTATTCCCTGTATGCCGTACCTTTGCTTGATCGGTTTTGGTCCTGTGCATAATTGCTCGTCGTAATGTGCTCAAATTATCTAATTTGGCCTAAATACATGAACGAACTTTAGTGGGCCCATTAAGTTAATGGGCCGTTACTAGGCCGAAAGTTAATGGTCGGCCCTCTTACCTCCCAGGTCGTTAACAGGCCGACATCGAAGCGGGCAACAGGTGGCCCCAATTTATTTCACGGGCCATTAACAGGCCGTTACTAAGTTTGGGCTACATATGGCCCAACTATACTGTAGGCCTTTAGCAGGCCGAAAGAGACAGCAGGCTTGTACTGGACCATGGAGAGCATGGGCCGCTAAGAGGCTGAAAGTCAGGTCGTATTGTAAACGGCCGAACTCTGTTGTGGGCCTTTAGCAGGCCGAAAGAGAAACCGGGCTGGTATTGGACCATGAAGGGCATGGGCCGTTAAAAGGCCAAAACTAAGGTCCGACTACAAATGTCCCAACTCATTTATGGTCCATTAACAGGCCGAAAGGCACACAGGGCCGGGAATTGGCCCAACACTTAAATGGGTCGCTAAAAGGCCAAAACTCAGGTCCGACTACAAATGGCCCAACTGATTTATGGGCCGTCAACAGGCTAAAAGTGACACCGGGCCAGAAATTGGCCCAACACTTAAATGGGCCACTAAAAGGCCGAAACTCAGGTCCGACTACAAATGGCCCATCAAATTTATGGGCCGTCAATAGGCTGAAAGACACACCCGGCCGGAAATTAGCCCAACATTTAAATGGGTCGCTAAAAGGCTGAAAGATGTACATCCTGAAAATTGGCCCATCCATTAAATCGGCCGTTAACAGGCCGAAATCTCATCGGGCCGATATTGAGCCCAAATATATAGCGGGCTGTTAATGGGCTCGAACTGACGATGGGCTGCAATGGTGTCAAATCTTTAATGGGCCGTTGACGGGCTGAATTGGCACATCTCGTATGGGCCGTGGGCTTAAATGGACCTGACACAAATAGGCCTTATATGGGTCGGCCTGCTAATTTTTACTGGGCCGGCCTTTTTCACCGGAATGGGCCACTGTTGGGCCGTGCCACGTGTCGACCTATCATAGGCGCCTCCTGTCCAATGAGTGGATGACATCTGTCCCAACGGTGAGGCAACACATGTTTCCTGCGACCAATGATGATTTTACACGTGGAAAATCCCCATTGGTCCGGGCTATTAACGGGTTATCGGATCCAAAAGCGGACCCGATTGCTTAACGACGTTCCGTTACGGTGGATGCCATGTGTCGGTCACCCTTGACGAAAGCACTTCTGTGATGCGCGATTTATTGTCATGGAAGTGGACACTTCCGTGATGATAATTTTGGTAATGTCATGGAACACTTCTATGACAGCATAGGTATAACTATCTTGATTCTGTCATAAAATCGTCATGGATGTACATGCACGACAAAAAACGCGACCTACTGTGACAAACACGTATCATCACGGAAGTGTATTTTTTTGTAGTGTAAGTATCTCGCGGGCACCTTCCAGGTCAACCCGTCTCCACATCACTCGCGGGTACCCCTCAAGGTCGACCCTCCTTTCCAAGTAACAGTTGTAAAGTCCAAGTATCCGTGTGTCCAAACATCAAGGGGAAAACCCGAGGAATCACCCCCGGTGAATTCCACTTGATGTAATCATCAAGGTGAACGTAAGAGGATCCACTCTCGAGGTTCACACTTGAGGGGTTTCACGACAAAGCCGTATCAGAAGTGGTCAAGGAGGAAATCACCCTAGATGACCACGACCGAATAGCTACACTACAAAGTTCTCATCAGGAGTGATGTAAGAGGTTCCACCCTTGGCACTCGATGTTGGGAAACATAGTAATTTCAAAAAATTTCCTACGCACACGCAAGATCTTGGTGATGCATAGCAACGAGGGGAGAGTGTGATCTACGTACCCTTCGTAGACCGCAATGGAAGCGTTGACGCAACGTAGAGGAAGTAGTCGTACGTCTTCCGATCCGACCGATCCAAGCACCGTTACTCCGGCACCTCTGAGTTCTTAGCACATGTACAGCTCGATGACGCTCCCCGGGCTCCGATCCAGCAAAGCTTCGGGGATGAGTTCCGTCAGCACAACGGCGTGGTGATGATGATGATGTTCTACCGACGCAGGGCTTCGCCTAAGCACTACAACGATATGATCGAGGTGGAATATGGTGGCAGGGGGCACCGCACACGGCTAAGGAACGATCACGTGGATCAACTTGTGTCTATGGGGTGCCCTCTGCCCCTGTATATAAAGGATGGAGGAGGAGGAGGCCGGCCAAGGCTAGGTGCGGCCAGGATGTGGAGTCCTACTAGGACTCCAAGTCCTAGTAGGAGTCCACCAAGAGGGGAGGAAGGGAGAAGGAAGTGGAGGAGAAGGAAAGGTGGCCGGCCCCCTTTTCCCTAGTCCAATTCGGACTAGAGGGGAGGGGGGGCGCAGCAGGCCCTTTCTCCTCTTCCCACTAAAGCCCATCAAGGCCTAATACTTCTCCCGGCGAATTCCCGTAACTCTCCGGTACTCCGAAAAATACCCGAATCACTCGGAACCTTTCCGATGTCTGAATATATTCGTCCAATATATCGATCTTTACGTCTCGACCATTTCGAGACTCCTCGTCATGTCCCCGATCTCATCCGGGACTCTGAACTCCTTCGGTACATCAAAACTCATAAACTCATAATATAACTGTCATCGAAACCTTAAGCGTGCGGACCCTACGGGTTCGAGAACAATGTAGACATGACCGAGACACGTCTCCGGTCAATAACCAATAGCGGGACCTGGATGCCCATATTGGCTCCTAATTCTACGAAGATCTTTATCGGTCAGACCGCATAACAACATACGTTGTTCCCTTTGTCATCGGTATGTTACTTGCCCGAGATTCGATCGTCGGTATCCAATACCTAGTTCAATCTCGTTACCGGCAAGTCTCTTTACTCGTTCTGTAATACATCATCTCGCAACTAACTCATTAGTTGCATTGCTTGCAAGGCTTAAGTGATGTGCATTACCGAGAGGGCCCAGAGATACCTCTCCGACAATCGGAGTGACAAATCCTAATCTCGAAATACGTCAACCCAACATGTACCTTTGGAGACACCTGTAGAGTACCTTTATAATCACCCAGTTATGTTGTGACGTTTGGTAGCACACAAAGTGTTCCTCCGGCACATGGGAGTTACATAATCTCATAGTCATAGGAACATGTATAAGTCATGAAGAAAGCAATAGCAACATACTAAACGATCGGGTGCTAAGTTAATGGAATGGGTCATGTCAATCAGATCATTCATCTAATGATGTGATCCCGTTAATCAAATAACAACTTTTTGTCCATGGTTAGGAAACATAACCATCTTTGATTAACGAGCTAGTCAAGTAGAGGCATATTAGTGACACTCTGTTTGTCTATGTATTCACACATGTATTATGTTTCTGGTTAATACAATTCTAGCATGAATAATAAACATTTATCATGATATAAGGAAATAAATAATAACTTTATTATTGCCTCTAGGGCATATTTCCTTCAGTCTCCCACTTGCACTAGAGTTAATAATCTAGATCACATCACCATGTGATTAACATCGATAGTTCACATCATCATGTGATTAACACCCATAGTTCACATCGCCATGTGACCAATACCCAAAGGGTTTACTAGATTCAGTAATCTAGTTCACATCGCTATGTGATTAACACCCAAAGAGTACTAAGGTGTGATCATGTTTTGCTTGTGAGAGAATCTTAGTCAACGGGTCTGCCACATTCAGATCCACATGTATTTTGCAAATTTCTATGTCAACAATGCTCTGCATGGAGCTTCTCTAGCTAATTGCTCCCACTTTCAATATGTATCTAGACCGAGACTTAGAGTCATCTAGATTAGTGTCAAAACTTGCATCGGCGTAACCCTTTACGACGAACCTTTTGTCACGTCCATAATCGAGAAACATATCCTTATTTCACTAAGGATAATTCTGACCGCTGTCCAGTGATCTACTCCTAGATCACTATTGTACTCCCTTGCCAAACTCAGTGGTAGGGTATACAATAGATCTGGTACACAGCATGACATACTTTATAGAACCTATGGCCAAGGCATAGGGAATGACTTTCATTCTCTTTCTATCTTCTGCCATGGTCGGGCTTTGAGTCTTACTCAACTTCACACCTTGAAATACAGGCAAGAACTCTTTCTTTGACTGCTCCATTTTGAACTACTTCAAAATCTTGTCAAGGTATGTACTCATTGAAAAAACTTATCAAGCGTCTTGATCTATCTCTATAGATCTTGAAGCTCAATATGTAAGCAGCTTCACCGAAGTCTTTCTTTGAAAAACTCCTTTCAAACACTCCTTTATGCTTTACAGAATAATTCTACATTATTTCCGATCAACAATATGTCATTCACATATACTTATCAGAAATGCTGTAGTGCTCCCACTCACTTTCTTGTAAATACAAGCTTCACCGCAAGTCTGTATAAAAATATATGCTTTGATCAACTCATCAAAGCGTATATTCCAACTCTGAGATGCTTGCACCAGTCCACAGATGGATCGCTGGAGTTTGCACATTTTGTTAGCACCTTTCAGATTGACAAAACCTTCTGGTTGCATCATATACAACTCTTCTTTAATAAATCCGTTAAGGAATGCAGTTTTGTTTATCCATTTGCCAGATTTCATAAAATGCGGCAATTACTAACATGATTCGGACAGACTCAAGCATAGATACGAGTGAGAAACTCTCATCATAGTCAACACCTTGAACTTGTCGAAAACCTTTTGCGACAATTCTAGCTTTGTAGATAGTAACACTACTATCAGCGTCCGTCTTCCTCTTGAAGATCCATTTATTCTCAATTGCTTGCCGATCATCGGGCAAGTCAACCAAAGTCCATACTTTGTTCTCATACATGGATCACATCTCAGATTTCATGGCCTCAAGCCATTTATCGGAATCTGGGCTCATCATCGCTTCCTCATAGTTCGCAAGTTCGTCATGGTCTAGTAACATGACTTCCAGAACAGGATTACTGTACCACTCTGGTGCGGATCTCACTCTGGTTTACCTACGAGATTCGGTAGTAACTTGATCTGAAGGTTTATGATCATCATCATTAGCTTCCTCACTAATTGGTGTAGTAGTCACAGGAACAGATTTTTGTGATGAACTAATTTCCAATAAGGGAGAAGGTACAATTACCTTATCAAGTTCTACTTTCCTCCCACTCACTTTCTTTCGAGAGAAACTCCTTCTCTAGAAAGGATCCATTATAAGGAACAAATGTCTTGCCTTAGGATCTGTGATAGAAGGTGTACCCAACAGTCTCCTTTTGGGTATCCTATGAAGACATATTTCTCCGATTTGGTTTTGAGCTTATCAGGATGAAACTTTTTCACATAAGCATTACAACCCCAAACTTTAAGAAATGACAACTTTGGTTTCTTGCCAAACCATAGTTCACACGGTGTCGTCTCAACGGATTTAGATGGTGCCCTATTTAACGTGAATGCAGCTGTCTCTAATGCATAACCCCAAAACGATACTGGTAGATCGGTAAGAGACATCATAGATCGCACTATATCTAATAAAGTACGGTGATGACGTTCGGACACACCATTACACTATGGTGTTCCAGGTGGCGTGAGTAGTGAAACTATTTCACATTGTTTTAATTGAAGGCCAAACTCGTAACTCAAATATTTTACCTCTGCGATCATATCGTAGAAACTTTTATTTTCTTGTCACGATGATTTTCCACTTCACTCTGAAATTCTTTGAACTGTTCAAATGTTTCAGACTTATGTTTCATCAAGTAGATATCCCCATATTTGCTCAAATCATCTGTGAAGGTCAGAAAATAATGATACCTGCTGCAAGCCTTAATATTCATCGGACCACATACATCAGTATGTATGATTTCCAACAAATCTGTTGCTCGCTCCATTGTTCCGGAGAACAGAGTCTTAGTCATCTTGCCCATGAGGCATGGTTTGCAAGCATCAACTGATTCATAATGAAGTGATTCCAAAATCCCATCAGCATGGAGTTTCTTGATGTGCTTTACACCAATATGACCTAAACGGCAGTGCCACAAATAAGTTGCACTATCATTATTAACTTTGCATCTTTTGGCTTCAATATCATGAATATGTGTATTACTACGATCGAGATCCAACGAACCATTTTCATTGGGTGTGTAACCATATAAGGTTTTATTCATGTAAACAGAACAACAATTTATTCTCTTACTTAAATGAATAACCATATTGCAATAAACATGATCAAATCATATTTATGCTCAACGCAAACACCAAATAACACATATTTAGGTTCAACACTAATCCCGAAAGTATAGGGAGTGTGCGATGATGATCATATCAATCTTGGAACCACTTCCAACACACATCGTCACTACACCCTTAACTAGTCTCTGTTCATTCTGCAACTCCCATTTCGAGTTACTAATCTTAGCAACTGAACTAGTATCAAATACTGAGAGGTTGCTATAAACACTAGTAAAGTACACATCAATAACATGTATATCAAATATACTTATGTTTACTTTGCCATCCTTCTTATCCGCCAATCACTTGGGGTAATTCCGCTTCCAGTGACCAGTCCCTTTGCAGTAGAAGCACTCAGTCTCAGGCTTAGGACCAGACTTGGGCTTCTTCACTTGAGTAGCAACTTGCTTGCTGTTCTTCTTGAAGTTCCCCCTTTTTCCCTTTGCCCTTTTCTTGAAACTAGTGATCTTGTCAACCATCAACACTTGACACTCTTTCTTGATTTCTACCTTCATTGATTTCATCATCATGAAAAGCTTAGGATTCGTTTTCGTCATCCCTTGCATACTATAGTTCATCATGAAGTTCTACTAACTTGGTGATGGTGACTAGAGAATTCTGTCAATCACTATCTTATCTGGAAGATTAACTCCCACTTGATTCAAGCGATTGTAGTACCCAGACAATCTGAGCACATGCTCACTAGTTGAGCGATTCTCCTCCATCTTTTATCTATAGAACTTGTTGGAGACTTCATATCTCTCAACTCGGGTATTTGCTTGAAATATTAACTTCAACTCCTGGAACATCTCATATGGTCCATGACGTTCAAAACGTCTTTGAAGTCCCGATTCTAAGCCATTAAGCATGGTGCACTAAACTATCAAGTAGTCATCATATTGAGCTAGCCAAACGTTCATAACGTCTGCATCTGCTCCTGCAATAGGTCTGTCACCTAGCGGTGCATCAAGGACATAATTCCTCTGTGCAGCAATGAGGACAAACCTCAGATCACGGATCCAATCCGCATCATTGCTACTAACATCTTTCCACACAATTTTCTCTAAGAACATATCAAAATAAACACAGGGAAGCAACAACGTGAGCTATTGATCTACAACATAATTTGCAAAATACTACCAAGACTAAGTTCATGATAATTTTAAGTTCAATTTAATCATATTACTTAAGAACTCCCACTTAGATAGACATCCCTCTAATCCTCTAAGTGATCATGTGATCCAAATCAACTAAACCATGTCCGATCATCACGTGAGATGTTTCTTTGGTGAACATCACTATGTTGATCATATCTACTATATGATTCACGCTCGACCTTTCGGTCTCCGTGTTCCGAGGCCATATCTGTATATGCTTGGCTCGTCAAGTATAACCCGAGTATTCCGCGTGTGCAACTGTTTTGCACCCGTTGTATTTGAACGTAGAGCCTATCACACCCGATCATCACGTGGTGTCTCAGCACGAAGAACTTTCGCAACGGTGCATGCTCAGGGAGAACACTTCTTGATAATTTAGTGAGAGATCATCTTATAATGCTACCGTTAATCAAAGCAAGACAAGATGCATAAAAGATAAACATCACATGCAATCAATATAAGTGATATGATATGGCCATCATCATCTTGTGCCTGTGATCTCCATCTCCGAAGCACCGTCATGATCACCATCATCACCGGCGCGACACCTTGATCTCCATCGTAGCATCATTGTCGTCTCGCCAATCTTATGCTTCCACGACTATCGCTACCGCTTAGTGATAAAGTAAAGCATTACATCGCGATTGCATTGCATACAATAAAGCGACAACCATATGGCTCCTGCCAGTTGCCGATAACTCGGTTACAAAACATGATCATCTCATACAATAAAATTTAGCATCATGTCTTGGCCATATCACATCACAACATGCCCTGCAAAAACAAGTTAGACGTTCTCTACTTTGTTGTTGCAAGTTTTACGTGGCTGCTACGGGCTTTAGCAGGAACCAATCTCACCTACGCAGCAAAACCACAACGATAGTTTGTCAATTTGACTCCGTTTTAACCTTCTCAAGGATCGGGCGTAGCCACACTCGGTTCAACTAAAGTTGGAGAAACAGTCACCCGCAAGTCACCTGTGTGCAAAGCACGTCGGGAGAACCGGTCTTGCGTAAGCGTACGCGTAATGTCGGTCCGGGCCGCTTCATCCAACAATACCGCCGAACCAAAGTATGACATGCTGGTAGGCAGTATGATTTATATCGCCCACAACTCACTTGTGTTCTACTCGTGCATATAACAACAAACCATAAAACCTAGGCTCTGATACCACTGTTCAGAAACGCAGTAATTTCAAAAAATTTCCTACGCACACGCAAGATCATGGTGATGCATAGCAACGAGGGGAGAGTGTGATCTACGTACCCTTCGTAGACCGCAACGGAAGCATTGACGCAACGTAGAGGAAGTAGTCGTACGTCTTCCCGATCCGACCGATCCAAGCACCGTTACTCCGGCACCTCCGAGTTCTTAGCACACGTACAGCTCGATGACGCTCCCCGGGCTCCGATCCAGCAAAGCTTCGGGGATGAGTTCCGTCAGCACAACGGCGTGGTGACGATGATGATGTTCTACCGACGTAGGGCTTCGCCTAAGCACTACAACGATATGATCGAGGTGGAATATGGTGGTAGGGGGCACCGCACACGGCTAAGGAACGATCACGTGGATCAACTTGTGTCTATGGGGTGCCCTCTGCCCCTGTATATAAAGGATGGAGGAGGAGGAGGCCGGCCAAGGCTAGGTGCGGCCAGGATGTGGAGTCCTACTAGGACTCCAAGTCCTAGTAGGAGTCCACCAAGAGGGGAGGAAGGGAGAAGGAAGTGGAGGAGAAGGAAAGGTGGCCGGCCCCCTTTTCCCTAGTCCAATTCGGACTAGAGGGGAGGGGGGGCGCAGCAGGACCTTTCTCCTCTTCCCACTAAAGCCCATCAAGGCCCAATACTTCTCCCGGCGAATTCCCGTAACTCTCCGGTACTCCGAAAAAATACCCGAATCACTCGGAACCTTTCTGATGTCCGAATATAGTCGTCCAATATATCGATCTTTACGTCTCGATCATTTCGAGAATCCTCGTCATGTCCCCGATCTCATCCGGGACTCCGAACTCCTTCGGTACATCAAAACTCATAAACTCATAATATAACTGTCATCGAAACCTTAAGCGTGCGGACCCTACGGGTTCGAGAACAATGTAGACATGACCGAGACACGTCTCCGGGTAATAACCAATAGCGGGACCTGGATGCCCATATTGGCTCCTACATATTCTACGAAGATCTTTATCGGTCAGACCGCATAACAACATACGTTGTTCCCTTTGTCATCGGTATGTTACTTGCCCGAGATTAGATCGTTGGTATCCAATACCTAGTTCAATCTCGTTACCGGCAAGTCTCTTTACTCGTTCTGTAATACATCATCTCGCAACTAACTCATTAGTTGCATTGCTTGCAAGGCTTAAGTGATGTGCATTACCGAGAGGGCCCAGAGATACCTCTCCGACAATCGGAGTGACAAATCCTAATCTCGAAATACGTCAACCCAACATGTACCTTTGGAGACACCTATAGAGTACCTTTATAATCACCCAGTTACGTTGTGACGTTTGGTAGCACACAAAGTGTTCCTCCGGCACACGGGAGTTACATAATCTCATAGTCATAGGAACATGTATAAATCATGAAGAAAGCAATAGCAACATACTAAACGATCGGGTGCTAAGCTAATGGAATGGGTCATGTCAATCAGATCATTCATCTAATGATGTGATCCCGTTAATCAAATAACAACTCTTTGTCCATGGTTAGGAAACATAACCATCTTTGATTAACGAGCTAGTCAAGTAGAGGCATATTAGTGACACTCTGTTTGTCTATGTATTCACACATGTATTATGTTTCCGGCTAATACAATTCTAGCATGAATAATAAACATTTATCATGATATAAGGAAATAAATAATAACTTTATTATTGTCTCTAGGGCATATTTCCTTCACTCGATGGTAACTCTGCAGAGTCATACAACCAGGGGTGTTGGGGATATAGCTACCAGGTATGACCCACCCAGGAGGGGCCGGGTCAACCCCAATGGCGGGTTACGAAAAGAAGCCCAGTAATATTCAAGATGATAGTTTATTAATACTTATAGAAAGCCTAAGCCCAGAGGCGTCTTAAGGCCCAATATGGTGAACCGCCATATGTAGAAAGACTTGTAAGGAAAGGCATGTAAAAGAAGTCATCGAGACGGACATGTTTTATGAGCCGGCCGGGACTCTGTAGGCCGCCAGGCGTCAACTCGTGTATATAAGGGGACGAACCGGCGGCGGCTTAGGACGAGAAACAACAGACCGATAACCAAGCTAGCGGATTTGCTCCTTGGTCATCGAAACCTAGCAATACAACATCAACTGGACTAGGCTTTACCTTCACCGTAAGGGGCCGAACCAGTATAAACCTCTCGTGTCCTTTGTCCCGATTAACCCCTTTAAGCTTCCTAGTTGCGATGGCCCTACGACTAAGTCCTTTCGCTAGGAAATCTGCCGTGACAAATCCACGACAGTTGGCGCCCACCATGGGGCCAGCGCACGGTGGATTTGAGTTCTTGAAGGGCAGCTTCGAAGGGCTCAAGGGATACATTGTGGGCCGGATGACCAAAAGTCATCGTGGCAAGCTCTACATCGATGACGAAGGCTGGGGCCCCGAGGCCGGCTCAATTGAGTACGGGTACTGGGTCCCCTTTGGCAGAATCCATGTCTTCATTGGTCGGATCGGTGAGTCGGGCCCTGGGCCATACATCTGCACCAACCTCATCGAGACGGCTCAGCGCGCGAGATCCGCCCGGGCTCAACCTGCCGTGAGGCATGCCTTCGTAGGTTGCATCTATGGAGGTGAATTCTCTAAAGGATCAGTGGATGGAGATGAGATGGCCATCTGTTCTGACGGTGAGTCGTCCTCGGGCGAGGCAAATTCTTTGTATCAGCTACAAGATGGCGTGCTTGGGGGCTGTTTCGATGGCAGCAATATTTCGGACCTCTCTGAGCCGCCGAATCGAGCCGGAGTCTTCATGGCTGGCACTCAACCAGGTCAGAATTCCACAACAACGGCAGTAATAACCACCAGGTCGGCAGCAGCCGGGTCAGGAGATCCCGTGCGCCCCCCGGCTCTGTCAGATTTCGGGTTCCGGCAGACCCTTGAGGTTCAAACACTGGGGTGCGCGCGGAGATTTCGCCTCCTACCTACCTGCACCCCTCCGCCTTGCTGAGATCTAAGCTTTGGAAAGAACAACATGAGAGAAACATGGTTTATACTGGTTCGGGCCACTGTTGTGGTGTAATACCCTACTCCAGTGTGTGGTGTGGTGGATTGCCTCTTGAGCTGATGATGAT
Source organism: Triticum monococcum (assembly GCA_034509565.1). NCBI lineage: Eukaryota > Viridiplantae > Streptophyta > Magnoliopsida > Poales > Poaceae > Triticum > Triticum monococcum. The sequence goes on from CM067847.1 coordinate 582,354,563, forward strand.
GAACAATACAAGGAAGAACGGCCTCGCGAGGGTCTATTCTTGGCTGGGGCAATGAACTGCTGGGAGGAGTCCAGTCACCCTTCTCTCTCTCTCTTCTCTGTTGTTTATCTCGATCTCCCTCCTTCTTTATCCTATGGGTGGCTGGTCCTATTTATAGAGGCCCTGGTCCTCTTGCCAAATATCGAGCGGGAAGGGAGCCAACAATGGTAGGCTAATTTGAAGGGGGACAGCTAGTACCAGTTATCCTGACAAAAGTAGTCTTCGCCTGCACAAAGCTCTGGTGGTGACGCCGTCTTGGGCTCCACGATGACCTCCATCTTGCAGTCCTCCTAGCCTTGGTCTTGTTGCACCGAAATGGCAACCTTTGCCTGATGCCTCGGTACTCCGCGGCTGCGCTTGCCCCCCTTGCGCCAAAGGGGAAAGGAGGACACTGCGCGGGCTGGCACCCGCCTGGCACCCTTGGTCTTCATGGCTTGCGTCACGGGCACCTCGTGAGGTACCTTGCCTTGATCTCTCCGCCTCCTCGCGAGCCAGCCTGATGAGGCCGTGCCTGAGGAAGCTCTGTGTCGTCCGCCCCACGAGGCTTGGCCCCTCGCGAGAGTCTTGGGTCTATGTTGGTGAAGATGGGCTGTGCTGGGCCCCCCTTTGAGCCACGCTGCAGGCCGCAGGCAGGCAACTCTAGGGACCCCCGTTCCCAGAACGCTGACAGTAGCCCCCGGGCCCAAGGCGCGCCCGGGCTTGGCCGTGCAGGGAGGCGAAAGGGCAAGAGCGAAGCGCCGCGGGCCCTAATAGCCTGCGGTCTTGGGCGCCGTGTGGCGGTCGACTGGACGTGGGCGTGTCCACTTCCCCATGGTGCCTCAGCAACTGCACGGACTGGACAAGTCCCTGCATGCAAAGCGGGTCATAATTACCTGCGATCATGGGGGCCGTCGGTTGGCCCTCGCCAGCTATAAGTACGGATCAGCGTGCGCCCTTCCAGTTCATCCCCCTTGCTTCTCCTTCTTCTTCATGGCCCCGTCGAGGAGGTTCTCGGCCGCAGAGAAGGGCAAGGCTCGCCAGGTTGAACCTGCCTCTCCCCCGCCCAAGCGCGGCCGAGGGAGCCCTCGCAAACATCCTGTGGCCACCAGGGCAGCTCCCCACGGCCGTGGAGATGATTTCCAGCACGTCGACGGGCGGATTTCTACGGCCGGGGGGCACGCTCCGGTCGCGCGTCCCCCTAGGCCACGCTTTCGCGCTGCAGAGGTGCTGCCGGAGTTCGTCGTGTGGTCGGTGGAGCCGACTAGCACCTGGCTTCCACTTCCTCGCTTCCTCCTCGGCGAGCTCTCGGCCGGCGCCCCGGGCGGCCTCTGGCTTCAGGTCGACGGCTGCTGCAGCCGGGCCTCATGGGCTTCACTGGGGGTCTCTGCAGCCGGGAGCCCTGGCCCGCGGTTGGCAGACGTTTGCCCGCGCGCGTGGCCTGAGCCGTCGGTGCACCCTGCACTTCAAGTTTGATGGTGATGCCACCCTCTACGTGAGGGTGTTTGGGGAAGATGGTCGCCGCGCAGGGTGCTGCCCCGAGGACGACGACCGCGGCCGGGAACCCAGCTTCGGCGATGATGGAGAGGGCAGCGCTCGCGTGACTGGCGGCGCTCAGGGTTCCCCAAGCTTCTCCGGCTCTTCTTCAGGCGGCGACTCTTCTAGCGGTGGCCGCGGTCAGCCTCCACGCCGTCGTATCTGCTTGGGAGGTGGCAGTGTGTCCGCCCGCCGTCGCGCCCCGGTGAAGCGCGAGAGGGAGTCTGCCTGAGCCCCGGAGGCAACTCGAGTCTTCCCTGCAGGCCGGTGCGAGGCGAGGTGCGCCTGATTTGTTCTTTCTTTTCCTTTTTCCTGCGTAAAAAGACAGTAGTATGGAGCCCCGCGGGGGCGTGTTTGGGTTATTGCTCTTAATCATCGTTTTGCTTCCGTTATCGTGCCTTCCAGCTACGTGCCCGCGCGTGGATAGTTCCCGGCCCCAGCCATGGGGGGCGATCGACCCAGGCCCGGTGTTTGCGTCGTGGTGCCCGTGGGGCACAGACTGGAGGGGTGCTCCTGTAATGTGCCCAGGTCGCGAACCCTTTGAACGACTAGGACAGGAACACTAGCGAGGGCGCTCGGCTGCCCCCCCCTCGCGAGGCCTTGCATAAGAGAAATCGAGGCAGGAGAGTGAAAAGTCGAAGAACCACAGGCCAAAGACGGCAACAACTTCAATAAAACTTCGAATGAGAAGGAACAAGCCAACTGCGGAAAGCAAATGAAAAGCCGCGTCCAGCACCTAATCTAGTCTTCGACGTCTTCTCAGCAGCACGGAGCTAAGTGCTGCCACTGGGCGTGGGAGGGAGCCCCAGGGCTTGAGGCTGGCGCTCCTGAGACTCTGGGGCGTGTACAGCCCCAACTCATCATTACGTGAGAGTGTCACGGGCGGCGAGCTTCACAGGCATTGGCCTTCTTCACAGGCTCCGGGCCTTTTCCAAAACGCGGTAGCTTCACAGGCATTCACCTTCTTCACACGCTCTGGGCCTTTTCCAAAACGCGACAGCTTCACAGGCATTCGCCTTCTTCACAGGCTCTGGGCCTTTTCCAAAACGCGACAGCTTCACAGGCATTCGCCTTCTTCACAGGCTCTGGGCCTTTTCCAAAACGCGACATCTTCACAGGCATTCGCCTTCTTCACAGGCTCTGGGCCTTTTCCAAAATGCGACAGCTTCACAGGCATTTGCCTTCTTCATAGGCTCTGGGCCTTTTCCAAAACGCGACAGCTTCACAGGCATTCGCCTTCTTCACAGGCTCTGGGCCTTTTCCAAAACGCGACAGCTTCACAGGCATTCGCTTTCTTCACAGGCTCTGGGCCTTTTTAGGGGTAGAACCTCCGGAGGTGTTGGATGTTCCATGCGTTCTGAACCGGCACCCCCTCCTGAGTCTCCAAGCGCGCGGAGCCGGGCCTGGAAACATGAACAACTTTGAACGGGCCCTCCCACATGGGGGAGAGCTTGTGCAGCCCCTCCCTGGAGAGAACCCGCCTGAGCACGCGGTCTCCTACCTCGAGAATTCTGGGGCGGATGTTGCGGCAGTGATATCGCCGCAGTGCTTGTTGGTACCTCGCCGCTTGCAGCGCGGCTTCTCGGCGATGTTCCTCCCCCAGCACGTGGTCCATCCCCCGCATGGCGTCCTGCTGCGCCTCGTCGAACGCTAGGAACCGCGTGGAGCGACGTCTGACCTCGTGAGGGAGGACCGCTTCGGCTCCGTAGACCAGGAAGAATGGGGTCTCTCCAGTCGGCTTGGTCGCGGTTGTGCGGATGGACCACAACACGGACTGAAGCTCGTCGTACCAACCTCTGCCGCAGGCCTCTAGTTTCTTCTTGAACGTCCTGGTCTTGAGGCCCCTCAGGACCTTTGCGTTGGCTCGCTCGGCCTGGCCGTTGCTTCGGGGGTGCACCACCGAAGCGTAGCATATCTGCGTTCCAAGGTTAGCGCAGTATATTTTGAAGAGGTTACTGGTGAACTGCGAACCGTTGTCCATGATGATGCGGTTCGGCACCCCGAACCGGCTTACGATGCCCTTGATGAACTTGACTGCGGAACCCGCGGGAATGGTGCGGACAGCCTCTACTTCAGCCCACTTGGTGAACTTGTCCACGACGACGTAGAGGTAGCGGTAGCCCCCTGGCGCCCGAGGAAACGGGCCCAAGATGTCCAGCCCCCAGACTGTGAATGGCCACGAAAGGGGTATAGTCTACAGGCCTCCTGCTGGCTGATGGATCTGCTTGGTGTGGAACTGGCAGGCCTCACAAGCTTTCACAAGTTCGACGTCGTCATTGAGTGCGGTGGGCCAATAAAACCCACTGCGGAACACCTTGCCGACGAGGGTCCGTGATGATGAATGATGTCCACAGTCTCCGCCGTGTATATCTTCCAGCAGTTCCTTCCCTTGCTCCCTGGAGATGCAGCGCAGGGATACATCGTTTGGTCGCTTCCGGTAGAGCTCTCCATCCTTGATGCAGTATGCCGTGGCCTGGCGTGCCACTCGCTCCGCTTCCTCCTCCTTCTCCGGCAGGGTCCCTTGTGTTAAGTAACTCCGGAGCTCCGTGATCCAACATCCCTCCTGAGGTTCCATCGTCAGAAGCAGGCGTGCTCCTGAGGCCGGGCCACAGGCCGGAGCTCCTGAGGCAGGTGGCTGGGGGAGCTCCTCCCGAGGCTGAGCCATGTTTGACAATGACGGCAGGGCTGAGGGCTTGAAGAGCCGCTCCTCGAAAACGCCAGGCTCCTGAGGTAACCGCTTGGACGCCTGTTTGGCGATCTCGTCGGCCTCCTGATTGGTGCCACGGGGCACATGCTGCAACTCCAACCCCCAGAACAGCTTCTCCATCCTGCGGACCTCCGCAAGGTAGGCTTCCATGTGCTCATCTTTCGGCTTGTACACCTTGTTGGAGAAATTGACAAGGAGCTGCGAATCGCCCTTGATGGTGAGGCGTTTCACCCCCAGGGCAGCTGCGGCCTTCAAGCCCGCTATTAAACCTTCATACTCCGCTATGTTGTTGGAGACCTTTTCACCTTGCTAGAAACAGAGCTGCACAGCGTAGTAGAGCTTGTCCTGAGTGGGCGATATAAGCACCACCCCAGCCCCAGCGCCATGCCTGGAGAACGCCCCATCAAGGTACATGACCCAGCCTTCTGGCGCCTCGCTTCCCAGGGAGAGAGACCGATCCTCATCGGCCTTGAGGCCTGGTGCCTCCGTCCATTTTGCCACAAACCCCACCAACGCTGCTCCCTTGATGACTCTGGTCGTGCTGAATTCGAGGTGAAATGCTTGCAGTTCTATGTTCCACTCAGCAACCCTTCCAGCTAAGTTAGGGCTCCTAAGCACTCTCTCCAGGGGGTATGACGAGACGACCTTGATGGGGTGACCCTGAAAATAGTGCCACAGCTTGCGCGAGGCCACCAGTAGCGCGAGGAGGAGTTTCTGAGGCATGGGGTACCATGCCCTCGCATCCCGCAACACTGTGCTGACGAAGTACACTGGGTGCTCAACGAGGTTGGGTGCGTCAGTGCTGGTGGCTCCCTTTGGAGACCATGGCGCCTACTGAGGCGATGAGTCCTCCTGAGGCTGGCCATCTGGGAGAGGGGCTTCTTCCGCCTCCGGTGCACTCCTCTGCGGCGGCTGATCCTCCTCAGCCGCCGTGGCGGTTTCTGTGGGCCTTCCTTGTTCTTGCTTTGCCTTGTCCCGGGCTGCTGCTGCGGTTTTGATTTGACGCTCCTCTCTAACCGCCACCAGGGCTGCGCTGGTGGAGTAGGGAGTTGTGGCGAGGTAAAGCACCAGGGGCTCTTGAGGGCGCGGGGACACCATGACCGGTGGGCTGGTCAGGTATCTCTTGAGATCCTGGAACGCCTTGTCGGCCTCTTCAGTCCACTCAAAGGGCCCCTTTTTCTTCATTAGCTGGAAGAAGGGCAGCGCTCGTTCCCCCAACTTGGAGATGAAGCGCCCTAGCGCGGTCACGCGCCCAGTGAGCTTCTGCATTTCTCTGAGGGTCTTTGGCGGGCTCATGTCTTCCACCGCCTTGACCTTTTCCGGGTTAGCCTCGATGCCTCGATGGGACACGAGGAAACCCAAGAGCTTGCCCGAGGGGACTCCGAACACACACTTCTCTGGGTTGAGCCGTAGGTTCACTGCATTGAGGCTCGTGAAGGTTTCCTCCAGGTCTTGTATCAGGGTCCTGGCCTCCCAAGACTTTACCACAATGTCATCGACGTGAGCTTCAACATTCTTCCCGAGCTACGGGTCCAAGGTGATGTGCATCAGCCGCTGAAAGGTCGCCCCTGCGTTACGCACCCCGAATGGCATGCATGTGTAGCAGTACACCCCACACGGGTTAGGAAGGCTATCTTTTCGACGTCTTCTACCGCCATCTTGATCTGGTGATACCCAGATAAGGCATCCAAGAAGCATAGCAGGTCGCATTCCGCGGTGGAATCGACGATCTGGTCGATGCGGGGGAGCGGGAACGGATCTTGCGGGCATGCTTTGTTGAGGTTGGTGAAGTCGACACACATGTGCTCCTTCCCTCCCTTCTTTGGCACAACAACAGGGTTGGCCAACCAATCCGGGTATCGGACCTCGCGAATGACCCCAGTGGCTTCTAATTTGCGGGTCTCTTGGACGATGAAGGCCTGCTTTTCTGTGGACTGCCGCCTGGCCTTCTGCTTCACAGGGTGCACGTTGGGGCACACGTTGAGGTGATGCTCGATTACACTCCTAGGGATCCCTGCCAACTGGTCAGGCTCCCAAGCGAATACCTTCTTGTTTGCATGCAGGAACCCGACCAAGGCCTCCTCCTGCTCGGGTTCGAGGTTGGCGCCTATGGTGAAAGTGGCGTTGGTGGACCCGTCCTCCTCGATGGGTATCTGCTTCGTTTCTGCCTTGTCTTGGGTGAACAACTGTTTCTTCTTGGCGGGTGCAGCCCCGTTGGGCTTGGGGGTCTCCAAGTCGGCGGGCTGTGCCGACGCCGCCATCTTGAAGGCGAGCTTGAGCACCGCAGCGCGGCTCCGGTGCCCCGTGCACGGTGTGGACACCGCTGCTCCCGAGCATTTTCATGAGGTTGTACGCCGGGTGCGTCGCAGCCATGAACTGGGCCAGCGCTGGGTAGCCGAGGATGGCGTTGTAGGGGAGGCCGATGGGGGCGATGTCGAAGTCGACCAGCTTCGTGCGGAAGTTGTTGTAGGTGCCGAAGGCTACTGAGAGCTGGATCTGTCCCAAGGAGCTGGATGATCCGCCCCCAACGCCTGAGAAGGGCCGGCTGGGTTGCAGCCGTTCCAGGGGTATGTTGAGGAGGTTGAAGGCCTCGACCGAGAGCACGCTGAGGCCCGCACCGCCATTGATGAGAGTTCTGGTGACGGCCACCTGGCAGATGGTGGGGGTGCACAGCATGGGGAGCGCACCCGAGCAGGCCGAGTTGGAGGGGTGGTCCTCCGAGCTGAAGGTCAGGCCGACCTTGGGCGCCGCCCGGTCCAAGAGAGCCCCCTGCCGCGTGGAAGCGGCGCTGACCCGGCGGATGAACGGCTTGATGTGGTGACTTGTAGGCGGCGCTTGCGAGCCGCCCAAGAGGGCCGCGACGACCGGGGGTGTTGGTGTAGCGCGATGGGTGGGGAAGAGGCTGCAGGGCTCTTCCCAAGAGGCCACGGAGGCTGCCGGCAGGTGGAGCAGCCATGTGCGCGGAGCGCCGGTGAGGGCCATGGGGAGCCAGTTGGCCATGACCCTATCGTCACCTCCAGCTTTGAGGAGGGCCTCCTTGCTCGCCAGCAAGAAGGCCAGCGGATCTGTCGCGCCGCCGTAGCGCGGCGGCATCGTTGGCTTGAACTTGTCCTGCCACCGTACCTGTTGCAGGGCTGGGTCCAGGGCTCGAAGCCCCCTGGCCCCCATGCTGGCGCCGGCGGCCGGAGCGGGCGATGCGCTACTCATTGTGAGGCAGGCCGTGGCGGTGGCGGAAGAGAAGACTCCGGTGCACCCCTACCTGTCGCGCCAAGTGTCGGATTTCGGGTTCCGGCAGACCCTTGAGGTTCGAACACTGGGGTGCGCGCGGAGATTTCGCCTCCTACCTACCTGCACCCCTCCGCCTCGCTAAGATCTAAGCTATGGAAAGAACAACACAAGAGACACAGGGTTTATACTGGTTCGGGCCACCGTTGTGGTGTAATACCCTACTCCAGTGTGTGGTGTGGTGGATTGCCTCTTGGGCTGATGATGATGAACAATACAAGGAAGAACGGCCTCGCGAGGGTCTATTCTTGGCTGGGGCGATGAACTGCTGGGAGGAGTCCAATCACCCTTCTCTCTCTCTCTCTCTCTCTCTCTCTTCTCTATTGTTTATCTCGATCTCCCTCCTCCTTTATCCTATGGGTGGCTGGTCCTATTTATAGAGGCCCTGGTCCTCTTCCCAAATATCGAGCAGGAAGGGAGCCAACAATGGCGGGCTAATTTGAAGGGGGACAGCTAGTACCAGTTATCCTGACAAAAGTAGTCTTCGCGTGCACAAAGCTCTGGTGGTGACGCCGTCTTGGGCTCCACGATGACCTCCGTCTTGCAGTCCTCCTGGCCTTGGTCTTGTTGCACCGAAATGGCAACCTTTGCCTGATGCCTCGGTACTCCGCGGCTGCGCTTGCCCCCCTTGCACCAAAGGGGAAAGGAGGACACTGGGCGGGCTGGCACCCGCCTGGCGCCCTTGGTCTTCATGGCTTGCGTCACGGGCAGCTTGTGAGGTACCCCGCCTTGATCTCTCCGCCTCCTCGCAAGCCAGCCTGACGAGGCCGTGCCTGAGGAAGCTCCGCGTCGTCCGCCCCGCGAGTCTTGGCCCCTCGCGGGAATCTTGGGTCTGTGTTGGTGAAGATGGGTCGTGCTGGCCCCCCCTTTGAGCCACGCCGCAGGCCACAGGCAGGCAAGTCTGGGGACCCCCGTTCCCAGAACACCGACATGCTCAGGTGCTAATGGACCTCATGGATAAGTTGACGGCTCTGTTGACTGCTGTAGTAGAGCCGGCGAATAAGGCTCACCATGACGCGGAGGTGGCATGACTACGCGAAGAGATGGCACAGGACAAGGAAAATTTAGCAGCAGAAGCAGAAGAGGTCAGGATGGCTGTGGAGTGGGTGGCTTTGGATGCTTGTGCTCAGCAGCTTCAAGCAGAGACTTTTTGGCTCTCGATGGATCTGAACGCGTCAAACGAGGTCATGAGGAGAAGACACCAGAAATCTCGGTCATGTCTGCCTCTGGCCTACGGTCCCAGGAACCTTTTCCACACACCCGGGGCCGGTCCCAGCAACCCGCCAGAGGCAAACCGGATCACAATACCCGGGGCGGGGGCGCCGGTTCAACCAAGGGCCATGGAACCACCCCGTGTGAATACAACTCCGCCTCTTTACACACCAATACCATCGGGTCACTTTTCTAACCCTTTGGAGAATCTCATCGCTGCGTCAGCTCGTTTGGCGGCTCTCCCGATGGAAGGCGACTCTCCGACAGCAATTGAAACACGAAGGGTGAGAGAACTTCTTCAGACGGCTCTGGCGCAGCAGGATGCGTACTCTTACAGTCGAGACAGAATCCATTCAACCCCTCGCCCAAGCTGGAGCCCGAGCTATAGCAGGCATATGGACTCAACCGCTATGTCGAGCAATGCTCAACGCCGTAACCAACCGCGCAGGCATGAGTCGGTGTAGGGTGGAGCCCTTAACTTAGCGGGTCGGGAGAGGATCCGTCAAGAGGCTGAGTGGGCAGTTCAACTGGCAGCTGAGCAGGCGGCTCATCAGGCTTTTCCGGTTTATCCGGCAACCTCTATTGAGGCAGGAGTGGCCACAAGAACAGGGGGTGTCCCTTGCCTGGTGTCGACTCCATGTAATGAGCGCTTGCCAAAAGACTTTAAAGGGACTTGTAAGGTGCCTAATTACACAGTCGACTTGTAGCCTGGGGCATGGATTGAAAGTTATGAGATGGCGATGGAGCTGTTGGAGGTCAACGATGTAGCAATGGCTAAGTATTTCACTATGATTTTGGATGGAACAACTCGCACTTGGTTGAAAGGGTTGCCACCCAACTCCATCGGCTCATGGGCGGAGTTAAAAGCCCGGTTCATTCAGAACTTCAAGGACACATGTAAACAACCTATGTCAATCATGGACCTAACTAATTGTAAGCAAGAGGAAGGAGAGTCCACGACCCATTGGGTGCGCCGGGTAAAGGAGATAATACATTCATCTGATAAGATGGATGTCGGCTCTGCGGTCTTAATGTTGGAGAAAAATTGCCGTTTTGAACCTCTGAAACATAAGCTGGGGCGACTCAAGCATGACTGTAATGACATGGGTCAGTTGATGGCGGCCTTGGTCAAATATGCTGATTCTGACAGTACCAAGGATCCCGCGTCTGATGAAGAAAAGACAGGGAAGGGAAAGAAGAACGGCAACGACAAAGGTCACCAGCATAACCCGGTGAATCAAGGAGGTAATAAACGTAAGGCTGACGAGTTTGTGGCTAACACCAATACACAAGGCAACAACCAACGGCGCAAGGGTAGGCCACCTCCTCGGTCAGGCGGGTCAGGTCCCACCCTCGAGCAACTACTGAATGAACCTTGTCCAAGACATGGCACACGGGAGAAGCCATCTACCCATCTGTGGAAGGACTGTATGATCATGAAGGCGTTTAAAAATTCCAACATGTTTGATGGCAACCACGGTCCTGGCGGCGGTTCAGATGGAGGCGGGTTTCATGGCCTGGGCACCGGCTCAGGCGAAGGCGGTTTTCACGGCCAGGGTCATCCGGGTAACCAAGGTGGTTATAATCAGCAATCCGGCCAAGGTAATCAGCAGCAACAACAACATCAGTCTGGGTATCAGAGTAACCCAAAACAGCCGAACAGTGGGAAATACCACGTATTTACCACCAGTTTGTGCAAGAGGGACCAAAAACTTCATAAGAGGCCTGTAAATGCTGTTGAGCCGGCGGTTCCGCGTTATTTGAGATGGTCAGAACAGCCTATTGTGTGGAGTAGGGAGGATCACCCTCCCTGGGTTGATAATCCGGGTCACTTGGCTATGGTGGTGGCGCCTCAGGTTGGTGGCTATAAGTTTACTAAGGTGCTCATGGACGGAGGCAGTAGCATCAACATCCTCTATTATGAGACGTTCCGTCGCATGGGTTTGACTGACAAGAGTCTTAAACAATCCAACATTGTTTTTCATTGTGTTGTACCTGGTAAATCGGCATACCCAGTTGGAAAGATTGAGCTGGAAGTAGCCTTTGGGGATGAATACGATTCTAGGGCTGAGAAGTTAACTTTTGAAGTGGTTAAGATCAAAAGCCCATATCATGCCCTGTTTGGACGGCCGGCCTATGCCAAGTTCATGGCTCGGCCGTCTTATGTATATCTGCAGCTCAAGATGCCGGGTTATAAAGGCACCATCACAGTACATGGAAGCCAGAAAATTGCCCTGGAATGTGAACAAGGTGATGTTGCGTATGCTGAGTCTAGTTGTGAAACAGAGGAATTAAAGTTTTATAAAGATAATGTTGACCCGGCAGACATGACGTCTTTGAAGAAGCCAACCACGGAACATGATCCAGTGTTGAAATTCAAGTCAGCTGATGACACTAAGACGGTTGATTTTGTGCCTGGCGACTCATCCAAACAGTTCATTATTAGTGCCAACTTGGATCCGGAATAGGAAAGCGCGCTCATCGAGTTCATCCGTGAGAACCGGGACATCTTTGCATGGAAGCCTTTTGACATGCCGGGTGTCCCGAGAGAACTCGCTAAGCACACTCTCAATATTGATCCAAGATTTAAGCCGGTCAAACAGTTTCTTCGACGATTTAGTGAGGAAAGGCGCAATGCGATTGGAGAAGAGGTGGCCCGGCTCTTGGCGGCCGGGTTCATTGTTGAAGTTTTTCACCCGGAGTGGTTGGCTAACCTGGTGCTTGTGCTCAAAAAGAACGGCACCTGGCGTATGTGTGTGGATTATACCGATTTAAACAAAGCTTGTCTGGCTAACCCTTTTGCTCTCCCTCGTATTGAGCAGATCATTGATGCTACGGCGGGTTGTGAGTGTTTGAGTTTTTTGGATGCATATTTGGGTTATCATCAGATCAAGATGGCAGTTAAGGACCAGGAGAAGACGGCTTTCATCACTCCGTTTGGATCCTTCTGCTATGTGTCTATGCCTTTTGGGCTGAAAAGTGCCCAGGCGACTTATCAGCGATGTGTACAGAATTGTCTTCACGGTCAGATTGGGCATAATGTTCATGCTTATGTGGATGACATAGTTGTGAAATCCAGAGAGAAGGAAACCTTGGTGACTGATCTGAAAGAGACCTTTGATAACCTCCGGGTCTACAAGATGATGTTTAACCCAGCTAAATGTGTTTTTAGAGTCCCAGCTGGCAAACTTTTGGGTTTTTGGTGTCTAACAGAGGAATTGAGGCTAACCCGGAGAAAATTAAGGCTATTACATCTCTGGCTAAGCCGGCGTGCATCAATGACGTTCAGCGGTTGGCGGGTCATGTCGTAGCCTTAAGCCGGTTCATAAGCCGGTTAGGGGAAAAGGCGATGCCTTTATATCAATTGATGAAGAAGGCAGATAACTTTGTCTGGAGTGATGCTGCTAACTCTGCTTTTTAGGATTTAAAGAAACAGCTCGCTGATCCGCCGGTTCTTGGTGCTCTAGTTGAGAAAGAGCTGTTGTTATTGTTGTTGTTGTTGTTGATGTTGTTGTTGTTGTTGTTGTTGTTGTTGTTGTTGTTGTTGTTGTTGTTGCTGTTGCTGTTGCTGTTGTTGTTGTTGTTGTTGTTGTTGTTGCTGTTGTTGTTGTTGTTGTTGTTGTTGTTGTTGTTGTTGTTGTTGTTGTTGTTGTTGTTGTTGTTGTTGTTGTTGTTGTTGTTGTTGTTGTTGTTGTTGTTGTTGTTGTTGTTGTTGTTGTTGTTGTTGTTGTTGTTGTTGTTGTTGTTGTTGTTGTTGTTGTTGTTGTTGTTGTTGTTGTTGTTGTTGTTGTTGTTGTTGTTGTTGTTGTTGTTGTTGTTGTTGTTGTTGTTGTTGTTGTTGTTGTTGTTGTTGTTGTTGTTGTTGTTGTTGTTGTTGTTGTTGTTGTTGTTGTTGTATGTAGCCTCTAACTCACGTACTGCCAGTGTGGCCATTGTTGTGGAGCGCAAAGAGGCTGGCAAGGAACATCCGGTCCAACGGCCGGTTTACTATGTTAGTGAGGTGCTCATTGAATCTAAACAAAGATATCCACATTGGCAGAAGCTCGTTTATGGGGTGTTCATGGCAAGCCGGAAGCTCAAACATTACTTTCAGGGTCACCCAATCACCGTGGTTAGCTCTGCTCCTCTAGGAGACATCATTCAAAATAGAGAAGCCACAGAACGAGTTGCCAAGTGGGCTATTGAACTTGGGTCTCATGGTTTGAAGTATGTGCTACGTACTGTTGGAAATATGCCCTAGAGGCAATAATAAAATGGTTATTATTATATTTCTTTGTTCATGATAATTGTCTATTGTTCATGCTATAATTGTGTTATCCGAAAATCGTAATACATGTGTGAATACATAGACCACAACACATCCCTAGTGAGCCTCTAGTTTACTAGCTCGTTGATCAAAGGATAGTCATGGTTTCCTGACTATGGACATTGGATGTCATTGATAACGGGATCACATCATTAGGAGAATGATGTGATGGACAAGACCCAATCCTAAGCTTAGCTCAAAGATCGTGTAGTTCGTTTGTTGTAGCGTTTCTGAATGTCAAGTATCATTTCCTTAGACCATGAGATTGTGCAACCCCCGGATACCGTAGGAGTGCCTTGGGTGTGCCAAACGTCACAACATAACTGGGTGACTATAAAGGTACATTACAGGTATCTCCGAAAGTGTCTGTTGGGTTGGCACGAATCGAGACTGGGATTTGTCACTCCGTATGACAGAGAGGTATCTCTGGGCCCACTCGGTAATGCATCATCATAATGAGCTCAATGTGACAAAGTGGTTGATCACGGGATCATGCATTATGACATGATTAAAGTGACTTGCCGGTAACGAGATTGAACTAGGTATTGGGATACCAACGATCGAGTCTCAGGCAAGTAACGTACCGATTGACAAAGGGAATTGTATATGGATTGATTGAATCCTCGACATCGTGGTTCATCCGATGAGATCATCATGGAGCATGTGGGAGGCAACATGGGTATCCAGATCCCGCTGTTGGTTATTGACCGGAGAAGCGTCTCGGTCATGTCTGCATGTCTCCCGAACCCATAGGGTCTACACACTTAAGGTTCGGTGACGCTAGGGTTGTTGAGATACTAGCATACGGTAACCCGAAAGTTGTTCGGAGTCCCGGATGAGATCCCGGACGTCACAAGGACTTCCGGAATGGTCCGGAGGTGAAGAGTTATATATAGGAAGTCAAGTTTTGGCCATCGGGAAAGTTTCGTGGGTAATCGGTATTGTATCGGGACCACCGGAAGGGTCCCGGGGGTCCACCGGGTGGGGCCACCTATCCCGGAGGGCCCCATGGGCTGAAGTGGGAGGGGAACCAGCCCCTAGTGGGCTGGTGCGCCCCCCTTGGGCCTCCCTCTGCGCCTAGGGTTGGAAACCCTAGGGGTGGGGGGCGCCACCCTTGCCTTGGGGGGGAAGGCCCCCCCCTTGGCCGCCGCCCCCCTAGGAGATTGGATCTCCTAGGGCCTGCGCCCCCCTAGGCACCCTATATATAGTGGGGGGGAGGGCAGCCGCACCCAAGCCCCTGGCCTCGCCCTCTCCCTCCCGTGACACTCCTTCGTCTCCCTGCGCTTGGCGAAGCCCTGCCGAGATCACCGTGCTTCCACCACCACGCCGTCGTGCTACTGGATCTTCATCAACCTCTCCTTCCCCCTAGCTGGATCAAGTTGGAGGAGATGTCTTCCCAACCGTATGTGTGTTGAATGCGGAGGTGCCGTCCGTTCGGCACTTGGTTATTGGTGATTTGGATCACGTCGAGTACGACTCCATCAACCCCGTTCTCTTGAACGCTTCCGCGCGCGATCTACAAGGGTATGTAGATGCACTCCTCTATCCCTCGTTGCTAGATGACTCCATAGATTGATCTTGGTGATGCATAGAAAATTTTACAATTCTGCTACGTTCCCCAACAGTGGCATCATGAGCTAGGTCTATGCGTAGTTACTATGCACGAGTAGAACACAAAGCAGTTGTGGGCCTCTATATTGTCAATTTGCTTGCCGTTACTAGTCTTATCTTGATTCAGCGGCATCATGGGATGAAGCGGCCCGGACCGACCTTACACATACGCTTACGTGAGACTGGTTCCACCGACTGACATGCACTAGTTGCATAAGGTGGCTGGCGGGTGTCTGTCTCTCCCACTTTAGTCGGATCGGATTCGATGAACAGGGTCCTTATGAAGGGTAAATAGAAATTGGCAATTCACGTTGTGGTTTTGGCGTAGGTAAGAAACGTTTTTGCTAGAAACCTATAGCAGCCACGTAAAAACTTGCAACAACAATTAGAGGACGTCTAACTTGTTTTTGCAGCAAGTGTTTTGTGATGTGATATGGCCAAAGGATGTGATGAATGATATATGTGATGTATGAGATGATCATGTTCTTGTAATAGGAATCACGACTTACATGTCGATGAGTATGACAACCGGCAGGAGCCATAGGAGTTGTCTTTATTTATTTATGACCTGCGTGTCAACATAAATGTCATGTAATTACTTTACTTTATTGCTAAAGCGTTAGCCATAGTAGTAGAAGTAATAGATGACGAGACAACTTCAAGAAGACACGATGATGGAGATCATGATGATGGAGATCATGGTGTCATGCCGGTGACAACGATGATCATGGAGCCCCGAAGATGGATATCAAAAGGAGCAAATGATATTGGCCATATCATGTCACTATTTGATTGCATGTGATGTTTATCATGTTTTACATCTTATTTGCTTAGAACGACGGTAGCTTAAATAAGATGATCCCTCATAATAATTTCAAGAAAGTGTTCCCCCTAGCTGTGCACCGTTGCGAAGGTTCGTTGTTTCGAAGCACCACGTGATGATCAGGTGTGATAGATTCTAACGTTCGAATACAACGGGTGTAAGCCAGATTTACACACGCAATACACTTAGGTTGACTTGACGAGCCTAGCATGTACAGACATGGCCTCGGAACACAGAAGACCAAAAGGTCGAGCATGAGTCATATAAAAGATACGATCAACATGAAGATGTTCACCGATGTTGGCTAGTCCGTCTAACGTGATGATCGGACACGGCCTAGTTAACTCGGATGATGTTTCACTTAGATGACTAGAGGGATGTCTATCTGAGTGGGAGTTCATTGAGTAATTTGATTAGATGAACTTAATTATCATGAACTTAGTCTAAAATCTTTACAATATGTCTTGTAGATCAAATGGCCCACATTGTCCTCAACTTCAACGCGTTCCTAGAGAAGACCAAGCTGAAAGACGATGGCAGCAACTATACGGACTGGGTCCAGAACCTGAGGATCATCCTTATAGCTGCCAAGAAAGGTTATGTCCTAGAAGCACCGCTAGGTAACACACCTGTCCCAGGGAACCAAGACGTTATGAATGCTTGGCAGTCACGTGCTGATGATTACTCCCTCGTTCAGTGCGGCATGCTTTACAGCTTAGAACCGGGGCTCCAAAAGCGTTTTGGGAGACATGGAGCATATGAGATGTTCGAAGAGCTGAAAATGGTTTTTCAAGCTCATGCCCGGGTCGAGAGATATGAAGTCTCCGACAAGTTCTTCAACTGTAAGATGGAGGAAAATAGTTCTGTCAGTGAGCACATACTCAGAATGTCCGGGTTGCATAACCGCTTGACTCAGCTGGGAGTTAATCTCCCGGATGACGCGGTCATTGACAGAATCCTTCAGTCGCTTCCACCAAGCTACAAGAGCTTTGTGATGAACTTCAATATGCAGGGGATGGAAAAGACCATTCCTGAGGTGTATTCAATGCTGAAATCAGCAGAGGTGGAAATCAAAAAGGAACATCAAGTGTTGATGGTGAATAAAACCACTAAGTTCAAGAAAGGCAAGGGTAAGAAGAACTTCAAGAAGGACGGCAAGGGAGTTGCCGTGCCCGGTAAGCAAGCTGCCGGGAAGAAGCCAAAGGATGGACTCAAGCCCGAGACTGAGTGTTTTTATTGCAAGGGAAGTGGTCACTGGAAGCGGAACTGCCCAAAATACTTAGCAGACAAGAAGGCCGGCAACACTAAAGGTATATGTGATATACATGTAATTGATGTGTACCTTACCAGTACTCGTAGTAGCTCCTGGGTATTTGATACCGGTGCGGTTGCTCACATTTGTAACTCAAAGCAGGAGCTGCGGAATAAGCTGAGACTGGCGAAGGACGAGGTGACGATGCGCGTCGGGAATGGTTCCAAGGTCGATGTGATCACCATCGGCACGCTACCTCTACATTTACCTACGAGATTAGTTTTAAACCTCAATAATTGTTATTTAGTGCCAGCTTTGAGCATGAACATTGTATCAGGATCTTGTTTAATTCGAGATGGCTACTCATTTAAATCCGAGAATAATGGTTGTTCTATTTATATGAGAGATATGTTTTATGGTCATGCTCCGATGGTGAATGGTTTATTCTTAATGAATCTCGAGCGTAATGCTACACACATTCATAGTGTGAATACCAAAAGATGTAAGGTTGATAATGATAGTCCCACATACTTGTGGCACTGTCGCCTTGGTCACATAGGTGTCAAACGCATGAAGAAGCTCCATGCAGATGGACTTTTAGAGTCTCTTGATTACGAATCATTTGACACGTGCGAACCATGCCTCATGGGTAAAATGACCAAGACTCCGTTCTTAGGAACAATGGAGCGAGCAACCAACTTATTGGAAATCATACATACTGATGTGTGCGGTCCAATGAGTGTTGAGGCTCGCGGTGGCTATCGTTATGTTCTCACCCTCACTGATGACTTGAGTAGATATGGGTATGTCTACTTAATGAAACACAAGTCTGAGACCTTTGAAAAGTTCAAGGAATTTCAGAGTGAGGTTGAGAATCAACATGACAAGAAAATCAAGTTCTTGCGATCAGATCGTGGGGGAGAATACTTGAGTCACGAATTTGGCACACACTTAAGAAAATGTGGAATAGTTTCACAACTCACGCCGCCTGGAACACCTCAGCGTAATGGTGTGTCCGAACGTCGTAATCACACTCTATTGGATATGGTGCGATCTATGATGTCTCTTACCTATTTACCGCTGTCATTTTGGGCTATGCTTTAGAGACTGCCGCATTCACTTTAAATAGGGCTCCGTCGAAATCCGTTGAGACGACACCATATGAATTATGGTTTGGGAAGAAACCTAAGCTGTCGTTTCTAAAAGTTTGGGGATGCGATGCTTATGTCAAGGAACTTCAACCTGAAAAGCTCGAACCCAAGTCGGAAAAATGTGTCTTCATAGGATACCCTAAAGAAACTGTTGGGTATACCTTCTACCTCAGATCGGAAGGCAAGATCTTTGTTGCCAAGAATGGGTCCTTTCTAGAGAAATAGTTTCTCTCGAAAGAAATAAGTGGGAGGAAAGTAGAACTTGATGAAGTATTACCTCTTGAACCGGTAAGTGGCGTAGCTCAAGAAAATGTTCCTGAGGTGCCTGCACCGACTAGAGAGGAAGTTAATGATGATGATCATGAAACTTCAGATCAAGTTGCTACTGAACTTCGTAGGTCCACAAGGACACATTCCACACCAGAGTGGTATGGCAACCCTGTCTTGGAAATCATGTTGTTAGACAACGGTGAACCTTCGAACTATGAAGAAGCAATGGCGGGCCCGGATTCCGACAAATGGCTGGAAGCCATGAAATCCGAGATAGGATCCATGTATGAAAACGAAGTATGGACTTTGACTGACTTGCCCAATGATTAGCGAGCCATAGAAAATAAATGGATCTTTAAGAAGAAGACAGACGCGGATGGTAATGTGACCATCTATAAAGCTCGGCTTGTCGCTGAGGGTTATCGACGAGTTCAAGGGGTTGACTACGATGATACTTTCTCACCAGTAGCGAAGCTAAAGTCCGTCCGAATCATGTTAGCAATTGCCGCATTCTATGATTATGAGATATGGCAAATGGACGTCAAAACGGCATTCCTTAATGGTTTCCTTAAGGAAGAATTGTATATGATGCAGCCGAAAGGTTTTGTCGATCCTAAGAATGCTGACAAGGTGTGCATGCTCCAACGCTCGATTTATGGGTTGGTGCAAGCATCTCGGAGTTGGAACATTCGTTTTGATGAGATGATCAAAGCGTTTGGGTTTACGCAGACTTATGGAGAAGCCTGCATTTACAAGAAAGTGAGTGGGATCTCTGTAGCATTTATCATATTGTATGTGGATGACATACTGTTGATGGGAAATGATATAGAATTTTTGGAAAGCATAAAGGCCTACTTGAATAAGTTTTTCTCAATGAAGGACCTTGGAGAAGCTGCTTATATATTAGGCATCAAGATCTATAGAGAGAGATCGAGACGCCTGATTGGTCTTTCACAGAGTACGTACCTTGACAAGATATTAAAAAGTTCAAAATGGATCAGTCAAAAAGGGGTTCTTGCCTATATTGCAAGGTACGAGATTGAGCACGGCTCAATGCCCGACCACGACAGAAGATAGAGAAAAGATGAGTGTCGTCCCCTATGCCTCGGCCATAGGGTCTATCATGTATGCTATGCTATGTACTAGACCTGATGTAAACCTTGCCGTAAGTTTGGTAGGAAGGTACCAAAGTAATCCCGGCATGGAACACTGGACAGGGGTCAAGAATATCCTGAAGTACCTGAAAAGGACTAAGGACATGTTTCTCATGTATGGAGGTGACGAAGAGCTCGTCGTAAAGGGTTACGTCGATGCTTGCTTCGACACATATCTGTATGACTCTAAGTCACAAACCGGATACATGTATATTTTGAATGGTGGGGCAGTAAGCTGGTGCAGTTGCAAGCAAAGCATTGTGGCGGGATCTACATGTGAAGCGGAGTACATGGCAGCCTCGGAGGCAGCACAAGAAGCAGTCTGGGTGAAGGAGTTCATTACCGACCTAGGAGTCATACGCAATGCGTCGGGCCCGATGACTCTCTTCTGTGACAACACTGGAGCTATTGCCCTTGCCAAGGAGCCCAGGTTTCACAGGAAGACCAGGCATATCAAGCGTCGCTTCAACTCCATTCGTGAAAGTGTTCAAAATGGAGACATAGAGATTTGTAAAGTACATACGGACCTAAATGTGGCAGATCCGTTGACTAAACCTCTCCCAAGAGCAAAACATGATCAACACCAGAACTGCATGGGTGTTCGATTCATCACAATGTAACTAGACTATTGACTCTAGTGCAAGTGGGAGACTGTTGGAAATATGCCCTAGAGGCAATAATAAAATGGTTATTATTATGTTTCTTTGTTCATGATAATTGTCTATTGTTCATGCTATAATTGTGTTATCCGGAAATCGTATACATGTGTGAATACATAGACCACAACACGTCCCTAGTGAGCCTCTAGTTGACTAGCTCGTTGTTCAAAGGATAGTCATGGTTTCCTGACTATGGACACTGGATGTCATTGATAACGGGATCACATCATTAGGAGAATGATGTGATGGACAAGACCCAATCCTAAGCTTAGCTCAAAGATCGTGTAGTTCGTTTGTTGTAGCTTTTCTGAATGTCAAGTATCATTTCCTTAGACCATGAGATTGTGCAACTCCCGGATACCGTAGGAGTGCCTTGGGTGTGCCAAACGTCACAACGTAACTGGGTGACTATAAAGGTACATTACAGGTATCTCCGAAAGTGTCTGTTGGGTTGGCACGAATCGAGACTGGGATTTGTCACTCCATATGACGGAGAGGTATCTCTGGGCCCACTTAGTAATGCATCATCATAATGAGCTCAATGTGACCAAGTGGTTGATCACGAGATCATGCATTATGGCACGAGTAAAGTGACTTGCCAGTAACGAGATTGAACTAGGTATTGGGATACCGACGATCGAGTCTCGGGCAAGTAACGTACCGATTGACAAAGGGAATTGTATACGGATTGATTGAATCCTCAACATCGTGGTTCATCCGATGAGATCATCGTGGAGCATGTGGGAGCCAACATGGGTATCCAGATCCTGCTATTGGTTATTGACCGGAGAAGCATCTCGGTCATGTCCGCATGTCTCCTGAACCCGTAGGGTCTACACACTTAAGGTTCGGTGACGCTAGGGTTGTTGAGATATTAGCATACGGTAACCCAAAAGTTGTTCGGAGTCCCGAATGAGATCCCGGACGTCACGAGGAGTTCCGGAATGGTCTGGAGGTGAAGATTTATATATAGGAAGTCAAGTTTCGGCCATCGGGAAAGTTTCGGGGGTAATCGGTATTGTACCGGGACCACCGGAAGGGTCCCGAGGGTCCACCGGGTGGGGCCACCTATCCCGGAGGGCCCCATGGGATGAAGTGGGAGGGGAACCAGCCCCTAGTGGGCTGGTGCACCCCACCTTCGGCCTCCTCCTGTGCCTAGGGTTGGAAACCCTAGGGGTGGGGGTGCAACCCTTGCCTTGGGGGGGGGGGGGGGGGGAAGGCCCCCCCCTTGGCCACCGCCCCCTAGGAGATTGGATCTCCTAGGGCCGGCGCCCCCCTAGGCACCCTATATATAGTGGGGGGGGGAGGGAGGGCAGCCGCACCCAAGCCCCTGGCCTCTCCCTCTCCCTCCCGTGACACTCCTCCATCTCCCTGTGCTTGGCGAAGCCCTGCCGAGATCACCGTTGCTTCCACCACCACGCCGTCATGCTGCTGGATCTTCATCAACCTCTCCTTCCCCCTTGCTGGATCAAGTTGGAGGAGACGTCTTCCCAACCGTACGTGTGTTGAATGTGGAGGTGCCGTCCGTTCGGCACTTGGTCATCGGTGATTTGGATCACGTCGAGTACGACTCCATCAACCCCGTTCTCTTGAACGTTTCCGCGCGCGATCTACAAGGGTATGTAGGTGCACTCCTCTCTCCCTCGTTGCTAGATGACTCCATAGATTGATCTTGGTGATGCATAGAAAATTTTAAAATTCTGCTCCTTCCCCAACACTTACTGCGATCAAGTCTCAAGCGCTGGTTGACTTCATTAACGACTGGACAGATTTGTAGATGCCAGAGGAGAAGCCAGACAACACATATTGGACGATTCACTTTGATGGGTCCAGACAGTTGGAAGGCTCGGAGGCTGGAGTTGTTTTAACTTCCCCCCGAGGGGACAAGTTTTGTTATGTGTTGCGACTAATGTTTCCTTGTACTAACAACGCAGCAGAATATGAAGCCTTGCTCCATGGTCTTTGAATGGATAAAGAGATGAGTCTGAGCCGGGTACGGTGCCTTGGTGATTCAGATTTGCTGGCTCAACAGGTGTCAGGCAAGTGGGATTCCAAGGATCCTCTCATGGCGGCTTATCGCCATGAGGTCGACACTGTTGCGGGGCATTTTAAGGGTTATCAAGTGGAACACATTGACCGCAGAAAGAACGAAGGGGATGATGCCTTAAGCTGGTTGGGATCTCAGCGTAAGCCGGTGCCACCTAACACCGTTTTAGATGTTCTACATAACCCGTATGTTAAGTTGCCCATAGAGGAAGATTTGGCCATTCCTGACCCAGAGGCACAGTTGGTGGCGGCTCTTCATGTCATTTCAGATTGGACAGTACCGTTCCTGGCTTACATGACCCGGGGCGAGTTGCCAGAGAACGAGACCCTGGCCTGATAGATAACCCGACGGTCCAAGTCAATGATGATTTCTGACGGAGAGTTGTATCATCACTGCATCACTGGAGTATTTCCCCTGAAGAAGGTCAAGAAATACTTTGTGAGATTCATGAAAGGGACTGTGGTCATCACGCCGGGTTAAAGTCTCTTGTGGCCAAAGCTTTTCATCATGGTTTTTACTGGTTAATGGCTCACGCTGATGCGGAGGATCTGGTCAGTAGGTGTGATGGATGTCAAAAATTTGCACACGAGCGCATGTGCCGGCTCAAGAGTTGCGGATGATTCCAATCACTTGGCCGTTTGCATTTTGGGGGCTTGACATGGTTGGACCTTTCAAAAGGTCCAAAGATAAAAGGACACATCTTTTAGTGGCAGATGACAAATTCACAAAATGGGTTGAGGCAGAGCCAGTGAGCAAGTGTGATGCAGCCACGTCAGTTCAGTTCATGAAAAAGGTGATTTTTCGCTTTGGTTTTCCACACAGCATTATCACTGACAATGGCACTAATTTTTCCCAAGGTGCTATGGAGGAGTTTTGTCAACGTGAGCATATCCGGCTTGATGTTTCTTCAGTAGCTCACCCTCAATCCAATGGTCAAGCTGAGAGAGCAAATTAGGAAATCTTAAAAGGTCTCAAGCCCCGGCTTATGGTTCCCTTACAACGGACACCGGGTTGTTGGGTAGAGGAATTACCGTCGGTGTTGTGGAGCATCAACACCACTCCTAATAGGTCTACATGTTATACACCTTTCTTCATGGTTTATGGAGCACAAGCAGTGTTGCCTAGTGACATCCATCATGACTCGCCCCGAGTGGCGGCTTATGTTGAAGCAGATAATGAACAAGCCCGATAGGATGCACTTGACTTGTTAGATGAGGAGAGAGACTTAGCGGCGGCTCGATTAGCAATTTATCAATAGGACCTGCGCCGTTATCACAACCGTCGGGTTAAGTCCAGGACCTTTCAAGAATGTGACCTGGTGCTCCAGCTCATCCAGGATCTGTCTGATGCACACAAACTATCCCCGCGTTGGCAAGGACCTTTTGTGGTCAGCAAGAATTTAAACAATGGGTCATATTACCTCATTGACGTTCGAGAGCACAAAGCCTCACGTAAGTCGGAGGAGGAGACCCGCCGGCCTTGGAACATTGCTCAGCTTCGGCCATACTAGACCTGAGCTACTGGCTCTCATCATGTACATACTCTGATGTTCTATATATTATGATAAGTAATAAAATAGGACCTCTGTCCTTTTCCTCTTCAAAGATCATATATCTTTACTATTTTCATTATTTAAATGACTATTAAGGAGCTGATCGTATCCGAATTTAGCTTAACCTTTTTTGTCCGGCTTATGATCGTATTCAAATCTAGCTGTAAACCTCATGGTCACTTGGGGGCTTCCTGTTCAAACATAGGTCGTATTCGAACCAAAGAGAACATAGCTGTCGTAACCCTCTTGATCGGCTCAAAGCCAAACTCATTAGGGGGCTTCTTGATCGTATCCGAATCATAGCTTAACCCCTTTTGGGTTTGACTTGGATCGTATTCGAATCAGGGTCGTTAAAAACCTCTCAAGGTCATTTGGGGGCTTCCTGTTCGAACATAGGTCGTATTTGAACCAAGAGAACATAGCTATCGGTACCCTCTTGATCGGCGCAACACCAAAGCCACTGGGGGCTATGTGATCATATTCGAATCTTAGCTTAACCCCTTTGGTCCGTGTCGGGGGTTTGGTGCGACATATGCCAAAGGATGGCTTATCATGGTGGGGGCGAGTAGAACGTTGCCGGTGCCTGGAAACGGGATGAGGCAAAGACATGCACGCCGGCGAATCTTACCCAGCTTCAGGGCTCTCCTAGGAGATAATACCCCTACTGCTGCTCTGCGGGGTCTCCGCATGATCACTATGGCAAAGTGTTTACACGGTTGCTCCTTGAGCCGTTTCTAGGAGGTAGGAGAGGGCAAGGCTAGCTCTCTCCCTTCTATATAATCTGGTCTAGATCTAATGGGTTCCAACCCTTTGCATGGGTGCCCTGGGGGTTTATATAGGCCTACCCCCCAGGGGTACAAGGGTAATCCGGCTGGACGCGGGCCCAGCCGTCAGCGCCTCTAGCCTCCATCTTCTCTGCCGACTGCTGGGGCCCGCCGACTGGCGGGCCCCGCTGACTGGCCCGGTTCTCTGATGACGAGGGCTTGATCATGAGGTCGTGGCAACAGCCCCGCCGCCTGGCGGGCGATCACTATTGCCACTCCCCATCACATCTTGATTAATGGCGCGTGGGCCCCAAGGGAGGGCTTGGCCGACTCCCAGGGGCCGACTCCCGACGGGTTCGACTGGTGGTCCTCTTGCCGTCTCCTGGGGTCTCACTGACTGGTGGAGCCCGCTGCCTCTAGGCCATACAGACAAGCCGTCGTGGGTGCAAGATTTGGCCCTGCGGTGATGATGTTAGGGCCGGCATGGCAACAGTGCCACGCCGCACGGAGATCTTCCAGGGTACGGTGTGCTGTGGCCATGCCTGCCCATGGTAAGGGGCAGGGGCGGGCTTCATCGTTGCCACTCCCCTGCCCCGTCCCACTTGATGAGGTCGCGGGGGGTGTTGGAGTCGCAGGCCGACTCCCCAAAGCCGGCTTCTCTGGAAGTCGCCAGTCGGGTGTCGGCTTTCCCCGAAGTCGTCTCTGGGACTCGGTCGTGAGTGGTTAGTTGTCCATCTTGCCATTGGCTTCTTGAAGGCGGCTCTTTGTCCTAGGGTCTTGAGGGGCACAGCCTGCCCCGATGTCTTGAAAGGTTCTGGGGCTCGGGTTGGCCTACCCGTGGCCCATTACTCTGACAGTAGTCCCCAAAGCTGGTGAGGCGCCGCGGACGATCGGCCGGGAAGCCTCAGCAGTTTCTCTTTCCGGGTGCTCAGCACATGGTCTTTGATTGACTTCTGTCGGGCCGACTAGAAGGAGTCGGACTCGCTCAATTCGGACTCACTCAATTTCGACTCGCACAATATTTCGAACGTCACGGCGGGATCCAAGTAGCGTGCTGGCTAAGCCTCCAGGCCGCCGCCCGTTCTAGGCCTGTCATGCGACGACATGTGGCTGGGCCGTCCTGCCAGCCTACGCGAGCAACGGGACAGGCCCATAGCCGGGGCCCGCCACTACCGCGCCTCGGCGCCCGAGCGGATCCGCTGCGGCCCCGGCGGACGGTTGGGATTCCCATGGAGTTACTGCGCGCAGTAACTTTATCGTGGAGCATGGGGGTCGTGGGGCCGTGGGCGCAGTAAATCCCCACGTCCGCCCCCTCGGCTTCGCAGCCCACGGGGCTATAAGTAGGGGGAAGAGGGGGGCACGCGCGCCCCTCCTTCCCACCACTTCTCGCTTTCTTCCTCCTCACTGCTCCTCGCTCTCCTCCTTCTCACTGCTCCTCGCTCTCCTCCTTCTTCTTCTTCGCCCTGCCGCGCGCCCAAGCTCCGGTGAACACTGCGGCGATCAGCTCGCGATGAGTTCTTCCTCCGCCGCCGCACCTCCCCCGGTGCGCTCCGGCACCTGGAACAGCTCTGAAGTTCATGATGACCACATCGAGTTCCTCCGCCGGACTCATCGGCTCCCCGGCGAGGATCACGTGCAGGTGCGTCTTGCGCCAAAGGGGGAGATTTCGCCCGCACCATAGGAGGGCGAGCGGGTCATCTTCCGCTCGGACTGCCTGCGCGGGTTGGGGCTGCCGGCGAGCAGTTTCTTCTGATCCTTCCTGGAGTTCTACGGCCTCCAGCCGCACCACCTCACCCCCAACACAGTGGTGCTGCTGTCCGCCTTCGTGGCCTTGTGCGAAGGCTTCCTCGGAGTCCTCCCCACCCTCGAGCTCTGGGGGGAGTTCTTCTTCTCCAAGCTCGGCACCCAGGCCGCGGGCGTGCCAGCTCAGTGCAGCGCTTTCATCGCCGTGCGAAGGTCGGGGGCCGACAATCCCTTCCCCTCCATCTTGCTGATAAAGTCGGTGAGGATGTGGCAGAGATCCTACTTTTACGTCAAGAACGTCTCCGCGAGGGGGGACTGGGTCAACCTGCCAGCTTTTGAAGCCGGCCCGCCGGCTGGGAGACTGCCCAACTAGTCGTACCGGGCCAAGTCGCTGACGCCTGCAGCAGCCGGCGCCATTGCACGACTCCGAGTGCTGACGCAGTCAGAGGGTTTGACTGGTCCAGACCTACTGGCCGCCTTCGTGGCGCGCCGAGTTCTCCCACTGCAAGGCCGCCCCACATGATATGCCAGATGAGCGGGCACCGCGACCCAAGTCGGATGTGCACCAAGGACATGCTTCACAAAGAGGTGGCCTTCATGGTGAACTACCTCTCGGACAGCAAGCTCCTGGAGGATTGGCGGTTCGGCAAGGAGCCGTACTCCCACGCCAACCCCCCGCCCGTGGTGAGTTGCCTTTCCCTTCTTTCTTTGGATTGTCTTCTCTCTCGCCGAGTTTGTTTTGATCAGTTGGCTTTGGTCAGAATCCCCTCCTCCACCCGCCAGCCGGCACCTCGGGGCCGGCCCGTGAGTTCCTCGCCGATCGGGCGGAGAGCAACGTCAACGACCCCGATCTGGGGGCGGCGGCTCTGGAGGACAACGCCGAGGGAGGAGGAGGAATAGCAGGCGACTTCAGGCCTTCGGCTACTTTCGCCGACTGGCATGACGACGATGCCGAGGGGGAAGTCGCCCCCCGCCATCGGCCAGGAGCCAGCCAGCCTGGCGCGGGCTCTTCTGCCGCGCCGGGTTATCCAGGCGGCGGGAAGAAGCGCAGGGCCGTGCCGACCTTGTTTGGCAGTCGGCCGAAGAAACCCAAAGGTTCGGCTGCGGTGACTCGGTGGGACGAGGCGACCGCGAAGGCCATCCGCTTTCGTAAGGAAGTGAAGAAGCCACCATTGGTCTCTGCATGAGTATTCTGACTCAATGCTTTATTCTTTCTTTGTGACTCTGTCTGAGTCTTTACTTGCTCCCCTTGCTTCAGGGCTCCCATCACTCTTGAGAGGGTCACCGCCGCCTCCGTCATGGGGTCAGCGGAGACGTCCGCCACCACTCGGCGGATTGACCCCGCTGCTGACCTCTGGGAGGCGACAGAGCGGAATGCGCAGGAGAAGCGCAACGAAGAAGAGGTCGTTCGCCTAGAGAAGGCGGAGGCCGACAGGGCAGAGGCCTCCGCCAAGAAAAAACTGGCG
The DNA here is from genome assembly GCA_034509565.1 of Triticum monococcum. Classification (NCBI taxonomy): domain Eukaryota; kingdom Viridiplantae; phylum Streptophyta; class Magnoliopsida; order Poales; family Poaceae; genus Triticum; species Triticum monococcum. The sequence goes on from CM067847.1 coordinate 582,382,116, forward strand.
AAGGCCAAAGCCGCTGCCGCGACGAAGCGGCAGGCTGAGGAAGCCGCACGCCGCCACTCGGCGGTGTTCGTCACCCCGTTGAACTCTGCACCGCCGCCTCCGGAGTTCACGGGGCAGAAGCCGGCGGGGAGAACCCCGTCGTGGAGGGAAGTCGGCGACCCGTCTACGCCGGACGTGAACGTTCCGCCGACGCCTCCGCCGCCGTCTGAAGGTGCGCAAGGCAAGCAGCCAGCGGACCCTCCGGTGCCGCCGACTGAAGACGAGGCTGTGGCGAGGCTACTCCTCCAAGTCGACTCGCCAACGCGCCGCCGTCTGGAGAAGGCGACTTCGGCACCCCGCCCCCTCGAAGCCGGCACCGCCAGCTCAGCGATCCCAGACACCGAAGCGACGAGCGCCGCGCCCATTGGGTGGGTGCGAGGAGGCGGCACAAGGCCGTTGAACCAGGCGCTTCTGGACGTCCAGGCGAAGCTTCGTGCCGAGGGCGACGCTCTCCAGAATTGCACCAAGGCGTACCTGGCGTCGCGGGCAGCCGACCGGGTATGTTTTTCCTTTGGTCTTTGTTTTCTTGTTCCTTTTTGTGGGGGCGCGCCAGCGCACCCACTGGGTGTAGTCCCCGAGTTTCGGGCTGGCTGCTGAGCAGGCAGCCTGGAACTCCAATTGATGAACTCTGGGTATTAACTTTTTGTCTGAAACGTTTGTCGTAGGACTACCACAACCTCCGCGTTACTGCCTTCAACCCTAACGTTGAAGAGCTAGGCAAACGGACCACCGATTTGTCGGAGAGCCGGAGTAAGTCTTGTTCCTTCTTTGCGGGGGCGCGCTAGCGCACCCGCGGGCTGTAGTCCCCGAGATTCGGGCCGACTGCTGAGCAGTCGGGCCGGATCTCCCCGGCGACCTTCTTTACCTGATGACTTAACGCCTTTTTTCTTCCTTCTTTTCACGAGCCAACGCTGCTCTTCAACAGCAGCTGAGCGACGCCAACTCCGCTTTCTCGCCCAGCCGACTGATGAATCGGCTGATGGACGCCAAGCAGCCGGTGAACTTCTGCACATCCAGCAGTCGGCTAGGTGCCTCCCTTCTCTCAATGGCCTTGATCTTTACTGGGTTGCATTCTATGCCGCGTTCAGAGACCAGGAAGCCTAGGAGCTGGCCGGCTGGTACTCCGAAGACACACTTCTCGGGGTTGAGCTTGATCTGGAATCGGCCCAGGTTCTCAAAGGTCTCCTTGAGGTCTTCCAGTAGTGTTCCACGCTTTTCCGTCTTCACCACCACGTCGTCCACGTAGACATGGGCGTTCCTGCCGAGCTCTTGAGGAGGCACTTCTGCATGCAACGCTGAAATGTGGCGCCGACATTCCTTAAGCCGAACGTCATGGTGAGTGTCACAGCCCTACAATTGCTTGTAGTTAGTTGCATCTGTGAGACTCCATGCATCATGTTTAAATTCATTTTGAAATATGAAATGGGGATGATAAACCCTAGCACCAGAATAACACAAATAGGTTCAACTTCAAAATATTTTCAATGAACCCAAAATGCCTTTGGAAAAGTTCATCATTTTTGAATTGGTCCAGAACCTCTGCCAAAAATGGTGCACATTTTTCTAGGTCAATCTGGATTTTTGAATTAATCCATAAAGTATTTGCATTTGGGCATTTAACTACTATAAATATTTTAATTGCCCAAATAATTCTGAAAATGGTTGAGGGCTGTTGAAAAACATTTCAACAGTGTCCACAATTTATTTCAGGATTTTATAAAGTGGTTTAGTATTTTACTAAATCCAAAAAAAACAAAGACAGAGAGTAGAAAACAGAAAGAAAAGCATAGGGTTTTACCTGGCGCTCACCTGGCCTGGCCCAGGTCCTCCAGCCGGCCCAGCCCACTGGCAACTGCCTGTCGTCCCCTACCTCTGCCAGTAGGCAGAGGCAGGACAGCGAGCGCACGCGCCGAGCGGCCACCTCCTGCTTCGCGCTGTCAACGCCTCCTGCGTCCTCTCCATTCGTCGTGGAAACGCCTGGACGCCCTGGACTTCTCCCTCTCCCTCGCTCTCTGGACCCCCCTTCCCCTCGCTCCTCTTCTTCCCTCCCCCCATGGCCGAGCATGCCGTCGCCGCCGCTTGCTGTTGCCACGGCCACCGGCCCTCCCTCACCCATCCAATTGTTGGAAATATGCCCTAGAGGCAATAATAAATTGGTTATTATTATATTTCCTTGTTCATGATAATCGTTTATTATCCATGCTAGAATTGTATTGATAGGAAACTCAGATACATGTGTGGATACATAGACAACACCATGTCCCTAGTAAGCCTCTAGTTGACTAGCTCGTTGATCAATAGATGGTTACGATTTCCTAACCATGGACATTGGATGTCGTTGATAACGGGATCACATCATTAGGAGAATGATGTGATTGACAAGACCCAATCCTAAGCCTAGCACAAGATCATGTAGTTCGTATGCTAAAGCTTTTCTAATGTCAAGTATCATTTCCTTAGACCATGAGATTGTGCAACTCCCGGATACTGTAGGAGTGCTTTGGGTGTGCCAAACGTCACAACGTAACTGGGTGGCTATAAAGGTACACTACAGGTATCTCCGAAAGTGTCTGTTGGGTTGGCACGAATCGAGACTGGGATTTGTCACTCCGTGTAAGCGGAGAGGTATCTCTGGGCCCACTCGGTAGGACATCATCATAATGTGCACAATGTGATCAAGGAGTTGATCACGGGATGATGTGTTACGGAACGAGTAAAGAGACTTGCCGGTAACGAGATTGAACAAGGTATCGGGATACCGACGATCGAATCTCGGGCAAGTATCGTACCGATGGACAAAGGGAATTGCATATGGGATTGATTAAGTCCTTGACATCGTGGTTCATCCGATGAGATCATCGTGGAACATGTGGGAACCAACATGGGTATCTAGATCCCGCTGTTGGTTATTGACCGGAGAATGTCTCGGTCATGTCTGCATGCTTCCCGAACCCGTAGGGTCTACACACTTAAGGTTCAGTGACACTAGGGTTATAGAGATATTAGTAAGCGATAACCCGAATGTTGTTCGGAGTCCCGGATGAGATCCCGGACGTCATGAGGAGTTCCGTAATGGTCCGGAGGTAAAGAATTATATATAGGAAGTGCTATTTCGGCCATCGGGACAAGTTTCGGGGTCACCGGTATTGTACCGGGACCACCGGAAGGGTCCCGGGGGTCCACCGGGTGGGGCCACCTGCCCCGGGGGGCCACATGGGCTGTAGGGGTGTGCGCCTTGGCCTATATGGGCCAAGGGCACCAGCCCCAAGAGGCCCATGCACCAAGAGATAAGGGAAAGGAAGAGTCCTAAAGGGGGAAGGCACCTCCTAGGTGCCTTGGGGAGGATGGACTCCTCCCTGGCCGCACCCTTCCTTGGAGGAAGGGCCAAGGCTGTGGGGGGAAGGGAGGGAAGCCGCACAAAAGCCCTGGCGCCTCCCTCTCCCTCCCGTGACACATCTCCCTCCTCGTCTCTTGCGGTGCTTGGCGAAGCCCTGTTGGAGTACCACGCTCCTCCACCACCACTACGCCGCGTGCTGCTGCTGGATGGAGTCTTCCTCAACCTCTCCCTCTCTCCTTGCTGGATCAAGGCATGGGAGACGTCACCGGGCTGTATGCGTGTTGAACACAGAGGTGCCGTCCGTTCGGCACTAGGATCATCGGTGATTTGGATCACGACGAGCACGACTCCATCAACCCTGTTCTCTTGAACGCTTCCGCTTAGCAATCTACAAGGGTATGTAGATGCACTCTCCTCCCCCTCGTTGCTGGTCTCTCCATAGATAGATCTTGGTGACACGTAGGAAACTTTTGAATTTCTGCTACGTTCCCCAACAGTGGCATCATGAGCTAGGTCTATTGCGTAGATTCTATGCACGAGTAGAACACAAAGTAGTTGTGGGCGTCGATATTGTCAATTTGCTTGCCGTTACTAGTCTTATCTTGATTCGGCGGCATCGTGGGATGAAGCGGCCCGGACCGACCTGACACGTACTCTTACGCGAGACTGGTTCCACCGACTGACATGCACTAGTTGCATAAGGTGGCTAGCGGGTGTCTGTCTCTCCCACTTTAGTCGGATCGAATTCGATGAAAAGGGTCCTTATGAAGGGTAAATAGCAATTGGCATATCTCGTTGTGATCTTTGCGTAGGTAAGAAACGTTCTTGCTAGAAACGCATAGCAGCCACGTAAAACATGCAAACAACAATTAGAGGACGTCTAACTTGTTTTTGCAGGGTATGCTATGTGATGTGATATGGCCAAAAGGATGTGATGAATGATATATGTGATGTATGAGATTGATCATGTTCTTGTAATAGGAATCACGACTTGCATGTCGATGAGTATGACAACCAGCAGGAGCCATAGGAGTTGTCTTTATTTATTGTATGACCTGCGTGTCATTGAACAATGCCATGTAATTACTTTACTTTATTGCTAACCGGTAGCCATAGTAGTAGAAGTAATAGTTGGCGAGCAACTTCATGGAGACACGATGATGGAGATCATGGTGTCATGCCGGTGACGATGATGATCATGGAGCCCCGAAGATGGAGATCAAAAGGAGCAAAGTGATGATGGCCATATCATGTCACTATTTGATTGCATGTGATGTTTATCATGTTTTTACATCTTATTTGCTTAGAACGACGGTAGTAAATAAGATGATCCCTCATTAAAATTTCAAGAAGGTGTTTCCCCTAACTGTGCACCGTTGCGAAAGTTCGTCATTTCGAAGCACCACGTGATGATCGGGTGTGATAGATTCTTATGTTCACATACAATAGCTGTAAGCCAGATTTACACACGCGAAACACTTAGGTTGACTTGACGAGCCTAGCATGTACAGACATGGCCTCGGAACACAAGAGACCGAAAGGTCGAGCATGAGTCGTATGGGAGATACGATCAACATGAAGATGTTCACCGATGTTGGCTAGTCCGTCTCACGTGATGATCGGACACGGCCTAGTTGACTCGGATCATATAATCACTTAGATGACTAGAGGGATGTCTATCTGAGTGGGAGTTCATAAGATGAACTTAATTATCCTGAACATAGTCAAAAGGTCTTCGCAAATTATGTCGTAGCTCGCGCTTCAGTTCTACTATTTAGTTATGTTCCTATAGAAAATTTAGTTGAAAGTTAATAGTAGCAATTATGCGGACTAGGTCCATAAACGAAGGATTGTCCTCGTTGCTTCGTAGAAGGCTTATGTCCTTAATGCACCGCTCAGTGTGCTGAACCTCGAATGTCATCTGTGGATGTTGCGAACATCTAACATACACATTTTGATAACTACGTGATAGTTCAGTTAAACGGTTTAGAGTTGAGGCACCGAAGACGTTTTTTTTGAAACGTCGCAAAACATATGAGATGTTTCGAGGGCTGAAATTGGGATTTCAGGCTCGTGCCCACGTCAAGAGGTATAAGACCTCCGATGATTTTCTTAGCCTGCAAACTAAGGGAGAAAAGCTCAATTATTGAGCTTGTGCTTAGATTGTCTGAGTACAACAATCATTTGAATCGAGTGGGAGTTGATCTTCCAGATGAGATAGTGATGTTTCTCCGAAGTCATTACCACCAAGCTGCTAGAGCTTAGTGATGAACTATAATACATCAGGGACATATATGATGATCCTTGAGATATTCGCGATGTTTGACACCGCTAAAAGTAGAAATCAAAAGGGAGCATCAATCGTTGATGGTTAGTAAAACCACTAGTTTCAAGAAGGGCAAGGGCAAGAAGGGATACTTCATGAAACGGCAATTCAGCTGCTGCTCTAGTGAAGAAACCCAAGGTTGAACCCAAACCCGAGACTAAGTGCTTCTGTAATAAGGGGAACGGTCACTGAAGCGGAACCACCCTAGATACTTGGTAGATGAGAAGGCTGGCAAAGTCGATAGAAGTATATTGGATATACATTATGTTAATGCGTACTTTACTAGTACTCCTAGTAGCACCAGGGTATTAGATACCGGTTCGGTTGCTAAGTGTTAGTAACTCGAAATAAAAGCTACGGAATAAACGGAGACTAGCTAAAGGTGAGCTGACGATATGTGTTGGAAGATTTTCCAAGCTTGATATGATCAAGCATCGCACTCTCCCTCTACCATCGAGATTGGTGTTTGCGTTGAGCATAGACATGGTTGGATTATGTCTATCACGATACGGTTATTCATTTAAGGAGAATAATGGTTACTCTGTTTATTTGAATAATACCTTCAATGGTCTTGCACCTAAAATGAATGGTTCATTGAATCTCGATAGTAGTGATACACATGTTCATGCCAAAAGATATAAGATAGTAATGATAGTACCACCTACTTGTGGCACTGCCATGTATGTCATATCGGTATAAAACACATGAAGAAGCTCCGTGTTGATGGATCTTTGGGCTCACTCGTTTTTGAAAAGTTTGAGACATGCGAACCATGTCTATTGGAGTATATGCATGAAGAAACTCCATGCAAATGGACCATTTGGACTCACTTGATTTTGAATCACTTGAGACATGCAAATCATACCACATGGGCAAGATGACTGAAAGCCTCATTTTCAGTAAAATGGAACTAGAAAGCAGCTTGTTGGAAGTAATACGTTTTGATGTGTGCAGTCCAATGAGTGCTGAGGCATGTAGTGGATATCATTATGTTCTTACTTCACAGATGATTTGAGTAGATGTTGAGTATATTTACTTGATGAATCATGAGTCTGAATTATTGAAAGGTTCAAGTAATTTCAGGGTGAAGTTGAAAGATCGTCGTGACAAGAGGATAAAATATCTATGATATGATCATAGAGATGAATATCTGAATTACGAGTTTGGCACAGAATTAAGACATTGTGGAAATTGTTTCACAACTAATACAGCCTGGAACACCATAGTGTGATGGTGTGTCCGAACATCATAACTGCACCCTATTGGATATGATGCATACCATGATGTCTCTTATCGAATTACCATGATAGTTTATGGGTTAGGCATTAGAGACAACCACATTCACTTTAAATAGGGCACCACGTAATTCCGATGAGATGACATCGTATGAACTATGGTTTAGGGAAACCTTGGCTGTCATTTCTTAAAAGTTTGGGGCTGCGATGCTTATGTGAAAAAGTTTTAGGCTGATAAGCTCGAACCCAAAGCGGATAAATGCATCTTCATGGGACACCCAAAACAGTTGGGTATACCTCCTGTCTTAGATCCGAAAGCAATAAGGGATTGTTTCTAGAATCGGGTCCTTTATCGAGGAAAAGTTTCTCTCGAAAGAATTGAGTGGGAGGATGGTGGAGACTTGATGAGGTTATTGAACCGTCTCTTCAACTTGTGTGTGGCAGGGCACAGGAAGTTGTTCCTGTGGCACCTACACCAATTGAAGTGGAAGCTTATGATAGTGATCATGAAACTTCAGATCAAGTCACTACCAAACCTCGTAGGATGATAAGGATGCGTACTACTTCAAAGTGGTACGTAATCCTGTCTTGGAAGTCATGTTGCTAGACAATAATGAACCTACGAGCTATGGAGAAGCGGTGGTGGGCCTGGATTCCAAAATGGCTCGAGGCCATATAATCCGACAGAGGATCCATATATGAAAACAAAGTGTAGACTTTGGAAGAACTACTTGATGGTCGTAAGGCCGTTGGGTACATATGGATTTTAAAAGGAAGACGGACAATGATGGTAATCACCATTAAGAAAGCTCAACTTGTCGTTAAGATGTTTTCCGACAAGTTCAAGGAGTTGACTACGATGAGACTTTCTCACTCGTAGCGATGCTAAGAGTCTGTTGGAATTATATTAGCGATTACTGCATTATTTATTTAATCTTGCAAATAGGATGTCAAAACATTGTTTCCTCGACGATTTTCTTGAGGAAAGGTTGTATGTGATACAACTGGAAGGTTTTGTCAATCCTGAAAGATGCTAACAAGTATGCAAAGCTCCAGCCATCCTTCTAAGGACTGGAGTAAGCATCTCGGAGTTGGAATGTATGCCTTGATGAGATGATCAAGATTTTGGGTGTATACAAAGTTTATGAGAAACTTGTATTTCCAAAGAAGTGAGTGGGAGCACTATAGAATTTCTGATGAGTATATGTTGTTGACATATTGTTGATCAGAAATGACGTAGAATTTCTGGAAAGCATATAGGGTTATTTGGAAAGTGTTTTTCAATGGAAAGCCTGGATTAAGCTACTTGAGCATTGAGCATCAAGATCTATAAGGATAGATCAAAACGCTTAATGGTACTTTCAAATGAGCACATACCTTGACATGATCTTGAAGGTGTTCAAGTTGGATCAGTCAAAGAAGCAGTCCTTGCCTGAGTTGTAAGGTATGAAGTTAAGACTTAAAGCTCGACCACGGCAGAATAGAGAGAAAGGACGAAGGTCGTCCCCTATGCTTAGACATAGGCTCCATAGTATGCTATGCTGTGTACCGCACCTGAAGTGTGCCTTGCCACATATCCGGCAAGAGGGTACAAAGGTAATCTAGGAGTAGATCACCAGATAGCGGTCAAAATTGTCCTTAGAGGAATAAGGATATGTTTCTCGGTTATGGAGGTGATAAAGAGTTCAACGTAAAGAGTTACGTCGATGCAAGCTTAACACCTATCCGGATAGCTCTGAGTAGAGATACCGGATACGTATAATGGAGCAACGATTTGGAATAGCTCCAAGTAGAACAGTTATTGGAAATGGCTCCAAATATAGCGTAGAGCTTTGCGAACTACATACGGATCTGAATGTTGCAGACCCGTTGACTAAAACCTCTCTCACAAGCAACACGATCAAACCCAGAACTCATTAAGTGCTAATCACATAGTGATGTGAACTAGATTATTGACTCTAGTAAACTCTTTGGATGTTGGTTACATGGCGATGTGACCTGTGAGTGTTAATCATATGGCGATATGAACTAGATTATTGACTCTAGTGCAAGTGGGAGACTGTTGGAAATATGCCCTAGAGGCAATAATAAATTGGTTATTATTATATTTCCTTGTTCATGATAATCGTTTATTATGCATGCTAGAATTGTATTGATAGGAAACTCAGATACATGTGTGGATACATAGACAACACCATGTCCCTAGTAAGCCTCTAGTTGACTAGCTCGTTGATCAATAGATGGTTACGGTTTCCTGACCATGGACATTGGATGTCGTTGATAACGGGATCACATCATTAGGAGAATGATGTGATGGACAAGACCCAATCCTAAGCCTAGCACAAGATCATGTAGTTCGTATGCTAAAGCTTTTCTAATGTCAAGTATCATTTCCTTAGACCATGAGATTGTGCAACTCCCGGATACCGTAGGAGTGCTTTGGGTGTGCAAACGTCACAATGTAACTGGGTGGCTATAAAGGTACACTACAGGTATCTCCAAAAGTGTCTGTTGGGTTGGCATGAATCGAGACTGGGATTTGTCACTCCGTGTAAGCAGAGAGGTATCTCTGGGCCCACTCGGTAGGACATCATCATAATGTGCACAATGTGATCAAGGAGTTGATCACGGGATGATGTGTTATGGAACGAGTAAAGAGACTTGCCGGTAACGAGATTGAACAAGGTATCGGTATACCGACGATCGAATCTCGGGCAAGTATCGTACCGATGGACAAAGGGAATTGCATACGGGATTGATTAAGTCCTTGACATCGTGGTTCATCCGATGAGATCATCGTGGAACATGTGGGAACCAACATGGGTATCCAGATCCCGCTGTTGGTTATTGACCGGAGAACGTCTCGGTCATGTCTGCATGCTTCCCGAACCCGTAGGGTCTACACACTTAAGGTTCGGTGACACTAGGGTTATAGAGATATTAGTATGCGGTAACCCGAATGTTGTTCAGAGTCCAGGATGAGATCCCGGACGTCATGAGGAGTTCTGGAATGGTCCGGAGGTAAAGAATTATATATAGGAAGTGCTATTTCGGCCATCAGGACAAGTTTCAGGGTCACCAGTATTGTACCGGGACCACCGGAAGGGTCCCAGGGGTCCACCGGGTGGGGCCACCAGCCCCGGGGGCCCACATGGGCTGTAGGGGTGTGCGCCTTGGCCTATATGGGCCAAGGGCACCAGCCCCAGGAGGCCCATGCGCCAAGAGATAAGGGAAAGGAAGCGTCCTAAAGGGGGAAGGCACCTCCTAGGTGCCTTGGGGAGGATGGACTCCTCCCTGGCCGCACCCTTCCTTGGAGGAAGGGCCAAGGCTGCACCCCCCCTCTCCCTTGGCCCTATATATAGTGGGGGGAAGGGAGGGAAGCCGCACAAAAGCCCTGGCGCCTCCCTCCCCCTCCCGTGACACATCTCCCTCCTCGTCTCTTGCGGTGCTTGGCGAAGCCTTGCTGGAGTACCACGCTCCTCCACCACCACCACGCCGTCGTGCTGCTGCTGGATGGAGTCTTCCTCAACCTCTCCCTCTCTCCTTGCTGGATCAAGGCATGGGAGACGTCACCGGGCTGTACGTGTGTTGAACACGGAGGTGCCGTCCGTTCGGCACTAGGATCATCGGTGATTTGGATCACGACGAGCACGACTCCATCAACCCCGTTCTCTTGAACGCTTCCGCTTAACGATCTACAAGGGTATGTAGATGCACTCTCCTCCCCCTCGTTGCCGGTCTCTCCATAGATAGATCTTGGTGACACGTAGGAAAATTTTGAATTTCTCCTACGTTCCCCAACACCAATGTGCTCGAGAGCTCCGCCTCGTCCCCCTCTTCCTCCTCACCAAGATGTAAGGCGCCGGAAGCCCCTGGACGCCGCCAGCTCTGCCGTTCCCCTCCTCGGCCACCGAGGGCCGCCGCCGTCGATTCACCGGCCACAGGACATCCCCGAGCTAGCCGAACCCATCATCGTGATCACTGTGAGCTGCACCGTCGTTTCCCCCTAACCCCGCGGCCTAGCGCTCGTTGTAGCTCCGTTTTTCCATGACGCCGAAGCACGCCGCCGCCCGAGCTCGTCACCGACGAGGCTCCGGTGGCCAATCGGCCCCGTTCATATGTACGTTGGCTTTGTGAGAGCCTGCAGAACGAGTAGGTGCTACCCGTTGATCCTCCCGTGCATGGTGTCGTCGTTTTCATCGGCGCCTGAACTCCCGCGGCCGCAACCGAGCTCGCCACCGTCGACTCCGGCCATCCCAGGCCCGAAGACCACCACCATCCGACGCGCCATTACACCAGCTTTCCGTAGAGCCCAACGATGCCTCGAATGGTTCCCTGTATCGCCTTCCCGAGCCGCCCCGCCATTTCTGTCGTCGCCGGCGACAAGCCGCCGTCGAGTTTGACCTAGCTGACCACGGGGTTGACCTCCCCTGGGTCCGGACAAGTGGGCCCAGAGCCCTGCTAATTTAGTTTAGTACTAATTAACTTTTAGTTAACCAGCTAAGTCACTGGCATGTGGGCCCACGCCCTAATTAACTTTGGTTAGCATTTAACTTAGCGCTAATTAACTCCGTTGATTAGCTGTGACTCCGACACGCGGACCCCATTGGTCAGGTTTGACCCCGGGCAGCTCAGTTGACCTGCTGACGTCATAGTGACGTAGTGCTGACGCCATAACTCATTTTCTGGATTAATTTTAATTCAGGAAATTCCAGAAATTGTCCAAAACTTCTAAAAATTCATAGAAAATAATCTATAACTCCAATGGAATTAAGTTATATATGAAAAATTATCAGAACAATTCAAGGAATCCACCTGTACCATTTTCATGAATGTTTGAACAATGTTTGTCCTCTGTTTTGGACAAAACAAATGAAGGGCATTTAAATAATCATATATGGAGTTGGAATTTGAATCATGTATTCAAACCAACTTCATTTAAATCATAGCTAGATGCATTAGCTCAAATCACAGCATATTGCCATGTCATGATCATGCATCATATTGTGGCATTGCATTGATTGTGTTCTTTCTCAGTTGCCGGTGTTTGTCCCCTCTCGATAGACGTGGTTCCGACGATGTGATCGATGACACCGATGAAGAACTATAATATCTTCAGAAGTCCCAGGCAAGCAAAAAACCCCTTGTTCATTCCAATACAATCCCACTCTCTCGCTCCTGCCCTCTTTTACTGCATTAGGACAACAACGATTCAACTGTTACATGCTGCGGTAGTTGAACCCCTTATCCTTTGCATGACCTGTCATTGCCACAGTAAATAGATGAAACCCACTAGCATGAGTAGGAGTTGTTTGAGCCCTGATGTGCCTACTCATTCATGCTTGTTGTCATGCCTGCTACTGCTTAGAGTTGAGTCGGGTCTGATTCATCGGGAATGAATTGGAATGTGGTGAACATGTCCTACTGTTGAGAGCGAAGTGTGTGAACATGATTTGGTAAAGGTAGCGGTGAGAGGCCATGTAGGAGTACATGGTGGGTTGTCTCATTGCAGCCGTCCTCAGGAACTGAGTTCTGTGTTTGTGATCCATGAATAGTTACTACCACACATTGGGTTCCGGTAACTCGGCCCCTCTCGGCTTATTAATCAACTCGATCTATGTCCAGGAGTTGCAACTAGTTTCTGGTGTTTGTAGGTAGTGTTAGTAGTCTACCAAGTGGCACCCGGTATAGGTGGGCTTGGGACAGACTAGGCACAGTGGCACGGTGTACCAAGTGGCACCCGGATGGTGGGCTTGGGAACCATGCACACATCCTTTGGGGACGTGAGCGACACCCTGGCCGGATCTCCTTACGGATGGAACCCGAATAGGCGATAAACCTAGACTAGAGACTTGTTGGTTAGTCAGGTCGTGGCCGACTCCTTCGCCCGGCTTCCGCTTGAAGGTTGCCGAGGTACATGACGTGTACAGGGCGATAAGTGGCGAGAGCGTGTGTGAAGAAGTACACCCCTGCAGGGTTATCATTATCTATTCGAATAGCCGGATTCTTTGGATATGGAAACTTGGACCCCTTGCATAGTTCATAGACAAGTGAAAGTGGATACTCTAAAACTCGCAAGATAAGCGTGAGTGCTATGGATGGCGTTCTCGCAGGGAGACGGGAGCGGATCCATAGTGGTGTATTGGTATGATGAATTTGTGGACTCGTGTGCGCCACCTCAAAAGAGTTACTTGCAGTCGTAGTTCAGGTTAGCCATTGAGTCAAAGCTGGCTTGCTGCAGTTAAACTCCACCACCCTCTTTGTTGATACTGATGCATATGTAGTTAGTTCTGATGTAAGTCTTGCTGGGTACATTTGTACTCACGTTTGCTTAATTTATGTTTTGCAGAGAGACTCCAGTCTCGCTAGTAGTTTCGCATGGACTTCGACGTTAGCTTGATACCTCAGCTACGACCTTGTGCCCTCGGCAGGATCTGGTAGATAGTCCGGCTTCTTAGCCTTTTTCATTTGTACATGTCTGTACTCAGACATGTTAAGCTTTCGCTTGTGCCTTGATTTGTATGCTATGTTTGTTGGGTCATGAGACCCATGTTTGTAATTTCTCGCTCCTTGGAGTCTAATGAATAAATACTTAAGTCGTAGAGTTATGTTGTGATGCCATGTTGTATTTACACATATCGAGCATATTGTGTGTATGATTGAAATGCTTGGTATGTGTGGGATCCGACAATCTAGTTGTTTATCCTTGGCAGCCTCTCTTATGGGGAAATGTAGTCTAGTGCTTCCACGAGCCATAGTAGTCCGCTACAGCCCGGTTCACCGGAGTCCTGCTAGCCCAGCACTACTGCTCAGGACACTTGACTGGCCGGCATGTGTTTCACTTCGTTCCTGTGTCTGTCCCTTCGGGGAAATGTCACGCGGTGACATTCGGAGTCCTGCCTAGCCTGCTACAGCCCGGGTTCCCAGAGTCCTGTTAGCTCAGTGCTACAGCCCGGATTCACACGCTGCTGACCAACATGCTCGATGTGATACATGTATGCCTGTCCCCATAGGTTGGTGCCGCTTTGGGTTCACGACTAGCCATGTCGGCCCGGGTTCTCTGTCATATGGATGCTAGCGACACTATCGTATACGTGAGCCAAAAGACACAAACGGTCCCGGGCCATAGTAAGGTGACACCCGTGGGAATACCGTGCGTGAGGCCGCAAAGCGATATGAGGTGTTACATGCTAGATCGATGTGACTTGGAATCTAGGTCCTGACAGTGAGGTAGCAAAAGGCTCCAAACAACATGATGAAGGCGGTCTTCAGTCTGTCAGCCGAGTTCAGCTTGATCTGGTGATATCCTGAGTATGCATCCAAAAAACTCAACAGCTCGCATCCGGCTGTGGAGTCTATCACCTGATCGATTCTTGGTAGAGCGAACGGGTCCTTGGGGCAGGCCTTGTTGAGCCTCGTGTAGTCAATACATATTCGCCACTGCTTGTTCTTCTTCAGTACCAGGACCGGATTTGCTAGCCATTCTGGAAAGAACACTTCCATAATGAAGCCGGCTGCTAGGAGTCGGGATATCTCTTCTCCGACAACTCTTCTCTTCTCTTCTGATAGGCGGCGCAGGGGCTGCCTGACCGGCTTTCCATCAGATCGGACATGTAACTTGTGCTCGGCGAATTCCGTCGGTACACCTGGCATGTCTTTGGGGGACCATGCGAAGATGTCCCGATTCTCACGGAGGAAAATGACGAGCTCGCCTTCCTATTTGCTGTCAAGGTTTGCACCTACGACTGCGTACCTCTCTGGGTGCTCCGGATCCAAGGGTATCTTCTTTGTCTCTTTGGCCGGCTTGAACGAACCCTCAGCCTCCGACTCTTTTGGGTTGGGCGATACCTCAGGCTGCTTGCCGGCCATCGCCACAACTCGCTCGAGGAGCCGCTTCTCGGCCGCAATTACCAGGGACTCGACCAGCCAACTGCTCTCAGCCGCGCAAGCAGACGACTTCCGGTAGTCGCCAGCCACAGTCAGAATTCCCCTGGAACTAGGCATCTTCATCTTGAGGTAGGCGTAGTGGGGGACCGCCATGAACTTGGCCAAGGCGGGTCAGCCAAGTAGTGCATGGTATGGGTTCTCAAGGTCACCACCTCAAACCAAACAGACTCTTTGCGGAAGTGATCTTTGTATCCAAAGAGGACGTCCATCAGGATCTTGCCAATTGTTGAGCAGGAAAGCCCGGGAACAATGCCGTGAAACACAGTCCGGCTGTTCTGAAGCTGTCTTTGCTTGATTCCTAACTTCTCCATCGTGTCCTTGTACAGGATATTGATGCTGCTGCCTCCGTTTATCAGAACTCTTGAGAAACGCGCGGCTCGTCTGTCTGTAGCAAAGGTGGCATCCAGGACCAAGGCATAGGAGCCCGGACCCGGCATCACTTCTGGGTGGTCAGCCCTGCTCCAGCTGATGGGCTTCACAGACCAGTGCATCAACTCTGGCGTCTCCGACGCTACTGCATTCACCTCTTGTCGCTGCAGCCGCCTACTGCGTCGATCATCAGCCACACTGGTGAACACCATGTAGGCTCCATGCTCTTCAGAGTATTTGTCTTGTACCGCGCCGACTGGCCTGACAGCCGGCTGCTGGGGCGGTGGCGGAGGCGGCTGCCCAGCAGGCGGGGGAGGCAGGAGGCCGTCTCCCTTGGCGATCCTGGTGAGCCAGTGGCACTTCCGGGTGGTGTGATTCGGCGGCTTCGCGCCGCTATGGAACTTGCAAGGTCCATCCAAGGTCTGCTCATAGGAGAAGGCCGGCAACCAATTTGGCTTGCCGCCTTTCTGTCGCTTGGGTGGGGGCTGCTCATCTGGCTGCTGGGCTTCAACGGTCGCAACCTGCCGGCTGCTGGAAGCCGGCTGCGGGGCCTTGCACTTGTGGTCGCCCTGCTGTTGTCGCCGGCTGGCGTCTGCCGCCGGAGTTCTTGGAGCTTGAGGAGCCACTTTGCCAGTTGTGTTGATTTGAATCTCCGCCTTCATGGAGGAGTCGGCCGTGGCGTACTTGTCCGCTATGATCAGCAACTCGTTGAGGGTTTCTGGCTCGTCGCAAAGGAGCTTGTGCTTGAGGAGGGTGCCTTCTCTGCACCCGGCTGTGAAGTACTCGATGGCCTGCACCTTGTGCACGCCCTCACAGGAGTTCCGAAGCTCGGCCCAACGTGTGAGGTAATCGCGAGTCGACTCATCGGGGCCTTGCACGCACAAGGAGAGCTGACGAGGCTTGGGAGGACGCTTGTACATGCTGGTGAAGTTGTGGACGAATGCTTCGGTGAAGCCGACCCAGCTGTTGATGCTGCGGGGCCTTAGGCTGTTCAGCCATGTCCGGGCCGTGCCCTGGAGCATGAGCGGAACGTACTTTACGGCGACACGCTTGTTGCCGTTTGCTATGCTGACAGCCGTGGAGTAGTCGACTAGCCAGTCTTCCAGCTTCACGGAGCCGATATACTTGGGCGTGTCTCTTGGGAGCGTGAACCCTCCGGGAAAGGGCTTGTCCCGAATGCGAGGCCCGAAACAAGGCGGACCCAGCTTGTGTTCTTCTTCCAGCGCTAAGGATCGGTGAAGTCGGTCGATCCGGTGGCGGGAGTCATTCTCTCCAACTCCCTCTCAGCGGCCAAGGCGGTCGCCGAGAGTCGTATGGTCAACAGGCGGCGGGGAGACTTGCCTCTCCTTGCGGGGAGGGGGAGGCGGACAGTCGTCCCGTTGTTCCACTGCTCTCAGGCGGCCGTCTCGATCGCGCTCTATGGTAATGCGAGTCCGACTGTGGCTGACAGCCAGCTCCTTGTCTCTTCTTCCTCGGGCGCCGCCAGTCGGTGTCCGAGACGTCGTGCCTTGATCTTGGTGAAGGTCGTCGTTTGGCCGCTGCGGCGCCTCCGCGCGACAGCCGGCCTCGTTCTGCACAGTGGCCACATCGAGGAGCCGCTGGACTCGCTCCATCATGAGGCGGCGCTCTTCGCCCTTGAAATTGTCCAGCTCATCCGCCGCTGCCTGGGCGGCTCGGATGTTCTCCGCTGGTGTAGCGTACACAGGGCGGCTTGCCCCAAACAAGTTGGCGATGGCTATGCCGTGCTGCTGGACCATGCCAAAGCGGCTGGGCCCCGCCGGGGCCGGCGAGCCGCCGACGGCGCGATCCATCTCCCGCTGGTAGGCTTCTGACAAGCGCCTCATGCTGGCCAGCTTCTTCGCACCTTCAACGAGCTGAAGGCGGCGCGCCTCCAACGTCTCTGCGTTAGCGTCTTCCAGAATGGGCGCAGCTAGGTCTTGCAGCGCCGCGCCGAGTGAGTCGTGCGCTCCTCCGCCGGGGAGCTCATCATGACTGATGACTAGCACCTCGGTGACGGTGCTTCCGTTGCTCTCCGCATGAGGGAGAGGTTCATCGTAGACCACCACATTGGTGGGGAATGCGTCGAGCGATGCGGTGTCGGAGTCGACCAACATCGGGTCGATGGAGCCTACGGACTCCAAGTCTACGACAGGCTCGCCGGAAACGTGGAGTTGATCGAGGAGGCCTGCGAGGAGGTTCTCAGGGCCGCCCGTGCCTGCGTTGGACGCAGGTTCATCGGAGAGGCGGACCTCGCCGACAAGTTCGGCCAAGGAGCTGGCCGCGCGGAGATCTCAATGCCGCTTAGCGCGTCGGTGCAAACTCCGTCTGGCGTGCCTGGCTGGCTGCGCTCGCCAGGGAGAAAAAGGGTTCCCGTCCAGAATAGATCTCCGGACGGCGGTGCACCAGGCCCCACGGTGGGTGCCAAATGTCGGGGGTTTGGTGTGTGTAGGACCTTGAAGTAGATGTGTCTAGAGGGGGGGTGATTAGACACTTAATGCTAAAGTTGCAATTTTTAAGCTTTTTTGGTTTAAGTGGAGTTTTAGGCATAATTTCAACATTCACAATACATATCAAGCAAGTATGCAAAGAGTGTATAGGCAGCGGAAAGTAAAGCATGCAACTTGCAAGAATGTAAAGGGAAGGGTTTGGAGAATTCAAACGCAATCGGAGACACGGATGTTTTTCCCGTGGTTCGGATAGGTGGTGCTATCCTACATCCACGTTGATGGAGACTTCAACCCACGAAGGGTAACGGTTGCGCGAGTCCACGGAGGGCTCCACCCACGAAGGGTCCACAAAGAAGCAACCTTGTCTATTCCACCATGACCATCGCCCATGAAGGACTTGCCTCACTAGTGGTAGATCTTCACGAAGTAGGCGATCTCCTTGCCCTTACAAACTCCTTGGTTCAACTCCACAATCTTGTCGGAGGCTCCCAAGTGACACCTAGCCAATCTAGGAGACACCACTCTCCAAGAAGTAACAAATGGTGTGTTGATGATGAACTCCTTGCTCTTGTGCTTCAAATGATAGTCTCCCCAACACTCAACTCTCTCTCATAGGATTTGGATCTGGTGGAAAGAAGATTTGAGTGGAAAGCAACTTGGGGAAGGCTAGAGATCAAGATTCATATCGTAGGAATGGAATATCTTGGCCTCAACACATGAGTAGGTAGTTCTCTCTCAGAAATAGGATGCTGGAAGTGTAGGCTTAGTCTGATGGCTCTCTCCACGAATGAAGAGGAGGTGGAGGGGTATATATAGCCTCCACACAAAATCCAATCGTTACACATGATTCACCAATCTCGGTGGGACCGAATCAATAAACTCGGTCGGACCAAAATAGGAAACCTAGTAACCGTTAGACATTTCGGTGGGACCGAATCAATAAACTCGGTCGGACCGAAATAGGAAACCTAGTAACCGTTAGACATTTCGGTGGGACCGACTGGATCAACTCGGTGGGACCGATGTGCTAGGGTTAGGGTAAATCCAAAACTCGGTTTGACCGATTACTCAAACTCGGTGGGACCGATTTGGGTAATAAGCGAAACAGAGAGTTGGCCATGCAAACTCGGTGGGACCGATTGCATATCTCGGTGGGACCGAGAATAATGCAATAGGTAACAAAGAGTTTGCAAGCCCATCTCGGTGAGACCGAGATCCCATCGGTGAGACCGAACTGATTAGGGTTTCTGGCAGTGGCTATGACAAGTGAAACTCGGTGGCGCCGGATAGGAATAATCGGTAGGTCCGAGTTTGGCTTTAGGTTTAGGTCATATGTGGAAGTGGGAAAGTAGCTGAGGATTTTGGAGCATATCATTAAGCACTTGAGCAAGAGGCTCATTAAGCAACACCTCATCCCTCCTTGATAGTATTGGCTTTTCCTATGGACTCAATGTGATCTTGGATCACTAAAATGTAAAATGAAGAGTCTTGAGCTTCAAGCTTTAGCCAATCCTTTGTCCTTAGCATCTTGGAGAACTTCCCACAACCTTTAGTCCATGCCACTCCATTGTTGAACTTATCTGAAACATACTAGATGAAAACGTTAGTCCAACAAGAGATATGTTGTCATCAATTATCAAAACCACCTAGGGAGCACTTGTGCTTTCAATCTCCCCCCTTTTTGGTAATTGATGGCAACATACATCAAAGCTTTAGATAAAGATATAAAGAACAGCAAGTAAAGCTTTGGAAGGACATGTAACAAACATAGGCTCCCCCACATGTATGCAATCATATGAATATAAAATATAGAAGCATGTGAGAGCATAATCATGATAGAGTAGGCAATGTGTTACATGTATCTTGGCCATATGCATCAGAGTAAAAGATTATCAAGGAAAATACCTTCATGCTCATGAGTCCTTCTTGCAAACAGTATGTACATAAGCAAGAACTCCTCATACTCTTACCTTGTAGTTTTTGAGTTGGCTTAGGATAGAATGAACCTGCACAAACAAAGTTAGATAACACAGGTACATCCACTAGCCAGGGCAAACAAAGGAAACCACAAGAGTACCAAGACTGGGATGACATGTAGAGAGTAAGTACTAGGTACTACATTGAATTCAACATGTCCCCAAGAGTAAAGATATGCAATGAATTTGACTGATTTCTTTCCCTTATGTGTCTTGCTCCCCCTGAATCTTACATGGGATATTGGGAGAAGATAGGAAACAGAAAATCAGAGCTGAAAGATACAACTGGATAGAACTTAATGCAAATAAGCGTATATGAACATGTCTTTCCCCCAAAAAGACATGTGACATCTCTCCTCTTGAATCATCAAGCATCTGGGATCCTTGAGTATTTTCTCTCCCCCTGGAAATCTCTCTCTCCCCGTTAATAACATCTGGGATCCTTGAGACTTTCTCTCCCCCTTGAGCTTCCCTTAACAACATCTGGGATCCTTGAGACTTTCTCTCCCCCTTGAGCTTTGATGTGATCTCTCTCTCCCCCTTTGACATCAATTTCCAAGAAGGGCTTTCTGGAATCCGTCGTATAGGTTTGGTCCTTGAGACTCAGCACAAAGCAATGGATAAAATTGTGATGCTTGTAGAGGACAAGATTCATTGAGTGGAGCTGGATCAGAAGAAATGTAGAACAAGTGGCAAACTGTTTTTCTGATTGCAAGGTCGGTGGCACCGAGTGGCATATTTCGGTGGTACCGAAAGGATTCGGTTGGACCAAAAATTGCAAGTCGGTGAAACCGATTTTACACAGAGAAAAACACTTGTCACCTTAGCTCACTAGACATGTAGGATCTCACAAAGATTTGCAATGAATTACCTGAAGGATTTGCAAGGAATTAAATGCAGAAAATGCAGAACAAAAGAAAGAGAAAAAAAGAAGAAACTGAAAGATCTAGATGAAGTTTTTTTTGAAAAAGAGAAAGAAAATAAACATGCATGAGACAAATGCAATAACACAAAGAAGGAACACAAGAGAACTTCATCTAGAGTTGGGCGGTGACATAGTCACCTATGTTAGAGTATATTGACTTGGGAGTCAAGTGAGAACACTTGATCATAGGTCATACTCATTGTTTAAGCTCAAAATGGGGTTACCATTTTTCGTTTAAGCATCTTGATGTATTCACATCTTGTTGAGTTGCTTTGACTCATGTCTTGGAGTAAAGCTTCTCTAAGATGGAATAACATACCTCGAGTGGTGGTGTGGTTCTTGCTCATGTAGTTGAACTTGTGTGGGTGCTCAAGGTTGATGTAGCTCATCAAGAGTTGGGAGCACCACTTGGAGTGTGAGTTCACCTACCTACATGGATTAGTTCTTGCAAGGAAGAGCACTTGTGTATCCAAAAATGACAATCATGAAGCTCAACATAGAATTTGTCAAAGGATATGTTTGAATGGTTCTGTTCTTCCTTGTCTTCAACCATCATTGTGTAGAGACTTGGTGATGTAAAGATTGCTCAAGATGTGAGTGAGTCGCAATCTCATGGAATTAGATTCAACCAAGCACCTACATGGGTTAGACAACATGCAAGGTACAAATATATCCAAGACATAAGATAGTCATCATAAGAGATATATCATGGATTAGTCATAAGCTCATGTCTTGCATGTATCCAATGGAGTTTCTACTCCAAGTTCGAAGCATCAATGATGTTCAATTCACCTCTCAACCTGCAAAACACTTTCTCATCAAGTGGCTTAGTAAATATATCTGCTAATTTCTTATCGGTGCGAACATGCTTAAGATTAATGTCACCCTTAGCAACATGATCTCGAATGAAGTGATGACGAACTGCAATATGCTTAGTTCGAGAATGTTGTACAGGATTATGACCAATTTTGATTGCACTTTCATTGTCACAAAGCAGTGGAACATGTTTAACATAGATTCCATAATCTTTAAGAGTTTGGGTCATCCAAAGTAATTGAGCACAACATGAACCAGCGGCAATGTATTCCGCTTCGGTGGTGGATAAGGATACCGAGTTTTGTTTCTTGGAAGACCAAGACACAAGAGATCTACCAAGAAATTGACAAGTACCCGAAGTTGACTTTCTATCAACCTTGTCTCCGGCATAATCCGAGTCGGAATAGCCAACAAGATCAAAAGAAGACCTCTTAGGATACCAAATGCCAAAATTTGGTGTATCAATTAAGTATCTAACTATCCTTTTCACGGCCTTAAGATGACATTCTTTAGGAGCAGCTTGATATCGTGCACACATGCACACACTTAGCATAATATCGGGACGTGAAGCACATAGGTATAACAATGAACCAATCATAGAGCGATAAACCTTTTGATCAACCGGTTCACCATCTTTGGTCAAATCATTATGTCCACTAGTAGGCATGGGTGTAGACATACCTTTGCATTCTTGCATATTGAACTTCTTGAATAAGTCCTTGGTGTACTTCGTTTGAGAGACAAATGTACCTTCCTTAGTTTGCTTGATTTGCAAACCGAGAACGAATTTGAGTTCACTCATCATAGACATCTCAAACTTTTCTGACATTAGCTTTCCAAACTTTTCACTAAAGAGAGGGTTAGTTGAACCAAATATGATATCATCAACATAAATTTGGCATACAAATAGTTCTCCATTAACCCTTTTAGTAAAAAGAGTAGAATCAATTTTATCAATTTCAAAACCACTTGCAACATGGAACTTGGTCAAGCATTTATACCATGCTCTAGGAGCTTGTTTAAGACCATAAAGAGCTTTGTGAAGTTTGTAAACATGATTAGGTTTCTTAGGATTGACAAAGCCGGGAGGTTGTTTGACAGAAACTTCCTCCTCTATTTCACCATTTAGAAAAGCACTTTTAATGTCCATTTGGTACAAGGTGCTGTTATGGTGATTAGCATAGGCAAGTAAGATGCGAATGGACTCAAGTCTAGCAACGGGAGCATATGTCTCACCATAGTCCATACCTTCGACTTGTGTGTACCCTTGGGCGACGAGACGTGCTTTGTTGCAAATCACTTGTCCATCTTCATCTTGCTTGTTGCGAAACACCCATTTGGTACCAATGATGTTGTGGTTGTTGTCGGGCTTCTCAACCAATGTCCAAACTTGGTTCCTCTCAAAGTTGTGTAGCTCTTCATGCATAGCATTTATCCAATCCGGATCTTCCAATGCTTCTTAAACCTTCATAGGTTCAATGCTAGAGATGAATGAATAGTTTTCACAAAAGTTAGCTAAACGAGTTTTTGAGCGAGTGATTCTCCCGGTTTGTATGTCATTGAAGATTTGCTCGACGGGATGATCTATGGCGATTCTTGCTCGAACTCGTGAGAGCTTTTGCTTGGGTCTTCGTTGAACATTTTCTTCATCTTGTTCCTCTTCTTGGCCTTCTTCATTGTTGACGTTGTCATTCTCTTGTCGTGGTGGAGAAGTAGGTTGTTGATGTTCGTCTTGATGCACTTCTTTGTCTTCTTCATCTTGGTGTGTTCCAGTTGTGGATGCTTCTGTATCAATTCTTGGTTCACCTTGTTGTGAAGTAGAAGCTTCCACTTGGATGGATGAAGTACTCTCCTTCACCTCCGTTGGGCGAACTTTGCCTATGGACAAGTCTTGGATTGCTTCTGAAGGGTCTTTGTCTCCTACATCAATTGGCAATTGCTCTACTTGCGAGCCATTAGATTCATCAAACTTCACATCTACCGTCTCTTCAACCTTTCGGGTGAAATTGTTGTAGACACGGTAAGTGTGAGAGTTTGAGCCATAACCGAGTAGGAAACCTTCATGAGATTTAGGAGCAAACTTTGAACGACGATGCTTATCAAGAATGTAGCACTTTGAGCTGAATACTCGAAAGTATCCAATTTGGGGTTTGTTACCGGTGAGGAGCTCGTATGCCGTCTTGCCGAGTAGCTTGTGAAGATACAAGCGATTTGTTGCGTGACAAGCTGTCTCAACTGCTTCTGCCCAAAAGTGCTTCGGCGTCTTGTAATAATCAAGCATCGTTCTTCCCATTTCGATGAGCGTCCGGTTCTTCCTCTCAACAACTCCATTTTGTTGAGGTGTGTACGTAGCCGAGAACTCGTGTGAAATCCCTTCTTCGTCAAGAAAGGTGTCCACATTTGCGTTCTTGAACTCCGTTCCGTTGTCACTTCGAACCTTCTTAATCTTCACATCAAACTGATTTTGGGCCTTCCTAGCGAAGTTTTTGAAGATCTTCTGGGCCTGTGACTTGTCATTAAGAAAGAACACCCACGTAAATCTTGAAAAATCATCAACTATAACTAGACCAAAAGAATTTCCACCGAGACTCTTGTAGGCATTGGGACCAAAAAGATCCATATGAAGTAGCTCGAGTGGCCTCCTTGTGGTCATGATGTTCTTCACGAGATGCCTTCCTCCAACCTGTTTACCTGCTTGACAAGCACTGCAAAGTCTATCCTTATCAAATATGACATCGTTAACTCCAAGGATATGATTTCCATTAATAAGCTTGTCAAGGTTTCTCATGCCAACATGACCTAGCCGTCTATGCCACAACCAACCTTTTGAGGATTTAGCAATAAAGCAAGTTTTAGGTTGTGCCTTTTTAGAGAAATCAACAATGTAAAGATCACCTCTACGCATACCGGTAAAGACCATTTTATGATTGTCTCGACGAAATACTTGGCCATCTACCTCAGTAAATAGGACATTCAAACCGAAATCAGCAAGTCTAGATACTAAAAGTAAGTTGTAGCCGAGTGATTCAACGAGCATGACATTTTGAATGGAACTATCATGTGAGATGGCCACCTTACCAAGGCCAACCACTTTACCCTTTGAGTTATCACCAAAAGTGACATATTTTCGAGGTCCGTCATTTTTAGCAAGCTCATGAAACATCTCTTCATCTCCGGTCATATGATCAGTACATCCACTATCAAGAACCCATTCCTTTCCTCCTGACGCATATCCCCGAAGATTTGCCGTAAGACCAAAATGTCTCATTGCATCATCAAGATCGAAGTCACTATCATCATCATCATCATAGTATCCATGTTCATCATGATCTTGTGACTCATCATTTCCTAGAGAGGGTAATTCATTAGATAGATGATCATCAAAGTGGTCACTTTTATGAATTCTTATAGCTTCGAATATAATATCACTAATGATTCCAACATCTCCTTTAGCATGCTTGAGATTGGTAAGCTCAAATAGGCAATCACCAAAACTAGGATCACTAGAGTTCATCTTACTCAAGGTAATAGATCTATGCAGAATTTCATCCAAATTTTTCAAGGAATGATCGGGAAATCGTTCCTCAAGAAATTTCCATATAGTATAGGCACAATTAAGAGTAGGAAAACTAGCAATCAAATTTTTGGGCAATCCTCTAATGATGAGCTCAATAGTTCTAAGATTGCGAATCATGTCAATATCTTCATCTAGGGTAGGATGCAAAGGATCAATGTGAGGTGCACAAGGGCTAGCAATATACTTGTTTAAATGATATTGATTGAAAATTACAAGCATCTCATTTTTCCACTCATGAAAATACTCTCCATCAAGAATAGGCACTCTATGTCTAAGCCTCCCTAAAGTAGACACATCCATCTTCCTCCAATGGTGATTAAACCAAGGCAATGGAGACCAAAGCTCTGATACCACTTGTAGGACCTTGAAGTAGATGTGTCTAGAGGGGAGTGATTAGACACTTAATGCTAAAGTTGCAATTTTTAAGCCTTTTCGGTTTAAGTGGAGTTTTAGGCATAATTTCAACATTCACAATACATATCAAGCAAGTATGCAAAGAGTGTATAGGTAGCGGAAAGTAAAGCATGCAACTTGCAAGAATGTAAAGGGAAGGGTTTGGAGAATTCAAACGCAATCGGAGACACGGATGTTTTTCCCGTGGTTCGGATAGGTGGTGCTATCCTACATCCACGTTGATGGAGACTTCAACCCACGAAGGGTAACGGTTGCACGAGTCCACGGAGGGCTCCACCCACGAAGGGTCCACGAAGAAGCAACCTTGTCTATTCCACCATGGCCATCGCCCACGAAGGACTTGCCTCACTAGCGGTAGATCTTCACGAAGTAGGCGATCTTCTTGCCCTTACAAACTCCTTGGTTCAACTCCACAATCTTGTCGGAGGCTCCCAAGTGACACCTAGCCAATCTAGGAGACACCACTCTCCAAGAAGTAACAAATGGTTTGTTGATGATGAACTCCTTGCTCTTGTGCTTCAAATGATAGTCTCCCCAACACTCAACTCTCTCTCATAGGATTTGGATCTGGTGGAAAGAAGATTTGAGTGGAAAGCAACTTGGGGAAGGCTAGAGATCAAGATTCATATGGTAGGAATGGAATATCTTGGCCTCAACACATGAGTAGGCAGTTCTCTCTCAGAAATAGGATGCTGGAAGTGTAGGCTTAGTCTGATGGCTCTCTCCACGAATGAAGAGGAGGTGGAGGGGTATATATAGCCTCCACACAAAATCCAACCGTTACACATGATTCACCAATCTCGGTGGGACCGAATCAACAAACTCGGTCGGACCGAAATAGGAAACCTAGTAACCGTTAGACATTTCGGTGGGACCGACTGGATCAACTCGGTGGGACCGATGTGCTAGGGTTAGGGTAAATACAAAACTCGGTTTGACCGATTACTCAAACTCGGTGGGACCGATTTGGGTAATAAGCGAAACAGAGAGTTGGCCATGCAAACTCGGTGGGACCGATTGCATATCTCGGTGGGACCGAGAATAATGCAATAGGTAACAGAGAGTTTGCAAGCCCATCTCGGTGAGACCGAGATCCCATCGGTGAGACCGAACTGATTAGGGTTTCTGGCAGTGGCTATAACAAGTGAAACTCGGTGGCGCCGGATAGGAATAATCGGTAGGTCCGAGTTTGGCTTTAGGTTTAGGTCATATGTGGAAGTGGGAAAGTAGCTGAGGATTTTGGAGCATATCATTAAGCACTTGAGCAAGAGGCTCATTAAGCAACACCTCATCCCTCCTTGATAGTATTGGCTTTTCCTATGGACTCAATGTGATCTTGGATCACTAAAATGTAAAATGAAGAGTCTTGAGCTTCAAGCTTTAGCCAATCCTTTGTCCTTAGCATCTTGGAGAACTTCCCACAACCTTTAGTCCATCCCACTCCATTGTTGAACTTATCTGAAACATACTAGATGAAAACGTTAGTCCAACAAGAGATATGTTGTCATCAATTATCAAAACCACCTAGGGAGCACTTGTGCTTTCAATCTCCCCCTTTTTGGTAATTGATGGCAACATACATCAAAGCTTTAGATAAAGATATAAAGAACAGCAAGTAAAGCTTTGAAAGGACATGTAACAAACATAGGCTCCCCCACATGTATGCAATCATATGAATATAAAATATAGAAGCATGTGAGAGCATAATCATGATAGAGTAGGCAATGTGTTACATGTATCTTGGCCATATGTATCAGAGTAAAAGATGATCAAGGAAAATACCTTCATGCTCATGAGTCCGGCTGCTGCTTACTGTAGCCGTGCTTCTGATGACGCGGGCTTGATCATGAGGTCGTGGCAACAGCCCCGCCACCTGGCGGGCGATCACTATTGCCACTCCCCATCACATCTTGATTAATGGCACGTGGGCCCCGAGGGAGGGCTCGGCCGACTCCCAGGGGCCGACTCTGTCGACGTTCTGGGAACTGGGGTCCCCAGACTTGCCTGCTTGCGGCCTGCGGCGTGGCTCAAAGGAGGCCCAGTATGGCCCATCTTCATCAGCACAAGACTCAAGACCCTCGCAAGGGGCCAAGCCTCGCGAGGCGGACGACACGGAGCTTCCTCAGGTGCGGCCTCGTCAGGCTGGCTCGCGAGGAGGCAGAGAGATCAAGGTGGAGTACCTCGCGAGGTGCCCGTGACGCAAGCCATGACGACTCAGGGCGCCAGGCGGGCACCAGCGCGCGCAGCGTCCTTCTTTCCTCTTTGGTGCAAAGGGGGCAAGCGCCGCCGCGGAGTACTGAGGCATCAGGCAAAGGTTGCCATTTCGGTGCAACAAGACCAAGATCAGGAGGACTATGAGACGGAGGTCACCATGGAGCCCAGGACGGCGTCATCACCAGAGCTTTGCGCAGGCGAAGACTGCTTTTGTCAGGATAGTTTATGCTTGTTGTCCCCCTTTAAATTAGCCCGCCATTGTTGGCTCCCTTCCCGCTCAATATTTGGGAAGAGGACCAGGGCCTCTATAAATAGGACCAGCCACCCACACGGCAAGGGGGCTGAAGGTTCGGTCCAAGTAGAGAAGAGAGAGAGAGAGTGAGAGAGAGAGATAGAGAGGAAGGTGACTGAACTCCTCCTAGCAGTTCATCGCCCCAGCCAAGAACAGACCCTTGCGAGGCTGTTCTTCCTTGTATTGTTCATCATCACCAGCCCCAGGAGGCAATCCACCAACCACACACTGGAGTCGGGTATTACACCACAACGGTGGCCCGAACCAGTATAAATCTTGTGTCTCTTGCGCAGTTCTTTCAGTAGTTTAGATCTTTGCGAGACGGGGAGGTAGAAGGCGTAATCTCTGCGCGCACCCCAGTGTTCGAACATTAAGGGTCTACCGGAACCTGAGATCCGACATTTGGCGCACCAGGTAGGGGTGCGCCGGAATTCGTCGTCCACCACCCCGCTCTCCTCCGACCGTCGCATCCATGTCCGACGCACGTTGGGCTCGCGCCGAGCGCCGGGCCGCCATCGCTTCACGCGTCGCCCAGACGGCGCCTGTCGGCAGCCATCCTCGTCGCTCCCCATCGCCCACCGTCAACGCCGCCACCGGCCTAGCGGGGGCCGAGCAGCAAGCGTCGTCCCAGCATCCCTCCGTGCGTCAAGACGGCCACACTGCTACTCCATCGCTCGCGCTCGCTGGTTCTTCATCCCGCGCGCTCCGCGCACCCATGGGGGCTTGAGCTGCGCTCCTCGCGGCAAATGAGCTCCTGCGCTACCGTCCCGTCGACGACGTCTACGAGGAGTGGCTCGACCGCGTCGCCGAGCTTGTCCGCGCCGCAGGGGGCTCTCCCGCGCCGCCCGCTCCTCTGCGCCACACCCCACCTCGCGCGGGCAACGAAGCCCCGGAGGCGTACCAGCCGCCTCCTCTCCAAGTAGATGCCGTAGCTCCAAGGCGCATGGCCCCTGGGCGGAACCCGCTCCGTCAGGCGCCAGCGCAGCAAGAACGGAGCTGCCAAGAGATCCCTCGCCCGCAAGGAGCCGCCCGGGAGCTCCTTGCTCCTGTGTGCTGCGACCCTGCACCAGCTCCGGCACGCGAAGACCCCGCACTGCTCCTAGCTGTAGCACGAGGGAACCCTCAAGATCAAGCTCTCCCCCAGCCGAGGCCTTTCGTGGCCTCCGCAGGCTGCCGTGCCTACACCACCGAGCTGCGAAGCATCGCGTGGCCCGGCAAGTTCAAGCCAGACCTGCCTTCACGTTACGACGGGACGACTGACCCTGCGGAGTTCCTTCAGCTCTACGATCTGGGCATCGAAGCTGCCAGCGGGGACGAAATGGTCATGGCAAACTGGTTCCCCATGGCGCTCAAGGAAGGAGCTCGCGCCTGGCTCCTGAATCTGGCTCCAGGCACGATCTCGTCCTGGGACCAGATGCGCACCCGCTTCATCGCCAACTTCCAAGGTACTCGCGACCGGCCGCCCACCGTGAGCGACATGCGCCGCATCAAGCAACAACCCGGGGAGACCCTGCAAAAGTACATCCAGTGCTTCAACAGCGCACGCCTCAAGATCCCCAAGGTGTCCGAGGAGGCCATCATCTCGGCCTTCTCTAACGGCGTGCGCGACGTCAAGATGAAGGAGGAGCTGGCGATGCATGAAGACCTGTGCACCTCCCTGGAGCTGTTCAACTTGGCGACCAAGTGCGCCAGGGCTGAGGAGGGACGCCTCTCCCTCCTCGAGCTGCCTGCCGCAGACCCAGAAGAGAAGAAGCCCAAGGTCAAGGACGTGAAGCGCAAGGGGCCTTGCCGGAGAAGGAGGAGGAGGCGGAGCGAGTGGCACGCCAGGCCACGGCATACTGCATCAGAGACGGAGAGCTCTATCGGAAGCGACCAAACGAAGTATCGCTGCGCTGCATCTCCAGGGAGCAAGGGAAGGAGCTACTGGAAGATATACACGGCGGAGACTGCGGACATCATTCGTCATCGCGGACCCTCATCGGAAAGGCGTTCCGCAGTGGGTTTTATTGGCCCACCGCGCTCAATAATGCCGTGGAACTAGTGAAAGCTTGTGAAGCCTACCAGTTCCAGGCCAAGCAGATCCATCAGCCAGCAGGAGGCTTGCAGACTATCCCCCTTTTGTGGCCATTCGCAGTCTGGGGGCTGGACATCTTGGGCCCGTTCCCTCGGGCGCCAGGGGGCTATCGCTGCCTCTACGTTGCCGTGGACAAATTCACCAAGTGGGCCGAAGTGGAGGCTGTCCGCGCCATCCCCGCAGGCTCCGCGGTCAAGTTCATCAAGGGCATCGTAAGCCGGTTCGAAGTGCCGAATCGCATCATCACGGACAACGGTTCGCAGTTCACTAGTAACCTCTTCAAAACATACTGTGCTAACCTTGGAACGCAGATCTGCTACGCCTCAGTGGCGCACCCCCGAAGCAACGGCCAGGCCGAGCGAGCCAACGCGGAGGTCCTGAGGGGCCTCAAGACCAGGACGTTCAAGAAGAAGCTGGAGGCCTGCGGCAGAGGTTGGTACGACGAGCTTCAGTCCGTGCTGTGGTCCATCTGCACCACCGCGACCAAACCAACTGGAGAGACTCCATTCTTCCTGGTCTACGGAGCGGAAGTGGTCCTCCCTCACGAGGTCAGACGTCGCTCCACGCGGGTCCTGGCGTTCGACGAGGCGCAGCAGGACGCCATGCGGGGGATGGACCTCGTGTTGGGGGAGGAACGACGCCGGGAGGCCGCGCTGCGAGCGGCGAGGTATCAGCAAGTGCTACGGCGATATCACTACCGCAACATCCGCCCCAGGACTCTTGAGGTAGGAGACCTCGTGCTCAGGCGAGTCCTCTCACGGGAGGGACTGCACAAGCTCTCTCCCATGTGGGAGGGCCCGTTCAAGGTTGTTCATGTTTCCAGGCCCGGCTCCGCGCGCTTGGAGACTCAGGAGGGAGTGCTGGTCCAGAACGCATGGAACATCCAGCACCTCCAGAGGTTCTACCCCTGAAAGGCCCAGAGCCTATGAAGCAAGGCGAGTGCCTGTGAAGCTATCGCGTTTTGGAAAAGGCCCAGAGCCTGTGAAGCAAGGCGAGTGCCTGTGAAGCTATCGCGTTTTGGAAAAGGCCCGGAGCCTGTGAAGCAAGGTGAGTGCCTGTGAAGCTATCGCGTTTTGGAAAAGGCCCGGAGCCTGTGAAGCAAGGCGAGTGCCTGTGAAGCTATCGCGTTTTGGAAAAGGCCCAGAGCCTGTGAAGCAAGGCAAGTGCCTGTGAAGCTATCGCGTTTTGGAAAAGGCCCAGAGCCTGTGAAGCAAGGCGAGTTCCTGTGAAGCTATCGCGTTTTGGAAAAGGCCCGGAGCCTGTGAAGCAAGGCGAGTGCCTGTGAAGCTATCGCGTTTTGGAAAAGGCCCGGAGCCTGTGAAGAAGGCCAACGCCTGTGAAGCTCGCCGCCCGTGACACTCTCACGTAATAATGAGTTGGGGATGTACATGCCCCGGAGTCTCAGGAGCGCCGGCCTCAGGCCCTGGGGCTCCCTCCCACGCCCAGTGGCAGCACTTAGCTCCGCGCTCGTGAGAAGATGTCGAAGACTAGACTAGGTGCCAGATGCGGCTTTTCATTTGCTTTCCGCAGTTGGCTTGTTCCTTCTCATTTGAAGTTTTATTGAAGTTGTCGCCGTCTTTGGCTTGCGGTTCTTCGGATTTTCGCTCTCCTGCCTCGATTTCTCTTACGCAAGGCCTCGCGAGGGGGGCAGCTGAGCACCCTCGCGAGCATTCCTATCCTAGTCGTTCAAAGAGTTCACGACCCGGGCCCCTCACAGGAGCACCCCTCCAGTCCATGCCCCACGGGCATCACGACACAGACAAAGGGCCTGGGTCGATCGCCCCCCACGGCCGGGGTCGGGAACTATCCACGCTCGAGCACACAGCCAGAAGGTACGGTAACGAAAGCAAAACGATGATTAACAGCAATAACCCAAACACGCCCCGTGGGGCTCCGCACTATTGTCTTTGTTACACAGGGAAAAGGGGAAAGGAAGAACAAATCCGGCGCGGTTCGCCTCGCACCGGCCCGTGAGGAAGGCACGAGCTACCTCCGGAGCTCAGGAGGGCTCCCTCTCGCGCCTCACCAGGGCGTGGCGGCGTGGGGGCTAATCGCAGCCGCCGCTGGAGGAGTCGCCATCTGAAGAAGAACCAGAGAAGCTTGAGGAACTCCGAGCGCCGCCCGCCGCGCGAGCGCTGCTCCCTCCCTCATCACCAGAGCTGGGTTCCCAGCCGCGGTCCTCGCCCTTGGGGCAGCACCCCACGCGGCGACCATCTTCCCCAAACACCCTCACGTAGAGGGTGGCGTTGCCGTCGAACTTGAAGTGCAGGGTGCACCGACGGCCCAGGCTACGCGCACGGGCAAACGTCTGCCAACCGCGGGCCATGGACAGATTCCTGGCCGCGAAGGCCTCCAGGGAAACCCATGAGGCCCGGCTGCAGCAGCCATCGGCCTGGAGCCAGAGGCGCCCGGGGCGCCGGCCGGGAGCTCGCCTAGGAGGGAGCGAAGAAGCAGGAGCCGGGTGCTGGCCGGCTCCGCCAACCACACGATGAACTCCGGCAGCGCTTCAACGGCACGAACGCGCGGCTTGGGGGGACGTGCAGCCGGGGTGCACCCCCCAGCTGCAGCAACCCGCCTGTCGCCATGCTGAAGATCACCGCCATGGCCGTGGGGAGCCACTGTGGTGGCCACAGGGTGCTTGCGAGGGCGCCCTCTGCCACGCTTGAGTGGGGAAGAGGCGGGCTCAACCCGGCAAGCCTTCCCCTTCTCGGCGGCCGAAAATCTCTTCGACGGGGCCATGAAGAAGAAGGAGAAGTGTGATGCCCCCGATTTAATCGTACACTAATCATACACGCAAACGTGTACGATCAAGATCAGGGACTCACGGGAAGATATCACAACACAACTCTACAAATAAAATAAGTCATACAAGCATCATATTACAAGCCAGGGGCCTCGAAGGCTAGAATACAAGAGCTCGATCATAGACGAGTCAGCGGAAGCAACAATATCTGAGTACAGACATAAGTTAAACAAGTCTGCCATAAGATGGCCAGCACAAACTGGGATACAGATCGAAAGAGGCGTAGGCCTCCTGCCTGGGATCCTCCTAAACTACTCCTGGTCGTCGTCAGCGGGCAGCACGTAGTAGTAGGCACCTCCGGTGTAGTAGGAGTCGTCATCGACGGTGGCGTCTGGCTCCTGGGCTCCAACATCTGGTTGCAACAACCAGGTAGAAGGGATAGAGGGAAAAGAAGGGGAAAGCAACCGTGAGTACTCATCCAAAGTACTCGCAAGCAAGGAGCTATACTACATATGCATGGGTATCAAATGGAATAAGGGTATCATATGTGGACTGAACTGCAGAATGCCAGAATAAGAGGGGGATAACTAATCCTGTCGAAGACTACGCTTATGGCAGCCTCCATCTTGTAGCATGTAGAAGAGAGTAGACTGAAGTCCTCCAAGTAGCATCGCATAGCATAAACCTATCCGATGATCCTCCCCTCGTTGCCCTGTGAGAGAGCGATCACCGGTTGTATCTGGCACTTAGAAGGGTGTGTTTTATTCAGTATCCGGTTCTAGTTGTCATAAGGTCAAGATACAACTCCGGGTCGTCCTTTTACCGAGGGACATGGCTATTCGAATAGATAAACTTCCCTGCAGGGGTGCACCACATACCCCAACATGCTCGATCCCATTTGCCCGGACACACTTTTTTGGGTCATGACCGGCCTCGGAAGATCAACACGTCGCAGCCCTACCTAGGCACAACAGAGAGGTCAGCACGCCGGTCTAAATCCTATGGCGCAGGGGTCTGGGCCCATCGCCCTTTGCACACCTGCATGTTGCGTACGCGGCCGGAAGCAGACCTAGCCTAGTGGCTTTCCAGTCCAATCAGGCGCGCGCCACTCAGTCGCTGACGTCACGAAGGCTTCGGCTGATACCACGACGCCGGGATACCCATAACTGCTCCCACGTAGATGGTTAGTGCGTATAGACCAAATGGCCAGACTCAGATCAAATACCCAGATCTCGTTAAGCATGTTAAGTATCCGCGAACACCGACCAGGGCCAGGCCCACCTCTCTCCTAGGTGGTCGGAACCTGCCCTGTCGCTTCGCCTCAAAGATCCACTCGCGGGTGCTCCTACGAGCCTACCCGTCTTTAGTCACCACATGTATCATGTATAAAGTATATAGTATATACCCGTGATCACCTCCCGAGTGATCACGGCCCAATAGTACAGCATGGCAGACGGACAAGAATGTAGGGCCACTGATGATAAGCTAGCATCCTATACTAAGCATTAGGTTTGCAGGTAAAGGTAACAACAGTAGTAGCAAGGACAGGCTATGCATCAGCATAGGATTAATGGGAAGCAGTAACATGCTACACTACTCTAATGCAAGCAGTATAGAGAAGAGTAGGCGATAACTGGTGATCAAAGGGGGGGCTTGCCTGGTTGCTCTGGCAAGAGAGAGGGGTCGTCAACACCGTAGTCGATCGGGGCAGCAGCAGCGTCGGTCTCGGTGTCTATCGAGAGAAGAGGGGGGAGAAACAATAAATATTTAAGCAAGCAGATGCATAGTGATGCATGACATGACAAGTAACGACGTTAGAGGTGCCCTAACGCGGTATGAGGTGATACCGGTGAAGGGGGGAAACATCCGGGAAAGTATCCCCAGCGTTTCGCATTTTCGGGCAGAGGGGCCGGAGGGGGAAAGTTGCGAGTTGGATAGGTTAGGAATGTGTGGCGGACGAACGGGCTGCGTATCCGGAATTGTCTCGTCGTTCTGAGCAACTTTCATGTTGAAAATATTTTAATCCGAGTTACGGATTAAAAGATATGATTTTCTAAAGATTTTAATAATTTCTGGAATTTAATTAATTATTTAAATCTAACATTATCCAAAACAGTGTTTGCTGATGTCATCATGACGTCAGCATGACGTCAGCAGTCAACAGGGGCGTTGACTGGTCAAACTGACGTGTGGGTCCAGCGGGGCCCACCTGTCATACCCTGTTTAGGCTAATCAGGTTTTAGCTAAACTAATCACAGTTTAATTAGACTAATTAGTTAATTTGATTAATCTAATTATGATTAATTAACTTAATTAATTCCTTAATTAATTAATTAATTAATTAATTTTATTATTATTAATTTTAATTCCTTTTTTTAATAAAACGTTCTGGGGCCGTGGGGCCCCCATGTCATTGGCACTAGTGGCCAGAGTGGTTTCGGTGTTAGCGGGCGCTGGGCACCCGCCCGAACTAGCACATCGGGCGCCCGTCCGCGGCCAACGGGGAAGGGGGGGGGCATGGCGAGCCGGGGCGCAGGCTCGCCGGCGGCGGCGACGGCGCACAGGGCGGAGCGGGGGAAACAGGGGCGCCACGGGGCCGGGCGCCGTGTGCAGAGGAGGCGGGGCACAGGCGGGTGGGGCCGGCAGGTAGCGGTGGAGGCCGATCGCGGGCGTCGGCGACCAAAGCCACGCGCAGGCCGGCGTGGAGAGGCGAGGCCAAGGCGAGGGGAGACGAAGCGGGACGCGGGCCACGGCGAGGGAGGACGGCCGGGGCGCGCGAGGCCATGGCGCAGTCGGCACGGAGGGGGGCGAGCAGGGAGGAGGGGCGCCCGTGCGGGCGGTTGACCAGGCGAGACGCGTCGGGACGGGGCGACGGCGCGCGGCCAGGGCGCGGCCCGAACGCGGTGAGCGCGCGTGCGCGTGGTAGAGGAGGTCGAGGCGTCGGGCGCGTGGCCTGGACGCGCGAGGGGCGCGCGGCAACTGGGTGCGGACGTCGCCGGCGACAGAGGGGAAAGGGAGGAGAGGAGCTCACGGGGAGGGACGCGTAGGGTCTCGGGAGCGAGCTCGGGGGAGGTTGGGGAGGCCGTCGGGGACGAGCGGGCGACGGGGAGTAGGCCGGCGGGGTAGGAGCTCCGGGCGGCGGCATCGTTCCACGGCGAGGAGGCCGGGGCAGGCCGGGGCTAGGGTTTCGGGGTCTCACCCGGGGGGGAATAAGGACAGAGGGGGTGGGTTTGCCAGGCGGCCCGGTGGCCTGCTGGGCCGAAGCCCAGTGGGGGGGGAGGGGGTGTTCTCTTTTTTTTCTTTTTGATTTTCTGTTTTTCTTTCCTTTTGTATTTTGTTTTATTATTTCTTTTCTATTTAAATCATTTAATCCATTTAGCCATTTTATAAAAATATGTCTGTTGCACTATAATTACCTTTGTAATATTCGTCAACCACCGAACAATTTTATTTTAATTTTTGAAAACTTTTATTGTTTTCATCAATTTGAATTTTGAATTTGAACGGTTTTGAATTATTGCGAGGTTTTCAACAGTAATCGTGGTGACGTGGCGACACTAGCAGGGGTTTACTGTAGCTTGATTATCCGGGCGTCACAATTCTCCTCCACTACAAGAAATCTCGTCCCGAGATTTAAGAGGGGAGTAAGGGGAAAGTTCTGGTTACGATATGCTAATGGATCTTCTCGAAGAAGTTAATTCCCTTCGTTGATGTCTTCAGTTCTTTATTCCAATGCATCATGATGAAGTTGTCGTCCTTTCTT
This sequence comes from Triticum monococcum, assembly GCA_034509565.1. Lineage (NCBI taxonomy): Eukaryota > Viridiplantae > Streptophyta > Magnoliopsida > Poales > Poaceae > Triticum > Triticum monococcum. Next base: position 582,418,610 of record CM067847.1, read on the forward strand.
CGAGGAACTCCATCGTACTTACGAATAGGTAAGGGGCAGCTTTACAACAATTGAATGTTATAAGGGAAATTCATTTAGGGGGTATCCCACGAATGATCATAAGAGTATCTCTCGAGTTCAACAATTAAAACACATCGAGAGCAAAGTAAGAAGGTACCATAAGAAGTTTGAAACGGATAGACAATCTTCGTTGCCTGAAACAAGGCAACGGTATAGGTATTGTGTTTAATACCAGAATCGATGATTTCTCGGAAGGTGGCTCATGAATCACAAACGAGGCCAAGTGCGAGGAATTAAATTTGGAAACCGGGGGTGTATAGGAGGGTCAGGTTTCGATCCTGTGTAACTGTGGGTTATGGGCCCACCATGTGGTTAAAAGTAGGTAAAGCGTTGATATCTTGCACGGTCGTGATAGCAATACATGTCAGAGGGTAGCCTATCATTTATGTTGGCAACAATGTCGGTACCAAGGGCGAGGGACGAAGAGAACCATTTTCCTGCTCGTTGAAATGAGGCGGACCAATAGGCAAAGTTCTCGTTCATCGGTGGTTACCGGAATGTCAACAACAATAGTAACAGGGTCTTACTGACAGAGTTGTACGCCGAGGTGCTTATAAAAGCAGTGACGTATTACTGCTTAGATCATATAAACCTCAAGAAGGTTAAACAGAACAATGGAAAGGAAAATATGATTATCAGATTTAACAGAAGAATGGAAAGGAAAATGTGTTTAAACACATATTTCAGGGGTATATCCTTCCCAAGGACAAACAGAGCATGATATCCATGGCAGGATATCATGTAGAAAACCCTTTAAGTAAGGGGAGAGAAATTTCATGACAGTACCCATACAACGGTGTTTGGATAATGGTTAAAGAAAACTTAGCATTGCGCTTTCAATGCTCTTATTGAAAATCGGAGTACCACAAACATGCTTCAAGAAGCATTGACATGGTATTCAAGCAAAGGTCAGACTTTGTATACATAAAGGATCCATCAGGAACAACTTATAGAATAAGTCTTTCAATTTCCTCACGGAAGAATGACTAACCTTGCCAAGAAGGAAACTATAAAAATAGGTCCTCCGGCCAGGTGTGCTAGGCGTGACATCACCTTACCGGGTCATATAAAGACCACTGTTATAACTCTTGGAAATATGTTCCATCCATCATATCCGACCGAGATTCAGATCTGATTGGTGTCACGATACCTCAGACTTAGGATGCCTGAGAAGAAAAGGTGCGGCACAATTTGACGAGATGACATTGTGAGATTCTCAGAAGTGATCTATGTAAGTGAGCTCTGAAACAAGAGGTCATCAGTAATCCAAGGAGAGGATGAGGAGGTGGCTGATAGGCTCAGCAACAAATCATCGAGATTTCCAAAGGATTGATTTCCACAATTATGTGAACAAGGAAATATCATTTGTCGAATCAAATGTCATAATGATGTATGCTCGAGGGAAACATACACAACTGAACAATGATAGAAGGGTGCACCCAGGAATCTAGACTAGGTAGCACGATCAATGTTTGAATGATGATTCAATAATCAATAGTCTTAGAATGAAACTGTAGACCAATAACTTCAAGCGATAGGGTTGCTAGAAGTTTAGAATTTACACATCACAGACCATTTATCGGTATTCCGGTTAGAAACAACACGGAGACCAAGAAATGAACGCAAAAGGCGAGAGATATTACTATATCAAGAATTCTCAAGAGGTGGTAAAATTACCACGACATTCTTGACATAAAAGGTGGTAATATTCCAAGGTAATTAAGATCAAATGCTGGATAGCAAGGATCCCAAGGCATAACACAAAACACGAACAAGTTTGTGTCGGAGGGAAGGCAATAAAGTGGCCAATAATAACACGACTCATCGAGGACAAGGATGGTATTTCTCATCATGAATTCAATTGATATCCAGGAAGACCTCATAAGGTTGATGATCTTCACGACACATTGGTCGAGAGATTTCAAGATGTAATCAATCAGTGACAACACGAAATCAAAGGAACGATGAAGCGGAAGGTTATTGGAACCATGGGTAGGGCACAAACTTGAAATCAAGCTTGTTGTTCAAGGTGAATTGATATGACGAGGAAGATCGACGTAAGCTTAGCTCATCATCAAAAGTTGAGCTCCGGGATTAAGGACCAGGTAGCCCAGTTAAAATTTAGCACGATAATGATATAGCCGATCATGCTAGGAATGACATGATCGAGTACAAACTCGGACTTAAGGAAGATTATCAAGAGTTGCTGAACCGTAGGGCAGACTCGGTTCAGTTATCGGTGTCTTTGAGTGTTTAATAACTCAGAGCCCATGAAAACTGTAATCAGTGAGAATGTAGTACTTGATGAAGAACTCATAAGAAGTTATGCAGTTTCAAGATAATCTCGAGATACCAGGGGGGTAATACTCGAATACGGATCAAGTAGATGTTGGACCGAGGTATTGATCCACATGAGACAAGTGCTTACACTTGCATCGAAAATGGTATTTAAAAGAGAACATGGTCGGAACCACGATTGTAAAAGGCCGGATCCCAGATATAAGATGAACTTATACCAAGGGAACTAATATCATTTACAAGAAGCTTCGATGATAAGTTTCACATCGGGTCCATGGGCATGAACGCAAAGGCTCAAGGTCGACTCCCAATTCTTCCATGCATAACCTTTCAATTTACTTCTCGCTTTTGACGAAGCTGTAGTATAGAAATTTTATCTAGCAAAATACCAGAAGAGAATGACTCGTGAAAACTTTCGAGTTCACACAGTTTAGAGAAGGCATATGTTCAACCCATCAGGGCATCTTAGGAGTATATACCACAAATTTCAAGAATAAATAACACCAGCTCGATAGTAGAGCATGTTTGAGAAAGCAGAGGATACAATTTACCAAAGGTATTATGTATCCGAGGAAAGGCTCACAGACTTATTGTATATGAAGGACGTTGTCGGATAAAATCCCGCAAATGATCTGGTGATCCTCAAGGGATCTGGTGTGAGCATCGGTACTCAACCAGAGGGAGAAACAATGCAAGGAGATCAGACTTTAGAAACAACTGGCTAATTCAAGGCTCAAATGCAAAGGAATTATCAATTCCAAGACAAGGGATCAGAAGCAATGCTCTGATCAGGGATGGATAAGTTGAATAGCCTTAAGGGTACAATCGACAGCAATTTGATTGGTCGAGATCCAGCTCATGTTTTAAAATAACGTCTGAGCCGGAAAGATAATTTAAAAGGATCAACTGATGATTGCGTGCATTCGCACTCATGTCGAATCAATAGGATCAAAAAGACGATGCCTAAGGATACTAACGAATATTGCCAGACATATGGAAAGCATCCATAATGCAAGGAGGCAAGTATTGCAGAGCAATAAGCTACTAAGGATTTTTGGAGGATCGAATAGTATTTCGAAGACCATTGTGAAACACATGAACAACTGGGGATGAGTGGATACTCGACAAGTGCGAGGATTTAATTGAAGGGGTATTCATGTGGCAAGTAACTGCTAGGCAGTAGGCACAAAGTATTCTCGGAACAATAGAGAAGACTTCGGGGTATCTTGTAATAACAAGATCAATGGGGGATGATCGTATGAATGGCAAGTGTAAGTAGTTATCCATAAGGATTTATCGGTGGTCGGGAATAGCAAAAGTGATGGGCACAAAGTCTCGAGAGGAATAGCAAAGAGTATCTTCGGAATCTTCCGGTGAAGCAGGCCATCATCTGGAATGAAGGCGCTCTCCGGGAGAAAGTATTTACGAGATCCTAGAGTCAGAGTTAGTAAAACCATTTAACCCGAATAGAAGAGAGATCAGGGTCCCAGAGTAAAGGCGAGGAATAAAAGATTCTAATACCACCCAGATGGCGACGTGGGCCCGTAAGCCGCACAGCCATGTTAGTAAAAGTTTTGTAATGTCTAGACTCAACTTTGGCCAAGGAGTTTGGAAGGGGGATTCCTACAGGCAGTCGGCTCTGATACCAACTTGTGACGGCCCCGATTTAATCGTACACTAATCATACACGCAAACGTGTACGATCAAGATCAGGGACTCACGGGAAGATATCACAACACAACTCTACAAATAAAATAAGTCACACAAGCATCATATTACAAGCCAGGGGCCTCGAAGGCTAGAATACAAGAGCTCGATCATAGACGAGTCAGCGGAAGCAACAATATCTGAGTACAGACATAAGTTAAACAAGTCTGCCATAAGATGGCCAGCACAAAATGGGATACAGATCGAAAGAGGCGTAGGCCTCCTGCCTGGGATCCTCCTAAACTACTCCTGGTCGTCGTCAGCGGGCATCACGTAGTAGTAGGCACCTCCGGTGTAGTAGGAGTCGTCATCGACGGTGGCGTCTGGCTCCTGGGCTCCAACATCTGGTTGCAACAACCAGGTAGAAGGGATAGAGGGAAAAGAAGGGGAAAGAAACCGTGAGTACTCATCCAAAGTACTCGCAAGCAAGGAGCTATACTACATATGCATGGGTATCAAATGGAATAAGGGTATCATATGTGGACTGAACTGCAGAATGCCAGAATAAGAGGGGGATAACTAATCCTGTCGAAGACTACGCTTCTGGCAGCCTCCATCTTGTAGCATGTAGAAGAGAGTAGACTGAAGTCCTCCAAGTAGCATCGCATAGCATAAACCTATCCGATGATCCTCCCCTCGTTGCCCTGTGAGAGAGCGATCACCGGTTGTATCTGGCACTTAGAAGGGTGTGTTTTATTCAGTATCTGGTTCTAGTTGTCATAAGGTCAAGATACAACTCCGGGTCGTCCTTTTACCGAGGGACACGGCTATTCGAATAGATAAACTTCCCTGCAGGGGTGCACCACATACCCCAACACGCTCGATCCCATTTGGCCGGACACACTTTTCTGGGTCATGACCGGCCTCGGAAGATCAACACGTCTCAGCCCTACCTAGGCACAACAGAGAGGTCAGCACGCCGGTCTAAATCCTATGGCGCAGGGGTCTGGGCCCATCGCCCTTTGCACACTTGCATGTTGCGTACGCGGCCGGAAGCAGACCTAGCCTAGTGGCTTTCCAGTCCAATCCGGCGCGCGCCACTCAGTCGCTGACGTCACGAAGGCTTCGGCTGATACCACGACGCCGGGATACCCATAACTGCTCCCACGTAGATGGTTAGTGCGTATAGACCAAATGGCCAGACTCAGATCAAATACCCAGATCTCGTTAAGCGTGTTAAGTATCCGCGAACACCAACCAGGGCCAGGCCCACCTCTCTCCTAGGTGGTCGGAACCTGCCCTGTCGCTCCGCCTCAAAGATCCACTCGCGGGTGCTCCTACGAGCCTACCCGTCTTTAGTCACCACATGTATCATGTATAAAGTATATAGTATATACCCGTGATGACCTCCCGAGTGATCACGGCCCAATAGTATAGCATGGCAGACGAACAAGAATGTAGGGCCACTGATGATAAGCTAGCATCCTATACTAAGCATTAGGTTTGCAGGTAAAGGTAACAACAGTAGTAGCAAGGACAGGCTATGCATCAGTATAGGATTAACGGGAAGCAGTAACATGCTACACTACTCTAATGCAAGCAGTATAGAGAAGAGTAGGCGATAACTGGTGATCAAAGGGGGGGCTTGCCTGGTTGCTCTGGCAAGAGAGAGGGGTCGTCAACACCGTAGTCGATCGGGGCAGCAGCAGCGTCGGTCTCGGTGTCTATCGAGAGAAGAGGGGGGAGAAACAATAAATATTTAAGCAAGCAGATGCATAGTGATGCATGACATGACAAGTAACGGCGTTAGAGGTGCCCTAACGCGGTATGAGGTGATACCGGTGAAGGGGGGAAACATCCGGGAAAGTATCCCCGGCGTTTCGCGTTTTCGGGCAGAGGGGCCGGAGGGGGAAAGTTGCGAGTTGGATAGGTTAGGAATGTGTGTAGGACGAACGGGCTGCATATCCGGAATTGTCTCGTCGTTCTGAGCAACTTTCATGTTGAAAATATTTTAATCCGAGTTACAGATTAAAAGATATGATTTTCTAAAGATTTTAATAATTTCTGGAATTTAATTAATTATTTAAATCTAACATTATCCAAAACAGTGTTTGCTGATGTCATCATGACGTCAGCATGACGTCAGCAGTCAACAGGGGCGTTGACTGGTCAAACTGACGTGTGGGTCCAGCGGGGCCCACCTGTCATACCTTGTTTAGGCTAATCAGGTTTTAGCTAAACTAATCACAGTTTAATTAGACTAATTAGTTAATTTGATTAATCTAATTATGATTAATTAACTTAATTAATTCCTTAATTAATTAATTATTTTTATTATTATTAATTTTAATTCCTTTTTTTTAATAAAATGTTCTGGGGCCGTGGGGCCCCCATGTCATTGGCACTAGTGGCCAGAGTGGTTTCGGTGTTAGCGGGTGCTGGGCACCCGCCCGAACTGGCGCAGCGGGCGCTCGTCCGCGGCCAACGGGGAAGGGGGGCATGGCAAGCCGGGGTGCAGGCTCGCCGGCGGCGGCGACGGCGCACAGGGCGGAGTGGGGGAAACAGGGGCGCCACGGGGCCGGGCGCCGTGTGCAGAGGAGGCGGGGCACAGGCGGGTGGGGCCGGCAGGTAGCGGTGGCGGCCGGTCGCGGGCGTCGGCGACCAAAGCCACGCGCAGGCCGGTGTGGAGAGGCGAGGCCAAGGCGAGGGGAGACGAAGCGGGACGCGGACCACGGCGAGGGAGGACGGCCGGGGCGCGCGAGGCCATGGCGCAGTCGGCACGGAGGGGGGGCGAGCAGGGAGGAGGGGCGCCCGTGCGGGCGGTTGACCAGGCGAGACGCGTCGGGACGGGGCGACGGCGCGCGGCCAGGGCGCGGCCCGAACGCGGTGAGCGCGCGTGCGCGCGGTAGAGGAGGTCGAGGCGTCGGGCGCGTGGCCTGGACGCGCAAGGGGCGCGCGGCGCACGCCGTCGGGCGCGGCGACTGGGTGCGGACGTCGCCGGCGACAGAGGGGAAAGGGAGGAGAGGAGCTCACGGGGAGGGACGCGTAGGGTCTCGGGAGCGAGCTCGGGGGAGGTTGGGGAGGCCGTCGGGGACGAGCGGGCGACGGGGAGCAGGCCGGCGGGGTAGGAGCTCCGGGCGGCGGCGTCGTTCCACGGCGAGGAGGACGGGGGCAGGCCGGGGCGCGGCGCCGTTATCCTCCCGATCCAATCGGGAGGGAGGGGGAGAGTGGATGCGAGTGGGGGGTGGCTAGGGTTTCGGGGTCTCACCCGGGGGGAATAAGGAGAGAGGGGGTGGGTTTGCCAGGCAGCCCGGTGGCCTGCTGGGCCGAAGCCCAGTGGGGGGGGGGGGAGGGGGTGTTCTCTTTTTTTTTTCTTTTTGATTTTCTGTTTTTCTTTCCTTTTGTATTTTCTTTTATTATTTCTTTTCTGTTTAAATCATTTAATCCATTTAGCCATTTTATAAAAATATGTCTGTTGCACTATAATTACCTTTGTAATATTCGTCAACCACCGAACAATTTTATTTTAATTTTTGAAAACTTTTATTGTTTTTTTCAATTTGAATTTTGAATTTGAACGGTTTCGAATTATTGCGAGGTTTTCAACAGTAATCGTGGTGACGTGGCAACACTAGCAGGGGTTTACTGTAGCTTGATTATCCGGGCGTCACAAGAAGCTAGGAGGAGTGGACTGGAAGGGCGAGCGCGGCCCCGTACTTATAGCCTGCGAAGGCCAACCGCCGGCCTCCACGATCACATGTAATCATGACACGATCTGCATGCAGGGACTTATCCAACTCGCGCGATCACCGAGGCGTCATGGGGAAGTGGAGACGCCCACGTCCCATCAATCGCCACGCGGCGCCCAAGGCCGCAGGCTGTTAGGGCCCGCGGCGCTTCGCCCCTGCCCTTTCGCCTCTCGGCACGGCCAAGTCCGGGCGCGCCTTGGGCCCGGGGGCTACTGTCGGCGTTCTGGGAACGGGGGTCCCCAGACTTGCCTGCCTACGGCCTGCGGCGTGGCTCAAAGGAGGCCTAGTATGGCCCATCTTCATCAGCACAAGACTCAAGACCCTCGCGAGGGGCCAAGCCTCGCGAGGCAGACGACACGGAGCTTCCTCAGGTGCGGCCTCGTCAGGCTGGCTCGCGAGGAGGCGGAGAGATCAAGGCGGAGTACCTCACGAGGTGCCCGTGACGCAAGCCATGACGACTCAGGGCGCCAGGCGGGCGCCAGCGCACGCAGCGTCCTTCTTTCCTCTTTGGTGCAAAGGGGGCAAGCGCAGCCACGGAGTACCGAGGCATCAGGCAAAGGTTGCCATTTCGGTGCAACAAGACCAAGACCAGGAGGACTACGAGACGGAGGTCACGATGGAGCCCAGGACGGCGTCATCACCAGAGCTTTGCACAAGCGAAGACTGCTTTTGTCAGGATAGTTGATGGTTGTTGTCCCCCTTTAAATTAGCCCGCCATTGTTGGCTCCCTTCCCACTCGATATTTGGGAAGAGGACCAGGGCCTCTATAAATAGGACCAGCCACCCACACGGCAAGGGGGCTGATGGTTCGGTCCAAGTAGAGAAAAGAGAGAGAGAGAGAGAGGAAGGTGACTGAACTCCTCCTAGCAGTTCATCACCCCAGCCAAGAACAGACCCTCGCGAGGCTGTTCTTCCTTGTATTGTTCATCATCACCAGCCCCAGGAGGCAATCCACCAACCACACACTGGAGTAGGGTATTACACCACAACGGTGGCTCGAACCAGTATAAATCTTGTTGGGGAACGCAGTAATTTCGAAAATTTTCCTATGCACACGCAAGATCATGGTGATGCACAGCAACGAGAGGGGAGAGTGTTGTCTACGTACCAACGCAGACCGACTGCGGAAGCGATCAGACAACGTAGAGGAAGTAGTCATACGTCTTCTTCCCGATCCGACCGATCCAAGCACCCTTACTCCGGCACCTCCGAGTTCTTAGCACACGTTCAGCTCGATGACGATCCTTGGGCTCCGATCCAGCAAAGCGTCGAGGAAGAGTTCCGTCAGCACGACGGCGTGGTGACGATCTTGATGTACTACCGACGCAGGGCTTCGCCTAAGCACTACAACGGTATGATCGAGGTGGAATTTGGTGGCAGGGGGCACCGCACACGGCTAAGGAACGATCTCAAGGATCAACTTGTGTGTCTTGGGGTGTCCCCTGCCCCCGTATATAAAGGTTGGAGGGAGGGGGGCTGGCCGGCCAGAGAGAGGGAGGCGCAGGGGGAGTCCTACTCCTACCGGGAGTAGGACTCCCCCCTCCAATCCTATTCCAACTAGGACTCTCAAGGGGGAAAGGAGAGAGAGGGGGGCCGGCCCCTTCTCCTAGTCCTACTAGGACTTGGGGAAGGGGGGGGGGCGCGGCCAGGCTGTGGGCTGCCCCTTTTCTCTTTTCCACTAAGGCCCAATAGGCCCATTAGTCTCCCGGGGGGTTCCGGTAACCCTTCCGGTATTCCGGTAAAATCCCGATTTCACCCGGAACACTTCCTATGTCCAAACATAGGCTTCCAATATATCAATCTTTACGTCTCGACCATTTCGAGACTCCTCGTCATGTCCGTGATCTCATCCGGGACTCCGAACAACCTTCGGTACATAAAAATGCATAAACTCATAATAACTGTCATCGTAACGTTAAGCGTGCGGACCCTACGGTTCGAGAACAATGTAGACATGACCGAGACACGTCTCCGGTCAATAACCAATAGCGGGACCTGGATGCCCATATTGGCTCCTACATATTCTACGAAGATCTTTATCGGTCAGACCGCATAACAACATACGTCGTTCCCTTTGTCATCGGTATGTTACTTGCCCGAGATTCGATCGTCGGTATCCAATACCTAGTTCAATCTCGTTACCGGCAAGTCTCTTTACTCGTTCCGTAATACATCATCTCACAACTAACATATTAGTTGCAGTGCTTGCAAGGCTTATGTGATGTGCATTACCGAGAGGGCCCAGAGATACCTCTCCGACAATCGGAGTGACAAACCCTAATCTCGAAATACGCCAACCCAACATCTACCATTGGAGACACCTGTAGCACTCCTTTATAATCACCCAGTTACGTTGTGACGTTTGGTAGTACCCAAAGTGTTCCTCCGGTAAACGGGAGTTGCATAATCTCATAGTTATAGGAACATGTATAAGTCATGAAGAAAGCAATAGCAACATACTAAACGATCGGGTGCTAAGCTAATGGAATGGGTCATGTCAATCAGATCATTCAACTAATGATGTGACCTCGTTAATCAAATAACAACTCTTTGTTCATGGTTAGGAAACATAACCATCTTTGATTAACGAGCTAGTCAAGTAGAGGCATACTAGTGACACTCTGTTGGTCTATGTATTCACACATGTATTATGTTTCCGGTTAATACAATTCTAGCATGAATAATAAACATTTATCATGATATAAGGAAATAAATAATAACTTTATTATTGCCTCTAGGGCATATTTCCTTCAGTCTCCCACTTGCACTAGAGTCAATAATCTAGTTCACATCGCCATGTGATTTAGCAGCAATAGTTCACATCACCATGTGATTAACACCCATAGTTCACATCGTCATGTGACCAACACTCAAAGGGTTTACTAGAGTCAGTAATCTAGTTCACATATCTATGTGATTAACACCCAAAGAGTACTAAGGTGTGATCATGTTTTTCTTGTGAGATAATTTTAGTCAACGGGTCTGTCACATTCAGATCCGTAAGTATTTTGCAAGTTCTATGTCTGCAATGCTCTACACGGAGCTACTCTAGCTAATGCTCCCACTTTCAATATGTATCCAGATTGAGACTTTAGAATCATCTGGATTAGTGTCAAAAACTTGCATCGACGTAACCCTTTACGACGAACCTTTTTGTCACGTCCATAATCGAGAAACATTTCCTTATTTCACTAAGGATAATTCTGACCGTTGTCCAGTGATCTACTCCTAGATCACTATTGTACTCCCTTGCCAAATCAGTGCAGGGTATACAATAGATCTGGTACACAGCATGGCATACTTTATAGAACCTATGAATGAGGCATAGGAAATGACTTTCATTCTCTTTCTATCTTCTGCCGTGGTCGGGCTTTGAGTCTTTACTCAACTTCACACCTTGTAACACAGGCAAGAAACTTTTTCTTTGACTGTTCCATTTTGAACTACTTCAAAAACTTGTCAAGGTATGTACTTATTGAAAAACTTATCAAGCGTCTTGATCTATCTCTATAGATCTTGAAGCTCAATATGTAAGCAGCTTTACCGAAGTCTTTCTTTGAAAAACTCCTTTCAAACACTCCTTTTATGCTTTACAGAATAATTCTACATTATTTCCGATCAACAATATGTCATTCACATATACTTATCAGAAATGCTGTAGTGCTCCCACTCACTTTCTCGTAAATACAGGCTTCACCGCAAGTCTGTATAAAACTATATGCTTTGATCAACTCATCAAAGCGTATATTCCAACTCCGAGATGTTTGCACCAGTCCACAGATAGATCGCTGGAGCTTGCATATTTAGTTAACACCTTTAGGATCGACAAAACCTTCTAGTTACATCGTATACAACTCTTCTTTAGCAAATCCATTAAGGAATGCAGTTTTGTTTATCCATTTGCCAGATTTCATAAAATGCGGCAATTGCTAACATGATTCGGACAGACTTAAGCATAGATACGAGTGAGAAAATCTCATCGTAGTCAACACCTTGAACTTGTCGAAAAACCTTTTGCGACAATTCTAGCTTTGTAGATAGTAACACTACTATCAGCGTCCGTCTTCCTCTTGAAGATCCATTTATTTTCTATGGCTTGCCGATCATCGGGCAAGTCAACCAAAGTCCATACTTTGTTCTCATACATGGATCATATCTCAGATTTCATGGCTTCAAGCCACTTTGCGGAATCTGGGCTCACCATCGCTTCTTCATAGTTTGTAGGTTCATCATGATCTAGTAGCATGACTTCCAGAACTGGATTACCGTACCACTCTGGTGCGGATCTCACTCTGGTTGATCTACGTGGTTCAGTAGTATCTTGTCCTGAAGCTTCATGATCATCATCATTAGCTTCCTCACTGATTGGTATAGGTGTCGCAGAAACAGTTTTCTGTGATGTACTATTTTCCAATAAGGGAGCAGGTACAGTTACCTCGTCAAGTTCTACTTTCCTCCCACTCACTTCTTTCGAGAGAAACTCCTTCTCTAGAAAGTTTCCGAATTTAGCAACAAAAGTCTTGCCTTCGGATCTGTGATAGAAGGTGTATCCAATAGTTTCCTTTGGATATCCTATGAAGACACATTTCTCCGATTTGGGTTCGAGCTTATCAGGTTGAAGCCTTTTTACATAAGCATCGCAGCCCCAAACTTTAAGAAACGACAACTTCGGTTTCTTGCCAAACCATAGTTCATAAGGCGTCGTCTCGACGGATATAGATGGTGCCCCTTTTTTAACATGAATGCAGCTGTCTCTAATGCATGACCCCAAAAACGATAGTGGTAAATCGGTAAGAAACATCATAGATTGCACTATATCCAATAAAGTACGGTTATGACGTTCGGACACACTATTATGCTGTGGTGTTCCAGGTGGCGTGAGTAGTGAAACTATTTCACATTGTTTTAACTGAATACCAAACTCGTAACTCAAATACTCTTTTCCATGATCAGATCGTAGAAACTTTATTTTCTTATTACGATGATTTTCCACTTCACTCTGAAATTCTTTGAACTTTTCAAATGTTTCAGACTTATGTTTCATCAAGTAGATATACTCATATCTGCTCAAATCATCTGTGAAGATCAGAAAATAATGATACCTGTCGCGAGCCTCAATATTCATCGGACCACATACATCAGTATGTATGATTTCCAACAAATCTGTTGCTCGCTCCATTGTTCCGAAGAACAGAGTCTTAGTCATCTTGCCCATGAGGCATGGTTCGCAAGCATCAACTGATTCATAATCAAGTGATTTCAAAAGCCCATCAGCATGGAGTTTCTTCATGCGCTTTACACCAATATGACCTAAACGGCAGTGCTACAAATAAGTTGCACTATCATTATTAACTTTGCATCTTTTGGTTTCAATATTATGATTATGTGTATCACTACGATCGAGATCCAACGAACTATTTTCATTGGGTGTGTAACCATATAAGGTTTTATTCATGTAAACAGAACAACAATTTATTCTCTTACTTAAATGAATAACCGTATTACAATAAACATGATCAAATCATATTCATGCTCAACGCAAACACCAAATAACACTTATTTAGGTTCAACACTAATCCCGAAATTATGGGGAGTGTGCGATGATGATCATATCAATCTTGGAACCACTTCCAACACACATCGTCACTTTACCCTTAACTAGTCTCTGTTTATTCTGCAACTCCCGTTTCGAGTTACTAATCTTAGCAACTGAACTAGTATCAAATACTGAGGGTTTGCTATAAACACTAGTAAAGTACACATCGATAACATGTATATCAAATATACTTATGTTCACTCTGCCATCCTTCTTATCCACCAATCACTTGGGGTAATTCCACTTCCAGTGACCAGTCCCTTTGCAGTAGAAGCACTTAGTCTCAGGCTTAGGATCATACTTGGGCTTCTTCACTTGAGCAGCAACTTGCTTGCCGTTCTTCTTGAAGTTCCCCTTCTTCCCTTTGCCCTTTTCTTGAAACTAGTGGTCTTGTCAACCATCAACACTTGATGTTTTTCTTGATTTCTACCTTCATTGATTTCAGCATCACGAAGAGCTTAGGAATTACTTTTGTCATCCCTTGCATATTATAGTTCATCACGAAGTTCTACTAACTTGGTCATGGTGACTAGAGAATTCTGTCAGTCACTATCTTATCTGGAAGATTAACTCCCACTTGATTCAAGCGATTGTAGTACCCAGACAATCTGAGCACATGCTCACTAGTTGAGCGATTCTCCTCCATCTTTTAGCTATAGAACTTATTGGAGACTTCATATCTCTCAACTCGGGTATTTGCTTGAAATATTATCTTCAACTCCTGGAACATCTCATATGGTCCATGACGTTCAAAACGTCTTTGAAGTCCCGATTCTAAGCCATTAAGCATGGTGCACTAAACTATCAAGTAGTCATCATATTGAGCTAGCCAAACGGTCATAACGTCTGCATCTGCTCCTGCAATAGGTCTGTCACCTAGCGGTGCATCAAGGACATATTTTTTTCTGTGCAGCAATGAGGATAAACCTCAGATCACGGATCCAATCCGCATCATTGCTACTAACATCTTTCAACATAATTTTCTCTAGGAACATATCAAAATAAAACGCAGGGAAGCAACAACGCGAGCTATTGATCTACAACATGATTTGCAAAATACTACCAGGACTAAGTTCATGATAAATTTAAGTTCAATTTAATCATATTACTTAAGAACTCCCACTTAGATAGACATCCCTCTAATCCTCTAAGTGATCACGTGATCCAAATCAACTAAACCATAACCGATCATCACGTGAGATGGAGTAGTTTTCAATGGTGAACATCGTCATGTTGATCATATCTACTATATGATTCACGCTCGACCTTTCGGTCTCTGTGTTCCGAGGCCATATCTGCATATGCTAGGCTCGTCAAGTATAACCTGAGTATTCTGCGTGTGCAACTGTTTTGCACCCGTTGTATTTGGACGTAGAGCTTATCACACCCGATCATCACGTGGTGTCTGGGCACGACGAACTTTGGCAACGGTGCATACTCAGGGAGAACACTTCTTGATAATTTAGTGAGAGATCATCTTATAATGCTACCGTCAATCAAAGCAAGATAAGATGCATAAAAGGATAAACATCACATGCAATCAATATAAGTGATATGATATGGCCATCATCATCTTGTGCTTGTGATCTCCATCTCCGAAGCACCGTCATGATCACCATCGTCACCGGCGCGACACCTTGATCTCCATCGTAGTATCGTTGTCGTCTCGCCAATCTTATGCTTCCACGACTATCACTACCGCTTAGTAATAAAGTAAAGCATTACATCGCGATTGCATTGCATACAATAAAGCGACAACCATATGGCTCCTGCCAGTTGCCGATAACTCGGTTACAAAACATGTTCATCTCATACAATAAAATCAGCATCATGCCTTGACCATTCACATCACAACATACCCTGCAAAAACAAGTTAGACGTCCTCTACTTTGTTGTTGCAAGTTTTACGTGATTGCTACGGGCTTAAGTAAGAACTCATCTCACCTATGCATCAAAACCACAACGATAGTTCGTCAAATAGACTCCGTTTTAACCTTCTCAAGGACCGGGCGTAGTCACACTTGGTTCAACTAAAGTTGGAGAGACAGTCTTCCGCAAGCCATCTATGTGCAAAGCACGTCGAGGGAACCGGTCTCGCGTAAGAGTACGCGTAAGGTTGGTCCGGATCGTCTCACCCAACAATACCGCCGAACCAAAGTATGACATGCTGGTAGGCAGTATGACTTGTATCGCCCACAACTCACTTGTGTTCTACTCGTGCAAATAACATCAAACCATAAAACCTAGGCTCGGATGCCACTGTTGGGGAACGCAGTAATTTCGAAAATTTTCCTACGCACACGCAAGATCATGGTGATGCACAGCAACGAGAGGGGAGAGTGTTGTCTACGTACCAACGCAGACCGACTGCGGAAGCGATCACACAACGTAGAGGAAGTAGTCGTATGTCTTCTTCCCGATCCGACCGATCCAAGCACCGTTACTCCGGCACCTCCGACTTCTTAGCACACGTTCAGCTCGATGACGATCCTCGGGCTCCGATCCAGCAAAGCGTCGAGGAAGAGCTCCGTCAGCACGACAGCGTGGTGACGATCTTGATGTACTACCGACGCAGGGCTTCGCCTAAGCACTACAACGGTATGATCAAGGTGGAATTTGGTGGCAGGGGGCACCGCACACGGCTAAGGAACGATCTCAAGGATCAACTTGTGTGTCTTGGGGTGTCCCCTGCCCCCGTATATAAAGGTTGGAGGGAGGGAGGCTGGCCGGCCAGAGAGAGGGAGGCGCAGGGGGAGTCCTACTCCTACCGGGAGTAGGACTCCCCCCTCCAATCCTATTCCAACTAGGACTCTCAAGGGGGAAAGGAGAGAGAGGGGGGCCGGCCCCTTCTCCTAGTCCTACTAGGACTTGGGGAAGGGGGGGGGGGGGCGCGGCCAGGCTGTGGGCTGCCCCTTTTCTCTTTTCCACTAAGGCCCAATAGGCCCATTAGTCTCCCGGGGGGTTCCGGTAACCCTTCCGGTATTCCGGTAAAATCCCGATTTCACCCGGAACACTTCCTATGTCCAAACATAGGCTTCCAATATATCAATCTTTACGTCTCGACCATTTCGAGACTCCTCGTCATGTCCGTGATCTCATCCGGGACTCCGAACAACCTTCGGTACATAAAAATGCATAAACTCATAATAACTGTCATCGTAACGTTAAGCGTGCGGACCCTACGGTTCGAGAACAATGTAGACATGACCGAGACACGTCTCCGGTCAATAACCAATAGCGGGACCTGGATGCCCATATTGGCTCCTACATATTCTACGAAGATCTTTATCGGTCAGACCGCATAACAACATACGTTGTTCCCTTTGTCATCGGTATGTTACTTGCCCGAGATTCGATCGTCGGTATCCAATACCTAGTTCAATCTCGTTACCGGCAAGTCTCTTTACTCGTTCCGTAATACATCATCTCACAACTAACATATTAGTTGCAGTGCTTGCAAGGCTTATGTGATGTGCATTACCGAGAGGGCCCAGAGATACCTCTCCGACAATCGGAGTGACAAACCCTAATCTCGAAATACGCCAACCCAACATCTACCATTGGAGACACCTGTAGCACTCCTTTATAATCACCCAGTTACATTGTGACGTTTGGTAGTACCCAAAGTGTTCCTCCGGTAAACGGGAGTTGCATAATCTCATAGTTATAGGAACATGTATAAGTCATGAAGAAAGCAATAGCAACATACTAAACGATCGGGTGCTAAGCTAATGGAATGGGTCATGTCAATCAGATCATTCAACTAATGATGTGACCTCGTTAATCAAATAACAACTCTTTGTTCATGGTTAGGAAACATAACCATCTTTGATTAACGAGCTAGTCAAGTAGAGGCATACTAGTGACACTCTGTTGGTCTATGTATTCACACATGTATTATATTTCCGGTTAATACAATTCTAGCATGAATAATAAACATTTATCATGATATAAGGAAATAAATAATAACTTTATTATTGCCTCTAGGGCATATTTCCTTCAAATCTTGTGTCTCTTGCGCAGTTCTTTCAGTAGTTTAGATCTTTGCAAGACGGGGAGGTAGAAGGCGTAATCTCCGCGCGCACCCCTGTATTCGAACCTTAAGGGTCTGCTAGAACCCGAGATCCGAGAGACTCCTGACAGGTTCGACTGGTGGTCCTCTTGCCGTCTCCTGGGGTCTCACTGACTGGTGGAGCCCGCTGCCTCTTGGCCGTACAGACAAGCCGTCGTGGGTGCAGGATTCGGCCCTGCGGTGCTGATGTTAGGTTCGGCATGGCAATAGTGCCACGCTGCACGGAGATCTTCCGGGGTACGGCGTGCTGTGGCCATGCCTGCCCTTGGTAAGGGGCAGGGGCGGGCTTCGTCGTTGCCACTCCCCTGCCCCGTCCCACTTGATGAGGTCGTGGGGGGTGTTGGAGTCGCAGGCCGACTCCCCAAAGCCGGCTCCTCTAGAAGTTGCCAGTCGGGTGTCGGCTTTCCCCAAAGTCGTCTCTGGGACTCGGCCGTGAGTGGTTAGTTGGCCCTCTTGCCATTGGCTTCTTGAAGGCGGCTCTTCGTCCTGGGGTCTTGAGGGGCGCAGCCTGCCCCGATGTATTGAAAGGTTCTGGGGCTCGGGTTGGCCTAACCGTGGCCCATTACTCCGATAGTCCGGTTTACTGATCGTATTCGAATTAGAAACCCCCAAATTTATGTTGTTTGAAATCTGCTATTTTGTCTTACTGGTATTTATTGTTTCAAATCTAAACTATCAGTATGGTTTTTATTTAAAGCCGGCTTGACTATTTGACAATACGCCGCCAAGGCATGATAGTCATCAGGTATATGGAAGCATTGACTTCTCAAAAATATTGGGTCATCAACCTCACCATCCAGGTCATGAAAACTAGCAGTCCAGAACACAGGTATGACAATGTTGTTCACGAACAAGTTTTTTAGCCTTGTTTATCTTTTCCAACATGACAATTTCATAAAGACATATACCAGGTGTTTTTGACCCGTCCGATGCTAAACCACCAGGCCAGCTCTTTCACTTTTTGTAGGAGTAAAGTTAAAACATTGCAGATGTAATCAAAGATGTGCTGGCAAAGAGTAGTATGCAACATTTTGTGTGCGATGGCATAAGCAACACATGCAGTTTTCAAGATAAATCTATTACAAGGCTTTGAGAGCCCACAAGATGGTTATGACTCTCCCCTCCCCGGTTCACCTCCTTCTGTTGATTGAAAGCTGGGATTGGACCAGTCAAAGCCGTTCAGAGCAATGAACTCCGCTTCATCATCAATTAGGCCGGTCGGGTCAACTTCCGGAGCAAAAGTGTGTTGATGAACCAGCGGGATAAGATCTGTCACCTTATAAGAGGGAGTCACCATCTTCTTATTCTCCAAATCAAAACCCGACTGATATTTATCGATGTTGGCCTCCTCTCCAAGAATGGTAGCTTGAGGTTGAACTCCCCTCACACATGTAATGAAGTCATCTTGCTCAAATGGAGTCCCGTCTTCCTTCATGGTAGGGTACCCCTTAGCCACATCCACCGGGTCTAGATCTGGCACCCAGGCTTTGGAGTGGCTCAGGGCAGTCAGGGCTCCGGCTCTGGCACAGAATCGTTTGACCTCTTGAAACCTGGCGGGTAAGATTGATAACTTCTTCAAGACATCGCTCAACCGATTGGGTCCTTGGTTGGCAGGGGATATGGTGGCAAGTGCTCGTTGAGCGCTAGTATACAATTGCTCCACCAAGGTATAAACCGCCTTCAACTTTGTCACACTATCTTGGTTCAGATTTCTACTTCGTGGACCTGCGAGTGTTTTTAACAAAGGCTCAGCAAGCGGCTTATATTCCTGGCCAAAATAAAGTATAAATGATTAATACAAATGACTTACAAAAGATGGTGGCGACCATTTGAGACAACCGGTTCTTTAAACTGGTGAGCTTCATGGTAACCTCCTCAAGAGCAGCCTCGGCTGTTTCAGCACATTGTATCAGCAGCGTCTTTTCTTCGACACAGGATTTCTTCTTTGGAGTCAAGCTGGTCTTCAGTTTTTCTATCTCAGAAAGACTCAATTGGAGTTTAGAGTCAGCATTCTTGATTTCTGCCTCTTGATCCGCCAGCCGGGTGTTTGCATCAGTTAATTGGGAGCCCAATTCAGATAGGGCGTTCTACAAAGCATACATAGGTGTGTCAAGGTTTAAACTAAAAGTTATATGGTTCAAGTCTCAAGTACTTTGCACCGCAATACCACTTGACACTTGGGGGCTAATGTCTGCCAAAGCAATTTTTATGACTCTTATATGTTTCAAGTCCCAAGTGTTTTACAAAGTAACAACACTTGGCACTTGGGGTCTAATGCATTCAGAAAGTTTCTCAAGATTAAGCCCGATTGCAATACTTATTGGGATTCGTAAAAGATAGTTATGAAGTTAAGTACCGGTTCATTTATGATAAATTGAGCCGGCCCTTAGGGACTACAGGTGAAGTTTATGTTACTCTATTGGACTTCTGAAAAGCTTAGAGGCAAGGTGTCAACTTATATCATAAAGTCTAGAGATCATTCAAGTTAATCATATGAAGACTTGGGGGCCGGCAGAGTATAAGTAAACCGGAGAACATACCTCATATTTTAGCTGCAATTGTCTGACCATCTCGATTTCCGAATCATGGCTGGAGTGCACATGACTGAGATAGCCGGACAACACATCATTGACATTGAGGTGAGTGTAATGGGAGATATCAAAACACACTTTCAGCTTCTTGAAGGCTTCTTGCTTAGCAGTGTGCCGGGCTAATACAATGGGGGTCCTCAGTTCAACAAATCGGCTACCAGTAATCAACACATCAGTATCAGAAGTTGTTGGTGGGTTAGCTGAACTAGATGGTTCAGTGATAGTCGGATTAAGGGTGATCTCATCGGCTGACAACTCAGGAGGATCCAATTGAGTACGAATAGCTGGGTCTTTAGGTGCTTTAGTTTGAGAGGGAGGAGTTGGCATGGCCGGCTCAGGTGCAGGAGCCTTCGGGTCTTCTGACCGTTTAATCACCTTGGCCTTCTTGGATTTGGCTTGGCCGCTAAGAAAGGTTTTATGAGACAGTTAGTATAAGGATGCAATTTTTAAAGATACAGAGGAAAGATAATTCTTCCTTACCCAGGGGCAGTCTTGAAAGCCAGAAATTGAGTCTGAGATGAGTCGCCAGAAGAGCGAGAAACCTCCTGCAAAGGCAAAATAAAGTTAGTAATACAAGGGAATATATCCATTAATGAAAGCAAAAGACAAGGAGGAAAGAAACCTCATTCCGGCGTTTTCGAGGAGTTTGCTGTAAATCGGAAGGCGGTTCATTGACATCATTAGTTCGGGCCTGACGGCGGCTGTCATGTTGCTGCTTTTTCAAAAGAAAATGAGGGTCCAGATAAGCCAAAGGGTGTGAAAACCTTACTTTCCGGGTTACAAGTCGAAGTTTCTGTCTTGGCAAAGGGGCTGAGTCAGAGGAAATAGTTACCTCTTCATCTATGGCCTGGCTGGCCCCCATGTTGTCCTGGCAATAATCAGTGTCAATAAGGTTATTAAAAAACTGGCCAAGGGAGTCAAGGGCTACCTCCGACTCAGAAACATCATCAAGCTTTAACAGGTCTGAAGCAGTGCTCCTTTTCTTCTTGGACCTCCGGGTCGTCTTCCTGGCGGCTATGGCAGTGGCTCTAGCCTTCTTGGCAGCTTCGTGGTCATACTTGGCCTTCCAGAAGTCAGATTTGGCCTGTAAACAAATAAACAGGGTAAAAGGTCATGCAAGTATTTAAAACTACTGAGGAAAACACAAAAAGAGAAAGAGGTCAGGGGTTTTTCACCTCTGGTGTCGGGTTAAGTTTGTAGAAGGGATTTAACCCAACCTTACTTACAGTCCTCATATTTGCCGTTCACAAGGATGGTTGACATTGCAACAATGTCTTCTTCAGTTAGTTGTACAGAGATGTGATGCAGAGAGTCATCTGGGCCTCTGCCTTATTCATACATCAATTTGGATCGGCGGCTTAGAGGAATGACCCGCCATGAGATCCAGCAACAGGTCAGATCTACTCCGGTTAAGCCATTCCCCAATAAAGCTTGAATCCTTTTAATAGATGGAATAAGCTTCTTGCGTTCAGCAGCAGTAAGCTTATCAGGGAGGACAAACTTGGAATCTAGACGATCCGCGCGATAACCCGGCAGTGGTTTTTTATTTGCTGGTGACGTATCTTGGCAATAGAACCAGGTCTGATTCCAATCTTTGGGATGACTCGGTAAGACTATTAAGGGAAAGACGGCACCCTGTCGGCGCTAAATTGAGATTCCACCGAGATCCAAGCTAGGGCCGTTGGTACACTCATTCTGGCGGTTCAAATAAAAGTACTCTCTGAAGAGTTCCACAGTCGGCTCTTCTTGAAGATACACCTCACAGAGAACTTGAAAATTGCAGATGTTAGATATGGAATTGGGTCCAAGATCTTGAGGGTGAAGTTTGAAAAAATGAAGAACGTCTCTGAAGAACTTTGAGCCGGGTGATGAAAAACCCCGATTCATATGGTCAGTGAAGACAATAACTTCACTGTCTTTGGGATTGGGCCATTCCTCATCCGGGTTAGGAGCACGATAAGACATAATGTTTTTCTCTGGCAAACATCCAATGGTGAAAAACTCTTTCAAGTTATCTTCAGTTACTGTGGAGGGGACCCAGTTGCAGATTGTTGGTGCTTTTGACGGCATGATGAGCAAAAGGACAAACTGAAAGGAAAGCGATATGCCAGTTCAATTTGATGGTGAAATTAAAAGTTAAATGATAATGGTACAAATGAGTAATGGCGGCTTAAGAAAGGGCTCATGACATATAAAGGATAAGTGAGTCGGCGTGATAAGCCGCCATGACTAAAGACATTCGAAGGAAGCCAGAAACAGAATTGGTTAAGTGTTGAGACAAACAAGTTTCCCAAGCTATTACTATTATTCTGGATCAAAATAGGCCAGAAAAGAAAAATAAATTTAGACCTAAAAGACGAGTGCGGAGGAGTTCATCAGCTTTAAGAAGGTATCTATACAAAGGAAAGGGATCTACTAGCATCTAAATGGGCGTAAAACTACTACCGCATACGTTCTACTTTTCTTCTGGATCAAAAGAGGGTACGAAGAAGGAACTTCAAGGAGGTCTATGATGAATGGCGAAGAACACCAATGAAGTCGTAACCCTAAATAGATCTAAAGGCGCGGAAAGATAAGAACTTACGAATGCAGAGCTTCTGCGAAGGGTCGCCCCGGTTCTCGGGACGAGCTCAGGGTGATGCAGCGGCCAACGTTGAGAGGCGACGGCGGGCGTTGTGGCAACGACGAAGCTCAAGAGGCAGAGAGGTGGCAAGAAGATGGAAGGAAGAAGAAGAAAGGGGAAAGACTAGCCAAGCCTATTTATAAGGGGATAAGTGAACAGGCAGGCGCAAAAATTGAGGAAGACCAAAATAATGATTATCCAACTAAACGGACGCCTCGATTCTTGGAAGACATTAAAAGATAAAGATCCATTGAAGATGACGTCATAGCAGGCTTTCGTGCTTTCCGAAGATGACGTCATGGCGGGTTACAGAGTTTTTACAAAGAGAGGAAGATGTATTTCGTCTAAGTGTTGAAGATTGACAAAGAACAAAGTTCAAGTCAACCTGGGGCCTAATGTTGGGGATATAGCTACCAAGTATGACCAGCCCAGGAGGGGCCGGGTCAACCCCAATGGCAGGTTACGAAAATAAGCCCAATAATATTCAAGATGATAGTTTATTAAGACTTATAGAAAGCCTAAGCCCAGAGGTGGCTTAAGGCCCAATATGGTGAACCGCCATATGTAGAAAGACTTGTAAGGAAAGGCATGTAAAAGAAGTCACTGAGCCGGACACATTTTATGAGCCGGCCGGGACTCTGTAGGCCGCCAGGCGTCAACCCGTGTATATAAGGGGACGACCCGGCGGTGACTTAGGACGAGAAACAACAGATCGATAACCAAGCTAGCAGATTTGCTCCTTGGTCATCAGAATCTAGCAATACAACATCAACTGCACTAGGCTTTACCTTCACCGTAAGGGGCCAAACTAGTATAAATCTCTCGTGTCCATTGTCCCGATTAACCCCTTTAAGCTTCCTGGTTGCGATGGCCCTACGACTAAGTCATTTTGCTAGGACATCTGCCGTGAAAATTCCACGACAAGGGGGGTGATGTGCGGTGTCGGGGCCTAGACGTTGATCGAGTCGTCGAACATAAAGTAGGGCAATGGGACAAGGTGGGGGTCACTGATGGATCACTAAGCAACCTATACTAAGCAGTTTAGGGTAAGAAGGTAAGGTAACAATAAGCAGGTAACAAAAACAGGCTATGCATCAGAGTAGGATCATACAGAAAGCAGTAGCAGTTCTAATGCAAGCATGAGCAGAAAGAAATGGGCGATATCAGAATGCTCAAGGGGGGGGGGGTTGCTCGCCTGGAAGCTCTGTTGAAAAGGAAGAAGGCTCGTCGGAGACGTAGTCGATCACAGGGGTGACATCGGTCTCAGGGTCTACCAGAGAGAAGAGGGGGAAGAAACAGTAAATACAGAGCAAACAGATGCATCACTAAGCATTACATGACGATAGGCAGAGCTAGGCTTGTCCTAACTTAGTACTACACGTTGCAAACGAAGGGGATAAACATCCGAGGATGAATTCCCGGCGTTAGATGAATTCCGGATAGGTGGAAGAGAGGGGATGATTCCATGTTCAGCATGCTAGGGGCATGTGACAGGTGAATGGATCGCGCATTCGGATTCGTTGGATTTTTCTGAGCAACTTTCATGTATTAAAACATTTTCATTGGAGTTACGGTTTATTTTCTATGAATTTTCAAAGTTTTAAACATTTTCTGGAATTAATTAAATTAACAAAAAATAAATATGACGTCAGCATGACGTGTTGATGACATCAGCAGTCAATAGACACGCTGACCAGGTCAAACCTGACCTGTGGGTCCCACCTGTCATAGAGAGTGGGGCTAACAGGGGTTTATTTTAATTAGACAGAGTTAATTAGCAGTAGGGCCCCACATGTCAATGACTGATCAGGTTAACTAATTATTTTATTTATAAAAACATTTTAGTTAGATGATTAAGCGGTGGGGCCTGCATGTCAGTGGAACTGAGTGCCCAGTCAGCATAGTTGACCACGGTCAACTGGGTCTAGGGGGGCCCACGGGCAATGACCTAGAAGCGGGCCCCAGGTGTGCCATGTCAACGGCGTCGGGGTTTCACCGTCGGCGACCAAAACAGCGGCGGGGCTCGCCGGACTTCACCGGAAAATGCACACAGGGGGTCTTTGGGCGCAGGACTTGGCGTGTTCGAACGAGGAGAGCCTGCCGCGTCGCGTGGTGAGGCCGGCCGGAGCTGCCGGAAACGGCGCCGACGACGAGTGGAGGCAGTGGCGGCATTCAGGAGCGTGTCGGGAAAAGCCTACGGGCGTTTTAAAACAAGCGATGTGACGCGCGTTCGAACGAGGGGAGCCGCACGCATCCAACGCCGGCGGTCCCGCATGCTGGGATGGCCTAGAACCATAGTAGCGCTGACTGGAGCGGCGCCGGAGTTCGTACATTGATGGATTCGAGCTTCTAGGGCACGACAAGGGTGGCGGAGGGGCGCGTTGAGCAGCTAGGAGCTCCAGGAGCTTGATGGTGGTGTTAGCGCGGTGCGAGGAGCATCAGGGCAATGGCAATGAGCTCAACGACGGAGCTTGGCTCGGCCATGGCGGGTCCAGCCGCTCCGGGCGCATACGGGAGCAAAAGAGAGGGGGAAAAGGAGTGTAGCTCACAGTGAGCCTGCAGATGTGCATCAGTGGGCTCGGGGAAGGCGCGAGGTGGCCGAATTCGACGCCGGCGTTCGTCGGAGCGGAGGAGGAAGAAGAGGTCGCCACGCTCGTTGTGGGGGCTCCTGGCTTGGTCCGGTGGTCGAGGGAGATGCCGCGGGGCATGAGGCGCTCGGGGACTTGTCGGAGAGGGACGGGGATAGCGGTGGCCATGGTGACGACGGAGGACGGTGACGGGCGCGCTCGGGCAGTGGGGAGAAAGGGCGAGCGTGAGCGAGGGAGAGAGGGGAGTGGAAGAGTGGCGAGGCAGGGGGAAGTGGGAGAGACATGAGAGGAAGGGAGCGAGGCGTCGGGGCCTTATCCCCTCGCTGGCGTCGTGGAGTACGGGGCGGCGTGCCCGGTCCGGCGGGGATGAGCGGGAAGCGCCCGGTCGGACGAACAGAGAGAGGAGGGGGTTGACCGGGGAGGACGAGTGGGCCGGCCTAGCTGGGCCAGCTAGCTCGGGTGGGCCGAAACCCAAGTGGAGGCCAGGGGCTCTCCCACCCCTTCTTCTTTCCTTTTCTTTTTCTTTTTGTTTTTCTCTATTTTTTCAGCAGCTTTTGCTTTTTCTTTTTAGCCAATAATGACTTTGCAAAAATATGCCAATGGCCAAAACAATTCCAATGAATTAAAGTGCACTGCCACAAATATTGTGAGACCTTTTTGAAAAAGATTGCCAATTATATAAATTTAAATGGCATTTAATTTATTGCTTAGGTCACTGTTTTAAGCAACTTAGGGCACTTAAACCCTTTGAAAAAATGTTGGTTCACCACCAATATTAGCTGTGGATTATTTGGCACATTTTAGTTTTCATGTTTGAGTGATTCTTGATTTGAATGGAACTAACCCGGACTGACGCTGTTTTCAGCAGAATTACCATGGTGTTATTTATGTGCAGAAACAAACATTCTCAGAATGACCTAAAACTCCATGGAGCAACTTTTCAGAAAATATGAAAAATACCTGCAAAAGATGAAGGGGAGGGGGCCCACCACCTCTCCACAAGGGTGGGGTGCGCGCCCCCCTACCTCGTGGGCCCCCTGTTGCCTCTCCGACTCCAACTCCAACTCTATATATTGTGTTTCGGGGAGAACAAAATCAGTAGAAGAATTCATTGCGTTTTACAACACGGAGCCGCCACCAAGCCCTAAAACCTCTCGGGAGGGCTGATCTGGAGTCCGTTCGGGGCTCCGGAGAGGGGAATCCGTTGCCATCATCATCATCAACCATCCTCCATCACCAATTTCATGCTGCTCATAGCCGTGCGTGAGTAATTCCATCGTAGGCTTGCTGGACGGTGATGGGTTGGATGGGATCTATCATGTAATCGAGTTAGTTTTGTTAGGGTTTGATCCCTAGTGTCCACTATGTTCTGAGATTGATGTTGCTATGACTTTGCTATGCTTAATGCTTGTCACTAGGGCCCGAGTGTCGTGATTTCAGACCTGAACCTATTATGTTTTCATCAATATATGAGTGTTCTTGATCCTATCTTGCAAGTCTATAGTCACCTATTATGTGTCGTGATCCGTTAACCCCGAAGTGACAATAATCGAGATACTTACCGGTGATGACCGTAGTTTGAGGAGTTCATTTATTCACTATGTGTTAATGCTTTGTTCCGGTACTCTATTAAAAGGAGGCCTTAATATCCCTTAGTTTCCGTAAGGACCCCGCTGCCACGGGAGGGTAGGACAAAAGATGTCATGCAAGTTCTTTTCCATAAGCATGTATGACTATATTCGGAATACATGCCTACATTATATCAATGAACTGGAGCTAGTTCTGTGTCACCCTAGGTTATGACTGTTACATGATGAACCGCATCCATCATAATTCTCCATCACAAATCCATTGCCTACGAGCTTTCCATATATTGTTCTTCGCTTATTTACTTTCCCGTTGCTATTGCTATCATCACTACGAAATACCAAAAACATTACTTTTACTACTGTTACCTTTTGCTACCGTTACCACTACTATCATATTACTTTGCTACTAAATACTTTGCTGTGGATATTGAGTTTCCAGGTGTGGTTGAATTGACAACTCAAGTGCTAATACTTGAGAGTATTCTTTGGCTCCCCTTGTGTCGAATCAATAAATTTGGGTTGAATACTTTACCCTCGAAAACTGTTGCAATCCCCTATACTTGTGGGTTATCATTGAGCAATTTTGAATTTCACTCAGAATTTGAGATTGAATTCAACTAGAATTTGAAATGAGAGAGAACCAAGGATGATCAAACACTTGTTTAGCAAAATGATTAACTTAACCCCAAGGGTTACTGTAGCATCATTACACAGGGGTGTTACAAACCCCTATGCATAAGTTCACAAGGTCACATAACTCGCAAGTTGATCCCCAAAACATACGTCAAGTGGATCACGTGAATATCCCATTGTCACCACAGATAAGCACATGCAAGACATACATCAAGTGTTCTCAAATCCTTAAAGACTCAATCCGATAAGATAACTTCAAAGGGAAAACCCAGTTCATCACAAGGAGATAGAGGGGGAGAAACATCATAAGATCCCACTATAATAGCAATGCTCGCGATACATCAAGATCATGCCAAATGAA
Organism: Triticum monococcum; assembly: GCA_034509565.1. Lineage (NCBI taxonomy): Eukaryota > Viridiplantae > Streptophyta > Magnoliopsida > Poales > Poaceae > Triticum > Triticum monococcum. The sequence continues at coordinate 582,446,417 of CM067847.1, forward strand.
GAACACTAGAGAGAAATCAAACACATAGCTAATGGTACATACCCTCAGCCCCGAGGGTGAACTACTCCCTCCTTGTCATGGAGAGCGCCGGGATGATGGATGATGGATCCCCCCTTCCGGCAGGGTGTCGGAACAGGGTCTCGATTGGTTTTTGGTGGCTACAGAGGCTTGCGGCGGTGGAACTCCTGATCTAGGTCATTTTCTGGAGGTTTTAGTATTTATAGGAATTTTTGGTGTCGGGAACAAGTCAGGGACGTGCCCGAGTCGTCCACGAGATAGGGCGACGCGCCGGGGGGGGGGGCAAGGTGCGCCCCCACCCTCGTGGACGGCCTGGGATTGTTCTGGCTCAACTCTTTTACTCCGAGGGCTTCTTTTGGTCCATAAAAATCATCAAAAATTGGCACGTCAATTGGACTCCGTTTGGTATTCCTTTTCTGTAAAACTCAAAAACAAGAAAAAAACAGAAACCGACACTGGGCTCTAGGTTAATAGGTTAGTCCCAAAAATCATATGAAATAGCATATAAATGCATATAAAACATCCTAGATGGATAATATAATAACATGGAACAACCAAAAATTATAGATACGTTGGAGACGTATCGGGGGGCGGCCGGTCGATGGCCGCCACGGCGATGGCCGGGCCATGGCGGGCATCGGTGGCAGCCACAGCTGAAGTGAACAGGGGGAAGGGGAAACAGGGGCGTGCTAGGCCAGCCTAGTGGCCAGTTGGGCCAACGCCCAGAGGAGGGGTGAGGCCTTTTCATTTTTGTTGTCTTCTTACTTTTCTTTTAACCTTTTCTATTTATTAGTTTTATTTAATCTTCACGTCATCTTAGCGTAATAACAATATGAGACCAACATCTAATTCAGAGTTTTAGTTGAACCCTCCGCCACAAAAAGTTTTAGGCCCAATTAAAATAGATTGGAATTTTAGAAATTAGAAAAGGCATTAATTAATTGTGAATGCCACTGTTTTAATCGTTTTGGAACACTTAAACCTTTTATTAAAATTTGGGTTCTTCACCAATAATACTTATGACTTATTTGCCATAGTTTGCACATTTTGGTTTTGACAATTGAAAACTTTTGTTTTTGACTTTATCTTAAATTTGAATTTGAACCGGTTTCAAATCAACGTGAGTTTAACAACAATAATCATGGTGACATGGCATCATTAAGAGCGGACTACTGTAGTTTAATTATCCGGGTGTCACATACGTCTCCGTCGTATCTATAACTTTTTTTATTTCATGACATTATTTTACCAATTTCAAATACTTTTGGCAACAATTTATATTATTTTTGGGACTAACATATTGATCTAGTTCCCGCTGCCAGTTTCTATTTTTTCATGTTTTTATATTTCAAAGAAAATCTATATCAAAGGAAGTCCAAATGTGATGTAGTTGCAGATGCTTGCTAGAGGTCCAATCATAAGTTCATATGATCCAAGCGCGGAAAGTATGTTAGCTCATCTCCCTCATATAAAATTGCAATAGTGATTACTGGTCTTGTTATCAATTGCCTAGGAGAATCTTGCAAATTCTACCCCCATTTTTCCACACTCGTTATACTAACTTAATTGTTCATTTATTAAAACAATACCTGATTTTTATTTTCATGCTCTTTATTATCTTGCAAACATATCCCATTACACCTACAAAGTAGTTTATTACTTGTTTCTAGGTAAAGCAAACATTGGTGTGCATAGAGTTGTATCGGTGATCGATATACCTTGAAGAGAATATAAATTATACCTTTAGCTCCTCGTTGGTTTTGACACTCTTACTTATCGAAAAAGGGTACAAATGATCCCCTATACTTGTGGGTTATCAAGACATTTTTTTGCGCCGTGCCGGGGAGCAATATTGTAGGGCTGATATTTGATACGTCCATTTTGCATCATGCTTTCATGTTGATATTTATTGCATTATGGGCTATTATTACACATTATGGTACAATACTTATGACTTTTCTCTCTTATTTTACAAGATTTACATAAAGAGGGAGAATGCCGGCAGCTGGAATTCTGGATCGGAAAGGAGCAAATCCGAGAGACCTATTCTGCACAACTCCATAAGTCCTGAAAATTTACAGAGAATTATTTGGGAATATATAAAAAATATTGGGTGAAGAAATACCAGAGGGGGACCCACCAGGTGGCCACAAGTCTGGGGGGGGGGGGGGGCACGCCCCTAGGGCTTGTGGGCCCCTGGCAGGTCTCTAGTGTCCATCTTCTACTATATGAAGGGTTTTTCCTTGCAAAATAATCAGAAGGAAGCTTTCAGGATGAAGCACCACAGTCTCGAGGCGGAACCTGGGCAGAAGCAATCTAGGGCTTCGGCAGAGCTGTTCTGCCGAGGAAACTTCCCTTCGGGAGGGGGAAATCGAAGCCATCATCATCACCAACGATCATCTCGTCGAGAGGGGGTCAATCTCCATCAACATCTTCACCAACACCACCTCCTCTCAAACCCTAGTTCATCTCTTGTACTCGATCTTTGTCTCAAAACCTTAGATTGGTACCTATGGGTTGCAACTAGTGTTTACTCCTTGTAGTTGATGCTAGTTGGTTTATTTGGTGGAAGATCATATGTTCAGATTCTTAGTTATATTCAATACTCCTCTGATTATGAACATGAATATGCTTTGTGAGTAGTTACGTTTGTTCCTGAGGACACGGGAGAAGTCTTGTTATAAGTAACCATGTGAATTTGGTATTCGTTCGATATTTTGATGAGATGTATGTTGTCTTTCCTCTGGTGGTGTTATGTGAACGTCGACTACATGACACTTCATCATGACTTGGGCCTAGGGGAAGGCATTGGGAAGTAATAAGTAGATGATGGGTTGCTAGAGTGACAGAAGCTTAAACCCTAGTTTATGTGTTGCTTCGTAAGGGTCTAATTTGGATCCACATGTTTCATGCTATGGTTAGATTTATCTTAATTCGTCTTTCGGGTTGCGGATGCTTGCGAGAGGGGTTAATCATAAGTGGGAGGCTTGTCCAAGTAAGGACAGCACCCCAACACTGGTCGACCCAGTGTACATCCATAACGATTTTATGACAGAATTAAGATAGTCATATTTGTGCTGTCGTAGAAGTGTTCCATGACAATACTAAAATTATCATCACGGAGGTGTCCACTTCCATGACAAGGGCACCCATGATGTGGAAGCCTCGCCCTCTTCCATGCCGAAGGAGCCAATCATCATAGATATCTCCGATGATGATGAGTAGCTTGTCTTATTAGCTTACTATAAGAACCTATGTCCAGTTTGCTAGCTATGCCGGTTAAGAATGCTCGGTTTACCCATTTCATGTGCTGCTCCTGCCTTTCCTTAACAAATTCTAGTGAATTTTCATATCTACTTTACCATGCAATTTGTTGCTCTAGTGTATATGTTCTATATGTCGTGCAATGTGGTGCTCACTTATTAACTATGTGGTTAATTAGTTGTCGTGTTTAGTTAACTGTTTGGTTCAATTATGCAAATGTGATGTTCAATTCTTCAGGGTGCAATTTTGTCTTGTCTTCCATGTGAGAAATAAAATGAATTTATCTTTACAAAATACAATGTAAACAAATATAATTGCTATATTTCCAAGTTGTCAAGCATCTTTGGTTTGGTTAACTATCTCATCTTCTAGTATGTTATACATTGTGCATTGTGGTCCTTGATACGTCCATTTTGCATCATGCTTTTATATTGATATTGATTGATGGGCTGTTATTACACATTATGGTACAATACTTATGCCTTTTCTCCCTTATTTAACAAGGTTTACATGAAGAGGGAGAATGCCGACAGCTGGAATTCTGGACTGGAAAAGGAGAAAGTATTAGAGATATATTCTGCACAACTCCAAAATTCTTGAAACTTCACGGAGGATTATTTTTAAATATATAAAATATATTGGGCAAAGAAAGCACCAGAGGGGGGCCACCAGCCATCCACAAGGGTGGGGGCGTGCCATACCCCCTAGGTGCGCCCCTACCTTGTGGTCCCCCTGGCAAGCCTCCGGTGCCCATCTTTATCGATATGATGGGTTTTCCTTGAAAAAAAATCAAGAGGAAGCTTTCGGGAAGAAGCGCCGCTGTCTCGAGGGGGAACTTGGGCAAAACCAATCTAGGGCTCCGGCGGAGCTGTTCTGCCGAGGAAACTTCCCTTCCGTAGGGGGAAATCATCGTCATCGTCAACACCAATGATCCTCTCATGGAGAGGGGGGTCAATCTCCATCAACATCTTCACCAAGACCATCTCCTCTCAAACTCTAGTTCATCTCTTGTATCTGATCTTTGTCTCAAAACCACATATTGGTACCTGTGGGTTGCTAGTAGTGTTGATTACTCCTTGTAGTTGATGCTAGTTGGTTTATTCCGTGGAAGATCATATGTTCAAATCCTTAATGATAATTAACACTCCTCTGATTATGAACATGAATATGCTTTGTGAGTAGTTATGTTTGGTCCTGAGGACATGGGAGAAGTATTGTTATAAGTAATAATGTGAATTTGGTATTCGTTTGATATTTTGATGAGATATATGTTGTCTCTCCTCTAGTGGTGCTATGTGAACATCGACTACATAACACTTCACCATTATTTGGGCCTAGGGAAAGGCATTGGTAAGTAATAAGTAGATTATGGGTTGCTAGAGTGACAGAAGCTTAAACCCTAGTTTTTGCGTTGCTTCATAAGGGGCTGATTTGGATCCATATGTTTCATGCTATGGTTGGATTTATATTAATTCTTCTTTCATAGTTGCGGATGCTTGTGCGAGGGGTTAATCATAAGTGGGAGGCTTATCCAAGGAAGGACAACACCCAACCACCGATCCACCCACATATCAAATTATCAAAGTAACAAACGTGAATCATACGAGCATGATGAAAACTAGCTTGACAGTAATTCCCATGTGTCCTCGGGAGCGCTTTGCATTATATAAGATTTCGTCCAGGCTTGTCCTTTGCTACAAAAAGGATTGGGCCACCTTGTTGCGCCTTAGTTACTTTTATTACTTGTTACCCGTTACGAATTGTCTTATCCCACAACTATCCGTTACCAATAATTTTAGTGCTTGCAGAGAATACCTTGCTAAAATCCGCTTGTCATTTCCTTCTACTCCTCGTTGGGTTCAACACTCTTACTTATCGAAAGGACTATGATAGATCCCCTATACTTGTGGGTCATCAGTGCTCAGTTAATATTTGATTCATTTTTTGTGGTGTTTAGTTAACTGTTTGGTCCAATTCTGCAATGCGATGTTCAATTGTTGTGGGTGCATTTTGTAATTGTATACCATGTGAGAAATAAATTGAATTTGGCTGTGCAAAATACATGAGAAACAAATACAATTGCCGTTGGGGAACACAGTACTTCAAAAAAATTCCTACGAGCATGCAAGATCTATCTAGGGATGCAGAACAACGATAGGGGAGAGTGTGTCTATGTACCCTCGTAGACCAAAAGCGGAAGCGTTAAGTAACACAGTTGATGTAGTCGAACGTCTTCGCGATCCAATCGATCAAATACCGAACGCACGACACCTCCGCGATATGCACACGTTCATCTCGGTGATTTCCCTCGAACTCCAGATCCAGCTAAGGCTGAGGGAGAGTTTCGTCAGCACGACGGCGTGTTGATGGTGATGATGAATTTACCGACACAGGGCTTCGCCTAAGCACTACGACAATATGACCGAGGTGGAAATCTGTGGAGGGGGCACTGCACACGGCTAAGAGATCAACTTGTGTGTCTATGGGGTGCCCCCTCCCCCGTATATAAGGAGTGGAGGAGGGGAGGGCCAGCCTCCTATGGCGCGACCCAAGGGGGGGACTCCTACTCCTAGTAGGAGTAGGTTTCCCCCCTTCCCTAGTTGGAGTAGGAGAAGAAGGAAGAGGGAGAGGGGAGAAGGAAAGGGGGCCGACCCCCTTCCCAATTCGGATTGGGCTTGGGGGGCATGCACCTCCCACTTGGCCGCATCCTCCTCTCTCCCGCCATGGCCCATTAAGGCCCATTAACTCGCCGGGGGGGTTCCAGCAACCCCCCGATACTATGGAAAATGCCCGAACCTATTCGAAACCTTTCTGGTGTCCAAACATAGCCTTCCAATATATCAATCTTTATGTCTCGACCATTTCGAGACTCCTCTCATGTCCGTGATCACATCCGGGACTCCGAACTATCTTCGGTACATCAAATCACATAACTCATAATACATATCATCATCAAACATTAAGCGTGCGGACCCTGCGGGTTCGAGAACTATGTAGACATGACCGAGACTCATCTCCGTTCAATAACCAATAGAGGAACCTGGATGCTCATATTGGTTCCTACATATTATACGAATATCTTTATCGGTCAAACCGCATAACAACATACGTTTGTTCCCTTTGTCATCGGTATGTTACTTGCCCGAGATTCGATCGTCGGTATCATCATACCTAGTTCAATCTCATTACCGGCAAGTCTATTTACTCGTTCTGTAATTCAACATCCCGCAACTAACTCATTAGTCACATTGCTTGCAAGGCTTATAGTGATGTGCATTACCGAGAGGGCCCAGAGATACCTCTCCGACAATCAGAGTGACAAATCCTAATCTCGATCTATGACAACTCAACAAACACCATCAGAGACACCTGTAGAGCATATTTATAATCGCCCAGTTACGTTGTGATGTTTGATAGCACACTAAGTGTTCTTCAGGTATTCGGGAGTTGCACAATCTCATAGTCATAGGAACATGTATAAGTTATGAAGAAATCAATAGCAATAAACTAAATGATCAAAGTGCTAAGCTAACAGATGGGTCAAGTCAATCACATCATTCTCCAATGATGTGATCCCGTTCATCACATGACAATTCATGTCTATGGCTAGGAAACTTAACCATCTTTGATTAACGAGCTAGTCAAGTAGAGGCATACTAGTGACACTCTGTTTGTCTATGTATTCACACATTACTAAGTTTCCGGTTAATACAATTCTGGCATGAATAATAAACATTTATCATGATATAAGGAAATATAAATAACAACTTTACTATTGCCTCTAGGGCATATTTCCTTCGGTCTCCCACTTGCACTAGGGTCAATAATCTAGATTACATTGTAATGATTCTAACACCGATGGGGTCTTGGTGTTGATCATGTTTTGCTCGTGAGAGAGGCTTAGTCAACGGGTCTGCAACATTCAGATCTGTATGTATCTTGCAAATCTCTATGTCTCCCTCCTTGACTTGATCATGGATGGAATAGAAGCGTCTCTTGATGTGCTTGGTTCTCTTGTGAAATCTGGATTCCTTTGCCAAGGTAATTGCACCAGTATTGTCACAAAAGATTTTCATTGGACCCGATACACTAGGTATGCCACCTAGATCGGATATGAACTCCTTCATCCAGACTCCTTCATTTGCTGCTTCCGAAGTAGCTATGTATTCCGCTTCACACATAGATCCCCCCACGACGCTTTGCTTAGAACTACACCAACTAACAGCTCCACCATTCAATAAAAATACGTATCCGGTTTGTGACTTAGAGTCATCCGGATCAGTGTCAAAGCTTGCATTGACGTAACTGTTTACGACGAGCTCTTTGTCACCTCCATAAACGAGAAACATATCCTTAGTCCTTTTTAGGTATTTCAGGATATTCTTGACCGCTGTCCAGTGATCCACTCCTGGATTACTTTGGTACCTCCCTGCTAAACTAATAGCAAGGCCCACATCAGGTCTTGTACACAGCATTGCATACATGATAGAACCTATGGCTGAAGCATAGGGAATGACTTTCATTTTCTCTCTATCTTCTGTAGTGGTCGGGCATTGAGTCTGACTCAACTTGACACCTTGTAACACAGGCAAGAACCCTTTCTTTGCTTGATCCATTTTGAGCTTCTTCAAAACTTTATCAAGGTATGTGCTTTGTGAAAGTCCAATTAAGCGTCTTGATCTATCTCTATAGATCTTGATGCCCAATATATAAGCAGCTTCACCGAGATCTTTCATTGAAAAATTCTTATTCAAGTATCCTTTTATGCTATTCATAAATTCAGTATCATTTCCAATCAACAATATGTCATCCACATATAATATCAGAAATGCTACAGAGCTCCCACTCGCTTTCTTGTAAATACAGGCTTCTCCAAAAGTCTGTATAAAACCATATGCTTTGATCACACTATCAAAGCATATATTCCAACTCTGAGATGCTTGCACCAGTCCATAAATGGATCGCTGGAGCTTACACACTTTGTTAGCACCTTTTGGATCGACAAAACCTTCTGGTTGCATCATATACAACTCTTCTTTAAGATATCCATTAAGGAATGCAGTTTTGACATCCATTTGTCAAATTTCATAATCATAAAATGCGGCAATTGCTAACATGATTCAGACGGACTTAAGCATCGCTATGGGTGAGAAGGTCTCATCGTAGTCAACTCCTTGAATTTTTTCGAAAACCTTTCGCAACAAGTCATGCTTTGTAGACAGTAACATTACCGTCAACGTCAGTCTTATTCTTGACGATCCATTTTTTCTCTATGGCTTGCCGATCATCGGGCAAGTCAACCAAGGTCCACACTTTTGTTCTCATACATGGATCCCATCTCAGATTTCATGGCCTCAAGCCATTTTGCGGAATCTGGGCTCATCATCGCTTCCTCATAGTTCGTATGTTCGTCATGGTCAAGTAACATGACCTCCGGAATAGGATTACCGTACCACTCTGGTGCGGATCTTACTCTGGTTGACCTACGAGGTTCGGTAGTAACTTGATCAAAAGTTTCATGATCATCATCATTAGCTTCCTCACTAATTGGTGTAGGAATCACTGGAATTGATTTCTGTGATGAACTACTTTCCAATAAGGGAGCAGGTACAGTTACCTCATCAAGTTCTACTTTCCTCCCACTCACTTCTTTCAAGAGAAACTCCTCTAGAAATGATCCATTCTTAGCAACGAATATCTTGCCTTCGGATCTGTCATAGAAGGTGTACCCAACAGTCTCCTTTAGGTATCCTATGAAGAGACATTTCTCTGATTTGGGTTTGAGCTTTATCAGGTTGAAGCTTTTTCACATAAGCATCGCAGCCCCAAACTTTAAGAAACGACAACTTGGGTTTCTTGCCAAACCACAGTTCATATGGTGTCGTCTCAACGGATTTTGATGGTGCCCTATTTAACGTGAATACAGCTGTCTCTAAAGCATAACCTAAAAATGATAGCAGTAAATCAGTAAGGGACATCATAGATGCACCATATCTAATAAAGTGCGATTACAACGTTCGGACACACCATTCCGATGTGGTGTTCTAGGTGGCGTGAGTTGCAAAACTATTCCGCATTGTTTCAAATGAAGACCAAACTTGTAACTCAAATATTCTCCTCCACGATCAGATCGTAGAAACATTATTTTCTTGTTATGATGATTTTCCACTTCATTCTGAAATTCTTTGAACTTTTCAAATGTTTCAGACTTATGTTTCATCAAGTAGATATACCCATATCTGCTCAAATCATCTATGAAGGTCAGAAAATAACGATACCCACCACGAGCATCAACACTCATCGGACCGCATACATCAGTATGTATTATTTCCAATAAGTCTATTGCTCGTTCCATTGTTCCGGAGAACAGAGTCTTAGTCATCTTTCCCATGAGACATGGTTCGCAAGCATCAGGTGATTCATAATCAAGTGATTCCAAAAGCCCATCATCATGGAGTTTCTTCATGCGCTTTACACCAATACGACCTAAACGGCATTGCCCCAAATAAGTTGCACTATCATTATTAAACTTATATCTTTTGGCTTCAATAGTATGAATATGTGTATCACTACTATCAAGATTTAGTAAAAATAAACCACTCATCAAGGGTGCATGACCATAAAAGATATTACTCATATAAATAGAACAACCATTATTCTCTGATTTAAATGAATAACCATCTCCCATCAAACAAGATCCAGATATAATTTTCATGCTTAACGCTAGCACCAAATAACAATTATTCAGGTCTAAAAGTAATCCCGAAGGTAGATGTAGAGGTAGCGTGCCAACGGCGATCACATCGACTTCGGAACCATTTCCCATGCGCATCGTCACCTCGTCCTTAGACAATCTTCGCTTAATCAATAGCCCCTGTTTCGAGTTGCAAATATTAGCAGAAGAACCAGTATCAAATACCCAGGCGCTACTACGAGCATTAGTAAGGTACATATCAATAACGTGTATATTAAATATACCTTTCACTTTGCCATCCTTCTTATCCGCCAAATACTTGGGGAAGTTCCGCTTCCAGTGACCAGTCCCTTTGCAGTAGAAGCACTCAATCTCAGGCTTAGGTCCAGACTTGGGCTTCTTCACTTGAGCAGCAACTTGCTTTCCGTTCTTCTTGAAGTTCCCTTCTTCCCTTCTTCCGTTCTTCTTGAAACTGGTGGTCTTGTTGACCATCAACACTTGATGCTCCTTCTTGATGTCTACCTCCGCAGCCTTTAGCATCGCGAAGAGCTCGGGAATGGTCTTATCCATCCCTTGTATATTATAGTTCATCATGAAGCTTTTGTAGCTTGGTGGCAGTGATTGAAGAGCACTATCAATGACACTATCAACCGGAAGATTAACTCCCAGCTGAGTCAAGTGATTGTGGTACCTAGACATTCTGAGTATGTGTTCACTGACAGAACTATTCTCCTCCATTTTGTACCCGTGGAACTTATTGGAGACTTCATATCTCTCAATCCAGGCATTTGCTTCAAATATTAACTTCAACTCCTATAACATCTCATATGCTCCATGACGTTCAAAACATCGTTGAAGTCCTGGTTCTAAGCCGTAAAGCATGGCACACTGAACTATCGAGTAGTCATCAGCTTTGCTCTGCCAGGTGTTCATAACATCTGGAGTTGCTCCTGCAGCGGGTTTGGCACCTAGCGGTGCTTCCAGGACGTAATTCTTCTGTGCAGCAATGAGGATAATCCTGAACTTACGGACCCAGTCCGTGTAGTTGCTACCATCATCTTTCAACTTAGCTTTCTCTAGGGATGCATTAAAATTCAACGGAACAACAGCACGGGTCATTTATCTACAACAACATAGACATGCAAAATACTATCAGGTACTAAGTTCATGATAAATTAAAGTTCAATTAATCATATTACTTAAGAACTGCCACTTAGATAGACATCCCTGTAAACATCTAAGTGATCACGTGATCCATATCAACTAAACCATGTCCGATCATCACATGAGATGGAGAAGTTTTCAATGGTGAACATCACTATGTTGATCGTATCTACTATATGATTCACGCTCGACCTTTTGGTCTCAGCGTTTTAAGGCCATATATGCATATGCTAGGCTCATCAAGTTTAACCTGAGTATTCTTCTTGTGCAAAACTGGCTTGCACCCATTGTATGTGAACTTAGAGCTTATCACACCCGATCATCACGTGGTGTCTCAGCACGACGAACTTTAGCAACACTACATACTTAGGGAGAACACTTATACCTTGAAATTTAGTGAGAGATCATCTTATAATGCTACAGCCGTACTAAGAAAAATAAGATGCATAAATGATAAACTTCACATGGAATCAATATAAGTGATATGATATGGCCATGATCATCTTGTGCCTTTGATCTCCATGTCCAAAGCACCGTCATGATCACCATCGTCACCGGCTTGACACCTTGATCTCCATCGTAGCATCGTGGTCGTCTCGCCAACTATTGCTTCTACGACTATCGCTACCACTTAGTGATAAAGTAAATCAATTACATGGTGATTGCATTTCATACAATAAAGCGACAACCATATGGATCCTGCCAGTTGCCGATAACTGTGTTACAAAACATGATCATCTCATACAATAATTTATATAATCACGTCTTGACCATATCGCATCACAACATGCCCTGCAAAAACAAGTTAGACGTCCTCTACTTTGTTCTTGCAAGTTTTACGTGGCTGCTACGGGCTTAGCAAGAACCGTTCTTACCTACGCATCAAAAACCACAACGTGGTATAGTGATTGCTTTTTGATCTTCAGAAAGAACCCTGTTCACTGAATCCGATTCAACTAAAGTTGGAAAAACTGACACCCACCAGCCACCTGTGTGCAAAGCACGTCGGTACCAGTCTCATGAACGCGGTCATGTAATGTCGGTTCGGGCCGCTTCAACCAACAATATCGCCGAATCAAGAAACAACTAGTGACGGCAAGCAATATGTATATACCCACGCCCACAACTCCTTTGTGTTCTACTCATGCATATAACATCTACGCATAGACCTTGCTCGGATGACACTGTTGGGGAACGCAGTATTTCAAAAAAATTCCTACGATCACGCAAGTGCATAGCAACGAGAGGGGAGAGTGTGTCTACGTACCCTCGTAGACCGAAAGCGGAAGCGTTAAGTAACACGGTTGATGTAGTCGAACGTCTTCGTCATCCAACCGATCAAGTACCGAACGCACGACACCTCCGCGCTGCACACTTTTAGCTCGGTGATGTCCCTCGAACTCTAGATCCAGCTGAGGCCGAGGGAGAGTTTTGTCAGCATGACGGCGTGTTGACGATGATGATGAAGTTACCAACGCAGGGCTTCGCCTAAGCACTACGACAATATGACCGAGGTGGAAATTTTTGGAGGGGCCACCACACATGGCTAAGGGATCAACTTGTGTGTCTATGGGGTGCCCCCTCTCCTGTATATAAAGGAGTGGAGGAGGGGAGCGTCGGCCTCCTATGGCGCGCCCCAAGGGGGTTTACTACTCCTAGTAGGCGTAGGTTTCCCCCCTTCCCTAGTTGGAGTAGGAGAACAAGGAAGAGGGAGAGGGAGTGAAGGAAAGGGGGCCTCCCCCCTTCCCAATTCAGATTGGGCTTGGGGGTGCGCGCCTCCCACTTGGCCGCCTCCTCCTCTCTCCCACCATGGCCCATTAAGGCCCATTAACTCCCCGGGGTGTTCCGGTATCCCCTAGTACTCCGGAAAATGCCCGAACCTATCTGAAACCTTTTCGGTGTCCAAACACAGCCTTCCAATATATCAATCTTTATGTTTCAACCATTTCAAGACTCCTCGTCATGTCCGTGATCACATCCGGGACTCTGAACTATATTCGGTACATCAGATCACATAACTCATAATACATATCATCATCAAACGTTAAGCATGCGGACCCTACGGGTTCGAGAACTATGTAGACATGACCGAGACTCATCCCTGGTCAATAACCAAGAGTGGAACCTGGATGCTCATATTGGTTCCTACAGATTCTACGAAGATCTTTATTGGTCAAACCACATAACAACATACATTTGTTCCCTTTGTCATGAGTATGTTACTTGCCCGAGATTCGATCGTCGGTATCATCATACCTAGTTCAATCTCATTACCGGCAAGTCTCTTTACTCATTCCGTAATGCAACATCCCGCAACTAACTCATTAGTCACATTGATTGCAAGGCTTACAGTGATGTGCATTATCGAGAGGGCCCGGAGATACCTCTCCGACAATCGGAGTGACAAATCCTAATCTCGATCTATGCGAACTCAACAAAGACCATCGGAGACACCTATAGAGCATCTTTATAATCACCCGGTTACGTTGTGACGTTTGATAGCACACTAAGTGTTCCTCCGGTATCCGGGAGTTGCATAATCTCATAGTCATATGAACATGTATAAGTTATGAAGAAAGTAATAGTAATAAACTAACCGATCAAAGTGCTAAGCTAACAGATGGGTCAAGTCAATCACATCATTCTCTAATGATGTGATCCCGTTTGTCAAATGACAACTCATGTCTATGCATGGCTAGGAAATGTAACCATGTTTGATTAAGGAGCTAGTCAAGTAGAGACATACTAGTGACACTCTGTTTTTCTATGTATTCACACATTACTAAGTTTCCGATTAATACAATTCTAGCATAAATAATAAACATTTGTCATGATATAAGGAAATATAAATAACAACTTTATTATTGCCTCTAGGAAAAGTAACGAAGCAAAGATCAATATGAAATGAGCTCGTAGGTAATGGATCAATGATGGATAATTATGTCGGATGACATTCATCATGCAACAATTATAACATAGGGTGACACAGAACTAGCTCCAATTCATCAATATAATGTAGGCATGTATTCCAATTATAGTCATACGTGCTTATGGAAAAGAACTTGCGTGACAACTTTTGTCCTACCCTCCCATAGCAGCAGGGTCCTATTTGAAACTAAGGGATATTAAGGCCTCCTTTTAATAGAGAACCGTACCAAAGCATTAGCACTTAGTGAATACATGAACTCCTCAAACTACAGTCATCACCGGGAAGTGTCCCGACTATTGTCACTCCGGGGTTGTCGGATCATAACACGTAGTAGGTGACTGTAACTTGCAAGATAGGATTAAGAACACAAATATATTCATGAAAACATAATAGGTTCAGATATGAAATCATGGCACTCGGGCCCTAGTGACAAGCATTTGATGACCCACAAGTATAGGGGATCTATCGTAGTCCTTCCGATAAGTAAGAGTCTCGAACCCAACGAGGAGCAGAAGGAAATGATAAGCGGTTTTCAGTAAGGTATTCTATGCAAGCACTGAAATTATCGGTAACAGATAGTTTTGTGATAAGGTAATTTGTAACGAGTAACAAGGAATAGAAGTAAATAAGGTGCAGCAAGATGGACCAATCCTTTTTGTAGCAAAGGACAAATGTAGACACACTCTTATATTATGGAAAACGCTCCCGAGGACACACGGGAATTATCTTCAAGCTAGTTTTCATCATGTTATTACGATTCGCGTTCGGTACTTTCATAATTTGATATGTGGGTGTATCGGTGCTTGGGTGTTGTCCTTCCTTGGATAAGCCTCCCACTTATGATTAACCCCTCGCACAAGCATCCGCAACTATGAAAGAAGAATTAATATAAATCTAACCATAGCATGAAACATATGGATCCAAATCAGCCCCTTATGAAGCAACGCAAAAACTAGGGTTTAAGCTTCTGTCACTCTAGCAACCCATCATCTACTTATTACTTCCCAATGCCCTCCTCTAGGCCCAAACAATGGTGAAGTGTCATGTAGTTGACGTTCAGATGACACCACTAGAGGGATGACAACATACATCTCATCAAAATATCGAACGAATACCAAATTCACATGACTACTTATAGCAAGACTTCTCCCATGTCCTCAGGATCAAACGTAACTACTCACAAAGCATATTCATGTTCACAATCAGTGGGGTATTAATATGCATAATGGATCTGAACATATGATCTTCCACAAAGTAAACCAACTAGCATCAACTACAAGGAGTAATCAACACTACTAGCAACCCACAGGTACCAATCCGAGGTTTGGATACAAAGATTGGATGCAAGAGATGAACTAGGGTTTGAGATGAGATGGTGCTGGTGAAGATGTTGATCGAGATTGACCCCCTCCCGATGAGAGGATCGTTAGTGATGATGAAGGTGATGATTTCCCCCTCCCAGAGGGAAGTTTCCCCGGCAGAACAGCTCCGCCAGAGCCCTAGATTGGTTCTGCCAAGGTTCCGCCTTGTGACGGCGGAGTTTCGTCCCGTGAGCTTGCTTATGATTTTTTTTCCTTGACGAAAGACTCCATATAGCCAAAGATGGGCATAAGAGGGCAACCAGGGGCCCACGAGGCAGGGGGTGCGCCCAAGGGGGTAGGGCGCCCCCCCCACCCTCGTGGACGGTGGGTGGCCCCCTCTGGTACTTCTTCCGCCCAATATTTTTTATATATTCTGAAAATAATTCCCGTGGAGTTTCAGGACTTTTGGAGTGTGCAAAATAGGTATCTAATATTTTCTCCTTTTCCAGCCCAGAATTCCAGCTGCCGGCATTCCCCCTCTTCATGTAAACCTTGTAAAATAAGAGAGAATAGGCATAAGTATTGTGACATAATGTGTAATAATAGCCCATAATGCAATAAATATCGATATAAAAGCATGATGCAAAATGGACGTATCAACTCCCCCAAGCTTAGACCTCGCTTGTCCTCAAGCGAAAGCCGAAATCGAAAAATATGTCCACAAGTTTGGAGATAGAGGTGACGATAAAATAAAATATGGACAAGAGGGCATCATGATCATTCTTAGAACAACAACACACACACACACACACACACACACACACACACATATATATATATATATATTGTCATATGATCTCTTGTAACATCCCAAAATTCTAAATTTTGGAATGTTATAATAAATAGATAGATTTGATTGATTGTTTGATTGATTGCGTGAAATTGAGTGAAATTCGAAACCTTTTTGAAAGTTAAATGAGAGGGAATAAAAGGACTTTCCCAAACTTTCATTTTGCATTTATGATCTTCGTGAATTCAAATTATTTTCAAATACAAAACCCTTGAGCGAAGATGATATGACTTCTTCCATTTAAATTAAATGAAAGGGTATTTGAAAATAATTGGATTTCATTTGGAAATATTTCAATTCATAAATTTCATGCAGCTCAATGATTTTCATGAGAGAAGATAAAATGACTTCTTCAAATTATATGAAATATGAGTTGGGAGTTTCAAAGAATTAAATTCAAAGTTCTTTTGAATTTATTTTCTTTTGGAGTTTTTTTTGAGTTTTTTTCAAATTATTTTTCTCCAAAAATAAAATATATGGAAATTAGGGTAACATGATTCCCTACAACAGAAAATTGGAGAGAAATAAATTTGAAATCATTTTGGTATTTTTAAAATTGATTTTTTGTTGGATTTTAATAGACCAGTAGCACTCTTTGAATTATTAGAATTTGTGTGTATTTTATTTAATGCTAGAAAAATGTTCATGTCATAGAAAATCTTTTTTTGAAAATTTTGATATATAATATGCCTATATAAAGTTTTATTTTATTTTTGTTTTTCAGTTCGCACCGCGCGGCCGGCCGAAAAAAAAGTGCACCGCCCGGCCGGCCGAAGGCCTTTAGGCCCATCGCCTCTTTTCTTCTCTGTTTCGTATATTTTCGTCTACGTTTAGTCCCACATTGCCTAGCCTTTGACCCCTAAGCCTTTTTTCCACCAATAAATATAGACCCATAGAGCCTCCAAAAATCATCCGATTCGGGTTAAATCAATATTTTGGTTTGACTAGATTCATTTAAGAAAAATATATTTCTCCTCTCCGGCGCGACTTCTGAAAATTATCTCTTCTCTCCAAAGTCCTCTTTTCTCTGCCTTAAAGGTATCTTTCTTTGTTTTTTTATTCTTCTTATACCTCTGTAGTTTATTATTTTTAGACTAATATGATAAAATAATTAGATTATCAATTAGTCTACGTATTTATACATTAGAACCTAGCCCGTAGCTATTTTTTCTTCCGTAAAACAGCTTGGCCCTGATTTTTCAAATAGCCATAACTTTTTACTCGTTCGCCCAAATCCAACGAAACCAACGCCCACTTCTTCATTATGATCTCCTCTATCCAGTAATCCAACTCAAACATGTTATTATTTTTTTAAAAAATTTGAATTAGATCAGATTTGAATTCAAACTTCTTTTGATCATATCTTTTTATCCGTAACTCCGTTTCAGTTGATTCTTTTTGCAAATCGGAGCTCTTGACCTAAATTTTCTGATAAGGCCAAATTCACATAATTTTGGTACTGTTAGAAATTGTTTTATGTTGCAAGAGCTATTTGCTTGGTTTTGATGTTTTCCGAATCGACTTCTTCGATCTTCTCGATCTTTTGAGTGATTGCTTATGTGTGGTTACTATTGCTTGATTACAATAGATTGACCGGAGTGTGATGAGTAGAGATATCAAGATTTTTGAGTGCGAATCATCTTCATCAACATTGCAGGAAAGTTCACACTTTGATCATATCCCCTTCATACCCAGTTTTCATTGCATTAGATCAAACCTCAAACATTGCATGATTAGGATCTAATTAAATTGTTGGGAAGTAGTTGATGAGGTAGTACCTATTACCTGTTTATTGTCAAACCTTTGAGAGTTACTTCTGCGTTTGCTTATTATGCCATGCTATGCTCGTAGACGTGGATTGGGTTTGAGAGTATTTCATGACAGATGTGAGATTGTTAATTAATGGTTTACTTAAGGTGGCAACTTAAACACACATCTGGGTGGATTGAGGCACCTGGGTATTCCAGGACTTGCCTGTCTAGGAACCTGGGTATTCCAGGACTTGCCTGTTTTCCTTTTGGACTGCCACCCAGGCCCAAAGGGATCATAAGATTATTCATACTAGAAACTTCCGTGTGCAGCCACAAGCCACTATGGGCTCTGGCATAGTTGATTAAGTCGTGCGAACTCTTACAGGGTAGACTAGCAGATGTAGGGGAAAGTAGGTGTACCGGTCTATCCAACGTAAGGTGCTAGCGCTTCTGAAAGACTATGTCTCGGTCATCCGTTTCTCAAACATCCTGTAGTGCGAGAAATCCAACGGAGGCGATCGAGTCTTGTGGGGAAAAGTGCGCAAACCTCTGCAGAGTGTACAAACTAATCATGATTAGCCGTGTACCCGGTTATGGACATCTTGAGTATCTAGTTCTTGGATTATCCTGTTGATCTCATCATGTTACTTTAACTAATTTTTGTTGGGATGTTAATGATTACTTTTAATTGGGATTGAGGATGCTGTCAACCATTCTCAATGTTTAACAACCACCATGTTAGTTAAATAAATTTATTCCTTTGTAGTAGGAAAAAAATGGCTTTTCGCAAAACTGTAACCATAGAGCTTTTCCACCAGCCATATATACATGTAGTGATAGCCATTGTTCATCATTATTCTCTATGGTGTGAATTTGCCAGTACATCCAATGTACTGACCCGTTTCGGACTGCAACGTTTCATGTTGCAGGTTTTCTTATGACAAGTAAGTGATACATTAGGGTTACGATTTCTACACTCAACTTTGCCGTTGGTGTTGATGGGAATCCACAACCTTGTTGCTTCTGCTATATGGATTGAGGTAATAGTATTTACATTACTTTATAAATGTGATTTACCTCTGTTATAAATCCTTCGAGTACTGTGTGTGTCAGCATACCGATCCAGGGACGACACTTAAGCACAGAGACTTGATCCATTCGGGTCAGGTCGCTACAAGATGGTATCAGAGCACATGTTGATTGTAGGACGTGACCCTAGAAATTGGCAAGCCCATAGCAAAGATTTTTCTCTACGACTTTCCCTCTCAAAAAGGTCTTTTACCTATCTTCTCTTCTGAGCTTATTCAAATATTCCCTTTTAGTGAGACTATATCCCTTTCCCTTTTTGACCACACGAAGATTCGACTGATGAGACCACTCCAAGAAGTACAAGATATCTTTCAACTAAGACCACTTCAGAATGAAGAGTATTTTCCGTGCATCTGAATAATGGAAACTACAACGGTTGAAGACCGAAGACAAGTAGAATTTGAAGGCTCTGAAGAATTCCCAGATTTGTATGACCTAGGAAGGCTACCCTTATGGAACTTGGTGTTAGGGAACGCAGTAATTTCAAAAATTTTCCTACGCACACGCAAGATCATGGTGATGCACAGCAACGAGAGGGGAGAGTGTTGTCTACGTACCAACGCAGACCGACTGCGGAAGCGATCACACAACGTAGAGGAAGTAGTCGTACGTCTTCTTCTCGATCCAACCGATCCAAGCACCGTTACTCCGGCACCTCCGAGTTCTTAGCACACGTTCAGCTCGATGACGTTCCTCGGGCTCCGATCCAGCAAAGCGTCGAGGAAGAGTTCCGTCAGCACGACGGCGTGGTGACGATCTTGATGTACTACCGACGCAGGGCTTCGCCTAAGCACTGTAACGGTATTATCGAGGTGGAATTTGGTGGCAGGGGGCACCGCACACGGCTAAGGAACGATTAACTTGTGTGTGTTGTGGTGCCCCCTGCCCCCGTATATAAAGGCCAGGGGCAGGGGGTTCGGCCAGCTAGGAGGGAGGCGCAGGGAGGAGTCCTACTCCCACCGGGAGTAGGACTCCTTCCCCCCAATCCTATTCCAACTAGGATTCTTGGGGGGGAAGGAGAAAGAGGGGGCCGGCCCACCTCTCCTAGTCCTATTAGGACTTGGGAAAGGTGGGGGGCGCCGGCCAGGTGTGGGCTGCCTCTTCTCTCCTTCCCACTAAAGCCCAATAGGCCCATTTACCTCCCGGGGGGGTTCCGGTAACCCTCCCGGTAATCCGGAAAAATCCCGATTTCACCCGGAACGCTTCCGGTGCCCAAACATAGGCTTCCAATATATCAATCTTTATGTCTCGACCTTTTCGAGACTCCTCGTCATGTCCGTGATCTCATCCGGGACTCCGAACAACCTTCGGTACATCAAAATGCATAAACTCATAATAACTGTCATCGTAACGTTAAGCGTGCGGACCCTACGGTTCGAGAACAATGTAGACATGACCGAGACACGTCTCCGGTCAATAACCAATAGCGGGACCTGGATGCCCATATTGGCTCCTACATATTCTACGAAGATCTTTATCGGTCAGACCGCATAACAACATACGTTGTTCCCTTTGTCATCGGTATGTTACTTGCCCGAGATTCGATCGTCGGTATCCAATACCTAGTTCAATCTCGTTACTGGCAAGTCTCTTTACTCGTTCTGTAATATATCATCTCATAACTAACATCTTAGTTATTATGCTTGCAAGGCTTATGTGATGTATATTACCGAGAGGGCCCAGAGATACCTCTCCGACAATCGGAGTGACAAACCCTAATCTCGAAATACGCCAACCCAACATCTACCATTGGAGACACCTGTAGTACTCCTTTATAATCACCCAGTTACGTTGTGACGTTTGGTAGTACCCAAAGTGTTCCTCCGGTAAACGGGAGTTACATAATCTCATAGTTATAGGAACATGTATAAGTCATGAAGAAAGCAATAGCAACATACTAAACGATCGGGTGCTAAGCTAATGGAATGGGTCATGTCAATCAGATCATTCAACTAATGATGTGACCTCGTTAATCAAATAACAACTCTTTGTTCATGGTTAGGAAACATAACCATCTTTGATTAACGAGCTAGTCAAGTAGAAGCATACTAGTGACACTCTGTTGGTCTATGTATTCACACATGTATTATGTTTCCGGTTAATACAATTCTAGCATGAATAATAAACATTTATCATGATATAAGGAAATAAATAATAACTTTATTATTGCCTCTAGGGCATATTTCCTTCACTTGGCAGACTATGGAAGTTGTCAATACCCGAGATCAAGGTGTATCGGAGAAAGATCGGAGCATGTATAGTGAAGAACTCAAGGATTTGTCAAGAAAACCCTAAGGCAGGAGATATCAACTATGGAATGATAGCTCATGGAAATGACAAGAGCAGAAACACAGCTATCCATGAAGTTATCTCCCGCTTATGCTATTGTCACCGTGCTGAGTTAAGCGTGCATATGCATGGAAGGATTGGATGGTAGAAGGCTGATCGAGCATCTATCAGCAAGAGGTGAAGTTTTAACCTTAGCTAGTGTATCACCAGGGTCTAGAGTGTTACATCAAGAAGTTAAGATGGACCTTTAGGAAGCTATATTTAACCAGGAGCATTTCGTGGAGAACTCAGGATCTAGAAGCTGAAAGTAGCCAAGCTGGAGGAGCAAAACTTTGAGATACAGGAGATCCGTCAGGAACTAAAGGATAGTAGGACCGTGGTTCATGCCAAGGATGTTGAAACCCAGAAGTTTGGAATGCAACTCTATAAATATTAAAGGACGTCACGAGAGACTTTGCTACAGCAAAGCTGAGCTGGCAAAAGGACTTGAGAAAGACAAGTATGACCGGAAGAAGCCATTGGAGACATGAACAAGACTCGTAGAGTTAGACGACCTTGAAGATTTATTGACCTTTAGAAGACCAAACCCCTGTCCTATACCTACGTTAGATGCGATGATTGTGAGCTGTCATTTGTTTGATGTTTTTTCGACAGCCACAACAAAAATCTGTCTTTTCAAAACTATTGTTTGCATTGTGTGTATCCCTCTCTATATCTCTTATCCCACCCCAAACCCATGGACCCAATAGAGGATGAATGAAGATGAGCTTATATTTTCTGGACCGATGAGTCAATTGGAGACGGACCAATGGATTCAGAACATGGAGGATCACATGAAGAATAACCCTATAGTCGGAAAGGATACGACCCAGCATGCTCTTCAGTGCTTTGAAAGAGGTGCTGCTACTTGGTGGAGGATATACCAAACCATGAATGGATGGCAAGGAGTAACCACTTGGAGAGAATTAAAGTTGACTCTGCAAAGATCTCACCTTGTGTCCTAGAAGTTGAAGTCTTATGGAAAGGATATAAGGAAACCTTATGCATGCAAGATTTGTGGAGAAATAGGATACACCCATAAAGAACACAAGGATGAATGCCCTAACTGTGAAGGAAGTCACCCAGTTGAAGAATGCCCAACTAGGAAGATTACTTGTTTCTTGTGTGAAGGGACTACCCACTATCCTGCTCAGTGTCACATTTACCCCATGGTACAACGAACCATCCAGCAGAAGAAAGATGAATGCCCTAACTGTGAAGATAGTATATTTATATGTGAAAACCTCTCTTTATTTATTACTTCCTATTAATTGCAACGATGACCAAAACTATGTTTGTCAACTCTCAACAATTTTTATTCATCATACTCTTTATATGTGAGCTCATTACTCTCCATAAGATCCATATGATCTCTTTATTTCTTTTTATTTCTTCTCTTTTATTTTATTCTATTCCCTCAAGATCATAGCAAAATAATCAAGCCCTTGACTCAACACTAATCTTTATTATATATAACTCACGGTCTCGATTACATAGAAGGATCATAAAGCTAAACTCACAACTGGATCATACTAAAACTTTATTCTAGTAGATCAATATATTACCAAAAGGATCGAACTAAGAAAAACGATAAAGATATAAGTGATGGTGATACGATACCGGGGAACTTCCCCAAGGTTGGCAGTTGCCAAGGGGAGTGCCCATACCCATGTGTTTATGTTTCCTTCCTCGGAGGTGGTGATGAAGGAGTTGTTGATGATGTAGGATTGTCGTCCATCTTCCAAGGAATAGGCTATAACGCCCTCGATGCGGCTATATCTCCCACGTGTCGAGGCACGACTTAGAGGCATAACCGCATTGAAAGCAATGTCGCAAGTTAGGAAATCATCACACATCCCATGTACATAAATAATATAAAGGGGAAGTACATAGTTGGCTTACACTCGCCACGTCACATCAAAGTACATAAATAACATACATCATCCAAACACTCATGGCCCGACTACGGCGCCAAAATAAAGATAACCCAACAAGCGATATAGGTCCCGATCACCCCAACTGGGCACCACTACTGATCATCAGGAAAAGACACATAGTAACGCTGAGAGTCCTTGTCGTACTCCCACTTGAGCTCAAGCGCGCCATCTGGAGCGGTATCATCTGTCCCTGCATCTGGTGTAATAGTAATCTATGAGCCACAGGGACTCAGCAATCTCGCACCCTCGCGATCAAGACTATTTAAGCTTAATAGGTAGGATGGGGGTAAATGTAAGTGGAGCTGCAGCAAGCGACTAGCATGTCTGGTGGCTAACTTATTCGCAAAAGAGAGCGAGAAGAGGAGGCAAAGCACGAGCGAGAAACTAGGGAGCAACCTGCGCAAACATAACTCCAACATCGTGTCCACTTCCCGGACTCCGCCGAGAAGAGGCCATCACGGCAACACACTCAGTTGATTCATTTTAATTAATTAAGGTTCACGTTATCTACAACCGGACATTAACAAATTCCCATCTGCCCATAACCGCGGGCACGGCTTTCGAAAGATCAATCCCTGCAGGGGGGTCCCAACTTAGCCCATAACAAGCTCTCACAGTCAACGAAGGAATAGACCTCCACCCAAGACACACCGATTAGACTCGGTATCTTGGTACAACAAGATGATTCGACAGGTTAAAACAAGTCCAGCAACACCACCCGCTGTGCCGACAAATCCCGATAGGAGCTGCACATATCTCGTTTAGGGCACACCGGATAAGCTAAGCGTACGGGAGCCAACGTAACCCAAGTTGCCAAGGGACGGCCCCGCATGGTGCTCTAGGGTGGACCAACACTCAGAGGAGCACTGGCCCGGGGGGGTTAAAATATGATGACCCTCGGGCTCCGGAAACCCAAGGGAAAAAGAGGCTAGGTGGCAAATGGTAAAACCAATGTTGGGCATTGCTGGAAAAGCTTTAATCAAGACGAACTATCAAAGGGGTTCCCATTATAGCCCAACCACGTAAGGGCGCAACAATCCAGGAACATAACACCGATATGACGGAAACTAGGGCGGCAAGAGTGGAACAAAACACTAGGCGAGAGGCCGAGCCTTCCACCCTTTACCAAGTATATAGATGCATTAAGATAACATGACAATATAATGATATCCCAACAAGTAAATAAATGTTCCAACAAGGAATGGCTCCAATCTTCACCTGCAACTAACAACGCTATAAGAGGGGCTGAGCAAAGCGGTAACATAGCCAATCAATGGTTTGCTAGGACAATGGTGGGTTAGAGGCTCAACATGGCAATTGGGAGGCTGACAAGCAAGTGGTAGGCATCGTAGCATTGGCATAGCAAAAGAGCGAGCAAACTAGCATAGCAAAGA
Organism: Triticum monococcum; assembly: GCA_034509565.1. Classification (NCBI taxonomy): domain Eukaryota; kingdom Viridiplantae; phylum Streptophyta; class Magnoliopsida; order Poales; family Poaceae; genus Triticum; species Triticum monococcum. The sequence goes on from CM067847.1 coordinate 582,471,136, forward strand.
TAGTAGTGATTTCGAGGGTATGATCATCTTGCCTGCATAGTTGTCAGAGTTGACTGGATCCTCAAAAGCAAACTCAACGGGCTCCTCGTTAGCGAACTCGTCTCCCGGCTCTACCAAGGCAAGCATATATCCATAAATAAGACACAAAATGCTAGCTAGACATGGCAAGAATAATGGCATAGCATGCATGGATCACTAACAATAGCAACGGCAAAATCGCAAACAAGTTGACGATCTACCCAGATTTACCACGAAGCAAAAGTAGAGATCGATTGACTCAAGCTAGAGCACTCTACATATGCAAACAAAGACATGGATGGATAGAGCATAACATGAATATCAAAACTCCCTTACTGATCATCCTCAAAAGAGGCACGGATCACTAGGAAACAAGCTGAACATATGGCATCATGAACTAAAATATCCCAGACTTAGTGAAATCCAATAAGTCCCTGAAAACAGAATTCTTAGGTGCCTCACTTTGCAAGCTTGCACAAGTCACCACACACATCCTAAAAATTCATGGGTGGCACCTATGGAAAGAAGACAAAATGCTTAACAATTCATCCCAAAGAGTCACAGGCATATCATGCACACAATAATCATGGCAAAAATGACAAAAGTCTATGATGAGCTAACGGATCTGCAATTTAACTCATGAAGCCTCCTTGTAACATCATTTTGGGCATCAAGATGAACTCAAATGAAAATGATGCAATGGAATGAAATGATGTACATGTCGAGACGAACATTTTGGTATATCATATGTCCAAAACGGAGTTATGGGTGCAGAGATATGGCAGGTCAAACTTAGCACAAAAAAACAGGGGGAGAGGGAGAAAGGGTCAACCCAGATCTAGGGTTCGTCCGGCACGCGAACCGAGGCGGCCGGATCTCGCCGGAACAGGGCTCGCCGGAGCTGGGGATCGCCGGCGTGGAGGGAGGAAGAGGCCGGGGCAAGGCCGACCGGATCCGGGCGATGGCCGGCGACGAGGGAGCAGCGGCGGAGGTGCGGAAGCCGAGACGGGGCGGCGCGGCTCCCGGAGGCGCGGTCGCCGGCGATGGCGGCGCGGCGGATGGAGGCGACCGGCGCCTGAGGCGGCGGGCGACGCGCGGGGACGATGGGCGGCGCGAGGTGGCGGAGGGCGAGGTGAGGCGGCTCGGGCCCGCAGGGGCTCTCCTTGGGCCGAGCGGGCCAAAGCGGAGGCGGGTGGCGGCGCGCCACGTGGCGCCACGCCACTGGCTGCGGGCGGCGGCGGCGATCCGTCCGGTTGGAACCGGACGTGTCCGGTGACGGTGGGGGCGATTTTAGGGTTTCGGAGAGGTAGAGAGATCCGAATTTTAGGAGGGGGTATTTATAGAGGTAGAGGGAGCTAGGAGTGTCCAAATGAGGTGCGGTTTTCGGCCATGCGATCGTGATCGAACGCTCTAGGACATGGAGCAGAGTTTGGTGGGTTTTGGGCCAAATTGGAGGGGTGTTGGGATGCAACACACACGAGGCCTTTTCAGTCCCTCGGTTAACCGTTGGAGTATCAAACAAAGTCCAAATGGTAGGAAACTTGACAGGCGGTCTACCGGTAGTAAACCAAGGCCGCATGGCAAGTCTCGGTCCAATCCGGAAATGTTTAATCCCCACACGCGAAAGAAAGCTAGAAATGGCCACCGGAGGAGAAAGAAGCGCCGGAATGCAAAACGGACAATGGGGAAAATGCTTGAATGCATGAGATGAACATGTATGCAAATGCAATGCACGTGATGACATGATATGAGATGCATGAAAAAGAAAACAACACACGGAGACAAAGACCCGAACCCGAGAAATAAATATAACTTAAAGCCGGAAATGGCAAGAGTTGGAGTACAAATTGGGAAAGTCATATCTGGGGCGTTACAACACTCCACCACTATGAAAAGATCTTGTCCCGAGATCTAGGACTGAAAGAACTCCGGGTACTCAGAACGGAGGTGATCCTCGCGTTCCCAGGTAGCTTCACGATCGGAATGGTGTGACCACTTGACTTTGAGAAATTTGATTGACTTGTTGCGAGTCCTGCGTTCAGTCTCTTCAAGGATTTCAACTGGGTGCTCACGATAGGAGAGATCTTCTTGGAGCTCAATGTCCTCGAAGTTGACGGTGCGCTCAGGCGTCTTGAAGCACTTTCGGAGTTGGGAGACATGGAACACATCATAAACATTTGCAAAGTTTGAAGGAAGCTCGAGTTGATAGGCGAGGTCGCCTCTCTTGCAGACAATCTTGAAAGGTCCGACATATCTAGGGGTAAGCTTCCCTTTGATACCGAATCGACGAGTCCCTTTCATAGGAGAGACGCGGAGGTAAACATGATCTCCGATCTCGAAAGCCAAATCACGGTGCTTACTATCATAGTAGCTCTTCTGGCGGGATTGGGCTGCTTTGAGGTTATCATGAATGACCTTGCACATTTCTTCTGCCTCTGTGATTAGGTCATTACCCAGCAGCTGACGTTCCCCGGTTTCAGACTAGTTGAGAGGGGTACGGCATTTCCTACCATACAGAATTTCAAATGGGGCCTTGCCCAAACTTGCTTGAAAACTGTTGTTGTATGAGAATTCAACATAAGGAAGACAATCCTCCCACTTCATGCCGAAGGATATAACACAAGCCCTGAGCATATCTTCAAGAATCTGGTTGACACGCTCGACTTGACCACTTGTTTGAGGATGGAAAGCAGTGCTGAAGCGGATGTTGGTGCCCATGGCCTTCTGAAAAGAATCCCAAAACTTGGAGGTAAATATGCTGCCACGGTCTAAAGATATCACTTGAGGAATACCGTGCAGAGAGACAATTCGAGAGGTAAAGAGTTCCGCCAATTGAGCTACAGTGATTGACTCTTTGATAGGCAAAAAGTGAGCCACTTTGGTGAGCTTGTCGATGACAACGAATATAGCATCATTGCCACGCTTGGACTTTGGAAACCCAGTCACGAAGTCCATTTCAATGTGGTCAAACTTCCATTCTGGAATGGCAAGAGGTTGGAGGAGACCTGCTGGCCTTTGGTGTTCTGCCTTCACTCTTCTGCAGACATCACATTCATTCACGAATTGAGCGATCTCGCGCTTCATTCGAGTCCACGAATAAGTTTGCTTGAGATCCTGATACATCTTCGTGCTCCCAGGGTGGATGGAGAGGAGAGAGTTGTGAGCCTCGTTCATGATCACTTTATGAAGTTCACCTTTGGGTACCACAATTCGATCCTCGAAGAAGAGAGTGTCCTTGTCATCAAGGCGGTAGCACTTGTACTTGGACTGACTCTTTGCGATACCAATCTTCACCTTTTTCACCATAGCATCAAGAAGCTGGGCTTGGCGAATCTGGTCTTCCAAGGTAGGAGAAACTTGAAGGTTGGCGAGGAAACCTTGAGGAACAATTTGCAGATTAAGTTTGCGGAAAGCTTCACAAAGCTCGGGTTGATAAGGCTTCAGAATCAGACTGTTGCAATATGCTTTCCTGCTCAAAGCGTCAGCAATCACATTGGCCTTGCCTGGAGTATACTCTATACTCGGATTGTACTCTTGAATCATTTCGACCCATCGAGTTTGCCTGAGGTTGAGATTAGGCTGGGTGAAGATGTACTTGAGACTCTTGTGATCAGTGAAAATGTCCACTTTCCTTCCCAATAGAAGATGTCTCCAAGTCAACAAAGCATGCACAACTGCCGCCAACTCGAGATCATGAGTGGGGTAGTTCTTCTCATTAGGCTTCAACTGGCGAGAGGTATAAGCAACAACTTTCTTCTCTTGCATCAGTACAACACCTAGACCTTGGAGAGAGGCATCACAAAAGACCTCGTACGGCTTGGTTTCATCAGGCGGAGTCAGAACTGGAGCAGTGGTCAACTTCTCTTTCAAAGTGTTGAAAGCAATATCACACTCCGGAGACCAAACGTACTTGACGTGCTTTTGGAGAAGATTTGAGAGAGGCTTCGCGATCTTAGAAAAGTTTTCAATGAATCTTCGGCAGTAGCTTGCGAGACCGAGGAAGCTACGGAGTTGCTTCACGTTCTGAGGAGGTTCCCAATTAACAATTGCAGACACCTTCTCAGGATTCACGGAAATGCCCTTGGCAGAGATGATATGACCAAGATAAAGAACCTCATCGAGCCAAAATTCACACTTGGAGAACTTGGCGTAGAACTGATGTTCCCTGAGCTTGTCAAGAACCAAACGCAAGTGCTTGGCATGATCTTCCTTGTTCTTGGAGAAAACCAGAATGTCGTCGAGATAGACCAAAACGAAGTCATTCGTGTATGGGTTGAAGATGAAGTTCATCATGCGAGAGAACGTCGGAGGAGCGTTAGCGAGGCCAAAAGACATGACAGTGTATTCATATGACCCATAGCTTGTCCTGAAAGCCGTCTTGGGAATATCTTGCTCACGAATGCGAATCTGATGGTAACCCATACGGAGATCAAGCTTGGAGAATACTTGGGCACCCTTGAGTTGTTCGAACAGCTCATTGATGTTGGGAAGTGGGTATTTGTTCTTGATGGTCTTCTTGTTCAATGGACGATAATCAACACAAAGTCGGTCCGTTCCATCCTTCTTCTTCACAAAAAGAACACCACAACCCCACGGAGAAGTACTAGGCCGAATGAGACCCATTCTTTCTTGAACATTGAGTTGTTTCTTCAACTCCGACAACTCTTCAGGGCCGAGCTTGTAGGGACGTTTGCACACAGGTTCCGTACCGGGCTCAAGTTCAATAACAAATTCAACGGGCCGGTGCGGAGGCATTCCTAGGAGTTCTTCTGGGAAGACGTCTTGATACTCACAAACGACTGGGATCTGCGAAATAGCATCCAATTCACCCTTCTCATTGAGAGAAAACAACCAGATTGTATCATCCCGAGCGGCAAAGACAATGACATCCTCAGACGAATGAGTCAGTTGAATCTGCCTGGCTGGACAATCAAGCTGAGCTTTATGCTTAGAGAGCCAGTCCATCCCAAGAATAAGATCGATATCCGAATCACCAAGAACCATAGGAGAAGCCAGAAACTTGAAATCACCCAACATGATAGAAATATCCGGGACTATTGAAGTGGCCCTCATAGACTTAGCCGGAGAAACTACTCCCATAGGTTTACCCAACATTTTTGAAACGAAGTCATGCTTGGAAACAAAAGATCTTGACATGAAACAATGCGATGCCCCAGTGTCAAAAAGAACTCTTGCGGGAATAGAGTTAACTGGAAAGTTACCCATGATGACATCCGAAGAATCCTCTGCCTGAGCTGCATTCACCATATTGACCTTGGCGTGCTTGGGGTTATGCTTGACCACTGCTGTACTTGCCGATCTCACGGGAGGAGGAGGAGGAAGACGCCTTTGGTTGAAACACTTGTTGGCGTAGTGACCCTTCTGTTGGCACTTGTTGCACGTGACCTCTGAAAGCGGACGGTGGTACGGAGCACTCGATCTTGCAGCTTGAGATGAAGTCTTGTTCTGAAAGCTTGGGTTGGGTGGGTGGGAAGAACCACTGCCACCTTGGCTCTTCTGCTGATACGGCTGACGGAACGGAGGAGGAGGAAGCCAATACTTCTGCTGCTTGGCCACTTGAGTAGAGGAAGAAGGCGTAGTGTCTCTGACTCGCGTCCTGGAAGCATCACACCTCAACTGAGCAGCCTCTTGCTTTAGTGCCATGTTGTAGAACTCATTGTACCTCAACGGCTCAAAAAGGACAAGAGCGAGCTGAATTTCTTCACGGAGACCACCCCTGAACTGGTATATCATGCTCTTCTCATCAGGAACATCCTGCTTGGCAAAACGGGCGAGCTTCTGGAACAACTTGTTGTAGTCATAGACAGACAAAGAGCCTTGCTTCAGATTGCGGAATTCCTCGCGTTTGCTTTCAGTCACACTCTAAGGGATGTGATGAGCTCGGAAATCTCGACGGAAATCATCCCAAGTGATCAAACGTCCACCTCTGGAATCCTTGTACTGCTGGAACCACTCTGCAGCCTGATCTTTGAGATGGAAAGAGGCGAACTTGATGAAATCTTCAGGCCAGACGTTGCTGCATTCAAAATGCTTGCCCAGATCCACTAGCCAATCGTCAGCATCAGTAGCCTCAACACAATTGCTGGACGTCTTTGGACCATTAGCGAGGAACTGGTTCAGAGTAGCAAAATGGTTCTGATTGTTGCCTTGATTCCCTTGACTGCCTTGATTGCGTTCTTGGAGGATTTGCATGATCAACTATGTATTTGCATTGGTTGCGGCCATCACAGCTTGCCAAGCCTCCGGAGGAGGTGGAGGTGGTGGCGGATCAGGATTCGGAGTCGTGCGCGTTGGAGGAGCCATCCTGAAGAGGTTGACCACCATTAGCACACAAATAGACAAATATGGAAGGTGAATCCAACGGAATGAAAATTGCAACATAAAGTCTTCACATCTGAACAAAATGAACGAATGCACTTCTCTTGAAGTGGTCACATATTCCTAAATTGCGAAGCCACGTAGAATTAGGTAGAAGAAGTACATCAACAAGGGATGGAATCAACATATGACTTCGAAGCAACTCGAATACCACTACTCAAAATAAAACCAAGGATTGGCTTGCGGAATAAGCCGGAACAAATATATGATAGAGATTTCGTCCGAAGTTTTCATGGTGGGACCTACACGGGCTCGATCGTATAGCACCATCATGTACAAGGCAGTGTACATGACATACGAAGCGTCCCCGAGTCAGCATAGCCAAGGACTCTTTAAGACACAACGAGACCACTATAAAATCGACCGTGAATAGATGAACCACTAGACGTCGAACCCCAATTTCATATCATACTGTCGGAAGGATATCCTAAGAGCTACTTGAATTCCCACCTATGAAACTCCCGAAACTTTCCGGTTATGCAATCAGGTGTTGGGGATACAAGGGAAGCATAATATCTCACCCAAACTAGCAATACCTACATCCAGCTGTATCCATCTTCAACACATAACCAAGAAACCTTCGCAAACCATCTACCTCAACCTTCGAAAAGCATCCGTTATACAAGTTATGGCGATACTCCCGAACTCCCGCCCCAGTACTGGGTGGCGTCGAGGTTATCTCACCAACGAACTGCATAAAGGAGATTTTCGATGTCGGTGAACATATCTCAAGTATACCAGAATTGCAACGATAAAATTATGATGACAACACCTCAGAGCTCAACTCCCCGGGACACTTCCACTAAACCCCTGACAGGAGGCACCAAGACAGTGTTCTCATCATAAGCCATCGGAACAAATCCAAGATACTCACGTGATCCTAAATTTTTTTTAGTGAAATTTGAGAAGAGAAGAGTCAAAACTCTACGTTAGGATGCCTTACCAGAGCGAGGAGGAGACTGGGAAGTAAAAAGAATTCCTAAGCTCTCCGATATATAATTCCTAAGGACTCAAAACATTTTTCTAGACACAACTCGGCTGCTAAAAACGATCAAGCAATGGGGGCTCCTAAGGTCGGGGAAGGCTCTGATTACCAACTTATAACGCCCTCGATGCGGCTATATCTCCCATGTGTCGAGGCACGACTTAGAGGCATAACCGCATTGAAAGCAATGTCGCAAGTTAGGAAATCATCACACATCCCATGTACATAAATAATATAAAGGGGAAGTACATAGTTGGCTTACACTCGCCACGTCACATCAAAGTACATAAATAACATACATCATCCAAACACTCATGGCCCGACTACGGTGCCAAAATAAAGATAACCCAACAAGCGACATAGGTCCCGATCACCCCAACTGGGCACCACTACTGATCATCAGGAAAAGACACATAGTAACGCCGAGAGTCCTCGTCGTACTCCCACTTGAGCTCAAGCGCGCCATTCGGAGCGGTATCATCTGTCCCTGCATCTGGTGTAATAGTAATTTGTGAGCCACAGGGACTCGGCAATCTCGCACCCTCGCGATCAAGACTATTTAAGCTTAATAGGTAGGATGGGGGTAAATGTAAGTGGAGCTGCAGCAAGCGACTAGCATGTCTGGTGGCTAACTTATTCGCAAAAGAGAGCGAGAAGAGGAGGCAAAGCACGAGCGAGAAACTAGGGAGCAACCTGCGCAAACATAACTCCAACACCGTGTCCACTTCCCGGACTCCGCCGAGAAGAGGCCATCACGGCAACACACTCAGTTGATTCATTTTAATTAATTAAGGTTCACGTTATCTACAACTGGACATTAACAAATTCCCATCTGCCCATAACCGCGGGGACGGCTTTCAAAAGATCAATCCCTGCAGGGGGATCCCAACTTAGCCCATAACAAGCTCTCACGGTCAACGAAGGAATAGACCTCCACCCAAGACACACCGATCAGACTCGGTATCTCGGTACAACAAGATGATTCGACAGGTTAAAACAAGTCCAGCAACACCACCCGCTGTGCCGACAAATCCCGATAGGAGATGCACATATCTCGTTCTTAGGGCACACCGGATAAGCTAAGCGTACGGGAGCAAACGTAACCGAAGTTGCCAAGGGACGGCCCCGCACGGTGCTCTAGGGTGGACCAACACTCAGAGGAGCACTGGCCTGGGGGAGGGGGGGGGTTAAAATATGATGACCCTCGGGCTCTGGAAACCCAAGGGAAAAAGAGGCTAGGTGGAAAATGGTAAAACCAATGTTGGGCATTGCTGGAAAAGCTTTAATCAAGACGAACTATCAAAGGGGTTCCCATTATAGCCCAACCGCGTAAGGGACGCAACAATCCGGGAACATAACACCGATATGACGGAAACTAGGGCGGCAAGAGTGGAACAAAACACTAGGCGAGAGGCCGAGCCTTCCACCCTTTACCAAGTATATAGATGCATTAAGATAACATGACAATATAATGATATCCCAACAAGTAAATAAATGTTCCAACAAGGAACGGCTCCAATCTTCACCTGCAACTAACAACGCTATAAGAGGGGCTGAGCAAAGTGGTAACATAGCCAATCAACGGTTTGCTAGGACAATGGTGGGTTAGAGGCTCAACATGGCAATTGGGAGGCTGACAAGCAAGTGGTAGGCATCGTAGCATTGGCATAGCAAAAGAGCGAGCAAACTAGCATAGCAAAGATAGTAGTGATTTCGAGGGTATGATCATCTTGCCTGCATAGTTGTCAGAGTTGACTGGATCCTCAAAAGCAAACTCAACGGGCTCCTCGTTAGCGAACTCGTCTCCCGGCTCTACCAAGGCAAGCATATATCCATAAATAAGACACAAAATGCTAGCTAGACATGGCAAGAACAATGGCATAGCATGCATGGATCACTAATAATAGCATCGGCAAAATCGCAAACAAGTTGACGATCTACCCAGATTTACCACGAAGCAAAAGTAGAGCTCGATTGACTCAAGCTAGAGCACTCTACATATGCAAACAAAGACATGGATGGATAGAGTATAACATGAATATCAAAACTCCCTTACTGATCATCCTCAAAAGAGGCACGGATCACTAGGAAACAAGCTGAACATATGGCATCATGAACTAAAATATCCCAGACTTAGTGAAGTCCAATAAGTCCCTGAAAACAGAATTCTCAGGTGCCTCACTTTGCAAGCTTGCACAAGTCACCACACACATCCTAAAAATGCATGGGTGGCACCTATGGAAAGAAGACAAAATGCTTAACAATTCATCCCAAAGAGTCACAGGCATATCATGCACACAATAATCATGGCAAAAATGACAAAAGTCTATGATGAGCTAACGAATCTGCAATTTAACTCACGAAGCCTCCTTCTAACAGCATTTTGGGCATCAAGATGAACTCAAATGAAAATGATGCAATGGAATGAAATGATGTACATGTCGAGATGAACATTTTGATATATCATATGTCCAAAACGGAGTTATGGGTGCAGAGATATGGCAGGTCAAACTTAGCACAAAAAATAGGGGGGAGAGGGAAAAAGGGTCAACCCAGATCTAGGGTTCGTCCGGCGCGCGAACCGAGGCAGCCGGATCTCGCCGGAACAGGGCTCGCCGGAGCTGGGGATCGCCAGCGTGGAGGGAGGAAGAGGCCGGGGCGAGGCCGGCCGGATCCGGGCGATGGCCGATGACGAGGGGGCAGCGGCGGAGCTGCGGAAGCCGAGGCGGGGCGGGGCGGCTCCCGGAGGCGCGGTCACCGGCGATGGCGGCGTGGCGGCCGGAGGTGACCGGCGCCCGAGGCGGCGGGCGGTGCGCGGGGACGATGGGCGGCGCGAGGCGGCGGAGGGCGAGGTGAGGTGGCTCGGGCCCACGGGGGCTCTCCACGGGCCGAGCGGGCCGGAGCGGAGGCGGGTGGCGGCGCGCCACGTGGCGCCACGCCACTGGCAGCGGGCGGTGGCGGCGATCTGTCCGGTTGGAACCGGACGTGTCCGGTGACGGCGGGGGCGATTTTAGGGTTTCGGAGAGGGAGAGAGATCCGAATTTCGGGAGGGGGTATTTATAGAGGTAGAGGGAGCTAGGAGTGTCCAAATGAGGTTCGGTTTTCGGCCACGCGATCGTGATCGAACGCTCTAGGACATGGAGCAGAATTTGGTGGGTTTGGGCCAAATTGGAGGGGTGTTGGGCTGCAACACACACGAGGCCTTTTCGGTCCCTCGGTTAACCGTTGGAGTATCAAACGAAGTCCAAATGGTACGAAACTTGACAGGCGGTCTACCGGTAGTAAACCAAGGCCGCATGGAAAGTCTCGGTCCAATCCGGAAATGTTTAATCCCCACACACGAAAGAAAGCTAGAAATGGCCACCGGAGGAGAACGAAGCGCCGGAATGCAAAACGGACAATGGGGAAAATGCTCGAATGCATGAGATGAACATGTATGCAAATGCAATGCACGTGATGACATGATATGAGATGCATGAAAAAGAAAACAACACACGGAGACAAAGACCCGAAACCGAGAAATAAATATAACTTAACACCGGAAATGGCAAGGGTTGGAGTACAAATTGGGAAAGTTGTATCTGGGGCGTTACATAGGCTCACCATCATAGAAGGATGATCGAGTCTCCGGGATCCTCAAATCTGCAGCCAAAATCATCCTCTTGAATCTATATTCATACCCACAGTTTTGGTTTTGCAGGTCATAGATCTGGGCTTAGAGGCACTCGATTTTCTCTTGAAGCTTGAAGATGGCCTCCCCAATGTTCTTGTCATCTAGCTTGTGGTTGTTGGTGAACTCCATGATCATTATATGGTTGCAGTCGTGTCCATGTTCCACCATCTCCTGGCACTTGAAAACTTGTTGTTCCAATGCCTAGAGCCTTGTCTCCGTGCTTCCGGTCCTACTTGGTCCCTCAACATCGCCGATGTGCAACAGCCCCTCACGCATCTCAATGGTTTGAGGGTGTTGCAGCACCTCCACGAGGTAGGGGTTGATGACCTTCTTGAAGAACTTGACCTTGGGGGAACTTGAAGACACCATGGCGACCTAGATCTGTCAGAAAAACAACTTGAAACAAATACATGAGATATTTGCGTGATACAGTGGTCAAAACCTTCGGGAGATTATATAATGAATTTTTACCGACCAAAAGAAGTATCATGCAAGAAAACGGAGTCCGGATAGCACACGAGGTTCCCACGAGGCAGGGGGCGCACCTAGGGGGGAGGGCATGCCCTCCATCCTCATGGACGCCTCATGTCCTTCCCGGACTACTTCTTATTTTCCTATTTTCTTAAATATTCCAAACGGAGAAAAATTGCCATTAGAACTGTTTTGGAGTCGGTTTACTTACCGTACCACGTACGTATTCCTTTTCGGAGTCTGAAATGTTCTGGAAAGTGTCCCTTATGTATTCCTCTGGGTTACGGTTTCAATAACATTAGTTTCAAAATTATAGGATTACCTGAGATATAATGTTTGATTCTTTGACCGTTCACCACCTTCGGATTTGTGCCTTCGAAGTTGTTGATTTTTATGGCACCGAAACGATAGACCTCCTCGATGACGTAAGGACCTTCCCATTTAGAGAGGAGTTTGCCTGCAAAAAATCATAAACGAGAGTTGTATAACAATACATAATGACCTACTTTAAACTCACATTTTTGTATCCTTTTGTCATGCCATCTTTTAACTTTTTCTTTAAACAGTTTGGCATTCTCATAGGCATGGGTTCTCCATTCATCAAGTGAGCTAATGTCAAAAAGCCTCTTCTCACCAGCAAGTTTAAAGTCAGAGTTGAGCTCTTTAATAGCCCAATATGCCTTATGTTCTAGTTCAAGAGGTAAGTGACATGCTTTGCCATAAACCATTTTATATGGAGACATACCCATAGGATTCTTATATGCAGTTCTATAAGCCCATAATGCATCATCAAGTTTCTTGGAAAAATTCTTTCTAGATCTATTAACAACCTTCTACAAAATTAATTTAAGCTCTCTATTGCTAAGTTCTACTTGACCACTAGACTATGGATGATATGGAGATGCAATTCTATGATTAACATCATACTTAGCAAGCATTTTACGGAAAGCACCATGAATAAAATGTGAACCACCATCAGTCATTAAATATCTAGGGACTCCAAACCTCGGAAAAATAACTTCTTTAAGCATCTTAATAGAGGTGTTATGATCAGCACTACTAGTTGGAATAGCTTCTACCCACTTAGTAACGTAATCAACAGCAACTAAAATATGAGTATACCCATTAGAGGAAGGAAAAGGTCCCATATAATAAAAGCCCCAAACATCAAATGGTTCAATAACAAGTGAATAGTTCACAGGCATTTCTTGATGTCAACTAATATTACCAATTCTTTGACATTCATCACAAGACAAGACAAACTTACGGGCATCCTTGAAGAGAGTAGGCCAATAAAAACCGGATTGCAATACCTTATGTATAGTTCTATCTCCAGCATGGTGTCCTCCATAAGCCTTGGAGTGGCACTTGTGTAGGATCTGTTCCTGTTCATGCTCAGGTACACAACGTCTAATAACACCATCTACTCCTTCTTTATAAAGATGTGGGTCATCCCAGAAGTAGTGTCTTAAATCATAAAAGAACTTTTTCTCTTGTTGGTATGTGAAACTAGGTGGTATAAATTTAGCAAGAATGTAATTAGCATAATCAGCATACCATGGAGCAGTACGAGAAGCATTTATGACAGCTAATTGTTCATCAGGAAAGCTACCATCAATAGGTAGTGGGTCATCAAGAACATTTTCTAACCTAGACAAGTTGTCTGCAAGGGGTTCTCAGCTCCCTTTCTATCAATAATATGCAAATCAAATTCTTGTAGCAAGAGAACCCATCTAATAAGTTTAGGTTTAGCATCTTTATTTTCCATAAGATATTTAATAGCAGCATGATCAGTGTGAACAGTTACTTTAGAATCAACAATATAAGGTCTAAATTTATCACAAGCAAATACAATTGCTAAAAATTCCTTTTCAGTAGTAGCATAATTTTTTTGGGCACTGTCTAGAGTTTTACGAGCATATTGAATAGCATTTAATTTCTTATCAACTCTTTGTCCTAGAACAGCTCCTATAGCATAATCACTAGCATCACACATAATTTCAAAGGGTAAATTCCAATCAGGAGGTTGAACAATAGGAGTAGAAACCAAAGCTTTCTTAAGTATTTCAAATGCTTCTACACAATCATCATCAAAGACAAAAGTAACATCTTTTTGTAAGAGATTAGTCAGAGGCCGAGAAATTTTAGAGAAGTCCTTAATGAACCTCCTATAAAAACCGGCATGACCAAGGAAACTTCTTATACCTTTAATGTCCTTGGGACACGACATCTTTTCAATAGCATCAACCTTAGCTTTATGAACTTCAATACCTCTCTCAGAAAATTTATGCCCCAAGACAATAACTTCATTAACCATAAAGTGGCACTTCTCCCAATTCAAGACAAGATTAGTTTCTTCACATCTCTGTAAAACTCGATGAAGCTTGCTTAAGCAATCATAAAAAGAAGTCCCATAAACAAAGAAATCATCCATGAATACCTCAACAATCTTTTCACAAAAGTCAGAGAATATAGCAGTCATACATCTTTGAAAGGTAGCAGGTGCATTACATAAACCAAAAGGCATACGTCTATAAGCAAAGGTACTGAAAGGACAAGTAAAAGTTGTCTTTTCTTGATCCTCTTTTGACACAGGTATTTGAGAGAAACCAGAATAACCATCTAGAAAGCAAAAATGTGTATCCTTGGATAATCTTTCTAGAATTTGATCAATAAAAGGTAAAGGGTAATGATCATTTTTAGTAGCTTTATTTAATTTGCGGAAATCAATTACCATTCTATTACCTGTAACAATTCTTTGTGGGACCAATTCATCTTTATCATTAGGAACAACAGTAATACCTCCCTTCTGAGGGACACAATAGACAGGACTTACCCACTGACTATCAGCAACAGGATAAATTATACCTGCCTCCAGAAGCATTAGTATTTCTTTTCTTACCACTTCTTTCATCTTAGGATTTAACCATCGTTGGTGATCAACAACCGGTTTAGCGTCTTTCTCCAATTTAATTTTATGCTGGCAGAGAGTGGGACTATTTCCATTAAGATCATCAAGAGTATATCCAATAGCAACACGGTGCTTCTTCAGAGTTTTCAATAACTTCTTTTCTTCATGCTCTAAAAGGTTAGCACTAATAATAACAGGATATATCTCTTTCTCATCAAGATAAGCATATTTGAGAGTATCAGGTAAAGGTTTAAGCTCAAACACAAGATCACCCTTAGGTGGAGGGGGATCCCCTCGGATTTCAACATGCAAGTTGTGTTTCAAAATAGGTCCCTGTTTAAAGAAAACTTCATCTATTTCCATCCTTTCATTCATAAACATATCATTTTCATGGTCTAGCAAATATTGTTCTAAATGATCAGGAGGAGGCACGGCAATAGAAGCAAGACCAATAATTTCATATTTACTAGGAAATTATTTATCATGGGGTTGTCTATGAAATTTAGCAAAATTAAACTCATGAGACATATCCCCTAAACCAACAGAAACAATATCCTTGTTGCAGTCTATCTTAGCATTAGCAGTATTCAAGAAGGGTCTACCAAATATAATGGGAAAAAAGTCATCTTCTGGGGAACCAAGAACAAGAAAATCAGCAGGATATTTAACTTTCCCACACAAAACTTCAACATCTCTAACAATCCCGACTGGTAAAATAGTATCTCTATTGGCAAGCTTAATTGTAACATCAATATCTTCTATCTCAGCAGGTGCAATATCATGCATAATTTCTTTGTATTAGAAATGAGGTATTGCACTTGCGCTAGCACCCATATCACATAAGCCATGATAGCAATGATCTCCTATTTTAACAGAAATAACAGGCATGCCTACAACATGTCTATGTTTATTTTTAGTATCAGGTCTAGCATTTCTAGCAGATTCATTGCAGAAGTAAATAACATGCCCATCAATGTTATCGGCCAAGAGATCTTTAACCATAGCAACACTAGGTTCAACCTTAATTTTCTTAGGGGGTTTGGGTGTCTTAATATTACTTTTGTTGACCACAATTGAAGCTTTAGCATGACCCTTTATTCTAACAGGGAAAGGTGGTTTCTCGATATAAGCAGTAGGAACAACAGGATCATTATAAGTGATAGTATTTTCTTCAACTTTAATAGGTGAAACTACTTTTAGTTCAATGGGAGGATTATATCTAAATCACTTCTCCTTAGGGAGATCAACATGAGTAGCAAAGGATTCACAGAAAGAAGCTATTATCTCAGAGTCAAGTCCATATTTAGTGCTAAATTCACGAAAAGCATCGGTATCCATAAACGATTTAACACAATCAAACGTAGGTGTTATACCTGGCTCCTTACCTTCATCGAGGTCCCAATCTTCAGAGTTGCATTTAATTCTTTACAATAAATCCCATTTGAATTCAATAGTCTTCATCATAAAAGATGCAGTACAAGAAGTATCGAGCATGGAGCGATTACTAAGAGAAAGCCGAGCATAAATTTTTTGAATAATCATTTCTTTTGAGAGCTCATGATTGGGGCATGAATATAACACTGACTTAAGCCTCCCCCAAGCTTGAGTGATGATTTCTCCTTCGCGAGGCCAAAAATTATATATATAATTACGATCACGATGAACAAGATGCATAGGATAAAACTTCTGATGAAATTCCAATTTCAATTGTTGGTAGTTCCATGATCCAATATCATCACATAGCCTCAACCATGTCAATGCATCTCCCTTCAAAGATAAAGGGAAGACCTTATTCTTGATAACATCCTCGGGCATACCTGCAAGCTTAAATAATCCACAAACTTCATCCACATAGATTAGGTGCAAATAGGGATGTAATGTTCCATCACCTGTGAAAGGATTAACTAGCAGTTTCTCTATCATACCCAAAGGAATTTCAAAGGAAACATTTTCAGTAGGTTCAGTAGGTTGAGGAGAAACTCTTTGCTCTACTAGTCGGGGTGAAGATACCCCGAACAAGCCCCTCAAAGGATTATGTTCCATAGTAACAAGTGACAGTAAATTTCAGCTCACTATATAAAATTTTCCTTATCAAATTCCACCTACCAAAGGTGCTTCACTCCCTGGCAACGGCGCCAGAAAAGAGTCTTGATGACCCACAAGTATAGGGGATCTATCGTAGTCCTTTCAATAAGTAAGAGTGTCGAACCCAACAAGGAGCAGAAGGAAATGATAAGCAGTTTTCAGTAAGGTATTCTTTGCAAGCACTTAAATTATCGGTAACAGATAGTTTTGTGATAAGGTAAATTGTAATGAGTAACAAGTAATGAAAGTAAATAAGGTGCAGCAAGATGGCCCAATCCTTTTTGTAGCAAATTACAAGCATGGACAAACTCTTATATAAAGGGAAACGCTCCCGAGGACACATGGGAATTATCGTCAAGCTAGTTTTCATCACGTTAATATGATTCGCGTTCGGTACTTTGATATGTGGGTGGACCGGTGCTTGGGTACTGCCCTTACTTGGAACAACATCCCACTTATGATGAACCCCTATTGCAAGCATCTGCAACCACAACCGAAGTATTAAGGTAAACCTAACCATAGCATGAAACATATGGATCCAAATCATCCCCTTACGAAGCAACACATAAACTAGGGTTTAAGCTTCTGTCACTCTAGCAACCCGTCATCTACTTATTACTTTCCAATGCCCTCCTCTAGGCCCAAACAATGGTGAAGTGTCATGTAGTCGACGTTCACATGACACCACTAGAGGGATGGCAACATACATCTCATCAAAATATCGAACGAATACCAAATTCACATGACTACTTATAGCAAGACGTCTCCCATGTCCTCAGGATCAAACACAACTACTCACAAAGCATATTCATGTTCATAATCAGAGGTGTATTAATATGCATAAAGGATCTGAAAATATGATCTTCCACCAAGTAAACCAACTAGCATCAACTACAAGGATTAATCAACACTACTAGCCACCCACAGGTACCAATCTGAGGTTTGGATACAAAGATTGGATACAAGAGATGAACTCGAGTTTGAGATGAGATGGTGCTGGTGAAGATGTTGATGGAGATTGACCCCCTCCCGATGAGAGGATCGTTGGTGATGATTTCCCCCTCCCGGAGGGAAGTTTCCCCAGCAGAACAGCTCCGCCGGAGCCCTAGATTGGTTCCGCCAAGGTTCTGCCTCGTGGCGGTGGAGTTTTGTCCCGTGAGCTTGCTTATGATTTTTTTCCTCGACGAAAGACTCCATATAGCCAAAGATGGGCATCAGAGGGCCACCAGGGGGCCCACGAGGCAGGGGCGCGCCCAGGGGGTATGGCCCGCCTCCCACCCTCGTGGACGGTGGGTGGCCCCCCTCTGGTACTTCTTTTGCCCAATATTTTGTATATATTCTGAAAATAATTCCCGTGGAGTTTCAGGACTTTTGGAGATGTGCAGAATAGGTCTCTAATATTTGCTCCTTTTCCAGCCCAGAATTCCAGCTGCTGACTTTCTCCCTCGTCATGCAAACCATGTAAAATAAGAGAGAATAGGCATAAGTATTGTGACATAATGTGTAATAACAGCCCGTAATGCAATAAATATCGATATAAAAGCATGATGCAAAATGGACGTATCAGCATTAAGCATAGCAAAGTCATAGCAACATCAATCTCAGAACATAGCGGATACTAGGGATCAAACCCTAACAAAACTAACTTGATTACATGATAAATCTCATCCAACCCATCACCGTCCAGTAAGACTACGATGGGCTTACTCACGCACGGCGTGAGCATCATGAAATTGGTGATGTAGGATGGTTGATGACGATGATGGCGACGATTTGCCCTCTCCGGAGCCCAAAACGGACTCCAGATCTGCCATCCCAAGGAAGAACACGGCTTGGCGGCGGCTCTGTATCGTAAAACACGACGAATCCTTCTCTCTAATTTTTTCCTCCCCGAATGTGAATATATGGAGTTGGAGTTGAGGTCGGTGGAGGTCCAGAGGGCCCACAAGGACAAAGGGCACGCCCCAGGGGGGTGGGCGCGCCACCACCCTTGTGGCCAGGGTGTGGGCCCCCTTTGATTGATTCTTTCGCTAGTATTTTTATTTATTCCAAAACTGATCTCCATGAATTTTCAGGTCATTTCGAGAACTTTTATTTCTGCACAAAAATAACACCATGGCAATTATGCTAAAAACAACATCAGTCCAGGTTAGTTCCATTCAAAGCATGCAAATTAGAGTCCAAAACAAGGGCAAAAGAGTTTGGAAAAGTATGTACGATGGAGACGTATCAACTCCCCCAACCTTAACCCATTGCTTGTCCTCATGCAATTCAGTTGACAAACTGAAAGTGAGAAAGAAAAACTTTTACAAACTCTGTTTGATCTTGTTGTTGCAAATATAAAAAGCCAACATTCAAGTTTTCAGCAAAGATCATGAACTAACCATATTCACAATAACCTTTAGGTCTCACATTTACTCATATCAATGGCATAATCAACTAGCGAGTAATAATAATAAATCTCGGATGACAACACTTTTTCAAAACAATCATGATATGATATAACAAGATGGTATTTCGCTAGCCCTTTTTGAGACCGCAAAACATAAATGCAGAGCACCCCTGAAGATCAATGACTGACTATACATTGTAATTCATGGTAAAAGAGATCCAGTCACAGTCATACTCAATATAAATTAATAAAAATGCATACAAATGGCAGTGTCTCTAACTGGTGCTTTTTATAAGAGGATGATGACTCAGCATAAAAGTAAATAGATAGGCCCTTCGCATAGGGAAGCAGGGATTTGTAGAGGTGCCAAAGCTCGAGTTTTTAAAGTAGAGATAAATAATATTTTGAATGGCATGCTTTCTTTGTCAACATAACAACTAAGAGATCTCGGTATCTTCCATACTAGATACATTATAGGCGGTTCCCAAATAGAATTGTAAAGTTTATACTAACCTGATACGCCTCCAACATATCTATAATTTTTTACTGTTCCATGCTGTTATATTATCAATCTTGGATGTTTTATAATCATTTTATATCATTTTTTGGTACTAACCTATTGACATAGTGCCACGTGCCAGTTGCTGTTTTCTGCATGTTTTTTACATCGCAGGAAATTAATACACAACGGAGTCCAAATGCAACGAAACTTCACGGAGATATTTTATGGACTAGAAGACACCCAATGGGCCAAGGCAGCGCCTGGGGGGTGCTTTGAGGGGAGCACAACCCACCAAGGCGTGCTAGGAGGCCCAGGCGTGCCATGGTTGGTTGTGCCCGCCTTGGGTGCCTCCCCTGAATCGCCTCTTTGATCTATAAATACCCCAATATTCCAGAAACCCTAAGGGAATCGACGGAAATCAATTCCACCCGCCGCAGAGTCCAAAACCACCAGATCAAATCTAGAAACCATCATGGAGGGGTTCACCACTTCCATTTGGTGCCTCTCCAATGATGCGTGAGTAGTTCTTTGTAGACCTTAGGGTCTGTAGTAAGTAGCTAGATGGCTTCCTCTCTCTCTCTCCCTCTCTCTCTCTCTCTCTTGATTATCAATACAATGGTCTCTTGGAGATCCATATGATGTAACTCTTTTTGCGGTGTGTTTGTTGGGATCGGATGAACTTTGAGTTTATAATCAGATCTATCTTTTTATATCCATGAAAGTTATTTGAGTTTCTTTGATCTCTTATATGCACGATTTCTTATAACTCATATTTCTTCTCTGATATTTGGGTTTTGTTTGGCCAACTTGATCTATTTATCTTGCAATGGGAAGAGGTGCTTTGTAGTGGGTTCGATCTTACGGTGCTTGATCCCAATGACAGAAGGGGAACCGACACGTATGTATTATTGCTACTAAGGATAAAACGATGGGGTCTATTTCTACATAAATAGATCTTGTCTACATCATGTCATTGTTCTTATTTCATTACTCCGTTTCTCCCTGAACTTAATACACTAGATGCATGCTGGATAGCGGTCGATGTGTGGAGTAGTAGTAGATGCAGGGAGGAGTCCGTCTACTAATCTTGGACGTGATGCCTATATAATGGTTATTGCTTGGATATCGTCATGATTATTTGAAGTTCTATCAATTGCCCAATAGTAATTTGTTTACCCACTGTTTACTATTTTTCTCAGGAGAAGCCACTAGTGAAACCTACGGGCCCCGGGTTTCTTTCTCATATTATTTGCCTTTGCGATCTAATTTTTCTTTGCTTTTATTTTCAGATCCGTTAAACCAAAAATACAAAAATACCTTGCTGCAATTTGTTCTTATTTATTTTATTTGGCGTTCGATCTATCAATCTACTACAATTTATTCACGTCTGTTTGCCTATCTTGAGGCGCCGCTACCCGAAAGGGATTGACAACCCCTTTTACACGTCGGGTTGCGAATAGTTGTTATTTGTGTGCAGGTGTTGTTTACGTTGTGTTGCTTGGTTCTCCTACTGGTTCGATAACCTTAGGGTCATAACTGAGGGAAATACCTACCGTCATTGTGCTGCATCAGCCCTTCCACTTTGGGGAAATACCAACGTAGCTTCAAGCCGCATCAAAAGGAATTTCTGGGGCCATTGCCAGTGAGGATCACGTCAAGATAGTCTCCTAGCTGACACGTCTCCATCTTATCTATAATTTTTGATTGTTTCATGCCAATATTATACAACTTTCACATATTTTAGGCAACTTTTTATATGATTTATTGGACTAACCTATTGGCCCATTGCCTAGTGCCAGTTTCTGTTTTTGCATTTTTTTTGTATCGCAAAAAATCCATATCAAACAAAGGCCAAATGCAATAAAATTTTGGAGAATTATTTTGGAATATATTTGATTTTTGGGAGTTGGAATCACCACAAACAGAGGCCCACACAGCCCACAAGACACCAGGGCGCGCCCCAGGCCCCTGGCGCGTGCTGGTGGGTTGTGCCCTCCTCGAACGTCGGTTGGAGCTCTACTTCGGGTGCAAGGAAGCTTATATTCGGCAAAAAATCATATTAAAATCTCAGCGCAAATCGGAGTTATGGATCTCCCAGAATATAAGAAACGGTTTTGGCCAGATCTGGGGAACGAGAAACAGAAGAGAACAGATAGGAAGGTCCAATCTCGGAGGGGCTCCCGCCCCTCCGCCGCCATGGAGGCTGTGGATCAGAGGGGGAACTCTCCTCCCATCTAGGGAGTGGCCATGGAAGAAGAAGAAGGAGGGGCTCTCTCCCCCTCTCTCCTGGTGGCGCCGGAGTGCCACCGGGACTAGGATCATGACGGCGATCTACACCAACAATCTTGCTACCGTCAACACCAACTTTATCCCCCTCTATGCAGCTATGTAACACCTCTTCTTCCTGCTGTAATATCTACTTAAACATGGTGCTCAAACCCATATACTATTTCCCAATGATATTTGGCTATCCTATGATGTTTGAGTACATCCATTTTTTCCTATGGGTTAATCATGATCTTGGTTGGTATGATTGTATATTTTATTTATGGTGCTGTCCTACGGTGCCCTCCGTCTCACGCAAACATGAGGGATCCCCGCTGTAGGGTGTTGCAATACGTTCATGATTTGCTTATGGTGAGTTGCGAGAGTGACATAAGCTTAAACCCGAGTAGGTGGGTTGTTGCGTATGGGATAAAGAGGACTTGATACTTAATGCTATGGTTGGGTTTCATGACCTTAATGATCTTTAGTAGTTGCGGATGCTTGGTAGAGTTCCAGTCATAAGTGCATACGACCCTAGTAGAGAAAGTATGTTAGCTCATGCCTCTCCCTCATATAGAATTGCAAGAATGATTATCTGTACTTGTTATCGATTGCCTAGGGACAAATGACTTTCTGGTTGACAAAAGCTATCCACTTTTATTACCTTGCAATTTATTCATAGTTTTATTCTCACAAAGTACTCGTAGTTTTATCCTTGCAAAATAGTTCCATAATTGTTTTAGGTAAAGTAAACGTCAAGTGTGCGTAGAGTTGTATCAATGATCGATAGAACTTGAGGGAATATTTGTTCTGCCTTTAGCTCCTCGTTGGGTTCGACACTCTTATTTATCGAAGAAGGCTACAAACAATACCCTATACTTGTTGGTTATCACCGGCCACGTGCCAATTTCTGGCGCCGTTGCCGGGGAAGATCGTCAACATATACCAGGTTCCTAATCACAAATCTCATCTCCTCACAATTTACATTATTTGCCATTTGCCTCTCGTTTTCCTCTCCCCCACTTCACAAAAATTGCCGTTTTATTCGCCCTCTTTTTCGTTCACCGTTTTCTTGCCAGATCCATTTTTGAGTGCAATCTTGTTGCATAGTCATCATGACTCAAGAGAACACCAAGTTGTGTGATTTCGCAAATACCAACAACAATGATTTTATTGGCACTCTTATTGCTCCTCCCACCACTAGTGTTGAGTCTTCTGATATTAATATTGCTTTGCCGAATCTTGTCATGAAAGATCAATTTTTTGGTACTCCTAATGAGGATGCTGCGTCCCATCTTAATACCTTAGTGGAATTATGCGATATGCAAAAGAAAAAAATATGTGGACAATGATGTAGTGAAGATGAAATTATTTCCGTTTTCTTTGCGTGATTCTGCAAAAAAATGGTTCTCTTCTTTGCCTCGCAATAGTATTGATTCTTGGAATAAGTGCAAAGATGCTTTTATCACAAAAATTATTTCCCTGCACTAATAGTATTTTCCACCTGCAAAAATTATTTCCCTTAGAACCCAAATCATGAATTTCAGGCAACTTGAACATGAGCATGTTGCACAATCTCGGGAAAGGATGAAAATGATGCTAAGGAATTAACCAACTCATGAGTTAAATCTTTGGATGATCATACAAATTTTTTATGCGGGATTGAATTTTGTTTCTCGTAATCTTTTAGATTCCGCCGCTGGTGGTACTTTTATGGAAATTACTTTGGGTGAAGCCACCAAATTGCTTGATAATATTATGGCAAATTATTCACAATGGCATACGGAAAGAGATCCTAGTAGTAAAAAAGTTAATTCGGTTGAAGAAATTTCTTCTTTGAGTGAAAAAGTTGATGATCTTATGAAATTGTTTGCTAGTAAAAGTGCTCCTATTGAGTTCAATGATATGCCTTTGTCTACTTTGATTGAGAAAAATAGTGATGCCATAGATGTTAATTTTATCTCTCGAAATAATTTCAATAACAATGCTTATAGAGGTAATTTTAATCCTAGGCCTTTTCCTAGTAATTCCTCTAATAATTATGGTAATTCCTATGGAAATCAACCTTATAATAATAATAATAGGAACACCTCTGATCTTGAGAATAGTATTATAATTTATCAACACGCAAAAAGTTTTCGACACTTCCATAGAAGAAAGTTTGAATAAGATTGATGATTTGTCTAGAAGTGTTGATAGAATTTCTCATGATGTGGAAAATCTCAAGATGCAAAAATTTGTGCCTAAATTTGAGGAATCAATTAAATCTCTGTATGTTTCAATGGATGAAAGTAAGAAAAGAACAACTATGCTTAGAGGTAGAAGAGAATTTTTAGAAAAAGCCTTTTCTAGTGATTGCTTTCATAAAAGCGGTGAAGATCTTAAAATTATCGGTGTTGATTCCTTGTTTAGTAAAGTTAAGATTGATGAAAAACGGACTGGAGAAGAGTCAACTTTAGCTAGAAGGCGTCCCGATATTTCGGAGGGTGAAAATCTTGTTGAGAAAATTGATAAAAGTGGGTTTGAAGAGGTCAAAACTTTAACTAGTGATGTCCCACTCTTTAGGATTACAAAGACTTTAATTATGATAGTTGCTCTTTGATTGATTGTATTTCTTTGTTGTAATCCATGATAAATTCACCCCATGCTTATGAACAAAATAAAGCTTTTACTAAACATATTGTTGATGCTATGATGAAAGCTTTGGAAGAAAAATTGGAATTAGAAGTTTCAATTCCTAGAAAATTGCATGATGATTGGGAAACTACTATCAAAGTCAATATTAAAAATTATGAGTGTTTTGCTTTGTTTGACTTGGGTGCTAGTGTTTCTAAAATTCTGAAATCTTTATGTGATGTGCTTGGTCTTACCGATCTTGAAGAATGCTCTTTAAATCTGCACTTAGCGGATTCTACTATTAGAAAACCTATGGGAAGAATTATTGATGTTATTATTATTGCAAATAGGAATTATGTGCCCAAAGATTTTATTGTTCTTGATATTGATTGTAATCCGTCTTGTCCAATTATTCTTGGTAGACCGTTTTTACCCACAATTGGTGCCGTGATTGATATGAAAAGAAGGCAATATTAAGTTCCAATTTCTGTTGAGGAAGGGTATGGAACACTTTCCTAGAACAATAATTAGTCCACCATATGAATCAATCATGAGGGCATCTTACGGATCTCGAAAAAGATGACAAAACTTAGATCCTTGCTTTATGCCTAGCTAAGGGCGTAAAACTATAGCGCTTGTTGGGAGGCAACCCAATAAATAAAATTTATTTTTGCTTTTTGATTTTTGTTCTTGAGTGTTTGCACAATTATGCTACTATTATGATTGTGTTTTTGTGTTTTAATTAGTGTTTGTTCCAAGTAAATCCTTTAGGATCTTCTTGGGTAATAGTTGTTTGATCTTGCTGAAAAACAGAAAATTTTGCGCTCATGAAAACAATTCTAATTTTCAACCAGAGCATGACAAAATGCCAATTCTTTTTGTAGAAGATTAATATATAAATTGATCATGTGGTCCTAGCTATTTCAGAATTAATGGAGTGAAGTATTCGAACAATTCAGATTGCTATAGACTGTTCTATTTTTGACAGATTCTATTTTCTTTTGGTTGTGCGCTTGTTTGGATGGCTCTATGGTTTTCTTTGACGAGTTTTTGCCATAGAAAAGTTGTAATATGGTAGATATAATGCAAGAATAAAATATGAATAGGTTGCAACACTACTTATAGTAGTGATTTATTTTCTTATACTAACGGATCTCACAAAGGTTTTGTTTGAGTTTTGTGTGATTGAAGTTTTCAAGTTTTGGGTTATCTTACGATTGATGAAGGAATAAGGAGTAAGAAGAGCTTAAGCTTGGGGATGCCCCGGCATCCTAAGCTATTATCCAAAGAGAGCAAGAAACTAAGCTTGGGGATGCCCCCGAGTGGCATCCCCTCTTTCTTCTAACGACCATCGGTATTTTACTCGAAGATATATTTTTATTCATCACATACTATGTGTTTTGCTTGGAGCGTCTTGTATGATATGAGTCTTTGCTTGTTTTATTTTGTGTTTTAAGTCTTGATTCCTTGCTGGACACACCTATTTGAGAGAGCCTAAATTATGCCATGACTTGTTAAAATTGCTCTCTATGCTTCACTTAAATTTTGTGAGCTATGGATTTGCTCTAGTGCTTTAGTTATATATTTTTTAGCGCGGCGAGCTTTAGTATTTTTGAAGAAACGCTCTCTTGCTTCACTAAGATTTGTTTCAGAGTTAGTAAAATTTTCAAGAAATTCTCTCTTGCTCCACTTAAATTAATTTGAGAGAAAGAAATATTATGCCCATGATCTTCACTTATATTTGTTTGAGCTTATCAAAAGAAAGACATGAAAATTAGTCCCAAAGTGATAGATATCCAAGAAGGATATAATAAAAACTTTCATGAAGATCATTGGACAAAATAAACTTGATTCTTAGTGATACGTCTCCAACATATCTATAATTTTTCATTGTTCCATGCTGTTTTATTATCAATGTTGGATGTTTTATAATCATTTTATATCATTTGTTGGTACTGAGATATTGACATAGTGCCAAGTGCCAGTTGTTGTTTTTTTCCATGTTTTTACATCGCAAAAAATCAATATCAAACGGAGTCCAAATGGCACGAAACTTTACGGAGATTTTATGGTCCAGAAGGAAGGCAATGGGCCCTGGTTGCACCTGGGGGGGGGGTGCCCGAGGGGGGCACAACCCACCAGGGCGTGCTAGGAGGCCCAGGCATGCCCTGGTGGGTTGTGCCCACCTCGGGTGCCCCCAGAACCGCCTCTTTGCTCTATAAATACCACAATATTCCAGAATCCCTAAAGGCATCGACGAAATATTTATCCAGCCGCCGCAGACTCTAGCACCACCAGATCCAATCTAGACACCATCTCGGATGGGGTTCACCACCTCCATTGGTGCCTCTCCGATGATGCATGAGTAGTTCTTTCTAGACCTTTGGGTCCGCAGTTAGTAGCTAGATGGCTTTCTCTCTCTCACTGAATTCTCAATAAAATGGTCTCTTGAAGATCCATATGATGTAACTCTTTTGCAGTGTGTTTGTTGGGATCTGATGAACTTCGAGTTTATGATCAGTCATATTTTTCATATCCATGAAAGTTATTTGAGTTTCTTTGATCTCATATATGCATGATCTCTTATAGCCTCGTATTTCTTCTCCGATATTTGGGTTTTATTTGGCCAACTTGATCTATTTATCTTGCAATGGGAAGAGGTGCCTAGTAGTGGGTTCGATCTTATGATGCTTGATCCCAGTGACAGAAAGGGAACCGACACATATGTATCGTTGCTACTAAGAATAAAAAGACGAGATCTATATCTACCGCCATATAGATAAACGGATCTTGTCTACAACATGTGTCGATGTAAACGACACCTATGGAATCACTGGGATCCCTTCTATGGTTGGCGGGCGCGGGGTTGTGCAAAGAGCGGGTCTGGCGGTCAGCATGAAAATCGTTTACCCAGGTTTGGGCCGCGGAGACGCGTAAAACCCTAGTCCCACTTCTTTGTATATTTGAGTGTTCTTGTGTTCCTGAACTAGTTGCGGTGTCTGTCTAGTCCAAAAGATCCGAGTCCCCCTCCAGTACGCCTCGGGCCTCCTTTTATAGACAAAAGGGGTCGCCATAGTGGCACACAAGAGGTGGAAAGGTGTACAGTGGCTGAGTCTATCCTCTGGCATCATCGGACAAACGCATTTAATGCACTTCCAACGTGCCCCTCTTGCTTTATTGGGGATGTCAAAGAAGCTCGTCCCAGCTGTTGTCGCCTCGCCCGGCTCCGACGCACGTCCAAGCTGACGAGGCATTGTAGTGCCATGTTGGTTGGCTGCTGGGCTGGCGCGGTGGTGGAGCCTTCACGAAGATCTGCATGCCACCACGCAGGTGCTTGCTGAGTTGGTGTGGAGGCTGCGCGCTGCCACGCAGATGCCTGCCCAGCTGGTCAAGCTAGCAGCTCATGGGAGCAGCGGTGGATGTCGAATTTCGGGTTCCGGCACACCCT
Source organism: Triticum monococcum (assembly GCA_034509565.1). Classification (NCBI taxonomy): domain Eukaryota; kingdom Viridiplantae; phylum Streptophyta; class Magnoliopsida; order Poales; family Poaceae; genus Triticum; species Triticum monococcum. The sequence continues at coordinate 582,498,901 of CM067847.1, forward strand.
TGAGGTTCGAACACTGGGGTGCACGCGGAGATTTCGCCTTCTACCTACCTGCACCCCTCCGCCTTGCTAAGATCTAAGCTATGGAAAGAACAACACAAGAGACACAAGGTTTATACTGGTTCGGGCCACCGTTGTGGTGTAATACCCTACTCCAGTGTGTGGTCTGGTTGATTGCCTCTGGGGCTGATGATGGACAGTACAAGGGAAGAACAACCTCCTGAGGTTGAGGTGTTCTTGAGCTTCCAGACTTGTGTGTATCTCTGGGTCCGATCCCCCCTTCTCGATTGTTGACACTCTCCTCTCCTACTATGGTGGCTAGTCCTATTTATAGAGGCCCTGGTCCTCTTCCCAAATATCAAGCGGGAAGGGAGCCAACAATGGCGGGCTAATTTGAAGGGGGACAGCTAGTACCAGCTATCCTGAAAAAAGTTGTCTTCGCCTGCACAAAGCTCTGGTGGTGACGCCGTCTTGGGCTCCACAATGACCTCCGTCTTGCAGTCCTCCTGGTCTTGGTCTTGTTACATCGAAATGGCAACCTTTGCCTGATGCCTCGGTACTCCGCGGCTGCGCTTGCTCCCTTTGCACCAAAGAGGAAAGGAGGACACTGCGCGGCTGGCGCCCGCCTGGCGCCTTTGGTCGTCATGGCTTGCGTCATGGGCACCTCGTGAGGTACCCCGCCTTGATCTCTCCGCCTCCTCGCGAGCCAGCCTGATGGGGCCGTGCCTGAGGAAGCTCCGTGTCGTCCGCCCCGCGAGGCTTGGCCCCTCGCGAGGATCTTCGGTCTGTGTCAATGAAGATGGGCCGTGTTGGGCCCTCCTTTGAGCCACGCCGCAGGCAGGCAAGTCTGGGGACCCCCGTTCCCAGAACGCCTACAGTAGCCCCCGGGCCCAAGGCGCGCCCGGACATGGCCGTGCATGGAGGTGGAAGGGCAAGAGCGAAGCGCCGCGGGCCCTAACAGCCTGTGGTCTTGGGCGCCACGTGGCGGTTGATTGGACGTGAGCGCCTTAGCAACCGCGCGAGTTGATAAAGGAGCGGCATCCGCCTAGGCTTTGATTTTGCTTTCTCCGGTTGCTGCTCAGATCCCCTTTCTTGCGCCTCTCCTTCCTTCCTCCAAAATTTCCAGATCTACTCTGACCGCATGACCTAGGAAGCCATTGCGCCTCGTCAGTCCCCGGCCGTAGCTTGGTACTCGTCTGCCCTGGACTCGCCGAACGTGTCGGAGGCGAGCCTCGCCCGGTTGCGCCGGATGGTGGTGGTGCGGGGCATCGACGGGGCGAAGGTGTTCAAGGCCGGCTTCGCCACCCCTGAGGGTCAAGGGAGCACCTTCTATCCATTCTTCGTAAGCGCCATTGCTGCTGGCCTGGTGCCTCCCTTCTCCGAGTTCTTCTCTGTCCTCCGCCATTATAAGCTACAGGCTCTGCATCTCCACCCCAACTCTGTCCTTCTCCTGGCAATCTTCGCCTATTACTGCGAGGCTCATGTAGGGGTGCAACCCTCAGTGGCCTTGCTGCGCCACTACTTCTACCTCCAGACCTCTCGTGGTCCTGCTTCCGCGTGCACTAGCTTCATCGTGTAAGGTGGCACCATTGCCATTTCGAACCTCGGGAAAAGGATTGAGGGCTTCAGGAGCAAGTGGGTCTTGGCGGATGCTGGGCGCATCCACCCTCGGCTGATCTTGCCCACGGAGCAACCCACGAGCTCCAGCGATTGGGGTCGAGCGGAGCTTGCGGACCCCCGCGAGAAGCTGATGTTGGAGAAGATGGACGCGGATCTAAGGCCGGCCAACATGGCGGCGGCGAAGCTGACCGGCGCATCGCTGCTGAGGGAATTCCTGGAGCACCAGCTGGCTCCGCTTCGGCAGTACTCACTTCCGATGTGGAGGCCCCAGCCGAGCCCCGTGGCCTTGGCCGACGGAGATCTGGCTGCGGTCCTCCAATCTCTGGTCGGGGGTGATGTGGCAAGGTTGGAGGGCACTCCTGCGCCCTTGTTCCTCCGCGACAACTGGGAGCAGGTAGTGGAGTCCATGCCCGTCTTCAACGGGGACGGGCCCGTGCCCATGGAAACTCCCAGGGAATCGGTGGACGTGTCCTCCGACGACTCCAGCGAGGAGGAGGAAGGAGGGGAGCGGGAAAAAGGGCCTGACTCCGAGGCGACTGACGGAGAGTCGAGGGCTCCCCTCCCCCGGCGCAGGTCCCGCGTTCTCCGCCTCTCTCCGAGCGATGACGACGAGCAGGACGGAGGGAGCTTGCCCCCGATCCCAAAGAAGGACAGGACCGGGCTGATCTCCTGCGGGCCTGCCCCAGCCCCGAGGCGGACCGCCGACGCGCCTTCCACTTCCAAGCTTCCCAAGGTTGACCCTTCCAGCCGGCTTTCAGGCTTCAAATTTGGCTGGAGGCCGCTTGAGCTCACTGGCGATGACCCGTAAGCGCATGATTCTTGTCTTTATTTCTTGTTCTGCTTCTGAGGCTTGACGTCCGCATCTCTTGGATAGGCTGGCGCCCGCAGCAAAGAAGCCAAAGGGAGCTCCTGAGGTTCCATCCGTGGCAGTGCCTCTGCCCGCGAAGGAGGGTGACCGCGACGCACGGGCTTCTCCTGCTCGGTCGTCCTCGCGAGGCCTGGCTGAGCCGGCTAGGGCGAGCTCAGGCCCCATGGCCCAAGTGACTCCCGAGGTGCCTTTGCCTGCTACCGCCACTACAGCTGTTGGGGCGCAGCAGGCTCCGCCTCAGGATGCTGTGGTCGCGCTGCCGCCTTCTCCTCCTACTCCACCGGCTGTTGTCTCTCCGACTCCTCCTGCCGTTCTGTATCGTGCTGCTGCTGAGCCGGACCGACTGCGGCAGGATCTTCTTGGCGCCGACCCTCGCTTGGTGGCCGGGCGCTTGGAGCTGGCTTCAGGATGGGTTCGCTCCGACGCTTCGATTCGGGCGGCGCTGGCCCAGGCCTCGATGACTTGTGATGAGGAGAGGCAGGCCATGCTTGAGGCAAAGGCTGCTTGTGACGCAGCCCTGGGGGAGGTGGTCGACGTCCGTGGTCGCTGCAAGGCGCTGGAGGACGAGCTGCAAGGCCTGCGGGACCAGCTCGCAAAAGAGGTCCGCCATCGCTAAGAGCAGGAAGAAGGCGTGAAGGCTCGCGAGGCAGCCGTCAAGGAGAGGGAGGTCAAGCTCAGGAAGCGCCGCGACCGCCTAGGCGCGCTGGAGCAGGATTTGGGGGCGAGGAAGGCCGAGCTGGACGACAAGGCCCAGGTTCTTGCCAAGGACCGCGTGGACTCCTCGCTGAGGACGCTTTATGACAGCGGCCAGGAGAGCCCGCTGGCTGGCGCCGAGGACGGCCCCGCCAAGCTGCTTCCCTTCCTGGTTCGCGCTCTTGAAGATGTCGCCCTTGGCCTTGGCCGCACGGCCGAGACCGAGGCACGTGTCCTGTCTTCTGCAGCGCTGACGCGGGTCCTCACCCACATCTACCTTCACGATCCCGGCGTCGACCTCGACAGCCTGCTGGAGCCAGTAAGCGGCGAGCGTGCCGCTGCCGCTACCGAGGCCGTGAAGGGTCGCGTGGAGGTTCTGCTGGGGAAGTTTCGGGCCTTCAGCACCAAGCCGAAGCAAGGCGCTGCCGACCCCACTGCTCCATGAGGCGAACCCACTCCGCGCTGCTCCACCGCCGACAAGTGACTCCGTTGTGGCTCCTGTCCTGCCTTTGATTCCTGCACATGTATCATGCCTCGGGAAGGCGTTTAAACTTGCGTTTGGCATTGAGATAACAGTGTGGACTATAAAATTTGCTTTTGAATTCCTTGAGATTTACGCTTTTCCTTCCTACTTTCTTATGTTCTACGCCGGCAGTGCCCGGCCCTGCGCATACCTCAGCCGCCGTTAGCCCCGACCGAAAACCAGGACGGGACCAAGGAGTGAGGGGCTACGTGACAAGTTAGGCTCCTGAGTCGCGATGCTCAGGAGTCCCCCTTGGCGCACGAACAACAAGTAGGGAGGTGTGATGTGGGTGGATCTACCGTTCTACGTCTGCAGAGCCCGGCCGCGCGCATACCTCAACCGCCGTTAGCCTTTCAGAACTAATGAGTGAGGGGCTATGTGACCAGATAGGCTCCTGAGTCGCGATGCTCAGGAGTCCCCCTTGACGCTCAAACGGCCTTCGTACCTTGGCTCCGCTCGAGGAGAGACGTGCGACGAACCAGGCCCGGGGGGCCTGGCTAGGCGGCGTGCGTCATGGCGTGACCCAGGCGCAGCCCCCGTGCCCAGCCCCCTCGCGCGGCACTCCCGAGGGGAGGCGTTACGATGAGGCTAGACACTGAGCTCTGGGCTCCCTGAGGTTGATGCGGCCCGGGGGCCACCCTCAGTTGTTTATCACCAGCGCGGAGCATAGCGCTTCCGTATGTGTACGGGCATAGCCGCTCCTCGGTAGTGTCGTCAGCCAGCGCGGAGCATGGTGCTTCCACTGGTACGTGGGAGGGGGCTCCCCTCCGAGAGGAGCCCCCGGGGCGTGTACAGCCCCGCCCTGACACGTGGCTGGCACGGTAGGCCCTGGCGAGGTGTATCTGGGCACTCGTGAGCCAGCGCGGGACTCACGGGGCCCTACCTCTAGGCGGGTTGCACCTGGCACTGGGCCTTGTCTTGTGATGTGTCCCTGCAAATTTGGTTAGATGCCGGCACTCTACGTCCTCGGGTCCCGGCCCTCGAGCTGGTCTCAGCCGTCACTGGTATGCCAGGTCGCGATGCCGTGGACAAGGCGAGAGGGTGAGGGCTGGAGAGCCAGTAAGAGCCCTGAGTCGCGATGCTCAGGTACCCCCCTTTAACGTGCAAGTGGTCGGCATGGAGAAGAAGAGGTGCCGTGGATCGGCATTAAATAATCAAGCATGGTGGGTCGAACGCATAACCGGAAATAAACGCAAAAGGGATACATGCCGCTGTGTCTGGCCCGAGTGACTTGGGGATGATGCAGCCCGAGGGGCGCCCCCAACAGGGTAAGCTAACAACATGAAATAAAAGGGATACATGCCGCAGGGACGGACCCACGCGGCCTGGGAATAATGCAGCCCTGGGGGGGCGCTCCCAGCTGGAAATGAATCTTCAAAGATGTCACCTGATGATGTTGAGGACCAAGGACTGTTGGTGTAGCAGACTCGGTGGGCTGCGGAAGCCGATCCTCACGAGCCCCCAGGCCCAGGGGTCTCCGGAGGCTCCGGAGGCGCTGGTGGCTCCTCGCGAACCATCTCCATCTCCGCCAGGGCTGCGGAATGTCTGGCCTCTTGAGCCTCCATGATGTCCCTCATGAGGCGCTGGTACGTGGCAGCCGCGTTCGGCAAGCCGTAAGGCATGCGAACGTAGCTGTGCGGTGGACCTTCACAGCGCCCCACTCGCGAGGGCCAAAGGCGCTCCAGAGAGGCGACTAGGTTGAGCCCTAGTATGTCGATGCAAACGCGCAGCCCACCCTCCTTGCCTGGATGGGGAGCCACTGCTGGTAGGCGGCGGCCGCCTTTCATGACTCTTGACTCCTGTAGCTCCTGAATGGCCTTGCTGACGAACTCCTGAGGGTCTGGCTCTCCTCGCCTTACTCCTTCTTGAGGGAAACGTGCTTCGAAACACGCCTCCATGTGGTGCCCAGGCGCCTCCCTCGTGACCCTAGCCAGGTCGGTGGCCCTCCAAGGGACAGCCCCCGAGCCCTGCCTGAGGAGGGCGCCGGGCGCGCTTTCCTATGCGATGGAAGGAGGTTCCCCCTAGGCAGGCGCGGGCCCAGAGGGCCTGCCTCCTGAGGGGCCGGGCCGGACGATGTCTTCTTCTTCTTGGGGGCAGTCTCGGGAAGCCTCCTGCTTCCGCGATCCGGGCCTTGCAGTGATGCGGCCTGAGAGGCTCGTTCCAGGGAACACACCGCGTCCTTCTCTTCACAGGGCACCGTGATGACTCCGCCACTTCCTGGCATCTTGAGGACGTTGTAGCCGTGGTGAGTTATGGCCATGAACTTGGCCAGCGCTGGGTACCCAAGGATGGCGTTGTACGGCAGGCGAATGTGAGCGACGCCGAAGTCGATGAGCTCGGTGCGGTAGTTGTCGCGTGCCCCGAAGGTGACAGGGAGGCGGACCTGCCCAATCGGGACCGTGGAGCCATCGGTGACTCTGTAGAAAGGCTTGGTTGGCTGAAGCTGGCTGTAGGGCACTTGAAGATTGTTGAATGTTTCCACGGACAGGACGTTGAGCCCCGCCCTGCCGTCGATGAGGGCCCTGGTGACGACCACATTGCTGATGATTGGGGAACAAAGCATCGGGAGGACTCCGGCTGTAGCCGCACACTTGAGCTGGTCTACTGAGCTGAACATGATGGTGCACGCCGACCACCTGAGTGGGCGTGTGGCTTCAAGCTTGAGGAGGACGGCATTCACTTCGCGGGCGAACTACTTGAAGATGCGTTGAGAGGCTAGGGCTTGAGCCCCGCCCAGGATGCAGGCGATCGCGCGCGGCTCCTGGAAGCCCCCAGCCCCCTCGTCCTGGTGGCGGTCCTCGTTTCTCCTTGGCTGCGGCGGCAGCGGAGGGAGGCCTGCGTTGCCTTCCGGGCGATCCTCGCGAGGCTGATCCCTCCAGTCTCCCTCGCGAGGCGGGTCTTGCGAGCGATCCTCGCGAGGTTGATCGTGCCACCGTTAGCGCGGCCCACGGTCTTCCCAGCGTCCTGCGTTCCTTCCTCCTCCTTGACCGTAGCCCCGGTCACCGCGGTCGGGGCGACAGCCGATCCTTCCTTCCCGCACGGCTTGGAGCTCTTGACATTCGTTGGTGTTGTGGGTGTGGAGGTCGTGGTACACACAGTACCGACTGCCCTTGGAAGGTTCGGGCTGATCTCTGCCTCGCTTGGTGTCTGGTTCTGCCGCGAGCACGGCAGCCCCCTTGCGCTTCACATCCTTGGCCTTGGGCTTCTTCTCTTCTGGGTCTGCGGCAGGCAGCTCGAGGAGGGAGAGATGCCCTTCCTCAGCCCTGGCGCACTTGGTTGCCAAGTTGAACAGCTCCAAGGAAGTGCACAGGTCTTCATGCATCGCCAGCTCCTCCTTCATCTTGACATCGTGCATGCCATCGGAGAAGGCTGAGATGATGGCCTCCTCAGTCACCTTGGGAATCTTCAGGCGTGCGTTGTTGAAGCGCTGGATGTACTTCTGCAAGGTCTCCCCGGGTTGTTGCTTGATGCGGCGCATGTCGCTCACGGCAGGTGGCTGGTCGCGAGTACCTTGGAAGTTGGCGATGAAGCGGGTGCGCATCTCGTCCCAGCAGGAGATCGTGCCTGGAGCCAGGTTCAACAGCCAGGTGCGGGCCCCGTCCTTGAGCACCATGGGAAAGCAATTCACCATGACCTTCTCGTCTCCGTTGGCAGCTTCGATGCCCAGCTTATAAAGCTGGAGGAACTCCATAGGGTCGGCCGTGCCGTCGTAACGAGGAGGCAGGTCTGGCTTGAACTTGCCGGGCCACGCAACGCTGCGTAGCTCGGTGGTGAAGGCGCGGCAGCCTGCTGTGGCCACGGGAGGCCTTGGGTGATGGAGAGCTTGGTCTTGTATGTCCCCACGCGCTGCAGCTGGGAGTAGTGCGGGGCCTTGATGTGCGGGAGCAGGAGCATGGTCGCGACATGCTGGAGCAGGGAGCGCCCGGGCAGCTTCTTGCGGGCGAGGGACTTCTTGGCAGCTCTGCTCTTCCCGCGCTGGCACCTGACGGACTGGGTTCCGCCCAGGGGCCACGCGCCTTGGAGCCATGGCGCCCTCTTGAGGAGGAGGCGGCCGGGGCGCCGCCGGAGCATCGTCGCCCGCGCGGGGCGGGGGGCGGTGCAGCGGAACAGACGGCGCAGGAGATCCCCCTGCGGCGCGGACGAGCTCAACGATGCGGTCGAGCCATTCTTCGTAGACGTCGTCGACAGGATGGTAGCGCAGGAGCTCGTTTGCCGCGATGAGCGCAGCTCGAGCCTCCATGGGTGCGCGGAGCACGCGGGATGAAGAACCAGCTGGGGTGAGCGAGGGAGTAGCGGTGCAGCCGTCTTGCCGCACGGATGGATGCTGAGACGACGCTTGCTGCTCGTCCCCTGCCGGGCCGGTGGCGGCGTTGACGGCAGGTGACGGGGAACGGCGAGGAACCCCGCTGACAGGAGCCGTCTGGGCGACGCGGGAAGTGAGAGCGTCCCGGCGCTCGGCGTAGGCCCAACGAGCGTCAGGCATGGGCGCGATGGTCGGAGGAGAACGGGGTGGTGGAAGACGAATTCCGGCGCACCCCTACCTAGCGCGCCAAATGTCGGATTTTAGGTTCCGGCAGACCCTTGAGGTTCGAACACTGGGGTGCGCGCGGAGATTTCTCCTTCTACCTACCTGCACCCCTCCGCCTCACTAAGATCTAAGCTATGGAAAGAACAACACAAGAGACACATGGTTTATACTGGTTCGGGCCACCGTTGTGGTGTAATACCCTAATCCAGTGTGTGGTGTGGTTGATTGCCTCTGGGGCTGATGATGGACAGTACAAGGGAAGAACAACCTCCTGAGGTTGAGGTGATCTTGAGCTTCCGGACTTGTGTGTATCTCTGGGTCCGATCCCCCCTTCTCGATTGTTGACACTCTCCTCTCCTACTATGGTGGCTAGTCCTATTTATAGAGGCCCTGGTCCTCTTCCCAAATATCGAGCGGGAAGGGAGCCAACAATGGCGGGCTAATTTGAAGGGGGACAGCTAGTACCAGCTATCCTGACAAAAGTAGTCTTCGCCTGCACAAAGCTCTCGTGGTGACGCCGTCTTGGGCTCCACGATGACCTCCTTCTTGCAGTCCTCCTGGTCTTGGTCTTGTTGCACCGAAATGGCAACCTTTGCCTGATGCCTCGGTACTCCGCAGCTGCGCTTGCTCCCTTTGCACCAAAGAGGAAAGGAGGACACTACACGGCTGGCGCCCGCCTGGCGCCTTTGGTCGTCATGGCTTGCGTCACGGGCACCTCGTGAGGTACCCCGCCTTGATCTCTCCGCCTCCTCGCAGGCCAGCCTGATGGGGCCGTGCCTGAGGAAGCTCCGTGTCGTCTGCCCCGCGAGGCTTGGCCCCTCGCGAGGGTCTTGGGTCTATGTCGATGAAGATGGGCCGTGCTGGGCTCCCCTTTGAGCCACGTCGCAGGCAGCAGGCAGGCAAGTCTGGGGACCCCCGTTCCTAGAACACCGACAGTGGAGTCTTGGCAGGCGTGGGCCTGGCTGCGGCCCCGCAAGTGTCTTCGGCAAGGGCCTTGCCGAGGGCCCGACAAGGGTCTTGCCACGGCATCATGGTCGTCCTCGGCAAGGATCTTGCTGGGGGTCTCATGGACTTCCTTGGCAAGGATCTCGCTAAGGATCGTCATCTTTTGGTTCTTGTCGATCTTGTGTATTTATGATCTCTACAAAGATTTGCATGCCACCACGGAGGTGCCTCCCGAGCCTTGGTTCCAATGTGGTTGATGGTGTTGGAACCCCTTGTCTCAAGGGTGGCGCGCTCTGCTGGCGCCAGGCAAGTTGCCCTGGCAAGGATCTTGGCAGGGCTGCGGAAACCACCCCGGGAAGGGTCTTGCCGGGGGAGTCCACCTCGCCCTCTTGCTCTCTTTGCGCCCCTGGTCCTGGCGTTGCTCTGTGTGACAGCCTGGTTTTTGTCCTCATTTATTTGCCTGATTTTAATTTGAATTGATTTTGAAATTTGGAGTTTTTGAATCTTTTCATGTGGACTTAAACACTTGGGTACGCTTGGCTTTCACCCAAGTGCCTCATCTCCCTCTCTAATCATCATTTCCTCTCTGGTTCACCTCATAATAATATTTGGAATATTTTTATTTAAAGAAAAATATTCCTTTCCTTCTCTTAAACCCTAGCTAGATCAATGTGCTCCAAAGCAACCCCAATTTTTCTTGCCCACAAAAATCTGAGAAAATTCACAAATAATCTTTGAACCCTAGGGCACCTTCCCGAGCAAAAATATTACACCACTTTTTGGAATATTTTTGCTACATAAAATATTTTTTGTTATGGACAGAAATGGTGCTTTTTACAGCAACTACCATTTTACTTGCTCCAATGAGGCTGTTTTTTCTTGTGCATCATCACCTTAGTAGATGATTGCTAGCCTCCAAAACCCAGCCCCAAACTCCCAGCCATTTGACCTGAGTAAACTCAAAAAGTTACTGATCAGAAACTTACTTGGCTTGTGAAATCTTTTCTACTCCGTCTGGGTCCAAACCAAATCGTGGTAATATTCAAAACTACCACAAACAACAAGCCAGACATGAACTTTGGACGTAGGTCGGCCTGAGGGCAAAGTTCACGCGGTGACCACACGTGTACACGATGCCAGCCTGCGTGTCGACGCGCTCTGAGTGCCGCCAAGCGATCTGTTTCGCGCCTGCTCGCTTTTCCCCCTCTCACTGATGCCGCTCGTCGCTGGGTGCCGTGTCGAGGTGTCAACGACGGAGCCCGATTCCCCACTCGCCGCTCGCCTGTAAATGGAGCCACCCCCAGCCTCCTCGAGCACCATCCTCCACCCCACACACCCCACAACATCGTAGAGAACCGTAGCCCGGCCGGGCAGGCCGTGGGCCGCCGTCCCTGAGCTCGAGCTCGCCGGCGATCCTCTCGGGTCGTCACGGTAACTCCAGCCCCTCCCAGACCTGGGCAATCCCTCCAGGGCCTCCGCCACTCTTCGGTGGTGCTGTTCCGCCTGGTTGAAGCCCCTGGAGTCGCCGCTATTCGTCGTCATCTTCGTCTCCGGCAACCTCCGCTCTCTGCCTCCGCTTGCGAGGTCGATTCTGACGCCGTCCGATCACCCCTGGCTACGCTACGGGTACGGGCAGGTGCGCCTCCATCCCCTCTCTCGATCCCTCCCTCTCGTTTTTGCCAAGGAGCCCTCGTCGCCGGCGTGAGCTCCGGCGAAGCCGCACCTCCTCTGTTTCCTTCTCCCTCTCCCCCTCACCTGACTAGCGGGGCCCGCTAGTCAGCCAATCAGTACGCGCGTGAAGCGGTACCAGTGGTGGCGCCCCGAGGCTTTACGCCTTTGATGTCACCCCCTGTCTGTTTTTATTTAAATTCAAATTTCATTTATATCCAGAGAGATTCAAACAGCAATAACTCTTCAACCATAAGTCCAAATGAATTGATTCTTTTTGCATTGTGTTCTTTGCAAAGAAATCTAGCAGCCCACCAAAAAAGGGATTTTTCCCTGCTGTCAAGATTTTCTGGTGATTTTCAGAAGGGTTCTTGATCTTTTCTTTTTGTGTTTAAAATTATTTTCAAAGAGTGAAGCTTGCCTTGAGGAACACCAGGGGCTTGTGAGCCTCATCTGCACTAAGGCAAGCCACATCAACATTTTCATGATGCCACTTCAATATTTGTGATTTTCCTACTTGAATGAATGATTTAATCCATGCATTTAAATCATTATCATTATGTTATTTATATTCTATTAGTGTTTGTTTAAGTTTACATTCTTATATTATCTGAAAGTTTGTAGCTAACTAAGTTGTTATAGAAACTAGAATTAATCTTTGCTATGATAGAAATTATATGGTTACGGATATAAGTAATTAATTGGAATTATTTTCTTTCATGAGAAAAATGGTAAAATTGGTTAGAAAAGATTCTGTTTAATGTGAGTTTAATCCTAACCAGAGAAGTATGAGGAGTTGTTGATGTTTATGCTTAGTGTGGATTTAGTTGACTCAGTCATTTCCGTTAATATGTGGTGCATATGTTAGTGATTGCATTTCATGGCATATTATGACATCGGTTATTTTTTATTTATTGAAGTTGAACATGATAATAACACAACTTGAACATATCGTTGACCAGTGCAACCACATTTGCATGTATGGGAAGACCTTTATTCGTCCTGTTGTCATGCCTCTGGTCGGTGCCTCCAACTAGGGAATGTTATGGCCGTGCGGTACCGTGGCCCGATAAGAAGACATAAGCCTATGTGCCCATTGTTGAGATTTTGGTATCGGTCCCCATGAGGGACCTTTTGGCCACGACGGTGGTCGTTGTGTCTTTGGTAGACACGGGGCCACCCAGGACTAGCCCAGTTGGGAGTGGGTCGGAGTGTCCGAGAGAGTGTCATTGTCGGATTTCGGGTTCCGGCAGACCCTTAAGGTTCGAACACTGGGGTGCGCGCGGAAATCTCGCCTTCAACCTCTCCGTCTCGAGGGGATCTAAACTACTAAAAGAACTGCACGAAAGACACAAGATTTATACTGGTTCAGGCCACCGATGTGGTGTAATACCCTACCCCAGTGTGTGTTGGATGGATTGCCTCCTGGGCTGGTGCGGATGAACAATACAAGGAAGAACAGCCTCGCGAGGGTCTGTTCTTGGCTGTGGTGATGAACTGCTATGAAGAGCGCAGTCACCTTCCTCTCTCTTTCTCTCTCAGATCCCGGGCCGAACAACCAGGAATCGATCCACCAAAAACCCCGAACCCCTTGCTATGTGGGTGGCTAGTCCTATTTATAGAGGCCCTGGTCCTCTCCCCAAATATTGAGCGGGAAGGGATCCAACAATGGCAGGCTAATTTGAAGGGGGACAACGAGTACATATATCCTGACAAAAGCAGTCTTCGCCTGCCAAAGGCTCTGGTGATGACGCCGCGCTAGGCTCCATGGTGACCTCTATCTCGTAGTCCTCCTGGTCCTGGTCTCGTTGCACCGAAGTGGCAACCTTTGCCTGATGCCTTGAACTCTCCGCCTCCTCGCAAGCCAGCCTGACGAGGCTGTGCCTGAGGATGCATCGTGTCGTCCGCCTCGCGAGGCTTGGCCCCTCGCGAGGGTCTTGAGCCTCGTGTTGATGAAGATGGGCCGTGCTGGGCCCCCACTTGAGGCTCGCCGCAGGCCACAGGCAGGCAAGTCTGGCGACCCCCGTTCCCAGAACACCGACAGTAGCCCCCAGGCCCAAGGCGTGCATGGACTTGGCCGTGCCGAGAGGCGAAAGGGCAAGGGCGAAGCGCCGCGGGCCCTAACAGCCTGCGGCCTTAGACGCCGTGTGGCGGTTGATTGGACGTGGTGCCTCCTCTTCCCCACGACGCCTTGGTGATCGTGTGAGTTGGACAAGTCCCTGCATGCAGAACGTGTTATGATTACCTGTGATCGTGGATACCGGCGGTTGGCCTTCGCCGGCTATAAGTACGGCACTGCTCGTGCCCGTCCAGTCCATCTCCTCTTGCTCTCTCCTTCGCCTCAGTTCTTACTCCGTCTTGGTGTGATGGCTCCGATTCGCTGATTCTCTGAAGCGGAGAAGGGAAAGGCTCCTCGAGAAGGGCCAGACCCTCTCCCACCGAAGAAGCGACTCGCCCATTGCAGCCGGGATGACGAGGACGATCCGGTGGTGGCGAGGCCCCGGGGCGAGCGGGCTCCGCCGGGGTTCCCGCTGCCTTTGTACGCCCATGTCGAGGGCCCCGGAGGTGCTGATGCTGATCCCCGCGGTCAGCGCCGTTGTCGGCATTGTCGGGTTGTGAAGGCGTGGGTGGTTCCTCCTGGAGTCCATGCCGAGGGCTCCTCCCACGAGTTCGTGCTCCACGTCGTCACTCCTCTTCAGTCCTGGATCCGCCTTCCTCCCTTCTTCGCCTCCATGGTTCTTCCAGGGGGCCTATGGAGCTCCAGCTGCAGCACGCCGACTGCGGCGCCCCCGCGACCGAGGCCGAGGTTGTCGTCGCTGCCCCGGGCGCGGTCTACATGTCCCGCGGCTGGAGGGAGATTGCCCGGGTCTGCAGGGAAAGAGGCGTCTTCACGGTCCACCTGGAGTATGATGGCACGGCGGTGATGTTCCTCAAGGTCTTCGACGCGATCGGGCGCCGGCTGGAGTGCTGCCGCGGGAGAGGCGACCAGGACCTCGCCCTGGTGAGGGCTAGGCCCATCGACTGCCCCCTTGGCAGTGGCGCCCGAGGGTCCAGTGGCTCCAGCGAGATCTTCGCGACTCCGGAGACGAGCGACGACAGCTACGAGCCCCCGAGCCGGCGTCGCTCCCGGAGCAGGGCGGGCTCGTCAGGCCGTCGCCGACCCTGATATGGATGTGGTTGGCGCCGGAGCCTAACAGCCCACTGTTGATGATGGCATCTTCTGCAGGAGCCCGTATAGTTAGCACTCCTTAGGATCCGTTCCCTGCGAGGAATCAAAATGCGCCCCATGGGGGCTTGTAAGGTGTCTGTAGTCCCGTTTGTTAATATGTATGACCTTTTGACGCGGATGCAAGCGAGCTGCTAACTTCGTTATAGTTCAGCCTTCCCTTTCGCACCTCACGAGGGCTTGGTGCTCTATGCCAACAGGTCCCAGTCCCAAGGCGGCGTCAGCCGTCGCTGGTATGCCAGGTCGCGATGCCGTGGTCAAGGCCAGGAGGTGAGCGACCTGAGGTCCGGTAAGAGCCCCTGAGTCGCGATGCTCAGGAGGCCCCCTTTGGCGCCCAAGCAGCCATCACTTAGTGAGAAAGGGAAGCAACGTTGCTAGTACGGAGTTGCTTTAGGTGCGGGGGTAGTGCTACAACAGCCAGTGCCGTGGGGGGTAACTTATCTTGAGGATCAGGGGCCGTTCCAGGTGCGCCGTTGGGTCCGTGTGTGGATAGGAGCGGAAACGCTCGGCAAGGTCCTCGCAAGGCCCCTTCTTCCTTGCCTCTGCTCCCCTTTCTGCTCTACGTCCTCTGGTCCCGGCCCTCGAGCTTGTCTCAGCCGTCGCTGGTATGCCAAGTCGCGATGCCCTGGACAAGGCCAGAGGGTGAGGGCTGGAGAGCCAGTAAGACCCCTGAGTCGCGATGCTTAGGCACCCCCCTTTAACATGCAAGCGGTTCGCGCGGGCGAGGGTGAAGGAAACCTCATGAGGGCCTCGGCTTGCGCGGTTCCCTCCAGGGATCCTGCAGGGTCACCACAGAGAGAACATGGTGTTGCCACGCGGCCATTAGTCGATCGTTAGTCACTCAAAACCTTGCTGGTTGAGGTAGTCGAGGCGTATCTGGGCACCCGTGAGCCAGCGCGGGACTCCCGAGGCCCTACCTCTGGGCGGGTTGCGCCCGGCACTGGGCCATATCTTGAGATGTGTCCCTGCAAAATTTGGTTAGATGCCGGTACTCTACGTCCTCGGGTCCCAGCCCTCGAGCTTGTCTCAGCCGTCGCTGGTATGCCAGGTCGCGATGCCATGGACAAGGCCAGAGGGTGAGGGCTGGAGAGCCAGTAAGAGCCCTGAGTCGCGATGCTCAGGCACCCCCCCTTTAACGTGCAAGTGGCCGACATGAGAAGAGAAAATGCCGCGGACGGGCACCATGCAGCTAAGCGTGATAGGCAATGCATAGTTGGAAATAAACGCTAGGGGGATACACGCCGCTGGGTCTGGCCCGAACGGCTTGGGGATGATGCAGCCCAAGGGGCGCCCCAACAAGGCAAACTAACGGCGGAAAGGTAAATGCAGAGACATTCCGCGGGGACGGACCCACGCGGCCTGGGGGTGATGCAACCTTGGGGGGGTGCTCCCAGCTGAGAACGGAACTTGAAAGATGTCACCTGAGGATGTCGTCGGCGTAGTGGCGTTGGTGCAGCAGACTTGGCGAGCTGCAGAAGCCGATCCTCACGAGCCCCCAGGCCCCGGGGCCTCGGGAGGCTCCGGAGGCACTGGTGACTCCTCGCGAGCTGTCTCCACCTCCGCCAGAGCCGCGGAACGCCTGTCTTCCTGAGCCTCCACGATGCCCCTCATGAGGCGCTGGTACGCCGCAGCCATGCTCGGCAGGCCGTAAGGCATGCGAACATAGCTGTGGGGCGGACCTCCGCAGCGCCCCACTCGCGAGGGCAGAGGCGTTCCGTTGCGGCGATCTGATTGAGCCCTGGTACATTGACACAGACACGCAGCCCACCATCCTTGCCTGGATGTGGGGCCACGGCTGGCAAGCGGCGGCAACCTCTCATGATCCTTGTCTCCTGTAGCTCTTGAATGGCCTCGTCAACGAACTCTTGCTGGTCTGATCTTCCTCGCATGGCTCCCTCTCGAGGGAAACATGCTGCGAAGCACGCCTCCACATGGTGCCCAAGCGCCTCCCTCGTGACCCCGGCTAGGTCGGTGGCCCTCCAGGTGAGAGCCCCCGAGCCCTGCCTAAGGAGGGCGCCAGGCACGCTTTCCTATGCGATGGATGGAGGGCCCTGCTGAGGGGGCACGGGCCCTGAGTGGCCTGCCTCCTGAGGGGCTGAGCCTGACAACGTCTTCTTCTTCTTGGGGGTGGCCTCAGTAAGCCTCCTGCTTCCGCGATCTGGGTCTTGTAGCGACGCGGCCTGAAAGGCTCGCTCCAGGGAACACACTGCATCTCTCTCTTCACAGGGCACCGTGATGACGCCGCCGCTTCCTGGCATCTTGAGGACGTTGTAGCCATGGTGGGTCACGGCCATGAACTTGGCCAGCGCTGGGTACCCAAGGATGGCGTTGTACGGTAGGCGGATGTGGGCAACATCGAAGTCGATGAGCTCGGTGCGGTAGTTGCTGCAGGCCCCGAAGGTGACAGGGAGGCAGACCTGCCCGATCGGGATTGTGGAACCGTTGGTGATCCCGGAGAAAGGCCTGGTTGGCTGAAGCTGGTCATAGGGCACTTGGAGGTTGTTGAATGTTTCCACGGACAGGACGTTGAGCCCTGCCCCGCCATCGATGAGGGTCTTGGTGACCTGCACGTTGCTGATGACTGGGGAGCAGAGCATCGGGAGGACTCCTGCAGTGGCCGCGCACTTGAGCTGGTCTGCTGAGCTGAACGTGATGGGGCACGCCGACCACCTGAGGGGGCGCGTTGCTTCGAGCTTGGGGAGAACTGCATTCACTTTGCGCGCAAACTGCTTGAAGATACGCTGGGAGGCTGGGGCTTGATCTCCGCCCAGGATGCAGGCGATCGCACGCGGCTCCTGGAAGCCTCCAGCCCCCTCGTCTTGACGGTGGTCTTCGTTCCTTCTTGGTGGAGGCGGCAGCGGAGGTAGGCCTGCATTGCCATGAGGGCAGTCCTCATGAGGCTAGTCTCTCCAGTCCCCCTCGCGAGGCAGGTCCCGCCAGCGGTCCTCGCGAGGTTGGCCGCGCCACCCCTGGCGCGGGCCGCGGTCTTCCCAGCACCCTGGGTTTCTTCCTCCTCCCCGGCCGTAGCCCCGGTCAGCACGGTCAGGGCGACGGCCGATCCTTCCTTCTCGTACGGCGCGGAGTTCTTGGCATTCGTTGGTGTTCTGGGTGTGGAGGTCATGGTACACACAGTACCGGCTGCCTCTGGAGGGTTCAGGCAGATCCTTGCCCCGCTTGGTGTCTGGTTCGGCTGCGAGCACGGCAGCCCCCTTGCGCTTCATGTCCTTGGCCTTGGGCTTCTTCTCTTTTGGGTCCGCGGCAGGCAGCTCGAGGAGGGAGAGACGCCCTTCCTCGGCCCTGGCGCACTTGTTCGCCAAGTTGAACAGCTCCAGGGATGTGCAGAGGTCTTCGTGCATCGCCAGCTCCTCCTTCATCTTGACGTCACGCACGCCGTCAGAGAAGGCGGAGATGATGGCCTCCTCTGACACCCTGGGGATCTTGAGGCGCGCGCTATTGAAGCGCTGCATGTACTTTTGCAGGGTCTCTTCGGGTTGTTGCTTGATGCGGCGCATGTCGCTCACGGTAGGCGGCCGGTCGCGAGTACCTTGGAAGTTGGCGATGAAGCGGGTGCGCATCTGGTCCCAGGAGGAGATCGTGCCTGGAGCCAGATTTAGGAGCCAGGTTCGAGCTCCTTCCTTGAGTGCCATGGGGAACCAGTTCGCCATGACCTTTTCATCCCCACCGGCAGCCTCGATGCCCAGCTCATAGAGCTGGAGGAATTCCGCGGGGTCAGTTGTGCCGTCGTAGCGAGGAGGCAGGTCGGGCTTGAACTTGCCGGGCCACGCGACGCTGCGCAGCTCAGTGGTGTAGGCGTGGCTACCCGCGGTGGCTACAAAAGGCCTCGGTTGGTGGAGAGCTTGGTCTTGAGGGTCCCCACGCGCTGCAGCTAGGAGCAGGGCGGGGTCTTGACGCGCCGGAGCTGGAGTAGGGTCGCGGCGTGCCGGCGCAGGGAGCTCCCGGGCAGCCCCCTGCGGGCAAGGGATTTCTTGGGATCTTCGCTCTTGCTGCGCTGGCGCCTGACGGAGCGGGTTCCGCCCAGGGACCAAGCGCCTTGGAGCCACGACATCTTCTTGGAGAGGAGGCGGCTGGGGCGCCTCCGGAGCTTCGTAGCCCGCGCGGGGCGGAGTGCGGCGCAGAGGGACGGACGGCGCGGAAGAGCCCCCTGCGGCGCGGACAAGCTCGGCGACGCGGTCGAGCCATTCTTTGTAGACGTCATCGACGAGACGGTAGCGCAGGAGCTCGTTTGCCGCGTGGAGCGCAGATCGAGCCTCCAAGGG
Source organism: Triticum monococcum (assembly GCA_034509565.1). NCBI lineage: Eukaryota > Viridiplantae > Streptophyta > Magnoliopsida > Poales > Poaceae > Triticum > Triticum monococcum. The sequence goes on from CM067847.1 coordinate 582,517,246, forward strand.
TGCGCGGAGCGCGCGGGACGAAGAGCCAGCTGGTGCGAGTGACGGAGTGGCGGTGCGGCCGTCTTGCCGCAAGGACGGGTGCTGAGACGATGCCTGCTGCTCGCCCCCCGCCGGGCCGGTGGCGGCGTTGACGGCGGGCGATGGGGAACGACGAGGATGCCCACCGACGGGGGCCGTCTGGGCGACGCGGGAAGCAATGGCGGCCCGGCGCTCGGCGCGGGCTCAACGAGCGTCTGACATGGATGCGACGGTCGGAGTAGAGTGGAGCGGTGGAAGACGAATTCCGGCGCACCCCTACCTGGCGCGCCAAATGTCGGATTTTGTGTACTGGCAGACCCTTAAGGTTCGAACACTAGGGTGTGCGCGGAAATCTCGCCTTCAACCTCTCCGTCTCGAGGGGATCTAAACTACTAAAAGAACTGCACGAAAGACACAAGATTTATACTGGTTCGGGCCACCGATGTGGTGTAATACCCTACTCCAGTGTGTGGCGGATGGATTGCCTCCTGGGGCTGGTGCGGATGAACAATACAAGGAAGAACAGCCTCGCGAGGGTCTGTTCTTAGCTGTGGTGATGAACTGCTATGAAGAGCGCAGTCACCTTCCTCTCTCTTTCTCTCTCAGATCCCGGGCCGAACAACCAGGAATCGATCCACCAAAAACCCCGAAACCCTTGCTATGTGGGTGGCTAGTCCTATTTATAGAGGCCCTGGTCCTCTCCCCAAATATTGAGCGGGAAGGGATCCAACAATGGCGGGCTAATTTGAAGGCGGGCAACGAGTACATCTATCGTGACAAAAGCAGTCTTCGCCTGCCAAAGGCTCTGGTGATGACGCCGCGCTGGGCTCCATGGTGACCTCCGTCTCGTAGTCCTCCTGGTCCTGGTCTCGTTGCACCGAAGTGGCAACCTTTGCCTGATGCCTCGGTACTCCGCTGATACGCTTGCCCCCTTTGCACCAAAGAGGAAAGAGGGACGCTGTGCACGCTGGCACCCGCCAGGTGCCCCATGTCGTCATGGCTTGCGTCATAGGTACCTCGCGAGGTACCCCGCCTTGAACTCTCCGCCTCCTCGCGAGCCAGCCTAACGAGGCTGTGCCTGAGGATGCATCGCGTCATCCGCCTCACGAGGCTTGGCCCCTCGCGAGGGTCTTGAGCCTCGGGTTGATGAAGATGGGCCGCGCTGGGCCCCCACTTGAGCCACGCCGCAGGCCGCAGGCAGGCAAGTCTGGGGACCCCCGTTCCCAGAACACCGACAGTCATGGCAGTAGGTCGGTTTTGTCGGAATGTCGTTGGTGTCGGGTGGTAGGTGCGACATATGCCAACGGGTGGCTTATCATTGTGGGAGCCAATAGAACGTCGCCGGTGCCTGGAAACGGGATAAGGCAAAGACATGCTCGCCGGCGAATCTTACCCAGCTTCAGGGCTCTCCGGGGAGATAACACCCCTACTGCTGCTCTGCGGGGTCTCCGCATGGTTACTAAATAAACAAGTAGCTACACAATGCTCCTCGAGCTGTTTTGGGTGGAAGGAGGTAGAAGGGCTCAGCTAGCTTGCTTCCTCTCCTTGTATGGTGTCTAGGTCTAACTTGAGAGTCCAACCCTTTACATGGGTGCACCGGGGGGTTTATATAGGCCTACCCCCATGGGTACAATGGTAATCCAGCTGGGCGCGGGGCCCAGCTGTCGGCGACTGAGTTCACCGGCTTCTGCGCCGGCCGCTGGGGCCCGCCGACTGGTGGGTCCCGCCGGCTGCCGGCTCCTTGGTCGACAGGTAGGCCCCACTGGCCAGGGCCTGGTCGGTGGCTGGTTACTGTTACTCCGTGCTGTTGACGCGGGCTTGGTCGGGGTAAGCGTGGCTACAGTACCGCCGCCCTGGTGGGCGGTTACTGTAGCCCCGCCGTATCTTGTCTCCTTAATGGGCGTCTCCTTCAAGGATGATGGCGAGCCGGCTATGAGGGGCCGGCTCTTCATCAGACCGACTTGGGAGGAGGTGCGGCCGCCTTCGGTATCTCTCTACCCGAAGGGGCCCACCACCTCGGGGGCCACGCTGGTGCCCCATCGTGGACGGCGTTGGGGCCGCCGTGGCAACAGTGCCGCGCCGGACGGGTCGTGGCCACCCGTACGGCGCACTGTACCAGGCATGCTCCGTGTTTTGGGGGTGGCAGGCTCCATTGTAGCCACGCCCCGTTTCATCATCGTGGTGTGGACGTGTACTTTGCGGGTACGGCCTTGACCGCTTTATGGGAGCCGGCCTCTTGGAGTCGGCTTCTTTGCAGCCGGCTTCTTGTAGCCGGCCCTCCCACAACTTTCTTCATGAGGGTAAAGGGCGGGCCGCCCCCGAAGCCGGCCTAGAAGATAGCCGGCAGGGGGGAGGCGGCCCCAGGTTTTGAATCTTCTCGAGAGCCGGACGGGCTCATAATTTTTTCTGATGGGCCAGGGGAAGCCGGCTAGGCTACCCATGGCTATTTACTCCGACAGTAGTCCCCGAAGCTGGGCGAGCTTCACGGCGGACAGAGGGACGAGAAGCTTGGTCAGCTTCATACCCTGAGGAGCCGACCTCGCCATTGTGGGCCGACTTCGGAGAACTTTCTTGTTTATTAATATGACCGTGGTTGACCCGCGGGCTGGCCGCGGGCCCTACGACGGGCCACGTGGCGGGGAAGTCCTGCCGTCGCACGCGCGCGACGGGACATCGCCGCAGGCCCGGGCCCGCCACTCCTTGGCCTCGGCCCGGACGCAGATCTTCTGTGGCCCGAGGGGACTGCTCGCCTTCCCGCGGCCGTTTCTTTGTGTCTTTAGTGCGCAATAAACGCGGGGCATGGGGGAAGTGGGCACGATCGATCCCCACGACTCCCCACGCCACGCCTCCTTGGCTCCGGCGCACGATCCTACAAGTAGGAGGGGGAGGGGGAGAGACAAAGGCTTGCTCGCTCCCCCGCTCCCCGTCCCTCCTTGTTCTCCTTTCCTTTCTTCTTCCTCTCGCGCCCGGCGCAACTTCCCGTCGCAGCCTCCCCACGCCTCCATGTCCATGGCGCTGTCGAGCTCGTGGGACGGATCCAACGTCCACGAAGATCACATAGATTTTCTCCGCCGGACCCGGCGCCTGCCCACCGCCCACCTCGTGCAGGCTCGTCTGGCGCCGGAGGCGGAAATCTCGCCGGCGCCGGAGGAAGGCGAGCGGGTCGTCTTCTGCGCGCACTTCCTACGCGTCTTCGGCTTCCCGGCGAGTGGGTTCATGCGTTCCTTCCTCGACTTCTACCGTCTCCAGCCGCATCACCTCACGCCAAACGCGGTGATGCTGCTGTCGGCCTTCGTCTCCCTCTGCGAAGGCTTCTTGGGAGTGCTGCCCACGCTGGAGCTTTGGGCGGAGCTCTTCCAGAACAAGCTCGGCACCGTCATCGCTGGCGTGCCCGCCCCCTGCGGGGCCTTCGTCGCGATGAAGAGGTCAGGCGAGAACAACCCCTTCCCGCATATCCCTTTAATCCAATCGGTGAAGCTCTGGCAAAAATCATACTTCTACGTCAAGAACATCGCCCCGCAAGGAGACCACGTTAATCTGCCGGCTTACGTAGCCGGCCCGCCGGCTGGGAGGCAGCCGTCTTGGGGCTTCAGATCCAAGTCCTTATCTCTGGCTGGGAACGCCACCATCGCCCGGCTTCGGGTAATGATCCAGTCGGAAGGCCTGCGCGGAGCCGACCTGGTGGCCGCCTTCGTCGAGCGCCGGATCCTTCCCCTTCAGTGCCGGCCCCACATGCTATGCCAGATGAGCGGCCGCTTCGACCCTTGCCGGCTGAGCACATGGGACATGCCCCATGCCGAGGTAGCGCTCATGGTGAACTACATCGCCAACCTCAAGCTCGTCGACGACTGGCAATACAGCAAGGCGCCGTACTCCCGCGCCCATCCACCGCCCGTGGTAAGTCTTTCTTTCTACCTTCTTTCTGTCATCAGCCGGCTTTACACCGGCCGGCTTCTGACCAGGCGGCTTCTTTTTATCAGAACCCTCTTCTTCCGCCGCCAGCTGGGGCGGCAGGAGTCGAATGCCGGTATGCCCCGGACCGTACGGTAGACGATATTGACGACCCGGATTTGGGGGCGGCCGCCATGGAGGATGCCTCCACGGGGGACGTCGCCGAGCCCGGAGGCACGGGGCTCTCGGCCAGTTTTGACGACTGGCCGGACGATGCCAACGCCGAAGAAATCCCGTGCCACCAGCCGGCAACCGATCGCCTCAGCGCGGGCTCGTCCGCCGCGCCGGCTGCCGGTGGTGGAACGTCGAAGCGCCGGGCCGCGCTTCCTCTCTTCGGCAGCCGGCCGAAGAAAACGAGGGCCTCCACCACGGCAACGAAGCGAGACGAAGCGGCGGCGAAGGCGGTCCGTTTCCGGAAGGCGGTGAAGCAACCTCCAGCGGTTTCATCGTAAGTCCTTTGGCCGCATGCGTGCTTGTTTTTTGTTGTCTTCTTTTGTTCTAACCCCTCTCTGATTTCTGAGCAGGGCGCCGCTTTCCCTTGAGCGAGGCCCAGGCGGCTCTGTGGTTGGGCCGGGTGCTGGATCCTCAGGGCCCCGCCGCGTGGACCCCCGCGCCGACCTTGCGGAAGCCACGGAGCGGAACACCCGCGAGGCGCGAGAGGAGAGGGAGGCGGCGGAGCGAGAGGCCGCCTGGGCGGCGAAGGAGCGAGCGGACACGGCAGCCGAGACTCCATCGGAGCGGGCGACCGCGGAAACGGAGGTGGAGGGCATGCGTAGCCGGCCTCCGTTGCTCGCCATCCCCCTCCGCACCGTGGACCCGGACATCCCGCTGCCCATGGCGGAGGAGATCACCCCCGATCAGCCACCGGTGCAGAGGGATGAGCTCTTCGAGGTCTTCGCGGAGAGGACGCCGCTGGCAGCTCCAGCCGGAGCGGGCGAAGGCGGCCAGTCGTCGGCGGTGCCGGAGGAGCCGGCCCGGGGCGCACCCGAGGCCGGAGACGGTCTTGAGATTCAGCTGGTGGCGAGCCAGCGCGCCGGAGGGAGCACGGCCCTGCCGGACAGGCGCCAAGCCGCGGGTGCCAACTAGTCGGCAGAAGCCTTGGAGGCGGCCAGCTCTGCTACGTCCGGGTGGACTCCCAGCGGAGGGAGTGGCGAGCTGAACATGGTGGCCCAAGGGGTTCGGAGCCGGCTACAGGCACAGGCCGCCCTCCTGCAGCAATACGCTCAGGAGTTCTTGTTGACGCGGTCTGCTATCCGGGTAAGTTTTTTACTTGTCGACCGCTCTGGTCCTCTAATTTTTTCCGTGGGGGCGCGCTAGCGCACCCACTTGGTGTAGTCCCCGAGATCCGGGCAGTCGGGTCGGATCTTTCTCGACGACTATCTTAACTCTGTTTTCTGTCTGATCCTTAGGATTATCACAACTCTCGAGCTGCCGCCTTCAACTCCCAGGCTCGGGAGCTGAGCCGGAAGACCGAAGACCTGGCCAGCAGCCGATGTAAGTATATTGCTCTTATCTGTCTCTCGTGGGGGCGCGACAGCGCACCCACTAGGTGTAGTCCCTGAGATCCAGGCCGACTGCAGCGCAGTCGGGTCGGATCTTTCTTGATGACCTTTCCCTTGTTGACTTTTTCTCTTTGTCTCTTGCTCATGTAGGGGCCAATGCCGACTTGCGGAGGGAGCTCGGCGAGGCGCAGACCGCTCTTCGCGCCAGGGACGCTGAGTATGCCGACTTGGTCCAAGAGCGCGACCGCCGGGTCAAGAAACTGGCCGGCCAGGAAGAAAGCCACAAGGCGGCCCTGCAGAAGGCGCAGGATGGCGAGGCTGCCCTGAAGGCGGAGTTTGAGATCAAGGCGGCGAGCTGGGCTGAGACGCGCCAGGCACTGGAGGAAGGCTTCGGCCGGATCGAAGACCTGATCGATGGTGAGCCGCTTTTCTTGCCCTTCCTCCACCTGCTAGCCGCCTGGGGTTTATTCTGACCCGTGCTTGTTACTTTGCGCAGATTACTTTCCCGGCCACTCCGTTCTCGCCACCCAAGCCATCGAGGCCCACCGCGAGGCGCGCCGTCAGGCTAGAGCTGCCATTGCGCCTTATGCGAATCGAACGTTGGCAGAGCAGCTCATTGCCGTCCAGGCGCGACTACAGCCGGCCCATCGGATGCTCTGTCGGCTCCATTGTGCCGGGCCGCAGGTGCTGGCCGCACTCTGGCCCGGCCAGATGATACCCCGCACCCCAAGCCGGACCGCCGACTGGCTAGAAGTCGCAGTTGGCCGCTTCGAGGCTTGGAAGGTGTCGGCAGCCCGCCTCGGAGCCGGGCGTGCGTTGGAGTTTGTCCGCGCATGGTACCCAGGGCTAAGCCTGGACCAGCTGCGGACTTGGCGGCTGGAGGCCGATGCGGAGCTGGAGGAGGTACGGCCGGCCATCACCCAGCGCGCCTCGATGATCGCCGAGTGTACCGGCACTAGCGTCTTCGCGCCGGAACTTAATGACGACGGCATCGCCCAGCCGGAGGAGTGGTTCGGGCTGGACCCGGCGGCGGGCGAGGACTCGGCCGAGGAGATTGCCTCCAGCGATGAGGGCAAGGATGACGAGGAAGAGGACGGTGAAGACGCCGAGCCGGCCGGTGGAATGACCGACCGCCCTCAAGCCGACCGTGCCTCCAGCAACGAGCCGCGCGGAAGCGCGCCCTCTGCCGGAGGCGGTGATCAGGCCGAAGTTCGCCAGCCGGCCGCTCCTTCAGCCGGCGCAACCGTCTCCACTGCCCAGCCCGGCTCGTTAGCGGCCCCGCCGGCTTGATCTGCCGTCCTTGTTGTTCCTGCTTTAGCCTTTTCGAACAACTTTTAAGTTTCCGCAATTCCACCCACTGGGGGTGTATGAAACAATGTTGGATGCTGGCCTCTCTGGAGCTCCTTTGTGTAAATATTATTGTATGCATGTTTTGGTTTCCATTCGAGTGCACTTTTCATCCTTAGGCATTTTCCTTTGCCGCCTTCCCTCTTTGGGAAGGCAAGTACTCGAGCTTTCTTGGATTTGAAGCGAACTGAATGCAAGCCGGCCGGCCGGCTACTCTGGTAGTCGGTCGGCGGTTAGGCGGCGAGCCGGCTTTTTTTATATAAATCCGTTTAGTCCATAGCCGTTTTTTGTGTGCACACCCTTTCCGGCTTATGACTCTTGCCAGCCGGGCAGCCGGTTCTTCGAACTGCGATTTTGGCCAGAGCCAAGCCTGGGTGTCGGCACATTACTTGTCTGACCGCGGGTAGGATTCCTAATATAACTCCAGTCGGCTAGTCCCCGGGCCGACTCGTCGAACCCGGTGCCAGACGAAATAAATAGATGAACAGGCGATATCATACGCATGATAACTTTCATTCATAAAATAAAGGATGGCAGTCCCCGAGTCCTCCTCGGGGAGCCTATTGTCTCGTACTTAATACAAAAGTGGACATGATACATACTACATTTCAACTGTAAAATTTTCAAAGGAGATTGGCGTTCCATGGTCATTCCGACTCCTTGCTGGAGTCGTCTCTCTTGCGTGCCTTCGGCTTCTGCGCGTCGATGAGGTAGTAGGAATCGTTGCCTAGAGCTCTGCTGACGATGAAGGGGCCTTCCCAGGGGGCTGCGAGCTTGTGCTGGCCGGCTGTTCGCTGGATCAGCCGGAGCACAAGGTCGCCCTCCTGGAAGGATTTGGCCTGACCTTCCGGCTGTTGTAGCGGCGCAAACCCTGCTGGTAGATGGCAGACCGGCTGAGGGCTAACAGCCGGCCTTCTTCCAGCAGGTCGACGCCGTCTTCTCGTGCTTCTTTGGCCTCCGCCTCCGTGTACATGGTTACCCGATGCGAGTCGAACTCGATGTCTGTTGGGATGACTGCCTCAGCACCATATACAAGGAAGAAAGGAGTGAAGCCGGTTGATCTGTTTGGGGTAGTACGCAGACTCCATAGGACAGTCGGCAGCTCGTCGAGCCAACAGCCGGCTGAACGCTCCAGAGGTACGACCAGTCGGGGCTTGATGCCGGATAGGATGAGGCCGTTTGCTCGCTCTACTTGGCCGTTTGACTGCGGGTGGGCGACGGATGCAAGGTCCAGCCGGATACCTTGTGTAGCGCAGAATCGTGCCAAGGCACCTTTGGCAAAATTCGTGCCGTTGTCGGTGATGATGCTGTGCGGTACGCCGTACCGGGTTGTTATATCTGCAATGAAAGTCACCGCAGTCGGCCCATTTAGCTTCTTGATCGGCTTTGCCTCGATCCACTTGGTGAATTTGTCCACGGCGACGAGCAAATGTGTCATGCCGCCGCGCGCCGTCTTGAATGGGCCCACCATATCCAGTCTCCAGACGGCAAAGGGCCAGGTGAGGGGAATGGTCTTGAGTGCCGAAGTCGGCATGTGTTGCTTGGAGCTGAAAAGCTGGCAGCCTTTGCAGTGTTTGACTAGCTCTTTGGCGTCGTCCAAAGCAGTCGGCCAGAAGAAACCGTGGCGGAAGGCTTTGGCGACGAGTGATCTTGAAGCGGCGTGGTGGCCGCACTCTCCCTGGTGTATATCTCTGAGGATTGCAATGCCTTTCTCCTGCTCGACGCATCGCTGTAAGACTCCGGTGACACTGCGCTTGACAAGTTCTCTGTTGACGATTGTGTATGCTCCGGCTCGACGTTGGACTTGTCTCGCTTCTGTTTCGTCAGCCGGCAGATCATGGTTCACCAGGAAGTTGAGGATGGATTGAGCCCATGACGGAGCTGCAACCTCCTCTGCCGCCAATGTGGCTACGGCCACCAGGGTGGGCGGGCTGGGTGATGAGGTGCTGGAGTCGGCCGCCGCTTGCTGTGCTGAAGAAGTCCCCGGGCCGGCCACCGCAGTCCCCGAGCCGGGCACCACAGTCCCTGAGCCGGGTGCGGCAGTCCCCGAGCCGGCTACTGCAGTCCCTGAGCCGAGTACTGAAGTCCCCGGCCCGACTGCTTGATTCTTCGAGCCGGACCCGGCCCCATCGGGGTTAGGCGGCACGAAGATGGAGTCGGATTCCGGAGACGGCTTGATGGACGGCTTGAGGAGGCGTTGTAGGGCGACGCCGGTTGGTATTGCTTGCCACATGGAGCCTATTCGGGCCAGGGCATCTGCTGGCTCGTTGTCGGCTCGCGGTACGTGGAGGAATTCGCATCCATCGAGCTACCCACTAATTTGCTGCACTAGGAAGCGGTAGCTTGCCATGTTTGCGTCCTTGGCGTCCCAGTCGCCAGATGATTGCTGAACCACCAAATCCGAGTCACCATAACACAGGATCCGGCGGATGCCGAGTTCCTTCGCAAGCCGGAGTCCGTGTATGAGTGCTTCGTACTCGGCTACGTTGTTGGAGGCGGCGAAGTGGATCTGCAGCATGTATCTAAGCTTGTCGCCCTTAGGAGAGGTAAGGACGACGCCGGCTCCCAAGCCGGTGCGCATCTTGGATCCGTCAAAGTGCATGCACCAATGGGTGGAGTCAGGAGCTGGCGGTAAGTACTGGGTCTCGGCCCAGTCGACAAGGAAGTTGGCCAGTGCTTGTGACTTGATGGCGGTGCGGGGTTGGTAGAAGATCATGTAAGGGGCCAGCTCGATGGCCCACTTAGCCACCCGGCCGGATGCATCCTGGCTGCCTATGATCTCAGCCAGCAGGGTAGTGCATACGACCGTGATGGGATGTTCTTGAAAGTACGGCTTCAGCTTCTTGGCGGTGAAGTACACGCCGTAGCACATCTTCTGGTAGTGCGGGTAGTTCTGCTTTGAGGCGGACAACACCTCGCTCAAGTAATACACCGGCCTCTGGACCAGCTGGGCTCGGCCCTCTTCGGGGCACTGGACTACAATGACGGTGCTGACCACCTAGCTAGTGGCGGCAATATAAAGGAGCATGGGCTCATTCTCAGTCGGCGCCGCCAAGACAGGCGGCGTGGCCAGCATTTTCTTCAGCTCGTGGAAAGCTTGGTCGGCCTGGTCATTCCACTCGAAGTGAGTGCTTTTCTTCATGAGGCGATAGAGAGGGAGGGCTTTCTCTTCAAGCCGGCTGATGAAGCGGTTCAAAGAGGCCAGGCACCCGGTGAACTTCTAGATCTCTCGAAGCTTGGTTGGGACCGCCATCCTCTCGATGGCCTTGATCTTCACTGGGTTGCACTCGATGCCGCGTTCGGAGACTAGAAAGCCTAGGAGCTGGCCAGCTGGCACTCCGAACACGCATTTCTCCGGGTTGAGCTTGATTCGGAACCGCCGCAGGTTCTCGAATGTCTCTTTCAGGTCTTCCAGCAGAGTGTCGCGTTTCTTCGTCTTCACCACGATATCGTCCACGTAGACGTGGGCATTTTTGCCGAGTTGCGTGAGGAGGCACTTCTGCATGCAACGCTAAAAGGTGGCGCCGGCATTCCTCAGGCCGAACGTCATGGTCAGATAGCAGAAGGCTCCGAATGGCGTGATGAAGGCGGTCTTCAGCCGGTCATCCGGGTTCAGTTTTATCTGGTGGTATCCTGAATAAGCATCCAAAAAATCAACAGCTCGCATCCGGCTGTGGAGTCTATCACTTGGTCAATTTTGGGCAGGGCGAAGGGATCTTTGGGGCAGGCTTTGTTGAGGATTGTGTAATCTATACACATGCGCCACTTGTTATTCTTTTTCAGCACGAGAACCGGGTTCGCGAGCCACTATGGGAAGAAAACTTCCATGATGAAGCCGGCTGCAAGAAGCCGGGCTATCTCTTCCCCTACGATCCTTCTCTTCTCCTCAGACAGTCGGCGGAGAGGCTGCTTGACTGGTTTTGCGTCCTCCCGTACATGTAATTTGTGCTCAGCGAAATCCTTCGGAACACCCGGCATGTCCTTGGGGGACCATGCAAAGACATCCCAATTCTCACGGAGGAAATCGACGAGCTCGCCTTCCTAGTTGCTGTTTAGGTTTGCCCCAATGACGGCAAATCTTTCGGGGTGCTCGGGGTCGAGCTGTATCTTCTTGGTCTCCTTGGCCGGCTGGAAAGATCCTTGGGCATCATATTCCTTGGAGTCGATGGGCTGGCTTAGCTGCTTGCTGGCCAGGGCCACGACCCGGTCCAGCGTCTTCTTTTCTTCGGCAATCACGAGAGATTCGGCCAGCCGGCTGCTGGCCGCGGCGCAGTCGGCGGACTTCTTGTAGTCGCCGGTGATGGTGATGACACCCTTGGAGCTTGGTATCTTCATCTTGAGGTACGCGTAGTGGGGGACCGCCATGAACTTGGCCAAGGCGGGTCGGCCAAGCAAGGCGTGGTAAGGGCTCTCCAGGTCTAGCACCTCGAACCAGATTGCTTCCCGGCGGAAATGATCCTTGCCCCCAAAGAGTACATCGATTTTGATCTTGCCGATGGGGGCGCAGGACAAACCGGGTACGATGCCATGAAACACCGTCCGAGTCGGCACAAGATGCTTCGTCTTGACACCCAACTTCTCCAGGGTGTCACGGTACAGGATGTTGATGCTGCTTCCACCGTCGATCAGCACGCGGGAGAAGCGGGCGGCGCGCGTGTCCGTCGCGAGGGTGGCCTCCAGGACCAAAGCGTAGGAGCCGGGGGACGGCATCACCTCTGGGTGGTCGGCCCGGCTCCAGCTGATGGATTTCTCCGACCAATGCATGTGGCCGGCTGGGTTGGCGGCGGCCACATTGACTTCTTGATGCTCTCGGCACTTGCTGCGCCGGTCTTCGGGCTGGCTCGTAAAGACAACGTAAGACGCCTACTCGTCGGGGAACTCATCCTGCACGGCGTCGACCGCGGGCTGAGTGGCCTTGGGCGGCGGAGCCGGAGGCAGCGGGCCGGCAGGCGGAGTCGGCGTGAGCCCTTCGCCCTTGGAGATTCGGGCGAGCCAGTTACACTTTCGGGTTGTATGGTTGGACGGCTTCGCGCCGCTATGGAACTTGCACGGGGCGTCAAGAGTTTGTTCGTAGGAGAAGGCCGGCTGCCAAGCCGGCCGGCCACCCTTGGGCTTCTTGGGCGCGGGCCGCCCCTCAGACGGCGCGTCTTTGACCGTGGCCAGCTGCCGGCTAGCGGGAGGCGGCGCAGGGCCTTTGCGCTTCTGGTCGTTCTGGTGTTGGCGTCGGCCGGAATCTCCCGCTGGTGCTTGGGGCGCCGGATTAAGCACTTTCCCGGACGCGTCCACCCGGAGCTCGGTCTTCATCGAGGAGTCGGCGGTGGCGTACTTGTCGACGATGTTCAGGAGCTCGTCGAGGGTAGTCGGCTCGTCGCAAAGGAGCCCGCCGACTGGTGGGTCCCGCCGGCTGCCGGCTCCTTGGTCGACAGGCAGGCCCCACTGGCCAGGGCCTGGTCGGTGGCTGGTTACTGTTACTCCGTGCTGTTGACGCGGGCTTGGTCGGGGTAAGCGTGGCTACAGTACCGCCGCCCTGGTGGGAGGTTACTGTAGCCCCGCCGTATCTTGTCTCCTTAATGGGCGTCTCCTTCGAGGATGATGGCGAGCCGGCTATGAGGGGCCGGCTCTTCATCAGGCCGACTTGGGAGGAGGTGCGGCCGCCTTCGGTATCTCTCTGCCCGAAGGGGCCCACCGCCTCGGGGGCCACGCTGGTGGCCCGTCGTGGATGGCGTCGGGGCCGCCGTGGCAACAGTGCTACGCCGGACGGGTCGTGGCCACCCATACGGCGCATTGTACCAGGCGTGCTCCGGGTTTTGGGGGTGGCAGGCTCCACTGTAGCCACGCCCCGCGTCATCATCACGGGGTGGACGCGTACTTTGCGGGTACGGCCTTGACCGCTTTATGGGAGCCGGCCTCTTGGAGTCGGCTTCTTTGCAGCCGGCTTCTTGTAGTCGGCCCTCCCACAACTTTCTTCATGAGGGTAAAGGGCAGGCCGCCCCCGAAGCCGGCCTAGAAGATAGCCGGCAGGGGGGAGGCGGCCCCAGGTTTTGAATCTTCTCGAGAGCCGGACGGGCTCATAATTTTTTCTGATGGGCCAGGGGAAGCCGGCTAGGCTACCCATGGCTATTTACTCCGACAGTTGGTCCACCAGAATGCGATGAAGGGGCCATGGGTTCCGTGGTGTGGGCACAGTGCGCTACCTCTGCGGAGTGTATTAATCTATCGATAGCAGAGTCCACGGTTACGGACACCTCGAAAGTAGGTCACACCATGGGTCAACATTTAATTAATCTTGCACACTAAGTCATGAACTTTGCACTATTGAGGATGGCGGGAAGGTCATCCTGACGGTTGAGACCAAGTGTTGGTCGTGGTTGTGATCGCCGAAAGGATCACTGTTTGAGACCAAATATTGGTCATGGCTGTGGTCGCCGGAATGATCATGAGGTATCCATAGCTAAGATCATGTGGTTGGCACATTTGTGATCCAGAAGCGATCAACCTGGTAAGCTAGTCCGAGGGACTGTTCTCATAAGAGCGTGATCACATCAAGTTGGCTACAATGTTGCATTTCTAATAATTGTTTAATTATAATGATATTGCTTGCCATTATGTTTATTCTTGTTGTGAGCTTGCAAGTAAATTCAATGTACTGACCTGGCGTGTCATGCCAGATTTCAGGAAAGTCCCGTGGAAAGGAGTGCTGCTCGAGTCTAGATCGTGTCCACATTGGTGTCCTTGTGCTATGGAGTTCCGCTACGACGTTGTTCCGCTGCCGGGTAGTTGTTATGATCGAGGCCCTTTTATGTTCACTAAATAATGTACATATTGTTCAGCCGCACCGGGTGTGCCGCTTGGCCTCGCTACCTGTTGTAATGTAAGCTTTGAGCCACTAGCATCAATAAAGCGGTTGTTTTCTGTACCAATATGTTGTGTGTTGCCAGAAGACATGGTCTCTGGGCTGGCAATGCTAGGTAAACCGGTCGCTCTGAGCTGGCATGCCACAACACTTGGTATCAGAGCCGCGCTGATTGTAGGCCATGCTAGACTTCGACATGTTAACTGGACGTTAGATACAAGTCTAGGTTGAGTGCCAGTAGCATTTATAGCTAGTTGTTGCATTTCATGCACTTTTTTATTTTTATACTAACATGCTAATGGTTATGAGTGTAGATGGCTCCGATGATGTATCCATGCCAGTTGCAGTTGATGCCGCTCACGTCACCGCATCTCCTTCGTAGCGTGTGGCGTTGGCTGTACCCCCTCAGTGATGATCCAGTCTATCGCGTGTACCGGGAGCGTCTAGCTGAATCAGTGTATGAGTATCACGCAGCGCTTACTCTGTGCACCAGTTCCGATTCCAGCACTTACACTCGTACCTCTCGAAGCGGTTACGCTTCTACCGCTTCTCAGGCTGTCCAGTTTGCTGCATTCGAGGTCCTTGTCGAGCTTCATTACAACGAGGTCCGAATGCAGAACCACCCAGGTTTGTACTACTATCCTTCTCTGCACGACAATGGTCGTCTCCGTTTCTCTACCATTGACCCGGAGTCTGATAGTGTTGCTAGTCATCTTGCTCGTTACATCACTGCTAGCTATCTTATGATCCACAAGCTGGCTCGAGAGCTGACTTGTGCTCGTACTGCTTTAGCCGCTGCTTTAGTCACTACTAGATCTACCACTACTCCATCCTCTCTGGGATTTACTCCCTATATTCTAGCCAGTTCTAGTTCCCCTGTTTCACCGGTTACTCCCCTGAATAGCTCGCGCGCCTCGACGGTGAACCCTCTTAGTGCCCCTGCTGAGTGGGTTACACTTCTCACTACTCCTGTAGCCTCGATGATACATCCTACACCTGCCCCTGAGGGAGAGCCCTCTAGGCAGCGTCGTCATGTTATCTTTAACCCGGAGGTCTTAGTTAACCTCGTTAGTTCCGGATCCGAGTCCGCTTCAGGAGAGGACCCCACAGCACCAGTAGAGCAGTAGATTTCTGAGTATCGACAGTCGTCGGGATGATGTCCGGATGTAGTAGTACGAGTCATGATGTTTCGTTTTCTGTATGAGAGTAGTTGAAGCTGGCATGTTGGGTATCTTTCATGTATGAGTCTATGTATAATTATGTTGGAACTCTATTTTATTCGCCGTGTTTTCTTCATCATTTCGGTTTTTCTCAGGCTTTTGTTGCTGGCTTTTCCCCAATTTATTTTGAATGTTTCTCATCTCGGTTGCGTTGCCTTGGGAAAGGTCATAATAGGATGCTGCAGGGAGGCAGCAGTAACAACGTTCGCGAGGGTACCCCTGTTCGTCGTTTTGCACGATAGGCAGGACACTCCCCCGAGCCATACGTTCCACCACCGCCTCCACCGCCAAATCTGCCCTCCACCGAGCAAATTATTCGAATGTTTGAGGAAAGACAGAATAATGATCTGATTGAAATATTAAGAAGTGTGCAAGCTATGGTTGGTCAGAATGGAAATCAATATGGTCACCACTCCAAGCTGTCATATTCCAGAGGACCAAGCCTCCTAGTTTCAGTCAGGTCCTTGATCCATTGGATGCAGATGATTGGTTACGAACCATTGGGAGAAAGCTTGAGATTGCTCGTATGGAACAAGATGATAAGGTTCCGTTCGCAACTCATTATCTTAAAGGCGTTGCTGCCATATGGTGGGAAAATGCAAAAGCCATGTGGCCCGCTGATGAAGAAATTACCTGGACAAAATTCAAGGATCAGTTCCAGAAATATTATATCCCTACTGGAATTATGAAGACTAAGCAGCGCGAGTTTCTCTCGCTCCTCCAAGGAAATCGGTCTGTGGGTGAATATCTGCAAAAATTCAATCACCTGGCCTGTTACTCCCTTCATGACATGGCCACCGAAGAAAGAAAGATTGACAGATTTCTTGGTGGATTAAACCTGCAACTCCGGTGTACTCTCAGCATGTTTGATTTCCAGATTTCCAAACTTTGGTGAACAAAGATTTCATTGCTAAAAGGGAGCACAAGCTCAAATCAAACAACAGGCCTGTCAATAACGATCACAAGCACAAGTTCGAGCCAAAGAAGGATGGGCAACCCGTGCAAAAGGCCCGTACGTGGCAGCAGACTCAGGTGGAATACGAGCCCAATTGGCAGCAGAATGTTAACAAGACCACCACCCAATTCAAGAATGTTGTGCCCAACCCAGTGCGCGAGGAGCGCCAGCGCATCAATGCTTGCTTCAGTTGTGGGAAAACCGGACATTATGCCAGACAGTGTCCCAAGAACAACAAAGCAAATGCTCTATTCAGGCCACAAGTCAACTATATGGAGTCATGCCCGACCCAGCAAAACATCATTGGGCACGTTCATCACCTCTCTGCTGATGAAGCCCAAGAGAACCCCAAAGTCGTCGTTGGTATGTTTTCTGTTAATAACATACATGCAGTAATTTTATTTGACTCTGGGCTTCCCAC
Source organism: Triticum monococcum (assembly GCA_034509565.1). NCBI lineage: Eukaryota > Viridiplantae > Streptophyta > Magnoliopsida > Poales > Poaceae > Triticum > Triticum monococcum. Next base: position 582,533,513 of record CM067847.1, read on the forward strand.
TCTTTTATTTCTCGGAGTTTTGTTGCCCAATTTTTTTCCTTGTTTGCTTTTGGGAAAGAATATGCTGGTACAAACCCCGGGATCATTTATCAGGAGCAATCTCGTCTACCGTAATCTGGAAATCAATATCAACGGAGTCTGTTTTCCAACTTCTTTGATAATCATTGAGTCAGATAAGTTGGATGTTATCTTGGGTATGAATTGGCTGACTCAATATCAAGTATGCATAAATTGCGCGACCCGAGAAGTTACTTTGACCAGTCCGAAGGGGCAGACTACCAAATTCTATGCTCGCAGAAGCATACCCAAGAAAGAAATGGCCTTCACCGTTGTGGCTGAATTGGAATTAATTTCTATGGTCAGTGAGTTTCTAGATGTATTTCCCGAAGAGTTGCCAGACATGCCACCAGATCGCGAGCTTGAGTTTGCAATAGATCTTGTGCCCCGAACCGCACCGTTATACAAGAAGTATTACCGGATGCCCTCATCAGAATTAGTGGAGCTAAAGAAACAGCTTGATGAAATGCTCCGAAAAGGATATATCCGTCCCAGCTCGTCACCATGGGGATCACCTGCTATCTTCGTGGACAAAAAGGATGGCAGCCTCCGCATGTGTGTGGATTATCGTCAGCTAAACGATGTCACCATCAAAACTAAATATCCACTGCCAAAGATTGATCATCTGTTTGATCAACTCCGTGGGGCCAAAGTATTCTCCAAGATTGATCTAAGGACGGTATATCATCAACTCAAGATTAAAAAGGAAGATATTCCTAAGACTGCATTCACTACTCGGTACGGTCTTCACGAATATACAGTCATGTCCTTTGGTCTCACCAATGCCCCAGCTTTCTTCATGCATATGATGAACAAAGTATTCATGGACTTCCTCGATAAGTTTGTGGTAGTCTTCATCGCTGACATACTTATTTACTCAAGTAGTGAAGAAGATCACAAAGAACACCTCTGAGCAGTACTACAACGACTCCACGACCATCAGTTATACACCAAATTTAGTAAGTGTGAGTTTTGGTTCAAGCAAGTTGGGTTTCCTGGACACGTTCTATCTACTGAAGGTATATCCGTGGACCCGAGCAAAGTAAAGGATGTTCTCGATTGGTTGCCACCCACAACCGTATCACAGATCCGGAGTTTTCTTGGATTAGCCGGGTATTACCATCGTTTTATTGAAGGGTTTTCCAAGATTGCTAAGCCCATGACGGAGCTTCTCAAAAATGATAAGAAGTTTGAATGGACCGAGGACTGTGCGAAAAGTTTTAATGAGTTAAAGATACGGCTGACGATCGCACCTATGTTAACTCTTCCAGATATCTACCATAGTTTTGATGTGTATTGTGACGCCTCCAGACAAGGACTGGGATGCGTACTTATGCAAGACGGCAAGGTAGTAGCTTATGTATCATGACAACTATGACCCCACAAGGGAAATTATCCCACTCATGATCTGGTATTGGCCGCGGTGGTTCATGCTCTAAAAATTTGGAGGCACTATCTCACTCATGATCTGGTATTGATCGGGAAGAGGGGCCAAATTTTTACCGATCATAAAAGCCTCAAGTATATATTTACTCAGCTAGATTTAAATCTCCGTCAACGAAGGTGGCTTGAGTTAGTCAAGGATTACGATCTTCTAATAAATTACCACCTGGGTAAGGCCAACATGGTCGCCGATGCGCTCAGTCGAAAGCCTTTCAGCCTGAATGTCATATTGGGATCCTTGCCTCCTGAACTTCAAGAGGAAATTGCTTAGCTCAACCTGGTCATAGTTGATGCTGGCCTTGCTAATATTTTGGAAGTTTCCCACACACTTGAGGAAGAGATCCGCAAGGCCCAGCCAACTGACACCGTTCTACAAAAACATGCCAAGAGTATGGTAGAAGGACGGACTTCAGACTTCTCGAAGGATCAATTGGGTACCCTCCATTTCTGGGGAAGGATTTGTGTACCCAATCAAGCAGATTTAAACAGAAAATCCTGTCTGAAGCACATGAATCTTCGTATTCCATTCACCCGGGAGGTACAAAAATGTATGAAGACCTCCGACAAATATTTTGGTGGGATGGAATGAAGAAGGACATTGCCTATTTGTGGCATGTTGCGACATATGCAACAAGGTAAAGGCAGAGCATCAGAAGCCAGCCAAACATCTCCAACCACTGCCAGTATCGCAATGGAAATGGGATGATGTCTGCATGGATTTCATAACCGGGCTGCCCAAGACTCAGCGAGGCAATGATGCAATCTGGGTCATAGTGGACACCTTAACCAAGGTTGCTCACTTTATCCCGATCAGAACCACATATCGAGTAGACCAACTCGCACATCTGCATGTATCCAGGATAGTCAGTCTTCATGGAGTACCTCGAACCGTCACTTCTGACCGAGGTTCACTTTTTACCTCTGCTTTTTGGTCATGTCTCCATCAAGCCTTCGGGACAACGCTGAAATACAATACCGCTTATCATCCTCAGACTGATGGATAGACAGAGCGGATAAACCAAATACTCGAAGATATGCTGCGAGCCTATGCTTTGGCCAAGGATCTAAATGGGAAGACTGTCTACCATATGCCGAGTTCTCTTATAACAACAACTTCCAGACCAGTCTAAAGATGTCACTGCCCGAGGCTTTGTATGGCCGTAAGTGCCGCACTCCTTTAAATTGGTCTCAAACTAGAGATAGCTGCATTTCAGAACAGATCTCATGATGGAAGCTGAGAAACAACTTAGGGAAATCAGTGATAGATTGCAATTGGCCAAATCTCGACAGAAGAGTTATTATGATGCAAAGCACTGACAGATCAGTTTTGAACCCGAAGAACATGTATACCTCCGAGTCACTCCTATGAAAGGAGTCAAGAGATTTCAGACTCGTGGAAAGTTGGCACCTAGATTTATTGGTCCATTTCCAGTCATGTATCGAGTGGGTACTGTTGCTTATCAGTTGGAACTACCCCGAGAATTGTCAGACGTGCACAACGTGTTTCATGTCTCACAGTTGAGGCGATGCAAATGGCCGCCTGAGAAAAGGACTGCTATGGCCGAAATAGAGTTGGCAAAGGATTTAACATACGAAGAGAAGCTGGTCAAAATTTTGGATCAGATGGAAAGGGTCACTCGCAGTAAAGTCAGGAAGTTCTACAAAGTCCAGTGGGAGCATCACACTGAGTCAGAATCAACTTGGGAACGAGAAGAATTTCTAAGGGCACATTATCCTGAATGGTTTTCCCAAGCAACCGAATCTCGAGGATGAGATTCATTCTAAGTGGGGGAGGTTTGTGATAGCCTGGTTTTTGCCCTCTTTTATTTGCCTGATTTTCATTTGAATTGATTTTGAAATTTGGAGTTTTTGAATCTTTTCATGTGGACTTAAACACTTGGGTAACCTTGGCTTTCACCCAAGTGCCTCATCTCCCTCTCTAATCATCGTTTCCTCTCTGGTTCACCTCATAATAATATTTGGAATATTTTTCTTTAATGAAAAATATTCATTTCCTTCTCTTAAACCCTAGCTAGATCAATGTGCTCCAAAGCAACCCCAATTTTTCTTTCCCACAAAAATCTGAGAAAATTCACAAATATTCTTTAAACCCTAGGGCACCTTCCTGAGCAAAAATAGTGCACCACTTTTTGGAATATTTTTGCTACATAAAATATTTTCTGTTTTGGATAGAAATGGTGGTTTCTACAGCAACTATCATTTTACTTGCTCCAACGAGGCTGATTTTTCTTGTGCATCATCACATTAGTAGATGATTGCTAGCCTCGAAAACCCAGCCCCAAACTCCTAGTCGTTTGACCTGAGCAAACTCTCAAAGTTACTGATCAGAAACTTACCTGGCTTGTGAAATCTTTTCTACTGCGTCTGGGTCCAAACCAAATCATGGTAATATTCAAAACTACCACGAACAACAAGATAGACATGAACTTTGGACGTAGGTTGGCCTGAGGGCAAAGTTCACATGGTGACAACGCGTGTACATGATGCCAGCCTGCGTGTTGACGCGCTTTGAGTGCCGCTGAGCGATCTGTTTCGTGCGTGCTTGCTTCTCCCCTTCTCACCGACGCCGCTCGTCGCTGGGTGCCGTGTCCAGGTGTCAATGGTGGAGCCCGATTCCCCCCTCGCCGCTCGCGTATAAATGGAGCCACCCCAGCCTCCTCGAGCACCATCCTCCACCCCCACACACCCCACAACATCGTAGAGAACCATAGCTTGGCCGGGCAGGCCATGGGCCGCTGTCCCCGAGCTCGAGCTCGTCGGCGATCCTCTCGGGTCGTCACGGTAACTCCAGCCCCTCCTAGGCCTGGGCAATACTTCCAGGGCCTCCACCACTCTCCGGTGGTGCTGTTTCGCCTAGTTGAAGCCCCTAGAGTCGCTGATGTTCGCCCTCATCTTCATCTCCAGTGACCTCTGCTCTCTGCCTCCGCTTGCAAGGTCGATTCCGACGCCGTCCGACCACCCCTAGCTACGCTACGGGTATGGGCAGGTGCGCCTCCATCCCCTCTCTCGATCCCTCCCTCTCATTTTGGCCAAGGAGCCCTTGTCGCCGGCGTGAGCTCCAGCGAAGCCGCACCTCCTCTGTTTCCTTCTCCCTCTCCCCCTCACCTGACTAGCGGGGCCCGCTAGTCAGCCAATCAGTACGCGCGTGAAGCGGTACCAGTGGTGGCGCCCCGAGGCTTTACGCCTTTGATGTCACCCCCTATCTGTTTTTATTTAAATTCAAATTTCATTTATATCCAGAGAGATTCAAACAGCAATAACTCTTCAACCATAAGTCCAAATGAATTGATTCTTTTTGCATTGTGTTCTTTGCAAAGAAATCTAGCAGCCCACCAAAAAAGGGATTTTCCCTGCTGTCAAGATTTTTTGGTGATTTTCAGAAGGGTTCTTGATCTTTTCTTTTTGTGTTTAAAATTATTTTCAGAGAGTGAAGCTCGCCTTGAGGAACACCAGGGGGTTGTGAGCCTCATCTGCACTAAGGCAAGCCACATCAACATTTTCATGATGCCACTTCAATATTTGTGATTTTCCTACTTGAATGAATGATTTAATCCATGCATTTAAATCATTATCATTATGTTATTTATATTTTTTTAGTGTTTGTTTAAGTTTACATGCTTATATTACCAAAAGTTTGTAGCTAACTAAGTTGTTATAGAAAGTAGAATTAATCTTTGCTATGATAGAAATTATATGGTTACGGATATAAGTAATTAATTGGTATTATTTTCTTGCATGAGAAAAATGGTAAAATTGGTTAGAAAAGATTCTGTTTAATGTGAGTTTAATCCTAACCAGAGAAGTATGAGGAGTTGTTGATGTTTATGCTTAGTGTGGATTTAGTTGACTCAGTCATTTCCGTTAATATGTGGTGCATATGTTAGTGATTGCATTTCATGGCATACTATGACATCGGTTATTTTTTATTTATTGAAGTTGAACATGATAATAACACAACTTGAACATATCGTTGACCGAGGCATGGTGCCACTGAATCGAGTTTTTCCCAGTGCAACCACATTTGTATGTATGGGAAGGACTTCATTCAGTCTGTTGTCATGCCTCTGGTCGGTGCCTCCAACTAGGGAAGGTTATGGGCGAGCGGTACCCTGGCCCGGTAAGCAGACATAACCCTGTGTGCCCATTGTTGAGATTTTGGTACCGGTCCCTGTGACGGACGTTTTGGCCACGACGGTGGTCGTTGTGTCTTTGGTAGACACGGGGCCACCCAGGACTAGCCCAGTTGGGAGTGGGTCGGAGTGTCCGAGAGAGTGTCATGGCAGTAGTTCGGTTTCGTCGGAATGCCGTTGGTCCACCAGAATGGGATGACGAGGCCATGGGTTCCGTGGTGTGGGCACAGTGCGCTACCTCTACAGAGTGTATTAATCTATCAATAGCAGATTCCACGGTTACGGACACATCGAAAGTAGGTCACACCATGGGTCAACATTTAATTAATATTGCACACTAAGCCATGAACTTTGCACTGTTGAGGATGGCGGGAAGGTCATCCTGATGGTTGAGACCAAGTGTTGGTCATGGTTGTGATCGCCGAAAGGATCACTGTTTGAGACCAAATATTGGTCATGGCTGTGGTCGCCAGAATGATCATGAGGTATCCATAGCTAAGATCATGTGGTTGGTACATTTGTGATCCAAAAGCGATCACCCTGGTAAGCTAGTCCGAGGGACTGTTCTCATAAGAGCGTGATCAAAGCATGTTGCTTACATTGTTTAATTTCTAATAATTGGTTAATTATCATGATATTGTTTGTCATTATGTTTATGCTTGTTGTGAGCTTGCAAGTAAATTCAATGTACTGACCTGGCGTGTCATGCCAAATTTTAGGAAAGTCCCGTGGAAAGGAGTGCTACTCGAGTCTAGATCGTGTCCACATCGGTGTCATTGTGCTATGGAGTTCCGCTACGACGTTGTTCCGCTGCCGCGTAGTTGTTATGATCGAGGCCCTTTTATGTTCACTAAATAATGTACATATTGTTCAGCCGCACCGGGTGTGCTGCTTGGCCTCACTACCTGTTGTAATGTAAACTTTGAGCCACTAGCATCAATAAAGAGGTTGTTTTCTATACCAATATGTTGTGTGTTGCCAGAAGACATGGTCTCTGGGCTGGCAATGCAAAGTAAACCGGTCGCTCTGAGCTGGCGTTCCACAACGCTTGGTATCAGAGCCGCGCTGACTGTAGGCCACGGTAGACTTCGACGTGTTAACTGGACGTTAGATACGAGTCTAAGTTGAGTGCCGGTAGCATTTATAGCTGGTTGTTGCATTTCATGCACTTGTTTATTTTTTATACTAACCTGCTAATGGTTGTGAGTGTAGATGGCTCCGGTTCTGTATCCATGCCAGTTGCAGTTGATGCCGTTCACGTCGCCACATCTCCTTCGTAGCACGTGGCGTCGGCTGTACCCCCTCGGTGACGATCCAGTCTATCGCGTGTACCGGGAGCGTCTAGCTGACTCAGTGTATGAGTATCATGAAGTGGTTACTCTGTGCACAAGTTCCAATTCCAGCACTTACACTCGTACCTCTTGGAGCGGTTACGCTTCGACCGCTTCTTAGGCTGTCCAGTTTGCTGCATTCGAGGTCCTTGTCGAGCTTCATTACAACAAGGTCCGAATGCAGAACAACCCAGGTTTGTACTACTATCCTTCTCTGCACGACAATGGTCGTGTCCGTTTCTCTACCATTGACCCGGAGTCTGATAGTGTTGCTAGTCATCTTGCTCGTTACATCACTGCTAGCTATCTTATGATCCACGAGCTGGCTCGAGAGCTGACTTGTGCTCGTACTGCTTTAGCCGCTGCTTTAGTCACTACTAGATCTACCACTACTCCATCCTCTCTGGGATTTACTCCTTATATTCTAGCCAGTTCTAGTTCCCCTGTTTCACTGGTTACTCCCCTGAATAGCTCGGGCGCCTCGACGGTGAACCCTCTCAGTGCCCCTGCTGAGTGGGTTACACTTCTCACTACTCCTGTAGCCTCGATGATTCATCCTACACCTACCCCTGAGGGAGAGCCCTCTAGGCAGCGTCGTCGTGTTATCTTTAACCCGGAGGTCTCAGTTAGCCTCATCAGTTCCGGATCCGAGTCCGCTTCAGGAGAGGACCCCGCAGCACCAGTAGAGCAGTAGATTTCTGAGTATCGACAGTCGTCGGGATGATGTCCGGATGTAGTAGTACGAGTCATGATGTTTTGTTTTCTGTATGAGAGTAGTTGAAGCTGGCATGTTGGGTATCTTTCATGTATGAGTCTATGTATAATTATGTTGGAACTCTATTTTATTCGCCGTGTTTTCTTCGTCATTTCGGTTTTTCTCAGGCTTTTGTTGCTGGCTTTTCCCCAATTTATTTTGAATGTTTCTCATCTCGGTTGCGTTGCCTTGGGAAAAGTCATAATAGGATGCCGCAGGGAGGCAGCAGTAACAACGTTCGTGAGGGTACCCCTGTTCGTCGTTTTGCATGATAGGCAGGACACTCCCCCGAGCCATACGTTCCACCACCGCCTCCACTGCCAAATCTGCCCTCCACCGAGCAAATTATTCAAATGTTTGAGGAAAGACGGAATAATGATCTGATTGAAATATTAAGAAGTGTGCAAGCTATGGTTGGTCAGAATGGAAATCAATATGGTCACCACTCCAAGCTGTCATATTTCCAAAGGACCAAGCCTCCCAGTTTTAGTCAGGTCCTTGATCCATTGGATGCAGACGATTGGTTACGAACCATTGGGAGAAAGCTTGAGATTGCTCGTATGGAACAACATGATAAGGTTCCGTTCGCAACTCATTATCTTGAAGGCATTGCTGCCATATGGTGGGAAAATGCAAAAGCCATGTGGCCCGCTGATGAAGAAATTACCTGGACAAAATTCAAGGATCAGTTCCAGAAATAAAATATACCTACTAGAATTATGAAGACTAAGCAGCGCGAGTTTCCCTCGCTCCTCCAAGGAAATCAGTCTGTGGGTGAATATTTGCAAAAATTCAATCACCTGGCCCGTTACTCCCTTCTTGACGTGGCCACCGAAGAAAGAAAGATTGACAGATTTCTTGGTGGATTAAACCTGCAACTCCGGTGTACTCTCAGCATGTTTGATTTCCAGATTTCCAAACTTTGGTGAACAAAGATTTCATTGCTAAAAGGGAGCACAAGCTCATATCAAACAACAGGCCTGTCAATAACGATCACAAGCGCATGTTCGAGCCAAAGAAGGATGGGCAACCCGTGCAAAAGGCCTGTACGTGGCAGCAGACTCAGGTGGAATACGAGCCCAATTGGCAGTAGAATGTAAACAAGACCACCACCCAATTCAAGAATGTTGTTTCCAACCCAGTGCGCGAGGAGCGCCAGCGTATCAATGCTTGCTTCAGTTGTGGGAAAACTGGACATTATGCCAGACAGTGTCCCAAGAACAACAAAGCAAATGCTCTATTCAGGCCACAAGTCAACTATATGGAGTCATGCCCGACCCAGCAAAACATCATTGGGCACGTTCATCACCTCTCTGCTGATGAAGCCCAAGAGAACCCCAAAGTCGTCATTGGTATGTTTTCTGTTAATAACATACATGCAGTAATTTTATTTGACTCTGGGGCTTCCCACTCTTTTATTTCTCGGAGTTTTGTTGCCCAATTGTTTTCCTTGTTTTCTTTTGGGAAAGAATATGTTGGTACAAACCCCGGGATCATTAATCAGGAGCAATCTCGTCTGCCGTAATCTGGAAATCAATATCAACGGAGTCTGTTTTCCATCTTCTTTGATAATCATTGAGTCGGATAAGTTGGATGTTGTCTTGGGTATGAATTGGCTGACTCAATATCAAGTATGCATAAATTGCGTGACCCGAGAAGTTACTTTGACCAGTCCGAAGGGGCAGACTACCAAATTCTATGCTTGCAGAAGCATACCCAAGAAAGAAATGGCCTTCATCGTTGTGGCTGAATTGGAATTAATTTCTGTGGTCAGTGAGTTTCTAGATGTATTTCCCGAAGAGTTGCCAGACATGCCACCAGATCGCGAGCTTGAGTTTGCAATAGATCTTGTGCCTCGAACCGCACCGTTATACAAGAAGTATTACCGGATGCCCTCATCAGAATTAGTGGTGCTAAAGAAACAGCTTGATGAAATGCTCTGGAAAGGATATATCCGGCCCAGCTCGTCACCATGGGGATCACCTGCTCTCTTCGTGGACAAAAAGGATGGCAGCCTCCGCATGTGTGTGGATTACCGTCAGCTAAACGATGTCACCATCAAAAATAAATATCCACTGCCAAAGATTGATGATCTGTTTGATCAGCTCAGTGGGGCCAAAGTATTCTCCAAGATTGATCTAAGGACGGGATATCATCAACTCAAGATTAAAAAGGAAGATATTCCTAAGACTGCATTCACTACTCGGTACGGTCTTTACGAATATACAGTCATGTCCTTTGGTCTCACCAATGCCCCGGATTTCTTCATGCATATGATGAACAAAGCATTCATGGACTTCCTCGATAAGTTTGTGGTAGACTTCATCGCTGACATACTTGTTTACTCAAGTAGTGAAGAAGATCACAAAGAACACCTCTGAGCAGTACTACAACGACTCCACGACCATCAGCTATACACCAAATTCAGTGAGTGTGAGTTTTGGTTCAAGCAAGTTGGGTTTCCTGGACACGTTCTATCTGCTGAAGGTATAGCCATGGACCCGAGCAAAGTAAAGGATGTGCTCGATTGGTTGCCACCCACAACCGTATCACAGATTCGGAGTTTTCTTGGATTATCCGGGTATTACCATCGTTTTATTGAAGGGTTTTCCAAGATTGCTAAGCCCATGACGGAGCTGCTCAAAAAGGATAAGAAGTTTGAATGGACCGAGGACTGTGAGAAAAGTTTTAATGAGTTAAAGATACGGCTGACGACCGCACCTATGTTAACTCTTCCAGATATCTACCGCAGTTTTGATGTGTATTGTGACGCCTCGAGACAAGGACTGGGATGCGTACTTATGCAAGACGGCAAGGTAGTAGCTTATGTATCACGACAACTACGACCCCACAAGGGAAATTATCTCACTCATGATCTGGAATTGTCCGTGGTGGTTCATGCTCTAAAAATTTGGAGGCACTATCTCATCGGGAAGAGGGGCCAAATTTTTACCGATCATAAAAGCCTCAAGTATATATTTACTCAGCTAGATTTAAATCTCCGTCAACGAAGGTGGCTTGAGTTAGTCAAGGATTACGATCTTCTAATAAATTACCACCCGGGTAAGGCCAACGTGGTCGCCAATGCGCTCAGTCGAAAGCCTTTCAGCCTAAATGTCATATTGGGATCCTTGCCTCCTGAACTTCAAGAGGAGATTGCTTAGCTCAACCTGGTCATAGTTGATGCTGGCCTTGCTAATATTTTGGAAGTTGCCCACACACTTGAGGAAGAGATCCGCAAGGCCCAGCCAACTGACACCATTCTGCAAAAACATGCCAAGAGTATGGTAGAAGGACAGACTTCAGACTTCTGGAAGGATCAATTGGGTACCCTCCATTTCTGGGGAAGGATTTGTGTACCCAATCAAGCAGATTTAAAGCAGAAAATCCTGTCTGATGCACATGAATCTTCGTATTCCATTCACCCGGGAGGTACAAAAATGTATGAAGACCTCCGACAAATATTTTGGTGGGATGGAATGAAGAAGGACATTGCCTATTTGTGGCATGTTGCGACATATGCAACAAGGTAAAGGCAGAGCATCAGAAGCCAGCCGGACTTCTCCAACCACTGCCAGTATCGCAATGGAAATGGGATGATGTCTGCATGGATTTCATAACCGGGCTACCCAAGACTCAGCGAGGCAATGATGCAATCTGGGTCATAGTGGACACCTTAACCAAGGTTGCTCACTTTATCCCGATCAGAACCACATATCGAGTAGACCAACTCGTACATCTGCATGTATCCAGGATAGCCAGTCTTCATGGAGTACCTCTAACCATCACTTCTGACCGAGGTTCACTTTTTACCTCTGCTTTTTGGTCACGTCTCCATCAAGCCTTGGGGACAGCGCTAAAATACAATGCCGCTTATCATCCTCAGACTGATGGATAGACAGAGTGGATAAACCAAATACTCGAAGATATGCTGCGAGCCTATGCTTTGGCCAACGATCTAAATGGGAAGACTGTCTGCCATATGCTGAGTTCTCTTACAAAAACAACTTCCAGACCAGTCTAAAGATGTCACCGCCCGAGGCTTTGTATGGCCGTAAGTGCCGCACTCCTTTAAATTGGTCTCAAACTGGAGATAGCCGCATTTCAGAACAGATCTCATGATGGAAGCTGAGAAACAACTTAGGGAAGTAAGAGATAGATTGCAATTGGCCAAATCTCGACAGAAGAGTTATTATGATGCAAAGCACTGCTAGATCAGTTTTGAACCCGAAGAACATGTATACCTACGAGTCACTCCTATGAAAGGAGTCAAGAGATTTCAAATTCATGGAAAGTTGGCACCTAGATTTATTGGTCCATTTCCAGTCATGTATCGAGTGGGTACTGTTGCTTATCAGTTGGAACTACCCCCAGAATTGTCAGACGTGCACAACGTGTTTCATGTCTCACAGTTGAGGCGATGCAAATCGCCTCCTAAGAAAAGGACTGCTATGGCCGAAATAGAGTTGGCAAAGGATTTAACATATGAAGAGAAGCCGGTCAAAAGTTTGGATCAGGTGGAAAGGGTCACTCGTAGTAAAGTGAGGAATTTCTACAAAGTCAAGTGGGAGCATCACACCGAGTCAGAATCAACTTGGGAACGAGAAGAATTTCTAAGGGCACATTATCTTGAATGGTTTTCCCAAGCAACCGAATCTCGAGGATGAGATTCATTCTAAGTGGGGGAGGTTTGTGATAGCCTGGTTTTTGCCCTCTTTTATTTGCCTGATTTTCATTTGAATTGATTCTGAAATTTGGAGTTTTTGAATCTTTTCATGTGGACTCAAACACTTGGGTACCCTTGGCTTTCACCCCAAGTGCCTCATCTCCCTTTCTAATCATCGTTTCCTCTCTGGTTCACCTCATAATAATACTTGGAATATTTTTCTTTAATGAAAAATATTCATTTCCTTCTCTTAAACCCTAGCTAGGTCAATGTGCTCCAAAGCAACCCCAATTTTTCTTTCCCACAAAAATCTGAGAAAATTCACAAATATTCTTTAAACCCTAGGGCACCTTCGTGAGCAAAAATAGTGCACCACTTTTTGGAATATTTTTGCTACATAAAATATTTTCTATTTTGGATAGAAATGGTGGTTTCTACAGCAACTATCATTTTACTTGCTCCAATGAGGCTGATTTTTCTTGTGCATCATCACATTAGTAGATAATTGCTAGCCTCCAAAACCCAGCCCCAAACTCCCAGCCGTTTGACCCGAGTAAACTCTCAAAGTTACTGATCAGAAACTTACTTGGCTTGTGAAATCTTTTCTACTGCGTCTGGGTCCAAACCAAATCATGGTTATATTCAAAACTACCACGAACAACAAGCTAGACATGAACTTTGGACGTAGGTTGGCCTGAGGGCAAAGTTCACGCGGTGACAACACGTGTACATGATGCCAGCCTGCGTGTCGACGCGCTTTGAGTGCCGCTGAGCGATCTGTTTCGTGCATGCTCGCTTCTCCCCCTCTCACTGATGCCGCTTGTCGCTGGGTGCCGTGTCCAGGTGTCAACGGTGGAGCCCGATTCCCCCCTCGCCGCTCGCCTATAAATGGAGCCACCCCAGCCTCCTCGAGCACCATCCTCCACCCCCACACACCCCACAACATCGTAGAGAACCATAGCTCGGCCGGGCAGGCCATGGGCCGCCATCCCCGAGCTCGAGCTCGTCGGTGATCCTCTCGGGTCGTCACGGTAACTCCAGCCCCTCCCAGGCCTGGGCAATCCTTCCAGGGCCTCCACCACTCTCCGGTGGTGCTGTTCCACCTGGTTGAAGCCCCTAGAGTCACCGATGTTCGCCGTCATCTTCGTCTCCGGTGACCTCTGCTCTCTGCCTCCGCTTGCGAGGTCGATTCCGACGCCGTCCGACCACCCCTAGCTACGCTACGGGTATGGGCAGGTGCGCCTCCATCCCCTCTCTCGATCCCTCCCTCTCATTTTGGCCAAGGAGCCCTCGTCGCCGGCGTGAGCTCCAGCGAAGCCGCACCTCCTCTGTTTCCTTCTCCCTCTCCCCCTCACCTGACTAGCGGGGCCCGCTAGTCAGCCAATCAGTACGCGCATGAAGCGGTACGAGTGGTGGCGCACCAAGGCTTTACGCCTTCGACGTCACCCCCCTGTTTATTTTTATTTAAATTCAAATTTCATTTATATCCAGAGAGATTCAAACAGATATAACTCTTCAACCATAAGTCCAAATGAATTGATTCTTTTTGCATTGTGTTCTTTGCAAAGCAATCTAGCATCCCACCAAAAATGGGATTTTCCCTGCTGTCAAGATTTTCTGGTGATTTTCAGAAGGGTTCTTGATGTTTTTCTTTTGTGTTTAAAATTATTTTCAGAGAGTGAAGCTTGCCTTGAGGAACACCAGGGGGTTGTGAGCCTCATCTGCACTAAGGCAAGCCACATCAACATTTTCATGATGCCACTTCAATATTTGTGATTTTCCTACTTGAATGAATGATTTAATCCACGCATTTAAATCATTATCCTTATGTTATTTATATTTTGTTAGTGTTTGTTTATGTTTACATGATTATATTATCAAAAAGTTTGTAGCTAACTAAGTTGTTATAGAAACTAGAATTAATCTTTGCTATGATAGAAATTATATGGTTACGGATATAAGTAATTAATTGGAATTATTTTCTTGCATGAGAAAAATGGTAAAATTGGTCAGAAAAGATTCTGTTTAATGTGAGTTTAATCCTAACCAGAGAAGTATGAGGAGTTGTTGATGTTTATGCTTAGTGTGGATTTAGTTGACCCAGTCATTTCCGTTAATATGTGGTGCATATGTTAGTGATTGCATTTCATGGCATACTATGACATCGGTTATTTTTTATTTATTGAAGTTGAACATGATAATAACACAACTTGAACATATCGTTAACCGAGGCATGGTGCCACTGAATCGAGTTTTTCCCAGTGCAACCACATTTGTATGTATGGGAAGGCCTTCATTCAGTCTGTTGTCATGCCTCTGGTCGGTGCCTCCAACTAGGGAAGGTTATGGGCGTGCGGTACCCTGGCCCGGTAAGCAGACATAACCCTGTGTGCCCATTGTTGAGATTTTGGTACCGGTCCCCGTGACGGACGTTTTGGCCACGACGGTGGTCGTTGTGTCTTTGGTAGACACGGGGCCACCCAGGACTAGCCCAGTTGGGAGTGGGTCGGAGTGTCCGAGAGAGTGTCATGGCAGTAGTTCGGTTTCGTCGGAATGCCGTTGGTCCACCAGAATGGGATGACGAGGCCATGGGTTCCGTGGTGTGGGCACAGTGCGCTACCTCTACAGAGTGTATTAATCTATCAATAGCAGATTCCACGGTTACGGACACATCGAAAGTAGGTCACACCATGGGTCAACATTTAATTAATCTTGCACACTAAGCCATGAACTTTGCACTGTTGAGGATGGTGGGAAGGTCATCCTGACGGTTGAAACCAAGTGTTGGTCGTGGTTGTGATCGCCGAAAGGATCACTGTTTGAGACCAAATATTGGTCGTGGCTGTGGTCGCCGGAATGATCATGAGGTATCCATAGCTAAGATCATGTGGTTGGTACATTTGTGATCCAGAAGCGATCACCCTGGTAAGCTAGTCCGAGGGACTGTTCTCATAAGAGCGTGATCATAGCATGTTGCTTACATTGTTGCATTTCTAATAATTGGTTAATTATCATGATATTGTTTGGCATCATGTTTATGCTTGTTGTGAGCTTGCAAGTAAATTCAATGTACTGACCTGGCGTGTCATGCCAAATTTCAGGAAAGTCCCATGGAAAGGAGTGCTACTCGAGTCTAGATCGTGTCCACATCGGTGTCCTTGTGCTATGGAGTTCCGCTACGACGTTGTTCCGCTGCCGCGTAGTTGTTATGATCGAGGCCCTTTTATGTTCACTAAATAATGTACATATTGTTCAGTCGCACCGGGTGTGCCGCTTGGCCTCACTACCTGTTGTAATGTAAACTTTGAGCCACTAGCATCAATAAAGAGGTTGTTTTCTGTACCAATATGTTGTGTGTTGCCAGAAGACATGGTCTCTGGGCTGGCAATGCAAGGTAAACCGGTCGCTTTGAGCTGGCGTTCCACAACGCTTAGTATCAGAGCCGCGCTGACTGTAGGCCACGCTAGACTTCGACGTGTTAACTGGACGTTAGATACGAGTCTAAGTTGAGTGCCGGTAGCATTTATAGCTGGTTGTTGCATTTCATGCACTTTTTTATTTTTATACTAACCTGCTAATGGTTGTGAGTGTAGATGGCTCCGGTGCTGTATCCATGCCAGTGGCAGTTGATGCCGTTCACGTTGCCGCATCTCCTTCGTAGGATGTGGCGTCGGCTGTACCCCCTCGGTGACGATCCAGTCTATCGCGTGTACCGGGAGCGTCTAGCTGACTCAGTGTATGAGTATCATGCAGTGCTTACTCTATGCACCAGTTCCGATTCCAGCACTTACACTCGTACCTCTTGGAGCGGTTACGCTTCTACCACTTCTCAGGCTGTCCAGTTTGCTGCATTCGAGGTCCGAATGCAGAACCACCCAGGTTTGTACTACTATCCTTCTCTGCACGACAATGGTCGTGTCCGTTTCTCTACCATTGACCCGGAGTCTGATAGTGTTGCTAGTCATCTTGCTCGTTACATCACTGCTAGCTATCTTATGATCCACGAGCTGGCTCGAGAGCTGACTTGTGCTCGTACTACTTTAGCCGCTGCTTTAGTCACTACTAGATCTACCACTACTCCATCCTCTCTGGGATTTACTCCTTATATTCCAGCCAGTTCTAGTTCCCCTATTTCACCGTTACTCCCTCGAGTAGCTCGGGCGCCTCGACGGTGAACCCTCTGAGTGCCCCTGCTGAGTGGGTTACACTTCTCACTACTCCTGTAGCCCCGATGATTCATCCTACACCTTCCCCTGAGGGAGAGCCCTCTAGGTAGCGTCGTCATGTTATCTTTAACCCGGAGGTCTCAGTTAACCTCGTCAGTTTCGGATCCGAGTCCGCTTCAGGAGAGGACCCCGCAGCACCAGCAGAGGAGTAGATCCCCTGAGTATCAGCAGTCGTCGGGATGATGTCCGGATGTAGTAGTACGAGTCATGATGTTTCGTTTTCTGTATGAGAGTAGTTGAACCTGGCATGTTGGGTATCTTTCATGTATGAGTCTTTGTATAATTATGTTGGAACTCTATTTTATTCACCGTGTTTTCTTCGTCATTTTGGTTTTTCTCAGGCTTTTGTTGCTGGCTTTTCCCCAATTTATTTTGAATGTTTCTCATCTCAGTTGCGTTGCCTTGGGAAAGGTCATAATAGGATGCCGCTGGGAGGCAGCAGTAACAACGTTCGCGAGGGTACCCCTATTCGTCATTTCACACGACAGGCAGGACACTCCCCCGAGCCGTACATTCCACCTCCGCCTCCACCACCAAATCCGCCCTCCACCGAGCAAATTATTCGAATGTTTGAGGAAAGACGGAATAATGATCTGATTGAAATATTAAGAAGTGTGCAAGCTATGGTTGGTCAGAATGGAAATCAATATGGTCACCACTCCAAGCTGTCAGATTTTCACAGGACCAAGCCTCCCAGTTTTAGTCAGGTCCTTGATCCCTTGGATGAAGACGATTGGTTACGAACCATTGAGAGAAAGCTTAAGATTGCTCGTACGGAATAAGATGATAAGGTTCCATTCGCAACTCATTATCTTGAAGGCATTGCTGCCATATGGTGGGAAAATGCAAAAGCCATGTGGCCCGCTGATGAAGAAATTACCTAGACAAAATTCAAGGATCGGTTCCAGAAATAACATATCCCTACTGGAATTATGAAGACTAAGCAGCGCGAGTTTCTCTCGCTCCTCCAAGGAAATCAGTCTGTGGGTGAATATCTGCAAAAAATCAATCACATGGCCCGTTACTCCCTTCATGATGTGGCCACCGAAGAAAGAAAGATTGACAGATTTCTTGGTGGATTAAACATGCAACTCCGGTGTACTCTCAGCATGTTTGATTTCCAGATTTCCAAACTTTGGTGAACAAATCTTTCATTGCTGAAAGGGAGCACAAGGTCATATTAGACAACAGGCCTGTCAATAATGATCACAAGCGCAAGTTCGAGCCAAAGAAGGATGGGCAACCCGTGCAAAAGGCTCGTACCTCGCAGCAGACTCAGGTGGAAGACAAGCCCAATTTGCAGCAGAATGTTAACAAGACCACCACCCAAGTCAAGAATGTTGTGACCAACCCAGTGCGTGAGGAGCGCCAGCGCATCAATGCTTGCTTCAGTTGTGGGCAAACCGGACATTATGCCAGACAATGTCCCAAGAACAGCAAAGCAAATGCTCTATTCAGGCCACAAGTCAACTATATGGAGTCATGCCCGACCCAGTAAAACATCATTGGGCACGTTCATCACCTCTCTGCCGATGAAGCCCAAGAGAACCCTGAAGTCATCATTGGTATGTTTTCTCTTAATAACATACCTGCAGTAATTTTATTTGACTCTGGGCCTTCCCACTCTTTTATTTCTCGGAGTTTTGTTACCAAAAACAAATTTCCTTGTTTGCTTTTGGGCAAGAATATGCTGGTACATGTTGGAAATAAGCCCTAGAGGCAATAATAAATTGGTGATTATTATATTTCCTTCTTCATGATAATCGTTTATTATCCATGCTAGAATTGTATTGATAGGAAACTCAGATACATGTGTGGATACATAGACAACACCATGTCCCTAGTAAGCCTCTAGTTGACTAGCTCGTTGATCAATAGATGGTTACGGTTTCCTGACCATGGACATTGGTTGTCGTTGATAGTGGGATCACATCATTAGGAGAATGATGTGATGGACAAGACCCAATCCTGAGCCTAGCACAAGATCGTATAGTTCGTTTGCTAAAGATTTTCAAATGTCAAGTATCATTTCCTTAGACCATGAGATTGTGCAACTCCCGGATACCGTAGGAGTGCTTTGGGTGTGCCAAACGTCACAACGTAACTGGGTGGCTATAAAGGTACACTACAGGTATCTCCGAAAGGTTCTGTTGGGTTGGCACGAATCGAGACTGGGATTTGTCACTCCGTGTAACGGAGAGGTGTCTCTGGGCCCACTCGGTAGTCCATCATCATAATGTGCACACTGTGACCAAGGAGTTGATCACGGGATGATGTGTTACGGAACGAGTAAAGAGACTTGCCGGTAACGAGATTGAACAAGGTATCAGGATA
Source organism: Triticum monococcum (assembly GCA_034509565.1). NCBI lineage: Eukaryota > Viridiplantae > Streptophyta > Magnoliopsida > Poales > Poaceae > Triticum > Triticum monococcum. Next base: position 582,552,475 of record CM067847.1, read on the forward strand.
CCGATGATCGAATCTCGGGCAAGTATCGTACCGCTAGACAAAGGGAATTGTATACGGGATTGATTGAATCCTTGACATCGTGGTTCATCCGATGAGATCATCATGGAGCATGTGGGAGCCAACATGGGTATCCAGATCCCGCTGTTGGTTATCGACCGGAGAGTTGTCTCGGCCATGTCTGCATGACTCCCGAGCCCGTAGGGTCTACACACTTAAGGTTTGATGACGCTAGGGTTATAGGGAATAGATATACGTGGTTACCGAATGTTGTTCGGAGTCCCGGATGAGATCCTGGATGTCATGAGGAGCTCGGGAATGGTCCGGAGGTAAAGATTTATTATGGGAAGTCATCATACGGTCACCGGAATAATTCGGGGGTTACCGGTATTGTACCGGGACCACCGAAGGGGTTCCGGGGGTCCACTGGGAGGGTCCACCTGCCCCGGAGGGCCCTATAGGCTGTATGTGGAGAGGGACCAGCCCCTTAGTGGGCTGGGCTCCTTCCCCCTAGGGCCCATGCGCCCAGGGTTTGGGGGAACCCTAAAAAGGGGGCGCCCCCCTTGCCTTGTGGGGCAAGGCAACCCCCCTTGGCCGCCGCCCCCTCCTCAGATTGGATCTGAGGGGGTCAGCTCCCTCTCCCTTGCCCCTATATATATGTGGGGGTGGGAGGGCAGCCGCACCCAAGTTCTGGCATAGCCCTCCCCCTCTCCCAAGTTCCGCTCTTCTCCCGTGGTGCTTGGCGAAGCCCTGCAGGATTGCCACGCTCCTCCTTCACCACCATGCAGTAGTGCTGATGCTGGATGGAGTCTTCCCCAACCTCTCCTTCTCCCCTTGCTGGATCAAGGCATAGGAGACGTCACCGGGCTGTACGTGTGTTGAACGCGGAGGTGCCGTCCGTTCGGCACTAGGATCATCGGTGATTTGGATCACGACGAGTACGACTCCATCAACCCCGTTCACTTGAACGCTTCCGCTTAGCGATCTACAAGGGTATGTAGATGCACTCTCCTTCCCCTTGTTTCTAGATTACTCCATAGATTGATCTTGGTGATGCATAGAAAATTTTGAATTTCTACTACGTTCCCCAAAAGTGGCATCATGAGCTAGGTCTATGCGTAGTTTCTATGCACGAGTAGAACACAAAGCAGTTGTGGGCGTCAATATTGTCAATTTACTTGTCGTTACTAGTCTTATCTTGATTCGGCGGCATCGCGGGATGAAGCGGCCCGGACCGACCTTACACGTACTCTTACGTGAGACTGGTTCCACCGACTGACATGCACTAGTTGCATAAGGTGGCTAGCGGGTGTCTGTCTCTCCCACTTTAGTCGAATCGGATTCGATGAAAAGGGTCCTTATGAAGGGTAAATAGAAATTGGCATATCACATTGTGGTTTTCGCGTAGGTAAGAAACGTTCTTGCTAGAAACCTATAGCAGCCACGTAAAAACTTGCAACAACAATTAGAGGACGTCTCTCTTGTTTTTGCAGCATATGCCTTGTGATGTGATATGGCCAAAAGGATGTGATGAATGATGTATGTGATGTATGAGATTGATCATGTTCTTGTAATAGGAATCACGACTTGCATGTCGATGAGTATGAAAACCGGCAGGAGCCATAGGAGTTGTCTTAATTTATTTATGACCTGTGTGTCAACATAAACGTCATGTAATTACTTTACTTTATTGCTAAAGCGTTAGCCATAGTAGTAGAAGTAATAGATGATGAGACAACTTCAAGAAGACACGATGATGGAGATCATGATGATGGAGATCATGGTGTCATGCCGGTGACAATGATGATCATGGAGCCCCGAAGATGGAGATCAAAAGGAGCAAAATGATATTGGCCATATCATGTCACTATTTGATTGCATGTGATGTTTGTCATGTTTTACATCTTATTTACTTAGAACGACGGTAGCTTAAATAAGATGATCCCTCACTAAAATTTCAAGAAAGGTGTTCCCCCTAACTATGCACCGTTGGGAAGGTTCATTGTTTCGAAGCACCACGTGATGATCGGGTGTGATAGATTCTAACGTTCGAATACAACGGGTGTAAGCCAGATTTACATAGCAAAAACACTTAGGTTGACTTGACGGGCCTAGCATGTACATACATGGCCTCGGAACACGGAAGACCGAAAGGTCGAGCATGAGTCGTATAGAAGATACGATCAACATGAAGATGTTCACCGATGTTGACTAGTCCATCTCACGTGATGATCGGACACGGCCTAGTTGACTCAAATCATGTTTTCACTTAGATGACTAGAGGGATGTCTGTCTGAGTGGGAGTTCATTAAATAATTTGATTAGATGAACTCAATTATCATGAACATAGTCTAAATTGTCTTTGCAAATATGTTGTAGATAAATAGCTCACATTGTAGCTCCTTGTTTCAATACGTTCCTAGAGAAAGATTAAGTTGAAAGATATTGTAAGCAATGATGCGGACTAGGTCCATGGTCCGAGGAGTGTCCTCACTGCTACACAGAAGGCTTACATCTTTGATGCACCGCTCATGTGCAAACCCCTACAACGTCGTCTGTGGATGTTGTGAACACCTGACAGACACATCCTGATGACTACATGATAGTTTAGTGCACCATACTTTACGGCTTAGAATCGGGATTCCAATGACGTTTTGAATGCCATAGAACATAGGAGATGTTCCAAGATCTGAAATTGGGATTTCAGGCTCATGCCCGTGTTGAGAGGTGTGAGACCACTCACAAGTTCTTTTGCCAACAAGATGGAGGAGAATAGCTCAGCTAATGAGCATATGCTCAGAATGTCTGGGTGCTACAATCACTTAAATCAAGTGGGAGTTAAACTTCCAGATAAGATAGTGATTGATAGAGTTCTCTAGCCACTATCACTAAGCTACTAGATCTTCGTGATGAACTATGACATGCAAGTGATGGAGTTGATCCTGGAGCTGTTCCCGGTGCTTAAGACCGCAAAAGGTAGAAATCAAGAAGGAGCATCAAGTGTTGATGGTTTAACAAGACCACTGGTTTCAAGAAGGGTAAGGGCTAGAAGGGAAACTTCATGGATGGCAAACCAGTTGCCGCTCCAGTGAAGGAACCCAAGGTTGAACCCAAACCCGAGACTAAGTGCTTCAATTGTAAGGGAAACGGTCACTGGTAGCGGAATTACCCCAAATGCATGGTAGATAAGAAGGCTGGCAACTTCAACAAAGTATATACGTGTTATTAATGTGCACCTCACTAGTACTCCTGGTAGCACCTGGGTATTGGATACGGTTCAGTTGCTATTATTGGTGACTTGAAGCAAAAGCTACGGACTTAACGAGGACTGGCTAAGGGCGAGGTGACGATGTGTGTTGGAAGTGCTTCCAAAGTTGATGAGATCACCATCGCACGCTCCATCTGCCTTCGGGATTAGTATTGAACCTAGATAAGTGTTATCAGGTGTCTACGTTGAGCATGAATATGATTAGATCATGTTCATTGCAATACGGTCATTCATTTAAGTTAGAGAATAATGGTTATTCTGTTTGCATCAATGATACCTTTCATGGTCATGCACCCTATGTGAATGGTTCATTGAATCTCGGTCGTGTTGATACACTGTTCACACCAAAAGATGTAGAGTTAATAATGATAGTACCACTTTCTCGTGGCACTGCCGCTTAGGTCATATTGGCGTAAGATGCATGAAGAAACTCCATGTTGATGGATGTTTGTAGTCACTTGATTTTGAATCGCTTGACACATGCGAGCCATGCCTCATAGGCAGGATGACTAAGACCCCGTTTTCAGGTACAATGAAACGGGCAAGTGACTTGTTGGAAATCATGCATGCTGATGTGTGTGATCCAATGAGAATTGAAGCGTGCAGTGGATATCGCTATTTTCTCATCTTCACTGACGATTTGGGTAGATATAGGTATATCTACTTAATGAAGCACAAGTCTGAAACATTTGAAAAGTTCAAGCAATTTCAGAGTGAAGTTAAGAATCATCATAACAATAAGGTCATGTTCCTACGATCTGATCAAAAGAGGATTTTCTGAGTTATGAGTTTGGCAATCACTTAAGACAGTGTGGAATTGTTTCACTGTTGAAGCCACCTGGAACACCACAGTTGTAATGGTGTGTCCGAACGTCGTAATCGAACCCTATGAGATATGGTGCGATCTATGATGTCTCTTACCAATCTACCGTTTTCATTTTGAGGTTATGCGTTAGAGACAACTGCTTTCACTTTAGATAGGACACCATCTAAGTCCGTTGAGACGATGTCGTATGAACATTGGTTTGTCAAGAAACCAAAGTTGTCGTTTCTTAATGTTTGGGGCTGCGATGCTTAAGGCTTCAGCTAGAGAAGCTCGAACCCAAAGCGGACAAACACATCTTCATAGGATACCCAAAGGTGACAGTTGGGTATACCTTCTATATCAGATCCGAGTGCAAATTGTTTGTCGCTAAGAATGGGTCCTTTCTCGAGAAGGAGTTTCTCTCGAAAGAATTGAGTGGGAGGAAGATATAACTTAATGAGGTTGTCGAACCTTTATTTCAACCAGAGAGTAATGCAACACAGAAAGATGTTTTCTGTGGAGCCTACATCTGTTGAATAGGAAGTGAATGATAGTGATCATAAAGCTTCGGATCAAGTTGCCATCGAACCTCGTAGGTCGACAAGGATATGTACTACTCCTAAGTGGTACGGTAATCATGTCTTAGATATCATGTTGTTAGACAACAATGAACCTACGAGCTATGGAGAAGCGATGGTGGACCCGTATTCCGACAAATGGTTAGAAGCCATGAAATCCGAGATAGGATCCATATATCAGAACAAAGTATGGACTTTGGTGGACTTGACCGATGATCGGCAAGCCATTGAGATAAATGGGTCTTTAAGAAGAAGACGGACGTGGGCGGTAATGTTACCGTCTATGAAGCTCGACTTGTGGGAAAGAGTCTTTTTACAAGTTCAAGGAGTTGACTACGATGAGAATTTCTCACCCGTAGCGATGCTTAAGTCCGTCGGAATCATGTTAGCATTAGCTGTATTTTTCGATTATAAAATCTAACAGATGGATGTCAAAGCAAGTTTTCTTACCAGTTTTCGTAAGAAAAGTTGTATGTGATACAATAAAAGGTTTTGTCGATCCTAAGGATGCTAAAAGGTATGCTGGCTCCAGCAATCCTTCTATGGACTAGAGCAAGCATCTCGGAATCGGAATATATGTTTTGATGGAGTGATCAAAGCTTTTAGGTTTATACAATGTTTGCTAGAAACTTGTATTTACAAAAAGGTGAGTGGGAGAAGTACAACATTTCTGATAAGTATATGTGGATGACATATTGTTGATCCGAAATAATGTAGAATTTCTGGAAAGCATAAACAGTTGTTTGAAGAGTGTTTTTCAAAGGAAGACCTGGATAAAGCTGCTTACATATTGGGCATCAAGATCTATAGAGATAGATCAAGACGCCTGATGGTACTTTCAAAGAACGCACACGTTGACATGTTTTTGAAGGAGTTCAAAATAGATCAGTCAAAGAAGGGGTTCTTACCTGAGTTGTAAGGCGTGAAGTTGAGTAAGACTCAAAGCTTGACCACGGCAGAAGAAAGAGAAAGGACGAAGGTCGTCCCCTATGCTTTTGTCATAGGCTCTATACGGTATGCCATGTTGAAGTACCGCACGTGATGTGTGCCTTGCCACATGTCTGGCAAGAGGGTACAAAGGTGATCTAGGAGTAGATCACCAGATAGCGGTCAAAATTATCCTTACAGGAATAAGGAAATGTTTCTTGGTTATGGAGGTGATAAAGAGTTCGACGTAAAGAGTTACGATGATGCAAGCTTAACACCTATCCGGATAGCTCTGAGTAGAGATACCGGATACGTATAATGAAGCAATAATTTGGAATAGCTCCAAGTGGAATGTGGTAGCAGCATCTATGATATAAAGTTTTGCGAAATACATAGGGATCTGAATATGGCAAGACCCCTTGACTACAACCTCTCTCACAAGCATAACATGATCAAACCCAGAACTCTTTGAGTGTTTATCACATAGTGATGTGAACTAGATCATTGAGTCTAGTATACTCTTGGATGTTGGTCACATGGCGATGTGACCTGTGAGTGTTAATCACATGGCGATGTGAACTAGATTATTGACTCTAGTGCAAGTGGGAGACTAGTGGAAATATGCCCTAGAGGCAATAATAAATTGGTTATTATTATATTTCCTTGTTCATGATAATCGTTTATTATCCATGCTAGAATTGTATTGATAGGAAACTCAGATACATGTGTGGATACATAGACAACACCATGTCCCTAGTAAGCCTCTAGTTGACTAGCTCGTTGATCAATAGATGGTTACGGTTTCCTGACCATGGACATTGGATGTCGTTGATAACGGGATCACATCATTAGGAGAATGATGTGATGGACAAGACCCAATCCTGAGCCTAGCACAAGATCATGTAGTTCGTTTGCTAAAGCTTTTCAAATGTCAAGTATCATTTCCTTAGACCATGAGATCGTGCAACTCCTGGATACCGTAGGAGTGCTTTGGGTGTGCCGAACGTCATAACGTAACTGGGTGGCTATAAAGGTACACTACAGGTATCTCCGAAAGTGTCTGTTGGGTTGGCACGAATGGAGACTGGGATTTGTCACTCCGTGTAACGGAGAGGTATCTCTGGGCCCACTCGGTAGGACATCATCATAATGTGCACAATGTGACCAAGGAGTTGATCACGGGATGATGTGTTACGGAACGAGTAAAGAGACATGCCGGTAACGAGATTGAACAAGGTATCAGGATACCGACGATCGAATCTCGGGCAAGTATCGTACCGCTAGACAAAGGGAATTGTATACGGGATTGACTGAATCCTTGACATCGTGGTTCATCCGATGAGATCATCGTGGAGCATGTGGGAGCCAACATGGGTATCCCGATCCCGCTGTTGGTTATTGACCGGAGAGTTGTCTCGGCCATGTCTGCATGACTCCCGAGCCCGTAGGGTCTACACACTCAAGGTTCGATGACGCTAGGGTTATAGGGAATAGATATATGTGGTTACCGAATGTTGTTCGGAGTCCCGGATGAGATCCTGGACGTCATGAGGAGTGCTAGAATGGTCCGGAGGTAAAGATTTATATATGGGAAGTCATCATACGGTCACCGTAATAATTCAGGGGTTACCGGTATTGTACCGGGACCACCGGAGGGGTTCCAGGGGTCCACCGGGAGGGTCCACCTGCCCCGGAGAGCCCTATGGGCTGTATATGGAGAGGGACCAGCCCCTTAGTGGGATGGGCGCCTCCCCCCTAGGGCCCATGCGCTTAGGGTTTGAGGGGACCCCAAAAAGGGGGCGCCCCCCTTGCCTTGGGGGGCAAGGCAACCCCCCTTGGCCGCCGCCCCCTCCTCAGATTGGATCTGAGGGGGCCGGCCCCCCTCTCCCTTGCCCCTATATATATGTGGGGGGTGGGAGGGCAGCCGCACCCAAGTTCTGGCACAGCCCTCCCCCTCTCCCAATTTCTCCTCTTCTCCCGTGGTGCTTGGCGAAGCCCTGCAAGATTGCCACGCTCCTCCTTCACCACCATGCCGTCGTGCTGCTGCTGGATGGAGTCTTTCCCAACCTCTCCTTATCCCCTTGCTGGATCAAGGCATAGGAGACGTCACCGGGCTGTACGTGTGTTGAACGCGGAGGTGCCGTCCGTTCGGCACTAGGATCATCAGTGATTTGGATCACGACGAGTACGACTCCATCAACCCCGTTCACTTGAACGCTTCCGCTTAGCGATCTACAAGGGTATGTAGATGCACTCTCCTTCCCCTTGTTGCTAGATTACTCCATAGATTGATCTTGGTGATGCGTAGAAAATTTTGAATTTCTGCTACGTTCCCCAACAGTACAAACCCCGGGATCATTAATCAGGAGCAATCTCGTCTGCCGTAATCTGGAAATCAATATCAACGGAGTCTGTTTTCCAACCTCTTTGATAATCATTGAGTCGGATAAGTTGGATGTTATCTTGGGTATGAATTGGCTGACTCAATATCAAGTATGCGTAAATTGCGCGACCCGAGAAGTTACTTTGACCAGTCTGAAGGGGCAGACTACCAAATTCTATGCTCGCGGAAGCATACCCAAGAAAGAAATGGCCTTCACCGATGTGGCTAAATTGGAATTAATTTCTGTGGTCAGTGAGTTTCCAGATGTATTTCCCGAAGAGGTGCCAGACATGCCACCAGATCGCGAGCTTGAGTTTGCAATAGATCTTGTGCCCCGAACCGCACCGTTATACAAGAAGTATTACCGGATGCCCTCATCAGAATTAGTGGAGCTAAAGAAACAGCTTGATGAAATGCTCCGGTAAGGATATATCCGTCCCAGCTCGTCACCATGGGGATCACCTGCTATCTTCGTGGACAAAAAGGATGGCAGCCTCCGCATGTGTGTGGATTACCGTCAGCTAAACAATGTCACTGTGACGCCCCCGATTTGATCGTACACTAATCATACACGCAAACGTGTACGATCAAGATCAGGGACTCACGGGTGGATATCACAACACAACTCTACAAATAAAATAAGTCATACAAGCATCATATTACAAGCCAGGTGCCTCGAGGGCTCGAATACAAGAGCTCGATCATAGACAAGTCAACGGAAGCAACAATATCTGAGTACAAACATAAGTTAAACAAGATGCCATAAGATGGCTAGCACAAACTGGGATATAGATCGAAAGAGGCGCGGGCCTCCTGCCTGGGATCCTCCTAAACTACTCCTGGTTGTCGTCAGCGGGCAGCACGTAGTAGTAGGCACCTCCGGTGTAGTAGGAGTCGTCGTCGACGGTGGCGTCTGGCTCCTGAGCTCCAACATCTGGTCGCGACAACCAGGTAGAAGGGATAGGGGGAAAGAGGGAGAAAGCAACCGTGAGTACTCATCCAAAGTACTCGCAAGCAAGGAGCTACACTACATATGCATGGGTATCAAATGGAATAAGGGTATCATATGTGGACTGAACTGCAGAATGCCAGAATAAGAGGGGGATAACTAATCCTGTCGAAGACTACGCTTCTGGCGGCCTCCGTCTTGCAGCATGTAGAAGAGAGTAGACTAAAGTCCTCCAAGTAGCATCGCATAGCATAACCCTAACCGATGATCCTCCCCTCGTCGCCCTGTGAGAGAGCGACCACCGGTTGTATCTGGCACTTGGAAGGGTGTGTTTTATTAAGTATCCGGTTCTAGTTGTCATAAGGTCAAGATGCAACTCCGGGTCGTCCTTTTACCGAGGGACACGGCTATTCGAATAGATAAACTTCCCTGCAGGGGTGCACCACATACCCCAACACGCTCGATCCCATTTGGCCGGACACACTTTCCTGGGTCATGCCCGGCCTCGGAAGATCAACACGTCGCAGCCCTACCTAGGCACAACAGAGAGGTCAGCACGCCGGTCTAAATCCTATGGCGCAGGGGTCTGGGCCCATCGCCCTTTGCACACCTGCACGTTGCGTACGCGGCCGGAAGCAGACCTAGCCTAGTGGCTTTCCAGTCCAATCCGGCGCGCGCCACTCAGTCGCTGACGTCACGAAGGCTTCGGCTGATACCACGACGCCGGGATACCCATAACTGCTCCCACGTAGATGGTTAGTGCGTATAGACCAAATGGCCAGACTCAGATCAAATACCCAGATCTCGTTAAGCGTGTTAAGTATCCGCGAACGCCGACCAGGGCCAGGCCCACCTCTCTCCTAGGTGGTCGGAACCTGCCCTGTCGCTCCGCCTCAAAGATCCACTCGCGGGTGCTCCTACGAGCCTACCCGTCTTTAGTCACCACATGTATCATGTATAAAGTATTATAGTATATACCCGTGATCACCTCCCGAGTGATCACGGCCCGATAGTACAGCATGGCAGACGGACAAGAATGTAGGGCCACTGATGATAAACTAGCATCCTATACTAAGCATTAGGTTTGCAGGTAAAGGTAACAACAGTAGTAGCAAGGACAGGCTATGCATCAGTATAGGATTAACGGGAAGGAGTAACATGCTACACTACTCTAATGCAAGCAGTATAGAGAAGAGTAGGCGGTATCTGGTGATCAAAGGGGGGGCTTGCCTGGTTGCTCTGGCAAGAGAGAGGGGTCGTCAACTCCGTAGTCGTACTGGGTAGTAGCGGCGTCGGTCTCGGTGTCTATCGAGAGAAGAGGGGGGAGAAACAATAAATATTTAAGCAAGTAGATGCATAGTGGTGCATGACATGACAAGTAACGGCGTTAGAGGTGCCCTAACGCGGAACGTGATGATACCGGTGAAGGGGGGAAACATCCGGGAAAGTATCCCCGGTGTTTCGCGTTTTCGGGCAGAGGAGCCGGAGGGGGAAAGTTGCGTGTTCGATAGGTTAGGAATGTGTGGCGGACGAACGGGGAGTGTATCTGGATTCGTCTCGTCGTTCTGAGCAACTTTCATGTATAAAGTTTTTTCATCCGAGCTACGGTTTATTTTATATGAATTTTAAAAGATTTAAATCATTTTTAGGATTTATTTAAATTATTTAAATTGAACATTATCCAGAACAGTGAAAGGTGATGTCAGCATGACATCACCATGACGTCAGCAGGTCAAACCCAGCTGACCAAAGTCAAACTGGTCTGTGGGTCCAGTGGGACCCACCTGTCATAGACTCAGGCTAACTAAACAGGTTTGACTAGTTTAGTTAATTAATTAGGTTAATTAAGCAAGATTAATTAAGTTAATTAATCCTTTAATTAATTAATTAACTTAATAATTTTATTTATTATTTATTTTAATTCCTTTTCCTTTTCTTTTTTTTTGTTATCAGGGTGGGCCCCGTTCGCCATAGGCACAGGGGCCAATAGCGGGCGACGGGCAGGCGGGCAGCGGGCGCAACCCGTACGGGGTCGAGCCCGCCCGCGAGGCAGCGGGGCGAGGCCGCGGTGATGCGCGGGCGGCCACCGGAGGGGGGCGTGGGCGTGGGCCGTGGGCGTGGGGCGTCGCCTGCATGTGGGGGGGGGAGGAGGCCGCGGCAAGCACGAGGTCGACACCGGAGCGGCGCTGTGGACGCCGAGGAGGGAGGCCGGACATGGCGGGCAGGGGCTCGAGGCAACGGCGGCCAGCGACGCAGCGCGGTGCGGGGAGGGGGCCGTGGCGAAAGGCGAGCTGGCGCACGCGTGCGCTGGACGAGGCAGCAGCGGGAGGGAGAGGGCGCGGCCACGGCGCATGCGGAGGCACGCCGGTCACGACGAGGCCGCGGTGAGCAGAGGCGCGAGAGAGGAGTGCGGAGACGAGCGCGGCAGCGGGCTCACATTGGGGCGTAGGGAACGGGGCAGTGGGGGTTGGGGAGGGCGACGGCGACGACGTGCGTGGCGGAGACAAGGTGCAGGCCGGTGAGGAGGCGCGGGCTCTGGGCGCGACGTCCTGGCGTGGGATGGCGAGGTCGTCGCGGCGACGGACGTTGGGATCGGGGGTGTAGGGCGGCGCGAGATCGGGCCCCTCCCGATCCAGAACCAGCCGAGCGTGGGGGCGCCGGGAAAGACGGTTGGGGAGGAGGGCGTTGGGCGATGGTGGCGATGGTGAACGGCGGCGGGGCGACGGGGACGGCCCGATCCGATCTGGATCGGATGAGAGGGAGAGATGAGGGAGTGGGGGTGGTTGCGGTCGTGGGGGAGTGGGGGGATGGGGTTAGGGTTTTCTGGTAGCGGGGGGTTATGCAGGGGGGCAGCTGGGCCTACCAGGTGGATGGCCCAATGGCCTGCTGGGCCGGAGCCCAGTGGGGGGGTGTTTCCCCTTTTTTTCTATTTTGTTAGTTTTCTTTTGTTTTCCTTTTTTTAACCTTAATTGCTTTAGTTTAAGTAAAACACAATAAGAGTCTCTAAATTAGTGTTACTAAATTTTCCATTACCACAATTAACTTGGCACATTAATTAAAGTAGTCTGTACTTGTTTATTAATTTAAGAACATTTAAATTATAGTTTTATACTGTTTTAATTTATTTAGTGCATTTAAGTATTTTATTAAAAGATGATTTCTGCACCAACATTTATTATGGATTATTTGACACATTAGGAACAATTTAGTTTTGACTTTTGAAAACTTTAATTGTTTTGACTTTAATTCAAATTTGAATTTGGATCGGTTCTGAACTAACTCGAGATTATCAACAATGATCGAGGTGACGTGGCATCATTACTAGAGGGTTACTGTAGCTTGATTATCCGGGCGTCACAATTCTCCTCCACTACAAGAAATCTCGTCCCGAGATTTAAGAGGTGTACTAAGGGGGGAAGGTCTGGTTACGAAATCCTAACGAATCTTCTCGAAGAAGTTAATTCCCTTCGTTGATGTCTTCAGTTCTTTATTCCAATGCATCATGATGAAGTTGTCGTCCTTTCTTCGAGGAACTCCATCGTACTTACGAATAGGTAAGGGGCAGCTTTACAACAATTGAATGTTATAAGGGAAATTCATTTAGGGGGTATCCCACGAATGATCATAAGAGTATCTCTCGAGTTGAACAATTAAAACACATCGAGAGCAAAGTAAGAAGGTACCATAAGAAGTTTGAAACGGATAGACAATCTTCGTTGCCTGAAACAAGGCAACAGTATAGGTATTGTGTTTAATACCAGAATCGATGATTTCTCGGAAGGTGGCTCGTGAATCACAAACAAGGTCAAGTCCGAGGAATTAAATTTGGAAACCGGGGGTGTATAGGAGGGTCAGATTTCGATCCTGTGTAACTGTGGGTTATGGGCCCACCATGTGGTTAAAAGTAGGTAAAGCGTTGATATCTTGCACGGTCGTGATAGCAAGACATGTTAGAGGGTAGCCTATCATTTATGTTGGCAACAATGTCGGTACCAAGGGCGAGGGACGAAGAGAACCATTTTCCTGCTCGTTGAAATGAGGCGGACCAATAGGCAAAGTTCTCGTTCATCGGTGGTTACCGGAATGTCAACAACAATAGTAACAGGGTCTTACTGACAGAGTTGTACGCCGAGGTGCTTATAAAAGCAATGACGTATTACTGCTTAGATCATATAAACCTCGAGAAGGTTAAACAGAACAATGGAAAGGAAAATATGATTATCAGATTTAACAGAAGAATGGAAAGGAAAATGTGTTTAAACACATATTTCAGGGGTATATCCTTCCCAAGGACAAACAGAGCATGATATCCGTGGCAGGATATCATGTAGAAAACCCTTTAAGTAAGGGGAGAGAAATTTCATGACAGTACCCATACAACGGTGTTTGGATAATGGTTAAAGAAAACTTAGCATTGCGCTTTCAATGCTCTTATTGAAAATCGGAGTACCACAAACATGCTTCAAGAAGCATTGACATGGTATTCAAGCAAAAGTCAGACTTTGGATACATAAAGGATCCATCAGGAACAACTTTTAGAATAAGTCTTTCAATTTCCTCACGGAAGAATGACTAACCTTGCCAAGAAGGAAACTATAAAAATAGGTCCTCCGGCCAGGTGTGCTAGGCGTGACATCACCTTACCGGGTCATATAAAGACCACTGTTATAACTCTTGGAAATATGTTGCATCCATCATATCCGACCGAGATTCAGATCTGATTGGTGTCAGGATACCTCAGACTCAGGATGCCTGAGAAGAAAAGGTGCAAAACAAATTGACGAGATGACATTGTAAGATTCTCGAGAAATGTACTATGGGAGCGAGTTCCGAAATAGGAGCTCATCTTTAAACCAAGGAGAGGATGAGGAGGTGGCTGATAGGCTCAGCAACAAATCATCACGATTTCCAAAGGATTGATTTCCACAATTATGTGAACAAGGAAATACCATTTGTCGGATCAAATGTCATAATGATGTATGCTCGAGGGAAACATACACAACTGAACAATGATAGAAGGGTGCAACCAGGAATCTGGACTAGGTAGCACGATCAATGTTTGAATGATGATTCAATAATCAATAGACTTAGAATGAAACTGTAGACCAATAACTTCAAGCAATAGGGTTGCTAGAAGTTTAGAATTTACACATCACAGACCATTTATCGGTATCCCGGTTAGAAACAACACGGAGACCAAGAAATGAACGCAAATGGCGAGAGATATTACTATATCAAGAATTCTCAAGAGGTGGTAAAATTACCACGACATTCTTGACATAAAAGGTGGTAACATTCCAAGGTAAAGAAGATCAAATGCTGTATAGCAAGGATCTCAAGGTATAACTCAAAACACGAATAAGTTTGTGTTGGGGGGAAGGCAATAAAGTGGCCGAAGATAATACAATTCATCGGGGGCAAGGATGGTATTCCTCATCATGAATTCAATTGATATCCAGGAAGACCTCATAAGGTTGATGATCTTCACGGCACATTGGTCGAGAGGTTTCAAGATGTAATCAATCAGTGACAACATCAATTCAAAGGAATGATGAAGCGGAAGGTTACTGGAACCATGGGTAGGGCACAAACTTGAAATCAAGCTTGTTGTTCAAGGTGAATTGATATGACGAGGAAGATCGACGTAAGCTTAGCTCATCATCGAAAGTGGTGCTCCGGGATTAAGGACCAGGTAGCACAGTTAAAATTTAGCACGATAATGATATAGCCGATCAGGCTAGGAATGACATGATCGAGTACAAACTCGGACTTAAAGAAGATTATCAAGAGTTGCTGAACCGTAGGGCAGACTTGGTTCAGTTATCGGTGTATTTGAGTGTTTAATAACTCAGAGCCCATGAAAACTGTAATCAGTGAGAATGTAGTACTTGATGAAGAACTCATAAGAAGTTATGCAGTTTCAAGATAATCTCGAGATACCAGGGGGGTAATACTCGAAGACGGATCAAAGTAGAGTTTGGACCGAGGTATTGATCCACATGAGACAAGTGCTTACACTTGCATCGAAAATGGTATTTAAAAGAGAACATGGTCGGAACCACGATTGTAAAAGGCCGGATCCCAGATATAAGATGAACTTATACCAAGGGAACTAATATCATTTACAAGAAGCTTCGATGATAAGTTTCACATCGGGTCCATGGGCATGAACGCAAAGGCTCAAGGTCGACTCCCAATTCTTCCATGCATAACCTTTCATTTTACTTCTCGCTTTTGATGAAGCTGTAGTATAGAAATTTTATCTAGCAAGATACCAGAAGAGTATGACTCGTGAAAACTTTCGAGTTCACACAGTTTAGAGAAGGCATATGTTCAACCCATCAGGGCATCTTAGGAGTATATACCACAAGTTTCAAGAATAAATAACACCAGCTCGATAGTAGAGCATGTTTGAGAAAGCAAAGGATACAATTTACCAAAGGCATTATGTATCCGAGGAAAGGGCTCACAAGCTTATAGAATATGAAGGAATCTGTCGGATAAAATCCAACAAATGATCTGGTGGTTCTCAAGGGATCTGGTGCGAGCATCGGTACTCAACCCGAGGGAGAAACAATGCAAGGAGATCAGACTTTAGAAACAACTGACTAATTCAAGGCTCAAATGCAAAGGAATTATCAATTCCAGGACAAGGGATCAGAAGCAATGCTCTGATCAGGGATGGATAAGTTGAATAGCCTTAAGGGTACAATCGACAGCAATTTGATTGGTCGAGATCCAGCTCATGTTTTAAAATAACGTCTAAGCCGGAAAGATAATTTAAAAGGATCAACTGATGATTGCGTGCATTCGCACTCAAGTTGAATCAATAGGATCAAAAGGCGATGCCTAAGGATACTAACGAATATCGCCAGACATATGGAAAGCATCCATAATGCAAGCAGGCAAGTATTGCAGAGCAATAAGCTACTAAGGATTTTTGGAGGATCGAATAGTATTTTGAAGACCATTGTGAAACATATGAACAACTGGGGATGAGTGGATACTCGACAAGTGCGAGGATTTAATTGAAGGGGTATTCATGTGGCAAGGAACTGCTAGGCAGTAGGCACAAAGTATTCTCGGAACAATAGAGAAGACTTCGGGGTATCTTGTAATAACAAGATCAATGGGGGATGATCGTATGAATGGCAAGTGTAAGTAGTTATCCATAAGGATCTATCGGTGGTCGGGAATAGCAAAAGTGATGGGCACAAAGTCTTGAGAGGAATAGCAAAGAGTATCTTCGGAATCTTCTGGTGAAGCAGGCCATCATCTGGAATGAAGGGGCTCTCCGGAAGAAAGTATTTACGAGATCCTAGAGTCAGAGTTAGCAAAACCATTTAACCCGATTAGAAGAGAGATCAGGGTCCCAGAGTAAAGGCGAGGAATAAAAGATTCTAATACCACCCAGATGGCGACGTGGGCCCGTAAGCCGCACAGCCATGTTAGTAAAAGTTTTGTAATGTCTAGACTCAACTTCGGCCAAGGAGTTTGGAAGGGGGATTCCTACAGGCAGTCGGCTCTGATACCAACTTGTGACGCCCCCGATTTGATCGTACACTAATCCTACATGCACACGTGTACGATCAAGATCAGGGACTCACGGGTGGATATCACAACACAACTCTACAAATAAAATAAGTCATACAAGCATCATATTACAAGCCAGGGGCCTCGAGGGCTCGAATACAAGAGCTCGATCATAGACAAGTCAGCGGAAGCAACAATATCTGAGTACAGACATAAGTTAAACAAGATGCCATAAGATGGTTAGCACAAACTGGGATACAGATCGAAAGAGGCGCAGGCCTCCTGCCTGGGATCCTCCTAAACTACTCCTGGTCGTCGTCAGCGGGCAGCACGTAGTAGTAGGCACCTCCGGTGTAGTAGGAGTCGTCGTTGACGGTGGCGTCTGGCTCCTGAGCTCCAACATCTGGTCGCGACAACCAGGTAGAAGGGATAGGGGGAAAGAGGGAGAAAGCAACCGTGAGTACTCATCCAAAGTACTCGCAAGCAAGGAGCTACACTACATATGCATGGGTATCAAATGGAATAAGGGTATCATATGTGGACTGAACTGCAGAATGCCAGAATAAGAGGGGGATAACTAATCCTGTCGAAGACTACGCTTCTGGCGGCCTCCGTCTTGCAGCATGTAGAAGAGAGTAGACTGAAGTCCTCCAAGTAGCATCGCATAGCATAACCCTAACCGATGATCCTCCCCTCGTCGCCCTGTGAGAGAACGACCACCGGTTGTATCTGGCACTTGGAAGGGTGTGTTTTATTAAGTATCCGGTTCTAGTTGTCATAAGGTCAAGATGCAACTCCGGGTCGTCCTTTTACCGAGGGACACGGCTATTCGAATAGATAAACTTCCCTGCAGGGGTGCACCACATACCCCAACACGCTCGATCCCATTTGGCCGGACACACTTTCCTGGGTCATGCCCGGCCTCGGAAGATCAACACGTCGCAGCCCTACCTAGGCACAACAGAGAGGTCAGCACGCTGCTCTAAATCCTATGGCGCAGGGGTCTGGGCCCATCGCCCTTTGCACACCTGCACGTTGCGTACGCGGCCGGAAGCAGACCTAGCCTAGTGGCTTTCCAGTCCAATCCGGCGCGCGCCACTCAGTTGCTGACGTCACGAAGACTTCGGCTGATACCGCGACGCCGGGATACCCATAACTGCTCCCACGTAGATGGTTAGTGCGTATAGACCAAATGGCCAGACTCAGATCAAATACCCAGATCTCGTTAAGCGTGTTAAGTATCCGCGAACGCCGACCAGGGCCAGGCCCACCTCTCTCCTAGGTGGTCGGAACCTGCCCTGTCGCTCCGCCTCAAAGATCCACTCGCGGGTGCTCCTACGAGCCTACCCGTCTTTAGTCACCACATGTATCATGTATAAAGTATTATAGTATATACCCGTGATCACCTCCCGAGTGATCACGGCCCGATAGTACAGCATGGCAGACAGACAAGAATGTAGGGCCACTGATGATAAACTAGCATCCTATACTAAGCATTAGGTTTGCAGGTAAAGGTAACAACAGTAGTAGCAAGGACAGGCTATGCATCAGTATAGGATTAACGGGAAGCAGTAACATGCTACACTACTCTAATGCAAGAAGTATAGAGAAGAGTAGGCGGTATCTGGTGATCAAAGGGGGGGCTTGCTTGGTTGCTCTGGCAAGAGAGAGGGGTCGTCAACTCCGTAGTCGTACTGGGTAGTAGCGGCGTCGGTCTCGGTGTCTATCGAGAGAAGAGGGGGGAGAAACAATAAATATTTAAGCAAGCAGATGCATAGTGGTGCATGACATGACAAGTAACGGCGTTAGAGGTGCCCTAACGCGATACGTGATGATATCGGTGAAGGGGGGAAACATCCGGGAAAGTATCCCCGGTGTTTCGCGTTTTCGGGCAGAGGAGCCGGAGGGGGAAAGTTGCGTGTTCGATAGGTTAGGAATGTGTGGCGGACGAACAGGGAGTGTATCTGGATTCGTCTCGTCGTTCTGAGCAACTTTCATGTATAAAGTTTTTTCATCCGAGCTACGGTTTATTTTATATGAATTTTAAAAGATTTAAATCATTTTTAGGATTTATTTAAATTATTTAAATTGAACATTATCCAGAACAGTGAAAGGTGATGTCAGCATGACATCACCATGACGTCAGCAGGTCAAACCCAGCTGACCAAAGTCAAACTGGTCTGTGGGTCCAGTGGGACCCACCTGTCATAGACTCAGGCTAACTAAACAGGTTTGACTAGTTTAGTTAATTAATTAGGTTAATTAAGCAAGATTAATTAAGTTAATTAATCCTTTAATTAATTAATTAACTTAATAATTTTATTTATTATTTATTTTAATTCCTTTTCCTTTTCTTTTTTTTTGTTATCAGGGTGGGCCCCGTTCGCCATAGGCACAGGGGCCAATAGCGGGCGACGGGCAGGCGGGCAGCGGGCGCAACCCGTACGGGGTCGAGCCCGCCCGCGAGGCAGCGGGGCGAGGCCGCGGTGATGCGCGGGCGGCCACCGGAGGGGGGGCGCCGGCAGGAGAGCAGCAGGGCGGCGTCGGAGTGGGGCCGTGGGCGTGGGGCGTCGCCTGCATGTGGGGGGGGGAGGAGGAGGCCGCGGCAAGCACGAGGTCGTCGCCGGAGCGGCGCTGTGGACGCCGAGGAGGGAGGCCGGACACGGCGGGCAGGGGCGCGAGGCAACGGCGGCCAGCGACGCAGCGCGGTGCGGGGAGGGGGCCGTGGCGAAAGGCGAGCTGGCGCACGCGTGCGCTGGACGAGGCAGCAGCGGGAGGGAGAGGGCGCGGCCATGGCGCGTGCGGAGGCACGCCGGTCACGACGAGGCCGCGATGAGCAGAGGCGCGAGAGAGGAGTGCGGAGACGAGCGCGGCAGCGGGCTCACATTGGGGCGTAGGGAACGGGGCAGTGGGGGTTGGGGAGGGCGACGGCGACGATGTGCGTGGCGGAGACGAGGTGCAGGCCGGTGAGGAGGCGCGGGCTCCGGGCGCGGCGTCCTGGCGCGGGATGGCGAGGTCGTCGCGGCGACGGGCGTCGGGATCGGGGGTGTAGGGCGGCGCGGGATCGGGCCCCTCCCGATCCAGAACCAGTCGAGCGTGGGGGCGCCAGGAAAGACGGTTGGGGAGGAGGGCGTTGGGCGATGGTGGCGATGGTGAACGGCGGCGGGGCGACGGGGACGGCTCGATCCGATCTGGATCGGATGAGAGGGAGAGATGAGGGAGTGGGGGGTGGTTGCGGTCGTGGGGGAGTGGGGGGATGGGGTTAGGGTTTTCTGGTAGCAGGGGGTTATGCAGGGGGGCAGCTGGGCCTACCAGGTGGATGGCCCAATGGCCTGCTGGGACGGAGCCCAGTGGGGGGGGGGGGCGTTTCCCCTTTTTTTTCTATTTTGTTAGTTTTCTTTTGTTTTCCTTTTTTTAACCTTAATTGCTTTAGTTTAAGTAAAACACAATAAGAGTCTCTAAATTAGTGTTACTAAATTTTCCATTACCACAATTAACTTGGCACATTAATTAAAGTAGTCTGTATTTGTTTATTAATTTAAGAGCATTTAAATTATAGTTTTATACTGTTTTAATTTATTTAGTGCATTTAAGTATTTTATTAAAAGATGATTTCTGCACCAACTTTTATTATGGATTATTTGACACATTAGGAACAACTTAGTTTTGACTTTTGAAAACTTTAATTGTTTTGACTTTAATTCAAATTTGAATTTGGATCGGTTCTGAACTAACTCGAGATTATCAACAATGATCGAGGTGACGTGGCATCATTACTAGAGGGTTACTGTAGCTTGATTATCCGGGCGTCACAGTCACCATCAAAAATAAATATCCACTGCCAAAGATTGATGATCTGTTTGATCAGCTCAGTGGGGCCAAAGTATTCTCCAAGATTGATCTAAGGACATGATATCATCAACTCAAGATTAAAAAGGAAGATATTCTTGAGACCGCATTCACTACTCGGTCTGGTCTTTACGAATATACAGTCATGTCCTTTGGTCTCACCAATGCCCCAGCTTTCTTCATGCATATGATGAATAAAGTATTCATGGACTTCCTCGATAACTTTGTGGTAGTCTTCATCGATGACATACTTATTTACTCAAGTAGTGAAGAAGATCACAAAGAACACCTCTGAGCAGTACTACAATGACGCCGCGACCATCAGCTATACACCAAATTCAGTAAGTGTGAATTTTGGCTCAAGCAAGTTGGGTTTCTTGGACACGTTCTATCTGTTGAAGGTATAGCCGTGGACCCGAGCAAAGTAAAGGATGTGCTCGATTGGTTGCCACCCACAACCGTATCACAGATCCGGGGTTTTCTTGGATTAGCCGGGTATTACCATCGTTTCATTGAAGGGTTTTCCAAGATTGCTAAGCCCATGACGGAGCTGCTCAAAAAGGACAAGAAGTTTTAATGACTATGAGAAAATATTTAATGAGCTAAAGATACGGCTGGCGATCGCACCTGTGTTAACTCTTCCAGATATCTACCGCGGTTTTGATGTGTATTGTGACGCCTCCAGACAAGGACTGGGATGCGTACTTATGCAAGACGGCAAGGTAGTAGCTTATGTATCACGACAGCTACGACCCCACGAGGGAAATTATCCCACTCATGATCTGGAATTGGCCGTGGTGGTTCATGCTCTAAAAATTTGGAGGCATTATCTCATTGGGAAGAGGTGCCAAATTTTTACCGATCACAAAAGCCTCAAGTATATATTTACTTAGCTAGATTTAAATCTCCATCAACGAAGGTGGCTTGAGTTAGTCAAGGATTACGATCTTCGAATACATTACCACCCGGGTAAGGCCAACGTGGTCGCCGATATGCTCAGTCGAAAGCCTGTCAGCCTGAATGTCATATTGGGATCCTTGCCTCCTGAACTTCAAGAGGAGATTCCTCAGCTCAACCTGGTCATAGTTGATGCTGGCCTTGCTAATATTTTGGAAGTTGCCCACACACTTGAGGAAGAGATCCGCAAGGCCCAGCCAACTGACATCGTTCTACAAAAACGTGCCAAGAGTATGGTAGCAGGACATACTTCAGACTTCTCGAAGGATCAATTGGGTACCCTCCGTTTCCGGGGAAGGATTTGTGTACCCAATCAAGCAGATTTAAAGCAGAAAATCCTATCTGAAGCACATGAATCTTCGTATTCCATTCACCCAGAAGGTACAAAAATGTATGAAGACCTCCGTCAAATATTTTGGTAGGATGGAATGAATAAAGACATTGCCTATTTTGTGGCATGTTGCGACATATGCAACAAGGGAAAGGCAGAGCATTAGAAGCCAGCCGGACTTCTCCAACCACTGCCAGTCTCGCAACGGAAATGGGATGATGTCTGCATGGATTTCATAACCGGGCTGCCCAAGACTCAGCGAGGCAATGATGCAATCTGGGTCATAGTGGACACCTTAACCAAGGTTGCTCACTTTATCCCGATCAGAACCACATATCGAGCAGACCAACTCGCACAACTGTATGTATCCAGGATAGTCAGTGTTCATAGAGTACCTCGAACCATCACTTCTGACCGAGGTTCACTTTTTACCTCTGCTTTTTGGTCACGTCACCATCAAGCCTTGGGGACAGCGCTAAAATACAGTACCGCTTATCATCCTCAGACCGATGGATAGACAGAGCGGGTAAAACAAATACTTGAAGATATGTTGCGAGCCTATGCTTTGGCAAAGGATATAAATGGGAAGACTGTCTGCCATATGCCGAGTTGTCTTATAACAACAACTTCCAGACCAGTCTAAAGATGTCACCGCACGAGGCTTTGTATGGCCGTAAGTGCCACACTCCTTGAAATTGGTCTCAAACTGGAGATAGCCGCATTTCGGAACAAATCTCATGAGGGAAGCTGAGAAACAAGTTAGGGAAATCAGAGATAGATTGCAATTGGCCAAATCTCGATAGAAGAGTTATTATGATGCAAAGCACCGACAGATCAGTTTTGAACCCGGAGAACATGTATACCTCCGGGTCACTCCTATGAAAGGAGTCAAGAGATTTTAGACTCGTGGAAAGTTGGAACCTAGATGTATTGGTCCATTTCCAGTCATGTACCGAGTGGGTACTGTTGCTTATCAGTTGGAACTACCCCCAGAATTGTCAGACGTGCACAACGTGTTTCATGTCTCACAGTTGAGGCGATGCAAATCGCCGCCCAAGAAAAGGACTACTATGTCCGAAATAGAGTTGGCAAAGGATTTAACATACGAAGAGAGGCCGGTCAAAATTTTGGATCAGATGGAAAGGGTCACTTGCAGTAAAGTGAGGAATTTCTACAAAGTCCAGTGGGAGCATCACACCGAGTCAGAATCAACTTGGGAACGAGAAGAATTTCTAAGGGCACATTATCCTGAATGGTTTTCCCAAGAAACCGAATCTCGAGGATGAGATTCATTCTAAGTGGGGGAGGTTTGTGATAGCCTGGTTTTTGCCCTCTTTTATTTGCCTGATTTTCATTTGAATTGATTTTGAAATTTGGAGTTTTTGAATCTTTTCATGTGTACTTAAACACTTGGGTAACCTTGGCTTTCACCCAAGTGCCTCATCTCCCTCTCTAATCATCATTTCCTCTCTGGTTCACCTCATAATAATAGTTGGAATATTTTACTTTAATATAAAATATTCATTTCCTTCTCTTAAACCCTAGCTATATCAATGTGCTCCAAAGCAACCCCAATTTTTCTTGCCCACAAAAATCTGAGAAAATTCACAAATATTCTTTAAACCCTAGGGCACTTTCCTGAGCAAAAATAGTGCACCACTTTTTGGAATATTTTTGCTACAGAAAATATTTTCTATTCTGGACAGAAATGGTGGTTTCTACAGCAACTACCATTTTACTTGCTCCAATGAGGCTGATTTTTCTTGTGCATCATCACATTAGTAGATGATTTCTAGCCTCCAAAACCTAGCCCCAAACTCCTAGCCGTTTGACCTGAGTAAACTCTCAAAGTTACTGATCAGAAACTTACTTGGCTTGTGAAATCTTTTCTATTGTGTCTGGGACCAAACCAAATTGTGGTAATCTTCAAAACTACCACGAACAACAAGCCAGACATGAACTTTGGACATAGGTCGACCTAAGGGCAAAGTTCACGCGGTGACCACGCGTTTACACGATGCCAGCCTGCGTGTCGACGTGCTCTGAGTGCCGCCGAGCGCTATGTTTCGCGCGTGCTCGCTCCCCCGACTGCCAAAGCGTGGCAAACCTCGCCACCATCTTTGTCCAAACCCCCTTAACTCTCCCCTAGCCACCCCCAGCCTCCTTGAGCACCATCCTCCACCCCCACACACCCCACAACATCGTAGAGAACCGTAGCCCGGCAGGGCAGGCCGCGGCCGCCGTCCCCGAGCTCGAGATCGCCGGCGATCCTCTTGGGTCATCACGGTAGCTCCAGCCCCTCCCAGGCCTGGGCAATCCTTCCAGGGGCTCCGCCACTCTCCGGTGGTGCTGTTCCGCCTGGTTGAAGCCCCTGGAGTCGCCGCTCTTTGCTGTCGTCTTCATCTCCGGCGACCTCCACTCTCTGCCTCCGCTTGCAAGGTCGATTCCGACGCCGTCCAACCACCCCTAGCTACGCTACGGGTACGGGCAGGTGCGCCTCCATCCCCTCTCTCGATCCCTCCCTCTCGTTTTGGCCAAGGAGCCCTCGTCACCGGCGTGAGCTCTGGTGAAGCCGCACCTGCTCTGTTTCCATCTCCCTCTCCCCCTCACCTGACTAGCCGGGCCCGCTAGTTAGCCACTCAGTACGCCCGCGAAGTGGTACGAGTGGTGGTGCCCCAAGGCTTTACGCCTTCGACGTCACCCCTGTATGTTTTTATTTAAATTCAAATTTCATTTATATCCAGAGAGATTCAAACAGCTATAACTCTTCAACCATAAGTCCAAATGAATTGATTCCTTTTGCATTGTGTTCTTTGCAAAGAAATCTTGCAGCCCACCAAAAATGGGATTTTTCCCTGCTGTCTAGATTTTCTGGTGATTTTCAGAAGGGTTCTTGATGTTTTCTTTTTGTGTTTAAAATTATTTTCAGAGAGTGAAGCTTGTCTTGAGGAACACTAGGGGGCTTGTGAGCCTCATCTGCACTAAGGCAAGCCACATCAACATTTTCATGATGCCACTTCAATATTTGTGATTTTCCTACTTGAATGAATGATTTAGTCCATGCATTTAAATCATTATCATTATGTAATTTATATTCTGTTAGTGTTTGTTTAAGTTTACATGCTTATATTATCAAAAAGTTTGTAGCTAACTAAGTTGTTATAGAAACTAGAATTAATCTTTGTTATGATAGAAATAATATGGTTATGGATATAAGTAATTAATTGGGATTATTTTCTTGCATGAGAAAAATGGTAAAATTGGTTAGAAAAGATTGTGTTTAATGTGAGTTTAATCCTAACCAGAGAAGTATGAGGAGTTGTTGATGTTTATGCTTAGTGTGGATTTAGTTGACTCAGTCATTTCCGTTAATATGTGGTGCATATGTTAGTGATTGCATTTCATGGCATACTATGACACCGATTATTTTTTATTTATTTAAGTTGAACATGATAATA
The DNA here is from genome assembly GCA_034509565.1 of Triticum monococcum. Taxonomy (NCBI): domain Eukaryota; kingdom Viridiplantae; phylum Streptophyta; class Magnoliopsida; order Poales; family Poaceae; genus Triticum; species Triticum monococcum. The sequence continues at coordinate 582,577,510 of CM067847.1, forward strand.
ACACAACTTGAACATATCGTTGACCGGGTCATGGTGCCACTAAATCAAGTTTTTCCTAGTGCAACCACATTTGCCTGTATGGGAAGGCCTTTATTTGGTCTGTTGTCATGCCTCTGCTCGGTGCCTCCAACTAGGGAAGGTTATGGGCGTGCGGTACCTTGGCCCGGTAAGCAGACATAACCATGTGTGCTTGTTGTTGAGATTTTGGTACCGGTCCCCGTGAGGGACGTTTGGGCCACGACAGTGGTCGTTGTGTCTTTTGTAGACACAAGGCCACCTAGGACTAGCCCAGTTGGGAGTGGGTCGGAGTGGCCGAGAGAGTGTCATGGCAGTAGGTCGGTTTCGTCGGAATGCCGTTGGCCCACCCGAATGGGATGATGAGACCATGGGTTCCGTTGTGTGGGTACAGTGCGCTACCTCTGCAGAGTGTATTAATCTATCGATAGCCAAGTCCAAGTCCACGGTTACGGACACCTCGAAAGTAGGTCACACCATGGGTCAACATTTAATTAATCTTGCACACTAAGTCATGAACTTTGCACTGTTGAGGATGGCAGGAAGGTCATCCTGATGGTTGAGACCAAGTGTTGGTCGTGGTTGTGATCGCCGGAAGGATCACTGTTTGAGACCAAATATTGGTCATGGCTGTGGTCGTCGGAATGATCATGAGGTATCCATAGCTAAGGTCATGTGGTTGGTAATTTGTGATCCAGAAGCGATTACCATGGTAAGCTAGTCCGAGGGACTGTTCTCATAAGAGCGTGATCACAGCATGTTGGTTACATTGTTGCATTACGAATAATTGGTTAATTATCATGATATTGTTTGTCATTATGTTTATGTTTGTTGTGAGATTGCAAGTAAATTCAATGTACTGACCTGGTGTGTCATGCCAGATTTTAGGAAAGTCCCGTGGAAAGGAGTGCTGCTCGAGTATAGATCATGTCCACATCGGTGTCCTTGTGCTATGGAGTTTTGCTACGACGTTGTTCCGCTGCCGCATAGTTGTTATGATCGAGGCCCTTTTATGTTCACTAAATAATATACATATTGTTCAGCCGCACCGGGTGTGCCGCTTGGCGTCGCTACCTGTTGTAATGTAAACTTTGAGCCGCTAGCATCGATAAAGCGATTGTTTTCTATACCAAGATGTTGTGTGTGGCCAGAAGACATGGTGTCTGAGCTGGCAATGCAAGGTAAACTGGTCGCTCTGAGATGGGGTGCCACACTCTGGCTGCCTTGCGCTCCGGTATCCCTCCTCTGCCCTGCTCAATGCGGCCGTGGGCGCAACTCTGACTGCCCGTGCACAAGTAAAGGGGTGCAAAAGGAGAGCCCCTACTTTTGTACACCGACAGGAGCCCCCGGGCCTGGGCCACACAAAAGCGCGATGCGTTGTTGGGCTAGGCCCAGAACGGTGCGCGGGCAGGCGGGGCGGATTTTTACTGCAGTAACTTTTCCGTCCGCTGCGCTCCCCCATGACCCGTGTTGAACGCGCGACGTGGAGGCTCATGCGTGACGTGGGGGTCATGCATGGGGCGGTTTCCGCACGCATGCGTCACATCGTGGTAAATGGTAAAGAGACAGCCCACGCGTTCCCCATAAAAAGGAATAACCGCAGACGCGCTGCTCTTTTACCCTTTATGCCTTCTCCAATCTCGGAACTGCCGTCCCCTCCTTCTTCCTCCTCGAGCCCTTGCTCTCGCTCGCCACTGCCGTGTTTTCGCTGCCCTTCCTCCTTCAACTCTCGCAGCCGCCATGGCACCCCAAACCACCAAAGGAAAAGGAGTGGCAAAGGACGCAACTCGCCTACGTTCCCTCAACGGTCAACGCGGTCCACCTCCGGGACAACTTCAAGCCCCTATGGGGGTGCAAGATGGTGGGGGGGGGGGGGGGGGTAGAGACGACGGGGCATCCGGCCACGCGCGTCATCCCCGCTGATTGCCCGAGGCTGCCCTGAATCGGTACCCATTCTTCATCGACTACTTTCCCTGCGGCTTTTGCCCCCCCTTTCTTCGATTTCTTCAATGACGTCATGCACACCTATGGCTTCCACCTCCTGGATTTCACTCCAAATGTCATGGCGTGCATGGCCCTTTTCGCCCATCTCTGCGAGGGCTTCGCTGGAGTGCATCCCAACACGACGCTTTTCCGCCATTACTTCTACCCTCGGATCTAGAGGGGAGGCGCCATTTCCGGTTGTGTCGCCTGGATCCCAAGGACCCTGGAGAAGGGGACGTATCCAGAGGGCGCTCAGAAGGAGAGGTGGGAGGAGTGGCGGAGCCGGTGGTGCTGGATTGAGGAGGAGGACCCTCAGGAATTTTGCCAGGTTCGGCAGACGCCGCCGGTTCGCAGGGACGACTGGGGTCATGTTGATGCCTAGGATGGGAAGCTCACTGTCGCCATCACCAGAATCCATCGCCTCGTCGTTGCCGGGCTCACCCTGGAGATGATTGGGCGGATTTCATCTGTCGTCGCATTACTCCACTGCACAACAAGGGGAGGCCGGCCTGGCTCTTCAGGAATGCGGCTGACACCATGTGGCTCTGCCCTGACCTGAACCACAACTTCACGGTGATGGGGCAGACCCACTTCTGCCAGCGGCTCTTTCAGCTCAACGTGAACTGCGACGGCAGGGCCGAGAGGACCGGCAGGTTTGCGAAGGCCGGCAAGGTCGCCAAGGGGCCCCTGTTTGGGTTTCCAATGGGGGTGGTATCACTGAGCAACAATCCCGCCAAACTAACATCATCGCCATGATGCGGGACTATAATGCGCACGGCCTTGACCTGAATTGGGTCGAGCCAGAGGCGGACCAGGTGCAGGAGTTCTTCAACACCTTGTCGGAGAAGTATGTCCGCGAAGAGCCATTGCTCATCCAGGACACCACCCAAGCGGAGCTGGACTATATTGCCGCCAGGGCGGCGGAGGCAGCGCTCGCCAAGGAGGCTAGCAGCGCTGACGGCGTGGAGGACGAGGCCGCAGCGGCCGTGGAGGAGAAGGAGCTCGCCGAGTGGGCGGAATCTGCTGGGGAGGCCAGCAGCGCAGGCACCAAGGCCCCTCTCATTGAAGATGAGGTCGATGAGTCGTCCGGGGAGGAGGTCGAGGCTGTCGAGCCCCCAGCCACGGGGAGAGGGCATGTCCTGAAGTGGGCCATCTCTGGTGAGCCGGTCTGGCCCGGCAGGGCCGCACAACTGCAACAACCTCAGGAGGTGTCCATGTGCAAGACGAGGGCCGCGGTGGCGAGGAAGGCGGTGAAGGCTACAGTGGCGAAGAAGAAAGCGACTGCCTCTTCTTTGTCCAAGCGTCCTCGGACTCCACCCGCTTCCCCTCCTCCCGTCGATGATGACACAGAGGTCATCTTCGACCTCGGGTCCCAGCGGAAGAGGAGGCGGAGAATGAGTAAGTATCTCGTCTTCTGTCATCTCCGTCCCATCAGACCGTGCCGCTTTTCTTTACGTGTCTTCATCTTCGCAGGGATATGGAGACGCTGGCCCAGAGGGTGGCGAAGAGGGCCAGGGCCTCGACGGGCGGCCACCCCCCGGTGGGGACCTCGAGTACACCGCTGGTGCTAGAGAGCAGCCCTAATAGCAGCCCCCGGCGCAACCCCTAGCGTGCGTTTATCACTCGCTTCCCATCGACGTGTGCTGGGACACGATTTCTTGGTCCTGACCTTGCCGTGGTTGCAGGAGGAGGACGGCAGCAGGAGGAGCCACGGAGGGCCACCCCCAACACGCCGCCCCCATCAACCACGCCACCCCGAGGGGCGTCCCCAGCAAGGGCGCCAAGCACCGAGCCCATGCACACGGAGGAGGAGCCGAAACCGGGCGCCGGTGGCTCCGTCCCGGCATCGGACGTTGGTGGGGAGGGGGCCACTTTGTCCCAGCTTGGCACGGGTGAGTTGTTTGCCTTCTGTTCCGGCTCATTTTTCTTCTTTCGAATTTTGATCTTGACTTCGCCTCTTTCCCCTTCTCGGTGTCCAGATCCTTCCTCGGTGGACCAGGAGGACATGGACAGTATCACCGAGGAGGTCACTAGGGATGCCGCGGTCGAGGCCGATGAGATCGCTGCTGAGAAGGCCGCTAAGGATGTTGCTGAGGACGCCGCCGAGGGGCCTGTCGGGGAGGTCGGCGAGGCTGCTGCCAAGGAGGCCGACAAGGGGTCTCCCGAGGAGGCCAGCAAGGCCGCTGCCGAGGAGGAGGTGGTCGACGACCATCCTTCCTGCTTCGCCGCCTCTGGCTCGGGCAAGTATCTAAAGGTGAGCGATGACCTGTTTGTCCACCTCCCATGGACGGCGAGCACCAGGGCAGCCGCCGATGGGGAGGTGTTCGATGACGAGGTGCTTGCCGCCGCCGGGCTCGAGGTCGTGATGAACCAAGCATCGGGGGCGATGGTTCCCAGGAAGAGCGGCGGCTCCAGAGCATGAGCGCCAACTTCCACAAGCTTCAGGCACTTCACTGTGCCCGCCTAGACAAGGCCAAGTCCAGGATGGCAGTGGTGGACAAGGAGGAGGCGAACCTCGAATGGCGCGTCGCCGAGACACAGGCTTGGTTTCGCCAGGCCTGTGAGGAACTGAAGACCGCCCAGGATCAGCTGGCCGAGCGCAAGCTGGAGCTTGTCATGAAGCAGGCCAATGTCGAGAAGGCCTAGGAGGTGGCGAGTCAACATGCCACCAAGGAGGAGGCCACTCGGCGTCAGCACCAGGCCGAGCTGAACTCCCAAGAGTAGGACCTTGCCGCTCGCGAGGAGAAACTCACCGCGACACTTCGCGACAAGGACGAGGGGGTCAAGGAGCTTGTCGTGTAGTGGACCCAGGAACTAGAGCAGAGGCACGAGGAGGCCCTCAATGATCAGGCCCAGGTCCATGCTGGCAAGGTGAACGAGCTGGAGGTGGAGCGGGACGGGCTGAAGAAGCAGATCCAGGAGCCAACGGGGGAGAGGGACGCGGCCAAGGGCGCCTTGGCTGACGCGCATGTCGCAGTCCTCGAGAAGTTTGAGCTACTCTCCACGGCCAACGAGTCCTTCAAGGACCTGAAGCTGAAGCTGGAGGGTCTTGAGGGTACGCTCTCGGAGGTCAGGGCCCGGGAGGAGACCCTGACCAAGAATCTGGAGGAGGAGAGGCTGCTGCAGAAGAACTACGCTGTCAGCCACGCGGATTTCATGGCGGATGAGAAGCTCTGGATCAGCCGCCTCGCCGATGTCGCCGGAAGGATCACCACGCAGCTGGCTACCATGGGGATGCCAAACGTGAGTCCTAATGCCAGGCTGACTCTATTCTTTGAGGGTGTGCTCGGGGCCCTGGAGCAGTTTCGCTCCAACAGGGCGGCCTCTCTAGCCGAGGAGGCCCGGAGGCTTTGCCAGGGTGCCATGACCAAGGTCCTCACCAAGGTGGCGTACTAGAACCCTGACCTCGACTTCAAAGCTGCGCTTGACAGCTTGCCGGAGGGCGTGGACCTCGCTCCGCTTGAGGAGCGTATCGAGCCCGTCATTAGCTGCATCGACGGAGTTCGGAAGATAGAAGGCCAGCACCGGGACTAGGCACCACGTTTCTTATCACCGCTGCAGGTTCATGACCAAGAATTTTTTTACTTTAGTTAGAACCGTAGCAACAAATGATGTAATATAACTCTGCAGTGCTTTCAAAACGATGCATGTTATTTTCCCGTTTGATCTCCCTTTGTATGTCCACCCTATGTTAATCGGGTAGGCTTGCCAGCGCGGAAACCCAGGCCACGGCGCCTTGAGGACGGATCCTCAATGGCCTACCAGGTATGCTTGCTGTCGGGCAAACCACCTCACTGCTCTTAGCGCGGTCGCTCAAGCTGTCGAGCGGACTCGAGACAGAACGAGAGTGTTGCCAATCGTAGGTCACCCTGCCATTCTTGACGCAGCCGCTCGAACTGTTGAGCGGACTTGAAATAGAACGAGGGCGTTGCCAATAGTGGCAGGGCCCCATTGCGTGCAGGTTTTCCATACACAGGGCAAGATCGTTGAGGACGATAACCATATATATAAAAAAGGAATTACTCAAAGTTTTGCATGACTTAGCTTTTCTGCCGCCGCTTGAGCATTCACTGTGTCCACCGAGGATGCCACTTGTTAGGTCATCCTCTTCTTTGAAGCAATGACCACGATGAAGCCGCTGCTTCAACCAGACCAGATTTCCACAACTCCGCACCCCCTACCTGGCGTGCCAAAGATGTCGGTGTAAACGACACCTATGGGGTCACTAGGATCCCTTCTACGGTTGGCGGGCGCGGGGTTTTGCAAAGAGCGGGTCTGGCGGTTAGCACGAAAATCATTTGCCCAGGTTCGGGCCACGGAGACGCGTAAAACCCTAGTCTGCTTCTATGTATATTTGAGTGTTCTTATGTTCATGAACTAGCTGCGGTGTCTGTCTAGTCCAAAAGATCGGAATCCCCCTCCAGTACGCCTCGGGCCTCCTTTTATAGACAAAAGGGGTCGCCACAGTGGCACACAAGAGGTGGAAAGGTGTACAGTGCCTGAGTCTATCCTCTGGCATCGTCGGACAAACGCATTTAATGTGCTGCCGACGTGCCCCTCTTGCTTTATTGGGGACGACAAAGAAGCTCGTCCCAGCTGTCGTCGCCTCGCCCGGCTCAGACGCGCGTCCAAGCTGACGAGGCATTGTAGCGCCCTGTTGGCTGGCCGCTGAGATGGCGCGGTGGTGGAGCCTTCATGAAGATCTGCATGCCACCACGCAGGTGCTTGCTGAGTTGGTGTGGAGGCCACGTGTTGCCACGCATATGCCTGCGCAGCTGGTCGAGCTGGCAGCTGCATGGGAGCGGCGGTGGAGTCTTGGCAGGCGTGGGCCTGGCTGCGGCCCTGCAGTTGTCTTCGGCAAGGGCCTTGCTGGGTGCCCGACAAGGGACTTGACGCGGCATCACGGTCGTCCTCGGCAAGGATCTTGCCGGGGGTCTGGTGGACTTCCTTGGCAAGGATCTCACTAAGGATCGTCGTTTTCTGGTTCTTGTCTGATCTTGTGTATTTATGATCTCTACAAAGATTTGCATGCCACCACGGAGGTGCCTCCCGAGCCTTGGTTCCAATGTGGTTGATGGTGTTGGAACCCCTTGTCTCAAGGGCGGCGCGCTCTGCTAGCGTTAGGCAAGTTGCCCTGGCAAGGATCTTGCCGGGGCTGCGCAAACCACCACGTCAAGGGTCTTGCCGGGGGAGTCGACCTCGCCCTCTTGCTCTCTTTGCGCCCCTGTTCTTGGCGTTGCTCTTGCTGCCTTGCACTCCGGCATCCCTCCTCTGCCCTGCTCAGTGCGGCCGTGGGAGCGGCTCTGACTGCCGTGCACAAGTAAAGGGATGCAAAAGGAGAGCCCATACTTTTGTACACCGACATCATGTCATCGTTCTTATTGCATTAATTTATTTTCCATGAACTTAATACACTAGATGCACGCTAGATAGCGGTCAATGCATGGAGTAATAGTAGTAGATGCAGGCAGGAGTCGGTCTACTAATCTTGGACATGATGCCTATGTAATGATCGTTGCCTGGATATCGTCATAATTATTTAAAGTTCTATCAATTGCCCACAGTAATTTGTTTACCCACCGTTTGCTATTTTTCTTGAGAGAAGCCACTAGTGAAACCTACGGCCCATGGGTCTTCTTTCTCATATATTTGCCTTGCAGTCTACTTTTCCTTTGCATTTTTATTCAGATCTATTAAACCAAAAAATACAAAAATACCTTGCTGCGTTTTATCTTTATTTATTTTATTTGGCGTTCGATCTATCAATCTACTACAATTTACTTAATTGGGATTGAGAATGCCGTCAACCATTCTCAATGATTAAACAACCACCATGATAGTTAAATAAAATTTATTCCTTTGCAGTAGGGAAAAATTGGCTTTTCGCAAAAACCTTATAACCATAGAGCTTTTCCACCAGCCAAATATGCATGTAGTGATAGCCTTTATTCTTCATTCAATGTACTGACCCTTTGTGGCTGCAATGTCTCATGTTGCAGGATTTCTTACGACGAGTAAGTGATACATTAGGGTTATGATTTCTACACTCAACTTTGCCGTTGGTGTTGATGGGAGTCCACAACCTTGTTACTTCTGCTATTTTGGATTGAGGTAATAGTATTTACGTTACTTTTTACATGTGATTTACCTCTGTTATATATCCTCGAGTACTGTGTGTGTCAACATACCAATCCAGGGATGACACTTAAGCACAGAGACTTGATCCATTCGGGTCAGGTCGCTACAAGATGGTATCAGAGCACATGTTGACTGTAGGACGTGACCCTAGAAACTAGCAAGCCCATAGCAAATATTTTTCTCTACAACTTTCCCTTTCAAAAAGACCTTTTACCTCTCTTCTCTTGTGAGCTTATTCAAAAATTGCCTTTAGTGAGACCATACCCTTTTTCCCTTTTGACCACTCGAGGATTCGACTGATGAGACCACTCCAAGAAGTACAAGATATTGGACAGCTAAGACTGCTTCAGAATGAAGGAGATTTTACCATGCATTTGAATAATGGAAACTACAACGGTTGAAGACCGAAGACAAGGAGAATTTGAAGGCTCTGAAGAATTCCCAGATTTGTATGACCTAGGAAGGCTACCCTTATGGAACTTGACAGATTATGGAAGTTCTCCATGCCCGAGATCAGGGTGTATCAGAGAAAGACCGGAGCATGGAGAGTTAAAAACTTAAAGTTCTGTCAAGGAAAACCCTAAGGCAGGAGATACAACTATGGAGAGATAGCTCATGGAAATGACAAGAGCAGAAACCCAGCTATCCATGATGTTATGGCCCGCTTATGCTATTGTCACCGTGCTGAGTTAAGCATGCATATGCATGGAAGGATTGGATGGTAGAAGGCTGATGGAGCATCTATCAGCAAGAGGTGAAGTTTTAACCTTAGCTAAGTGTATCACCAGGATCTGGAGTGTTACATCAAGAAGTTAAGATGGGCCTACAAGAAGTAGTATTTTGACAAGGAAGCATTTCATGAGGAACTTAGGAACCAAAAGCTGAAAGTAGCCAAGCTGGAGGAGCTACAACCTCGAGATACCGGAGATTTGTCAGGAACTGAAGGACAGTATGACCATGGCTCATGTCAAGGATGTTGAAACCCAGAAGTTTGGAATGCAACTCCAGAATATTCTAGGATGTCACGAGAGACTTTGCTACAATAGAGATGAGCTGGCAAAAGGACTTGAGAAAGACAAGCATGATCGAAAGAAGCCATTGGAGGCATGAACAAGGCTTGAAGAGTTTGGAGACATTGAAGATTTATTGACCTTTAGAAGACCAAACCCCTGTTATATACCTACGTTAGATGCGATGTTTGTGAGCTGTCATTTGTTTGATGTTTTTCCCGACAGCCACAAATAAAATCTGTCTTTTCAAAACTTTTGTTTGTATTGTGTGTATCCCTCTCTATCTCTCTTATCTCACCCCAAACCCATGGACCCAATAGAGGATGAATGAAGATGAGCTTATATTTTCTAGACCGATGAGTCAATTGGAGACGGACCAATGGATTCAGAACATGGAGGATCACCTGAAGAATAACCCTATCGTCAGAAAGTATATGACCCAGCATGCTCTTCAGTGCTTTGAAAGAGGTGTTGCTACTTGGTGGAGGATGTACCAAACCATCAATGGATGGCAAGGAGTAACCACTTCAAAAGAATTTAAGTTGACTCTGCCAAAGTCTCGGCTTGTGTCCCAGAAGTTGAAGCCTTATGGAAAGGATATGAAGAAACCTTGTGCATGCAAGATTTGCGGAGAAATAAGACACACCAATAAAGAACACAAGGATGAATGCCCTAATTGTGAAGGAAGTCACCCAGTTGAAGAATGCCCAACTAGGCAGATTACTTGTTTCTTGTGTGAAGGGACTACCCACTATCCTGCTCAGTGTCACATTTACCCCATGGTACAACGAACCATCTAGCAGAAGAAAGAAGTAAAGAAAGGAGACCTTATGGGAATTTTAGAAGAAACTGTGATGAAGGAAGAGGTGAAGGACACACCTAAAGAGGACCCGAGTAAACCCTGCACTAAGTCTTGCTATTCATGTGGAGAAGAAGGACACATCTCCCAAAATTGCTTGAATGGGGATCTAGTAGAATTCCCGACAGAGGAAGTAGAATATGACCCACAGGAAATAGAAGCCATGATTGGCATGGAAAAGTCCAAGAAGAGAAACCGGTTGGAGCCCAGGAGGGACCTGAGTCATATCATCTGTTACAGGTGCAAGGAGTCAGGGCACTACCTCAACAGTTGCCCAAAAAGGAAACCTCGATACTTGCCAGAAGTAATATGTTTTAGTTGTAATGGAGCAGGGCACTTTTCCAGAGAATGCCCCAAGGAGAAGGAAACTTATGCTAGATAGTTGAGTTTGCAACAAAAGAAATGGAATAGTAGAAGTGAGAGCATTTTCCTTTATATTGAGGTGTTGAGTTGAGACATGTAATGGAAAAGCGAGAGATTGTAATCACTTGAGAATGAATAAAGTTAGCATCATTGGAACTGATATGGATTTTATGAGTTGTTACTCTATGAAGAAGGATTTTGGCCATTCTGAGGATATGAGAAATATGGTCTATGGAAGATTTGTGCATTTTAAGGGTGGTAGTACCCTGTAAGAACCCTTGACCCCCGAAAAAGATAAGGATACTCCACTGAGTGGATTTCGAACAAAATGAATACGAGTTTTGTCTCGATATGTGTGATACCCCAAGAGTATGTGGGATGAAGTTGGAGACCGTCAATTGTTTGGACCAAATGTGATCAAGGGGTCAGAAGAGAATGTTAAGTTGATTCGAGATAGACTGAAGGTAGCTCAGTCCAGGTAGAAGAGTTATGTAGACTCAAAAACTCAAGGAGGTAGTCTATGGAATTGAAGATAGAGCATGTCTTCGTGTGCCCCCCTCTGCGAGGAGTTAAACAAATCGGAGTTAAGGGAAAGTTAGCCCCGAGATTTGTAGGACCATACCGAGTTTTGGAGCATATGGGAGAAGTGGCCAAGAAGTTGGAGTCACCTGAAGGACCGTCATGAGTTCATGATGTGTTTCACATTTCCCAGTTGAAGAAGTGCCATGTAGAGATGGCAATATTCCCCTGTAAGGATGCTTGACCCTCGAAAGGATAATGATGTTCCCCGAAGTGGAATATGGACTTCATAAGTATAAGTTTTTATCCCGGTATGAGGGATATCCCACGAGGATGAAGAGATGAAGTACTATTGGATATAAAGGAGGTATGATGTTGGTAATATGGAGCAATGGCAACCCCATGACAAGTCTGAGTACTCACGTCTTGGTTTGGTGCCAATAGAAGGAAGGAAGACAGTACAATTGGATGGATTTAAGAATACTAGGAAGTTGGAACAATGATCAGTTGCCCGATGATAAGTTCAAGGACTACAAGTGATGAGATGGGCCATAACCCACATGCCCCAGGACCTGCCAAGAAGCAAGCACATTCTTACTGAAGGAAAAACCCTAGAGGAAGATACGACGTTTATCAACAGACGATTTTATAGGAGTCACGGAAAACCCGAGAGTTGTGAAGGAACGATAGATGGTTGTTGGCTTGCAGAATCTATGGATTTATCTGAACTTGGTTCGTCGACAAGAGAAATTCTGCAATGCTTGTGAGGACGACCGAGTGTTAGAATGCGAGATTCGCTAAACCATGTACAAAGTAATGATTTGGGTGCGGGATGGATTGATCACCATACCGACTTACTCTTATTGTTCGCCTTGCTATTTGGGATGGTAAATCTGAGTGACTTGCCTATAGTAAAGAGACGATGATCAAAACCCTGTTTAAACTTAGAATGGTATAAGTATTTTTCCCTTGTACACGGCAGTTGTTGCCAGCCGTAGGTTATGCGGTGAGGTTCAACCCAGACCCATTTCCTGCAGGAGAAACCATAAATTGTTGACCACCATGAGATATCGATAGTTGTTTAGTATTGGCGCCAGACCCGTCAGCTAAGAAAACCCAGTCACAGAAGAACCTTACCTAGATGAAGGACGGGAAAAAATGTGGTAAAGGTTATGCCACTACCGAAAGATGCCCAGATAAGGAATTATCCTAAAGATCTGAGAAGACCGACACTGTTAACAATATGGATGAAGTATATGAGTTTTGATGAAACCATAACAATGTTTCTAAGGGTGGTAGCACCCGAGACCCCGTGTGATGATCGATGGATTTTGAGAAGACCCCCAAACCCTAACCTTTTCTTTCTAGCCTCTCCGAATCCCGAGGACGAGATTCATTTTAAGGGTGGTAGGTTTGTAACATCCCAAAATTCTATTTTGGAATGTTATAATAAATAGATAGATTGTTTGATTGTTGTGTGATTTATTGAGTGAAATTCGAAGCTTTTGAAAGTTAAATGAGAGGGAATAAAAGGACTTTCCCAAACTTTCACCTTTTTCATTTGATCCCCGTGAATTCAAATGCTTTTCATCACAAAACCCCGGAGAGAAGATGACGTGACTTCTTCCATTATTTAAATGACAAAGGGTTGTTGAAAATATTTGAATTTCATTTGAAAATATTCCAATTTTGGAACTTTATGCAACTCAATGATTTTCATGAGAGAAGATAAAATGACTTCTTCAAATTATATGAAATATGAGTTGGGAGTTTCAAAGAATTAAATTCAAAGTTCTTTTGATTTATTTTCAATTTGGAGTTATTTGAAGTTTTATTAAAATTATTCTTCTCCAAAAATAAAATATATGGAAATTAGGGTAACATGATTCCCTACAGTAGAAAATTGGAGAAAAATTAATTTGAAATCATTTTGGTATTTTAAAAATAATTTTTGTTGGATTTTAATAGACCAGTAGCACTCTTTGATTTATCTGAATTTGTGTGGATTTTATTTGAAGTTATAAAAATGTTCATGTCGTAGAGAATCTTTTTCTGAAAATTTTGATATATTATATGCCTATATAATATTTTTAGTTATTTTGTTTTTATTATTTTAGTTCTCTGAAAAAATATGTTTATTAAAAAAACATCATCGCCGACTGGGCCGGCCCAGCTCCCGGCCAGACCGCGGCCCAGCCCAGCGCTGCGCCCCGCTCGTCCCCGAGCTCGGGAAGGAGTCCCTCTGCCGCACGCCGGCGACCGCCGCCGAGTCCGCACGGACTCCTCCTCCCTTGCCCCCTCCTCCACGTCTCCTCCGCCCCTCCCCTATAAACCCCGTTCCTCTCCTCCCCGCAGCCCACCGCCCTTGCCTCGCGCTTTGCGCCGCCGCGCCGCAGATCGCCGCCGCCGCGTAGCTCCGCCGCGCCACCACCACTGCTCGCCTGCGCCGCCCCCGCCCTTTGCCCAGCTGCCGCAGCCACATCTCGCCGGACTCGCCGGAGTCCGCAACCTCGCCGGACCCCGCCGATCCTAACCGCTGCCACCGCCGGGTTTTCTCACCGAAAACCGCCCGATCTCCGCCGACCGGTATAAACCGTTGGTTTATTTTTGTGGTTTTCTCAGGTTAGCTCGGTTTATTTTTTTTAGGTTAGTTTATTTTACGAACGCTCACTGTTTAGGTTTTCGCAGTGGACGATTTTCGTTTGTTAGGGCTTCATAGTGAACGTTCGTTCAATAGGCTTTTTTAATTATTTTAATTATTTTTATTTTATTTTAGTTTTCGGCCAGGGACCTATTCGTGATAAATTCTTCACAGATTAGTCCCTGTACTTCAAACGATTATAACTTTTTGCTCGTTAGTTCAAATCCAACGAAACCAACGCCCACGTCTTCGTTATGATCTCCTCTATCCATTAACCCAACTCAAACATGTTTTTGAAAAGTTTAAAATTTCAATTAGTTCAGATTTGAATTCAAACTTCGTTTGATCATAACTTGAGTTTCGTAGCTCCGTTTGAGTTGATTCTTTTTGCAAATCGAAGGTCTTGACCTAAACATTCTAATAAGGCCAGATTCACATAATTTTGGTACCATTAGAAATTGTTTTATGTTGCAAGAGTTATTTTCTTGGTTTTGAAGTTTTCTGAATCGCCTTCTTCGTTCTTTCTGATCTTTTGAGTGATTGCTTATGTGTGGTTACTATTGCTTGCTTACGATAGATTGACCGGAGTGTGACGAGTAGAGCTATCAAGAATTTTCAGTGCGAATCATCTTCATCAACATTGCAGGCAAGTTCACACTTTGATCATACCCCTTTATCACCCAGTTTTTATGCATTAGTTCAACCTCAAACATTGCATGAGTAGGATTGATAACATGTGTGTTTCAGGAAGTAGTTGATGAGGTAGGAACCTATTGCCCTGCATTCAAACCTTGGGAGTTACTATTAAGTTATGCTTATAGTGCCATGCTATGCTCGTAGATGTGGATTGGGTTTGAGAGTATTTCATGACAGATGTGAGAGATTATTGTTAACTAAGATTAACTTAAGGTGGCTACTTTAATACACATCTGGGTGGATTGGTTGGGGCACCCTGGGGATATACCAGTGGACTTGCCCGGACACCTGGGGATATACCAGTGTTGTCCTAGGAGATCCCGGGGTTACCGTGTGATCATCCTATGGTTCGCCACCCAGGCTCGAAGGGATCATAAGATTATTCATGCTAGAAACTTCCGTGTGCAGCCACAAGCTATTATGGGCTCTAGCATAGTTGACTAAGTCATGCAAACTCTTATAGTGGTAGACCAGCAGATGTAGGGGATGTAGGTGGTACGGTCTACCCGATCGTAAGGTGCTAGCGCTTCTGAAAGACTATGTCTCGGTCATCCGTCTTCTCAAACACCATGTAGTGCAAGAAACCAAACGGAGGCGATCGAGTCTTGTGTGGAAAAGTGCGCAAACCTCTGCAGAGTGTATAAACTAATCATGATTAGCCGTGTCCCGGTTATGGACATCTTGAGTCCCTGGTACTTGGATTATCCTGTTGATCTCATCACGTTACTTTCAATGAATATTGTTGGGTTTTAATGATGTTACTTAATTGGGATTGAGAATGCTGTCAACCATTCTCAATGATTAAACAACCACCATGATAGTTAAATAAAATTTATTCCTTTGCAGTAGGGAAAAATTGGCTTTTCGCAAAAACCTTATAACCATAGAGCTTTTCCACCAGCCAAATATGCATGTAGGGATAGCCTTTATTCTTTATTCTCTATGGTGTGAATTTGCCAGTACATTCAATGTACTGACCCTTTGTGGCTGCAACGTCTCATGTTGCAGGATTTCTTATGACGAGTAAGTGATACATTAGTGTTACGATTTCTACACTCAACTTTGCCATTGGTGTTGATGGGAATCCACAACCTTGTTACTTCCGCTATTTTGGATTGAGGTAATAGTATTTATGTTACTTTTTACATGTGATTTACCTCTGTTATAAATCCTCGAGTACTGTGTGTGTCAGCATACCGATCCAGGGATGACACTTAAGCACAGAGACTTGATCCATTCGGGTCAGGTCGCTACATCAGTCTTATGAATTTTTTGATGAAAGTGGGTTTGGAGAGGTCGTGGCTTTAGTTGATGTTAATCCCACTATCTCGGAAGATTATAAAACTTTTATGCATGTGGATCATGAAGAGAAAAATTTACATGATAGCTATATTATTGAATTTTATTATGATCCTATATATAATTATTTTGAGAGAGGAAAATATAGTTGTAGAAATTTTTCATGTTACTAAATTACCTCTCGTTATGTTGAGATCGTCAAAGTTTTATTCCTCTTCTTTGCATATGTTAGATGTTTCTTGTCTTGATAATTTGTTTGGTTTCCAAATTTCTATGCATAGGAAGTATGTTAGACTTAAATCTGTTTGTCATATGTTTCATGATGCTCTCCTTGTGTTTCAATTCTTATCTTTCGTGTGAGCATCGTTGAAATCTTATGCCTAACTAGGGGCATAAAATGATAGCGCTTGTTGGGAGGAAACACAATGAATAAAAAATATTTTTGCTTTTTGCTTTTTTTTTGAGTGTTAGCACAATTGTCCTACTGTTATGATTGTGTTTTTTATGATTTAATTAGTGTTTGTGCCAAGTAAAGCCTTTAGGATCTTCTTGGGCAATAGTTGTTTGATCTTGCTGAAAAAACAGAATTTTGCGCTCACGAAAACAATTATCATTTTTTTTACCAGAGAGCGATAAAATACCCATTCCAATTACAGTTGATCAATATACAAATTTCTCAGGTCTTCCTAATTTGGCATAATTTTTGGAGTTACAGAAGTATTCGAAATAGCCAGATTGCTATAGACTGTTCTGTTTTGATAGATTCTGTTTCTTTGTGTTGTGTGCTTATTTTGATGGCTCTATGGTTTTCTTTGATGAGTTTTTGCCATAGAGAAGTTTTAATATAGTAGATATAATACAAACAAAATATGAATTGGTTTGATAAAACACTTATAGTAGTGGTTTATTATTCTTATACTAACAGATCTCGCGAAGGTTTTTGTTGAGTTTTGTGTGATTGAAGTTTTCAAGTTTTGGGTTATCTTACGATGGATGAAGGAAGGATGTAAGAGCCTAAGCTTAGGAATCCCAAGCTATTATCCAAGAATGAGCAACCAACTAAGCTTGGGGATGCCCCGGAGTGGCATCCCCACTTTTTTCCAACAACTATCGATATTTTACTCGAGACTATATTTTTATTCGTCACATGATATGTGTTTTGCTTGGAGCGTCTTGTATGATATATGTATTTTCTTGTTTTATTTTGTGTTTTAAGTCATTAATATTTGCTGGACACACCTATTTGAGAGAGCCAAAATTACATCATGACTTGTTAGAATTGCTCTCTATGCTTCACTTAAATCTTTTATGAGCTAGGACTGGCTCTAGTGCATCACTTATAGATTTTTGAGCATGGTGTGCTTTGTTATTTTTAAAGAAATACTCTCTTTCTCCACTTATATTTATTTGAGAGTTAGTAAAATTTTGAAGAAATTCTCTCTTCCTTCACTTAAATTATTTTGAGAGAAAGAAAATTTGTTATGCTCATGATCTTCACTTATATTTGTTCGAGCTTATGAAAAGCAACACATGAAAATTAGTGCCAAAATGATAGATATCCAAGAAGGATAAAGAAAAAGAAAATGTCATGAAGATCATTGGACAAAATAAACTTGATTCTTAGTAATAGTTTTGAGATATGATGATGTGATATGTGAGTTATGGTGATGAGTAATTGTGCTCTAGTAAGAATATTGGTGTTAAGGTTTGTGATTCCCTATGCATGCACAAAAGTCAATAATCATTTAATGAAAATTATATCCTACCCGTGGTGCATTATTCGGTGTTAATTATGCTTAATGATTGCTTATGAGATTATTCGTTTCTTGGTTGGTCGCTTCTAAATCTTTTTGCTAGCCTTCATTTTGCACTAAGTATGACCTCTACTTGTGCATCCAAAATCCATTAAACCATTTTTCCCACATGAGTCCACTATAATAGATCTTGTCTACATCATGTCATCATTCTTATTGCATTACTCCGTTTCTCCATGAACTTAATACACTAGATGCATGCTGGATAGCGGTCGATGTGTGGAGTAATAGTAGTAGATGCAGGTAGGAGTCGGTCTACTAATCCTGGACGTGATGCCTATATAATGATCATTGCCTGGATATCATCATGATTATTTGAAGTTCTATCAACTGCCCAACAGTAATTTGTTTACCCACCATTTGCTATTTTCTCGAGAGAATCCACTAGTGAAACCTACGGCCTTGGGGTCCCTTTCTCATATTATTTGCCTTTGCCATCTACTTTTCCTTTGCTTTTATTTCCAGATCTATTAAACCAAAAATAAAAAATACCTTGCTGCAATTTATTCTTATTTATTTTATTTGGCATTCGATCTATCAATCTACTATAATTTATTCACGTATGTTTGCCTATCTTGAGGTGCCGCTACCCGAAAGGGATTGACAACCCCTTTTACACGTCGGGTTGCGAGTAGTTGTTATTTGTGTGCAGGTGATGTTTACGTTGTGTTGCTTGGTTCTCCTACTAGTTCGATAACCTTGGTATCATAACGGAGGGAAATACCTATCGCCGTTTGTTGGGAACGTAGCAGAAATTCAAAATTTTCTACGCATCACCAAGATCAATCTATGGAGTAATCTAGCAACGAGGGGAAGGAGAGTGCATCTATATACCCTTGTAGATCGCTAAGCGGAAGCGTTCAGGTGAACGAGGTTGATGGAGTCGTACTCGTCGTGATCCAAATCACCGATGATCCTAGTGCCGAACGGACGGCACCTCCGTGTTCAACACACGTACAGCCCGGTGACGTCTCCTACGCCTTGATCCAGCAAGGGGAGAAGGAGAGGTTGGGGAAGACTCCATCCAGCAGCAGCACGACGGCGTGGTGGTGGTGGAGGACCGCGGGACTCCAGCAGGGCTTCGCCAAGCACTACGAGAGACGAGGAGGGAGAGGGGTAGGGCTGCCGCAACAGGGAGAGCAAATCACATGTGTTGGGCAGCCCCAAACCTCAAGTATATATAGGGGGAGGGGAGGGGCTGCGCCCCCACCTAGGGTTCCCTCCCTAGGGGTGGCGGCAGCCCCCAGATCCCATCTGAGGTGGCAGCCACAAGGGGGAGAGGGGGAGGCGCACCTAGGGTGGGCCTTAGGGCCCATCTGCCCTAGGGTTTGCCCCCTTCCCCTCTTGGAGGCGCCTTGGCCCTTGGTGGGAGGTGCCCCAGCCCACCTAGGGGCTGGTCCCTTCCCACTATTGGCCCATGTAGGCCTTCGGGACTGGTGGCCCCTCCCGGTGGACCCCCGGACCCCTCCGGTGGTCCCGGTACTCTACCGGTGATGCCCGGAACACTTCCGGTGGCCAAAACCATACTTCCTATGTATCAATCTTTACCTCCGGACCATTCCAAAACACCTCATGACGTCCGGGATATTATCCGAGACTCCAAACAACATTCGGTAACCGCGTACATACTTTCCCTATAACCCTAGCGTCATCGAACCTTAAGTGTGTAGACACTACGGGTTCGGCAGTCATGCAGACATGGCCGAGACAACTCTCCGGTCAATTACCAATAGCGGGATCTGGATACTCATGCTGGCTCCCACATGCTCCATGATGATCTCATCGGATGAACCACGATGTCAAGCACTTAATCAATCCCGTATACATTTCCCTTTGTCTAGCGGTATGATACTTGCCCGAGATTCAATAGTCGGTATCCCGATACCTTGTTCAATCTCGTTACCGGCAAGTCTCTTTACTCGTTCCGTAACACATCATCCCGTGATCAACTCCTTGATCACATTGTGCACATTATGATGATGTCCTACTGAGTGGGCCCAGAGATACCTCTCCGTTTACACGGAGTGACAAATCCTAGTCTCGATTCGTGCCAACCCAACAGACACTTTTGGAGATACCTGTAATGTACCTTTATAGCCACCCAGTTATGTTGTGACGTTTGGCACACCCAAAGCACTCCTACGGTATCCGGGAGTTGCACAATCTCATGGTCTAAGGAAATGATACTTGACATTAGAAAAGCTTTAGCATAAGAACTACATGATCTTGTGCTAGGCTTAGGATTGAGTCTTGTCCATCACATCATTCTCCTAATGATGTGATCCCGTTATCAACGACATCCAATGTCCATGGTCAGGAAACCGTAACCATCTATTGATCAACGAGCTAGTCAACTAGAGGCTTACTAGGGACATGGTGTTGTCTATGTATCCACGCATGTATCTGAGTTTCCTATCAATACAATTCTAGCATGGATAATAAACGATTGTCATGAACAAGGAAATATAATAATAACCAATTTATTATTGCCTCTAGGGCATATTTCCAACAGTCTCCCACTTGCACTAGAGTCAATAATCCAGTTCACATCGATATGTGATTAATACTCAAGGTCACATCCCCATGTGACTAACACCCAAAGAGTTCTGGGTTTGATCATGTTATGCTTGTGAGAGAGGTTTCAGTCAACGGGTCTGCAACATTCAGATCCGTATATACTTCGCAAATTTCTATGTCATCTTGTAGATGCAAATACTACGCTACATTTTGAGCCATTTCAAATAAATGTTCTACTTGGATCTATTCTAAATTTTTGCTCCATTATACGTATCCGGTATCTCTACTCAGAGCTATCTGGATAGGTGTTAAGCTTGCATCGACGTAACTCTTTACGTCGAACTCTTTATCACCTCCATAACCGAGAAACATATCCTTATTCCTCTAAGGATAATTTAGACCGCTATCTGGTGATCTACTCCTAGATTACCTTTGTACCCTCTTGCCAGATATGTGGCAAGGCACACATCAGGTGCGGTACTCAGCATGGCATACCGTATAGAGCCTATGACAAAAGCATAGGGGACGACCTTCGTCCTTCCTCTTTCTTCTGCTGTGGTCGAGCTTTAAGTCTTAACTTCATACCTTACAACTTAGGCAAGAACTCCTTCTTTGACTGATCCATCTTGAACACCTTCAAGATCATGTCAAGGTATGTGCTCATTTGAAAGTACCATTAAGCATTTGATCTATCCTTATAGATCTTGATGCTCAATGTTCAAGTAGCTTAATCCAGGCTTTCCATTGAAAAACACTTTCCAAATAACCCTATATGCTTTCTAGAAATTCTACGTCATTTCTGATCAACAACATGTCAACAACATATATTCATCAGAAATTCTATAGTGCTCCCACTCACTTCTTTGGAAATACAAGTTTCTCATAAACTTTGTATACACCCAAAATCTTTGATCATCTCATCAAAGCATACATTCCAACTCCGAGATGCTTACTCCAGTCCTTAGAAGGATTGCTGGAGCTTTGCATACTTATTAGCATCTTTCAGGATTGACAAAACCTTCCAGTTGTATCACATACAACCTTTCCTCAAGAAAATCGTCGAGGAAACAATGTTTTGACATCGTATCTGCAAGATTTCATAAATAATGCAGTAATCGCTAATATAATTCCAACAGACTCTTAGCATCACTACGAGTGAGAAAGTCTCATCGTAGTCAACTCCTTGAACTTGTCGGAAAACATCTTAACGATAAGTCGAGCTTTCTTAATGGTGATACTTACCACCATTGTTCGTCTTTCTTTTAAAATCCATATGTACCCAACAGCCTTATGACCATCAAGCAGTTCTTCCAAAGTCTACACTTTGTTTTCATACATGGATCCTCTCTCGGATTTTATGCCCTTGAGCCAATTTTCGGAATCCGGGCCCACCATCGCTTCTCCATAGCTCGTAGGTTCATTGTTGTCTAGCAACATGACTTCCAAGACAGGATTACGTACCACTCTGAAGTAGTACGCATCCTTGTCGTCCTACGAGGTTTGGTAGTGACTTGATCTGAAGTTTCATGATCACTATCATAAGCTTCCACTTCAATTGGTGTAGGTGCCACAGGAACAACTCCCTGTGCCCTACTATACACTGGTTGAAGTGACGGTTCAATAACCTCATCAAGTCTCCACCATCCTCCCACTCAATTCTTTCGAGAGAAACTTTTCCTCGAGAAAGGACCCGTGTCGGTGTCAAAACCGGCGGATCTCGGGTAGGGGGTCCCGAACTATGCGTCTAGGCCGGATGGTAACAGGAGACAAGGGACACTTTGTTTTACCCAGGTTCGGGCCCTCTCGATGGAGGTAAAACCCTACTCCTGCTTGATTAATATTGATGATATGGGTAGTACAAGAGTAGATCTACCACGAGATCAAGGAGGCTAAACCCTAGAAGCTAGCCTTTGGTATGATTGTTGTGTATGGAGTTGATTCTGTCCTACGGACTACAACCCTCCCGTTTATATAGACACTGGATAGGGTTAGGGTTACATAGAGTCGGTTACAATGGTAGGAGATCTTGAATATCGCATCGCCAAGCTTGCCTTCCACGCCAAGGAAAGTCCCATCTGGACACAGGACGAAGTCTTCCAATCTTGTATCTTCATAGTCCAGGAGTCCGGCTGAAGGTATAGTCCGGCTATCCGAACACCCCCTAATGCAGGACTCCCTCAGTAGCCCCTGAACCAGGCTTCAATGACGACGAGTTCAAGGAAAAATTGTCTTCGGCATTGCAAGGCGGGTTCCTCCTCCAAGTCCTTCATAGAAGATTGTAATCACCAAGAGTAGTGTCTGGCTCTGTAAAATAAGTTTCCACATATTGCCATAGAGAGAATAATATTAACACAAATCAAATCTGCTGACGTATTTTGTAGTGCACCATCACATTACAGCCAAGCCCTTTACTCGAATCGTTTTTACTTTTCCACCTCAGCATGTTTCACGAGGCGGTTTCCTTGGCCCGTCTTGTCAGAGCAGAGATCGTGTACCCCCATTTTACGGGATTCTCATCAATACGGACATGGGTAACCCAATCGTGCCCGTTAGCCTTCTTTCTTGATTAAAGGTGAGTCCCAAACGGTCACGGGGAGGGCTCCCGGTATTCAACCTCTTATAAAGAGACCAGGGCCCTGCTCCTTTTTTCAATCTCAAACGAGTTCGCCCGTCGCCTCGAGTTCCAACATCCTAGGTTCCAGATTCTAGGTGCTTCGGACCTTCGACAATGTCCGGTTCCGACCTTCAGGGCCGATGGATGCCCTCCTCCGTCACGGAGGAGGACATGCTAAAGTTGAGAGAGGCTAAGTTCTTGACTGCCGAAATTCCGCATCGGTTGCCTGCTTAAGGGCAGGCTATCCCCAATCCCCAGCCTGGTGAGAGCGTGGTGTTCGTGTCTCACTTCCTTTGGGGGTTAGGCTTCCCGATAGATCCTTTCATGAGGGGGCTGCTGTTTTATTACGGGCTGGAATTTCACGACTTCGCCCGGGAGTCTATCCTCCACATTTCCTCATTCATCATCGTGTGCGAAGCATTCCTTCATGTTACTCCTCACTTTGGATTATGGCTCAAGACTTTTGGAGTGGAGCCGAAGATGATCAAGGGACGGCACGCAGAGTGCGGAGGTGTTGTCATAAGTAAGGATGCCGATGCTCCTTGGCCCGAGGGCTCCTTTCAAGAGGAGCTCGGCTTGTGGCAACGAGAGTGGTTCTATATCACCGCTCCTAGGAGCGCCAAGTGGGTGGCGCCTCCTGCCTTTCGCTCGGGTCCCCCACCACGGCTAGCGTTATGGGTTAACAAAGGATTAGATTGGGGGTTATCCAAAGACGTGCCCCTGTTGCAGGGCCGCATTAGGGATCTCTTAGAAGGAGACCTCAACCTGGTCAAGGTGACGCAGGTCATGCTGATTCGCCGAATATTGCCCGGCAAACGTCGCCCCCTTCGCCTGTGGGAGTTTAATCCAGAGGGACCGCGAGCTCTCCAGAATTTCATGGGCGCAACACCCGTGGAGATGTATAAACTGTTCTTCGGATCACAAGAGATGTGTACGGATTTAACCGAGGATGCAGGTCTAAGCTGCAATTGCCCGGATACTCAAGTAAGCAACCTTGTGCCCGGACCTTCTATCCGTATAATAAACTTGCCCCTAAAAGAGCTGTCCTTTTAAACAGGAGTGGATAGCGAAGGCAAAGCTGATCAGGTGTCCGCCTCCCCTTCCTGAAACTAGGCCGGATCCCGTGCTAGCCAGGATGCTGGAAATAATGCCTTTGGAGGGGGGAGGACAAGGAAGCTATGGCCTCCTCGAAGGAGGCTGCTTCGAAGGAAGGAACCGACAATTCCTCTCCTAAGGGGAAGAAAAGAGCCGCCTCTGACGATCTGGAAACCATGGTCTCAAAGCGGGGGGAAAAATCCTCGTCAGAGGGTCCGACGCCGGGGAGTCCCTCGGCCGAACTATGCCCTCAAGGGGATCAGCCCTCCAGCGAGCCGTAAGTAGAGAGAGGTTTTCCTTTTAAGGGATGAGAGAAATCTTTGATTTATATTTGAGAAGATTAACCGAAATTTTACCTTGTAGCTCGGACCTCAGCCCTTCTCAGCAGAGCTCGTCTTCAGGGGATCTTCTTCCGGAGATGATGGAGAGCGGGACGCCTCCCCCTGCCCTGCCGCCTAGTGAGGCGGGCGACCCCGAGGTGTCGTCGCGAAGGGTTTCTCCGAATCCGGCAGGGGCGGAAGGTGGCAGTGCGGCCCCCGGAAGTTCTCTGCGTCCGGCCTTCGAAAGAGGCCATAGGACAAGTCCGGCATTGTCTGGTGCTCGGCTGGAGGAGCTAAAGATTCTGCTGGGGCGAGCTTCTATCTCAGAGGAGCACCGTGCATTGATGGGCACGGTGATTGAAAGGATTTCATCCGCAGAAGACGGATTGCATGAGGCCGTCAAAAGCTTGCTGACGGGTTTTGAGGTATGTTAGATGATGTACACTTTTGTCAGTTGCGCATAAGTAAGATGCGCCCTGTGTAGATAGTAGCCCCTGAGACTCTGCGCGTTGTCAAGAAATGACGGCACACGGAGGATCATAATCCTAGGTCTAAGATGTCGCCTTTGAATTTAGGTGGCCGGGTGTTCGGAATCGAGCCGAACTGATGAATTTGCCGAACTAAAGCGGCAACTGGACGTGGCAGATGCCGACATCGCGCTTGTCAACAAGCGGCTTGATGAGGCTCAAGGTATGTAATTCTTCGGGCGGCACCAGGTAAGAGGAGCTTCATGCCAGTGTCTTACAATGTGTGTGCTTGACGCAGATGGTACGGCCGCCGTGGAGAATCTTAGGGCAGGACTTGCCCGAGCTAAGGAGCAAGCCAGAAAAAGCGATGCGGCTGCCCAGAAGGCCCTTGAAGGGCTGAGAGCCGAACAGGCTGCTCATTGCCGAAAGCAAAGAGGAGATGGCCGAGATGGCCAAAAAGTTGAAAAGCGCTACCGACCATTGCAGGCTTCTTGACAAAGAAGACCAGGCGAAACAGACGAACTTAAAGAAGTCCGTCGCCAATGCCAAGGACGCGCGCTCTGCGATGAGAGCTGCGAAGGAGGAGCTACGTCAGGCCGAATAGGTTGTGGCTGGAAAGCCCTTTATGCTGGGAAGGAAGGTTTGTGATCCGAAGTTTGCTCCGTTGGACCGGATGTGGAGTGTGGAGGACACCTATCTGGATTTGGCAGCGAGTGCTACTGATGCGACCGAACTCTTTCGAGATCAGAAAGATCGCGAAGTGGAAAGACTTTTCTGGTCGCAGTTTCACAATCCAGAGCGTCCACTGGTAGTAGGTGATCGTTTTGCTCAATGGGCCGAACTGAATAGGCTGTCTGGACTCACCATGAAGTACGTCGTGGGTCACCTGTGGCCGGGGAGTTCGGAGCCAAAGAGTTATTTCAGCTTGGTGCAGCAATTCCTTGACGCGGTGCCGCGTATAAATGCAATTAAGAGGTCAGCATGCATAGCGGGCGCTAGGATGGCTCTAGCCCGTGTTAAGACATACTGGGCAGAGATGGATCCATTGTTGTTGCGTCCTGAGACTCGGACCAAAGCCAAGTACCCTTCGAGCACTATTTTCAAGAAGTTCTTGAAGGCGCTCGTGTAATAGAGACGCAATGCCCGAAAGATGCTATGTTATGATAGCATATGTAATTATAAAGTAATATTTTGATAAACTGTAGTGGCCTTTTTTATACTTGTGCCTCCAAGTATTGTAAACACCTTCTATGCGGCCGTTTTAATATATATATATATATATATATATATATATATATATATATATATATATATATATATATATATATATATATATATATATATATAGAATCTGAAAGATGGCAGTCGTTGGCTTC
This sequence comes from Triticum monococcum, assembly GCA_034509565.1. Taxonomy (NCBI): domain Eukaryota; kingdom Viridiplantae; phylum Streptophyta; class Magnoliopsida; order Poales; family Poaceae; genus Triticum; species Triticum monococcum. The sequence goes on from CM067847.1 coordinate 582,603,236, forward strand.
AGCCCCCACGCACATAGTGCGGGGGTGCTCGCAGAAGACGCATTTTCACACTTAACCCAACGTCTTGGTCCTACAAAGGAGGTGATAGCGCAGCGGGCCAGGCAACCGGACTATAATGATTTAACACTTTCACTTAGCCATAGGAGTTTGAAAATGAGACTCTTTAGGTAGCTCTTTGGTGGCAACTGCGCTCGTCCGAATTCGGGGCGCGTATGTGCCTGACCGGGAAGCGGCCCTTCGTTAAAGCGGAGGAATCCGATAGATTCCGATCGGTCATCGAGTGGCTGACCAGTCTCACGCTACATCATGACAGTCAGTTTTCGGCTTTCTCTACTGAGGTGCTCGCCCTGGCCGAACCGGGGGCACAATCGCAGTAGTTCTCCTGGTGCTACCTTAGCCGATAGAGCGAAACGTAAGGTAGCCGAACTCAGGAGCCAGGCAACCCAACATTTGACCAAAGACATGATTCGGAGCTGATGCATATAATGCCAAAACTCGCGACGCTGAACACTCCCTAAGGCGTTCGGTCTTTATGAGTGCGGGCCAAACGACACTCTTTATTAAAAAAAGCCCCTAGTGTCCAGGTACGTGCAAAAATTCTGACATGGCCACATGCCAAGACGCCAGCCTCCTCCTTGGTTATGCCGGAAAGAAAAAGCCAGGGGATGTGTAGCAACAAGAGACAGTAAAAAAAGGTTTACACAGGGTCTTAATCTAAAAAGTATCCTTTAGGACGAGTCCCTACTGCACGTCTGCGCCTGTGTCTCCATTGTGCCGTATCCTGGACGGGCGCCGCACGATGTTCATCTGTAAAAGAGAGGAACTGAGTTGAGAGCGGGTCGTGCCAAGCAAAATATAAAGTAAAATATGGAAGTTTGAGCTTTATTGTCTCTTATTGTATATGCGTGGAGCCCCTTGTGCAGGGGTATATGGCTTCTAGGCCTGCATCAATGATGATTTTGCACCGAACTCGTCTATCCGCGTTCGTGGTCTTGAAATGACCTATTTTGAAGTTTTTTGGCCGGCGAGGCCATTTTGCTGTGGGGCTGTTAAAGAGGCCGCACTGTCCTCCGCTTGGGGAGGCGCACTTTAGTGCTTTCCCATCAAAGAGACGATGTCTTGTGGACCGGGCATCTTAAGCGTAAGAGATGCATAATGCGGTATTGCGTTAAATCGAGCGAAAGCTTCACGTCCCAGTAGTGCTTGAAAGCGACTTGAGAACGGGACGACGTGGAAGGTCAGCTTTTCATGGCGGAGGTTATCGGCAGAGCCGAATGTGACTGTGAGCCGGAGAAGACCCGTACAATGGGTGTCCGGACCAGGTATTACCCCTTGAAAGGAGGTTTTGCTGCGATGGATTCTTGCTGGGTTTATCCCCATGTGCTGTATTGTATCCTGATATATCAGGTTTAGTCCGCTGCCGCCGTCCATAAGGACATTTGAAAACTTGAGTCCGCCAATTATTGGATCGAGTATCAAGGTAGTCCATCCTACATTCTTGATATTCCTAGAATAATCTAGCTGATCGAAGGTGATCGGTTTTGACCACCAGTAGCAGGATCCTTTGGGGATGGGCTGTGTGATGCGTACCTTTACGGGTACCGCACGTTTTGTTATGTGAAGTGAGTTCACTGTTTTTACTTCTTGCGGGAAGTTCTTTTGTTTCCTGGTGCTCTGCTGTTGGGGTTCGTCCTCGTCTTCGCTTGGTGTGTCGAGCCCCTTGAGTTCGGCATTGAGTCTGCCGGATTGTTTGAAGACCCAACAGTCTCTGTGGGTATGGTTCGCAGGCTTTGCGGGAGTACTGTGTATCTGACATATCCTGTCCAGGATTTTATTTCGGTTGGATGGATCGTCCCTGTTATCCTGGGGGCGGTTCTTCCGGATTTTGTCGTGAGCCTTTGAATCCGGCGTTGACTGCCGTGCTCTTCGGACTTTTGTCCTTAGTCCGGCGACGATCCTTGTTACGTCGCGGTCTTCTGTTTCCATCCCTGGTTTCGGATGTACTTGGGTCGCTGGGGCTGCACCTTGCCAACCAGCTGTCCTCCCCTGCACAAAAGCGGGTCATGATGCTTGTAAGTGCGGCCATTGTTCTTGGTTTTTCTTGGCCGAGGTGTCTGGCGAGCCATTCATCTCGGACGTTATGCCTGAAAGCTGCTAAGGCTTCTGCGTCCGGACAGTCGACTATCTGATTCTTTTTAGTGAGGAATCTATTCCAGAACTGCCGAGCTGATTCTTCGGGTTGTTGAGTTATGTGACTAAGATCGTCTCCATCCGGAGGGCGGACATAGGTCCCTTGAAAGTTTGCTCGGAAGGCATCCTCGAGTTCTTCCCAGCTTCCAATTGTGTTTTCTGGAAGGCTTTTAAGCCAATGTCGGGCTGGCCCTTTAAGCTTAAGGGGTAGATATTTTATGGTGTGGAGATCATCTCCTCTAGCCATGTGTATGTGGAGGATATAGTCCTCGATCCAGACTCCAGGGTCTGTTGTTCCATCATATGCCTCTATGTTTACGGGTTTGAATCCTTCTGGGAATTCATAGTCCATGACCTCATCGATGAAACATAGGGGGTGTGCGGCACCCCTATATTTGGGTATGCCAGATTCTGATGATGGCTTCATAGCGTTGCTTACGAGAGCTTGCTTTCTTGGCCCATAAATGGACCTGACTGGGCCATGATGCGAATCCTTAAGTGGGTCGCATGCTGATTTAGGTGCGGCGCCGCTTGTCGTTTTATGGGGTCGTCCATCCGACCGTGTGGCTTTTTCATTTTCCGAATGCGAGGGCTCTAGGGCCTCTTCGTCGAATTCAGGCAGGAGCTTTCTTTTCGGGTAGCTTCTAGTGCGGCGACTGTCGCCATACTTATCTGTGGCATTGATTACCTTGCTCCATCTGATCCGGAGTGCGTCTTCCGCTGTTTTTAGCTTCCGCTTCTGCTTTTTTAGGCTGTGTGCAGTTGCAACGAGCCTCTCATGGAGATTCTTATGCTCCATGAGTTTATACGGCGTGAGGTCGTCCGGAATGCCGTTTTCACCGGAGGAGGGATGCTCGGTTTCTCTATCCGTGTTGCCCTGTTCGGACGGTTGCTCTAAGGCCTGCCCGTCGTTTACTGGCTCGTCCTGCTCTATGGCTGGGTTTGTGTCGAGGCGGAGCTTGGGTCGGCGTTTACGCCGACGCCTTGATTGCTTTTCGGGGGGTCGATCTCTCGTCTCCTCCCCTTTTTCCTCATTGTCGACTCCCTTAGGGGTGTTCACCATGTACACATCGTGAGATGAGGTGGCTGTCCAGTGTCCTATTGGCGTTGGTTCGTCGGTATCTCCTCCATCGTCATCCATGATGTCGATGTCTTCGGAGCCAAAGTCGGGCATGTCGGTTAAATCGTCGACAGTGGCTATAAAGTGGGTGGTGGGTGGGTTTTGGATTTCATCGTACGCATCCCAATTTTGCTGACCGTGGTCCGGCCAGAGCTCTCCTGACAACGAGAGAGACTTTAGAGAGTTCAGGATCTCGCCGAAGGGCGAGTGCTGAAAGATGTCTGCGGCGGTGAACTCCATCATCGGCGCCCGATCGGATTCGATTGGCAGGGGCGCGGGGGGTTCGGAGTCCGGGGTGGAGTCCGGACCCTTGGAGTCACGGGTTGTGCAGAGTGCGGGCCTAGCGTTCGGCTCGATCGCTTTTGGGATCGCAGCCCCTGAGGTGACGTCCAACCACTCATCCTCGATTGGCGTAGTGGGCTCCGAATCAATGGTCGAAACCGGTGCGTGTGCGGCCTCCAAAGCGATGTTCGGCGGCAGAGCTATATCATTCCCATCGAGACAGTGCGGCGCGCTTGGCTGTGGCATGAATCCGTCGAAGATCAAGTCCCCGTGGATGTTAGCCATGTAGTTTAGGCTTCCAAGCCTGGCTTGATGGCCAGGGGCATAGCTTTCGATCTGCTCAAGGTGGCCAAGCGAATTGGCCCGCAGTGCGAAGCCGCCGGAGACAAAGAACTGTCTGGGTAAAAAAGTCTCACCCTGGACCGCATCGTTGTTGAAGATTAAAGGAGCCATCGGGCCTAAAGGCGACGACACAGAGGAACTCTCAATGAATGCACCAATGTCGGTGTCAAAACCGGCGGATCTCGAGTAGGGGGTCCCGAACTGTGCGTCTAGGCCGGATGGTAACAGGAGACAGGGGACACTTTGTTTTACCCAGGTTCGGGCCCTCTCGATGGAGGTAAAACCCTACTCCTGCTTGATTAATATTGATGATATGGGTAGTACAAGAGTAGATCTACCACGAGATCAAGGAGGCTAAACCTTAGAAGCTAGCCTATGGTATGATTGTTGTGTATGGAGTTGATTCTGTCCTACGGACTACAATCCTCTGGTTTATATAGACACCGGATAGGGTTACATAGAGTCGGTTGCAATGGTAGAGATCTTGAATATCGCATCGCCAAGCTTGCCTTCCACGCCAAGGAAAGTCCCATCCGGACACGGGACGAAGTCTTCAATCTTGTATCTTCAAAGTCCAGGAGTCCGGCTGAAGGTATAGTCTGGCTATCCGAACACCCCCTAATCCAGGACTCCCTCAACCCGATTCTAGAAACAATCCCTTATTGCTTTCGGATCTGAGACAGGAGGTATACCAAACTATTTTGGGTGTCCTATGAAGATGCATTTATCCGCTTTGGGTTCGAGCTTATCAGCCTGAATTTTTTTCCACATAAGCGTCGCAGCCCCAAACTTTTAAGAAATGACAGCTTAGGTTTCTCTAAACCATAGTTCATATGGTGTCATCTCATCGGAATTACGTGGTGCCCTATTTAAAGTGAATGTGGTTGTCTCTAATGCCTAACCCATAAACTATCGTGGTAATTCGATAAGAGACATCATGGTATGCATCATATCCAATAGGGTGCAGTTATGATGTTCGGACACACCATCACACTATGGTGTTCCAGGCTGTATTAGTTTTGAAACAATTTCCACAATGTCTTAATTCTGTGCCAAACTCGTAATTCAGATATTCATCTCTATGATCATATCATAGATATTTTATCCTCTTGTCACGACGATCTTTCAACTTCACCCTGAAATTACTTGAACCTTTCAATAATTCAGACTCGTGATTCATCAAGTAAATATACTCAACATCTACTCAAATCATCTGTGAAGTAAGAACATAACGATATCCACTACAGGCCTCAGCACTCATTGGACTGCACACATCAAAATGTGTTACTTCCAACAAGTTGCTTTCTAGTTCCATTTTACTGAAAACGAGGCTTTCAGTCATCTTGCCCATGTGGTGTGATTTGCATGTCTCAAGTGATTCAAAATCAAGTGAGTTCAAACGGTCCATTTTCATGGAGTTTCTTCATGCATATACACCAATAGACATGGTTCGCATGTCTCAAACTTTTCAAAAACAAGTGTGCCCAAAGATCCATCAACATGGAGCTTCTTCATGCGTTTTATACCGATATAACTTACGTGGCAGTCCCACAAGTAGGTGGTACTATCATTACTATCTTATATCTTTTGGCATGAACATGTGTATCACTACAATCGAGATTCAATAAACCATTCATTTTAGGTGCAAGACCATTGAAGGTATTATTCAAATAAACAAAGTAACCATTATTCTCCTTAAATGAATAACCGTATTGCGATAGACATAATCCAATCATGTCTATGCTCAACGCAAACACCAATCTCGATGGTAGAGGGAGCGTGCGATGCTTGATCACATCAAGCTATGGAAAAACTTCCGACACATATCGCCAGCTCACCTTTAGCTAGTCTCCGTTTACTCTGCAGCCTTTTATTTTGAGTTTACTAACATTTAGCAACCGAACCGGTCTCTAATACCATGGTGCTACTAGGAGTACTAGTAAAGTACACATTAACACAATGTATATCCAATATACTTCTATCGACCTTGCCAGCCTTCTCATCTACCAAGTATCTAGGGTAATTCTGCTCCAGTGGCTGTTCCCCTTATTACAGAAGCACTTAGTCTCGGGTTTGGGTTCAACCTTGGGTTTCTTCACTAGAGCAGCAACTGATTTGCCGTTTCATGAAGTATCCCTTCTTGCCCTTGCCCTTCTTGAAACTAGTGGTTTCACCAACCATCAACAATTGATGCTCCTTCTTGATTTCTACTTTTGTTTTTTGACTGGGAACTGTAGGGAAAAACCCCCACAGCAAATCAAAACTTTATTAAAAGGCAGAAAAATTACAAGTACAGGGGGGATTACAAGGGGTAATCAAGCTAATTTAAAAAAGGAAGAAAAACAACAAACAGGCTCAAGGTGGTAGAAAAGAGATCCATTTAAGGAGATCATCCTTAAAAGCAGGCTTAATCCTATATTGCATTAAAGCAATATCATGCAGAAAGGCTGCTCTCCATTTATTAAATCCAGCTCTCTCATGCCTAAAAACCTTAGCATTTCTGACAATCCATATATTCCAGCAAGCTATAAAGACCACTTCAGTGAAGAAAGGTTTCCTAAAGCTCCGTTTGGCATTGATTACCAGCTCCTTCATCGAGTTACCTCATGACAAATCAATTTGCAAACAGTTCCAAACCCTGACACTAAAATTGCAATTGAAGAACAGATGATCTCTTGTTTCCCTAGCATGCAAAGGGCAGAGCACACAGTTTTCTCCATCCTCCAAATGCCAATGCCTCCGTTCCACCATATCTTTGGTATTAAGTCTATCCATAATGAGCATCCAAGCAAAGACCTTTATTTTCATAGTGCAAGAGGACTTCCAAATCCAAGCTGTTAGGGGGTTGAAAGTTTGTGACACAAACACATGGGAGTAAAAAAGCTTCGAAGAGTACCCCTTGGTCGTGCCATTCCAAAGCCAAATATCCTTGGACCCAGTGTCTCTATCATGGTTTGCTAACAGAGATTGAAGCATAACCAGCTCATCAAAGGCCTGGCTAGACAAAGGAAGGTGGAAGTTGTGGAACATGTCCTGAGAGTCCAAGAAATCCTTAACAGAAATCCAGGGATCTTTGACATATGAAAAAAGCCTAGGAAATCTGAATTGAAGCTTAGAGTCCTGATCATCAAGCTTCCAAGTGTCTAACCACATGAGTGCAGTGTCTCCTTCATTGATCTAAACCCAAGCACAGTCCCTAAAGTTTTGCAAGAACTTGCATATATCCTTCCACCAGAAGGAGCCACAATCAGAAGTTCCTTGGGGTACTCTACCATGATAGTAGGAGTCCCAAATTAAGGACACCCAAGGTATATCCTTTTTATTGAGGAAGTTATTTGCATGTTTGAGCAGTAGAGCCACATTCTGAACACCCAGGTTTAGAATACCAAGGCCTCCCTTGTTCTTTGGCCTGCAAATTAGGTCCCAAGCAGCCAGAGAAGGGGCAGGTTCACTCCTGTTTTTCCTCCATAGGCATTGCCTCTGAATTCTCTCCAATTGCTTTAAAATGCCAGCAGGGACAGCCAAACTAGAAAGAAAGAAGATGGGCATAGAAGACAAAGCTGAGTTCAAAAACTGTAGTCTCTCCCCCTGGTTTAAAAAAGAGGAGCTAGCTGTCATTCTTCTCTCCATGCAGTCCACCAGGGGCATGAAGTCCACCATTTTAGGCCTAGTGGTGCCTACTGGCAATCCAAGGTATGTGAAAGGCATTTTCCCAATTTGACATCCAAAGGCCGCAGCTAAATCTATCATGACAGCATTGTCCACATTGATAGGAATGATAAAAGATTTATGATAATTCACATCCAGCCCATTAGACACAGAGAACACCTGCAACATGTCCTTCAGAGCAATTAACTGTACCTTGTCTACAGGCAGGATAATCAAGGTATCATCAGCATATTGAATCACTGGATAGTCCTGGTCATGACAAGGTATTGGGAGGTGAAGTATGCCTCTTCTGAACATGTCATTAATTACAGTCTGTAACAAGTCTGCTGCTAATACAAAAAGCAGAGGAGAAACTGGATCACCCTGCCTAACCCCCTTTTTGCATATGAATTTCCTACCAGGAACACCATTTAGCAGGACAGATGATGTACCTATAGACAAAAGCTGTGTCATCCAAAGAATCCACTTTTCATTGAAACCCTTATGTCTCAAGATTTGGACAATTGCCTCATGCTCAAGAGAATCAAAGGCCTTCTCAAAATCCAATTTAAGTATGACAATTGGTCTCTTGGACTGATGACACTGGTGTAAGTACTCAAAAGTCCATCCAATACAGTCCTGAATAGTTCTGCTTTTTATAAACCCATACTGGTTCTTATGGATACATTGCATTATTACTTCTTGGAACCTGTTTGCTGTCATTTTGGAAAGGAACTTAAGACCCATTCCTGTTAAAGAAATAGGTCTGAAGTCCCCCACCTCCTCAGGTGAATGTTTCTTAGGCACCAATGTGATATATGAATCATTGATGTTTTCTAGCTATGCAGTACCCTCATAGAAAGCCTGTGCCAGTTCATAAAAATCTGAGGAAATAATGTGCCAGCACCTTTTGAAGAAGAGCCCATTAAAACCATCTGGGCCTGGGGCTTTATCCACTGGCATATGCTTGACAATATTGTCCATTTCCTCTTTCTCAAAGGGCTTAGTGAGAGCATCTAAACCCTCCACTGGAACAATTAAAGAGGTGAGATCAAAGACCATGTGGATTCCCCTTGAAGAGTCCATTCTATTTTTAAAACAATTCCAGATAATACCCTCCATTTGAGAGTGTTCAGATACCACAGTGCCATCAGGTAGTTTTAAACTAGCAATAGAATTCCTTCTATGCCTCTCAGTAGCCATAGCATGAAAGAACTTAGTGTTTTCTCCTCCCACCTTAATGTATCTGATAGTACATATCTTTTTCCAATAAAGCCATTGAAGGTGGAGTAGTTTTTCCACATGACTTTTGACCACTTTTCGAAAATTGGATTCATGCCTGTACAATGGTCTGAGCTCCTCAAGTTCATCTAGTAACAGGATAACTTTATTACATTTACAGACAAGCATTTTCAGTTTGGAGATGTTCATCTGCCATCTCTTGAGACACATTCTCAGGGATTTGAATTTGTCAGCTATTCTAGCTGTGATATGCCCCTTTCTAGAAGGTCTTTGCCATGAGGAATCCACACAGTCCATAAAACCCTCTAGCTCTAGCCAATAGTTCTCAAATCTAAAAATGTTAGACTTGGGGATAGAAGTTTTGATTGAAACCACACATGGCACATGGTCAGATGCAGTTTTTGCCAGGGGCCTCACCTCAGTCATGGGATAGTCAGATATCCAATCAACAGAAGTGAAAAAACCAATCTAGCTGCTCAAGGAGGGGATTATCTTGCATATTAGACCAAGTGTATGATCTGCCTTTGATAGGCAATTCCAAAAGGCCTAAGTGTCCTATGATCTCATTGAAGATAAACATGTCATTCAGATCCCCTCCAGGCAAATTTCTGTTATCCCGCGAGCGCAAAAAATTGAAATCCCCCAGGAGTAGCCAATTTTCATCCACTGGAATATTGAGGTGGTACAACCAAGTAACAAAATTATCCCTAGCTTCCCCCTAACAAGGACCATAGACAGTAACAAGAGTCCACTTCTCATTATTTTGTTTGGAAACAAACTCGATCACTACTGCAAATTGTTGGATTTGTAATAACGTCCCCTCAAAAACCGAGGAGTTCCAAACAACTATGATACCACCAGAAGCCCCCAGGGAAGGGGCAAAAGCAAAACTGTCACATCTTTTAGGACAAAAACTTTTAACTGATCTGGAGTCAAAGGAAGCACATTTAGTTTCCTGCAAACATGCAATTGCACAGTGACTCTCATCAATCTTTTTCCTGATAGCTCTTTGCCTATTTTCAGAGTTTAAACCCCTGACATTCCAGCACAAGACATTCCAGTTTTTACAATGAGGATTCATATATAAAGGTCATAAGCAGTTCCCCAAACCACATGGCACACAATGCCATATGTCCAAAAGCCACATTAAGGTCTGATCCAACATTATTACATATCCAAAGTTCAGAAAGTAAAAACATGCAGGAAGCAAATTTTGGGGCTTGCAAAACCCAACATTTGGATAGCACACTATTCATTGGAGGCTTTGTTGGTTGTGGCAGAAGGGTCCACCATAAGTGCATCCTCAATGAGCAGAGCTGCATCAATATCTAATTCTTTGCCAATAGCTTGCAGATGACTGATAGGAGTGGGAGGAGGGACTTCTCCATGTGCATTGGTGCCGGGCCTCTCAGCAGGAATGGGCCTAGCCTTGGGCTTCTTCTTCTTGGGCTGTAGAACCAGCTCATGGAAAGTGGGCTTAAACCTATCACGCTGGGCCGAACTTCTGGTACATCTGCGAACAGACATTTCAACCAGAGGCGTTGGCGCCCTAGACTTGCGAGGTCTCCGTGATCTTGCGCACACAGGTGGAGAGGGGACCACAGCAGGCGTAGGTTCATCCAGATCATCCATAAAGAGGGCTCTTACCATAGGTCTAACCGTATCCGGCTCCTTCCATGTCAGTAAAGGAAGATCGTCAGACTGAAAAGCAAAGCTCCATCTTCTCTTAACTAGGGACAGAGGTTTAGGCATCAGGGGTTTCGGTATGTCAAACCGCATTGGTGCATTCAGCAAGTTCTCAAAAGGACGCCTCCATATCATTTCCGGGGGCAGAGGGGGGCCAAAGGGGACCTTGATAACAGGTTGAGCAGGGGCCAGAACATTGACAACTGGGGGTTGATAAACCACGATCGCCCAATTGCTAGAGTCTTCCACATCCGTGGCAGTGTTCTCTGAATCAATTCTGACTTCCGTTGCAGTGTCACCAACTATAATGATTGCAGGAGGCTCCTGGAGCTGCACATCTGAACTTGGTTGGGTAGAGTTTTGCTGCGCTGAAGCATCAAATACCATGGACTCTTGGTCCTCCACGACTGGTTCCACAACAGGCTCATCCCAGTTGCCCCAATTATCTTGTTGTTCATGTTCAGGTGCAGGCGGTGGTGGCACATCATTCCACCCCAGAGCAGGGAATGGGGGCAGGATAAAAGGAGGCATCTCTGGGAAGGGCACACCAGGCTGGGGATGGGGGTTGCCATTGATGGGCATCCAGTCCTCATCTTGGGGCATTTGCTCAGCGAAATTGGCACCCAGGATGTACAATGGTGCCGTCCAAGACACTCTAGCACCACCCCAAGCTACATACTCCATGAACACCACATCCCGGGGCACAAGGATATCCTCCGGGAAAGAGGCAAAGACCAAGGAGCGCACCAGATATGGGTCCTCACTAATCCAATGATGAAACTTCCCAAAGGTGTTGACTGCTGCCCGAAGACCATGCTCATTGCGAAGATCGAGAGGAACCCCCAAAAACATAAGCAAACCTTGTCTGAAACCCTGAGCCCCTCTAAAAGATTCCCCCTCATCATGCTTCATAAACCGAACAAAACGATCATTACCCAGGGGCTGAGGCGGCATCTGAAGAAGTGAAAATCTAACAGCAGCATCCCGTAGCTCAAAAAGACCCACCGATCTAATCCAAGGTTGAGCAGACCTCACCAAAACCCCATGAGCTTGCAGCCACTGGACAACTTCCTCTCTAGCAGCCCCAATCTGACCAGGAGGGGGGATGGGCATTACCTCAACCAACATGAACTCCTCATGGCGACGCACAAGTGGGGTATGTGGCGTCGCAAAGGTGCGCGGCACCCTAGCCTCCCCGCCATCCACAATGTGGTGCCCCACTGGCACATAGAGCAGAGGGTCAAGGTGGAAGTTGGCCATCGGAGAGGCACGCTCTGAGCTTGCAGCGGACGTCGAGGACTCCGGCGGTGGTGGGGTTTCAGGCGGTGCAGGCGATGGTGTTTTGGGGGCAGGGCTGATGGAACGGGGCGAAAGAGTTAATGCGGAAGTTGCAACGTTACCGGGTTTCGGTTTCCAAACCAGACCCAAAATCTGTGCAAATCGGTTGCAATCTTTTGTGCCATGCCCCACGCGCAAACAAGAGTTACAGTGCAACCTGGACGTGCACGCCGTAGCAAAATGGCCCTTGCACAAACATTTCTGACACATTAAGATTTCATCCACCATACTTGTAATTAAGTTATCAAACTCAACTGCAGCCTGTTGAGAGGAAGGAATAGTGGAAGGCCCAGAGGGTAATCCCGGCCCAACTTGATCCGTGGCACGTGCAGATGATGGCCCAGCATGGGGAGACACGTCCACATTCAAAGAAGCCAAATTCCCGCCCGAGATAGACGGCGGCCGAGCCGGATAAGGAGGGAGGTTTCCAACCGTACCAAAAGATATGGATGGAGCGGTTGACGTCCACCGGAGTTCAGCCGGCGGCGGGGGTAGGATGACCACCCTCTCATGCTCAGGGAGAGTATACCCAGCATCTTCAATGGTTTGAATACAGTCCTGCGTGGCTGGATAACGATACCCATGGCAAGCAGGATAACTCTGGAATGTTGAAAAAGAAAGCTTCTTGGCTTGGGCATGTGAAGATCTTACCGAGGATTTTTGGGGCTTGGAATGCATGGCGAGCATGCCAAGTGCAGCTCGACGTTTGGAAGGACTAACAAGTATCCATTCTGCATCACATTCCAACTTCCAAAGCTTGAACTCACGGCCCCAATTTGGGCCCCCATTACCCCAAAGATGGAAGTAACATTTAAAATGATCACAAGAATAAGAACGGAGCTGAAGAACGATCATAGCCACAGCCTTACAGGAAACATGAAAGCCAAAAACCTTATCCTTGAGGGGAAAAACCATGAACTCAATTGCAGAACCCCCAATGGCCGCCTCAATTGCTGCTGCCACTGAATCCTCATGCAAACGAAAAACATGCCTCCCAAAAGAGATTACCATGGTGAAAAAGCCCGTGTCATCCATGGGATGCACCGTATAACCAGTAGATTGAAAAACCTAATCCGCAAAAACCAAGCCCTTGGAGAAGTCCAAGCCAAGGGTGGATCCAACATCAGAACCCATGGAGATGGGTATTAGAGGGTAGATCTCAGGGCACCGGAGAGATCTAGTGGAGAGAAGGGGAATTTTGGTGGTTAGGGGAGGAGATCACCGGAGGTGGTGGCGATCGCCGGGGGGTGGTGGCAAAGACTACTTTTGTCAGGATAGCTGATACTTGTTGTCCCCCATTTCTACTTTTGTTGTGTCAAACATCGCGAATATCTCAAGGATCATCATATATGTCCCTGATATATCATAGTTCATCATGAAGCTCTAGCAGCTTGGTGGTAATGACTTCGGAGAAACATCACTTTCTCATCTGGAAGATCAACTCCCACTCGATTCAAGCGATTGTTGTACTCATACAATCTGAGTACATGCTCAACAGTTGAGCTTTTCTCCTTAGTTTGCAGGCTTAAGAAACTTGTCAAAGGTCTCATACCTCTTGACATGGGCACTAGCCTGAAATCCCAATTTCAGTCCTTGAAACATCTCATATGTTTCGTGACATTTCAAAAAATGTCTTTGGTGCCTCAACTCTAAAACGTTTAACTGAACTATCACGTAGTTATCAAAACGTGTATGTCAGATGTTCGCAACATCCACAGACGACGTTTGAGGTTCAGCACACTGAGCGGTGCATTAAGGACATAAGCCTTCTATGAAGCAATGAGGACAATCCTTAGTTTACGGACCTAGTTCGCATAATCGCTACTATCAACTTTCAACTAAATTTTCTCTAGGAACATATCTAAACAGTAGAACTGAAGCGCGAGCTACGACATAATTTGCGAAGACCTTTCGACTATGTTCAGGATAATTAAGTTCATCTTATGAACTCCCACTCAGATAGACATCCCTCTAGTCATCTAAGTGATTACATGATCCGAGTCAACTAGGCCGTGTCCGATCATCACGTGAGACGGACTAGTCATCATCGGTGAACATCTTCATGTTGATCGTATCTACCATACGACTCATGCTCGACCTTTCGGTCTCTTGTGTTCCGAGGCCATGTCTGTACATGCTAGGCTCGTCAAGTCAACCTAAGTGTTTCGCATATGTAAATCTGTCTTACACCCGTTGTATGTGAACGTTAGAATCTATCACACCCGATCATCACGTGGTGCTTCGAAACGACGAACTTTCGCAATGGTGCACAGTTAGGGGGAACACTTTCTTGAAATTTTAATGAGGGATCATCTTATTTACTACCGTCATTCTAAGCAAATAAGATGCAAAAACATGATAAACATCACATGCAATCAAAAAAGTGACATGATATGGCCAATATCATTTTGCTCCTTTTGATCTCCATCTTCGGGGCTCCATGATCATCGTTGTCACCGGCATGACACCATGATCTCCATCATCATGATCTCCATCATCGTGTCTTCATGAAGTTGTCTCGCCAACTATTACTTCTACTACTATAGCTAATGGTTAGCAATAAAGTAAAGTAATTACATGACGTTTCTCAATGACACGCAGGTCATACAAAAAAAATAAAGACAACTCCTATGGCTCCTGCCGGTTGTCATACTCATCGACATGCAAGTCGTGATTCCTATTACAAGAACATGATCTCATACATCACATATATATCATTCATCACATCCTTTGGCCATATCACATCACAAAACACTTGCTGCAAAAACAAGTTAGACGTCCTCTAATTGTTGTTGCAAGTTTTTACGTGGCTGCTATAGGTTTCTAGCAAGAACGTTTCTTACCTATGCTAAAACCACAACGTGAATTGCCAATTTCTATTTACCCTTCATAAGGACCCTGTTCATCGAATCTGATCCGACTAAAGTGGGAGAGACAGACACCCACCAGCCACCTTATGCAACTAGTGCATGTCAGTCGGTGGAACCGGTCTCACATAAGCGTACGTGTAAGGTTGGTCCGGCCCGCTTCATCCCACGATGCTGCCGAATCAAGATAAGACTAGTAACAGCAAGATAATTAACAATATCAATGCCCACAACTACTTTGTGTTCTACTCGTGCATGCTAACTACGCATAAACCTAGCTCATGATGCCACTGTTGGGAACGTAGCAGAAATTCAAAATTTTCTACGCATCACCAAGATCAATCTATGGAGTAATCTAGCAACGAGGGGAAGGAGAGTGCATCTACATACCCTTGTAGATCGCTAAGCAGAAGCGTTCAAGTGAACGGGGTTGATGGAGTCGTACTCGTCGTGATCCAAATCACCGATGATCCTAGTGCCGAACGGACGGCACCTCCGTGTTCAAAACACGTACAGCCCGGTGACGTCTCCTACGCCTTGATCCAGCAAGGGGAGAAGGAGAGGTTGGGGAAGACTCCATCCAGCCGCAGCATGACGGCGTGGTGGTGGTGGAGGAGTGCGGGACTCCAGCAGGGCTTCGCCAAGCACTACGAGAGACGAGGAGGGAGAGGGGTAGGGCTGCGCCAACAGGGAGAACAAATCACATGTGTTGGGCAGCCCCAAACCTCAAGTATTTATAGGGGGAGGGGAGGGGCTGCGCCCCCACCTAGGGTTCCCTCCCTAGGGGTGGCGGCAACCCCCAGATCCTGTCTGAGGTGGCGGCCACAAGGGGGAGAGGGGGAGGCGCACCTAGGGTGGGCCTTAGGGCCCATCTGCCCTAGGGTTTGCCCCCTTCCCCTCTTGGAGGCGCCTTGGGCCTTGTTGGGAGGCGCCCCAGCCCACCTAGGGGCTGGTCCCTTCCCACTATTGGCCCATGTAGGCCTCCAGGGCTGGCGGCCCCTCCCGGTGGACCCCCGGATCCCTCCGGTGGTCCCGGTACACTATCAATGATGCCCGGAACACTTCCGGTGGCCAAAACCATACTACCTATATATCAATATTTACCTTCGGACCATTCCGGAACTCCTCATGACGTCCGGGATCTCATCCGGGACTCCGAACAACATTCGGTAACCGCGTACATACTTTCCCTATAACCCTAGCATCATCGAACCTTAAGTGTGTAGACCCTACGGGTTCGGGAGTCATGCAGACATGGCCGAGACAACTCTCCGGTCAATAGCCAACAGCGGGATCTGGATACCCATGCTGGCTCCCACATGCTCCATGATGATCTCATCGGATGAACCACGATGTCATGGACTTAATCAATCCCGTATACAATTCCCTTTGTCTAGCGGTACGATACTTGCCCGAGATTCGATCATCGGTATCCCGATACCTTGTTCAATCTCGTTAATGGCAAGTCTATTTACTCGTTCCGTAACACATCTTCCTGTGATCAACTCCTTGATCACATTGTGCACATTATGATGATGTCCCACCGAGTGGGCCCAGAGATACATCTCCGTTTACAGGGAGTGACAAATCCCAGTCTCGATTCGTGCCAACCCAACAGACACTTTTGGAGATACCTGTAATGTACCTTTATAGCCACCCAGTTACTTGTGACGTTTGGCACACCCAAAGCACTCCTACGGTATCCGGGAGTTGCACAATCTCATGGTCTAAGGAAATGATACTTGACATTAGAAAAGCTTTAGCATACGAACTACATGATCTTGTGCTAGGCTTAGGATTGGGTCTTGTCCATCACATCATTCTCCTAATGATGTGATCCTGTTATCAACGACATCCAATGTCCATGGTCAGGAAACCGTAACCATCTATTGATCAACGAGCTAGTCAACTAGAGGCTTACTAGGGACATGGTGTTGTCTATGTATCCACAAATGTATCTGAGTTTCCTATCAATACAATTCTAGCATGGATAATAAACGATTATCATGAACAAGGAGATATAATAATAACCAATTTATTATTGCCTCTAGGGCATATTTCCAACACCGTTGTGCTGCATCATCCCTTCCTCTTTGGGGAAATACCGACGTAGCTTCAAGCCGCATCATCCCCCACCACGAACAAGCACATTCCACGGCTGGTCCAAAATAACGGGTCCGTCCAACTAACAACAGTCCTGGGGGAGTTTTGTTTGCAATTATTTTTGATTTGACTTGAGCATGGGACTGGGCATCCCGGTTACCAGCCATTTTCTTGTGAATGATGAGCGGAGTCCACTCATCGTGAGAATAACCCACCTAGCATGGAAGATATGGACAACCCTAGTTGGTACATGAGCAATTCGAGCATACAAAACATATTATCATTTGAAGGTTTAGAGTCCGGAACATGCAAATTTACTTGGAACGGTAGGTAAATACCGCATATAGGTAGGTATGGTGGACTCATATGGAACAACTTTGGGTTTATGGAAGTGGATGCACAAGCAGTATTCCCGGGAGGGCGAAATCATTGCCATCATCATCACCAACGATCCTCTCATGGAGAGGGGGTCAATCTCCATCAACATCTTCACTAGCACCAACTCCTCTCAAAACCTAGTTCATCTCTTGTATCCGATCTTTGTCTTAAAACCTCATATTGGTACCTGTGGGTTGCTAGTAGTGTTGATTAGTCCTTGTAGTTGATGCTAGTTGGTTTATTCGATGGAAGATCATATGTTTAGATCCTTAATGATAATTAATACTCCTCTGATTATGAACATGAATATGCTTTTTGATTAGTTATGTTTGTTCCTGAGGACATGGGAGAAGTCTTGTTATAAGTAATAATGTGAATTTGGTATTCGTTTGATATTTTGATGAGATGTATGGGTTCTCTCCTCTAGTGGTGTTATGTGAACGTCGACTACATAACACTTCACCATAATTTGGGCCTAGGGGAAGGCATTGGGAAGTAATAAGTAGATGATGGGTTGCTAGAGTGACAGAAGCTTAAACCCTGGTTTATGCGTTGCTTCGTAAGGGGCTGATTTGGATCCATATGTTTCATGCTATGGTTAGATTTATCTTATTTCTTCTTTCGTAGTTGCAGATGCTTGCGAGAGGGGTTAATCATAAGTGGGAGGCTTATCCAAGGAAGGACAGCACCCAAGCACCGGTCCACCCACATATCAAATTATCAAAGTAACAAACGTGAATCATACGAGCATGATGAAAACTAGCTTGACAGTAACTCCCATGTGTCCTCGGGAGCGCTTTGCTTTATATAAGAGTTCGCCCAGGCTTGTCCTTTGCTACAAAAAGGATTGGTCCACCTTGCTGCGCCTTAGTTACTTTCGTTACTTGTTACCCGTTACAAATTATCTTATCACACAACTATCTGTTACCGATAATTTCAATGCTTGCAGAGAATACCTTGCTGAAAACCGCTTGTCATTTTCTTCTGCTCCTCATTGGATTCGACACTCTTAATTATAAAAAGGACTATGATAGATCCCCTAAACTTGTGGGTCATCAATGCTCAGTTAACATTTGATTCATTTGTTGTGGTGTTTAGTTCACTGTTTGGTTCAATTATGCAATGCATTGTTCAATTGTTGTGGGTGCATTTTGTTATTGTATACCATGTGAGAAATAAATTGGATTTGGTTGTATTAAATACATGAGAAACAAATACAATTGCTATATTTCCAAGTTGTTAAGAATGCTTGGTTTGGTTAATGATAACCCACAAGTATAGGGGATCACAACACTTTTTGAGGGTAGAGTATTCAACCCAAATTTATTGATTCGACACAAGGGGAGCCAAAGAATGTTCTCAAGTATGAGCAGCTGAGTTGTCAATTCAACCACACCTGAAAGACGTAATATCTACAGAAAAATAATTAGTAGCAAAGTAGTATGGAAATAACGGTAATAGTGGCAAAAGTAACAGTAGCAGTTTTGTAGCAATCGTAATAGTGGCAGTGGAAAAGTAACAAAACAAAGATCAATATGAAACGAGCTCATAGGCAATGGATCAATGATGTATAATTATGTCGGATGGCATTCATCATGCAACAGTTATAACATGGGGTGACACAGAACTAGCTCCAATTCATCAATATAATGTAGGCATGTATTCCGATTATAGTCATACATGCTTATCGAAAAGAACTTGCATGACATCTTTTGTCCTACCCTCCCATGGCAACGGGGTCATGTTGGAAACTAAGGATATTAAGGCTTCCTTTTAATAGAGAACCAGACCAAAGCATTAGCACGTAGTGAATACATGAACTCCTCAAACTACGGTCATCACCGGGAAGTGTCCCGACTATTGTCACTCCGGGGTTGCCGGATCATAACACGTAGTAGGTGACTATAACTTGCAAGATAGGATCACGAACACAAATATATTCATGAAAACATAATAGGTTCAGGTCTGAAATCATGGCACTCGGGCCCTAATGACAAGCATTAAGCATAGCTGTCAGGACCCCGATTCTAAGTCACACCGATCTAGCATGTAACACCTCATATCACTTTGCAGCCTCACGCACGGTATCCCCACGGGTGTCGCCTTACCATGGCCCGGGACCGTTTGCGCCTTTTGGCTCACGTATATGATAGTGTCGCTAGCATCCATATGACAGAGAAACCGGGCCGACATGACTAGTCGTGAACCCAAAGTGGCACTAACTTATGGGGACAGGCATACATGAATCAACATCGAGCATGTCGGTCAGCAGCGTGTGAATCCGGGCTATAGCACTGGGCTAACAGGACTCCGGTGAACCGGGTTGTAGCAGGCTAGGCAGGACTCCGGATGTCACCGCATGACATTTCCCCGAAGGGACGGACATGGGAACGAAGTGAATCACATGCCGCCCAGTCAAGTGTTCCGGAGCAGTAGTGCTGGGCTAGCAGGACGCTGGTGAACCGGGCTGTAGCGGGCTACTATGGCTCATGGAAGCACAAGACTACATTTCCCCATAAGAGAGGCTACCAAGGATAAACAACTAGGTTATCGGATCCAACACATACCAAGCATTTCAATCATACACACAATATGCTCAATATGTGGAATACAACATGGCATCACAACAAGACTCTACGACTCAGAGTATTTATTCATTAGGCTCCGAGGAGCGAGATATTACAAACATGGGTCTCATGACCCAACATACATAGAATACAAGCAACAAGCACATGTGGAAGCTTAACTTGTCTGAGTACAGACAACTACAAATGAAGAAAGCTCAGAAGCCTGTCTATCTACAAGACCCTCCCAAGGTACAAGATCGTAGCTGAGGTAACAAGCTAAACATCGAAGTCCCCGTGGAACTACTGGCGAGACTGAAGTCTCTCTGCAAAACATAAATTAAGCAAACATGAGTACAAATGTACCCAGCAAGACTTACATCAGAACTAACTACATATGCATCGGTATCAACAAAGGGGGTGGTGGAGTTTAACTGCAGCAAGCCAGCTTTGACTCAGTGGCTAACCTGAACTAGGACTGCAAGTAACTCTTTTGAGGTGGCGCACACGAGTCCACATATTCACCATATCAATACACCACTATGGATCCGCTAACGCCATCCATAGCACTCACGCTTATCTTGCGCATTTTAGAGTATCCACTTTCACTTGTCTATGAACTATGCAAGGGGTCCAAGTTTCCATATCCGAGGAATCCGGCTATTCGAATAGATAATGATAACCCTGCAGGGGTGTACTTCTTCACACACGCTCTTTCCACTTATCGCCCTGTACACGTCATGTACCTCGGCAACCTTCAAGCGGAAGCCGGGAGAGGGAGTTGGCCATGACCTGACTAACCAACAAGTCTCTAGTCCAGGTTTATCGCCTATTCGGGTTCCATCCGCAAGGAGATCCGGCCGGGGTGTCGCTCACGGACCCAAACGCTGTGTGGAGGGTTCCCAAGCCCACCATCCAGGTGCCACTTGGTACACCGTGCCACTGTGCCTAGTCTGTCCCAAGCCCACCTGTACCGGGTGCCACTTGGTAGACTACTAACACTACCTACAAACACCAGAAACTAGTTGCAACTCCTGGACAGAGATCGAGTTGATTAATAAGCCAAGAGGGGCCGAGTTACTGGAACCCAATGTGTGGTAGTAACTATTCATGGATCACAAACACAGAACTCGGTTCCTAAGAACGGCTGCAATGAGACAACCCACCATGTACTCCTACATGGCCTCTCACCGCTACCTTTACCAAATCGTGTTCACACACTTAGCTCTCAATGGTAGGACATGTTCACCACGTTCCAATTCATTCCCGATGAATCAGACCTGACTCAACTCTAAGTAGTAGCAGGCATGACAAACAAGCATGAATGAGTAGGCACATCGGGGTCAAACAACTCCTACTCATACTAGTGGGTTTCATCTATTTACTGTGGCAATGACAGGTCATGCAGAGGAAAGGGGTTCAACTACCGCAGCAAGTAACAGTTGAATCGCTATTGTCCGAATGCAGTAAAAGAGAGCAAGAGCGAGAGAGTGGGATTGTATCGGAATGAACAAGGGGGGTTTTGCTTGCCTGACACTTCTGAAGATAGTATAGTTCCTCAACGGTGTCATCGAATTCATCGCTGGATCAACGTCTATTGAGGGGGGCCAACCACCGGCAAATGAGAAAGAACACAATCAACACATGACAATATGCAACAATATGATGCATGCTATGACATGGAAATATGAATGTGTTTTGGGCTAATGCAAGCTAGAACATATTGAAATGAGTCCATTTGAACCAAAGATTCAAATGCAAACCCATTTTATGAAGTCATATTAGTGCATTAACTTGTTTCACCTAAACAGCAAGGTTAAAGTGTTCTAACATGCCTGAAAGTAGCATAAATGGATAGATTGGATTTTTTTGATAATTTTTCATATATAATTTATTTCATTTGGAGTTACTGAAGTTCAAAACATTTTCTGGATTTTCTGGTTATTTAGAATTAAACAAAAACCAGTAAATGATTTACTACGTCAGCTTGACATCACACTGACGTCAGCGGTCAACGGAGCGGCCCAGGTCAAACCTGACCTGTGGGGCCCACTAGTCAATGACCCAGTGATGCCTAGAGTTATAGACAGGTGGGCCTGGTCAACGAACACGTCAGCTTAGTCAACGCTAACGCCTGGGTCCCGCTGGGTTATAAATTAATCTAAACAAAAAATAAGCCCAGAGTTAATTTGGCTTGGGGCCCAGCTGTCGGTGTCACTGGAGTGGATAATTGGTGGGTCATTAGCCACTAATGATGCCCACGTCGGTGGCTAAACACCGGCGCTAAGCACAGCACGGCGGCGCTCGCCGACCGGCCGTTTCCGGCCACGGTAGCAGGTGCGGCTAGGCCCTACGGATGCACCACGAGGAGGCGCATCGGGTGGCGGCAGCAGGAAGTGCTGGGATCGTCGGAGTTGACGACAACGAGCTTGGCTGCGGCGGCCGGAGCTCGGGTGTGTGCGGGGACGCGACTACGGTGTGCGAAAGAGTGGGGCAAGACGCTAGCGATGCTCTAAGAGTCGCGGCGAGCACAACGGATGCACGCCCATGACCAAATGGTCACCTGGCCACGTCGGCGACGAAGCCAGGCAGCGGCATGATTCGGCCGTCAAGGGGGCGACGACTACACGGTGTAATCGAGCTCGGGGAGACGGGGTTCCAGTGCGGGAGCTCACGGTGGTTGCAGAGGCGTCGATGTGGGCTCGGGGAAGGCTCGGAGAAGACGGCACGGCGGTGGCGATCTCGGCATCCCGAGGCTGAAGAAGAAGTCGAGGACGATGCGTCGGGGCGTCCGGTGTCGCGTGAGTCGTTGAGGAGGCGCAGACGACGGAGGCGGAGCTCATGGGCACGTCAGAGCGGCGAGGGGTGGCTGGTGGCCACGGTGGTGCACGTAGACAAGCTACGGCGATTCTCGGTGTTGCTTGGGGCTACAAGAAAGCGAGATCCAGAGGAGAGGGAGAGGGCTAGACAGTCAGGGGAGAGGCAGGGGAGGTCGGGGACGTCTCCTGGCGTCGCGAGAAGGACCAGGGGGAGGAAGCAGGAGGTGGCGTCCGGTGCGTGCGCGGGCGACACGCCTCTACCTACTGGCAGAGGTTGAAGACACCACTTCGGCCTGGTGGGCTGGGCCAGCTACAGAGACGGGCTAGGTAAGCGCGCCAGGTAAGTTTCTATCATTTCTACTTCTTTCTGTTTTTCTTTTCTATTTTTGTTTTTCTGTTTTGATTTAGTTTTAAAACTAAACCATTTTTGTTGCTTCTGTAAATTATTGTATGGACTAGAGATATTACTCTAGAGCCCCACAATAATTTCCAAATTATTGGACATGTATTTCTTTTATAACAGAAATAAATCCAATTCAAATACATTATGGTTTAATTCAAAATGCCCAATTTAATTACCCTTAATGCCCTAAAATATTGGTTTGGATTTTTACCTCTTGCCAATATTTTCAGGGATTAAAGTGAACATTTCCTTGGGCTCATTTGAAGAAATTTTTAACTTGCTCATTTTTTAAAAGATTTCTGAGGCTTTGGGAATTCCCTCAATTCAATTTTCCTTTGAATTTAAACATGATGCAACAACCAAGATAGTCCAAAGCCAAGGGAAAGCTAGGGATGCGACAATAGCATAGTCATACCAACATTAATCTCAGAACATAGTGGACACTAGGGATCAAACCCTAACGAAACTAACTTGATTACATGATAAATATCATCCAACCAATCACCGTCTAGTAAGCCTACGATGGGATTACTCATGCACGGCGGTGAGCATCATGAAATTGGCGATGTAGGATGGTTGATGATGATGATGGCGACGATTTCCCCTCTTCGGAGCCCAAAACCTTCTCTAGATCTGTGATACGTCCATTTTGCATCATGCTTTTATATCGATATTTATTGCATTATGGGTTGTTATTACACATTATGTCACAATACTTATGCCTATTCTCTCTTATTTTACAAGGTTTACATGAAGAGGGAGAATGCTGGCAGCTGGGATTCTGGGCTGGAAAAGGAGCAAATATTAGAGACCTATTCTGCACAGCTCCAAAAGTCCTGAAACTTCACGGAAGTTATTTCCAGAATATATAAAAAATACTGAGCGCAAGAAGTACCAGAGGGGGGCCACCCACTAGCCACGAGGGCGGGGGGGGCGCGCCCTACCCCCTCGGGCGCGCCCCTGCCTCGTGGGCCCCCTGGTGGCCCTCCGATGCCCATCCTCTACTATATGAGATCTTTCATCCGAGGAAAAATAATAAGCAAGCTTACAGGATGAAACTCCGCCGCCATGAGGCGGAACCAATCTAGGGCTCTGGCGGAGTTGTTCTGTCGGGGAAACTTCCCTCCGGGAGGGGGAAATCATCACGATCATTATCACCAACGATCCTCTCTTCGGGAGGGGGTCAATCTCCATCAACATATTCACTAGCACCATCTCATCTCAAACCCTAGTTCATCTCTTGTATCCAATCTTTGTATCCAAACCTCAGATTGGTACCTGTGGGTTGCTAGTAGTGTTGATTACTCCTTGTAGTTGATACTAGTTGGTTTGCTTGGTGGAAGATCATATGTTCAGATCCATTATGCATATTAATACCTCTCTGATTATGAACATGAATATGCTTTATGAGTAGTTACGTTTGTTCCTGAGGACATGGGAGAAGTCTTGCTATTAGTAGTCATGTGAATTTCGTATTCGTTCAATATTTTGATGAGATGTATGTTGTCATCTGTAACATCCCAATTTTCAATTTGGATGTTTATAATAGATCATTCATATGCATCCATGATTTATGCATTTTTGCCCCCATTTTTTTATTTGATTTTTGATCCAAGGAACTTTGAGCAACTCAAGGACCAAAAGAGAGTTGGAAGTTTCCCTAAAAACCAATTTTGAATTTTTTCGAAGTTGGGAGTTTGTATCAAATTTGGTTTCATCAAAAAAATTCATCTCCATCATATCAAAAATAAAATAAGGAGAGAAGATAAAATTACTTCTTCAAAAACACAAGGGAAATATTGGAAATTGAATTTGAAATCAAAATATATTTATTTGGGATTTATGTGCAAATTATTTTGATGCAAATTTTATTAGTATAGCAAAATTGTTTTTTTAAATTGCATTTTAGGCTAGATAAAAGTTCACAAGGTCATATATAAGACCATATATCTATGTGAATTTTTCTGGGATTTTTAGGAGTTATTTACTGTATTTGTATGCCCTAATATGCTTCTGTAAAAAATGTTTAAAAAACGCAGCTACAGCACAGCCCACCTCCCTTCTATTGTATTTTTCTCTTCTTTTACTGTAACGCCCCAGATATGACTTTCCCAATTTGTACTCCAACTCTTGCCGTTTCCGGCATTAAGTTATATTTATTCTCGGGTTCGGGTCTTTGTCTCCGTGTGTTGTTTTCGTTTTCGTGCATCTCATATCATGTCATCACGTGCATTGCATGTGCATACTTGTTCATCTCATGCATTCGAGCATTTTCCCCGTTGTCCATTTTGCATTCCGGCGCTTCGTTCTCCTCCGGTGGCCATTTCTAGCTTTCTTTCGTGTGTGGGGATTAAACATTTCCGGATTGGACCAAGACTTGCCATGCGGCCTTGGTTTACTACCGGTAGACCGTCTGTCAAGTTTCGGGTCATTTGGACTTCGTTTGATACTCCAATGGTTAACCGAGGGACCGAAAAGGCCTCATGTGTGTTGCAGCCCAACACCCCTCCAATTTGGCCCAAAACCCACCAAACTCTTCTCCATCATCTCGGTCGTTCGATCACGATCGCGTGCGCGAAAACCGCACCTCATTTGGACTCTCCTAGCTCCCTCTATGCCTATAAATACCTCCCCCCATTCCAAATCTCGGGTCTCCCCTCGTCCCTAACCCTAGATCTCAGCACCGCGTCGTGCCGGACAAAATAGTCCACCAACGGACATGTCCGTTTCCACCCCGCCGCCACTTGGCGCCGCCTGATTCGCCCGCGCCCGCGCCCACTTCGTCGGCCTGGCGAACCGGAGCGGGGCCCTCCCCGACCCATCTCCTCCCGCCGCCCGCGCCTCCGTCTTCTTCAAGCCCGGCGGTCTGGCGCCGCCCCGCCTCCATCTCCGGCGTCTCACGCCACCGCGCCGGAGCGCGCCGAGTCCGGCGACCGCGCGCCAAGACCGGCGGCCCGCGCCTCTCCGTCGCCGGCGACCGCGCCCGGCAACGCCGCCGCCGCCCCCGTCCGCCCCGTCCTTCTCCGGTCGCTCCGCGGCCTCTCCACCTCGCCGGAGTAGAGGACCGAGCCGGCGGACCATGAAGACCGTGCCCGCTGCTACAGTGCCGCCGGACCCGATCCAGATCTGGATCTCGGGTTGACTTTTATTCCCCTAACCCTAATTTTCGTGCTATGTTTGACTGCTCATATCTCCGCATCCGTGGGTCCGTTTTGGACAGATGATATATCAAAATCTTCGTCTCAACGAGTACATCATTTTATTCCATTGCATCATTTGCATTTGAGGTCATCTTGATGCCCAAAATGCTGTTAGAAGGAGGCATCATGAGTTAAATTGCAGATCCGTTAGCTCATCATTGACTTTTGTCATTTTTGCCATGATTATTGTGTGCATGATATGCCTGTGCCCCTTTGGGATGAATTGTTAAGCATTTTGTCTTCTTTCCAGAGGTGCCACCCATGCATTTTTAGGATGTGTGTGATGTCTTGTGCAAGCTTGCAAAGAGGGGTACCTGAGATTGCTGATTTCAGGGACTTAGTGATTTTCACTAAGTCTGGGATGTTTTAGTTCATGATGCTATATGTCCAGCTTGTTTTCTAGTGATCCGTGCCTCTTTTG
This sequence comes from Triticum monococcum, assembly GCA_034509565.1. Classification (NCBI taxonomy): domain Eukaryota; kingdom Viridiplantae; phylum Streptophyta; class Magnoliopsida; order Poales; family Poaceae; genus Triticum; species Triticum monococcum. The sequence goes on from CM067847.1 coordinate 582,629,839, forward strand.
AGGATGATCATTAAGAGTGATTTGTTATGATTGTTGTGCTTTATCCATCCATGTCTTTACTTGTTATGTTGGAGCACCCTAGGTTGACTCAATCGAGCTCAACTTTTGCATCGTTGTTAATTTGGGCAGATCGTGAACTCTTTTGCGATTTTGCCGGTGCTATTGCTAGTGATCCGTGCAGGCTATGCCATTGTTCTTGCCATGTCTAGCTAGAATTTTGTGCCTTCTTTATGTATATATGCTTGCATTTCCATGACTTGCACCGTAGTGAGTGCATCGAGCTCGTTTACATGCCTCCGTGAGTTATAATTTCAGCATGTCTCAGTTTTCACTAAGTCTGAAAACTGATTGTGTTTCATCTATGTTCGTGTGCTCGGTAGAGTTTTTTTGTGAACCCTTTTGGCCCCAGGTCACTTTGGGTGTTTTGTTAAGCGTGTTGAGTAGCTCCATGCCATGCTCTTACTTGTCATGTTCAGGTTATTTTTCATGTTGTTTTGCTGCTCCGAAGAGAGCATCGTGGTCTGAAATTCCAGACTAGCGTTAATTTCGCTAAGTCTGAAATCTGTTTTGCTTATTCAGTTTTGCCATGCTTGTTTGAACCCCTTAGTGGATGATTTTGCCTATGGCTCAGTCCTAGTGTTTTGTTAAGCATCTTGTGTACATCCCTGCCATGTATTTTTTTTTTCATGTTTGGTGGCTATAGCATGTTCATTTCGTTGCATTTAGGAGCCTACTTGCTGTAAATCGCAGATCGGTTCGTTTCGTAAAACGCTTGCCATTTCCAAACCGTAGCTCCGATTCCTATGATCTTTATATCGTTTTCAGGGGATTTCTTCCCCTCTATCCAGTGGCACACTTGGTTTTCCAAGTTGAGGCCAGGTTCATGCATTTCCTGTCACGTCTTGCATCTTGCATCCCGCATCGCATCCCGCATAGCATACCATCTTTGCATATTGTTGGTTGCCCTTGCACGTGGTTGATTGTATCCTTGTTGCTTGTTTGTGTTGTTGGGTAGAGCCAGGAGACGAGTTCGCTAACGAGGAGCCCATTGAGTTTGCTTTTGAGGATGCAGCCAACTTTGACAACTGTGCAGGCAAGATGATCATACCCTCGAAATCACTACTACCTTTGCTATGCTAGTTTGCCCGCTCTTTTGCTTTGCCAATGCTACGATGCCTACCACTTGCTTGTCAGCCTCCCAATTGCCATGATTGAGCCTCTAACCCACCATTGTCCTAGCAAACCGTTGATTGGCTATGTTACCGCTTTGCTAAGCCCTTCTTATAGCGTTGATAGTTGCAGGTGAAGATTGGAGTCGTTCCTTGTTGGAACATTTATTTACTTGTTGGGATATCATTATATTGCTATGTTATCTTAATTCGTTTATACACTTGGTAAAGGGTGGAAGGCTCAGCCTCTCGCCTAGTGTTTTGTTCCACTCTTGCCGCCCTAGTTTCCGTCATATCGGTGTTATGTTCCCGGATTGTTTCGTCCCTTACGCGGTTGGGCTATAATGGGAACCCCTTGATAGTTCGCCTTGATTAAAGCTTTTCCAGCAATGCCCAACATTGGTTTTACCATTTGCCACCTAGCCTCTTTTTCCCTTGGGTTTCCGGAGCCCGAGGGTCATCTTATTTTAACCCCCCCGGGCCAGTGCTCCTCTGAGTGTTGGTCCAACTGTCAGCTGCCGGTGGCCACCAGGGGCAACTCTGGGCTGGCCTACCCGTACGTAGGACAATCTGAGTGTGTCCTGAGAAAGAGATATGTGCAGCTCCTATCGGGATTTGTCGGCACATTTGGGCGGTTTTGCTGGACTTGTTTTGACCTGTCGAATCATCTTGTTGTACCGAGATACCGAGTCTGATCGGTGTGTCTTGGGTGGAGGTCTATTCCTTTGTTGACCGTGAGAGCTTGTTATGGGCTAAGTTGGGACCCCCCTGCAGGGATTGATCTTTTGAAAGCCGTGCCCGTGGTTATGGGCAGATGGGAATTTGTTAATGTCCGGTTGTAGATAACTTGAACCTTAATTAATTAAAATGAATCAACTGAGTGTGTTGCCGTGATGGCCTCTTCTCGGCGGAGTCCGGGAAGCGGACACGGTGTTGGAGTTATGTTTGCGCAGGTTGCTCTCTAGCTTCTCGCTCGTGCTTTGCCTCCTCTTCTCGCTCTCTTTTGCGAATAAGTTAGCCACCATATATGCTAGTCGCTTGCTGCAGCTCCACTTATACATTACCCCTTTCCTACCTATTAAGCTTAAATAGTCTTGATCGCAAGGGTGCGAGATTGCTGAGTCCCTGTGGCTCACAGATTACTATTACACCAGATGCAGGGACAGATGACACAGCTCCAGATGGCGCGCTCGAGCTCAAGTGGGAGTACGACGAGGACTCTCAGCGTTACTATGTGTCTTTTTTCCTGATGATCAGTAGTGGTGCCTATTCGGGGTTAGATTCAGGGCCTTGTCGCATGTTGGGGGTCTTTTCCATTTTGGCGCCGTAGTCGGGCCATGAGTGAATTGTATGATGAATGTTATTGATGTACTTTGATGTGACGTGACGAGTGTAAGCCAACTATGTTATTCCCCTATATATTATTTATGCACATGGGATGTGTAATGATTTCCCGACTTGCGACATATGCCCTCAATGCGATTATGCCTCTAAGTCGTGCCTCGACACGTGGGAGATATAGTTGCATCGAGGGCGTTACATTTACCTTGGGACAAATTTCCTACTAAGGCCCATAGAATGCGCTGGCTTTCTTCTTCCTCCTCTATACATTTATCTAGAGTTATAACATAACAGAAATAGCCATTACCTCTTTCTCTTCCTCCCCTCCTCCCACTTAATTTCTCTGTCGTTTCACTCCGGAGTCAACACGAATATTGTGGAGGGCGTTACCAATAACCCATTCGAATATTGTCGAGGCTGTTACCAATAACCCATTTAGGGGATTAGAACCCAATGTTATTGCTTTAATTGGTTGAACTGATCCGCGAAATGTACAACCGCAAACAGTCACTAATGGCCGCACTAAGCTTGCTGTGGATCTCCTCGTATGGACTTCCCTCCCACCTATAAAGAGCACCCCGGGGATCTCCTTCTAGTACTCATATCCCTCCCGAGAAAGCCCTCTCCATTCCCCTCCCCATCTCGTGGAATCTCTCGCCCGAGTACACCCTCCACCAGCACCATTGGACGAGTCCGAGGCCAAGGCCTTGACTTCCTGACTCGCCGTGCCATACCCTGCCACGTCCGCCTCGCTCCTTCACCTGAACCCCGCTGTGTCGCCGAGACCGTCGACCGTCTTCGGCGACCGGAGCATCTTCCTCGGCGAGCCCTCTCCCTTCCAAATGCTCGATCCAAAGATCGCCCCCTCAGTTCTGTTCTGTAAAAAAACGAAGGGCTATTCACCATTAAGAATTTGACACGTGGCAGCTCATATTGAATCCCGTAATTGATTTCCAGAAAAATGCCCAATCTTCGGAAATTCATATCTTTTAATCTATAGATCCGTTTTAGTTGATTCTTTTTTCTGTAGTTTCATAGAAATATCCTCTATCCAGAGAACCAACGAAAAATATTTTTAGAAGTTTTAAAATTTGAATTCAAACTTCGTTAGGCCGTAACTCGAGTTCCGTAACTCCATTTTAGGTGATTCTTTTTGCAAATCGAAGCTTGTAACGTGTACTTTTTGTTAGACCCAAACACACGTATTTTTGCTACTATAAAAATTATGTTATGTACAGAAACTTTATTTGGTTGTTTTGGAGTTTTTCGAAGTCTTTAATTTGTTTTATTTTTGGATTCTTGCTTGTATGCTTATGTATGTTATTACTTGCTTACGTTAGATCATCCGGAGTGCGAAGCTTGCTACCATGAATCTTTACAGTTCAGCGAATGTCAGCAAGGCAAGTTCACACTTTGATCATATTTTCCAAAACCCTGTTTTTACTATGCATTAGTTTCACCCTCAAAGATTGCATGAGTAGGTTTGGGAACATGTGGTTATGCTATGTATTCATGTGGTAGGAACCTATGACCTTTGATCACCCCGAGAATTTTTCGTTACGTCATATATTGCTTAGCCATGCTCGTAGACGGGGATTGGTATGTGTGATTCATGCAAGTTGCGAGAGATAATAATTTGGGACAACATAAGGTGGCAACTTTAATACACATCTAGGTGGAATGTTTGGGGCACCTGGAGAAACTAGTGCTTTCCCAAGGGGAATCCCGGAGTACCCTTGTGATTACCCTAGGTCCGCCACCCAGGCTCAAAGGGATCATAAGATATTTCATGCCTAGAAGCTTCCATGTGCAGCCACAAGCCATTATGGACTCTGGCATAGTTGAGTAAGTTGTGTGACCTCTTTCCATGGTAGACTAGCTAATGTAGGGGAAAGTAGGTGTACCGGTCTACCCAGGGTTAAGGGGAAACGCTTCTGAAAGGCTATGTCTCGATCTTCCGATCATGGAGGCGGTCGAGTCTTGTGGGGAAAAGTGTGCAAACCTCTGCAGAGTGTAGAAACTAATTATGATTAGCCGTGTCCCCGGTTATGGACAACTTGAGTATCTAGAAGTGAATTATTGGTTGATCTTATCACTCTATTTAATGAAATTATTGGGTTACTAATAACTTGGGAATTTTGGGATTGAGTTGGAGGAACCTTCTCAGTAATGGCACTTTAACTTAGTAGTAATAAAAAATTATTCCTTTGTTGTAGGGTAAAAGTTGCTTTATGCAAAAATTAAACTTAGAGCCTCCACCAGCTAAATTTGCATATAGAGATAGTTTTTTTCATTATTATTCTATGGTGCGAAATTGCCAGCATATTCCATGTGCTGACCTCCCTGTTCAAGAATTCATCCGATTAACCAGTTAACTTGCTGATTAATCCCTACTCATAGGGTCACCGGGTAGCCGATAAACCGAAAAATCGTCTGATTAATTAATTAGATGGCCGATTAACTTGCCGATTAGCCGATTAATCCCCTACTCGCTAGCCAACTGAGCAGCTACCAGTTAACGATTTCCTCAACAATGGCTGACCTACACGGCTGCAACGTCTCATGTTCCAGACTTTTCCGACAAAGATTAAAGGTGCGATAGGTCGTTGTTCTACACTCAGTTTGCCGTGGAGTTGGATGGACTCATTTACCTTCAATGCTTCCACAGTTATTTTTATTGAGATGGCCTTTGGCCATATTATTGTAATAAATACTCTTTTGAGAACCTCGATGTAATAAAGTGTGATTGAACTCTGTTATAATTCCTCGAGTACTGTGTGTGTCAGCATACTGATCCAGGGATGACACTTAAACATAGAGACTTCGATCCATTTTGGGTCGGGTCGCTACAAGATGGTATCAGAGCACACGTTGACTGTAGGACACGACCAATAGGAAATGGAAAGCCATATGAGGATAACTTTATTTTACGACTTCCTCATATATCCGTTGGTCTATACTCTTCCCTATTCATTTCTATCTCTTCTCCACTTCAATAAAATAGTTGTTGAACCCCATCACCAAGTTGCTCATCCCGATGAGACCATGACCTATGAAGACATCATTGACAAAGAAGAAGAATCTAGAGTTGACTTTGATTTGAGAAGATTTAGTTCAGACCACCATTACCAAGTTGAGTCCAAGGAATGATTGCGGTAGTATGAAGAGTTCATATCTCTTGTGGATATGACCTTACCTGTACGTTTTTGCTTGTGTGGTGTGATCTATGTGAATTGCTTGATTTGAAATTTTCTTGCTATCATAAGCATATGGGTAGTGATTTCTCTCATTAGGCCCTTGTTCTATTCTAATTTCTCATCCACTCTAAACCGTACCGGATGCCCGCGAATGATCTGGAGGAAATTAAGAAGCAGATCAAGGAATTATTGGAGAAAGGTTATATTCGACCAAGTTCATCACCTTGGGGAGCCCCAGTGCATCTAGTTGAGAAGAAGGATGGATCCTTGAGAATGGTGGTAGATTATCGTGCGTTGAATGAGGTGACGATCAAGAACAAGTACCCTCTGCCAATGATCAATGATTTGTTTGACCAGCTACAAGGAGCAAAAGTTTTCTCTAAGATCGATCTTTGATCAGGATATCATCAGCTGAAGATTCGAGAACATGATATACCCAAGACAACATTTACCACGAGATATGGGCTTTATGAGTACACAGTCATGTCTTTTGGTTTGACAAATGCCCCTACCTATTTCATGAGTATGATGAATAAGGTATTCATGGAGTTCTTGGATAAGTTTGTTGTGGTATTCATTGATGACATATTGATTTACTCGAGAATGATGAAGAACACAAGGAGCATTTGCGCTTGGTTCTTGAGAAGCTCAGGGAACATCAATTATATGCAAAGTTCAGCAAATGCGAATTCTGGTTGAAGGAAGTCGGATTTCTTGGACATGTTATATCAGGAGAAGGAATAGCAGTAGACCCCTCAAAGGTTGAAGCCGTCATTGAATGGAAGGCACCCACCTCAGTCGGGGAGATTCGCAGTTTTCTTGGACTCGCAGGATATTATCAGAGGTTTATTGAGAATTTCTCCAAGATCGCGAAGCCCATGACCGAGTTATTGAAGAAAGACACTAAGTTTGTTTGGACCGATGAATGTGAAGCCAGTTTCCAGGAGCTAAAGAAACGTTTGGTCATAGCCCCAGTGCTAATTCTTCCGAATATACGCAAGGATTTCCAAGTATATTGCGACGCTTCTCGTCAGGGACTTGGAGGTGTTCTTATGCAAGAAGGAAGACTTGTTTCATATGCCTCACGTCAGCTTCGACCTCATGAGCGTAATTATGCCACACATGATTTGGAGTTAGCAGCCGTAGTGCACGCACTCAAGACCTGGAGACAATTTCTTATCGGAAATCATTGTGATGTTTACACGGATCATAAGAGTTTGAAATACATCTTCACGCAGAAGGAGTTGAACCTCAGGCAGAGAAGATGGTTGGAGCTCATAAAGGATTATGACATGAAATTGCACTATCACCCAGGAAAGGCCAATGTTGTGGCAGATGCATTGAGCCGCAAGAGCTATGTTAATACCCTCACAGCAGGAGGATTACCTCAGGAGTTAATTGATGATCTCAGAGATCTTCAATTGGAGATAGTACCACAAGGTTTTGTTGCCGCAATGGAAATTCAATCCACTTTGTTGGGAAAGATTCAAGAAGCCCAGAAGTTAGACAAAGGTATTGCGGAGATAAAGGGAAGGATGAACCAAGGAAAGGCAGAAGGATTTCGTGAGGATGAACATGGAACCTTATGGTTTGAGCAGTGCATTTACGTGCCAAATGACCCAGAGATCAGGAAACTGATTCTTCAGGAGGCTCATGATTCACCTTATTCAATACACCCGGGCAAAACCAAGATGTATTTGGACTTGAAGGAAAGTTTCTGGTGGACAGGTATGAAAAAGGATATTGCCGAGTATGTCGTGGTATGTGACGTATGTCAGAGGGTTAAGGCAGAGCACCAGAAACCAGAAGGATTACTTCAGCCTTTGCAGAGACCAGATTGGAAGTGGGACAAGCTTGGCATGGACTTCATTACACGATTACCCATGACCCAATGAGGCTATGATTCTATTTGGGTAGTGGTTGATCGCTTGACTAAGGTAGCTCACTTCATCCCCGTGAAAACCACATATACAAGTGCTAAGTTAGCCAAGATATACATGACCAGGATCATATGTCTGCATGGAGTTCTGAGGACCATCATATCAGATAGAGGAACACAATTTACCTCAAAGTTTTGGCATCAGTTACATGAAACTTTGGGTACCAGGCTGGAGTTTAGTACAGCTTTTCATCCGCGGACAGATGGGCAGACTGAGAGAGTCAATCAGATTCTGGAGGACATGTTGAGAGCTTGTGCGCTAGATTATGGATCTAGTTGGGATGATAATTTTCCTTACGCAGAGTTCTCATATAACAACAGCTATCAAGCTAGTTTGAAAATGACCCCTTTCGAAGCTTTGTACGGAAGGTGGTGCAGTACACCATTGATGTGGGATGAAGTTGGAGACCGTAAATTATTTGGACCAGATTTAATTAGAGATTCAGAGGAGAAAGTCAAGCTGATCCGCGACAGACTCAAGGTAGCCCAAACCAGACAGAAGAGTTATGCCGATACTAAACGCAAGGAGGTAACTGTTGGGGAACGTAGTAGTTTCAAAAAAATTCCTACGCACACGCAAGATCATGGTGATGCATAGCAACAAGAGAGGAGAGTGTTGTCTACGTACCCTCATAGACTGAAAGCGGAAGCGTGAGCACAACGCGGTTGATGTAGTCGTACGTCTTCATGATCCGACCGATCAAGTACCGAACGTACGGCACCTCCGAGTTCAGCACACGTTCAGCCCGATGACGTCCCTCGAACTCCGATCTAGCCGAGTGTTGAGGGAGAGTTTCGTCAGCACGACGGCGTGGTGAAGATGTTGATGTTCTACCGACGCAGGGCTTCGCCTAAGCACCGCTATAGTATTATCGAGGTGGACTATGGTGGAGGGGGGCACCGCACACGGCTAAAAGATCAACTTGATCAATTGTTGTCTCTATGGGGTGCCCCCTGCCCCCGTATATAAAGGAGAAAGGGGGGTGCGGCCGGCCAGGGAGAGGGCGCGCCAGGAGGAGTCCTACTCCCATCGGGAGTAGGACTCCCCCCTTTCCTAGTTGGAATAGGATTCGGGAGAAGGAAAGAGGGGGCCGGCCCCGCTTGCCCTAAACCAATTCGGTTTGGGCCTTGGGGGGCGCACCCCAAACTCCCCTTGCTGCCCTCTATTTCCACTAAGGCCCATGTAGGCCCATTAAGCCCCCGGGGGTTCCAGTAACCTCCCGGTACTCCGGTAAAATCCCGATTTCACCCGGAACACTTCCGACATCCAAACATAGGCTTCCAATATATCAATCTTTATGTCTCGACCATTTCGAGACTCCTCGTCATGTCCTTGATCACATCTGGGACTCCGAACAACCTTCAGTACATCAAAACATATAAACTCGTAATATAACTGTCATCATAATGTTAAGCGTGCGGACCCTACGGGTTCGAGAACTATGTAGACATGACCGAGACACATCTCCGGTTAATAACCAATAGCGGAACCTGGATGCTCATATTGGCTCCCACATATTCTATGAAGATCTTTATCGGTCAAACCGCATAACAACGTATGTTGTTCCCTTTGTCATCGGTATGTTACTTGCCCGAGATTCGATCATCGGTATCTTAATACCTAGTTCAATCTCGTTATCGGCAAGTCTCTTTACTCGTTCTATAATACATCATCCCGCAACTAACTCATTAGTTGCAATGGTTGCAAGGCTTAAGTGATGTGCATTACCGAGAGGGCCCAGAGATACCTCTTCGACAATCGGAATGACAAATCCTAATCTCGAAATACGCCAACCCAACAAGTACCTCTGGAGACACCTGTAGAGCACCTTTATAATCACCCAGTTACGTTGTGACGTTTGGTAGCACACAAAGTGTTCCTCTGGTAAACGGGAGTTGCATAATCTCATAGTCATAGGAACATGTATAAGTCATGAAGAAAGCAATAGCAACATACTAATCGATCGGGTGCTAAGCTAACAGAATGGGTCATGTCAATCGCATCATTCTCCTAATGATGTGACCCTGTTAATCAAATGACAACTCACGTATATGTTTAGGAAACATAACCATCCTTAATCAATGAGCTAGTGAAGTAGAGGCATACTAGTGACAATCTGTTTGTCTATGTATTCACACATGTATTATGTTTCCAGTTAATACAATTATAGCATGAATAATAAACATTTTTCATGATATAAGGAAATAAATAATAACTTTATTATTGCCTCTAGGGCATATTTCCTTCAGTAACCTATGAAGTCGGAGATAGGGCATATCTGCGTGTGTCGCCACTTCGAGGAGTTAAAAGATTTGGAGTCAAAGGAAAGTTAGCACCACGGTTTGTGGGGCCGTACAGAGTTTTAGAACGCATGGGTGAAGTTGCCTACAAGTTGGAATTACCAGTAGCCTTGTCAGGAGTTCATGATGTGTTTCACATTTCCCAGTTAAAGAAGTGTCAACCAGAGATGGCCGATATTCCTTTGAGAGATACAGTGCCACTGGAGGCCATACAGTTGGATAGTGATCTGACCTATGAGGAGAAGCGCATCAAGATTCTCGAGACTGCAAGCAAGGTTACCCATAGCAAGGTCATCAAGTTTTGCAAGGTTCAGTGGAGTCATCATACTACAGAAGAAGCCACCTGGGAACGAGAAGAAGACCTCCGACAGGACCACCCACACCTTTTTGCTAGCCAACCCGAATCTCGAGGGCGAGATTCATATTAAGGGGGGGCTGTAGGTTTGTAACATCCCAATTTTCAATTTGGATGTTTATAATAGATCATTCATATGCATCCATGATTTATGCATTTTTGCCCTATTTGTTTTATTAGATTTTTGATCCAAGGAACTTTGAGCAACTCAAGGACCAAAAGAGAGAGTTGGAAGTTTCCCTAAAAACCAATTTTGAATTTTTTCGAAGTTGGGAGTTCGGTTCAAATTTGGTTTCACCAAAAAAATCATTTCCATTATATCAAAAATAAAATAAAGAGAGAAGATAAAATGACTTCTTCAAAAACACAAGGAAAATATTGGAAATTGAATTTGAAATCAAAATATATTTATTTGGGATTTATGTGCAAATTATTTTGATGCAAATTTTATTAGTACAGCAAAATTGTTTTTTTAATTGCATTTTAGGCTAGATAAAAGTTCACAAGGTCATATATAAGACCATATATCTATGTGATTTTTTCTGGGATTTTTAGGAGTTATTTATTGTATTTGTATGCCCTAATTTGCTTCTGTAAAAAAATGTTTAAAAACGCAGCTACAACACAGCCCACCTCCCTTCCATTGTATTTTTTCTCTTCTTTTCCCTTAGGTCAAATTTCCCACTAAGGCCCATAGCATGCGCTGGCTTTCTTCTTCCTCCTCTGTATGTTCATCTAGAGCTATAACATAACAGGAACATCCATTACCTCTTTCTCTTCCTCCCCTCCTCCCACTTAATTTCTTTGCCGTTTCACTCCGGAGTCAACAAGAATATTGTCGATGGCGTTACCAATAACCCATTCATGGAATTAGAACCCAACGTTATTGCTTTAATTGGTTGAACCAATCCGTGAAATGTACAGCCGCAAACAGCCATTAATGGCCGCACTAAGCTCGCTGTGGATCTCCTCGTATGGACTTCCCTCCCACCTATAAAGAGCACCCTGAGGATCTCCTTCTAGTACTCATATCCCTCCCGAAAAATCCCTCTCCATCCCCCTCCCCATCTCGTGGAATCTCTCGCCGGAGTTCACCCTCCACCACCACCATTGGACGAGTCCGAGGCCAAGGCCTTGACTTCCTGACTCGCCGCGCCATCCCCTGCCACGTCCGCCTCGCTCCTTCACCTGAAACCCGCTGCGTCGCCGAGACCGTCGACCGTCTCCGGCGACCGGAGCATCTCTCCTCGGTGAGCCCTCTCCCTTCCAAACGCTCGATCCAAAGATCGCTCCCTCAGTTCTGTTCTGTAAAAAAACGAAGGGCTATTCACCATTAAGAATTTGACACATGGCAGCTCATATTGAATCCCGCAACTGATTTCCAGAAAAATGCCCAATCTTCGGAAATTCATATCTTTTAATCTATAGATCCGTTTTAGTTGATTCTTTTTTCTATGGTTTCATAGAAATATCCTCTATCTAGAGAACCAAACGAAAAATATTTTTGAAAGTTTTAAAATTTGAATTCAAACAGATCTGAATTCAAACTTCGTTAGGCCGTAACTCGAGTTTCGTAACTCCGTTTTAGGTGATTCTTTTTGCAAATCGAAGCATGTAACATGTACTTTGTGTTAGACCCAGACACATATTTTTCCTACTGTAAAAATTATGTTATGTACAGAAACTTTATTTGGTTGTTTTGGAATTTTTCGAAGTCTTTAATTTGTTTTCTTTTTGGATTTTTGCTTGTATGCTTATGTATGTTATTGCTTGCTTACGTTAGATCATCCGGAGTGCGAAGCTTGCTACCACGAATCTTTACAGTTCGGCAAACATTAGCAAGGCAAGTTCACACTTTGATCATATTTTCCAATACCCAGTTTTTACTATGCATTAGTTTCACCCTCAAAGATTGCATGAGTAGGTTTGGGAACATGTGGTTATGCTATGTAGTTCATGTGGTAGGAACCTATGACCTTTGATCACCCCGGGAATTTTTCGTTATGTCATATATTGCTTAGCCATGCTCGTAGACGGGGATTGGTATGTGTGATTCATGCAAGTTGCGAGAGATAATAATTTGGGACAACATAAGGTGGCAACTTTAATACACATCTGGATGGATTGTTTGGGGCACCTGGAGAAACCAGTGCTTGCCCAAGGGGAATCCCGGAGTACCCGTGTTATTACCCTAGGTCCGCCACCCAGGCTCAAAGGGATCATAAGATATTTCATGCCTAGAAGCTTCCATGTGCAGCCACAAGCCATTATGGGCTCTGGCATAGTTGAGTAAGTTGTGTGACCTCTTTCCGTGGTAGACTAGCTGATGTAGGGGAAAGTAGGTGTACCGGTCTACCCAGGGTTAAGGGGAAACGCTTCTGAAAGGCTATGTCTTGATCTTCCGATCAATGAGGCGGTCGAGTCTTGTGGGGAAAAGTGCGCAAACCTCTGCAGAGTGTAAAAACTAATCATGATTAGCCATGTCCCCGGTTATGGACAACTTGAGTATCTAGAAGTGAATTATTGGTTGATCTCATCACTCTATTTAATGAAATTATTGGGTTACTAATAACTTGGGAATTTTGGGATTGAGTTGGAGGAACCTTCTCAGTAATGGCATTTTAACTTAGTAGTAATAAAAAATTATTCCTTTGTTGTAGGGTAAAATTTGCTTTATGCAAAAATTAAACTTAGAGCCTCCACCAGCTAAATTTGCATATAGAGATAGTTTTTTTTATTATTATTCTATGGTGTGAAATTGCCAGCATATTCCACGTGCTGACCGACACGGCTGCAACGTCTCATGTTGCAGACTTTTCCGACGAAGATTAAAGGTGCGATAGGTCGTTGTTCTACACTCAGTTTGCCGTGGAGTTGGATGGACTCATTTACCTTCAATGCTTCTGCAGTTATTTTTATTGAGATGGCCTTTGGCCATATTATTGTAATAAATACTCTTTTCAGAACCTCGATGTAATAAAGTGTGATTGAACTCTGTTATAATTCCTCGAGTACTGTGTGTGTCAGCATACCGTTCAAGGGATGACACTTAAGCACATAGATTTCGATCCATTTTGGGTTGGGTCGCTACATCATCCCTCTAGTGGTGTCATGTGAACGTCGACTATATGACACTTCACCATTGTTTGGGCCTAGAGGGAGGCATTGGGAAGTAATAAGTAGATGATGGGTTGCTAGAGTGACAGAAGCTTAAACCCTAGTTTATGCGTTGCTTCATAAGGGGCTGATTTGGATCCATATGTTTCATGCTATGGTTAGGTTTACCTTAATACTTCTGTTGTAGTTGCGGATGCTTGCAATGGGGGTTAATCATAAGTGGGATGCTTGTCCAAGTAAGGACTGTACCCAAGCACCGGTCCACCCACATATCAAATTATCAAAGTACCGAACGCTAATCATATGACCGTGATGAAAACTAGCTTGACGATAATTCCCATGTGTCCTCGGGAGCGCTTTCCTTCATATAAGAGTTCATCCAGGCTTGTCCTTTGCTACAAAAAGGATGGTGCCATCTTGCTGCACCTTATTTACTTTTATTACTTGATACTCGTTACCAATTACCTTATTGCAAAACTATCTGTTACTGACAATTTCAGTGCTTGCAGAGAATACCTTGTTGAAAACCGCTTATCATTTCCTTCTGGTCCTCGTTGGGTTCGACACTCTTACTTATCGAAAGGACTACGATAGACCCCTATACTTGTGGGTCATCAAGACTCTTTTCTGGCGTCGTTGCCGGGGAGTGACGCGCCTTTGGTAGGTGGAATTTGGTAAGGAAAAATTTATATAGTGTGCTGAAATTTACTATCACTTGTTACTATGGAACATAATCCTTTGAGGGGTTTGTTCGGGGTATCTTCACCTCGTCCGGAACCATAATTAGTTACCCCTCAACCTACTGAAAATGTTTACTTTGAAATTCCTTCGGGTATGATAGAGAAACTGCTAGCTGATCCTTTTGCAGGAGATGGAACATTGCGTCCCTATTTACACTTAATCTATGTGGATGAGGTTTGTGGATTATTTAAGCTTGCAGGTATGCCCGATGATGTTATAAAGAAGAATGTCTTTCCTTTATCTTTGACATGATATAGGCTATGTGATGATATGGGATCATGGGACTATAAACGATTGGAATTGGAATTTCACCACAAGTTTTATCCTATGCATCTTGTTCATCGTGATCGTAATTATATATATAAGTTTTGGCCTCGCGAAGGAGAAAGCATGGATCAAACTTGGAGTAGGCTTAAGTCAATGTTATATTCATGTCCCAATCATGAGCTCTCAAGAGAAATGATTATTCAAAAAATTTATGCTTGGCTTGTTGACAATAATCGCTCCATGCTCGATACTTCTTGTACTGTTTCTTTTATGATGAAGACTATTGAATTAAGATGGGATTTATTGGAGAGGATTAAATGCAACTCTGAAGATTGTGATCTCGAGAAGGTAAGGAGTCAGGTATGACACCTAAGTTTGACTGTGTTAAATCTTTTATGGATACTGATGTTTTCAGTAAGTTTAGCACTAAATATGGACTTGACTCTGAGATAGTAGCTTCTTTCTGTGAATCTTTTGCTACTCATGTTGATATCCCTAAGGAGAAGTGGCTTAAATATAATCCTCCCATTGAAACAAAAGTAGTTGCACCTATTAAAGTTGAAGAAAAAACTATCACTTATGATGATCCTGTTGTTCCCACTGCTTATATTGAGAAACCACCTTTCCCTGTTAGAATTAAGGATCATGCTAAAGGTTCAACTGTAGTCAACAAGAGTAATATTAGGACACACAAACCCCCTGAGCAAATTAAAGTTGAACCTAATATTTCTATGGTTAAAGATCTCTTGGCCGATAATATTGATGGGCAGGTTATTTATTTCTATGAAGAAACTGCTAGAATTACTAAGCCTGGTGCTAAGGATAAACATAGGCCTGTTATAGGTATGCCTGTTATTTCTGTTAAAATAGGAGATCATTGTTATCATGGCTTATGTGATATGGGTGCTAGTGCTAGTGAAATACCTCATACCTTATACAAAGAAATTATGTATGATATTGCACCTACTCAGATAGAAGATATCGATGTTACAATTAAGCTTGCCAATAGAGATACTATTTCACCAATTGGGATTTTTAGAGATGTTGAAGTCTTGTGTGGGAAGGTTAAATATCCTGCTGATTTTCTTGTTCTTGGTTCCCCACAAGATAGCTATTGTCCCATTATATTTGGTAGACCCTTCTTAAATAATGTTAATGCTAGGATAGACTGCGAAAAGGATGTTGTTACTATTGGTTTGGATGATATGTCTCGTGAGTTTAATTTCTCTAAATTTCGTAGGCAACCCTGTGATGAGGAATTACCTAGTAAGGATGAAATTATTGGTCTTGCTTCTATTGTTGTGCCTCCTAATGATCCTTTAGAACAATATTTGCTCGACCATGAAACTGATATGTTCATGAATGAAAGAAGGGAAATAGATGAAGTATTCTTTAAACAAGGACCTATTCTGAAACACAACTTGCCTGTTGAAATCCTAGGGGATCCTCCTCCACCCAGGGGTGATCCCGTGTTTGAGCTTAAACCATTGCCTGATACTCTTAAATATGCTTATCTTGATGAAAAGAAGATATATCATGTTATTATTAGTGCTAACCTTTCAGAGCATGAAGAAAAGAGATTATTGAAAACTCTGAAGAAGCACCATGCTGCTATTGGATATACTCTTGATGATCTTAAGGGCATTAGTCCCATGCTATGTCAACACGAAATAAATTTGGAGAAGGATGCCAAACCAGTTATTGATCACCAACGATGGCTAAATCCTAAGATGAAAGAAGTGGTAAGAAAGGAAATATTAAAACTCCTTGAGGCAGGTATAATTTATCCCATTGCTGATAGTCAGTGGGTAAGTCCTGTCCATTGTGTCCCTAAGAAGGGAGGTATTACCATTGTTCCTAATGATAAAGATGAATTGATCCCACAAAGAATTATTACAAGTTATAGGATGGTACTTGATTTCCGCAAATTAAATAAAGCTACTAAAAAGATCATAACCCTTTGCCTTTTATTGATCAAATGCTAGAAAGATTATCTAAACATACACATTTTTTATTTCTAGATGGTTACTCTGGTTTCTCTCAAATACCTGTGTCAGCTGATGATCAAGCTAAGACCACTTTTACTTGCCCTTTCGGTACCTTTGCTTATAGACGTCTGCCTTTTGGTTTATGTAATGCACCTGCTACCTTTCAAAGATGCATGATGGCTATATTCTCTGACTTTTGTGAAAAGATTTGTGAGGTTTTCATGGATGATTTCTCCGTTTATGGATCCTCTTTTGATGATTGCTTGAGCAACCTTGATCGAGTTTTACATAGATGTGAAGAAACTAATCTTGTCTTGAATTGGGAGAAGGGCCACTTTATGGTTAATGAAGGTATTTTCTTGGGTCATAAAATTTCTGAAAGAGGTATTGAAGTTGACAAAGCTAAAGTTGATGCTATTGTAAAGATGCCGTGTCCCAAGGACATCAAAGGTATAAGAAGTTTTCTAGGTCATGCCGGTTTTTATAGGAGGTTCATTAAGGATTTCTCAAAAATTTCTCGGCCTCTGACTAACCTATTACAAAAATATATTCCGTTTGTCTTTGATGATGATTGTGTAGAAGCATTTGAAATACTTAAGAAAGCTTTGATTTCTGCACCTATTGTTCAGCCACCTGATTGGAATTTACCCTTTGAAATTATGTGTGATGCTAGTGATTATGCTGTAGGGGCTGTCCTAGGACAAAGAGTTGATAAGAAATTGAATGTTATATAGTATGCTAGTAAAACTCTAGACAATGCCCAGAGAAATTTTGCTACTATCGAAAAGGAATTCTTAGCAGTTGTATTTGCTTGTGATAAGTTCAGACCTTATATTGTTGATTCTAAAGTAACTATTCACACTGATCATGCTGCTATTAAATATCTTATGGAAAAGAAAGATGCTAAACCTAGACTTATTAGATGGGTTCTCTTGCTACAAGAATTTGATTTGCATATTATTGATAGGAAGGGAGCTGAGAACCCTGTTGCAGACAACTTGTCTAGGTTAGAGAATGTTCTTGATGACCCACTACCTATTGATGATACCTTTCCTGATGAACAATTAAATGTCATAAATGCTTCTCGCACTGCTCCGTGGTATGCTTATTATGCTAATTACATTGTTGCTAAGTTTACACCACCTAGTTTCACATACCAGCAAAAGAAAAGTTTCTTCTATGATTTAAGGCATTACTTTTGGGATGACCCACATCTTTATAAAGAAGGAGTAGATGGTGTTATTAGACGTTGTGTACCTAAGCATGAACAGGAACAGATCCTACACAAGTGTCACTTTGAAGCCTATGGAGGGCACCATGCTGGAGATAGAACTGCACACAAGGTATTGCAATCCGGTTTTTATTGGCCTACTCTCTTCAAGGATGCCCATAAGTTTGTCTTGTCTTGTGATGAACGGTCAAAAAATTGGTAATATTAGTAGACGTCAAGAAATGCCTATGAATTATTCACTTGTTATTGAACTATTTGATGTTTGGGGCTTTGATTATATGGGACCTTTTCCTTCCTCTAATGGGTATACACATATTTTAGTTGTTGTTGATTACGTTCCTAAGTGGGTAGAGGCTATTCCACTAGTAGTGCTGACCATAACACCTCTATTAGGATGCTTAAAGAAGTTATTTTTCCGAGGTTTTGAGTCCCTAGATATTTAATGACCGATGGTGGTTCACACTTTATTCATGGTGCCTTTCATAAAATGCTTGCTAAGTATGATGTTAATGACAGAATTGCATCTCCTTATCACCCACAGTCTAGTGGTCAAGTAGAATTGAGTAATAGAGAGCTCAAATTAATTTTGCAAAGGACTATTAATAGATCTAGAAAGAATTGGTCCAAGAAACTTGATGATGCATTATGGGTTTATAGAACTGCATACAAAAATCCTATGGGTACGTCTCCGTATAAAATGGTTTATGGTAAAGCATGTCACTTACCTCTTCAACTAGAACATAAGGCATATTGGGCCATTAAAGAGCTCAATTATGATTTCAAACTTGCCAGTGAAAAGAGGCTTTTTGACATTAGCTCACTTGATGAATGGAGAACCCAGGCCTATGAAAATGCCAAGCTGTTTAAAGAAAAAGTTAAAATATGGCATGATAAAAGGATACAAAAGTGTGAGTTTAATGTAGGTGATTATGTATTTCTATAAAACTCTCGTTTAAGATTTTTTGCATGCAAACTTCTCTCTAAATGGGAAGGTCCTTACGTTATCGAGGAGGTCTATCATTCCGGTGCCATAAAATTCAACAACTTCGAAGGCACAATTCCGAGGGTGGTGAACGGTCAAAGAATACATAAGGGACACTTTCCGGAACATTTCAGACTTCGAAAAGGAATAGGTACATGGTATGGTAAGTAAACCGACTCCAAAACAGTTCTAATGGCAATATTTCTCCGTTTTGGAATATATAAAAAAATAGGAAAATAAGAAATAGTCTGGAAAGGTCACGGGGCTTCCACGAGGGCGGAGGGCGCACCCCCTGCCTCGTGGGCACCCCGTGTGCTCTCTGTACTCTGTTTTCTTGCACGATAATTCTTTTGGTCGGTACAAATTCATTATATAATCTCCCGAAGGTTTTGACCACCGTATCATGCAAATATCTCTTGCCTTTGTTCCGAGCTGTTTTTCTGACAGATCTAGGTCGTCATGTCATCTTCAAGTGCCCCCAAGGACAAGTTCTTTGAGAAGGTCATCAACCCCTACCTCGCGGAGGTGCTGCAACACCCTCAAACCATTGAGCTGCGTGAGGGGTTGTTGCACATCCGCGATGTTGAGGGACCAAGGAGGACCGGAAGCACGGAGGCAAGGCTCGAGGCATTGGAGCAACAAGTTTTCAAGTGTTAGGAGATGGTGGAGAGTGGACTCGACTCCAATCACATTATGATCACGGAGTTCACCATCAACCACAAGCTGGATGTCAAGGACATTGGGGAGTCCATCTTCAAGCTTCACGAGAAAATCGAGCACCTCCATGCCCAGATCTATGACCTGCAAAATCAAAACTATGAGTATGAATATAGATTCAAGAGGATGAGTTTGGTTGCAGATATGAGGATTCAGGAGACTCGATCATCCTTCTATGATGGTGAGCCTATGCCTTGGAAGAAGGACGACAAGCCTACATCATCAACAACTCCACCTTCTTCACCAACAAAGAAGAACTGAGTATCGTGTATGGGCATTCCCCTTGGCAACTGCCAAGCTTGGGGGAGTGCCCCGGTATCGTATCACCATCACTTTTATCTTTACCGTCTTTCTTAGTTCGATCCTTTTGATAATATCTTGATCTAGTGGAACAAAGTTTTAGTATGATCTAGTTGTGAGTTTTGCTTTATGATCTCCTTATGTAATCGAGTCCGTGAGCTATATATAATAAAGATTAGTGTTGAGTCAAGGGCTTGATTATTTTGCTATGATCTTGAGGGAATAAAATAAAAGAGAAGAAATAAAAAGAAATAAAGAGATCATATGGATCTTATGGAGAGTAATGAGCTCACATATAAAGAGTATGATGAATAAAAGTTGTTGAGTTGACAAACATAGTTTTGGTCATCGTTGCAATTAATAGGAAGTAATAAAGAAAGAGAGGTTCACATATAAGTATACTATCTTGGACATCTTTTATGATTGTGAGCACTCATTAAAATATGACATGCTAAAGAGTTGACGTTGTACAAGGAAGACAACATAATGGGTTATGTTTTCTTACATCTGAGATAAATTATATTGTCATGGATCACCCAACATGTTGAGCTTGCCTTTACCTCTCATGCTAGACAAGTTCTTTGCACCAAGTAGAAATACTACTTATGCTTCCAAATATCCTTAAAACCCAGTTTTGCCATGAGAGTCCACCATACCTACCTATGGATTGAGTAAGATCCATCAAGTAAGTTTTCATCGGTGCAAGCAATAAAAATTGCTCTCTAAATATGTATAATTTATTAATGTGGAGAAAATAAGCTTTATACGATCTTGTGATGTGGAAGAAATAAAAGTGACGGACTGCATAATAAAGGTCCATATCACAAGTGGCAATATAAAGTGACATTCTTTTGCATTAAGATTTTGTGCATCCAACCATAAAAGCGCATGACAACCTCTGCTTCCCTCTACGAAGGGCCTATCTTTTACTTTTATCTTCTACCTTATATAAGAGTCATGGTGATCTTCACCTTTCCTTTTACATTTTATCCTTCGGCAAGCACAATGTGTTGGAAAGATGCAGCTATATAAAGCTAATTGGATGTGAGTTTTCATGAACTATTATGGTTGACATTACCCTTGAGGTAAAAGGTTGGGAGGCAAAACCATAAGCCCCTATCTTTCTCTGTGTCCGGCTAAAACTTCATAACCATAAATATCGCGTGAGTGTTAGCAATGGTGGAAGACTAAAAGATGGTTGAGTATGTGGATTTGCTAAAAAGCTCTTATATTGACTCTTTCCTATGTTATGATAAATTGCAATTGCCTCAATGACTGAGATTAGAGTTTGTTGGTTCTCAATGAAGTTTATTATTCATACTTGAAATTGTGATTGAATTGTTACTTTAGCATAAGAGATCATATGACAATATATATATATATATTGTTGTTCTAAGAATGATCATGATGCCCTCATGTCTGTATTTTATTTTTATCGACAGCTCTATCTCTAAACATGTGGACATATTTTTAGATTTCGGCTTTCGCTTGAGGACAAGCGAGGTCTAAGCTTGGGGGAGTTGATATGTCCATTTTGCATCATGCTTTTATATCAATATTTATTGCATTATGGGCTGTTATTACACATTATGTCACAATACTTATGCCTATTCTCTCTTATTTTACAAGGTTTACATGAAGAGGGAGAATGCCGGCAGCTGGGATTCTGGGCTGGAAAAGGAGCAAATATTAGAGACCTATTCTGCACAGCTCCAAAAGTCCTGAAACTTCACGGAAGTTATTTCCATAATATATAAAAAATACTGAGCACAAGAAGTACTAGAGGGGGGCCACCCACCAACCACGAGGGTGGGGGCGCGCCCTACCCCCCCCCCCCACCCCGGGGCGTGCCCCCTGCCTCGTTGGCCCCCTGGTGGCCCTCTAATGCCCATCTTCTGCTATATGAGGTCTTCCGTCCGAGGAAAAATAATAAGCAAGCTTACGGGACGAAACTCCGCCGCCACGAGGCGGAACCTTCGCGGAACCAATCTAGGGCTCCGGCGGAGCTGTTCTGCCGGGGAAACTTCCCTCCGGGAGGAGGAAATCATCACCACCGTCATCACCAATGATCCTCTCTTCGGGAGGGGGTCAATCTCCATCAACATCTTCACCAACACCATCTCATCTCAAACCCTAGTTCATCTCTTGTATCCAATCTTTGTATCCAAACCTCAGATTGTTACCTGTGGGTTGCTACTAGTGTGGATTACTCCTTGTAGTTGATGCTAGTTGGTTTACTTGGTGGAAGATCATATGTTCAGATCCATTATGCATATTAATACCCCTATGATTATGAACATGAATATGCTTTGTAAGTAGTTACATTTGTTCCCGAGGACATGGGAGAAGTCTTGCTATTAGTAGTCATGTGAATTTGGTATTCGTTCGATATTTTGATGAGATGTATGTTGTCATCCCTCTAGTCGTGTCATGTGAACGTCGACTACATGACACTTCACCATTATTTGGGCCAAGAGGGAGGCATTGGGAAGTAATAAGTAGGTGATGGCTTGCTAGAGTGACAGAAGCTTAAACCCTAGTTTATGTGTTGCTTCATAAGGGGCTGATTTGGACCTATGTGTTTCATGCTATGGTTAGGTTTACCTTAATACTTTTGTTGTAGTTGCGGATGCTTGCAATGGGGGTTAATAATAAGTGGGATGCTTGTCCAAGTAAGGACAGTACCCAAGCACCGGTCCACCCACATATCAAATTATCAAAGTACCGAACGTGAATCATATGATCTTGATGAAAACTAGCTTGACGATAATTCCCATGTGTCCTCGGGAGCGCTTTCCTTCATATAAGAGTTCGTCCAGGCTTGTCCTTTGCTACAAAAAGGATTGGGCCATCTTGCTGCACCTTCTTTACTTTTATTACTTGCTACTTGTTACCAATTACCTTATCACAAAACTATCTGTTACCGATAAGTTCAGTGCTTGTAGAGAATACCTTGCTGAAAACCACTTATCATTTCCTTCTCCTCCTCATTGGGTTCGACACCCTTACTTATCGAAAGGACTACGATAGATCCCCTATACTTGTGGGTCATCAATCCACCGTCCCGAGGAAGAACAGGGCTTGGCGGCGGCTCCCTATCGTAAAGCGCGATGAATCCTTCTCTCTGATTTTTTTCTCCCTGAACATGAATATATGGAGTTAGAGTTGAGGTCGGTGGAGGTCCAGGGGGCCACAAGGACAGAGGGAACGCCCCAAGGGGGTGGGAGCGCCCCCACCCTTGTGGCCAGGGTGTGGGCCCCCTTCGGTTGATTCTTTCGCCAGTATTTTCATTTATTCCAAAACCGATCTCCATGAATTTTTAGGTCATTTCGAGAACTTCTATTTCTGCACAAAAATAACACCATGGTAATTATGCTGAAAACATCGTCAGTCCGGGTTAGTTCCATTCAAATCATGCAAATTAGAGTCCAAAACAAGGGAAAAAGTTTGCAAAAGTAGATATGATGGAGACGTATCAACTCCCCCAAGCTTAACCCATTGCTTGTCCTCAAGCAACTCAGTTGACAAACTAAAAGTGATAAAGAAAAACTTTTACAAACTCTGTTTGATCTTGTTGTTGCAAATATGTAAAGCCATCATTCAAGTTTTCAGCAAAGATCATGAACTAACCATATTCACAATAACATTTAGGTCTCACATTTACTCATACCAATGGCAAAATCAACTAGTGAGTAATAATAATAAATCTCATATGACAACACTTTTTCAAAACAATCATGATATGATATAACAAGATGGTATCTCGCTAGCCCTTTTTGAGACTGCAAAACATAAATGCAGAGCACCCTGAAGATCAAGGACTGGTTAGACATTGTAATTCATGGAGAAAGAGATCTAGTCACAGTCATACTCAATATATATTAATAACAATGCATACAAATGACAGTGTCCCTAACTCGTGCTTTTTATAAGAGGATGATGACTCAGCATAAAAGTAAATAGATAGGCCCTTCGTAGATGGAAACAGGGATTTGCAAAGGTGCCAGAGCTTGAGTTTTTAAAGCAGAGATAAATAATATTTTGAGCGGCATGCTTTCATTGTCAACATAACAACTAAGAGATCTCGATATCTTCCATACTAGATACATTATAGGCGGTTCCCAAATAGAATGGTTAAGTTTATACTCCCGTGATACGTCTCCAATGTATCAATAATTTTTGATTGTTGCGTGCTGTTATATAATAAATCTTGGATGTTTTATAATCATTTTATAGTCATTTTATACCATTTTTAGTACTAACCTATTGACATAGTGCCAAGTGCCACTTTCTATTTTCTGCATGTTTTTTACATCATAGGAAGTCAATACCAAATGGAGTCCAAATGCAACGAAACTTCACAGAGATTTTTTATGGACTAGAAGACACCCAATGGGCCAAGGAAGTGCCTGGGGTGTGCTCCGAGGGGAGCACAACCCACCAGGGCGCGCCAGGAGGCCCAGGCGCGCCCTGGTTGGTTGTACCCACCTCAGGTGCCCCCTTGAACCGCCTCTTTGCTCTATAAATACCCCAATATTCCAGAAACCCTAGGGGAGTCGGCGAAAATCAATTCCAACCATCGCAGAGTCCAGAACCAGCAAATCCAATCTAGAAACCATCACAGAGGGGTTCACCACTTCCATTGGTGCATCTCCGATGATGTGTGAGTAGTTCTTTGTAGACTTCGGGTCCATAGTAAGTAGCTAGATGGCTTCCTCTCTCTCTCTCTTGATTATCAATACAATGGTCTCTTGAAGATCCATATGATGTAACGCTTTTTGCGGTGTGTTTGTTGGGATCAGATGAACTTTGAGTTTATGATCAGATCTATCTTTTTATATCCATTAAAGTTATTTGAGTTTCTTTGATCTCTTATATGCACGATTGCATATAGCCTCATATTTCTTCTCCGATATTTGGGTTTTGTTTGGCCAACTTCATCTATTTATCTTGCAATGGGAAGAGGTGCTTTGTAGTGGGTTCGATCTTACGGTGCTTGATCACAGTGACAAAAGGGGGACCGACATGTATGTATCGTTGCTACTAAGGATAAAACGATGGGGTCTATTTCTACATAAGTAGATATTGTCTACAGCATGTCATCATTCTTATTGCATTACTCCGTTTCTCCATGAACAAAATACACTAGATGCATGCTAGATAGCGGTCGATGTGTGGAGTAATATAGCGACCCGACCTCAAACGGTCAAGTCTCTATGCTTTAGTGTCATCCCTGGATCGGTAATGCTAACACACACCGTACTCGAAGGATTTATAACAGAGTAGCAATCACACACTTATTACATCGAATGTCTCAAAAGAGAACTTATTACAATAAATATGGCTTAAGGCCATCTAATACGATAACAACAGAAGGCTTGGAAGATAAAGTGAGTCCATCAACTCCAACGCCATAGCTGAGTGCATGACAAACGACCTATCGCGTCTTACTCCTCGTTTGAAAAGTCTGCAACATAATACGTTGCAGCCTGAAAATGGCTCAGCACATGGAATATGTTGGCAATGTAACACAGTAGAGCAATGAATAGATAAATACTAACACTACATGCATATATGGCTGATGGAGGCTCTATGGTTATATGGTTTTGCGAAAATCTAATTTTTCACTATAACAAAGGAATAAATTTTTATTTAACTAACATGGTAGTTGAAACATTGAGAATGGTACCCCATCTCAATCCCAATAAAAAGTAATTATAAACCCAACAAATTAGTTTAGAGTGATGATATACAGTAGGATAATACAAGTACTAGATACTCAAGTTGTCCATAATCGGGGCACGACTAACCATGATTACTTTGTACACTCTGCAGAGGTTTGCGCACTTTTCCCCACAAGACTCGATCTCCTTCGTTGGATTTCTCGCACTACGTGATGTTTGAGAAACGGATGACCGAGACACAGTCTTTCAGAAGCATTAACTCTTTACTCCGGGTGGACAGTTACACCTACTTTCCCTCTACATCTACTAGCCCACCACTGAAAGAGGTCACACAACATACTCAACTATGCCGGAGCCCATAATGGCTTGTGGCTGCACACGCAAGTTTCTAGCATGAACAATCTCATGATCCCTTTGAGCCTGGTGGCGGACCATAGGAGGATCGCATGGTATTTCCCCGAGATCTCCTGGACAACACTGGTATATCCCCAGGTGCCCAAACAAGCAATCCACCCAGATGTGTATTATAGTTGCCACCATAACTTGAACCATTAATTAAAAATCTCACATCTGTCATGCATTTCTCAAACCCAAACCACGTCTACGAGCATAGCATGGCAATATAAGCAAAACATAGAAGTAACTCCCAGGGTTTGATAATAAAACAGGTAATAGGTTCTACCTCATCATCTACTTCCCAATACCCACAAGTTAATCACATCCTAATCATGCAATGTTTGAGGATTAGAACAAATGCATAAAAACTGGGTATGAAAGAAGTATGATCAATGTGTTACTTGCCTTGCTGACGATCTGCAAATCCTAAAGACTCGTAGTAGCACGCTTCGCACTCCGGGTGTTCTATCGCAAACAAACAATAGCATACATAAGCAATCAAGCAAAGATGCACGGGTAAATCTTAAATAAGAAGATCTAACCAGAAAGTTCAACTTAAGAACTCCGGTTTGCAAAAAGAATCAAATCAAATGAGGCAACGAAATTTCAACTGCGAAAGAAACAAGATCCGATTACTAATCTGGACTAAAGTCAAATTTTACAATACCAAAATCTTGTTCAAGTTGGTTAAATGGAAAGAGGGCTTTGAGACGAAGATCTAGGCGCTTGAATTGCGTGATTCCGATAAACGAGCAAAAAGATAAACTTGATCGAAAATTAGGGCAGAGATCACGATCGAAAATAATCGCGAAAAACCCTGGAAAAAGAAAAACTGACGAACAGGATAACGAACGAACGTTTGCTGTCTGTGACTAACGGGTGAACGGCGTTCCTTAAAACGAACGAACAGACGAACGCCCGCTGTTTAACCGAATCAAGAAAAAAAACCGAAGCGATCTATTAAAAAACAGATCTAGGGTTTTCAAAATAAACCGAACAGTTTTAGAGAAAAAAAAACCAGCGGCTACCTCGGTGTACGTGACAGCGGCGACGGCAAATCTGGCGGCGGGCGGCGGCACGGCGTCGGGCAGCTTATAAGAGGCCGGCCTGGAGAGTCCCGGTCGGGTACGGCCCAAAGTCGGTTCACTTAAAAAAACAAATTATTCTGCGCAGAAAAACAAAGAAAAGAAATACTAAACGGACTCCAAAAATCCCGAAATAAATTTTCCTCATCCTCAAAAAATAAGGCGGACGAGGTGAACATTTATTTGGGCCTATAATGCAACTTTGAAAAATGCATATTTTTCCTAATTTAATTAAAATTGCAATAAAATCCATATAAAATATGCAAATTGATTTTAATATTTTTCCTCCAATATTTCATTTATTTTGGAGAAGTCATATTATCTTCTCTCATATATTTAGGTATGGAATATTTTCGGAGAGAAAACTTATTAAAACCAAAGTGATCCTTGTTTCCATATTTGATAAAATTCAAATATGCAACGGTGAAATCCCCCAACTCTCTCTGAGGGTCCTTGAGTTGCTTAGAATTTCAAGGATGGCGGAAGTTGAAATGCACAAAATATGATATGCATGGATGATATAACATTCCAAATTGAAAATTTGGGATGTTACAAACCTACCCCCTTAAGATGATTCTCGTCCTCGAGATTCGGGATGGCTAGAAAATAGGTGTTGATGGTCTTTCCGTAGATCATCCTCTCGTTCCCAAGTGGCTTCATCCTCGGTATGGTGGCTCCATTGAACTTTGCAAAACTTGATAACCTTGCTGTGAGTAACTCGATTGGCAAACTCAAGAATCTTGACAGGTTTCTCCTCGTAGGTCAAATCACTATCCAACAGTATTGCTTCCAGTGGCACTGTATCTCTTAGAGGGATATCGGACATCCCTGCATGTCACTTCTTCAACTGGGAAACTTGAAATACATCATGAACTCCCGACAATACTTCGGGTAACTCCAACTTGTAGGCTACCTCTCCCATGCGTTCCAAAACAAGGTACGGTCCCACAAATCTCGGGGCTAACTTTCCTTTAACTCCAAATCGTTTAAATCCTCGAAGTGGAGACACTCTCAGATACGCTCTGTCTCCGATTTCATAGACTACCTCCTTGCATTTTGAGTCTGCATAACTCTTCTATCTTGACTGAGCTATCTTTAGTCTATCTCGAATTAGTTTAACCTTCTTTTCGGACTCCTTAATCAAATCAGGTCCAAACAGCTGTATGTCTCCAACCTCATCCCACATCAACGGTGTTCTGCACCTTCTTCCATACAGGGCTTTGAACGGTGCCATCTTCAAACTGGCCTTGTAGCTATTGTTGTATGAGAACTCTGTGTAGGGAAAATTATCATCCCAACTAGATCCATAGTCTAGTGCACAAGCTCTCAGCATGTCCTCCAGAATCTGATTGACTCTCTCTCTCTCTGTCTGTCCATCTGTCTGCGGGTGAAAAGTTGTACTGAACTCCAGCCTGGTTCCCAAAGTCTAATGCAGCTGGTGCCAAAACTTGGAAGTAAACTGTGTTCCTCTATCTGAGACGATGGTCCTCGGAACTCCATGCATACATACGATCCTGGTCATATATATCTTGGCCAACTTTGCACTTGTGTAAGTGGTTTTCACTGGGATAAAGTGAGCTACTTTGGTCAAGTGGTCCACTACTACCCAGATTGAATCATATCCCGATTGGGTCCTGGGTAATCCGGTGATGAAATCCATGCCAAGCTTATCCCACTTCCATTCGGGTATCGGCATAGGTTGCAGTAATCCTGCTGGCTTTTGATGTTCTACCTTCACTCTCTGACATACTTCACATACGGCTAAATACTCGGCAATATCCTTCTTCATACCAGTCCACCAGAAATGCTCCTTCAAATCCAAATACATCTTGGTGTTTCCGGGGTGTATTGAGTATGGTGAGTCATGAGCTTCCTGTAATATCAACTTCCTGATCTCGGCATTATTGGGCACATATACACGGTCCTCGAACCACAAGGTGTCATGCTCATCCTCACGAAAACCTTTGGCTTTTCCTTCACTCCTTTTCTCCTTTATCTCGGCAATTTCTTTGTCATCCTTCTGAGCTTCTCGAATCTTTCCCAACAATGTTGATTGCACTTCCATGATTGTAACAAAATCTTTAGGAACTATCTCCAAACGAAGTTCCCTGACATCCTCTGCTAACTCCTTTGGCATTCCGCCGCTCACGAGGGTCTTGACGTAAGTATTCCGGCTCAAAGCGTCTGCTGCAACATTGGCCTTGCCTGGATGATAGTGCAACTTCATATCATAATCTTTTATAAGCTCCAACCATCTCCTTTGCCTGAGGTTCAACTCCTTCTAGGTGAAAATGTACTTCAAACTCTTATGATCCGTGTACACATCACAATAATTTTCAATAATAAAATGTCTCCAGGTCTTGAGTGCATGCACTACAGCTGCTAACTCCAAATCATGCGTGGCATAATTCAACTCGTGCAGTTTAAGTTGTCGTGAGGCATACGAAACAACTCTTCTGTCTTGCATAAGTACTCCTCCAAGTCCTAAGCGAGAGGCGCCCCAATACACTTAGAAATCCTTGCGCATATCTGGCAGAATCAACACTGGGGTTGTAGTCAAACGTTTCTTCAGCTCCAGGAAACTTGCTTCACATTCCTCGGTCCAATGGAACTTGGTGTCCTTCTTCAACAACGTCGTCATAGGATTTGCAATCTTAGAGAAATTTTCAATGAATCTCCGATAGTATCCCGCGAGTCCAAGAAAACTGCGGATCTCTCCAACTGACGTGGGTGCCAACCACTCAGTTACTGATTTCACCTTGGTAGGGTCCGCTGTTATACCTTCTCCTGATATAACATGTCCAAGAAATCCAACTTCCTTCAACCAAAACTCACATTTGCTAAACTTGGCATATAACTGATGTTCTCTGAGCTTCTCGAGAATTAAACTCAAATGCTCCTATGTTCCTCCTCATTCTTTGAGTATACCAAGATATCATCTATGAACACCACGACAAACTTATCCAAGAACTTCATGAACACTTTGTTCATCATACTCATGAAATAGGCGGGGGCGTTAGTCAATCCAAATGACATAACTGTATACTCATATAGCCCATACCTTGTGGTGAATGTTGTCTTAGGTATATCCTTTTCTCGAATCTTCAACTGGTGGTAACCTAATCGTAGGTCGATCTTCGAAAACACATTTGCTAATTGCAGCTAGTCAAACAAATCATTGATCATCGGCAGTGGGTACTTATTCTTGATCGTTACTTCATTTAAGGCCCGATAATCAACAACCATTCTAAGGGACTTATCCTTCTGCTCAACCAAGAACACTGGGGCTCCCCATGGTGATGAACTTCATCGACTGTAACCTTTCTCCAATAACTCCTTAATATGTTTCTTGATCTCCTCAAAATCATTTGTGGGCATCCGATATGGTCTCTTTGATATTGTGTCGGTGCCTGGCAATAGCTCTATCAAAAACTCTATGTCTCGATCTGGCGGCATGCCTGGTAACTCCTTTGGAAATACATCCGGGTAATCCTTTACGACAGGCACTTCCTCCTGAACAACTCCCGTGAGAGAATGTACTTGGGTTTTCCTTGACGAATGCATGGAAACATACTTGATCCTTTTTCCCTTCGGGGTGGTAAGCAGAATCGACTTACTAGCGCAATCGATGTTTCCCCCATACATCGATAGCCAATCCATTCCTAGTATCACATCCAATCCTTGTGAATCCAAAATTATCAGCTCCGAGGGGAAAACATGGCTTCCAATGGTCAATGGCATCTGAAAACATCCTTGACTTTCCATATACTCAGCTCCTGGTGAACTTACTAACAGGGGTGTCCTAAGTACCTTAGTGGGCAACTTATACTTATCCACGAATCCCCCTGATATGTATGAATGCAATGCACCAGTATCGAAAAGAACAATTGCAGTAAAAGACTTAACCAAAAACTTACCGATAACTGCATCTGGCTGCTCCTTAACTTCCTCCATGTTCACGTGGTTCACTTGTCCTCTGTTGAAAGGGTTGGGCTTCTTCCTAGCGCTTCCATTTCCATTGTCGTTCTTCAATTCCGGACAATCGTTGGCGTAGTGCCCAGTCTTCCCGCACTTGAAACAAGTAATGTGACTTTGATCCCTCTTGGCGGGTGTGGATGGGTTAGAGCGGTTCTGATTGCTACTTGCTCCGTTCCCATTCCCATTCCTTGGGCCATTATGATTATGCAAACTTCCTCCATTGTGGGTGTGGCCTCCATGGTTATGGACAAGTCCTCCCGAGTTTGGGGTGAGACGGGGCTTCTGCTGAGCTCCTCCTCTTGCGGCTCTCTATCTACTCCTGCTTCCCTTCAATCATAAGAGCCTTGTCTACCAACTCCTGGTAGTTGTTGAATGTTGCCACCATCAACTGCATGCTCATCTCATCATTTAGCCCTTCCATAAACTTCTCCTGCTTCGCGGCATCTGTGGCCACATCATCAGGGGCATGACGAGATAGCTTACTAAACTCATCTATGTACTGAGCCACAGTATGATTTCCTAGGCGTAATTTTCGAAACTCGTGCTTCTTCATGCTCATAGCTCCAGTGGATACATGGGATATGCGGAATGCTTGCTGAAACTGTTCCCAAGTGACATTGGCTATAGGAAAAGTGGTTGTGTAATTCTCCCACCATGCGGCTGCTAGTCCATCCAACTGGTGTGCGGCAAAACGCACCTTCTCCGCATCTGTGCAACCTGTGGTGGTCAACTCCCTTCCTATCCTGCGCAACCAATCATCAGCAACCATGGGCTCGGTGCTATTGGAAAACACCGGCGGCTGCAGCCTTAGAAAATGGGCTAAGTTGTCAACCGGAGGTGGTGGCGGTGGGTTATTGTTGTTGTTGTTGTTGTTGTTGTTGTTGTTGTTGCCTTGGTTCTGAACTAACAACTACATCAGTGTATTCTGCTGCTGGATCAACTGAGTGAGCTCCGGTGGGAAAGCAAAACCAGGGTCATGTCTCGGAGGCATCTGATGGGTTTAGAGGGAAGAGTTTAGAGTAGAATGAGGTCTAGTGAGATAGCACTACCCATATGCACATGAGACAAACACAATCATATCATATCACTCAATCAATCAAGCATGGGCATACAAACGGTCTAGAACTATCGTTAAAAGTGCTCGGACTACTACTATATACATGGGGGAAACTACTAGTCATATGGTGGTCATCTAGAAATATTGTTCGGTGGAAGACTCCATGATATCCGCTCCAGCTTCGTCTTCATAGTCATCATCACTATCGTCGGGGTCGAAGTCGGTGTCGTTGCTGATGATGTAGTCTTCAGAACGAATCTCCTTAGGTTCATCATCTTCTCCTCCTGGCGTGGGGTCTCCCATGAAAACTCCTAGATTCCTTGTTAGGTCGTCATTCTTCTCCTCCTCTTAATCGTCGCATGTAGCCTTGAGTTCCTCTTCAAGCTCGGTGATCCTTGTCATCGCCTTCTTCAAATCTATCGTGCTTGCGCACATCTAGTTCTCCTGGCATCGAATGTGCTCATTTAACTCCTGGATGAATGCTGCAATGGATCTATCCCTCCTGGTGCTAATCATATCCCATTGCTCGTCTCTACGCCCACATATCTGGTATATAGTGTTCTTAAGCTCTTGTTTGTAGACTTCTCCAATACGTCCCATAGCAATGTGGGCTGCCATGCTCTTGCCCAGACTCCAAGTGGGTGCATCAAAGGAAAGCTCTATAGGATCCGTAACTGGCGTGAATGTCCTTCCTGAAACTTGAACTCGAATCATCCAGCGCTCCTCTTCTGGTAAAGTGGTGTTGTAGGTCCCGGTGAAGCTTGGTATTCCAATGTTCAGGTACATAGTGACTTCCTTCAAGTGTCGTCCAAAAGGTGTGTCTTCATCAGGTTGTGCAAACTTGTTCCTCGAGTCCGCCATCCTAAAGTGTAGAAAATGGAGAGGAGTCAGAAATGAGTAGAGAAGAGTGACCTATGGCTTTTCGTAGTGGTCGTGTCCTACATTCAGCGTGTGCTCTGATACCATCTTGTAGCGACCCGACCTCAAACGGTCAAGTCTCTGTGCTTCAGTGTCATCCCTGGATTGGTAATGCTGACACACACATTACTCGAAGGATTTATAACAGAGTAGCAATCACACACTTATTACATCGAATGTCTCAAAAGAGAACTTATTACAATAAATATGGCTTACGGCCATCTAATAAGATAACAACTAAAGGCTTGGAAGATAAAGTGAGTCCATCAACTCCAACGGCATAGCTGAGTGCATGACAAACAACCTATCGCGTCTTACTCCTCATCTAAAAAGTCTACAACATAATACGTTGCAGCCCGAAAATGGGTCAGCACATGGAATATGCTGGCAAAGTAACACAGTAGAGCAATGAATAGATAAATGCTACCACTACAAGCATATATGGCTGATGGAGACTCTATATGGTTTTTGCGAAAAGCTAATTTTTCCCTACAACAAAGGAATAAATTTTTATTTAACTAACATGGTAGTTGAAACATTGAGAATGGTACGCCATCTCAATCCCAATTAAAATTAATTATAAACCCAACAAATTAGTTTAGAGTGATGAGATACAGTAGGATAATCCAAGTACTAGATACTCAAGTTGTCCATAACCGGGGACACGACTAACCATGATTAGTTTGTACACTCTGCAGAGGTTTGCGCACTTTTCCCCACAAGACTCGATCTCCTCCATTGGATTTCTCACACTATGTGGTGTTTGAGAAATGGATGACCCAGACACAGTCTTTCAGAAGCATTAACTCTTTACTCCGGGTGGACAGTTACACCTACTTTCCCTCTACATCTGCTAGCCCACCACTGAAAGAGGTCACACAACATACTCAACTATGCCAGAGCCCATAATGGCTTGTGGATGCACACGGAAGTTTCTAGCATGAACAATCTCATGTTCCCTTTGAGCTTGGGTGGCGGACCATAGTAGGATCGCACGGCATATCCCCGGGATCTCCTGGACAAGACTGGTATATCCCCAGGTGCCCAAACAAGCAATCCACATAGATGTGTATTAAAGTTACCACCTTAAGTTGAACCATTAATTAACAATCTCACATCTTTCATGGATTTCTCAAACACAAACCACGTCTACGAGCATAGCATGGCAATATAAGCATAATTTAGAAGTAACTCCCAGGGTTTGATAATAAAACAGGAAATAGGTTCTACCTCATCATCTACTTCCCAATACCCACAAGTTAATCACATCCTAATCATGCAAGGTTTGAGGATTATAACTAATGCATAAAAACTAGGTATGAAAGAAGTATGATCAAGGTGTTACTTGCCTTGCTGACGATCTGCAAATCCTAAAGACTCGTAGTAGCACGCTCTACACTCCGGGTGTTCTATCACAAACATACAAAAGCATAGATAAGAAATCAAGCAAATATGCATGGGTAAATCTCAAATAAGAAGATCTAACCAGAAAGTTCAACTTAAGAACTCCGGTTTGCAAAAAAGAATCAAATCAAACGAAGCAACGAAACTCAAACTGCGAAAGAAACAAGATCCGATTACTAATCTGAACTAAAGTCAAATTTTGCAGTACCCAAATCTTGTTCAAGTTGGTTAAACGAAAAGAGGGCTTCGAGATGAAGATCTAGGCGCTTGAATCGCCTGATTCCAATAAACGAGCGAAAAGATAAACTAGATCGAAAATTAGGGCAGAGATCATGATGGAAAATAATCGCGAAAAACCCGGGAAAAAGAAAAACTGACGAACAGGCTAACGAACGAGCGTTCGATGTCTGTGACTAATAGTTGAACGGAGTTTGTTAAAACGAACGAACGGACGAACGTCCGCTGTTTAACCGAACCGAGAAAAAAACCGAACCGATCTATTAAAAAAATAGATCTAGGGTTTTCGAAATAAACTGAACGATTTTAGAGAAAAAAAACTGGTGGCTACCTCGATGTACGTGACGGCGGCGGCGGGCGCAGCGGCGGCACGGCGTCGGGCGGCTTATTAGAGGCCGGCCTGGAGAGGCCCGGCCGGGTACGGCCCGAAGTCGGTTCACTTTTTTATAAAATTATTCCGCGCAGAAAAACAAAGAAAAGAAATACTAAACGGACTCCAAAAATCCCGAAATAAATTTTCCCCATCCTCTAAAAATAAGCCGGACAAGGTGAACATTTATTTGGGAATACTTTGGGAATACAATGCAATTTTGAAAAACGCGTATTTTCCTAATTCAATTAAAATTGCAATAAAATCCAAGTACAATATGCAAATTGATTTTAATATTTTTCCTCCAATATTTCATTTATTTTGGAGAAGTCATATTATCTCGTCTCATATATTTTGGTATGAAATATTTTCGGAGAGAAAATTTATTAAAACCAAAGTGATCCTTGTTTCCATGTTTGATAAAATTCAAATATGCAACGGTGAAATCCCCCAACTCTCTCCGAGGGTCCTTGAGTTGCTTAGAATTTTGAGGTTCACGGAAGTCGAAATACACAAAATATGATATGCATGGATGACCTATTTATAACATTCCGAATTGAAAATTTGGTATGTTACAAGTAATAGTAGTAGATGCAGGCAGGAGTCGGTCTACTAATCTTGGATGTTATGCCTATATAATGATCATTTCCTAGATATCGTCGTGATTATTTGAAGTTCTATCAATTGCCCAACAGTAATTTGTTTACCCACCATTTGCTATTTTTCTTGAGAGAAGCCACTAGTGAAACATACGGCCCCGGGGTCCCTTTCTCATATTATTTGCCTTTGCCATCTACTTTTCCTTTGCTTTCATTTCCAGATCTATTAAACCAAGAATAAATTGTTGCAATTTATTCTTATTTATTTTATTTGGCATTCAATCTATCAATCTACTACAATTTATTCACGTCTGTTTGCTTATCTTGAGGCACCGCTACCCGAAAGGGATTGACAACCCCTTTTACACATCGGGTTGCGAGTAGTTGTTATTTGTGTGCAGGTGTTGTTTATGTTGTGTTGCTTGGTTCTCCTACTAGTTCGATAACCTTGGTATCATAACTGAGGGAAATACCTGCCGCCGCTGTGCTGCATCATCCCTTCCTCTTTAGGGAAATACCGATGTAGCTTCAAGCCGCATCATCCCCCACCACGAACAAGCACATTCCACGGCTGGTCCGAAACAACGGGTACCGTCCAACTAACAACAGTCCTAGGGGAGTTTTTTTTGCAATTATTTTTTATTTGATTTGAGCATGGGACTGGGCATCCCGGTTACCAGCCATTTTCTTGTGAATGATGAGCGGAGTCCACTCATCGTGAGAATAACCCACCTAGCATGGAAGATATTCACAACCCTAGTTGGTACATGAGTGATTTGAGCATACAAAACATATTATCATTTGAAGGTTTAGAGTTTGGCACATGCAAATTTACTTGGAACGGCAGGTAAATACTACATATAGGTAGGTATGGTGGACTCATATGGAACAACTTTGGGTTTATGGAAGTGGATGCACAAGCAGTATTCCCGGGAGGGGGAAATCATCGCCATCATCATCACCAATGATCCTCTCATGGAGAGGGGGTCAATCTCGATCAACATCTTCAGTAGCACCATCTCCTCTCAAACCCTAGTTCATCTCTTATATCTGATCTTTGTCTTAAAACCTCATATTGGTACCTGTGGGTTGCTAGTAGTGTTGATTACTCCTTGTAGTTGATGCTAGTTGGTTTATTCGGTGGAAGATCATATGTTCATATCCTTAATGATAATTAATACTCCTCTGATTATGAAGATGAATATGCTTGGTGAGTAGTTACGTTTGTTCCTGAGGACATGAGAGAAGTCTTGTTATAAGTAATAATGTGAATTTGGTATTCGTTCGATATTTTGATGAGATGTATGTTGTCTCTCCTCTAGTGGTGTTATGTGAATGTCGACTACATAACACTTCACCATTATTTGGGCCTAGGGGAAGGCATTGGGAAGTAATAAGTAGATGATGTGTTGCTAGAGTGACAAAAGCTTAAACCCTAGTTTATGTGTTGCATCGTAAGGGGCTGATTTGGATCCATATGTTTCATGCTATGGTTAG
Organism: Triticum monococcum; assembly: GCA_034509565.1. Taxonomy (NCBI): domain Eukaryota; kingdom Viridiplantae; phylum Streptophyta; class Magnoliopsida; order Poales; family Poaceae; genus Triticum; species Triticum monococcum. The sequence continues at coordinate 582,666,709 of CM067847.1, forward strand.
ATTTATCTTAATTCTTCTTCCATAGTTGCGGATGCTTGCGAGAGGGGTTAATCATAAGTGGGAGGCTTATCCAAGGAAGGACAACACCCAAGCACCGGTCCACCCACATATCAAATTATCAAAGTAACAAACGTGAATCATACGAGCATGATGAACTAGCTTGACAGTAATTCCCATGTGTCCTCGGGAGTGCTTTGCTTTATATAAGAGTTTGTCCAGGCTTGTACTTTGCTACAAAAAGGATTGGGCCACCTTGCTGCGCCTTAGTTACTTTCGTTACTTTTTACCCGTTACGAATTATCTTATCACACAACTTTCTGTTACCGATAATTTCAGTGCTTGCAGAGAATACCTTGCTGAAAACCGCTTGTCATTTTCTTCTGCTCCTCGTTGGATTCGACACTCTTACTTATCAAAAGGACTATAATAGATCCCCTATACTTGTGAGTCATCAGTGCTGAGTTAACATTTGATTCATTTGTTGTGGTGTTTAGTTAACTGTTTGGTTCAATTCTGCAATGCGTTGTTCAATTGTTGTAGGTGCATTTTGTTATTGTCTACCATGTGATAAATAAATTGAATTTGGTTGTACTAAATACATGAGAAACAAATACAATTGCTAGATTTCCAAGTTGTTAAGCATGCTTGGTTTGGTTAATGATAACCCACAAGTATAGGGGATCGCAACACTTTTTGAGGGTAGAGAATTCAACCCAAATTTATTGATTCGACACAAGGGGAGCCAAAGAATATTCTCAACTATTAGCAACTGAGTTGTCAATTCAACCACACCTGAAAGAATTAATATTTTCAGCAAAATATTTAGTAGCAAAGTAGTATGGAAGTAACGGTAACAGTGGCAAAAGTAACAGTAGCAGTTTTGTAGCAATCGTAACAGTGGCAGTGGAGAAGTAACAAAGCAAAGATCAATATGAAACGAGCTCGTAGGCAATGGATCAATGATGGATAATTATGTCGGATGGCATTCATCATGCAATAGTTATAACATAGGGTGACACAGAACTAGCTCCAATTCATCAATATAATGTAGGCATGTATTCCGATTATAGTCATACGTGCTTATGGAAAAGAACTTGCATGACATCTTTTGTCCTACCCTCCCATGGCAGCGGGGTCCTATTGGAAACTAAGGGATATTAAGGATTCCTTTTAATAGAGAACCGGACCAAAGCATTAGCACTTAGTGAATACATGAACGCCTCAAACTACGGTCGTCACCGGGAAGTGTCCCGACTATTGTCACTCCGGGGTTGCTGGATCATAACATGTAGTAGGTGACTATAACTTGCAAGATAGGATCAAGAACACAAATATATTCATGAAAACATAATAGGTTCAGGTCTCAAATCATGGGACTCGGGCCCTAGTGACAAGCATTAAGCATAGCAAAGTCATAGCAACATCAATCTCAGAACATAGTGGATACTAGGGATCAAATGTCACGCGGTGACTTCTGGAGTCCTGCCTAGCCTGCTACAGCCCGGGTTCCCTGGAGTCCTGTTAGCCCAGTGCTACAGCCCGGAATCACTCGCTCATGACCGACATGCTCGAATGTGATTCATGTATGCCTGTCTCCATAGGTCTGTGCCGCTTTGGGTTCACGACTAGCCATGTCGGCCCGGGTTCTCTGTCATATGGATGCTAGCGACACTATCATATACGTGAGCCAAAAGGCACAAACGGTCCCGGGCCATGGTAAGGCGACACCCGTGGGATACCGTGCGTGTGGCCGCAAAGTGATATGAGGTGTTACTGGCTAGATCGATGTGGCTTGGAATCAGGGTCCTAACATCAAACCCTAACAAAACTAACTTGATTACATGACAAATCTCATCCAACCCATCACCATCTAGTAAGCCTATGATGGGATTACTCACGCACGGCGGTGAGCATCATGAAATTGGTGATGTAGGATGGTTGTTGATGATGATGATTTCCCCTCTCCGGAGCGCAAAACAGACTCCAGATCTGCTGTCCCGAGGAAGAACAAGGCTTGGCGGCGGCTCCGTATTGTAAAACGCGATGAATCCTTCTCTCTGATTTTTCTCTCCCTGAATGTGAATATATGGAGCTGGAGTTGAGTTCGGTGGAGGTCCAGGGGGTCCACAAGGACAGAGGGCACGCCCCAGGGGGGTTGACGCGCCCCCACCCTTGTGGCCAGGGTGTGGCCCCCCTTCGGTTGATTCTTTTGCCAGTATTTTTAGTTATTCCAAAACTGATCTCTGTGAATTTTCAGGTCATTTCGAGAACTTCTGTTTCTACATAAAAATAACACCATGGTAATTATGCTGAAAACATCGTCAGTCCGGGTTAGTTCCATTCAAATCATGCAAATTAGAGTCCAAAAGAAGGGCAAAAAGTTTGGAAAAGTAGATATGATGGAGACGTATTAACTCCCCCAAGCTTAACCCATTGCTTGTCCTCAAGCAACTCAGTTGACAAACTGAAAGTGATAAAGAAAAACTTTTACAAACTCAGTTGACAAAACAATCTCGCTAGCCCTTTTTGAGACCGCAAAACATAAATGCAGAGCACCTCTGAAGATCAAGGATTGGCTAGACATTGTAATTCATGGTAAAAGAGATCCAGTCTCAGTCATACTGAATATAAATTAATAACAATGCATACAAATGACAGTGTATCTAACTGGTGCTTTTTATAAGAGGATGATGACTCAACATAAAAGTAAATAGATAGGCCCTTTGCAGAGGGAAGCAGGGATTTGTAGAGGTGCCAGAGCTCGAGTTTTTAAAGCAGAGATAAATAATATTTTGAGCGGCATGCTTTCATTGTCAACGTAACAACTAAGAGATCTCGGTATCTTCCATACTAGATACATTATATGTGGTTCCCAAACAGAATGGTAAAGTTTATAGTCCCCTGATACGTCTCCAACGTATTTATAATTTTTGATTGTTCCATGCTGTTATATTATCAATCTTGGATCTTTTATAATCATTTGATAGTCATTTTATACCATTTTTTGGTACTAACCTATTGACATAGTGCCAAGTGTGAGCTGTTGTTTTCTGCATGTTTTTTACATTGCAGGAAGTCAATCCAAACGGAGTCCAAATGCAACAAAACTTCATGGAGATTTTTTATGGACTAGAAGACACCCAATGGGCCAAGGCAGTGCCTGGGGGTGCTCTGAGGGGAGCACAACCCACCAGGGCGCGCCAGGAGGCCCAGGAGCGCCCTGATTGCTTGTGCCCACCTCGGGTGCCCCCCTGAACCGCCTCTTTGCTCTATAAATACCCCAATATTCCAGAAACCCTAGGGGATTCGACGAAAATTAATTCCAGCCGTCGCAGAGTCCAGAACCAGCAGATCCAATCTAGAAACCATCACAGAGGGGTTCACCACTTCCATTGGTGCCTCTCCGATGATGCATGAGTAGTTATTTGTAGACTTCAGGTCCGTAGTAAGTAGCTAGATGGCTTCCTCTCTCTCTCTATCTCTCTCTCTCTCTCTCTCTCTCTCTTGATTATCAATACAATGGTGAGGGAGTCCTGGATTAGGGGGTCTCCGGACAGCCGGACTATATCCTTTGGCCGGACTGTTGGACTATGAAGATACAAGATTGAAGAATTCGTCTCATGTCCGGATGGGACTCTACTTGGCGTGGAAGGAAAGCTAGCCAATACGGATATGTATATCTCCTCCTTTGTAACCGACCTTGTGTAACCCTAGCCCCCTTCGGTGTCTATATAAACCAGAGGGTTTTAGTCCGTAGGACACAACAATAACATACAATCATACCATAGGCTAGCTTCTAGGGCTTAGCCTCTCTGATCTCGTGGTAGATCTACTCTTGTACGACCCATATCATCAATATTAATCAAGCAGGACGTAGGGTTTTACCTCCATCAAGAGGGCCCGAACCTGGGTAAAACTTCGTGTCCCCTGCCTCCTGTTACCATCCGCCTTAGACGCACAGTTCGGGACCCCCAACCCGAGATCCGCCGGTTTTGACACCGACATTGGTGCTTTCATTGAGAGTTCCTCTGTGCCGTCGCTAGAAGGAAGGATGTGTCATCTCGTCTTTAAAGACGGTACTGCTGTCGGGGGAGCTTTGGCTGTCGGCCAAACTCTCCGGCTAGGCGGTTTCATCATGACCGCCTATTCGGCCACCGCGCCGACGATGACTTCTCGGGTCATCGAAAACAGCCTCCACGTCAAATCAGCACTCGCCGAACAGATGGATCCAATGGAGCTCGCCTCCTTGAACGAGCTCTTAGATCGCATCGCCGCCTTGGGAGTCGCTATGGACTATGATCGGATTGGGCTTAAACCCGATCAAAGGGAGATTAACTCTCCACCGGTCACCCATCATATTGCAGTGGTGGAGGAACAATGCGGTGACCTTTCCTCCATCTTGAGGACCAACTATGTCCGGATTCCCGAGCTCTCTGAGCCGGACGCCCGTTCGCGGGAGGACATCATTCAATCCCTGAACTTAGAGTCAGGCAGCGGGCCAGGATTATCGGGTCACACCCCGGAACCGGAACTTCCAAAATTGGAAATTCCTCGGCCCCTGGATCCCAGATCAGGTGAGGGTTCCGATTCAATTCCACCCACCCACCCAAACATAAGCGATCTTTCCCACATCATGCAAGAGCCCCAGGAAATAGTACATCACTATTGGGCCAGATTCCTCCTTGTGATGAACAAGGTTAAGGACTATCCCGAGGAAGATGCAATCCTATTTTTCTCCAATAATTGCATGGACAAGGGAATCCTTAACGCCATAAATCACCATGAGATAACACGCTTCGCTGACTTGGCGTCCATAGTACGAAAGTACTGTGCAATGGAAAGTGCCTGGAAAACCGAAATAAACTTTTGGGATAATCCGGCCCTGAATACAAGCCCAGTCCGAAACAAAAGGGTGCATTATCACAATACACCTGGGTCAACTACCAAAAAGCAAAAACCCTCTGGAGGGTATGGAACCGTACTGGAAGGATGGCTCAACGGACCCTGCAAAATTCATAGTATAGCGGATACAATACCAACGCACGGCCTTAGAACATGTTGGATAATTCTCCCAAATACCACAGAGCACCATCCCGTGGATAACAATACGGTCTTAACGGTCTTTGAGACCTTCGCATCAAATAATAGACACAAGCGAACACTCCGCAGCATGGCCGAAATCTGCCACGTAGCAGCAATAAATCCATGGAGTGATACGGCTATTACCTTCAATGCCATTGACGAACCTAAATTCTGAACAGCCCGAGCACCAGCCGCTCTGGTCCTCAGTCCAATCATGGACGGCTTTCGACTCACCAAAGTACTCATGGACGGCGGCAGTGAATTAAACCTCATCTATGAGGAAACTCTTCAAAAGATGGAAATAGACTGGAACCGCATTGAGCAAAGTGGCACAACCTTTAGAGGAATCATCCCTAGTCAGGAAGCACGTTGTGCTGGGAAAATCACACTAGATGTGGTATTCGGCAAGCCGAATAATTACAGGCCCGAAGAAATTACATTCCAAGTGGCCTCGTTCAGCAGTGGTTATCACGCTCTTTTAGGACGGGAGGCATTCACAATCTTCCAAGCCGTACCCCATGACGGGTACATGAAGCTCAAAATGCCCGGGCCCAACGGAATCATCACTATCGCGAGCGATCCGGACACAACACTCCGCGCCGAAAACAAAACAGCCGCATTGTCCCTCGAGGCATTATCCGAAGCCCTCTCGGCCGAGGAATTAACCATGCTACGCTCCACAGTGGACAGGGACGACGTGATACTCGACAAGAGATCCAAGTCCACCTCTTTTAAACCAGCAGATGAAATAGTCAAATTCCAAGTCCACCCAACGGACCCTACAAAAACAGCCTCCATCGAGGCACAGCTAAGCCTTGCTCTGGACGCCGCACTACGAGAGTTCCTGCGCGAGAACTGGGACATATTCGCCTGGCATCCCTCAGACATGCCAGGAATCCCACGTCGGCTGGCCAAGCATAGCCTCAATATCCTAAAGGGATTCAAGCCGGTCAAGCAAGCTCTTCGGCATTTCTCCGAACCTAAGAGACATGCCATGGGAGAGGAACTAGCCAAGTTATTGGAGGCCGGATTCATCAAAGAAATAAAACACCCGGACTGGCTAGCAAACCTGGTGATGGTACCAAAGAAGGACAAATCCTGGCGCCTTTGTGTCGATTTCAATGACCTCAATAAGCTTGCCCAAAGGATCCCTTCCCCCTCCCACGCATTGATCAAATCATTGATGCTACCGCAGGACACGAGTCTTTGTTTCCTCGACGCATACTCCAGTTACCACCAAATCAAGATGGTGGATTCCGACCAAGCCGCAACGGCATTCATCACACCATACAGTCCCTTCTGTTTTAACACAATGCCTTTTGGGCTCAAGAACGCCGGCGCAACATATCAGCACATGATTCAGACATGTCTGGAGAAACAAATCGGCAAAACAGTAGAGGCATACGTAGACGATGTGGTTGTTAAAACCAAACACGTGACTCTTTGATAGATGACTTGAGGGTCACATTTGACAACCTCCCAACATACCACATCAAGCTCAATCTGGAAAAATGCGTTTTTTAGCGTACCAGCCGGAAAGCTCCTGGGTTTCATTCTCTCCAGTAGAGGTATCGAAGCTAATCCGGCCAAAATCCGAGCTTTGTCACAGTTGGCTACACCAACAGACCTCAAACAAATCCATAAGTTAACTGGATGCATGGCGGCTCTAAGCCGCTTTATCTCCCGCCTAGGAGAAAAAGATTTACCCCTTTATCGCCTTCTTTGGCGCACCGACCACTTCGAGTGGACGGACGCTGCCACAACCGAATTGGAAGAAATAAAGGCCATTTTGGCAACCAACCCAATCCTGGTCGCGCCAAACATTGGCGAACCAATGCTATTGTACATTGCGGCAACTCATCAAGTTGTAAGCGCAGTGCTCGTCGTCGAACGAGAAGCCGCCGGACATAAATTCCCTCTTCAAAAGCCGGTATACTATGTATCCACTGTCCTCACTCCATGCAAATCACGGTACCCACATTATCAAAAGATAGCCTATGCGGTATTCATGGTGTCCCGGAAGCTACAACACTACTTTCAAGAGTGTTCGATTACGGTAGCCTCGGAAGTGCCACTTAATGATATTATAAACAACTGCGACGCTACGGGCCGGATTGTCAAATGGGCCATTGAGCTCCTCCCGTTCGACATAACATACAAACCCCGATGAGCCATTAAATCACAAGTATGGGCCGACTTCGTCGCCGAATGGACGGAGGCTGAACTCCCTAAAGAGTACGGCGCATACTCCAACTAGATCATGCACTTCGACGGTTCTAAAATGCTGGCCGGTCTAGGGGTTGGCGTCGTCCTGACATCCCCAACCGGGGATACCGTTCAGTACGTACTGCAAATATTGTATACAGACTCCAACAGTGCAGCCGAATACGAAGCTCTGTTGCATGGTCTTCGGATGGCAGTCTCCATGGGCATTCAACGCCTCGTGGTGCGTGGGGATTCAAACCTCGCAATATCCCAAATAAATGGAGACTTTGACGCCAAGGATCCGAAAATGGCGGCCTATTGAAACGCCATCCTAAAAATGTCAGCTCGGCTCGAGGGGCTCGAATTTCACCATGTGGCTCGAGAAAACATTGAGGCGGCGGATGTCCTCACCCGCATCGGTGCACAACGCGATACGGTTCCCCCCCAACATATTTCTAGAAAGGCTGTTCAAGCCATGCATAGTATGGGAAGGAGACAGCGGTAACAATAGTCCGGACCCGGCCAAAATGCCCGATACTGAATACTCTGACACAATCGGAGGCTCTGCCACCGAAATAACACCTTCAGCCCACGTAATAATGGACATTATTGCCCCGTGGACAGAACCATTCCTGGCCTACCTAACTAGACAGGAACTTCCGGAGGACCAAAATGAGGCACGCTGCATAGTGCGGCGATCCAAGTCCTACAGGGTCCATGAGGGAGAAGTGTACAAAAAAGCACTACCAGAGTCCTTCAAAGGTGCATCTCCGAAGAGGAAGGGCAGAATCTTTTGGCAGAAATTCACGCCGGACTCGGCAGTCATCATGCCGCAGCCCAGGCCCTTGTAAGCAAGGCCTTCCACATAGGATTCTATTGGCCAACAGCACGGGCAGACGCACAAGACTTGGTCCAATGTTGCGCCGGTTGCCAGCTCTTTGCAAATCAAAGCCACATGCCACCCACCGGTCGGCGTTCTGGGAACAGGGGTCCCCAGACTTGCTTGCGTGCGGCCTGCGGCGTGGCTCAAAGGACTCCCAGCATCGCCCATCTTCATCAACACAAGACTCAAGACCCTCGCAAGGGGCCAAGCCTCGCGGGGCGGACGACACGGCGCATCCTCAGGTGCAGCCTCCTCAGGCTGGCTCGCGAGGAGGCGGAGAGATCAAGGCAGGGTACCTCGCGAGGTGCCCATGACGCAAGCCATGACGATCGAGGGTGCCAGGCGGGCGCCAGCGCGCGCAGCGTCCATCTTTCCTCTTTGGTGCAAAGGGGGCAAGCGCAGCCGCGGAGTACCAAGGCATCAGGCAAAGGTTGCCATTTCGGTGCAATGAGACCAAGACCAGGAGGACTACAAGACGGAGGTCACCATGGAACCTAGCACGGCGTCACCACTGAGCCTTCGGCAGGCGAAGACCAACTTTAGTCAGGATAAGTGTACTTGTTGTCCCCCTTCAAATTAGCCCGCCATTGTTGGCGCCCTTGCCGCTCAATATTTGGGAAGAGGACCAGGGCCTTTATAAATAGGACTAGCCACCCCCAAGGCAGAAGGATCCGGAAGAGAGGGGTTCAGACGGTCGACGAGTTAGAGCAAAGCAGAGAGAGTGAGTGAGAGAGAGAGAGAGAGAGAGAGAGAGAGGTGACTGAACTCCTCTTAGCATTTCATCACCCCAGCCAAGAACAGACCCTCGCGAGGTAGTTCTTCTCTGTATTGTTCATCATCATCAGCCCCAAGAGGCAATCCACCCACCACACACTGGAGTAGGGTATTACACCACAATGGTGGCCCGAACCAGTATAAACCTTGTGTCTCTTGTGCAGTTCTTTTACTAGTTTAGATCCTTGCGAGACAGGGAGGTAGAAGGCGTGATCTCGGCACGCACCCCAGTGTTCGAACCTTAAGGGTCTGCCGGAACCCGTGATCCGACACCACCGCCCTCCAAACAATCCCCATTACATGGCCCTTTGTGGTCTGGGGCCTTGACATGGTTGGACCCCTTAAAGGGGGAAACCACAAGAAAAAATATTTACTAGTCATGGTGGATAAATTCACCAAATGGATAGAGGCCAAACCTAACCGGTGATAGACTTCATATCCGGGGTTGTACACCGTTGTGGCGTCCCCCACAGCATCATCACTGACAATGGCACGAACTTCACGACCGACGAGGTAAAACTCTGGTGCAGCAAAATGGGCATCAAGCTCGATTATGCTTCAGACTATCACCCACAAACCAACGGTCAAGTCGAGCAAGCAAACGGTCTTATAATGAGCAGCATTAAACCCAGATTAGTGCGTTCCTTAACGGAGTCTGACACGCACTGGTTAGAGGAGCTCGACTCTGTACTCTAGGGGCTGCGGACCACACCCAATCATAGTACCAGATATACACCGTTCTTTATGGTGTACGACGCAGAGGCAGTCTTGCCCTGCGACATAATTCATGACTCACCTCGAGTGCACATGTACGAAGAAAGAGAAGCCGAGCTTGATTGGCAGGAAAGTATGGACACCTTGGAGGAGGAGTGCGACGTAGCCAAAGCCCGTTCCGCATTTTATCAGCAACAGGCTCACAGATACCAAAGAAGAGAAGTACGGGCCAAAACTTATAACATTGGCGAACTAGTTCTACGCCTGCCGGATAAGAAAAAGAACAAGCTCGAGCCCAAATGGGAAGGTCCCTTCATTATTGACCAAGTTCTGACCGGTGGTGCGTACCGACTAGGGGATGCATCGACTAGTTGACTCGAGCCAAACCCATGGAACGCGGCCAGGCTCCGAAGATTCTACGCCTAGCACCGGACTCTATGTTAGTCCCCTCCCTTTGTCCATTTTCTGCATATACATCATCTTTCTTGTTTCCCTTTCTTTCTTTCTCTTATTTTTTCTCTAGGCCTTCAAGGGTCACCTTGTGCCTCACTTGTACATTACAGATGCGCTAGCCGCACTCTTCATACCTGGGGGCTTCTTTCACAGAAGCTTAAATTATTTATGTGGGCCTCACGCCCAACACATGTGTTTTACTTCTGCATGTACCTTTTTTCACCATTATATGCAACGATATGACTTAAGTTTTGGCCAAGCTGGGTTGCCTGGCTCTTGTATTTATGCCATACGTTCCCGTTAATTCGGCTAGGGCATAAGGGGAGCACCTCTGTGATTGTTACTGCCGGGTCAGCCGGATGTGTACCTCAGACTGGGTCAAGCCGAAAGCTAGAGTTCTTAAGGGAATATTCGGTCGGTGAACAAAAGATGATTTTTATTTATTGTCCATATCTGCCCCCAGATGCATTTTCTGCGTTTCTTATCACAGTCCGGACATGCACTTTAGGGCATGCTTACCCAGGGAAAGGAACCCTTAACGGAACTATTCTCCCTGGAAGATGTTTCTTACTACCCATGTAATATAACATAACTAGTTGGGCACTTGTCTGATAAAGCACTAATGACCCCTACGCCTGGTCTTCCTCGCCCAGGCTGCAGAGGGTGAGTCGTTTCTTCGGCGGGAGCGGGTCTGGCCCCTCTCGAGGAGCCTTTCCCTTCTCCGCTGTAGAGAACCAGCGGATCGGAGCCATCGCACCAAGACGGATCAAGGATCGGGAAGAAGGAGAAGCCAGGAGGAATGGACTGGAAGGGCACGCACAGCTCCGTACTTATAGCCAGCGAAGGCCAACCGCCGGCCTCCATGATCACAGGTAATCATAACACGATCTGCATGCAGGGACTTGTCCAACTCGCGCGGTCACCGAGGCATCATGGGGAAGTGGAGATGCCCACGTCCCATCAACCACCACGCGGCGCCCAAGGCCGCAGGCTGTTAGGGCCCGCGGCGCTTCACCCTTGCCCTTTCGCCTCTCGGCACGGCCAAGTCCATGCGCGCCTTGGGCCCGGGGGCTACTGTCAGCGTTCTGGGAATGGGGGTCCCCAGACTTGCCTGCCTGCGGCCTGCGGCGTGGCTCAAAGGAGGCCCAGCATGGCCCATCTTCATCAACACAAGACTCAAGACCCTCGCGAGGGGTCGCGGGGCAGACGACACGGCGCATCCTCAGGTGCAGCCTCCTCAGGTTGGCTCGCGAGGAGGCGGAGAGATCAAGGCAGGGTACCTCGCGAGGTGCCCATGATGCAAGCCATGATGATCAAGGGTGCCAGGCGGGCGCCAGTGCGCGCAGCGTCCTTATTTCCTATTTGGTGCAAAGGGGCCAAGCGCAGCCGCGAAGTACAGAGGCATCAGGCAAAGGTTGCCATTTCGGTTCAACGAGACCAAGACCAGGAGGACTACAAGACGGAGGTCACCATGGAGCCCAGCACGGCGTCACCACTGAGCCTTCGGCAGGCGAAGACCAACTTTAGTCAGGATTAGTGTACTTGTTGTCCCCCTTCAAATTAGCCCGCCATTGTTGGCGCCCTTCCCGCTCAATATTTGGGAAGAGGACCAGGGCCTTTATAAATAGGACTAGCCACCCCCAGGGCAGAAGGATTCGGAAGAGAGGGGTTCCGACGGTCGACGAGTTAGAGCAAAGCAGACAGAGAGTGAGTGAGAGAGAGAGAGAGGTGACTGAACTCCTCTTAGCAGTTCATCACCCCAGCCAAGAACAGACCCTCGCGAGGTAGTTCTTCTCTGTATTGTTCATCATCATCAGCCCCAAGAGGCAATCCACCCGCCACACACTGGAGTAGGGTATTACACCACAATGGTGGCCCGAACCAGTATAAACCTTGTGTCTCTTGTGCAGTTCTTTTAGTAGTTTAGATCCTTGCCAGACGGGGAGGTAGAAGGCGTGATCTCCACACGCACCCCAGTGTTCGAACCTTAAGGGTCTGCCGGAACCCGTGATCCGACACCACCGCCCTCCAAACAATCCCCATTACATGGCCCTTTGTGGTCTGGGGGCTTGACATGGTTGGACCCCTTAAAGGGGGAACCCACAAGAAAAAATATTTACTAGTCATGGTGGATAAATTCACCAAATGGATAGAGGCCAAACCTGTTAAAACAGCGGAATCCGGACCAATGATAGACTTCATATCCGGGGTTGTACACCGTTATGGCGTCCCCCATAGCATCATCACTGACAATGGCACGAACTTCACGGCCGACGAGGTAAAACTCTGGTGCAGCAAAATGGGCATCAAGCTCGATTATGCTTCAGACTATCACCCACAAACCAACGGTCAAGTCGAGCAAGCAAACGGTCTTATAATGAGCGGCATTAAACCCAGATTAGTGCGTTCCTTAACGGAGTCTGACACGCACTGGGTAGAGGAGCTCGACTCCGTACTCTGGGGGCTGCGGACCACGCCCGATCGTAGTACAGGATATACATCGTTCTTTATGGTGTACGGCGCAGAGGCAGTCTTGCCCTGCGACATAATTCATGACTCACCTCGAGTGCACATGTATGAAGAAAGAGAAGCCGAGCTTGATCGGCAGGAAAGTATGGACACCTTGGAGGAGGCGTGCAACGTAGCCAAAGCCCGTTCCGCATTTTATCAGCAACAGGCTCACAGATACCAAAGCAGAGAAGTACGGGCCAAAACTTATAACATTGGCGAACTAGTTCTACGCCTGCCGGATAAGAAAAAGAACAAGCTCGAGCCCAAATGGGAAGGTCCCTTCATTATTGACCAAGTTCTGACCGGTGGTGCGTACCGACTGGGGGATGCATCGACTAGTTGACTCGAGCCAAACCCATGGAACGCGGCCAGGCTCCGAAGATTCTACGCCTAGCACCGGACTCTATGTTAGTCCCCTCCCTTTGTCCATTTTCTGCATATACATCATCTTTCTTGTTTCCCTTTCTTTCTTTCTCTTATTTTTTCTCTGGGCCTTCAAGGGTCACCTTGTGCCTCACTTGTACATTACAGATGCGCTAGCCGCACTCTTCATACCTAGGGGCTTCTTTCACAGAAGCTTAAATTATTTATGTGGGCCTCACGCCCAACACATGTGTTATACTTCCGCATGTACCTTTTTCACCATTATATGCAACGATATGACTTAAGTTTTGGCCAAGCTGGGTTGCCTGGCTCTTGTATTTATGCCATACGTTCCCGTTAATTCGGCTAGGGCATAAGGGGAGCACCTCTGTGATTGTTACTACCGGGTCAGCCGGATGTGTACCTCAGACTGGGTCATGCCGAAAGCTAGAGTTCTTAAGGGAATATTCGGTCGGTGAACAAAAGATGATTTTTATTTATTGTCCATATCTGCCCCCAGATGCTTTTTCCGCATTTCTTATCGCAGTCCGGACATGCACTTTAGGGCATGCTTACCCAGGGAAAGGAACCCTTAACGGAACTATTCTCCCTGGAAGATGTTTCTTACTACCCATGTAATATAACATAACTAGTTGGGCACTTGTCTGATAAAGCACTAATGACCCCTACGCCTGGTCTTCCTCGCCCCGGCTGCAGAGGGCGAGCCGTTTCTTCGACGGGAGCGGGTCTGGCCCCTCTCGAGGAGCCTTTCCCTTCTCCGCTATAGAGAACCGGCGGATCGAAGCCATCGCACCAAGACGGAGCAAGGATCGGGAAGAAGGAGAAGCCAGGAGGAATGGACTGGAAGGGCACACACAGCTCCGTACTTATAGCCAGCGAAGGCCAACCGCCGGCCTCCATGATCACAGGTAATCATAACACGATCTGCATGCAGGGACTTGTCCAACTCGCGCGGTCACCGAGGCATCATGGGGAAGTGGAGATGCCCACGTCCCATCAACCGCCACGCGGCGCCCAAGGCCGCAGGCTGTTAGGGCCCGCGGCACTTCACCCTTGCCCTTTCGCCTCTCGGCACGGCCAAGTCCATGCGCGCCTTGGGCCTGGGGGCCACTGTCGGCGTTCTGGGAATGGGGGTCCCCAGACTTGCCTGCCTGCGGCCTGCGGCGTGGCTCAAAGGAGGCCCAACATGGCCCATCTTCATCAACACAAGACTCAAGACCCTCGCGAGGGGTCGCGGGGCGGACGACATGGCGCATCCTCAGGTGCAGCCTCCTCAGGCTGGCTCGCGAGGAGGCGGAGAGATCAAGGCAGGGTACCTCGCGAGGTGCCCATGATGCAAGCCATGATGATCGAGGGTGCCAGGCGGGCGCCAGCGCGCGCAGTGTCCTTATTTCCTCTTTGGTGCAAAGGGGGCAAGTGCAGCCGCGGAGTACCGAGGCATCAGGCAAAGGTTGCCATTTGGGTGCAACGAGACCAAGACCAAGAGGACTACAAGACGGAGGTCACCATGGAGCCCAGCACGGTGTCACCACTGAGCCTTCGGCAGGCGAAGACCAACTTTAGTCAGGATAAGTGTACTTGTTGTCCCCCTTCAAATTAGCCCTCCATTGTTGGCGCCCTTCCCGCTCAATATTTGGGAAGAGGACCAGGGCCTTTATAAATAGGACTAGCCACCCCCAGGGCAGAAGGATCCGGAAGAGAGGGGTTCAGACGGTCGACGAGTTAGAGCAAAGCAGACAGAGAGTGAGTGAGAGAGAGAGAGGTGACTGAACTCCTCTTAGCAGTTCATCACCCCAGCCAAGAACAGACCCTCGCGAGGCTGTTCTTCTCTGTATTGTTTATCATCATCAGCCCCAAGAGGCAATCCACCCACCACACACTGGAGTAGGGTATTACACCATAATGGTGGCCCGAACTAGTATAAACCTTGTGTCTCTTGTGCAGTTCTTTTAGTAGTTTAGATCCTTGCGAGATGGGGAGGTAGAAGGCATGATCTCCGCACGCACCCCAGTGTTCGAACCTTAAGGGTCTGCCGGAACCCGTGATCCGACATTTGGCGCGCCGGGTAGGGGTGCGCCGGAATCTGTCTTCCACCACTCCGCTCTTCTTCGACCGTCGCATCCATGTATGACGCTCGTCAGGCCCGCGCCGAGCGCCGGGCCGCCATCGCTTCCCGCGTTGCCCAGACAGCCCCCGTCGGTGGGCGTCCTCGTCGTTCCCCGTCGCCCGCCATCAACGCCGCCACCGGCCCGGCGGGGGCCGAGCAGCAGGCATCGTCCCAGCACCCGTCCGTGCGGCAAGACGGCCGCACCGCTACTCCATCGCTCGCCCCAGCCGGCTCTTTGTCCCGCGCGCTCCGCGCACCCTTGGGGGCTCGGGCTGCGCTCATCGCAGCAAATGAACTCCTGCGCTACCGCCCCATCGACGACGTCTACGAGGAGTGGCTTGACCGCGTCGTCAAGCTCATCCGCACCGCAGGGGGCTCTCCTGCGCCGTCCGCTCCGCTGCGCCGCACCCCGCCCCGCGCGGGCAATGAAGCTCCGGGGGCGTACCAGCCGCCTCCTCTCCAAGAAGACGCCATGGCTCCAAGGCGCGTGGCCCCTGGGTGGAACCCGCTCCGCCAGGCACCAGCACAGCAAGAACGGAGCTGCCAAGAAGTCCCTCGACCGCAAGGAGCTGCCCGGGCGCTCCCAGCTCCGGCAGGCCAAGACCCTGCTCTGCCCCTAGCTGCAGCGCGTAGGGACCCTCAAGGCCAAGCTCTCCCTCAACCGAAGCCTCCTGTAGCCACCGCAGGCTGCCGCGCCTACAGCACCGAGCTGCGCAGCGTCGCGTGGTCCGGCAAGTTCAAGCCAGACCTGCATCCTCGCCACGACGGCACAACTGATCCTGTAGAGTTCCTCCAGCTCTATGAGCTGGGCATCGAGGCTGCCAGTGGGGATGAAAAGGTCATGGCGAACTGGTTACCCATGGCGCTCAAGGAAGAAGCTCGCACCTGGCTCCTGAATCTGGCTCCAGGCACGATCTCCTCCTAGGACCAGATGCGCACTCGCTTTATCGCCAACTTCCAAGGTACTCGCGACCGGCCGCCCGCCGTGAGCGACATGCGCCGCATCAAGCAGCAACCTGGGGAGACCCTGCAAAAGTACATCCAGCGCTTCAACAGTGCGCGCCTCAAGATCCCCAGGGTGTCCGAGGAAGCCATCATCTCGGCCTTCTCCGATGGCGTGCGCAACGTCAAGATGAAGGAGGAGCTGGCGATGCATGAAGACCTCCGCACCTCCCTGGAGCTGTTCAACTTGGCGACCAAGTGCGCCAGGGCTGAGGAGGGACGTATCTCCGTCCTCGAGCTGCCTGCCACGGACCCAGAAGAGAAGAAGCCCAAGGCCAAGGACGTGAAGCGCAAGGGGGCTGCCGTACTCGCAGCAGAACCAGACACCAAGCGGGGCAAGGATCTGCCCGAACCCTCCAGGGGCAGCCGGTACTGTGTGTACCACGACCTCCACACCCACAACACCAACGAATGTCAAGAACTCCGCGCCGTGCGAGAAGGAAGGATCGGCCGTCGCCCTGACCTTGCTGACCGGGGCTACGGCCGAGGAGGAGGAAGAAACCCAGGACGCTGGGAAGATCGCGGCCCGCGCCAGGGGTGGCGCGACCAACCTCGCGAGGACCGCTGGCGGGACCTGCCTCGCGAGGGAGACTGGAGGGATCAGCCTCGTGAGGATCCCTCTCATGGCAACGCGGGCCTACCTCCGCTGCCGCCTCAGCCAAGGAGGAACGAAGACCGCCATCAAGATGAGGGGGCTGGGGGCTTCCAAGAGCCACGCGCAATCGCCTGCATCCTGGGCGGAGCTCAAGCCCCAGCCTCTCAACGTATCTTCAAGCAGTTTGCCCGCAAAGTGAATGCAGCTCTCCCCAAGCTCGAAGCAACGCGCCCCCTCAGGTGGTCGGCGTGCGCCATCACGTTCAGCTCAGCAGACCAGCTCAAGTGCGCGGCCACGGCCGGAGTCCTCCCGATGCTTTGCTCCCCAGTCATCAGCAACGTGCTGGTCACCAAGACCCTCATCGACGGAGGGGCGGGGCTCAACGTCCTGTCCGTGGAAACATTCAACAATCTCTAAGTACCCTATGACCAGCTTCAGCCAACCAAGCCCTTCTCTGGAGTCACCGACGGCTCCACGATCCTGATTGGGCAGGTCCGCCTCCCTGTCACCTTCGGGGCACGCAACAACTACCGCACCGAGCTCATCGACTTTGACGTTGCCAGCATCCGCCTGCCGTACAACGCCATCCTAGGGTACCCAGCGCTGGCCAAGTTCATGGCCGTGACTCACCATGGCTACAACGTCCTCAAGATGCCAGGAAGTGGCGGCGTCATCACGGTGCCCTATGAAGAGAAGGATGAAGTGTGTTCCCTGGAGCGAGCCTTTCAGGCCGCGTCACTGGAAGACCCAGATCGCGGAAGCAGGAGGCTTCCTGAGACCACCCCCAAGAAGAAGAAGACGTCGTCAGGCTCAGCCCCTCAGGAGGCAGGCCCCTCAGGGCCCGTGTCTGCCCAGGGGGCCCCCTTCCATCGCATAGGAAAGCACGCCCGGCGCCCTCCTCATGCAGGGCTCGGGGGCTCTCACCTGGAGGGCCACCGACCTAGCCAGGGTCACGAGGGAGGCGCTTGGGCATCATGTGGAGGCATGCTTCGAAGCACATTTCCCTCGAGAAGGAGCCAGGCAAGGAAGGTCAGACAAGTAGGAGTTCGTTAACAAGGCCATTCAAGAACAACAGGAGTCAAGGATCATGAGAGGTTGCCGTCGTCCACCAGCTGTGGCCCCACATCCAGGCGAGGATGGTGGGCTGCACGTCTGCGTCGACGTACCAGGGCTCAATCAGATCGCCACGACGGAGCATCTCTGGCCCTCGCAAGTGGGGCGCTGCGGGGGTCCACCCCACAGCTATGTTCGCATGCCTTACGGCCTGCCGAGCATGGCTGCGGCGTGCCAGCGCCTCATGAGGGGCATCATGGAGGCTCAGGAAGACAGGCGTTCCGCAGCCCTGGCGGAGATGAAGACAGCTCGCGAGGAGTCACCAGTGCCTTCGGAGCCTCCCGAGGCCCCGGGGCCTGGGGGCTCATGAGGATCAGCTTCCGTAGCCCACCGAGTCTGCTGCACCAACGCCACTCCGCCGACAACATCCTCAGGTGACATCTTTCAAGCTTCATTCCCAGCTGGGAGCACCCTCCCAGGGTTGCATCACTCCCAGGCCGCGTGTGTCCGTCCCTCCGGCATGTATCCCCTTTTATTTTTTGGTCGTTAGTTTGCCTTGTTGGGGGCGCCCCTCGGGCTGCATCATCCCCAAGCCGCTCGGGCTAGGCCTAGCGGCATGTATCTCCCTCGCGTTTATTTCCAACTATGCATTCGCCTATCACGCTTGATTGCTTGATGCCTGTCCGCGGCATCCCTTCTTCTCCATGTCAGCCACTTGCACGTTAAAGGGGGGTGCCTGAGCATCGCGACTCAGGGCTCTTACTGGCTCTCCAGCCCTCACCCTTTGGCATTGTCCACGGCATCGCGACCTGGCATAGCAGCGACGACTGAGACAAGCTTGAGGGCCAGGACCCGAGGACGTAGAGTACAAGCATCTAACCAAATTCTGCAGGGACACATCTCAGGATACGGCCCAGCGCCAGGCGCAACCCGCCTAGAGGTAGGGCCTCGTGAGTCCCGCGCTGGCTCACGGGCGCCCTGATACACCTCACCTGCTCCAACTAGCGAGCTTTTGAGCGACTAACGATCGGCTGATGAATCTCATGGCAACACCATCTTCTTTCTGTGATGAATCTACAGGATCCTTGGAGGGAACTGCGCTAGCCAAGGCCCTCACAGAGTTCCCTTCACCCTCGCCCGCGCGAACCGCTTGCACGTTAAAGGGGGGCGCCTGAGCATCACGACTCAGGGCTCTTACTGGCTCTCCAGCCCTCACCCTCGGGCCTTGTCCACGGCATCGCGACCTGGCATACCAGCGACGGCTGAGACCAGCTCGAGGGCCGGGACCCGAGGACGTAGAGTAGAAAGGGGAGCAGAGGCGAGGGAGAAGGGGCGCGCGAGGACCTCGCCGAGCAACTCCATCCCAACTACCCCACGGACCCGACGATGCGCTGGGGGCGATCCCCGATTCTCAAGATAAGTCACCACCCAAAGCACTGGCTACCGTGGCACTACCCCCGCACCTAAAGCAATTCCGTACTAGCGACGTTGCTTTCCTTTCTCGCCGAACGACGGCTGATTGGGCGCCAAAGGGGACCTCCTGAGCATCGCGACTCAGGGGCTCTTACCGGACCCCGGGTCGCTCACCTCCTGGCCTTGACCACGACATCGCGACCTGGCATACCAGCGACGGCTGACGCCGCCTTGGGACTGGGACCTGTCGGCGCAGAGCACCAAGCCCTCACGAGGTTCGAAAGGGAGAACTGAGCTAAGACGAAATCAGCAACTCACACAGCTCTGCAGCAAAGGTTATGTATTAACAAATGGAACTACAGGCACCTTACAAGCCCCCGTGGGGCGCATTTTGGTTCCTCACAGGGAACGGAACCTAAGGGATACTAACTACACAAGCTCCTGCAAAAGATGCCATCATCAATAGTGGGTCGTCAGGCGCCGGCGCCAACCCCATCCAGATTAGGGTCGGCGACGGCTTGACGAGCCCGCCCTGCTCCGGGAGCGGCGCCGACTCAGGGGCTCATAGCTGTCGTCGCTCATCTCCGGAGTCATGAAGATCTCGCCAGAGTCACTGGACCCTCCAGCGCCTCCGCCAAGGGAGCGGTCGACGGGCCTAGCCCTCACCAGGGCAAGGTCCTGGCCAGCTCTCCCGGGGCAACACTCCAGCCGGCGCCCGTTCACGTCGAAGACCTTGAAGAACATCACCGTAGCGCCATCATACTCCAAGTGGACCGCGAAGACGCCCCTTTCCCTGCAAACCCGGGCGATCTCTCTCCAGCCGCGGGACATGTAGACCTCGCCCGGGGCAGCGACCACGACCTCTGCCTCAGACGCGAGGGTGCTGCAGACGGCGTGCTGCAGCCAGAGCTCCAGGGGCCCTCCTGGAGGGATGATGGAGGCGAAGAAGGGAGGCAGACGGATCCAGGACTGGAGAGGAATGGCGACGTGGAGCATGAACTCTTGGGAGGAGCCCTCGGCATGGACTCCAGGAGGAACAACCCACGCCTTCGTGACCCGACGGCGCCTTCGACGGCGCCGACCACGGAGATCGGCATCGACACCTTCGGGGCCCTCGACGTGGGCATACAAGGGAAGCGGGAACCCCGGCGGAGCCCGCTCGCACCAGGGCCTCGCCACCACCTGACGGTCTTCCTCGCCCCGGCTGCAAAGGGCGAGCCGTTTCTTCGCCGGGAGCGGGTCTGGCCCCTCTCGAGGAGCCTTTCCCTTCTCCGCTGCAGAGAACCGGCGGATCGGAGCCATCCCAACAAGACGGAGCAAGGATCGGGAAGAAGGAGAAGCCAGGAGGAATGGACTGGAAGGGCACGCACAGCTCCGTACTTATAGCCGGCGAAGGCCAACCGCCGGCCTCCACGATCACAGGTAATCATAACACGATCTGCATGTAGGGACTTGTCCAACTCGCGTGGTCACCGAGGCATCATGGGGAAGTGGAGACGCCCACGTCCCATCAACCGCCACGCGGCACCCAAGGCCGCAGGCTGTTAGGGCCCGCGGCGCTTCGCCCTTGCCCTTTCGCCTCTCGGCATGGCCAAGTCCATGCGCGCCTTGGGCCCGGGGGCTACTATCGGCGTTTTGGGAATGGGGGTCCCCAGACTTGCCTGCCTGCGGCCTGCGGCGTGGCTCAAAGGAGGCCCAACATGGCCCATCTTCATCAACACAAGACTCAAGACCCTCGCGAGGGGCCAAGCCTCGCGGGACGGACGACACGGCGCATCCTCAGGTGCAGCCTCCTCAGGCTGGTTCGCGAGGAGGCGGAGAGATCAAGGCAGGGTACCTCGCGAGGTGCCCATGACGCAAGCCATGACGATCGAGGGTGCCAGGCGGGCGCCAGCGCGCGCAACGTCCTTCTTTCCTCTTTGGTGCAAAGGGGGCAAGCGCAGCCGCGGAGTACCGAGGCATCATGCAAAGGTTGCCATTTCGGTGCAACGAGACCAAGACCAGGAGGACTACGAGACGGAGGTCACCATGGAGCCCAGCATGGCGTCACCACTGAGCATTCGGCAGGCGAAGACCAACTTTAGTCAGGATAAGTGTACTTGCTATCCCCCTTCAAATTAGCCCGCCATTGTTGGCGCCCTTCCCGCTTAAAATTTGGGAAGAGGACCAGGGCCTTTATAAATAGGACTAGCCACCCCCAGGGCAGAAGGATCCGGAAGAGAGGGGTTCAGACGGTCGACGAGTTAGAGCAAAGCAGAGAGCGTGAGTGAGAGAGAGAGAGAGAGAGGTGACTGAACTCCTCTTAGCATTTCATCACCCCAGCCAAGAACAGACCCTCGCGAGGCTGTTCTTCTCTGTATTGTTCATCATGATCAGCCCCAAGAGGCAATCCACCCACCACACACTGGAGTAGGGTATTACACCACAATGGTGGCCCAAACTAGTATATACCTTGTGTCTCTTGTGCAGTTCTTTTAGTAGTTTAGATCCTTGCGAGACGGGGAGGTAGATGGCGTGATCTCCGCATGCACCCCAGTGTTCGAACCTTAAGGGTCTGCCGGAACCCGTGATCCGACACCACCGCCCTCCAAACAATCCCCATTACATGGCCCTTTGTGGTCTGGGGGCTTGACATGGTTGGACCCCTTAAAGGGGGAACCCACAAGAAAAAATATTTACTAGTCATGGTGGATAAATTCACCAAATGGATAGAGGCCAAACCTAACCGGTGATAGACTTCATATCCGGGGTTGTACACCGTTATGGCGTCCCCCACAGCATCATCACTGACAATGGCACGAACTTCACGGCCGACGAGGTAAAACTCTGGTGCAGCAAAATGGGCATCAAGCTCGATTATGCTTCAGACTATCACCCACAAACTAACGGTCAAGTCGAGCAAGCAAACGGTCTTATAATGAGCGGCATTAAACCCAGATTAGTGCGTTCCTTAACAGAGTCTGACACGCACTGGGTAGAGGAGCTCGACTCCGTACTCTAGGGGCTGCGGACCACACCCAATCGTAGTACCAGATATACACCGTTCTTTATGGTGTACGGCGCAGAGGCAGTCTTGCCCTGCGACATAATTCATGACTCACCTCGAGTGCACATGTACGAAGAAAGAGAAGCCGAGCTTGATTGGCAGGAAAGTATGGACATCTTGGAGGAGGAGTGTGACGTAGCCAAAGCCCGTTCCGCATTTTATCAGCAACAGGCTCACAGATACCAAAGCAGAGAAGTACGGGCCAAAACTTATAACGTTGGCGAACTAGTTCTACGCCTGCCGGATAAGAAAAAGAACAAGCTCGAGCCCAAATGGGAAGGTCCCTTCATTATTGACCAAGTTCTGACCGGTGGTGCGTACCGACTGGGGGATGCATCGACTAGTTGACTCGAGCCAAACCCGTGGAACGCGGCCAGGCTCCGAAGATTCTACGCCTAGCACCGGACTCTATGTTAGTCCCCTCCCTTTGTCCATTTTCTGCATATACATCATCTTTCTTGTTTCCCTTTCTTTCTTTCTCTTATTTTTTCTCTAGGCCTTCAAGGGTCACCTTGTGCCTCACTTGTACATTACAGATGCGCTAGCCGCACTCTTCATACCTGGGGGCTTCTTTCACAGAAGCTTAAATTATTTATGTGGGCCTCATGCCCAACACATGTGTTATACTTCCGCATGTACCTTTTTTCACCATTATATGCAACGATATGACTTAAGTTTTGGCCAAGCTGGGTTGCTTGGCTCTTGTATTTATGCCATACGTTCCCGTTAATTCGGCTAGTGCATAAGGGGAGCACCTCTGCGATTGTTACTGCCGGGTCAGCCGGATGTGTACCTCAGACTGGGTGAAGCCGAAAGCTAGAGTTCTTAAGGGAATATTCGGTCGGTGAACAAAAGATGATTTTTATTTATTGTCCATATCTGCCCCCAGATGCTTTTTCTGCGTTTCTTATCGCAGTCCGGACATGCACTTTAGGGCATGCTTACCCAGGGAAAGGAACCCTTAACGGAACTATTCTCCCTGGAAGATGTTTCTTACTACCCATGTAATATAACATAACTAGTTGGGAACTTGTCTGATAAAGCACTAATGACCCCTACGCCTGGTCTCCACGCATACCCCGGTTCTTATATAACTGAGCGGGTATTCGGATACACTCCGGACTATTGGGCCCAGAGGTTGAAGCGAAAAGGTCCGCAACGACAAATGATCTACAATCCGGCTAGAAGGCATTATACATGTCACTTTAATTACATAGTCATGCAGACTGACTAAATTCCTCTTCTATACCATCCAACAGGTGGTCTAGCTTACAATCCTATTTGGAATACTTTGCGGCTAATTCTACTTGCCCATAAACTAAGCTAACGGGGATCTCTTTTCCGCCGGGCCCCATTGGTCCGACCTCGGCCATGTGATTCGGGTCTGCCTTGGTATACCGAGTCTTCACCATGGCCCAGGCCTCTCTGGCAACCTGTCGGCACGCCGATATCTTCCATAATCGGAGGCACCGTCGTGCTCCCTTGAGCTTCTCCGTAAGCTCTGCAACGCCCTCTGGCAGGGAGACGGATGGCCACAAAGCCTGGGCAACACCTTGCATCACCTACCGAACTTGTTCGTGCAGATGTGACAGCTCGGATAGAAGATCACCCGCAGACCTGAGCATTTCCTCCGCGGGACGACCCGTCAGCATACCTACAGACATAACGTTGTTAGTCGGCTTCTTCGCCGAATTCCTTTAAAAGGATTCGTTCAAGCACTTACTGAAAATGCCGCGCCGAAGCCGCTTATTCTCCTTCTCGGAGTCAGCAAGCTGGCCCCGAACGTCTTTTACTTCCACGCTCAGCTTAATATTGGCGTCCTGGAGATTGTTTTTCTCCCACCTAACCTCAGTCAGCACGCATTTGCCAGCCTCTAGCTGTCGCATAACATGTTGGTCCTCCGGAGTTTCTCCGGATTCATCTGCAACATCTGTTGTTAGATCTGCAACCATGCCACTCATTATATGGTAACTATCACTCTTTAAAATAAATTTTACCAGCAGGTGACTTTTTCGGTTCCTGTAATGCGGCCACAACAGCCCGTAGTTGGGTCTTGCATTCCTCTAGCTCCTGTGTTAGCCTAGTATTCTTCTCTGTAAGAACCTGCACAATAAAGATGATCCTTAAATCAGTTCTGCTAACTGTTTCAAGTCTCAGGGGCTACTAATACATAGGAATCGTCACATTCACTTACCCGTACATCCTTTACATATTGATCTGTGGCTCTGGCTAGGCCATCCTGAGCAGCACGGAGGTACGCCTCTCCGGAATTAAATGCATCAAATGCCTCTAGTGAGAAACAAGCGTCTCGGTGTACGGCCCGGCGGCGCCTATGGTTCATGGCGCTTTCCACTTTTGAGTTAGTAGCGGATAATATATCTGCATCCTCCATAGGGGGATTATCCGGTGCCTGCCCCATATCGGCTTCCGCCTCTATGTCCAGTCCTGGCGCCCGGCTGGTGGAAGCATGATTAGTGACATCGTCGGACATATTCCAGCAAGTGTTTTTTCTGTTAAAGAAATGTGGGTGTCATTATATTTCAAGAAAGACGATAACCACGGAGCAGGGTTTGTTATACCTTTGCGCCGGCATCTCCGTCCCGATCGCCTTCCTTTTTGGCCTACCCGGCCTCGGTGCCTCCGGTTGGCGCGTTGCCGTGGGTTCGGCAGGGCGTCCCGAATGCCTTCCCTGTAAAATGCCATGTGTATATGGTGGGTGAAGTGTCTAAAAGGGGATCCTAGTTTTGGAGTTGGGATTTTTGGTTTTTCTTATGTGCGATGCAGGGAGCAGTCCGGGATAGTCGGCCGTAATGGCCACCATGGCATCATCACAGCTTAACTGATAGAACTGCCGGTCTATCAGCTCCGCGGATATAACCGAATCTTCGAGTCTGGAGTTGAGGGCTCGGTCAGGGTCCTCTGGTTGTGGAGAAGGACTGCTGACCTCCTTTATGGATTTTCGCAGTTCCTGCCGCAAAGTGCCAAGGTGAATACTTACGACAAAGAATGCGAGAAAAATGGGAGCAGGGAGATATAACTTACCCAGCTTGGAGGATTGTACATGGAGAATCCATCCCGTGGCTTGATGCGGGTAAACTCCTCCTCCTCACCCTTGAACAGTTCGGACAGAATCTTTGCTAGAGCGGCAGCATTGTCTGGACCCTTACGCCTGCAGCGGGTGGCGTCATCCGCCCCGTTATAACACCACAAGGGGTGCCCATGATATTGAAGTGGTTGCACTCCCCGCATTATGGAAATCGACATAAGTTCGATTATTGTCAATCCTGATCGAGCCAGTGCTTTGATCCAGTTCATCAGATAAAGGACTTCTTCGTTGTCTTCCGCCTGGGGGCTCCGTGGGCACCAACTTCGGCGCTTCTTTAGAGGAGCATTGTTGAACTCAGGAAGACCCCGCCGAACAGGGTCCAGAAGGGGGATATCCTCCATGTAGAACCATTCTGAAGGGCAGTCTTCGGACGGCTTCTTCGGGGTACCGGACAGGTACCCGATATCGACGATGTGCCATATTTTGGCTCTGCCCACCTGATAAAGTGATTCCCTCTGTGTGCGAGGGACAAGGCAGAATAGCCTTTTCCACAGCTCAAAGTGAGCCTCAAAGCCCAGGAACAACTCATAGAGAGCAACATAGCCGGCGATATGTAGAATGGAGGCAGGGGTGAGATTGTGTAATTGGAGGCCGTAGAACTCCAGGAGCCCGTGGAGGAACGGATGAATTGGAAATCCGAGTCCCCTTAGTAAATAAGGAACAAGGCAGACCTGTTCTCCCATGGAGGGACAAGGAAGGCTCTCCGCTTGTGCCCCGCCATTGTAGGTAGCGAGCCCGGCTTGATGGGCACCATATACGCCAGAGGGAGAAATCCCTTAGTCTGCAGCTCGACAAATCGACTGTGCGGGACTGAACACCTCTCCCAATCACCGGGCTTAGGGCTACGGGGGCGGGAGGAGGAGCTGCAGAGGTCGGCCATGCTGGAATGGATCTTTCTGAAGCACGCTCTGATGAATTCTCGCTGGGGGAGGATGATATGGATCGGATCTAAGAATCCCCATCCCTTTAATAGACAATTTATTTATTTGGCTAGGGCACGAATGTAAAAACGTCCTGGCGCCTCGTATTCATTCGACGTGTGGGAGATAGCCCTTATTGGGCACAGAAGCCGAGAGGTGGAACATTTATGGAGACGGACACTGCTTACGAACACTTGAAAGTTGGAGAAGAACCCGCCTTGCAATGCCGAAGACAACACTGCACGCCGGACTCATCGTCATTGAAGCCTGGTTCGGGGGCTACTGAGGGAGTCCTGGATTAGGGGGTCTCCGGACAGCCAGACTATATCCTTTGGCCGGACTGTTCGACTATGAAGATACAGGATTGAGGACTTCGTCTCGTGTCCGGATGGGACTCTACTTGGCGTGGAAGGCAAGCTAGGCAATACAGATATGTATATCTCCTCCTTTGTAACCGACCTTGTGTAACCCTAGCCCCCTTTGGTGTCTATACAAAACGGAGGGTTTTAGTCCGTAGGACACAACAATAACATACAATCATACCATTGGCTAGCTTCTAGGGTTTAGCCTCTCTGATCTCGTGGTAGATCTACTCTTGTACTACCCATATCATCAATATTAATCAAGCAGGACGTAGAGTTTTACCTCCATCAAGAGGGCCCGAACCTGGGTAAAACTTCGTGTCCCCTGCCTCCTATTACCATCTGCCTTAGACGCACAGTTCGGGACCCCCTACTCGAGATCCGCCAGTTTTGACACCGACAAATGGTCTCTTGGAGATACATATGATGTAACCCTTTTTGCGATGTGTTTGTTGGGATCGGATGAACTTTGAGTTTATGATCAGATCTATCTTTTTATATCCATGAAAGTTATTTCAGTTTCTTTGATCTTTTATATGCACCATTGCTTATAGCCTCGTATTTCTTCTCTGATATTTGGGTTTTGTTTGTCCAACTTGATCTATTTATCTTGCAATGGGAAGAGGTTCTTTGTAGTGGGTTCGATCTTATAGTGCTTGATCGTAGTGACAAAAGGGGAACAGACACGTATGTATCGTTGCTACTAAGGATAAAACAACGGGGTCTATTTCTACATAAAGATATCTTGTCTACAACATGTCATCATTCTTATCGCATTACTCCGTTTCTCCATGAACATAATGCACTAGATGCATGCTGGATAGCGGTCGATGTGTGGAGTAATAGTAGTAGATGCAGGCAGGAGTCGGTCTACTAATCTTGGACGTGATGCCTATATAATGATCATTGCCTGGATATCGTCATGATTATTTGAAGTTCTATCAATTGCCCAACAGTAATTTGTTTACCCACCGTTTGCTATTTTTCTTGAGAGAAGCCACTAGTGAAACCTACCGCCCCGGGGTCCCTTTCTCTTATTATTTGCCTTTGCCATCTACTTTTCCTTTGCTTTTATTTCCAGATCTATTAAACCAAAAATACAAAAATACCTTGCTGCAACTTATTCTTATTTATTTTATTTGGCATTCGATCTATCAATCTACTACAATTTATTCATGTCTGCTTGCCTATCTTGAGGCGCCGCTACCCGAAAGGGATTGACAACCCCTTTTACACGTCGGGTTGCGAGTAGTTGTTATTTGTGTGCAAGTGATGTTTACGTTGTGTTGCTTGGTCCTCTGATGCGTTTCCAATGTATCTATAATTTTGATCGTTCCATGCTATTATATTATCAATCTTGGATGTTTTATAATCATTTTAGAGTCATTTTATATCATTTTTTGGTACTAACCTATTGAGATAGTGCCAAGTGCCAGTTCCTGTTTTTTCCATGTTTTTTACATCACAGAAAATCAATGTCAAACGGAGTCCAAATACCATGAAACTTTGCGGAGATTTTTTATGGACCAGAAGGAACATGTTGGGCCCTAGTTACACCTGGGGGGTCCACAGGAGGGGACAACCAACCAGGGCGCGCCAGGAGGCCCAGGAGCACCCTAGTGGGTTGTGCCCACCTCGGGTGCCCCCGGACTACCTCTTTGCTCTATAAATACCCAAATATTCCCCAAACCCAACGGGAGTCAATGAAATATCCATCCAACCGCCACAGAGTCCAGAACCACCAGATCCAATCTAGACACCATCTCGGATGGGGTTCACCAACTCCATTGGTGCCTCTCCGATGATGCATGAGTAGTTCTATGTAGACCTTCGGTTTCGTAGTTAGTAGCTAGATGGCTTCATCTCTCTCTCTCTCTCTCTCTCTCTCTCTCTCGATTCTCAATACAATGGTCTCTTGGAGATCCATATGATGTGACTCGTTTTGCGGTGTGTTTGTTGGGATCTGATGAACATTGAGTTTATGATCAGTCATATATTTTTATATCCATGAAAGTTATTTGAGTTTCTTTGATCTCTTATATGCATGATCTCTTGTAGCCTCATATTTCTTCTCCGATATTTGGGTTTTGTTTGGTCAACTTGATCTATTTATCTTGCAATGGGAAGAGGTGCCCGGTAGTGGGTTCGATCTTACAGTGCTTGGTCCTAGTGATAGAAAGGGAACCGACACGTATGTATCATTGCTACTAAGGATAAAAAGATGGGATCTATATCTATGCAATAGATAAATGGATCTTGTGTACATCATGTCATCATTCTTATTGCATTACTCCGTTTTCCCATGAACTTAATACACTAGATGCATGCTGGATAGAAGTCGATGTGTGGAGTAATAGTAGTAGATGCAGGCAGGAGTCGGTCTACTAATCTTGGACGTGATGCCTATGTAATCATCATTGCCTAGATATCATCATAATTATTTGAGGTTCTATCAATTGCCCAACAGTAATTTGTTTACCCACCATTTGATGTCTTTCTCGAGAGAAGCCACTAGTGAAACCTACGGCCCCGGGGTCTTCTTTCTCATATTTTTGCTTGTGATATACTTTTCCTTTGCATTTTTATTCAGATCTATTAAACCAAAAATACAAAAATACTTTGCCGCACTCTATTTTATTTGCAATCTATTATTTCAATCTATTACAATCTCTGGCATCTTTACCCGAAAGGGATTGACAACCCCTTTAACACGTCGGGTTGCGAGGTGTTGTTATTTGTGTGCAGGTGTTGTTTAGGTTGTGTTGCGTGGTTCTCCTACTGGTTCGATAACCTCGGTTTCTTCACTGAGGGAAATACCTACCGTCGTTGTGTTGCATCATCCCTTGCTCTTTGGGGAAATACTGATGTAGTCCTAGCAGACATGAGCTTTTCTGGCGCTATAGTCCGAGAGCAATCAAAAGGAATTTCTGGCGCCGTTGCCGGGGAGGATCTTTAATATAACCAGGTTCCTAATCACAAATCTCATCTCCTTGCAATTTACATTATTTTCCATTTGCCTCTCATTTTCCTCTACCCCACTTGACAAAAAATTGTCGTTTTATTCGCCTCTCTTTTTCCGTTCGCCGTTTTCTTGCCGGATCTGTTTTTGAGTGCAATCTTGTTGTGTCATCATGACTCAAGAGAACACCAAGTTATGTGATCTCTCAAATACCACCAACAATGATTTTATTGGCACTCCGTTTGCTCCTCCCGCCGCTAGTGCGGAGACTTGTGATATTAATACGGCTTTGCTGAATCTTGTTATGAAAGACCAATTTTCCGGTACTCCTAATGAGGATGCCACATCCCATCTTAATACCTTCGTGGAATTATGCGATATGCAAAAGAAAAAAGATGTGGACACTGATGTGGTCAAGATGAAATTATTTCCATTTTCTTTGCGTGATTCTGCAAAAAATTGGTTCTCCTCTTTGCCTCGCAATAGTATTGATTCTTGGAATAAGTGCAAAGATGCTTTTATCACTAAGTATTTTTCCTCCCACAAAAATTATTTCCCTTAGAACCTAGATCATGAATTTCAAGCAACTTGAACATGAGCATGTTGCACAATCTTGGGAAAGGATGAAAATGATGCTAAGGAATTGCCCAACTCATGGGTTAAATCTTTGGATGATCATAAAAAATTTTATGCGGGATTGAATTTTGTTTCTCATAATCTTTTAGATTCCACCGCGGGTGGTACTTTTATGGAAATTACTTTGGGTGAAGCCACCAAATTGCTTGATAATATCATGGCAAATTATTCGCAATGGCATACTGAAAGAGCTCCTACTAGTAAAAAAGTTAATTCAGTGGAATAAATTTCTTCTTTGAGTGAAAAAGTTGATGCTCTTGTGAAATTGGTTGCTAGTAGAAGTGCTCCTATTGATCTTAATGATATGCCTTTGTCTACTTTGATTGAGCAAAATAGTGATGCCATCGATGTGAATTTCATTTCTAGAAATAATTTCAACAACAATGCTTATAGAGGTAATTTTAATCCTAGGCTTTTTCCTAGTAATTCCTCTAACAATTATGCTAATTCCTATGGAAATCAACCTTACAATAATAATAGGAATACCTCTGATCTTGAGAATAATATTAAAGAATTTATCAACACACAAAAACTTCTCAACACTTCCATAGAAGAAAAGTTAAATAAGATTCATAATTTGTCTAGAAGTGTTGATAGAATTGCTCATGATGTGGAAAAACTCAAGATGAAATTTTTTTGTGCCTAAGGTTGATGAATCAATTAAAGCTCTTTATGTTTATATGGATGAAATTAAGAAAAGAACTGCTATGCTTAGACCTAAAAGATAATTTTTGGAAAAGGCGTTTTCTCGTGATTTCTTTCGTAAAAGTGATGAAGATCTTAAAATGATTGGTGTTTATTCTATTGATTCCTTGTTTAGTGAAGTTAATATTTATGAAAAAGGGACTGGAGAAGAGTCAACTTTAGGTAGAAGGCGTGAAAATCTTGTTGAGAAAAATGATGAATGTGGGTTTGGATAGGTTAAAACTTTAGCTAGTGATGTGCCCACTCTTTTGGATTACAAAGACTTTAATTATGATAGTTTCTCTTTGATTGATTGTATTTCTTTGTTGCAATCCATGATAAATTCACCCCATGCTTATAAACAAAATAAAGCTTTTACTAAGCATATTGTTGATGCTATGATGAAAGCTCTTGAAGAAAAATTGGAATTAGAAGTATCAATTCCTATAAAATTGCATGATGAATGGGAACCTACTATCAAAGTCAAGATTAAAAATTATGAGTGTTTTGCTTTGTCTGACATGGGTGCTAGTGTTTCTACAATTCCGAAATATTTATGTGATGTGCTTGGCCTTACTAATCTTGAAGAATGTTCTTTGAATTTGCACTTGGTGGATTCTACTATTAAAAATACCGTGGGAAGAATTAATGATGTTCTTATTCTTGAAAATAGGAATTATGTGCCCACAGATTTTATTGTTCTTGATATTGATTGCAATCTGTCTTGTCCAATTATTCTCGGTAGAACGTTTTTACGCACTATTGGTGTTGTGATTGACATGAAAGAAGGCAATATTAAGTTCCAATTTCCATTGAAGAAGGGTATGGAACACTTTCCTAGAACTAGAGTTAAGCCACCTTATGAATCAATCATGAGCGCATCTTATGGATCTCGAACCAAAGATGACAAAACTTAGATCCTTGCTTTATGCCTAGCTAAGGGCGTAAAACTATAGCGCTTGTTGGGAGGCAACCCAATGAATAAAATTTATTTTTGCTTTTTGCTTCCTGTTTTTGTGTTTTAACACATTATTCTACTTTTATGATTGTGTTTTTATGTTCTAATTAGTGTTTGTGCCAAGTAAACCCTTTAGGATCTTCTTGGGTGATAGTTGTTTGATCTTGCTGAAAAAACAGAAACTTTTATGCTCACGAAATTAATTTTCAATTTTTAACAGAGAGCGATAAAATACCCATTCCACTTGCAGTAGATCAATATACAAATTTCTCAGGTCGCCCTAATTTTTCAGAATTTTTGGAGTTATAGAAGTATTCGAAATAGTCAGGTTGCTACAGACTGTTCTGTTTTGACAGATTCTGTTTTCTTCATGTTGTGTGCTTATTTTGATGGCTCTATGGTTTTCTTTGAGGAGTTTTTGCCATAGAAAAGTTGGAATACAGTAGATATAATACAAAAACAAAATATGAATTGGTTTGATACATCGCTTATAGTAGTGGTTTATTATTCTTATACTAACGGATCTCAGGAAGGTTTTGTTGAGTTTTGCATGATTGAAGTTTTCAAGTTTTGGTTTATTTTACGATGGATGAAGGAAGGATGGAAGAGCCTAAGCTTGTGGATGCCCCGACATCCCAAGATATTATCCGAGAATGAGCAACCAACTAAGCTTGGGGATGCCCCTGAGTGGCATCCCCGCTTTCTTCCAACAACTATCGGTATTTTACTCGAGACTATATTTTTATTCGTCACATGATATGTGTTTTGCTTGGAGCGTCTTGTATGATATGAGTCTTTGCTTGTTTTATTTTGTGTTTTAAGTCATAAATCCTTGCTGGACACACCTATTTGAGAGAGCCAAAATTATGTCATGACTTGTTAGAATTGCTCTCTAGGCTTCAATTATATCTTTTATGAGTTAGGACTTGCTCTAGTGCTTCACCTATATCTTTTTGAGCACGGTGTACTTAATATTTTTGAAGAAATGCTCTCTTGCTTCACTTAGATTTTTTTGAGAGTTAGCAAAATTTTGAAGAAATTCTCTCTTGCTTCGCTTAAATTATTTTGAGATAAAGAAAATGTGTTATGCTCATGATCTTCACTTATATTTGTTCGAGCTTATGACAAGCAACACAAGAAAATTAGTCCCAAAGTGATAGATATCCAAGAAGGATAAAGAAAAATAAAAAATGTCATGAAGATCATTAGACAAAATAAACTTGATTCTTAGTAATAGTTTTGAGATATGATGATGTGCTATGTGAGTTATGTTGATGAGTAATTTTGCTCTAGTAGGAATATTGGTGTTAAGGTTTGTGATTCCCGATGCATGCACGTATTGTCTCTCGTTATGCTATGATGTTGGAGCATGATTTATTTTTGATTGTCTTCCTTATGAGTGGCGATCGAGGACGAGCGATGGTCTTTTCTTACCATTCTACCCCCCTAGGGGCATGCGTATTAGTACTTTGCTTCGAGGGCTAATAAACTTTTGCAATAAGTATATGAGTTCTTTATGACTAATGTGAGTCCATGGATTATAAGCACTATTACCTTTTTGCAATTTGCTAGCCTCTACGGTACCGTGCATTGCCCTTTCTCACATCGAGACGTGGTGCAAACTTCGCAGGTGTATCCAAATCCCGTGATATGATACGCTCTATCACACATAAGCCACATTATATCTTCCTCAAAACAGCCACCATACCTACCTATTATGGCTTTTCCATGGCCATTCCGAGATATATTGCCATGCAACTTCCACCGCTTCCATTTGTTGACTTGAGCATTCACTGTCATATTGCTTTGCATGATCATATAGCTGACATAGTAGTTGTGGCTCAGCCACCGTTCATCATTTTTCATACATGTTACGCTAGATCATTGCACATCCTGGTACATGCCAGAGGCATTCACATAGAGTCATACTTTGTCATAGGTATCGAGTTGTAATTTTTATTTCTTTTGGGTCATAAGTAAATAGAAGTGTGATGATCATCATTAATCATTTTTAGAGTAGTGCCCCAGTGAGGAAAGGATGATGGAGACTATGATTCGCCCACAAGTCGGCATGAGACTCCGGACAATAAGAGAAAAAGAAAAGGAAAAAAAGAAAAAAAAGAAAAGAAAAGAAAAAAGGGAAAAGGGAATAAATAAATAAACAAAGAGAGAAGGGGAATTATTAGTATCCTTTACCACACTTGTGCTTCAAAGTAGCACCATGTTTTTCGTATGGAGAGTCTCATATGTTGTCACTTTCATATACTGGTGGGAATTTTTCATTATAGGATTAGATGCACACCCACTTAGTTTTCATATTGAGCTTTCATACACTTATAGCTCTTAGTACATTCATTGCATGGAAATCCCTACTCCTCACGTTGATATCGATTGATGGGCATCTCCATAGCCCGTTGGTTAGCCGCATCGATGTGAGACTTTCTTACTTTTTGTCTTCTCTATATTTACCCCTATCATCATAGTCTATTCCACCCATAGTGCTATATCCATGGCTTGCGCTCATGTATTGCGTAAGAGTTGAAAAAGCTGAAGCGTGTTAAAAAGTATGAACCAATTGCTTGGCTTGTCATCGGGGTTGTGCATGATAAATACTTTGTGTTAAGAAGATAGAGCATGACAAGACTATATGATTTTGTAGGATAACTTATTTTAGCATTGATACTTCGAAAGACATGGGTGCTTGTTGATATTCTTGAGTATCTAAATTATTATGTCAACACTAGACTATTGCTTTGAGCACATAAAAGTCCAAATGTTCATGACATAAAGAAAAGAATATGATATGACATGTTGAACATCACTCCACATCAAAAATTCGGTTTTTATCACTTACCTACTCGAGGACGAGTAGGAGTTAAGCTTGGGGATGCTGATACGTCTCCAACGTATCTATAATTTTTGATTGTTCCATGCTGTTATATTATCAACATTGGATGTTTTATAATCATTTTATATCATTTTTTGGTACTAACCTATTGAGACAATGCCAAGTGGTAGTTCCCGTTTTTTCCGTGTTTTTACATCGCAAAAAATCAATATCAGACGGAGTCCAAATGCCACGAAACTTTACGGAGATTTTTTTATGGACCAGAAGGAACATGTTGGGCCCTGGTTACACCTTGGGGAAGTCTCGAGGAGGGGACAACCCACCAGGGTGCGCCAGGAGGCCTAGGCGCACCCTGGTGGGTTGTTCCCACCCCAGGTGCCCTCGGACCGCCTCTTTGCTCTATAAATACCCAAATATTCCCAAAACACTAGGGGAGTCGACGAAATATTCATCCAGCCGCCGCAGAGTCCAGAACCACCAGATCCAATCTAGACACCATCTTAGATGGGGTTCACCACCTCCATTGGCGCCTCTCTGATGATGCGTGAGTAGTTCTTTATAGACCTTCGGGTCCATAGTTAGTAGCTAGATGGCTTCATCTCTCTCTCTCTCTCTCTTGATTCTCAATACAATTGTCTCTTGGAGATCCATATGATGTGACTCTTTTTGCGGTGTGTTTGTTGGCATCTGATGAACTTTGAGTTTATGATTAGTCATATCTTTTTATATCCATGAAAGTTATTTGAAGTTCTTTGATCTCTTATAGCCTCGTATTTATTCTCTGATATTTGGGTTTTGTTTGGTCAACTTGATCTATTTATCTTACAATGGAAAGAGGTGCCCGGTAGTGGGTTCGATCTTATGGTGCTTGGTCCTAGTGACAGAAAGGCAACTAACACATATGTATCGTTGCTACTAAGGATAAAAAGATGGGATCTATATCTATGCAATAGATAAATGGATCTTGTCTACATCATGTCATCGTTCTTATTGCATTACTTCATTTTTCCATGAACTTAATACGCTAGATGCATGCTGGATAGCGGTCGATGTGTGGAGTAATAGTAGTAGATGCAGGTAGGAGTCGGTCTACTAATCTTGGATGTGATGCCTATGTAATTATCATTGCCTCGATATAGTCATAATTATTTTAGGTTCTATAAATTGCCCAACAGTAATTTGTTTACCCACCGTTTGCTATCTTTCTCGAGAGAAGCCACTAGTGAAACCTACGGCCCCTGGGTCTTCTTTCTCATATATTTGCTTGCGATCTACTTTTCTTTTGCAATTTTATTCAGACATATTAAACGAAAAAGACAAAAATAATTTGCTGCACTTTATTTTATTTGCGATCTATTATTTCAATCTATTACAATCTCTGACATCTTTACCCGAAAGGGATTGACAACCCCTTTAACACGTCGGGTTGCGAGGTGTTGTTATTTGTGTGCAGGTGTTGTTTATGTTGTGTTGCTTGGTTCTCCTACTAGTTCGATGACCTTGGTTTCTTCACTGAGGGAAATACCTACTGTCGCTGTGCTGCATCATCCCTTCCTCTTTGGGGAAATACCAACGTAGTCCTAGCAAACATGAGCGTTTCTGGCGCTATAGTCAGAGAGCAATCATTCTCCTACCTGCCACCGCTGTGCTGCATCATCCCTTCCTCTTTGGGGAAATACCGACGTAGCTTCAAGTCGCATCATCCCCGACCACCAACAAGCACATTCCACAGCTGGTCCGAAACAACGGGTACTGTCCAACTAACAATAGTCCTAGGGGAGTTTTGTTTGCAATTATTTTTTATTTGATTTGAGCATGGGACTGGGCATGCCGGTTACCAGCCATTTTCTCGTGAATGATGAGCGGAGTCCACTCATCGTGAGAATAACCCTCCTAGCATGTAAGATATGGAGAACCCTAGTTGGTACATGAGCGATTCGAGCATACAAAACTGATTATCATTTGAAGGTTTAGAGTTTGGCACATGCAAATTTACATGGAACGGCAGGTAAATACCGCATATAGGTAGGTATGGTGGACTCATATGGAACAACTTTGGGTTTATGGAAGTGGATGCACAAGCAGTATTCCCGCTTAGTACAAGTGAAGGCTAGAAAAAGACTAGGAACCGACCAACTAGAGAGCGACAACAGTCATAAACATACATTGAGATTAACCAACATTGAGTGCAAGCATGAGTAGGATATAAATCACCATGGACATAAATATCATTGAGGCTATGTTGATTTTGTTTCAACCACATGCATGAACATGTGCCAAGTCAAGTCACTCGGATCATTCAAAGGAGGATACCATCCTATCATACTACATCACGACCTTTTTAATTTTCATGTTGGCACACAAGGTAAACCATTATAAACTCCTAGCTAATTAAGCATGGAATGAGTAACTATAATCTATAATTGTCATTGCAAACATGTTTCATTCATAATAGGCTGAATCAGGAACGATGAACTAATCATATTTACAAAAACAAGATAGGTCGACTTCATACCAGCTTTTCCTCATCTCAATCATTTCATCATATATAGTCATTATTGCCTTTCACTTGCATGACCGAACGGTGTGGATAATAATAATAGTACACGTGTATTGGAATAAGCTAGAATCTGCAAACATTTATTCAAAGGAGAAGGCAAGGTAATATGGGCTCTTTGTTAGATCAACAATAATGCAGATGAGAGCCACTCAACATTTTCATCATGGTTTTCTCCTCTCGACCCCCAAAGAAAAGAAAAGAATTTCAAAGAAACACACTGGAATGTTTTTGGAGTTTTTGTTTTTCCGAAGAAAGTAAAACAAGAACAAGAAAAACTATTCACATGGGAAAGCTCCCAACAAGAAAAAGAAGAATGAGAAATCTTTTTGGGTTTTCTTTTAATACTACAACTAAGCATGCATAGAAAGTAAACTAACTACAACTAAATTTTTTTGGTTTTTCTTAAGGTTTTTCAAACACACAAGAAGAAAGCAAGAAAAAATAAAATAAACTAACATGGATAATACAATGAAAAAGTATGAACATCGACAACTAGAATGAGTGTGTGAACATGAATGTAATGTTGGTGAGAAATACGTACTCCTCCAAGCTTAGGCTTTTGGCCTAAGTTGGTCTATGGCCACCACTGGCCCGGATGATATCTGAAATCATAGTTGGGGTCATATTGTACTGCGGCAGCTACCGCTTGGCAAGCCGCCTCATGGAGGCGAGCAGCCTCCATTGTTCTCTCATACTCGTTCGCCTCCTCTCTAGTTATAAACTATCTCCCATTTACCTGAAAGTTAAAGGAGGTAGGAGTAGGAAGGGTAACATGGACGGCACGCCGTCTGTCAAAGATTAGTCGGTACTAGAGGGGCTGTTTGTTCCTCTCAAGAAACTGGTAGAGTACCGTAGCATCATAATCTAGAAAAGCAGGTGGCAACTCAATATCATACCCTCTTATGGGTACACCCAAATAATTAGCTAAACAAGTTGCATAAATCCCACCAAACAAATCTCCATCTTTAGCATTAAGATGTAACCTCCTTGCAATAATAGCCCCAAGTTATATCGCTTATCACCTAACACCGCACACTTGAGGACACTAAGATCTGGAACGCAAAGGTGGCAATGCTCATGCTTACCGTTAATGCATATACCTATAAAGAGAGCAAAATAATGTATGGGTAGGAAAGTGCATCCTCCCTATGGTAGCTTATGTGATATTTCTAGTTTCTCCCATAGTGATGCTAGCAAGGAAATCATTGTATTCAGATTTGTGAGGCTCACTAAGGATACCCCATTGTGGAGTTTTGCATGCATCACAAAAATATTCTAGGTCCATGGTATATGATTCATCATAAAGATCAAATAAAACAGTATGGGTATTGCGTTTAGATGAAAATTCAAACCTCCGCACAAAGGAATCAGTGAGGTACTAGTATTGTAGGTACTTGTCTGACACGAAGTCCTCAAGATCAGCATTCCGTACATACACATCAAATTCATCCTTGAAGCCTGCACAAACCATAAATTCATCTGACGGCCATTCACAAGGCCGCACTTGAGCCTCCCTGCATGGTTCGAGGTCTGACTCGCGTATCGCGAGCCTCGGTGCTTGCTTCCTCGAAGAACCACCTTGGTACATTTTCCTAGACATTTTTCTTCCTCTGAGAAATTTCTAAACATTTTAGTGACTCAAAATAAAAGTGAACCAAGCACAACAAAATTGATAGCAACTACTCCTACAAGTGCCTAGAGGATATATCATGCATCAAAACTACTTTGGACCATATAAATTTGACATGCAAGCTCAAGAACATGGTCACCATAGCAGCAAAAATAAATAATGAATAAAGCACTAGAACAAAAACTAATTGGACCATTGGAGGAGTCACATATTGAAGAACAACCCCTCAAAGCAGTTTTGCGAATGGAGCTTTGAGCATGGAGATCGAAAATGGCAGCAAAATGAGCAAGAACATGAGTTTGAGCTATGGGGTGATTTTTTCTGGAGGAAGGAGAAGTGGATGGGTGTTGGAATAAGTGGAGGGGGGCCACGTGGGACCCACAAGGTCGGGGGCGCGCCCAGGGGGTAGGACGCGCCCTCCACCCTTGTGGCCCACTGGTGAGGCCCCCAGGTGCATGCTCAGGGCCAGAAATTCTGAAATATTCTATAAAACATCATACTAATTTTTCAGGGCATTTGGAGAACTTTTATTTCCGGGACATTTTTTTATTGCACGGATAATTCAAAAAACAGATAGAAAATACTATTTTTGCTTTATTTAATCTAAGTAACAGAAAGTAAAAGATAGGTACAGAGAGTTTTGCTTTCTAAATTAATCCATCTCATACTCATCAAAAGGAATCCATTAACAAGGTTGATCAAGTCTTATTAACAAACTTCTTCCGAATGACATGGAACCAAAGAATTTTAGAATAACACTAGGTTACTTCAATGGGGATATGCATGTCCCCAACAATAAGAATATCATATTTGTTTTTGATAGTAGGAAGAGGGAATTCAAAACCTCCAATAGTAATAGTTGAAAATTTTCCAATAGCATTGATACTATGATCTTGAGGTTGTTTGTTTGGAAAGTGTACCATATGCTCATTACCATTAACATGAAAAGTGACATTGCCTTTGTTGCAATCAATAACAGCCCTTGCAGTATTCAAAAAGGTTCTACCAAGGATGATCGACATACTGTCGTCCTCGGGAATATCAAGAATAAGAAAGTTCGTTAAAATAGTAACGTTCGCAACTACAACATGCACATCCTCACAAATACCGATGGGTATAGCAGTTGATTTATCACCCATTTGCAAAGAGATTTCAGTAGGTGTCAACTTATTCAATTCAATTCTACGATATAAAGATAAAGGCATAACACTAACATCAGCTCCAAGATCACATAAAGCGGTTTTAACATAGTTTCTTTGAATGGAGCATGGTATAGTTGGTACTCCTAGATCTCCAAGTTTCTTTGGTATTCCACCCTTAAAAGTATAATTGGCAAGCATGGTGGAAATTTCAGCTTCCGGTATCTTTCTTTTATTAGTAACAATATCTTTCATATACTTAGCATAAGGAGGCATTTTAAGCATATCAGTCAAACGCATACACAAAAAGATAGGTCTAATCATTTTAGCAAAGCGCTCAAAATCCTCATCATCCTTTTTCTTGGATGGTTTAGGATGGAAGGGCATGTGTCGGTGTCAAAACCGGCGGATCTCGGGTAGGGGGTCCCGAACTGTGCGTCTAAGGCGGATGGTAACAGGAGGCGGGGGACACGATGTTTACCCAGGTTCGGGCCCTCTTGATGGAGGTAATACCCTACTTCATGCTTGATTGATCTTGATGATATGAGTATTACAAGAGTTGATCTACCACGAGATCGTAGAGGCTAACCCTGGAAGCTAACCTATGGTATGATTGTATGTTGTCCTACGGACTAAACCCTCCGGTTTATATAGACACCGGAGGGAGCTAGGGTTACACAAGGTCGGTTACAAGGGAGGAGATATACATATCCGTATTGCCTAGCTTGCCCTCCACGCCAAGGAGAGTCCCATCCGGACACGGG
This sequence comes from Triticum monococcum, assembly GCA_034509565.1. Classification (NCBI taxonomy): domain Eukaryota; kingdom Viridiplantae; phylum Streptophyta; class Magnoliopsida; order Poales; family Poaceae; genus Triticum; species Triticum monococcum. The sequence goes on from CM067847.1 coordinate 582,707,497, forward strand.
ACGAAGTCTTCAATCTTGTATCTTCATAGTCCAACAGTCCGGCCAAAGGATATTGTCCGGCTGTCCGGAGACCCCCTAATCCAAGACTCCCTCAGTAGCCCCTGAACCATGCTTCAATGACGATGAGTCTGGCGCGCAGTATTGTCTTCGGCATTGCAAGGCGGGTTCTTCTCCAAATACTCCCTGGAAGATTTTTGAACACAAAGATAGTGTCCGACTGTGTAAAACAAGTTCCACACCCCACCATCAAGAGAATAATATTTCCACAAATCTAATCTGCTGACACGTATAGCAACATCACATCATGTCGTGGCTCGGTCATTATTCGAACTGTTTTTCTCAACCAGCACCGCACATATCGCGAGGTAGTTTTCTTGACATGTCTAGTCGAAGCAGAGATCGTGTCCCCTTATTACGGGATTCTCATCAACACGGACGTGGGTAACCCAACCGCGCCACCAATTACGGCGCCTCGGGAATAAGTGGTTTTACTAGGCAAGTGGGGAGACGCATCGCCTCTTCCGCCCTTATAAAGGGACAAGGATTTACTCTTTTCACCCACGCCTTCTTCCTCCTTGCTTACCCATTCCCGCACACTCGAGCTCTAGCGCACAAGCTCGCGTTCTTCTTCTCAAACCACTCCAAGCATGTCCGGAGCAGGAGGCAAGTGGATGTTCTCCTCTGTACATCAAAAAGTTACAGGAAGCCAGATATCTGACCGCTGATAATGTGCACCGGCTGCCAGATGTGGGGCAGATCATCCCAACGCCCGAACCCCATGAGAGGGTAGTTTTTCTTACCCATTTTGTCCGCGGACTAGGATTTCCTCTCCACCCGTTTGTTCGCGGGCTCATGTTCTACTACGGGATGGATTTTCATGATCTGGCCCCCAATTTCATCCTCAACATCTCGGCGTTTATCATCGTGTGTGAGGCCTTCCTCCGCATCAGGCCCCACTTTGGCATATGGCTGAAAACCTTCAATGTTAAACCGAAGGTGGTGGGTGGCCAACAAGCAGAGTGCGGAGGTGCCATGGTGGGCAAGATGCCTAACGTCACCTGGCTCGAGGGCACCTATGTGGATACCATAAAGGGGTGGCAATCGGGGTGGTTCTACATCTCCGAGCCGCGCGACTCCAACTGTGTGGCGGCCCCCAAATTTCGATCCGGAATCCCCACGCGGCTCACCTCCTGGAAAGAGAAGGTCTTGTCCTAGGGTTCTTCGGTAGAGTTGACCGGACTCCAGACCTGCATTCGGAACATGACGAGCAAGAAAATCAAGCTCGTCAACGTGGTCCAGGTCATGCTCTTCCGCCGGATCCTCCCGTGTCAACGATGGGCATTCGATTTGTGGGAGTTCGACTCGGCCAAGCACCAGACGCTGCGGGAGCTCTATGACACGATGCACGAGGACATCTGGAGGGTGCTGTTCAAGGGCGCCGAGATTCCTCCTTCCCTCACAGAGGACCGAGGACTCAGCGCAAAGCGCCGCGCCAATTCGGTAAGTTTTTATATCTCTCAAGGTACTTATTTGCCCCGGTTTAGTCATATGCAGGATCTAAGCTTCTATGCCATTAACAGGACTGGATAAAGACAGCGGAGCAGCTTGATTGCCCAGCCCCCCTGCCCGAAGATCCTGCGGGTGCTCTCCTAACAGAGATGCTGACTCCGGCACCTTACGAGGTGCCGGTGAAGAAGACTAAGAAGAAGGCCACGGGGACCCGAAAGGGTCTCTTGCGCAAGGTTGTATCGGACTCATCGTTCGATGACTCCGACGCGCACTCCTCCCACGAAGACGAGGAGGAGGAAGAGGAATGTTATCCCCCCCAGCCCGGGGAGACAAGAAAAGGAAGGCCGACCCAACCGGGGAGGCCGAAGGGTCCAAGAAGGGCAAGACCCTCCCTCCAAATTGCTCCACGACGGCCGCCTACAGCGGCGATGAGTGGCTACCCAGGGTCAAGCCCCTGGCGAAGTCGTAAGTATCCAGACACCATAGTAATTCGTGGTATGTTGTACTGCACTGCTTCTTCTCATGCTGAACATGAATACGCAGTCCGTCCCAAGCTCATCTCGACGTAACTTCGTCGAGCGGTTCATTGGACTCGTCGGATATGAACAGCGGTTCTCTTCCGACCGCCTCCACTCCTTCCCCTGCGGACAACATCCAGGTGTTGTCTCAATAAGCACCGGGCCAAGGGGAGGCAGTCCTGGGGGCGTCTCAAGGCGACATTCCGGACCTTGGGCGCAAAGGCATCCGGACTCCCATGGGCTGCAGGTTCGGCCCCTAGCCGAACACTGCACCAGAATCTTCGGTGGTTCCGGACTCCGGCGGGTGACCCCCCATTAAGGGGGGGCAAGCCGCTCATGCCGGTGTCCTCTGTCTATCCAGAGGCACCGGACAACTTGCTGGAAGCACTTCACAGTGCTTCCATCGATGAAGAGCACTGCACTATCATGAGTGCGGTGATCTAGAAAGTTCAGTCCGCTAAGAACAGACTGACCGAAGCTTGCGCCAGCCTCCTAACAGGCTTTGAGGTAAGCAAATGAAGATATAGGAAAATATGCCCGCATGGATACTAGCCCCTGATGCTCTGTTCGGTGTTCGGAAAGAAAGGCCGGATAGAGGATCAAATGATAACTCAGGAGTCTAATCAGAAAAATGTCTATGTGTATGTGCAGGCTTCACTGCTGGCCGCTACCGCACGTACTGCGGAGGTCTCTGCGTTGAAGCAGGACCTGGAGCGGTCCGAGGATGAGCTCGGCCTTACCAAGAGGTAGCTCGAGGAGAGAAAAGGTAAGCAATACCCTTGTCTATATATTTAAAAAGAATTTCGGGTGTAAAGTAATAGGATCATCATGGATTTGCCAGGGGGCACGACCAAAGTGGCAACCGTGAGGAAGGCGCTGTCCGAGGCTGAAGACAAAGCGGCCAAGGAACACATTGAACGGGAGAAGCAAGAAGCCCGAGTAGGCAAGGTGCAGCAAGAGCTTGAGGCTCTCGCCAAAAAGCACGAGTCCTTGGAACTTGACTCTATGGCGCAAGAGTCCGAGCTCGCGTAGGCGCTTGAAAGCATCCGGAGCGCCAAGGCCGAAGCACACAAGGCCCTCCAGGAGATTGATGCGGTGAAGAAGATAGCATCGGTTAAGGCATTCATTATGCAAAGCAAGCACGTGAAGGAGACTTTCCTTTTTCTTACCCGAGTTTGGAGCTCTCCTGGAGCGTTTGCAGATCTTCCCCGCAGTGTACTGGATGCCACGGAGTTTAACCGAGCTGAGGAGGGGAGCTCAACGAAGAAGTTATTCTGGTCTCAGTATACTAGGACCGAACACCCCGTGCCCTTGAGAGACTAGCTGAAGCAGTTGGTTGAGCTTCACAAGGCAGCCGAACAAGCCATGAGGGGCCTTATAGTCCGGATGTGGCCTGGCGAGCCCCTGTCCGGCAGCTACTTTGGTCTGGTAAGGCGGCTCGTCGATGCCTGCCCACGGCTTGAAGTCATAAAGCGGTTCGTCTGCATCGAGGGTGCGCGCAGGGCTTTTGCCCGGGCGAAGGTGCACTGGGCGAAGCTGGACGCCGTGAAGCTGGTGAATGAGGGGCTGCCGTAGGGCAAGGAGCATCGCTGCCCCAAGATGTACTATGAGAGTGTCCTAAAGGGTTCCCGCCTTGTGGCGGATGAGTGTGCCAAGGATGTAATTTTTGAATGAACATGCTCATGTGATCCTGTAATATGAAACGAGTTCATTTGCGCCATGCGACGCTTTTTTAATTTAAAATATTACCTTCTGTGCAGCCATTTATAAAATCTGAGAGTTGGCCAGTCGTCGGCTTCTGCCCCCATGTAACTAGTACTGGGGTGTTCGGGATAAACCTGAGCACTCTTTACCCCAATTTTGGGTCCTTCAAGGGAGGTGTTCAATGCAACGAACCAAGCAATCGGACTACAATGCTTTATCACTCTCACTTAGCCACAGAAGTCTATAATCTTAAATTTTGGCGAAGCCCCTGGTATTCGGAAGGCCGAATTTGGGGTGCTATACACTCCTAAGCCGAACAAGGCCGACTCCTCGCCCGGAGCGGAAAAAGTCTTTAAGGAATTGAGACCTCTCGAACGGCGACTAGTCTCTCGCCTTATCATGACAGTCAGTTTTCAGCTTTCTCTACTGAGGTGCTCGTCCGGAAGAACCGGGACACAATCGAAGTAGTTCTCCCACCGCTACCTTAGCCGATATAGCGGAACGTAAGGTACCAAAGCATGGGAGCTGGGTAAACCCAACATTTGACCAAAGACATGATTCAAAGCTGATGCATATAATGCTATAAGTTCGGGGTGCCGCACCGTCGAAAGTGTTTGGACTTCTTGCGCCGTATTATGGGGTAAACGAAAGCCCCTGGTGTACTGACCGTACCCGAACATGCGGGTGCGGATTGTCATAAATGGACATATAAGAGAGAGAGAGAGAGAGAGAGAGAGAGAGAGAAAAGAAAAAGCTTAAATAATGCAATGATACACTAATGATATGCATTGTTATTTAAATAATACGTCGAAGCGTACTGGTACAAGTAGTGCAATAAGCAGAAAGTAGGACAATTCGAAATGTCCTATCCCAGGGCAAGCTGCGCATAGATAGTGAAAAATGGGTATATCAATTATTATTAGAGACCACCTGGGGGTTCCCGTGTTCATCATAGCTTCTTGCCGCCTTAGTTGTTGCTTCCGGAATGTGTCCGACAATCGTACTGCCGGAAAGGGCTTCCAGAGAGTTAGGCCCTGAAAGAGAAAAGAAATGATAAAGGTATACAGCCCCTAGGGCGGCTAAGCCGCATTGCGGGACGTGCCCTGAGCGTGCCCCCGCCTATGTCCATGGTATTTTCAGTGTGTAGTTATGTACGCGCAGCACAGATTTCATCGCTTGACTGGGACTGAGACGGGGGCTGAATTGCTAGGCGAGCTCTGAACATGCCAGAAGATCCTGTTGCAGCTTGTTCCGGACTCGCTTGAAGGTGTCCGGGGGCTGTGACGCCGAATTAGTGGTCTGCCTTAAAAGGCTGCTTTGTGCTTCTACTGCAAGGGCCACAGTGTGCTCTTCCGTGCAGAGCGAGCGTTTTGTGTTTCCATTTACCGTTATGACCCCCCTAGGTCCTGGCATCTTGAGCTTGAGGTATGCGTAATGCGGCACTGCATTAAATTTTGTGAATGTTGTTTGTCCGAGCAGTGCGTGATAGCCACTGCGAAGCGGGACGATATCGAAGATTAACTCCTCGCTTCGGAAGTTGTCCGGTGATCCGAAGACCACTTCCAGTGTGATTGAGCTTGTGCAATGGGCCTCTACACCTGGGATGACGCCTTTAAAGGTGGTTTTGCTGGGTTTGATCCTCGAGGGATCGATACCCATTTTTCGCACTGTATCCTGATAGAGCAGGTTCAGGCTGCTACCGCCGTCCATAAGGACTCGAGTGAGGTGAAATCCATTGATGATGGGGTCTAGGACCAGTGCGCCAGATCCGCCATGACGGATGCTAGTGGGGTGGTCCCTGTGATCAAAGGTGATCGGGCAAGAATACCATGGGTTGAACTTTGGGGCGACGGGCTCCATCGCATAGACGTCCCTTAGTGCACGCTTCCACTCCCTTTTGGGAATGTGGGTTGCGTATATCATGTTCACCGTCTTAACTTGTGGGGGGAACCCCTTCTGTCCTCCTGTGTTCGGCGGTCGAGGCTCCTCCTCGTCATCACTATGCAGCCCCTTGTCCTTGTTTTTGGCGTTTAACTTGTCGGCCTGCTTGAACACCCAGCATTCTCTGTTGGTGTGATTGGCTGGCTTATTGGGCGTGCCGTGGATTTGACGTGAGTGATCCAGTATGCGATCAAAACTGGACGGAGCCGGAGTACTTCTTTTAAATGGCTTTTTCCGCTAACCGGATCTAGAGCCTTTGAATCTGGCATTGACTGCCGTATCTTCTGTGTTATCGCTGTTATTGCGGCGCTTTGGTTTGTTACGACGTTGCCTATCGTTGGCATCTTTGGTATCCGAAGTGCCCGGATTCCTCGATGTGTTGTTGCTGCGAGCCAGCCAGCTATCCTCGCCCGCGCAAAAGCGGGTCATGAGTGTTGTGAGGGCTGCCATAGATTTCGGCTTCTCCTGGCCAAGGTGGCGAGCCAGTCATTCATCACGGATGTTATGCTTGAATGCCGCTAGGGCCTCTGCATCCAGACAGTCGACAATTTGGTTTTTCTTAGTCAGGAACCGTGTCTAGAATTTTCTGGCCGATTCCCCTGGCTGCTGGGTTATATGGCTCAAGTCGTCAGCATCCGGTGGCCGCACGTAAGTGCCCTGGAAGTTGTCCAGGAATGCATCTTCCAGATCCTCCCAACTGTCTATGGAGTCTGCGGGCAAGCTGTTCAGCCAATGCCGAGCTGGTCCTTTGAGTTTTAGTGGGAGGTACTTGATGGCATGTAGATCATCGCCGCGAGCCATGTGGATGTGAAGGAGGAAATCCTCAATCCATACAGCAGGGTCTGTCGTGCCATCGTATGATTCGATATTTACGGGTTTGAAACCCTCCGGGAATTCATGATTCATAACTTCATCAGTGAAGCATAGGGGGTGTGCGGCGCCTCTGTGCCGGGCTATATCCCGACACAGTTCGTATGAGTCTTGTCTGCTGTATTCGGCCAGGCCGGATTTATTCTTGGTGTATCCGACGCGACGATCATCGTCCCGTGTTGGCGCGCGTGCCCGTGACCCGTATATTGACCTTGCGATTTTTCCCTTATTGTCCAATACGTCTGTAGCGACCAGACCTCAAACGGTCAATCTGTGTGCTCCGGTGTCATCCCTGGATCAATAATGCTAACACCACACAGTACTTGAAGGATTTATAGCAGAGTAGCAATCACACACTTATTACATCGAGTGTCTCCAAAGATAACCTATTACAATAAAAATGGCTTCAGGCCATCTAATAACGATAACAGCGGAAGGCTTGGAAGATAAGTGAGTCCATCAACTCCAACGGCATCACTGAGTATAGAACCACGACCTAAAACTCCTTAATCATCATCTGAAAAGTCTGCAACATTAACGTTGCAGCCCGAAAACGGGTCACACATGGAATATGCTGGCAATGTAACACATAGAGAATAATGGAATGAAACAGCTATACTATATGCATATTTAGCTGGTGGAAAGCTCTATGGTTACAGTTTTGCGTAAAGCCAATTTTTCCCTACTGCAAAGGAATAAATTTATTTAACTATTATGGTGGTTGTTAAACATTGAGAATGGTTGACAGCATTCTCAATCCCAATTAAACATCATCATTAAACAAACCCAACAAAATTAATCTTTAGAGTAACATGTTGAGATTCACATCATAATCCAGGTACTAGATACTCAAGATGTCCATTACCGGGGACACGGCTAACCATGATTAGTTTATACACTCTGCAGCGGTTTGCACACTTTTCCCCACAAGACTCGATCGCCTTCGTTTGGTTTCTCACACTAAACGGTGTTTGAGAAATGGATGACCGAGACATAGTCTTTCAGAAGCGCTAGCACCTTACGATGGGTAGACCGTACCACCTACATCCCCTACCACTATAAGAGTTCGCATGACTTAGTCAACTATGCTAAAGCCCATAATAGCTTGTGGCTGCACACGGAAGTTTCTAGCATGAATAATCTCATGATCCCTTTGAGCCTGGGTGGCGGTCCAAAAGAAAACAGGCAATCCTGGAATACCCAGGTACCTCAATCCACCCATATGTGTGTTTAGGTTGCCACCTTAAGTAAACCATTAATTAACAAAGCTCACATCTATCATGGATACACTCACCCAATCCACGTCTACTAGCATAGCATAGCAATAATAAGAAAATGTAGAAGTAACTCCCAAAGGTTTGATAATTAGACAGGTAATAGGTACTACCTCAACTACTTCCCAAACCCACAATTTAATTAGATCCTAATCATGCAATGTGTAAGGATTGATCTAATGCAATAAAACTGGATAGTAGGAGGTATGATCAAAGTGTTACTTGCCTTGCTGATGTTCCGGGAAACCTAGCGATTCGAAGTAACAAGCGGCGCACTCCGGGTACTCTATCGCAAACAAACAAGCACACAATAAGTACTCAACTAATGCATAGGTAAAACTCAAATAAGAGATTTAATCAAAAAGTTCAACTTGAGAACTCCGGTTGGCAAAAAGAATCGAATCGAACGAAGCAATGAAAGACAAATGGCAAAAGAAACAGGCTTCGTTTACTATTCTGGATCTAAGGCAATTTTTACAGAAGCAAAAACTTGTTTAAGTTGGTTAAACAGAAAGAGGGTTTTGAGATGAAACTCCACGCGCTTGAATCGCCTGATTCCGATAAATGAGCGAAACGATAAACTAAAACCAAAATCAAATCAGAAATCACGATCAGAAAATCGCGGATTTAATCCGAGAAAAAGAAAAACAACGAACAGTTTAACGAACGAGTGTTCGTTAACTGAATCTAAATGATGAATGTGTTCGTTAAAACGAACGAACGAGCGAATGCTCGCTAATTAGCCTAAACCGGAAAAAAACCGATCTAAAGAAAAAACGAAACAAAAAAACAACGAAAACCAACGGTTTTTCCGGGAAAACCGGCGGCGGGATCGAGGTAAACCTCAAGCGGCGGGATGGCGGCAGCAGCTCCAGCGAGGCGGCGGCGGGGTCCGGCGGGGCGGCGGCGGCGGGCGCGGGCGGCGGCGTCGGCGACGGCGGGCGCGGGCGGCGCCATCGGGCACGGCGGCGGCGGGCGCGGGGTTCGAGGCGGGGCGGCTAGGGTTTCGGCCCGGGGTGGGCCGGGCGCGGGCGGCGGCGGCGGCGGGCGGCATCGGGCACGGGCGGCGGCATCGGGCGCGGCGGCGGCGGGCGCGGAGCTCGCGGCAGGGCGGCTAGGGTTTCAGCCCGGGGTGGGTCGGCGGCTTATAAAGGCTAGGTCCGGGGGAGTCCGGGCCTAGCACGGCCTGTAGGTCGGTTCGGACGTTTAAAAAAAACTTACGCTCGGAAAACAAAACAAAAGGACTACTAAACAGACTCCAAAAATCCCAAAATAAATTTTTCCCCGGCTTATAAAATCAAGCCGCACAAGATGAACATTTATTTGGGGCCTAAATGCAATTTTGAAAAACGCGCATTTTCCTAAATTCAAATAAAATAGCAAATAAAACCAAATAAAATCTTGTTAGATTTTTTTATTGAATCCTCAATATTTCTTTATTTTGGGAAAGTCATTTTATTCCCTCTCTCATATTTTTTTAATAGAAATAATTGAAGATAAAATAAATGAAATCAAATGATCCTATTTTCAAAATTTGGGACAACTCAAATATGAAAATAACGAAATCCCCAACTCTCTCCGAGGGTCCTTGAGTTGCGAAAAATTTCTAGGATCGACCAAAATGCAATAAATATGATATGCAATGATGATCTAGTGTATAACATTCCAAATTGAAAATTTGGGATGTTACAAACCTACCCCCCTTAAGATGAATCTCGCCCTCGAGATTCGGGTTGGCTAGAAAATAGGTGAGGGTGGTCCTTCAGCAAATCCTCCTCTCGTTCCCAGGTGGCTTCATCCTCCGTGTGGTGGCTCCACTGAACCTTGCAAAACTTGATAACCTTGCTGCGGGTGAGTCGACTGGCATACTCTAGAATCTTAACTAGTTTCTCCTCATAGGTCAAATCACTGTCCAACTGAATTGCTTCCAGTGGTACCGTATCTCTTAGCGGTATGTCAGCCATCTCTGCGTGGCACTTCTTCAACTGGGATACATGGAACACGTCGTGAACTCCTGACAATCCTTCAGGCAATTCCAACTTATAGGCAACTTCTCCCATACGCTCCAAAACTTGGTATGGGCCTACAAAACGTGGTGCTAACTTTCCCTTAACTCCAAAGCGCTTAACTCCTCGAAGTGGTGATACTCGAAGATAGACTCGGTCTCCGACTTCGTAAACTGTCTCCTTGCGTTTAGAATCTGCATAACTCTTCTGCCTGGATTGAGCTACCTTCAGCCTGTCACGAATTAATTTCACTTTCTGTTCAGACTCCTTTATCAGATCCGGTCCAAACAACTGGCGATCTCCAACTTCATCCCAGGACAATGGGGTCCTGCACCTCCTTCTGTACAAGGCTTCGAAAGGGGCCATCTTCAAACTGGATTGATAGCTGTTGTTGTAAGAGAACTTTGCATATGGCAAATTCTCAGCCCAACTAGATCCATAATCTAGCGCACAAGCTCTTAGCATATGCTCCAAAATCTGATTTACTCTCTCGGTCTATCCATCTGCCTGCGGGTGGAAAGCTGTGCTAAACTCCAGTCTGGTTCCCAAAGTCTCATGCAACTGATTCCAGAACTTTGAGGTAAACTGGGTTCCTCTATCCGATACAATGCTCCTTGGAACTCCATGCAGACATACGATCCTGGTCATGTATATCTTTGCCAACTTTGCACTGGTATAGGTAGTCTTCACTAGAATGAAATGAGCTACCTTTGTCAAACGATCGACTATAACCCATATCGAGTCATAGCCTAAACGTGTTCTGGGCAATCCTGTGATGAAATCCACGCCTAGCTTATCCCACTTCCATTCGGGTATCGGCAATGGTTGTAGCAATCATGCTGGCTTCTGATGCTCTGCCTTCACTCTCTGACATACATCACAAACTACTACATATTCCGCAATATCCTTCTTCATTCCGGTCCACCAGAAAATATCCTTCAAATCCAAATACATCTTGGTATTTCCTGGGTGAATCGAGTATGGTGAGTCATGGGCCTCTTGCAGAATTAGCTTCCTAATATCCGGATCATTTGGTACATAGACACGGTCTTCAAACCATAAGGTATCGTGCTCATCCTCACGAAATCCCTTAGCTTTTCCTTTGTTCATTTTCTCCTTAATGGAAGCAATTTCCTTGTCAGTCCTTTGAGCTTCTCCGATCTTATCCATTAAAGTAGACTGAATCTCCAATGCTGCTACATAGCCTCTTGGAACTATTTCCAAACATAGCTCTCGAAGATTTTCGGCTAACTCCCCTAGTAAATCTCCCGTCATTAGGGTGTTAACATGGCTCTTACGGCTTAATGCGTCAGCTACTATGTTAGCCTTTCCGGGGTGATAATGCAATTTCATATCATAATCCTTGATGAGCTCCAACCATCTCCTTTGTCCGAGGTTCAACTCCTTCTGTGTGAAAATATACTTCAAACTCTTGTGATCCGTGTACACCTCGCAATGGTTTCCAATCAGAAAATGTCTCCAAGTCTTCAATGCATGCACTACGGCTGCTAACTCCAAATCATGCGTGGCATAATTCAACTCATGAGGCTTAAGTTATCGTGAGGCATATGAAACTACTCTGCCTTCCTGCATAAGCACTGCTCCAAGTCCTCGTCGTGAAGCGTCGCAATACACCTCATAATCCTTGGTCTGGTCCAGTAAAATCAACATGGGTGAGGTAACCAAACGTTTCTTCAACTCCTAAAAACTAGCCTCACATTCCTCCGTCCATATGAACTTGGTATCCTTCTTCAACAACTCAGTCATAGGCTTCGCAATCTTTGAGAAATTCTCAATAAACCTCCGGTAGTATCCTGCGAGTCCAAGAAAACTCCGGATCTCTCCCACGGTGGTTGGTGCTTCCTACTTGGTCACGTTATCAACTTTAGTGAGATCTACTGCTATACCTTCTCTGGATATAATGTGTCCGGGAAATCCAACTTCCTTCAACCAAAACTCACATTTGCTAAATTTGGCATATAATTGATGTTCTCTGAGCTTTCCAAGAACCAAACGCAAATGCACCTTATGCTCCTCTTCATTCTTTGAGTAAACCAGGATATCATCAATGAACACTACGACGAACTTATCCAAGAACTCCATAAACACCTTGTTTATCATGTTCATAAAATATGCAGGTGCGTTAGTCAGACCAAATGACATAACGGTATACTCGTACAGCCCATACCTGCTGGTAAAAGCCGTCTTGGGTATATCATGTTCCCGAATCTTCAACTGGTGGTATCCTGATTGCAGATTGATCTTGGAAAATACCTTAGCTCCTTGCAATCGATCAAACAGATCATTGATCATCGATAGGGGGTACTTGCTTTTGACGGTTACTTCATTCAATCCTCGATAATCGACAACCATCCTTAACGATCCACCCTTCTTCTCCACTAGAAGTACTGGCGATCCCCAAGGCGATGAACTTGGGCGAATATATCCTTTATCCAGTAACTCCTTAATCTGCTTCTTAATTCCCACCAAATCCTTTGAAGGCATCCTATATGGTCTCTTTGATATTGGCCCCGTGCCTAGCAAAAGCTCAATCAAAAAACTCAATATCTCTATCCGGTGGCATGCCAGGCAACTCTTCTGGAAATACTTCGGGGAAACCCTTCACTACTGGTACTTCCTCCTGCACTACTCCGGTTAAACAATTTACTTGAGTCCTCTTTGGCACATGTCGGGATACATACTTGATTCTTCTCCCTTCTGGGGTGGTAAGTGAAATTGACTTACTGGCACATTCAATATTCCCTTCATACTTTGATAACCAATCCATGCCTAATATCACATCCAATCCTTGGGATTCCAATACTATTTGATCCGAGGGAAAAACATAGTTACCAATCCTTAATGGTAACCGATCACACCATAGACTAGCCATATGTTCTGCTCCAGGCGAGGTTACTAACATGGGTGACCTAAGGGCTTGGGTTGGCAATTTATACTTATCCACAAATCCCCTTGATATGTATGAATGTGATGCACCAGTATCGAAAAGAATGAGTGCAGTAAATGACTTAACCAAAAACTTACCGATTACTGCATCCGACTGCTCTTCAACCTCCTCCATGTTAACGTGGTTCACCTGTCCCCTGTTGAAAGGGTTCGGCTTCTTCCCAGAGCTTCCATTGCCATTTCCATTCTGGGATTCAGGACATTCATTGGCATAATGTCCGGTCTTCTAGCACTTAAAGCAAGTGACTTGGCTCAGGTCTTTCTTGGCTGGGGTTGATGGGTTGGTGCGATTCTGGCTGTTGCTTCCTCCATTCCCATTACCATTCCTGGGGCCATTGTGATTGTGCGAACTACCTCCTCCATGGGTATGCTGAAAATGTCCTCCTGGCCTAGGGGTAAGTCGTGGCTTCTACTGAGCTCCTGAATTGTACTTTCCTTGTGCATACTTCCTCTTGCGATTCTCAATTTGCTGCTGCTTCCCTTCAATCATAAGAGCACGATCTACCAACTCCTAGTAGTTGTTGAAGGTTGCTACCATCAACTACATGCTCAACTCATCATTCAGTCCTTCCAGAAACTTCTCCTTCTTAGCTGCATCTGTAGCAATGTCATCTGGGGCAAAACGTGCTAGCTTACTAAAGTCCTCCACATACTGGCCAACTGTCCGTCCTCCTTGGCGCAAGTTGCGAAACTCTCACTTCTTCATGGCCATAGCTCCTGTTGAAACATGGGCAGTACGAAAAGCCTGCTGAAACTGGTCCCATGTGATAGTATCGACAGGGAAAGTGGCTGTGAAATTCTCCCACCATGATGATGCGGGTCCTTCAAGCTGATGTGCGGCAAACTTCACCTTCTCCGCATCAGTGCATCCTGATGTGGTCAACTCTCTAGCTGTCTTGCGGAGCCAATCATCTGCTACTATCGGCTCGGTGCTACTGGAAAACACCGGCGGATTCAGCCTAAGAAAACGGGCTAAGTGATCAACAGGTGGTGGTGGTGGTGGTGGTGGGTTGTTGTTGTTGTTGTTCCCCTGGTTCTGATTCTGGACTAGTAACTGCATCAATGTGTTTTGCTGCTGGATCAACTGAGTGAGCTCCGGTGGGAAGGTAAATCCGGGGTCATGTCTCGGAGGCATCTGAGGGTTTAGAAAAGGATGAGATTTAAGAATAGAGGGGGCCTAAAGAGAAAACACTACCCATATGCACATGAGGCAAAAGCAAACAATTCACTTCATTCAATCAACCAAACAAGGGCATACAATCGATCTAACTATCGCAAAAGTGCTCAGGCTACTATATTTACATGGTGGACTACTACTACTATTGGGGTGGTCTACTAGAAATATTCTTCGGTTGCAGACTCCATGATATCTGCTCCAGCTTCATCAACATAGTCATCATCGCTATCGTCTAGATCCGAGTCGGTGTCGTCGATGATGATGTAGTCTTCCGGGTGAATCTCCTTGGGTTCTTCGTCTTCTTCTACCGATGTAGGGTCTCCCATGAATATTTCAATTTTCTTGATCAGATCATCATTCTTTTCCACTAATACTTCAATTTCTTCTTCAAAATCTTCACGTGCAGCCTTGAGTTCTTCCTCTAGTTCCTTGATTCTTGTCCTTGCCTTCTTCAGGTCTATCATGTCGGCGCACATCTGGTTCTCCTGACGTCGAATGTGCTGTTTTAACTCTTGGATAAAAGCTGCAATTGATCTATCCTTTCTGGTGCTGATCATCTCCCAGTGCTCATCTCGGCGCCCACAAATCTGGTAGATAGTATCCTTGATATCATTGCGGTAGACTTCTCCAATGTGTCCCATGGCAATGTGAGCTGCCATGCTCTTTCCTAGACTCCGGGTTGGTGCATCGAAAGAAAACTCTATGGGCTCAGTGACTGGCATGAACGTCCTTCCTAGAACTTGAACTTGAATCATCCAGCGCTCTTCTTCAGGTAAGGTGGCGTTGTACGTTCCGGTGAAGCTTGGTACTCCTATGTTCAGGTATCTAGTGACTTCCTTCAAGTGACGTCCAAAGGGTGTATCTTCATCCGGTTGAGTGAACTTGTTCCTTGCATCCGCCATCCTAAAAGAGTAGAAAAGATGAGAGGTTAGAAGAGAAGAGAGTGAGTAGTGATCTAGGTCTTTAGCTTAGTGGTCGTGTCCTACAGTCAGCGTGTGCTCTGATACCATCTTGTAGCGACCAAACCTCAAATGGTCCAATCTCTGTGCTCCGGTGTCATCCCTGGATCAGTAATGCTGACACCACACAGTACTTGAAGGATTTATAGCAGAGTAGCAATCACACACTTATTACATCGAGTGTCTCCAAAGATAACTTATTACAATAAAAATGGCTTAAGGCCATCTAATAACGATAACAGCAAAAGGCTTGGAAGAGAAGTGAGTCCATCAACTCCAACGGCATCACTGAGTATAGAACCACGACCTAAAACTCCTTAATCTTCATCTGAAAAGTCTGCAACATTAACGGTGCAGCCCGAAAACGGGTCAGCACATGGAATATGCTGGCAATGTAACACATAGAGAATAATGGAATGAAACAGCTATACTATATGCATATTTGGCTGGTGGAAAGCTCTATGGTTACAGTTTTGCGTAAATCCAATTTTTCCCTACTGCAAAGGAATAAATTTATTTAACTATTATGGTGGTTGTTAAACATTGAGAATGGTTGACAGCATTCTCAATCCCAATTAAACGTCATCATTAAACAAACCCAACAAAATTAATCTTTTGAGTAACATGTTGAGATTCACATGATAATCCAGGTACTAGATACTCAAGATGTCCATAATCGGGGACACGGCTAACCATGATTAGTTTATACACTTTGCAGAGGTTTGCGCACTTTTCCCCACAAGACTCGATCGCCTCCGTTTGGTTTCTCGCACTACACAGTGTTTGAGAAACGGATGACCGAGACATAGTCTTTCAGAAGCGCTAGCACCTTACGATGGGTAGACCGTACCACCTACATCCCCTACATTTGCTAGTCTACCACTATAATAGTCCGCATGACTTAGTCAACTATGCTAGAGCCCATAATAGCTTGTGGCTGCACACGGAAGTTTCTAGCATGAATAATCTCATGATCCCTTTGAGCCTGGGTGGCGGTCCAAAAGAAAACAGGCAATCCTGGAATACCCAGGTGCCTCAATCCACCCAGATGTGTGTTTAGGTTGCCACCTTAAGTAAACCATTAATTAACAAAGCTCACATCTATCATGGATACACTCACCCAATCCACGTCTACTAGCATAGCATAGCAATA
This sequence comes from Triticum monococcum, assembly GCA_034509565.1. Lineage (NCBI taxonomy): Eukaryota > Viridiplantae > Streptophyta > Magnoliopsida > Poales > Poaceae > Triticum > Triticum monococcum. The sequence goes on from CM067847.1 coordinate 582,723,575, forward strand.
ATAAGCAAACGTAGAAGTAACTCCCAAAGGTTTGATAATTAGACAGGTAATAGGTACTACCTCAAATACTTCCCAAACCCACAATTTAATTAGATCCTAATCATGCAATGTGTAAGGATTGATCTAATGCAATAAAACTGGGTAGTAGGAGGTATGATCAAAGTGTCACTTGCCTTGCTAATGATCCGGGAAACCTAGCGATTTGAAGTAACAAGCGGCGCACTCTGGGTACTCTATCGCAAACAAACAAGCACACCATAAGTACTCAACTAATGCATAGGTAAAACTCAAATGAGAGATTTAACCAGAAAGTTCAACTTAAGAACTCCGGTTGGCAAAAAGAATCGAATCGAACAAAGCAACAAAAGACAAATGGCAAAAGAAACAGGCTTCGTTTACTATTCCGGATCTAAGGCAATTTTTACAGAAGCAAAAACTTGTTTAAGTTGGTTAAACGGAAAGAGGGTTTCGAGACGAAACTCCGGGCTCTTGAATCGCCTGATTCCGATAAACGAGCGAAAAGATAAACTAAAACGAAAATCGGATCAGAAATCGCGATCAGAAAATCGCGGATTTAATCCGAGAAAAAGAAAAACAACGAACAGTTTAACGAAAGAATGTTCATTAACTGAATCTAAATGAAGAACGCGTTCGTTAAAACGAACGAACGAGCAAACGCTCGCTAATTAGCCTAAACTGGGAAAAAACCGATCTAAAGAAAAAATGAAACAAAAAACTAAGGAAAACCGAACGGTTTTTCCGGGAAAACCGGCGGCAGGATCAAGGTAAACCTCGGGCGGCAGGACGGCGGCGGCGGCGGGGTCCGGCGGGGCGGCGGCGTCGTCGGCGGCGGCGGCGGCGGGAGGCGTCTGGCGCGGCGGCGGCGGTGGGCGCGGGGTTCGAGGCGGGGCGGCTAGGGTTTCTGCCTGGGGTGGGCTGGCGGCTTATAAAGGCTGGGTCCGGGGGAGTCCAGGCCTAGCACGGCTCGTAGGTCGGTTCGGACGTTTTTAAAAAAAAACTTACGCTCGGAAAAAAACAAAAGGTCTACTAAACGGAATCCAAACATCCCGAAATAAATTTCCCCGGCTTCTAAAATCAAGCCGCACAGGATGAACATTTATTTGGGGCCTAGATGCAATTTTGAAAAACGCGCATTTTTCCTAAATTCAAATAAAATAGCAAATAAAACCAAATAAAATCTTATTTGATTTTTTTCATTAAATCCTCAATATTTCCTTATTTTGGGAAAGTCATTTTATTCCCTCTCTCATATTTTTGTAATAGAAATAATTGAAGATAAAATAAATAAAATCAAATGATCCTATTTTCAAAGTTTGGGACAACTCAAATATGAAAATAACGAAATCCCCAACTCTCTCCGAGGGTCCTTGAGTTGCGAAAAATTTGTAGGATCAACCAAAATGCAATAAATATGATATGCAATGATGATCTAGTGTATAACATTCCAAATTGAAAATTTGGGATGTTACAACGTCTCGCAGGTCCCCTGTGTTGCCCCGGGCCTTAGTATTTTTGATTGAGTGGCGGCGGGGTGCATGCTGAACTTCAGGCTGAAACGCCTCTCTGGCTCGGCCACGTAGTGGCCGGTCAGCCGCATCGTACACTAGTGAATGAGGTTTCAATGCTTCCTCCTCGAGGTGAGGTAGCAACCTGCGTTTTGGGTAACTCTTGGAGGGGCGCTCGAGTTCGTACTCCTCGGCCGCAATGACTTCGGTCCATCTGTCTGCTAGCAAGTCTTGATCAGCTTGAAGCTGTTGTTTCTTTTTCTTCAGGCTATTTGCCGTGGCCATAAATCGGCGCTTGAAGCGCTCCTACTCGACGGGGTCCTCAGGCATGACAAACTCTTCGTCACCGAGGCTCGCCTCGTCTTCGGAGAGAGGCATGTAATTGTCCTTCTCCGGTTCTCCATCTGCTGCCCGCTCTGGAGGGCTAGCTTGTTCGTCCTCTGGCTCTACATCGTGCTGGAGGGGATTGTTGTTGTCTTCGGCAGTATCCGGAGTGTTATTATCTCCTGTGTCGGTATCACTACTTTTGTTGTGGCGGGACTTAGAGCGGAGCCGCTGACGTCGGTGCTTGGGTTGCTTCTTGGAGGGGTCATCCTCCGTTGTCTCATCGCCATTGCCTTCTTTGGGGGTGTCCACCATGTATATATCATATGTTGTGGTGGTGGTCCAGCACCCTGTGGGCGGTGGTTCCTGTTCGTCTCCTGCATTGTCGTCCATACCATCAAAGTCTTCGGAGTTAAAGTTGAGCATGTCGGTTAAATTGTCGACAGTGGCTACTAAGTGGGTGGTGGTTGGGCAGTGAATTTCTTCGTCGTCCGCATCCCATTCTAGCCGGACATAGTTCGGCCAAGGTTCTCCTGACAGGGAGAGAGACCTTAATGAATTTAGCACATCGCCGAAAGGTGAGTGCTGAAACATATCCGTGGAGGTGAACTCCATGATCGCTGCCCAATCGGATTCGATGGGTGCGGATGCAGGCGGCTCGGAGTCCGTGGCCGGAGAAGAATCCAGTGGTTCGGCGACACGGCTCTCGTAAGGGGTGAAGTCAGTATCCGGCTCTATCGCCACTGAGAGTGCGGTCTCCATGGCGGGGTCTATCCCTCCGCTCTCGGATGGCACGATTTGCTCTGGATTGACAGCCGAAGTAGTTGCAGATGCGATCTCCCGAACCCTGTCCGACGGCAGAGTTACGTCGTGCTCGTCATGACCGTGCGGTGCACCTGACACGGGCTTGAATCCGTCAAAGATCAAGTCTCCAAGGACGTCGGTAGTGTAGTTTAAGTTTCTGAATCCGACCTGATGGCCAGGGGCATAGCTCTCGATCTGCTCCAGATGGCCAAGCGAATTGGCCTGCAGTGCGAAGCCGCCGAATACAAAGATTTGTCCGGGGAGGAAAACCTCACCCTGGACCGCATCACTACCGATGATCGAAGGAGCCATCAAGCCTTATGGTGACGACGCAGTGGAACTCTCAATGAAAGCACCAATTTTGGTGTCAAAACCGGCGGATCTCGGGTAGGGGGTCCCGAACTGTGCATCTAAGGCGGATGGTAACAGGAGGCGGGGGACACGATGTTTACTCAGGTTTGGGCCCTCTTGATGGAGGTAATACCCTACTTCCTGCTTGATTGATCTTGATGATATGAGTATTACAAGAGTTGATCTACCACGAGATCATAGAGGCTAACCCTAGAAGCTAACCTGTGGTATGGTTGTATGTTGTCCTACGGACTAAACCCTCCAGTTTATACAAACACCGGAGGGGGCTAGAGTTACACAAGGTCGGTTACAAGGGAGGAGATATACATATCCGTATTGCCTAGCTTGCCTTCCACGCCAAGGAGAGTCCCATCCGGACACGGGACGAAGTCTTCAATCTTGTATCTTCATAGTCCAACAGTCCGGCCAAAGGATATAGTCCGGCTGTCCGGAGACCCCCTAATCCAGGACTCCCTCAGCATGGGTTCCTGAACCCATGGTTCTCTTTCTTTACCATGTTTCCTAGCAACTAAGTATCTCTTATCATAACATTGATTCTTTGGTTGTGGGTTATCAAGATCAACAACAGGTTCAATCTCCACATCATTTTCATTACTGGGTTGACCATCAATAGGAACCTCATTATTGTCATTATTACTAGGTTCATGTTCATCCCCAGATTGTGTCTTTGCAACATAAATAGAAATATCATTGGGATTCTCAGGTGTATCTATAACGGGTTCACTAGAAGCATACAAAGTCCTATCAGTTTTCTTTTTCTTTTTGTTACTAGGACTAGGTGCATCAGCATCAATCCTCTGAGAATCCTGCTCAACTCTCTTAGGATGGCCTTCATAATACAAAGGTTCCTGGGTCATCTTACCACCTCTAGTCATAACCCTAACATCATTATCATTATTCTTACTATTCAACTCATTAAGAAAATCATCTTGTGCCTTAAGTACTTGTTCTACTTGAGTTGTAACCATGGAAGCATGCTTACTAATAAGCTTAAGATCATTAACAGTTCTACTCATATAATCACCCAAGTAGTCAAGCATGTGAGAATTACGTTTCAATTGTCTACTAACATAAGCATTGAAATTTTCTTGTTTAACACTAAAATTATCAAACTCATCCAAGCATTGACTAGCACACTTATTATGAGGAATACCACCTTCATCAAATCTGTGGAGAGAGTTTACCTCTACTACCTGTGTCGGGTTATCAAGACCATGTATTTCCTCAATAGGCGGTAAATTCTTAACATCTTTAGCTTCGATACCTTTTTCTTTCATAGATTTCTTTGCCTCTTGCATATCTTCAGGACTGAGAAATAGAATACCCCTTTTCTTCAGAGTTGGCTTAGGAGTTGGTTCAGAAAGTGTCCAATCATTATCATTACTCAATATATTATTCAATAGCAATTCAGCTTGCTCAACAGTTCTTTCCCTGAAACACAACCAGCACAACTATCCAGGTGGTCTCTGGAAGCATCGATTAGTCCATTATAAAAGATATCAAGTATATCAATTTTCTTGAGAGGATGATCAGGAAAAGAATTCTGTAATTGCATAAGCCTCCCCCAAGCTTGTGGGAGACTCTCTTCTTCAATTTGCATAAAAATAAATATTTCCCGTAAAGCAGCTTGTTTCTTATGAGCAGGGATATTTTTTGAGAGAAGAAGTAAATCATATTCTGGGGACTATGCACACAACCAGGAGCAAGAAAATTAAACCGTAACTTAGCATCACCCTTTAACGAGAAAGGAAACAATTTGAGAATATAGTAATAGCAAAAAATTTCCTCATGAGCAAATAGGGTGGCTATATCGTTCAATTTAGTAAGATGTGCCACAACAGTTTCGGGTTCATAACCATAGAAAGGATCAGATTAAACCAAAGTAATTAACTCAAGATCGACAGAGAATTCATAATCCTTATCAGTAACAAAGATAAGTGTGGTAGCAAAAGTGGGATCATATTTCATTCTAGCATTCAAAGACTTTTCTTTTAGTTTAACTAATAGTTTCTTAAGATCTTCTCTATCATTGCATGCAAAGAACTCTCTAGCAGTTTCTTCATCCATAACATAACCCTCAAGGACAACAGACAATTCATATCTAGGGGAAGAATCATAATCTTTAGTTTCAATAATATCATCAGTTTCAGTAATTTCATTCTCTCTAACCCTAGCAAGTTGTTCATCAAGAAATTCACCTAGTGGCACAATATCATTAAGCAGTGAACTAGTTTCATCATAAGCATCTGATACATCCATTACGCATCATGTTTCCTTACTATTATTTATAATGTTTTATCCATAATAATGCTTTTTGGAGTAATTCTAATGCCTTTTTCTCTCATAATTTGCAAGGTACACACCAAGAGGGGGAATTCTGGCAGCTAGAAATCTGGACCTGAAAAAGCTACGTCAGGCCACCTATTATGCACAACTCCAAATGGGCTGAAACTTCACGAAGATTTTTTATGGAATATCTAAGGATTACATGAGCAAACAGAGGGGGCCACCAGGTGGGCTGTGCCCACCTGGGCGCGCTAGGGACCCTTGGTGCGCCCTGGGGGTTGTGGCCTCCTCGGCCCACCTCCGGTGCCCGTCTTCTGGTATATAAGTCATCTTGACCTACAAAAATAAATAAGAGGAGGAATTTCTGGACAAAGCGCCACCACCTCAAGACGGAACTTGGGCAGGAGCACTTTTGCCCTCCGGTGGAGTGATTCCGCCAGGGGAACTTCCCTCCCGGAGGGGGAAATCATTGTCCTCATCATCAGCAACAATTCTCCCATCTTGGGGAGGGCAATCTCCAACAACATCTTCAACAACACCATCTCATCTCAAACCCTAGTTCATCTCTTGTGTTCAATCTTGTTACCGGAACTATAGATTGGTGCTTGTGGGTGACTAGTAGTGTTGATTACATCTTGTAGTTCACTACTATATGGTTTATTTGGTGGAAGATTATATGTTCCGATCCAATATGCTATTTAATACTCCTCTGATCATGAGCATTTTTATCATTTGTGAGTAGTTACTTTTGTTCTTGAGGTCACGGGGGAACTCATGTTGCAATTAATCATGTGAACTTGATATGTGTTCGATATTTTGATAGTATGTATGTTGTGATTGCCTCAGTGGTGTCATGTGAATGTCGACTACATGACACATCACCATATTTGGGCCTAAGGGAATGCATTGTGGAGTACCAATTAGATGGTGGGTTGCGAGAGTGACAGAAACATAAACCCCGGTATATGCGCTATTCTGTAAGGGAGGGTTAATCATAAGTAGGAGGTTTTTTCAAGTAAGAACATCACCTAAGCACCGGTCCACCCACATATCAAATTATCAAAGTAGCAAACACAAATCGAATAAACATGATGAAAGTGACTAGATGAAATTCCCGTGTGCCCTCAAGAACGCTTTGCTTATCAAAAGAGATCGTTTTGGACCATCCTTTGCCCCAAAAGGATTGGGCTACTGCTACCTCTTGAGCACTGCGTTGGTTTTCCCTTGAAGAGGAAAGGGTGATGTAGTAAAGTAGCATAAGTATTTCCCTCAGTTTTTGAGAACCAAGGTATCAATCCAGTAGGAGATCACGCTCGAGTACCACACACCTACACAAACAAATAAGAACCTCGCAACCAACGCGATAAAGGGGTTGTCAATCCCTTCACGGTCACTTACGAGAGTGAGATCGGATAGATATGATAAGATAATATTTTTGGTATTTTTATGATAAAGAGAAATAAAGATGCAAAGTAAAATAAACGGCAATAGAAATAACAAGTGTTGGAAGATTAATATGATGGAAGATAGACCCGGGGGCCATAGGTTTCACTAGTGGCTTCTCTCAAGAGCATAAGTATTACGGTGGGTAAACGAATTACTGTCAAGCAATTGATAGAATTGAGCATATTTACGAGAATATCTAGGTATGATCATGTATATAGGCATCACATCCGTGACAAGTAGACCGAAACGATTCTGCATCTACTACTATTACTCCACACATCGACCGCTATCCATCATGCATCTAGAGTATTAAGTTCATAAGAACAGAGTAATGCTTTAAGTAAGATGACATGATGTAGAGGGATAAACTCATGCAATATGATATAAACCCCATCTTTTTATCCTCGATGGCAACAATACAATACGTGCCGTTTCCCTTTCTGTCACTGGGATCGAGCACTACAAGATTGAACCCAAAGCGAAGCACTTCTCCCATTGCAAGAAAGATCAATCTAGAAGGCCAAACCAAACTGATAATTCGAAGAGACTTTCAAAGATAAACCAATCATATCATACATAAAAGAATTCAGAGGGAATTCAAATATTTTTCATAGATAAACTTGATCATAAACCCACAATTCATCGGATCTCGACAAACACACCGCAAAAGAAGATTACATTGGATAGATCTCCAAGAAGATCGAGGAGAACTTTGTATTGAGATCCAAAGAGAGAGAAGAAGCCATCTAGCTAATAACTATGGTCCCGAAGGTCTGAAGTAAACTACTAAGACATCACCGAAGAGGCCATGGAGTTGATGTAGAGGCCCTCTATGATCAATGCCCCCTCCGGTGGAGCTCTGGAAAAGGCCCCAAGATGGGATGTCTCGGGTACATAAGGTTACGGCGGTGGAATTACGTTTTCGTGGTGCTCCTGGATGTTTGGGGGGTACGTGGATATATATAGGAGGAAGAAGTACGTCGGTGGAGCAACAAGGGACCCACGAGGGTGGAGGGCGCACGCAGGGGGTAGGCGCGCCCCTGCCTCATGGCTTCCTCGGTTGTTTCTTGATGCACACTCCAAGTCTCCTGGATCACGTTTGTTGAGAAAATCACGTTCCCGAAGGTTTCATTCCGTTTGGACTCCGTTTGATATTCCTTTTTGGCGAAACTCTAAAATAGGCAAAAAAATAGCAATTTGGGCTGGGCCTCCGGTTAGTTGGTTAGTCCCAAAAATGATATAAAAGTGTAAAATAAAGCCCATTAACATCCAAAATAGATAATATAATAGCATGGAGCAATCAAAAATTATAGATACGTTGGAGACGTATCAAGCATCCCCAAGCTTAATTCCTGCTCGTCCTCGAGTAGGTAAATGATAAAAGGAAGAATTTTTGATGTGGAATGGTTTCTAACATATTTCTCAATGTAATTTTTCTTTATTGTGGCATAAATTTCCAGATCCGAAAGATTCAAGATAAAAGTTTAATATTGGCATAAAAATAATAATACTTCAAGCATACTAACTAAGCAATCATGTCTTCTCAAAATAACATGGCCAAAGAAAGTTATCCCTACAAAATCATATAGTCTGGCTATACTCTAACTTCACCACACAAAATATTTAAATCATGCACAACCCCGATGACAAGACAAGCAATTGTTTCATACTTTTGATGTTCTCAAACTTTTTCAATCTTCACGCAATATATATGAGCATGAGCCATGGATATAGCACTATATGTGGAATAGAATGGTGGTTGTGGAGAAGACAAAAAGGAGAAGATAGTCTCACATCAACTAGGCGTATCAATGGGCTATGGAGATGCCCATCAATAGATATCAATGTGAGTGAGTAGGGATTGCCATGCAACGGATGCACTAGAGCTATAATCGTATGAAAGCTCAACAAAAGAACTAAGTGGTGTGCATCCAACTTGCTTGCTCATGAAGACCTAGGGCAATTTTGAGGAAGCCCATCATTGGAATATACAAGCCAAGTTCTATAATGAAAAATTCCCACTAGTATATGAAAGTGATATCATAGGAGACTCTCTATCATGAAGATCATGGTGCTACTTTGAAGCACAAGTGTGGAAAAAGGATAGTAGCATTGTCCCTTCCCTCTTTTTCTCTCTTTTTTTCTTTTTTTCTTTGGGCCTTCTTTCTTTTTTTTCTTTTTGGCCTCTTTTCTCTTCTTTTTTTGTCCGGAGTCTCATCCCGACTTGTGGGGGAATCATATTCTCCATCATCCTTCCCTCACTTGGGACAATGCTCTAATAATGATGATCATCACACTTTATTTACTTACAACTCAAGAACTACAACTCAATATGTAGAACAAAATATGACTCTATGTGAATGCCTCCGGTGGTGTACCGAGATGTGCAATGATGCATGAGTGACATGTATAAAAATTATGAATGGTGGCTTTGCCACAAATACGATGTCAACTACATGATCATGCAAGCAATATGACAATGATGAAGCGTGTCATAATAACGGAACGATGGAAAGTTGCATGGCAATATATCTCGGAATGGCTATGGAAATGCCATAATAGGTAGGTATGGTGGCTGTTTCGAGGAAGGTATCTGGTGGGTTTATGGTACCGGCGAAGGTTGCGCGATACTAGAGAGGCTAGCAATGGTGGAAGGGTGAGAGTGTGTATAATCCATGGACTCAACATTAGTCATAAAGAACTCACATACTTATTGCAAAAATCTACAAGTTATCAAAGCAAAGTAGTTACACGCATGCTCCTAGGGGGGTAGATTGGTAGGAAAAGACCATCGCTCGTCCCCGACCGCCACTCATAAGGAAGACAATCAATAAATAAATCATGCTCCGACTTCATCACATAACGATTCACCATATGTGCATGCTACGGGAATCACAAACTTCAACACAAGTATTTCTCAAATTCACAACTACTCAACTAGCATGACTCTAATATCACTATCTCCATATCTCAAAACAATTATCAAGTATCAAACTTCTCATAGTATTCAATGCACTTTCATGAAAGTTTTTATTATAGAAAATTTCCATGTTGTTCTAAAGGACTCTCAAAATAATATAAGTGAAGCATGAGAGATCTATTATTTCTATAAAATAAAACCACCGCCATGCCGCCGTGCTCTAAAAGATATAAGTGAAGCACTAGAGCAAAAACTATATAGCTCAAAAGATATAAGTGAAGCACATAGAGTATTCTAATAAATTCCCAATCATGTGAGTCCCTCTCAAAAGGTGTGTACAGCAAGGATGATTGTGGTAAACTAAAAAGCAAAGACTCAAATCATACAAGACGCTCCAAGCAAAACACATATCATGTGGTGAATAAAAATATAGCTCCATATCATGGGCATCCAAAGAGAGAGAAGAAGCCATCTAGCTAATAACTATGGTCCTGAAGGTTTGAAGTAAACTACTCACACATCACCGGAGAGGCCATGGAGTTGATGTAGAGGCCCTCCATGATCAATGCCCCCTCCGGCGGAGCTCCGGAAAAGGCCCCAAGATGGGATGTCTCGGGTACAGAAGGTTGCGGCGGTGGAATTAGGTTTTTCGTGGTGCTCTTGGATGTTTGGGGGGGGTACGTGGATATATATAGGAGGAAGAAGTATGTCGGTGGAGCAACGAGGGGCCCACGAGGGTGGAGGGCGCGCCCAGGGGGGTAGGCGCGCCCCCTGCCTCGTGGCTTCCTCGGTTGTTTCTTGACGCACACTCCAAGTCTCCTGGATCACATTTGTTGAGAAAATCACGTTCCCAAAGGTTTCATTCTGTTTGGACTCCGTTTGATATTCCTTTTCGGCGAAACTCTAAAATAGGCAAAAGAACAGCAATTTGGGCTGGGCCTCCAGTTAGTCCCAAAAATGATATAAAAGTGTAAAATAAAGCCCATTAACATCCAAAACAGATAATATAATAGCATGGAGCAATCAAAAATTATAGATACGTTGGAGACGTATCAACTACCTTGATGCACTTTTGTTACTACTGTCGTTACTTGCTTGTTACAACTTATCTTGCTATCAAACTACTCTTCTATTTACAATTTTAGGACTTGCGGACACTATCTTACTCAATACTACTTGCCATTTCCTTCTGCTCCTCGTTCGGTTCGACACTCTTACTTATCAAAAAAAGCTACAATTGATCCCCTATACTTGTGGGTCATCAAGGCTATTTTCTAGCACCATTGTCGGGGAGTGAAGCGCCTTTGGTAAGTGGAATTTGTTAAGGAAACATTTATATAGTGTGCTGAAATTTATTGTCACTTGTTACTATGGAAAATAATCCTTTGAGGGATTTGTTCGGGGTATCTTCACCTTGACCAAAACCACAATTAATTACCCCTGAACCTACTACACCTACTGAAAATATTGAATAAGAAATTCCTACGAGTATGATAGAACAACTGCTAGCTAATCCTTAAGCAGGAGATGGAACCGAACATCCTGATATGCACTTGATATATGTGGAACAAATTTGTGGATTGTTTGAGCTTGCAGGTTTACCCAGGGATCAAGTTATGAAAAAGGTTTTCCCTTTATCTTTGAAGGGAAAAGCATTGGCATGGTATTGTCTATGCAATGATATTGGATCGTGGAATTGGAATCGTTTGTAATTGGAGTTCCACCAAAAAATTTATCCTATGCATCTAGTTCATCGTGATCAGAATTATATATATAATTTTGGCCTCATGAAGGAGAAAGTATCACTTTAGCTTGGGGGAGCCTTAAGTCAATGTTATATTCATGCCCCAATCATGATCTCTCAAGAGAAATTATTATCCGGAATTTTTATGCTCGGCTTTCTCGTAATGATCAAACCATGATTGATACTTCTTGTGTTGTTTCTTTTATGAAGAAGACTATTGAATTCCAGTGGGATCTTTTGGAAAGAATTAAACACAACTCTGAAGATTGGGAACTCGATGAAGGTAAAGAGTCAAGTATTAAAATTAAATATGATTGTGTTAAATCTTTTATGGATACCGATGCTTTTCAAAAGTTTAGCACTAAATATGGACTTGACTCTGAAATAGTAGCCTCCTTTTGTGAATCATTTGCTACTCATGTTGAACTCCCTAAAGAGAAGTGGTTTAAATATCACCCACCTATTAAAGGAGAAATTAAAGAACCGATACTAGTTGAAGAAGAAACTATACTTTATAATGTTGATCCAGTTCTTCCTTCTGCTTATATTTAGAAACCACCTTTCCCTGTTAGGATAAAGGAACATGCTAAAGTTTCAAATGTGGTTAACAAAAGCTATATTAGAACACCTAAACCTGATGATCAAATCAAAGTAGATCTTAGCATTGCTATGGTTAAAGATCTCTTAATTAGAGGAAGATATAGATGGGCATGTTATTTACTTTTGTGAGGAAGCTCCTAGAATCGCCAAACCTGATAAAAAAGGATAAACATAGACCTATTGTTGGCATGCCTGTCATCTCAGTTAAAATAGGAGATCATTGTTAGCATGGTTTATGTGACAAGGGTGCTAGTGTGAGTGCTATTCCTTACACTTTATATAAAGAAATTATGAAAGACATAGCACCTGCAGAAATAGAAGACACATATGTTACTATTAAATTTGCTAATAGAGACACCATATCACCAATTGGGATTGTTAGAGATGTTGAAGTCTTGTGTGGGAAAATAAAATACCCTACTATTTTTCTTGTTCTTGGTTCCCCACAAGATGACTTTTGTCCCATTTTCTTTGGTAGACCTTTCTTGAATACAGTTAATGCTAAGATAAAATGTAAGAAACAAACTGTTGGTGTTAGTTTTGGTGATGAATCTCATGAGTTTAATTTTTCCAAGTTTAGTAGAAATCATCATGAAAAGGAATTACCTAGTAGGATGAATTAATTGGTATTGCTTCTATTGTTGTTCCACCTACTGGTCCTTTAGAACAATATTTGCTAGACCATGAAAATGATTTACATATGCATGAAAGAAATTAAATAGATAAAATTTTCTTTGAACAACGTCCACTGCTTGAACACAACTTGCCTATTGAAACTCTAGGAGGTCCACCTCCACCTAAAGGTGATCTTCTGTTTGAATTAAAACAATTGCCAGACACTTTGAAATATGCTTATCTTGATGAAGAGAAAATATATCCTGTTATTATTAGTGCTAACCTTTCAGAACATGAATAAGAAAGATTATTGAAAGTTCTAAGGAAGCACCGGGCTGCTATTGGATATACTATTGATGATTTAAAGGGCATTATCCCACTCTATGTCAGCACAAAATTAATATGGAACCTGATGCTAAACCCGTTGTTGATCACCAACGTCGGTTAAATCCAAAGATGAAGGAAGTGGTAAGAACAGAAATATTAAAACTTTTGGAAGCAGGAATAATCTATCCTACAGCTGATAGTAGATGGGTAAGTCGTGTTCATTATGTTCCTAAGAAAGGAGGTATTACCGTTGTTCCTAATGATAAGAATGAGCTTATTCCAGAAAGAATTGTTACAGGCTATAGAATGGTAATTGATTTTAGAAAATTAAATAAAGCAACTAGAAAAAATCATTACCCTTTGCCTTTTATTGATCAAATGCTTGAAATATTATCTAAGCACACACACTTTTACTTCCTTGATGGATGTTCTGGTTTTTCACAAATACCTGTTTCTCAACCTAATCAAGAAAGGACTACTTTCACTTGTCCCTTTGGAACCTATGCTTATAGATGTATGCCTTTTGGTTTATGTAATGCACCTGCTACCTTTCAAAGATGTATGGCTGCTATATTCTCTGATTTTTGTGAAAAGATTGTTGAGGTTTTCATGGATGACTTCTTTGTTTATGGGAAGTATTTTGATGATTGTTTAAGCAATCTTGAGCGAGTCTTGTAGAGATGTGAACAAAGAAATATTGTTTTGAATTGGGAGAGGTGCCACTTTATGGTTAATGAAGGCATTTTCTTGGGTCATAAAATTTCTGAAAGAGGTATTGAAGTGGAGCTAAGGTTGATGCAATTGAGAAAATGCCATGTCCTAAAGATATAAAAGGTATTCGTAGTTTCCTAGCTCATGATGGTTTCTATAGGAGGTTTATCAAAGACTTTTCTAAAATTTATAGGCCTCTTACTAGTCTCTTGGAGAATGATATTCCTTCTGTTTTTGATGATGATTGTTTAGAAGCCTTTGAAACACTCAAGAAAGCCTTAATTTATGCACCTATTGTTCAACCACCTGATTGGAACTTGCCTTTTCAAATTATGTGTGATGCTAGTGATTATGTTATTGGTGCTGTTCTAGGACAAAGAGTTGATAAGAAACTGAATGTTATTCATTATGCTAGTAAAACTCTAGACAATGTTCAAAGAAACTATGCTACTACTAAAAAAGAATTCTTAGCAGTGGTGTTTGCTTGTGATAAATTTAGACCTTATATTGTTGATTCAAAAGTAACTGTTCACACAGACCATGCTGCTATTAAATATCTTATGGAAAAGAAAGATGCTAAACCTAGACTTATTTGATGGGTTCTCTTGTTACAAGAATTTGATTTACGTATTATTGGTAGAAAAGGAGCTGAGAACCTAGTAGCTAATAATTTTTCTAGGCTTGAAAATGTGCTTGATGACCCACTACTTATTGATGATAGTTTTCCTGATGAGGAGTTAGCCGCAATAAATGTTTCTCATAGTACTCCTTGGTATGCTGATTATGCTAACTACATTGTTGCTAAATATTTACCACCTAGCATTACATACCAACAAAATAAAAAATTCTTCTATGATTTAAGACATTACTTTTGGGATGACCCACATCTTTATAAAGAAGGAGTAGATGGTATTATTAGACGTTGTGTACCCAAGCATGAACAGGGACAAATCCTACGAAAATGTCACTCCGAGGCTTATGGAGGGCATCATGCTAGAGATAGAACCGCTCACAATGTATTGCAATCTAGATTTTATTGGCCTACTCTCTTCAAGGATACCCGTAAGTTTGTCTCATCTTGTGATAAATGTCAAAGGATAGGTACTATTGGTAAGCATCAAGAAATTCCTATGAATTATTCACTTGCTGTTGAACCATTTGATGTTTGGGGATTCGATTACATGGGACCTTTTCCTTCCTCTAATGGGTATACACATAATTTGGTTGTTGTTGATTATGTTACTAAATGAGTAGAAGCTATTCCAACTAGTAGTGCTGATCACAACACCTCTATTAAAATGCTTAAGGAAGTTATTTTCCCAAGGTTTATAGTCCCTAGATATTTAATGACCGATGGTGGTTCACACTTTATTCATTGTGCTTTCCATCAGATCTCATCATTTTCCTTGTTGTTGTGACGCCCGGATAGTTACGCTATGGTAAACCCCTGCTAGTGTTGCCACGTCACCACGATTACTGTTGAAAATCTCGCGATGATTCAAAACTCGTTCAAATTCAAATTTTAAATAAAGTCAAACTAGAAAAAATTTCAAACGTCAAAACTAAAATGTTCGGGTTGTGACAGATAAATCGTAAGTAATTATGGTGGAGAAACCAAACTTTGATAAAATGGTTAAAGGCTCTATAACAATTTAAAACAGTAGTGAAAACGATTAAACAATTGCCTATTGAATTTATAAAATGCTAAAACTATTTTATTATGGGTTAAGAATTAATCTCATAGTAGTTTGTTGATAAACACAAATTTAGGCACTAGTGGTGATTTTTATAAAACTAAAAAAATAATAATAAAAGGAACTACAAATAAAAAGAGAAAAGAAAATATAACAAACAAAAAAAGGAAGAAAGAAAGAAAAAGCCCCCCCCCTCCCTGGGCCGTGGCCCAATTGGGCCTCAGCCCAGCCAGTGGCCCGCCAGGCCGGCCCACCCCACCACGCCCTTATCCCCGCCACCGCCCCGAAACCCCAGCCCCACTGACACCCACTCGCCCCCACTCCCCCTCGTCATTCTGGATCTGGATCGGGATCCCGATCCCCTCGCCCCTCGACCCCGTGCGAGCCGCCCGTCGTCGACGACCACCTCGCCGGACTGCCTCCTCGACGCCGTTGTCCCCGTCTACCTCCCCACGCCCCGCTACCAGTACCCTACCGGCCCCGTGAGCTTCCCCTCTCCTCCTCTCTACCTCGTGTGTACGCGCTCGCGCACCGGCGCCCCGCGCGCGCCCACCGTGGCCGTGCCCCGCACGCGCTCACCCCGCGCCCCGCGCACTCCTGCCGCCCTTGCCCCGTGCGCCGCCCGCGCACTGCATCCCCTCCCCCGCTCTGCTGCGGCCTCGCCGGCCAGCGCCGGCCTCCACTGCTCCCCTGACCTCGCGCGGCCCCGCGACGCACGCGCGCGCACTGCCTTGCTCTGCCTGCTGCTCCGCCTCCGTCGCCACGGCCTAGCTCCGCTGGCTCCCCAAGCCGCCCGCCCCGCTATGCGGCGTCTGACCGCGTCGGCTGCGCCCACCGCGGCCGCGGCCTCGCCCTCCTAGCCTCGCGCGGCCCCGCTCTTGCGCTGTTGCGCCCTGCTGGTCCCTCCCATGACCCTCTCTGCACTCCATGCGCCGCGCCGCCGAGCGCGCCCCCAACCCCGTCGCCCCGCGCCTGTTCGCCGGTGCCCCGGGCCTCCTCGCCCCGGCGATCTGGGCGAACGCCCATTCGGGCGCCGTAACACCCGACCCGCCCCGTAGCGCCCGTGCCCGCTAGGCACTATGGCCCTATGACATGTGGGGCCCACGCCCCAGAACGCTTAAAAAAAGGTTAAAAAAACTACTAAATAAAATAAAATTAAAGATATTAATTAATTAATTAATTAAATTAATTAATTAACTTAATTAATTCTAACTAATTAACCTAATTAACTAGTTCGCCTAATTAACTGTGTTTAATTAACTAACAGTCAATGACATGGGGGTCCCACCCCTGTTGACCAGTCAAAGGTTGACTGGTCAACTGGGTCCCTCTGGCCCACCTGTCAGTCACTGGGTACACTTTGGTGTACATTGTGCTGGGTGCGCCTAGCAATTTAACAATTATTTTCGAATTAAAAATAATTCCAGAAATTACTAAAATCTTTAGAAAATCATATCTTTTAATCCGTAACTCGGTTTAAAATATTTTCAACATGAAAGTTGCTCAGAACGATGAGACGAACCCGGATACGCAGCCCGTTCATCCGTCACGCATCCCTAGCATAGCAAACTCGCAACTTTCCCCCTCCGGTTCCTCTACCCGAAAACGTGAAACACCCGGGATACTTTCCCGGATGTCATCCCCCTTCACCGGTACCACCTACTACCGCGTTAGGGCACCTCTAACGCCGTTACTTGTCATGTCATGCATCACTATGCATATGCTTGCTTAAATATTTATTGTTTCTCCCCCCTCTTCTCTCGATAGACACAGAGACCGACGCCGCTGCTACCCAGTACGACTACGGAGTTGACGACCCCTCTCTCTTGCCAGAGCAACCAGGCAAGCCCCCCCCCCCCCTTTTGATCACCAGATATCGCCTACTCTTCTCTATACTGCTTGCATTAGAGTAGTGTAGCATGCTACAGCTTTCAGTTAATCCTATACTGCTGCATAGCCTGTCCTTGCTACTACTGTTGTTACCTTTACCTGCAAACCTAATGCTTAGTATAGGATGCTAGCTTATCATCAGTGGCCCTACATTCTTGTCCGTCTGCCATGCTATACTATCGGGCCGTGATCACTCGGGAGGTGATCACGGGTATATACTATATACTTTATACATGATACATATGGTGACTAAAGACGGGTAGGCTCGTAGGAGCACCCGTGAGTGGATCTTTGAGGCGGAGCGACAGGGCAGGTTCCGACCACCTAGGAGAGAGGTGGGCCTGGCCCTGTTCGGCGTTCGCGGACACTTAACACGCTTAACGAGATCTGGGTATTTGATCTGAGTCTGGCCATTTGGTCTATACGCACTAACCATCTACGCGGGAGTAGTTATGGGTATCCCGGCGTCGTGGTATCAGCCGAAGCCTTCGTGACGTCAGCGACTGAGTGGCGCGCGCCAGATTGGAACGTAAGCCTGCTCTTGTATTAACGGGGCTAGTTCTGCTTTCGGCCGCGTTCGCAATGTGTAGGTGTGCTAAGGGCGATGGGCCCAGACCCCTGTGCGCTTAGGTCTAGACCGGCGTGCTGACCTCTCTGTTGTGCCTAGGTGGGGCTGCGACGTGTTGATCTTCCGAGGCCGGGCATGACCCAGGAAAGTATGTCAGGCCAAATGGGATCGAGCGTGTTGGGGTATGTGGTGCACCCCTGTAGGGAAGTTTATCTATTCGAATAGCCGTGTCCCTCGGTAAAAGGATGACCCGGAGTTGTACCTTGACCTTATGACAACTAGAACCGGATACTTAATAAAACACACCCTTCCAAGTGCCAGATACAACCGGTGATCGCTCTCTCACAGGGTGACGAGGGGAGGATCATCGGTTAGGATTATGCTATACGATGCTACTTGGAGGACTTCCGTCTACTCTCTTCTATATGCTGCAAGACGGGGGCTGCCAGAAGCGTAGTCTTCGACAGGACTAGCTATCCCCCTCTTATTCCGGCATTCTGCAGTTTAGTCCACATATGATAGCCTTATTCCAGTTGATACCAATGCATACACATGTAGTATAGCTCCTTGCTTGCGAGTACTTTGGATGAGTACTCACGGTTGCTTTCTCCTTCTTTTCCCTCTATCCCTTCTACCTGGTTGTCGCAACCAGATGTTGGAGCCCATGAGCCAGACGCCACCGTCGACGACGACTCCTACTACACCGGAGGTGCCTACTACTACGTGTTGCCCGCTGACGACGACCAGGGGTAGTTTAGGAGGGTCCCAGGCAGGAGGCCTGCGCCTCTTTTGATCTATATCCCAGTTTGTGCTAGCCTTCTTAAGGCAGACTTGTTTAACTTATGTCTGTACTCAGATATTGTTGCTTCCGCTGACTCGTCTATGATCGAGCTCTTGTATTCGAGCCCTCGAGGCCCCTGGCTTGTAATATGATGCTTGTATGACTTATTTTATTTGTAGAGTTGTGTTGTGATATCTTCCCGTGAGTCCCTGATCTTGATCGTACACGTTTGCGTGTATGTTTAGTGTACGATTAAATCAGGGGCGTCACAAGTTGGTATCAGAGCCGACTGCCTGTAGGAATCCCCCTTCCACACTCCTTGGCCGAAGTCGAGTATAGACATTACAAAAACTTTTACTAACATGGCTGTGCGGCTTACGGGCCCACATCGCCATCTGGGTGGTATTAGGATCTTTTACTCCTCGATCATTACTCTGAGGCTCTGATCTCTCTTCTATTCGGGTTAAAATGAATTTACTAACTCTGACTCTAGGATCTCGTAAATACTTTCTCCCGGAGAGCCCCTTCATTCCAGATGATGGCCTGCTTCACCAGAAGATTCCGAAGATACTCTTTGCTATTCCTCTCGAGACTTTGTGCCCATCACTTTTGCTATTTCCCGACCACCGATAAATCCTTAGGGATAACTACTTACACTTGCCATTCATACGATCATCCCCCATTGATCTTGTTATTACAAGATACCCCGGAGTCTTCTCTATTGTTCCGAGAATACTTTGTGCCTACTGCCTAGCAGTTCCTTGCCACATGAATACCCCTTCAATTAAATCCTCGCCTTGTTGAGTATCCACTCATCCCCAGTTGTTCATGTGTTTCACAATGGTCTTCGAAATACTATTCGATCCTCCAAAATTCCTTAGTAGCTTATTGCTCTGCAATACTTGCCTGCTTGCATTATGGATGATTTCCATATGTCTAGCGATATTCGTTAGTATCCTTAGGCATCCTCTTTTGATCCTATTGATTCAACTTGAGTGCGAATGCACGCAATCATCAGTTGATCCTTTTAAATTATCTTTCTGGCTCAGACGTTATTTTAAAACATGAGCTGGATCTCGATCAATCAAATTGTTGTCGATTGTACCCTTAAGGCTATTCAACTTATCCATCCCTGATCAGAGCATTGCTTCTGATCCCTTGTCTTGGAATTGATAATTCTTTGCATTTGAGCCTTGAATTAGTCAGTTGTTTCTAAAGTCAGATCTCCTTGCATTGTTTCTCCCTCTGGTTGAGTACCGATGCTCACACCAGATCCCTTGAGGACCACCAGATCATTTGTTGGATTTTATCTGACAGCGTCCTTCATATTCAATAAGTCTATGAGCCTTTCCTCGGATACATAATACCTTTGGTAAATTGTATCCTCTGCTTTCTCAAACATGCTCTACTATCGAGCTGGTGTTATTTATTCTTGAAACTTGGGGTATATGTTTCTAAGAAGCCCCTATGGGTTGAACATATGCCTTCTCTAAACTGTGTGAACTCGAAAGCTTTCACGAGTCATACACCTCTGGTATTTTGCCAGATAAAATTTCAAACACTACAACTTCTTCGAAAGTGAGAAGTGAATGAAAGGTTATGCATTGCAGAAGTGGGAGTCGACCTTGAACTTGTGTTCATGCCCATGGACATGATGTAGATCTTATCGTTAAAGCTTCTCTTAAATTAAATTATTCCTTTGGTATAAGTTCATCTTATATCTGGGATCTGACCTTTTGCAATCGTGGTTCCGACCATGTTCTTCTTTAAATACAATTTCTCGTGCAAGTTTAAGCACTTGTCTTCTGCGGAGTAATACCCCAGACCAACCTCTACTTTGATTTGTCGTCGAGTATTACCCCCTGGTATCTCAAGATTATCACGGAACTGCATAACCTCTTATGAGTTCTTCATCAAGTGCTACATTCTCATTGATTCCAATTTTTCATGAGCTCTGAGTAATTTAACACTCAAAGACATCGATAACTGAATCGAGTCCGCACTGCGATTCAACAACTCTTAGTAATCTCCAATGCATATGAGTTTGTACTCGATCGTGTCATTCCCAGCTGATTGACCACATCATCATCGTCAGGCTGACTGCTTGACCATTCTACTGATGTCCTTCATCCTCGAGACACAATCCCGACAGTGCTCTAAGCTTACATTGAACTTTCACCATCATATTGTTTGTCTTGAGAGACAACTCTGAATTCTGAGATGGCATCTTATCTATGGTTATAATAACCTTTTGCTTCACCATTCCCTTGGCTTGATGTCATCGCCAAGCGATTGCATCCTCATGGAGCCTCTCGACAAAATTTGTTGTGATCATCATCATAATTTTTAACTCCTTCCAGGATACCAATCGAATTCATGATGAGAAATACCATCCTCGCCCCTCAATGGTTTGTATTATCACCGACCACTTTATTGCCTCCCGTTCAACACAAACTTATTCGTGTTTTGTGTTATACCTTGAGATCCTTACTATCCAGCATTTGTTCTCCATTACCTTGGAGTATTACCATCTTTTATGTCAAGAATGTCGTGAGAGTTTCATCACCTCTTAAAAAAATTCTTGGTTTAGTGGTACTTCTCACCATCACCATTCTTTCTTGGTCCCTGTGTTGATTCCAACAGGTGAACGGTGTTGTTTGGATTCTTCCCCTTCTAGCAACCCTATTGCTTGGAAGTTAATGGTCGGCCGTTCATTCTTAGGCTATTGATTACTGAATCACCATTCTGACATTGGTCGTGCAACCCTACCCATATTTCGGGCGCACCTTTCAACCAATGTTTAATTGTGTATGTTTTCCTCGAACATACATCGTTATATCTTTTGTTCTGACAAATGTTATATCCTTGTTCACATACTTGTGGAAATACATCTTTTTGGAAACCTCGATGAATTGTCGCTGAGTTCATCAGCTACCACCTTATCCCTTCATTGGTTTAAAGATGAGCTCCTATTTTGGAACTCGCTTCCATAGTAGATTTCCCGAGAATCTTACAATGTCGTCTCGTCAATTCATTTTGCACTTTTCCTTCTCAGGCATCCTGAGTCCGAGGTATCCTAACACCGATCAGATCTGAATCTCGGCCAGATATGATGGTTGGAACATTTTTCCAAGAGTTATAACACTGGTCTTTTATGACCCGGTAAGGTGGTGGCATGTCCAGCACACCTGGCCGGATGACCTATTGTTATAGTTTCCTTTTTAGCAAAGTTATCCATTCTTCCATGAGGAAACTGTAAGACTTATTCTACAAGTTATTCCTAATGGATCATTTTTGTTTCCAAAGTCTGATTTTCACCTGTTGACCATGTCAGCGCTATCTCGAAGCATGTCTATGGTACTCCGATTTTCAATAAGAACATGTGAAGCACCATGCTAAATGTTTCTTGTTGAAATTACGCAAACACCGTTGTATGGGTAATGTCATGAAATTTGTCTCTCCTACCTAAAAGAGTTTTCTACCTTCTATCCGGTCTGGGAAATCATACTCTGCTTGTTCATGGGAAGGATATACCCCCTGTAATATGTGTTTAATCACATTTTCCTTTCCATTCTTCTGTTTATTCTAAGAATCACATTTTTCCTTTCCATTGTTCTGTTTAACCTTCTTGAGGTTTATATGATCTAAGCAGTAATACGTCACTGCTTTTATAAGCACCTCAGCGTACGACTGTGTCGGTAAGACCCTATTACTATTGTTGTTGACATTCCGGTAACCACCGATGGACGAGAACTTTGCCTATTGGTCCGCCTCGTTCAACGAGCAGGAAAATGGTTCTCTTCGCCCCTCGCCCTTGGTATCGATGTTGTTGCCGACATAATTGACAGACTAGCCTCTGACATGCCTTGCTATCGTGACCATGCAAGATGCCACCCCTCCTACTTTTATCCCACATGGTGGGCCCATAACCCACAGTTCCACAGGATCAAAACCTGACTCTCCTGTACACCACCTGTTCCCAAGGTTGTTCCTCGCGCTTGAATTCATATGTAATTCACGGACCACCTGTCTAGTGATCTATTCTAGTATGAGGCGCAATACCTATTCCCGTTACCCTGAAACCCTTTCACCTTCTGATTAGGCATCGAACGATTGCCTATCCGTTTGAAACTTCTCATGGTACCTTCTTACTTTGCTCTCGATATCTTCTTAAGTTTCAATTCGAGAGATACTTATGCTTCTTCCCTGAGTTAACCGTCTGATGCTCGATCTTGTTAGAATCCATCCATATAGATTTTTCCCTTCTTATCCTGTCGTAAGTACGTTGAAGGTCCAGAAGGAAGGACGATGACTCCTGAAGCAGAGGACTGAAGACATCAATGTAATGGATCGACCTCTTCGAGAAGAGCAACCAAGACAGAGAAGAATCGTTATAATTTCGTAACCAGATTCCTTCCCCTTATTGCCGCTCCAAAATCTCGGGACGAGATTTCTTGTAGTGGAGGAGAATTGTGACGCCCGGATAGTTACGCTACAGTAAACCCCTGCTAGTGTTGCCACGTCACCACGATTACTGTTGAAAATCTCGCGATGATTCAAAAGTCGTTCAAATTCAAATTTTAAATAAAGTCAAACTAGAAAAAATTTCAAACGTCAAAACTAAAATGTTCGGGTTGTGACAGATAAATCGTAAGTAATTATGGTGGAGAAACCAAACTTTGATAAAATGGTTAAAGGCTCTATAACAATTTAAAACAGTAGTGAAAACGATTAAACAATTGCCTATTGAATTTATAAAATGCTAAAACTATTTTATTATGGGTTAAGAATTAATCTCATAGTAGTTTGTTGATAAACACAAATTTAGGCACTAGTGGTGATTTTTATAAAACTAAAAAAAATTAAAAGGAACTACAAATAAAAAGAGAAAATAAAATATAAAAAACAAAAAAAGGAAGAAAGAAAGAAAAAGCCCCCCCCCCTCCCTAGGTCGTGGCCCAATTGGGCCTCAGCCCAGCCAGTGGCCCGCCAGGCCGGCCCACCCCACCGCGCCCTTATCCCCCCCACCGCCCCGAAACCCCAGCCCCACCGACACCCACTCGCCCCCACTCCCCCTCGTCGTTCTGGATCTGGATCGGGATCCCGATCCCCTCGCCCCTCGACCCCGTGCGAGCCGCCCGTCGTCGACGACCACCTCGCCGGACTGCCTCCTCGACGCCGTTGTACCCGTCTACCTCCCCACGCCCCGCTGCCATTACCCTACCGGCCCCGTGAGCTTCCCCTCTCCTCCTCTCTACCTCGCGTGTACGCGCTCGCGCACCGGCGCCCCGCGCGCGCCCACCGTGGCCGTGCCCCGCACGCGCTCACCCCGCGCCCCGCGCACTCCTGCCGCCCTTGCCCCGTGCGCCGCCCGCGCACTGCATCCCCTCCCCCGCTCTGCTGCGGCCTCGCCGGCCAGCGCCGGCCTCTACTGCTCCCCTGACCTCGCGCGGCCCCGCGACGCACGCGCGCGCACTGCCTTGCTCTGCCTGCTGCTCCGCCTCCGTCGCCACGGCCTAGCTCCGCTGGCTCCCCAAGCCGCCCGCCCCGCTATGCGGCATCTGACCGCGTCGGCTGCGCCCACCGCGGCCGCGGCCTCGCCCTCCTAGCCTCGCGCGGCCCCGCTCTTGCGCTGTTGCGCCCTGCTGGTCCCTCCCGTGACCCTCTCTGCACTCCATGCGCCGCGCCACCGAGCGCGCCCCCAACCCCGTCGCCCCGCGCCTGTTCGCCGGTGCCCCGGGCCTCCTCGCCCCGGTGATCTGGGCGAACGCCCATTCGGGCGCCGTAACGCCCGACCCGCCCCGTAGCGCCCGTGCCCGCTAGGCACTATGGCCCTATGACATGTGGGGCCCACGCCCCAGAACGCTTAAAAAAGGTTAAAAAAAACTACTAAATAAAATACAAATAAAGATATTAATTAATTAATTAATTAATTAACTTAATTAATTCTAACTAATTAACCTAATTAACTAGTTCACCTAATTAACTATGTTTAATTAACTAACAGTCAATGACATGGGGGTCCCACCCCTGTTGACCAGTCAAACGTTGACTGGTCAACTGGGTCCCTCTGGCCCACCTGTCAGTCACTGGGTACACTTTGGTGTACACTGTGCTGGGTGCGCCTAGCAATTTAACAATTATTTTCGAATTAAAAATAATTCCAGAAATTACTAAAATCTTTAGAAAATCATATCTTTTAATCCGTAACTCGGATTAAAATATTTTCAACATGAAAGTTGCTCAGAACGACGAGACGAACCCGGCTACGCAGCCCGTTCATCCGTCACGCATCCCTAGCATAGCAAACTCGCAACTTTCCCCCTCCGGTTCCTCTGCCCGAAAACGCGAAACACCGGGGATACTTTCCCGGATGTCATCCCCCTTCACCGGTACCACCTACTACCGCGTTAGGGCACCTCTAACGCCGTTACTTGTCATGTCATGCATCACTATGCATATGCTTGCTTAAATATTTATTGTTTCTCCCCCCTCTTCTCTCGATAGACACCGAGACTAATGCCGCTGCTACCCAGTACGACTATGGAGTTGACGACCCCTCTCTCTTGCCAGAGCAACCAGGCAAGCCCCCCCCCCCCTTTTGATCACCAGATATCGCCTACTCTTCTCTATACTGCTTGCATTAGAGTAGTGTAGCATGCTACAGCTTTCAGTTAATCCTATACTGCTGCATAGCCTGTCCTTGCTACTACTGTTGTTACCTTTACCTGCAAACCTAATGCTTAGTATAGGATGCTAGCTTATCATCAGTGGCCCTACATTCTTGTCCGTCTGCCATGCTATACTATCGGGCCGTGATCACTCGGGAGGTGATCACGGGTATATACTATATACTTTATACATGATACATGTGGTGACTAAAGACGGGTAGGCTCGTAGGAGCACCCGCGAGTGGATCTTTGAGGCGGAGCGACAGGGCAGGTTCCGACCACCTAGGAGAGAGGTGGGCCTGCCCCTGTTCGGCGTTCTCGGACACTTAACACGCTTAACGAGATCTGGGTATTTGATTTGAGTCTGGCCATTTGGTCTATACGCACTAACCATCTACGCGGGAGTAGTTATGGGTATCCCGGCATCGTGGTATCAGCCGAAGCCTTCGTGGCGTCAGCGACTGAGTGGCGCGCGCCGGATTGGAACGTAAGCCTGCTCTTGTATTAAGGGGGCTAGTTCTGCTTTCGGCCGCGTTCGCAACGTGTAGGTGTGCTAAGGGCGATGGGCCCAGACCCCTGTGCGCTTAGGTTTAGACCGGCGTGCTGACCTCTCTGTTGTGCCTAGGTGGGGCTGCGACGTGTTGATCTTCCGAGGCCGGGCATGACCCAGGAAAGTATGTCCGGCCAAATGGGATCGAGCGTGTTGGGGTATGTGGTGCACCCCTGCAGGGAAGTTTATCTATTCGAATAGCCGTGTCCCTCGGTAAAAGGACGACCCGGAGTTGTACCTTGACCTTATGACAACTAGAACCGGATACTTAATAAAACACACCCTTCCAAGTGCCAGATACAACCGGTGATCGCTCTCTCACAGGGCGACGAGGGGAGGATCATCGGTTAGGATTATGCTATACGATGCTACTTGGAGGACTTCCGTCTACTCTCTTCTATATGCTGCAAGACGGGGGCTGCCAGAAGCGTAGTCTTCGACAGGACTAGCTATCCCCCTCTTATTCCGGCATTCTGCAGTTTAGTCCACATATGATAGCCTTATTCCAGTTGATACCAATGCATACATATGTAGTATAGCTCCTTGCTTGCGAGTACTTTGGATGAGTACTCACGGTTGCTTTCTCCTTCTTTTCCCTATATCCCTTCTACCTGGTTGTCGCAACCAGATGT
This sequence comes from Triticum monococcum, assembly GCA_034509565.1. NCBI lineage: Eukaryota > Viridiplantae > Streptophyta > Magnoliopsida > Poales > Poaceae > Triticum > Triticum monococcum. The sequence goes on from CM067847.1 coordinate 582,750,036, forward strand.
TGGAGCCCATGAGCCAGACGCCACCGTCGACGATGACTCCTACTACACCGGAGGTGCCTACTACTACGTGCTGCCCGCTGACGACGACCAGGGGTAGTTTAGGAGGGTCCCGGGCAGGAGGCCTGCGCCTCTTTCGATGTGTATCCCAGTTTGTGCTAGCCTTCTTAAGGCAGACTTGTTTAACTTATGTCTATACTCAGATATTGTTGCTTCCGCTGACTCGTCTATGATCGAGCTCTTGTATTCGAGCCCTCGAGGCCCCTGGCTTGTAATATGATGCTTGTATGACTTATTTTATTTGTAGAGTTGTGTTGTGATATCTTCCCGTGAGTCCCTGATCTTGATCGTACACGTTTGTGTGTATGTTTAGTGTACGATTAAATCGGGGGCGTCACAGTTGTTTTCTGTCAGATCTCATCTACCATGGCCTCTTCAAGCTCCTCCAAGGATAAGTTCTTCAAGAACGTCATCAACCCTTATCTGCGGGAGGTGGTGCAGCACCCTCAAACCATCCCAATGCATGAGGGGGTGATGTACATCCGCGATGAGAAAGGTCCCAAGGGCACGGGAACCATGGAGGCCAGGCTTGAAGCCATGGAGCAGGAAGTCTTCCGGTACAAGGGGATGGTGGAGCGTGGGCTCAATGCCAATCACCTCATGATCACAGACCTTTCCCGTGATCTCAAGGTGGATGGCAAGCCCATGAAGGACATTGTCTTCACCCTCAACAAGCAAATCAACTTCCTCCAAAGCTAGATCTATGACCTCCAAAACCAAGTCTTCGAATATGAGGCGAGGTTCAAAGGTATGAGTTTGGCTACTAGTTGCAGGACCCGTGAGACTTACTCCTCCTCTTATGATGGTGGACCATTCCCATGGAAATCCGAGGACAAGATCTCTCCTTCGTCACCATCATCTTATTCACCACCCAAGGAGAATTGAGTATTGGGTATGGGCACTCCCCTTGGCTTCCGCCAAGCCTGGGGGAGGTGCCCCGGTATCATATCATCCCACTATCCTTTTGCTTTTACTTATCTTAGTATGATCTTTTGCATTATATGAATAAAAGTTTACCTCGATCCTTTCTTCTTTGAGAGTTTTCTTAGTGATCTATCCTTGTAATCGTGTGCAAGTTATATAATAAAGTTTAGTGTGAGTTTTTGCTTTCTTACTTTCATGTTGCAAATAAAATAAAATAAATAAATAAATAAAGAAAAAGAGAAAGGAAATAAATCATTAAGATCATATACTAATCCTATGGTAGGTGATGGCACCACATAAGGAAAAGTATAAGTAGAAAATTTTATTAGAGGTTGACAAACATAGCATTAGTCAATGATGCAACTCATGAAAGAATTAATAAGGGAAGAGAAGATTCACATATAAATATACTATCCTAGAAATCTTTTGTGATTCTGAGCCCTCATCAAAATATTATATGCCAAAATTGTTGACATTGGACAAGGAAGACAACTTAATGGTTTATGTTTGTTTATATTCACATAGAAGTCATATTGTCATAGATCCTTTAACATGTGAATGTGATGCTTGCGCCCTATCTTTGCTAGCCAAAAATTCCGCACTAAGTAGAGATACTACTTGTGCATCCAAAAACCCTTAAACCCAAATCTTATTTTCAAGTGTCCACCATACCTACCTAGGGATTGAGCAAGATCCCTCAAGTAAGTTGTCATCGATGCAAAAAGGCAATAAAAATTGCTTCTAAAAGTGTGAGATCATTTATTGTAAGAGAAAATTGAGCGTTGTACGAACTTGGATGGAAAAGAATAAAAGCGACAGACTGCATAATAAAGTTTGTCATCTTAAGGGGAAATACAACGTGACGTTATTTTGCACTAAGGGATTGAGCATACAAACAAATAAGTGCATGGAAACCTCTGCTTCCCTCTGCGAAGGGACTATTTTTTAATTTTATGTATTTACTTTTATGCAAAAAGTCAAAGTTTTCCTCCTATTCCTTTTATTTTTCTCCTTTGGCAAGCATCATGTGGCGAGGAAAGATCTAGGCACATATGTCCAGTTGAATATCGATAGCATGAGTTATTATTGTTGACATCACCCTTGAGGTGAGTATGTTGGGAGGCGAAACTATAAGCCCCTATCTTTCTATGTGTCCGGTTGAAACATTTTTCTCATGGGTACGAGGTGGGTGTTAGAAATCATAGAAGACTATATGATGGTTGAGTATGTGGACTTGCCTAAAGGCTCCGATACATGACCATTCCTGAAAAGATGATGAATTGTAGTTGCAAAGTTGACTGAGAACATAGTTTGTTGGTTTCTAATAGAGTTTTTGATTTATACTTCGATTGTGTGATGAACTATTACTTATTCATGAGAAGGATATGATAAAAGTCCTATGTTTAATTTTGTTGTTGTTATAATAATAAACATGATGCTTCTATGTCCGTATTTTGTTCTTATCGACACCTCTCTCTCAAATCATGTGGACATGTTTTTCGATTTCGGATTTTGCTTAAGGACAAGCGAGGTCTAAGCTTGGGGGAGTTGATACGTCCATTTTGCATCATGTTTGCTTACTGTTATTTATAATGTTTTTATCCATAATAATGCTTTTTGGAGTAATTCTAATGCATTTTCTCTCATAATTTGCAAGGTACATACCAAGAGGGAGAATTATAGCAGCTAGAAATCTGGACTTGAAAAAGCTATGTTAGGCTACCTATTCTTTACAACTCCAAATGGGCTGAAACTTCACGGAGTTTTTTTATGGAATTCATAAGAATTAATGGAGCAAATAACTACCACGGGGGGCCACCAGGTGGGCACAACCCACCTGAGCCCGACAGGGCCCCTTGGCGCGCCCTGGGGGTTGTGGCCTCCTCGGCCCATCTCCAGTGCCCATCTTCTAGTATATATGTCATTTTGACCTAGAAAAAAATAGGAGGACTTTCGGGACAAAGTGCTACCGCCTCGAGGCGGAACTTGGGCAGGAGCACTTTTGCCCTCCGGTGGAGCGATTCCGTCAGGGGAAATCATTGTCCTCATCATCACCAACCACTCTCCCATCTTGGGGAGGGAAATCTACATCAACATCTTCAACAACACCATCTCCTCTCAAAACCTAGTTCATCTCCTATGTTCAATATTGTTACCGGAACTATAGATTGGTGCTTGTGGGTGACTAGTAGTGTTGATTACATCTTGTAGTTGACTACTATATGGTTTATTTGGTGGAATATTATATGTTCAGATCCAATATGCTATTTAATATGCATCTTATCATGAGCATTTTTATCATTTGTGAGTAGTTACTTTTGTTCTTAAGGTCACGGGAGAAATCATGTTGCAAGTAATCATGTGAACTTGATATGTGCTCGATATTTTGATAGTATGTATGTTGTGATTCCCTTTGTGGTGTCATGTGAACGTCGACTACATGACACTTCACCATATTTGGGCCTAAGGGAATGCATTGTGGAGTAGTAATTATATGGTGGGTTGTGAGAGTGACAGAAACTTAAACCCAAGTATATGCGATATTCTGTAAAGGACCGATTGGATCCAAAAGTTTAATGCTATGGTTAGAATTTATTCTTAATACTTTTCTCGTAGTTGCGGATGCTTGCGGGAGGGTTAATCATAAGTAGGAGGTTTGTTCAAGTAAGAACAACACCTAAGCATCGGTCCACCCACATATCAAATTATCAAAGTAGCGAACACAAATCGAATCAACATGATGAAAGTGACTAGATGAAATTCCCGTGTACCCTCAAGAACGCTTTGCTTATCATAAGAGACCGTTTGGCATGTCCTTTGCCTCTAAAGGATTGGGCTACCTGATACGTCTCCAATGTATCTATAATTCATGAAGTATTCATGTTGTTATTTTATCATTCTTAGGTGTTTTACAATCGTTTTATAGCAACTTTATATCATTTTTTGGGACTAACCTACTGACCCAGTGCCAGTTGCTATTTTTGCTTGTTTTTTACATCGCAGGAAGTCAATATCAAACGGAGTCCAAACACCGTGAAACTTTATGGAGATTATTTTTGGACCAGAAGGAACCCAATGGGCCAGAGTTGCACCTGGGGGTGCCCCGAGGGGGGCACAACCCACCAGGGCGCGCCCAGGCGGGTTGTGCCCACCTCGGTAGCCTCCCGCACCCCTTCTTTGCACTATAAATTCCCAAATATTCCGAAACCCTTCAGGGTTAACCTAGGTCAGAAGTTCCGCTGCCGCAGGGTTCCGTAGCCACCGAAAACCAATCTAGACCCGTTTCGGCACCTTGCCGCGGGGGGGAATCATCTCCGGTGGCCATCTTCATCATCCCAGCGACCACCACGATGAGGAGGGAGTAGTCCGCCCTCGGGGCTGAGGGTTTGTACCAGCAGTTATGTGTTTAATCTCTCTCTCTCGTGATCTATATCATGGGCTTTGTTAATATAGTCGGATCATATGATGTTTATCCCCTTTATACTCTTGTTGTGATGAATTGAATCTTTACCCTTTGAAGTTTTTTCATGTCGGATTGAATGTTCAGATTTGAGAACACATGGTGTATGTCTTGCGGTATGAATACTTGAGGTGACATTGGGGTATCTTATTGATTCACTTGATATACATTATGGCACTCAACTTGCGGATTCCCGCGGTGATATTGGGGTAATCTATGCATAGGGGTTGATGCACATTTTTATTATCTTTTCTCCAATAGAAACTTTGGGGTCTCCTTGCAGTTCTTTGTGTGGATTGAGTATTATGAATATGAATATGCTTTGGTGTTATTCTAGTACGAACTCTACGATAGATCGAACGGAAAAAATAGCTTTGCGTTATTTTAATACGAACTCTTGAATAGATCAAACGGAAAGAATAGCTTTGAGGTGGTTTCATTCCCTACAAACAATTCCTATCTTTTGTTCTCCGCTAATAGGAACTCGGGAGTGATTCTTTATTACACTTTGAGGGATAATCATATGATCCAACTATGTTAACATTGTTGAGAGATTGCACTAGCAAAAGTACGGACCCTGGGCCTTGTTTTTAAGCATTGCAATACCATTTTAGTGCCCGTTTACTATTTGCTACCTTGCTGTTTTTATCTATTCAGATTATAAAAATATATTTCTACCATCCGTATTACACTTTTATCACCATCTCTTCGCCGAACTAGTGCACCTATACAATTTGCCATTGTATTGGGTATGTTGGGGACAAAATAGATTTCTTGTAGTTGGTTGCAGGGTCATTTGGGAGAGACCATCTTCATCCTACACCTCTCACGGATTGATAGACCTTAGGTCATCCACTTGAGGGAAAATTGCTATTGTCCTACAAAACTCTGCGCTTGGAGGCCCAACACGTGTCTACAATAATAAAGTTGCATAGTAGACATCACTACCTTGCTGCACTTTTGTTACTACTATCATTACTTGCTCGTTACAAATTATCTTGCTATCAAACTACTCTGCTACTTACAATTTCAGCACTTGCAGACACTACCTTACTGAAAACTACTTGTCATTTCCTTCTGCTCCTCAATGGGTTCGACACTCTTACTTATCGAAAAGAGCTACAATTGATCCCCTATACTTGTGGGTCATCAAAGCTATTTTCTGGCATCGTTGCCGGGGAGTGAAGCGCCTTTGGTAAGGAAACATTTATATAGTGTGCTAAAATTTATTTTCACTTGTTACTATGGAAAACAATCCTATGAGGGGTTTGTTCGGGGTATCTTCACCTTGTCCGGAACCACAATTAATTACCCCTCAACCTACCGCACCTACTGAAAAAATTGAATACGAAATTCTTTCGGGTATGATAGAACAACTGCTAGATAATCCTTATGCAGGAGATGGAACCGAACATCCTAATATGCACTTGATATATGTGGAACAAATTTGTGGATTGTTTGAGCTTGCAGGTTTACCCAGGGATCAAGTTATGAAAAAGGTTTTCCCTTTATCTTTGAAGGGAAAAGCATTGGCATGGTATTGGCTATGCAATGATATTGAATCATGGAATTGGAAACATTTGAAATTGAAGTTTCACTGGAAAAAACTATCCTATGCATCTAGTTCATCATGATCGGAATTATATATATAATTTTTGGCCTCATGAAGGAGAAAGTATCGCTCTGGCTTGGGGGAGGCTTAAGTCCATGTTATATTCATGCTCCAATCATGATCTCTCAAGAGAAATTATTATCCAGATTTTTTATGCTCGGCTTTCTCATAATGATCAAACCATGTTCGATACTTCTTGTGTTAGTTATTTTATGAAGAAGACTATTGAATTCCGGTGGGATCCCTTGGAAAGAATTAAACGCAACTCTGAAGATTAGGAACTCGACGAAGGTAAAGAGTCGGGTATTAAAATTAAATATGATTGTGTCAAATCTTTTATGGATACCGATGCTTTTCAAAAGTTTGGCACTAAATATGGACTTGACTTTGAAATAGCATCCTCCTTTTGTGAATCATTTGCTACTCATGTTGAACTCCCTAAAGAGAAGTGGTTTAAATATCACCCACCTATTAAAGAAGAAATTAAAGAACCGATACCAGTTAAAGAAGAAACTATACTTTATAATGTTGATCTAGTTGTTCCTTCTGCTTATATTGAGAAACCACCTTTCCCTGTTAGGATAAATGGACATGCTAAAGTTTCAATTGTGGTTAACAAAAGCTATATTAGAACACCTAAACCTGATGAACAAATCAAAGTAGAACCTAGCATTGCTATGGTTAAAGATCTCTTAGAGGAAGATATAGATGGGCATGTTATTTAATTTTGTGAAGAAGCTGCTAGAATTGCCAAACCTGGTAAAAAGGATAAGCATAGACCTATTGTTGGCATGTCTGTCATCTCAGTTAAAATAGGAGATCACTGTTATCATGGTTTATGTGACCTGGATGCTAGTGTGAGTGCTATTCCTTACACTTTATGTCAAGAAATTATGAAAGACATAGCACCTGTAGAAATAGAAGACATAGATGTTACTATTAAACTTGCTAATAGAGACACCATATCACCAATTGGGATTGTTAGAGATGTTGAAGTCTTGTGTGGGAAAATAAAATACCCTACTGATTTTCTTGTACTTGGTTCCCCACAAGATGACTTTTGTCCCATTATCTTTGGTAGACCTTTCTTGAATATAGTTAATGCTAAGATAGACTGTAAGAAACAAACTGTTGGTGTTAGTTTTTGTGATGAGTCTTATGAGTTTAATTTTTCCAAGTTTAGTAGAAATCTTCATGAAAAAGAATTAACTAGTAAGGATGAATTAATTGGTCTTGCTTCTATTGCTGTTCCACCTACTGATCCTTTAGAACAATATTTGCTAGACCATGAAAATGATTTACATATGCATGAAAGAAATGAAATAGATAAAATTTTCTTTGAAGAATGTCCTCTTCTTAAACACAACTTGCCTATTGAAACTCTAGGAGGTCCACCTCCACCTAAAGGTGATCCTATGTTTGAATTAAAACAATTGCGAGACACTTTGAAATATGCTTATCTTGATGAAAAGAAAATATATCATGTTATTGTTATTGCTAACCTTTCAGAACATGAAGAAGAAAGATTATTGAAAGTTCTAAGGAAGCACCGGGCTGCTATTGGATATACTCTTTATGATTTAAAGGGCATTAGTCCCACTCTATGTCAGCACAAAATTAATATGGAACCTGATGCTAAACCCGTTGTTGATCACCAACGTCGGTTAAATCCAAAGATGAAGGAAGTGGTAAGAGCGTAAATCTTAAAACTTCTGGAAGCAGGTATAATCTATCCTATAGTTGATAGTAGATGGGTATGTCCCATTCATATAAGAATGAGCTTATTCCACAAAGAATTGTTACAGGCTATAGAATGGTAATTGATTTTAGAAAATTAAATAAAGCAACTAGAAAAGATCATTACACTTTGCCTTTTATTGATCAAATGCTTGAAAGTTTATCTAAGCACACACAGTTTTGCTTCCTTGATGGATATTCTGGTTTTTCACAAATACCTGTTTCTCAACCTGATCAAGAAAAGACTACTTTTACTTGTCCCTTCAGAACATATGCTTATAGATGTATGCCTTTTTGTTTATGTAATGCACCTGCTACCTTTGAAAGATGTATGACTGCTATATTCTCTGATTTTTGTGAAAAGGTTGTTGAGGTTTTCATGGATGACTTCTCTGTTTTCGGGAAGTCTTTTGATCATTGTTTAAGCAATCTTGAGCGAGTTTTTGCAGAGATGTGAACAAACAAATCTTGTCTTGAATTGGGAGAAGTGCCAATTTATGGATAATGAAGGCATTGTCTTGTGTCATAGAATTTCTAAAAGAGGTATAGAAGTGGACCAAGCTAACGTTGATGCAATTGAGAAAATGCCATGTCGTAAAGATATAAAATGTATTCGTAGTTTCCTAGGTCATGTTGGTTTCTATAGGAGGTTTATCAAAGACTTTTCTAAAATTTCTAGGCTTCTTACTAGTCTCTTGGAGAAGGATATTCCTTTTGTTTTTGATGATGATTGTTTAGAAGCCTTTGAAACACTCAAGAAAGCCTTAATTTCTGCACCTATTGTTTAACCACCTGATTGGAACTTGCCTTTTGAAATTATGTGTGATGCTAGTGATTATGTTGTTGGTGCTATTCTAGGACAAAGAGTTGATAAGAAACTGAATGTTGTTCATTATGCTAGTAAAACTCTAGACAGTGCTCAAAGAAACTATGCTACTACTGAAAAAGAATTCTTAGCAGTGGTGTTTGCTTGTGATAAATTTACACCTTATATTGTTGATTCAAAAGTAACTGTTCACACAGACCATGCTGCTATTAAATATCTTATGGAAAAGAAAGATGCTAAACCTAGACATTCGATGGGTTCTCTTGTTGCAAGAATTTGATTTACATATTATTGATAGAAAAGGAGCTGAGAACCCAGTAGCTGATAATTTGTCTAGGCTTGAAAATGTGCTTAATGACCCACTACCTATAGATGATTGTTTTCCTGATGAGCAGTTAGCCACAATAAATGTTTCTCATAGTACTCCTTGGTATGCTGATTATGCTAACTACATTGTTGCTAAATATTTACCACCTAGCTTTACATACCAACAAAGGAAAAAATTCTTATATGATTTAAGACATTGTTTTTGGGATGACCCACATCTTTATAAAGAAGGAGTAGATGGTATATTAGACGTTGTGTACCTGAGCATGAACAGGGACAAATCCTATGGAAATGTCACTCCGAGGCTTATGGAGGGCATCATGCTGGAGATAGAACCGCTCACAAAGTATTGCAATCTGGATTTTATTGGCCTACTCTCTTCAAGGATGCCCGTAAGTTTGTCTCATCTTGTGATGAATGGCAAAGGATAGGTAATATCAGTAAGCATCAAGAAATGCCTATGAATTATTCACTTGCTGTTGAACCATTCGATGTTTGGGGATTTGATTACATGGGACCTTTTCCTTCCTCTAATGGGTATACACATATTTTGGTTGGTGTTGATTGTGTTACTAAATGGGTAGAAGCTATTCCTACTAGTAGGTCTGATCACAACACCTCTATTAAAATGCTTAAGCAAGTTATTTTCCCAAGGTTTGGAGTCCCTAGATATTTAATGACTGATGGTGGTTCACACTTTATTCATGGTGCTTTCCATAAAATGTTTGCCAAGTATGATGTTAACCATAGAATTGCATCACCCTATCATCCTCAATCTAGTGGTCAAGTTGAACTTAGCAATAGAGAAATAAAATTAATTTTGCAAAAGACTATCAATAGGTCCAAGAAGAATTGGTCTAAGAAATCAGATGATGCACTTTGGGCTTATAGAACAGCATATAAAAATCCTATGGGTATGTCTCCATATAAAATGATTTATGGAAAAGCCTGACATTTGCCTCTCGAGTTAGAACATAAAGTTTTGGGCAATCAAAGAGCTCAACTATGATTTCAAACTTGCTGGTGAAAAGAGGTCATTTGATATTAGCTCTTTAGATGAATGGAGAACCCAAGCTTATGAAAATGCAAAGTTATTCAAAGAAAAAGTTAAAAGGTGGCATGACAAAAGAATTTAGAAGCATGAGTTTAAAGTTGGATAATATGTTTTTTTGTGCAACTCTCGTTTTAGATTCTTTGCAGGAAAACTCCTCTCAAAATGGGAAGGCTCATATGTCATCGAGGAGGTTTACCCGTCTGGAGCCATCAATAAATAATTCCAAAGGTACTAACCCGAAGGTTGTCAATGGGAAACGAATAAAGCATTATATCTCAGGTACGCCTATTAATGTTGAAAGTAACATTATCCAAACTTTGACACCGGAAGAACACATAAAGGAGTCCTTCTGGAACACTCCAGAATCGTCAAAATAAGGAGGTACGTGATACGGTAAGTAAATGGACTTTGAAAAATCCAAAAAATATTCTTTATCAATTTTGGAATATTTAAGAATTTTAGGAATAAAGAAACTTCCAGGAAGCGACCCCTGGTGGGCACAATACACTAGGGCGCGCCAGGCTTGCCTGGCGTGCAGCCCACCTGGGACACCTTCCGGACTCCATTTTTCTTCTGTATACTTGTCCTCCAAGATTATATATATATATATATATATATATACTCCGAAAAATCCACAAAATATTCTTTATCAGTTCTGGAATATTTAAGAATTTTAGGAATAAAGAAACTTCCAGGAAGCGACCCCTGGTGGGCACAATACACGAGGGTGCGCCAGGCTTGCCTGGCGCGCAGCCCACCTCGGACACCTTCCGAACTCCGTTTTCCTTCTGTATACTTGTCCTCCAAGATTATATATATATATATATATATACACTTCCCGAACCTGTTGGTCATCGTATCGTCGGACAAATCCTCTGTTCTCTTTTTCCTTGTTTTTATCTGTCAGATCTCATCTACCATGGCCTTTTCAAGCTCCCCCAAGGATAAGTTCTTCAAGAACGCCATCAACCCTTATCTGCGGGAGGTGGTGCAGCACCCTCAAATCATCTAGATGCATGAGGGGGTGATGTACATCCGTGATGAGCAAGGTCCCAAGGGCACGGGTGTCGGTGTCAAAACCGGCAGATCTTGGGTAGGGGGTCCCGAACTATGCATCTAAGGATCGAACGTAACAGGAGACAAGGACACAGTGTTTACCCAGGTTCAGGCCCTCTTGATGGAGGTAATACCCTATGTCCTGCTTGATTGACTTTGATGACTATAGGGGTTATAAGAGTTGATCTACCACGAGATCGTAATGGCTAAACCCTAGATGTCTAGCCTGTATGATTATGATTGCCTCTACGGACTAAACTCTCTGGTTTATATAGGCACCAGAGGGGGCTAGGGTTGTACAAAGTCGGTTTACAGAGAAAGGAATCTTCATGTTCGCACGCCAAGCTTTCCATCCACGCAAAGGAGAGTCCCATCTGGACACGGGAGAAAGTTTTCTATCTTGTATCTTCACATCCCATTAGTCCGGCGCATGTTACATATCCCGGACGCCCGAGGACCCCCTAATCCAGGACTCCTCGAGTAGCCCCCTGAACCAGGCTTCAATGACGATGTATCCGGCGCGCAGATTGTCTTCGGCATTGCAAGGTGGGTTCCTTCTCCGAATAATCCAAAGTAGTTGACCGTCAAGAACTATGTCTGGATCTGTTTTAACGGTCACAATATCGCGGCCGCAAGGGCATAATACTTAATCCAAAAAACACAATATTTCTTTACTGACAGCTTTTGCTGGCGAGACGTTACATTTGGCCTCTTTATTATTTTGAATCACTTATCAATCTCCCGTTTCGCGTTTTGAGACGCGGTCTTCGGCGACACGTCTTGTCAAAACAGAGATCGTGCCCCCTTATCACGGGATCTCCATCAATACGGGCTTGGGTAATCCAACCGTGTCATCCGCACGACCCCTTGGAAATAGGCGAGTTTCAAGGTACGTGGGGGGATGCTCTGCATTCACCACCTTTATAAGGAGATAAAAATCCACCTTTTCACCCCACGCTTTCTTCCTCCTCAGCCTATCCACCCTCGAGCTCCAGCGCCCAAGCTTTGATCCTTTCTGTCCCCAACAAACACTCTAGCCATGTCTGGATCTGGGACGCAGGGCAAGTGGATGGCCTCCTCCATCACGGAGGAGAACACAAAGGAGCTCTGGGAAGCGGGGTATTTAGCCAAGGAAATCGCCCGTCGGCTTCCGGGCAAGAAACGGAGCGTCCCTACCCCGGAGCCCCATGAGAGGGTAGTATTCATTCCTCATTTTCTTCACGGACTAGGGTTTCCCCTCCGTCCTTTCATTTGTGACCTTATGTTCTACTACGGGCTAGATTTCCATGATCTAACTCTGAATTCCTTCCTCAACATTTCAGCATTCATCGTTGTATGTGAGGCATTCCTCCGCATCCCTCCCCACTTCGGCTTATGGCTCAAGGTCTTCAATGTGAAGCCAAAAGTGGTGGATGGTCAACATGCAGAGTGCGGTGGCGCCATGGTGAGCAAGCTCCCCAGCGTCACTTGGCCGAAAGGCACCTTCATGGAGACCGTCAAGGGGTGGCACCAGGGGTGGTTCTATGTCATGGAACCCTGTGAGTCCACATGGGCCGCTCCTCCCGAGTTCAAGTCCGGGCCTCCACTGCGGCTGGCATCCTGGCTCAACAAGGGCCTGGACTGGGCATCATCCGATGAGGTGATGACACTGCAGACGCGCATCAAGAGTATGGTAGACAAGAATACCAGCCTTGCTAGTGTGATCCAGGTAACGCTCTTTCGCCGGATTCTGCCCTACCAAGGCCGGACTCAGCGCATGTGGGAGTTCGACCCGGCCGGTCCCCGAACCCTGTAGTGTTTCTTCAGCACGGAGCACGAAGACATGTGGAAGTTGATGTTCAAGACCCCAAAAATGTGGCCGAAAACGACTGAAGACCTCGGCCTCGACCATACTCTCATGCGGCGTCCCCCGTAAGTTTTCACGATAACTTTACCAGTTGTAAATCCAAAGGGCATACTAAGCTTTCCATCCTTCTCACGGGGCTGGACAAAGAAGGTGGAGCAAATTCACTATCCGGCTCCGCTACCCGAAGACCCAACCATCCCTCTGCTAACGAGGATGCTAGTTCCGGCGCCCCATCAGGCACCGGAAAAGAAGGCCAAGAAGAAGGGAAAGGAGGCCAAAAGTGGCCTCCATCGTAAATGCGCTTCGGACATAGTGTTCGAAGAAACCGAGACGCACTCCTCCCTTGACGAAGATGAGGGGGAGGAGGAAGAGAGTAATTCTCCCCTTAAGGGGGAAAGAAGAAAAGGGGGGCTTCCGCAGATCTGGAGGCGGAGGCATCCAAGAAAGGGAGAATCTCCCTGACGGATGACTTCGAATCGGACGCCGATGAGTGGCACCCCATGCCGAAGCCCCAGGCCGGATCATAGGTACCCCGAAGGTATTTGTACTTATATACTTTTATGCCTGGTGATTGTAATATACTGAATTACATGCTGCAGTCCGGCTCGCGTCCACCCCCAGCAATCCTCATCTTCGGGGAATTCGCTGGATCCAAAAGTGATGGACAGCGGGTCGCTTCCGTCGGCCTCCTCCCCAAAAGCTATAGACAATGCCGAAGTGTTGTCCCGAAGGACCCTTCCGGGTCAGGGAGAGGTGCAGGAAGCCGTCGAGGTGGCGCCAGAAGGCGATACCTCTGCTGCCAGAAACACGGGGGCGCCGACTCCTATGGAGACTAGAGACGGGAACCATGCCCAATTCGGTCCCCAACCGAATATTATTCTGGATACCTACACGGCTTCGGAATCAGGAAGGCAACCTCCTTCGAAAGAAGGGGGGTATGCAAATCCCACCGGCGACCTCCGTCAATCCGGAGGCACCGGATACTCTGATGGAAGCACTTCGGAGTGTCGTCATTGTAGAAGAACACCGTACCCTTATGGGCATGGTGGTTGAAAGAGTTCGGTCCGCTAAAAGCAGATTGAACGAGACCTACACTAGCCTTCTAAGAGGCTTTGAGGTATGTAGTATATTGCTTTTTAGCTATATAAGAAAAATATTTGTGTATAGATAGTAGCCCCTGAGACTCTGTTCGGTGTTCACAAAGAAAGGCCGAACAGAGGATCTAAGTACTCATACAGGAGATTAACATACATATCTGTTTGAATCAAATAGGCTATGACGCAAGCATCAGCTTGCCATGCTGCCGAAGCATCTGGGCTGAGGCGGAAGTTAGCGGAAAAGCAAGGTATGTGATACCAAAAATTTATTTGAAATAATATCAATGATAATTTGTCATCTGAAATGAGTGTTATAACTTTGCTCACAGCTGATGCGTCTGCGGTCGAGACCCTCAAGAGCGCACTGGCCGGGGCCAAGAAAGAGGCGGAGGAGGAACGAGCCACCCGCCTGAAGCATGAGTCAAGGGTGGAGGAAGTCCAACAAGAGCTCAAGGATGCTATAATCAAATGTGAGTCCTTAGAGCGCGAAGTTTCAGATCAAAAATCTGAACTTGCTAAAGCTCACCACAGTGCTCAAGAGGCCTGGACTGAAGCCCAAAATGCCTACGGGGAGATCCAGGAGGCGAAGCAAATTATAGCTGGTAAGGCCTTTAACATGCAGAGCAAATTTGTGAGGAAGAGATACATCTTACTGACCCGGATTTGGAGTTCTCCCGGAGCATTTGCGGACCTACCCCGGAGTGTTGCCGATGCTGCGGAGCTCTTCCGAGCCGAAGAGGGGAGCTCAACAGAAAATCTATTCTAGTCACAGTATCTTGCGCCTGAGCATCCTATGCCCCTCAGCGACCAGCTGAAGCAGTTGGCCGAACTGCATAGGGTGGCTGGATTGGCCATGAGGGATTTTATAATCCGCCTGTGGCCTGCCAAACCCATGCCCAGCAGCTACTTCGGGCTCGTGAAGCAGCTGGTCAGTGCCTGCCCTCGGCATTAAGCGGTCAGCCTACATCAAAGGTGCGTGGATGGCCTTCGCTCGTGTCAAGGTGCATTGGGCGAAGATGGACACCATCAAGCTCGCAACTGAGGGACTGCCCGCAGGCAAAGAGCACCGCACCCGGGAGCGGTAGTTTGATGATGTCTTGGAAGGATCCCGCATTGTAGAGGACCAGTGTTCAAAGGACATCATTTTTGAATGAATGTATCTATGTTGTCCAATCATGTACTATGAAACAAGGCTTATGTATCATATATTGCTTGCTTTATTTTGAAGTATTTCCTCCTGTGCGCCCGTTTACGAAATCTGAGAGTTGACCAGTCGTCGGCTTCAGCCCCCACATAGATAATACAAGGGTGTTCAGAATAGCACCAGAACACACTTGACCCAGCGATTTGGTCCGTGAAGGAGGTGTTAGTGCGGCGAACCAGGCAATCGGACTATATGGCTTTATCGCTCTCACTTAGCCATAGGAGTTTTATAATGGGAGTATAGGCGCAGCCCCTAGTTTTGTTCGATTATCCGAACTTGGGTGCTGTAGTTGCCTGGTCGGGTGAAGGCCGGCCTATCGCGTAATGCAGAAAAAATCGTAAGGGATTTATACTTAGTCATCGAATAGCTGACCAGCTCTCGCCGCATCAGGACAGTTAGTTTTCGGCTTTCTCTACTGAGGTGTTTGTCCGGATGAGCCAGAAACACAATCATAGTATTTCTCCCTTTACTACCTTAGCCAAACAAATGGAACATAAGGTAGCAACCATAGGAGCCAGGCAACCCAACTATTGACCAACGACATGATTCGGAGCCGATGCATATAATGCTATATTCGGGATGCCGAATTGCACTGTGAAAGTGTTCGGACTTTCTTTAGTATTCAAAAAATGTACGTGGCTTAATAGAGCCCCTGGCGATTTAAGTCGTCCGAGGTGTACTTGACAATCGGGAAAAAAAGAAAAAAAGATTAATAGATAAGCCAATGACATATAGGTTGGGCTAGAAACTGTTTCCATTTTTGTCCGATTGATACGTCAAAACGTGTTGGTACACAAAGTGCAGTAAGCAACAAGGCTATTTTACATGCCGAGCATAGGGGAAAGCTGCATGCGGGTCTTACAAACGGACGAGGTGGTATTTTAAAGACCCTTTTAGGTACCCTGTTGTGCCTCTATGCTGCTTGTCTCCTTGGTGTATTGTCCTTCGAGAGGATCATCACTTCGGTGTTGTCATGATAGGCCTCGAAGAGAGGCCTAGGCACCGTTGAAAAGGTGACGTGGGTTGTAAGGAACCTGCAAAAGATAAAATGAAGAAAAAGTGGAAAATATTGGTGTCCGGATATGGTCTAGCTGTATTGTGGACTTTATCATTGTTGTGCCTCCGTTTTTGCCCATGGTATCTTTAGTGCGTAGTTATGTACGCTTGGCACATAGACCGCAATTTGGTTGGGGCTGAGACGGAGGCCGAATTGCTAATCGAGCTCTTAACGAGCTGGACTATCGTACTGTGGGGTAGTTCGGACTCGTTTGACAGTGTCCGGGGACTTGACATCCAATGTAATAGTTGGCATGATACGGTCGCCCTGTACTTCCGCTGCCAGGGCTGCGGTATGCTCCTCAGTACGGAGGGAGCGTTGCATGTTTCCATTACCGTTATAACACCGTGTGGTCCGGGCATCTTGAGCTTGAGAAAAGCATAGTGCAGGACCGCGTTGAAGCGAGCGAACGCGGTTCGTCCAAGCAGTGCATGATAGCCACTGCGGAAGGGGACGATGTCGAAGATCAAGTCTTCACTTCGGAAGTTGTTCGGCGAACCGAAGACGACCTCCAATGTGATTGAGCTCGTGCAGCAGGCCTCTACACTAGGTATTACTCCTTTAAAGGTAGTTTTGGTGGGCTTGATCCTTGACAGATCAATGCCCATCTTGCGGACTGTGTCCTGATAGAGCAGGTTAAGGTTGCTGGCGCCGTCCATGAGGACTCGCGTGAGGTGGAATCCATCGATGATTGGGTCGAGGACTAGTGCGGCCGAACCTCCGTGAAGGATACTTGTCGGATGGTCTTCATGATCGAAGGTGATTGGACAGGATGACCATGGGTTGAATTTGGGGGCGACTGGCTCTATCGCATAGACGTCCCTTAGCACACGCTTGCGCTCCCTCTTGGGGATATGAGTGACGTATATCATATTTACTGTTTTGACTTCGGGGGGGAATTTCTGTCCCCCTGTGTTCGGTTGACGAGGCTCCTCATCGCCGTCCTCACTGGGCGACCCTTTCTCCTTATGTTTGGTATTTAACTTATCGGCCTGTTTACAGACCCAACAACTTTGGTTGGTATGATTGGCAGGCTTGTCGGAGGTGCCATGAATCTGGCAGGGTCGGTCTAGTATTCCGTCCAAGCTGGATGAGCCTTCTCGGTTTCTTTTAAATGGCTTCTTCCACTGACCGGACTTGGAGCCGCTGAATCCGGCGCTGACCGCCGTGTCGTTCGTATTGTCATTATTGCTGTGACGCTTGTGTTTGTTGTGTCAGGGCCTGTCGTTGTTATTCTTAGCTTCGGAAGTGCCAGGCTTGCTTGTATTATTACTGATACGGGCTAGCCAGCTATCTTCGCCCGCACAAAAGTGGGTCATGAGTGTCGTGAGGGCTGCCATGGATTTCGGCTTTTCTTGGCCGAGGTGTCGAGCGAGCCATTTGTCGCGAATGCTATGTTTAAAGGCCGCTAGGGCTTCGGTGTCTGGGCAATCGACAATCTGGTTCTTTTTAGTGAGGAACCTAGTCCAGAATTTTCGGGCAGACTCTCCGGGTTGCTGGACAATATGGCTTAGGTCATCGGCATCCAGAGGCTGGATGTAGGTGCCTTGGAAGTTGTCTCTAAAGGCATCCTCCAGGTCTTCCCAGCTTCCGATAGAGTTTTCTGGGAGGCTATTTAACCAGTGCCGAGCTGGCCCCTTAAGTTTTAGGGGAAGGTATTTGATGGCGTGTATATTGTCACCACGAGCCATGTGAATGTGGAGAAGAAAATCTTCAATCCATACTGCGGGGTCTGTTGTGTCGTCGTATGATTCAACGTTCACGGGTTTAAACCCTTCTGGGAACTGGTGCTCTGTTACCTCATCGGTGAAGCATAGGGGGTGTGTGGCGCCTCTATATCGGGCCATGTCACGACGTAGTTCGGATGACGTCTGTATGCGGTTTTCGGACTGAGCGTGGTTGTGCTTGTTGTGCCAGGATTGATAACCGTCCTCTCGCGCCAGGGCACGGCCCCCGATCCATAAATTGATCTGGTCTGACCTGCTCTATTTTCCAGGTCCTTTTGTAGGTCATATGTGTATCCCCAAGCTGTTGTTTCTTTGTTCTTACGGCGAGGTGGCGCAGGCTGGTGTTCGGCTTGAGTTGCTGTTTTGTCCCGGCCACGTGGTGGTCGGTTAGGTCCGCTAGCCGCGTTACGCATGGGTGGTATGGGCTCCAGTGCCTCATCGTTGAATTGGGGAAGCAGTTTATGCTTCGGGTAACTCTTTGTTGTTTGCTCGAGGCCGTATTCTTCGGCTGCCAGGATATTAGTCCATCTGTCATTGAGCAGATCTTGGTCAGCTTGGAGCTTCTGCTGTTTCTTTTTTAGGCTTCTTGCCATGGCTATTAGCCGGCGCTGAAAGCGCTCTTGTTCGAGGGGTTCTTCTGGCATGATAAAATCTTCGTTGCCGAGGCTCACGTCATCCTCGGAGAGTGGTAGATAGTTGCTATCCTCTGAGTCTTCGTTCCCTGCTTGCTCATCAGGGTCGACCTGCCCATCCTCCCGATCATCCTATTGGGATGTTGGTTTGATGGGGTCTTCTTGGTCTTCGACGTTCTCCAGAGTATCGTCGTCTCCCGTGCCAGTATTCTGTCCTTTCTGCGACGTGATTTAGAGCGGCACCATGTATACGTCGTATGAGGAGGTGGCCGTCCGGCATCCGGTGAATGGCGGGTTTTGCGTTTGCTCCTCTCTGGCATCGTCGTCCATATCGTCGATGTCTTTGGACTTGTAGTCGAGCATGTCAGTTAGATCCTCGGCAGTGGCTATAAAGTGGGTGGTGGGTGGGAAGTAAAATTCCCTATTTTCAGCCCCTAGTCCGGGCTGGGCGCAATTCAGAAGTGGTTCCTCTGTGATGTCTAGGGATCGCATTAGGTCCAGAGCCTCGTTTAAGAGCGAGGTTTGGATGGGGACCGAAGTTCCCCGGCCGAGCTCGCAAGACACGGACTACGAGGGTTCGGAGCTTGTGTCAGGAGAAGAGTCCGTCTTTGTGATGGCTGTCGGTGGTGCTATCGTCTCCGGTCCTCCAGCGTTGAGCTCTATAGTCGCAAATAGTTTGGCGGGCTCTAGACTCTCGTCTTCGGACCTGGTGATGCGCTACGGATCAAAGGCCGGAGTGGTGGTTGGAGCCGCGAACCCTTGGAAGATCAAGTCTCCTCGGATGTCAGCAACATAGTTCAGATTTCCGAAACTGATTAGTAACCAGGGGCGTAGCTGTCGATCTGCTCCAGGTGGCCAACCGAGTTGGCCCGCAGTGCGAAGCCGCCGAATATGAAGATCTGGCCGGGGAGAAAAATCTCCTTCCCGACAGCATTGTTGTAGATGATCGATGAAGCCATCGAGCCTTTCGACGATGGCACGGTGGAACTCTCAATGAAAGCACCAATGTTGGTGTCAAAACCAGCAGATCTCGGGTAGGGGGTCCCGAACTGTGCATCTAAGGATCGAAGGTAACATGAGACGGGGACACAATGTTTACCCGGGTTCAGGCCCTCTTGATGGAGGTAATACCTTGTGTCCTGCTTGATTGACTTTGATGAGTATAGGGTTTACAAGAGTTGATCTACCATGAGATCGTAATGGCTAAACCCTAGATGTCTAGCCTCTATGATTATGATTGCCTCTACGGACTAAACCCTCCGGTTTATATAGACACCGGAGGGAGTTAGAGTTGTACAAAGTCGGTTTACAGAGAAAGGAATCTTCATATTCGCACGCCAAGCTTGACATCCACGCAAAGGAGAGACCCATCCGGACATGGGAGAAAGTCTTCTATCTTGTATCTTCACACCCCATTAGTCCGGCCCATGTTACATGGCCCGGACGCCCGAGGACCCCCTAATCCAGGACTCCCTCAAAGGGAACCATGGAGGCCAGGCTTGAATCCATGGACAGGAAGTCTTCCGGTGCAAGGGGATGGTGGAGCGTGGGCTCAATGCCAATCACCTCATGATCACAGACCTTTCCCGTGATCTCAAGGTGGATAGCAAACCCATGAAGGACATCGTCTTCACCCTCAACGAGCAAATCAACTTCCTCCAAAGCTAGACCTATGACCTCCAAAACCAAGTCTTCGAATATGAGGCAAGGTTCAAAGGTATGAGTTTGGCTGCTAGTTGCAGGATCCGTGAGACTCACTCCTCCTCTTATGATGGTGGACCATTGCCATGGAAATCAGAGGACAAGATCTCGCCTTCGTTACCATCATCTTCTTCACCACCCAAGGAGAATTGAGTATCGGGTATGGGCACTCCCCTTGGCTTCTGCCAAGCTTGGGGGAGGTGCCCCGGTATCGTATCATCCCACTATCCTTTTGCTTTTACTTATCTTAGTTCGATCTTTTGCATTAGATGAATAAAAGTTTAGTTCGATCATTTCTTCTTTGAGAGTTTGCTTAGTGATCTATCCTTGTAATTGTGTGCAAGTTATATAATAAAGTTTAGTGTGAGTTTTTGCTTTCTTTACTTTCATGTTGCAAATAAAAGAAAAGAAATAAAGAAAGAAAAAGAGAAAGGAAATAAATCGTTAAGATCATATACTAATCCTATGGTAGGTGATGGCACCACATAAGGAAAAGGATAAGTAGAATTTTTTTATTAGAGATTGACAAACATAGCATTAGTCAATGATGCAACTCATGAAAGAATTAATAAGGGAAGATCTAACACCCCGGTGTAATGATGCTATAGTAATCCCAGAGATCAAGCTAATCATTTTGCTATAACAGTGCTTAGCCACTTTAATCAATATTCCATTTCAAATTCTAGTTGAATTCAATTTCAAATTATGAGTAAAATTCAAAATTGCTCAACATCAAAAATAAATGTTCATAATGTGCCAAATAATCCAGAACTAATATTGGTAGTGAACCAACATTTTTGCAAAGGGTTTAAGTGGCCTAAACTTCTTGAAACAGTGACCTAAGCAATAAATTAAATGCCTTTTTAATTTATAAAAATTGCAAACTGTTTCAAAAGCCTCACAATCTTTTTGTGGCAATGCACAATAGTTCTATGAAATTGTTTTGGCCAGTAGCATATTTTTGCAAAGTCAATTGTGCCTATAAGAAAATGCAAAAGCTACTGATATAAAAAAGAGAAAAAGAAAAGAAAAGGGAGAGGAAAGAGCAACCCCCCTCCCTGGACCGAACCCGCCTAGGCCGGCCCACCTAACCTACCCGAACCGCCCAATCCCCCCTGTCGTCTTCCCCCTTCCCCACTGTGCGAGCGACCGCGCGCGTCCCCGCCGGACCCGCCTCACCGGCGACGCCTGGGCGAGGGGATAAGGCCCCGCGCCTTTCCTCCGGCTCCTCGAGTCCTTCCCCATCTACCTCCACCCACTCCTAGAATTCCCTCACCCTCTCCGCCTGCGCGTTGCATCTCCCCTCGTTCTCCATCCACCTCCGAGCGCCAACGCCGCCGCGTCTTCGTCATCTCCACAGCCACCGTGCCTTCGAC
This sequence comes from Triticum monococcum, assembly GCA_034509565.1. Classification (NCBI taxonomy): domain Eukaryota; kingdom Viridiplantae; phylum Streptophyta; class Magnoliopsida; order Poales; family Poaceae; genus Triticum; species Triticum monococcum. The sequence goes on from CM067847.1 coordinate 582,771,729, forward strand.
GCGGCCTAGCCATGCTCGTCGGCATCGCCGTGGACTGCTGCGTCTTCTGGAGCCGCTGGAAGGAGCTGAGGATCTTTGCATCACCGACCACGTCGTCGCCTTCCACGGGTCGCCGGTGATCCCCTTCATCCCCGACGATGATCTGCTGCTCCTAAGCGTTCACGAGGCCACTGTGTGCCCGCTAGGTGAGCCTCCGCGTCAATCCCTTTCCTCTCTTTCACGCTTTAGCGCGCTCCGTCGCCGTCCCCGCGGAGGTGAGCTCCGCCGCCCGCGCGCCGTACGCGCTCCCGAGCCCCAGCGCAAGTCACTGGCGTGCTCCAGGACGCTCGCCGCACCCAGTCGCAGCCCCAACCGCCCCCTAGGCCGCTCATGCCACGTTTCGAACGAGGGCCAAACACCACCGCCGCCTTCGCCGCTCGCCGGCGCCGCTCCGGCCAATTCCGGCGAAACCACCACCACCACCAGCCGCGCCGCTCACTCCCTGTTCGAACTAGCCCAGCTCCAGAGACCCCCTGTAAGTGAATCCCGGCCTTCTCTGGCGTCGTGCCGCCGCAGGAGAGGTTGCTGGAGCCTTCTCCGGCGCCCTACCGACGTGGCTGGTCAGGGCCACACCCCTGGGTCGCTGCCAGCGGGCCCTATGGGCCCTAGTTGACCGGGTTGACCCAGTCAACTGCTGACTGGGTAGCCCAATACCACTGACGTGCAGGCCCCACCACATAATTAAGCTAATTAAAATATTTTATAATTAAAAGTAATTAGTAAACTAATCTGCTAATTAGTTTACTCACTAACACATGGGGCCCACACCCCAAATTAACCCTGTGAGAATAATGAATCCACTGTTAACCCACAGGGGCTGACATGTGGGTCCCTGTGGCCGCACTGGTCAGTTTGACCTGGTCAGCCGTCCTGTTGACTACTGATGTCACAATGATGTCATGCTGATGTAGTACTCCTTTTCTGTTAATATAAATAATTCCAGAATATGTTTTAAAACTTGCAAAAATCATAGTAATTAAACCGTAACTCGGATGAAAATTTTTTATACATAAAAGTTGCTCAGAAAAATCCAATGAATCCGAATACGTGATCCGTTTTCCTGTCAGATGCCTCTAACTATCTGAACATGGAACTTTCCCCTCTGGTCGTTTGTTTGACATAGGTCCGGAACCGGGAATACCGTCCCGGTTGAATTCCCCATTCACCTGTTTCGTGCAGCAATACGTTAGAACACTCCTAGCACTGCATGTGGCCATGTTACGCCTTGTGATGCTTTGTTTGCTCTGTATTTACTGTTTCTTCCCCCTCATCTCTCCGGTAGACACCGAGACCGATGTTGCCCTTGTGACCGACTACGTCGATGACACTTCTTCCTTTATAGCAGAGCTTCCAAGCAAGCAAAACCCCCTTAAGCATTTCGATATCGCCTATTTCTTTCCCTCTCATGCTTGCATTAGAACTGCTACTGCTTTATGTATGATGCTACTCTGATGCATAGCCTGTTTTTGTTACCTGCTTTCATACCTTACCTGCTTATCCTAAACTTCTTAGTATAGGTTGGTTAGAGGTCCATCAGTGACCCCACCTTGTCCCAGTTGCCTCACTTTATGTTCGATGACTCGATCAACATGATCGATGTCCAGGCCCCGACACCGCACATCACCCCCTAGTTGTACGACTCTGCAGAGTTACCATCGAGTGCCGAGGGTGGAACCTCTTACATCACTTCTGATGAGATCTCTGTAGTGTAGCTATATTGTCGAGGTCATTGAGGGTGATTTCCCCCTTAAACACTTCCGGTACGGCTCTGTCGTGCAACCCATCAAATGTGAACCTCGAAGGTGGATCCTCTTACGTTCACCTTGATGATAACATCGAGTGGGATTCACCGGGGGTGATTCCTCGGGTTTTCCCCTTGGTGTTAGACACACAGTTACTATGGTTACTATGACTTTGCACTGAGCCAGTTTACTAAAGATGTGTCGGCCCTGAGGGGTACCCGCGCGTGCTTAATAGTGAGTGATGTGGAGTCGGGTTGACCTGGAAGGTGCCCACGAGATACTTACGAGGCATGGCCGGGCATTCTTAGACCTTGCCGCAAGTACTCGAGACGGGGCAACGGGGTCACATCTTTCGTGAGTCTATGCTTGTTACCGGGCGTTCCTAATCCACAACGATTTGGATATTTGATCCGAGGGGCCTTTGGCCCGATAGCACTAACCATCACGTGGGCATTGTATGGGCGTTTTGCATCATATGCATTAGCCGAAGCTTAATAGATGTTAGCGACTGAGCGGCGCGCGTCGGGTTGGACTGCGTAAGCACCTGCCTTGTTTAAGGAGGTAGCTAGGTCTGCTCACCGGCCGCCCTCGCAACATGCAGGAGTTCCCGGGGCGATGGCCCATGACCCCTGGGGGCATAGGTTTAGTCCGGCGTGCTGACCTCTCTATTAAGCCTAGGTCGGGTTGCGGCGTATTGTTTGGCCGGGGCCGGGCATGACCCAGGAAAGTGTGTCCGGACGGAGTTAATCGAGTGTGATGGGTAAGTTGGTGCACCCCTGCAGGGAAGAAAACATCTATCGATAGCCTGTCCTACGGTAACGGACACTTGGAGTTGTATCCCGATCGATACAACTAGAACTGGATACCTCATATGAGAACTGGATAGTATGGCTCTGGGATTGCTTTCTCGTAGGGAGTCGAGAAAGGATCTCTGGCCGAGGTTGATAACACAACTACTACTTTATATTATGTTGATATGTACTCTTCTATATGCTAGAAGATGCTTGGAGATGCTAGTCTTCGATAGGCTAGGCTTTCCCCTTCTTTCTGGCATTCTGCAGTTTAGTCCACAGATACAGCCCATTTCCTTTTATACAGATGCATACTTAGTTTAGATCTGATGTAAGTCTTGCGAGTACTTTGGATGAGTACTCACGGTTGCTTTGCTACCTCTTTTCCCCCATACCCAACTGTTGCGACTAGTTGACGAATCCTAGGAGCCAGACGACACCACTGATGACTACTGCTACCCCGAGGGTGCCTACTACTATGTGACGGCCACTGACGACTTGGAGTAGTTAGGAGGCTCCCAGGCAGGAGGCCTTGCCTTTTCGATCGTTGTTGCTTTTGTGCTATCCTTCTTAAGGCAGACTTGTTTAACTTATGTTTGTTGAGGGAGTCCTGGATTAGGGGGTCTCCGGACAGCCAGACTATATCCTTTGGCCGGACTGTTGGACTATGAAGATACAAGATTGAAGACTTCGTCCCGTGTCCGGATGGGACTTTCCTTGGCGTGGAAGGCAAGCTTGGCAATACGGATATGTAGATCTCCTCCCTTGTAACCGACTCTGTGTAACCCTAGCCCCCTCCGGGTCTATATAAACCGGAGGGTTTAGTCCGTAGGACAACATTCAATCATACCATAGGCTAGCTTCTAGGGTTTAGCCTCTACGATCTCGTGGTAGATCAACTCTTGTAATACTCATATCATCAAGATCAATCAAGCGGGACATGGGGTATTACCTCCATCGAGAGGGCCTGAACCTGGGTAAACATCATGTCCCCCGCCTCCTGTTACCATCCGCCTTAGACGCACAGTCCGGGACCCCCTACCCGTGATCCACCAGTTTTGACACCGACATTGGTGCTTTCATTGAGAGTTCCACTGTGTCGTCGCCATAAGGCTTGATGGCTCCTTCGATCATCGGTAACGATGTGGTCCAGGGTGACGTTTTCCTCCCCGGACAGATCTTCGTATTCGGCGGCCTCGCACTGCGGGCCAACTCGCTTGGCCACCTGGAGAAAATCGAGAGCTACGCCCCTGGCCATCAGGTCGGGTTTGGAAACTTAAACTACACTGCCGACATCCGCAGAGACTTGATCTTCGACGGATTCGAGCCTATGTCAGGTGCGCCGCACGATCACGACGAGCATGATTTAGCTCTGCCGTCGGACAGTGTTCGGGAGATCACACCTGCAACTACTCCGGCCCTCAACCCGGAGAAAATTGCGCCATCCGAGGACGGGGGTATAGACCCCACCATGGAGGCCGCACTCTCAGTGCCGATGGAGCCGGATACTGACTTCACCCCTTACAAGAGTCGTGTTGCCGAACCAATGGATTCGTCTCCGGCCACGGATTCCGAGCCGCCTGCGTCTGTGCCTATCGAATCCGATTGGGCGCCTCTCATGAAGTTCACCTCTGCGGATATCTTTCATCACTCACCTTTTGGCGATATGCTAAATTCATTAAGGTCTCTCTCCTTGTCAGGAGAACCTTGGCCGAATTATGTCTGTCTAGAATGGGATGCGGACAACGAAGAAATTCGCTCCCCACCTACCACCCACTTAGTAGCCACTGTCGACGATTTAACCGACATGCTCGACTTTGACTCTGAAGACATCGACGGTGTGGATGACGATGCAGGAGACGAGCAGGAACCACCGCCCACAGGGCGCTGGACCGCCACCTCATCATATGATATATACATGGCGGACACCCCCAAAGAAGGCAATGGCGACGAGACAGCGGAGGATGACCCCTCCAAGAAGCAACCCAAGCGCCGACGCCAGCGGCGCCGCTCTAAGTACCGCCATAGCAAAAGTAGTGATACCGGCACAAGAGACAATAACACTCCAGATAGTGCTGAAGACGACAACAATCCCCTCCAGCACGATTTAGAGCGGGAGGGTGAACAAGCTAGCCCTCCAGAGTGGGCAGCAGATGGAGAATCGGAGGAGGACAATTACATGCCTCTCTCCGAAGACGAGGTGAGCCTCAGCGACGAAGAATTTATCGTGCCTGAGGATCCCGTCGAGCAGGAGCACTTCAAGCGCCGGCTTATGGCCACAACAAATAGCTTGAAGAAAAAGCAACAACAGCTTCAAGCTGTTCAAGATCTGCTAGCAGACAGATGGACCGAAGTCCTTGCGGCCGACGAATATGAACTCGGGCGCCCCTCCAAGAGTTACCCAAAACGCAGATTGCTACCTCACCTCGAGGAGGAAGCATTGAAACCTACATCACCAGTGTACGATGCGGCTGACCGGCCACCTCGTGGCCGAGCCAGAGAGGCGTTTCAGCCTGAACCCCGCCGCCACTCAAATAAAAATACCAAGGCCCGCGGCAACACACGGGACCTGCGAGACGCATTGGACAGCAGGGCAAAACATGCAAGGTCGATATACGGGTCACGGGGGCACGCGCCAACGCGGGACGATGATCATCGCGCCAGATACACTAAAAGCAAATCCGGCTGGGCCGAATACAGCAGGCAAGACTCATATGAACTGCGTCATGATATAGCCCGGCACAGAGGCGCCGCGCACCCCCTATACTTTACTGATGAAGTTATGGATCACGAATTCCCAGAAGGGTTTAAACCCATAAACATCGAATCATACGATGGTACTACAGACCCCACGGTATGGATAGAAGACTTCTTCCTCCACATTCACATGGCCCGCGGGGATGACCTACATGCCATCAAGTATCTCCCATTAAAACTCAAAGGGTCGGCGTGGCATTGTCTCAATAGCTTGCCAGCAAATTCCATAGGAAGTTGGGAGAACCTGGCAGAGGCATTCCTGGATGATTTTCAGGGCACTTATGTGCGACCGCTGGACCCTGACGATTTAAGTCATATAACTCAGCAGCCAGGGGAATCGTCCAGGAAATTCTGGACCCAGTTCCTAACCAAGAAGAACCAAATTGTCGACTGTCCAGATGCAGAGGCCTTAGCGGCATTTAAGCATAATATCCGTGACGAATGGCTCGCCCAGCACCACGGCCAAGAGAAGCCAAAATCAATGGCAGCCCTCACGACACTTATGACCCGCTTTTGTGCGGGCGAAGATAGCCGGTTGGCTCATAGTACCAATACAGCAAGGAAACCTGGCACATCAGAAGCCAGGGATAGCAACGGCAAACCACGACGCAACAAACACAAGCACCCCAAATATGGTGAAAACGCCAAAAATACGGTAGTTAATGCCGGGTTCAGGAGCTCAAAGTCCGGTCAGCGGAAACGGCCACCCAAAAATAAAAATCCGGGTCCATCCAGTCTGGACCGCATACTTGATTGCCAATGCCAAATTCATGGCACCCCAGAAACGCCAGCCACCCATACCAACAGAGAATGCTGGGTCTTCAAACAAGCTGGCAAGGCAGGCACCAAAGACGAAGAGGGGTCTCAAAGCGACGATGGCGACGAAGAGCCCAGATCACCGAACACAGGAGGGCAAAAGAAACTCCCCCCCCCCCCATATTCAATCGCTGAATGTGGTAAATACCACCCAAATTGCCAACTCGGACCAGATATGCACCCTTCGGTATGGCGGCTCAACGGAACTAGCCATCCCACATTATAAACTAGGGCCGGTCACCTTCAACCACACGTATCATCCGGTTAACGCCAATTAGGGCAATCCAGCCACACTAATCCTCAACCCAATAGTGGACGGGTTCCACCTCACTCGAGTCTTTATGGACGGAGGTAGCAGTTTAAATCTGCTTTACCAGGACACAGTGCGCAAGATGGGCATCGATCATTCGGCGATCAAGCCCACTAAAGCCATTTTTAGAGGCATCATACCAGGTATGGAGGTTAGCTATACAGGCTCCATTGCCCTTGAGGTAATCTTCGGATCACCAGAAAATGACCGCATCGAAGAGTTAATCTTTGAAATCGCCCCTTTCCGTAGTGATTATCAAGCACTGCTCGGACGAACCACGTTCGCTCGATTCAATGCGGTGCCACATTATGCCTACCGTAAGCTCAAGATGCCCGGTCCACGTGGTGTCATCACGGTTCATGGCAAGGTCGAACCTTCCTTCGGCACCAACGAATACACCACTGCCTTAGCAGCAGAAACAACGAGCAGCACCTTGCAGCCGAACCTTGAGTCGACGTCCAGGCTCTCGGACACCGTCAAGGGGCTCTGAACTACTTCACGGAAGGATACCCCGGCTCGTCCAGAGCTCAACTAAACACTCCGACGAAGGCCATGACAGGACGAACTCAATAGTTCAACCGCCCTCCGGCATGTAAACATTTCTTATATTTCCTTCGCAGGATCACCTTTGCATCGACCAGGGCGGACTACACGGAGGCAGCTTGAACGTGTTAGGGAATCCTTAGACATTCCCCGCAGTGACCGTCCAGCTATATTACGGATCCCCACTCAACCTCTTCCCCCTGGTCACAGCAGGTTCGGCTATCACAACCCTTTTTTTGTCACATTACTTATACCCATACGCATAGACGTATTATTCAAATACAACATGTGGATTCATATGACATTTACCTGTTGATTATTTCTTATCAAAATCATTTTGTCAAGTGGCATCCGTACACAGCGACATGCCTTAAATATGCCAGGGGCTTCGTTTTCCCCATAACACGGCAATAAAAGTCTGAATACCTTCATGGAAGTTCGGCACCCCAAACCTATAACATTATATGCATCAGCTCCGAATCATGTCTTGGGTCAATAGTTGGGTTTGCCCAGCTCCCATGTTTTGGTACCTTACGTTCCGCTATATCGGCTAAGGTAGCACTAGGAGAACTACTGCGATTGTGTCTCAGTTCTTCCGGATGAGCACATCAGTAGAGAAAGCCGAAAAATGACTGTCATGATACGACGAGAGCTGGTTAGCTGTTCGAGCGGTTACGAAATCTTTAAGGATTTCTCCCGCATAATGCCATAACCAATGAAGTGTGCGATGGATTGGTTTTCTCTCCGATCAGGCGCCTATAGAGCCCCTAGTACGGTCTTCCGAACACAAGGGGTTGCGCCGACCATACTAAAGCTCCTATGGCTAAGTGAGAGTGATAAAGCCCTATAGTCTGATTGCCTAGTTCATTGTGCTGAGCACATCCTTCGAAGGACACAAAACTGGGATAAAGAGTGCTCAGGTTTATCCCGAACACCCCCGTACTTTTTACGTGGGGGCAGAAGCCGACGACTGGCCAACTCTCAGGTTTAATATAAAACGGCCGCATAGGAGGGTAAACTTTTATATAACAGGCGACAAATAAACGACCTTGTTCAAACATTACAAAGGACAACATGATTGGCATTCATGGAAATATAACGTCCTTGGTGCATAGCTCCGCTGCAAGGTAGGATCCTTTCAGGACACTCTTATAATATAATTCGGGCTTGCGGTGCTCCTTCCCCTCTGGCGGTCCTCCGGTCACCAGCTTTTCGGCATCCATCTTCCCCTAGTGCACCTTTGCGCAGGCGAAGGCCATTCGCGCTCCTTCTATACAGACGATCACTTGATGACGTCAAGTCGAGGGCAAGCGCTTACAAGCCGCCTCACGAGCCTGAAGTAGCTGCTTGGAATCGGCTCGGCAGGCCATAGCCGGATAACCATATCTTTCATGGCTAGTTCCGCCGCTTTATGTAGTTCGATCAGCTGTTTCAGTTGATCGGCAAAAGGCACCGGATAATTTGGCACCAAATACTGCGACCAGAAGAGCTTATCTGCGGTGTTCCTTTCTTCGGCTCGGTAGAATTGGGCGGCATCTGATATGCTGCAAGGTAGCTCAGCAAATACACCTAAGAAATCCGGATTCAAAGTCAGAAACATAGTTTTCCCTTCAAATACTTGCTTTACATGGGAAAAGCCTTACCCGCTGCAATCTTTCTCGCCTCTTGGATCCCCCGCAGGGCGCTTTGGGTCCCCCCCCCCCCCGGGCATCACTCGTGGCTTGACGCGCCTTGGTGAGTTCGGATTCTTTCTCCGTTAAACTCTGCTCCAAGGTATCGCATTTACTTACTGCCTCTTACAGCTCCTGCTCAGCTTTAATAACTCTGGCCTCGTGTTTCTCACAAAGAGTCTGCTCTGTGGCCGCCTTTTTCTCGGCCTCGGCAACGGCCCTTTTGAGGGTCTTGACTTCGGTCATAACCCCTAGCGCAAATTATGCGGCTTATTTCATACTGAGCATTTATTTCACAATAAATGCGTGCAACGCTTGTGCATACCTTGTTTATCCCTCAACTGCATTTTCACTTGGCCAAGTTCTTCTATGGTCCGCTCCAGACTTCGATTCAGTCCGGAGATCTCCGCAGTACGAGAGGCAGCAGCCGCTACAGGTACCTGCTTGAAACAGAAGAGAAATCAATGTCATTCAATGAGTCTTCCTGCGATCATCAATTCGATCCCCTGTCCGGTTCTTTCTTTCACCGAACAGTGTATCAGGGGCTACTATCTATACTATGACACTCTTCGACAACTCATAAAATATACCTCAAAGCCTCTTATTAGGCTGATACAGGCTTCGTTCAGTCCACTCTCAGTTGACCGAATCTTCTCAATCACCGCACCCATAAGGGCACGGTGTTCATCAATGATGGAGGCGTCTTGCAACACCACCAACAAAGCATCCAACACTTCTGGATGGACAGAGGTCGCCAGCGGAACAGACACCCCCCCTCCAGCCGAAGGAGGCTGCCTTCTTGATTATGGAGCCGTATAGGTCTCTGGAATCGCATCCGGTGGGGAGCCGAACTCAGGATCGGCCCCGCCGTCAGACCCCCATGGGAATCTTTTCCCCCACGTGTTCGGCCCTTGCGGTTTGACCTCCAGGCACCGCCTTCATGGTTTCTTCCTTTCCTCCTTGGCCGGAGTCCTTCTGGGACGAAGCCCCGGTGTTATGCACCTGTTTGGAGGAAGGGGCCTTTGGGGGCATCCCGCTCTCCATAGAATTTGAGCTCAGCAGGTCCTCTGATGAGGATTGTTTGGCACGGGACCTCGCCGGACTACAAAAAATACATATGCTCAGGCTAAAATACTAAGCCACGATGAATCCAGACACTTAAACGTACTCGGATTTTATATACTTATGAGTTCACCAGGGGCTGGACCCTGGGATCCCAAGCCGGGCCGCTGTCGGCGGTGGCAGTGGACTCCTCCGGAAGAGGTGCCCTTCCCCTTTTGGGCAGTTCGGCCTCCAAGGGTACGGAGGCCGTCCTCTTCCTTCTTCCCCCCGTAGGGGATTCATCTTCCTCCTCCTCTTCGTCCTCTTCAGAGGCGCAATGGGCACCAGAACCTTCGGACATTGTGTTCGAAGTGCCGCGGTGACGAAGGCCGCCCTGGGTCTTTTTGGCCTCCTTCTCGGCCGTCTTCTTCGGCACCTTGTAAGGCGCCAGGACCAGCATCTTCGTCAGAAGTGGGATGGCCGGGTCTTCGGGCAACGGGGCCGGACAATGGATCCGCTCCACCTTCTTCGTCCAGCCCTGGGAGAGTTGAATAACATGCGTCAAGCGCTTCCTTTGGGTCATGCGGATAGAAAAGTTGAATAAACTCACCGAACCTGCAGGACGGGACAGTTGGTACCCGCGGTCCTCGGCGGAGTCCGGCCATGATTTGCTGGACTTGAAAAGCACCTTCCAAACGTCCTTGTGCGAGGAGCTGAAGAACCCTCGCAAGGTTTGGTGCTTGGCCGGATCGAATTCCCATAGATTGCAAGTCCGGTGTTGACAAGGCAGTACCCGGCGGGCTAACATCACATGGACTACGTTGACAAGTTCAATGTTCTTATCTCTCATATCTTTAACGCGTGTCCGGAGCACCGACAGTTCGTCGGACGAGGAACAGTCTAGGCCTTTCTTAACGCAGGATGTAAGCCGCAGAGGGGCGCTGGATCGAAACTCGGGAGAGGCGGCCCATTCCTTGCTGCATGGCTCAGTGATGTAAAACCACTGTTGTTGCCACTCCTTGACAGAATCATTAAAGGTTCCCGTTGGCCATATGACGTTGGGCATCTTGCTCACCATAGCGCCCCCACACTCGGCGTGCTCACCGCCCACCACCTTGGGTTTCACATTGAAAACCTTCATCCATAAAACGAAGTGTGGCGAAATGCGGAGAAAAGCCTCGCACATGACAATGAATGTCGAGATGTTGAGGAAGGAATTAGGGGACAGATCGTGATGATCGATGCCGTAATAATACATGATGCCACGAACGAACGGGTGGAGGGGAAACCCTAGCCCGCGGACAAAGTGAGGGAGGAATACCACCCTCTCATGGGGTTCTAGAGTGGGGATGATTTGTCCCGCCGTCGGGAGACGGTGGCTGATTTTCTTGGCCAAATACCCAACCTCCCGAAGCTTTTTGATATCCTTCTCTCGGACGGTAGAGGCCATCCATTTGCCTCCTGCTCCGGATCCGAACATCTTTGGAAGACCTTTTTGTGGGCAGAGAAGGTGAACACTTGGGCGCTGGAGCCTACGCAGAAGGGAATGAATCAGGAAGAAGGCATGGGTGAAAAGAGTGAATCCTTGTCCCTTTATAAGGGCGAAAGAGGCGATGTGCCTCCCCACTCACTTGGTAAAACCTATTATTCCCCTAGCGCCGTAATTGATGGCGCGGTTGGGTTACCCACATCCGTATTGATGAGAATCCCGTGATGAGGGGACACGATCTCTGCTTCAACAAGACATGCCAAGGAAACCACCTCACAATATGTGCAGTAGCTGGTTGAGAAAGACGGTTCGAATAAGGACCAGGTCATGGCATGATGTCATGTTGCTAAACGTGTCAGCAGATTAGATTTGTGGAAATATTGTTCTCTATACGGTGGTATGTGGAACTTGTTTTGCAGAGCCGGACACTATCCTTGTGTTCAAAATCTTCTATGGAGTATTCGGAGGAAGAACCCGCCTTGCAATGCCGAAAACAAATCTGTGTGCCGGACTCATCGTCATTGAAGCATGGTTCGGGGGCTACTAAGGGAGTCCTGCATTAGGGGGTCTCCGGACAGCCAGACTATATCCTTTGGCCGGACTGTTGGACTATGAAGATACAAGATTGAAGACTTCGTCCCGTGTCCGGATGGGATTTTCCTTGGCGTGGAAGGCAAGCTTGGCAATACGGATATGTAGATCTCCTCCCTTGTAACTGACTCTGTGTAACCCTAACCCCCTCCGGTGTCTATATAAACCGGAGGGTTTGGTCCATAGGACAACATACAATCATACCATAGGCTAGCTTGTAGGGTTTAGCCTCTATGATCTCGTGGTAGATCAACTCTTGTAATACTCATATCATCAAGATCAATCAAGCAGGACATAGGGTATTACCTCCATCGAGAGGGCCCGGACCTGGGTAAACATCGTGTCCCCGCCTCCTGTTACCATCCGCCTTAGACGCACAGTCCAGGACCCCCTACCCGAGATCCGCCGGTTCTGACACTGACATTTGTACTCAGATATTGTTGCTTCCGCTGACTCTTGTGTTTTCGAGCTTATGTATTTGAGCCCTCGAGGCCCCTGGCTTGTAATATAAGGCTTGTATTATTTTAATTTGTGTCTAGAGTTGTGTTGTGATATCTTCCCGTTAGTCCTTGATCTTGATCGTACACATTTGTGTGTATGATTAGTGTACGATTGAATCGAGGGCGTCACAAGTTGGTATCAGAGCCGACTGCTTGTAGGTATCCCCCTTTCCAACTCCTTGGCCGAAGTTGAGTCTAGTCACTACAAAAACTTTTACTAACATGGTTGTGTGTCTTACGGGCCCACATCGCCATTGGGTGGTATTAGGTTCTTTTACTCCTTGTCTATACTCTGGGATTCTGATCTCTCTTCCATTCGGGTTAAATGAGTTTACTAACTCTAACATTAGCATCCCGTGACCACATTCACTCCAAAGTTGGATAAGCCATAGTTTTTCCTTAGAATAGTATTCTGGATAGTACACACACTGTCGTGTTGACTACAAAGTGGTATCCAACGTACCTCTTTCATTATGCATGTTTCATCATGAATGATCCTTGTATTTGCAAATGCTTAATGCTGAACTACCCCCTGTTACATGTTAGCAGGATGGTTAGGCCCGCTGGCGTGGCTGTGGTGCCAACAATCCACCACCGCCCCAATTCTTTGATGGAATGATGCAACAATTTTGAGCTAAACCGCCAGTTCATGGAAGGAATGATGGCTCAGTTTCCTCGTCCGAACATGAATCAACAGCCAACCCCAGTAACTCTGTAGGACTTCATGCGTCTCAACCCAACTATTTACCGCAGCTCAACTCAACCCCTTGATGCTGATGACTGGCTCCACGACATCACGTATGAAATGGAGTCTGCTAGTGCGGCCCCTGCTAGCTATGTCACCTTTGCATCTTTCTTTCTGAAGGGTCCCGCTGCTCAATGGTGGGACAGCCACAGGCATACCCTACCTGCGGGAACGTTCATCACTTGGCCGGATTTCCAAGTTGCTTTCCATGCCCGCTTCATTCCTCAGGGAATCATGGACGGGAAGAAGCGAGAGTTCCGCAACCTCACCCAAGGCAACAATACTGTAGATGCTTACCAGCGGGAATTTCTGGACTTGTCTCGTTATGCTGAAGAAGACATTGCAACTGATGCTCGTAGGCAAGAAAGGTTCTGTGATGGACTTCACCCTGATATTAAGCTGGCACTGCTCACTCATGACTTTGCCGACTTCGCCACCTTGGTGAACAAGGCTATTCAGGTTGAGACTGGTCTTCAGGAACACCGGGGATCCCACAGGCGCAGCCATGACGTTGACTCATCTTCGGGGCCGTCAGCACAGAAGCATCGGATATGGATTCCCCACAGCTTGTATCGTCCAACTGCACCTACACCAAGACAGTCCTATGCTGCTCCGCGTTTGCCTCCTCCACCAACGAGGCAGCCTCTTCGGACTGCACCACCCCAAGCTCCTACTCCCAATCCCAATGCTGGTCTGTGCTTCAAGTGTGGCCTTCCAGGTCACCGTTCCAGGAACTACCCTCAGAATCAGAATCAGCTGGCTCTGCCTTGTAATGCTCGTGGTATCAATCAACCCCGCAACCACAATGCCAGACCATATGGTCATGGGCAGGCTAACAACATTGATCTGAATGAAGCTCAAGACCATCCTGCTACTGTGATGGGTACTCTCCTTGTTAATTCAGTACCAGCTGCTGTTTTATTCGATACAGGGGCATCGCATTCTTTCATATCAAAAGATTTTGCATTCAAGCATGGCATTAAATACGAAGAGATGCACATTCCATTAGTGGTAAACACCCCCGCGGGCCAATGTCGGACCACTATGGTTAGCCACAACATCGTCATTGAGATTGAAGGATTAGAGTTTCATGCATCTCCCATTATCCTAAAGTCTTCCAGTATTGACCTCATTCTAAGAATGGATTGGTTGAAAGCACATACCGTTTCTATGGTTTGTGCCACTAGGACTGTTCACCTCCTACATCCTTCTAGTGAGATAGTATGCTATCATGCTCGACTTGTTCGAAATGCTGAAGCACGGCTTTATGCCTTGAATGCATTGAACGCAGCACCTCTTGAGGGAATCGAAAAGATTCCAGTTGTTCGCGACTTCTTAGATGTCTTTCCAGAAGAACTTCCAGGAATACCTCCTACTCGGGTTGTCGAGTTCGTCATCGACTTGAAACCAGGCACCGTTCCTATCGCCAAACGACCCTACAAGATGCCACCTCATGAGCTCCTTGAACTTAAGGAGGAAATCGACAAATCTCTTCACAAGGGTTTCATTCGTCCAAGTTCCTCAACTTGGGGAGCACCTTCTCTCTTTGTGAAGAAGAAGGATGGAACGAATCATTTGGTCCAAGACTATCGTCCTATCAACCAAGCTACAATTCAGAGCAAATATCCCCTTCCTCGGATCAATGATCTGTATGATCAACTGGCTAGTTCATCGATATTCTCTAAACTCGACTTGAGGTTGGGTTACCACCAGATCCGTGTTCGTGAAGAGGATATTCCAAAGACCGCTTTCGTCACTCGTTATGGTTCTTACGAGTACACCGTCATGTATTTTGGCTTAACCAATGCTCCGGCCACATTCTCTCGCCTGATGAACTACATATTCATGGATTACCTCGACAAGTTCGTCGTGGTCTATCCGGATGATATCCTGGTATATTCGAAGAACAAAGAAGAACATGCTAAACATCTTCGACTTGTTCTAGAGAAGCTTCGAGAACATCAACTTTATGCCAAGTATTCCAAGTGCGAATTTTGGTTATCCGAAGTCACCTACCTTGGTCATGTCATCTCCAAGGATGGTATTGCCGCCAACCCAGAGCGAGTTTAGGCTATTCTTGACTGGACCCCTCCGAAGACTACCAAGCAAGTCAGAAGCTTTCTCGGACTAGCCAGCTATTGTCGCCGCTTTGTCGAGAACTTCTCCAAGATCGCCAAGCCACTGACCAATCTGCTACACAAAGGCGTTAAGTTCGATTGGACAGACAATTGCTAGGAAAGTTTCCAAACACTCAAGGACAAGCTGACTTATGCCCTAGTGCTTGCTCCCCCTGATTCTCGCAAGGACTTCGTCATCTATTGCGACGCTTCACGACAAGGATTAGGTTGTGCCCTAATGCAAGAGCGCAGAGTGATTGCTTATGCCTCCCGTCAAGTGCGCCCTTACGAAGAGAACTACCCAGTTCATGACCTTGAGCTTGCTGCGGTTATCTATGCACTGAAGCTATGGCGACAGTACCTTCTCGGTAATCGTTGAGAGATCTTCATTGATCATCAGAGTCTGAAGTATTTGTTTACTCAGCCAGATCTGAACCTCCGTCGGCAGCGATGGATGGAAGCTATTGCTGACTACAACTGCGGTATATCCTATACCCCTGGTAAGGCTAATGTAATGGCCGATGCCCTGAGCCGTAAGTCTTATTGCAATAACCACATGGTCTACAAAGCTCAACCCCGCCTTTATGAAGAGCTATGCAAGCTGAACCTTCAACTAGTTCCACAGGGTTCTCTGAATAACCTTGTCTTGGAACCAACTCTTCTAAAAGAAATTAAGTCTGCACAAGCCAAGGATGCTCATGTTGATTTGATGAAAAAGGATCTTGCCTTAGAGAAATCCAGAGATTTCTCACTTGGTGAAGATGGAACCTTATACTTCAGAGATCGTATTGTAGTACCTCGATTCGAGCTTATGACAGAGAAGGTGATGAAAGAAGCGCATGACACCCCTCTCTCTATTCATCCGGGAAGTACCAAGATGTACTTAGACATTTGTCAGAAATATTGGTGGTCCAAGATGAAGCAAGACATTGCTCGATATATTGAAGAATGTGACGTTTGTCGTCGTGTCAAAGCAGAACATCAGAAACCGGCTGGACTTCTACAACCGCTTCCGATTCCTGAATGGAAGTGGGATAAGATTCAGATGGACTTCGTCACTGGCCTTCCCAAGTCACAGAAAGGTAACGATCCTATCTTCATCGTTATCGACCAATTCTCGAAGGTTGCTCACTTTCTGCTAGTCAAGGAGACTATCACTGCTAGTCAATTAGCAAACTTGTACATCTCCCGAATTGTGTCACTCCATGACATTCCGAAGGAGATCAGTTCATACCGTGGCAGTATATTCACTTCAAAGTTCTGGGATAGTTTCCAAGAGGCAATGGGAACTCATATTACCTGGAGCACTGCTTATCATCCCCAATCCCATGGCCAAGTTGAGCGAGTCAATCAAATTCTTGAAGACATGCTTCGGGCTTGTGTTATTTCTTTCGGCAAGAAGTGGGAAGAATCTCTCCCTTATGCGGAGTTCTCTTATAACAACAGCTATCAAGCCAGCTTGAAGATGGCACCCTTCGAAGTGCTTTATGGACGTAAGTGTCGAATCCCTCTGAATTGGTCAGAAACTGGGGAACGAACGCTCATTGGTCCAGACATTATTCAAAAAGCTGAAGAGCATGTTCGCATTGTTGGGATAATCTCAAGGTGGCCCAGTCTCGCCAGAAGAGCAACTATGACCGGAAACACTGGGGTTCAACTTATCAACCTGGTGAACAAGCTTATCTCCGTGTCACTCCTTTGAGAGGCACCCATCGGTTCGGAGTCAAGGGCAAGCTAGCTCCGCGCTACATTGGTCCTTTCCGCATTCTCTCCCGTCGTGGACTGGTGGCTTATCAATTGGAGTTGCCACCTCACTTCTCTCATGTCCATGACGTCTTCCATGTGCAATGGTTACCAAGTTCCTCAAGGTGCAATGGTCGAATCATACTAAAGATGAAGCCACTTGGGAACGCGAAGATAACCTCTGGGCTGAATACCCCGACCTGTTCCCTTCTACCTCTTAATTCTCGGGACGAGAATTCCTTTTAGAGGAGGAGAGTTGTAACACCCCGGTGTAATGATGCTAGAGTAATCCCAGAGATCAAGCTAATCATTTTGCTATAATAGCGCTTAGCCACTTTAATCAATATTCCATTTCAAATTCCAGTTGAATTCAATTTCAAATTATGAGTAAATTCAAAATTGCTCAACATGAAAACTAAAATGTTCATAATGTGCCAAATAATCCAGAACTAATATTGGTGGTGAACCAACATTTTTGCAAAGGGTTTAAGTGGCCTAAACTTCTTGAAACAGTGACCTAAGCAATAAATTAAATGCCTTTTTAATTTATAAAAATTGCAAACTGTTTCAAAAGCCTCACAATCTTTTTGCGGCAGTGCACAATAATTCTATGAAATTGTTTTGGCCAGTAGCATATTTTTGCAAAGTCAATTGTGGCTATAAGAAAATGCAAAAGCTACTGATATAAAAGAAGAAAAAGAAAAAGAAAAGAAAAGGGAGAGGAAAGAGCAACCCCCTCCCTGGACCGTACCCACCTGGGTCGGCCCACCTAACCTACCCGAGCCGGCCCAATCCCCCCTGTCATCTTCCCCCTTCCCCACTGTGCAAGCGACCGCACGCGCGCGCGTCCCTGCCGGACCGGCCTCGCTGGCGACGCCCGGGCGAGGGGATAAGGCCCCGCGCCTCCCCTCCGGCTCCTCCAGTCCTTCCCCACCTACCTCCACCCACTCCCAGAATTCCCTCACCCTCTCCGCATGCGCGTTGCCTCTCCCCTCGTTCTCCATCCACCTCCGAGCGCCATCGCCGCCGCGTCTTCGTAATCTCCACGGCCACTATGCCTTCGACGCGGCCTGGCCATGCTCGTCGGCATCGCCCTGGACTGCCGCGTCTTATGGAGCCGCTGGAAGGAGCCGAGGAGCTCTGCATCGCCAACCACGTCGTCACCTTCCATGGGTCGCCGGCGATCCCCTTCTTCCCCGACGACAATCTACTGCTCCTAAGCGTTCACGGGGCCACCGTGTGCCCGCTAGGTGAGCCTTCGCGTCGCTCCCTTTCCTCTCTTTCACGCTTTAGCGCGCTCCGTCGCCGTCCCCGTAGAGGTGAGCTCCGCCGCCCGCGCGCCGTACATGCTCCCGAGCCCCAGCGCAAGTCACTGGCGTGCTCCAGGACGCGCGCAGCACCCAGTCACAGCCCCAACCGCCCCCTAGGCCGCTCATGCCACATTTCGAACGATGCCCGAACACTGTCGCCGCCCTCGCCACTCGCCGGCGCCGCTCCATCCAATTCCGGCGAAACCACCACCACCAGCCGCGTCGCTCACTCCCTGTTCGAACAAGCCCAGCCCCAGCCCCAGAGACCCCCTGTAGGCGAATCCCGGCCTTCTCTGGCATCGTGCCGCCATAGGAGAGGTCGCAGGAGCCTTCTCTGGCGCCCTGCCGACGTGGCCGATCAAGGCCACACACCTGGGTCGCTGCCAGCGGGCCCCATGGGCCCTAGTTGACCGGGTTGCCCAGTCAACTGCTGACTGGCAACCCAATACCACTAACGTGTAGGCCCCACCACGTAATTAAGCTAATTAAAATATTTTATAATTAAAAGTAATTAGTAAACTAATCTGCTAATTAGTTTACTCACTAACACATGGGGCCCACACCCCAAATTAACCCTGTGAGAATAATGAATCCACTGTTAACCCACAGGGGCTGACATGTGGGTCCCTGTGGCCCCACTGGTCAGTTTGACCTGGTCAGCCATCCTGTTGACTACTGATGTCACAATGATGTCATGCTGACGTAGTATTCCTTTTCTGTTAATATAAATAATTCCAGAATATGTTTTAAAACTTGCAAAAATCATAGTAATTAAACCGTAACTCGGATGAAAATGTTTTCTACATGAAAGTTGCTCAGAAAAATCCAACAAATCCGAATACGTGATTCGTTTTCCTGTCAGATGCCTCTAACTATCTAAACATGGAACTTTCCCCCTCTAGTCGTCTATCTGACACAAGTCCGGAACCGAGAATACCTTCCCGGTTGAATTCCCCCTTCACCTGTTTCGTGCAGCAATACGTTAGAACACTCCTAGCGCTGCGTGCGGCCATGTTATGCCTTGGGATGCTTTGTTTGCTCTGTATTTACTGTTTCTTCCCCCTCATCTCTCCGGTAGACCCCAAGACTGATGCTTCCCCTGTGATCGACTACGTTGACGACACTTCTTCCTTTACAGTAGAGCTTCCAGGCAAGCAAACCCCCCTTAAGCATTCCGATATCACCAATTTCTTTCCCTCTCATGCTTGTATTAGAACTGCTACTGCTTTATGTATGATCCTACTCTGATGCATAGCCTGTTTTTGTTACCTGCTTTCATACCTTACCTGCTTATCCTAAACTGCTTAGTATAGGTTGGTTAGAGGTCCATCAGTGACCCCACCTTGTCCCAGTTGTCTCGCTTTATGTTCGATGACTCAATCAACATGATCGACATCCAGGCCCCGACACCGCACATCACCCCCCCTAGTTTTACTACTCTGTAGAGTTACCATCGAGTGTCGAGGGTGGAACCTCTTACATCACTCCTGATGAGATCTCTGTAGTGTAGCTATACGGTCGAGGTCATCGAGGGTGATTTCCCCCTTAACCACTTCCGTTAAGGCTCTGTCGTGCTACCCATCAAATGTGAACCTCGAGCGTGGATCCTCTTACGTTCACCTTGATGATTACATCGAGTGGGATTTACCGGGGGTGATTCCTCGGGTTTTCCCCTTGGTGTTAAACACACAGTTACTATGGTTACTATGACTTTGCACTAAGCCATGTTACTAAAGACGGGTCGGCCCTGAGGGGTACCCGCGCAAGCTTAATAGCGAGTGATGTGGAGTCGGGTTGACCTGGAAGGTGCCCGCAAGATACTTATGAGGCGTGGCCGGGCATTCTTAGCCCTTGTCGCAAGTACTCGAGACGGGGCGACGGGGTCACGTCTTTCGTGAGTCTCTGCTTGTTACCGCGCGTTCCTAATCCACAACGATTTGGATATTTGATCTGAGGGGCCTTTGGCCTGGTAGCACTAACCATCACGTGGGCATTATATGGGCGTTTTGCATCGTATGCATCAGCCGAAGCTTAATAGATGTTAGCAACTGAGCGGCGCGCACCGAGTTGGACTGCGTAAGCACCTGCCTTGTTTAAGGAGGTAGCTAGGTCTGCTCACCGGCCGCCCTCGCAATATCCAGGAGTTCCCGGGGTGATGGACCATGACCCATGGGGGCATAGGTTTAGTCCGGCGTGCTGACATCTCTATTAAGCCTAGGTCGGGTTGCGGCGTATTGTTTGGCCGAGGCCGGGCATGACCCAGGAAAGTGTGTCCGGCCGGAGTTAATCGAGCGTGATGGGTAAGTTAGTGCACCCCTGCAGGGAAGAAAACATCTATCGATAGCATGTCCTACGGTAACGGACACTTGGAGTTGTATCCCGATCGATACAACTAGAACTGGATACCTGAGACGAGAAATGGAGATGAGAACTGGATAGTGTCGGTGTCAAAACTGGCGGATCTCGGGTAGGGGGTCCCGAACTATGCATCTAAGGCGGATGGTAACAGGAAGCAGGGGACACGATGTTTTACCCAGGTTTCGGCCCTCTTGATGGAGGTAAAACCCTACGTCCTGCTTGATTTATTCTTGATGATATGAGTATTACAAGAGTTGATCTACCACGAGATCGGAGAGGCTAAACCCTAGAAGCTAGCCTATGGTATGATTGTATGTTGTCCTACGGACTAAAACCCTCCGGTTTATATAGACACCAGAGGGGGCTCGGGTTACACAAGGTCGGTTACAAAGGAGGAGATATACATATCCGTATTGCCTAGCTTGCCTTCTACGCCAAGTAGAGTCCCATCCGGACACGAGACGAAGTCTTTAATCTTGTATCTTCATAGTCTAACAGTCCGGCCAAAGGATATAGTCCGGCTGTCCGAAGACCCCCTAATCCAGGACTCCCTCAGTAGCCCCTGAACCAGGCTTCAATGATGATGAGTCCGGCGCGCAGTATTGTGTTCGGCATTGCAAGGCGGGTTCCTCCTCCGAATACACCACGGAAGAATTTGAATACAAGGATAGTGTCCGACCCTACAAAATAAGTTCCACATACCACCGTAGAGAGAATAATATTTCCACAAATCTAATCTGCTGACTTGTTTTGGCAACATGACATTATGCCATGGCCCGGTGATTATTCGAACCGTTTCCTTTAACTAGCCCCGCACATAAAGCGAGGCAGTTTTTTGACACGTCTTGTCAAAGCAGAGATCGTGTCCCCCTACTTATGGGATTCTCATCAATACGGGCGTGGGTAACCCAACCGCGCCATCGATTACGGCGCTTGGGGGATAAGCGAGTTTTACCAGGCCAGTGGGGCGCATAGTTTCGGCCGCCCTTATGAAGGGACAAGGTTTAAGCTTTTTCTACCCACGCCTTCTTCCTCCTTGCTCATCCACTCTTGCACACTCGAGCTCCAACGCCCAAGCCCACATCCTTCCCCTCAACCTTCTCCAATCATGTCCGGAGCAGGAGGAAAATGGATGGCTTCCTCCGTTACGGAGGGACACATCAAGAAGTTGCGCGGAGCCGGATACTTGGCCGCGAATATCGCGCATCAGCTGCCTGCTGCGGGGCAGATCGTTCCTACCCCTGAACCTCACGGGAGGGTAGTCTTCCTCCACCACTTCCTCCGCGGACTGGGGTTTCCCCTTCATCCGTGGTCTCATGTTCTACTACGGGTTGGACTTCCATGATCTGGCCCCGAACTTCGTCCTCAACATTTCGGCGTTCATCGTCGTGTGTGAGGCTTTCCTCCGCATCCGGCCCCACTTCGGCATGTGGTTAAAGACCTTCAATATCAAGCAGAAGGTGGTGGGCGGCCAACAAGTAGAATGTGGCGGAGCCATGGTGGGCAAGATGCCCAACGTTATATGTCTTGAAGGCTCCTTCATGGAGATGATAAAGGGGTGGCAATCGGTGTGGTTCTACATCACCGAGTCGCGCGACGCCAAATGGGTGGCTGCCCCCAAGTTTCGATCCAGAATCCCCACGCGGATCACCTCCTGGAAAGAGAAGGGCCTGTCCTGGGGTTCATCGGTAGAGCTGGAAGGACTCCATAAATGTATCCGGAATATGGCAGGCAAGAAGCTCAAGCTTGTCAACATAGTCCAAGTCATGCTCATCCGCCGGATCCTCCTGTGCCAACAATGGGACTTCAACTTGTGGGAGTTTGACCCGGCCCAGCACCAGACTCTGAGCGAACTCTTTGACACGACGCACAAGGACGTCTGGAAGGTGCTGTTTAAGGGCGCCGAGGTCCCTCCCTCTCTCACCGAGGACCGCGAGCTAAGCGCGAAGCGCCGAGCGCATTCGGTGAGTTCTACACATCCGGTAGGATATTTATTTCCCCTAGCTTAACCATGTGCGGGGTCTGAGCTCCATGCCTTTGACAGGACTGGGTGGAGACGTTGGGGCAGATTAACTATCCGGCCCCTCTGCCCGAAGACACTGCGGACGCTCTCCTGACGGAGATGCTGACTTCGGCTCCTTACAAGGTGCCGGAGAAGACCAAGAAGGCCAAGGGAACCCGAAAGAGTTCCCGACGCTAGGTGTTATCAGACTCATCGTCCGATAAATCCGCGACGCACTCCTCCCCCGAAGATGAGGAGGAAGATGAAGATGCTCCCCCTCCAGTCGGGGGAGACAGGAAAAGGAAGGCCGCCCCAACCGGGGGGGCGAAGGGTCCAAGAAGGGAAGGACTCTCCTTCTGGACTACTCCACCACCACCGCCGAAGGCGAAGACGAGTGGCTGCTCAGGGCCAAGCCCCTGGCGAAGTCGTAAGTATTCGGATGCCAGAGTAACTCATAGCATACCTTTGTCACACTGCTTCTCCTAACGCCGAATTATGATTATCCAGACCGCCACGAGCCCGTATCGACGTATCTTCGGACGGCTCCCTGGGCTCGTCGGATATGGATAGCGATCCACTTCCAACCGCCACCTCCCCTTGCCCTACAGACAATGCCGAGGTATTGTCTCAAGAGGCACCGGGTCGAGGGGAGACATTCCCGGAGGCGCCTCAAGGCGAGCTTCCGGATTCCGGGAGCAGAGGGAGCAAGGCTCCCGAGGGCTCCGAGTTCGGCCCTCAGCCGAACACTGCGCCGGAACCTCCACTGGTTCTGGACTCAGGCAGCGGCCTCCTTCCAAAAGGGGCAAGACGCCTGTGCCGGTGACCTCTGTCCATCCAGAGGCACCGGACAGTCTGCTGGGAGCGCTTCGCATTGCTTCCATCGACGAAGAGCGCCGCACTATTATGAGTGCGGTCGTCCAAAAGGTTCAGTCCGCCAAGAGCGGACTGACTGAAGCTTGTGCCAGCCTTCTAACAGGCTTTGAGGTAAGTTTTTGAAATATGGGGAAAAATATTGCCGCATAGACAGTAGCCCCTGATGCTCTGTTCGGTGTTCACAAAGAAAAGCCGAATGGAGGATCAAACAATATCGCAGGAGTCTAATATAAGCATGTCAATATGCGTATGCAGGCTACGCTGCTGGCCTCTGCCGCACTGACTGCGGAGGTCGCCGCATTGAGGCAGGACCTTAAGGGGTCCAAGGACGAGCTCGGCCTTGCCAAGAGGCAGCTCGAGGAGAACAAAGGTAAGTAGTACCTAGTCTATGGATATGTATAAAAAATGCGATTGCAAAATGACAGGATCATCTAAATTGCCACGGGCCATGACCAAGGTGGCGACCCTGAAGCAAGCGCTATCCGAGGCCGAAAACAAAGCGGCCAAGGAGCGCACCGAGCGGGAAAGGCATGAGGCATGGGCGGGCGAGGTGCAGCAAGAGCTCCACGCTCTCATGACAAAGCACGAGGCGTTGGAGGTTGACTTGAAGATGCGAGAGTCCGAGCTTGCTGCGGTCCTCGAGAGCGCAAGGAATGCCAAGGCCGAAGCCCAAAAGGCCCTCCAGGAGATTGATGCGATGAAGAAGATAGCGGCGGGTAAGGCATTCTATATGCAAAGCAAGCATGTGAAAGTAAATTACCTGTTACTTACCTGAATCCGGAGCTCTCCAGGAGCATTCGCAGATTTGCCCCGCGGCGTGTCGGATGCCGCACAGTTTTACCAGGCCGAGGAGGGAAGCTCAATGGAGAAGTTGTTATGGTATCAATATACTGGGACCGAACACCCGATGCCTCTGAGCGACCAGCTGAAGCAACTGGTCGAGCTGCACAAGGCGGCCGAACAGGCCATGAAGGGCTTTATAGTCCGGATGTGGCCTGGCGACGCCCTTCCCAACAGCCACTTCGGCCTGGTGAGGCGGCTTGTGGATGCCTGCCCACGGCTGGAAGTCATCAAGCGGTCCATCTGCATCGAAGGTGCATGTCGGGCTTTCGCCCGTGTGAAGGTGCAATGGGCCAAGCCGGACGTCGTGAAGTTGATTAAGGAAGGGCCGCCGGAGGGCAAGGAGCATCGCCACCCCGAGATGTACTATGAGGGTGTCCTGAAGGGTGCTCGTCTTGTAGCGGACGAGTGTACGAAAGATATAATATTCAAGTAAACTCGCTCATGTAATCCTGTATTTATGAAAACTTGTTCATATGCGCTATGCAACGCTTGTTTGAATTTAAAATATTACCTTCTGTTCGGCTGTTTATCAAATCTGAGAGATGGCTAGTCGTGGGCTTCTGCCCCCGCGCCACGAGTGCTGGGGGGTTCGGGGTAAACCTGAGCACTCTTGTTCCCATTGTTGGGTCCTTCGAGGGAGGTGCTCAGCACAACGAACAAGGCAATCGGACGATAATGCGTTATCACTCTCACTTAGCCATAGAATTCTATAATTTTAAATTTCAGCGAAGCCCCTAGTATTCGGAAGGCCGAATTCAGGGCGCGATACACGCCTTAAGCTAGATAGGGCCGACTCCTCGCTCTAAGCGACATAAGCCTTTAGGGACTCGAAACCTCTCGAACAGCGACCAATCTCTCGCCTAATCATGACAGTCACTTTTAGCTTTCTCTACTGAGGTGCTTAGCCCAGCAGAACTGGGCCACAATCGTAGTAGTTCTCCCAGTGCTACCTTAGCCAATATAGCGGAACGTAAGCTACCAAAACATGGGAGCCGGGCAAACCCAACTATTGACCCAAGACATGATTTGGAGCTGATGCATATAATGTTATAAGTTCAGGGTGCCGCACTGTCGAAAGTGTTCGGACTTCTCACGCCGTATTATTGGGTATGCTTAAGCCCCTAGCGTATTGGTCGTACCAGAGTGTACGGGTGCTGGATGTCATGAATTAACATATATATAAAAAGTAAGACTGCAATAATAGTCTTAATGCTATGCATTTTTTATTCAAAAAGGTGCGTTAAAGCAGAATGATACAAGTAGTGCGAGAAGCAAAAAGTAGGACTGTTTGACATGTCCCTTCCAAGGGCAAGCTCAGGAATAGTATTAAAGCAAATATTTCACTCGTTATCGTAATCCACCTGGGAGTTCCGTGGTGTGACGTAGCTTTCTGCCTCCTTGGTTGCTGCATCATGTGTTCGGCAATCACGCTGCCGGACAGGGTTTCCAGAGATTGAAGTCCTCAAAAAATAACAAAGCGGGAAGCCCCTAGTGCGGTTTAATCCGTGTATTGGGGCGTGCCATAGTTGTGCCCCCCTCCCCGCCTGTGCCCATGGTATTTTTAATGCATAATTATGTACGCATGGCACGAATTTTGCCGTTTGGCTGGGACTGGGGTGGGGGCGCATTGCTATGCGAGCTCGGGACATGCCAGGCGGTCCGGTTGCCGATTACTCCGGGCGCGCTTGAAGTTGTCCGGGTCCTTAATCGTCGAACTAGTGGATTGCCTTAAGAGGCTGCTTTGCGCTTCTGCTGCGAGGGCCGCAATGTGCTCCTCTATGCGGAGAGAGCGCTCTGTGTTTCCATTAACTGTGATGACCCCCCGAGGTCCTGGCATCTTGAGCTTGAGATATGCATAATGCGGTACCGCATTGAATCTTGCAAATGCAGTTCTCCTGAGCAGTGCATGGTAGCCATTGCGGAACGGTACTGTGTCGAAGATTAACTCTTCGCTTCGGAAGTTATTCGGAGATCTGAAGACCACTTCCAGTGTTACTGAGTCTGTGCAATGGGCCTCTACACCTGGTATGACGCCTTTAAAGTTCGTTTTAGTGGGTTTGATCCTTGAGGGGTCTATACCCATTTTGCGCACTGTGTCCTGATAAAGCAGGTTCAGGCTGCTGCTGCCGTCCATTAGGACTCGAGTGAGGTGAAATCCGTCAATGATTGGGTCTAGGACCAATGCGGTGAATCCGCCATGACGGATGCTAGTGGGGTGGTCCCTGCGATCGAAGGTGATTGGACAGGAGGACCATGGGTTGAACTTGGGGGCGACTAGCTCCAACGCATATACGTCCCTGAGCGCACGCTTCCGCTCCCCCTTGGGGATGTGGGTTGCGTATATCATGTTCACCATCCGCACTTGTGGGGGGAACCTCTTCTGTCCTCCAGTGTTCGGCTGCCAGGGCTCCTCCTCGTCATTGCTATGTGACCCCTTATCTTTGCTTTTGGCATTTAGCTTGCCGGCCTGCTTGAACACCCAACAATCCCTGTTGGTGTGATTGGCTGGCTTGTCGGGGGTGCCATGTATTTGACACGAGCGATCGAGTATACGGTCCAAACTGGACGGGCCTGGAGTGCTTCTCTTGAATGGCTTTTTCCGCTGACCGGGTTTAGAGCCTTTGAATCCGGCATTGACTGTCGTATCCTCGGTATTGTCGCTGTTAATGCGGCGCTTCTGCTTGTTGCGACATGACCTGCCATTGTTGTCCTTGGTATCCGAAGTACCATGGTTCTTTGATATGTTATTACTGCGAGCCAGCCAGCTGTCTTCTCCTGTGCAAAAGCGGGTCATGAGTGTCGTGGGGGCTGCCGTAGATTTCAGCTTTTCCTGGCCAAGGTGCCGGGCTAGCCACTCGTCGCGGATGTTGTGCTTGAAAGCTGCTAGGGCCTCTGCATCCGGACAGTCGACGATTTGATTTTTCTTTGTGAGGAACCATGTCCAGAATTGCCTGGCCGATTCCTCTGGCTGCTGAATTGTGTGGCTCAAGTCATCGGCATCTGGTGGTCGCACGTAAGTGCCCTGAAAGTTGTCGAGGAATGCGGCTTCTAGATCTTCCCAACAGCCAATGGACTCTGCTGGCAAGCTGTTGAGCCAATGCCGAGTTGGTCCTTTGAGTTTGAGTGGGAGGTACTTGATGGCGTGTAGTTCATCACCGCGGGCCATGTGGATGTGCAGGAGGAAATCCTCGATCCATACTGCAGGATCTGTTGTGCCATCGTATGATTCTATATTTATGGGTTTGAAACCCTCTGGGATTTGATGATCCATTACTTCGTATGTGAAGCATAAGGGGTGTGCGGCGCCTCTGTACTGGGCTATATCGCGACGCAGCTCAAATGAGTCTTGCCCCCTGTGTTCGGCCCGACCGGACTTACTTTTACTGTATCCGGCGTGACGATTATCGTCTCGCATAGTGGCGCGCCCTCGTGATCCGTAGATCAATCTTGCATGTTTTGCTTTGTCCTCCAATATGTCTCGCAGGTCTGGCGTATTTCCCCATGCCTTTTTATTTGAATGACGTCGGGGTGCGGGCTGAGCTTTTGGCTAGAATGTCTCTCTGTCGCGGCCACGAGGTGGCCGATCAGCCGCGTCATACGCCGGGGATGTAGGTTTTGGTGCTTCCTCCTCCAGTCGGGGTAGCAACCTGCATTTTGGGTAACTCTTGGAGGGGCGTTCGAGTTTATACTCTTCGGCCGCCAAGACTTAGGTCCAGCTGTCAGCTAGCAAATCTTGATCAGCTTGAAGCTGCTGGTGCTTTTTCTTAAGGCTATTTGCCGTGGCTATAAGCCTGCGCTTGAAGCGCTCTTGTTCGACGGGATCCTCTAGCACGGCGAATTCGTCATCACTGAGGCTTGCCTCGTCTTCGGAGGGGGCATGTAATTATCATCATCCGCCTCTCCATCTGCCGCTCTCTTAGGAGGGCTGGCTCTTCCATCCTCCTGCTCTAAATCTTGCTGGAGGGGATTGTTGTTGTCTTCGGCACTATTCGGAGTGCTATTATCTCCGGTGCCGGTATCACCACCTTTGCCTTGGCGGGACTTAGAGCGGCGCCGTTGACGCCGGCGCTTGGGTTGCTTCGTGGAGGGGTCATCCTCCATTGTCTTGTCGCCATTGCCTTCTTTGGGTGTGTCCACCATGTATATATCGTATGATGAGGTGGCTGTCCAGTGCCCTGTGGGCAGTGGTTCCTCTTCGACTCCCGCATCATCGTCCATACCATCGATGTCTTCGGAGTCGAAGTCGAGCATGTCGGTTAAGTCATCGACAGTGGCTACTAAGTGGGTGGTGGGTAGGCGGCGAATTTCTTCGTCATCCGCATCCCAATCCTGCCGGATGTAGTTCGGCCAGGATCCCTCTGACAAGGAAAGAGACCTTAATGAGTTCAGTATGTCGCCGAAGGGCGAGTGCTGAAAAATATCCACGGAGGTAAACTCCATGATCGGCGCCCAATCAGATTCGCTAGGAACGGGTGCAGGCGGTTCGGAGTTCGTGGCCTGAGAAGGGTCCGGCAGTTTGGCTACACGGCTCTCATGAGGGGTAAGGTCGATATTCGGCTCGATTACCACAGAGGGTACGGCCTCCGTGACGGGGTCTACCCACCCATCCACGGATGGCGAAATTGGCTCCGAATCGAGGGTCGGAGCGGCTGTCGGTGCGATCTCCTGAATACGGTCCGATGGTAGAGCTAAATCGTACTCATCGTGACCGTGTGGCGCACAAGGAAGGGGCTCGAATCCGTTGAAGATCAAGTCTCCGCGGATATCGGTCGTGTAGTTTAAGCTTCCAAATCTGACCTGGTGGCCAGGGGCGTAACTTTCGATCTGCTCCAGATGGCCAAGTGAGTTGGCTCGCAGTGCGAAGCCGCCGAACACAAAGATCTGTCCGGGGAGAAAAGTCTCACCCTGGACCGCATCGCTATCTATGATCGTAGGAGCCATCAAGCCTAACGGCGACGACACAGAGGAACTCTCAATGAAAGCACCAATGTCGGTGTCAAAACCGGCAGATCTCGGCTAGGGGGTCCCGAACTGTGCACCTAAGGCGGATGGTAACAGGAAGCAGGGGACACAATGTTTTACCCGGGTTCGGGCCCTCTTGATGGAGGTAAAACCCTACGTCCTGCTTGATTTATTCTTGATGATATGAGTATTACAAGAGTTGATCTACCACGAGATCAGAGAGGCTAAACCCTAGAAGCTAGCCTATCGTATGATTGTATGTTGTCCTACGGATGAAAACCCTTCGGTTTATATAGACACCGGAGGGGGCTAGGGTTACACAAGGTCGGTTACAAAGGAGGAGATATACATATCTGTATTGCCTAGCTTGCCTTCTACTCCAAGTAGAGTCCCATCCGGACACAAGACGAAGTCTTTAATCTTGTATCTTCATAGTCTAACAGTCTGGCCAAAGGATATAGTCCGGCTGTCCGGAGACCCCTAATCCAGGACTCCCTCATATAGTATGGCTCTGGGGTTGCTTTCTCGCATGGAGTTGAGAAAGGATCTCTGGCCGAGGTTGATAACACTGCTACTACTTTATATTATGTTGATCTGTACTCTTCTATATGCTGCAAGATGCTTGAAGATGCTTGGAGATGCTAGTCTTTGATGGGCTAGGCTTTCCCCTTCTTTCTGGCATTCTGTAGTTTAGTCCACAGATACAACCCATTTCCTTTGATACAGATGCATACTTAGTTTATATCTGATGTAAGTCTTGCGAGTACTTTGGATGAGTACTCATGGTTGCTTTGCTACCTCTTTTTCCCCCATACCCGACTGTTGTGACCAGTTGACGGATCCCAGGAGCCAGACGACACCACTGATGACTACTGCTACCCCGAGGGTGCCTACTACTACGTGACGGCCGCTGACGACTTGGAGTAGTTAGGAGGCTCCCAGGTTGCTTTTGTGCTAGCCTTCTTAAGGCAGACTTGTTTAACTTATGTCTGTACTTAGATATTGTTGCTTCCGCTGACTCTTGTGTTTTCGAGCTTATGTATTTGAGCCCTTGAGGCCCCTGGCTTGTATTATTTTAATTTGTGTCTAGAGTTGTGTTGTTATATCTTCCTGTGAGTCCTTGATCTTGATCGTACACATTTGCGTGTATGATTAGTGTACGGTTGAATCGAGGGTGTCACAGAAGAGAAGATTCACATATAAATATACTATCCTAGAAATCTTTTGTGATTGTGAGCCCTCATCAAAATATTATATGCCAAAATTGTTGACATTGGACAAGGAAGACAACTTAATGGTTTATGTTTTTTATATTCACATAGAAGTCATATTGTCATAGATCCTTTAACATGTTATGCTTGCCCCCTATCTTTGTTAGCCAAAAATTCCGCACTAAGTAGAGATACTACTTGTGCATCCAAAATCCCTTAAACCCAAATCTTATTTTCAAGTGTCGACCATACCTACCTAGGGACTGAGCAAGATCCCTCAAGTAAGTTGTCATCGGTGCAAAAAGGCAATAAAAATTGCTTCTAGAAGTGTGAGATCATTTAGTGTAAGAGAAAATTGAACCTTGTACGAACTTGGATGACAAAGAATAAAAGCGACAGACTGTATAATAAAGGTTGTCATCTTAAGGGGAAATACAATGTGGCATTCTTTTGCACCAAGGGATTGAGCATACAAAAAAATAAGCGCATGGCAATCTCTACTTCCCTCTGCGAATGGCCTATCTTTTACTTTTATGTATTTACTTTTATGCAAAGAGTCAAAGTTTTCCTCCTATTCCTTTTATTTTTCTCCTTTGACAAGCAGCATGTGGTGAGGAAAGATCTAGGCACATATGTCCAGTTGAATATAGATAGCATGAGTTATTATTGTTGACATCACCCTTGAGGTGAGTATGTCGGGAGGAAAAACTATAAGCCCATATCTTTCTATGTGTCCGGTTGAAATGTTTTGCTCATGGGTACGAGGTGAGTGTTAGCAATCATAGAAGACTATATGATGGTTGAGCATGTGGACTTTCCTAAAAGCTTCGATACATGACCCTTCCTGAAAAGATGATGAATTGTAGTTGCAAAGTTGACTGAGAACATAGTTTGTTGGTTTCTAATAGAGATTTTGCTTTATACTTCGATTGTGTGATGAACTATTACTTATACATGAGAAGTATATGATAAAAGTTCTATGATAAAAGTCCTATGTTTAATTTTGTTGTTGTTATAATAATCAACATGATTCTTCTATGTCTGTATTTTGTTTTTGTCGACACCTCTCTCTCAAAGCATGTGGACATGTTTTTCGATTTTGGTTTTCGCTTGAGGACAAGCTGTCGGCGTTCTGGGAATGGGGTTCCCCAGACTTGCCTACCTGCGGCCTATGGCGTGGCTCAAAACAGGGCCCATCGCGGCCCATCTTCACCAACACAAACCCAAGACCCTCGCGAGGGGCCAAGCCTTGCGAGGCGGACGACGCGGAGCTTCCTCAGGCACGGCCTCGTCAGGCTGGCTCACGAGGAGGCGGAGAGATCAAGGCGGGGTACCTCACGAGGTGCCCGTGACGCAAGCCATGACGACCAAGGGTGCCAGGCGGGTGCCAGCCCGCGCAGTGTCCTCCTTTCCTCTTTGGTGCAAAGGGGGCAAGCGCAGCCACGGAATACCGAGGCATCAGGCAAAGGTTGCCATTTTGGTGCAACGAGACCAAGACCATGAGGACTACAAGATGGAGGTCATCGTGGAGCCCGAGACGGCGTCATCACCGGAGCTTTGCGCAGGCGAAGACTACTTTTGTCAGGATAACTGATACTAGCTGTCCCCTTTCAAATTAGCCCGCCATTGTTGGCTCCCTTCCCGCTCGATATTTGGGAAGAGGACTAGGGCCTCTATAAATAGGATCAGCCACTCGCAAGATAAAAGGAGAGAGGTTCGGGGGGGAAAGGATAGAAAGAGAGCTGAGAAGGAGGAGGCTCTTTAGAGAGGGGTTCTGATCAGAAAGAGAGGGAGAGAGAGAAGGGTGACTGAACTCCTCCTAGCAGTTCATCCCCCCCCAGCCAAGAACAGACCCTCGTGAGGCTGTTCTTCCTTGTATTGTTCATCATCATCAGCCCAAGAGGCAATCCACCACACCACACACTAGAGTAGGGTATTACACCACAACGGTGGCCTGAACCAGTATAAACCCAGCGTCTCTTGTGTTGTTCTTTCCGTAGCTTAGACCTTAACGAGGCGGAGGGGTGCAGGTAGGTAGGAGGCGAAATCTCCACACGCACCCCAGTGTTCGAACCTCAAGGGTCTGCCGGAACCTGAAATCTGACATTTGGCGCGCCAGGTAGGGGTGCGCCGGGATTTGTCTTCCACCACCCCGTTCTCCTCCGACCATCCCGCCCATGTCTGACGCTCGTCGGGCCCGCGCCGAGCACTGGGCCGCACTCGCTTCCCGCGTCGCCCAGACGGCCCTTGTCGGTGGGCGTCCTCGCCGTTCCCCGTCACCTGCCGTCAACGCCGCCACCGGCCCGGCGGGGGACGAGCAGCAAGCATCGACCCAGCATCCGTCCGTGCGGCAAGACGGCCGCACCGCAACTCCCTCGCTCACCCCAGCTGGATCTTCGTCCCGCGTGCTCCGCGCGCCCATGGAGGCTCGGGCTGCGCTCATCGCGGCAAATGAGCTCCTGCGCTACCGTCCCGTCGACGACGTCTACGAAGAATGGCTCGACCGCGTCGCCGAGCTCGTCCGCGCCGCAGGGGGCTCTCCTGCGCCGTCCGTTCCGCTGCACCGCACCCCGCCCCGCGCGGGCGATGAAGCTCTGGCGGCGCCCCGGCCGTCTCCTCCTCAGGAAGGCGCCATGGCTCCAAGGCGCGTGGCCCCTGGGCGGAACCTGCTCCGTCAGGTGCCAGCGCGGCAAGAGCAGAGCTGTCAAGAAGTCCCTCGCCCGCAAGAAGCTGCCCGGGCGCTCCCTGCTCCAGCACGTCGCGACCATGCTCCTGCTCCCGCATGTCAAGACCCCGCGCTGCTCCCAGCTGCAGCGCATGGGGACATGCAAGACCAAGCTCCCCGTCATCCAAGGCCTCCCGTGGCCACAGCAGGCTGCCGCGCCTTCACCGCCGAGCTACGTAGCGTCGCGTGGCCTGGCAAGTTCAAGCCGGACTTGCCTCCTCGCTACAACGGCACGGCTGACCCTGCAGAGTTCCTCCAAGCACTACGAGCTGGGCATCGAAGCTGCCAACGGAGACGAGAAGGTCATGGCGAACTGGTTCCCCATGGCGCTCAAGGACGGGGCCCACACCTGGCTCCTGAACCTGGCTCCAGGCACAATCTCCTCCTGGGACGAGATGCACACCTGCTTCATCGCCAACTTCCAAGGCACTCGCAACCGGCCACCCGCCGTGAGCGACATGCGCCGCATCAAGCAATAGCCCGGGGAGACCCTGCAGAAGTACATCCAGCGCTTCAACAATGCACGCCTCAAGATTCCCAAGGTGACTGAGGAGGCCATCATCTTGGCCTTCTCCGACGGCGTGCGCGACGTCAAGACGAAGGAGGAGCTGGCGATGCATGAAGACATGTGCACTTCCTTGGAGCTGTTCAACCTGGCAACCAAGTGCGCCAGGGCCGAGGAAGGGCGTCTCTCCCTCCTCGAGCTGCCTGTCGCAGACCCAGAAGAGAAGAAGCCCAAGGCCAAGGATGTGAAGCGCAAGGGGGCTGCCGTGCTCGCGGCAGAACCAGCCACCAAGCGGGGCAGAGATTAGCCCGAACCTTCCAAGGGCAGCCGGTACTGTGTGTACCACGACCTCCACACCCACAAAACCAACGAATGTCAAGAGCTCCGAGCCGTGCGAGAAGGAAGGATCGGCCGTCGCCCTGACCACGGTGACCGAGGCTACGTCGAGGAGGAGGAAGGAACGCAGGACGCTGGGAAGACCGTGGCCCACGCCAAGGGTGGCACGATCAACCTCGCGAGGATCGCTGGCAAGACCCGCCTCGCGAGGGAGGCTGGAGGGATCAGCCTCGCGAGGGAGACTGGAGGGATCAGCCTCGCGAGGATCGCCCGCAAGGCAACGCAGGCCTCCCACCGCTGCCCCCGCAGCCAAGGAGAAACGAGGACCGCCACCAGGACGAGGGGGCTGGGGGCTTCCAGGAGCCGCGCGCGATCGCATGCATCCTGGGCGGGGCACAAGCCCCAGCCTCTCAGCGCATCTTCAAGCAGTTCGCCCGCGAAGTGAACGCAGTCCTCCCCAGGCTCGAAGCCACGCGCCCTCTCAGGTGGTCGGCGTGCGCCATCACGTTCAGCTCAGCAGATCAGCTCAAGTGTACGGCTACAGCCAGAGTTCTCCCGATGCTTTGCTCCCCAATCGTCAGCAACGTGGTGGTCACCAAGACCCTCATCGATGGCGGGGCAGGGCTCAACGTCTTGTCCATGGAGACATTCAACAACCTCCAAGTGCCCTACAGCCAGCTTCAGCCAATCAAGCCTTTCTCCGGTATCACCAACAGCTCCACGGTCCCGATTGGGCAGGTCCGCCTCCCTGTCACCTTCGGGGCACGCGACAACTACCGCACCGAGCTCATCGACTTCGACGTCGCTCACATTCGCCTGCCGTACAACGCCATACTTGGGTACCCAGCGCTGGCCAAGTTCATGGCCGTAACTCATCACGGCTACAACGTCCTCAAGATGCCAGGAAGCGGCGGAGTCATCACGGTGCCCTGTGAAGAGAAGGACGCGGTGTGTTCCCTGGAACGAGCCTTTCAGGCCGCGTCACTGGAAGACCCGGATCGTGGAAGCAGGAGGCCTCCTGAGACCACCCCTAAGAAGAAGAAGACATTGTCCGGTCCGACCACTCATGAGGCAGGCCCCTCTGGGCCCGCGCCTGCCCAGGGGGAACCTCCTTCCATCGCATAGGAAAGCGCGCCCGGCGCCCTCCTCAGGCAGGGCTCGGGGGCTCTCCCCTAGAGGGCCACCGACCTAGCTAGGGTCACGAGGGAGGCGCTTGGGCACCACATGGAGGCGTGTTTCGAAGCACGTTTCCCTCAAGAAGGAGCAAGGCAAGGAGATCCAGACCATCAGGAGTTCGTCAGCAAGGCCATTCAGGAGCTACAGGAGTCAAGAGTCATGAAAGGCGGCCGCCGCCTACCAGCAGTGGCTCCCCATCCAGGCGAGGATGGTGGGCTGCGTGTCTGCATCGACATACTAGGGCTCAACCGAGTCGCCTCTCTGGAGCGCCTCTGGCCCTCGCGAGTGGGGCGCTGCGGAGGCCCACCCCACAGCTACGTTCGCATGCCTTACGGCTTGCCGAACGCGGCTGACACGTACCAGCGCCTCATGAGGGGCATCACGGAGGCACGAGAGGCCAGGCGTTCCACAGCCCTGGCAGGGATGGAGATGGCCTGCGACAAGCCGCCAGCGCCTCCGGAGCCTCCCGAGGCCCCTGGGCCTGGGGGCTCGTGAGGATCGGCTCCCGCAGCCCACCGAGCCTGCTACACCAACGCTCCTTCATCCTCAACATCATCAGGTGACATCTTTCGAGTTTTATTTCCAGCTGGGAGCGCCCCCCCCCCCCAGGGCTGCATTATTCCCAGGCCGCGTGGGTCCGTCCCCGCGGCGTGTATCCCCTTTTTATTCCATGTTGTTAGCTTACCTTGTTGTGGGCGCCCCTCGGGCTGCATGACCCCCCAAGTCGCTCGGGCCTGACCCAGTGATGTCCGCATTCCCAGCATCTATTTGAACGAATCCACTCCTTCGCGGCTAATGTGTTTTACCTAGTTGCCTGCTCAGCTGACGCCAACTAACGGAGCTGCTCCCAAACGGCACGACGCTTGCGCATGGGTCCGCCCCTGCAATGCCGACAAACCTGGATGGCTGAGCTCTGGCCGCGGCAGCCCCGCATAGCGTCACCTCGTCAAGCCTTCAGTGCCTCACTACCCCTCGGAAGCAACCAACGGCTGACTGTCAATTGTCATGGAAACCCCTTGTTTTTTCTATGATGGACCTGCAGGACCTCCTGAAGGAGCTGCGTCGGGCGAGGCCCTTGCGGTGTCTCCTTCGCTCTTGTTCGCGCAAACCGCTTGCACGTTAAAGGGGGGGTGCCTGAGCATCGCGACTCAGGGCTCCTACTAGCTCTCCAGCCCTCACCCTCTGGCCTTGACCACGGCATCGCGACCTGGCATACCAGCAACGGCTGAGACTCGCTCGAGGGCCGGGACCCGAGGACGTAGAGCAGAAAGGGGAGCAAAGGTGAGAGGGGAGAGACACACGAGGACCTCGCCGAGCAACCTCGCACCTGCCGGTGCACGGACCCGGCAACACACCAGAGAGTGGCCCCTGATCCTCGAGATAAGTCATCACCCGGAAGCGCCAGCTACCGTGGCACCATCCCCGCACCTAATGCTATCCCGTGTTAGCGACGCCGCTCTCCTTTCTCACCAAACGATGGCTGATTGGGCGCCAAAGGGGACCTCCTAAGCATCGCGACTCAGGGGCTCTTACCAGACTCTGGGTCGCTCACCTCCTGGCCTTGACCACGGCATCGCGACCTGGCATACCAGCGACAGCTGAAGCCACCTTGGGACTGGGACCTGTCGGCGCAGAGCACCAAGCCCTCATGAGGTTCGAAAGGGAAGACTGAGCTAAGACGGAATGAGCAACTCGCGCAATTCTACGACAAGGGTTATATTAACAAAACAGGATCACAGGCACCTTACAAGCCCCCACAGGATGCATTTTTAATTCCTTGCAGGGAACAGATCCTAAAGGGACACAAACTACGCGCGTCCCTGCAAAAGACGCCATCATCAACAGTGGGTCGTCAAGCATCGACGCCAACCCCATCCATATCAGAGTCGGCGGCAGCCTGACGAGCCCGCCCTGCTCCAGGAGCGGCGCCGGCTCAGGGGCTCGTAGCTGTCGTCGCTCGTCTCCGGAGTCGTTGGGACCTCCGACGCCTCCACCGCCTGAGGAGCCGCCAAGGGAGCGGTCGGAAGGCCCAGTCCTGGTTGCAGTAGGGTCCTGGCCACCTTCCCCGGGGTAGCACTCCAGCCGGTGCCCGCTCATATCGAAGACCTTGAAGAGCATCACCGAAGCACCATCGTAGTCCAAGTGGATTGCGAAGACGCCCCTTGTCCTGCAAACCTGGGAGATCTCGCTCTAGCCCCGAGTCATGAAGACCTCGCCCAAGGCAACGACCACGGCCTCTGCCTCGGTCGCGAGGGTGCTGCAGCCGGCGTGCTGCAGCCAGAGCTCCAGGGGCTCCCCCTGCGGGATGATGGAGGCGAAGAAGGGAGGAAGGCGGATCCAAGACTGAAGAGGAATGGCGACGTGGAGCACGAACTCTTGGGAGGAGCCCTC
Source organism: Triticum monococcum (assembly GCA_034509565.1). Lineage (NCBI taxonomy): Eukaryota > Viridiplantae > Streptophyta > Magnoliopsida > Poales > Poaceae > Triticum > Triticum monococcum. Next base: position 582,809,315 of record CM067847.1, read on the forward strand.
GGTGTGGACCCTAGGGGGGACGACCCACACCTTCGTGACCCGTCGGCGCCGACGGCGGCGCCGCCCGTGGCGGTCAGCATCAGCTCCTTTGGGGCCCTCGACGTGGGCGTACAATGGAAGCGGGAACCCCAGCGGCGCCCGCTCGCACCAAGGCCTCGACACCACCTGAAGGGCCCCCTTGTCCGGGGCACGGGGGACGAGCCGTTTCTTCGGCGGGAGTGGGTCTAGTTCCTCTCGGGGAGCCTTTCCCTTCTCTGCCGTCGAGAACCGGCGGATCGGATCCATCGCAGTAAGATGGAGCAAGGATCGGGAAGAAGGAGAAGCAAGGAGGGATGGACTGGAAGGGCGCGCGCTGTTCCGTACTTATGGCCGGCGAAGGCCAACCGCCGACCTCCATGATTGCAGGTAATCATGACCCACTTTGCATGCAGGGACTTGTCCAGTCCGTGCGGTTGCCGAGGCACCACGGGGAAGTGGAGGCGCCCACGTCCAACCAACCGCCACGCGGCGCCCAAGGCCGCAGGCTATTAGGGCCCGCGTCGCTTCGCTCTTGCCCTTCCGCCTCCCTGCACAGCCAAGTCCGGGCGCGCCTTGGGCCCGGGGGCTACTGTCAGCGTTCTGGGAATGGGGATCCCTAGACTTGCCTGCCTACGGCCTGTGGCGTGGCTCAAAAGGGGGCCCAGCGCGGCCCATCTTCACCAACACAAACCCAAGACCCTCGCGAGGGGCCAAGCCTCGCGGGGCGGACGACGCGGAGCTTCCTCAGGCACGGCCTCGTCAGGCTGGCTCACGAGGAGGCGGAGAGATCAAGGCGGGGTACCTCACGAGGTGCCCGTGACGCAAGCCATGACAACCAAGGGCGCCAGGCGGGTGCCAGCCCGCGTAGTGTCCTCCTTTCCTCTTTGGTGCAAAGGGGGCAAGCGCAGCTACGGAGTACCGAGGCATCAGGCAAAGGTTGCCATTTCGGTGCAATGAGACCAAGACCATGAGGACTACAAGACGGAGGTCATCGTGGAGCCCGAGACGGCGTCATCACCGGAGCTTTGCGCAGGCGAAGACTACTTTTGTCAGGATAACTGATACTAGTTGTCCCCTTTCAAATTAGCCCGCCATTGTTGGCTCCCTTCCTGCTCAATATTTGGGAAGAGGACAAGGGCCTCTATAAATAGGATCAGCCACTCGCAAGAGAAAAGGAGAGAGGTTTGAGGGGGAAAAGGATAGAAAGAGAGCTGAGAAGGAGGAGGCTCTTTAGAGAGGGGTTCCGATCAGAGAGAGAGGGAGAGAGAGAAGGGTGACTGAACTCCTCCCAGCAATTCATGCCCCCCCAGCCAAGAACAGACCCTCGCGAGGCTGTTCTTCCTTGTATTGTTCATCATCATCAGCCCAAGAGGCAATCCACCACACCACACACTGGAGTAGGGTATTACACCACAACGGTGGCCCGAACCAGTATAAACCCTGCGTCTCTTGTGTTGTTCTTTCCGTAGCTTAGACCTTAACGAGGCGGAGGGGTGCAGGTAGGTAGGAGGTGAAATCTCCGCGCGCACCTGAAAGTGCAACTATCCCTAGGTGGTTTTGGTAATTCATAACAACATATAGCTCATTGAGCTAATGCTATTTCAAGATGATTATTTCAGGAAAGCTCAATGATTGGCATGGCATGGATATGAAAGTGGAACCCTCAAAATGCTAAGGACAAAGAATTGGCTCAAGCTCAAAAGTTCAAGACTCTTCATTTTATATTTTAGTGATCCAAGATCACATTGAGTCTTTAGGAAAAGCCAATACTATCAAGGAGGGATGAGGTGTTGCTTAATGAGCCTCTTGCTTTATGTGCTTAATGATATGCTCCAAAATCCTCACCTACTTTCCCATATCCACAAATGACCTAAACCCTAAGCCAAACTCGGTCATACCGATTCTTTCATTCCGGCGCCACCGAGTTTCACTTGTCATTTGCCACTGCCAAACCCTAGCAATTCGGTCCTACCGATAAGGATCTCGGTCTCACCGAGATGGGCTTGCAAACTCTCTATTTCCCTTTCGTAACTTTTCGGTCTCACCGAAAGAGCGAATCGGTCCCACCGAGAATGCAAGGTAAACTCTATGTTTCCTTCTTGTAACTTTTCGGTCTCACCGAAAAGAGCGAGTCGGTCCCACCGAGTTTGCCTGACCAACTCTCTGGTTAGCTTATTGCCAAACTCGGTCTCACCGAGTTTGTGCAATCGGTCTCACCGAGATTACGTTATGCCCAAACCCTAACCGAATCGGTCCTACCGAGTTGCATGTCAGTCCCACCGAAATTCCTAACGGTCACTAGGTTTGCTATTTCGGTCCGACCAAGTTTTCTGATTCAGTCCCACCGAGATTGATAAATTGTGTGTAACGGTTGGATTTTGTGTGGAGGCTATAAATACCCCTCCACCTCCTCTTCACTCGTGGAGAGAGCCATCAGAACACATACACCATTCTAACTCATATGTTCTGAGAGAGAACCACCTACTCATGTGTTGAGACCAAGATATTCCATTCAAACCATATGAATCTTGATCTCTAGCCTTCCCCAAGTTGCTTTCCACTCAAATCTTCTTTTCACCAGATCCAAATCCTATGAGAGAGAGTTGAGTGTTGGGGAGACTATCATTTGAAGCACAAGAGCAAGGAGTTCATCATCAACACACCATTTGTTACTTCTTGGAGAGTGGTGTCTCCTAGATTGGCTAGGTGTCACTTGGGAGCCTCCGACAAGATTGTGGAGTTGAACCAAGGAGTTTGTAAGGGCAAGGAGATCGCCTACTTCGTGAAGATCTACCGCTAGTGAGGCAAGTCCTTCGTGGGTGATGGCCATGGTGGGATAGACAAGGTTGCTTCTTCGTGGACCCTTCGTGGGTGGAGCCCTCCGTGGACTCGCGCAACCGTTACCCTTCGTGGGTTGAAGTCTCCATCAACGTGGATGTAGGATAGCACCACCTATCCGAACCACGGGAAAAACATCCGTGTCTCCAATAGCGTTTGAATTCTCCAAACCCTTCCCTTTATATTCTTGCAAGTTGCATGCTTTACTTTCCGCTGCCAATATACTCTTTGCATGCTTGCTTGAATTGTGTGATGATTGCTTGACTTGTCCTAAGATAGCTAAAAACTGCCAAGAACTAAAATTGGGAAAAGGTTAAGTTTTTATTTGGTCAAGTAGTCTAATCACCCCCCCCCCCCCGTCTAGACATACTTTCGATCCTACAAGTGGTATCAGAGCTTTGGTCTCTGTTTGCCTTGATCTCCATAGCTTTTGGTGGTCATAGCCTTTGTTTCACAACCTAGGAGAGTATGGTGTCTAGCGAGGGAAATTATCACCGTAGAGGTCCTTACTTTGATGGTACTAATTTTGCTAGTTGGAAGCATAAAATGAAAATGCATATTCTTGGACATAACCCCGCCGTATGGGCTATTGTTTGTGTTGGCTTGCAAGGTGAGTTCTTTGATGGGAGGGAACCAAACCGTGAAGCTACCGCGGATGAGTTGAAGATGTTGCAATACAATGCTCACGCTTGTGATATTCTCTTCAACGGATTGTGCCCCGAAGAATTCAACAAAATCAGCCGCCTTGAGAATGCAAAGGAAATTTGGGACACTTTGATTGATATGCACGAGGGTACCGACTCTGTCAAGGAATCCAAGTTGGATGTGCTCCAAAGTCAACTTGACAAGTTCAAGATGAAGGATGGTGAAGGTGTCGCCGAAATGTACTCTAGGCTTGCTCTCATCACAAATGAGATTGCCGGCTTAGGAAGTGAAGAGATGACCGATAGATTCATCATCAAGAAGATCCAAAGAGCCTTGGATGGGAAATATGATACCGTGTGCACATTGATTCAAATGATGCCCAATTACAAAGATCTCAAGCCAACGGAAGTGATTGGAAGGATTGTTGCTCATGAGATGTCACTCAAGGATAAAGAGGAACTTCACAACAAATCAAGTGGTGCCTACAAAGCCTCATGTGAAGTCCCCACATCATCAAGTGAGAAACAAAACTTCAATGAAGAATTGAGCTTAATGGTGAAGAACTTCAACAAGTTCTACAAGAGTAGAAGCAAAGATAGAAGCTTCAAGTCAAGGTCATACAATGACAAAAGATCTTCTAGTCGAGAGCGAAACTGCTATAATTTTGGAAGACCCGGACACTATTCCAATGAGTGTACGGCTCCCTACAAGAGAAGAGAAGATTCTCCAAAAAGAAGAAGCAAAGAATCACCACCAAGAGAGAGAAGGAGTAGAGATGATCGTTATGAACGGAGATACTCACGGAGGAGCAAGGATTCGGAAAGGAAGGAAAAATCATCAAGGAGCTATACAAAACGAAGACATCAAGCTCATGTTGGTGAATGGGTATCCGGCTCCGACTCCGACAGCCACTCCGAGAGAAGTTATCACTCCGACTCCGAAGATACTCAAGATGAAGGTGTTGCCGGTCTAGCACTTGTGTCAACCAACTCCTACGACATATTTGACTCACCAAATGAAGGAATTGGAAGATGCTTCATGGCCAAAGGTCCTAAGGTAACACACCCCGAGTATGTTGATTTCAATAGTGATGAAGATGACTTGTTAGGTGATGATGACTTGCTTGTTGACAACTCTAGTGATGAGTACTATGATGAAACATCAATTAATCATGCTAAAATGAATAACAATGATAAGGAGAAAATTGAGGCTCTAACTAAATAACTAAACACTCTTAAGTTAGCTCATGAAACTATCTTCGAAGATCATCAAGAACTTTTAAGAGCTCATGAGAAATTACGCTTTGAAAAGCTCAATCTTGAGCAAGAGCATGAGTTCTTAAAAGCAATCAATGATGATCTCCGCAAGAAAAGTTCTTCTTACATTGCCAAGCGTTTACTATTATCCACTTACATGCCTCAAGTCAAGTCTAGTAACAAGAACAAGAAAGACTCTTCCTCTAGTAGTAACAATGATCATGCTAGATCCAATATTGTTGCTTCTAGTAGTTCTCTTGATTCCACTAATGATTCTCTTAGCCAAGTTACACTTGAGCAAGAAAATAGCTTATTGAAGGGGATTATAGATAAAGGAGTATACAAAAGCCTTGCCGGGAGTAAGCAATTCGAGGAAATTGTGCGCAAGCAAGGAATGCACCAGAAGAATCAAGGTGTTGGTTTTGAACGAAAGTTCAATACCAATGGAGTTGAATGGGAAGAAGATCAATACCCCAAGACAAAGTTTGTTCCTCAATAAGAGAAGTATGACACCTCTTTCAAGGGGACACAAGCTCAAGATGATCTTCCACCACAAGACTACAAGCAAAAAGGCAAGGACAAACTTCAAGAGGACATTAATGCATTTGAAGAAGCTCCTAAGACTTTAGTCAAGTGGATTCCCAAGACTACGTCAAGTTCCACTTCATCAAGTACGACTACAACTCCAAGGATTCCCATCAAGATGGTGTGGATCCAAAAGAAGAAGAACTAGAGAGTTCTTGAGGGTGACTCCGCCAACATATTTCATTCTCATCATTTTGGCAAGAACAAGTGCAATCAATTTCCACATCATGCACTAGTTCAAGGAGTCACAAACCCTCTTGTTGGTAAGACAAGGGACAAGGTAACCTAAAGTTTTCATGGACATCATCTTGTGTATGCATCACTCTATGTCTATGGATATCCTTGTTTGTTCCTTGTGGGACTAACCCATGTAGGTATTGAAACTGCAATTCACTCAAATGGATAGCTCCAAGTGATCTACATCAACATTGAGCATCCACATCTTCAACATCTACATGAAGTCATCATCGACAAAACCCAAGGTTAGTTCGTCCCTCTTAGGGGGGATATCACATCTAGGGGGAGCTTTACTCTAAGACTTGAGCTAAAGCAACTCTAAAGATGTGAATACAACAATGCTTTATGTAAAAGTGGTAACCCCACTTGAGCTTAAACGATGAGTATGACCTACGATCAAGTGTTCTCACTTGACTCCTAAGTCAATATACTCATATATAGATGACCTAGTCATCGCAAATTGCTTGATAGATGCTAGAATTGTTTGTGCATGCTTTGCCACATATTTCATTTGCCATCTTATTGTGTGAGCATGTTGGTTGCATATTTTACTCATTTGAGGACATCCACTTGTTGTTTTGATTGTTTGGCTTTATCTTCTTTTGCCAAGTGGATGGACAAGAATGCCTAAGAACCTCCTCTAGCTATCTATGCTTTTCTCGTCTCAAACTCTATTCATGCTGCATCACAAAACTTGATCAAGTCAGATTCGAACCACTCTGTGTGAGGAGCGCTCGGAGTCCCCGATTCGTCATAGACTTAAACTTCCAAAACCTCTTTGTGATTCTCGGTCTGACCGATACCATACTTTCGGTCCTACCGAGATCATTAAGTTGATCTAGGTTTTCGATCTCGGTGCAACCGATTTGAACCACTCGGTCACACCGAGTTGCAATAACTGTATACAGTTTTGCATCTCGGTGCCACCGAGTTGTTCCACTCGGTCACACCGACAGGGTCGGGCTATATATAGTGACGGGCAGAATTTTGGAAATTTCTCCGAAACCTCTTCGCCCACGCATAGCTCGCTCTGCCTCCTGGGTCTCCGGATCGTCCTCCTCGTCGCCAGCAGCCTCAAGTCGCTGGTCTCCGCCGCCATCAACGGAATTCTGCCCCGCCGTTGCCGTCGTAGCAAGTCTCCGCCGAACTAGGGTATGGACTCGATCTTTGTGCTATTCTCCAATCCGATTCCTAGCACATTGTGATCATCATGATTCTTGCCACGTTTGATAAACTCCTATCCAGTCAATGAACTCGTAGATTAGGTTTAATTCAAAAATTTTAGGGTTAGGTTTCCGCCGAAACCATCTTGGACCCACCGAGTTGAAAAACTCGGTCCCACCAATTTGGCTTATGCCATTGCACAAGTAAAACTCGGTCTGACCGAGAATTACTTATCGGTGTGACCGATTTTGGAACTCTGTGAAACTCTAGCAGTCTCGGTGCCACCGAACTGTGACTCGGTCTGACCGAGTTCACTAGTTCTGGTGCCAAAACTGCTTCGGTGTCACCGAGTTTGAAAATCAGTAGATCCGAGATGATTTCAGTGGGAAACTAAAACTAAGTTTTTGAATTATTCTTTTGCAAAAATCTCTGCATTTTGTGATGCTCATCCACTCTATCTCATCTATAATCTGTTCACAGGGTCAGCAGTCAGTTTGCATCATGTCAGACCAGAGTGACAGCCAAAACTTGTCAGAGCAGCAAGTGCAGTTGAGTGAGGGCACTAGCCCCTCAAGTTCCTCAGATGATGGCAGCAGGAGCACACCCAGCAACCTGCCTAAAGCTGCCACACGTCAGAGAAAGAAGAGGACTTCTGATTCTGAAGATGAAGACTATGTGGCAGAGGAAGAGGCCACATCAAAGAGAGCTGAGACAGCTCAAGGCACAAAGCCAGGCCTGAAAATCAAAAGGCCAGCAGGCAGGCAGCCCATGTCAAAGGCTAGGGCTTCAACTGTGAAGCCTGCTCCCATTGAGCCCGTTGCTGCTGAGGGCAAAAAGAGGAAAGAAAGAGTGAAGAAGACAGTGGCCAGAGTGCTTGGGAAGGCCTCCATCATGGTAGATGAGGAGGAGGAAGAAGAAGAGGTCGCTGCACCAGCACCCAAGGCTCCCAAGCTAATGGGAGATGCCATAAAGTTAGGGGGAGCTGCTTCCAAGGCCAAGTCAGCTCCAAAGCCAAAGCCGAAGAGAAACACAAGAAGCATCCCAGCCACTGAGAAGAACAAGGCCCCAGTGCCTGAAGTTGCAGAGGAAGAAGAAGAAGAGCATGTCCTTAGGAAGCTCAAGCCCAAGATCCCAGACCACAACGATGCTCATCCTGTGGCTGAGGATATGAAGCTCAGGAGAGATTCAGGGCTGAGGAAGTGGAGAGAAGTAGATCCGTATGCTTCTAGGAGAAGGACTGCAGTGGACTACAGGTTTCATACCAAGGAGCAGCAGGATTTCTATGAGACTGTTTTGCTTGACAAGAAGCCAATTGTATGTGACATGAGATGGGTCGACTGGACCTACATGAAGGAGAATGAGGAACACTACCCTGGAGTATATGACAGTTTTAGTGCGTGTGGAGTGGCAGACTTTGTTGGGCAGAAGCTCACAAAGTGGAACGAGGAGCTAATCATGCAATTCTACTCCACAGCACACTTTTATCCGGATGGCAGGATCACTTGGATGTCAGAGGGTACAAGGTACCAATCCACTGTTGAGGAATGGGTGAAGTTGATCAATGCCCCAGAGGAGCAAGCAGATGACTTGGACATTTATGCCAAGAAGAAGATGGACCACAACACCATGTCCAACATGTACAAGGAGATTCCGAATGAAGCACTTGACACGTTCAAGTTTGGCTCAGTGCACCATCTTCTGTCAGGATTGCCTACGATCACTTGGATCCTTAGGCACACTCTTCTGCCCAAGTCTGGAGATCACAAGATGATCAGAGGTCACGCGATCAATTTGCTTCATGTCTTTGACGTGCCTCAAAAATTCAAAGTCATGAGTCTCATAGTGGAAACAATCAAGAGGACAGCAGCAGACCAGAAGAGGAGCTGTGGATATGCCCCACAGATTCAGGAGCTCATCAACTCCAAGATGGGCACGGGCATATACCTCTTGGATAAGGAACACCTGCCCATCCGTCCAGACTTCAAGGATAACCAAGTGGTCATGACTGAGAATGAGCCATCATCTGTCCATGCACAAGCTCAGAAGGAGAAGGCGAAGAAGGAGAAAGCTGCCAGGATGCCTACTCAAGCGGAGGCATCTGATTACTTCCTAAAAACCAAACAAGAGCAGCTTGGTTACCTGATTGCGTCCACCCTGCGGATTGAGCAAGGACTTGCCACCCTGACTCAAAACCAGGCCAACTTAGAGAGGATCATGGAACAGAGGTTCTATGACTTGGACATCAGGGTGACAGAGATACAGACTACCGTGGAGCAGCTCCAGGAGGACATGAATGAGAGGAGAGGCAGGACCACGACTGATGCTTTTGCGAGGGTGCCACAAGGTCCGAGGTTGTCTGCACTGCCAGTTGCTGACACCAGAGCTACAACGTCTGCGCCAGCCACAGCCTCAGTTCCACCAGCTCCAGCATCCACTTCAGCCTCGACTCCGACCACGTCTACCGAAGGCTTCGTCCTTGGAGTGCTCCGTGTTGGGGAACATAGTAATTTCAAAAAATTTCCTACGCACACGCAAGATCATGGTGATGCATAGCAATGAGGGGGAGAGTCTGATCTACGTACCCTTGTAGATCGCAACGGAAGCGTTGACACAGCGTAGAGGAAGTAGTCGTACGTCTTCTTCCCGATCCGACCGATCCAAGCACCGTTACTCTGGCACCTCCGAGTTCTTAGCACACGTTCAGCTCGATGACGATCCCCGGGCTCCGATCCAGCAAAGCTTCGGGGAGGAGTTCCGTCAGCACGACGGCGTGGTGACGATCTTGATGTACTACCGACGCAGGGCTTCTCCTAAGCACTGCAACGGTATGATCGAGGTGGAATTTGGTGGCAGGGGGCACCGCACACGGCTAAGGAACGATCTCAAGGATCAACTTGTGTGTCTATGGGGTGCCCCTGCCCCTGTATATAAAGGATGAAGGAGGAGGAGGCCGCCCAAGGCATAAGGTGCGGCCAGGATGGGAGTCCTACTAGGACTCCAAGTCCTAGTAGGAGTCCATCAAGAGGGGAGGAACGGAGAAGGAATAGGAGGAGAAGGAGAGGTGGCCGGCCCCCTTTTCCCTAGTCCAATTCGGACCAAAGGGGAGGGGGGGCGCAGCAGCCTTTTCCTCTTCCCACTAAAGCCCATCAAGGCCCATTACTTCTCCCGTAACTACCCGGTACTCCGAAAAATACCCGAATCACTCGGAACCTTTCCGATGTCCGAATATAGTCGTCCAATATATTGATCTTTACGTCTCGACCATTTCGAGACTCCTCGTCATGTCCCCGATCTCATCCGGGACTCCGAACTCCTTCGGTACATCAAAACTCATAAACTCATAATACAACTGTCATCGAAACCTTAAGCGTGCGGACCCTACGGTTCGAGAACAATGTAGACATGACCGAGACACGTCTCCGGTCAATAACCAATAGCGGGACCTGGATGCCCATATTGGCTCCTACATATTCTACGAAGATCTTTATCGGTCAGACCGCATAACAACATACGTTGTTCCCTTTGTCATCGGTATGTTACTTGCCCGAGATTCGATCGTCGGTATCCAATACCTAGTTCAATCTCGTTACTGGCAAGTCTCTTTACTCGTTCCGTAATACATCATCCCACAACTAACTCATTAGTTGCAATGCTTACAAGGCTTAAGTGATGTGCATTACCGAGAGGGCCCAGAGATACCTCTCCGACAATCGGAGTGACAAATCCTAATCTCGAAATACGCCAACCCAACATCTACCTTTGGAGACACCTGTAGTACTCCTTTATAATCACCCAGTTACGTTGTGCCGTTTGGTAGCACCCAAAGTGTTCCTCCGGCAAACGGGAGTTGCATAATCTCATAGTCATAGGAACATGTATAAGTCATGAAGAAAGCAATAGCAACATACTAAACGATCGTGTGCTAAGCTAATGGAATGGGTCATGTCAATCAGATCATTCAACTAATGATGTGACCTCGTTAATCAAATAACAACTCTTTTGTCCATGGTTAGGAAACATAACCATCTTTGATTAACGAGCTAGTCAAGTAGAGGCATACTAGTGACACTTTGTTTGTCTATGTATTCACACATGTATTATGTTTCCGGTTAATACAATTCTAGCATGAATAATAAACATTTATCATGATATAAGGAAATAAATAATAACTTTATTATTGCCTCTAGGGCATATTTCCTTCACTCCGGACTCCACCACCACCTGAAGATCAAGCCTGAGCGTCGACTTAGCACTATGCATTTTCTAGGAACTTTTTGGTAACTTGTTGCCAAAGAGGGAGAAAATGTATAGATCATAGGCTTCGAGAGAGAGTGTTGCTTTTATTCTCTCTTGTTTATTTGGTGGTTTTTCGAACTTTGTTTGCTTGTGTGTGAGATACTACGTCCTTATGTTTGTGAGACATCGATGATCATGTGTTTGATCATAAGCTACACTTAATGTTTGCTTAATGCTTGCTTAAATATTATCATTCTATCTATCTTTTGTGATCATTCACTATTCTTGGTGATGAGTGCATGTATTTCAATCTTATCATTTTTTGAGCGCTCCACCAAGATGTATGTGACATGGAAGAGTAACCCATGATTCTAACTCCTTGTGCATTTGCAGTCCAAAGCAAATTTTAAATATGCACAAATTTAGGGGGAGCTCTTACTTGTCACATACTTCTCAAAGCGACGATATATTTCATGCTTATTATCATTTGTCGAAGCTTTGATCTATATGTTGTCATCAATTACCAAAAAGGGGGAGATTGAAAGTGCAACTATCCCTAGGTGGTTTTGGTAATTCATAACAACATATAGCTCATTGAGCTAATGCTATTTCAAGATGATTATTTCAGGAAAGCTCAATGATTAGCATGGCATGGATATGAAAGTGGAACCCTCAAAATGCTAAGGACAAAGAATTGGCTCAAGCTCAAAAGTTCAAGACTCTTCATTTTATATTTTAGTGATCCAAGATCACATTGAGTCTTTAGGAAAAGCCAATACTATCAAGGAGGGATGAGGTGTTGCTTAATGAGCCTCTTGCTTTATGTGCTTAATGATATGCTCCAAAATCCTCACCTACTTTCCCATATCCACAAATGACCTAAACCCTAAGCCAAACTCGGTCATACCGATTCTTTCATTCCAGCGCCACCGAGTTTCACTTGTCATTTGCCACTGCCAAACCCTAGCAATTCGGTCCTACCGATAAGGATCTCAGTCTCACCGAGATGGGCTTGCAAACTCTCTGTTTCCCTTTCGTAACTTTTCGGTCTCACCGAAAGAGCGAATCGGTCCCACCGAGAATGCAAGGTAAACTCTATGTTTCCTTCTTGTAACTTTTCGGTCTCACCGAAAAGAGCGAGTCGGTCCCACCGAGTTTGCCTGACCAACTCTCTGGTTAGCTTATTGCCAAACTCGGTCTCACTGAGTTTGTGCAATCGGTCTCACCGAGATTACGTTATGCCCAAACGCTAACCAAATCGGTCCTACCGAGTTGCATGTCAGTCCCACCGAAATTCCTAACGGTCACTAGGTTTGCTATTTCGGTCCGACCGAGTTTTCTGATTCGGTCCCACCGAGATTGATAAATTGTGTGTAACGGTTGGATTTTGTGTGGAGGCTATAAATACCCCTCCACCTCCTCTTCACTCGTGGAGAGAGCCATCAGAACACATACACCATTCTAACTCATATGTTTTGAGAGAGAACCACCTACTCATGTGTTGAGACCAAGATATTCCATTCAAACCATATGAATCTTGATCTCTAGCCTTCCCCAAGTTGCTTTCCACTCAAATCTTCTTTTCACCAGATCCAAATCCTATGAGAGAGAGTTGAGTGTTGGGGAGACTATCATTTGAAGCACAAGAGCAAGGAGTTCATCATCAACACATCATTTGTTACTTCTTGGAGAGTGGTGTCTCCTAGATTGGCTAGGTGTCACTTGGGAGCCTCCGACAAGATTGTGGAGTTGAACCAAGGAGTTTGTAAGGGCAAGGAGATCGCCTACTTCGTGAAGATCTACCGCTAGTGAGGCAAGTCCTTCGTGGGCGATGGCCATGGTGGGATAGACAAGGTTGCTTCTTCGTGGACCCTTCGTGGGTGGAGCCCTCCGTGGACTCGCGCAACCATTACCCTTCGTGGGTTGAAGTCTCCATCAACGTGGATGTAGGATAGCACCACCTATCCGAACCACGGGAAAAACATCTGTGTCTCCAATAGCGTTTGAATTCTCCAAACCCTTCCCTTTATATTCTTGCAAGTTGCATGCTTTACTTTCCGCTGCCAATATACTCTTTACATGCTTGCTTGAATTGTGTAATGATTGCTTGACTTGTCCTAAGATAGCTAAAAACTGCCAAGAACTAAAATTGGGAAAACGTTAAGTTTTTATTTGGTCAAGTAGTCTAATCACCCCCCCCCCCTCTAGACATACTTTCGATCCTATAGCACCCCAGTGTTCGAACCTCAAGGGTCTGCTGGAACCCGAAATCCGACACAAGAAAGGCCTAAGCTTGGGGGAGTTGATACGTCCATTTTGCATCATGTTTTCTTACTGTTATTTATAATGTTTTTATCCATAGTAATGCTTTTTGGAGTAATTCTAATGCCTTTTCTCTCATAATTGCAAGATACACACCAAGAGGGAGAATTCCGGTAGCTGGAAATCTGGACCTGAAAAGCTATGTCAGGCTACCTATTCTGCACAACTCCAAATAAGCTGAAAATTCACGGAGATTTTGTATGGAATACATAAGAATTACTGGAGCAAATAACTACCAGAGGGGGGTCACCAGGTGGGCACAACCCACCTGGGTGCGCCAGGGCCCCCTGGCACGCCCTAGGGGTTGTGGCCTGCTCGGCCCACCTCCGGTGCCCATCTTCTGGTATATAAGTCACTTTGACCTAGAAAAAATAAGAGGAGGACTTTCGAGACAAAGCGCTACCGCCTCGAGGCGGAACTTGGGCAAGAGCACTTTTGCCCTTCAGCGAAGCGATTCCGCCGGGGGAACTTCCCTCCCGGAGGGGGAAATCATCGTCCTCATCATCACCAACAAATCTCCCATCTTGGGGAGGGCAATCTCCATCAACATCTTCAACAGCACCATCTCCACTCAAACCCTAATTCATCTCTTGTGTTCAATCTTGTTACCGGAACTATAGATTGGTGCCTGTGGGTGAATGAGGGAGTCCTGGACTAGGGGGTCCTCGGGTGTCCGAACTATGGTACGTAGGCCGGACTGATGGGCTGTAAAGATATCGGACCAAAGGTTATCTCCGATGTCCAGATGGGACTCTCCTTGGTGTGGAAGGTAGGCTTGGCGTCCCAATATGAAGATTCCTTTCTCTGTAACCGGCTTTGTACAACCCTAGTCCCCCTCAGTGTCTATATAAACCGGAGGGCTTAGTCCGTAGAGACTGAGAATAATCCTAATCAGATAGGCTAGACTTCTAGGGTTTAGCCATTACGATCTCGTGGTAGATCAACTCTTGTAACCCCTATACTCATCAATATTAATCTAGCAGGACGTAGGGTTTTACCTCCATCAGGAGGGCCCGAACCTGGGTAAACATTGTGTTCCCTATCTCTTGTTACCATCAACTTCAGACGCACAGTTCGGGACCCCCTACCCAAGATCCGCCGGTTTTGACACCGACATTGGTGCTTTCATTGAGAGTTCCGCTATGTCGTTGCCAAGAGGTTCGATGGCCCCGTCAATCATCCACAACAACATTGTCCAGGGAGAAACCTTCCTCCCCGTACAGATCTTCATGTTCGGAGGCTTCGCACTGCGGGCCAACATGCTTGGCCATCTAGAGCAAATCGATAGCTACGCCCCTGGCCATCGGGTCAGATTTGGAAGCTTGAAATATGTCGCGGAGACTTGATCTTCGACGGATTCGAGACCACGGCAGTAGCCGCTCCCTGTCACCATGATGAACATGACTTAAATCTATCATCGGACTACACCCAGGAGATAGAACCTGCAACTGCTCCAGCCCTAGATACGGAGCAAGTCACGCCATCCGAGGACGGGAGGCTCAACCCCACCATGGAGGCTGCAGACTCAGCGGCATTGGAGCCACACACAGAGCCAACCTCAAGTGAGATCTGTGTTGCGAGAACCTCGGACATGTTTCTGGCTACAAGTTATGAAGCATGTGCGTCCGCGCATGACGAGCTTGATCGGGCGTCGATCGTTAAATTCAGCTTCACGGACATCTTCCGGCACTCGCCTTTAGGCAATGTGCTAAACTCATTAAAAACAATCTCCTTAGCGGGGGACTCACGACCGAATTATATCCGGTTCAAACAGGAGGCTAATGACGAATTTCGCTTCCCACACCCCACCCACTTAATAGCCACTATCGAAGACTTAACTGGCATGCTCGATTACGGCTCCGATGACATTGACGGTATGGACGAAGATGCCGGAGAAGAAGAGGCCCAAAACCCGCCGTTTACCGGATGCTGGACGGCCACTTCCTCGTATGACATATACATGGTGGATGCACCAAAAGAGAATAGCGGCGATGACAAGGAAGATCCAGTTGAGGATAAACCTCCCGAGATACAACCAAAGCGCCGGCGTCAGTGGTGCCGCTCTAAGTCACGCCGCAGCAAAGACAGCAACACCGGCACAGGAGAAGATAACACTCTGGACGGTGCCGAAGACAATGAAGACCCCATTGAGGCAACTTCCGAACAAGATGAAACGGGAAGACTGGCAAGTTAGCCCTGGTGAACAGGCCACGCACGAAGACTCGGAGGACAGTAATTATCTTCCGCTCTCCGAGGATGAGGCGAGCCTTGACACCGAGGATTTTATCGTGCCTGAGGAACCTCTCGAACACGAGCGCTTCAAGCGCCAGCTAATAGCCACTGCAAGGAGCCTGAAAAAGAAACAACAGCAGCTTCAAGATGATCAAGATCTGCTCAATGATAGATGGACTGATGTCCTGGCAGCCAAGGAATACGGCCTCAGGCACCCAGCCAAAAGTTACCCGAAGCGGAAATTGCTACCTCAGTTCAATGACGAGGCGCTGGAGCCCGTACCACCATCGCGCAATGCAGCTGACCAACCAGCACGTGGTCGGGATAAAGCAGCAACTCGAGCCGAATGCCAGCCTACCCTACCTCACCGTAAAGGCAGAGATAAAACAGCACGGGGACACACATATGACCTACGACAAGACCTGGACAGTAGAGCAGGTCAGAACAAATCGATCTATGGATCACGGGGACGTGCCCCGACACGCGATAACGGCTATCTAGCCAGACGCAATAGTCATACTCACGCCCGGGCCGAAAAGCGCAGACGGACTCCATCCGAGCTATGTCGTGGCGTGGCACGGTATAGAGGCGCCGCTCACCCACTTTGGTTCACCGACGAAGTAATGGAGCATGAATTCCCAGAAGAGTTTAAACCCGTAAACATCGAATCATATGATGGGACTGAAGGAAATATGCCCTAGAGGCAATAATAATGTTATTATTTATTTCCTTATATCATGATAAATGTTTATTATTCATGCTAGAATTGTATTAACCGGAAACATAATACATGTGTGAATACATAGACAAACTTAGTGTCACTAGTATGCCTCTACTTGACTAGCTCATTAATCAAATATGGTTATGTTTCCTAACCATGAACAATGTGTTGTTATTTGATTAACGAGGTCACATCATTAGTTGAATGATCTGATTGACATGACCCATTTCATTAGCTTAGCACCCGATCATTTAGTATGTTGCTATTGCTTTCTTCATGACTAATACATGTTCCTATGACTATGAGATTATGCAACTCCCGTTTACCGGAGGAACACTTTGTGTGCTACCAAACGTCACAACGTAACTGGATGATTATAAAGGAGCTCTACAGGTGTCTCCAAAGGTAGATGTTGAGTTGGCGTATTTCGAGATTAGGATTTGTCACTCCGATTGTCGGAGAGGTGTCTCTGGGCCCTCTCGGTAATGCACATCACATAAGCCTTGCAAGCATTGTGACTAATGAGTTAGTTGCGAGATGATGTATTACGGAACGAGTAAAGAGACTTGCCGGTAATGAGATTGAACTAGGTATTGGATACCGACGATCGAATCTCGGGCAAGTAACATACCGATGACAAAGGGAACAACGTATGTTGTTATGCGGTCTGACCGATAAAGATCTTCGTAGAACATGTAGGAGCCAATATGGGCATCCAGGTCCCGCTATTGGTTATTGACCGGAGATGTGTCTTAGTCATGTCTACATTGTTCTCGAACCGTAGGGTCCGCACGCTTAATGTTACGATGACAGTTATTATGAGTTTATGCATTTTGATGTACCGAAGTTAGTTCGGAGTCCCGGATGTGATCACGGACATGACGAGGAGTCTCGAAATGGTCGAGACATAAAGATTGATATATTGGATGACTATATTCGGACACCGGAAGTGTTCCGGGTAATTTCGGAGAAAACCGGAGAGCCGGAGGGTTACCGGAACCCTACCGGGAGAAGTAATGGGCCATATGGGATTTAGTGGAGAGAGAGAAGGGCTGCCAGAGGTGGGCCGCACGCCACCTCCTCCGTGGTCCGAATTGGACTAGGGGAGGGGGGCGGCGCCCCCCCCCCCCCTTTCCTTCTCCCACTCCACCTCTTTCCCCCTCCTAGTAGGAGTCTACTCCTACTAGGAGGAGGAGGACTCCTTGGCGCGCCACACCTGGCCGGCCGGCCTCCTCCCCTTGCTCCTTTATATACGGGGGCAGGGGGCACCCCAAGACACACAAGTTGATCCACGTGATCGTTCCTTAGCCGTGTGCGATGCCCCCTGCCACCATATTCCACCTCGATCATATCGTTGTAGTGCTTAGGCGAAGCCCTGCGTCGGTAGAACATCAAGATCGTCATCACGCCGTCGTGCTGACGGAACTCCTCCCCAAAGCTTTGCTGGATCGGAGCCCGGGGATCGTCATCGAGCTGTACGTGTGCTAAGAACTCAGAGGTGCCGGAGTAACGGTGCTTGGATCGGTCGGATCAGGAAGAAGACGTACGACTACTTCCTCTACGTTGTGTCAACGCTTCCGTTGCGATCTACAAGGGTACGTAGATCATTCTCTCCTCTCATTGTTGTGCATCACCATGATCTTGCGTGTGCGTAGGAATTTTTTTGAAATTACTACGTTCCCCAACAGGGACAACAGACCCCGCGGTATGGGTCGAGGACTTTCTTCTTCACATTCATATGGCCCACGGCGAGGATCTCCATGCCATCAAATACCTCCCACTAAAACTCAAAGGACCAGCCCGACACTGGTTGAACAGTCTGCCTAAAAACTCCATCGGCAGCTGGGAGGACTTGGAAGAGGCCTTTCTTGACAACTTTCAAGGTACATATGTTCGACCTCCGGATGCCGATGACTTAAGTCACATAATTCAACAGCCCGGAGAGTCAGCCAGGAAACTTTGGACTAGGTTCTTAACTAAAAAGAACCAGATCGTCGACTGCCCGGATGCCGAAACCTTGGCGGCCTTTAAACACAGCGTCCGGGACGAATGGCTCGCCCGACACCTCGACCAAGAGAAGCCGAAGACCATGGCAGCCCTTACGGCACATATGACCCGCTTTTGCGCGGGCGAAGATAGCTGGCTAGCCCGTAGCAATAATAGTGCAAGTGAACCTGGCACTGCGGAAGCCAAAAGTAGCAACGGCAAGCCCCGACGCAATAGACACAAGCGTCGAAACAACGGTGATAACGCCGACGACATGGCGGTCAACGCCGGATTCAGCGGATCCAAGTCCGGCCAGCGAAAGAAGTCGTTCAAAAGGAACAATTTGGGACCATCCAGCCTGGGCCGCATACTCGATCGCCCATGCCAGATACACGACACTCCTGACAAACCAGCCAATCACACCAACAAAGACTGTTGGGTTTTAAAACAGGCCGGCAAGTTAAATGCCAAAAACAAGGAGAAGGGGTCGCAAAGCGATTGTGTCCTGGCTTATCCGGATGAGCACCTTAGTAGAATTATTGGAGCAAATAACTACCAGAGGGGGGCCACCAGGTGGGCACAACCCACCTAGGCCCGCTAGGGCGCCCTGGCGCGCCCTGGGGGGTTGTGGCCTCCTCGGCCCACCTCCGGTGCCCATATTCTGGTATATAAGTCATTTTGACCTAGAAAAAATAAGAGGAGGACTTTCGGGACGAAGCGCTGCCGCCTCGAGGCGGAACTTGGGCAGGAGCACTTTTGCCCTCCGGCGAAGCGATTCCACCGGGGGAACTTCCCTCCCGGAGGGGGAAATCGTCATCTTCATCATCGCCAACAACCTCCCATCTTGGGGAGGGCAATCTCCATCAACATCTTCAACAGCACCATCTCCTCTCAAACCCTAGTTCGTCTCTTGTGTTCAATCTTGTTACCGGAACTATAGATTGGTGCTTGTGGGTGACTAGTAGTGTTGATTAAATCTTGTAGTTGATTAATATATGGTTTATTTGGTGGAAGATTATATGTTCAGATCCAATATGCTATTTAATACTCCTCTGATCGTGAGCATGTTTATCATTTGTGAGAAGTTACTTTTCTTCTTGATGTCATTGGAGAAATCATGTTGCAAGTAATCATGTGAACTTGATATGTGTTCGATATTTTGATAGTATGTATGTTGTGATTCCCTTTGTGGTGTCATGTGAACGTCGACTACATGACACTTCACCATATTTGGGCCTAAGGTAATGCATTGTGGAGTAGCAATTAGATGGTGGGTTGCGAGAGTGACAGAAACTTAAACCCCGGTATATGCGCTATTCCGTAAGGGACCGATTGGATCCGAAAGTTTAATGCTATGGTTAGAATTTATTCTTAATACTTTTCTCGTAGTTGTGCATGCTTGCGGGAGGGTTAATTATAAGTAGGAGGTTTGCTTAAGTAAGAAAAACACCTAAGCACCAGTCCACCCACATATCAAATTATCAAAGTAGCGAACACAAATCGAATCAACATGGTGAAAGTGACTAGATGAAATCCCCGTGTACCCTCAAGAACGCTTTTCTTATCATAAGAGACCATTTTGGCCGGTCCTTTGCCTCAAAAGGATTGGGCTACCTTGCACTTTTGTTAGTACTATCGTTACTTGCTCGTTACAAATTATCTTGCTATCAAACTACTCCGCTACTTACAATTTCAGCACTTGCAGACACTACCGTACTGAAAACTACTTGTCATTTCCTTCTGCTCCTCGTTGGGTTCGACACTCTTACTACTTATCGAAAATAGCTAAAATTGATCCCCTATACTTGTGGGTCATCAGCATCATGCATAGCAGAAGTGGCATCATCAATAACGTGCGACATATCGAAATCAATAGCAGGTGTAGGTGTCGCAAGTTTACTCAAAACAGAAGGAGAATCAAGTGCAGAGCTAGATGGGAGTTCCTTACCTCCCCTCGTAGTCCAGGGATAAATCTGGTTTGGTTGTCTTTCAGATTCCTCATAGTGGTCGATAGATATAAATCCCAAGTGACTCAAAGAATAGAGCTATGCTCCCCAGCAACGGCGCCAGAAAAAGGTCTTGACAACCCACAAGTATAGGGGATCGTAGCTGTTTTTGAGGGTAGAGTATTCAAACCAAATTTATTGATTCGACACAAGGGGAGCCAAAAATATTCTCAAGTATTAGCAGCTGAGTTGTCAATTCAACCACACCTGAAGGACTTAATATCTTCAACAAAATATTTAGTAGCAAAGTAGTATGGAAGTAACGATAACAGTGGCAAAAGTAACAGTAGCAGTTTTGTAGCAATCGTAACACTAACAATGGAAAAGTAAAGAAGCAAAGATCAATATGAAACAAGCTCGTAGGCAGTGTATCAATGATAGATAATTATGTCGGATGGCATTCATCATGCAACAGTTATAACATAGGGTGACACAGAACTAGCTCCAATTCATCAATATAATGTAGGCATGTATTCCGATTATAGTCATACGTGCTTATAGAAAAGAACTTGCATGACATCTTTTGTTCTACCCTCCAGTGGCAGCGGGGTCCTATTGGAAACTAAGGGATATTAAGGCCTCCTTTTAATAGAGAACCGGACCAAAGCATTAGCACTTAGTGAATACATGAACTCCTCAAACTACGGTCATCATCGGGAAGTGTCCCGACCATTGTCACTCCGGGGGTGCCGGATCATAACACGTAGTAGGTGACTATAACTTGCAAGATAGGATCAAGAACACAAATATATTCATGAAAAATAATAGGTTCGGATCTGAAATCATGGCACTCGGGCCATAGTGACAAGCATTAAGCATAACAAAGTCATAGCAACATCAATCTCAGAACATAGTGGATACTAGGGATCACACCCTAACAAAACTAACTCGATTATATGATAAATCTCATCCAACCTATCACCGTCTAGCAAGCCTATGATGGGATCACTCATGCACGATGGTGAGCACATCATAAAATTGGTGATGGAGGATGGTTGATGATGACGATGGCGACGATTTCCCCTCTTCGGAGCCCAAAACGGACTCCAGATCTTCCCTCCCGAGGAAGAACAGGGCTTGGCGGCGGCTCCGTATCATAAAACACGATGAATCCTTCTTTCTAAAAAAATTTCTCCCCGAACGTGAATATATGGAGTGGAGTTGAGGTCGGTGGAGGTCCAGGGGGGCCACAAGGATAAAAGGGTGTGCCCCCACCCTTGTGACCAGGGTGTGGGCCCCTTCGGTTGATTCTTTAACTAGTATTTTTTTATTTATTCCAAAACCGATCTCTGTGAATTTTCAGGTCATTCCGAGAAATTTATTTCTGCACACAAATAACACCATGGCAATTCTGCTGAAAACAACGTCAGTCCGGGTTAGTTCCATTCAAATCATGCAAATTAGAGTCCAAAACAAGGGTAAAAGAGTTTGGAAAAGTAGATACGATGGAGACGTATCAACTCCCCCAAGCTTAACCCATTGCTTGTCCTCAAGTAATTCAGTTAACAAACTGAAAGTGATAAACAAAAACTTTTACAAACTCTGTTTAATCTTGTTGTTGCATATATAAAGCCAGCATTCAAGTTTTCAGCAAAGATCAAGAACTAACCATATTCACAATAACATTTAGGTCTCACATTTACTCATATCAATGGCATAATCAACTAGCGGGCAATAATAATAAATCTCGGATGACAACACTTTTTCAAAACAATCATGATATGATATAATAAGATGGTATCTCGCTAGCCCTTTTGAGACCGCAAAACATAAATGCAGAGCACCCCTGAAGATCAAGGACTAACTAGACATTGTAATTCATGGTAAAAAGAGATCCAGTCATAGTCATACTCAATATAAATTAATAACAATGCATACAAATGACAGTGGTGCTCTCTAACTGGTGCTTTTTATAAAAAGATGATTACTCAGTATAAAAGTAAATAGATAGGCCCTTTGCAGAGGGAGGAAGGGATTTGCAGAGGCGCCATAGGTCGAGTTTTTAAAGCAGAGATAAATAATATTTTGAGCGGCATGCTTTCATTGTCAATATAACAACAAAGAAATCTCGGTATCTTCCATACTAGATACATTATAGGCGGTTTCCAAACAGAATGGTAAAGTTTATACTCCCCCACCACCAACAAGCACATTCCATGGCTGGTCCAAAACAACGGGTACCGTCCAACTAACAACAGTACTACGGGAGTTTTGTTTGCAACACACATAGTTTCTAAGAACAAACCGTGTTGGATCAATGAACAATCACACACGACATCCTCTTGAAAACAGTTTGTGTTAGGCCACCTTGCGCAAACATTTACCACATAGAAGTGTGTGTGATGGACAGCATTTGCCACACAATTTCTTCTACGCACCGTGTGTGATGCATTAAATAACGCAAACTTTAAATTGTTAACATCTTCTGCAATGGCAACGCTAACACAAACGATTTAATGGGGAAAATTGTGTGTGATGTACCTGCGAACGGAAACGTTTTTCTTGGAGTGACTGTGTGGGATGTATATACAAACGGAAACGTACTTCTTGGATTAACAATGTGAGATGTACATACTAACGGAAACATATTCCTTGGATTGACTGTGTGGAATATATATACAAATGGAAATGTTTAGCCGAGACTGACTGTGTAGGATGTACTTATGTCCGGAAACGATTTGGCCTGTATAATTGTATTTTTTTAGCACAACTGTACATATAACCGTATTTGATCGCACGGCCGTCGCACACGACCTTATTTTGTCGAGCATGTGTGGCAGGAGGGCCTATCCCCAACGGTCTCTAGGTCGTGTGGGAAGGACCCGCCTATTGCACACACTCACTCAGCGATGGTTCACAATGCCATCACGAAAAGGGGTTAAAAATCGTTTGTATAGCAGCTCGATGTGCCAGTGTTGGTCAAGCAAATGAGTCTAAACAATGATACAAATGCAAAGAACTGGCTCTTTGCGATGAATGACGAATTATCCGAGAAGAATTTTGTTCTTTTGGTAATAACACTATGGTCCGTGTGGAGAGCAAGACGAAAGGCCGTATATGAGGATGTTTTTCACATCCCTCAATCCACAAACTAGTTCATCTAATCTTACTTGATAGATCTACACAACATTGAGGAGCGAGGAAACAGAACGGCGAGGCAACCAGTGGTCGACGAACACACTAGATTCAGCCACCTGAAATGTGTTTTAAGATTCATGTTGATGTTGCGATTGCACACAACAGGGGACGCGGAGTGGCAGCGACAGTATGTCGCGATCACAATGGCCTCTTTCAGGGGGCATCAGTTATAGTTGTAAAGGGTATCTATGATCCTCCAACCCTTGAAGCTTTGGCAGTTCGCAAGGCTCTAGCCCTCGCCGAAGATCTTTACCTACAAAGGATTCATGTCGCCTCTGATTGTAAGGTTATAGTGGATGACATGGAGCAAAAGAACATGGCTATCTTACATGAAATCATTGACCATAGCAATTCTTCTAATAAGTTTCGTGTTGTTCATGAGTTTAGGAGCTCGAATTTTGAGACTCATAATCTAGCGAAGCATGTCTTAAGTTTAGGGGTGGGCCGCCATGTTTGGTTAGGACACCTTGGTGATCTCTCTTTTGTACCTGTAAACATTAGGTCGAGTTAAATAAAGCGTCGCGAGATTGTCTAAAAAATGTAGGGGTTGTTGCGGGAAGACCTTCAATTCAGTGACCTACAAGGGAACACACACCCTCGGCTCTACTATGCGAGTTTTTGGGACGGCCCATGGGGGGTGGGATGCCCCTGTTTTTTATCAGCTATTTGTTTTTTCTTCTTGAAAATAATTTAGGATATAAAATAAATTCCAATTTCAAAACAATATAGAAATTTGAAAAATAATATTAGTGAATTCAAAAAATGTTCATGATTTTGGAAAATGTTTGAAAAGTCATAAAATGTTCGTGGATTCAAAAATTGTTCATGATTTTAAAACAAATGTTCCCATATGTAAAAATATTCAAGAGTTTGAAAAAATGTTTAGGGAAACAAAAAAACCACATATTAAAAATATTTATTAATTTGAAAAATGCTCTCAAATTTGAAAATTGTTCATTAATTACAAAAAATGTTCCCAAAAAGACAATATAAGTTGATCGGTTCAGAAAATGTTCACCAATTCAAAATGTGCATGCATTTTAAAATTTTATAAAAAGAAAAAATTATGAAAAAATAGCAAAATTTAAAATAATGTTCGTAGACTGAAAAAATCAGCAGATTCTGAAAAATTCACGAATTTATAAAAAAAATGTTCATTATTCAGAAAGATGTTTGCAAAATTGTAAAGAATGTTTGCCATTTCGTAAAAAAAATTATGATTTCCAAAATTATTCAGGAATTTGAATGATGTTGGCAAAATTCAAAAGGAAAAACTGAAAAAAGTAAAATAAAAAGCGGCCTTAAAAATTAGAAATTAAAATTAAAATTAAAAAGAATTTTTAAAATAAGAAAAGAAAATGTAAAAAGAAAAAGGGGAAATGATAAAGAAAATTAAGAATAAAAATAGATAAAATATAATAAAACAGTTAAGGGATGGTTCTAGAACCTTCCCAAAGTCAGGTGGAAAATAAACCAGACTGGGCTGGGCTATCAAGCGGGGGGATGCGCTAGGTCCCTAGACAGACTTAGGATCTGTTTGGTTCACAGGCTTTCCCTCAGAAGAGAGGGATATCCCCTTTTTAAATGGTTGCCACCCATTTGGTTCGAGGGATAGAGGGCATAAGGATAGCCATTATTCCTGGAATATTCCCTAAAACGGGGGATGCGTGGAGCCGCTGAAATCTCGTGGACGAATCCAGCCATCTTTCTCATCTCACCCTCGAAGCGTTTTTCTCTCGATCTCACCCCTCTCTCGGACAGAAAAGAGTAAAATGCATCAGAAGTCCTAAAACTATTGGAGGTGTGTCATTTTAGTCCTATAACTTTGAAACTGCAGTTTTGGGCCCAAAAGTATTGGAGGTCTGTCAGTTTGATTCTATAACTTCAAAACTGCAATTTTGGGTCCTAAAACTATTGGAGGTGTGCTAGTTTAGTCCTATAACTTTGAAACTGTTGTTTTGGGTCCCAAAGCATTGCAAGTTCATCCATCTTAGGTCCTAAGCGTGCATGGGCCGACATTGATCCGCCGACGTGTTGCTTGGAGATGCTTGGATTCTTGCCAGGTTGACCCAATGGATCTGCAACAAAGAGACGGCGTTCCACACAGGCAGGTCTTCGACCGGTCCGGCCCATGAATGTAGCGACTAAGAGCGGCAAACGATGAACATGTACTTTAGCGAAAAAAGACACCTTTGAGGGTACTCGAACACACGATCTCAGGCTTATACGCGACATGATACCACCAGTTGAGCTCAGAAAACCTTAAAGAACCAACCCGTTGCACTACGAATTATTTTCCACATTTCAAAACCAAGATTTTTTTAAAACACAGTGTTCTGTAAAAGGTAAACACTATCCAAATTTGCGGACAAACATAGAAAAAACTGAAACATTTTCGAAAAATAGAAACATTTTTTGAAAATCATGACTAATTTTTTTGAAGCGGGAACAATTTTTGAAATTTCAAAACAAACATTGAAAACACAAACATTTTTGAATTTTTGAACAAATTTTGAAACTAGAACATTTTTGAAACATCTAAAAAATGAACACATGAATACTTTTTGGAGTTTAAGATTTTGTTTTTGGAAACAGAAACATTTTTTGAAATTATGAACATCTTTTGAAAAGTTGTGATAATTTTGAACAAAAAAATCGAGCTGAAAAACAAGAAGAATTTTAAATTCCCGAACAATTTTCTAAATATGCGAACATTTTTTGAATTTGTGAACAATTTCTGAAATCACAATTTTTTTGAAATTCTAAATATATTTTTCAGATCGTGGACATTTTTTGAAAACTCTGAACAATTTTCAAAACAAAAACATTTTTTAAACTAAAAATAAAAAACAAAAACAAAAAACATATACCGAAAACAAAAGAAAAGAAAAAAAGAAACAACAAACTGAAAAAAGAAAAGCCGTGAAAAAACAAAAATAAAACAGGAAAACCGGTAAAAGAAACAGCCGGCGAACCCTCGAGAAAGTTCGCAAAACCGCCTGGTTAGCAGTATTTAATTGGGCCGGCACATTTCTAGCGCCGTGGGCCTGGGCAAGGCGGAGTGGGCTGGACTAGGCCGCTTTCGTTAAGGGACATACTTTCTAGAGGGTTCCCTGGCTGTTTCTTTTACCGGTTTTCCTGTTTTATTTTCGGTTTTTCACGGCTTTCCTTTTTTTTCGGTTTTCAGTTTGTTGTTTCTTTTGTTTTCGGTATATTTTTTTGTTTTTATTTTTTATTTTAAAAAAGGTTTTTATTTGGAAAATTGTTCCGAGTTTTCAAAAAATGTCCACGATCTGAAAAATATGTTTAGAATTTCAAAAAATGTTGTGATTTCAGAAATTGTTCAAAAATTCAAAAAATGTTCGCATATTTAGAAAATTGTTCGGGAATTTAAAAATCTTCTTGTTTTTCAGCTCGTAATTTCTTGTTCAAAATTATCACAACTTTTCGAAAGATGTTCAGAGTTTCAAAAAATGTTTCCATTTCCAAAAAAATCATAAACTCCAAAAAGTATTCACGTGTTAAGCCGGCCCATTTCGTTAAGGCCGCTTTCTGTGATTCTGCTCAACCGGTTTTGCCTGAACCGGGGTTTTCCGTTTTTATTTTAATTGTATTTCTGATTTTTCTTCCTTTTCCTTTTTCAATTTTGTTTTCTTTTTTAGTTTTTATTTTTATTCTTGTTTTTTCAAATTGGGGAAATCTTTTAAATTCGAAAAAATCTTGAACTTTTATGAATTGATGAACATTTCGAAATACATGAACATTTTTTAAATCATGATTTTGATTTTACAGATTCATGAACTTTTTTTTTGAAACAGTGAAATATTTTTAAAACTGACGAACATTATTGAAAAATCATGAACCTTTTTTAAACTCGCGAACATTGTTTTAGAAATTTTTCAATACTATCTTAAATCATGAACATGTTTCCGAATCCATGAACATTTTTTGATATTATCATCCTTTTTTAAATTCAAGACCATTTTTCTGCAATCATGAACATTTTCTGGAAATTCATTAAAAAAATTGAATTCGCAGACATTTTATTAATTCACGAACAATTTCGAAATCATGACATTTTTAAAATTCATGAACAGTTTTAAAATTCATGAAAACTTTTTTTTACAAATTTGTGAACATTCTCTTAAACCGTGAACATTTTCCGAGTTCCCAAACATTGTTTGAAATCATTTGTATTTTTCTGAATTCATGATTGTTTTGTTGAAAATTAGCAAAAAAATTCAGAAATTAGAACTTTTTAATATCCTGAATTAATGAAAAAGGAAAAAAGAAAAGGAAAAGAAGGGGAAAAAAGCAGGCGGCTTCCTAGCTCGCACATGGGCCGGCCCAAGAGGGCGCAAATGGGGGTGCGGGGGGTGCACACTCGCTTCGTTCACAACGTGTTATGCGCCGATAGGAGGTCCCCTCGATACAGCGCGACGTGCCAAAAAATGGAGGAGTGTGGTAGGTGGCCCAAGTTTGCTATGTTGGCGATCTGGTTGCGGCTTTATTTAGGGCATGTTCTTATCTCCTCCCGCTCCACGCTTCACGAAATTCTTGAGCAGAGCCGAGCCGAACGATTTCGACGGAAGCTACTAGCTTAGGGAAGCTCAGCCTCCCTCCCGTGCAATTTTGAGAAGCAAAGTCAGCAGAGCTTCGCGTTTAACAGAAGCTGGAGTTGCACCTGTTTACGAGAGTTTCCCACCGCCAAAAACGATTCACGCTGACTCCTCAACACAACCACTCTCGCCCACAGGATTGAGCCTCCTTCTTGATCGAACCGTGTTGTCTCGCTCGTTCGCGAACTGGGCTGCCTTTAGCCGGCCCATTATGGCACTAAGACAGGCCAACCAACTATTTCAGCCCAAGCTAACGATGGTGAAGCGAGCGACGCTGCCGAACGGGCGTGATTCGCTGCATGGAGCAAGAAGCTACAAATAGAAGCTGAATTTGGAGAGTTTTTAGAAGCAGGAGAGTTTCAAAACAGGCCCTTAGACTAGACATAATATAACACCCATGATGCGGCTATATCTCCCATGTGTCGGGGCACGACTTAGAGGCATAACCGTATGGTAGGCATGTCGCAAGAGGGGTAATCTTTACATATCTCATGTACCGAATAAGAAAGGGATAAAGAGTCGGCTTACAATCGCCACTTCACGCAATACATAAATATATCATACATCAACCAAGGTACAAACAAAGGTCCGACTACGGAACCAAAATAAAAGAAGACCACCCCTAATGCTAGATCCCCGATCGTCCCAACTGGGCTCCACTACTGATCAACCGGAAAAGACACCACACAGCGATCAAGATCTTCTTTTATGTTGGGTCTCATGTTGGGTCTCCAAAGGTACACGTAGAAGGGATTGAACTTCAGAATGCAAGATGAAGAAAGCTTGACCTCCTCAAAACAAAACATGTGTTGAACACCATGTTTATTTTAGAGTATATCTTGGCGGATCGTAACTTCGAGAGAAATCTTGAGGACAATTGAAGAATGAAAAGAACCCTGATGAACCACCGTGTAGAGCCTCCATGAAGAACTCCAGTAAAAAATGATGATAAAAAGAGAGAGAGGTTGAAAACACAAGGTGAAGCCTTGCAATGATTTAGATGGATCTTCGTGATGATGAGAGCTTGGAACTCCGGGAAAAGAAAAGATGAAACAATTGAAACCGAGAATTTATTCATCATGAACAAACTCCGAAGAAAGGAATTAATCACTTAGATGAAAGAAGAATAAGAATTATGTTATGCGTATCCTTCACCAATTTAAATTGATGACAAGCAACGGATTTGGCATACTACTTATTCTCATAGAAAGGATTGGGGAAATACATAGCGCAACCTTGAGAAGGTCTTCAACGAACCACCGGTAGGATTTGGAAAGAACGTATGAATTGATATGATAACGAAGGAAAAGAAATTTTGAACGAACCGCCGTAAGAATTGAAAACGAATGAAGAAAAAATAGCGAAACACCGGGAAGAATTAGAAAATGAACGAAGATACAAGAGAGAATTTGATACAAGAGAACGAACAGATCATGAGCTGATCAGAGAATACTTGAATGATGCACCGGTAAGATTTGGAGAACGAGAGCTGAAAGCTGAGAATGGATAAACCCGAAATGATGGTCTCCGGAGAATCAAATTGAAAAGGCACCTGAATTGCTCCGGATGGTTGAAAAGAATTTTCACAATCGGAAACAATTATGAGAGGATGGCATAACGCTAGTGTTGGGGAACGTAGTAATTTCAAAATTTTACCTACGCACACGCAAGATCATGGTGATGCATAGCAACGAGAGGGGAGAGTGTTGTCTACGTACCCTCATAGACCGAAGCGGAAGCGTTGACGCAACGTAGAGGAAGTAGTCGTACGTCTTCCCGATCCGACCGATCCAAGCACCGTTACTCCGGCACCTCCGAGTTCTTAGCACACGTACAGCTCGATGACGATCCCCGGGCCCCGATCCAACAAAGCTTCGGGGAGGAGTTCCGTCAGCACGACAGCGTGGTGACGATCTTGATGTTCTACCGACGCAGGGCTTCGCCTAAGCACTACAACGATATGATCGAGGTGGAATATGGTGGCAGGGGGCACCGCACACGGCTAAGGAACGATCTCAAAGATTAACTTGTGTGTCTATGGGGTGCCCCTTGCCTCGGTATATAAAGGATGGAGGAGGAGGAGGCCGGCCAAGGCTTGGTGCGGCCAGGATGTGGAGTCCTACTAGGATTCCAAGTCCTAGTAGGAGTCCACCAAGAGGGGAGGAAGGGAGAAGGAAGTGGAGGAGAAGGAAAGGTGGCCGGCCCCCTTTTCCCTAGTCCAATTCGGACTAGAGGGGAGGGGGGCGCAGCAGCCCCTTGGCCCTTTCTCCTCTTTCCACTAAAGCCCATCAAGGCCCATTGCTTCTCCCGTAACTACCCGGTACTCCGAAAAATACCCGAATCACTCGGAACCTTTCCGATGTCCGAATATAGTCGTCCAATATATCGATCTTTACGTCTCGACCATTTAGAGACTCCTCGTCATGTCCCCGATCTCATCCGGGACTCCGAACTCCTTCGGTACATCAAAACTCATAAACTCATAATATAACTGTCATATAAACCTTAAGCGTGCGGACCCTACGGTTCGAGAACAATGTAGACATGACCGAGACACGTCTCCGATCAATAACCAATAGCGGGACCTGGATGCCCATATTGGCTCCTACATATTCTACAAAGATCTTTATCGGTCAGACCGCATAACAACATACGTTGTTCCCTTTGTCATCGGTATGTTACTTGCCCGAGATTCGATCGTCGGTATCCAATACCTAGTTCAATCTCGTTACCGGCAAGTCTCTTTACTCGTTCTGTAATACACCATCCCGCAACTAACTCATTAGTTGCAATACTTGCAAGGCTTATGTGATGTGCATTACCGAGAGGGCCCAGAGATACCTCTCCGACAATCGGAGTGACAAATCCTAATCTCGAAATACGTCAACCCAACATGTACCTTTGGAGACACCTGTAGAGTACCTTTATAATCACCCAGTTACATTGTGAAGTTTGGTAGCACACAAAGTTTTCCTCCGGCACACGGGAGTTACATAATCTCATAGTCATATGAACATGTACAAGTCATGAAGAAAGCAATAGCAACATACTAAACGATCGGGTGCTAAGCTAATGGAATGGGTCATGTCAATCAGATCATTCATCTAATGATGTGATCCCGTTAATCAAATAACAACTCTTTGTCCATGATTAGGAAACATAACCATCTTTGATTAACGAGCTAGTCAAGTAGAGGCATACTAGTGACACTCTGTTTGTCTATGTATTCACACATGTATTATGTTTCCGGTTAATACAATTCTAGCATGAATAATAAACATTTATCATGATATAAGGAAATAAATAATAACTTTATTATTGCCTCTAGGGCATATTTCCTTCAGCTAGAACCATGAATCTTCAAGAGAACAGATATGATTGAAGAGAGACTCTTCTTCGGTCTTCAAAAATCTGAGAATGATGACGAGAAACACCACCAAGAATTGTTGAGACACCCCGGAATGAAAATTAGAAAGGTTGAACCAACGATGAAAAGAATTTGGAAGATCTTGGAGAAAGACATATGACTGATGATAATTCATTCTTACGTCAAACTTGGAAAAGAATTTGAGGTTATCTCCGGGAAAAATTAGAAGAGTCGGGTAAGATCCTGGGAAAAAACCTGTGGGTTAGGGCCCACTCAGAAGATACACCGTTGAATGATTTAAAAGAAAGATTGCACTGGCTGAATTAAATGGCTTGAATGAGATAACAACCTCGAAATAGTTCGAATTGAATACAGAGTGGAAACACGAATCTTCGAGATATCTTCAGCACTCCGGAACAATTGAATAGCAAGCGGGGAATGATTAAGAGGTGCACCGGCATGGGAAAGCATTTGGAATGAGGAAAAGGATATGATCAACAAAGCTTGAATTGAATCCACCGAAGAAGAAAAGAATGGAGAATGATGAACTTGAAGCTCCCTTAGTATCTTCCTGAGAATCACCTGATAAGAACATTGACAGAAAAGAATGGAGAGACTTCACATCTATAAGATGGATACTTGATTAAGAAATCCGAGTCCTTCAAGGAAAATGGTGGGAGGGCGGGAAAACAAAGGCAACTTGGGGACGGATGAAGCAAACACCTTTGAGAAGAATTGAAATTTGATCTCGTGAATGGGGAAAAATGATAGGATCATCTTGACGAGAAGCGAACCGGTTGGAAAAGAAATGACAAGACAATCTTGATGGTCACGAAGGATTAGTATTCACATAGAAATATGAGAACACCGCTTAGGAAAGGTATGGAATCCACATTTGACTTCGAAGCAACTCGAATACCACAACTCAAAACAAAACAAGGATTGGCTTGCAGAATAAGCCGGAAAAAACATATGATAGATCCCATATCATATCATGTGTTTGTTGGAAAGATATCCTACGATATACTTGAATTCCCACTTATAAACTCCCGAAACTTTCTGGTTATGCAATCAGGTGTTGGGGATACATGGGAAGCATAATATCTCACCCAAACTAACAATTCCTACATCCAGTTGTATCCATCCTTCAACACATAACCAAGAAACCTTCGGAAATCGTGTACCTCAACCTTCGAAAAGCATCTGTTATACGAGTTATGGCAATACTCCCGAACTCCCGCCTCAGTACTGGGTGGCGTCGAGCTTATCTCACCAACAATTGCATAAAAGAGATTTTCGATGTCAGCGAACTCAGGTATTCCAGAACTGCAACGATAAAATTGTGACGACAACACCTCGGAGCTCAACTCCCCGGGACACTGCCACAACCCCTAAATGTTAGGAGGCACCAAGAACAATGTTCTCATCACAAAACCATTAGAACGATTCCAAGATACCCGCGTGATCCTAAATTTTTTTAGTAAAATTTGAGGAGAGAAGAGTCAAAACTCTACGTCAGGAGGCCTCACCAAAGCGACGAAGGGACTAAGGAGTAAAAAGAATCCTACTCTCCGATATATATAACCCTAAGACTCAAAACATTTCTTCTAGACTCAACAACATCAGCGATTCGATCAAGCAGGGGGCTCCTAAGTCGGGGAAGGCTCTGATTACCAACTTGTAACACCCACGATGCGACTATATCTCCCACGTGTCAGGGCACGACTTAGAAGCATGACCGCATGGTAGGCATGTCGCAAGAGGGGTAATCTTTACACATCCCATGTACTGGATAAGAAAGGGATAAAGAGTCGGCTTACAATCGCCACTTCACGCAATACATAAATATATCATAACTCAACCAAGGTACAAACAAAGGTCCGACTACGAAACCAAAATAAAAGAAGACCACCCCTAATGCTAGATCCCCGATCGTCCCAACTGGGCTCCACTATTGATCAACCGGAAAAGATACCACACAGCGATCAAGATCTTCATTGAGCTCCCACTTAAGCTTTGTTGCGTCACCTGCACTGGTATCATCGGCACCTGCAACTGTTTGGAAGTATCTGTGAGTCACGAGGACTCAACAATCTCACACCCGCGAGATCAAGACTATTTAGTCTTATGGGTAGGAAAGGGTAGTGACGTGGAGCTGCAGCAAAGCACTAAGCATATATGGTGGCTAATATACACAAATAAGAGCGAGAAGAGAAGCAACGCAATGGTCGTGAACTAGAAGTGATCAAGAAGTGATCCTGAAACTACTTACGTTCAAGCTTAACACAAGAACCGTGTTCACTTCCCGGACTCCGCCGGAAAGAGACCATCACGGCTACACACGCGGTTGATGCATTTTAATTAAGTCAAGTGTCAAGTTCTCTACAACCGGACATTAACAAATTCCCATCTGCCCATAACCGCGGGCACGACTTTCGAAAGTTCAAAACCCTGCAGGGGTGTCCTAACTTAGCCCATCACAAGCTCTCACGGTCAACGAAGGATATTCCTTCTCCCAGAAGACCCGATCAGTCTCGGAATCCCGGTTACAAGACATTTCGACAATGGTAAAACAAGACCAGCAAGCCCGCCCGATGCGCTGACATCCCGATAGGAGCTGCGCATATCTCGTTCTTAGGGCAACACCGGATAAGCTAAGCGTATAGGTACCAAAATAACCCAAGTTGCCAAGGGACGGCCCCGCACGGTGCTCTAGTTCGGACCAACACTTAGACAAGCACTGGCCCGAGGGGTTAAAATAAAGATGACCCTTGAGTCTGCAGAACCCAAGGGAAGGTGACATGTTGTTAGGCAAATGTAAAACCAAGGTTGGGCCTTACTGGAGGAGTTTTACTCAAAGCGAACTGTCGAGGGGTTCCCATAACACCCAACCGCGTAAGGGACGCAAAATCAAGGAACATAACACTGGTATGACGGAAACTAGGGCGGCAAAAGTGGAACAAAACACCAGGCATAAGGCCGAGCCTTCCACCCTTTACCATGTATATAGATGCATTAATTAAATAAGAGATATTGTGATATCCCAAACATATCCATGTTCCAACATGGAACAGACTTCATCTGCACCTGCAACTAGCAACGCTATAAGAGGGGCTGAGCAAAGCGGTAACATAGCCAAACAACGGTTTGCTAGGAAAGGAGGGTTAGAGGCTTGACATGCCAATATGGGAGGCATGATATAGCAAGTGGTAGGTAACGCGGCATAGCAATAGATCGAGCAACTAGCAAGCAAAGATAGAAGTGATTTCGAGGCTATGGTCATCTTGCCTGAGATCCCGCAAGGAAGAAGAACGAGCCCATGAAGATGACAAACGGACGTAGTCGAATGAATCCTCACAACTCCGGAACGGAACCGAAGCTAGCGAGAGAAGCAAACCGGAAAGAAGCAAGCAACATAGTAAACAACCACCACATAAACATGACATGATGCGCAACCAAGTATGATGCATGTCCGGTTTCAATATGCATGGCATGGCAAAGGGCACAACCAAAACTACAAGTTAAGTGGAGCTCAATATGCAACGAGTTGCATATTGACGGAACACCACATCAATTATTTAGTTCTCTCTCGTTTATGTACCCAACAATATTAAATTTTATTAAACATGGCAAGAGGTGAAACATGAGTAAAATACACCACTAGGCATTTTAAATGAGGCCGAAAACATCAAATAACAATTCCGGTAAATCCTCATGTGCATTAGCAATTTAAGCAAACAACACTTTTAACCATTTAAATGTTGTTATCATGATGCGGATGACATGTGCAAGTTTATGCAAGTTTTATGAAAATGTTGACAAGAGCATTTTATGAAGCATTAGTCATCGTGGCGGAAACGAAAGGGGTGCCACGGCAACGAATCCGAAAATGGTGGCACAACAACATATCGGTTCCGGTAGCTCCTGGAGATACCGGTGCAAAAGAAAAAGTGACGTGAGCGTGTCATGCAAGATGGTGGGGTGATCCCGGTAACCGGGTTTCCACATGTCGGTGACAAGGCAAAAGTGGGGCAACGTGCACTGACAATTCGAGCACGGTGCAAGCACGAGCATCTCATACATCGCACATGCATTCGTTCACGGGCGGTCGTCTCGGGGTTATACCTTCGAAGCGTGCGTTATCAGAGTGGTTTGAGTTCGATGGGGTGTAGGGGAAGTAGACGTTCTCGGGACGTTCGTAGTGGAAGTAGTCGTTTTCGCATGCTCTAGGGTCGACGGTAGAGGTTCTCGTGATCTCGGTGATGGTAGTGGTACATGTTTATCGTTGCACGAGTTTCCGTAGATGTTCGGGGTCATGGCGAGGAACTTGATGCATCTTTGAACTTGGTGTCCGAGGAATCCCGCGTAGTCGTGCACGAGTCATAATCGAACTTGACGGTTCTGTTACACGGTTCTTCGAAGACGGTAGTTGTTCTCGATTCGTAGACGAACTTGATGGATTCGAAGGCTTCGTCCATTGGGGTACTTGACACAACGCCAGGTAATCGTACGTTTTGAAAAGGAACTTGGCCATTTGAATGTGTATTTGGCGTTTTAGTCAGCACTCGTTCGGGCATCCTTGGTCTAGCCGGCGGTGTCGGTCTCCTTAGGTCAAACATGATGTGCAAGGTCCAGAGTGGCCGGTAGCGGCGGGATGAAGGCACGGAGGCCTACTGCTGGACGCATGCGGAGGCAGAGGAGCCGCGGGAGGGGAAAGTCGAGGCCGGGGTCGACCTGAACGGCAGCGGCGGCTTCGGTTGGGACCGCGCGGCCGGAGGCGAGGCTGCAGGGGTGCACGGGCATCGGGGCTGCGCAGCGGCCATGGATGGGCAGCGGCGTGGGCGCGCAGGAGATGAAGGGGGTGGGCCGCGTGTGAGGAAGGAGGTCGAGGCCGGCGCTGGTCATGGTCGCCGGCAGCGACCGGACATGGCGGCGGGGCTTGTCATGGCGCACTGGTGGCTGGGGCCGGGTGGCATCGCCATGGGAACAGAGGAGGCGCGAGCGAGGACATGCTCGAGGTCGCGAGGAGACAAGGACGACGCTCCTGCTCGGGGCCTTGGGCGCGCGAGGCTGCAGCAGAGGATGGAGGAGGAGGCGATGTGTGTGTGGCGACGCTGGATGAGGACGAGAGGGAGAGGGTGAGGATCGGGCAGAGGCTGCGGTTCGGGATCGAGCTCGGCTGCGTGCGCGTGCGGCGCTCTCCTGGCGGCGCTTGGAAGAACGAAGGAGGGGGGGTTCAAGGGAGATGGTTCGGCTGGGCCTAGGGTTAAACGGGGGATAGATGGGCCTGCTGGGCCTCGGGGAAGCAGGTCGGCCTAGCTGCTGGCTCTCCCCCCTCCAAATTCTTTCCTTTTTTAATTTTTAGAATAGGCAAACTTAGAGGAAAAGAATGGAAGGGTAGGAGTGGAATTCCAGCACGCAACATATTTTCCTCGAGACAGGAAAATATAAAGAATTTAAAGAAAAAAGGTCAAAGAGAGTTTAGAATATACAAATTCAAATAAGTTTGAATAACACTCAAACTATTTGAATTTGGAAGCAATATACATGGAGACCAAAAGAGATGAGATAAGGACTCTAGAATCTGTAAACGGAAGAGATTTAAAATGCAAATTTGTTTGGGTCGATTCCATGCGAATGGAATATTTATTATAGCTCCCTAATAATAATGGGAGTATATGTTATAAAGAGAATCATCATGTGAACTCCCTCGGTTTAAATGGACCGAAGATCCATGCAATTTATTCAGTTGAGTATTAAAACGGGTTGCATGATGACATGATGCAATGCACATGATGCAATGATGAATGCAACGAACCAAACAATTCACATGACGAAACCCGAAAATCATGGAAGACACCTGAAGCACCGTTCTTGGGGCGTCACACATAAGCTGGTGGGCCAGTAGTTAACGTCGGCGCTATGTATCGCCTACATCGTTACCCTATCAGGCCAGCCCATCATTGTATCAGAGCACTAGTGCTTTTTCTCCCTATTTTCTCACTATTTGTAGAGCTTTTTTTCGGAGGTTTTCTTTGGTTATTCATTAGTAGGTATTTTTGGTTTCCTGTTTCCATTTTTTTGGTTTTCAATAATTTTCTTTTTTTTTGTTCAACATATATCTAAATTTCAATTTTACATTTTTGTATACATAAGGAGCACAATCATAAATGTTTACTATGTTTAATACTTGAGTAATTTTCTTCAAATATATGTTTTGATGCCTACTTTTTCCCATACATGTTGTACATTTTTCGTGTACATATAAAATATTTTCTTATATATGTTTAATATTTTAAGTACATGGTTATTTTTTGAAGTACTTGTTATGAAATGTTTTTGAATACATGTTAATTTTTTTATGATACAAAACATTATTTTTAAAGTATGTGAACAGTTTTATAAATTGGATAAACATTGTTTTTAATAATGTCACAAACATGTTGATTCAAAGACGTGAACATTGTTTAAAAATTTAACTTTTTTAAAATGGTACAAACATTTTTTACATTTCATGATTTTTTTAACATTATATAACGTTATTATTAAATGTCATGTCCATTTTTGGAATCATGTGAAGTTTTTGGCAATGTCACATATATTTTTTTAATAATGGTACAAACATATTTTTAACGGCTGACCGAACATCATTTTACAATACATTTACATTATTTAATGCGCGATGAATACGTATAGAAAAACCCAGCATTTTTTTATAATATATATATATATATATTGTAAAAATATATAAATAGGTGAAATGGAAAAAAGACACGCGTGACGCGGCCACGGTTCCGTGGGTCGGCCCTGCATGCGAACCTCACGTAGGAGTCGATGCGGGTCGCGTTGGGTAATGCCAATGTGGCCTGTTGGATACGGTCCGACGTGAGAAAAATGGAGGAGTGTGGCAGGCTGACACAAATGGGTTAACAGCTTGCTGGGGCCCAAGTTTGGCCTGCTTCCGATCTGGTTGTGACCTTATTTAGATTAGACATAAGAGAGCTCCTGGCCAGCGCCTTCAGCGCCCGCTGCGTCGCTTGCATGGACTTGGCCCAGCAACGCGCGCTGGCTCCCGCTCGCTAGCCGCCCACTCGATCGCTGGTTCACGCAGCATGCTTGATCGCTTTTTTTTTCTCTTCTCGAGAATTGCTACATTATGTCATGATTTCTCTTAGGAAAAAACCAACCGGTTTTCTACAGTACATACTCTGGTTCTTAGGAAAAAGTTCATCGAATCCGAAAAAAAGTTCACCGAATTTGCAAAAAAGTTCATCAATTTTTAAAAAAAATCGTTGAATGCGAAAAAAATTAATCAAATTTAAAAAAATTCATCAAATATGAAAAAAAGTTCATGGATTTTGAAGATAAGTTCATCGGATTTGAAAAAAGGTTCATCGGATTCAAAAAAGTTCATCAATTTTGAAAAAAAATCGTCGAATACGAAAAAAGTTCATCAAATTTGAAAAAAGTTCGTCGAATTTAAAAAAAAGTTCACCAAATATGAAAAAAGTTCATTATTTTGAAGAAAAGTTCATCGGATTTGAAAAAAGTTCATCAAATTTGGAAAAAGTTCATTGGATTCAAAAAGAGTTCATCGAAATTGAAAAAAAAGTTCGCCAGATTTGAAAAAAGTTCAGGATTATGAAAAAAGTCCAGAAAATTTTGAAAAAAGTTCATTGAATTTGGAAAAAGTTCATTAAATTTGAAAAAAGTTCATTGATTTTGAAAAAGTTCACCCACTTTCCAGAAAAAAAGTTCACAAATTTGAAAAAAAGTTCATCTACTATCAGAAAAAAGGTTCACGAATTTCTTTCGCAAAAAAAGTTCACAACTTTGAGAAAAATGTAAAAGGGACATAGAAGAAAATGAAAAAGAAGAAAAGGCCAAACAAACCACTCTTTGACACTTAAGGTTCGTTGGTCGGGTGGTTATGGCGTTGAAGTCTTTAGAATCCAGTCGCTGGTTCGAATCCTGGCTGGCATGCACTTTTTCTCTTTTATAGAAACAGAGAACGATCATATGGGCCGGCCCGCTATTGAAACCTAGCGTACGGGGAGGGTGTGCGCCGTGCAAAATTTGGGAGCGTGCCGCACGAGTATTCTACAATAGCAGGTATTGAAGAATCCGTACAAATTTTTTTACTAAATTTGAAAGAAATTGTATTGAGAAGTAATCTCTATGGAGTTAGAGACGCATCCATTTGCGTCAAAGGTCCTAGATACATAACTGCTCAAGATATCATCTTACCGCCTTCCGTAGAAATCGTTGATACGGCACAACCTATAGCTAACTTGACAGAGCCCATTGATTTCTGTATTGATTTACAGATCAAGAGAGATCGTGGATATCAGACAGAACTCAGAAAGAACTATTAAGATGTAAGTTATCCTATAGATGTTGTGTCCATGCCTGTTAGGGGTGACCAGACCGATCATGACGGGTGGTCAAAGGCCTGTTTGATGGCCTCGACGGGCTTATCGTCGATTGTAATATGTTGCTTCCTAAATGGGAGGAGCGTCTGTAGTCATGTCTGAGAGATGTAGGAATCTTGGTCAACCTCGTTATCAAATTTCGGTTTCGTTGTTCATGCTCATGTGATTTTTTTTCCAAATTGAGGGGCACGCCCCTGATTTCATTTTCAATGCTGAAGAACGAAACCAATAAACAAAATCATAATGTTTTTTTAGAGTACGTCAATGGCGTACCATAGATTTACAGAAGAGAGAAGTATAATTACAAAATTGCGTCCTAGGTGCGAACACGAAGGACGATACAACACATGCGACACCAACGCCTCACTATCATAAACTAACTTCTCACAAAAGCGTTGTAGTCCTTCGACGCCCACACCCGCCATCTTTCACTCAGCGATTTCATCCAGGATCATGAATGAAAGGTCGAACGCCGTCTTTTGCTCATCGGTCCTACGGAATACTCTAGTGTTCCTCTGCTTCCACAGGGCCCACGCTACTACTGTCATCATCGTGTCAAAACCTCTTCGGTCAGCTTCATTGAAACCCGTGCACGCTGCGAGCCACCACTCCGTGAACTCATCCGCCTCTAGTGGCCCTTGCACGTTAATCTGAAGAAGGCCTAACACTCTGTGCCACACTTTCTGGGCATAGGTGCAGTTTGCCAGGATGTGTTTCACATTGTCCTCTGCCTGCAAGCATGTATAGCAGGCCGACGGTTGGCCTTGTAACCCGTGCCTGGCTCTTCTGTCCGACGTCCATAATCTGTTCTGTAAGGCAAGCCAGACGAATAGCTTGCATTTGAGCGGTGCCCAGCTTCTCCAAGTGCAATCCGCAGTGGGCGATCTGGTCAGCTCAGAGCAGAGGTAGTGATAGGCCGATTTGGCCGAGTAGGAGCCCGTCGTCGTGAGTGGCCAAGTGAAACTATCTGGTTGATCCGGATCCCTCACCACCGTGTTAATCGCATGACCAAGATGCATGAGCTGTATGAGGGCCGTGAAGGAGGTGTTTGCCTCAAAGTCATGTGTCCAGCTCGCGTCATCGAGTGCCTGATGCACCATGCGTCTATTTGCCGTCCTGGCCGGGACCAAGGCGACCACTAATGGTGCAATGTCCGCTGCCGCCACTCCATGAATCCACCTGTCCTTTCAGAAAAGCACCCGCTCGTCCGACCCTACTCCGGTATTGACCAACGCATCAAACACCTCTTTAGCATCATCATCCTTCATCAAAGGCAGTCCTTGCCATCGGCGTTGGGCATCCGTCCTCTTGAGCCATTCTCATCTTACTCTGAGCGTAATTGTCTGCCATTTCAGGACAGAGTCATAATGTGATTGCTTGTCTTTGACGAATCGACATACACCTCAGATTATTCTAACGCCTGTCCGCGCCTACACGCGCCGGCCTCGGACTCGATCAAGCCATGTCTTGAAGCAATAGTATACATAAATCACAAATATGGAGAACATATTAAGAGTACTCTGCATTACAGTGGGCATGAATGATAGTATGCCATGAATCATGCGCCTTTGCCCCTTCGGGGCATACATACATGTGAA
Source organism: Triticum monococcum (assembly GCA_034509565.1). Classification (NCBI taxonomy): domain Eukaryota; kingdom Viridiplantae; phylum Streptophyta; class Magnoliopsida; order Poales; family Poaceae; genus Triticum; species Triticum monococcum. The sequence continues at coordinate 582,850,715 of CM067847.1, forward strand.
ACGAAAAGTAGGCACCAACCAAAACGAAAGAGATGGAAAGACACGGGACCCTTTTTGGCAATATGCCAACGACCAACGCCTCAACCACCGGCCTAGCTCATGCTCAGCCACAGGCAGGCAGGCAGCAGCGGTAGGGCAGCCACACCCTTTACTCTCTGAGATCCAAACCAAAAAGAAGAAGCAAAGTGTAGGTAGGAGGAGCTCGCGGTAGGAGCGCCGTAGTATAGCAAGCAAACACACGACGAAATTAACCAAGGCACGCGCGCCACCGTCCGTCCGTTCACGGGCTCCATCCCTCAGCACTCCGGCGTGAGCGAGCGGTCCCTCCGGAAGTCCTGGCAGTAGTAGTAGACCATGTGGCGCTGCTGCGCCCACCGCATCGCCGCGTACTGCTGCCGCGTGAGCCCGGTGCCGGCGGGGGACGCCCGGGCCGGGCGGCACGAGGGCGGGGCGCCGGCCCCGCACCCGGCGACCACGAAGCGGTCGAAGCGCGCCACGAACGGCTGGTAGCGGTAGTCGGCCCGGTGCCGGCCGTCGTCGGTGGCCCAGTCGGAGGCGTCCCAGATGGAGCCGTACGCCCACATGGGGCGGTCCGGGAAGGTGAGCTCCGTCTTGCGCTCGTACCGCCGCACGGGCACGTCGTCCACGAAGAAGGTGATGGCGTCCGGGTTCCAGAGGATGGCGTAGGTGTGGAAGCCGGCGGTGGGGTCGAACCAGAGGTGGAACCGCATCTCGCGCCCGATGATCCGCCCGTCGCCGCTGCCGCGGACGTACACGTTGGTCTGCAGCGTGTAGGGCTCGCCGGGGATGGTGCCCAGGAACTCCATGTCGATCTCGTCGTGGAACCCGGGGTGCGCCTCGTTGTTGGACAGCTGCGCGCGCGTATCAGTCAACCTGTTACTGCCAGTACTAATCAACGTTGCATTATCTAGAGAATATATGTGTATGGTGCTTACGTAGAAGGCGGTGTTGGTGCCGGCGGTGTAGCCGGCGGGGAGCTTGATGCGGGTGGCGAAGTAGCCGTTCCTGTACGCATGCTTCGACTTGAACCCGCTCCCTACATAGATCAGATCAGATGTGAGGTGAGGGAATGTTCACCAACATAATCAAGCAGCAGCAAATCAATCCCTCCATAGATCAGCATAAGAGTAGACAACAGTGATCTACCACTGCTGCCACGTCCGTGGTGGCCCAGACCGCACTGTGCTTATCGCCGTGCGATGCACAGGCCGGGGCTCCTCCATTACCAAAAGGAAAAACGCACTGTGCCCGTGCTTCAGATTCGACACAGGTGACACCGACGATTCAACATGGCGCTAGTGACGTCTCTTTCGCTACAGCACAAGCCCGAACAGTGAATTCACGTAGTACGTGCGTCGGTGACACTGTTGCCGAAAAACAAGAGCCAAATATACATGCATGCATGCACCTAAACTATACTCCAGAATTTTAAAACAATTGGCAGTCTTTTCAGAGATGCGCAACGAAGAAAAAAATTGCACGTACCGCAGGTCTTGTCGAGCCAGATGGTGATGGCCGAATGGTCGCCGGAGAGCGTCTGGTGCTGCGGGCCCCACTTGTTGCTGTACGCGCGGTTGAACACCACCGGCCTGAACCTCGAGCTCGGGTAGTAGCCGGGGGAGGGCTGCGCGTCGGAGGAGGCCACCGCCATTGCCAGGAGCAGCAGCGCCATGGCCGGGAGCAAGGAGGCGCTGGCCATTGTTGCTCCGCGGAGCTACTGGCTGGCTAGAGCTAGGTGCTCCCTCCTGGTGAGAGGAGAGAGAGAGAGTACACTTGGTAGCTAAGCGAGCTGCTTTGGGGAGAGTGTATGTCCATGTTGAGACAATATATAGGAGGAGAGCAGAGAAAGGAAGTGACCAAGTTGGCCCACTCACACAAGAGGGAGTTGGGTAGTGATGAGGCAGCGTGAGTAAATGATAAATGTGCGGATGCAGGTGGATCCATGGAAGATGAAGGGAAGCACCCTAGGTACCCACCACATCTTCTCACCTCAGTTTCACCTGACCTGCCGGCGAAGGATGCTGCCTTTGGCAAGTGCCAAGTACCTAGAGCCAAAGTGCTTGCATGCAAGGGTAATTTCTCCGCTGTGCGGCCATCTAACACGGTGCACCAAATGTCCGGTCGTGTTCATTTCCTATGTCTGAAGCACTCAAAATAGTTTAAGATAAATATCAACATTCATCCCTAATCATGTTGTGTAAATATTTCAATGCAATAATGATTTACATACAAATATTACAATTCACACATGAAGTTTTCCAGTAAAATAGTTCAATTTTGAATAAACTCACCCGGACACGTTTTTTAGCTCTCCCTCAAAGTGCCCAGAAATACTCAATCAGATCATTCTGAAGTTGTTCATGAGTTGCTCGACGGTGATTTGTTGATATTTCGAAGAAAAAAACCTCAAATGTCGCCGGATTCTTCTATTAAAATTGGATAGGATCACCCATTTGCTCAAATTCCTAACCGTAGCAAACTCCGCCATCCTCATCCTCCACAATCATGGTCGGCATTATCACACAAGCTGCCATCCGAGCATCTCCAGCCGCACCCCCAACAGCTCCCAAGGCGCCTTTTTTCCACCGGCACAAAAAAAAAATCGCCCAGTCGCGCCCCCAGGATGCCGAATTCCTCCGATTCGGCCATTTTTTGGCCCGGCGATCCCAAGTCGAACCCAGCACACTGGGGGGCACTTGGGGGCTCCGGCAGAAGGAAAAGTGGCGCGTGGACCACCACTGTCAGGCGAGAAACGCCTTTTCCCCGCCCAGATTCGACCCACGCGCGACATAACACCACTTCCCCTTCTGCCGCCATGCCGATACCGACGCCACACCTCTACCCATAGCCGCTGCTCCGCCGCTAGAAAGGCCATTCCCCTGTCGAAAATAGAGGGTTTCGTCGCGACAGCCTCCATCCCGTTGCTGTCCTAGCTTTCTAGGACTTCGACCACGCAGGCGAGGCTACTCGGCGATTTGCCTGTTCGGTGATGGACTCCGACAACGAGGAGGCGTTCGCGGCTCTGATGGAGGAGGAAGCCGAGGCCGACATTGACGACGAAGAGAACCTCATGATCCTCGCCGCTATGGCTAGCCTATTCGCGAAGAATGCAAAGCCGCGGCGAGGTGGCTCGGCGCGGGGCCACCGCAAGAGCAAGCAGAGGCATCGAGTGGAGGGCTACTGCTTGCTCTACGGCAACTACTTCGCCGATGCTCCACTACACAACGAGAAAGTACTTCAATGCACAATAGTTTAAATATAAATATTACAATTCACACATGAAGTTTTCCCGTAAAATAGTTTAATTTTGAATCAACTTATTACGACACATTTTTTAGCTCTCCCTTGAAGTGCCCACAATACTCAACCAGATCATTCTGAAGTTGTTCATGAGTTGCTCGATGGTTATTTGTTGATATTTGGAAGAAGAAAAATCATCAAACATCGCCGGATTCTTCTCTGAAAGTTAGATAGGACCACCCATTTGCTCAAATTCCTAACCTTGGCAAACTCCGTCATCCTCATCCTCCACAATCATGGTGGGCATTAACACACAAGCTGCCATCACCTTCCAGAACATATGTGCACCTCATACTTTTGCAGGTCCATGAACAATCAAAAATGGGCTTGGAGCACTCCAAATGCCCTCCCGACATCTTTTCTAACTCCTTGTCTTTGAAAAAAGAGAGAGATCTTTTCTCACCTCTTGGATCAGAGATGGTCTTGACGAAGGTCGGCAACGTAGGATAGATACCATCACAAAGATAAATAGCTCATGTTTTAGTCATGACCATTAATGGTATAGTTGCACTGAGGAGCTTCTCCCGCACACACCATGCAGACAATGAAGACCATTGTAGCAGGTTGATGTCATTGTGAGACCTGTTGGGGAACGTTGCATGGAAAACAAAAAAAAATTCTACGCACATGCAAGATCTATCCATGGAGATGCATAGCTACGAGAGGGGAGAGCATCTACATACCCTTGTAGATCACTAAGCGGAAACGTTTATCAACGCGGTTGATGTAGTCGTACACCTTCACGATCCGTCCTGATCAAGCACCGAACGTACGGCACCTCCGCATTCAGCACACGTTCAGCTCGATGACGTCCTCGCCTTCTCGTCCAGCAAGAGAGGCGAAGTAGTAGATGAGTTCCGGCAGCACGACGACATGATGAGGGTAGTGGTGAAACTTTTCTGCGGGGCTTCGTCAAGCATAACGGTTTAGAGTGGAGGACGAACTAGAGGCAGAGGGGGCACCGGCACACGGCTTGGGGATTCGTGGTGTGTGGCGTCCCCTCCCCTCCTCTCATATATATAGGTGGAGGGGAAGGAGAGGCAGCCCTAGGGCGTGCCCCAAGGGGCCGGCAGCTGCCCTAGGCGGCTGCCTAGGCGCCCCCACCCCCTCTTCCATATTTGGTGCATGGGGGGAAGGAAAGGGGGCCGGCTGCCTAGGGCGCCCCTCCTTCCTTCTGGCGCGTGGGCAGGGGAGGTGGAGCGCGCCCAGCCCCCTTGTGCGCTGGTGCGCCTCCCTCCTTGGCCCATGAGGCCCACCAAGTAGGTATAACCTATCGGTGGCCTCCCGGAACCCCTTCCGGCACTCCGATGGTAATCCGGTGCATTCTGAAACCTTTCCAAAACCCGAATACCTTCATCCTATATATCAATCTTTACCTCCAGACCATTCCGAAGCTCCTCGTCATGTCTGTGATCTCGGCTGGTACTCCGAACAACATTCGGTCACCAACATACATAACTCATATATAGTACCATATCGTTAAGTGTGTGGACCCTACGGGTTCGAGAATGATGTAGACATGACCGAGACGCTTCTCCGGTCAATAGCCAATAGTGGGACCTGGATGCCCATATTGGTTCCTACATATTCTATGAAGATATTTATCGGTTGAACCTTTATGACAACATACGTAGTTCCCTTTGTCTGTCGGTATGTTACTTGCCTGAGATCTGATCGTCGGTATCTGCATACCTAGTTCAATCTCGTTACCGGCGAGTCTCTTTACTCCTTCCATAATACATCATATTGTAACTAACTCCTTAGTCACTTTGCTTGCAAGTTTCTTGTAATGTTGTATTACCGAGAGGGCCCAGAGATACCTCTTCGTCATACGGAGTGAAAAATCCCAATCTCATTTCACGCCAACCAAACAGACACCTTCAGAGATACCTGTAGAGCACCTTTATGATCACCCAGTTACGAAGTGATGTTTGATAGCACACAAGGTATTCCTTCGAGATCCGAGAGTTGCACGATTTCATGGTCGAAGGAATATGTATTTGACATTAAGAAATCAGTAGCAATAAACTGAACGCTCATATGCTAAGCTAACGGATGGGTCTTCTCCTTCATATCATTCTCATAATGATGCGATCTCATTATCAAGTGACAACTCATATCTATGGTTAGGAAACCTTAATCATCTTTTGATCAACGAGCTAATCTAGTAGAGGCTTACTAGGGACTTGGTATTTTCTTATGTATTCACACATGTATTTAAGTTTCCGATCAATAAAATTATAGCATGAATAATAAACCTTTATCATGATTAAGGAAATATAGTAATAACCACTTTATTATTGCCTCTAGGGCATATTTCCAATAGTCTCCCGCTTGCACTAGAGTTAATAATCTGGATTACATAGTAATGAATCTAACACCCATGGAGTCTTGGTGTTGATCATGTTTTGCCCACTGAAGAGGTTTAGTCAATAGGCCTGCCACATTCAGATCCATATGTATTTTGAAATTTCTATGTGTCCATCCTTGACCGTTTCACGAATGGAGTTGAAGCGTCGCTTGATGTGTTTAGTTCTCTTGTGAAACCTGGATTCCTTGGCTAAGGCAATTGCTCCAGTGTTGTCACAAAAGATTGTCATTGGACCTGGTGCACTGGGTATTACACCCAGATCGGATATGAACTCCTTCATGTAGACTCCTTCATGTGTTGCTTCTGAAGCAGCTATGTACTTCGCTTCACATGTAGATCCCCCACGATACTCTGCTTAGAATTGCACCAACTGACAGCTCCACCATTCAATATAAATACGTATCCGGTTTGCGACTTAGAGTCATCCGGATCTATGTCAAAGCTAGCATCGACGTAACCCTTTATGACGAGATCTTCGTCACCTACATAAACGAGAAACATATCCTTGGTCCTTTTCAGCTACTTCAGGATATTCTTGACCGTTGTCCAGTGATCCACTCCTGGATTACTTTGATACCTCCCTACCAAACTTATGGCAAGGCACACATCAGGTCTGATACACAACATGGCATACATTATAGAACCTACGGCTGATGCATAGGGAATGACTTTCATTCTCTCTCTATCTTCTGCCGTGGTCGAACTTTGTGTCTGACTCAATTTCACACCTTGTAACACAGACAAGAACCCTTTCTTTGACTGGTCCATTTTGAACTTCTTCAGAACTTTGTCAAGGTATTGGCTATGTGAAAGTCCTATTAAGCGTCTCGATCTATCCCTATAGATCTTGATGCCCGATATGTAAGCAGCTTCACCGAGGTCTTTCATTGAAAAATTCTTATTTAAATATCCTTTTATGTTATCTGGAAATTATATATCATTTCCAATCAGCAATATGCCATGCACATATAATATCATAAATGCGACAGAGCTCCCACTCACTTTCTTGTAAATACAGGCTTCACCGCAAGTCTGCATAAAACCAAGTGATTTGATCACCTCATCAAAGCGTATATTCCAACTCTGAGATTCTTGCACCAGTCCATAAATGGATCGTTGGAGCTTGCACACTTTGTTAGCACCTTTAGGATTGACAAAACCTTCTGGTTGCATCATATACAACTCTTCTTTAAGAAACCCATTAAGGAATGCATTTTGACGTCCATTTGCCAGATTTCATAATCATAAAATGCAGTAATTGCTAACATGATTCTGACAGACTTAAGCATCGCTACAGGTGAGAAAGTCTCATCATAGTTTAACCCCTTGAACTTGTCGAAAAGCTTTTGCGACAAGTCGAGCTTTGTAGACAGTGATTTTACCATCAACGTTCGTCTTCCTCTTGAAGATCCATTTATTCTCAATGGCTTGCCGATCATCGGGCAAGTCCATCAAAGTCCACACTTTGTTCTCATACATGGATCCTATCTCAGATTTCATGGCCTCAAGCCATTTGTCGGAACCTGCACTACTAGAAAAAGGGCTATAGATGGGATTGACATTAATGGCGCACCTGACAAGCGGTGCGCCATTAGTATATACTAATGGCGCACCATCATCTGGTACGCCATTAGAGTTGAAACTACTAATGGCGCACCTGGCACAGGGTGCGCCATTAGTATCAATTTTTTTTGAACTAGTGCGCCTGTCCAAACATACTGATGGTGCATCCAGACAAAGTGCGCCATTACTAGTTGTAACTAGTAATGGCGCACCTGTCGGAAAGTGCGCCACTAATGTTGTTTTTTTATTACCTTTTTTGCAAAACTACTAATGGCGCACTATTGCACCGTGCGCCATTACTAGTTCAAACTAGTAATGGAACTAGTAATGGCGCACTGCGGGACAGTGCGCCATTAGTAATTTTTTTTTGCAAAACTACTAATGGCGCACCACCAGATGGTGCGCCATTAGTAACCTGGATTACTAATGGCGCATTTGGAGTTGGTGCGCCATTAGTAAGTGGGCAGCAACAAGATATTTTGGGGAGCCTCTCCTACCCACACTCACTTTCTCCCCACTTTATTCTCTCCACCTCCTCCTTGTCTCGGGTGCCTCCTCTTTTTCACCTCATTTCCACCATAGATTCATTCAATTTAAGTGGTTAAATTACCTTGTTTTGATAGGTAAGTAATGGGGGAAGCTATATTTATGCATTTCTCCCTACAACAATGTGCACATGCACTTTTTATGGCCTATGTTCGTGGTGTTGCATATGTTTGTGGTGTTGCATATGTGTTTGTGTTTGGAGGTGTACCGATATTTGAAATGCGATAGTTGCCAATATTTTGCCGGAATGTTGATTCATTTCCGTTTCGGCGAGAATTTTGGCATTAAGCATTCTTTTTGGTCCTATTTTTAGGGAAAGTCATGCCAAATTTTTTCTTGGTTCTAAAATATCGTTTTGCTCTACCCCGCAGGCGACCATGGTCCGCATGATGACCGAAGGCATCGTGAATAGGTTTTTGAGGTCCGCGAAGGCCGAGATGCTTCAAAAGAACGAGACGGAGATAAGATGTCCGTGTCGAAGATGCAAGCTGAAGAGCCTTATTGCGGACCCGGAATCCGGGCAGGTGCGGGACCACCTGCTCTTGCGTGGTTTCATGGATGGCTATCGGTGGCAAGGTGATGAAGATGACTACGAAGTCGTCCATGGGGGCCGGGCAAGAAATGAGGAAGGGCAGCAAGACAACCACCGCGGCTCGGGCGGGCGAGAAGACGAAGAATCCCTAGGAGATGATCACGATGGTGATGCTGTACACAGTCATCATGTAGAAGATGCAGGACATGATGATGAGGAAGATGCCGGAGCAGACGACGCTGGACCATCGATGGGCTGGGTGCAGGACCCTCATATTCAAGAGCTGCTTCTCAAGCAGACGGATAACGCAAGATCTGCCGCCCGAGAGAAAGCCAAGATGGATCAACTTGAGTTAGACGCGGTCACTCCATTGTATGAAGGATGCAGGCCCGAGGATACCCGCCTGAAAGTAACGCTCATGGCTCTGGAGATGAAGGTAAAACACAAAATGACCGACGCATGCTTCGACAAGAACATGTCATTCTGGCACGAACGTCTTCCCAAGGGGAACAAGTGCCCGACCAGTTTGGAGGAGGCGAAGAAAATCATGTGTCCTCTGGATTTACCGCACGTGAAATACCATGTGTGCATGAACAATTGCATCATTTATCGGGACGAGCACGCGGAGTCTACCATATGTCCGGTGTGCGGCGTCACTCGATACAAGAAGAGGAAGAAAGCTCCTTGAAAAGTGGTGTGGTACTTTCCGATCACTCCTCGTCTGCAGCGGTATTTCGCGGACCCTAAGGTAGCAAAGCTCCTGCGTTGGCACGCGGATAGGGAGGAGAAGAAGCGAGAAGATGACGCAAATGATCCGGAGATAGATAAAAAAGACAAGATGCTGAGTCACCCTAAGGATGCGAGCCAGTGGCAAGCGTTGAACTTCGAAGACCCAGAATTTGGGAACGATCCAAGGAACATCGTGCTGGGCGCGAGCACCGATGGAGTCAATCCGTTTGGCAGCCAGAGAAGCACACATAGCACCTGGCCTGTGTTTGTGTGGATGTACAACCTTCCCCCCTGGTTGTGCATGAAGAGGAAGTACATTCACATGAGTATGCTAATTGAAGGACCGAAACAACCATGGAACGACATCAATCTGTATCTGGGGCTGCTAAAAGAGGAGCTTGACACGCTGTGGAAAACGCCAGCCAATACGTGGGACGCTGCAGAGAAAGAATATTTCCCTCTGAGAGCCGCGCTGCTCACGACGGTGCACGACTATCTCGGTTACGGATATGTCGCGGGGCAGGTGGTCCACGGATTTTCTGGATGCGCCAGGTGCATGGATGACACAACGTATCGCCAGCTAGATAGAGATCCCGGGTCTTCGAAAACCGTGTTCATGGGACATCGAAGGTGGCTTCGTGACGATGACCCGTGGAGAAAACGCAAGGATCTGTTCGATGGTTAAACCGAACCCCGAGGACGCCCGCGTACGAGGAGCGGCGAGGAAATAGACGAGCTGTTGAAAAATTGGAAAGACTGCCCACTGCCGGGAAAGAAGCAAAAGGCGCCAGAGCCGGGAAAGAAGCGAAAGGCGCCAGAGCCGCTACTGAAGGTATGGAAAACGAGGTCTATTTTCTGGGACTTGCCGTACTGGAAGATCCACCGTGTGCCTCACAGCCTTGATGTCATGCATATCACGAAGAACATGTGCGAGAGTCTGCTTGATACCCTGCTCAACATGCCAGAGAGGACCAAAGATGGGCCGAAAGCAAGGGCAGACTTGAAATCAATGGGCATCAGGCAGGAGCTTCACACTATATATGATGATGATGATGATGATGATGATGATGATGATGAGGCGAAGCAGGACACGGAAAGTCGTCACAAAGGCAAGAAGGCCAAGAAGACCAGAAATGACTACCCTCCCGCGTGCTTCACTCTAAGTTAGGAGGAGATCGAGCAGTTTTTCACCTACCTCGTAGGAGTAAAACTTCCTTACGGTTACGCGGGGAAGATAAGCAGATACCTAGACCCAGCGAAGCAGAAGTTCAGCGGGATGAAGTCTCACGACTGTCACGTGCTGATGACGCAGATACTTCCAGTTGCAATCCATGGGATCATGGACGCGCACGTCCATGAAACCCTATTTGGCCTATGCAACTTTTTCGACGTCATCTCTCGGAAGTCTGTTGGCGTGAGGCAACTCAGAAGGCTACAGGAAGAGATCGTGGTGATACTATGCGAGCTTGAGATGTACTTCCCGCCCGCATTCTTTGATGTTATGGTGCATCTGCTGGTCCATGGACGATATCATCCAACTCGGGCCGACGTTCCTGCACAGCATGATGCCGTTCGAAAGGATGAATGGTGTCATCAAAGGATACGTTCGCAACATGTCACGTCCAGAGGGAAGCATAGCCAGGGGCTTTCTGACCGAAGAGTGCATCTCCTACTGCATGAATTATCTAGGCATCGAGAACCCCGTTGGTCTGCCCGTCAACAGGCACCTCGGCAGGCTCGCTGGATGGGGTCACCGTGAGGGTCGTCGTGAAATGCATGTCGACTTCGAGGGTCGACTCGCCGACTTTGAAAGAGCAAACCTAGTCGCGCTACAACACATAGACGTGGTCGATCCTTGGGTGGTAGAGCACAAAACTTTTATTAAGAAGACGTACAATGACCGAGGCCAATAGAGGACGGACGGAGATATACTCAAAGAGCACAACTCATGTTTCACGCGTTGGTTCAAGCAAAAGCTTCTGTCGTACCCTTTACATGAGGATTCTTCCGCGGAAGAACAACTCATATTCGCCTTGTCACAGGGCGCCGAGCACAACCTGATGACCTATGAGGCGTACGATATCAACGGCTACACATTCTACACCGAGGCCAAGGACATGAAGAGCGATGGTTATCAGAACTCCGGGGTAACGATGGAATCCTACACCGGTAACGACAAGGATAGATACTACGGAAGGACGAGGAGATCTGGGAGCTGAGCTACGCTGGATAGAAGGTCCCGATGTTCCGTGTCAGATGGGCCAAGAGCGTCCTAAAAGAAGACCGGTATTTCACCACCATGGTTATACCCGAAGCCGAATCCAAGACCGCGGGCGCAAACGTCACCGCGAAAAATGAGCCATGGGTACTGGCTTCCCAAGTGGACCAATGCTTCTTCATTACCGACCCGTCAAAGCCCAGTCGTGTTGTCGTGAGGAGAGGCAAAAGGAAGATCATCGGAATGGATGGAGTAGCCAATGAGCAAGACTTCGACAAGTACGACGACCCGAGGATCGAACATGACGACGATGATGAAGTAGCAGCATACACCACAAGAAGAAGCAGGACCACCCTACCTAAAGGACGTCCGTTCCACAGAAGAACTCCATTTGCGAAAAAGAAGGGCAAGAAGATTGTGAACAGATAGCTAGCTAAGATCGATTGTATTTAAATCGTAGCCTTCATTTCTCGATTGTATTTCATGGGCACTTTTTGAACTATCATGATTATTTTTAAATTTCATGGACACTCGATCTTGATCCCCCTCCATCTCGATCGCTATCCCACCTCGCTAGATCCGGCCCCCCTCGCCGCCGAGCACCCCACGGTCCACCGGCCGCCGCCGACCCCCCGCACCCTCGATTCCCCTACTCAACCGCCGCCGCCGACCCCCCGCACCCCTCCCCTACTCAACCGCCGCCGCCGACCCCCCGCACCCCTCCTCCTACTCAACCGCCGCCGCCGACCCCCCGCACCCCGCGCATCCTCTTATAAAAAAATTATTACTGTCTTATAAAAAAATATTACTGTTACTGTCTTATAAAAAAATTTACTGTTATGATTTAAACTAGTTTAAAAAATTATTACTGTCTTATAAAAAAATACTAATGGCGCACCACGGTGAGGTGCGCCATTAGTATGGATGTACTTATGGCGCACCGAGGGGTGGTGCGCCATTAGTATTGTGCCATTGCTATAAGAAAAAAAATACTAATGGCGCACCACGGTGAGGTGCGCCATTAGTATGGATGTACTTATGGCGCACCGAGGGGTGGTGCGCCATTAGTATTGTGCCCGGCCCCATCCATATTCCCTCCCCGGCCGGCCCCTCCCTATCCTCTCTCTCTCCCCCGCCCTCGCCCTCGATCCCCTTCCCCTCTCCTCTCCCGACGCCGCTGCCTCGCCGCCTCGACGCTGCCCCGCCGCCCCGACGCCGCCTCGACGCTGTCCCGCCGCCCCGACGCCGCCTCGACCCCGCCCCGACGCTGCTACCCTGCCGCCTTGACGCGACCCCGCCGCCCGGACGCCGCCCGTTCCACACCACCGTCGCCGGAGCACCACCACCACCCGGACCTCGTCCCCGACATCCTCCCCGCGCCCCACTTCCCGGCATCCTCCCCGCGCCCCACTCCCCGGCCCCCGTGAGCTCCCCCTCCTCCTCTCCCCCTCTCCCCTTCCCCCTCTCGCCCTCTTGACTGGTTACCTGTGATTTTTTTTGCTTCTCCATCCATGTTTGTGTCTAGAACTCTAGATCATGGAGGAATCGCCCTCTCCAGCAGTGTAATTCTTTTGTGTGTTTTAAGTGGTATTTACAGTGTACTTTTAGTGTAATTACTGTGCATTTTCAGTGAAATTTACACTATAATTGTTAGTGGAATTTACACTGTAAATGTTAGTGGGTTTACAGTGTACTTCTAGTGGATTTTTGCTCTGTATTTGCAAGTGGCATTTTTAGTGGAATTACTGTGTATTTCCATGGTTTTTACACTGTAATTATTAGTGTAATTTTGGGCCTTTGTATAGTTGATTCACAACAGCAGCAACTGTAATTGATCCAAAAACCAGGTCAATTGATGTCAAATTGATTAACTAAATCATCCAGAAACAAGAATGATAAGTCCATATGCTACTGTTGATCCCAAGACCGGAATGACAAGTCCAGGTGTTCCTCAATTGAGGAATTTGATTAACTAAATCATCCAAAAACCAGAATGATAAGGCCACGTGCTACTGTTGATCCCAAGTTTGATGCATAACAATTGTTGTATGAGTTCTCCAAATGAACAGGAGTACTCCTCTATTTTGATATGAAATCACCATGATAGGTCCACATGCTACTTTTGTCAACATGATAAATAGTTTCAGTTAGTTACCTCTAAAACTATTCCTAATTAACTGAAGAAGAGAAGAGAGGAGGAGTAGTTTATTTCATAGAGTAAACATTAGCACTATTTGACAGTAAAAGGTTTTAGCTAATTTGAATTAACTAAAAGCAGCAGTACATCATTTTTATTGACAGTTTGTGATCTAAATCCAGTAATGTCATGTGTGATCAAGGCTGCATAATTATGTAGGGCTTAAGAGTTTCACTTTGATGATGATGCCCCAGAATTATAGTGCAATTTATCGCATATTTTGAGTGTATTTGTCAGTGTAATATACCCTAGAATTACAGTGTAATATACCCTAGAATTTCTGGTTGTTAGACTGTTCAGCTATGCAGAGTGAAATACAAGTTCAGCATGTCGATAATGATTTTGGCAGCAGTGTGAGGCAGCAGTGTGCGGCACAATTCCTTCATTGGATAATGATTTTGCAGGTACCCCGAGAGGCCCTTGAGTTTGCCGGAATGTCGATTAACTTCCGTTCCGGCAAATTCGGGTACTCCATATGTCCTATTTTCAGCAAAGGTCATGCTGAAATTTTCCATGAATTTTAGCATGACTTTGCTAAAAATAGGACATATGGGGTACTTGTGACTAATGCATGGGCCGGGGTATCTTAGTAGTTAATTAAGTAGGATCAAGTGCCCCGGCGTACTTGTGACTAATGCATGGCTTTTAGGGTGCCTCGGTGTCGATAAAAACCGAAATGATGAAAGCTTAGGCTTTTAGGGTGCCTCGGCGTCGAAAAACCCTCAATGATAAAAGCCTAGCTTTTAGGATGCCTCGGTGTCGACAAACCCTAAATGATGAGACCATGATCTTGTTACTTGACAATAACCAACTTTTTGACCTAACTTTGTTCCTATTTAGAGAGAAACATGGCCAACAACGATGAGGCCGGGGGTTCGGGCGGCAAGGCATTCTGGCAGTTGTCCCAGGAGATGGAGGAACAACCTCACTTGTATGAGGCCGCCGCCTTCCCCACCGATCCTGAGACCACTGATGGTACCGCCGAGGATGACCCCACTGATGCCACCACTGATGGTGCCGCCGAGGATGCCACCACTGATGATGGCGGCGCACGCACAGATGGCAGCCAACCGAAGAGGCAACGGAAGGACCGGCGCCCGACCGTGCTCCGCACCCTCAAGGAGGAAGTTACTGAAGTGGACTCCGACGGGAATCCAACGGCGCCCGAATGAATAGTCAAGGGGTACTCGTTTCAGCTCGGGTGCATTCTCCGGAGCACCGTCTCGATCAACACCGAGAACCTCAGGCATCCTGACCGAGGGAATTTGCGCAACCTCCTCTTCACGAAGCTGCACGAACGATACGAGTTGGTCGATGTCGCCAAGGGCAAAATCATTCAACCGGGCAACCCCTTGTTCCACGGTACCCAAATGCCACCCAACTTGTTTAGGGTTCAACTGGTTCGGGTGCTGCCAGGCTGCGACGAGTTGTTACCTCTGATTCGACCCGTCGGGGCCGACGATGATGACGTGATGACCCTCAGCGCCTGCCTGAGCTGGCCCCTGCTTTGGCCGAAGAGCCAGATTCATTTGGGGGCGGGGGACACCACCCCAAAGACAACACCGCCAGTCGTGCCGGCGCCAAGTCGGCCCCATGGCAAGACCGCCGGAACGGTGCCGGACATCCCTATGCCACTGGATCCAAACATGCATATGGCACAGGATCAGAACGACGACGACGATGATACATTTGCCAACGTCGATCAGTACTTTGTCGATCATGGGTACGGTGGCGACTTCATGGGGCCTCCTTCTCAAGAACCCAACCCAACAAAAGACGTGCGCGATCTAGCTGGTACCACGGAGAAGCCAAGTTGCAACAGGCGTCGTCTAGCGTTCAGCTCTCAGGAGACGCCTCCAGCTACCGACTTCACCGAGCCTCAGATAGGCGAGGAGCGAAATATTATCAGCCCCAACACACTCAAGAAGGCAGTCTGTGAGCAGAACTCGGTTCCATTACAGGATAAGAAGAAGGCACGCAAAAGAAAGACTAACAAGGCTGCGGGCCAGCCGGCACCGAGTACGATCCGTGCTCAGGACGGGCCACCTGCACCTGAGGATATCTCGAGGAGGGTGCATGTGGCGGGTAGGCCGATGCTACCGAGAAATATGCTCGATGCTGCAACCGGTGCTATGCGGAGTCTGCATGATAGTGTTCTTTCTTTGGAGAAGCGGCGTCTCGGAGAGAAGGATGTGGCATACCCGGTTTTCGCGGCCAAGGTGCCAGAGGGCAAGGGCTTTGTGGATAACTCCATCGGGGGTACGATCGTCCTGCGGTTTGATGACATCCACGCTATGTTGAACCTTCATCCGCTGCACTACACCTTCGTTCGGCTATTTTCGCTGAGTATGGAGATGCGGATCATTGGCGACAAGACCCCGGACATCGTGATAGTCGACCCCTTCTACATGCGTGCCAAGATCTTGGGCAGCGCTGGGGACCGGCAAGTCGCGAGTTCTTACCTCGAAGGCATCATTCTGGCAAACCAAGATAAGGATAACTTCCTCGTGCCTTACTTTCCCGAGTAAGTCCTCCCCTCAACCGCCCCGTAACATATGAATTCTTAGATTTCGATCGTTTTTCTTTTAACATTCCGTGTTTTCTGCAGTGACACATGTTGCACGCTCATCCTCCTAAGCCCCAAATATTCCATGGCCACATATTTCGACCCGGACCGTCAGTCGAACGTAGACTACACAAATGTCAAGAAGGTTCTTGATGATGTTCTCCCCGGCTACGTCAAATCTGGAGGCACCTTGACCAGGCCTATTCGTAAGTACGGCAAGCACGTGTTCTCCCACAATACGACGTTCTGCTGCGTCAAGCAGCCAACTGGCGGTTAGAAGGGTGCCTACTACGCCATCCATCACATGCGGGCGATCGTACGGGAATCAACTTCTGCTACCGAGTAGACTCAAAGATTGGTCCGCGAGCGTGTCGGCAATCCATGACGCAGACATCAGACAAGAATTCTTTCGCATCCAGTCGGAGTTTGCGGAAATCATCCATCAAGATGTCCTTCGTACCTCGGGGCAGTTCTACCTCAGAAATCAACCGTCCAACAGTGACATCGACACAATCCTACAAATGCAGGCTGACAACGCCCGTTGTTTCATGACTCCCACGACAGACGGCGGCTTCATCCACGCTCCGGTCCCTTGAGTCGAGTCGAAAACAGTGATGCTCTGTCTAGTTCTGAAACATCGATTGGCTCATGTTGTAATTAAACTTTAATGAACTTGTAGTGTGTCTCTTTGGTTTCGAGAGTCGTTCAACTTAGATGTAATCGATGCTATTAATGTTTTGCTTTTCTCTTCCGATCGTTCTGTTGCATACTTATATGTTGCTTATGTATTGTCTGTGAATTGGTACTAACGTTTCGTTTGGCTACTGCATAGCGATGCCGTGGTATGTCGTGTACAAGGGTAAGGTTCCCGGAGTCTACAACGACTGGGAGGAGTGTCGGAGACAGGTTCACCGATTCAGCGGTAATAGTTACAAAGGGTACACCACTAGGGCCGAGGCCGAATCTAGATACGCCCGCTATCTAGCGGGAGAGGGGAGGGAGCGTTGGAGGAACCGGATGAAGACGAGTTTCATCGTGATGATGCTCATCGTGATGACCGCAGCTCTCTTCTATGTGATGGTAGTTTAGATGATCGATATCGACTTGTAATGTGAAGACAAACTCGCGGTCTCGAGACTTGTAATATAATGTTCTATCTTTGTTCGGTCTTTTCAATTCGGAGACTAATAAGATGAATTGTATTCGGAGACTAAAATGATGAATTGTATTCAGAGACTAATCTTCTATTTTATTCGATGAATCTGTTGTTGATGTGTGCTGTCTATATTTTGTCCAATTATACATTTTGTAACCTGTGCAAAAAACAGAAAATAAAAAAAATAAAAAAACCTAATATTCATACTAATGGCGCATCACATCATAGTGCGCCATTAGTATGCCAAAGGATACTAATGGTGCATCATTAAACAGTGCGCCATTAGTATGCCGAAGTTACTAATGACGCATCCTGTTGTTGTGTGCCATTAGTATGCCAAAGCACCTGGGTATACATGGCCCCCTGGGAGGCATACTAATGGCGCACCGTGGGCTATACTAATGGCGCACCGCGTGGTGCGCCATTAGTATACCAGATACTAATGGCGCACCAGTGGTGCGCCATTAGTAAAATATACTAATGGCGTGGTACTAATGGCGCACCACTAATGCGCCATTAATGGCCAAATTAGGTGCGCCATTAGTAGGCCTTTTCCTAGTAGCGCTGGGCTCATCATAGCTTCTTCATAGTTCATAGGTTTGCCGTTGTCTAACAACATGACTTCCAGGATAGGATTACCGGACCACTCTGGTATGTGCGTGTTCTGGTCGACCTACAAGGTTCAGTAGTAACTTGATCTAAAGTTGGATAATCATCACCATTAGCTTCTTCTCTAGTTGGTGTAGGAATCACGGGAACAGTTTTCTCTGATGTGCTACTTTCCAATTTGAGAGAAGGTACAACTACCTCATCAAGTCCTACTTTTCTCCCACTCACTTCTTTCGAGAGAAACTCCTTCTCTAGAAATGACCCATTCTTAGCAACAAAGATCTTGCCTTCGGATCTATGGTAGAAGGTATACCCAATAGTTTCTTTAGGGTATCCTATGAAGACGCACTTCTCCGCTTTGGGTTCGAGCTTATTAGACTGAAGCCTTTTGACCTAAGTGTCGCATCCCCAAACTTTAAGAAATGACAACTTAGGTTTCTTGCCAAACCATAGTTCATACGGCGTTGTCTCAACAGATATAGATGGTGCCGTATTTAACGTGAATGCGGTTGTGTCTAATGCATAAGCCCAAAATGATAAAGGCAAATCGGTAAGAGACATCATAGAACGCACCATATCTAATAAAGTACGGTTACGACATTCGTACACACCATTATGTTGTGGTGTTCCAAGTGGCGTGAATTGTGAAACAATTCCACATTTCCTTAAATGAAGGCCAAACTCGTAACTCAAATATTCACCTCTGCGATTAGATCGTAGAAACTTTATTTTCTTGTCTCCACTTCATTCTAAAATTCTTTGAACTTTCCAAATGTTTCCGACTTGTGTTTCATTAAGTAGATATACCCATACATACTCAAATCATCTGTGAAGGTTAGAAAATAACGATACCCGCCGCGTGCTTCAACACTCATCGGACTACATACATCGGTATGTATTATTTCCAATAAGTCATTAGCTCGCTCCATTGTTCCGGAGAATGGAGTTTTAGTCATCTTACCCATGAGGCATGGTTCGCAAGTATCAAATGATTCATAATCAAGTGATTCCAAAAGTCCATCCGCATGGAGTTTCTTCATGCGCTTTACACCAATATGACCTAAACAGCAGTGCCACAAGTATGTTGCATTATCATTATCATTGTTGCATCTTTTGGCATTAATATTGTGAATATGTGTATCACTATGATCGAGATTCAACAAGAATAGACCATTCACTAAGGGTGCATGACCATAAAAGATGTTACTTATATAAATAGAACAACCATTATTCTCCGACTTAAAAGAATAGCTGTTTCGCAATAAACAAGATCCACATATATGTTCATGCTCAACGCTGGCACCAAATAACAATTATTTAGGTCTAAAACTAATCCCAAAGGTAGATGTAGAGGTAGTGTGCCAACGACGATCACATCAACCTTGGAACCATTTTCGACGCGCATCATCACCTCATCCTTAGCCAATCTTCGTTTATTCCACAGCTACTGTTTCGAGTTACAAATACGAGCAATCGAACCAGTATCAAATACCCAGGCGCTACTACGAGCATTAGTAAGGAACACATCACTAACATGTATATCAAATATACCTTTGTTCACTTTGCCATCCTTCTTATCTGCCAAGTACTTGGGGCAGTTTCACTTCTAGTGACCATTTACTTTGTAGTAAAAGCACTCAGTTTCAGGCTTGGGTCCAGCTTTGGGCTTCTTCACGAGAGCGGCAACTTGCTTGCCATTCTTCTTAAAGTTCCCTTTCTTTCCCTTGCCCTTTTTATTAAAACCGGTGGTCTTATTAACCATCAACACTTGATGCTCTTTCTTGATTTCTAGCTCCGCCGATTTCAGAACCGTGAAGAGCTCGGGAATAGTTTTTTTCATCCCTTGCATATTATAGTTCATCACAAAGCCTTTGTAGCTTGGTGGCAGTGACTAAAGAACTCTGTCAATAACACTCTCAACTGGAAGATCAATTCCCAGCTGAGCCAAGTGGTTATGGTACCCATGCATTATGAGAATGTGTTCACTGACAGAACTATTCTCCTCTGTCTTACAGCTAAAGAGCTTGTTGGAGACTTCATATCTCTCAACCCTGGCATTAGCTTGAAATATCAACTTTAGCTCTTGGAACATCTCATATGTGAAAGGAAATATGCCCTAGAGGCAATAATAAAGTTATTATTTATTTCCTTATATCATGATAAATGTTTATTATTCATGCTAGAATTGTATTAACCGGAAACATAATACATGTGTGAATACATAGACCAACAGAGTGTCACTAGTATGCCTCTATTTGACTAGCTCGTTAATCAAAGATGGTTATGTTTCCTAACCATGAACAAAGAGTTGTTATTTGATTAACGAGGTCACATCATTAGTTGAATGATCTGATTGACATGACCCATTCCATTAGCTTAGCACCCGATCGTTTAGTATGTTGCTATTGCTTTCTTCATGACTTATACATATTCCTATAACTATGAGATTATGCAACTCCCGTTTACCGGAGGAACACTTTGGGTACTACCAAACGTCACAACGTAACTGGGTGATTATAAAGGAGTACTATAGGTGTCTCCAATGGTAGATGTTGGGTTGGCGTATTTCGAGATTAGGGTTTGTCACTCCGATTGTCGGAGAGGTATCTCTGGGCCCTCTCGGTAATGCACATCACATAAGCCTTGCAAGCACTGCAACTAATATGTTAGTTGTGAGATGATGTATTACGGAACGAGTAAAGAGACTTGCCGGTAACGAGATTGAACTAGGTATTGGATACCGACGATCGAATCTCGGGCAAGTAACATACCGATGACAAAGGGAACAACGTATGTTGTTATGCGGTCTGACCGATAAAGATCTTCGTAGAATATGTAGGAGCCAATATGGGCATCCAGGTCCCGCTATTGGTTATTGGCCGGAGACGTGTCTCGGTCATGTCTACATTGTTCTCGAACCGTAGGGTCCGCACGCTTAAGGTTTCGATGACAGTTATATTATGAGTTTATGAGTTTTGATGTACCGAAGGAGTTCAGAGTCCCGGATGAGATTGGGGACATGACGAGGAGTCTCGAAATGGTCGAGACGTAAAGATCGATATATTGGACGACTATATTCGGACATCGGAAAGGTTCCGAGTGATTCGGGTATTTTTCGGAGTACCGGGTAGTTACGTGAGAAGTAATGGGCCTTGATGGGCTTTAGTGGGAAGAGGAAAAGGCTGCTGCGCCCCCCTCCCCTTTGGTCCGAATTGGACTAGGGAAAAGGGGGCCGGCCACCTTTCCTACTCCTCCTATTCCTTCTCCCTTCCTCCCCTCTTGGTGGACTCCTACTAGGACTTGGAGTCCTAGTAGGACTCCCTATCCTGGCCGCACCTTTGCCTTGGCCGGCCTCCTCCTCCTCCATCCTTTATATACAGGGGCAGGGGGCACCCCATAGACACACAAGTTGATCCTTGAGATCGTTCCTTAGCCGTGTGCGGTGCCCCCTGCCACCAAATTCCACCTCGATCATACCGTTGTAGTGCTTAGGCGAAGCCCTGCGTCGGTAGTACATCAAGATCGTCACCACGCCGTCGTGCTGACGGAACTCTTCCTCGACGCTTTGCTGGATCGGAGCCCGAGGATCGTCATCGAGCTGAACGTGTGCTAAGAACTCGGAGGTGCCGGAGTAACGGTGCTTGGATCGGTCGGATCGGGAAGAAGACGTACGACTACTTCCTCTACGTTGTGTGATCGCTTCCGCAGTCGGTCTGCGTTGGTACGTAGACAACACTCTCCCCTCTCGTTGCTATGCATCACCATGATCTTGCGTGTGCGTAGGAAAATTTTCGAAATTACTGCGTTCCCCAACAGTGGCATCCGAGCCTAGGTTTTATGGTTTGATGTTATTTGCACAAGTAGAACACAAGTGAGTTGTGGGCGATACAAGTCATACTGCCTACCAGCATGTCATACTTTGGTTCGGTGGTATTGTTGGGTGAGACGATCCGGACCAACCTTACGCGTACTCTTACGCGAGACCGGTTCCCTCGACGTGCTTTGCACATAGATGGCTTGCGGAAGACTGTCTCTCCAACTTTAGTTGAACCAAGTGTGACTACGCCCGGTCCTTGAGAAGGTTAAAACGGAGTCTATTTGACGAACTATCGTTGTGGTTTTGATGGGTAGGTGAGATGAGTTCTTACTTAAGCCCGTAGCAGCCACGTAAAATTTGCAACAACAAAGTAGAGGACGTCTAACTTGTTTTTGCAGGGTATGTTGTGATGTGATATGGTCAAGGCATGATGCTGATTTTATTGTATGAGATGATCATGTTTTGTAACCGAGTTATCGGCAACTGGCAGGAGCCATATGGTTGTCGCTTTATTGTATGCATTGCAATCGCGATGTAATGCTTTACTTTATTACTAAGCGGTAGTGATAGTCGTGGAAGCATAAGATTGGCGAGACGACAATGATGCTACGATGGAGATCAAGGTGTCGCGCCGATGACGATGGTGATCATGACGGTGCTTCGGAGATGGAGATCACAAGCACAAGATGATGATGGCCATATCATATCACTTATATTGATTGCATGTGATGTTTATCCTTTTATGCATCTTATCTTGCTTTGATTGACGGTAGCATTATAAGATGATCTCTCACTAAATTATCAAGAAGTGTTCTCCCTGAGTATGCACCGTTGCCAAAGTTCGTCGTGCCCAGACACCACGTGATGATCGGGTGTGATAAGCTCTACGTCCAAATACAACGGGTGCAAAATAGTTGCACACGCAGAATACTCAGGTTATACTTGACGAGCCAAGCATATACAGATATGGCCTCGGAACACGGAGACCGAAAGGTCGAGCGTGAATCATATGGTAGATATGATCAACATAACGATGTTCACCATTGAAAACTACTCCATCTCACGTGATGATCGGTTATGGTTTAGTTGATTTGGATCACGTGATCACTTAGAGGATTAGAGGGATGTCTATCTAAGTGGGAGTTCTTAAGTAATTTGATTAACTGAACTTAAACTTATCATGAACTTAGTACCTGATAGTATCTTGCTTGTTTATGTTGATTGTAGATAGATGGCTCGTGCTGTTGTTCCGTTAAATTTTAATGCGTTCCTTGAGAAAGCAAAGTTGAAAGATGATGGTAGCAATTACACGGACTGGGTCCGTAACCTGAGGATTATCCTCATTGCTGCACAGAAGAATTACGTCCTGGAAGCACCGCTGGGTGACAGGCCTGCTGCTGGAGCAACGACAGATGTTATGAACGTCTGGCAGAGCAAAGCTGATGACTACTCAATAGTTCAGTGTGCCATGCTTTACGGCTTAGAATCGGGACTTCAACGACGTTTTGAATGTCATGGTGCATATGAGATGTTCCAGGAGTTGAAGTTAATATTTCAAGCAAATGCCCGAATTGAGAGATATGAAGTCTCCAACAAGTTCTATAGCTAACAGATGGAGGAGAATCTCTCAACTAGTGAGCATGTGCTCAGATTGTCTGGGTACTACAATCGCTTGAATCAAGTGGGAGTTAATCTTCCAGATAAGATAGTGATTGACAGAATTCTCTAGTCACCATCACCAAGTTAGTAGAACTTCATGATGAACTATGATATGCAAGGGATAACGGAAACGATTCCCAAGCTCTTCGTGATGCTGAAATCGATGAAGGTAGAAATCACGAAAAACATCAAGTGTTGATGGTTGGAAAGGCCACTAGTTTGAAGAAAAGGGCAAAAGGGAAGAAGGGGAACTTCAAGAAGAACGGCAAGCAAGTTGCTGCTCAAGTGAAGAAGCCCAAGTCTGGTCCTAAGCCTGAGACTAAGTGCTTCTACTGCAAAGGGACTGGTCACTGGAAGCGGAACTACCCCAAGTATTTGGCGGATAAGAAGGATGGCAAAATGAACAAAAGTATATTTGATATACATGTTATTGATGTGTGCTTTACTAGTGTTTATAGCAACCCCTCAGTATTTTATATTGGTTCAGTTGCTAAGAGTAGTAACTCGAAACAGGAGTTGCAGAATAAACAGAGACTAGTTAAGGGTGAAGTGACGATGTGTGTTGGAAGTAGTTCCAAGATTGATATGATCATCATCACACACTCCCCTATACTTTCGGGATTAGTGTTGAACTTAAATAAGTGTTATTTGGTTTTTGCGTTGAGCATGAATATGATTTGATCATGTTTATTGCAATACGGTTATTCATTAAAGTCAGAGAATAATTGTTGTTCTGTTTACATGAATAAAACCTTCGATGGTCATACACCCAATGAAACAAGTTCGTTGGATCTCGATCGTAGTGATACACATATTCATAATATTGAAACCAAAAGATGCAAAGTTAATAATGATAGTGCAACTTATTTGTGGCACTGCCGTTTAGGTCATATTGGTATAAAGCGCATGAAGAAACTCCATGCTGATGGGCTTTCGGAATCACTTGATTATGAATCACTTGATGCTTGCGAACCATGCCTTTTGGGCAAGATGACTAAAACGCCGTTCTCCAGAACAATGGAGCAAGCAACAGATTTGTTGGAAATCATACATACTGATGTATGTGGTCCGATGAATATTTAAGGCTTGCAGCAGGTATCATTATTTTCTGACCTTCACAGATGATTTGAGCAGATATGGGTATATCTACTTAATGAAATAGAAGTCTGATACATTTGAAAAGTTCATATAATTTCAGAGTGAAGTGGAAAATCATCGTAACAAGAAAATAAAGTTTCTACGATCTGATCATGGAAAAGAGTATTTGAGTTACGAGTTTGGTCTTCAGTTAAACCAATGTGAAATAGTTTCACTACTCACGCCACCTGGAACACCACAGCATAATGGTGTGTCCGAACGTCATAGCCGTACTTTATTGGATATAGTGCAATCTATGATGTTTCTTACCGATTTACCACTATCGTTTTGGGGTTATGCATTAGAGACAGTTGCATTCACGTTAAATAGGGCACCATCTAAATCCGTTGAGACGACACCGTGTGAACTATGGTTTGGCAAGAAACCTAAGCTGTCGTTTCTTAAAGTTTGGGGTTGCGATGCTTATATGAAAAAGTTTCATCCTGATAAGCTCAAACCCAAATCGGAGAAGTGCGTCTTCATAGGATATCCAAAGGAAACTATTGGATACACCTTCTATCACAGATCCGAAGGCAATCCTTTTGTTGCTAAAATTCGGAAACTTTCTGGAGAAGGAGTTTCTCTCGAAAGAAGTGAGTGGGAGGAAAGTAGAACTTGACGAGGTAACTGTACCTGCTCCCTTATTGGAAAATAGTACATCACAGAAAACTGTTTCTGCGACACCTATACCAATCAGTGAGGAAGCTAATGATGATGATCATGAAGCTTCGGGACAAGATACTACTGAACCACGTAGATCAACCAGAGTAAAGATCCACGCCAGAGTGGTACAGTAATCCTGTTCTGGAAGTCATGCTACTAGATCATGATGATCCTACGAACTATGAAGAAGCGATGGTGAGCCCAGATTCCGCAAAGTGGCTTGAAGCCATGAAATCTGAGATATGATCCATGTATGAGAACAAAGTATGGACTTTGGTTGACTTGCCCGATGATCGGCAAGCCATAGAAAATAAATGGATCTTCAAGAGGAAGACGGACGCTGATAGTAGTGTTACTATCTACAAAGCTAGAATTGTCGCAAAAGGTTTTCGACAAGTTCAAGGTGTTGACTACGACGAGAGCTTCTCACTCGTATCTATGCTTGAGTCTGTCCGAATCATGTTAGTAATTGCCGCATTTTATGAAATCTGGCAAATGGATAAACAAAACTGCATTCCTTAATGGATTTATTAAAGAAGAGTTGTATATGATGCAACAGAAGGTTTTGTCAATCCGAAAGGTGCTAACAAAATGTGCAAGCTCCAGCGATCCATCAGTGGACTGGTGCAAGCATCTCGGAGTTGGAATATACGCTTTGATGAGTTGATCAAAGCATATGGTTTTATACAGACTTGCGGTGAAGCCTGTATTTACAAGAAAGTGAGTGGGAGCACTACAACATTTCTGATAAGTATATGTGTATGACATATTGTTGATCGGAAATAATGTAGAATTATTCTGTAAAGCATAAAGGAGTGTTTAAAAGGAGTTTTTCAAAGAAAGACCTCGGTGAAGCTGCTTACATATTAAGCATCAAGATCTATAGAGATAGATCAAGATGCTTGATAAGTTTTTTCAATAAATACATACCTTGACAAGATTTTGAAGTAGTTCAAAATGGAACAGTCAAAGAAAAAGTTTCTTGCCTGTGTTACAAGGTGTGAAGTTGAGTAAAGACTCAAAGCCCGACCACGGCAGAAGATAGAAAGAGAATGAAAGTCATTCCCTATGCCTCATTCATAGGTTCTATAAAGTATGCCATGCTGTGTACCAGATTTATTGTATACCCTGCACTGATTTGGCAAGGGAGTACAATAGTGATCTAGGAGTAGATCACTGGACAGCGGTCAGAATTATCCTTAGTGAAATAAGGATATGTTTCTCGATTATGGACGTGACAAAAAGGTTCGTCGTAAAGGGTTACGTCGATGCAAGTTTTTGACACTGATCCAGATGAATCTAAAGTCTCAATCTGGATACATATTGAAAGTGGGAGCAATTAGCTAGAGTAGCTCCATGCAGAGCATTATAGACATAGAATTTTGCAAAATACTTACGGATCTGAATGTGACAGACCCGTTGACTAAAATTATCTCACAAGCAAAACATGATCACACCTTAGTACTCTTTGGGTGTTAATCACATAGAGATGTGAACTAGATTACTGACTCTAGTAAACCCTTTGAGTGTTGGTCACATGACGATGTGAACTATGGGTGTTAATCACATGGTGATGTGAACTATTGCTGCTAAATCACATGGCGATGTAAACTAGATTATTGACTCTAGTGCAAGTGGGAGACTGAAAGGAAATATGCCCTAGAGGCAATAATAAAGTTATTATTTATTTCCTTATATCATGATAAATGTTTATTATTCATGCTAGAATTGTATTAACCGGAAACATAATACATGTGTGAATAAATAGACCAACAGAGTGTCACTAGTATGCCTCTACTTGACTAGCTCGTTAATCAAAGATGGTTATGTTTCCTAACCATGAACAAAGAGTTGTTATTTGATTAACGAGGTCACATCATTAGTTGAATGATCTGATTGACATGACCCATTCCATTAGCTTAGCACCCGATCGTTTAGTATGTTGCTATTGCTTTCTTCATGACTTATACATGTTCCTATAACTATGAGATTATGCAACTCCCGTTTACCGGAGGAACACTTTGGGTACTACCAAACGTCACAACGTAACTGGGTGATTATAAAGGAGTACTACAGGTGTCTCCAATGGTAGATGTTGGGTTGGCGTATTTCGAGATTAGGGTTTGTCACTCCGATTGTCGGAGAGGTATCTCTGGGCCCTCTCGGTAATGCACATCACATAAGCCTTGCAAGCACTGCAACTAATATGTTAATTGTGAGATGATGTATTACGGAACGAGTAAAGAGACTTGCCGGTAACGAGATTGAACTAGGTATTGGATACCGACGATCGAATCTCGGGCAAGTAACATACCGATGACAAAGGGAACAACGTATGTTGTTATGCGGTCTGACCGATAAAGATCTTCGTAGAATATGTAGGAGCCAATATGGGCATCCAGGTCCCGCTATTGGTTATTGACCGGAGACGTGTCTCGGTCATGTCTACATTGTTCTCGAACCGTAGGGTCCGCACGCTTAAGGTTTCGATGACAGTTATATTATGAGTTTATGAGTTTTGATGTACCGAAGGAGTTCAGAGTCCCGGATGAGATTGGGGACATGACGAGGAGTCTCGAAATGGTCGAGACGTAAAGATCGATATATTGGACGACTATATTCGGACATCGGAAAGGTTCCGAGTGATTCGGGTATTTTTCGGAGTACCGGGTAGTTACGTGAGAAGTAATGGGCCTTGATGGGCTTTAGTGGGAAGAGGAAAAGGCTGCTGCGCCCCCCCTCCCCTTTGGTCCAAATTGGACTAGGGAAAAGGGGGCCGGCCACCTTTCTTACTCCTCCTATTCCTTCTCCCTTCCTCCCCTCTTGGTGGACTCCTACTAGGACTTGGAGTCCTAGTAGGACTCCCTATCCTGGCCGCACCTTTGCCTTGGCCGGCCTCCTCCTCCTCCATCCTTTATATACAGGGGCAGGGGGCACCCCATAGACACACAAGTTGATCCTTGAGATCGTTCCTTAGCCGTGTGCGGTGCCCCCTGCCACCAAATTCCACCTCGATCATACCGTTGTAATGCTTAGGCGAAGCCCTGCGTCGGTAGTACATCAAGATCGTCACCACGCCGTCGTGCTGACGGAACTCTTCCTCGACGCTTTGCTGGATCGGAGCCCGAGGATCATCATCGAGCTGAACGTGTGCTAAGAACTCGGAGGTGCCGGAGTAACGGTGCTTGGATCGGTCGGATCGGGAAGAAGATGTACGACTACTTCCTCTACGTTGTGTGATCGCTTCCGCAGTCGGTCTGCGTTGGTACGTAGACAACACTCTCCCCTCTCGTTGCTATGCATCACCATGATCTTGCGTGTGCGTAGGAAAATTTTCGAAATTACTGTGTTCCCCAACAATATGCTCCATGGCGTTCAAAACGGTTTTGAAGTCTGATACGTCTCCAACGTATCTATAATTTTTATTGTTCCATGCTACTATATTATCTGTTTTGGATGTTTTATATGCATTAATATGCTATTTTATATTATTTTTGGGACTAACTTATTAACCTAGAGCCCAGTGCCAGTTTATGTCTTTTTTCTTGTTTTTGAGTTTCGCAGAAAAGGAATACCAAACGGAGTCCAAACGGAATAAAACCTTCGCGATGATTTTTATTGGACCAGAAGACACCTGTTGGACTTGGACTCCAAGTCAGAAGTGAAGAAAATATACCCTAGAGGCAATAATAAAGTTGATATTTTATATTTCCTTATATCATGGTAAATGTTTATTATTCATGCTAGAATTGTATTAATCGGAAACTTGATACATGTGTGGATACATAGACAAAACACCGTGTCCCTAGTAAGCCTCTACTAGACTAGCTCGTTAATCAAAGATGGTTAAGTTTCCTAACCATAGACATGTGTTGTCATTTGATGAACGAGATCACATCATTAGGAGAATGATGTGATGGACAAGACCCATCCGTTAGCTTAGCATGTTGATTGTTAAGTTTTATTGCTATTGCTTTCTTCATGTCAAATACATATTCCTTTGACTATGAGATTATGCAACTCCCAGATACCGGAGGAATACCTTGTGTGCTATCAAATGTTACAACGTAACTGGGTGATTATAAAGATGCTCTACAGGTATCTCCGAAGGTCTTTGTTGGGTTCACATAGATCAAGATTAGGATTTGTCACTCTGAGTATCAGAGAGGTATCTCTGGGCCCTCTCGGTAATGCACATCATAATAAGCCTTGCAAGCAATGTGACTAATGAGTTAGTTGCGGGATGATGATTATGGAACGAGTAAAGACTTGCCAGTAACGAGATTGAACTAGGTATGAAGATACCGACGATCGAATCTCGGGCAAGTAACATACCAATGACAAAGGGAATAACGTATGTTGTCATTACGGTACGACCGATAAAGATATTCGTAGAATATGAGGGAACCAATATGAGCATCCAGGTTCCACTGTTGGTTATTGACCAGAGAGGTATCTCGGTCATGTCTACATAATTCTTGAACCCGTAGGGTCCGCACACTTAACATTCAATGACGATTTTGTATTATATGAGTTATGTGATTTGGTGACCGAATGTTGTTCGGAGTCCCGGATGAGATCACGGACATGACAAGGAGTCTCGAAATGGCCAATAGGAAAAGATTCATATATAGGACGATAGTATACGGACACAGGAAGTGTTCCGGGTGTACCGGGTACGTATCGGGTCACCGGAAGGGGTTCCGGGCAACCCCCGACAAACTATATGGTCCTAATGGGCCAAGAGAGGGACAGACCAGCCCCTAAGGGGCTGGTGCGCCCTCTATAGGCCGAAATAGGAGGAAAATGAAAAGAGGGAAGGGAGAAGGAAAGGGGAGGGTTAGGCCTCCCCCTTTCCTTCCCCTCCCCCCTCTCTTTCCTTCCCCCTCCGATGCATACGGAAGGGGGAGGCCGACTTGGAGGAGGCGCCCAAGTAGGATCCCTCCTACTTGGGGCGCCCCTTGCTGCTCCCCTCCCTCTCCCACCTGTATATATGTGGGGGGCACCACTAGCACGAACAACATTGATTCTTAGTCATGTGCGGCGCCCCCCTCCACAGTTTACGCCTCTGGTCATATTGTCATAGTGATTAGGTGAAGCCTTGCGCAAATCACTTCACCATCACCGTCACCACGCCGTCGTGCTGACGAAACTCTCCTGCCTCCTGTTACCATCCGCCTTAGACGCACAGTTCGGGACCCCCTACCCGAGATCCGCCGGTTTTGACACCGACAGTGGCAATCTTCAAGAAGAAGACTGAAGCTAATGGTAATGTTGCTGCCTACAAAACTCGACTTGTCGCCGAGGTTTTCGACAAGTTCAAGGAGTTGGCTACAATGAGACTTTCTCACCCGTAGCGACGCTTAAGTCTGTCGGAATCACGTTAGCAATTGCCGCATTTTATGATTATGAAATCTGGAAAATGGACGTCAAAACTGCATTCCTTAATGGATTTCTTAAAGAAGAGTTGTATACGATACAACTAGAAGGTTTTGTCGATCCTAAAGGTGCTAACAAAGTGTGCAAGCACCAGTGATCCATCTATGGACTGGTGCAAGCATCTCGGAGTTGGAATATACGCTTTTTGATGAGGTGATCAAAGCATATGGTTTTATACAGACTTTTCGAGAAGCCTGTATTTACAAGAAAGTGAGTGGGAGCTCTGTAGCATTTCTAGTATTATATGTGGATGACATATTGTTGATTGGAAATGATATAGAGTTTCTGGATAGCATAAAAGGATACTTGAATAAAAGTTTTTCAATGAAAAACCTCGGTGAAGTTGCTTACATATTGAGCA
Organism: Triticum monococcum; assembly: GCA_034509565.1. Taxonomy (NCBI): domain Eukaryota; kingdom Viridiplantae; phylum Streptophyta; class Magnoliopsida; order Poales; family Poaceae; genus Triticum; species Triticum monococcum. The sequence goes on from CM067847.1 coordinate 582,881,599, forward strand.
TCAAGATCTATAGGGATAGATTGAGACACTTAATAGGACTTTCACAACGCACATACCTTGATAAAGTTTTGAAGAAATTCAAAATGGATCTATCAAAAAAAGGGTTCTTGCCTGTGTTACAAGGTGTGAAATTGAGTAAGACTAAAAACCCTACCACGACTTGAAAGTCATTCATAGGTTCTATAGAGAGAATGAAAGTCATTCCCTATGCCTCATCCATAGGTTCTATAAAGTATGCTATGTTGTGTACCAGACTTGTTGTGTACCTTGCCATGAGTTTGGCAAGGGGGTACACTAGTGATCTAGGAGTGGATCATTGGATAGTGGTCAAAATTATCCTTAGATACCTAAGAGGACTATGGAAATGTTTCTCGGTCATGGAGGTGGTAAAGAGTTTGTCGTAGAGGGTTACGTCAACGCAAGCTTTGACACCAATCCGGATGACTCTGAGTATCAATCTGGATACATATTGAAAGTGGGAGAAATTAGATAAAGTAGCTCCATGCAGAGCATTGTAGACATAGAAATTTGCAAAATACATATGGATCTGAATGTTGCATACCATTGACCAAACTTCTCCCACAAGCAAAACATGATCACGCCTTAGTACTCTTTGGGTGTTAATAACATAGCGATTTGAAATAGAATATTGACTCTAGTAAACCCTTTGGGTGTTGGTCACGTGGCGATGTGAACTATTGGTGTTAAATCACATGCCGATGTGAACTAGATTATTGACTCTAGTGCAAGTGGGAGACTGAAGGAAATATGCCCTAGAGGCAATAATAAAGTTGTTATTTTATATTTCATTATATCATGATAAATGTTTATTATTCATGCTAGAATTGTATTAACCGGAAACTTGATACATGTGTGGATACATAGACAAAACACAGTGTCCCTAGTAAGCCTCTACTAGACTACCTTGTTAATCAAAGATGGTTAAGTTTCCTAACCATAGACATGTGTTGTCATTTGATGAACGAGATCACATCATTAGGAGAATGATGTGATGGACAAGACCCATCCGTTAGCTTAGCATGTTGATTGTTAAGTTTTATTGCTATTGCTTTCTTCATGTCAAATATATATTCCTTCGACTATGAGATTATGCAACTCCCGGATACCAGAGGAATACCTTGTGTGCTGCTACCTCTTGAGCATGCGTTGGTTTTCCCTTGAAGAGGAAAGGGTGATGCAGCAAAGCAGCGTAAGTATTTCCCTCAGTTTTTGAGAACCAAGGTATCAATCCAGTAGGAGACCACGCGCGAGTCACCTCGTACCTATACAAACAAATAAAAACCTCGCAACCACCGCGATAAAGGGGTTGTCAATCCCTTCACGGCCACTTGCAAGAGTGGGATCTGATAGAGATGATAATAATAATAAGATAAATATTTTTGGTATTTTTATGATATAGATGGAAAGTAAAGATTGCAAAATAAAATAGATTGGAAACTTGTATGATGGAGAATAGACCCGGGGGCCATAGGTTTCACTAGTGGCTTCTCTCAAGATAGCACAAGTATTACGGTGGGTGAACAAATTACTGTCGAGCAATTGATAGAAAAGCGAATAATTATGAGAATATCTAGGTATGATCATGTATATAGGCATCACGTCCGTGACAAGTAGACCGACTCCTGCCTGCATCTACTACTATTACTCCACACATTGACCGCTATCCAACATGCATCTAGAGTACTAACTTCATAAGAACGGAGTAACGCTTTAAGCAAGATGACATGCTGTAGAGGGATAAACTCATGCGATATGATATAAACCCCATCTTTTTATCCTCGATGGCAAAAATACAATACGTGTCGTTTCCCCTACTGTCACTGGGATCGAGCACCACAAGATTGAACCCAAAGCTAAGCACTTCTCCCATTGCAAGAAAGATCAATCTAGTAGGCCAAACCAAATTGATAATTCGAAGAGACTTGCAAAGATAACCAATCATACATAAAATAATTCAGAGAAGATTCAAATATTTTTCATAGATAATCTTGATCATAAACCCACAATTCATCGGATCTCGACAAACACACCGCAAAAGAAGGTTACATCGAATAGATCTCCAAGAGAATCGAGGAGAACTTTGTATTGAGATCCAAAGAGAGAGAAGAAGCCATCTAGCTAATAACTATGGACCCGAAGGTCTGAGGTAAACTACTCACACATCATCAGAGGGGCTATGTGTTGATGTAGAAGCCCTCCGTGATCAATGCCCCCTCCGACGGAGCGCCGAAAAAGGCCCCAAGATGGGATCTCACGGGTACAGAAGGTTGCGGCGGTGGAATTAGGTTTGCGTGGTGCCCTCTGATGTTTTCAGGGTACGTAGGTATATATAGGAGGAAGAAGTAGGTCGGTGGAGCCACGAGGGGCCCACGAGGGTGGAGGGCGCGCCTAGGGGGTAGGCACGCCCCCTGCCTCGCGGCCTCCTCGTTGATTGCTTGACGTCCACTCCAAGTCCTCTGGATCACGTTTGTTCCAAAAATCATGCTCCCAAAGGTTTCATTCCGTTTGGACTCCGTTTGATATTATTTTTCTGCAAAACACTGGAATAGGCAAAAAACAGCAATTTGGGCTAGGCCTCCGGTTAATAGGTTAGTCCCAAAAATAATATAAATGTGTATAAATAAGCCCATTAAACATCCAAAACAGAATATATAATAGCATGGAACAATAAAAAAATTATTGGAGACGTATCAAGCATCCCCAAGCTTAATTCATGCTCGTCCTCGAGTAGGTAAATGATAAAAACAGAATTTTTGATGTGGAATGCTTTCTAACATATTTTTCAATGTAATTTTTCTTTATTGTGGCATGAATGTTCAGATCCGAAAGATTCAAGATAAAAGTTTAATATTGACATAAAAATAGTAATACTTCAAGCATACTAACTAAGCAATCATGTCTTCTCAAAATAACATGGTCAAAGAAAGTTATCCCTACAAAATCATATAGTCTGGCTATGCTCTATCTTCATCACACAAAATATTAAATCATGCACAACCCCGATGACAAGACAAGCAATTGTTTCATACTTTTGATGTTCTCAAACTTTTTCAACTTTCACGCAATACATGAGCGTGAGCCATGGATATAGCACTATTGGTGGAATAGAATGGTGGTTGTGGAGAAGACAAAAAGGAGAAGATAGTCTCACATCAACTAGGCGTATCAACGGCCTATGGAGATGCCCATCAATAGATATCAATGTGAGTGAGTAGGGATTGCCGTGCAACGGATGCACTAGAGCTATAAGTGTATGAAAGCTCAACAAAAGAAACTAAGTGGGTGTGCATCCAACTTGCTTGCTCACGAAGACCCAGGGCAATTTGAGGAAGCCCGTCATTGGAATATACAAGCCAAGTCCTATAATGTGAAATTCCCACTAGTTTACGAAAGTGACAACATAAGAGACTCTCTATCATGAAGACCATGGTGCTACTTTGAAGCACAAGTGTGGAAAAAGGATAGTAACATTGTCCCTTCTCTCTTTTTCTCTCATTTTTTTTATTTGGGACTTTTTTGCCTCTTTTTGTTTCGTCCGGAGTCTCATCCCGACTTGTGGGGGAATCATAGTCTCCATCATCCTTTCCTCACGGGGACAATGCTCTAATAATGATGATCATCACACTTCTTTTTACTTACAACTCAAGAATTACAACCCAATACTTAGAACAAAATATGACTCTATGTGAATGCCTCCGGCGGTGTACCGGGATATGCAATGAATCAAGAGTGACATGTATGAAAAATTATGAAAGGTGGTTTTGCCACAAATACAATGTCAACTACATGATCATGCATGGCAATATGACAATGATGAAGCGTATCATAACAAACCGAACGGTGGAAAGTTGCATGGCAATATATCTCGGAATGGCTATGGAAATGCCATAATAGGTAGGTATGATGGCTGTTTTGAGGAAGGTATATGGTGGGTGTATGATACCGGCGAAAAGTGCGCGGTAATAGAGAGGCTAGCAAATATGGAAGGGTGAGGGTGCGTATAATCCATGGACTCAACACTAGTCATAAAGAACTCACATACTTATTGCAAAAATCTATTAGTTATCGAAACAAAGTACTACGCGCATGCTCCTAGGGGGATAGATTGGTAGGAAAAGACCATTGCTCGTCCCCGACCGCCACTCATAAGGAAGACAATCAATAAATAAACCATGCTCCGACTTCATCACATAACGGTTCACCATACATGCATGCTACGGGAATCACAAACTTCAACACAAGTATTTCTCAAATTCACAACTACTCAACTAGCATGACTCTAATATCACCATCTCCATATCTCAAAACAATTATCAAGTATCAAACTTCTCATAGTATTCAATGCACTTATATGAAAGTTTTTATTATTCCTAAAAGAAAATTACCATGTTGTTCTAAAGGACTCTCAAAATGATATAAGTGAAGCATGATAGATCAATTATTTCTATAAAATAGAACCACCGCCGTGCTCTAAAAGATATAAGCGAAGCACTAGAGCAAAAACTATATAGCTCAAAAGATATAAGTGAAGCACATAGAGTATTCTAATAAATTCCGATTCATGTGTGTCTCTCTCAAAAGGTGTGTACAGCAAGTATGATTGTGGTAAACTAAAAAGCAAAGACTCAAATCATACAAGACGCTCCAAGCAAAACACATATCATGTGGTGAATAAAAATATAGCTCCAAGTAAAGTTACCGATGAACGAAGACAAAAGAGGGGATGCCTTCCGGGGCACCCCCAAGCTTAGGCTTTTTGATGTCCTTGGATTTTACCTTGGGGTGACTTGGGCATCCCCAAGCTTAGTCTCTTTCCACTCCTTCTTCCATAATCCATCAAATCTTTACCCAAAACTTGAAAACTTCACAACACAAAACTTAACAGAAAATCTCGTGAGTCCGTTAGCGAAAGAAAACAAAACACCACTTCAAGGTACTGTAATGAACTCATACTTTATTTATATTGGTGTTAAACCCAATATATTCCAACTTCTCTATGGTTTATAAACTCCATTACCAGCCATAGATTCATCAAAATAAGCAAACAACACACGAAAAACAGAATCTGTCAAAAACAGAACAGTCTGTAGTAATCTGTAACTAACGCAAACTTCTGGAACCCCAAAAATTCTAAAATAAATTTATGGACGTGAGGAATTTATCTATTAATCATCTTCAAAAAGAATTAACTAAATAGCACTCTCCAATAAAAAATGGCAGCAATTCTCATGAGCGCTAAAGTTTCTGTTTTTTACAGCAATATCAAAAAGACTTTCCCCAAGTCTTCCCAACGATTCTACTTGGCACAAACACTAATTAAACACAAAAAACACAACCAAAACAGTGTCTAGATAAATTATTTATTACTAAACAGGAACAAAAATCAAGGAATAAAAATAAAATTGGGTTGCCTCCCAACAAGCGTTATCGTTTAACGCCCCTAGCTAGACATAAAAGCGAGAATAGATCTAGGTATTGCCATCTTTGGTAGGCAATTCTTCAATAAGACACCTATAACTCCTAGGAGTTTCTTTCTTTTTATTAATTATCAAACTCCTAGGCACAAAATCGAGAAAATCATTTGTAGCAAAAGGTTCCTTAAGAATAGTGAGGAAGTTGGGGTGAACACTTATGGATTTGAGGTCCGCATTTCCCTTACTAGAAGTTTCACCCTTATTTTTAGGAACATACATCAATTTGGCAATATTAGCATTAGAAGGAGTGTTTTTCACGGAGGAAAAGGCATACCCTAGGTTGGTAATAATATCCCCAATTTTATCGATTCTAGTGGAGTCTTGATCTATTTTTTCATTAACCATAGGTTCCTTTTCTTTAAAAGAAATTAAGAGCAACTCCTACCTTAGATCCGTATTGGGTAATTTGGTTATGGATCTTTATACCCAAGTTTTCAATCAAATCTACAGTGGCAACTTTATTTTTAATAATTTCAAGCAGTTGCATCACATGTTACAAAGTTAAAATAGTTCCATTAACCAAAAGAGGTGGTGGGCCAAACAAATCTATCATAGCATTATAAGAATCAAAAGTATGGCTACCCAAGAAATTTCCTCCGGTAATGGTATCAAGAATATATCTATTCCAAGGAGTGATGCCTACATAAAAATTGCGAAGAAGAACGGAAGTAGATTGCTTCCTAATAGATCTATTTTGTGCATTGCAAATTCTGAACCAAGCATCTTTTAGATTTTCTCCTTCACTTTGTTTAAAATTAAGGACTTCATTCTCGGGAGATAAAGGAGTAGATAAAGGACTAGCCATAATGACGAAGCAAGCAAAAGAAAGGGCGAAAGGAAAAAGAGGGCGAATAAAACGGCAAGGGTGAAGTGGGGGAGAGGAAAACGAGAGGCAAATGGCAAATAATGTAATGCGAAGGGTAAGAGTTGTGATGGGTACTTGGTATGTCTTGACTTGGCGTAGATCTCCCCAGCAACGGCGCCAGAAATCCTTCTTGCTACCTCTTGAGCATGCCTTGGTTTTCCCTTGAAGAGGAAAGGGTGATGCAGCAAAGTAGCGTAAGTATTTCCCTCAGTTTTTTATAACCAAGGTATCAATCCAGTAGGAGACCACGCGCGAGTCACCTCGTACCTACACAAACAAATAAGAATCTCGCAACCAACACGATAAAGGGATTGTCAATCCCTTCACGGCCACTTGCAAGAGTGAGATCTGATAGAGATAATAATAATAATAATAATAATAATAATATTATTATAAATATTTTTGGTATTTTTATGATATAGATGGAAAGTAAAGATTGCAAAATAAAATAGATTGGAAACTTGTATGATGGAGAATAGATTCGGGGGCATAGGTTTCACTAGTGGCTTCTCTCAAGATAGCATAAGTATTACGGTGGGTGAACAAATTGCTGTCGAGCAATTCATAGAAAAGCAAATAATTATGAGAATATCTAGGTATGATCATGTATAAAGGCATCACGTCCGTGACAAGTAGACCGACTCCTGCCTGCATCTACTACTATTACTCCACACATCGACCGCTATCCAGCATGCATCTAGAGTATTAAGTTCATAAGAACGGAGTAACTCTTTTAAGCAAGATGACATGATGTAGAGGGATAAACTCATGCAATATGATGTAAACCCCATCTTTTTATCCTCGATGGCAACAATACAATACGTGTCGTTTCCCCTACTGTCACTGGGATCGAGCACCGCAAGATTGAACCCAAAGCTAAGCACTTCTCCCATTGCAAGAAAGATCAATCTAGTAGGCCAAACCAAATTGATAATTCAAAGAGACTTGCAAAGATAACCAATCATACATAAAAGAATTCAGAGAAGATTCAAATATTGTTCATAGATAATCTTGATCATAAACCCACAATTCATCGGATCTCGACAAACACACCGCAAAAGAAGATTACATCGAATAGATCTCCAAGAGAATCGAGGAGAACTTTGTATTGAGATCCAGAGAGAGAGAAGAAACCATCTAGCTAATAACTATGGACCCAAAGGTCTGAGGTAAACTACTCACACATCATCGGAGGGGCTATGGTGTTGATGTAGCCTCCATGATCAATGCCCCCTCCGGTGGAGATCCAGAAAAGGGCCCAAGATGGGATCTCACGGGTACAGAAGGTTGTGGCGGTGGAATTAGGTTTGCATGGTGCCCTCTGATGTTTTCAGGATACGTAGGTATATATAGGAGGAAGAAGTAGGTCGATGGAGCCACGAGGGGCCCACGAGGGTGGAGGGCGCGCCCCCTGCCTCGTGGCCTCCTCGTTGATTGCTTGACGTCCACTCCAAGTCCTCTGGATCACGTTTGTTCCAAAAATCATGCTCCCGAAGGTTTCATTCCGTTTGGACTCCGTTTGATATTCTTTTTCTGGAAAATACTGAAATAGGCAAAAAAACAACAATTTGGGCTGGGCCTCCGGTTAATAGGTTAGTCCCAAAAATAATATAGAAGTGTATAAATTAGCCCATTAAACATCCAAAACAGAATATATAATAGCATGGAACAATCAAAAGTTATAGATACATTGGAGACGTATCATGTGCTATCAAACATCACAACGTTACTGCGTGATTATGAAGATGCTCTCCAGGTATCTCCGAAGGTATTTGTTGGGTTGTCATAGATCGAGATTAGGATTTGTCACTCCGAGTATCGAAGAGGTATCTGTGGGCCCTCTCGGTAATGCACATCATAATAAGCCTTGCAAGCAATGTGACTAATAAGTTAGTTGCGGGATGATGTATTACGGAACGAGTAAAGAGGCTTGCCGGTAACGAGATTGAACTAGGTATGAAGATACCAAAGATCGGATCTCGGGGAAGTAACATACCTATGACAAAGGGAATAATGTATGTTGTCATTACGGTACGACCGATAAAGATCTTCGCAGAATATGTGGGAACCAATATGAGCATCCAGGTTCCGTTGTTGGTTATTGACTAGAGAGGTGTCTCGGTCATGTCTACATAGTTCTCGAACCCGTGGGGTCCGCACACTTAACATTCGATGACGATTTTGTATTATATGAGTTATGTGATTTGGTGACCGAATGTTATTCAGAGTCCCGGATGAGATCACAGATATGACGAGGAGTCTCTAAATGTTCGAGAGGTAAAGATTCATATATAGGACGATAGTATTCGGATACCGGAAGTGTTCCGGGGGTACCGGGTACGTATCGGGTCATCGAAAGGGGTTCCGAGCAACCCCTGGCAAACTATATGGACCTAATGGGCCAAGAGAGGGACAGACAAGCCCCTAAGGGGCTGGTGCCCCCCTATAGGCCTAAATAGGAGGAAAAGGAAAGGAGGGAAGGGAGAAAGAAAGGGGAGGATTCAGCCTCCCCCTTTCCTTCCCCTCCCCCCTCTCTTTCCTTCCCCCTCCGATGCATATGGAAGGGGGGAGGCCGACTTGGAGGAGGCGCCCAAGTAGGATCCCTCCTAATTGGGGCACCCCTTGCGGCTCCCCTCCCTCTCCCACCTGTATATATGTGGGGGGGCACCGCTAGAATGAACAACATTGATTTTTAGCCGTGTGTGGCGCCCCCCTCCACAGTTTACGCCTCCGGTCATATTGTCGTAGTGCTTAGGCAAAACCCTGCACGGATCACTTCACCATCACCGTCACCATGCCATCGTGCTGACGAAACTCTCCCTCGACACTTTGCTGGATCAAGAGTTCGAGGGACGTCATCGAGCTGAACGTGTGCAGAACTCAGAGGTGTCATACGTTCGGTACTTGATCGGTCAGAACAAGAAGAAGTTCAACTACATCAACCGCGTTGTCAAACGCTTCTGCTTTCAGTCTACAAGGGTACGTGGACACATTCTCCCCCTCTCGTTGCTATGCATCTCCTAGATAGATCTTGCGTAAGCGTAGGAATTTTTTGAAATTGCATGCTATGTTCCCCATCAAGAAGACCTTGGAGTAGATGACAAGCCACATGGGCACACCCTTGGAGTAGACGATGTAGTCGTGGAAGTTTCTTGTGGCGCACTTCACTTGATCTTCAGGAGGAACTTGATGTAGCTTGAGGTAGTCGTCCATCAAGCGCTCCCACTCAAGACACTCCTCGGGTTCTAGAGTCCCATAGAAAGGAATCTCGTGGTCGGTGTCGAGGTCGTAGTAGCTCGTGGAAGTCGCGCACTTGAGCTTGGGGAGCTTCTCTTGAGCGTAGTCTTGGGGTGTTTGTTGGCGAAGATGTCGTATGTCCGTAGGCGAAGATGCCTTGAAGTCGCTTGGCGAAGATGCCAAGGAAGATGGTGAAGTCGTAGAGCGGTGGTTGGTGTTGAGCTCTTGACCTTCACGTTCTCATTGGTGGTGGTGTCGATGCCGATGTGACCTTGCCGGAGATGGTAGCTCGGAAGGATGTGCTCTTGAGCGTCTTCTCTAATATGATGAAGATCTCTTGTAGGACTTGATGAGGGCTTTGATCTCCTCCATTTGAGCATCCATCTTGGCGTCAAGGTGTTTTTCATGGCACCAAACTCGTTGTTGTTGTTGTAGACTAAAGGAGGTGTGATTTGCCTATCCATCACAAGACTCGAGAAGAAGTGAGTAGGAAATGAGATAAACAGTACCAAGTTACCTTTTCCCAAAGTTGAGGATGTATCCCGTTTCACTCGATGTGAAAGTGAAATAATATTGGAAATGGTACCGGACTTGTTCACTCACACCTGTCAAGTAGAGATTATGGAGTAGCTTGGTGAGGATAGTGGCACAAAAAAATGATGTAAAATGTTAGCAAGAGTCAATAATGTTGAAAGAGATTCACAAATTCTCAAGTGCAACAAGTAGACCAATAGCAATATGTGGCACACGGAAACACACACACACACACACACACAAATAGATAAATGGGGTCGTGCAACCAAGGAATGAGCACAAAATGTGGAATCCACAGAAAACGCTCGTGTTACACAACTCAAGAGAGACGCTAGCACGATTGCTCAATAGGCGGATACGACACTTGTGCACAACCTATAAGATGCAAAATGTATCAACTTTCTATCCCAAGTATGCTATATGTATGATGTTCCGGTGGTATGATCCAAGATGATCGGATATGACAATCTTATATGCAATGTGGTATGATGCTATGGCTATTGCATACAAGCTTCTTTGCTTAAAAGCTTATTCTTTTTTTATATGGCCACAATGTGAAATGCACAAACCAAGATATCAATTGTGTATATACGGGAACAATCTTGTGACACAAGGGATGATATGATACCAAGATGATGCCAATATGATATGGTATGTATGCAATGGAATGTGTAGATCGATGATCACTAATGTGCACAAGTAACGCTGTCGGCAATACTCAAATGGCTAGTCTCGATAGGCAAGTGACACAAAATGGAATATGGGTTATCAATGCAATGGCAAGAATGTACAATGATGTGATACCATGATACCAAGGTGATATAGAGGTTACCATCCGTGGCGATGATGAGTGGCACTATTCTTGATGTAGATACCAAGATGATGGAGACCCGTCCCTAAGTAGCCGAAACACCTTAGGAAACGGAAAAACCGCGAACTCAAAATCTCAATGTTGGGGAACGTAGTAATTTCAAAAAAATTCCTACGCACACGCAAGATCATGGTGATGCATAGCAATGAGAGGGGAGAGTGCTGTCTACGTACCCTCGTAGACCGAAGCGGAAGCATTGACGCAACGTAGAGGAAGTAGTCGTACGTCTTCCCGATCCGACCGATCCAAGCACCGTTACTCCGGCACCTCCGAGTTCTTGGCACACGTACAGCTCAATGACGATCCCTGGGCTCTGATCCAGCAAAGCGTCGGGGAGGAGTTCCGTCAGCACGACGGCGTGGTGACGATCTTGATGTTCTACCGTCGCAGGGCTTCGCCTAAGCACTACAACAATATGACCGAGGTGGAATATGGTGGGGGGGGGGCACCGCACACGGCTAAGGAACGATCACGAAGATCAACTTGTGTGTCCTAGGGTGCCCCCCTGCCCCCGTATATAAAGGAGGGAGGGGGAGGTGCGGCCGGCCCCAAGGGGTGCGCCTGGAGGAGTCCTACTCCCACCGGGAGTAGGACTCCCCCCTCTCTTGCCTTGTTGGAGAAGAAAAGGGGGAAGGAGAAGAGGAAAGGGGGGCGCCCCCCCCCCTTCCTTGTCCTATTCGGACTAGGGGGGAGGGGGCGCACGGCCTGCCCTGGCCAGCCCCTCTCTTCTCCCTTATGGCCCATGAAGGCCCATTAACCCCCCGGGGGGTTCCGGTAACCCCTCGGTACTCCTGTAAAATGCCGATTTCACCCGGAACGATTCCGATGTCCAAATATAGGCTTCCAATATATCGATCTTTATGTCTCGACCATTTCGAGACTCCTCGTCATGTCCGTGATCACATCCGGGACTCCGAACTACCTTCGGTACATCAAAATTCATAAACTCATAATGAAACTGTCATCGTAACTTTAAGCGTGCAGACCCTATGGTTCGAGAACAATGTAGACATGACCGAGACACGTCTCCGGTCAATAACCAATAGCGGGACCTGGATGCCCATATTTGCTCCTACATATTCTACGAAGATCTTTATCGGTCAGACCGTATAACAACATACGTTGTTCCCTTTGTCATCGGTATGTTACTTGCCCGAGATTCGATCGTCGGTATCCAATACCTAGTTCAATCTCATTACCGGCAAGTCTCTTTACTCGTTCCGTAATACATCATCCCGCAACTAACTCATTAGTTGCAATGCTTTCAAGGCTTAAGTGATGTGCATTACCGAGAGGGCCCAGAGATACCTCTCCGACGATCGGAGTGACAAATCCTAATCTCGAAATACGTCAACCCAACATGTACCTTTGGAGACACCTGTAGAGCACCTTTATAATCACCCAGTTACGTTGTGACGTTTCGTAGAACACAAAGTGTTCCTCTGGCACACGGAGTTACATAATCTCATAGTCATAGAAACATGTATAAGTCATGAAGAAAGCAATAGCAACATACTAAACGATCGGGTGCTAAGCTAGTGGAATGGGTCATGTCAATCAGATCATTCAACTAATGATGTGATCCCGTTAATCAAATGACAACTCTTTTGTCCATGGTTAGGAAACATAACCATCTTTAATTAACGAGCTAGTCAAGTAGAGGCATACTAGTGACACTTTGTTTGTCTATGTATTCACACATGTATTATGTTTCCAGTTAATACAATTCTAGCATGAATAATAAACATTTATCATGAAATAAGGAAATAAATAATAACTTTATTATTGCCTCTAGGGCATATTTCCTTCACTCAAATGTCAAATGGTGGTAGCGGAAAGCGGTGGTGGTTTTGCGGAAATGCAATGATGGGTTTTGGAGTACGCAATGCGGAAGTGGAGGTTATGATGGTGGACTATGTCGAAGTTGAGGTCACCGTCCCTAAGTAGCCGAAACACCTTAGGAGATACAACACACAACTCAAACAAGCTCAAACAAAATTTGGTTAAGTTGGGATGGCGGAAGTGTATGGTGGGCAAGCCTATGCGGAAGTTATGGTGGAGGTTGATGAAGAAGTAACCATCCCTAAGTAGCCGAAACACCTTAGGAGACTCAAATCACAACTCAATCAACCACTAATGCTATGGGGAACAAAATGGGTCAGGTTGCGGAAGGCTATGGTGGTATGCGGATGATGTGGTGAAGGCCCTAGGAAAAGATGCCAAAGTTCCAAAAATTTGATGGTGTCAAATGATGGAGGTAGTATTTTTGTGGGATGGGGGATGTCAATAGCTTCAAAACGAGCTAAAGAACATCAGAATTGGAGTTCGGATGAATTAGTTATGGACGAAACAAATAACAGCCGAAGTCAATATGTACAGGGACCGGACGTCTGGTAAGTGTCGGATGTCCGGTCGATGGATGTCCAGAAAGTCCCGAAATCCGAGATTTCAGCCCTGTTGGGTGCTTCTGGTCGTCCGGTAAAGGCCGGACGTCTGGTGCTTCGGAAGGGTCCGGACGTCTGGTAAGTGTCGGTCGTCCGGTGGGTCGGGGTCAACGTGAAGTTTCAGATCCGGGACACGATTTTGGGCAGAAATTGGGAATTTTGTTGAAAATATGCCCTAGAGGCAATAATAAAATGGTTATTATTATATTTCTTTATTCATGATAATTGTCTATTGTTCATGCTATAATTGTGTTATCCGGAAATCGTAATACATGTGTGAATAGATAGACCACAACACGCCCCTAGTGAGCCTCTAGTTGACTAGCTCGTTGATCGAAAGATAGTCATGGTTTCCTGACTATGGACATTGGATGTCATTGATAACGGGATCACGTCATTAGGACAATGATGTGATGGACAAGACCCAATCCTAAGCATAGCTCAAAGATCGTGTAGTTCGTTTGCTATAGCTTTTCCGAAATATCAAGTATCATTTCCTTAGACCATGAGATTGTGCAACTCCCGGATACCGTAGGAGTGCTTTGGGTGTGCCAAATGTCACAACGTAACTGGGTGACTATAAAGGTACACTACAGGTATCTCCGAAAGTGTCTGTTGGGTTGGCACGAATCAAGACTGGGATTTGTCACTCCGTATGACGGAGAGGTATCTCTGGGCCCACTCGGTAATGCATCATCATAATGAGCTCAATGTGATCAAGTGGTTGATCACGGGATCATGCATTACGGCACGAGTAAAGTGACTTGCCGGTAACGAGATTTAACAAGGTATTGGGATACCGACGATCGAGTCTCGGGCAAGTAACGTACCGATTGACAAAGGGAATTGCATACGGGATTGATCGAATCCTCGACATCGTGGTTCATCCGATGAGATCATCGAGGAGCATGTGGGAGCCAACATGGGTATCCAGATCCCGTTGTTGGTTATTGACCGGAGACTCGTCTCGGTCATGTCTGTCTGTCTCCCGAACCCGTAGGGTCTACACACTTAAGGTTCGGTGACGCTAGGGTTGTTGAGATATTAGTATGCAGTAACCTGAAAGTTGTTAGGAGTCCCGGATGAGATCCCGGACGTCACGAGGAGTTCCGGAATGGTCCGGAGGTAAAGATTTATATATAGGAAGTCCAGTTTTGGCCATCGGGAAGGTTTCGGGGGTCACCGGTATTATACCTGGACCACCGGAAGGGTCTCGGGGGTCCACCGGGTGGGGTCACCTATTCCGGAGGGCCCCATGGGCTGAAGTGGGAGGGGAACCAGCCCCAGGTGGGCTGGTCCCCCCCCGCTTGGGCCTCCCCTGCGCCTAGGGTTGGGGAACCCTAGGGGTGGGGGCGCCCCACTTGGCTTGGGGGGCAAGCCACCCCCTTGGCCGCCCCCTCTAGATGGGACCTAGATGGTGAAGGAAATATGCCCTAGAGGCAATAATAAAGTTATTATTTATTTCCTTACATCATGATAAATGTTTATTATTCATGCTAGAATTGTATTAACCGGAAACATAATACATGTGTGAATACATAGACCAACAGAGTGTCACTAGTATGCCTCTACTTGACTAGCTCGTTAATCAAAGATGGTTATGTTTGCTAACCATGAACAAGGAGTTGTTATTTGATTAACGAGGTCACATCATTAGTAGAATGATCTGATTGACATGACCCATTCCATTAGCTTAGCACCCGATCATTTAGTATGTTGCTATTGCTTTCTTCATGACTTATACATGTTCCTATAACTATGAGATTATGCAACTCCCGTTTACCGGAGGAACACTTTGGGTACTACCAAACGTCACAACGTAACTGGGTGATTATAAAGGAGTACTACAGGTGTCTCCAATGGTAGATGTTGGGTTGGCGTATTTCGAGATTAGGGTTTGTCACTCCGATTGTCGGAGAGGTATCTCTGGGCCCTCTCGGTAATGCACATCACATAAGCCTTGCAAGCACTGCAACTAATATTTTAGTTGTGAGATGATGTATTACGGAACGAGTAAAGAGACTTGCCAGTAACGAGATTGAACTAGGTATTGGATACCGACGATCGAATCTCGGGCAAGTAACATACCGATGACAAAGGGAACAACGTATGTTGTTATGCGGTCTGACCGATAAAGATCTTCGTAGAATATGTAGGAGCCAATATGGGCATCCAGGTCCCGCTATTGGTTATTGACCAGAGACGTGTCTCGGTCATGTCTACATTGTTCTCGAACCGTAGGGTCCGCACGCTTAACGTTACGATGACAGTTATTATGAGTTTATGCATTTTGATGTACCGAAGGTTGTTCGGAGTCCCGGATGAGATCACGGACATGACGAGGAGTCTCGAAATGGTCGAGACGTAAAGATTGATATATTGGAAGCCTATGTTTGGGCACCGGAAGTGTTCCGGGTGAAATCGGGATTTTACCGGATTACCGGGAGGGTTACCAGAACCCCCCGGGAGGCAAATGGGCCTATTGGGCCTTAGTGGAAAAGAGAGAAGGGGCAGCCCATAGGCTAGCCGGCCGAACCCCCCTTCCCTAGTCCTATTAGGACTAGGAGAAGGGGCCGGCCCCCCCTCTCTTCTCTTTCTCCCGAAGAGTCCTATTAGGAATAGGATTTGGGGGAAGGAGTCCTACTCCCGGTAGGAGTGGGACTCCTCCCTGCGCCTCCCTCCTAGCCGGCCGACCCCCTTGCCCCTGGCCTTTATATACGGGGGCAGGGGGCACCCCATAGACAGACAACTTGATCCTTGAGATCGTTCCTTAGCCGTGTGCGGTGCCCCCTGCCACCAAATTCCACCTCGATCGTACCGTTGTAGTGCTTAGGCGAAGCCCTACGTCGGTGGTACATCAAGATCGTCATCACGCCGTCGTGCTGACGAAACTCTTCCTCGACGCTTTGCTGGATCGGAGCCCGAGGAACGTCATCGAGCTGAACGTGTGCTAAGAACTCAGAGGTGCCGGAGTAACGGTGCTTGTATCGGTCGGATCGGGAAGAAGACGTACGACTACTTCCTCTACGTTGTGTGATCGCTTCCGCAGTCGGTCTGCGTTGGTACGTAGACAACACTCTCCCCTCTCGTTGCTGTGCATCACCATGATCTTGCGTGTGCGTAGGAATTTTTTTTTTACTGCGTTCCCCAACAGTGGCATCCGAGCCTAGGTTTTATGGTTTGATGTTATATACACGAGTAGAACACAAGTGAGTTGTGGGCGATACAAGTCATACTGCCTACCAGCATGTCATACTTTGGTTCGGCGGTATTGTTGGTTGAGACGATCCGGACCAACCTTACGCGTACTCTTACGCGAGACCGGTTCCCTCGACGTGCTTTGCACATAGATGGCTTGCGGAAGACTGTCTCTCCAACTTTAGTTGAACCAAGTGTGACTACGCCCGGTCCTTGAGAGGGTTAAAACGGAGTCTATTTGACGAACTATCGTTGTGGTTTTGATGCGTAGGTGAGATGAGTTCTTACTTAAGCCCGTAGCAGCCACGTAAAACTTGCAACAACAAAGTAGAGGACGTCTAACTTGTTTTTGCAGGGTATGTTGTGATGTGATATGGTCAAGGCATGATGCTGATTTTATTGTATGAGATGATCATGTTTTGTAACTAAGTTATCGGCAACTGGCAGGAGCCATATGGTTGTCGCTTTATTGTATGCAATGCAATCGCGATGTAATGCTTTACTAGATTACTAAACGGTAGTAATAGTCGTGGAAGCATAAGATTGGCGAGACGACAACGATGCTACGATGGAGATCAAGGTGTCGCGCCGGTGACGATGGTGATCATGACGGTGCTTCGGAGATGGAGATCACAAGCACAAGATGATGATGGCCATATCATATCACTTATATTGATTGCATGTGATGTTTATCCTTTTATGCATCTTATCTTGCTTTGATTGACGGTAGCATTATAAGATGATCTCTCACTAAATTATCAAGAAGTGTTCTCCCTGAGTATGCACCGTTGCCAAAGTTCGTCGTGCCCAGACACCACGTGATGATCGGGTGTGATAAGCTCTACGTCCATCTACAACGGGTGCAAGCCAGTTTTGCACACGCAGAATACTCAGGTTAAACTTGACGAGCCTAGCATATGCAGATATGGCCTCGGAACACAGAGACCGAAAGGTCGAGCGTGAATCATATAGTAGATATGATCAACATGACGATGTTCACCATTGAAAACTACTCCATCTCACGTGATGATCGGTTATGGTTTAGTTGATTTGGATCACGTGATCACTTAGAGGACTAGAGGGATGTCTATCTAAGTGGGAGTTCCTAAGTAATTTGATTAACTGAACTTAAACTTATCATGAACTTAGTACCTGATAGTATCTTGCTTGTTTATGTTGCTTGTAGATAGATGGCTCGTGCTATTGTTCCGTTGAATTTTAATGCGTTCCTTGAGAAAGCAAAGTTGAAAGATGATGGTAGCAATTACACGGACTGGGTCCGTAACCTGAGGATTATCCTCATTGCTGCACAGAAGAATTACGTCCTGGAAGCACCGCTGGGTGACAGGCCTGCTGCTGGAGCAACGTCAGATGTTATGAACGTCTGGCAGAGCAAAGCTGATGACTACTCGATAGTTCAGTGTGCCATGCTTTACGGCTTAGAATCGGGACTTCAACGACGTTTTGAACGTCATGGAGCATATGAGATGTTCCAGGAGTTGAAGTTAATATTTCAAGCAAATGCCCGAATTGAGAGATATGAAGTCTCCAATAAGTTCTATAGCTGTAAGATGGAGGAGAACAGTTCTGTCAGTGAGCATATACTCAAAATGTCTGGGTATAATAATCACTTGATTCAGATGGGAGTTAATCTTCCAGATGATTGCGTCATTGACAGAATTCTCCATTCACTACCACCAAGCTACAAGAGCTTCGTGATGAACTATAATATGCAAGGGATGAACAAGACTATTCCCGAGCTCTTCGCAATGCTGAAAGCTGCGGAGGTAGAAATCAAAAAGGAGCATCAAGTGTTGATGGTTAGCAAGACCACTAGTTTCAAGAAAAAGGGTAAAGGGAAGAAGAAGGGAAACTTCAAGAAGAACAGCAAGCAAGTTGCTGCTCAAGAGAAGAAACCCAAGTCTGGACCTAAGCCTGAAACTGAGTGCTTCTACTGCAAGCAGACTGGACACTGGAAGCGGAACTGCCCCAAGTATTTGGCGGATAAGAAGGATGGCAAAGTGAGCAAAGGTATATGTGATATACATGTTATTGATGTGTACCTTACTAGAGCTCGCAGTAGCACCTGGGTATTTGATACTGGTTCTGTTGCTAATATTTGCAACTCGAAACAGGGACTACGGAATAAGCGGACACTAGCAAAGGACGAGGTGACGATGCGCGTGGGAAACGGTTCCAAAGTCGATGTGATCGCGGTCGGCACGCTACCTCTACATCTACCTCCGGGATTAATATTAGACCTAAATAATTGTTATTTGGTGCCAGCGTTGAGCATGAACATTATATCTGGATCTTGTTTAATGCGAGACGGTTATTCATTTAAATCAGAGAATAATGGTTGTTCTATTTATATGAATAATATCTTTTATGGTCATGCACCTTTGAAGAGTGGTCTATTCTTGTTGAATCTCGAAGATAGTGATACACATATTCATAATGTAGAAGCCAAAAGATGCAAAGTTAATAATGATGGTGCAACTTATTTGTGGCACTGCCGTTTAGGTCATATCGGTGTAAAGCGCATGAAGAAACTCCATACTGATGGGCTTTTGGAATCACTTGATTATGAATCACTTGGTACTTGCGAACCGTGCCTCATAGGCAAGATGACTAAAACACCGTTCTCCGGTACTATGGAGAGAGCAACAGATTTGTTGGAAATCATACATACCGATGTATGTGGTCCGATGAATATTGAGGCTCGCGGCGGATATCGTTATTTTCTCACCTTCACAGATGATTTAAGCAGATATGGGTATATCTACTTAATGAAACATAAGTCTGAAACATTTGAAAAGTTCAAAGAATTTCAGAGTGAGGTTGAAAATCATCGTAACAAGAAAATAAAGTTTCTACGATCTGATCATGGAGGAGAATATTTGAGTTACGAGTTTGGTGTACATTTGAAAAATTGTGGAATAGTTTCGCAACTCACGCCACCCGGAACACCACAGCGTAATGGTGTGTCCGAACGTCGTAATCGTACTTTACTAGATATGGTGCGATCTATGATGTCTCTTACTGATTTACCGCTATCGTTTTGGGGTTATGCTTTAGAGACGGCCGCATTCACGTTAAATAGGGCACCATCAAAATCCGTTGAGACGACGCCTTATGAACTATGGTTTGGCAAGAAACCAAAGTTGTCATTTCTTAAAGTTTGGGGCTGCGATGCTTATGTGAAAAAGCTTCAACCTGATAAGCTCGAACCCAAAGCGGAGAAATGTGTCTTCATAGGATACCCAAAGGAAACTGTTGGGTATACCTTCTATCACAGATCCGAAGGCAAGACATTCGTTGCTAAGAATGGATCATTTCTAGAGAAGGAGTTTCTCTCGAAAGAAGTGAGTGGGAGGAAATTAGAACTTGATGAGGTAATTGTACCTGCTCCCTTATTGGAAAATAGTACATCACAGAAAACTGTTTCTGCGACACCTATGCCAATCAGTGAGGAAGATAATGATGATCATGAAGCTTCAGATCAAGATACTACTGAACCACGTAGATCAACCAGAGTGAGATCCGCACCAGAGTGGTACGGTAATCCAGTTCTGGAAGTCATGATGCTAGATCATGATGAACCTACGAACTATGAAGAAGCGATGGTGAGCCCAGATTCCGCAAAGTGGCTTGAGGCCATGGAATCTGAGATGGGATCCATGTATGAGAACAAAGTATGGACTTTGGTTGACTTGCCTGATGATCGGCAAGCAATTGAGAATAAATGGATCTTCAAGAAAAAGACTGACGCTGACGGTAATGTTACTGTCTATAAAGCTCGACTTGTCGCAAAAGGTTTTCGACAAGTTCAAGGGGTTGACTACGATGAGACTTTCTCACCCGTAGTGATGCTTAAGTCCGTCAGAATTATGTTAGCAATTGCCGCATTTTATGATTATGAAATATGGCAAATGGATGTCAAAACTGCATTCCTGAATGGATTTCTGGAAGAAGAGTTGTATATGGTACAACCAGAAGGTTTTGTCGATCCAAAAGGAGCTAACAAAGTATGCAAACTCCAGCGATCCATTTATGGACTGGTGCAAGCATCTCGGAGTTGGAATAAACGCTTTGATAGTGTGATCAAAGCATTTGGCTTTATACAGACTTTTGGAGAAGCCTGTATTTACAAGAAAGTGAGTGGGAGCTCTGTAGCATTTCTGATATTATATGTGGATGACATATTGCTAATTGGAAATGATATAGAATTTCTGGATAGCATAAAGGGATACTTGAATAAAAGTTTTTCGATGAAAGACCTCGGGGAAGCTGCATACATATTAGGCATAAAGATCTATAGAGATAGATCAAAACGCTTAATTGGACTTTCACAATGCACATACCTTGACAAAATTTTGAAGAAGTTCAAGATGGATCAAGCAAAGAAAGGGTTCTTGCCTGTGCTACAAGGTGTGAAGTTGAGTAAGACTCAATGCCCGACCACTGCAGAAGATAGAGAGAAAATGAAAGCTGTTCCCTATGCTTCAGCCATAGGCTCTATCATGTATGCAATGCTGTGTACCAGACCTGATGTGTGCCTTGCTATAAGTTTAGCAGGGAGGTACCAAAGTAATCCTGGAATGGATCACTGGACAGCGGTCAAGAACATCCTGAAATACCTGAAAAGGACTAAGGATATGTTTCTCGTATATGGAGGTGACAAAGAGCTCACCGTAAGAGGTTACGTTGATGCAAGCTTTGACACTGATCCGGACGATTCTAAATCGCAAACCGGATACATGTTTACTTTAAACGGTGGAGCTGTCAGTTGGTGCAGTTCTAAACAAAGCGTCATAGCGGGATCTACATGTGAAGCAGAGTACATAGCTGCTTCGGAAGCAGCAAACGAAGGAGTCTGGATGAAGGAGTTCATATCCGATCTAGGTGTCATACCTAGTGCATCGGGTCCAATGAAAATCTTCTGTGACAATACTGGTGCCATTGCCTTGGCAAAGGAATCCAGATTTCACAAAAGAACCAAACACATCAAGAGACGCTTCAACTCCATCCGGGATTTAGTCCAGGTGGGAGACATAGAGATTTGCAAGATACATACGGATCTGAATGTTGCAGACGTGTTGACTAAGCCTCTTCCACGAGCAAAACATGATCAGCACCAAGGCTCCATGGGTGTTAGAATCATTACAGTGTAATCTAGATTATTGACTCTAGTGCAAGTGGGAGACTGAAGGAAATATGCCCTAGAGGCAATAATAAAGTTATTATTTATTTCCTTACATCATGATAAATGTTTATTATTCATGCTAGAATTGTATTAACCGGAAACATAATACATGTGTGAATACATAGACCAACAGAGTGTCACTAGTATGCCTCTACTTGACTAGCTCGTTAATCAAAGATGGTTATGTTTCCTAACCATGAACAAGGAGTTGTTATTTGATTAACGAGGTCACCTCATTAGTAGAATGATCTGATTGACATGACCCATTCCATTAGCTTAGCACCCGATCGTTTAGTATGTTGCTATTGCTTTCTTCATGACTTATACATCTTCCTATAACTATGAGATTATGCAACTCCCGTTTACCGGAGGAACACTTTGGGTACTACCAAACGTCACAACGTAACTGGGTGATTATAAAGGAGTACTACAGGTGTCTCCAATGGTAGATGTTGGGTTGGCGTATTTCGAGATTACGGTTTGTCACTCCGATTGTCGGAGAGGTATCTCTGGGCCCTCTCGGTAATGCACATCACATAAGCCTTGCAAGCACTGCAACTAATATTTTAGTTGTGAGATGATGTATTACGGAACGAGTAAAGAGACTTGCCAGTAACGAGATTGAACTAGGTATTGGATACCGACGATCGAATCTCGGGCAAGTAACATACCGATGACAAAGGGAACAACGTATGTTGTTATGCGGTCTGACCGATAAAGATCTTCGTAGAATATGTAGGAGCCAATATGGGCATCCAGGTCCCGCTATTGGTTATTGACCGGAGACGTGTCTCGGTCATGTCTACATTGTTCTCGAACCGTAGGGTCCGCACGCTTAACGTTACGATGACAGTTATTATGAGTTTATGCATTTTGATGTACCGAAGGTTGTTCGGAGTCCCGGATGAGATCACGGACATGACGAGGAGTCTCGAAATGGTCGAGACGTAAAGATTGATATATTGGAAGCCTATGTTTGGGCACCGGAAGTGTTCCGGGTGAAATCGGGATTTTACCGGATTACCGGGAGGGTTACCGGAACCCCCCGGGAGGCAAATGGGCCTATTGGGCCTTAGTGGAAAAGAGAGAAGGGGCAGCCCACAGGCTAGCCGGCCGAACCCCCCTTCCCTAGTCCTATTAGGACTAGGAGAAGGGGCCGGCCCCCCCTCTCTTCTCTTTCTCCCGAAGAGTCCTATTAGGAATAGGATTTGGGGGAAGGAGTCCTACTCCCGGTAGGAGTGGGACTCCTCCCTGCGCCTCCCTCCTAGCCGGCCGACCCCCTTGCCCCTGGCCTTTATATACGGGGGCAGGGGGCACCCCATAGACAGACAACTTGATCCTTGAGATCGTTCCTTAGCCGTGTGCGGTGCCCCCTGCCACCAAATTCCACCTCGATCGTACCGTTGTAGTGCTTAGGCGACGCCCTGCGTCGGTAGTACATCAAGATCGTCATCACGCCGTCGTGCTGACGAAACTCTTCTGCGACGCTTTGCTGGATCGGAGCCCGAGGAACATCATCGAGCTGAACGTGTGCTAAGAACTCGGAGGTGCCGGAGTAACGGTGCTTGGATCGGTCGGATCGGGAAGAAGACGTACGACTACTTCCTCTATGTTGTGTGATCGCTTCCGCAGTCGGTCTGCGTTGGTACGTAGACAACACTCTCCCCTCTCGTTGCTGTGCATCACCATGATCTTGCGTGTGCGTAGGAATTTTTTTTACTGCGTTCCCCAACAGATGGGTCGGCGCCCCCCAGGGCCCCTATATAAAGAGGGGGAGGGAGGGCTGCGCACCCTAGCCCCTGGCCTCTCCCTCTCCCTCCCGTGACACTCCTCCCTCTCCCTGTGCTTGGCAAAGCCCTGCCGAGACTCTGCTGCATCCACCACCACGCCGTCGTGCTGCTGGATCTTCATCAACCTCTCCTTCCCCCTTGCTGGATCAAGTTGGAGGAGACATCTTCCCAACCGTACATGTGTTGAACGCGGAGGTGCCGTCCGTTCGGCGCTAGGTCATCGGTGATTTGGATCACGACGAGTACGACTCCATCAACCCGTTATCTTGAACGCTTCCGCGCGCGATCTACAAGGGTATGTAGATGCACTCCTCTCTCCCTCGTTGCTAGATGACTCCATAGATTGATCTTGGTGATGAGTAGAAAATTTTAAAATTCTCCTTCGTTCCCCAACAATGGCATCATGAGCTAGGTCTATGTGTAGTTTCTATGCACGAGTAGAACATAAAGCAGTTGTGGGCGTGGATATTGTCAATTTGCTTGCTGTTACTAGTCTTATCTTGATTCGGCGGCATCATGGGATGAAGCGGCCCGGACCGACCTTACACGTACGCTTACGTGAGACTGGTTCCACCGATTGACATGCACTAGTTGCATAAGGTAGCTGGCGGGTGTCTATCTCTCCCACTTTAGTCGGATCGGATTTGATGAAAAGGGTCCTTATGAAGGGTAAATAGAAATTGGCATATCACGTTGTGGTTTTGACGTAGGTAAGAAATGTTCTTGCTAGAAACCTATAGCAGCCACGTAAAAACTTGCAGCAACAATTAGAGGACGTCTAACTTGTTTTTGCAGCATGTGCCGTGTGATGTGATATGGCCAAAAAGGATGTGATGAATGATATATGTGATGTATGAGATTGATCATGTTCTTGTAATAGGAATCACGACTTGCATGTCGATGAGTATGACAACCGGCAGGAGCCATAGGAGTTGTATTAATTTATTTATGACCTGCGTGTCAACATAAACGTCATGTAATTACTTTACTTTATTGCTAAAGCGTTAGTCGTAGTAGTAGAAGTAATAGATGATGAGACAACTTCAAGAAGACACGATGATGGAGATCATGATGATGGAGATCATGGTGTCATGCCGGTGACAACGATGATCATGAAGCCCCGAAGATGGAGATCAAAAGGAGCAAATGATATTGGCCATATCATGTCACTATTTGATTACATGTGAAGTTTATCATGTTTTACATCTTATTTGCTTAGAACGTCGGTAGATTAAATAAGATGATCCCTTGTGATAATTTCAAGAATGTTCCCCCTAACTGTGCACCGTTGCGAAGGTTCGTTGTTTTGAAGCACCACGTGATGATCGGGTGTGATAGATTCTAACGTTCGAATACAACGGGTGTAAGCCAGATTTACACACGCAATACACTTAGGTTGACTTGACGAGTCTAGCATGTACAGACATGGCCTCGGAACACGGAAGACCGAAAGGTCGAGCATGAGTTGTATAGAAGATGTGATCAACATGAAGATGTTCACCGATGTTGACTAGTCCGTCTCACGTGATGATCGGACACGGCCTAGTTGACTCGGAGCATGTTTCACTTAAAGATGACTAGAGGGATGTTTATCTGAGTGGGAGTTCATTGAATAATTTGATTAGATGAACTTAATTATCATGAACTTAGTCTAAAAATCTTTACACTATGTCTTGTAGATCAAATGGCCCACGCTAATGTTGCCCTCAACTTCAACGGGTTCCTAGAGAAAACCAAGCTGAAAGATGATGGCAGCAACTATACGGACTTGGTCCGGAACCTGAGGATCATCCTCATAGCTGCCAAGAAAGATTATGTCCTAGAAGCACCGCTAGGTGACGCACCCATCCCAGAGAACTAAGACGTTATGAACGCTTGGCAGTCACGTGCTGATGATTACTCCCTCGTTCAGTGCGACATGCTTTACAGCTTAGAACCGGGGCTACAAAAGCGTTTTGAGCGACACGGAGCATATGAGATGTTCGAAGAGCTGAAAATGGTTTTCCAAGCTCATGCCCGGGTCGAGAGATATGAAGTCTCCGACAAGTTCTTCAGTTGTAAGATGGAGGAAAATAGTTCTGTCAGTGAGCACATACTCAAAATGTCTGGGTTGCATAACCGCTTGACTCAGCTGGGAGTTAATCTCCCGAATGACGCGGTCATTGACAGAATCCTTCAGTCGCTTCCACCGAGCTACAAGAGCTTTGTGATGAACTTCAATATGCAGGGGATGGAAAAGACCATTCCTGAGGTATATTCAATGCTGAAATCAGCGAAGGTGGAAATCAAAAAGGAACATCAAGTGTTGATGATGAATAAAACCACTAAATTCAAGAAAGGCAAGGGTAAGAAGAACTTCAAGAAGGACGGCAAGGGAGTTGCCGCGCCCGGTAAGCAAGCTGCCGGGAAGAAGTCAAAGAATGGACCCAAGCCTGAGACTGGGTGTTTTTATTGCAAGGGAAGTGGTCACTGGAAGCGGAACTGCCCCAAATACTTAGCGGATAAGAAGGCCGGCAACACTAAAGGTGTGACGCCCGGATAATCAAGCTACAGTAACCCTCTAGTAATGATGCCACGTCACCTCGATCATTGTTGATAATCTCGAGTTAGTTCAGAACCGATCCAAATTCAAATTTGAATTAAAGTCAAAACAATTAAAGTTTTCAAAAGTCAAAACTAAATTGTTCCTAATGTGTCAAATAATCCATAATAAATGTTGGTGCAGAAATCATCTTTTAATAAAATACTTAAATGCACTAAACAAATTAAAACAGTATAAAACTATAATTTAAATGCTCTTAAATTAATAAACAAATACAAACTACTTTAATTAATGTGCCAAGTTAATTGTGGTAATGGAAAATTTAGTAACACTAATTTAGAGACTCTTATTGTGTTTTACTTAAACTAAAGCAATTAAGAATTAAAAAAAACAGAAAAGGAAACAAACAAAAAAAAAGAGAGCAGAACCCCCCCCCCCCCACTGGACCAGCTGGCCCAGCTGTTAGCCAGGCCGGCCCAACTGGCCCAACCGGCCACCCCACTCCCCCCCATAACCCCCACCCCTGGGCAAACCCTAGCCCAACCACCCCACACGACCCCCCCCCCCACTCTCCCTCGTCTGCCCCCACCTCTCGATCCCGATCTGGATCGGGATGGGGGGATCGAACCCGGCTCCGCCCCCTTCGCCCTTCGCCGCCCACCGTCGCCCGGAGCACAGCCTCGACCACGCCGCCCCGCCTCTGGCGCCGTTGGACCGCATCACCGACGTCAGAGCGCCACCCCCACTCGGACCTCGCCGTCGTCCTCCCCTGCGTCGCGACGTCCCCGGCTTCCTCCCCGCGCTCCATTGCCCTTTCCCTGCACCCCGCCGTGAGCTCCCATCTCCTCCTCTCTCCCTCGCGCGCCCGCGGCCTCCTCACCGCGGCTTCGCTGGCCACCGCTGTGTCCGGCGCTTGCCCGCCATTGTTGCTGCCCGCGACCACCCGCGCCCGCCCGCACGCTGCGCTCGCTGCCTGCCCATGCGCCGGGCTCGCGCCCACCAGCTTGCACGCGCTCCGGCCGCAGCCTCGCTCACCGCGGCCTTGCCGCGCCCGCGCCTTCCCACGCCCTGCTCCGTCGTGCTGCTCTGCTGCCGCGGCTCTACTCCGCTCCACCAGCGCCGCCGCCGCCCGTGCAGCCGCCCGCCTGCGCTGCGCCTAGCGCCGCCGACCATCTGCGCTGCCGCCCCCCCTCGACCGCAGCCCTCCCCTGCGCCCGCACCTCGCGTCGGCCTCCCCCACTGCCCCGCGTGGCCTCCCGCGCGCTGCTGCGCTCGCCGCCGCCACCTTTGGCCGATGCCCTCGCCCGCACTGCTCCGGCCGGTGGCGCCCCGGCCAAACCTCACCGGCGCGCTACCCCTCCCACCGTCCGGCGGGCCGCGCCTGGACCGTCTCCGGCGCCCAGCGCCCACGTCCGTTCGGGCGATGCCCACGCTCGCACCGCCCTGCGCCCGTTGAGGCCATGGCCCTATGACAGTGGGCCCCATGCCCTGGAACGTTAAAAAAAAAGAAGAAAAAAAAAATTTAAAAAAAAATAAATAATAAATAAAAGTAATAAAAAGAATAAAAATAATAATTAATTCATAAATAATTAAATTAATTAATTAATTATTTAAGTTAATTAATCATGTTTAATTAATCTAATTAACTAGTTAGCTTAATTAAATAGTCATTAGTTTAACTAAGACCTAATTAACCTAAACAGTGTATGACAGGTGGGTCCCACTGGACCCACATGTCAGTTTGACTCAGTCAACTCTGTTGACTGCTGACGTCAGCATGACATCATGCTGATGTCATTAATTTATTTTCGAATTAATTTAAATAATTAATTAAATTCCAGAAATTAATAAAATCTTTAGAAAATCATATCTTTTAATCCGTAACTCGGATTAAAATAATTTCAACATGAAAGTTGCTCAGAACGACGAGATGATTCTGGATACGCAACCCGTTCGTCCGCCACACCTCCCTAACCTATCGAACTCGCAACTTTCCCCCTCCGGTCCTCTGCCCGAAAACGCAAAACACCGGGGATACTTTCCCGGATGTCATCCCCCTTCACCGGTATCACCTACTACTGCGTTAGGGCACCTCTAACGCCGTTACTTGTCATGTCATGCATCACTATGCATATGCTTGCTTAAATATTTATTGTTTCTCCCCCCTCTTCTCTCGATAGACACCGAGACCGACGCCGCTGCTACCCAGTACGACTACGGTGTTGACGACCCCTCTCTCTTGCCAGAGCAACCAGGCAAGCCCCCCCCTTTGATCACCAGATATCGCCTACTCTTCTCTATACTGCTTGCATTAGAGTAGTGTAGCATGTTACTGCTTTCAGTTAATCCTATACTGCTGCATAGCCTGCCCTTGCTACTACTGTTGATACCTTTACCTGCTATCCTAAATGCTTAGTATAGGATGCTAGTTTATCATCAGTGGCCCTACATTCTTGTCCGTCTGCCAGGCTATACTATCGGGCCGTGATCACTCGGGAGGTGATCACGGGTATATACTTTATACTTTATACATGATACATGTGGTGACTAAAGACGGGTAGGCTCGTAGGAGCACCCGCGAGTGGATCTTTGAGGCGGAGCGACAGGGCAGGTTCCGACCACCTAGGAGAGAGGTGGGCCTGGCCCGGGTCGGTGTTCGCGGATACTTAACACGCTTAACGAGATCTGGGTATTTGATCTGAGTCTGGCCATTTGGTCTATACGCACTAACCATCTACGCGGGAGTAGTTATGGGTATCCCGACGTCGTGGTATCAGCCGAAGCCTTCGTGACGTCAGCGACTGAGTGGCGCGCGCCGGATTGGACTGGAAGGCCACTAGGCTAGGTCTGCTTTCGGCCGCGTTCGCAACGTGCAGGTGTGCAAAGGGCGATGGGCCCAGACCCCTGCGCCATAGGATTTAGACCGGCGTGCTGACCTCTCTGTTGTGCCTAGGTAGGGCTGCGACGTGTTGATCTTCCGAGGCCGGTCATGACCCAGGAAAGTGTGTCCGGCCAAATGGGATCGAGCGTGTTGGGGTATGTGGTGCACCCCTGCAGGGAAGTTTATCTATTCGAATAGCCGTGTCCCTCGGTAAAAGGACGACCCGGAGTTGTACTTTGACCTTATGACAACTAGAACCGGATACTAAATAAAACACACCCTTCCAAGTGCCAGATACAACCGGTGATCGCTCTCTCACAGGGCGATGAGGAGAGGGTCATCGGTTAGGATTATGCTATGCGATGCTGCTTGGAGGACTTCAGTCTACTCTCTTCTACATGCTGCAAGACGGAGGCTGCCTGAAGCGTAGTCTTCGACAGGATTAGTTATCCCCCTCTTATTCCGGCTTTCTGCAGTTCAGTCCACATATAATAGCCTTATCCCAGTTGATACCAATGCATGCATATGTAGTATAGCTCCTTGCTTGCGAGTACTTTGGATGAGTACTCACGGTTGCTTTCCCCTTCTTTTCCCTCTATCCCTTCTACCTGGTTGTCGCAACCAGATGTTGGAGCCCAGGAGCCAGACGCCACCGTCGACGACGACTCCTACTACACCGGAGGTGCCTACTACTACGTGCTGCCCGCTGACGACGACCAGGAGTAGTTTAGGAGGATCCCAGGCAGGAGGCCTGCGCCTCTTTCGATCTGTATCCCAGTTTGTGCTAGCCTTCTTAAGGCAAACTTGTTTAACTTATGTCTGTACTCAGATATTGTTGCTTCCGCTGACTTGTCTATGATCGAGCTCTTGTATTCGAGCCCTCGAGGCCCCTGGCTTGTAATATGATGCTTGTATGACTTATTTTATTTGTAGAGTTGTGTTGTGATATCTTCCCGTGAGTCCCTGATCTTGATCGTACACGTTTGCGTGTATGATTAGTGTACGATTAAATCGGGGGCGTCACAAGTTGGTATCAGAGCCGACTGCCTGTAGGAATCCCCCTTCCACACTTCTTGGCCGAAGTCGAGTCTAGACATTGCAAAACTTTTTACTAACCTGGCTGTGTGCCTTACGGGCCCACGTCGCCATCGGGTGATACTAGGATCTTTTATTCCCCGCCTTTACTCTGGGACCCTGATCTCTCTTCTATTCGGGTTAAATGGTTTTGCTAACTCTGACTCTAGGATCTCGTAAATACTTTCTCCCGGAGAGCCCCTTCATTCCAGATGATGGCCTGCTTCACCGGAAGATTCCGAAGATACTCTTTGCTGTTCCTCTCGAGACTTTGTGCCCATCACTTTTGCTATTCCCGACCACCGATAAATCCTTATGGATAACTACTTACACTTGCCATTCATACGATCATCCCCCATTGATCTTGTTATTACAAGATACCCCGAAGTCTTCTCTATTGTTCCGAGAATACTTTGTGCCTACTGCCTAGCAGTTCCTTGCCACATGAATACCCCTTCAATTAGATCCTCGCACTTGTCGAGTATCCACTCATCCCCAGTTGTTCATGTGTTTCACAATGGTCTTCGAAATACTATTCGATCCTCCAAAATCCTTAGTAGCTTATTGCTCTGCAATACTTGCCTGCTTGCATTATGGATGCTTTCCATATGCCTGGCGATATTCGTTAGTATCCTTAGACATCGTCTTTTGATCCTATTGATTCAACTTGAGTGCGAATGCACGCAATCATCAATTGATCCTTTGAAATTATCTTTCCGGCTCAGACGTTATTTTAAAACATGAGCTGGATCTCGACCAATCAAATTGCTGTCGATTGTACCCTTAAGGCTATTCAACTTATCCATCCCTGATCAGAGCATTGCTTCTGATCCCTTGTCTTGGAATTGATAATTCCTTTGCATTTGAGCCTTGAATTAGTCAGTTGTTTCTAAAGTCTGATCTCCTTGCATTGATTCTCCCTCTGGTTGAGTACCGATGCTCGCACCAGATTCCTTGAGAACCACCAGATCATTTGCGGGATTTTATCCGACAACGTCCTTCATATTCAATAAGTCTGTGAGCCTTTCCTCGGATACATAATACCTTTGGTAAATTGTATCCTCTGCTTTCTCAAAACATGCTCTACTATCGAGCTGGTGTTATTTATTATTGAAATTTGTGGTATATACTCCTAAGATGCCCTGATGGGTTGAACATATGCCTTCTCTAAACTGTGTGAACTCGAAAGTTTTCACGAGTCATACTCTTCTGGTATTTTGCTAGTTAAAATTTCTATACTACAGCTTCATCAAAAGCGAGAAGTAAAATGAAAGGTTATGCATGGAAGAATTGGGAGTCGACCTTGAGCCTTTGCGTTCATGCCCATGGACCCGATGTGAAACTTATCATCGAAGCTTCTTGTAAATGATATTAGTTCCCTTGGTATAAGTTCATCTAATATCTGGGATCCGGCCTTTTACAATCGTTGTTCCGACCATGTTCTCTTTTAAATACCATTTTCGATGCAAGTGTAAGCACTTGTCTCATGTGGATCAATACCTCGGTCCAACCTCTACTTTGATCCGTCTTCGAGTATTACCCCCTGGTATCTCGAGATTATCTTGAAACTGCATAACTTCTTATGAGTTCTTCATCAAGTACTACATTCTCACTGATTACAGTTTTCATGGGCTCTAAGTTATTAAACACTCAAAGACACCGATAACTGAACCGAGTCTGCCCTACGGTTCAGCAACTCTTGATAATCTTCTTTAAGTCCGAGTTTGTACTCGATCATGTCGTTCCTAGTCTGATCGGCTATATCATTATCGTGCTAAATTTTAACTGTGCTACCTGGTCCTTATTCCCGGAGCACAACTTTCGATGATGAGCTAAGCTTACGTCGATCTTCCTCGTCATATCAATTCACCTTGAACAACAAGCTTGATTTCAAGTTTGTGCCCTACCCATGGTTCCAATAACCTTCCGCTTCATCATTCCTTTGATTTGATGTTGTCACTGATTGATTACATCTTGAAATCTCTCGACCAATGTGCCGTGAAGATCATCAACCTTATGAGGTCTTCCTGGATATCAATTGAATTCATGATGAGAAATACCATCCTTGCCCCCGATGAATTGTATTATCATCGGCCACTTTATTTCCTTCCCTCCAACACAAACTTATTCGTGTTTTGAGTTATACCTTGAGATCCTTGCAATACAGCATTTGTTCTTCTTTACCTTGGAATGTTACCACCTTTTATGTCAGGAATGTCGTGGTAATTTTACCACCTCTTGAGAATTCTTGATATAGTAATATCTCTCGCCTTTTGCGTTCATTTCTTGGTCTCCGTATTGTTTCTAACCGGAATACCGACTAATGGTCTGTGTTGTGCAAATTCTAAACTTCTAGCAACCCTATTGCTTGAAGTTATTGGTCTACAGTTCCATTCTAAGTCGATTGATTATTGAATCATCATTCAAACATTGATCGTGCTACCTAGTCCAGATTCCTGGTTGCACCCTTCTATCATTGTTCAGTTGTGTATGTTTCCCTCGAGCATACTTCATTATGACATTTGATTCGACAAATGATATTTCCTTGTTCACATAATTGTGGAAATCAATCCTTTGGAAATCTCGATGATTTGTTGATAAGCCTATCAGCCACCTCCTCATCCTCTCCTTGGTATACTGATGACCTCTTATTTCAGAGCTCACTTACATAGATCACTTCTGAGAAACTCACAATGTCATCTCGTCAAATTGTGTTGCACCTTTTCTTCTCAGGCATCCCGAGTCTAAGGTATCCTGACACCCATCAAATCTGAAACTCAGTCAGATATGATGGTTGGAACATATTTCCAAGAGTTATAACGTTGGTCTTTAGATGACCCGGTAAGGTGGTATCATACCTAGCCCACCTGGCCGGAGGCCCTATTGTTATATTTCCCTTTTAGCAATACTATCATTCTTCCATGAGGAAACTGTAAGACTTATTCTACAAGTTATTCCTAATGGATCCTTTTTTTTTAAGTCTGGTTTTCACCTGTTGACCATGTCAGCGCTATCTCGAAGCATGTCTATGGTACTTCGATTTTCAATAAGAACATTTGAAGCACCATGCTAAATGTTTCTTGTTGAAATTACCCAAACACCGTTGTATGGGTAATGTCATGAAATTTGTCTCTCCTACCTAAAAGAGTCTTCTACCTTCTATCCGGTCTTGGATATCATACTCTGCTTGTCCTTGGGAAGAATATACCCCTGAAATATGTGTTTAATCACATTTTCCTTTCCATTCTTCTGTTTAATCTAAGAATCACACTTTCCTTTCCATTGTTCTGTTTAACCTTCTTGAGGTTTATATGATCTAAGCAGTAATACGTCACTGCTTTTATAAGCACCTCGGCGTACAACTCTGTCAGTAAGACCCTGTTACTATTGTTGTTGACATTCCGGTAACCACCGATGAACGAGAACTTTGCCTATTGGTCCGCCTCGTTTCAACGAGCAGGAAAATGGTTCTCTTCGTCCCTCACCCTTGGTACCTACGTTGTTGCCGACATAATCGACAGGCCACCCTCTGACATACCTTGCTTGCAAGATCACGCAAGATGTCTCCGCCCTTCCTACTTTTAACCCACATGGTGGGCCCATAACCCACAGTACCACAGGATCAAAACCTGACTCTCCTATACACCCTGTTGCCAAAGTTATTCCTAGGGCTTGACTTCCAATGTAATTTGCGAGCCACCTTCCTGGTGATCAATTCTGGTATTGGACACAATACTTATTCCCGTTGCTCTGAACCCCATTCACACTCTGTAACAGGCAATGAACGATTGCCTATCCGCTTGAAACTTCTTATTGCACCGTCTTACTTTGCTCTCGATGTGTTTCATTTGTTCAACTCGCGAGGTACTCTTATGCTCATTCATGGGGTAAACCCCAGATGATTTCCCCTGATAGCATTCTCTCGATGTCGGGCTGCCCCTTATCCTTTCGTAAGTACGATGGAGTTCCCGAAGAAATGATGACAAGTTTATCATGATGCGTTGGAATAAAGAAATGAAGACATCAATATAATGGGTCGACCACCTCGAGAAGAGCAACCAAGGCCGAGAAGATTCGTTAGGATTTCGTAACCAGACCTTTCCCCCTTAGTACACCTCTTAAATCTCGGGACGAGATTTCTTGTAGTGGAGGAGAATTGTGACGCCCGGATAATCAAGCTACAGTAACCCTCTAGTAATGATGCCACGTCACCTCGATCATTGTTGATAATCTCGAGTTAGTTCAGAACCGATCCAAATTCAAATTTGAATTAAAGTCAAAACAATTAAAGTTTTCAAAAGTCAAAACTAAATTGTTCCTAATGTGTCAAATAATCCATAATAAATGTTGGTGCAGAAATCATCTTTTAATAAAATACTTAAATGCACTAAACAAATTAAAACAGTATAAAACTATAATTTAAATGCTCTTAAATTAATAAACAAATACAAACTACTTTAATTAATGTGCCAAGTTAATTGTGGTAATGGAAAATTTAGTAACACTAATTTAGAGACTCTTATTGTGTTTTACTTAAACTAAAGCAATTAAGAATTAAAAAAAACAGAAAAGGAAACAAACAAAAAAAAAGAGAGCAGAACCCCCCCCCCCACTGGACCAGCTGGCCCAGCTGTTAGCCAGGCCGGCCCAACTGGCCCAACCGGCCACCCCACTCCCCCCCATAACCCCCACCCCTGGGCAAACCCTAGCCCAACCACCCCACACGACCCCCCCCCCCACTCTCCCTCGTCTGCCCCCACCTCTCGATCCCGATCTGGATCGGGATGGGGGGATCGAACCCGGCTCCGCCCCCTTCGCCCTTCGCCGCCCACCGTCGCCCGGAGCACAGCCTCGACCACGCCGCCCCGCCTCTGGCGCCGTTGGACCGCATCACCGACGTCAGAGCGCCACCCCCACTCGGACCTCGCCGTCGTCCTCCCCTGCGTCGCGACGTCCCCGGCTTCCTCCCCGCGCTCCATTGCCCTTTCCCTGCACCCCGCCGTGAGCTCCCATCTCCTCCTCTCTCCCTCGCGCGCCCGCGGCCTCCTCACCGCGGCTTCGCTGGCCACCGCTGTGTCCGGCGCTTGCCCGCCATTGTTGCTGCCCGCGACCACCCGCGCCCGCCCGCACGCTGCGCTCGCTGCCTGCCCATGCGCCGGGCTCGCGCCCACCAGCTTGCACGCGCTCCGGCCGCAGCCTCGCTCACCGCGGCCTTGCCGCGCCCGCGCCTTCCCACGCCCTGCTCCGTCGTGCTGCTCTGCTGCCGCGGCTCTACTCCGCTCCACCAGCGCCGCCGCCGCCCGTGCAGCCGCCCGCCTGCGCTGCGCCTAGCGCCGCCGACCATCTGCGCTGCCGCCCCCCCTCGACCGCAGCCCTCCCCTGCGCCCGCACCTCGCGTCGGCCTCCCCCACTGCCCCGCGTGGCCTCCCGCGCGCTGCTGCGCTCGCCGCCGCCACCTTTGGCCGATGCCCTCGCCCGCACTGCTCCGGCCGGTGGCGCCCCGGCCAAACCTCACCGGCGCGCTACCCCTCCCACCGTCCGGCGGGCCGCGCCTGGACCGTCTCCGGCGCCCAGCGCCCACGTCCGTTCGGGCGATGCCCACGCTCGCACCGCCCTGCGCCCGTTGAGGCCATGGCCCTATGACAGTGGGCCCCATGCCCTGGAACGTTAAAAAAAAAGAAGAAAAAAAAAATTTAAAAAAAAATAAATAATAAATAAAAGTAATAAAAAGAATAAAAATAATAATTAATTCATAAATAATTAAATTAATTAATTAATTATTTAAGTTAATTAATCATGTTTAATTAATCTAATTAACTAGTTAGCTTAATTAAATAGTCATTAGTTTAACTAAGACCTAATTAACCTAAACAGTGTATGACAGGTGGGTCCCACTGGACCCACATGTCAGTTTGACTCAGTCAACTCTGTTGACTGCTGACGTCAGCATGACATCATGCTGATGTCATTAATTTATTTTCGAATTAATTTAAATAATTAATTAAATTCCAGAAATTAATAAAATCTTTAGAAAATCATATCTTTTAATCCGTAACTCGGATTAAAATAATTTCAACATGAAAGTTGCTCAGAACGACGAGATGATTCTGGATACGCAACCCGTTCGTCCGCCACACCTCCCTAACCTATCGAACTCGCAACTTTCCCCCTCCGGTCCTCTGCCCGAAAACGCAAAACACCGGGGATACTTTCCCGGATGTCATCCCCCTTCACCGGTATCACCTACTACTGCGTTAGGGCACCTCTAACGCCGTTACTTGTCATGTCATGCATCACTATGCATATGCTTGCTTAAATATTTATTGTTTCTCCCCCCTCTTCTCTCGATAGACACCGAGACCGACGCCGCTGCTACCCAGTACGACTACGGTGTTGACGACCCCTCTCTCTTGCCAGAGCAACCAGGCAAGCCCCCCCCTTTGATCACCAGATATCGCCTACTCTTCTCTATACTGCTTGCATTAGAGTAGTGTAGCATGTTACTGCTTTCAGTTAATCCTATACTGCTGCATAGCCTGCCCTTGCTACTACTGTTGATACCTTTACCTGCTATCCTAAATGCTTAGTATAGGATGCTAGTTTATCATCAGTGGCCCTACATTCTTGTCCGTCTGCCAGGCTATACTATCGGGCCGTGATCACTCGGGAGGTGATCACGGGTATATACTTTATACTTTATACATGATACATGTGGTGACTAAAGACGGGTAGGCTCGTAGGAGCACCCGCGAGTGGATCTTTGAGGCGGAGCGACAGGGCAGGTTCCGACCACCTAGGAGAGAGGTGGGCCTGGCCCGGGTCGGTGTTCGCGGATACTTAACACGCTTAACGAGATCTGGGTATTTGATCTGAGTCTGGCCATTTGGTCTATACGCACTAACCATCTACGCGGGAGTAGTTATGGGTATCCCGACGTCGTGGTATCAGCCGAAGCCTTCGTGACGTCAGCGACTGAGTGGCGCGCGCCGGATTGGACTGGAAGGCCACTAGGCTAGGTCTGCTTTCGGCCGCGTTCGCAACGTGCAGGTGTGCAAAGGGCGATGGGCCCAGACCCCTGCGCCATAGGATTTAGACCGGCGTGCTGACCTCTCTGTTGTGCCTAGGTAGGGCTGCGACGTGTTGATCTTCCGAGGCCGGTCATGACCCAGGAAAGTGTGTCCGGCCAAATGGGATCGAGCGTGTTGGGGTATGTGGTGCACCCCTGCAGGGAAGTTTATCTATTCGAATAGCCGTGTCCCTCGGTAAAAGGACGACCCGGAGTTGTACTTTGACCTTATGACAACTAGAACCGGATACTAAATAAAACACACCCTTCCAAGTGCCAGATACAACCGGTGATCGCTCTCTCACAGGGCGATGAGGAGAGGGTCATCGGTTAGGATTATGCTATGCGATGCTGCTTGGAGGACTTCAGTCTACTCTCTTCTACATGCTGCAAGACGGAGGCTGCCTGAAGCGTAGTCTTCGACAGGATTAGTTATCCCCCTCTTATTCCGGCTTTCTGCAGTTCAGTCCACATATAATAGCCTTATCCCAGTTGATACCAATGCATGCATATGTAGTATAGCTCCTTGCTTGCGAGTACTTTGGATGAGTACTCACGGTTGCTTTCCCCTTCTTTTCCCTCTATCCCTTCTACCTGGTTGTCGCAACCAGATGTTGGAGCCCAGGAGCCAGACGCCACCGTCGACGACGACTCCTACTACACCGGAGGTGCCTACTACTACGTGCTGCCCGCTGACGACGACCAGGAGTAGTTTAGGAGGATCCCAGGCAGGAGGCCTGCGCCTCTTTCGATCTGTATCCCAGTTTGTGCTAGCCTTCTTAAGGCAAACTTGTTTAACTTATGTCTGTACTCAGATATTGTTGCTTCCGCTGACTTGTCTATGATCGAGCTCTTGTATTCGAGCCCTCGAGGCCCCTGGCTTGTAATATGATGCTTGTATGACTTATTTTATTTGTAGAGTTGTGTTGTGATATCTTCCCGTGAGTCCCTGATCTTGATCGTACACGTTTGCGTGTATGATTAGTGTACGATTAAATCGGGGGCGTCACAAAAGGTATATGTGATATATATGTAATTGATGTGTACCTTACGAGTACTCATAGTACCTCCTGGGTATTTGATACCGGTGCGGTTGCTCACATTTGTAACTCAAAGCAGGAGCTGCGGAATAAGCGGAGACTGGCGAAGGACGAGGTGACGATGCGCGTCGGGAATGTTTCCAAGGTCGATGTGATCGCCGTTGGCACGCCACCTCTACATTTACCTACGGGATTAGTTTTAAACCTCAATAATTATTATTTAGTGCCAGCTTTGAGCATGAACATTGTATCAGGATCTCGTTAAATTCGAGATGGCTACTCATTTAAATCCGAGAATAATGGTTGTTCTATTTATATGAGAGATATGTTGTATGGTCATGCTCCGCTGGTGAATGGTTTATTCTTAATGAATCTCGAGTGTAATGTTACACATATTCATAATGTGAATACCAAAAGATATAAGGTTGATAATGATAGTCCCACATATTTGTGGCACTGCCGCCTTGGTCACATAGGTGTCAAACGCATGAAGAAGCTCCATGCAGATGGACTTTTGGAGTCTCTTGATTACGAATCATTTGACACGTACGAACCATGCCTCATGGGTTGTGAGTGGTACATCAGTGACGGTGAACTTAGACTATGTGGTTACAAAGTAAAAGGAGAGATGGAGAGAGAAGATTTGGGTTCTGGATGGGCCGGGGCTGTCGAAGACCTACACGGCGGGGATCTAGACGTCCGTAAACCTCACCAACTTTGTTTTCGGTTCGTGGGATCTCGGACGTCCTGACCGGTCCACAGACGTGTGATGCACAACGTTTAGACAACGTAAAGTGTCCGCACTGCGTGACTCGAACATTTAGGAGCGTTTGGTGCACGCGTTGAAGTTGCCCCAAGCTTTGCTTCTACAGTACCGCCACTTACGTACTCTTTCTTGCTGCTTCACCCAACAGGGCCACCTAGTAGGAGTACAAGTTAGAGTAACAAGTGATCGGCGAGATCTTTACTAAAAGTTAGAGTAACAAGTGATCGGTGTTGTACCACCCGGGACCGGGATATTCATATACCGTCCGTGCTTCCGTTTCTTGAGTGAAGGTGCGCGAGACAGCTTTGGGACTCGCCATTAAGTGATCCTACGACGTACGTGGCTGGAGTTACTCATCTGTTAGTCTCCTCTCCACTTCCAAACGCGCCGGTGAGCCCATGCTACGCGTTTTCGTCAGTTTTGATTTGTTTTGCATCACTACTAGTACTTGTGGAAGGAGCAGTCAAACAGAGGCAGCACAGCACTGCTAGCGGCAATAATTGAAAATAGGGTTTTGGAGTGGTAATTCATAGCTCGTCAATCATCATGCGTCCAGGCCAGGGAATAGCCGGTGTCGGCATCATTGGAAGAAACTAGCTTTTGGAGAAGGTGTGGTGTGTGTGGCCTCAAAGCGCATGCGTACCATGTTAGGGCTACGCCTACGGGACGCCTGTCGCTGTTGGGTCCGGTACGTGGATTAGCCGTCACTGGTAGCTAATTGCATGCCTGAATCCCGTCAAAACGAGTCAAAGCAGAGCACGTCACACATATATACTGGCAGAAAAGAAGAAGTTGTTTCATTATTATCCATTAAGTGATTAATTCTCTAACAAAATACTACTCCCTCCGTCTCATAATATAAAAGTGTTTTTGACGCTAGACATGATTTCCTTTCAGTCGAAGGAGTGTCAACTCCCTCGTGAAGTCGTGAAAACACTCTGGCAATGCCGGCCGGGGCACCACATAATTAGCTGCCTTTACTTTGCCCAGGGAATCTCACTCGCATTACGTAGGCGTTGCTTGCGGTCGACGTCAGCAAGTTGCAGCAACAACACAACAACCACTCCGCATTTGGGGTCGTACGGCGCATTTCGCAATGAACACCCAATATTATCTGCGTTGCACGCGAGGATACGCCAGACATCCCACATGCACCGGCGCGTCGGTGCGTACGTACGTGGCCCATCGGAGGAGCAATACAACACGAGATAAGCAGAATCCAACTGGAAAGCTAGATCAAAACAGCCAAAGAAACAATTAATCATACATGTACAGCATATGGGTGCATAGAAGTTATGTGCATCTACCAAACCAGGGCCCCACTTGAATGAACTAAAGAAATGTGGCACAGTGAGTGTGAGCTTTAGCACAGTGTGTGTATGTATGGACGTGGGCTGTACACACGAGGCCAAGTCCAACATTTCCGCCAAATGCATCAGCGATCTTTCCTCCTGGCCTCGTGGCCAACACATGCACAATTTGGCCCGGCCTCAGTTCATATGGACCCTTGAAAATTCAGAAAGAAGCAGAATATAGCTTTAGCGTGGCTTATCTAAAATGTGGCTTGAATCGAACACTCATCTAAGTTAAACAGATTTGCCTAACTTTAAATGTTGCAATCTTTGGCAAAGTTAGTCACAAATCAAACAGCCCCTTCACACTCCATACACACAGTACATGTTTGCCCTAGAGTCTCAGAGTAGGAGAAAGCGTGCTTTTCCATGACAAGTGCAGCTTGTTTGTGCCGAGATAATTGCCCTAAACTGAGCCTCGTCCTGTGCTCCCATATGTGCTTTCCGTGCTTGCATGCATGTGAGGTGTTTTGGTGTTACTCATGCGACCATCGAGATGGATCGCTTTCATACTGTCGGTTGACGCTTGCCCGCTCTGATTATTCGGAGCATGCAATGATTGTTAATTCCTTGTGTGGATCAGCTTCCACGGACAACCCGCCATGTTCTCTGAGCTCGGAATTGCGACTCCCGGGCGTGTACACACTGACGTCGACTCCCGCCGATGGGCCTCTGCGTAGAGCGGACCGTATCTTTCAACAGTATACAATTATTAATGCAGAATTGGAGATAGGCGGAGGGGTATGATTTTGTGCAGTACTCGACCGACCACAATGGACGTAATCAGGAGCCTGTCGCAGCGCACTATTTACATGATTCGTCGCTTGAGCTCTTGGGCTCTGTGCTGATCTTTCACCGTTCAGGTGAAATTTTTACACGCTGAATCTGAGGCTAGTCATCTTTGGGAGTAACCTAGAGCCGGATGCCCCAACCCCTTCTTAAACATCTCGACGGTCTGTTCGGCCATTGATCGGTCACGAAATTTCAATTCAGACGGACGTCTTAAACGAGGCTCAAACATCTGGGTTGACCGAGCCCCTCATATTCAGCCTAAATATAGGACGGATATGAGACGTCTGGGTGCGCCCGCACGCATCCGTCACGTCGGATCTGGTCCACGCTGGCCCACCTGACCCTATATATATTCATTCCCATCCACTCGCCGGGCCAAACCTTAGCCACTTCACTCGCCTCTCCCTTCCATTCCCTCCGTCACCCAAGCTCACCTTCGGTGATTTTTGGCCGTCTTCGGCATGGCGTGCAATGGATCTGTCTCTGACCAGTCCGGATCCGTCAACTTGGGTGTCATCCTGTGCGGGTTGGAGGAGGCAATGTCGGTCCGCATTGCACTCCGCCGCTCCCAGCAGGACAGCGCCAGGCCGACAGACAGATCTGTCCGGCGTGATTCCATAACGTCGGCTCAACGGGAGCTCGGGTCCTCTAGGGCTGGATCATCGCGGTCCCAGTAGCCGGAAAATCTCTCCTTCCCCATCACCGGTCGGGCAGACTTTGAGTCTCATCGGGAACAG
This sequence comes from Triticum monococcum, assembly GCA_034509565.1. Lineage (NCBI taxonomy): Eukaryota > Viridiplantae > Streptophyta > Magnoliopsida > Poales > Poaceae > Triticum > Triticum monococcum. Next base: position 582,923,489 of record CM067847.1, read on the forward strand.
GCAACTCGTCGTGGGAAGGAGAGGATAAGGGCCGCCGACGCCGGTGTCATGGTGGAAATGGCGGCAGCGCAGGCGACCGCAGAGGAGGAAGCCATCCGTGCCCGCATTGTGAAGAAACGGCAGCGGAAGAACACGCGCGCCCTCACCCGAAGCAGAATCGGGCAGTCCTGCCATGGCCGGACTGCCACCGAAGGAGTAGCAGGAGGAATGCAACGACAAGGACAGCTCCGACGACGAACAGACCCGACTCAATCCCTACAGCGTCTTCAACCGGTACTTCCGTGAGAATGACGACAAGGGTGTCTGGAAGGGCAAGGGCAGCCCTGGATGATCTCCACCATAACCAAACATGCCAAATTTTGGTAGTCCGATGGCATGGTCTTAGTGATGGAGTAGTTGGATGATGTGTGTAATGCATCGACGTAGTTGCATTGCATGAGTTTATATGAATTTGAGATATGATAATTGATGTGTCTGCATGCGGATTGCATTATTTGAGGTGTGACCGGTCAGTGTCCGCGGACGCGCGAGTGGCTGTAGATGCTCTTAGGGTAACTCTAATGTCGGAACGCATTTCGTTTGCTCGCGTTCGTTTGGGTCTGCGCAAACAGAAGCCTTCAGTGACACATTTGATCATTTTGTTTGTTTCGTGTCTGTGTAGATGCAAATCCGCCTCAAATTTGGGACGAGTTTGCATATATACAGACAGGAGATGAACGTGTCGTACGTCCATTCGATGTTTGCCCGGACCCATGCGGCAGCCACCCAACGACCATGAGCTGGTTCTTTTAAATGCCACGCGTGCGGCGGACCCGCCTATCCATGCCCACTCCTTTCCCCTACCACTAGCAGTCAAACCCTAGTCCACCTCCATCGCCCACCGTCAGCGACATTTGAACCTGGACAGGGTTCCAGTGCTGGTCATTGTGGCCTCTGGCAGCGCGCACGTAGGGGACCTCCGTCGCCGCCAGGGGCGGACCCAGGGAAAAATTTAAGAGGGGGCAAAAAAAGAATGTCCATATTCTTGAACCAACATGGCAAAAACATTCATGTAAACCAAACAAGGGCATAATAACTTCATTTTTCAAGCATTAACCAAATTCATCAAATGTGAAAGAAGACTAACCATTTGAGACGAATTAATTAGATCTGATGATATCTTGTTTCGAAATTGCCAAAGTGTCCCTGCAAAAAAAAAGTTGCCAAAGTGAACATTGGTGTTCTATTATTTTTTTGCGAATAGTCATTCTAATAATCTAATCTACAAGAAAAACATTATCAAATTGAGAAACAATGAAAATATTGAAGAGGGCCGGTGCGTTGAAAAAGCAAAGAAATCTTTAACGCATTACCTTCCATTTGACGCATGATGATCTTTGATTGTATTATAAAATGTTTTAGCACATTACCTTCAATATATAAAAATGTTTTAACTATCAATTTGGGCAGGAATTCCAGTCGTTTAGATGGATCCTTAGGAAGCTTTTCCAAATCAACTAGTACCGGCATCTTGAAGTTGTTGATTTTTGAAAGAAAAAAAAAGCTCCATTTTATTTCCCTGCAATTTAAGTGAAAAAAATGAAAGTTAAATTAACGGTGGAATTTCCATACATCATACATGAAGATGAAATGTGCTACAAACTAGGAAGTAATAATAGATGATGTGAAGTAAATTGGAGATTTTAGGTACAGACTAGCCACTAGTGGTAATTAGAAAGTTGCATACAAAAATTTAAGTGTTACAAAAAAGATGTTTAAACTAGCGTAATCATCCAAATTGATAAACTATACACACATATGTTGATAAGAAATTAGGGAATTAGATGGCATACCTTGATGTTAGTAGAATTAGGGAATTGCGTATTGAGAACTTTGTTCGCTGATGGAGTAGTGCAAGGCCGCCAATGGAGCAAGGGGCCGGCGACGGCAAGTCAGCGATTGGTCGCAGCGAGCAGGCGATGTGATGAACTCCGTGGCGGCGTGAGACGCGAGGTCAAGGCTTCCCGAAGTCCATCCCGTGTCTGGCTGCGTGTGCGAGTACGCGAAATCTGGCCATTGGATTAAGCTAGGGAACTACGCACGGGAAATGAGGCATCTGACGTACGCTAAAGGCCTTAGCAATTCTATTTCTTATATATTCGGCTTCTTACCTAGACTTGGGCTTCCCAAAATAAAGAAATACTGGGCCGAGTGGGGGCAGAGGATTCGGCCGAGTGGGGGCATGAAATTTGCAAAATATTCATGAACCTAAAAAACTTCAATGTTGACAAAATATTGGCATGAATACAAACAAATAGTCATGAATTTTAAAAATGTTTGCGAAATAAGTTCATGAGATGCAAAAGTTTGACGCAAATTCACAAAAATGCTCATAAACAATTTTTGAAATAGCTTGAACATTTGAAAATCATGACCAATTTATGAAATTTGTAAACGTTTCTTGAAATTATAAAAAATTGAAATATCAAACTATTTTAAAATTACACAATTTTTGTAAACCACAAACATTTTTTTAAAAAGATGAAGGTTTTCAAAATTGTTAAATTTGCGACATTTTAAAAAAGTGGAAAATAGGAAAATTTAGAAAACATAAAAAAGGAAATTAAAAAAGTAAAACATATCAGTTGTAGTTTGGAACCCTAATTGATTGGAACCCTAATGCTCGCATCGGGTGATACATATCAGTTGCAACTCGGCCGACTGGGCGTGCCTATACACCGCTTACTGTGATGCAGAGAGCAGCGTCACCTGAAGGGAGCCGATACTATATTGGCCTGGTAACCAGGTGGCCTCACTATATTTTTTTGAAACATACTAAATATATATATAGTTACTTACTTTTCGATGGATTTATCGCACATTAAAAAAAGTGAAAACAATGTTCGCTCACCTTTTATAAAAAATAAATTAAAGAATATCACGTATTTTAAAAATAAACATGATATTTAAAAATGCTATAAAAAATTAACAACATTTTCATATAATTCAAAAATGAATGTTCATGCATTCAAATAAAATGTTTTTGGCATTTTAAAAAATGTTGCATAGTTCCAGAAAAAGGTTTTGTGTCATACAAAAAACCAACGTGCATTTGAAAAATGTTTAACATGTCTTCGAAAAATCTTCATAAAAATATTTAGAAAATGTTAAATCATGTATTTAAAAATATATAACGTATAAAAATATACAAAGTGTACAAAAGTGATATCAAATTTGTTTTTGTAAAAAATGTTAAATTATGTATTTGTAAAATGTTCGTTGGGTATACAAAAAATATAAATTCGTGTAAAAATGTATATATCTTTTGAAAGAAAGAAAAGGAAAGGAAAAAATTTCAAAGAAAACAAAAAATGATGAAAACCATAGATAGAAAAAAGAAGAACCAGAAAGAAACAAAGAAATCTGACGAAAAAGAGAAACAAAAAGAGAAGAAAAACTCAAGAAAAACCCGATGCAAAACCGCTACTAAAGGTGACTGGGCGACAAACAGTGAGTAAGGCTCCAGATGCGAGACACATTAGAAATCCCTATGGGGAGCGACTAAATGTGTTGCTATACGCGAGACGGTACATGCACTCGTTTCAAGCATTCGCTATACATGGGCTGACTCAGGTATGTTCTATGTTAGTTCGTCCATTCCCCTTTTTTTCCATTCCTATTTTCGAAAATATTGTAAATACATATATTTCAAAACTTAAAGATATTTTTCAAAAATTAATCATGAATTATAGAACATGTTAGGCAAAGTACAAAAACGTTGATAGCATAATTTTTTTGAATCATTTTATGAAATGTTCACGCATTAAATACCTAAGTAATTTGTACAAAATATTTACAAATGTGTATGAAATAAAAGTAGATATCAAAATCATATATTTAATAAAATAATTAATCATATTTTTTTAACCTGTATAAAAATGTTCCTTATGTAGAAATGTAAAATTAAAACAAATATACCCTATGTATATAAAAATTACTGACACATTCCAATAAATTGGAAAATTATTTTAAAAATTCATGTATTTGAAAATATATTTAAAATGTTCTTTGTATACACAAAAACTTTACAAACGTTTATTCGAAAGGTAGACATGAAAACATATATTTGAAACAAAATATTAGTCGTGTATTTAAAAAAATGATAAACTTGTATCTAAAAATGTTCCTTATGTATATAAAAAGTGTTCACTCGTTTCAATAGAAATGTCCGTGACTTTATAAATAATGTGAACTAGTATGATTTATACAAGATATGTATGAAAAAAGTGGATATCAAACATACATCTTTGAAAATAAACATATTAATCATGTATTTAAGAAATGTTAAACCTTGTTTAAAAAATGTTCGGATGTATATTTTCCAGTGTGTACAAAATCGTAGATCATAAAATATACTCCGTCCAGAAGAAATATATCAGACCTTGGTCATAACAGATAAAGGGGAATGGAAGAGCTGAAATCCGTGAAAGTAAACTGGCCTGTCTACCAAAATTACCTCATCAACAAAGTTATCCAGCAATTGAAGACAAATGCCCGAGGATGACGAGGGAACAACAATATTCATCCAACAGGATAATGCAAAACCACATGTCCTTCCTAATGATCCAACTTCTCTAGAAGCTGTGAAACAAACTGATCTTGACATTCGATTGTTGTTATAACCGCCAAAACAACCCTAAGTTTAATGTTGTAGACCTCTGCTTCCACAACTCTCTCCAGTCACTAAACCGAGTGCACGTCACCTACAAATATCCAGGAAATGGTAAAGGGTGTGGAAGATGAGTTTGAGAACTACAAGATCTAGAGCTATTCAAAAGCTTTGTCGCATTGCTGTTAGTTATGGTTGAAGTTATGAAAGACAAAGGAGGAAATAAGGATAATACCCCACACTTGCACAAGGACCATCGTAGGAATGGTAGAAGGGAAATAATCGGTGTATCTTGCACCATCGAGCTGATTGCTTAGACCAAGGCCATTATAGAAGAATAACTATAGAGCGGACAAAGAATTTGAAAGGAGTAGCTAGGGAAAGAAAAAGAAAGGGAAAGGACAGGAGTATGTCTTGTGAAAGGAAAGGGAAAAGTGTCTTGTGTACTCCTTGTGCATGTCTTGTGTATTTTGTAATGAATGTATCTAGAATATTTGGAAGTTTAAGCAAAACAGAAAAATAAAATAAAAAACATAAAACCTGAAGAAACAAAAAAAAACGAGGTAGTGGCCTGTAGCCTCCCTCGTTGGGCCTGCCCGTTTGGTGAGGCACGTGACGCAAGCGCAACCTACGTTTCGGTTTAAGTGAGCCATAGGCGCGCCTGGCGGCACGTCGTTGCTTCGCTGAAGCTCGGCCTCGCGAAGCCCCAATTTGGGCTGGTCCATGGTTGCTTCATTGTTTCTTCATTTTTTTGTTTTATTTTTTTTGTTTTTTCGGTTCCTGTTTTTGCTATTTCTTCCCCCCTTTTCTTATTTTTCCTTTTTTCCTGTGTACTACACAAAGTTTATTTTTTAAACACAATATAATCAAAGTCGCTCACATACACGAGCATACACTCACCCCTATGAACACACGCACGCACGCTCTAACACTATGAGCATCTTCGAGAGACTAAACCTGCATAACATCTTGTAATTTTAAGAATTCACCACAGGGGCTTCGCGGTCGACGGGAACGTCTTCTTCCACTGAATGAACATCGCCTGAAGCCTGAAATAAATCCAGCAATAATGCAAGCACCAATGTCAAGTTAGGACTTGAACTCTGGTGGGCTAGGGATACCACTATCTCTCTAACCATCCAACCACATGTTGGTTTGCCACAAAGTTCATTGCGTGTTTATATACAGATGTACATTTTAGGTTTTTTTTTCTCTTGTTCCAGATTTATTTTTTCTTCCCCTTTTTTTTCTGTTTTGATTTTTCTTTTCTTCATTTTTTGTGCATTTTTACAAGGAGTTCACCCGGGTATTGAAAAATGTTCATCGTATATGTAAGAAAATGTTCACCATATATAAAAATGTTCAAGATGTTTTAATAAATGTTCCATGTGTAATTTTAAAGTTTTCAGCGTATATCACAAGAATTGTTCAATGTGTATTCAAATATTGTTCACTATATATCACAATTTTTGAGAGTGTATTTAAATATTGTTCAATCTATATATCACAAAAATGTTCATTGTGTATTTTGCAAAAAAAATATTAAAATTGGTCACTATATATTTAAAATTGTTGATTGTATATTTTTTAATAAATGTGCTGAATTTCAAAAGTTTGCTCACTTTTTCCAAAAATTGTTTATGTTTCAAAATTTTGTTTGAATTCTAAATTTGTTCAGCTTTTCAAATATTATTCTTATTTTTTAAAGAATATTTTTCACATTTTTTCTAAGAAATATTGAAAAAATTGAAATAAAACAAAATTTCCGTTGTACTTAGTATTTTATGTTTAGTGCTGCACTTTAGACCCAGTCAGCCGCCATCTGTACTGGCTAGCAATGCAGCTGTCGATCGGGAATTGGGATGTTCGACTCCCATGTTTACCCTTTTAATTTTTTTTCGTTACATTTGTACATTCGCTCAATGCCCTGTGAATGGGCCGTCCCGTTCGTGCGCCCGCCTCAGCGAAAGCTCGACTATTGGACGCGCGCGGGCGTCCAATAGGAGCTCTCGCCGCGCCCGACCCACTGGGCGAAAGAAGATTTTTTTCTGAGCGGACTGGGCGAAAGCAGATGATCTTTCGGTTATAGGCCTAATGCTGGCCCATGTTGCGAAGGTTCGGCTCTTCGATGGCCCTCCCTCAGAAAAAAAGGTTCGGCGTGCTCGCAGAACTCTGTTCGCGCTCTCCGCGAAGTCCCCAACCCCAACCATGGCGATCGGCGAAACTGCAAGGGCGAGCAGCGGCCACGGAAACCTGTCACCCTATCCGATGAATCCCGGAGGTTAGTCGCTCCCTGTCCCACTCTCTTACCACGATCGCACAACATGATCGAATCAGGCACGGGCTCCCTGCCGCGCGTGTTGTGTTCGACGAAATGCGCCTGATTCTTTTTCTTCACGATCCTCAATGCGCGCGAGGTCTCGCGAGGGTCACAAGATCGCAATTCTGTAGCACGAAAATAGAAGCCATCGTGTATTCGTATTTGCTTGCACTGGTAACCACAGGCAGGATGCAAAAGTTACATTAATTCGGGGGAGCATGTGGTCAGTAAGGAACTTGCAATATCCCAGAACGTGATGAATGTATATTTCAATCCTTATTCTTAAAGGGATGATGTCTACATTACCAAAGCAAATATATGCGTGCATCATTCCATAATCTATGTTACTCGGCAACTTTTCATGATATTTAACTTAATTAGTCTGCTGAGTCCACCCACTTTAGTAACGTTCTATGAAAATGGTTCTGACAATTGCACAATTACATCGTATATTCTTTTTTTCATATAATGGTGGTGCTATATGAAGTATTGCGTGTGCTGTTATACTGAATTTCTGAGTATTTACTAGTTTCTTTTTTTGAGAATGATGGCACTTTATTCATATAGTAGCATCAGGAGAATGATGGCACTTTATTCATATAGTAGCATCAGTACACATATTTTCCCAGATAAGATCCGGGATTACACCACGTAGATCTGACTAAGAGCAAGTTCATGTGCTGGTACATTCAACAAACGTTTTACATGGACAAAATAGCAAGCACGAAATTCTGCTGCCAGGAATTTCATGTCAGCAATCATCGTGCCTACAGATGACCAATCCCTGAAAGAAGCACGAACTCTCTGAACCAACGAGAGACAGTCAGCAGCGAGGATTGCCTTAGAGAAGCTGTCATCCGGGGTGAGGGCCAGGGCATTGTGGCATTCAGATAGTTGTGATAGTGGTTAATTAAGGCATAAACAATCGAACCGAATCAAAAAATAACTAGAGTTATGGGAAAAAGAGGTGAAGTTCATGCAATGGACCAGATAATGTATCAGTTATTTAATTTTAATATTTTAGTTGTATTTTAAATGGAAAAATCATTCTGTTATATCAGAAGTTCATTCATAGAACAGATTGCCCAATAAGAAGGTTTGAACTCAACTGAATTAGACTTCACCAGAATGGCCTTGCGTTATTTGGTCATCTCTACTGAAGAAATATGTTGGATGAATTTCCAACAATCGCTAGCCTTATGCTGTACCGATTGATAAATTCTTCCTGTCTACCTTTTATAGTTTCTGAACAGAATCAGGCTTCCTTAAGACAAGAAGTCGATTAACCTGTGCCCTTTGGTTATCATATTTGTCGGATGGCTACACGGTGGCTACCCCACCCACAGTTTGACATACAGTGATTCATTTGTTTTGTCACATCCATTTTGCAAATAAATGATATGGGTGATACTTATTATTCTGGTTGAAATTCCGCAAATATAGGTAGGTCGACTAAACCAAATTTACTTGCACTTCAAATGTTTAAGAGGCTAATTTTGTGTGTGTGTCGTTCTTGGCAGGGATCAGGGGGAGCAGAGTGGTGCACAACAGTGGTATTACCAAATCACAAATCTTTTGCTTACACCAGCAAGTGGACACCTTGTGAGCAAAACTCAAGCTTAGGTCCAGATTTCTTCAATCAGTGCTGCTTCAATTATGCGTAGGGAAATTCAATATTCTATTATTCAACAAAACAAAGTTTCAACTGTGGTATTGCAGTTTCAACTTGCGATTTTCTCCATACTGTATATAGTTTTTTTTTGAGAATCCATACTGTATATAGTCAACTTGCGAGTAAGTGCTTCTTTTATTTGAATCCGGATTGGTGTGCCACTCTGCAAAATCTGCAAATAGGTTATTTTGTTTGACTGATATCAAATTATTCATATGTTTTCACCAATTATTCATGCTTTATTACCAGTAATCACAACAGCAATCTTGCAGCATATTCTTCTAACTTCATTCTCGTAACAGAGTTTTGCACTTTATGTGTTTGAGAATGATAATTGATAAGCAAGATTGACATGACGCCCTTCCAAGCAATTTTCTTTATCAAGATATATGGCTACCTATCCACTAATGGTAGAATAGGGAATGCAGAGGAGTGGAATCTGAGGGAGAGGGGATTTTGGCGGGACATAGAAGTTGAAAGAGGAGGTAGAAATACGTATTGTGAACTAACAATGTTAACAGTAAACAAAAGCTGTTAGAAATCTCCATAAATTTGTAGTCAGAATACATGAATTAACATGATTACAATAATGTAAATCAACCTAAGTACTCCCTCCGTCCGAAAAAGCTTGTCCCAAGCTTGTCCCTCAAATGGATGTATCTAGCATAGTGCTAGATACATCCATTTGAGGGATATGCTAGGTACATCCATTTGAGGGACAAGCTTTTCCAGACAGAGGGAGTATGAATTTCACCTATGAAACAAAGGATCTTACTCACATCCGCGGTATATCTTTCTTGAAAGCATTAAAAGAAGAAACTGGTGATGCAATAACAAGGAAAAAGGGCCTGAGGATCTGAACTTTTTGACACTGTGGGATCCACATCTGCTTTCTACGATAAAACCAATAAGAAAGGAATATATGGAAACAAGAAAACAGAAGGCAGTGATCTACATGTTTTCTCTTGTTAAAAAAAAAGGAGATTGCACGATAGCTCATTCTCTAAACGAAGATACTCATTGCCAATTGTTATTCTAGAAACCATGTGTTGCCATCAAATCTACTAGTTTGGTCATTTATCTTTGTCTGAAAATGACTAATTTATTTTCAGCGATTAGTTCCAAGCAGCAGAAGTAGAATAAAGACCAGGTCAGTCTTTAAAAGCTCATACCTGTTTAATGCATTTTCACCACCTTATTATCATTCTGATGTTGCCTGTAACTCTTAGATAGATGCAAAGCTCTTGCAGCCATTCACAACTGCATGAAATGCTGGGTTTTTCCTAAGGGGGAAATCCCTACCAGTTTCTATTAATATAAATATATGGAAGAAATTCATTACAGCATCCTACAAGAGATTAATAAACAAAAAATTATCAGATTACATGAAGGCCATCCCATCCCAACATGTAAACCTGAACTCTCAGCGGCTTGTATGTTGACAAGGTCACACCAGGTTTCATACAAGAAACCTGCAGCAAAAAGATTGCATTTAAGAAGCAGTAACTGGTACATATAGTCGATATATGTTAGTGCTTTGATATCATTTCATTTCATATCATGTCAGCTCAAGTAATATACGAGTTCCAAGCAGTTGTACGAAATTAACCTGGCAAACAGTTTGGATGTTTCAAAAGTGGGACTTGCATACACATTAACTTTATTTATGAGCTATCGTGATTATTTAAACTTTCGAGTCATTTTGCATTTTGGTCAACTTTAATGCTGATGCAGCTCATGTCAGCAGGCCAGCATTAGTAAAATGTACTCCCTCCGATCCATATTTAATTGTCGCTGATTTAGTACAACTTTATACTAAATCAGTGACAATTAATATGGATCGGAAGGAGCATATTAATTCATAAACAATAGTGCAACGATCTCTTGCATTTAGTACATAGAGCATTAGAGCAGTTTCGCTTACAAAATAGGACTGAAAGAGGCATATTGACAACTACGTTATGTCTTCACAGAAAAAGGAAAGTTCATTGGCTTTCATGCTTGATTCGCAGATCTGGTTCAGCCGTCTCTTTTATCCTTGTTGCAGTTAGCACCCTCATGCTATGATCCATCTTCCTTTCCAAGCGCAATTTCAGAAAGGTACATCATTTAGTTTCGGGATATGCGGCTGTGGTTCATCTCTTCATCCCACCCGTAGGTTAACCTTATCCCTAATCAGCCCGCCTTTGCCTCTTCCCATTTTTGTTGTTTCTCTGGTAGCTATCGGTTGTTGTGGGCGTGTACCCCTCACAACCACCAGCTGGTTTCCTATGTGAACACATCCCCATCATCTTGTGCAGTCAAATGACAGCAAATGTTAAAGTTATTATATGGTTCGGTATGATTGCCGCTTGTGCGCATTTCTTTCGCTACAGATCGCAGACCCTGGCTTTTTTGTGTGTGAGATTGTTACTCCCAATACCGGGCAGGACTTCTCTACATTGATTATGATGGATATGACCTAAATGTCAATGCTGTTTGATTCTTTTTCATGAGTTGAGCTCAGTAGCACCCTGTCAAAATATCCTGGCCATCTTTTCTTCGGTGCTTGAACTAGGGAAAGGGTTCAGAAGAAGAATAGATACTCTATGTTAGATCCTGGCTACTGATTTTCTTACTAATACACGATGATCACCATTTTCCTGGGCCGTTCCTGTACATGTCTTCTGTAGTTTCTTTGTCCTGTCTGAATACCAACAACCCAAACTCATCATGTAGTACTACTTTAAAAAATCTGCTACCGTTAGTGCTCAATCCTACATGTGTATCTACTGTAATTGCATTGTGTTGAATCACCAGCCACCCATTTGCTGTTACCCCCACAGAGGGTCCCTGTAGACATGGTGCACAGTGTCCTTTTGCTCCAAGCCATGACCCCTTTGGATTTGCAGAGCGTCTCTGAAAGCTACGTATTTGTTCAGGCCCAGGTCTATCATTGAGGGCCTTGCCTTGCCACCTTACAACTCGTGACAGCGAGTGAATTACTCGTCGCTCCCCCTCTCTCTCCAGGAGTGATTCAAAGACCGTATACGTATGCATCCTAGCCATCATACAAACCAGCAGCTGCCCCTCTGTTAGAAACATTATCCAGCCGTAGCCCGTAGGAATGATACGGACAGGATGTTTGACAGTGCTGTCTTGATCTTTCACGCAACGGTGTGTGAACCATGCTACCGGTAACTATGTGACCTATCTCGAGCGCCTTATCAGAAAAAAAAACTACTATAGCTTATACGCTAGATGGAGGCGAGAAAACCCCTTTGTAGTTTAATTAGGATGTGATGGATTGGATGCCCTGTCTTTTCTGTTACCGCTCATTAATCCTGTGGTTGGGTTCCCTTCTTGTGGATCAGTGTTGTCAACTTGTCATAGGCTGATAATACCTGGCCTGCTCAATTGCCTGATCTTTCCATCACCTCACCGTGATGATGCACTTGATCCCCAACTGATTTTTAGCGGTGCTCTGCCATCAGCAATGCATAGGGCCACTACTGGATGGGCAGCCAAGAGATCTAGACAGAATACAGTTTTCTGCTATTATGATAACTGGGCTATTCCCCTGGGGTCAAGCCTCACTGGTCACTCACTGTTTGGCTCGCATCATAGCGCGGCAGCGTTTATCATGCTCTGAGTGGAACAGTTCCTCTCAAGATTCCGTTTAACGGTCGCGATCTTTTCACTGTTTGATCATTGTCATGGTCTAGGGGTCTAGTACTTGCCATATTATTAATTGCGCCATCAGTTCATCCGGATTCTGGATATGGCTCTCGAGGCCACAAAATCCACTTCATCAGGTTGCCGCCGACCGACCACCGAGAAGAAGGATCAGAGTCCTATGCTTACTTACCCTGTTTGTGTTTGCTGATGACCTCTGCAGTTCCCCTGCTCGGATTTGGCCCCTCTGCGAAGACGCTCAGAGATAGGAGCAGATATTTAGGCCCGATCTCGATGCAACGGGCCGCGGGAAAACATCCATTCCTGAAGATCTCCACCACACGTAAGTGGGTCAACCCCGACGATCCTCCCCCTCCCCCGATTGCTCAGCTTTGTCACACATGCGGCATGCACGCCCATGCCACGGCCACGATCCACGGCGCTCCCGGCTCGCTCGCCACCGTCGCCCCCGGCCGGCCGTAAAAAGACGGGGAGAACGGGAGGGGGGATGGCAATGGCATCATCCGTCATGGCAGGGCAGCAGCATGCAAGCGCAGAGCTGTACGTACTACGCGCAGGTGGGCGCGGCGGGCGCGCACCGCCCCGCCCCGCCCCCAATTGGTCGCTTGTTTGGGCGTGCGCGGCCTAGCTGCTGCATCTGTCGCCATTCGAGGGCCAGATCACGAGGGAGGGGGCGAGGAACAAGTCGCCCAGATTTTGGCCGCACGCAGCTGGGGCTGCATGGGCTCTCTTTGCATGTGGGATCGGCCAGCGGCGTCGCCCTCACGGCCTCCCGCCGTGTCTGCCCCGCCTCCGCCTGGCTTGATGGCCTCCCCTGCCCGCCCCCCTCGCCGCAGAGGATTTAGGTGCAGATAAGATCAGGGTGAGAGAGTTTGCCGCTACTGAGCGCTCAAGGGGTGTGGGCGATCTAGCGAGCGAGGGAGAGCCAACTTCACTACGTTTGCCTTGCCTATTTTGGGGTGTTTCTGGATCCGTGCTGGTAAGTGGCGCCGGTACATGCATGCATGTGTGGTGTGTCATGATGAGCGTTTGGAACCACGCGTGATCTAGGATAGAGCCGGGAAGCTCAAGATAGGGCAAGTTTCATAATTTGGCATCCTACGCCCGAAATGCTTCGGGGTGACAAAAGTCAATTTAGATGCAAAAGGGTTGCATAAAAAGATTTATGTCACACACCCAACTGCGGGAGAAGTCCGTATAACCGGCTCATCTAGGAAACCACCTTTTTTTATGCCATTGATTCTGAATCGTTTAATCCATTATTAGAGGTGGTTTTCGACAGGTTTTCAATGATACTATAAGACAACTTTTCCATGGCATGTGAAAGTGTGATGGGTGCCTTCTTCTTGTCTAAAATATGGTTTCATGAAGAAAACGCATTTCTGGCCAAGTTGTCTCCCGAAGTCCTCTTCGGGGGTTGCTTATTCCCTCTGCTTATCCTCTCTTCTTGGGTTCATGCACCATGTACAATAGTGAAGAAGTAGGCCTGCGACAAGAAGGGCATGCATATCACTTCCCGATGATGATGGTTCGACATGATATTCATCATCCTAGGATGTAGCGTCATAGCGCCTATCATGAGTGGGAGGGATGGGTGACACGTTAGTTGTAAAACATGAGACAACAATTCCCTCAAGTTGTCAAGGACAACTTCAAGGACTTATCATGGAGTAGACGTGCATGCGATATTCTAAGATATGGGGAAGTGCTAGGGATTGGCAATGAAGGTTCATAGAAGTAACACGATTGGTGGATTTTATTTTGTAAGGAGTAGCCACCATGGATCTCTAGAGTGACTACAGACGAGGTATACATGTTCTCTTGGTTGAAGGTGTCTTGGTGCCTATTGTGATTTAGGGAGGCCCGACTAGACAAATTGGTTCTGTCAATCATGTCGATGGTCGTATTGTACTAATGGCGAGCGAAAGGAGGGGGGGGGGGGGTTGCGTCAATGGCCATATATCCAAGTTGAAACCTGATAACTCACAAGTATAGGGGATCACAACAGTTTTCGAGAGTAGAGTATTCAACTCAAATTTATTAATTTGACACAAGGGGAGCCAAAGAATATTTGCAAGTATTAGAAGTTGAGTTGTCAATTCAACCACACCTGGAGACTAAATATCTGCAGCAGAGTGATCAGTAGCACAGTAATACGGTAATTTGATAGCAGTGGTAACAATAGCAATGGTAACGGTAACATCAGTAGCAGTAGATTTGTAGCAATTGTCACAGTAGCAGTTGTAATAGTAACTTACCAAGAGCAATATGTGAAAAGATCATAGGCATTGGATTGGCGATTACGTTGGATAACATTCATCATGTAACAGTCATAACCTAGGATGACACAGAACTAGCTCCAATTCATCAATGTAATGTAGGCATGCATTCCACATATAGTCATACGTGCTTGCGATAAGAACTTGCATGATATATTTTGTCCTATCCTTCCGTGACAGCGGGGTCCATAAAGAAACTAAGAGATATTAATACCTCCTTTTAATAGAGAACGGGAACAAAGCATTAGCACATAGTGAATACGTAAACTCGGCAAACTATGGTAATCACTAGAAATAATCCCAATTATTGTCACATTGAGGTATGCGGATCATAACACGTAATAGATGCGTATAACTTGCAAGATCGGATCAAGAACACAAATATATTCATGAAAATATAGAGGGTTCAGATCTGAAATTATGGCACTCGGGCCCTAGTGACAAGCATTAAGCATAGCAAAGTCATAGCAATATCAATCTCAGAACATAGTGTATACTAGGGATCAAGCCCTAACAAAACTAACTCGATTACATGATAAATCTGATCCAACTCATCACCGTCCAGCAAGCCTACCAAGAAATTACTCACTCCCGGCGGTGAACATCATAAAATTGGTGATGGAGGAAGGTTGATGACGACGACGTCGAATCCCCCTCTCCGAAGCCCAGAACGGACTCCAGATTAGCCCTCCTGATGAAGAACATGAGGTGGCGGCGGCTCAGTATCATAAAACACGATGATTCCTTCTCTCTTATTTTTTTCTTGCGAATAGGTACTTATGGAGTTGGAGTTAGGGTTGCGGGGGCTGCCAGGGGCCCACAAGCCTGTAGGGCGTGCCCCGGGGGGAGGAGGGGGGAGGGGACGCCCCTGGGCTTGTGGCGCTCTGGTGGCCCTCCTCTGGTAGTTTCTTGCACCAGTATGTTTTATATATTCTGAAATAATTCTTTGTAAATTTTCAGCTCAATCCAAGAATTTTAGTTTCTCACAAAAACAACACCATGACAATTCTTCTAAAAACTGTGTCAGTCCGGGTTAGTTCCGTTCAAATCATGTAAATTAGAGTCCAAAACAAGAGCAAAATCGTTTAGAAAAGTAGATACGATTGGGACGTATCAAAACCGTGTTCGATTCCGCCTCGATCTAGAAGCCTTATCCACATGTTCTTAAGCTCAAAGAATAGCTAGAGCACATCAATCCCAAGGCGGACATGAAGGAAATGGGTCGATGGGGTAGAAGCCTAGGATGGTGCTAGAGAATAAGGCGTAACGTGCATTGCTAGTGATGAGGCCAACGATCTCATCAAAGTGGAGAAGAAGAAATGTATGTTTGTAGATAACAGTAGGATGTTGGCAAGGTAGGGTTGTTGTGTATGATTCAAGTGGCGGCGCACGCGGGAGGGGGTGGGGGGGGGGGGGGTGGGTGGGGGGTGGAGAGGTTAATTTGATTTGACACTTCATAGGTGTAATACATTTCTTTTCTTATGTGAATGCTTAAGAATTCTTTACCTTGCGTGATTCGCATAGTAAAAATTTACACCATATACTCCAAATGGAAATGGGTGAAAGTTGATGAAGGTCAATCCGAAGGAATCTCTTCTCATTCCAACTATCTACATTTATGAAGTCAAATATATTGCTCGCTTGAAATAGTGAATCATATTTTTTTTGGTGAATAGGTAGTGCTTCTTTTGTATTTCTGGAGAGAAAAATCATAACACGACGAACATGCTTGGAAGCGTGTTTGTCAAGAATAAAGCTTTAGGACAAGACAATGATCAATATTTACAAACACCCATGAATGGCAATGCGAAAAATATGAAAGAAAGAACAACCATCCTCACCAAACAACATTGGAGCCCTTGCGAACCAGGACCTAGAATAGCATGGGAAATAACAAATATGTGGTTGAAGGTGTGTTATATGCGCTTGCTAGCAGCTCTAAGAGGTCAGAAATGAGCAACGGTTCTAGGAAGAACACAAGGTGAAGAACCGTAGTTCAAATGCGCATTGTCTGTGCAACTGGACCATCGATGAGCTTAGGATTATGAGAGGTAAAGGGGTTGAAAGTGCAACTATCCCTAGGTGGTTTTGGTAATTCATAACAACATATAGCTCATTGAGCTAATGCTATTTCAAGATGATTATTTCAGGAAAGCTCAATGATTGGCATGGCATGGATGTGAAAGTGGAACCCTCAAAATGCTAAGGACAAAGAATTGGCTCAAGCTCAAAAGTTCAAGACTCTTCATTTTATATTTTAGTGATCCAAGATCACATTGAGTCTTTAGGAAAAGCCAATACTATCAAGGAGGGATGAGGTGTTGCTTAATGAGCCTCTTGCTTTATGTGCTTAATGATATGCTCCAAAATCCTCAGCTACTTTCCCATATCCACAAATGACCTAAACCCTAAGCCAAACTCGGTCATACCGATTCTTTCAATCCGGCGCCACCGAGTTTCACTTGTCATTTGCCACTGCCGAACCCTAGCAATTCGGTCCTACCGATAAGGATCTCGGTCTCACCGAGATGGGATTGCAAACTCTCTGTTTCCCTTTCGTAACTTTTCGGTCTCACCGAAAGAGCGAATCGGTCCCACCGAGATTGCAATGTAAACTCTATGTTTCCTTCTTGTAACTTTTCGGTCTCACCAAAAGAGCGAGTCGGTCCCACCGAGTTTGCCTGACCAACTCTCTGGTTAGTTTATTACCAAACTCGGTCTCACCGGGTTTGTGCAATCGGTCTCACCGAGATTACGTTATGCCCAAACCCTAACCGAATCGGTCCTACCGAGTTGCATGTCAGTCCCACCGAAATTCCTAACGGTCACTAGGTTTACTATTTCGGTCCGACCGAGTTTTCTGATTTGGTCCCACCGAGATTGGTAAATTGTGTGTAACGGTTGGATTTTGTGTGGAGGCTATAAATACCCCTCCACCTCCTCTTCACTCGTGGAGAGAGCCATCAGAACACATACACCATTCCAACTCATATGTTCTGAGAGAGAACCACCTACTCATGTGTTGAGACCAAGATATTCCATTCCAACCATATGAATCTTGATCTCTAGCCTTCCCCAAGTTGCTTTCCACTCAAATCTTCTTTCCACCAGATCCAAATCCTATGAGAGAGAGTTGAGTGTTGGGGAGACTATCATTTGAAGCACAAGAGCAAGGAGTTCATCATCAACACACCATTTGTTACTTCTTGAAGAGTGGTGTCTCCTAGATTGGCTAGGTGTCACTTGGGAGCCTCCGACAAGATTGTGGAGTTGAACCAAGGAGTTTGTAAGGGCAAGGAGATCGCCTACTTCGTGAAGATCTACCGCTAGTGAGGCAAGTCCTTCGTGGGCGATGGCCATGGTGGGATAGACAAGGTTGCTTCTTCATGGACCCTTCGTGGGTGGAGCCCTCCATGGACTCGCGCAACCGTTACCCTTCGTGGGTTGAAGTCTCCATCAACGTGGATGTAGGATAGCACCACCTATCCGAACCACGGGAAAAACATTCGCGTCTCCAATTGCGTTTGAATCCTCAAAACCATTCCCTTTACATTCTTGCAAGTTGCATGCTTTACTTTCCGCTGCCAATATACTCTTTGCATGCTTGCTTGAATTGTGTGATGATTGCTTGACTTGCCCTAAGATAGGTAAAATCTGCCAAGAACTAAAATTGGGAAAAGGTTAAGTTTTTATTCGGTCAAGTAGTCTAATCACCCCCCTCTAGACATACTTTCGATCCTACAAGTGGTATCAGAGCTTTGGTCTCCATTTGCCTTGATCTCCATAGCTTTTGGTGGTCATAGCCTTGGTTTCACAACCTAGGAGAGTATGGCGTCCAGCGAGGGAAATTATCACCGTAGAGGTCCTTACTTTGATGGTACTAATTTTGCTAGTTGGAAGCATAAAATGAAAATGCATATTCTTGGACATAACCCCGCCGTATGGGCTATTGTTTGTGTTGGTTTGCAAGGTGAGTTCTTTGATGGGAGGGAACCAAACCGTGAAGCTACTGCGGATGAGTTGAAGATGTTGCAATACAATGCTCAAGCTTGTGACATTCTCTTCAACAGATTGTGCCCCGAAGAATTCAACAAAATCAGCCGTCTTGAGAATGCAAAGGAAATTTGGGACACTTTGATTGATATGCACGAAGGTACCGACTCCGTCAAGGAATCCAAGTTGGATGTGTTCCAAAATTAACTTGACAAGTTCAAGATTAAGGATGGTGAAGGTGTCGCCGAAATGTACTCTAGGCTTGCTCTCATCACAAATGAGATTGCTGGCTTAGGAAGTGAAGAGATGACCGATAGATTCATCATCAAGAAGATCCTAAGAGCCTTGGATGGGAAATATGATACCGTGTGCACATTGATTCAAATGATGCCCAATTACAAAGATCTCAAACCAACGGAAGTGATTGGAAGGATTGTTGCTCATGAGATGTCACTCAAGGATAAAGAGGAACTTCACAACAAATCAAGTGGTGCCTACAAAGCCTCATGTGAAGTCCCCACATCATCAAGTGAGAAACAAAACTTCAATGAAGAATTGAGCTTAATGGTGAAGAACTTCAACAAGTTCTACAAGAGTAGAGGCAAAGATAAAAGCTTCAAGTCAAGGTCCTACAATGACAAAAGATCTTCTAGTCGAGAGCGAAACTGCTACAATTATGGAAGACCCGGACACTATTCCAATGAGTGTACGACTCCCTACAAGAGAAGAGAAGATTCTCCAAAAAGAAGAAGCAAAGAATCACCACCAAGAGAGAGAAGGAGTAGAGATGATCGTTATGAACGGAGATACTCACGGAGAAGCAAGGACTCGGAAAGGAAGGAAAAATCATCAAGGAGCTACACAAAACGAAGACATCAAGCTCATGTTGGTGAATGGATATCCGGCTCCGACTCCGACAGCCACTCCGAGAGAAGTTATCACTCCGACTCCGAAGATACTCAAGATGAAGGTGTTGCCGGTCTAGCACTTGTGTCAACCAACTCCTACGACATATTTGACTCACCAAATGAAGGAATTGGAAGATGCTTCATGGCCAAAGGTCCTAAGGTAACACACCCCGAGCATGTTGATTTTAATAGTGGTGAAGATGACTTGTTAGGTGATGATGACTTGCTTGTTGGCAACTCTAGTGATGAGTACTATGATGAAACATCAATTAATCACGCTAATCAAAATAAAACGAATGACAATGATAAGGAGAAGATTGAGGCTCTAACTAAAGAATTAAACACTCTTAAGTTAGCTCATGAAACTATCTTCGAAGATCATCGAGAACTTTTAAGAGCTCATGAGAAATTACGCTTTGAAAAGCTCAATCTTGAGAAAGAGCATGAGTTCTTAAAAGCAATCAATGATGGTCTCCGCAAGAAAAGTTCTTCTTACATTGCCAAGCGTTTACTATTATCCACTTACATGCCTCAAGTCAAGTCTAGTAACAAGAACAAGAAAGATTCTTCCTCTAGTAGTAACAATGATCATGCTAAATCCAATATTGTTGCTTCTAGTAGTTCTCTTGATTCCACTAATGATTCTCTTAGCCAAGTTACACTTGAGCAAGAAAATAGCTTATTGAAGGGGATTATAGAGAAAAGAGTGTACAAAAGCCTTGCCGGGAGTAAGCAATTCGAGAAAATTGTGCGCAAGCAAGCAATGCACCGGAAGAATCAAGGTGTTGGTTTTGAACGAAAGTTCAATGCCAATGGAGTTGAATGTGAAGAGGATCAATACCCCAAGACAAAGTTTGTTACTCAACAAGAGAAGTATGACACCTCTTTCAAGGGGATACAAGCTCAAGATGATCTTCCACCACAAGACTACAAGCAAAAAGGCAAGGACAAGCTTCAAGAGGAGATTGATGCATTTGAAGAAGCTCCTAAGACCTTAGTCAAGTGGATTCCCAAGACCACGTCAAGTTCCACTTCATCAAGTACGACTACAACTCCAAGGATTCCCATCAAGATGGTGTGGATCCAAAAGAAAAAGAACTAGAGAGTTCTTGAGGGTGACTCCGCCAACATATTTCACTCTCATCATTTTGGCAAGAACAAGTGCAATCAACTTCCACATCATGCACTAGTTCAAGGAGTCACAAACCCTCTTGTTGGTAAGACAAGGGACAAGGTAACCAAAAGTTTTCATGGACATCATCTTGTGTACGCATCACTCTATGTCTATGGATATCCTTGTTTGTTCCTTGTGGGACTAGCCCATGTAGGTATTGAAAGTGCAATTCACTTAAATGGATAGCTCCAAGTGATCTACATCAACATTGAGCATCCACATCTTCAACATCTACATGAAGTCATCATCGACAAAACCCAAGGTTAGTTCATCCCTCTTAGGGGGGATATCACATCTAGGGGGAGCTTTACTCTAAGACTTGAGCTAAAGCAACTCTAAAGATGTGAATACAACAATGCTTTATGTAAAAATGGTAACCCCACTTGAGCTTAAACGATGAGTATTACCTATGATCCAGTGTTCTCACTTGACTCCTAAGTCAATATACTCATATATAGATGACCTAGTCATCGCAAATTGCTTGATAGATGCTAGAATGATTGTGCATGCTTTGCCACATATTTCATTTGCCATCTTATTGTGTGAGCATGTTGGTTGCATATTTTACTCATTCGAGGACATCCACTTGTTGTTTTGATTGTTTGGCCTTATCTTCTTTTGCCAAGTGGATGGACAAGAATGCCTAAGAACCTCCTCTAGCTATCTATGCTTTTCTCGTCTCAAACTCTATTCATGCTGCATCACAAAATTTGATCAAGTCAGATTCGAACCACTCTGTGTGAGGAGCGCTCGGAGTCCCCGATTCGTCATAGACTTAAACTTCCAAAACCTCTTTGTGATTCTCGGTCTGACCGATACCATATTTTCGGTCCTACCGAGATCATTAAGTTGATCTAGGTTTTCGATCTCGGTGCAACCGATTTGAACCACTCGGTCACACCGAGTTGTTCCACTCGGTCACACCGACAGGGTCGGGCTATATATAGTGACGGGCAGAATTTTGGAAATTTCTCCGAAACCTCTTCGCCCGCGCATAGCTCGCTCTGCCTCCTGGGTCTCCGGATCGTCCTCCTCGCCGCCAGCAGCCTCCAGTCGCTGGTCTCCGTCGCCGTCAACGGAATTCTGCCCCGCCGTTGCCGCCGTAGCGAGTCTCCGCCGAAGTAGGGTATGGACTCGATCTTTGTGCTATTCTCCAATCCGATTCCTAGCACATTGTGATCATCATGATTCTTGCCACGTTTGATAAACTCCTATCCAGTCAATGAACTCGTAGATTAGGTTTAATTCGAAAATTTTAGGGTTAGGTTTCCGCCGAAACCATCTCGGACCCACCGAGTTGAAAAACTCAGTCCCACCGATTTGGCTTATGCCATTGCACAAGTAAAACTCGGTCTGACCGAGAATTACTTATCGATGTGACCGATTTTGGAACTCTATGAAACCCTAGCAGTCTCGGTGCCACCGAACTGTGACTCAGTCTGACCGAGTTCACTAGTTCTGGTGCCAAAACTGCTTCGGTGTCACCGAGTTTGAAAATCGATAGATCCGAGATGATTTCAGTGGGAAACTAAAACTAAGTTTTTGAATTATTCTTTTGCAAAAATCTCTGCATTTTGTGATGCTCATCCACTCTATCTCATCTATAATCTATTCACAGGGTCAGCAGTCAGAGTTTGCATCATGTCAGACCAGAGTGACAGCCAGAACTTGTCAGAGCAGCAAGTGCAGTTGAGTGAGGGCACTAGCCCCTCAAGTTCCTCAGATGATGGCAGCAGGAGCACCCCCAGCAATCTGCCTAAAGCTGCCACACATCAGAGAAAGAAGAGAACCTCAGATTCTGAAGATGAGGATTATGTGGCAGAGGAGGAAGCCACCTCCAAGAGAGCTGAGCCAGCAGCAGTTACAAAGCCAGGGTTGAAGTTCAAAAGGCCAGTAGGCAGGCAGCCCATGTCTAAGGTTAGAGCTTCAACTGTGAAGCCTGCACCCACAGAGCCAGTTGCTGCTGAAGGCAAAAAGAGAAAGGAAAGGGTCAAGAAGACTATAGCCAGAGTGCTTGGCAAGGCCTCCATCATGGTAGATGAGGAGGAAGAAGAAGAGGTTGCTGCACCAGCACCCAAGGCTCCCAAGCTAATGGGAGATGCCATAAAATCAGGGGGAGCTGCTTCCAAGGCCAAGTCAGCTCCAAAGCCAAAGCCAAAGAGAAACACAAGAAACATCCCAACCACTGAAAAGAACAAGGCCCTAGTGCCTGAAGCTGCAGAGGAAGAGGAAGAGAATGTCCTTAGAAAGCTCAAGCCCAAGATCCCAGACCACAACGATGCTCATCCTGTGGCTGAGGATATGAAGCTCAGGAGAGATTCAGGGCTGAGAAAGTGGAGAGAAGCAGATCCGTATGCTTCTAGGAGAAGGACTGCAGTGGACTACAGATTTCACACCAAGGAGCAGCAGGATTTCTATGAGACAGTGCTGCTAGATAAGAAGCCCATTGTCTGCGATATGAGATGGGTAGATTGGCAGTATATCAAGGACAATGAAGAGTACTTCCCTGGAGTGCAAGACAGCTTTAAGGCATGTAGAGTAGAGGACTTTGTTGGGCAGAAGCTCACAAAGTGGAACGAGGAACTCATAATGCAGTTCTACTCCACAGCCCACTTTTAACCAGATAGGATAACTTGGATGTCAGAGGGTACGAGGTACCAGTCCACAGTTACTGAATGGGCTCAGTTGATCAACGCCCCAGAAGAGCAGGATGATGACTTGGACATTTATGCCAAGAAAAAGATGGACCACAACTCTATGTCCAACATGTACAAGGAGATTCCGAATGAAGCACTTGACACGTTCAAGTTTGGCTCAGTGCACTATCTTCTGTCAGGACTGCCCACTATCAACTGGATTCTAAGGCACACCCTGTTGCCCAAGTCTGGAGATCACAAGATGATCAGAGGTCACGCGATCAATTTGCTTCATGTCTTTGACGTGCCTCAAAAATTCAAAGTCATGAGTCTCATAGTGGAAACAATCAAGAGGACAACAGCAGACCAGAAGAGGAGCTGTGGGTATGCCCCACAGATTCAGGAGCTCATCAACTCCAAGATGGGCACGGGCATATACCTCTTGTATAAGGAACACCTGCCCATCCGTCCAGATTTTGAAGATAACCAAGTGGTCATGACTGAGAATGAGCCATCATCTGCCCAAGCACAAGCCAAGAAGGAGAAGACGAAGAAGGAGAAAGCTGCCAGGATGCCTACTCAAGAGGAGGCATCTGAATATTTTTTGAAAACCAAACAAGAGCAGCTTGGTTACCTGATTGCGTCCACCCTGCAGATTGAGCAAGGACTAGCCACCCTAACTCAGAACCAGGCAAGCTTAGAGAGGATCATGGAACAGAGGTTCTATGATTTGGACATCAAGGTGACAGAGATACAGACTGCCGTGGAGCAGCTCCAGGATGACATGAATGAGAGGAGAGGCAGGACTACGACTGATGCTTTTGCCAGGGTGCCACGAGGTCCGAGGTCGTCTGCAATGCCAGTTGCTGACACCAGAGCTACCACATCTGCGCCAGCCACAGCCTCAGTTCCACCAGCTCCAGCATCCACTTCAGTCTCAACTCCGACCACGTCTACCGAAGGCTTCGTCCTTGGAGTGCTCCGGACTCCACCACCACCTGAAGATCAAGCCCGAGCGTCGACTTAGCACTATGCATTTTCTAGGAACTTTTTGGTAACTTGTTGCCAAAGGGGAAGAAAATGTATAGATCATAGGCTTCGAGAGAGAGTGTTGCTTTTATTCTCTCTTGTTTTATTTGGTGGTTTTTCGAACTTTATTTGCCTTTGTGTGAGATACAATGCCCTTATCTGTGTGAGACATCGATGATCATGTGTTTGATCATAAGCTACACTTAATGTTTGCTTAATGCTATTATTATTCTATCTATCTTATGTGATCACTCACTATTCTTGGTGATGAGTGCATGTATTTCAATCTTATCATTTTTGAGCGCTCCACTAAGATGTATGTGACATGGAAGAGTAACCCATGACTTTAACTCCTTGTGCATTTGCAGTCCAAAGCAAATTCTAAATATGCACAAATTTAGGGGGAGCTCTTATTTGTCACATACTTCTCAAAGCGACGATATATTTCATGCTTATTATCATTTGTCGAAGCTTTGACCTATATGTTGTCATCAATTACCAAAAAGGGGGAGATTGAAAGTGCAACTATCTCTAGGTGGTTTTGATAATTCATAACAACATATAGCTCATTGAGCTAATGCTATTTCAAGATGATTATTTCAGAAAAGCTCAATGATTGGCATGGCATGGATGTGAAAGTGGAACCCTCAAAATGCTAAGGACAAAGAATTGGCTCAAGCTCAAAAGTTCAAGACTCTTCATTTTATATTTTAGTGATCCAAGATCACATTGAGTCTTTAGGAAAAGCCAATACTATCAAGGAGGGATGAGGTGTTGCTTAATGAGCCTCTTGCTTTATGTGCTTAATGATATGCTCCAAAATCCTCAGCTACTTTCCCATATCCACAAATGACCTAAACCCTAAGCCAAACTCGGTCATACCGATTCTTTCAATCCGGCGCCACCGAGTTTCACTTGTCATTTGCCACTGCCAAACCCTAGCAATTCGGTCCTACCGATAAGGATCTCGGTCTCACCGAGATGGGATTGCAAACTCTCTGTTTCCCTTTCGTAACTTTTCGGTCTCACCGAAAGAGCGAATCGGTCCCACCGAGATTGCAATGTAAACTCTATGTTTCCTTCTTGTAACTTTTCGGTCTCACCGAAAGAGCGAGTCGGTCCCACCGAGTTTGCCTGACCAACTCTCTGGTTAGTTTATTGCCAAACTCGGTCTCACCGGGTTTGTGCAATCGGTCTCACCGAGATTACGTTATGCCCAAACCCTAACCGAATCGGTCCTACCGAGTTGCATGTCAGTCCCACCGAAATTCCTAACGGTCACTAGGTTTACTATTTCGGTCCAACCGAGTTTTCTGATTCGGTCCCACCGAGATTGGTAAATTGCGTGTAACGGTTGGATTTTGTGTGGAGGCTATAAATACCCCTCCACCTCCTCTTCACTCGTGGAGAGAGCCATCAGAACACATACACCATTCCAACTCATATGTTCTGAGAGAGAACCACCTACTCATGTGTTGAGACCAAGATATTCCATTCCAACCATATGAATCTTGATCTCTAGCCTTCCCCAAGTTGCTTTCCACTCAAATCTTCTTTCCACCAGATCCAAATCCTATGAGAGAGAGTTGAGTGTTGGGGAGACTATCATTTAAAGCACAAGAGCAAGGAGTTCATCATCAACACACCATTTGTTACTTCTTGAAGAGTGGTGTATCCTAGATTGACTAGGTGTCACTTGGGAGCCTCCGACAAGATTGTGGAGTTGAACCAAGGAGTTTGTAAGGGCAAGGAGATCGCCTACTTCGTGAAGATCTACCGCTAGTGAGGCAAGTCCTTCGTGGGCAATGGCCATGGTGGGATAGACAAGGTTGCTTCTTTGTGGACCCTTCGTGGACTCGCGCAACCGTTACCCTTCGTGGGTTGAAGTCTCCATCAACGTGGATGTAGGATAGCACCACCTATCCGAACCACGGGAAAAACATTCGCGTCTCCAATTGCGTTTGAATCCTCAAAACCCTTCCCTTTACATTCTTGCAAGTTGCATGCTTTACTTTCCGCTGCCAATATACTCTTTGCATGCTTGCTTGAATTGTGTGATGATTGCTTGACTTGCCCTAAGATAGGTAAAATCTGCCAAGAACTAAAATTGGGAAAAGGTTAAGTTTTTATTTGGTCAAGTAGTCTAATCACCCCCCCTCTAGACATACTTTCGATCCTACAGGGGTGCCTCTGACCTTTAGACAACAATGAGAGGGGCTTGCCTTGCCCAACCTCTAGATGTGAATTGCAAAGAAGCAGAGCACATGGCCTCGAAGATTGTGTTCATAACAACAGTTGTCACCCAAATATGGCATCAGGACCGCCCAGGCCAACCCCGACCCTTGTACCAAAGGACGAATGGTTGGTCTCGAAATTTAAGACTTCCAATGTGAGTAGAAGGAAGGTCCTGATTTGAACTAGAGAAGTGACATTGTTTAGGATGTGTCGAAAGAGGTGTACATTATGCCCCGAGGATCCCAACGCCTTGCTCGAAGGACCAATACCAATGTCACGTCACCACCTGGCCTCACTGTCAAAACTGAGAAGGTTGTGATCTCTTAGCTGCCACACTGAAGGACTCTATGGATACTAAGACAATGCCTCCAAGAAAGGAACGACACAATACACCATCGCTCCCGATCTAGCAAGCCAAATCTAGGGGTTCCTCTAAGATTATAGAGGGAAGAAATAGAATCAAAGGCCATGCAATGCCTCCAACGAGGTAACAAACACTTGTAGGCATCGCCTTCGTCAACATCGGCACGACCAAGAAGGGATTTTGCCTTGGCCATGATAGTTGACCCATGAAGACCACCAACGCTCGATGCCACCGGCATGGTATACGATGAAGCAGAACATTGAAGTTCCCACCCTCGTAAGGTAAGAACACCATGACGATGGAGAGCAAGGAGAGGCGTCAAGTAGGTCACCACCATAAGCCAGTGAGGGTCAGCTCACCCAAGGGAGTCAGGAGCCACCACAACCAAGCCCTACATGCAAGCTCCATTACGGGACACTCTAGGTCTTTACATCTTCGGAAAGGGGCGCTTTATTACTTAAAATATTTAAGTACTACACCCGACATCTGCATAACTAAGATGCACACATCCTAACAAGGTCTTCTCATACAAACAAAAAATAAAAGGCGAAATACAAAGAAACATGTAGAATCTGGAGGGGGGCCAATCCTAAGATCATGCTGCCACCCATGTTGGGTAAAAGTATCCCTCGCCGTAGCCTTCAATCGTGTACACACCTTTGTAAACATGTCTCGATTCTTCACGTGTTGTAGAGAGGACCATAAACGAAGAGTCCCGAATACATCTGTAGATAACCTGCATGAGAGAAGTACTTTACATCTAAAGACTAGATCTACATGAGCTGAGAGATGACAGGCAAAAGGAGAGTCGCGGACCAAATTGCGCGAGGAGTAGTTTACCGGGGAGGCAACTAGGGCAAAAGGAAGATGACGATGACGATGGCTTTGAGCTATGGTTAGAGAGCCGCCCTGACGGTTCATGTGGCCAATGGGTATCGGTCGTTTATCAATATCTCCTGTTTAAACTTTATGAAATAAAGGAGAGAATAGACAATATGGATGTCTCCAGAGAGTGAGAGGGTAAATGAAGCAAACAGAAGTCGACCCGGTTAGAGCAAGTACAATAGAGCTGAGTTAGCTGGTTATAAGAAATAAACTAGTATATTCTTGCTTAGTTGGAGCAAAAAAAGAGAGAAAAGGTAAGCGGGCTATTGGTGAAGAGCTAGCTCTAGCACGTACTTCTAGACACTTTGTGAGAGTGAAAAATGGGCCATATAATAAAAAAGTAGTACACTCTTCTGATCAATTATTGTACATATTGACTATAAGATGGGCTATAGATAACATGGCAAGGGCTTATAGCCAGCAGTTGGCTATACTATTAACCATGCTCTTAGGATCGGTCAATTCAGATATATGCAGTACACGATGACATAAACATTTACTCATAAAGAACAATATAGCTACCCTCCATGACAGTAAAAGGAAAAATTTACTTTTTTTGACCGGCAACGAATTACCTTTTCTTGACACATAGTCATGTAATGATTTATTTGTACTCCCTTCATAAACTAATATAAGAGTGTTTAGATCACTACTTTAGTGATCTAAACACTCTTATGTTAGTTTACAGAGTGAGTAGCGAAAATCCATCTCTGCACCCGAGCTCATCTGCACCCACATCGACGAAAAAATTTAAAACAAATACTAGAAAAAAATTACAACATTTTTTATGCGATAGAAAATTTGATGCGTGAGGTCCTCTCCAATTTTCAAATAATTTGGACAGCTGAGCAGCTCTCAGCAAAAAAGACAAATTGAGGGTTTGTATTTTTTTTTACTGTTTATGTATTGTTTTGGCCTGATTTGTCTTTTTTACTGAAAGCTACTCAGATGTCTAAATAATTTAAAATTTGGAACAGGCCTCATGCATCAAAGTTTCTACCGCTCAAGAAATTTTTTGATTTTTTTTGAATTTGTTTGAAACTTTTCAATTTTTTTCTCACCGGGTGCAAATGAGCACGAATACTGAAATGCCCTACTCGGTGAGTAGTACGTACGTATATAGATTTGGTGATTTGGAGAGTAACCGTGAACCAGAAACCATGCTTACAGTGGGCCAGGGGGACAGGAACTGTCTCTTTGCCTGGTGAACTTTAATGCCCTTTGTCTAGACCCGAAAGGAGGCAGCGAATGGAGATAGGCAGAGATACCGTTTTCATGCAAATCTATATCTATCTCGCAAAAGAAAAAAAAAATGCAAATCTGTATCTACCAATATTATTTCTGGGAAAAAAACTAAATATGAATATGTAGTGTACACAGTGGCTCTTGAGCCTCCTCAAAGAGCTCTCAACTTTTATTGAACTTTTTGACATGCATGTGAGCTGTTTGCCTTTCTACAGTAGTTTTAACGTGTATTTACCTTTTATGTTGGGTTAAAAGGGTACTGGAGCCATCTGAAGAGATAGGTTGGCGATATTCATCGGTCATGCAACTACCATAATCGTGTGATGATCTGTGTGAGGCAACGTCTAAGTGGCTATCTGTTTGAGCCTACGAGTTAGATCAGTCCCCCCATAACTACATAAGGCCGATAGATGGTACTTGAGGCTGATACACATAACTTCTCCATTGGACTTATGCAAGTATAATGGGTGCATTGTTCTGGAGGTTCTCAATTTCTGTTATATTTCCGTTTTGGTTGTTAAGCTTCTAAAGTTTGCTCCATGAATACAGAAACTAGGGGCATGCATATATAGCTGGGTCATGCATGCATGCATGCTTAGGCTCTTTTCGAAAAGAAAAAAAAAAGCCTAGGCTGCACAGCTGGGCAAACTTATTAGGGCCTGTTTAGGATTGTAATTTTCTCCCAACTCTTGCAGGAATGCATGGCTTGAACTAGAACTAGGAAATCCGTTTGAAATTTATAGAAAATTAATGTGCCCCAAAGAAACCCTTAAGTAATGCATTAATATGGGGCACAAGTTTATGGAATTTGACTTAGTATGGCACCAGCTTTAGAACTTGGACTTCATATTTCAAAACAAATGTGCATAGTACCCCCCCCCCCCCCCCCCCCCCCCCCAAGAAATTTGTAGATCCATACTTCCGTTCTATTGGTTCCCATTTTCTTGAATGCGGGGCATACAAATTTTCAGTAAAAACAGAAATCATGATCACTAATCCCTCTCGAGGGCTTGCTTAAGAATGAGAAAGAAGACTTGTGGAAATATCATGAAATACAATTTGATCCTATTTATGGGGATTCCGTAAATATCCCATTTAAAAACTAGAAATAATGGTGTGACAACTTTTCTTTGAGAATTGTGGAAATGACCCTAGGTTTCTATTTCCTGGCACTAGTAGAAAACAAGGCTTTGGTTGGAGCCTGCCAAGCCCATTAGTCCCGATTCAGTCAAGAACCGGAACCCATGGGGGGCATACGTCCCGGTTCGTGCGTCCAGGGGCCCGGCCGGGCCTCGGGAGGCATTTATCCCGGTTTATGTGGACCCATTTGTCCCGGTTCTAGGCACGAACCGGGACCAATGGGCCTCGCTCCTGGCCCACAACCATTGGTCCCGGTTCGTGCCTAGAACCGGGACAGAAGGGGGGCCTTTAGTCCCGGTTCCAGCCACGAACCAGGACCAATGAGGTGGCTATATATACCCCTCGCCCGCGAGCAGAGCACTCCACACTGCTCTGTTTTTTCTGACCGGCGAGGAGAGAGTTTTGTGGTGCTCTAGCTCACCTCCTATGCACATGAGGTGTTCGATGAAATGCCCGAGCCACACTAGTTAAGCTTTCTCCTCTCGAAGCTCGACCTCCAAGCTCCATTTTCCCCGAGATTTGTCTAGGTTTAGCGGTCCATCACGTCCTGTCCCCGTCTTCACCGCCGTCGATCGCCCGCGCCGATCTCGTCGCCTGCACCACCATGGTGAGCCTCTTGTTCTTATCTTCTTCTGAAAGAAAAAAATAATTCTTACTTTAGATAGATACTTGTCTAATTTTCTTACATCAAGGTACTTTATATTTTGCTATTTTGAAAACTAAAGTGAACTTTGAACTATTTCTCCTTGATTTCATTAACTAAACCGCATATTAATGGACCCGCTTGGATGGCATGCATGCAGTGGCGGAGCTTGAGCTGAAACCATGGGGGGGCCATGGGTTGGGGAGGGGGGGGGGGGGGGCAAACATAATTTCTTTTGAATGATTTTTGGTGGATAAATAGGCCTAATACTAAGGTATATACAAAAAATTTCATATGAGCTGGGGGGGCCATGGCCCAGGTTGGCCCCCACCAAGCTCCACCACTGCATGCATGCACCCAAGAACATATTGAAATACTATAACCATGTAGATCATCGTGACTGATGTCAATTGTCTAGTTCCTTGTCGGTTGAATTCAAATCCAAAAACCTGAAAATGCTTAAAATTTCACTCCATCGATAACCGTTCAAAATCTTGTTTGACGATTACAACCAATAACCTACAAGGACAAAGTGGAACCTCGGGAAACTCCACCCAGTAGGCATCAATTTCTAGATTCCCACATCTACACCAATATGATCGATCGAGCACGTCGCCTCCATGGGATGAACATGCTTGTGCTTCTTGAGGTCACGGAATTCGTTCCTAATCTTTGCAACTCTAGACTAGTGACGCTAGACGAACCACGGGTGCATGCGTGTACGTGTGGTGGTGTACGTGTACGCTAGTAAGCGAATTCAGGAAATCATTGTGGCACTATTGATCACATCCTAACAACCGAATAGATCTAAGAACACCTAATTACGTACCAAAACGAAGGTTTGCTGAGCTAAGTGCGCAATTTGATTGGCTCAGCCACAAACAATGGATGATGAGTTAATTAGTAGTACATAGGATTAGCTAGGCCAAACGTACGTACCGCAGGTCACTTGTGTGCTACAGCGAAATATCCCTTGCCCTAATTCGAGGGCACGCTACAGTAGACGTACGAAGTGATTGCCACATAGGATCACACGCACACACAGATCACGCGTCACGACATCCCTAGAGAGAGAGACCCTGATCCTTGTCGGGCCCTAGGAATTCTAACGTGTGTTTGCACAGCGCCCGACGTGTTTTACTGTTCCCCGCCGATCTAGCTAGCTCATCCCTTTCCTGTGCCTGTGCTCTCCTCCCTCTCTCTCTAGCTACCTCTCTGTGAAAGTGATCACACAAGGCCTAGACCCCTCCCTCTCTCTCTCTCTCAGTTCCTTTATAAAAGGGACCTGACCCCCCCTCCTGTTCATGATCTCTCTCGATCGGCTCTCTACAAACTGCACATCACAGTGCTAGCTAGCCAGCTCCTCCATCCCCTCCCCATCTCATCCTGATCCCTGTTTATCTGCGCTGCCTAGCTAGCTAGCTAGCTAGCTAGCTAGATCTCCTCTAGATCTCATCATGTCTACCATCTACATGAGCCAGCTCTCTACTGCTTTCCCTCTAATGGAGGAAGATCATCACCAGGATCACCATCAGGGGCACTTCCAGGCCTTCACCCTGCCCAAGGATCCCCCGATCTTGTTCCCTTTTGTGATCAGCAACAGCAGCCCTAGCGACAACAGCAGTCTCAGCTACGGATCAGACCAGCACTTGATGCAGCACCATGCCATGCTAGATCAGCCCCAACATGTAAGCTGGAGTGATTTCTTCTGTCCTATTTGAATTAATTTGCTTGCTCACTTTCTAGCTAGTTTCTCAATTAACATGCATGATCCTTTGATTGTTATGCGCATCAGATGATTGGTGGATCATCGAGCGTGTTTTCGACGCCGTTCCCGACCGTCGAGAGCATCCGCGACGACATGATCGAGCGATCCTACTCGTACGATCCATATGATATGGAGAAGCTGCAGGCCACCAGCGGCGGATCGCTCAAGATCGGCAAGTGGGCGGCGCCTGCTCCTGCAGCCAAGATGAGGATCACGAGGAAGACGAGCGATCCCGGTGTCAAGAAGCCGAGGAAGAGGGCGCAGGCATACGAGGATCACGGCCACATGGGCGGCATGAACCAAGCTCTGGGTGTTATTAGGACATGCTCTGATTGCAACACCACCAAGACTCCCTTGTGGAGGAGTGGTCCTTGTGGCCCCAAGGTATGTTTGTTAATTAGTATGTGGTCACTTGGTAGAAGTACAAGTTAGTTAATGGCGTAACGGTAACTAACTTGCTCCGGTTTGCATGGCGCAGTCGCTTTGCAACGCGTGCGGCATCAGGCAGCGGAAGGCGCGCCGGGCGATGATGGCCACCGGGGCGGCGCCCGCCACCGACGTCGGCGCCAAGGCGGCCGCGCCGGGTGACGCTGCCGTGACCGTGCACCCACCGAAGGTGAAGAAGGAGAAGAGAGCTGTCGACGTCGACCGGTCTCTGCCGTTCAAGAAACGGTGCAAGGTGGTCCAGGATCACACTGCCACACACGACGCTGCTTCCACCACCGTCGAGGCTGCCGCAGAGCCGCCGGTCGTCGTCCCCACCACTGCTGCTGCTGCTGCTGCTGCGCCGGGGAGTGATCTCGTCGACACCATCGGGGCCAACTGGAGCAAGAGCCCTACCGCCGCCGCAGCTTCCTGCTTCCGGCCATCGCCGGCGCCCTTTGCGGTGCCAGTGCCGGTGCAGGACGAGATCACGGACGCCGCCATGCTGCTGATGACGCTGTCCTGCGAGCTTGTCCGGAGCTGATCGATCCATGGAACACTCTAGAGACTCTGATCTATCCACCACGGTACCCCCGGGCTTTTTTGCCTTAGTCCGTTAGACAGTCGGTACGTACTGTCCGTGCTGCCGCGTTTTTGGCTTCTTGTTCTTGTTGCTAGTTGTAACCCTGCGCTACTGTTAAGTCTTGTGATTCGTTTGTGTGTAAGATTAAGGCAGTGAGGAAGAGAGAGATCTAGAGGAAGAGAGGTAGAAACAAGGAGAGAGGAGAGAAGAGGATAAAAATAAAAAAACAACGTGAGCTAGCTAGCTATAGGATCTGCAAACACTGTGAGATCAAGCGTGAGTTCAGTTTGGAGTAGCTAGCTTTTTGTTGCCCCCGGCTAATTAAGCCAGAAGGCCACCATATAGCATGTATGTTTGTTCTTTATTTTGCTCGAACCATTTGTACTGTGGGCTCGTAATAATACCGAAATACCGGACCATGAAATGTTGCTGTTCATTGGGAATCGTTCATGACTTTTGCTTCTGATGATTGTATGTCAGTGATGATCTGCTTTAATTTTTGTCAGTGCGCACAGTGTGCTTTCTAACCTTTTCCCGCTGTTTTTGAGGCAAACATTCTCTTTATCATATGCTAACCGAGAAGCTTATACTCTCTCCCATCCCTAAGTGTCTTAAATTTAGTAGAACTTTGGTCATCCAGAAATAAGTGTCTCAACTTCAGTAAAACTTTAGTACACTTATTTTTAGGACGGAGGAAGTATTAATTAATTTGATGCACATGCTGAATTGTGGATCATGCTAGCAGCTTTGCACATAAAGGAGGCATAACTTTCCATCGCAAAAAAGAGAGGCATAACTTGGATTAGTATATCTTAGTTTGGAATATTTCAAACCTTAGATGGGGTATCAGTAATGAGTCAGTAGTAAGCCAAGTGTTACACATGCCTCATCTGCAAAACAAAATTTACAAATGCCATGATATGTGTTTCTTTCACTTGTATATGTAGCTAGCTAGCTACATTCTCAAAACTGAAGTTTATCGCTGTGTAGCAACATCGTTACCATGTTTTATGCTGTAAACGTTATATATCAGGTGAGCATTTGTGGTGAACTTATCCCACAAACAAGCAAACATACCCAAGCTAAGATCTAATGAGATCCGTCCTTAATATATTGACAGACAGATCTTCTGCGGTGTCCTCGGTTTTTTTGTCTCCAGTCCACACATGTTGAAAGTTCATAATAATTTGGGCTGCCCTTGCATGCAGAGCCCCGAAGAGTTCTATACTCCACAATTATCGAGAATCTACACATGTTGTCTCATTCTATAAAGTGAAGAGTCTATCCACTATATACAAATTACAAATTAGGAAGAAAGAACCTTTTTTTTAGAAAAAGTATTGTCTCCTTTGGTTATCCATACACAAATAAATTTATTGAATTTCAGTCCTTCAGAACTTCTCCACTGAGATATTTGTGTTCAAAGAATGAGACCTTCGAAATTTTATTTCGCAATTCTCTAGGATTTGTAGCAAGAAGATACACCTTGTAATTTTCATTTGTGTCTATGTAAGAAGACGTACGCTCCGTTTATGATTGTCTCTACAACGTGTAGAGAATCAAGACCTGTTTACGAAGGTGTGTACACGCTTGGAGAACACTGGAGGGATATTTTTTTTTCCGATATGGATGGCAGCATGATTTTAGGATTGGCCCTCCCACGATTTAGGTGTCATACAATCTTCATGACTACTTGTATTTCGCCTTTTATTTTCTGAGGTTGGACTTGATTTGGCTGTGTTCATCTTAGTTATATATGCAGAGGCCGGGTGTAATACTTAAATCTTTTAAGTAATAAAGGGCCCTTTATCGAAAAAAATATACACTCAACCTTCCTCAACCTCCATACAAAAATCATGTGCTTTCAATTTCTGGTAGTGATATCAGATAACTTCCATTATCAACTTTTTTCAGTTTCTATAGGATTCAGTGTCATTATATCATTGTGTTTTTCTTTATGCTACTACATCTTATATTCTTGCATTCCAAAGAGGCCCTAAAAGGTCACAATCATAAAGAAAAGTTCTATCATTACTACTACCTCCGTTCCGGTGTATCAGTCATTCGCGTAGTTCTAGGTCGACAATTTAACTATCTAAATATGTATTATATGTGACAAAAAATATATATTTAGAAACTACATCCGTGTAGAATTCTAGTGTTATACTTTTCATGACACATAACACATATTTAATTCCTCAAATCGATGACTTAGAACTACGCGAATGACTTATACACCGAGACGGAGGTAGTATTTGGACCTTAGGGTTGTAGCAAAGGAACATTATATACCATAACTATTACTATAAATTAAGGAAAATGCAAACATGGGTGAACTCTAAGCTTTAATTTCATTGATAAGGATTAGGGGCAGAATGAGCAGCATGCTAAGCTTGGGGTTTAGCTAGCTTGAGAGTTGCACTATAGTGATTTTCTTACTTTGTAAGAAATAAAGCAAGGATTGTTTCTCGAGGCCTGTCTCCGCTCCGGGCAAGGATCACGAAGACCAAATGAGGTGGCGTGTATATATAGCACATGCGGTGTATATATCATCAAGGCTCACTATGGCTTAATTAAGTACTGCACGAATCACGATACATTTTCCCTACATTTTGTGGTGAATATTCATTTTGTTCTTATTAATAATCTGATTGTTGATGCTTGTATATGCTCCTTTTAAAAAGATGGGAAGCACCTAATGAAGACTAGAGTTGCAAAGTTGCAAAATTGATGAAGTCAATGCCTCATTATCGACAGGAACATCGCGACTGACTAAAAGGATAATCAACGTTAACGAGACACATTTTTAACCGTCCAGTCACACATGGGTTCTCTTGTTTTTAAAAATCAAGACTATCTACTATCTAGGACTAGCCTTTGGAGGCATATGTTTATAGAAGAAACTCTAAGCACCACGGGTCACTCCGTGACTCGAACCCGGGTGGGCTAGATAGCTCCAATGCTATCCTAGCCAATAGGTTGACACCCTGTTCTCCCATATTGTTTCTTCACTAGTTATAAGATGAGGCACTCCTTTTTTTTTGAGATACAAGATCAGGCATTACTTATTCCCAATAATTTCATAATTAAGGTAGAAGTAAGCTAGACTCCTACCTAAATGAGTGGGTTTGCAAGCTTGAATGTCTACCCCCTACATCCTGCTAGACGAGTTCGCTTTATTCATCCCCAATAATCCGACTTCGTAATCTAAGAATAATCCAAGATTGTACCTTTGTTCATGTAAGTTACACAGACTGACCATGCCCAAATCTCTGTGGCAGTTAGCATATGGCAAATGAAATGTAAATGTTTTCTTTTAGAGAAACAGTACAGACGCAGAAAATGAAATGTAGAGTGTGATTGTGCTTGAAAGACAAAGGGACATACACGCATGGGGGCGCTACAGGATTGAGACCGCGGCGGTACTACCGTAGTCAGGCAGGAGGAAAGAAATCGGTCAAGCAATTTTCTTGTCACCTTGCACAGGCCACACGATTGAAAAGCACGCAGGCGCGAAAGAGAGTAGTCAAACATGCAATACACCGTCAGTGGCTCAGTATGACAGCCGCAGGGCAATGCATGTCACGGGCCATGCTCGCTCACAGCTCCTCACGCTAGACAACACTGTACTAGCGGCCAAAGCTGTAGGAAAATAATGCATTTCGGCGGACTCGATCAGAATCCACTGGTAATGATGCTACGCTGCACTATCAGGGTCATATGCATGGACACGTTCTGCTGCTTGAACTTGTATAACCATCTAAATACAATCCATAAGCGTCCATTTTTCTGTGATATCCTTCTATCTCAGATACAGATACGGTTAGGCGACATGCGGGTGACTGCGGGGGGCGACCGCGGGTGCGCCGCCCCACTCCTTCGGTGATCGTAGGTGTGTCGGCGGCCGGTTCTGGGCCTTTGCTGATTCCGAGGAGGATGATGCGGACGGGGACGGAGATGGGATCCCGGCGGCTTCTCCTCCGATGCCGACACCGTCAGATCTCATTTGCGAGTTTTTTAATTCAGGTTACGACGAAGATGAAGTGGCAACGATGATCGACAATGTTTTGCCCCCTGGCGATCCGGCCAGAATTGGACTTCACGCGGGAGAGAAGAAGGAGATGATTCATCGCGTAGTTCACCGGAGAACGGCGGCGGTGGCGATCAGACCATGGAAGGGTCCCCTCCCTAGGGTAAGTCTTCCAAACATTACGCTTTTCGATATGATTCGTCCGGATTCATGGATTACTGTTAAGAGGAGAAAGAACGCGCGCCGGTCAGTCATTGGACCGGCGGCGGCGGCGGCCGCGGCATCCACGCCGGCAGACCAGGGGATCGGGATCTCGGCGGTTCGAACGCGCCGTTTGAATTTTCTCCTGGGCCGCGATGGGCCGGCTCTGAGTGAGTCAGGGCCGCAAGTGGAAGGGCCGGGGTTAGCTGGGTATGTGGCCCAGGCTAAACCGGATCCTACCCATCTTGGTTGCGCCGTCCCATGCAGTACATCGATCGATCTTTCTCCTGCGCGTTCGCCGTCGCCGATAGCTAGGGTTTCTCGGCGCGGGAAGCCGGGTTTCCCCTTGTGTGGTTCTGGGCGTGCGAAGCGCATTCTCCCCTCGTGGCCATGGCTGGCCATGGGGTGGCTGCGCCGCCGGGCAAGAAGTCGACCGTGTCCGCTGGAGCTGGTTGCGGCGGGGCTGCATCGTCGCCGGCTGCTGGCGCCGAGCGTGGTGCCCCTACACTGCCAGGCCCTAGACCATCAGTGGGAGAGGGGACTGCGCATGGTTCTGCGGGGCGTGGAGGTGGCCAACTTGGCGCTCGGCCGCCGGTGCAGGGCCCGGCAGTGCAGCCAACTGCGGGTCGGGGTGGAGCGGCTCACGGTCCTCGTCCGTCGGCGCAGGGCTTGGCTGCGGTTGTTGCTGCAGGCCGGGGCGGTACAGCGCAAGGACCGAGGCCGCCACCTCCAGGGAACGAGGCTATGACGCCCAGTCTTCAACCTCGAGCTGCGCCGCCTCACTACATCGCGAGGCCGCCGCAAAAGCGGCCTGGGCCGATGCAGACGCAGGCACCACCGCCTCAAAACGTGGGTGTTGGAGGTGCCAGTGGAACGCCCCGGGGACTATGGGGTGATGAAGGTTACAATGCGTATGGTGATGGCCAACACTGTGGTTCGTCGTCGACGGGTGGTGGCTGCGGATATGCTTGGCAGAGCGATGGTACAACTGAGAGACCTTTTTACGGTCCTCCGGGTGGTTTTGTTGAGGGGGCGTCCAGCCCTAACCATCGGCATCGAGGTGGATACCGTGGCTATTGTGGTGGTCGAGGGGGTCGGTTCCGTAACCGTCAGCCTCCTCCGCCTGTCGTTGTCGAGCCGACAGCCTCCGCGGGGGTGCCGATCTTGGACAGACGCCGGAACTATCTGGTCAGGCTATGGATGTGGTGATGGTGCTGGCCCATGCGGAGGTACCTGGGTCTGAGACCGCAACGACAGGCTCGGTCGATGCTGCAGACATGTCAGACTCTAATAGAGTGTCCAAGTGGGCGCGCAAGAAGGAGAAGATGCTTTTTTATTGTTGTGGCGAGAAGGGCCACTTTATTGCTGAGTGTGTGGCGGAGTTCTGTGTTATCCGCGGCAAGCCAGCACATGCTATGGGGGAATGCCCGATTTTTCGTGATCAGATGCCGACTATTACTATTTATGGAGTGTATTGTGCAGAGTTGATGTTCTTTGAGTCTCCTAGTGCGAGGGAGATCCCAGAGGAGACCCAGAGCATGACCACTGGGGTTGTGAAAGTTACCGAAGGTGATGTCTCTGAGAATCAGATTATGCAGAGGCTCAAGGAGTTAGCTCCAGGTGACCTCTAGTGGGAGCTTGTCAGTATCGAGGCCAATATGTTTAAGGTGGACTGAGCTTGGGACTTTAGTGTTGTAATTACCCTAGCTTAAACGGTCGGGGCCGTCTAAAACCCCTTTGTAACACATATGTAACTGTTCCTTTGTGAGTAATACAAAAGTCAGTGGGAGCCTCTCCCACTGTCGTTCACCTTAAAAAATATGTTTAAGGTGGACTTTCCTACTGTTGAAGATTGGCAGAGAGTTCTGAGTTTTGGGTTGTGCAGAGTGCGTGGCATAGAATGCATCCTGGAGTTTCATGAGTGGAAGAGGGTTGAGCCACAGGGCAAGCCTCTTACTCAAGCCTGGTTACGTTTTTCCGGGCTCCCTCGAAGCCGATGCAGGATGCTCGGGTCGTTGCTAGCTTGGGAATCTTGGTTGGGAAAACTGAGAGAGTGGATATGGCCTTCACCCGAGCTCAGGGAGTGGCCCAACTGCTGGTGAGTGTTTTGGATATTGAGTTTGTGCCTGATGTGGTTAAGTGGACATATAAGGGCCAGATTTTTGACCTTGACATTGAGTTTGAGGATGCCGATCTTTTCGCTGAGGCTATCAGGGACTGATGTTGACATGCACGAGGGAGATAACAGCTCGGGCGCTAAGGAGGCGCCAGTGGATGAGGCTAGACGAGAGGTGTCCAACGGTTCGACGCCCATTTCTCAGACGCTCGGGGACGGGGCGGCACCATCCTCTTTGGTGCCAATGAGTTCCTTGAGATTTGGATCGTTTGAGCCAGCTTCTGCTCCTCCTAGACTCTGGAGTGATCGGGTGGAGTCCGATGATGTGTTCGAGCGCACGCTACCTGCTCTGGATTTTGATGCTGCCGTGAGTCCCGCGCTCGGGGGTTCAGAGGTGATTGTATCTGTGATGACCTCGATCGAGGGAGGGGGGAGGAGCTTGGGTAGGTGGCCCCACTTTCTCCCTCTCTGATAGTTGCCTCAACTCAGGCGACGGAGCCGACAATGGCGGTCGTGACTAGGGGAGGGAGTCCGGGGCAGGTGGCCTCGGCTCCTTCCTCTCCTCTGATGGCGGCAGAGCCGCCGATGGTGGCTGTGCCTAGGGAAGGGACCCGAGGGCAGGTGGCATCAGCTCCTTCTCCTCTGGCGGCGACAGAGCCGTTGATGATGGCTGTGCCTAGGGGAGGGGGTCTAGGGCAGGTGGACTCGACTACCTCTTCTTCTTTGGCGACTAGGGTGGCCGCACCTCCGGTGGCGCCCGTGACTCCCTCCAGCCAGAGGGCCGGGGTGGCAGGGGATCATGGGCAGGAGGCCCACACACTTCCCTCTTCCGGCGCACCTGCGTCCCCGAGCCACGGTTCGAGGCCGATGTCGACGGGGCCGTGGAGCTCTCCACCTTTGCTTTCGGCAGCTCCGATGGACTCTTCGAGGGGTGCAGCCCCGCCGTGTGTTGGGGGGAGGCCGGTGGTCTTACTCCGAGCAGGGCTTCTCGGGAGGAGGTCATTGCTTATGGAGGGATTCTGGATCCAGTATCTATGGGGCGACGGATGAGCTGCCGTCTCCAGGATCATCCGGAGGTTGATGACATGCAGCAGCGGTGCGCGATGAGGGCGGCCAAGCTTCATGGCATTGAGGCCACTACTGGTATGTTGGTCAACACTTCTAATTCCATTTTGCATTTTTCTAATAATGAGATTATTAATAATGAAAATCAATTAGGAGTTTCACTAGGTAGTAATGAAAGTGAAATCTCTAACTCCGTAAATGATATTCTAGATTTGGAAGCGGAACACGCTTTAGAAATGATTCGAAACTTAGCTTGAAAGTGCAACTGTCCCTGGGTGGTTTTGGTAATTCCTAACAACATATAGCTCATTGAGCTAATGCTATTCCAAGATGAATATTTCAGGAAAGCTCAATGGTTGGCATGGCATGGATTAGAAAGTGGACCCTTCAAAATGCTAAGGATAAAAGATTGGCTCAAGCTCAAATACAAGACTCTACATTTTCTATTTTAATGATCCAAGATCACATTGAGTCTATAGGAAAAGCCAATACTATTAAGAAGGGATGAGGTGTTGCTTAATGAGGTGCTTGCTCAAAGTGCTTAGTGATATGCTCCAAAACCCTCCACTACTTTCTCATATCCACATATGTCCCACACCAAATATCCAACTCGGCCCCACCAGTTCTTTCTATCCGGCGCCACCGAGTTTAGTTGACATAGCCACTGCTAGAAACCCTAGTCTTTTCGGTCTTACCGATAGGGATCTCGGTCTCACCGATATGGGATTGTAATCTCTTTGTTTCCCTTCGTAACGTTTTGGTCAAACCGAGATGAGCGATCGGTCCCACCGAGATTGCAATGCAAACTCTCTGTTTCCCTTTCGTAACACTTCAGTCCAACCGAGATGAGCGAATCGGTCCCACCGAGTTTGCCTGACCAACTCTTTGTTAGTCCATTACCAAAATCGGTCTCACCGAGTTGACATGTCGGTCCCACCGAGAATCCTAACATTCACATTTTGAACTAAATGACCGAGTTTCATGATTCGGTCCCACCGAGTTTGGTGATTTGTGTGTATGGTTAGATTTTGTGTGGAGGCTATAAATACCCCTCCACCCGCTCTTCATTCGGAGAGAGAGCCATCAAAACATGCCTACACTTCCAATACATATTTTCTTAGAGAGAACCACCTACACTTATGTTGAGGTCAAGATATTTCATTCCAACCACATAAATCTTGATCTCTAGCCTTCCCCAAGTTGCTTTCCACTCAATTCTTCTTTCTACCAAATCCAATCCTATGAGAGAGAGTTGAGTGTTGGGGATACTATCATTTGAAGCACAAGAGCACGGAGTTCATCATCAACACACTGTTTGTTACTTCTTGGAGAGTGATGTCTCCTAGATTGGCTAGGTGTCACTTGGGAGCCTCCGACAAGATTGTGGAGTTGAACCAAGGAGTTTGTAAGGGCAAGGAGATCGCCTACTTCGTGAAGATCTACCCTAGTGAGGCAAGTCCTTCATGGGCGACGACCATGGTGGAATAGACAAGGTTGCTTCTTCGTGGACCCTTCGTGGGTGGAGCCCTCCGTGGACTCGTGCAACCTTACCCTTCGTGGGTTGAAGTCTCCATCAATGTGGATGTACGATAGCACCACCTACCAAAACCACACCAAAAATCTCCGTGCCAACATTGCGTTTGCTCCCTCAAACTCCTCCCTTTACCCTCATAGGCAATTGTTTTACATTCCGCTGCTATACTCTTAGAATTGCATGTGTAGGTTGATTACTTGTTTGTGCTAAGTTGCTAAAATCTACCAAGAACTAAAATTGGGAAATGGCTAGATTTTTATTTGGTCAAGTAGTCTAATCACCCCCCTCTAGACATACTTTCGATCCTACATAGTTGCGGTCAGGCCCATGAATGATTCTGAGATAGATGCGTTGGGGGTCAGGGTGCTCGATAACTTTTGTGCGGATCTTGCACCATCTCGTCCCGAGTCAGAGGAAGAGGACGACACCTTTGAGGCTGCAGTAGTTAGGTCCATGGAGCCCGGTTGTGAGGACCGTGTGGAGGATCAAAACAAACCTAAATGCAAGTGGCAACGGAAGATTTATCCTGCGTCGGCGATGCGTAGGAGTGCTAGGATCCGTACTACTAAAAAATTTCATGATGAAATATGAAAGGAATCTTTTGGAATAGCAGAAGTCTGAAAGACTTGGCTAATAGAAGGTTTCTTGCAGATGCGTCTATCGAGCATAGGTTGGATTTTATTGCGCTCTCAGAAACTGGTAGAGAGAATTTTTCTCCCCAGTTTCTTAGTACTTTATCAGGAGGTGTCGATTTTGATTTGCACTGCCTGCCTCCAAGAGGAAGATCGGGTGGGATCTTACTTGGAGTTAGATGCGATTCGCTGGAAGTCCGAAGTGTAGTGATGGGAGATTTCGCAGTTAAGTTTCGAGTTAGGTCGAAGGCCGATGGGTTCAATTGGGCTCTAGTGGCGGTTTATGGTGCCGGGCAGCCCGAACTCAGAGTTTTTGGCAGATCTTGTTCGAAATTGTAGTTCCGAGCAGCTTCCAATCCTGATGGGGGTTGATTTCTATTAGAAGAAGAGAGGAAAAGAACAATGATAACTTCGATGGCAGGTGGTCGTTCATGTTTAATACCATTATTGAAAGCTTGGATCTGCGAGAGATAGAGCTTTCGGGTAGAAAATATACCCGGGCTAATACTTTGCCAAATCCAACGTTTGAGAAGCTGGATCGAGTCCTTGCCAGCGTCGAATGGGAACATAAATTTCCTTTGGTTACGGTCCAGGCGCTTTCGCACGGTATTTCTGACCACACGCCTCTACTGGTGGACTCTGGGGAGGCAACCCACATGGGGATCAAAAACTCCTTTTCGTTCGAACTGGCATGGTTTGAACGAGAAGGCTTCTTGAATATTATAGCCAGGGAATGGGCTAAGGATGCAGGAGGTAGGACTGCGGTTGAGCACTGGCAGAATAAGATAAGGCACTTGAGAAGTTTCTTGCGTGGGTGGGCTAAGCATCTTAGTGGGATTTATAAGGTCGAAAAGGAAAGGCTCCTTACACTTATTCAATCCCTAGATCTAAAAGCCGAGTCCACAATTCTTCAAACCACGGAGCTTCATGCTAAACTTGAGGCAGAGATGAGATTGAAAGAGCTTCTCTGTGAGGAGGAATTGAAGTGGGCGATGCGGGATAAGGTTCGCAAAGTCGTCCAGGGGGATGCAAACACTCAATTCTTTCACATGATCGCTAATGGCAAGCACAGAAACAAGAGAATCTTTCAACTTGAACAAGACAAAGGAACGATTTTAGGACAGGAAAACCTAAAACTATA
The DNA here is from genome assembly GCA_034509565.1 of Triticum monococcum. Classification (NCBI taxonomy): domain Eukaryota; kingdom Viridiplantae; phylum Streptophyta; class Magnoliopsida; order Poales; family Poaceae; genus Triticum; species Triticum monococcum. The sequence continues at coordinate 582,967,828 of CM067847.1, forward strand.
CATCACCGAATGCTACAAGCAATTGTTTGGGCCTCCGAAGGATAAATGTGTATCCCTGGATGAGTCTAGGATTGAGGATGTTCCTCAACTTGCTGCTGATGAGAATGATATTTTGACTGCCCCATTTTCGGAGAAGGAGGTGTTTGAAGCTATTTCACTGATAAAAATAATAAGGCTCCAGGGCCAGATGGATTTCCGGCGGAGTTGTATAAATAGTGCTGGCATATTATAAAGGGGGATTTGTTACTGATGTTCCATGATTTATTTTCTAGGTAGCTTCAATTATTTCACCTGAATTTTGGAACGATAACCTTGCTTCCTAAGAAAACAGAGGCTGTGAGGATTGAGCAGTTCCGGCCGATCTGTCTTCTTAATGCTAGTTTAAAATTTTTCACCAAGGTTGGGACTAATAGGCTCACGCAGATTGCGCATTCTATGGTGCAGCACTCCCAAATGGCTTTCATGCCAGACAGAAACATCCTAGAAGGGGTTGTGGTCCTTCATGAAACGCTCCACGAAATTCACACGAAAAAACTAGATGGAGTGGTTTTCAAGGTGGATTTCAAGAAGGCGTACGATAAAGTCAAATGGCCTTTCCTTCAACAGGCCTTACGTACGAAAGGTTTCGATGAAGCCTGGCGGCACCAGGTAGAATCTTTCACACAAAAAGGGAGTGTTGGAATTAAAGTGAACGACAACATATAGGTTATTATTTCCAGACACATAAGGGCCTGAGACAAGGTGATCCGATGTCTCCTATTTTGTTCAATATTGTAGTTGATATGTTGGCAATTCTAATAGGAAGGGCTAAGGAGGCTGGTCAGGTGGGTGGCTTGGTGCCTCACCTAGTGGATGGAGGTGTCTCTATCCTACAGTACGCCAATGTAGGATCGAAAGTATGTCTAGAGGGGGGGGGGTGATTAGACTACTTGACCAAATAAAAATCTATCCTTTTCCCAATTTAATCTTTAGCAAATTTTAGCTATCTTAGCACAAGTCAAGCAATCTTAACACAATTCAAGCAAGCATGCAAAGAGTCTATGAGCAGCGGAAAGTAAAGCTTGCAACTTGCAAGAATGTAAAGGGAAGGGTTTGGAGATTCAAACGCAATTGGAGACACAGATGTTTTTGTCGTGGTTCCGATAGGTGGTGCTATCGTACATCCACATTGATGGAGACTTCAACCCACGAAGGGTAACGGTTGCGCGAGTCCACGGAGGGCTCCACCCACGAAGGGTCCTAGAAGAAGCAACCTTGTCTATCCCATCATGGTCATCGCCCATGAAGGACTTGCCTCACTAGCGGTAGATCTTCATGAAGTAGGCGATCTCCTTGCCCTTACAAACTCCTTGGTTCAACTCCACAATCTTTGTCGGAGGCTCCCAAGTGACACCTAGCCAAACTAGGAGACACCACTCTCCAAGAAGTAACAAATGGTGTGTTGATGATGAAATCCTTGCTCTTGTGCTTCAAATGATAGTCTCCCCAACACTCAACTCTCTCTCACAGGATATGGATTTGGTGGAAAGAAGATTTGAGTGGAAAGCAACTTGGGAAGGCTAGAGATCAAGATTCATATGGTGTGAATGGAATATCTTGGCCTCAACACATGAGTAGGTGGTTCTCTCTCAGAAAATGGGTATTGGAAGTGTAGGTATGTTCTGATGGCTCTCTCCATGAATGAAGAGTGGGTGGAGGGGTATATATAGCCTCCACACAAAAACTAACCGTTACACACAATTTACCAATCTCGGTGAGACCGAATTGAGAAACTCGATCGGACCGATTTAGCAAACCTAGTGACCGTTAGGATTTTCGGTGGGACTGAGATGCAACTCGGTAGGACCGATATGGTTAGGGCTAGGGCATAACGTAATCTCGGTGTGACCGATTACACAAACTCGGTGTGACCGATTTTGGTAATAAGCTAACCGAAGAGTTGGTCAGGTAAACTCGGTGGGACCGATCGCTCATTTCGGTGGGACCGAAATGTTACAAAAGGGAAACAGAGAGTTTACATTGCAATCTCGGTGGGACCGATCGCTCATCTCGGTAGGACCGAAATGTTACGAAGGGAAAGAGAGAGATTACAACCCCATCTCGGTGTGACTGAGATCCCTATCGGTGAGACCGATTTGCCTAGGGTTTGTGACAGTGGCTATGACATCTGAACTCGGTGGCGCCGGATAGAAAGAATCGGTGGGGCCGAGTTTGACTTTTGGTTTAGGTCATATGTGGATGTGGGAAGGTAGTTGAGGGTTTTGGAGCATATCACTAAGCACTATGAAGCAAGAACCTCATCAAGCAACACCTCATCCCTCCTTGATAGTATTGGCTTTTCCTATAGATTCAATGTGATCTTGGATCACTAAAATATAAAATGTAGAGTCTTGAGCTTTAAGCTTGAGCCAATCTTTTTGTCCTTAATATTTTGAGGGGTCCACTTTCCTCATCCATGCCATGCCATTCATTGAGCTTTTCCTGAAATATTATTCTTGGAATATCATTAGCTCAATGAGCTATATGTTGTTAGGAATTACCAAAACCACATAGGGATAGTTGCACTTTCAATCTCCCCCTTTTTGGTAATTGATGACAACATATAGATCAAAGCTTCGACAAATGATAATAAGAGTGAAAAACATTGTCGCTTTGAGTAGTATGTGAAAAGCAAGAGCTCCCCCTAAATTTGTGCATAGTTTATGATTTTCTTTGGACTGCAAATGCACAGAGAATTAGGCTCATGGGTTACTCTTCCATGTCACATACATCTTGGTGGAGCGCTCAAAATGATAATAATTAAATACATGCACTCATCACCAAGCAAAGTGAATGATCATATAGGGATAAAATGATAATGTCATCGAACAAGCATTAATGTAGCATATGATCAAACACATATGATCATCCAAGTATCACATAGACAAAAAGTATCTCAAACAAGCAAAGCAAATAAAGTTCCAAAGCAAGAGAGAATAAAAGGCAACGCTCTCTCTCGAAGCCTATGATCTATACATTTTTCTCCCCCTTTGGCAACAAGTTACCAAAAAGTTCCTAGAAAATGCATAGCACTAAATCATCTCTCAGGCTTGGTCTTCAGGTGGTGGTGTCCGGATAACTCCAAGAACGAAGACCTCAGTCGATGTAGATGGAGCTGATGGAGTAGGTGCTGGAGCTGGTGGCACTGAAGCTGTAGCTGGTGCAGATGAAGTGGCTCTGGTGTCTGGAACAGTCACTGCAGCTGACTTCTAAGCTCTAGGCACTCTGGCAAATGCATCAATGGTTGTCTTGCCCTTCCTCTCCTGCATATCATCCCGAAGTTGCTCCACAACAGACTGGATCTCAGTTACCTTCACATCTAAGTCATAGAATTTCTTCTCCACGATCCTTTCCAGGCTCTCCTAGTTTTGAGTCAGGGTGGCCAGTCCCTTCTCAATCCTCAGAGTGGAGGCAATCAAGTAGCCAAGCTGATCTTGCTTGCTCTTCAGAAGATACTGAGATGCTTCTTCAGTAGTTGGCATCCTTGCAGCCTTTTCAGCCTTTGCCTTCTCCTTCTTGGCTTGTGCATGCACAGAAGATGGTTCATTTTCATCCATCACCACAGTGGTGTCCTCAAATTCTGGGTAGATGGGAAGGTGCTCCTTGTCCAGCAGATATGTGCCTATGCCCATCTTGGAGTTAATCAGCTCCTGAATCTGTGGGGCATACCCACAACTCCTCTTCTGATCTGCAGCTGTCCTCTTTATGGTTTCCACCATGAGGCTCATGACTTTGAACTTCTGTGGGACATCAAAAATGTGAAGCAAGTTTATTGCATGGCCTCTGATCATCTTGTGATCACCTGACTTTGGCAAGAGAGTGTGCCTGAGGATCCAGTTGATAGTTGGCAATCCTGACAGAAGGTAATGTACAGATCCAAACTTGTGTGTCTCAAGAGCAGCATCTGGGATCTCCTTGTACATGTGTGCCATGGAGTTGTGATCCTTCTTCTTCTTGGCATAGACATCCAAATCATCTTCACTCTCTTTTGGAGCATTGATCAACTTCGCCCATTCAGCAACCGTGGACTGGTACCTCGTACCTTCAGACATCCAGATAATCCTTCCATCTCGGTAGAAGTGAGTTGTGGAGTAGAACTGCATGATAAGCTCATCATTCCATTTTGTGAACTTCTGAGCCACAAACTCATCAACTCCACAAGCCTTGAAACTGTCATACACACCTGGATAATGTTCATCATTCTCCCTGATGTAGTCCCAGTTGACCCATCTCATGTCACACACTATTGGTTTCTTGTCAAGCAAGATGGTCTCATAGAAGTCCTATTGTTCCTTTGTATGGAACCTGTAGTCCACATCAGTCCTTCTCCTGGTGGCATATGGATCAGACTCTCTCCATAGCCTCAATCCCGAGTCCTTCCTTATCTTCATGTTCTCAGCTACTGGATGAGCATCATTGTGATCTGGAATTTTTGGCTTCAACTTCCTCAAGACATGTGACTCATCATCTTCTTCTTCCATTTCAGCTTCAGGCACTGGGCCTTGTTCTTCTCCTCAGCAGGGATGTTCCTGGTGCTCCTCTTTGGTTTTGGCTTTGGAGCTGGAGCAGCAGCCTTAGGAGCAGTCTTAGGCTTAGATGGAACAGCCCCTGCCCAGATGGCATCACCCATAAGCTTCTGAGCTTTGGGTGCTGGTGCAGCATCTTCTTCCTCTTCCTCTTCAGAATCTCTCATGACTGAGGATCTCCCAAGCACTCTAGCAGTGGTCTTTTTGACCCTCTCTTTCCTCTTCTTCTCTGCCACAACCTACTCATTGGGTGCAGATCCCAAAGTCTCTTGAGTAGATGCTCTGGCCTTAGACATTGGAATTCTCTTGGCAGACATTTTGGTTTTCATACCAGGCTTAGTTGCAGCAGCAGTGCTATATTCCATCTTAACCACTCTCTTCTTGGAAGTGGCCTCATCCTCAACTGCCACATAGTCTTTATCCTCAGATTCAGACGTTTTCTTCTTTCTGGCCCTGGTGGCAGCTTTGGGTAAGTTGCTTGGGGTGCTCCTGCTACCCTCATCAGAGTTGCTAGAGGGACAAGTGCCCTCACTCAAGTGAACCTGCTCCTCTGACTTGTTCTGGCTGTCACTCTGATTAGACATATTGCAAACACTGACAACAGACCCTGTGAATAGATATAGATGAGATAGAGTGGATGAGCATCACAAAATGCAAAGGTTTTTGCAAAAGAATGAATTAAAAACTTAGTTTTAGTTTTCCACAGAAATCATTTCGGATCAACCGATTTGTAAACTCGGTGATACCAAAGCAGCTTTGGAACCTAAACTAGTGAACTCGGTCAGACCGAGTCACAGTTCGGTGGCACCGAGACTGCTAGGGTTTCACAAAGTCCTGAACTCGGTTACACCGATTTGCAATTCTCGGTCAGACTGAGAATCACATGTGCAATGGCCTGAGCCTAATCGGTGGTACCGATTTCCACAACTCGGTGGGTCCGAGATGGTTTCAGCGGAAACCTAACCCTAAATTCTCAATGCACGACTAAACTACGGAGTGTTTTGACTGGATAAGATGGTCTCAATCGTGGCAAGATACATGGCGAACACAATGTGCTAGGAATCATATAAGGATAGCACAGTGATCGAGTTCATACCCTAGTTCGGCGATGAACTTGCTACGGCGGCAATGGTGGGGATGATTCTCGTTGATGGCGGCGGAGACCAGTGGCAGGAGGCGGCTGGCGACGAGGAGGACGATCCGGAGACCCTGGAGGCAGAGCAGGCTAAGCGCGGGTCGAGGAGGTTCGGAAAGTTTTCCAAAATTTGACCCGTGGATATATATAGCACGACCCTGTCGGTGTGACCGAGTGGAACAACTCGGTGGTACCGAGATGCATAACTATAAGCAGTTGCTGCAACTCGGTGTGACCGAAAAGTTCAAATCATTTGCACCGAGATTGAAAACCTAGATCGACTTAGTGATCTCGGTATGACCGAAATGGGTGAATTGGTCAAACCGAAACGCACAAAGAAGTTTTGGAAGTTTAAGTCTATGACGAATCAGGGACTCCGAGTGCTCCTCACACAGAGTGGTTCGAATCTGACTTGATCAAATTTTGTGATGCAACATGAATAGAGTTTGAGACGAGAAAAGCATAGATAGCTAGAGAAGGTTCTTAGGCATTCTTGTCCATCCACTTGGCCAAAAGAAAAGGAAACCAATCAATCAAAACAACAAGTGGATGTCCTCGAATGAGTAAATTATGCAACCAACATGCTCACACAATAAAATGACAAATGAAATATGTGGCAAGGCATGCACAAACAATTCTAGCATCTATCAAGCAATTGGCGATGACTAGGTCATCTATATATGAGTATATTGACTTAGGAGTCAAATGAGAACATTTGATCATAGGTCATACTCATCGTTTAAGCACAAGTGGGGTTACCACTTTTACATAAAGCGTTGTTGTGTTCACACCATTAGAGTTGCTTTAACTCAATTGTTATAGTAAAGCTCCCCCTAGATGTGAGATCTCCCCTAAGAGGGATGAACTAACCTTGGGTTTTGTCGATGATGACTTCATGTAGGTGTTGAAGATGTGGATTCTCTAAGTTGATGTAGATCATTTGGAGCTATCCTTTGGTGTGAGTTGCACTTTCAATACCTACACGCGTTAGTCCCACAAGGAACAAACAAGGATATCCATAGACATAGAGTGATGCACACACAAGATGATGTCTATGAAAGCTTTAGGTTACCTTGTCCCTTGTCTTACCAACAAGAGGGTTTGTGACTCCTTGAACTAGTGCAAGATGTGGAATTTGATTGCACTCGTTCTTGCCAAAATGATAAGAGTGAAGTATGTTGGCGGAGTCACCCTCAAGAACTCTCTAGTTCTTCTTCTTCGGGATCCACACCATCTTGATGGGAATCCTCAGAGTTGTAGTTGTACTTGATGAAGTGGAACTTGATGTAGTCTTGGGAACCCAGTTTACCAAGGCCTTAGGTGCTTCTTCAAATGCATCAATTTCCTCTTGAAGCTTGTCCTTGCCTTTTTGCTTGTGGTCTTATGGTGGAAGATCATATTGAGCTTGTGTCCCTTTCAAAGAAGTAGGATCATACTTCTCTTGTTGAGGAACAAACTTCGTCTTGGGGTATTGATCTTCTTCCCACTCAACTCCATTGGCATTGAACTTTCGTTCAAAACCAACACCTTGATTCTTCCGGTGCCTTCCTTGCTTGCGTACAATTTCCTCGAATTGCTTACTCCTGGCAAGGCTCTTGTAAACACCTTTCTCTATAATTCCCTTCAATAAGCTATTTTCTTGCTCAAGTGTAACATGGCTAAGAGAATCGTTAGTGGAATCAATAGAACTACGAGAAGCAACAACATTGGATTTAGCATGATTATTGTTACTACTAGAGGAAGAATCTTTCTTGTTCTTGTTACTAGACTTGAGGCATGTAAGTGGATAAGAGTAAACGCTTGGCAATGTAAGAAGAACTTTTCTTGCGAAGATCATCATTGATTGCCTTTAAGAACTCATGCTCTTGCTCAAAGTTGAGCTTTTCAAAACGTAATTTCTCATGAGTCCTTAAAAGTTCTCGATGATCTCCTAAGATAGTTTCATGAGCTAACTTAAGAGTGTTTAGTTCTTTAGTTAGAGACTCAATCTTCTCCTTATCATTGTCATTTGTTTCATCATAGTATTCATCACTATAGTTGTCAACAAGTAAATCATCATCACCTAACAAGTCATCTTCATCACTATTGAAATCAACATACTCGAGGTGCGATACCTTTGGACCTTTGGCCATGAAGCATCTTCCAATTCCTTCATTTGGTGAATCAAATATGTCGTAGGAGTTGGTTGACACAAGTGCTAGACCGGCAACACCTTCATCTTGAGTATATTCAGAGTCGGAGTGATAGCTTCTCTCAGAGTCATTGTCGGAGTCGGAGCCAGATACCCATTCATCAACATGAGCTTGATGTCTTCATTTTGTGTAGCTCCTTGATGACTTGTCCTTCCTTTCCGAATCCTTGCTTCTCCGAGAGGGTCTTCGTTCATATCGATCATCCCTACTCCTTCTCTCCCTTGATGGTGATTCTTCTCTTCTGCTTATTCTTTTGGGAGAATCTTCTCTTCTCTTGTGGGGAGCCGTACGCTCATTGGAGTAGTGTCCGGGTCTTCCACAATTGTAGCAGTTTCGCTCTCGACTAGAAGATCTTTTTTCACTGTAGGACCTTGACTTGGAACTTCTCTCTTTGCTTCTATTCTTGTAGAACTTGTTGAAGTTCTTCACCATTAGGCTCAATTCTTCATTGAAGGTTTGTTTCTCACTTGATGATGTGGGGGCTTCACATGAAGCTTTGTAAGCACCCCTTGACTTGTTATGGAGCTCCTCCTTATCCTTGAGTGACATCTCATGAGCAACAATTCTTCCAATGACTTCCATTGGCTTGAGATCTTTGTAATTTGGCATCATTTGGATCAATGTGCATACGGTATCGTATTTTCCATCCAAGGCTCTTAGGATCTTCTTGATGATGAATTTTTCGGTCATCTCTTCACTTCCTAAGCCGGCAATCTCATTTGTGATAAGAGCAAGCCTAGAGTACATCTCAGCGACACCTTCACCATCCTTCATTTTGAACTTGTCAAGTTGACTTTAAAGCACATCCAACTTGGATTCCTTGACGGAGTCGGTACCTTCGTGCATATCAATCAAAGTATCCCAAATTTCTTTTGCATTCTCAAGACGGATGATTTTTTTGAATTCTTCGAGGCACAATCCGTTGAAGAGGATATCACAAGATTGAGCATTGTATTGTAGCATCTTCAACTCATCCGTGGTAGCTTCATGATTCGGTTCTCTCCCATCAAAGAATTCACCTTGCAAGCCAACACACACAATAGCCCAAACGGCGGGGTTATGTCCATGAATATGCATTTTCATCTTATGCTTCCAACTAGCAAAATTAGTACCATCAAAGTAAGGACCTCTATGGTGGTAATTTCCCTTGGTAGACGCCATACTCTCCTAGGTTGTGAAACCAAGGCTATGACCACCAAAAGCTATGGAAATCAAAGCAAATGGAGACCAAAGCTCTGATACCACTTGTAGGATCGAAAGTATGTCTAGAGGGGGGGGGGTGATTAGACTACTTGACCAAATAAAAATCTATCCTTTTCCCAATTTTAGTCTTTGGAATATTTTAGCTATCTTAGCACAAGTCAAGCAATCTTAACACAATTCAAGCAAGCATGCAAAGAGTCTATGAGCAGCGGAAAGTAAAGCATGCAACTTGCAAGAATGTAAAGGGAAGGGTTTGGAGAATTCAAACGCAATTGGATACACGGATGTTTTTGTCGTGGTTCCGATAGGTGGTGCTATCGTACATCCACGTTGATGGAGACTTCAACCCACGAAGGGTAACGGTTGCGCGAGTCCACGGAGGGCTCCACCCATGAAGGGTCCACGAAGAAGCAACCTTGTCTATCCCTTCATGGCCATCGCCCACGAAGGACTTGCCTCCCTAGCGGTAGATCTTCACGAAGTAGGCGATCTCCTTGCCCTTACAAACTCCTTGGTTCAACTCCACAATCTTTGTTGGAGGCTCCCAAGTGACACCTAGCCAATCTAGGAGACACCACTCTCCAGGAAGTAACAAATGGTGTGTTGATGTTGAACTCCTTGCTCTTGTGCTTCAAATGATAGTCTCCCCAACACTCAACTCTCTCTCACAGGATATGGATTTGGTTGAAACAAGATTTGAGTGGAAAGCAACTTGGGAAGGCTAGAGATCAAGATTGAAATGGTGTGAATGGAATATCTTGGCCTCAACACATGAGTAGGTGGTTCTCTCTCAGAAAATGGGTATTGGAAGTGTAGGTATGTTTTGATGGCTCTCTCCATGAATGAAGAGTGGGTGGAGGGGTATATATAGCCTCCACACTAAAACTAACCGTTACACACAATTTACCAATCTCGGTGAGACCGAATTGAGAAACTCGGTTGGACCGATTTAGCAAACCTAGTGACCGTTAGGATTTTCGGTGGGACTGAGATGCAACTCGGTAGGACCAATATGGTTAGGGTTATGGCATAACGTAATCTCGGTGTGACCGATTACACAAACTCGGTGGGACCGATTTTGGTAATAAGCTAACCAGAGAGTTGGTCAGGTAAACTCGGTGGGACCGATTGCTCATTTCGGTGGGACCGAAATGTTACAAAAGGGAAACAGAGAGTTTACATTGCAATCTCAGTGGGACCGATCACTCATCTTGGTAGGACCGAAACGTTACGAAGGGAAACAGAGAGATTACAACCCCATCTCGGTGTGACCGAGATCCCTATCGGTGAGACCGATTTGCCTAGGGTTTGTGACAATGGCTATGACATCTGAACTCGGTGGCGCCGGATAGAAAGAATCGGTGGGGCCGAGTTTGACTTTTTGTTTAGGTCATATGTGGATGTGGGAATGTAGTTGAGGGTTTTGGAGCATATCACTAATCACTATGAAGCACGAACCTCATCAAGCAACACCTCATCCCTCCTTGATAGTAGTGGCTTTTCCTATAGACTCAATGTGATCTTGGATCACTAAAATATAAAATGTAGAGTCTTGAGCTTTGAGCTTGAGCCAATCTTTTTGTCCTTAATATTTTGAGGGGTCCACTTTCCTCATCCATGCCATGCCATTCATTGAGATTTTCCTGAAATATTATTCTTGGAATATCATTAGCTCAATGAGCTATATGTTTTTAGGAATTACCAAAACCACCTAGGGATAGTTGCACTTTCAGCCGATGATACGATCATCTTTATGGAGCATGACTTGGTGAAAGCGAGAAATATGAAGCTGGTGTTATGCTTGTTTGAACAATTGACCGGGTTAAAGATTAACTTTCATAAAAGTGAATTGTTCTGTTTTGGGAGAGCCAATGATGAACAAGAGGCATATAAGCTATTGTTTGGGGTGCGAATTGGGGACTTTACCTTTTACGTATTTAGGTATACCAATTCACCATTGTAAGCTGACAAACAGAGAACGGAAGTGCATCGAGGATCGATTTGAGAAGAAACTGAGTTGCTGGAAGGGGAGCTCATGTCATACGGAGGCCGATTAATTCTTATTAATTCGGTTCTCATGAGTATGCCTATGTTTCTCTTGTCTTTTTTCAAGGTTCTAGTTGGAGTAAGGAAAAGGCTGGACTTCTATCGATCCCGTTTCTTCTGGCAGAGTGATGAGCTAAAAATAAAATACAGACTCGCCAAATGGGATATCATTTGTCGACCAAAAGACCAAGGGGTCTTGGCATTGAAAATCTTGAAGTCAAGAACATATGTCTTCTTAACAAGTGGCTGTATAAGCTATCTCTGGAGACTGAGGCCACATGGGTGCAGATTCTTTGTAGTAAGTATCTTCACTCCAAAACTTTGTCCCAAGTGACAGCGAGGCCGACGGACTCGCCTTTTTGGAAAGGGCTCATGAGAGTCAAATCAGCCTTTTTCAATAGGACAAAGTTTATAACCGGAAATGGCACCAACACGCGATTCTGGGAGGATACTTGGCTAGGAGAGACACCTCTCGTGCTTCAATACCCGTCTCTTTATAGTATTGTTCAACGACGCGATGCTTACGTTGCAACGGTACTTCAGTCTACCACCGTTAATATTCAATTCAGGAGGACGCTAGCCGGCAATCATTGGGAAGCGTGGCTCCATTTAGTGAGTAGAATTATAGAGGTTCAGCTGTCTCAACAACCCGATCAGTTGCGTTGGAAGCTTACTAGGACTGGGGAGTTACAGTTAAATCTATGTATCTCGATGTTATCAATTCTAGCTCCATTCCTAGTTCCAAATATGTTTGGAAAGTAAAGGTTCCATTGAAAATTAAAGTGTTTATGTGGTTTGTACATAAACAAGTCATCTTAACTAAGGACAATCCGGCAAAGCGTAACTGGGCAGGACCTACTAGGTGTAGCTTTTGTGATCGAGATGAAACTATCAAACACCTCTTTCTGGATTGGCCGTTGGCCAAGGTTCTATGGCGGACGCTGCACATAGCTTTTAACATTACTCCTTCGAGTTCTGTCAGCATGTTATTTGGAATGTGGCTTAACGGGATAGAGTCCGAAACAGCGAGCCACATTCACGTATGAGTATGTGCTTTATTGTGGGCAGTATGGAACTGCAGAAATGATTTGGTCTTTAATAGAACAACAAATATTCATTTTTTGCAGGTTATCTTCCGCACAACAGCGTTGATCCGTATGTGGTCGCTACTCACTCCGACGGAGGCCAGGGAGCGTTTGATTACTGGATCTATCCGGTGGGAGATGGTAGCATGGGATATCTTCATCCGGTTTGGATGGCAGTCATGTAATAGGATAGGCAATTAGTTTTCCTATCTTTCTTTTGCCAGCCGGTTGTGGTTTTTTTGGCTACTTTTTATTGGCTCTTTGTGAGTTTTTCTTTACTGTTTTCGAGACTATAAGACCTTGTTGAACCTATTTGCTTTTGTTATAAAGGTGGCCGTATGCATCGTTCTGATGCAAAGGCCGGGGAGTCCCCCTTTTCAAAAAAATAAGCGTCCATTTTTGGTGGGGGCACTATTACCGAACCCTGCTAAAAAGACACACATATCACACACCCTTAGATGAACTTTGTGCGATGCTCGCATCGTTAACAGTAGAAAAATAAATCGTCAGACATAAAATGTTACATGTGAGATGGCTGATCTGATTCAGAAACAAGGTGCGTGTGCGATATATGACATACACTTGAGTCGATAAAACTGTTTACGATGAGCGAAAATAACACAGACAATTAACCATCACAAGCCATGTGCAATATACAACATATAGTTTAGTCTGCATAATTGTTTGCGATGAGTGAAAATAACACAGAGGATTCTCCAGAACATGTTGTGCGCATTATAGGCAAACAGTTTCTAAGAACTAATTGTCTGTGATTTGAGATAATCATCTCACATGTGTTCCTTAGTTGAACTATTTGCGATGTAACTAGATCTGTCTACACAATAATATGACCCGTCTACAGAACAACAAACATATACTTATAAAACATGATTGCATAAGTGTACTAAATATCCATTACATAAGTACTAAACATCACTTGATTTCATGACCATGTTTAGAGTTGCAATTCAATTTGATTTTTTTTTGAAACAGAGGCAAAAGTTTTGCCCCATCGATTAATTAAGAAGAAGAGAATTGCCCAGTTAATTTATGGGAAACCGGGTGAAAACCAATACAAACTGAGCACAGACTAACTACTCACATGGCAAGAAACCCCACCACAACATAGGCGGCCCCACCACTCTCCGAATCCACAACATACACAAACCGCAACATTGCTACTACGCTAATAGACCCCCGACAAGAACACCTTGACACAAGACATCAGGCACCGCCTAACCCTCAATGACAACCCAATCGAAGCGGACGGGCCGAGAGATTGAAGGTCATCCATCAAGCAGCGGGAGACGCCTTGCCCATGGCTCCACGCTTTCCTTTGCCCACCTTCTGTTGTTTGCCCTTTATTGGTGTCCCCGTATAGAGGCAAGCAATCGACCTGCCCAAACCAGGTCTAGCAACCTCCACATCGGTGAGCAAATCACAAAGTTCCTTCACGATGAGAGCATTTGGATTTGGAGTAGGTGCCAACACACTTGGCTCAATGGTCATGTCACTCACGGGCATCACCTGCTCAATGGTTGTAGGCGATGGAAGGGCAGCAACATCTTAAACTCCGTGCTCCATGACACCGAGAGGTAGACTGATTGACGTCTGACACCTAATGGACTTACACGATCGAGAGATTGCAACATCCAAATCACGACACTCCTCAGCATCAAGTATCTGGCTAGACTCCAGGGGTGATGCTGGTGATAAAGCCACAATTGAGATCTCAAGGGGGTCTACCTTTAGTTGTTTGACGGACAGAGGCAAAACCAAGCCCCCACACAGCTCCCGAAGCTCAGGCATGATCTGCAACATCGGAGTCAAAACCACATCATTGCCTAGTCCCTTAGAGGCTGACAACGGTGAGCTGGCTCTAGCATGAGGGGAGAAACAACCATGAAGCTCATCTCCCTTCTCGACCTCAAAGCTATCATTAGGCACAATGAAGGGACACAACACATGAGCAGTCTGCAACACAGGTGGCGCCAGGGAGAGCCCGCCTAGTGCAGCCTTAGCTCGCTGCATGAAGCTCTCCAACCGCAACATCAAACCTTGCATGGAGTCAACGACATCACACAAAGGCCGGACCGTCTCCTCAAGTCGAAAGGAAGCCATGCCAAGGAGCTCAGAGTGCAACAGCTCGGCCTGCCTCTCCAAGGCAGGACGCACCGGGATATCCGCCAAGGAGCCAGTAGGAGCAGCAATGATCGATGCCCAAGAATCACAACCAAACATCTTTGAGGGGGGCGAGTGAGGCTTCTTTCTGGACCTTGTGAGGAACTAAAGCTTGTTGGTGCCCGACAGGGAGGCGGGACAATGACGACAAAGTAGGGCTTCCCAAAAAGCTGAGAGGATGCCAGGCATTATGGCACCCACGTGCTCGATGACCATTCTCAAGGCATGGAGAACACCTAAAAGGATCTCGAAACTCCATTGCACGGTGTCCAGGATAAAGGCATCTGCAACATCTACCATGAAGCCAAGCAGGGATAAGAAGGGGAGCCAATGCAGGACCTAGTGACACCGGGAATTGCACGTTCCGCCACTGCAGTACCTTTTGCCAACCACCGCATGAATCCGTATCACCCGCCATGCCCGACCGAGCAGCCGAAAGTGAGGATTTGGTAGCTGGCAGCGGCATCCACGGGACCAGTGCATCGTTATCCTCGTGTTCTTCATCGTTGGTAAGGGAGCTCCATGAAACAGGTGGCGCTGTGTTTAGACCCGGCTCAGCGCCAACAGGAGTTGAGGATGTCGCCACTTCTACAGGAGTCGAGGACGGTGTAGCGGAGCTAGCAGGAGACATGGACGATGTGGCAGAGCCAGCCGCAGTCATGGATGGTGTTTCAGCAGCAGCAACCAGGGGTGGCGGCGGGGCTTCCACAGGAGTCAAGGACGTCATAGCAACGCTGACAGGAGTCGGGGACAATGTGCCCACAATATTAGTTGGGGCTCACGGCGCGGTACTGGCAGAAGCAGCGTCTACAGAGGCCGGGGATCTAAGCCCTCCATCCACCAGGCCAAGGGCACAATCTGGAGCAGCGCACACTGCGTCCAGGGCGTCGACGCCGGCCGGAGGAGGCCGGGGGTGTGGCAGGGAGCACATGCCTGACCGTGCCATCGGAGGTGTTGTCACATCTGGCCTCGACGGGAGTCCAGCACGGGACAGACAACCGCCAGCTGCCCGGGCGGCCATGCGAGAGGCAAGAGCAATCACGACCAGCGCGACGGCAGCAGCCGAAGCTTCCGATGGAGCCGGAGATGATGATGCGGACGCGAGGGCCATGAGCAGCACCTCAAGAGCCTAGAGGGGAGAAGGAGTGCAGCTGAAAGAGGACGCGGATGGCAGCCTGGATCTGGTCTCGATGGCTGAAGTGGCGACTGGACGAGGGAGATCAATGCGGTGCCGCCGGCCACGGGCACGGAGTCGCGGGAGCCATGGAAGCATGTTGTTATCTTATTCAATTTGAATTTGAAATATGTCTTAACTTATTTGAATTCAAATTGAATTGACTTTGAAAGATATTTTAATTTTAAATCCAATTTGAGTTTTAATTTGAAAGGGCAGGTTCAACTTCAAAGGAATTCATGATTAAGCTTGGTCCATGAATTCATTTGTGAAAGGTTTACTTGAATATGTGGTTTTGGTTTTAAGCTCAAATTAAGTTCAAATTTGAATTCCAATTAACTTTGAATTCCTTAAAGTCAAACATGATCTTAAATTAATCCTAAGGTTTGATTTGAGTTATTGAATTATAATCTAAAATGTGTTACTCAATTGAAGTCTATTGGTTTAGAAATTATAACCAAATTAAGTTTGAATATGGTTTGACTCAAACCTCTCCTAAATATTATTCTAAATTCCACTTTTAATTATTTAGAAAATGAATTTCAGTGAGCTAAGTTGAAAGTACAATTCATTAGGATTATTCTGCAAGAAGTATAATTTAATTTGGATTTATAATTTGCAAATTAAACCCTATATAAGTTTGAATTGAATCTATTGAAAATTATTAATAATTTAAAATTTATTATTCTAGAAGAAAGGTTATCTTCAAGGAAAATTTGCAAAAAGTTTCACTCAATTTGGACTTATAGGTAAAAAGTTATGAATATTTGAAGTTATAGGGGCTTTTATACAAATGCTGCAATGATTAAATCGATTTAAACGAAGTAAAACTAAACCGGGAGCATGTGGTGTGATCTGAATGGTTAGTACCAATTCTGAACTAGAATATTACACAACTATTGGATCTAATTGATCATGGATGGCTGAGATTGAACCATACCAGTTCATTTAAGTGAATGCTCATGAGATGTTGATCTAAAGATGGATAGTTAGGATTAGATCGAGGCTCACCTCATGCCGGCTAGGTTGTCGGAAACGCGTCGGAATCATGAGGTGCGGCGACGATGGCTTGGGAGTCGATGAATTCGACGATGCAGATGGTCCTCACGATGGACGAGTGGTTGGAGGGGTTCATCTTGACGCAGTGGTGCTCATGGTGAGGGTGGCTTACCCTCGGGGATGATAGGCACAATGGTGGTGACTCGCTTGAGTTGGTCTCGGCGGGGGAATCACTCGGGTGTGGATGGCTTAGAATTGAGCGCACTTGGGCACGAGAAAGTGGTCAAAAGACTTGTGTGGGTGCGGCGATGCTAAAAGACATGGCGGGGGTGCTCGAGTTCATGCTCACCTCACTAGAGTTGGATCTGCGGCGGCGGAGAGTTTCGGTTGCCGACGAAATCGACACTTATGTGTGCGCTGGAGGAATAGATGATGTGTCACAAGTGCGCTTGGGCATGGTGGAGCTGGCTGTGCGAGCGACTGGTCGAGAGGGGTCCTAACCTTTCTGAAATTTGGCCAGCGACGGAGGTGGCAGTGGTGGAGATGTGGGGGTCGAGGCGGGGTAGCCTGGCGGCAATGCCCGTGGGTCTTTGGGGCAAAAATACGAGGAGATCAAAGGGGATTTAAAGGACATGGCCATTGGGACATGTGCATGTTGGAGGTGGCCGAGATGGAGATTAGAAGGGTCATGTCGGTATGCTCCACACATCCAGGTGCTCATCAACTCCAAGGCGGGCACAAGCACATATAAATTGGACAAGGAACATCTTCCCTTGAGGCCTGAATTTGAGGACAATACATTTTCATGAATGCTGATGATCCAACATCTGTTGAGGCCCAAGAAAAGAGAGAGAAAGCAAAGGTTGAGAAAGCTGCAAAGACGATGCCAAGTGCTGAAGAAGCATCTCAAGTGTTTCTCAAAACTAAGCAAGATCAACTTGGATATCTGATTCAAGCCACCTTGAGGATTGAGAAGGGCTTGGCCACCCTGACTCAGAACCAAGAGAGCCTGGAGAGGATCATTGAGACTAAAATTTATGATCTTGATCTGAAGGTGACAGAGATGCAGACAACAGTTGAGCAGCTCGAAGAAGAAGATGAGGAGAGGAAAGGGCAGACTACCACAGATGCCTTTCATAGAGTGCCAAGAGGGTAGATATCTGCTGCAGTGCCAGTAGCTGACACAAGAGCAACTTCATCAACACCTGTGGCCACAGCATTAGTAGCACCTCTAGTTGCCACTCCACCAGCTCCAACAACTTCAACAGATGCATTCGTCCTTGGAGTCCTCTCAACGCCTCCTCCCAAAGATCAAGCCTAAAGAGACGCATAACACTATGCATTTTCGAGCTTTTTGGTAACTTGTTTCCAAATGGGGAGAAAGTGTATAGATCATAGGCTTCAAGAGAGAGAGCTTTGCTTCCTTTTGCCTTCTTTGACATTTGGTTGATACTTATTTTGTGTGCTTGCTTGGATGATTCTTTACATTTATGTGTGTGAGATACTTGTATGATCATGTGTTTGATCATATCATACTTTAATGCTTGTGCTTGAATGATGTTATTATTTATCTCTCATATATGATTATTCACTTTGCCCTTGTGATGAGTGCATATTTTTACTCTCTATTATTTTGAGCGCTCCACCAAGATGTATGTGACATGGAAGAGTAACCCATGATCCTAATAGATTGTGCATTTGCATTCAAAAGCAATTTTTTTAAATAATGCACAAATTTAGTGGGAGCTCTTGCTTATCACATACTTATCAAAGCGATGATGTATTTCAATCTTATTATCATTTGTCGAAGCTTTGATCTATATGTTGTCATCAATTACCAAAAAGGGGGAGATTGAAAGTGCAACTATCCCTAGGTGGTTTTGGTAATTCCTAACAACATATAGCTCATTGAACTAATACTCTTTCGAGATGATCGTTTCAGAAAGTTCAATGATTGGCATGGCATGGACTAGGAATGTGGACCCTTCAAAATGCTAAGGACACATATTGGCTCAAGCTCAAGACTCTACATTTTCATTTTAGTGATCCAAGATCACATTGCGTCCATAGGAAAGCCAATACTATTAAAAGGGGATGAGGTGTTGCACAATGGCTTGCTTGCTCAAAATGCTTAGTGATATGTTCCAAAAGCCCTCAACCACTTTCTCATATCCACATATGTCCCAAACCAAATGTCAAACTCGGCCCCACCGATTTGATCTATCCAGCGCCACGGAGTTCATTTGACATAGCCATTGCCAGAAACCCTAATCAGTTCGGTCTCACCGAGATGGGATTGCAAACTCTCTATTTCCCTTCGTAAAGTTTTGGTCTCACCGAAATGAGCGATCGGTCCCACCGAGTTTGCCTGACCAACTCTTTATTTGCCTATTACAGAAAGAAGTTCCAAGTCAAGGTCCTACAATGACAAAAGATCTTCCAGTCGTGAGTGCAATTGCTACAATTGTGGAAGACCCGGACGCAACTCAAATGAGTGTATGACTCCCTACAAAAAAAGAGAAGATTCACCCAAAAGGAGAAGTAGAAGAGAAGAATCACCTCCAAGAGAGAGAAGGAGTAGAGATGATCGTTACGAAAGAAGAACCTCTCGCAGAAGCAAGGATTCGGAAAGGAAGGACAAGTTATCAAGGAGCTACACAAAACAAAGACATCAAGCTCACTTTGGTGAATGGGTATCCGGCTCTGACTCCGACCATTACTCCGAGAGAAGTTATCACTCCGACTCCGAATATACTCAAGATGAAGGTGTTGCCGGTCTAGCACTTGTGTCAACCAACTCCTACGACATATTTGACTCACCAAATGAAGGAATTGGAAGATGCTTCATGGCTAAAGGCCCAAAGGTATCACACGCCGAGTATGTTGATTTCAATAGTAATGAAGATGATTTGCTAGGTGATGATGATTTACTTGTTGACAACTCTAGTGATGAAAACTATGATGAAATTGCTATTAATCATGCTAATCAAGATAAACCGAATGGCGATGATAAGAAGGAGATTGAGTGTCTAACTAAACAACTAAACACTCTTAAGTTAGCTCATGAAACTACCTTGGAAGGTCACTGAGAGCTTTTATAGACTCATGAGAAGCTACGCTTTGAAAAACTCAACATTGAGCAAGAGCATGGGTTCTTAAAACAATCAATGATGACATTCGCAAGAAAAGTTCTTACATTGCCAAGCATTTACTCTTGTCTACTTACATGCCACCAGTAAAATCTAGCAACAAGAGTAAGAAAGATTCTTCTTCTAGTAGTAACAATAATCATGTTAAATCCAATATTGTTGCTTCTAGTAGTTCTCTTGATTCCACTAATGACTCTCTTAGACAAGTTACACTTGAGAAAGAAAATAGCTTATTGAAGGGAATTATAGATAAAGGTGTTTACAAGAGCCTTGCCGAAAGGAAGCAATTTGAGGAAGTTGTACGCAAGCAAGGAAGGCACCGGAAGAATCAAGGTGTTGGTTTTTAACGAAAGTTCAATGCCAATGGAGTTGAGTGAGAAGAAGATCAATACCCCAAGAGGAAGTTTGTTCCTCAACAAGAGAAGTATGATCCTACTTCCTTTAAGGGGACACAGGCTCAAGATGATCTTCCACCACAAGACCACAAGCAAAAAGGCAAGGACAAGCTTCAAGAGGAGATTGATGCATTTGAAGAAGCTCCAAAGGCCTTGGTCAAGTGGGTTCCCAAGACTACATCAAGTTCTACTTCATCAAGTATGACTACAACTCCAAGGATTCCCATCAAGTTGATGTGGATCCCGAAGAAGAAGAACTAGAGATTTCTTGAGGGTGACTCCGCCAACATACTTCACTCATATCATTTTGGCAAGAACAAGTGCAAAAAACTTCCACATCTTGCAGTAGTTCAAGAAGTCACAAACCCTCTTGTTGGTAAGACAAGGGACTAGGTAACCTAATGCTTTCATGGACATCATCTTGTGTGAACTACACTCTATGTCTATGGATATTCTTGTTTGTTCCTTATGGGACTAACCCATGTAGGTATTGAAAGTGCAACTCACACCAATGGATTGCTCCGAATGATCTACATCAACATTGAGCATCCACATCTTCAACGTCTACATGAAGTCATCATCGACAAAATCTAAGGTTAGTTCATCCCTCTTAGGGGGATCACATCTAGGGGGAGCTTTATTCTAAGATTTGAGCTAAAGCAACTCTAATGGTGTTAACACAACAATGCTTTATGTAAAAGTGGTAACCCCACTTGTGCTTAAACGATGAGTATGACCTAGGATCAAATGTTCTCATTCGACTCCTAATTTAATATACTCATATATAGATGGCCTAGTCATCGCCAATTGCTTGATAGATGCTATAGTGTTTATGCGTGCTTTGCCACATATTTCATTTGTCATTTTATTGTGTGAGCATGTTGGTTGCATATTTTACTCATTCGAGGACATCCATTTGTTGCTTTGATTGTTTGGTTTTTCTTCTTTTGCCAAATGGATGGACAAGAATGCCTAGGAACTTCCTCTGGCTATCTATGCTTTTATCATCTCAAACTCTATTCATGCTACATCACAAAGTTTGATCAAGTCAGATTCAAACCCTCTGTGTGAGGAGCACTCGGAGTCACCGATTTGTCATATACTTAAACTTCCAAAACCTTGCATTTCAGTCTGACCGATTCATCATTTTCGGTCTAACCGAGTTCACTGAGTTGATCTAGGTCTTCAATCTCAGTGCAACTGATTAGAACATTTCGGTCACACCGAGTTGAAGTAACCGCTTGCGGTTCTGCATCTCGGTGCCACCGAGTTGTTCCACTCAATCACACCGACAGGGTCAGGATAACCAACGGGCCAAATTTTGGAAATTCCTCCAAAACCTCTCAGCCCGCGCGTGTCCTGCTCTGCCGTCTTAGGTCTCCGGATCGTCCTCTCATCGCCAGCGACCTCCCGCCGCTGGTCTCCGTCACCGTCAAAGGATTTCAACACCGTCGTTGTCGTTGTAGCGAACTCATCACCGAGTTAGGGTATGAGTTCGACCCCTTGTGCATTCTTTTTACCTCCGATTCTGAGCACAAGGTCAATGCCATGTTTTTACCACGTATGAGATCTTCCTGCCTAGCAAAAATTTCCTTTAGTTTAGATTTGATTCAAAAATTTAGGGTTAGGTTTCCGCCGAACTCATCTTGGACCGACCGAGTTGTGGAAATCGGTCTCACCGATTTGGCTCAGGCCATTGCACTTGCATGTTTTGGTCTGACCGAAACTGGCAAATTGGTGTGACCGAGTTCAACTCTTTGTGAAACCCTAGCAATCTCGGAGTCACCGAACTGTGTCTCGGTCTGACCTATTTCACTAGTTTAGACTCCAAAAATTGCTTCGGTGTCACCAAGTTTAACAAATCAGTAGCTCCGAAATGCTTTCTGTGGAAAACTAAAGCTAAGTTTTTGACTCATTTGTTTTGCAAAATCTCTTCACTTTGTGATGCTCATCCAATCTATCTCATCTATAACTATTAACAGGGTCAGCTGTCAGTTTGCTTAGCCAAAATGTCTAATTAGAGTGATAGCCAGAATAAGTCAGAAGAGCAGATGAATGTGAGTGAGGGCACTAGTCCCTCTGACAGTTATGATGAAGGCAACAAAAGTAATCCTAGCAACCTGCCTAAGGCTGCTACTAGGCAGAGGAGGAAGAAAAATTCTGAGTCTGAAGATGAGGACTATGTGGCTACTGAGGAGGAAGTGAGCTCCAAGAAAAAGGTTGACAAGAAGGAGTTTGGATCAGCTGCATCCACCAAGCCTGGAATGCACAAAAAGGCTCCTGCAGAGAGAGTGCCCATGTCAAAGGCCAGATCCTCCACTCTTGAGACTTCCAAATCAACAGAAGAGGTTGTTGGTGAGGGCAAGAAATGAAAAGAAAGGGTCAAGACGACTATGACCAAAGTCATTGGGAGATCCTCTATGATGGTAGATCCAGCTGAGGATGAGGAAGAAGAGGAAGAGGATGCTGCACCAGCACCCAAGTCTCAAAAGCTGATGGGGGATGCCATCAAGTCTGGGGCTGCCCCGTCTAAGCCCAAGACAACCCCAAAGCTTCTGCTCCAGCTCCCAAGACTGCACCCAAGAGGAGCACAAGGAATATTCCAGCTTTTGAAAAGAACAAGGCCCCAATGCCTGAAATTGAAGTTGAAGAAGATGATGCTGAAGCCCAAGTGCTTAGGAAGCTCAAGCCAAAGATCCCTAACCATGATGATAACCATCCAGTAGCAGAAAAGATGAAGATCAGAAAGGATGCAGGTCTCAGACTATGGGGACAATCTGATCCATATGCTGTGAGGAGAAGGACTGCTGTGGATTATAGGTTCCACACCAAGGAGCAGCAAGACTTCTATGAAACTATCTTGCTTGATAAGAAGCCAATTGTTTGTGATTTGAAGTGGACAGATTGGAAATATATTGACAAAAACGAAGACCATTTCCTAGGAGTGCATGGGAGCTTCAGCCTATGTGGAGTGGATAGTTTGTGGGTCATAAGCTGACCAAGTGGAATAATGAACTTATTATGCAATTCTACTCCACAGCACATTTTTACCCTGATGGCAGAATTGTCTAGATGTCTGAAGGTACTAGGTACCAACACTACAAAAAATACACTTCCGTGATGATACATGTTTGTCACAGTAGGTCACGTTTTCGGTCATGCATGTACATCCATGACAAATTTATGACAGAATCAAGATAGTCATACCTGTGCTGTCGTAGAAGTGTTCCATGACATTACCAGAATTATCATCACGGAAGTGTCCACTTCCATGACAATAAATCGCGTGTCAAAGAAGTTCTTTCATCAAGGGTGACCGACACGTGGCATCCACCGTAACGGGATGCCATTAAGCTATCGGGTCCGGTTTTGGATCCGATAACCCGTTAAAAGCCCGGACCAATGGGAATTTTCCACGTGTAAAATTCTCATTGGCCGAAGGAAACACGTGTCGGCTCAATGTTCGGACAGATGTCATCCACTCATTGGACATGAGGCGCCTATGATACGTCGACACATGGCATGGCCCAACAGAGGCCCATTCCAGTGAAAAGGCCCACCATGTTTTTTCAGACACTAGTGGGCTGGCCTGTTAACAACCTACCAGGTTTTGGGCCAAATTGAGGCCCATACCAGATCAGGCCCGTTCATAGCCTGCCGTGTTTTGGGCCAAATTACGGCCCATATCGGGTCAGGCCCGTTCACAGCCTACCGTGTTTTGGGCCAAATTACGGCCCATATCGGATCAGTCTCGTTAACAGGCCACTATTCTTTTGGGCCCATACTAAGACATGTTTATATTTCAGCCTGTTAAATGCCCGTTTACCAGTTCGGCCCGATAATAGTTTCGGCCTGCTAGCAGCCCATGGTGCATCTGGGACGTTGTCGGCCCAGTTTAACTTTAGGCCATTTAATGGCCCATACAGAAACTAGGCTATTTCTTGTCCAAAGTAACTTTAGGCCTCTTAACGGCCCATAGACTTCGTGGATAAATTTCAGCCCAACCGGCCTATCGGCCTGTTAATGGCCAGTGTAACAGTTGGGCCTAATTACAACCCGCGTTGAATCCGGCCTGCTTACATCCCATCTGATAATGGCCCATGACACTTTTAGGCCTATGGCCCGCATAGATACCAGCCTGCTTAAAGCCCATAATTTTATTGGGCCAAACATGCCTGGGATATATTTTTGCCTGTTAACTGCTCACCCTATTTGGTCCAAACATGGGCCTTAGGTAGTTTTGGCCAGTATTGGCCCGTGAATTTTTAGGTTCAACGCTAGCCCAATCTAGGTTTTAGCCTGTTAAAATCCCATGGTATTCTCTAGCCCAGCTGGACAAAGCTTTACCCGGCCTATTAATTGCAGGAAACAACTATAGGTTTAGACCTGCTAATGGCCCAAGATGATTATAGGCCCAGATTTTGGCCCATATGAGTAACGGGCCGGTCTGAAGACCGACAACACTGAGATCCACTGAACCTTCCGGCCTAAATTACAACATACCGACCAAGAATAAACCTAGACTATACAACAAAGAAATTATAGCATATTACATCCCCTCGGCTTCAGAGTTCACCGCCAGTGATAATAAAGGGCAACCAGACAATAGATTACATAAACTGGGCATGTCGCCACCAGTGGAAATTAACAGGCGGACAAAATAATAGATAGAACCGACATCACTTCAACACAGTTCAAGAAAGGTTAGCCCGGCCCAGGAGCTGCAGCGCAAGCAACTTAGCAACCTGATGAGACTGCGCTTCTTTGGTGCTCATATCCACCAACTTAAGCTGCATAGCATCAATAAACGTCCTGTACTTATGGTTAATCTTGCATAGAGATTGGAGTTCCAGTCGTATTTGAGCAGAATCATGTATTTCTGGTTGAATTTCGGACTGAAGAAGTCGAACAGATTCAGGCGGCGGCTTCATCGAGCTTGTGTCACTGAGTAAGTTTGACACTACATCAAGATGTGACTTCGTGGTTGTATCCCTACCCTCAATATGTGTTGCCTTCTCCTCTGGAATATGTGTTAGAGGGACAAACAATGGGTTCGTCTCACAATCATTGTGGCAGTTATTCCTAGCAACAGTGTTGTCACCCTGAAAAAGAAACAAGTAGGTAGATAACAGGTTTTGCATGTATAAGCATCAGCACTATCAATTCATCTCATTTGTTTGTCAGAAATAAAGAGACACGGTTCAAAATAGCATTGACATAATAGGCATTATTCATAGTTAAGACGGCAGGAAATGGCATTGTGCAGGAGCGGCCAGCTTCACCAGCCCACTGGATTACAGATCAAGAACACAAGCATAGATGTAGTTCTAAACAACGTATAAGCATGAATGGTGAGTGCACTGTCAATTTATACCATTTCAGACTGGTAAATAAAGAGACACGATTTAAATAACATTAATATAATATGGCATTGTTCATAGTTGAGACATCGCAGGATATGACAGTGTGCCGTTGTTGGTAGTCTCACCACACCACTAGATTACAGATCAAGAACACAAGCATACACATAGTGCTAAAGAAGATAACTTGCTAGGTTTAGTTTAATTTACATGGTATGAATAAGGAGCTAGATTGTACAACTAAAGACTGAAATTGGGAAGGACAAACTTATGTTTATGTACTTCTACTTTATAAACTTTGAACAAGCAATTTGATGCAGACAACAAAAATAAACATCATTTGCACTCATAGCTATCCAAATATAAACAACAAAGTTTGAAGGCTGGAGGAGGACAAACTTACATTAGTAGTGAAGACAGGCTCTATAAAGGCCTTGTCCATGTTGATGGGCGGGGGGGGGGGGGGCAATTCAAGAACTTTACCGCACACTCTTCCTCAGTAGTATTGCCTTTATTCTACATTTTGTTAAGAGTAAATACAAATGTAAAAATATAGGAACAAATGGCAATTATTTAACTTAAGATGTAGAAGGCACTAACAAGAGCAATGCGGAGCTAAACCTCTTCAGAAACATTGGTTTTACTCAATATTTTGGCAAGAGTAAATGTAGATATGATGTGTAGAAAAATGGAGGAACAAGGGGAAAAAGCTGCAAAGTGTACATGAAGAACTAGCTGACAAATATAAGTACAGTGATGAAGGACAACATATACTTACAAGAACAATGCAGAGCTAAATTTCTTCATAGGCATTGGGTTTATTCTACATTAATTTAAGCATTAATATAGATCTGATAATTTGGAGCGAACATTGGATAAGCAAGCTATAATGCACAATGATGCCACATGATCCACCAGGTATGAATGTAAGGACAACGATAGGACAATACGTACCCACAAGAGCAAAGCAGTGACCAGCATAGTTGCGATATCCTAGGTTTTGCGGCGCTGGTTCTATGGCCAATATACGTCGGGTGCTATGTGATTTCTCTGGTAGCACTACCTTTTCAAGGACTTTGCTTGTACTCCTTCATGTTCTGCAATCACCCTCTTCGTTTTGGATGTCTGAAACACAAGAACATCATTTGAATGAAAAAACATGGTATGACGACAAATGGAATAGGTGTTGATAATGGATGGGCATGGCATCTTCACATATATCATGAGTAAACTAAGCATATGGTGGTGCAATGAAGCAAAAGAAATGCAAGACACCTTATGCAAGATATGTGCAACCAATAAAACCTTGCCAAATTAGAACATGCACCTTATTGGGTGAACAGGATAGACCATCTGCCTTTGACTCCTTGAGCTCAGAATAGTCATTAGGATTATATTCTGAATACGAATCTATAGGTCGGGAGCATGTGGGTTTCATTGCTTCCACAATGGACCTCAATCCCTTGATGCCAAGTTTGTTACCTAATGAACCGTTCCGCAATATTCTTCTGATGTGCGTATTCTTATATTCATTGTGATTACATACAATATCTATAAAGCATGAAAACACAAATAGTAGTGAGATTATCTTTGTAACGCAGAGGGTATTGTAATATAATAGAGGCTCCCTGTAAACCCTTGTGTGCTATCACTGGATTATGATGAGAGCGCCCATGTGTGCTATAATATGGTGAGTAGATTAATATAATCTGGCACAACTACAAAACAAATAAGCTCCCCATTGGGGGCCCCAGATGTAAGGATAGTTGGTAGATGATAGGTTCATAGTACACCGCATAGAAAGTTTATTACCAAACCATGATAACGAGAGGGCAGAGCCAGTAGGCAGATCATAGTGTAGATAATAGGGGTACACCATAACCACCATAAATAAATTGGGAAAGCGGAACTGGCTGGAAAACATAGGGTTTTGCCGCTAATAATATGTAGCCTATCGATCGCCTACAGGCCAACTCTATTCATCTGAAGGCACACAATTGTTACTATCAGTTTAGTCTCTCAAAGACCACGCGACTCGCACCATTTTCAGGGTATTATGGTGATATGTCTCCAACGTATCTATAATTTTTGATTGCTCCATGCTATATTATCTACTGTTTTAGACATTAGTGGGCTTTATTTTCCACTTTTATATTATTTTTTGCACTAACCTATTAACCGGAGGCCCAGCCCAGAATTGCCTTTTTTGCCTGTTTTAGGGTTTCGAAGAAAAGGAATATCAAACGGAGTTCAAACGGAATGAAACCTTCGGAAATATGATTTACTCATCAGATAAGATCCAGGAGACTTGGACCCTCCGTCAAGAAAGCCACGAGGTGGTCATGAGGGTAAGGGGCGCGCCCCCATAGGGCGCCCCCCTAGGGCGCGCCCCCTGCCTCGTGGGCCCCTCGAAGCTCCACCGATGTACTTCTTCCTCCTATATATATCCACGTAGCCCCAAACGACCGGGGACGGAGCCAAAAACCTAATTCCACCGCAGCAACTTTCTGTATCCACGAGATCCCATCTTGGGGCCTGTTTCGGAGCTCCGCCGGAGGGGGCATCGATCACGGAGGGGTTCTACATCATCATCCAAGCCCCTCCGATGAAGTGTGAGTAGTTTACTTCAGACCTACGGGTCCATAGCTAGTAGCTAGATGGCTTCTTCTCTCTTTTTGGATCTCAATACAATGTTCCCCCACTCTCTCATGGAGATCTATTCGATGTAATCTTCTTTTTGCGGTGTGTTTGTTGAGACCGATGAATTGTGGGTTTATGATCTAGTCTATCTATGAATAATATTTGAATCTTCTCTGAATTCTTTTATGTATGATTGGTTATCTTTGCAAGTCTCTTCGAATTATCAGTTTGGTTTGGCCTACTAGATTGGTTTTTCTTGCCATGGGAGAAGTGCTTAGCTTTGGGTTCAATCTTGTGGTGTCCTTTCCTAGTGACAGAAGGGGCAGCAAGGCACGTATTGTATTGTTGCCATCGAGGATAACAAGATGGGGTATTTATCATATTGCATGAAACTATCCCTCTACATCATGTCATCTTGCTTAAGGCGTTACTCTGTTTTTAACTTAATACTCTAGATGCATGCTGGATAGCGGTCGATGAGTGGAGTAATAGTAGTAGATGCAGAATCGTTTCGGTCTACTTGTCTCGGACGTGATGCCTATATACATGATCATACCTAGATATTCTCATAACTATGCTCAATTCTGTTAATTGCTCAATAGTAATTTGGTCACCCACCGTAGAATACTTATGCTCTTGAGAGAAGCCACTAGTGAAACCTATGGCCCCCGGGTCTCTTTCTCATCATATCAATCTCCATCACTTTATTATTGCTTTGCTTTTACTTTGCTTTTACTTTATTTACTTTGCATCTCTATACAAAAAATACCAAAAATATTATTTATCATCTCTATCAGATCTCACTTTCGTAAGTGACCGTGAAGGGATTGACAACCCCTAACCGCTTTGGTTGCGTTGAGCTATTGTTTTTGTGTAGGTACGAGGGACTCGAGCGTAGCCTCCTACTGGATTGATACCTTGGTTCTCAAAAATTGAGGGAAATACTTACGCTACTTTGCTGCATCATCCCTTCTTCTTTGAGGAAATCCAACGCTGTGCTCAAGAGGTAGCAAGAAGAATTTCTGGCGCCATTGCCGGGGAGTCTGCGCAAAAGTCAACATACCAAGTACCCATCACAATCCCTATCTCCCGCATTACATTATTTGCCATTTTCCTCTTGTTTTCCTCTCCCCCAATTCACCCTTGCCGTTTTATTCACCCTCTCTCTCTCTCTCTCTCTCTCTCTCTCTCTCTATCCTCCCTCTCTTTCTCCGTTTGCCTTTTTGCCCGTTTGCTTTTTGTTTGCTCGTGTGTTAGTTTGCTTGTTTGTCGTGATGGCTCAATATAATACTAAATTGTGTGACTTCACCAATACCAATAATTATGATTTCCTTAGCACTCCGATTGCTCCTCTTACCGATGCTGAATCTTGTGAAATTAATACTGCTTTGTTGAATCTTGTCATGAAATATCCGTTCTCTGGCCTTCCTAGTGAAGATGCCGCTACCCATCTTAATAGCTTCATTGATTGGTGTGACATGCAAAAGAAGAAAGATGTCGATAATGATATTGTTAAATTGAAGCTATTTCCTTTTTCGCTTAGAGATCATGCTAAAGCTCGGTTTTCGTCTTTGCCTAAAAATAGTATTGATTCATGGAACAAGTGCAAAGGTGCTTTTATCTCTAAGTACTTTCCTCCCGCTAAGATCATCTCTCTTAGAAACGATATTATGAATTTTAAACAACTTGGTCATGAACATGTTGCACAAGCTTGGGAGAGAATGAAATTAATGATACGTAATTGCCCTACTCATGGTTTGAATTTGTGGATGATTATACAAATTTTTTATGCCAGATTGAATTTTGCTTCTAGAAATCTTTTAGATTCGGCCGCGGGAGGCACTTTTATGGAAATAACTTTAGGAGAAGCTACTAAACTCCTAGATAATATTATGGTTAATTATTCTCAATGGCATACTGAAAGATCTACTAAAAAGGTGCATGCGATAGAAGAAATTAATGTTTTGAGTGGAAAGATGGATGAACTTATGAAATTATTTGCTAATAAGAGTGTTTCTTCTGATCCTAATGATGTGCCCTTGTCTACTTTGATTGAGAATAATAATGAATCTATGGATGTGAATTTTGTTGGTAGGAACAATTTTGGTAACAATGCGTATAGAGGAAATTTCAATCCTAGGCCTTATCCTAGTAATCCCTCTAATAATTATGGTAATTCCTACAACATTTCTTATGGAAATTATAATAATATGCCCTCTGATTTTGAATCTAATATTAAAGAATTTATTTCTTCGCAAAATAATTTTAATGCTATGATTGAAGAAAAATTGCTTAAGATTGATGATTTGGCTAGGAACGTTGATAGAATTGCTCTTGATGTTGATTCTTTGAAACTTAGATCTATTCCACCTAAGCATGATATCAATGAGTCTCTCAAAGCCATGAGAATTTCCATTGACAAGTGCAAAGAAAGAACCGCTAGGCGTGCTAAGAAAGATGCCTTTATAAAAGCGTGTTCTTCTAGTTCCTATGAAAATAATGATGAAGATCTAAAAGTTATTGATGTGTCCCCTATTAAATCTTTGTTTTGCAATATGAATCTTGATAATGATGGGACTGATTATGATCCACCTTTACCTAGAAGGCGTTCTAAGAATTCGGAATTTGTTGATCTTGATGCTAAATTTGATAAAAGTGAGATTGAAGAAATTAAAACCCTAGATGTTGCTAAACCCACTATTATGGATTTCAAGGAATTTAACTATGAAAATTGCTCTTTGATTGATTGTATTTCCTTGCTGCAATCCGTGCTAAAATCTCCTCACGCTTATAGTCAAAATAAAGTGTTTACTAAACATATCGTTGATGCCTTGATGCAATCTTATGAAGAAAAACATGAATCAGAAGTTTCTATCCCTAGAAAACTTCATGATGAGTGGGAACCAGCTATTAAAATTAAAAATTATGAGTTTTATGCTTTGTGTGATTTGGGTGCTAGTGTCTCTACTATTCCCAAAACTTTGTGTGATTTACTAGATTTCCGTGATTTCGATGATTGCTCTCTACACTTGCATCTTGCGGATTCCACTATTAAGAAACCTATGGGAAGAATTAATGATGTTCTTATTGTTGCAAATAGAAATTATGTGCCCGTAGATTTTATCGTTCTTGATATAGATTGCAATCCTTCTTTCCCTATTATTCTTGGTAGACCTTTCCTTAGAACGGTTGGTGCAATTATTGATATGAAGGAAGGGAATATTAGATTCCAATTTCCATTAAAAAAGGGCATGGAACACGTTCCTATTGTCGGGGGTCGGGTGCGACATATGCCAAAGGATGGCTTATCATGGTGGGGGCGAGTAGAACGTCGCCGGTGCCTGGAAACGGGATGAGGTGAAGACATACACGCCGGCAAATCTTACCCAGCTTCAGGGCTCTCCGGGGAGATAATACCCCTACTGCTGCTCTGCGGGGTCTCCGCATGATCACTATGGCAAAATGTCTACACGGTTGCTCCTTGAGCTATTTACTGGAGGTAGGAGAGGGCAAGGCTAGCTCTGTCCCTTCTATATGGCCTGGTCCAAAGCTAATGGGTTCCAACCCTTTGCATGGGTGCCCTGGGGGGTTTATATAGGCCTACCCCTCAGGGGTACAATGGTAATCCGGCAGGACACGGGCCCAGCCGTCAGCGCCTCTGGCCTCCGTCTTCTCTGCCGACCGCTGGGGCCCGCCGACTGGCGGGCCCCGCTGACTGGCATGGTATGGAGCCGACAGGCCGCGTCCGCCGCGGGCGGGTCTTGCTGGCTGCTGATTACTGTAGCCGTGCTTCTGATGACACGGGCTTGATCACGAGGTTGTGGCAACAGCCCCGCCACCTGGCGGGCGGTCACTATTGCCACTCTCCATCACATCTTGATTAATGGCGCGTGGGCCCCGGGGGAGGGCTCGGCCGATTCCCAGGGGCCGACTCCTGACGGGCCCGACTGGCGGTCCTCTCGCCGTCTGCCGGGGTCTCACTGACTGGTGGGACCCACTGCCTCTGGGCCGTACAGACAAGCCATCGTGGGTGCAGAATTCGGTCCTGTGGTGCTGATGTCAGGGCTGGCATGGCAACAGTGCCACGCCACACGGAGATCTTCCAGGGTACGGCGTGTTGTAGCCATGCCTTCCCTTGGTAAGGGGCAGGAGCGGGCTTCATTATTGCCACTCCCCCGCCCTGTCCCACTTGATGAGGTCGTGGGGGGTGTTGGACTTGCAGGCCGACTCCCCGAAGCCGGCTTCTCTGGAAGTCGCTAGCGAGGAGTCGGCTCTCCCTGAAGTCGTCCGTGGGACTCGGCTGTGAGTGGCCAGTCGGCCACCTTGCCGTTGGCTTCTTGAAGGCAGCTCTTCGTTCTGGGGTCTTGATGTGCGCAGCCTGCCCCAATGTCTTGAAAGGTTCTGGGCCTCGGGTTGGCCTACCCGTGGCCCATTACTCTGACAGTAGTCCCCGAAGCTGGTGAGGCGCCGCGGACGATCGGTCAAGAAGCCTCAGCAGTTTCTCTTTCCGGGTACTCAACACATGGTCTTTGATTGACTTCTGCCGGGCTGACTAGAAGGAGCTGGACTCGCTCAATTCGGACTCGCTCAATTCCGACTCGCACAATATTTCGAATGTCGCAGCGGGATCCAAGTAGCGTGCTTGCTAAGCCTCCAGGCCGCCGCCCGTTCTAGGCCTGTCACGCGATGACACGTGGCTGGGCTGTCCTGCCAGCCTACGTGCGCGACGGGACATGCCCATAGGCGGGGCCCACCACTACCGCGCCTCGGCGCCCGAGCGGATCCGCTGCGGCCCCGGCGGACGGTCGGGATTCCCGTGGAGTTACTGCGCGCAGTAACTTTATTGTGAAACATGTGGGTCGTGGGGCCGTGGGGCCGTGGGCGTAGTAAATCCCCACGACCGCCCCCTCGGCTTCACAACCCATGAGGCTATAAGTAGGGGGAAGAGGGGGACACCGCGCCCCTCCTTCCCACTACTCCTCGCTCTCTTCCTTCTCACTGCCCCTCGCTCTCCTCCTTCTTCTTCGCTCCGCCGCGCGCCCAAGCTCCGGTGAATGCCGCGGCGATCAACTCGCGATGAGTTCTTCCTCCTCCGCCGCGCCTCCCCCGGTGCGCTCCGGCACTTGGGACGGCTCCGAAGTCCATGACGACCACATCGAGTTCCTCCGCAGGACTCGTCGGCTCCCCGGCGAAGATCATGTGCGGGTGCGCCTTGCGCCAAAGGGGGAGATTTCCTCCGTGCCGCAGGAGGGCGAGTGGGTCATCTTCCGCTCACACTGCCTGCATGGGTTGGGGCTGCCAGCGAGCAGTTTCTTCTGATCTTTCCTGGAGTTCTACGGCCTCCAGCCGCACCACCTCACCCCCAACACAGTGGTGCTGCTGCCTGCCTTCGTGGCCTTGTGCGAAGGCTTCCTCAGAGTCCTCCCCACCCTCGAGCTCTGGGGGGAGTTCTTCTTCTCCAAGCTCGGCACCCAGGCCACGGGCGTGCCGGCTCAATGCGGTGCTTTCATCGTCGTGCGAAAGTCAGGAGCCGAAAACTCCTTCCCCTCCATCTCGCTGATAAAGTCGGTGAAGATGTGGCAGAGATCCTACTTTTACGTTAGGAGCGTCTCCGCGAGGGGGGACTGGGTCAACCTGCCGGCTGGGAGGCTGCCCAATTGGTCGTACCGGGCCAAGTCGCTGACGCCTGCGGAAACCGGCGCCATCGCGAGACTATGAGTGCTGACGCAGTCGGAGGGTTTGACTGGTCCGGACCTGCTGGCCGCCTTCGTGGCGCACCGAGTTCTCCCACTCCAAGGCCGCCCCCATATGATATGCCAGATGAGCGGGCACCGCGACCCGAGTCGGATGTGCACCAAGGACATGCCTCACGAAGAGGTGGCCTTCATGGTGAACTACCTCTCGGACAGCAAGCTCCTGGAGGATTGGCGGTTTGGCAAGGAGCCGTACTCCCGCGCCAACCCCCCGCCCGTGGTGAGTCGCCTTTCCTTTCTTTCTTTGGATTGTCTTTTCTCTCGCCAAGTTTGTTTTGACCAGTCGGCTTTGGACAGAATCACCTCCTCCATTCACCAGCCGGCACCTCAGGGCCGGCCCGCTAGTTCCTCGCCGACCGGGCGGAGAGCGACGTCGATGACCCCGATCTGGGGGCGGCGGCTCTGGAGGACGACGCCGAGGGAGGAGGAGGAACAGCAGGCGACTTCAGGCCTTCGTCCACTTTCGCCGACTGGCCTGACGACGACGCCGAGGGGGAAGTCGCCCCCCGCCATCGGCCAGGAGCCAGCCAGCCAGGCGCGGGCTCTTCTGCCGCGTCGGGTGCTCCAGGCGGCGGGAAGAAGCGCAGGGCCGTGCCGACCTTGTTCGGCAGTCGGCCGAAGAAACCCAAGGGTTCGGCTACGGCGACCCGGCGGGATGAGGCGGCCACGAAGGCCATCCGCTTCCGTAAGGAAGTGAAGAAGCTGTCATTGGTCTCCGCATGAGTATTCTGTCTCAATGCTTTATTCTTTCTTTGTGACTTTGTCCGAGTCTTTGCTTGTCCCCCTTGCTTTAGGGCTCCCCTCACTCTTGAGAGGGTCACCGCCGCCTCTGTCATGGGGTCAGCGGAGACGTCCGCCACCACTCGGCGGATTGACCCCGCTGCTGACCTCCGGGAGGCGACAGAGCGAAATGCGCAGGAGAAGCGCAATGAAGAAGAGGCCGTTCGCCTGGAGAAGGCGGAGGCCGACAGGGCGGAGGCCTCCGCCAAGAAAAAAACTGGCGGAGGTCGAAGCCGCCGCCGCGATGAAGTGGCAGGCTGAGGAAGCCGCACGCCGCCAATTGGCGGTGTTCGTCACCCCGTTGAACTCTGCGCCGCCGCCTCCGGAGTTCACGGGGCAGATTGGAGAAGCCGGCGGGGAGAACCCCGTCGTGGAGAGGGAAGGCGGCGACCCCTCTACGCCGGACGTGAACGTTCCGCCGCTACCTCCGCCGCCGTCTGAAGGTGCGCAAGGCAGGCAGCCAGCGGACCCTCCGGTGCCGCCGACCGAAGATGAGACCGTGGCGAGGCTACTCCTCCAAGTCGGCTCGCCAATGTGCCGCCGTCTAGAGAAGGTGACTTCGGCACCCCGCCCCCTGGAAGCCGGCACCACCAGCTCGGCGATCCCAGACACCGAAGCGACGAGCGCCGCGCCCATTGGGTGGGTGCGAGGAGGCGGCACAGGGCCACTGAACCAGGTGCTCTTGGACGTCCAGGCGAAGCTTCGTGCTAAGGGCGACACTCTCCAAAGTTGCACCAAGGCGTTCCTGGCGTCGCGGGCAGCCATTCGGGTATGTTTTTCCTTTGGTTTTTGTTTTCTTGTTCCTCTCTGTGGGGGCGCACCAGCGCACCCACTGGGTGTAGTCCCCGAGTTTTGGGCTGGCAACTGAGCAGGCAGCCCGGAACTCCAATTGATGAACTCTGGGTATTAACTTTTTGTCTGAAACGTTCATCGCAATATTACCATAACCTCCGCGTCACTGCCTTCAACCGTAACGTTGAAGAGCTGGGCAAGCGGACCGCCGATCTGTCGGAGAGCCGGAGTAAGTCCTTTTCCTTCTTCGCGGGGGCGCGCTGGCGCACCCGCGGGCTGTAGTCCCCGAGATTCGGGCCGACTGCTGAGCAGTCGGGCCGGATCTCCCTGGCGACCTTCTTTTCCTGATGACTTAACGCCTTCTTTCTTCCTTCTTTTCAGGGGCCAACACTGCTCTTCAACAGCAGCTGAGCGGCGCCAACTCCGCTTTGCGCACCAAAGAGGAGGAGTGCAACAAGCTCGCCACGGAGCGCGATCTGCTGGCCACTCAATTGGCAGAGCAGAAGGAGCTACTTGTGAAGACACAGAGGGAGGCGGAGGATTCGGAAACCGCCCTCCTGGCCAAGTTCGCGAGCGAGCGCTCCTCCTGGTCTGACAAGGAGGCGATGCTGGCCTCCGGCTTCCACGAGATTGAAGACATCGTTGATGGTGAGTTTCTTTACTTTCTTTCTTTGAGCTGCCGATTTAAGTCATGCTGACTCCTGGTTTTTGACTTGCTTCTTTGTTTCTTCCTGTCTTTGCAGACTTCTTTCCTGGGCAGTCACAGGCCGCCATCCAAGCCATCGAGGCTGACCATGAAGGTCGGAGGGCGGAGGGTGCAGAGATTGCCGCCGACGCCCCCCGAAATCTTGACGAGCACATCCTGACCATCGAGGCTCGCCTTCGGCCGGCTCACCGGATGCTGCGCCGGCTTCAGCGTGTCGGTGCCCAGGCGATTGCCACCCTGTGGCCGAATATGCAGGCTCCGCGCACCCCCAGCCTGACGGCCGACTGGCTAGAGGTCGCGGCCGGTCGTCTTGAAGCCTGGAAGGGCTCTTCGGCCCGAGCTGGAGCGTGCCGGGCCTTGGAGTTTGTCAAGGCGTGGTATCCGGGGCTGGATCTAGACCGGCTGGCCACGCTTTGGTCGGAGGCCCAGCCGGAGCTGGCAGCTGCGGAAGACGCCCTCATCAAGCGTGCTACGGCGATCGCCGAGTACACCGACACTAGCATGTTCGTCCCGAGCGGTCTGAAGACGGCGAGGAGGTACCGCCGGAGTGGTTTGGGATGAACCCAGACTACGGCGAGGACTCGGTGGAGGTGATTGGCTCCAGCGTCGAGGAGGAGGGCGAGGCGGAGGATGGAGGCGAGGCGGAGGCACCAGAAGACGGAGCAGACGGCCAGCCTCAGCTCGACCGCGCCTCCAGCAACGAGCCGCGTACGACTGAGTCGACTGCCGCTGGAGGCGATCAGGCCGAGACTACTACGCAGCCAGCCGCCCTGACGCCTGACGCTAGCGCCTCCTCCGACCCTCCGAATCCGTCTGCTGCTTCCTAAGTTGCCGCTTTATCTTTGTTTTATCTGCTTCAGTAGTCTTTGAAGAACTTGTTAATTCGCACAATTCCACCCGCGGGGTGTATTTTGAACTTCTGCTTGAAGAGTCGGCCAAGGGCCTATGTTATGTAAATATGTTTATCCGAGTTCTATCTTTTCTTGCTCATTGCTCTTTTGGCTTTTTTCCTTTGCCGCTTTCTCTTAGTTGCCTGCCTTGCCAATCGGACAGCTGCTCTGTGGACTGTCGCTGGATCAAATGCTTGGCTACTTTGAGAAGGCAAGTACTTAGCCGTTTTTAAGAGTTTTTGAGCAAGTTGAATAGAAGGCGGCAATCCGACTATTCGAGAGTCGGTTTGCGAAAAAGGCTGGAAGCCGTCTTGAGCTATGTTTTATGCGTTGAGTCCTTAACCATTTTTCATGCGAACGCCCATTCCACCTTACCTCTGCCCACCGTACAGTCGCTCTGCGAGCTGCGGCTTCTGACAGAAGACGGTTTAGGTGTTACACACTACTTGTCCGGCTGCAGGAAGCATTTCATAGTGCAAGGCGGCAAGTCCCCGGGCCGACTTGTCGAGCCCGGTGCCAAGCGGCATGACAAAGAGTAACATACTTGTAGGCATATTTTTTATCATACAGACAAAAGAGGGCAGTCCCCGAGCTCATCTCGGGGGGCCCGAAGTCTTGGTACTTTAATACAAAAGGTAGTGTGGTACATACTGCATCAACTGTAAAAATCCTCGGAGGAGATTTGCATTACATGGCCGCTCTGTCTCCTTGCCGGAGTCGTCCCTCTTGCGTGCTCGGGGCTTCTGAGCGTCAATCAGGTAGTAGGAGTCGTTGCCTAGTACTTTGCTGATGATGAAAGGGCCTTCCCAATGTGCTGACAGCTTGTGCTGGCCATCTGTTTGCTGGATCAGCCGAAGCACAAGGTCACCTTCTTGGAAAGATCTTGGCTTGACCTTCCTGTTGTGGTATCGGCGCAGGCTCTGCTGGTAGATGCTGGACCGACTGAGTGCCAACAGCCGGCCCTCTTCCAGTAGATCGACGCCATCTTGTCATGCTTCTTCCGCTTCCTCCTCGGTGTACATGGTGACTTGTGGGGAGTCGAACTCTATGTCCGTTGGGATGACGGCTTCGGCACCATAGACGAGGAAGAAAGGCGTGAAGCTGGTTGACTTGTTTGGAGTCGTGCGCAAACTCTAGAGGACGGCTGGTAGCTCATTGAGCCAGCAGCCAGCCGAGCACTCCAGAGGCTCGATCAGCCGGGGCTTGATGCCGGACAGGATGAGGCCGTTTGCTCGTTCTACCTGGCCGTTTGACTGTGGATGGGCGACGGATGCTAGGTCCAGTCGGATGCTCTGTGTTGTGCAGAATCGGGCCAAGGCGCCTTTGGCGAAATTTGTGCCGTTGTCGGTGATGATGCTGTGTGGTATGCCGTACCGAATTGTGATGTCGGAGATGAAAGTCATGGTAGTCGGACCGTTCAGCTTCTTGATTGGCTTCGCTTCTATCCACTTGGTGAACTTGTCTACTGCGACAAGTAAGTGAGTTAAGCCACCTCGTGCTGTCTTGAATGGTCCCACCATGTCTAGACCCCAAACCGTGAAAGGCCATGCATTGGAGATGGTCTTGAGTGCAGAAGCCGGCTGGTGCGGCTTGGAGCTGAACTTCTGGCACCCTTTGCATTTTTGGACCAACTCCTTCGCCTCTTCCAAGGCAGTTGGCCAGAAGAAACCGCGTCGAAAGGCTTTGGAGATGAGTGTTCTTGAAGCCGCATGGTGGCCGGACTCGCCTTGATGGATGTCTTTGAGAATCGCTTGGCCTTGCTCTCGCTCTACGCAGCGCTGGTAGACACCAGTGATGCTACGCCTGCCCAGCTCTCTGTCGACTATGGTGTAGGCTGCCGCCCGGCGTTGTATTTGCCGAGCTGAGGTCTCATCAGTTGGTAGCTCTTTGTTCACCAGGAATTTGAGGATGGGCTGGGCCCATGAGGGTGCTGCTATTTCTTCGACTGCCAGAACTGCGACTTGGACAAGGGCGGTTGGGCTGGGAGGCGGCGGGTTGGAGTCAACAACCGCTTGCTGGGTTAATGAAGTCCCCAGGCCGACTAGCGCGGCCCTTGGGCCGAGTTCTAGAGTCTTCGAGTCCGCTGCCGCAGTCCCCGGGCCGGGCTCGACTGTGGCGGCTTTGGAGTCATCCGCCGAAATCCCCGTACCGCCTGCCGGGGCTCTGGAGTCGGACCCGACGTCTTCGGGGGGGAGCCGGCAC
The DNA here is from genome assembly GCA_034509565.1 of Triticum monococcum. Lineage (NCBI taxonomy): Eukaryota > Viridiplantae > Streptophyta > Magnoliopsida > Poales > Poaceae > Triticum > Triticum monococcum. The sequence goes on from CM067847.1 coordinate 583,007,075, forward strand.
AAAAATGGAGTCTGATTCTGGTGAAGGCTTGACAGATGGCTTGAGGAGGCTTTGCAGGGCGATGCCAGATGGTATTGCTTGGCGGGTAGAGCCGATTCGTGCTAAGGCGTCGGCTTGGTCGTTGTCATTTCTTGGCAAATGGAGGAATTCGCACCTTCGAAATACTCGCTGAGTTGCTGCACGAGGAAATGGTAACTCGCCATGTTTGCATCTTTCACGTCCCAATCACCGGATGACTGCTGGACCACTAAGTCCGAGTCGCCATAACACAAGATCCGGCGGATGCCAAGTTCTTTGGCCAGCCGGAGCCCGTGAATGAGCGCCTCGTACTCGGCGACATTGTTGGAGGCGGCAAAATGGATTTGCAGTGCGTATTTGAGCTTGTCGCCTTTAGGAGAGGCGAGGACGACGCCGGCTCCCAAGCCGGTGCGCATCTTGGAGCCGTCGAAATGCATCCGCCAATGGGTGGAGTCAGGCGCCGGAGGCAGGTACTGGGTCTCGGCCTAGTCGACGAGGAAGTCGGCCAGTGCTTGTGACTTGATAATGGTGCGGGGCTGGTAGTAGATGGTGTAGGGAGCCAGCTCTATGGCCCACTTGGCCACTCGGCCAGAAGCATCTCGGCTACCAATGATCTCGGCGAGTGGGGCCGTGCAGACCATCGTGATTGGATGCTCTTGAAAGTAAGGCTTCAATTTCTTGGCAGTAAAGTGTACGCCATAGCACATCTTCTGGTAGTGGGGGTAGTTCTGCTTGGAGGTCGACAGTACCTCGCTCAGGTAATATACCGGTCTCTGGATAGGTAGCGCCTTGCCTTCCTCCTTGCGTTCCACTACAATGACCGTGCTGACCACCCGGCTGGTGGCGGCGATTTACAGGAGCATAGGTTCCTTTGGAGTCGGAGCCGCCAGGACTGGTGGAGTAGTCAACATCTTCTTCAACTGGAGAAAAGCTTCGTCCGCCTTATGGTTCCACTCGAAAAAAGTGGTCTTCTTCATGAGTTGGTATAAGGGGAGAGCTTTCTCGCCCAGCCGACTGATGAATCGGCTGATGGACGCCAAGCAGCCGGTGAACTTTTGCACATCCAACAGTCGGCTGGGTACCTCAATTCTCTCAATGGCCTTGATTTTTACTAGGTTGCATTCTATGCCGCGTTCAGAGACCAGGAAGCCAAGGAGCTGGCCGGCTGGTACTCCGAAGACACACTTCTCGGGGTTGAGCTTGATCTGGAATCGGCACAGGTTTTCAAAAGTCTCCTTGAGGTCTTCCAGCAGTGTTCCATGCTTTTCCGTCTTCACCACCGCGTCATCCACGTAGACGTGGGCGTTCTTGCTGAGCTGCTTGAGGAGGCACTTCTGCATGCAACGCTGAAAGGTGGCGCCGACATTCCTTAAGCCGAACGTCATGGTGAGGTAGCAGAAGGCTCCAAACGGCGTGATGAAGGCGTTCTTCAGTCTGTCAGCCAGGTTCAGCTTGATCTGGTGATATCCTGAATATGCATCCAAAAAACTCAACAGCTCGCATCCGGCTGTGGAGTCTATCACTTGATCGATTCTTGGTAGAGCAAACGGGTTCTTGGGGCAGGCTTTGTTGAGGCTCGTGTAGTCAATACACATTCGCCACTGCTTGTTCTTCTTCAGTACCAGGACCGGATTTGCTAGCCAATCTGGAAAGAATACTTCCATAATGAAGCCGGCTGCTAGGAGTCGGGCTATCTCTTCTCCGACAACTCTTCTCTTCTCTTCTGACAGGCGGCGTAGGGGCTGCCTGACCGGCTTTGCGTCAGATCGGACGTGTAACTTGTGCTCGGCGAATTTCGTCGGTACACCAGGCATGTCTTTGGGGGCCCATGCGAAGATGTCCCGATTCTCACGAAGGAAATCGACGAGCTCGCCTTCCTATTTGCTGTCGAGGTTCGCACCTACGACAGCGTACCTCTCTGGGTGCTCCAGATCCAGGGGTATCTTCTTTTCTCTTTGGCCGGCTTGAACGAACCTTCAGCTTCCGACTCCTTCGGGTTGGGCGATACCTCTGGCTGCTTGCCGGCCATCGCCACAACTCATTCAAGGAGTCACTTCTCGGCCGCGATCACCAAGGACTCGGCCAACCGACTGCTCTCAGCCGCGTAGGCAGACGACTTCCGGTAGTCTCCGGCCACAGTCAGAATTCCCCTAGAACTGGGCATCTTCATCTTGAGGTAGGTGTAGTGGGGGACCACCATGAACTTGGCCAAGGCGGGTCGGCCGAGTAGCGCATGGTATGGGCTCTCGAGGTCCGCCACCTCAAACCAAACAGACTCTCGGCGGAAGTGATCTTTGTCTCCAAAGAGAACGTCCATCAGGATCTTGCCGATTGGTGAGCAGGAAAGCCCAGGTACAATGTCGTGGAACACAGTCCGGCTGTTCTGAAGCTGTCTTTGCTTGATTCCTAACTTCTCCATGGTGTCCTTGTACATGATATTGATGCTGCTGCCTCCGTCTATCAGAACTCGCGAGAAACGCGCAGGTCGTCTATCCGTAGCAAAGGTGGCGTCCAAGACCAAGGCATAGGAGCCCGGACTTGGCATCACCTCTGGGTGGTCAGCCCTGCTCCAGCTGATGGGTTTTTCGGACCAGTGCATGAACTCAGGCGTCTCTGATGCCACCGCATTCACCTCTTGTCGCTGCAGCCACCTGCTACGTCGATCATCGGCCATGCTGGTAAACACCACATAGGCTCCGTCTTCTTTAGGGTATTCGTCTTGTATTGCGCCGACTGGCTTGACAGCCGGCTGCTGGGGCGGGGGCGGAGGCGGCTGCCCAGCAGGCGGGGGTGGCAGAAGGCCGTCTCCCTTGGTGATCCTGGTGAGCCAGTGGCACTTCCGGGTGGTGTGGTTCGACGGCTTCGCACCGCTATGGAACTTGCAAGGTCCATCCAGGGTCTGTTCGTAGGAGAAGGCCGGCAACCAGTTTGGCTTGCCGCCTTTCTGTCGCTTGGGCGGAGGCTGCTCATCTGGCTGCTGGGCTTCAATGGCCGTGACCTGCCAGCTGCTGGAAGCCGGCTGCGGGGCCTTGCGCTTGTGGTTGCCCTGCTGTTGTCGCCGGTTGGCATCTCCCGCCGGAGTTCTTGGAGCTTGTGGGGCCACTTTGCCAGTTTTGCTTATTTGAATCTCTGCCTTCATGGAGGAGTCGCCCGTGGCGTACTTGTCCGCTATGATCAGCAGCTCGTCAAGGGTTTCTGGCTCGTCGCAGAGGAGCTTGTGCTTGAGGAGGGTGCCTTCTCTACACCCGGCTGTGAAGTACTCAATGGCCTGCATCTCGTGCACGCCCTCGCAGGATTTCCGAAGTTCGGCCCAACGCACGAGGTAATCGCGAGTCGACTCGTCGGGGCCTTGCACGCACAAGGAGAGCTGACGAGGCTTGGGAGGACGCTTGTACGTGCTGGTGAAGTTGCGGACAAACGCTTCGGTGAAGTCGACCCAGCTGTTGATGCTGCGGGGCTTCAGGCTGTTCAGCCATGTCCGGGCCGTGCCCTGGAGCATGAGCGGAACGTACTTTATGCCGACACGCTTGTTGCCGTTTGCTATGCTGACAGCCGTGGAGTAGTCGACTAGCTAGTCTTCCGGCTTCATGGAGCCAGTATACTTGGGCGTGTCTCTTGGGAGCGTGAGTCCTCTGGGAAAGGGCTCGTCTCGAATGCGGGGCCCGAAACAAGGCGGACCCAGCTCGTCTTCTTCTTCCAGCGCCAGGGATTGGTGAAGCCGGTCGATCCGGTGGCGGGCGTCATTCTCTCCGACCCCCTCTCGGCGGCCAAGGCGGTCGCCCAGAGTCGGATGGTCAGCAGGCAGCAGGGAGACTCGCCTTTCCTTGCGAGGAGGGGGAGGCGGACAGTCGTCCCGTCGTTCCACTGCTCTCGGGCGGCCGTCTCGGTCACGCTCTATGGTAATGTGAGTCTGACTGTGGCTGGCAGCCGAATCCTTGTCTCTTCTTCCTCGGGCGCCGCCAGTCGGCGTCCGAGACGTCGCGCCTTGGTCTCGGCAGAGGTCGTTTTTTTGCCGTCGCGGCGCCTCCATGCGGCAGCCGGCCTCGTTCTGTGCGGCAGCCGCGTCGAGGAGCCGCTGGACCCGCTCCATCATCAGGCGGCGTTCTTTGCCCTCGAAATTGTCCAGCTCGTCCGCCGCTGCCTGAGTGGCTCGGATGTTCTCCGCTGGTGTAGCATACACAGGGCGGCTTGCCCCAAACAGGTTGGCGATGGCTACGCCACGCTGCTGGACCGTGCCCAGGCGGCTGGGCCCCGCCGGGGCCGGCGAGCCGCCGACGGCGCGATCCATCTCCCGCTGGTAGGCTTCTGACAAGCATCTCATGCTGGCCAGCTTCCTCGCGCCTTCAATGAGCTGAAGGAGGCGCGCCTCCAACGTCTCCGTGTCAGCGTCTTCCAGAATGGGCGTAGTTAGGTCTTGTAGCGCCACGCCGAGTGAGTCGTGCGCTCCTCCGTCGGGGAGTTCGTCATGACTGATGACGAGCACCTCGGTGACGGTGCTTCCGTCGGTCTCCGCGCGAGGGAGAGGTTCGTCATAGACCACCACATTAGTGGGGAACGCGCCGAGCGACGCGGTGTCGGAGTCGACCAACATCGGGTCGGTGGAGCCCACAGACTCCAAGTCTACGGCAGGCTCGCCGGAAACGTGGAGTTGATCGAGGAGGCCTGTGAGGAGGTTCTCGGAGCCGCCCGTGCCTGCATTGGATGCAGGCTCATCGGAGAGGCGGACCTCACTGACAAGTTCGGCCAAGCAGCTAGCTACGCAGGCGATCTCAATGCCACGCAGCGCGTCGACGCAAACTTCGTCTGGCGTGCCTGGCTGGCTGCGCTCGCCAGGGAGGAAAAAGGTTCCCGTCCAGAACAATTCTCCGGACGGTGGTGCACCAGGCCCCACGGTGGGCGCCAAATGTCGGGGGTTGGGTGCGACATATGCCAAAGGATGGCTTATCATGGCGGGGGTGAGTAGAACGTCGCCGGTGCCTAGAAACGGGATGAGGCGAAGACATGCACGCCAGCGAATCTTTCCCAGCTTCAAGGCTCTCCGGGGAGATAATACCCGTACTGCTGCTCTGCGGGGTCTCCGCATGATCACTATGGCAAAGTGTCTACACGGTTGCTCCTTGAGCTGTTTCCTGGAGGTAGGAGAGGGCAAGGCTAGCTCTCTCCCTTCTATATGGTCTGGTCTAAAGCTAATGGGTTCCAACCCTTTGCATGGGTGCCCTGGGGGGTTTATATAGGCCTACCCCCCAGGGGTACAATGGTAATCCGGCAGGACACGGGCCCAGCCGTCAGTGCCTCTGGCCTCCGTCTTCTCTGCCGACCGCTGGGGCCCGGCCCGCCTGGTACGGAGCCGACAGACCGCGTCCGCCGCGGGCGGGTCTTGCCGGCTGCTACTGTAGCCGTGCTTCTGATGACGCGGGCTTGATCACGAGGTCGTGGCAACAGCCCCGCCGCCTAGCGGGCGGTCACTATTGCCACTCTCCATCACATCCTTATTAATGGCGCGTGGGCCCCGGGGGAGGGCTCGGCCGATTCCCAGGGGCCAACTACCGACGGGCCCGACTGGCGGTCCTCTCGCCGTCTCCTGGGGTCTCACTGACTGGTGGGACCCACTGCCTCTAGGCCGTACAGGCAAGCCGTCGTCGGTGCATGATTCGGTCCTGTGGTGCTGATGTCAGGGCTGGCATGGCAACAGTGCCACGCCGCACGGAGATCTTCCGGGGTACGGCGTGCTGTAGCCATGCCTGCCCTTGGTAAGGGGCAGGAGCGGGCTTCATTATTGCCACTCCCCCGCCCTGTCCCACTTGATGAGGTTGTGGGGGGTGTTGGACTCGCATGCCGACTCCCCGAAGCCGGCTTCTCTGGAAGTCGCTAGCCAGGAGTCGGCTCTCCCTGAATTCGTCCCTGGGACTCGGCTGTGAGTGGCCAGTCAGCCACCTTGCCGTTGGCTTCTTGAAGGAGGCTCTTCGTTCTGGGGTCTTGAGGGGCGCAGCCTGCCCCGATGTCTTGAAAGGTTCTGGGCCTCGGATTGGCCTACCCGTGGCCCATTACTTCGACACCAATAAAGAAAATAAAATTACCATATGAATCTATCATGAGAGCCACTTATGGATTGCCTACCAAAGATGGCAATACCTAGATCTATTCTTGCTTGTTATGCCTAGCTAAGGGCGTTAAACGATAGCGCTTGTTGGGAGGCAACCCAATTTTATTTTTATTCCTTGCTTTTTGCTCCTGTTTAGTAATAAATAAATTATTTAGCCTCTGTTTTGGTTGTGTTTTTTGTGTTTAATTAGTGTTTGTGCCAAGTAGAACCGTTGGGAATACTTGGGGAAAGTCTTGTTGAACTTGCTGTAAAAAAACAGAAACTTTAGCGCTCACGAGAACTGCTGTAATTTTTATTTGGAAAGGGCTATTTAGTTAGTTCTTTTTGCAGATGATTAATAGATGAATTACTCACGTCCAGAAATTTATTTTTGAATTTCTGGGGTTCCATATCTTACACTATCTACAGATTACTACAGACTGTTCTGTTTTTGACAGATTCTGTTTTTCGTGTGTTGTTTGCTTATTTTGATGAATCTATGGCTAGTAAAATAGTTTATAATCCATAGAGAAGTTGGAATACAGTAGGTATAACACCCATATAAATAAAGAATGAGTTAATTACAGTACCTTGAAGTGGTCTTTTGTTTTGTTTCGCTAACGGAGCTCACGAGTTTTCTACTTTAAGTTTTGTGTTGTGAAGTTTTCAAGTTTTGGGTAAAGATTTGATGGATTATGGAACAAGAAGTGGCAAGAAACTAAGCTTGGGGATTCCCATGTCAGCCCCAAGATAATCTAAGGACACCTAAAAGCCAAAGCTTGGGGATGCCCCGGAAGGCATCCCCTCTTTCGTCTACTTCTGTCGGTAACTTTACTTGGAGCTATATTTTTATTCACCACATGATATGTGTTTTGCTTGGAGCGTCTTTTATGATTTGAGTATTTGCTTGTTAGTTTACCACAATCATCCTTGCTGTACACACATTTTTAGAGAGCCATACATGATTTGGAATTTGTTAGAATACTCTATGTGCTTCACTTATATCTTTTGAGCCTTATAGTTTTGCTTTAGTGCTTCACTTATATCTTTTAGAGCACGGTGGTGGATTTGTTTTATAGAAACTATTGATCTCTCATGCTTCACTTAGATTATTTTGAGAGTCTTAATAGCATGGTAATTTGCTTAAAATCCTAATATGCTTGATATGCTAGATTAATAATAAAACTTTCTTATGAGTGTGTTGAATACTAAGAAAAGTTTGATGCTTGATGATTGTTTTGAGATATGGAGGTAATAATATCAAAGTCATGCTAGTTGAGTAGATGTGAAATTGAGAAATACTTGTGATGAGGTTTGCAAGTCCCGTAGCATGCACGTATGGTAAACGTTATGCAACAAATTTGAAACATGAGGTGTTATTTGATTGTCTTCCTTATGAGTGGCGGTCGGGGACGAGCGATGGTCTTTTCCTACCAATCTATCCCCCTAGGAGCATGCGCATAGTGCCGAGATTTTTGATGACTTGTAGATTTTTGAAACAAGTATGTGAGTTCTTTATGACTAATGTTGAGTCCATGAATTATACACACTCTCACCCTTCCATCCTTGCTAGCCTCTTCGGTACCGTGCATTGCCCTTCCTCACATTGAGAGTTGGCACAAACTTCACCGGTGCATCCAAACCCCTTGATATGATACGCTCTTTCACACATAAACCTCCTTATATCTTCCTCAAAACAGCCACCATACCTACCTATTATGGCATTTCCATAGCCATTCCGAGATATATTGCCATGCAACTTTCCACCATTCCGTTCATCATGACACATTCATCATTGTCATATTGCTTAGCATGATCATGTAGTTGACATAGTATTTGTGCCAAAGCCACCATTCATAATTATTTCATACATGTCACTCTTGGTTCATTGCATATCCCGGTACACCGCCGGAGGCATTCATATAGAGTCATCTTTGTTCTAGTATCGAGTTGTAATCATTGAGTTGTAAATAAATAGAAGTGTGATGATCATCATTATTAGAGCATTGTCCCAAGTGAGGTATAAAAAAAGAAAGGCCATAACAAAAAAAGGGAGAAGCCCCCCCCCCCAAAAAAGAAAGGCCATAAAAAAGAGAAGGCCCAAAAAATGAGAGAAAAAGAGAGAAGGGACAATGTTACTATCCTTTTACCACACTTGTGCTTCAAAGTAGCACCATGATCTTCATAGTAGAGAGTCTCTCATGTTATCACTTTCATATACTAGTGGGAATTTTTCATTATAGAACTTGGCTTGTATATTCCAACAATGGGCCTCCTCAAGAGCCCTAGGTCTTCATGAGCAAGCAAGTTGGATGCACACCCACTAGTTTCTTTTGTTGAGCTTTCATACATTTATAGCTCTAGTGCATCCGTCGCATGGCAATCCCTACTCCTTGCATTAACATCAATCGGTGGGCATCTCCATAGCCCATTGATTAGCCTTGTTGATGTGAGACTTTCTCCTTTTTTGTCTTCTCCACATAACCCCCCTCCATTATATTCTATTCCACCCATAGTGCTATGTCCATGGCTCGCGCTCATATATTGCGTGAAAGTTTATAGGTTTGAGATTACTAAAGTATGAAACAATTGCTTGGCTTGTCATCGGGGTTGTGCATGATGATAGCATTCTTGTGTGGCAAAAATGAAACATGACTAAACCATATGATTTTGTAGGGATGAACTTTCTTTGGCCATGTTATTTTGAGAAGACATAATTGCTCAGTTAGTATGCTTGAAGTATTATCATTTTTATGTCAATATGAACTTTTGTCTTGAATCTTTCGGATCTTAATATTCATACCACAATCAAGAAGAATTACATTAAAGTTATGCCAAGTAGCACTCCGCATCAAAAATTATGTTTTTATCATTTACCTACTCGAGGACGAGCAGGAATTAAGCTTGGGGATGCTTGATACGTCTCCAACGTATCTATAATTTTTGATTGCTCCATGCTATCACTACAGGAATCAGCTATTTTGCCGTCTGCCACGACGGACGGCAAAGGCATGAACGGCGGATGGTTAGTGGGCTTTATTTTCCACTTTTATATTATTTTTGGGACTAACCTATTAACTGGAGGCCCAGCCCAGAATTCCTGTTTTGTGCCTGTTTTAGGGTTTCGAAGAAAAGGAATATCAAACGGAGTCCAAACGGAGTGAAACCTTCGGAAACGTGATTTACTCATCAGATAAGATCCAGGAGACTTGGACCCTCCGTCAAGAAAGCCACGAGGGTAGGGGCGCGCCCCCTGCCTCGTGGGCCCCTCAAAGCTCCGCCGACGTACTTCTCCCTCCTATATATATCCACGTACCCCAAACGATCGGGGACGGAGCCAAAAACCTAATTCCACCGCCGCAACTTTCTGTATCCACGAGATCCCATCTTGGGGCCTGTTCCGGAGCTCCGCCAGATGGGGCATCGATCACGGAGGGCTTCTACATCATCATCCAAGCCCCTTCGATGAAGTGTGAGTAGTTTACTTCAGACCTACGGGTCCATAGCTAGTAGCTAGATGGCTTCTTCTCTCTTTTTGGATCTCAATACAATGTTCTCCCCCTCTCTCGTGGAGATCTATTCGATGTAATCTTCTTTTTGCAGTGTGTTTGTTGAGATCGATGAATTGTGGGTTTATGATCCAGTCTATCTATGAATAATATTTGAATCTTCTCTGAATTCTTTTATGTATGATTGGTTATCTTTGCAAGTCTCTTCGAATTATCAGTTTGGTTTGGCCTACTAGATTGGTTTTTCTTGCCATGGGAGAAGTGCTTAGCTTTGGGTTCAATCTTGCAGTGTCCTTTCCCAGTGACAGAAAGGGCAGCAAGGCACGTATTGTATTGTTCCATCGAGGATAACAAGATGGTTTTTTTTATCATATTGCATGAAACTATCCCTCTACATCATGTCATCTTGCTTAAGGCATTACTCTGTTTTTAACTTAATACTCTAGATGCATGCTGAATAGTGGTCGATGAGTGGAGTAATAGTAGTAGATGCAGAATCGTTTCGGTCTACTTGTCTCGGACGTGATGCCTATATACATGAACATACCTAGATATTCTCATAACTATGCTCAATTCTGTCAATTGCTCAATAGTAATTTGTTCACCCACCGTAGAATACTTATGCTCTTGAGAGAAGCCACTAGTGAAACCTATGGCCCGTGGGTCTCTCTCTCATCATATCAATCTCCATCACTTTATTATTGCTTTGCTTTTTTACTTTGCCTTTTACTTTATTTACTTTGCATCTCTATACCAAAAATACCAAAAATATTATTTATCATCTTTATCAGATCTCACTTTCGTAAGTGACCGTGAGGGGATTGACAACCCCTAAGCGCGTTGGTTGCGTTGAGCTATTGTTTTTGTGTAGGTACGAGGGACTCGAGCGTAGCCTCCTACTGGATTGATACCTTGGTTCTCAAAAACTGAGGAAATACTTACGCTACTTTGCTACATCATCCCTTCCTCTTCGGGGAAATCCAACGCAGTGCTCAAGAGGTAGCATATGGCAGACCAACTTGAAGTGCGAAATCATTTAGAAGAACCGACCCAGTAGTGGTGTCGACTGCAGATGTCCATGCTCCCCTTCCTGACAAGGAACATATCGTTCTTACTAAAGAAGAACAGAAGAGGAACATGTTAAAGAACAGAAGCGGAAGCACATTCTGCATGTCTGCATGCAAGTAGCATGAATTTTGTCATTTGGGTCAGTCGACCATTTCAGGCGGTTGGATGAAGATCCTACTTCTCCCAACCCTTCTTCTTCCTCATCTCTGATTCTTCCCATACAGAACACCGCATGGGCCGCCGGCCAAACCACCGGCCCCGACCCCCCGCACTCCCCTGAACCACCCCCACCGCCTGTGTTCCTCCGCCGCCCCGACCCCGCACCCCCGCCCCCACCCGCGTCGAGTTTTCTTCGTTCGGCGAGGCCCCACCACCGCCCCCACAACCACCGTCCCCACACGAGCCCCTTCATTCACACCGGCGAACTCCACGCGAGCTCTGAAAAATCGACTGACCCAATTTTGAAATTTAGTCTACTGTCATTTAACTAGTGTGGAATATAAAAGGGGAAAACTATAAGCATTGTGAGTATAGTGTTGAGCGTGGCATGGCGGATCTGAAGGTGCAAATCGGGCAAAGGAAACTTCACAACCAATGTTTGATTTCAACTAGCAAGTAAGTGATGGACAAGGAAATCAGAGTAAAGCAGTGGCGATCTATTTTCTTGCTGCGATAAATAAGTTGAGCAGACACGAAAGAGTACCGCCTCTAGTGCAGCACCGTGTATGCATCTGCTGAGAATTTGACGGTGCTGTGGTAGCGATGGCTGTCAGCAGCGTGGAAGAAGATCTAGGAGGGTAGACGGTGGCGGCGGGGCGCGGTGGACGAGACGGTCATAGGAGCGGCGCCGGCAAGGTGGGCGACGACGGGGATGAAGCGAGAGGACGGGATGCAAGGATCCCGGTCCGAAGCCGCAGATGAGAGAGGTCGATCTCTTGTAATGGACGACGGTGTTGGGGTATCAGCTCCGGCATGGTGGAGGAGGACGTCCGTGGATGGGGTGGCGGACGGAGGAGCATGGGGTGGAGAGGCTGTTTTGGCGCCCACAGAGTATGAATGGGGAAATGGAGGGAGAGAGGAAGGGGGAACAATGTATTTAGGGCACGCTTGTCCCAAATGTGAGGAAATTTACAAACTTAGCCCCTGTTTAAAATTTCCTACATCACAGCAATATTAGTCGGTTGGGGATAGGACGGTAATCTCGCATACATCGAATATTTGGCGAAGAGAGTTTGTTTTTGGCGCCCATCGTGTATGAATCGGGGAGGTAGTCGATTTCGGCCGAGGAGACACTGTGTTTTGGCACCCACCGTGTATGAATCCGGGTGAGATGCGGTTATGTCACGTTTGAGTGAAATTACAAACCTACCCCTGTCAAAACCTATAGAAATCGAGCCGATAGGCTTTGCATGTTAGGGATAGGCAGTAATTTCCATCTCGCCGATTTTGGTTTCGGGCGGTTACTGTGACTTTCCCCGCTTCGTTCATATTTTTGTAGAGCAAGAGTGCACATTTACCGTGCCAACTCAATTCGAATCCAGTTTGTATTCTATTTTTGTTCGGCCAGGATCCATTTGCGATTCGAATAAAATTCTATATACATCATTTTTTATATATACTTTCAAAAGCACAACACCCTTTATACATAAATATGGTTTACAAATGGCATGATCTCAGATTCATAAGGTTGTATTCATCTTAATTTGGATTTCCAAATATTTTAAACCACTTTATGTTGAAATACAATGTATGCATTCCTCGCTAACGGTCTCCAATTAATGTGTGTTTCATGTGGTTTTTTTACTTCTCAAACATGTATAATGTGTTTCACACACGCAACATATAGTTTAATCCCGTTTAGAAATTAATTGCATATAAATCTGAAGGAAATATGACCTAGAGGCAATAATAAAGTTATTATTTATTTCCTTATATCATGATAAATGTTTATTATTCATGCTAGAATTGTATTAACCGGAAACATAATACATGTGTGAATACATAGACCAACAGAGTGTCACTAGTATGCCTCTACTTGACTAGCTCGTTAATCAAAGATGGTTATGTTTCCTAACCATGAACAAGGAGTTGTTATTTGATTAACGAGGTCACATCATTAGTAGAATGATCTGATTGACATGACCCATTCCATTAGCTTAGCACCCGATCGTTTAGTATGTTGCTATTGCTTTCTTCATGACTTATACATGTTCCTATAACTATGAGATTATGCAACTCCCGTTTACCGGAGGAACACTTTGGGTACTACCAAACGTCACAACGTAACTGGGTGATTATAAAGGAGTACTACAGGTGTCTCCAATGGTAGATGTTGGGTTGGCGTATTTCGAGATTAGGGTTTGTCACTCCGATTGTCGGAGAGGTATCTCTGGGCCCTCTCAGTAATACACATCACATAAGCCTTGCAAGCACTGCAACTAATATGTTAGTTGTGAGATGATGTATTACGGAACGAGTAAAGAGACTTGCCGGTAACGAGATTGAACTAGGTATTGGATACCGACGATCGAATCTCGGGCAAGTAACATACCGATGACAAAGGGAACAACGTATGTTGTTATGCGGTCTGACCGATAAAGATCTTCGTAGAATATGTAGGAGCCAATATGGGCATCCAGGTCCCGCTATTGGTTATTGACCGGAGACGTGTCTCGGTCATGTCTACATTGTTCTCGAACCGTAGGGTCCGCACGCTTAACGTTACGATGACAGTTATTATGAGTTTATGCATTTTGATGTACCGAAGGTTGTTTGGAGTCCCGGATGAGATCACGGACATGACGAGGAGTCTCGAAATGGTCGAGACATAAAGATTGATATATTGGAAGCCTATGTTTGGACATAGGAAGTGTTCCGGATGAAATCGGGATTTTACCGGAATACCGGGAGGGTTACCGGAACCCCCCGGGAGGCTAATGGGCCTATTGGGCCTTAGTGGAAAAGAGAGAAGAGGCAGCCCACAAGCCTAGCCGGCGCCCCCCTTTCCCCAAGTCCTAGTAGGACTAGGAGAGGTGGGCCGGCCCCCTCTCTCTCCTTTCCCCCCAAGAGTCCTAGTTGGAATAGGATTGGAGGGGAGGAGTCCTACTCCCGGTGGGAGTAGGACTCCCCCTGCGCCTCCTCTATCTTGGCCGGCCAGCCCCCCTCCTCCAACATATATATACGGGGGCAGGGGGCACCCCATAGACACACAACTTGATCCTTGAGATCGTTCCTTAGCCGTGTGCGGTGCCCCCTGCCACCATATTCCACCTCGATCATACCGTTGTAGTGCTTAGGCGAAGCCCTGCGTCGGTAGTACATCAAGATCGTCATCACGCCGTCGTGCTGACGAAACTCTTCCTCGACGCTTTGCTGGATCGGAGCCCGAGGAACGTCATCGAGCTGAACGTGTGCTAAGAACTCGGAGGTGCCGGAGTAACGGTGCTTGGATCGGTCGATCGGGAAGAAGACGTACGCCTACTTCCTCTACGTTGTGTGATCGCTTCCGCAGTCGGTCTGCGTTGGTACGTAGACAACACTCTCCCCTCTCGTTGCTGTGCATCACCATGATCTTGCGTGTGCGTAGGAAATTTTTTGAAATTACTGCGTTCCCCAACAAAATCATGCATTGTCTCTAATTAAAGAATCTATGGATCACTAATATTGATAAACTATATAACATTACACGTGTCCCCAAATTCAAATGAATATGCCTGTTGATACACCAATTTGCGTCATGATATTATCGATGTCGTGATCTCTAGTTTAAATATTTGAACCCCCTTTAATCCAGATATTCGTCTCATATAGCTATCACTCATGCTTATATAGGAGTATCTCTCTAGACCTATACGCGTTCATCGTCTCTCGGGTATCTCTCGTGCTACCTGTATGTCGACAATGATCTTTTATCTTCGCAACACACTGACGGTACTCTCTCCCTTGACCTTCATCACTCTATCTCTCCCTAAGTATATCTCGCTCCCTGCTATGTGGCTCTAACTATGATTATCCATGTGAAATCTCTTTCTCTCACACAAACACAAACTTCGTCTCACGGGGTTTCATTTCTCTCTACTATTTCCCTGTGTTCCACTCGCACACCCACTCTCACACCCACTCTCACACAAATATGTCTTTCGCTCCTTACATATGAGAAGCTACGACTCTTCCTCTTAAATATCTCCTTCTCATACACAAACACAAACTCTGTCTCCCAGGGTCTCATATCTCTCCACCATTCTCTTGTATGTCGCTCACACACACTCTCTCTTCCTAGAGATATATTGCGTTCCCTCATATGTTTCTCTAGCTATCACTCTCGCTGTGAAATATCTTTCTCTCTCGCCGACACAAAACATTCGTCTCTCGGGATCTAATTTCTCTCTGATATTTGTTTGTATGTGACTCACATGCACTCTCTCTCTATCTCTCTCACACCCACACACATAAGTCAACCTTCTAATCCACTCGACTCCTATCTCTAGCACACACAGGTAGCATCTTTATCTTTCTATTTATCTGTTTCTCCATCAGCCTTCTTTCTCGCCCTCACTCTTGCTTCCTATCATGCACACTATATATGTTTCTCTCTACATGCAGTCAAGTGCCCTCATTTTATCTTTCTCTCACACACACATAACTTCACCCTCTGAACCACCCGGCGGTCATCTCCAACACTCAAACTAGCCGATGTCCCTCTAACTAGCATCTCTATCTCTGTATCTATTTGTAGTTTCTCCGTAAACATTTCTTTCTCGCACGCACTCTTGCTCCTATCACCCACACTATATATGTCTCTCCATACATGCATTTATAGGTTGATCTCTTTTGCTCAATCGTTGTGTCTCGCTCCCTCTGCTCGCCATAGATGCATGCTCCAGCCCACACCATTGTCTCTTAAAGACAAAAACACATGCTCAATTATCGAGCCTTCTTCCCTGCACTCTCACATGCATGCATATTGTCATACCGATCTCTCCCATATCGTTGATCTTACGACTTATGTCTTCTTTCTTTTATCTTGATCATGCTCGCACGCACACACACACATCCAACGTATAAATGTATACCTCTCGCACATGCACGTTCAAGGTCTCCTATGTCTCCATACATAGTTAATTACCCTCAACCGTAATGCCACATCGAATCATTCTCTTCTTGTGTGCACATAACTTCCGCCTGGATGGGTAAAACACACACTCACACTTAACAATCTCCTTCTAGCTACCCCCCCTCTCACTCTTCCCCAATATCCCCGAAACCAATAAGACCGTCTCTTCATTTAATTCCCGCCTACATGCACCATCAATATATAGTAGTCTTCCTCGGTGTCTCTCGAACAAACACGTTCTCTTGATGTCGACTCCTCTCACGCGCACACGCCTTCTCTTCCCTCTCTACATGCCTTTTCTCTCTCGCACCCCCTCGTTGGTGGCCTCTGTCATACACTATAATGAAGCCACACACACTTACATTACATCCGCCACCGAGGACCCCGCGTCACACACACACGCACCCCACGCACACTAAGACTCCATCTCACACACACATGCTCTAGGCGGAGCATTTGTTCCTACCACCCTTCGTCCAACCTTACCCGTATGATAAGCAATCACCTTAATTTACTTGTATAACATGGACAAATTCCACTTTACTTTAGTAGTTAGCAAACTTATCATCTCTACTCTTATAAAAACGAGTTGGTGATGATGGTGTGCCTGCCATCTTGTAATATAGACCGTCCGATCTATATCTGACGGATATAAAGCAAATTATGACAATTTTACAAAATATACCCGCACCTCTCTCCACATTTACAGACAAGGCCTTGCCTCGTTCATCATCCTTATCTCCCACAGCCTCATTGCTGAGAAATTAAAAAGGAAGTCTCTAGAACAATCTAGCATGGTGGCCGCTGCCGCCTGCCGGCGCCGTCCATCCCCATGCCTCCGCCCAGTCCGACCACCAGTCACCACCACGCTCCACTCCTCCTCACCTTATCTCACATATTTCATTTTTTCGATGAAATTGCCGAGATACCAGTTTTCCGATAAAATTCTCAAGATATCATTAGTTTTTACACATGGGATTACTCCTGCATGGGTCAATCACAACAGGTGTTTTCTGAAAAGAATGCATATTGATGTTCCGTGCAATGCACAAGTGTCTTGCTAGTAATTATATAATGCAAATCATGAGCAGGAAGAGACTTTTTTTACACAACAATGTTAACATGGCCACGTAAATCACTAGCTAAAGTGTAATACCATTATACTTATATCACGATGTAAAAGGTTGGGTACATGTCCGAAGAGGAGAGTCGCACACACGCACTCTGTCTCTCAGAATCTCTCGCACACACCAGTTACTTGACGCCCACTTAAGCAAACACGTATGTTACAATTTATGCACCCGCGGGTACACGTGATGGTGCGCATTTATTTAAGCCGGACGGGGAACCCAAACAGTAGCCGCATTCATTCCCGTCCTGCTGCCTCTTCTCTGGTCGCCATAGCCCGGTAGCCATGGCCCAGCCAAAGGTAATGACATACTGAAAGTGCAACTATCCCTAGGTGATTTTGGTAATTCCTAACAACATATAGCTCATTGAGCTAATGCTATTTCAAGATTAATATATCAGGAAAGCTCAATGATTGGCATGGCACGGATGAGAAAATTGGACCCCTCAAAATGCTAAGGACAAAGGATTGGCTCAAGCTCAAAGCTCAAGACTCTACATTTTCTATTTTAGTGATACAAGATCACATTGAGTCTATAGGAAAAGCCAATACTATCAAGGAGGGATGAGGTGTTGCTTAATGAGGCTATTGCTCAAAATGCTTAGTGATATGCTCCAAAACCCTCAACTACTTTCTCACATCCACATATGACCTAAACCAAAAGTCAAACTTGGACCCACCGATTCTTTGTATCCGGCGCCACCGAGTTTCAAATGTCTTAGCCACTGCCACAAATCCTAGGCAAATCGGTCTAACCGATAGGGAGCTCGGTCTCACCAAGATGGGATTGTAATCTCTCTGTTTCCCTTCGTAACGTTCCGGTCCCACCGATATGAGCGATCGGTCCCATCGAGATTGCAATGTAAACTCTCTGTTTTCCCTTCATAACGTTTCGGTCTCACCGAAATGAGCGATCGGTCCCATCGAGTTTACCAGACCAACTCTCTGGTTAGCTTATTACCAAAATCGGTCTCACCGAGTTTGTGTAATCGGTCTCACCGAGATTACATTATGCCCTAACCCTAACCATATCGGTCCTACCGAGTTGCATGTCGGTCCCACCGAAAACCCTAACGGTCACTAGCTTTGCTGAATGGGTCCGACCGAGTTTAACTATTCGGTCCCATAGATTGGCAAGTTGTGTGTAACGGTTAGATTTTGTGTGGAGGCTATATATACCCCCCACACCTCTTCATTCGTAGAGAGAGCCATCAGAACAAACCTACACTTCCAACTTACTTTTTCTGAGAAAGAACTACCTACACTTGTTTTGAGGCCAAGATATTCCATTCCTACCATATGAATCTTGATCTCTAGCCTTCCCAAGTTGCTTTTGAATCAAATCCTCTTTCCACCAAATTCATATCCTGTGAGAGAGAGTTGAGTGTTGGGGAGACTATCATTTAAAGCACAAGAGCAAGTAGTTCATCATCAACACACCATTTGTTACTTCTTGGAGAGTGGTGTCTCCTAGATTGGCTAGATGCCACTTGGGAGCCTCTGAGAAGATTGTGGAGTTGAACCAAGGAGTTTTTAAGGGCAAGGAGATCGCCTACTTCATGAAGATCTACCGCTAGTGAGGCAAGTCCTTCGTGGGCGACGGCCATGGTGGGATAGACAAGGTTGCTTCTTTGTGGACCCTTCGTGGGTGGAGCCCTCCGTGGACTCGCGCAACCGTTACCCTTCGTGGGTTGAAGTCTCCATCAACGTGGATGTACGATAGCACCACCTATCGAAACCACGACAAAAACATCCCTGTCTCCTATTGCGTTTGAATCCTCCAAACCTTTCCCTTTACATTTTTGCAAGTTGCATGCTTTACTTTCCGCTGCTCATATACTCTTTGCATGCTTTATTGAATTGTGTTAAGATTGCTTGACTTGTCCAAAGTTGCTAAAATCTGCTAAGAACTAAAATTGGGAAAATGACAAGTTTTTATTTGGTCAAGTAGTCTAATCACCCCCCTCTAGACATACTTTTGATCCTACACATACGCCATACTCCCGCCGGAGCGGCGTTTTAATCTGGAAATTTTAGTGGTCATGCATGCATCTTTTTATGCTAGCAGTCCTATATAAGGGTTGACCAGTCGCTTTCCGTGGACGTGCGCAGGCGATGGAAGAGGAAGGAGAAGGGAAGCGGGCCGTGGAGTAACGTTTTTTTACCACATTTTCTTAGGAAACTGAGTGCAATATTTGAGTAGTTTTGCAAACTACCAGTACCACCACCATGCCCGCGTTTGACCGCCCTGGCTGACCCAACCCCCTCCCTTGCCGGCGCGCGCTTCCCGCATGAAATGATCAGCGTCGCCCCGAAATGTTAGTGACACATTAATGCCCGGCCAGAGCAGAGGCGACCTCTCACTGGCGCCGGCTTTGAAGCAGCGCGACGACCGAGAGAGCACCTCTTCCCGGTGCATGCGACTGCTCCGTGTCGAGGCTGGCCATAGTTTCGATGAGTCTCCATCGTGGGGAGCCACACTAACTGCAATGATATGGACTCCCGCTGCCCACAATTATGGATCGTTCCATCTATGAAGAACACGTGGGACTAGAACTACAAGACGGGCATGTACCAGGAGTGGACGTATGAACCTGAGTAATGTAGCACAGTAAGTGAAGTATAAAGGCACAAATAGTATGAACATGCGTGAAATATAGGCATTTGTCTCTTACTACCACTAAATGTTGATCTAAAAAAATGTTGCACGTGCAATACCCGGTGATGTTATGGAGTACGTGCCTACTCTACTACTACTATATTAATTGGAGGTACATATTAGGTTTTATACTTGTTTACGTGTATGCCCCGAGACCTTCCAACTAGACGTGTCTTTCTCTCTGGGACGCACATTGTGTCGTTCATACCACTAGTACTACTACGCGTGGTCTCCGAGCCAGAAGTGGAGACGCTCTACCACGCTGTTCATGTCCCACTCCTTTCACTGACGTGTGGGACATCCAGCACGTGCCATGTTTGGCACTCCTTCGTCATAAGAGTTGAAACGCTAGCATTCGCTAGAAATAAAAAATAAATATAAATCAGCAGTGATACTATACCACGCGGTTTCCTTGCTCCTCGATATTGGAAAGAATACTTCCGTTCGCCGACATGTGGGACGTCGACCATCCTAGTCCACTTGCCATGCCCGCAGAACTCCAAGGGAGAGTCACCCCGGTCGTCGCGCCGCAATCTATATCTATCTATCTATCTATACCTATACTCATTACAGACTTCCTAAAAATTCCCACGTTAATTAGTAAATAAGAACCGTTAATCTCGGTGGGACCAAATTGGTCCAGATCTATTTGTATATTCCGATTTGTCATAATGCTCAATTTGCGAACAAATGGCTTAAGAGGCCAGCAGAAATGGCCCACCATCCTTTTGTCCAACCCAAGCGTTGCACAGCGACAACTCGGTAGCCTAGAGCCATAACTAATACGATCCTGGTTCTATCTCTCCTAACGTAAAGCTCCGATCCCATCTATTCCATGCGCGATCCCATCTATTCCATGCGTGCGCCGCCATGGTTGTTCACGACGCGTGGAGTACACATCTCTTCCCGTCTGATGCTGCGGTGCTACCGTGCGGCGCCGGTTCTCTCTCCGGTGACCAGTTCATCGGTCTAAACAAGTCAGTAGGCAGGCACGCAGAGTGGAAGTAACCCTGAAGATTCAGCTTGCCGCTGTTCCTCATTAGGGTCGTGGCTGCAACATCAAGGCATCAGCCACGCCGCCTTCTGCTGGTGCTGCATGTACAAGGTACGTGTTTGATTAAACACTAGCAGTAATGACGTTGCCATGGCCTAGCAAACAAGCTCTTAGTAATTTAATATTTGTTATGCATACATGCAAACGATATTCACTACGGTCATGGACAAGGAACTAATCTATCTACTATTCCCGGTTATGGATAAGGAACTAATCTATCTACTATTCCATTGCCTCCTGACTCTCTTCCTCCCTTCATAGAAAAGTCAATTGTGTGGTATGAGATCTCTGCACCCCACAGAAAGAAATATATCATATGTCTCAAACGCATGACTGCAGGTTGGCGTATGGATCCCATGTGGTCAAAGGTCAAATAGCTTATTTCCTCAAAACGATTTTCCTCATGTGGATCAGGTTTGTTTTTGCCGCACATTTTTTTTTTCAAAATTTGTTTCTTCACTGTTTATAAGTAATTCCATTTTATTGATCACATCATCTGATTGTAATGTGCCAAGTCGATCCTAAACAGGTGTTTCTTCATTGCAAGTTGGGCATTCTTTTTTTCTCCAAGTATTCTTCCCACGTACAATATTTGTACACCTCATGGACATTGGGTCGGAGCACAAGTATGCCCATCAGCTGGGCAACATCATCATCAAAGAGCATTATGTTGGTTGTCAGTTGTCACCATCACCGTCGGTTAAGCTTCTCCCGCTGGGTGCAAAGGTTATTTTTGGTCAGCTGGTGTCACTATCCAGGTTAGATAAATGCCTTCTTGCAAAAAAAATATTATTCTAGCGATTTGTTGTACCAGTTTAGAATCACGCTGTTACTCAATATTGTTCACCTACTACTTTTCGTACTCCACTCATTCCAATTTGCGTCTTGAATCATCTTCGAAAATATATTTTCCTTCATGTCATAAAGATTTATGTTCCTTTTTTTGTGAGTAAGATTTGTGTTCCTTTAACAATATTTAAGTTCTATTTTATTTGTTTCTGGCAATTCAAGGTCTAAAACAATTAATGGTATGTGATACGCTTAATGCAATTAGCAATAAAAACGATTCCAGCAAACTGAATGTCCGAGTAATTAGGCACCTATACTAATTAAAGACTCAAAGAGCGTAGTTTGCCTATTAATTTTTTTATAGGGAGATAGGATTGGAAACCATGTGCATGTTCGTATACACAATACCAAAGGTTTGATGATGCATACTACAAGCATAAGATGCTGCTTCGTGTTTTTCAACAGATGGATAAGATGTGTCCTTGCCAACCTCACAACGCACAAGAACGAGTTTGAAATAAGAAAACATAGTTTCTTTTGATAAGCCGAAGAAAAACATAACTCAACTCAACTGTGCGCCTTGATAACTAATAAAGATGCGCAAATATCAATAGCCAAATTTAAAACTGTTTTTATATTAAAACTATATGTAAAAGTATCTGTATAAGCTTGAGTTAACTACCAACACTAGTGCAGAACCGGGCAATAGCACCTGTTTGTAAGGCCCTTTAGTGCCGGTTCAGGAACCGGCACTAAAGTTTCGGCACTAAAGGCCCCCCCCCTTTAGTACCGGTTCAGCACGAACCGGTGCTAAAGGGGAACCACGTGGCACGAGCCAGCTCCGGGGGCCGGGAGCCCTTTAGTACCGGTTGGTAACACCAACCGGTACTAAATGGTTGTGGGTTTTTATTTTATTTTGTATTTTTCAATTAAATTTGTGTTATCAATTTAATTTAGGATTGTTTTACGTTATAATGAGTTGTAGTCGTCATCATCATCATCATCGCATATTAATAAATAAATAAACTCTAGCTAGCTAAAAATCATCGTAGTCGTCTAATTACCACTATTTAATCATCATAGTCATTACCTCTAGCTATCTAATCATCATCAACGCTGGCTAGCTTAAAGAGGAAACATTCACTTTGTAACAGAAGCAAAGATATCATCAAGTTCAACATAATCATCAGCAACATCGAAGTTCAGGACACGAACATGAGACATGTACTAATTAAGAGCATGAACTAGTAGCTACTGATCCTGCTTCTCCCTCTCGGGTAGAATAGCATAGAACATGTATAGCTCTCCTGATTCATCATACTGGAGCATGCAGATGAATCTGTCTCCTAATCTTGGGTTGCGCTTCTCCTTACTGCCCCCTAGTACTTCTCTGCGATCGTTAACAATTTTGCTCCAATCTTTCACTATTAAGCATTCTTTGCTTTCAGAAATCCTGAATGCACTCATGTGTAATGTAGGAAATCTTGGTCGTAAGCTAACCATTGACATGCGACCTTTTGTCTCGATCCACTGAGGCACAACTGTCATCGGAAGTCCCTGTTGAACAACATCGTATAGTAATTAATATACTAAGTAATGAAAGTTTAGCTTCAAAAATAATGTATGCAAAAGATGCACTAATTAAGGACAAATATTTAAAATCTTACCATCTTTTGATTATAGATGTGACCGTAGTTCAATACGATCACCATTGGTCGCACGTTTTGAGTACTAACATTTATAAGTTTAGGGAAAAAATTTGTCTTGACAGTATTAAGATCCTCAAGCCATGGAACATAATGACTTATCTCCTCGCAGTTTAGTTGAGCCCCGGGACAGTAGTAGGTCCTGTCTACCAAGCGCCGGACATGTCTGCTTGAACCGAAATAAGCTGACAATACAAATTAGTTGTCAACTATTTTTGAATAAACTGTATGAAAGACATAAACATATGCATGCATGGTTGAGAAAAACTCACCAAATGGTAGAACTAGAGGCGTTTGCACATCAACCCAGATGTTTATATTACCTTCAATATCATCTTTCGGACGAATATCAAAGGTGATAACCATATCAGGCTCAAATGCATAAGCCTTGCATAGTGCTTGGCAAGTTTTACATTCAAAATGGGTGTATGTGTCTCCATTATATAATTTGACGTTGAAAGTATACCCATGCTCCGTCTTTAAGGAAACTCTCTTTACCTCCATATCATCTATAACACTAAAACCTATCTTATCCAAGACAAAAATTCTTGCATGGCAGGGGATGCGCTAGTAGAATAGTGAAAATTTAAAATTATAAGTTGAAGCAAATGAAGCATAAGTTTTGCATTCAAATAATAATTGACAAAGTGACTTACTGTATCAACTTCGAATGTCTCATCCAGCTTGATGCTGAAGCGCCTACCATCAACAAGGAAATTTTGGTCGCACAGGCCGCGCTGGTCTTCACAGTGTTTGCACATAATAAAATCTTTTTCGTCGTCAGATGACATTTCCTATGTTCATATAGGTGAAACATTAAACACCTATATCTAGCCAAATATATATTCATCTAACATTTGACATTAATATATCTAACTATATATTCAATTGACATTACTATATATTTAACTTTTCTATCTAATTCATCTAACATTTGACATTAATCTAACATTTATATAAACTCAAAATATATAAAAAATTAAATAAACAGAAAAACTCATTAACAAATAATATTTTAATTAGATCATCAAATCTCATATACCTAAATTTTCTTACTAAAAATAAACTAGTTATATTAATTATTCAACTAGTTCTAATCTCATATACCTAAATTTTCTTACTAAAACTAAACTAGTTATATTAATTATTCAACTAGTTCTAATCTCTAGTTCGACAATTTTTCTATCTAGCTAGCTAATTCATCTAACATTCGACATTAATCTAACATTCGATCATCTAATTAACTTTTCTAAAAAACAGAAAATAAGTAAAAAAATGTGTGTGTGTGTATGTGTGTGTATGCATGTGTGTGTATATATACGTATATGTGTGTACGCATGTGTGTATGTGTGTGTGTATGCGTGTGTGTGTGGTATATGTGTGTGTGTGTGCGGCCCCGTACGCCGCCGCCCCGTACGTACGAGCGGGGGCGCCGGCGTACGGGGCGGGGGCGCCGGTGTGTGTGTGTATGTGTGTGTATGTATGTGTGTGTGGGAGCGAGAGAGATACGTACGACCGCGGCGATGACGACGGACGGCGGCGGCGTTCGGGGCGGCAGCGCGAGACGACGACGACGGGCGGTGGCGGGGACAGCGACGATGACGACGGACGACGGGATCGAGCGGCGCGCGCGGCGGAGGTTGGAGACGAAGTGAGGAGATGAAACTGAAATTTTTGTAAGTGCTATATATATAGGATGGGCCTTTAGTACCGGTTCGTGGCTCCAACCGGAACTAAAGGCCTATTTTCGCCAGGCCAAGCGGCGGGAAACGAAGGCCTTTAGTACCGGTTGGAGCCACCAACCTGTACTAAAGGGGGGCCTTTAGTACCGGTTGGAGCCACCAACCGGTACTAAAGGCCTTGCGCTGCCACCCCAAAGTTTAGTCCCACCTTACCTGGCGAAGGGCAGCCGCACTGGTTTATAAACCCAGCCGCGGCTACCTCTTCGAACTCCTTTATATAGCAGACTTCTGGGCCTAATTAATTAGGGCGCGCTACCCTGTGAGTCTGCTGGCCCTTCTGGGCCTGCATTTGCACACCCTAGGTCTGGCAGACCCACAGGGCAGTGCACCAACAAATTTTTTATATAGTTTTTTCTTTTATTTTTTGAGTAGTTTTTATATAGTTTTTTCTTTTCTGCATTATTTATTTTCTTCTATTTATTTTTGAGTAATTCTTTTGTATAGTTTTTTTATTTTCTGCATTATTTATTTTTGTATAGTCCGAAACCCTGATACTCGGAAAGAGTTTGTCCAGTTTGTACACGAAGTGCGTCCAGTTTTTGCCGTGACCCTCTCTACTCTTTCGTGCATGCTATGCGGGTGATATGATGATACCATGCCAAGTTCCAACATTTTCAGGATTCATTTTGTAGTGATTTTCAATTTCACGGTCATTTAGCTCTCTAAACAATTAGGTAAATGACCGAAAACAACAATTGATGTCAGAACATGTTGGAAATTGATGACGTCGCTTTAAATGCTGCATACTGAACACAAGATAGTTTGTTAAATTGCATTACTTGTAAGTCCAGTTAACATGGATGCTTATGATGCAAGAGCAACAGCAAAAGTGAAAATTTGGCACAAATAGGTAGTTGTGTAACTAAAATAGGTAGGAGGAGAGATAGCTCTTATGTCACAAAAAAGAAGTTGTATCAAACATTTTTTGTCGGATCTAGAACAAACCAATCGGTATCGCCATCATACAGCCCTACCGTGGCTCGTGATGCATATATATGCATATCAAATGCACGGTTGGGCGTATGATGGCGAATCCGAATGATTTGTATTCAGTCGATGAACTGATAGATGTATGCAGTCGATGAACTGGTAGATGTATGTAGTCGATGAACTGAAAGACTTATGTAGGGAAGGCGAGAGGCGGGCTATATATAGGGTCGTCTGGCTCACAAAGTGATTGTGATAGTTTCGATCCAACGACTCACATGAGCTAGGAAGAAACACACCCTTGATCCAACGACTCGCAAGAGTTAGAAAGAAACACACGATCCGTGTGATTCTTCCTGATTGGTGGGATGCACATTAGTACCCACTCTGGGCTTCGGTGAAAGTTGTACATCAGTACCCACTCCAGACTCCGAAACCCTGATACTCTTTAGTATCGGTTCATGGCACGAACCGGTGCTAAAGATTGGCAACAAACCGGTACTAATGGTAGCAGCCCGGCTAGCCGTTGGAATCGGCACTAATGGTCACATTCGTGCCAGCTCAAATTCAAACCGGCACTAATGTGCTTCACAT
The DNA here is from genome assembly GCA_034509565.1 of Triticum monococcum. Classification (NCBI taxonomy): domain Eukaryota; kingdom Viridiplantae; phylum Streptophyta; class Magnoliopsida; order Poales; family Poaceae; genus Triticum; species Triticum monococcum. The sequence continues at coordinate 583,033,465 of CM067847.1, forward strand.
TTGACCGTTTTTCTACTAGTGGGTTCTGCTATATCTAACTACAAGTTCCTTTTGAATATGATATATCTCCAACCTTCATCTTTATATTTTGGTATTGTCACTAGATTTGTGAAATATATGATGTACAAACTAGAAAATTGTTTTGCTAATAGACTTTCATTAGACTAACAATCTGCCTAGAATTGGGTTAGCTCCATTGGCAACTACTCTGTCAATGTAACTCTAAAAATTGTGGTTCACATTCATCAAAACCTATGAAAAGTGTAATCCTCTAGTCTTTTTTTATTGGATAGAAATTGTTTTTGAAGAAATTTCTTAGTCAGTAGAGTTTTCCAAACTTGAGTTTCCCAAGTCACTTACACAAAAAGCTATGATTCATGGTTGTCAAATCCATAATTTCCAAACCACAACAACCTTGAGGCATAACAAGCGATCGGAAAGAGTCTGGGCTTCGGTGAAAGTTGTACATTAGTACCCACTCCGGACTCCGAAACCCTGATACTCGGAAAGAGTTTGTCCAGTTTGTACACGAAGTGCGTCCAGTTTTTATATAGTTTTTTCTTTTCTGCATTACTTATTTTCTTCTATTTATTTTTGAGTAGTTTTTTATATAGTTTTTTCTTTTCTACATTATTTATTTTCTTTTATTTATTTTTGAGTAATTTTTTTGTATAGTTTTTTTTATTTTCTGCATTATTTATTTTCTTCTGGAAATTGAATGTTGCATACTGAACAATTAGGTAAATGACCGAAAAACAACAAATGATGTCAGAACATGTTGGAAATTGATGACGTCGCTTTAAATGCTGCATACTGAACACAAAAGAAGTCCGGAGTTTAAATAAGTTATTAAAAATAAAAAAGAGGTGCAATGCTGGTTAATTTGCTTCAAGCCATTCGAAATAGTGTAGACTGCACTGCACATAGCTCAGTGCAATCTATGCTGCAGTGCAGTCTACACTATTCCGAATGGCTTGAAGCTAATCAACACATGTAGGTGAGCATTGCAACTCTTCATCATTGTCTGTGTACTCACGGCTTATAAACCGCTCATACTGCGTCTCTCTTGGCGAGGTGGGACTAAAAACAGCTTGCCATAACCTCATTAGTACCGGTTCGTACACTAAATGGTGATGGTGGGGCCATAGCCTGACCGCAGGCTGACACAACCTCTTTAGTACCGGTTCGTGGCATGAACCGGTACTAAAGGTTCGGCACGAACCGGTACTATTGATCGCCGCCACGAACCGGCACTAATGTACACATTAGTGCCGGCTCTAATTCAAACAGGCACTAATGTGCTTCACGTTTGACCCTTTTTCTACTAGTGCAAAGAACATATACAATGAATATTTTCTTACAATATTATGTATCTCAAAATTATTTTTGAAATGGGTGTCATCTCACGCAAAAAAGTATTATCCGACGGATGAAATGCACCAGTCTGGGTACAGATGTTCTGGCATGAATTATAAATCACACCAAAATCTAATTGCCGTGTATGCAATATACATTAAGTATAAATATAGTTAACATATAGTTCCTCCTTTCCATAAGGTAGTGTCATAATGTAGTGCGTATATATTTATTGAAAAGTCAAACTTCACAAATTTCGGCCAAGTTTATGAAGAAAAGCATCTACATCTAGAATGCCAAACATATATCATTTGATTCATCGTAGGATGTAGTTTCATATTTTATATTTTTGGTGATCAAGAAAAATAAAAATAAAAATAAATCTATCGACCATTTAAATTACTTTTCAAATGATTGTCATGGAACTACATTATGGAACGAAGGGACACAAGAAAAGTAAATGTAAGCATTTGTAAAGAAAACAACAAGCAATTGTCACACTATAAAAATATAATTGCTTCCAAACACAGAAAGTTAACATTCTCGATATATTAGGATTCAGCCAGAGTTAATTAATATTATTAACCAAATGTAAGCATTTCAAGCAATGCTGCCCTGGTATAGAAGAACTCAAGTAACCTGTTTTTCAAATTGGATAACATACTTTTAGAATGGCTCTAAATTCACTGATATGTGTACCGACACAAATGGGTAGACGGAAAACCATGTCGTGCTTTCTGAGAAAGAAAGCATGTTTGTCTCCGCGATAAAATGATTAAGGAATTAACTGCAAAACCGTTGTTGACTAATAACAACTTAGTCGTCATGTTTGTTTACAATTGTAGACAGTTAACATTCTTTATATGTTAACCCGTGCGTTTGCACGGGTTGACGACTAGTAATTACTAATGAGCCATCAAATCACAGGCCCAACCTTTCCTACTGTGAAGTTGCTCGGACGAAGGAACCATCATGACTTCATTGAATTCCGCTTCTTGAAGAAAACTACTATACCAGCAGTACTGCTAGCTACAGTAGTTACTCCAGCAGAGGCCTCCTTTGGTTCATAGGATAGGAATTTTATAGGAATATGAAAATCATAGGAAGTGAGATGACATGCATATCAATTCCTACAGAGAATGAGATGCCATTTTATGCATAGGATAGGAATTCTTCCATTGAGTCTAGGCTAATGTACTGGTAATTTGCTCTAAAAACTACAGTAGTAACTACTCCCTCCGTCTAGGTGTGTAAGTTACCTTACGAAAACCAAATAATCCCAAAACACTTAGGCTAGTCATAGCGGGAGTAACTTAGCGAGTAACATAGCACCCTCCAAGAAATTTTTTCTTATGTGGCAAGTAGTTAATGAGAAGTAGTAACAAAATATGTTACCATAACATAGTGCTTCCCAATACAAGATGAGTCTACAAGCTAATAAATGAAACCATCTATGACACTACTACTATGTTACTTTGCACTATGAAGGTTGTAACTTAGACTAGTTGTCATATGCATGACACTAGTATAAGTTACTCCCCACTATGACTAGCCTTAGGCACGGTGCATTAACTCCCTTCTCGTTTCTTGTTTCAGGACACATCAACCAATAAGAGATGTGGGCAGTGCATGTTCACAATTACTTGAGACTACCAAACATGACATGTAGTGGTTAATTCATTGCTTGCAATGCTATTAATTAGCAAAACCAATAAGTTCTCTCATTTTCCCCTCTGCCTTGGTCGCCATGCACAACCTAAGATGACTTATACACCTAGACGGAGGGAGTAGTATTGGTACATGCTCATAATTTATTAAACAAACGTACGGGTGACACAAACACACACACACACACACACACTAACTACTAGTACTACTACTTCTCACATGCTGGCCAGGCGCCATCGTTCTCCTTCACGGCTTTGTCGGCGACACGCCACCGTGCTTGGATCTCCGCCGACCTCTCCGCAGCAGTGCATGCGTCCTCTTCTTTCTTGCGGTGGCGGGCCTCTCTTTTCTTGAGTGCTTTCTGACTTTTACGCTCCCTCTGTGCGGCTTTGGCCGCCTCTTGCTCTACCGCCCATTCGGCTTTGGCAGCTTCAAATTCCGCCCACATAGGTGTGAGGTTGTGAGCGGCGATGAACTCGGCATGGCGGGATGCCATTGCTTCCCTACCATTCTATGTGCGATCGTGGGCGGCGAGGAACTTGGCGCGACGGGATGCCATCGCTTCCTTACCGGTTAGTGTGCAGCACGGTGGAATGGCGCTTGGTGATAGCTCTGGGGTGGAGTGGCCGGACAACCGTATAGTGCATTGATTTTTCAAGAGCTCAAGGACAGAAGACGAAGGAAATTTGGATCCCCCTTCAATCCTGGTCATTTATTACCGAGTAAAATGCATTGGCAGTCATCGAACTTGTCTTGATAGCTCACTTTGATCATTGTATACGAGATATGGTGATTATACGTCACTGACTCAGTGTATAGCTCTGTATTTGTCTGATTGACCAGTCAAACAGTCCGCATGCGCCTCATCGGCTCATGTTCTTTATCTATCTATCTATGCGGGCCTACTTGTCAGTGGAGAAAGAAATAAAAACCAAAATTATGCGTATGTGAGGAATCAAACCACGGACTCGTCACTGCAATGCACACTCGTCAGCCAAATGAAAATTAAATACTTTGTGTTAAATGCACAAACGGATTTTTTATATTATATGTGATGCACACATTAGCGCACACCGTCCATAGAGGCAAGTAGCATGTACGCGTGCATACATCCAGACACTCACACTCACGCTGTCAAACGATGCTAGTGCATGCACGTCGCCCTCTCAATCAAAGTCCTGCTCTTGGCGCAACGCAAACGGCGAGCCCGTCACCTGCGCGCCCCGGTGGTGCCTGACATTAATGCTTAGACGTTTGCTGGAGGCCTCCGCGAACACCGAGCATGTACATCATATTCACCTAGCTCAACACCAACGGTCATACTCGTGACTCGGCGCCTTGCTCATGCATATCGTCCATCACAATGACAATCTATAAAACAACCTAGCTAGAGAGGGTACTATGGTATGGAGTATGTACTATGGTGAGCAACCGATCATAGTGCCACTGCACACGAGTGTGTGTCTGATCGATTCGTCCATTATTCGTAAGTTATGCATGGTTGTGTGGTGTCTAATGGTGGTCGTCGAAGGCTAGCTGGCGACAAGAGCGGTTGCATGGACGCCTGGTTGTCAATACGTGCCGCATATGCTTCAAAGGCTCGTCATCCATGAGTTCACATTTTATCACCACGCCAACATTTGACCGCCCTGGCCTACCGAAACCCCTTCCATCTCTAGCGCGCGCTTCCCGCCTAAAACAGCCACCGTCTCTCCAGAACGTAAATGCCGCATTCACCAGACGTAACTGCAGGTGCAGATGTTACACTAACATGTGGGCCAGATGCCCATTGGGCTCACATGTCAGTGACCCAACACACCTACAGTTAAGTCACTAAAGAAGCGTTCACATTCACGCCCGACGCAACCTCTCACTGGCGCCGACATTGCAGCAGCGGGACGGCCGAGAGAGCGCCACCCGCGCGGCATCCCGGTGCAAGCGACTGCTCTGCGTTAAGGACACCACGGCCATCCTTCCGTCCGCCGCCCACATTAATGACACGCGGCTGCCGACGAACGTACTCCAGCGCTAGCCATCCATCAGTCTGCCGCGGCTCATAGCCATTGATAACCCACAAGTATAGGGGATCGCAGCAGTTTTCGAGGGTAAAGTATTCAACCCAAATTTATTGATTCGACACAAGGGGAGCCAAAGAATACTCTCAAGTATTAGCAGCTGAGTTGTCAATTCAACCACACCTGGAAACTTAATATCTGCAGCAAAGTATTTAGTAGCAAAGTAATATGATAGTAGTGTGTCGGGGGTTGGGTGCGACATATGTCAATGGATGGCTTATCATGGTAGGGGCGAGCAGAACGTCGCCGGTGCCTGGAAACTAGGTGAGGCATAGACACGAACACCGACATACTTTACCCAGGTTCGGGGCTCTCCTAGGAGATAACACCCCTAGTCCTGCTCTACGGGGTCTCCACATGATCACTAAGGCAAAGTGAGTACAAAGGCACTCCTCGAGCTGTATCTGTGGGTAGGAGAAGGCAGGGCTAGCCCTCTCCTTCCTCTAAGGTCTGGTCTAGTTCTAATGGATCGAAACCCCTTGCATGGGTGCCCTAAGGGGTACAATGGTAAACTATCTGGGCGCAGGGCCCAGCTGTCTGTCTCTTCACCTGCGGGCCCTCCTGCCGACTGCTAGGGCCCGCCGATTGGTGGGCCCAGCCGACTGGTCTGGTACGTAGCCGACAGGCCGCACCCGCCGCTAGCCGGTCCTGCCGTCTGCTGATTACTGTAGTCGTGCTTCTAATGACGCAGGCTTGGTCATGGAGTCATGGCTACAGTCCTGCCGCTTGGCGAGCGATTACTGTAGCCACTTCCCGTCTCGTCTGGTTAATGGCGCGTGGGACCCATGGGAGGGGCAGACCGACTCCCGCAGGCCGGCTCCCTACGGGTCTGACTGGTGGCGCCCTTGCCGTCTTCCGGACTCTCACTGACTGGTAGGGCCCGTCTTCCGTGGACCATACCGTCAGGCCGTCGTGGGTACAGGACTCCGCCCACTGTTACTAACGTCAGGGATGGCATGGCAACAGTGCTGCGCCAGACGGAGATCTTCGCTGGTACAACGCACTGTGTCCTGGCCATCCCCTAGAAAAGGGGGGAGTGGGCTTTACTGTCGCCACTCCCTGTCCCATCCCCACTGATGAGGGCATGGGCTTTGCCGGTGTCGTGGGCCGACTCCCCATAGCCGGCTTCTCCGGAAGCCGCCAGTCAGAGTCGGCCGGTCTTGATCTCATCTCTAGGACTCGGACGCATATGGGCAGCCGACTGTTCCTCGAGCCGCTCTCCTGAAGTCGGCTCCCCATCTGTTGTCTCGAGGGGCGCAGTCAGCCTCGATGTCTTGAAAGGTTATGGGCCTCGGGTTAGCCTACCCGTGGCTCGTTACTCCGACATAGTGGTAACGGTGGCAAAAGTTAACAATAGTAAAAGTAATGTTTTTGGTATTTTGTAGTGATGATAGCAATAGCAACATGAAAGTAAATAAGAGAAGAACAATATATGGAAAGCTCGTAGGCAATGGATCGGTGATGGAGAATTATGCCGGATGCGGTTCATCATGTAACAGTCATAACCTAGGGTGACACAGAACTAGCTCCAGTTCATCAATGTAATGTAGGCATGTATTCCGAATATAGTCATACGTGCTTATGGAAAAGAACTTGCATGACATCTTTTGTCCTACCCTCCCGTGGCAACGAGGTCCTTACGGAAACTAAGGGATATTAAGGCCTCATTTTAATAGAGAACCGGAACAAAGCATTAACACATAGTGAATACATGAAATCCTCAAACTACGGTCATCACCGATAAGTATCCCGATTATTGTCACTTCGGGGTTAACGGATCATAACACATAATAGGTGACTATAGACTTGCAAGATAGGATCAAGAACACTCATATATTGATGAAAACTTAATAGGTTCAGATCTGAAATCATGGCACTCGGGCCCTAGTGACAAGCATTAAGCTTAGCAAAGTCATAGCAACATCAATCTCAGAACATAGTGGATACTAGGGATCAAACCCTAACAAAACTAACTTGATTACATGATAGATCTCATCCAACCCATCACCGTCCAGCAAGCCTACGATGGAATTACTCACGAACGGCGGTGATCATCATGAAATTGGTGATGGAGGATGGTTGATGATGACGATGGCGACGGATTCCCCTCTCCGGAGCCCCGAACGGACTCCAGATCAGCCCTCCCGAGAGGTTTTAGGGCTCGGCAGCGGCTCCGTATCGTAAAACACGATGAATTCTTCTCTCTGATTTTTTTCTCCCCGAAACTCAATATATGAAGTTGGAGTTGGAGTAGGAGAGGCAACAGGGCACCCATGAGGTAGGGGGGCGCGCCCCCACCCCCGTGGACAGGTGGTGGCCCCCCTGGCCTTCATCTTTTGCAGGTATTTTTCATATTTTCTGCAAAGTCGCTCCGTGAAGTTTCAGGTCATTCCAAGAACGTTTGTTTCTGCATATAAATAACACCATGGTAATTCTGCTGAAAACAACGTCAGTCCGGGTTAGTTCCATTCAAATCATGTAAGTTAGAGTCCAAAACAAGGGCAAAAGTGTTTGGAAAAGTAGATACGATGGAGACGTATCAACTGCCCCAAGCTTAAACCTTTGCTTGTCCTCAAGCAATTCAGTTGATAAACTGAAAGTGATAAAGAAAAACTTTTACAAACTCTGTTTCCTCTTGTTGTTGTAATATGTAAAGCCATCATTCAAGTTTTGAGCAAAGATTATAACTAACCACATTCACAATAACGCATAGGTCTCAAGTTTACTCATATGAATAGCATAATCAACTAGCGAGCCATAATAATAAATCTCGGATGAGAACACTTTCTCAAAACAATCATAATATGATATAACAAGGTGGTATCTCGGTAGCCCTTTCTGAGACTGCAAAACATAAATGCAGAGCACCTTTAAAGACTAAGGACTGACTAGACATTGTAATTCATGGTAAAAGAGATCCAGTCAAGTCATACTCAATGTAAATTAACAATAATGAATGCAAATGACAGCGATGCTCTCCAACTGGTGCTTTTTAATTAGAGGATGATGACTCGGCATAAAAGTAAATAGATAGGCCCTTTGCAGAGGGAAGCAGGCATTTGTAGAGGTGCCAGAGCTCGGTTTTGAAATAGAGGTGAATAATATTTTGAGCGGTATACTTTCATTGTCAACATAACAACCAAGAGATGGTGATATCTTCCATGCTACACACATTATAGGCGGTTCCCAAATAGAATGGTAAAGTTTATACTCCCCCTTCCACCAACAAGCATCAATCCATGGCTTGGTCGAAACAACGAGTGCGTCCAACTAACAAGAGTCACAGGGGGAGTTTTGTTTGCAATTATTTTGATTTAGTTTGCATAAAGCATGGGACTGGGCATCCCGGTGACCAGCCATTTATCTCGTGAGTGAGGAGCGGAGTCCACTCCTCTTGAGCATAACCCGCCTAACATGGAAGATACGGACAACCCTAGTTGATACATGAGCTATTCGAGCATACAAAACAGGATATTTATTTGAAGGTTTAGAGTTTGGCACATACAAATTTACTTGGAACGGCAGGTAGATACCGTATATAGGTAGGTATAGTGGACTCATGTGGAATAACTTTGGGGTTTAAGGGATTGGATGCACAAGCAGTATTCCCGCTTAGTACAGGTGAAGGCTAGCAAAAGACTGGGAATCGACCAGCTAGAGAGCGACAACAGTCATGAACATCCATTAAAATTAATCAACACCGAATGCAAGCTTGAGTAGAATATAATCAACCATGAACATAAATATCATGAAGGCTATGTTGATTTTGTTTCAACTACATGCGTGAACATGCACCAAGTCAAGGCACTTAAATCATTCAGAGGAGGATACCACCCTATCATACCACATCATAACTATCTCAATAGCATGTTGGCACGCAAGGTAAACCATTATAACTCATAGCTAATCAAGCATGGCACAAGAAACTATGATCTCTAATTTTCATTGCAAACATGTTTATTCATAATAGGCTGAATCAGGAACGATGAACTAATCATATTTACAAAAACAAAAGAGGTCGAGTTCATACCAACTTTTCTCATCTCAGTTAGTCCATCATATATCATCATAATTGCATTTCACTTGCACGACCGAACGATGTGAATAATAATAATAGTGCACGTGCATTGGACTAAGCTGGAATCTGCAAGCATTCAATAAACAGGAGAAGACAAGGCAATATGGGCTCTTTTGTCAGATCAACAATAATGCATATAAGAGCCACTTCAACAATTTAATTATGGCCTTCTCCTATCGACCCCAAAGAAAAGAAATAAAACTATTTACACGGGAAAGCTCCCAACAAGCAAAAGAACAAGAAATATTTTTGGGTTTTCTTTTTAATTACTACTACAAGCATGGAAACTAAACTAACTAAAAGCTACAACTAATTTTTTTGGTTTTTCTTAAGGTTTATTAAACACACAAGAAGAAAACATAAAAAGGAAAATAAACTAGCATGGATGATACAATGAAAAAGTATGAGCACCGACATCTAGCAATGAGTGTGTGAACATAAATGTAATGTCGGTGGGAAATACATACCCCCCCAAGCTTAGGCTTTTCGCCTAAGTTGGTCTATGGCCACGGATGGCCTGGCGGATATCCATAATAATAGTTGGGGTCGTATTGAGATGAAGAAGAGGAAGACTCCGATTGCCATTGGCTAACAATCATCTTCGGATCCCACTGATAATTAGACTGTCGTGGAGGATCAACTTGTGGTTCCGGCTCTGGCTCCACAGCTGGTGCTGGGTTCCGGTAGGCGTGAATAGCCTTCAACAGAACAAGGTACTGGCCTATAGATAAATCAAACAAAGAAGGAGCAGGCAGGGTAATAGTCTCAGGATGGTATTTATTAAAGAACAATTGATATTTAAGCTCTCCTTCCCTATTCTTAGCAATAAAATCATGTGCCACCATACTTTTATAATCTACATAAACACGAGGCAACACTTTTTCTTCCTTCTCATAATGCCTAATAGGTATGTTAAAATGTGCAGCTAGGCGTGAAGCATAGATGCCTCCAAAGATGGGGCCCTCTGTACGGTTCAGACTTAACCGTTTAGCAATAATGTCGCCCATACTAACAGAGTTATCACCATATAAACCGTGGAGCAAAATAATAATATCAGGGATACTAAGGTTTCCACAGTTTCCGCGACCAATTAAGCAACGACTAGCAAATAATGCAAAATAACGTAAAGCAGGAAAATGTATGCTAGTGATTCGTGCATCGGAAACCTTCCTTGTTTCTCCTATAGTGATAGTATCAATAAACCCCTCCACATCATCGCGATGTGGTTCCTCTGTCTTGCCCTCAAAAGGGACTAAACAAACCCGACAAAAATCATAAAGTGACATCTCCTTATGCTCATCATATAAATAAAACTCCACCGTAGGTGGTGAGCTCCTAGAATGGAAATGAAAGTTTTGCACAAAGGTATTTGTGAGTAAGAGATACATATCGCATTGGTTGTGGAGGAAAGCAGTGAGGCCTGCATTTTTAGCCAGTTCATGAAAATCTTCATAAATCCCGGCTGCTCTCAAGAAATCCTCGGAAAGCCATTCACATGCCCTAACCTCCGCGGTGCGAGGCATATTATACTTAGGCTTTGGTGCCTTTCCCTTCGAGCTTTGGCTCGATGAGCCCCTCAAAAGTCTCCTCATCATTTTCTAAAAAATTCTGAAATTTTTAGTAACTTCAAAATAAAAGTAAACCAAACTCAATAATATTGATAGCAACTACTCCTACAAGTGCCTAGGGCCTATATCATGCATCAAAACTACTTTTGACCGTATAAATTTGACATGCAAGTTCAAGAACAGGGTCACCTAAGCAGCAAAAATTTGCAATGAATAAAGCACTAGAACAAAAACTAATTGGACCAATGGAGGAGTCACATACCAAGGAACAATCTCCCCAAGCAGTTTTGTGCGAGGTGCTTTGAGCAAGGATATCGAAAATGGCAGCAAAGTGAGCTAGAACTCGTGCTTGAGTTGGATACTTGTGTTTGGGGGAGGAAGAAGGAGTGTATGGGTGAAAGGATAAGTGGAGGAGGGCCACCATGGGCCCACGAGGCAGGGGGGCGCGCCCAGGGGGTAGGGCGCGCCCTCCACCCTCGTGGGCAGGTGGTTGACCCCCCTGTTGTGTTCTCAATGCCAAATATTCTAGAAAACATCAGATTTAAATTTCAGGGCATTTGGAGAACTTTTATTTTCGAGGTATTTTTATATTGCATGGATAATCAGATAACAGACAGAAAAATATTTATTTTTATTTTATTTAATATAAATAACAGAAAGTAAAAGTGGGGTATAGAAGGTTGTGCCCTCTAGTTTCATCCATCTCATGATCATCAAAAGGAATCCACTAACAAGGTTGATCAAGTCTTGTTAACGAACTCATTCCGAATAACATGGAACCAGAGAAATTTCGAATAACACTATGTTACCTCAACGGGGATATGCACATCCCCCATAATAAGAATATCATATTTCTTCTTGACAGTAGGAAGAGGAAATTCAAAACCTCCCAATATAATCGATGGAATTTTTCCAATAGAGTTGATACTATGAACTTGAGGTTGTTTCCTCGAAAAGTGTACCGTGTGCGCGTTACCATTAACATGAAAAGTGACATTGCCTTTAGTGCAATCAATAACAGCCCCAACAGTATTCAAAAAGGGTCTTCCAAGAATAATAGACATACTATCATCCTCGGGAATACCAAGAATAATAAAGTTCGTTAAAATAGTAACGTTTGCAACTACAACATGCACATCCTCACAAATACCGACAGGTATACCAGTTGATTTATCAGCCATTTGCAAATATATTTCAGTAGGTGTCAACTTATTCAAATCAAGTCTATGATATAAAGAGAGAGGCATAACACTAACACCGGCTCCAAGATCACATAAAGCAGTTTTAACATAGTTTCCTTTAATGGAGCATGGTATAGTTGGTACACCGAGATCTCCAAGTTTCTTTGGTATTCCACCCTTAAAAGTGTAATTAGCAAGCATGGTGGAAATTTCAGCTTCTAGTATCTTTCTTTATTTGTAATAATATCTTTCATGTACTTAGCATAAGGATTGGCTTTGAGCATATCAGTTAATCGCATACGCAAAAATATAGGTCTAATCATTTCAGCAAACCGCTCAAAATCCTCATCATCCTTTTTCTTGGATGGTTTGGGAGGAAAATGCATGGGTTTCTGAACCCAAGGCTCTCTTTCTTTACCATGTTTCTTAGCAACAAAGTCTTTCTTATCATAACGTTGATTCTTTGATTGTGGGTTATCAAGATCAACAGCAGGTTCAATTTCTATGTCATTATCATTACTAGGTTGAGCATCATTATGAACATTATCATTAACATTATCACTAGTTTCAGGTTCATTACCAGATTGAGTTTCAGCATCAGAAATAGAAATATCATTTGGATTCTCAGGTGTTTCAGTAATAGGTTCACTAGAAGCGTGCAAAGTCCTATCATTTTTCCTTTTCTTCTTTTTAGAAGAACTAGGTACATCTATATTATTTCTCTATGAATCTTGCTCAATTCTCTTAGGGTTGGCTTCATGATACAAAGGTTCCTGAGTCATCCTACCAGTTCTAGTAGCCACTCTAACAGCATTATCATTATCTTTACTATTCAATTCATTGAGCAAATCCTTTTGAGCTTTAAGTACTTGTTCTACTTGAGTGGTAACCATAAAAGCACATTTACTAATAAGTTTAAGTTCACTTTTGACATTAGCCATATAATCACCCAAGTGTTCAAGCATATTTGAATTGTATTTCAATTGTCTACCAAAATAAGCATTAAAGTCTTCTTGTTTAGCCATAAATTTATCAAACTCATCTAAGCATGGGCTAGGAAATTTAGTAAATGGGATTTCAGCTTTATCATATCTGTAGAGAGAATTTACCTTTACTACCTGTGTCGGGTTATCAAGACCATGAGTTTCTTCAATAGGCAATGGATTAAGATTATATGTTTCTTCAACATGCGGTAAATTAAGACCATGTATTTCTTCAATAGGAGGTAAATTCTTAACATCTTCAGCTTTAATACCTTTTTCTTTCATAGATTTCTTTGCCTCTTGCATATCTTCAGGACTGAGAAATAGAACACCCCTCTTCTTTGGAGTGGGTTTAGGAATAGGCTCAGGAATTGGCTCCGGAGGTGTCCAATTATTTTCATTTGTCAACATATTATTCAATAGAATTTCAGCTTCATCCGGTGTTCTTTCCCTGAAAACAGAACCAGCACAACTATCCAGGTAATCTCTGGAGGCATCAGTTAGTCCATTATAAAAGATATCAAGTATTTCATTTTTCTTAAGAGGATGATCAGGCAAAGCATTAAGTAATTGGAGAAGCCTCCCCCAAGCTTGTGGGAGACTCTCTTCTTCAATTTGCACAAAATTATATATATCCCTTAAAGCAGCTTGTTTCTTATGAGCAGGGAAATATTTAGCGGAGAAGTAATAAATCATATCCTGGGGACTACGCACACAACCAGGATCAAGAGAATTAAACCATATCTTAGCATCACCCTTTAATGAGAATGGAAATATTTTAAGGATATAAAAGTAGCGAGTTCCCTCATCATTAGTGAATAGGGTGGCAATATAATTTAATTTAGTAAGATGTGCCACAACAGTTTCAGATTCATAGCCATGAAAAGGATCAGATTCAACCAAAGTAATTATATCAGGATCAACAAAGAATTCATAATCCTTATCAGTAAAAAAGATAGGTGAAGTAGCAAAAGCAGGGTCGGGTTTCATTCTAGCATTTAGAGATTGCTTACTCCATTTAGCTAATAACCTTTTGAGTTCATTTCTATTTTTGCAAGCTAAAATAGCTAAAGAAGCTTCTTGATCAAAAACATAACCCTTAGGAATAACAAGTGATTCTTCATCATCACTTTCATCAGTATCATCAGATTCAATATTTTCAATTTCTCTAGCTCTAGCAAGTTGTTCATCAAGAAATTTACCAAGTGGCACAGTAGTATCAAGGATAGAAGTAGTTTCATCATAAGTATCATGCATAGCAGAAGTGGCATCATCAATAACATGTGACATATCAGAACGAATAGCAGAAGCAGGTGTAGGTGTCGCAAGCTTACTCAAAACAAAAGGTGAATCAAGTGCAGAGCTAGATGGCAGTTCCTTACCTCTCCTTGTAGTCGAGGGATAGATCTTGGTTTTTGGATCTCTCAAGTTCTTCATAATGATAAGTAGATATATATATCCCAAGTGACTCAAAGAATAGAGCTATGCTCCCCGGCATCGGTGCCAGAAAATAGTCTTGATAACCCACAAGTATAGGGGATCGCAACAGTTTTCGAGGGTAATGTATTCAACCCAAATTTATTGATTCGACACAAGGGGAGCCAAAGAATACTCTCAAGTATTAGCAACTGAGTTGTCAATTCAACCACACCTGGAAACTTAATATCTGCAGCAAAGTATTTAGTAGAAAAGTAATATGATAGTAGTGGTAATGGTGGCAAAAGGTAACAGTAGTAAAAGTAATGTTTTTGGTATTTTGTAGTGATGATAGCAATAGCAATGTAAAAGTAAATAAGCGAAGAACAATATATGGAAAGCTCGTAGGCAATGGATCGGTGATGGAGAATTATGCCGGATGCGGTTCATCATGTAACAGTCATAACCTAGGGTGACACAGAACTAGCTCCAGTTCGTCAATGTAATGTAGGCATGTATTCCGAATATAATCATACGTGCTTATGGAAAAGAACTTGCATGACATCTTTTGTCCTACCCTCCCGTGGCAGCGTGGTCCTTAGGAAACTAAGGGATATTAAGGCCTCCTTTTAATAGAGAACCGGAACAAAGCATTAACACATAGTGAATACATGAACTCCTCAAACTACGGTCATCACCGGTAAGTATCCCGATTATTGTCACTTCAGGGTTAACAAATCATAACACGTAATAGGTGACTATAGACTTGCAAGATAGGATCAAGAACACTCATATATTGATGAAAACATAATAGGTTCAGATCTGAAATCATGGCACTCGGGCCCTAGTGACAAGCATTAAGCATAGCAAAGTCATAGCAACATCAATCTCAGAAGATAGTGGATACTAGGGATCAAATCCTAACAAAACTAACTCGATTACGTGATAGATCTCATCCAACCCATCACCGTCCAGCAAGCCTATGATGGAATTACTCACGCACGGCGGTGATCATCATGAAATTGGTGATGGAGGATGGTTGATGACGACGATGGTAACGGATTCCCCTCTCCGGAGCCCCGAACGGACTCCAGATCAGCCCTCCTGAGAGGTTTTAGGGCTTGGCGGCGGCTCCATATCGTAAAATGCGATGAATTCTTCTCTCTAATTTTTTCTCCCCGAAACTCAATATATGGAGTTGGAGTTGGAGTCGGAGAGGCAACAGGGGGCCCACGAGGTAGGGGGGCGTGCCCCCACCCTCGTGGACAGGTGGTGGCCCCCCTGGCCTTCATCTTTTGCAGGTATTTTTCATATTTTCTGAAAAGTCGTTCCGTGAAGTTTCAGGTCATTCCGAGAACGTTTGTTTCTGCACATAAATAACACCATGGTAATTCTGCTGAAAACAACGTCAGTTCAGGTTAGTTCCATTCAAATCATGCAAGTTAGAGTCCAAAACAAGGGCAAAAGTGTTTGGAAAAGTAGATACGACAGAGACATATCACCTTTCGCCCGCTATATTAACTTGAGCCCCAGCTCCCAGCCATGGCCAAAGACCCACACTCATTCTCCTCCGGTGCCTTCCTTCTGTTGGCACCACTCCAACCATGGCCTCCTGTCACTCCAAAGCTCTCTTGGACGTACTGTCGCAGGAGCAGACGAAGGAGATCGCCGGCTCCCCCCCGGCCGCCCTCCGCCGCCACGACCACGAAGCCGGCGTGCGTGCGAGGGTGCAACTGGCAGCGAGGAAGAGTAGTACATGGCAGGTCATCGTCGCTCTGTTCCCAGGAAGGACACCGCTCCTCCACTCAGTCGATGCCAAGCTTGGTGGGATAAACATCGGCGACCGATTAGCCGCTTGATGGCGACGTGGAGGCGGAAATCATCATAACCTTGTGCTCCGGAGGAGGAGGTTATCGAGGCGGATGAGGAGGTGGCAAAGGAAATGGCCGGCTTTCTCGGGTTCATAGCCGGACGTGGTGGTTGGGCACCAGCGATTGTTTAGATTAGGTTAAAGTAGGTTTTAGTATGGTTTATGCGAAATATGTAATGAATTTCGTCCAGTTTATAGGAAAAGTTTCCGAAATGTAATGAATTTCATCCGGTTGATTTGAAATTTTATTTTTTTGCATGGATTTCATCCAGCTAGTTCATATAGTTGTCAAAAGGTATGCGGGCAGCATTGGATGGCATCCATCAGTGTCCTCGGACAGATGCCGGTGTAAATTTGGGGTAAATTTGAGGGCCAGCGCTGGAGATGCCCTAACTACCATGCTATAATCGCTAACAGTGATCCACTATTTTACAGGGAACAATTATCCCTCAATCAAAATCAGATCCGCCATGTTTCACACTCCTCCCACGTAAGAGTGTAGACTCTTGCTTACATAAAAATGGAGCAAGTGGACGACACTTTAGCATGTCATATCACACAAACTAGCCCGCCTAATGCGCGGGAAAGCACCGCCCTCGTCATTTTGTTCTGGATTTCTATCGATCGATCACACGAAAATGTTATGCTTTGCAAGTTCAAAAGAAAAAGGCGACACACTTACGACTCGTACGCTTCGCGTTTGCGTCGCACCCCCGACAGTCCGGCTCGCACGCCACTCACCATAGGGGACACACGTTTTGTTGCATTTTCACTGACATGTGGGACTGCAATTGAATAAACCGTCGATAGCCGAAATCTAATCGCTCGGTGGGCGTCGGCTGAGAAGAGAGAGACAGGGGAGGGAGAAGAGATCGCCCGCTCCCCGCACACAGACTCCAAGAAATATATGATGATAATGTGAGGTGGGCCATGCGGGAGTCCGGACCGCTTCCAAGCCCGCTTTTGACCGCCCTGGCCCACCAGAACACCCCACATCCCACCCCCCTGTGCGCGCTCCCCCTCAGATGGCAGCTGCCCGCATTCATAGCAAGTAGTACCAGTAAAATTCTGGGCTATAAGGGCATGTACAATGGTTGATAAGATAGTCTTATCATAAGTTTTCGGTGTTCTGGGAACGAGGGTCCCCAGAATTGCCTGCCTACGGCCCGCAGCGTGGCTCCTCCAACGGCCCCGTACGACCCATCTTCACCAGCAAACACCCAAGACCCTCGCGAGTGGCCAAGCCTCACGAGGCGGGTGATGCAAGACCTCCTCAGGGGCGGCCTTACCAGGCTGGCTCACGAGGGGTGGAGAGATCAAGGCAAGGCAAACCTTGTGAGGTTCCTATGACACAAGCCATGACGATCAAGACTAGGCGAGCGCCAGGCGGGCGCCAGCGCACATAGTGTCCTCGTTTCCTCTTTAGTGTTAAGGAGGCAAGAACAGGAGAGGAGTTCCGAGGCATCAGGCAAAGGTTTCCATATTGGTGCAAAAAGACCAAGACCAGCAGGACGGCACGATGGAGGTCACCGTGGAGCACAAGATGGCGTCACCACCAGAGCCTTTGGCAGGCGAAGACTACTTTTGTCAGGATAAATTGTACTAGTTGTCTCCCTTCGAATTTGGCCATTGTGGGATCCCTTCCCGCTTAATATTTGGGGAGAGGACCAGGGCCTCTATAAATAGGACTACCCACCACAATAGCTGGGGGGACGGATCATCCAGATCATCCTCGACCACACAAGCTCACCAAGCACAAAAACACCTCTCCTTAGGAGGCTGTTCTTCCCTTGTAACTGTTCATCCACAGCCCGAGAGGCAATCCACCATACCACACTGGAGTAGGGTATTACACCACAACGGTGGCCCGAACCAGTATAAATCTTGTGTCTCTTGTTCTTTGGGCCCGTCAAGCTAGGCCGTGAGATCGTTGAGTGTGCGATCTAGAGAGGGGGGAGATCTTCGTGCGCACCCTGTTCAAACCTTAAGGGTTTTGCCGGAACCCGAAATCCGACATTTGACACGCTAGGTAGGGGTGCACCGAAGCTTCGCCCCTAGATGGCCTCGCCTCTCCGACCGACTCTCATGGACGCGGCCTCTTCCTCGACTCGATTGACAGGCGCCCTCCGCTGCGCCGGGGGGCTCCAGGCCTTCACCCCCGCCTTGCGGCGGGTGTAGTGGCCGCACAAGTTCAAGCCGGAGATGCCGCCCCGTTATGATGGTGCAGCGGATCCGACGGCCTTTCTGCTGGCATACGAGGAGGCTGTCCTGAAGGCCGGGGGCGACGCCAAGATCATGGCCAACTGGTTTCCGATGGCCCTTGTTGGCGTTCCACACGCTTGGCTCCTCTATCAGCCAGAATCTTCCGTGGCCTCTTGGGAGGAGCTGCGCGACCTCTTCATCGCGGCCCTCCTCGGTGGCTCGCAGGCGCCACCCTTGAACCGTCACATCAAGCCATTCTTTCGCCAGATCGGTGCCGCCTCCACACGACAGGGGCCTCCCCCGGGGTGGGCGGCGCCCAAGGCCGACCTGATCTTCGTCTTAGGATATCACCCCGTCAACACCGTCGGTTCAGGTGTGCTTCCGATGCTTTGCACGCCGACCATATGTAGTGTAGCCATCACCAAGACCCTCATCGACGACGGCGCCGGCCTCAACATGCTCTCTGCGGAGGCCTTTAGTCTCCTTCACGTACCGCTCGAGCGGCTCTGCCCCAGCTGGTCCTTCTCCGGAGTTAGCGGTGGCTCCTCCAACTCCCTAGGGCAAATCCGCCTCCCCATGACTTCCGGCATGCGCGACAACTACCGCACCAAGCTAATCAACTTCGACATCGCCCGCATCGGTTTGCCGTATAACGCCATCCTCAGGTACCCGGCACTGGCCCAGTTCATGGCGGCAACCCATCCTGCCTACAACCTCATGAAGATGCCAGGAAGCAATGGCATCCTTACCGTGGCCGGGGACACCAAGGAAGCTGTGGCGGCCCTCAAGCTAGCCTTCGGGGCCACAGTGGCAGCTTGCTCTGCCGACAAGGGCATACCCAGGGCCAAGGGGGCTGCGCCGACCAAGAAGAAGCAGTTGTTCACTCAAGGCCTGGCCAAGACGAAGTAGATACCAGTCGACATGGACGGGGCCTCTAGCGCTACCTTTATCATAGGCGCCGACCTGTCCCCAGACCAAGAGAAGGAGTTGGTGGACTTCCTACGAGCGAACAAGGAAGTATTCACCTGGGAGCCCAAGCAGCTAGTTGGGGTCCCGAGAGGAGTAATTGAACAACATCTGAGGGTGTGCCCCAATGTGCGCCCTGTAAAGTAGAAGGCGAGGCAGCAATCCACGGAAAATCAGTCCTTCATTGTTCAGGAAACCCACAAGGTGGAGGCAGTAGGTGTCATTCGCGAGGTCTGGTACCCGGAGTGGCTGGTAAACCCAGTCGTTGTGCCAAAGAAAGGAGGAAATGAACGCATGTGTGCTGGCTTCACCAACCTCAAGAAGGCTTGCCCTCAAGACCCGTTTCCGCTGCTGCACATCGACCAGATTGTCGACTCCACCACGGAGTGTGACCTGCTATGCTTCTTGGATGCGTTCTCAGGATACCACCAGATCAAGATGGCAGTGGAAGATGTGAAGAAGACAACTTTCTTAACCCCATGCGGGTATACTGCTACACTTGCATGCCATTCGGACTATGCAAAACAGGAGCAACCTTCCAACTGCTGATGCACATCGCCTTGGGGCGGCAGCTTGGGAGGAACACTGAGGCCTACGTCGACGACATTGTGGTAAAGTCTCGGGAAGCAAGAACTTTGATTCAGGACCTGTAGGTGACCTTCGCGAGCCTGCGCCAGGTGGAACTTTGGCTCAATCCAGAGAAGTGCGTGTTTGGTGTCCCTTCCGGCAAGCTGCTGGGCTTCCTCTTATCCCACAGAGGGATCGAGGCCAACCCGGAGAAGGTCAAGGCAATCGAAGACATGAGTACACCGCAAAACCTTAGGTAGATGCAGAAGCTTGCAGGTTGCGTGACTTTGCTGGGGCACTTGATCTCCAAATTGGGGGAGCGTGCCCTGCCGTTCTTCAAGCTGATGAAGAAGAAGGGTCCATTCGAGTGGACCCCCAAGGCCGACCTAGCATTTCAAGACCTCAAGAGATACTTGACCAGCCTATCAGTGATGGTGGCGCCTCGTCCTCGCGAGCCCTTGGTACTCAACCTGTCTGCCACACCCCATTCTGCTAGCGCGGCGCTGGTGGCCCTCAGAGAGGAGCCCCAAGTCAAGAGCTCGCCAAATGAAGCCGCCAAGCCGGATAAGTCTCCACAACGCCAAGATGATGTTCCTGAGGGGGCAGCTGGACTGGCTAGTCGTCAAGCCACATGAGCTGGAGATCCATAGGAAACACCTTAGTCCCCGGGAGCGAGAAACTCCATCGGCTCTCCCACCCTTGTCGAGCACCCAGTATACTTCATCAGCACAGTGCTGCGAGATGCGAGAGCACGATACCCCATGCCTTAGAAGCTCTTGCCCGCGCTCCTGGTGGCCTCATGTAAGCTGTGCCACTACTTCCAAGGTCACCCCATCAAGGTCGTCTCAGCCTACCTGTTGGAGAGAGTGCTCAAGAGCCCCAATGCCGCGGGGAGAGTGGCCGAGTGGAATATCGAGCTGCAAGTGTTTGACTTGGAGTTCTGCACAACTAGGGTCATCAAGGGGGATGCGCTCGCCAATTTTATGGCAGAATGTACTGATACACCGGAGCCTGAAGCAGGCGAAAACCAATCCCTCTCACCAGGGAATGAAGCGCCTGACAGTTGGGTCATGTACTTCGATGGTGCGTTTGCGCGCCAGGGCACAGGGGCTGGAGCCGTACTCATCTTGCCCACTCAGGACAAACTTTACTACGCCGTGCAGCTCTGCTTCCAGCGGGGCGAGAAGGTCTCCAACAACATCGCAGAGTACGAGGACCTCATCGCCGGCCTCAAGGCGGCGGCGGCCCTAGGGGTGAAGCTCCTCACCATCAAGGGAGACTCGCAGCTCCTCGTCAACTTCTCCAACAAGGTGTATGAGCCAAAGGACGAGCACATGGAAGCATATCTCGCGGAGGTACGCAAAATGGAGAAGCAGTTCTTAGGCTTGGAGCTGCAACATGTGCCCCGTGGCGCCAACCAAGAGGCCGATGACATCGCCAGAGGAGCATCCAAGCGGCTGCCCCAAGAGCCTGGCGTCTTCGAGGAACGGCTCTTCAAGCCTTCAGTAGTACCTCAGTCTGCGCAGCCGGTGCCACCGCAGGAGGAGCTCCCTTAGCCGCCAGTCTCGGGAGCCCCGCCTGCGGCCTGACCTCAGGAGCGTGCCTTATCTTGGCACTCGAGCCTCAGGAGGGGTGCTGGATCGAGGAGTTCAAGGAATACTTGATACATGGCATGTTGCCGGAGAAGGAGGAAGACACGGAGCGCGTGGCGCGGCAGGCTACGGCGTACTGCATTCATGACGGTGAGCTATACAGGAAGCGGCCAAATGATGTTTCTCTGCGGTGCATTTCTAGGGAACAGGGGAACGCGCTACTAGCTGACATACATGGCGGAGACTGCGGGCACCACTTGTCGTCGCGCACCTTGGTTGGCAAGGCTTTCCGCAGCGGGTTCTACTGGCCCATAGCACTCAATGATGCAGCCGAGCTGGTGAAGTCCTGCGAGGCTTGCCAATTCGATGCCAAGTAGATCCACCAGCTGGCTCAGGGCCTCCAGACTCTCCCGCTCTCATGGCCGTTCGCGGTCTGGGGGTTGGATATCCTGGGTCCATTTCCTTGAGCGACTGGATGTTACCGCTACCTCTATGTCGCCATCGACAAGTTCACCAAGTGGGCGGAAGTGGAAGCCGTCTGCACCATCCCAGCCGGGTCAGCAGTCAAGTTCATCAAGGGCATTGTGAGCCGATTTGGGGTCCCTAATCGCATCATCACCGACAACGGTTCACAGTTCACTAGCAATCTCTTCAAAACATATTGTGCTAACCTTGGGACGTAGATCTGCTATACCTTCGTGGCACATCCCAGGAGCAACGGCCAAGCCGAACGTGCCAACGCGGATATCCTGAGGGGTCTCAAGACTAGGACCTTCAAGAAGAAGCTCGAGGCCTATGGCAGGGGCAGGCACGACGAGCTCCAGTCTGTGTTGTGGTCCATCCGCACCACCGCCACCAGGATGACAAGCGAAACCCCGTTCTTCCTCGTCTACGGAGCAGAAGCGGTTCTCCCACACGAGGCCAAGCATTGCTCTGCGCGGGTCCTGGCATTTGATGAAACGCGGCAGGACGCCACGTGGGGGGGGGGGGTGGATCTCGTGCTGGGGGAGGAACGCTGCCGTGAAGCCTCGCTCCGAGCTGCGAGGTACCAGTAGGCGCTGCGGCGGTACCACTGCGGCAGCGTCCGCTCTAGGACGCTCGAGGTGGGTGACCTTGTCCTGAGGCGGGTGCTCTCCAGGGAAGGGTTGCACAAGCTCTCGCCCTTGTGGGAGGGCCCGTTTCGGGTCGCCCACGTCTCCAGGCCTAGCGCCGCGCACCTGGAGACGCAGGACGAGGTCCCCATCCAGAATGCCTGAAACATCCAGCACCTCAGGAAGTTCTACCCACGTAATAATGAGTGGAGCTGTACACGCCCCGAAGTCTCAGGAGTGCCACCCTCGGGCCTCGGGGGCTCCCTCCCAAGACTAGTGGCAGCACTTAGCAACACGCTAGTGAGAAGACAAAAAGACTAGACTAGGTGCCTGATGCGGCTTTTCATTTGCTTTCTGCAGTTGGCTTGCCCCTCTTTAATCGAAATTTGCTTTCCGATGTCGCTTGATGATCTTGTTCCTTGGATTTTGCCCCCTTTTCTACCTTCGGTTCTTTGTTTGGCCTATACCCTCTCTAGCGTCCCCCACGAGGGGGCTGGACAGGTGCCCCTTGGGCCCTCGTGAGCGTTCTGTCTGTTTTTCATGGCCCTCATGAGCGTTCTGATCTGTTTTTCGCGAGGCACCCTCGTTCGAGCTGCAAGTTGGCTCACCCCCCTCGATCCGTGCCCCTCGGGTACCGCGAAACGAGGCGGTGGGTCGTGGCCACACGTAGGTGACGCGCGCTAGCCAGCAGGCTACACCAACATGGACCAGGTATGGATCTCCTAGAAAATTTTCACAGTTCCTCCTCGTCAGGTATGGAGAAACGCGCGCCTCACAAAGTGGGATCTACCTCAGGCGCATCGAGCTAAGTCATTCTACTCGCATGCATAAATCATGACATTGCAACATAGCACAAGAATGATAAACACAACATAACAACCCGGAAATCATAGTTTGTTGCGCGCCCCCAAGGGGCCCCATACTTGTGTTTCTCTAATGCAGGAAGGAAAGGAAGAACGAAACAAAAGCGGGACGTGCTCTTGCGGCAGGTCGTGAGGGCGGGCTCGCGGCGCTCTCTTGAGCTCAACCGGACCCCTCCTCGCACTTCATCGGAGCGCGGCGACGAGCCGACCCGCTGCCACCTTCGAAGCGGGCGCGGCGGCTGGTTGTAGCCGCCATTGCTAGAGCTGCCACCAGAAGAAGAGTCGCCATAACTAGACGAGACATGGCCGGGCCCGCCTCCCTCCTCGTCACGACCATTGCCAAGGCCAAGCACCTTGTCGCCGTCGTTGTCCTCGGGGCAGCACCCAGCACGCCGCCCATCTTCCCCGAACACCCTCACAAAGAGGGTCGCATTGCCATCATACTTGAGGTGTAGGGCACACCGCCTGCCCAGCCCACGCGCACGGGCGAACGTCTTCCAGCCACGACCGCGAGCCAGGACTACGTTGCCCGTGGCGGAGACCTCCACCGCGACCCACGAAGCCCTGCTGCAGTAACCGTCCGCCTGCAGCCAGAGACCGCCTGGATCTGTGGACGGTAGTTCACCGACGAAGAACCGCGGGAGCTGAAGCTAGGTGCCAGCCAGGTTCTCCGACCACATGATGAACTCCGGCATCACCTCCGCTGAGTGGAAGTGCGGCCGAGGAGGCCGCGCAACCACGTGATGCCTCACCTCCTCAACAGGGCTTCCACGACCTAGGCGGCTGCCACCACGCGAAGAGGCGCCACCGTGGCTGTGAGGAGCCGCGGCGGGGGTCGCAGTGTGCTTGCGGGGGCGACTGCGCCCCCTCTTGGGCGGCGGTGAGCCAGGCCCCTCCTGGCGAGCTTTCGTCTTCTCTGCGGCTAAGAGCCTCTTCACAGGCGCCATGGGGGTCGCTGCGGTGGTGGAGCATGAAAGAAGAACTGGGAGAGGCAAAGAAGAGATGGGTGATGGGGGCTCCGCCCCCACTTCCCATTTATAGCCAAGGGGAGGCGAACCGCCGGCGTCCATGATCTAAGGTAATAATGATATTTTCCTACATGCAGCAGGGACCCGTCAGGTCGGGCAGTTGCCGAGGCTGCGTGGGGAAGCGAAGACACCCACGTCCAATCAATCGCCATGCGTTGACCAAGGCCGCATGCTGTTGGGGCCCGTGACTCTCCGCACTTGCCCTTTGGCTTCGCCTTGAAGCCAAGGCTGAGCGCACCTTGGTACCCGGGGCTACTATCGGTGTTCTGGGAACGGGGGGGTCCCTAGACTTGCCTGCCTGCGGCCCGCAGCGTGGCTCCTCCAGTGGTCCCGTACGGCCCATCTTCACCAGCTGACACCCAAGACCCTCGCGAGGGGCCAAGCCTCGCGAGGTGGGCGACGCAATACCTCCTCAGGGGTGGCCTCACCAGGCTGGCTCGTGAGGGGCAGAGAGATCAAGGCAAGGCGAACCTCGTGAGGTTCCAATGACGTAAGCCATGACGATCAAGACCAGGAAGGCGCCAGGCGGGCGCCAGCGCACACAGTGTCCTCGTTTCCTCTTTGGTGTTAAGGAGGCAAGCGCAGACGAGGAGTTCCGAGGGATTAGGCAAAGGTTTCCATGTCGGTGCAACAAGACCAAGACCAGCCGGACGGCAGGACGGGGGTCACCGTGGAGCCCAAGACGGCGTCAGCACCAGAGTCTTTGGCGGGCGAAGACTACTTTTGTTAGGATAACTTGTACTAGTTGTCTCCCTTCGAATTTGGCCATTGTGGGATCCCTTCCCGCTCAATATTTGAGAGGACCAGGGCCTCTACAAATAGGACTAGCCACCACCATAGCTGGGGGGACGGATCATCCAGATCATCCTCGACCACACAAGCTCACCAAGCACAAGAACACCTCTCCTCAGGAGGCTGTTCTTCCCTTGTAACTGTTCATCCACAGTCGAAGAGGCAATTCGCCACACCACACTGGATTAGGGTATTACACCACAATGGTGGCCCGAACCAGTATAAATCTTGTGTCTCATGTTCTTTGGGTCTTTCAAGCTAGGCCGTGAGATCGTTGAGTGTGCAAGCTAGAGAGGGGGGAGATCTTCGTGCGCATCCCAGTGTTCGAACCTCAAGGGTTTTGTCGGAACCCGAAATCCGACATAAGTCTTGCATGTAATTTAGAGATGGCAAAAAACATGTGTACAGTGGATCATCTCTTAGCCTTATCTTCAATAACTAGTTATTCCTAAAAACATGGTGAAACATATTGTGCTAAGAGGTCATCTCTTGTCTTCTCTTATTTCTCTTAAATAAGAGAAGACAAGCCTTTTCTTATGATTTCTCTTTCCTCCACCTCATCATTTATCCTATGTGGCATCCCTACAATAGAACCATTGTACATGCCCTAAGCCCTCTTATGTGGAGGAGAGAGAGTCATTGACAAAGTCAAGGAGTGGGATCTGCAGGAGCCTGTCTCTACACGTGCTCCTAGGTATAAAAACTAATTCTAAAAAAAGAGGCATAAGAAACAATTCTGTCTAAAAAAGAAAGGTAAAAAACATTTGAGAGGAAATAGATAGAGAGAAAGTGAGAAAAAGTTGTAACCTTATAGCCAACCTTACAGTCAACACTATAGTCAACACTGTCGGATCTCGGGTTCCGGCAGACCCTTAAGGTTCGAACACTGGGGTGCGCGCGGAGATCACGTCCTCAACCACCCCGCCTCGCAAAGATCTAAACTACTAAAAGAATCACACAAGAGGCACAGGATTTATACTGGTTCGGGCCACCATTGTGGTGTAATACCCTACTCCAGTGTGTGGTGGATGGATTGCCTCTTGGGGCTGGTGATGATGAACAATACAAGGAAGAACAGCCTCGCGAGGGTCTGTTCTTGGCTGGGGCGATGAACTGCTAGGAGGAGTTTAGTCGCCCTTCTCTCTCTCTCTCTCTCTCTCTCTCTCTCCGATTTCCGATCTTCGATCCGCTAACTGCTCGAACCAAACCCCTTGCTATGTGGGCGGCTGGTTCCTATTTATAGAGGCCCTGGTCCTCTTCCCAAATATCGAGCGGGAAGGGATCCAACAATGGCGGGCTAATTTGAAGGGGGACAACAAATACATCTATCCTGACAAAAGGTGGTCTTTGCCTGCGAAAGGCTCAGTGGTGACGCCGCGCTGGGCTCCATGGTGACCTCCGTCTCGTAGTCCGCTTGGTCCTGGTCTTGTTGCACCGAAACGGCAACCTTTGCCTGATGCCTCAGTACTCCGCGGCTGCGCTTGCCCCCTTTGCACCAAAGAGGAAAGAAGGACGCTGCGCGCGCTGGCACCCGTCTGGTGCCCTCGATCGTCATGGCTTGCGTCACGGGCACCTCACGAGGCACCCCGCCTTGACATCTCCATCTCCTCGCGAGCCAGCCTGAGGAGGCTGCGCCCGAGGATGCGCCGTGTCGTCCGCCTCGCGAGGCTTGGACCCTCGCGAGGGTCTTGAGTCTTGTGCTTGATGAAGATGGGCCATGTTGGGACCCCATTCGAGCCACGCCGTAGGCCGCAGGCAGGCAAGTCTAGGGACCCCCGTTCCCAGAATGCCGACAGTAGCCCCCGGGCCCGTGGCGCGCATGGGCTTGGCCATGCCGAGAGGCGAAAGGGCAAGGGCGAAGCGCCGCGGGCCCTAACAGCCTATGGCCTTGGGCGCCGCGTGGCGGTTGATGGGACGTGGGCGACTCCACTTCCCCACGACGCCTTGGTGATCGCGTGAGCTGGACAAGTCCCTGCATGCAAATCGTGTCATGATTACCTGTGATCGTGGAGGCCAGCGGTTGGCCTTCGCCGGCTATAAGTACTATACGGCGCGTGCCCTTCCAGTCCATCTCTCCTTGCTTCCTCCTCCACCCCCAGTTCTTGCTTCGTCTTGGCGTGATGGCTCCGATCCGCCGGTTCTCCGAAGCGGAGAAGGGAAAAGCTCCTCGAGAGGGGCCAGATCCGCTCCCGCCGAAGAAGCGGCTCGCCATTTGCAGCCAGGGCGAGGAAGATCGGCAGGTGGAGCCGAGGCCCCGGTGTGAGCGGGCTCCGCCAGGGTTCCTGCTTCCTTTGTACGCCCCCTCCGAGGGTGTTGATGCTGATCTCCGCGGCCGGCACCGTCGTAGGCACCATCGGGTCACGAAGGCGTGGGTTGTTCCTCCCGGAGTCCATGCCGAGGGCTCCTCCCACGAGTTCGTGCTCCACGTCGTCGTTCCTCTTCAATCCTGGATCCGTCTGCCTCCGTTCTTCGCCTCCGTCGTCCCCCCAGGAGGTCCTCTGGAGCTCTGGCTGCAGCACGCCGGCTGCAGTGCCCTCGCGACCGAGGCTGAGGTCGTGGTCGCCACCCCGGGCGAGGTCTACTTGTCCCGCGGTTGGAGGGAAATCGCCCGGGTCTGCAAGGAGAGGGGCGTCTTCGCGGTCCACCTGGAGTACGATGGCGCTGCAGTGATGTTCCTCAATGTCTTCGACGCGATCGGGCGCCGGCTGGAGTGCTGCCGCGGGAGAGGTGGCCAGGACCTTGCCCTGGAGAGGGCTAGGCCCATCGACCGCTCCCTTGGCGAAGGCGCCGGGGGGTCCAGCGACTCCAGCGAGATCTTCGTGACTCCAGAGACGAGCGACGACAGCTATGAGCCCCCGAGCCGGCGCCGCTCCCGGAGCAGGGCGGGCTCGTCAGGCCGTCGCCGACCCTGATCTAGATGTGGTTGGCGCCGGTGCCTGATGGCCCACTGTTGATGATGGCTTCTTCTGCTGGAACCCGTGTAGTTAGCACTCCTTAGGATCCGTTCCCTGCGAGGAATCAAAATGCGCCCCATGGGGGCTTGTAAGGTGTCTGTAGTCCCGTTTGTTGATATATGACCTTTGCTATGGATTTGTGTGAGTTGCTGATTCCGTCATAGCTTAGTTCTCCCTTTCGAACCTCGCGAGGGCTTGGTGCTCTACGCCGACAGGTCCCAGTCCCAAGGCGGCGTCAGCCGTCGCTGGTATGCCAGGTCGTGATGCCGTGGTCAAGGCCAGGAGGTGAGCGGCCCGGGGTCTGGTAAGAGCCCCTGAGTTGCGATGCTCAGGAGGTCCCCTTTGGTGCCCAAGAAGCCGTTGCTTGGTGAAAAAGGGAAGCAACATCGCTAGTACGGAATTGCCTTAAGTGCGGGGGTAGTGCCACGGTAGTCAGTGCTGCGGGAGGTGACTTATCTCGAGAGTCGGGGATTATCCCTGGTGCGCCGTCGGGTTCGCGTGTCGGTAGGAGCGGAGTCGCTCGGCAAGGTCCTCGCGAGCCCCTTCCCCCTCGCCTCTGCTCCCCTTTCTGCTCTACGTCCTCAGGTCCCGGCCCTCGAGCTTGTCTCAGCCGTCGCTGGTATGCTAGGTCGCGATGCCGTGGACAAGGCCAGAGGGTGAGGGTTGGAGAGCCAGTAGGAGCCCTGAGTTGCGATGCTCAGGCACCCCCCCTTTAACGTGCAAGCGGTTCGCGCGGGCGAGGGTGAAGGGAACCTCGTGAGGGCCTTGGCTAGCGCAGTTCCCTCCAAGGATCCTGCAGAGTCATCACAGAAAGAAGATGGTGTTGCCGTGGCGGCCATTAGTCGATTGTTAGTCACTCGAGAGCTTGCTGGTTGGAGTAGGTGAGGTGTATCTAGGCACCCGTGAGCCAGCACGGGGCTCACGAGGCCCTACCCCTAGGCGGGTTGCGCCTGGCACTGGGCCGTATCTTGAGATGTGTCCCTGCAAAATTTGGTTAGATGCCGGTACTCTACGTCCTCGGGTCCCGGCCCTCGAGCTTGTCTCAGCCATCGCTGGTATGCTAGGTCGCGATGCCATGGACAAGGCCAGAGGGTGAGGGCTGGAGAGCCAGTAAGAGCCCTGAGTCGCGATGCTCAGGCACCCCCCCTTTAACGTGCAAGTAGTCGACATGGAGAAGAAGGGATGCCGCGAACGGGCATCATGCAATCAAGCGTGATGGGCAACTGCATAGTTGGAAATAAACGCTAGGGAGATACACGCCGCTGGGTCTGGCCCAAGAGGCTTGGGGATGATGCAGCCCGAGGGGCGCCCCCAACAAGGCAAACCAACGACAGAAACGTAAATGCAGATACATGCCGCGGGGACGGACCCACGTGGCCTGGGAGTGATGCAACCCTGGGAGGGTGCTCCCAGCTGAGAACGGAACTTGAAAGATGTCACCTGAGGATGTCATCGGCGTAGTGGCATTGGTGCAGCAGACTTGACGGGCTGCAAAAGCCGAACCTCACGAGCCCCCAGGCCCCGGGGCCTTGGGAGGCCCCGGAGGCGCTGGTGACTCCTCGCGAGCTGCCTCCATCTCCGCCAAGGCCGCGGAATGCCTGTCTTCCTGAGCCTCCATGATGCCCCTCATGAGGCGCTGGTACGCCGCAGCCATGCTCGGCAGGCCGTGAGGCATGCGAACATAGCTGTGGGGTGGACCTCCGCAGCGCCCCACTTGCGAGGGCCAGAGGCGCTCCGTCGTGGCGATCTGATTGAGCCCTGGTACGTCGACGCAGACGCGCAGCCCACCATCCTCGCCTGGATGCGGGGCCACGGCTGGCAGGCGGCGGCAACCTCTCATGATCCTTGTCTCCTGTAGTTCTTGAATGGCCTTGTCAACGAACTCCTGCTGGTCTGGCCTTCCTTGCTCGGCTCCTTCCTGGGGGAAACGTGCCGCGAAGCACGCCTCCACATGGTGCCCAAGCGCCTCCCTCGTGACCCTGGCTAGGTCGGTGGCCCTCCAGATGAGAGCCCCCAAGCCCTGCCTGAGGAGGGCGCCGGGCGCGCTTTCCTATGCGATGGAAGGAGGGTCCCCCTGGGCAGACGTGGGCCCTGAGGGGCCTGCCTCCTGAGGGGCCTAGCCTGACGATGTCTTCTTCTTCTTGGGGGTGGTCTCAGGAAGCCTCCTGCTTCCGCGATCTGGGTCTTCTAGCGACGCGGCCTGATAGGCCCGCTCCAGGGAACACACTGCATCCTTTTCTTCACAGGGCACCGTGATGACGCCGCCACTTCCTGGCATCTTGAGGACGTTGTAGCCGTGGTGGGTCGCAGCCATGAACTTGGCCAGCGCTGGGTACCCGAGGATGGCGTTGTACGACAGGCGGATGTGGGCGATGTCGAAGTCGATGAGCTCGGTGCGGTAGTTGCTACGAGCCCCGAAGGTGACAGGGAGGCGGACCTGCCCGATCGGGACTGTGGAACCGTCCGTGATCCCGGAGAAAGGCTTGGTTGGCTGAAGCTGGTCATAGGGCACTTCGTGGTTGTTGAATGTTTCCACGGACAGGACGTTGAGCCCTGCCCCGCCATCGATGAGGGTCTTGGTGACCAGCACGTTGCTGATGACTGGGGAGTAGAGCATCGGGAGGACTCCTGCCGTGGCCGCGCACTTGAGCTGGTCCGCCAAGCTGAACGTGATGGGGCACGCCGACCACCTGAGGGGGCGCGTTGCTTCGAGCTTGGGGAGAACTGCATTCACCTCACGGTCAAACTGCTTGAAGATACGTTGAGAGGCTAGGGCTTGAGCTCCGCCCAGGATGCAGGCGATTGCGCGCGGCTCCTGGAAGCCCCCAGCCCCCTCGTCTTGATGGCGGTCTTCGTTCCTTCTTGGTGGAGGCGGCAGAGGAGGTAGGCCTGTGTTGCCGTGAGGGCGGTCCTTACGAGGCTGATCCCTCCAGTCTCCCTCGCGAGGCAGGTCCCGCCAGTGGTCCTCGCGACGCTGGTCGCGCCACCCCTGGCGCGGGCCGCGGTCTTCCCAGCGTCCTGGGTTTCTTCCTCCTCCTCGGCCGTAGCCCCGGTCAGCATGGTCAGGGTGGCGGCCGATCCTTCCTTCTCGCACGGCGCGGAGCTCTTGACATTCGTTGGTGTTGTGGGTGTGGAGGTCGTGGTACACGCAGTACCGGCTGCCTCTGGAGGGTTCGGGCAGATTCTTGCCCTGCTTTGTGTCTGGTTCTGCCGCGAGTACGGCAGCTCCCTTGCGCTTCGCGTCTTTGGCTTTGGGCTTCTTCTCTTCTGGGTCCGTGGCAGGCAGCTCGAGGAGGGAGAGACGTCCCTCCTCAGCCCTGGCGCACTTGTTCGCCAAGTTGAACAACTCCAGGGAGGTGCAGAGGTCTTCGTGCATCGCCAGCTCCTCCTTCATCTTGACGTCGCGCACGCCGTCGGAGAAGGCAGAGATGATGGCCTCCTCGGACACCTTGGGGATCTTGAGGCGCGGGCTGTTGAAGCGTTGGATGTACTTTTGCAGGGTCTCTCCGGGTTGTTGCTTGATGCGGCGCATGTCGCTCACGGCGGGCGGCCGGTCACGAGTACCTTGGAAGTTGGCGATGAAGCGGGCGCGCATCTGGTCCCAGGAGGAGATCGTGCCTGGAGCCAGATTCAGGAGCCAGGTTCGAGCTCCTTCCTTGAGCGCCATGGGAAACCAGTTCGCCATGACCTTTTCATCCCCGCCGGCAGCCTCGATGCCCAGCTCGTAGAGCTGGAGGAACTCTGCGGGATCGGTTGTGCCGTCATAGCGAGGACGCAGGTCGGGCTTGAACTTGCCGGGCCACGCGACGCTGCGCAGCTTAGTGGTGTAGGCGTGGCAGCCCGCGGTGGCCACAAAAGGCCTTGGTTGGTGGAGAGCTTGGTCTTGTGGGTCCCCACGCGCTGCAGCTAGGAGCAGGGCGGGGTCTTGGTGCGCCGGAGCTGGGGCAGGGTCGCGGCGCGCCGGAGCAGGGAGCGCCCTGGCAGCCCCTTGCGGGCGAGGAACTTCTTGGCAGCTCCGCTCTCGCTACGCTGACGCCTGACGGAGCGGGTTCCGCCCAGGGACCAAGCGCCTTGGATCCATGGCATCTTCTTGGAGGGGAGGCGGCTGGTGCGCCTCTGGAGCTTCGTTGCCCGTGCGGGGCGGAGTGCGGCGCAGAGGGACGGACGGCGCGGAAGAGCCCCCTGCGGCGCGGACAAGCTCGGCGACGCGGTCGAGCCATTCTTCGTAGACGTTGTCGACGGGACGGTAGCGCAGGAGCTCGTTTGCCACGAGGAGCGCAGCCCGAGCCTCTAAGGGTGCGCGGAGCGCGCGGGATGAAGAACCGGCTGGAGCGAGTGATGGAGTAGCGGTGCGGCCGTCTTGCCGCACGGACGGGTGCTGAGACGATGCTTGCTGCTCGCCCCCGCCAGGCCGGTGGCGGCGTTTACAGCGGGCGACGGGGAACAACGAGGACGCCCACCGACGGGGGCCGTCTGGGCGATGCGAGAAGCGATGGCGGCCCGGTGCTCGGCGCGGGCCCGACGAGCGTCAGACATGGATGCGACGGTCGGAGGAGAACGGAGAGGTGGAAGACGAATTCCGGTGCACCCCTACCTAGCGCGCCAAATGTTGGATCTCAGGTTCCGACAGACCCTTAAGGTTCGAACACTGGGGTGCGCGCGGAGATCACGTCCTCAACCACCCCGCCTCACAAAGATCTAAACTACTAAAAGAATCACACAAGAGGCACAAGATTTATACTGGTTCGGGCCACCATTGTGGTGTAATACCCTACTCCAGTGTGTGGTGGATGGATTGCCTCTTGGGGCTGGTGATGATGAACAATACAAGGAAGAACAGCCTCGCGAGGGTCTGTTCTTGGCTGGGGTGATGAACTGCCAGGAGGAGTTCAGTCGCCCTTCTCTCTCTTTCTCTTTCTCTCTGATTTCCGATCTTCGATCCGCTAACTGCTCGAACCGAACCCCTTGCTATGTGGGCGGCTGGTCCCTATTTATGGAGGCCCTGGTCCTCTTCCCAAATATCGAGCGGGAAGGGAGCCAACAATGGCGGGCTAATTTGAAGGGGGACAGCAAGTACATCTATCCTGACAAAAGGTGGTCTTCGCCTGCGAAAGGCTCAGCGGTGACGCCGCGCTGGGCTCCATGGTGACCTCCGTCTCGTAGTCCGCTTGGTCCTGGTCTTGTTGCACCGAAACGGCAACCTTTGCCTGATGGCTTGGTACTTCGCGGCTGCGCTTGCCCCCTTTGCACCAAAGAGGAAAGAAGGACGCTGCGCGCGCTGGCACCCGCCTGGTGCCCTGGATCGTCATGGCTTGCATCACGGGCACCTCGTGAGGCACCCCGCCTTGACATCTCCGTCTCCTCGCGAGCCAGCCTGAGGAGGCTGCGCCCGAGGATGCGCCGTGTTGTCCGCCTCGCGAGGCTTGGCCCCTCACGAGGGTCTTGAGTCTTGTGCTTGATGAAGATGGGCCATGTTGGGCCCCCATTCGAGCTACGCCGCAGGCCGCAGGCAGGCAAGTCTGGGAACCCCCATTCCCAGAACGCCGACAAACACTATAGTATTACATGAGGAAGGAGGGAGTGGTGCACATGCCAAGTTCACTGGGCTGCCGTGTTTCACACTCCTCCGTTGCAACAATGGAGACAACAGGTTTCATAAAAAATAAACAAGGAATACTCATTGCTCGTCCATTATATCGGAAAGAATACTTTCATTCGACGACATGTGGGACATCGACCATGCTGGTCTACCTGCCATGCACAAAATTATCCTGGTCCACCCCGGTCGTAGCGCAGGCCCAACCTTTCCCACTGTAAGTTGGACGGATGAAGGAACCATCATGATTTCGTTGAATTCCGCTTCTTCAAGAAAACTTAATGTACCCGCAGTACTGCTACCACACGCGAAGACTGGACGGCACTGTACCATGTCATATCACTGAAACCCACTAGGCCAAACTAGCCCGCCTATGATTTGTACTCCTTCCGTTTCAAAGTTAGTAGTACAAAGTTGACTCATCTATTTTGGAACGGAGGGTGTACGTCTCTGTACTACTATGATTTTGTGTTGTACGTCTCTGTACTTTTGCTACGATTTACCTACCCTATGAACCAAATGAGGCATGAATGTATCCGTGTCGACTATTGTCTGATCGATCACTAAGCCTAGAATTTTAGGAGCTTGGGCTATTGGCCGATCGACGACGGATCAGTATAAGCTTACCACGAGCTCATCAGCCCCAACGTTTCTCTTTGGTGAGTGTTTTGCAAGTACTATAGCTCGCACAGTAGCTAGCCTACTAACACCAAGAATCATCAAACAAGCCCTGCTGATATGATAAATAGTTCAAACTTACATCTAAGCATGCCATATATTACATCAAAAGCTGGTGAGGATATATCTGTTTCCACAACGCGGAGAGGGTTCGCATGATTCACTGTCAAACAAAAGTAGCAAGTACCGCCCACACAAGACAGTGCACTATCAAACACAATGCAAACTACCCTGAAGGATTAGCGCGACCAACTATTTCTTGTCATCGATCTCTCGGGCAATGACCACAACACGGGCAACGGTATGGGAATCGATCTCTAGGGCGATGTCCACCTCGACATTGGAATCGATCTCTGGGGTGATGTCCACATGATGGACAGCGGCATCGGAATCGATCTCCATGGCGATGTCAACAGGACGGACCGTGATATCGAAAACGATCTCTGGGGCCTTGTCCATAGGACGGGCGGCATCATCGGAATCATCAAGGACGTCCACCGGTACCTGCACAACCCTAACATATTAGCAAGCACATTGCAAATAATCAAAAGCCACAACTATGGTAAGCCATATTTTTTACCTTGTGCAGCTCATCGGGGGATCCCATCCCTCTGGGGGCCATCTTCTCGTCCTCGATGGGGGCAATCACCTTGCCAGGGGAATACTGCTTCTCAACAGCGACTATCTCCCCAAACTCGGCCTTGAGCCTCGGATAGGTGGCCATTAGAGTTTCTGGGGTAGGCACGGTGGGACCCTTGCTGTTCTTCCAACTTTCTTTGAGGAGTTCGTCCGCCAACTTCGTCAACTATTTGTCCAGTGCTTGTTTCTTGGAGTTCTTCATCTCCATGGGTTGGCCCGCCAACATGGTCAACTCGTTGGTCGGTGCTCGCTTCCTGGAGATCGCTGTCTCCAGTGGATTGTCCATCGGCAACTCTTTGCCTAGTGCTCCAGGATCCATCAATGAACAGACAAACAAAAAGCAATCAAAAGGAAACCACATTCGCAATGAAAACGGGAAAAGAATAGGCTATGAGAATCGGTCGGTGCTTCGCAAAACGAAGATTCTTGGAATGAAAATATAGTAGCATCACTGATTCGCCCACCTTTCCTTCGTCGGTACACAAGAAAAATGCAGAAGTGAGTAGCCCGGAATGAGGTTTTCTTCAAGAAAGGGGAGAAATGGCTTCAATGAGCGTTCCAATGAAATGATGGTTGCTTCGTCCAGTCCAACTTCGAGGCCACTTCGAGGCCACACCGGGGTGACTGGTGAGTCTCGACTATAGCACCTCCCTGTGATTTGGTGGATGGCAAGTGGGCCCGGATGCATTGATGTCCCGCATGTAGATAGAGCGGCTAGTCATATAGGAGTACTCAATATTGTGCACCGCGACCAAGGCGGAGAGAAAAACGAGAGAACTACGCATTTATTTACAGTGTTGACTCACTCATTTTGCTCTAGTACTACTCATTTAGGGTGTAGTGTAGTTACTTGTTGAAATCTCTAGAAAGGCAAATACTCCTTTCCGGTTTACACGGCTATACTAGCAAGTAGTACTACAATAGTGGGCTCAAATAGCAATTTTGTCTCATGCAAGAGCCTGACTATATACATGCTCCAAGCCCTTCTCGACCCACTTTTGGGTGTTTGGTAGGGTGTATGAAGGGTCCATGAGTACACACTAGCTTAACACAAATACACTAGGAGCATGCATGAGAAGAGCATACATGAAGAGGGGTGCTGGAATGAGCATGCACGAAGAGGGAACAATTATGCTGAGATGAGAATGCAACCAAACACACTGTGGCGAGCGTTCGCAACTGCCACATTCGGGTTGCGCTTGGCTCTTCGCCTCTTGGAGAAGATGAACAATGATGTTACTACTACTTCTACAGTATCAAATCCACTGCTGCATGTCCTTCCACCGTGTGCGGGAGGGATAGCTTGTTGTAGTACTCTATAAGGCTAGTTGTAATGGGAGTATCATAGGTAGTACTCCCTCCGTTCCTAAATATTTGTCTTTCTAGAGATTTCAACAAGTGACTACATAGGGAGCAAAATGAGTGAATCTACACTGTAAAATATGTATATATACATCCATATGTGGTAGTCCATTTGAAATATCTAAAAAGACAAATATTTAGGAATGGGGGAGTATCATGCATGCCAACTAGGCAAATTTGATGAGGTGGCATAGAAGTAAATGAAGAAAGAGAGGGTTGAGTATCATATCATGATACCGTATCATATTAAATGTTGTGCTACTATGTGTCATGCGTGCTAATAAATGAAGTCATCGATGATACTAACATATGATACTATGCTACTATGGATGTGTAGTATCATATGCATGATACTAGTATTCCATTAAGACCAGCCTAAGCAAAAGCCTGTCCTCGTCTGCGAGCCATCGTGCGCATGGGCGAGGGAGAAGGCGTGTAGTAGTAAAATCAAGCTTCTCCTCGTTGTATGAGTTGATGCGACACATCATAGCACTGTCCCCACATGGTTGCCTCTAAACTTGGCTGAAAGACCCGCAGTGTACAATACACCATTTGCTGCAACCTCTAACATTTACCCCAACACAAATTAAAATATATATTCCTGTCTTGACCAGATGAGCATGCAAACTACAATAACCAGGATGACAGGTAGGGCCAGAAGATTATTTTAATAAAAAAGCATGGAGCCGACCCCAAAGGTTTTAAGCTTACAAGCATGGTACACGCTATCCTAGACTACTCTACACATGAAACTGCCACACGAGCGTCCGGGCTGCACTTGGCTCTTCGCCTCTTCGGAAGTCGAACAATGATGGAGTACTACTGCATGCTTCTGGCCATCTGACACCGATTGAACTGCTGCATGTCCACCGCGTGCGGGAGGGAGAGCGTGTAGCGAACGAAAGCTTCTCCTAGTCCTGCCAGCCACCATGCTCATGGGCGAGGGAGGGACGCGTCTTCATTGACTTACTGCTCCTGCCTATGCGTGCATGACAGGTGGGCCCAACAGGCGGGTGGCCCACCTGTCATGCAACCAAAGGCTGGTGCAGCCACCGGAGCTCAGTCCGCGAGGGAGAGGGCATTGTAGTTGACGGTGTCCTGGACTAGGGGGTACTCACCACGTCATCTCCCGATCTGTTAGATTGGGCCGAGGACCCCCATGGACGTATACTCATGGGCCAGTACGGACAGCTGCCGCATACATGGAAGATTCCACAAGACTTGGTGATCAAGACAAGGACTCCTCCCCACCGGCGTATTCGGCTAGGACTCTTGTTATCCTAGGCCTCTGGTGCATTATATAAACCGAGGCCAGGCTAGTCGATAGATATATAAAACAATCATACCATAGGCTAGCTTCTAGGGTTTAGCTTCTACGATCTCGTGGTAGATCAACTCTTGTAATACTCATATCATCAAGATCAATCAAGCAGGAAGTAGGGTATTACCTCCATCGAGAGGGCCCGAACCTGGGTAAACATCGTGTCCCCCGCCTCTTGTTACCATCGATCCTAGATGCACAGTTCGGGATCCCCTACCCGAGATCCACCGGTTTTGACACCGACATTGGTGCTTTCATTGCGAGTTCCGCTGTGTGATCGGCAAAAGGATCAATGGCTCGCCCGCAGGTCAACTGCGACGTCGGCTTCTTCGTCACCGGCTCGGCCGGTCACCTTGACTGGACCGAGGACTCTGCCCTACCTCCGATCGTCATGTTCGGATGAGGGCCTTCATCAACATCAACTCCGATCTCTATCAAGATCATGGAGGAATCATCCACGGAGCCCGGGGACTCAACGTCAACATTGCCCTCGGGCGACCGTGCTGTTTTTCTGGACAGCGAACTCGTATCCGTCGCCACCGCCTCCTCAAGTGTCTTTTTAGAGATTTCTTTGGTGGAATTTTGCGGAATTGAGTCTACAACAACCCTGGAAAAATCCATCGAGTTCCGATGAAGGAATCTCTGGCAATCCGTGATATACCGCAGCCCTGTCAAATCTGGACGAGTTTAGGGCGTGGTGTCCAGCTTTTAGCTCGGACGTCCTTTGGAAGATCCAACCGTTGATCGTCTGCGGAATTCCTATATCTACCACCCCTCAAAATTTTAGCTCGATCCGACCGTCCAAACTTCGGGAACCTTCCAATTAGTGCATCACTTTTCGGATTTGTTTTCTACGCAAAAACGAATCCGACCCGAGTTCGTCTTTTTTATGAACGGGATTTCGGACATCCTTTTTGAAGGAAGTTTTGTATGGGGTATTGTGTTTTGTTCCCAAACACATGCCACTAACTTTAAAATCTTTTGAACATGATCTTCACCATCATGCTGCTGTCAAACCAGTCCGGCAATATTGCTCCACGGCTGCCGACCTGCGCTAGACACGTCATCAGTTTGTTGAGCCGAGCTCAACTTCTTCGGATCATCATCTCGGCGAGCCGAACATGAGTTCAGCATCGTGAAGGATAAATCATCACCAACATCGCCGCCCCACGGATTACACGGAGCGGGCACAGCGGCATAGCTGCACGGTCACTTCATCAAGCCGGCATTGACCACGTCTCGACCTGCATCGGCAGGGCCGCACTGTTGCTCTTTCAAGCCGGTGTCCATCACGACGACCTACTTCGACATCTCGGCTGGACCATGGGCTTCGCCATCTCTTCATCAACCTGCTCCGGAGACTTCGGCGTCACTAGCCGACCAGCTCCGTCACGTTAGCTAGACCGAGGGCTTTGCCTCGGCAAGCCAACCTTTGCCAGCATCGCTATGCCGTCGCTTTATCGCCATCAGGCAATGGGTGTGCAGATCGAGTCCCAATTTTGGGAATCACCTTTCTTCGGATTGCTACAACAAATAAACCAGGTGCTATTAATCCTAGTATTTTTTTTGCTTGTTTGGGTCATTTTTCCAAGGAATTATTACTCTGGTTTGTCCATCATATGTACACAGGTCTATCAAATGGTGGCCGCATTAACGACGGTCGCATGGTGGTTCAGTCAGTTTCCGTATATAGTCCGACGAACACCGCATCCGGAACTCGGACTGACCTATGAATTCAGGCTTTGCCATGCCTTTACTGCATCACGCCGATGCCCGACGTCGACATTGACTTCGGCGTCAGGCGATATTTCTTTTATTGCTCACTTTGCATAAACTATTTATTATGCAACCTTTTTTAC
Source organism: Triticum monococcum (assembly GCA_034509565.1). NCBI lineage: Eukaryota > Viridiplantae > Streptophyta > Magnoliopsida > Poales > Poaceae > Triticum > Triticum monococcum. Next base: position 583,073,170 of record CM067847.1, read on the forward strand.
TATTATCTCTGGTTTGCACCATTTTTTGTGCACAAGAAAATGATCCGGGTTGGGCAGTATCGTCAACTCGGCGTACTGACATACCACGCCACCTTAGCTAGACGGGGGGCTTCATCAACACTTCATTACCCCATGCCGGGGACTTTGGCATTAGTCTGCCGGTTTGCATTGACCGTGCTATGTCACCACTTCGGAGTGCCGAGCTCTTTGCTCCGCCACCTTGGGACCGGCTTGGGGGATGGAACCTTGTCCCGCATCAAGCTCGGACCGTGTCATCAATACCGAACACATTAACCAGCTAAGTTGCCTTCATGCTCAAAGTTTTTAATTTTTAACTTGTGTTCGGTTCGACCAAGCATTATACCTTTTTGGAAAAAAGTTGCTTGTAAAAAATCTCCTTGTCAAAACTTTGTTTGTCACACACAAATTCAAATACCCCGTTTACTTGGGGCGTCCTTTATGAAGTTTTTCCTCTTGCATATGATTATACTTGTACGGCTTCGTTCCTTGTTCGTGTATTACGCCACAATATGCACCATATTGACTTAAGCGATTTGCAAGCTGGGTTGCCTCGCTCCTGTGTTTACCCCTACGTTCCCGATTGTTCGGCTAGGGAGTAAAGGGATTACCTCTGCGATTGTCAGATCGGGTCATCCGAGCCAGACCTCAGACTGGGTGAAGCCGAAAGCTAGCGCTCTTATTGTTTTCAATTATGGTCGGCACACAACGGAACTCATGAGTACAAAAAATCTATTGCACAAGTCTCATAGTAACAATGGGCACCGAAGAAAGGTATGTGGGGGTACTATTTTCTTCGAAGATGCTTCTTACACTTCGTTAGTAATATAGCATAAGTTCCCTAAGCGCGCTTTGTCTGTTACAGCCTTATGGCCTGATTGCTTGGTTATCGGAAACACCGTGGATATTCTCGACAGCTGGAGTACATAACACTTTTCGGCCCTTGACCGAAGAGGGAGAAGCTGACGGTCGGTTAATACACGTATAAAGTTCGGGTGAACACAGATATGATATAAATACTTTGGTACATACAATCATTATACATAAAATTCTTTTACCCAAGTCACTTGGGGGCTCTTAAATTTATATGAGCCGTTTTATAGTAAGTGTTCTTCTTCTTAGTCGTTGCAAAGTTTTAATTATTATTATTTATCACTCCTTTTTTCGACACGAGTCTGTGGTCACTAGCTGGGGAGCCTAATTTTCCTCTCAAAGCCGCTAGAGTTTAGTTTGCTAAACTGGCCTAAAGAGAAGTACTCTGCCTTCGGGATAGGAGGTTGAAGCCGTAGGCTGACCTGCTTGTAGTCTTTAGATAGGATGTGTCATGTTAAAACATGACAGAAGCACCTTTTTTCTAAAGTCCAATTTTTAGATTGGCACCAAACACTTGATCTTGTTCGGACGCCAGGTTTTCACTAACGTTTTTTGGTTTTCCAAGCCTATGGCACTTTTTAACTCTTTGTGTGTTTCCAGCATAAGTCTCGCAATGCAACGCCGGACAGCTTTAGAGATTCGACAAAAACATTCTCGGACACTACTATATATGCATCGGTTTCGAATTGTGTCTTTGGTCAATAGTTGGGTTGCCCGGCTCCTGTGCTTGCCTCCTACGTTCCGCTTTGTTCGGCTAGGTGTGCAAAGGGAGAACCACTGCCATTGTGCTTCCAGCTCACATGGTTAAGCACCTTAGTGGAGAAAGCCGAAAACTTACTGTCACAATAGGCGTAAACTGGCCAGCAATCCGATGACTATGTTAAATGACGGGCCATTCATAACATTGGCCAAAGTGTTTACGGCTTGACCTCGGATGTCACCGAACACTAACCGGGGGCTCATAGCTAGCTTCCCCAGTTTAAAGCTCCTATGACTAAGCGAAAGTTATAAACCCCGCATATCTGATTGCCTTGTTTCCGCTAACACAACCGCCTTCGGGCACCGAGACGTCGGCTAAGGGTTGTTTTGTTATTACGGAAACACCCTGCGTAGTATCTACCAAGGGGTAGAGGCCGACGATGGGCCACTTTCAACTGATAAACGGTCGCAATGGAGTCAAAATAATGATGTAAAGTACTTGGATACATAAAATCATTACACATAATCTGTGACTTTACTCTCGATATCGATACTTAATTCGACCACCCACGCCCACATTAAGGCTCGGGGGCTATTAGGCTTTACGCTCATTATTTACAAATATTAAAGGGGCACATCGATCCTCTGGTCTGGTGTTGCCACCCGACCAGTGTCTCGGGGGCTATTGCATTGCCTATTCAGTGCAGAAAATTCAAAGGGCTTAGTGTTTGGCTTTATCGAACTATGGGAAAGCGCGTCTTCGGACAACAATAAGTACCATCTGGACCTATCTGGCATCAAGCTAATATATCACGGCGACTTCTCACGACCCTCTCTCAGGGGCCCGTTCGCCGATCACTATTATCTCTAATATATTACACTACGTTTTTTATTCCTATGTATGCTGCCGAGCTAGGAGTTGATCCTCAGGCTGATTTCGCGCATCGACCTGAGTCTCAGGGGCTACTGGGAACATCGGTTTTATGCTTGCCTTCTGGTGCATCTCGGGTTTTAGAATGATAGACACCTTGAGGGCTACTGGATATACATCGGCAGAGAATAAATTGCACCAGTTAAAAATATTCACAAAAAATCAGCCCGCGGTCGGGGTGGTGCACCACCTTGGAAGCAGTCCGGCATAAAGCTCGGGAGCTAGCGGCTAGCTCGATAGAGGGCATTTCCAGCATTAAGCTCGGCTAAACTACTTCAACTTTTTTGGACCAAGATGATCTATGACATCTTGGATATAGTCCGGTGTTAGAGCTTGGACACAGTCCGGCGTTGGAGCTCGGATACATTTCGACGTTGGAGCTCGGAAGCAGTCCGGCTTTGGTGCTCGGCTGCAAAAGATACCTCAAATGCAGTCTGGCATTAGAGCTCGGATGCAAGAGGACACTGCCTCCTGGGAACAACTTCAAACCCGAGGTGTGGCATAAAAATAACAAGGCATTGATAAAGGCCGGAAACTTAAAGGGGCTCCTCGGATACCCGACGTATAAACTCGTCGAATGCATTTCGGCGATCCTCAAGATCAAAAATGAGAAGATTTGTTGAACCAGTTTTCAAGACCGACAACCGAAGATGAAGAATAGTTCGGAAGAATCAAGGAGCGTCCCTAACTTGAAGACCGGTTCAGGGGGCTACTGACGGTGTCCTGGACTAGGGGGTACTCACGACGTCATCTCCCGATATGTTAGATTGGGCCGAGGACCCCCATGGCCGTATACTCATGGGCCAGTTCGGACAGCTGCGCATACATGGAAGATTCCACAAGACTTGGTGATCAAGACAAGGACTCCTCCCCACCGGCGTATTCGGCTAGGACTCTTGTTATCCTAGGCCTCTGGTGCATTATATAAACCGAGGCCAGGCTAGCCGATAGATATATACAACAATCATACCATAGGCTAGCTTCTAGGGTTTAGCCTCTATGATCTCGTGGTAGATCAACTCTTGTAATACTCATATCATCAAGATCAATCAAGCAGGAAGTACGGTATTACCTCCATCGAGAGGGCCCGAACCTGGGTAAACATCGTGTCCCCCGCCTCCTGTTACCATCGATCCTAGACGCACAGTTCGGGTCCCCCTACCCGAGATTCGCCGGTTTTGACACCGACAGTAGTAATCAAACTTCTCGGTCTTGTACGAGTTGACGCAACACATCAAAGCACTGCACTCGATATATTTCAATATTTTTTGTTTACCGATGCATTAATTACAACACATGCATGCATACACCTTTTGATACTTGCATGTGTTGATTTAATGCACCTTGCCAAATTTTGACTATAAATTTAGGGTTTTTATTATTTATTACACTAGTTGTGTCAGACTACTCAGTTTTCCCATTATGTCAGGACCCCGATTCCAAGTCACATCGATCTAGCCGGTAACACCTCATATCACTTTGCGGCCTCACGCATGGTATTCCCACGGGTGTCGCCTTACCATGTCCCGGGAGCGTTTGCGCCTTTTGGCACACGTATATGATAGTGTCGCTAGCATCCATAAGACAGAGAACCCGAGCCGACATGGCTAGTCGTGAACCCAAAGCGACACTAACCCATGGGGACAGGCATACATGAATCACATCGAGCATGTCGGTCAGCACCGTGTGAATCCGGGTTGTAGCACTGGGCTAACAGGACTCCGGGAACCCGGGCTGTAGCGGGCTAGGCAGGACTCCGGATGTCACCGCGTGACATTTCCCCGAAGGGACAGACACAGGAACAAAGTGAAACACATGCCGGCCTGTCAAGTGTCCTGAGCAGTAGTGCTGCGCTAGCAGGACTCCGATGAATGAGGCTGTAGCGGACTACTATTGCTCACAGAGGCACTAGACTACATTTCCCCATAAGAGAGGCTGCCAAGGATAAACAACTAGGTTGTCGAATCCCACACATACCAAGCATTTCAATCATACACAAAATATGCTCGATATATGTAAATACAACATGGCATCACAACATAACTCTATGACTCAAAGTATTTATTTATTAGGCTCCGAGGAGTGAGATATTACAAACATGGGTCTCATGACCCAACATTCAGAGCATACAAGTCAAAGCACATGCGGAAGCATAACATGTCTGAGTACAAACATCTATAAATGAAAAAGGCTGAGAAGCCTGACTATCTACCAGATCCTGCTGAGGGCACAAGATCGTAGCTGAGGTATCAAGCTAAACGTCGGAGTCCACACAGAACTACTAGCGAGACTGACGTCTCTCTGCAAAAACATAAAATAGGCAAACGTGAGTACAAATGTACCCAGCAAGACTTACATTAGAACTAACTACATATGTATCGGTATCAACAAAGGGGGGAGTGGAGTATAACTGCAGCAAGCCAGCTTTGACTCAGTGGACTGCAAGTAACTCTTTTGAGGTGGCGCACACGAGTCCACATATTCACCAATCAATACACCACTATGGATCTGCTCCCATCTACCTACGAGAACGCCATCCATAGCACTCACGTTTATCTTGCGCATTTTAAAGTATCCACTTTCACTTGTCTATGAACTCTTATAGGCAACCAAGTAGTCCTTTACCGCGGACGTGGCTATTCGAATAGATGATGTTAACCCTGCAAGGGTGTACTTCTTCATACACGCTCTCACCACTTACCGTCGTTTACACAACATGTACTCGGCAACCTTCAAGCGGAAGCCCAACGAGGGTGTCGGCCACGGCCTACCTAAACACTCAGGTCTATAGTCTAGGTTTATCGCCTATCCAGGTTCCATCTGCAGGGAGTCCACCGAGGTTTCCACATATGACCCCGAACGATGTGAACAGGGTCCCGAGACGCCAAATGGGCGCCTGGCATACACGGCCACGGTGTATCTACCACATCATAGCCCACCCCTAGGGTCAGCGCTACGCACGGCCGCCAACACATAACCTACAACACCAGAAACTAGTTGCAACTCCTGGACAGAGTACTAGGGTGATTAAGAAGCCGAGAGGGTCCATTGGTTTCGGGCCCAATGTATGGTAGTAACTGAATCTTAAATCACACATACAGATCTCAGTTCTTAGGGACGGCCTCAATGAAACAACCCACCATGTACTCCTACATGGCCTCTCATCGGTACCTTTACCAAAACATGTTCAACACATCCCTCACATTACCGACATAATCATTTCACTCTAGCCCATCACCCAGATGAACCAGACCTGACACAACTCTACGCATAGCAGGCATAGCAAGGTAGGAAACCCATACATGGCTCAATCAACTCCTACACATGATAGTGGGTTTCATCTAGTTACTGTGGCAATGACAGGTCATGCAGAGGATAAGGGTTCAACTACCACAGCACACAGCAGTTTGAAACGTTGTTGTCTTAACGCAGTAAGTGAGAGCAGAAGCGAGAACACGGGATTGTATCGATATGATCAATGGGGCTGCTTGCCTGATGGAGTGGTAGTAGGGTACTGCCCTTCAGCTGGATACTCGAAGATATCCTCGGAGGCAGAACCTACCACAAAAGACACCATAGAACACATTCATCACATGGCAATATGCAACAATATGATGCATGCTATGACATGGCAATATGAGGTGTCCTGCCTAATGCAATGTGAAACAAGTTGAAATGGGTCCATTTGAATCAAAGATTCAAATGGAAGCTTAAGTTCTTATGTATTATAAGTGTATTAACTTGTTTCACCTAAACATCAAGGTTAAATTGTTTTTTCATGCATGAAACCATTACGGATGAAATATTGAATTTTTCTGATCATTTTTCATATATAAATTGTTTGATTTGGAGCTATGGTTGATTTTCTATGTTTTTTAGAAGATTTGGCTATTTTCTGGAATTTCCTATATAAAAATAATTCTAGAAAATAATTAGCTGCATCAGCAGTGCGTCACTATGATGTCAGCGGGTCAAAGGCGCCAGCCCAGGTCAAACGTGACTGGTGGGCCCCATCTGTCAGTGTCTCAGCTAACTAACAGAGTTAGTTAGTGTTTAGTTAGCACTAAACTAGGTTAGTTAGGCCCTGGGCCCACATGTCAGTGAGAGAGAGTTAGTTAACGAGGTCATTAACCTCTAACAGAGTGATTAGCTCTAATTAAAAACTAATCTAATTTCGTTAGGAGCCGGCCCCACATGTCAGTGACTCAGGCGGGGTCAAACTGGGGTCAACCCGGGGTCGAACGGGGTCAAACTCGCCGGCGTTTAGCTACCGGTGAGGCCAAACACGGCGGTGCAGGTGCGGGTTTCATCTACAGGGCACCGTTCGAGGCGCCGTTGGGTTCTACGGGCAGTTGGGAACGAGCCGCGGCGGGTGGTGCTAGTGGTTGGGCTCGGGGTCACCGGAGATGACGCCGACGACGAGTTTGGCGGCGGCCGGAGCTCGGGTGAGGTCAGACTCATCGCTAGGGGGCACAGAAAGGCGCATGGGTTAGTGTGTTGAGTTCCTGGGGGTGCGGTAGGGCTTGTGGACAAGGTGGCGCGGCCGTTGGTTGGCCGGAGCCTCGTCGGCGACGAGCTCCGCGGCGGCGCGTGCGGGTGAGCTACGTGCAGTCGCTACGGGGCTCGAAAGAGGGAACGGAGAGGGTGGGGAGGTAGCTAGGCTCACGGCGATTGCAACAGAGCTGATGGAGAGGTCGGGTACGGCCTGCTGCGACGGTGACGGCGAAGGTGGATCTCCGGCGGTGGCGGAGTCGGGCGAGGTCGATGCGGTGGCTTCGGGGGACGCAAGCTCTCGGGGCTCGGCCTGCTCGACGGAGAGGAGGGTGGCGGAGCTCGTGGACACAGTAGGGCGGCGCAGAGACGACAGTGGCTACGGCTACGGTGGCAGCTGCTTCGGCCATGGCGGAAGGGAACGAGGGATTGAGGTAGGGGGAGAGTGGACGTGTCCAGGGGGTCGGGGCGCGACGTGGGGGTCGTCCAGCCCATCCAGCGGCAAAGCGGCAAGCAGGAGGTGGCGCACGGCGGTGCGCGCGCGTCGGGCACGCGCCCGTCCTCCTAGCAAAGGGGGAAGACGACAGGGGAGGAGGCGGTGGTGGGCTGGGCCAGTTGGCTGGGCTGCCAGCTAGGCCGGCCAGGTGGGCTGCACAGGTGAGGCAAGCCTAGGTAAGTTCTAACCCTTTCTTTTTCTGTTTTCTATTTTTCTATTATTTCTGTAACTTTAGGGCTTTATTAAAAATGCCAGGGCATTTCCAAAAATCATAAAATTAATCATGGCTACTGCTTAGAATATATCCAACAGTAAACATTTTAGTTTATGATTATTTGAGCATTTAAAATATTTTATGGCATTTAAATGCCCAAATGCAAATACTATATGGATTAAGCCAATGACCTTAAGATGTCCTAGAAAAATGTGCACCATTTTTGTCAAAGGTTTTAACCCAAAACAAAAAGGGTGGGCTTTTTAGAAGGGCATTTCAGGTTCATTGAAAAGTCTTTTTAGTAAACCCTAGTTGTTCCAGGGGGGCTGCTGGGGGTAATATCATCCCCATTTCATCTTTCTGGGAGATTTAAACATGATGCAATCATTCTAATGCATGAACTAGCTAGGGTGTGACACATTAGAAGTTACAACTACTCAAAAATGCCATCGATCCATGAGATGCTTGCTCAAAAATGCCACCGTTCCGTTAGATGTTTTCTCAAAAGTGCCATTAGACATTGTTACTTTCACATCAAACCTGTTGACCATGTTATATGTCAAAAATAATCCTAGACCCACATGTTGATTCTCTCTATCTCATAACGATAAGTGTGGCCCTGCTTGTCAGGAGTAACCAAGCGAATAATTTTATAGGAAAATAAGAACGTTGTTGGGATCAAGTAGGCCCCACATTTTATTGTAGTGACATAGAGGGAGAGTTGGCATGTTGGTCCATAGTTATTTATGTGATTATAACATGGCAAAAGAGATTTGAGTCACAATAATGGTGTCCAGTGGCGTTTTTGAGCATGTGTCTAACGAAGCGATGGCATATTTAAGCGGTTGATATTCCTAGTGGCAAAACTGAATAGTGGGACACAACTGGTGGCATAAATGATAAAAACCCATAAATTTAACTAACCAAATGTTGATGCATGTCACAAAAAATTACATAATTGAAAACTATGTTCAAATACGAATCAACCGATATAATTTTTGTTAACATGCACTAAAATTTTGTCAGTTAAATCTTTGGTCAAAATTTAGCACCAATTACAAAGGGGCCCAATACATATTGTACTCTCACATTTTGTTTTGAGGATATCCCCACATAGAAAATATAAATAATAATGCATGTTGGGGCAGCCCACGTTTCCGATAATTTTAGCCGTGGGCTTGTTCACAAATTTTACGAGGGGGTGGTTGTTCATTTAATGGAGGGTCTTGTACCAGGCTTGAACGATACAAAGTGCGACCTGGCACACCGTAACACCACTTGGAATAAGCGGGTAGCTATCTTAAAAAACAATCAACAACTCAACAAAAAAAGGCGACCTGGCACGTACACAATTTTAAGGGATTGTTTTGATGGAGTGAAAAAGGAAAACTACCCCACTATGTATATAAAGGCCGGGGCCTCCGCGCTTGCTTGCTAGGGTTGCTCTATTCACACACTCTCATCCTCTCCAGATATAAATGAGATAGCGGTGGTAACACTGTCTTTCTCCCTTCAAAAAACACTGTCTTTCTCCCTTCAAGAAACACTGTCTTTCTATCCTCACCGCTGGTTACAGATCCAGACATATCCCCCTCTGCCGGTGAAGGGGAGGAGGGGCAGCGTTTAGGCCATCGTCGACAGCCAGGGAGGAAACCCATGGCCCGCTGCACCATTATCTTTGGCCGAGCGCCGGCGCAGGCGGTCCTCCGAACCCTTCGTTGTTACCCTAGTGTGGGCGGATCCGGCCTCCCTCCGCCCACCGATCCACATCCCGACGACCTTCAAGTACATCTTCCTTCGAAACCGCCCTAGCTCTACTTCCCCAGCTCACCACGTCGCTGCATGTGCATCATTTTCTACCTCTCAGCCCCCCTTGATCGGATGGTCCAACGGCACATATTTTTTCTTCTATTGTTAGAGGTAAAGCTACTTCATGGAGTTGAATCTTGTACTTGGTTCAAACAAGAAATAAAGTGGGGGTGGGGGAATTTAGTATGTACATCGGACTTGGTACAAACATGAAGGATAGGGGGTGAAAGTAGCACAAACTGGTCATCCAACCGGTCTCTTGGTCGAAAAGGGAAATATAGGGGAAACACTATACATAGTGGTGTATGACCAGGACTAGATTTGCTATCCACACATAAGATGGCTGCATGCATCATTTTTTTTGAACATCAGTACAGACACAAGCGCTCATACATACGCACAGGCCGGGGCACGCCTCCATTTCCAAAAAACTTAGGAGTAGGTGGCTAGAGTGAACAAAATGGGGACCAACCCAGATATGTTTCTTGGATGTTTGTTTCTCGGGGCAACAAACTATGAATCACCTCTTTATGCCCCGGTTTAGGTACATGGCGTTGGACTACTGGTGAACCCACTATCCCATGCCCTTATACCAAATATTTAGCTGTTCTTAATCTAATGCCCCTGGTAAAATGAAGCCATGCCACTATTATAAGCCATGACAAGTTTAGCCAAATGTTTTTGCTTGTAATTGTTTGAGACTCTGACTGTTTTCTCTGTAGCTATTTGTGCAAACAGGGATATCCATTTCACCTGGTTGCTGTTGTGACCTTTTGGTGCACTGCACAAAACACTTATTAAAAGAAGTGACTTTTGTGTTGTTTAACTAGAATGTCTGAATGGAACAGTTGGTTCATTTCGGTGGAACTACACAAAGGGAGATCTGTGTTCCAATCCTCATCATCCATATTGGCACCATAACCGTCCTTTAGGTAAGAATGATATTTAATGCATGTGTTCATCTCTATTTTGCGACTGCCATGAGAAAATAATGCTATTGTTTACTATAGTACACTTGTACCCCCTCACTGACAAAACCAATTCTGAAATAGAAGGCCAATCATGTACTTGGTTTCACCAACTGGTGAGGAGAAAGAGAAACAGAGCATGAAGAGGAAGAAGAAGAGTAAACAGTGCCAAGGTGATATTGTTGAAGCCGAGGCCTCAGTCAAGGCCATTCAAGGGATCCGGCAACGTCTACCTTACATGTGAGACGATCCTCCAAGGAGCCCTTCCACTTCTACGTATTGTCCATGATGATTTTGATGCTTCTGTTAGAGTAATATGCTAATGTCTTTCTATCCTTTCTCACTAAGCTAATGAAGGTTTCACCTTGTTCCTACTTGTGCAAACAGGGATCATGTTGCGCCAATCATACATTTTAGTGGAACTACACAAGACAATACAATGAACTATATCCTAGCCAGTGCTTTAACTCTGCTAGAAGTTCTTGACAATCTTTTGATATAATCTCAGCACTAGTAAACAAGAGTGATTTCAACCATACATTTGAAGTGCACAAAATATATACTATTGAGTGATTCTAGTGAGTGCTTTATCATCTCTTCTGGGACTACATGAATAAGCTTTTTTGCTTAGGTTGGTACCGGCCTAAGGCCTTCATCCATATTAGTTTGCTGTCATCTCTATTTGTATCGTGCTAATGTCATGAGAAACTCCTTTATCTTTGCACGTTAAAGTTTTGCAACCTATGATACATGGCGATGCTTTGAGTGTTCAGCTAATTAGCATTGATTAAATAAACTAATACCTCTCTTTAAGCAAGACTACTATGTTGCTAACTTTACCCATTAAGATAATGAGGGTGCTTCTATTTGTTAGTGTATGTTTCATCAACTAGTGCCACTATTATAGTAGTCTCACTCTCTCAATATATGTGCCAACAGGGATGCTCGATTTTGGTGGAACTGCACAAAAACTCTGGGTTCTTCATTGCCTTGACATCTTCCTTCCTTTCTTTTCAGTCGCTAATCTGGGCATGCTTCCTTCCTTTACTATTAGTCGTTTGGATTATCTCGGCTTCTAGTCAAAGGAAATAGTAATTGATATGCTACCCCCACAGGTTGGTACTGGTCTTTATCCTGATTATTGTGCTTGTCATATGTATTGGTAATTTGGTATTGTGCTACTATTTGCCGATTTCACAAAGGAGTAACTTGGATCCTGAACTCGCAGGCAAGTCATTACATTGGGTAATTTCAGTAGAACTGCACAAAAAGATCAGATGCACAGGTACTTATGCTGCTGCTATGTACTCCAAAGTTCACTCAGACAAGCATCAATGTTGACAATAATAAGTGCCTATATTCATTAGAGTATCAACTGGCGTCAACATGTTGTCAAACTCCAAGTATTAGGAGAGTGAACACCAAGAATATTGCTTGGCGCATAGCCCAGAAAACACAGTCCAGTCTTTGGTCCCAACTTGTGCCTTTTGGTTATCGGTACATATGGTAGCGAACTGTATGGCATGGAGTCTAAAGATTCCAGACAAGTTGGTTGACGCATATATTCATCTGGCACTTAATCAGTTTGCACGTCAGGGATGCTCCATTTCAGTTGAACTGCACAAAAAAATTGGGTGGTTCATTTTCTCAACCGCCTCCTTTCTTGTCTGCAATGTAGAATTTTGGCGAGCTACAGGACCAAGATGAGCCAGTAAACTAGTTGGATGAAAGTAGTGGCCAAGTTGCTCAAACATCCCTCGGCACAAGGCCACTATTTGAGGACAAACCTCCAAGAAAAGTTCAGATTGTTTGTGCTGCCTCCTATGTACTCAAAAGTTTACTCGTACAAGCATTAATTTTAGCAAGAAGTACCTCTGACTGAACACCATTTACCAGTCTGTACCCTAGGTAATTAAAGTTCGTCCATGGATGATATTGGCTGTGATCTCCGTCATTTGGTTGCATAAACATACTGAACATGTGTATATATAAATCTTTTTGTGAATTATCTATGAATATTGTCCTGTGATCTATCAATCATTTGGATGCATAGACATGGTGAACTTGTGTATATATGAATCTTTTGAGTTGTTGATTGTGAATGTTGGCTATGAATATGAACGTGTCCTGTGAACCCGAGTTTGATACAAATGTTTACCTGTTCTGTTATACTTGTGTGTGAACTTGTTAGTATGTCTACTGTGGGATTTATGACGTGTGGGTGTCAACGGCACACCTTCTTCCCAAGAAGAATTGCACCTGCTTTGTTAGGGTAGCAACGACACATCAAATCTTTTTAATATTTTTGCTCTGTCTTCCTCCCTCCCCCGCTCAACCCCTGCCGTAATGTTTTCGGCCTCAAAACAATCATAGTACTGCGTTGTTTTTAGGGCTTGATGAAAAATTGAGTGCTGGTTTTTGTAAGTTGGCCCGCCCAGCAAATGGGTTGCTGGTCCACCACGGACTGGGAGGCTAAAAATACAAGTTGTATGGTGCAGAGGCAAGTAAAAAACTGCCATCGAGAGCCATCCACTAAAGAAAAAAATCGCGTCTAATGTGCTTCTCCAGTCGTGCCGCCGACACCCTCTTTAATCCAGTTCGCTCGGGGATATAGCTGGTATCATTTTTTTTCCAGAGGGCGAACAAGTATCAGCTAGGCCTAGGTATGCGTAGCCCATGACATATGGAGACAGTGGTTTCAACTTATTTTTTGAGGTCCATACCGACCTATGGGCCTCCCAGCGTAGGTTTTACTTTTTCTTAAATATCGACATCCCAATGTATTTTCTTAATAAAATACATATCTCTGTTCTATTTATCTATACATAAGAAAACTAATGTTGTGTCCAATTTATGTTTTCCCTTCTAACCACATTATATATATTTATACAATTACTATTATCGTACATTTTATAGAGACTTATGTATACATTATAAAAACATCCCACGTGTTATTAACTTATAAAAGTAAATGTTTAACAGAAGTTGGCAAGGAAAATCCTGGTTGTTTATGACTCACAGGCAGGAAAATCCTGATGATTGCGTACAAAAGCTTGCGAAGATTGTAAGGACCAATGTAATACTAACACATTCATTTTTATTTTGAGCAATAACTCGCTAATTTGTTAATTATATATATATATATATATATGTGTTGCAATGCTTTATTTTTGATATTAATTGCTCCTTATAACCTAACATTAGACTGTATATAGAACGAGCCTAGCTAATTCGCGTATTTCAAGAAAGTGCAAATGGGCTGGGATTTCTTGGAAAATATTAAATGGGCCGCATTGCTGCGAAATTATTTGTTCACCCAGCCCAGCAAATGGATTGTACATTCTAAAAAACATGGGTTAAATATATGCCACATTTTTGCAGGCTCACATGTGGGCCAATAGGTCGATGCCTAGGCAGGGCGTTGTCAATTTGGGCAACAAATGATTATAACATCCACAACCACTGGATTTATATCCAACCGTCGGCATGCACCTTCAATCTCTCGTCTTCTTCCTCTAGCGTCGCCAGGACCGCCTGGTCCGGCCTCCGGCGGCTAGCGGCTCTTCTTAGCACGCATCACTACGAAGCGCTACCCCACCACCGGCCAGGCTATCCCTCCACACCTCCTGTTATTCTCCACCGACTGCAGCCCCATGCCGCACCAGAACCACTTATAACCCTTGTACTCCTCTCAATATGCGAATCCATTGCCGCATCTTCCCATCTCCAGGTCGTTCCCGTCCGGGGCCTCACCGTCGTCCACCGCCTCGCTGCACTCGGCGTGGCGTGGTCAACAAACGAGAGTCATCGGAAGAGGACTGTACATGGAGAGCCTGACGACTGGGACCCACGAGGTCCATGGTTGCACGCAAGGAAAGTTCCTCCTTATTAAGCTGAAAAAATGTTTCCTCCCCCTGACAGCTGGGACCCATCGACTGTACCTTTGCACGGAAGGAAGTGCTTCCCTGTTATGCGAAAAAACTATTCCTCCCATTGACAGCTGGGACCCGTCAGATTTCGTGCCTGACTTGTGGGCCTACTAAGCGGACGTGTACGCAGGCCTTTGTCAACTTAATCAACAAATGATTCTAGCAGCTGATCGTTGGATGTTAATCCAACAGCTGTGCTCCTTCTTAAACCTCTGTTCTTGCTCCTGTCTCCCGTGGGTGGCAGTGCTGCCGCGCACCCGAACCAGTCAAGTTTCCACTCCTCTCCATCTGCGACTCCACTGCCGCGTCTTCCCCATCTCCGGGTCGTTCTAGTCTGGGGCCTCACCGTCGTCCACCGTCCTTGGTGTGCTTGGCACGGTGTGGTCAACATGGTCTACAAACAAGAGTCATCGGAAGATGACTGTACGTGAGAGGCTGACAGTGGGGACGCACCACGCCCATGGACGCATGCATGCAACTGCATCCTTTTTACCCTGAAAAATAATGTTTTCTCCCCCTGACTGCCAGGACCCACTAGGTACATCTTTGCACGCAAGGAAGTGCGTCATATTACGGGCAAAAAAATGGTTCGCCCCTGACTGCTGGGACCCACCAGCTACATCTTCGCACGCAAGGAAGTGCATATAGTCGGGACCCACCCGGTCGAAGCGTACATAGCGTTGTCATTCTGGTCGCAAATATGTACGTACATACCGGTCGATGTAGAGGCGCGCACGTGTCGTAGTAGAGGCGCACACGTGTCGTAGTAGAGGCGCGCACGTGTCATAGTAGAGGCACGCACGTAGCATGTACACGTACGTACAACGGCTAGGGTGCAAGAAAGAAAATACAGCCACATACGTACATACGGGCGGGGTCTCGAAAGCCTACTCGCACATACGTACGGCCAGGGCTCGTGTACATGGCTGTGGCTGGGTCAGAACGGAGAAACTGCGTTGTCGTCGTGTTCATGGGGAGGCAATGAAATGCGACATGTTCATCGGGAGGCAACGAAACGTGTGCTGTTCATCGGGAGCTCCTCCACCGCGCGCTCCTCCACCAGCTACTGTTCAACGAGCCCTGTCCACGGGGTCCTGTTCAGCCACCCCTCCACGGGATACTGTTCATCCATCCCTCCACCGATGACTGTTCAACCTGCCCTCCACCGGCTACTGTTCAACCAGCCCTCCACGGGGTCCTGTTTATCCACCGGCTCGATCGATCGGGGTCCTATTCATCCAGCGGCAACGGCCTCTACTACCACGGGATCCTGTTCATCCAACCCCCCATCGGGAACTGTTCATCCAAACCCCCCAACAACGCTCATTGTTCATCCATAGGCAGCATCGATCGACTTCAGTTAGCAGCAGTAGAGAAGGAATCACTTGGGTCTAGTTAACAACAAGGGACCGATTGATCGCTCGGGTTCAGTAACACGTAGCCTGTAGTGCAATCGCTCGGGTTCAGTTAGAGCGCAACGCCTCGCTCGGGTTTAGTTAGAGTGCAACGCCTCGCACACACGTGCGTACGTACGAGAAACGTGCATCGCTCGGCCCCGACCACCGACCGTAACCGGGAACTCCCCCTATATTTTCCTCGCCCTCGCTTCTACCACGGTTTTCTCCATCATGGATGGCCCAAAGAATGTAATGCAGCTGCGTCTCTGGCCCGCCCAGGACGAAAAGATCATTTTCTATCATGATTTTTGTCATAGAAGTAGGAGCCCACCACATCTATGATGATACCGGGTTTTGTCACAATTATTGTCATAGAAGTGTCATAAGCATGACAGATTTTTTTTTCGTTCGGCCCAAAATGCCACGGATGTGTTTTTTTTTTGTAGTGCAGTCAACAGTTGCTGAGTGGGCAAAGCTGATAAATGCCCCTGAAGAGCAAGAGGATGATATAGATGTATATGCAAAGAAGAAGAAGGATCACAACTCCATGGCTAATATGTATAAGGAGATTCCTGACAAAGCCTTGGAGACTCACAAGATGGGCTCTATGTACTATCTACTGTCTGGCCTGACCACCATCAACACTATCTTGAGGCATACATTATTACCCAAGTCAGGAGATCATAGAATGATCAGAGGCCATCCCATTAACTTGCTGTAGTTGTTTGACATGCCTCAAAAATTCATAGTGATGAGCCTGATTGTTGAGACAATCAAGAGAACAACTGCAGATCAGAAGAGGTCATGTTGGTATGATCCACACATCCAGGTGCTCATCAACTCCAAGATGGGCACATGCACATATCAATTGGACAAGGAACATCTTACCTTGAGGCATGAATTTGAGGACAATACAGTTGTCATGAATGCTGATGATCCAACATCTGTTGAGGCCCAAGAAAAGAGAGAGAAAGTAAAGACTGAGAAAGCTGCAAAGATGCCAAGTGCTGAAGAAGCATCTCAAGTGTTTATCAAAACTAAGCAAGATCAACTTGGATATTTGATTCAAGACACCTTGAGGATTGAGAAGGGCTTGGCCACCCTGACTCAGAACCAAGAGAGCCTAGAGAGGATCATTGAGACTGAATTTTATGATCTTGATCTGAAGGTTACAGAGATGCAGACAACAGTTGAGCAGCTCCAGGAAGAACCTGAGGAGAGGAAAGGGCAGGCTACCATAGATGCCTTTCAGAGAGTGCCAAGAGGGCAGTGATCTGCTGCAGTGCCAGTAGCTGACACAAGAGCAACTTCATTAGCACATGCGGCCACAGCATCAGTAGCACCTCCAGTTGCCACTCCACCAGCTCCAACAACTTCAACATATGCATTTGTCCTTGGAGTCCTCTCAACGCCTCCTCCTGAAGATCAAGCCTAGAGAGACGCATAGCACTATGCATTTTCGAGCTTTTTGGTAACTTGTTTCCAAAGGGGGAGAAAGTGTATAGATCATAGGCTTCGAGAGAGAGAGGGAGCTTTGCTTCCTTTTGCCTTCTTTGCTATTTGATTGATACTTATTTTGTGTTCTTGCTTGGATGATTCTTTATGTTTATGTGTGTGAGATACTTGTATATATGATCATGTATTTGATCATATCATACTTTAATGCTTGTGCTTGAATGATGTTATTATTTATCTCTCATATATGATCATTCACTTTGCCTTGGTGACGAGTGCATATTTTTACTCTCTATTATTTTGAGCGCTCCACCAAGATATATGTGACATGGAAGAGTAACCCATGATCCTAATAGATTGTGCATTTGCATTCAAAAGCAATTTTTTTAAAATAATGCACAAATTTCGGGGGAGCTCTTGCTTATCACATACTTTCTCATATCCACATATGCTCCAAAACCCTAATCAGTTCGGTCTCACCGAGATGGGATTGCAAACTCTCAGTTTACCTTTGTAACATTTCGGTCTAACCGAGAGGAGCGATCGGTCCCACCGAGTTCGCAATGCAAACTCTCTGTTTCCTTTTTGTAATGTTTCGGTCTCACCGAAATGAGTGATCAGTCCCACCAAGTTTACGTGATCGGTCTCACCGAGATTACGTTATTCCCTAACCCTAATGAAATCGGTCCCACCGAGTTGACATGTTGGTCCCACCGAAAATCCTAACATTCACATTTTGAACTAAATCGGCCTGACTGAGTTTCATGATTCGGTCCCACCGAGTTTGGTAAATTGTGTGTAATAGTTAGTTTTTGTGTGGAGGCTATATATACCCCTCCACCCAACCTCCATTCGTGGAGAGAGCCATCAGAGCATGCCTACACTTCCACCATTCATTTTCTGAGAGAGAACCACCTACTCATGTGTTGAGACCAAGTTATTCCAATCCAACCACAAGAATCTTGATCTCTAGCCTTCCCCAAGTTGCTTTCCACTCAAATCATCTTTCCACCAAATCCAAATCAGTGAGAGAGAGTTGAGTGTTGGGGAGACTATCATTTTAAGTACAAGCGCAAGGAGTTAATTATCAACACACCATCTATTACCTTTTGGAGAGTGGTGTCGCCTAGATTGGTTAGGTGTCACTTGGGAGCCTCCGACAAGATTGTGGAGTTGAACCAAGGAGTTTGGAAGGGCAAGGAGATTGACTACTTCATGAAGATCTACGCAAGTGAGGCAAGTCCTTTGTGGGAAATGGCCATGGTGGGATAGAAAAGGTTGCTACATCAATGTGGATGTACGATAGGACCACCTATTGGAACAACGCCAAAAATCTCCGTGTGTACATTGCGTTTGCTCCCTCTAAACTCCTCCATTTACCTTCATGTGCAATGATTTACATTCCGCTGCTATACTCTTATACTTGCATGTGTAGGTTGATTACTTGACTTGTGCTAAGTTGCTAAAAATCCGTCAAGACTTAAAATTGGGAAAAGGCTAGGTTTTTATTTGGTCAAGTAGTCTAATCACCCCCTAGACATACTTTTGACCCTACCCACTTTCCGTTTGATGATGATCCGGCGATGGTGAATAAACGTCTAAGTATCAGTTCGCTGGCGGGCCTACTGGCTGGTTGGGCAGCGCTACACGCTTGTGCTGTCCTGTGTTGCGTGCTTGCTGGGCCTGCTGGGCTAGGTTGGTCTGGATGTCCTGACTCTTCTTTCTCTTTTTTGTTGTCTTTCTAATTTCATTTTTGTTTTGAAGTTCAACTTGTTTTGAGAAACAAACTTTTTCTAAATTCCTTTAGGATTATTTACAATAGTTTAGAGATTTATTTGAGGCCTTTTGGTAAATTTTTCCTGCAAAATATTTTAATTACCTTATTTAAATATTCCATCTTGTTTTATTTCCATTTCAATTTGGATTTCTTTTGTTATTTGAGTTTAATGGAATTTGTTTTTGTGTTCATTCTTTAAATGCTTGGATGAACAATTCATTTTGGGGATTCATTTCCATACTTGCCACTTTAGGGTTTCTTTTGAGTTCCCAATTTCCATTTGGGTCTCACTTTCAAACAAACAAACAAACAACCGTAGTCAACATAAGTAAAAGCATTCAAACGCAAGTATTTTTTAGAAAAAAATTGATCCCATGTGAAATTTTAAACATTCTAGATTTGAGAAAAATCTAGAATGTGATAACAACACTTACTTCCAAATAATTTTTGATGAGTGTGCAAATTGGGTGCCATTTTCTTACAAACCAAACCAAGTTTAGATTACAATATTTTTCACATGTTGCGGGCAATGAACTGAGAGAAGTTGGACCAAACTCCCAAGCCCCAAGAAGGTGCTCCCTTCGTTCCTTTTTACTCTGCGTATAAGATTTGTCTTAGGTCAAACATTATAAAGTTTGATCAAGTTTATAAGAAAAGTTATGAACATTCACAATAATAAATCAATATCATTAGATGTATCATGGAATTAATTTTGTTGTGGTGTGAAATAAATTTTCATATTGCATATCTTTACTATTTATAGATGTTGATATTTTTCAACACATTTTGGTTAAGTTTTACTCAAGACTAACCTTATATGTAGAGTAAAAAAATTGAGGGAGTAATTATTGGCTACAATGTCAACCTCGGCTGTCTCTGCCACTTCCCATGGTAAGATTCCTCTATGTTCTGAATGTAGAATCCATGATCTGAACATTGTTACGAGGTTTTGCCGAAGACCTGTGCACAAATGAGCATGCTGGACTCAAGACATCTGCTCGTCGGGGAATGATGGATGGTGTTACTTTCAACCTTGGTAGGAAGGACACAATATCCTGGAAATTCACTTCTAGTGGCGAATATTCGGTGGCTACAGTGTACTTCGCGGGGCTTGTTCTCAGTTCGACTTCTACGAATTGGAAGAATTGGGCTGCTCCCAAGTGCAAAGCCTTTGCTTGGCTTATCATTCAAAACCATATGTGGATGGCATATTGGTCTCAACGGCAGGGATGGCCAAATTGCGGCCTATGCCCCCTATGCAAAAAAGTTCATGAATCTGCCGCACATCTTCTTTTCCAGTGTAGATTCACTGCCATGTTTGGAATAAGGTCATCGCTTGGCTTGTCAAGCACATCCACTCGCCAATGGCTTGGCACCATGGAGACTCTATTCAAGATTCGTGGCTTGATACGTCTCCGTCGTATCTATAATTTTTGATTGTTCCATGCCAATATTCTACAACTTTAATATAATTTTGGCAACTTTTTATACTATTTTTGGGACTAACAAATTGATCCAGTGCCCAGTGTCAGTTCCTGTTTGTTGCATGTTTTTTGTTTCGCAGAATATCCATATCAAACGGAGTCCAAATGGAATAAAAACTGACGGAGATTTTTTTGGAATATATATGATTTTTGGGAAGAAAAATCCACGCGAGACGATGCCCGAGGGGGCCATGAGGCAGGAGGGCGCGCCCCTGGCCCTCGTGGCCACCCCTTAAGGCGGTTGATGCCCTTCTTTCGCTGCGAGAAAGCTAATATACAGATAGAGATTGTGTTAAAATTTCAGCCCAATCAGAGTTACGGATCTCTGGGAATATAAGAAACGGTGAGAGGGTAGAATCTGAGAACGCAGAAACAGAGAGAGACAGAGAGACAGATCCAATATCGGAGGGGCTCTCGCCCCTCCCACGCAATGGAGGCCATGGACCAGAGGGGAAACCCTTCTACCATCAAGGGAGTGGCAGATTTCGGGTTCCGGTAGACCCTTAAGGTTCGAACTCGGGGGTGCGCACGGAGATCTTTCCCCTACCGACTCGTGCTTCTATGGCTCGCAAGAAATCTAGGCTGGAAAGAAGAACACACAAGGGACACGAGGTTTATACTGGTACGGGCCACCGATGTGGTGTAATACCCTACTCAAGTGTGTGGTGTGGTGGATTGCCTCAGGGGCTGATGATGAACAATACAGGGGGAAGAGCGGCCTCGGGAGAGGTGTTCTTGAGCTGGTGCAGTGTGTTCTACTTGGTCCGGACCTCTCTCTCTTTCTTTCTATTCTCTCTTTCTTTCCTCTAGACCTCGCTCTCCTTTTTCCTTTTTTCTTCCTCTCGGGGGCTAGTCCTATTTATAGAGGCCCTGGTCCTCTTCCCAAAAAATGAGCAGGAAGGGCGCCAACAATTGGCCATTTTGAAGGGGAACATATAGTACAAGTTATCCTGGCCAAAGGTGGTCTTCGGCTGCCAAAAGCACTGGTGATGACGCCGTCTTGGGCTCCACGATGACCTCCGTCCTGCCGCTCTGCTGGTCTTGGTCTTGTTGCACCGGAATGGTAACCTTTGCCCGATGCCTTGGCCTGTGCTTGCTCCCTTTGCACCGAAGGGGAAACAAGGACACTGCGTAGGCCGGCGCCCGCCTGGCGCCCGCCTAATCTCGATCGTCATGGCTTGTGTCACGGGCTCCTCGCGAGGCACCCCTGCCTTGATCTCTCCGCCTCCTCGCGAGCCTGCCTGATGAGGCTGCTCTTGAGGAAGCCTCCTGTCGTCCGCCCCGCAAGGCTTGGCCCGTTGCAAGGGTCTTGAGCATGAGCTGATGAAGCTGGACCGCACTGGGCCCCCACTCGAGCCACGCTACAGGCCGCAGGTAGGCAAGTCTAGGGACCCCCGTTCCCAGAACGCCGATAGGGAGGAGGCCAAGGAAGAAGAAGAAGGAGGGGGGGTCTCTCCCCTCGCTTCCGGTGGCACCAGAGTGCCACCGGGGGCCATCATCATCACCGCAATCTTCACCACCAACTTCACCGCCATCATCACCAACTCTTCCCCCCTTTATGCAGCGGTGTAACCTCTCTCTTACCCGCTGTAATCTCTACTTAAACATGGTGCTCAATGCTATATATTATTTCCCAATAATGTATGGCTATCCTATGATGTTTGAGTAAATCTGTTTTGTCCTATGGGTTATTTGATGATTGTGATTGGTTTGAGTTGCATGTTTCATTATTGGTGCTGTCCTATGGTGCTCTCCGTGTTGCACAAGCGTGAGGGATTCCCACTGTAGGGTGTTGCAATATGTTATGATACGCTTATAGTGGGTTGCGTGAGTGACTGAAACACAAACCCGAGTAAGGGGGTTGTTGCGTATGGGATAAAGAGGACTTGATGCTTTAATGCTATGGATGGGTTTTACCTCAATGATCTTTAGTAGTTGCGGATGCTTGCTAGAGTTCTAATCATAAGTGCATATGATCCAAGTAGAGAAAGTATGTTAGCTTATGCCTCTCCCTCATATAAAATTGCAATAATGATTACCGGTCTAGTTATCGATTTCCTAGGGACAAATAACTTTCTCGTAACAAAAAGCTCTCTACTAAAACTAATTTAGTTGTGTCTTTATCTAAACAGCCCCTACTTTTTATTTATGTAATCTTTATTATCTTGCAAACCTATCCAACAACACCTAAAAGTACTTTTAGCTTCATACTTGTTATAGGTAAAGCGAACGTCAAGCATGCGTAGAGTTGTATCGGTGGTCGATAGAACTTGAGGGAATATTTGTTCTACCTTTAGCTCCTCGTTGGGTTCGACACTCTTACTTATCGAAAACTATTGTGATCCCCTATACTTGTGGGTTATCAAGACCTTTTTCTGGCGCCATTGCCGGGGAGCAATAG
The DNA here is from genome assembly GCA_034509565.1 of Triticum monococcum. NCBI lineage: Eukaryota > Viridiplantae > Streptophyta > Magnoliopsida > Poales > Poaceae > Triticum > Triticum monococcum. The sequence goes on from CM067847.1 coordinate 583,096,112, forward strand.
CGTGGGGTGAATATTCTCGTGTGTGCTTGTTTGCTTTATCACTAAGTTATTTTTATTTGCTGTTCTTAGTTGTTTTCTATCTTTAGTTATGGGTAGGAAACGCAAAATACCAAAAAAATAGTTGTACCTACTAAACCAATGGTTGAAGAACCACTCAAAATCTATCACACTTCTAAAGCTTATTACTTGAATCATCTTTGATCCCTATGTGCTCGTGCTGAAACCCCAACTAGCTTAGTTGAGGGCAAATCTTTAGATGAGCATGCTTGTTATGTGCGACACTGAATATCTAAAAAAGGGAAAATTTTACTGGGTAAAATTCATCGTTTGCAATGCTATGATTGGAATTTATGCGAAATATATGATATTACTTGTTGTTCTGAAAACCCTAAGAAACACCTTCCCTATCAATGTGAGTTTAGTGATAATGGAATCGTATATTCGTATGCTAATGCGTTGTTTGGATAGGAAGAATATACAAAACTAGATCTCTATAAACTAGGAAAACTGTTTAACTGTATAAAACCTTGTTTGGCTACTCCACCTAATCCATGGATTTAGGAAACTTAGTTTCCAGAAACCTAGGATTCCGGGTTTGTAGAAAAACGACTATTAGTCGTTTTTGCAAAAACGTGTTTCACAAATACTGATCGCAACTACTTTTCTCCGCATCTCTCTCGTTCCTCAACATTTGATTGGCTCTAGTTTTGCTTGAGGAAGAGTATAAGTCCTTCGGTAGCTCCATTGGCGACCACGAGACATGCGCGGCAATTTGACCTTCAGGCAGGTGATAGACTGAGCTCCAGCGCCGGCATGGTCACCGCCGCATGGCTGACCGCCATGGACGTCAGGGTGGACGGCGGCGAGCACTCTCACGAGTTATGCGATGGCTGGGTGTGGCTACTCCATTCGCATCAAAGGTGGCCTCGACCACCAAGGTAAACGCTCGCCGGCGGCCCCGCGCACACGAGGGAAGTGCGAGGGCAGGCGAGCAGCAGCCCAGGCGGAGCCTGTGCCGGGAGGAAGCAAGGACCTTAGTGCCAGGGAAAGAGCCATCGCCGGTCGATAGCACGCGGAGCCGTGCGGGCCCGACTAGAGGCGAGCAAGAGCCTGGGCGAAGGAAGAATCATATCTGGAGCTTGGTCATGTACTCTCGTCAATGGACGATAGGGGAAGAAGGAGAAGGTCACGGGCTCACCAATCACAGCAAAAGGAAAATAAGAGTTGGCTATCCAAACAATGAACTTGTTGGGGAACGTAGTAATTTCAAAAAAATTCTTACGCACACGCAAGATCATGGTGATGCATAGCAACGAGGGGGAGAGTCTGATCTACGTACCCTTGTAGATCGCAACGGAAGCGTTGACACAACGTAGAGGAAGTAGTCGTACATCTTCTTCCCGATTCGACCGATCCAAGCACCGTTACTCTGGCACCTCCGAGTTCTTAGCACACGTACAGCTCGATGACGATCCCCGGGCTCCGATCCAACAAAGCTTCGGGGAGGAGTTCCATTAGCACGACAGCGTGATGACGATCTTGATGTTCTACCGACGCAGGGCTTCGCCTAAGCACTACAACGGTATGATCGAGGTGGAATATGGTGGCAGGGGGCACCACACACGGCTAAGGAACGATCTCAAGGATCAACTTGTGTGTCTAGAGGTGCCCCCTGCCCCCGTATATAAAGGATCCAAGGGGGAGGGGCTGGCCGGCCAAGGGAGGCGCGCCAGGAGAGTCCTACTCCCTCTGGGAGTAGGATTCCCCCCCCCCAATCCTAGTTGGAATAGGATTCATCAAGGGGGGAAAGAGAGAGAGGGGGCCGGCCACCTCTCCTAGTCGTAATAGGACTAGGGGAGGGGGGAGGCGCACGACCACCTTGGGCTGCCCCCTTCTCCTTTCCACTAAGGCCCACTATGGCCCATTTGATTCCCGGGGGGTTCCGGTAACCTCCCGGTACTCCGGTAAAATCCCGATTTCACCCGGAACACTTCCGATGTCCAAACATAGGCTTCCAATATATCAATCTTTATGTCTCGACCATTTCGAGACTCCTCGTCATGTCCGTGATCACATCCGGGACTCCGAACAACCTTCGGTACATCAAAATGCATAAACTCATAATAACTGTCATCGTAACATTTAAGCGTGCGGACCCTACGGTTCGAGAACAATGTAGACATGACTGAGACACATCTCCGGTCAATATCCAATAGCGGGACCTGGATGCCCATATTGGTTCCTGCATATTCTACGAAGATCTTTATCGGTCAGACCGCATAACAACATACATTGTTCCCTTTGTCATCGGTATGTTACTTGCCCGATATTCGATCGTCGGTATCCAATACCTAGTTCAATCTCGTTACCGGCAAGTCTCTTTACTCGTTCTGTAATACATCATCCCTCAACTAACTCATTAGTTGCAATGCTTGCAAGGCTTAAGTGATGTGCATTACCGAGAGGGCCCAGAGATACCTCTCCGACAATCGGAGTGACAAATCCTATTCTCGAAATACGCCAACCCAACATCTACCATTGGAGACACCTGTAGTACTCCTTTATAATCACCCAGTTACGTTGTGACATTTGGTAGCACCCAAAGTGTTCCTCCGGCAAACGGGAGTTGCATAATCTCATAGTTATAGGAACATGTATAAGTCATGAAGAAAGCAATAGCAACATACTAAATGATCGGGTGCTAAGCTAATGGAATGGGTCATGTCAATCAGATCATTCAACTAATGATGTGACCTCGTTAATCAAATAACAACTCTTTGCTCATGGTTTAGGAAACATAACCATCTTTGATTAACGAGCTAGTCTAGTAGAGGCATACTAGTGACAATCTGTTTGTCTATGTATTCACACATGTATTATGTTTCCGGTTAATACAATTCTAGCATGAGTAATAAACATTTATCATGATATAAGGAAATAAATAATAACTTTTATTATTGCCTCTAGGGCATATTTCCTTCAGAACTTACCAGCCCGGTTCTATTCTTTGCTAACCCAAACAAAGTTTTCTATAAACTCGTTAACCATAAAAAATATTGTAAAACTGGTTTTACGAAAATTCAGCTAAAAACTCGTACTATATATACCCATGGCTAAAATTCACTATCCAAACAACGCCTAAGGGTGTTTATAGTTACTATGATGTTCAACAAATTGAAGAATTTGTTGCTTTTAAGGGTGCTTATTAAATTGCTTCGTTGATTGAAACGTATGATGCTATTCTTTACAAATCTGAACATTTTGACATACTTAAATATTGCTATGATAATTATGCTTCTAATGCCTATGTTGAACCATATATTGAGGACTACTCTGCTCTCGCAGAAGAGACTAATATTTTGCAGGAGTCTATGGAAGAAGAAATTGATGAAATTGTGAGCTCATTGGATGGAAAAGATGAGGAGGAGAGCGAAGAACAAAAGAAGGAAGAGCAGATTAGCTACCCGTGCCCACCTTGTAATGAGAGTAACTCTTCAACTCATACATTGTTTAATTCCCCTTCATGCTTACCGAAGGATGAATACTATGATAATTGTTATGATCCCGTTGATTCTCTTGAAATATCCCTTCTTGATGATGCTTTCTATGCTTGTGGCCAAGATGCCAATATGAATTATGCTTATGGAGATGAACTTGCTATAGTTCCTTACGTTAAACATGAAATTGTTGCTATTGCACCCACACATGATAGTCCTATTATCTTTTTGAATTCTCCTGACTACACTATATCAGAGAAGTTTGCCCTTATTAAGGATTATATGCATGGGTTGCCTTTTACCGTTACACATGATGATTTTAATAGATATAATATGCATGTGCTTGCTGCTCCTACTTGCAATTATTCTGAGAGAGGAACTATATCTCCACCTCTCTATGTTTCCAACACGATAAAATTGCAAGGAACTGTTTATACTATGCATTGGCCTTTACTTTGTGTGCATGAATTGTTCTTTTATGACATGCCGATGCATAGGAAGAGAGTTAGACTTAGTCATTACATGATATATGTTACTTTGTGCTCACTACTAAATTACAAATCATTGTTAATTAAAATTGGTTTTGATATACCTTGGGATCCGGGTGGATCCATTACTTGAGCACTATATGCCTAGCTTAATGGCTTTAAAGAAAGCGTTGTCAGGGAGACAACCCGGAAGTTTGAGAGACTCATTTATTTCTGTTGACTGCTTTCATATAGTTTAAAAACAACAAAATAAAGAGGGGAACCCAAAACTTTTTCAAAAAGGAAAGTGAAAGTGAGAAAGACAAGCATTGTTGAAGTGGGAGAGCTCCTTGAACTTTGTTCATGCTCACGGCAAATTTGTGAATCTTGATTACAGAAACTTTTCAACAAAAATAATTATCCCCTTGTACAATTCCATTGTATTATTAAAAATAATGTGCCAAGGTTTGCCCTTAGGATGTTTACATTTGCTTGATGGTTTGTACGGTGCAGGACAGAAACTTTGGCTGTAGTGCGCGATTTTACATTTTTAGTTGGAACGTCAAACGGTTCTGATTCTTTTTCCACTATATTCCTATACAAATTTTTTATTTTTCCTAATTTTGGTAGAATTTTTCAAGTATCATAAATATGGTGAATGTTCAGATTATTACAGAGTGTTCTGTTTTAGACAGATTCTATTTTTGATGCATAGTTTGCTTGTTTTGATAAAATTATCAATTTATATTAGTGGATTAAGCCATGAAAAAGTTATATTACAGTAGACACAATGCAAAAACAAAATATGAATTTGTTTGCAACAGTAATTAGAGTGTGATTTGCTTTATTATACTAACAGATCTTACCGAGTTTTCTGTTGAAGTTTTGTGTGGATGAAGTGTTCGATGATCGAGAAGGTCTCGATGTGAGAAGAAGGAAGAGAGGCAAGAGCTGAAGCTTGGGTATGCCCGAGGCACCCCAAGTAAATATTCAAGGATACTCAAGCATCTAAGCTTGGGGATGCCCCGGAAGGCATCCCCTCTTTCTTCAACAAGTATCGGTATGTTTTCAGATTCGTTTCGTTCATGCGATATGTGCAATCTTGGAGCGTCTTTTGCATTTAGTTTTCATTTTTCTTTTATGCACCATGCTGGTATGAGGTAGTCCTTGGTTGATTTATAGAATGATCTTTGCACTTCACTTATATGTTTTGAGTATGGCTTTATAGAATGCTTCATGTGCTTCACTTATACCATTTGAAGTTTGGATTGCCTGTTTCACTTTACATAGAAAACCGCCATTTGTAGAATGCTCTTTTGCTTCACTTAGATTTGTTAGAGCTTGGGCATATCTTTTGTAGAAATAATTAAACTCTCTTGCTTCACTTATATCTATTTAGAGAGATGATAGGAACTGGTCATTCACATGGTTAGTCATAAAATCCTACATAAAACTTGTTGATCACTGAATATGATATGTTTGATTCCTTGCAATAGTTTTGCAATATAAAGATGGTGATATTAGAGTCATGCTAGTGGGTAGTTGTGGATTGTAGAAATACTTCTGTTGTGGTTTGTGATTCCCGTAGCATGCACGTATGGTGAACCGTTATGTAACGAAGTCGGAGCATGATTTATTTATTGATTGACTTCCTTATGAGTGGCCGTCGGGGACGAGCGATGGTCTTTTCCTACCAATCTATCCCCCTAGGAGCATGCGCGTAGTTCTATTTTTCGATGACTAATAGATTTTTGCAATAAGTATCTGAGTTCTTTATGACTAATGTTGAGTCCATGGATTATACGCATCTCACCCTTCCACCATTGCTAGCCCCGCGCAACTTTCGCCGGTACCATAAACCCACCATATACCTTCCTCAAAACAGCCACCATACCTACCTATCATGGCATTTCCATAGCCATTCCGAGATATATTGCCATGCAACTTCCATCATCATCATATACATGACTTGAGCATTCATTGTCATATTGCTTCGCATGATCGTAAGATAGCTAGCATGATGTTTTCATGGCTTGTCCATTTTTTGATGTCATTGCTACGCTAGATCATTGCACATCCCGGTACACCGCCGGAGGCATTCATATAGAGTCATATCTTTGTTCTAGTATCGAGTTGTAAGTAAATAAAAGTGTGATGATCATCATTATTAGAGCATTGCCCCAGTGAGGAAAGGATGATGGAGACTATGATTCCCCCACAAGGTAGATGAGACTCTGGACGAAAAAAATAAAAATAACAAAAAGAGGGAAAGGCCAAAAAAAGAGAAGGCCCAAAAAAACAAAAAAAGAGAGAAAAAGAGAGAAGGGGCAATGTTACTATCCTTTTACCACACTTGTGCTTCAAAGTAGCACCATGTTCTTCATATAGAGTCTCTTGAGTTATCACTTTCATGTACTAGTGGGAATTTTCATTATAGAACTTGGCTTGTATATTCAGATGATGGGCTTCCTTAAACGCCCGAGGTCTTCATGAGCAAGCAAGTTGGATGCACACCCACTTAGTTTCAGTTTGAGCTTTCATACACTTATAGCTCTAGTGCATCCGTTGCATGGCAATCCCTACTCACTCACATTGATATCTATTGATGGGCATCTCCATAGCCCGTTGATACGCCTAGTTGATGTGAGACTATCTTCTCCTTTTTGTCTTCTCCACAACCACCATTCTATTCCACCTATAGTGCTATGTCCATGGCTCACGCTCATGTATTGCGTGAAAGCTGAAAAGGTTTGAGAACGTCAAAAGTATGAAACAATTTCTTGGCTTGTCATCGGGGTTGTGCATGATGTGAATATTTTGTGTGGTGAAGATGGAGCATAGCCAGACTATATGGTTTTGTAGGCATAACTTTCTTTGGCCATGTTATTTTGAAAAGACATGATTGCTTTATTAGTAGGCTTGAAGTATTATTGTTTTTATGTCAAATGATAGACTCTTGCTTTGAATCACTCGTGTCTTAATATTCATGCCATGATTAGATATGCGATCAAGATTATGCTAGGTAGCATTCCACATAAAAAAATTATCTTTTTTATCATTTACCTACTCGAGGATGAACAGGAATTAAGCTTGGGGATGCTGATACGTCTCCGTCTTATCTATAATTTTTGATTGTTCCATGCCAATATTCTACAACTTTCATATACTTTCCGCAACTTTCTATACTATTTTTGGGACTAACATATTGATCAAGTGCCCAGTGCAGTTCCTATTTGTTGCATGTTTTTTGTTTCGCAGAATATCCATATCAAACGGAGTCCAAACGGAATAAAAACCGACAGAGAATTTTATTGGAATATATATGATTTTTGGGAAGAAAAATCCACGCGAGACGATGCCCGAGGGGGGCACGAGGTAGGGGGGCACGCCCCTGACCCTCGTGGCCACCCTGTAAGGCGGTTGATGCCCTTCTTTCGCCACAAGAAAGCTAATATCCGGATAGAGATCGTGTTAAAATATCAGCCCAATCGGAGTTACGGATCTCCGGGAATATAAGAAATGGTGAAAGGGTAGAATATAAGAACGCAGAAACAGAGAGAGACAGATCCAATCTCGGAGGGGCTCTCGCCCCTCCCACACCATGGAGGCCATGGACCAGAGGGGAAACCCTTCTCCCATCTAGGGAGGAGGTCAAGGAAGAAGAAGAAGGAGGGGGCTCTCTCCCCCTCACTTCCGGTGGCACCAGAGTGCCACCGGGGGCCACCATCATCACCGCAATCTTCACCAACAACTTCACCGCCATCATCACCAACTCTTTCCCCCTCTATGCAGCGGTGTAACCTCTCTCTTACCCGCTGTAATCTCTACTTAAACATGGTGCTCAACGCTATATATTATTTCCGAATGATGTATGGCTATCCTATGATGTTTGAGTAGATCAGTTTTGTCCTATGGGTTATTTGATGATCGTGATTGGTTTGAGTTGCATGTTTTATTATTGGTGCTTTCCTATGGTGCTCTCCGTGTCACACAAGCGTGTGGGATTCCTGCTGTAGGGTGTTGCAATACGTTTATGATTATCTTATAGTGGGTTGCGTGGGTGACTGAAACACAAACCCGAGTAAGGGGGTTGTTGCGTATGGGATAAAGAGGACTTGATGCTTTAATGCTATGGTTGGGTTTTACCTTAATGATCTTTAGTAGTGCAGATGCTTGCTAGAGTTCCAATCATAAGTGCATATGATCCAAGTAGAGAAAGTATGTTAGCATATGCCTCTCCCTCATATAAAATTGCAATAATGATTACCGGTCTAGTTATCGATTGCCTAGGGACAAATAACTTTCTCGTAACAACAAGCTCTCCACTAAAAATAATTTAGTTGTGTCTTTATCTAAATATACCCTAATTTTTATTTACGTAATCTTTATTATCTTGCAAACCTATCCAACAACACCTACAAAGTACTTTTAGCTTCATACTTGTTCTAGGTAAAGCGAACGTCAAGCGTGCGTAGAGTTGTATCGATGGTCGATAGAACTTGAGGGAATATTTGTTCTACCTTTAGCTCCTCGTTGGGTTCGACACTCTTACTTATCGAAAACTGTTGCGATCTCCTATACTTTTGGGTTATCATGGCTGAAGACAATCAGCCCGAGAGGGCATATCAATAAGGCTACTGTGTTCCTATTGATGCTTGTCTCATGGAAAATTTGGAAGGAGCGAAACAATAGGATCTTTTGCAACAGGCTTCTCCGACCACTGATACATCCAGTTTGCATCATGTTTTCTTACTATTATTTATGATGTTTTTATCCATAATAACGCTTTTTGGAGCAATTCTAATGCCTTTTCTCTCATAATATGCAAGGTATACATAAAGAGGGAGAATTCTGGTAGCTGGAAATCTGGACCTGGAATAGCTACGTCAGGCTACCTATTCTGCACAACTCCAAACAAGCTGAAACTTCACGGAGAATTTTTATGGAATATATGAGGAATATTGGAGCAAATAAGTACCAAAGGGGGCCGACCAGGTGGGCACAACCCACCTGGGCACGCAAGGGAGCCTAGGCGCTCCCTGGTCAGTTGTGCTCACCCAGGCCCACCTCCGGTGCCCATCTTCTGGTATATAAGTCATTTTTACCTAGAAAAAAATAAGGGGAGGACTTTCGAGACGGAGCAATAAGGGTAGGACTTTCGGGACGGAGCACCGCCGTCTCGAGGCGGAACTTGGGAAGGAGCACTTTTGCCCTCCGACGGAGCGATTCCGCCAGGGGGAACTTCCCTCCCGGAGGGGGAAATCATCATCATCGTCATCACCGACAACTCTCCCATCTTGGGGAGGGCAATCTCCATCAACATCTTCAACAACACCATCTCATCTCAAACCCTAGTTCATCTCTTGTGTTCAATCTTGTTACCGGAACTATAGATTGATGCTTGTGGGTGACTAGTAGTGTTGATTACATCTTGTAGTTGATTACCATATGGTTTATTTGGTGGAACCTTATATGTTCAGATCCAATATGCTATTTAATACCCCTCTGATCTTGAGCATTGTTATCATTTGTGAGTAGTTACTTTCGTTCTTGAGGACATAGGAGAAATCATGTTGCAAGTAATCATGTGAAATTTACATGTATTCGATATTTTGATAGTATGTATGTTGTGATTCCCTTAGTGGTGTCATGTGAACGTCGACTACATGATACTTCGCCATATTTGGGCCTAAGGGAATGCATTGTGGAGTAGCAATTAGATGATGGGTTGCGAGAGTGACATAAGCTTAAACCTCAGTTTATGCGCTATTCTATAAGGGACCGATTGGATTCAAAAGTTTAATGCTATGGTTAGAATTTATTCTTAATACTTTTCTCGTAGTTGCGGATGCTTGCGGGAGGGTTAATCATAAGTAGGAGGTTTTTTCAAGTAAGAACAACACCTAAGCACCGGTCCACCCACATATCAAGTTATTAAAGTACCAAACACAAATCAAACCAACATGGTGAAAGTGACTAGATGAAAATCCCGTGTACCCTCAAGAACGCTTTGCTTATCATAAGAAACCATTTTGGCACACTACTAGGAAAAGGCCTACTAATGGCGCACCTAATTTGGCCATTAATGGCGCATTAGTGGTGCGCCATTAGTACCACGCCATTAGTATATTTTACTAGTGGCGCACCACTGTTGCGCCATTAGTATCTGGTATACTAATGGCGCATCTTAGGCGCGCCATTAGTATATACAACAGTGCGCCATTAGTATGCCTCCCAGGGGGCCATGTATACCCAGGTGCTTTGGCATACTAATGGCGCACAACAACAAGATGCGCCATTAGTAACTTCAGCATACTAATGGCGCATTGTTTAATGATGCGCCATTAGTATCCTTTGGCATACTAATGGCGCACTGTGATGTGATGCGCCATTAGTATGAATATTAGGGTTTTTTTATTTTTTATTTTTCTGTTTTTTGCACAGGTTACAAAATGTATAATTGGACAAAATATAGACAGCACACATCAACAACAGATTCATCGAATACAATGGAAGATTAGTCTCTGAATACAATTCATCATTTTAGTCTCCGAATACAATTCATCATATTAGTCTCCGAATTGAAAAGACCGAACAAAGATAGAACATTATATTACAAGTCTCGAAACTGCGAGTTTGTCTTCACATTACAAGTCGATATCGATCATCTAAACTACCATCACATAGAAGAGAGCTGCGGTCATCACGATGAGCATCATCATCATGAAACTCCTCTTCATCCAGTTCCTCCAACGCTCCCTCCCCTCTCCCGCTAGATAGCGGGCGTATCTAGATTCGGCCTCGGCCCTAGTGGTGTACCCTTTGTAACTGTTACCGCTGAATCGGTGAACCTGTCTCCGACACTCCTCCCAGTCGTTGTAGACTCCGGGAACCTTACCCTTGTACACGACATACCACGGCATCGCTATGCAGTAGCCAAACGAAACGTTAGTACCAATTCACAAACAATACATAAGCAATATATAAGTATGCAACAGAATGATCGGAAGAGAAAAGCAAGACATTAATAGCATCGATTACATCTAAGTTGAACGACTGTCGAAACCAAAGAGACATACTACAAGTTCATTAAAGTTTAATTACAACATGAGCCAATCGATGTTTCAGAACTAGACACAGCATCACTGCTTTCGACTCGACTCAAGGGACCGAAGCGTGGATGAAGCCGCCGTCTGTCGTGGGAGTCATGAAACAACGGGCATTGTCAGCCTGCATTTGTAGGATTGTGTCGATGTCACTGTTGGACGGTTGATTTCTGAGGTAGAACTGCCCCGAGGTACGAAGGACATCTTGATGGATGATTTCCGCAAACTCCGACTGGATGCGAAAGAATTCTTGTCTGATGTCCGCGTCCTAGATTGCCGACACGCTCGCGGCCCAATCTTTGAGTCTACTCAGTAGCAGAAGTTGATGATGGTCCCGTACGATCGCCCGCATGTGATGGATGGCGTAGTAGGCACCCTTCTAACCGCCAGGCGGCTGCTTGACGCAGCAGAACGTCGTATTGTGGGAGAACACGTGCTTGCCATACTTACGAATAGGCCTGGTGAAGGTGCCTCCAGATTTGACGTAGCCGGGGAGAACATCATCAAGAACCTTCTTGACATTTGTGTAGTCTACGTTTGACTGACGGTCCGGGTCGAAATACGTGGCCATGGAATATTTGGGGCTTAGGAGGATGAGCGTGCAACGTGTGTCACTGCAGAAAACACGGAATTTTAAAAGAAAAACGATCGAAATCTAAGAATTCATATGTTAAGGGGCGGTTGAGGGGAGGACTTACTCGGGAAAGTAAGGCACGAGGAAGTTATCCTTATCTTGGTTTGCCAGAATGACGCCTTCGAGGTAAGAACTCGCGACTTGTCGGTCCCCAGCGCTGCGCAAGATCTTGGCACGCATGTAGAAGGGGTCGACTATCACGATGTCCGAGGTCTTGTCGCGAATGATCCGCATCTCCATACTCAGCGAAAATAGCCGAACGAAGGTGTAGTGCAGCGGATGAAGGTTCAACATAGCGTGGATGTCATCAAACCGCAGGACGATCGTACCCCCGATGGAGTTATCCACAAAGCCCTTGCCCTCTGGCACCTTGGCCGCGAAAACCGGGTATGCCACATCCTTCTCTCCGAGACGCCGCTTCTCCAAAGAAAGAACACTGTCATGCAGACTCCGCATAGCACCGGTTGCAGCATCGAGCATATTTCTCGGTAGCATCGGCCTACCCGCCACATGCACCCTCCTCGAGATATCCTCAGGTGCAGGTGGCCCGTCCTGAGCACGGATCATACTCGGTGCCGGCTGGCCCGCACCCTTGTTAGTCTTTCTTTTGCATGCCTTCTTCTTCTCCTGTAATGGGACCGAGTTCTGCTCACAGACCGCTTTCTTGAGTGTGTTGGGGCTGACAATATTTCGCACCTCGCCTATCTGAGGCTCGGTGAAGTCGGCAGCTGGAGGCGTCTCCCGAGAGCTGAACGCTAGACGACGCCTGTTGCAACTTGGCTTCTCCGCGGTACCAGCTAGATCGTGCACGTCTTTTGTTGGGTTGGGTTCTTAAGAAGGAGGCCCCATGAAGTCGCCACCGTACCCATGATCGGCAAAGTACTGATCGATGTTGGCAAATGTATCGTCGTCGTCGTGGTTCTGATCCTGTGCCATATGCATGTTTGGATCTAGTGGCATAGGGATGTCCGACACCGTTGCGACGGTCTTGCCATGGGGCCGACTTGGCGCCGGCACGACTGGCGGTGTTGTCTTTGGGGTGGTGTCCCCCGCCCCCAAACGAATCTAGCTCTTCGGCCAAAGCAGGGGTCAGCTCAGGCAGGCGCTGAGGGTCATCACGTCATCATCGTCGGCCCCGACAGGTCGAATCAGAGGTAACAACTCGTCGCAGCCTGGCAGCACCCGAACCAGTTGAGCCCTAAACATGTTGGGTGGCATCTGGGTACCGTGGAACAAGGGGTTGCCCGGTTGAATGATTTTTCCCTTGGCGACATCGACCAACTCGTTGTCCACAAAGTGCAGGAGAGTGCACGGAACGTCGGCGGCGCCCTGCGAAAACATGTAGGGCGTCAGGGATGCCTAGTCAAAGGCAAGGAGATGAAGTCCTCGGTCGAGAGAGGCTTAATTAGTTACCGTGATGATGGCGTCGAGCTCGGCTAATGTCGAGGCACCGCCAACGGCGGGCGTGCAGTTGACGGAGGGGCCGCTTGCTGCAGAGGTGCCGGTCGGCGAACACCCGGGTGCATTAAGCTCCCGTGCCGGCGTCGGAGACACCAATGCCGCCTCCGCCGGAGACACCAATGGCCCCGCCATCGCGTTCTGCAAGTTGCTGGCCGTGAAGCTAGGAATCGGGGGCGGCCCCTGTTGGCCGCCCGCAATCCACGCACTAATCCCTGGATCAAGGTAGGCACAATGGCGGTGATTGTCCTTCCGAGTTGTTGTTCCACTTGCTCTTGGACAATCTCCGGAATCCGCGCCACCTGTGCCCTGAGTTCTTGAACCTCGCGCGCCTGGCTTTCCGAGCTGGTCTTTTTCTCCTTTCGCCCACCAGTGTTATAGTATGACGACCATTTTGTCGACAAGCCTTTGCCGGCCACACGACCAGCTGACGTCGGCTTACTGAGCTTATCCTTGTTCTTCATTACATTCAACGCCCTATTTAGAGTGGTGTCCCAAGGGTTGCTCTTAGTCGACCCCGCGCTACTGCTTTCAGTCGCCTGCGGAAGGAATGTGAACCATTTAGAAATTTGGCTTCATTAATTAGAATGCAACCATATGGAGCTAATTAAGCAGGGTGTATTCCTTACCAGAACAAGCTCAAGCGCCCTGGTCTTCGGATCCGTGGTAAGCTCCTTTGTTTTTGGGTCCTTCTTGTACCAGGCCCTGACAAAGTTCCTGGTCTGCTTGTCACCGTATTTATCAAAGAGGGGCGGTAGGCCTTGCTCGGCACGGTCCGCCTCCTCCTTGTCCCATATAGGCTCCGCCACTCTGTAACCGCCGAGACCGAGTGTGTGTTCCCCTAAGTTCAGCTCCCGCATTTCTTTCCCCCACTTACTTGATTCGGAGTTTGCGGTGCTCGAGCAATTGATCTTGAAGTCACTGTAGTCATCTTCGGTGATCGAAGGATTTTTCTCCTTGATCTTCTCATAACTCTCACCTTTCTCGATCATTCTCTTCACATTGCTTTTCCAAGTAGACAGGGCCGTGCTCATCTTCATGAGGGCAGCACTGTTCACTTTATTCCCTTTGAGGCTTGTGTTTTCAAATTCAGCGGGGAACTTGTATCGTTCGTGCAGCTTCGTGAAGAGGAGGTTGCACAAATTCCCTCGGTCAGGATGCCTGAGGTTCTCGGTGTTGATCGAGACGGTGCTCCGGAGAATGCACCCGAGCTGAAGCGAGTACCCCTTGACTATTCGTTCGGGCGCTGTTGGATTCCCGTTGGAGTCCACTTCAGTAACTTCCTCCTTGAGGGTGCGGAGCACGGTCGGGCGCCGGTCCTTCTGTTGCCTCTTCGGTTGGCTGCCATCTGTGCGTGCGCCGCCATCATCAGTGGTGGCATCCTCGGCGGCACCATCAGTGGTGGCATCAGTGGGGTCATCCTCGGCGGTACCATCAGTAGTCTCAGGATCGGTGGGGAAGGCGGCGTCCTCATACAAGTGAGGTTGTTCCTCCATCTCCTAGGACAGCTCCCAGAATGCCTTGACGCTCGAACCCTCGGCCTCATCGTTGTTGGCCTTGTTTCTCTCTAAATAGGAACAAAGTTTTGTCAAAAGTTGGTTATTGTCAAGGAAGAAGATCATGGTCTCATCATTTAGGGTTTCTCGACACCGAGGCATCCTAAAAGCTAAGCTTTTATCATTGAGGGTTTTTCGACGCCGAGGCACCCTAAAAGCCTAAGGTTTCATCATTTCGGTTTTTATTGACACCGAGGCACCCTAAAAGCCATGCATTAGTCACAAGTACGCTAGGGCACTTGATCCTACTTAATTAACTACTAAGATACCCCGACCCATGCATTAGTCACAAGTACCCCATATGTCCTATTTTTAGCAAAGTCATGCTAAAATTCACAGAAAATTTCAGCATGACCTTTGCTAAAAATAGGACATATGGAGTACCCGAATTTGCCGGAACGGAAGTTAATCGACATTCCAGCAAACTCAAGGGCCTCTCGGGTGGACAAGGCAAAAAAGGCCTCCATCACAACATGGAAAATACATTGGCATGTGAAGAGGTGAAACAATATATGCATCTCCAAGCAGTATCATATGGTGAGCAACAGTTGACTGACAGATGCACCAAATACGACAATTCCAATTGCAATCTCCAAACAAAAACTACCCCAAAAAAAGGTGACCTCCAACTAATGTCATACTAGCAGTCATGTGGCAGTTCATCTACAGTACAATAGCATTTTTGCAAACAAAGATTCAATCAGAAGGCATGTGGCAGTTCACTTTCAGATTTGTAGGCATGATGCAATTTCAACTTAGATTGACAAACACACGGTGCAGGATGCAATTTCACTTGAAGAATTTTAAAGGCATGTAGACGAAGGTCAGATAGACAATTCATGGAACCCATATTCTACTACATAAAAAAGGGCAGCAACCTTTAAAAAGAAAACAGCCAAGTGGGTATGAAATCACCACACCACATAGCACCAAGCAGGTCTGAGTTCACCACACCACATAGCAGCAAGGGGAAAAGACAAATTCAGGAGACAATGTAAAATGCCAAATCAACACTAGCACTATCAGAATAAAACAACTAGTCCAGTGTTAGAAGACAATGCAGTAAAAGGTCAGTTAGACAACAAATATGATGTTGTTAATGGAGCAGAGAGAGTACAAAACAACGTAGATACAGAACATTTGCAATCTCCAAACAAAAACTACCCCAAAAAAAAGGTGACCTCCAACTAATGTCCTTGTTTTGTCAGATTTGATCTATAAATAACTAGTAGTACATGTTTGAGTATTTGGATATGCTATCTATCTATCAGCAAGTAAATTATGCCATTTGAACAGATTTATACTATTTGAATGCCAAGTACATGACTGAATCTGAATTAATGCCAAGTACATCCAGTTGGTTTCAGTCAAAGTTCAACCAAAAAAATGACACATACAAACTGAAGAGAAGTGTGGTGCTGATTCATATGTATGTATGTACAGGAGATGCAAGTGCCACCAAGATAGATAGTTTCAGTCAAATTAAAAAAACAATTTGACACATACAAACTGAAGCAAACCGTCATGCTTTTTCATGTGTACATAGAAAAGATGCAAGTGGTATCCACAATTTATTAATCACATGCACTTCCTCATCACTATAGTAGTCTACAGCAACTGCAGAATCACCAACACTGAAAGTCAAATCTATGGGTACAAGCAGCAAGCAGCATTGTAACAAAAATTAAAAATTTCTTCAGCAAGCAGCAAGCAACATTAGTGAACTACAAGCAAGCAGCAAGCAAGCAGCAAGCACCAAGCAGCAAGCAACAGAGGGGGGGAGGGGGAGAGGAGGAGGGGGAGCTCACGGGGGCGGTGGTGTGGACGGGGCGACGAGGTGGGGCGACGAGGTCCGGGTGGTGGTGGTGCGACGAGGTCCAGGAGGCGACGAGGTCCGGGTGGTGGTGGTGCTCCGGCGACGGTGGTGTGGACGGCGCGGCGTCCGGGCCACCGGCGACGAGGGCGGCGGGGCGATGGCGTCCAACGCGACGGGGAGAGCGGCACCGAGGAGACGAGGACGACGGGGCGGCGGGGAGACGAGGACGACGGGGCGGCGGGGCGGTGGCGTCGGGAGAGGAGAGGGCGGCGTCGGGAGAGGAGAGGGGAAGGGGATCGAGGGCGAGGGCGAGGGAGAGAGAGGGGATAGGGAGGGGCCGGGAGGAAATATGGATGGGGCGACACAATACTAATGGCGCACCACCCCTCGGTGCGCCATAAGTACATCCATACTAATGGCGCACCTCACCGTGGTGCGCCATTAGTAGGTTTTTTTCTTATAGCAATGGCACAATACTAATGGCGCACCACCCCTCGGTGCGCCATAAGTACATCCATACTAATGGCGCACCTCACCGTGGTGCGCCATTAGTATTTTTTTATTTCTGCTCGAGCCAACAGGTTATCTTCTACCTGACCTGATACACACCAAGTTGCCTCTACTAGCTCGACTGGTCAGCAGCTAGTTCTCACACCAGGAGGTCCTGGTTTCGATTCCCAGGCTCCACAAATTTTTTATGCATTTAAAATGCTGTTTGATACTTATTTGTGTTTAAATATGGTCAAACTTGTTTAAATCATAACAGTAATATTTTTTTATAAGACAGTAATAATTTTTTAAATAATATCATCAAACAGTAATGCCGGTGGAGCGGGGGAGGGTGCGCGGGGTGCGGGGGGTCGGCGGCGGCGGTTGAGTAGGGGAGGGGTGCGGGGGCTCAGCGGCGGCGGTTGAGTAGGGGAATCGAGGGTGCGGGGGGTCGGCGGCGGCGGTTGAGTAGGGGAATCGAGGGTGCGGGGGGTCGGCGGCGGCGGCCGGTGGACCGGGGGGTGCTCGGCGACGAGGGGGGGCCGGATCTAGCGAGGTGGGATAGCGATCAAGATGGAGGGGGATCGAGATCGAGTGTCCATGAAATTTAAAAATATTCATGATAGTTCAAAAAGTGCCCATGAAATACAATCGAGAAATGAAGGCTACGATTTAAATACAATCGATCTTAACTAGCTATTTGTTCACAATCTTCTTGCCCTTCTTTTTCGCAAATGGAGTTCTTCTGTGGAATGGACGTCCTTTAGGTAGGGTGGTCCTGCTTCTTCTTGTGGTGTATGCTGCTACTTCATCATCGTCGTCATGTTCGATCCTCGGGTCGCCGTACTTGTCGAAGTCTTGCTCATTGGCTACTCCATCCATTCCGATGATCTTCCTTTTGCCTCTCCCCACGACAACACGACTGGGCTTTGACGGGTCGGTAATGAAGAAGCATTGGTCCACTTGGGAAGCCAGTACCCATGGCTCATTTTTCGCGGTGACGTTTGCGCCCGCGGTCTTGGATTTGGCTTCGGGTATAACCATGGTGGTGAAATACCGGTCTTCTTTTAGGACGCTCTTGGCCCATCTGACACGGAACATCGGGACCTTCTCTCCAGCGTAGCTCAGCTCCTAGATCTCCTCGATCCTTACGTAGTATCTGTCCTTGTCGTTACCGGTGTAGGATTCCATCGTTACCCCGGAGTTCTGATAACCATCGCTCTTCATGTCCTTGGCCTCGGTGTAGAATGTGTAGCCGTTGATATCATACGCCTCATAGGTCATCAAGTTGTGCTCGGCGCCCTGTGACAAGGCGAATATGAGTTGTTCTTCCGCGGAAGAATCCTCATGTAAAGGGTACGACAGAAGCTTCTGCTTGAACCAACGCGTGAAACATGAGTTGTGCTCTTTGAGTATATCTCCGTCCGTCCTCTGTTGGCCTCGGTCATTGTACGTCTTCTTAATAAAGGTTTTGTGATGTACCACCCAAGGATCGACCGCATCTATGTGTTGTAGCGCGACTAGGTTTGCTCTTTCAAAGTCGGCGAGTCGACCCTCGAAGTCGACATGCATTTCGCGATGACCCTCACGGTGACCCCATCCAGCGAGCTTGCCGAGGTGCCTGTTGACGGGCAGACCAACGGGGTTCTCGATGCCTAGATAATTCATGTAGTAGGAGATGCACTCTTCGGTCAGAAAGCCCCTGGCTATGCTTCCCTCTGGACGTGACATGTTGCGAACGTATCCTTTGATGACACCATTCATCCTTTCGAACGGCATCATGTTGTGCAGGAACGTCGGCCTGAGTTGGATGATATCGTCCACGATATGGACCAGCAGATGCACCATAACGTCGAAGAATGCGGGCGGGAAGTACATCTCAAGCTCGCATAGTATCACCACGATCTCTTCGTGTAGCCTTCTGAGTTGCCTCACGCCAACAGACTTCCCAGAGATGACGTCGAAAAAGTTGCCTAGGCCAAATAGGGTTTCACGGACGTGCGCGTCCATGATCCCACGGATTACAACTGGAAGTATCCGCGTCATCAGCACGTCACAGTCGTGAGACGTCATCATGCTGAACTTCAGCTTCGCTGGGTCTAGGTATCTGCTTATCTTACCCGCGTAACCGTAAGGAAGTTTTACTCCTACGAGGCAGGTGAAAAACTGCTCGATCTCCTCCTGACTTAGAGTGAAGCACGCGGGAGGGTAGTCATTTCCAGTCTTCTTGGCCTTCTTGCCTTTGCGACGACTTTCCGTGTCCTGCTTTGCCTCATCATCATCATCATCATCATCATGATCATCGTATATAGCGTGAAGCTCCTGCCTGATGCCCATTGATTTCAAGTCTGCCCTTGCTTTCGGCCCATCTTTGGTCCTCTCTGGCATGTTGAGCAGGGTACCAAGCAGACTCTCGCACATGTTCTTCATGATATGCATGACATCAAGGCTGTGAGGCACACGGTGGATCTTCCAGTACGGCAAGTCCCAGAAAACAGACCTCGTTTTCCATACCTTCAGCAGTGGCTCTGGCGCCTTTCGCTTCTTTCCCTGCTCCGGCGCCTTTTGCTTCTTTCCCGGCAGTGGGTAGTCTTTCCAATTTTTCAACAGCTCGTCTATTTCCTTGCTGCTCCTCGTACGCGGGCGTCCTCGGGGTTCGGTTTCACCATCGAACAGATCCTTGCGTTTTCTCCACGGGTCATCGTCGCGAAGCCACCTTCGATGTCCCATGAACACGGTTTTCGAAGACCCGGGATCTCTATCTAGCTGGCGATACGTTGTGTCATCCATGCACCTGACGCATCCAGAAAATCCGTGGACCACCTGCCCCGCGACATATCCGTAACCGAGATAGTCGTGCACCGTCGTGAGCAGCGCGACTCTCATAGGGAAATATTCTTTCTCTGCGGTGTCCCACGTATTGGCTGGCATTTTCCACAGCGTGTCAAGCTCCTCTTTCAGCAGCCCCAGATACAGATTGATGTCGTTCCCTGGTTGTTTCGGTCCTTCAATTAGCATACTCATGTGAATGTACTTCCTCTTCATGCACAACCAGGGGGGAAGGTTGTACATCCACAAAAACACAGGCCAGGTGCTATGTGTGCTTCTCTGGCTGCCAAACGGATTGACTCCATCGGTGCTCGCGCCCAGCACGATGTTCCTTGGATCGTTCCCAAATTCTGTGTCTTCGAAGTTCAACGCTTGCCACTGGCTCGCATCCTTAGGGTGACTCAGCATCTTGTCTTTTTTATCTATCTCCAGATCATTTGCGTCATCTTCTCGCTTCTTCTCCTCCCTATCCGCGTGCCAACGCAAGAGCTTTGCTACCTTAGGGTCTGCGAAATACCGCTGCAGACGAGGAGTGATCGGAAAGTACCACACCACTTTTCGAGGAGCTTTCTTCCTCTTCTTGTATCGAGTGATGTCGCACATCGTACATATGGTAGACTCCGCGTGCTCGTCCGGATAAATGATGCAATTGTTCATGCACACATGGTATTTCACGTGCGGTAAATCCAGAGGACACACAATTTTCTTCGCCTCCTCCAAACTGGTCGGGCACTTGTTCCCCTTGGGAAGACGTTCGTGCCAGAATGACATGTTCTCGTCGAAGCTTGCGTCGGTCATTTTGTGTTTTACCTTCATCTCCACAGCCATGAGCGTTACTTTCAGGCGGGTATCCTCGGGCCTGCATCCTTCATACAATGGAGTAACCGCGTCTAACTCAAGTTGATCCATCTTGGCTTTCTCTCGGGCGGCAGCTCTTGCGTTATCCGTCTGCTTGAGAAGCAGCTCTTGAATATGAGGGTCCTACACCCAGCCCATCGATGGTCCAGCGTCGTCTGCTCCGCCGGCATCATCATCTTCATGATCATGCCCATCGTCTGCTTCGGCATCTTCCTCATCATCATGTCCTGCATCTTCTACATGATGACTGTGTACAGCATCACCGTCGTGATCATCTCCTGGGGATTCTTCGTCTTCTCGCCCGCCCTAGCCGCGGTGGTTGTCTTGCTGCCCTTCCTCATTTCTTGCCCGGCCCCCATGGATGACTTCATAGTCATCTTCATCACCTTGCCACCGATAGCCATCCATGAAACCACGCAAGAGCAGGTGGTCCCACACCTGCCCCGGATTCCGGGTCCGCAATAAGGCTCTTCAGCTTGCATCTTCGACACGGACATCTTATCTCCGTCTCGTTCTTTTGAAGCATCTTGGCCTTCGCGGAGCTCAAAAACCTATTCACGATGCCTTCGGTCATCATGCGGACCATGGTCGCCTGCGGGGTAGAGCAAAACGATATTTTAGAACCACGAAAAAATTTGGCATGACTTTCCCTAAAAATAGGACCAAAAAGAATGCTTAATGCCAAAATTCTTGCCGAAACAGAAATGAATCAACATTCCGGCAAAATATTGGCAACTATCGCATTTCAAATACCGGTAAACCTCCAAACACAAACACATATGCAACACCACAAACATATGCAACACCACGAACATACATAGATCTAGCTAGGCCATAAAAAGTGCATGTGCACATTGTTGTAGGGAGAACAACATAAATATAGCTTCCCCCCTTACTTACCTATCAAAACAAGGTAATTTAACCACTTAAATTGAATGAATCTATGGTGGAAATGAGGTGAAAAAGAGGAGGCACCCGAGACAGGGAGGAGGTGGAGAGAATGAAGTGGGGAGAAAGTGAGTGTGGGTAGGAGAGGCTGTCCAAAATATCTTGTTGCTGCCCACTTACTAATGGCGCATTTAGAGTTGGTGCGCCATTAGTAATCCAGGTTACTAATGGCGCACCTTCTGGTGGTGCGCCATTAGTAGTTTTGCAAAAAAAAACATACTAATGGCGCACTGTCCCACAGTGCGCCATTACTAGTTTAAACTAGTAATGGCGCATGGGGGAATAGTGCGCCATTAGTAGTTTTGCAAAAAAAGGAATAAAAAATATAATAAAAAACAACATTAGTGGCGCACTTTCCGAGAGGTGCGCCATTATTGGTTACAACTAGTAATGGCACACTGTGTCTGGATGCACCATTAGTATGTTTGGACAGGCGCACTAGTTCAAAAAAAAATTGATACTAATGGCGCACCCTCGGCCAGGTGCGCCATTAGTAGTTTCAACTCTAATGGCGTATCAGAAGGTGGTGCGCCATTAGTATATACTAATGGCGCACCGCTTGTCTGGTGCGCCATTAGTGTCAATCCCATCTATAGCCCTTTTTCTAGTAGTGGCGGGTCCTTTGCCTCAAAAGGATTGGGGGTACCTTGCTGCACTTTTGCTACTATTATTGTTACTTGCTCGTTACAAATTATCTTGCTATCAAACTACTCTGCTACTTATAATTTCAGCACTTGCAGACATTACCTTACTAAAAACCACTTGTCATTTCCTTCTGTTCCTCATTGGGTTCGACACTCTTACTTATCGAAAAGGGCTACAATTGATCCCCTATACTTGTGGGTCATCAAGGCTATTTTGTAGTGCCATTTCCATTGAGTGAAGCGCCTTTGGTAAGTGGAAATTGGTAAGGAAACATTTATATAGTGTGCTGAAATTTATTGTCACTTGTTACTATGGAAAACAATCCTTTGAGGGGTTTGTTCGGGGTATCTTCACCTCGATCGGAACCACAATTAGCTACCCCTCAACCTACCGCACCTACTAAAAATATTCAATATGAAATTCCTGCGAGTATGATAGAACAACTGCTAGCTAATCCTTATGCAGGAGACGGAACCGAACATCCTGATATGCACTTGACATATGTAGAACAAATTTTTGGATTGTTCAAGCTTGCAGGTTGATACGTCTCCAACGTATCTATAATTTTTGATTGCTCCATGCTATATTATCTACTGTTTTGGACTATATTGGGCTTTATTATCCACTTTTATATTATTTTTGGGACTAACCTATTAACCAGAGGCCCAGCCCAGAATTGATGTTTCTTACCTGTTTTAGGGTTTCGAAGAAAAGGAATATCAAACGCAGTCCAAACGGAATGAAACCTTCGGGGATGTGATTTTCTCACCGAATACAACTCAGAAGACTTGGACGCTACGTCAAGCCAATTAACAGGAGGCCACGAGGTAGGGGGCATGCCTGCCCCCCCCCCCCCAGGCGCGCCCTCCACCCTCATGGGCCCCCTGTTGCTCCACCGACGTACTTCTTCCTCCTATATATATCCACGTACCCCCAAACGATCAGATACGGAGCCAAAAACCTAATTCCACCGCCGCAACTTTCTGTATCCATGAGATCCCATCTTGGAGCCTGTTCCAGAGCTCCGCCGGAGGGGGCATCGATCACGGAGGGCTTCTACATCATCATCCAAGCCCCTCCGATGAAGTGTGAGTAGTTTACTTCAGACCTACGGGTCCATAGTTAGTAGCTAGATGGCTTCTTCTCTCTTTTTGGATCTCAATACAATGTTCCCCCCCTCTCTCGTGGAGATCTATTCGATGTAATCTTCTTTTTGTGGTGTGTTTGTTGAGACCGATGAATTGTGGGTTTATGATCAAGTCTATCTATGAATAATATTTGAATCTTCTCTGAATTATTTTATGTATGATTGGTTATCTTTGCAAGTCTCTTCGAATTATCAGTTTGGTTTGGCCTACTAGATTGGTTGTTCTTGCCATGGGAGAAGTGCTTAGCTTTGGGTTCGATCTTGCGGTGTCCTTTCCCAGTGACAGAAGGGGCAGCAAGGCACGTATTGTATTGTTGCCATCGAGGATAACAAGATGGTTTTTTTGTCATATTGCATGAAACTATCCCTCTACATCATGTTATCTTGCTTATGGCGTTACTCTGTTTTTAACTTAATACTCTAGATGCATGCTGGATAGCGGTCGATGAGTGGAGTAATAGTAGTAGATGCAGGCAGGAGTCGGTCTACTTGTCTCGGACGTGATGCCTATATACATGATCATACCTAGATATTCTCATAACTATGCTCAATTCTGTCAATTGCTCAACAGTAATTTTTTCACCCACCGTAGAATACTTATGCTCTTGAGAGAAGCCACTAGTGAAACCTATGGCCCCGGGGTCTCTTTCTCATCATATCAATCTCCATCACTTTATTATTGCTTTTGTTTTTTACTTTGCCTTTTACTTTTTACTTTGCATCTCTATACCAAAAATACCAAAAATATTATTTATCATCTCTACCAGATCTCACTTTCGTAAGTGACCGTGAAGGGATTGACAACCCCTAAGCGCGTTGGTTGCGTTGAGCTATTGTTGTTGTGTAGGTACGAGGGACTCGTGCATAGCCTCCTACTGGATTGATACCTTGGTTCTCAAAAACTGATGGAAATACTTACGCTACTTTGCTGCATCATCCTCTCCTCTTCGGGGAAATCCAATGCAGTGCTCAAGAGGTAGCACAGGTTTACCCGGAGATGAAGTTATGAAGAAGGTTTTCCCTTTATCTTTGGAGGGAAAAGCATTGACATGCTATAGGCTATGCGATGATCTTGGATCCTAGAATTGGAATAGATTGAAATTGGAGTTCCATGAAAAAAATTATCCTATGCATCTAGTTCTTCGTGATCAGAATTATATATATAATTTTTGGCCTCGTGAAGGAGAAAGTAGAGCTCTAGCTTGGGGGAGGCTGAATTCAATGTTACATTCATGCCCCAAGCATGAAATCTCAAGAGAAATTATTATCCAGAATTTTTATGCTAGGCTTTCTCGTAATGATCAAACCATGCTTGAGACTTCTTGTGTTGGTTCTTTTATGAAGAAGACTATTGAGTTCTGGTGGGACCTTTTGGAAAGAATTAAATGCAAATCTGAAGATTGGGAACTCGATGAAGGTAAAGAGTCAAGTATTAAGCTTAAGTATGATTGTGTTAAATCTTTTATGAATACCGATGCTTTTGAAAAGCTTAGCGCTAAATATGGACTTGACTCTAAGATAGTAGCCTCCTTTTGTGAATCATTTGCTACTCATGTTGATCTCCCTAAAGAGAAGTGGTTTAAATATCACCCACCTATTAAAGAAGAAGTTAAAGAACTTGTACCAGTTAAAGAAGAGACTATAATTTATAATGTAGACCTAGTTGTTTCTACTGCTTATATTGAGAAACCACCTTTCCTTGTTAGGATAAAAGAACATGCTAAAGTTTTAACTGTGGTCAACAAAAGTTATATTAGAACACCTAAACCTGACGAACAAATTAAAGTAGAACCTAGTATTGCTATGGTTAAAGATCTCTTGGAAGAAGATGTAGATGGGCATGTTATTTACTTCTGTGAAGAAGCTGCTAGAATTGTCAAACCTGATAAAAAGGATAAACAAAGACCTGTTGTTGGCATGCCCATTGTCTCAGTTAAAATATTAGATCACTGTTATCTTGGTTAATGTGACATAGGTGCTAGTGTGAGTGCTATTCCTTATTCCTTATATCAAGAAATTATGGATGACATAGCACCCGCAGAGATAGAAGACATAGATGTTACTATCAAACTTGCTAATAAAGGCACTATATCACCAATTTGGATTGTTAGAGATGTTGAAGTTTTGTGTGGGAAAATAAAATACCCTATGATTTTCTTGTTCTTGGTTCCCCACAAGATGACTTTTGTCCCATTATCTTTGGTATACCTTTCTTGAACACCGTTGAGGGAGTCCTGGATTAGGGGGTCTCCGGACAACCGAACTATATCCTTTGGCCGGACTGTTGGACTATGAAGATACAAGATTGAAGACTTCGTCCCGTGTCCGGATGGGACTCTCCTTGGCGTGGAAGGCAAGCTTGGCAATACGGATATGTAGATATCCTTCCTTGTAACCGACTCTGTGTAACCCTAGCCCCCTCCAGTGTTTATATAAACCGGAGGGTTTAGTCTGTAGGACAATATACAATCATACCATAGGCTAGCTTCTAGGGTTTAGCCTCTATGATCTCGTGGTAGATCAACTCTTGTAATACTCATATCATCAATATCAATCAAGCAGGAAGTAGGGTGTTACCTCCATCGAGAGGGCTCGAACCTGGGTAAACATCGTGTCCCCCGCCTCCTATTACCATCCTCCTCAGACGCACAGTTCGGGACCCTCTACCCGAGATCCGCCGGTTTTGATACCGACATTGGTGCTTTCATTGAGAGTTCCACTGTGCCGTCACCATAAGGCTTGATGGCTCCTTCGATCATCGATAACAATGCGGTCCAGGGTGAGGTTTTCCTCCCCGGACAGATTTTCGTATTCGGCGGCTTCGCACTGTGGGCCAACTCGCTTGGCTATCAGGAGCAGATCGTGAGCTACGCCCCTGGCCATTAGGTCAGGTTTGGAAACTTAAACTACACTGCCGACATCCGCGGAGACTTGATCTTCGACGGATTCGAGCCCATGTCAGGTGCGCCACACAATCACGACGAGCATGACGTAACTCTGCCGTCGGACAGTGTTCGGGAGATCACGCCTGCAACTACTCCAGCCCTCAATCCGGAGCAAATTGCGCCATCCGAGGACGGGGGGATAGACCCCGCCATGGAGGCCGCACTCTTAGTGGCGATGGAGTCGGATACTGACTTCACCCCTCACGAGAGCCGTGTTGCCAAACCACTGGATTCATCACTGGCCACGGACACCGAGCGCATGCGTCCGTGCCTATCGAATCCGATTGGGCGCCGATCATGGAGTTCACCTCCGCGGATATCTTTTAGCACTCACCTTTTGGCGACGTGCTAAATTCATTATGGTCTCTCTCCTTGTCAGGAGATCCTTGGCTGTACTATGTCCGGCTAGAATGGGATGTGGACGACGAAGAAATTCGCTGCCAACCCACCACCCACTTAGTAGCCTCTGTCGATGATTTAACCGACATGCTCGATTTCGACTCCGAAGACATCAACGGCATGGACGACGATGCAGGAAAGGAATAGGAACTAGGGCCCACAGGGCGCTGGACAGCCACTTCACCACATGACATATACATGGTGGATACACCCAAAGAAAACAATGATGAAGAACGGCAGGATGCAGCGAAGAATAGCTCCCTCGAGAAGCAAGCAAAGCGTCGGCATAGGCGCCGCTCAAAATCCCGCCTCGGCAAAAACAGCGATAACAGCGCAAGAGAAAATAACACTCCAGTCGACTCCAGAGGAAACGACGACCACATTGACCCGGCGGCAGAGCACGATGAAACTGCAAATGGCGAACATAGTATGGATCCGATGTACGAACACGGCGACGCCGAGGATAAACCTCATAAACCCCCCTCTGGGGAGGAAAATAGTCCGGACGAAGATGCAGACATCCTCCCGGAAAGGCACTTGGAACAAGAGAACCTCCGCAGAAGGCTTATTGCCACAGCGAGGAGTCTGAAGAAGCAGAAGCAAAGGCTTAAGGCCGCACAAAATACGCTCAATAGCAGGTGGAACAAAGTGCTTGACAACGAAGAAAAGTATGGTGGAAATTACCACACAAAGAGCTATCCAAAGGGCAAGCTATTACCTGAATTCGACGATGAGGCCGTAGAGCCCACACAGCCGAAAAATAAAACGGCCAATCGGCCGGATCAACCACCTTGTGGCCACGATAGAGCGGCTAACAAGGCCGCACATAAGTCAACACACGATCTACGTGAGGACTTGCGCCAAAAATCCAGTATGACCAGATCCATCTATGGATATAGGAAGCGCTCTCCGGCACAAGATCAAAACCGAATACTACAACCGTCTGAACGCCATGATACATCCAAATATAGGGGTGCCACACACCCCCTATGTTTCACCGATGAGGTGCTGGACCATGAATTTCCGGAAGGATTCAAACCAGTGAACATAGAGGCGTACGACGGGACCACAGACCCTGGGGTCTGGATTGAGGACTTTATCCTCCATATCCATATGGCTTGCGGAGACGATCTCCACGCCATCAAGTACTTTCCCCTCAAGATTAAAGGACCAGCTCGGCACTGGCTGAAAAGCCTCCCCGAAAACTCAATTGTAAGTTGGGAGGAGCTCGAGGATGCTTTTCGGGCTAATTTTCAAGGGACCTATGTCCGACCTCCGGATGCAGACGATTTAAGTTATATAATTCAACAGCCCGGAGAGTCAGCCCGAAAGCTTTGGAACAGGTTTCTCACTAAGAAGAAGAAATCGTCGACTGCTCGGACGCAAAAGCCTTAGCAGCTTTCAAACACAGCGTCCGAGACGAATGGCTCGCCAGACACCTCGGCCCAGAAAAACCAAGAACAATGGCAGCCCTGACAAGCCTCACGACCCGCTTTTGCGCGGGCGAAGATAGCTGGTTAGCCCGCAGCAGCACCAACGACCCAAGCACATCCGAAGTCAGGGATGGCAATGGAAAACCACGGCGCAGAAAAAGCAAGCGTCGAAATAAAGAAGATAGCCCAGATAATACGGCGGTAAACGCCGGATTCAGGGGCTCTAGACCAGGTCAGCGGAAAAAGCCTTTCAAAGGCAGCAGAGATGGACTGTCCAGCCTAAACAAGATTCTAGACAAACTATGTCAGATTCATGGCACCCCCGATAAACCTGCAAATCACACCCACAGAGAATGCTGGGTCTTCAAGCAGGCCGGTAAGCTAAACGCCGAACACAAGGGGAGGGAGACACGAAGCGAAGACAAGGACGAATCTCGCCAGCAAAGCACTGGAGGACAAAAAAAATTCCCACCATAGGTTAAAACAGTAAACATGATCCACGTGACGAAGAGGAGAAGCAAACATGCACTCCGAGACATACGCACCATAGAGCCCGTCACCCCTAAGTTCAACCACTGGTTGGCGTGCTCGATCACTTTTGATCACATGGATCACCCGACAAACATCCGGCATGAAGGATTGGCTGCCTTGGTGTTAGACCCAATAATAAACAGATACCATCTCAAATGAGTCCTTATGGACGGCGGCAGTGGTCTAAATCTGATAGACCCGACAAAAATCAGCCACAGTAATACTACCTTCAAGGGAGTAATACCAGGCCCAGAGGCCCGCTCCACAGGCTCTCTAATACTAGAGGTTGTATTCGGTTCATCCGACAACTACCGAAGTGAGAAGTTAGACTTCGACATTGCTCCATTCCGAAGCGGCTATCAAGCACTACTCAGAAGAACAACTTTCGCTCGTTTTAATGCGGTACCACATTACGCTTCTCTTAAGCTTAAGATGCCTAGTCCACATGGCACCATCACAGTTAGTGGAAATATTGAGCGTTCTCTACGCGTGGAAGAACGTGCGATGGCTTTAACAGCCGAGCACTAGATGGCCTCACCAACCAAAATAAATGACAGGTCGTCAAGACCGCAGACACGGTTAGACGAGTCCGGCGCATGACTAGATATACCTGAGATTGGTTGGATGGTTAAACCCTCATAGACGGTACTAGGGGCTCCCCTCGTGTAATCAGGGCTAGTTTGACTCAACTTGACTTATCTTGAATTTTAATGGTTTATCGAGAATAACCAAAAAAAATTGGCACGACAACTTTCACCTAAGTTCTTCTCTTTTACAGATGACAATCGTGCTACACCCGTCCAGGACACGACACAACGGAGACACAGGCACAGACGTGCAGTAGGGACCCACTCAAAGGTTTCTTTTCAGATTAAGACCCTGCGTAAATTGTTTTTTACTGTCTCTTGTTGTTCACATCCTCCGGATACTCAATACAACCGAGAAGGATGCTGGCGTTATTGGCATTTCGCCACGTCAGAATATTGCACGTACCTGGACACTCGGGGTTTATTATTAAGGGCATTGTTATAAAGACCAAATACCTTAGGGAGTGTTCGGCGTCGCGAGTTTGGCCTTATATGCATCAACTCCGAATCATGTCTTTGGTCAAATGTTGGGTTTGCCCGGCTCCCGTGTTTTGCTACCTTACGTTCCGCTCTATCGGCTATGGCGGCACCGGGAGAACTACTATGATTGTGCCCTGATTCATTCGGATGAGCACCCCAGTAGAGAAAGCCGAAAACTGACTGTCATGATAAAGCGCGAGACTGGTCAACCACTCGATGACTTAGCGGAATCTTCGGGATTCCTCTGCATTAACGAAGGGCAGTTTCCCGATCATGTACGTACACGCACCGTATTCGGACGAGCGCGGAGGTACTAGGGGCTATATAGTAGTCCCACCGTCAAACTCCTATGGCTAAGTGAACGTGTTAAAGCTATAGTATGATTGCCTCGTTCACTGCGCCACCACCTCCTTAATGGACCAAGACGTTGGATCAAGTGTGAATACATGTTTTTTGCGAACACCCCCGCATTATATGCGTGGGGGATGAAGCCGACGACTGCAAACTTTCAGGTTATATACATATATACATAAACGGCCGCACAGGAGGCATCATAATACTTTCAGGCAAAAGTATAAACACAACCTTTATAATTCAATAAAACATTGTTTTTACATTGGGAATACATGTCACTAGAACATAATATTCTTCGAGCACTGAGCCTCTATTGAACAAGCGCCTTCAAGAACTTCTTCAAAGTAGTGCTCGGCAGATACTCGGCCTACGGCCGGACTCTGGGTTGCAATAGCGGTGGCCTCCATCTCTGCCCAGTATGTCTTGACACGGGCAAGTGCCATACGCGCACCCTCTATGCACGCCGACCTCTTCATAGCATCGATGTCCGGCACAACACCAAGGTACTGTTGTACTAAACTAAAATAACTATTCGGCCTTGGACCTTCCGGCCACAGATGATCCACAACAGACCTCATGGAAAGCCCGGACAACCTATGGAGCTCGGCCCACTCGGCCATTCGCTCATTCAACAGCAGCGGATGCACTGGAACATGGAACTGTGACCAGAATAGCCTTTCCACTTCACGATCTTCTTGATCCTTGAAGTACTCGGCCGCATCAGCAGCACTGGCTGCCAAATCCATGTATGCATCTATAGAACTCCATAGTTGATCAAGAGGGGCATACTTTGGATCTCCGAACTTCGTCCGCAACAAAAAGGGCTTCCCAGCCACGATATCTCCAGCTTGACGCAGCTCCTCCTTCGCCGCTCTGATTTTAGAGAGGGCTTCCCTGGCTGCTACCATGGCCTTCTCCTGTTCCGCCACCTTCGCCCGGCTTTCTTTTTCAAGAAGGTGGTAACGGTCAGCGGTATCTTTCAACTCATCGACCATCTTGGCTATTTTTCCTTGCTTTGGCAATGCGCAGCCTGTTCGGCCCTCAGCTCTTCGACCGCCTTTAAAGTGGCCGCATCACTATTCCTAGCTTGTTCCTTGGCTCGGGCAAGTTCCGCCCGAAGGGTCTCCATGGTGGCAGCTCCATCTGCAGTCACAACATATTAAAGGTACTAGCATCATGCTCCTCTTAATATGTGTTGATCACCGAAGAAATCACATACCTTGTGCCTCGTCGAGCCGCTTGTTGACAAGCACAATGTCGGCATCTGCCGCATCAAGTTGTCGCTTCAGCTCAGCAAACTCACCAGTCCGACTAGCCACCGGACCTTCAGCCACCTGCACATGAAGGCAGTCTGATTATTACCTAGGACTATGATCCTCTGTTTGCCGCCATTCTCGGGGGCAACTAGAGTCTTAGGGGCTACTATCTGCATAGGGCACACCTAACCTGTGCGGTACTGTCAAAAACATACACTATTTCACGTACCTCAAAGCCTTTCAGCCGACTCATAAAAGCTTCATGCAACCCGCTTTCGGTGGATGAAATCCTCTCAATCACCGTACCCATTAGCGTACGATGCGCTTCTGAGATGGCCACTTGCTCCAGAAGATCCTTCAGTGTGTCCGATCACACACCGGATGGTTCCGGACTCTTTCTGTTGCTCTCTTTAGGAGCCGAATACTGGCGACTTTGGGTGGCCGAAGGATTACCATCTGGCCTTGGCAGATCAAGAGAAACCCTCCGCGATGACACTTCAGGGTCGCCCGCCTCATGAGGCGGGGTGGCATGGGGAGGTGTTTCGCTCTCCATCATCTCCGGAAGAAGATCCCCCGAAGACGAACTCTGTCGAGAAGGGCTACGATCCAAACTACAAGATACATGCTTCGTTTATTGTCTTCAGAAGTAATGTAGGATATTTTTACTACTAAGTACTTTTTGTTTACTTACACACTACTAGGAAAAGGCCTACTAATGGCGCACCAGTTTTGCCTACTAATGGCGCATCACTGGTGCGCCATTAGTAGCACGCCACTAGTAATTTTTACTAATGGCGCACCACCAAGTGCGCCATTAGTATATAACACCATGCACCATTAGTGTGCCTCCCAGGGGCCATATTTAACCATGTGCTTTGGCACACTAATGGCGCATTGCGGATAGATGCGCCATTAGTATACTTGGCATACTAATGGCGCACTCTGTCTTGATGGGCCATTAGTATCCTTTGGCATACTAATGGCGCACTCTGTCTTGATGCGCCATTAGTATCCTTTGGCATACTAATGGCGCACCTTGTGGTGATGCGCCATTAGTATGAATATTTGGGTTTTTTTTTTACTTTTTTGATTTTTGCATAGGTTACAAAATATATTATTTGACAGAATATAGACAGTAGCACACAGCAACAGCAGATTCATCGAATACAATAGAAGATTAGTCTCCGAATACAATTCATCATATTAGTATTCGAAATCAAAAGACCGAACAAAGATAAAACATTACAAGTCTCGAGACCGCGAGTATCGAGTTTGTCTTCACATTACAAGTCGATATCAATCATCTAAACTACCATCACATAGAAGAGAGCTGCGGTCATCACAATGAGCATCATCGCGATCCAACTGGTCTTCATCCGGTTCCTCCAATGCTCCCTCCTCTCTCCCGCTAGATAGCGGGCGTATCTAGATTCGGCCTCCGCCCTAGTGGTGTACCCTATGTAACTGTTACCGCTGAAACGGTGAACTTGTCTCCGACACTCCTCCCAGTCGTCGTAGACTCCGGGAACCTTACCCTTGTACACGACATACGACGACATCTCTATGCACAAGCCAAACAATAGACAATACATACATAAGCAATATATAAGTATGCAACAAAAGGATCGGAAGAGAAAAGCAAGACATTAATAGCAGGATTCATGGTCCTGCTAATAAATAGCATCGATTACATTTAAGTTGAACGACTGTCCAAACCAAAGAGACATACAATTCATTAAAGTTTAATTACAACATGAGCCAATCAATGTTTTAGAACTACACATCACTACTTTCGACTCGACTCATGGACAGGAGCGTGGATGAAGCCGCCGTCTGTCGTGATGGTCGTGAAATTGCGGGCGTTGTCAGCCTGCATTTGTAGCATTCCGTCTATCTCAATGTTGGACGGTTGATATCTGAGGAAGAACTGCCCCAAGGTATGAAGGACATCTTGATGGATGATGTCCGCAAACTCCAACTAGATGCGAAAGAATTCTTGTCTGATGTCCGCGTCCTGGATTGCCGACAAGCTCGCGGCCCAATCTTTGAGATTATTTGGTAGCAGAAGGTGATGATGGTCCCTTACGATTGCCCGCATGTGATGGAGGGCGTAGTAGGCATCCTTCTGACCGCCAGGCGGCTGCTTGACGCAGCAGAACATCGTATTGTGGGCGAACACGTGCTTGTCGTACTTACGAACTGCCCTGATGAAGGTGCCTCCAGATTTGGCGTAGCCAGGGAGAACATCATCAAGAACTTTCTTGATATTTGTGTAGTCTATCTTGGAGTTACGGTTCGGGTCGAAATACGTGGCCATGGAATATTTCAGGCTTAAGAGGATGAGTGTGCAATGTGTGTCACTGCACAGAACACGGAATGTTAGAAGAAAAAAAAGAACAATCGAAATCTAAGAAATCATATGTTACGGGGCGGTTAAGGGATGACTTACGCGGGAAAGTAAGCCACAAGGAAGTTATGCTTATCTGGGTTTGCCAGAATGACGTCTTCGAGGTGTGAACTCGCGACTTGGCGGTCCCTAGCGCTGCTCAAGAGCTTGGCACACATGTAGAAGGGGTCGATGATCATGATGTCCGGGGTCTTGTCTCTAATGATCCGCATCTCCATACTCAGCGAAAACAGCCGAACGAAGGTGTAGTGCAGTGGATGAAGGTTGAACATAGCAAAGATGTCATCAAACCGCAGGACGATCGTACCCCCGATGGCGCCATCCAAAAAGCCCTTGCCCTCTGGCACCTTGGCCACAAAAACCGGGTATGCCACATCATTCTCTCTGAGACGCCGCTTCTCCAAAGAAAGAACACTGTCGTGCAGACTCCGCATAGCACCGGTTGCAACATTGAGCATATTTGTCGGTAGCATCGCCCTACCCGCCACATGCACCCTCCTCAAGATATCCTTAGGTGAAGGTGGCCCGTCCTGAGCACGGAACGTACTCGGTGCCAGCTGGCTCGCACCGGCGCCCTTTTTAGTCGGCCATTTCTGGCCCTTCTTCTTGATCTGCTGTAATGGGACCGAGTTCTGCTCACAGACCGCCTTCTTGAGCATGTTGGGGCTGATAATATTTGGCACCTCCGCTATCTGAGGCTCGGTGAAGGCGGCAGCTGGAGGCGTCTCCTGAGAACTGAACGCCAGACGACGCCTGTTGCAATTGGGTTTCTCCGCCGTACCAGCTAGATCGCGGTCGTCTTGTTTGGGTTCTTGAGAAGGAGGCCCGCAGAACTCGTCACCGTACCCATGTTCGGCAAAGTACTTATCGACATTGGTAAATGTACCATCATCGTTGTCGTTGTCGTCCGGATCCTGTGCCATATGCATGTCTGGATCCTATGCCATAGGGATGCCTGGCATGTCCGGTAGCGTTGCGGCGTTCTTGCCATGGCTTGGCGCCGGCATGACTGGCGGTCTTGTCTATGGGGTGGTGTCGCTCGCCCCCAAACGAATCTGGCTCTTCGGCCAAAGCAGGGGCCAGCTTATGCAGGCGCTGAGGGTCATCTCATCTTCTTCATCGGCCCCAGCGGGTCGAATCGGAGGTAACAGCTCGTCGCAGCCTAGCAGCACCCGAACCACTTCAACCCTATACATTGTGGGTGGCATCGGATTACCGTGGAACACGGAGTTGCCCGGTTGAACGATTCTGCCCTTGGCGACATCGACCAACTCGCCGCCCATGAAGTGCAGGAGAGTGCAAGGAACGTCAGCGACGCCCTGCGAAAACATGTAGGGCGTCAGGGATGCCCAGTCAAAGGCAAGGAGATGAAATCCTCGGCCGAGAGGCTTAGTTACCGTGATGCCGTCGAGCTCGTCTAATGTTGAGGCACCGCCAACGGCGGGCATGCAACTGATAGAGGGGCCGCTTACTAGCGAGGTGCCGGCCGGCGTACACCCGGGTGCATTAAGCTCCAATGCCGGTGTCGGAGACACCAATACCGCCGCCGCCGGAGACACCAATGGCGCCGCCACCGTAGACACCAATACCACCGCCGCCGGAGACACCAATGGCGCCGCCTGCGCGTTGTG
Source organism: Triticum monococcum (assembly GCA_034509565.1). Taxonomy (NCBI): domain Eukaryota; kingdom Viridiplantae; phylum Streptophyta; class Magnoliopsida; order Poales; family Poaceae; genus Triticum; species Triticum monococcum. The sequence goes on from CM067847.1 coordinate 583,131,585, forward strand.
CGAGTTGCTGGCCATGAAGCTGGGAATCGGGGGCGGCCCCTGTTGGCCACCCGCAATCCGCGTCATTATCCCATGAATCAAGGTAGGCATAATGCCCGTGAGCGTCGATCCTAGTTGTTGTTGCACTTGCTCTTGGACCATCTCCGGAATCTGCGCCACTTGCGCCTTGAGTGCTTCAACCTCGCGCGACTGGCTTTCCAAGCCGGTCTTTTTCTCCTTTCACCCACCAGCGGTATAGTATGATGACCATTTTGTGGACAAGCCTTTGCCGGCCACACGACCATCTGACATTGGCTTACTGAGCTTATCCTTGTTTTTCATTACGTTCAACGCCCTATTCAAAGGGGTGTTGAAAGGGGAGCTCTGAGACGACCCCGCGCTACTGCTTTCTTTGTCCTGCGGAAGGAACGTGAACCATTTAGAAATATTGGGGATTAATTAGAATGCAACCATATGGAGCTAATTACGCGGGGGTGTATTCCTTACCAGAACAAGCTCAAGCTCCTTGGTCTTCGGATCTGTGGTAAGCTCCTTTGTTACCGGGTCCTCCTTGTACTGGGCCCTGAGAAAGTTCCTGGTCTGCTTGTCACTGTATTTCTCGAAGCGGGGCGGTAGGCCTTGCTCGGCACGCTCCGCGTCCTCCTTGTCCCATACAGGCTCTGCCACTCTATAACCGCCAGGACCGAGTTGGTGGACCCCTATGTTCAACTGCCGCATTTCTTTCCCCCACTTACTTGATTCGGAGGTTGCGGGGCTCTTGCACTTGATCTTGAACTCCTTGTAGTCATCTTCGCTCATCAAAGGATATTTCGCCTTGATCTTCTCATAACTATCACCTTTGTCAATCATTGCCTTCACCGTGCTTTTCCAAGTAGACAGGGCCGTGCTCATCGTCGTGAGGGCGGCACCGTTCACTTTATTACCCGAGAGGCGTGTGCTTGTGAACTCAGCAGGGAACTTGTATCGTTCGTGCAGATTCGTGAAGAGGAGGCTGGACAAATTCCCTCGGTCCTTATGCCTTAGGTTCTTGGTGTTGATCGAGGCGGTGCTCCGGAGAATGCACCCGAGATGAATCGAGTACCCCTTGACTACGTGATTGGGCACCGTCGGATGCCCGTCGGAGTTCACTTCAGGAAATTCCTCCCTGACGGTGCCGAGCACGTTCAGGCGCCGGTCCTTCCGTTGCCTCTTCGGTTGGATGCCATCTGTGCATGTGCCACAATCATCAGTGGTGGCATCCGCGGCGCCATCATCAGTGGTGTCATCCCCGACGCCACTAGGGGTTGTGTAGTCAGGATCGGTGTCTTCCGCTACGTCCTCATAGCGGTGAGGTTCTTCCTCCAACTCCTGGGACAGCTCCCAGAATTGCTTGCCGCCCGAACCGCCGGCCTCATCGTTGTGGGCCATGTTTCGCTCTAAATAGGAAAAAGTTTGGTCAAAAAGTTGGTTATTGTCAAGGAACAAGATCATGGTCTCATCATTTAGGGTTTGTCAACACCGAGGCATCCTAAAAGCTAAGCTTTTATCATTTAGGGTTTGTCGACGCCGAGGCACCCTAAAAGCCTAAGCGTACATCATTTAGGTTCTCATCGACACCGAGGCACCCTAAAAGCCAAGGTTTCATCATTTAGGGTTTGTCGACGCCGAGGCACCCTAAATGCTAAGTTTTCATCATTTAGGGTTTATCGATGCCAAGGCACCCTAGGTTGGGCCTAATCACTTGGCACTAATCAGTTGGCTCTATTGCCACCTATGTTGGGTTTATCATCTAGGGTTTATGGATGCTGAGGAGAATTTCTAAGTTGGGCCTAATCACTTGGCTCTATTGCCACCTATGGTTTAATGCAGCAAGAATAAAGGGGCAGTTGATCCTACTTAATTAAGTACTAAGATACCCCGGCCCATGCATTAGTAGCAAGTACCTCATATGTCCGATTTTTAGCAAAGTCATGCTAAAATTCACGGAAAATTTCAGCATGACCTTTGCTGAAAATAGGACATATGGAGTACCCGAATTTGCCAGAACGGAAGTTAATCGACATTCCGGCAAACTCAAGGGCCTCTCGGGGTACCTGCAAAATCATCACGACATGAAGGGCCTCAAGCAGCAGCGGCGTCTCCCAGGACCCCATTTTTTGGCTAAATTTCTTTGAGCAACAGCCAGAGCAGAAAATTTAGCATATTTCTATACAACAGCACTGTAGAGATGAAGAACAGTTCTACAACAGCCCATTTATATACAATAGCATCTTTGGTCATACCAATTTCTAAAACAATTCAAATCTAAACTGTATCTTTGGTCATACAAATCTCTGAAACTATACAAATCTGAAATATATATCTTTGATCATCATCTTTGCATGTCTTTCTCAATGTGATCACAAGTAATTCAGAGGCATCACAAGTAATTCAAAGCATCACAAGGCATTAGTAGTTCAGTACATGAACAAGTTTTACAAAGCACATCAATATGTTACAGCAAACAAAAGTTCTGAAATTTGTTTCCCTAACTGAATTAACTGAATTTTTAGTAACCAAATAAACTGAATTTTCAAAACTGCAAGAAGCCATTTAAAAAAATCCTCTCATCTCATATGAGGAGTGTTAATCCTAAGACTAATAGTTTGTTGTGCAGTACAGCTACAGCGATGCCCTGTCCATTTGTCCCTCCCCAACTAGATACTAGAGTAGCACTGTTGATGCCATGTTCTTGCTGAACTTTATGACAGTATATACAACAACTTATCCTAAATGTGGCTAGAACTGCAGATTTACAAATTAAAGGACACAAACTCAAGCAAGCTTCGTGAACAATACACTGACAGAAAACATAGGACAAGCAATAAATTTCTACAACCAGTAAGAACAAGGGGATGATTTTAGCAAAGTTAAGTGCAGCTCTAGCACCCTGTGCATGAAACATATCATGTATCAAACCATCAATTAGCTGCTGAAAAACATAAATGTACCATGTGAACATATAATACCTTCACGAGCGAACTCAATGAGTGTGAACCAATAGAGTGTGGGTCACCACAGATTGCGTAGTCAAAAACCTTCAGGACAGAGTGAAAATAGTTACAATATGCTTGCAAGTAATTTGAGGAGGGAACTACACTACACTACATACCCCAATTTGAGAAGAGCGGGAACTACAGTACATAGCACTACACTACATGGTCACTACTACTCCAATTTGGAAATAATACTCCAGGCTGCCAAAGTATAGCACAGGAGCAACGATATTAAACCTAGCAGCACTACTGAACCTAATTGAACCTAGGCAATACTCCAACTGAATGCTGGACCATGCATGTTCTCACTACTAAACCCCAAGAGAAAAACTCAGTAACAAATGGAGTAACAGATTAACAAATAACAGTACAGAAGAACTAAACTTTGGTTAACTGAATGCATTAGCTACTAAGCTGTCTAGATTAACAAAATACAGTGCACAAATCTCCTGTCATCATCAGTAACAAAATTCAGATTAACAGATTACTTCCATATGTCAATTTACAGTGCACAAACTTTACTGTTATCATCATCAGTAACAAAATTCAGACATTACAGGTGGAGTTGGGGGGGGGTGAAGTAGTCACAGTAGAAGGCGTTGCAGGTGTTTATCTGCGGCCATCACGAATCCATTCATCATTACCCAGGGAACAGAGACTGATAAATTTGTCAATTTTAGAAGAAAAGGAACGAATTACTAGCATGGCATCTCCATTCTCCATTGTCTTTCTGTCTAAACCTAGGAACACAGTCATTACTGTCTGTTTGAACCTAGGAACCTAGGAACCTAGGAACACAGGGGAGGGAGGAAGGAGGAAGGAGGAGAGATACCTAGGCGGGAGGACGGTGGCAGCGGCGGCAGCGGCTGGAGGACGGCATCGTCGACGAACTCGAGGGCGGGGGCACCAGATGCTCCTCTCGTTGATGGGGGTTGGTGAGGAGCAGGTGGCCGGCGTCGTGGTTGGCAAGGCGGCGCTGCCTCCGAGGCTCTGCCTCCGAGGAGGTGGTTGGTGCCTTGGCGGCCGGCGGTGGCGGAGGCCTGGAGGATGGAGGGACCGAGAGGGAGAGATGGAATCGGGGGCACGGGGGCGCGGGGGCGGAGTCCGGCGGGGGGTGGGGGCGCGGGGGCGCGGGGGCGACGGGGTGGAGTCTGGTGAGGGTCGGGGCGGCGTCGTCGTCGGTCGGGGCAGCGCGCGGGTGGATCTGGTGGCGAGGGAGAGAGGGTCGAAGGGGATCTAGCGAGGGAGAGGGAGGATAGCTAGGGGGAAGCTTACTAATGGTGCACCATACCTCGGTGCGCCATTAGAAATCTTTTTTAGATAGCAATGGCGCACCCCGTAGCGGTGCGCCATTAGAATGTTTTTTATTACAGTTCGAGCACAGATTATATTGCACCTAACCCAATCCACATCAGAACCCGCCCACTAGCCCGACTGGTCAGCACGCAGCACACACACCAGGAGGTCCTGGGTTCGATTCCCAGGCTTCGCAATATTTTTTCATTTTAAATGTTGTTTGATATTTATTTGTGTTTAAATATGTTCAAACTTGTTTAAATCATAACAGTAATATTTTTTATAAAAACAGTAATAATTTTTTTAAAATATGTTCAAATTTGTTACTTGAAAATATCATCGGCGGCGGCGGTGGAGCGGGAGAGGGTGCGGGGGGTGCCCGTTGGCGGCGGTGGAGCGGGGGAGGGTGCGGGGGTGCCCGTTGGCGGCGGTGGAGCGAGGGAGGGTGCGGGGGTGCCCGTTGGCGGCAGTGGAGCGGGGAAGGGTGCGGGGGCCCTGGTGCTCGTCGGCGGCGGTGGAGAGGGATCGAGATCGAGTGTCATCATGAATTCAAAAAGTGCCCGTGAAATTTAAAAATATTCATGATATCAAAAAGTGCCCAGGAAATACAATCGAGAAATGAAGACTACGATTTAAATACAATCGATCTTAGCTAGCTATCTGTTCACAATCTTCTTGCCCTTCTTTTTCGCAAATGGAGTTCTTCTGTGGAACGGACGTCCTTTAGGTAGGGTGGTCCTGCTTCTTCTTGTGGTATGTGCTGCTACTTCATCGTCGTCGTCATGTTCGATCTTCGGGTCGCCGTACTTGTCGAAGTCTTGCTCATTGGCTACTCCATCCATTCCGATGATCTTCCTTTTGCCTCTCCTCACGACAACACGACTGGGCTTTGACGGGTCGGTAATGAAGAAGAATTGGTCCACTTGGGAAGCCAGTACCCATGGCTCATTTTTCGCGGTGACGTTTGCGCCCGCGGTCTTGGATTTGGCTTCGGGTATAACCATGGTGGTGAAATACCGGTCTTCTGTTAGGACGCTCTTGGCCCATCTGACACGGAACATCGGGACCTTCTCTCCAGCGTAGCTCAGCTCCCAGATCTCCTCGATCCTTCCGTAGTATCTGTCCTTGTCGTTACTGGTGTAGGATTCCATCGTTACCCTGGAGTTCTGATAACCATCGCTCTTCATGTCCTTGTTCTCGGTGTAGAATGTGTAGCCGTTGATATCGTACGCCTCATAGGTCATCAGGTTGTGCTCGGCGCCCTGTGACTAGGCGAATATGAGTTGTTCTTCCACGGAAGAATCCTCATGTAAAGGGTACGACAGAAGCTTCTGCTTGAACCAATGCGTGAAACATGAGTTGTGCTCTTTGATTATATCTCCGTCCGTCCTCTGTTGGCCTCGGTCATTGTACGTCTTCTCAATAAAGGTTTTGTGCTCTACCACCCAAGGATCGACCACGTCTATGTGTTGTAGTGCGACTAGGTTTGCTCTTTCAAAGTCGGCGAGTCGACCCTCGAAGTCGACATGCATTTCGCGGCGACCCTCACAATGACCCCATCCAGCGAGCATGCCAAGGTTCCTGTTGACGGGCAGACCAACGGGGTTCTTGATGCCTAGATAATTCGTGCAGTAGGAGATGCACTCTTCGGTCAGAAAGCCCCTGCCTATACTTCAATCTGGACGTGACATGTTGCGAACGTATCCTTTGATGACACCATTCATCCTTTCGAACGACCCATGCTGTGCAGGAACGTCGGCCCGAGTTGGATGATATCCTCCACGATATGGACCAGCAGATGCACCATAACGTCGAAGAATGCGGGCGGGAAGTACATCTCAAGCTCGCATAGTATCACCACGATCTCTTCCTGTAGCCTTCTGAGTTGCCTCACGCCAATCGACTTCCGAGAGATGACGTCGAAAAAGTTGCATAGGCCAAATAGCATTTCACGGACGTGCGCGTCCATGATCCCACGGATTGCAACTGGAAGTATCTGCGTCATCAGCACGTGACAGTCGTGAGACTTCATCCCGCTGAAATTCTGCTTCGCTGGGTCTAGGTATCTGCTTATCTTCCCTGCGTAACCGTAAGGAAGTTTTACTCCTACGAGGCAGGTGAAAAATTGCTCGATCTCCTCCTGACTTAGAGTGAAGCACGCGGGAGGGTAGTCACTTCCGGTCTTCTTGGCCTTTTTGCCTTTGCGACGAGTTTCTGTGTCCTGCTTCGCCTCATCATCATCATCATCATCATCATCATCATCATCATCATCATCAGCATCATCATCATCATCATCATTAGCATGAAGCTCCTGCCTGATGCCCATTGATTTCAAGTCTGCCGTTGCTTTCGGCCCATCTTTGGTCCTCTCTGGCATGTTGAGCAGGGTACCAAGCAGACTCTCGCACACGTTCTTCGTGATATGCATGGCATCAAGGCTGTGAGGCACACGGTGGATCTTCCAGTACGGCAAGTCCCAGAAAACAAACCTCGTTTTCCATACCTTCAGTAGCGGCTCTGGCGCCTTTCGCTTCTTTCCCGGCTCTGGCGCCTTTTGCTTCTTTCCCGGCAGTGGGCAATCTTTCCAATTTTTCAACAGCTCGTCTATTTCCTCGCCGCTCCTCGTACGCGGGCGTTTCCGGGGTTCGGTTTCACCATCGAACAGATCCTTGTGTTTCCTCCACGGGTCATCGTCACGAAGCCACCTTCGATGTCCCATGCACACGGTTTTCGAAGACCCCGGATCTCTATCTAGCTGGCGATACGTTGTGTCATCCATGCACCTTACGCATCCAGAAAATCCATGGACTACCTGCCCCGCAAGATATCCGTAACCGAGATAGTCGTGCACCGTCGTGAGCAATGCGGCTCTCATAGGGAAATATTCTTTCTCTGCGGCGTCCCACGTATTGGCTGGCGTTTTCCACAGCGTGTCTAGCTCCTCTTTCAGCAGCCCCAGATACAGATTGATATCGTTCCCTGGTTGTTTCGGCCCTTCAATTAGCATACTCATGTGAATGTACTTCCTCTTCATGCACAACCAGGGGGGAAGGTTGTACATCCACACAAATACAGGCCACGTGCTATGTGTGCTTCTCTGGCTGCCAAATTGATTGACTCCATCGATGCTCGCGCCCAGCATGGTGTTCCTTGGATCCTTCCCAAATTCTGGGTATTCGAAGTTCAACGCTTGCCACTGGCTCGCATACTTAGGGTGACTCAGCATCTTGTCTTTTTTATTTATCTCCGGATCATTTCCGTCATCTTCCCGCTTCTTCTCCTCCCTATCCGCGTGCCAACGTAGGAGCTTGGCTACCTTAGGGTCCGCGAAATACCGCTGCAGACGAGGAGTGATCGGAAAGTACCACACCGATTTTCGAGGAGCTTTCTTCCTCTTCTTGTATCGAGTGACGCCGCACACTGGACATATGGTAGACTCCGCGTGCTCGTCCCGGTAAATGATGCAATTGTTCATGCACACATGGTATTTCACGTGCGGTAAATCCAGAGGACACATGATTTTCTTCGCCTCCTCGAAACTGGTCGGGCACTTGTTCCCCTTGGGAAGACGTTCGTGCCAGAATGACATGTTCTCGTCGAAGCATGCGTCGGTCATTTTGTGTTTTACCTTCATCTCTAGAGCCATGAGCGTTACTTTCAGGCGGGTATCCTCGGGCCTGCATCCTTCATACAATGGAGTAACCGCGTCTATCTCCAGTTGATCCAGCTTGGCTTTCTCTCGGGCGGTAGCTCTTGCGTTATCCGTCTGCTTGAGAAGCAGCTCTTGAATATGAGGGTCCTGCACCCAGCCTCCATCGTCGTCCGCTCCGGCATCTTCATCTTCATGATCATATCCTTCATCTTGATCTTCCTCATCATCATGTACAACATCTTCTACATGATGAGTGTGTAGAGCATCACCGTCGTGATCATGTCCTGGAGATTCTTCGTCTTCTCGCCCGCCCTCGCCGCGGTGGTACTTGTCTTGTTGCCCTTCCTCATTTCTTGCCCGGCCCCCATGGACGAATTCATAGTCATCTTCATCACCTTGCCACCAATAGCCATCCATGAAACCATGCAAGAGCAGGTGGTCCCGCACCTGCCCGGAATCCGGGTCCGCAATAAGGCTCTTCAGCTTGCATCTTCGACACGGACATCTTATCTCCGTCTCGTTCTTTTGAAGCATCTCGGCCTTCGCGGAGCTCAAAAACCTATTCACGATGCCTTCGGTCATCATGCGGACCATGATCGCCTGCGGGGTAGAGCAAAACGATATTTTAGAACCAACAAAAAATTTGGCATGACCTTCCCTAAAAATAGGACCAAAAAGAATGCATAGTGCCAAAATTCTCGCCGAAACATAAATGAATCAACATTCCGGCAAAATATTGGCAACTATCGCATTTCAAATACTGGTACCTGCAAACACAAACATATATGCAACACCACAAACACATGCAACACCACAAACATACATAGATCTAGCTAGGCCACAAAAAGTGCATGTGCACGTTGTTGGAGCGAGCTAGGGAGAAAAAAAGTAGATCTACATCCTGAAGATAGCTTTCCCCTTACTTACATATCAAAAAAGGTAATTTCACCACTTAATTTTGAAGAATCTATGGTGGAAATTGAAGGAAATATGCCCTAGAGGCAATAATAAAGATATTATTTATTTCCTTATATCATGATAAATGTTTATTATTCATGCTAGAATTGTATTAACCGGAAACATAATACATGTGTGAATACATAGACAAACAAAGTGTCACTAGTATGCCTCTACTTGACTAGCTCGTTAATCAAAGATGGTTATGTTTCCTAACCATGGACAAAGAGTTGTTATTTAATTAACGGGATCACATCATTAGTTGAATGATCTGATTGACATGACCCATTCCACTAGCTTAGCACCCGATCGTTTAGTATGTTGTTATTTGCTTTCTTCATGACTTATACATGTTCCTATGACTATGAGATTATGTAACTCCCGTGTGCCGGAGGAACACTTTGTGTGCTACCAAACATCACAACGTAACTGGGTGATTATAAAGGTGCTCTACAGGTGTCTCCAAAGGTACATGTTGGGTTGACGTATTTTGAGATTAGAATTTGTCACTCCGATCGTCGGAGAGGTATCTCTGGGCCCTCTCGGTAATGCACATCACTTAAGCCTTGCAAGCATTGCAACTAATGAGTTAGTTGCGGGATGATGTATTACGGAACGAGTAAAGAGACTTGCCGGTAACGAGATTGAACTAGGTATTGGATACCGACGATCGAATCTCGGGCAAGTAACATACCGATGACAAAGGGAACAATGTATGTTGTTATGCGGTCTGACCGATAAAGATCTTCGTAGAATATGTAGGAGCCAATATGGGCATCCAGGTCCCGTTGGTGGTTATTGACCAGAGACGTGTCTTGGTCATGTCTACATTGTTCTCGAACCGTAGGGTCCGCACGCTTAAAGTTACGATGACAGTTTCATTATGAGTTTATGTATTTTGATGTACTGAAGGTTGTTCGGAGTCCCGGATGTGATCACGGACATGACGAGGAGTCTCGAAATGGTCGAGACATAAAGATTGATATATTGGACGGCTATATTCGGACACCGGAAGTGTTCTAGAGAAGTTTCGGATAAAACCGGAGAACCGGGGGGTTACCGGAACCCCCCGGGGGGTTAATGGGCCTCATGGGCCTAAAGTGGAGAAGAGGAAAGCCAGCCAGGGCAGGCCGCGCGCCCCCTCTCCCCCTAGTCCGAATTGGACAAGGAGGGAGGGGCGGCGCCCCCCTTTCCTTCCTCTCCTCTCTACCTTCCTTCCCCCTCTACTACTTGGACAAGGAAAGGGAGGGGAGTCCTACTCCCGGTAGGAGTAGGACTCCTCCTGCGCGCCTCCTACTAGGGCCGGCAGCACCCCCCTTGGCTCCTTTATATACGGGGGCAAGGGGGCACCCTAGGACACACAAGTTGATCTTCATGATCATTCCTTAGCCGTGTGCGGTGCCCCCTCCATGATATTACACCTCGATCATATTGTAGCGGTGCTTGGGCGAAGCCCTGCGACGGTTAAACATCAAGATCGTCACCATGCCGTCGTGCTGACGAAACTCCTCCCTGAAAGCTTTGCTGGATCGGAGCCTGGGATGCGTCATCGAGCTGTACGTGTGTCAAGAACTCGGAGGTGCCGGAGTAACGGTGCTTGGATCGGTTGGACCGGGAAGACATACGACTACTTCCTCTACGTTGTGTCAACGATTCCGCTTCGGTCTACGAGGGTACATAGACAACACTCTCCCCTCTCGTTGCTATGCATCACCATGATCTTGCGTGTGCGTAGGAATTTTTTTGAAATTACTACGTTCCCCAACAGTGGCATCCGAGCCTAGGTTTTATGGTTTGATGTTATATGCACGAGTAGAACACAAGTGAGTTGTGGGCGATATAAGTCATACTGCCTACCGGCATGTCATACTTTGGTTCAGCGGTATTGTTGGATGAAGCGGCCCAGACCGACATTACGCGTACGCTTACGCGAGACTGGTTCTACCGCCATGCTTTGCACACAGGTGGCTGGCGGGTGTCAGTTTCTCCAACTTCCTAGTAGTGACAGCTCGGTAGAGGGTTGATCCCCTTGCGGGCACTATGCGGCAAGAGTACCCTCCGAGGCAGGACCCTCTGGCGAAGATTTCTTCCCCCGTTTGAAAACCTTTGTTTACAGGTCTTCAGAGGTGGTCCTCTTCCTTCCTTGGGGAGAGGGAATTTCAGATTCTTCTCCCTGGTTATCCTCCTTCACGGAGGCGCTAATTCCCCTGGTTTGGATGAATAATGAGTGAGGCCTGCTTTCAGCCTTTTTATTCCCCCTTTATCTTCCCCTGAGGGCACCTGATAAGGCGCCGACTCGAGCATTCTAGCCAGTACTAGATCTGCTGAGCCTTCGGGAAGGGGGGCCGGACACCTGATCATCTTCGCCTTTGTTACCCAGTCCTGGTCAAAGAGCGACCTTTCAGGATGATGTTGTGATAAATAAAAAAAACAACGCGTTCGGCCACGGGATTACTTACTTGGGTATCTGGATGTTTGCAGCTCAGACCCACATCGTCGGTGGTGTCCGGAAACCTTATTTGTGGTCTGAAGAACAATTTGTACATCTCTTCGAGCGTCATGCCGAGGAAGTGTTGAATAGTTCGCGGTCCTTCCGGGTTGAACTCCCACATACGGAGGGGTCGATGTTTGCAAGGCGGGACTTGACGAACTAGCATGACTTGCATTACCATGGCCAGGCTGACATCTCTCTCTAGGAGATCTCGGATGCGACTCTGCAATATCGACACATCATTTACTGGCCCCCAGTTCAGCCCCTTGTTGATCCATGACGTCAGTTGTGGTGGGGGCCCGAGCGAAAGGCAGGGGCGGCTACCCACTTGGTACCCCGGGGAGCTGTGATATAAAACCACTCCCGTTGACATAAACTAGACACCTCTGGGAAGGAACCCTCTGGCCATGGAACATCAGCGCTTTTGCTTATTGCGGCACCTCCCCACTCTGCGTGTCGCCCCTCGATCATCTTCGGCTTCACATTGAAAGTCTTGAGCCACAGGCCGAAGTGTGGGGTAATGCGGAGGAAGGCCTCACACACAATGATGAACGACGAGACGTGAAGGAGGGAATCCGGGGCCAGGTCATGGAAATCTAGCCCATAATAGAACATGAGCCCCCTAACAAAGGGATCCAGAGCGGGGCCTAGCCCTCGGAGGAAGTGAGAGATGAATACAACGCTCTCGCCGGGTTTGGGAGTGGGAATGACCTGCCCTCGAGTACGCAGCCTGTGCGAGATTTCGCCGGTCAAATACCTGGCCTCTCTTAGCTTCTTGATGTCTTCCTCTATGACAGAGGAAGGCATCCACCGACCTTGAAGGTTGGATCGGGACATGGTCAAAGGTCTGAAGCGCCTGACCTGAGCCTTGGGCGTCGGAACTCAAGGTGGGGAAGGATTCGATTGAGTACGAGGGGGGGAAAGGAAAGGCCTTGGCCTCTTTATAAAGAGGGTGAATATCAAGCGTCCTGCTCATGGCCGTTTGGGACTTGCCTAAAATCGAGGAGTCATACCAACAGGCACGATTGGGTTTCCCACGTCCGTATTGATGAGAATCCCGTGATAGGGGGGCACGATCTCTGCTTCGACAAGACATGTCAAGAAAACCGCCTCGCGATATGTGCAGTGTTGGTTGAGAAAACATTTCGAATAATGACCGGGCCATGGCATGATGTCATGTTGCTAAACGTGTCAGCAGATTAGATTTTTGGAAATATTATTCTCTCTACGGTGGTAGGTGGAACTTGTTTTGCAGAGCCGGACACTATCCTTGTGTTCAAAATCTTCTATGGAGTATTCGGAGGAAGAACCCGCCTTGCAATGCCGAATACAAATCTACGCGCCGGACTCATCGTCATTGAAGCCTGGTTCAGGGGCTACTGAGGGAGTCCTGGATTAGGGGGTCTCCGGACAGCCCGACTGTTGGGCTATGAAGATACAAGATTGAAGACTTCGTCCCGTGTCCGGATGGGACTCTCCTTGGCGTGGAAGGCAAGCTTGGCAATACGGATATGTAGATCTCCTTCCTTGTAACTGACTCTGTGTAACCCTAGCCCCCTCCAGTGTCTATATAAACCGGAGGGTTTAGTCCGTAGGACAATATACAATCATACCATAGGCTAGCTTCTAGGGTTTAGCCTCTACGATCTCGTGGTAGATCAACTCTTGTAATACTCATATCATCAAGATCAATCAAGCAGGAAGTAGGGTATTACCTCCATTGAGAGGGCTCGAACCTGGGTAAACATCGTGTCCCCGCCTCCTGTTACCATCCGCCTCAGACGCACAGTTCGGGACCCCCTACCCGAGATCCGCCGGTTTTGACACCGACAACCGTTAATGCTAAGATAGACTGTGAGAAACAAACTGTCGGTGTTAGTTTTGGTGATGAGTATCATGAGTTTAATTTTTCCAAGTTTAGTACAAAACTTCATGAAAAATAATTGCCTAGTAAAGATGAATGAATTGGTCTTGCTTCTATTGCTGTGACTTCTACTGATCCACTAGAACAGTATTTGCTAGACCATGAAAATGATTTACATATGCATGAAAGAAATGAAATAGATAAGATTTTCTTTGAACAACGTCCTCTACTTAAACACAATTTTCCTATTGAAACTCTAGGAGGTCCCCCTCCACCTGAAAGTGATCTTATGTTTGAATTAAAACAATTGCCAAACACTTCAAAATATGATCATCTTGGTGAAAAGAAGATATATCCTGTTATTATTAGTGCTAACCTTTCAGAACATGAAGAAGAAAGATTATTTAAAGTTCTAAGGAAGCACTGAGCTGCAATTGGATATACTCTTGATGATTTAAAGGGCATTAGTCCCACTCTATGTCAGCACAAAATTAATATGGAACCTGATGCTAAAGCCATTGTTCATCACCAACGTCGGTTAAATCCGAAGATGAAAGAAGTGGTAAGAACGGAAATATTAAAACTTCTGGAAGCAGGTATAATCTATCCCATAGCTGATAGTAGATGGGTAAGTCATGTTCATTATGTCCCTAAAAAGGGAGGTATTACTGTTGTTCCTACTGATAAGAATGAACTTATTCCACAAAAAATGTTACAGGTTATAGAATGGTAATTGATTTCAGAAAATTAAACAAAGCAACTAGAAAAGATCATTACTCTCTACCTTTTATTGATCAAATGCTAGAAATATTATCTAAACACACACATTTTTGCTTCCTTGATGGATATTCTGGTTTTTCACAAATACCTGTTTCTCAACCTGATCAAGAAAGGACCACTTTGTCCATTTCGAACTTATGCTTATAGACATATGCCTTTTGGTTTATGCAATGCACCTGCTACCTTTCGAAGATGTATGACTGCTATATTTTCTGACTTTTGTGAAAAGATTGTTGAGGTTTTCATGGATGATTTCTCTGTTTATGGGAAGTCTTTTGATGATTCTTTAAGCAATCTTGATCGAGTTTTGCAGAGATGTGAACAAACAAATCTCGTCTTGAATTGGGAGAAGTGCTACTTATGGTTAATGAAGGTATTGTCTTGGGTCATAAAATTTCTGAAAGAGGTATTGAAGTGGACAAAGCTAATGTTGATGCAATTGAGAAATTGCCATGTCCTAAAGCCATCAAAGGTATTCGTAGTTTCTTAGGTCATGTTGGTTTCTATAGGAGATTTATCAAAGACTTTTCTAAAATTTCTAGGCCTCTTACGAATCTTTTGCAAAAGGATATTCCTTTTGTTTTTGATGATGATTGTTTAGAAGCCTTTGAAACACTCAAAAAAACCTTTATTTCTGCACCTATTCTTCAACCACCTAATTGGAACTTGCCTTTTTAAATTATGTGTGATGCAAGTGATTATGCTGTTGGTGCTGTTCTAGGACAAAGAGTTGATAAGAAACTGAATGTTATCCATTATGCTAGTAAAACTCTAGACAGTGCTCAACGAAATTATGCTACTACTGAAAAAGAATTCTTAGCAGTGGTGTTTGCCTGTGATAAATTTAGATCTTACCTTGTTGATTCCAAAGTAATTGTTCACACCGATCATGCTGGTATTAAATATCCTATGGAAAAGAAAGATGCTAAATCTAGACTTATCCGATGGGTTCTCTTGCTACAAGAATTTGATTTACATATCACTGATAGAAAAGGAGTTGAGAACCCCATAGCTGATAACTTGTCTAGGCTTGAAAATGTGCTTGATGACCCACTACCTATTGATGATAGTTTTCCTGATGAGCAGTTAGCTGCAATAAATGTTGCTCACAACACTCCTTGGTATGCTGACTATGCTAATTACATTGTTGCTAAATATTTACCACCTAGTTTTACAAATCAACAAAAGAAAAAAAATTCTTCTATGATTTAAGACAATACTTTTGGGATGACCCACATCTTTATAAAGAAGGAGTAGATGGTGTTATTGGACGTTGTGTACCTGAGCATGAACAGGGACAAATCCTACGGAAATGTCACTCCGAAGCTTATGGAGGGCATCATGCTGGAGATAGAACTGCTTACAAGGTATTGCAATCTGGATTTTATTGGCCTACTCTCTTCAAGGATGCCCGTAAGTTCGTCTTATCTTGTGATGAATGCCAAAGAATAGGTAATATCGCTAAGCGTCAAGAAATGCCTATGAATTATTCACTTTTTGTTGAACCATTTGATGTCTGGGGATTTGATTACATGGGACCTTTTCCTTCCTCTAATGGGTATACACATATTTTGGTTGATGTTGATTATGTTACTAAATGGGTAGAAGCTATTACAACCAGTAGTGCTGATCATAACACCTCTATTAAAATGCTTAAGGAAGTTATTTTCCCAAGGTTTGGAGTCCCTAGATATTTAATGACTGATGGTGGTTCACACTTTATTCATGGTGCTTTCCGTAAAATGCTTGCCAAGTATGATGTTAACCATATAATTGCATCACCTTATCATCCTCAGTCTAGTGGTCAAGTTGAACTTGGCAATAGAGAAATAAAGTTAATTTTGCAAAAGACTGTCAATAGGTCCAGGAAGAATTGGTCTAAGAAATTAGATGATGCACTTTGGGCTTATAGAACAACATATAAACTTCCTACGGGTAAGTCTCCTTATAAAATAGTTTATGGAAAAGCCTATCATTTGCTTCTTGAGTTAGAACATAAAGCATATTGGGCAATCAAAGAACTCAACTATTTTATAAGGAGAACCCAAGCTTATGAAAATGCCAAATTGTTTAAAGAAAAAGTCAAAAGATGGCATGATAAGGAATCCAAAAGTGTGAGTGTAAAGTAGGAGAATATGTTCTTTTGTACAACTCTCGTTTCAGATTCTTTGCAGGAAAACTCCTCTCAAAATGGGAAGACCCCTATGTCATCGAGGAGGTTTATCATTCTGGAGCCATCAAAATAAATAATGCCGAAGGTACTAACCCGAAGGTTGTTAACGGGCAACGAATCAAACATTATATCTCAGGTACGCCCATTAATGTTGAAAGTAATATTATCCAAACTATGATACCAGAAGAACACATAAAAGAGTCCTTCCGGAAGACTTCAGAATTGTGAAAATAAGGAGGTACGTGATACGGTAAGTAAACAGACTCCGGAAATCCGCAAATATATTTTTTGTCAGTTTTGGAATATTTGGAAAAATAGGAAAATAAGAAACTTCTAGGAAGTGTACCCTGGTGGGCACAAGACACCAGGGCGCGGGCCATGTGTGCCCAGGTGGGTTGTGCCCACCTAGGGTACCTTCCGGACTTTGTTGTTCTACAACTTGCTTATTTCCCAAGATAAAAACATCTTTATATACTCCCCCAAACATGTTGACCACCGTATCACGGAGAAATCCTCTATTTTCTTTTCCTTGTTGTTCTCCTGATAGATCTGAAAATATGTCCCAAGACTCTGAGGGTGAGAGCTATGTTGCTGACCTTGTCGCAAACCCCAAGTCCTATGGGGATGTGGAGCATTATGGCTGGACTTCGGAGGAAGAGGAAGATGAATCAATCACTCCTTGTTTGAAGAACAAGAGTATGGAGGCATTATGCAAGAGGATAATAAAGATTGAGATGGCAAATGATGAGTTGAGGATACGTAACTTTATCCTTGGACGTAAGCTGGAGGAAAAGAAAGACAAGATCTCTTCTTTATCACCACATCCTTCTTCTTCATCACTAAAAGAGAATTGAGTATCGGGTACGGGAACTCCCCTTGGCTTCTGCCAAGCTTGGGGGATGTGCCCCGGTATGGTATCATCCCCACTATCTTTTGCCTTTACTTATTTTAGTTTGATCTTTTACTTTAGATGAATAAAAGTTTAGTTCAATCCTTTCTGTTCGAGATTTTGCTTAGTGATCTATCCTTGTAATCGTGTGCGAGTTATATAATAAAGTTTAGTTTGCGTTTTTGCTTTCTTTATTTTCATGTTTCAATTAAAAGAAAGGAAATAAATGAAAGAAAGGAAATAAATGGAAAAGATCATATGCTAATCTTATGGTAGGTGATGACACCACATAAGGAAAAGTATAAGTAGAAAATTTTATTAGAGATTGACAAACATAGCATTAGTCAATGATGCAACTCAGGAAAGAATTAATAAGGGAAGATAAGATTCACATATAAATATACTATCCTAGAAATCTTTTGTGATTGTGAGCTCTCATCAAAATATTATATGACAAAATTGTTGACGTTGGACAAGGAAGACAACTTAATGGTTTATGTTTGTTTATATTCACATAGAAGTCATATTGTCATAGATCCTTTAATATGTGGTGCTTGCCCCTACCTTTGCTAGCCAAAAATTCCACACTAAGTAGAGATACTAATTGTGCATCCAAAAACCCTTAAACCCAAATCTTATTTTCAAGAGTCCACCATACCTACCTAGGGATTGAGCAAGATCCCACAAGTAAGTTGTCATCGGTGCAAAAAGGCAATAAAATTGCTTATAAAAGTGTGAGATCATTTAGCGTACGAGAAAATTGAGCGTTGTATGAACTTGTGATGGTGAAGAATAAAAGCGACAGACTGCGTAATAAAGGTTGCTACCACAAGGGGCAATACAACGTGACGTTCTTTTGCACTAAGGGGTTGAGCATACAAATAAGTAAGCGCATGGCAACTTCTACTCCCCTCTGCGAAGGGCCTATCTTTTACTTTTATGTATTTACTTTTATGCAAAGAGTCAAAGTTTTCCCTCTATTCCTTTTATTTTTCTCCTTTGGCAAGCATCATGTGGTGAGGAAAGATCTAGGTACATATGTCCAGTTGAATATAGATAGCATGAGTTATTATTGTTGACATCACCCTTAGAGGTGAATACATTGGGAGGCGAAACTACAAGCCCCTATCTTTCTATGTGTCCGGTTGAAATGTTTTGCTCATGTGTACGCGATGAGTGTTAGCAATCATGGAAAACTATATGATGGTTGAGTATGTAGACTTGCCTAAAGGCTCCGACACGCGACCCTTCCTGAAAAGATGATGAATTGTAGTTGCAAAGTTGACTGAGAACATAGTTTGTTGGTTTCTAATAGAGTTTTTGCTTTATACTTCAATAGTGTGATGAATTGTCACTTATTCATGAGAAGTATATGATAAGAGTTCTATGATAAAAGTCTTATGATTCAGTTTGTTGATGTTATAATAATGAACATGATGCTTCTATGTCCGTATTTTGTTTTTATCAACACCTCTCTCTCTCTAAGCATGTGGACATGTTTTTCGATTTTGGTTTTCGCTTGAGGACAAGCAAGGTCTAAGCTTGGGGGAATTGATACGTTGATTTTGCATCATGTTTTCTTACTGTTATTTATGATGTTTTTATCCATAATAATACTTTTTGGAGCAATTCTAATGCCTTTTCTCTCATAATATGCAAGGTATACACAAATAGGGAGAATTCCGGCACCTGGAAATCTGGATCTGGAAAAGCTACGTCAGGCTACCTATTCTGCACAACTCCAAACAAGTTGAAACTTCACGGAGAATTTTTATGGAATATCTGAGGAATATTTGAGCAAATAAGTACCAGAGGGGGCCCACCAGGTGGGCACAACCCACCTGGGCACGCTAGGGAGCCCAGGCGCGCCCTGGTGGGTTGTGCTCACCCATGCCCACCTCCGGTGCCCATCTTCTAGTATATAAGTCATTTTGACCTAGAAAAAATAAGGGGAGGACTTTCGGGACGGAGCGCCGCCATCTCGAGGTGGAATTTGGGCAGGAGCATTTTTGCCCTCTAGCAGAGCGATTCCGCCGAGGGAACTTCCCTCCCAGAGGGGGAAATCATCGTCATCATCATCACCAACAACTCTCCCATCTTGGGGAGGGCAATCTCCATCAACATCTTCAATATCACCATATCATCTCAAACCCTAGTTCATCTCTTGTGTCGAATCTTGTTAACGGAAGTATAGATTGGTGCTTGTGGGTGACAAGTAGTGTTGATTACATCTTGTAGTTGATTACTATATGGTTTATTTGGTGGAAGCTTATATGTTCAGATCCAATATGCTATTTAATACCCCTATAATCTTGAGGATGATTATCGTTTGTGAGTAGTTAATTTTCTTCTTAAGGACACGGGAGAAATCATGTTGCAAGTAATCATGTGAAATTGATATGTGTTCGATATTTTGATAGTATGTATGTTGTGATTCCCTTAGTGGTGTCATGTGAACGTCGACTACATGACACTTCACCATATTTGTGCCTAAGGGAATGCATTGTGGAGTAGCAATTAGATGATGGGTTGCGAGAGTGACAGAAGCTTAAACCCCAGTTTATGCACTATTCCGTAAGGAACCGATTGGATCCAAAAGTTTAATGTTATGGTTAGAATTTATTCTTAATACTTTTGTCGTAGTTGCGGATATTTGCGGGAGGGTTAATCAGAAGTAGGAGGTTTGTTCAAGTAAGAACAACACCTAAGCACCGGTCCACCCACATATCGAGTTATCAAAGTACCGAACAAAAATCAAACCAACATGGTGAAAGTGACTAGATGAAAATCCCGTGTACCCTCAAGAACGCTTTGCTTATCATAAGAAACCATTTTGGCCTGTCCTTTGCCTAAAAAGGATTGTGCTACCTTGCTTCACTTTTGCTACTATTATCGTTACTTGCTCATTACAAATTATCTTGCTATCAAACTACTCTGCTACTTACAATTTCAGCACTTGTAGACATTACCTTGCTGAAAACCGCTTGTCATTTCCTTCTACTCCTCGTTGGGTTCGACACTCTTACTTATCTAAAAGAGCTACAATTGATCCCCTATACTTGTGGGTCATCAACCACCATTGTTGTTGCCAAGATCAAACAGGAGGCCCATCTTTGGGCGCTGGCGGCAGCTAAGCAACTGAGCACTTTTATGTCACGAGAGTAGGTTTTTGTATTTTATTTTTGCCGTCTTGCGGCTTCTATCAATGAAAAATACAAGTCTTTTCCCATGATTAAAAACATATGTACTTCTCCCCTACATATGTCTTGTCTATGGCCTTGGATCTTAGCAAGTCTCAACACTGCGGTGCATTCTCTTTCCTAGGCTTGTTCGCTGCAATGTGCTTCATTTGCTTAGGGAATTTCTAACCGATCCCCTATCCGACATTAGAGGAGTAAAAGTCGGCTTCACTGCTCTAACGCGCACCTAAAACCGACCCCCAATCCATTGTAAGGGAGTAAAAATTATACTCTCGCGCCAACCTTCTCCCTAAATATATTGCCATTCGGCTCCTGGTAAAAGTGGCACCTCTCCCTCACGTCGCCCCCACCCCTGCATCTTTGTCGGCATGCTTCCCAACAACCACCTGCCAGCCCTGCCGCTACCTTGTTGCCTCCCTTGGCCGATGCCGCCCTTCTGACTGACGTCGATCCCGTTCGACCCCCATCACCATCACCGGAATCAAGGTGAAACGCCGCCGCCGTCGCCATAGCCGATTCGTCAGATTTCTTCCAAACTTCTTCATCTTCTATTGGTGGCCACATCTCACCTTGCTTTCACACCGATGCTAGTCATTCGCATGTGTCGCCGCCCATCGGTTTGGTCTAATCGACACCGGCCGGCCAGTGCACCACCACCGCACCACAAGTGTTTGACCAATTGCCTAGGTGAGTTTTTTCTACTTGTTAATTTTTTAACAGAGCCGTTTGGATTGAACCTGGCCGTTTGAACTGTAGATGAAGAGGTTGAGGGAGGTGGTCTTGGAGGACTTGTCGTCATCCGAAGAGGAAGAAGACGACAATGACTTTGACACCATTTTAGGCATGATTTTCAATGATGATGTTCAGCGGCCTAGGAGAGGATCACATTTTGGCCGCATACACAACAACCATGATACATCGGAGGGCCATGCCAAGATCATGAGAGATTACTTTGATCCAAAGCCAACCTATCCAGGGTACTTTCGCTAATGCTTTCAGATGCACACAAGTATTTTTCTGACCATTGCAAAAGCCATTGAGATATATAATGACCGGTTCAAACTCCAGAGAAATGCATGTGGAGAGATAAGTGCAAGCCCTCTGATGAAATGCATTGGGGCAGTTCGAATCTTGGCGTATGGGTGTTCGGTCGATGCAATTGATGACTACGTCCGCATTGGTGAAGACACAATCTTGGAGGTTGTTCGAAGGTTCACTAAAGTAGTGATTGCTGTCTTGGCCCGGAGTACTTGAGAGCACCAACCGAGAAAGACAACCAGAGGCTGATGACTGAGAGTAAAGTAAGAGGATGGCCAGGGTTGCTTGGATCACTTGAATGTATGCACTGGACATGGAAGAATTGTCCTGTAGGGTGGAAGGGTCAGTACAAAGGCCACTGCAATGATCCAGCTATCATTCTTGAGGCGGTTGCATTGAAGGTTCTTTGGATATGACATTCATTCTTTGGTTCGCTTGGCTCTCACAATGTCTTGAATGTGTTGTTGAGATCACCATAGTTTTCTAGGCTTATTACAGGCGATGCTCCTGCTTGTAACTACTCAGTCAACTGACACAACTAGTCGATGGGTTACTACCTTGCGGATGGCGTCTATCTCCATGGGCCACCTTGGTCAAAACAATTTCATGTCCAAAAGGTAACAAAAACATTCACTTTGCACAATGTCAAGAAGCTGCTAGGAAAGATAATGAGAGAGCCTTCGGTGTGCTTTAGAAGCTCTTTGCAATTGTTCGTGGCCTTGCCGAGTACTGGAGCTCCATGGTTCTATGGAGGATCATGACTTATTGCATCATATTGCATACATGATCATTGAAAACGAGAGGTATATGCCTGAGAACTTTTGGTACATCACCAACAGGCCTCCAATTGAGCCAGAGTATGATACGAATATGATCCTGGCATTCCTTGAGGAGCATCGCAAGATCGAGAACCGACAAGTTCATGCTCAGCTCCAACAAGATCTTGTTGAGCATCACTGGCAACGTCTTAGCGAGTCCTCATTGTTCTATCTCACATGCTATTTGCTACATTTGAACCATTCGGTGTGTTTAAATTTGAATAATTTGGTTTGTAAACTTTGAATTCAGTTTGTAAACTACATTCATGATTTGCTTCAAATTTAAATCTATGTTTCGTTTCTATATGTGTGCTAATATGTTGTTGTTGAAATGTATATTAGAATTACAAAGTTAAAAATTAAAATTAAAAATTACATCGTTAAATATAGAAGATCCGCTAAATCCGACCCACAGTCACGGCCCTGGTGCAGTCGGAGGGGGCACCACACTGGTGGGTCACTGGGTCTATGGCCCACAGGCAGATGCGGAAAAGCTTGAATTCATGTAGGAGCTTGACGAGATTAGGGCCCTCCATGCGGGGCCATGGGTGGCGCTAGGGGTCAACCTTTTGGTAAATCCCGAGGAGAAAAGCAGCAGTGCACAATCGCCAGATGATCTCCAGATTTCGTGCACATCTAAATCGGCTTGAACTCAAAGAGCTCTACCTCAATGGGCGGAGATATACGTGGTCTAATGAACGAGAAAACGCCACCCTGGAGAAAATTGATCATGAATTTCGCGACGGTGTCTTGGGAGGAGAGCTACCCATCTTGCTTCCTCTCGTCGTTGGGGACGGCCGTATCCAATCATGCACCGCTGCTATTAGACTTAAACACGGACTTCCATACGGGCAAGCGGTTCAAATTTGAGGCTTTCTAGACAAAGAAAGAAGATTTCAAAGACGTGGTTACAAAAGCTTGGGCTTCTGTCCCGGTGGAGGGCAACCCTTTTGCGGTGTTGGTTGCCAAGCTATTGGCCACAGCAAAACGATTGCAGCAATGGAGTGTCGAGTGGATTGGAAACATTAAGCTGCAGATCGACAACACCCTTGAGATAATTCAGGGGTTGGATGGGGCAATGGAGTCAAGAAATATCTCAACCAAAGAGATGGCCCTTGGACGGTTGCTAAAGAAAAATTTACTTGGCCTCTCATTGCTTGAGAGATCGATTGTGAGGCAACATTCCAGGATGCTATGGTTGAGGGATGGCGATCCTAGTACACAGTTTTTTCATTTGCATGCCTCCCACCGAAGACGGAGGAACATGATCACTACGCTAAGGCATGGGGATAAAATTCTATTGGGACACGAAGAAATAGCGGAGGTCGTGGACGAGTACTATCCAGATCTTCTTGGGAGCGTGTCGGCGAGGGAGTATGGCCCGAATCTCGCCGAGCTGGGTCTACCCAGGAGGGATCTATCTCACTTGGACGTGATCTGCATGGCGGATGAGGTCCTTAAGGTAATCAAGTCGATGCACCTAGAAAAAGCGCCCAGACCCGATGGCTTCACAGGACGTTTCTTCTATGTATGCTGGGACATTATTCGAGAGGATTTCATGCGGGCAATGCACGCTTTCCACCACGGAGATATGCGAGGTATGCACAAGATCAACAAGGCTCTAATCACTCTAATACCCAAGTTGGGTGATGTAGTGGACATACGACACTTCCGACCGGTCAGCCTCGTGCATGGGGCTGTCAAGATCTTTGCGAAGACACTATCAGTCCGCTTAACCGATGAACTACCAGAGCTAGTTGGTATTCACCAGAGTGCGTTCGTGCGCGGTCGGTCCATTCACGATAATTTCATGATGGTCCAGGGTATGGCTAGACGTCTACATGCACTCAAGATCTCGTCGGTCATGCTGAAATTGGATATCTCCAAGGCGTTCAATTCGATACAGTGGCCTTTTCTTGGTGGAAGTGCTCTCGGCGATGGGTTTCTCTTCAAGGTGGATTGGTTGGATCTGTGGACTCCTCGCAACCTCCTCTACACATGTTCTGATCAATGGCACCCCCGGAAGGGCGATTGCACCTACGAAAGGATTGCGGCAAGGGGATCCGGTTTCACCAATAATTTTCATTATCGCCATGGAAGTAGTGCACAAGATGTTCGTGAGGGCTGGGACGATGTTGGGCTTGTTGGAGCCACTTTCTCATCGAGGCATACATCAGCATCTCTCAATTTGTGTGGATGATGTGATGGTTTTCCTGAAACTGAGAGAGGTGGAGCTACGTTGCTGTGCACAAATTCTTGAGGCTTTCGGGATGGCCTCTAGTTTGCGCGTGAACCTCCAGAAAAGTGTTGCCATGCCTATACAATGCTCGGATGACCAGAAGGAGATGATATTGGAGATAATTGGCTGCACGATTGGCTCCTTCCCGTGTAAATATCTCAGACTGCCACTAAGTATCAGGAAGCAAATGGCGCCACAGTTTAACTATCTCGTTGATTAGCTGGCTAATAAGTTGCCCACTTGGAGAGGCACTTCATTACCTAAGAGTGCCAGGCTACTCCTCGTTCAATCGGTGCTATGTGCTATCCCGATTTACGACCTCATGGCCCTTGACCTACCCGCGGAGACAATTCCAGCACTGGAAAAGATTTGCCGTGGCTTCTTGTGGCCTGGGAGCAGGTGTGTACCCCTCGATGGGTAGGGGGCCTTGGCATCCCCAACCTGTGTTGGCTGAACTCAGCTTTGCAAGCACGCTGGCTATGGTTGAAACACACGGATACTGAACGGCCATGGGCGGAATTTGAGATCAACGTCAGCTCCCATGCAAAAGAGATATTCCAAGCGGCAACACAGGCGATCGTTGGCAATGACGATACGATCCTGTTCTGGGAGGATAGATGGCTCCACGGCAACAGAGTACAGGAGGTGGGGCCACACATATATGATATTGTGGCCCCCAGGAAGTCAAGCACGGTCCGTCACGCTCTCATGGGCAACTCTTGGGCTACAGATGTTGGACCCAACCTTGGGATCGACAACATAGATGAATACGTGCGGCTTTGGGAAAGTGTGGCACAGGTGGAATTGCATGCTGAACGGGAGGACATCATACGCTGGGCCTGGGAGAGCAATGGGGCATATTCCATCCGATCAGCGTACAAGGCAAAGTTCATGGGACGAGAAGTGGCACCATATGTGGAGTTTGTTTGGAAACAGAAGGCACACCGACATTGTCGCTTCTTCACCTGGCTGGCCATGCGAAATCTCTGTTGGACCTCTGACCATTTAGCGAGACGAGGGCTACCTCACCGAGCATCGTGCCCCTTCTGCAACCAGCAGGCCGAGACGATCGATCACATCTTTCTCACCTGCGTCTTTGCATGAACTATATGACTTTGGATCTGGAACGCCCTGGGAGATACGTCGCAGGCCCTGGCTACGGAGGATACCTTGGTGGACCGGTGGTCCACACGCGTGGCAAATCATATTTCAACCAAAGACTTAAAGACCATCACCATGCTAGCTTTATGGGAACTGTGGAAGCACCGCAATGCGATAGTCTTTGACGGAGAAACACCATCACTTCAACTGCTGCTTCGGAACATTGAGCACGAAGGACGGATCTGGAAGGCGGCAGGACTCCTGAAGAGTGATCTCGACTCCTTTTTTGGTAGTATATCTAGGCAGGTAGGCGATGAGTAGTCCCTTATAGTGACACTATGTGGAGTGGAGGTCCACGGACCTTGTAACTAATATGTAAAACCTTGTGGAGGGTTTATTCACCCTTTTCTTCTGCAATATATGATATGCACACTCGTGCATCTTCTAGAAAAAACAGCTAAATCTAACCAAAACTTAGTGAAGTAAATATACTCCATTAAGAGTTTACTTCACTGGATACCCACTATTTTTAGGAAATCGGTTAGAAATACCCTTACATGTTACAACCACCCCAAACAAATAGAATGGGCAGATTTTACGATCTACTACTAGGAAACATGTGAGGAACGCTTGAACACGTTCGTGCCTGACAGGACAAACGAGGGCTAGCAAGCAGCACGCAGCCAACTGCTGAAACCTAGAAGCCTCTCCAGCTGAAACTTTTTAGTGACCCCCAAAAGGCGACCGGTGTAATTTTGCGCCATATTTTGTGGCGTCCATTCGCTCATCTTGACGCATCAAGAGCGCACGAGCGTGATCCTTCACGGCTGCCTGCCTCCTGCGTTCCATGAACGAACACGGGCCGGGGCCTGTGCCGTTGCTTTCTTGTCCCCATTAATCCCTTCTTCGGTTCCGGCCAGCGCGCGGCCATATAGCTCCAGTTTTCGCCGGGTTCCTTTTATGTGGATCCGGTTACGTCTGGTTCCTCGGCCGTGCAGCCCGGCGACCTGGAGGCTGCGACGCCGCGCGTTGGAACCTGTGGCGGGCCGGGTCGTCGATCGCCTCGATCTAACCGTCGCCGTCGCGGGAAATTCTCAACAGGGACGGCACATGGTTCTGGCTCGGACAAACGGAGTTGCTATACTTATTTGAGATATTAATTAAAACCAATGAACAAAGTAGCGCGCTATAGTATTGCTAATATCATGCTATAGCGTCCTGAAAATTGTCTCGCAAAATAAATTTGATGTACATAGTCTTGCTAATAGCGTATTTCAAGACCAACGCTATTTTGCTATAGCGTTTCCTTGATTGAAACGGAATTGTACCTTGTGACCAATGGCTTCGTTGATTGGACGGCCCGCGCGATGAACTGATGGTGGTAAGATAAACGGCTTATCGTCATCTTGATTAGTAGCGCTGCCTTCTCCGCTCATCTGGATTCGTTTGGCGTGTTGGCGTGATAACGAATGACTGGACTACTGGAATTTAGTCTATTTTGGGCAGCTCAATAACTATTTTAAAAATTACTAATAAATTCTAGAGGCCCACTTAGTCTATTTGTGCAAGGCAACGGATATTATTAAAATTTAGTCCCACATTGTTAGTTTAGTGGAAATTGGACCTCCTTATAAGGGAGGTTCTTTCCCACTTGTACGAGCATGAGAATAAGAGGTATATCCACGCGCGTTTCTCCTTCGCCGCCCGCCTCGCCGCGGGTTGCGGGAATGAGCCGAGCCGATATCTAAATTTTTGCCACGCACGACGGGTATACGAAAGGTCACGTGAGAGTTGAAACGTTTTCTGTAGTGGACACTGAATTCAAACGGCGCGCCTCTTCGGCCGCTACCTGTTCGCTTCGTCTCCCTTCGTTGCTTCACCTCCTGCCGCAGCCTCATCGCGTCCTTCTCCTGTGCCTATATAAGAGAGGTCGCTCCTCTCCAGATAGACACACCAGAAGATCCCCTTCCTCTCGCCACAAAGTTCCTGAACACTGCGCTGCTGCTACGATCTTCCCCATCCCGGCTTGCGGCGTGCACCGCAGGTCGGGACAGTAGGCCTTCGAAACCGCAGCTTTTGAGTCTTGTACGGGAGAAGGGTGATAAGGTTTTTGGGGAGCGCTCAACGCGACTACTAGTTGCTTCATGACGGACGATCCGGTCGCCGACGACTACTTCCCCGACGACGACTTCTTCCCCGACGTCCACGACCTCCTCGACGACATGGCAGGCGAGGACACCAACCCCAAGTCCAGCGCTTCTGCTGCTGCTGTCCCGTACGTGTTCTTGTCTTTCTTGTTAAAGGTCCTGCCGGAGTTCCTTGTTCTAGTCCTTGTCCTACACATGTTAGGTTCTACTTCATATATGCTACTTGCTATATTGTATGCTTTAGATATGATAGGCTACGGTTCATATATGCAGAAGCTATTTACCTTCTCTCTGTCAGAACGCATGACTTGTTTTATCTCTTCTATATTAGCCATGCTTTACAAGTGGGAGTTGAAACGTTTTCTATAGTGGACACTGAATTCCAACGGCACGCCTCTTCGGCCGCTGCCTGTTCGCTTCGTCTCCCTTCGTTGCCTCACCTCCTGCCGCAGCCTCATCGCGTCCTTCTCCTGTGCCTATATAAGAGAGGTCGCTCCTCTCCAGAGAGACACACCAGAAGATCCCCTTCCTCTCGCCACAAAGTTCCTGAACACTGCGCTGCTGCTACGATCTTCCCCATCCCGGCTTGCTGCGTGCACCGCAGGTCGGGACAGTAGGCCTCCGAAACTGCACCTTTTGAGTCCTGTACGGGAGAAGGGTGATAAGGTTTTTGGGGAGCGCTCAGCGCGACTACTGGCTGCTTCATCATGGACGATCCGGTCGCCGACGACTACTTCCCCGATGACGACTTCTTCCCTGACATCCACGACCTCCTCGACGACATGGCAGGCGAGGACACCGACCCCAAGTCCAGCGCTTCTGCTGCTGCTATCTCGTACGTGTTCTTGTCTTTCCTGTTAAAGGTTCTGCCGCAGTTCCTTGTTCTAGTCCTTGTCCTACACATGTTAGGTTCTACTTCATATATGCTACTTGCTATACTGTATGCTTTAGATATGATAGGCTACGGTTCATATATGCAGAAGCTATTTACCTTGTCTCTGTCAGAACGCATGACTTGTTTTATCTCTTCTATATTAGTCATGCTTTATCTAGTATTTCTGTTAATAAAATCATTTGGTAAATTGCTCATATTTCCAACAATCCAAAAACCTTATTATAGGCAATTTACCCCAAGTGGTTTTGCTGCTTCCATGAGACCTCCTATGTTTGAGGGTATCCACTATAAGAGGTGGCGCGTGAGAGCAGTCTTATGGTTTCAAACCATGAGTTGCTATGACGCCACTCTCGGCAAATCTGAAGGAGAGCTTGATGTTCAACAGGCACAAGCTTTTCAGAAAATGGATACTCTGTTTAAGGCTGCTCTTTTGAGTGTTCTTGGTGAGAACATAGTTGATGCTTATGCGTCAATTGATAATGGAAAAGATATGTGGGATGCACTCGAGGCCAAGTTTGGGGTCTCGGATGCTGGCGCTGAGCTGTACATCATGGAGCAATTCTATGATTACAGGATGACTGAAGAGCGCTCCATGGTTGAGCAAGCTCATGAGATACAGTCATTTGCTAGAGAACTTGAGCACTTCAGTTGTATGCTACCGGACAAGTTTGTTGCCGGAGGTATCATCACTAAGCTTCCTCCTTCATGGAGGAACTTTGCTACCTTGCTGAAGCATAAGAGGTAGGAATTTCCGTCCCGGATCTCATTGGCACTCTTGATGTGGAAGAAAAGGCGAGAGCAAAGGACACACGTGCTCGAGGTATTGAGGGAGGATCTAGTGCCAATGTGGTACAGAAGCAGAACTTCCAGCCCCACAAGTTCAAGAACAAGGGCAAGTTTGATAGAAAAGCAAAGTTTGATGGGAAGAACAAGGTTGTGCAACACACGAACTTCAAGAAGAAGAACGACAAGAAGAAAGGTGCCTGTCATGTGTGTGGGGATCCTGATCATTGGGCTCCTAGTTGCCCTAATCGCTATGACAAGCGTCATCCTGGGAAAGGTGGCAAGACCGCTAATGTTGTCATTGGAGACACTGACATAAAGGATGTTGGGTATGGTATATTTCCCACTATTCTTTCAGTATGTCATTCTCCTGACTGCTTGATTGACACGGGTGCTAATGTGCATGTATGCGGTGATATTTCCATGTTTTCGTCTTATCAGACCACAGGGACTTCAACTGTGCTGATGGGCAATGGTTCAAGTGCTTCTGTTCGTGGTGTTGGCACGGTCGATCTGAAGTTTACTTCGGGGAAGATCATGTGGCTGAAGAACGTGCATTATGTCCCCTCCGTCAATAAAAATCTTGTTAGCGGATCTCTTCTGTGTAGAGATGACTACAAGCTTGTCTTTGAGTTGAATAAATTTGTAATATCCAAGTATGAAACCTTTGTTGGTAAAGGCTATGAGTCAGGAGGCTTGTTTCGTTTATCCTTATCAGACGTTTGCAATAAAGTTGTTAATCATATTTGCAACAATAGTGAATCCAATGTGTGAAATTCACGTCTTTGTCATGTTCACTTTGGTTGCATGTCGCGACTAGCCAAGTTGAACTTAATCCCTAGTTTCACCACCGTCAAGGGATCTAAGTGTCAAGTGTGTGTGCAAGCTAAGCATCCTCGTAAGTCTCACACGACTGCGGAAATAAGAAATCTTGCACCACTAGAGCTCATACTTTCAGATTTATGTGAAATGAATGGTGTGTTGACAAAAGGTGGAAAGAAATATTTCATGACGTTAATTGATGACTCCACTAGATACTGCCGTGTGTATCTTCTGAAATCTAAGGATGAGGCTTTGAACTTTTTCAAGATCTATAAAGCTGAAGTGGAAAACCAACTTGATCGGAAAATCAAGAGGCTTAGGTCTGACCGTGGTGGAGAGTATTTTTCCAATGAGTTTGATGCTTTTTGTGCGGAACATGGTATAATCCATGAGAGGACGCCTCCATACTCACCTCAGTCAAATGGGGTGGCCGAAAGAAAGAACCGTACTCTAACTGATTTGGTTAACGCCATGTTAGACACATCGGGTCTCTCCAAGGCATGGTGGGGGGAGGCGATATGGACAGCATGTCATGTCCTGAACCGAGTCCCCACAAAGAACAAAGAGATAACTCCATTTGAGGAATGGGAGAAGAAAAGGTTAAAACTCTCTTATCTGCGAACATGGGGTTGTTTGGCGAAAGTCAATGCTTCAATTTCAAAGAAGTGGAAGCTTGGACCAAAGACTGTGGATTGTGTTTTCCTGGGATATGCTTTTCATAGCATTGGCTATAGATTCTTGGTTGTAAAATCTGAGGTACCTGACATGCATGTCGGTACGATCGAATGATGCGACTTTCTTTGAAGATATCTTTCCCATGAAGGATATGGCTACCTCATCTAATCAGGAGATGCCTAGTTCATCGAATCAGGAACCAGTTACAATTACCGAACCTACAATTTCGATGGAACACTTTGAAAGTCCTGTGAGGAGAACAATGAAGTTCCTATTAGGAGCAAGAGACAGAGGACTGCGAAGTCCTTTGATGATTTGTGTACCTCATAGATGACACTCCCAGTTCTATTTTAGAGGCCTATGCATCTGAAGATGCTGACAACTGGAAGGAAGCGGTTCGTAGCGAGATGGATTCCATCTTGGCGAATGAAATTTGGGAGATAACTGATCGTCCTTATGGGTGCAAACCTATAGGATGCAAATGGGTATTCAAGAAGAAGCTTAGGCCTGATGGTACTATTGAAAAGTACAAAGCTCGGCTCGTGGCTAAGGGTTATACCCAAAAGGAAGGTGAAGACTTCTTTGATACTTACTCACCTGTGGCTCGACTAACCACTATTCGAATTCTACTTTCACTAGCTGCCTCGCATGGTCTTCTTGTTCATCAAATGGATTTTAAGACTGCTTTCCTAAATGGAGAGTTGGACGAGGAAATTTATATGGAACAACCAGATGGGTTTGTACTAGATGGTCAGGAAGGGAAAGTGTGCAAGTTGCTGAAGTCTTTGTACGGACTTAAGCAAGCACCCAAACAGTGGCATGAGAAGTTTGAAAGAACTTTAACAGCTGCAGGCTTTGTTGTGAACGAAGCTGACAAATGTGTGTACTATCGCCATGGTGGGGGCGAGGGAGTTATCCTGTGCTTGTATGTTGATGACATACTGATTTTCGGAACCAAATTGAATGTTATTAAGGAGGTCAAGGATTTCCTATCTCGTTGTTTTGAGATGAAGGATTTAGGAGTGGCTGATGTCATTCTGAACATCAAGTTGTTGAGAGACGATGATGGTGGGATTACATTGCTTCAATCTCACTATGTGGAAAAGATCTTGTGTCTCTTTGGCTATAGTGACTGCAAGCCCTCTCCAACACCATATGATGCTAGTGTGTTGCTTTGAAAGAATCAAAGAATTGCTAGAGACCAATTGAAGTATTCTCAGATTATTGGCTCGCTTATGTACTTAGCCAGTGCTACAAGACCTGACATCTCTTTTGTTGTTAGCAAACTGAGTCGGTTTGTTTGAAAACCAGGAGATGTGCATTGGAAAGCTCTAGAAAGAGTTTTGCGTTATTTGAAAGGCACTGCAGATTATGGAATTCACTACACCGGGCATCCAAAGGTGCTTGAAGGGTATAGTGACTCAAACTGGATCTCAGATGCTGATGAGATAAAGGCCACGAGCGGTTATGTATTCACTCATGGAGGTGGCGTTGTTTCTTGGAAGTCTTGCAAGCAGGCCATCTTAACAAGGTCAACAATGGAAGCAGAACTCACAGCACTAGATACAGCTACGGTTGAAGCAGATTGGCTTCGCCGTGTCTTGAATGACTTGCCTGTTGTTGAGAAACCTGTACCGGGTGTCCTTATAAACTGCGACAATCAAACTGTGATCACGAAAGTGAGCAGCTCAAAGGATAACATGAAGTCATCAAGACACGTTCAGAGAAGGTTAAAGTCTGTCAGGAAAATGAAAAACTCCGGAGTTATTGCATTGGATTATATTCAAACGTCTAAAAATCTGGCAGATCCTTTTACCAAGGGTCTATCACGTAATGTGATAGATAATGCATCAAGGGAGATGGGTATGAGACCCACAATATGAGTTGTTCACAGTGGTAACCTATTCTTTGTGATCGGAGATCCCGTGAATTAGATGTGGAAGACAAGTTGTTGGTCAACTGAGAGGAGAGTATCCTTACTATTCACAATACCACTCCATGAAGATGCAATACTCTCCTAATCTGCATGGCAGGTTGATGTATATCTTAATATGTTCTAAGTGGCTTATTTAAGCAGAGATGTTATCCTGCAGAACATCTTTTGAAGAACACACCTATATGAGTCTGATTGTAAAACACGCAATCTATGAGAGTAGGGTTGTCTCTAGTAAACTCATGAAAGGTCACGGAGTATGACGCATAAGCTCCACCCGCGGGGAAAATCCACGGTAGCCACGTATCGGTCAAGGCTTTATGTGAAGCTAGATTCGCAGAAAACTTGCAGTTCAAGGCCCAGTCCACTGTTCAAGTTGCATACTAGTGTAGCACAGAGTTCTAGGTGGAAGTTCAACTTAACAGTCTCCACTGCAGTACCAGTATATAAAACAGTGTTTTGGAACCAAAGGCAAATTTCTGTGTGCCTCTGGGATCTGGTGGGCGATTGCTGGAATTTAGTCTATTTTGGGCAGCCCAATAACTATTTCAGAAATTCCTAATAAATCCTAGAGGCCCACTTAGCCCATTTGTGCAAGGCAAGGGATACTACTAAAATTTAGTCCCACATTGTTAGTTTAGTGGGAGTTGGACCTCCTTATAAGGGACGTTCTTTCCCCACTTGTACGAGCATGAGAACAAGAGGGATATCCACGCGCGCTCCTCCTCCGCCGCCCGCCTCGCCACGCCACGCCACGCCTCGTCACGACGCGCCGTGGGTTGCAGGAATGAGCCGAGCCGATATCTAAATTTTTGCCACGCACAACGGGTATACAAAAGGTCACATGGGAGTTGAAACGTTTTCTGTATTGGACACTGAATTCGAACGGCACGCCTCTTCGGCCGCTGCCTGTTCGCTTCGTCTCCCTTCGTTGCTTCACCTCCTACCGAAGCCTCATCGCGTCCTTCTCCTCTGCCTATATAAGAGAGGTCGCTCCTCTCCAGAGAGACACACCAGAAGATCCCCTTCCTCTCGCCACAAAGTTCCTGAACACTGCGCTGCTGCTACGATCTTCCCCATCCCGGCTTGCGGCGTGCACCGCAGGTCGGGACAGTAGGCCTCCGAAACCGCACCTTTTGAGTCCTGTACGGGAGAAGGGTGATAAGGTTTTTGGGGAGCGCTCAGCGCGACTACTGGCTGCTTCATGACGGACGATCCGGTCACTGACGACTTCTTCCCCGACGTCCACGACCTCCTCGACGACATGGCAGGCGAGGACACCGACCCCAAGTCCAACGCTTCTGCTACTGTTGTCCCGTACGTGTTATTGTCTTTCCTGTTAAAGGTTCTGCCACAGTTCCTTGTTCTAGTCCTTGTCCTACACATGTTAGGTTCTATTTCATATATGCTACTTGCTATACTGTATGCTTTAGATATGATAGGCTACGGTTCATATATGCAGAAGTTATTTACCTTGTCTCTGTCAGAACGCATGACTTGTTTTATCTCTTCTATATTAGTCATGCTTTATCTAGTATTTCTGTTAATAAAAATCATTTGGTAAATTGCTCATATTTCCAACATGGACGTCTGGACTGGTGATAGACGTATGTATGTGTGTACTCACGTTTCTTTTCTTTTCCTATCTCGCAAGTTTTTTTAGTTTTTGACAGGAAACCTATCTCACAGACTTGCTAAACCACACTCACGTGATCTTTAATTTTATCTTGTTTTTGTACAATCTGATTTTTATAGGGGATTTTATATCCCGTGATCTGCCTGCTGGACATTTGCGTCCGACCAGCTCCTTACCTGCTCCACTCTTAAGACGAGGCTGCTGAAATATATTGCTTGTCTTCCTCTATCTGAACTAAAAAGTTTTTTTTAAGATCCAAGATAGCTGGCTTGCAAATATATTGAGAAGGAGAAGACGCAAAATTTCAACATGACCCGTTTCAAAAAAAATCAACATGATCAAGCGATCATGGGGGGTACAAGAGAACTTAAGGACTTGAAACTGCTAAATTTCAAGCAGCAACCCAAGTCGTGCAGAAGCACGAAAAAAAGAGCCCCTAGCATAACCCTGGATTGCCTAGTGGTGTCTGTAGTCATTTAGCATCCGCGAGGCGCCAAGAGTCCATGTCTCTTCTGATTGCTCCCATGATCATGCTAACCGGGGAGCAGGCCATCCGCTGCCGAAGCCTTGGTCACAGTCATCTCCATCTGCTCCCCCATTGTGCGGCATTGCCACCAAGTCACTGGATCCAGTGGCAAGCAGTCATGCTGGTCAGCCATGCGACGCCAAATTTTTAAAGAAACCGAGCACTCCTAGAAGAGGATCAATCGCTAAGATAAAGAGGAAGGAGGACAGAGGGTCGCCCTGGCTGAGCCCTCCGCCATGCTAAATTTTGCTGCACATAATGCCGTTTAGCAGGATTACAAAAGATGAGGTCGAGAGCAACGTGGTGATCCAGCCCCGCCAATAACCACGGAATCCCATGGCTTGCAAGATTTCTAGTAGATACTCCCAAGAGATGGAGTCAAAGGCCTTTGCAATGTCCATTTTAAGCAGCAGAGCCAGTTTTTTCCTCCCATGTAGAGAGCATACGCAATTCTACACGTATAAAAGTGATGGCTCATATTTTGTTAGCTACACGATTGGCATGCCAGATATTGTCTAATGATGTGCTCGTGTTTGATAGCCTACATCGCTTTTGCCTCCTTGCATACGTGTCTCACCTAAGAGGCCAAGATAGGTTGAGCAGTGCATGCTAAAAATTATGGTGTTCACCTCGTTTGGTAGCCTGCATAATAGCATCAATTTCTGCCCTGTATTTGGTTGTCGGCTTACGGCTATGCTAATGCATAGTCTGATGTTTGGTTGCACACATTCAATAAGGTTTTCTTATCATGTACCATGTGTGATGAGCCTAAGATGCATCTACCCTTACATACGAACACAACAATCACACCAAGAAAAACAACACTGCAATCGCGATGAGCTGAACGATGATGAAGTTTTCATCCCACACAACCAAACTGGTCAAGAGACTTGCGAACTTTAACATTGTTGATCTGCTTGAGAACAAACTTAGTAGGCATCCTCTGTCTGCTGCCTACTCTTCAACCATTCATAGGAGAACATGTCAAATGTTCTTGGCATGCTTTCCATGAACTATAAACCCCTGGAACACTCCCTCTGTACACCACATACACACTTCTTCTAGCATGACCCCTGTTCAAGAATTTATCCAATTAACCAATTAACTTTTCGGTTAATCCCTACTGGTACGGTCACCAGGTATACAATAAACAGATAAATTAGCCAATTAATTGATTAAGTGGCCGATTAACTTGCCGATTGGCCTATTAATCACCTACTCACCTGCCAACCGAGCAGCTACCAATTAACGATTTCCTCAACAATGAGCACGGCAGAGGAGCAACAATTCAACCAGCAAGCAAAGAAACACGCTACACATGGAACAGAAGAAACTTAGGCATTCATGATCATAAAGGCAGAGAAAAGTCATCTTAGCTACTGATGAAGCTATGTACCTAGGGTAGGGTCATAGGCCTGACCTAGACGCCTTCCCCAAGGACATCACCCAAAAGCCAGAAGCATTCAAAGGGTACCATCATCCACTCGACCAGAGACATTCCACTCGGAAGAATCAATGTCACTCGACCGTCACAGAAACCACTCGACAAACAGAAGATCTAAAGTCACTCTACACAACAATAGTCGGGCGTTTACCCATAGACTTAATTATCATTTATAGCACTGTAATTCATACGTTACCTGTAATGCTCCTTCTTTATGTACATTGAACCCCTTGTAACGTGGGCTGGCTGGGGTCCTGGCGCACTCTATATAAGACACCCCCTCCACCGGCACAGGGGTTCGCATCTTTTGTAAACTCACACACACATACAATCCAGTCGATCGCCTCAGGGCACCAAGACGTAGGGCTGTTACTTCCTCCGCGAAGGGCCTGAACTCGTAAACTCGTGTGTACAACTACTCCATAGCTAGGATCTTGCCTCCTCATACCTACCCCCCATTCTACTGTCAGTCTTAAATCCACGACAGTTGGCGCCCACCATGGGGCAGGTGTCTTAGCAGTTTGTTTGAGGAGTTGCGATTCTTCTGATTCCCGTCATCATGGTTTCCGGTGGAGGATTGGCTGAAGGCCGCGAGATCCGTCTTGGCGCGCTCGTCTTCATTGCCGACGACTCCGCTTGGCTCCACGAGGCTCCCCTCGATGTTGAGGCGCTCATCGTCCGCGGGGCGACGCACTTCCGCGCATGCGTCCGCGGCGTCCTTCTTCGATAGCCGTCGACTCAGTATCAGTCGACTCCTATGGCATCCTCACTTCCCGTTGTTCGCAGGCGCGAGCGATCCGGTCGGTCGCGGCTTCAGCGATGGGTGATACATGCGGTGGCCCGCCAATCGGCCATCCCACAAATCGCGGCGATCGAGCCCGATGAAACTCTCTACGGCATGTTCGATCTGTCGACTGGCTCCGTCGATACTGCATCCGAGTGCGACAGCAGTAACCCCGCGGCGGAAGTCTTGATGGTCAATGGACCACGCAGTCCTCCTGGCTTCCCCCGTGAAGACGGTGGCGATGGCGTCGGCGACCCATCACATGTCCACGAGGAGTACCGCCCCGAACCCCTCTCTTCGCAACAGAGGGAAGATCTTCGCCGCCGTAATATGGATGCACTTCACACTCCTATCGTTGGAGAAACCCCCAAGGCCCAGGCCTTGGAGGAGGCGCACCTGGCCAACTTGGCTGAGCGCACTCGACTGGAGAACCTCCAGCGCGCACTCGACGAGCGTGCTCGGCAGCGAATTCCTAAGTCTAGTCGATGACAACTTTTTCGCCTCCGGCTCAGGTATACCGAAGTCCGATCTAGAATCTCACACCTGCAGCTCGAATAGCAGAGTCAATTCAACCTTCCCAGTCAGAAGCTGGCCGAGGTTTGATGCAGATCCGGGCTTTGCTCTGGGCAGCAAAAGAGCAGAAAACAGCAGTATCTCAGTCGCGGAATAGGATTCATATCAGATCTGTGGTGGCAGATATTGTCCAATCTTCTCACAGCCCAAGATCGCCTCCGCGACGTGAGGGACGTGGGCACCGGCAAGATCAGTATAGGAACCGTGAGCAGTATGATCATCGACTCGACCACAGTGATCGTCGTCGAGTGCCCAGGCCTCCTTCGAGGAGTGGGTCATACGTGCCTCGGCGGCAAGATGACAGGCGCCCCCACAGCAGCAAACGAAGAATTCCGGTCGACCCCAGAGAGTCAGGATTTGATGCAAGATTTATCCTCGTTCAAGGTCTGGTTGATAGGAACAGGGCTCACAGAGAAGGCCACGATAGAGATTATCCGACTGGAAGCAGGGTGCACGTTTCAGGACCCGAGTGTTTTAGCAGAGCCATCAGAGCAGCAGTGATTCCTCCCAACTTCAGGTTGGCGACTGGAGTCAGCAAGTTCACCGGCGAGTCCAAGCCAGACACTTGGCTTGAGGACACCGAGTGGCTGTGTAGATTGGTGGCAGCAATGATGATGTGGCCATGAAGCACCTTCCCTTGATGTTGGAGGGCTCAGCCAAAGCGTGGTTGAATCAGTTGGCTCCTGGTAGCATATATTGCTGGGAGGAACTTGCTCGAGTGTGTGTTAGAACCTTTGAAGGTACTTGCAAAAGACCAGCAGGGTTGACAGAATTACAGTCCTGTGTTCAGAAGCCAAATGAAACCTTGAGAGATTATACCCAGAGATGGATCACTCTACACCACACAGTGGAGAATGTGTTGGATCACCAAGAAGTTTGTGCCTTCAAGGAAGGAGTTAAGTACAGAGAGTTGAACCTGATGTTCGGTCGGACAGGAGATATGTCCCTGAGGTGAATGATGGAGATTGCCACCAAGTATGCCAATAGTGAAGAGGAAGACCGACTCCGGAGTGGCAAGCACAAAACAGTCGCCCAAGAAACCGGAGGAGGGAATTCCAGTCGGAAACAAAAGCGAAAGGCCAAACCAGCTGCTCCTGGTGAAGCTTTAGTTGTTGCCTAAGGAAAGTTCAAAGGAAAGCCGAAAGGGCCCTGGAATCCCAAAAAAGTTAAAGATCAAGATGGGAATGATGTGTTGGATTTACCGTGCCATATTCATACCAAAAAAGATGAAGAGGGGAATTTCATTTACCCTAAACACACCACTCGACAGTGTCGTCTCCTGATCCAGCAGTTCTGAGAGAAACAACCCAAGGAGAAGGAAAAGGAGTTGGACAGGGGTGAGGATAGGGAAGAAGACGATGATGGTTTTCCCAATGTTAATTCCACGCTGATGATTTTTGCTGATGTTGAAAGCAAAAGTCGATTGAAAGTTATTAACAGAGAAGTAAACATGGTTGCTCCAGCAACACCCAGTTATCTGAAGTGGTCCCAGACTGCCATCACATTTGACCAGTCGGACCATCCGGCACATATAGCCACCCCTGGGAGGTAAGCACTGGTGGTCAACCTAGTAGTTGAAGGCACTCGACTGACTAAAGTGCTGATGGATGGTGGCAGTGGCCTGAATATCCTTTATGCTGAAACTTTGAAGGGAATGGGCATTCCAATGTCGAAGCTTAGTGAAAGCAACATGAGTTTCCATGGCGTTATACCTGGCAAGAAGGCTCGGTCACTCGGCCAGATCACCCTTGATGTGGTTTTCGGTGATTCCAAGAAATACCGCAAGGAAAAGTTGACATTTGAGGTAGTGGATTTCAAGAGTGCTTACCATGCTATTCTGGGTAGGCCCGCTTATGCACGTTTTATGGCTCGACCATGTTACGTGTATCTCAAATTGAGGATGCCTGGTCCTAGAGGAGTAATCACTATCACTGGCAATCGGCAGAAGGCAGAAGAGTGCTTCCAAAAGGGTTCAAAAATTGTCGATGCACAAATGGCAGTAGTAGAACTGCAAGAGTATCAGAAAAATGCAGATCCGAGTGATTTGCTGCGAGCCAAGGAGCCTGCCACAGATTTTGCGTTTCAGCCGTCCGGTGAAACAAAGCCGATTCATATTCACCCGACCGATCCCAATGTTGTTCCGACCCATATCTCAACGATGCTCAACAGCAAATAGGAAGAAGCGCTCATCCAGTTCCTCCATGAGAACTGGGACATCTTTGCATGGAGACCTTCTGACATGCCGGGTGTACCCAGGGGACTGGCTGAGCATCGTTTGCGAGTCGACCCAAAAGTAAAACTAGTCAAGGAACATCTCCGATGGTCCGCTGTCCAGAAGAGAAAAGCAATTGGCGAGGAAGTGGCTCGGCTCCTGGCATCTGAGTTCATCCGAGAGATTTACCACTCCGAGTGGCTCGCCAATGTTGTCATGGTCCCCAAGAAGGATGATTCACTTTGCATGTGCATTGACTTCAAGCATATCAACTCGGCCTTCCCGAAAGATCAATTTCCTCTCCCCCAGATCAACCAAATTGTCGACTCGACTGAGGGGTGTGAACATTTGTCCTTTTTGGACGCCTATTCTGGGTATCATCAGATCCGACTGTATGGACCCGATGAGATAAAAACGGCTTTCATCACTCCATTCGGATGCTTCTGTTATGTCACTATGCCATTCGTCCTGAAGAACGCCAGAGCCACATTCATGCATATGATCCAGAAGTGTTTACTCACCCAGATCAGTCGGAATGTGAAAGCATACATGGATGACATCGTGGTCAAGTCACGTAAGAGTTCCGACCTACTGGCTGACCTCGTTGAAACCTTTGCCAACCTCAGAAGGTATGATATCAAGCTTAATCCATCGAAATGCACATTCGGAGTTCTAGGTGGAAAATTACTCGGGTTCCTCGTTTCCGAACGAGGGATCGAAGCTAACCCAGAGAAAGTTGGTGCTATACTTCGGATGAAACGCCCTGTGTGTGTGCACGATGTCCAGAAGCTTACTGGTTGTTTGGCTGCCTTGAGTCGATTCATTTCTTGCCTTGATGAAAAGGCATTACCTCTTTACCGACTGATAAAGAAGTCTGATAAGTTCGAGTGGACCCCCGAAGCTGATGCAGCATTTGCAGAGCTCAAAGCCCTGCTTTCCACCCAGTCGGTGCTTGTTGCACCAATCAGCAAAGAGCCTTTACTGGTTTATATTGCAGCCATTTGACAAGTTGTCAGTACAGTACTCATGGTCGAGTGGGAGGAAGAAGGAAAAGCCTATAAAGTTCAGCGCCCAGTATATTATGTTTCTGAAGTTCTGACTCTGTCGAAGCAA
This sequence comes from Triticum monococcum, assembly GCA_034509565.1. NCBI lineage: Eukaryota > Viridiplantae > Streptophyta > Magnoliopsida > Poales > Poaceae > Triticum > Triticum monococcum. The sequence goes on from CM067847.1 coordinate 583,172,640, forward strand.
AGATATCGACATTATCAGAAGCTTGTTTATGGGATTTACATGACCACGAAGAAGGTTGCACACTATTTCTCTGATCATTCCATTACAGTCGTCAGCGACGCTCCATTATCAAAGATTCTGAACAACAGAGATGCAACTGATCGAGTGGCAAAGTGGGCGATCTAACACCTTCCCCTGGACATCAAATTTGAGGCAAAGAAAGCTATCAAGTCCCAAGAAATAGCTGATTTCCTCGCCGAGTGGATCAAACAACAACTTCCGGCCCAAATTCACTCGGAGCATTGGACCATGTTCTTCGATGGGTCCAAGATGCTGAATGGTTCCGGTGCTGGGGTGGTGTTGGTATCCCCCCGTGGTGACAAACTCAGCTATGTTCACCAGATTCACTTTGACTCCTCCAACAATGAAGCTGAATATGAGGCACTTCTGTATGGGTTGCGTATGGCCATTTCACTCGGCGTCCGTCGCCTCATGGTCTAGGGCGACTCGGATTTAGTGGCCAATCAGGTGATGGAGTGGGACGTCAGAAGCCCAACTATGACTGGTTATTGCAATGCAGTGAGAAAGTTAGAAAAGAGGTTTGAGGGGTTAGAGCTCCATCACATCCCTCGACTGAAAAATCAAGCAGCCGATGATCTGGCAAAGATAAGCTCCAAGAGGGAAGCCGTTCCCAGCAATGTGTTCCTGGAGCATATTCGTACGCCTTCAGTTCAAGAAGATCCCTTCACTAAAGAGCCCCCGCAGCCGAAGAGTGCCACCGATCCGACTGAAATTGAGGTTCCAGCCGTGGTCGATTTGATTATGGAGGTTTTGGTCATCACCCCTGATTGGACAGTTCCATATATCGCGTACATTCTTAGAAAGTAACTCCCAAAGGATGAAGAAGAGGCTCGACAGATCGTCCGTCGATCTAAAGCCTTTACTGTGATAAGAGGACAGTTGTTCAGAGAGAGTGTGACAGGAGTTTGCCAGAAATGCATAACACCTGAAGAAAGTCGAGTGATCCTCAATGACATCCACTCAGGGACCTGTGGTCACCATGCATCCTCTCAGACCATTGTAGCCAAAGCATACCGAGCGGGATTTTACTAGCCACGGGCAAATGAGATGGCAAAAGAAATAGTCGAAAAATGTGAAGGTTGCTAGTTTTACTCCAACATGTCCCACAAGCCTGCATCGGCCCTGAAGACCATTCCACTCGTCTAGCCTTTTACTGTTTGAGGATTGGATATGGTTGGACCTCTAAGGACTGGTAGGAGTGGATTCACTCATGTGCTTGTAGCAGTCGACAAGTTCACCAAGTGGATTGAAGCGAAGCCTATCAAGAACCTTGAAGCCAGTACTGCTGTCAGCTTCATCAGAGAGTTAACATTCAGATATGGTGTTCCACACAGCATCATCACTGACAACGGGTCAAACTTCGATTCCGATGAGTTCAGAGCTTTTTGTGCTTCCCAAGGTACTCGAGTCGACTATGCCTCGGTCGCCCACTCCCAGTCGAATGGGCAAGCTGAAAGAGCAAATGGATTGATTCTCAAAGGAGTGAAACCCCGACTGATGCGTGACCTCAAACACGCAGCAGGAGCCTGGATCGATGAACTTCCATCAGTATTGTGGGGATTGAGGACAACTCCCAATCGGTCGACTCGTAGAACCCCCTTTTTCTTGGTTTACGGAGCCGAAGCTATACTTCCGAGTGACTTGCTCCACAATGCGCCTCGAGTCGAGCTTTTCTCAGAAGAAGAAGCGGAACAGGCACGGCAAGATGCAGTTGATCTCCTAGAAGAAGAAAGAGAGATGGCCTTGATCCGATCAACCATCTATCAGCAAGACCTGCGTCGATTCCATGCCAGAAACGTGAGGGGTCGAGCATTTCAAGAGGGAGAGTTGGTTCTCCGAGTGGATCAGCAGAAACCACACAAGCTTGCTCCTGCCTGGGAAGGCCCCTTCGTTGTCACCAGAGTGCTCCACAATGGAGCATACCACCTCTACAACGTTGAGCACAAGAAAGACGAGCCGTGAGCTTGGAATGCGGAGCTGCTCCGCCCCTTTTATACTTAGGCATTCAGTCTATTGGGATGTAATAAGAAGCACCTTTGTAGTTTGTTTATCAAAGACAAGTTTTTTTACAGTCTTCTAAATGATTGTCGATTGCTTATGCTTGTTTCTGAAATCCCCCAGTGGGTGGCTTAGCTGTGAATCAGTTTCGCCTAAGTATAAAAAATCCTACCAAGTGATGAGCAAGCCTCTCACTCGGTGGCTTAGCTGCGAATCCATTTCGCCTAAGTTGAAAAAAAAATCCTACCGAGTGATGAGCAAGCCTCTCACTCGGGGGCTTAGCTGCAGTCCAGTACTCGCCTTAGTTTAAAAAAATCCTACCGAGTGATGAGCAAGCCTCTCACTCGGGGGCTTAGCTGCAGTCCAGTACTCGCCTAAGTTTCAAAAATCCTACCGAGTGATGAGCAAACCTCACACTCGGGGGCTTAGCTGCAGTCCGTTACTCGCCTAAGTTTCAAAAATCCTACCAAGTGATGAGCAAACCTCACACTCGGGGGCTTAGCTGCAGTCCAGTACTCGCCTAAGTTTCAAAAAACCTACCGAGTGATGAGCAAACCTCACACTCGGGGGCTTAGCTGCAGTCTAGTACTCGGCTAAGTTGAAAAAAATCCAACCGAGTGATGAGCAAGCCTCTCACTCGGGGGCTTAGATGCGGTCCAGTACTCGCCTAAGTTAAAAAAAAATCCTACCGAGTGATGAGCAAGCCTCTCACTCGGAGGCTTAGCTGCAGTCCAGTACTCGCCTAAGTTTAAAAAAATCCTACCTAGTGATGAGAAAGCCTCTCACTCGGGGGCTTAGCTGTAGTCCAGTACTCGTCTAAGTTTCAAAAAAACCTACCAAGTGATGAGCAAGCCTCTCACTCGGAGGCTTAGCTGCAGTCCAGTGCTCGCCGAAGTTTCAAAAATCCTATCGAGTGATGAGCAAACCTCACACTCGGGGGCTTAGCTGCAGTCCAGTACTCGCCTAAGTTTCAAAAATCCTACCGAGTGATGAGCAAACCTCACACTCAGGGGCTTAGCTGCAGTCTAGTACTCGCCTAAGTTTCAAAAATCCTACCGAGTGATGAGCAAACCTCACACTCGGGGGCTTAGCTGCAGTCCAGTACTCGCCGAAGTTTCAAAAAACCTACCGAGTGATGAGCAAACCTCACACTCGGGGGCTTAGCTGCAGTCTAGTACTCGCCTAAGTTGAAAAACCATCCCTATCCGCAGGGATGACGAGGTGCAGGTCAACTACAATCCTCTCCACCGAGCTGCATCACAAGTACAATGTACGCTCCATCCCTATCCGCAAGGATGACGATGTGCGGGTCGACTGCAATCCTGTCCACAGAGCTGCACCACAAGTACAATGTGCGCTCCATTCCTATCCGCAAGGATGACGAGGTGTTGGTCGACTGCAATCCTCTCCATGGAGCTACGCCACAAGTACAATATGCGCTCCATCCCTATCCACAAGGATGACGAGGTGCAGGTCGACTGCAAACCTCTCCTCAGAGCTGCGCCACAAGTACAATGAGCGCTCCATTCCTATCCGCAAGGATGACGAGGCACAGATCGACTGGGATATCTCCCTCAGAGTTGCATCGAAGGGGCTATGGTGATGATCTAGAAGCTCTCCGTGATGGATACCCCCTCCGGCGGAGCTCCGGAACAGGCCCCAAGATGGGATCTCGTGGATACAGAAAGTTGCGGCGGTGGAATTAGGGTTTTGGCTCCGTATCTGGTCGTTTGGGGGTACGTAGGTATATATGGGAGGAAGGAGTACGTCGGTGAAGCAACAGGGGGCCCACGAGGGTGGAGGGCGCGCCTGGGGGGTAGGCGCACCCCCTACCTCGTGGCCTCCTCCTTTGTTTCTTGACGTTGGGTCCAAGTCTCCTGGATCATGTTCGATGAGAAAATCACGTTCCCGAAGGTTTTATTCCGTTTTGGACTCCGTTTGATATTCATTTTCTTTGAAACCCTAAAATAGGCAAAAAAACAACAATTCTGGGCTGGGCCTCCGGTTAATAGGTTAGTCCCAAAAATAATATAAAATTGGATAATAAAGCCCAATAATGTCCAAAACAGTAGATAATATAGCATGGAGCGATCAAAAATTACAGATACGTTGGAGACGTATCAAGCATCCCCAAGCTTAATTCCTGCTCGTCCTCGAGTAGGTAAATGATAAAAACAGAATTTTTGATGCGGAGTGCTACTTGGCATAATTTTAATGTAATTCTTCTTAATTGTGGTATGAATATTCAGATCCGAAAGATTCAAGATAAAAGTTCGTATTGACATAAAAATAATAATACTTCAAGTATACTAACTAAGCAATTATGTCTTCTCAAAATAACATGGCCAAAGAAAGTTCATCCCTACAAAATCATATAGTTTAGTCATGCTCCATTTTCGTCACACAAGAATGCTCTCATCATGCACAACCCCGATGACAAGCCAAGCAATTGTTTCATACTTTAGTAATCTCAAACCTATAAACTTTCACGCAATATATGAGCGCGAGCCATGGATATAGCACTATGGGTGGAATAGAATATGATGGGGGGTTATGTGTAGAAGACAAAAAAGGAGAAAGTCTCACATCAATGAGGCTAATCAATGGGCTATGGGGATTCCCATTGATTGATGTTAATGCAAGGAGTAAGGATTGCCATGCAACGGATGCACTAGAGCTATAACTGTATGAAAGCTCAACAAAAGAAACTAAGTGGGTGTGCATCCAACTTGCTTGCTCACGAAGACCTAGGGCACTTGAGGAGGCGCATTGTTGGAATATACAAGCCAAGTTCTATAATGAAAATTTCCCATTAGTATATGAAAGTGACAAAACAAAAGACTCTCTATCATGAAGATTATGGTGCTACCTTGAAGCACAAGTGTGGCAAAGGATAGTAGCATTGTCCCTTTTATATTTTTTTATTTGGCCTTCCTTTTTATTTGGCCCCTTTTTTGGGACAATGCTCTATGAATGATGGTCATCACACTTCTATTTATTTACAACTCAAGAATTACAACTCGATACTTAGAACAAGATATGACTCTATATGAATGCCTCCGGTGGTGTACCGGGATATGCAATGAACCAAGAGTGACATGTATGAAAGAATTATGAACGGCGGCTTTGCCAAAAATACTATGTCAACTACATGATCATGCTAAGCAATATACAAATGAATGTGTCATGATAAACGGAATGGTGGAAAGTTGCATGGCAATATATCTCAGAATGGCTATGGAAATGCCATAATAGGTAGGTATGGTGGCTGTTTTGAGGAAGATATAAGGAGGTTTATGTGTGAAATAGTGTATCATATCACGGGGTTTGGATGCACCGGTGAAGTTTGCACCAACTCTCAATGTGAGAAAGGGCAATGCACGATACCGAAGAGGCTAGCAATGATGGAAGGGTGAGAGTGCGTATAATCCATGGACTCAACATTAGTCATAAAGAACTCACATACTTCTTGCAAAAATCTACAAGTCATCAAAAACCAAGCACTACGCGCATGCTCCTAGGGAGATAGATTTGTAGGAAAAGACCATCGCTCGTCCCGGACCGCCACTCATAAGGAAGACAATCAAATAACACCTCATGTTTCAAATTTGTTAAATAACGTTTACCATACGTGCATGCTACAGGACTTGCAAACTTCAACACAAGCATTTCTCAAATTCACAACTACTCAACTAGCACGACTTTGATATTATTACCTCCATATCTCAAAACAATCATCAAGCATCAAACTTCTCTTAGTAGTCAAAACACTCATAAGAATTTTTTTACCAATCTTGAATACCTAGCATATTAGGATTATTTAAGAAAATAACCATGCTATTTAAGAATCTCAAAATAATCTAAGTGAAGCATGAGAGATCAATAGTTTCTATAAAACAAATCCACCACTGTGCTCTAAAAGATATAAGTGAAGTACTAGAGCAAAACTATATAACTCAAAATGATATAAGTGAAGCACATAGTGTATTCTAACAAATTCCAAATCATGTATGGCTCTCTCAAAAGGTGTGTACAGCAAGGATGATTGTGGTAAACTAAAAAGCAAATACTCTAATCATACAAGACGCTCCAAGCAAAACACATATCATGTGGTGAATAAAAATATAGCTCCAAGTAAAGTTACCGATAGAAGTAGACGAAAAGAGGGGATGCCTTCCAGGGAATCCCCAAGCTTTGGCTTTTAGGTGTCCTTAGATTATCTTGGGGGTTCCATGGGAATCCCCAAGCTTAGGCTCTTGCCACTCCTTGTTCCATAATCCATCAAATCTTTACCCAAAACTTGAAAACTTCACAACACAAAACTTAAAGTAGAAAATCCCGTGAGCTCCGTTAGCGAAAGAAAACAAAAGACCACTTCAAGTTACTGTAATGAACTCATTATTTATTTATATTGGTGTTAAACCTACTGTATTCCAACTTCTCTATGGTTTATAAACTATTTTACTAGCCATAGATTCATCAAAATAAGCAAACAACACACAAAAAACAGAATCTGTCAAAAACAGAACAGTCTGTAGTAATCTATAGCTAGAGCAAGATATGGAACCCCAAAAATTCTAAAATAAATTTCTGGACGTGAGGAATTTATCTATTAATCATATTCAAAAATAATTAACTAAATAGCACTTTCCAAATAAAATGGCAGCAGTTATCGTGAGTGCTAAAGTTTCTGTTTTTTACAGCAAGATATCAAGACTTCCCCCAAGTCTTCCAAACGGTTCTACTTTGCACAAACACTAATTAAACACAAAAAACACAACCTAAACAGAGGCTAGATAAATTATTACTAAACAGGAGCAAAAATCAAGGAATAGAAATAAAATTGGGTTTCCTCCCAACAAGCGCTATCGTTTAAAAGCCCCTAGCTAGGCATAAAATGCAAGGATAGATCTAGGTATTGCCATGTTTGGTAGGAAATCCATAAGTGGCTCTCATAATATATTCATATGGTAATTTAATTTTATTTCTAGGAAAGTGTTCCATGCCTTTCCTTAACGGAAATTGGAATCTAATATTTCCTTCCTTCATATCAATAATTGCACCAATCGTTTTAAGGAAAGGTCTACCAAGAATAATAGGACATGAAGAATTACAATCTATGTCAAGAACAATAAAATCTACGGGTACATAATTCCTATTTGCAACAATAAGAACATCATTAATTCTTCCCATATGTTTCTTAATAGTGGAATCTGCAAGGTGCAAGTTTAGAGCGCAATCATCAAAATCACGGAATCCTAACAAATCACACAAAGTATTTAGAATCGTGGAAACACTAGCACCCAAATCACATAAAGCATAGAACTCATGTTCTTTAATCTTAATTTTAATAGTTGGTTCCCACTCATCATAAAGTTTTCTAGGGATAGAAACTTCCAATTCAAGTTTTTCTTCATAAGATTGCATCAAGGCATCAACGATATGTTTAGTGAACGCTTTATTTTGACTATAAGCGTGAGGAGAATTTAGCATGGATTGCAACAAGGAAATACAATCAATCAAAGACCAATTTTCATAATTAAATTCCTTGAAATCCAAAATAGTGGGTTTAGCAACATCTAGAGTTTTAATTTCTTCGATCCCACTTTCATCAATTTTAGCATCAAGATCGAAAACTCCGAATTCTTGGAACGCCTTCTAGGTAAAGGTGGATCATATTCAGTCCCATAATTATTAAGATTCATATTGCAAAACAAAGATTTAATAGGGGACACATCAATAACTTTTAGATCTTCATCTTTATTTTCATAGGAATTAGAAGAACACGCTCTTATAAAGGCATCTTTCTTAGCACGCATCCTAGCGGTTCTTTCTTTGCACTCATCAATGGAAATTCTCATGGATTTGAGAGACTCATTGATATCATGCTTAGGTGGAATAGATCTAAGTTTCAAAGAATCAATATCAAGAGAAATTCTATCAACGTTCCTAGCCAACTCATCAATCTTAAGCAATTTTTCTTTAATCAAAGCATTGAAATTCTTTTGCGAAGTAATAAATTCTTTAATATTAGATTCAAAATCAGAGGGCGTCTTATTATAATTTCCATAAGAATTGTTGTAAGAATTACCATAATTATTAGAGGGATTACTAGGATAAGGCCTATGATTAAAATTTCCTCTATACGCGTTGTTACCAAATTGTTCCTACCAACAAAATTCACATCCATAGATTCATTATTATTCTCAATCAAAGAAGACAAGGGCATATCATTAGGATCAGAAGAAACACTTTTACTAGAAAATAATTTCATAAGTTCATCCATCTTTTCACTCAAAACATTAATTTCTTCTATCGCATGCACCTTTTTAGTAGATCTTTCAATATGCCATTGAGAATAATTAACCATAATATTATCTAGGAGTTTAGTAGATTCTCCTAAAGTGATTTCCATAAAAGTGCCTCCCGCGGCTGAATCTAAAAGATTTCTAGAAGCAAAATTCAATCTAGCATAATTTTTTGTATAATCATCCACAAATTCAAACCAGGAGTAGGGCAATTACATATCATTAATTTCATCCTCTCCCAAGCTTGTGCAACATGTTCATGATCAAGTTGCTTAAAATTCATAATATCATTTCTAAGGGAGATGATCTTAGCGGGAGGAAAATACTTAGAGATAAAAGCATCTTTGCACTTATTCCATGAATCAATACTATTTTTAGGCAAAGACAAAAACCAAGCTTTAGCATGATCTCTAAGAGAAAAAGGAAATAGCTTCAATTTAACAATATCGTTATCCACATATTTCTTCTTTTGCATATCACACAAATCAACGAAGCTATTTAGATGGGTAGCGGCATCTTCACTAGGAAGGCCGGTAAACGGATCTTTCATGACAAGATTCAGCAAGGCAGCATTAATTTCACAAGATTCAGCATCGGTAAGAGGAGCAATCGGAGTGCTAATAAAATAATTGTTGTTGGTATTGGTAAAGTCACACAATTTAGTGTTATCTTGAGCCATCATGACAAGCAAGCAAACCAACACACAAGCAAACAAAAAAGCAAGCGGGCAAAAAGATAAAGAGAGGGAGGATAGAGAGAGAGGGCGAATAAAACGGCAAGGGTGAAGTGGGGGAGAAGAAAACGAGAGGCAAATGGCAAATAATGTAATGCGGGAGATAAGGATTGTGGTGGGTACTTGGTATATTGACTTTTCCATAGACTCCCCGGCAACGGCGCCAGAAATCCTTCTTGCTACCTCTTGAGCACTGCGTTGGTTTTCCCCGAAGAGGAAGGGATGATGCAGCAAAGCAGCGTAAGTATTTCCCTCAGTTTTGAGAACCAAGGTATCAATCCAGTAGGAGGCTATGCACGAGTCCCTCGCACTTGCACAAAACAAATAAATCCTCGCAACCAACACGATAAGGGGTTGTCAATCCCTACACAGCCACCTACGAGAGTGAGATCTGATAGATATGATAAGATAATATTTTTTGTATTTTTATGATAAAGATTCAAAGTAAAATAAAAGCAAAGTAATAAAGCAAAGGAAATAACTAACTATTGGAAGATTAATATGATGAAGATAGACTCGGGGCCATAGGTTTCACTAGTGGCTTCCCTCAAGAGCATAAAATTTTTATGGTGGGTGAACGAATTACTGTTGAGCAATTGACAGAATTGAGCATAGTTGTGAGAATATCTAGGTATGATCATGTATATAGGCATCATGTCCGAGACAAGTAGACCGACTCCTGCTTGCATCTACTACTATTACTCCACTCATCGACCGCTATCGAGCATGCATCTAGAGTATTAAGTTCATGAAAATAGAGTAACACCTTAAGCAAGATAACATGGTGTAGAGGGATAAACTCATGCAATCTGATGAAAACCCCATCTTGTTATCCTCGATGGCAACAATACAATACGTGCCTTGCTGCCCCTACTGTCACTGGGAAAGGGCACCGCAAGATTGAACCCAAAGCTAAGCACTTCTCCCATTGCAAGAAAGATCAATCTAGTAGGCCAAACCAAACTGATAAATCGAAGAGACTTGCAAAGGTAACCAATCATACATAAAAGAATTCATAGAGGATTCAAATAATGTTCATAGATAATCTTGATCATAAACCCACAATTCATCGGTCTCAACAAACACACCGCAAAAGAAGATTACATCGAATAGATCTCCACAAGAGAGGGGGAGAACATTGTATTGAGATCCAAAAAGAGAGAAGAAGCCATCTAGCTAATAACTATGGACTCGTAGGTCTGAGGTGAACTACTCACACTTCATCGGAGGGGCTATGGTGATGATGTAGAAGCCCTCCGTGATGGATACCCCCTCCAGCGGAGCTCCGGAATAGGCCCCGAGATGGGATCTCGTGGATACAGAAAGTTGCGGCAGTGGAATTAGGGTTTTGGCTCCGTATCTGATCGTTTGGTGGTACATAGGTATATATAGGAGGAAGGAGTATGTCGGTGGAGCAACAGGGGGCCCACGAGGGTGGAGGGTGCGCCTGGGCGGGTAGGCGCGCCCCCCTATCTCGTGGCCTCCTCCTTTGTTTCTTGACGTAGGGTCCAAGTCTCCTGGATCATGTTCGGTGAGAAAATCACGTTCCCAAAGGTTTCATTCCGTTTGGACTCCGTTTGATATTCCTTTTCTTAGAAACCCTAAAATAGGCAAAAAAAACAGCAATTCTGGGCTGGGCCTCCGGTTAATAGGTTAGTCCCAAAAATAATATAAAAGTGGATAATAAAGCCCAATAATGTCCAAAACAGTAGATAATATTGGATGGAGCAATCAAAAATTATAGATACGTTGGAGACGTATCATTGCCTGTGATGCGTCTCAGCCACTTCTCCACCGTGCCCTCGGCAATCTCCTCCGGGTGGATCCGAGTGGAATCCTCAATGACTGAGTACATCCACATTGGATGATCGCGAGCTTGGAGCGGTTGGATGCGTTGTTTGAGGAATAGCTCCAGCAGATCCATTCCGGTCACGCCGTCCCGGACGAGCTGGACCACCCGCTCGACCAACACCTTCACCTACGCTCTCTCCTCTGGGATCACTTTCAATGCGGAAGGCTTCTCGACCCGAGCCATGGAAAAGGCAGGGAGCCTGGTCGACTGACCTGGAGTCGGCTGGTCTTTACAATAAAATCAGGTCGACTACCAACCCCGGACCGACTCAGGAAGGATCATGGCTGGGAAAGTGCTTTTGTTCCTCATCTAAATCCCAAGACCCCCGCACATATGAATCACGTGCATTTTCTCGTCACTCGGATTGGCCTTTTTGACCGACTGAGAACGGCAAGTGAAAATGTGCTTGAAAAGACCCCAGTGTGGCCTACAACCTAAGAAGTTCTCGCACATGGATACGTAGGCGGCAAGATATACGATGGAGCTGGGATTGAAATGGTGAAGTTGTGCTCCAAAGAAGTTCAGGAATCCTTGAAAGAAAGGATGGGGAGGCAGAGAAAATCCACGGTCAACATGAGTCGCAAGGAGAACGCACTCACCATCACACGGATGCGGTTCGGTCTCTCCTTCCAAGAGCCGCGCCGATCCGTGGGGGATCAGCCCTCCCTCGACTAGATCATAGATGTCATCCTGGCTGATCGTCGACCAGATCCAGTCACCATGGATCCAGCCGCGCGGCAGACCAGACCTTGATGAGGATCCTCCTGGCTGGACCTCTTCCCCTTCGCCTTCTCCGTCGCCTTCTTCGCGCGCTCTAGAGCCACCGTCTTCTCCTTCCCCATGGCCACAGGCGAAACTCGACGGAGCAGCAACGCTGGGAGCAGAGATGGGATGGCGGAGAAAGTAGAGGAGAAAGGAGAAGAATAGGGACACGCTGTGCACAAAACCCCAATCTGGCACACTTATATGGGGCCGCTTCCGAGTGGCTGACATGTGGATCCGGACGATCCAATCGAATCCCACAACAGTCGCGCTCGAGGTACGCGGCAAAAAAGGTGGCGTGGTGATCGAGGCGGCCTCACCTAATCCCTTCCGATTACTGCGGCCTCCCCCATCCCGTGCGCTTCCCCAAATCCGAATCCCACGATATCCGCGCATAGCAAGGCAACCTATCAGACAAGATATCTTTTCCATATCAGTACTCAAGACATCGCAGTAAAGTTCACTCGGCAAATTCAAGAATGGATCAAGGTGACTGAAAAGAAGTTGAGATCATCATGATTGTTCGCTTGGTCGCAATAAGTCACTCTCGAAGCACGAAAATTGAATCGGAGGAATTCTCAACACCTTCTCCACTCAAGCCCCGAACCATTCGGGGGCTAATGATGAAGCTATGTACCTAGGGTAGGTCATAGGCCTGACCTAGACGCCCTCCCCAAGGACATCACCCTAAAGCCAGAAGCATTCAAAGGGTTCCATCATCCACTCGACCAGAGACATTCCACACGGAAGAATCAATGTCACTCAACCGTCACAGAAACCACTCGACAAATAGAAGATCTAAAGTCACTCTACATAGCAACGGTCGGGCGTTTACCCATAGACTTAATTATCATTTATAGCACTTTAATACAGACGTTACCTGTAACGCTCCTTCTTTATGTACATTGAACCCCTTGTAACGTGGGCTGGCTGGGGTCCTGGCGCACTCTATATAAGCCACCCCCTCCACCGGCACAGGGGTTCACATCTTTTGTAAACTCACACACACATACAATCCAGTTGACCGCCTCATGGCACCGAGACATAGGGCTGTTACTTCCTCCGCGGAGGGCCTGAACTCGTAAACTTGTGTGTACTCCATAGCTAGGATCTTGCCTCCTCATACCTAACCCCCATTCTACTATCAGTCTTAGATCCACGACAGCTACTATGGTATCATCCTACCACCACATTCAAAAAGAGGGTGTAATCCTGCCACAGCAAGATTGCCATCAGTGTGAGGGGTTATACCACCCCATCAAAATATACAGGTCAATAACAGTTTTAAAGCCCTAGCTACCAGAAAATGCATATCGCTATCATCATCACCGTCGATCATCATGCACGCGGCCACCACCACCACCAAAAACAACAATAGTAATAGTGCTTGCACAGCCAGGTCATAAGCCAGAGCACCCTATGGACGTCTGCCATGACAATGAACCCAGCACCATGCGACCTGTTATCCAGCAGGTGGCTAAGAGCAGCCATCAGAGACTCTGGACTGAAGCCGCCTTGCTCCATTACAGTGTTATACAAACATAGTTTGAAAAATCGGACCAGCGGTCAGACCAGAAAAAACGGAACATGCGACCCCAGCGGTTCTTTAAGCCTGATGGATCGTTTGAGTAATCAAACTAGAAAAAACTGGTCAAACTGCCAGTTTTTGGGAAAATTGATGAACCAGGTGGTTCCATGTCGATTCAGAAGAAGCCCCTCGATCGACTCATTTTTGTGCGTACAAGATGAGGGTAGAGTTGTTAAATAAAAAACCTCTTTTGGTAGGCTTTCAGCCGTTTGGGAGCTTTCTCTCTCAATTTTGTCCGTAGAGACAAACCCATCGGGTGCCGCCCGCCCCCTCTCCACAGCCACCATTTCTCGGTGTTATGGTGCATCGACCCTACCTCTCACGCGGCAGCAACTACACATTTTTTGTCATGTACATGAATTAGATATTAACATGTAGTTACTAGTCACTACTGCAGGATGCTGCTAACGCGACACTACGATCAGAGACCCTTCGAGAAATTGTGTGCGATGCAATAATCGCAAACAGTGATGTATGAAAACCGCCAGAAATGTATAAAATGTTTGCGATCATGGATGCATCAAATACGGTTCATGTTTTATTTGCGTGTGCGGTGAAGGGCATACGGTTCAGTTCAATGAACTGTTTGTGATGAGGAGGAACAAAAGAAACAAGCGGCCAGATGAAGGCGTGTGCGATACACAGCATACGGTTCATTCGGATGAACTGTTTGTGATTAGGCAACACAAAAGAAACGGCTAGCCAGATCAAAGGTGTGTGCGATATACGGCATGCGGTTCACTCGGATGAACTATTTGCGTTGAGACATGTGAACAGAAACGGTTCAAATGAACAAGATGTGTGTGATATGAGGCAAATAGGTCTGTAATCAGATACATGTGCAAAGACGGGTAACAACACAGACGATTACTGCTAGCAAGCCATGTGTGTTGTGAGCAAACGATTGCTGGTATACAATTGTGAGTTATTGATGAAAACATCACCGACGGGTTCCATTGTTTAGTCCGTGTGCGATGTGGTTGTCTTTGTCCGCACAACATCTACGCTCTGTCTACAGCATCAACATATATACTTAAAAAGACAACATTGCATAACCAAATTAAGCGTGCAATTACACAAGTGACTACACACATAACATTTCCACACATCAAAGAAAGCAATTACATGCATACTAAAGTAGGAGAAATGAGGATCTAATCATATACTTATTGTTGCGACGACGATTGTCATTGCTCTACTTCCGGCTAGATCCCTGGCCATTTCGGGGAAGGAGGGACTTCCTCATGTTAACGATCCGCATGTACATGTTGTAGCTCGTGTACGCCTCCTTGGCCGCGTACACGACATGAGCTTTGTCAAGTTTCTCCATCCACGAGTGCCAGGCACGCTTGTCCTTGTTGCACGAATCCTTCATGTCTCTGTAATAGGGGTCAATGATGGCCTCGGCGAGGTAGACCAGTGAGTCCTTCTCATGTTCCTTGCTGCCCTTGATCTTGTATTGCCCCTGGATGTCGACAAGATTTTGGCAGGCGATGCCCGAATTCTCGAGCACCTTTACATCGTTGGTAATGTCCACCGTAGCGAACATGTAGTGGGGGCTGTTGACAAACCTGGCAAAACGCTCGCAAGGCCTTGTGGCCAGGCAGTAGTGGTAGACGAGGACGTGGTGGCGCACGCACATCTGGGCGACGGCAACCTTGGGACGATACCCAGCACAAGCGCGGGTGTACTCGAAGTCGAACCCGACCACCTTGTACTTCTCCTCGGCAAGCAACAACTCCATGATGTGGATGGAGTGCTCCGCCCAGACTGGGTCGTTGGTGTACACCACCGAGAGGTCCATGAACCTTCTATGGGTGTCCACCACGACACGCATGGTGAACTGCTGCTCGTCGTTGAAAGCCGCTCGGAGCGCCATTGGAGCCGCGCAGGATACCCTCTAAGAATTTCTCGTGGTGGGTGTGCTTCTTGCAATGGTGGGGCGTGATTGAAAGGTTGAAGAGACACAAGGGTAGGTTAAATGGCCGCTGTAATAAATGGGGGCCGGCCGTCCTGTAATCGTCACGTCTTGTCACAACGTTCATAGCGGAGGATTGCAGAATCCAGTCACGCTTGACAACACCGCACCCCAGGCGTGGGCTCGAAGAGCTTGTTCCCGCGCTACCGCGCAAGCTTCCCGCCCAGCTAGTTTGGCCACACGTCGGCTAGAAGAGGGACAAATCGTGGGCGTTTATTGGCAAAAAGCTTTGTAAAAACGAAGTGTGTGGAATGACTTTGGTCATAAGTTTGCCCTTGGGTGATGAGGTCAAAGTTACATAGAAGGGTGATAATGGACACTCGGGTGTGATAATTAATTCTGCGCTCTACAGTGCACACGGTGGAAGAAACCAATTGTGTGCAATATTGTCGACGATCGCTGTCGAGTTAGCTATACAGATCGTGTGCTGTGAGATCGACAACGTAAACTGATTCGAGAATGGTTAATAAAATCTAAGACCATTGCATATTAAGGTCAAAATAGTGCTAGCAATATACGAATCTCATACGATGCCATTTCAATGATTGTACCGCAAAAGCTCGAAATGTTACAAGGTTCAAATTCCGGAGTTATATGGCTCAAATTCAAAGATTACAATGTTCAAACTAATATTAGAAATGAAATTCAGCTCATCAGCTGCAAACGCTCGCGCTGATGTGCTGAACATGGATATCAGAGAGGTTCAAACTAATATCACCGCTTCTAAGTCTGGCTTCGAAACCTCACAATTTTTGCAAAGGGGTCAGCCACTGAGAAGTCATGTATGGGGTTGACCCGGTGACTTCCGACTACTCTATCATCTGAAATTCCAAAATGAAATTCAGCATTTTTGGAGCCTACTCCATTCTGCCACAGGCGCCGGCGCTGATCGACAGACCATTCATTTTTGCGAAATAAATGTAGGGCAAACCTCATTTCCTTTAGCACTCTTGCTCTGAGAACAAAGAACCTGGCAAATATAATCTCCGGTAAGGTCCCTCGGTAGGAGTTCAAAGTAATTTCTGAGAGATGCACATCGAGGCATTCTACGTGATTGTTATATTGTATCACATTATCCACCATTGGGCCTAATCTTATTTGCAAAAGAAGGAAACGTGTTAGTGCCTACATGCAGTTTTGAACATTACTACAGGCCTAGCTATTTGGTTTGCACGATTTGTAAAATGCACTAACATGCCATCTTTGATCTGACATGATTAACATGGGCATTTGATTACATTCTAGAAAATGTAGCCTTCTTCAAAAGAGGTTGGAGTAGATGAAAAGTTCCCTAAGAAAACTAGTACAGATGAATCCAAAGGAGAAATGCTTATTGGATGTAACCATATGGATCAAGCAACCAATATGGGGGGCATGTATGTACTGAAGTCCTCCAAAAGAACCTTCAGAAATTGTAGTACATTTCCATTTTAAACTAGGAAAAAGGTGTCACAAATTGAACTCCCTTATGGTTAACATTTAACAAGAAAGGAACATCACCTCGATATATAGCTTCTCCAGGCACAGAAAGCATCTCAGGGAACAGACAACTTGCTTCAGGTCAGGCCCGATAGATTCTAGTGCCAAGACCTGCACTGTGCGCAGTTTCGGGGTCAAGGTTGTCGGAATCATTTTCTGAATGACAGACGAACAAACATCTTCAAAATTATAAATAATGTTGATTTGTAGAAGGAGAGGAAGAAGGCGGCTGTTGTACCTGAACGGGTGTGGATCCAATAACAAGTTCGGAGTATTTGTCAGACGAGTAGCCCACCATTGTCAATTTCGGCACAGAAATGACATTGATTCTTGTTGGACCTTCTTGATCAACTACAAGTAATCTCTCAAGTGCAGGTGTGTCCTGGATGACCATACCATGGTCCACCTTTTGTGATGTCTTCCTGCCGCAGCAGTAACACACATAAATAGTCCGGAGAGTCATGCAGGTGATGTGGAAGGTACTCAACCCATTGATCGCCCGAAGATGAAGGTACTCGAGTGCAGTACAGCCACGGAGCAGGCGCTCCATGTCACCCTTTGAGAGGAAGACGGCGACGAGTTCAAGGTGCTTTAGTCATGGTAGAATAAGAGCGGGCACGTCATTAAGGGGCGGGAAATGGCACTTCCTGAACTTGGCGACGTGCAGCGTGGGCGCGAGGCGGAGTGCAGATGTTGGCAGTGACCGCATATGCCCATCATCAAAAGTGAGCTCCTCGAGCTAATCTAGGGCGGGGGTCGGAACCAGTCGTCAAGCTTGGCTCGGTCCTTGCCATTGGAACGGAACTTGCCCATTGTAACGCCTTTGGTTGGGCCAAGGTGACTGCCAAGGATCTTGGAGAACGCATCCAAGCTTTTGTGATAGCCATGGCAGAGCTCGTGGGTGTTGATGAGGTCAAGAGGGCTGGATTTCCATAGGGGGCGCCACCACCGGGAAAGGAGGGTTGTCCGTGCCCCATATTTGATTGGGAGGAGGGAGATGATGACTCTCAACATATCATCGGGGAGGTTGCTGATTAAGTCTAGGCCTACTGGAGTCGCTTGCGGTTCTAGCTCGCCCCGTCTCCGCTTGTTGGCAGCCCCATTCTCCATCTCCGGAGTCTCCTTGTCAGTGGCGCTTTCTGATAGAAATGAGAGTACAGGGAATATTTAGTTAAAATAGGGCAATAGAAAAGTGTATTGGTAACTAGAAGTTATTAGGTAGGAATATAGTAAGAAAAGGGAATAACAATTGATTGTTTAAATACTACACAATTCATTTGACATTGCTGGGTAAGTTAACATATGTAGATAGTTGAAAAGAAAACTTACTTTGAACAAAGTTTGGACGAATGATTTTGTCGAGGAAGTTAGCATATATCGCATGATCAGGCCCTTCTATGTGCAGTGCAATTTTAGTGCCAGCTTTCAGTACATAAAACTTTGCAATTTCATTCCAAAATCCAGTGCCAAAATAGGAGTCACCACATTCATCAACTCTTACAGTAGCAACGATTGTAAATCCATGGTTTGTATGCAGTATGACATTCATGGAGCCTTGATGTATGTAAAGGGAAAAATTGTGCACTACATAATCTGTTGCATAGCGAGGGATGTCCTACAGAAAATGGTAGGATTGTTAAAGAAAATATGATAACATGCAAATATGGGCCCGAATTGAAAGAACTGTACAACAGTTGAAATCGAAGGACAAAAGTCTATAATTAAACAGATAGGGTAAACATGATGTCATGGAAATATGAGAGTAATCGAAAGAACGATACATCATTAATTTGCCTAATATAGAAAGAAGAGGGGAAAATCCCCTTTGACGTATATGGTGCATGTGGCACCTTTTATCCAAATTTAGCAATATTTAGAATATGTTCAGGAAAGTAGGCCATGCCAACCGATTTAGGATGAGCTTGAACATACCGCTCGCGACCTCAAGTTATCTGGTACGGTGAGATGAAATCTCTGGCGGCCAAGTCCTCAAGTGTTGGTGCACTATACATTCCATGAATGAAAGAAAACCCTCAAATCAGCTCGAATAAAAATGAATTCATGGCGATTTCCGCTGGGTGATTAAAGGAGGCAAATGAACTGGGATAAGAGATGAGATAATATCTCGTTAAATTAGTTACATTGTCTTCCATGAGAAAGAACCCTCAGTACGGCAGATTCCCCAACCAAGCGGAGCTGGGTCGACCGCGAGTAGTGTCGAGAAAGTCGATGGCGATAGGTGGCGGCAAGCGGAAGTGGCGAAATGCGGTGGGCTTTGCCAGCAGCCTGGCGGCGGCAGCAGGTGTTGAGCTAAGTGTTTACCGCCGCGATAGGCGGTACGATGGCATAGACGCAGAGGAGCTTGTGCAGGTGTGAATGGGGAACGTACCGGAGGGGGCCGAGGGGGTGGTGGGCGGGGTGAGGGTTTTTGTGACGTGGGGATGGTGAGGGTTTTGTTTTTTCTTTTTTGAATTGGGCGGTGAGGGTTTTCTGTCCCACAAAGAATTTTGGGGAGGACGGTTTGCTAGAGCGAACCATGTGTGATTGACGTAGCAGGCAAAATGAAAGTCATTGCACACGGTTCCAATTTTGGTAACAGTGTGTGATTGACGTACTACCTTCGTCATGATTTATTGGTCCCTCGTTGTAATTTTTACCAAAATTTGACGAAATATTTAACATACTCAGACATAGATAATAAGCATACACGTACATAAGCATAGTTCAACCACAAGTACATAGTTCAACCGTCATTAAGCATACTCAAGCGTACATAGTTAGATCGATCCCACATCTCATATCACATGTGGCCGACACGATCCCAGAGCTTCTCCAGGTACTCGGCGTACGTGTCGTGCGCCACCCTGCGAGAATACTTTTGTTTGAAGGAGCCAACGGCCCATCCTCTTGCATGCGCCAAAACACTTAGATACGCGTCATGAATCTTGTTGTTGCAAAATGGGCATCCATAGCCATTGTTCCAGGTCCTAATACGCCTGTTATGCATTCCGCATAAAGCTCCCTCAGGATTCGCCTCTTGTATCACCTCTAGGCATCTTCATCCTCGCTGTCCACATCGTCAGACAACACCTATACAAATAGTAAAAAAAATTGACATCAAATCACTGAGTACATGTTGTGAAGTAGGATTAGGAATTTATGGCTATTTATTTAGACATATCCATATATTATGGTTCGATTTTTAAGCACAATCGTCTATGTACAGATCAATCTTGAAGAAAATAATGGCACAAACATAGGTAGGTCATTCAAAATCAATTGTCAAGTCCTGGCTAGGAATTATTAGCACGAACACTAACCCTAGTCGGATTACTAGCAGAAATCATTTGCACAGATGAAACAACTAATCACTTATCACCTGTACCATTCAAACAATCAATACACTAGACGGATCTAATGAAACTTACTCAGATTTCATGGACTGGGACAACATAACCACAGGATTTCTATTCCAAACAGGGGGAGGTAGGAGTAACCAGAGAAACCCTATGATCTATTTGACACATAAATGGGTATAGATGACTAACCAGCTGTCCATCGTTGTCGCCGGAGTGGTCCTCGGAGTCGTCGCTGGAGTGGTCATCGGAGTTGTCGCCGGAGTGGTCGTCAAAGTCGGTGTGGAACTCCGCCTCCAACTGTGGAAGCTCGACGCCGTCGACGACGTCAGGGTGTAGCGATAACTCGCTGGCGGTGACGGCAACCTCTGTCTCCATATCCACGTCATGCTCTGGTGCTTTAGCAGCCCCGGCGTCGCCACTCCCTCCTATGGGGCGCTTCGACGGCATCCTCATACACTGACGGCTTTGAGGACTGAGAGCGGCGTCGAGGATGCAAGCAGAGAGAGAGGATTGTGTGTGCGTAGCGAGGATGGGGGTGCGGCCGCTCGGGCGCATCATTAATATGGAGTTGTGGGAGTTGTGGGAGAGAGGCGGGCGGCGGTCAAACCGGTGGCTCGCCTCCCGGTGAGCCTGCGCACCGGACTGCTGGCATGCCTACCAAAGTTTCACATAGCTACTCGCACGCCTCCCAATGACACTGTGCAGCGAGCATGCCTCTGTCAGTTCACACACCTGCACGCACGCCTCCCCGTCTGCCTGCGCGGCGGACTGCTCGCATGTGTCCCGTTAATTCACGCCTGCTCGCACTCCACATGGGTCGTGCGGCAGCACGTATATGGTTTTTCTATTTGGATGATTAATGTTGCCGCTTTATTGCTTAACTGAAGCATGGCACGTATCGATTATTGGTCTAACGCTCATGGTTCGAATAAATAATCCGTTTGTATTGGTTTCCAATTATTAATAATCTCCCATCTGTAATTAGATAAAGATTACATCAAAGCTGGTCTCAAATTTGACAAAAAAAAGTACAATGCCACTTTGTATTGGTGTCCATATGACAACACGATAAGTTTCATGCACTTCAAATAAGTTTTGGATGTACTAGAATTTAAAAATCAAGATTCTCAATGTTTGAAATTTGTTGCACGGGGAGTAAACATGCACCCAGAGAGACACATGTGTTTTTGCAATCCATTTAGGTGCACTGTCACGTGTGCATGTAGATCAAATTTGATTTTTGCACGTTATACCCATAGAAAATCAATCAATCAATGTACTAAAACGTCTTAATGATCTTTGTGATTTTTTTGAAATTCTCCTTTGGTAACATGTATGTTCACCGTGGGATAATTAATTTAACATGCATCATAGTTGCGGTGGATTCGTGGTGTGTGTATGGGTGTGTGCGTCTGGGGGTGGCGGATGGCTCGCAGTACACTACGAGTTGTGAGCCAACGTGTGAGTTGGCCGTTTTGTTATGCAGGCTGGTGCCACATCAGAGCCATGAAATCGTTATTTAAAACATTACACAACCCTTTCATACATAAATGTTTTGCCACATGCAGTCGATGGTTGTCCTACATGACACTCGATACTCGCGTGTGACGCTTTCTGTTGGACCGCGAGGTCATCGTCCATCACTTTGACGAACAGCCGCAGTGAGGTTAATTTGACCAGCAAGGTAGAATCTTTTTTGTTTGTGTTATGGGGGTATATAGTGCGCGTCGAGAGGTGGGAGGGGACTAGCATATATACTATACGTATGCGTCCATGAACAAGTACACCTCACTCAATGTCGGGACTTTTTGGTTATCGAGGCACGTGCCACATCAAAATTGTGAAATTGGTTATTCAAACATCACACAACACCTTTTTGGGCCACATGCATATATATCCTACCTAGGACACTCACGTGTGACGCTTCCATCTGTGGGCCGTCGATGCATGGATGCATGCATCACTTTGACCTACATCGGGAGAGGTTAATTAATTTCACCATCGATGAGGATTCTTTTGGGTTGTACATATATTACGGCAGGAGCATATAGTATGCAGTGAAGGGGGGAAGGGGACCATGATATGTAGTACGCATGATATGAACGTCGCTATGTGTGGGTGCATGGTTTACGATTTTTGAGGCATGTGGCACATCAAAGTTGTGCATTTTGGGTATTCAACATATATATGTTTGGCCCACATGCAAAGCGGTGGTGGTTGTCCTCTCGCACCCACTTAAGCGGTTATCAGCGATATGGATGCTTTCCATCTGTGGGCTCGCTTGGTCCATCACTTCTTTTTGCCTGACAACAAGAGAGGTTAATTTGACTTGAAAGGGATTATTATTTTTGCTCTCGGATGACATGCATGATACACTCTAAGCACACGCACATGCATGTGTATGCATGAATCCCTCCCATCGAGTCGAAGTGGCTAGTACAACGACACCATCATGTACCGATCTTGCTCTGTGTGGGGAGCTAGTGTACGATTTTTGGCACACGCACCAGATCAATGTTGTGTATTCAAACATGCATGCACGCATCACCTCCATACATATGCATGTAGTGGTTGCCTTCGAATGATACACTCCCTCGCGTGGTTATTGGCGACAAGCCTATATATTCGTGGGCCCGCGTTGACATCCATGATCACCTTGACCAACAACAGGATAGGTTACCATGGTGGATTCTTCATTTGGTTCGTGTTATCATAGTATAGGTCATGGTGAGATTCAGACCTAATTAAGTTTGAGCGCATATACTATGCACGCATGCATGCATATATGAATCCCCATCGTTGGCTTGAAGTGTGGTGTAACATACATATGCATCGTCAACCTAACCCTCACTCAGTGTGGGGATTTCTAGTTTGAAATCATCGTGCCACATCAAAGTTGTTCCATTGTTACTCAAAAACACACCTCTCCATATATATGTTTGGGCCACATGCATGTAGTGGTTGTCTTGGGGGACTAGCTACTTGCGTGATTATTGGCGAGCTAGCCCATCTCCGGGGTCGCATGGATGGCCATCACTTTGACCAACAAGAAGAGAGAGGTTGTATGACCAAGGTGGATTATTCTTGGTCCGTTTTACGATCCATCTTGGGTGAGATATATGCCTCTCTGGCCCACCGGCTGAAAGTTTGTCTGCGCGGGGGGGGGGGGGGGGGGGGGGGGGTTGCTGCATCGCACTTTGCTAGGTGAACCTCGGTTGGGGGGGCATGCATTCATAGCTTAACTAGGATTCCCTTCGTGGCGACACGAGGGGGGTGGGGGCTGCTAGCTACTTCACACTTTGTTAGTGAACCTCGGTTGGGGGGAGGGGGCATGCTCATAGCTTAGGATTCCCTTCGTGTCGACATGAGGGGGGGCTTCTAGCTACTTCGCACTTTGCTAGGTGAAACTCGGTTGGGGGGGCATGTGCATTCATAGCTTAGGATTCCCTTCATGCCTACACGAGGGAGGGGTGACTGTTAGCTACTTCGCACTTTGCTAGGGTTAACCTCGGTTGGGGGGAGGGCATGCATTCATATCTTAGCTAGGATTCCCTTCATGCCGACACGAGGGAGGGGGTTGCTAGCTACTTCGCACTTTGCTAGGTGAACCTCGGTTGGGAGGCATGCATTCATAGCTTACGAATCCCTTCATGTCGACACAATTGAGGGGGGCTGCTAGCTCTACTTCACACTTTCCTAGGTGAACCTCGGTTGGGGGGCATGCATTCATAGCTTAGGATTCCCTTCATGCCGACACGAGGGAGGGGGGTTGCTAGATACTTCGCACTTTGCTACGGTGAACCTCGGTTGGGGGGGCATGCATTCATAGCTTAGGATTCCCTTTGTGCCGACACAAGGAGGTGGGGTGGGGGCAAGCAATACCGTGCGCTTTGCGAGAGAGGTGCCACATCGAAGTTGCATTTGGTATTTGAAAATCAAACCACCCTTTTGATACATAAATTTGGTCCACATGCAAGTGTGTTCATGTTCTGACCCTCTCCCGCGTCATTTTTCGCCAAATTTATGAACATTAGACAAGTCGGATGACGCAACAGACATGATTCACTCAAACTAACCGTGTGCCAGGCCGATGCACCTGTCATGCACACATCCGCACAGTACATTGGGCTCCACGAGGCTCCCCCTCTCAAAAATATTTGCCCGCCTCGAGGGTTTTTCTATTTTATAACACACGGTTGTTATCTCCAGACCGTGTGCGATGTTTCTTATTCCCAATCCCGCCTACATCCCTAGAAAATATCTGCTCGCCTCGAGGTTTTTTTGTTTCATGACACACAGTTGTTACCTCTGGACCATGTACGATGCACTATCATCAAAATTTTCAATTGCCCAGCATTTCACTCCCGCCTTTGACTCATGCGTAGTAAAATTTTTAGTACCCGCGTCATTTCCTCAAACACCCTGCGCCCCCCTCCACACACACACACACACCAAAACCTCCTCGGGCATGGGCACACACACACACCCCTCGCTCGCTCAAAACCCTAGCAAAGTTCCCGCCGCCGCCGCAAGGCCTCCGTTGTCAACATCTGCCGGTTTGCCCGTGCAGCTTACCCACCGATCTCCATACCCAGGCCGCCCTGAGTTTCTTAGATGACGCATGCCAAACGCCCCCTTTCCCATAGATCCCCATCCCCATCCCCCACTCCAGAGCGTCGCAGCCTAAGCCCGGCTACACTTCCCGTGGAGCTCGAGGAGCGACTGGCCCAAGAGAGGTGTATAGACGTCTCTTCGCCGATGTCACCGAGGAAGCTGATGACCATTACTGGCGGCAGGCACTCAAGCAGCGGGCTAGAGTATGCGGGCATATCTCGTCCACCGGCTATGACATCGAGGTCATCAACAGCGGCGCCCTGAGGCGGGCTGTGTCACGGGTTAAGTGGCCCACCCCCAACCCCTCGGGTTCAACCGTCGTCGATCTCATCCATGGCCCTGCCGCTGATCTCCTCTGGCTTGCTGTCAGCAATTTGCCATTCTACATCGCCATCGAGCCCCTTTTATCATTTCTGAAGGACACATTCTGCGGCGCTGGTTTGGGATCCATAGCTTCCATGTCAGACCTCATCGACGGTGACCACGAGGAGGGCACCCTCTCCAGCTCTTCCAAGGGGAAAGCACCCGTCTGCGACATCAGGGAGGGCACCCTACAGCCGTGCTCTTCCAAGGGGAAGGAACCCATCTGCGACAACATGGAGCGCATCCAGGGTCCGTGCTCTTCCCACGGGAACGAGCCCATCCGTAACAAGTGAGGAAACCCATGATTTGTTTTTCTGTGCCTCTTCACAGGGGGAAACCCATGATTTGTTTTGTCGAGTCCCTTTCATAGTGTAGTGAGAATATGTCCAGTTTTGATTGCTATATCTGGTTGTTTGCAGTATGCCTAGTTTATTTCAGTTGTTCACAATGTGATGCTCTATATGTGCAATTATTTACTATGCAGTACATTCCATCAATCCATTTTTAAACATACCGATAGGAATGCATATATTTGCTTGTTGTCAAGCCTGTTATAGCTAGCATATGCCTCTTTTAAAGTTTCTTGATTGTTCGGTTGTTTGTAGTTAGCATATGTTCAGTTTCAAATGCTATCTTTGGTTGTTTGTAGTATGCCTTGTTTATTCCAGTTATTCACAACGTGATGTTCTATATGTGCAAGTATGAACTGTGTAATTCAATTTCATCAGTACCAGTTTCAACAATACCACTATGAATGACTACATTTGGTTGCTGCATCTTGTAGTTAACACGCCTTTCTATTTTTATTTAACCATAACCACTGTACTTAGACCGGCACAATACCAGTTTTTGAATGACCATGTTTGCTTGTTGTTAAATGTTTGGCCTGTTGCAGTTAGCACACCTTTTCACTTGTTTTGCTTTACTAGCATGCTTAAACCTGCACACTGAAGCTATCTTTTGGAGATTATTTTGTCTGCCATGTGTAATTTTGGTTGATGTTTAGCCTGTTCTGCTTAACATGCTTCTTGATGTACCTACACAGGACAATTTTGGGAATGACTTCTGTTTTCCATCGAGATTAGTTTCATCCCATGGCTTATATCTGCTCACTGTTCAGGATATCGGTAGCTGGTACCATATAGCTCGGCGGCTGATAAGGGACTAATCGGTGAATCGGACTTTTAACTGAATATATCTTGAAAGCACAAGTGCTCTCCAGGTGGTTTTGGTAATTAATGTCAACATATCTCTTGTTGGACTAACGTTTTTATCTAGTATGTTTCAGATAAGTTCAACAATGGAGTGTCATGGACTAAAGGTTGTGGGAACTCCTTCAAGATGCTAAGGACAAAGGATTGGCTAAAGCTTCAAGCTCAGGACTCTTCATTTTACACTTTTAGTGATCCAAGATCACATTGAGTCCATAGGAAAGGCCAATACTATCAAGGAAGGATGAGATGTTGATAATGAGCCTCTTGCTCAAAGTGCTTAGTGATATGCTCCAAAATCCTCAGCTACTTTCCCATATCCTCAAATGACCTAAACCCTAAGCCAAACTCGGTCATACCGATTCTTTCAACCCGGCGCCACCGAGTTTCACTTGTCATTTGCCACTGCCAAACCCTAGCAATTCGGTCTCACCGATGGGATCTCGGTCACACCAAGATGGGCTTGCGATATGCAATCGGTCCCACCGAGTTTGCTTGGCCAACTCTCTGTTTCGCTTATTACCCAAATCGGTCCCACCGAGTTTGAGTAATCGGTCAAACCGAGTTTTGGATTTTTCCCTAACCCTAGCACATCGGTCCCACCAAGTTGTTCCAATCGGTCCCACCGAAATTCCTAACGGTCACTAGGTTTACTATTTCGGTCCGGCCGAGTTTTCTGATTCGGTCCCACCGAGATTGGTAAATTGTGTGTAACGGTTGGATTTTGTGTGGAGGCTATATATACCCCTCCACCTCCTCTTCACTCGTGGAGAGAGCGATCAGAACACATACACCATTCCAACTCATATGTTCTGAGAGAGAACCACCTACTCATGTGTTGAGACCAAGATATTCAATTCCAACCATATGAGTCTTGATCTCTAGCCTTCCCCAAGTCGCTTTCCACTCAAATCTTCTTTCCACCAGATCCAAATCCTATGACAGAGAGTTGAGTGTTGGGGAGACTATCATTTGAAGCACAAGAGCAAGGAGTTCATCATCAACACACCATTTGTTACTTCTTGGAGAGTGGTGTCTCCTAGATTGGCTAGGTGTCACTTGGGAGCCTCCGACAAGATTGTGGAGTTGAACCAAGGAGTTTTTAAGGGCAAGGAGATCGCCTACTTCATGAAGATCTACCGCTAGTGAGGCAAGTCCTTCGTGGGCGATGGCCATGGTGGGATAGACAAGGTTGCTTCTTCGTGGACCCTTCGTGGGTGGAGCCCTCTGTGGACTCGCGCTAATGTTACCCTTCGTGGGTTGAAGTCTCCATCAACGTGGATGTAGGATAGCACCACCTATCCGAACCACGGGAAAAACATCCGTGTCTTTGATTGCGTTTGAATTCTCCAAACCCTTCCCTTTACATTCTTGCAAGTTGCATGCTTTACTTTCCGCTGCCTATACACTCTTTGCATACTTGCTTGATATGTGTTGTGAATGTTGAAATTATGCCTAAACTCCACTTAAACTAAAAAGCTTAAAAAATTGCAACTTTAGCCTTGAGTGTCTAAACCCCCCCCCCTTTCTAGACACACCTACTTCTAGATCTTACAAGTGGTATCAGAGCTTTGGTCTCCATTGCCTTGGTTTAATCAGCATTGGAGGAAGATGGATGTGTCTACTTTAGGGAGTCTTAGACATAGAGTGCCTATTCTTGATGGAGAATATTTTCAAGAGTGGAAAAATGAGATGCTTGTAATCTTCAATCAATACCATGTGAACAAGTATATTGCTAGCCCTTATGCACCTCATATTGATCCCTTGCATCCTACCTTGGATGAAGATATTGACATGATTCGCAATCTTAGAACTATTGAGCTCATCATTAGAGGATTGCCCAAAAATTTGATTGCTAGTTTGCCTACTCTTAATTGTGCCCATACTATATGGAAATTTCTTGAGGAACGATTTCCCGATCATTCCTTGAAAAATTTGGATGAAATTCTCCATAAATCTATTGCCTTGAGTAAAATGAACTCTAGTGATCCTAGTTTTGGTGCTTGTCTATTTGAGCTTACCAATCTCAAGCATGCTAAAGGAGATGCTGGAATAATTAGTGATATTATATTTGAAGCTATAAGAATTCATAAAAGTGACCACTTTGATGATCATTTATCTAATGAATTACCCTCTCTAGGAAATGATGAGTCACAAGATCATGGTGAACATGGATACTATGATGATGATGATGATAGTGACTTCGATCTTGATGATGCAATGAGACATTTTGGTCTTACGGCAAATCTTCGGGGATATGCGTTAGGAGGAAAGGAATGGGTTCTTGATAGTGGATGTACTGATCATATGACTGGGGATGAAGAGATGTTCCGTGAGCTTGCTGAAAACGACGACCCTCGGAAATATGTCACCTTTGGTGATAATTCAAAGGGTAAAGTGGTTGGCCTTGGTAAGGTGGCCATCTCACATGATAGTTCCATTCAAAATGTCATGCTCGTTGAATCTCTCGGCTACAACTTACTTTCAGTATCTAGACTTGCTGATTTCGGTTTAAATGTCCTATTTACTGAGGTAGATTGCCAAGTGTTTCGTCGAGACAATCATAAAATGGTCTTTACCGGTATGCGTAGAGGTGACCTTTACATTGTCGATTTCTCTAAAAAGGCACAACCTAAAACTTGCTTTATTGCTAAATCCTCAAATGGTTGGTTGTGGCATAGACGACTAGGTCATGTTGCATGAGAAACCTTGACAAGCTTATTAAGGGAAATCATATCCTTGGAGTTAACGATGTCATATTTGATAAGGATAGACTTTGCAGTGCTTGTCAAGCAGGTAAACAGGTTGGAGGAAGGCATCCCATGAAGAACATCATGACCACAAGGAGGCCACTCGAGCTACTTCATATGGATCTTTTTGGTCCCAATGCCTACAAGAGTCTCGGTGGAAAT
This sequence comes from Triticum monococcum, assembly GCA_034509565.1. Taxonomy (NCBI): domain Eukaryota; kingdom Viridiplantae; phylum Streptophyta; class Magnoliopsida; order Poales; family Poaceae; genus Triticum; species Triticum monococcum. The sequence continues at coordinate 583,201,857 of CM067847.1, forward strand.
TCTTTTGGTCTAGTTATACTTGATGATTTTTCAAGATTTACGTGGGTGTTCTTTCTTAATGACAAGTCGCAGGTCCAGAAGATCTTCAAAAACTTCGCTAGGAAGGCCCAAAATCAGTTTGACATGAAGATCGAGAAGGTTCGAAGTAACAACGGAACGGAGTTCAAGAACGCAAATGTGGATACCTTTCTTGACGAGGAAGGGATCTCACACGAGTTCTCGGCTATGTACACACCTCAACAAAACGGAGTTGTTGAGAGGAAGAACCGGACGCTCATCGAAATGGCAAGAACGATGCTTGATGAATACAAGACACCGAAGCACTTTTGGGCAGAAGCGGTTGAGACAGCTTGTCACGCAACAAATCGCTTGTTTCTTCACAAGCTACTCGGCAAGACAGCATACGAACTCCTCACCGGTAACAAACCCCAAGTTGGATACTTTCGAGTATTCGGCTCAAAGTGCTACATTCTTGATAAGCATCGTCGTTCAAAGTTTGCTCCTAAATCTCATGAAGGTTTTCTACTTGGTTATGGCTCAAACTCTCACACTTACCGTGTCTACAACAATTTCACCCGAAAGGTTGAAGAGACGGTAGATGTGAAGTTTGATGAATCTAATGGCTCGCAAGTAGAGCAATTGCCAATTGATGTAGGAGACAAAGACTATCTAGAAGCAATCCAAGACTTATCCATTGGCAAAGTTCGTCCAACGGAGGTGAAGGAGAGTACTTCATCCATCCAAGTGGAAGCTTCTACTTCACGACAGGGTGAACCAAGATTCGACACGAAAGCATCCACAAGTGGGACACGCCAAGATGAAGAAGATGAGGAAGTACATCAAGACGAATATCAACAACCTCCTTCTCCACCACGACAAGAGAATGACAACGTCAACAATGAAGAAGGCCAAGAAGAAGAACAAGATGAAGAAGATGCTCAACGAAGACCCAAGCAAAAGCTCTCACGAGTTCGAGCAAGAATCGCCAAAGATCATCCCGTCGAGCAAATCCTCAATGATATACAAACCGGGAGAATCACTCGCTCAAAAACTCGCTTAGCTAACTTTTGTGAAAACTACTCATTCATCTCTAGCATTGAACCTATGAAGGTTGAAGAAGCATTGGAAGATCCGGATTGGATAAACGCTATGCATGAAGAGCTACACAATTTTGAGAGAAACCAAGTTTCAACATTGGTTGAGAAGCCCGACTACAACCACAACATCATTGGTACCAAATGGGTGTTTCGCAACAAGCAAGATGAAGATGGATAAGTGGTTCGCAACAAAGCACGTCTCGTCGCCCAAGGATACACACAAGTCGAAGGTATGGACTATGGTGAGACATATGCTCCCGTTGCTAGACTTGAGTCCATTCGCATCTTACTTGCCTATGCTAATCACCATAATATCACCTTGTACCAAATGGACATTAAAAGTGCTTTTCTAAATGGCGAAATAGAAGAGGAAGTTTATGTTAAACAACCTCTTGGTTTTATCAATCCTAAGAAACCAAATCATGTTTACAAACTTCACAAAGCTCTTTATGGTCTTAAACAAGCTCCTAGAGCATGGTATAAATGCTTGACCAAGTTCCTTATTGCAAGTGGTTTCGAAATTGGTAAAATTGATTCTACTCTTTTTACTAAAAGGGTTAATGGAGAACTATTTGTATGCCAAATTTATGTTGATGATATCATATTTGGTTCAACTAACCCTCTCTTTAGTGAAAAGTTTGGAAAGCTAATGTCAGAGAAGTTGGAGATGTCTATGATCAGTGAACTCAAATTCTTTCTCGATTTGCAAATCAAGCAAACTAAGGAAGGTACATTTGTCTCTCAAACGAAGTACACCAAGGACTTATTCAAGAAGTTCAATATGCAAGAGTGCAAAGGTATGTCTACCCCCAAGCCCACTAGTGGACATAATGATTTGACCAAAGGTGGTGAACTGGTTGATCAAAAGGTTTATCGCTCTATGATTGGTTCATTGCTATACCTATGTGCTTCACGTCCCGATATTATGCTAAGTGTGTGCATGTGTGCACGATATCAAGCTGCTCCTAAGGAATGTCATCTTAAGGCTGTGAAAAGGATAGTGAGATACTTAATTCATACACCAAACTTTGGCATTTGGTATCCTAAAAGGTCTTCTTTTGATCTTGTTGGCTATTCCGACTCGGATTATGCCGGAGACAAGGTTGATAGGAAGTCCACTTCGGGTACTTGTCAATTTCTTGGTAGATCTCTTGTGTCTTGGTCCTCTAAGAAACAAAACTCGGTATCCTTATCCACCGCCGAAGCTGAATACATTGCTGCTGGTTCATGTTGTGCTCAATTACTTTGGATGACCCAAAATCTTAAAGATTATGGGATCTATGTGAAACATGTTCCACTGCTTTGTGACAATGAAAGTGCTATCAAAATTGGTCATAATCCTGTACAACATTCTCGAACTAAGCATATTGAAGTTCGTCATCATTTCATTCGAGATCATGTTGCTAAGGGTGACATAAATCTTAAGCATGTTCGCACTGATAAGCAATTAGCGGATATATTCACTAAACCACTTGATGAGAAAGTGTTTTGCAGGTTGAGAGGAGAATTGAACATCATTGATGCTTCAAACGTGGAGTAGGAACTCCATTAGATACATGCAAGACATGAGCTTATGACTAATCCATGATATATCTCTTATGATGACTATCTTATGTCTTGGATATATTTGTACCTTGCATGTTGTCTAACCCATGTAGGTGCTTGGTTGAAACTAATTCCATGAGATTGCGACTCACTCACATCTTGAGAAATCTCTACATCACCAAGTCTCTACACAATGGTGGTTAAAGACAAGGAAGCACAAAACCATTCAAACATATCCTTAGACAAATTCTTTGTTGAGCCTCATGATTGTCACTTTTGGATACACAAGTGCTCTTCCTTGCAAGAACTAACCCATGTAGGTAGATGAACTCAAACTCCAAGTGGTGCTCCAAACTCTTGATGGGCTACATCAACCATCAGCACCCACACAAGTTCAACTACATGAGCAAGAACCACACCACCACCCAAGGTATGCTATTCCATCTTAGAGAAGCTTTAATCCAAGACATGAGTCAAAGCAACTCAACAAGATGTGTATACATCAAGATGCTTAAACAAAAATGGTAACCCCATTTTGAGCTTAAACGATGAGTATGACCTATGATCAAGTGTTCTCACTTGACTCCTAAGTCAATATACTCTAACATAGGTGACTATGTCACCGCCCAACTCTAGATGAAGTTCTCTTGTGTTCTTTCTTTGTGTTATTGCATTTGTCTCATGCTTGTTTATTTGTTCCCTTCTCTTTTTCAAAAAAAAACTTCATCTAGATCTTTCAGTCTCTTCTCTTTTCCTTTTGTTTTTGTTCTGCATTTTCTGCATTTAATTCATTGCAAATCTTTGTGAGATCTTATTTGACTAGTGAGCTGAGCTGACAAGTGTTCTCTCTATCATGAACTCGGTTTCACCGATTTTTAATTTTCGGTCCAACTGAATCCCTTTGGTACCACCAAAACATACCACTCGGTGCCACCGATTTCGCAACAGGAAAAACAGTTTGTCACATAATCTATATTTCTTCTGATCCAGCTTCACTCAATGAATCTTGTCCCAATTTTATTCTTTGCTTTATGCTGAGTCTCAAGGACCAACCCTTTTCGACGGATTCCAGAAAAACCTTCTTGGAAATTGATGTCAAAGGGGGAGAGAGAGATCACATCAAAGCCTATCTTCGGGGAGAGAGAGATCACATCAAAGAACTAAAGGGGGAGAGAAAGTCTCAAGGATCCCAGATGTCCCAGATAATGTATTAAGGGGGAGAAAGAGATCTCTAGGGGGAGAGACAATACTCAAGGATCCCAGATGCTTGATGTTTAAGAGGAGAGATGTCACATGTCTTTTTAGGGGGAAAGACATATTCATTTGTATCTTTTAGCTCTGATTTTCTGTTCCCTATCTTCTCCCAATATCCCATGGAAGATTCAGGGGGAGCAAGACACCCATGGGAAAGAAATCAGTCAAATTCATTGCATATCTTTACTCTTGGGGACATGTTGAATTCAATGTAATACCTAGTACTCACTCTCTACATGTCATCCCAGTCTTGGTATTCTTGTGGTTTCTTTTGTTTGCTCTGGTTAGTGGGTGTACATGTGTTATCTAACCTTGTTTGTGCAGGTTCATTCCATCCTAAGCCAACCAAAGACTACAAGGTAAGTATATGCATCAAAATCATGAGTATGAGGAATTCTTGCTTATGTACATACTGTTTGCAAGAAGGACTCATGAGCATGAAGGTATTTTCCTTAACAAATCTTTTGCTCTGATGCATATGACCAAGATACATGTAACACATTGCCCACTCTGTCATGGTTATGCTCTCACATGTCTCTATATTTCATATTCACATGAGTGCATACATGTAGGGGGAGCCTATGCTTGTTACATGTCCTTCCAAAGCTTTACTTGCTGTTCTTTATATCTTTATCTAAAGCTTTTATGTCCTCCCAAAAGGGGGGAGATTGAAAGCACAAGTGCTCTCCAGGTGGTTTTGGTAATTAATGTCAACATATCTCTTGTTGGACTAATGTTTTTATCTAGTATGTTTCAGATAAGTTCAACAATGGAGTGGCATGGACTAAAGGTTGTGGGAACTCCTTCAAGATGCTAAGGACAAAGGATTGGCTAAAGCTTCAAGCTCAGGACTCTTCATTTTACACTTTTAGTGATCCAAGATCACATTGAGTCCATAGGAAAGGCCAATACTATCAAGGAGGGATGAGATGTTGATAGTGAGCCTCTTGCTCAAAGTGCTTAGTGATATGCTCCAAAATCCTCAGCTACTTTCCCATATCCTCAAATGACCTAAACCCTAAGCCAAACTCGGTCATACCGATTCTTTCAACCCGGCACCACCGAGTTTCACTTGTCATTTGCCACTGCCAAACCCTAGCAATTCGGTCTCGCCGATGGGATCTCGGTCTCACCGAGATGGGCTTGCAAACTCTCTGTTACCTGTTGCAATATCTTCGGTCCAACCGAGATATGCAATCGGTCCGACCGAGTTTGCTTGGCCAACTCTCTGTTTCGCTTATTACCCAAATCGGTCCCACCGAGTTTGAGTAATCGGTCAAACCGAGTTTTGGATTTTCCCTAACCCTAGCACATCGGTCCCACCGAGTTGTTCCAATCGGTCCCACCGAAATTCCTAACGGTCACTAGGTTTACTATTTCGGTCTGACCGAGTTTTCTGATTCGGTCCCACCGAGATTGGTAAATTGTGTGTAACGGTTGGATTTTGTGTGGAGGCTATATATACCCCTCCACCTCCTCTTCACTCGTGGAGAGAGCGATCAGAACACATACACCATTCCAACTCATATGTTCTGAGAGAGAACCACCTACTCATGTGTTGAGACCAAGATATTCCATTCCAACCATATGAATCTTGATCTCTAGCCTTCCCCAAGTCGCTTTCCACTCAAATCTTCTTTCCACCAGATCCAAATCCTATGAGAGAGAGTTGAGTGTTGGGGAGACTATCATTTGAAGCACAAGAGCAAGGAGTTCATCATCAACACACCATTTGTTACTTCTTGGAGAGTGGCGTCTCCTAGATTGGCTAGGTGTCACTTGGGAGCCTCCGACAAGATTGTGGAGTTGAACCAAGGAGTTTGTAAGGGCAAGGAGATCGCCTACTTCGTGAAGATCTACCACTAGTGAGGCAAGTCCTTCGTGGGCGATGGCCATGGTGGGATAGACAAGGTTGCTTCTTCGTGGACCCTTCGTGGGTGGAGCCCTCCGTGGACTCGCGCAACCGTTACCCTTCGTGGGTTGAAGTCTCCATCAACGTGGATGTAGGATAGCACCACCTATCCGAACCACGGGAAAAACATCCGTGTCTCCGATTGCGTTTGAATTCTCCAAACCCTTCCCTTTACATTCTTGCAAGTTGCATGCTTTACTTTCCGCTGCTTATACACTCTTTGCATACTTGCTTGATAAGTGTTGAAATTATGCCTAAACTCCACTTAAACTGAAAAGGCTTAAAAAATTGCAACTTTAGCCTTGAGTGTCTAACCCCCCCCCCCTTTCTAGACACACCTACTTCTAGATCCTACATATCTGCAACCCATTTTTCCTTAGGTTAACTAGGTCCATATGTAATATATCTGAGGCTACATAGCAACATGCACTGTACTTAATGTCTAAATATGCAATCCTAGGCTACATAGCAACAAGGAAGAGTGTTACATTAATGTTCTAATGATGTCTAGATATACGTAGAAGAGTAGCAGGAGCAACAGCAACAACACATTCATGTTTCGATACTTAACTTAGCTAGATGTTAGAGTTAGTTTCAAGCTCATTACTAACCCTGAACTAACTCCATCCAAAGAGTTGTTTGGATAGCAGGGTTAGATTGACAATAAATGCACTAGGAGAACTAGCTCCAATTAGCACCTCTTGGGTTGGATACTAGTTTTTTTGGGTGGGTTATAGATGCAACTAGCTCAAACTAGCCCTCTTGTTTAGATATACTTTAGGGCTATTTGAGCCCCGACTAGCTCAAACTAACTGTAATCCGTGGAAAGATCAGCAGATAATTTCTAAGAATGAACTAAACTCCTTCCGGCCCATAATATAAGATGTTAATTCATCTAATATGTGAGTATGTTGGATGTTATAAGATACTCCCTCTGTTCCTAAATATTCGTCTTTTTAGAGATTTCAAATGGACTACCACGTACGGATGTATATAGACATATTATAAAAGATTGTTGTACTACATCATTGTGCAATTGTTGTTTAGCTTCTAATATTAACTTGGTGCTTTTAGGTACATATTTCGTTGGTAAAGATCTGCGTTTCGACCCTTTCTGCGTATGGGGCAATGAGATATCGATGAACCAACATCAAGTGAGGAAGTTGATAAAGATTGTTAGTAAAATGGGTCCAAAATGGCAATTAAACTATTTTTTTACACTTTATCCAGGACAACAGCGAACTGCAGGATGGTAAGTAAGAACTCTGCAACCTTCTTTTTACTGCCCATAATAAGTTGTGTTAGATGACAATGTCTGAATCTTTTTCATTTGCAGTGGTTGCCAAAGCAATTTACTCAAGATTACCTCTCAAACTACATGATTGGTGGGCATGCAAAGATTAAAGTATTTCTACCAGAACATGATGATTATCTAGATGTTTTCATGAAGACCGTGAAAGATGGCCGGCCGGCCATCACAAGGGGTTGGACTAGAGTCATGCGTGCCTTCTGCATGGAGGAGGGCAATATGGGCATTCTGCTTCACCTTGTTCAGCAACCAGAATATATTTTGCCTCTTTCTTTACCGCCTTTAATAGTACAAGTATACAACCGTGGTTCATCATTCTTTATTTGGTTCTTATGTAATTCTTGAACATATGTACCTATGAATTGAATAATGCATTGGTTGTTTGAACCTGATGGATATGAATAAAGCTGTAGCATACATTCAAATTCAAATCCAAATCCGATACAATTTGGAAAAGCAGGAATTAAATTACGGTGAAATTATGCTCTCCAGGTTGTTACGGCACATGCGGTTGGTAAGAGACAAACGTTTGTGATATGCACCATAATCGGAGACGGTTCACAGAGAGGAAACGTGTGCAAGCATGCACACAGTTGGCATTTGCAAAGCGTGTGCGATGCCAGACAATATCACAAATGGTGCGGGCAAACTAAACGTTTGTGTTAGTTGCCTTATCGTACACGATTCACAACCATGAACTGTTTCTCATGAAGTATGCATCGTAAACATTGCACCATAGAATAGCGTGTGCGATAGTTGTCGTGTCCGACAATGTTACGACGGTCCGATGTTTCGTAATCCTGTCCGACACTCGTACGACGATTAGCTAATCTTCTTAACGGTGAACCATTTGTGATGGCCCGCGCATCATACATGTTCTATAATAGTGAACCGTTTGTGATGGGTCGCGCTTCATAAATGTAGCACCACAGAATATCGACTGCGATGGCAATGCGAGCAGAAATGAGTAGGAGTACTGTAGGGGCCCTATCCCCGACGATTTCTGGGTCGTGTGGGAAGGACCCCCTATCACCCACACTCACTTGGCGACGGTTCCAAATGCCGTCACGGAAAGGGGTTCTAAACCGTTTGTTTAGGACCGACGGACACCAGTGAGTTACTCTGCCGTGTGATTACACATTTTTATCTATTAATTAATGTATTTATTGATAAAATATATATCTTTATTCTTTAAAAACCCGCGAATTGAACATGTGAACTAGCGGTAAGACTGATAAAAACCAGAACCGATGGCCTTGCTAGTTCGATTACCGGTTCGGTTTTTAAAACTTTGTGTTCACGTCAAGGTGGACGTCGACTGACTTGATCTCCCTAATGGCGGTTGTCCCTTCCTTGACGGCGTAAGTCATGTTGCTGAAGATGCTCAGCTGCTCCTCCATCAGGCCGCCCCTCTTCCTCTTTCGATGAGCCATAAGGACGTGATCACCACTCTTATCAAGACCATCAACATTGACGGTGTCTACGTCGTGGGTGTCCAAATAGTCAGGGATAGGTCAACTAAGCGGACTACTGGAGCCCATGTCATGCTTGTTGGTTGCCAGCCCAAAGAAGATCTGCTACATCTATGAGTAGTTCTGGATGTACGTGTTGAGGAACTCTATGTCCCTGGGTTGGTCCTAAGAAAGAAACATAGTATGGTTAGTTGTGACTGGCATGTTAGAGAGGCCTAAACAAGTGGGTCCAAGCTAACTGCAGTGTGGCCTTGGTAGTGCTTTGCCACCAACATGATTGTGTAGGTGTCATGATCCAATGACGTGCCACTAAGGTCTCTAACCTTGGACACTTGGGGTCAATCTGGCTCTCCACTTCCTGAGATGGTTGTAGGCCTGGGTCGAGGTGACCTCTTGGCGACAAAACTCGAACACCTGCTTGGCAACAGAGTTCAAGTGCACCTCCTTTAAGCCCTTGTCAGTCCTCACACCACCGGCTTTGATATCACAAATCTTGTAATGCATGAAGGTGAACACGAATGGCTATCATTTAATCAAGTTCCCCCACCAGCCATCTTTGCCTTTCCAGCCTTGATGCTTGTTTTACATGCAGCAATAGCAAAATTAGGCATAGCCAATATGACATAGACACAATTTGTGGAGGCCTAGCACACACCTCGAAGACATATGAATCCAGAGGCATATGCTCCTCAGTCATAACCTGGGAGTCCACAACATGGACAGTAAGAACGAACACTAAACATGGGCAATAAGCTTAGTACACACGGATCATCAGGTTCAACATACCACCCTATGAATGATTTTCAACCTCATAGAAGACCATGGAGTTTAACACTACCACACCGTCATTATTGCAAACTTGCATAGTACGCATGCTTTGATTCACAAGCTAGTATCCAGGAGTGCAGCCGCGTGGAGGCGTGGAACATGTTGAAGAAGAGGAAGAAGAAGAATTGCCACCCCGTCTCCGCCGGTCGGAGAAGATGCGCTGCTTACCTGCTCGTCGATGATGATCTGCGCGAGACGGACAACTTTAGGGGGTGGGGGAGTTTGGGTGGTGAACCAAGAGTGGCTACATTGGATGACCGGTTCGGCGGGAGGTGACTCAGTTCCCCTCGCAAATTTCTTGAGGACACGCACAAGCTCATGCCATCTCCCTGGTTGCATGAGCTCTGCGCCACGTTCCCTCCCCTGTATCACCCGAGTCTGGCTGAGGGGAATCAAATGAACTAATGAACAAGAGGGGGTTTGACCAAAAAGATACCAAATATACTCCAAGTGTACCAAATTCAAATGTGCATATTGAAATTTCATTTTGTAACATAAAGAATCATTTTAGCCAATTATAAACTTCTTAGGTTAAATAGAAAGTCATTATTATTTTTACTAGCTCGGGGGAGTTTGATCTTTGAAGTCCCACGTAATATGCATCATATTGAAGAACACAAGTCGGAGCCAGACAAAGAGCACATGGAGGCGCACCTCTTGTAATCTGAACCACACTCGACGTCCATTGGGATGCGGATTGAAATCCATTTTAGTTTCCCTATTGGACCAATACAGTTTTAATACTTAGTACATGACATTGTAGAGAAGTAAAGGTGAGTTCATGGGTACAGCAGAACATGCTTTTTCAAATGTTAATGGTATGCCAGAAGTAAATGTGATTGAATTTGTGTCTACACATGGTTAATTCATGCGTGTTGACGGAGAAAGGATGTCAGACAATTAGTATGTAATAAATGTGTTGGAGCTCACGGTATGCCATGGTTTAATAAATGAAATGAAACAATAGTATGCAATGTAATTAGTGTTAATTCATCTTTGCTGGACCAGTAAAATTAACAGTTACATACAACCGCATTGATAAATCAGCAGACGACTTTAGTAAGATATAACTTTTTTATGTCAGAAAAAGTCATGTGGTTAGTATAAGTAAAATTTATCGAATTATTATCATTGATTTCTCGTGTTTCACTAGAAATAAAAAATGAAAGACGCAATTTCATGGAATTTGTACCATGCATTTTCCAAGAATTACAACATAGGAATTATTCTTCTTTTTTTATTTAAAAATTTAACAATCATGAAATCCAGTATTTACTTTAGTTATCCCATGATGAGGTTCTCGGTTTATATAAGACACATAATTTAATGGAAATATATTTGACTTCATATTTGCTAAATCTTGGAAATTATTCAAATGCATTAAACATAAATTATTTTCAAAGTAGAAACGATATCACAATTTAAAATGGGTACAAAAACATAAACTTGTGAAAGATATTTTTAGACTTCAAATAATATTGCATTTCAAAAACTTGCGACAAACTGAATATTAGATGTGTTGCATGATTCAAAACTCTGAGATCAACAAAATCTGCATGCATGTGATTCACAAGTTAATGATGATGTCGTTGTTGGTTGTTGGGGGTTGGCACGAAAGCATGGGGATGAATGGGCCAGGAGGGGGACAGTCTGTGCAGACAATAACTCCTTATAGTACTTATACAAGGAAATGTAAAACGGACTATAATGAAGAATACAAGCATGCTAATATAGCGGTGCAAATCCCTATGCATATTGAATGGTCAGATATCAAGCACTAGTAGAAAAAGGGCCTAATGTTCAGCTCATTAGTCCCGGTTTGTAATTGAACCGGCACTAATGTGACCATTAGTGCCGGTTCCAACGGCTAGGCGGGCGGCTCTCATTAGTCCCGGTTTGTGGCAAACCATTAGTACTGATTCGTGCCATGAACCGGGACTAAAGAGGTGGTTGCAGGCTGGTGTCAGGCTGCGGCCCCACCAACACCATTAGTGTCGGTTCGTGGCACGAACCAGGACTAGAGATGCACCTTTAGTCCTGGTTCGTATAACCAACCGGGACTATAGATACCTCTATATAAACCCTTCGTCGAGCCCGAGCTCTCTGTTCTTCCCCTTTCCTCTCCTCTGTTTTCTTCCTCTTCCTCTCGAGCTCATCCTCCATTTTTGCCAAAATTTGTCAAGATTTGAAGGCACCCTATCCATCCAAGTGATCACAAAGGTTAGCAACTTTGTCCTTTCATCTCTCATTGCTAGATTAGCTCTTGCAATGCTCTATAAGTATAGTGATTTGTGAGTTTTAGTTTGCGGGGAATTATATGTGGTAGTATTTGATTTAAATGCAATTTGAGGTCAAAATAACTCTTCGTTTGCATATGTAGGTGTGGTTTACTTAGTGCCTTCCCGTCTCTGTCCTAACCACCGTCGATCGCCCGCACCGTGTCATGGGCACCACTTTGTGGTGAGCCTCTTGTTCTTATCTTTTTTTACAAAAAAATCATGTTTGTGTGATTTAGATATGTAGTTACTTGTATAATTACCTTACCCATACATTGTGTGTTATACATAGTGCCATGGTTTTGATATCCGTCCCCGTCGGCCCTCGTCGGGTTTATGATTCAGATGTGGTATATTCTCTTTTATAACTATTTGTTGCATTTCGTGTTTATGAAAAATTATGCCCATCAAGTTGACATAGATATTTTTATCTAGGAGGTATGTGAACCGGAAATTCCAACCGACCCTATTGTCGAGAGGTTAAATTTAGTTGAAAATGAAAACGAGTATTTGAAAGAAAAATTGAAAAGAATTGAGGAGGAGAAGATGGAATTGGAGTTGTGTGTTGCCGATGTAATCGATGATCACAAGATCAAAATGGAGAAAATGCACTTGAAGATTAGAAAGATTAGAAAATATGCCATTGATAGTGAGGCTTGGTATCATTATGTTGTTGGATCAATTGGTACCTTAGTTACGATCTTGATCGCATTTGTTGTTGCATTTAAATGCTTTAGCTAAAGAGTTTGTATGTTGTTTTATGAGAATACGTGTGTATGAACTTGTATTAATTTTCTCTTTTCGGTGTTGTGTAATGAAGATGAGCCGGCAATGGATGTACGATGACCGATGCTCTCCCCAGTTCGTTAATGGCGTGTGTATTTTTCTTCTTGCGGCTGAGGCAAACAAGCGAGCGGATGATTTTATGTCTTGTCCATGTGCTGGCTGTAAGAATGGTCACATTTACTATAACTCAAGAACCATTCAATGACACATGTTTGAGTCCAGTTTCATGCCCCACTATAATGTTTGGACCAAGCACGGAGACAGAGGGGTTATGATGGAAGACAATGAAGAAGAAGAGGACGACGACAGCTATCCTGGCCATGGGTTCCCTGAATATGATGGTACGACAATGGGGGAAGATGTTGAGCCGGCAATGTGGGAAGAAGTTGAGTCCGCAATGCGGGAAGAAGCTGAAGAAGAGGCATCAGATGAGCCCGCTGATGATCTAGGTCGGGCCATTGCCGATGCAAAAAGAAACTGTGCAAGTGAGAAGGGGAGGCTGAAGTTGCAGCGCATGTACGTGAAGGAAATATGCCCTAGAGGCAATAATAAAGTTATTATTTATTTCCTTATATCATGATAAATGTTTATTATTCATGCTAGAATTGTATTAACCGAAAACATAATACATGTGTGAATACATAAACCAACAGAGTGTCACTAGTATGCCTCTACTTTGACTAGCTCGTTAATCGAAGATGGTTGTGTTTCCTAACCATGAACAAAGAGTTGTTATTTGATTAACGAGGTCACATCATTAGTTGAATGATCTGATTGACATGACCCATTCCATTAGCTTAGCACCCGATCGTTTAGTATGTTGCTATTGCTTTTCTTCATGACTTATACATGTTCCTATAACTATGAGATTATGCAACTCCCGTTTGCCGGAGGAACACTTTGGGTACTACCAAACGTCACAACGTAACTGGGTGATTATAAAGGAGTACTACAGGTGGCTCCAAAGGTAGATGTTGGGTTGGCGTATTTCGAGATTAGGATTTGTCACTCCGATTGTCGGAGAGGTATCTCTGGGCCCTCTCGGTAATACACATCACTTAAGCCTTGCAAGCAGTGCAACTAATGAGTTAGTTGCGGGATGATGTATTAAGGAACGAGTAAAGAGACTTGCCGGTAACGAGATTGAACTAGGTATCGGATACCGACGATCGAATCTCGGGCAAGTAACATACCGATGACAAAGGGAACAACGTATGTTGTTATGCGGTCTGACCGATAAAGATCTTCGTAGAATATGTAGGAGCCAATATGGGCATCCAGGTCCCGCTATTGGTTATTGACCGGAGATGTGTCTCGGTCATGTCTACAATGTTCTCGAACCGTAGGGTCCGCACGCTTAAGTTACGATGACAATTATTATGAGTTTATGCATTTTGATGTACCGAAGGTTGTTCGGAGTCCCGGATGAGATCACGGACATGACGAGGGGTCTCGAAATGGTCGAGACGTAAAGATTGATATATTGGAAGCCTATGTTTGGACATCGGAAGTGTTCCGGGTGAAATCGGGATTTTACCGGATTACCGGGAGGGTTACCGGAACCCCCCGGGAGCCAAATGGGCCAACATGGGCCTTAGTGGAAAGGTGAGAGGGCAGCCCACATAGGTCTGCACCTCCCCCCCTCTCCCTAGTCCTATTAGGACTAGGAGAGGGGCCGGCCACCTCTCTCTCTCTCCCCTTTAAGGATTCCTAGTTGGACTAGGATTGGAGGGGGGAGTCCTACTCCCGGTAGGAGTAGGACTCCTCCTGCGCCTCCCTCTCTTTGGCCGGCCAGCCTCCCTCCCTCCATCCTTTATATACGGGGGCAGAGGACACCCCAAGACACACAAGTTGATCCTTGAGATCGTTCCTTAGCCGTGTGCGGTGCCCCCTGCCACCAAATTCCACCTCGATCATACCCTTACAGTGCTTAGGCGAAGCCCTGCGTCGGTAGTACATCAAGATCGTCACCACGCCGTCGTGCTGACGGAACTCTTCCTCGACGCTTTGCTGGATCGGAGCCCGAGGAACGTCATCGAGCTGAACGTGTGCTAAGAACTCGGAGGTGCCGGAGTAACGGTGCTTGGATCGGTCGGATCGGGAAGAAGACGTACGACTACTTCCTCTACGTTGTGTTAACGCTTCCGTTGCAATCTACAAGGGTACGTAGATCAGACTCTCCCCCTCGTTGCTATGCATCACCATGATCTTGCGTGTGCGTAGGAAATTTTTTGAAATTACTGCGTTCCCCAATAGTGGCATCCGAGCCTAGGTTTTTATGGTTTGAAGTTATATGCACGAGTAGAACACAAGTGAGTTGTGGGCGATACAAGTCATACTGCCTACCAGCATGTCATACTTTGGTTCGGCGGTATTGTTGGACGAGACGATCCCGACCAACCTTACGCGTACTCTTACGCGAGACCGGTTCCCTCGACGTGCTTTGCACATAGATGGCTTGCGGAAGACTGTCTCTCCAACTTTAGTTGAACCAAGTGTGGCTACGCCCGGTCCTTGAGAAGGTTAAAACGGAGTCTATTTGACGAACTATCGTTGTGGTTTTGATGCGTAGGTGAGATGAGTTCTTACTTAAGCCCGTAGCAGCCACGTAAAACTTGCAACAACAAAGTAGAGGACGTCTAACTTGTTTTTGCAGGGCATGTTGTGATGTGATATGGTCAAGGCATGATGCTGATTTTATTGTATGAGATGATCATGTTTTGTAACCGAGTTATCGGCAACTGGCAGGAGCCATATGGTTGTCGCTTTATTGTATGCAATGCAATCGCGATGTAATGCTTTACTTTATTACTAAGCGGTAGTGATAGTCGTGGAAGCATAAGATTGGCGAGACGACAACGATGCTACGATGGAGATCAAGGTGTCGCGTCGGTGACGATGGTGATCATGACGGTGCTTCAGAGATGGAGATCACAAAGCACAAGATGATGATGGCCATATCATATCACTTATATTGATTGCATGTGATGTTTATCCTTTTATGCATCTTATCTTGCTTTGATTGACGGTAGCATTATAAGATGATCTCTCACTAAATTATCAAGAAGTGTTCTCCCTGAGTATGCACTGTTGCAAAAGTTCTTCGTGCTGAGACACCACGTGATGATCGGGTGTGATAGGCTCTACGTTCAAATACAACGGGTGCAAAACAGTTGCACACGCGGAATACTCAGGTTATACTTGACGAGCCAAGCATATACAGATATGGCCTCGGAACACGGAGACCGAAAGGTCGAGCGTGAATCATATAGTAGATATGATCAACATATTGATGTTCACCATTGAAAACTACTCCATCTCACGTGATGATCGGTTATGGTTTAGTTGATTTGGATAACGTGATCACTTAGAGGATTAGAGGGATGTCTATCTAAGTGGGAGTTCTTAAGTAAATTTGATTAAACTGAACTTAGAATTATCATGAACTTAGTACCTGATAGTATCTTGCTTGTTTATGTTGATTGTAGATAGATGGCTCGTGCTGTTGTTCCGTTGAATTTTAATGCGTTCCTTGAGAAAGCAAAGTTGAAAGATGATGGTAGCAATTACACGGACTGGGTCCGTAACTTGAGGATTATCCTCATTGCTACACAGAAGAATTACGTCCTGGAAGCACCGCTGAGTGCCAGGCCTGCTGCAAGAGCAACACCAGAAGTTATGAACGTCTAGCAGAGCAAAGCTGATGACTACTCAATAGTTCAGTGTGCCATGCTTTACGGCTTAGAACTGGGACTTCAACGACGTTTTGAACGTCATGGAGCATATGAGATGTTTCAGGAGTTGAAGTTAATATTTCAAGCAAATGCCCGGATTGAGAGATATGAAGTCTCCAATAAGTTCTATAGCTGCAAGATGGAGGAGAACAGTTCTGTCAGTGAGCATATACTCAAAATGTCTGGGTATAATAATCACTTGATTCAATTGGGAGTTACACTTCCGGATGATTGCGTCATTGACAGAATTCTCCAATCACTGCCACCAAGCTACAAGAGCTTTGTGATGAACTATAATATGCAAGGGATGAACAAGACTATTCCCGAGCTCTTCGCAATGCTGAAAGCTGCGGAGGTAGAAATCAAGAAGGAGCATCAAGTGTTGATGGTTAACAAAACCACTAGTTTCAAGAAAAAGGGCAAAGGGAAGAAGAAGGGGAACTTCAAGAAGAACAGCAAGCAAGTTGCTGCTCAAGAGAAGAAACCCAAGTCTGGACCTAAGCCTGAAACTGAGTGCTTCTACTGCAAGCAGACTGGTCACTGGAAGCGGAACTGCCCCAAGTATTTGGCGGATAATAAGGATGGCAAGGTGAACAAAGGTATATGTGATATACATGTTATTGATGTGTACCTTACTAATGCTCGCAGTAGCACCTGGGTATTTGATACTGGTTCTGTTGCTAATATTTGCAACTCGAAACAGGGACTACAGAATAAGCGGACACTAGCAAAGGACGAGGTGACGATGCGCGTGGGAAACGGTTCCAAAGTCGATGTGATCGCGGTCGGCACGCTACCTCTACATCTACCTTCGGGATTAATATTAGACCTAAATAATTGTTATTTGGTGCCAGCGTTGAGCATGAACATTATATCTGGATCTTGTTTAATGCGAGACGGTTATTCATTTAAATCAGAGAATAATGGTTGTTCTATTTATATGAGTAATATCTTTTATGGTCATGCACCTTTGAAAAGTGGTCTATTTTTGATGAATCTCGATAGTAGTGATACACATATTCATAATGTTGAAGCCAAAAGATGCAGAGTTGATAATGATAGTGCAACTTATTTGTGGCACTGCCGTTTAGGTCATATCGGTGTAAAGCGCATGAAGAAACTCCATACTGATGGGCTTTTGGAACCACTTGATTATGAATCACTTGGTACTTGCGAACCATGCCTCATGGGCAAGATGACTAAAACACCGTTCTCCAGTACTATGGAGAGAGCAACAGATTTGTTGGAAATCATACATACCGATGTATGTGGTCCGATGAATATTGAGGCTCGTGGCGGATATCGTTATTTTCTCACTTTCACAGATGATTTAAGCAGATATGGGTATATCTACTTAATGAAACACAAATCTGAAACGTTTGAAATGTTCAAAGAGTTTCAGAGTGAAGTTGAAAATCATCGTAACAAGAAAATAAGGTTTCTACGATCTGATCGTGGAGGAGAATATTTGAGTTACGAGTTTGGTGTACATTTGAAAAATTGTGGAATAGTTTCGCAACTCACGCCACCCGGAACACCACAACGTAATGGTGTGTCCGAACGTCGTAATCGTACTTTACTAGATATGGTGCGATCTATGATGTCTCTTACTGATTTATCGCTATCGTTTTGGGGTTATGCTTTAGAGACGGCCGCATTCACGTTAAATAGGGCACCATCAAAATCCGTTGAGACGACGCCTTATGAACTGTGGTTTGGCAAGAAACCAAAGTTGTCGTTTCTTAAAGTTTGGGGCTGCGATGCTTATGTGAAAAAGCTTCAACCTGATAAGCTCGAACCCAAATCGGAGAAATGTGTCTTCATAGGATATCCAAAGGAAACTATTGGATACACCTTCTATCACAGATCCGAAGGCAAGACTTTTGTTGCTAAATTCGGAAACTTTCTTGAGAAGGAGTTTCTCTCGAAAGAAGTGAGTGGGAGGAAAGTAGAACTTGACGAGGTAACTGTACCTACTCCGTTATTGGGAAATAGTACATCACAGAAAACTGTTTCTGTGAGACCTACACCAATAAGAGAGGAAGTTAATGATGATGATCATGAAACTTTAGATCACGATACTACTGTACCTCGTAGATCAACCAGAGTAAGATCCGCACCAGAGTGGTACGGTAATCCTGTTCTGGAAGTCATGCTACTAGATCATGATGAACCTACGAACTATGAAGAAGCGATGGTGAGCCCAGATTCCGCAAAGTGGCTTGAAGCCATGAAATCTGAGATGGGATCCATGTATGAGAACAAAGTATGGACTTTGGTTGACTTGCCCGATGATCGGCAAGCAATTGAGAATAAATGGATCTTTAAGAAAAAGACTGACGCTGATGGTAATGTTACTGTCTACAAAGCTCGACTTGTCGCAAAAGGTTTTCGACAAGTTCAAGGAGTTGACTACGATGAGAATTTCTCACCCGTAGCGATGCTTAAGTCTGTCAGAATCATGTTAGCAATTGCCGCATTTTATGATTATGAAATTTGGCAAATGGATGTAAAAACTGCATTCCTGAATGGATTTCTAGAAGAAGAGTTGTATATGATGCAACCGGAAGGTTTTGTCGATCCAAAGGGAGCTAACAAAGTGTGCAAACTCCAGCGATCCATTTATGGACTGGTGCAAGCATCTCGGAGTTGGAATAAACGCTTTGATAGTGTGATCAAAGCATTTGGTTTTATACAGACTTTTGGAGAAGCCTGTATTTACAAGAAAGTGAGTGGGAGCTCTGTAGCATTTCTGATATTATATGTGGATGACATATTACTGATTGGAAATGATATAGAATTTCTGGATAGCATAAAGGGATACTTGAATAAAAGTTTTTCAATGAAAGACCTCGGTGAAGCTGCTTACATATTAGGCATAAAGATCTATAGAGATAGATCAAGATGCTTAATTGGACTTTCACAAAGCACATACCTTGACAAGATTTTGAAGAAGTTCAAAATGGATCAAGCAAAGAAAGGGTTCTTGCCTGTGTTACAAGGTGTGAAGTTGAGTCAGACTCAATGCCCGACCACTGCAGAAGATAGAGAGAAAATGAAAGATGTTCCCTATGCTTCAGCCATAGGCTCTATCATGTATGCAATGCTGTGTACCAGACCTGATGTGTGCCTTGCTATAAGTATAGCAGGGAGGTACCAAAGTAATCCAGGAGTGGATCACTGGACAGCGGTCAAGAACATCCTGAAATACCTGAAAAGGACTAAGGATATGTTTCTCGTATATGGAGGTGACAAAGAGCTCACCGTAAGAGGTTACGTTGATGCAAGCTTTGACACTGATCCGGACGATTCTAAATCGCAAATCGGATATGTGTTTACTTTAAACGGTGGAGCTGTCAGTTGGTGCAGTTCTAAACAAAGCGTCATAGCGGGATCTACATGTGAAGCGGAATACATAGCTGCTTCGGAAGCAGCGAACGAAGGAGTCTGGATGAAGGAGTTCATATCCGATCTAGGTGTCATACCTAGTGCATCGGGTCCAATGAAAATCTTTTGTGACAATACTGGTGCAATTGCTTTGGCAAAGGAATCCAGATTTCACAAAAGGACCAAACACATCAAGAGACGCTTCAATTCCATCCGGGATCTAGTCCAGGTGGGAGACATAGAGATTTGCAAGATACATACGGATCTGAATGTTGCAGACCCGTTGACTAAGCCTCTTCCACGAGCAAAACATGATCAGCACCAAGGCTCCATGGGTGTTAGAATCATTACTGTGTAATCTAGATTATTGACTCTAGTGCAAGTGGGAGACTGAAGGAAATATGCCCTAGAGGCAATAATAAAGTTATTATTTATTTCCTTATATCATGATAAATGTTTATTATTCATGCTAGAATTGTATTAACCGGAAACATAATACATGTGTGAATACATAAACCAACAGAGTGTCACTAGTATGCCTCTACTTTGACTAGCTCGTTAATCGAAGATGGTTGTGTTTCCTAACCATGAACAAAGAGTTGTTATTTGATTAACGAGGTCACATCATTAGTTGAATGATCTGATTGACATGACCCATTCCATTAGCTTAGCACCCGATCGTTTAGTATGTTGCTATTGCTTTTCTTCATGACTTATACATGTTCCTATAACTATGAGATTATGCAACTCCCGTTTGCCGGAGGAACACTTTGGGTACTACCAAACGTCACAACGTAACTGGGTGATTATAAAGGAATACTACAGGTGGCTCCAAAGGTAGATGTTGGGTTGGCGTATTTCGAGATTAGGATTTGTCACTCCGATTGTCGGAGAGGTATCTCTGGGCCCTCTCGGTAATACACATCACTTAAGCCTTGCAAGCAGTGCAACTAATGAGTTAGTTGCGGGATGATGTATTACGGAACGAGTAAAGAGACTTGCCGGTAACGAGATTGAACTAGGTATCGGATACCGACGATCGAATCTCGGGCAAGTAACATACCGATGACAAAGGGAACAACGTATGTTGTTATGCGGTCTGACCGATAAAGATCTTCGTAGAATATGTAGGAGCCAATATGGGCATCCAGGTCCCGCTATTGGTTATTGACCGGAGATGTGTCTCGGTCATGTCTACAATGTTCTCGAACCGTAGGGTCCGCACGCTTAACGTTACGATGACAGTTATTATGAGTTTATGCATTTTGATGTACCGAAGGTTGTTCGGAGTCCCGGATGAGATCACGGACATGACGAGGGGTCTCGAAATGGTCGAGACGTAAAGATTGATATATTGGAAGCCTATGTTTGGACATCGGAAGTGTTCCGGGTGAAATCGGGATTTTACCGGATTACCGGGAGGGTTACCGGAACCCCCCGGGAGCCAAATGGGCCAACATGGGCCTTAGTGGAAAGGTGAGAGGGCAGCCCACATAGGGCTGCGCCTCCCCCCTCTCCCTAGTCCTATTAGGACTAGGAGAGGGGCCAGCCACCTCTCTCTCTCTCTCTCTCCCCTTTAAGGATTCCTAGTTGGACTAGGATTGGAGGGGGGAGTCCTACTCCCGGTAGGAGTAGGACTCCTCCTGCGCCTCCCTCTCTTTGGCCGGCCAGCCTCCCTCCCTCCATCCTTTATATACGGGGGCAGAGGACACCCCAAGACACACAAGTTGATCCTTGAGATCGTTCCTTAGCTGTGTGCGGTGCCCCCTGCCACCAAATTCCACCTCGATCATACCGTTACAGTGCTTAGGCGAAGCCCTGCGTCGGTAGTACATCAAGATCGTCACCACGCCGTCGTGCTGACAGAACTCTTCCTCGACGCTTTGCTGGATCGGAGCCCGAGGAACGTCATCGAGCTGAACGTGTGCTAAGAACTCGGAGGTGCCGGAGTAACGGTGCTTGGATCGGTCGGATCGGGAAGAAGACGTACGACTACTTCCTCTACGTTGTGTTAACGCTTCCGTTGCAATCTACAAGGGTACGTAGATCAGACTCTCCCCCTCGTTGCTATGCATCACCATGATCTTGCGTGTGCGTAGGAAATTTTTTGAAATTACTGCGTTCCCCAACAGTTAGAGGATCACAAGAAATTGTTGTACCCAAATTGCGAAGCTGACAAGAAAAAGCTAGGCACCACACTGGAATTGCTGCAATGGAAGGTAGAGAATGGTGTATCTGACACGGGATTTGGAAACTTGCTGATAATGTTAAAGAAGATGCTTCCAAAGGACAACGAATTGTCCAAGAGTACCAACGAATCAAAGAAGGTTGTCTGCCCTCTAGGATTAGAGGTGCAGAAGATACATGCATGCCCTAATGACTGCATCCTCTACCGCGATGAGTACGAGGATTTGAACACGTACCCGGCATGCGGTGCATTGGGCTATAAGATCAGCCGCGACGACCCTGGTGATGTCGAGGGCGAGCGCCCCAGGAAGAAGATTCCTACCAAGGTGATGTGGTATGATCCTATAATACCACGGTTGAAACATTTGTTACAAAACAAAGAGCATGCCAAGTTGATGCGATGGCACAGAGAAGACCGTAAGAAAGATGAGAAGTTGAGAGTACCCACGGACGGGTTGCAGTGGAGAAAAATCAAGAGGAAGTGGCGGGACTTTGCAGGTGATGCAAGGAACTCATGGTTTGGTCTAAGCACAGATGGCATTAATCCTTTTGGGGAGTAGACCAACAATCATAGCACCTGGCATGTGACTCTATGTATGTATAACCTTCCTTCTTGGTTGTGCATGAAGCAGAAGTTCATTATGATGCCAGTGCTCATCCAAGGCCCTAAGAAACCCGACAAAGACATTGATGTGTACCTAAGGACATTAGTTGAAGTACTCTTACAGCTGTCGAATGGAAAAGGTGTACATGCGTGGGATGAGCTCGATCAAGAAGAATTTGACCTACATGCTTTGCTGTTTGTGACCATCAATGATTGGCCTGCTCTTAGTAATCTTTAAGGACAGACAAACAAGGGATATCGCGCTTGCACGCACTCTTTGGATGATATCGAGAGTATATATTTGGATAATTGTAAGAAGAATGTGTACCTGGGACATCATCGATTTCTTCCGAGCAGGCATCCCGTAAGAAAGAAAGGCATGCATTTCAAAGGTGAGGCAGATCACCAGACAAAGCCTCGCCACTGTACTGTTGATGATGTACATGATATGGTCAAGGATTTGAAGGTAATCTTTGGAAAGGGTCCCGACGGACAATCTGTTCCGAATGATGCTAACGAACGTGCACCCATGTGGAAGAAAAAAACTATATTTTGGGACCTACCCTACTGGAAAGACCTAGAGGTCCGCTCTGCAGTCGACGTGATGCACGCGACGAAGAATCTTTGCATGACACTGCTTGGCTTCTTGGGCGTGTATGGGAAGACAAAAGATACAGCGGAGGCACGGGAGGACCAGGAACGTATGCACGGAAAAGACGACATACATGAGGGTCATGCCAGCTACGCTCTTACCAAATAAGAGAAGGAAATCTTTTTTGAATGCATGCTCAGTATAAAGGTCCCGTCTGGCTTCTCGTTGAATATAAAGGGAATAATAAATATGGCAGAGAAAAATTTCCAGAACCTAAAGTCTCATGACTGCCACGTGTTTATGATGCAACTGCTTCCGGTTGCATTGAGGGGGCTTCTACCAGAAAACGTTCGATTAGTCATTGTGAAGCTATGTGCATTCCTCAATGCAATCTCTCAGAAGGTAATCAATCCAAAAATCATACCAAGGTTAGAGAATGATTTGGTGCAATGTCTTGTCAGTTTCGAGTTAGTGTTCCCACCATCCTTGTTCAACATCATGACGCAGTCCTAGTTCACCTATGTGAAGAGATTAACGTTCTGGGTCCTATATTTCTACACAATATGTTCCCCTTTGAGAGGTTCATGGGAGTCTTAAAGAAATATGTCCATAATCGTGCTAGGCCAGAAGGAAGCATCTCCAAGGGCCATGAAAATGAGGAGGTCATTGAGTTTTGTATTGACTTTATTCCTGACCTTAAGTTGATTGGTGTTCCTGAGTCGCGGCATAATGGAAGACTAGGTGGAAATGGGACGCGAGGACCGTAACAAATAATATGTATGGATGGGAATTCTCTCACAGTTCTACAAAATTCCACCTTGGTGGCTCTGTATATGGAGGAACACAAGAATATTGTAACATCCCAAATTTTCAATTTGGAATGTTATACACTAGATCATCATGCATATCATATATTCTTGCATTTTTGCCGATCCTAGAAATTTCACGCAACTCAAGGACCCTCGGAGAGAGTTGGAGATTTCGTTATTTTCATATTTGAGTTTTCTCAAAATTCGAAAAGAGGATCATTGGATTTGTCGGAGTTTCATTTGCCTTTTATTTGGATAGGGAAAAATGCGTGTTTTCAAAAATTGCATTTTAGGCCCGGAGAAAAGTTCATTTTGTTCGACTCATTTTTAGGAGTCGGGGAAAATTTACTTTAGAAGATTTGGAGTTCGTTTAGTTCTCTTTTCTTTTGTTTTTCTGCGCACGAAACCGATTTAAAAAAATTCGCAGCGCCCTGGGCCAAGGCCCAGCCAGCAGGCCGGCCGGCCAGGCCAGGCCATCGCCGCGCCGCGCGCCAGCGCGCAGGAGGCCGCCGCCGCCCTATTGCAGTCCTAGTAGGACTCTAGTCCTACTCTTTCTTTTCCTTCTCTTTTTATTGCCCCCTCCCCCAAGCAATATCTCCCCTCACCTATATAAATACTCACCCCCCTCTAAACATCACATCAAGCACCAAGCCCCAACCGCGCCCCTCACCCCGCGCCTAAGCCGTCGCCACCGCCCCTAGCGCCGCGCCACCCTAGCGTCGCCGCCGCCCTGCGTCACCGCCGCCGCCGTTCGTCGGAGCCTCCCCGAGGTTGCCCCGCGTCTCTTTTTCTCCCCTCGGACCGGTTTTTCTTCTAAACCGTTCCGGTTCTTTTCTTTTCTTCCGATTCGTTTTCTTTCCGGTTCTTTTCTAAACCGTTCTGGTTTTTCTAGATCGGTTTTTCGTTTCGGTTTTCTTTCGAAACCCTAGATCGGTTCCGTTCTCTTTTCCGATTTAGTTGCCTAGAGACCGTTCGCCGGACCGTTCGTCCTAACAAACGTGATCACCTGATTATCCTAGATAAACGAACGTCCGTTCGTTCAACCGTTCTTCTCTTTCTTTTCGTCGGATTTATTCCGCGATCGCGATCTCAGATCCGATCTTCGTTCTAGTTTATCTTCTCGCTCGTTTATCGGAATCAGGTGACTTAAGCGCCTGGAGTTTCGTTTTGAAACCGCCGTTCCGACTAATCAACTTTAACTAAGTTTTGCTACGGTAAAATTTGACCTAGTTTCAACTTGCTAGAACCGAGTTGTTTTCTTTCGCCGTTTCTTTTCGGTTTCTTTGTTCGGTTCTTTCTCTCTCTGCAACCGGAGTTCTTAAGTTGAACTTTCTGGTTCGATCTCTTGTTCGAGTTTTACCTGTGCATTAGATGAGTACTTATTGTATGATTGTTGCTTGTCTGCAATAGATTACCCGGATTGCGCCGCCTGTTACTTCGAATCTCTAGGACTCGCGGATCATCAGCAAGGCAAGTAACACTTTGATCATACCTTTTCTACAACCCAGTTTTATTGCATTAGATCCATCCTCACACATTGCATGATTAGGATCTAATTAAATTGTGGGATGGGAAGTAGATGAGGTAGTACCCATTACCTGTTTATTATGAAACCTTTGGGAGTTACTTCTACGTTTGCTTATTATGCCATGCTATGCTAGTAGACGTGGATTGGGTGAGTGATATCCATGACAGATGTGAGATTGATAATTTTTAATGGTTTATCTAAGGTGGCAACTTAAACACACATCTGGGTGGATTGAGGCACCTGATGTCTATCAGGACTTGCCTGTTTTATTTTGGACCACCACCCAGGCTCAAAGGGATCATAAGATCTTTCATGCTAAATACTTACGTGTGCAGCCACAAGCCATTATGGGCTCTGGCATAGTTGACTAAGTCGTGTGAACTCTTACAGGGTAGACTAGCAGATGTAGGGGAAAGTAGGTGTACCGGTCTATCCATCGTAAGGTGCTAGCGCTTCTGAAAGACTGTGTCTCGGTCATCCGTTTCTCAAACACCAATAGTGCGAGAAAACCAACGGAGGCGATCGAGTCTTGTGGGGAAAAGTGCGCAAACCTCTGCAGAGTGTAATAAACTAATCATGATTAGCCGTGTCCCCGGTTATGGACAATCTTGAGTATCTAGTACTTGAATATCATGTGAATCTCAACATGCTACTTCTAATTAATATTGCTAGGTTTTAATGATTACTTTAATTTGGGATTGAGAATGCTGTCAACCATTCTCAATGTTTAACAACCACCATGATAGCTAAATAAATTTATTCCTTTGCAGTAGGGAAAAACTGGCTTTACGCAAAACAGTAAACATAGAGCTTTCCACCAGCCAAATATGCATATAGTATAGCTATTTCATTCCATTACTCTCTATGTGTTACCTTGCCAGCATATTCCATGTGCTGACCCGTTTCGGGCTGCAACGTTAATGTTGCAGACTTTTCAGACGATGATTAAGGTGCTTTTAGGTCGTGGTTCTATACTCAGTGATGCCGTTGGAGTTAATGGACCCATTTATCTTCCGAGTCTTCCGCTGTTATCAATATTAGATGGCCTTAAGCCATATTTATTGTAATAAGTTCTCTCTTGAGACACCGATGTAATAAGTGTGTGATTGCCACTCTGCTATAAATCCTTCGAAGTACTGTGTGGTGTCAGCATTACTGATCCAGGGATGACACCGGAGCACAGTAGACTTGATCCATTTGGGTCGGGTCGCTACAGAGATTGTATCAGAGCACACGCTGACTGTAGGACACGACCACTAAGTTAAAGCCATAGATCACTATCCTCTCCTCATTTTCTAACTCCTCATCTTTTCTACTCTTTAGGATGAAGGACGCGAAGATTAAGTACGCTCAACCGGATGAAGGCACACCTTTTGGATTTCACTTGAAGGAAGTCACCAAGTACCTAAACATTGGGTTACCAAGTTTCACGGGAACTTTCAACGCCACTCTGCCTGAAGAGGAGCGCTGGAAGATTCAAGCTCATGTTCCGGGAAGGACATTCGCGCCAATCACGAAGCCCATAGATAGTGTTTTTAATGCACCAACTTGGAGTCTAGGAAGGAGCATGGCAGCCCATATCACCATAGGATGCATTGGAGAAGTTTATCAAGAAGACCTTAAGGACACTATCTACCAGATTTGCGGACGCCGAGATGAACAATGGGAGTTAGTCACCACCAAGAAGGATAGATCCATTGCATCATTCATCCAGGAGTTAAACCAGCACATTCGACGCCACGAGAACCAGATGTGCAATGATATGATTGAGTTGAAGAATGCGAAGGCAAGGATCATCGAGCTAGAAGGAGAACTGAAAGCTACACGCAAGGACTACATGGACGAGATCGTAGCTCTAGCAAGACACAACTGCGATCTTAAGCAGGAGATTGAAGAACTCAAGAGGGAGTTAGCATCCAGGAAGGAAGACATGTACGTCGCATGTCCGGACAACTACATCATCATCGACGAGACCGATTCGGATCCAAGTGAACACGACTTTGAAGACGAAGCAGGAGCGAACATCATGGAGTCTTCCACCGGTTCAAAATTTTAGATGACCACCAAATATTAGTAGTATTTCCCCCCATGTAAACACTATAGTTCAAGCACTTTCGCGATAGCTAGATCAATTGTAAGCCCTTGTTTGATTGAATGAAGTGATTTTGTGTGCATTTGCTCATGTGCATTGGGGTAGTGTTTTCTCTTTAGACCTCACTCTATTCTTATTTCTCGTCTTTTCTAAACCCTCAGATGCCTCCGAGACGTGACAATGGATTTCCACCGGAGCTCACTCAGTTGATCCAACAGCACAATCAATTGATGCGGATGTTAGTTCAGAACCAGCAGAACAACAACAACAACCCACCTCCACCACCGCCACCTGTTGACCACTTAGCCCGTTTCCTTAAGCTAAATCCGCTGGTGTTTTCTAGTAGCATCGAGCCGATAGTAGCAGACGATTGGCTCCGCAAGATAGGAAGGGAGTTGACCACTGCAGGATGCACGGATGGTGAGAAAGTGAAGTTTGCCGCACATCAGTTAGAAGGACCCGCGGCAGCATGGTGGGAGAATTTCACAGCCACCTTCCCAGTTGACACTGTCACATGGGATCAGTTCCACCAAACTTTCCGCACTGCACATGTATCAGCAGGAGCTATGGCCATGAAGAAGCGTGAGTTTCGAAAATTACGCCAAGGAGGAAGGACAGTTGGCCAGTATGTTGACGACTTCAGCAAGTTAGCACGTTATGCCCCAGATGACGTTGCTACGGATGCAACCAAGCAGGAGAAGTTCCTGGAAGGGCTGAATGATGAGTTGAGTATGCAGTTGATGGTAGCAAGTTTCAACAACTACCAGGAGTTGGTAGACCGTGCCATCATGATTGAAGGGAAGCAACAGCATATTGAGAACCGCAAGAGGAAGTATGGACAGGGGAAGTATAACTCTGGAGCCCAACAGAAGCCCCGTTTTACCCCTAAATCGGGATTTCAGTTTCAGCATACCCATGGAGGAGGTAGCTCGCACAACCACAATGGCCACAAGAATGGTAATGGGAATGGAGGAAGCAACGGCCAGAATCGTACCACCCCATCAACCCCAGCCAAGAGAGACCTGAGTCAAGTCACCTTTTTCAAGTGTTCCAAGACCGGACATTATGCCAATGAATGTCCTGAAGGCCAGAATGGAAATGGCAATGGAAGCTCAGGGAAGAAGCCGAACCCTTTCAATAGGGGACAGGTGAACCATGTTAACGTGGAGGAGGTTGAAGATCAGCCTGATGCAGTAATCGGTAAGTTTTTGGTTAAGTCATTTACCGCACTCGTTCTTTTCGATACTGGTGCATCACATCCATACATATCAAGGGGATTTGTGGAAAAATATAGTCTGCCCACTAGGATTCTTAAAACACCTATGCTAGTAAGTTCGCCAGGAACAGAATACATGGCCAGTCAAGGATGTTTTCAAGTGCCATTAAGCATAGGAAGGCATGTTTTCCCAACAGATTTGATTATTCTGGAATCCCAAGGTTTGGATGTAATCCTCGGTATGGATTGGTTGTCGATGTATGGAGGAAACATCGATTGTGCCAGTAAGACAATTTTGCTCACACCACCGGAAGGAAGAAGGATCAAGTATGTATCCCGGCATGTGCCAAATAGGACACAAGTAAATTGCCTAACAGGAGTTGTGCAGGAGGAAGTACCAGTGGTAAAGGATTTTCCTGATGTATTTCCTGAAGAGTTGCCAGGCATGCCACCGGATAGAGACATTGAGTTTTTGATTGAGTTATTGCCAGGTACAGGCCCAATATCAAAGAGACCATACCGGATGCCAGCAAAGGATTTGGTAGAAATTAAGAATCAGATAAAGGAGTTATTGGAGAAAGGTTACATTCGCCCAAGTTCTTCGCCTTGGGGATCACCCGTACTTCTAGTGGAGAAGAAGGATGGATCATTAAGGATGGTTGTTGATTACCATGGATTGAACGAAGTAACCATCAAGAACAAGTACCCACTGCCAATGATAAATGATCTGTTTGATCATTTGCAAGGAGCTAAAGTTTTTTCCAAGATCGATTTATGATCAGGGTACCACCAGTTGAAGATTCGAGAGCAGGACATACCTAAGACAGCATTCACCACAAGATATGGACTGTATGAGTATACCGTTATGTCATTTGGATTGACTAACGCGCCTGCCTATTTTATGAACCTGATGAACAAAGTGTTTATGGAGTTTTTGGATAAGTTCGTCGTAGTGTTCATTGATGATATCCTGGTTTATTCAAAGAATGAAGAGGAGCATAAGGAACATTTGCGTTTGGTTTTGGAGAAACTAAGGGAACATCAGTTATATGCCAAATTTAGCAAATGTGAGTTTTGGTTGAAGGAAGTTGGATTTCTTGGACATGTTATATCCGGAGAAGGGATAGCAGTTGACCCCGCAAAGGTTGAGACCGTAACCGAATGGGAAGCACCAACGACAGTTGGAGAGATCCGGAGTTTTCTTGGACTCGCAGGATATTACCGGAGATTCATTGAGAACTTTTCAAAGATTGCGAAGCCTATGACGGAGTTGTTGAAGAAGGATACCAAGTTCAATTGGACTGAGGAGTGTGAGGCTAGTTTCCAGGAGTTGAAGAAACGTTTGGTTACCTCACCCGTGTTGATTTTGCCAGATCAGACCAAGGATTATGAGGTGTATTGCGACGCTTCACGTCGAGGACTTGGAGCAGTGCTTATGCAGGAAGGAAGAGTTGTTTCGTATGCTTCACGGCAACTGAAGCCTCACGAATTGAATTATGCTACGCATGATTTGGAGTTAACAGCCGTAGTGCATGCATTGAAGACATGGAGACATTTCCTCATTGGAAATCATTGTGAGGTGTACACGGATCACAAGAGTTTGAAGTACATTTTCACGCAGAAGGAGTTGAATCTAAGACAAAGGAGATGGTTAGAGCTCATCAAGGATTATGATATGAGATTGCATTACCATCCCGGTAAAGCTAATGTAGTAGCTGACGCATTGAGCCGCAAGAGCCATGTCAATACGTTAATGATGGGAGCAATACCCAAGGAGTTAGCAGAAAACCTTCGTGAACTAAGTTTAGAGATAGTTCCGAAAGGCTATGTAGCAGCATTGGAGATTCAGTCCACATTGATGGATAAAATCAGAGAAGCTCAGAAATCTGACAAGGAAATTGCTGCTATAAAGGAGAAGCTAAGCAAAGGAAAAGCAAAGGGATTTCGTGAGGATGAGCACGATACCCTATGGTTTGAGGACCGTGTTTATGTGCCAAATGACCCGGAGATCAGGAAGTTGATTCTACAAGAGGCACATGATTCACCATATTCGATTCACCCAGGAAATACCATGATGTATTTGGATTTAAAGGAGACATTCCGGTGGACCGAAATAAAGAAGGATATTGCAGCATATGTAGCAGTTTGCGACGTATGTCATAGAGTAAAGGTAGAGCATCAGAAGCCAGCCAGATTGTTGCAGCCATTGCCGATACCCGAATGGAAGTGGGATAAGATAGGCATGGATTTTATCACAGGACTACCCAGGACGAAAGCAGGATATGACTCGATATGGGTAGTAGTTGATCGTTTGACGAAGGTAGCACATTTCATTCCAGTTAAGACCACTTACACCAGTGCTAAGTTGGCAAAGATATACATGACTAGGATCATTTGTTTGCATGGAGTTCCAAGGAGTATTGTATCAGACAGAGGAACCCAATTTACCTCAAAGTTTTGGAACCAGTTGCATGAAACTTTGGGAACCAGGCTAGAATTTAGCACCGCTTTTCATCTGCAGACAGATGGACAGACCAAGAGAGTCAATCAGATTTTGGAAGATATGCTAAGAGCTTGTGCACTAAATTATGGATCTAGTTGGGACGATAACTTGCCGTATGCGGAGTTTTCATATAACAACAGTTACCAAACCAGTTTGAAGATGGCACCTTTCGAAGCTTTATACGGAAGGAGGTGCAGGACACCGTTGTCGTGGGACGAAGTTGGAGACCGTCAGTTGTTTGGACCAGATTTGATTAAGGACTCTGAACGGAAGGTGAAGTTGATTCACGATAGGCTCAAGGTAGCCCAGTCCAGGCAGAAGAGCTACGCAGATTCTAAACGCAAGGAGACAGTTTACGAAACAGGAGACAGAGTTTATCTCCGAGTATCCCCACTTCGAGGAGTTAAGCGCTTTGGAGTTAAGGGAAAATTAGCACCGCGTTTCGTTGGACCATATAAGATTTTGCAACATATGGGAGAAGTCGCTTATAAGCTGGAATTACCAGAGGGACTGTCAGGAGTTCATGACATATTCCATGTTTCTCAGCTGAAGAAATGTCACGCCGAGATGGTGGAGGTACCGTTAAGAGATACAGTGCCGCTTGAAGCAATTCAGTTGAAGGACGACCTAACGTATGAAGAGAAACCAGTCAAGATTCTCGAGTTTGCCAGCAGAGTTACCCGCAGCAAGGTTATCAAGTTTTGCAAAGTTTAGTGGAACCACCACTCAGAGGATGAAGCCACCTGGGAGAGAGAAGAAGATTTGCTCAAGGACCACCCTCACCTATTTTCTAGCCAACCCGAATCTCGAGGGCGAGATTCATCTTAAGGGGGGTAGGTTTGTAACATCCCAAATTTTCAATTTGGAATGTTATACACTAGATCATCATGCATATCATATTTTCTTGCATTTTTGCCGATCCTAGAAATTTCACGCAACTCAAGGACCCTCGGAGAGAGTTGGAGATTTTGTTATTTTCATATTTGAGTTTTCTCAAATTTTGAAAAGAGGATCATTGGATTTGTCGGAGTTTCATTTGCCTTTTATTTGGATAGGGAAAATGCGTGTTTTCAAAAATTGCATTTTAGGCCCGGAGAAAAGTTCATTTTGTTCAACTCATTTTTAGGAGTCGGGGAAAATTTACTTTAGAAGATTTGGAGTTCGTTTAGTTCTCTTTTCTTTTGTTTTTCTGCGCGCGAAACCGATTTAAAAAAAATCGCAGCGCCCTGGGCCAAGGCCCAGCCAGCAGGCCGGCCGGCCAGGCCAGGCCATCGCCGCGCCGCGCCGCGCGCTAGCGCGCAGGAGGCCGCCGCCGCCCTATTGGAGTCCTAGTAGGACTCTAGTCCTACTCTTTCTTTTCCTTCTCTTTTTCTTGCCCCCTCCCCCAAGCAATCTCTCCCCTCACCTATATAAATACTCACCCCCCCCCCTCTAAACATCACATCAAGCACCAAGCCCCAACCGCGCCCCTCACCCCGCGCCTAAGCCGTCGCCGCCGCCCCTAGCGCCGCGCCACCCTAGCGCCACCGCCGCCGCCCTTGTGCATCGCCGCCGCCGCCCAATGCCGCAGTTCGCCGGAGCCTCGCCGAGGTTGCCCCGCGTCTCTTTTTCTCCCCTCAGACCGGTTTTTCTTCTAAACCGTTCCGGTTCTTTTCTTTTCTTCCAATTCGTTTTCTTTCCGGTTCTTTTCTAAATCGTTCCAGTTTTTCTAGATCGGTTTTTCGTTTCGGTTTTCTTTCGAAACCCTAGATCGGTTCCGTTCTCTTTTCCGATTTAGTTGCCTAGAGACCGTTCGCCGGACCGTTCGTCCTAACGAACGTGATCACCGGATTATCCTAGGTTAACGAATGTCCGTTCGTTCAACCGTTCTTCTCTTTCTTTTCGTCGGATTTATTCCGCGATCGCGATCTCAGATCCGATCTTCGTTCTAGTTTATCTTCTCGCTCATTTATCGGAATCAGGTGATTTAAGCGCCTGGAGTTTCGTTTTGAAACCGCCGTTCCGACTAATCAACTTTAACTAAGTTTTGCTACGGTAAAATTTGACCTAGTTTCAACTTGCTAGAACCGAGTTGTTTTCTTCCGCCGTTTGTTTTCGGTTTCTTTGTTCGGTTCTTTCTCTCTCTGCAACCGGAGTTCTTAAGTTGAACTTTCTGGTTCGATCTCTTGTTCGAGTTTTACCTGTGCATTAGATGAGTACTTATTGTATGCTTGTTGTTTGTCTGCAATAGATTACCCGGATTGCGCCGCCTGTTACTTCGAATCTCTAGGACTCGCGAATCATCAGCAAGGCAAGTAACACTTTGATCATACCTTTTCTACAACCCAGTTTTATTGCGTTAGATCCATCCTCACACATTGCATGATTAGGATCTAATTAAATTGTGGGATGGGAAGTAGATGAGTTAGTACCCATTACATGTTTATTATGAAACCTGTGGGAGTTACTTCTACATTTGCTTATTATGCCATGCTATGCTAGTAGACGTGGATTGGGTGAGTGATATCCATGAAAGATGTGAGATTGATAATTTTTAATGGTTTATCTAAGGTGCAACTTAAACACACATCTGGGTGGATTGAGGCACCTGATGTCTATCAGGACTTGCCTGTTTTATTTTGGACCGCCACCCAGGCTCAAAGGGATCATAAGATCTTTCATGCTAAATACTTACGTGTGCAGCCACAAGCCATTATGGGCTCTGGCATAGTTGACTAAGTCGTGCGAACTCTTACAGGGTAGACTAGCAGATGTAGGGGAAAGTAGGTGTACCGGTCTATCCATCGTAAGGTGCTAGCGCTTCTGAAAGACTGTGTCTCGGTCATCCGTTTCTCAAACACCAATAGTGCGAGAAAACCAACGGAGGCAATCGAGTCTTGTGGGGAAAAGTGCGCAAACCTCTGCAGAGTATAATAAACTATTCATGATTAGCCGTGTCCCCGGTTATGGACAATCTTGAGTATCTAGTACTTGAATATCATGTGAATCTCAACATGCTACTTCTAATTAATATTGCTGGGTTTTAATGATTACTTTAATTTGGGATTGAGAATGCTGTCAACCATTCTCAATGTTTAACAACCACCATGATAGCTAAATAAATTTATTCCTTTGCAGTAGGGAAAAACTGGCTTTACGCAAAACAGTAACCATAGAGCTTTCCACCAGCCAAATATGCATATAGTATAGCTATTTCATTCCATTACTCTCTATGTGTTACCTTGCCAGCATATTCCATGTGCTGACCCGTTTCGGGCTGCAACGTTAATGTTGCAGACTTTTCAGACGACGATTAAGGTGCTTTTAGGTCGTGATTCTATACTCAGTGATGCCGTTGGAGTTGATGGACCCATTTATCTTCCAAGTCTTTCGCTGTTATCGATATTAGATGGCCTTAAGCCATATTTATTGTAATAAGTTCTCTCTTGAGACACCGATGTAATAAGTGTGTGATTGCCACTCTGATATAAATCCTTCGAAGTACTGTGTGGTGTCAGCATTACTGATCCAGGGATGACACCGAAGCACAGTAGACTTGATCCATTCGGGTCGGGTCGCTACAAATATTCTATGCTCCAAACACCCGGAGCAGTCTGACGAATGGATTACACGTGAACAAACGGGGACTTTCGCCGGTTGGTTGCAGACATGTGCCATGCATGACGACACTGTTGAAGATGACCTTACTTGTTGTTCTAGTTACCATCTTCTAATATAATGACTTTCAAAGGGTATGAGATAAATGGGATACGTTTTACAAGATCGCCCAAGATAAGAAGAGCACCAACCAAAATAGTGGTTTCCGCTTTGATGCAACAACGAAGAGGGGAAATGACACATATTATGGTTACATAGAGGATATATGGGAACTTGACTATGGACGTGGTTTGAAGGTCCCTTTGTTTCGGTGCAAATGGGTCAATAAGACACGAGGTGGGGTAACGGAAGAACTGCAGTACGGAATGACAACAGTGGATCTCAACAATCTTGCGTACGCAGACGAACCACTCGCCCTAACCAATGATGTGGCGTAGGTTTTATATGTGAAGGACATGTCTACCAAGCCGAGAAAAAGAAAAGATAAGGAAGCGAATACATCATACGATGAGCCAAACCGCCACATAGTTCTTTCAGGGAAAAGAAACATCATGGGAGTGGATGACAAGACAGACATGTCAGAAGATTATGAAAAGTTTCATGAAATTGCTCCCTTCATGGTGAATATTGACCTGAGCATCCAGTTAAATGATGAATATTGTCCACGGTTACGGCGCAAAGGGGCACACGTGAAAAAAGAAGTTTCACACCCAACGATCTGACTCTGGGATGTGACCGGCTTCACTGCCATCACTTTCTTCTCTAGTGAGTTTCCGGACTTATATATCTGGAAAATCCCACTTTGGACAACCCATAGGGAATCTTTGTAATAGTTCGGGTGCTTATGTGTTTTCGCATTTGAAACATGTACTTTTGTGCTTCGGACAAACTTCATCAATTTCCAACCCTTTCTGATTTCATTTGCTATTTTTTAGCTCATTTACTTATTTTTTGAGCTAAATGACCCTAAAATTGAAAAGCACTACAAAAAGAACTCTGAAAAGGTTGAAAGTTGGCATGGTATCATCATTTCACCCACATAGCATGTGCTAAAAAGTTGAGAGGGTTACGGCAAAAACTGGATTCACTTCGTGTACAAAATGGACAATCTCTTTCAGAGTATCAGGATTTCGGACGAAAAATCATCTATTACAAAGGCATTTCATTTTTAAAACTTATTTGAACTCCAGACTTTTTGAGCGTTCAGTACGCACCATTCAAAGCCACGTCATCAATTTCCAACCCTTTCTGACTTCATTTGCTATTTTTCATGCATTTACTGGTTTTTTGAGCCAAATGACCCTGAAATTGAAAAGCACTACAAATGAACTCTGAAAAGGTTGAAAGTTGGCATGGTGTCATCATTTCACCCACATAGCATGTGCTAAAAAGTTTAGAGGGTTACGTCAAAAACTGGATGCACTTTCGTGTACAAAATGGAGAATCTCTTTCGAAGTATCAGGTTTTCGGACGAAAACTCATATGTTACAAAGGCATTTCATTTTTTTAAACTTATTTAAACTCCAGATTGTTTGTGCGTTTAGTATGTACCATTCAAAGCCACGTCATCAATTTTCAACCATTTTTTTACTTTTGTTGTTATTTTTCATGTACTTACTAATTTTTTTAGCTAAATGACCCTGAAATTGAAAAGCACTACAAATGAAGTCTGAAAAGGTTGAAAGTTGGCATGGTATCAACATTTCACCCACATAGCATGTGCAAAAAAGTTGAGAGGGTTACGACAAAAACATGATGCACTTCGTATACAAAATCGACAATCTCTTTCGAAGTATCAGGGTTTCGGATGAAAACACATTTATTACAAAGGAATTTCATTTTTGAAAAAGAAACTAAGTATTACAAATTGAATATAATGATAAAACACACTAATATTAAACAACAGAAAAAAATTACTGAAAAATCTATTTTAAGGTAAAGTTATTCACAATCTAGTGATTCACACAAAATTTAAATAATTCAAATTTAAACTATCCAAATTAAAAAAATACTAGCACTAACAGAAATTTTATATTTTTTTTGTACCTAAAGCAAAAAGATTCACAAAGGAACTCTAAATAAATCAAAAAACTACTCAGAAATAAAAGAAAATATATAAAGCAGAAATAAATAAAGAGAAATAAATAAATTAAAAAAGCCCGCCTACTGGGCCAACACGGCCTGCATACGACTAGAAACCCAACCTCTAGTTGGGCTAGGATGCAGGCCCGTAGAGCCCAGTAGGCCCCACAGGGCAGAAGAGTTGCAATAGGCTCACAAAGGCCTGCTTAGAGAGGAGCTCGACACAGTATCCGTGGCGGGGCTTATAAACCGGTGCGAGCTCCTCTCAACTAGCGAGATGGGACTAAACATTGAACACGGGAAGCACAAGCCTTTAGTCATGGTTGGTGGCTCCAATCGGGACTAAAGACCCCACTTTACTCCCGATTGGAGCCTCCAATCGGGACTAAAGACCCCTCCTATATATACTTGCACTTTAAAATTTTGCAGTTTCGTCATTTCCTTCTTCCTCTCTGCTTCGACTTTGACAACATCGCCGCCGCCCCCCGTCTTGCGCCGTCGTCGCCGCCGCCGCCGTTGCGCGCCGTCGCCGTCGCCGCCCCGGCCCGTCGTCGCCCCGCTGTGAGACCCCCTACCGCCATGGCCGCACCCTCATCCGATCGAGCCCACCTGCGCACACACTGATGTGCCCCTCGTAATATAAGTACCGAGGTCCTCGATGTTGCATCTGAATTCAGTGTTGTCCAAAAATACGCTACATATACACCGGATTATGTACAGCCAACCTGTGGTTGAGTTGGTTAGGTGGACAGTGGGATCCCCAACCCACCAGGGTTCAAATCCTGGTGCTCGCATTAATCCTGGATTTATTTCAGGATTTCCGGCGATGTGCTTTCGGTGGGAGGAGGCGTTCCCGTCGACGATGAGGCGCCTACGGTGACTTCGTAAATCTCAAGATAATATGCCGGCTCGGTCTCTCGGAGATGCTCATAGAGGTAGGGTGTGCGTGTGTGCGTTCATAGGGATGAGTGTATGCGCATGTATATGAGCGTTTGTGTTTGTACTGATGCTAAAAAAAGTTACAAACGTGCATGCACGTACGCATATGTTGCAGGGCTCGGTTTGCATGGTATTGGTGCACGTCAAGAATCCATATTTTCAGGAGATGCTCAAGGAGATAAAGCTAGTGACTTTCTGTTTAATTATTTGTTAGTTGCAGCTGGAGATAAATCAAGTCCGTTTGAATACAAACAAGAGCATCCTGGAACCATGTGATATCCAGATGGAGATGGAAGTAGAATTCAAATAGAGATGTCCTTCTTCCTATTTTTACCAAAGAAAGAGAAGGTTTCTTGTCATGGCAGGAGGCTGCTACGTGAGTCATTCTCGTCAAAGGACATGGGCTGGAGTCCACCTGCAGCACTGCCTTCATTAAAGTATATGCCGAGATGTAAAAGGCATCTTAATTAGATAAGAGCCTAGTTTGCTTTACGTACTTGAATTTTTATCTTTTGTGGGTCCAGTTAGAAAGAGCCTGACTACTGTTATAAAGTCTGGCTGCGAGTCATGTAATAGTTAGGTTATTTTGATATGAATTAGACACGTGTGTGTTTCGGCGGCCGGTCATTATTGAGTTTAGAGAATTTTGTTCAAAATCTCTACTGGTGTGTGAGTTCCTATGACTTAACACGTAGGGGATTACAAGCTGAGCTTATACGATTCGTCCATGTTATTCCTTCAAATTGAGGGGTTCACGTGTTCTTTTCGTGGGATTTGCGTACATCTTTGTAAACCCAGGACTTGTTCTTGCTGCGATGAAGGTCTGTGCCGTGAAAGATTGGGCCAACAACAGATCGACCCTCGTCTCGAGGTTCGCTCCTCATCACACACAGAGTATACACACACACACGTACACACACACGCACACATTTTTCTTAATTTTTTTTGTTTTTATACTTTTAGTTATAGAAATGTTATATGAATTAGATATATATAAATGTTAGATTAATGTCAAAGTTTTAGCTATTGAATTAGATTAATGTCAAATGTTAGATGAATTAGAAATATTAATGTTAAATGGTAGATGAATTAGATAGAAATGTTAGATTAATGTCAAATGTTAGATGAATTAGATACAAATGTTAGATGATTTTTTATACTTTTAGTTATAGATGAATTAAATATATTAATGTTAGATGAATTAGTTTTTATACTTTTGTCAAATGTTAGATGAATTAGCTAGCTAGATATCATATGTCAAAGTTTGAATCTTGACATATGCAACATTTGATCATATATCAAAGTTTGATCATATGTCAAAGTTTGAATTTTGACATATGCTACATTTGATCATATGTCAAAGTTTGAATTTTGACATATCCAACATTTGATCATATGTCCAAGTTTGACTTTTGACATATGCAACAATATTTGATCATATGTCAAAGTTTGACTTTTGACATAGATTTATCAAGAATGCCCCCATTATGTATGTGGACAAGGTGATCTTTTCCTGAAATCATATATATATATATATATATATATATATATATATATATATATATGTATATCTATATTCTTTCTGTATGCCACGTTGTCTATCAAAGTATTGAAGAAATCCATGACTTCATCATTAGCCGGAAGTAACAGGCGTATGATGCTACGAAGCTCTTCAAAGTTGTTTTGGAATGGAGTTCCAGATAGAATAATTCGCTTTTTGGTACAAATTTCAGCAAAGGCCTTCCAAATAGCGTTATTCGGAAGGCTCTTGCTGAACTTCGTACCAAAAAGCTAATTATCCTATCCAGGACTCCGTTTCAAAACAATTTTGGAGAGCTTCGTACCATTATGCGACTGTTACTTCCGGCTAATGATGAAGCCATGGTTTTCTTGAATCATTTGACACTAGAAAACGTGACATATAGAAGGGTAGATGAGATTAGGAAAAATATGGACCAGTTTCTACACATCTAGAATGGCACCATTTTGTTAAATCCCTTAAAGGTTAAGAGAATATGTTATGTTACATTTGCATATAGAATTTATATATAAGAAATCACAATCCAATCATTTAAAAACTGTTACATTTCCATATAGAATTTGCTATCGACATCAACGATGCCCGACTCGTATCCTTGCCGTCGACCCGTTCGCAACGACGTCCTGCTTCAGAGGAGCCATGTCCGAGAGTGGGCTCCGCCGGGCTGGCACTGGGAGGTGCTACCTTCAGGGGGCACCGCTTGGTGAGGAATCCGGCCCCGGGTCCCATCGTCGACCCAGAACTCCTTTGTGGCGTTCGCGTGGGCCACTTTCGATGCGGAGGGAGCCGGCCCGTCGAAGGTGGTACGTCGTCGTGTCAGGGAGGAGGACGAGCACGTCCGTCGCTACATGGCTGTGTTGGACATCAGGTTCTCCAATACCTGGCAGGTTCTTCGGGTATCTCACCCGAGCTATGATCATGTAATGGTTCCTTCTCTTTAGGTGTCTACCGCCGGCGCCTCAGGAACCGCAAGTGAACTAGATTATTCGATAGTATTCGATCTGTATTAGCTAGCTGATGATGTATTCGATAATATTCAAGACGATGTATTTGAGATTATATTATTCAGTAATATTCGAGATGATGTATTCGAGATTATATTATTCGATAATATTTGAGACGATGTATTTGATATTATATTCGACGATGCATATTATGTACTATGATTCAGTTTTTCCTTATTGATTGCATGCATGCATTCTAATTTGAATACTAAATTGTTTTATATTTCTTCTGGTTAGTTAAATAAAAGCTATGGACAATACTGGCAGAGAAGGAGAGGAGGCCATGTTCAACATCATACGCTCATCCCCTCGCCCAGATGAGTTTGAAGAAGATGACGGCTCGCAATATCTGAACCCTACTGATACGTCTCCAACGTATCTATAATTTTTGATTGCTCCATGTTATTATATTATCTATTTTGGATGTTAATGGGCTTATTTTTACACTTTTATATTATTTTTAGGACTAACCTATTAACCGGAGGCCCAACCCAAATTGCCGTTTTTGCCTATTTTATAGTTTCGCCGAAAAGGAATATCAAACGGAGTCCAAACAGAATGAAACCTTCGGGAGCGTTATTTTTGGAACAAACATGATCCAAGAGACTTGGACTGGATGTCAAGAAACAATCGAGGAGGCCAAGAGGCAGGGGGCGCCCACCCCCCCCCCCCCTAGGCGCGCCCTCCACCCTCGTGGGCCCCTCGTTGCTCCACCGACCTACTTCGTCCTCCTATATATATCCATTTACCCCGCAAACATTCAGGAGCACCACGAAAACCTAATTCCACCGCTGCAACCTTCTTTACCCAAGAGATCCCATCTAGGGGCCTTTTCTGGAGCTCCGCCGGAGGGGGCATTGATCACGAAGGGCCTCTACATCAACTCCATGGCCCCTCCGATGATGTGTGAGTAGTTTACTTCAGACCTTTGGGTCCATAGCTAGTAGCTAGATGGCTTCTTCTCTATCTTTGGATCTCAATACAAAGTTCTCCTCGAGTCTCTTGGAGATCTATTCGATGTAATCTTCTTTTGCGGTGTGTTTGTCGAGATCGGATAAATTGTGGGTTTCTGATCAAGTTTATCTATGAACAATATTTGAATGTTCTCTGGATTCTTTTATGTATGATTGGTTTATCTTTGCAAGTCTCTTCGAATTATGATTTTGGTTTGGCCTACTAGATTGATCTTTCTTGCAATGGGAGAAGTGCTTAGCTTTGGGTTCAATCTTGTGGTGCTCGATCCCAGTGACAGAAAGGGAAATGACACGTATTGTATTGTTTCCATCGAGGATAAAAAGATGGGGTTTATATCATATTGCATGAGTTTATCCCTCCACATCATGTCATCTTGCTTAAGGCGTTACTCTATTCTTATGAACTTAATACTCTAGATGCATGCTGGATAGTGGTCGATGTGTGGAGTAATAGTAGTACATGCATAATCGTTTCGGTCTACTTGTCTCGGACGTGATGCCTATATACATGGTCATACCTAGATATTCTCATAATTATTCTCTTTTCTATCAATTGCTCGACAGTAATTTGTTCACCCACCGTAATACTTATGCTATCTTGAGAGAAGCCACTAGTGAAACCTATGGCCCCCAGGTCTATTCTCCATCATATAAGTTTCCAATCTACTTTATTTTGCTATCTTTTACTTTCAATCTA
The DNA here is from genome assembly GCA_034509565.1 of Triticum monococcum. Classification (NCBI taxonomy): domain Eukaryota; kingdom Viridiplantae; phylum Streptophyta; class Magnoliopsida; order Poales; family Poaceae; genus Triticum; species Triticum monococcum. The sequence continues at coordinate 583,243,821 of CM067847.1, forward strand.
TATCATAAAAATACCAAAAATATTGATCTTGTTATTATCATCTCTATCAGATCTCACTCTTGCAAGTGGTCGTGAAGGGATTGACAACCCCTTTATCACGTTGGTTGCGAGGTTCTTATTTGTTTGTGTAGGTAAGAGGTGACTCGCGCGTGGTCTCCTACTGGATTGATACCTTGGTTCTCAAAAACTGAGGGAAATACTTAAGCTGCTTTACTGCACCACCCTTTCCTCTTCAAAGGAAAATCAACGCAGTGCTCAAGAGGTAGCACCTACCGGTGAGGGTATGATATTTTATGAAGACGGATGAATAGATTATGTTGAGAACTACGATGATGAAGAAAATGTTGTTCTTGAAATAACAAAGACCGGCGAGGTATATTTATATAAGCAGGCATCTGGTGATCATCACATGTTTTAATTTATTTGTATATATATTAACGAGTCGATCTTTCTTCTTTTGGCCCTCCAGATCGAGCAAATCTTCTATAGGCAGCAGGACAGTGCGAAGCCCGGCCAAAAAGATGAAGGATGGCGTAAAGTACAACATCGATGCCATCAAAGCTAATGGTGAACCAAGCGAGCCTAAGAAGAATGCGGGCAAGTTCGTTCGTCAGGGCGGAGTTCTTGTGAAGGACCTAATCCTGATCTCCATTCAAGAATGGAAAAAGGCAGAAAAGGAACGTCCAGATCTTACTTTTGTCGACCAAAGAGCAAAAGATCAGATTTTGGGAATCTCTCATGTGAGATTTCACCCTACCAGATCATTTCACAGATGCACATGTGGAGAAAGTCAAGAACGTTGCTCTTAGGAAGATGGCGGTAGCATTCAACAACCACAAGAAAAGTATATGGTCCAAGTATGTTGAATGAGGAAAGAAGACTCCAGAATTCAAGGGAACACTCGAGAAGCAAAGAGATCACTGCTACCTCTTGAGCACTGCGTTGGTTTTCCCTTGAAGAGGAAAGGGTGATGCAGCAAAGTAGCGTAAGTATTTCCCTCGGTTTTTGAGAAGCAAGGTATCAATCCAGCAGGAGGCCACGCACGAGTCCCTCGCACCTACACAAACAAATAAAATCGTCACAACCAACGCAATAAAGGGGTTGTCAATCCCTTCACGGTCACTTACGAAAGTGAGATTTGATAGATATGATAAGATAATATTTTTGGTATTTTTATGATAAAGATGCAAAGTAAAGAAAGCAAAATAAACGGAAAAGGAAATAGCTTGTTGACGGAAGATTAATATGATGGAAAATAGACCCGGGGGCCATAGGTTTCACTAGTGGCTTCTCTCGAGAGCATAAGTATTACGGTGGGTAAACAAATTACTGTTGAGCAATTGACAGAATTGTGCATAGTTATGAGAATATCTAGGTATGATCATGTATATAGGCTTCACGTCCGAGACAAGTAGACCGACTCCTACCTGCATCTACTGCTATTACTCCACACATACCGCTATCCAGCATGCATCTAGAGTATTAAGTTCAAAAGAACAGAGTAACGCTTTAAGCAAGATGACATGATGTAGAGAGATAAACTCATGCAATATGATATAAACCCTGTCTTGTTATCCTCGATGGCAACAATACAATACGTGCCTTGCTGCCCCTACTGTCGCTGGGAAAGGACACCGCAAGATTGAACCCAAAGCTAAGCACTTCTCCCGTTGCAAGAAAGATCAATCTAGAAGGCCAAACCAAACTGATAATTCGAAGAGACTTGCAAAGATAACCAATCATACATAAAAGAATTCAGAGAAGATTCACATATTGTTCATAGATAAACTTGATCATAAACCCACAATTCATCGGTCTCAACAAACACACCGCAAAACAAGATTACATCGAATAGATCTCCACAAGAGAGGGGGAGAACTTTGTATTGAGATCCAAAAAGAGAGAAGAAGCCATCTAGCTAATAACTATGGACCCGAAGGTCTGAAGTAAACAACTCACACTTCATCGAAGATGCTATGGTGTTGATGTAGAAGCCCTCCGTGATCGATGCCCCCTCCGGCGGAGCTCCGGAAAAGGCCCCAAGATAGGGTCTCACGGGTACAGAAAGTTACGGTGGTGGAATTAGGGTTTTGGCTCTGTATCTAGTAGTTTGGGGGTACGTAGGTATATATAGGAGGAAGAAGTATGTCGGTGGAGCAACATGGGCCCCACGAGGGTGGAGCGCGCGCCTGGGGGGTAGGCGCGCCCCCTACCTCGTGCCCTCCTGGTTGCTTTCTTGACGTAGGGTCCAAGTCCTCTGGATCATGTTCGTTCCGAAAATCACGTTCCCGAAGGTTTCATTCCGTTTGGACTCCGTTTGATATTCTTTTTCTGCGAAACTCTGAAATAGGCAAAAAAACAACAATTCTGGGCTAAGCCTCCGGTTAGGTTAGTCCCAAAAATAATATAAAAGTGTATAATAAAGCCCAATAATGTCCAAAACAAGATATAATATAGCATGGAACAATCAAAAATTATAGATACGTTGGAGATGTATCAAGCATCCCCAAGCTTAATTCCTGCTCGTCCTCAAGTAGGTAAATGATAAAAATAGAATTTTTGATGCGGAATGCTACTTGGCATAATTTCAATGTAATTCTCTTAATTGTGGTATGAATATTCAGATCCGAAAGATTCCAGACAAAAGTTCAATATTGACATAGAAATAATAATACTTCAAGCATACTAACTAAGCAATTATGTCTCTTCAAAATAACATGGCCAATGAAAGTTATCCATACAAAATCATATAGTCTGGCTATGCTCCATCTTCACCACACAAAGTATTTAAATCATGCACAACCCCGATGACAAGCCAAGCAATTGTTTCATACTTTTGGTGTTCTCAAACTTTTTCAATCTTCACGCAATACATGAGCGTGAGCCATGGACATAGCACTATATGTGGAATAGAATGGTGGTTGTGGAGAAGACAAAAAGGGAGAAGATAGTCTCACATCAACTAGGCATATCAATGGGCTATGGAGATGCCCATTAATAGATATCAATGTGAGTGAGTAGGGATTGCCATGCAACGGATGCACTAGATCTATAAGTATATGAAAGCTCAACAAAAAGAACTAAGTGGGTGTGCACCCAACTCGCTTGCTCATGAAGACCTAGGGCATTTTGAGGAAGCCCATCATTGGAATATACAAGCCAAGTTCTATAATGAAAAATTCCCACTAGTATATGAAAGTGATAACAAAGGAGACTCTCTATCATGAAGATCATGGTGCTACTTTGAAGCACAAGTGTGGAAAAAGGATAGTAGTATTGTCCCTTTATATATATATATATATATATATATATATATATATATGGGCCCTTTTTTTATTTGGCCTTTCTCTTTTTTGGGACAATACTCTATGAATGATGATCATCACACTTCTATTTATTTACAACTCAATGATTACAACTCGATACTAGAACAAAGTATGAGTCTATATGAATGTCTCCGGCGGTATACCGGGATAGCAATGATGCATGAGTGACTTGTACGAAAGAATTATGAATGGTGGCTTTGCCACAACTAAAATGTCAACTACATGATCATGCAAAGCAATATGACAATGATGGAGCGTGTCATAGTAAACGGAACGGTGAAAATTTGCATGGCAATATATCTCGGAATGGCTATGGAAATGCCATGATAGGTAGGTATGGTGGCTGTTTTGTGGAAGATATATGGTGGGTGTATGATACCGGCGAAAGGTGCGCGGTATTAGAGAGGCTAGCAATGGTGGAAGGGTGAGAGTGCGTATAATCCATGGACTCAACATTAGTCATAAAGAACTCACATACTTATTGCAAAAATCTATTAGTTACCGAAACAAAGTACTACGTGCATGCTCCTAGGGGGATAGATTGGTAGGAAAAAACCATCGCTCGTCCCCGACCGCCACTCATAAGGAAGACAATCAATAAATAATTCATGCTCCAACTTCTTCACATAACGGTTCACCATACGTGCATGCTACAAGAATCAGAAACTTCAACACAAGCATTTCTCAAATTCACAACTACTCAACTAGCACGACTCTAATATCACCATCCCCATATCTCAAAACAATAATCAAGTATCAAACTTCTCATAGTATTCACCACACTCATAAGAATTTTTTTTATTAATCTTGAATGCCTAACATAATTAAAGAAAATTATCATGCTGTTTTGTAGGACTCTCAGGATAATCTAAGTGAAGCCTGAGAGAACAATAGTTTCTATAAAAAATCCACCACCGTTTTCTAAAAGATATAAGTAAAGCACTAGAGTAAAAACTATATAACTCAAAAGATATAAGTGAAGCACGTAGAGTATTCTAACAATTTCCGAATCATGTGTGTCTCTCTCAAAAGGTGTGTACAGCAAGGATGATTGTGGAAAACTAACAAATAAATACTCAAATAATACAAGACGCTCCAAGCAAAACACATTTAATGTGGTAAATAAAAATATAGCTCCAAGTAAAGTAACCGATGGAAGTAGACGAAAGAGGGGATGCCTTCCGGGGCATCCCCAAGCTTGGGCTTTTAGGTGTCCTTAGATTACCATGGGGTGCCATGGGCATCCCCAAGCTTAGGCTTTTGCCACTCCTTGTTCCATAATCCATCAAATCTTTTATCCAAAACTTGAAAACTTCACAACACAAAACTTAAAGTAGAAAATCTCGTGAGCTCCGTTAGCGAAAGAAAACAAAACACCACTTCAAGGTGCTGTAATGAACTCATTATTAATTTATATTGGTGTTAAACCTACTGTATTCCAACTTCTCTATGGTTTATAAACTGTTTTACTAGTCATACATTCATCAAAATAAGCAAACAACACACGAAAACAGAATCTGTCAAAAACAGAATAGTCTGTACTAATCTGTAGCTAACGCAAGTTCTGGAACCTCAAAAATTCTAAAATAAATTTCTGTACTTGAGGAATTTATTTATTAATCATCTACAAAAAGAATTAACTAAATAGAACTTTCCAAATACAAATGGCAGCAATTCTCGTGAGCGCTAAAGTTTCTGTTTTTTACAGCAAGATTATAAAGACTTTCCCCAAGTCTTCCCAACGGTTCTACTTGGCACAAACACTAATTAAACACAAAAAAACACAACCAAAAAAGAGGCTAGATAAATTATTTATTACTAAATAGGAGCAAAAAGCAAGGAATAAAAATAAAATTGGGTTGCCTCCCAACAAGCGCTATCATTTAATGCCCCTAGCTAGGCATAAAAGCAAGGATAGATCTAGGTATTATCATCTTTGGTAGGCAATCCATTAGTGGCTCTCATAATAGATTCATGTGGTAATTTAATTTTCTTTGTAGGGAAGTGTTCCATGCCTTTCCTTAATGGAAATTGGAATCTAATATTCCCTTCCTTCATATCAATAATTGCACCAATCGTTCTAAGGAAAGGTCTACCAAGAATAATAGGACATGAAGGATTGCAATCTATGTCAAGAACAATAAAATCTATGAGAACATATTTCCTATTTGAAACAATAATAACATCATTAATTCTTCCCATAGGTTTCTTAATAGTTGAATCCTCAAGGTGCAAGTTTAAAGAGCAATCATCAAAATCACGGAAACCTAGCAAATCACACAAAGTCTTTGGAATCGTGGAAACACTAGCACCCAAATCACACAAAGCATAGCATTCATGATATTTAATTTTAATTTTAATAGTAGGTTCCCACTCATCATAAAGTCTTCTAGGGATAGAAACTTCCAACTCAAGTTTTTCTTCATATGATTGCATCAAAGCATCAACGATATGTTTGGTAAAGGTTTTATTTTGACTATAAGCATGAGGAGAATTTAGCACGGATTGCAACAAGGAAATACAATCTATTAAAGAGCAATTATCATAATTAAAACTTTTGAGATCCAAAATAGTGGGTCCATTGATATTTAAAGTTTTGACTTCTTCAATCCCACTTTTAATAATTTTAGCATCAAGATCTAAAGACTCCGAATTTTTGGAACGTCTTCTAGGTAAAGGTGGATCATATCCAGTCCCATCATTATCAAGATTCATATTGCAAAACAAATATTTAATAGGGAACACATCAATAACTTTTAGATCTTCATCTTTATTATCATGGAAACTAGAAGAACACGCTTTTATAAAGCAATCTTTCTTAGCACGCATCCTAGCGGTTCTTTCTTTGCACTCATCAAGGAAAATTCTCATGGCTTTGAGAGACTCATTGATATCATGCTTAGGTGGAATAGATCTAAGATTCAAAGAATCAATATCAAGAGAAATTTTATCAACGTTCCTAGCCAACTCATCAATCTTAAGCAATTTTTCTTCAATCAAAGCATTGAAATTATTTTGCGAAGTAATAAATTCTTTAATATTAGATTCAAAATCATAGGGTATCTTATTAAAATTTCCATAAGAATTGTTGTAGGAATTACCATAATTATTAGAGGAATTACTAGAATACGGCCTAGGATTAAAGTTTCCTCTATACGCGTTGTTACCAAAATTATTCCTAACAACAAAATTCACATCCATATATTCATTATTATTCTTAATTAAAGTAGACAAAGGCATATCATTAGGATTAGAAGAAACACTTTTATTAGCAAATAATTTCATAAGTTCATCCACCTTTCCACTCAAAACATTAATTTCTTCTATCGCATGCACTTTCTTATTAGTAGATCTTTCAGTGTGCCATTGAGAATAATTAACCATAATATCATCTAGGAGTTTAGTAGCTTCTCCTAAAGTAATTTCATAAAAGTGCCACCCGCGGCCGAATCTAAAAGATTTCTAGAAGCAAAATTCATCCGGCATAAAAATTTTGTATAATCATCCATAAATTCAAACCATGTGTAGGGCAATTACGTATCATTAATTTCATCCTCTCCCAAGATTGTGCAACATGTTCATGATCAAGTTGCTTAAAATTCATGATATCGTTTCTAAGAGAGATGATCTTAGCGGGAGGAAAATACTTAGAGATACAGGCATCTTTGCACTTATTCCACGAATCAATACTATTTTTAGGCAAAGACGAAAACCAAGCTTTAGCACGATCTCTAAGTGAAAATGGAAATAGCTTCAATTTAACAATATCATTGTCCACATATTTCTTCTTTTGCATATCACACAAATCAACAAAGTTGTTTAGATGGGTAGCGGCATCTTCACTAGGAAGGCCGGAAAACAGATCTTTCATGACAAGATTCAGCAAAACAACATTAATTTCACAAGATTCAGCATCGGTAAGAGGAGAAATCAGAGTTTGTTGTTGGTATTAGTAAAGTCACACAATTTGGTATTATCTTGAGCCATCGTGAGAAGCAAGCAATCCAACACACAAGCAAACAAGAGACGGGCAAAAAGAGGCAAATAGAGAAATAGAAGGAGCACAGAGAGAGAGGGCGAATAATACGGCAAGGGTGAAGTGGGGGAGAGGAAAACGAGAGGCAAATGGCAAATAATGTAATGCGGGAGATAAGATTTTGTGATGGGTACTTGGTATGTTGACTTTTGTGTAGACTCCCCGGCAACGGCGCCAGAAATCCTTCTTGCTACCTCTTGAGCACTGCGTTGGTTTTCCCTTGAAGAGGAAAGGGTGATGCAGCAAAGTAGCTGTAGCGACCAGACCCGAATGGATCAAGTCTACTGTGCTCCGGTGTCATCCCTGGATCAGTAATGCTGAAACCGCACAGTACTTCGAAGGATTTATAGCAGAGTGGCAATCACACACTTATTACAACGATGTCTCAAAAGAGAACTTATTACAATAATATGGCTTAAGGCCATCTAATATCGATAACAGCGGAAGACTTGGAAGGTAAATGGGTCCATCAACTCCAACGGCATCACTGAGTATAGAACCACGACCTAAAAGCACCTTAATCGTTGTCTGAAAAGTCTGCAACATTAACGTTGCAGCCCGAAACGGATCAGCACATGGAATATGCTGGCAAGGTAACACATAGAGAATAATGGAATGAAACAGCTATACTATATGCATATTTGGCTGGTGGAAAGCTCTACGGTTACTGTTTTGCGTAAATCCAGTTTTTCCCTACTGCAAAGGAATAAATTTAGTTAACTATCATGGTGGTTGTTAAACATTGAGAATGGTTGACATCATTCTCAATCCCAATTAAAAGTAATCATTAATAACCCAACAATATTAATTAGAAGTAACATGATGAGATTCACATGATAATCAAGTACTAGATACTCAAGATTGTCCATAACCGGGGACACGGCTAATCATGATTAGTTTGTTACACTCTGCAGAGGTTTGCGCACTTTTCCCCGCAAGACTCGATCGCCTCCGTTGGATTTCTCGCACTATTGGTGTTTGAGAAACGAATGACCGAGACACGGTCTTTCAGAAGCGCTAGCACCTTACGTTGGATAGACCGGTACACCTACTTCCCCTACATCTGCTAGTCTACCCTGTAAGAGTTCGCACGACTTAGTCAACTATGCCAGAGCCCATAATGGCTTGTGGCTGCACACGTAAGTTTCTAGTATAAAAGATATTATGATCCCTTTGAGCCTGGGTGGCGGTCCAAAAAAACAGGCAAGTCCTGATAGACATCAGGTGCCTCAATCCACCCAGATGTGTGTTTAAGTTGCCACCTTAGATAAACCATTAAAATTATCAATCTCACATCTGTCATGGATATCACTCACCCAATCCACATCTACTAGCATAGCATGGCATAATAAGCAACGTAGAAGTAATTCCCAAAGGTTTCATAATAAACAGGTAATAGGTACTACCTCATCTACTTCCCATCCCACAATTTAATTAGACCCTAATCATGCAATGTGTGAGGATGGATCTAATGCAATAAAACTGGGTTGTAGAAAAGGTATGATCAAAGTGTTACTTGCCTTGCTGATGATCCGCGAGTCCTAGAGATTCGAAGTAACAAGCGGCGCAATCCGGGTAATCTATCGCAGACAAACAACAAGCATACAATAAGTACTCATCTAATGCACAGGTAAAACTCGAACAAAAGATCGAACCAGATAGTTCAACTTAAGAACTCCGGTTGCAAAGAGAGAAAGAACCGAACAAAGAAATCGAAAACAAACGGCGGAAGAAAACAACTCGGTTCTAGCAAGTTGAAACTAGGTCAAATTTTACCGTAGCAAAACTGGTTTAAGTTGATTAGTCGGAACGGCGGTTTCGAAACGAAACTCCAGGCGCTTGAATCACCTGATTCTAATAAACGAGCGAGAAGATAAACTCGAACGAAGATCGGATCTGAGATCGCGATTGCAGAATAAATCCGACGAAAAGAAAGAGAAGAACGGTTAAAAAAACGGACGTTCGTTAACCTAGAAGAATCCGGTGATCATGTTCGTTAGGACGAACGGTCCGGCGAATGGTCTCTAGGCAACTAAATCAGAAAAGAAAACGAAACCGATCTAGGGTTTTGGAAAAGAAATCGAAACAAAGAACCGATCTAGAAAACCGGAACGGTTTAGAAAAGAACCGGAAAGAAAACGAATCGGAAGAGAAGAAAAGAATCAGAACGATTTAGAAGAAAACCGATCCGAGGAAAAGAAGAGAGACGCGGTGCGGTACCTCGGCGAGGCTCCGGCGAGGGGCTCCGGCGTCAGCGAGCAAGGGCGGCAGCGCGGGCAAGGTGTGGCGGCGGCGGTGATGCAGGGCGGCGGCGCGGGCAAGGTGCGGCGGCGGCGCGGGGCAAGGTGCGGGGCAAGGCGCGGCTTGGGGCTTGGGGTTTGATTTGATGTTTAGAGGGAGGGTGTGGGTATTTATATAGGTGAGGGGAGAGGATACTTGGGGGAGGGGGCAAGAAAAAGAGTAGGAGAAGGAAAGAGGAAAGAAAAAAACGATGGCACGGAGTCCTACTAGGACTCCTGCCTAGTGGGGCGGCGGCGGCCTTGGCGCCTGCCTGCTGGCGCGCGGCGCGGCGAGGGAGAGGAGCCGGCCTGGCCGGCGGCTTGGCTTGGGCCTTGGCCCAGGCGCGCTGGATTTTTTTTTAAAACGGGTTCGCGCACAGAAAAACAAAGGAAAAGAGAACTAAACGAACTCCAAAACTTCTAAAGTAAATTTTCCCCGACTCCCAAAATTGAGTCGAACAAAATGAACTTTTCTCGGGACCTAGAATGCAATTTTTGAAAACACGCATTTTTCCCTATCCAAATAAAAGTCAAATAAAACTCCGACAAATCCAATGATCCTCTTTTCGAAATTTGAGAAAACTCAAATATGAAAAAGACGAAATCTCCAACTCTCTTCGAGGATCCTTGAGTTGCGTGAAATTTCTAGGATCGACAAAATGCAAGAAAATATGATATGCGTGATGATCTAGTGTATAACATTCCAAATTGAAAATTTGGGATGTTACAAACCTACCCCCCCCTTAAGATGAATCTCGCCCTCGAGATTCGGGTTGGCTAGAAAATAGGTGAGGGTGGTCCTTGAGAAAATCTTCTTCTCTCTCCCAGGTGGCTTCATCCTCTGAGTGGTGGTTCCACTGAACTTTGCAAAACTTGATAACCTTGTTGCGGGTAACTCTATTAGCAAACTCGAGAATCTTGACTGGTTTCTCTTCATACGTTAAGTCGTCCTTCAACTAAATTGCTTCTAGCGGCACTGTATCTCTTAGCGGTACCTCTGCCATCTCGGCGTGACATTTCTTCAGCTGAGAAACATGGAATACGTCATGAACTCCTGACAGTCCCTCTGGTAATTCCAACTTATACGCGACTTCTCCCATACGTTGCAAGATCTTATATGGTCCAACGAAACGCGGTGCTAACTTTCCCTTAACTCCAAAGCGCTTAACTCCTCGAAGTGGGGATACTCGGAGATACACTCTGTATCCGGTTTCGTAAACTGTCTCCTTGCGTTTAGAATCTGCGTAGCTCTTCTGCCTGGACTGGGCTACCTTGAGCCTATCGCGAATCAACTTAACTTTCTGTTCAGACTCCTTAATCAAATCTGGTCCAAAGAATTGGCGGTCTCCAACTTTGTCCCATGACAACGGTGTCCTGCACCTCCTTCCATATAAAGCTTCGAAAGGTGCCATCTTCAAACTGGTTTGGTAACTGTTGTTATAGGAAAACTCCACATACGGCAAGTTATCGTCCCAACTAGATCCATAATCTAGTGCACAAGCTCTCAGCATATCTTCCAAAATCTGATTGACTCTCTCGGTCTGTCCATCTGTCTGCGGATGAAAAGCGGTGCTGAATTCTAGCCTGGTTCCCAAAGTTTCATGCAACTGATTCCAAAACTTTGAGGTAAATTGGGTTCCTCTGTCTGATACAATACTCCTCGGAACTCCATGCAAACAAATGATCCTCGTCATGTATATCTTTGCCAACTTAGCACTGGTGTAAGTGGTCTTAACTGGAATGAAATGTGCTACCTTCGTCAAACGATCAACTACTACCCATATCGAGTCATATCCTGCCTTCGTCCTGGGTAGTCCTATGATGAAACCCATGCCTATCTTATCCCACTTCCATTCGGGTATCGGCAATGGTTGCAACAATCCGGCTGGCTTCTGATGTTCTGCCTTTACTCTATGACATACGTCACAAACTGCTACATATGCTGCAATATCCTTCTTCATTCCGGTCCACCGGAATGTTTCCTTCAAATCCAAATACATCTTACTATTTCCTGGGTGAATCGAATAGGGTGAATCATGTGCCTCTTGTAGAATCAACTTCCTGATCTCCGGGTTATTTGGCACATAAACACGGTCCTCAAACCATAGGGTATCGTGCTCATCCTCACGAAATCCCTTTGCCTTTCCTTTACTTAGTTTCTCCTTTATAGAAGCAATCTCCTTGTCAGATTTCTGAGCTTCTCTGATTTTATCCATCAATGTTGACTGAATCTCCAATGCCGCTACATAGCCTTTCGGAACTATCTCTAAACTTAGTTCACGAAGGTTTTCTGCTAACTCCTTGGGTATTTCTCCTGTCATTAACGTATTTACATGGCTCTTACGGCTCAATGCGTCAGCTACTACATTAGCTTTACCGGGATGGTAATGCAATCTCATATCATAATCCTTGATGAGCTCCAACCATCTCCTTTGTCTTAGATTCAACTCCTTTTGCGTGAAAATGTACTTCAAACTCTTATGATCCGTGTACACCTCATAATGATTTCCAATGAGGAAATGTATCCATGTCTTCAATGCATGCACTACGGCTGCTAACTCCAAATCATGCGTGGCGTAATTCAACTCATGAGGCTTCAGTTGTCGTGAAACATACGAAACAACTCTACCTTCCTGTATAAGCACTGCTCCAAGTTCTCGACGTGAAGCGTCGCAATATACCTCATAATCCTTGGTCTGATCTGGCAAGATCAACACTGGTGAGGTAACCAAACGTTTCTTCAACTCCTGGAAACTAGCCTCACACTCCTCAGTCCAATTGAACTTGGTATCCTTCTTCAACAACTCCGTCATAGGCTTCGCAATCTTTGAAAAGTTCTCAATGAATCTCCGGTAGTATCCTGCGAGTCCAAGAAAACTCCGGATCTCTCCAACCGTCGTTGGTGCTTCCCATTCGGTTACGGTCTCAACCTTTGCGGGGTCAACTGCTATCCCTTCTCCGGATATAACGTGTCCGAGGAATCCTACTTCTTTCAACCAAAACTCACATTTACTAAATTTGGCATATAACTGATGTTCCCTTAGTTTCTCCAAAACCAAACGCAAATGTTCCTTATGCTCTTCTTCATTCCTTGAATAAACCAGGATATCGTCAATGAACACTTCGACGAACTTATCCAAAAACTCCACAAACACTTTGTTCATTAGGTTCATAAAATAGGCAGGTGCGTTAGTCAATCCATATGACATAACGGTATACTCATACAGCCCATATCTTGTGGTGAATGTTGTCTTAGGTATGTCCTGCTCTCGAATCTTCAACTGGTGGTACCCTGATCGCAAATCGATCTTGGAAAACCCTTTAGCTCCTTGCAAACGATCACACAGATCATTTATCATTGGCAGTGGGTACTTGTTCTTGATGGTTACTTCATTCAATCCATGATAATCAACAACCATCCTTAATGATCCATCCTTCTTCTCCAGTAGAAGTATGGGTGATCCCCAAGGCGAAGAACTTGGGCGAATGTAACCTTTCTCCAATAACTCCTTAATCTGATTCTTTATTTCTACCAAATCCTTTGCTAGCATCCGGTATGGTCTCTTTGATATTGGGCCTGTACCTGGCATTAACTCAATCAAAAACTCAATGTCCCTATCCGGTGGCATGCCTGGCAACTCTTCAGGAAATACATCAGGAAAATCCTTTACCACTGGTACTTCCTCCTGCACTACTCCTGTTAAGCAATTTACTTGTGTCCTATTTGGCACATGCCGGGATACATACTTGATCCTTCTTCCTTCTGGCGTTGTGAGCAAAATTGTCTTACTGGCACAATCAATGTTTCCTCCATACATCGACAGCCAATCCATACCGAGAATTATATCCAGACCTTGGGATTCCAGAATAATTAAGTCTGTTGGGAAAACATGCCTTCCTATGCTTAATGGCACTTGAAAACATCCCTGACTGGCCATGTATTCTGCTCCTGGCGAACTTAGTAGCATAGGTGTTTTAAGAATCCTAGCGGGCAGGCTATATTTTTCCACAAATCCCCTTGATATGTATGGATGTGATGCACCAGTATCGAAAATAACGAGTGCGGTAAATGACTTAACCAAAAACTTACCGATTACTGCATCAGGCTGATCTTCAACCTCCTCCACGTTAACGTGGTTCACTTGTCCCCTATTGAAAGGGTTCGGCTTCTTCCCTGAGCTTCCATTTGTTGGGGAACGCAGTAATTTCAAAAAATTTCCTACGCACACGCAAGATCATGGTGATGCATAGCAACGAGGGGGAGAGTCTGATCTACGTACCCTTGTAGATTGCAACGGAAGCGTTAACACAACATAGAGGAAGTAGTCGTACGTCTTCTTCCCGATCCGACCGATCCAAGCACCGTTACTCCGGCACCTCCGAGTTCTTAGCACACATTCAGCTCGATGACGTTCCTCGGGCTCCGATCCAGCAAAGCGTCGAGGAAGAGTTCCGTCAGCACGACGGCGTGGTGACGATCTTGATGTACTACCGACGCAGGGCTTCGCCTAAGCACTGTAACGGTATGATCGAGGTGGAATTTAGTGGCAGGGGGCACCGCACACGGCTAAGGAACGATCTCAAGGATCAACTTGTGTGTCTTGGGGTGTCCTCTGCCCCCGTATATAAAGGATGGAGGGAGGGAGGCTGGCCGGCCAAAGAGAGGGAGGCGCAGGAGGAGTCCTACTCCTACCGGGAGTAGGACTCCCCCCTCCAATCCTAGTCCAACTAGGAATCCTTAAAGGGGAGAGAGAGAGAGAGGTGGCCGGCCCCTCTCCTAGTCCTAATAGGACTAGGGAGAGGGGGGAGGCGCAGCCCTATGTGGGCTGCCCTCTCACCTTTCCACTAAGGCCCATGTTGGCCCATTTGGCTCCCGGGGGGTTCCGGTAACCCTCCCGGTAATCCGGTAAAATCCCGATTTCACCCGGAACACTTCCGATGTCCAAACATAGGCTTCCAATATATCAATCTTTACGTCTCGACCATTTCGAGACCCCTCGTCATGTCCGTGATCTCATCCGGGACTCCGAACAACCTTCGGTACATCAAAATGCATAAACTCATAATAACTGTCATCGTAACGTTAAGCGTGCGGACCCTACGGTTCGAGAACATTGTAGACATGACCGAGACACATCTCCGGTCAATAACCAATAGCAGGACCTGGATGCCCATATTGGCTCCTACATATTCTACGAAGATCTTTATCGGTCAGACCGCATAACAACATACGTTGTTCCCTTTGTCATCGGTATGTTACTTGCCCGAGATTCGATCGTCGGTATCCGATACCTAGTTCAATCTCGTTACCGGCAAGTCTCTTTACTCGTTCCGTAATACATCATCCCGCAACTAACTCATTAGTTGCACTACTTGCAAGGCTTAAGTGATGTGTATTACCGAGAGGGCCCAGAGATACCTCTCCGACAATCGGAGTGACAAATCCTAATCTCGAAATACGCCAACCCAACATCTACCTTTGGAGCCACCTGTAGTACTCCTTTATAATCACCCAGTTACGTTGTGACGTTTGGTAGTACCCAAAGTGTTCCTCCGGCAAACGGGAGTTGCATAATCTCATAGTTATAGGAACATGTATAAGTCATGAAGAAAAGCAATAGCAACATACTAAACGATCGGGTGCTAAGCTAATGGAATGGGTCATGTCAATCAGATCATTCAACTAATGATGTGACCTCGTTAATCAAATAACAACTCTTTGTTCATGGTTAGGAAACACAACCATCTTCGATTAACGAGCTAGTCAAAGTAGAGGCATACTAGTGACACTCTGTTGGTTTATGTATTCACACATGTATTATGTTTCCGGTTAATACAATTCTAGCATGAATAATAAACATTTATCATGATATAAGGAAATAAATAATAACTTTATTATTGCCTCTAGGGCATATTTCCTTCAGTCTCCCACTTGCACTAGAGTCAATAATCTAGATTACACAGTAATGATTCTAACACCCATGGAGCCTTGGTGCTGATCATGTTTTGCTCGTGGAATAGGCTTAGTCAACGGGTCTGCAACATTCAGATCCGTATGTATCTTGCAAATCTCTATGTCTCCCACCTGGACTAGATCCCGGATGGAATTGAAGCGTCTCTTGATGTGTTTGGTCCTTTTGTGAAATCTGGATTCCTTTGCCAAAGCAATTGCGCCAGTATTGTCACAGAAGATTTTCATTGGACCCAATGCACTAGGTATGACACCTAGATCGGATATGAACTCCTTCATCCAGACTCCTTCGTTCGCTGCTTCCGAAGCAGCTATGTATTCCGCTTCACATGTAGATCCCGCTACGATGCTTTGTTTAGAACTGCACCAACTGACAGCTCCACCGTTTAAAGTAAACACGTATCCGGTTTGCGATTTAGAATCGTCCGGATCAGTGTCAAAGCTTGCATCAACGTAACCTCTTACGGTGAGCTCTTTGTCACCTCCATATACGAGAAACATATCCTTAGTCCTTTTCAGGTATTTCAGGATGTTCTTGACCGCTGTCCAGTGATCCACTCCTGGATTACTTTGGTACCTCCCTGCTATACTTATAGCAAGGCACACATCAGGTCTGGTACACAACATTGCATACATGATAGAGCCTATGGCTGAAGCATAGGGAACATCTTTCATTTTCTCTCTATCTTCTGCAGTGGTCGGGCATTGAGTCTGACTCAACTTCACACCTTGTAACTCAGGCAAGAACCCTTTCTTTGCTTGATCCATTTTGAACTTCTTCAAAAATCTTGTCAAGGTATGTGCTTTGTGAAAGTCCAATTAAGCGTCTTGATCTATCTCTATAGATCTTTATGCCTAATATGTAAGCAGCTTCACCGAGGTCTTTCATTGAAAAACTTTTATTCAAGTATCCCTTTATGCTATCCAGAAATTCTATATCATTTCCAATCAGTAATATGTCATCCACATATAATATCAGAAATGCTACAGAGCTCCCACTCACTTTCTTGTAAATACAGGCTTCTCCAAAAGTCTGTATAAAACCAAATGCTTTGATCACACTATCAAAGCGTTTATTCCAACTCCGAGATGCTTGCACCAGTCCATAAATGGATCGCTGGAGTTTGCACACTTTGTTAGCTCCCTTTGGATCGACAAAACCTTTCGGTTGCATCATATACAACTCTTCTTCCAGAAATCCATTCAGGAATGCAGTTTTTACATCCATTTGCCAAATTTCATAATCATAAAATGCGGCAATTGCTAACATGATTCTGACAGACTTAAGCATCGCTACGGGTGAGAAAGTCTCATCGTAGTCAACTCCTTGAACTTGTCGAAAACCTTTTGCGACAAGTCGAGCTTTGTAGACAGTAACATTACCATCAGCGTCAGCCTTTTTCTTAAAGATCCATTTATTCTCAATTGCTTGCCGATCATCGGGCAAGTCAACCAAAGTCCATACTTTGTTCTCATACATGGATCCCATCTCAGATTTCATGGCTTCAAGCCACTTTGCGGAATCTGGGCTCACCATCGCTTCTTCATAGTTCATAGGTTCATCATGATCTAGTAGCATGACTTCCAGAACAGGATTACCGTACCACTCTGGTGTGGATCTTACTCTGGTTGATCTACGAGGTACAGTAGTATCTTGATCTAAAGTTTCATGATCATCATCATTAACTTCCTCTCTTATTGGTGTAGGTCTCACAGAAACAGTTTTCTGTGATGTACTATTTCCCAATAACGGAGTAGGTACAGTTACCTCGTCAAGTTCTACTTTCCTCCCACTCACTTCTTTCGAGAGAAACTCCTTCTCAAGAAAGTTTCCGAATTTAGCAACAAAAGTCTTGCCTTCGGATCTGTGATAGAAGGTGTATCCAATAGTTTCCTTTGGATATCCTATGAAGACACATTTCTCCGATTTGGGTTCGAGCTTATCAGGTTGAAGCTTTTTCACATAAGCATCGCAGCCCCAAACTTTAAGAAACGACAACTTTGGTTTCTTGCCAAACCACAGTTCATAAGGCGTCGTCTCAACGGATTTTGATGGTGCCCTATTTAACGTGAATGCGGCCGTCTCTAAAGCATAACCCCAAAACGATAGCGGTAAATCAGTAAGAGACATCATAGATCGCACCATATCTAGTAAAGTACGATTACGACGTTCGGACAGCCCATTACGTTGTGGTGTTCCGGGTGGCGTGAGTTGCGAAACTATTCCACAATTTTTCAAATGTACACCAAACTCGTAACTCAAATATTCTCCTCCATGATCAGATCATAGAAACCTTATTTTCTTGTTACGATGATTTTCAACTTCACTCTAAAACTCTTTGAACTTTTCAAACGTTTCAGTTTTGTGTTTCATTAAGTAGATATACCCATATCTGCTTAAATCATCTGTGAAAGTGAGAAAATAACGATATCCGCCACGAGCCTCAATATTCATCGGACCACATACATCGGTATGTATGATTTCCAACAAATCTGTTGCTCTCTCCATAGTACCGGAGAACGGTGTTTTAGTCATCTTGCCTATGAGGCATGGTTCGCAAGTACCAAGTGATTCATAATCAAGTGGTTCCAAAAGCCCATCAGTATGGAGTTTCTTCATGCGCTTTACACCGATATGACCTAAACGGCAGTGCCACAAATAAGTTGCACTATCATTATCAACTCTGCATCTTTTGGCTTCAACATTATGAATATGTGTATCACTACTATCGAGATTCATCAAAAATAGACCACTTTTCAAAGGTGCATGACCATAAAAGATATTACTCATATAAATAGAACAACCATTATTCTCTGATTTAAATGAATAACCGTCTCGCATTAAACAAGATCCAGATATAATGTTCATGCTCAACGCTGGCACCAAATAACAATTGTTTAGGTCTAATATTAACCCCGAAGGTAGATGTAGAGGTAGCGTGCCGACCGCGATCACATCGACTTTGGAACCGTTTCCCACGCGCATCGTCACCTCGTCCTTTGCTAGTGTCCGCTTATTCTGTAGTCCCTGTTTCGAGTTGCAAATATTAGCAACAGAACCAATCAAATACCCAGGTGCTACTGCGAGCATTAGTAAGGTACACATCAATAACATGTATATCACATATACCTTTGTTCACCTTGCCATCCTTCTTATCCGCCAAATACTTGGGGCCGTTCCGCTTCCAGTGACCAGTCTGCTTGCAGTAGAAGCACTCAGTTTCAGGCTTAGGTCCAGACTTGGGTTTCTTCTCTTGAGCAGCAACTTGCTTGCTGTTCTTCTTGAAGTTCCCCTTCTTCTTCCCTTTGCCCTTTTTCTTGAAACTAGTGGTTTTGTTAACCATCAACACTTGATGCTCCTTCTTGATTTCTACCTCCGCAGCTTTCAGCATTGCGAAGAGCTCGGGAATAGTCTTGTTCATCCCTTGCATATTATAGTTCATCACAAAGCTCTTGTAACTTGGTGGCAGTGATTGGAGAATTCTGTCAATGACGCAATCATCCGGAAGTGTAACTCCCAATTGAATCAAGTGATTATTATACCCAGACATTTTGAGTATATGCTCACTGACAGAACTGTTCTCCTCCATCTTGCAGCTATAGAACTTATTGGAGACTTCATATCTCTCAATCCGGGCATTTGCTTGAAATATTAACTTCAACTCCTGAAACATCTCATATGCTCCATGACGTTCAAAACGTCGTTGAAGTCCCGGTTCTAAGCCGTAAAGCATGGCACACTGAACTATTGAGTAGTCATCAGCTTTGCTCTACCAGACGTTCATAACTTCTGGTGTTGCTCTTGCAGCAGGCCTGGCACTCAGCGGTGCTTCCAGGACGTAATTCTTCTGTGCAGCAATGAGGATAATCCTCAAGTTACGGACCCAGTCCGTGTAATTGCTACCATCATCTTTCAACTTTGCTTTCTCAAGGAACGCATTAAAATTCAATGGAACAACAGCACGAGCCATCTATCTACAATCAACATAAACAAGCAAGATACTATCAGGTACTAAGTTCATGATAATTTTAAGTTCAGTTTAATCAAATTTACTTAAGAACTCCCACTTAGATAGACATCCCTCTAATCCTCTAAGTGATCATGTGATCCAAATCAACTAAACCATAACCGATCATCACGTAAGATGGAGTAGTTTTCAATGGTGAACATCAATATGTTGATCATATCTACTATATGATTCACGCTCGACCTTTCGGTCTCCGTGTTCCGAGGCCATATCTGTATATGCTTGGCTCGTCAAGTATAACCTGAGTATTCCGCGTGTGCAACTGTTTTGCACCCGTTGTATTTGAACGTAGAGCCTATCACACCCGATCATCACGTGGTGTCTCAGCACGAAGAACTTTTGCAACGGTGCATACTCAGGGAGAACACTTCTTGATAATTTAGTGAGAGATCATCTTATAATGCTACCGTCAATCAAAGCAAGATAAGATGCATAAAAGGATAAACATCACATGCAATCAATATAAGTGATATGATATGGCCATCATCATCTTGTGCTTTGTGATCTCCATCTCTAAAGCACCGTCATGATCACCATCGTCACCGGCACGACACCTTGATCTCCATCGTAGCATCGTTGTCGTCTCGCCAATCTTATGCTTCCACGACTATCACTACCGCTTAGTAATAAAGTAAAGCATTACATCGCGATTGCATTGCATACAATAAAGCGACAACCATATGGCTCCTGCCAGTTGCCGATAACTCGGTTACAAAACATGATCATCTCATACAATAAAATCAGCATCATGCCTTGACCATATCACATCACAACATGCCCTGCAAAAACAAGTTAGACGTCCTCTACTTTGTTGTTGCAAGTTTTACGTGGCTGCTACGGGCTTAAGTAAGAACTCATCTCACCTACGCATCAAAACCACAACGATAGTTCGTCAAATAGACTCCGTTTTAACCTTCTCAAGGACCGGGCGTAGCCACACTTGGTTCAACTAAAGTTGGAGAGACAGTCTTCCGCAAGCCATCTATGTGCAAAGCACGTCGAGGGAACCGGTCTCGCGTAAGAGTACGCGTAAGGTTGGTCCGGATCGTCTCGTCCAACAATACCGCCGAACCAAAGTATGACATGCTGGTAGGCAGTATGACTTGTATCGCCCACAACTCACTTGTGTTCTACTCGTGCATATAACATCAAACCATAAAAACCTAGGCTCTGATACCACTGTTGGGGAACGCAGTAATTTCAAAAAAATTCCTACGCACACGCAAGATCATGGTGATGCATAGCAACGAGGGGGAGAGTCTGATCTACGTACCCTTGTAGATTGTAACGGAAGCGTTAACACAACGTAGAGGAAGTAGTCGTACGTCTTCTTCCCGATCCGACCGATCCAAGCACCGTTACTCCGGCACCTCCGAGTTCTTAGCACACGTTCAGCTCGATGACGTTCCTCGGGCTCCGATCCAGCAAAGCGTCGAGGAAGAGTTCCGTCAGCACGACGGCGTGGTGACGATCTTGATGTACTACCGATGCAGGGCTTCGCCTAAGCACTGTAACGGTATGATCGAGGTGGAATTTGGTGGCAGGGGCACCGCACACGGCTAAGGAACGATCTCAAGGATCAACTTGTGTGTCTTGGGGTGTCCTCTGCCCCCGTATATAAAGGATGGAGGGAGGGAGGCTGGCCGGCCAAAGAGAGGGAGGCGCAGGAGGAGTCTTACTCCTACCGGGAGTAGGACTCCCCCCTCCAATCCTAGTCCAACTAGGAATCCTTAAAGGGGAGAGAGAGAGAGAGGTGGCCGGCCCCTCTCCTAGTCCTAATAGGACTAGGGAGAGGGGGGAGGCGCAGCCCTATGTGGGCTGCCCTCTCACCTTTCCACTAAGGCCCATGTTGGCCCATTTGGCTCCCGGGGGGTTCCGGTAACCCTCCCGGTAATCCGGTAAAATCCCGATTTCACCCGGAACACTTCCGATGTCCAAACATAGGCTTCCAATATATCAATCTTTACGTCTCGACCATTTCGAGACCCCTCGTCATGTCCGTGATCTCATCCGGGACTCCGAACAACCTTCGGTACATCAAAATGCATAAACTCATAATAACTGTCATCGTAACGTTAAGCATGCGGACCCTACGGTTCGAGAACATTGTAAACATGACCGAGACACATCTCCGGTCAATAACCAATAGCGGGACCTGGATGCCCATATTGGCTCCTACATATTCTACGAAGATCTTTATCGGTCAGACCGCATAACAACATACGTTGTTCCCTTTGTCATCGGTATGTTACTTGCCCGAGATTCAATCGTCGGTATCCGATACCTAGTTCAATCTCGTTACCGGCAAGTCTCTTTACTCGCTCCGTAATACATCATCCCGCAACTAACTCATTAGTTTCACTGCTTGCAAGGCTTAAGTGATGTGTATTACCGAGAGGGCCCAGAGATACCTCTCCGACAATCGGAGTGACAAATCCTAATCTCGAAATACGCCAACCCAACATCTACCTTTGGAGCCACCTGTAGTACTCCTTTATAATCACCCAGTTACGTTGTGACGTTTGGTAGTACCCAAAGTGTTCCTCCGGCAAACGGGAGTTGCATAATCTCATAGTTATAGGAACATGTATAAGTCATGAAGAAAAGCAATAGCAACATACTAAACGATCGGGTGCTAAGCTAATGGAATGGGTCATGTCAATCAGATCATTCAACTAATGATGTGACCTCGTTAATCAAATAACAACTCTTTGTTCATGGTTAGGAAACACAACCATCTTCGATTAACGAGCTAGTCAAAGTAGAGGCATACTAGTGACACTCTGTTGGTTTATGTATTCACACATGTATTATGTTTCCGGTTAATACAATTCTAGCATGAATAATAAACATTTATCATGATATAAGGAAATAAATAATAACTTTATTATTGCCTCTAGGGCATATTTCCTTCACCATTGCCATTTCCATTCTGGCCTTCAGGACATTCATTAGCATAATGTCCGGTCTTGGAACACTTGAAACAAGTGACTTGACTTAGGTCTCTCTTGGATGGGGCTGATGGGGTGGTCCGGTTCTGGCCGTTGCTTCCTCCATTCCCATTATCATTCTTGTGGCCATTGTGGTTGTGCGAACTACTTCCTCCATGGGTATGCTGAAACTGAAATCCCGATTTAGGGGTAAAACTGGGCTTCTGCTGGGCTCCAGGGTTATACTTCCCTTGTCCATACTTCCTCTTGCGGTTCTCAATCTGCTGCTGCTTCCCTTCAATCATGATGGCACGATCTACCAACTCCTGGTAGTTGTTGAAACTTCCTACCATCAACTGCATACTCAACTCATCATTCAGCCCTTCCAGGAACTTCTCCTGCTTAGTCGCATCCGTAGCAACGTCATCTGGGGCATAACGTGCTAACTTGCTGAAGTTGTCAACATACTGGCCAACTGTCCTTCCTCCTTGGTGTAAGTTGCGAAACTCACGCTTCTTCATGGCCATAGCTCCTGCTGAAACATGTGCAGTGCGGAAAGCTTGCTGAAACTGATCCCATGTGACGGTGTCAACTGGGAAGGTGGCTGTGAAATTCTCCCACCATGCTGCCGCGGGTCCTTCTAACTGATGTGCGGCAAACTTCACTTTCTCACCATCCGTGCATCCTGCAGTGGTCAACTCCCTTCCTATCTTGCGGAGCCAATTGTCTGCTACTATCGGCTCGATGCTACTAGAAAACACCGGCGGATTCAGCCTAAGGAAACGGGCTAAGTGGTCAACAGGGGGTGGTGGTGGTGGTGGGTTGTTGTTGTTGTTGTTGTTGTTGTTGTTGTTGTTGTTGTTGTTGTTGTTGTGGTTGTTCTGCTGATTCTGAACTAACATCTGCATCAACTGATTCTGCTGCTGGATCAACTGAGTGAGCTCCGGTGGAAATCCATTGTCACGTCTCAGAGGCATCTGAGGGTTTAGAAAAGAAGAGAAATAAGAATAGAATGAGGTCTAAAGAGAAAACACTACCCCAATGCACATGAGCAAATTCACACAAAATCACTTCATTCAATCAAACAAGGGCTTACAATCGATCTAGCTATCGCAAAAGTGCTCGAACTATAGTGTATACATGGGGGAAAATACTACTAATATTTGGTGGTCATCTAGAAATTTGAACCGGTGGAAGACTCCATGATGTCCGCTCCAGCTTCGTCTTCAAAGTCGGGTTCACTTGGATCCGAATCGGTGTCGTCGATGATGATGTAATTGTCCGGACATGCGATGTACATGTCTTCCTTCCTGGATGCTAACTCCCTCTTGAGTTCTTCAATCTCTTGCTTAAGATCGACGTTGTGTCTTGCTAGAGCTACGATCTCGTCCATGTAGTCCTTGCGTGTAGCCTTGAGTTCTCCTTCTAGCTCGATGATCCTTGCCTTCGCATTCTTCATCTCTATCATATCATTCCACATCTGGTTCTCGTGGCGTCGAATGTGCTGGTTTAACTCCTGGATGAAAGCTGCAATGGATCTATCCTTCTTGGTGCTGGCTAACTCCCATTGTTCATCTCGGCGTCCGCAAATCTGGTAGATAGTGTCCTTGAGGTCTTCTTGATAAACTTCTCCAATGCGTCCTATGGTGATATGGGCTGCCATGCTCTTTCCTAGACTCCAAGTTGGTGCATTGAAAACACTATCTATGGGCTTCGTGATTGGCATGAATGTCCTTCCCGGAACGTGAGCTTGAATCTTCCAGCGCTCCTCTTCAGGCAAAGTGGCGTTGAAAGTTCCCGTGAAGCTTGGTAATGCAATGTTCAGGTACTTGGTGACTTCCTTCAAGTGAAATCCAAAAGGTGTGCCTTCATCCGGTTGAGCGTACTTAATCTTCGCGTCCTTCATCCTAAAGAGTAGAAAAGATGAGGAGTTAGAAAATGAGGAGAGAATAGTGATCTATGGCTTTAACTTAGTGGTCGTGTCCTACAGTCAGCGTGTGCTCGGATACCATCTCTGTAGCGACCAGACCCGAATGGATCAAGTCTACTGTGCTCCGGTGTCATCCCTGGATCAGTAATGCTGACACCACACAGTACTTCGAAGGATTTATAGCAGAGTGGCAATCACACACTTATTACAATGATGTCTCAAAAGAGAACTTATTACAATAATATGGCTTAAGGCCATCTAATATCGATAACATCGGAAGACTTGGAAGGTAAATGGGTCCATCAACTCCAACGGCATCACTGAGTATAGAACCACGACCTAAAAGCACCTTAATCGTTTTCTGAAAAGTCTGCAACATTAATGTTGCAGCCCGAAACGGGTCAGCACATGGAATATGCTGGCAAGGTAACACATAGAGAATAATGGAATGAAACAGCTATACTATATGCATATTTGGCTGGTGGAAAGCTCTATGGTTACTGTTTTGCGTAAAGCTAGTTTTTCCCTACTGCAAAGGAATAAATTTAGTTAACTATCATGGTGGTTGTTAAACATTAAGAATGGTTGACAGCATTCTCAATCCCAATTAAAAGTAATCATTAATAACCCAACAATATTAATTAGAAGTAACATGATGAGATTCACATGATAATCAAGTACTAGATACTCAAGATTGTCCATAACCGGGGACATGGCTAATCATGATTAGTTTGTTACACTCTGCAGAGGTTTGCGCACTTTTCCCCACAAGACTCAATCGCCTCCGTTGGATTTCTCGCACTACTGGTGTTTGAGAAACGGATGACCGAGACACAGTCTTTCAGAAGCGCTAGCACCTTACGTTGGCTAGACCGGTACACCTACTTCCCCTACATCTGCTAGTCTACCCTGTAAGAGTTCGCACGACTTAGTCAACTATGCCAGAGCCCATAATGGCTTGTGGCTGCACACGTAAGTTTCTAGTATGAAAGATCTTATGATCCCTTCGAGCCTGGGTGGCGGTCCAAAAAAACAGGCAAGTCCTGATAGACATCAGGTGCCTCAATCCACCCAGATGTGTGTTTAAGTTGCCACCTTAGATAAACCATTAAAATTATCAATCTC
This sequence comes from Triticum monococcum, assembly GCA_034509565.1. NCBI lineage: Eukaryota > Viridiplantae > Streptophyta > Magnoliopsida > Poales > Poaceae > Triticum > Triticum monococcum. Next base: position 583,269,446 of record CM067847.1, read on the forward strand.
ACATCTGTCATGGATATCACTCACCCAATCCACGTCCAGTAGCATAGCATGGCATAATAAGCAACGTAGAAGTAACTCCCAAAGGTTTCATAATAAACAGGTAATAGGTACTACCTCATCTATTTCCCATCCCACAATTTAATTAGACCCTAATCATGCAATGTGTGAGGATGGATCTAATGCAATAAAACTGGGTTGTAGAAAAGGTATGATCAAAGTGTTACTTGCCTTGCTGATGATCCGCGAGTCCTAGAGATTCGAAATAACAAGCGGCGCAATCCGGGTAATCTATCGCAGACAAACAACAAGCATACAATAAGTACTCATCTAATGCACAGGTAAAACTCGAACAAAAGATCAAACCAGATAGTTCAACTTAAGAACTCCGGTTGCAAAGAGAGAAAGAACCGAACAAAGAAACCGAAAACAAACGGCGGAAGAAAACAACTCGGTTCTAGCAATTTGAAACTAGGTCAAATTTTACCGTAGCAAAATTGGTTTAAGTTGATTAGTCGGAACGGCGGTTTCGAAACGAAACTCCAGGCGCTTGAATCACCTGATTCCGATAAACGAGCGAGAAGATAAACTAGAACGAAGATCGGATCTGAGATCACGATCGCGGAATAAATCCGACGAAAAGAAAGAGAAAAACGGTTAAACGAACGGACGTTCGTTAACCTAGAAGAATCCGGTGATCATGTTCGTTAGGACGAACGGTCCGGCGAACGGTCTCTAGGCAACTAAATCGGAAAAGAAAACGAAACCGGTCTAGGGTTTTGGAAAAGAAATCGAAACGAAGAACCGATCTAGAAAACCGAAACGGTTTAGAAAAGAACCGGAAAGAAAACGAATCGGAAGAGAAGAAAAGAATCGGAATGATTTAGAAGAAAACCGATCCGAGGAAAAGAAGAGAGACGCGGCGCGGTACCTCGGCGAGGCTCTGGCGTCGGCGAGCAAGGGCGGCGGCGCGGGCAAGGTGCGGCGGCGGCGGTGACGCAGGGCGGCGGCGCGGGCAAGATGCGGCCGCGGCGCGGGGCAAGGTGCGGGGCAAGGCGCGGCTTGGGGCTTGGGGTTTGATTTGATGTTTAGAGGGGGGGTGTGGGTATTTATATAGGTGAGGGGAGAGGATACTTGGGGGAGGGGTCAAGAAAAAGAGTAGGAGAAGGAAAGAGGAAAGAAAAAAACGATGGCGCGGAGTCCTACTAGGACTCCTACCTAGTGGGGCGGCGGCAGCCTTGGCGCCTGCCTGCTGGCGCGCGGCGCGGCGAGGGAGAGGAGCCGGCCTGGCCGGCGGCTTGGCTTGGGCCTTGGCCCAGGCGCGCTGGAATTTTTTTTAAACGGGTTCGCGCATAGAAAAACAAAGGAAAAGAGAACTAAACGAACTCCAAAACTTCTAAAGTAAATTTTCCCCGACTCCTAAAATTGAATCGAACAAAATGAACTTTTCTCGGGACCTAGAATGCAATTTTTGAAAACACGCATTTTTCCCTATCCAAATAAAAGGCAAATAAAACTCCGACAAATCCAATGATCCTCTTTTCGAAATTTGAGAAAACTCAAATATGAAAAAGACGAAATCTCCAACTCTCTCCGAGGATCCTTGAGTTGCGTGAAATTTCTAGGATCGAAAAAATGCAAGAAAATATGATATGCGTGATGATCTAGTGTATAACATTCCAAATTGAAAATTTGGGATGTTACAGTAGCGTAAGTATTTCCCTTAGTTTTTTAGAACTAAGGTATCAATCCAGTAGGAGGCCACGCACGAGTCCCTTGCACCTACACAAACAAATAAAATCGTCGCAACCAACGCAATAAAGGGGTTGTTAATCCCTTCACGGTCACTTACGAAAGTGAGATCTGATAGATATGATAAGATAATATTTTTGGTATTTTTATGATAAAGATGCAAAGTAAAGAAAGCAAAATAAACGGAAAAGGAAATAGCTTGTTGATGGAAGATTAATATGATGGAAAATAGACCCGGGGGCCATAGGTTTCACTAGTGGCTTCTCTCGAGAGCATAAGTATTATGGTGGGTAAACAAATTATTGTTGAGCAATTGACAGAATTGAGCATAGTTTGAGAATATCTAGGTATGACCATGTATATAGGCATCACGTCCGAGACAAGTAGACCGACTCCTGCTTGCATCTACTACTATTACTCCACACATCGACCACTATCCAGCATGCATCTAGAGTATTAAGTTTAAAAGAACAGAGTAACGCTTTAAGCAAGATGACATGATGTAGAGGGATAAACTCATGCAATGTGATATAAACCCCATCTTGTTATCCTCGATGGCAACAATACAATACGTGCCTTGCTGCCCCTACTATCACTGGGAAAGAACACCACAAGATTGAACCCAAAGCTAAGCACTTCTCCCATTGCAAGAAAGATCAATCTAGTAGGCCAAACCAAACTGACAATTCGAAGAGACTTGCAAAGATAACCAATCATACATAAAAGAATTCAGAGAAGATTCCAATATTATTCATAGATAAACTTGATCATAAACCCACAATTCATCGGTCTGAACAAACACACCGCAAAAGAAGATTACATCGAATAGATCTCCACAAGAGAGGGGGAGGACTTTGTATTGAGATCCAAAAAGAGAGAAGAAGCCATCTAGCTAATAACTATGGACCCGAAGGTCTGAAGTAAACTACTCACACTTCATCGGAGAGGCTATGGTGTTCATGTAGAAGCCCTCCGTGATCGATGCCCCCTCCGGCGGAGCTCCGGAAAAGGCCCCAAGATGGGATCTCCCGGGTACAGAAAGTTACGACGGTGGAATTAGGGTTTTGGCTCTGTATCTGGTAGTTTGGGGGTACCTAGGTATATATAGGAGGAAGAAGTACGTCGATGGAACAATGTGGGCCCCACGAGGTTGGAGGGCGCGCCTGGGGGTGATGAGTCTCTATCAGTTCTGGTCCTTTCGGACGCCATCATGTGAATGTTCTCGCAAACGTAGTATGCACATAAATCAGCGCTTGCTTCAGTGTCTTTACGAGAATAGAATTCAGTCAGATAATAATTAGTCAAGCATGATAATGGTATTGAAACTAGAATTAAAGAGATGGTAGCTAGCGGGTACTAGCTACTTAATTAATTACCTTGGGTTGACACCATTTAAGCTCTTTTTTCCATGGGCCATCAACCTGTTTGATGAACTTTTCTCAAGCCGTGCCTGCCGGCAAAGAAAATGAATAAAGAAGTTATTAATTAGTTGATATCAGGAAATGATGAACTAAAGTGGCCGACATATAGTTCGATAATGATTGAAATTACCTGTCGATCATCCCCCTCACAATTGAGTACTCATTAATGTCTTTAAGTAGTGAGCCCAGTACTTGAACTTTTCCCTCATCAACTTCAATGATTAACAAGATCCAGTGAAAACTGCATGCACACACTTTTCCATGTATAATTAAGCGGGCATGTGCATAACTCATCAACTACCCTAAACCATCTATACACTTATTAACATCTAGCTAGTAAGCAAAAACATAATTTGTAGTACAAGATAGTGTGACTCGCCCGAAGTTGTAAGGAAGTTGTATTTCTGGACAGGTATTTAGGCGCTTCAAGAACTCTAGCAAGCTTTTCTTTGTGTCTCTTTGATCCCATTCACGCATCCATGTCTCTTGATTACTGGCATTTGGGTCAATGAACCCAATGCCATAGCGTCCAGCTTTTTTCATTTCATAGATCTTCATTCTACATAATACCACAGAAAAGAATATAGTGAGGATAATTACACGTAATGATCAATGAGCACTACAACTAGCTAGAGACTTAATGAAATTACAGAAAGAAATCACTTACAGACAATAGCAACCTACGATAGATTTTTCGAGTGGGTCTTGATTGAATAACTAAAACATTTCTGTAAACTCAACATACAGAGCATTTTCATGGTAGTAATGCTCTGGCCCGACTTTCACGATGAGGGACTCTCGATCGGTAGTCTTAGCTTCTTTCATGTACCATTCATGCAATTGATACATTCTCTATGATAGAAGCTTGACCTCCTAAGGTTTCCCCAAAGGCTGGCTGCGGGCATATTTCTGTTTTAGTTGCTGCTCTGTAAACTTTTCCATGGGTTCGATGCCTAGGAGTTGTTCTATAGTGCATCCGATCTCTGCAGCCTCCCTTCTATGATCGTCGGTTATTACCAGCTGATCGGCGCCAGTACTCACATGTGTTGGTACAATGAGTGGGGGGAGGGTCGATTGCACCGCCTGTTCTCCCAGCTGGGAACAATTTTCCCGTTTTTTGGGCAACTGCTTGGCTGGAGCTCGAGCTCGACTCATTCTTTTGTGCTTGATATGCCTTCTTGATTTGGATCTCATAGTCTGAGTCCCTCTACTTGGGAGCTGGTGCTTCAGCCATACGAATAAAGTGGTCAACGACATGCTCAGGTACTCTCTCCTTTGGCGGCGGTGGCGGTTTCGGTCCAAAATGGGCCCTCACTTGGGCTTGCACTTTGGCTTCGTTTTCCTCCAGAGTCGGGTCGTAAGGCCTCTTCGGAAGATGCTTGAGGCTTGGACCAAATTGGTATCTCTTGCCTCTTGTACTGCTAGCTGCCGGAGCTGCGGCAGTCCTCTTCCGTTGTTGCTTAGGCGGCGGAGACGGCTGACGCGGTGCCTGACTTGGAGGAGGAGGATTGGGCTGACACGGTGCCGGACTTGGAGGAGGAGGAGTGGGCTGACACCGTGCCGGACTTGGATGAGGAGCAGTGGCCTGACGTGTTGGCGGACTTGGAGGAGCAGGACTCTGCTGAGGCTGTGGCAACCTTGGAGAAGCGGGAGTCTGCTGACGCGGTGGCGGACTTGGAGGAGGAGCCGGCTGACGCAGTGTCGGTGGCCTTGGAAAGACAATGCAATCCTTTCTCCATAGAATGATACGATGCATGGCATCTCCGAGTGTGCGCTCGTCGTCACCTCCAGGAATGTCAAACTCTAGCCCCGAATATTGTGACACCACTTCATCAACTGCGGCACGAGCATAGCCAGCTGGAATCGGATTGTAATGAAAGGTTGCTTCAGGAGGATTTGTATAAGCAACGCCGTCCGCCACCTTCATGGATATGTTCTTCATTTTGGAGTGTAGCTCACAATTAGTGTTATCCATGATGCCATCCACATGATATCTATCCAACAGTGCCTCATCGCCCGGGGCGGAACCCACGCTGCTTCTCGGCATGGATGGGACGGTGCTATCTAATGCTGGATCCGCTAGCTGCTGCCGCTGCTGAGACCCCCTTTCCTGGCTAAGTGAGTCGATTTGCTGCTGCTGCCGCTGGAAAGCGAGTGCCAATTCCGTGTGCTTTGATTCTACTATGCGAAGGCGTTCTGCTTCCTGCTTCCTCTCCTCATCCTCCAGCTTCCTCTTCTTCTCCTCCCGCATCTTCTTTCTCACACGGCTTCTGTAGTCGGCATTCCATTCTGCAAACCCCTCATACCACAGGACAACGCCTTTGCCTCGTGTTCTTCCTGGGTGTTCAGGATTTCCCAGGGCGTGCGTAAGCTCGTCGTTCTCTCTATTGGGCGTGAACACCCCCTTTCGAGCCTCTTCTATTGCAACAAGTATATTGAGGTCGGCTCCTTTAAGACTTGCCCGCTCCAAAACCGGGCATGTCTTTGGGTCCAACGTCGCCCCATGCGCATAGAACCAAGTCCTGGACCTGGGGGGGCCATCTCAATGTAACTGGAATGACCCCTGCATCCACCATCTGTTGCTCAGCCTTATTCGACTTAGGCCGGGCCACCGCGTAGCCACCTAGCCCCAGCTTATCACCCCTTATTCGCGGCATTGATCTTGTTTATTCTCGACCATTCCTGAGCTAATTCCGATTTCTTGAATTTCACGAAAGTGTCCTAGTGATTGATACGTCTCCAATGTATCTATAATTTTTTATTGTTCCATGCTATATTAAATCCTGTTTTGGACATTACTGGGCTTTATTATACACTTTTATATTATTTTTGGGACTAACCTATTAACCGGAAGCCCAGCCCAGAATTGTTGTTTTTTTGCCTATTTCAGAGTTTCGCAGAAAAAGAATATCAAACGGAGTCCAAATGGAATGAAACCTTCGGGAACGTGATTTTCGGAACGAACATGATCCACATGACTTGGACCCTACGTCAAGAAAGCAACCGGGAGGGCACGAGATAGGGGGGCGCGCCTACCCCCTGTCGTGGATCTAAGACTGACAGTAGAATGGGGGGTAAGTATGAGGAGGCAAGATCCTAGCTATGGAGTAGTTGTACACACAAGTTTTACGAGTTCAGGCCCTTCTCGGAGGAAGTAATAGCCCTACGTCTCGGTGCCCTGAGGCGGTCGACTGGATTATATATGTGTGTGTGAGTTTACAAAAGTGCGAACCCCTGTCCCAGAGGAGGGGGGGTTGAAGAATAACTATTTCTCATCCAGGGTGACGAATAGCGCGACCCATATAGTGTTACTATTCATCATCCACGATGCAGAAGAATAAGTTATTCTTCACCCTAGGTAATCTTACGATCACTTCCCAAATAAACTACATTTAGAATATAAATAGTTACATGCATATTGATTCAATATGTAAAATTTGGTATAAAAAACAAAAATATAGGTTATAAGACCATAAAAATCATATTTTATGTATGTTTTACACTATATTTTTACATTCGTAATTTTACATAATATAAAATATTTTTTACGGTGAGTACATACTTTCTTACATTCTCTTTTTATGTATGAAATAAGACAAAATTTACGAAACGTAAAACTATGGTGTATTGATGTCAAAATAAAAAAGAGTGAAGAATAACTATTCCTCACCCAGGGTGACGAATAGCACGACCGAATATGTAGTATCGTAAAATACCAGCAAATGAAACAAATTAAATGAAAAACACAAAATTAAAGAAAAAATAAATCATAAACCAAACCCCAAAATCTTTTAGTCCCGTTGGTGTAACCAACCGGGACTAAAAGCCCCCAGCCCCCCGGCGCGTGCTCGTGCCACGTGATGGGCCTTTGGTCCCAGTTCGTGTCGAACCGGGACTAAAGGAGGGACCTTTAGTCCTCACCCTTTAGTGCTAGTTCCAAAACCGGCACTAAAGGGCCTCATGAACCGGGACTATAGCCCATTTTTGCACTAGTGAAGGGAGGTAGCCCGCAAGTGCTCCTATGCATTTTCGAACACAAGTCTCCGTTCTTAGAAAAACGGTTGTTGCATGACAAGACTTGGTTCGCATGCAGCTCGACTTGTTGTACCCCTTCATGACGCAAGGGCACCAAGCGATAGGATTTCCTTCGCCTCTCGCTGGTGCAACCATCGGTCTGCCTTGTCTCCCATTGACTAAGGGCCATGGAGACGTGGTGAATCCCGACTTTTGTCGGTTGGAGGGCTCATGTTTTTTTGTTAGAATATATATTCTACTCAGGTAACGAGGCGGCAATGGCTCCTTGAAGATAGCACAAGGTTCTCGATGATGCTTCTAGTGTCATCGAAAGGCGTGTGGAGGTTTCTTTCTGACGGATCTCGCGAGATTCGGTCGGCATTTGTCTTCAGTGAATTTGATGAGATTCGGTCTACATTATCTGTGTTTGTCTATCTACAGAATCATTTCGAGCGGCGATGAATGTTATTCTGATGCCTTGATCATATGGGGCCTTAGCATGACAATTTCTCGACTGTCTAATACAACAAGGTTGCCCGACTCCAATGAATGAGGCGCAACGACGGCGACACGCTTTTGGCTCGCTTCTGTGTTTGTAGTCGTCACTAGATGGTCTATAGATCTGTATGTAATTTTTATTTTTTATATTTTTTGCCCTACCTTAAAAATTAGTGAATAGATTGAAGGGTTTCCCCGCAATGGAGGAAGACTTTAATTGATTCGTACTATATACTGCAACGTCATAATTGGTTTTTTTTTATAAAATACACTGCAAGTCTGTAGTGTCAGAATAAATCATTTGACAGAAATGTTAGTAGATGCATACTTGATTGGAATTTAAACAGAGCCCTTCTGAATTCTGATTGTTTGTTCGAAATGGTTATCTTTGTCCAGCAGTGCAGCCCTCTATCTAAAGTTGTTGATGCTGGTACCGTAGTCTTGATGGTCTTCAAGATCCGCTCCTCCGCCAGGCGTGAGCCCCTCAAGTTCCCCTGCTGAGAGTCGTCGGCAAGATTTCGCGCTTCTCTTTTGCCTGGCATGCGCGCCTATGGCTTGATCGTGTCGTAACTGTTGCTACTCCTTCCGCGCGTTTTATGAGTCAACGGGTGCGGCGTTTCTGCTCCGGAACTCATCTGCACCTTCCGACGAAAAAAATCAAAACAAAAACTAAAAAGATTCAAAAAAATCAAAAAAAATTATATGATAGATAAGTTTATGCGTGAGGTGCGCTCCAAGTTTCAACTCATCTGAACATCTGAGAAACTCTCAGCAAAAAAGACAAATTCAGGGTCTATAAAAAAGTTTATTGTTCACACACTGTCTTGACCCGATTTTTTTTTTGCGGAGAGCTACTCAGATGTTCAAATAAGTTAAAAATTGGAGCGAACCTCACGCATAAAATTGTCTATCACGCAAAAAAAAAAATTAGACTTTTTTGTATTTTTTAGTATTTGTTTTGATTTTTTTCTGACCGGGTGCAGATGAGTCTGAGCATCGAATTGGGTTTTCGTTTCTCTAAATAAACAGAGCGAACACCGTACAGTACAGAAACCTACATTTAGAACCGGTTACACTTTTATGTGGACGGTTGCCTATATACATTTGGACGGCCAAATTGTTTGCTGCAACTGTTCCATAAGGCGATCCGAAATCATCCACGCCGACAGGAATTTAACCGAAGGAAACTCGGCTGTTTCAGTAAAAATCAGATCGAATTTCTTTGTTTTTTTTAAAAGGAGGATCACCCCCGGCCAAACCCAGATCGACTTGCCAAGTTGCCATCCATGATTTCAAACCCCTTAATTTCTCCTCTCCCTGTAGCTGATGACCCGCGCAAGCTGGGGAATGCAGCACCGCCCAGCTCCCCCTCCGCCGCGAGCCCCGGCGATGTCGCCGGCGCCATCGGCGCCTTCTTGCTTCTCCTTGAGGAGGTCACCTAGCTTCTTCATCTGCGGGGCTGGCTTCAGGTTCAGGGGCTCAGACTGGAGGATGGCCTCCAGCGTGGGTAGCTTCGTCTGAGGTCCAAATGCAGCAGCTGTGGCCTGGTTACCTGCAGTTGTACTGAAGGTTCTTGCAGGTGTACCATCTGAGATAAAGAAAGCTTCATCATCTTCACAGTCCTAGTCTCACCATTTTCTCTTTTCTCACGAATTATTATGGGAGTTCACATCATTACCTCCGTTTACACTGAAGAAATCATCGTCACAGTCCGAGTCTAGCCAAGGAGATGCTTCATAGTAAGCCTCATCTCTGCTGCTTGCTGCATGTAGAGCCAGGTCAATCAGTCAAATAGGTCATTATCATACCTGGAAAAGGAAAACGATTGATAACTTAATCGTAATGGAAATTAGGTTCAAACAGTAATGATGACCATGATGAGAATAGCTCAACGGCCACTGGACAACAATTATGCAGGACCCATGTTCCTGTGGTTTCTTCCGCCGTTCATCATGAAGCAGGGGAAACGTGCTTTCTGACATGATTAAGAGATGCATGGAAACGTCAACATTTGACAGCACCAATTATGCCAACAATCCTTATCATTTAGTTTTTGTAATCTGATTATATGTTGGCCAATTGTTTGGTAGGATAGGCCTTGTTCCTCTTGAGTCCTGGGGAACACAGAAACCGATGCTTGCATATTCGGAAAACCTGTTGCTTGAACTGAAACTATTATCCAATGAAGTATAAGAAAAGGAATTTCCACTAGAGTAAGTAACTATGTATGGCGTTGCCGGGCTCTAACGTAATGCATGGGTCCGACGACAAAGTTCACTAAAAAGTAAATACAATGTCTATATGATCTGGCCTTCTTTTACAGGAAATTCCACCGTTTCTGAATTCCAAAAAGGCAAAAAATTGATGCATGATCACTTTGCAATAAGCAAAATTTAAACATAGAACATTCTTTTGATAAAATACATTTATTGACTCAAACATCGCATCAAGGCAATACAACCAACAAAGTGTTCGTACCTGTCTCTGCATAATAGGATGCCACGGCAAAAAGCATACAAGCTAAGGAAAAAAAGCAACTGGAATGGTTCTACAAACAGAAGACAACCTAAGGTGTCGGATGACCGATCTAGAGAATAAACCATCATCCATGCAGGGTAAAACCTTAGCTGGCTTGATAAAAAATTTACGAAATGCCTTTTTTTTTCCGAAGAACAAGAAAAGAGATGCGCTCCATGATCCACGCCTGCAGACCTACTACTGATGTACTCCTAGAAATTAACACATACAAGGCGAGAAGGGGGAAAAAGACACTACCATAGCCGGTGATTGTAGTCGATTCGGCCGGGAGGACGTTCTCAGGCGCTACTTGCCTGCTATTGGAGCCAGCCCCGCCTCCACCATCAACATCTCCAGTAGATTGCAATGGAGCCGATGAGCCCTTCTTGGCCCTTGAGCCCTTGCCCCTGCGGATCAACTTCATGTCCCTTCTGGACTGGTATCTACTCCACTTTGCAAGGTCAAACAAACATGTAGCATGTGTATTCAGAGATCTGACGCGACGTGCAGAGTCAGCGGGAGACGATTTGTTTTAGCGAGGGAAGCAGAGTGGACTGTGGGTTCCAGGGCGGACATGTAGAGGCAAAGCGGCGTGATAGACGGATCTGGCTTGGGGTTTGTGCGAGGGAAGAGATGGGTTCATCAGGTTTGTTGGTTGTGTGTGTCGTGTATGAGATATGCAAATCGGCCACTTTGAGTGAGAAAAGCTTCTTGTTTGGGCAAGAGATGGGGATGTGAGGAGTGATGGATGCAGGTTTATGGTTGGAAGGTTGCTTCAATGCTAACCCTGCCATTCTGAGAAATATGCAACCACTTTCTGATTCGCTGCAGGGTATGGTCGGCGGCGTCATCGTTGGTTGTGTGCATCAAATAATGCAGAGGCCGGGGTTATCTTCTTTTTCGAAAAAAAAAATCGGCGACGTTATAGAAAGATTTCTTTGGGTGGAGGTATACCCCCTAAAAGAGATTAGGGATTTCAAAGCACTGAATAGAAAGGTATTTTGGAAAGTTACGATTCGGTGCCCAGACTAATAATCTGCATCTGCGATGAAGAAAAAAATAAAAACAAATACTAAAAAAGTTTGCATAGTAGATAATTTGGCGCATGAGGCGTGCTCTAAATTTTAGATTATTTGGACATCTGAGTAGCTCTTGACAAGAAAAACAAAACTGAGGTCTGTAAAAAAGTCTACTGTTCATATATTGTTTTGACCCAATTTATCTTTTTTGCTAAGAACTACTCATATGTCCAATGATTTGAAATTTGAAGCGCACTCACACATCAAATTATCTACCATGCAAAAAAAAGGTTTTTTTTTAATTTTTTGTAAATTTTTTATTGACCGGGTGCAGGTAAGTCTAGGCTCAGAAATGGATATTCGGGTATTTTGTTACTTTAGCATTCGGAGATGGATGATAACCCCCACTCACATGAAAATAACAATTATTGATTTATCTACTCAGAGAGATACTAGTACGGTGTATGATGGTGGAAGGGGCTAGTAATGGTTGGCCTCTTTCAACAAGCAATAACATCCTACTCGCGCACCATAATGAGAAGGGGTGATGTAGTCATGCTCAACAAGGAACTACCATGGAAGGGTGGGTCATGTTCTTGTTCCATGGCTGCAACGACCGAATATTCTTGTTCACGGCGGAACCCCAGTCGAGGGTTGCCTTTGCCTTGGACCACTGATTTGTTGAAGCTACCTTTGCCATTGAGAACGTGGAACTAACCCTCCTACTCTCGGTGAAGGAAGTTGGCCATGCTGTCTAGGACATGAAGCCCTCCTTTGCTTCCGGACTGGATGGGTTACCTATCTCCTTCCAGAAATTTGGGACCATATATCAAGGCCGTGATCATGTTGATGTTTCGGGAATTGTACACTAGCACGCTTGATATATCCCTCCTAAACTTCAGTGTGATAATCATGATCCCCAAGATGGCACGGGTCACGGATATCATGCACTTGAGGTCGATCATGGGTATTAATTTGATCCATCTAATCTTCGTGAAGGTGTGCAATATTAAGCTTCTCCCATGGGCTGAGAGGCTCACACAACCTAATTAGTTCGCCTTTACTAAGGGACGATCCACGACGGGGTTCTTATACTCCATGTATCTTTGAGGTTAAGGTCCAACACCATAGGGCTTTTAGTTGTTATACCACATTGCATAGTTGCTCATTTTGGTGGAGGGATTGCACTAAACTACTGCCAACATTCAAAGAAGATGTTGTCAGCATTATTCAGGATGGTATTTTCTTTGATTTTTTGAGAGATCATTGGAGCGATGGACCAAAAATGCACACATGGCCCCATTTGAATTCATTCTCAAAGAATCGGCATATCTCAATCCATTCTGTGAAACTTGGAAGATTTGTCTTCACACTTTTCATCTTCCCCTTTTTGAAGAAGCTTTTTCTCAATTCCATGAATTTGAGTAATTCTTAACAAATTTTGTCTTGATTTTGGGTGCGGATTGTTAGCAATTGCCACCTGGCTCTCATCATTACCAAGCCAAAGCATACAATCAACTTTCTATTCACCAAGGGATCATTGGACCCCAAGGATTTAGTATTCCAGAGAAAATTGCTCACCTCAAGAAATTCCTCAATGTACCTTTTGCTATGGAAATTATAATTTTGGTCTCTTGGGTTGTCTGGACTACAAGGAATAACTTTATCTTTAAAAGTGGACCGCCCAGCCTCTACACTTGAAGAAGGAAATTCAAGGAGGGGCTAAAATGGACCATCTATAGGACTCGGAGGAAGGGCCGCAGGACTTTGAAGACTAGGTTAGAGCTTTCGATTGATGCTTGATGCTCTACTTGTGGTTGTATACTCTCTAACTCTAGCTTAATTTAGATCTTATGTATAACTTTCTTTTTGTTGGTTTGGTTGTATAGTTTTTTCTTCCTTTCATACTCCTTTTTATATTATTTTCACATAATTAATAAAAATACGCAGCAGCATCCTGTTGTTTCCCAGGAAAAAAATGCCAGAGGTTTGTCATCCTCAAGATGGATTTCGAAAAGTCGTATGACTGCTTGGACTGGTCCTTCCTCCATCATGTTTTGTAACCGAGGGGCTTTGATGATCCCTAGATCTTTTGGATCCAACATCATCACTGGTGATAGGCACCACTATCAACATTGATGGGAGGTGGGACCCTATTTTCGGTCATCTCGTACCGTAAGATAGGGAGACCCATTTCCCCCCTTACTTTCAACCTTGCGGTTGACTCTTTGGCGGCTATCAAGGAGAAATGGGCAGACTTCTACATCAGAAAAGACCTCGGGGGCTTGGTATTATTTATTCTCAACGGATGAATGTTGCACTCATGTTCAAATGGGTGTGGATCATCTTGAAGGATGATGGGAGTCTATGTTGCGCCTTATTAAGGCTAAGTATTGTAAGGTCGCCTAATTATTGCATGTGATCGCAAGGAGGGATCTCAGTTTTGGAAATCCCTCCAATGGATCAAACACGATATCCGTGCAGGTGCAAATGTCTCTATAGGTGATGGAGAGGGTACTATGGGTTTTAGCTCGACCTGTGGCTCGTTAGGAACTCACTTAGAGTCGAGTTCCCCTCCTTATTTGTGATTTGTTCGGACCCATCGCTCTTAATGGCCCTAGCTTTCCCTGATGGGAGTTGGAAAATCTCATTCTAACGAACATTTGGACTGAAGGAAACTATGGTGAGGGCCGAGACTCCTAGCCATGCTTTCGGATACCCCAGAGACAGTCAACACCTTGCCCCTTCGAGGCTCTTCTCTTATGGGTCGCCTGCCATTCCCTATGTGCGGGTCGCTGACCCTTGTATGTCTCTCCCCTTTGTGGAAAGCCCCTTTGACACTCAAAACCAATATCTTCGTTCAGCAGCTCCTCCTTGACTGTCTTCTCTAGGGCACTAAGGTGGCTAAGGCGCAAGAAGGTGATGTGTTGGGGATCGTAGCAGAAATTTAAAATTTTCTACGCATCACCAAGATCAATCTACGGAGTCATCTAGCAACGAGAGGGAGAGGAGTACATCTACATACCCTTGTAGATCGCGAGCGGAAGCGTTCAAGAGAACGGGGTTGATGGAGTCGTACTCGTCGTGATCCAAATCACCAATGATCCCAGCGCCGAACGGACGGCACCTCCGCGTTCAACACACATACAGAGCGAGGACGTCTCCCGCGCCTTGATCCAGCAAGGAGGAGGGAGAGGTTGAGGAAGAGGGCTCCAACAGCAGCACGACGGTGTGGTGGTGGTGGAGCAGCAGTACTCCAGCAGGGCTTCGCCAAGCTCTTGCGGAGGAGGAGAGGTGTTGGGGAGGGGAGGGGCTACGCCTTGGATGTGTTGTGCAGCCCTCCCCTTGCCCCTCTATTTATAGGGGAAGGAGGAAGGGGGCCGGCCCCCTCTAGATGAGATCTAGGGGGCGGCGGCCAAGGGGAGGGGGCGCCCCCTTTAGGGTCCCCCCCAACCCTAGGCGCATGGGACCAAGGGAGGGATGCGCCCAGCCCATGTAGGGCTGGTTCCCTTTCCTCTACATCCCGTTAGGCCCACCGAGAGAGGTGGCCCCTCCCGGTGGACCCCAGGAACCCCTCCGGTGGCCCCGGTATAATACTGATATGCCCCCGAACCTTTCCGGTGACCGTATGACAACTCCCTACATATAAATCTTCACCTCCGGACCATTCCGGAACTCCTCGCGACATCCGGGATCTCATCCGGGATTCTGAACAACATTCGGTAATCACATACAAGTCTTCCTAATAACCCTAGCGTCATCGAACCTTAAGTGTGCACACCCTACGGGTCCGAGAACCATGCAGACATGACCGAGACAACTCTCCAGCCAATAACCAACAGCAGGATCTGGATACCCATGTTGGCTCCCACATGTTCCACGATGATCTCATCGGATGAACCACGATGTCGAGGATTCAAGCAATCCCGTATACAATTCCCTTTGTCAATCGGCACGTTACTTGCTCGAGATTCGATCGTCGGTATCCTAATACCTCGTTCAATCTCATTACTGTCAAGTCACTTTACTCGTTCCGTAATGCATGATCCCGTGACCAACTACTTAGTCACACTGAGCTCATTATGATGATGCATTACCGAGTGGGCCCAGAGATACCTCTCCTTCATACGGAGTGACAAATCCCAGTCTCGATTCATGCCAACCCAACAGACACTTTCGGAGATACCTGTAGTGCACCTTTATAGCCACCCAGTTACATTGTGACGTTTGGTACACCCAAAGCACTCCTACGGCATCCGGGAGTTGCACAATCTCATGGTCTAAGAAAATGATACTTGACATTCAGAAAAGCTCTAGCAGACGAACTACACGATCTTGTGCTATGCTTAGGATTGGGTCTTGTCCATCACATCATTCTCCTAATGATGTGATCCCGTTATCAATGACATCCAATGTCCATGGTCAGGAAACCGTAATCATCTATTGATCAATGAGCTAGTCAACTAGAGGCTCACTAGGGACATGTTGTGGTCTATGTATTCACACATGTATTACGATTTCCGAATAACACAATTATAGCATGAACAATAGACAATTATCATGAACAAGGAAATATAATAATAACCATTTTATTATTGCCTCTAGGGAATATTTCGAACAGTCTCCCACTTGCACTAGAGTCAATAATCTAGTTAGATTGTGATGAATCGAACACCCATAGAGTTCTAGTGTTGATCATGTTTTGCTCGAGGGAGAGGTTTAGTCAACGGATCTGCGACATTCAGGTCCGTATGCACTTTACAAATATCCATGTCTCCATTTTGAACATTTTCACGAATGGAGTTGAAGCGACACTTGATATGCATGGTCTTCCTGTGAAACCTGGGCTCCTTGGCAAGGGCAATAGCTCCAGTGTTGTCACAGAAGAGAGTCATCGGGCCCGACGCATTAGGAATCACTCCTAGGTCGGTAATGAACTCCTTCACCCAGATTGCTTCTTGTGCTGCCTCCGAGGCTGCCATGTACTCCGCTTCACATGTAGATCCTGCCACGGCGCTTTGCTTGCAACTGCACCAGCTGACTGCCCCGCCATTCAAGATATACACGTATCCGGTTTGTGACTTAGAGTCATCCAGATCTGTGTCGAAGCTAGCATCGACGTAACCCTTTACGACGAGCTCTTCGCCACCTCTATAAACGAGAAACATATCCTTAGTCCTTTTTAGGTACTTCAGGATATTCTTGACCGCTGTCCGGTGTTCCATGCCGGGATTACTTTGGTACCTTCCTACCAAACTTACGACAAGGTTGACATCAGGTCTGGTACATAGCATGGCATACATAATAGACCCTATGGCTGAGGCATAGGGGACGACACTCATCTTTTCTCTATCTTCTGCCGTGGTCGGGCATTGAGTCGTGCTCAATCTTGTACCTTGCAACACATGCAAGAACCCCTTCTTGGACTGATCCATATTGAACTTCTTCAATATCTTGTCAAGGTACGTACTCTGTGAAAGACCAATGAGGCGTCTCGATCTATCTCTATAGATCTTGATGCCTAATATATAAGCAGCTTCTCCAAGATCCTTCATTGAAAAACACTTGTTCAAGTAGGCCTTTATGCTTTCCAAGAATTCTATATCATTTCCCATCAACAGTATGTCCTCAACATATAATATGAGAAATGCTATAGAGCTCCCACTCACTTTCTTGTAAACACAGGCTTCTCCATAAGTCTGCGTAAACCCAAACGCTTTGATCATCTCATCAAATCGAATGTTCCAACTCCGAGATGCTTGCACCAGCCCATAGATTGAGAGTTGGAGCTTGCACGCCTTGTCAGCATTCTTAGGATCGACAAAACCTTCCAGCTACATCATATACAATTCTTCCTTAAGGAAACCATTAAGGAATGTCGTTTTGACGTCCATTTTCCATATCTCATAATCATAGAATGCGGAAATTGCTAACATGATTCGGACGGACTTCAGCTTCGCTACGGGTAAGAAAGTCTCATCGTAATCAACCCCTTGAACTTGTCGATAACCTTAGCGACAAGCCGAGCCTTATAGATGGTCACATTACCATCCGCGTCTGTCTTCTTCTTAAAGATCCATTTATTTTCTATGGCTCGCCGATCAACGGGCAAGTCAGTCAAAGTCCATACTTCATTTTCATACATGGATCCTATCTCAGATTTCATGGCTTCCAGCCATTTGTCGGAATCTGGGCCCGCCATCGCTTCTTCATAGTTCGAAGGTTCACCATTGTCCAACAACATGATTTCAAGGACAGGGTTGCCGTACTACTCTGGTGTGGAACGTTTCCTTGTGGACCTACGAAGTTTAGTAGCAACTTGATCTGAAGTTTCATGATCATCATCATTAACTTCCTCTCTAGTCGGTGCAGGCACCTCAGGAACATTTTCCTGAGCTGCGCCACTCTCTGGTTCAAGAGGCAATACTTCATCAAGTTCTACTTTCCTCCCTGAAAGTGCGTTATATCGAATAGAGGGGGGGTGAATAGGCGATTTTTATGAAAGTCTTCAAAACGTGGAAGTTATGAAGACAAACAGAATAGACAAGCCTATCACTATGCAGTGGAAGTTAGATTACACAGGCAAGCCATGGTCAAGTATTCAATATAGTGAAAGCACAGTGACAAACAGCTTCAGTGTAATAAGGATCAGGTAGGAAGAAGTTATGAAGCCAAACAAATCATACAGTTAAGTTGTGAAGACAGAAGATAAAGCAAGCATGCAATGGCTTCACAGTGTGTCACAGAAAGTAAAAGGAAGTGAAGATGAAACCAGTGACACATTGAAGACAATGATTTGTTGGACCAGTTCCAGTTGCTGTGACAACTGTACGTCTGGTTGGAGCGGCTAGGTATTTAAACCAAAGGACACACAGTCCCGGACACCCAGTCCTGAACACGCAGCTCAGGACACCCAGTCCTCACCGTTTTCTCCTTGAGCTAAGGTCACACAGACCTCGCCCAATCACTCTGATAAGTCTTCAAGGTAGACTCCCAAACCTTCACAGACTTCGTTCACCGGCAATCCACAATTTCTCTTGGATGCTCAGAACGCGACGCCTAACCGGCTGGAGGATGCACAGTCCTCAAGTGTAATAAGTCTTCAGATCACTCAGACAAGAAGACTTAAGTGATGCCCAATTTACTCTGGCTCTGGGTGGTTAGGGCTTTTCTCCTCGCTAGGAATTTTCTCTCAAAGGCTTTGAGGTGGGTTGCTCTCAAACGACAAAAGTCGTGCACTGAAATCTGAGCAGCCAACCGTTTATGGTTGTAGGGGTGGACTATTTATAGCCACTTGGCAACCCGACCTGATTTATCCGAAATGACCCTAGGTCACTAAGGAACTGACACGTGTACCAACGGTCGGATTTCGAACTCACACGGCAACTTTACTTGGGCTACAAGCAAAGCTGACTTGTCCGTCTCTGGACAAGATTTGCTCTCATAGTCTTTGCTCGAAGGCATAGGATTTGAATTAGGCATCACTTCAGTCATCCTAGCTGGTTCTCTTGGACCCCACTTAACAGTACGGTGGTTCCTATGACACAACATAAATGAAGTAAAACTACGAAGGATCTAAGTCTTCGAGTTCCATAAGCTTCATAGGGAGTCTTCACATGTCATTGTCTTCAATATGAATATCTTCATAAACCACCATTGTCTTCAATGTCTTCGTACAGTTTTCTATGCGTTCCCAGGCGCAGCAGGGTCAGTGGAGGCGTTTGGTGGTGCTGAAGAGCTTGGTGCAGAGTCGACGCGCGGTGAAGGAGGTGGTGGTGATGTAGCGTCGTCTTCTTCCTCAATGATTCTTGCAGACACGGTGGCAGCAGAGGAAGAGAACTCAGAATCTTCAAGGGATGGAGTTCCGCGCAGCACAGCTCTTCTGGGGGGTGTGGAGTCAAACTTGAATCTCTCTCTAAAGCCATCCTCTTGAAGTTCAGCTTCAGTGCACATCATGGTGAGGCCTTTCCAAGTGCGGCGACATGTTTCGTGTGTGACAAATGCATTCTTGGTGGCCAGATTTCTGATGCGATTGACGTCTTGCATGATACTTCTCATCTTCCTCTTGAGCCAGTCGTGATGCCTATCTTGCTTTTGGTGAAGAGCCACAAGAAGTTCTTGGTCATTGAGTGCACGAGCGCGTTTCTTGGGTCTCGGTACAGCTGTGCTGTCAGTGGCTTCAGTTGATGCAGGGGCACATGTGGTGCCAACCATTGGATACACTCTTGAGATGGCTTCAACACCTTCATCATTCTGAGTGAAGCTCTGGTGTTCTGCATTCTGAAGACTTAATGGTTGCTTGGCCGGCTCAGGATATATTGCTTCAGCAGAGGTGTCCACATCGGGTAAGAAGATCCTATGGTTGCGGGCTGAGGGCTGATAGGAGATAGCAGAGTGAAGCTTGATCAACCTCATAACCCAAGGAGCATAAAACTTTAAACCAAAGAGATCTGAGCCAGACGCTGCAAGTTGGCGTATAAAGAGATCCTGTGCGTTGAAGCATTTGCCATGCAGGATACAGAAGATGAGAGTCTTCATTGCACCTTCAACCTTGGCATATGGAGAGTGCCCCTTAATGGGCCATAGAGTCCGCCTGACGATGTGATATATGGTTCTGGGCAGGTACTCTAAGTCTTCAACAAAGAACTCAGTTGGATAAGGTGCATCATAAGGCAATGGCTTCATCATTGAGAGCATCTGACTCATATTTGGCTCAGGCCGCTGGAATATGCTCGCAATTGCTTCAGCATGGAGTTGGCAGCCTTCTTCGAAGAGTTCGCCAGGAGTGGGTAGGCCGGTAAGCTCAATGATATCGAATGCATTAGCTTCATGATGGACATTGCCGGTCATCCACTCCAGGACCCAAGTCTTCGGATCTCTGTTATAGCCTTTGATATGCAGGGTGGCATAGAACTGGAGCAGAAGCTCTTCATTCCAGTGCTCTTCATCGGTGATAAACGGCAGCAGACCCACTTGCTTGAAGCAATCCAGTGCTTCTTCCAGACCAGGCAGACCAGCAACAGCTTCAACCTCAAGGCGCTGGTGAGGAAAGATGCGGCCTTGGTTGTATAGGATGCATGAATAATAGCTGCGTTGTGGGTAGCTCCAGAACCTATCTGATACAATCCGTTCCCTTGAATAAGGGTTCTTGGAGCTGTTGAAGAACGTGTTATCTGCCCTGAAGCTGTTGATGTTGAAGGAGCCAGGAGCTGATGCAGGACCTGGGAACCTTGGCAGTCGTGGGATCGGCTTCTGGACCTGGGGCCTGTGCGCAACATGATATTTGAATTGTGGACCGGCAGCAGACTCGGGCACAGAAGGTTCAGGTGCAGTAGCTTCAGTGTCTCCTGAAGCTGTTGTTGGGAAGGGCTCCACAATTTCTTCAGTGTTGGTGGTGGCAGCCTCAACGTTTTTAGCCTCAACACGTGTAGTGAGAGGGACGGATTCAGGTACGTTCTCCTGGAAAACTGCTTCTTGTTGGTGCGGGGGAGATGGAGCTTGAGGTTCTTCTTCAATATCTTCGGCCGATGCAGCTGGAATGTTGTCAGCAGGCTGAGCCCTTGGCCCTTTGCGAAGCCTGAAGGAAATATGCCCTAGAGCCAATAATAAAGTTATTATTTATTTCCTTATATCATGATAAATGTTTATTATTCATGCTAGAATTGTATTAACCGGAAACATAATACATGTGTGAATACATAGACAAACAGAGTGTCACTAGTATGCCTCTACTTGACTAGCTCGTTAATCAAAGATGGTTATGTTTCCTAACCATGAACAAAGAGTTGTTATTTGATTAACGAGGTCACATCATTAGTTGAATGATCTGATTGACATGACCCATTTCATTAGCTTAGCACCCGATCATTTAGTATGTTGCTATTGCTTTCTTCATGACTTATACATGTTCCTATGACTATGAGATTATGCAACTCCCGTTTGCCGGAGGAACACTTTGGGTACTACCAAACGTCACAACGTAACTGGGTGATTATAAAGGAGTACTACAGGTGTCTCCAATGGTAGATGTTGGGTTGGCATATTTCGAGATTAGGGTTTGTCACTCCGATTGTCGGAGAGGTATCTCTGGGCCCTCTCGGTAATACACATCACATAAGCCTTGCAAGCATTATAACTAAGATGTTAGTTGTGAGATGATGTATTACGGAACGAGTAAAGAGACTTGCCAGTAACGAGATTGAACTAGGTATTGGATACCGACGATCGAATCTCGGGCAAGTAACATACCGATGACAAAGGGAACAACGTATGTTGTTATGCGGTCTGACCGATAAAGATCTTCGTAGAATATGTAGGAGCCAATATGGACATCCAGGTCCCGCTATTGGTTATTGACCGGAGATGTGTCTCGGTCATGTCTACATTGTTCTCGAACCGTAGGGTCCGCACGCTTAACGTTACGATGACAGTTATTATGAGTTTATGCATTTTGATGTACCGAAGGTTGTTCGGAGTCCCGGATGTGATCACGGACAGGACGAGGAGTCTCGAAATGGTCAAGACATAAAGATTGATATATTGGAAGCCTATGTTTGGACATCGGAAGTGTTCCGGGTGAAATCGGGAATTTTACCGGAGTACCGGGAGGTTACCGGAACCCCCCGGGAACCAAATGGGCCTTATTGGGCCTTAGTGGAAAGGTGAAAGGGGCAGCCCAAGGTGGGCTGTGCGCCACCCCCTCCCCTAGTCCTATTAGGACTAGGAGAGGTGGCCGGCCACCTCTCTCCCTCTCTTTCCACTTGGGAGTCCTATTAGGAATAGGATTTGGGGGGGAGTCCTACTCCCGGTAGGAGTAGGACTCCTCCTGCGCCTCCCTAGCTTGGCCGGCCAGCCCTCCCCCTCTCAACCTTTATATACGGGGGCAGGAGGCACCTCTAGACACACAAGTTGATCCTTGAGATCGTTCCTTCGCCGTGTGCGGTGCCCCCTGCCACCAAATTCCACCTCGATCATACCGTTGTAGTGCTTAGGCGAAGCCCTGCGTCGGTAGTACATCAAGATCATCACCATGCCGTCGTGCTGACGGAACTCTTCCTCGACGCTTTGCTGGATCGGAGCCCGAGGATCGTCATCGAGCTGAACGTGTGCTAAGAACTCGGAGGTGCCGGAGTAACGGTGCTTGGATCGGTCGGATCGGGAAGAAGACGTACGACTACTTCCTCTATGTTGTGTCAACGCTTCCGTTGTGATCTACAAGGGTACGTAGATTAGACTCTCCCCCTCGTTGCTATGCATCACCATGATCTTGCGTGTGCGTAGGAAATTTTTTGAAATTACTACGTTGCCCAACAAAGCCTACGGAATGTAGGCGACGCCGGTGGAGTTGCAGTGGCCTGGGGCTCATTATCTTCCTCCTGTGGGCGATCTGCCCACGATGCATCTTGTGTCATTGGTGTCAATGGACGACCAATGCTGATCATTTCGCTTGTCTCAAGCTGAGGAAGGGCTATATCATCTTGTACATTGTCTTGGAGACCAATGTCTTCAGCAGCGTGGGGGTCGGCTGCTGGAATGTCTTCAGCGTGCGGAGCCTCTGTGAAAGCAGGCTCATGCACTGTCAACTGACGATCTTCGTCAGGATAGCGGACGGAGAGGGGTTCGACTATCAAGGGCTCTGTGGGAGCAGCCCGAGATTTCTTGGTCTTGCGCTTCTTTTTGGTGGGGTCAGAAGGAGAGGCTTCAGACTGTTTCCTCTTCCTTGCTTCAGCTTCGGCTGTCCGTGTCTTCTTGAGCTCTGAAGCGGTTGACCGGTTCTTTGGCTTCGAGCCAGACATAGCAGTGGGGAAGACAATCGGAACAGCTTCTGACCTTGGTGCCTCTGGTTCAGCCACAGCAGGCTTCTTCTTTTTCTTTGCGGCCATCCTGGGGTCGATGCCGGGATGTCCAAGTGCCTTGCGCTTCTCGGCCTCATTGTAGGCCTGCACACAACGATCAGCCAGAGTCTTCATTCGCTCCCGCGAACCCTGAGCTTCTGCACGTTTCTTCAGAAAGTTTTCCTTTAACTCGTGCAACATGATCTTGAAGTCCTTGACTTCTTGGACGCTTAGCCTGGCCATATTCTACTTGAATTGAGCCTTTTCAAAATCAATTTTCTGCTTCAGTTCAACAATGTGCTGGGCAATTGCAAGTTCTGAAGCAATAGCGCCTTGGAAGGCGACGCTGAGGCCAATGGGCAGCTGCAGATCATCGAAGCTGATATTTGGTGTAGCAAACCACTCATCGATGAAGTTGTGGATGATTGCTACATCAAACAGAGGCAGATTGTTGAAGATTTCAGCCTCCTCCTTGCTCTTGATGAGCTGCCCAAGAGCGTCATCTCCAAGATCTTCGTCGCTAGACAGATCAATGGTTTTGCTGCGCAGAATGGCAGCAGCTGTGAGCTCTTTGTCTGTGTGTGGCTGAGGCTTCTTGGCTTCTTGGGGCTTGGAGACTCGTGATAAGTCTTCAGACTGCACACTGGCTTCAGGAGGTGCAGTTGCCAATGGCTTCACTCTGGAGATTTTGGGAGAAACGGCTGGCTTTGAAGCTTTTGGCTTCTTCGTCTGCTCCGGCTTCGGTGTAGCAGGAGCGTCATCAGACTCAGTGTCTGCTGGAGGGTCGTTCATGGCAGTCCCTTGGACTAGAATGCGAGTGATGAGGCCTGCGAGATTGGCATACGGCCCGATGATATTGGGATTGGCGTAGCGTGTGCCATCCGCCCTTGGTTTACAGGGACCAGGGTTGAAGTCCAACCCCAGCTCCTTCTTGTTTTGCTTCGCAGAGTTCTGAGCAAATTGGAAGTTGCGCTTGAACAGATTGTCATCGCGACACCAGAGAAGTGATGACGGATGTGCTTCAGCTGGCTGTGGTCCTCTGACCATGCATGGAAAGAAGCCTTGAGCAATGGCTTCGTCTCTGGACCGGGGTATGAGATTTTTGTACAATACTTCTCCCCACGGTCTCTTGATGGCGCACTTTTCTGCATATTCCTGAGTGACGAAGCGGTATTGGAACCACTGCTCTGCCCAATAGCGTCGAATCCATTGGATTCGTGTCTTGCGCTGACCGTAGCTCTCTTCAGGATCAGTTTTGTACATTTCTGCCAATTCATCAGGCAGATCTTTGGATGTTTCACCATGTCTCTGTCTGCCTCCCTTCCTTGCTGGTTTTTCTGCTGCCATGAAGCTTAACTTGGAAGGCTTCAAAGCGTTCAAAGGCTTCAAAGGTTTTCTTTTGCTGGACCAACAAGAACTGGCTTCAGGAGAATTGATGTGACGCTGTAAGAACTCTGCAAATGAATGCAGACTATGAGAACCAAAAGATTCTCCCACGGACATGTACCTGTGACAGCATTAAGGTGCGAGGGAAGGGGAAGAGGTCATATGCATTATCAGAAGATTTTGAAGATAAATCAGTTTAGAAGATATTGACCTCATCATGCGAAGACATTCACTTATAGAAAAGAAGTTGGTTCCAGATTTGTACGAACCCATAGATCAGTACAAGTGAGGAATCTAACTACTTCAAGAAGCACAAGTGAATATACTAGGCAAGTTATGAGATGCAGACTGAGACAGTTCTAACTTGTGTGAATAGAAACTTCTTATGGCAGAAAGTGACCGAACTATCGGATCAAACGAGGCTGTAAAAAGAGGTTATATTTACCACACTTGGAACTGCTAGACGGAGTGGGAGATGAGGCCGAGCAGTTCGATCCTCCGTGCCCTAACTTGGCGACGGAAGACACCTACGGCAACAGCGGAGAGAGTGATGTCCGCGGTTGGCGTGAAAACGGCACCGGAGAGGTTGCGGCAGTGAAGCGCTTCGTCGCCGGCGTCGTCGAGAGCTAGTGGTGGCGCTAGGGTTCGTGCGAGGGTGGAAGAAGAGATAATGACCGCAGTGAATCGTGTATTTATAGGGATAGAGGCGGCACTACGCTATTACTCAGGTGCCCCTGGCGATTCGCATCTAAACAGCACGTGGCCATCATGCGGTATTTTGGGGGCAGTTCCACATCCCACGCACGCCTTGATTGTCGGGTGTCGTTCCTACTTCTCCGGATTTCTTCTTGATGAAAAAGAAACATTGAAAACGGTTTTAAAGTTTGTCTCTGTGTCTTCTGCTGACAAGGATGCAGTGAAGACATTCGACAGTTTCAATAGAATGCATACGACTTGGAGAGATAGAGTTTGAGGTAGGAAGCATGGAGAGGTTAGGGTCCGATCACATTCACTTAGTTCAAAAGATTCAAATAAGAAGACATAGCTATAAGTGAATGCTGTAGAGGACAGAACACCAGTACATATATATATATATATATACATATATATATAATTAACGCAGTGAAGATAATCATGAAGACAAATTGATTGAAGCCAAACCAAATGTGAAGACATTGCGAGGTAACGCCATGAGTGCAACACTTCAAATAGAACGTTTGGTGGTGGCGTTACCCACCGTATAGGAAGTATTAGACTTAGACACGGCGCACAATTATCGTGGCGCTCCGAAGTCAAATTCCATGTTAATGTATTCACACTTAGAATGTATGTCTTCATTGATTGAAGATATACGTTACTTCGTGTGTTGCACATCTAAGTCATCAACATGCATAAGTGTTAGGATGTGTGCCTGATCACAGGACATTTGAGGATTCCTAGATATTTAGCTCACACCGTAACTTGCAAAATCTCTTCTCATCCAAGGGCTTGGTGAAGATATCTGCCAATTGCTCTTTAGTGTTGACATGTATGATATCAATATCTTCCTTTGCAACATGATCTCTGAGAAAATGATGACGAATTTCAATGTGCTTTGTCTTCGAGTGCTGAACTGGGTTGTTGGCGATCTTGATGGCGCTTTCGTTGTCGCAGTAAAGTGGCACTTGCTTCAGATGAATGCCATAATCCTTGAGGGTTTGCTTCATCCATAGAAGCTGAGTGCAGCAGGATCCAGCAGCAATGTATTCAGATTCAGCAGTGGAGAGAGATACACAGTTCTGCTTCTTTGAAGACCAACATACAAGCGATCGGCCCAGAAAGTGACATGTGCCTGACGTGGACTTCCGATCAACCTTGTCACCAGCGTAATCAGCATCCGAGAATCCAACCAGATCAAACTCTGAGCCCTTTGGATACCATAACCCTAGAGTTCGGGTGTGAGCCAAATATCGAAAAATTCGCTTCACAGCTAAGTGATGCGACTCCTTTGGTGCCGCTTGGAATCGAGCACACATGCAAACACTAAGCATAATATCTGGCCTAGATGCACATAAATAAAGCAAAGAACCAATCATGGAGCGGTATACCTTTGATCGAACTCTTTACCATTGTCGTCAGGACCCAGATGATGTTTGGCTGGCATTGGTGTTGTGAAGCCTTTGCAGTCTTGCATACCGAACTTCTTCAGGCAATCTTTGAGATACTTCTCTTGAGATATGAAGATTCCATTGCGTTGTTGCCGTATCTGAAGACCGAGGAAGAATTTCAGCTCCCCCATCATAGACATCTGATATTGCTCTTGCATCATATATCCGAACTCCTCACTATACTTCTGATTGGTGCAGCCGAAGATAATGTCATCCACATATATTTGGCACACAAACAGTTCACCATCATATGTCTTCGTGAAGAGAGTGGGATCTAGGGAGCCAGGTATGAAGCCTTTGCTCTTCAGGAAGTATTTGAGTGTGTCATACCAGGCCCGAGGGGCTTGTTTGAGGCCATATAGTGCCTTATTGAGCTTGTAAACCATGTCAGGATGTTTTGGATCTTCAAACCCAGGTGGTTGTGCAACATACACTTCTTCTTCAATCTTGCCATTGAGAAAGGCACTTTTCACATCCATTTGATATAGAAGTATGTTATGATGATTTGCATAGGCCAACAGTATACGGATGGCTTCAAGTCTAGCCACAGGAGCAAATGTTTCATCGAAGTCAATGCCTTCCACTTGAGTATATCCTTGAGCAACGAGATGAGCTTTGTTTCTGACAACTTGACCATGCTCATCTTGCTTGTTGCGGTATATCCATTTGGTGCCTATTATGTTATGCTTCCGTGGATCAGGACGCTTAACCAATTCCCATACATTGTTCAGCTCAAACTGATGCAGCTCTTCTTGCATTGCTTGAATCCACTCAGGTTCCATAAAAGCTTCTTCAACTTTCTTGGGTTCTGTGATTGAAACGAATGCGAAGTGTCCGCAGAAATTTGCCAGTTGAGTTGCCCTTGAACGAGTCAGTGGACCAGGTGCATTGATGCTATCAATTATTCTGTCAATCTGCACTTCATTGGCGACACGAGGATGTATGGGTCGAAGACTTTGCTCTTGCTGATCTATGTTGTCGTGGGGAGGTATGTCTTCAGGCTGAGCATTGTCTTCATGTGGATCAGGTGCTGAGATGATAAGTTCTTCTTCAGGATGAGCTTCAGAAGGTATAATTTCTCCAGTTCCCATTAGCTTGATTGATTCACTAGCTGGAACTTCATCTAGCACATCTGGCAGTTGCTCTCTTTGTGAAACATTGGTCTCATCGAACCGCACATCCACTGTTTCAGCCACTTTGTAGTGAAAGAGATTGAAGACTCTGTAGGAGTGCGAATCCTTTCCATATCCAAGCATAAAGCCCTCATGTGCTTTTGGTGCAAATTTTGAGGTGTGGTGTGGGTCCTTGATCCAGCATCTTGAGCCAAATACTCTGAAGTAACTGACATTTGGCTTCTTGCTAGTTAGAAGTTCATAAGATGTCTTGTTCAGAAGCTTGTGAAGATAAACACAGTTGATTGTATGGCATGCAGTGTCGATGGCTTCAGGCCAGAATTTTCTTGGAGTCTTGTACTCATCTAGCATTGTTCTGGCCATCTCAATGAGTGTTCGGTTCTTGCGTTCGACGACGCCATTCTGCTGTGGCGTGTACGGAGCTGAGAATTCATGTGTGATGCCCAAGGTATCCAGATATGTATCAAGGCCAGTGTTCTTGAATTCAGTGCCATTGTCACTTCTGATGTGCTTTATCTTGGCGGCATAATTGTTCATAGCCCGATTTGCGAAGCGTCTGAAGACATCCTGCACTACAGTCTTGTAAAGGATTATGTGCACCCAAGTATATCTAGAGTAATCATCAACAATGACAAAGCCATAGAGGCAAGCAGTAGTGGAAAAAGTTGAGTAGTGAGTGGGACCAAAGAGATTCATGTGAAGCAGTTCGAAGGGTCGAGTAGTGGTCATGATTGTCTTCAAAGGATGTTTTGCCCTTGTCATCTTCCCTGCTTCACAGGCACCGCATAGGTGATCTTTCTTGAACTTGACGCCCTCGATGCCTATGGCATGCTTCTTCTTCGCAAGGGTGTGGAGGTTCCTCATGCCAGCATGCCCAAGCCTCCGATGCCAAAGCCAGCATTCTGAAGCCTTTGCCAAAAGGCACACTGCAAGTTGTGGCCCTGCTGAGAAATCTACCACATACAGATCATCTTTCCGATACCCTTCAAACACTAGAGACTTGTCAGATTCCATTAGTACCAGGCAACGATATTTTCCGAAAATTACAATCATGTTCAAATCGCAGAGCATTGAGACAGACATTAAGTTGAAGCCAAGGGATTCAACAAACATGACTTTATCCATGTGTTGATCCTTTGAGATTGCAACTCTACCTAGACCCAATACCTTACTTTTACCAGTGTCAGCAAATGTGATGTGGCTCTTGTCGGATGGACGTAAGGTTGAGTCCATAAAAAGACTTCTTTTCCCAGTCATGTGATTTGTACACCCACTGTCAATAATCCATTCTGAAGACTCTGAAGACGCTGGTGTCGTACCCTACAGTGCAGTTAGGGGGATAGGCTTCACGAAGAGTATTGTGAAGCAAAAACATTTGACGAAACCAGTGGGTTATGAAAACTTAGATCCAGGTTAGGACTAATAGGGAAAGTAGCATGCGATTCAGGTACGAAATACATAGTGATGCCATTCGGGCATTTGATCTTGCGCCCCACAAGATTTTTAAGGTCCCCAGCAATAGCGTCAGAAGATTTTGGTTTTCTGCTGGAGACCTTTCCCTGCAAAAGAGAGTTAAGCCTTCTTAACCACCCACATCTTCAAGGGTGGCTTAGAAGCAATAAGTCTAAGTGCAGCATCTGAGAATTTTGGCTTTGGAGCCCTAGCAAACAGTCTAGCAGGCAGGCAATAGTACTCATAAGAATAGGCAGAATAGTTCTTGGTCATATGAACATGACGGTTTGAAGAACCGCTCTCATATGCCTGAGCATGGTTTCCCTGCAAAACATTTACGTTAGTGCGACTCAGGTGAGTCCTCTGCCTGTATGAAGCCTTTGGACCATATGAAGCCTTTGGTCTGAGGTTTGTCTTCTTCATGTGAGATGTCATGAGGACATTCACAGGAAGATTCTCCAGACACGTTTTTGGAACCCAGATCTTCTTCATAGGCGGTCCATTCTTGTAGTTAGTACCAATGTACCTGGCAAATACTTCACCATTCTGATTCTTAAACAGTTTATTGTTTGCATCAAAGGATTCATCAATGATAATAGGATTAGCACAAGTGAAGCCAGATAGATTGGATGGATCTACTGAGGATTCCTTTGCAGCAACCCACGTGGTTTTGGGGTACTGCTCAGGTTTCCAGTAAGAGCCATCTGCATTAATTTTCCTCACGAACCCAACACCCTCTTTCCTAGGGTTTCGGTTCAGAATCTGCTTCTTGAGGACATCACATAATGTCTGATGTTCTTTGAGACTTTTGTACATCCCTGTTTCAAGCAATGTCTTCAACCTAGCATTCTCATCAGCAATAGCAGTGGTATCCTCAGCAGAGGGGTTAGTTACCACTTCAACGGTTGAAGATATTGCAACAGCAGTAGCAGTGGAACATTCAGCAACAGAAGTAGCATTATCATGCTCAATGCATTTAAGGCATGGTGGTTCAAATCCTTCCTGAGCGGAACTGATCTGTTTGGCGCGAAGTGACTCATTTTCCTTTTGAAGATCTTCATGAGCCGCTCTCAATTTCTCAAGATCTTGCTTCCTTTGAAGATAATCATAGGAAAGCTTTTCATGAGTTGTTGAGAGAGTATCATTACGATCTTCAAGTTCCTGATACTTAACATGAAGATTTTTTATGTCTTCAATTAAGGATTCAGATCGAGTCATTTCAGCACCCAACAGATCATCGCTTCTGTCTAACAGTTTTTTTGAATATGTTCCATGGCTTTCTGTTGTTCAGTGGCAATTTTAGCAAGTGTTTTGTAGCTGGGTTTTGAATCACAATCAGAGTCATTGATACTAGATGTTTGATAGTGAGTAGTGCGTGTGTTTACCTTGGCACCGCGTGCCATGAAGCAGTAGGTAGGAGTAGAGTCATCCTTGTCATTTGCATCGGTGTTGGTGATGAAGTCATTGTCTTCAGTGTTGAAGATGGACATGGCGACGTAGGCTGTAGCCAGACTCGCAATGCCAGAGTCAGACTCCTCCTCAGACTCCACCTCTGCCTCCTCAGAAGTGGACTCCTCCTCTGAATCCATTTCCTTGCCAACAAACGCACGAGCCTTGCTAGTTGAGCTCTTCTTGTGTGATGAAGACTTTGAGGAAGACTTGGAAGAAGACTTTGAGTATTTCTTCTTCTTGTCGTCGGAGTCATATTCCTTGCTCTTCTTCTTCTTTCTGCTCTCATTGTCCCACTGTGGACACTCAGAGATGAAGTGTCCAGTTTTCTTGCACTTGTGACATGTTTTCTTCTTGTAGTCATGAGCAGAAGCTTCATCATTCCTTGAGCTTGATCGTCAAGACATTCTGAAGCCTTTCTTCTTGGTGAATTTCTGGAACTTCTACACTAGCATTGCAAGTTCCCGTCCAATGTCTTCAGGATCATCAGAACTGCTGTCAGATTCTTCTTCAGATGAGGACACAGCTTTTGCCTTCAAGGCACGAGTTCGCCCATAGTTTGGACCGTAGATATCTCTTTTCTCAGAAAGCTGAAACTCATGTGTGTTGAGCCTCTCAAGTATGTCAGACGGATCGAGTGTCTTGAAATCTGGACGTTCTTGAATCATCAGGGCTAGGATGTCAAACGAACTGTCAAGTGATCTCAGCAGCGTCTTGACGATTTCATGTTTGGTGATCTCAGTGGCGCCGAGGGCTTGAAGCTCATTTGTGATGTCAGTGAGCCGGTCAAATGTGTGCTGGACATTCTCATTGTCATTTCGCTTGAAGCGGTTGAAGAGATTGCGAAGAACACTGATTCTCTGATCTCTCTGGGTTGAGATGCCTTCATTGACTTTGGAGAGCCAGTCCCAGACCAGCTTGGATGTCTTCAAGGCACTTACACGGCCGTACTGTCCCTTGGTCAGATGACCACAGATGATATTCTTGGCAGTAGAGTCCAGTTGAGTGAACTTCTTGACATCAGCAGCAGTGACACATTCTCCAGCCTTGGGAACACCATTTTCGACGACATACCATAGGTCGACGTCAATGGCTTCAAGATGCATGCGCATCTTATTCTTCTAGTAGGGATATTCAGTTCCATCGAAGACGGGGCACGCAGCGGAGACTTTAATTATCCCTGCAGTCGACATAGCTAAAGCTCCAGGTGGTTAAACCGAATCACACAGAACAAGGGAGCACCTAGCTCTGATACCAATTGAAAGTGCGTTATATCGACTAGAGGGGGGGTGAATAGGCGATTTTTATGAAAGTCTTCAAAACGTGGAAGTTATGAAGACAAACAGAATAGACAAGCCTATCACTATGCAGCGGAAGTTAGATTACACAGGCAAGCCATGGTCAAGTATTCAATATAGTGAAAGCACAGTGACAAACAGCTTCAGTGTAATAAGGATCAGGTAGGAAGAAGTTATGAAGCCAAACAAATCATACAGTTAAGTTGTGAAGACAGAAGATAAAGCAAGCATGCAATGGCTTCACAGTGTGTCACAGAAAGTAAAAGGAAGTGAAGATGAAACCAGTGACACGTTGAAGACAATGATTTGTTGGACCAGTTCCAGTTGCTGTGACAACTGTACGTCTGGTTGGAGCGGCTAGGTATTTAAACCAAAGGACACATAGTCCCGGACACCCAGTCCTGAACACGCAGCTCAGGACACCCAGTCCTCACCATTTTCTCCTTGAGCTAAGGTCACACAGACCTCGCCTAATCACTCTGGTAAGTCTTCAAGGTAGACTCCCAAACCTTCACAGATTTCGTTCACCGGCAATCCACAATTTCTCTTGGATGCTCAGAACGCGACGCCTAACCGGCTGGAGGATGCACAGTCCTCAAGTGTAATAAGTCTTTAGATCACTCAGACAAGAAGACTTAAGTGATGCCCAATTTACTCTGGCTCTGGGTGGTTAGGGCTTTTCTCCTCGCTAGGAATTTTCTCTCAAAGGCTTCAAGGTGGGTTGCTCTCAAACGACAAAAGCCGTGCACTGAAATCTGAGCAGCCAACCGTTTATAGTTGTAGGGGTGGACTATTTATAGCCACTTGGCAACCCGACCTGATTTGTCTGAAATGACCCTGGGTCACTAAGGAACTGACACGTGTACCAACGGTCGGATTTCGAACTCACACGGCAACTTTACTTGGGCTACAAGCAAAGCTGACTTGTCCGTCTCTGGACAAGATTTGCTCTCATCGTCTTCGCTCGAAGACATAGGATTTGAATTAGGCATCACTTCAGTCATCCTGACTGGTTCTCTTGGACCCCACTTAACAGTACGGTGGTTCCTATGACACAACATAAATGAAGTAAAACTACGAAGGATCTAAGTCTTCGAGTTCCATAAGCTTCATAGGGAGTCTTCACGTGTCATTGTCTTCAATATGAATATCTTCATAAACCACCATTGTCTTCAATGTCTTCGTACATTTTTAGGGGTCATCTCTGGTAGCTAAACCGAATCAATGAGGGACTTCTACCTGTGTTATCCTGCAATTCTCACAAACACATTAGTCCCTCAACTAGGTTTATCGTCAATACTCCAAAACCAACTAGGGGTGGCACTAGATGCACTTACACTCCCACTTACTTCTTTTGAGAGAAACTCTTTCTCTAGAAAGGATCCATTCTTGGCAACAAAGATTTTGCCTTCGGATCTGAGGTAGAAGGTATACCCAATAGTTTCTTTAGGGTATCCTATGAAGACGCATTTTTCCGATTTGGGTTCGAGCTTTTCAGGTTGAAGTTTCTTCACATAAGCATCGCATCCCCAAACTTTTAGAAACGACAGCTTAGGTTTCTTCCCAAACCATAATTCATACGGTGTCGTCTCAACGGATTTCGGCGGAGCCCTATTTAAAGTGAATGCGGCAGTCTCTAAAGCATAGCCCCAAAATGACAGCGGTAGATCGGTAAGAGACATCATAGATCGCACCATATCCAATAGAGTGCGATTACGACATTCAGACACACCATTACGCTGAGGTGTTCCAGGCGGCTTGAGTTGTGAAACTATTCCACATTTCCTTAAGTGCGTGCCAAATTCGTGACTCAAATATTCTCCCCCATGATCTGATTGTAAGAACTTGATTTTCCTGTCACATTGATTCTCAACCTCACTCTGAAATTCCTTGAACTTTTCAAAGGTCTTAGACTTGTGTTTCATTAACTAGACATACCCATATCTACTCAAGTCATCAGTGAGGGTGAGAACATAACGATAGCCACCGCGAGCCTCAACACTCATTGGACCGCACACATCAGTATGTATGATTTCCAATAAGTTGGTTGCTCGCTCCATTGTTCCGGAGAACGGAGTCTTGGTCATTTTGCCCATTAGGCATGGTTCGCACGTGTCAAATGATTCATAATCAAGAGACTCCAAAAGTCCATCTGCATGGAGTTTCTTCATGCGTTTGACACCAATGTGACCAAGGCGGCAGTGCCACAAGTATGTGGGACTATCATTATCAACCTTACATCTTTTGGTGTTCACACTATGAATATGTGTAACATCACATTCGAGATTAAATAAGAATAAACCATTGACCAGCGGGGCATGACCATAAAACATATCTCTCATATAAATATAACAACCATTATTCTCGGATTTAAATGAGTAGCCATCTCGTATTAAACGAGATCCTGATACAATGTTCATGCTCAAAGCTGGCACTAAATAACAATTATTGAGGTTTAAAACTAATCCCGTAGGTAAATGTAGAGGTAGCGTGCCGACGGCGATCACATCGACCTTGGAACCATTCCCGACGCGCATCGTCACCTCGTCCTTCGCCAGTCTCCGCTTATTCCGCAGCTCCTGTTTTGAGTTACAAATGTGAGCAACCGCACCGGTATCAAATACCAGGAGCTACTACGAGTACTGGTA
Organism: Triticum monococcum; assembly: GCA_034509565.1. Taxonomy (NCBI): domain Eukaryota; kingdom Viridiplantae; phylum Streptophyta; class Magnoliopsida; order Poales; family Poaceae; genus Triticum; species Triticum monococcum. The sequence continues at coordinate 583,304,011 of CM067847.1, forward strand.
AGGTACACATCAATAACATGTATATCACATATACCTTTGGTGTTGCCGGCCTTCTTGTCCGCTAAGTACTTGGGGCAGTTCCGCTTCCAGTGACCAATTCCCTTGCAATAAAAACACTCAGTCTCGGGCTTGGGTCCATTCTTTGGCTTCTTCCCGGCAGCTTGCTTACCGGGCGCGGCAACTCCCTTGCCGTCCTTCTTGAAGTTCCTTTTACCCTTGCCTTTCTTGAAATTAGTGGTTTTATTCACCATCAACACTTGATGTTCCTTTTTGATTTCCACCTCCGCTGATTTTAGCATTGAATATACCCCAGGAATGGTCTTTTCCATCCCCTGCATATTGAAGTTCATCACAAAGCTCTTGTAGCTAGGTGGGAGCGACTGAAGGATTCTGTCAACGACCGCATCATCCGGGAGATTAACTCCCAGCTGAGACAAGCGGTTGTGCAACCCAGACATTTTGAGTATGTGCTCGCTGACGGAACTATTCTCCTCCATCTTACAATTGTAGAACTTGTCGGAGACTTCATATCTCTCGACCCGGGCATGAGCTTGGAAAACCATTTTCAGCTCTTGGAACATCTCATATGCTCCGTGTTGCTCAAAACGCTTCTGGAGCCCCGATTCTAAGCTGTAAAGCATGCCGCACTGAACCAGGGAGTAATCATCAACACGGGACTGCCAAGCATTCATAACGTCTTGGTTTGCTGGGGGTGGTGCTTCACCTAGCGGTGCTTCAAGGCCATATGCTTTCTTGGCAGTTATGAGGATGATCCTCAAGTTCCAGACCCAATCTGTATAGTTTCTACCATCGTCTTTCAGCTTGGTTTTCTCTAGGAATGCATTGAAGTTGAGGACAACATTCGTGTGGGCCATTTGATCTACAAGACATATTGTAAAGATTTTAGACTAAGTTCATGATAATTAAGTTCATCTAATAAAATTATTTAATGAACTCCCACTCAGATAGACATCCCTCTAGTCATCTAAGTGATACATGATCCGATTCAACTAGGCCGTGTCCGGTCATCACGTGAGACAGGCTAGTCATTATCGGTGAACATATTCATGTTGATCGTATCTTCTATACGACTCATGTTCGACATTTCGGTCTTCTGTGTTCCGAGGCCATGTCTGTACATGCTAGGCTCGTCAAGTCAACCTAAGTGTTTTGCGTGTGTAAATCTGGCTTACACCCGTTGTATGCGAACATTAGAACCTATCACACCCGATCATCACATGGTGCTTCGAAACAACGGACCTTAGCAACGGTGCACAGTTAGGGAGAACACTTTCTTGGAATTATTGTGAGGGGTCATCTTATTTATGCTAGCGTCGTTCTAAGCAAATAAGATGTAAAACATGATAAACATCACATGCAATCAAATAGTGACATGATATGGCCAATATCATTTTGCTCCTTTTGATCTCCATCTTCGGGGCGCCATGATCATCGTCGTCACCGGCATGACACCATGATCTCCATCATCGTGTCTTCATGAAATTGTCTCGTCAACTATTACTTCTACTACTATGGCTAACGGTTAGCGATAAAGTAAAGTAATTACATGACGTATAAGTTGACATGCAGGTCATAAATAAATTAAGACAACTCTTATGGCTCAAGCTGGTTGTCATACTCATCGACATGCAAGTCGTGATTCCTATTACAAGAACATGATCAATCTCATACATCACATATATCATTCATCACATCCTTTTGGCCATATCACATCACACGGCATATGCTGCAAAAACAAGTTAGACGTCCTCTAATTGTTGTTGCAAGTTTTTACGTGGCTGCCATAGGTTTCTAGCAAGAACGTTTCTTACCTACGCCAAAACCACAACGTGATATGCCAATTTCTATTTACCCTTCATAAGGACCCTTCTCATCGAATCCGAACTGACTAAAGTGGAAGAGACAGACACCCGCCAGCCACCTTATGCAACTAGTGCATGTCAGTCGGTGGAACCAGTCTCACGTAAGCGTACGTGTAAGGTCGGTCAGGCCGCTTCATCCCACGATGCCGCCGAATCAAGATATGACTAGTAACGGCAAGTAAATTGACAAAATCGACATCCACAACAACTTGTGTTCTACACGTGCATAGAAACTACGCATAGACCTAGCTCTGATACCACTGTGGGGGATCATAGCAGAAATTTAAAATTTTCTACGCATCACCAAGATCAATCTACGGAGTCATCTAGCAATGAGAGGGAGAGGAGTACATCTACATACCCTTGTAGATCGCGAGCGGAAGCATTCAAGAGAACGGGGTTGATGGAGTCATACTCATCGTGATCCAAATCACTGATGATCCCAACGCTGAATGGACGGCACCTCCGCGTTCAACACATGTACAGAGCGAGGACATCTCCCGCGCCTTGATCTAGTAAGGAGGAGGGAGAGGTTGAGGAAGAGGGCTCCAACAGCAGCACGACGGTGTGGTGGTGGTGGAGCAGTAGTACTCCGGCAGGGCTTCGCCAAGCTCTTGCGGAGGAGGAGAGGTGTTGGGGAGGGGAGGGGCTGTGCCTTGGATGTGTTGTTCAGCCCTCCCCTTGCCCCTCTATTTATAGGGGAAGGAGGAAGGGGGCCGGCCCCCTCTAGATGAGATCTAGGGGGCGGCCAAGGGGAGGGGGCTTGCCCCCCAAGCAAGGGGGGCGCCCCCTTTAGGGTTCCCCCCAACCATAGGCGCATGGGCCCAAGGGGGGATGCGCCCAGCCCATGTAGGGCTGGTTCCTTTTCCTCTACAGCCCATTAGGCCCACCGAGAGAGGTGGCACCTCCTGGTGGACCCCGGGAACCCCTCCGGTGGCCCCGGTACAATACTGATATGCCCCCAAACCTTTCCGGTGACCGTATGACAACTTCCTACATATAAATCTTCACCTCCGGACCATTCCGGAACTCCTCGTGACGTCCGAGATCTCATCCGGGACTCTGAACAACATTCGGTAATCACATACAAGTCTTCCTAATAACAGTAGCGTCATCGAACCTTAAGTGTGCAGACCCTACGGGTTCGGGAACCATGCAGACATGACCGAGACAACTCTCCGGCCAATAACCAACAGCAGGATCTGGATACCCATGTTGGCTCCCACATGTTCCACGATGATCTCATAGGATGAACCACGATGTCGAGGATTCAAGCAATCCTGTATACAATTCCCTTTGTCAATCGGCACGTTACTTGCCTGAGATTCGATCATCGGTATCCCAATACCTCGTTCAAACTCGTTACCGGCAAGTCACTTTACTCGTTCCGTAATGCATGATCCCATGACCAACTACTTAGTCACACTAAGCTCATTATGATAATGCATTACCGAGTGGGCCCAGAGATACATCTCCGTCATACAGAGTGACAAATCCTAGTCTCGATTCATGCCAACCCAACAGACACTTTCGGAGATACCTGTAGTGCACCGTTATAGCCACCCAGTTACGTTGTGACGTTTGGTACACCCAAAGCACTCCTACGGCATCCGGGAGTTGCACAATCTCATGGTCTAAGGAAATGATACTTGACATTCAGAAAAGCTCTAGCAGACGAACTACACGATCTTATGCTATGCTTAGGATTGGGTCTTGTCCATCACATCATTCTCCTAATGATGTGATCCCGTTATCAATGACATCCAATGTCCATGGTCAGGAAAACGTAACCATCTATTGATCAACGAGCTAGTCAACTAGAGGCTCACTAGGGACATGTTGTGGTCTATGTATTCACACATGTATTATGATTTCCGGATAACACAATTATAGCATGAACAATAGGCAATTATCATGAACAAGGAAATATAATAATAACCATTTTATTATTGCCTCTAGGGCATATTTCCAACATGATGGTCTTTGTCCCTTATGTGCGGTGCCCGAGTCTAGGAAGAGCATCTTCTTCTCGTGTCCCATCGATCGCTTCCTTTTTAGTTGTGTCCATGAGGCTCTCGGGCGTGAGTGGCAGGCCTCCATCCTGGGGGACTTTCTAGCTGTGCGGGCTCAATGTACCTAAATGAGGAGAAATCTCTTTTGTCCAGTGTTCGCTGTAATGGCGTGGACCTTATGGATAACCAATAGTAGCATGGTTATCGGGAAGGCCCTATTTACGACATACTATTGACTCTTTTTTTTCAAACTAGTGGATTTTATGCAACGGTGGCGGTCGTTGTCTACGCGACGGGACAAGACCTTGGTAGGTGACATGATGGATGGTCTTCAAATAGTCGGTTGGCAGCTCTGGTTGCCTCCCTAATAGTTGACGCCTTGTCATCGTGGAACCGTGTATCATTTTTTTTCTTTCGCTTTTGGACATGTTTGTATTGTGGACCACAACAGACTATTTTCTTCTTTTTCTGAACATGTGCTTGTTGTTATATGAATATGTTTGATGTTTTATTTATAAATCAAGACAAAGGACTATTTTGAGAGAGTATTCTCGTTCGATGAGAACTCCTGGTTCAGCACTCGCAGACATGTGATCAATTTTGAGATCACAGCAGCTATCAAGCTAGACTTAAGTATCAATTGATATCTCAAACTCATTTTGCCCTATTCACGTTTGTCGGTCAGCTGGCTCCTACCCAAAAAAAGAGATTAGTGTTGGGGAACGTAGTAATTTCAAAAAAAATCCTACGCACATGCGGGGTCATGGTGATGCATAGCAACGAGAGGGGAGAGTGTCGTCCACGTACCCTCATAGACCGTTAAGCGGAAGCGTTATGACAACACGGTTGATGTAGTCGTACGTCTTCACGATTGACCGATCCTCAGTACCGAACGTACGGCACCTCCGCATTCAGCACACATTCAGCTCAGTGACGTCCCACAAACTCACGATCTAGTAGAGCTCGGGGAAGAGTTTCGTCAGCACGACAGCATGGTGACGATGTTGATGAAGCTACCGCACCAGGGCTTCGCCTAAACACCGCTACAGTATGACCGAGGTGGATTATGGTGGAGGGAGGCACCGAACACGGCCGGGAGAGATCTTTGTGATCAACTTGTGTGTCTAGAAGTGCCCCCTGCCCCTATATATAAAGGAGCAAGGGGGAGGCCGGTCGGTCCTTGTTGGTGCGCCAGGAGGAGGAATCCTCCTCCTAGTAGGAGTAGGATTCCTCCCTTTCCTACTCCTACTAGGAGGGGGAAAGGAAGGGGAAGAAAGAGAAGGAAAGGGGGCGCCCCCCTCTCTTAATCCAATTCGGACCAGAGGGAGGGGATGCGCTTCCTGCCCCAGGCCGGCCCCTCTCTCTTTCCTTTATAGCCCAACAAGGCCCATTAGCCCCCGGGGGGCTCCGGTAACCCCTCTGGTACTCCGGTAAAATCCCGATTTTACCCGGAACTCTTCTGATGTCCAAATGTAGGCTTCCAATATATCAATCTTTATGTCTCGACCATTTTGAGACTCCTCGTAATGTCCGTGATCATATCTGGGACTCCGAACTACCTTCGGTTCATCAAAACATATAAACTCAAAAAACCGATCGTCACAGAACTTTAAGCGTGCGGACCCTATGGGTTCGAGAACTATGTAGACATGACCGAGACATGTCTCCGGTCAATAACCAATAGCGGAACCTGGATGCTCATATTGGTTCCCACATATTCTACGAAGATCTTTATCCGTCAAACTACATAACACTATACGTTGTTCTCTTTGTCATCGGTATGTTACTTTCCCGAGATTCGATCGTCGATATCCCAATACCTAGTTCAATCTTGTTACCGGCAAGTCTCTTTACTCATTTCGTAATGCACTATCCCGCAACTAACTCATTAGTTGCATTGCTTGCAAGACTTATAGTGATGTGCATTACCGAGAGGGTCTGGAGATACCTCTCCAACAATCAGAGTGACAAATCCTAATCTTGATCTATGCCAACACAACAAGTACCATCGGAGACACCTGTAGAGCACCTTTATAATCACCCAGTTACATTGTGACTTTTGGTAGCACACAAAGTGTTCCTATGGTATTCGGGAGTTGCATAATCTCATAGTCATAAGAACATGTATAAGTCATGAAGAAAGCAATAGCAGTAAACAAAAACGATCAAGTGTAAGCTAACAGAATGGGTCAAGTCAATCACATCATTCTCCTAATGATGTGATCCCATTGATCAAACGGCAGCTCATGTCTATGGTTAGGAAACTTAACCATCTTTGATCAATGAGCTAGTCAAGTAGAGGCACACTAGTGACATGTCTATGTATTCACACATGTATTATGTTTCTGGTTAATACAATTCTAGCATGAATAATAAACATTTATCATGAAATAAGGAAATAAATAATAACTTTATTATTGCCTCTAGGGCATATTTCCTTCAGTCTCCCACTTGCACTAGAGTCAGTAATCTAGATTACACAGTAATGATTTTAACACCCATGGAGCCTTGGTGCTGATCATGTTTTGCTCGTGGAAGAGGCTTAGTCAATGGGTCTGCAACATTCAGATCCATATGTATCTTCCAAATCTCTATGTCTCCCACCTGGACTTGATCCCGAATGGAGTTGAAGCGTCTCTTGATGTGCTTGGTTCTTTTGTGAAAACTGGATTCATTTGCCAAGGCAATTGCACCAGTATTATCACAAAAGATTTTCATTAGACCCGATGCACTAGGTATGACACCTAGATCGGATATGAACTCCTTCATCCAGACTCCTTCATTTGTTGCGTCCGAAGCGGCAATGTACTCCGCTTCACATGTAGATCCCGCCACAACGCTCTGCTTAGAACTGCTCCAACTGACAGCTCCACCGTTTAATATAAACATGTATCCGGTTTCCGATTTAGAATTGTCCGGATCAGTGTCAAAGCTTGCATCAACGTAACCATTTACAATGAGCTCTTTATCACCTCCATAAATGAGAAACAAATCCTTGGTCCTTTTCAGGTACTTCAGGATGTTCTTGACCGTTATCCAGTGATCCACTCCTGGATTACTTTGGTACCTCCCTGCTAGACTAATAGCAAGGCACACATCAGGTCTGGTACACATCATTGCATACATGATAGAGCCTATGGCTGAAGCATAGGGAACACTTTTCATTTTTTCTCTATCTTCTGCAGTGGTTGGGCATTGAGTCTTACTCAACTTCACACCTTGTAATACAGGCAAGAACCCTTTCTTAGCTTGATCCATGTTGAACTTCTTCAAAACTTTATCAAGGTATGTGCTTTGTGAAAGTCCAATTAATTGTCTTGATCTATCTCTATAGATCTTGATGCACAATATATAAGAAGCTTCACTGAGGTCTTTCATTGAAAAACTCTTATTCAAGTATCCTTTTATGCTATCCAGAAATTCTATATCATTTCCAATCAACAATATGTCATCCACATATAATATTAGAAATTCTACAAAGCTCCCACTCACTTTCTTGTAAATACATGCTTCTCCAAAAGTCTGTATAGAACCATATGCTTTCATCACACTATCAAAACGTTTATTCCAACTCCGAGAGGCTTGCACCAGTCCATAAATGGATCGCTGGAGCTTGCACACTTTGTTAGGTCCCTTTGGATCGATTAAACCTTCAGGTTGCATCATATACAACTCTTCTTCCAGAAATCCATTCAGGAATGCAGTCTTTACATCCATTTGCCAAATTTCATAATCATAAAACACGGCAATTGCTAACATGATTCAGACGGACTTAAGCATCGCTACTGGTGAGAAGGTCTCATCGTAGTCAACTCCTTGAACTTGTCGAAAACCTTTCGCAACAAGTCGAGCTTTGTAGATAGTAACATTACCGTCAACGTCTGTCTTCTTCTTGAAGATCCATTTATTCTCGATGGCTTGCCGATCATCGGGCAAGTCAACCAAAGTCCACACTTTGTTCTCATACATGGATCCCATCTCAGATTTCATGGCATCAAGCCATTTTGTGGAATCTGGGCTCATCATCGCTTCCTCATAGTTCGTAGGTTCATCATGGTCAAGTAACATGACCTCCAGAACAGGATTACCGTACCACTCTGGTGCGGATCTTGCACTGGTTGACCTATGAGGTTCGGTAGTAACTTGATCTGAAGTTTCATGATCATCATCATTAGCTTCCTCACTAATTGGTGTAGGTGTCACAGGAACAGGTTTCTGTGACGAACTACTTTCCAATAAGGGAGCAGGTACTGTTACCTCATCAAGTTCTACTTTCCTCCCACTCACTTCTTTCGAGAGAAACTCCTTCTCTAGAAAGGATCCATTCTTAGCAACAAATGTCTTGCCTTCGGATCTATGATAGAAGGCGTACCCAACAGTTTCCTTTGGGTATCCTATGAAGACACATTTCTCCGATTTGGGTTCGAGCTTATCAGGTTGAAGCTTTTTCACATATAAGCATCATAGCCCAAACTTTAAGAAACGACAACTTTGGTTTCTTGCCAAACCATAGTTCATAAGGCGTCGTCTCAACGGATTTTGATGGTGCCTATTTAACGTGAATGTAGCCGTCTTTAAAGCATAACCCCAAAACGATAGCGGTAAATCAGTAAGAGACATCATAGATCGCACCATATCTAGTAAAGTACGATTACGATGTTCGGCCATGCCATTACGCTGTGGTGTTCTGGATGGCGTGAGTTGCGAAACTATTCCGCATTGTTTCAAATGTAGACCAAACTCGTAACTCAAATATTCTCCTCCACGATCAGATCATAGAAACTTTATTTTTCTTGTTACGATGATTTTCCAGTTCACTCTGAAATTCTTTGAACTTTTCAAATGTTTCAGACTCATGTTTCATCAAGTAGATATACCCATATCTGCTCAAATCATCTGTGAAGGTGAGAAAATAACGATACCCGCTGCGAGCCTCAATATTCATTGGACCACATACATCAGTATGTATGATTTCCAACAAATCTGTTGCTCGCTCCATAGTTCTGGAGAACGGAGTTTTAATCATCTTGCCCATAAGGCATGGTTCGTAAGTACCAAGTGATTCATAATCAAGTGATTCCAAAAGTCCATCAGTATGGAGTTTCTTCATGCGCTTTACCCCAATATGACCTAGACGGCAGTGCCACAAATAAGTTGCACTATCATTACCAACTCTGCATCTTTTGGCTTCAATATTGTGAATCTGTGTATCACTACTATCGAGATTCATCAGAAATAGACCACTCTTCAAGGGTGCATGACCATAAAAGATATTACTCATATAAATAAAACAACCATTATTCTCGGATGAATAACCGTCTCGCATTAAACAAGATCTAGATATAATGTTCGTGCTTAACGCTGGCGCCAAATAATAATTATTTAGGTCTAAAACTAAACCCGAAGGTAGATGTAGAGGTAGCGTGCCGCGGCGATCACATCGACTTTGGAACCATTTCCCACGCACATAGTCACCTCGTCCTTAGCCAGTCTTCGCTTAATTTGTAGTCACTATTTCGAGTTGCAAATATTCCCAACAGAACCAGTATCAAATACCCAGGTGCTACTGCGAGCTCTGGTAAGGTACACATCAATAACATGTATATCACATATACCTTTGTTCACCTTGACATCCTTCTTATCCGCCAAATACTTGGGGCAGTTCCGCTTCCAGTGACTAGTCCGTTTGCAGTAGAAGCACTCAGTCTCAGGCTTAGGTCCAGACTTGGGTTTCTTCTCTTGAGCAGCAAATTGCTTGCTGTTCTTCTTGAAGTTCACCTTCTTCTTCTCTTTACCCTTTTTCTTGAAACTGGTGGTTTTGTTAACCATCAACACTTGATGCTCTTTTTTTATTTCTACCTCCGCAGCCTTTAGCATCGCGAAGAGCTCGGGAATTGTCTTATTCATCCCTTGCATATTATAGTTCATCACGAAGCTTTTGTAGCTTGGTGGCGGTGATTAAAGAACTTTGTCAATGACACTATCAACAGGAAGATTAACTTCCAGTTGAGCCAGGTGATTATGATACCCAGACATTTTGAGTATATGCTCACTGACAGAACTATTCTCCACCATCTTCCAGCTATAGAACTTATTGGAGACTTCATATCTCTCAATCTGGGCATTTTCTTGAAATATTAACTTCAACTCTTGGAAGATTTCATATGCTCCACGACGTTCAAAACGTCATTGAAGTCCCGGTTCTAAGCCATAAAGCATGGTGTAAGTGCATCTAGTGCCACCCCTAGTTGGTTTTGGAGTATTGACGACAAACCTAGTTGAGGGACTAATGTGTTTGTGAGAATTGCAGGATAACACAGGTAGAAGTCCCTCATTGATTCGGTTTAGCTTCCAGAGATGACCCCTAAAAATGTACGAAGACATTGAAGACAATGGTGGTTTATGAAGATATTCATATTGAAGACAATGACATGTGAAGACTCCCTATGAAGCTTATGGAACTCGAAGACTTAGATCCTTCATAGTTTTACTTCATTTATGTTGTGTCATATGAACCACCGTACTGTTAAGTGGGGTCCAAGAGAACCAGTCAGGATGACTGAAGTGATGCCTAATTCAAATCCTATGTCTTCGAGCGAAGACTATGAGAGCAAATCTTGTCCAGAGACGGACAAGTCAGCTTTGCTTGTAGCCCAAGTAAAGTTGCCGTGTGAGTTCGAAATCCGACCGTTGGTACACGTGTCAATTCCTTAGTGGCCCAGGGTCATTTCGGACAAATCAGGTTGGGTTGCCTAGTGGCTATAAATAGCCCACCCCCTACAACCATAAACGGTTGGCTGCTCAGATTCAGTGCACGGCTTTTGTCGTTTGAGAGCAACCCACCTCGAAGACTTTGAGAAAGAGAATACCTAGCGAGGATGAAGCCCTAACCACCCAGAGCCAGAGAGAATTGGGCATCACTTAAGTCTTCTTGTCTGAGTGACCTGAAGACTTATTACACTTGAGGACTATGCATCCTCCAGCCGGTTAGGCGTCGCGTTCTGAGCATCCAAGAGACATTGTGGATTGCCGGTGAACGAAGTCTGTGAAGGTTTGGGAGTCTACCTTGAAGACTTACCAGAGTGATTGGGCGAGGTCTGTGTGACCTTAGCTCAAGGAGAATACGGTGAGGACTGGGTGTCCTGAGCTGCGTGTCGACTGCAGGGATAATTAAAGTCTGCGCTGCGTGCCCCGTCTTCGATGGAACTGAATATCCCTACTGGAAGAATAAGATGCGCATGCATCTTGAAGCCATTGACGTCGACCTGTGGTATGTCGTCAAGAACGGCGTTCCCAAGGCTGGAGAAGGTGTCACTACTGCTGATGTCAAGAAGTTCGTTCAACTAGACTCTACTGCCAAGAATATCATCTGTGGTCATCTGACCAAAGGACAGTATGGCCGTGTGAGTGCTTTGGAAACATCTAAGCTGGTCTGGGACTGGCTCTCTAAGGTCAACGAAGGCGTCTCAACCTAGAGAGATCAGAGAATCAGTGTCCTTCACAACCTCTTCAACCGCTTCAAGCGAAATGACAATGAGAATGTCCAGTTCACGTTTGACCGACTCACTGACATCACAAATGAGCTTCAAGCCCTCGGCGCCACTGAGATCACCAAGCATGAAGTCGTCAAGACACTACTGAGATCACTTGACAGTTCGTTTGACACCCTAGCCCTGATGATTCAAGAACGACCTGATTTCAAGACACTCGATCCGTCGGACATACTTGAGAGGCTCAACACACATGAGTTTTAGCTTTCTGAGAAAAGAGATATCTACGGTCCAAACTATGGGCGAACTCGTGCCTTGAAGGCAAAAGCTGTCTCCTCATCTGAAGAAGAATCTGACAGTAGTTCTGATGATCCTGAAGACATTGGAAAGGAACTTGCTATGCTTGTGAAGAAGTTCCAAAAATTCACCAAGAAGAAAGGCTTCAGAAAGTCTTCACGATCAAGCTCAAGGAATGATGAAGCTTCTGCTCATGACTACAAGAAGAAAACATGCCACAAGTGCAAGAAAACTGGCCACTTCATCTCTGAGTGTCCGCAGTGGGACAATGAGAACAGAAAGAAGAAGAAGAGCAAGGAATATGACTCTGACGACAAGAAGAAGAAGAAATACTCAAAGTCCTCTTCCAAGTCTTCCTCAAAGTCTTCATCACACAAGAAGAGCTCATCTGGCAAGGCACGTGCGTTCGTTGGCAAGGAAATGGATTCAGAGGAGGAGTCCGCTTCTGAGGAGGCGGAGGTCGAGTCTGAGGAGGAGTCCGATTCTGGCGTTGCAAGTCTGGCTACAGCATACGTTGCCAAGTCCATCTTCAACACTGAAGACAATGACTTCACCACCGACACCGATGCAAATGGCAAGGACCACTCTGCTCCTACCTACTGCTTCATGGCACGCGGTGCCAAGGTAAACACACGCACTACTCACTATCAAACATCTAGTGACGATGACTCTGATTGTGATTCAAGACCCAGCTATAAAACACTTGCTAAAATTGCAACTGAACAACAGAAAGCCATGGAACATATTCAAAAACTGTTAGACAAAAGCGATGATCTGTTGGGCGCTGAAATGACTCGATCTGAGTCCTTAATTGAAGACATAAAAAATCTTCACATTAAGTATGAGGAACTTGAAAGTCATCATGAAACGCTCTCAACAACTCATGAAAAGCTTTCCTATGATTATCTTCAAAGGAAGCAAGATCTTGAGAAATTGAGAGCGGCTCATGAAGATCTTCAAAAGGAAAACGAGTCACTTCGCACCGAACAGATCAGTTCCGCTCAGGAAGGATTTGAACCACCATGTCTTAAATGCATTGAGCGTGATAATGCTACTTCTGTTGCTGAATGTTCTACCGCTGCTACTGTTGCAATATCTTCAACTGTTGATGTGGTAACTAACCCCTCTGCTGAGGATGCCACTGCTATTGCTGATGAGAATGCTAGGTTGAAGACATTGCTTGAAATAGGGATGTACAAAAGTCTTAAAGGGCATCAGACACTGTGTGATGTCCTCAAAAGGCAGATTCTGAACCGAAACCCGAGGAAAGAGGGTGTTGGGTTCATAAGGAAAATGAATGCTGATGGATCTTACTGGAAACCCGAGCAGTATCCCAAAACCACATGGGTTGCTGGAAAGGAACCTTCAGCAGATCCATCCAGTCTATCTGGCTTCACTTGTGCTAACCCCATTGTCATTGATGAATCCTTTGATGCAAACTATAAACTGTTTAAAAATCAGAATGGTGAAGTGTTTGCCAGGTACATTGGTACTAACTGCAGGAATGGACCGCCTATGAAGAAGATCTGGGTGCCCAAAAGATGTTTGGAAAATCTTCCTATGAATGTCATCATGACACCACAGATGAAGAAGACAAACCCCAGACCACAGGCTTCATATGGCCCAAAGGCTTCGTACAGACAGAGGACTCACCTGAGTCGCACTAACGCAAATGTTTTGTAGGGAAACCATACTCATGCCTATGAATATGAGCGCGGTTCATCGAACCGCCATGTTCATAAGACCAAAAACTATTCTACTTATTCTTATGAGTATTATTGTCCGCCTGCAAGACTTTTTGCTAGGGCTCCAAAGCCAAAGTTTTCAGACGCTGCACTTAGACTTATCGCTTCTAAGCCACCCTTGAAGATGTGGGTGGTTAAGAAGGCTTAACTCTCTTTTGCAGGGAAAGGTGTCCAGTAGAAAACCAAAATCTTCTAACGCTAATGTTGGGGACCTTAAACATCTTGTAGGGCGCAAGATCAAATGCCCGAATGGTCTTCCTATGTACTTCGTCCCTGAATCGCTTGCTACTCTCCCTATCAGTCCTATTCTGGATCTAAGCTTTCATAACCCACTGGTTCGTCAAATGTTTTTGCTTCACAATTCTCTTCGTGAAGCCTATCCCCCTAACTGCACTGTAGGGTATGACACCAGCGTCTATAGAATAGATTATTGATAGTGGGTGTACAAATCACATGACTGGCAAAAGAAGCCTTCTTATGGACTCAACCTTACGTCCATCTGACAAGAGCCACATCACATTTGCTGACACTGGTAAAAGTAAGGTGTTGGGTCTAGGTAGAGTTGCAATCTCAAAGGATCAACACATGGATAAAGTCATGCTTGTTGAATCCCTTGGCTTCAACTTAATGTCTGTCTCAATGCTTTGCGATTTGAACATGATCGTAATATTTGGAAAATATCGTTGCCTTGTTCTAATGGAATCTGACAAGTCTCTAGTGTTTGAAGGGTATCGGAAAGATGATTTGTACGTGGTAGATTTCTCAGCAGGACCACAGCTTGCCGTATGTCTTCTAGCAAAAGCTTCAGAATGCTGGCTCTGGCATCGGAGGCTTGGGCATGCTGGCATGAGGAACCTCCACACCCTTGCAAAGAAGAAGCATGTCATAGGCATCGAGGGCGTAAAGTTCAAGAAAGATCACTTATGCGGTGCCTGTGAAGCAGGAAAGATGACGAGGGCCAAACATCCCTCGAAGACAATCATGACTACTACTCGACCCTTCGAACTGCTTCACATGGATCTTTTCGGTCCCACTCATTACTCAACTCTTACTACTACTGCTTGTCTCTATGGCTTTGTCATTGTTGATGATTATTCTAGATATACTTGGGTGCACATAATCCTTTACAAGACTGAAGTGCAGGATGTCTTCAGACGCTTCGCCAATCGAGCAATGAACAACTATGGCGCCAAGATAAAGCACATCAGAAGTGACAATGGCACTGAATTCAAGAACACTGGCCTTGATACATATCTTGATACCTTGGGCATCACATATGAATTCTCAGCCCCATACACGCCACAGCAGAATGGCGTCGTCGAATGCAAGAACAGAACACTCATTGAGATGGCCAGAACGATGCTAGATGAATACAAGACTCCAAGAAAATTCTGGCCTGAAGCCATTGATACTGCATGCCATAAAATCAATCGTGTTTATCTTCACAAGCTTCTGAACAAGACATCTTATGAGCTCCTTACTGGCAAGAAGCCAAATGTCAGTTACTTCAGAGTATTTGGCGCCAGGTGCTGGATCAAGGACCCACATCACACTTCAAAGTTTGCACCAAAAGCACATGAGGGTTTTATGCTTGGATATGGAAAGGATTCGCACTCCTACAGAGTCTTCAATCTCTTTCATTATAAAGTGGTTGAAACAGTGGATGTGCGGTTTGATGAGACTAACGGTTCACAAAGAGAGCACCTGCCAAATGTGCTAGATGAAGTTCCATCCAGTGAATCAATCAAGCTAATGGGAACTGGAGAAATCATACCTTCTTAAGCTCATCCTAAAGAGGAACTTATCATCTCCGCACCAGACCAACCTGAAGACAATCCCTCTAACAACAACAATGATCAGCAAGAGCAAAATCTTTGCCATGTACATCCTCGTGTTGCCAATGAAGTGCAGATTGAGAGAATAATTGACAACATCAATGCACCTGGTCCGCTCACTCGATCAAGGGCAACTCGGCTGGCAAATTTCTGTGGGCACTTCGCATTCGTCTCAATAACAGAACCCAAGAAAGTGGAAGAAGCCTTCATGGAACCTGAATGGATTCAAGCTATGCAAGAAGAGCTTCAACAGTTTGAGCTGAATAATGTATGGGAACTGGTTAAGCGTCCTGATCCTCGGAAGCACAACATAATAGGCACAAAATGGATATACTGCAACAAGCAAGATGAGCATGGTCAAGTTGTTAGAAACAAAGCTCGTCTCGTTGCTCAAGGATATACTCAAGTGGAAGGCCTTGACTTCGATGAAACATTTGCTCCTGTGGCTAGACTTGAAGCCATACGCATACTGCTGGCCTATGCCAATCATCACAACATACTTCTATATCAAATGGATGTGAAGAGCGCCTTTCTCAATGGCAAGATTGAAGAAGAAGTGTATGTTGCACAACCGCCCGGCTTTGAAGATCCAAAACATCCTGACATGGTATACAAGCTCAACAAGGCACTGTATGGCCTCAAACAAGCCCCTCGGGCCTGGTATGATACACTCAAATACTTCCTGAAGAGAAAAGGCTTCATACTTGGTTCCCTCGACCCCACTCTCTTCACGAAGACATATGATGGTCAACTGTTTGTGTGCCAAATATATGTGGATGACATTATCTTCGGCTGCACCAATCAGAAGTACAGTGAAGAGTTTGGATATATGATGCAAGAGCAATATCAGATGTCCATGATGGGAGAGCTGAAGTTCTTTCTCGGTCTTCAAATACGACAGCAACGCAACGGCATCTTCATATCTCAAGAGAAGTATCTCAAAGATTGCCTGAAGAAGTTCGGTATGCAAGACTGCAAAGGCTTCACGACGCCAATGCCTGCCAAGCATCATCTGGGTCCTGACGACAATGGTAAAGAGTTCGATCAAAAGGTATACCACTCCATGATTGGTTCTTTGCTTTATCTATGTGCATCTAGGCCAGATATCATACACATCAACACTGAAGAGCAATTGGCAGATATCTTCACCAAGCCCTTGGATGAGAAGAGATTTTGCAAGTTACGGTGTGAGCTAAATATCCTGGAATCCTCAAATGTCCTGTGATCAGGCACACATCCTAACCCTTATGCATATTGATGACTTAGATGTGCAACACACGAAGTAAAGTATATCTTCAATCAATGAAGACATACATTCTAAGTGTGAATACATTAATGTGGAATTTGACTTCGGAGCGCCACGATAATTGTGCGCCGTGTCTGGGTCTAATACTTCCTATACGGTGGGTAACACCACCACCAAATGTTCTATTCGAAGTGTTTCACTCATGGCGTTACCTTGCTATGTCTTCACATTTGGTTTGGCTTCAATCTCAACATGTTTTCATGATTATCTTCACTATGTTGATTATATATGTATACTAGTGTTCTGTCCTCTGCATCATTCACTTATAGCTATGTCTTCTTGTTGAATCTTTTGAACTAAGTGAATGTGATCGGACCCTAACCTCTCTGTGCTTTCTATCTCAAACTCTATCTCTCCAAATCATATGCATTCTATTGAAACTGTCAAATGTCTTCTGTGCGTCCTTGTCAGCAGAAGATACAGAGACAAACATTAAGTCCGTTTTCAATGCTCATTCCTCCACATGAAACCCGGAGAAGTAGGAACGACCACCCGACAATCCAGGCGTGCGTGGGACGTGGAACAAACCCCAATATGTTGCATGATGGCCACGTGCTCATCAGATGCGAATCGCCAGGGGCACCTATGTAATAACACAGTGTCGCCCCTGTACCTATAAATACACACTTCACAACGGTCATTATCTCTTCTTCCACTCTCGCACGAACCCTAGCGCCACTGCTAGCCCTCGACGATGCCGGTGACGAAGCACTTCGCTGCCGCAACATCTCCGACGCCGTCTTCACGCCGACCGCGGACATCGTCCTCTCCGCTGTCGCCATAGGTGTCCTCCGTCACCAAGTTAGGGCACGGAAGATCGAACTGCTCGGCCTCCTCTTGCACTCCGTCTAGTAGTTCTTAGTGTGGTAAATAAAACTTCCTTTTTATGGCCCCTTTGATCCTATGGCTTTGTCACTTTCTACCACAAGCAGTTTCTATTCACACAAGTTGGATCTCTTTCATACTGCATCTCATAACATGCCTAGTATATTCACTTATGCTTCGCAAAGTAGTTAGATTCCTCACTTGTACTGATCTCTGGATTCGTACAAATCTGTAACCAACTCCTTATCTATGAGTGAATGTCTTCGCACGATGAGGTCAATGTCTTCTAAACTGATTTATATTCAAAATCTTCTGAGAATGCATATGACCTCTTCTCCTTCCCTCGCACATTAATGCTATCACAGGTACATGTCTGTGGGAGAATCCCTTGGTTCTCATAGTCTGCATTCATTTACAGAATTCTTACAACATCATATAAATTCTCCCGAAGCCAATTCATGTCTGTCCAGCAAGCGAAAGCCCTTGAAGCCTTTGAACGTATTGAAGCCTTTCAGTTTAAAGTTCATGGCTTCAGAGAAATCAGCAAGGAAGGGTGGCAGAAAGCGTCGTGGAGAAACATCAAGAGATCTGCCAGATGACCTCTCAGAACTGTACAAGACAGATCCTGAAGAGGATTACAATTAGCGCAAAACACGAATCCAATGGATTCGACGCTATTGGCAGAACAGTGGTTCAAGTACAGATTTGTGACAAAGGAATATGCTGAAAAGAATGCCATCAAGCGACCATGGGGAGACATCCTCTACAAAAATCTTCAACCCAGGACCAGAGATGAAGCCATTGAACAAGGCTTCTATCCCTGCATGATCCGTGGACCACAGCCTGCGGATGCTGACCTATCGTCACTGCTATGGTGTCGTGACGACATTCTGTTCAAGTGCAACTTTCAGTTTGCCCAGAACTCAGCGAAGCAGAACAAGAAGACATTGGGACTAGACTTCAACCCTGGTCCTTCTGCTCCAAGGGCTGACGGCACACGGGATGCAGAACCCAATGTCGTCGGTCCTTTCTACAACCTTGAAGGTCTCATCACCCATATCTTGGTTCAAGGGACAGCCGTGAATGAGCCTGCAGCTGACCTGCAGCGCCGAAGCCAAAGAAGTTGAAGAAGCCTAAAGCTTCAAAGTCTGCCCCTTCACCAAAAATCTCACGGGCAAAGCCACTTGCAACTGCACCTCCTGAAGACAGTGTGCAGTCTGAAGATCTGTCACGCATCTCCAAGCCCCAGAAGGTCAAGATGCCTCTGCCACACACCGGCCAAGAGCTAACTGCTGCTGCCATTCTGCGCAATGATGCCATTGATCTATCAAGTGATGAAGATCTTGCAGATGACGCTCTTGAGCAACTCATCAAGAGCAAAGAAGAAGCATAAATCTTCAATGATTTGCCGCTCTTTGATGTAACAATCATCCACAACTTTATTGATGAGTGGTTTGACACGCCAAACATCAGCTTCGAAGATCTCCAACTACCCACTGGCCTCAGTGTTGCCTTCCATGGCGCCATTGCTTCAGAGTTAGCCATCGCCCAGCGCATTGTTGAACTGAAGCAGAAGATTGACTTTGAGAACTCTCAGTTCAAGAAGCATATGGCCAAGCTCAGCGTGCAAGACGTGAAGAACTTCAAGCTTATGCTGCACGAGCTCAAGGAAGCCTTTCTCAAGAAACGTGCAGAAGCTCAGGGTTCTCGTGAGCGCATGAAGGTCCTGGCTGATAGGTGTGTGCAAGCCTACAATGAGGCTGAGAAGCGCAAGGCCCTTGGGCGTCCTGGCATCGACCCCAGGATGGCTGCCAAGAAGAAGAAGAAGCCCGCTATGGCTGAACCTGAAGCACCAAGGCAAGCAGCAGATCATGTTGTCTTCCCAACTAGCATGACTGGCCCGAAGTCAAAGGCCAGGTCAACCGCTTCAGAACTGAAGAAGACCGGGACTGCTGAGGCTGAAGCAAGGAAGAGAAAACATCCCGAAGTCTCTGCCACTGCCCCCGCCAAGAAGAAAAGAAAGACCAAGAAGGAACGGGCTGCTCCCACAGAGCCCTTGATTTTTGAACCCATTTCCATGGTTCACCCCGAAGCTGATCCACAAGACCGTCAACTGACTGTCCATGAGCCTGCTTTCACAGAGGCTCATGAAGCTGAAGATTTTCCAGCAGCTGATCCCATCGCTGCTGAAGACATTGGTCACCATGACCATGTTGAAGATGATGCAGTCCTTCCTCAGCTAGAGCACCAACAGATATCATCGCCTATGCTAATGCACAGCGAACTCATAAGCATTGGTTGTCCACTGACACCAATTGCACAGGATGCTTCATGGGCTGATCACCCACAAGAGGAAGAAGACTTTGAGGCCCAGCCAACACCAACTCCACAGGCGTCGCCCGTGTTGCGCAGGCTTTGCAAAGGTCCAAGGCCTCAAGTATCTACATCTGAAGATAAAACTGCTGAAGACAATCCGGCTGCATCAGCCGCTGAAGAAGAAGTCCCACAAGTTGCTACTCCCCTGTCCCACCAAGAAGCGGTTCTCGAGGAGAACGTGATCGTGACCGACCCTCCAGCTCGTCAAGTGGAGGTTGAAAATCGTGAGGCTGCCACCACCAACACCATTGAAGCCACTGACGTTTTCATAGCTAAAGCTAATGTGGAGCCATCACCAACAAAAGCACCAGAAGTCAGTGAAGCCACTGATCCCGCTGCTTCCATTCCTGCATCTGCTGCTGGTCCCCAGTTCGACTATCATGTTGAGCACAGGCCTCAGGGTACAGAAGCCAATCCCAAGATTGCCCAGGTTCCCAAGTCCTGCATCAGCACCTGGCTCCTTCAATATCAATGGCTTCAGAGCAGACAACACATTCTTCAATAGCTCCAGGAACCCCTACTCAAGGGAAAGAATATCATCTGATCGGTTCTGGAGCTATCCGTAGCAAAGCTATTACTCATGCGTTCTTTACAACCAAGGTCGCATCTTCCCACACAAGCGCCTTGACATTGAAGCAATAGCTGGTCTGCCCTGTCTGGAAGAAGCTCTGGATTGCTTCAAAGAGGTTGGATTGCTGCCATTCGTCACTGACCAAGAGCATTGGAATGAAGAGTTGCTGCTCCAATTCTATACCACACTTCACATCCGCGGGTATAACAGAGATCCGAAGACTTGGGTACTGGAGTGGATGACAGGAAACGTTCATCATGAAGCCAAAGCCTTTGACATCATTGAGCTCACTGGTTTGCCCGCTCCTGGCGATCTCTACGAGCATGGCTGTCAGCTTCATAGTGAAGCTGTTGAGAGCATCTTTCAGAAGACTGAACCTAATATGAGTCAGATGCTCAGTATGATGAAGCCATTGCCCCAAGATGTTGCTTATCCCATGAAGTTCTTCGTTGAAGACCTTGAGTATCTGCCAAGGACCATTTATCACACCATAAGGCGAACTCTCTGGCCAATCAAAGGACACTCTCCCCATGCCAAGCTGGAAGGTGCAATGAAGACTTTGGTCTTCTATATTCTTCATGGAAAATGCTTCAATACACAGGATTTCTTCATTCGCCAACTTGCTGCATCAGGCTTTGATCTGTTTGGCTTGAAGTTCTACGCCCCATGGGTAATGCGGTTGATCAAACTTCACTCCGCTATCTCATATCAGCCATCTGCCCGCAATCATCGGATCTTTTTGCCTGATGTGGATATGTCTATTGAAGCCATCTATCCTGAGCCTGCCAAGGAACCTCTAAGTCTTCAGAATGCAGAGCATCAAAGTTTTTCTCAGAACGTTGAAGGCATTGAAGCAGTAACTCGTGTGTATCCTTTGGCTGGCACTACACGTGCACCGCATCCTGCTCTCACTGAAGCCACTAATAGCACCATTGCCCAACGACCCAAGAAGCGCAGTCGTGTTCTCAATGACCGAGAGCTTCTGGTGGCTCTTCATCAGAAATAGGATAGGCATCATGACTAGCTAAAGCGTCAAATGCAGAGCCTCTTGGTGGATGTTAATCGCATTCGCAATATTGCCACCAAGAACGCCTTTGTTGCTCATGAAACCTCTTGACGCACATGGAAAGGGCTGACGCTGATGTGTCCTGAAGATGATCTTCAAGAGGATGGCTTCTCTGAGCGATTCAAGTTTGACTCCACACCTCCTCGAAGGGCAGTGCTGCAATGAACTCCATCTCTTGAAGACTCTGAGTTCTCTTCCTCTGCTGCAATTGTGAATGCCAGAGTGATCGAGGATGAAGACGATGCTACTTCATCGCCACCTCCTTCAGCACACGTCGCCACTGCTCCAAGTTCTTCTGCACCGCCAAACACCACTAATGACCCTACTGCTTCACCTACTCTTCATGGGAACGAGTACGTGCTCTATGTCTTCGAACCTTTTTGGTCCTTACTGACAAAAGGGGGAGAAGCATATGAGTTTGGTAGTCTTCAAGCGGGTCCATATGGGCGGGTGCTTTATATTTTGATTCGTGTTTACAACTCCCGTTTTGATACATTTGGTTCTTTGAGTTGTAACACTTAAACTCGATGGTCGTCTGCTACTTATTTGCCACCTTGTGTTGCGATGATAAATTCCGCATGTGCGACGATAAATTCCGTACTTAGATCATTTTGCAGATGTCCATTTTCCATTATGCATGTCATTATCTTCACATACTTTCTCATGCATAGTGGATTGTCATCATAAGTTGAAGTGGATCTCCACAAGCACAACCTGCCATGTACATTTGCATTCCAAAAGCAAATTACTTATATGCACATCTTCGGGGGGAGCCCTTGCAACTTATGAAGACAATTCCTTATCCTTTACAATTTCACATATTATATTCCTCGTTGAAAACTTCAACTAGTTTGTCATCGATCACCAAAAAGGGGGAGATTGTAAGTGCATCTAGTGCCACCCCTAGTTGGTTTTGGAGTATTGACGACAAACCTAGTTGAGGGACTAATGTGTTTGTGAGAATTGCAGGATAACACAGGTAGAAGTCCCTCATTGATTCGGTTTTCCTACCAGAGATGACCCCTAAAAATGTATGAAGACATTGATGTCAAAGGTGGTATATGAAGATATTCACATTGAAGACTATGACAAGAGAAGACACCGCATGAAGCCTATGGAGCTCGAAGACTTAGATCTTTCGTAGTTCTTTTTCTTCTTTGTTGAGTCATAGGAACCACCGTACTGTTAAGTGGGGTCCAAGAGAACCATTCAAAATGACTGAAGTGATGCCTAAACAAAATGTATGTCTTCGAGTGAAGACTACGAGAGCGAATCTTGTCCAGAGTTGGACAAGTCAGCTTTGCTTGTAGCCCAAGTAAAGTTTCCGTGTGAGTTTGAAATCTGACCGTTGGAACATGTGTCAGTTCCTTAGTGACCCAGGGTCATTTCGGACAAATCAGGTCGGGTTGCCTAGTGGCTATAAATAGCCCACCCCCTACAACCATAAACGGTTGGCTGCTTAGATTCAGAGTACGGCTTTTGTCGTTTGAGAGCAACCCACCTCGAAGCCTTTGAGAGAGAATTCATTGCGAGGATAAAGCTCTAACCACCCAGAGCCAAAGAGAATTAGGCATCACTTAAGTCTTCTTGTCTGTGTGATCTGAAGACTTATTACACTTGAGGACTATGCATCCTCCAGCCGGTTAGGCGTCGCGTTCTGAGCATCCAAGAGACATTGTGGATTGCCGGTGAACGAAGTCTGTGAAGGTTTGGGAGTCTACCTTGAAGACTTACCAGAGTGATTGGGCGAGGTCTGTGTGACCTTAGCTCAAGGGGAATACGGTGAGGACTGGGTGTCCTGAGCTGCGTGTTCAGGACTGGGTGTCTGGGACTGTGTGTCCTTAGGTTTAAATACCTAGCCGCCCTAACCAGACGTACATTTGTCACAGCAACTGGAACTGGTCCAACAAATCATTGTCTTCAACGAGTCACTGGTTTCATCCTTCCTTTCTCCTTACTTACTGTTACTCCTTGTGAAGTCATTGTATGTCTGCACTATCTTTTGTCTTCACTGAGTGACTGTGTGATCTGTTTGGCTTCTTGATATCTTCCTACCTAATCCTTACTACCTAGCTGCTATTAGTCATTGTGCTTTCACTTCATTGAATACATGACTATGGTTTATCTAGTGTAGTCTACCTTCCGCTGCATGGTAATAGGTTTATTTCTATCGTTTGTCTTCGAAACTTCCATGTTTTGAAGACTTTCATAAAAATCGCCTATTCACCCCCCCCCCCCTCTAGTCGATATAACGCACTTTCACATGGCACACTGAACTATCGAGTAGTCATCAGCTTTACTTTGCCAGACGTTCTTAACATCATCATCAGCATGTGCAGCAGACCTGGCACCCAGCGGTGCTTCCAGGACGTAATTCTTCTGTGCAGCAATGAGGATAATCCTCAAGTTACGGACCCAGTCCGTGTAATTGATACCATCATCTTTTAACTTTGCTTTCTCAAGGAACGCATTAAAATTCAATGAAACAACAGCACAGGCCATCTATCTACAACAACATAGATAAGCAATATACTATCAGGTACTAAGTTCATGATAAATTTAAGTTCAATTAATCATATTACTTAAGAACTCCCACTTAGATAGACATCCCTCTAATCATCTAAGTGATCACGTGAGCCACATCAACTAAACCATAACCGATCATCACGTGAAATGGAGTAGTTTTCAATGGTGAACATCACTATGTTGATCATATCTACTATATGATTCATGCTCGACCTTTCGGTCTCAGTGTTCCGAGGCCATATCTGCATATGCTAGGCTCGTCAAGTTTAACTCGAGTATTCTGCGTGTGCAAAACTGGCTTGCACCCGTTGTAGATGAACGTAGAGCTTATCACACCCGATCATCACGTGTTGTCTCGGCACGACGAACTTTGGCAACGGTGCATACTCAGGGAGAACACTTTTATCTTGAAATTTAGTGAGAGATCATCTTATAATGCTACCGTCAAACAAAGCAAAATAAGATGCATAAAGGATAAACATCACATGCAATCAATATAAGTGATATGATATGGCCATCATCATCTAGTGCTTGTGATCTCCATCTCCGAAGCACCGTCGTGATCACCATCGTCACCGGTGCGACACCTTGATCTCCATTATAGCATCGTTGTCGTCTCGCCAACAATTTCTTCTACGACTATCGCTACAGCTTAGTGATAAAGTAAAGCAATGACAGGGCGATTGCATTGCATACAATAAAGCGACAACCATATGGCTCCTGCCAGTTGCCGATAACTCCGTTACAAAACATGATCATCTCATACAATAAATATAGCATCATGTCTTGACCATATCACATCACAGCATGCCCTGCAAAAACAAGTTAGACGTCCTCTACTTTGTTGTTGCAAGTTTTATGTGGCTGCTACGGGCTAAGCAAGAACCTTCTTACCTATGCATCAAAACCACAACGATAGTTCGTCAAGTTAGTGATGTTTAACCTTCTCAAGGACCGGGCGTAGCCACACTCGGTTCAACTAAAGTTGGAGAAACTGACACCCGCCAACCACCTATGTGCAAAGCACGTCGGTAGAACCAGTCTCACGTAAGCATACGCGTAATGTCGGTCCGGGCCGCTTCATCCAACAATACCGCCGGACCAAAGTATGACATGATGGTAAGCAGTATGACTTGTATCGCCCACAGCTTCACTTGTGTTCTACTCGTGCACATAACATCTACGCATAAAACCAGACTCGGATGCCACTATTGGGGAACGTAGTAATTTCAAAAAAAAAATCCTACGCACACGCAGGATCATGGTGATGCATAGCAACGAGAGGGGAGAGTGTCGTCAGTGGCGGAGCCAGGATTTCCGACATGGGTATGAACGGTAAAGATTTTCTTTTTTCTTCACAACAATGTAAGAAATAAAAAAGTTCATGATAATAACAACGGAACTATAAATTATTATTTGTAGCAATAGTGTCTTGAATAACTCAGTTGCATTGCAACAACGAGGAAAATCAGAAGTTAACTCTACGATCACCCTCTTGGAAGCAAGAAATAATGGCACTGTGGGCAATCTTACAAATTCAAAAGTTCATAATTTAGAAATGTAGATGCATGATATTCACCTTGTTTTTCTTGCACTTCTTCTCGGAGAAATCAATTGACTCGATGCAGCAGGCGCAGCGCAGCGGCAGTTGAATTGAAGGCTGGAGGCTGGATGTCTCCTCGGCTTCGTCAATCGGCCAGCCGCCAGCGTTAAGCCTCGAAGGATAAGGCCCACTAGCACTAACTAGCAACATAGCAGCCCAACATTGGCCCAAGTGGCGTTGGGATCGTTCTCTTCTTCGTTTCTCTCGTATGTATGTACAATTAGACTGCCATACGGTATACAAAGGCATATAGGAGCTTATATACGGAAATTTTTTGGCAAAAATAATTGGGTATGCATTGCATACCCTTGCATTAGCCTAGCTCCGCCCCTGAGTGTCGTCCACGTACCCTCGTAGACCGTTAAGCGGAAACGTTATGACAACGCCGTTGATGTAGTCGTACATCTTCACGATCGACCGATCCTCAGTACCGAACGTACGGCACCTCCGCGTTCAGCACATGTTCGGCTCGGTGACGTCCATCAAACTCACGATCCATTAGAGCTTGGGGAAGAGTTTCGTCAGCACGACGGCGTGGTGACGATGTTGATGAAGCTACCGCAACAGGGCTTCGCCTAAACACCGCTACAGTATGACCAAGGTGGATTATGGTGGAGGGGGGCACCGCACACGGCTGGGAGAGATCTTTGTGATCAACTTGTGTGTCTAGAGGTGCCCCCTGCCCCTGTGTATAAAGGAGCAAGGGGGAGGCCGGCCGACCCTTGTTGGTGCGCCGGGAGGAGGAATCCTCTTCCTAGTAGGAGTAGGATTCCTCCCTTTCCTACTCCTACTAGGAGGGGGAAAGGAAGGGGAAGAAAGAGAAGGAAAGGGCCCCCCCCCCCCTCTCCTAGTCCAATTCAGACCAGAGGGAGGGGCGCGCTGCCTGCCCTAGGCCGGCCCCTCTCTCTTTCCCTTATGGCCCAACAAGGCCCATTAGCCCCCGGGGGGTTCCAGTAACCCCTCCGGTACTCCGTTAAAATCCCGATTTTACTCGGAACTCTTCCGATGTCCAAATTGAAGGAAATATGCCCTAGAGGCAATAATAAAGTTATTATTTATTTCCTTATATCATGATAAATGTTTATTATTCATGCTAGAATTGTATTAACCGGAAACATAATACATGTGTGAATACATAGACAAATAGAGTGTCACTAGTATGCCTCTACTTGACTACCTCGTTGATCAAAGATGGTTATGTTTCCTAGCCACTGACATGGGTTGTCATTTGATTAACGAGATCACATCATTAGGAGAATGATGTGATTGACTTGACCCATTCCGTTAGCTTAGCACTTGATCGCTTAGTTTGTTGCTATTGCTTTCTTCATAACTTATACATGTTCCTATGACTATGAGATTATGCAACTCCCGTTTACCAGACGAACACTTTGTGTGCTACCAAATGTCACAATGTAACTGGGTGATTATAAAGGTGCTCCACAGGTGTCTACCAAAGACACTTGTTGGGTTGGCGTATTTCGAGATTAAGATTTGTCACTCCGATTGTCGGAGAGGTATCTCTAGGCCCTCTCGGTAATGCACATCACTTAAGCCTTACCGGCATTGCAACTAATGTGTAAGTTGCGGGATGATGTATTACGAAACGAGTCAAGAGACTTGCCGGTAACGAGATTGAACTAGGTATTGAGATACCGACGATCGAATCTCGGGCAAAGTAACATACCGATGACAAAGGGAACAACGTATCTTGTTATGCGGTCTGACCGATAAAGATATTCGTAGAATATGTGGGAGCCAATATGAGCAGCCAGGTTCCGCTATTGGTTATTGACCGGAGACGTGTCTCGGTCATGTCTACATAGTTCTCGAACCCGTAGGGTCCGCATGCTTAATGT
The DNA here is from genome assembly GCA_034509565.1 of Triticum monococcum. Classification (NCBI taxonomy): domain Eukaryota; kingdom Viridiplantae; phylum Streptophyta; class Magnoliopsida; order Poales; family Poaceae; genus Triticum; species Triticum monococcum. The sequence continues at coordinate 583,331,405 of CM067847.1, forward strand.
TTCGATGATGGTTATATTATGAGTTTATGAGTTTTGATGTACTGAAGGTTGTTCGGAGTCCCGGATGTGATCACGGACATGACGAGGAGTCTCGAAATGGTCGAGACATGAAGATTGCTATATTGGACGACTATATTCGGACACCGGAATGGTTCCGGGGGTTATCGGATATATACCGGAGTACCGGGGGGTTACCGGAAGCTCCCCGGGGGTTATTGGGCCTCATGGGCCCAAACTGGTGGGAGAGGTGCTGGGGAACGTAGTAATTTCAAAAAAATTCCTACACACACGCAAGATCATGGTGATGCATAGCAACGAGAGGGGAGAGTGTTGTCTGCGTACCCTTGTAGACCAACAGCGGAAGCGTTATGACAACGCGGTTGATGTAGTCATACGTCTTCACGGCCCGACCGATCAAGCACCGAAACTACGGCACCTCTGAGTTCTAGCACACGTTCAGCTCGATGACAATCCCCGGACTCCGATCCAGCAAAGTGTCGGGGAAGAGTTCCGTCAGCACGACGGCGTGGTGATGATCTTGATATACTACCGTCGCACGGCTTCGCCTAAGCACTGCTACAATATTATCGAGGATTATGGTGGAGGGAGGCACCGCACACGGCTAAGAGAACGATCACGAAGATCAACTTGTGTGTGTATGGGGTGCCCCCTACCCCCGTATATAAAGGAGTGGAGGAGGGGAGGGCCGGCCCTCTCTATGGCGCGCCCTAGGGGAGTCCTACTCCCATCGGGAGTAGGATTCTCCCTTTCCTAGTCCAACTAGGAGTCCTTCCAAGTGTTAGGAGTAGGAGACAAGGAAGGGGAAGAGGGAAGAGAAGGAAGGAGGGGGCGCCGCCCCTCCCCTTAGTCCAATTCGGACTAGTCAATGAGGGGGCGCGCGGCCTGCCTCTTCCTCTCCCCTAAAGCCCAATAAGGCCCATATACTTCTTCCCCCGTATTCCCGTAACTCCCCAGTACTCCGAAAAATACCCGAACCACTCGAAACCTTTCCGATGTCCGAATATAGTCGTCCAATATATCGATCTTTACGTCTCGACCATTTCGAGACTCCTCGTCATGTCCCCGATCTCATCTAGGACTCCGAACTCCTCCGGTACATCAAAACTCATAAACTCATAATATAACTGTCATCGAAACCTTAAGCGTGCGGACCGTACGGGTTCGAGAACAATGTAGACATGACCGAGACACGTCTCTGGTCAATAACCAATAGCGGAACCTGGATGCTCATATTGGCTCCTACATATTCTACGAAGATCTTTATCGGTCAGACCGCATAACAACATACGTTGTTCCCTTTGTCATCGATATGTTACTTGCCCGAGATTCGATCGTCGGTATCTCAATACCTAGTTCAATCTCGTTACCGGCAAGTCTCATTACTCGTTCCGTAATACATCATATCGCAACTAACTCATTAGTTGCAATGCTTGCAAGGCTTATGTGATGTGCATTATTGAGAGGGCCCAGAGATACCTCTCCGAAAATCGGAGTGACAAAATCCTAATCTCGAAATACGCCAACCCAACATGTACCTTTGGAGACACCTGTAGAGCTCCTTTATAATCACCCAGTTACGTTGTGACGTTTGGTAGCACATAAAGTGTTCCTCCGGTAAACGGGAGTTGCATAATCTCATAGTCATAGGAACATGTATAAGTCATGAAGAAAGCAATAGCAACATACTAAACGATCGAGTGCTAAGCTAACGGAATGGGTCAAGTCAATCACATCATTCTCCTAATGATGTGATCCCGTTAATCAAATAACAACTCTTTGTCTATGGTTAGGAAACATAACCATCTTTGATTAACGAGCTAGTCAAGTAGCGGCATACTAGTGACACTCTGTTTGTCTATGTATTCACACATGTATTATGTTTCCGGTTAATACAATTCTAGCATGAATAATAAACATTTATCATGAAATAAGGAAATAAATAATAACTTTATTATTGCCTCTAGGGCATATTTCCTTCAGTCTCCCACTTACACTAGAGTCAATAATCTAGTTCACATAGCCATGTGATCTAACACTAATAGTTCATATCATAATGTGACCAACACTCAAAGGGTTTACTAGAGTCAATAATCTAGTTGACATCGCTATGTGATTAACACCCAAAGAGTACTAAGGTGTGATCATGTTTTGCCTGTGAGAGAAGTTTAGTCAACGGGTCTGCCATATTCAGATCCATATGTATTTTGCAAATTTCTATGTCAACAATGCTCTGCACGGAGCTACTATAGCTAATTGCTCCCACTTTCAATATGTATCCAGATTGAGACTTAGAGTCATTTAGATCATGTCAAAATTTGCATCGACGTAACCCTTTACGACGAACCTTTTTGTCATGTCCATAATCGAGAAACATATCCTTATTCCACTAAGGATAATTTTGACCGCTGTCCAGTGATCTACTCTTAGATCACTATTGTACTCCCTTGCCAAAATCAGGGCAGGGTATACAATAGGTCTGGTACACAGCATGGCATACTTTATAGAACCTATGGCTGAGGCATAGGGAATGACTTTCATTCTCTCTCTATTTTCTGCCGTGGTCGGGTTTTGAGTCTTACTCATCTTCACTTTGTAACACAGGCAAGAACTCCTTCTTTGATTGTTCCATTTTGAACTACTTCAAAATCTTGTCAAGGTATGTACTTATTGAAAAACTTATCAAGCGTCTTGATCTATCTCTATAGATCTTGATGCCCAATATGTAAGCAGCTTCACCGAGGTCTTTCATTGAAAAACTCTTATTCAAGTATCCTTTTATGCTATCTAGAAATTCTATATCATTTCCGATTAGCAATATGTCATCCACATATAATATCAGAAATGCTACAGAGCTCCCACTCACTTTCTTGTAAATACAGGCTTCTCCAAAAGTCTGTACAAACCCAAATGCTTTGATTACACTATCAAAGCATTTATTCCAACTCTGAGAGGTTTGCACCAGTCCATAAATGGATCGCTGGAGCTTGCACACTTTGTTAGCTCCTTTTGGATCGACAAAACCTTCCAGCTGCATCATATACAACTCTTCTTCCAGAAATCCATTCCGGAATGCAGTTTTGACATCCATCTGCCAAATTTCATAATCATAAAATACGGCAATTGCTAACATGATTCGGACAAACTTAAGCATCGCTACGGGTGAGAAGGTCTCATCGTAGTCAATCCCTTGAACTTGTCGAAAACCTTTTGTGACAAGTCGAGCTTTGTAGATAGTAACATTACCGTCAATGTCTGTCTTCTTCTTGAAGATCCATTTAATCTCAATGGCTTGCCGAACATCGGGCAAGTCAATCAAAGTCCATACTTTGTTCTCATACATGGATCCTATCTCAGATTTCATGGCCTCAAGCCATTTTGCGGAATCTGGGCTCATCATCGCTTCCTCATAGTTCATAGGTTCGTCATGGTCAAGCAGAATGACCTCCAGAACAAGATTACCGTACCACTCTGGTGCGTATCTCACTCTGGTTAACCTATGAGATTCAGTAGTAACTTGATCTGAAGTTACATGATCATCATCATTAGCTTCCTCACTAATTTGTGTAGTAGTCATAGGAACAGATTTCTGTGATGAACTACTTTCCAATAAGGGAGAAGGTACAATTACCTTATCAAGTTCTACTTTCCTCCCACTCACTTCTTTCGAGAGAAACTCCTCTAGAAAGGATCTGTTCTTAGCAACGAAAGTCTTGCCTTCGGATCTATGATAGAAGGTGTACCCAACTATCTTCTTTGGGTATCCTATGAAGACACATTTCTCTGATTTGGGTTTGAGCTTATCAGGATGAAACTTTTTCTTATAAGCATCGCAACCCCAAACTTCAAGAAACGACAACTTTGGTTTCTTGCCAAACCATAGTTCATAAGGCGTCATCTCGGCGGATATAGATGGTGCCCCTTTTTAACGTGAATGCAGCTGTCTCTAATGCATGACCCCAAAAACGATAGTGGTAAATCGGTAAGAAACATCATAGATTGCACTATATCTAATAAAGTACGGTTATGACGTTCGGACACACCATTATGCTGTGGTGTTCCAGGTGGCGTGAGTAGTGAAACTATTTCACATTGTTTTAACTGAAGACCAAACTCGTAACTCAAATATTTGTCTCCGCGATCAGATCGTAGAAACTTTATTTTCTTGTCACGATGATTTTCCACTTCACTCTGAAATTCTTTGAACTTTTCAAATGTTTCAGATTTATGTTTCATCAAGTAGATATACCCATATCTGCTCAAATCATCTGTGAAGGTCAGAAAATAACGATACCCGCCGCGAGTCTCAACACTCATCGGATCACATACATCAGTATGTATTATTTCCAATAAGTCAGTTGCTTGCTCCATTGTTCCGGAGAACGGAGTCTTAGTCATCTTGCCCATAAGGGATGGTTCGCAAGCATCAAGTGATTCATAATCAAGTGATTCCAAAATCCCATCAGCATGGAGTTTCTTCATGCGCTTTACACCAATATGACCTAAACGGCAGTGCCACAAATAAGTTGCACTATCATTATTAACTTTGCATCTTTTGTCTTCAATATTATGAATATGTGTATCACTACGATCGAGATCCAATGAACCATTTTCATTGGGTGTGTAACCATATAAGGTTTTATTCATGTAAACAAAACAACAATTTATTCTCTTACTTAAATGAATAACCGTATTGCAATAAACATGATCAAATCATATTCATGCTCAACACCAAATAACACTTATTTAGGTTCCACACTAATCCCGAAAGTATAGGGAGTGTGCGATGATGATCATATCAATCTTGGAACCACTTCCAACACACATCGTCACTTCACCCTTAACTAGTCTCTGTTTATTCTGCAACTCCCGTTTCAAGTTACTAATCTTAGCAACTGAACTAGTATCTAATACTAAGGGGTTGCTATAAACACTAGTAAAGTACACATCAATAACATGTATATCAAATATACTTATGTTCATTTTTTCCATCCTTCTTATCTGCCAATCACTTGGGGTAGTTCCGCTTCTAGTGACCAGTCCATTTGTAGTAGAAGCACTTAGTCTCAGGCTTAGGACAAGACTTGGGCTTCTTCACTTGAGCAGCAACTTGCTTGCTGTTTTTCTTGAAGTTCCCCTTTTTTCCCTTTGCCCTTTTCTTGAAACTAGTGATCTTGTCAACCATCAACACTTGATGCTCTTTCTTGATTTCGACCTTCATCGATTTCATCATCATGAAAAGCTCGGGAGTCGTTTTCATCATCCCTTGCATACTATAGTTCATCACGAAGTTCTACTAACTTGGTGATGGTGACTAGAGAATTCTGTCAATCACTATCTTATCTGGAAGATTAACTCCCACTTGATTCAAGCGATTGTAGTACCCAGACAATCTGAGCACATGCTCACTAGTTGAGCGATTCTCCTCCATCTTTTAGCTATAGAACTTGTTGGAGACTTCATATCTCTCAACTCGGGTATTTGCTTGAAATATTAACTTCAACTCCTGGAACATCTCATATGGTCCATGACGTTCAAAACGTCTTTGAAGTCCCGATTCTAAGCCATCAACCATGGTGCACTAAACTATCAAGTAGTCATCATATTTAGCTAGCCAAACATTCATAACGTCTGCATCTGCTCCTGTAATAGGTCTGTCACCTAGCGGTGCATCAAGGACATTATTCTTCTGTGCAGCAATGAGGATAAACCTCAGATCACGGATCCAATCCGCATCATTGCTACTAACATCTTTCAACACAATTTTCTCTAGGAACATATCAAAATAAACACAGGGAAGCAACAACGCGAGCTATTGATCTACAACATGATTTGCAAAATACTACCAGGACTAAGTTCATGATAAATTTAAGTTCAATTAATCATATTACTTAAGAACTCCCACTTAGACAGACATCTCTCTAGTCATCTAAGTGATCACGTGATCCAAATCAACTAAACCATGTCCGATCATCACGTGAGATGGAGTAGTTTCATTGGTGAACATCACTATGTTGATCATATCTACTATATGATTCACGCTCGACCTTTCGGTCTTCGTGTTCCGAGGCCATATCTGTATATGCTTGGCTCGTCAAGTATAACTTGAGTATTCCGCGTGTGCAACTGTTTTGCACCCGTTGTATTTGAACGTAGAGCCCACCCGATCATCACGTGGTGCCTCAGCACGAAGAACTTTCGCAACGGTGCATACTCAGGGAGAACACTTCTTGATAATTAGTGAGAGATCATCTTAAAATGCTACCGTAAAACTAAGAAAAATAAGATGTATAAAAGATAAACATCATATGCAATCAAAATATGTGACATGATATGGCCATCATCATCTTGCCCCTTTGATTTCCATCTCCAAAGTACTGTCATGATCTCTATCGTCACCGACATGACACCATGATCTCCATCATCTTGATCTATATCAATGTGTCGTCACGTGGTCGTCTCGCCAACAATTGCTCTTGCAACTATTGCTATCGAATAGCGATAAAGTAAAGCAATTATTTGGGCGCTTGCATCTTATGCAAATAGAGAGACAACCATAAGGATTTGCCAGTTGCCGATAACTTCAACAAAACATGATCATCTCATACAACAACTTATATCTCATCACGTATTGACCATATCACATCACAACATGCCCTGCAAAAACAAGTTAGACGTCCTCTACTTTGTTGTTGCAAGTTTTACGTGGCTCCTACGGGCTTAAGCAAGAACCAATCTTACCTACGCATGAAAACCACAACGATAGTTTGTCAAGTTGGTGTTGTTTTAACCTTCGCAAGGACCGGACGTAGCCACACTTGGTTCAACTAAAGTTGGAGAAACTAACACCCGCCAGCCACCTGTGTGCAAAGCACGTCGGTAGAACCAGTCTCGCGTAAGCGTACGTGTAATGTCAGTCCGGGCCGCTTCATTGAACAATACCGCCGAACCAAAGTATGACATGCTGGTAAGCAGTATGACTTATATCGCCCACAACTCACTTGTGTTCTACTCATGCATATAACATCAACACATAAAACCTGGCTCTGATGCCACTGTTGGGGAACGTAGTAATTTCAAAAAAATTCCTACGCACACGCAAGATCATGGTGATGCATAGCAACGAGAGGGGAGAGTGTTGTCTACGTATCCTTGTAGACCGACAACGGAAGCGTTATGACAACACGGTTGATGTAGTCGTACGTCGTCACGGCCCGACCGATCAAGCACCGAAACTACGGCACCTCCGAGTTCTAGCACACGTTCAGCTCGCTGACAATCCCCGGACTCCGATCCAGCAAAGTGTCGGGGAAGAGTTCCGTCAGCACGACGGTGTGGTGACAATCTTGATATAGTACCGTCGCATGGCTTTGCCTAAGCACCGCTACAATATTATCGAGTATTATGGTGGAGGGGGGCACCGCACACGGCTAAGAGAACAATCACGAAGATCAACTTGTGTGTCTATGGGGTGCCCCCTGCCCCCGTATATAAAGGAGTGGAGGAGGGGAGGGCCGGCCCTCTCTATGGCGCGCCCTAGGGGAGTCCTACTCCCATCGAGAGTAGGATTCCCCCTTTCCTACTCAAACTAGGAGTCCTTCCAAGTAGTAGGAGTAGGAGACAAGGAAGGGGAAGAGGGAAGAGAAGGAAGGAGGGGGCACCGAGCTCCTAATCAGCGTTGTAGGCGCCAGTTCGCGATACTGGCGCCCGCGTGAGACGCGCAGCGGGCCGGCCCAGCAACCAGTTGAGAGGCAAAACGCGAAGTAAAAAATCCATGTTTATTCGGCCGGTCTGGGAATCGAACTTCGGCCGCTTACTAGAAAGCCATGCGCGTTAACCACTAAGACAGGCTACCTTTGCTATCTTTTAGAGAGAACAACTCTATTTCACCCTTTCTTTAGTACAAATATTAAACATATAGTAGTATTATATACCAGCTATAAATTATTTGAATAAACAAAACATAAATTTGAAAAGGCATTCATAAACCATGAATTGAAAAAAAGTTGGCAAAAATGGAAAAAGTTTCTGAATTTGAAAAAAAATCCATCAGATTTGAAAAAAAAATCAGCAAAGATGAAAAGCGTTCATCGATTTCAAAAAAAAGTTCATAAAAAATAGAAACAAAAGTTCATGAATTTGAATAAAGTTCATCGACTTTGAAAAAATGTTCACCAACTTCAAAAAAATTCATCGACTTTGAAAAAAAAGTTCACCAACTTCAAAAAAGTTCATCAACTTTCAAAAAATGTTCACAAATTTGAAAAAAGTTCATCGACTTTGAAAAAAGTTCATCGAATTTCAAAAAAGTTCATAGGTTTTGAAAAGGTTCATCAAATTTGAAACACAAATGCACGATTTTCAGAAAAAAATTCATTGAATTTGAAAAAAGTTCATCGAATATGAAAAAGTTCACCTAAATTGAAAAAAGTTCATCGATTTTGAAAATAAGTTCACGTAAATTGAAAAAGTTCATCGATTTTGAACAAATTTCATCGATTTTGAAAAAAAGTTCATCAATTTTGAGGAAAAGTTCATTGATTTTAAGAAATAGTTCATCAAATTTGAAAAATAAGTTCCTCTATTCTGAAAATGGTTCATCAATTTGAAAAAAGTCCATGAGTTTCGAAAGATTTAGTTCTTGGATTTAGAGAATAAGTCCTTCTATCTGAAGAAAACAATTACAAATTTAGAAAAAAGAAAGTAAAAAGGATAGAGAAAAAAGCAAAAGAAAAAGAAAAAAAGGAAAAAGGAAAAAGAAGAACAAATAAATTGAGGAAAACATGTATTTCATCACATCTGGTTAAGTAGTCGAGTTGGTTAAATGTTAATACTTGGTAACCAGTGACACGGGTTCGAATCCTTGCTTGCGCTCCCTTTTTGCAGTTTTATCTAGAGTTTAGGAAACAGGAAAAATAAAAGTTGGGGCGAGCCCAGGTAGCGCCGCAGCAGGCGCCGGTTTGCAGCAATAGCTATAACCGGCGCCTGCAGCGCCAAATAGGAAATGCCCCTCCCTCTAGTCCAATTCGGACTAGTCAATGGGGGGCACGTGGCCTGCCTCTTCCTCTCCCCTAAAGCCCAATAAGGCCCATATACTTCTTCCCCCGTATTCCCGTAACTCCCCGGTACTCCGAAAAATACCCGAACCACTCGGAACCTTTCCGATGTCCGAATATAGTCGTCCAATATATCAATATTTATGTCTCGACCATTTCGAGACTCCTCGTCATGTACCCGATCTCATCCGGGACTCCGAACTCCTTTGGTACATCAAAACTCATAAACTCATAATATAACTGTCATCGAAACCTTAAGCGTGCGGACCCTACGGGTTCGAGAATAATGTAGACATGACCGAGACACGTCTCCGGTCAATAACCAATAGCGGAACCTGGATGCTCATATTGGCTCCTACATATTCTACGAAGATCTTTATCGGTCAGACTGCATAACAACATACATTGTTCCCTTTGTCGTCGGTATGTTACTTGCCCGAGATTCGATCGTCGGTATCTCAATACCTAGTTCAATCTCGTTACCGGAAAGTCTCTTTACTCGTTCCGTAATACATCATCTCGCAACTAACTCATTAGTTGCAATGCTTGCAAGGCTTATGTGATGTGCATTACCGAGAGGGCCCAGACATACCTCTCCGACAATCGGAGTGACAAATCCTAATCTCGAAATACGCCAACCCAACATGTACCTTTGGAGACACCTGTAGATCTCCTTTATAATCACCCAGTTACGTTGTGACGTTTGGTAGCACACAAAGTGTTCCTCCGGTAAACGGGAGTTGCATAATCTCATAGTCATAGGAACATGTATAAGTCATGAAGAAAGCAATAGCAACATACTAAACGATCGAGTGCTAAGCTAACAGAATGGGTCAAGTCAATCACATCATTCTCCTAATGATGTGATCCCGTTAATCAAATAACAACTCTTTGTCTATGGTTAGGAAACATAACCATCTTTGATTAACGAGCTAGTCAAGTAGAGGCATACTAGTGACACTCTGTTTGTCTATGTATTCACACATGTATTATGTTTCCGGTTAATACAATTCTAGCATGAATAATAAACATTTATCATGAAATAAGGAAATAAATAATAACTTTATTATTGCCTCTAGGGCATATTTCCTTCAAGAGGAGAGGCAGCAGGAGGTGGCACGCGGCCCCCTTGCCACAATCCGAATTGGGAAAGGGAAGGGGGCGCGGCCCCCCTTCTCCTTCCTTCTCTCCACCTCCTCCGTCCCCCTTCTCCTAGTTGGAATAGGAAAGGGGGCAAAACCTACTTGGAGTAGGATTGCCCCCCCCTTGGGCGCGCCTCCTCCTCTTGGCCGGCCCCTCCTCCTCCCCCCTTTATATACGGAGGGGGGGCACCCCATAGACACAACAATTGATCTTTTGATCTTTTAGCGTGCGGTGCCCCCCTCCACCATAGTCCACCTCGATAATACTGTAGTGGTGCTTAGGCGAAGCCCTGCATCGGTAGAACATCAACATCGTCACCACACCGTCGTTCTGACGAAACTCTCCTCAACACTCGGCTGGATCGGAGTTCGAGGGACGTCATCGGAGTGAACGTGTGCTGAACTCGAAGGTGTCGTACGTTCGGTACTTGATCGGTCGGATCGTGAAGACGTACGACGACATCAACCGCGTTGTGCTAACGCTTCCACTTTCGGTCTACGAGGGTACGTAGACAACACTCTCCCCTCTCGTTGCTATGCATCACCATGATCTTGCGTGTGTGTGGGAATTTTTTTGAAATTACTACGTTCCCCAACAGTGGCATCAGAGCCAGGTTTTATGCGTTCATTTCATATGCACGAGTAGAACACAAGTGAGTTGTGGGCGATATAAGTCATACTGCTTACCAGCATGTCATACTTTGGTTCGGCGGTATTGTTGGATGAAGCGGCCCGGACCGACATTACACGTACGCTTACGCGAGACTGGTTCTACCGACGTGCTTTGCACACAGGTGGCTGGCGGGTGTTAGTTTCTCCAACTTTAGTTGAACCAAGTGTGGCTACGCCCGGTCCTTGCGAAGGTTAAAACAATAGCAACTTGACAAACTATCGATGTGGTTTTGATGCATAGGTAAGAATGGTTCTTGCTCAGCCCGTAGTAGCCACGTGAAACTTGCAACAACAAAGTAGAGGACGTCTAACTTGTTTTTGCAGGGCATGTTGTGATGTGATATGGTCAAGACATGATGCTAAATTTTATTGTATGAGATGATCATGTTTTGTAACCGAGTTATCAGCAACTGGCAGGAGCCATATGGTTGTCGCTTTATTGTATGCAATGCAATCGCCCTGTAATGCTTTACTTTATCACTAAGTGGTAGCGATAGTCATAGAAGCATAAGATTGACGAGACGACAACGATGCTACGATGGAGATCAAGGTGTCGCGCCGGTGACGATGGTGATCATGACGGTGCTTCAGAGATGGAGATCACAAGCACAAGATGATGATAGCCATATCATATCACTAATATCGATTGCATGTGATGTTTATCTTTTATGCATCTTATCTTGCTTTTATTGACGGTAGCATTATAAGATGATCTCTCACTAAATTTCAAGATAAAAGTGTACTCCCTGAGTATGCACCGTTGCCAAAGTTCGTCGTGCCCAGACACCACTTGATGATCGGGTGTGATAAGCTCTACGTCCATCTACAACGGGTGCAAGCCAGTTTTGCACACGCGGAATACTCGGGTTAAACTTGACGAGCCTAGCATATGCAGATATGGCCTCGGAACACTGAGACCAAAAGGTTGAGCGTGAATCATATAGTAGATATGATCAACATAGTGATGTTCACCATTGAAAACTACTCCATTTCACGTGATGATCGGTTATGGTTTAGTTGATTTGGATCACGTGATCACATAGAAGATTAGAGGGATGTCTTTCTAAGTGGGAGTTCTTAAGTAATATGATTAATTGAACTAAAATTTATCATGAACTTAGTACCTGATAGTATCTTGCTTGTCTATGTTGATTGTAGATAGATGGCCCATGCTATTGTTCCGTTGAATTTTAATGTGTTCCTTGAGAAAGCAAAGTTGAAAGATGATGGTAGCAATTACACGGACTGGGTCCGTAACTTGAGGATTATCCTCATTGCTGCACAGAAGAATTACGTCCTCGAAGCACCGCTAGGTGCCAGGCCTGCTGCAGGAGCGACACCGGATGTTATGAACGTCTGGCAGAGCAAAGCTGATGACTACTCGATAGTTAAGTGTGCCATGCTTTATGGCTTAGAACCGGGTCTTCAACGACGTTTTGAACGTCATGGAGCATATGAGATGTTCCAGGAGTTGAAGCTAATATTTCAAGCAAATGCCCGGATCGAGAGATATGAAGTCTCCAATAAGTTCTACAGCTGCAAAATGGAGGAGAATAGTTCTGTCAGTGAGCATATACTCAAAATGTCTGGGTATCATAATCACTTAACTCAACTGGGAGTTAATCTTCCTATTGATAGTGTCATTGACAGAGTTTTTCAATCACTGCCACCAAGCTACAAAAGCTTTGTGATGGACTATAATATGCGAGGGATGAATAAGACTATTCCCGAGCTCTTCGCGATGCTAAAGGCTGGGGAGGTAGAAATCAAGAAGGAGCATCAAGTGTTGATGGTCAATAAGACCACTAGTTTCAAGAAAAAGGGCAAAGGGAAGAAGAAGGGGAACTTCAAAAAGAACAGCAAGCAAGTTGCTGCTCAGGAGAAGAAATCCAAGTCTGGACCTAAGCCTGAAACTGAGTGCTTCTACTGCAAACAGACTGGTCACTAGAAGCGGAACTGTCCCAAGTATTTGGCGCATAAGAAGGATGGCAAGGTGAACAAAGGTATATGTGATATACATGTTATTGATATGTACCTTAGTAGAGCTCGCAATAGCACTTGGGTATTTGATACTGGTTCTGTTGCTATATTTGCAACTCAAAACAGGGACTGCGGATTAAGAGAACAGTGGCAAAGGACGAGGTGACGATGCGTGTGGGAAATGGTTCCAAAGTCGATGTGATTGCAGTCGGCACGCTACCTCTACATCTACCTTCGGGATTAGTATTAGACCTAAATAATTGTTATTTGGTGCCAGCATTGAGAATGAACATTATATCTGGATCTTGTTTGATGCGAGACGGTTATTCATTTAAATCAGAGAATAATGGTTGTTCTATTTATATGAGTAATATCTTTTATGGTCATGCACCCTTGAAGAGTGGTCTATTTTTGATGAATCTCGATAGTAGTGATACACATATTCATAATGTTGAAGCCAAAAGATGCAGAATTGATAATGATAGTGCAACTTATTTTTGGCACTGCCATTTAGGTCATATCGGTGTAAAGCGCATGAAGAAACTCCATACTAATGGACTCTTGGAACCACTTGATTATGAATCACTTGGTACTTCCGAACCGTGCCTCATGGGCAAGATGACTAAAACATCGTTCTCCGGTACTATGGAGAGAGCAACAGATTTGATGGAAATCATACATACAGATGTATGTGGTCCGATGAATGTCGAGGCTCGTGGCAGATATCGTTATTTTCTCACCTTCACAGATGATTTAAGCAGATATGGGTATATCTACTTGATGAAACATAAGTCTGAAACATTTGAAAAGTTCAAAGAATTTCAGAGTGAAGTTGAAAATCATCATAACAAGAAAATAAAATTTCTATGATTTCATTGTGGAGGAGAACATTTGAGTTACGAGTTTGGTCTACATTTGAAACAATGCGGAATAGTTTCACAACTCACGCCACCCGGAACACCATAGCGTAATGGTGTGTCCGAACGTCGTAATCGTACTTTACTAGATATGGTGCGATCTATGATGTCTCTTACTGATTTACCGCTATCGTTTTGGGGTTATGCTTTAGAGACGGCCACATTCACGTTAAATAGGGCACCATAGAAATCCGTTGAGACGACGCCTTATGAACTGTGGTTTGGCAAGAAACCAAAGTTGTCGTTTCTTAAATTTTGGGGCTGCGATGCTTATGTGAAAAAACTTCAACCTGATAAGCTCGAACCCAAATCGGAGAAATGTGTCTTCATAGGATGCCCAAAGGAGAATGTTGGGTACACCTTCTATCACAGATCCGAAGGCAAGACATTCGTTGCTAAGAATGGATCCTTTCTAGAGAAGGAGTTTCTCTCGAAAGAAGTGAGTGGGAGAAAAGTAGAACTTGATGAGGTAACTGTATCTGCTCCCTTATTGGAAAGTAGCCCATCACAGAAACCGGTTCCTGTGACGACTATACCAATTAGTGAGGAAGTTAATGATGATGATCATGAAACTTCAGATCAAGTTATTACTGAACCTCGTAGGTCAACCAGAGTAAGATCCGCGCCAGAGTGGTACGATAATCCTGTTCTGGAAGTCATGTTACTAGACCATGATGAACCTACGAACTATGAAGAAGCGATGATGAGCCCAGATTCCGCAAAATGGCTTGAGGCCATGAAATCTGAGATGGGATCCATGTATGAGAACAAAGTGTGGACTTTGGTTGACTTGCCCGATGATCGGCAAGCAATTGAGAATAAATGGATCTTCAAGAAGAAGACTGACGCTGACAATAATGTTAATGTCTATAAAGCTCGACTTGTTGCAAAAGGTTTTCGACAAGTTCAAGGGATTGACTACGATGAGACCTTCTCACCCGTAGCGATGCTTAAGTCAATCCGAATCGTGTTAGCAATTGCCGCATTTTATTATTATGAAATTTGGGATGGATGTCGAAACTGCATTCCTGAATGGATTTCTGGAAGAAGAGTTGTATATGATGCAACCAGAAGGTTTTGTCGATCCAAATGGAGCTACCAAAGTGTGCAAGCTGCAGTGATCCATTTACGGACTGGTGCAAGCCTCTCGGAGTTGGAATAAACGCTTTGATAGTGTGATCAAAGCATTTGGTTTGGTATAGACTTTTGGAGAAGCCTGTATTTACAAGAAAGTGAGTGGGAGCTCTGTAGCATTTCTAATATTATATGTGGATGACATATTGTTGATTGGAAATGATATAGAATTTTTGGATAGCATAAAGGGATACTTGAATAAGAGTTTTTCAATGAAAGACCTCGGTGAAGCTGCTTATATATTGGGCATTAAGATCTATAGAGATAGATCAAGACGCTTAATTGGACTTTCACAAAAGCACATACCTTGACAAAAGTTTTGAAGAAGTTCAAAATGGATCAAGGAAACAAAGGGTTCTTGCCTGTGTTACAAGGTGTGAAGTTGAGTAAGACTCAATGCCCGACCACTGCAGAAGATAGAGAGAAAATGAAAGATGTTCTCTATGCTTCAGCCATAGGCTCTATCATGTATGCAATGTTGTGTACCAGACCTGATGTGTGCCTTGCTATCAGTCTAGCAGAGAGGTACCAAAGTAATCCAGGAGTGGATCACTGGACAGCTGTCAAGAACATCCTGAAATACCTAAAAAGGACTAAGGATATGTTTCTCATTTATGGAGGTGACAAAGAGCTCATCGTAAATGGTTACGTTGACGCAAGCTTTGACACTGATCCGGACGATTCTAAATCGCAAACCGAATACGTGTTTATATTGAACGGTGGAGCTGTCAGTTGGTGCAGTTCTAAACAAAGTGTCGTGGCGGGATCTACGTGTGAAGCAAAGTACATAGCTGCTTCGGAAGCAGCAAATGAAGGAGCCTGGATGAAGGAGTTCATATTCGATCTAGGTGTCATACCTAGTGCATCGGGTCCAATGAAAATCTTTTGTGACAATACTGGTGCAATTGCCTTGGCGAAGGAATCCAGATTTCACAAGAGAACCAAGCACATCAAGAGACGCTTCAATTCCATCCGGGATCTAGTCCAGGTGGGAGACATAGAAATTTGCAAGATACATACGCATATGAATATTGCAGACCCGTTGACTAAGCCTCTTCCACGAGCAAAACATGATCAACACCAAGGCTCCATGGGTGTTAGAATCATTACTGTGTAATCTAGATTATTGACTCTAGTGCAAGTGGGAGACTGAAGGAAATATGCCCTAGAGGCAATAATAAAGTTATTATTTATTTCCTTATATCATGATAAATGTTTATTATTCATGCTAGAATTGTATTAACCGGAAACATAATACATGTGTGAATACATAGACAAACAGAGTGTCACTAGTATGCCTCTACTTCACTAGCTCGTTGATCAAAGATGGTTATGTTTCCTAGCCATTGACATGGGTTGTCGTTTGATTAATGGGATCACATCATTAGGAGAATGATGTGATTGACTTGACCCATTCTGTTAGCTTAGCACTTGATCGTTTAGTTTGTTGCTATTGCTTTCTTCATAACTTATACATGTTCCTATGACTATGAGATTATGCAACTCCCGTTTACCGGAGGAACACTTTGTGTGCTACCAAATGCCACAACGTAACTGGGTGATTATAAAGGTGCTCTACAGGTGTCTACCAAAGGTACTTGTTGGGTTGGCGTATTTCGAGATTACGATTTGTCACTCCGATTGTCGGAGAGGTATCTCTGGGCCCTCTCGGTAATGCACATCACTTAAGCCTTGCAAGCATTGCAACTAATGAGTTAGTTGCGGGATGATGTATTACGAAAAGAGTAAAGAGACTTGCCGGTAACGAGATTGAACTAGGTATTGAGATACCGACGATCGAATCTCGGGCAAAGTAACATACCGATGACAAAGGGAACAACGTAAGTTGTTATCCGGTCTGACCGATAAAGATGTTCATAGAATATGTGGGAGCCAATATGAGCATCCAGTTTCCACTATTGGTTATTGACCGAAGACGTGTCTCGGTCATGTCTACATAGTTCTCGAACCCGTAGGGTCCACACGCTTAACGTTTCGATGACGGTTATATTATGAGTTTATGAGTTTTGATGTACCGAAGGTTGTTCGGAGTCCTGGATGTGATCATGGACATGACGAGGAGTCCCGAAATGGTCGAGACATGAAGATTGATATATTGGACGACTATATTCGGACACCGGAATGGTTCCGGGGGTTATCGAATATATACCGGAGTACCGGGGGGTTACCGGAACCCCCCCCCCCCCCCGGGGGGGGGGGGGTTATTGGGCCTCATGAGCCCAAAGTGGTGGGAGAGGAGAGGCAGCAGGAGGTGGCGCGCGGCCCCCCTTGCCCCAATCCGAATTGGGAAAGGGAAGGGGGCGCGGCCCCCCTTCTCCTTCCTTCTCTCCACCTCCTCCTTCCCCCTTCTCCTAGTTGGAATAGGAAAGGGGGGCAAAACCTACTTCGAGTAGGATTGCCCCCCCCCCTCCTTGGGCGCACCTCCTCCTCTTGGCCGGCCCCCTCCTCCTCTCCCCCTTTATATAAGGAGGAGGGGGCACCCCATAGACACAACAATTGATCTTTTGATCTTTTAGCCGTGTGCGGTGCCCCCCTCCACCATAGTCCACCTCCATAATACTGTAGCGGTGCTTAGGCGAAGCACTGCGTCGGTAGAACATCAACATCGTCACCACGCCGTCGTGCTGACGAAACTCTCCCTCAACACTCGGCTGGATCGGAGTTCGAGGGACGTCATCGGACTGAACGTGTGATGAACTCGGAGGTGCCGTATGTTCGGTACTTGATTGGTCTACGAGGGTACGTAGACAACACTCTCCCTCTCGTTGCTATGCATCACCATGATCTTGCGTGTGCGTAGGAAATTTTCTGAAATTACTACGTTCCACAACACAAATGTAGGCTTCCAATATATCAATCTTTATGTCTCGACCATTTCGAGACTCCTCATCATGTCCGTGATCATATCAGGGACTCAGAACTACCTTCGGTTCATCAAAACATATAAACTCATAAAACAGATCGTCACAGAACTTTAAGCGTGCGGACCCTACGGGTTCGAGAACTATGTAGACATGACCGAGACAAGTCTCCGGTCAATAACCAATAGCGGAACCTGGATGCTCATATTGGTTCCTACATATTCTACGAATATCTTTATCGGTCAAACTGCATAACACTATACATTGTTCTCTTTGTCATCGGTATGTTACTTGCCCGAGATTCGATCGTCGGTATCCCAATACCTAGTTCAATCTCGTTACCGGCAAGTCTCTTTACTCATTTCGTAATGCACTATCCCGCAACTACCTCATAAGTTGCATTGCTTGCAGGGCTTATAGTGATGTGCACTACCGAGAGGGTCCGGAGATACCTCTCCGACAATCGGAGTGACAAATCCTAATCTTGATCTATGCCAACACAACAAGTACCATCGGAGACACCTGTAGAGCACCTTTATAATCACCCAGTTACTTTGTGACGTTTGGTAGCAAAAAAAGTGTTCCTCTGGTATTCGGGAGTTGCATAATCTCATAGTCATAAGAACATGTATAAGTCATGAAGAAAGCAATATCAGTAAACAAAAACGATCAAGTGCTAAGCTAACAAAATGGGTCAAGTCAATCACATCATTCTCCTAATGATGTGATCCCATTGATCAAACGACAACTCATGTCTATGGTTAGGAAACTTAACCATCTTTGATCAATGAGCTAGTCAAGTAGAGGCACACTAGTGACACTATGTTTGTCTATGTATTCACACATGTATTATGTTTCCGGTTAATACAATTCTAGCATGAATAATAAGCATTTATCATGAAATAAGGAAATAAATAATAACTTTATTATTGCCTCTAGGGCATATTTCCTTCAATTAGGTTTCCTCTGTTGGGGAACGCAGTAATTTCGAAAATTTTCCTACGCACACGCAAGATCATGGTGATGCACAGCAACGAGAGGGGAGAGTGTTGTCTACGTACCAACGCAGACCGACTGCGGAAGCGATCACACAACATAGAGGAAGTAGTCGTACGTCTTCTTCCCGATCCGACCGATCCAAGCACCGTTACTCCGGCACCTCCGAGTTCTTAGCACACGTTCAGCTCGATGACGTTCCTCGGGCTCCGATCCAGCAAAGCGTCGAGGAAGAGTTCCATCAGCACGACGGCGTGATGACGATCTTGATGTACTACCGACGCAGGGCTTCGCCTAAGCACTGTAACGGTACGATCGAGGTGGAATTTGGTGGCAGGGGGCACCGCACACGGCTAAGGAACGATCTCAAGGATCAACTTGTGTGTCTTGGGGTGCCCCTGCCCCCGTATATAAAGGTTGGAGGAGGGGGAGCCGGCCGGCCAGGGAGAGGAGGCGCAAGGGAGTCCTACTCCCACCGGGAGTAGGACTCCTCCCTCCAATCCTAATCCTATTAGGACTCCCGGGGGGAAAAGGAGAGAGAAGGGGGGCCGGCCCCCTATCCTAGTCCTACTAGGACTTGGGGAAAGGGGGGGGGGCGCCGGCCAGCTTGTGGGCTTCCCTTTTTCTCTTTTCCACTAAAGCCCAATAGGCCCATTAGTCTCCCAGGGGGTTCCGGTAACCCTCCCGGTATTCCGGTAAAATCCCGATTTCACCCGGAACACTTCCTATGTCCAAACATAGGCTTCCAATATATCAATCTTTACGTATCGACCATTTCGAGACTCCTCGTCATGTCCGTGATCTCATCCGGGACTCCGAACAACCTTTGGTACATCAAAATGCATAAACTCATAATAACTGTCATCGTAACGTTAAGCGTGCGGACCCTACGGTTCGAGAACAATGTAGACATGACCGAGACACGTCTCCGGTCAATAACCAATAGCGGGACCTGGATGCCCATATTGGCTCCTACATATTCTACGAAGATCTTTATCGGTCAGACCGCATAACAACATACGTTGTTCCCTTTGTCATCGGTATGTTACTTGCCCGAGATTCGATCGTCGGTATCCAATACCTAGTTCAATCTCGTTACCGGCAAGTCTCTTTACTCGTTCCGTAATACATCATCTCACAACTAACATATTAGTTGCAGTGCTTGCAAGGCTTATGTGATGTGCATTACCGAGAGGGCCCAGAGATACCTCTCCGACAATCGGAGTGACAAACCCTAATCTCGAAATACGCCAACCCAACATCTACCATTGGAGACACCTGTAGTACTCCTTTATAATCACCCAGTTACGTTGTGACGTTTGGTAGTACCCAAAGTGTTCCTCCGGTAAACGGGAGTTGCATAATCTCATAGTTATAGGAACATGTATAAGTCATGAAGAAAGCAATAGCAACATACTAAACGATCGGGTGCTAAGCTAATGGGATGGGTCATGTCAATCAGATCATTCAACTAATGATGTGACCTCGTTAATCAAATAACAACTCTTTGTTCATGGTTAGGAAACATAACCATCTTTGATTAACGAGCTAGTCTAGTAGAGGCATACTAGTGACACTCTGTTGGTCTATGTATTCACACATGTATTATGTTTCCGGTTAATACAATTCTAGCATGAATAATAAACATTTATCATGATGTAAGGAAATAAATAATAACTTTATTATTGCCTCTAGGGCATATTTCCTTCATCCTCTACCTCCCGCCGGTGGTCCGTCTCGTCTCCGGTGGCCTTAGGGCCATGGTGGGGCGGCGGATCCCGGCCCTTGTCGGCGACATGGCTCCTTTTTAGATGTTTTTTAGTTTTGTTAGGGTTTGTGTCCTACTCGGAAAGACGAGACGGTGGTGGCTCCCTAAAGATGGGATACGGTTCTCGCCGCCTAGCCCTTGTCCTGGTGGTGCGTCTAGCATCTTCAGCGGGTGTGTAGAGGTGTGTCTCCAATGAATCTTTCTTTGGTGGATCTTCTCGAATTTGGCCATTGTTCATCTACGCTATTATGTCTTCAGGTTGGATCCTTTTGATCTACGCAACTCTTCATCAGCGACTGTTGCTATTCTGTTGTGTTGGACTATGGTACCTTAGCATGATGACTCCTGACTGTCTACTACAACAAGTTTTGTCCGGCTCCGGCGAGGAGGAGGGCGAGGGGGGGCTATGATGGCAGTGTGCCTTCGTCTGGTACACAGCATTGCATACATGATAGAGCCTATGGCTGAAGCATAGGGAACATCTTTCATTTTCTCTCTATCTTCTGCAGTGGTCGGGCATTGAGTCTTACTCAATTTCATACCTTGTAACACAGGCAAGAACCCTTTCTTTGCTTGATCCATTTTGAACTTCTTCAAAATCTTGTCAAGGTATGTGCTTTGTGAAAGTCCAATTAAGCGTCTTGATCTATCTCTATAGATCTTTATGCCTAATATGTAAGCAGCTTCCCCGAGGTCTTTCATCAAAAAACTTTTATTCAAGTATCCCTTTATGCTATCCAGAAATTCTATATCATTTCCAATCAGCAATATGTCATCCACATATAATATTAGAAATGCTACAGAGCTCCCACTCACTTTCTTGTAAATACAGGCTTCTCCAAAAGTCTGTATAAATCCAAATGCTTTGATCACACTATCAAAGCGTTTATTCCAACTCCGAGATGCTTGCACCAGTCCATAAATGGATCGCTGGAGTTTGCATACTTTGTTAGCTCCCTTTGGATCGACAAAACCTTCTGGTTGTATCATATACAATTCTTCTTCCAGAAATCCATTCAGGAATGCAGTTTTGACATCCATCTGCCATATTTCATAATCATAAAATGCGGCAATCGCTAACATAATTCTGACGGACTTAAGCATTGCTACGGGTGAGAAGGTCTCATCGTAGTCAACTCCTTGAACTTGTCGAAAACCTTTTGCGACAAGTCGAGCTTTATAGACAGTAATATTACCGTCAGCGTCAGTCTTTTTCTTGAAGATCCATTTATTCTCAATTGCTTGCCGATCATCGGGCAAGTCAACCAAAGTCCATACTTTGTTTTCATACATGGATCCCATCTCAGATTTCATGGCCTCAAGCCACTTTGCGGAATCTGGGCTCACCATCGCTTCTTCATAGTTCGTAGGTTCATCATGATCTAGCATCATGACTTCCAGAACTGGATTACCGTACCACTCTGGTGCGGATCTTACTCTGGTTGATCTACGTGGTTCAGTAGTATCTTGTTCTGAAGCTTCATGATCATCATCATTAGCTTCCTCACTGATTGGTATAGGTGTCGCAGAAACAGTTTTCTGTGATGTACTATTTTCCAATAAGGGAGCAGGTACAGTTACCTCGTCAAGTTCTACTTTCCTCCCACTCACTTCTTTCGAGAGAAACTCCTTCTCTAGAAAGTTTCCGAATTTAGCAAGAAAAGTCTTGCCTTCGGATCTGTGATAGAAGGTGTATCCAATAGTTTCCTTTGGATATCCTATGAAGACACACTTCTCCGATTTGGGTTCGAGCTTATCAGGTTGAAGTTTTTTCACATAAGCATCGCAGCCCCAAACTTTAAGAAACGACAACTTTGGTTTCTTGCCAAACCATAGTTCATAAGGTGTCGTCTCAACGGATTTTGATGGTGCCCTATTTAACGTGAATGCGGCCGTCTCTAAAGCATAACCCCAAAACGATAGCGGTAAATCAGTAAGAGACATCATAGATCGCACCATATCTAGTAAAGTACGATTACGACGTTCGGACACACCATTACGTTGTGGTGTTCCGGGTGGCGTGAGTTGCGAAACTATTCCACAATTTTTCAAATGTACACCAAACTCGTAACTCAAATATTCTCCTCCACGATCAGATCGCAGAAACTTTATTTTCTTGTTACGATGATTTTCAACTTCACTCTGAAATTCTTTGAACTTTTCAAATGTTTCAGACTTATGTTTCATTAAGTAGATATACCCATATCTGCTTAAATCATCTGTGAAGGTGAGAAAATAACGATATCCGCCACGAGCCTCAATATTCATCGGACCACATACATCGGTATGTATGATTTCCAATAAATCTGTTGCTCTCTCCATAGTACCGGAGAACGGTGTTTTAGTCATCTTGCCTATGAGGCACGGTTCGCAAGTACCAAGTGATTCATAATCAAGTGGTTCCAAAAGCCCATCAGTATGGAGTTTCTTCATGCGCTTTACACCGATATGACCTAAACGGCAGTGCCACAAGTAAGTTGCACTATCATTATTAACTTTGCATCTTTTGGCTTCTACATTATGAATATGTGTATCACTATCTTCGAGATTCAACAAGAATAGACCACTCTTCAAGGGTGCATGACCATAAAAGATATTATTCATATAAATAGAACAACCATTATTCTCTGATTTAAATGAATAACCGTCTCGCATTAAACAAGATCCAGATATAATGTTCATGCTCAACGCTGGCACCAAATAACAATTATTTAGGTCTAATATTAATCCCGAAGGTAGATGTAGAGGTAGCGTGCCGACCGCGATCACATCGACTTTGGAACCGTTTCCCACGCGCATCGTCACCTCGTCCTTTGCTAGCGTCCGCTTATTCTGTAGTCCCTGTTTCGAGTTGCAAATATTAGCAACAAAACCAGTATCAAATACCCAGGTGCTACTGCGAGCTCTAGTAAGGTACACATCAATAACATGTATATCACATATACCTTTGCTCAGTTTGCCATCCTTCTTATCCGCCAAATACTTGGGGCAGTTCCACTTCCAGTGACCAGTCTGCTTGCAGTAGAAGCACTCAGTTTCAGGCTTAGGTCCAGACTTGGGTTTCTTCTCCTGAGCAGCAACTTGCTTGTTGTTCTTCTTGAAGTTTCCCTTCTTCTTCCCTTTGCCCTTTTTCTTTAAACTAGTGGTTTTGCTAACCATCAACACTTGATGCTCCTTCTTGATTTCTACCTCCGCAGCTTTCAGCATTGCGAAGAGCCCGGGAATAGTCTTGTTCATCCCTTGCATATTATAGTTCATCACGAAGCTCTTGTAGCTTGGTGGCAGTGATTGGAGAATTCTGTCAATGACGCAGTCATCTGGAAGATTAACTCCCATCTGAATCAAGTGATTATTATACCCAGACATCTTGAGTATATGCTCACTGACAGAACTGTTCTCCTCCATCTTACAGCTATAGAACTTATTGGAGACTTCATATCTCTCAATTCGGGCATTTGCTTGAAATATTAACTTCAACTCCTGGAACATCTCATATGCTCCATGACGTTCAAAACGTCGTTGAAGTCCCGATTCTAAGCCGTAAAGCATGGCAGACTGAACTATTGAGTAGTCATCAGCTTTGCTCTGCCAGATGTTCATAACATCTTGCGTTGCTCCAGCAGCAGGCCTGTCACCCAGCGGTGCTTCCAGGTCGTAATTCTTCTGTGCAGCAATGAGGATAATCCTCAGGTTACGGACCCAGTCCGTGTAATTGCTACCATCATCTTTCAACTTTGCTTTCTCAAGGAACGCATTAAAATTCAACGGAACAATAGCACGAGCCATCTATCTACAATCAACATAAACAAGCAAGATACTATTAGGTACTAAGTTCATGATAAGTTTAAGTTCAGTTAATCAAATTACTTAGGAACTCCCACTTAGATAGACATCCCTCTAATCTTCTAAGTGATTACGTGATCCAAATCAACTAAACCATAACCGATCATCACGTGAGATGGAGTAGTTTTCAATGGTGAACATCGTTATGTTGATCATATCTACTATATGATTCACGCTCGACCTTTCGGTCTCCGTGTTCCGAGGCCATATCTGTATATGCTTGGCTCGTCAAGTATAACCTGAGTATTCTGCGTGTGCAACTGTTTTGCACCCGTTGTATTTGGACGTAGAGCTTATCACACCCGATCATCACGTGGTGTCTGGGCACGACGAACTTTGGCAACGGTGCATACTCAGGGAGAACACTTCTTGATAATTTTAGTGAGAGATCATCTTATAATGCTACCGTCAATCAAAGCAAGATAAGATGCATAAAAGGATAAACATCACATGCAATCAATATAAGTGATATGATATGGCCATCATCATCTTGTGCTTGTGATCTCCATCTCCGAAGCACCGTCATGATCACCATCGTCACCGGCGCGACACCTTGATCTCCATCGTAGCATCGTTGTCGTCTCGCCAATCTTATGCTTCCACGACTATCACTACCGTTTAGTAATAAAGTAAAGCATTACATCGCGATTGCATTGCATACAATAAAGCGACAACCATATGGCTCCTGCCAGTTGCCGATAACTCGGTTGCAAAACATGATCATCTCATACAATAAAATCAGCATCATGCCTTGACCATATCACATCACAACATACCCTGCAAAAACAAGTTAGACGTCCTCTACTTTGTTGTTGCAAGTTTTACGTGGCTGCTACGGGCTTAAGTAAGAACTCATCTCACCTACGCATCAAAACCACAACGATAGTTCGTCAAATAGACTCCGTTTTAACCTTCTCAAGGACCGGGCGTAGTCACACTTGGTTCAACTAAAGTTGGAGAGATAGTCTTCCGCAAGCCATCTGTGTGCAAAGCACGTCGAGGGAACCGGTCTCGCGTAAGAGTACGCGTAAGGTTGGTCCGGATCGTCTCACCCAACAATACCGCCGAACCAAAGTATGACATGCTGGTAGGCAGTATGACATGTATCGCCCACAACTCACTTGTGTTCTACTCGTGCAAATAACATCAAACCATAAAACCTAGGCTCTGATACCACTGTTGGGGAACGCAGTAATTTCGAAAATTTTCCTACGCACACGCAAGATCATGGTGATGCACAGCAATGAGAGGGGAGAGTGTTGTCTACGTACCAACGCAGACCAACTGCGGAAGCGATCACACAACGTAGAGGAAGTAGTCGTACGTCTTCTTCCCGATCCGACCGATCCAAGCACCGTTACTCCGGCACCTCCGAGTTCTTAGCACACGTTCAGCTCGATGACGTTCCTCGGGCTCCGATCCAGCAAAGCATCGAGGAAGAGTTCCGTCAGCACGACGGCGTGATGACGATCTTGATGTACTACCGACGCAGGGCTTCGCCTAAGCACTATAACGGTACGATCGAGGTGGAATTTGGTGGCAGGGGGCACCGCACACGGCTAAGGAACGATCTCAAGGATCAACTTGTGTGTCTTGGGGTGCCCCCTGCCCCCGTATATAAAGGTTGGAGGAGGGGGAGCCGGCCGGCCAGGGAGAGGAGGCGCAGGGGAGTCCTACTCCCACCGGGAGTAGGACTCCTCCCTCCAATCCTAATCCTATTAGGACTCCCGGGGGGAAAAGGAGAGAGAAGGGGGGCCGGCCCCCTATCCTAGTCCTACTAGGACTTGGGGAAAGGGGGGTCGGGCGCCGGCCAGCTTGTGGGCTTCCCTTTTTCTCTTTTCCACTAAAGCCCAATAGGCCCATTAGTCTCCCGGGGGGTTCCGGTAACCCTCCCGGTATTCCGGTAAAATCCCAATTTCACCCGGAACACTTCCTATGTCCAAACATAGGCTTCCAATATATCAATCTTTACGTCTCGACCATTTCGAGACTCCTCGTCATGTCCGTGATCTCATCCGGGACTCCGAACAACCTTCGGTACATCAAAATGCATAAACTCATAATAACTGTCATCGTAACGTTAAGCGTGCGGACCCTACGGTTCGAGAACAATGTAGACATGACCGAGACACGTCTCCAGTCAATAACCAATAGCGGGACCTGGATGCCCATATTGGCTCCTACATATTCTACGAAGATCTTTATCGGTCAGACCGCATAACAACATACGTTTTTCCCTTTGTCATCGGTATGTTACTTGCCCGAGATTCGATCGTCGGTATCCAATACCTAGTTCAATCTCGTTATCGGCAAGTCTCTTTACTCGTTCCGTAATACATCATCTCACAACTAACATATTAGTTGCAGTGCTTGCAAGGCTTATGTGATGTGCATTACCGAGAGGGCCCAGAGATACCTCTCCGACAATCGGAGTGACAAACCCTAATCTCGAAATATGCCAACCCAACATCTACCATTGGAGACACCTGTAGTACTCCTTTATAATCACCCAGTTACGTTGTGACGTTTGGTAGTACCCAAAGTGTTCCTCCGATAAACGGGAGTTGCATAATCTCATAGTTATAGGAACATGTATAAGTCATGAAGAAAGCAATAGCAACATACTAAACGATCGGGTGCTAAGCTAATGGGATGGGTCATGTCAATCAGATCATTCAACTAATGATGTGACCTCGTTAATCAAATAACAACTCTTTGTTCATGGTTAGGAAACATAACCATCTTTGATTAACGAGCTAGTCTAGTAGAGGCATACTAGTGACACTCTGTTGGTCTATGTATTCACACATGTATTATGTTTCCGGTTAATACAATTCTAGCATGAATAATAAACATTTATCATGATGTAAGGAAATAAATAATAACTTTATTATTGCCTCTAGGGCATATTTCCTTCATCCTCTGCCTCCCGCCGGTGGTCCGTCTCGTCTCCGGTGGCCTTAGGGCCATGGTAGGGCGGCGGATCCCGGCCCTTGTCGGCGACATGGCTCCTTTTTAGATGTTTTTTAGTTTTGTTAGGGTTTGTGTCCTACTCGGAAAGACGAGACGGTGGTGGCTCCCTAAAGATGGGATACGGTTCTCGCCGCCTAGCCCTTGTCCTGGTGGTGCGTCTAGCATCTTCGGCGGGTGTGTAGAGGTGTGTCTCCAATGAATCTTTCTTTGGTGGATCTTCTCGAATTTGGCCATCGTTCATCTACGCTGTTATGTCTTCAGGTTGGATCCTTTTGATCTACGCAACTCTTCATCAGCGACTGTTGCTATTCTGTTGTGTTGGACTATGGTACCTTAGCATGATGACTCCTGACTGTCTACTACAACAAGTTTTGTCCGGCTCCGGCGAGGAGGAGGGCGAGGGGGGGCTATGATGGCAGTGTGCCTTCGTCTCGCTACAGTGCTTGTAGTCGTTGCTGGGTGGTCTACAGATCTAGACGTAATATTTATTATTTCTGGTCTTCATTGTACTGTCATGGTTGAAGATGAATAGATTGAAAGTTTTTTGAAAAAATAAAATCATTTTGCCCGGATCACATCGGCTATTTGATGGTTGTGTGTATCAAAACGTTGTAGAGGACGGAATATGTCCTCCTTGTCTAAAAAAACTGTGGCTATTCGAGGGACTTTTTTTTGAAAGATCCAGCATGTTGTTGGCGTTTCATTTCATAAGCAGAAAGCAATGGCAAAATATAAAAGGTGGGGTGAGGGTCCTAGGACCAGTATTTTGGTTACAATATTGTAAACCTGGAAACTCATGCTCTAATTCTCACGGTGGATCCCAAAAGGGTCTCTCTAAATGGACAGCTCCCGCTTGCCTCCAAAGCTCAATGGAATGCTCAATGGCCTTGGTGATGTCTTGCATGGAAGGTGTCTTTCCTCTGAACACACACCGGTTCCACTCTTGCCAAATTTCCCAGCATGTTAGGAGCATGGTGGCATTGCAGGCCCTTCTTTGTGCTGGCTGGGTGCTTGCCTCCATCCGTTGGAGTGAAGCAATTGTGCTTTCCCCTTGCACATGATTTCTTGGGTGTAGCTGTTGACATCCCCTTCTTGCGCCCACCCTTTCCCAGACCTCTCGGGATAGTGCGCAGCTCCATATGAGGTGGTGCGCCGTCTCCAAGTTACAAACACATAACGTGCAGAAGTAGTTGTTTGGCCAGCCGCGCCGCTCAAGCCTGTCGCAAGTCCAGAGATGATTTTGCAGAAGGAGCCAGGTGAAAATATTTATGCACCCAGGTACCTTTGCTTCCCAGATCAGCTGCTGCCAATTGTCTTGAACTCCTCCTTGGAATTGCGCGGCATAGGCCGAACTTGTCGAGTATTGTCCCTTAGCCTCTAAGTTCCACCTAATATGGCCCCTGCTCCCCTCCGTTATTTCGGTGGTGGTTGACGCGATCGTGTCGTGCAATTGGATGAATTGCGACAGTAGTGGCTGGACGTTCCCGTGCCGCATGTCCTTTATCCAAGTCTCATCCGTAAGGGCGCCGCGCACCGGCGTCCTGTTTTTGCGCCTAGAGTACAAGTAGAGCGCGAGGGTGCTCGACCCGATCCAGGAGGAGTGCTAGAAGAGTATCGTTGCACCGTCGCCAATGGTGACCGTGGTCGCCGCCGTGAAGAGGGCCTTGTCGCTGGCGTTGCATGGCGGCTCCGTGCCGACCCAAGGCCGCTCCGGGTCGGTCCAGGAGATCCAGAGACACTGCAATCTAAGGGCGCGGCCGAAACGCTCGAGGTCGAGGATCCCTAGTCCTCCATGTGTTGTGGGAGTGCACACCGCTGACCAATTAACCTTGCAGCTACCACCTGTGATCTCCTTGTCTTGTTTCCAGAGGAATCTACGGCGGCATTTGTCAATCTCCTTGAGTAGTTTCTTTGGCACTCGAAGGACAAACAATGTGAAAGTTGGCATAACGCTCACGACACATCGAACCAGACTCGTCTGCTAGCAATGGGCAGCAGTTTTCCTTTCCAACCTGCGAGTCGAGCTTTGATTCTATCTATGATGAACTGCAGGTTTGCTAATATGAGTCTGGAGAGGGTGAGCGGCAAACCAAGGTAGGTCGATGGAAATTGCCCCTCGGTTCCTCCAAAATTTTGTAGCACGTCCGCAAGGTCGATACTCTCACATCTAATGGGTAATGCCACCGACTTTGAGGGGTTGATGTACAGGCTTGTGGATGCGTCAAACTCAGGGAGAATTTCCATCAGTGGATCAATCTCCTGCCTAACCGGGTTTGTGAAGATGATAGCGTCGTCGGCGTACAAACTAATTCTAAGTTTTAGCTCTCGTCCTGGCAGCGGTGCAATGATGTGTTGCTCGGCTGTGGCCTGAAGTAGATGGTGCAGTGTGTCGATCGCGAGGATGGAGAGGAAAGGCGACAAGGGGTCACCCTACCGTAGACCTCTCCGGTGATGGATCTTCTTTTCGGGGATGCTGTTTAGGAGGAAAGAAGACGACAAGGAGGAGAGTAGCAAAGCTATCTAGTCTCTCCAACGTGCACTGAAGCCTCTCTGTTGCAGCAGCTCTAGGTTGTACTCCCAGGACACATATCGAAGGCCTTTGCGATGTCCAACTTGAGAAGCAGAGCTGGTGTTTTTCGTCGATGCAGGGCCTTGATGCAGTTTTGAACATAAAGGAAACTGTCATGGATGCATTTTGTCCGAAGAAAGGCCGATTGTGTTGGTGAGATGAGCGTGTGGATTACACTAGCGAGCCTGAGGGAGAGCACTTTGGAGATCAACTTCGCGATGGAGTGGATGAGGCTAATTGGCCTATAGTCGCTAACTGACGCCGCTCCATCCTTCTTTGGCAGCAATGCAACGACCGCAGTGTTGAGTGCTCCAAAATTGCTGCCTACTAGGTTGTAAAACTGGTTGAACGCTGCCATGATGTCGCCTTTGATTGTTGCTCAGCATGACCTGAAGAAGATGCCGGAGAAGCCGTCCGGCCCCGGTGCACGGTCCGCCAGCGATGCTTTGATTGCACGCCACGCTTCTTCCTCCGTGAATGGGTTGTCGAGCCCTTCGCCCTGCAGCCTGGTCATGGCAAGAGATCGCCAATTGACGGTGGTGTCGCGGTGGGCTGCCGCGCCCAGGAGGGAGGAGAAGTGATCATGGATCAAGTTTTCCTTGTCCTCCTGCGAGGTGACTACACCGGATGGTTCATGAAGTGTGTGGATGAATGCTTTTCGTCTCCTAGCATTGATCTTCGCCTGGAAGAAGGTTGTTGGCGCGTCTCCAGCTCGCAGCCATGTGATTCCGGAGACCTGGCGCTTCCTTGTGTGGTCGATTGCCGCTAGTCCTAAGATTTTGAGCTTGACCATTTTCCGAAGATGGAACTCCGCATCGGAGAGGGCTCTAGACTCCTGAGCTACGTCGAGGCGTAGGACTATTTCAGTTGCAATGTGCATCTGAATCTTGGCCCCTCCAAACTGAGATTTATTTCAGATTTTGAGGTCCTTTGCTACCCTTTTCATTTTCTCCTTCAGCCTTGCAAAAGCACATTGTGTTGAGGTTGGGCGGTTCAGACGCTTTGGACTGTTTTCTGAAAATGCGGGAACCGAGGCTAAAAGGATTCAAATCTAAACGTGGCCGGCCGGCGCGGGGCTGCAGCACCTGCAAGAAGCAAGGGGCAGTGATCTGAACAGGATGTTGATGGTGCATGTAGAAGGTATGACGGGAAGAGCCCCTCCCAAGTGATGTAGAAGGATGACCACATTGAAGCGGCGCCACTTATATTCGAGGGACTTTGTGAGTACAATCCATTGTGAAACCAGATTACTGTATTATGCTCACACACCTTTCGACCTTTAGGATGTGTTTGGTTTCAGGAACCAACTGGAATGTAACGGGTCGGACCCGTCCCTGACCCACGTTCTAGTGTTTGGTTTGTAACTGGGACGGAACCCACTCGTTCCCACCCACCGAATATTTCCCTCAGATCCGGAATTGAGCGGTCTCTGCAAATCGAGCGGACCACGCGGAACCGTCGCTCGTTCCTCTCCTCTCGCACGAAGCCCTCTCTCTCGCGCTCGAGGCACTCTCGATCTGCTCCCTCCCTCAATCCGTGCTGCCGGCCGGTCCCTCTCTGGATCTGCGCCGCCGGACGCTCCTCTCCTGG
The DNA here is from genome assembly GCA_034509565.1 of Triticum monococcum. Lineage (NCBI taxonomy): Eukaryota > Viridiplantae > Streptophyta > Magnoliopsida > Poales > Poaceae > Triticum > Triticum monococcum. Next base: position 583,362,945 of record CM067847.1, read on the forward strand.
ATCCGCGCCGCCGACCACTCCTCTCCCTCATCTCCTCCTGAATCGGCTGGCGGGCGGCGGGTGCGCGGGGCTGGCGGGCGACGGGCGCGAGTGTGCAGTTTTCCGGCGGCAGCAGTGGAGCGGCGGGTGCGCGGCTGACGCCGGGAAGAAGGGTGACAGAGGAGGCGGCGGGTGCGGGGCCAAGGCCAGGAAGACGGCCGGCAGCGGGGACGGCGGGTGCGGGGCTCACGCTGGGAAGACAAGCGGTGGCATCCAGCGCTCGAACGGCAGTTGGAGAGCATGGCGTCCGATGTGGATTGCACCGGCGAGTGCGTGGCCAAGGCCGGGAAGAGGGGTGCTTCCATCTAGTGCTCAGGCAGCAGCCATATATGCGAGCAACGGTGGCCGGCTTCCAGCGCTCAGGCGACAGCCTTTTGCAATTGTTCTTGCCTATATTTGTTGACATTCGTGACAAATTTTGATGTCGATTTATACATGTTTGTTCTTTCCTTTTACATTTTGTCAGTAATGTCAGTAAATATACGTATATGATTGTGTATATATAGACTACTATGTCATTTATCTGAAATGTTGTGAAGCAAATTACAAATAAAATGTTATTTTAGAATTTAAATGAAATGCTACTGAACATATTATCACTTCTGAACAATTTTCATTCCATTGCATTCCATCAAGCAAACACTGAGACGGAACCGTTCCGTTCCACTCTATTATTATACCAAACACAGAGATGAAACTATTCCATTCCAATGAAACGGAACAATGACATTCCATGATATTTCGTTCCCGAACCAAATACACCCTCACTATCCACGAAGGATGGGCGGGGTAAACCATGATCATGATGTTCTACTGGGCGTGCCGAGTTCCTATACTCGAGGACTCGAGGTACTAACAGAGTTCCATTACGTTACGTGTCCCCCTTCGGACCCCTCGTTGCAATCCTACGTTCTGCTCTGAAGTCTCAACACCTACTGAATACTGCCCAGCCGGTGGTCGCTGGTTCGACGTGCACGGGCGTACGGGATACAGTTTCAAGTTTCCAACAGGTGAACCTTCCACTTGAACAGATTAAATAAATCTTAGGTCGCCGTGATTGTAGCGGGCGTCGTGCTGGCCACCACGGCCGGGAAGATCCCCTGCCCCGGCGACAGGATCGCCCGCGGGTCGTACGTGGCCTTGAGCGCGGCGACCCTGTCCCATTTCGCCCCGAAGTGCCGCCTCCAGCCGTCCTGCGACGCGTGGTGCGGCAGGTACTGCTTGCACCCCATGCCCGCCCGGTCGCACAGCTCCAGCACCGCCTCGTTCTCCCTCTCCAGCCGCTCCAGGTCGCCGGCGGCCACCGCCGACCGGAGCAGCCCCACGGCGTAGAACACGTCCTCGTCGGGCGTCGCCGTCGTCATCCGGTCGTCCCACCTGTCCCTGTTCATGGGGTACATGAGGATGAGCCCCGCGGGCCTGGCGCCCCTGAGGACGCCGTCGAACACGCCGGCGGCGAAGTCGTGGATGCGCGACCTCGGGACGAAGAGGTTGAGCCACGGGTGCGGCACGTCCCACGCGCCGGCCGCCCGGAGCTTCTGCTCCTCCTGCCCGACGCGGTCCAGGAACTGCACGTACGACGCGTCCCTGACGAACGCGAACCCCGGGACGAAGCTCAGCTCCTCCAGGAGCGCCTCGAGCTTCCGATCCACCGTGGCGGCAGAGCGGTCGCCGTAGTACATCGCGCCCTCGATGTAGTACACCGCGGCTGATCCGGTGGCCAGTGCGAGCTCCGTCAGACGAGCGAGCTCCGACGCCGAGAAGAAGGACGACGACCTCCGGCCCTCCGTCAGCGTCCGGTTCAGCTGGATCTGACCCTCGACGTAGTCGAACCCGGCCCCTCTTGAAATGAGCAGCTCTTGGTCAGCGGTGAACTGGTGCACGTCCGTGTAGGCGAGCCGGACCCACCTGACCCGTTTCGGAGCCCGCTCGAGCCCGACCCGGGCCCGGGTTATCACCCCGAACTGACCCAGCCCGCCCAGCGCCCCGTAGAACAGGTCCGAGTTGTTGCCCGGGGAGCAGGTGATCATGTCTCCCGTGCCTGCAGCGAACACAGATTTTAGTTATTTAAAAACAACGCCGACTCGTGTGCACTAGTTAATGAAGAACAAACGACGTGGACACTAGTCGCATCGACCGGTACACAGAATGCGTGCCACCAGGCAGAAAACCGGTACCTGTGACGACGTCAAGCTCGTGCACGTTGGAGATCTGGGGGCCGTGCCGGAACACCTGCCCGCCTATGCCGGCGTTGGAGAGCGTACCGCCGACGGTGATGCGGAGGTAATCGGTCCACACCCGTGGCGTGAGCCCGTGCTTGAGCGTGGCATGGAGAACGTCGAACCATAGCTGCTCGCCGCCGACGTCCACGTACATCCCATCGATGGACACATTTACACGGTGACCATGGTCACCACGCCCCAGCGAGGGCATGTCGACGACAATGCCGCCGGGGGCAAGGGCCTGTCCCCTAGAGGAGTGCCCTTTTCCACGCGGCGCCACCGTGAACGGTGTCTGCTGGTAGAGCGAGAAGCGGATTAGAGCAGCTATGTCGGCGGGAGAGACCGGGTGGAAAACTCCATCGGGGGTGGCCTCCACAATGTGGCCAAAGTCCGAGGAAGCCCTGGCTGTCAAGCTCCTATCGGTATGGATTTTCGACACAATGTCAAGGGCTAAGAGATCATCATCGAGAGCGCCAAATGCCGGCGCTCCGAGATGTCCGACCGTGGAGAGGAAGCCGGTGACTATGAGCAGTGTAGCAAAACGAGCTATCGGCATGTTGCTGTAATAGATGTTTGGGATGTGAGTCGTGTAGCTTGAGTTTGCTACTTGCATGAGCTGAAGGAGATGTTGGTGTGTGCTCTCATGTCAAGAACTCCTACATATTTATAGTTGCACCCGGCGATGCAGCTAGAGCTGACAAATGCCGGCAGGAGCGGGGTGTTGCTAATTGTTTAGGTTTTGAATATTCCTAATTGACTTCTGCCAAAGACAAACATATGGTCCTAAAAATAAGGCATATGGTCATAGGCCCCTAGCTTGACTCCACAGAAGACCTCAATGGTTATTGGTCTATACAGAATCATAGAATCATGATAATTCAGATTTGGCCAAGCCCAACCGACGAGATTTAAATATAAGTGGTTGGTAATTTTGTATATGATGAGGCAAAAACCATATACTAGATCATAGTGGAAAACAGGTTGATTTTTTTACTACGTAATTAAATTAATTAGTAGAAAACAGGATGAAAATTGTTTTTTATTCTTTTTAGGAGAAAGGATGAAAATTGTTGCAACGTGCCCCAATTAAAACACTCGATACACATCAAAATGATGCACAAAACTAAGCAGATTAACTTTGACCAATTAGTCTATCATTTGATGTGTGTTTTTTATTTTGTTCGAGACATCATTTGATGGATTCTGATCATATAATTTATTCATTTTCGTATATTGAAAATAAAAAATACTCCCTCTGTTCTGTAACTATTGTCATAGTTTTAATTGATAGAAAAAGTATCAAACATGCATGTTAATACATAATTTTTAGGTAATTAGAGAACTGCCAGTAAATACATTAAATATCTTAATGAGAAATACTATACTCCCCCCGATTTGAATTAATTGACGCAACTAAAGCTGTGTCAGTGAGTACAACATATTTGCTAGGTAATTAGGGAACTATCAGTAATTCAAATTTTACTTTACAGGTTTCATGTCCATTCCTAATCAATGCAGGTTAGCTGCTGGGTGCAGATGACAGTGGCGATACCAAATTCTTGTTACTACACATAACACAGCTACATCTTTTTTGACATGCACAAATACATTTTTGACATGGTAATTTTTTTTGGCAATGAATACTCTCTCTCTCTCTCTCTCTCTCTCTCTCTCTCCTATGTTATCTTTCTTTTGCATCTTTGTGTTGTATATGATCTAGAAAGTAGTGCTAACTTCATGTTGCAATTGTTAACTCGATAAAATCCCGATAATTAGATCCGCAAATAGTAATATGGATCTGATTGAAAAAAGAACTGAGTGTAGCTCGCATGTATTTGGCCCTAGCAGCCTGCTAGTACCCAACAAAGTTGACCTTATTATATTTTTCTGTTTGTTTGAGAGTGGATTCATTTTCTTTCCTACAGTGAGGGAGCGCAACTTAGAAAAAAAGGAGGGAGCGACTTTCCGATTGTGAGGCTTCGGGCATAGATGTTAAGGTGCACCTGTACTTGAGAAAATCAGGGCTAGAGATATGTCAACCGCTTGAATAACCTCCACAGATTAGTGGTGGTCATATAAAACAATTCAACATTTTATTTTTGCAAGGGGTGGGGGGCAATTCAACAGTTTCTCGAACCATAAAATCCCGAATTCAACTCGTAAATGCTCCCCATTCATGCACAAACGAAAATTAATCCATAGAAATGTGTCCAAGTTAAGTGCATAGTACGGCATTATTATTTTGAAAAGGCACGAGAAATGACAATTTCAAAGAACTATTACCTCTGTTCTGAAATATAAGACGTTTTGCTAAGCTAAAATGGTCTATCAAAACATTTTATATTTTGGAACAAAGGTAGTACATGGTAAACGCACTAACGTCGAACTGGTCAAAAGGCTGCCCTGAATCAGGAGAAAATGACTTGCGCTTGTGAATAGGTAGCTGTTAAATAAAGTTAAATCAAATTGTGCCATGCAATCATGTCAATGTGTACATTAGTATTTTAGTTGTGTATCACCAAAAAAGTTTAACTAACCTAAGAACCCCAAAAGTTAGTAGCCTGAAAATAAATCTCACATTAATCGATTGACCACGTGTTTTTCTACGTCCTCCTTGCGATCTACACCCATTGCTGCAACCGGCCGAACCACCATTTGTCGTCACCTAGGCCAGCATCTCGCTGCCCCGCCCTTCCCAAGTTGCCGCCTCTACCGTACTGCCACCATCCCTGACTATCCCTTTAAAACCACCACCATCTCCTATGTCGGTGACCCCCACATCATGCACTCGAACCCATCAACTTTTGTTTCTCTGCCACCGGGGACAATGCAGCGGGCTGCATAGTCCCCACCTATGGCTAGCCATATCCTAGCTCACCTGGGAGGACGTGTCCTCTCTATCTCGGGTTCGGTCTTGCGTTGCTTCGTCTCCGCGAAATGGAGAGAAAAATATTAGACAATTGAGGAATGACAAGTCAGATTATTATTCAGTTTCTAGGTCTCTTTCTAGTGGCATGTTGTCGTTAAACAATTGATGTAGCATGTCAAATATTAAAGGTGATACTTTATAACTGATGTATGTTACTTAACTATGTTGACAAATGTATTTTTCTAAAGGAATGTCATAACTCTTGGAGCTTCTTTGGTTCGTATGATTCTCAAAACACACGAACAGAAAAACGTAAGAATAGAGTGTCATGTCCTATTGTATCCTATGGGATTTGGAAGAATGTTTGATAGCACAGGAAAAACAAAGGAATCCCATAAATAGGTTTAAGTGGATGGAAATTTCCTTGAAAATGTAGTACAAATAAATCCTATGGAAAAAACTTTAAGGATTCCAATCCTATGAATCAAACGACCATCATAGAAAAAAAATCCTAAGAATCCAAATCCTTAAAAAAAACTATGAAATTCCTCTAGGTGTGTGCATTGTAGGGTGCACACAACCACTATATTCTTAAAATAAGGGAAACACAATGTGCTTGAGACAACTTATACATAAAGCACTTGAAGTGGCTATGGTACATATCGACCTGTTATGACAAGATGTGACAAGAAAGACGCCTACAACTAAGTGGTCATATTTTTTAGTAAATGCCTTCAAGAAGAGAATACACACTTGCACCGATATTGTCTATTCCAACTTAAAAGTCTAGGACGAGAATTTTCATCCTGGGTATCGGCTCCTACTAATGAATGATAGGAGCATTAGCATGAAGACAACACCTTCAACAAAGAAATGACACAAGGTTGTTATTTCCAGGTCCCACAAGTGAAGGACATATCCCAGGTTTTCTCCTCGCATATGTTCCGGTGTTTCAGCCACCGTCTTAGTGGTAGATGTCGCAACAATTGCTCCACTCATTACTCTAAGCGAGTCCACAGTGTTGTCCTCCAGAGTTAGCTGCTAAGGGCATCTCCAGCCGTTGCCCCCCCCCCCCCCAGGACGCATAAAAATCGCCTCCTGGGGGCGAGCCGGCGATACAATCGGCGCTGGGGACGGTTTTGCGCCCAGTCGTCGCCCCCAACTCGCCCCAGGCGCCGAAATTGATCCACTTTGCAGCCCGATTTCGGCGAATAAAGGGCCCATATGGGCGAGAATAGGCCCATATTCGGCGTGGTTTCGCCGTGTCTCGACGTTCAATTATCAACACAATTATTTCTTATCACATATTTCATCATAGAAAAATCAAATACTTCAACAAAATAGTACAACAACAAATAGTTCAATACAAATTATATAGTTCAACAAATAAAAACTCGTATTTCATCACACGGCGTCCCCCTTGAGCCTCCATAGGTGCTCAATCAGATCTTTCTATAGTTGATGATGCACCTGTGGGTCTCGGATCTCCTGACGCATACTGAGATAGGCAGTCCAAGTTGCCGGTAGATTGTGATCAACTTCGGCTAGAGGCCCCTGCCTGTAGTATGGTTCAGTGTCGAACACTGGGTCTTCTTGCTCGCTCTCGATGATCATGTTGTGCAAGATGACACAGCAAGTCATAATCTTCCACATTTGATGTTTGGACCAGGTCTGAACGGGGTACCGAACAACAGCGAATCGAGATTGGAGCACACCAAATGCCCACTCGACATCCTTCCTGCAAGCCTCCTGAACTTTCGCAAACCAGGCGTTCTTGCCTCCTGCCGCAGGGTTTGAGATCGTCTTCACAAATGTCGACCATCTCGGATAGATGCCATCTGCTAGGTAGTACCCCTTGTTGTATTGGTGCCCATTGATCTCGAAGTTCACCGGAGGAGAATGGCCCTCAACGAGCTTGGCAAAAATAGGAGAGCACTGCAGCATGTTGATGTCATTGTGAGTTCCTGGCATACCAAAGAAGGAGTGCCAAATCCAGAGGTCCTGTGTGGCTACCGCCTCAAGCACCATACTGCAACCGCCTTTGGCGCCTTTGTACATCCCCTGCCAACCAAATGGGCAATTCTTCTATTTCCAATGCATGCAGTCGATGCTTCCAAGCATCCCAGGAAATCCTCTTGCTGCATTCTGGGCTAGGATCCGAGCAGTGTCTTCCGCATTGGGTGTTCTCAAGTATTGTGGCCCAAACACTGCCACCACTGCCCAACAGAACTTGTAGAAACACTCTATGCTGGTGGACTCGGCCATGCGCCCATAGTCGTCGAGTGAATCACAGGGGGCTCCATATGCAAGCATCCTCATCGCTGTCGTGCACTTCTGGATGGAGGTGAATCCAAGAGCGCCAGTGCAATCCATCTTGCACTTGAAGTAGTTGTCGAACTCCCGGATGGAATTCACAATCCTGAGGAAGAGCTTTCGGCTCATCCGATAACGGCGCCGAAATGTTTTCTCGCCATGAAGTGGAGCATCGGCGAAGTAGTCGGAGTAGAGCATGCAGTAGCCTTCGAGACGATGTCGGTTCTTTACTTTCACCCGCCCCGGCGCCGAGCCACCTCGCCGCGGCTTTTCATTGCTCGCCAGCAGCTAGGCGAGGGCGGCGAGCACCATGAGATGCTCTTCTTCCTGGACATCGGCCGCGGCTTCCTCCTCCAGCAGCGCGGCGAGCTCTTCCTCGTCATCCGAGCCCATCGCCGAGTCAGGCAAATCGCCGAACACCTTGCGCTCGGTGGGCGTGTACCCGCCGCTAAACCGCACCTCCGCGGCCGGAAACAGCGGCCGGAAACGCCTAGCTGCAGTGGGAGGGGCTGCCGCGGCGAAGCGCTGCTATTTTTCGGCGGGGAATGGCTATCTAGCGGAGTAGGGCGGCGGCCGTCGCCGAGATATAGCTAGTGGTGGCCGAGGGCGCGGGGGGTGCGAGGCGAGTCGGGGGAAGAAAATCTTGACTTTTCCCCTCTCGGTGTGAGACAGGCGCGCTTTTCCCTAGCGCCGGAGCCCCCAACTACTCCCCAGCGCGCCGGGTTCGGCATGTGACCGCCGGGCGGAAAAAAGGTCCGAACCGGCGATTTTCGGCGTCCTGGGGGCGCGACTGGGCCGTTTTTTCGGCGCCGGCGCCGAAAAAGTGGCCTGGGGGCCTGTTGGGGGCGCGGCTGGAGATGCCCTAAGACTACCAGGACAGAGTCAGCAAACTTATATAAGGCAATGGAAGAAATAAAACATTGAAAGGGGCAAACATATAAATTTAGGGCATTTGAGATAACAATGTAGAAGTGCTTTAAGAAAAAAAATCTCGATGAGAGGAGTCATGTCACCAGCTCGCCCACCCCTGGCTCTATCCACGAAGACCACAGTCGGAGCTTCCCTCGACCGTGCATCGACTCAGCCAAGATCATGATCAATTGGATCAAATCGGTAGTCAGGCATCTTTCATGGCAAGTCTCCACTTGTCAGCAAAGGGAAGAGGGTGAATCAATGAGCGACTATCATCACACATAGACCACATACACACACATGGATTGAGGAAGTCGTCACATATTCACATATGTCTCACCACTGGAAGAATATTCCACTTTAATAGAACATATGGGGCGTCCCTAGTAGATTGAGGTTTGGTTCTCGAGTGCTCAATAATGTTACTTCATTCTCTCTCTTAATTTTTTGGCATTGAATACTCTCTCTTGATTGACTATGTTCGCTTTCTTTGGCATTTTGTGTTGTATATACTGTAAACAGTAGGCCAAGTATACGCTCCAGAGAAATTCTTAAGTCGGAAAAATAGTAAAAGAAGACATCAAACAATTATGAAAAAAATATAGCAAATATGGTCAAGTGTACTGTTCACGTGTAAAGTTTCGCGAAAAAGCTGCATCTTTTGTATTTTTGGCAAAAGAAAAAAGAAACCGATGATATGAAAAAACATGTTTGAAGCAATTTGGAGGTTTGATTTTGCTTTTTCTTTGTCATAAATATCAAGGCGTTTCTTCGTGAAACTTCACATGTGAGAAAACAGAGCATGTTGGTGACCACAATTTTTCTTTTTCTTTTTTCCTATTTGGAACGTTCTACTCTTTATTTGGGTGTGTGTGCACCCATGTTAGTGCTAACTTCATGTTACAAATGTTAACTTGATAAAATCTTGATAATTAATTAATTACATCAGCAAATAGTAATATGGCTTTGACTGAAAAAACAGAGTGTAGTGTGCATGTATTTCGCCCCTAGCTACCTGCTACTACCCAACAAATTGACATTTTACATACAATTTGTTTAAGAGTGGATTATTTTCTTTCCTACAGATTGAACGACTTTCACTTTTATCGTACGGATCAAGTGGTTTCTTAATTCTTCTACTAGATACTCATAAAGAAATACTTCATTTGTCCTAAAATAAGTGTCTCAACTTTGTACTAACTCTGGTACAAAGTTGTAATAAAGTTAGGACAATTATTTTGGAACGGAGGGGGTATGTCATATATTTGGTGACATATATATTCGGCCAATGTATTGCCTGAAAATGAGCAATGGCAACTAGAATTGTGAGTTCATGAGGACGACCCTTAGGCACAATGCTTATAGTATTCGGAAGGCTGTGTATAAACTAATCAAGAGGCGATACTATCATATTGGGATCATGAATGTTAAGGCCTACGTGTATTTTAGCAAATCAGATCTCAAGATATGTCAACCACTTGAATAAACCTCGACGGGTTAGTGGTGGTATTCTAAAATTTCCATTGTTTTATATAAAACCTCAAATTCAACACTGGTAATGCTCCCCATTCTTGCACACACAAAAAATGAGTGCTCGTAGTTTATCCAGGTCCACTGTAGCACGACATTTTTTTAAAAATACAAGAAAATGTTCAATTAATGAAACATCAAAAACACATATTACATTTGCATGGGTGTATTTTGGGATTGCGGTTGGAGGTAAAAAGCAAACATTTTTTGTGTATAATGCATGAAGTTTCATAGGGTATAACTAGTCAACCATTTGATAGAGTATTCTCCAAAAGAGAAAAAACATTTGATAGATTCTGATCGAATAGCCTATTAGGTTGATTAGGTAAACAAAGAATATGGAAAACATCAAACATGACATAAAATATCTTATTGATAAATGCTACACCAAGAAAGTTATTTTTTAGTAGAAAGAGTTAGGTAGTCAACCTAAGCAATGTGATTAGCGGTTAGAGTTGAGCTCTCAGATGTTATTTAAAAAAACCTCTAAAATGTTGAGTGGGCTTTCTGAGTAGTAAAAGCATGTAGAAAGACTTGATGTAGATGATTTCTCAACCTTTCACATTGCCGCCATTTGCCAAACCCAAATAAATTTTACGGACGTAGAGGAGAAGAAAATAAATAACAAAGTTGTCATTTCACGGCTCTACAAAAAAAGTAAAATCCCTAAAGTCCAAGGATGAATTTGACTTGCTCGTTGTGGGTGGGGCTCAGTGTTAGTGCAACTACCACATTTCTGTAGGGAGGGCTCCACTAGTACCGCCCATCCCCTCCTCCAGTCCATCGCAATGTTGTGTCGGGGAACCTTGTAGTGAGCCAGCTTGCATGGATCTGATAATTGCCAAAAACAAACCCGCGTGGATCTGGTGATCTCTAATAAGAGGTGCGGTGGTTCCCCTCCTTGCAACGTTCGTCAGTGGTGTTCGTGAGTGCGGGTGTGGCTTCTCTAGTTCCGAATAACTCCAGTAGAGTTGCGATATTGCTCTGATCATCAAAATAATCGTCATATGATTATTTTCCCAAAAAAGACACTCTAGCAAAGCTGCTCAATCGGTATATTTTTTGAAGCCCGGTCTAAACCGAGTCTCCGAGCCTTCATATTTGGCATTCTGGCGAGGTGATATATATATATATATATATATATATATATATATATATATATATATATATATATATATATATATATTGCGCCTTCCATCCACTCAAATATTGGCACTACAGACATTTCAGGGCACATGCTCCCTTCCGCCGTCACCGACATCCCTGCATCACCGCCGTTTGTTGCCACCTCTGCCGCCTAGACCATCGCGGTTTAGCCCCCAATCAACCTGAGGTGCCCCGTACCTCCCATGCTTAGCTACAGCCCGACGTCTGCTTCCCACCGTCCGACCGTGCCATCCGTTTTCTCATGCGACCTCAACATATTCGACGATTTCCCTAAAAGTAAATTTTCCCAACCGTTTTTTGTACATTTAGTTTAGTGGCTCATACTTAGTGTAGATCACATATGGTTCACATTTCATGTAGATCGATCCATTGTAGAGCTTTTTTCTGGTGATTCGTCGTGGATTTGAGCTTCAAGTTCGGGAGTGAAATCATGGACGCCGAAGTAGACGAGATAATATTGATGGTTGTTATTCAATGGATAGTGGCAAATGGAACAAAGACGAAGCATGTGGGATGGCAAGTTGGTCATGCAAAATTTCACTAAAACAAAATCAAAGGCAATGAGAAGCTGATGTGCGACTATTGTCTGTTAGGTCGTACCTTCCAACCGTACGTGTTCCGGCAATGCTTCTGCATGATTCCATGGTTGTTTAGTTGAATTGCCGACGATATGAAAGCCAATGAACCTTTCTTCCAGCAATGTAGAAATGACGTCGGTTTCCTGCAGTTTTCTCCTCATCAAAAGGTCATCATGGCACTTTGGATGATTTCATTTGGCGTTCTTGCACATGCATTGGATGAGTATTTTTTAATGGCCGAAGTTACAATCATAAAGTGCATGAAAGTGTTCACTAAAATAGTGATGAGGGTTTATGAGAGCAATATCCATGAGTACCCAATGTAGAGGACACAAACCAGGCTTCGTAATGCTTGAAGTAAAAGGCTGGCCTGGGATGCTAGGGAGTGTTGATTGTATGCACTAAAGGTCAAAGAATTATTTTGTAGTTTGGCACGACCATTCACCGGCCATTGCCATAAAACAATAATTTTGGAAGTTGTCGTCTTCAAGATTTTTTGGATTTCGCATTGGTACTTTGGGTTGTCTGGATCTCACAAGGACATCAATGTCTTTGCAGAGATCTCATCTGTTGGCAAGGCTATCTCCTGATATTTCTCCACCTTGCAACTTCATGATGAAGGGTCATCCATATGATCAAGGCTACTATCTAGCTGTTCACATCTATCCATCTTGATCAACATTGGGTACAGATAATTTCTAATCTCAAGACCAGAAAACTTAAAATTTTGCCAAGGCACAAGAAGCTCAGATGAAGGACATTGTGAGGACATTTGGAGTACTACAAGCAAGGCTTTCAATTTTATGGGAGCATACTCGTTTCTGGGACAAGGATGTCTTGGTAAATATCATGACATGTTGTGTGATCCTACCCAACATGATCATCAAGGTTGAGAGTGATATGCCAAGCCACATTGACGATGAAAATATTGGCACAATTTTTAGGCCTCATAGGCACACAAACCATATGCAACCATTTCACGAGGCGTGCCGAAAAATTGAAGATCGGGTCTCTCATCATCAACTGAAGAAGGATCTCACTGAGTATTGTTGGCACCTAGATGGGAGATAGTATGTTTAAATTTCTTTAGAATTTATTTATTTTTACGTGGACAATTTATTTGATCAGAATATATTTTGCATTTGGATTATATTTGGATTAATGTTTTGTAATAATATCTGTTGAATTATTGAATTATTTGATCTAAATTATTGCAACGGTGTAGAAATAAGAAAACAAAAAAATAGCCACCATTCCTAGATTAGCTTTTTTTTAGGTCCTGCTTTTACTCTCTTTGTTTTGGTTGTGTGCATCGTCAATGTCTCGATTAGCTTCTGGTATCATGTTTTTCTATGGACTGGGTATACTTGGCATCATCTTGATATTAATATGTTATCCGTTAATATAAATTATATCAAATTGATTACAAAAAAATATTTATAGTTGGATCCATAAACGGCTGCATTTCTTGATAAAATGGAAATTATTTCAGGAAAAGCAGAGTGCACTTCGCATGTATTTGCTCCTAGTAGTCTAGCACCCCACGGATTGACTTTTAGTTATATATCCTCTATTGTTTTCTTTCCGTTCCTAGATTAGAGAGAAGGAACGAGTAATACAGAAGTATCATATCCTTGTTGACATGTAAACCCGGCCAATGGAAGGCCTGAGAACGTGCAGTGAAGGTTAGAATTTAGGGTTCATGCGGACGGCCAAGGCACATAAAAATGGAGTTCGGACGACAATGTTAAATAACCAAAGGGATATTATTCTCAGGCTGGGTGCATGGATCTTAAGGCGTACGTGTACTTGCGCAAATCAGGGCTAGAGATATGTCAACCGCTTGAATAACCTCCACGGATTAGTGGTGGCCACCTAAACAATTCAAGAGTTTTTGGAACCATAAAATCCCGAATTCAACACTGGTAATGCTCCCCATTCATGTACCAAAGAAATTAATGCATCGAAAATTGTCCAGGTCAATTGTAGAGTACGGTATTTTATCATTTTGAAAAAGCACGAAAATGCAAACATTTCAAGAAAAAAAACTATGGTTAACTTCTGACATCCCACTAGCCCAAACTCCAAAGCGTGCCCTGAATCCGCGCAAGATGACTTCAGCTAGTGAAAAGGACGCTGCTAATTAAGCTTATATCAAATTATGCCATGGAATCTTGTCAAAGCTTACATTAGTTTCTTTAGTTGTTTATCCAAAAGCTTAATTCACCCTAAGAACTCTGCATGGACAACCCATCAAGTACATTATTTCCAGTTTTTCAGTTTCTTTTCAGTACCATGTTTGTCTGGGCACTGTATTCTGATTATGATAGTGGGCTAGTGGCACTGTATTCTGATGCATCTTACTTAATTGCGTTCATGGAGTAATAATATCTCTTTGTTTTTTAAAACTTGCCGTCCGCCATTCAAGGTGTATCGTGCCTAAGCCACTCTTTACTTGATAGTGATACTTCATCTCTAATGTATGTTACTTAACATTGATGCTACGGATTAGTGGTGGTAATCTAAACAATTCGACATTTTTATTGTAGCCATGGAACCACAAATTCTACATTGGTAGTGCTGCCCATCCACTCACCAAAGAAAAAAAAATAATGGAAATTTATCCAAGTCAACTGTAATTTGGCATTATACCTTTTCTTTTTTTTAGAAAAGGAGGATGACCCCCGGCCTCTGCATCTGGGAGATGCATACGGTCATTTTATTGATTATTCTCGAGAACCTTACAAAGTAGTACTGCAATATGTCTAAATCCGCCATCTTGGCAACATCTGCCCTTACTCCTATCCATATAATGAAGGGGGTGCAAGCTGGGCCAAATACCCAGACCTCTCACCTAAGCCTAACATCTAAAGCCGGAGGCCCCGACCGAGCCACATACCGGGTCCGGGGCATAATCCGGTCTGACGCACTCACATGTGTCGTCGCCACCATCTTCCACTAGTCCATCTTCAGAGCAGATTGAGGTGCCAACCTTGGCAGGATCCTCCGCCATCGACGCCATCAAGACGCCAAACGACGACCACCATCTACGCTAGTCCATCTCCAAGCAGAAGGAGCGCTACCACAGGACGAAGACCGGCGGAGAATAGGTGAAACGCTGCACACAATGCCGCTGCCAAACACCTCACACGCACCGCAAAGCGCCCACCATGCTTTCGGGAACCCCAGGCGACGCCCTCAAGAAGGAGCGCGATGAGGGTACAACGCCGTCGCCCGCAAGGGGACCTAGAGCTTTCGCCCAAAGGAAGATCACGGTGAAAGACGGGAGAGGACCTCGACAAGGCCTCCAAGAAGGGGACCGACGCCCAGCAAAGACGCCGCCATTGTCGTGGCCTCCGCCGACGGCCAAGGGTTTCCCCCGGTCCCGCCCCCATCCCATCCACCCAGCCAAAGACCTGGCCAAGGGAGCGCACGCAACCGGAGAAAGCGCTGGACTTCATCGAAGCAGGCACGCCGGGTGACGGGGCACCCCGACCCACTGTAGTAGACGTCCACCGAGACCTCGCCGCCCGCACGGCTGAAGTCGCGGACCACCAGCACCCACGACCGTCGCCCGCCGAAGAGGCAACGCCGTCCACACCGCCCGAGGCCGTCGCCTCGGCATCCACCCATGACACACATCCCGTCGAAACATGGAGAACGACCCACACCACCGCCACCAGGGAGCACCACACCGCGAACATCCAAGCCGAGCAGGACGAGGCATGGCCACGCCGGCCAGATCCGGGCGGATCCAGCGAATCCCGGCCCACCAGCCGCCAGATCGGAGCAAGGCGGCCGGATCTGATGGGCAGAGCCGTCCCTGGCGACAGGCGCGGGGCGACAACGCCGGCGGCAGCCGCCGCAGAGGGCCGGCCTCGGTGGCCACCTGGGAAAAGCGGGCGGCGACGCCCGATGCGAGGTGGGGGGCCGGCTCTCCAAAGGTCGAGGCGGGTGCGCGGGGAAGCCCCCGCCGCCGCCTACCGCCGCGCGGGCAAGCCCAACGACGGCTGCCGGGGGCGGCGGGGAAGGAGGAGAAGGGGAGGCGGGGGACCGGCGGCGCCTAGGGTTTCGCCCCCGGGTCGCCCGAGAGCGGACGACGCAGGGGGGGGGGGGGGGGGGGCTGCAGAGATTGTACCTTTTCTTTGAAAGAAGAAAATATCCGTGCAAACAATATCTCCTATGTTAAAGAAAAAGGAAACTCTGCTAAGCTCTCTTGCATTGCACTAGGTCAAAAGTGTGCCCTGAATCCGGACAACATGATTGCAATGCAAAACAAACTTGGGAATAGGTTGATGTTAATTAAATGAAGCTCAAATCGAATGCCATTGAATCTTGCGAAAGCTTACATTTCCCATGCTATTTAATTATGCAAAACGAACTCTAGTATAGTAAACTCTTTTACATTGTGCTGGGTCAGAGTTGCGCCCTGAATCTGGACAAGATGACTTGGACTTGTGAACAGGTCGCTGTTAATTAACGGAAACTTAAATTAGTTTCCATTAAAAATATATTTCCATAAACTTAATATAGTACTCGGTCCAAAATATAATGTATTTTTTTTAAGTCAAACTTTGTACGCCATGATCAAGTTTATTGATAAAATTGTCGACATACACTTTACCAAATCAATGTCATTCGAATATTGTGGAATATTCATTCATATGATTATTTATTAAAGGAGGGACACCCCCAGTCTATACATCGACTGATGTACACAACCATCTATTATATTGAAATTCAATCACATAAAGTAGCTATGTCGAAGAAAAGTTTTCACTATTTACATACAAGTTGTCACGAGTGGAAATTGTCGAGAAAAAACGCATGCGTCACTCTAGGGGCGAACCCTCCCTTTCATCACCCCCGTGTCCTCCCACCTCTCTCTCCCGCAGCTACTGGACCAGGCTGGCAAGCAAAGCTCACCGGATGGACGCGGCGACAAGATCAGACCCGCATGTTCGGCGGCGACTTCCCAAATCAAGTTGAGCCTAGATGGCAAGCACTTAAGGAGGGGCTCGAGCTCTGAGGTGGCGGCCTTGGATGGCATCGGCGCTGGCCGCATTGTCGTAGCTACGTGGGCGGCGAGACGGTCCACTGCGGTGGCCGGGGGCGCCTCGCCCTGATCTCAGCCTAGGATACAAGTGGTCGGGCTGTCAGCCTGGTTGCAGATGGTTGTGGCGGTGGTGGGCGTCGCCCTACGGCTCGATCGATCTAGCTTGGTAGGGTTGTCCGCACCAGATCAGGGGCTCAACGTTTTTACGTTGGCTACGGGCGTGTCGCTTGCCCAACTCGTGTGCATTCTTGGGCCAATTGGTTTCATGTGGAGGTGACCGGTTGGTCGAGGCACAGATGACTCGAGCTTCAAACGACAGCTGCCAGATCCGCAACTCGAGTATGTTCCTCCTTGATACCGTGGAGGCGATCTTCCGCGGGTGGGGGGATATCACACCCATCCGCTAGCACCACCACCTCATCCCGTCGCCGGTGATGGTGGCGGGGTCTCCTCCTTGGGAGGCAGCCGGCTATGTGGTTCCATTGGGCATGCACTACTTCCGTGTGTGGTTGCAGTGGGTGCCGAGAGAAGTGTGCGACCACCTCATGTGGACACCGTGGTTGTTCTGCATACAATACTCGTTGGTGCAGCTATGAAACGATCTGACTGTGAGATCGTGTTTGGAACGCCGTTTCATGTGTGTAGTGAAAACTCTTGTCTGGGCCATGATTCGTCGATTCACCGGTGAAAAATAGTTTCATTATCTTTTTGGTGTGTCTCCATGTCGATGTTCTAGGCTTCGTTGCTAGTCTTGTGGCCCAGGATGAGAATCCTTGTTGTTGTCGTCTCTGGTCAGACATGACGACAGTGGCGTGAGTACTTATATATGGTACTACTACCCTACTTGTCTATGTTGTGTACTCTGCATGTTGATGATTTTAGTCTCATTGCTTTGCATCAATTCTAGGAAAAATATGTCTGTATGTATCTCAAGGTACGTAGGCAGGGAGCAACTCTAGCAGACCTGGCAAAACGCTGGCCAGCAAAAATTCTGATGAATATGCGGGATCGGCTCAATTTTCCGGTTAGAATAGAGCTCGCATATTCGCCCGGCCTGCAAAAAATTTTGCGGCAGCCCGCAAACCGCACATCCCGAGCAGTATAACTGCGGTTTCGCGACCCTTTTGCGGGTCCAAACCCTATCTCTCCGCCGCCGCGAGCCACCCGATTCCCCTTTCCTCTCTCTCAATTTCTCGCCGCCGACGACCACCCGCCCCGCCTCCAGTCGTTATGTGGGGGCGCATGTGGAGCTCCGGACGTGGCTCCGGCAGCAGATCCGGCCGTGAGCGCAAGCGGCGCGTCCGGTCGGACGGCGCAAGGAAGCGCGGCGCCCGGAGGTGGACTAACCACGGGATGTCGCCGTCGGCGGGCTTCAACCGCCGCGAGATGGAGGAGTACGACCAGCGCGCGTCCTTCTCCTCCGCGAGGTCCTACGCCGGACCCTCCTCGTCCTCCGACGCGGGCTTCCTCCCCGTGAAGAGGGAGTGGTCGGACGACGAGGAGGAGCCGGAGCCGCCGGCGCCGTTCTCCTTCGTCCCGGTGAAGGAGGAGCCCGAGGAGCCCGCTTCGCTCGGCTGTCGCGGAGTCGTCGGCCCCGAGGACTACGTCGCGGACTTCGATGCTGTCGCCGCCGCCATCGCCGAGCGGAGCGTGCGCGAGGAGGAGGAGCGTCGGCGCCACGCCGAGGAGCTCGAGGCCCTCGAGTGGCGGCAGACGGTCGCCAACAACCGTGCCGCCAACGAGAAGGCTGAGGGGTGGCGCCGCATCCGCCCGGAGCAGGCGGCGAAGTACGTCGACCTATGCAGCTCCGGTGAGGAGGATTGAGCGTCCGGCTCCTCCATGGCATCGTCCAGTTGTCACGACCTAGCCGCTGTCAGATCCAACCCCTATGCTAGTAGTTTAACGTAGTTTGTAGTATAAACTATGCTTGTAGTTTGTTGATCATGTGATGAACTATTAGTGCAATTTCTCCCGCGGAAGTGTTTTTTCAAATTATGCAGGTTTTGATACGGGTCCTGTTCTGCCGCGCATGTTTTCGACCCGCAAACGCGATCTTCGTGAAACCGTAAACGTGTTTTGCGAGTCGAAATTTTATGGGGTCTGCTAGAGCTGCTCTAACTCTTGGATCGTTTCTTTCTTCCCGTGGAAGAAAGAGGACCCTTTGGCTAGGGTTCTCGTGCCTTCCGTCGATGCCACCGTCGGTCTACCTCGTCTCCGGTGGTGGATCCCATCTTTTGGCGGCGGGTTTTTGAGTTCTGTTAGCGTTTGTGTCCTACTCAGAGAGACGAGACGGCGGTGGCTCTCTGAAGATGAAATAAAGTTCTCCCCGCCTAGTCCCCGTTTCAATGGTGTTTCTAGCATCATAGGAGGGTGTGTAGAGGTTTGTCTCCGGCGGATCTCTTGGGATTCGGTCAGCGGTTGTCCGGTGATCCATGTGGATCCTGTCTTCGTTCGTTTGTACTTGTGTGTCTACCGGTTGGATCCTTTCGATTTACGCTTCTCTTCATCGGTGGTGGTTGTTGTTCCGGTGAGGTGGTCCTATGAGGCCTTAGCCCGACCTTCCGACTATCTACTACAAAAAGGTTTGCCCGGTTTCGATGATGGAGGGGCGAAGACGGTGTCACGTCTACGGCTCGCTCCAGTGCTTGCAGTCGTCGCTAGATGGTTTTACGAACTTGAATGTATTTTTTATTTCTGATATTTTTTGTACTACCTTGATAGTTGATGAATAGATTTAAAGTTTTTCTCGCAAAACAAGGTACAGATGCAGGAAGGTTTATCTTTCCCTTCTGAAAAACACGTCTACATGCTTCATAATCCACATATTAATCGCCATCTAAAATAGCCGAACATAACCCCGTAAAGTCATGAAGCCAAGTTTCTCCTCTTGTGCCGCCAAGGAGAACTCGATCACATCTGCTCCTCAGCACGCATCGCCAGTGGCAGGGGGGTCCTTCCAAACTGTGGTGCCCTTGTGGAGCTCGGGGTATGGTCGCGAGGGCCGTCTGCTTCATGTGCTGGCATGCGTGCGGCAGCGGTTTGTTCGGGCTGGTGGCTCAACTCCGGTGCGTTCGTGACCTTCAGCGGCGACCTAACGTAGTCAGGTCATCGGAGAAGTGGGCCTCGCGACGGGATCCTGGCGGCGATGGGCTTTATGTTGTCTTAGGGTCTTGGTTATGGTAGTGACACGGTGACGGCGACCCCTTGTAGGAATAAAGGTCTGTATCAGCGACTTTCCGGCCGTTGCTTCTAAAAACTTCTCGGTTCAAGAAAGTTTGCTTTGCCAAGGCGAAGGCCTAGAGGCAGCATCAGGCTATACTCTCGGCACGTCTCCGATGAATGCAAAAGGAAGAAGACTTCGGCCCTCTCAAGAATTAAAATGTAATTTTATTGAGTTGACATTTCCTTTTTTTGCAGTTGATTGGATTGACTTCTACAATGTTATATATCGAGAAATGACACCTCTAATAGGTCAAGAGATACGTTGGAAAATCACGAATCATATTACAGGTCTCATGGTATATCTGAGTATAGAAGATGAAATTAGTGATATTTCTTTTATAAACACCCCATATGTATGTGTGAGTTTGTAAGGACATGTGTTCATTTAATATATGGCCTTTAGGCCATTTTGCAAGAAAATAAAGCACTATATTCTTTTTTTAAGGGAAAAGCACTATATTCTTGGATGAAGGCACCGCCGCTACAAATTTTCCACTCACAGCACAATCACAATTTATTTATTTTTGCCTTGAAACAATCACAAATCTGGACGTGCACTGCATTTCAGCGGGAATTTTGGGTGAAATTGTCTCCACTAACTGACCTGGAAATCGCAAAATCTCACCACACTATTGTTGGGGAACGCAGTAATTTAAAAAAAATTATACGCACACGCAAGATCATGGTGATGCATAGCAACGAGAGGGAGAGTTTCGTCTACGTACTCTCGTAGACCATAAGCGGAAGCGTTTGATGTAGTCGTACGTCTTCCTGATCGACCGATCCCAGCACCGAAGGTACGACACCTTCGTGATCTGCACACGTTCGGCTCGGTGACGTCCCACGAACTCACGATCCAGTAGAGCTTCGAGGGAGAGCTTCGTCAGCACGACGGCGTGATGACGGTGATGATGTTGCTACCGAAACAAGGCTTCGCCTAAGCACCGCTACAATATGACCGAGGTGGATTATGGTAGAGGGGGGCACCGCACACGGCTTGGAACAATCAACTTGTGTGTTCTAGGGTGCCCCTGTCCCCGTATATAAAGGAGCAAGGGGGGAGGCTGGCCGGCCCTAGTGGCGCCCAAAGAGAGGAGGAATCCTCCTCCTAGTAGGAGTAGGATTCATCCTTTCCTAGTCCTACTAGGAAGGAGGAAGGGGGAAGGAAAGAGGGGCCGCGCCACCTCCCCTAGTCCTATTCGGACTCCCCTTGGGAGGGGGCGCGCCACCTCCTGGGCTGTTGTCGTCTCTCTCCCCTAAGGTCCACTAAGGCCCAATACTTCCTCGGGGGGTTCCGGTAACCCCTCCGACACTCTGGTTTTCTCTGAAATCACCCGGAACACTTCCGGTATCCGAATATAGCCGTCCAATATATCGATCTTTATATCTCAACCATTTTGAGACTCCTCGTCATGTCGGTGATCATATCCAGGACTGTGAACTACCTTCGGTACATCAAAACACATAAACTCATAATACCGATCGTCACCGAACGTTAAGCGTGCGGACCCTACGGGTTCGAGAACTATGTAGACATGACCGAGACTCATCTCCGGTCAATAACCAATAGCGGAACCTGGATGCTCATATTGGTTCCTACATAATCTACGAAGATCTTTATCGGTCAAACCGCATAACATCATACGTTGTCCCCTTTGTCATCCGTATGTTACTTGCCCGAGATTCGATCATCGGTATCTTCATACCTAGTTCAATTACGTTACCGGCAAGTCTCTTTACTCGTTCCGTACTGCATCATCTCGCAATTAACTCATTAGTCACAATGCTTGCAAGGCTTAGAGTGATGTGCATTACCGAGAGGGCCCAGAGATACCTCTCTGATACACGGAGTGACAAATCCTAATCTCGATCTATGCCAACTCAACAAACACCATCGGAGACACCTGTAGAGCATCTTTATAATCACCCAGTTACGTTGTGACGTTTGATAGCACACAAGGTGTTCCTCCGGTATTCGGGAGTTGCATAATCTCATAGTCAGAGGAACATGTATAAGTCATGAAGAAAACGGTAGCAATAAAACTGAACGATCATTATGCTAAGCTAACGGATGGGTCTTGTCCATCACATCATTCTCTAATGATGTGATCCCTTTCATCAAATGACAACACATGTCCATGGCTAGGAAACTTAACCATCTTTGATTAACGAGCTAGTCAAGTAGAGGCATACTAGGGACACTCTGTTTGTCTATGTATTCGCACATGTATTAAGTTTCCGGTTAATACAATTCTAGCATGAATAATAAAAAATTATCATGATATAAGGAAATATAAATAACAACTTTATTATTGCCTCTAGGGAATATTTCCTTCAACCATAGCTCTAGCATAAGCCATGGCGCTCATCCTCGCGTATTGAGCATGAGCGCTTGCGTCTCGCTCCTCGCGTCGCCTCCTCCTGGCCACCGGGAGTGAAACCCTAAATGGCCCAGCCGCTGCCTTCCCCTGTTTCCTCCCCTCATCGATCCCCAAGGCCACTGCCGACAAAGCCTGGCTTCGCCGGTGAAGGGGGCGGCGGGGATCTGCTGCCTCCCGTCCCCCTGCGCGGTGGTAGGAGGAAGACCACCGTTTTGGGGCACCGACCGATCTCCTTGCTGCCAGATCGGATCTGGCACGCAGCGTGTAACACCCTGTTACACCCGACGGGATCAAGATTGGTCCCACCCATCCTCTCGTCGCCCCATCAGGAACGTTCCCTCTTGGCACAGGTATGCGCGTCCAGTCCAACATTTGTGCCATGCCGTGTGCCACGACGGGTCACACGCACCATGCACCACATGCCCGCGCACCTGACCTGTAAATGCCCATGTAACCGCGAGGGTCGGCTCTGATACCAATTGTAACACACTGTTACGCCTGGCGGGATCAAGACTGGCCCCACGGACCAACACTAGTCTTCCTGCGCACTTTGTCATCACTCGTGCGCACCCGAGATCAACTTCCCGGTCGGTCACCCATCCTAGAATTACTCCAAGCCAAGCATGGTTAACTTTGGAGTTCTTTTTGAATGGGCTCCCAGAAAAGAAGGAATTTCTTGTTGATATGAGTAGTCTACCATTCCTATTAAACCAGACTCTCATACGGCGACCGCGGACCAGGTTGGGCGACTCGGCGGCTTTCTTCCGCGCGTGGTGGCGCCATATCCTTCTGACGATGGAGGCTCGTGATCTGGTGATGATCCGGCTGCGTGGAGCGGCGGGATCCTGGTGGCGAGCACGAGCCGACGTTGACAGCGGTGGCGCAACTGCTCCACAGAGGGGGCGCCCCCGTTGCTGTGGATGTGGGCACCAATCTCGCGCGGCCCAGATGGGCTTGGGAGGGTCGACGGCTCCCAGACATGACTCCAGGATGGCGCAGTGGTGCCTAATGGTGATGGCTGCTAGGCACCGTGGTGGTGTTGACGCCCGGCCTGGCGGCGATAGGCTGGATCGGGCAGTGTGGGGTCCTGCTGGCGTGATGATAAAGGTGGTTGTCCTCGTGCTTTTCTTGCATCGCGGCAATGCCATACATGATCGGTCCTCCTCGATCTGGCAACCGGCGTGTTCCGGAACGGCCGCCGGAGGTTTTGTTCAAGATATCTGGATCGGTTAGTTTTTGGTCATGCACCTTCATATCACCCTGAGAGGTTCCGAGGGCGTGGCGTGAAGCTCGGTTGGTTGATGACACCTTGGGACATTAATACGTCCATTTTGCATCATGTTTTTATATCGATATTTATTGCATTATGGGCTGTCATTACACATTATGTCACAATACTTATGCCTATTCTATCTTATTTTACAAGGTTTACATAAAGAGGGAGAATGCCGACAGCTGGGATTCTGGGCTGGAAAAGGAGCAAATATTAGAGACCTATTCTGCACAGCTCCAAAAGTCCTGAAACTTCACGGAAGTTATTTCCAGAATATATAAAAAATACTGAGCGCAAGAAGTACCAGAGGAGGGCCACCCACCAGCCACGAGGGTGGGGGGCACGCCCCCTGCCTCGTGGGCCCCCTGGTGGCCCTCCAATGCCCATCTTCTTCTATATGGAGTCTTTCATCGAGGAAAAAATCATAAGCAAGCTTTCGGGATGAGACTCCGCCGCCACGAGGCGGAACCAATCTAGGGCTCCGGCGGAGCTGTTCTGCTGGGGAAACTTCCCTCTGCGAGGGGGAAATCATCACCATCTTCATCACCAACGATCCTCTCATCGGGAGGGGGTCAATCTCCATCAACAACTTCACCAGCACCATCCCATCTCAAACCCTAGTTCATCTCTTGTATCCAATCTTTGTATCCAAACCTCAGATTGGTACCTGTGGGTTGCTAGTAGTGTTGATTACTCCTTATAGTTGATGCTAGTTGGTTTACTTGGTGGAAGATCATATGTTCAAATCTATTATGCATATTAATACCCCTTTGATTATGAACATGAATATGCTTTGTGAGCAGTTACGTTTGTTCCTGAGGACATGGGAGGCGTCTTGCTATTAGTAGTCATGTGAATTTGGTATTCGTTCGATATTTTGATGAGATGTATGTTGTTATCCCTCTAGTGGTGTCATGTGAACGTCGACTACATGACACTTCACCATTGTTTGGGCCTAGAGGGAGGCATTGGGAAGTAATAAGTAGATGATGGGTTGCTAGAGTGACAGAAGCTTAAACCCTAGTTTATGCGTTGCTTCGTAAGGGGCTGATTTGGATCCATATGTTTCATGTTATGGTTAGGTTTACCTTAATACTTCTGTTGTAGTTGTGGATGCTTGCAATGGGGGTTAATCATAAGTGAGATGCTTGTCCAAGTAAGGACAGCACCCAAGCACCAGTCTACCCACATATAAAATTATCAAAGTACCGAACGTGAATCATATAATCGTGATGAAAACTAGCTTGATGATAATTCCCATGTGTCCTCGGGAGCGCTTTCCTTCATATAAGAGTTTGTCCAGGCTTTCCTTTACTATAAAAAGGATTGGTCCATCTTGCTGCACCTTATTTACTTTTATTACTTACTACTCGTTATAAATTACCTTATCACAAAACTATTGGTTACCTATAATTTCAATGCTTGCAGAGAATACCTTACTGAAAGCTGCTTGTCATTTCCTTTTGCAACTCGTTGGGTTCGACACTCTTACTTATCAAAAAGGCTACGATAGATCCCCTATACTTGTGGGTCATCAAGACTCTTTTCTGGCGCCGTTGCCGGTGAGTGAAGCACCTTTGGTAGGTGGAATTTGGTAAGGAAAAATTTATAGTGTGCTGAAATTTACTATCACTTGTTACTATGGAAAGTAGTCTCTTGAGGGGCTTGTTCGGGGTATCTTCACCCCGACCGGTAGAGCAAATAGTTTCTCCTCAACCTACTAGACCTACTGAAAATGAAAATGTTTACTTTGAAATTCCTTCGGGTATGATAGAGAAACTGCTAGCTGATCCTTTTGCAGGAGATGGAACATTGCATCCTGACTTACACTTAATCTATGTGGATGAAGTTTGTGGATTATTTAAGCTTGCAGGTATGCCCGAGATGTTATCAAAAAGAAGGTCTTCCCTTTATCTTTGACGAGAGATGAATTGACATGGTATAGGCTATGTGATGATATGGGATCATGGGACTATAAGCGATTGAAATTGGAATTTCACCAGAAGTTTTATCGTATGCATCTTGTTCATCGTGATCGTAATTATATATATAATTTTTGGCCTCGCGAAGGATAAAGCATCACTCAAGATTGGGGGAGGCTTAAGTCAATGTTATATTCATGCCCCAATCATGAGCTCTCAAGAGAAATGATTATGCAAAAAAATTATGCTCGGCTTTCTGACAACAATCGCTCCATGCTCGATACTTCTTGTACTGGTTCCTTTATGATGAAGATTATTGAATTCAAATGGAATTTATTAGAGAGAATTAAACGCAACTCTAAATATTGGAATCTCGACGAAGGTAAGGAGTCAGGTATAACACCTAAGTTTGATTGTGTTAAATCTTTTATGGTTACCGATGTTTTCCGTAAATTTAGCACTAAATATGGACTTGACTCTGAGATAGTAGCTTCTTTCTGTGAATCCTTTGCTACTCATGTTGATCTTCCCAAGGAGAAGTGGTTTAAATATAATCCTTCCATTGAAACAAAAGTATTTACACCTATTAAAGTTGAAGAAAAGACTATCACTTATAATGATCATCTTGTTCCTACTACTTATGTTGAGAAACCACCTTTCCCTGTTAGAATAAAGAATCATGCTAAAGCTTCAACTGTGGTCAACAAAAGTAATATTAAGACACCTAAACCTCCTGAGCAAATTAAAGTTGAACCTAAAATTGCTATGGTTAAAGATCTCTTGGCCGATAATATTGATGGGCATGTTATTTACTTCTATGATGAGACTGCTAGAATTGCTAAACCTGGTGCTAAAGATAAACATAGACCTGTGGTAGGCATGTCTGTTATTTCTATTAAAATAGGAGATCATTGTTATCATGGCTTGTGTGATATGGGTGCTAGTGCTAGTGCAATACCTATTTGCTTATACAAAAAAAATATGCATGATATTGCACCAGCTAAGATAGAAGATATCGATGTTATCATTAAGCTTGCCAATAGAGATACTATTTCACCAGTTGGGATTGTTAGAGATGCTGAAGTCTTGTGTGGGAAGGTTAAATATTCTGCTGATTTTCTTGTTCTTGGTTCCCCACAAGATAGCTTTTGTCCCATTATATTTGGTAGACCCTTCTTGAATACTGTCAATGCTAAGATAGACTGCAATAAGGATATTGTTTCTGTTGGTTTAGGGGATATGTCTCATGAGTTTAATTTTGCTAAATTTTATAGACAACCCCATGATAAAGAATTGCCTAGTAAAGATGAAATTATTGGTCTTGCTTCTATTGTCGTGCCGCCTACTGATCCATTAGAACAATATTTGCTAGACCATGAAAATGATATGTTCATGAATGAAAGAAGGGAAATAGATGAAGTATTCTTTAAACAGGGACCTATTTTGAAACACAACTTGCCCGTTGAAATCCTAGGGGGTCCTCCTCCACCCAAGGATGATCCCGTGTTTGAGCTTAAACCATTACCTGATACTCTTAACTATGCTTATCTTGATGAAAAGAAAATATATCCTGTTATTATTAGTGCTAACCTTTCAGAGAAGGAGGAAGGGAAATTATTGAAAACTCTGAAGAGGCACCGTGATGCTAGTGGATATACTTTTGATGATTTTAAGGGCATTAGTCCCACTCTATGTGAACACAAAATAAATTTGGAGGAAGATGCCAAACCAGTTATTGATCACCAACGACGACTGAATCCTAAGATAAAAGAAGTGGTAAGAAAGGAAAGATTAAAGCTCCTTGAGGCAGGTATAATTTATCCTGTTGCTGATAGTAAGTGGGTAAGTCCTGTCCATTGTGTCCCTAAAAAGGGACGTATTACTGTTCCTAATGATAAAGATGAATTGATCTCGCAAAGAATTATTACAGGTTATAGGATGGTAATTGATTTCCGCAAATTAAATAAGGCTACTAAAAAGGATCATTACCCCTTACCATTTATTGATCAAATGCTAGAAAGATTATCCAAACATATACATTTTTGCTTTCTAGATGGTTACTATGGCTTCTCTCAAATACCTGTGTCAGCTGATGATCAATCAAAGACCACTTTTACTTGCCCTTTCGGTACTTTTGCTTATAGGCATATGCCTTTTGGTTTATGTAATGCACCTGCTACCTTTCAAAGATGCATGATGGCTATATTCTCTGACTTTTGTGAAAAGATTTCTGAGGTATTCATGGATGATTTCTCCGTTTATGGATCCTCTTTTGATGATTGCTTGAGCAACCTTGATCGAGTTTTGCAGAGATGTGAAGAAACTAATCTTGTTCTGAATTGGGAGAAATGCCACTTTATGGTTAATGAAGGTATTGTCTTGGGGCATAAAATTTCTGAAAGAGGTATTCAAGTTGATAAAGCTAAAGTTGATGCTATTGAAAAGATGCCATGTCCCAAGGACATTAAAGGTATAAGAAGCTTCCTCGGTCATGCCGGTTTTTATAGGAGGTTCATTAAGGACTTTTCAAAAATTTCTCGGCCCCTGACTAATCTACTACCAAAGGATATTCCTTTTGTCTATGATGATGATTGTGTAGAAGCATTTGAAATACTTAAGAAAGCATTGATTTCTACACCTATTGTTCAGCCACCTGATTGGAATTTACCCTTTGAAATTATGTGTGATGCTAGCGATTATGCTGTAGGTGTTGTTCTAGGGCAAAGAGTTGATAAGAAATTAAATGTTATTCAATATGCTAGTAAAACTCTAGACAATGCCCAGAGAAATTATGCTACTACCGAAAAGGAATTCTTAGCAGTTGTATTTGCTTGTGATAAGTTCAGACCTTATATTGTTGATTCTAAAGTAACTATTCACACTGATCATGCTGCTATTAAATACCTTAGGGAAAGAAAGATGCTAAAGCTAGACTTATTAGATGGGTTCTCTTGCTACAAGAATTTGATTTGCATATTATTGATAGAAAGGGTGCTGAGAACCCCGTTGCAGACAACTTGTCTAGGTTATAAAATGTTCTTGATAACCCACTATTTATTGATGATAGCTTTCCCGATGAACAATTAAATGTCATAAATGCTTCTCGTACTGCTCCATGGTATGCTGATTATGCTAATTATATTGTTGCTAAATTTATACCACCTAGTTTCACATACCAGCAAAAGAAAAAGTTCTTCTATGATTTGAGACATTACTTTTGGGACGACCCACATCTTTATAAAGGAGTAGATGGTATTATTAGACATTATGTACCTGAGCATGAACATGAACAGATCCTACGCAAGTGTCACTCCGAGGCTTATGGAGGACACCATGCTGGAGATAGAACTGCGCATAAGGTATTGCAATCCGGTTTTTATTGGCCTACTATCTTCAAGGGTGCCCGTATGTTTGTCTTGTCTTGTGATGAATGTCAAAGAATTGGTAATATTAGTAGACGTCAAGAAATGCCTATGAATTATTCAGTTGTTATTGAACCATTTGATGTTTGGGGCTTTGATTATATGCAACCTTTTCCTTCCTCTAATGGGTATACACATATCTTAGTTGCTGTTGATTACGTTACTAAGTGGGTAGAAGCTATTCCAACTAGTAGTGCTGATCATAACACCTCTATTAAGATGCTTAAAGAAGTTATTTTCCCGAGGTTTGGAGTCTCTAGATATTTAATGACTGATGGTGGTTCACATTTTATTCATGGTGCCTTTCGTAAAATGCTTGCTAAGTATGACGTTAATCATGGAATTGCATCTCCTTACCACCCACAGTCTAGTAGTCAAGTAGAATTGAGTAACAGAGAGCTCAAGTTAATTTTGCAAAAGACTGTTAATAGATCTAGAAAGAATCGGTCCAAGAAACTTAATGATGCATTATGGGCCTATAGAACTGCATATAAAAATCCTATGGGTATGTCTCTGTATAAAATGGTTTATGGTAAATCATGTCACTTACCTTTTGAATTAGAACATGAGGCATATTGGGCCATTAAAGAGCTCAATTATGATTTCAAACTTGCCGGTGAGAAGAGGTTATTTGACATTAGCTCACTTGATGAATGGAGAACCCAGGCTTACGAAAATGCCAAGCTGTTTAAAGAAAAAGTTAAAAGATGGCATGACAAAAGGATACAAAAGCGTGAGTTTAATGTAGGTGATTATGTATTGTTATACAACTCTCGTTTAAGATTTTTTGCAGGAAAACTTCTCTCTAAATGGGAAGGTCCTTACGTTATCTAGGAGGTCTATCGTTCCGGTGCCATAAAAATCAACAACTTTGAAGGCATAAATCCTAAGGTGGTGAACGGTCAAAGAATTAAACATTATATCTCAGGTAATCCCATAAATGCTGAAACTAATGTTATTGAAACCATAACCCCGGAGGAATACATAAGGGACACTTTTCAGAACGTTTCAGACTCCAAAAAATAATAGGTACGAGGTACCGTAAGTAAACCGACTCCAAAACAGTTCTAATGGCAATATTTCTTCGTTTTGGAATATTTAGAAAAATAGGAAAATAAGAACGGGAAGGACACGAGGCTTCCACGAGGGTGGAAGGCGCGCCTTACCCCCCTGGGCGCGCCCCCTGCCTCATGGGCTCCTCGTGTTCTCTTCGGACTCCATTTTCTTGCACGATACTTCTTTTGGTCGGTAAAAATTCATTATATAATCGCCCGAAGGTTTTGACCACCGTATCACGCAAATATCTCTTGTCTTTGTTTCGAGCTGTTTTTCTGACAGATCTAGGTCGTCATGTCATCTTCAAGTGCCCCCAAGGACAAGTTCTTCGAGAAGGTCATCAACCCCTACCTCGCGGAGGTGCTGCAACACCCTCAAATCATTGAGATGCGTGAGGGGTTGTCGCACATCCGCGATGTTGAGGGACCAAGGAGGACCGGAAGCATAGAGGCAAGGCTCGAGGCATTGGAGCAACAAGTTTTCAAGTGTCAGGAGATGGTGGAGCGTGGACTCGACTCCAATCACATTATGATCACGGAGTTCACCAACAACCACAAGCTGGACGTCAAGGACATTGGAGAGGCCATCTTCAAGCTTCATGAGAAAATCGAGCACCTCCAAGCCCAGATCTACGACCTGCAAAATCAAAACTGTGAGTATGAATATAGATTCAAGAGGATGAGTTTGACTGTAGATTTGAGGATTCAGGAGACTCGATCATCCTTCTATGATGGTGAGCCTATGCCTTGGAAGAGGGCGACAAGCCTACATCATCAACAACTCCACCTTCTTCACCAACAAAGAAGAACTGAGTATCTGGTATGGGCACTCCCCTTGGCAACTGCCAAGCTTGGGGGAGTGCCCCGGTATTGTATCACCATCACTTTTATCTTTACCGTTTTTCTTAGTTCAACCCTTTTAGTAATATCTTGATCTAGTAGAATAAAGTTTTAGTATGATCTAGTTGTGAGTTTTGCTTTATGATCCCTCTATGTAATCGAGTCTGTGAGCTATATAATAAAGATTAGTGTTGAGTCAAGGGCTTGATTATTTTTCTATGATCTTGAGGGAATTAAATAAAATAAAAGAGAAGAAATAAAAAGAAACAAAGAGATCATATGGATCTTATGAAAAATAATGAGCTCACATATAAAGAGTATGATGAATAAAAGTTGTTGAGAGTTGACAAACATAGTTTTGGTCATCGTTGCAATTAATAGGAAGTAATAAAGAAAGAGAGGTTTTCACATATAAATATACTATCTTGGACATCTTTTATAATTGTGAGCACTTATTAAAATATGACATGCTAAAGAGTTGACGTTGGATAAGGAAGACAACGTAATGGGTTATGTTTTCTTACATCTGAAATAATTTATATTGTCATGGATCATCCAACATGTTGAGCTTGCCTTTCCCTCTCTTGCTAGCCAATTTATTTGCACCAAGTAGAGATACTACTTGTGCTTCCAAATATTCCTAAACCCGTTTTTGCCTTGAAAGTCCACCATACCTACCTATGGATTGAGTAAGATCCTTCAAATAAGTTGTCATCGGTGCAATCAATAAAAATTTCTCTTTAAATATGTATGACTTATTAGTGCGGAGAAAATAAGCTTTATACGATCTTGTGATATGGAAGAAATAAAAGCGACAGACTGCATAATAAAGGTCCATATCACAAGTGGCAATATAAAGTGACGTTCTCTCGCATTAAGATTTTGTGCATCCAACCATAAAAGCGCATGACAACCTCTCCTTCCCTCTGCGAAGGGCCTATCTTTTACTTTTATCTTCTACCTTACATAAGAGTCATGGTGATCTTCACCTTTCCTTTTTACATTTTATCCTTTGGCAAGCACAATGTGTTGGAAAGATCCTGATATATATAGCTAATTGGATGTGAGTCTCCATGAACTATTATTGTTGACATTACCCTTGAGGTAAAACATTGGGAGGCAAAACTATAAGCCCCTATCTTTCTCTGTGTCCGATTAAAACTTTATACCCATAAATATTGCGTGAGTGTTAGCAATTGTGAAAGACTAAAAGATGGTTGAGTATGTGGACTTGATGAGAAGATCTTATATTGACTCTTTCCTATGTTATGGTAAATTGCAATTGCCTCAATGACTGAGATTAGAGTTTGTTGGTTCTCAATGAAGTTTATAATTCATATATATTGCTGCTCTAAGAATGATCATGATGCCCTCATGTCCGTATTTTATTTTTATCGACACCTCTATCTCTAAACATGTGAACATATTTTTCGATTTCGGCTTTCGCTTGAGGACAAGCGAGGTCTAAGCTTGAGGGAGTTGATACGTCCATTTTGCATCATGCTTTTATATCGATATTTATTGCATTATGGGCTGGTATTACACATTATGTCACAATACTTATGCCTATTCTCTCTTATTTTATAAGGTTTACATAAAGAGGGAGAATGCCGGCAGCTGGGATTCTGGGCTGGAAAAGGAGCAAATATTAGAGACATATTCTGCACAGCTCCAAAAGTCCTGAAACTTCACGGAAGTTATTTCCAGAATATATAAAATATACTGAGCGCAAGAAGTAACAGAGGGGGCCACCCACCAGCCACGAGGGCGGGGGGCGCGCCCTAGTCGTCCCTAGGCGCGCCCCCTACCTCGTGGGCCCCCTGGTGGCCCTCCGATGCCCATCTTCTTCTATATGGAGTCTTTCGTCGAGAAAAAAAATCATAAGCAAGCTTTCAGGACGAGACTCCGCCGCCACGAGGCGGAACCTTGGCGGAACCAATCTAGGGCTCCGGCGGATTTGTTCTGCCAGGGAAACTTCCCTCCGGGAGGGGAAAATCATCACCATCGTCATCACCAACGATCCTCTCATCGGGAGGGGGTCAATCTCCATCAAAATCTTCACCAGCACCATCCCATCTCAAACCCTAGCTCATCTCTTGTATCCAATCTTTCTATCCAAACCTCAGATTGGTACATGTGGGTTGCTAGTAGTGTTGATTAATCCTTGTAGTTGATGCTAGTTGGTTTACTTCGTGGAAGATCATATGTTCACATCCATTATGCATATTAATACCCCTCTGATTATGAACATGAATATGCTTTGTGAGTAGTTACGTTTGTTCCTGGGGACATGGCAGAAGTCTTTCTATTAGTAGTCATGTGAATTTGATATTCGTTCGATATTTTGATGAGATGTATGTTGTTATCCCTTTAGTGGTGTCATGTGAACATCGACTACATGACACTTTACCATTGTTTGGGCCTAGAGGGAGGCATTGGGAAGTAATAAGTAGATGATGGGTTGCTAGAGTGACAGAAGCTTAAACCCTAGTTTATGCGTTGCTTCGTAAGGGGCTGATTTGGATCCATATGTTTCATGCTATGGTTAGGTTTACCTTAATACTTCTGTTGTAGTTGCGGATGCTTGCAATGGGGGCTAATCATAAGTGGGATGCTTGTTCAAGTAAGAACAACACCCAAGCATCGGTCCACCCACATATTAAATTATCAAAATACCGAACGTGAATCATATGATCGTGATGAAAACTAGCTTGACGATAATTCTCATGTGTCGTCGGGAGCGCTTTTCTTTATATAAGAGTTTGTCCAGACTTGTCCTTTGCTATAAAAAGGATTGGGTCATCTTGATGCACCTTATTTACTTTTATTACTTGCTACTCGTTACAAATTAGCTTATCACAAAACTATTTGTTACCTATAATTTCAGTGCTTGCAGAGAATACCTTACTGAAAACTGCTTATCATTTCCTTCTGCTCCTCGTTGGGTTCGACACTCTTACTTAACGAAAAGGCTACAATGGATCCCTATACTTGTGGGTCATCCGACATGTCAGCTTCTTGATTTCCATGGTGAAGACAGCAGTAGAGAAGGTCATAGTGGCCGAGATTGGAGAATCAGTTACACGGATGAAGCCTAGAAGGTGATGGAGTCAGCCAGCTGTTAGATAACTCTCAGGAGCAGCAGTGATAAGTGGGGGCGGCAACACTGGAGGATTTCATCTTTGGTGGTACTCCTCGGGTACCGAGTCATGATTTTCAGGGTGAAAACCTAAAGTCTGACCTTCATTGGTTGTGTCTGGTGATTGCCTTGCTGAAGGAATTGTTTTAAGAGCACAGACTTTCTCCAGGGTGAAAACCTAAGATATTGGATTGGGCAACAACGACGCTTGTGCATTATTCCCTTCTTGAAGACGTTATTTTTGAAGATCTTTTATATTTTCCCGGTGTTGCATTTTGTGGTGGTATGAGTTGCTGTTGAGAAGAGTTGATTGTTGTCACGGGACCTTTTTTTTTTCTTTTCTTTTTTGGTTGTATGCGTCTGAATGTCTTTGCGGCATCTTATACGTACAGAGACTAGTGCAAGGGTAGCGTCTTAGGTGTCTACACATTAGATGACGGTACCTATCGAAGAGCAGCGAGAGGGCAGAGGACGCTCAGCCTCGCTAGTGGCCAAACACAACTCATGAGAGTGAAACTTCTTTCAGGGAGAGAGACTGGACACTGACAGTACAACCTTACTTACCACTACATAATCTACACTGGTTTATAATCATACCAGTAGTACACAACATATACACTGGTAGAACTCTTTCCTTGGGGATATGTCCATCGGCATCAGGTGTTGTTGCTCCACTTGTAGCGGCGGAAGAGGTCCTCGGTCTGCGCGTTCTTGAAGGCGCTGCAGCCGATGACGTAGACGACGACGAGCGCGACGGTGGCCGCGACGAGCGCCACGTTGGCCCGGCGCCACTGGTCGCGCAGCGTGCCCAGCATGCCGGCCTTGCAGGAGTCGCACCAGTAGCAGAGCTGCCGCGGGTCGTTGCTCCACGCGCCGCAGTCCGCGTCCGCCGCCGGGGTTGCCGGGCTCGCCCACGCCGTCGGCGACACGTACGCGTACCCGCACGCCGTCGGCGGCTTGCAGCAGCCGGACTGCACGCACGACGACAACCAGAAAAATAAGTCCAAAGAAAGCGGTTGCGCAAGGGGACAAGAATGAGCGCATGCAGCGTGACTGCCTGAGCTGGTTAGCAAATTTGGTCGCATCATGCACATGGAAGCTTCGATCGCCTCTTATTGGTAATCATATACTAGGATAAGCCAAATTACACGCTTGCGTGCGCTGACCCACATTTCTATGCCGATCTATTCTCACATGTAGTACTCCTAGATAGCACCATCTTCGCTTCAAGTTCAATTACAGCTCTTTCTTCTACAAGCTTACTAGTGGTGCTCACATGGACAGGACCTACTTGCACTTGCACGCTAAGCCCCCAAAATCATCAGCCTACCTGGCATTGATTCGATTTTAGACCATTTGCACACAAGGAACAAGATGAATCTCACACAATGCAGTCCGCCAATGGATGTGTATAATCTAATCCTGCTTTCTTCCATAGAGCCCACATAGGGAAATTCGATTCCTATTGGCACTAACTAGCACCCACTTAAGATTAGAATCCCTGAAATGGGCACTCTGCAGCCCTCAATTTTCCAATTAATTCTACAATGCGGACAATGAACGTGATTACTCGTGAAAATTGGAGCAGTTAACATCAGTAATTTAATCAGTCAGTAGTACCTGGAGCGGCGAGAGGTCGGACTGGTAGAACTGCTCGGGGGCGATGAAGAAGGCGGTCTCCATGGTGAGCTTCTTGCAGGTGTCGGAGGCGGCGAGGCACGCCCGGATCCCCTCCCACCGCCGCGGGTCCCCGGCGACGTACCCGCGCATCCAGCCGGAGAAGCCCTCGAGGCGGTACTCGCGGTAGGCGCGGCCGGGCACGTCGTACGCCCCGGAGCCGTGGGTGACGGCGAAGGCGAAGACGAGGAGCGCCAGGAGGAGCGTGATGAGGGCCGCCATGGCGAAGAGGTAGGCGGCCAGCAGGCCCTGGCGGTTCCAGTAGGCGCCGACGAAGCCGGCGAGGGCGACGAGGAGGAGCAGCCCGCCGAGGATGGCCACGGGCCAGCGCGCCAGGCGCGCGCACTCGGCGCCCTGCTTGGACGCGAACCAGAGGCCCGTGGCCACCACCGGGATGGTGCAGATTAGGGCCAGGAAGTTGAGGCACGCCGTGATGTTATTGCTCACGGCCATGGCCGCGGCCCGCGGCGCGGTCGGCCGGCCGGACTGGGCGAGTGAGACTGTGAGAGAGTGGGCGGAGTGGAGTGAGTCCGTGACCGTGAGTGTGACGACTACGGTTTCTTGGTTGGGAGGAGACTTTTCTTCTTGGCACCTTGTACAATTTCCGGGCGGGGTATTGTGTTGCGCCTTCAGGGCTGCAGCGGTGCACGATGGGTCGCGGGGAAGCGATGGGGGAGAGATGCTCGGTGGAGTGGAAGGTGTGAAACAGAGGGCACGGGCACACACTGCTCAGGCAGAGGGCAGCGAGGCGCGTGTTGGATAATGTAGCCGATGAGATCGCGGAGGTCGGCAGCGGCAGGGCAGCTTCCGTGGACGCACGCGCACGTGTCGTGTCGCCGTGCTGCGTCCGCCGGTGAGAGGAGAGAAGGCGGCGCCGATGCCGCTGATTGACACCGTCGGCCGTGCCGCTACAGGGAATCCGGCCCGTACCGGCGTGCCGACTTGCTTTCATCGGGGACGGAAGGCCGCAAATCCATCCGGCGGGCTGAGGTGCGCTTCGGCCGACATGGCTTTCCACATGAACTTGATTTTTATTTTATTTTTTGGCTATCTTTCGGGCGTTTGAATGGATCCCTAAGAGCATCTCCAATAACTTGTCTATATGGATGTCTATACTTGTTTTCCACGACGTGAATCCAAAACAAGCGTCCAACAACTTGTCTATACGATCGTCCAAATATACAAATCCTCTAAATGGGCCTCGACAATGTCCATATCTGGACAATGTGAAGCCGTTGTCTAAACTCAGTTGCAGTTATGATTTCTTCCTCTTCCCAGCGACGACCCACCTGTCATGGTCCCTGTATATAGACGTTTTTATGCAAAACTGGATGTGTATATGAGGGAATCTTTTTAGACCATTGTCTATACGAATATATAGATATCCAAATATACACATGCTATTGAAGATGCTCTAAGTCACGGGTGTGCAACCACTGGAAGACGACGTACAATCAATTTAAATGACGGTTTAAATAATAGAATCGGTGTTTCGTCATCGTGTTGCAGGCAGTGGCATTTTAATCTTTTGTTTTGAGTTACCTTGTGAACTTGCCCCAACCCTAGGCCGTCGCCGGCCTCCTCCCTCTTCCCTCCGATCTCGCCGCCATCAGAGACAGCCGCCGGCAAGCCCGCGCTAAGCCGAGGAAGGTGGCGGCAAGGCTAGTTGCTTCTGCCTCGGGCGAAGGGCTTGGCGATCCGGGGTGCCGGCCCGGTCGAGGTGGGCAGCGCCGGACCTGCGACTGTCGGCGGTTGTGGGTGCGTGACTGGTCTTCCTCGACTTGCTTGGGCAGCAGGGATCCGGTGGTTGGAGCTCGCGACGGCCGGGCTTTTCGTCGGTCGGCCGTCAGATCCAGATCGACCTTAACCAACGTCACCTCCTTCATCCTCTCCCGTTCGATCTGTGCTCCGGCGTGGTCTGCTCGTCGGATCCAGGTGGTGGGCGGCGTTTTGGTGGTGGGGCTCTAAGGACCAGGGGAAACCCTTGGCCCTCGGCGGCGGCCAAAACGACGATGCTGCCGCGGCGTCGAACCACTCCTTGGAGGCTTCGTTGAGGTATGCATTCCCCCCACCCATCCTCCCTGCATCTAGGGGAACCCCTTGGTCCTGATTTAGGACGACGGCGGCGTTACGACGTCGTTCCCCTTCCTGGAGGCATCGTCCTTGGACCGCGGGGTGGATGCCATGTTGGGGGTGGGTTGGTGGCTATAGTGGCGGCTCTATTCTCCGATGAGTGCTCTGCTTCTTGTTAATGTTGGCTGCTTTGGATGACGAAGACCTTGACGGATCAAGCACATTTCTTATGTTAGATATTGGTAGCTTCTTGTGTTGTCTTTGATCATTGCGCTATTCTGCTTGCATCATGTACTTGCCGCCTCAGTGAAGGAAATATGCCCTAGAGGCAATAATAAAGTTGTTATTTATATTTCCTTATATCATGATAAATGTTTATTATTCATGCTAGAATTGTATTAACCGGAAACTTAGTACATGTGTAAATACACAGACAAACAAAGTGTCACTAGTATGCCTCTACTTGACTAGCTCGTTAATAAAAGATGGTTAAGTTTCCTAGCTATGGACAAGAGTTGTCATTTGATGAACGGGATCACATTATTAGAGAATGATGTGATTGACTTGACCCATCCGTTAGCTTAGCACTATGATCATTTAGTTTATTTCTATTGCTTTCTCCATAACTTATACATGT
Source organism: Triticum monococcum (assembly GCA_034509565.1). Lineage (NCBI taxonomy): Eukaryota > Viridiplantae > Streptophyta > Magnoliopsida > Poales > Poaceae > Triticum > Triticum monococcum. The sequence goes on from CM067847.1 coordinate 583,401,272, forward strand.
TCCTATGACTATGAGATTATGGAACTCTCGAGAGAGGAGGAGGCAGCCAGGTGGAGGGCGCACCCCCCCCCCCCAAGCCCAATCCAAATTGGATGAGGGCGGCCCCCTTTCCTTCCCTCTCTCTCCCTCTTCCTTCTTCTCTCACTCCTACTAGGAAGAGGGGAAACCTACTCCTACTAGGAGTAGGACTCCCCCCCCCCTTGGGCACGTCCTATGAGGGTTGGCCCTCCCCTCCTCCACTCCTTTATATACGGGGGAGGGGGCACCCCATAGACACACAAGTTGATTGTTTAGCCGTGTGCGGTGCCCCCTTCACAGAATTCCACCTCGGTCATATCGTTGTAGTGCTTAGGCGAAGTCTTGTGTCTGTAACTTCATCATCACCGTCATCACGCCGTCGTGCTGACGAGACTCTCCCTCGGCCTCAACTCGATCAAGAGTACGAGGGACACCGAGCTGAACGTGTGCAGATCACGGAGGTGTCGTGCGTTCGGTACTTGATCGGTTGGATCGCGAAGATGTTCGACTACATCAACCGTGTTTTATAACGCTTCCGCTTTCGGTCTACGAGGGTACGTAGACATACTATTCCTCTCTCGTTGCTATGCATCTCCTAGATAGATCTTGCATGATCGTAGGAAATTTTGGGAAATACTGCGTTCCCCAACAGTGGCATCCGAGCCAGGTCTATGCATAGATGTTATATGCACGAGTAGAACACAAAGGAGTTGTGGGCGTGGGTATATACATATTGCTTGCCATCACTAGTTGATTCTTGATTCAGCGGTATTATTGGATGAAGTAGCTCAGACCGACATTATGTGTACGCTTACGCGAGACTGGTTCTACCAACGTGCTTCACACACAGGTGGCTAGTGGGTCTTTGTTTCTCCAACTTTGGTTGAATCGGATTCAATGAACATGATTCTTTCTGAAGATCAAAAAGCAATCACTATACCGCGTTGTGGTTTTTGATGCGTAGGTAAGAATGGTTCTTGCTAAGCCCATAGCAGCCACGTAAAACTTGCAACAACAAAGTAAAGGACGTCTAACTTGTTTTTGCAGGGCATGTTGTGATGCGATATGGCCAGGACATGATTATATAAATTATTGTATGAGATGATCATGTTTTGTAACACGGTTATTGGCAACTGGCAGAAGCCATATGGTTGTCGCTTTATTGTATGAAATGCAATCGACATGTAATTGATTTACTTTACCACTAAGCGGTAGCGATAGTCGTAGAAGCAATAGTTGGCGAGACGACAATGATGCTCCGATGGTGATCAAGGTGTCAAGCCGGTGACGATGGTGATCATGACGGTGCTTTGGAGATGGAGATCAAAAGGCACAAGATGATGATGGCCATATCATAGCACTTATTTGGTTGCATGTGATGTTTATCATTTATGCATCTTATTTTGCTTAGTACGGCGGTAGCATTATAAGATGATCTCCCACGAAATTTTAAGATACAAGCTGTAACGCCCTCGATGCGGCTATATCTCCCACGTGTCGAAGCATGACTTAGAGGCATAACCACATTGAAAGCAATGTCGCGAGTGAGGTAATCTTCACACAACCCATGTAATACATAAGGGAAAAGATACATAGTTGGCTTACAATCGCCACTTCACACAATTACATGAACAAAGCATTACAACATCCAAATACAATCAAGGTCTGACTACGGAACCAAAATAAAAGAAGAACCCCAAAAGCGACAAGGTCCCCGATCGACCCCAACTGGGCTCCACTACTGATCAACTAGAACAAAACGACACAAAGGACAAGATCTTCAACGAGCTCCTCCTTGAGCTTGGTTGTGTCACCTGCTTGGTAACATCGGCACCTGCAAACTGGTTTTGGAAGTATCTGTGAGTCACGGGGACTCAGCAATCTCACACCCTCGCGGTCAAGACTATTTAAGCTTATGGGTAAGGTAAAAGGTATGAGGTGGAGCTGCAGCAAGCGACTAGCATATATGGTGGCTAACATACGCAAATGAGAGCGCGAAGAGAAGGCAATGCACGGTCGATAAAACTATGATCAAGAAGTGATCCTAGAACAACCTACGTCAAACATAACTCCAACACCGTGTTCACTTCCCGGACTCCGCCGGAAAGAGACCATCACGGTTACACACGCGGTTGATGTATTTTAATTAAGGTCAATTTCAGGTTTTCTACAACCGGACGTTAACAAATTCCCATCTGCCCATAACCGCGGGCACGGCTTTTGAAAGTTCAAATCCCTGGAGGGGTGTCCCAACTTAGCCCATCACAAGCTCTCACGGTCAACGAAGGAATAGATCTCCTCCCGAGACATTCCGATCAGACTCGATATCCCGGTTCTACAAGACATCCTCGACAATGGTAAAACAAGTCCAGCAAAGCCGCCCGATGCGTCGACATCCTGATGGGAGCTGCACATATCTCGTTCTCAGGGCAACACCGGATGAGACATCCTACGAGTAAAACCAGCCCTCAAGTTTCCCCGAGGTGGCCCCGCAGTCTACTCAGTTCGGACCAACACTTAGACAAGCACTGGCCCGGGGGGGTTAAAATAAAGATGACCCTTGGGCTGGCCTAACCCAAGGGAAAAAGACTAGGTGGCGAATGGTAAAACCAAGGTTGGGCCTTGTTGGAGGAGTTTTATTCAAAGTGAACTGTCAAGGGGTTCCCATTATAACCCAACCGCGTAAGGAACGCAAAATCCGGGAACATAACACCGATATGACGGAAACTAGGGCGGCAAGAGTGGAACAAAACACTAGGCATAAGGCCTAGCCTTCCACCCTTTACCAAGTATATAGATGCATTAATTAAATAAGGAATAATGTGATATCCCAACAAGTAAACATGTTCCAACAAGGAACAACATCTCCATGTTCCAACAAGGAACAAACTTCAATCTTCACCTGCAGCTAACAACGCAATAAGAGGGGCTGAGCAAAGCGGTAACATAGCCAAACAACGGTTTGCTAGGACAAGGTGGGTTAGAGGCTAGGTTCAACAATATGGGAGGCATGATAAGCAAGTGGTAGGTATCGCAGCATAGGCATAGCAAAAGAGAGAGCATCTAGCAAGCAAAGATAGAAGTGATTTCGAGGGTATGATCATCTTGCCTGAGATCCCGCAAGGAAGAAGAATGAGCACATGAAGAAGACAAACGGACGTAGATGAACGGATCCTCACAACTCCGAAACGAAACCAAAGCTAACGCGAGAAGTAACCCGGAAAGAAGCAAACAACATAGTAAACAACCAACACATAAACATGGCATGATGCACAATCGAGTATGATGCATGTCCGATTTAATGAAGCATGGCATGGCAAAGTGCACAAACAATCCTACAAATTAAGTGGAGCTCATTATGCAACGGAGTTGCATATTGAAGAAAACACCACATGACTTATTTAGTTCTCTCTCGTTAATGTACCCAACAATATTAAATGTTGTTAGCATGGCAAGAAGTGAAGCAAATGAAAACTACCTATCTAGCCAAGTTTAAATGAGGCCGGAACAACAAACAACAAATTCCGGTAAATCCCCATATGCATATTTTAGATTTGGTGCTTTTCTGTCCTAAACCATATTTTAGAGTTGTTTAACATGCAAAGCAATGCCACCATGTTAAACTATGCAAAATTCTACCCCATTTACATATAAAGTTTATTAAATTCGGAGTTACGATTATTTAGTTATTTATTAAAGCATTTTAACAAGTTATTTAAGCAAATTTAAACAAACATCATTTTAAGCATTTTAAACATGGATGAAAATGACATATTATGAAACTACACAAAATTCTAAGCAACTTTCATATATAAAACATTTTAATCCGATGCACCATTTGTGAGTTATTAAACGCATGAACTCTAGGGACTATTCTGCAAAACGGGTAGTACTCAAGAAATTAGCTAAAACGTTCTGCGGAAAAAAATACAGCTCGGGCCGGATCTGGTTGGCCCAACAGAGCACAGGAGGGGCTGGGGGTCTCTCACCATGGGCCTCAGCCCAGCTGGATGGAGAAGTGGCCGACTGGTGCGCTGGGCCTTGGCGCCAAATGCGGCCCAGGCACGCAGGAGGCAGGCGGTCTAGAGATGGGCTAGATCTACGACAGGCGAGGCCGGCCCCTGCGAGCGAAGCAGGGGAGCGATGCGGTCAACGGATGCGGGCGAGGCACCATTGCAGGGGGGTCGAGGCTCTCGTGACCTATGGCGGCGATGAAGCAGAGGATCAAGCGGACACCGCAGTGCTCCGACGAAGTTGGGGAGGTCCGGCGCGGGGAAGGAAGGCTGGCGCGGGTCCATGGCGCGGGGCAGACGAGGATCTCGTCAAGGCGCTGGTGCAGGCAAAGCTCAGCGAGGCCATGGCGCGGATGCTCCTGTCGACAGAGAAACATGAGAACAGGGAGCGTTGAGAGAGGGAGAAACGGGAGGAGCTATGCGCTGAGGAGGGCCTGCAGTTCGGAGCGGCTGGCGCGACCTTGAGCAAGGGCGGTGAGGTCCGTCTGCTGGTTCGGCGAGGAACAACGGGGTCGGGGCGTTCCTCGGCTGCGGGGTGTGGAAGGAGGGGCTCGTGCTCCTGTTCGCTGCACGGGTAGACACCCTGATCCCGACTGCATCGGACACTGGGCTGCCTGCGGGAGAGCTCGGGAGGATGGGGCTCCGCTGGGACGACAACGGAGGCGGAGCAGCTTGGGTTGGTACAGAACTTCGGTGAGCGTGGCCTTGGCCGTGCTTGCTCGGGCAGGAGGTAGGAGAATGATGGTTGGCTGCTGCGATTTGGGTGGTGCGGTAAACCAGGGAGGTGGTCGGAGGCGGATTGGAGAGGTGGATCTGGGCGGGTCGAGGGGAGAAGGTGGTTGGCCCGGTGGGTTTTGGATCGGGAGGAGATCCCGAGGTGGGATGGTGAGTGGTGGCGGCGGCATGGAATAGGAGGATGGGACAGGTTAGGACTAGGGTTAGTCTCTTTATATAGCAGGTAGGATTAGGTTAGGGGGTATTCGGTCCGTACGATTATAATCGGACGACCGAGAAAATATCTGCTAGGAAGTCCAATTATCAAAACGGAGATGTTTTGTAGATATTTGGGGATGTTCTGAGTCCAACGGTGACAACTGATCGGGTCGGGTTCGGGACAGACTCAGACGCGCACGTGAGGGGTCGGTGCACTGCACAAGAGGGGTTTTCGGACCGAGCGATCGCATCGGACAACTCCGGACGCGAAGAGGGGTAGGTTGGAGCTTGTGGGTTGTGCAGAAGGCCTCAGGCTGAGAGGAGAGAAGAGAGAGAAGCCCGGCGTCTGTTTCCGGAGACCGAAATCGTCCGACGTTAGACCGACTATATTGTCGCTATAGTTTAACGGTTGGGCTATCAAACGAACTCCGAATGCGATGAAAACTTGACAGATGGTCTATCTACACTATAATAAGACCACACGTCAACTCTCATCCCATTCCGAGAACATTTTCCGGCCACTTATAAAATACTATTTCGGACATGCCGCGGCGCGTGCAAGTGTGGTTGGGCTCAGAACGGACAACAGAGAGAACTCGGAGAACCCGGACGAATGCAAGTTTTGAAAACTTATGATGTAATGCACATGATGGCATGATGAAAAGCAACACGCAAGCAAATGACATGGCAACACCGACGAATAACTGGAGTACACCTGGCACATCGGTCTCGGGGTGTTACAACACTCCACCACTACGAGAGGATCTCGTCCCGAGATCTAGAATGGCACCGGAGGAAAAAAATGGAAGAGAATGAGAAGAGGTAAAACTAAGTTGCTCCTTTGACAAACAAGTGAAACCACGAACCTTGAGAGGTTGAACAAATAGAAAAGAATAATACAATGGAGATAAACAAAGTGAAAAACACTCCGTTAGCCAAGGAGTCAGAAATACGACGAAACAGACGAGCTTAAGTGACAAGATAGACATTGAAGCCACTCCGGTCAAAACAAAATAGAGAGGGAATAAGAATGAAATAATTTGGACAGCACTCCAGAGTCAAACAAGAACTTGACAAGATGAGAGTAAGCTCGATGACATCAACAACACACTGCCTTCGGAACTATTGAAAAGAATGGCACAAAGGGTAAGAACGATTTCAGATGGCACTCGGGTTGAGAAGGGAGCCAAAACTTGACAGGATGGGAAAAACTCGAAAAGCGGGCACGAGACTCCGGTTAAAAGGATAAGGACGACAAGAACACGATCCTAACAAAGCAAGAAGATGGGTTGGAGAGAGCAACATCACAATGCCTACGGAACGAAAGGAAACAAGATCTTGAGAGAGCATGGTTACAACAAATGTTAGAACGGAGTTATTGGAAAACCAACAACGAAAAGAATAAGCTTGATATGGTATTATGGAATACATCTCAAATCATGAGGTGACCACCTACCACTCACGGGAAAATAATTGTATTGATATGAACAAGGAGACGAGAAGGTATTTCACCGGGAGGATAAAAGAAGAACTTGGGTCCTTTATAAGCACCATAAATAGCAACAATCCTTAGGGAAGGCTTTAGGTGAAATATAACCCAAGATAATTCCAAAGAAGAGATTGATGGATTTAAAATATCTCATTCATGACAACATGTGAATCATGAAACATGAATTCAAATTATCAAGAATGACATAATACCACCTCCAATGATATGGAAGAAAGAATTGCACTCCGGATTACAATATGAAGAAAGCTTGAGCTTCTTAGAAAAGAATCTCGATAAAAAACTTCGAGAAGGAATTAAATCATTGGTGAACCATCATGTAGAACCTTCATGAAGAACTCCGGTAGTAAAAGAATGATCAAGCGAGAGAAAAGACAAGTTGAAAACACAAGGTGAAGACTTGCAATGATTAGATGGATCTTCACGATGAAACAAATTGAGATAGCTTGGAACTCCGGGAAAGAAAAGATGAAACAATTGAAACCGAGAATTTGGTGAGCCTCCGGAATAAGGAATTAATCACTTGAATGAACAAGAATAAGAATTATGTTATGCTTATCCTTCACCAATTAAATTGATGGCAATCAACGGATTTGGCATATTACTTATTCTTGTAGAAAAGGCTTAAGATAGATATGGCGTAAACTTGAGAAAGTCTTCGACGAACCACCGGTAGAATTAGGAAACAACGAATGCATTGATATGATAAGAAAGAAGAAAAATCTTGAATGAACCACCATAAGCATTGACAAAGAACGAAGTAAAGGGATAAATCGCCGGAAAGGAATTAGAGAACGAATGAAAATACTTGAGGGAAATTAGATCCACGAGAACAAAAGATCATGAGCTGATTAGAAAATATACTTGAATGATGCATCGGTATGATTTGGAGAATGATAGCTGAAAGCTGAGAATGAATAATATTTGAAAAGATGGCCTTCGGAGGAAAAAAATGGGAACAACTCATGAAATGCTCCAGGTGGGTGAAAGAATTCTCACAATCAAAACAATTATGAGAGGATGACCTCGAATTAGAACCACGAATCTCTGAGAGAACGGATAAGATATGGAGGTAAAACTCTTATTCGGTCTTCAAATGACGATGAAAACACCACCAAGAATTATTGAGACACTCCGGGATGATTAAAAGAGGAGAGGTTGAGCCAACGATGAAAAGAATTTGACAGATCTTGGAGAAATACATTTGACTGATGACAGTTCATTCTTACGTCAAACTTCGAAAAGAACTTGGGAGTAACTCCGGGAAAATAAGAAGAGTCGGGTAAGATCCTGGGAAAAGACCTGTGGGTTAGGGCCCACTCAAAAGATACACCGTTGAAATGATTAAAGGAGAGATTGCACCGGTTGAATTAAAAGGCTTGAATAAGATAGGACCTCGAAATAGCTTGAACGAATGTAGAGTGGAAACACGAATCTTCGAGATATCTTGAGCACTCCAGAACAATAGAATGGCAAGCGGGGAAGATTAAGAGGTGCACTGGCATAAGTAAGCATTGAAACAAGGAAAAGACATGATCAACAAAGCTTGACTTGAAACCACCGAAGAAGAAAACGAGTGAAGAGTGACGAACTTGAAGCTCCGTTAGTATCTTCATGAGAATCACTGGATAAGAACATTGAAGGAAAAGAATGGAGAGGCTTCACATCAATAAGATGGATAGTCGATTAAGAAATCTGAGTCCTTGAAGAAAAACAAGGGAGGGAGGGTGGGAAAAACAAAGACAATTTGGGATGGATGAAACAAACACCGTTGAGAAAAGCTGAGATTGGATCTTGCGGATGTTGAAAACGATCGGATTCACTTGAAGAGAAACACACCGGTGAAAAAAGGATTGACATGACAATCTCAATAAATGAGAAGGATTTGTATTCTCAAAGAAATATGAGAACACCGCTTAGAAAGGGTATGGAATCAACATTTGACTTCGAAGCAACTCGAATACCACAACTCAAAACAAAAACAAAGGATTGGCTTGCAGAATAAGCCGGAACAAACATATGATAGAGATTTCGTCCGAAGTTTTCGTGGTGGGGCCTACACGGGCTCGATCGTACAGCACCATCATGTACAAGGCAGTGCACATGACATACGAAGCATCCCCGAGTCGGCATAGCCAAGGACTCTTTAAGACACAACGAGACCACTGTAAAACTGACCGTGAATAGGCGGACCACTAGACGTCGAACCCCAATTTCATATCATACATCTGTCGAAAAGATATCCTAAGAGCTACTTGATTTCCCACTTATAAACTCCCAAAACTTTCCGTTTATGCAATCAGGTGTTGGGGATACAGGGGAAGCATAATATCTCACCCAAAACTAGCAAATCCTACATCCAGCTGTATCCATCCTTCAACACATAACTAAGAAACCTTCGGAAATCATCTACCTCAACCTTCGAAAAGCATCCGTTATACAAGTTATGGCGATACTCCCGAACTCCCGCCCTAGTACTGGGTGGCGTCGAGGTTATCTCACCAACGAACTGCATAAAAGAGATTTTTTATGTCGGCGTACTAAACTCAGGTATTCCAGAACTGCAACAATAAAATTATGACGACAACACCTCAGAGCTCAACTCCCCGGGACACTTCCACAAAACCCCTGACAGGAGGCACCGAGACAATGTTCTCGTCACAAAACCATCGGAACGATTCCAAGATACCCGCGTGATCCTAAATTTTTTTTAGTGAAATTTGAGAAGAGAAGAGTCAAAACTCTACGTCAGGATGCCTTACCAGAGCGATGAAGAGACTGGGGAGTAAAAAGAATTCCTAAACTCTCCGGTATATATAATCCTAAAGGAATCAAAACATTTTTTTCTAGACTCAACAACGGCCGCTAATAACAATCAAGTAGTGGGGGCTCCTAAGGTCAGGGAAGGCTCTGATTACCAACTTGTAACGCCCTCGATGTGGCTATATCTCCCATGTGTCGAAGCACGACTTAGAGGCATAACCGCATTGAAAGCAATGTCGCAAGTGAGGTAATCTTCACACAACCCATGTAATACATAAGGGAAAAGATACATAGTTGGCTTACAATCGCCACTTCACACAATTACATGAATAAAGCATTACAACATCCAAATACAATCAAGGTCCGACTACGGAACCAAAATAAAAGAAGAACCCCAAAAGCGACAAGGTCCCTGATCGACCCCAACTGGGCTCCACTGCTGATCAACTAGAATGAAACGACACAAAGGACAAGATCTTCAACGAGCTCCTCCTTGAGCTTGGTTGCGTCACCTGCTCGGTAACATCGGCACCTGCAAACTGGTTTTGGAAGTATCTGTGAGTCACGGGGACTCAGCAATCTCACACCCTCGCGATCAAGACTATTTAAGCTTATGGGTAAGGTAAAAGGTATGAGGTGGAGCTGCAGCAAGCGAATAGCATATATGGTGGCTAACATACGCAAATGAGAGCGAGAATAGAAGGCAATGCACGGTCGATAAAACTATGATCAAGAAGTGATCCTAGAACAACCTACGTCAAACATAACTCCAACACCGTGTTCACTTCCCAGACTCCGCCGGAAAGAGACCATCACGGTTACACACGCAGTTGATGTATTTTAATTAAGGTCAACTTCAGGTTTCTATAACCGGACGTTAACAAATTCCCATCTGCCCATAACCGCGGGCACGGCTTTCGAAAGTTCAAATCCCTGCAGGGGTGTCCCAACTTAGCCCATCACAAGCTCTCATGGTCAACGAAGGAATAGACCTCCTCCCGAGACATTCCGATCAGACTCGGTATCCCGGTTCTACAAGACATCCTCGACAATGGTAAAACAAGTCCAGCAAAGCCGCCCGATGCGTCGACATCCTGATGGGAGCTGCACATATCTCGTTCTCAGGGCAACACCGGATGAGACATCCTACGAGTAAAACCAGCCCTCAAGTTTCCCCGAGGTGGCCCCGCAGTCTACTCAGTTCGGACCAACACTTAGACAAGCACTGGCCCGGGGGGGTTAAAACAAAGATGACCCTTGGGCTGGCCTAACCCAAGGGAAAAAGGCTAGGTGGCGAATGGTAAAACCAAGGTTGGGCCTTGCTGGAGGAGTTTTATTCAAAGCGAACTATCAAGGGGTTCCGATTATAACCCAACCGCGTAAGGAACGCAAAATCCAGGAACATAACACCGATATGACGGAAACTAGGGCGGCAAGAGTGGAACAAAACACTAGGCATAAGGCCTAGCCTTCCACCCTTTACCAAGTATATAGATGCATTAATTAAATAAGGAATAATGTGATATCCCAACAAGTAAACATGTTCCAACAAGGAACAACATCTCCATGTTCCAACAAGGAACAAACTTCAATCTTCACCTGCAGCTAACAACGCTATAAGAAGGGCTGAGCAAAGCGGTAACATAGCCAAACAACGGTTTGCTAGGACAAGGTGGGTTAGAGGCTTGGTTCAACAATATGGGAGGCATGATAAGCAAGTGGTAGGTATCGCAGCATAGGCATAGCAAAAGAGCGAGCATCTAGCAAGCAAAGATAGAAGTGATTTCGAGGGCATGATCATCTTGCATGAGATCCCGCAAGGAAGAAGAACGAGCCCATGAAGAAGACAAACGGACGTAGACGAACGGATCCTCACAACTCCGGAACGAAACCGAAGCTAACGCGAGAAGTAACCCGGAAAGAAGCAAACAACATAGTAAACAACCAACACATAAACATGGCATGATGCACAATCGAGTATGATGCATGTCCGGTTTAATGAAGCATGGCATGGCAAAGTGCACAAAGAATCCTACAAATTAAGTGGAGCTCATTATGCAACGGAGTTGCATATTGAAGAAAACACCACATGACTTATTTAGTTCTCTCTCGTTAATGTACCCAACAATATTAAATGTTGTTAGCATGGCAAGAAGTGAAGCAAATGAAAACTACCTATCTAGGCAAGTTTAAATGAGGCCGGAACAACAAACAACAAATTCCGGTAAATCCCCATATGCATATTTTAGATTTGGCGCTGTGCTGTCCTAAACCATATTTTAGAGTTGTTTAACATGCAAAGCAATGCCACCATGTTAAACTATGCAAAATTCTACCCCATTTACATATAAAGTTTATTAAATTCGGAGTTACGGTTATTTAGTTATGAATTAAAGCATTTTAACAAGTTATTTAAGCAAATTTAAACAAACATCATTTTAAGCATTTTAAACATGGATGAAAATGACATATTATGAAACTACACAAAATTCTAAGCAACTTTCATATATAAAACATTTTAATCCGATGCACCATTTGTGAGTTATTAAATGCATGAACTCTAGGGACTATTCTGCAAAACGGGTAGTACTCAAGAAATTAGCTAAAACGTTCTGCGGAAAAAAATACAGCTCGGGCCGGATCTGGTTGGCCCAACAGAGCACAGGAGGGGCTGGGGGTCTCTCACCATGGGCCTCAGCCCAGCTGGATGGAGAAGTGGCCGACTGGTGCGCTGGGCCTTGGCGCCAAATGCGGCCCAGGCACGCAGGAGGCAGGCGGTCTAGAGATGGGCTAGATCTACGACAGGCGAGGCCGGCCCCTGCGAGCGAAGCAGGGGAGCGATGCGGTCAACGGATGCGGGCGAGGCACCATTGCAGGGGGGTCGAGGCTCTCGTGACCCATGGCGGCGATGAAGCAGAGGATCAAGCGGACACCGCGGTGCTCCGGCGAAGTTGGGGAGGTCCGGCGCGGGGAAGGAAGGCTGGCGCGGGGCAGGCAAGGATCTCGTCGAGGCACTGGTGCGGGCAAAGCTCAGCGAGGCCATGGCGCGGATGCTCCTGTCGACAGAGAAACATGAGAACAGAGAGCGATGAGAGAGGGAGAAACGGGAGGAGCTATGCGCTAAGGAAGGCCTGCAGTTCGGAGTGGCTGGCGCGACCTTGAGCAAGGGCGGTGAGGTCCATCTGCTGGTTCGGCGAGGAACAACGGGGTCGGGGCGTTCCTCGGCTGCGGGGTGTGGAAGGAAGGGCTCGTGCTCCTGTTCGCTGCACGGGTAGCCACCCTGATCCCGACTGTATTAGACACTGGGCTGCCTGCGGGAGAGCTCGGGAGGACGGAGCTCCGCTGGGATGACAACAGAGGCGGAGCAGCTTGGGTTGGTACAGAACTTCGGTGAGCGTGGCCTTGGCCGTGCTTGCTCGGGCAGGAGGTAGGAGAATGATGGTTGGCTGCTACGATTTGGGCGGCGCGGTAAACCAGGGAGGTGGTCGGAGGCGGATTGGAGAGGTGGATCTGGGAGGGTCGATGGGAGAAGGTGGTTGGCCCGGTGGGTTTTGGATCGGGAGGAGATCCCGAGGTGGGATGGTGAGTGGTGGCGGCGGCATGGAATAGGAGGACGGGACAGGTTAGGACTAGGGTTAGTCTCTTTATATAGCATGTAGGATTAGGTTAGGGGGTATTCGGTCCGTACGATTATAATCGGACGACCAAGAAAATATCTGCTAGGAAGTCCAATTAACAAAACGGAGATATTTGGTAGATATTTGGGGATGTTCTGAGTCCAACGGTGACAACTGATCGGGTCGGGTTCGGGACAGACTCAGACGCGCACGTGAGGGGTCGGTGCACTGCGCAAGAGGGGTTTTCGGACCGAGCGATCGCATCGGACGACTCCGGACGGGAAGAGGGGTAGGTTGGAGCTTGTGGGCTGTGCAGAAGGCCTCAGGCTGAGAGGAGAGAAGAGAGAGAAGCCCGGCGTCTGTTTCCGGAGACCGAAAACGTCCGACGTTAGACCGACTGTATTGTCGCTATAGTTTAACGGTTGGGCTATCAAACGAACTCCGAATGCGATGAAAACTTGACAGACGGTCTGATGAAGCCATGTACCTAGGGTAGGGGCACGGACCTGTCCTAAGAGCCCTACCCAAGGACATCCATAGAAGAAGTCACCTTTCAATCGACTTGAAGATACCCACTGGACGGGTTCAAGACACTCGACCAGGAAGCTATCACTCGACCACGAAGCCAACCACTTGACTGCCAGGAGATCTAAAGTCACTCCGCAGGCAAATGGTTGGTCATTAAGTAGCCTTTATGGTCATTATAGCACTTTATTAGAGGCGTTACCAGTAATGCCCAACCTTAATGTACCTTAAACCCTACTTTACTAAGGGTAGGAGAGGGCTGTTGAACTCTATATAAGCCACCCCCCTCCTTGGTATCAAGGGTTCGCACCCCTGTCATTCTCGCACGTATAATCCAGTTGACCGCCTCCGGGCACCGAGACGTAGGGCTTTTACTTCCTCCGAGAAGGGCCTGAACTCGTACATCTTCGTGTGCTTACAGCTCCTGCATAGCTAAGATCTAGCCTCTCCATACTTACCCCCCTACATCACTGTCAGACTTAGAACCACGACAGTTGGCGCCCACCGTGGGGCCGGAATCTTAGCGCTTGAATTGTAGGAGTTGCAATTTTTCCGATCTCCTTGACCATGGTTTCATGCGGAGTTTTGGTGGAGGGCCGCGAGATCCGTCTCGGCGCGCTCACGTTCATCACCGACGACTCCGCCTGGCTTCAAGAGGCTCCGCTCGACATCGACGCGCTCCCCGTCCGCGGGGCGACGCACTTTCGTGCATGTGTTCGTGGCGTCCTACTGCGGCAGCCGTCGACCCAGTATCGGTTGGCTCCCGTGTCGTCTCCCTGCCTCGTCTCTCACCGGCGCGAGCGCTCTGGTCGATCGAGACTTCAGAGGTGGGTGAGGCATGCGGTGGCTCGCCAGTCGGCCACCCTACAAGTCGCGGCAATCGAGCCCGACGAATCTCTCTACGGCCTGTTCGACCTGTCGACTGGCTCCGCAGAGACCGCATCCGAGTGCGACAGCAGTGATCCTGCGGCGGAGGTCCTGGCAATTGATGGGACACGCAGCCCTCCCGGTTTTACTCGTACTGACGGAGGGGAAGGTGGGGGCGACCCGTCGCATCCCCACGAAGAATATCTCCCTGAGCCTCTCACGTCGCTGCAGCGAGAGGAGCTTCGCCGCTGGAACATGGATGCACTCCACACTCCTATCGTTGGAGAAACCCCCGAGGCCCGAGCCTTGGAGGACGCGCGCTTGGCTAACTTGGCCGAGCACACTCGACTGGAGAATCTCCAGCGAGCACTCGACGAGCAAGCGCGTCAGCGGGCTCCTGATTCTAGTCGACGTCAGCTCTTCCCGCCTACGCAGGTATATCGAACTCCCGTTCAGAATTTGGCAGCCGCGGCCCGAATAGCAGAATCAATTCAGCCCTCCCAGTCGGAAGCCGACAGAGGCTCGTTGCAAATCAGAGCGTTGCTCCGGGCGGCGGGAAACCAGAATTCCGCTGTCTCTCAGTCGCGGAATAGGATCCACAGTCGATCCATTGCAACGGATACAGTGCAGTCGGCTCACAGCCCAAGATCGCCCCCGAGGCGTGAGGGACGTGGAGACCAACCAGATCAGTACAGAAGAAACGAGCAGTATGATCATCGGTTCGATCATGATGATCGACGTCGAGTGCCAACCCCTCCCCCGAGGAGTGGGTCGTATGCGCCTCGACAGCAGGATGACAGACGCCCTCATAGTGTTGGGCGGAGGATCCCAGTCGACCCCAGGGAACCAGGCTTTGACGCGAGATCCATCCTCGTTCAAGGTTTGGTCGACAGGAACAGGGCTCACCGAGAAGGACATGACAGAGATGCTCCTACCAGCAGCAGGGTACATGTTTCAGGGCCAGAATGTCTTAGTCGAGCCATCAGGGCCGCAGTGATTCCTCCCAACTTCCGGTTGGCGACTGGAGTCAGCAAGTTCACCGGCGAGTCTAAGCCTGACACTTGGCTCGAAGACTACCGAGTGGCTGTCCAGATTGGCGGCGGCAATAATGAGGTGGCTATGAAGCATTTGCCTCTCCTGTTAGAGGGCTCAGCCAGAGCATGGCTGAATCAGTTAGCACCCAGCAGCATCTACACTTGGGAGGATCTCTCTCGAGTGTTTGTCACGACCTTTGAAGGAACATGCAAGCGACTGGCAGGCCTTACAGAATTGCGGTCTTGCATGCAGAAACCGAGTGAAACTCTGAGGGATTACATCCAGAGGTGGATCACTTTGCATCACACAGTTGAGAATGTACCAGATCACCAAGCAGTTTGTGCCTTTAAAGAAGGCGTCAAGAACAGAGAGTTGAACCTGAAGTTTGGTCGGACCGGAGAAATGTCTCTGAATCGGATGATGGAAATTGCCACCAAATACGCTAACGGTGAAGATGAAGATCGACTCCGGAGTGGCAAGCAAAAAGCAGTCGCCCAGGAAACCGGAGGCAATTCCAGTCGGAAGCAGAAGCGGAAGGCCGAGCCAGCCGCTCATGGGGAGGCCCTGGCCGTAACCCAGGGGAAATTCAAGGGAAAACTCAAGGGGCCCTGGAACCCCAAGAAAGTAAAAGATCAAGACGGGAATGATGTTTTGGATCTGTCGTGTCACATTCACACCAAGAAAGACGAGGAGGGTAATCTCATTTACCCAAAGCATACCACTCGGCAGTGTTGGCTCCTGATCCAGCAGTTCCAGGGCAAGCAGTCCAAAGACAAGGAAAAAGAGTCGGACAAGGTTGAGGATAAGGAAGATAGTGACGACGGGTACCCCCAAGTCAATTCCACCTTGATGATTTTTGCCGATGTCGAAAGCAAAAGTCGATTGAAAGTCATTAACCGCGAAGTGAATATGGTTGCCCCGGCGACACCCAGCTACCTGAAGTGGTCTCAGACTGCCATCATGTTCGACCAGTCCGATCACCCTGCGCACATTGCCACCCCTGGGAGGCAAGCTCTGGTGGTCAATCCATTTTTCGAAGGCACTCGACTGACCAAAGTCCTGATGGATGGTGGCAGCGGCCTGAACATACTGTATGCAGAAACGTTGAAAGGGATGGGCATTCCGATGTCCAGGCTCAGTGCCAGCAACATGAGTTCCCATGGAGTCATTCCTGGAAAGAAAGCTGAGTCACTCGGCCAGATTGCTCTCGATGTGGTTTTCGGTGATTCAAAGAATTACCGCAAGGAAAAGTTGACATTTGAGGTTGTGGACTTCCAAAGTGCTTATCATGCTATTCTGGGCCGGCCAGCTTATGCACGCTTCATGGCTCGATCGTGCTATGTGTATCTCAAGTTGAAGATGCCCGGCCCCAGAGGTGTGATCACCGTTACAGGCAATCGGAAGAAAGCAGAGGAGTGTTTTCAGAAAGGATCAAAGATTGTTGATGCTCAGATGTCAGTAGTCGAGCTGCAAGAGTACCAGAAGACTGCTGATCCGAGTGAATTGCTGCGAGCCAAGAAGCCAACTTCAGAATCAGCTTTTCAGTCGTCCGGTGAAACTAAGCCAGTTCACATTCACCCGACCGACCCCAATACTGCTCCGACTCACATCTCAACGATGCTCGACTCCAAATAGGAAGAAGCGCTCATCCAGTTCCTCCATGAGAACTGGGACATCTTCGCATGGAAACCTTCTGACATGCCTGGAATTCCTAGGGGGCTGGCTGAGCACCGTCTACGAGTCGACCCGAAGTTCAAGCCTGTGAAAGAACATCTTCGACGGTCCGCCGTCCAAAAGAGGAAAGCTATTGGCGAGGAGGTGGCTCGGCTCTTAGCGGCGGAGTTCATCCGAGAGATTTACCACTCCGAGTGGCTCGCCAATGTTGTCATGGTCCCCAAGAAGGACAAGTCACTTCGCATGTGCATCGACTTTAAACATATCAATCGGGCCTGCCCGAAAGATCATTTCCCTCTCCCCTGCATTGACCAGATAGTTGACTCGACCGCGGGATGTGAGCATTTGTCTTTTCTAGACGCTTATTCATGGTACCATCAGATCCGCCTGTATGGACCCGACGAGATCAAAACGGCTTTCATCACCCCATTCGGGTGCTTCTGTTATGTCACCATGCCCTTCGGCCTCAAGAATGCTGGAGCCACGTTCATGAGGATGATTCAGAAGTGTTTGCTCACCCAGATCAGTCGGAACGTGGAAGCGTACATGGATGATATTGTGGTTAAGTCACGGAAAGGTTCCGACCTGCTGACTGACCTCGCCGAAACCTTTGCTAACCTCAGGCAATATGATATCAAGCTCAATCCATCAAAGTGCACATTCGGAGTTCCAGGTGGAAAGTTACTCGGTTTTCTCGTTTCCGAACGAGGAATCGACGCCAATCCCAAGAAAGTTGGCACCATACTCCAGATGAAGCGCCCTGTGCGTGTGCACGATGTCCAAAAGCTTACAGGTTGCTTAGCCGCTCTAAGTCGATTCATTTCTCATCTCGGTGAAAAGGCGTTGCCTCTTTACCGACTGATGAAGAAGTCTGACAAGTTCGAGTGGACTCCAGAAGCTGATGCAGCATTTGCAGAGCTCAAAGCTCTGCTCTCCACCCAGCCGGTGCTTGCTGCCCCAATCAGTAAAGAGCCTCTGCTGCTTTACATTGCGGCCACGGGACAAGTTGTCAGTACAGTACTTACGGTCGAGCGGGAAGAATAAGGAAAGGCCTTCAGAGTTCAGCGCCCAGTATATTATGTGTCTAAAGTTTTGACTCCTTTGAAGCAAAGATATCCCCATTACCAGAAGCTTGTATATGGGATTTACATGACCACGAAGAAGGTTGCACACTACTTCTCTGACCATTTCATTATAGTCGTCAGCGACACTCCACTGTCAGAGATTTTGCACAACAGAGATGCAACTGGTCGAGTGGCGAAGTGGGCGATTGAACTCCTTCCCCTAGATATCAAGTTTGAAGCAAAGAAGGCTATCAAGTCCCAAGCAATTGCAGATTTCGTCGCCGAGTGGATTGAACAGCAGCTTTCGACTCAAGTTCACTCGGAGCACTGGACCATGTTCTTCGATGGATCTAAGATGCTGAATGGTTCCAGTGCTGGGGTAGTATTGGTCTCCCTCCGAGGAGATAAGCTCAGATATGTTCTCCAGATTCACTTCGATTCCTCCAATAATGAAGCAGAATATGAAGCACTCTTGTATGGGTTGCGCATGGCCATTTCACTCGGCGTCCGGCGCCTCATGGTCTATGGCGACTCAGATTTGGTGGTTAATCAGGTGATGAAGGAGTGGGACGTCAGAAGCCCAGCTATGACTGGCTACTGCAACGCAGTAAGAAAGCTAGAAAAGAAATTCGGGGGGTTAGAGCTTCATCACATCCCCCGACTGAAAAATCAAGCAGCTGATGATTTGGCAAAGATAGGCTCCAAGAGAGAAGCCATTCCCAGCAATGTGTTTTTGGAGCACATCCGCTCGCCGTCAGTCCAGGAGGATCCTTTTACAGAAGAAGCCCCGCAACCGAAAAGTGCCATAGATCCGACTGAAGTCGAAATTCCTGCTGTGGTCGACCTAGTCATGGAGGTCTTGGCAATCACTCCCGACTGGATGATACCATACATCGCATATATCTTGAGGAAAGAACTTCCAGAGGACGAAGAAGAGGCTCGACAGATCGTTCGTCGATCTAAAGCTTTCACAGTCATAAAAGGACAGTTGTATAGAGAAAGCGCAACTGGAATCGGTCAGAAGTGCATAACGCCAGAAGAAGGTCAGATAATCCTTGATGATATCTACTCGGGGACCTGTGGTCACCATGCGTCCTCTCGGACCATTGTGGCCAAAGCATACCGAGCGGGTTTTTACTGGCCCAGGGCAAACGAAATGGCGAAAGAGATAGTCGACAAGTGTGAAGGCTGCCAGTTCTACTCCAACATGTCGCACAAGCCAGCATCAGCTTTGAGGACCATTCCACTCGTCTGGCCCTTCGCTGTTTGGGGACTGGACATGGTTGGTCCACTGAGAACAGGCAGGAGCGGATTCACACATGTGCTTGTGGCAGTCGACAAGTTCACCAAATGGATTGAAGCCAAGCCTATCAAAAATCTTGATGCTAGCACTGCTATCAGTTTCATCAGAGAGTTGATATTCAGATATGGAGTCCCGCATAGCATCATCACTGACAATGGGTCGAACTTCGATTCAGACAAGTTCAGAGCTTTTTGCGCCTCTCAAGGCACACGAGTCGACTACACGTCGGTCGCACATCCCCAGTCGAATGGACAAGCTGAAAGAGCAAATGGTCTGATTCTCAAAGGACTGAAGCCTCGACTGATGCATGATCTCAAGCACGCAGCAGGCGCTTGGGTCGACGAGCTTCCGTCAGTTTTGTGGGGATTGAGGACCACCCCGAACCGGTCGACTGGAAGAACGCCATTCTTTCTGGTTTACGGAGCCGAAGCTGTCCTACCGAGTGATCTACTTCACAATGCCCCCAGAGTCGAGCTTTATAACGAAGACGAAGCAGAGCAAGCCCGGAAAGACGCAGTCGACCTCCTAGAGGAGGAGAGGGAAATGGCTATGATCAGATCGACCATCTATCAGCAAGACTTGCGTCGATTCCATGCCAGAAATGTGAAGAGTCGAGCCTTCCAAGAAGGAGATTTGGTCCTCCGAGTGGATCAACAGAAACCACACAAACTTGCTCCTACTTGGGAAGGCCCCTTCATCGTCACCAGAGTCCTCCACAATGGAGCATATCATCTCTACAACGTTGATCGTCGGATCGACGAGCCACGAGCTTGGAATGCGGAACTACTCCGCCCATTTTACACTTGAATTCTCACTCGGATGAGATGTAATAAGAAAAACTTCTGTAGTTTATCTTTATCAAAGACAAGAGTGTCCCGGTTCTTCCTGTAATTGCTGTCACTTTTGTTTGCGTGCGAAATCCCCCAGTGGGTAGCTTAGCTGCGAATCCGTTTCGCCTAAGTTTGCAAAAAATCCTACCGAGTGGTGAGCCAGACTCCCACTCGGGGGCTTAGCTGCAGCCTAGTGCTCGCCTAAGTATTTGAAAATCCTACCGAGTGGTGAGCCAGACTCCCACTCGGGGGCTTAGCTGCAGCCCAGTGCTCGCCTAAGTGTTTGAAAATCCTACCGAGTGGTGAGCCAGACTCCCACTCGGGGGCTTAGCTGCAGCCCAGTGCTCGCCTAAGTATTTGAAAATCCTACCGAGTGGTGAGCCAGACTCCCACTCGGAGGCTTAGCTGCAGCCCAGTGCTCGCCTAAGTGTTTGAAAATCCTACCGAGTGGTGATCCAGACTCCCACTCGGAGGCTTAGCTGCAGTCCAAGTACTCGCCTAAGTATATAAAAATCCTACCGAGTGGTGAGCCAGATTCCCACTCGGGGGCTTAGCTGCAGCCCAGTGCTCGCCTAAGTGTTTGAAAATCCTACCGAGTGGTGAGCCAGACTCCAACTCGGGGGCTTAGCTGCAGCCCAGTGCCCGCCTAAGTGTTTGAAAATCCTACCGAGTGGTGAGCCAGACTCCCACTCGGGGGCTTAGCTGCAGCCTAGTGCTCGCCTAAGTGTTTGAAAATCCTACGGAGTGGTGAGCCAGACTCCCACTCGGGGGCTTAGCTGCAGCCCAGTGCTCGCCTAAGTGTTTGAAAATCCTACCGAGTGGTGAGCCAGACTCCCACTCGGGGGCTTAGCTGCAGCCCAGTGCTCGCCTAAGTATTTGAAAATCCTACCGAGTGGTGAGCCAGACTCCCACTCGGGGCCTTAGCTGCAGTCCAGTGCTCGCCTAAGTATATAAAAATCCTACCGAGTGGAGAGCAAACCTCCCACTCGGGGGCTTAGCTACAGTCCAAGTACTCGCCTAAGTATATAAAAATCCTACCGAGTGGAGAGCAAACCTCCCACTCGGAGGCTTAGCTGCAGCTCAGTGCTCGCCTAAGTGATTCAAAAATCCTACCGAGTGGAGAGCAAACCTCCCACTCAGGGGCTTAGCGGCAGTCCAAGTACTCACCTAAGTATATAAAAATCCTGCCGAGTGGAGAGCAAACCTCCCACTCGGGGGCTTAGCTACAGTCCAAGTACTCGCCTAAGTATATAAAAATCCTACCGAGTGGAGAGCAAACCTCCCACTCGGAGGTTTAGCTGCAGCTCAGTGCTCGCCTAAGTGTTCAAAAATCCTACCGAGTGGAGAGCAAACCTCCCACTCGGGGGCTTAGCTGCAGTCCAAATACTCGCCTAAGTATATAAAAATCCTACCGAGTGGAGAGCAAACCTCCCACTCGGGGGCTTAGCTGCAGTCCAAGTACTCGCCTAAGTATATAAAAATCCTACCGACTGGAGAGCAAACCTCCCACTCGGAGGCTTAGCTGCAGCCCAGTGCTCGCCTAAGTGTTCAAAAATCCTACCAAGTGGAGAGCAGACCTCCCCATTCGGAGGCTTAGCTGCAGCCCAGTGCTCGCCTAAGTGTTCAAAAATCCCACCGAGTGGAAAGCAAACCTCCCACTCGGGGGCTTAGCTGCAGCCCAGTGCTCGCCTAAGTTCGGAACACGTCCCAATCCACAAGGACGGCAAGATGCGAATCGACTATTACCTTTTCCGTCGGAGCTGCACCACAAATACGAAGTTATTTCGAGTGAAGATGAAGTTCCACTCGACAGATAATTCCCGAAGATATTGAACGATAAATCAAGTTCGGATAAAATCCAAAGGTCCAAGACCTCAGATCAAAGTACTCGAGCCCTCGGCTCGACAAAGTTTAATGGTTACAGAATCCACTCGGCATTCCGAGGCAAATTTAAAGTGAAGCATAAAAGTTTTTTACTCCTCCGGCGGAGGACTGGAAGGGGCAACGAACTCGTCCAAGTCGATCCCGTCTGCAATACGGGTGGCAGCAGCAATGAAAGTTTCCATGAAGTCTTGAAAGTTAAGCTTCCTGGTGTTGGCAACTTGGATGGCGGCCAGCTTCTCCTCTCGCACCTCCTTGTAGTGGACGCGAACGAGGGACAAAGCGACATCGGCACCACACCTTGCGGAGGATTTCCTCCAGTCCGTCACTCGACCAGGAACGTCGTTCAGTCGAGTCATCAGAGACTTGAGATCATTTGAAAGCGTCGCCCTGGGCCAGAGAGACGTGTCGATCCGCGACACCGCAACTTGCAGCCGAGCCAGATAGTCAACAACACTGGTAACACGAGACTCCAGACGGAGCACGTTCATTGCAGCCTCGTCCTTCACAAGAGAGTTAGTAGGGTCCAAGCCTGGCTCCACTCGACTGGTCTCCTCTTCAAAGTTTTGACAGAATTCTGCAAACACGATTCAAGAGTAAGAAAGTGGCCTTATGCAGGCTTGGTAACTGCAAGACAGCCAGATCAAAGTAATTACCTTCGAGCATGACGAACAACTTCTTGGCGAGTCCACCGAGATAAACCTCCAGATCATTTACCTTCCCCGCCAGCTCACCCGCCTGGTCATGCAAAACCATCTTGTCCTTCTTCGGCCGGCTGACCTCTTGATTAGCTGTTTCGAGAGCAATCTTCAGTTTGGAATTCTCCTATTCAAGAGTTCCGACGGAAGCCAGTTTTTCTTCAGCAAGTTTCGTTTTGTTCAAGGCCTCCTTCTGTGCCTCTGCAAGATCTTGATCCTTCTTCTTCAGAGCTTCTTCCAGTTTATCTGCAGTACGTCGAGTGAAATCAACATCAAGAATGGACAAGAAAGAAAAGTCACTCGTCAATAATGGAGAACCTCACCAGCCATACCTTTTGCTTCTTCTTGCGCCTTCTTCAAATTCTCTTGAGCAAGCTTCAAGTCAAGGTTGAGCTGGATCTGCTTATTCTCCAACTCAATATAGCGAGCTACAAGTTCGCAGGATTTCTGGAAAACAAAAATCAGTCGACAGACGTCCAGGATAAGTTGCTTCCGAGTAACTAAGAGACAATGATGGCGTTTCTAAGACTACAGCCGAATCAAAAAACATTCGACAGTAGTCTCGGGGACTACACCCAGTGGGTGCACTCAGCGTGCCCCCACTGGTTTTTGAAAAAAAATTGACTGCCAGCAGTCGACCGGATATAGTTCCATTCGGCACGGCCTGACCAGACCGAGTGAAGAAGTACAACTACAGCAACACAATGTAAAGACTACAGTCGACTGCCAGCAGTCCACCGTAGTCTCGGGGACTACACCCAGTGGGTGCACTCAGCGTGCCCCCACTCGTCCAAGAATTGGCAGACACACCCAGTGGGTGTACAGATGTAAAGATCTTCGGAAAAGAGATTCTTCTAACAGCTTATCGTAACACACCAAGTGTTGAGTCGACTGACCTGGACGTTGCTCTGAAGAGCCGAACTTGCGTCATAGGCTGCTTGGCTGGCCTCCCGAGTCACTTTCACTTGTTCCATCATGATCCCCGCCTGACGTATAGCCTCTTTCACGGCACTCGCTTGGTCCTCAGGGGCAGGGTACGTGGCACAAAGCGAAGGAGGATTTGCGGTCGACACCGAAGGCCGCACACTCGTCAGAGGATCGGCGAAAGTCACAGAAGCCTGAGTGGTGTCACCACCATCCCGAGCTACGGCCTCAGACGCTGGAGCAGATTGGGGGGTTTTGCCAGCCAACGCCTGCCTGTTCCTTCTCACTCTCAGCGGCACGTCGTCGTCATCCGGGAGGTTAATAACATGAGGAGGAGCTACAAGAAAAAATTCAATCGACCAGGGTTGCAATAAATATCCAGTCGACTCAAGGCAGAACATCGGTAATCGTACCAGGGTTGGAGGTAACAGCATCCTCCATCTCTTGATCGTCGTCCTTGGCAGAGAGCTCAGAAGTAGCAGCGCTGCAAATCTCGAAAATCAGTCAGTTGACTCAATGAATCGACCAAGGATCTGTCCACGGTGGACAAAGGAGAACAAGTTCTATTATTACCCAGAAATGGTGGGGACAACCATCTTCATCTTGGGCAGAGCCTTAGGCGGCTTAGACGGCGTCGCGCGTGGGTGCTTGGGAGCCTTTTTGGCCGGCGGAGGAGAAGAGGTCCGAGGGCGTTTCGACGACTGCCCAACAAGAGCAGCCGACCTACCATGTTCCCGTGCCGGGTCGTGTGTAAGCTTGGATCGCCTCTCTGAGCGGGGGGGGGGGGGGGGGGGGGTCAACTTCTTCCTCCTCCTCTTCGTTGGAGTCGACGTCGTCGTCTCCCTCTCCTTCGCCATCGGATTCCCACTCGGCTTGTTCATCTCCACTCTCACCGCCGCTCGCCTCCCCTTCCTCAGTTGACCCCTGCGCCCCATTGGGTCTCGAGTACATCTTAGTAGTTGCCTGGAAAACAACAGACAAGATCAAAGTCAATCGACCAATTCAAAGAACACCAATGAAGAAAACAAGATCTCAGTCAGGAGCATAAGGTCAGACCTGGTCCACTTCGTATGTATTGTCGAGTGGAGGAACCCTCCTGGCTCCTCGGGGGTTGTCTTTGTTCCCTGTGATGCTCGACAGCCATCCTTCTAGCATCTCATCAGTGACCTCCTCCGGGTGGATCCGAGTGGTGTCATCAAGACCCGAGTACAGCCACATCGGGTGGTCGCGAGCCTGGAGCGGTTGGATGCGACTCCGAAGGAAGACCTCCAGCAAGTCCATGCCAGTCACGCCGTCGCGGACAAGCTAAACCACTCGACCAACCAACACTTTGACTTGGGCTTTTTCTTCCGGCGTCACTTTCAGAGAAGCAGGTTTTTGAGCTCGTTCCAGAGAGAAAGGGGGAAGCCCGATCGACTGTCCTAGAGTCGCCTGGTCTTTGCAGTAAAACCAGGTCGCCTGCCAACCACGAACCGACTCAGGGAAAGTGATAGATGGAAAAGAGCTTTTTCCCCTCGTCTGGATCGCCAGACCTCCGCACAACTGGATCACCTGCGTCCTTTCGTCACTCGACTTGGCCTTTTTGACCGATTGGGAACGACAAGTGAAGATGTGCTTAAAGAGTCCCCAATGGGGGCGGCAACCCAAGAAACCCTCACACAAGGAAATGAAAGCAGGCAGATACACGATAGAGTTGGGAGTGAAGTGATGGAGCTGCGCTCCAAAGAAGTTCAGAAAGCTCCGGAAAAAAGGATGGGGAGGCAGAGAAAACCCGCGATCGACATGGGTGGCGAGGAGCACACACTCACCATCAAGAGGTTGGGGCTCGACTTCTCTCCCCGGGAGACGCGCAGCTTCATGAGGGATGACTCCTCCCTCAACCATGTCGTCAAGATCTTCCTGCCGAATCACCGTCGGCATCCAGTTGCCCTAGATCTAGCCTTTGGGCAGAGAAGTCCTTGAGGAAGATCCGCCCCGAGCGGACTTCTTCCCTTTCCCCTGCGCCGCCGCCTTCTTCGCGCACTCCAGAGTGGACGTCTTGTCCTTCACCATCATCACCGGCAAAGCTCGAACGGGCCTGTGGCGCTAGGGTGAGAGCGGAGGTGGCGGAGAACTTTGCGAAGGGAGAAGGGAAGGAGAGAGCACACTGTTTGGAAACCCCGAGCCGGTGGCTTATAAGAGGCCGCTTCCGAGTGGCTGACCGGTAGGCCCAGGCTATCCCGTCAAATCCCGCAGCAGACGCGCGCGCGGTACGTGGCGAAAAAGGTGGCACGGGGATCGAGGAGCTACCGCCTTGTCGCGTCCGATTACTGCGGCCGCTCCCGTCCCGCGCGCTTCCCGAAATTCAAACCCCGCGAAATCCGTGGGTTGCAGAACAATTTGTCAGACAGAAGATCCCTTTCACATCGTCATTCGGAACTCCACAAACAAGGAAACTCACTCGACGAAAGACATGGAATGGGTCAAGGCGACTGAAAGAGGTTGACGACGTCATCCGTGACGATTGACCCAAAACAAGGCACTCACGTAGCACGAAGAACCAGTCGGAAAGGTCACCAACTCTTTCCCCACTCTAACCTCGATCCATTCGGGGGCTAATGATGAAGCCATGTACCTAGGGTAGGGGCACGGACCTGTCCTAAGAGCCCTGCCCAAGGACATCCATAGAAGAAGTCACCTTTCAATCGACTTGAAGATACCCACTCGACGGGTTCAAGACACTCGACCAGGAAGCTATCACTCGACCACGAAGCCAACCACTCGACTGCCAGGAGATCTAAAGTCAATCCGCAGGCAAACGGTCGGTCATTAAGTTGCCTTTATGGTCATTATAGCACTTTATTAGAGGCGTTACCAGTAACGCCCAACCTTAATGTACCTTAAACCCTGCGTTACTGAGGGCAGGAGAGGGCTGGCGAACTCTATATAAGCCACCCCCTCCTCAGTATCAAGGGTTCGCACCCCTGTCATTCTCGCACGTATAATCCAGTCGACCGCCTCCGGGCACCGAGACGTAGGGCTTTTACTTCCTCCGAGAAGGGCCTGAACTCGTACATCTTCGTGTGCTTACAGCTCCTGCATAGCTAAGATCTAGCCTCTCCATACTTACCCCCCTACATCACTGTCAGACTTAGAACCACGACACGGTCTATCTACACTATAATAAGGCCACACGTCAACTCTCATCCCATTCCGAGAACATTTTCCGGCCACTTATAAAATACTATTTCGGACATGCCGCGGGCGCGTGCAAGTGTGGTTGGGCTCAGAACGGACAACAGAGAGAACTCAAAGAACCCGGACGAATGCAAGTTTTGAAAACGTGATGATGCAATGCACATGATGGCATGATGAAAAGCAGCACGCAAGCAAATGACATGGCAACACCGGCGAATAACTGGAGTACACCTGGCACATGGGTCTCGGGGTGTTACACAAGCGTTCTCCCTAAGTATGCACCGTTGCTACAGTTCGTCGTGCCGAGACACCACGTGATGATCGGGTGTGATAATCTCTATTTTCGCATACAATGGGTGCAAGCCAGTTTTGCACAAGCAGAATACTCAGGTTAAACTTGACGAGCCTAGCATATGCAAATATGGCCTCGGAACACTGAGACCAAAAGGCCGCGCGTGAATCATATAGTAGATATGATCGATATAGTGATATTCACCATTGAAAACTACTCCATCTCATGTGATGATCGGACATGGTTTAGTTCATATGGATCACATGATCACTTAGATGATTAGAGGGATGTCTATCTAAGTGAGAGTTCTTAAGTAATATGATTGATTGAACTTTAATTTATCATGAACTTGGTACCTGATAGTATTTTGCATGTCTATGTTGTTGTAGATATATAGCCCGTGTATAGTTCCGTTGAATTTTAATGTGTTCCTAGAGAAAGCTAAGTTGAAAGATGATGGTAGTAATTACACGGACTGGGTCTGTAACTTGAGGATTATCCTCATTTCTGCACAGAAGAATTACGTTCTGGAAGCACCGCTAGGTGATAAGCCTGCTACAGATGCTGCTAGCAACGTTAAGAACGTTTGGCAGAGCAAAGCTGATGAATACTCGATAGTTCGGTGTGCCATGCTTTACGGCTTAGAACCGGGACTTCAACGACGTTTTGAACGTCATGGAGCATATGAGATGTTCCAGGAGTTGAAGTTAATATTTCAAGCAAATGCCCAGATTGAGAGATATGAAGTCTCCAATAAGTTCTACAACTACAAAATGGAGGAGAATAGTTCTGTCAGTGAACATATACTCAGAATGTCTGGGTACCACAACCACTTGACTCAGCTGGGAGTTAATCTTCCTGATGATAGTGTCATTGACAGAGTTCTTCAATCACTGCCACCAAGCTACAAGAGCTTCGTGATGAACTATAATATGCAAGGGATGGATAAGACAATTCCCGAGCTCTTCACAATGCTAAAGGCTGCAGAGGTAGAAATCAAGAAGGAGCATCAAGTGTTGATGGTCAACAAGACCACCAGTTTGTAGAAGAAGGGCAAAGGGAAGAAGGGGAACTTCAAGAAGAACAGCAAGCAAGTTGCTGCTCAAGTGAAGAAGCCCAAGTCTGGACCTAAGCCTGAGACTGAATGCTTCTACTGCAAAGGGACTAGTCCATGGAAGCGGAACTGCCCCAAGTATTTGGTGGGTATTTGATACTGGTCCTGTTGCTAATATTTGCAACTCGAAACAGGGGCTACGGATTAAGCGAAGATTGGCTAAGGATGAGGTGACGATGCGCGTGGGAAATGGTTCCAAAGTCGATGTGATCGCCGTTCGCACGCTACCTCTACATCTACCTTCAGGATTAGTTTTAGACCTGAATAATTGTTATTTGGTGTCAGTGTTAAGCATGAACATTATATCTGGATCTTGTTTAATGCGAGAAGGTTATTCATTTAAATCAAAGAATAATGGTTGTCCTATTTATATGAATAATATTTTTTATGGTCATGCACCCTTGATGAGTGGTCTATTTTTACTAAATCTTGATAGTAGTGATACACATGTTCATAGTATTGAAGGCAAAAGATATAAGTTTAATAATGATAGTGCAACTTATTTGTGACACTGCCATTTAGGTAATATTGGTGTAAAGCGCATGAAGAAACTCCATGCTGATGGTCTTTTGGAATCACTTGATGCTTGCGAACCATGCCTCATGGGTAAGATGACTAAGACTCTGTTCTCTGGAACAATGGAGCGAGCAACGGACTTATTGGAAATAATACATACTGATGTATGTGGGCCAAGGAGTGTTGATGCTCGCGGCGGGTATCGTTATTTTCTGACCTTCACATATGATTTGAGAATATACGGGTATATCTACTTGATGAAACATAAGTCTGAAACATTTGAAAAGTTCAAAGAATTTCAGAGTGAAGTAAAAAATCATCGTAACAAAAAAATAAAGTTTCTATAATATGATCATGGAGGAGAATATTTGAGTTACGAGTTTGGTGTTCATTTGAAACAATGCGAAATAGTTTCGCAACCCACGCCACCTGGAACACCACCGCGTAATGGTGTGTCCGAACCTCGTAACTGCACTTTATTAGATATGGTGCGATATATGATGTCTCTTACTGATTTACCACTATCGTTTTGGGGTTATGCTTTAGAGACGGCTGCATTCATGTTAAATAGGGCACCATCTAAATCCGTTGAGACGACACCATATGAATTGTGGTTTGGCAAGAAACTCAAGTTGTCGTTTCTTAAAGTTTGGGGTTGCGATGCTTATGTGAAAAAGGTTCAACTTGATAAGCTCGAACCCAAATCGGAGAAATGTGTCTTCATAGGATACCCAAAAAAGACTGTTGGGTACACCTTCTATCACAGATCCGAAAACAAGATATTCGTTACTAAGAATGATTCCTACATCGGTAAGTGAGGAAGCTAATGATGATGATCATGAAACTTCTGATCAAGATACTACTGAACCTTGTAGGTTAACCAGAGTAAGATCCGCACCAGAGTGGTACGGTAATCCTGTTCTGGAGGTCATGTTACTTGACCATGACGAACCTATGAACTATGAGGAAGCGATGATGAGCCCAGATTCCGCAAAATGGCTTGAGTCCATGAAATCTGAGATGGGATCCATGTATGAGAACAAAGTGTGGACTTTGGTTGACTTGCCCGATGATCGGCAAGCAATAGAGAATAAATGGATCTTCAAGTAGAAGACTGATACAGACGGTAATATTACTGTCTACAAAGCTCGACTTGTTGCGAAAGGTTTTCGACAATTTCAAGGAGTTGACTATGGTGAGACCTAATCACCCATAGCGATGCTTAAGTCCGTCCTAATCATGTTAGCAATTGCCGCATTTGTATGAAATTTGGCAAATGGATGTCAAAACTGCATTCCTTAATGGATATCTTAAAGAAGAGTTGTATATGATGCAACCAGAAGGTTTTTTCGATCCAAAAGGTGCTAACAAAGTGTGCAAGCTCCAGCGATCCATTTATGGACTAGTGCAAGCCTCTCAGAGTTGGAATATACGCTTTGATAGTGTGATCAAAGCATATGGTTTTATACAGACTTTGGTTAAGTCTGTATTTATAAGAAAATGAATGGGAGCTCTGTAGCATTTCTGATATTATATGTGGATGACATATTGTTAATCGGAGATGATACTGAATTTCTGAATAGCATAAAAGGATACTTGAATAAAAATTTTTCAATGAAAGACCTTGGTGAAGCTGCTTATATATTGGGCATCAAAATCTATAGAGATAGATCAAGACCCTTGATTGGACTTTCACAAAGCACATACCTTGATAAAGTTTTGAAGAAGTTCAAAATGGATCAAGCAAAGAAAGGGTTCTTGCCTATGTTACAAGGTGTGAAGTTGAGTCGGACTCAATGCCCGACCACTACAGAAGATAGAGAGAAAATGAAAGTCATTCCCTATGCTTCAGCCATATGTTCTACTCCCTGCATCCGAAAATACTTGTCATCAAAATGGATAAAAAGGGATGTATCTAGAACTATAATACGTCTAGATACATCTTCTTTTATCCATTTTGATGACAAGTATTTCCGGACGGAGGGAGTATCATGTATGCAATATTGTGTACCAGACCAGATGTGTGCCTTGCTATTAGTTTGGTAGGAGTGGATCACTGGACAGCGATCAAGAACATCCTGAAATACCTGAAAAGGACTAAGGATATGTTTCTCGTTTATGGAGGTGATAAAGAGCTCATCGTAAATGGTTACGTCGATGCAAGCTTTGACATTGATCCGGATGACTCTAAGTCACAAACCGGATACGTATTTTTATTGAATGGTGGAGCTGTCAGTTGGAGCAGTTCCAAGCAGAGCGTCGTGGCGGGATCTACGTGTGAAGTGGAGTACATAGCTGCTTCGGAAGCAGCAAATGAAGGAGTCTGGATGAAGGAGTTAATATCCGATCTAGGTGTCATACCTAGTGCTTCGGGTCCAATGAAAATCTTTTGTGACAATACTAATGCAATTGCCTTGGCAAAGGAATCCTGATTTCACAAGAGAACCAAGCATATCAAGAGACGCTTCTATTCCATCCGCGACCAAGTCAAGGAGGGAGACATAGAGATTTGCAAGATACATACGGATCTGAATGTTGTAGACCCGTTAACTAAGCCTATCTCACGAGCAAAACATGATCAGCACCAAGACTTCATGGGTGTTAGAATCATTACAATGTAATCCAGATTATTGACTCTAGTGCAAATGAGAGACTGAAGGAAATATGCCCTAGAGGCAATAATAAAGTTGTTATTTATATTTCCTTATATCATGATAAATTTTTATTTTTCATGCTAGAATTGTATTAACCGGAGACTTAGTACATGTGTGAATACATAGACAAACAAAGGGTCACTAGTATGCCTCTTGTTGACTAGCTCGTTAATCAAAGATGATTAAGTTTCCTAGCCATGGACAAGAGTTGTCATTTGATGAACGGGATCACATCATTAGAGAATGATGTGATTGACTTGACCCATCCATTATCTTAGCACTATGGTCATTTAGTTTATTGATATTGCCTTCTTCATAACTTATACATGTTCCTGTGACTATGAGATTATGCAACTCCCGAATACCGGAGGAACACTTAGTGTGCTATCAAACGTCATAACATAACTGAGTGATTATAAAGATGCTCTACATGTATCTCCGATGGTGTTTGTTGAGTTGGCATAGATCAAGATTAGGATTTGTCACTCCGATTGTCGGAGAGGATTTCTGGGCCCTCTCGGTAATGCACATCACTATAAGCCTTGCAAGCAATGTGATTAATGAGTTAGTTGCAGGATGATGCATTACGGAACGAGTAAAAAGACTTGCCGGTAACGAGTTGAACTAGGTATTGAGATACCAATGATCGAATCTCGGGCAAGTAACATACCGATGACAAAGGGAACAACGTATGTTGTTATGCGGTTTGGCCGATAAAGATCTTCGTAGAATATGTAGGAACCAATATGAGCATCCAGGTTCCGCTATTGGTTATTGACCGGAAGTGAGTCTCGGTCATGTCTACATAGTTCTCGAACCCGTAGGGTCCGCACGCTTAATGTTCAATGATGATCGGTCTTATGAGTTTATGTGTTTTGATGTACCGAAGGTAGTTCGGAGTCCCGAATGTGATCACGGACATGACGATGAGTTTCTAAATGGTAGAGACATAAAGATCAATATATTGGAAGGCTATGTTTGGACATCGGAATGGTTCCGGATGAGTTTGGGCATTTATCGGAGTACCAGGGGGTTACCGGAACCCCCCGGGGAGTCAATGGGCTTTATTGGACCTTAATGGGAGAGAGGAGGAGGCGGCCAGGTGGAGGGCGCCCCCCCCCCCCCCTCCCCAAGCCCAATCAGAATTGGGTGCCCCCCCTTTCCTTCCCTCTCTCTCCCTCTTCCTTCTTCTCCTACTCCTACTAGGAAGGGGGGGAACCTACTCCTACTGGGAGTAGGACTCCCCCCTTGGGCGCGCCCTATGAGGGCCGGCCCTCCCCTCCTCCACTCCTTTATATACGGGGTAGGGGGCACCCCATAGACACATAAGTTGATTGTTTAGCCGTGTGCGGTGTCCCCCTCCACATAATTCCACCTTGGTCATATCGTTGTAGTGCTTAGGCGAAGCCCTGCGTCGATAACTTCATCATTACCGTCATCACGCCGTCGTGCTGACGAAACTCTCCCTCAGCCTCAACTGGATCAAGAGTACGAGGGACGTCACCGAGCTGAACGTGTGCAGATCGCGGAGGTGTCATGCGTTCGGTACTTGATCGGTTGGATCGGGAAGACGTTTGACTACATCAACCGTGTTTCATAACGCTTCCGCTTTTGGTGTACGAGGGTACGTAGACATACTCTTCCCCTCTCGTTGCTATGCATCTCCTAGATAGATCTTGCGTGATTATAGGAAAAAATTTGAAATACTGTGTTCCCCAACACTCAGGTTGTTCTGCCTCAGCTTCTTTCTTTTCTTGTTTGATGTTCCTTGTAAGTGGTTGATCGTTGTAATCCTGGGCGGTTGATGGCTTTGTTAATTTAAAGTCGGGCTAGGTTCGAGCGTTCTCTCGGGCTCGGTCGATGTCTTTTCTCTAAAAAGCTTGTGAACTTAATATGAACTTCATATTTTTGTTGCTACTTTATTTAATAAAACCAACAAGCTATTCTCTTGCCGACCGTCTGTTTGCGATAAATCCGCACGACTGATCTACCGTTCGATTGGGATCACTCGCTCCTTTCCCTTCCCGCATGCCTCGACTGGGTTCGCTTGCTCCTTTCCCTTCCCGCACGCCCACGTTTCATTCCACGGCCCAGCCCAGTTCACCTGGCGAGATTCACGACCCACTACCACTCCTGTCATTTTTATTTTGGGCGCTCGCTAAGCCAAGAAATGACGGAACTAGGATTTGATCCCTCGACCTCACGAGTGGAAATGTAGTAGTAACCATATTCTCCGAGTAGTTCTTGTGGTTGATTAGTAGTTAAGTCAATTTTGTACATTTCTAAAAGCAGATTCTGCTTCCATTCAATATGGATCGAGTCGTTGCCCTCGAATGATTTTTCTGAGAAAAATTAAGGCCTGCATCTCATACATTCTATATTTTCCACAAATTTTTAAATGAACGAAAATTGCTGCGGTGAGTAAGAATCAAACCTAAGTCCTCACATGTGGTAACTTTGACCCTAAAAAACTTGTTAAAACACGATGAAATGTGTTTTAAAGGACTGATGCAACGTGTTTTGTACTCCGCATGTCTCTTTTTTGTAGCGATGAATATTTTCTAGAGAAATAAATGTTTTGCTCCTGTAGAATTCAGACATCAGTCTTTTTCTCGTGTGTCATCCCTCGGCAAATTCTCTTTAATGGGCCCGATAATTATACGCACCACAAATCTGATAGCTTATGTATAAATATCGTGGTAGCGTTTTTGACCCTAAACAGAACTAGTGTAAACGTACCCTTGATGCCTTTTTGTATGAATAACATGGTAACTCACACATCGCATACCTGATAACGTATGCATGCACCCAGGTCCTGGTAACTTTAGTGACCGGGGGGGGGGGGGGGGGGGGGGTTGATGAAATATACCCCAGTAAATTTTTTGTGTAAATAGCATGATAACTCACACATTACAGACTTGATAACTTATGTCCCTCAGTCCTGGTAACCTTCGCGACGAAAGGGGGTGGGGGAGTTGATGAACTCTTGTGCGAATGGCATGGTATCTCACATATCGCCTTAACTTATGCACCCCGTCCTGGTAACTTTGGCAACGAGGGTGCGGGGTGGGGGCGGGAGTTGACGAAATATCCCCTCCATAGCTTTTTGTGTCAATAGCATGGTAACTCACACATCATAGACCTGATAACTTATGTATCCCAGTCCTGATAACTTTGGCGACGGGGTGGGGATGAGAGTTGATGAAATATCCCCTTCGTAGGTTTTGTGTCAATAGCATGGTAACTCACACATCGTAGAACTGATAACTTATGTACCCCGGTCCTGATAACTTTAGCGACAAATGGGTGGGGGTGAGTTGATGAAATATCCTTTCGGTAACTTTTGTGTGAATAGCATGGTAACTCACATACCGCAGACTTGATAACGTATGTACCCCAGTCCAAGAAACTTTGGCGATCGACGTGGGGGTGGGGAGTTGTTGAAACATATCACGGTAACTTCTGTGCAAATGACATAATATTTTACATATCGAAGACATGATAACTTATGTACACCCCATGGTAACTTTCTAGGACCATGGTACTTTGACATGATATTTATGCACCGCAGACCTCATAACTTACGTTCAACCACCATGTTATGGAAGACATTATAACTTACGTTCAACCACCATGTTAACTTTAACTTCAAGGAAAAAACGTTGAAACATAACTCCTCCGATAACTTCCATGTAAGTTTATGAAAATTTTATGCATGACAGACCTGATATCTTACGTTTAAACATCATGGTATCTTTCATCCAAGGGAAAAAGTTTTTGAAACATTCACCGGTAATTTCTGTGTTAAATTATCATACTTCCCCATGCTAAAGTTATCATGTTGTAATCTTCTTGTATTGTAGTTACCAGCCCTATCATGATATAGTTATCATGTTGCTCATACCGTAGTTATCACGCTGGTCATGTCAAAGTTACCAAGCCAAAGTTTATTATTTTTCTGATATGGCAGAAATAACAAAGGTTCAAATAACGTTGTTTATCTACAAAAGACAACAACTAAAGGTGGCTAAGTTGTCTATTTGACTCAATAGCTATTGCATTGCCCTGGGTTCGAATCCTCTTTCAAGCATTTTTATTTTCTTCTCATATTATGCAGCGAAAAACCAAAAAAGAAAAACCACCAGCGATTTATTATTTTCATCTACGGCTTTTGAGAGAAAAAAAAAATCAGTGAAAGCAAGCGTGGGATGATAACGACCACATAGGAACTAGTCGTCGCTAACGACGAGTCGCTATGCACATGCCGACGGTAATCCTCTTTTTCAAGAAAAAAAAAGAGTCAATTACACCAACGGTTCTTGAACTTGGCGCAAAAAGTCATTTTAATGCTAAAACTTATGGTGTATATTGAACCGGTGCAATAACTTGGCTTAGCCGTGCAAGTACGGTGCAAAATTCATCTGAATACGCCCACAGGGCTGACCAGGCATTGACAGCGTGGCGTGAGTCCACTGTCAGCGACCCAATGTTGGAGACTTGTGGCCTGCTTCTTTGTGAAAACATCCTCAACATTTTTCTACTCACAAAAAAGCCCATGACGTGGGAAAAAATAATTTTTTTGCAGGGATTGGGTAAAAATAATTAATTGTCTCAATATCCTACATACGTTATATGAGGAAAACAAATTGGTAAACTGCGGACTCAAACCGAGGACCTGTTGGTACAAGGCGTGAGCAAAGCCACGCCAGCCTGGGGAATTTGTTGTCCCATGTGAATACATATCTTTTATACCATTTTCGTTAAAGAATGTAAATTAAGATTTTTGATACAAGTTAAAAAAGATGGCTTAGGGACTCGGACTAGCGACCGCATAAAGACCTGCAACCGATCCTTCAACTCCAATTAGAAAATTTTCATGTAATATCATAAAATATTCAATTATTAAAATTTTATACATATAATTAAATTAATAGATATACAACTATTTTCATAAGTCATTTAAACAAGTTCGTATATATTCAAATAAATGTTCATATAAGTTAAACAAATTACAATTTTAATAAAACAGTCATCCTTTAGAAGAAAAAAAAATGTTGCTTCAAGAAGTTGTTTTAATAAAGATTGTGTGTTTTTCTTAAACAAAACATGTATTATAGCACACGAATAGAAAAATATATACTGGTGTGTTATATCGGTGTGTTATAAATATTATACATACCAATGAAATAAATTACTTAAAAATGCTCAATTATTATTTTGAAATATTCATGTGCTTAGTTTATGAATTATAAAAATGTTTGTGCAATTAAAGAATACAAATATTTATGAAATTATAATTCATAAATATTATTTTTAGTTATAAAAACGTTTAAACAAATTATACATATAATTTTATAACTCATAAGTATGTCGTTCAAAATAACTTTTGTATAATAAAAAATATTCATAATTTATAAAATAAAATGTTGACATGAATATTCAATGGTGGTAATACTTAAGTTATGTAAAAATATGAATATAGGTCACACATGAAAATTATACACAAGTTGATGGTCATAGATATTTAGTAAATGTTTGTATTTAATATTTTGTATAATTTAAATATGAGCCACGAGTGTACAAAAATTTTCGTATTCATTAAACATTTCAAATGCTTTTATTTACTAATCATAAGTTTTTGTGTATAATATTTATAGCATACTAATATCTGAAATTATTTTATTACTTACAACATGCATTTTGCAAATATCTTTAAAAAAATTAGCACATACAAAATGGTCCGCACTAACTACAGTCCATGCCCAGTGAGCGTCCTTGTTATGAGATATTTAGGCTAGCTATCCATTACGTGGCTAGTACCTTCAGTGCGCATGCTGTAGTTCCTGTGTTCGAGACAGAGCAGCAGTGATTTTTATGATTATTTACACTTTGTACTGACAGGAGGGACCCACCTTGCAGTGGCTTTCTCATGACAAGAAAATTTCTAAGGGTATTTTCGCAAATTAACAGGGCACGCGCCATGCATCTTCCTTTCTGACAGCGGGCCCTATGTCACGCTGGCATGCCTAGTCAGCCCTGCAGCGTATTCAACTATGATTTCAACCGTATTTGCATAAAAAAGTTAAGTTGTTGCACTGATTTAATGTACACCACAAGTTTTAGTACTAAAGTGATTTTTCACACCAAATTTAAGCATCGATGGTGTAATTGACTCAAAGCTAAACTTGAAAGGCCCATCAGCCACGCGCGAGCTATATCTTGCTTACTCTGAGATATATGCTCCCTCGTCTGAAGCCTTTCCCCAACGTATAGCTACTGGGTTGGTCCATTTCCTCTCTCTTTCTCAGTTGTTTTATGTCGGGTCACTCGCTCACAGTGGTCACCGTACTAGTTTCTTTTTCTTTTTCTCTTTTTTCCTTTTGGCTTGCTCGGTTTAACCTATTTTCTTTACTTTTCTATTTTTCTTTGTTTTTTTATTGATTTTCATTGTTTCTTTCATGGTTTTTTTGTTTTTTATTTTCTTTCCTGTTTTCTTGGTTTCTTTATTGGTTTTCACAGGGTTTTTTTGCTTCACTTTCTTCATTTTATTTGTATCTTTTATTTCTTTTCTTGGTTTCCTATGTTTTTCTTGTTTTCTTTCTCGGTTTTCACTATTTTTATTCATTCGCACTAGAATTCTTCGGTTTTCTTTGCCTTGTGTTCTTTTTTCCATTTTCAGTTCTCATTGGCTTTCTTCGTTTTCCTATATTTATTTTTTTGGTTTTCATCGGGTTCTTATCTTTCTCTTTTTAGTATAGGATAGAAACATTTTATACACGTTTACCATTTATTCAAATAAATGAAATATTTTTTGTGTACACGTTGAACATTTTCTGAAATAGATGATTAACATTTTTGTCAAACATATACTTTTATGCCAACCTTTTTATACACATTATATTTTTTATACATTAGAAATATTTTTAAAGAAATTTCATATTTTTAAAATACATGATTAAAAAGTTTCATAGATATATTGTTTTGTCTAATTTTTGGCAGCCACATTATACAGCAGGAACATATTTAGTATTTTAAATACATATTTTTGTCTATTTTTGCATAAACCATTGTCATTTTTGTATACATCAGGAATATTTTTATACATGCTTACCAATTTTTAGTGCAACATTAATTCTTCTTCCATATATACATTTTGATGTCTACTTTTTCCATACATGTTAGAAGAAATAAAATTCTATACAGGTTTAACATTTTTCTAATATTTGATTACGACTTTTTAATTATGCATGTAAAGTGATTTTATAATAGATATATTTCGAATATAAGCAGCAGTGAATAACAAAACAAAAGTGCGACTGGGCTGGCCCAGTCTGCGCGCTGCTGCACACTAGGCTGCACTATGTGGGAACCGCGACAGCTATTTCTCGCTTTAAGCGAGGCGAAGGCGGGGGTACATATACCAGGTCTCCTCGGTAAATACTGGAGCGGCCGAACACTGCGCTAAAGGAGATTTACTGATGAAGCATATGGTGAACCTTACTTGAGGCGACATGGTCCGGATTTCTCCAGTGTTTTTTTTATTTTCCTCTTTTATTGTTTTTTCTCTGTTTCAAATACAAATTTTAATGGTTTTTATTTGTTGCTTTTCTTTCTTCTTCTACATTTTTGATTGGTTTTATTTTTTATTCTTCATTTTTTTGATTGGTTTTATTTTTTCTTCTCCATTTTTTTGTTGGTTTTATTTTTTTTCTTTTCCATTTTTTCTTCTACATTTTCATATATGTCAAAATTTTCTTTTAATAAGTGATCAACATTTTCTGTATGCACATTCAACATTTTCGGAACGCTTATACAACGTTTTTTCAGTACTTGTTCACCATTTTACTATTTATTCAACATTTTTCAAATACATGTTCTACATTTTTCAAATACTCATTCAAAATTTTCATATTTTTACATCATTTTAATACTTATTTAACATTTTGAAATAATTGTTCAATATTATCAAATACTCGTTCAATTTTTTCAATACTTATTAAACATTTTTCAAATACTTGTTAAACATTTTTAATACTGATTCGACATTTTCAAATACTTGTTGAACATATTTTAAATACTCGTTGAACAATTTTTAATACTTATTCAACATTTTTTAAATACTTGTTCACTATTCTAATATTTATTTAACATTTTCAAATACTTGTTCAATATTTCTAAATAGTTGTTCATCATTTTTAATACTTATTCAACATCTTTTCAATACTCCTTCAACTTTTTTCTGTGTTTGTTGACCGATATTATTTTGGAACAAGCATAGGAAAACCGAGTAAAAAAGCACAGAAAAATCATGTTGGATTAGGCGAGTAAAAATGAAGAAAATGAAAATAAACCAATATCAGGAAAAGAAAAGTAACACATGGTAAAAAAAACGACTCATTTTTCTTCTGTAGGCAGCGCTCTCCATATTGTACAACCAGTTGAGTCTGTCGCAGTGGCTAGCAGCGTGCGGAAACAACTAGTCGATCCCACGATCGATCCCCCGCAGCGCGCTAGCACTAGGATTCAATCCCTTGAATTCATAACGATGCACAAGTGGACTAGCCACCACAACAAATTAGACTTTGTGCCAAACTTGCAGCGCAAAACTAGAATAACTAAACTACAATTGGAAAAACTTAATCATTCGCAAAAAAAAACCCAAAAAACTAAAGTACAAGTGAGGGATCGAACAGAGGACCTCCTACTACTGAACGAGGTCACTAGCGACCTTAATCCCAAGGAATCTGTGTCTAAAACCTCGAACTTTTCAAGAAAATGTTATCATTTTTGGGGATTCTCAAGCATTGTTCTAAAAAAGGAACAAAATTGAAAACAATATTATTTTACAACATTACGAACAATTTCTTAAAAAAACACAGAAAAATTCTGAAAAACAGGGAAAAAGTCGAAGTTCTGAACAATTCTTTCAAAGCATGAGCAATTTTGAAATTGCCTGAACATTTTTTGAATTTGTAGATAAAATTTGGAAACATGACATTGTTTGAATTTATGCATAAATTTTTAAAGCCGGAACATTTTTGGAAATTTCTAAAAAAAATAGAATTTGCGAACAAAAAAGAAAAATGCGAACATATTTTGAAATTCCCCAAACATTATTTGAATTTGGGAAAAATTTACAATGCATGAACATTTTTTTCATTTGTGAACAAAATTTGAAAGTGGGAACATTTTTAGAAATTCCCCAACACTATTTGAATTTGTGAAGAAATTTTCAAAACATGAGCATTTTTTTAATTTTCAATGTGGGAACATAGCGACTTCTCTGCTTAGCTATTCTTCGCACTGTTATTCTTTAGATAACCTGTCTTTTTGAAGAATCCATTAAAATCAGCCAATCGCCCTTTGGAAAAAAAATGTTTTCGCACAAAAAAAATCCAAATTTTTCTTCCAAAACCTAAGGAGACCTGTATCCGAAAAGGTAAAAAACTATAAAAATCATCTAAAACCCGAAAACGCGTACATATTTTTTTTAAATATCCTGAGAAAGCATCTTTTTTGATAAAGGATGGATTTTATTGACTCAAAATGAAGCATCAAGAGGATACGAACACAATGAACACACCCGTCCTCTGCATAGTTAGAATGCACACAGCCAATACAACACACACAATAAAAACATGCCGGCAAATAACAAAGTCATATAAGACCAAAGCTTTGCCTAAGCGATAAAAAAACCTAAAATGATCAAATCCTCTCTCGACAAACTACAACAATGGCCATATTCGCACCAACCATCTCATGACACCATAAGAACAACGAGATTCTTCAACAGCAACACCTTCAGGAAGGGAGCGACGCTCAAACACCGTCGTCACTGGATCCAACCACCAAAGTTAGATTCTAAGTTTTCACTTTGAAGAACCAATCCAAGCATATCCGAGCAATGACTTCAACAAGGTAACAATGTCAAAAAACATTGTCATTGCCAGGTATAACCAACTCGGGTCAAACCTAGGTTTTCACCCCGGAGCTCAAGACCAGGTACTCATCACCATCTAAATCAATCATGTATTGTCGCCATCACTTTTCCACGATTCCAGCAGCTATCTGCGATGGACAAAAGAACCGACCACTGTCGCCGCACAACCATAACATCTGCATCAAGTCATTGTCCATAACTTGTATCTCATTGTCGTAGGCAACCACTGGATCTGAAGAAAGAAACCCTCACAAAGATCTTTCGGTGGCTACCACAATTCACAGGAAGGCCGTCGGTGCATGCCGAAGTGCTCACCACGAGCAAAGCAATGCCGACTGCTACCTTGCCGGAGAGGGCCCTGCCAAGGCACATCGCCTAGGGTCCGACATGACTGGATCTGAGCCGGGGCGCCATAGCCCGCAGCACCAATGGCCCCCGGCCCACCATCATGTATGCACCAGCAAGCAGCGTCGCAGCCGCCAGCAACAACGTGCGCCAAGAACTGGATGGAAAACACGCCAGATCTGATGGGCTCACGCCGCCGTGTTCAGGATCAGAGCTGACCTCTTGGGCAGATGCAGCTTTCCGCACAAGCAGCCACCCGCTGCCGTGCAAGAGGCGGCCCATGGACGTGCACATAAGCAAGCCAAGAGGCCGGCCGTGGACGCGTCGTCGTAGAGCAACTCATGCCTGCGCAGAAGCACTATCGGATCTGATCCCAGGGGAAAGCACGAGCACCACGCACGCTTCCTTACACAGAGGCCCGCCGCCGCCGGCGGCGGCCAGGAGAGACATGGACAGGGGCTAGGGGATTTAGGGTTGGGGTGGCCTCCTGAGAAAGCACCTAGCATGCGACAGGTGGCGACGGCTGAAAATGCTGTAAGTTTTTTTTTGCATGGTAATACATGTCTCATTCATATCATAAAGAACAAAGTATAAATCACGTAAAGACCGACATGACAATACTGAAAAGATAGTAGAACATCCCTGAGCTTGACACCAACGCTCGTCAACTGCTTCTGGCACCACCACAACAGCCACCGGAAAAAAGAATGACGAATCACCACCTCACCCGAGCTCGACGCGGCTCCATCGCTGATATGTAGCTTTGCGGACCTCAAAAGTGGCTCACCAAAAGTGAAGCCCTTGCCGTTGAACGAATCAGACCGGGGCAACACCCCGAACACGCCATCGAACTCTAGATCTGGCACTCCACCACGACTAAGACGCCAAAGGAGGAAACCATACCTTCCATCCACAAACCACGAACCCAGTAGATATTCCGTCTTCCAGATGTCGTCGATGCAGACCATAATCTGCATCCGCTCCTGGACTACCTCCCAAGCTCCGCGTCGACGCTGGAGCAAACGTCGTCGCAACGGCGGAGCCCGAGGACACAGGTCCACCACAAGGATGCCGCCGCCACCACACCATCCTTGCTTGAACAGACTGGTTTCCAAATCCATTCCCAATCATAGGACCGATGGCCTCGTCAGGGAAGGATCCGAAGATTCATTATTCAGCGTCGCCATCGCCATCACCGAAGCAAAGACGATGAACAATCTAAAAACCTAAACTATAAAGAAGAAAAAACGATCCACACGTGTGAATCCGACGGCCCCCCTCACCACCCACAACCAAGGTCGCCGGTGGAGGAGAGCCGCCGGAGAACGGCGTTGGGAGATTGGCGTTGGCGGCAGCTAGGGTTGCAGCCGCC
The DNA here is from genome assembly GCA_034509565.1 of Triticum monococcum. Classification (NCBI taxonomy): domain Eukaryota; kingdom Viridiplantae; phylum Streptophyta; class Magnoliopsida; order Poales; family Poaceae; genus Triticum; species Triticum monococcum. Next base: position 583,444,334 of record CM067847.1, read on the forward strand.
AGGGACGAGAGAAAAACTGGCGAAGCGTTACTGAAAACGCCGTAAATGATACGCTCTAGCCCACCAAAGTGACCCTTAAAAAGCTCCCACATGGGGTATCTTGATTGGTTGCTCCTCTATTTCACGCTAACAAGCGTCAAAGCGGAGGTCTCCGCATCAGCCGGCTTGTGTATACTACTTCTGCACTGGCGCCGCCTAGCTAGCCCGGGGTGTTTGCACTGCTCATCCTCGTTGGCGCGTCTCACGAACAATCCTCGTTGACGCACGCCCAAGTGCATGCTTCGCTAAAGGAGCGTCCAGATGTGTCATATAGGAGCTGCTTCTAATTCCAATTTTTTTGGGCGATGCTACATGTCCGCCGACCGAAATTCAAAAAGGATCCGCTACCTTGTTGACCATTGGATTGGCATATTAATAACCGTTCGATTTATCAACGTAACGTAAGCAGACACCCTTTGCAACAAAAGTGGTGTTACTGCAACAGTTTGCTTGTTGCAATCACCCGAGTTTGTATTTTTATTTTTTGCAACAAATATCTTATTGCAGAAATTTTTCACAACAGCGATCTTGTTGCAGAAATTTTAAAGATCACTCGTGCGTGTGTTTTTTTATTTTTTGCAACAGACATCTTGCTTCAGAATTTTTTGGCAACAAAGGTCTTATTGCAGAATTTTAAAGATTGCATATGGTCCCTCTTTACAACAAGAGCTTTGTTTCAGAAACATGCTCACTATTGCAACACGAGCTTTTTCAGAAACATGCTCTCCCAAAACCGTCATTCACCGTGAGCTTCGCCGGATGGTGGTGAGGAAGGATCGGCGCCACCCATCCCCGCCTTCGCGTCGCCGCCGGCGAGCACCGGACCTCCGACCAAAGTCACCTCGTCACCATCCTCCTCTTCCTTCTATTTTCTCCATCTCTCTATATCTCTCGCCGCAGGAGCACCGTTCGTCGTTATCGTCACGGGTCCTTGCTGGGAAGCTTGCCGTCAACCCCGCCAGACCTCACCGAGACGAGCTCCTGCCGCTACCGGGCGTCCCCACCTCCCGTCGGCGGGTCATTCTCGTCGAATCCGGCGAGATTCGGCTAGAATCCTCGCCATCGTCGCGCTCCTAGCCGCACGAGTCTCCGCCCCCGCGGCTCCCGGATGCCCCTGCCTCCTGCCTGCGCGCCATTCTTGTCGGATGCCGCACGAGTCACTGCCGCTGCAAAAAGCCAGGCAATTGCAAAACACTCTCTTTCGAAACAAAGGCTCAGTTGCGAAAACATATGTGCACGGTGGTGCTCTTGTCCATCTGATCAACAGAGGATCTAACGGACACGGACACGGAGCTAGCGGACGCGCCCTCGCGATCGGCCGGCTGAAGGTAAGCTTTTCCCACTTTTTTTCCTGTTCTTTTCAGATCTTTGAGTTTTCTTCTATTTTCAGGTTTTTTAATTTTTGACCTTTTTCCTTTTTAAATAGGTCTGTAATATATGGTGAATTTTCTTTCCAATATATGGTGATTTTTTTAATGCACAATGTACCTTTTTTTAGCATACAGTGAACATTTTTTAAATTACACATTATATCCTTATTTTGTATATGATGGATATTTTTGGTATATAGATTGAACATTTTAATATACAATCTTCATTTTTAATACATACCGAAGATTTCTTCAATATACAGTGACTTTTTGTAATATAGACTGAACTTTTTATAAAAACACACACTGAACAAATTTTGATAATATACTTTTCCAACTTTTTTAGATTTTATAAATATCTAGCTTCTGAAAAACAACATGCATTTTTTGGGGTGAAAAACGACTAAAACCCGAAAGAAAAAATATACAAAAACAACTTTGTGGGCAAAGTGGCCTGGCCCTAGTTGATGCACACGGGCGTCGAGTAGGACCTCTCGCCTCCCGCTTCTGGCGATCCGTGAGACCGTCTCAACATTCTGTCCTACACTGATTTATGTATAGGCCATGCTACGCGCCCGTCGGCTGATCCTTTTAAAAGATCGCCCGGATCGTGAGCTGTCTCATCGTTTCTTTATGTATTTTCCTCATCGTTTCTTTTATGTACTTTCTTGTAACAAGACCTTTGTTGCAAAATCTACAACGACATCTTCGGTTTCTTCTCTATATTCCTCCAACAATACCCTTGTTGGAATTTTCTTTGGCAACATAGCTCATGTTGTAGAAACATCGCCTTCCCTAACCTTTTTCTCATGGCAGACTGGAGACGGTTCGCGACCGGGTCGAGATGGGAGAGCGCAAATGAACGACGCGGTGGTTGTAGCTGCTGTTGGTGTTACAACACGACGACAAGGTTGGCGGCGCTATGTGCCGGTGTGTCGGACCTTGCCGGATCTGTCGATCCGGTGGCGGGAAGGTGTCTGGCGGCGGAAATCCATCATGAAGGCACTCAAGTGACGACGACATGCAGGCGACGCTCGACTAACGAGTCGAGGCAGGGGCGGCTTCGGCAGCGGTGACAAGGAGGAGAGGAGGCGGGGCCGGGCGACCTCACCAGTGATCGTCGGAGATCGGCCATCATGGGCGCATCTTCCTGGCTCGATGGTGGCAGCACGCCATGTGTTGTGCTCCATTGTTTGCAACAAGACCAATGTTGCAAAACACCTGTGCTAGGAGGGTGTTGTACGCTGCATGATCAAGCACTGATCGGACGGCTGCGGAGACAGTCGATGCGTGCGTTAAATCCGTCGGTTGATGTGAAGCATTTTCCTTGTAAGGACGACAACATTTCTGTAACATCATCTTTGTTGCAATTTTTTCTGCAACATCCTATGTGTTGCAAAAGTTCCTTTCTGCAATAAAATCTTTGCTACAAAAAAATTCTGCAGCAATAGCTTTGTTGCAAAAAAAAAATCTGCAACAAGAGCATTGTTGCAAAAAAGGATCTGCAACACAATCTTTGTTATAAATGTTTCTGCAACAAGACCTGTGTCACAAAAGAATTCTCGCAACATGAATTATGTTGCAAAAGTGAGCTCGGCGCTCGGCCGCAAGATTGCGTCAAATCTCACGGCTCGCAAACCGATGGATTTTTACAAAGATCCGTCGGCTGGCGCGTAGCACGCCTCTAAAAAAACGTATTTAGGTAAATTTCTCATGTTCATGCGAGGGTTAGAACCAGCGTATACGTATTGACTTGCGATGATGTGATATATGCTCACAACGCTTTCACGCAAAGATGTACATCATTGACTTGATTATACTGTCACTTTCTCCAATATTTTAGCTGTTTCATCTTGTCACGCAGGGCCGCAGCCGGCGTCATGTTTCGGGTTGGCATTCCCCCCTCGCAACCCAGCAATGACGTCCAAGTTTCAGTTGCACACGGAGCTCGACAGATAAGATCGCAATAACTTTTGCACATCGCCGTCACAAATCAAAAGCTTGAGTGTAGGGTTGCATCTCCTCCCAAAATGGATAAGGAGAAGAAGAATGCCCTTAAATGTTTTCACTAAGAATGAAGAAGTCGGTCCATAAGTGCCAAGGTGACAAGCTCTGCCCTCTACACCGGCTTGTCGAGCTATCCGATCAAAGAACAGAAAGCATGCATGCTTCTCTGCAGCCTTGTCTTATCCCCTTTGATTGGCCCTCAGCCGCTGAAATGGACTTGTTATCATTGACTTGAGATAGATAGATATAGATACCAGTCCCAGTCACTGGCCCTGCGGTTTTCCGTGACAGCTCTGAGATGGGCCAACGGCACCATTATGGTGGGGCGCAATTGAGCAGTTGCTGAAGTGTCTGCCTCATCCATCAAAACAGTTTTAGTTCTTCTGAAATCTGAATTATGAAGCCGGGTACAGGACATGGCACATAATAGAAGAGGGAGAGGGCCACATCACCATACCCTCCTCCCATCCCAGCCGTCCAATTCAGAACCAGTGAGTGAGAAACTAAAGAGTGCATGGAAGACATTAACGGAACAATGGTGTTAGATCGGCCTTAAGCCCTGACAAAGTTCCATACGTGGGCTGCGTTCTAGGTAGACTGCGCTCCTCGCTGTCCTCGTCCAAGGACAGATCATGAAGCGGGCGGCCGATGCATCGCCGACATGATGCTAGAAGATGCCAACCTGATGCCAGAATGCAGCTCCACGATGGACCAGTGCTGTGTGTGCACCAGCTAACACTTGGATCTGCGTTCCAAGTCCAAACCTGACTTGTTCTGGTGTCTGTCTGACCGTCTGTATTAGAGAGTGTGTGACTGGGACACTTGGGCTAACCACCTCCATCCTGAATCCATTCTTGATGTCAGATTGCTACGATTCTGAGTTTCCTTCCATGAATAATGATTATGAAGATCTGGGAGTTCGGGTCCTGTTCTGGGAGCCGGCTCAGACCATCCCCTGTAACTGTAAGCACAAGTTCATCACAACTTTGCTAACTGTCACCTCCTCCTCACAGTCTTGCTCCTACGGATAGGCTCTCCGGGAACGCGCGGATAGGAACAAAAGACGATAAGAATTTCCCGGTAGGATCGGATGGAGCTGGAAGCAAGCAACTAACTGAAGATCCCATCTCCAGGGGCAAGGAAATTGCGTGAGGCAAGCTGCTAGCTAGCCGGAGCCGGATACACACACTTGCATCAAGCAATCCCCAAGCAAACACTTGCACTTGCACATGTGTATATCTTCACCCACCACAATTATCCTAGTATATCTGGGCATGTGCTCATGTGTTAAACAATGTCTGCTGAAATGAATCATGTGGCATGGACTGGACAGGATATATAAGAATAAGAGGTCTTAGCTGTTCAACTTTGTCGTCAAAGCATTGTTAAGTAGGTCTTGATCTGTTTATTAGATACTCCACATGTTGTGAATATCTTGTTGCGTACGGTACTTGGTTTGATGTGAGACTGAAACACTCTTTTTGGTCGTGAGATAAATAAAGGTAAACAAAAGGTGTACGAAAGGGCAACGACGAGGAACGAAGAGAGTCTATTGGCTCGATCAGAATTTTCTGAATTTGGATAGGCATAAAGCTCATGAACCATGACAAAAGTTACTCTAAGCTGCATGTTCCGTCTCAACTGTTGAAAGCTTTCCATTGCTTCAAACTGATGCAAATACAAACGCACTGGGTTCCTTTCCTTTTTTTACTTTTTAATAAAGTTGGCCGTATGCATCGTTCTGATGCAGAGGCCGGGGAGTCCCCGTTTTTGAAAAAAATGGGTTCCTTTCCTTGCGATAAGGTCCGCGCTTTGCATCTCCCATTTTTGGCTTCTGCATTTTACACGATCCATATTTCTGGATCTGTACTCCTCTAGGCCCTAGGCCTAAGATGATAAACAGATTAGATTTGGATCGGGTCACCACGATTGTAAGGCGCATAACAGACTATATGTTCAATCCTTGGAAAGTACACAACGGTACGCTCTTAATAATCGATGGCGACGCTCCGTAGTCCGTACACCGTGTCTTGGTTGCTTGTTTTGCTGTCACTTTCTCTTCAATATCTTGGCACCTTCCAGTGAGAAAGAGATGGGTCGTACAAACACCACTATTTATTGCTATTTTCATTCTTTCTATTTTTTTGTTATTCTTTGTTTTTTAAGATTATGTTATTGTTTTTTCAAAAAACTTAGTCTATTAGATCTTCTTTGTTTGCAAGTTGAAGTTGATAGCATGGTCCCACCGACGAAGCTTGATATAGCACCTCCAAAAGATAACTTGAGGCTGATAACTACTACTACCACTGTTCTTAAATGTAAGGCGTTTTGATAGTTCATAAACTGTCAAAACATCTTACATTTAGGAACAGAAACAGAGTGTACTGAATTGTTTCCCAGTCATCCAGATATCCTGCAGCCTACCATCGATGAAAAAGTTACATATAATCGTAAGGATAATATTGATGAGCCGAAAAAACATCAAGGCTCCACCAAAGTCATCAAGGTTAGTTGTTCGTGTTTGGTGGAGAGATAGATAGCAAGATGCTCCCTAACAAATAAACAAAAGGAACGAGCCTGGGGTAGATGGTATAGTGCAGCTGTTAGGTGTGCCATCCTCTTTCTCAAAGAAAGAAAAAGTGTGCTATCCTCTCTCTTCTGTTTCCCAGTGCCACCAAACAACTGAAAAGGGTTCCAGATCATGTAATTTCCAGACTAATCATCAGTAATTTCACTAATGTTTTCCTAATGTGATTTGCATCCTCAAGTTCCAATTTCAGATTTTTTTTTCCAAAGCTGAGTCTGAAGAACATGCAGTTGCAAAACTCCCATCTTATCTCTATGCTTGCCAGTGCCAAAGCCACTTCGATGTTCTTTTAAAAGGCCGAAAACTGATAATGGTCGGTAGATGATCAGATGATGGTGCGAAGCAAGTTGATGAATGATGATAGTACATGGCATGAGCTAGCTTATGCTTCTTCTTAGGGTCACGATTACTACTAACCAAGGCTTCTTTGTCAAGCAAGAGTGGGTGTCAAACAGCGTCCTGTCACTTGAGTTGTCTCACAACCCTATCTTTTCTATCCTGCCACCGGCCCAACGGAATTAACAGATTTGATGCAGACTTGGACGGCATTACCTCAAGTCTCATATGAAAAAAATAAAATCAGAAAGCTTGATCCTCCCAACATTTTCTTATTATTTTCTTCTTTTTGTTTCCTTCATTTCCTTGTACCGACACACGATTCCATTCCATGTGCAAAGTTATTCATATTCCTCACAATCAAGTACGTAGATCGGTGTGTGCGCCTATCTGTCATTGCCTTGTGGAGATAGCTTCCATCATATTACTCGCATCAACATCATGGTCACAAGGCTTGCGTTTCAAGCATAGCATTCCTTTCTATTGCTCTCAAGTCTTGGCCGCAGGTTCATCAATATCTGATGCCTTGCGCCCGATCTCAGGTTGCTTTCTCTGCTGGGCAATCACTTGACTGTAGTTACTGCATCTCAGACTGTAGACCCCCTGTTTTGTGCTGGATCTCAAAGGCACATCACATCGATTGGGCAGAGAACTCATGAACACATGAGAACATCATAATTCTCCTCTCGGATCAACTGATTGTCGGCAGGCTCCGCGCAGTAGATAATAACGGTGGATTAGATCTGGCCACGCTCGGGACGTATATGCGTGCAGGTGATGAGCGGTGAGCTGGAGGTCGGCTTGGCGTTGTTGCGCTACTAGGCCTGTGCCTGAGCGAGGGCATATCTCATGTTCTCATTCTTGTCGCTTGCTGTGCTGGTATTGGCTGTCGCTAGGCCCCGGCCGATTTCGATCCCATCTTGCTTGTACGTCGCCGTATTTCTTCAGGATTTTTCCATTCTCAATGCTGCCTGATCTGGTCGTCTCAACGATTTAGTTAGACGAGGGAGATATCTTTGCAGATGGGATCCATCATCACCATTCACCCATGACACCTAACTAACTAAGCAAACTAGCTCTGCCCTCCGCGTACGTAGCGTTGTCGGCGCTTGCAGTTCCGTGATAGTAGATCTATCGAAACTAGGCGCTGGGTTGGTGAGCGATCTTGTTCCAGATCAATCATGGCGATGATGATACCAACCTAAAGCGTTTGTGGATGGATCGGTGATATGAAATCCGGTCGAGGAAAAGCCGTGGCACGCCCCAATCATGCACGCACCCAAGCGGCGCTGCCAATTGAGAATTGCCGAAAGGTTTAGCGGCGGCCGTTCGTAACAGCTACTACGTAGTACTTGGCCTGGGCGGTACCAACTAACTGATCGTGCTAATTGCCACCGCAAGCATGGACACGTACGTACGGGTTTCGAACAGCCGTTGCATTAGTGGCGCGCGTAACTGAAATTAAATCGCCGCAGTGAGAGCGCCGTACCCATTGCTTGCACTCCTTGCTTGAGGGTTCAACTGCCTGGCTTCGTGTGCTGGAAAGCGACACTGAGAGCAGCGTCGACATGAGCAGAAGGCGATGAAACATGCGCGGACCGTCCGATCATTGTCACTCGCGTCGCGTGCTTTTGTTACTAGTGACTGAACATTAGTTTAGTTTGTTTAGTTTGCAACCCTAAAGCTGTCCGCTAAGAAAGCGCACGCGGATCTAATTAAAGCTGCACGCCGAGCAATCATTGACACTCGCTCGTCGCCTGCTCGAACGATCTCGTCTACTGTCCCAAAGAGAGAGAGAATAATGGCCTTGCGTGTAGAAGCAGAAGCAACCTACGTGATCTGGAGTATCTATCTCTCTCATACTCATGTCAGCACCGCACTCTGCGTCGAACGCGTCAACTTACACGGCCAGCGTTTGCACCGCAGCACTGCGGAAGGCCTGAAACCTGGTACGTCAGTACAGTACCTTTGTGGCGCGGCTTCCAGAAACCCATCTGGCCACCTGTGCTTTGGATGGTTGCATTTCAGTTTCCACCGCGTACAACAGCCAAGCGAAATTACATGGCGCTGCAGGATCGGGAGAGTAATTGGGGGTGCACTTTCGCCGCCCCTTTCTTCTTTTCCGAAAGCTCAGTTTCACCTCACTCACCTAGCAGGCTAGCAAGCATTCTGGCCAAGAGGTCGTGGAGTTGGTCCAGAGTTGTTGCACCTTTCTTCTTCAAGATGCAATGCACAGCTTTGGATGCGATAGATTTAGTTAGCTCTTATCCCATGCTACGGCGCCCTCTGAATCGTCCTAGTATATCACTGGGTCAGCACGCGCATGGGCAATGCTGTATTTCTAATTACCTCCTGTCACCATCTCTTTTGGCTGGCAAAAATTGCGTCCAGCAATGGTTCGTCGGAACGGAGCTCGGGCCGTTGGATTGGAAGTGGACGGGCCCGGGCTGAACAATCAAATTCACCTTAGCGCTGTCTGTAAGCCACGCACCAATGGGAATGTAAGGGTTAGCGACAATCTTAGCACGGCTTGGAACGATTGGAGCATCTCTAGCTGATAAAAAATAAACAGTCTGTCGATACTATATGCATGAGATCTTACATCGAGATTCATGCAAAAAGAAAAATCTTTTGTTTTTTCTTTCTTATATGTTATCTCACTTGATTTGGGCTTAGTGAAGTCTCGGTCGACTGAGACCTAGACACATCCAAAAATATAAGGAAGAAAAGGAAGGTATTTGTGCAATAAAAATTTTGTGCGTAAGGCCTATGATCTTGTTGAATGGATTTTGGCGTGGCAAAACTGGCATTTTTTATGACAATTTATATTGACGCAATAATAGCAATTTTAGTTTGCAACCACAAAATATTTCTAACAAAAAAATAAATTTATTAAGACAGATTTGCCATGCTCGTCAACTAAACTTGTCATCCTTGGAGAACATAATTTGCCATTAAACGTTCGATTCTGCCATGGTAAAAAAACTCACGTCATATTTGTAGTAGAGTCCTTTCCTGAAGGAGATATTGTGTTTTCATGCAGACTGGATGGATATGGTTACGCAGTGTGTCACCTCGGTGGAATACAGAGTACCTTTCAATTCTGATGAAACTGATATGTTCAAGCCTATTTGGGGGCTTCAGCAAGGGGACCCTCTCTCGCCTACAACTTTTGTTATGCTCGGAGGGGTCAGCAACCCTTTTATCTCACACTTAAGAATCGGGGGAGCTGGCAAGTGTAGAAGTGTGCCAAGAGCTCCCTCCAGTAACAAATCTTTTATTCGCAGATGATTCTTTGATATCGATGGATGCCACCCAGCAGAATGGTAATTCTTTGGAAGCTATCATGAATTCATATTGTGCGACTTCAGATCAAATGACGAGTGTGGACTAATGTATTTTTTTCCATCCCTAATACAAATGTGGAGGATAGAGGTCAAGTTCGCAATATTCTGAACATCGTGACCGAAGCTTTATCAGATAAATATTTGGGTCTGCCGGCTGGTGTGGGATTGGAAAAAATTGATTGCTTCTAATATTTGATTGATCGGGTTTGTAAAGAGTTAATGGTTGAAAGGAAAGACAACTCTTAGGTTGGGGGTAAAGAGGTTCTCCTGAAAGAGGGCGCGCAAGCTATACCATCATATGCAATTGCGGTCATAAAATTTCGTTTTCTCTTCATCATCTCCCCACCATAAACTTGACATTTCATCAACGATTGATTTGTAAATGCCTTTTGGAAATTTAAATACTAACATGGCATATGATGGAATTGCTTGAGCTACTGATTTCAACAAGATTCCCTTACCTTGCATAGAGAATTTTTTTTCCACCCTTTTAGTCATTGACAAACTCTATCAATGAGATGTTGGAAACAATCACTCTGGTCCACCCCAACCACCGCTGGGAGGCCTAAATATTTATCTAATAAAGCTTCTATTGGTATAATCAATTATCTGCAAATCTCGTCTCAACTATGACACAAGTATTAGGGCTTAAAAAAATACTAGACTTAAGATTACTCACCAATTGTCCAGAGCTGCTACAATATGTGTCCAACACCGTTTTCAGAGTCGCATCATTTTGTATGCTTGCTCTCATCAAGATTAGAGAATCATTAGCAATCTGTAGATGGGAAATCGAAGGAGCATTCTTGCAGACCCGTATACCTTCAATCCTCCCCCCCCCCCCCCCCCCCCCCCTCCTCATGAGCAAGCATACTAGACTGACCTTTAGAACATAGCAGAAAAAGAGGTGGGGGATAAGGGATCACCCTACCTCAAACCTTTTGTGGGGAAAAAAACAAAGTCTCAGTATTATTAAATCTTAAGCCATCACCACGGAAACCTTTTGGAAGTAAACAATAGTATTGAAATAGGCATATATATATATAAGGTCTTAAACTCACAACCTTATACTTGTGCATAAAAATAGTTGCAACCTGGGAGACAACCCTTACGATATGCTCACATAAAAATAGTTGCAACCATAAGTTACATTTTAATTTCAGCCTCCTCTATTTCTAAATAGTTACAACTCTCCACCCAATTTTCCTCGCCATGCATCCATATCACATCAACAAATCATGCATGTGGTTATAGGTTACATTTTGTTTGCTTCATCAATTCACGCAAACCATGCCACCTCATCAATCATGCATGCCGGTCATAAGTTAAAAATCGCATTCTTTTTTGTGTAGTCATGTGCGGTATATGTATTAGACACTTGAAGAAAATCTATGCAGTTCATGCTTCACATTTTTGTTAGAAAATGGCATTACATAAAAGCGAGAGCACTCTGACATTTACTTTTACATTAGTTTCAAATGTTTTTAGCACCTATTTATGTACCTGTTTCACTTGAGACCCCTATGAGCAAGTCCGAGAGACTCGAGTCGGCATATCAACTTGAGATCGACGAAGTCGTTATAGGCGCCTTTGTTGTCGACGGGGATGCCTCCTCCCACTGAATGCACATCACCAGAAGGCCTGAAATAAATTCAGGAAAATGCGAGCACCAATGTCAAGTTTAGGACTTGAAATCTGATGGGCTGGGGATACCACTGTCCTCCTAACCATTCAACCACAGATTTGTGCAAACCAATACTATATGTTTAGTATAGGCGTATGATTGTGTACAAGAAAAACATAGGATCCTTCGTAGGAGGTCGGAGTGCATGGAAATTCTCCTACGAAAACTAGTATAAATGAATCATAAGGAAAAAAAAGGCTGTATGGTTTATAATCCTGCGAATCAAACAACCCATGCAGGAACAAAATTTCTAATGATTTTAATATTTCAAAATTCCTTTGCAAATCCTTTAATATCTCAATCAAAAAGGTTACACGTTCCTACTTTAATTTAAAACAAAACAGGGCATTGCCAGAAAGGCACCACACTTGGTACCTCCAAAAAGGAAAGGGGCTGCACAAAATGTCAGACCCCCGTGTTTGCTTGTAGTAGTTGTAGATTTTGCCGAACCCACACCCCCAATATTCAATGCCGTCGGTACGGTCAGTACCACAACCGCCTCAACCGCCAGCCAATTGATGAACGAATTCACAAACCGCTCATCAACAGCGCGTCCATCGAACGAGGCGCGTGCAATTGTGATGCAACGCAAACAAATTACCTTCCGTTCTACCGAACTCCTCGCAAAGCAAAATGGAAGAAGGGATTCGCGGCCTCCACCGGACCCTCGTCTCCCTTCCTTCCCCTGCCGACTCCACCCTCCAGAATCACGGCACGGCACACGCCTCCTCTGCTTTCCGCTTCACAGTTTCACCATCCCGTCGACGCCGCCCCTCTCCCAACTGGTAAACAGCATCCGGTAATCCAAAAGGGAGGGGGAAAGATCAGAGGAGGGCAGTTAAACCGGCCAAAAAGATTCCAGAAACCAAGAACACGTTCCCACTCGGGCACCGGCGCCGTCCCTCCGCCCGTCCAGCCGATAGATAGACCTCGTCATCGGCACATATAAGCCCAGCGCCATCCACGCCTCCCCTCCCCTCCCTCCATTGCCCCTCCAGGAAGCCAACCACCAGTTGGAGTTGGTTCACACTGTCCGAGCAGTCAGCCCGTCGAGGCGGAGAGAACAGAGCCAGGCGCCACCATGCGCTCCGGCGGCCTCCTCCTCGCCCTGCTCGCCGCGGCCGCCGTTGTGGCCAATGCCGCGGTGACGTACGACCACAGGGCCGTGGTCATCAACGGGCGGCGCCGCATCCTCATGTCCGGGTCCATCCACTACCCGCGCAGCACCCCGGAGATGTGGCCGGACCTCATCCAGAAGGCCAAGGACGGCGGCCTCGACGTGGTCCAGACCTACGTCTTCTGGAACGGCCACGAGCCGGCGCGCGGGCAGTACCACTTCGCCGACCGCTACGACCTCGTCCGCTTCGTCAAGCTCGCCGGGCAGGCGGGGCTCTACGTCCACCTCCGCATCGGCCCCTACGTCTGCGCCGAGTGGAACTTCGGGTATGTGACCAAGACCAACTCAAACTCAATGCGATGCCATGCATGGCGGCGTCGATTCTTGTTGCTTGCTTGGTAGAGTGATTTGGATCGTTCTGGGCGTCGTTGCAGTGGATTCCCTGTGTGGCTCAAGTACGTGCCCGGCATCAGCTTCCGGACGGACAACGGTCCCTTCAAGGTACAGCGCTCATGGCTGAACTGCGATCTGTAATTTTGCGTTTGATTTGACGACGGGGCTGGGATGAACTGTGGACGCGCATGGATGCACGCAGGCAGAGATGCAGAGGTTCGTGGAGAAGATCGTGTCGATGATGAAGTCGGAGGGGCTGTTCGAGTGGCAGGGCGGGCCCATCATCCTCGCGCAGGTGGAGAACGAGTACGGGCCCATGGAGTCGGCCATGGGCGCCGGCGCCAAGCCCTACGCCAACTGGGCCGCCAACATGGCCGTCGCCACCGGCGCCGGCGTGCCCTGGGTCATGTGCAAGCAGGACGACGCCCCCGACCCCGTCGTAAGCTTCCTGCCGTCTCCTTCTCATCTCCCCGTTGCTTCCTGCCATTGCGAATGCCATGGCGCATTGCCATTTGCCAAAAGAGCAAATTGCGGTGCCAGATAGTGATTGAACCACCTCGCTTTCTCGCGCTGGGCACATGCTTCTGCCGTTAGCACATCACATCACCGAATCGAGCTGCCAACTTTGCAGCCTGGCGCTGCCACCACAAAATATACTCCTACTCTATGCTAGCTAGTAATTCTGCCGTTCCTTTTCTTTTTAAAATTGAAATATTTGTCAGCTTGTGTTCCGTGGGTAATGATGGATGGTTTCGTGTTGGCCGCATGCAGATAAACACCTGCAATGGCTTCTACTGCGACTACTTCAGCCCCAACTCCAACAGCAAGCCCACCATGTGGACCGAGGCCTGGACTGGATGGTAAGTTTGCATGAACTGCACTGGAATTGCAATCTGCAATCCTGTGTCACGAGTCACGACATTGTTGACGCGATCGATTCTGTTGAAGGTTCACGGCGTTTGGTGGCCCGGTGCCGCACCGGCCGGTGGAGGACATGGCGTTCGCCGTGGCGAGGTTCGTTCAGAAGGGCGGCTCCTTCGTCAACTACTACATGGTGAGCCACCGAGGCTCGAGCTACCACATGTCAGATGCTTGCCTGGGTTTTCGGTGCGTGCTGGCACCTAACATTTGATCTGTCTCTCTTTCAGTACCATGGAGGCACAAACTTCGACCGGACCGCCGGCGGCCCGTTCATCGCGACGAGCTACGACTACGACGCGCCGATCGACGAATACGGTGCGCGACGAATATGATTCAGCAATTTCAGTTTGTGGCTTGCTTTTCCCGGGTGCAAAAAACAGTTGCAAACTTACTGAAGAAACCATTTTTGGTTGGCATGGTGCGCAGGCCTGATCAGGCAGCCGAAATGGGGCCACCTGAGGGACCTGCACAAGGCCATCAAGCAGGCCGAGCCGGCGCTCGTCTCCGGCGATCCCACCGTCCAGCGCATCGGCAACTACGAGAAGGTTTGGCCTCGCTCCCATCCCTAGGCAAATTCAGGTGACAAGAGAGCCAAGAAATGCTTCTGAAACTGATGGAATACATGTTGCTTGTGCAGGCGTACGTGTTCAAGTCGAGCGCCGGAGCCTGCGCGGCGTTCCTGTCCAACTACCACACGAGCGCCGCCGCGAGGGTCGTGTACAACGGCCGGCGGTACGACCTCCCGGCCTGGTCCATCAGCATCCTGCCGGACTGCAAGACCGCCGTCTTCAACACCGCCACGGTACGGCCGCCCAAGAAACAACCAGCGCAGGCCGGCCTGAGCTGAACGACGAATCATGGCCTCTGACCGTTGTGGTGGTGCAGGTGAAGGAGCCGTCGGCGCCGGCGAAGATGAACCCGGCGGGGGGCTTGGCGTGGCAGTCGTACAGCGAGGACACCAACGCGCTGGACTCGAGCGCCTTCACCAAGGACGGCCTGGTGGAGCAGCTCAGCATGACCTGGGACAAGTCCGACTACCTGTGGTACACCACCTAGTGAGTGACGGGCCGGCCATCTCTGTCTCACTGTCTCCATGGAACCATTCATGGACCTCCGCTGATCTCTGAATTTTTCCCCTGACGCAGCGTCAACATCGACTCGAGCGAGCAGTTCCTCAAGTCCGGCCAGTGGCCGCAGCTCACCATCAACTCCGCCGGCCACTCGGTGCAGGTGTTCGTCAACGGCCAGTCCTTCGGTACCGTCTGAAACTCTGAATCTTTTTTGTCAAATGGAGTACTAATCTTGCTGATGAAGATGGAATCCTTGTGCCCGTGTCCCAGGCGTTGCCTATGGCGGCTACAACAACCCGAAGCTGACGTACAGCAAGCCCGTGAAGATGTGGCAGGGCAGCAACAAGATCTCCATCCTCAGCTCCGCCATGGGCCTCCCCGTAAGTTTTCATCCCAGATTGATTCAGGCTGCCATGGCCATGGCGGCACCTGCACTGTCTCGGTCCTCAGTCCTCAGGCCATTTCTGACATGGTAACTCTCTGGCGGCAGAACCAAGGGACCCACTACGAGGCCTGGAACGTGGGCGTCCTCGGCCCGGTGACGCTGTCGGGGCTCAACCAGGGGAAGAAGGACCTCAGCAACCAGAAATGGACGTACCAGATCGGCCTCAAGGGCGAGTCGCTCGGCGTCAACTCCGTCAGCGGCAGCTCCTCCGTCGAGTGGGGCAGCGCCACCGGCGCGCAGCCGCTCACATGGCACAAGGTCAGTGCCGAATCACCACTGTCGACATTTCACCGCCACTACTCTTCCATTGCCGTTCGACTGAACGTGGTTTGGCTGCTGGTCTGCAGGCCTACTTCGCGGCGCCGGCGGGCAGCGCGCCGGTGGCGCTGGACATGGGCAGCATGGGGAAGGGCCAGATCTGGGTGAACGGGAACAACGCCGGGCGGTACTGGTCGTACAGGGCCTCCGGCAGCTGCGGCGCCTGCAGCTACGCCGGCACCTTCAGCGAGGCCAAGTGCCAGACCAACTGCGGCGACATCTCCCAGCGGTGGTACCACGTGCCGCGCTCGTGGCTCAAGCCCAGCGGCAACCTGCTCGTCGTGCTCGAGGAGTTCGGCGGCGACCTGTCCGGCGTCACGCTCATGACGAGGACGACATGAGAATGCACACAACTTCTTCGTTGTATATCGGTACATAGGGCCTGGATACGAATACGATTGGTATACGTACAGTCGTACAAAGACTAGTAGGCGTAGTAGTATTTATTCATGGAGAGCGGGAAAGTGTTGGGCGGCGGCGCGGTCGCCGGAACAGTAGCTCAGGCGCGGCGGCCGGCGTCCTGCCGGCATAAGATCGTTGATTCATTGTCAATCAGAAATGTTTCGAGACGTAGATGGGTGGGTGGATCTGCTCTCGGTCCTGCGCACGCAAGTGCTTTCTGAAGCATACTGAACCCCTTTGGGGGGGAATTATTTTCTGAATCATTCGTTCCTTCTCAACATGTTCTTCGGAAGTTATGTGACTTCTAAAGTGTCTGCCTGACGCCAGAACTGTTCGCTTCTGTAGTTCTCGGCGATCACTACAAATAACGATGTAGAAATTCTCCAACTGCTGTTTGTAAAGTTTTATTACCTTGAGAAATGGGTCCCATCCAGCTGGATTAGTAAGACATGCGCGGGTTTTCAGGTCATCGATTTGATTAACGAAACGTGTGTAATATGATACCAAAAGTATATGTTTTACAAAATTCTTTCGAGTATCAATCCAGTTACGCGGCAAATAACACATGTTCTGTTAGATAAATTGAGAACCCAAACACGCCCTGCAAACCCGAATGGAGGGAGTATCAATAGAAGATGACCAAAATGTTCTAAGAGGCCACTTCATTAACTAGCCACTCACTCACTCTTTGACCGAAAATACAAAGGTGAACATGGTTTCATGCGCACTCTCGTAAATAGTAAATTCATAAAAAAATACTGGATTTTTTAGAAATTCTGAAATTTCGCGGTATGAAACTTAGTCGATCATTCTATCCATGTGCGAAGATTCGTGATGTATTGACATCCATGGTATTCTTAGTGAAGAAAATGCAATTGTGACCATACTATTCATCAAACAGTGTTTTTTAATATAGCTTTGATTTTGTCATTTTTGCGCAGATTACCACGGATGTGATTTCTGCTTTGGTTTCGTACTTTGAAATATCGGAAATAATTATTTGTCTTCAACATAGTCGCCCCAAATATGGGTAGTTGTGTTGTTGTCTGTTTACTGTCAGACTTTTTTTTTATAATGGGTGAATTTGTTGACTCAAAATAAAGTATCAAGAGTATACAAATAAAATGAGCACACACCCAATACCTGCATAATTAGGATGCACAATAGCAGTTGGTACACACAAAAAGACACACCAACAAAGACCAAAGTGATAAAAGACCAAACTATGCCCAAGGAGGAAAAAGAAAAAAAACCCAAATTGATCATCAAACTACAACAACGATCATACCTGCACCAACCATCTCTTGTCCCCACAAGAACAACGGGGTTCTTCAACAACAAAACCTTCAGGAAAGGAACGATGCTCAAGTACTGTTGTCATCGGGTCCAGCCACTAGAGGCTAGATTCTAGGTTTTCATCCTAAAAGAGAGGGGGACACTCCCACATGGGTGGGCCCTCACACCCAACAGCGCTCGACCGCTGGCGCGCTCGCCCGTGTAGGAGGGACTCTGTATTGATTCAAATCGAACGTTAGAGAGAGAGAGAGAGAGAGAGGCTGCAAAGCAGCCGTCTGATGTGATCCGCGTGGAGAAATCTTGATGTGGGGCAAAACCCTAGGGTGTCTCGATCTTCATGATTTGAAGGTGGATTTGAGATGGAACCCAAAGAATAGAGGAGGAAATTGGGGGGAAACACAAGAGAAAATTACTCTATTGGACAAGATCCACACACAAGTACTCAAATCACAAGGCACAATAGGATACACCTCAAGATCCAAACAACAACAAAGTAAAAGATAACTAGGGTAGGTTCTTCCCAATCTATAGGAGATGTGGTGGTCTTGAGAGATACTCTTCCCCAAATCTCTAATAGAAATGGAGGCCTTGGTGGCCTTGACCCTCTAAGAGGAGATGAAAATAAGTAAAGCTCCCTCAAGATATATTTATATGCTTTGCTAACCCTAGAGAGAAAGTGGGGAAAGGTTTACATAGTCCTAGCCACCAAGAGGTAAGTGATGAATGTGAAAAGGAGGGATACATGGCCATTGGGCCTGTCACTGCGCACAGACATGACATAGCCGGACAGTTCTACTAGATTAAGTTATGTCTATACTAAACCAAGGCTAGATCAATTCAAGAGGCCGACCATTTTTGGCAACCTAACTTGTGGTTGCTATCCCTACACTTAACGCTCATTGCCTCGAACAGGCTAAGGTAGTTGAATGGGTTTGTTGACCTGGCATTTCTAGGTCCCATCGAGTTTTATCAAATTATACGCGGCATGCAAAGCATCATGCTCGGTTACAATGTTACAATCATACTTACGGTTACTATTTGTGCACAGAAGACAATGAACCGCCTAGGTTCTTTTATCAGTACATTTTCTAATGCCTCCAACTCCTATCTTATAGTAAGCGACATCAAGCATGTAAGGCTCGACCACCCCGCACACCACCGCAAGTCCACAATGAACCTCTGTCTCCCCAACAATACTTATCTATTTGAAACAAAAGATAGTTTAACATATTTATGAGAAAGCAACTCGGTAGCACTCTCTGAAGTGTTGTCTTTATACATCGAGTAATCGGAGAGCAGTTCAATTATTTCCAACTACTTTCTGGAACTATGAATACTCTGGTTTATTGATTCAAATGAATTCGATGACATCCTATTTGTACTATTGCACTTCCTAAAATTACTACGTAGGCATCCCTATGAGTTATGTAAGCCATACATAGCACGCACAGAGTTGAAAAATATGCCAACATTACGCTTGACATCTATGAAATAACTCATATTGATAGTTCTTTGTCCGCACTTGAGTATTTAATATCAACTGCAATATATAACCACCATGTTGTGACTTAGGAGCATGAATAGTAGTTTCTGGTCAAACTACAATGTATAGCTGAAAGAGAAAGAGGCACTCCATCCCAGTTCTAGGTAAACTCACAATTCGACGAACACAAAAACAACTCAAGAATGCTAGCATATGCAACACAAGTAAATTTATCTATCCCTTAGGATCCACTTTTGCACATCAGATAACAAAATCAATAACACTCATACACATAGTGAGTAGCGCTCCGATTGTGCATGTGAAGCACGGGAAGGGCCAGATGGGTGTCATAAGGTAGTTTTCATACAAGACCTCCCATAATTGCAGTGACATCAAATGCGGCTCCCGTGTGGCAAAGTGCCACATGAGTTGCGATGACATCTTGCAAACATGGTGTTACCATGCGTCTTGGTCATGATTGAAGCCTAGTTGAAACTTAATGGTGCTACATGGAAAGTTTGACGACCATCTATTCTTGAACATCACACTAATGACAAGGACCACATGAAAAGAGGAAAATGGGAGGAACATGTGATCCACATTGAATAACTTGCAAGGAATTGGAGCAGGATGGTACACATACACTAATTTAAAACACAAATTTTTGATCCACGAGAGTTCCAGTCCATCACAAATCACTGAATATCAATAGATATTTCATAGATACAGATACATTTGACATATGTATACATTTTATTTTATTTTTTGAACCTTGAAGGCAGTAGGGAGAGGCTTCTACAACCATTATATTAGTAAAAGAAAACAATATAGTTATATTTACATCAGGTAGAAGGGTAGGGTTTTGCCCATACCTAAAGCAAGAATTAATTAAACTAGTAGAGTATTGAGAGGTGGGCGGGCAAGAATTAGAGTAGGGGCAACACTGGGTTGTAACAAAGGCAGTGCTTTGGGCTAGGATTTTGACAAAGTTCTCTAAATCCAACTTGACTATATATTTTAGCAGGGTAAAGTAGTTTAAACCTAGTAAGCTGGGATGAAGTAGAATATGGGATTCCATGAAAGATCTCATTGCTTATCTTCGTGAACATTATGTTGGCGATGTGGATGCAAATTGCATGGAAGAGGACATGGACCATGACATTCCATACAATAGGTCCTATGCGAAGGACTCGAAGGACGAAGGCCCGGATGAAGAAATAGATGAGGGTGGTTTGACAGCTAAAGAAGCCAATGCTTTCAAGAAGGTAATAGGCCAGGGTCACGAGACATCATTGTTTCATGATCTAAGCCTAGCCGATAAGGCGATTGTTGATGGTGGCACAAGTAAAATTCTTGCACCAAGGTTAACTTCAAAGCGAGATACCGGGCAAGTGTGTATGGTGTTATTGAAGGAACAATCTTTGAAAGCTTGGTAGAACTTCAAATATGGGTGAAGGACTACGCGGTTAAGTTTCATCGACCATTCTTTGTGGACAAGTCAAACTCCAAATTGCGTTATGTGGTTAAATGTGAGGAACACAAGAATCATTGCCCTTGGGTTATCCGTGCAAGATATGTCAAAGGCGGGCCACAATGGCAGATTACAAATTCTGTGTTTCATCACTGATGTAGTGGAAAGAATATTAATGATGCTAATGTAAAGGATAATCACCATCAATTGACCTCCAAATTCAGTGCATACCGATTTTCACCGTCCATAAAGATACTCCCAACATATCCCATTAGGGCATTGATGGAGATGGTGAAGGATGTCTTTGGGTACATGGTGAAGTACGAGAAGGCATGGAAGGCCAAGCAAGCTGCCTTTGACATATTGTATGGTGGTTGGGAAGAATCATACAACCGCCTCGCGATGGTGTTTAAAGCAATGGCGGTAGGAAATCTGGGCATGTATATGTGGTGGAGCCAGATGGTGTGAGAACAAGGACATACAACGATGCAACCGTCTGAATATTTGGACGTGCATTCTAGACTTTTGAGCCATGCATTAGGGCCTTCAAGCATTGTAGGCCGGTTATGTCCGTGAATGGCACATTTCTTACCGGACAGTTCAAGGGCATATTGTTGATCCCCGTTGCTAATGATGGTGGTGACAAATTGGTTCCGTTGGCTTTCGCTTTGGTGTCTGCGAAGAACAACTCCATGTTAGGTAACGTAGTAATTTCAAAAAAATTCCTACGCACACGCAAGATCATGGTGATGCATAGCAACAAGAGGGGAGAGTGTTGTCTACGTACCCTCGTAGACCGGCAACGGAAGTGTTGACACAACGTAGAGGAAGTAGTCGTACGTCTTCCCAATCCGACCGATCCAAGCACCGAACGTACGGCACCTCCGAGTTTTAGCACACGTTCAGCTCGATGACGATCCCCGGACTCCGAGCCAGCAAAGTGTCGGGGAAGAGTTCCATCAGCACGACGGAGTGGTGACGATCTTGATGTTCAACTGTCGCAGGGCTTCTCCTAAGCACCACTACATATGATCAAGGATTATGGTGGAAGGGGGCACCGCACACGGCTAAGAAAACGATCACGTGGATCAACTTGTGTGTCTAGGGGTGCCCCCTGCCCCCGTATATAAAGGAGCAAGGGGAGGAGGCCGGCCGGCCCTATTGGCGCGCCAAGGAGGAGTCCTCCTCCTAGTAGGAGTAGGACTCCTACTAGGAGGGGGAAGGAAGTGGGGAGGGAGAAGGAAAGGGGGGCGCCGCCCCCCCTCTCCTAGTCCAATTCGGACCAGGGGGAGGAGGCGCGCGGACATCAAAACTCCGAACTAACTTCGGTACATCAAAACTCATAAACTCATAATATAACTGTCATCGAGACCTTAAGCGTGCGGACCCTACGGGTTCGAGAACAATGTAGACATGACCGAGACATGTCTCCGGTCAGTAACCAATAGCGGAACCTGGATGCTCATATTGGCTCCCACATATTCTACGAAGATCTTTATCGGTCAGACCGCATAACAACATACGTTGTTCCCTTTGTCATCGGTATGTTACTTGCCCGAGATTCGATCGTCGGTATCTCAATACCTACTTCAATCTCGTTACCGACAAGTCTCTTTACTCGTTCCGTAATACATCATCTCGCAACTAACTCATTAGTTGCAATGCTTGCAAGGCTTATGTGATGTGCATTACCGAGAGGGCCCAGAGATACCTCTCCGACAATCGGAGTGACAAATCCTAATCTCGAAATACGCCAACCCAACATTTACCTTTGGAGACACCTGTAGAGCTCCTTTATAATCACCCAGTTACGTTGTGACGTTTGGTAGCACACAAAGTGTTCCTCCGGCAAACGGGAGTTGCATAATCTCATAGTCATAGGAACATGTATAAGTCATGAAGAAATCAATAGCAACATACTAAATGATCCGGTGCTAAGCTAATGGAATGGGTCATGTCAATCACATCATTCTCCTAATAATGTGATCCCGTTAATCAAATGACAACACATGTCTATGGTTAGGAAACATAACCATCTTTGATTAACGAGCTAGTCAAGTAGAGGCATACTAGTGACGTTTAGTTTGTCTATGTATTCACACAAGTATTATGTTTCCGGATAATACAATTCTAGCATGAATAATAAACATTTATCATGATATAAGGAAATAAAATAATAACATTATTATTGCCTCTAGGGCATATTTCCTTCAGTCTCCCACTTGCACTAGAGTCAATAATCTAGATTACACAGTAATGATTCTAACACCCATGGAGCTTTGGTGTTGATCATGTTTTGCTCGTGGAAGAGGCTTAGTCAATGGGTCTGCAACATTCAGATCCGTATGTATCTTGCAAATCTCTATGTATCCCACCTGGACTAGATCCCGGATGGAATTGAAGCGTCTCTTGATGTGCTTGGTTCTCTTGTGAAATCTGGATTCCTTTGCCAAGGAAATTGCACCAGTATTGTCACAAAAGATTTTCATTGGACCCGGTGCACTAGGTATGACACCTAGATCAGATATGAACTCCTTCATCCAGACTCCTTCGTTTGCTGCTTCCGAAGCAGCTATGTACTCCGCTTCACATGTAGATCCCGCCACAACGCTTTGTTTAGAACTGCACCAACTGACAGCTCCACCGTTTAATGTAAACACGTATCCGGTTTGCGATTTGGAATCGTCTGGATCAGTGTCAAAGCTTGCATCAACGTAACCATTTACGATGAGCTCTTTGTCACTGTTGGGGAACGTTGCAGAAAACAAAAATTTTCCTACTCGTTTCACCAAGATCCATCTAGGAGTTCATCTAGCAACGAGTCATGAGATGCATCTACATACCTTTGTAGATCGCGTGCGGAAGCGTTCAACGAACGGGGATGATGTAGTCGAACACGACGTGATCCAAATCACCGATGACCGAGTGCCGAACGGACGGCACCTCCACGTTCAACACACGTACGGGACGGGAGACGTCTCCTCCTTCTTGATCCGGCAAGGGGGGAGGAGAGGTTGGTGATGATCCAGCAGCACGACGGCGTGGTGGTGGATGCAGGGCGTCACAGTAGCAGGGCTTCGCCTATACTACGCAAGAGAGAGATGTAACAGGGAGAGAGGGAAGCACCAAAAGCGTAGCCTCAAGTCCCTCCTCTCCCCCACTATATATAGGGGTGCCAAGGGGGGGGGCGCCGGCCCTAGGAGATGGATCTCCTAGGGGGGGGGGGCGGCCAAGGGTGGGGGGCTTGCCCCCCAAGGCAAGGGGGCGCCCCCCCTTTAGGGTTTCCCCTAACCCTAGGCGCATGGGCCCCTTAGGGGTGGCGCCCCAGCCCACTAAGGGCTGGGTCCCTTCCCACTTCAGCCCACGGGGCCCTCCGGGATAGGTGGCCCCACCCGGTGGACCCCCGGGACCCTTTCCGGTGGTCCCGGTACAATACCGGTAACCCCGAAACTTGTCCCGATGGCCGAAACAGCATTTCCTATATATAATTCTTTACCTCCGGACCATTCCGGAACTCCTCGTGACGTCCGGGATCTCATCCGGGACTCCGAATAACATTCGGATTACTGCATATACATATCTTCACAACCCTAGCGTCACTGAACCTTAAGTGTGTAGACCCTACGGGTTCGGGAGACATGTAGACATGACCGAGACGACTCTCCGGTCAATAACCAACAGCGGGATCTGGATACCCATGTTGGCTCCCACATGCTCCACGATGATCTCATCGGATGAACCACGATGTCGAGGATTCAATCAACCCCGTATGCAATTCCCTTTGTCAATCGATATACTACTTGCCCGAGATTCGATCGTCGGTATCGCAATACCTCGTTCAATCTCGTTACCGGCAAGTCACTTTACTCGTACCGTAATGCATGATCCCGTGACCAGACACTTGGTCACTTTGAGCTCATTATGATGATGCATTACCGAGTGGGCCCAGTGATACCTCTCTGTCATACGGAGTGACAAATCCCAGTCTTGATTCGTGTCAACCCAACAGACACTTTTGGAGATACCCGTAGTATACCTTTATAGTCACCCAGTTACGTTGTGATGTTTGGTACACCCAAAGCACTCCTACGGTATCCGGGAGTTACACGATCTCATGGTCTAAGGAAAAGATACTTGACATTGCAAAACTCTAGCAAACGAACTATACGATCTTTATGCTATGTTTAGGATTGGGTCTTGTCCATCACATTATTCTCCTAATGATGTGATCTCGTTATCAATGACATCTTATGTCCATAGCCAGGAAACCATGACTATCTGTTGATTAACGAGCTAGTCAACTAGAGGCTTACTAGGGACATGTTGGTGTCTGTTATTCACACATGTATTACGATTTCCGGATAACACAATTATAGCATGAATAAAAGACAATTATCATGAACAAGGAAATATAATAATAATGCTTTTATTATTGCCTCTAGGGCATATTTCCAACAGTCTCCCACTTGCACTAGAGTCAATAATCTAGTTACATTGTGATGAATCGAACACCCATGGAATTCTGGTGTTGATCATGTTTTGCTCTAGGGAGAGGTTTAGTCAACGGATCTGCTACATTCAGGTCCGTATGTACTTTACAAATATCTATGTCTCCATCCTGAACATTTTCACGAATGGAGTTGAAGCGACGCTTGATGTGCCTTGTCTTCTTGTGAAACCTGGGCTCCTTGGCTAGTGCAATAGCTCCAGTGTTGTCACAGAAGAGTTTGATCGGCCCCGACGCATTGGGTATGACTCCCAGGTCGGTGATGAATTCCTTCACCCAAATTGCTTCATGTGCTGCCTCCGAGGCTGCCATGTACTCCGCTTCACACGTAGATCCCGCCACGACGCTTTGCTTGCAACTGCACCAGCTTACTGCCCCACCATTCAAAATATACACGTATCCGGTTTGTGACTTTGAGTCATCCAGATCTGTGTCGAAGCTAGCGTCGACGTAACCCTTTACGACGAGCTCTTCGTCACCTCCATAAATGAGAAACATCTCCTTAGTCCTTTTCAGGTACTTCAGGATATTCTTGATCGCTGTCCAATGTTCCTTGCCGGGATTACTTTGGTATCTTCCTACCAAACTTACGGCAAAGTTTACATCAGGTCTGGTACACAGCATGGCATACATAATAGAACCTATGGCTGAGGCATAGGAGATGACACTCATCTCTTCTATTTCTTCTGCCGTGGTCGGACTTTGAGCCGAGCTCAATTTCATACCTTGTAACACAGGCAAGAACCCCTTCTTAGATTGATCCATATTGAACTTCTTCAATATCTTATCAAGGTATGTGCTTTGTGAAAGACCTAAGAGGCGTCTCGATCTATCCCTATAGATCTTGATGCCTAATATATAAGCAGCTTCTTCAAGGTCCTTCATTGAAAAACTCTTATTCAAGTAGGCCTTAATGCTGTCCAAGAGTTTTATATCATTTCCCATCAAAAGTATGTCATCTACATATAATATGAGAAATGCTACAGAGCTCCCACTCACTTTCTTGTAAACGCAGGCTTCTCCATAAGTCTGCGTAAACCCAAACACTTTGATCATCTCATCAAAGCGAATGTTCCAACTCCGAGATGCTTGCACCAGCCCATAAATCGAGCGTTGGAGCTTGCACACCTTGCCAGCATTCTTAGGATCGACAAAACCTTCCGGCTGCATCATATACAATTCTTCCTTAAGGAAACCATTAAGGAATGCCGTTTTGACGTCCATTTGCCATATTTCATAATCGTAAAACGCGGCAATTGCTAACATGATTCGGATGGACTTTAGCTTCGCTACCGGTGAGAAAGTCTCATCGTAGTCAACCCCTTGAACTTGTCGATAACCCTTAGCGACAAGCCGAGCTTTATAGATGGTCACATTACCATCCGCGTCTGTCTTCTTCTTAAAGATCCATTTATTCTCTATGGCTCGCCTTTCAACGGGCAAGTCAGTCAAAGTCCATACTTCGTTTTCATACATGGATCCTATCTCGGATTTCATGGCTTCTAGCCATTTGTCGGAATCCGGGCCCGCCATCGCTTCTTCATAGTTCGAAGGTTCACCGTTGTCTAACAACATGATTTCCAAGACAGGGTTGCCGTACCATTCTGGTGCAGAACGTGTCCTTGTGGACCTTCGAATTTCAGTAGGAACTTGATCAGAAGTATCTTGATCATTATCATTAACTTCCTCTCTAGTCGGTGCTGGCACCTCAGGAACATTTTCTTGAGTTGCGCCATTTTCCGGTTCAAGAGGTAATACTTCATCAAGTTCTACTTTCCTCCCACTTACTTCTTTTGAGAGAAACTCCTTCTCTAGAAAGGACCCATTCTTGGCAACAAAGATCTTGCGTTCGGATCTGAGGTAGAAGGTATACCCAATAGTTTCTTTTGGGTATCCTATGAAGACGCATTTTTCCGACTTGGGTTCGAGCTTTTCAGGTTGAAGTTTCTTGACATAAGCATCGCATCCCCAAACTTTTAGAAACGACAGCTTAGGTTTCTTCCCAAACCATAATTCATACGGTGTCGTCTCAACGGATTTCGACGGAGCCCTATTTAAAGTGAATGCGGCAGTCTCTAAAGCATAGCCCCAAAAAGATAGCGGTAGATCGGTAAGAGACATCATAGACCGCACCATATCTAATAGAGTGCGATTACGATGTTCGGACACACCGTTACGCTGAGGTGTTCCAGGCGGCGTGAGTTGTGAAACTATTCCACATTTTCTTAAGTGTGTGCCAAATTCGTGACTCAAGTATTCTCCTCCACGATCTGATCGTAGAAACTTGATTTTCCTGTCACGTTGATTCTCAACCTCACTCTGAAATTCCTTGAACTTTTCAAAGGTTTCAGACTTGTGTTTCATTAAGTAAACATATCCATATCTACTCAAATCATCAGTGAGGGTGAGAACATAATGATAGCCACCGCGAGCCTCAACACTCATTGGACCGCACACATCAGTATGTATGATTTCCAATAAGTTGGTTGCTCGCTCCATTGTTCCTGAGAACGGAGTCTTGGTCATTTTACCCATAAGGCATGGTTCGCACGTGTCAAATGATTCATAATCAAGAGACTCTAAAAGTCCATCTGCATGGAGCTTCTTCATGCGTTTGACACCTATGTGACCAAGGCGGCAGTGCTACAAGTATGTGGGACTATCATTATCAACCTTACATCTTTTGGTACTCACACTATGAACATGTGTAGCATTACGTTCGAGATTCATAAAGAATAAACCATTCACCATAGGAGCATGACCATAAAACATATCTCTCATATAAATAGAACAACCATTATTCTCGGATTTAAATGAGTAGCCATCTCGAATTAAACGAGATCCTGATACAATGTTCATGCTCAAAGCTGGTACTAAATAACAATTATTGAGGTTTAAAACTAATCCCGTAGGTAAATGAAGAGGTAGCGTGCCGACGGCGATCACATCGACTTTGGAACCATTCCCGATGCGCATCGTCACCTCGTCCTTTGCCAGTCTCCGCCTATTCCGTAGTTCCTGTTGTGAGTTACAAATGTGAGCAACTGCACCGGTATCAAATACCCAAGAGCTACTACGATTACTGGTAAGGTACACATCAATTACATGTATATCACATATACCTTTTGTTTTGCCGGCCTTCTTGTCTGCTAAGTATTTGGGGCAGTTCCGCTTCCAGTGACCGCTTCCCTTGCAATAAAAGCACTCAGTCTTGGGCTTGGGTCCATTCTTTGGCTTCTTCCCGGCAGCTTGCTTGCCGGGCGCGGCAACTTCCTTGCCGTCCTTCTTGAAGTTCTTTTTACCCTTGCCTTTCTTGAACTTAGTGGTTTTATTGACCATCAACACTTGATGTTCCTTTCTGACTTCTACCTCCGCTGATTTAAGCATTAAAAACAACTCAGGAATGGTCTTTTGCATCCCCTGCATGTTGAAGTTCATCACAAAGCTCTTGTAGCTTGGTGGAAGCGACTGGAGGATTCTGTCAATGACCGCATTATCCGGGAGATTAACTCCCAGCTGAGTCAAGCGGTTATGTAATCCAGACATAGTGAGTATGTGCTCACTGACAGAACTGTTTTCCTCCATCTTACAACTGAAGAACTTGTCGGAGACCTCATATCTCTCGACCCGGGCATGAGCTTGGAAAACCATTTTCAGCTCTTCGAACATCTCATATGCTCCATGTCTCTCAAAACGCTTTTGGAGCCCCGGTTCTAAACTATAAAGCATGCCGCACTGAACGAGGGAGTAGTCGTCAACACGTGTCTACCAAGCGTTCATAACGTCTTGGTTCTGTGGGACGGGAGCTTCACCTAGCGGTGCTTGTAGGACGTAATCTTTCTTGGCAGCTATGAGGATGATCCTCAGGTTCCGGACCCAGTCCGTATAGTTGCTGCCATCGTCTTTCAGCTTGGTTTTCTCTAGGAACGCGTTGAAGTTGAGGACTACGTGGGCCATTTGATCTACAAGACATATTGTAAAATATTTTAGACTAATGTTCATGATAATAAAGTTCATCTAATCAAATTATATAATGAACTCCCACTTAGATTAGACATCCCTCTAGTCATCTAAGTATTACATGATCCGAGTTAACTAGGCCGTGTCCAATCATCACGTGAGACGGACTAGTCAACATCGGTGAACATCTTCATGTTGATCGCATCTTCTATACGACTCATGCTCGACCTTTCGGTCTTCTATGTTCCGAGGCCATGTCTATGCACATGCTAGGCTCGTCAAGTTAACCCTAAGTGTTTTGCATGTGTAAAACTGTCTTACACCCGTTGTATGTGAACGTAAGAATCTATCACACCCGATTATCATGTGGTGCTTCGAAACGACGAACTTTAGCAACGGTGCACAGTTAGGGGAGAACACTTCTTGAAATTGTTATGAGGGATCATCTTATTTACTACCGTCGTTCTAAGTAAACAAGATGCAAAACATGATAAACATCACATGCAATCAAATAATAAACGTGACATGATATGGCCAATATCACATAGCTCCTTTGATCTCCATCTTGGGGCTCCATGATCATCTTGTCACCGGCTTGACACCATGATCTCCATCATCATGATCTCCATCATCGTGTCTCCATGAAGTTGCTCGCCAACTATTACTTCTACTACTATGGCTAACGCGTTTAGCAATAAAGTAAAGTAATTTACATGGCGTTTCTCAATGACACACAGGTCATATAAAAGAATAAAGACAACTCCTATGGCTCCTGCCGGTTGTCATACTCATCGACATGCAAGTCGTGATTCCTATTACAATAGCATGAACATCTCATACATCACATATAGATCATTCATCATTCATCACAACTTTGGCCATATCATATCACAAACCACTTGCTACAAAAACAAGTTAGACGTCCTCTAATTGTTGTTGCAAGTTTTACGTGGCTGAATTAGGGTTCTAGCAAGAACGTTTTCTTACCTACGTGAAAGCCACAACGTGATTTGTCAACTTCTATTTACCCTTCATAAGGACCCTGTTCATCGAATCCGCTCCAACTAAAGTGGGAGAGACAGACACCCGCCAGCCACCTTATGCAACTAGTGCATGTTAGTCGGTGGAACCGGTCTCACGTAAGCGTACGTGTAAGGTTGGTCCGGGCCGCTTCATCCCACAATACCGCTAAAGCAAGAAAATACTAGTAGCGGCAAGAAATTTGACAAATCCACGCCCACAACAAATTGTGTTCTACTCGCGCAAGAAGAACTACGCATAGACCTAGCTCATGATGCCACTGTCGGGGAACGTTGCAGAAAACAAAAAATTTCCTACTCGTTTCACCAAGATCCATCTAGGAGTTCATCTAGCAACGAGTCATGAGATGCATCTACATACCTTTGTAGATCGCATGCGGAAGCGTTCAACGAACGGGGATGATGCAGTCGAACACGACGTGATCCAAATCACCGATGACCGAGTGCCGAACGGACGGCACCTCCGCGTTCAACACACGTACGGGACGGGAGACGTCTCCTCCTTCTTGATCCAGCAAGGGGGAGGAGAGGTTGGTGATGATCCAGCAGCACGACGGCGTGGTGGTGGATGCAGGGCGTCACAGTAGCAGGGCTTCGCCTATACTACGCAAGAGAGAGATGTAACAGGGAGAGAGGGAAGCACCAAAAGCGTAGCCTCAAGTCCCTCCTCTCCCCCACTATATATAGGGGTGCCAAGGGGGGGGGGCGCCGGCCCTAGGAGATGGATCTCCTAGGGGGGGCGGCGGCCAAGGGTGGGGGGCTTGCCCCCCAAGGCAAGGGGGCGCCCCCCCTTTAGGGTTTCCCCTAACCCTAGGCGCATGGGCCCCTTAGGGGTGGCGCCCCAGCCCACTAAGGGCTGGGTCCCTTCCCACTTCAGCCCATGGGGCCCTCCGGGATAGGTGGCCCCACCCGGTGGACCCCCGGGACCCTTTCCGGTGGTCCCGGTACAATACCGGTAACCCCGAAACTTGTCCCGATGGCCGAAACAACACTTCCTATATATAATTCTTCACCTCCGGACCATTCCGGAACTCCTCGTGACATCCGGGATCTCATCCGGGACTCCGAACAACATTCGGATTACTGCATATACATATCTTCACAACCCTAGCGTCACCGAACCTTAAGTGTGTAGACCCTACGGGTTCGGGAGACATGTAGACATGACCGAGACGACTCTCCGGTCAATAACCAACAGCGGGATCTGGATACCCATGTTGGCTCCCACATGCTCCACGATGATCTCATCGGATGAACCACGATGTCGAGGATTCAATCAACCCCGTATGCAATTCCCTTTGTCAATCGATATATTACTTGCCCGAGATTCGATCGTCGGTATCCCAATACCTCGTTCAATCTCGTTACCGGCAAGTCACTTTACTCGTACCGTAATGCATGATCCCGTGACCAGACACTTGGTCACTTTGAGCTCATTATGATGATGCATTACCGAGTGGGCCCAGTGATACCTCTCCGTCATACGGAGTGACAAATCCCAGTCTTGATCCGTGTCAACCCAACAGACACTTTTGGAGATACCCGTAGTATACATTTATAGTCACCCAGTTACGTTGTGACGTTTGGTACACCCAAAGCACTCCTACGGTATCCGGGAGTTACACGATCTCATGGTCTAAGGAAAAGATACTTGACATTGCAAAACTCTAGCAAACGAACTATACGATCTTTATGCTATGTTTAGGATTGGGTCTTGTCCATCACATTATTCTCCTAATGATGTGATCTCGTTATCAATGACATCTTATGTCCATAGCCAGGAAACCATGACTATCTGTTGATTAACGAGCTAGTCAACTAGAGGCTTACTAGGGACATGTTGGTGTCTGTTATTCACACATGTATTACGATTTCCGGATAACACAATTATAGCATGAATAAAGACAATTATCATGAACAAGGAAATATAATAATAATGCTTTTATTATTGCCTCTAGGGCATATTTCCAACAGTCACCTCCATATATGGAAACATATCCTTAGTCCTTTTCAGGTATTTCAGAATGTTCTTGACCACTGTCCAGTGATCCACTGTGACGCCCCCATTTTGACCGTACACTAATCATACACGCAAACGTGTACGATCAAGATCAGGGACTCACGGGAAGATATCACAACACAACTCTACAAATAAAATAAGTCATACAAGCATCATATTACAAGCCAGGGGCCTCGAGGGCTCGAATACAAGAGCTCGACGAGTCAGCGGAAGCAACAATATCTGAGTACAAACATAAGTTAAACAAGTTTGCGTTAAGAAGACTAGCACAAACTGGGATACAGATCAAAAGAGGTGCAGGACTCCTGCCTGGGATCCTCCTAACTACTCCTGGTCGTCGTCAGCGGGCAGCACGTAGTAGTAGGCACCTCCGGTGTAGTAGGAGTCGTCGTCGACGGTGGCGTCTGGATCCTGGGCTCCAACATCCGGTTGCGACAACCAGGTAGAAGGGATAGGGGGAAAAGAGGGAGAAAGCAACCGTGAGTACTCATCCAAAGTACTCGCAGGCAAGGAGCTACACTACATATGCATGGGTAAATGTGTAAAGGACCATATCGGTGGACTGAACTGCAGAAAGCCAGAATAAGAGGGGGATAGCTAATCCTGTCGAAGACTGCGCTTCTGGCCACCTCCATCTTGCAGCATGTAGAAGAGAGTAGACTGAAGTCCTCCAAGTAGCATCACATAGCATAACCCTAACCGATGATACTCCCCTCGTCGCCCTGTGAGAGAGCGATCACCGGTTGTATCTGGCACTTGGAAGGGTGTGTTTTATTAAGTATCCGGTTCTAGTTGTCATAAGGTCAAGGTACAACTCCAAGTCGTCCTGTTACCGAAGATCACGGCTATTCGATAGATTAACTTCCCTGCAGGGGTGCACCACATATCCCAACATGCTCGATCCCATTTGGCCGGACACACTTTCCTGGGTCATGCCCGGCCTCGGAAGATCAACACGTCGCAGCCCTACCTAGGCACAACAGAGAGGTCAGCACGCCGGTCTAAATCCTATGGCGCAGGGGTCTGGGCCCATCGCCCATTGCACACCTGCACGTTGCGTACGCGGCCGGAAGCAGAACTAGCCCCCTTAATACAAGAGCAGGCTTACGGTCCAATCCGGCGCGCGCCACTCAGTCGCTGACGTCACGAAGGCTTCTGCTGATACCATGACGTCGAGTGCCCATAACTGTCCCCGCGTAGATGGTTAGTGCGTATAGGCCAGTAGCCAGACTCAGATCAAATACCAAGATCTCGTTAAACGTGTTAAGTATTCGCGAACACCGACCAGGGCCAGGCCCACCTCTCTCCTAGGTGGTCTCAACCTGCCCTGTCGCTCCGCCACAAAGTAACAGTCGGGGGCCGTCGGGAACCCAGGCCCACCTCTACCAGGATGGAGCCACCTGCCCCTTCAGCCCCCAACTCCGAACAGTACCACAAGTAATGTAACAGTGTAAAGTATATAGAATATGCCCGTGATCACCTCCCGAAGTGATCACGGCCTAGTAGTATAGCATGGCAGATAGACAAGAGTGTAGGGCCACTGATGGAACACTAGCATCCTATACTAAGCAGTAGGATAGCAGGTAAAGGTAACAACAGTAGTAGCAAGGACAGGCTATGCAACAGGATAGGATTAACGGAAAGCAGTAACATGCTACACTACTCTAATGCAAGCAGTAGAGAGAAGAGTAGACGATATCTGGTGATCAAGGGGGGGGGGGCTTGCCTGGATGCTCTAGCAAGAAGGAGGGGTCATCTTCAATGTAGTTGAACACACGGACATCGACAGTAGTCTCGGAGTCTACCAGAAAGAAGTAACGGAGGGGGAACATAATAAATAACAGAGCAATCAAAGCAACACAAAGCATAACATGGTGATACGCGGTGCTAGGGGTGACCTAATGCAGTAGGAGGTGATACCGGTGAAGGGGGGAAACATCCGGGAAAGTATCCCCGGTGTTTCGCGTTTTCGGGCAGAGGAGCCGGAGGGGGAAAGTTACGAGTTTGATATGTTAGGTGTGTGTGGAGGACGAATGGGCTGCGTATCCGGATTCGTCTCGTCGTTTTGAGCAACTTTCATGTACAAAGTTTTTCCATCCGAGCTACGGTTTATTTTATATGAATTTAAAAAGGATTTAATCATTTTAAATTATTTTTAATTTGAAAATTAAATGTTAAATTGCTATGGGTACATAGAAGTGTACCCACAGATGGGCTTGTGGGGCTGACCAGTAGGCCCAGTTGACTTGGTCAACTGCCCAGTCAGCAGAGGCTGACTGATGGGGCCGGTCAAAGTCAACAGCCCAGTCAGCATTGACTGTTGACTGGTCAAACTAACTAGTGGGTCCCTCTTGTCGTAGACTCATAATAATTAAGCAAGGTTAGTTAGCTTTAACTAAATGATTAGGTTAATCTAATCCAGATTATTTAAGTTAATTAATTAATTAACTAATTCGATTAATGTTTTAATTATTATTTACTTATTTTTAATTCTTAATTCTTTTAATTCGTTTTTTAATAAACGTTCTAGGGCGTGGGGCCCTGTGTCATAGGCCCAGAGGGGGCCATAGTGGTTACGGGCGTGCGGGCGTGCGCCCGAGTCCACACAGGAAGGGGGCTACGGGCGCGTGGGCGGGCGCTCGCCCGCAGGGAGTGTGGTGGGGCAAGGCCAGTGGCCGGCCGGCATGGGGGAAACGGAGTGCGGGGCCGGCAACGAGCGGGCCCGCAGGCGGCAGGGGAGCCGGGGCGCGGTGGCGCACCAGCAACAAGGGGACGACGCGGCGACAACGGCAGCGCAGCGGCAGGAGCAGCAGTAGCTAAGCATGAGCAGCAGTAACAGGAAGTAAGAGCAGCGGCGGCATCATGGGGGGATATGCGAGGTGCTCACATCAAGCAGTAGAGGAGCTTGGGGAGGCCGGAACGGGTCGTGGTGGTCGTGGCCGGCGGCCTGCCGGCGTTGGAGGGCGTCGGAGCGGGGCGACTCGCTGGGAGCGGTTGCGGCCGGGTTCGGTGCGCGCCGGCGGGACCCTGCTGGCATGGTCCGGCGATGAGGTGGACTCGGCGAGGAGCGCCAGCCTGGTGGCGGGGACGGGAGGCGCCCGCCGAGGTGGGCAGCGGGGCGCTGCCCCGATCCAGTCGAGGGAGATGAGAGGAGGGGCGCGGAGGAGTCCAGGAGGGGCGGCGGCCTTAGCGGAGCGGCGGCGAGGGGGCGCCGTTGCGCCCTGATCCGGATCGGGAGGGAGGGAGAGGAGCGAGGCGTGAGGGAAGAGTGAAGGGGTCGATCCCGATCCAGGGGGAATCGGGGGAGGGAGTGGGGTGAGTGGGTATGGCCGTTAGGGTTTCGGGGGGGGGTTAATGGGTGCGTGAGGGGTTGGGCCATATAGGTCAGGGAGGGGTGCAGGGAATGGGCCGGCCTGACTGGTGGCCAGGTTGGCCGGCTGGGCCACGAAGCCCACTGGGGAAGGGGGATTCTGTTTTCTTTTCCTTTTTTTGTTTGCTCGTTTTCCTTTTCTTTCTCCTTTTCAAATTCTTTTCTGTTTACTCTTACCTTTGTTTTATAAATTATAAACCTAGCCCCTAAATTAGTACTAATACTTATGACACTGCCATAATTGATTTGGTACCATAAATAATTAGTTTATATTTGTTTAGTATTTAAAAGACATTTAAATATTAGTTTTACTGTAGTTTTCATTAAACTAGCGCTTTTAACTACTTTATAAAAAAGATGTTTTCTGCACCATAATTACCTACGCATTATTTGTCACCTCTCGAACATTTTACTTTGCATGTTTGAGAAATTTGAATTTTGGACTTCTATTTTAAATTTGAACTTGGATTGTGATTTGGATCAACCGAGGATTAGTAACAGTAATGTGATGACATGGCACCCTTAACAGTGGATTACTGTATTTTGATTATCCGGGCGTCACATCCACTCATGGATTACTTTGGTACCTCCCTGCTAGATTTATAGCAAGACACACATCAGGTCTGGTACACAACATTGCATACATG
The DNA here is from genome assembly GCA_034509565.1 of Triticum monococcum. Classification (NCBI taxonomy): domain Eukaryota; kingdom Viridiplantae; phylum Streptophyta; class Magnoliopsida; order Poales; family Poaceae; genus Triticum; species Triticum monococcum. The sequence goes on from CM067847.1 coordinate 583,480,164, forward strand.
ATAGAGCCTATGGCTGAAGCATAGGGAACGACTTTCATTTTCTCTCTATCTTCTGCATTGGTCGGGCATTGAGTCTTACTCAATTTCACACCTTGTAACACAGGCAAGAATCCTTTCTTTGCTTGATCCATTTTTAACTTTTTCAAAACTTTGTGAAGGTATGTGCTTTGTGAAAGTCCAATTAAGCGTCTTGATCTGTCTCTATAGATCTTGATGCCCAATATGTAGGCAGCTTCACCGAGGTCTTTCATTGAAAAACTCTTATTCAAGTATCCCTTTATGCTATCCAGAAATTCTATATCATTTCCGATTAGTAATATGTCATCTACATATAATATCAGAAATGCTACAGAGCTCCCACTCACTTTCTTGTAAATACAGGCTTCTCCAAAAGTCTGTACAAAACCAAATGCTTTGATCACACTATCAAAGCGTTTATTCCAACTCAGAGAGGCTTGCACCAGTCCATAAATGGATCGCTGGAGCTTGCACACTTTGTTAGCTCCCTTTGGACAAACAAAACCTTCCGGTTGCATCATATACAACTCTTCTTCCAGAAGTCCATTCAGGAATGCAGTTTTGACATCCATCTGCCAAATTTCATAATCATAAAATGCGGCAATCGCTAACATGATTCAGACAGACTTAAGCATCGCTACGGGAGAGAAGGTCTCATCGTAGTCAATCCCTTGAACTTGTCGAAAACCTTTTGCGACAAGTCGAGCTTTGTAGACAGTAACATTACCGTCAGCGTCAGTCTTCTTCTTGAAGATCCATTTATTCTCAATTTCTTGCCGATCATTGGGCAAGTCAACCAAAGTCCATACTTTGTTCTCATACATGGATCCTATCTCAGATTTCATGGCTTCAAGCCATTTTGCGAAATCTGGGCTCACCATTGCTTCTCCATAGTTCGTAGGTTCATCATGATCTAGTAGCATGACTTCCAGAACGGGATTACCGTACCACTCTAGTGCGGATCTTACTCTGGTTGATCTACGAGGTTCAGTAGTATCTTGTTCTGAAGTTTCATGATCATCATCATTAGCTTCCTCACTAATTGGTGTAGGTGTCACAGAAACTGATTTCTGTGATGTACTACTTTCCAATAAGGGAGCATGTACAGCTACCTCATCAAGTTCTACTTTCCTCTCACTCACTTCTTTCGAGAGAAACTCCTTCTCTAGAAAGTTTCCGAATTTAGCAACAAAAATCTTGCCTTCGGATCTGTGATAGAAGGTGTATCCAATAGTTTCCTTTGGATATCCTATGAAGACACATTTCTCCGATTTGGGTTCGAGCTTATCAGGTTGAAACTTTTTCACATAAGCATCGCAACCCCAAACTTTCAGAAACGACAACTTTGGTTTCTTGCCAAACCACGGTTAAGGCGTCGTCTCAACTGATTTTGATGGTGCCCTATTTAACGTGAATGCGGCCGTCTCTAGAGCATAATCCCAAAACGATAGCGGTAAATCAGTAAGAGACATCATAGATCGCACCATATCAAGTAAAGTACGATTACGACGTTCGGACACACCATTACGCTGTGGTGTTCCGGGTGGCGTGAGTTGCGAAACTATTCCGCATTGTTTTAAATGTACACCAAACTCGTAACTCAAATATTCTCCTCCACGATCAGATTGTAGGAATTTTATTTTCTTGTTACGATGTTTTTCAACTTCACTCTGAAATTCTTTGAACTTTTCAAACGTTTCAGACTTATGTTTCATCAAGTAGATATACCCATATCTGCTTAAGTCATCTGTGAATGTGAGAAAATAACGATATCCGCCACGAGCCTCAACATTCATCGGGCCACATATATCTGTATGTATGATTTCCAACAAATCTGTTGCTCTCTCCATAGTACCGGAGAACGGTGTTTTTGTCATCTTACCCATAAGGCACGGTTTGCAAGTACCAAGTGATTCATAATCAAGTGGTTCCAAAAGTCCATCAGTGTGGAGTTTCTTCATGCGCTTTACACCGATATGACCCAAACGGCAGTGCCACAAATAAGTTGCACTATTATTATCAACTCTGCATCTTTTGGCTTCAACATTATGAATATGTGTGTCACTACTATCGAGATTTAATAAGAATAGACCACTCTTTAAGGGTGCATGACCATAAAAGATATTACTCATATAAATAGAACAACCATTATTCTCTGATTTAAATGAATAACCGTCTCGCATCAAACAAGATCCAGATATAATGTTCATGCTCAACACTGGCACCAAATAACAATTATTTAGGTCTAATACCAATCCCGAAGGTAGATGTAGAGGTAGCGTGCCGACCGCGATCACATCGACTTTGGAACCATTTCCCACGCGTATCGTCATCTCGTCCTTAGCCAATCTTCGCTTAATCCGTAGTCCCTGTTTCGAGTTGCAAATATTAGCAACAGAACCAGTATCAAATACCCAGGTGCTACTGCGAGCATTAGTAAGGTACACATCAATAATATGTATATCACATATACCTTTGTTCACCTTGCCATCCTTCTTATCCGCCAAATACTTGGGGCAATTCCACTTCCAGTGACCAGTCTGCTTGCAGTAGAAGCACTCAGTTTCAGGCTTAGGTCCAGGTTTGGGTTTCTTCTCTTGAGTAGCAACTTGCTTGCTGTTCTTTTTGAAGTTCCCCTTCTTCTTCCCTTTGCCTTTTTTCTTGAAACTAGTGGTCTTCTTGACCATCAACACTTGATGCTCCTTTTTGATTTCTACCTCCGCAGCTTTCAGCATTGCGAAGAGCTCGGGAATAGTCTTATTCATCCCTTGCATATTATAGTTCATCACGAAGCTCTTGTAGCTAGGCGGCAGTGATTGGAGAATTCTGTCAATGACGCAATCATCTGGAAGATTAACTCCCAACTGAATCAAGTGATTATTATACCCAGACATTTTGAGTATATGCTCACTGACAGAACTGTTCTCCTCCATCTTGCAGCTATAGAACTTATTGGAGACTTCATATCTCTTAATCCGGGCATTTGCTTGAAATATTAACTTCAACTCCTGGAACATCTCATATGCTCCATGACGTTCAAAACGTCGTTGAAGTCCCGATTCTAAGCCGTAAAGCATGGCACACTGAACTATCGAGTAGTCATCAGCTTTGCTCTGCCAGACGTTCATAACATCTGGTGTTGCTCCAGCAGCAGGCCTGGCACCCAGCGGTGCTTTCAGGACGTAATTCTTCTGTGCAGCAACGAGGATAATCCTTAAGTTACGGACCCAGTCCGTGTAATTGCTACCATCATCTTTCAACTTTGCTTTCTCAAGGAACGCATTAAAATTCAACGGAACAACAGCACGGGCCATCTATCTACAATCAAACATAAACAAGCAAGATACTATCAGGTACTAAGTTCATGATAAATTTAGGTTCAATTAATCATATTATTAAAGAACTCCCACTTAGATAGACATCCCTCTAATCCTTTAAGTGATTACGTGATCCAAATCAACTAAACCATGTCCGATCATCACGTGAGATGGAGTAGCTTCATTGGTGAACATCACTATGTTGATCATATCTACTATATGATTCACGCTCGACCTTTCGGTCTCCGTGTTCCGAGGCCATATCTGTATATGCTTGGCTCGTCAAGTAGAACCTGAGTATTCCGCGTGTGCAACTGTTTTGCACCCGTTGTATTTGAACGTAGAGCCTATCACACCCGATCATCACGTGGTGTCTCAGCACGAAGAACTTTAGGAACGGTGCATACTCAGGGAGAACATTTCTTGATAATTAGTGAGAGATTATCTTAAAATGCTACCGTCAAACAAAGCAAAATAAGATGCATAAAAGATAAACATCACATGCAATCAATATAAGTGATATGATATGGCCATCATCATCTTGTGTTTGTGATCTCCATCTTTGAAGCACCGTCATGATCACCATCGTCACCGGCGCGACACCTTGATCACCATTGTAGCATCGTTGTCGTCTCGCCAAACTTATGCTTCCACGACTATCGCTACCGCTTAGTGATAAAGTAAAGCATTACAGCGCAATTGCATTGCATACAATAAAGCGACAACCATATGGCTCCTGCCAGTTGCCGATAACTTGGTTACAAAACATGATCATCTCATACAATAAAATTTAGCATCATGTCTTGACCATATCACATCACAACATGCCCTGCAAAAACAAGTTAGACGTCCTCTACTTTGTTGTTGCAAGTTTTACGTGGCTGCTACGGGCTTAAGCAAGAACCAATCTTACCTACGCATCAAAACCACAATGATAGTTTGTCAAGTTGGTGTTGTTTTAACCTTCGCAAGGACCGGGCGTAGCCACACTTGGTTCAACTAAAGTTGGAGAAACTGACACCCGCTAGCCACCTTTGTGCAAAGCACGTCGGGAGAACCGGTCTCGCGTAAGCGTACGCGTAATGTTGGTCCGGGCCGCTTCATCCAACAATACCGCCAAACCAAAGTATGACATGCTGGTAAGCAGTATGACTTATATCACCCACAACTCACTTGTGTTCTACTCGTGCATATAACATCAACACATAAAACCTAGGCTCTGATACCACTGTTAGGTAACGTAATAATTTCAAAAAAATTCCTACGCACACGCAAGATCATGGTGATGCATAGCAACGAGAGGGGAGAGTGTTGTCTATGTACCCTCGTAGACCGGCAACGGAAGTGTTGACACAACGTAGAGGAAGTAGTCGTACGTCTTCCCGATCAGACCGATCCAAGCACCGAACGTACGGCACCTCCGAGTTTTAGCACACGTTCAGCTCGATGACGATCCCCGGACTCCGATGCAGCAAAGTGTCGGGGAAGAGTTCCGTCAGCACAACGGCGTGGTGACGATCTTGATGTTCAACTGTCGCAGGGCTTCGCCTAAGCACCACTACAATATTATCGAGGATTATGGTGGAAGGAGGCACCGCACACGGCTAAGAAAATGATCACATGGATCAACTTGTGTGTCTAGGGGTGCCCCCTGCCCCCGTATATAAAGGAGCAAGGGGAGGAGGCCGACCGACCCTATTGGCGCGCCAAGGAGGAGTCCTCCTCCTAGTAGGAGTAGGACTCCTACTAGGAGGGGGAAGGAAGTCGGGAGGGAGAAGGAAAGGGGGGGCGCCCCCCCCTCTCCTAGTCCAATTCGGACCAGGGGGGAGGAGGCGCGCGGCCCACCCTGGCTGCCCTTCTCTCTCTCCACTAAGGCCCATATGGCCCATTACTTCTCCCGGGGGGGTTCCGGTAACCCTCCGGCTCTCCGGTTTTCTTCGAAATCACCCGGAACACTTCCGGTATCCGAATATAGCCGTCCAATATATCAATCTTTATGTCTCGACAATTTCGAGACTCCTCATCATGTCCGTGATCACATCCGGGACTCCGAACTAACTTCGGTACATCAAAACTCATAAACTCATAATATAACTGTCATCGAAACCTTAAGCGTGCGGACCCTACGGGTTCGAGAACAATGTAGACATGACCCAGACATGTCTCCGGTCAGTAACCAATAGGGGAACCTGGATGCTCATATTGGCTCCCACATATTCTACGAAGATCTTTATCGGTCAGACCGCATAACAACATACGTTGTTCCCTTTGTCATCGGTATGTTACTTGCCCGAGATTCGATCGTCGGTATCTCAATACCTAGTTCAATCTCGTTACCGGCAAGTCTCTTTACTCGTTCCGTAATACATCATCTCGCAACTAACTCATTAGTTGCAATGCTTGCAAGGCTTATGTGATGTGCATTACCGAGAGGGCCCAGAGATACCTCTCCGACAATCGGAGTGACAAATCCTAATCTCGAAATACGCCAACCCAACATTTACCTTTGGAGACACCTGTAGAGCTCCTTTATAATCACCCAGTTACGTTGTGACGTTTGGTAGCACACAAAGTGTTCCTCCGGCAAATGGGAGTTGCATAATCTCATAGTCATAGGCACATGTATAAGTCATGAAGAAAGCAATAGCAACATACTAAACGATCGGGTGCTAAGCTAATGGAATGGGTCATGTCAATCACATCATTCTCCTAATAATGTGATCCCATTAATCAAATGACAACACATGTCTATGGTTAGGAAACATAACCATCTTTGATTAACGAGCTAGTCAAGTAGAGGCATACTAGTGACGTTTAGTTTGTCTATGTATTCACACAAGTATTATTTTCCGGATAATACAATTCTAGCATGAATAATAAACATTTATCATGATATAAAGAAATAAAATAATAACATTATTATTGCCTCTAGGGCATATTTCCTTCACTCCAGCCGGGAGTGGTTTGTTAATCTAGTGAGTACCAAGGTAATTGGACCTCAAAGAGAGGTTTGCATCATCTCGGACCACCACCCTGGTATACTCAATGCAGTGGAGATTGACATTCCAGGACATCCTTGCATGCATCGATCATAGGTGGTGCATGAGGAATTTTGTGTCTAACTTTTACCGGGCATGTGGAGACAAGGAATTATCTGACCTTCTCCATGATTGTTGTCTCGCATTCACCACTAGACATTTTAAGAAATTGTGAGACAAAGTGTATGCCAAAGCAAACAATTGTGGCAAAGATTTCCTAAATAGGAACCTTGCCGATAAAGGAAAGTGGACACGTGCTTTTTGATATACATGTCATGCTCTCAACCCCATTTCTTTATACTCTTCTGCTTCATCTTGTTGAGACTGTAGAGCATTTAAAAATGCATTTTTGTTACTATCTTGAAAACAATGAAAAAATCGTTTGAAGTGCTACTCACTTACCTATGCAAATGTAGCGAAGTGTCCTTGAACTTCGGCGGAGTCTCTTGAAATAAGACAAACTGTGTCATAACTCGTTGTGGCTGATGAAACTCAACAGCACAGTAACAAATCAATGGGCAATACATCCTCCATGGGCGTGCTTCCTGTAGACACTTTGGGTTTAGTGTGAAAGTAAGATAACTTGCTCCGGTGCCAATATTGCCCGCCGTTCCGTACGGTTCCCAAGTCACCTATAAACAAAGATTAACAATACACTCCATTGCTAGTATGATTAACAATAAACAAAACCGATGACACAACAAAGGAAACAAGCTACTAAGATAACCTGCTTCGGGGTCATGATGTCGAGCTCATTGCAGTAGTGCAAGCACATGGTCTTTGAATTGCCAACAAAACCTTCAACATTGTCTCACTTATACGTCCATGTAGGCATACGGTCCGGGTCATCATGATAATACCACAACCCGTAACCCGCAAGCGCAGGCCGCCCAACT